>JARCFY010000021.1:0-10000000 GCA_029233225.1 Lepidodactylus listeri | reverse complement strand
ACTAATTTATGCAGTAGCCAAATTGCTCACTCACAACATTAATGCCAGTAGCTCACAAAGCAGATTTTTTGACTCCACAGCTTAGAGGGGGCATTGCTCACAGGGTGTCTGTTGTGGGGAGGGGAAGGGAAAGGAGATTATAAACTGCTCTGAGACTCTTTTGGGTAGTGAAGGATGGAGTATAAATCCAATCTCCTCCTCTTCTTCTTCTTGTCAGACCTCAAAAGCTAAGCGGGGCCCATACCTGGAAGGCTCTGCAGGGAAAGGCAGTGGCCAATCACCTCTGCTTCTCACTTGCCTGGAAAGCCCCTCGCTGGAGTCGCCATGTGTTAATTGTGAATTGACATATTGATATACGTGCTGCTTTTCCTCCCAAGGGGGACCCAGAGCAGTGTAAAGTGTCCTCCATTTTATCCTTACAACCATGGAGAGTGTGGGAATGGCCCAAGGTCACTGGCAAACTTCCATGGCAGAGTGGGGATTCGAACCTGGATCTCCTAGGTCATAGCCTAGGAGATACATGCAGGTGTATCTTGAGAAGAGTAAACACACCGAGGCTAAATCTCTGGCAGAGGCGCTGTTTGTTCTACTAGCAGGCAGGGGTCCTTTCTAGCAGGAGCTCGGGGGAGCGCAGCTCCGGGAGTTGGTGCCAGCCCCCCCCCCCCCCACGGGGAAATGCCTGCTTGTGCCATGGCTGCAGCAAAATGACCCCATCCCCTGGAAAGGTCCTTGTTCCTTGTTGACCAGCCTTCTGAAGGCTTCAGCCACCACTGAAGCTATGCTCCCAGAATAGTGGTATTTCTGAGGCTTGGATTAGTAGCTGTCCCCTCTCTGCCAGCTCTTTCTTTCTTTCTTTCTTTCTTTCTTTCTTTCTTTCTTTCTTTCTTTCTTTCTTTCTTTCTTTCTTTCTCTCTCTCTCTCTCTCTCTCTCTCTCTCTCTCTCTCTCTCTCTTCCTTCCTTCCTTCCTTCCTCTCTCTCCTTCCTTCCTTCCTTCCTTCCTTCCTTCCTTCCTTCCTTCTTTCTTTCTTTCTCTCTCTCTCTCTCTCCTTTCTTTCTTGCCTTCTGACATACTTCTGGTGATGTCAGGGGGTGTGGCATATGCAAATAAATTATGCTAATGAGTTATTCTAATGAGCTCCTGCACCTCTTTTTCTACCCCTGCCAGCAGGACCCCTGCCAGCAGGACTATTTAGGCTCATCGCCTTCCAGCTGCCAAAAGACTCGAGTGAAGAAGAGCGACGCAAAACTGGAAGAGGCCTGAAAACTACAGCTGTATTCAAACCATTGAATGCTTTTGTCAAACACGTTACGTTAAAGAATCCTGGTTACCCAGGGGAACAATTGCGCCACCCAAATAAGGATTGCTAGAAGAGATCTATTAATACAATTCCATTGAGTGCGATTTTGTTTTCATCGGAGATATTCTGAAATGGTAGATTCATTGGGGGGGGGAACTGCAACCCACCCCCCACATGCACCTATTGACATGGGAACACAATTCAGCCCCCTGGAACTTAGATGGGTGTAACTTTGTTTAGGATTGCACTGTTAGGTATAATGGTTAAGACTGTGTGATCAAAGTAGTGACACAAGGCAGTGGTTAGAATGTCAGACTAGGATCTGAGAGACCCGGGTTCAAATCCCCACCGTGCTATGGAAGCTTGCCCGGTGACATTGGGTGGTCACTCACTCTCTGCCTAAGCTACCTCCAGGGCTCGTTTCGTAGCAGGAGCTCCTTTGCATATTAGGTCACACCCCCTAATGTAGCCAATCCTCCAAGAGCTTACAGAGCTCTTCTTACAGGGGCTACTGTAAGCTCTTGGAGGATTGGCTACATCAGGAGGGTGTGGCCTAATATGCAAAGGAGCTCCTGCTACGAAATGAGCCCTGCTTATTAGATGTCTCATGCTGTAAGACTGTGCTGTTTTGGGTGTAATCCTCGAGTCTCAGCAATCAAAGGCTGTAAATGTATTTATTTAGTGAATTACTTCCTTTATACCCTTTCTTTCTCCCCAACGGGAACCTTTAGAAGCTGACATCGTTCTCCTCGCCTCCATTCTATCCTCACAACAACCCTGTGAGGTAGGTAAGGCTGAGAATTTGTGGCTCACCCGAGGTCACCCGGTAAGCTTCCACCACTGAGTGGGGATCTGCACACGAGTCTCCCCAGCGCTAACCACCAGTGTTCCCTCTAAGCTGAGTTAGTGTGAGCTAGCTCACAGTTTTTTAGCCTCTGGCTCACACATTTTTGTCTTAGCTCAGGAAGGAGGGCTCCAGAGCAAACTCATTTCTGCAGCAGCCAAATCGCTCGCTCACAACTTTAATGCCAGCAGCTCACAAAGTAGAATTTTTGCTCACAAGACTCCACAGCTTAGAGGGAGCATTGCTAGCCACTATAGCACATTGACTTTACTTAAATAAAGTAAATGAGATTCTTTTAACAAACAGAAAGAGCAGGTAGTGGGGCCCTTCTAGAATCATGAGCGTGAGGTAGCTAGGGCTGCCAGCCTCCAGGTAGGGCCTGGGGATCTCCCGCTTTTACAACCGATCTCCAGCTGACAGAGATCAGCTCCCCTGGAGAAAATGGCTGCTTTGAAGGGTGGACTTTATGGCATTGTACTATGCTGAGGCCCCTCCCTCCCTAAGCCCCGCCCTCTCCTGGCTCCACCCCCAAAGTCTCCAGGTATTTTCCAACCCAGACCTGGCAATCCTAGAGGTAGCAGGCAACAATCTTGGCCCAGTAACTCTTTCTCAGGCTGATGTGTTTTGCAGAGCCGTGGCCTGAATCAGAATGGGGTAACTTCCCTTTATGCCACCCAACGTCCTTGGGAGGATGGGTGTGATCGCAATGTGTGATTAATTAAATGAATTCTCTGGAGGGAAGGCGACACGGCATGGCCCGCTCTCGTCAGATCTCGGAAGCTAAGCGGAGTCGGTGCTTGGAAGGAACCGCCAAGATAGACTCTGCCGAGGCAGGTGATGGCCAATCATCTCTGCTTCACACTTGCCTGGATAGCCGCTTGCTTGGGGTCACCATACGCCAGCTGCAACTTGATGGCCCTTTACACACACACACACACACACACACACACACTCATTGAAACAACTGGTGCAGGGTTATTTTCCTGGAAGCCACCCCGGCCTAAGGGTGCAGGCACGTCCACACACACACACACACACACACACGAAGCTGCTTTATACTGAACCAGACCCTTGGTCTATCAAAATCAATATTGTCTACTCAGACCGGCAGTAGCTCTCCAAGGTCTCAGGCAGAGGTCTTGCGCATCACCTCCTGCCTGGACCTATAACTGTAGATACTAGGGGTTGAACCTGGAACCTTCTGCAGGCCAAGCAGAGGCTCTGCCACTGAGCCACGGCCCCTCCCCATAAACATGTGACCGCCCGCTTGTCTGAGCCTGCCAAGTCCTCTGCTCACGACCCTCCCCTTGCCCAGACTTACAACAGAGGCTCTGAAAAAATCTGAAACTCATTCATTTATTTTTGATATTTCTACCCTGCTTTTCTCCCCAATAGGGACTACCTTGTTTTCCCCTCCTCCATTTTATTATCACAACGATCCTGTGAGGTAGGCTAGGCAGAAAGAGAGAGAGAGAGAGGGGGGGGGCTCATGGTCTCCCAGCACATTTCTTTCTTTCTTTCTTTCTTTCTTTCTTTCTTTCTTTCTTTCTTTCTTTCTTTCTTTCTTTCTTTCTTTCTTTCTTTCTGTCTGTCTGTCTGTCTGTCTGTCTGTCTGTCTGTCTGTCAGCCTGTCTTTCTCCAGGGATTCAACTTTCATCTCAAAGTCCGATTTTGTTAAACTTTTGCACATCCAGGCAGCCGGGCCTCTGTGCCCCCCCAGTTCTGGTCTACTCCCTCTTTCTCTCTTCTGCTAATCATTTTGAGTTGAGTTGCAAATACAATTTTGCAAGACAAAGACCGGGGGGGGGGGGGAGGGAAACAAGAATGGAGAAAATGTTAGTCACGCAGGCAATTAACCACACTGAAATGTTGGTTAATTCTTCAATGACACGCAAAGTGGCTGACTTTGCACATAAAGTGTAACTGACAAAATTGGTCTTCTTGGGAAAGTTTAGAAAACAGTTCATCAATTATGACTTATTTGAGGTTCACAAATTTGCTTGGGAAGTATAAGAATCTTTACCCCCATCTATCTCTGTCGGGCCAGCACAATTTCGGTTTTATCCATTCAGCATTCATGGGTTGGGTCCTTCCGTCATTTGGATCCATATTAAGCCTACAACGAACTTCTCCATTCAGTGAAAAAACTCTACGTTTCGATGCAAACCAGCCTACAGCAAATGCTACCAAGTTGCAAATTCCAAGAATCTAAAGAAGGGTGTGTGTTTAAATATTTCAAGAACCAGCACAGTCCAGAACGTTGGACTAGGATCTTCAAAGGTAAAAATAAATAAATAAAGGTAAAGGTTTCCCTTGCTCTAAAGCCAGTAGAATCTGACTCTAGGGTTGCGCTGCTCATCTCCATTTCCAAACTGAAGAGCCAGCACTGTCCGAAGATGTCTCCGTTGTCATGTGGCTGGCACGACTAAACACCGAGGTGCACGGAACGCTGTTACCTTCCCACCGAAGTGGTCCCTATTCATCTACTTGCAATTTCTTGCTTTCGAATTGCTAGGTTGGCAGGAGCTGGGGCCAGAGACGGGAGCTCACTCCATCATGCGGCACTCGGGTCTTGAGCTGCCGAACTACTGACCTTCCGGTCTGCCGTTCAGTGTCTTAACCACTGAGCCACTGCAGTCCCAAAGGATCTTTGAAACCCAGATCTAAATCTCCCTCTGCCATGGGAGCTCGCTGGGTGACCTTAGGTCACTCACTCTCTCTCTCAGCCTATCCTAACTCACAGGGTTGTTGTGAAGATAAAATGGAGGACAGTGGGATGATGTCTTACTCTGCTTGGGGTCCCCATCGAGGAGCAAAATGGACTAGAAATATATTTTTAAAATATTTTTAAAATGAAGCACTCCAGAACAGACAGAACACAAATATTTCCCTGCTCAAAGGTCTTATAAATCCCCCCTCATGATCTGTTATCATCATTGTGAGCTGCCTCGCAGGTTCAGAGTCGGGATGCCAGCCTCCAGGTGGGACCTGGGGATCCCCCGGAACTACAGCTCATCTGCAGACTACAGAGATCAGTTCCCCTGGAGAAAATGGACACTTTGAAGGGTGAACACTATTGCATTGTACCTCACTGAGACCCCTCCCTGTCCTCCCAAGGATCCACCCCCAAATAGCCAGGAGTTTTGCAACCTGGAGTGGGCAACCCTGCTCCCCCTTACCCAGCAGTGGCTAGAGGAGACCTGGCAACCAAAGAAGAAGAGGAGGAGGAGGAGGAGGAGGAGGAAGATTTATACCCCTCCCTTCACTACCTGAAGGAGTCTCAGAGCAGCTGTCAATCTCCTTTCCCTTCCCCCTGCCCACAACAGACACTCTGAGGTAGGTGGGACTGAGAGAGCTCTTTCGAGAACTGCTCCTGAGAGAACAGCTCTGAAAAATCTTGTAACTGACCCAAGGTCACACCAGCAGCTGCATGTTGGAGGAGTGGGGAATCAAACCCGTTTCTCCCAGATTAGAGTCCGTGCTCCTAAACCACTACACCAAACTGGCAGTCTTTCTCTCTCTATAGTTTGGAGCAGTGTTCATGTTACTTCTGAGTAGACCTGTTGAAGTTTTGCTCCCTGGCCAAGCGATCCTAAGCAAGTCTACACAGACACGAGTCTCATTCTGTTCAGTGGACCTCGCTCCTAGGAAAGTGTCCTTAGGATCTCAGGCTCAGTCACTTTACACTAGAGAGCAGAGCAGAGATGGGGAAAGGGTGATCCCTCTTTCTGGAGCTGACTGTCGACGGGGGCCGTTCTAGTGGAAGCGGCCACCCTGCAAAAGGGGCTTACTGTTAGCTTTAGATTAGTGATGAAGTCAGCGCTGGCCTGGCGTGCAGCAGCTGTTAATGCCTATCGCTTGCTGTTGACAGGCATTAATAAAACTCTAATCTGAGGAAATTATGAAAAACCCCGTCCTGATGCAATCTGGTTTATGTTTTGGCGTGGGGCAAGAATTGGCCGGGTTTCGCAACGGGAAGCCAGCAATTCAAAACGTCTCCTTCTTTCGGCTGGAAGCAGCACGCAGGTTTTGTTTTTTCAGCGTCAGCGTCCATGAATTTGTGATAATTCTCAAGCCAAGATGGCGCTCTGGCGTGGTCTGTGATGGCTACAAGGCACTGGGGGAAGCAGGCCTCGGATGACTTGCCAAGAAATACAACGAAGCCTTTATTGACTGCAAGAAAATAGCCCAGAAACCAGTTTTGCTGATCATTCTCCTTTGTTTTGTTTATTTTATTTCATTTATACCCTGCCTTTCTCCCCAGGGGGGAACAAAAGCAGCTTACATCAGTCTCCCCTCCTCCATTTTATCCTCACAACAACCTTGTGAGGTAGGTTAGGCTGTGAGTATGAGACTGGCCCAAGGTCACCCGTCCAGCTTCTCTGGCAGAGTGGGGATTTGAACCTGGGTCTCCTGGATCCTAGTCTAACCGCTACACCACACTGGAATCGATTTCCCACAAGGCACTGCTCCGGCGTCAGTCTTCCCTTTGCCCCGATTGCATGCTTGAATTTCCCGCTATTTGCCCTGCACCGCATTTTGACCCACGGCTTCACCCGAATTCCCCCGCGGCTTCAGTGATCCTCAAAAAACAGGATCACTGAAGCCGCGGGGGAATTCGGGCGAAGCTGCATGTCAAAATGCGGCATGGGGCAAATAGTGGGAAATTCAAGCATGCAATCGGGGCAAAGGGAAGAATGACGCCGGAGTAGCGCCTCGTGGGAAATTGGTCTGGTTCTGTACATAACACTGACTCTTTATATTCGCCAACGTTTTGAATATCAGACATGGGCTCAAGTGATGCCCCCTTAGCACTGCATTCCCATCAGATACATCCCTTCAGCTGCAGTAAATGTAATGTTCTGGATCAGTTCCGAAGAAAAGAGAAAATAAAACCCCACCAATTGGCTTCTGTTCCAATCAGCCAGTCATATGGGGAAAGGCAAAGCAAGCAGGCCAGGCTAGTGAGAAAGAGAGACCAGGAGTCCTGGGTGCTCTGATGGTCCTCGTGACTTGCTTTCATACAATGCTTGTGATCAGGGGTCATTTCGTAGAAAAAGAGGTGCAGGAGCTCATTAGCATAACTCATTTGCATATGCCAGACCCCCTAACATACCGGAAGTGTGTCAGAAGGCAACACCCACCCCTCAGGCTCCACTCCACAGGTGAGGGAAACTGACCTGCTCTTCCGCCATTCCCTTCCCCATCCAATACTTTTGTGCAATAAAAATAAGCGTCAAGAACACACCCTCATTCTCTTCCTGCTCCCTTGAAACCACCAGGTTTCAAGTAGACTTGAGATACCCAGGACATGTGCACCACCCATCCCTTCCCCTCCCCACAACAAGACACCCTGTGAGGTAGGTGGGGCTGAGAGAGGTCTTTTGAGAACTGCTCTTGAGAGAACAGCTCTGAGAGAACTTGTGACTGGCCCAAGGTCACACCAGCAGCTGCATGTGGAAGAGTGGGGAATCAAACCCGGTTCTCCCAGATTAGAGTCCAACTCCTGACCACTACACCAAACTGATGGGGTGGAAGCTGCTGAAGGGTTGGTAAAATTTCTCCAGTACTTATGTGCCATGTGCCCAGATAAAAAATGGTATACTTAGAAAATTTAGATGCCACCTTGAGCAAGTCTCTGGAAAAGCAGCACACGGTCATAAAAGGAACAATGATAAAATTATCAATATTAAAACAAAACATTAAAAACAATAAAGACCCTAGCAGGGCTTTCCCCGGGGCGCTGCGCCTCTGCACTGCTCGGGGAAGCTGAGGAGGGGGCGGGGGTTGGTCATGTGCCCACCCCCTGGGCTCCTCACTCCCGGAGCTGCGCTCCTGTGCGCTCCTGCTCCAACGGACCCCTGCTTGTGATGGTGCAGAGTTGTTTTCTGTTGCCCCAGAAGGTCGGACCAGAACCAACAGGTTGAAATTAAATCAAAAGAGTTTTCGGCAAAACGTTAGGAAGAACTTCCCGACGGTGAGAGCGGTTCCTCAGTGGGACAGGCTTCCTCGGGAGGAGGTGGGCTCTCCTTCTTTGGAGGTTTTCAGACAGAGGCTCGATGGCCGTCTGACAGCAGTGCTGATTCTGTGAACGTAGGCAGATCACAAGAAGAGAGGGCAGGAAAGGTTGCTTCCAATGCTCCCTCTAAGCGGTGGAGTCCTGTGAGCAAAAATTCTACTTTGTGAGCTCCTGACATTAAAGCTGTGGGCGAGCAGATTTGGTTACTGTATAAATTACTTTGCTCTGGAGCCCTACTTCCTGAGCTAAGAGAAAAATGTGTGAGCCGGAGGCTAAAAGACTGTGAGCTAGCTCACACTAACTCAGCTTAGAGGGAACTCTGGTTGCTTCAGTGCTTAGTTCTTGTGGCCCTTTCATACATGCCCAGGGAAATACTGATTGCCACTTTGGGGTCGGGAAGAAAGTGTTCTCCAGGCCAGCTTGTCCTGGGCATACAGCAAGGGTCACTGGGGGTGGGAGGAATTTGTGAATTCCCTGCACTGTGCAGGGGGCTGGACTAGATGACCCCGGAGGTCCCTTCCAACTCTATAATTCTATGAAATGGGACGGAGGCCAGCAGAACCCTGTCTGGGTCTTTGGCAGCCCTGAAGGGACAAAGGCTAACAGCACATTTGACTGAGAAGTTCTTTCATGCCGACGCCACCCAAATTTCACAAAAAAACACACACACCACTGTCCGGCCATCTAAACAGGGATACTTAAATGTCCACCTGTTCTGCTCATGTCCCCAGGGGTCACTTCGTCGAAAAAGAGGTGCAGGAGCTCATTAGCACACCTCATTAGCATAACTTATTTGCATATGCCAAACCACCTGACATCACCGGAAGTATGTCAGCAGGAGAGAGAGAGAGAGAGAGAGAGAGCCCTGCATGTCTCATTCATGGATTGCAAACAGGGAGCTGATTTGTTGATGAACCCCTCATCCGTTTCTCAAACCATTCACAGCTCTCTGGCAAGCTTGCGTTGCCATATTCCTTCCTAGCAGCCCAGCCCAACTGGATCTTTGTGCTCCCACATTCCCATCGAGTTTGACTTCCCTCTCTTCCTTTCTGTGTCTCTGCCCTTATGGGCAGGACCTGGTTTAAGCTGGCAGTTCAATCAGTCACAAAGCATATAAATCAGTCTCAAACATCACATTTTTTCTTAAAACAAAACAAAACTCCTGCTGTTTGGTGTCCATATTAGTCCTTCTCCATTCTGCACAAGCCCAGTGTTGGGGGGGAAAGAAAGAAGAGGCAGACATGTTCGGCAGGTGTTCGAGTTATTCCGTGCTGAATCGAACAGACCAGGTGACCGGCTTGCATCTCATCATTGCGGCGGACCCAACACGTCCCACGAGGGCTCCCAGACACCTTTCAGGATCCCCTGCTTTGGGATCCCAGCCAATCAGCTGACTGTCCCAGGCTTGTGTCGCCAGGAACACAGTGATGTCACTTCCAGAGCACACAGGAAGTGCTGGTATCATGTTTTCAGCAACATGGCGATGCTCTGGTTTGTTGTTGTTCAGTCGCACAGTCGAGTCCGACTCTTTGTGACTCCTGTGGACCACATCACGCCAGGCCCTCCTGTCTTCTGTCATGTTCTGGAGTTTGCTTAATTTTCATGTTCGTTGCATCAATAACACTGTCCAGCCATCTCATCCTTTGCCGTCACCTTCTTCTTTGACCTTCAGTCTTCCCCAGCATCAAGGTCTTCTCCAGGGAGTGCTCCCTTCTCATTTGGCGGCCAAAGTATTTGAGCTTCAGCTTCAGGATCTGGCCTTCCAGGGAACAGTCAGGGTTGATTTCCTTTAGGATTGACTGATTTGAACTCCTTGCAGTCCAAGGGACTCTCAAGCATCTTTTTCAGCACCGTAATCCAAAAGCGTCTATACTTAGGCAAAAACTCCATGGTAAAAAAATCACTTCTATCATAGAGTGTTTGCCCAGATACCAGAGTGGTCTGTGTTGCAAGAGATGTGATGATGTCACTGGCGGTGGATGACAGCCTCTGTTTCTCTTTGGTCCCAGTAGATTCCCCCCCCCCCCCCCGCCTCCAGCTAGTTGCTAGGGGAAGCTTGCAAAGCCCCACGTTAAACACATTCACTGTCAAAGTTGTCAAGTCCTTACTTTTACCAGGGGTCTGTTGGAGCGGGAGCGCACAGGAGCGCAGCTCTGGGAGTGAGGAGCCCAGGGGGCGGGCACATGACCAAGCCCCACCCCCTCCTCGGCTTCCCCAAGCAGTGCAGAGGTGCAGCGCCCCGGGGAAAGCCCTGCTAGGGTCACTATTGTTTTTAATGTTTTGTTTTAATATTGATCATTTTATCATTGTTCCTTTTATGACTGTGTGCTGCTTTTCCAGAGACTTGCTCAAGGTGGCATATAAATTTTCCAAGTATACAATTTTTTATCTGGGCACATGGCACATAAGTACTGGAGAAATTTCACCAACCCTTCAGCAGCTTCCCCCCCATCAGTTTGGTGTAGTGGTCAGGAGCTGGACTCTAATCTGGGAGAACCGGGTCTGATTCCCCACTCCTCCACGTGCAGCTGCTGGTGTGACCTTGGGCCAGTCACAAGTTCTCTCAGAGCTGTTCTCTCATGAGCAGTTCGCAAAAGACCTCTCTCAGCCTCACCTACCTCACGGGGTGTCTTGTTGTGGGGAGGGGAAGGGAAAGGGATGGGCGGTGCACATGTCCTGGGTATCTCAAATCTCCTTGAAACCTGGTGGTTTCAAGGGAGCAGGAAGAGAATGAGGGTGTGTTCTTGACGCTTATTTTTATTGCACAAAGTATTGGATGGGGAAGGGAATGGAGGAAGAGCAGGTCAGTCTCAACCACCTGTGGAGTGGAGCCTGAGGGGTGGGCGTTGCCTTCTGACACACTTCCGGTATGTTCGGGGGTGTGGCATATGCAAAGGAGTTATGCAAATGAGTTATGCGAATGAGCTCCTGCACCTCTTTTTCTACGAAATGACCCTTGACTTTCACGTGTCTTGCAGTTGGCTTTCCTGCTGTGTTCTTACACAAACTCCCCTTCATAAAGCGTCCCCCACAGAACTTCCTCCCTGGAGCCCAATGACTGGCTACAATCTCAACCCATCCCCCCCCCCCCAAAAATATCCCTTCTTATATCGCCTCTGTATCTGTGCCCACATCCATGCTGAAGACAGTCCTCTCTGGAAGACCAAAGGAAGACTCCCCCCTCCCCCGCCCCACCACCACCACAGCACTTGATGTAATAAAGTCAATTTAAAATTTGTTCTACCAATCTTTTGCATGTGTAATTTTCCCATTAAACGTAAATGCCCATGAGGCATTCCATTTGCATTACATTGCATTTGCAGTCTTTAAACCAAACTATAAATCCCCCCCCCTCCTTGTTTCGTGTGATTGATGTTGTGTGTATAAATACTACCATAAACCTCAAAGGGGGCTAACAGTGACAGTAAATTAAAGTTTTCGAGTCTGGCAGTATCACAGCACTTAAGCCCTTGATCTTAGGCAGTATTGTTAACCTCCGTCTTGTTGCCCTCGCGAACTCACCTCTCTCCCCCTCTCTCTCCTGCGCTGACCCTCCCTTCTCCTGGTTCGGGGCCCCTGCCCTGCATTTCTTGGGCGACACCTTCGCATCCAGACCAGCCACGCCAGGGTGGGAATCTGCCACTCATTAAAATGAAGCTCCACAGCTGTTTTCCAGATTGGAGGCGGCGGCTCTTAGCTCTGCAGGCATTTTTGATGAGTGAGAGAGAGAGAGAAGGTGGAGTTGTGAAAATATCCGGGGAGGAGGGCCCCCCCCCTCCGCAAGCCATAAGCCAGAACTGTTCAGCTAACATGAGGACATAAGAGAAGCCAATGTTGGATCAGGCCAGTGGCCCATCCAGTCCAACACTCTGTGTCGCACAGTGGCCAAAAAGACCAGGTGCCCTCAGGAGGTCCAGCAGTGGGGCCAGGACACTAGAAGCCCTCTCACTGTTGCCCCCCAAGCACCAAGAATTCAGAGCATCACTTGTCCCAGACTGAGAGTTCCTATCTATCTAGACCTTAGCTCTATCTAACGAAACAATGCTCACCTCCTTTGGCTTCAGCCAAGCTTTGTCACCCCTCTCCCTAGCTTTGCCAACTCTGAGTTGGGAATAGGGATGCCAACTTCCAGACGGGATGGGGACCCTCCAGAATTACAGCTCAACTCCAGACTACTGAGATCAGTTCCCCCTGGAGAAAATGGATGCTTCCGAGGGTGGACTCTGTGGCCCCTGTCCTCTCCAGGCTCCACGCCCAAATCTTCATAAGTTTCCCAGCCTGGATCTGGCAACCCTATGATCCCCATCCCCTGCCTGTGGCCCGGGAGGACCTGGCAACCCTAGCTGAGAAACACTTGGAGATTTGGAGGGTGGAGCCTGGGGAGGGCGGGGTTTGGGGTGGGGAGGGACCTCACCAGGGTTATAAATTACAATGCCATGCAGCCCACTCTTCCAGGGTTGCCAGCGGGAGTTCCCCCGCTTCTGAGGGCTTCAGTCCACCATGGCCAGAAGTCAGCTGTGGAGTCCCACCCCCAAACCCCACCCCCAAGAGCGACTACCCACCTGGCCACCCCTCTCCCTCGATGACCTTGTGGCCCGCCAACCAGCTAAGAGGGCCCTCTAGATCTAGCAGGAGGGCGGGAGGGGTGGTTGCGGGCTGCAAGCTCAGCTCGCAAAAAACACCCTTTAAAGGTGTGGTCCCCGCCGATCAGCTGAAGCCCTTTAAAATCAGGCAAGTGGTCACTCTTGGGGTGGGGCTTGGGGGCGGGGCTCGGAGGCATCTCCACCCAACCTGGAAACCCCCTCCCAACCCCCCCCCCCCACCAGAGTGACAAGGGAACCTGGCAACCGTACACCCTTCAGAGTACCCATTTTCTGCAAGGGAACTGATCTCCATAGTCTGGAGATCACTTTTAATTCCAGGAGATCTGCACCACCACCACCACCACCACCCCCAGAAGTTGACAAGCCTACCCCTCGCCCTTGTACTCTGCATCAGAGGAGGGCAGAAAACTGAGGACAGCAGAACAGAGGCAGAAGAATGGTATTTATCCCTCCATCAGCTCAGAACTGCATACATGCATCGACCTACCTACAACGACGCTCTGGGGTGGGTTCAAGTTGGACATCACAGCTGTGGGGATTTGGAACCATGTCTCCGAGGCCTAGTCTCACACATGAACCGAGGCACCACATTGACTATTTTTATTTATATTATTTTATATTATTTATTACACACACACACACACACACACACACTAGGAGCAAGGCCCATTGTAAATCAATACAACAGGCTCTAGTAACAGTCTGGCCTTGTGACGCCCCGGCCAGCAGAGAACCTGCAGGCGTCGGGCATGGCACCACCAGGAATGGCCTCAGGTCCAGCATCCGGCCACCTCGGTTGTCCTGCCATCTGCTTGCTGCCTGCCCAGCGATCTCCAGGTGCCGCGTCCACTTTCACCCATTGCTGAAGCATGTCCCCTGTCCATCACTTCCCAGGCTACTGAGGCTGGGCGCCGGTTCTGTGGGCAGGTGGGTGGGGCTACAGCAAGGCATCCACGAATAGGGAGGCACATTTGGGCTAGCACTGCTCCTGTGGGAGGGAGTCAGAGAACGCAGCCAGTGGCCAGGGTCCCTGTTCTGAGTGGCAGCTCTTGCAGCCAACTGATTAGGGAGCACATCAAATGTGGCCACCCCAAAACAGCTTTGCTCGCAAGACTCCACAGCTTAGAGGGAGCATTGGGGCAGGGAGCTGTTCCTGTTGACAGCAGAAGACAGGACTCACAGTGGTTGCGATCACATGCACAATTAGCCTCGACATAGGTGCAAATGCAGGGCAGATTAAAGGAGCATGATCAGACAACAGCATCTGGGAAGCGCCCCATAGCCGTCGGCAACCTGTTTTGCTCTGCCGCACAAGTGGATTTAAAAGACACATCAGAAATTCCGGTAGCAAATGGGTTGCTATGGGCCACAGATGGACTTTCCGGCATCTGATCACTCCAGCGCACTCTCATGGCGTTGGGATGGTCTGATCAGGCCGACTCTGTGCCATTGTTTTTTCCCTCCTCCATATATATGCATCATCGCACACTTCATAGGGAGCCCCCGGGGCTGAGGTGCGAAACATCAATCCCTCATTTAAGCGCATTGGAGACAGATGGCAAAAAAAACCCCACAAACCAACAATTTACCCGTGGTTGCATCTGATCACGCAGTGGCGAGCTGTGCCTGCAGCTTCAAAAGACTGCGGGTCAACTTCCGCTGGAGGAAATAGCCTCTCTTCCCCCCCACTTTATCTCACTCATGCAACCGCAACCAATAATGGGTTTAAATTAAGGGTGGGAAGGTACCGGCTGGCTATTAGGGAAAACTTTTTGACAGGCAGAATTGTGCCACAGTGGAATCAGCTGCTCGGGGGCCATCACACTTTTCTACATTTTTTTTTTAAAATCAGGAGTGAGATTGCTTGTTGAGATTCTCATCACAGCCTGCAAGTTAATGTCTGTTAAAGAAGAAGAAGAAGAAGAAGGATTGGATTTATACCCCGCCCTCCACTCCCCAAGGGAGTCTCAGAGCGGCTTACAAACTCCTTTTCCCTTCCCCTCCCCAAAGCAGACACCCTGTGAGGTAGGTGGAGCTGAGAGAGCTCTTTCCCAAGCTGTCCTTGAGGGAACAGCTGGTCCAGAGCTATGGCTTGCCCAAGGTCATCCAGCCAGGTGCAAGTGGAGGAGTGGGGAATCAAACCCAGTTCTCCCAGGTTAGAGTCCACGCACTTAACCACTACACCAAACTACATAAAGAGCATCTATATTTACTCTTGTTGATCTTCATGCAAGAAAAACTTTGCTCACAAATATATGTAGACCCAAATATAGAGAACATTTTCCCAGCAAATTTCTTCATACATGGAAATGTTTTCAGCAGACAATGATTTGTAAAAGTCAACTAATGTCACAGCATTAAACATTTCTTTCACAGTGTGATCTGACTGCATGTCAATAAGTTCAAGCTGCAGCTCCTCAGGTGCTGTATCAATATCAGCAGTGATGGGATAAGAGAGCAAATTGAATTTAGGCTCAATTTTCTTGAAGTCCTGAAATCTTCTTGGCGGGCCACAAAAAACTCTGTGGCGGGCTGCATGTGGCCCCCGGGCTGCAATTTGCCCACCCCTGCTCTAGGCTGATCCTGCATTGAGCAGGGGGTTGGACTAGATGGCCTGTAGGGACCCTTCCAACTCTGTAATTCTATGATTCTAAGACTGAGTGACCGTACACTTCTGGCAAATTGATCTTGGAGTTCTGGCAATTCCAGCCCATGATCCTTCAGGGATTTACTCTGGAAAGAGCTACTCTGGCGACCTAAAGTTCTGTTAGGCTGCGGTCACACACACTAAATAATCCACTTTCAGTCTACTCCCAGTGCACTTTCCAATTGGATTTTACTGTGTGAACAGGTGAAATCCATTTGGAAAGTGCATTGAAAGTGGATTGAAAGTGGATTATTTAGTGTGTGTGACAGCAGCCTTATAGGTGCATTCTATGTGAACCAGCCGATGACAATAAAGAAATGTTTCTATACACCTATACATTCACAGTTACAGCTACAATCGGTAGTGGGAGGGCATGATAATCTCTCAAGCCTAAAATCCATTTAAAGAAATAGTTCCAGTCACTCCCTTGAAAGTGTGCAGAGAAATGTTTGCAGATAGACTGCGTCCTTCCAGGATTTGTAAAATCTTCTAGGAAATTATTCTTCAAGACCCAGGTCAAAAGGGGAAAGGGAGGGCAAGAAAAAGAAATGAAATTCAAGAGAGGGAGTGAAAGGTGCAATCCGGGAAGAAATGAGGCTAATTAATTAATTCTGGCTATTAAACTAACCCATGATGTCCTAGGCGCATCTTGGGTATTGGTGGATGCTGTTGGATGAAGCTGCGAGTTTCAATACTGTGTAAAACGTGAGCTATGCAGTACAGACTTTTAGGGCAGGGTTTTTTCGGCTAGAGGAGGACTGGCTCCGTATTTAGGGTGAGTGGAACAAAATAGCATCCTCACGTCCATTTAGCATGGTTCTCTTCACTCAGTTGCTTTGCTAGAGCCCTTCATACACAAAGTTTCAGAGGGCAGCTGCGCTGATCCACTGTAGAACACCTAGACTGGTGTCCAGAAGCACCTTCGAGACCAACAAGCTTTTGGGGAACAAACTGAGTCCAGCGGCACCTTTAAGACCAACAAAGTTTTATTCAAGGTATGAGTTTTCATGTGCACGCACATTTTTTCAAATACATTGGAATGGTAGTTAAGGTTCAACCTTGTAGACAGGGGCTGAAGAGCAAATTAACATGTAACATGATGGAAGATGTGCAAAGACGAAGCTAAATAACAAACTAAGGTTATAAGGTCAACAGTTGTAAAGCAATAAAAAGTCAAAATAGCAGATAAATGTGTAAAGGTATCTTTTCTAATTGTGGGGAAGTAAATCGATACTTTCCATTCTCTCCTCTCAGGCGTGGAGGTCACTTAACAGTATTTTTTTTTTCTTTTTTGAGGTGGGTACAGCAGAACATCCCAATATTCCTTGCATTACATTCAGTATTCTAATATACCATTGTGAAAAAGAAATACACTAAAATACAAAGGATGTATAGTCCTTGTTGAGGATACATATGTGAGGACTGAATGAGTTAGCATATATAATGAGATAAGAAACCAATATCCCTGTTGTGTCCTGGGTAGGTTTTTGTTCTAAGTGTTGTAATAACTTGTAATTCAGCAATTTCCCTTTCTGTTCTGTTCCTGACACTTCGGGGGGGTATATATTTTCCAGAGTCTAAGCTCCTTAGTCAAATACAAGTTCAATG
This sequence comes from Lepidodactylus listeri, assembly GCA_029233225.1. Taxonomy (NCBI): domain Eukaryota; kingdom Metazoa; phylum Chordata; class Lepidosauria; order Squamata; family Gekkonidae; genus Lepidodactylus; species Lepidodactylus listeri. The sequence continues at coordinate 9,982,979 of JARCFY010000021.1, read as the reverse complement.
CTCCCTCTAAGCTTGTGAGCAAAAAAATTCTGCTTTGTGAGCTACTGAGCCCGCTAGCGGGGAGAGCGGGGTATAAATGTGAAATAATAAATAAATACTGGCATTAAAGTTGTGAGTGAGCAATTCAGCTACTGCATAAATTAATTTGTGCTGGAGCCATCCTTCCTGAGCTAAGACAAAAATGTGTGAGCCAGAGGCTAACAAACTGTGAGCTTGCTCACACTAACTCAGCTTAGAGAAAACACTGGTTGGGATGCTTACACCCTGAAAATTATGTTGGTCTCTAAGGTTCTACTGGACTCTAATCCAGCTGTTCATACAAACAGGGGTCTTGTCATAAATGCAGGGTGGAACTCTGGCACAATGGCAAAGTATTCGCTTTGCACACAGAAGGTCCCCGGTTCAATCCCTGGCATCTCCAGTCAAATGAATCAGATAGCCTCCAGATGAAAGAACCAGGTCAAAGGTGATGTGAAGGACCTCCACCCTGGGGAGCTGCTGCCATTCAGACTGGTCAGTACTGACTTTCATAGACCAGTGGCCTGAGTCAATACAAGCGAGGATCGCATGTTCATGACAAGGACCGAGAACACATGGTTGGCCCTGGTTAGTATTTGGATGGGAGACTGTCTCTAGGGAGTCCATGGTCACTACACAGAGGCACTACAGAATGGCAAAGCACCTCTGCGTCTCTTACCTTGAAAATCCTATGGGGTAACCATCAGTCAGCTGTGACTTGATAGCACTTTCCACCACCATTCTTAAACACACCAATACATGAAGCTGACTTATACTGAATCAAACCTGTGGTCCATCAAGGTTAGTATTGTCTACTCACACTGACAGTGACTCTTCAGGGTCTCAGGCCGAGGTCCTTCTTATCACCTATGGCATATGCGCCTTGTATTGTCTATGAACAAACTTAATTCCAACATTCAGTTGAAGACGAGAATGGGGCATCGGGAGGTGGACATTGGACATGGGTGAGGTCTCCCCCAGCTATTCCAAAAATCCTGGAAATGAGCTTTGGAATTAGAGCCTGATTTCCTAGCTATTTGGGATATACCTGTAGACTTCATGTCATTTTGAATTTTGCCAGAGCTGGGTGGGCTCCATCACTAAGAAAAGTGGCCGGATGAAGCCCTAAGAAACATCAAAGCAACCTTTCAGTTCATGCTACAGCTAGTCTTGAGTCCATGCCACATACTGCATGTTCTCTTTTGGAAACTCTTCTCTGCGTCATGAGCTGGCGATTGCATCATTCTAAAGAGACACTTGTACTTTCAAGAACTATCAGGTGACTATTCAACTGGTGCAGATGTCATTTGTGTATAGTGGCAAACCCATTTGTTATATGCCTTATTTATTATTGTAAGTAGAACTGTATAAGAGGACAGGAGTCTCAAGTCTGCTTTGTACAGCATGATAGATTATTCTGGTTATTTGTTCGCACAACTTTAATCGCTGCATTTCCATTTTTTGTGCAGTTGTTAACCTTTCTTATTGTAGCTAGTACTAGTTGCAGACAATGCTCCCTCGAAGCTGTGGAGTCCTGTGAGCAAAAATTCTACTTTGTGAGCTACTGGCATTACAGTTGTGAGCAAGCGATTTGGCTCCTGCATAAATTAGTTTGCTCTGGAGCCATCCTCCCTGAGCTAAGACAAAAATCTGTGAGCCGGAGGCTAACAAACCTGTGAGCTAGCTCACACTATCTCAGCTTAGAGGGAACACTGGTTACAGGCTGTCCGAATCAGCATTTTAATGGATATGGTGTGTGGGAATGATAAAGTGACCTATAATCAAAGGTCATGGATGGTCCGCTATAGCCAATTCAGTCAGCACAAAGACTGACCAGATTGGAAGTACATCACAAATGTGTGTGTACATATGCAGGGTATGTGCATTTTTTTAAAAATGAAAGGTATTATTTAACAAAACCCAAGTTGCACTTGTTTAGAAGCCTACCATTTGAGTCCTGAGCTTGGAGAGCTTCTCCAGGGCGGTGAACAATCAAGATTGATTGGAGTTTTTGGCACGCTGGGAAATGAAGCCACCGAATCTCATTAGCATGCCTATTAAAAAGCAGAGTCTGGGGTACATCGCACAAAAGATGCATTCCTTTTTTCAGCTGTGCTGCAAACTGTGAAGGACAATAGGGACTTGAGCTATTTTAAAGCACTGTAGGTTTAAGATGAAAGGAAGAAGGAGGTCTCTCTTCCCATTTTTTTTGGGGGGGGAGGGGGGATCAACTTCGTCATCTCTGCCATGAAAGCCATTCCTCTGTAACCGTAACTGCATTTCCTGCCACGGACTTGGCTCCCGGATTTCGATGCCAAGGTTGTCAGACCGAGGCAAGTGACCACGATGAGTTGTCGAGGGGAGAAGACAACTGGATAGGGTGAACAATAAGCACTTGAATTCCAGTTAACCCCAATTATAAACTTTCACCTTTGTTAATTGGATTAATTTGTCAGTAGACACCGCGGCATGGAAAGACACCAATCCAACTTCAGAACTGTTCATTAAAAGTTTGTGTCTGCAGCCCCCAGTTTATATCCAAACTATCCTAGTTAGGCTGACAGGTCTTCAGTGAGGAGGGGCTCAGGAGGCATTCATGCTATGCTGGCTGGTGACAGCTGGACACACATGAACACGCATGAAGCTGCCATGTGCTGAACCAGAACACTGGTCCACCAAAGTCAGTATGGTCTACTTAGACTGGCAGCAGCTCTCCAGGGTTTTATGAAGAGATCTTTGACATCCCCCCTAGTACCGGGTCTGTTTACTTGGAAATGTTGGGGATTGAACCTGGGACTTTCTGCATGCCGAGCAGATTCTCTACCATTGAGCTACAGCTCCTCCCAGTTCTCCAGGACTGAAGGTGAAGGCTCTTCAGGGGGAACTGCCAAGGACTGAACATTAGACCTTTTATATGCATGAAAGTCAATTACCATGGAGCTATGACCCTTCCATTCACTGGACTAAATAAGATGCTTCAGAAGAAAGTCCTTGAAAGGGAGCTAATGGGGACTGAGCTGGCCATTTGAGTTTTGTCCTTAAACACCACGGAGATCATGGGTTAAAACTTAACTCCAGCTCATTGGGCGACCTTAGAGAAGGCAAGTTCTTGAAGGACTGGTTAACACACAATTGGAACTCCCCTGGGGCTCACGTCTGGAACATCCCTTTGTCTCTCTTTACTGCAGTACACTAACCTACAGGTCTGTTCCTCCACACAGACCTTGTAAACCAAGAAATGATCTTTCCAGGGATTGGAAGGGGCTGTGGGAAGGGACAGAACATAAGAACACAAGAGAAGCCATGTTGGACCAGGCCAATGGCCCATCCAGTTCAATCTGTCGTGTCACACAGCAGCCAAAACCCAGATGCCATCAGGAAGTCCACCAGTGGGGCCGGAACTCCAGAAGCCCTCCCACTGTTGCCCCCCAAGCGTCAAGAATACAGAGCCTCCATCTATACCTTGTGGCTAACAGCCACTGAGGGACCACTGCTCCATATATTTAGCTAATCTCCTCTTGAAGCCATCCATGCTTGTAGCTGCCACCATACAGGAAAAGCTCTGTGGGTGGGTGGTTGAATACACATCATTTTGCCTATCCCCCGCCCCAAAACCCCCACTAGAACAAGGAAATTGGGATGGGGGGATTTTTGATTGGGGTAAAAGCTGAAGGGGAAGAGCAAACCCCCTCCCACCCCCCCAGCTTTAATCTATATCATCCCCTGGGGCTGCCGTTTAACACCATCTCACACATCTGAGTTTTCACCCAAAAACTCCCAACTTTCTGGCTTATTACTGGTCTGAGCGAAAAGTTAACACAGCAAAACAGAACAAGAATGGAAGCCACCTAGGATCTGAAATTTGGTATCTAACTGATATTTAATAAGGTTTCCCATTAACCAGGGGTCCGTTGGAGCGGGAGCGCACAGGAGCACAGCTCCGGGAGTGAGGAGCCCAGGGGGCGGGCACATGTCCAAGCCCCGCCCCCTCCTCAGCTTCCCTGAGCAGTGCAGAGGCGCAGCGCCCCGGGGAAAGCCCTGCTAGGGTCTTTATTGTTTTTAATGTTTTGTTTTAATATTGATAATTTTATCATTGTTCCTTTTATGACTGTATGCTGCTTTTCCAGAGACTTGCTCAAGGTGGCATATACATGTTTTAAGTATACCATTTGTTATCTGGGCACATGGCACATAAGTACTGGAGAAATTTCACCAACCCTTCAGCAGCTTCCACCCCATCAGTTTGGTGTAGTGGTCAGGAGTTGGACTCTAATCTGGGAGAACCGGGTTTGATTCCCCACTCCTCCACATGCAGCTGCTGGTGTGACCTTGGGCCAGTCACAAGTTCTCTCAGAGCTGTTCTCTCATGAGCAGTTCTCAAAAGACCTCTCTCAGCCCCACCTACCCCACAGGGTGTCTTGTTGTGGGGAGGGGAAGGGAAGGGAAAGGGATGGGTGGTGCACATGTCCTGGGTATCTCAAGTCTACTGGAAACCTGGTGGTTTCAAGGGAGCAGGAAGAGAATGAGGGTGTGTTCTTTATGCTTATTTTTATTGCACAAAGTATTGGATGGGGAAGGGAACGGAGGAAGATCAGGTCAGTTTCACTCACCTGTGGAGTGGAGCCTGAGGGGTGGGTGTTGCCTTCTGACACACTTCCGGTATGTTAGGGGGTGTGGCATATGCAAATGAGTTATGGAAATGAGCTCCTGCACCTCTTTTTCTACAAAATGACCCCTGTTGGTATCTAACTGATATTTAATAAGGTTTCCCATTAACTAATAATAATAACTAGTGTAGTTTCCCATTGTTCTGGCTTTTCTTTATGCCAAAGATTAGTTGTGAATATCTCTCTGCTGCCCTGACCTGGCTGGCTCAGGCTTGCCCAGTCACACCGGATCTCCAAAAGAAAGCAAGGTCAGCCCTGGTTAGTACTTGGTTGGGAGACCACCAAGGAAATCCAGGGTTGCTCCGCAGAGGCAGGCAGTAGGCAATGGCAAACCACCCCCTCTTTGTCTCTTGCCTTGAAAACCCTGCAGGGTGGCCATAATTCAGCTGCAACTTGACAACACTTGATACAACACTTTGAGAGAGCCAGTTTGGTGTAGTGGTTAAGTGCGTGGACTCTAACCTGGGAGAACCGGGTTTGATTCCCCACTCCTCCACTTGCACCTGCTGGTGTGACCTTGGGCAAGCCATAGCTCTGTACCAGCTGTTCCCTCAAGGACAGCTTGGGAAAGAGCTCTCTCAGCCCCACCTACCTCACAGGGTGTCTGTTGTGGGGAGGGGAAGGAGTTTGTAAGCCGCTCTGAGACTCCAAGTGAGTGATGGGCGGGATATAAATCCAATCTCCTCCACTCCTCCTCCTCCTCTTTTGAGCCGCACCAGGCACCGTCGACCCCCATCAGGGATCCGTACTTAAAAGGTAGTGCTTAAAGTCCAGTCTAAAGCTGGCTGATGGGCCAATGCCGGACTTTCCACCATCAGGTCATTCCACCAGCATGCAATCAGCCATTTAAAAACGACAGCCATTTTAAAAAAAAAAACTCTTAGTGATGCACGCATAACCGCTTAAACATGCGACGTCCAAAGATGGTGAGGCAGATATGCACATATGCACATATGTGCATGTACAAACAGGATTTTTTTTAAATAAATAAATAAAAAGCCAACTGCACGGCTCCTTAAGGTGGATGCTGTCTAGACAATCCACCGCGGAGTCACGCACAGCAAAGCGATTCACGGGGGAGCTGTCTGGTTGAGCAATGCTGGATTTAAAAGATCTAGATCAAACTACAGCCAGGCCAATGGCGGGATTAGCTGCCCGTCTGAACGCACCCTTTGCTGCAGAGCTGTATCAGTTTATAGCACATGTATGGCTTCCTTCCCCTCCCCCCCAAAGGATTCTGGGAACTGTAGTTTGGCAAAGGCACTCTTTGTTAGAGATGCCTATTTCAACCCCCCACCAGGGCTACTGTTCCCGGGGGGCCTCTTGGAAGAGAGAATGAGTATTAATTGAGTGTAAAGGTTGATAAGACCCTCAGCTGGGCCTTTCTGTTTTGGGCCCTGTAGGTCTCCTTTCCGTCCTCTCCGACTGCGCTCTGGCAAATGCCACCCAAGGCGTGACCCTCTGCAGTCTCCCCGAGCAACCTCCATTCCAGGGATGTCAGCAGGAGACACACCAACTGGCAACTCTAGCAGCGCTCGGAAACAAACAAAGCTCGTGCGGGAGCTGGCAAACAAATTAAATCCAGATTATGGAAATCACGGAAGCCTTGCTGTTTTATGGAACGCTTATTAGGGATCCCATTGTTTTGGAGATAATTTAAGGCCGCCACTTTCCTGCGGAATCGCCTCACCTGTTGCAAGCCGGCGAGGCGCCCGAGCTGGATCCAAGCGTGCTAATGTACATCGGCGATAAATTATGAAAACAATAATCGTGGTTCATCAGCCCCCTTTGTGCGGGAAAAAAAACAACACTGTTTATTCTGATTCCGGTGCCAGCTGTCTCAAACTTTAATTTAAGTGCTAGCTGGAGGCGAGACATTTGGAATACTAGTTGAGAGTGTTTTATAGCCCAGGCAATACGTTTTACTAACCTCCGATACTGTGGTGATGATGATTTTAATGGGAACTATAATTTGCGCACAGGGGTTCAGGGGCGAGCTTTGATTGTACCCGGAGTCGGCATGGGGTTGGAGGAACCACCGTGCGGTTTCTGACATCAGCTCGCTGCCAAGTCTGAGCTGGAAAGGAGGATGGAGCCACGAAGGGGGAGGGCGGGGAGAGAGAAGGGAGCTCTGACTCAGAAAAGTAAACCATAGCCAATCTTTTACCGCACAGACCACGGCTTCGTGAGGAATGTGTAGAACGGGCAGGTGGGGATGGGGGATGGGAAGGAGAACATCTTTGGTCCCAGTGTCCATGTTGTACAAGAAGTGTTGTACAAGAAGTGGGGACCTGCAATACTTGTGGGGGGGGGGGGAGAAGGTGCTCCACTTTGAGGAGGAGGAAGCACCCGCAGGTGAGCCTTCTCCCCCACCCCCGATGGCGAGGCCCGGGCCCACCAATCCCCCCCCCCCCCCGGCATCAGCAGTGAGTCCTGAGCAGCTCCCAGCCACCGGTCCGTTGCAGTTCCCAGCACGTTCTCTGTGTATGCACAGGGAACACTCTTTTACTTTTGGGGGGATTTAAATATCCCCCCGTATAGTCTTCTAAAGTTTTCAGATTTTTCTGCACACCTGGGGATTGCCCCAAGTGTGCAGGAAAATCTCTCTGCCCCCCCCCCCCCCAAGTGCTCCCAATGTGCTGATTTAGATATCCACACACACGGGGGCACTTGGCTATAAGTATATAGAGAAGAGACGGGACCCGCGGTACTCATGGGGGGGGGGGGAGAGAAGGAGTTTCACATGGAGAAGCAGCCACGGGTAAGCCTTCCTCCCCTCCCCCAGGCAATGACGGTGAACCCCGGGCCCGCCGATCTTCCCCCCTTCTCCTGGCTCCAACAGCAAAGCCCACGCGGCTCAGAGCTGACGGGCCGCCACAGTTCCCAGAGTGTTCCCTGCACATGCGCAGGGAACACTCTTTAATTTTGGGGGGGGGGATTTAAATATCCCCCAAAAAGTTTTTTTAAAAATTTTAAAGATTTTTCTGCACACATGGGGAGTCCCCCAAGTGTGCAGAAAAATCTCCCTGCCCCCCAAGTGCCCCCTCCATGCAGATTTAGATATCCGCATGGAGGGGGCAACTTGGCTATTACTATATAGATTATTGAGGGTGAGGGGTTGTTTGAGATTGGAGGGGGAGGGGCTGTCTGTGTGCAAGAAGAAGAAGAAGAAGAAGAGATTGGGTTTATACCCCGCCCTTCACTCACTTGGAGTCTCAGAGCGGCTTACAAACTCCTTTCCCCTCCCCTCCCCACAACAGACACCCTATGAGGTAGGTGGGGCTGAGAGAGCTCTTTCCCAAGCTGTCCTTGAGAGAACAGCTGGTACAAAGCTATGGCTTGCCCAAGGTCATCCAGCCAGGTGCAAGTGGAGGAGTGGGGAATCAAACCTGGTTCTCACAGACTAGAGTCCGTGCACTTAACCACTATACCAGACTGGAAAAGGTGCCCCCCCCCCCCCCAGTACTTGTGACAGAGAACTGCCATTATCCAGTAGAGGTTGTAAGTTGCTGATGATACGTTGAACTGTTTTGAGTTGAGAGCTGTATGTGACTACAGTACAGTATGGTATATTTATTACGGCATCGAACCAACATAACCATAACATGTTAAGATGCAGAGTTATAAAAATCGGGGTAAAATGGAGTAATATATATATAAAACCATAAAAGTGTTTGACAAGTCCAGTCAGAAATATAAAAGGCAAATACAATTTTATAAAGTTAGCCGTACATTTCTAATGCAATAGCATGCCACCCAAAATTTAGCCACCGATTCAGTAAAAGTCCGATTTTTGATGGATAACAATCGGTTGCAACACTCCGTCTGTCTGTCCAGATGTTCCTTTTACAAAAGTTGTGATATGTTTATCTCGGACCTTATTGTACCAGTTGCATCTAAGCATCATATGTTTGATGGTTTCTACTGATGTTCTGTTATTGGCCGAGGACAGACTGAAGATCTGCCCCGGAACAGCTGCGGGACCGAAAGCCCCACGGGAAAAGCAGCCCAGTGCGCCCCGTTAGCACTGGCTGCAACATACCGGGGAGGAGGCGCATGGCTGCTGGTCCATCCCCACTTCCGGCGCTGCTTCCGGTGCGCTGCCGACGCATCCACACTGCCAGGAAGCGGCAGGGATGCACGCCTGGATGGCTGGAGACCTGTTTTAAGGGGTCTCTGGCTGAAGCGGCATGACAGTGCCTCACGGACGGGTGAGTCCGCGCTGACAATGGGGGACAGCTGCGGCTGTCTGGACGCCCTCTCTGCCTCCGCTTCTAAAGTGGAGGCAGAGCGCTCCAGATCCCCAGTCTGTCCTTAGCCATTGTTGCTTTGGGGCCTATCTTCTAACAACTTCTCACCCACAATAATACGACATCTAATTTGAACATGGATACCAGTACCAGAGCTTGCAATAAACACCGAGACTAACTTTGCTGCCACACACACCCAGACAACACAATCACTGGTCCTAAGAACATCAGCTACACCAGCTTATTCGCACGCTCATCTTCTGACACTGTACATGCCAAAAATGCCAACAATGCCCTTTGGTTCTCCACATGGGGCAAACAGGTCAAACCCTATGCCAAAGCACAAATGGACACAAATCTGACTTCAGGAATCAGAAGACTGAGAAACCTGTAGGAGAACACTTCAGCTTTCCAGGGCATTCAATGGGTGACCTCAGAGTAGCTGTTTTATTGCAAAGGAACTTCAGGAACATAATGGAAAGGGAAATAGCTGAATTACCAGTTATTATAGTGGTCAAAACAATGGAATTCCCTGGACTTAACAGGGATACTGGTTTCTTATCTCACTACATATGCTAACCTGATTCAGTCCTTACATTTGTTTTCTCACCAATCCACCAAAAGAGACATACATCCTCTTTATTTCATTTCATTGCTTATTTGGAATAGTAGATTAGAATAGTAGATTGTAATGTAATGTACAGTAGAATATAATTTGGAATGGTACTCTGGAGTGTATTTCTCTGGTCTGGGGACAGGGGAGATAACTCTACGCAGCCAATCATCCCACTTCAAAGAAGATGTTGTAAGGTCACCTCACCTCCATGCTTGAAAGGAGGCAGATGGAGAGTGATGGCAGGGTCTCAGTTAATTACTCTCAGCATCCCACAATTAAGGTTGCATCTGTCCATCCATCAACAATTTTGACATGTTTATTTCCTTGACTGTTAATTGTGTTGTTTTAAACATAATGTTTTAATCGTTTAAAGTTTTAGTATGTTCCTTGAATCCTGGGGTACCAGGTCTTGTACGCCGCTCTGAGCCTGCAAATGTGGGGAGAGCGGCCTAGAAATCAAATAAACAAACAAACAAACAAACAAACAAACAAATAAATAATGGTAACTATATAAAGGCTGTGGTCTCACACACACTAAATAATCCTCTTTCAATCCGGGGGCCTTCCTGTGCTTGGATCCCGCTTCCCGGCTGTGTGGACGGGAGGAGGTGGGATTCAAGGGAAGGCGGCAGTGTGAACACGCCACCGCGGAGAGAGACGCATGAGCACTCATGCAGCCCCAATACAGGAGGTGAGGAGATTTTAAATTTGTAGACTGCTGCTGCGGCCATGTGCCTATTCGCATGTGCCTATTGCCGAAACAGTTCCGCCACGAGCCAAGGCTGGCCCTCCCAGGGCTGCTCCACAGCAGTCTGAACGCTCCATTCCGGCATGCTCCCATGGGAAACAGGCCAGTGTAAATGGCCAGCCCCGGGGCAGTTTTCCTCCATGGCTTTTGGCCCTGCTTCCCTTCCGCTTCAGAATCCCAGTCTGTCCTCAGTCCTAGTCTGACATTCTAACCACTACATTTCACAGCTATGTTCTGCGCACCTAATCTTTCCTTGCCTCCTTTCCTTGGTGTTCTTTTCTGGCACCCACCAATGCTCCCTCTAAGCTGTGGAGTCTTGTGAGCAAAAATTCTACTTCGTGAGCTACTGGCATTAAAGTTGTGAGCGAGCGATTTGGCTATTGCATAAATTAGTTTGCTCTGGAGCCATCTTGTCTGAGCTAAGACAAAAATGTGTGAGCTGGAGGCTATAAAACTTTGAGCTAGCTCACACTAACTCAGCTTAGAGGGAACACTGGCACCCACTTTCTTCTTAAGATCAAGTCACGCCAGACAGTGAGGAAATGATTAAAAACGATAAAGAGCCAAAAGCTGCTGAACCGCTATAGTTTATTATATTATGCAATATGAAGAACAATTTACATTTCACGAAATACCCTGATGTAACTAAAGAGGAGGAAGAGGAGATTGGATTTAAACCCCTCCCTTCACTACCCAAAGGAGTCTCAGAGCAGCTTATGATCTCCTTTCCCTTCCCCTCCCCACAACAGACACCCTGTGAGGTAGGTGGGGCCGAGAGAGCTCTGACAGAAACTGCTCTTTTTCAAGAACAGCTGTGCCAGAACTATGGCTTGCCCAAGGTCACACCAGCATGTGCAAGTGGAGGAGTGGGGAATCAAGCCTGGTTCTCCCGGATTAGAGTCCGCGCACTTAACCACTACACCAAACTGGCTCTCACTGCTGGACTCTCGCTTCATTCTCACAACTTCTTGTTAACTCTTGCATGCACATGCTAATTTGCTGTCATCCATTGATCTTACCAGCCACCTGATCCTATTTCAGCTCTGCACACGTGTCTTGGCTCTGAGCGGCCCTTTCTAACTCCTGCCCCCCAGCTTCATTTTCCCTGTAAGGAACCCTGGAGGAGATCTTATTCCATTTGTCTGAGGAAGTGTGCTTTGCACATGAATGCTTACACTTCGAGTAAAACTTTGTCGGTCTTAAAGGTGCCACCGGACTCAAACTTTGTTCTGATGCTTCAGACCCACACGGCTACCCCGCCTGAATGTTTAAACCCTTCCCTGTGACATTTAATACCAAGTGCCAAACAGAACAGCAGATTTTTCTGTTTGGCAAGCGGCTGTGCACTTCCTGCATCCCATGGCTGATGACCCCCCCCCCCCCCGGAACTGCCTGAATCAGCTGACCTGGCCTAGCTGCTGCTCTGAGACAGACACGGATGGACCCATGGCCCCCCTAGTGGTGGGGAAGAGTCTTGCAGAAGCAGACGCACTGCCAAGCTGCCATGGCCCTGTTCTTGGTGGGCTTACGTGGCAGAATGCTCTCCAGTAGAAAATAATTGACTCTGCATTGAAAAAAAAATAGCTTATCTGGGATAGTGGGGGTAGGTAACACAGGCTGGATCGTAGTCTATCGCACTGTTTACTGTATGCGTCACCTTGCTTTGCCTGCATTACCGAACTATGCAAAATTGAGCTATGCAAGTGTGCTTTTCTGCACAGGTAATCGGGTTGCGCTGCACAAAATGCTTTTACCAGCTTGCTTGGATAAATGATTAGGGACTGTCTACACTGCTGCGTTCAGCTCATTGTAGGTAGGATGTTATTTGTGTAATTTCTTTGCCGCTAATGTGCCACGTGAGCACTTACGTCACGTTTCGGTTCTTTCTGGTGGCTCCAGGCTTCTAAAATCCGAATGCGTTGGCTATTGAATGCCCTATTTTGTACATTGTGCTGGCTCACTACATGTGATTCCCCCTTGAATCCCTGTGAGAAAGGCAGACTATAAATAGCTTAAATAGATAAATACTTTTTTGAGCATTTTTTACTTGTGTGTGTGAGTGTGTGTGCACCTGGAAGTCATGGCGACCTCTGGTGACTGACCTCTACTGGAGGCCTGGAAGATATTCAGAGAGGTGGCTAAATAAAGCCTGCCCCTTCCTCCCGCCTCTGGTATTCCAAGGCGGTCTCCCATCCAAGTACTTGCCAGAGTTAGCCCTGCTTAGCTTCCAAGAACTGACGAGATCGTGCTTTCCTGGGCTGTCCATGTCAGGGCAATAAACCAGTACCTTAATATTCCACTCTCTGCATTTTGCTGTGTTACATGTTTGACAGTTTTCTGTTTGCATTGCTTTCTAGTTCTATAATCCTCATCCTGTGGCATTGCTTCTTAGATGCCTTATGCTGCAAGGTTGCAATGATTTGTTTTTTAAAAAATATATATTTTAGATTTTGTAATCTGCCATGAGTCTCAGTGAGAGGGGCAGACCAGAATTGAAGCTAATTGATTGATTGATTAATTATAATGGATCGACAATGAATTGGCCTCGGGGAAGTCCCCATATTGCTACTTGTGGCGTGCTGAACGTCCCTGAATTGGAGGTTTCAACGCAAACGTAAAAGAATAATCTGAAGATGAGTACACCTTGAAGGCACCCTGTGAAGGCAATTACAGCCATTTCCCCATGTTCAGCAATGATAATGTTGCCTAAACACTCCTAATTTTCAACATCTGTTACGTCTTGTCAGGAGTTCTGTTCTCCCCACCCCCCCAAGACAATTTTTTAAAGATTTCTGCCAGTGTAATTCAATTTAAAGCTTTTAATGTCAACTCGACGGGGTCATGCAACTTTCCCCCACGTCTGCGTGGGGCTTGCTTAGAGACTTGCTTAGAGACAAGACGAGAAGTATGATGAATGCTTTTCGGGCGGAGGATTTTTATTCACAGCCAATTGCAATGGCATCTTGTTTCATTATTTGCAAACCGTGCTTTGAAAACATGGTGCGCTTTCCCTTTCTCTTGCGTGTGCACGGAGGAGATATTTGCAAGCCTCCCCCCTTCCTTTATTGGTCTGCTGAGTTATTTGCAGTTCTTCTGCATTGCAGACAGTCATTCTCATCCAAACTGCAATTATTTGCCAAGTGCTATTGTAACCGTTCCTCCACTGTCTGCGGAACTGTTTGCTAAACAATAAACTTAATCATGCATTCATTTCGGCAAACGTTGCCCTGAGCAAGGGAGCTGACGTAATGTTCCATTCCTCCTCATTTCACAAATGGCCATGGAGAAATATTCCTTGTGGCCTTTCAGACAGCTACTGAGATTATTCAGCCAGGTGCAAAAGCACCCTTTGAAATTAAGGCCGTGCGGCCCCCCCAAACTGACCCCAAAATTTCATTAGCATCAAAACTCTTTTGGCTTTCCTCGAAGTTTCCAAGATGCCGAGGCTGACTTCCAAAACCACCAATCGTTCCACTTTAGAGAAAACTTAGTAACTTACTCGTTTCAGCAGAATTCATGAACTTGCCTTAATAATAATTAACCGCTGGATGACTTAGGGCAACCGCATCATGGGATTTTCAAAGTAGGAGAAGAAGAGAGGAGGTTAGCCATTGCCTTCCTCTGGATAGCAGCCCCAGTCTTTCTTGGTGGGTCTCCCATCCAAGCAGGGCAATTTTTGGGCAGGAATGCACAGGAACCGAGTTCCGGCTGGCTTCCAAGTTGGCCATGCCTACAGCCTCCCCTCCCCCCTTCCGTTTTCCCAGGCATCTTGCAAGCCGTGGGGTGCCTGGGAAGCCAATCCGATCCTGGAGGGAGGGGCAGTTTAAGCTGCCTCCCCTCCTCGAGTTCCCCAAGTGTCCAGCACCTGGGCACCTGGGGAAGCTGATTCGGGGAGGGAGCTGTGCTGTCAGGGGTGTGGCCTAATATGCTAATGAGTCTCTGCTGTTGGGTGTGGCCTATTATGCTAGTGAGTTCCTGCTGGGCTTTTTCTACCAAAAAAAAGCCCTGCATCCAAGTATTGTCCACGGCCGACTTTACTTAGCTTCCAAGCTCTGATGATCTCAGGCTAATCTGGGCAATTCAGGCTGCTGAATTTATACCTCTCAAGAATGTCTACGGTGACCAGCAGCAGCATTTCAAGGTGCAAGAAAGAGACGGGTCATTCCCAATACTCCTCGGGGCTCTTCAACCGGAGATAACAGTAACTGAAGCTGTGGCCTTCTGTATCCAAATATACCACCCTATTGCTGAGCATTAACCTCTCCCCAAGTGATTTTGAAAGCCCCAATATGCCTCTGCCCGCCCCCCGCCTCCCCAGTTAACATAAGAACATGAGAGAAGCCAATGTTGGGTCAGGCCAAGGGCCCATCCAGTCCAACACTCTGTGCCACACAGTGGCCAAAAATACCAGGTGCCCTCAGGAGGTCCAGCAGTGGGGCCAGGACACTAGAAGCCCTCCCACTGTTGCCCCCCCCCCATCAAGCACCAAGAACACAAAGCATCACTTGCCCCAGACCAAGAGTTCCTATCTATACCTTGTGGCTAATAACCACTGATGGACCTCTGCTCCATATGTTTATCCAATCCCCCTCTTGAAGCCGTCCATGCTTATAGCCGCCACCAGTTCATTGGTTACTTCCTACCAACCCAGCCTGGCCAGAAACAATCCAAGGTCAAGGTGAGATTTTTGCCTGGCATGAAACCCTGATGCCCAGCCTGAGTTCCCTACTTCTTAGATCCCCTTCGTAGTCCTTAGGGAGACTATAGCTGCAATAGATCAATATGGGTAGCTGTTAGTTTGTCTATAGCAGTAGAAAAGAGCCAGAGTCCAGGAGCACCTTAAAGACTAATGGAATCTGGGGTAGGGGAAGAGCTTTAGTGACTCACAGTGACTCACGAAAGCTCATACCCTGCTGCAAATGTTGTTTTTTTATCTATCTATCTATCTATCTATCTATCTATCTATCTATCTATCTATCTATCTATCTATCTATCTATCTATCTATCTATCCAGGGGTCTGTTGGGGCTGGAATGAGGCGGAGCAAAGCTCCGCCAGCTCAGGAGTGGCCACTAGGGCAGCCATGGTCCGAATCAGATTCTCTAATCTGATTCAGCCCGCTGCTGAATTGCCGCCGAAATTCGGTGGCAACTTTAAAAGCAGCTGGAAGGGAAGGGGGTTTGAGGGAGAGGCTCCAAACTTGCAGGGTAGCTGCTGGGGCCTCTTCTCGAAATACCCACCAAGTTTCAAGAAGATTGGACCAGGGGGTCCAATTCTACGGGGCCCCAAACAGGTTGCCCCCATTCCCTCCCTTGTTCTCTATGGGAGGAAAATTAACATTTTTTCCCACCATAGAGAGCAATGGAGGGGATGGGACAACCTGTTTGG
Organism: Lepidodactylus listeri; assembly: GCA_029233225.1. Taxonomy (NCBI): domain Eukaryota; kingdom Metazoa; phylum Chordata; class Lepidosauria; order Squamata; family Gekkonidae; genus Lepidodactylus; species Lepidodactylus listeri. The sequence goes on along the minus strand of JARCFY010000021.1, from coordinate 9,967,293 downwards.
GGGCCCATAGAATTGGACCCCCTGGTCCAATCTTCTTGAAACTTGGTGGGTACTTCGAGGAGAGGCCCCAGCAGCTACCCTGCAAGTTTGGAGCCTCTCCCTCAAACCCCGTTTCCTCCAGCCCTTCATATACCCTATGAGTTTTTGCCATTGATTTCAATGGCCCATAGGGTATAATGGGGCTGAAGCTGACATTCCCTTTCTGACACACTTCCGGTGATGTCAGGGGACGTGGCATATGCTAATGAGTTATGCTAATGAGCTCCTGCACCTCTTTTTCTACGAAAGGACCCCTGTATCTACCTACCTACCTACCTACCTACCTACCTACCTACCTGTCTATCTACCTACCTACCTACCTACCTACCTACCTACCTGTCTGTCTGTCTGTCTGTCTGTCTGTCTGTCTATCTATCTATCTATCTATCTATCTATCTATCTATCTATCTATCTATCACATTTGTATCCCACCCATTCCCGCATGCGAACTCGGGGCAGGTGACATCATAATTTCATTTACAACATAGTCTTTAAAGTTAGTCTTTAAAGTGCTACTAGACCCCTGCTCTTTTCTAGGACTGCAGTCTCAAGGACACTTTCTTGTGAGTCCGCCCCACTGAATACCATGGGGCTTACTTTTGAATAGACCGTCTGAGATCCGCTCCTTACATGGCCTCCTGTCCCCGGCTCTGTCCGATTGCGTCGCTGCCTCTCCCTGTCTAGCCACAAAAGCTGGCTTCTCCTAAGTTTGGCTCCGATTCTCTCTAGGACATAAGGCCCTGATTGGACAGCTTTCTGCCATCCATGCCTCTGACACACGCCTCCCGCAGGCTTATTCCAAAGCTCTGCGTACCCGCGTCAACTCCTGTATTCTCGGCTGCCTGTGACCCAGGGCCGGTAAACAGCTCGGGACCATTGTGTGCCTAAGCGTCGAGGTGGCCCAGCTTCTGATGTGGTGGTGACAGGGAATGAAGCTGTGAACCTTTCAACATCAACCATGCCTGACATCCCTGCCCAGCACCGGCGACCGAGGGGAGGGTTTCTCTCCCCCCCCACCCTTCAACCCAGCAGTCCCTCTCCGCTAAAGAACTCAAAGGTCAATTTTCAATGAAGTCCTTACTTACTTGAATCAATGTCGCCTTGATTCTTTGTGAAGGGTGCAGCAGCCATAAAATGTGATATTGATTCTCGAGATGCAGAGCGTTGCCTTTGTTCCCGGTTGTTTCGAGAAATGCAAAGTATTTCTTTCATCCCTGGCGCGGAGCACGTCACCTTAAACAAACCTGAGGTCAGCACCCTTGACTGCCATTTCATGTTTAGCTCCTCGCTGCCTCCCTTCCCTCTCTTCTCTCCCTTTTTATCACCTATCCTCACTCTTGTATGTCCCTCTCCGTAGGTTTGTGGGTGTTTTTTTAAAATGTCTTTCCTTTTTTCTTAGCCACTATTCTCATTTCTGTCTTTTCCCTCCTATATCTCTAGAGTTCTCTTTGGATCCTGATCTAATTTATCGTACTTAGCTCTCCTGACGATGTTCTCTTTTTTGTCTCTGACTCTTACCGAATGGTTGACTGTTTCATAGAAACTCTTTGCCGACTGATCCCTCTACTTAAAAAAAACAACAACCAACCAGTGTTCCCTCTAAGCTGAGTTAGTGTGAGCTAGCTCACAGTTTTTTAGCCTCCAGCTCACACATTTTTGTCTCAGCTCAGGAAGGAGGGCTCCAGAGCAAACTAATTTATGCAGTAGTCAAATTGCTCACTCAGAACTTTAATGCCAGTAGCTCACAAAGTAGAATTTTTTTCCTCTCAAGACTCCACAGCTTAGAGGGAACATTGAACCCAACCCTCATTAATTGGGCTTTTCCCTGTGGTGTCTTTGGGCAGTGATACTCAGTGGGGCGCGTGAAGCCTCCATGGGACCCATCAACAGGTTTCCTGGTGCTATTTGCTTCTTTGAAATCTTTTCCCTGTAGAAAAGAGCCAACCCTGGCTTCTCGCCACCTCATTGGAGCAGGAGATGCTTCGGAAGGGGCCAGGAAGCATTGCTTTTGTATCTGCAGGAAGCACCCATTCAGAACCAGTTGCCTCCATCATAGGAGGATGCTTGGCTTGCAGCTCCCGCCATTTTGTGATTAACCCCAGCACCCCTTGGTGGCCATTTTCCAATGTTGCTTAGCCTCTGTTTTCAAAACATGAAAAATACCCAAAGACACAATATGTAGGGTTGGGCATGAACCACATTTTTGCAGTTTGGTTTGTGGCCAAACTACAAATCAAACCGTGAATCTATATGAATTGGGGGTTAGTCTGAGAACCAACCCAGTTCATATTGGTTCGTGAGCCATTTAAAGGTTAAACCCCTGCTTTCTGTTCCCTGTGAAAAGTGGTGGGGAGTAGGAAGCAGAAAAGTGGTGGGGAACAGAAAGCAGGGGTTTAAATGGCTCCATGCCATTTAAACCAAACAGCTAAAAGCTATTTAACATCTCAGACCCATTTAAGCCCATTTTCTGCTCTTCACGGACCACCACAAAGTGCATCAAAATTCTTGGAAGTCAATTTGTGAACATTGCTTCACAAACCACAAACTGGTGAAAATTCATGATGAACTTTAGTTCATACATCAGTTCATGCCCATCCCTAGCAATAAGATTCTGAACCTGTGTAATAAGGCTTCGTCACATGACTTTTAAGTATACATCTTAGAGGGTTCTTTTTTAAAGTATGCATGTGACAAAGAGCTATTTGGAAATATGTGCATCTTACAAGTACGCTAGTTAGGAAAGCTGGAATTGACTGTGGTTTCATGCGAAGCATATACTCAGTAACTATCCTGAGTTTGTTGTTGTGTGATGTGTGAAAAAGATCATGGACACCAGTAATCTTCTCTCATGGGAGGGCTCCCCAACATGGTACCCTTCAGGACAATGACAACTATTGACACCTTTTCTGGTGCTTTCCAGGTATTTATATAAATTGGGCAGGGCCAAACAGGGTTTTGGCCCAGCAGGGCTTCTGATTATCCATTGGCGATCTGATTGGCTGAACAGATTTTTTAAAATGTTGCCGTGGGAGCAGAAAGCACCACAGTACAAAAATATTTACTGTATAACTTGAGGGTAAGGGGTGTGTGTGTGTGTGTGTGTATGGAAGAAAATATTTTAAAACAGTATGTTCCTTTCAAAAGGCATCCTGTTAAACAGAGCTTCTGCCTGAAATGTTAAAGAGTTAATATTAGAGTTCTGCATAACCTCAGTCCTTGAAGTTCTCTGATTGGCCATTTTTCGTTGAACCCACTACCCTGTGTCAGAATTCCAAAGGCACTCGCAGGATCCCGGACCCCTGTTCTAGCTGATAATCACAGGGCCTTCTTTCCCCAGAAGATTGCACAGCTGGCATACCAACCACAGCTGGCGATATAAGGTGCTCTGGTTTGTGGTTTCAAAGATCCGAGGTCCCATAGGCCACCAGAATGCACCAACTGTCTCGATTCCATTTGGCATGAATCAGCTCACCATTCTGTGCCATTCTGTTCCACAAAAGTTGGATTCTGCAACTTGTATACTGTAGGTAATCAATTAATTGTGCAACCAAAGCAAATTTGCATACAGTTTTGTTAATTTTTTTTTTTTTTTGTCCTCAAGTCACAGCCAACTTATGGGGATCCCAAAGGATTTACAAGGGAAAAAAAGAAATTCAGAGGTAGTTTGCCATTCTCTGCCTCTGCGTAGTGACCCTGGTTTTCCTTGGATGTCTCCCATCCAAATACTAATCAGAGCCAACCCTGCTTAGCTTCTGTGATTGGGCTGGCCTGGAACACCCAGGTCAAGTTAGAGTGGAAGGCTAGGGGGGAACTATTTAACCCCCAAATAAATGATGGCCATGATGTCTTTTTTTTCTGTCAAAACTTGTCTGTTAATCGAACACGTTCAATAGGCTACTTGAACCTCAAAGTTTTGAGTCAGACCAAGCATATATAGTAGTAGAAGAAGAAGAGATTGGATTTATATCCCGCCCTTCACTCACTTAAGAGTCTCAGAGCGGCTTACAAACTCCTTTCCCTTCCCCTCCCTACAACAGACACCCTGTGAGGTAGGTGGGGCTGAGAGAGCTCTGAAGCAATTGTCCTTGAGGGAACAGCTGGAACAGAGCTATGGCTTGCCCAAGGTCATCCAGCCAGGTGCAAGTGGAGGAGTGGAGAATCAAACCCGGTTCTCCCAGATTAGAGTTGGTAGGATCTGCAGCTAGTTTTGAGTTTCTGTCTTTCCAGTCATCACTATCGCAGAGACAGTGTCATCTATCTTTACGAATTTCCTACTTAATGGCCACTATCGTGTAGAGATAAACCATATGTGCTGCGAGCCAGCTGAAATTCCCCTGCACCCTCCCTGCGATACATTAATTGTTCAGGATTGGATTCAGAATTAGGAATAGTAACTCTTTGTATACAAAAAGTTGGATTTCTGAATATTTGGGATTTAATTCGCATGTATATAAAACCACGGTTTCCCACTAGCGATGAGCGCAAGCACTAGAATTAGGATTCAGAATGTCCAGAATGTAGCCTTTTGGATTCAGAAATGTTACATTTCTGAACATCTGAGATCCCATTAAAGTGTTACAGGAAACTGCCATTTCTCAAGTTCCCGTAGCGATTTGCACAAATAGCAGGACTGAGGTACAGAATTAGGACAGGTAACTCTTCAGGTTTCAGAATATCGGAAAACGGGAATGTCTGGATATTTGGGATTCTATTAAAGTGATTAGGAAACAGCCATTTCCCACTAAAATAAGGCCTTTTAAAAAAATGCTTCCCGCAACCCTCTGATCCTTTTCCAGGGCCTGGACTGACTAGATCTCAAAATCTAAGTGAATATGTCAAAATGCACAGTGACAGCTATCTATCTATCTACATCTAACAACGCTGACCTTTATATCTAATGTATTCCCCAAGTGGGGTCTCAGTTGAATAGGAAGTTTCCTTATTAATTTATAATCTAAGTAGTCTTTGAACCAATGAACTTTAAAAATTGTCTTTAAGTACGGTGAAGTATTTATTCATTTATTTAGAAAATTTCTCTGCTGCTTCTTCAGAAAAAAAAAATGTCCAAGGCAGCTTGCCAAAATAAAACTTCACACAAAAAAAACATAAAACACCATTAACGGTTTTTAACAGTTTAAAAATCCAGCATTGAAAACCTACACAGAGGATAAATACAGCACAACCCCCCCCCCCAAAAAAAACAAGCAACATAAAATCAACCATTAAATATTTCTGTTATATTTATAATTTATTACTTCATTTATACCCCACCTTTTCACAATGGGAACCAAACCAGCTTATGTCATTCTCCTTTCCTCCACAACAGTCTCGAGAGAGAGAGGTCAGTCTGAGAACGTGTGACTGGTCCAAGGTCACCCAGTGAGATTCCATGGCAGAGTGGGGATGGGAACCTGGGTATCCTAGATCTTAGTCTGATACTCTAACCACTACACCACACCGGCTTTTGTGCTGTGGCGTCCGTTAAACAGTACCAAGGAACAATAGACAAAAGAAGGCTGTGTAATTGTGCTAACTATAATATTGAACTAAGGTATAGAATTATGCTTATACAAAAATACAAAATACAGAGGTCCATAGAAGACTGTTGTTGATGAGGTTCTCCAGAATAAAATTTCGTTTCGGCAAACTTCATCCAAACAGGACCATGTAATAATTTTGTAGAAGAGTCATTCATGAGAAAAGGTAAGTATTAGGGATGCACAATACTTTGCGCACAATACTTACTTTTTTTTTGCTTTTCCATATATACACTTATTTTACAAGGCTACAGTCCAACTAGAATCAGTAATACTACTAGCCATATATTATTAATATGCATAATTACATGCTCACTTACTATCATGTTTAAACATAATTTAAAAATGGTATTGGACAAATAACTCTAATTATACACTCAAAGGAAAAGAAAAGAAAAGAAATATATAACTTTATACATAATGTCATCCTAATATATTTTTGAGTCATTTATTTCCCGTTCATCCAATCATACAATTTCGACCAAGTATCCATAAACAAGTCTTTATCTTTTCCAATAATTGTTTGACTTAATTTATCCATTTCCGCTAACTCAGATATTTTATTAACAATCTCCATTTTAGGACATTCTCAGATTTCCAAAGTTTAGCCCAACTAATTCTTGCTGCCATAAGGATATATATTATGAGAATGGTATCACCACGGTTATATCTCTCATGGAGTAAATTTAACAAAAAAGTTTCTGGAATAAGGAACAGATTAGTACCCATAATTTCTACTGTTAGTTTTTGGATCATGTTCCAAAATGTCTGCACTTTCGAACACCGCCACCACATGTGGAAAAATGTTCCTACATTCTTACCCCATTTCCAACAAAGTTTGGAAGCATTACCATAACATTTTGCTATCTTGTCTGGTGTCCAGTACCATCTAAAAAACATTTGTATATATTTTCTTTATATGAAGTGGCGGACATATATTTCATGGTTTTCCAAATCTTTGTCCACTCATCTATATCTATTGAGTAACCAAAATCTTTCATCCATGAAATCATATTAGGTTTTATTACTTCCTCTAGCATTTTTTCATCCAGTAAAAAACTATATATTTTTGTATTGTATTTTCCTGAGGGATTAACCAAATTTTATCAAAGTCACTGTTAGTTTTTTTTAAAAACCTATTTTCTTATCCATTTCAAATCTGGATTGCAATTGTAGTTTTTCCCACCATGGTAACCTAACATCACATTTTGTTTTCAAGACCTCATCTGTTTTCAGTTTTTTATTTTTATCTAACAACTCCTCATATCTTACCATATTTGATTTGCTAAGTATTGGAATCACTCATCTAAGAGACATTTCAAAATGTTTCTTATATGAGTGATTCCAGTTTTTGAAATTTCTCAAACTCTACCTGATGTGGAAAGTGTGTGAAGTATTGTGTATCCCTAATACTTACCTTTTCTCATGAATGAGCCTTCTACACAATTATTACACGATCCTGTTTGGATGAACTTTACCGAAACAAAATTTTATTCCCGAGAACCTCATCAACAACAGTCTTCTATGGACCTCTGTATTTTGAATTTTTTATATTGTATTTTTGTATAAACATAATTGTATTAGTTCAATATTATACTTAGCGCAATTACACAGCCTTCTTTTGTCTATTGTTTCTTGGTCTTTCAGGCTGTGGTTTTCCTAGTCAGTTGTTGCCTTGTTAAACAGTACCAAGCAGCCAGTCCTGTGTGAGTCATGCACTGTTCCCCAGTGGTTGCTGCCAGCCCTGGCTCCAATAAGCCCTCCCAGAAGGTCAAAACAATCCTGAAAAGGGCCCTGCCCCCTCCCCCACCTTGTCATGACAGCAGCCAAGGCTTGAAGGCTGGCAATACTGTTGTGGTTGCCAGGCACCTCCCACAATGGACACCGAAGAGGACATTTATTTCTTAAAGGTTGAGACACTGCTTCTATTGTCTGAGAAGTTAACACCCCAATGCTTTTTTTAAAAAAAAGATTTCCCATTTTCTCCAAACTCGGGGCTTTTTAAAGGTTTGTAAGAAGATCTGTCTTGTCTGTCCATGACCCCAATCTCCAGGTGTAAATATACAAGGATGAGGCTGCATTGAGAATTAGATATATTGATAAAATGGGAATTGGGTGGTTAAGGAAATGGGATGCTTTGCTTGCTACCTCAGGCTTGAAAATTCTTCTCACACTTCTCAACACTGAGTATATTAAGGCAGGATATAGTGAAAATGTAATATGTACGGCAATGAATGTCTTCCAACTAGCAATTTAGCGCTGGAGCTGAGGGCAAGTTTCCTATGCACTGACTTTTAATACCTGGACAATTTGTGGTATTCCAAAGTTCCTGCCTTGGGCAAGAGTTGTGCTGGTGATCTAATGGGTCTAGTTTGTTTGACTGTCAGAACGGCAAAGGAATTGGTAGCAGAAGGCCCATGTTGATGCAAACTGTGGAGAAAATTAGAAGGCCTGTCAAGAAGATAGCCGGGTGGAAGTGGTTCATAGTCTGTCACAGAGCAGCAATGGCAAAATGCTGAAAAACCTAGAGCATCACTGTGGCATCCAAAGGAAGCTTTTAGATGTGGCTCACATCCCGATGAAAGACAGAGGTTTGCTGAGCCTCCTCCAATTTCAAGTCATGGCATTGCTGCAGACTAGGGGATGCTGTAAAGGTATATATTCCAATGCCTTGCTGCTAAGTGCAGTGTTCCCTCTAAGCTGAGTTAGTGTGAGCTAGTTCACAGTTTTTCTTTAGCCTCCATCTCACAGATTTCTGCCTTAGCTCAGGAAGGATGGCTCCAGAGCAAACTAATATGTGCAGGAGCCAAATCAATCATTCACAGCTTTAGTGCCAGTAGCTCATAAAGTAGAATTTTTGCTCACAAGACTCCACAGCTTAGAGGGAGCATTGGCTGAGATGGGCAGAAATTATCTTGTATGTATCAGTTTGCCATGTGGCAGGCAACCCCCCACCCTTGGCCCTGCTTTCCCGTCCTTAAGAAATTGAATCGAGGGATGGAAACATGACTGGAAAACGGCCTTCATAATGACACTGAAGGAATTTCCCCATGTCTCTGTGGTCTTTACCGTAGACATTAGGGGAAATTCCTAGAATGCCATCTGGAAATGATGTCACAGTGAGGACACGCATGCATGAAAAGTCAATTGCAATGTATATGTATCCTCCAAGGGGCTTGAAGTGGCATATTTGTTTCCTTCCCCATTCTGCCTCACAGATAAATTAGACTAATGAAATATGACCGACCCACAGATCTCCCAAAATGCCTTCCAAAGGGGGATTTGAATCCAGGTTCCGTGCGCCTCGGTGTCTAGTCATGCTGACCACATGACCACAGAGGCATCTTCAGACAGAGCTGGCTCTTCGGCTTGGAAACAGAGATGAGCACCGCAGCCCTAGAGTCGGATTCGACTGGCTTTCGAGCAAGGGAAACCTTTACTGTTACTATCTCGACTCTTGGTTCAACACCAATCCACAATGGCTCCCACACACTGGCCCTCCAGAGAGTGGGAGAAAGATACAAACAAATGGAGGGAATTTTTTTAAAAGCAATTTCACACACACACACACACACACACACACACACACACACACACACACACAACATACTATGGTGGGGGAAAGTGCCATTAAGTCACAGCTGACTTATGGCAACCCTGTGGGAACAAGAGATGTTCAGATTTGCCATTGCCTGCTCTGTGTAGTGACCCTGGGCTGAGGACAGACTGGCAATCTAAAGCGGGGCAGGCACGCTTCGCAAACGGAGGAAAGGAGCACGTTCAGACATGCGCATCTGCCCGTCGGCTCCGTTGCGTACTTACCCGTCTCCCAGTCGCTTTCCTTCCGCTTTACCCGGACACCGGTTTTTCCCGGTGTTCAGGGGCCTTCCTCCGCATGCCTCCCGCTTCCAAACAGTGTGAACTGGAAGAAGCGGGAGGCATCCAGAGGATGTGTGAACGCACCGGCAAAAAGTTTTGTGCATATGCACATGTGCGCACGTGCGCATGTGTGCATGTGTGCATGTGCGCACATGCACAAAACATCAAAGGAAAACAAAAAAAAGTGCAGCGGCGCGCGCGAGCCACGCGCGCTGGCTATGCGGCAGTCTGAACGCTCCATGGCAGTCTGAACGCTCCGTATCGCCGCTGATCCGCATTGCTCTGGCCAGTGTGAACGGCCAGCTCCGTGGGTTTTTTCCCCCACTCCAGTTCCCTCCGCTTTGCCTCCGCTTCAGATTGCCAGTCTGTCCTCAGCCCTGGTTTTCCTTGGAGGTCTCCCGTCCAAATACTAGCCAGAGCTGATCCTGGTTAGCTTCTGAGACCTGAGAAGATCAGGATAGCCTGGACTATCCAGGTCAGGGCACAACATACTACACAAACCTGAAAATAAATGAACATGTTGGTTCCACCATGGAAACTAAACCGGACAGTTCAAAACTGCAGAACTGAGGCTGAGGACAGACTGGCAATGTAAAGCGGGACAGCCCCGCGTTGGAAGTGGAAGAAGGGAGTGCATTCAGACATGCACATCTGTCCATCGGCTCCGTTTCGCACTTACCCGTCTCTCACTCGCTTTCCATCCGCTTTAACAGGACACCGGGAGAAACCAGTGTCCAGGGGCTGTCTTGCGCTTGCCTCTCGCTTCCAGGCAGTGTGAACCGGAAGAAGGCGGAAGGCAAGCGGAGGCGGCAGTGTGAACGTGGCGTTTTGCCAGTTTGCGCATGAGCGCACATGCGCACATGCGCAAATTGCCGAAACAGCCCTATCACGAGCTGCGGAGGCCGGCCCACGTGGGGCCACTCCGCAGCAGTCTGAACGCTCCGTATCGGCTCCGTTGCACAATACACCAGCCGGTGTGAACGGCCAGCCCCGGGGAGTTTTTCCCCCGCAGCAGTTTCCTCCGCATTCATCTCGCTCCAGATTGCCAGTCTGTCCTCAGCCTGTGGAAGAGCTGGGGGGCTGGGGAGAGAATTTGGGAAACCCCCAGATGTTAAATTGGAGGAAAGGGTATTAATCTGTAGTAAATATCATCCTTGCCCCTGAAAGTTGCACAAAATCTAATTTTCTCTTAGAATGTCAAAATAAAAGGGGGTGGTGGTGGAGAGATATTTCCCTATGTTCTATCAGGAGCAGTTGCAAAATGCTAATTCACTTCGTAGTCCCAATGATGCTGTAATTGATTTTTTTTTTTAAATGGATATTAACAGATAAAATATAGCATCCCCAGAAGAAAACATTACCTTGAAATATTAGCAGTATAAGATGTTAATCTTGATTGGAGGATGCGACGCTGGAAATATACAGGGAAATGGAAATTTCCCAACACATCTGCTTGACACTTCCCTCGTCAACATAATTCTTAGGGATTCACGGCCACTGTTTTGTGCTGACTTATATAATGATGAATAACATCTTAAGAGGACTTAAAATGTGGTATTTTGACTAATGCAGTTTGGTAAATAGCCTGTGGAACATTATTTCCACCTTCTTCTAAGTTTTATGAGATGTCACAATGAGGCTAGAGGCGCTTGGATTACAAAATTCACATCTTTCAGAAAGAAGGCTGAGCCGTCTGGGCAGCTTCGCCCAGGCCGGTGGCTTGTTAATATTAGGGCTGCCACCTAATTAAGGGATTATTAATTAATAAGAAGAGGGTTGGGCACTTCAACAATTTATTCACTAACTATATTTGCATAAACTTGCATGGGAGGAAAAGCAGTATTTCAAAAGGAAAATGCACGTCTCCTTTGCTGTTTTCAAGATGTTACAGAATGCCGATTCTGTGAACTTGGGCAGCTGTTTTCTATAGCCCCAGAAGGTTGGACCAGAACCGACGGGTTGAAATTAAACCCAAATTGTTTTCGGCTAAACACTTGGAAGAACTTCCTGACAGTGAGAGCGGTTCCTCAGGGGAACAGGCTTCCTTGGGAGGAGGTGGTGGACTCTCCTCCTTTGGAGGTTTTCAAGCAGAGGCTAGATGGCCATCTGACAGCTATGCTGATTCTGTGAACTTAGGCTGTTTTTACATCTGACTTTCCCGCTGGAATCATTCTAGTTCAAAAAAACCTGCCCACACCTCTGTGCGGTGTGAAACCGTGCTGCTACTGAAATGTCCACATCTACTAATTGCCCTCCTGTGGTCAAGCTAGTATTCAACCGGCTTGATTCTGCTTTAAACAATTGCTGTTGATTAGTGCACTTAGACCCCCTGGAGTGAAATTTCACACCACTGTGAAATCAGCACAGGAAAAGACAGCAGTCAAACTACTTTAGAGGGGAGGTGTAAAATGACCCTTAGGCAGATCTTGAGAGGGAGGTCAGGAAGGGTTGCATCAGGACTTAGTTCTCGCAGCCCTTTCTTACACACCCAGGGAAATGCTGATCGACACTTCAGGGTCAGGAAGCAATTTTTCCTCCAGGCCAGTTTGGCTGGGGATCCTGGAGGTTTTTTGTCATCTTCTGGGCATGGAACAGTGATCACTCTGTGTGTGTGTGTGGGGGTGGGTACTTGTGAATTTCCTGTATTGTGCAGGGGGCTGGACTAGATGACCTTTGAAGTCCCTTTCGACTCTATGATTCTAAAAGGCATTTCTCCCTTCTCTCTTCTCCCATACAGAGATTATTTATTTATTTACTTAATTTAATATCTTCGCAATGGGGACCCAAAGTGGCTTACACCTTTCTGCTCACCTCCATTTTATCCTCACAACAACCCTCTGTGGTGGGCTAGGCTCAAAGATTGTGAGTGGCCCAAGGTCACCCAGCAAGCTTCCATGGCAGGTCAGGATTTTTTTAAAAAATATTTTTATTGGTTTTATACATAAATACATTGATACATTCAAACATTACTTATCCTGACAGAGCCATCTAATTATCCTATCCAATCATACAATTTTGCCCAGACCTCTATTTTATCCAATTTTGCTTGTGGGTTTGAAAGATAACTTAGTTTATCCATCTCCGCCCAATTTAGTAATAATTTAATTATGTCTTCTCGCTTTGGCATTTCCACTGATTTCCAAGTTTTTGCCCTTAAAATGTGTGCTGCCGTAAGTATATAAGCTGTCAATCTCTGATTTTCCTTATCTAATCCATCTGGGATCAAGTTTAGCAAAAATATCTCTGGATCCATAGGGATTTCTACATCCATAATCTCTTTTATCATATTTTTAACCATTATCCAATATGTTTTAGCTATTCTACATGTCCACCACATATGCAAATACGTTCCTTTACTAATTCCACAAGTCCAACATTTGTTAGATATATTCCTATAACACCTATGTAACTTCTCCGGGGTCCAGTGCCAGCGATAAAACATTTTATAAATATTTTCCTTATAATTTACTACCATCAAATATTTCACAGTTCTCCAAATCTTTCCCCATCTATCTATATCAATATTCCCACCGAAATCCTTCATCCAATCTATCATAGTCGGTTTAACCAGCTCTTCCTGCATTTCATAATTTAGTAAGAATTTATATAGTTTATTAATTAATTTGTCATTATTTTTTAGCCAAATCTCATCTAAGTTATTAATTTTATTACTAAAACCCATTTTTATATCTTTTTGGTATCTTGATTGAAGTTGTACGGTTTCCCACCAGGTTAACTGTACCCCCAATTCTTCCTCTAATCGTGTTTCTCTTTTAATTACTCCCTTATTATCTAGCAATTTATTATAACTCACTAGTTTATTGGTGTTGGCAAGTGATGGTTTTATAAAGGCTTCCAATGGGGAAACCCATCCGGGAATTTTTCTTTCAAATCTAACCATATATCTAATAGTACTGCTCTCAATTTATGTACCTTGAAATTAGAGTGGATTTTATGCTTCCCGTACCAAACGTATGCGTGCCAACCCATATATAAATCATGTCCTTCCAATGCCAAAACTCTCTGATTTTCTAAAACCAACCACTCCTTTATCCATACTAACGCAGCCACTTTACCGTAAAGTTCCCAATTTGGTAACCCTATACCTCCTTTATCCTTATGATCTTGTAGTAATTTCCATCTTACACGTGGTTTATTTGGTGCCCAAATGAATTTCCTAGTTATTTTATTCATTTCTTTATAGAATTGGGCATTTTGTTTCAAGAGGGAGATTGTTTGTGCTGGAAACAAAAACTTTGGGAGGATATTCATTTTAATGGCTGCTACCCTTCCAAGCCATGATAGATTTAAATCCTTCCATCTATTTAGATCTTCTTTAACCTTTTTCAGGAGTACATTGTAGTTATCTTCAATCAGAGAGCTTGTTTTATTGGAGCACACAATTCCTAAGTATTTTACCTTTTTTACCACTTCAATCCCTGATATATATTTTATATTATCTTTCAACTGTTCTGTGCCATTTTTAACTAATATTTTGGTCTTTTGAATATTAATTTTAAGACCGGCTACTTTTCCATAATCCTTGATTACTTCTAGTAGTCTTTTCAATGAATCTAAGGGTTCTTCCATAATAAACATCAAGTCATCCGCATAGGCGCAAATCTTATACTCCTGTTTTTTACATTTCAGACCCTGAATGCCTTTGTCCTCTCTTACTTGATCACATAGAAATTCTAACGCAAAAATAAAGAGCAACGGAGATAGAGGGCAACCCTGTCTAGTGCCTTTTTCTATGGGGGAATTCTTGAGAGATATCTCCATTAATTCTTACGCTTGCAATTTGCTTTCTATATATAGCTTCAATCATTGTCCTAAAATAAATCCCCGGGTCACAATCTTTCAGCGTTGTTAGCATGAATTTCCATGATAAGTTATCAAAGGCCTTCTCTGCGTCCATAAACATCAGAGCCGCCTCTTTTTCCGGATGTGCTTCATAGTACTCTAGTGTATTTATAAGGGTCCTGATGTTTTCCCTGAGTTGTCTTTTTGGGAGAAACCCCACTTGATCTCTTTTAATTATTTGATTAAGAATCTTCTTGAACCTTTCTGCTAATATGCTTGCAAAAATTTTATAGTCCGAATTCAATAATGAAATCAGTCTATAATTATCAATTGAGTCTAATTTCTCTTTATTCTTTGGTATTAAAGTTATCAGTGGTATTAAAGTTATCAGTTCCATGAGTATGGTAACCTGCCTGTCTGGCTTATTACTTTTATAAGATCTTTATATATTATAGAAATTTGTCCTTCAAATGTCCGATAGAATTCGCTCGGCAAACCGTCTGGACCGGGTACCTTATTTAATTTCTGTCTTTTGATGGCCTCTACTACTTCATAGATTGCAATGGGTTCATTTAGTTGTTTCTTTTGTTCCTCCATAAATTTTGTAGTTTTCAACCTATTTTTAATATATGTCATTAGCTGGTCTTCATCTTCTTCTTCCTGTTTATAAACGTTACTAAAATACTCTACAGCAATATTTTTCAACTCTACTTGTAAGAATTTGTTCTGTCCTTTATTATCTTTTAATGAAATTATTGATCTTTTAGCTTCTTCTTTTTTCAATCTAAACGCTAACCATCTTGATGGTTTATTTGCGTTTTCAAAAAAGAAAAGCTTATTATATTGAATTCTTTTCGCTACTTCCCTATTCAATAATAAATTTAGTTTATGTTGCTTATAAAGCAATCTGTATTTATGATTCTTATCTCTTCGTGACATATATCTATTATTTTCCTCTATTTTAATCTGTTTAACCAAATTATTATATTCTAAATTTTCTTGTTTCTTCTTCCAGGCAGAGTAATTAATTAATTTGCCTCTTACATAAGCTTTAAATGTATCCCAAACTGTAGTGATAGGCATCTGTGGTGTTAAATTTATTTTAAAAAATTCTTTAATATCCTCTTTTAATTTACCAACAAAAGTAGAGTCTTTCAATAAGTACTTATTCATTGACCATCTAGTGTTTTTTTTAATTTCTCTTAAGGATAATAGTACTGGGTTGTGGTCTGCAAAAGTCAGTGGCAGAATTTCAATGTCATCCATTTCCATAATCAATGATTTTGAAATCCAAGCCATATCTATTCTTGACCAAGATTTATATCTTGCCAAATAGAATGTATATGTATTTTTATTTAGATACTTTGTTCTCCACGCGTCCAAGATGTCATGTTCCTCTGCTATGTGATAAAAACTATTCGGTAAGGTTTGGCCTTTTTTTTCCCTTTTAATTTCACTTTTCCTATCTTTTTTTCTGTCTACCACTGCATTGAAATCCCCTACTAAACAAATGTTGTCATTCTTTTTTTTCTTCATTACCTCCGCTAGTTCTTTAAAAAAGGATTGTTGATTTGCATTGGGTGCATATATATTGATAATTAGATATTCCTTTCCCTCATGGCAGGTCAGGATTTGAACCTGGGTCTCCCAGTTCCCAATCTAACATTCTAACCACTAGTCCAGGCTGGTTCGATAGAAGGGTGTGACTCTGTATAAGATTGCACAGTAATTAGTGTACTCTAGGGATGGGCACAAACCAGGAAAATGCAGTTCATTTCAGTTCGGGGTTCGGGGTGTGCCCGGTTCATGAGCCACGAACCGCCACAAACTTTTAGGTGCTAAACAAACTGCTTCAGTAAAAGGCGAAAGATTTATGCGATCTGAAGAGAAACCAGAGTTATTGGTAATGTTATAATGATTTACCTAAGTTTATTCTTTCATCCACATTTATATTGTCTTGAATATTTGTTTTTAGAGTGCCTTATGTTTATTTTTTCTTTCTCCCTCACACCCCCTTTTCCCCCTGTACTCTATCTAAAATTAAAATTAAAAAATATATAACAAAAAATCCAACCCTGCTTTAGTTCATGAGGTTCATGATGCAGTAGAACCCCCCCCCCTCCCCGGTGTGCTAGAGGCACTAACCTCCCACCCCCCTGAATCACTGCTGTTAGAGTCCTCCCCTCCAAAGAGACAAGTGCTGGTATCTCTGGGCAGTGCTAACAACTCTTTTGCCTTTGTGGCAGGATGCTGATCTCAAAAGTATTAAGGCTGCAACACGCTACTCAGTTTCTAATGGATCCTAGGCGTCTAGACCTGAGACCAGTGCCCTACCACTCGATGCATTATTTTTCCTGATTCTGTGTATAGCCCTTCATGAGCATGAAAATTCTTGCACTGCTTTATAGAATATTTTCTGAAGATCTGTTGTTGGGTTTTTTTTTTTGAAGTGTTATAAAATCCAGAGGTGACATTGATGCGTTCTTATACAAAGACTGATCCCCCACAAGGTGCTGCCCCAGTGTCATTTCTCCATTTGCCCCGATTCCGTGCTTGAATTTCCCAGTATTTGCCGTGGGACGCATTTTGACCCGCGGCTCCACCCGATTTTCCCCGCGGCATCCTCAAAAAACAGTGGCTCAAAAAAAAAAGGATCACTGAAGCCGCGGGGGAAATTGTGTGAAGCCGCGGGTCAAAATGTGCCCCGCGGCAATAGTGTGAAATTGAAGCACAGAATCGGGGGGAACGGAGGAGCGATGCTGGGGTAGCACCTTGTGGGAAATCGGTCAAGGATTTTCTTATGATTTGATGGAATTTGTTCATTGTTATGTAGCGTTCATTGGCAACAATATATAGAAAATATTTTCTTTGTAAGTCTTGTTGAGTATCTTGACATGAGCAGAGAGACAGGTTGGATCAGAGCCCCGAGTCCACCTAAAATCCAAACCCCACCAGGGGAGAGGTGTTCACAATCAGAAATAAATGAATGGGCTCTGCTTTTAACAAGTTCCCTGCCTCTCTTTCTGACTGCATCCTGATCCCACAGAACAGAACAGAAACTCTGTTATTGGCAGCCAGCAGTGCCTGTTAAGCTTTGGAGGGCCCCAATTGGTGTTTCCAAGGCTGGAGAATTCCACCCCCAGTATTTCTTCGAAGTGTGGTAAATATTTTGATTGAGCAGAGACATTCTGTCTGGAAATGTATCAATCCACAAACACCATGGACCACCACGGACCATCATGGACCACTTGAAAGTTGGCGGAAAGTTCGTGCCAGTTGACCCACCACAAACTTCAGTTTGCAAACTACAAACCGCCCAAAATTCGCGACAGATTTTAGTTTGTGAGAAGGTCCGTGTCCATCCTTAGTGTACTGCTGTGCTCAGGTACTTCACACCAAGCCCCTGGATTTCAGTACATTTTGACTGGGGTAATACTGCACTGCAACTATAGCAGCCTGATTCATATTATTAACTGTATGGATGTTCACAGAATCATAGAATCCCAGAGTTGGAGGGGGCCCTATAGGCCATCTACTCCAATTCCCTGCAGGATCAGCCTAGAGCATCCCTGACAAGTGTTTGTCCAGCCGCTGTTTAAAGACTGCCAGTAAGGCAGAGCTCACCACCTCCCGAGGCAGCCAATTCCACTATTGCACAGCTCTGACCGTAAAAAAGTTTTCCCTAAGATCCAGCTGGTACCTTCCCGCCCTTAATTTAAACCCATTCTTGCAAGTCCTCTCCTCTGCTGCCAACAGGAACAGCTCCCTGCCCTCCTTTAAGTGACAGCCCTTCAGATACTTCAAGAGAGCCGTCCTGTCCCCCCATCAACCTCCTCTTCTCCAGACTAAACATCCCCAAGTCCCTCCGCCTTTCCTCATAGGGTTTGGTCTCCACACTTCCTTCCCTAGTTCTAATTTTGGGCTTGGATCCTGTGCAGTCTGAGTGAATTTCCACTGCAGAGAAACTGGATTTCCCACCTCATCCCTTTCTCTGCAGTCTTCTGTACTGCCCGGAATAGTGTCCTGACTGGCGATTGGACTGGGGTTGCCAACTTCCAGGTGAGGCTCAGAATTCTTCTGGATTTTATTTTTATTAATTTATTTGGTTTTCTGCTTTTTATTTAATCTATTTTATGAGTTTTATTAATATTGTAAGCTGCCTTGAGCTCCGTAAGGAAGAAAGGAGGCTAATTTAAACAAACAAACAAACAAATCACAACTGCTCTCCACGCTACAGAAAGCAGTTCCCTTGAAGAAAAATGGCTGCTTTAGAGGGTGGGCTCTGTGGCATCACTTTCCTGCCATGATCCCTCCCCTTCTCAAACTATGCCCTCTCCAGGCTCCACCCCCAAATCTGCAGGGTTTTCCCAACCTGGAATTGACAACTGTACATTGGACCCCCGGGAACAACTTAAGTTTGAACAGGTGGGAGAGCTGAAGTGAAAAGAGAGTGTGTTAGATGATCACCCTTCTCCAGTTCCAGCCATGCAAATGCGTTCCACGAACAGAAGAAACACTCCAAGCTGTAGCTGCTAAGGTTCTAGAAGTGGGAAACCTGTCTTGGCGGGGCAAGTCTTGGGTTATCCTTCAGCGTTCCAAGCAGGGCTCTTTCTGGACAGGAACGCACAGGAACAGAGTTCCGGCTAGCTTCTGAGTTGGCCGTGCCTACAGCCTCCCCCTCCTTGGGTCCCCCAGGTGCCTCGCAAGCCGCGGGGCACCTGGGAAAGCCAAGCTGATCCAGGAAGGGAAGGCCATTTTAACTGCCTTCCCCCTACTCAGGTCTTCCAGGTGCCCTGCAGCCGCAAGGCACCTGGGGAAGCCGATCCAGAAACTGCCTTCCTTCCCTTGGGTTCCCCATGCGCCCCGCAAGCTGCGGGGCACCTGGGAAAGCCGATCCTGGGAGGGAGCTGCGCGATCAGGGGTGTGGCCTAATATGCTAATGAGTGTCTGCTGTTGGGTGTGGCCTATTATGCTAATGAGTACCTGCTGGGCTTTTTCTACAAAAAAAGCCCTGGTTCCAAGTACTGTTAAGGATGGCATCTTCACTTTCATCCTAATGGAAGCAGATGGGCAAAGCCCTTTTTGTTTGTTTTAGTACTTCAGTTTTTTTGAAATCCAGTCTATTATGAATAATAATACAATTTCCATAAAGTCACACCAAATGTTGCATTCCTGTAAAAGGAATGTAAAACAAAATTATAGAAACTAAGGGGAAGAAGGGGGACCCAAACAAATCAAAGTGAACTAACTGAAGAGCCAGCTGTGGTGTAGTGGTTAAAGAGTGGCGGACTCTAATCTGGAGAACCGGGTTTGATTCCCCATTCCTCCACATGAAGCCAGTTGGGTGACCTTGGGTCAGTCACAGCTCTCTCAGAGCTCTCTCAGCCCCACCTATCTCACAGGGTGTCTATTGGGGGCTGAGGAAGAGAAGGTGATTGTAAGCCGCTCTGAGACTCCTTCCCATAGTGAAGGGCAGGGTATAAGACCAAGTCATCATTGTTGTCTTCTTCTTTTTCTTCTTTCTTCTTCTCCTTCTTCTTCTCTCTCTCTCTTGATATAGTGTTTGTAATGTATAAAAATGACAAAAATCACAGATGGACCAACAATAAATATGCAACCATTGACATTTGTATACTTGCATTTAAAGAGCTTCATGTACATAGGTTTGTTGTGATCTTCACAACAGCCCTGCACAGTAGACTATGATGCAGTCATTGAAAGCAAGTGACTAACCCAAGGGCTCCTGGAGATTTGAAGGCAAGAGGTGAGATTCCAGAATATAGCTCATTGCCTTGGTAACTAGACTAGGGCTGAGGACAGACTGGCAATCTGGAGCGAGATGAATGTGGAGGAAACTGCTGCGGGGGAAAAACTCCCCAGGGCTGGCCGTTCACACCGGCCGGTGTATTGCGCAATGGTGCTGATATGGAGTGTTCAGACTGCTGCGGAGTAGCCCCACGTGGGCCGGCCTCCGCAGCTCGTGATAGGGCTGTTTCCGCAATTTGCGCACATGCGCAAACTGGCAAAACGCCGCATCCACACTGCCACCTCTGCTTGCCTCCCGCCTTCTTCCGGTTCACACTGCCTGGAAGCGGGAGGCAAGCGCAAGACGGCCCCTGGAGACCGGTTTCTCCCGGTGTCCTGTTAAAGCGGATGGAGAGCGAGTGGGAGACGGGTAAGTGCGAAACGGAGCCGACGGACAGATGCGCATGTCTGAACGCGCTCCCTTCTTCCACTTCCAACGCGGGGCTGTCCCGCTTTACATTGCCAGTCTGTCCTCAGCCTAGATCAGCACACATGTAACCCCACCCCCTCCTTGTGACATTTTAGGCCGAACAAAAAAAAAAGAAAAGAAAATCTCATCCAAACTTTATAATCTCAAAACATCCTCCACAAAACGCTCCCTAACCCCTTTCAGAACAAAGGAGATATGATTTGATTTGAAACAAAACAAAAAATTATGCCTTGATTTGAAACTATGACTCCAAAAACTAAAAGTGTCAAAAAGGTGACAGCAAGCATTTAATTGCAAGCTGGTTTTCTTAAGTGAACTTCAAATGGAACTGTATTCTTATATTATTTTAGGGATCTTTTTCTGCATCGTAAGGGGAGGGGGAACCCATATAGTCCAAATCCAGGAAAAAATTAAGCACTTTAACAGTGCAATCCTAAACTAAGTCAATTGAAGCCAATGGGTTTACAAAGGCATAACTCTGTTTAGGATGGTGCAACAAACTTCTCAGCAATTTAATTAAGGTTCTTTCAACAGGTTAATTTCAGTTGTACTTTGCTCTTAAAGTACAAGTTATCTTGCCTGCACCTGCACTGTGTTCAAATCCTACCTGCACGCAAATCTCCCAAGCACCATTTGAGTGCCAATGTACACCTTCAATTTCCTCCAGATGCATTCTTCTCTGGATCGTTATCAGCTTGTCATTTTTGTACCAGACTGTAATTTCCAGCCCCCTGACCTCTTTTCAGACAAAATGGGGGAATGGCCTGAAACAGACGTGGTATCAACGAAACCGAAGCAGGCAGGAAGGGGCTGGGTTGTTTCCAGAGATAACTCCACGGCCACTCTTTCCTAGGCCTCTGCCTCAATCAAAATTCATTGGGGTCATTTTGGTCTTTGATAGTCAAATACAGCCAGAGGGAGCGGGACTGGGAGCTCTGTCAGAACAAGTGGCCTCTAGGGAGAGACGGCCCCCATCCAGTTACACCGCAATCTCATTTGTCTCCTGCGCCATCATTCACGAATCCACTTGGAATCTCTTTAAATGTAAAACAGCTGCCGCCGGGCCCCGGGCTCGCTTTAGGATCAGTCAGCGGCTCCAAGCCAAACCTGAATGCTGCCCATCCCATAATACTCCTCATTTGGAAACAATTAGACCCTCAATTGGAGATCCTCTAATCTGCTGCAACCCGTCTCATTTCTCCTTTCCTCCCCCCCCCCCCACACCACTTCACCCCTTTTGGGCTTAGAATAGTTGCCGTCTCCTTGAAGAACTGCTTGTGGCTGGCAGCTGCTAGGTAGACAGTAACCATATCTGCAGTGGGGGAAATTTGCCCTCATAATTTTATTTATTTGGTTGCACTCATCCGTACGGCTCAGGGAAAAGCCAAACCAAAGAAGGGGGGGGGGGAACTAGGCCAGCCTTTGCTCACATGCATGGCTTTCTGTCAACGATCTGCATTTCCTTCCCCGGATCACGGGGGTCTTGTTCAATTCACACATGTTTGGCATCAAGCGCTAGGCCTCAGAATCGCTTGTGTCTCAAGTGATACGATGAACTTGAGATTAATCTCCTTTAAGGAGGAGCATCTGGCTCGGAGCTAATAAAATCTCAATTTGTAACTGGGAAGGCAAGCTCGCTATCAGAAGCCTCCCTCCACAGAGGGCTGAGGGCTGAATTGGCTCGAGAAGTTGAGTCTCACTTTGAGATGGTGGTCTCTGCTTTCTTGAAAGGCTTGTGGTTTTGGAATGTCACCCTTCCCATTGTTCGTAACGGAACTGAGCTCCATATTTGGCCTGTGCCGTGCTACTTCTCTTTTCGGAACAGTTTGTCGGCCAGATGTTGTGGACCCCTCAGTGGGACGTTAAACTGGCAGCGCTCTTGATCCAGGCAGGCAGACACTCAAGCAGCAGCTTCTGGAAAAGTTCCCTTACACCGGGAGCCTTCTGACGCAAACCAGCTGAAGGCCTCGCCATGCCAGGAAATGCTCCAGTTTGACTGTGTGACAGATTGGTAACATGCAGGCCCGACTCAGGGTTGGCGGTGGTAGTGGAGAGACAGGAAGACTTATGAAACGGCTCTCTGTCCGGGCATACAGCCACTAATCACAGTTTACCTTAGGCAATTGGAGTCTATTTTGTTGCAGAACCCTATCTACCTGACTGGTTCTATCACCTTTTCAAAGCAGGGCCGGTTCCGGCAAAGAGTGATTAACACATAGAATTCACTGCTACAGGAGGTGGTGGCTACAATAGGAGCTGCTATGCCCTGTGTCGACTTTAAGTTAGAAGTTACCAGAGTGGCAGCACCGCTGAATGTGTTCTGGAATGCACTTTATTATATCGCACCCCCATCGTTATATCTACTATTACATTAACTGCTTTAAATTGTCTGTTATGGATTCTACGTTGGAATGTATACTGTTTTTACTGGTTTTATGTAAGCCGCTCTGAGCTTGCCTTGGTGGGGAGCAGTGTTCCCTCTAAGCTGAGTTAGTGTGAGCTAGCTCACCGTTTTTTAGCCTCCAGCTCACAAATTTTTGTCTTAGCTCAGGAAGGATGGGGCTCCAGAGCCAACTAATGTATGCACTAGCTAAATCGCTTGCTCACAACTTTAATGCCAGTAGCTCACATAGTACAATTTTTGCTCACAAGACTCCACAGCTTAGAGGGAGCATTGGTGGGGAGGGTGGCGTAAAAGTTAAATAAATAAATAGAAATAAATAGAAATAAACAAGCGTGGATGGCTTTTTTTTTTTTTAATCTTTATTAATGTTTTCATAGTAAAACAGTTATACATACGGTAAAACTAATAACCCAAAACACTGTGATTTACATGAAATGAAGCACTTCATGATACTTTTTTGGTACAGAATATCTTGAAAGTTATGTCATCATTAAAAATGGATTCAAGAAAAGGGAACCATCTCATGAGTAAATCAGAACGTTTAGATAACTAACCAGTGTAAGAGGGAATTAAATAAACATACGGAGCAGAGGTCCATTAGTGGCTATTAGCCACAAGGTATAGATAGGAACTCTCAGTCTGGGGCGAGTGATGCTCTGTATTCTCGGTGCTTGAGGGGGGGCAACAGTGGGAGGGCTTCTAGTGTCCTGGCCCCACTGGTGGACCTCCTGAGGGCACCTGGTGTTTTTGGCCACTGTATGATAGAGCGTTGGACTAGATGGGCCAATGGCCTGATTCAACATTGGCTTCTCTTATGTTCTTAAGGCCACCCAAGCAACAGCTTGGGGGCAAATCCAGGAGAAAAGGGCCCCAGTTTACTACAGAAGGTGGTGACTTTTCTCTCCTAGATCTGTGTCCCTGCCAGATGAGTCCGAACCTGCACTGGTAGGACCCAGTCTGGCAATTTGCACTGATTCCCTCTTCCTCCTGTAGATATCCTTCATTTCATTCTAGAGCTTCCCAGCTCTGGGGTTGGGCAATTCCTGGTGATTTGGGGGAGGAGTCTAGGGGAGGGCAAGATTTCCCCTGGAAGTGACATCATGCCATCAGCCCGACAACCGTTTTTTTGTTTATTCTTCTCCTGCGATCGCTCAGAGCAGTGGCAGGAAGTGAGGGCTGAGGGGATCTCCTGCCCCTGGCAGGGGTAGTGGCTTGGCAACCCGGCCAGAGTTGACTATCCTCTCTTGATAGGGGAAAGAACAAAACCCCCCGGAAGGATATGTTTTCTTCCCCGTGAACCTGTGGGATTTTGTTTTTAAAAAACAAACAAACAAACAAAAACACACAAATAAATCATGCGCTTGACAAAATGGGCCCTTGCTGGAGCTAAAAAGACATTTATTAGGTAAATAAGCCATATTAGCCGAACAAGCTGGCATGGACGAAACTTGGAGGCTGACAGAGAGAGGAGAGGGAAGACCCGGGGAGGAAGGGATTAGTCATCCAAGCAACTTGGATGTGCCACTAATAAAATTAAGTGTTGGAACATAAATGTTTTAATTTCTGTGCAAGTGTTCCAAGCAATATCACCACCCTCCCCCTGCTCCTGTCCCCCCCCCCCAGCCTAGACTAATCCATTTAGAGACAAATTTACATTTTATTTCCCCAAACCTATTAGCATTAATATAAAGGTCAGCGCTGAAGAGGCAGTCTCGGGAGCTGGTACGGCAGTCCAAGGCACTCTCTTACCAGATAAGGCCAGCAAGGGTCTCTCACCCAGTGAGGCTGACGAGAATTTTTAATTTAAGAGGTGACTTCTTCAACACAACACTCAGGCAGAGAGAGTGGTGGTGGAGGGGTGGGGGGAGCCCTCACTCTGCATCTATCTCCTAATCAAATACCGGACTTCTGTAATGTCTGAGAGGCTGACCAAATTCGATTACGAAGCACACTGCAGCTGTCAAAAGGACGTGGAAGGCTCCCTCTGGGGAACGGAGCGGGAAGGTACCTTGCGCCTGAGATGCTGTTCAGTGGATGCCGTCCAAGGGAGGGTTGCCAGCTCCAGGTTGGGAAATTCCTGGAGATTTGGGGGGGGGGCCTCGGGAGGCCAGTATTTGAGGAGAGGAGAGAGATCAGGCAAGTATAATGCCTTAGAGTCTCCAAAGCAGCCATTTTCTTCATGGGTATGGCCTCTGTCATCTGAAGGTCAGTTGTAATTCGGGGAGACCTCTATCCCCCGCCTGGGGGATGGCAAACTTAATTCAAGATGGGCTGGTTTTTTTCTGGGTTTTTTTCATTTATAAATAGTTTGGGACAGGGTAGGGTTGCTGTTTCTCATGCCCTGTTTCCTGCCTTCACTCTGCTGAGTGGCTGGGGCGGGAAATGCAGAGGCTGGAATAGCCTTCCATGAAACCATGGCGACAGCACTGGAAGTGACATCACTGCTTAGAGAGGGCCCTAGGATTCACCCTGAACTCTGTGGTTTTAGCACTGAGGTGAGCGATTTTTATATCCCGTGGGCTAATATCGGTTTCTACTAGTTTCTGATTATCAGTACTCATATTTATAGCAACCCTCTCTGTTGTTGTCCTTGGTTTGTAATGGCCTAAACAAAAATCATTTTCTATTCTATTCTGTTCTGTTCTGCTAGTTTCTGAAAGTTTTGAGATATTTTTCTGCTGTAGCTGGGATTAGTGCTTGCCATAATGTAAGCTTTGCCTTATCACCCACCCCAGGTAATTTGTATTTCCCACCTGCATTTAGCCACCAATATTGCACCTTGGCGTTTAGTCATGTCGTCCACATGACCACAGAAAAAGTCTTCGGACAGTGCCAGCTCTTCGCCCCCTAGACACGGATTTGACTGGCTTTCGAGCAACTTTACTTTTACCTATGTTCAGGAAGTGAAATGGAGACCTATTGCAAATTTGCTGCCGCCTGTTCCCATCCTGGAAGAGCCAGTGGCCAACCCAGAGCTCTCAAAAACAGGAGGAGATGTGGCCCTCAGATGCCGAACAGTTCCTCTCATCCCTACAGGGCTCTGCTTTATCTCACCCTTCTGTGCCGAGCATCTCCTGGCCCTCAAACTCTTCAGTCAGTTTTTTTTTTCGGGGCGGGGGGGGGGAGCCTCGCCACTATCCGAAGCACCAGACCGATTGTTAAGCAACTCGTGGGCTCATACTGAAGACTCCTGTGAACCAGATGAATTGTCGAAGGGGAATCTAGCATTCTTATGTCGCCATCGACACTAAGCTCTGCAAGCCCATTCAAATGCTCTTCTCCCATAGTTGAACCCCATGTTGTTGTTTTTAACCAAATGAGATCTCTCCTTTCCTTCAATTTGCAGCTCTACACTAAGAGGGTGTATCCGTTTGGTCTGATAGGGATGCATATTAAAGCACGCTGGGACACTTAACTAATGCCTAAAAGTTAATGAGTGTCTAAATGTAAGAACATAAGGGAAGCCAGTGTTGGATCAGGCCAGTGGCCCATCCAGTCCAACACTCTGTGTCACACAGTGGCCGAAAATAGCAGGTGCCCTCAGGAGGTCCAGCAGTGGGGCCAGGACACCAGAAGCCCTCCCACTGTTGCCCCCCCATCAAGCACCAAGAATACAGAGCATCACTTGCCCCAGACTGAGAGTTCCTATCTATACCTTGTGGCTAATAGCCACTGATGGACCTCTGCTCCATATGTTTATCTATTTCCTCTTGAAGCCATCCATGCTTGTAGCTGCCCCCACCCCCTGTGGCAGTGAATTCCATGCGTTAATCACTCTTTGGGTGAAGAAGTACTTCCTTTTACCTGTTCTAACCCGACTGCTCAGCAATTTCATGGAGTGCCCCCGAGTTCTTGCATTGTGAGAAAGGGAGAAAAGCACTTCTTTCTCTACCTTCTCTATCCCACTTCCTGCTGTTAGAGGAAGTGGGGGGGGGTGCAACAAAATTTGTAGCGATTGTAAGCTTCTTGAGGGCAAGGACCTGTGCTCCCCACCTCCAACATGCCCTAATGACCTGCTGTACATGTTGAGTGCAAAATCTAGGGTTGCCAACCTTCTTGTGGGACCTGGAGGTTTCCCAGAATCACATCTGATCTTCAGACAATAGAGTTAAGTTACCCTGGAGGAAATGGCTGCTGGGGGGGGGGGGATGGACTCTATGGCATCATACCCTGCTGAGGGCCTTCCCCCTCCCAAACTCCACCCTCCCTAGCCTCCACTCCCACATCTCCAAGAATTTCCCAACCCAGAGTTTGAAACACTGGCAAAATCAGCATCAACTAATCACAGTATGTCTAGGCTACATTATTTTCCACACAGGAAAGGAAGGCACAGGAGAAGTCAGGCCGAATGCGCAAAGCAATGACTGTCATGGAGCTTGGAGGAAATGAGCAGGTGACAGGACAGGGGAATCCACTTCCTTTGATGCCCCAAACTGGACATGGACTGGATTCTCTCCCCAAACATGTGTCTGGAGGAGATGAGAATCTTTAATAAAAGTCCGTAGAGGAAAGTCCCTTCCATTCGTCAGCTGTTCCTTTCTGCTAATGGCGCCTCATTAGATAACGCGTCATACAATCAATACCTCCTGGTATCATTTTATTAATGCCCTGCCACTCAGCCAGTTAAAGAGGGCCGGCGATGTGGAAAGAGGGGGGACGGCATGTGGAAGGGGGGGAGGGAGGGTGGGGCCGAGGAAGAAAGCTATCCTCGATCCTTATGGAAGCCTGTTAAAATTAATTGGAAAAAGCTTTTAAAGACCCCAAGACGGAGACCAAATGGATCTCAGGCGTTCTGCCGTAGCCTCCACGCCTAACGGGGAGGTCACTGCAAAGCTGTAGATTTATGTGGAAGGCGAGGAGGATGGAAAATTGAGACAAAAGCGTTTGGATTTTATTATTCCATTTACTCTGACCCGGGGCCAGCGAGGGGTTTGGGGAGGCTGGTTTATGTATTCAGCTGGTTGCCACACCAACAGGCATTTGGAGGCACTTAAGAGAGCCCCCCCCCCCCAAGTCACAGCTGTAACAACACCGTATCAAATACAGGTTAGAGTTGAAATGGAGCACAGCATCTCCAACAGGTGCACACGGACCCTTTTCCGTCCGTAACCGCCGTGCCCTTGGAAATATTTATCTAAAGAAGGCTTAATCATCAGCGGAGAAACTTCGATCAGGCTGCAGTCAGCAAAAAGAGAGCGAGAGAGCGAGAGAGAGAGAGGCTAGCAACAGATTTGTCATGTTTCAAGAATCCCAAACCTTTTCCCCAAAAAAGCCCAGAACATGTCAAAAGGGTGAGCCAAAGGGCAGCACCCAAAGTGCCTCTGACCATTGGTCTTTTGCCCGTGGCCCAGTTTGGTCCGCCTTATCAGGAACCGGGGAGCATCAAACCAGCAGGAACAAAGATTTCTTCTTGATAGAGGAGGGGTCGCCACTTTCCAAACTTGAACCTTCCTTCACCACCAGAGGAAGGAGGAGGGTGTACAGCTGTTAGCATCGGGACCAAAGCATTTTTGCTGTGGTCGCCCCTGCGAGGGAGGTCCGTGTGCAATGCCGCCTCGTCCCCACCCTTACCGTACCATTCTAAGTCTTATTCTTTTTGTAACAATGTTTTGAATGATGCTACTATCCATCTTGGGACCCACATAGGTGTGGGAGAAGGGCAGGGTATAAATATGTTTGAAAGAAATAACGGAGCTCCTATTTTCACTGGAGCAAATTATAAAGCCAGGGCCCCCAACATGGTACCCGGAGAAACAATGGTGCTTGCCAAGTGGATTTTTCGAGAGTGGGCGGGGCCATGTGCGGCCTTTGCCCAGCAGGCATTCTGATTGGCCATGGGGGCTTCTAGAGAGTTGCTTCAGCAGTAGTTGCCACCACCGTACAATTTTAAGAGACATCTTGTTAAGCAGAGCTACTGCCGGGATGCTGAAGAGTTTACTGCTAGAGTTATACAAGGGTCCTTTCGTAGGAAAAGAGGTGCAGGAGCTCATTAGCATACCTCATTAGCATACCTCATTAGCATATGCCACGCCCCCTGACATCACCGGAAGTGTGTCAGAAAGGGAATGTCCGTTTCAGCCCCATTATACCCTATGGGCCATTGAAATCAATGGCAAAAACTCATAGGGTATATGAGGGGCTGGAGGAAAGGGGGTTTGAGGGAGAGGCTCCAAACTTGCACGGTAGCTGCTGGAGCCTCTCCTCGAAATACCCACCAAGTTTCAAGAAGATTGGACCAGGGGGTCCAATTCTATGGGCCCCCAAACAGGTTGTCTCATCCCCTCCATTGTTCTCTATGGTGGGGAAAAGTGTTACTTTTTTCCTACCATAGACAACAATGGAGGGAATGGGGCCCCCGTAGAATTGGACCCCCTGGTCCAATCTTCTTGAAACTTGGTGGGTATTTCGAGAAGAGGCCCCAGCAGCTACCCTGCAAGTTTGGAGCCTCTCCCTCAAACCCCCTCCCCTCCAGTTGCTTTTAAAGTTGCCACCGAATTTCGGCAGCAATTCGGCAGCAGGCTGAATTAGATTAGAGAATCTGATTCGGCTCGTGGCTGCCCTAGTGGCCACTCCTGAGCTGGCGGAGCTTTGCTCCACCTCGCTCCGGCCCCAACGGACCCCTGGAGATATATATGACCTCACTCCCTAATATTTGGCAGAAGGTTCCACCTCCTGTACAGACACACTGTGGTTGTGCCCATCACCATGAGTCAGAATGTCAAATGCTCCCACTGGCTTAAAAAGGTTGGGGACCCCGTGACCAAATGAATGGGAACATTGGCTCCGCCCACTGACTCCCTCCCATGGAGCCTATGGATCTTTAACCCTTTTAGCCCCAGTATGAGCATCGACAGCGAGACTTTGATGGAGTTGTCCTATTTATCATATTGTCTCCCGGGCCCATAGCCAGGATTTTGTTTTAATTCGGGAGGGGGGGTGTTAAATAAGTTAGGGGTCTCCCCAGACACACACCCCAAGACCCCGCCCTTCCCTGCAATTAAATTAAATTAAATTTAACTACTCTCCCCCTCCCGTCTTCCCTGCTGGCAGGGGAGGGAGTTGGGAGAGTTTGCACAATTAAAAAATAGAAGTTGAGGTGGGAAGTTGGGGGGCCTGGCAGAAAGCTGGGGGGCTGGGCCCCACAAGGCCCCACTGTAGCTATGGGCCTGTTGTCACCACTCCTCACTGCCATGCACAACTCATGAAAGAGACAGTGAATCAGACAGACATAGCTAAAATTGCTGTTTGCGCTGGTGGAATGAGAACACGAGGGGAGGAAATCTGTATTAGTCCTGATTTTCTTCCCACAGAAATGCACCGTGAGCCCTTACTCAGGAAACTCCCTGAGACATAGGCGTCAACTTCAGGGGGGCAGGGGAGCTGGAAACCCCCCTCCCCCCTGAACTTTTCCAGGAGGTGCTGAGCCTCCACTGGAGACAATGGACTGTGATGTCTCTGGCCCAGCCCCAGCCCCCCAGCCCACCCCCGGAAATTGGAAAGTCTACGCCCTTGGCCTGAGATGTTGACTGTTATCAGCTACTCTGAAGAGATTTCCTGAGGGGAGAAAAAAGATCTGTTGAGAAGCTCAACCCCATGCTCTACAAGGTTATTCCTAATGTTTAATGTTTAATCCACCCACCCACCCCATTTTCCCCTCAGGACCAAGGTTGAGGGCAGGAGGCCACCTACCGAAATGGGCAGCATGGCCAATCTATTCTGCCTGCAAAGCAGATATTTGATCACTGAACCTTTAGTGGACCCTAAAGCAGCTGGGGTGGGGGGAGCATCCTTTTGATCAGGGAAACAGCATGAAAGTAGCTATGATGGTCTCCAGTAGAACAGCTTGATTTCGAGTCCGGTTGCGCCTTAGAGACCAAGGAGACGTTCAGGGCACGAGCTTTTGAGAGTAAGTATCTCCCTTCCTCAGACTCTCGCTTTGCCAGATACTTAGGTGCTACTGGACTCAGTTTCAGTTTATTGTTACAGTCATCGACCAGTACGTATCAGTTTGAAAGACAATGTAGAGAGTGGGCTCAAAATTTAGTATAGGAGAGAGTTAAATCCTCTCTTTCCCAGCATCATGGTCCCAATCCATACATGTTTGTTGGATCATCATCTCAAACTGCATGTCTGAATTTATAGTTGGAGGAGTTGGGGATCATATTTAGTCTTGGCCCATTATGGTTTTCTATCTATCTATCTATCTATCTATCTATCTATCTATCTATCTATCTATCTATCTATCTATCTGTCTGTCTGTCTGTCTGTCTGTCTGTCTGTCTGTCTGTCTGTCTGTCTATCTATCTATCTCAGTGATGGTGAACCTTTTAGAGACCAAGTACCCAAACTGCAACCCAAAACCCACTTATTTATTGCAAAGTGCCAACACGGCAATTTAACCTGAATACTGAGGTTTTAGTTTAGAAAAAAAGAACTCATACATTAACATCATTTGTCTTAAAAGAAAAACACAATAACAGAGCTTTCAATTATACAAACAACTTTTTATTGAAAGGTAAAAGTTTGCATTTGGCATGCTTTTGAACAATTAATGTGATTTTTGCTGTTGTATGCATGCTGATCATTTGTCTAACCTTGGCTCATACTTTGTAAGTCTGAGAGCAGCCCAGCCTCGAGTCTGTGTCGTCTTTTTCCTTTTAGAGACTGAGTGCCCAAACTGTGTGCGTGCCCACAGAGAGGGCTCTGAGTGCCGCCTCTGGCACGCGTGCCATAGGTTTACCACCACTGATCGATCGATCTATCTATCTATCTATCTATCTATCTATCTATCTATCTATCTATCTATCTATCTCAAACAAATACGATTCTCAGAAAGCAACATCTGAAAAAAGAATTCACCATTCTTATTTTTGTCCAGTACTGGAATTCTGTAGAAAGTTCACTCAGCAGAAATCGCTGAGGATGAACACCATATCCACCTCTGCTAAGCAAACTGGTGGTTCATTCCTGCAAACAAAGAGATGAAGGGTGGGATATGTAAATTTCTTTTTCCCCCCTTTCATCTCCTCCCCCCCCCCGAAAAAGAGCGGTTTTCCTGTTATTTGAAAATAGCCCAGCTAGAGTAATGTTCTTACATATAAATTGAAATCCTTTTTGATATTTACCCTACTGATTTCTGCACTTCCTTTAATCTCCTCTTTCAAATTAATAGACAATAACAGCCGATTCTTTCCTTGGACCGCTCTCCGACTTGTGCATATTTACCCAAGTGTCTAGAGTGGAGATTGTACACATCTCTCTAATCCACCTGGCTGTGTTAGTTAAAAGCCCAGATAAAATCAGCTGCACTTAAATCTTAACCTTTTAAGTCTGAAATGTTTTTGAATGTCTGGGCTCATGGCAACTGTCCGGAGGGAAGCCTTAGGGAGGGGAGAGCTCAAACATTTCGGAGCTTGAAACACTTTTTTTTTTTTTTGGTAAGGAAAGGGAGGCCAGGACAGAGGAAGGGTAGCTTGAGCAGGCCATAAATTTTAGGGATTGTCCATCTCATCGAGCAAAGCTGTCCACAAACCACACTGTCTTGCATCCTGTTTAGTTGTGCTAATGAGTTGTGCTAATGAGCTCCTGCACCTCTTTTTCTACGAAATGACCCCTGTATACTGTTTATAATGTTTTTGACTTTTATCAATAAATATACTTTTAAAAAGAGAGAGAGAGAGAAAGGAGGACAGCCACTGCAAGGGTTATGGTGGCCAGGCCAAGTCTGGGTTGCAGACCTCCAGGTGGGAGTCTAAAGATCATTTGGAATTGCAGCTGATGTCCAGAGCAACCAGTGGGAGGAGTGAAGGAGGGGACATGGGATGTATGTGATGTCACTGATGTCACTAAGTCACAATCTGGAGAATTCCCTTCATCTCTAGGTTAAAGACCATAGAGACTTGGGGGAACGCCTGCAGCATCAGTATGGAGGCCATTTTCCCTCCATTTTTTTCTCTCCCACTCTTCAGTTTCTCAATGGCAGGGATTTGTAGCCAAGGGTGGGGATTTACCAGCATTAGGCAGGCAATTGGCATGCTTAGACTAGTTGATACTGTCTCTGTGTACATCGCGTGTACACAGATGTGTGTCATGTACAGGGCTCCATTCTCCTGAATCAGTCGGTCTCCTGCAACAAGCAACTTGAAAGCTGGTCCCATTCTTCAGAAGGCAGCCACAGAAATGGGTAATGACACACCAAAAGTACGAAGATTTCACAGGTGCAGAGAAAGCAAACCAAAGAATTACTTATGTGCTGGCTCCCAAACAGGGCTTAAAAGTCCTTCTTCCGGAAAACATTAATGCATAAGATACAGCTATATCCAAGAGCAGGCCAGTAGGCTAAACATTTGCCAGTTGGCTAAACATTTGCTCAGTTCGATGCAATTTTCTTGGCACCTTTTAGAACTGTCCTCGTAAATGAACCTGTTACAGCCCTGTGTATCGAGGGCATACCGAAAACGAAGTGATAGTACAGTATACAAAACGGTCAAATCGAAGCACCGAAATTGACACAGATGACAAAAGCAGTAAACTGCCGAGTTTTATACAAATTAGAACCATAAGGATGCAATAATGAACATACAGTTGATCATAACAAAGTGATTTGCAACATTTTTAAATGCATACAAAGTAGTCTCGGAGCACGTACAACTAACAATACCAGACGAAGGCTCTAGATTCCACTCTTCGTTTCGTATTCTTCTTCAGAAAATAACTTCTGCTGAAGGTGGAGAGACTTCCCAAACAAAAATTAAAGGAAAAATATAAAGGTGAGTACCGAAAAATCGAAAGTACAGTTAAATATCATAACTACAGAAATCTCACAAAGAAGGTAGCCTAACCTTCCACAGAAGAGACTTCAGGCAAGAAACACAGATTAATTTACAGATTCTCCCCAACCTCTGGGGCATATCTTATTAAGTATAACTCCTATACAAGGATACATGAAATAAATACTGTCACTGAACACACTTACATAACCCGGACATGAAAATATATATGAGAAATACAGCCCTCACGTAGAGAGTCCTGAATCTTTACTAATGGGCAACCGGACGTTAACACAGGAATTAATCTCAATAGTCATTCCGCCTTGAGGTATATTTGACTGGTATCTTAATATACTCTAGTCAGGTTTAAACTTAAAGGGACATAGACTACTGTTCAAATGACCAATGGAACTTCATAGAAAAGAAGTATATTCCAGAGTTTGATTAAGACCATCGGGGTGAAGGATTTTTAGATGAAAAGTCCAATAAGCCTCACGTTGTCTAAGTCGTTTCTGAATATCTACCCGATTATGCTGAGGTGCATTTGCAGGTTCCAGCACGGCAAACTTGAAGTCACCGCAAGAGTGTCTTTTTTCTAGGAAGCGTTGGACCAATGGAGATTCGACACGTGCATTTCTTATGCAAGATCGGTGTTCTCCCATCCGAGTTCGGATGGTTCTAGTGGAATAGCCCACATAAAAAAGAGGGCGAGAACATTTTTAAAAGATACCCAGATTTACGTGTTTGACTTGAAGGGAAATGCCTAAGGTCGTAATGATTTTTCGCCCCCCAGGAATGTCTTTACTGTTGGTCCGCCACACCCGAGGACAAATAACACATCTCCCACAGGGGTGGTGCCCCGGGGTGGCATACCAACCACATGTGTGGGGCCAGTGCACTACTCATAATCTTCTTGATATATGCAGTCGCCATTTCACCTGAAATGGGCACCCCATGTATTTTCTAATTTGGAACACACTACAATGAACCCTGATGGTGTACCATGTACAGAAGCAGACATAAAATTCACTTGGTGCACGTTTCAGACCAAACGGCAATCCCGTCTATTGGGACGACCATTGGCAGAGTGGATTCCCAGCTAGATACCCCCAAAGTAACATTTGAAAAGGGCCGTTCTTTCATGCTGACGTATGCCCTATAAGCAAAAAAGGGTCTCTCCCGTTCCCTCCCTTTTGCACCAATGCTTACGCCAACCCTAGATGTCGCTATTCCAGACATGGTGCGTGATGGGAATGTCTCCTGAACATGTTTATTGACATTTTAGAGGAAAAGGCCCGTTGGGGAAAGAGATGGGGGCTGGGGGGGGGTGAGATTGTATGCGGGCACGGCTCTCCCCCCTCCGCCTTTTGTGTGCCTTTTTCTCTCAATCTAACTTCAACAAGGATGCCTATAGAACGCTGTATAATGGCACATTGTTTGGCTGGAGATTTAATTTCCCTCCATCACAAGCTGCCAGGGCAGCACTTGTCAATGCAATTTGTCACACTTTTTTGTGCGCTATATCTCACTGAAGTCCCAGCTCCTCTCCAGTGCGCGCTCGCTCTCTCTCCCCCCCCCCTTTTCCCAGTTGCCTGCCAGGAAAGTTCCTGAGGTGAAATGGGGAGAAGGGAAATCAGAAGGCTGCTCATCTACGGAAAAGACTCCTTGGTGGGACAGATCTGGGTCCTACATCCAGGAATGCAAAGCTAGAGACACACGCCGTGTGGCACCCTTTCATTCCTATCCCCCATTAAAACAAGACCAGTCTTTCTTGCGGTCCAAGACTATCAGGTCCACTGACAGATGAGAGTGGTAATCTTACGCGCTTCAGTGGCAGACCACCAAGTCCAGGGATGCGAGGGGAGGCCGCTCCGTCCCACCAGAGAGCAGAAAAAAAAAAAAAACTTCCAGAAGAATATCATAAGGAAGTGAGGGGAAAGGAAGCGACAGGCCAGTATGGATTAAAGGAAAGAGCTGACCCTCATCTTGACCTGACCCTGCACTAAATTGATGGATTTTTGGGCGGGGAAAACCCTTTATGAATGGCCATTGAAGCGCCAAAGGCAAGCCCCTTTCCCCTTTTGCCCCTGGACTGTCAAAAGTGACAGCTGGTAAAATAAGACAATTTTATTTTTAACTATAGTGTGATAAATCATCTCTCTCCCCCCACCTCACCCCCTTCCTGAGTGCAGCACGCAGGTGTGAAGGAGGACAGCAGAGGGTTAAAGCGATTGCCTGAATTCCTCATCCTGGGAAGAAGAGCTATTTATTTTGTTCCGGGAAGAAATGGGAGAGGGTGAACCATGCATGCTGTTTTGTTTGTTTTATTTTCTGGAGAGGACACCGAGGCAAATCCCTCCCACCCCCCAAGAAGATCAGTAACTTGGATGTGTTCCCCACCATAGTCATTCAATAGCGAACACAGGGCCTGACAAATCCCAGCTGCCGGGTTTCCTAGGGACCTAGAGATTCCATCATGGTGGCTAGCATTTTGTGGACGACAATTTTCATTCTACTGTCTGTCAGCGATCCTCAGTGGCTATACTAATCTGGTTTAGCATTTTTGTGTGGCATCAGAATATGTTCCGTTTCTTCCATAAAGACGCGCACGGAGTTCTTGTCGCTGCTCGTTTATGTGTAAACTTTAATCTACACCAGTCAACCATGGCGGATGAGTTGTGTAAAATGAATTTTTTTTAGGAGGGTGTTTTTTTATCAAAAGAACAGGGGGGTTGTAAATGGAATTGGTCAGGAGGGCGTTTTCATAAAAAGGATAAAACGGTAGAGTTTTTTTTTAAAAAACATTGTTTATTGGGTACATGACCTGTTCATATTGTATTTTTCTGTATTGCATGGCTTTTCTCATGTTGTACTTCGCCTTGAGACTCCGCAAGAAAGGCGGGCTGTAAATCTGGTAAAAATAAAGGGATGCTGAATTTATTTCTTAACCAAATGCTTTCTCTACCGACTCCAGTACGCAATTAAACGGAGCATTCTTAAAGCAAAAATGAAATCACGAGTCAATTGAGGAGATGTTACATAGGGGTTAACAGTTAGTTTTTTGCTGTGGTGATAAGAACCTTTAGTTAGTTGCGTGCTGCAGCCGTCTTGTCACAGCTAATAAAATTATGGAAAATTGTGAAAAGAGGTTAGGATTCCATTTTGTGGCTTAAAGAATGAGAAAATGGGGTTATTCAGATATGAAAGCCCAATGGATTTATTTGTTTGTTTGTTTGTTTATTATTTCTACTTTTACCCTGCCCTCCCCACCGAAAGAGGCTCAGGGTGGCTCACAAAACCAATAAAAACAACATATAGATATTCAATACAAAAATACATCTAAAACACTACATAATAATTAAAACCATGGATAAATGAAGGAGCCTGGATTCCCAAGTTTTGGTATGCGGATAGATCCAATTTTATTGTCATTTACTTCATGTTTACCCTGCTTTTCCAGTTCGGTGTAGTGGTTAAGAGTGGTGGACTCTCATCTGGAGAGCTGAGTTCGAGTCCCCACTCTTCCACATGCGGCCAGCTGGGTGACTTTGGGTCAGTCACAAGTTCTCTCAGAGCTGTTGTCTCAAGGGCAATCCTCGAAAGAGCTCTCTCAGCCCCACCTACCTCACAGGGAGCCTGTTGTGGGAAGGGGAAGGGAAAGGAGTTTGTAAGCCAGTCTGAGATGCCAAGGGAAGGGCGGGATAGAAATCCCAACTCTTCTTCTTCTTTCTTCCCAGTTAGTTCACAAACCCCACTCTGGGCCAGTCATACTCTCTCAGCCTAGCCTGCCTCACAGGGTTGTTGTGAGGATAAAATAAAGGGGAATATAGTGATGTAAGCTGCTTTGAATTCCCATTCTGGGGAAATACCGGGTATAAATAAAACCAATGTGCTACCTTGTGTCAGTTTAGTGCAGTGGATACTGCATTAGAACAAGGAGCTCCGAGTTCAAATTCCCACTTTGGCTTGAATCTCACTGGTTAATTGTGTCCAACCTCCATTTTAAGAACATAAAAACATAAGAAGATCCCTGCTGGATCAGATCAGTGGTCCATCTAGTCCAGCATCCTGTCGCACACTGTGGCCAACCAGTCCCTCTGGAGGGACAACACCAGGGCAGAGAGGCTAAGGCCTTCCCCTGATGTTGCCTCCTGACTCTGGGATTCAGAGGTTGACTAGCAGCCACTGATAGACCTATCCTCCATGAATCTGTCTAATCACCTTTTAAAGCCGTCTGTGCCTGTGGCCATCACTATATCCTCTGGCAGCGAATTCTACATTTTAGTCACTTGCTGTGTAAAGTAGTATTTCCTTTTGTCCGTCCCAAACCTACTGCCCATCAGCTTCAACCGATGCACTTGAATTCTTGGAATTAGAAAGAGGGAGGGGAAAAAAGTCCGCTTTGTCACCTCTCTCCGCTTTGTGCATAATTTTATAAAACTCTAACATGTCCCCCCCCCCCCAGTTGTCGCTTGTCTAAACTGAAAAGTCCCAGACTCTGCAGCCTGCCCTCCCAGAGAAAATGCTCCGTCCCCCGCATCCTCTCGGTCGCCCTCCTCTGCACTTTGTCCAGCTCCGCAGTGTCCATTCTGAAGTACGGTGACCAGAACTGCCTTCTAGCTCATACGACCCGTTCTGAAGACAAGATCAGGGAGACGCCTGCGCGGCAGGGAGGAAGGTTGTAATTAAAATAGAATCCCGAAAAATTCAATGCAAGCTATTTGTCTTATGCCGGAGTCTATCTCCTTGTTTGAAAAGGCAAATGCCAGTAAGCTTTCCAAAGAAGAAATTTATACAAGGGAAACACAGCGCAGACTTGTAGGGGTTGCGCCACAGACGGCCAATCATGAAAAAAAAAACACAGTTTTTTTTATTGGACTGAGACAATAAAAGGTCCTGGATTTCCCATATTGGAGGATGAAGTTTTGCTTCCGTTCTGCGTTTTCCTTGGAATCCTGTCCAAGCCATTAATCCTCCGGTGCTCTCCCTAAGCCAGGGGGAGCAGTTGTCAGCATACTTTGGGGGCCATTTTGGAACATGCCGGCCTGCTGCTCGGTGTCAGGTTTCTTCAGGAGGATCGCTGGGTGGTCTTGTCTGATGAAGACGGAAAAGCAGATAGCTGAATCCTTTCAAGACTGTGGCTGCTGGTGTTTGCCTCCAGGAGGGGAAGGATCCACCTGGATTGAGCAGGCTGCCCGGAGGGAAGGGTAGGCAACCAGAGGTAGTGTTGCCAACTCCAGGCTGGTCAATTCCTGGAGATATGGGGGAGGGGGACTGAAGAGAGCCAGAGTAGGACGTAGGGTTGCCAAACTTCAGGTGGGGGCTGGAGATCTTCCAGGATTAAAACTGAAGAAGAAGAAGAGATTGGATTTATACCCCGCCCTTCCCTACCCAAGGGAGAGCGGCTTACAATCTCCTTCCCCTTCCCCTCCCCACAACAGACACCCTGTGAGCAGGGTTCCCTCTAAGCTGAGTTAGTGTGAGCTAGCTCCCAGTTTTCTAGCCTCTGGCTCACACATTTTTTTTTTTTTTGTCTCAGCTCAGGAAGGATGGCTCCAGAGCAAACTGATTCATTCAGCAGCCAAATCGCTCACTTGCAACTTTAATGCCAGTGGCTCACAAAGTAGAATTTTTGTTCACGAGACTCCACAGCTTAAAGGGAGCATTGCCTGTGAGGGGGGTGGGGCTGAGAGAGCTCTTTTGAGAACTGCTCATGAGGGAACAGCTGTGAGAGAACTTGTGACTGGCCCAAGGCCACACCAGCAGCTGCATGCGGAAGAGTGGGGAATCAAACCTGGTTCTCCCAGATTAGAATTCATGCTCATAACCACTACACCAAACTGGCTCAGTTCCTCTGGAGGGGGT
Source organism: Lepidodactylus listeri (assembly GCA_029233225.1). Lineage (NCBI taxonomy): Eukaryota > Metazoa > Chordata > Lepidosauria > Squamata > Gekkonidae > Lepidodactylus > Lepidodactylus listeri. Next base: position 9,927,762 of record JARCFY010000021.1, on the reverse strand, counting down.
GAGGAAGTCTCATTACAGCTCATCTCCAGACTACAGAATTACAGCTTGTCTTCAAACTACAGAGACCCGTTTCCCTGGAGGAAACACATGCCTTGGAGGAGGGACTCTGTGGCACTGCACCCTGGCTGAATTCCCTCTCCACCCCAAACCCCACCCTGCCCAGGCTCCACCCCCAAAGTCTCCAGAGATTTCCCAATCCAGAGTTGGCAACCCCAGGGCCGAGTGTGGGCAGGAGAAGGACCTGCAGAGGGATACATAGATCTGAAGCTGCCATTTTCACCATGGAACCATCCCTGCAGTCTAAGGGCAGCTGTGATTCTGGGAGCCCTCCAAACTACACGTGGAGGACGGCAACCCGGAAAGCCCACTAGAAAGAAAAGCTTTTGCTAGGAATCGGCAGCACGGTATAGTAGTGAAAACACCACAGGGCTCCTTCCAGCCGCCCGGAGTGTCCGATACTGCTCAACAGAACAGCGGGGGGGAGGGGGGAGGCGATGAGGGGGGATACGTTGGCGACCATGGAAGCGATGTCATCATCCCATCACCACAACGGGGAATTGTAGAGTGCCAATGTGACGAGATCACTTCCGAGGCTACTGATTTGCACCCTGGCCCACCTAGGGATGCCAGCCTCCAGGTGGGACCTGGAGGTCCCCTGGGATTACAGATCATCTCCAGACCAGTGTTCCCTCTAAGCTGAGTTAGTGTGAGCTAGCGTGCGGTTTTTCAGCCTCCGGCTCACACATTTTTTGTCTCAGCTCAGGTCGGAAGGAGGGCTCCACGGCAGACTGATTGATGCAGCAGCCAAATGGCTCGCTCCCAACTTGAATGCCGGTAGCTCGCAAAGTAGAATTTCTGCTCACAAGACTCCACAGCTTAGAGGGGGCATTGCTACAGAGACTACAGAGATCAGTTCCCCTGGAGAAAACAGATGCTTTGGAGGGTGGACTCTATGGTATTGTACACCACTGAGGCCCCTGTCTTTCCCAGGCTCCACCCCCAAATCTTCAGGAACTTTCCAACCTGGATCTGGCAGCCCTGCCCCATCCCCTTCCAGTGGTCGGGGGAACCTGGCAAAGCTGCGCTGGTTGCCAGTGTTTGGCTGGCAACCCTAGACGAGACGCTCCAGTCTCAGATCCCCAGGCTGCCTTGGAAACGTGGGTCGGTCACTCTCTGTCTCTCAGCCTAACCTTCCTCACAGGGTTGTTGTGAGAACAAAATGAGGGAGAGGATAGAATTATGTATACCACCTTCAGCTCTTGGGAGGGAGGACAAGGTAAAAAAGTTCTAAGGAAGCGGTACCTATTTATCTACTTGCAATTTCTTGCTTTCAAACTGCTAGGCTGGCAGGAGCTGGGGCCAGAGACGGGAGCTCCCTCCGTCACGCGGCACTCGGGCCTCGAACTGCCGAACTACCGACCTTCCGGTCTGCAGCTCAGTATCTTAACCACTGAGCCACCGCAGCCCCTTAGTCAATGTTACCTTGCAGGTGTTGTCACCTACCACAGTATGATGCCCAATCCTACAAGAAGACATAGGGTCACCAATTTTGGTTTCCAAAATTCCTGGAGATTTCGGGGCAGTGCCTGGGATGGGCAGAGTCTGGGGTAGGGAAGGAGCTCCGCAAGGACATGGTGGCATAGAACATGCACCCCCAAAGCTGCCATTTCCTTCTGATGAACTGTCCTCGGTTGTCTGCAGGCCGGCTGTAATTCTGAGAGGCCTCCAGGACACATGGACATTTGAAGCTGCCTTATACTGAATCTGACCCTTGGTCCATCAAGGTCAGCATTGCCTACTCAGATTGGCAGCAGCTCTCCAGGGTCTCAGGTGGAGGTCTTTCACATCACCTCCTGCCTGCTCCTTTTACCTAGAGATGCCGGGGATTGAACCTGGGACTTTCTGCATGCTAAGCAGAGACTCTACCACTGAGCCACAGCCCCTCTTGACAGCTCTCTAGGGTCTCAGGTGGAGGTCTTTCACATCACCTCCTGCCTGCTCCTTTTAACAGGAGATGCTGGGGATTGAACCTGGGACCTCCTGCATGCTAAGCAGATGCTCTACTGCTGAGCCACAGCCCCTCTTTACAGCTCTCCAGGGTCTCAGGCAGAGGTCTTTCACATCACCTCCTGCCTGGTCCTTTTAACTGGAGATGCCGGGGATTGAACCGGGGACCTCCTGCATGCCAAGCTGATGGTCTGCCTCTGAGCCATGACCCTTCCTGGAGGATGTAGCATCCCTATATTACATTAAAGTATACAAGTCCTCAGGGCTGGCCCCAGGGATTTTTGTGCACTAGGCAAGGCTACTTTGTGCCCCCCCAGGTGAGGCTGCCTTGTAGCGCCCCCCCCCCTAGCGCCCAAGCCTAGGGATGCCTCACTGCAGAGCTGCCCTCTCCACCATCAGAGACCTGCCCGCAAAGGACACCCCCCCCCCCCGGCCCCAGTGCCTGCCCACCTGCCCGGGCTCACGAGCTCTCCAGCCCCACCAGCAGCCACCTGCACCAGCTGGCCACAGCGCCTAAAGTCTATCTGCATTGGCTCAAGGCTAAGTTTGGTTCTTAGCCTGAATGGAAAGCTGCATTCAGACATAATGGTAAATCATAGTTTGCATAAAGCACACTATCTCCTGGTTTGAGTCTCTCTCCGTCTCTCCACTGCCCCGTTTACCAGCTGTGCCCCTAGGCGGCTGCCTAGTTGGCCTAGTGATAGAGCCGGCCCTGCAAGTCCTGCATCTTGTACAACAGATGGTTTCTTTCTTACAAGCATAGCTGTTAGCAAATGCTATTTTGATAACGTAAAAAGCCTAGGAGGGCTGAATCCATCTAACAAGCCTAGGGATGCCATCCTCCAGGTGGGGCCAGAAGAGGAGGAGGAGGAGAGGAGGAGATTGGATTTATACTCCACCCTACACTCAAAGTCTCAAGAGTGGCTTACAGGCTCCCCACAACAGACACCCTGTGAGGTAGGTGGGGCTGAGAGAGATCTCGTGAGAACTGTTCATGAGAGAACAACTCTGAAAGAACTATGGCTTGCCCAAGGTCATCCAGTAGCTGCACACGGAGGAGTTGGGAACCAAAAAATTCCAAAACAAGGGAAGAAGAAGAGATTGGATTTATACCCTGCCCTTCACTACCCGAAGGAGTCTCAGAGCAGCTTATGATTCCTTCCCCTTCCCCTCCCCACAACAGGCACCCTGTGAGGTAGGTGGGGTTGAGAGCTCTCTCAAGAACTGCTCTTGAGAGAACAGCTCTGAGAAAACTTGTGACTGATCCAAGGGCACTCCAGAAGCTGTATGTGGAGGAGTGGGGAATCAAACCCGGTTCTCCCAGATTAGAGTCTGCGCTCTTAACCACCACACCAAACCGGGGATCCCCCAGAATTACAGCTCCTCTCCAGACTACAGACATCAGTTCCCTTGGAGAAAATAGAAGCTTTGGAGGGTGGGCTCTATGGCATCGCATCCCACTGAGGTCCCAGGCTCCACCCCCAAATTTCCAAGAGTTTCTCAACTTGGATCTGGCATCCCTACTCCCCCCCCCCCCCAATTCTGGTGGCCAGGGAGAACCCGGCAACCATCCTGGAGAAAATGGATTCTTTGGAGGGTGGACTCTATGGCCTTGTACCACACTGAGGTCCCGATCTACCCTAAGCCCCACCCTCAAATATTCAGGAAGTTCCCCACCTGAATGTGCCTACTGAGGAACCAGAGTCCTGGAGAAGCCAGTTAGCATATGAAAACCCTTTTGCCAAAAATCTACGTTAAGCCAAGCATTCCGATTCAAGCGGCCTGCTGTGAAAATGAAACCAAAACATTTGGCCCTGAACCCTGGAAACACACACACACCAAAGCCATGTAGCGTGATCCTACAACGCCTGTTCAATACCAGGCCTTGTTCTCGAAGGAGTTAATGGGGTCTGACGGGGTGTTGAAGCCCAAAGCTGATGAGATTTGCAGGGGAGAGGGGGGGGGGAGTGAGGAATGGAAGACTAGATGGGTAAGTTAGACCTCCAAAAGTGCAACAGCTGTTGCTTGTCTTTTGAGAAGCACGGATCAAGACACGAATATGAGATAGGCAAACGCTGGGTTAGGCTTTCTTCTCCCTTTGATTGTCCTTGGACATCTGCCCCCATCTCCCGTCAAGAATTCCCGCCAGCTGGGAGCTCAGAATAACAGCCCAGTTCCCTCCCGGAGACCACTAATACTTTAAGCCAAAGAGTCGCCACCGTGTGCTTCCCAACTGAGGCGGAACTATGTTAATGCCTTGCGCATCTCTTGCCTTTCCAGCCGCCACACCAAAGGCACAGTTTTTTGTGGTTTTTTTGCAATGTGTGTGTTTGTATGGTTTATTTGGCTCACGTGCTAATTGGCTTTAATTTGTTGGCCTACTGGATTTTTTTTCACGTGGCGGAAAAAGAGTGGCGGACAATGGGAAGCGGTCTTCGCTGGAGAGCGTGGGACAAGAAAGGCCGTTCTGTTCAGCTCTTTAATGTCATTTACTTTTATGCAGATGTGCTAAATCTTTGGGGCAACGGATGTCCTAGAAAGATTTCTCAAGCATAGCCAATGCGGCTCATTGGTGTGGGGGGAAAAAAGGGAGAGATTAAAATTACATGTATCCCTATACAGGCTGAATAATTTCAAGTTACGGGATGGAGAAGCATTAGTAACCTTGGATGCGCTGTGGAATTCCCCTTTGTTAGACAGGGGGAAAGTGATGGGGGTTTTGAAGCAAGAGAAACCAGTGTTCCCTCTAAGCTGAGTTAGTGTGAGCTAGCTCACAGTTTTTTAGCCTCCAGGTCACACTTTTTTGTCTTAGCTCAGGAAGGATGGCTCCAGAGCAAACTCATTTATGCAACGGCCAAATCACTGGCTCACAACTTGAATGCCAGTCGCTCACAAAGTAGAATTTTTGCTCACAAGGCTCCACAGCTTAGAGGGAGCCTTGGATACTGAATAGCCAAAGATCCTAAGTAACTGTCTGGCACCGATTCCTCACAACTACACACCTCATGAAGACGTAGTTGTTCATTATTCTCATGTTCAAGATAGGGCTTCTGATTTATTTACAAAATGAGGAGCCAACTCCAGTCTCATGTGCACCGGCTGTTTATGTTCCATACTCCCCCAAATGACACAAAGAAGAAGAAGAAGAAGAGATTGGATTTATACCCCGCCCTCCACTCCCCAAGGGAGTCTCAGAGCGGCTTACAAACTCCTTTCCCCTCCCCTCCCCTCCCCACAACAGACACCCTGGGAAGTAGGTGGGGCTGAGAGAGCTCTTTCCCAAGCTGTCCTTGAGAGAACAGCTGGTACAGAGCTATGGCTTGCCCAAGGTCATCCAGCCAGGTGCAAGTGGAGGAGTGGGGAATCAAACCCGGTTCTCCCAGATTAGAGTCCGCGCACTTAACCAATAATCCAAACTGGCTCTCAAAAGCATGGGCTGGCTGTTGCAGAATTCAGCCTCATCAAAATGTTTCTCAAGAGGGTACTTACCTTCAAAGCCCTGTATGGCCAGGGTCCAACATACCTGAGGGACCGCCTATCCCCCTATGTTCCCCAGCGGGCACTCCAGTCCAGGGCCCAAAATCTACTTTGTGTGCCGGGCCCCAGGGAGGCCAGGCTTGCCGGAACCAGGGCTAGGGCTTTTTCGGTGGCGGCTCCTGTCTGGTGGAATGAGCTCCCGGAGGAGATCAGGGCCCTGCGGGACCTTATGCAGTTCCATAGGGCCTGCAAGACGGAGCTCTTCCGCCAGGCCTTTGAATAGGAACCACCACCATTGGTGCCACATCGTGATCGACAGCCGAGGATGTGTGGCCACCCTGGATGCAGCCCAGGCCCGACGACCAGGAAAGGCCGTATCCGACCCTGATGCCATCTGAATTTTAATGACTGGAAGCACTTTATTGAAATGTTATGGTTCTTATGACTTCATTGATGGGTTTTAAATTGATTTTAAAGGTTATTGTATTGGATAGGGCACATTGTGCCCTTGTAAGCCGCCCTGAGCCTGTTCGTGGGGAGGGCGGGGTATAAAATCGAATAAATAAATAAATAAATAGATAAATCCCTGGAGCAATAGCAAGCTAGTTGGGAGAGTTGCAGTAATTCAGGTTCAGGGATGGTGGAAAATATTTTGTCTCCCAAGGTAAGGTACCCTGACCTCCTTGTGGCTCTAGGGATCCCGGCACTGGCTAGGCAAATGTCAGGAGATTTGAAGGGCTGCGCCTTTGGTCTCTGGTATCACATTAGGTGGCACTCTAGGAATTTCCCATCTCTCTGGTAAAGAGCCTGGTTCAGCTTGGGACCAGCATACTTTAAGGACCAGATACTCCCATAGGAGCCCACCTGACTACTACGATTGTTTGCCCGTGGCCAGGGGTCATTTCGTAGAAAAAGAGGTGCAGGAGCTCATTACCATAACTCATTTGCATATGCCACACCCCTTAACATACCGGCAGTGTGTCAGAAGGCCACACCCACCCCTCAGGCTCCCCTCCACAGGTGAGTGAAACTGACCTGCTCTTCCTCCATTCCCTTCCCCATCCAAGACTTTGTGCAATAAAAATAAGCGTCAAGAACACACCCTCATTCTCTTCCTGCTCCCTTGAAACCACCAGGTTTCAAGTAGACTTGAGAGACCCAGGACATGTGCACCACCCATCCCTTCCCCTTCCCCTCCCCACAACAAGACACCCTGTGAGGTAGGTGGGGCTGAGAGAGGTCTTTGGAGAACTGCTCGTGAGAGAACAGCTCTGAGAGAACTTGTGACTGGCCCAAGGTCACACCAGCAGCTGCATGTGGAGGAGTGGGGAATCAAACCCGGTTCTCCCAGATTAGAGTCCAACTCCTGACCACTACACCAAACTGATGGGGTGGAAGCTGCTGGAAGGTTGGTGAAATGTCTCCAGTACTTGTGTGCCATGTGCCCAGATAAAAAATGGTATGCTTAGAAAATTTATATGCCAGCTTGAGCAAGTCTCTGGAAAAGCAGCACACAGTCATAAAAGGAACAATGATAAAATTACCAATATTAAAACAAAACATTAAAAACAATAAAGACCCTAGCAGGGCTTTCCCCGGGGCGCTGTGCCTCTGCACTGCTCAGGGAAGCCGAGGAGGGGGCGGGGCTTGGTCATGTGCCCGCCCCCTGGGCTCCTCACTCCCGGAGCTGCGCTCCTGTGCGCTCCCGTTCCAACGGACCCCTGCCCGTGGCTATGCTGCATGTACACCTGCAGCAAAAGCAGATTTCTCAAAATAAATAAATAAAAAATAAACAACAACACTTGTGTTGACGGTATGGCTCCCAACCTCCAGTTGGGGCCTGGAGATCTCCAAGGATTATGACTGATCTCCAGACTACAGAGTTCGGTTCTCCTGGAGAAAATGGCTGCTTTGGAGGGTGGACTCTATGGCATTATGTGGGGTTTGAGGACACGAGACGTCTTAGCAGAGTATAAGTGCTCCATCTTCCAAAACAACCATTTTCTCCAGGAGATCTGTTCTCTGTCATGTGGAGATCAAGTTTAATACCGGAAAATTGCTAGGCCCCACCTGTAGGTTGGCAACCCTGCTTTATAGCCAGGAAACATTTGAACCAGGATGTGCCTCATAGTTTGGTTTCTTTAGATGATTTCCCCCCCTTCTTCTTCTGTCTGGTTCTTCAGCTGTAGCCTTGGCTGAAGGACAGGTTGAGAGGGGAAGATCCTTTCTACCCCTTAGTAGAGAAGTGAGAATTGTATGTGTGCTGTTTGGTGGTTAGTTGGCTCACAGAAAGCAATAGAAGATTCCCTTTACCCCTCTGTGCGCACACACACATTTCCTCCCCGGCTTCCTCTTTATCATGGAGGTAATGGGCTATTTCAAGCTCACTGCAAGCTTTAGCAGACAAACGGAAAGAATGGAGCTGGGAGAAGGCTTCTGTTTGTCAGAATTTGCAGCTTGGCTGAGCGTCACAAAGTGCCCGGCTGATGTGATCTAGTACGGGTGAGTGACAGGGAACATCTGGACTGCTACGAAACATCTCTCTGCTCTTAGGATTCCTGGGTGTAGTGGAAATTATAATATGCCTGTTATGTTTGTGATGTTCTGTACACGATTCTCTAGTTTAAACTCAGGGGTCCGTTGGAGCGGGAGTGCACAGGAGCGCAGCTCCGGGAGTGGGGAGCCCAGGGGGCGGGCACATGACCAAGCCCCGCCCCCTCCTCGGCTTCCCCGAGCAGTGCAGAGGCGCAGCGCCCCGGGGAAAGCCCTGCTAGGGTCTTTATTGTTTTTAATGTTTTGTTTTAATATTGATCATTTTATCATTGTTCCTTTTATGACTGTGTGCTGCTTTTCCAGAGACTTGCTCAAGGTGGCATCTAAATTTTCTAAGTATACAATTTTTTATCTGGGCACATGGCACATAAGTACTGGAGAAATTTCACCAACCCTTCAGCAGCTTCCACCTTATCAGTTTGGTGTAGTGGTCAGGAGTTGGACTCTAATCTGGGAGAACCGGGTTTGATTCCCCACTCCTCCACATGCAGCTGCTGGTGTGACTTTGGGCCAGTCACAAGTTCTCTCAGCGCTGTTCTCTCATGAGCAGTTCTCAAAAGACCTCTCTCAGCCCCACCTACCTCACAGGGTGTCTTGTTGTGGGGAGGGGAAGGGATGGGTGGTGCCCATGTCCTGGGTATCTCAAGTCTCCTTGAAACCTGGTGGTTTCAAGGGAGCAGGAAGAGAATGAGGGTGTGTTCTTGACGCTTATTTTTCTTGCACCAAGTATTGGATGGGGAAGGGAATGGAGGAAGAGCAGGTCAGTTTCCCTCACCTGTGGAGTGGAGCCTGAGGGGTGGGTGTTGCCTTCTGACACACTTCCGGTATGTTAGGGGGTGTGGCTTATGCAAATGAGTTATGCTAATGAGCTCCTGCACCTCTTTTTCTATGAAATGACCCCTGTTTAAACTTAAAGACCCTCTAGTGTCCACTTACTTCCTGTATGCACCCTGCGACATGTCTGGGCATGTTCGTCCGTAATGCCAAGCGATATCTGCCTGAGCTTCAGTCCCCAGAGGACAATGGACCCTCGGATCCTGATTGTCCCCCTATCAGAGGCTGAGAATATTCAAATGGACCTATGATAGCCTCTGGCGGGAACTTAATCCCTGTTTACCCAATCCCCTGGTGGGGGGGGGGGGAAGTCGGGGGTGTGGTTTACCTGTAAATATAAGCAGGCTCTTCGACCACTCTCCCTCATGCTTGTTTCTGACCCCTAATAAAAAGAGCTATGCTGAAAATCACTCCACCGGCCTCCCGAGTCCAGTACTTTTCAATGCCGCAATAAGATATGGGCGTATCAGTAATCATATGGGGAAACTTTGGAAGAAGAGGAGGAGGAGACTGGATTTATACCCTGCCCTTCTCTACCCGAAGGAGTCTCAGAGCAGCTTACAATCTCCTTTCCCTTCCCCTCCCCACAACAGATGCCCTGTGAGGTAGGTGGGGCTGAGAGAGCTTTTTCGAGAACTGCTCCTGAGAGAACCGCTCTGAGAAAACTTGTAACTGACCCAAGGTCACACCAGCAGCTGCATGTGGAGGAATGGGGAATCAAACATTCTTGGGTCTTGGGATGTGGCAGGAAACTATGTCCACTTAGTGGCCAAACCTGCCCGGGCAAAAGGCTCCCAAATGGTTCTGGGGCACAGCTCACCAAGCCTTACTAATGAGGTTGCCAGCCAAAGCCTGGGAACCCGACAGAGGACAAGTGGGCAGGCTGTGGGTAGTTGGCAACCTCGGTGACATCACTATGGCACTCCCAGGCACGACCCAGAAGTGATCGTGGGAAGCTCTAGGAATCGCCAGGAACTCTATGGTGAAACCACAGCTGGCGGCTTGGCAACTCTGCTTATGACGATGCTAAGCCCCAGACTTTCAGCTCTATAAAGACCCTTATTATTATTATTATTTCAGATTTATACTCCGCCCTCCCCGCAAGCGGGCTCACACCTGACTGACATAACACACTCCCTGTAACTATTTGGGGGTTCCAGTCAGTAGAGGCTAGGCCACCAGTCAGGGCCAGTTCTGAAAGGTCTGGGACAGAGTGTGCCTAGAGGCCCCGATGCCCACTACTAGGTCCACCCACCCCCATGCCCACATGTGCCTGTGCACCCTTCTGATGCCCACCTGTGTTGTTACCACACTGCCTGTATGCCCTGTCCCCCAAAGGTGCTGGTGGTGGGTGCAGCTAAGAGCGCCACTGTCAGGGCCATCAGACTCCTCTCCCCAATGGGGGGGGGGGTGTGTCTCCCACTGCCTTTCCTGTCTCCTGCAGTCATCCTGCAATCTGCTTTTTCATCATTCTTTGGCTGTCAGCTATAACTTTAACAAACCTATTTTTAAAAACAAATTAATAAATTTTATTTTAACTTTTTAAGGAGATACAGGAAGAAAAATGGAAGAGGGAAAAAGGATCTCTCTCTATAATAATAAAGCCATTTTGGGGTGGCCACGTTCGATGTGCTCCCTCAGGCGTAGGCTGCACGCACTGACAGTCAGACTGGGGACCCTGGCCACTGGCTGTGTTCTCTGATGCCTGCCCACAGACGCAGCGCCAGCCCGAACGTGCCTCACAATTTGTGGATGCCGTGCTGTAGTCCCACCCATCTGCCCACAGAACCAGCACCCAGCCTCAGTGGCTGAAAGGGGAAGCCGTGGATGCCTGGAGGTCGCCGGCCACAGGATACCGGAGGCGGCCGAACGCTGGACCTGAGCCCGCTCCGGCTGCCACCACAGCCGACGCCTGCAGGACCCTGGGTGGCGAGTGGGAAACTGCCAGTGGGCGCAGGCGGCCGCACACAGAACCTGAGCCCACTCCTGATGGTGCCGCCAAGGCCCGCAGGTACCCAGGTGGGTGGCAGGCAACCGCAGGGGCAAGAACTGTAGGTGCTTCACCAACTGGGGCCACATGCTGTACAACGGGCCTTGCTCCAATTAAGAAATTTAATTACCAAAACTATAATGTAAGGGCAATTTGACAGATATTGAAGACATCCCTTTATCAGAATACATGTGTATGTATAAAAAAGGGATACAGCATAACAGTTTAACAAATATGTAACATGATATATATGGTGTAATGGCATAAGAATATAGCTTAAAATATATATGACACAGTAACTTGAAAGATCAGTACAACAATCAGTATATACTCTGGTTTCTCTTCAGATAGCATAAATCTTTCACCTTTTTTAAAAACAAACCACTTGCTTCCTGTCCTGGGAATGCCAGATGGGTTGCAGGATTGCAGATAAAGGCAATTGTGAAATCTGTTTTGAGTACCTTTAACTGCTGCTTCTCTGTCCGCAAACACACACACACACGAACTCCTGACACACTCCTGACTGTGACAACCACTTGGCAATTAGCCAGCGTGGCACATAATAGGTTGAAAACTAGACTTGAAATGAAGGGGGGGGCGCATTTCCCAGATTGCTCCAGTGTTCCATTGTCATTACCCTAAGTTGCTGATTTTTCTTGAGTCCAGGCGACTTCATTAACATCCCTGTACAGTCCCAGTTTCCCTTCACTTTCCCTCCATTCTTTCTCTAACTAGTTCCCCCCCCCCCCGTACTTTTATTTCTCATTGCAGAATGAATTCACAAGATAGCCTCTTGCTCAGAATGTGAACATTTTTTTTCCTGCTTCATGGTTTGATGCCTAAACATGCCCAGAAACCTGCCCAGAAAGGCGAGCATTTTTTTTTTTTGAAATTTGCATGCCAGTGTTTCAGTGCTGGAGGGCGTCTGAGCTGAAACAAATGTTCAGTCCCGTTAGGAGGCCTGACACCAGCAGCCAATCATTGCCTCCCTTAACGTTCTGTCATTCACACTCAAGAGCAAATTCTAGCACATCCGCGGGCGCCATTTTCAAATACATTTTGCAACACATGCAGCTAGCTGTTGTGAGCTGTGCACCTGATGCAAATCAGGTAAAGGAATTCAACATTTTGGGGTGGAGACAATGAGAGACAATGCTCAAATGCGGGAGAAGAGGTGTCAGCGAATGCTGCCATCTCCTGCCCAGGAGGTGGGATGAGTGAACCCGTGACGTCGGGACTTATGTTATATTTCTCATGGCATGCTTATCGCTCTCTGAGCTACTTCGTGCTTATCGCTCTCTGAGCTACTTCGACCTTGTTAGTGCCGGCCTGTGTATCTATTCTTCCCGCTTTTTCCCTAGGAACTGTAAACCAGTATTTTAGGCACCTTTTCTCTGATATGTTGATTGGTTTCTATGCATTCATAACCCCTTTTTGAATTCTGTATAATTATCCTGATTGAGGCGGTACCTGACATTACTAAGTCAAGAAGTGCAGATGACTGTAGCAGACTTTTCTCAATAAAGCATTCCTGTTTAAGAACACTTGTTGGTGACTGACTGCGTAGGACTCTCACAAGAGGCAACCAAATAAGGGGTGAGATACGTACACCAACTTTGACTCTCAGGTTTGGTGTGGTGAGCAGGGAATGTACTCGTAAGGGGATTTCTCAGCCCCCTTGAGGCTGCTGAAGCGCTGCAATGCTTCAGCGCATGTGCAAAAAAAAAAGATAGCGGAAAATCAATCCACAATGTGAATGTGAACGGATGAAACACTGACCGGGGGGAGAGGAAGAGGATGAAAACATAATGATCGCCCCGATACTGTGATCATTGGAACTGCCATAGCACCGATGAAAACCCCAAAGGTGGCTGAAGTCTGGAAAATGCCAGAGAGAGAGAGAGAGAGAGAGAGAATTTCCCACAATAAGCTATTAACTTTGGTATTTATGCCTCAATTTAACTAGGGTGTAGCACCAACAGTTACTTCTAGCCTTGCAAATTTATATGTGTGTGTTTGTGTGTGTGTGTGTGTGTGTGTGTGTTCATAGGAGTCATACATTTCATATGCTTCATATTTAGCCCCAGTTCACCTTGCATATGTTAAAGTTAACAACGCTAGGGAGCGTTTGTGTGTATGTGATATATCAGCCAACACGTCTGTAAAGCCGTCATAAGGGATGCCTTGGGCAACTGTTTTGTGGCATGCTTTTTTGCTGAACCAATTGCCCTGTTTTCCATTTCCCACCCACCCCCTTCTGTGTGCACCTCGATTAAGTAGGGTTTAAAGGGTTCCCCCCCTCTGTTGCCACTGCCAACTTCTTGCTTCAGTCTACCCCTCCCCTTTCCCCCTCCTTGTACAGTAGAAGAAGAAGAAGAAGAAGAAGAGATTGGATTTATATCCCGCCCTTCACTCCCTTAAGAGTCTCAGAGCGGCTTACAAACTCCTTTCCCTTCCCCTCCCCACAACAGGCACCCTGTGAGGTAGTTGGGGCTGAGAGAGCTCTTTCCAGAACTGTCCTTGAGAGAACAGCTGGTACAGAGCTATGGCTTGCCCAAGGTCATCCAGCCAGGTGCAAGTGGAGGAGTGGGGAATCAAACCCGGTTCTCCCAGATTAGAGTCCGTGCACTTAACCACGACACCAGACTGGCAGGACCAAATGAAGCATCAAGTGCCGTGAGCTCTACCCAAACTCACCTCCTTTCCCTTCTCTAATTTTCTGAGATATACTTTGTGCATCACGTAGAAGGCAGCTGCGATGCTAGACCACACCTCTTTGGGTGGCTCTCGTGTGAAGAAGGTTTGTATTCTGACTTTTCTCCAAGTAGCTCATGGCAGGGTATGTGTTTTTTCCCACTCCTCCATGTTATTCTCACAACAACCCTGTGAGGAAGGTTTCTCAGCCTTACTGGCCCATGATGACTCTAGTTATGGGCCTAACTATATGTCTAATGTGAGTTCCACACAATTCCTAGGCATACAAAATAAAAAAACCTGTATTTTATTTTCTGTGGTTGTAGTTCATCTTTCTCACTGAGTCTCAAAGTGGATTACAAAGTTAGGAAAACAATGGGATACGGGAAAACCGTATAAGATGTACCATAAACTATGCAGCAATCAGATTATAAATATTCAGAACCAATGACATACAAACGTAATAATACATACAATAGCAGCTAGGCTTCCAGTTGCCTGGACTTGGCAGGAAATTTCTCATCTCCCTACCCTACCCCTGTCTAAATCTTTTGCTCTCGAGAAATTGAGGAGCTGGATACATAAAATGTCCTCTGCAGTTACACTCCAGGAATTTTTCCTAATCTTTATGGTCTTTACCACAGAAATTAGGGGAAATTCCTAGAGTGTCACCTGGAAATGATATCAGATCCTCCCAGAATTCCACCCTCTCTAGGCATTGCCCCCCAAATCTCCAGATAAGTGTTGGGAACCCTGACTGTAGTGCAATACACTAAGTGCCCTCCATTTACTACAATTCTGTTCCTGTTGTAAAAATGCCCTCTTCAACCTTCAAAAAAACCATGCAATACAAACAAAATAATGCATTCAATGAAAACTGCCATACTCTACATCCCTGTTTGGTGTAGGGAACGTAGACTCTAAAATGGGAGGACTGGGTTTGGTTCCCCACTCCTCCACTTGCACCTGCACCTTGGGCAAGACGTAGTTCTGGCACAGCTGTTCTTGAAACAGAGCAGTTTCTGTCAGAGCTCTCTCAGCCCCTCACAGGGAGTCTGTTGTGGGGAGGGGAAGGGAAAGGAGTTTGTAAACTGCTCTGAGACTACTTTGGGTAGTGAAGAGCAGGGCATGAATCCAATCTCCTCCTCCTCCTCTTCTTCTTCGACACTGAGTCAGTCGCAAGTTCTCTCAGAGCTGTTCTCTCAGACCGATTTCCCACAAGCGCTGCCCGGCGTTGTTCCTTCATTTGCCCCGATTGCCTGCTTGAATTTCCCACTAGTTTTCACGGGGCGCATTTTGACTCAGGGCTTCACACGATTTCCTCTGATTTCCTCTGCGGCTTCAGTGATCCTCAAAAAACAGGATCACTGAAGCCACGGGGGAAATCACGTGAAGCTGCGGGTCAAAATGCACCCCACGGCAAATAGTGGGAAATTCAAGCAGGCAATCGGGGCAAACGGAGAAATGATACCGGGGCAGAGCTTGTGGGAAATGAGTCTCAAGGACAGTTCTGGAAAGAGCTCTCTCAGCCCCACCTACCTCCCAGGGTGTCTGTTATGAGGAGGGGAAAGGATAGGAATTGTACACTGCTCTGAGACTCCTTCGGGTAGTGAGGGGCGGGGTATAAACCAATCTCTTCTTTTTCTTTATGACAGCACCCTACTGAATTATTCCATTTACTACAGTCATGGTGTGTGTACTATTTTCCCTATCTGAAAAAGCCCCTGGATGCTATTTGCCCCACTGAGAAGACTTACATGCAGCCAGATACAAATATTTTTAACAGTAAACAATTTCACTCACCTTGGGGTCTGTATCCAGATCCTAATTCACACACCCCACCCCAATTTATGGTTACCAGGCCCTCAGCTTTTTGGGACAGAGCAGCATGAGAGCACGAGAAGTGACTTGACTTCCAGTCAACACTCTAGGAACTCCCACCTCAAATCTCTATGGTAAAAACAGTAGAGATTTGGGGAGATTCCTAGAGCTTTACCTGAACACAACCCCTTCTGGAGTTGGATGCCATTTCCAGCCCTCTTTTCTCCTGCCATGATCATTAGTGATGGCAGGCAGTTGAGAGTGGTAGCAGGCAAATGCCCCTTGGGGGCAGACAGTGAGGAAGTCAGCCCCCATTCCAAGGGCACATAGGGGCTTTGCACTTTTAAAGGAGGGGCTGCTGACTATGCACATTGAGCAACTGTGGTCTGGGACTACTCAGAAATGTTTTTTGTGCTCCAAGAATTGGCTTTGTTTTACCCGACCAAGTTTGTGTTTGTGTGTGTGTTTGTGTGTGTATGTGAAGAGAAGAGAAGACTGGATGGAAAATCACAGCGGAACCAGACGCATGCAGGAACAGAGAAGAAGAATGTGGACTAATAGAAAAGAGTGGAA
Organism: Lepidodactylus listeri; assembly: GCA_029233225.1. Lineage (NCBI taxonomy): Eukaryota > Metazoa > Chordata > Lepidosauria > Squamata > Gekkonidae > Lepidodactylus > Lepidodactylus listeri. Next base: position 9,911,813 of record JARCFY010000021.1, on the reverse strand, counting down.
TGAGGGGAACATCCTTCTAATTTATCTCCAGAGAGGGTTCAAACAAGAAATCTCACACAGCTTGGCCCTCTGGGCTTTCTGGTCAGGAGAAATATCTCTGATCCCGGTATTATATTACAAAGAAACCTCAGGAACAGAATGGAAAGGGAAACTGATTAATTACAAGTTACTACAACAACTGGACAAAAACCTCCCCAGGTCTCAACAGAGATATTGGTTCCTTATCTCATTACATATGCTAACTCATTCAGTCCTCATATACATACATCCTCTGTATTTTAGTGTATTTCTTTTTTCAGAACAGTATACTTGAATACTGAATATAATGGAAGGAATACTGGGATGTTTTGCTGCATCCGCTCACAAAAAAGGGGGGGGGGAAATGCTGTTAAGTGACCTCCACACCTGAGAGAATGGAGGGTATCAATTTACTTCCCACAATTAGAAAAGATACCTTTACACATTTATCTGCCATTTTGACATGTTTATTGCTTTACAACTGTTGACCTTGTAGCCTTAGCTTGTTTATTTAGTTTGTCTTTGCACATCTTCATCATGTTGCATGTTAATTTGTGGTTCAGCCTCTGCCTATAAGTTTGAACCTTACCTACCATCCCAATGTATTTGAAAAAGTGTACCTTGCACATGGAAGCTCATACCCTAGACTAAAACGTCCTTGGTCCTAGGTGTCACTGGACTTTAAATGTGATCTGCTACTGCCCGTTAGTTTCATTGGATGCCCTCAAGTACTAGTATTCTGGGAGAGGGAGAAAAGTTCTCTTTGTGAACTCTCCACTCCATGCATAATTTTATACACCTCTATCGCGTCCCCCCTTAGTCGTCTCTTTCCTAAATTGAAGAGTCCCAGACTCTTCAGCCTTTCCTCCGTAGGGAAGGGGCTCCAACCCCCTCACCATCTTGGTTGCCCTCCTCTGTACGTTTTTCTTGCTCGTCAATGTCCTTTCTGAGATATGGTGAGCGGAACTGTGCACAGAATTCCACGGTGCTCCAAATGAGGCCACATCATTTATCTATACAGGGGTATTACAATATCCACCATTTTATTCTCAATTTCATTCCTAATAATCCCCAACATAGAGTTTGCCTTCCCCCCCCCCCCCATTGCTGGAGCACACTGGGTTGACACTTTTATTGAGCCATCCACTACAACCCTCAGATGTTTCCCCCTTTCAGCCCCAGGAAGTTCAGACCCCCATTTGCCTAGGGCTGCCAAGTCCCCCCGGGGGGCAGGGATTCCCACGCCAAAGGGGTCCCCAATCCGCTGGTCCAGATCCGCCCGGTGGGGGGAACCCCACTTCTGAAGTGGCCCGATCAGGCCGACTGCTCAGTGTGGTAACGTCACCCGGAAGTGATGTCATCATGCTGGGCACGTTGCCGGGGCAACGCTGTAGCAATCACCCTGAAAACTCTATGGTACCATGTGCCCAGCGTGATGATGTCACGTCCGGGTGACGTCACCCCGGCGCTCGTGTGCTTTGCACGCACACCTGACTTCTGGAGAGGTGCCAGGACCCCCCCGCTATTTGAACAGTAAGACTTGGCAACCCTACATTCACCTATACTTGGAGTTGGGATTATTTGTCTCCCAGTGTAGATCACCTTACACTTACTAACACTGAACTTCATTAGCCACATTGTGGCCCTCTCACGCAGTTTGTGGGAGTCCTCTTTGAGCTCTAGGGCTACCAAGTCAGCCTGGGGGGCGGGGGATCCCCCGCTAAAGGGGTTCCCAATCCGCCGGCCAGCATTTGGCCGGAGAAGGAAACCCTACCCCCGAAGTCGTCCAGCGAGGACGACGTAATGACATCACCAGAAGTGACGACAGCACGTTGGGGGCGTTGCCAGGACGACGCTCTGGTAATCGCCCCAAAACTCTATGATACCATAGAGTTTTCAGGGTGATTGCTACAGCGTTGCCCCGGCAACGTGCCCAGCATGATGACATCACTTCCTATGATACCATAGAGTTTTGGGGCGATTGCCAGAGTGTCGCCCTGGCAACGCCCCCCAACGTGCTGACGTCATTTCCGGTGACATTGCTGGGCGCGCGCGCGAATCGCGCGCGCCAGGAGGAACTCCCAGCCGGAGGAGGACTCCCCCCCACCGGTGAGTTCCGAAGACTTGGCAACCCTATGGAGCTCTCCACAGTCAGCCTTCGTTTTCACCATCCTGAACAATTTGGGGCAATTGGCAACCAGGCCAGTAGCCAGGATTTTGTAATGGGAGGGGGGCTTTAAATAAGTAGGGGGCATTGACATCACAAAATAAAATAAAATTTAAAAACCCTAACTTTTTCAGCATTCGCACTCTGCCTGCCTACGTGGGGAAGCAAGCCATGTTTGGGGAAGGGGCAGCCCAGAGAGTCAGGAGTCCTCCAGGCATCTCAGAGAGATGAAGTTTTGGGGCCTTGGCAGGAAGTTGGGGGGGCAGGCCCCAAAATGCTCCAGGGTAGCCGCAGGCCTGTTGGCAACCCTACGCATGATTTAATCTGACTTCACCAGGACTACTCTGGAGTAAATGGATTTTGAATGACAGCATTCTCTTGAGCACGTCCCCCCCCCCCATAAAGCAGGAAAAGGCCCTATAACTGTGGCAAATGACACCTGCATTTGCTGATTAACCCGGCAAACCGGTTGTTAGTCATTTAATAAGGGAGTATGGACAGGGGAGAAACAGCTGCCAAATGCGGCTGCTAAAAATAAGGGAAGGCTGTAACAACAGACCCGCTCCCCCCCCCCCCCCCCGCGCCCCTTTCCCAAGCATAATAACGAATGAGCTCATAGCATTTTCGTCTTTATGAATCTGCACATTCTGAAATCTCCATTAGAGCTCGTAAACCGGCTGCAGAGCTCTGGTATAGATGCCTTAAGCCCAGGTCTCAGGAGGAGGGAGGACGGTAAAGGGCCGAAGGACACGTGACAAATCGTCTGGGTGCAATGACCCGATCTTTGGAGCATCAGCCACAATGTCACCTTGCGGGGAACTCATTTCTCAAGTTTGCGTGTTGTGGGGGGGGGGTGGCAATTTGGATCAGGAGCACGGTCCTGGGACCCATGCAGTTTTCTGGGCCTGAAACGCCCCCGAGTGTTATTTGCCCTATTTGGGGGCTGCTAGGGCTGCCAGCCCCCAGGTGGGGCCTGGGGATCCCCCGCTTTTACAACTGATCTCCAGCTGACAGAGATCAGCTCCCCTGGAGGAAATGGCTGCTCTGAAAGATGGAGTTTATGGCATTGTACCCTGCTGAGGCCCCTCCCCTCCCCAAACCCCACCCTCTCCTGGCTCCACCCCCAAAGTCTCCAGGTATTTTCCAACCCAGACTTGGCAACCCAGACTTGGCAACCCAGACTTGGCAACACATGCTTGCTAACTCTAGGCTGGGAAACTCCTGGGCATTTGGGGGTGGAGCCTGAGGAGGGTGAGGTTTGGGGAGGGGAGGGAACTTATCAGGGTTCAGTGCCATGGAATCCACCTTCCAAAGCAGCCATTTTCTCCAGGGGAACTGATCTTGGCCATCTGGAGTTCAACTGTTTTAGCAGGAGATCTCCAGGTCCCACCTGGAAGTTGACAACCCTAGGTCTCAGGGAGGAGTGGGCTCAGCAGGTCATAGGGTTGCCAAGTCCAGGTTGGAAAATACCTGGAGACTTTGGGGGTGAAGCCAGGAGAGGGCGGGGAGGGGAGGGGCCTCAGCATGGTACAGTGCTGTAGAGTCCACCCTTCAAAGCAGCCATTCCGTCCAGGAGAACTGATCTCTGTTGTCTGGAGATCAGTTGTAATTCCAGGAGATCTCCAGGCCCCACCCAAAGGCTAGCAACCCTAACATGCACTGATAGGCTAGTTATACAGGCCTCCCATCGTGAGAAAAATGGCAACCTCCAGGGCCACGTTGAATCAGGAAAACAGCACAGGCCAAAGTCCAGTCTCCCACCACACCATGACACCGACCCAAATGCACTTGGGGGATTGGCGCAGTCTGAAAGAAGGGATGCCAACCTCTGGGCGGGGCCTGGAGATCTCCTGGAATTACAGCTGCTCTCCAGGCAACAGAGATCAGTTCCTGCTGCTTTGGAGGCTGGCTGCTTTGGAGGGTGGACTCTATGATATTACACCCTGCTGAGCCCTCCCACTGTACTCAGGCTCCACCCGCCCCCCTAGGGCTGCCAAGTCAGCCCGGGGGGCGGGGGATCCCCCGCTAAAGGGGTTCCCGATCCACCGGCCAGCATTCAGCCAGCGGGGGAAACCCCACCCCCGAAGTCGTCCAGCCCGGACGACGTAATGATGCCACCGGAAGTGACGTTAGCACGTTGGGGGCGTTGCCAGGGTGACGCTCTGGCAATCGCCCCAAAACTCTATGATACCATAGAGTTTTGGAGCAATTGCCAGAGCGTCACCCTGGCAACGCCCCCAACGTGCTGACGTCACTTCTAGTGACGTTGCCGGGTGCGCGTGCCGGAGAAACTCCTGGATGGAGGAGGACTCCCTCCCGCCGGTGAGTTCTTTAGACTTGGCAACCCTACACCCCCCAAGTCTCCGGCTTTCAGGGGGAGGAGAAAGCAGGGGTTTAAACCCCTGCCTTTTGTTCATCACAAACCCATGAACCTCCATGAACTGCCTTAAAAATTCATGGAGTCTGGTGGCTGGGCGGCAGCTTGCAAACTTCAGGTTCGTGACCATCCCTTGTTATTTCATTTTGTGAGCTGCTTTGGGTACCCAGTGTGGAAGAAAAGCAGGATAACAAATCGCCTAAACAAATTGATAAGTAAGTCCCCTTTATCCTGGGAGTTCCCAGGCGTGTGCGCAAAGCGTGCGCGCGCCGCAATGATGTCACCGGAAGTGACATCATCACATTGGGGATGTTGCCAGGGCGACACTCTGGCAACCGCCCCAAAACACTATGGTATCATAGAACTTGTGGGGGTGATTGCTAGAGTGTTGCCCTGGCAACGTCCCAATGTGATGACGTCACTTCCGGGTGATGTCATCACCAGGGGTCATTTCGTAGAAAAAGAGGTGCAGGAGTTCATTAACATAACTCATTCGCATAACTTATTTGCATATGCTACACCACCTGACATCACCGGAAGTATGTCAGAAGGCAAGAAAGAAAGAAAGAAAGAAAGAAGAGAGAGAGAGAGAAAGGAAGGAAGGAAGAGAGAAAGAAAGAGAGAGCTGGCACAGAGGGGGCAGCTACTAATCCAAGCCTCAGAAACACCGCTATTCTGGGAGGAGAGCTTCAGTGGTGGCTGAAGCCTTCAGAAGCTGGTCGGAGGAACAAGGACCTTTCCAGGGGACGGGGTCATTTTGCTGCAGCCATGACACAAGCAGGCATTCCCCCATGGGGGGGGGGGGGCTGGCACCAACTCCCGGAGCTGCGCTCCCCCGAGCTCCTGCTCGAAAGGACCCCCGGTCATCACACTGGGGCAGTCGTCCTGACCGGACAACTTCGGGGGTGGGACTTGGCAGCCCTAGGATCTTGTCGGCTTTTCAAGGCAAGAGACGTTCAGAGGTGATTTGCCATTGCCTGCCCCAGCGCAGGGACCCTGGTACTTGGAGGTCTCCCCTCTAAATACTAGTCAGGGCCATCCCTGCTTCGTTTCTGAGATCTGATGAGATCTGGTTAGCCTGGGCTATCCAGGTCAGGGCTCAAAGGAGTTACACCTTTCTAAGTCCATTGAAATCAATGCGTTTAGCCTTGCGTAACTTGACTAAGGATTGCACAGAAGTTGCACAAGTTGTGCACAGAAGTTGTGCACAGAAGTTGCACAAAAGACCTTGACTTTTCCCTCAATGTAGACCCAAAGCAGCTTACACCATTCTTGTCTTTTCCGCCATATCCTCACAACTCTGGGACGATGGCTGGACTGAGGGTCTATGACTGGCCCAAAGTCACCCAGAAAGCTTCCGTGGCAGTGGAGAGATTCGAACATGGGGCTCCCAGATCCCAGAGCCACACACGAGAGCCAGTTTGGTGTAGTGGTTAAGTGCGCGGACTCTAATCGGGGAGAACCGGGTTTGATTCCCCACTCCTCCACTTGCACCTGGCTGGATGACCTTGGGCAAGCCATAGCTCTGTACCAGCTGTTCCCTCAAGGACAGCTTGGGAAAGAGCTCTCTCAGCCCCACCTACCTCACAGGGTGCCTGTTGTGGGGAGGGGAAGGGAAAGGAGTTTGTAAGCCGCTCTGAGACTCCAAGTGAGTGAAGGGTGGGATATAAATCCAATCTCTTCTCTCTTCTTAACTCACTGCATTAAACTAGTAAATCTAATAGCAAAGTGGCTAGCCTCCATCACCAATTATGAAACAAACAAAGAAGCAGCTACCTCAGATATGCAGATATGATTTCATTTTGTTCATAAGGGGGAAAAAAATAGTAGCCCAGTAAAGACTGAGCATGGTCTGTGAAGCACAGGCGGCTGAGTTTAGCTGAGAGAAGAAGAAGAAAAAGAAGAAGAAGAATTGGATTTATACCCCACCCTTCACTCGGAATCTCAGAGCAGCTGACAATCTCCTTTCTCTTCCTCTACCCACAGTGGGCACCCTGTGAGGTAGGTGGGGCTGAGAGAGCTCTTCCAAGAACTGCTCCTGACAGAACAGCTCTGAGAAAACTTGTGACTGACCCAAGGTCACACCAGCAGCTGCATGTGGAGGCGTGGGGAATCAAACCCGGTTCTCCCAGATTAGAGTCTGCGCTCTTAATCACTACACCAAACTGGCTCTGTTAAAGGAGAAAATGTACAACCAGAAGAAAGGGAAATGTGTGTCAACATATGACCCATTCTTGCCCTGAACTATTTTTGTGCTACCTGCTCCTCGAGAACCACTGTCCCATTTATGGGCAAGGCAGAAGTTTTAGCATGCTTTTTGAACTCTTGTCCATATGGAGAGTAGATGGACACAGGAAGCTGCCATATATTAGCCCCCTCCAGGCAGCATCGCGAGGGGGGGATGAGTGTGCAGAGCCCACCCCCAGTTTATGGATGATCCCCTGAGTGTGAGTACGGTGTCTGTTCCTGTAGAACATGTACTTGGGCAGGCTCTGTCCACGTGAATGGAAACATTAGAAAAGGCAACTAAAACATCACAAAAACATGGAGCAAGAGTTTTTTTTTAGTTCACCTAGGGTTGCCAACACTTAGGTGGAGCCTGGAGGCATCCAGTTTTACTGCTGATTTCCAGAAAACAGAGACTGGTTTCCCTGGAAAAGATGGATGCTAAGAAGAAGGAGGAGACTGGATTTATACCCCACCCGTCACTACTCAAAGGAGTCTCAGAGCGGCTCACAATCTCCTTTCCCTTCCCCTCCCCACAACAGACACCCTGTGAGATAGGTGGGGCTGAGAGAGCTCTCTCGAGGACTGCCCATGAGAGAACAGCTCTGAAAGAACTTGTGACTGACCCAAGGTCTCACCAGCAGCTGCATGTGGAGGAGTGGGGACTCAGACTTGGTTCTCCCAGATTAGTGTCTGCGCTCCCAACCACTACACCAAACTGGCTCTCTCTGGGTGGTGGACTTTATGTCTTATACCTTGCTGAGGTTCCTCCCCTCCCAAACCTTTCCCTCCACAGGCTCCACCCCCCAAATCTCCAGGAATTTCATAACCTGGAGCTGGCAACCCTAGGGGAAGAAAGACTCCTGTCCCCCCCCCCCCCCCTCCACACACACACAGGGCATTCTTTGCCTCATTTTGGAGCTGCATGTAGCGTATACCTTAGAAGAGCTGGAGTTAAGTTTTAGATAGCTTTCGGCAATATGAATAAGTAGGATTTTTAGAAATTTCATCCAAGTGTCACCCCCCCCCCAAAAAAAAAAACACAGCTTGAGAGATTTCCCCCCACACCCTTGCCCGACAGGATGCTGTGAAAAACCTGCATTGCCATAAACAGAATTTTACTACATCAGAGTCAAATTTTACAACATCATTATTAGAGTGTTCCACGGAGCCATCCAATTGGTGCTCCCGATCAGGGCTGGGTGGTAGTCCGGGACTCTGAACATGTCATTGCACTTCCCCCATAAAAAAGTTTTATTGTGTCTCCGCGCACATTAAAAACAACACAAACTGCATTAATACACTCTAATTTACTTTTTTTGTTATGGAACAAATGACAAACTTGGTGCTAATGAGGTCATATTTTCCATTACCCCAATACAAACTCCGGTTTAAGCCGGTCCTTTGAGAGTTCCCCTTGGAAAGGAAAAATGGTGGGCAGGCGGCACTCGCAGTGACACACACACACACACACACACACCCCCCCGGCTTCATTGTTATTCTCCCAGTTGTCTTATCACAACCCCAGAACCTCATGTTTAAGCTTCCCGTAGAGGAGGAAGCATCCTGAAATGTATGTTTTAGTCATTTACGTCGCAATTTTACCTTCCATCTCCTCACAGAGAACAGATTTCATTTAGCCAAGCAATGTGTGCAGCCCTCCCAGTTACCCACGCCAATTACAACCCCTGGGTGGGGAACTGCCCACCCCCAAATTTTCACCCCTGACTGAGAAGTGAGAGAAAAATGGCCTTCAAGTAGTGACAGTCTAGGAAGTTCCCCTCATTTCTGTGGTAAAGGCAATACAGACTCAGGGAGGCAGCCTAGAGCATTATCCTAGGCAGGGCTTTTTTTGAAGAAAAAGCCCAGCAGGAACTCATTAGCATAATAGGCCACACCCCTCCCTCCCAGGATTGGCTTCCCCAGGTACCCTGCAGCTTACAGGGTGCACGGGAAACTCGACGGAAGGAAGGCAGTTTCTGGATCGGCTTCCCCAGGCACTCCGTGGCTTGTGAGGTGCCTGGAGAACCCAAGGAGGGGAGGCCTTCCCTCCCTGGATTGGCTTGGCTTTCCCAGGTGCCCCATGGCTTGCGAGGCGCCTGGGGAACCTGGGGGGGGGGTGTCAGGAGTGCCTCTGAGGACCTGCCTCCTGCGGACCTAAGTGCCGTGGAGGATCAGTCCCCAGCTCCAGAGGAGCCTCCACCTGAACCGGATGAGGCTCAAGCAAGCACCTCTCTGGGCGTTACCCCAGCAGCAGCAGCAGCTGAGCCACAGCCAAGCTCAAGCCCACCTGATTCACCTCCTTGGGTGGAATGGCTAAGGTCACGATCCAGGCGAGACTTAGCTGTAGGGTTGCCAAGTCTGGGTTGGAAAATACCTGGAGACTTTGGGGGTGGAGCCAGGAGAGGGTGGGGTTTGGGGAGGGGAGGGGCCTCAGCATGGTACAATGCCATAGAGTCCACCCTTCAAATTAGCCATTTTCTCCAGGGGAGCTGATCTCTGTCAGCTGGGGATCAGTTGTAAAAGCGGGAGATCCCCAGGCCCCACCTGGAGGCTGGCAATCCTACTTAGCTGCTAGGAGAAAAGAGGCACGCATGCGTGGTCGCAGATCACTCAACCCTGAGTTCTAGAGGGAGCCGGGACCTCGCTGCCAGCTGCTAACGAGCACAGGAGGTGGCTGGGTATTTAAGCACAGCACAGAGACTACCAACTCGTGCTAGCAACAAGTCATTCTGGCTAAGCTCTGCACCCGCTCGGCTCGCATCAGCTAAACCTGACCCTGGACCCTCTGGCTAGTGACTCTGGCTCTCTTTGACTTCGGCTTTTGGTTGACTCCTTGGACTGGTTTGCTTGTGAGTTTCCCTCTCTGACCTCGGCTTGGACTGACTCTGCTTTCGGCTTGTGTTTTGGACTTGGTAATTCGTTCCTGATTTGGCTTGACCTTGGACTGGCTCGGACTTCGGCTTGGCTTCGGACTTACTGGCACCCAGCCCGTGACGGGGGGGGGGGGAGCTGTAGGGGTGGCCAACTTGGAAGCCAGCCAGAACTCCGTTCCTGTGCGTTCCTGCCCAAAAATAGCCCTGATCCTAGGGGTGCCAATCTCGAGGTGGGGACTGGGGATCTCCCGCTTCTACAACTGATCTCCAGCTGACAGGGATCAGCTCTCCTGGAGAAAATGGCTGCTTTGGAGGGTGTACCATGCTGAGGCCTCTCCCCTCCCCAACCCCCCCTCTCCCAGATTCACCCCCAAAGCCTCCTGGCATTTTCCAACCCAGACCTGGCCACCCTACATTATCCAGGCGGCCTCACGCCCCAGGCACCCTCCCCCCGGATCTCCCAGCCTTCGTTGAGGCAGTGTTACGAGACCTTAGGTGCGCACAGCATTTTTACAGAGCAGCGTAAACCAGGAAGGAAGGAAGCCCCAAGGAACTTCCAATGTTCGCAAAATATTAGGGCATCAATGTGCACTGTGTTTTACATCCTTTTTTTTTTCCCATTAACATTTTTCTTTATTTTCTATTTTACATTCTTAACAAAACACAAACGTCAAAACTTCAATCAAGTACAGCATAGAAATTTCCAGTACGAAAACTAAAGGTTTCATTTCCAGTACGAAAACTAAACTTTCCATTGTTTTTTAAAAATACATTAACTTTTGATATACAGGGTTCTTTGGAAGAATCTTTTGTTTTTCCAAATAACGTAGAATAGGAAACCAAACACAGACCATTTTCCTCTGATATTGATTCAAAGGGGTATTACAAACAGTGTACGATAATTTTGATAATATAAAATATTCCCATAACTTTTCAAACCAATTATTAATCGTTGGAGCTTGTTTGTCTATCCATTTCAAAGCTATAAGGTTCTTGGCTGCACATAGTAGCACAGAAACACATTCTATATTTCCCTGCTCTATGATAAAGGTTTTCCATAGTTCTGATAATATTCCTTCTGGAAGCATTGGTAAGCGTAGAGAAGTAATCTCATCTATGCATTTTACTACTTGAATCCAAAAGTTCTGAATCTTGGAACATGCTGTGTTTTACATCCTCACTATCAAATTTGGTGTGACCCCAGTGATTCATTATGTACCAAAAGTGGACTGACAATTTTACACCTGTGCATTTGTTCCATCAAGTCGCAACCAACTTACGGCGACCCCAGCAAAGGGCTTTCAAGGCAAGAGAGAAGCAGAGGTGGTTGGCCATTGCCTTCCTCCGTAGGGTCTTCCTTGGTGGTCCCCCATCCAAGTACTGTCCCTGCTTAGTTTCCCAGATCTGATAAGATCAGGCTATATCAAGTCTCCTCCCCTCCTCTGGCAGTTTAACTTTATGGCAAATTTCCCAATGTGCTCTGCCCTGGAGGACCCCTTGTCTTAGCTTGCTCCGGGGCAGGGGTGGGCAAACTTGCTCGGCGTAAGAGCCACCTAGAACAGGGGTGGCCAAACTTGCTTAACGTAAGAGCCGCATAGAATAAACATCAGATGTTTGAGAGCCACAAGACAGGAACAACTATTACCTGCTTTTCTTGGAAAAGAAGCAAATTTGCTTTTTATTAACGTTAAATGAGACTGGCAAAAATAATAACAAAAGGGGTAAAAGCAGATATTGATAATGATATTAATTTGTCCAATGATATTTCTTTGCTAATGATATTTAGCCTCCTCAGCCGCCCTGCCGGGAGCCACATAATATATGTGAAAGAGCCGCATGCGGCTCCCGAGCCACAGTTTGCCCATCCCTGCTCTAGGGCAGTTGTAGGGTCCCAAACCATTCCTGAGACCCACATAGCCCCAGATGAAATAAAACAAGCTCTTAAGAGCCAGTTTGTTGCAGTGGCTAAGAGCGCAGACTCTAACCTGGGAAAATCGGGTTTGATTCCCCACTTCTCCTCATGCAGCTGCTGGTGTGACCTTGCATCAGTCATAAGTTCTTTCAGAGCTGTTCTCTCAAGGGCAGTTCTCGAGAGAGCTCTCTCAGCCCCACTTACCTCACTATTATTTTATCAATTCAAGCCTGTTTCAGTGCATCTGAAGAAGTGTGCATGCACATGAAAGCTTATACCCAGAGTTAAAACTTTGTTGGTCTTAGAGGTGCCACTGGATTCGAACTTTGTTCTTATTATAAATCATCAGTCTTTGAGTAAGGACAAGGATGTGTGACTAAGCATTTCTTCAGTCACATACCAATCAGTTGCTCACAGCACACTTTCAGTGGCAAGAATATTTGCACTGCACTTGAAGGAGTATAAAGTACATTTCCTGCTCAGGGAAGTATCCTTACATTGCTGTAATGAGGGAGGCTCAAAGTTGCACTGGTTCAGCTCACACTCTGTTCACCAGGGTCAATCCAACAGCCAGTTTTTCAATAAACTGTTCATTTGTTTGTGAACCTATTTGTCAATGTTACGTAAGTTGCTTTGATGTATGGGTTCCTGACAGTGCAATGCACTGCAATTGAAAAGATCCCAGGCTCTTCAGCATCGCCTTTCTAGTCTCCTACCCCCCCCCCCCCCAAGACGGCCAAGGAAAGGGATCTTTCAGATCCCAGGAACTTCAGCATCACCTTTCTAGTCTCCTACCCCCCGGAAGAAAAAAAAGATCGGGAAGGGAAGCAGGCATGTTTGCCTGGCTCCCTCGGTCTCCCCAGCCAGCCAGCCAGCCAACATGCCCTGTTCCTTCCCTGAGCCTCTCTGCTCTTGCGGAGAGACTCGTGGGGGGGGGGCATGGGTAAATGCTTTTATCTCCCTCCCCCAGATCGGGGAGGGAAAGAAAGGCATTTTCAAGGTGCCTGGGTTCCCTGCCTGCCCTTTTCCAGCTGCCACATGTCAGCTGGAGAAGGGAAGGCAGGGAGAGGCTTTTCCTTGTCAATTTCACTCTCTCTCTTTTTTTTCAAAAAAAGGTTTTTATTAATCATTTCAACAAATACAACAATAATAAAATAATAATAAAACAAAAATAAACAAACAACATTCACTACATAACACTGAGTTTTGTCAATATAATCTGCAACATTATCACTTTTATTACAACAGGGCTATAAATTTACTGTTTCGGTTATTTTCAGAAGAATTCAGGTTTTCGCAATTAAGACGACATTTTTCCAAACAACCATTTCTCCAGGTAGTCTGAAATAGTCAAGGGGTTTTCTGATCTCCTAATGTCTTCTGTTTGTCAGTTTCACTCTCAGCTGACTGGTGGGGAGTGAAATTGACAAGGACATCCCAACTGGGAAAGACAGCATTTGAACACGCAGCCTTTCCCTCTTGTGTGTAACGTGGGGAGGGCAGCGTGCTCTGTAGATGCGCATGCCAGAGGTTTTGGTTGTAGGCGTGGCCAACTCAGGAGCCAGCCGGAACTCCGTTCCTGTGTGTTCCTGCCCAAAAATAGCCCTGTTAGTTTACCCATGTTTGAACAGTTGGAACCAGTTGGTTTGTGCTCAGGATCCAAATGTGCGTTCGTGTTTCCCTATTGCCTTCCTGCAGGTTGCCCCTTCCAGACACCACTGTTCTGTCTCTACCTGCAATTCACCACATTATTAAAGTTTAAAAAAGAAAGAAAGAAATCACACCATTTTCACAGTGACTTCAAGGTGTCCATTGTGAGCCCACTCCGCCTTCCTCCCCCAACTCCTGCCACAGACCCAGCGGGATGCCGTCTCCTCTCACATGAATGCATGACGCTGCCTTCTACTGAATCAGCCCACTGGTCCTTCAAGATTAATATTGTCTACTCGGACTGGCAGTGGCTCTCCAGGGTCTTAGGAAGAAGTGTTTCCACATCACCTGCCGCCTGGGGTCATTTAACTGGAGATACCGGGGATTGAACCTGGGACCTGATGCGTGCCAAGCAGAGGATCTCCTGTTGAGCCACAGCCCCTCCCAGGGCCACACCGAAGAGCAGCCAGCTCTGTTTCAGCGGACTCGTGCCTGGCCAAACTCATCCCTTTGGCATGTGAGCAAGAACTGGTGGTGTCTGCTATTTCTTTCCTTTCCTTTTTTTTTTTTTTTTTAAAAAAGGATTTTATTGAATTTCAACAAATTACAGCAGTATGTAAAACTAGTAATACAAATCAAGCAGATTTCAGTTCAAGCATTACAGTACATTACTTGTTCAACAGTAAGGTTCAACAGTAAGGTTAAGAATAATATCTTGTCTCAGTAAATTGTTTCTAGCTTTACAAACAGGCGGAAAAAGGATATCCAAATTCAGTTTTACGTTCTTAAAATATCAAAGGGTGACGAAAAATTAAATGAGTCAACATTTTTTCGATATATAATGTATTAGAGCAGTGATGGCGAACCTTTAGAGACCAAGTGCCCAAACTGCAACCCAAAACCCACTTATTTATCGCACAGTGCCAGCACGACAATTGAACCTGAATACTGAGGTTTTAGTTTCGAAAAAAGAACTCATACATTAACATATTTTGTCAGAATAACAGAGCTTTCAATGACACAAACAACTTTTTATTGAAAGGTAAAAGTTTGCATTTGGCATGCTTTTGAACAATTAATGTGAGTTTTGCTGCTGTATGCATGCTGATCATTTGTCTAACCTTGGCTCATACTTTGTAAGTCTGAGAGCAGCCCAGCCTCGAGTCTGTGTCGTCTTTTCCCTTTTAGAGACTGAGTGCCCAAACTGCGTGCGTGCCCACAGAGAGGGCTCTGAGTGCCGCCTCTGGCACGCGTGCCATAGGTTTGCCACCACTGTATTAGAGGATGCCATACTACTGTAAAGGAGGAAAGTGCTCTTTCTGGATTTGGTTGTTCAAGTTGAAGGGCAACCTTTTCCATTTCCGAAAATCCCCATATTTTTTGGTACCACACTTTAGTTGTTAAAGGCTTTGTGCTCTTCCATTGAGTTGCTATAACAGCTCTTGCTGCTGCACACAGTATAGCTACTAATTCTTTCTCCGTTGCAAGAATATTAACGCCATGCCAAAAGTTTAAAAGCATAAGTTCGGATGAAGGCTGTAGTCGATGACCAACTATATGAGAAATCTTAGATGTTACTGAATGGCAAAATACTTGTACATGTGAGCATTCCCACCAATGGTGGATGTAGGAGGCCAGTGCCTCACATCCTTTCCAGCATGTTGGTTTCAGTTTTGAATTAATGTGATTTAACTTAGTGGGTGTATATAATACCATCTTGCCATAGTTTTAGAGAAGAAGAGAAGAAGAAGAAGAGATTGGATTTATATCCCACCCTTCACTTGTAGTCTCAGAGCGGCTTACAAACTCCTTTTCCCTTCCCCTCCCCACAACAGACACCCTGTGAGGTAGGTGGGGCTGAGAGAGCTCTGAGACAACTGTCCTTGAGGGAACAGCTGGTACAGAGCTATGGCTTGCCCAAGGTCATCCAGCCAGGTGCAAGTGGAGGAGTGGGGAATCAAACCTGGTTCTCCCAGATTAGAGTCCGCGCACTCAACCACTACACCAAACTGGCTCTCAGTTTTAAATGTCTGGTATCTTATATTAAGAGCTTTGGTTATAAGAGTTGAAGACTGCCACATTGTCTGCTATTTCTGAAAGAGGGTAGCAACCCACCCAGGTGGGGTTCCATCACAATGCCAGCAGTTCCTCCACCACAGCTGATGTCCCCTCTCTTGCCTCCTCGGTCGCGTTCATGCCCCAGGGCACTCTCTCAGCTCACCGGCAAATGCCATACTGAAAAGGTATTGAACGAACGGAAATGTCACCTCCTTGCTTCGTTGACGCTTTGCACATTGCAGAGTTTCTCAGGCTAGAAAGAAGAGCATTTCAGCTAAGTTTTTTTTTTTTTTCTTTGCGGAGAGAAAATATTCTGACGGCGAGAATGATAAATCATCCGATTCGTCAGAACATTGCTATGTAGAGAAATAACTGGCGTGCCAAGGAATAAATGATGCACATTCCCCAAACATCAATAGACATCTTTGCAAAAGCCATTTAAGTCAGGAACAGAGCTGTGTTCATATGTATGTGTACATATTACAGCTTGCAGAGAGAGTTCACGGTGATTCTTACAGCTACCCTACGTCTCTTCCGGGTTTTCCTCAGACGTGACGTAGCAACGCAGCTGGCATCACTGTTTCGTTTCTGCTGGTGGAAGGTCTCCCGCCATAGTGGAATGGCTTCCAGGCCTGGCTGAGCACCAGATCTCTGCCTGAACACCATGCAGCTTTGCAGCTGCCGAGCAGCTTTGCAGCTGCACAGTAAACGTAGCGATGGAATTTCATCTGCTGCTTTTGTATCTGCACAGCAGGTGCAATCGATGTTCGGATCAGGTACTTAAATTGTGGGAGGGGTCTACGGCTAGGTTTGCCAGCCTCCAGGTGGGGCCTGGGGATCTCCCGCTTTTACAGCTGATCTCCAGCTGACAGAGGTCAGCTCCCCTGGAGAAAATGGCTGCTTTGAAAGGTGGACTCTATGGCACTGTTGAAGACAGGAAGGTCTGGCGTGACGCAGTCCATGGGGTTGTAGAGTCAGACTTGACTGTGCGACTGAACAACAACAACAAAATGGCATTGTACCATGCTGAGGCCCCTCCCTTCCCCAAACCCTGCCCTCTCCTGGCTCCACCCCCAAAGTCTCCAGGTATTTTCCAACCCAGACCTGGCAACCCTATCTATGACTCTCATCAAGCTGTGTGAAAACTCACATACGCAAAATAACTTCAGCAATCACATAGATTAAATGAACATCAAATGACAAGGCTTTCTTTCTTTTTTTTGAAAAGCGGTTATTTATAACCGCTGGCTGGCTGATGGGTTCAGGGTTACCAATTCTAGGTTCAGAAATACCTGGAGATTGGAGGGTGGAGCCTGGGAGAGTCAGGTTTAGGGAGGGGAGGGACCTCGGTAGACTATAATGCCATGCAGTCCACTTTCCAAAGCAGCCATTTTCTCCCAGAGAAGTGGAATAAATGTTTCAAACAAACAAACAAGCAATTTATGTAGTCTGGAGAAGAGGTTGGCAATCCTTGGTTTGCTCATGAAAAAAATGGATGCCAAAAAGTATAGAGTGACAGCAGTTTCTTGGTGGGGGGTGGAAGCACGTATGAAATTCTGTACTGTCTGAATATACGGGAAGTAACCCACCGAACAGGTTCAATTGGCTCGCAAGCAGCCAAAACGCTTCGGCATTTCTGGCAAGCAGAGCGTAAGTCGAACTGGTGGGCGTTCAAGCAGCCCTGCTCCCCAGTCTGTCTCTGTGCGTTGCGTCATCAAGTTGCAGCTGACTGATGGCAGCCCTCCCCATATTGTGGGGAGGGGAAGGGAAAAGGATTGTAAGCTGCTCTGAAACTCCCTTGGGTAGTGAAGGGTGGGGTAAAAAGAAGAAGAAGAAGAAGAGACTAGATTTATACCCCGCCCTTCACTCACTTGGAGTCTCAGAGCGGCTTACAAACTCCATTCCCTTCCCCTCCCCACAACAGGCACCCTGTGAGGTAGGTGGGGCTGAGAGAGCTCTTTCCCAAGCTGTCCTTGAGAGAACAGCTGGTCCAGAGCTATGGCTTGCCCAAGGACATCCAGCCAGGTGCAAGTGGAGGAATGGGGAATCAAACCCGGTTGTCCCAGATTAGTGTCTGCGCACTTAACCACTACACCAAACTGGCTCCCTAAATCCTATCTCCTCCTCCTTCTCCTCCTCTTCTTCTTCTTCCTCTTCCTCTTCCTCTTCTTCTTCTTCTTCTCTTCTTCTTCTCTTTTTTTTCTTCTTCTTCTTCTGAGACTTGACAATGCTTTCCATCACCGTTTCCTACTTTTGCCTACACAACCCACCAGCAATGGAGGCAACAACTTTTCGCTGTGGCTGATCACCCACAAAGGTCTTTTCGTTTGGCTTTCATACCCTTCAGCCCTTTACTGATATTTTCTTGCCTTCTGCTCCCCCCACCCCCGCCCTCCAGCTCCTCCATGCTAATTGTACTCCTGGAGCAAAACAATCCCATTATCATGTTAATTAGTGGGAGGGTTGTTGGAGTTTTCCACTTCATTACCTGCTAATTTCAAGACAGATGAATCCACAGGTTGCTAAGAAAATAAGGTCACCTATGGAGTAGCTGTAAACATGTTTGTACACACAGAGGGGGAGGGAGGGTGGGAGACACGTTGGCTTGGGGAGGGATGGGCTATGGATTTGAACCCATCTGGGATGTCTCTTCTATACTGCCCCCCCCAACACAGTGTGTTATAATGGAAAGCCGAATACTTCCGTTTCACTGGGCTCCCCACTTGGGGAACACACAGAGAGGCTCTTTGCTTGCACTCTGATGGGGCTTCCAGCTCCGGGTTGGGAAATAGTTGGAGATTTGGGGGGTGGAGCCTGGGAGGGAGGGGTTGGGGCGGGGGGGGGGATCTCATTAAGACATAATGCCACAGAATCCACCCTCCAGAGCCACCCTTTTCTCCAAATCTTGATCATCTGGACATCGACTGTAATAGTGGGAAATCTCCAGGAGCCACCTGGAGGCTGGCAGCCCTACATTCTGATGAGCCAGATTGCTTGTTGTGGGGGGAAAAAAACCTGGATCAAGGGCAGATGTTGCTGAAAATGAGGTGGAACAAGTAGAAAAAAATGATGCCACATGAGTGGACAGCGGGGTAAAAAGGTAAAGGTTCCCCTTGCTCGAAAGCCAGTCGAATCCGACTCCAGGGCGGCAGTGCTCATCTCCGTTTCCAAGCCGAAGAGCCGGCACTGTCCGAAAACTATTTCTGTGGTCATGTGGCCGGCATGACTAGATGCCAAGGTACACGGAACACTGTTTACCTTCCCGTCGAAGCGGTACCTACTTATCTACTGATGGCCCCGCTGCTGGACTTCCTGATGGCACCTGGTATTTTTGGCCACTGTGTGACAGAGGTTGTGATCAGACGTCCAGTTTTATCTGTTGCCATTGCTGTTCCCTTATGGATTTCAAGTGCACAATCAGACAGCAACATCTGTCTGTCGTGTCCCAGTCATCTGCATCCCGTCCCCCCGCCCCCTTTACTGCATGTTTATTTGATACCTGTTAAAGTCCAGTCTTTTGGGGCTGAGCTGGTTTCAGACCGGATTTCCTGTTGTCTGATCACCCAGTCGATCAGGCAGCTCTGACAGGGCTCTTGTTTTCCAGCTGCCATTTTTTTTAATAGTCAGCGAAGTGCACACGACTGCTTATTCGCACCACTCTCTCTCTCCCCCTCTCCCACAGGGACTCCTCTAAACATTGTTTTCTGTGTAGAAACGTTCAAATAAAAACACCCCTGTACTTCAGCTTTTTCCTGTGCTTTGGGGAAGGGGCACCTTGAGAGTAAACTTTTTAAAAATGGTGGACGGCCTCATGAACTACATATCCCAGAAGGCATAGCAGCACTTGTGGGCATGCTTGAGGGAAAAATCATTTTAAAAAATGGCCAGCAGCAACACTCCTTGGCTGCAGGGACTGATATGCGTCTGATCGCTCAAGAATGGCACAAAAGCGCTTTGAAGAGTGCTAAGAGAGTGCTAAAAGTCTGATCAGTATTCTCTGTAATAAAATACTCTGGATCAATTAGAGGTGGGCCAACAGTGGATTAAAATGCACGTCTGACCACAGCCATAGTGTTGGACTGGATGGGCCATTGGCCTGATCCAACATTGGCTTCTCTTATGTTCTTACTTGCAATTTCTTGCTTTCGAACTGCTAGTCCGGCAGGAGCTGGGACCAGAGACGGGAACTCACTCTGTCATGCAGCACTCGGGTCTCGAACTGCTGAACTACAAGGCTTCCGGTCTGCAGCTCAGCGTCTTAATCTCTGAGCAAGTACTTTTGGTCTTCTAAGCTCAGCCCTTCTCTTCCAGCCACATCCCTTTGGCCTAGTCTCCCCAATTTTGGCCACCACCTTTCTTTAAAGACACCGATGTGAAGTAAAGTTTAGGAAGCACCGGAAACAGGGCGAGGTGGATTACTTTTTCACAAAGCTGTTTTGCTTACATTGAGAAAGCACATTATCTTTCATGTTTTAGGAAGGAGGAAATGAGCGAAAATAATTGCCTCCTTTAAAGTAGTAACTGCCATTTTAAGTTAAGGAAAGGGACTGCTGTTTCAGAGCTAAAGATGCATTTTGTTGTTAATCCGTAGGGAGGTTTCCTTCTTCACAGGAATTTTTGCCTCTGATAACATCCCCACAATGTAAAGCAACCCTCTGAGAAATTCTGCACAGTCCATGCAATATAGCCAATTTACAGTTCCTCTGTGCATATGCTGAGTGCTTTCCCTCCCCGCTAAAGTACTGCTTACACACACTCGTAAAGATGCTTTCTATTCTGTAGGTTTCCGTGTCCTGCAATTTTTAGCTGTTGTTTTTGTTGAACTGTATGTTGTATATATTTGTTGAATGGTCATGTATGCATATACGGTACATGTAATATATAATATTGGTTTATTGGGACACAGATAATATTGAAAACGTGTACATTGTCCAGAATTTTTTTTTTTTTTAAAGAAACTAGAAATGTTCTTGAACAATCGTGAATTTGACCCGCATGAGGACGAAGCAAAATCCAAACCAGGCCAAAATATCAAGAAGGATGAATTCAAAATCCTAACTATCAGGGGTCATTTTGTAGAAAAAGAGGTGCAGGAGCTCATTAGCATAACTCATTTGCATATGCCACACCCCCTAACATACCGGAAGTGTGTCAGAAGGCAACACCCACCCCTCAGGCTCCACTCCACAGGTGAGTGAAACTGACCTGCTCTTCCTCCATTCCCTTCCCCATCCAATACTTTGTGCAGTAAAAATAAGCGTAAAGAACACACCCTCATTCACTTCCTGCTCCCTTGAAACCACCAGGTTTCAAGTAGACTTGAGATACCCAGGACATGTGCACCACCCATCCCTTCCCCTTCCCCTCCCCACAACAAGACACCCTGGGAGGTAGGTGGGGCTGAGAGAGGTCTTTTGAGAACTGCTCATGAGAGAACAGCTCTGAGAGAACTTGTGACTGGCCCAAGGTCACACCAGCAGCTGCATGTGGAGGACTGGGGAATCAAACCCAGTTCTCCCAGATTAGAGTCCAACTCCTGACCACTACACCAAACTGATAAGGTGGAAGCTGCTGAAGGGCTGGTGAAATTTCTCCAGTACTTATGTGCCATGTGCCCAGATAAAAATGGTATACTTAGAAAATTTATATGCCACCTTGAGCAAGTCTCTGGAAAAGCAGCACACAGTCATAAAAGGAACAATGATAAAATCATCAATATTAAAACAAAACATTAAAAACAATAGAAGTCCTAGTAGGGCTTTCCCCGGGGCGCTGCGCCTCTGCACTGCTTGGGGAAGCCAAGGAGGGGGCGGGGCTTGGACATGTCCCCGCCCCCTGGGCTCCTCACTCCCGGAGCTGCGCTCCTGTGTGCTCCCGCTCCAACGGACCCCTGCTTGTAACCTTGGGCAACTGGGCCTCCACTCTTCCAGGTGTCTTTTGTGTGGGAATGCATGTAGATTACCCACACAGGGCCGGGGATGGGAAGTTAGTTCCGCTTACGCGCCTTTTTCCTGAGAAAGTAACGGTAGCACATTTTGGCGCTTGATAGTTCTTTTCTCATTGGTACCCGCGTTTTCACCCTTGTTTGAATACAGTATATCAGTTCCTCCCTTTCTGTATCTGGTATCACTAACAACGCAAGTGTTTCCTGAAAGACCATTAAGAATAAAGACTTTGTTTTGAAATACAAGGACTGGCTTATTGGATCTAATCAGAAGTTTCACAAATTGATATTTCATTTTTTCGGGGGGGGGGGTGGTTTCCAGGGAAAGATGTCCAACATTTGGTCTCACGACCCCCAGCACCTCTTGTGGGCATTTTTGCTGCTCTCAACATGCTAACACTCTCCCCCAAATCCCTACATGCCCAACTAGGGTCGCCAACATCCAGGTGGCACCTGGGGATCTCCTGTTATTACAATTGATCTTCAGATGACCAAGATTAGTTCTCCAGGAGAAAAGAGCTGCTTTGGAGGGTGGGCTCTATGGCACGGTACCCTGATGAGGTCCTTCCCCAGACTTGGCCCCAAAGATCTCCGAGTATTCCCCAGCCCAGGAGAACGATGTTATAAACAGTGTTCCCTCTAAGCTGAGTTAGTGTGAGCTAGCGCACAGTTTTTTAGCCTCCGGCTCACACATTTTTGTCCTAACTCAGGAAGAATGGCTCCAGAGCGAACTAATTTAATAGCCAAATCACTCACACACCTTTAATGCCAGAAGCTCACAAAGTAGAATTTTTGCTCACCAGACTCCACAGCTTGGAGGGAGCATTGGCTATAAACCACTTTGGATCCCCATTAGAGAGAAAAGTGGGGTATAAATATCTAAATCGACCAGTTTTCGATGAGGCATCAAATGGGGTAATGCTACCTCGTGAGCAGGCATTTTAAAAAAGAATCACCTGTTGTCAGCTTCTTCTATTTTTTTTTTAAAAAATTATTATTTATTACATTATTTATTAGATTTATATTCCACTCCTTTCCCTACCAAGCAGGGCTCAGGGCAGTTTCCAGCAATTCATTGCTGAATTGCGCAGAGATTTTTCTGTCCCTCCCACTATGCCTGTATTGGAGCATTCTTTTTGGGTCATCTGGCGGTATTATCTGATAGCGAACAGATTGGCATCTGAAAGGCTGGATTCCTTTTCCCTCCTTCCTCTCCCCCTCTCTCTTTTTTTTTTAATTAAGATAATAAATTGGTCTTAAATTATCCCTGAAATCAGACCAGTGTTGATTACAATGGGTCTCACGCTGTGACAGCTCGAAATGATGTTATTTTTATTCCTTTTCAACGAGATCTTAATCTCTCCCTGCATGTAAACAAATTGTCACAGTAACCTTGCTCTTTAATCTCCCACTGGAAGACCTCGGGAGCAGGGGGAGATAACAGATCTTGCAGAGATTTTGTCTGCTCCCAGGCCTTCGTAGATATGCCCTGACTCCCCCCCCCCCCCCACCCCAGCACTACCGGCCTTTAGATCTTGAAGGAGAATCTTGCAAGCAAATTGGGTGCTTCTCCCTAAAACTCTTGCTATTGGGAGCTAAGAAAAGACCCACCCCCACCCCAAGTTTGGAGGGAAGGCCTTAGTGTCTGAGAAAGAAAGAAATCTGCCCCTCCCCCCAAGATAGGAATCCTGTCTTGGGTGACTAACGTTGCCAACCTCCAGATGGGGCCTGGAGCTCTCCTGGGACTGCAACTGCTCTTTAGACAATAGAGTTCTCCTGGAGAAAATGGCTGCTTTGGAGGATGGACTCTGTGGCATTGTACCCTGCTGAGCACCTTGCCATCCCCAAACTCCCCCAAATCCACTCCCAAATTCTCCAGGTACTTCTCAACCCAGAGTTGGCAAGCCTATTCATGGCTGGCCCACACCGTCTCTGGGATAGTGGATAATTTTATCCCTACCTAGGGTTGACAGGTCCCTACCTTCTGGCTCCTAGCTGGGAAGTTCTGGCGTGTGGGCTATGCATGCGTGTCGCAATGACGCCACCCAGAAGGGATGTCATCATACTAGGGACGTCACTGGGGGTTGCTCTAGCATTTGGTCAGAAACTCTATGGTCAGAAACTCTATGGTCGTCCCCCGGCAACATTGCGCAATTCCAGGAATTTGCGGTGGGGTTCCCCCCACCGGCTGGATTTGGGCCAGCAGAATAGAGGCCCTAAAAGTGAGCAACCCCCCGGGGGACCTGGTAGCCCTATCCCTACCTCAATGTTGTGTCTTGTTGCAGTATTTTATTTTTCTCCCCTTCGGAATCAATAGCAGTCATAGGGTAGTGTATTGTAGTATGCTCTGTGTAGCAATCAGCCTGCCATGTGCTCCCAGGTAATGGCGCCCGCCGCATGGCCAGAGCACATGGTCAGGCAGAGAGGGGAGCTTGAATCTGGAGGAACAATAGACATCCGGATTGAAAGCCTCCACCAATGTGGGACCTAGGTTCTCCCTGGGGAGCCAATGCGGCCAAAGGCTCCTCCAGGGAACCTATGACAAACATGCGCCTATGTTAAGCCCCTATCAGGTCTTTTGGGAGTGGCCGGAGGTGTGGCTCCGGCCAGCATATAATGAGGGCCCTGGAGCCCTGGAAGCATGCTTGTTCTGACCATCTACTGGGCGTGCGGAATCACTCAATAAAGGCTTCATGATTTCACCGTTCCTGGTCTCCCGAGTCCAGTACTCTTCAGGTAGACAACACATTTCCTGAAAATCTGGGGGTGGATCCTGTGGAGGGTGTGGTTTGGGGAGGGGAGAGACCTTGGGTGGGGGGGTATAATGCCATAGACTACTCTCTCCAAAGCACCCATCCCCCCCCTCCCGGGAAATTGATCTCTATAGTTTGGGGATCAGTTGTAATTCCAGGAGATCTCCAGCCTCCATCTGGAGGCTGTTAACCCAACAGCAGTGACACACCCTGATCTGGATAGCCTAGTTTAGCCCAGTCTTGCCAGATCTCAGAAGGTAGCAGGGTCAGCCCTGGTTAGTACTTGGATGGGAGACCACTGAGGAAGTCCAGGGTTGCTGTGCAGAGGCAGACATAAGAACGTAAGAGAACATAAGAGAAGCCATGTTGGATCAAGCCAATGGCCCATCTAGTCCAACACTCTGTGTCACACAGTGGCGAAAACCCAGGTGCCATCAGGAGATCCACCAGCGGGGCCAGAACTCCAGAAGCCCTCCCACTGTTGCCTCCCAAGCACCAAGAATACAGAGCATCACCGCCCCAGACAGAGTGTTCCATCTAGACCTTGTGGCTAATAGCCACTCATGGACCTCTGCTCCATATGTCCATCCATCCCCTCTACAAGCATATGTAACTGCCACCACTTCCTGCAGCAGTGAATTCCACATGTTAATTACTCTCTGGGCGAAGAAGGACTTCCTTTTATCTATTTTAAACCTACTGCTCATCAATTTCGTCGAGTTCCCACAAGTTCTTGTACTGTGAGGAAGGGAGAAAAGTACCCCTTTCTCTACCTTCTCTATCCGATGCATAATTTTGTAAATCTCTTTCATGTCCCCCCTCATTCTCCTTTTCTCCAAGCTAAAGAGCCCCAAGCGCTTCAACCTTTCTTCATAGGGAAAGTGTTCCAACCCTTTTATCATTTTAATTGCCCTTTTCTGCCCTTTTTCCAATGCTATTTCTTTTTTGACGTGTGGGGCCCAAAACTGTACACAATATTCCAAATGATGTGGCACCATAGATTTATACAGGGGCATTATGATACTGGCTGATTTGTTTCCAGTCCCCTTCTTAAGAATCCCCAGCATAGCGTTTGCCTTTTTTACTGCAGCCACACACTGAGTTGACATTTTCAGTGAATCATCTGCCATGACTCCAAGATCTCTCCTGCTCAGTTACCACCTATTAGGACCCCATCAACATATTTTTATAGTTAGGATTTTTGGCTGGGTCATCCAATCTGGAGCAGTGTTCACACGGCTGACCAACGGGATTTTTCCTCTAAACTGAGTTAGTGTGAGTTAGTTCACAGTTTTTTTAGCCTCTGGCTCACACATT
This sequence comes from Lepidodactylus listeri, assembly GCA_029233225.1. Lineage (NCBI taxonomy): Eukaryota > Metazoa > Chordata > Lepidosauria > Squamata > Gekkonidae > Lepidodactylus > Lepidodactylus listeri. The sequence continues at coordinate 9,886,515 of JARCFY010000021.1, read as the reverse complement.
TTTGTCTTCGCTCAGGAAGGATGGCTCCAGAGCAAATTAATTGATGCCGCAGCCAAATCGCTCGCTCACAGGGGTCATTTCGTAGAAAAAGAGGTGCAGGAGCTCATTAGCATAACTCATTAGCATAACTCATTTGCATATGCCACACCCCCTAACACACCGGAAGTGTGTCAGAAGGCAACACCCACCCCTCAGGCTCCACTCCACAGGGGAGTGAAACTGACCTGCTCTTCCTCCATTCCCTTCCCCATCCAATACTTTGTGCAATAAAAATAAGCGTCAAGAACATACCCTCATTCTCTTCCTGCTCCCTTGAAACCACCAGGACATGTGCACCACCCATCCCTTCCCCTTCCCCTCCCCACAACAAGACACCCTGTGAGGTAGGTGGGGCTGAGAGAGGTCTTTTGAGAACTGCTCATGAGAGAACAGCTCTGAGAGAACTTGTGACTGGCCCAAGGTCAAACCAGCAGCTGCATGTGGAGGAGTGGGGAATCAAACCCGGTTCTCCCAGATTAGAGTCCAACTCCTGACCACTACACCAAACTGATGGGGTGGAAGCTGCTGAAGGGTTGGTGAAATCTCTCCAGTACTTATGTGCCATGTGCCCAGATAAAAAATGGTATACTTAGAAAATGTATATGCCACCTTGAGCAAGTCTCTGGAAAAGTCATAAAAGGAACAATGATAAAATTATCAATATTAAAACAAAACATTAAAATCAATAAAGACCCTAGCAGGGCTTTCCCCGGGGCACTGCGCTTCTGCACTGCTCGGGGAAGCCGAGGAGGGGGCAGGGCTTGGTCATGTGCCCACCCCCTGGGCTCCTCACTCCCGGAGCTGCGCTCCCGCTCCAACGGACCCCTGCTCGCTCACAACTTTAATGCCCCTAGCTCACAAAGTAGAATCTTTTGCTCACAAGACTCCACAGCGTAGAGGGAGCATTGATCGAGAGGTCAGCTGTGATTCCAGGAGATCTCTGGGCCCCACCTGGAGGTTGGCAGCCCTAGCAGTCAGGGCAAGGGTAAGGTCTACTGCCTTGCAATTCAACCACCAGGCTAAATTTGCTAGATCCAGGCGGAAACTGAACATGCAGGAAAAGACAGTGTGCAAAAATCCTGGAAGGGTGGTTGCTGCGGACATCCTGCTTCACCGGCCATAAGAAGACACTCGGGTGAAACTGAGCCTCTGGGGTGGTAATTTGGTCTAACAGAGACCATGACACCTAAGAATATTTCATGGTGCCATCGCAGGGGCAATGGCTGTGATTTGGCCTTGGTGTTCCGGCTGAGCCGTCCTTCCGTTCGACGTCCGGCCACCTCTGCTGGCAGGGATCAGTGCCTGGTGTGGGAAAGGAACCGTGGGGTCAGGAGCAAAGAGAAAGGCAGAGAAGGAAAGGCTGCCAGTATCAATAGGCGCCAATCCCAGGGGGGAATTATCTGATAGGCCTTGCCTCTCCCGCCCCCCCCCCCTTCTGCTCACAGCACACACCTGCAGCAGTCTTAACTGGCATTGTTGTGTCCTGAAAGAACACGCTGAGAACGAGTCCTTCCGAATAAAGGAAAGGCATCCCGATTCTGCTCAGTCCCACCTGCAGGGCATGAAAAGGTCTCTACAACAGAGCTCTTATTCCTTCCTGGTGGTGGGATCGGTCGGTGAGCCCCCAGTGGCATCTCGAGTTCATGGATGGCGAGTCCCAGCTTGGCTCCCGTTCACCTGGTTATGCTAAAGCTGTGGGTCCAAGGAGATGGGCAAAGAGCAGAGGTCCTGGGAACTTCGTGACAAATGCGATCAAGAAGAAGAAGAAGAAGAAGAAGAAGAAGAAGAAGAAGAGATTGGATTTATATCCCGCCCTTCACTCACTTAAGAGTCTCAGAGCGGTTTACAAACTCCTTTTCCCTTCCCCTACCCACAACAGACACCCTGTGAGGTAGGTGGGGCTGAGAGAGCTCTTTCCCAAATTGAGGGAACAGCTGGTACAGAGCTATGGCTTGCCCAAGGTCATCCAGCCAGGTGCAAGTGGAGGAGAGGGGAATCAAACCCGGTTCTTCCAGATTAGAGTCCGCGCACTTAACCACTACACCCAACTGGCTCTCAACATGTGAATTTGCCAAGGGAGAGCTGTGTTTCGGGTTGCTGACTCCAGGTTGGGAAATTCCTGAAGATTTCGGGGTGCACCCTGAGGAGGGCAGGGTTTGGGTGAGGAGGGGTATAATGCAATACAGTCCACCCTCCAAAGCAACTGTTTTCTCCTGGGGAAATTGATCTCTGTCTTCTGGAGACCGGTTGTAATTCCTGGAGATATCCAGGCCCCATCTGGAGGTTGGCAACACTGGGTGTGTTCGTCTGTAGCAGCAGACCGAAACAGGGTGCAGATGGTTGTCTGGAGAATGATGGGTCTTTCTTCGAAAACAACTACAGTTTCCATGATGCAGTGTGAAAACGCCCATGCATGCATTACACTTATATGTGAATCAAGCTCACACATAACACTGCACTTCCATTTTTTCCCCCATTTCTCCTTTCTTTGTTTTTCTTCTTTCCCTTTCTTTCTCCTGTTCTTTCCCTTTACTCCTCCCTTTCTTTCAATTTCTCCCCACTTCTCTTCTCTCTCTCTCCCCCTTCCTTCCTTCCTTCCTTCCTTCCTTCCTTCCTTCCTTCCTTCCTTCCTTCCTTCCTTCCTTCCTTCCTTCCTTCCTTCCTTTTTTCCCTTTCTTTCCTTTTCTTTCCATTCCACCTTTTCCCATTTCTTTTCCTTCTTTCCATTTTTCTTTCCTTTTCCCTTTCTTTCCATTTGTTTTCCTTTCTTTTCCATTTTTCCCTTTCTTCCCTTATTCACTTCTCTCTCTCCCCCTTTCCCCTTTCTTTCTTTCCATTTCTTTCCCTTCCTTTCCTTCATTCCCTTTTCTCCCTTTCCCTCTCTTCCTTTCCCTTTTTCCCTTTCCTTTTTTCAATTTCTTCATATGTTTGTATGTTTTAAAGTTAATTAAAAAATTAAAAATTAAGTACGCTCACATCTTTTTTGCTTGTAGGTTTTTTGGCTCACAAGGTGTCAGAGTCTCTAGTAATTAGCACTCAACAATGTTCTTTAAGCAGGTTCGGTTTATTGTAGTCAGTTTACGATACATTCTCTAAACACTATCTGTGTTAAGACTAAAGAAAGAAAGTGGGAAAGGGATTTTATACAGGGTTCAAACTGGGGTGTCAAATGGCTACAAGCCAATGACTGCCATGTTACCCTTGCATGGAAAATAACGGCTTCTACTTCCAAACAAGAGACTCACAGAGAAACCCGAGATACTATGTAAACCGAGACAAACGCTAGAGGAGGATCTAAACTGAGACAAATGCCAGAGGAGAATCCGAAAGTAACATTCCAGCGCCAACAACCTTCCCCCCCTTTCTTCATCGCGGCCACTCTCTTTACCCCCACCTTTTATTTATGACAGCCTAGCTGACATCCAGCCCACCCTAAAGAGGTCCCCCCGGCTTCAAAGGGTACAAAGAGTGGAAAGCAGGTAACAACTCAGGGGCATCAACATGACAATCCTGGACCCATTCTTCAGGATAAAATCCTTCCACCTAACCAAGTAGAATAGATGGCCACGCTGTATTCTAGAGTCCACCACCTCATGATGTGATTCATCATTCAGAATCAGAGGTGGGTGGGGGCAGGGGAACGATGACGCCCAGCATTCAGCCCAGGATCTTGCTTCAGGAGAAGAAGAAGAAGAAGAAGAAGAGATTGGATTTATACCCCGCCCTTCACTCACTTGGAGTCTCAGAGCGGCTTACAAACTCCTTTTCCCTTCCCCTCCCCACAACAGACACCCTGTGAGGTAGGTGGGGCTGAGAGAGCTCTTTCCCAAGCTGTCCTTGAGGGAACAGCTGGTACAGAGCTATGGCTTGCCCAAGGTCATCCAGCCAGGTGCAAGTGGAGGAGTGGGGAATCAAACCCAGTTCTCCCAGATTAGAGTCCGTGCACTTAACCACGACACCAAACTGGCTCTCAGGAGGCTGAAATGAAAGATTGGATGAACGCCTCGAAGGGATTTAGGCAGGGCCAATTCAACAGTCACTTCACTGATTTTACGCACAACTGGAAAAGGTCCCACACAATGCCAACCCAGCTTCCCACTAGGTTGCTGGGTTATTAGTGGACAAATCAAGTTATTAGTGGACAAAGTTATTAGTGGACAAATCCACACAGTCACCCGGATTTATGTCCCAAGGTTCAGCCCGGTGTTTGTCAGCCTGAGTCTTGCAGTCGGCTTTGGTCTTATCGAGTGCCTCGCGAATCACCAGCCACTGGTCCTGCAGACCACGCCACCAACCATGCAAGTTGCCCCCTTTTGCAGGGGAGTCAGCAGGAATTACAGGGAGGGGCGTCCCTTCGTAACCATACAAAGCCATAAAACTTGGCAAACAAACGTGCCTCCTCTTATACTTCCCTTCCCTTCCTGCTCATATACCACCAACCTCTGTCTAAGGGTGGTCAAATACCTGCTAGTTTGGCTCACATTCTGGTCACAAGTAACTGGTGATGCTGTAGAGCCCACCTCCAGGGGAAGGAGGAAGAAGGAGAAGGAAATTGGACTTGTACCCCGCCCTTCACTTGGAGTCTCAGAGCAGTTTACAATCTCCTTTCCCTTCCCCTCCCCACAGCAGACACCCTGTGAGGTAGGCGAGGCTGAGGGAGCTCTGTCGAGGACTGCCCTTGAGAGAACAGCTCTGAAAGAACTTGTGACTGACCCAAGGTCACACCAGCAGCTGCATGTGGAGGAGTGGGGAATCAAACCCGGTTCTCCCTGATCAGAGTCTGCGCACTTAACCACTACACCAAGCTGGCGCTGTAATCGCTGTTGTCTTGGGATCAACTGTAATTCTGGGAGATCTCCAGGACCCCCCTGGGAGTTGGCAACCCAAGTCCCAGCATCACACTGAATTTGCCCCTTGGCTGTATGCTGGAAAAAAAAACCCAACACTGTGCATTGGTGAAGTCCTAAGAATGACAGAACAAAGGGAGTGGGGGGGGGAATGCTGACTTCTTTTTATACCCTTTTATTTCTGAAGGACGTTAAAAAAAAAATCCCATAATTAATCAAAGTGGGTCAAATAAGTTTTGACTCTGACTAGGGCCGACCTTTCCTTTCATCTTTTAATTGTCAGATCCTACCCACCCCTCTCAAGCTAGGAATAAATACCTCCAAAGGGTACACCAGAGCAGTTCCGGAGAGTATTTTGGAGTGAGCAATCTTCATCTGCCCTAGATCTGTTAACTTCCTTGAGAATATGTATAATTTTAGATTTCCTTTACTGCAGTTTCCACCCATGCACCAGACTTTCCTTTTCAACCTGTCCTTGTCGAAAAGGGATCTTGTCTTAGGGTGTGAGGCCCCTTTGTAGGGATAAAGTTAAAAAGAGGGAGGCCTTTTGGGATACGAAAGGTTATCTTGTTCTTGGATTACCATGTGGTCCCAGATTTGCGTGGGGGTGTCTTTTATTCTTGGTAGGGGTCTCCACAAGCTGGGTTTGCTCAGCTTTGGATAGTTGGTGCTTTTTTAGCAAAGATTCCCCCACTATAGGAAATATACATAGAGGATGGCCCTGGTTTTATATTGCCCTACCAGGGAATTTCAGGGGCCCACGGTGGTTTAGAGGTTAAGACGCCGAGCTGCAGACCGGAAGGTCGGTAGCTCGGCAGTTCGAGGCCCGAGTGCCGTGTGACGGAGTGAGCTCCCGTCTCTGGCCCCAACTCCTGGCTGGTCGAAAGCAAGAAAAATGCAAGTAAATAAATAGGTACTGCTTCGGTGGGAAGCGCCTCGTTCCGCGTGCCTTGGCATTTAGTCATGCCAGACACACGACCACGGAAATGCCTTCAGACAGCGCTGGGTCTTTGGCTTGGAAACAAAGATGAGCGTCGCCCCCTGGAGTCAGATTTGACTAGTTTTCAAGCAAGGGAAACCTTTACCTTTTACTTACAAGGGAATTTACTTTTTAATGCAGGAGGGTTTTACTGGAGAAGAGGGAAAGACATTTGACTCTCCCAGCCTCTCGTCTGCCTTCACAACAACCCAGCAAGGTAGGTTAGGCTGAGAGAAAGGGCGACTGGTCTGTAGTCATCTAGCAAGTTTTAAGGCTGAGCGAGGTTTGAAGTTGGTTCACTCAGTCCCATGTTCTCACTCATTCCACTTCATACTAGCCATAGCAAGGCAAGTAGAACCTCCATGTTCGGGAGCATTGAACGTTTGATGACAGGATGCTTGGGGCAAAAACTAGGGCTGCGAGGCCTTATTCGTCTGCCGGTGGGGGGCTGCTGGCTTGGTCCTGGGGTCTTTTGGTGCAGAACTGATGTCATTGCACTGGTCACATTGTACAGGGGACACTTTAGCATTTGGCTAAAAACTCTATGCTCACCATAGACTTTTTAGCCAAATGCTAGAGCGCCCCCTATGCGATGTGTCTGGTGCAATGATGTCACCTCTGGGTGACGTCATCAAGTGGGGCTCTTCGGGCCCGGCTCTTTGGGGGCAGGCGCTGGCCAGCTGGCTGGCAGTGGATTGGGTCCCCCAAAACTGGCAGAACCCCTGCCCCCATCCAGGGGTTGGCATCCCTACTACCAGCTCAGTGTGGCTCTTGCTTCTTGCCCTAGTGGTCAGCTTCTCAGAAGCCTGTGGTCAGCCAGTGCTAAAAAATAGAATCACCTAGAATGGCCCGATAATGTCAGAGTTGAGAAGCTAAGCAGAGACAGTTCTGGGATGAGAGACCACTGACAAAGACTGGGGCTGCCAGACAAAGGAAGGCAATGGTGGACCTTCATGGGATCACCAGAAGTCAACTGCAACTCGATGACATACCGACTTAAAAACAGATGAACCTCAGGAGAATTATTCCACCAAGGCAATTAAGAACATAAGAACATCAGAGAAGCCAATGTTGGATAAGGCCAGTGGCCCCTCCAGTCCAACACTCTGTCTCACAGTGGCCAAAAACACCAGGTGCCCTCAGGAGGTCCAGCAGTGGGGCCAGGACACTAGAAGCCCTCCCACTGTTGCCCTGCCTCCAAGCACCAAGAATACAGCGCATCACTTGCCCCAGACTAGTTCATGTCTTGAATAAGACTTTGTTGGTCTTAAAGGTGCCGCTGGACTCTAACTTTGTTCTGTTGCTTCAAGACCAACACGGCTGCCCACCTGGATCTATCTAGAATGTCCATTAGATTGATCGCCCTTAGCCAAGTGTCAAGTTTATAGCCTGCTAGTGAGGGACACTGAGAGCCAGTTTGGTGTAGTGGTTAAGTGCGTGGACTCTAATCCAGGAGAACCGGGTTTGATTTCCCACGCCTCCACATGCAGCTGCTGGTGTGACCTTGGGTCAGTCACAAGCTCTCTCAGAGTTGTTCTCTCAAGAGCAGTCCTTGAAAGAGCTCTCTCAGCCCTTCCTAACTCACAGGGTGTCTGTTGTGGGGACGGGAAGGGAAAGGAGGTTGTAAGCTGCTCTGAGACTCCTTCAGATAGTGAAGGGTGGGGTAGAAATCCAATCTCCTCCTCCTCTTCTTCTTCTTCTTCTTCTTCACAGCAGCCTTACCAGACAGGCCAAGCACAGGGAACTTTAAGAGAAAACTGTAAAGAGCTATTTTTCCACAGCCGTTATGGTAAACAGGAGGCTGGACTAGTTGGGTTCACCTTGGTCTGATCCCGCACTGGGAGTCCTCAGTTCTTGTGGAAGCAAGCCTACTCAGGCAGGTCTACTTAGAAGTAAGTCCTGGGTTTTTCAATGAGGCTTACTCCCAGGAAAGTGTCTTTAGGATTACAGGCCTTGACACTACTGGAAATGCAGTGTCTGTACTGGTCCCAAGGTTCATACCATTTCCTATGTGGTCTAATGTGATTTTCTCCCCCCCCCCCCCGCCCCGCTTTTTCCGGTGAGTATTTGAGTGTGGGTGTGTATGTGCTTGCAGGCCTGGAAGTCGTGGTGACTTCTGGAGACCCCTAGCGGAGCTAGGACATTTTTCGGAGAGGTAGCTTGATATTGCTTGCCTCTGCGTCCTGGCCCTGGTATTCCTTGGAGGTCTCCCTTCCAAGTACTTGTCAGGATCGGCCCTGCTTCCGAGATCTGACAAGACTGGGCTTGCCTGGGTTATCCAGGTGATGACTAATGTGATTTCCTTGAATGGTCCGTACCTGTGTCAGTTTTCCAGAGGCGCCCCTTTCAACAGACAATGCTTCTGCTTTGCTTTTGCTTTTTCTGCCGTTCTGTCCCTGTGCTTTACATTAATTAAATGTGCCTAAGTAACAGTTCTCCAGGTGAGAATCTGTCTTCCTAATACCCGCCATAGTGCGTATCAACAGTGCAAGGAATAAATCTTTGTCCTGACTACTTTGGGGGGGGGGGGTTTGCTGGGGAGGGGGAGGGGAGGAGGAAATTGCTATGATTTGTCGATGCTTTTTGCCTGTCACTAAGCTTGGAATAAATATAAATAAGTAGAATTGCATTTAAAATATCTGTCACATCACAATATGGACTGTGGCAATGAGTGAGCTGTAATAGGAGAATATACTTTAAAAGTGTCATAATCATTCAGACACCAGGAACTCATAAGCCTTTGGTCCAGCAGCCAGGTGATAAATCATAACTCCCCCCCCCTTTTTTTTCCCCATTTACTGAGTCACACTTGTCTCCTCCACGTGCATTCTGGGATCTGTAGTTCCAGTACCGCCCACTGCAGAGCTGACCCCGAGTTCAGTTTTACCTCACACAATGTAAGGTGAAACATAAGGCCCTAACTCTGCCTTAAAAGAGATACCAAGGGTCATTTAACATGCAGTGTAGTGATTAGAGTGATACGTGGCCCACCATTTTGTCTTCACAACAACTAGGGCTGCCAGCCTCCAGGTGGGGCCTGGGGATCTCCTGCTTTTACAACTGATCTCCAGCCGACAGAGATCAGATCCCCTGGAGAAAATGGCTGCTTTGAAGGGTGGACTCTATGGCATTGTACCATGCTGAGGCCCCTCCCCTCCCCAAACCCCACCCTCTCCTGGCTCCACCCCCAAAGTCTCCAGGTATTTCCCAACCCAGACTTGGCAATCCTAACAACAACTCTGTTAGGATTGGCTGCCACAGTGGTTGACTCATAGACCCCCGGTAAACTATATGGCTGAGTGGAGATACGAACCCAGGTTAACCATGACCATGGCACTCTCTACCTTAGAGGCTACACCCTTTTCCTCAGTCACGTGGGTGATCCCAGCCAATAAATGATCAGATGATATCACAGACACTTATATTCTAAATAGGGTTGCCAGCCCCCAGGTGGGGGCGAGGGATCCCCTGATTTCGTGTCCCCTGTCCAGTATTCCCTCTAAGCGGAGTTAGTGTGAGCTAGTTCACAGTTTGTTAGCCCTGGCTCACACATTTTTGCCTTAGCTCAGGAAGGAGAGGTTCCAGAGCAAACCAGAGCAAACCCAGGAGCCAAATTGCTTGTTCACAACTTTAATGCCAGTAGCTCACAAAGTAGAATTTTTGCTCACAAGACTCCGCAGTTTAGAGGGAGCATTGCTCCTGTCTGCCACCGGCCACAACCCAGCATGACATCCCCAGCATGATGACATCACATAGAAGCGATGTCGTCATGCGGGGAATGCTACATGGCGATGGTCTGGTATTTGGGGCAAAACTCTATGGTAACAACAGAGTTTTGCCCAGAATACCAGAGTGTCACCGTGCAATGCCCCCACCATGATGACATCACTTCCGCATGACACCATCACAGCTACAAAATGGTGGGTGCTGCTACAAAATGGCTGCCACAGCAGGCGGAACTGACCAAAAAATGGCTGTTGCAGGAGGTGGAGTCAATAACACAGAGGCAGTCCAGACGCAGGGGGAAAGAGGGGTAAATTTAAGATACACTAGGAAGAGTATGACTGGAAGGGCAGGAAAGGTTGCCTCAGTCCTTAGTTCTCGTAGCTCTTTTTTACACGCCCAGGGAAGCGCTGATCACCACTTTGAGGTCAGGAAGCCATTTTTCTCCAGGCCAGTTTGGCCAGGGACCCTGGAGGTTTTTTGTCATCTTCTGGGCATGGAGCAGGGGGTCACTGTGTGTGTGTGTGGGGGGGGGGGGGTAGTTCTGAATTTCCTGCATTGTGCAGGGGGTTGGACTAGATGACCCTGGAGGTCCCTTCCAACTGTATGATTCTAAGGAGGAATGAGAGTAAACCAACTGAGTAGTGAAAGCTGCCACTGGAGAAAAAAGAGAGAGAAGAAGAGATTGGATTTATACGCTGTCCTTCACCCAGGGTCTCAGAGTGGCTCACAATCTCTTTCTTTTCCTCTCCCCACAACAGACACCCTGAGAGGTAGGTGGGGCTGAGAGAGCTCTTTTGAGGACTGCTCTTGAGAGAACAGCCCTGAGATTAGAGTCTGTGCTCCTAACCACTACCAGAGAGCCAGTTTGGTGTAGTGGTTAAGTGTGCGGACTCTAATCTGGGAGAACTGGGTTTGATTTTCCACTCCTTCACTTGCATCTGCTGGATGACCTTGGGCAAGCCATAGCTCTGTACCAGCTGTTCTCTCATGGACAGTTTTGAAAAGAGCTCTCTCACATCCCAACCTACCTCACAGGGTGTCTGTTGTGGGGAGGGGAAGGGAAAGGAGTTTGTAAGCCGCTCTGAGACTCCCTCGGGGAGGGATGCCGCACCACCCAGCTCCGGCCACTGCACCGTACTGGCGATTTTCAAGTTTCTGAGCCCAGCTGGGGGGGAAATAGATTATTAAAAGGCAGGGTGTGCCATTTGTAGGGGAGAGTTTGTGGCTGGGGTAAAGGTTAGGCATCCCCTCTGACGCATCAACACATCCTTGGTCTGCCTTAAGCATTGTAATGCAAGCATAGAGTTAAAAGCCACCTTCCACTAAGAGGAAGGGGTGGGGTATAACCACTCAGTTTGGTGTAGTGGTTAGGAGTGCAGACTCTAATCTGGGAGAACCGGGTTTGATTCCCCACTCTCCCACATGCAGCCGCTGGCGTGACCTTGGGTCAGTCAGGAAAGGAGGTTGTAAGCTGCTCTGAGACTCCTTCAGGTAGTGAAGGGCAGGGTAGAAATCCAATCTCCTCCTCCTCCTCCTCCGCTTCTTCTTCTTCTTCTTCTTCTTCTTCTTCTAAGAAATAAAAACAACAAAATGTGTTCCTTGCAACATTTGATTTTGCTCTCCGATTACGACAATATCAAGACGTTTCAGGGGATACATTTCGAGATCCAAAGCCAAACAGAATCTGCACACTCGTCTCCCTTGTACGGTTGCCAACTCCGGGTTGGGACATAACCTGGAGATTTGGGGGTGGAGCCAGGTAAGGGTAGGCTTGAATGCCCTAGACCCCACCCTCCAAAGCAGCCATTTCCTCCTGGGAAACTGACCTCTCTAGTCTGGAGACCTGTCCTAATTCTGAGAGATCCCCAGGGCCCACCTGGAGGTAGGCAACCCTAGGATGACTTGTCCCCCTTTAGGCATTCCAGCGATGTCCATGGGACTCCTCATGAGCAAAGCTTTGCAGACCTGCGTGGAACAAATTGATGGTGCAGTGTTAACAAATGAGCGGTTCTATTGATTGATTGATTATTTCAACTTTTACCCCTCCCTCCCTCCCTCCCTCCCTCTCTGCTAAAGCAGTTGTGCAATACATACATAGAGAGAACAAATTCCAATTTGGGGGGGGGGGTCTGGGTGCCATCAATGACTCCCCCCAAGATTTGCTCGGTTGATTGACGGTATTGCTGACAACCTTCGGGTGGGATCGTTTCCCTCCCCAACTCCCTCTGCCCGGCGCAATAAATAAACACATTTAATATACCCACACCCCTGCCTGTTTGTTCCCATACATATTAAACAAGATTAGCTAGGCCTCGGGGGAGCTGTGTGCCTTTGGTTTCAAGGAGCTTGAACTTGGCGATCGGGTGCCGGGGGGGTAGGGTGGGGGCTCGGTCTCTATAATTCGATATGAATTGTCGCATATGCTGGATATATAATTATACACAGACCAAAATGAAAGCTGGCATGCATCATTAAGCCCCAGAATTGAAGTATTATCATCTTATCGGCATAACAAAGCAGAGATTTACTGGCTCCCTTCGTGGGCCAGCCGCTGGTTCTTCCACAAATCAAACCTCTTAGCCCTCCGTTTTGATAAACTTTGGGTGCTTTTGACAGGTAGGGTCTACTGCAGCCCACTCCATCCTGCCAAAAAGAAGGTAATGGATGGCTTTTCAGTCACCCGCCAAATGTAGTGGGATGACAGATATATATATACAGGCAACACATGGCGCGTTCTCTCCCCCCCCCCTTTTCCTTTTAAAGGAGAGACGTCTTTTAACTTGATGGATGAAATTATATCTCAATCTGGGAGATGGAGGACTTCAAAAGCATTTTCTTTCTCTACTTTGGGGCGTCCTGGATGAGAGAGGCTGAAGCGATTTGTACCCAACTCCCCGGCTCAAGTGGTTCGCTAATTGACTCCTTTGTAACGGGTTAAAGGTTCCGAGGCTAGATAAGGGGCGGCTTCATTTTGATTAATTATGTCAGGGAATTAATGCATGATTACTAACTTTTAGCAGACGTGGCTCCTCCTGACCCTGGGCCGCTTGTTTGTGTGGCTGGTTGTAATTTTCGACCACGGGGTTAGGAGAGGTCAGTGGAATGGTCAGCGGACTTTAAACAAAGAAGTGATGGTAGAGAGAGAGAGAAGGGGAGATGGAGGGGGGGGAGAGGATCATATCAGAAAGAGGGCATGTCTGTTTACAACCTGATAGGTATGAGAGGCCCAGGGTTTCAACAGCTGACACTTGGGGAGCTGTGCCTTTCCAAGCAAAGATCCTTCCCAGAGACAGCCAAGAGTGGGGTTGGATTCATGGGGAGTTGCTCTGAGCCCTTGAATGTTACACCCATGAAGGGGGCACCGTACTGAGTTTTGGCAGCAGGGTAACTTATTAAAGAGGACATTGGGCAGAGATGGTTTGAGGGACGACGACTGAGGGGGGGACGTGATTGAGGTTTACAAGATTACGCACGGGGATCGAGCAGGCTGAGAAAGAAGTACTTCTCTCCCTTTCTCACAATGCAAGAACTCGTGGGCACTCCATGAAACTGCTGAGCGGTCAGGTTAGAACAGATAAAAAGAAGTCCTTCTTCCCCCAAAGAGTGATTAACATGTGGAATTCACCGCAAGTTGCAAGTTCTCTTAGAGCTGTTCTCTCAAGGGCAGTCCTCGAAAGAGCTTTCTCAGCCCTGCCTACCTCTCAGGGTGTCCGTTGTGGGGAGGGAAAGGGATTGTAAGCAACTCTGAGACGCCTTCGGGTAGTGAAGGGCGGGGTACAAATCCAATCTTCTCCTCCTCCTCCTCCTCCTCTTCTCAAACCCTGCCCTCTCCAGGCTCCACTCCCAAATCTCCAGGAATTTCCCAACCCAGAGCTGGCAATAGGGTTGCCAACCTCCAGGTGGCAGCTGGGGATCTCCCATTATTACAGCTGATATCCAGGTGACAGAGATCTGTCCCCCTGGAGAAAATGGCTGCTTTGGAGGGTGGCTCTATGGCACTATATCCCACTGAAGTCCCTCCTCTCCTCAAACCCCTCCCTTTTCAGGCTCCACTCCCCAAATCTCCAGGAATTTCCCAACCCAGAGCTGGCAACCCTACATTATACCATGCTGGTGGAGAAACTAAACAAACTTAACATTAGGAGAAAAAAGGATTGATTTCCCACAAGCAGCTGTGTCACTGTCGCTCTTCTGTTTGCCCTGGTTGCATAGGTCAATTTGACACTATTCACTGCGCGGCCACATTTTGATCCACAGCTTCCCCCCCCCCCGATTTCCCCCGTGTCTTCTCCATCCTTGTTTTTTGAGACCGAAAAGACACAGGGGAAATCAGGGGGGAGCTGCGGGTCAAAACGCAGCTGCACAGCAAATAGTGTGAAACTGACCAATGCAACCGGGGCAAATGGAAGAGTGATGGCGACACAGCTGGTTGTGGGAAATCGGTCAAGGTGTTGTTTAAACCTGTACAGAGTTCAGAAATAAAAGGAACGGAAGAATGAGGCATCCATAATGCTCTGTTTCTGTTTCAGATGCAAACGGCAACCATTCAGAACTCCAAACTCCAGGAAGAAAGGTCTAAAGAAGTGAATAGTGGCTCACGAAAGCTCTTCCCCTGCCACAAATTCTTTTAATTTTTAAGGTGCTCTTGGACTCTTGCTCTTTTATTCTCTCTCTCTCTCTCTCTCTCTGATTTCTGTTTCACCCTTTCCCAAGGGCTCAGGGTGGATTGCAACAATAAAACAACAATTGGATATAAAAACGCATAATATATGAGATAATAAAATCAGACACTGTTTGTTCATAAACCATCAATAAAATATAAAGAAGTGGATAAGTCCCAGGACGGCCAGCAGAACCAGGTCAGGAGAAGGCCTCCCTGAAGAAGACTGACTTGCGAGCTTGAAAGGTTCTGCAGGGCTTGAACCGGCAAGACATTCCACCAGCCCGGGGCCAAGGTGGAAAAGGCCCCTGTCCTGGTGGTAGCCAAACAAACCTCTCAGGGGCCCAACACCAAAAACAAGTTGTGTCATGATGAGCACAGCACATGAGGGGGTAGGCTTGCCAGCCTCCAGGTGGGGCCTGGAGATCTCCCGCTTTTACAACTGATCACCAGCTGACAGAGATCAGCTCCTCTGGAGAAAATGGCTGCTTCGAAGAATGGACTCTATGGCATTGTATCATTGTCACTGTATCATTGTATCATTGTCATTGTATCATTGTATGGCATTGTTCCATGCTGAGGCCCCTCCCCTCCCCAAACCCCACCCTCTCCTGGCTCCACCCCCAAAGTCTCCAGGTATTTTCAAACTCAGACCTGGCAACCCTATGAAGGGGATTATAGTGAGAGCTGGTCCCTCAGATATGCCGACTCCAGATGGTTAAGAGCTCTAAAGGTGATCCAGAACTTTGAACTTGATGAAGAAACAGACAAGTAGCCAGTATAGCTCCTGCAGCACAGGGTGGCTACGTACATCCCAGATTACACTAGGTGGGAAGAAAGATGGGGGACAAGAATTTGAGGGGCATCCCTGCTACCAAATCAAGATAAAGACTGTCAATTCTAAACCCAGGATTGATCGATGCATTGATTTGGAAACTTCCCTAGGCCACCTCTCCAAGAAAACTGCCCGAAGTCGCAAGCCGTGGCATATGCCCTGATGTTGCACTCCCCCCTTCTCACTTTCAAAGCACCCAGTTCCTCGGGTTGCACATGCTGCCCAGGGTTTCTGCAGGTGCGCTGACATTTTTAAAGTATTTTGTGCTGGACTATTAATTTGCACTTAATGAGTTGCGGGGAGGGCAGTGGAAACTGTACCTGTTTCAGTGTGCACCATAATTAGAGAAGGCCATAAAATTGGAAGGCCAGCCAATCTCTCTCTCTCTCTCTCTCTCTCTCTCTCTCTCTCTCTCAATCTCACTCTCTCCCCGGGATGTGTGTGTGTGTGTGTGTGTTTAAATGAGATCAGAGGTGATTTTTTAAAAACTTTTTTTTTTTTTAGCCCAACAAAACTTCAAAACCAGCCTGGCTAACAATGAACACCAAGCCCTGTTCTCATTTAATCATCAACGAAATCTATCACACATGTTCTTTCAAGTAAAAGTTTATTAGAAAGAAATTGCCACTAAGGAGCCACATGTGAGCTTCGACTTGGCAAGGTCGGGCCGGGGCATAAAACCCTTGAACTTTACAAATATGCAAAGCTGACATAAATAACAAATTAAACTTAGCCAGGTGTACAGCTAGGCTGGGCTGCTCGCCAGAGAGGGATTTCGGGTCTTGTGAGACTGACCCCGTGCAAAACACCGGCTTATCTCCTCGGCTTGCTCTCTGCTAGGTTCACATCTAAGGGTCACACAGCTCCTCTTGCTTTTTTTTTTTTTAAAAAAAAGACTTCTGCCTTTATTTTATTTCTCAATTTAAAATATGTTCATCCATCTTCCGGTAATGTTCGCGACCTTGTCCCTGTTCCTCCCTCCATAGTGTTGGGGTTGTTCCAGGCTTCACTGATTTCATGGTGGATAAGTCCAGCCAGATGGCTAGAAGAGACTGCCATGTTCAGATGGAGCGTACCACTCAACACTAGGGTGGGGTTGGGGTGGGGGGTGAACAGGGTGCTCCCTTCATTCTGTGCTTAGGGGATTCCAGAAGGCCTCTGGCTACTCATAAGAACATAAGAGAAGCCAGTGTTGGATCAGGCCAATGGCCCATCCAGTCCAACACTCTGTGTCACACAGTGGCCAAAAATAAATCAATAAAAACACCAGGTGCCCTCAGGAGGTCCATCAGTGAGGCCAGGACACTAGAAGCCCTCCCACTTTGTCCCCTCCCAAGCACCAAGAATACAGAGCATCACCTGCCCCAGACCGAGAGTTCCTAGCCAGGGGCGTCGAGTTTGGAAAATCCGGGGGGGGGGGCAGGGGCTCTTCCATGCGTGTGTGCTTCGTGCGCATGCCCGTCGGGACCATGTCCCCGCCGTTGCCGCCGCCTCTCTACCTCACCTGACCACTCCTGCTTCTGTTCCTCCCTCCGTCCGCCAGGGTGGCCCCTGGACGGATGGAGAGAGGATGGAGTGGCCAGGCCGGGGGGGGGAGAGACCCCGGCAGCCCTAGGTATGGCCCAGGGAGGCGCGGTGGAGGGTGCTCCGTTTTCCCGGGGGGGGGGCTCAGTCCCCCCCCGGGAAATTTTGGGGGTGCTTGAGCCCTCGAGCCCCTCCGTAGTTGACGCCTATGTTCCTAGCTAGACCTTGTGGCTAATAGCCACTGATGGACCTCTGCCCCATATGTTTCTCCAGTCCCCTCTTGAAGCCATCCATGCTTGTAGCCACCACCAGCTCCTGTGGCAGTGAATTCCACATGTTAATCCCTCTTTGGGTGAAGAAGTACTTCCTTTTATCCGTTCTAGCCCAACTGCTCAGCAATTTCATGGAGTGCCCACGAGTTCTTGTCTTGTGAGAAAGGGAGAAAAGGACTTCTTTCTCAGCCTTCTCTATCCACGCACAATCTTATAAACCTCGATCGTGTCACCCCCCTCAGCCGTCGTTTCTCCACGCTAAAGAGCCCCAAGCACTTCAACTCAGTGTGAAACGGGAGGACACAATCAATAGACCTCTGATCTGATTCAGTAGGACTTTGCTTATGTTCTCAACCACATGAGACGGGGGTGGGGTGAGGAGTTCACATCTGGGTGTTCAGCAGTCAAGCCTGCCATGTTTGACAGTGGTGATGAGATGTGAGCTAACCGCTAAGAACACAAGGAGACCCATGTTGGATCAGACCAAAAGGCCATCACGTCCAGCACTTTGTTCACAGAGTGGCCAATCAGATGTCTATAGAAAATGCACAAGAAGGATGGATGTAATAGCACCCACCCACCCATGCTTCCAGCGAATGATACCCACAGAGCTCCTGCCTGTGGTACTGGAAGGAGTAGCTATCTGTCATGACCAATGTCCCCTCTAAGGCAGGGGTGGGCAATTGTTTTGGCTCGGGGGCCACTTTGTGGGAGCGGAGGTTAGCGGAGGGCCGCACCTTTTAAAATGATTGCCTTCATTAGTTAACTTTGCATTTCAGAAAGGTAAAAAATTGTATCATAAAAATCAATAAATATAAATTAAATAAAATAGTGGTAGTTTTATTCAGTTTACTTATTGTGCTAATTCCATATCATCTATAGCTGCAAGCACATTTAATTTTAGAATCAGTTTAATGAGACAAATGTACCTATCACACTTTTCTGCAATTTTTTTGAAATCAGATTGCTTGTTGAGATTCTCATCACAGCCTGCAAGTGAATGTCTGTCAAAGAGCATCTATATTTACTCTTGCTGATCTTCATGCAAGAAAAACTTTGCTCACCAATATATGTAGATCCAAATATAGAGAACATTTTCCAGCAAATTTCTTCATACATGGAAATTTTTCAGCAGACAAAGATTTGTAAAAGTCAACTAATGTCACAGCATTAAACATTTCTTTCACAGTGTGATCTGACTGCATGTCAATAAGTTCAAGCTGCAGCTCCTCAGGTGCTGTATCAATATCAGCAGTGATGGGATAAGAGAGCAAATTGAATTTAGGCTCAATTTTCTTGAAGCCCTGAAATCTTCTTGGCGGGCCGCAAAAAACTGTGGTGGGCCGCATGTGGCCCCCGGGCCGCCATTTGCCCACCCCTTCTCTAAGGGAAGCCGTCCTGTAAGCAAAAATTCTACTTTGTGAGCTACTGGTATTAAAGTTGTGAGCGAGCGATTTGGTTACTGCGTAAATTAGTTTGCTCCAGAGCCATCCTTCCTGCGCTGAGACAAAAATGTGTGAGCCAGAGGCTAAAAAAAATGTGAGCTTGCTTATGCTAACTCAGCTTAGAGGGAACACTGGTCACGGCTAGTAGTCATTGATAGTTCTGTCCTCCACGCCTTGTCCACTGCCCTTTTAAAGCCTGCCGAGTTGGCGGCCATCACCCCATCCATAGTACCACTGGGTCCGTTCCATTCAGCAACGAAAGACCCTGAATGCCCGACTAACAGGTTTGTGTTGGGGTTTTGCAAAACTGTGCATGTGTAAAAATGCTGCCATTCAGCCCTGTAGTGATGGTAGAACATTTGGGGGCAGAGCCCCACCACGAACAAGCCTTGGCCCTCCCCAACTCCCCACCCTGGTCCACCTCTTCCCAGCAGCAGTGGGGAGGCTGGGGGTGGAAAGGGAAGCTGCCCTGCCGCTTTTGGTCCGTTTCACTCCTGGCCAATCAGCTGTTAGGTTTAACAGCTGATCAGAGGGGAGTGAAACTGGCCAGAAGAGGCAGGGTGGCTTCCCTTTCCCAGCCTCCTCACCACCGCCTCTTTCCTTCACTGCCCCCCACCCCACACACTGTTGGGTAATCTAATTAAGTTCCCCACTCCCCTGCCCCAGCCCCCCAGCCCCTGCCCCATCAGCCAAAAATTTCTGGCTATGGGGCTGCTGCAGTCCCGATCAGTGTTCCCTCTAAGCTGAGTTAGTGTGAGTTGGCTCACAGTTTTTTAGCCTCCGGCTCACACATTTTTGTCTTAGCTCAGGAAGGAGGGCTCCAGAGTAGCCAAATCGCTTGCTCCCAGCGTTAATGCCAGTAGCTCACAAAGTAGAATTTTTGCTCACAAGACTCCTCAGCTTAGAGGGAGCATCGGTCCCAATTCTGTATCATGAACACATCATTCTGTCACCTATTGCAACCATTCTCCCCTCTGCCCTCCAAAAAAAAAAAAAAACGATTGGGGGGGGGCACAGCTATTACCTGGGGCTGTCAACCTCCAGGTGGGGGCTGGGGGAGCTTCTGGAATTACAATTGATCTGCAGAGCACAGAGATCATTTCCCCTGGAGAATATGGTCACTTTGGAGAGTCAACTCTATGGTATTATATAACCCCTCCCCAACCTCCCGTAACCCTACCCTTAAATCTCCAGGAATCCCCCAGCTGGCAACCCTCCACTGCTGCTGAAAATATATTTCTAAATTTTACCCCATTTGGGGGATTACATCTAGTTAACCAAGAGGAACACACACACCCTTATCATTTTCTTCTTTCAAGTTTCCTGTGTCTCTGGCTCACCTTTCGGGGGAGAAACAAGGATAGTCTACCTGACCTTCCCTGCCGAGAAGTCAAAGGACAAGTTGTGTTTTGTGGCAGAGCTGCAAAGAAGTTGGAAGACTTGTCATGACAAATAATTAAAAGTCCCCGTGGGAAAGACTGTATCGCGGGAGAGAAAACAGAAAGCTGACAGTTTAGGGAGGAAAGCACAGAGTCCCGTGGGGGAGATAGAGAAATAGATCATGTTTCTTTGCTTGCGGTCTTAGATCTGGCAAGTGTAACTTTTCCTGAAAGGTTGATAGGTAGGTCAAATTGTAAATCAGGCTGAGACGGAGTTAGGCCTTCCACCTATTATATAGTTAAAACATAGCTTGGGGGGGTGGGGGGTGGGAAGCAGTCCTAGAGAGACCCATCTGTTGGCCAAGCAACCTCAAAAGCTTTGGGAAAGAGCAGAACAATATTTGAGTCCATTTGCACTTTTAAGACCAGCAAAGTTTTATTCAAGGTATAAGCTTTTGTGTGCTACACGAAAGCTTGCATCTTGAATAAAATTTTGCTGGTCTTGAAGGTGCCACTGGACTCAAAACATTGTTCTACTGCTTCCGACCAACCAACGTGGCTACCCACCTGGATCTATCTTTTTGGGAAAGAGTCTTACCTCTGCTTGGTTCCCAATCTCCCTAAGGAGTTTTGAACAGTGCTTTCATCTCACAACAGCCCTGCAAGGAAGGCTGCAATAGGACATGGCAAGTGGCCCAGAACTATCCAAAGGACTTTATTTTTTTTTAATTGCTTTAATAATACTCAGGGGTCATTTTATAGAAAAAGAGGTGCAGGAGCTCATTAGTATAACTCATTAGAATAACTTATTTGCATATGCTACACAACCTGACCTCACCAGAAGTATGTCAGAAGGCAAGAATGAAAAGGGGGAGAGGGAGAGGGAAAGAAAGAAAGAAAGAAAGAAAGAAAGAAAGAAAGAAAGAAAGAAAGAAAGAAAGAAAGAAAGAAAGAAAGAAAGAGGGAGGGAGGGAGGGAGGGGGGGAGAGAGAGAGAAAGAGAGAGAGAGAGAGAGAGAGAGAGAGAGAAAGAAAGAAAGAAAGAAAGAAAGAAAGAAAGAAAGAAAGAAAGAAAGAAAGAAAGAAAGAAAGAAAGCTGGCAGAGAGAGGACAGCTACTAATCCAGAAATACCACTATTCTGGGAGGATAGCCTCAGTGGGGGCTGAAGCCTTCAGAAGGTTGGTCGGAGGAACCTTTCCAGGGGACGGGGTCATTTTTCTGCAGCCATGACACAAGCAGGCATTCCCCTGCCGAGGGGGGGGGGGGTTTGGCACCAACTCCCGGAGCTGCGTTCCCCCGAGCTCCAGCTCGAAATGACCCCTGTTAATACCCCCTCTTTTCTCCCCAGTAGGGACCCACAAGAGCTTTGCATCCTTCTCCTCTCTTCCATTTTATCCTAACAAAAACCCTGCGAGGTAGGCTAGGCTGAAAGCGTGTGACTGGCCCAAGGTCACCCAGCAAGCTTCCGTGGCAGAGTGGGGCTTTGAACCTGGGTCTCCCCCTGATTGTATCCTAGCGTGGAGTTCCAGAGGTTTACTGCCTCTGAATATAGAGGTTCCCTTTACTCACCTTGGCTAGTAGCCATCGATGAATCTCTCCTCCATGACTTTGTCTAGCCTTCTATTTTTGCTGTTGCGGTTGTTGTTGTTATCAGGGCTATTTTTGGGCAGGAACGCACAGGAACGGAGTTCTGGCTGGCTCCTGAGTTGGCCACACCCAGCAGGTACTCATTAGCATAACAGGCCACACCCAACAGCAGAAACTCATTAGGATTGGCTACATTAGGGGTATGTGGCCGAACATGCAAATTAATTCCCGCTACAAAAAAAAGCCCTGGGCTTTGACAACAAACAAGGCAAACAGAATAAGAAGCAAAAGGTGGGTGTGGCTGGATGACCGCTCTTCTGGCAACACGGGGGTGTGGCCTAATATGTTAATAAGCTGTGCTGTCAGGGGTGTGGCCTAATATGCTAATGAGTTTCTGCTGTTGGGTGTGGCCTATTATGCTAACGAGTTCCTACTGGGCTTTTTCTACAAAACCCCCCCTGACCATCACTACCTTCGGTGGCAGTCAATTCCACAACGTAATTGCAATCCTAAAGACAGGGGGGAGCAGCCGGAAGAAAGAAGGGGGAAAGCGGGTAATGAACAAATAACACAGAGAGCAGAACTGGAGAAAGGCAGGCTACAGCTTTACTGATTACCGCTGATGGAGCATTTCATGCAGCAGGACGCATAGATCCAAGCACTGGGCAACCCGCCCATCGGCCGATGAGCCCATCCCCCGGCCCCCCTGCTGGGGGACCCTGGAGCGGCAAGCAGGCGGTCCCACAAAGGTACAAGCCTATGGGTGGAACCCTTGCCACCTGGGCGTGAAGCTTGGGAACCAGCCCTGAGCTGGGCACGCCGCTATATGCTTGAGCTCCCAGACCCACCCAGGGAGAAAGGCACACAGGCACACCCTCCCCCCCCCAATGGATCTGACCCAATGCCTGAAACTGCCATTGTAGCGTGACTAAGTCAGAATAAGAAGAAAATAATCATGAAAATAACATAATAGAGGGAGGGGGGGCTCCCCGAGGAAGAACCGTGCCGGCAGCATGAGCCACCTGGTTTAATATGGGGCCAGAAAGGGGCTGGCCGCAATGGACACCGGCTGGAACCAGCTCCCCACCAGTGTTCCCTCTAAGCTGAGTTAGTGTGAGCTAGCTCACCGTTCTTTTAGCCTCCGGCTCACACGTTTTTTTGTCTCAGCTCCGGGCGGAGGGCTCCAGAGCAAACTAATTGATGCAGCAGCCAAATCACTCACTCACAACTTTTAATGCCAGTAGCTCACAAAGCAGAATTTTGGCTCACAGGACTCCACAGCTTAGAGGGGGCATTTCTGCCCACCCGGCCCAGTCATTCAAGAACCCACACAGCTGGCAGCTGGCCAGCCACGGGGGAGGCAAAAAAGTTCACCTAACACTCCAGGGCCACTGCAGCCAGGCGCTGGGCCACGGCAACCATGCAACCTCTTCTTCCGGCCAGTGACCCAGCCCTGCAGCCACAAAGTGGCCACCAGTAAGTCAGTGGCCACAAACTCTTTGCTTGGTATGTATTTTTTTAATTTTTTTATTTATTTCATTCATACCCTGTCTTTCTCCCCAGTGGGGACCCTAAGTGGCTTACAGTGTTCTCCTCTCCACCATTATATTCTCACAACCACCCTGTGAGGCAGGTTAGGCAGAGAGCCCGAGGCCACCCAGCAAGCATCCATGGCACAAGTGGGATTCAAAACCAGGTCTCCCAACACTCTTAACCACCACGCTACACTGGCTTCCTTTTATCTGCCTTGTACATATTGTCCAGGGGCCACAGTGGCTCAGTGGTTAAGACGCTGGACTGCAGACTGGAAGATCGGTAGTTCGGCAGTTCGAGACCTGAGTGCTGTGTGACAGACTGAGCTCCCGTCTCTGGCCCCAGCTCCTGCCAACCGAGCAGTTCGAAAGTAAGAAAATGCAAGTAGAGAAATAGGTACCGCTTGGGGGGGGGGGGGGAGGTAACAGCATTCCGTGTGCCTCGGCGTCTAGTCATGCTGGCCACATGGTCACGGAAACATCTTTGGACAGCGCTGGCTCCTCAGCTTGGAAACGGATATGACCACTGCCCCCTATAGTCGAATCCACTTGGTTTCGAGCAAGGGAAACCTTCACCTTTTACATATTGTCCATCAACTTCACTGGGCTGCCCCCAGCTCCGAGTGTTACAGGAGACAGAGAAAAAAAAGCTTGTCCTACTCGCTTTCTCCATCTCATGTATGAGTGCAAATACGATTAACATCAACCATTTCAGTATGAAGGGAGCGGATTCTGTGGAGAATTCAGAAGAATGAATTCATTTCCCTTCTACTTATACACTTTTTTAAAAAAAAAAAATGGATTTCTATGGTTAACTTTAACATTTCTACATCTTGGGAATCCAAGAAATATGGTCGCAGGGAAATCATAATTCTCCCAGAAGAATTTCTGCCCTCAAAGGTGCGGAGAATGAGCTGTCTTAAAGTCCACTCAATATGCTGCTTAGAATGTGGAATTCAATTTAACAACCCCGGATTCCAACAGTGGGACACTCCAGAAGTTCCTAAGACAGATAGATGGATAAGGCTTGTAGCTGGAGGACAGACACGATTGGAAGGGTATTAAATATTTAAAAGGAGGTTTATTTAGAGTCCCTCTGAACTGACAGGTTCTTAAATACCAGATCATATGACAAGAAGATTCAACATCCTCCTTGTCAGAGGATGAGTTAAGTGTGGAACTGAGCCCTGTATAAATAAACAGCTATGGAAAGAGCCTTTCTGTAACTCAGTTTAAGTCTGGAACTTCAGGCTCCTCGGCCACCCCCGCTTCTCCAACGCACAAAGTTAGGGGAACACAAGAGGTGTCCTGCTGGATCAGACCTGTCTGGTCATGGTGGTCTATGATAGGGATGGGCACGAACCACATTTCTGCGGTTTGGTTTGTGGCTGACAGTAAATATATAACCGATAAACAGCAGTAATAAACACTATTGGAAAACAAGCACTGCACGACGTTCAACACGACGTGTAGTGTATTTATTAAGTGTATGTTCAACACGACGTGTAGTGTATGTATTAAGATGTTCTTGTGGTCTTTTGTATGTCGGGAATACTTCTAGAAGCGTACGCACTCGCATTATTGAACATAGGTGTTGCACCAAAAATGCACGCTTAGAATCACCTTTGGTACAACACTTTCTGAGTCAGCATCATGATCCTAATGATTTTAGGTTTGTCATCCTAGAAGTCCTTAAATGCCGCTCTTATATTGCCATGGATATCCGTAAAAGGCTCTTACAAAGGCAGGCTTTTTGGATTTTTCGTTTGAACACTCTCCAGCCACATGGGCTAAATCAGTCTCTTGACTTAAGCTGCTTTTTATAAAGAAATTAAGAAGTATATTTACAACTTTGCCTTTTAGGGTTGTCCCCCTTCAATAATTGTCAGGCTCAGTTAGCTGCTATATTAACCACTCCTTTTAGGCTTTCCTTAAGGCATGCTGACCATATGAGAGTAGTTCCATGGTAGGAACAGTAGCCCATCTTTACTCATTTTGTCTTGTCAATGGTAAGCAGTCTTCATTCAGCTTCTGGGCAGAATATGGCAGACTTTGCAATGTATTATGTGTTTTCTGACCCACTGTTTTTTGGTATTTTGTTCTCTTAAAATGATAGGATGAAGCCATTTCTGCTCAGTGAACATGTAATAGTTATGCTCATGGAGTTTCCTCACCTTAGTGAAACTGGTGAAATTTACATGTAGTACTCTATGAATCTAATATAAGGTATGCTTGTAAGTTCATGTAATTTTTGTAATTTTTGTCTCATATTTTTGTAAGTGTGTAATTGTTCATTAATGTGCTTTTTATTTTTAAGTCTTCTGACAAAGATTAATCGAAACGAAGATACAATCCGGAGTCTTCGTTGGATTGGAACTGAGCTGGATTCAGCTGTGTTATTTATACTTTTGGCTTTATTAGCTTCTGTTAACAAGTTTCATTGTTTCTTGTAAAATAAGAGTGATAATGATATGATATGTTATAATATATCAGTAGTTATATTCACATAATTGGTTTGTGGCTGAACCACAAACCGAACTACAAACCTGTACAAACCGGGAGGTTGGTTTGCAAACCAACCCACTTCACAGTGGTTCACGAGCCATTTCAAGTTTAAAGCCCTGCTTTCTGCTCCCCACAGCTTTTCACGGGGAGCGGAAAGCAGCTCGGACCGCCACTCAGCTGCTTTCTGCTCCCCGATGCATCAAAATTCGTGGGAGTTTGTGACGCTTTGTGGTTTGCCAAATTCATGATGAATTTTAGTTCATCAGCTGGTTTGTGCCCATCCCTAGTCTACCAGTTGTCCTGGTGGAGCAACTAACAGAGCATAGCGTTTGACCCTAAGACCAAGGCCTCCCCCCTGATGTTACTTTTATTTATTTATTTATTTATTTATTTTGCGATTTATATCCCGCCCTCCCCGCAAGCGGGCTCAGGGTGGCTTACATGGGCCAATGGCCAATCAAAACATTAAAACCTATAAAATCCATAAAACATTCATAATAAATACAGTTAAAACATATAAAAGCTTCCATAGTTTACTTCAGATGGCGACTTAGTGAATAGCATAGACCCCCCCCCCATCCCTATGCCAAGGCCGTATAGGACCAGGGTCATCATAGGTGTCAGAAATGATGGGTGGTATCTTTGGTGGCGGCTCCTATTCAAAAGCCTGGCAGAAGAGCTCCGTTTTGCAGGCCCTGCGGAACTGCATCAGGTCCCGCAGGGCCCTGATCTCCTCCGGGAGCTCGTTCCACCAGATAGGAGTCGCCACTGAAAATGCCCTGGTCCTTGTTCTGGCCAACTTGGCATCCCTGGGGCCAGGGACACATAATCGATGTTCGGACCCCGACCGTAGTGCTCTCTGGGGTACGTACGGAGAAAGGCGGTCCCTAAGGTATGCTGGACCCTGGCCATATAGGGCTTTATAGGTAAGAACCAGCACTTTGAAGTGAACTCGGTACGCTATAGGCAGCCAGTGCAGTGCCGCCAGCACAGGCCCGATGTGGTCATGCCTCGCAAGACCCATCAGCAGCCTGGCTGCGGCATTCTGCACCAGCTGCAGCCTCCGAATTTGCGCCAAAGGCAGCCCCATGTAGAGAGCGTTACAGTAGTCTAGCCTCGAGGTGACCGTCGCATGAATCACTGTGGCTAGATCACCACGGTCGAGGTAGGGAACCAACTGCCTCGCCAGCCTCAGATGATAAAAGGCTGACTTAGCAGTGGCTGCTACCTGGGCCTCCATTGACAAGGAGGGCTCCAGGAGCACTCCCAGACTCCTAACCCTCGACGCAGGCACCAACGGCACCCCGTCAAAGCTCGGGAGCGGGACCCCCCGCCCCAGGCTGCAGCGACCCAGGCACAGGACTTCCGTCTTCGCCGGGTTCAATTTCAACCTGCTCGATCTGAGCCAGTCAGCCACGGCGTGCAATGCCCGGTCTAGATCGTCTGGGCCGGAGTCCGACCGGCCGCCCAACATCAGATAGAGCTGGGTGTCATCCGCATACTGGTGACATCCCAGCCCAAACCTCCGGACAATCTGGGCAAGGGGGCACATATAGATGTTAAACAGCATCAGGGAGAGCACCGCCCCTTGCGGCACACCACAATCAAGTGGGTGCCTCGAGGACTGCTGCTCCCCTAGCACCACCCTTTCTCCCCGACCTTGGAGAAATGAGACGAGCCATTGCAAGGCCCACCCCCCTATCCGCACGTCGGCAAGGCGGCAGGACAGCAGCTGATGATCTACCGTATCAAACGCAGCCGATAGGTCGAGCAACAGCAACACCGCCCCACCGCCTTGATCCAGATGTCGTCGGAGGTCGTCAGTTAGAGCGACCAGAACTGTCTCCGTTCCATGTCCCAGGCGAAAGCCAGACTGAAAGGGGTCAAGGACCGAAGCGTCATCCAGGTACCTCTGTAACTGTAACGCCACCGCCCTCTCAATTAATTTGCCCAAGTAGGGCAAATTGGACACCGGTCTGTAATTTGCCAAATCCGCCGGGTCCAGATGTGTCTTTTTTAAGAGTGGGCGGACCATCACTTCCTTGAGAGCCCCCGGGAATATCCCTTCAGAGAGGGAGGTGTTAATTATTTCCCGGGCGGTACCTCGCAGCTGCTCGTGGCCAGTTCTTATAAGCCAGGAAGGGCACGGATCAAGGATGCACGTGGTTGGGCGAACAGTCAAGAGCAATCTGTCA
Organism: Lepidodactylus listeri; assembly: GCA_029233225.1. Taxonomy (NCBI): domain Eukaryota; kingdom Metazoa; phylum Chordata; class Lepidosauria; order Squamata; family Gekkonidae; genus Lepidodactylus; species Lepidodactylus listeri. The sequence goes on along the minus strand of JARCFY010000021.1, from coordinate 9,858,990 downwards.
ACTTCCTCTAGTTCAAGCAGGTCGAACCCATCTAGCCCTGGATACGAAGACGTGCAAGGGGCCTCGAGTTCACTCACTGTATCTCTTGTGGCGGGGAGGTCACGGCGGAGCGACAAGACTTTCTCCGCAAAATAGCTCGCAAATGCCTCACAGCCAATTTCCAATTCCCTAGCATTTGCTCTGCCATCTGGCAGTACTGTTAACGATCTAATTGTTCTAAATAATTGGGCTGGGCGTGAGCTAGCGGATGCAATCTCGGTAGCAAAGAACTCTTTCTTTGCTGCCTTGGTTGCCATCTCATAGGCTTTCATAAACGTCCTATAAGATGTTCTTGATGCTTCGTCGCGAGCGCGACGCCACCATCTCTCTAGCCGTCTTAACTCCCGCTTCATTTGGCGTAACCCCTGGGTATACCAGGGGGCCAGTCTGTTGTGGGGGCGGAGAGGGCGCCTGGGAGCGATCTCGTCGATAGCTGTAGCGAGCCGGTTGTGCCAATCCTCAACCAGCTCATCCAACGAGCCGCCAGGGGGCATCGGATCCCGCAAGGCCATCTGGAACCGCCCAGGGTCCATTTGGCTTCGCGGGCGAGCCAAAATAGGCTCACCGCCTAGGGGCCGGGGTGGGAAATTCAGACGGGCCCCCAGGGCAAAGTGGTCCGACCATGGCACTACCGTTGTTGTAATTCGGTCCACTACAACCCCCGTGGCAAAGATCAAATCGAGCGTGTGTCCGGCCCGGTGTGTAGGGGCCGAGATGTACTGAGAGAGTCCTAGTGTCGCCCGGTGTGTAGGGGCCGAGATGTACTGAGAGAGTCCTAGTGTCGCCATGGATGACACCAGGTCCGTCCCCCGGTCGGAGGCTGCGTCATCGGCATGGACGTTGAAGTCACCCAAAACCATAAGGTTAGGGAACTCCAATGCCCAGCCTGCTACAGCCTCCAGCAAGGATGGCAGGCTACTGGCTGGTGCATTAGGCGGTCGGTACACCAGCCATACAGCCAGACTCTCTTCAGCCTCCCACACCAGACCCACACATTCAATGCCCGCGATCTCTACCAATGGGAGCGCCCTGAAGGAGTAAACCTCCAGTATGAAGATCGCAACCCCGCCCCCTCGTCCCCTCGTCCGCGATTGGTGAAGGACCGCAAAACCTGGGGGGGCCATTTGGGAGAGCGCAACTGTCTCCCCCTCCCGCACCCAGGTCTCGGTCACGCATGCCAGGTCAGCCTTCTGGTCCACCAGAAAGTCTTGGAGGACCATGACCTTGTTGTTAATAGACCTGGCATTGCACAACACCAATGACGGAGGGGGTTTTCTCTCAGCCCCACTGCCAGCATCCGTCGGGATGGGTCGCAGGCTGGAAGGGCGCCGAACTTTCCCATTTCTCTGCGTCCTGGACCCACCACTCTTTCTCCTCCCCAGGAGCACCGGAATTTGCAACTCAAGCCTGCCTGGATCTTTTGCACAAAGCCTCAGATCCATAGCAGCCTGTCACTAACCGTCCCTGCCCCTCTGATAGCTTCGTCCTACAAGCCTGAATTAGAATAAATTTAGGATTTAATTAGGATAAAGTTCTAGCTAATACTATTATTAGGAAGTAATACTACTTCCTAGGTATAAATCAGTATAAGTTGATGTTTTATACATATTGGTCTTAATGATGGCATTGTGTTTAACTATGTTTAAATTATTGTTTTTATATGCCTTGTTGTAACCTGCCTGGAGCCTGCTGTGTAGGGGAGGGTGATTTAGAAATTAAATACATACATACATACGTATGTTGGAGCAGGGGCGCACAGGAGTGCAGCTCCGGGAGTGAGGAGCCCAGGGGGCGGGCACAGGACCAAGCCCCGCCCCCTCCTCGGCTTCCCCGAGCAGTGCAGAGGCGCAGCGCCCCGGGGAAAGCCCTGCTAGGGTCTTTATTGTTTTTAATGTTTTGTTTTAATATTGATAATTTTATCATTGTTCCTTTTATGACTGTGTGCTGCTTTTCCAGAGACTTGCTCAAGGTGGCATATACATTTTCTAAGTATACCATTTTTTATCTGGGGACATGGCACATAAGTACTGGAGAAATTTCACCAACCCTTCTGCAGCTTCCACCCCATCAGTTTGGTGTAGTGGTCAGGAGTTGGACTCTAATCTGGGAGATCCGGGTTTGATTCCCCACTCCTCCACATGCAGCTGCTGGTGTGACCTTGGGCCAGTCACAAGTCCTCTCAGAGCTGTTCTCTCACGAGCAGTTCTCAAAAGACCTCTCTCAGCCCCACCTACCTCACAGGGTGTCTTGTTGTGGGGAGGGGAAGGGGAAGGGATGGGTGGTGCACATGTCCTGGGTATCTCAAGTCTACTTGAAACCTGGTGGTTTCAAGGGAGCAGGAAGAGAATGAGGGTGTGTTCTTGACGCTTATTTTTATTGCACAAAGTATTGGATGGGGAAGGGAATGGAGGAAGAGCAGGTCAGTTTCACTCCCCTGTGGAGTGGAGCCTGAGGGGTGGGTGTTGCCTTCTGACACACTTCCGGTATGTTAGGGGGTGTGGCATATGCAAATGAGTTATGCAAATGAGCTCCTGCACCTCTTTTTCTACGAAATGACCCCTGGGCGGACGTATTTGTGAATTCTCTGCATTGTGCAAGGGGTTGGACTAGATGACCCTGGAGGTCCCTTCCAACTCTATGATTCCATGACTGAGACTGTGGCGCAAAAGGCCAGTAGCATTCTACCTGGCCCTCTCATTCTACTCTTTGACTTATCTCCTCGATCTATGCAACATGGAGGCCCAGATTTGTCTGGGCTTCCTGCCAGATGGTTTCCTTCCTTACCACAGCAAGACTAGATCTGACAAATGTTTCCACCTTCTACCCTCCCCCCTTCTTTAAAGGCAAACAATTTTATTGTAAGGGCAAGCTGATCAGTCTTGGGTAAATACATTTTAAAAATGGCGGCTGGCGCATTCATCTCTTTGTGGCTCCTGTTCCTCAATCCCAGCAGTACAACTAAGCATTGGAACGATCTGAGAGATCTTGGTGGCGTTTGGAAAAGGCTCTCTCTTTAACATTAAATGACCGAGAGCCGCAGAGTCGGCGTTTGTGCTGAAGGAGGAGTCTCCCCTGGAAGGTCAGTGGGGAAGCGTAATCAGTTTAGCACTGACTGTTGTAACTTACTTGACTGAAAGATTTTTCTAAAGGTGACATTAAGATGAAATATTTAAGATAAACTGAAGGATTTGACTGGAAATTCACAGTGTCCCTCTGAAACGGCCGGCGCTGATTTACTGATCTTCCATTTTCAATTTATGAGCTGAGACCTGTGTATACCACCGGAGGATGAGAATAGAGTAGTCGTATTAGAGCAAGCTCATATATCCTAAAGACAGACTTTGGAGGAATTAGAAAGTATAATAATGTGTGGGTCCCTTTAAGGCTGAGACTGGCTCACGGCCGATTTAGAACATGGTGCTTTAGATATTTCTAAAAGACCTCAAAGCTGTCATTTTTGGGCTAAGAAATTTTGGTTGATGATTCAAAAAACTTTGCAAGAAATGTGATTGAGTAAAATTCCTTGGAATCCGGAATTTCATTTATTAAATATAATCCCAAGAGAACTTACAAAAGAACAAAAACTGTCTGTGCACGGTATTACGGCGGCGCGTATGCTATTTGCTAGATACTGGAAGATGGATAAGATCCCAGCAATCGAGGAATATGTAAATAAGATGTATGAAGTAGCTGAAATGGACAACTTAACAATGAGGCTAAGCAACAATCAAGAGCGAAAGTTTAACAATGTATGGAAAATGTTTTACAACTGGTATGATAACAGATATTTATTGTAAGACCAAATCGGGTCTAAATTGTTGAAAGCATAAGGTTGTTTTACTCTTTGTAATATATATTTACGTTAAGAGACTTTGTGATTGGAAAACTTGGAAAACTCAATAAATAAACATTAAAAAAAAGCTGTCATTTTTTTGGGGGGGGGATGTTTATTTGTTTTTTGGGGGGGGGGCCATGATTCTTTATCCTTTTATCAATGAAGAAACAATAGTCAAGGTTTCCTTGGCTTTCGAAATAGCTCATGGCAGGAAGCTTGGGATGTTTTCGAATGACGCTAAAGGTACATGTAGAACAGACAGGCATGGCAAGAACAAATAATGTATTCCTTTCCATTGCTGGAGATACTCGAGGGAGACTGCAGAACTGCTGGGCTAAGCTCCAACTCCAGGTTTTGGGGGACTCCAGGCAAAATGTCCTGTTGTGCTAGACATGCCATCATACTTCATAAGATTGTAAGAAGAGCCCTTCTAGATCAGGCCAGTGGCACACCTATTCCTCTTTCATACAGCAGCCAAACAGTTGCCCTGGAGGGCCAGCAAAGAAAACATCAGAAGAGCCCTGCTGGATCAGGCCAGTGGTCCATCGGAATCAGCATCCTGTCTCACACAGGGGCCAGCCGGTTCCTCTGGATGGCCAATGGCAGGCCATAGAGGCCGAGGCCTTCCCCTGAGAAGAACCTCAGAAGAGCCCTGCTGGATCAGACCAGTGAGGGCCCATCTAGTCCAGCATCCTGTCTCACACAGTGGCCAGCCAGTTCCTCTGGATGGTCAACGGCAGGCCATAGAGGCCGAGGCCTTCCCCTGAGAAGAACCTCAGAAGAGCCCTGCTGGATCAGACCAGTGAGGGCCCATCTTGTCCAGCATCCTGTCTCACACAGGGGCCAGCCAGTTCCTCTGGATGGCCAACGGCAGGCCATAGAGGCCGAGGCCTTCCCCTGAGAAGAACCTCAGAAGAGCCCTGCTGGATCAGACCAGTGAGGGCCCATCTCGTCCAGCATCCTGTCTCACACAGTGGCCAACCAGTTCCTCTGGAGGGCCAGCAACAGGGCAGAGAGGCTGAGGCCTTCCCCTGAGAAGAACCTCAGAAGAGCCCCGCTGGATCAGACCAGTGAGGGTCCATCTAGTCCAGCATCCTGTCTCACACAGAGGCCAACCAGTTCCTCTGGAGGGCCAACAACAGGGCACACAGGCCGAGGCCTTCCCCTGAGAAGAACCTCAGAAGAGCCCTGCTGGATCAGACCACTGAGGGCCCATCTAGTCCAGCATCCTGCCTCACACAATGGCCCACCAGTTCCTCTGGAGGGCCAACAACAGGGCAGAGAGGCTGAGGCCTTCCCCTGAGAAGAACCTCAGAAGAGCCCTGCTGGATCAGACCAGTGAGGGCCCATCTCATCCAGCATCCTGTCTCACACAGTGGCCAACCAGTTCCTCTGGAGGGCCAGCAACAGGGCAGAGAGGCTGAGGCCTTCCCCTGAGAAGAACCTCAGAAGAGCCCTGCTGGATCAGACCAGTGGTCCATCTAGTCCAGCATCCTGTCTCACACAGAGGCCAACCAGTTCCTCTGGAGGGCCAACAACAGGGCACACAGGCCGAGGCCTTCCCCTGAGAAGAACATCAGAAGAGACCTCCTTGATCAGACCACTGAGGGCCCATCTAGTCTAGCATCCTGCCTCACACAATGGCCCACCAGTTCCTCTGGAGGGCCAACAACAGGGCCTTCCCCAAGGTTGCCTCCTGGCACTGGCATTCAGAGGCTAACTGCCTATGAATGTGGAGGTTCCATTTAGTCACTGGGACTACCAGCACCTAGTAGCCACGTCTACTCCAACGCCACGTTCTCCCTTCATACAAATTTGCATGTGTGCTTCTCTAGCACTGGAAATGTAAGGCTAAAAGCCACTCCATCCGGCATTTCTCAAACAGGAAAGGCCATCTCTGATGTTACTGAGGCCTCTCGAGCAATCTCTCACTTTCTGGTCAGAGAGGCAGCAGAATATCAGACAAGTTGTCTTTAAGTGTCCTCCTCTCAGACGTAAATGGAAGATCATGCCAGATTCCCTACCTGTTACATCACAGGTCCATCTGGAGCGACTTCCTGTTTCCTTGTGGGAGCCCTCGGGCCAAGCATGGTTGAATTACGGGTGCTCTGGTGTGAGCCTAGGGTTGCCAACCTCCAGGTGGGGTCTGGAAATCTCCTGGAATTGCAGCTGATTCCCAGACAACAGAGATGGTTCCCCTGGAGAAAATGGCTCATGCAGAGAGCTTGACTCTATGGCATTATACCCCATTGAAGCCCTTCTCCAGGTTCCACCTCCCAAATCACCAGGAATGTCCCAACTTGGTGTTGGCCTCTCTGTTGTGCCTCGTTTGCCAGCTGTGAACAGGAAGCCAATTTTTCGACAGACAGTTCGTCTCCCTGTCAACTCCTTCATGGTTTTCTGGCAGAGGGCTTTGCTGTATTCCTTTCTAATAGTGCAGTAAAGCACCATCTCTCTTTTTTTTTAAGTGTGCACATCTTTAAACACCAGTAAACATCTGTCTGCAAACCAGGAATGGATCAGCTCCCCATTTGTGTTCCAGATCACACAAGGGAATGGAAAAACATTTTACTGCATTAACAACAAAAAGGCAAAAACCAGCTTCTAAGTTCTTTGTGGCTAAACTCTCTCAAGGCTGGATAGCTGGTGGTACCTTGCACTGAACCTTTATTCTTTATTTTGTAGATTGTCTTTTAGGGCTGTTGGGGATTTAATCCTACTATGAGTAGGCTATGGTCCTAAAGACACTTTCCTGGGAGTAAATTCCATTCAATAAAATGGGACTTACTCCTGGGCAGACCTTGGTAAGATTGCTCCATGTCTCAACTTTGTCTCAACTGGGGGGAAAAAATCAGTTTGGTTCTACTGTTTTAATTTGGGCAAAGTTAGTTTTTTTGGTGTGTGGGGGAGGCTTTTCTCACTAGTGAGAAAGAATAAATGTAGTTTTTAGATCTTTCTGTGTGTGCCAAAGGGAATATTCCATATTCCTATCCTCTGAATATTGTCTTCCTGGAGATTATGAGATAATGCATCTGGAATAACATTAGCTCATCCAGGTTTGTGTGGGGGGGGGGGTTTCTTCTGAAAATCAGACCACCATAATCTCATTCTCCATCTGTCTGAACATATTTTCAAGTAAAGGGTCACGGTTGGCCATTGCGCAGGAGTGTGGTCAGATATCTGGACAGAGTGTAAACATAAGCAGGGAATTTTTGCCTTTCCAAATGATACCTCAACATTTTTTTCTCCTTTTTTTTTTTTACTTTTTAAAAACAATTCTCTTTTATGGTATATTTTCTTTTCAGTGGTTGAATGAGTTATGCTAGTCGAGGACAGGAACACATGTTTGTTTCAGTTTTGTTCTGTTTTGCTCAGCTGGCCTAGACATCAGATCCAACCCATTCACAACATTATTCTGAAAGCAAGGAGGCAAAAACTAGGAACTGAAAGCAATGCCTGCTGTATACCCCTAGGCAACATTTAAAAAAAAAAACCCAAACAAAAACAGATTCCCAACTTTATCTCAAATTGGCTTTGAACCTCCTTTTCCAAAGCTGTCTCCAAGGCTGTGGTCAGATGTGCCATTTGACACGGTCAGGAAGCGCTCCTATTCCCTTCGTTGGAGTTTGACACAGAGTCACTCAATCACACATCCCGTTTCGCCACAGGCTCAGCCGATCGCTGCACGATCAGATGGTGTGGATGGGTGGGTTTGTTTGTTTTTGTCTGATTTTGCACATGTGCATAAATGGCAGTGCAGTTTTTTGCACATGTGCTTTTCAACTTCCAGGATTTGAGTCGTCGCTGTCACAGCTCAGCAATCCTTCCAGGGAGCACTGTGATACATGTGGTTCACAGTAAGCCATGGTCGCCTAACACAGATCACTCCCTTTCCAGCTCATTTTCACAGCTGGCCTGGAGATAGGGATGAGTATGCAGTTGTTCGCATATTGCTAAACAGGGGGAAAAAACAGCACCAAGTCGGGAAGAACTGAGCAGTGCATCTCGACGGCCTGCGTGTGCGCTTGAGTAATCAGACTAAGGAAAATCTGTCCATGGCCTGTTGGCAAGTGTTAGGACTGGACTTTGCCCGGTGTCTTTTAACTCCATTTCCATGGCAGGGCAGCATGGTGTGCCAATGACTGTGGGACCTTTTCCAGATGTTGCTGACTGATCATGCGCTTTAGATCCATCAGACATTTGCAGCTAAGTCAGATCTAAAGGCACGTCTGACCACAGCCCAAGACAGAGCATGGAAGGGAGAAGAGGAGGCTGCTGATTGAGAGTAACCCTGCTGTAATGTAGTATGTTCTGTGTAACAACTGGCCTGCCATGTGCTCCTAGGTAATGGCGCCCGCCGCATGGCCAGAGGACATGGTCAGGCAGAGAGGGGAGCTTGAATCTGAAGGAACAATAGACGTCCGGATTGAAAGCCTCCACCAATGTGGGACCTAGGTTCTCCCTGGGGAGCCAATGCGGCCAAAGGCTCCTCCAGGGAACCTATGACAAACATGCGCATATGTCAAGCCCCTATCAGATCTTTTGGGTGCAGCCGGAGGTGTGGCTCCGGCCAACATATAATGAGGGCCCTGGAAGCATGCTTGTTCTGACCATCTACTGGGCATGCTGAATCACTCAATAAAGGCTTCATGATTTCACTGTTCCTGGTCTCCCGAGTCCAGTACTCTTCACCTGCAAATATGTAACTGACAGGGAGTTTGACCAAGCAAATAAGCTACACACTAATGAGGATTGTGTGGATAGGTCTGCCTTTCAAAGGCATTTATTCCAGTCTGGCTCATTGTATTGGAGAGACCTTTGATTCAAAGGTTCCTATTTGTTTGTGACTCTCATCACTCTGACGCTGTATCTGTTAGGGGCGGCATGCAACATTTTGCTTCCAGATGCTAGTATTCAGGAAAGCAATACTACGTACTGAGGGCAGAACATGGATGCAAATGCTATATTTGTCCCCAGTGCAAATGCTAGGCAATGTCTGTAGTGCCATTTTATTATAAAGGTGTTTCCATCAAGTATCCAAGAGACAGACACAAATGTGGGATTAAATGAAAAGAAACCTGAGAGATACGAATGAGTTTCATGGAGGATAGGTCTGTTACTGGTCACTAGCCATAAATCTCTGAATTTCAGTGCTCAGAGGCAATGTCAGGCGAAGGCCTTGGTCTCTCTGCCTTGTTGTTGGCTCTGCGGAAGAAACGGCTGGCCACTGTGTGAGTTAGGGTTCTGGACTGGACGGACTGCTGGGCTGATCCGGCAGGACCCTTCTTCTTATGTTCTGATGTGGCTTTGAATAGAATCATAGAATCACAGAGTTGGAAGGGGCCCTACAGGCCATCTAGTCCAACCCCATTCTCAACCAATCAGTCTACAGCATCCCTGACAACTGTGGGGGGTCCAAATCTTATTTCGGGATTCAGAGTTTTCAAACTCTCCTCAGGGTATCTGGATGAATTCAATGAATAAGACGTGAATGAAGAATGAATAAGGAACTGGGAATAAGGAACCAACTTCAGTCTTGTGCCAGTGAGGGGGAGCTCATTACCTCCCTGGGCAGCTGATTCCACGGTTGCACAACTCTTGCTGTAAAAAAAAAAGTGTTTCCTAATATCCATCCTAATTCCCACCCTTAATTTAAACCCCTTCTTGCGAGTCCTCTCCTCTGCTGCCAACAAGGACAGCTCCCTGCCCTCCTCTAAGTGGCAGCCCTTCTAGGGTTGCCAAGTCTGGGTTGGAAAATACCTGGAGACTTTGGGGGTGGAGCCAGGAGAGGGTGGGGTTTGGGGAGGGGAGGGGCCTCAGCAGGGTACAATGCCATGGAGTCCACCCTCCAAAGCAGCCATTTTCTCCCAGTGAGCTGATCTCTGTCAGCTGGAGATCAGTTGTAAAAGTAGGAGATCCCCAGGCCCCACCTGGGGGTTGGCAGCCCTAAGCCCTTCAGATACTTCAAGAGAGCAGGCATGCCCCCCCCCGCCTCCTCTTCTCCACACTAAACATCCCCAAATGGCAGTTCTTAATATTCCTTACAAGGTGCTGCAAGTGGGATTTTTGTTAAAAAAGTGAAGGGTTTTTTTTTTTAAGCACGCACATTATTTTTATGTGAAAATGAACCCCAAATTGAGAGGGGGGGGAACTGTTGTGGGTTATCTACGCTCATCCCTAAGTTTCACCACTGAGTAGAGGGGTGGGCGGGTTGTTTCCCCCCACAAAGGTAATTCCGTGTATGGCAGGCATCTGATAAGTGGAGTGAAGCAGAGACATGTCAAAGTGCATGGTGATCTCTTTGAAAAAGGGGGAAGGGGGGGGGAAGAATACGCTTCTGATTATTGCCAGGTGAGCTGAGGTGAAGCCATGCATCTTTGAAAGTCATACCGAATCCCAAAGGTCAGGGAAGCATTGAAGCCCCTTCCACCCCCACCCCGCCGCCGCATGGCTGCTTGTGCCATTTGCCTCTATAAAAAACGCTGACAAATTTATGTGGAGGGGGGCGGCTAACGGGCAGCAGGCCTTTTGAGAGAGCGGGACAATGACATCAGGGACTTCCAAGGCAAGGTCATTTTGAAACCCTGGACGTGCCAATCATCTCTTGCACACACACACACACACAAAAGAGGAGGACAGAGAGGAAAAGAAGCTCGCCTGGAGATCTCAGCGGCATAAATCAGGATTAGGTTGGCGTTAGAAAAAGGCCACATGCTTTAATGGGGAAGGGGAGGCCTTCTCAAACTTCTCAGGAATTAGGGTTGGCAGGTCCGGGTTGGTAAATACCTGGAGACTTTGGGGGTGAATCCGGGAGAGGGAGTGGTTTGGGGAGGGGAGGGACCTCGGCATGGTACAATACCGTAGAGTCCATCCTTCAAAGTAGCCATTTTCTCCAGGGGGGCCGGTCTCGGTCAGCTGGAGATCAGTTGTAGAAGCAGGGGATCTCCAGGCCCCACCCGGAGGCTGACAACCCTTCAGGAATATAGGGGCCCTGACCATCTGCCTGCCCCACCATGCCTCCAAAGTAGGGCTGCCGTGTCCCCTCGGGCCACAGGCAGGGGATGGGGGGGGGAGGGTTGCCAGATCCATGTTAGGAAACTCCTGGAGATTTTGGGGATGGAGGACAGGGAGCAGGGTACAGTGCTCTAGAGTTCACCCTCTAAAGCATCCATTGCAATTCTGCAGGGCCTATAAGACAGCTGTTCTGCCGGGCTTTTAGTTGAGGCAGCGGGTGTCCACATTTTCCATCTTTCGGCCTCCCCTACCTGGCCTTGTGTCCAGTGTCACCAGCACCGCTCGGAAGTACATCATAACGTCATTACCAAGGCAATGCCTTGTTTGTTATTCAGTCACGCCAGGCCCTCCTGTCCTCCACTGTCCTCCGGAGTTTGCTTAATTTCATGTTCGTTGCATTGATGACACTGTCCAACCATCTCATCCTTTGCCGTCCCCTTCTTCTTTGACCTTCAGTCTTTCCCAGCATCAGAGTCTTCTCCAGGGAGTGCTCCCTTCTCATTTGGGGGCCAAAGTATTTGAGCTTCATCTTCAGGATCTGGCCTTCCAGGGAACAGTCAGGGTTGTCAGGTCTGGGTTGGAAAATACCTGGAGACTTTGGGGGTGGGTCTTTGGGGAGGGGAGGGGCCTCAGCATGGTACAGTGCCATGGAGTCCACCCTTCAAAGCAGCCGTTTTCTCCAGGGGAGCTGATCTCTGTCAGCTGGAGATCAGTTGTAAAAGCGGGAAATCCCCAGGCCCCACCTGGAGGCTGGCAACCCCAGGGAACAGTCAAGGTCGATTTCCTTTAGGACTGACTGATTTGATCTCCTTGCAGTCCAAGGGACTCTCAAGAGCCTTCTCCAGCAATGCCTTATGCTGGTTCCATTACTGTTCTTTAATTTTTAAATTTCTAAGTTTGTAATTTATTATGTTTTACTGCTTTATTATCTCGTCCTATGTGAACTGTAACCCCCCCTGAGCCCGCTTGCGGGGAGGGCGGGACATAAGTTGACTATAATAAAGAACGATAAATAAGTTTCTCCTGGGGATTGGGTTCTGTATCCTGGCGATCGGTTGTTATTCCAGGGGATCCCCTGGTCCCACCTGGAGACTGGCATCCCAGCTCTAAAGGCTTGATAGAAAACTCCAGTTGGGCTTCAGTTGGAGGGGGAAAGAGAGAGAGGCCCAAAAAATAACCTGCAGCCGGGCTTTCCCCTCTGCTTGCCATTAGAGTGGCGGAATAGGCATTCCTTGGGACCTCGGGGGACTAGCCTGAATTCCACTGGAATGCGGAAAATGCCTTGTAAATTAAGAGCCCCTAATGAAAACGCGCTGGTGTCCAAGCGGAGCGATCATCTGGATAAAATCAGGCAGTAATTCCACTAATTTTACTGCCCTTCTCCCAGCCCTCAACGCCTCATTTAGGGGGGAAATGTTTATGTTGCCCTCAAAACACCTGCACGCTTTCACTCAGGGGGTCCCCAAAGCAATTATTTGTATTTTATTTTATTTTCATTTTTGTAAAGGCTCGGTGTCGGAGGAGGCACTGACAGCAGCCATCCTTCTTCTGTGCTGAAAACACAGTGAGGGCCGGGGATTCCCTTCTGCCCGTTCAGACATGCTTAACTGGCGCCATCTCCCCTCAGCACCCATTATAAGTCCTCCAGCTGGTCTAGTTTGCTTTAGAGGGTTATGCTCCAAAGTCAAGTCAGGGTATTCTGATCACCTTTATTTCATTTCACAGTGAAACGTAAGCACAAACCGCAGCATGGAAATATCTACCACTGATGCCAACTAGGCTCCCTCCCTCCTTCTCATAAGAACATAAGAGAAGCCAATCTCGGATCAGGCCAGTGGCCCATCCAGTCCAACACTCTGTCACACGGTGGCCAAAAACACCAGGTGCCATCAGGCGATCGCCTCTCCTTTCCTCTCCTCTCCCCTCTCTCCTCTCTCTCCGTAGTGGAGATCCAAAGCAGCTTACATCTTTCTCCTCTGTTTTATCCTCACAGCCAGGGGTCCTGTGGAGCGGGAGCGCACAGGAGCGCAGCTCCGGGAGTGAGGAGCCCAGGGGGCGGGCACATGACCAAGCCCCGCCCCCTCCTCAGCTTCCCCGAGCAGTGCAGAGGCGCAGCGCCCCGAGGAAAGCCCTGCTAGGGTCTTTATTGTTTTTAATGTTTTGTTTTAATATTGATCATTTTATCATTGTTCCTTTTATGAGTGTGTGCTGCTTTTCCAGAGACTTGCTCAAGGTGGCATAGAAATTTTCTAAGGATACCATTTTTTATCTGGGCACATGGCACATAAGTACTGGAGAAATTTCACCAACCCTTCAGCAGCTTCCACCCCATCAGTTTGGTGTAGTGGTCAGGAGTTGGACTCTAATCTGGGAGAACCGGGTTTGATTCCCCACTCCTCCACATGCAGCTGCTGGTGTGACCTTGGGCCAGTCACAAGTTCTCTCAGAGCTGTTCTTGCATGAGCAGTTCTCAAAAGACTTCTCTCAGCCCCACCTACCTCACAGGGTGTCTTGTTGTGGGGAGGGGAAGGGATGGGTGGTGCACATGTCTTGGGTATCTCAAGTCTACTTGAAACCTGGTGGTTTCAAGGGAGCAGGAAGAGAATGAGGGTGTGTTCTTGACGCTTATTTTTATGGCACAAAGTATTGGATGGGGAAGAGAATGGAGGAAGAGCAGGTCAGTTTCACTCACCTGTGGAGTGGAGCCTGAGGGGTGGGTGTTGCCTTCTGACACACTTCCGGTATGTTAGGGGGTGTGGCCTATGCAAATGAGTTATGCAAATGAGTAATGCTAATGAGCTCCTGCACCTCTTTTTCTACGAAATGACCCCTGCTCACAACAGTCCTGCGAGGTAGGTTAACCCAAGAGTGTCTGACTGGCTCTTGATCCTAGCCAATATACCGCAATGATTCTCTCTACCAAGCAGGTGAGGTCGTCTTCTGAGTCACATGGGTGACTCCATCCAATGAGGGAATCAGATGCCGTTGCAAAGAGGTAGCAAGCTGATGTCACTAAGGGCAACTGAACTCAATGGAGAGTGAGAGCAAATGAGGGCAATATACATGAATAGGTGGACTTTTTTTTTAAAGGGTACCATGAATCTTTGTAAATTGGGGGGGGGGGGGGAAGAGAGATTTGGGCACTTCCCCAAATGAGAATTTTTTTTCACCCTTCCCTTTCCGTCACTGTATAAATGTTAGGGCTGAGAAACAATGACAAGCACCCACAAAGCATGTTGTCTAAGTGGGAAAGTATTTCCATTTGCCGAACCTTCCCCCTCCTCCTTTTGTACATCTGCAGGCATAAGAGAAGTCATAGCTGACCACAAATGAGGTCAGGGAACTGAAGGACTCGACTGGTAATCTAAACCTCAGGCTTCTAAACTGTCTAATGGGGGGTGCTGGGTATGGGATCGGAAGGGTGGCCTTTTGCTTTTCCTGTTAGAGCAAGGAAAAGCAAAAGTATATGTCCTGTTAGAGCAAGACATATACTTTTCCCCGCATTACAATGTGCAGCTTTTTGAATGTGTAAACTGGGAACAGAAAAGCCCTTTCCCTTACGTTTTTGCGGATATTCCAGTGTTCCCTCTAAGCTCAGTTAGTGTGAGCCAGCTCACAGTTTTTCAGCCTCCAGCTCACAGATTTTTGCCTTAGCTCAGGAAGGATGGCCCCAGAGCAAACTAATTTATGCAGTCGCCAAATCGCTCGCTCACAGCTTTAATGCCAGTAGCTCACAAAGTAGAATTTTTGCTCACAAGACTCCATTGCTTAGAGGGAGCATTGTGACGTACATTTATTTCGAAGTAAACACTATTCATCTCAAGGAAACACCCTGCTGGATCGGACCATCTCACCCAGCATCCTGTTTCCAAAAGCAACTGCCCAGAATTCGGCATGGCAAAATGCCTTCCTGTGGATTCCCTGGTGCGGTTGCAGCCAATGCTCCCTCTAAGCTGTCGAGTCTTGTGAGCAAAGATTCTACTTTATGAGCCACTGGCATTAAAGTTGTGAGCGAGCGATTTGGCGACCGCATTAAGTAGTTTGCTCTGGAGCCATCCTTCCTGGAATCGCTTCTCGGCCTTTTGGCTAAGAAGTGTAAACGTTATCTTAAAAGGGTTACCGACAATTCCGAAGAAACTCCTGGAGAGCTGGAGGTGGTGCCTGTGCTAAGGATGGATTTGGGGAAGGAGGTCGCCTAGCGTTGCCAGCTCTGGGTTGGGGATTTTAGGGGTGGAGCCTGGGGAGGGCGGGGTTTGGGGATGGGAGGGGCCTCAGCAGGGTACAATGCCACAGAGTCCACCTTCCAAAGCAGCCATTTTCTCCCGGGGAGCTGATCTCTGTCAGCTGGAGATCAGTTGTGAAAGCGGGAGATCTCCAGGCTCTATGTGATGTCCCTTCCTGGTGACATTCTAGGCTGCATTCCCTAGTCTTTATAGTCTTAACCACAGGAGTCCCCCCCCCCCACTGCTCAATGCCTTCGAAGCAGGAAACTGGGCCTGACAATTCCCTGACTCAGGTGAGTAAACGGGAGACCAATTAACAGAGGACTTCTTTTATTTCTAGAAAATGTCCCAAGACATTGTGAGTATATATCTCCCCCTTCTAGGTCCTTATTCTTCATTCTTTGCAGCTCTTCCAAGAGAGAGCAGGTTCTCATTCTTTAGCTATAAGAAACTTCCACGTGGTGAGTCTCATGTTTAGGTGAAGCCCAAGTCCTTTAGGAAGCATGTCTAAGCAGGTCTACTTGGTAGTAAATCAGAAGTAGAGTGGTCAAAGCACTGTGGCCCAAACCTCTTAAAAAACAATCATTTAACAAGAGACAATATGTAATACTTTACGGATGTAGTGTAATCCCTGGAATTGTTAGTTCTTCTGTGTCCCCTCACCTCTTTGGCAACTTTTCTGCATTTCTTCCATTTCCAAGGAAGGAGCCATTCCACTCCATGCCAAGAAGCCACCAGTAATTCCACCAGTGTTGCCAAGGAATGGCTGGCACCCAGCAGAAGTTGAGGGGTGGATTAAAAAAGAAGAAGTTGAGGGGTGGGGACATGGGAGCTATCAGTGTGACAGTGTGATATCACTTTTTTTGGGGGGGGGGGGGAAGGAAGTCACATCATGCCACTCTAGGAATTGTTGGGAAATCTATGGTAAAACAATAGAATTTCTGTTGATTCCTACAGTGGCATGATGCAACTTGTGGGTTTCCCCTGGAAGTGACATCATGGCAAAGCTATTTTTTAAAATGCCTTTTCTCCTTCCAGCCAACAGAGCAGCGGCAGGAAGCAGGAGTCGCCAGAGAGACCTAGCAATCCTGAATTCTGCAGTTTAGGAATAACAAGTTGTTAAGACGCTGAACTGCAGACCAGAAGATTGGTAGTTCGGCAGTTCGAGACCCGAGTGCCACATGACAGAGTGAGCTCCTGTCTCTGGTCCCAGCTCCTGCCAAACTAGCAGTCTGTAAGCAAGAACATGCAAGTAGATAAATTGGTACCGCTTTGGTGGGAAGGTAACAGCGTTCCGTGCGCCTCGGCATCTAGTCATGCTGACAACATGACCACGGAAACGTTTTCGGACAGCGCTGGCTCTTCGGCTTGGAAACGGAGATAAACACCACCCCCTAGAGTCCTATTCAACTGGCTTTCAAGCAAGGAAAACCTTTACCTTTAAAGTTACATCATTAAATTCACTCAAAGGAGGCTGCTTTGATATTACTTTCACAGCGCAAGTTTTGCAGAGATGGGCTTAAAAATTCCAGAGGCAACCATCGATCAAGACAACAGTTTTAAAACAATGCACTACAGAAAGTAAACCAAGGAAAAGGTCATTCAAAGTATCTTGGGGTGTGGGGTGGGGAGTATTTCCTGGGACACTGGAGATCTGCGCATCCATTCTTTGAATTGAAATCGGATGAGAGGGTATATTCAGGCGGGTAGCCGTGTTGGTCTGAAGCAACAGAACAAAATTCAAGTCCAGTGGCACCTTTATGACCAGGGCTATTTTTGGGCAGGAACGGGGCGCCTGGGAAAGCCGATCCAGAAACTGCCTTCCTTCCCTCAGTTTCCCCATGAGCACCTGGGGAAACCGATCCTGGGAGGGAGCTGCGCTGTCAGGGGTGTGGCCTAATATGCGAATGTGTTTCCGCTGTTGGGTGTGGCCTATAATGCTAATGAGTTCCTACTGGGCTTTTTCTACAAAAAAAAAAAAAAAAAAAGCCCTGTTTAAGACTAACCAAGTCTGATTCTGGGTATAAGGTTTCGTGTGCATGCACGCTTCTTCAGATCCAGCAAAACAGAAGTCACCACTCCATACATATAGGCAGAGGGTGAGCAACAACGTAGCATGCAACATAATGAAGATGTTTAACAGCTACAAGGACCAAACAGGAATAACAGGCTTAGTTTATAAGGTCACCGTTTATTTGGATTGAGTTTTTTTTTTTGGGGGGGGTGGCATAGTGAAGCAAATCAATATATCGGAATTGGAGGTTGATTTGCAAATATACCCTTCTTAATTGTGGGACGCTGAGAGCTATTAACTGAGACCCCGCTGTCTCAAAAATGAAACATTTGCCCAAAGATCATTTTAGCAGTAGTCCCTCTGAAACAGGCAGAGCGATGAGACTTTTGAAAGGTCAGGGGGGGGACAGGTTTTGCAGACAGCATCACCTAAAGGGAAGCCTACCTTCTGTCCAGAACCTGTCTGACTGCCACGGAGGAACAGAGATTGTTCAGCTGATCTGAGAGGAGGCACCCAGGATTCTACCAGTCTTTCAGGTATGTCTGCCTTCGTTCATTCAAGGCTTTGAAGGTCATCGCCAGGAAAAATTGAACTGAACTCAGAAACATATCAGAAGCTAGAGTAGAGGTAGAAAGGGCTATCAAGTGGCAGCGGATCTATGGTGACCCTGGACGGCTTTAAGGAAAGAGATGTTCAGAAGTGGTTTGCTATTGCTATTACACAGCAAACCTGGACTTCTTTGGTGGTCTCCCATCCAGGTGCTAACCAGAGTTGACTCCACCGCAAGGCCTGCCCCCAAGAGCGACTGCCCACTGGGCCACCCCTCTCCATCTCCTCCTGCCCAATTTAAAGGGCTTCAGCTGATCGGCGGGAACAGTGTGGCCCACTGAAGGGCCCATTAAATCGAGCAGGAGGGAGGGAGAGAGGTGGTCAGGGGCTGGACACTTTTGAAGACCCCAGAAGTGGGGGAACCCCCCACCAGGACCTGGGGACTAGAAACCCTAGTCAGGGCAGAGACTAGACTACTTGCTTCAAAACTGGTGTTCTGCCATGTACCACCATAAATAAATGAGTGGCAGCATTTTATACCAGCTGAAGTTACTCAATTGTCTTCCAGGGCGGCCCCACATACGGCACATCACAGCAGTCCAGCTCAGAAGTTATAGTGTCATACAGGGCTTTGTTTGTAGGAAAAGCCCAGCAGGAACTCATTAGCATAACAGGCCACACCCAACAGCAGGAACTCATTAGCGTATTAGGCCACACCACTGACAGCACAGCTTATTAGCGTATTAGGCCACACCCCCATGTTACCAGAAGAGTGGTCATCCAGCCACACCCACCTTTTGCTTCTTATTCTGTTTACCTTGTTTGTTGTCAAAACCCAGGGCCTTTTTTTGTAGCTGGAATTCATTTGCATGTTAGCCAATCCTAATGAGTTTCTGCTGTTAGGTGTGGCCTATTATGCTAATGCCTGCTGGGTGTGGCCAACTCAGGAGCCAGCCGGAACTCCGTTCCTGTGCGTTCCTGCCCAAAAGTAGCCCTGGTGTCATAGATTAGTGTGGAATTCCACACAGTGGCATCTGGAAGGGAGGACAAGCTTAGCCAAAGGAAACTGGGGAAAGGTTATCTTTGCCACTGCCTGCCTTTTTTTGGGGGGGGGGGGGGACAGCTGAGAAATTTCCAAAGAAATAAATAAAACCACCTGCCGGGGGGTTCCCTGGAGAGGCGGCACGAAACTTTCCCGAATGAATGAACAAATGAATGAGGATTTAATTCCAAATAAATAAATAAATAGCGTCTAATGTGTGGCTGTGGTGGCTCAAAGGTTAAGATGCTGAGCTGCTGACTGGAAGGTCGGTAGCTCGAAAGTTTGAGACCCAAGTGCTGCGTGACAGAGTGAGCTTCTGTCTCTGGCCCCAGCTCCTGCCAACCTAGTAGTTCGAAAGCAAGACATTGTAAGTAGATAAAGAGGTACCGCTTTGGTGGGAAGGTAACAGCATTCCGTGCGCCTTGGCGTTCAGTCATGCCGGCCGCATGACCATGGAGAAGTCTCTGGACAGCGCTGGCTCTTCAGCTTGGAAACAGAAATGAGCACCGCCCTCTAGAGTCGGATTCGACTGGCTTTCCAGCAAGGGAAACCTTTATAGCATCTAATAGCAACCCAAGACTCTTTACCTGCTCAGAGAATGATAATTTCAGATGACATAACACAGGAGGATCAACCCACTGTAGAACATACCTCCCAACTTGTCTGGACTGTTGTCCTCAATCTACTTGACCTTAGCTTCCAGCTGTCGCTTAGAAAAGAGACAGCCACGTCTGGGAGGGGAGTTAATGAAACATAGAACTTGGTGTCACCTATATATCGATGATGCCCAACTTTAAAGCTCTGGATGATCCCATCTCATGGCCTGACATAACACACAGGTGACCCAAATGAACCCCTGACCGAGCACTCCGTGGTTTCTTGAGTAGGGAATTGATCCTGTATCTGGGAAACACTTTCTGTGTTCCGGGAGAGGAGCAGGGAAGTTGAAACCATCTAAGTGCTAGGTCTGTAATGATGTTGGACCACCCCACCCCCACCCACCCCCCGTTCTGCAGATTTCAATAACATCACCCCCCCCCCCCTCCAAAAGGAAAGAGCATGGGTCCAGCAGTAGCACCTTCAAGACTAACAATTTTTGGGGCAGGGTATGAGTTTTCATGAATCACTGTTCAGAGGGCTATTTCTTGTAGAAAAAGCCCAGCAGGAACTTATTAGCATAATAGGCCACACACAACAGCGGAAACTCCTTAGCATATTAGGCCACACCCCTGGCAGCACAGCTTATTAGCATATTGGGGGCTGGGAAAGCACAGGGCAGGCATGGAAGGTTGCTTCTTCCCCTCCCCCCCCGAGCTTCTCCACCCCACTTCAGCATCGCCTTTCTAGTTTACCCCCCCTCCGAACCAGACAGCCAGGGAAAGGCGCTGCCAAAGTGCAATGCCTTTCTAATCTCCGACCTCCCCCACCAGATGTCTTTCCCGCTTGTGTGTAACGCGGAGAGGGCAGTGTGCTCTGTAGCCATGCATGCCAAAGGTTTTGGTTGTAGGCGTGGCCAACTCAGGAGCCAGCCGGAACTCCGCTACTGTGCATTCCTGCCCCAAAATAGCCCTGACTGTTCACTTCTTCAAAAGGGACTCACCCTGCCATGAACTTTGTTAGTCTTGAAAGTGCTGCTGGACTCTTGCACTTTTCTACTGCTACAGACAGACTAACACGGACACCCATCTTGGGCCATGTTCACACTGGCAGCTTGGCACGATAGGGTGCCGCCTCTAATTGAGCCAGTTGAAAGTGTTGTGGGGCATATCAGCCATGCAGCACACCCTTCTGCAGGTTACCTAAGGAGACATCCCATGGTCAAGCGCCCACATTATTGCAGCACCTCAGCCGCAGAGCACACTGCCATTTTTTTTTCAAACTTGATGTGCGCATCGTGCACACGTGTGTGCATATGCACTCATGCGTAGACATGCACATATAGGCTTTTTAAAAAAACAACAACACACACACACACCCAGCGGCAGAATGGATCAGCAGGTTCAGACTGCCAAATCTATTCTGTGCACACTCCCCTGCATTCAGACATCCAGCCATGCGCAACGCCTGTGCGGGAAACTGAAAACACCACTGGTGATGTGGTGTCTTTTTAACCCGTCTCAAAGTCATCCTATGGCGGGATAAGTATGGCTGGGGAACACCTGAGAGATGTGACTGTCTGACTGCACCCATTTGATCCGGAGGGGAGGAGTGGCCGTGTCGGGCCAAACTCCCCGTATGATCGCGGCCTTGATCTAGAACAGAAGGAAGCGAGCAAGTAAACACACAAGCCACAAAACTGACTACTGAAAACTGATAGGACCATGGCTGTGGAGGTATCAACTTCTCCAGCTACACCTACCATCCTTGCGCCTCTGACTCTATTCTGAAGTGCGCCTCTTATACTCCCAAGTGCAAAAGCAAATTACGTGGTCTAATCGTTTGAGTTCTTACTGCCGATTTCCACTCACAGGACAGGGCAGCCTGTTTCCTGCAAAGGAGAGCCGTTCTTCTAGAATACACGCACCGACACAGGGAGCAAACATCCTCCAATTTCCGAACATAACGGCAACGGTTTTGATTTCAACGGGGCAGGGACGTGAAGGATGGAAGGAGGTGAAGGAAGATGACGGAACAGCCTGGGACTTAATAAACACCTTAGCCCGGAGCTCTTAGTTTTTATTCATGAGGATTTTTATCTTCTCTTCTACTCTCGATGTACTTGCCGCGGCTCCTTTACTGTGCAGTCTTAAATTACCATTGCAAAGGTTATATGTTTATTTACCAAAAAAGAAAAAAAAGAAAGAAGCAACCCATCTCGGAATGGTGATCCTGAAGGCAAAGAGGATGTCTCGTGCCAATAAACATCGCTTGCTCTCTTAAACGCCAGGCCAGATGAATGAGGGGATGTTTTGTGCCGTGGACATATTACAGTTTATAGCTTCATTAACTGCCTGACCCGCATTATGTGCAAATTTCATCAAAGCACAAGGCATATTTATTCCCTGAGGTGTGCCGGCAGTTGAGGCTTGATTCTTAAAGGGGGTGGGGGGTGGAAAGAGCAGGTAATTACTTATAATTAGAGTGGCGGGGAAGCGAAAAGCATTTTGGGGGGAAGGGGAGAAAGGTTTGTGCAACGGACCCGCGTGCCAGGCTGAAATAGGAAGGGCTAGGAAGAAATCCGATGTGGCTTTGGGTAAAACTTGAAGAGCAGGGCTATTTGGGGGCAGGAAGGCACAGGAACGGAGTTCCGGCTGGCTTCCGAGTTGGCCACGCCTACAGCCTCCCCCCCCGCCAGGTTCCCCAGGGGGCGCCTGGGGAAGCCGATCCAGACTCTGCCGTCCTTCCCTCGGGTTCCCCATGTGCCCCTGGGGAAGCTGATCCTGGGAGGGAGCTGCACTGTCAGGGGTGTGGCCTAATATGCTAATGCATTTCTACTGTTAGGTGTGGCCGATTACGCTAATGAGTTCCTGCCGGGCTTTTTCGACAAAAAAAGCCCTGTTTAAGAGTGCAAAGTACATTCACAATGCTTAGAGACGCCAGTTCCAAGCTGGGAAATTCCTGATGATTTTGAGGGTGGAGCTGAGGGAAGGTATGGTTTGGAAGAAGAAGAAGAGAAGAAGAGATTGGATTTATACCCCGCCCTTCACTCACTTGGAGTCTCAGAGCGGCTTACAAACTCCGTTCCCTTCCCCTCCCCACAACAGACACCCTGTGAGGTAGGTGGGGCTGAGAGAGCTCTTTCCCAAGCTGTCCTTGAGGGAACAGCTGGTCCAGAGCTATGGCTTGCCCAAGGTCATCCAGCCAGGTGCAAGTGGAGGAGTGGGGAATCAAACCCGGATTTCCCAGATTAGAGTCCGTGCACTTAACCACTACACCAAACTGGAGAGGGGTGGTACCTCCTCAGGGTATAGTGTCATAGAATACTCCCCTCCAAAACAGCCATTTTCTCCAGGGGCATTAATCCCTGTCACTTGGAGATCAATTGTAATTTCTGGAGATCTCCAGGCCTCCCCTGTTGGTTAGCAGCTCTGCTCATAAGCACCTGGTAGCCTATGACCTTCAGTCTCACATGCACAGGGCCGGTCCTTTCATAAGATGGGGTTAGGCAATTGCCTAGGGGCCCCATCGTTTGAGAATGCCCTGCCGGCCTGCCACCCCTCCCCTTCCTTCCCTTGCGAGAAGAAGCGGTGGCAGCGTCTTCATCCTCTGGGCCCAGCGATGGGTAGAGCAGTTCCCCGCTGCAGCCTGCATCCTGGTTCTCACCACTGGGTTGAGCAGGAGGCGGTTGGTATGGTGGTGGCAGTGCCTCTGCAGCATGGGGGGTGGGGGTGGACTTGGCTGGGCACAGTGGGGATCAGCAGTGCAGTGGTTGCCCACCTGTCTTCACCTGCCTGAGTCAGCAGCACTGAGGCATAGAAGCCCACCACGGGAGCCGTAGGCAAGGCTGCAGGGGCTGGGATCTGAGCTGGGATCTCTCAGATCCCAGCCCCTCCAGCCTTGCCTTCCCCCCTGCCTGTGGGGGGTGGGGGTGCGTGCAAGTAGTTAGCCTTGCCTAGGGTTCAAAAAAGCCTGGCACCGCCCTGCATATGCACCAGGAACTGAAAGCCAAGGTGTCTCCTAGCCAGGTCACAGAGCATATTCAGTGTACAGTGTCTCCTCCCTCAGAAGTTTGACTTTCACAGGCATTGGGGCAACCTTCCAGCAGGGCAGTCGTATCGTTAAAAACCAACTGTCGGAAGAAACTCAGCAGCTCAAATGGTCAGACCACTTGTGTGACCTCCTCCAATAAGAATGGCCTGGCTGTTTGCCGACTCTCCAAACATCCCGAACCTGCCAAACCTCTTTCTTAAAACAACTGTAACTCTTCCCTTTCAAGTTTTTCAACCTTTCACCCACCAGGTTCCTAGCCCTTCACCCCTGACCCACTGGCTGTGTTTGCTTAGCTTTGTGGCAATCCAGTTTAGAAACCTAAAAAAAAACCCCAGCATTCAGCGGCAGGAGAAATAGAAACTGAAATCCGAATGCTTACAAATTCCTATTTTCAAAGATGTACAACTCCCGTGGAACTAAGAAATATTTCCCCTCTCAGGAAAGAGAGCTCTGAAGATTTATTTACAGGGCGATCGTGAACACATTTTCTTGGGACTAAGCCCTGTTGAATAGATGCTGAGGAGACTCGCTTAGGGTTGCCCTCGGTCACTCACCGAAGGCAAGGGGCTCCATCCACTCCATGACCCTTGAACACTGTAGTCAAGCTGTTCAGCTCTTTCTGGCTGCGGTCAGACTGGCAGCTTGGGGCAGGTTAAATATCTCCACTCTGATCAGGGATGGAGAATATCGGTCAGACACCGCACCTTGAGGTGACTTCATATTGCATTGGGGGCCACAGGGAACCATTCACATGCTTCTCTGGCAGCCGCCATCTTGGGAGTGTGGGTCCTAGAACACTGGCTGGGTAGAAGTTGAATATCTGGGGCCGGGAGCCAAGCAAGGGTTGTGAGCCTGAGTCAACAGCTGCATCAGTCGTATGCCCCCCCCACATGGGGACTGCACACCATTTCACAGGGTTGGTGGTGCAGGGCAGTTGGACTTCTCTCGAGCGCTTGGGTGGCCATGCACTGCTGGATGGCTATGGGAGTGCCTAGGCACTTATGCACACAGGGGGGAGAATGAAACACCCGCCTGTAGTGGATTGGCAAGTTCAGATCCCCAATGCATTCTGTGTGCACTCCCCCATGTCTGGACATCCGCCCACGCATGATGAATGCATGGGGAACCGAAAGCACCACATGTTGCGTGGTGGCTATTTACTCCATTTCCAACTTGTTGCATGACAGGATGCATACAACTGTGGAACGGCTGACAGATGTGGATGTGTGACCGAGCCCACTTGATCCGTTCAGGAAGAGTGATTGTGTCGGGCCAAAATGCTGGTCTGAATGCAGCCTCTTGCGGGCTGGTAAGAGAAGGGCTTAGCAGAAAGGAATTCTGCATGCAAAGGCATATGCAAAGAAGGGTGTGATACATGCCCAAAACACCATATGGTGGTCACCATTCCACTCTCCCCATAGCCAAATTCCTCCAGGGGCGAAAAAATAATTTTGGAAAGACCATAAGTCCATATTTTGGCTTTTTGATGACAGCAGGAATGTGTGAAGGCTCCATGTTGGATCTCTGGAGGACATCTTTTTTTTTTAAAAGATTTTATTGATTTTATCTATTTTCTACTTTTACACGCTACTCACTATGCTAAATTTACCTTATACAGAGAATACTTTATAAAATGCTTAATCTATCAATTTATAGAAATTTTAGAGCATAATAAAAACATGGTTAACACTAAATTACTTTGTTACTGTTTCCATTCAAAAAGCTATTTGGCAAGTATGCATAACTTTGAAGACAACACTTAGTAACACATCTTATAATTCATATTGGTGCATATGCTTAATAAAACGATTTAACAATCATTTCTTCTTTTGTCCTCTTCTTGTTTTCTTAGTCTCAACTTGTACTTTTGGAGCTGCTGCTCCTTTCTCCGAGTCTGATATCTCTTCTTCACTCTTAGAGCTATCAAACCCATACATACTTTCTTGCGAGGCCAGTGAATCATCTGTGTCTCTGCCTTTTTTCTTTTCTTTGTCTTTTTCCAGGAATTTTTTCGCTTGATCAACAGAGTCAATCTTATATTTCTTGTCTTTAATGCTGAAGCTAAGTCCCTCTGGAGTATTCCAACGATATATTATTGACTCAGACTGAAGCCATGTCGTTAACTTTCTGTAGGCTTTTCTTCTTTTCCGTATTTCGAATGGTATGTCCTTCAAAACTTTAACCTCTTCTTCTTGGATCTTCAGAACCGCTTTATTTGTGGCTTTTAACACCACATCTCTTGTAGATTTTTTGGAGAACCTTATCATAATTTCACCAGGCAGGCTTTTCTTTTTAATATATTCTGGATAGGTCCTGTAGACCATATCCATATCGCTTTTTAATTCTTCTGCTTTTAAGCCTGTTAATGGTTCCAGTGCTTCACTTAACAGTTTTTTAAGGTCTTCTCCTTTTTTTTCTGGTACATTCTGAAGTCGTAGGAAGAAATTTGCCCGTTCCATCTGCAATTTCAAGAGCGAATCATAATGAAGAGCCTTTTCTTTTTCTGCTTTTTGTAGCCTTGAGTCTTGATTTTTTACTAACGTTTTAACCTCCATGGGATCTCTGGAGGACATCTTGAGAAGCTGAATGTCAGGTCTCACACTGAGGCCTCTCACAACAGGGCCCCAAGTCAACATTCCCAGCTCTACGAGGTGAAGTTTATAAGCGGATAGGATGGATGGCTGAAACTCTGGGGCATGTGGTGTGACCACTGCAGCTGGACAGATGGTGTAGTGCATCTTTCAGTCCAATGAGAATCAGGTGATCTGAGGAGCCAATAGGGTTCCATTTGGTCCTATATTACTGATCAGATGGGGAGGAGTTCCTCTGTAGGAATAATTGTGCATGTTGAGCTACACACAGGTTGAATGGAGCTGACACATTTTCTGAACCACCTACTTATCTTCTTGCTGGCCTACCAGTAAGCTGGCCCTGACACCGCTGGCTGCCCTGCTACCCCGTCCCCCACTAAGTCTCTGAGTAAGCTGATACCTGGTTTATCACCCAACATACAGAAAACATGACTCATGATTCCCCAGTGATCTTTTTAAAGGCATAATTGACAGTTATTGTAATCTGTCAATCTGTCGCACAGTCCCTTTAAGGCTTCTGTTACCTTCCTGCCCAGCTGTGCCTACAGCAAGTTTGGCTGTCATCCTCCCCCAGGGGTCATTTCGTAGAAAAAGAGGTGCAGGAGCTCATTAGCATAACTCATTAGCATAATTATTTGCATATGCTACACCTCCTGAAATCACTGGAAGTATGTCAGAAGGCAAGAAAGGAGGGAGGAAGAAAGAAAGAAAGAGCTGGCAGAGAGGGGACAGCTACTAATCCAAGCCTCAGAAATATGACTATTCTGGGAGGATAGCTTCAGTGGTGGCTGAAGCCTTCAGAAGGCTGGTTGGAGGAACAAGGACCTTTCCAGGGGACGGGGACATTTTGCTGCAGCCATGACACAAGCAGGCATTCCCCCGTGGGGGGGGGGGGGGGGCTGGCACCAACTCCCGGAGCTGCACTCCCCCGAGCTCCTGCTCGAAAGGACCCCTGTCCTCTCCTATTCACACCGCACCTCTGAAGAACACACTGGTGCTTGCATTGCATGTGTTCCAACGTTCTGTGGTACGCTGTGACATTCACACTAACAGTATCTTGTATGCAGCTTAGGATATGGGGACTTGCTCCTTCATTCATATTGCGAGGAACATCTATTCCATATGAGAACTGAATATTCTGTGAATTTCGTAGCGAATGTCTTCAGCAGTCAAACATGCTCTGTTCTCCTGTGTTGCTCAGATATGCCGATCATTGGGTGTGTTCCATTTGGTATCAACTAATTCCAGTGCCCAACCAAGTATGGTCACAACTTTCTTTTCTTTTACAAAAATGGATTGGTAGCTGTTACTAAGGACTACTTAGATGAACACCAAGAGTTGGATCTTTTAAAAAGAGCAGCATTCAGTTATGATTTCTGTATATTGTATGTGACTGATTTGATTGTCTAATTAAACAATTCTTTTTTTTTTAAATAAAATTTTTTATTGCCTTTTAATCCCTACACCTACACTAAAATCTACACACTAACCTACCCTAAGGTATACAGAAAATGCGTTCGTAATGCTTATAATGCTAATATCTTTAGTTACTGAAAAGCTAAATTATTTCTTGGCATACATTACTAATTCATTCTTGCTGTTTACAAATAAAAATTAAACATTGGATCCCTGGACTACATACATCAGAGTAAACAATGTGTACTAAATTTTAAAGTTACAAGGCTTGATGTGTTATTACAGCGAGAGAAAAAAACATTTAAAAAACTATTTCTCCTTTGATTCTCTTCCTTTCTTCTTATCTTTCTTCTTCTTAGGGGCGGCCGCCCCCTTCTTAGACTCCGAATCTTCTCCATCTTCATTCTCTGAGCTTTCAAATCCATACATACTCTCCTGCTCTGCCAGTGAGTCATCTGGTTCAGTCTCTGCTTTCTTCTTTTTGTGCTTTTCCAAAAATGCTCTTGCTTGTTCAATGGAGTCAATTTTGAATTTCTTATCTAATTAAACAATTCTCTGCTGAGCAGAGTAGTCATACAGCAAGAGAGTTGGGGAATAGATAGGGCAACTCCCTCTGACATCCATCAGGCCTGAGGCACCAGGAGAAGAAGAAGAAGAAGAAGAAGAAGAAGAAGAAGAAGAAGAGATTGGATTTATACCCCGCCCTCCACTCCCCAAGGGAGTCTCAGAGTGGCTTACAAACTCCTTTTCCCTTCCCCTCCCCACAACAGGCACCCTGTGAGGTAGGTGGGGCTGAGAGAGCTCTTTCCCAAGCTGTCCTTGAGGGAACAGCTGGTACAGAGCTATGGCTTGCCCAAGGTCATCCAGCCAGGTGCAAGTGGAGGAGTGGGGAATCAAACCCGGTTCTCCCAGATTAGAGTCCGTGCACTTAACCACGACACCAAACTGGCTCTCCAGAGGGGGTGGGGAGTAGGAAAGTCCTAGGTCATGATCAGATGGCTCTTTAGAGTGCCTGGCAGATTTAAAGGGAACGTCCAGACAGCAACATCTGGGAAATGTGCCCCTTCTGTGATCAGCTAATCGTCGATCCCCGCAATGGAGCCCTACTTTAAAGATACTGTTGAAAGTCCAATCTAGTGTTTGCTGGTGGGCCAATGGTGGACTTTCCCCTGTCGGGTCATTTCAGCACGCAATCAGCCCGTCGGGATGGTCTGACTCCAGACCATCCCGAATGGCCGCCATTTAAAAGAATTCTTAGCGATATGTGCGTGAACACATAACCGTGCGACGACTGAAGAGCTTCAGTCAAACGCCCCGGACAATTTCACGTTTCTGAAGGGCCCAGGAAATTTATGAACTTTATTTATTTATTTTTTGTAATAAATTTTATTGTTTTCTAACATCTTACATATTTTTCTCATACAAACCCTTTTTCAGTATTGTATCCATTTTTGTTCTATTGTATAATCTTGTTATCATCTTATAATGGTGGTTTCCCACCACATCTGAAGCATTTAACATTTTCAATTTTAACCATTCTTTATATGCATATATATATTTTTACTCTCCTGGTAGCGACATATAAAACCTTACAAAACTATCCATCATATAAATTCTTATTTTCTTATACAATTCTAAAAATATCCTTATCTTCTAACTGCCATTTATACATTCAAATATATCTTTTTAGTATTATGTCCAAGTATAAATGTAATTTTTCATATCCCAATATTGTTCAACATATTCTTTCAAATCTTTCCAAGCTTCTAAAAAAGTCTCTGAGTACAGATTATTCAATTTTCTCATCCATTTGTCCATTTCAGCCATATACAACAATTTTTTCAACCACTCCCACACCTCCGGTATTTTTTCACCTTTCCAGTTCTGCGCATAGACCATTCTTGCCGTTGTAATCATATACCATATTAGTGTCCTTTTTTTAACATTTATCTCTTCTAAGGAAATTTATGAACTTTGTTAATTGAAATGGTACCGAGAGGAAGGAACCACTGGCGGTGCTTTTAACATTCAACTCTGCGCATGCGCGGAAAAACAAGTACATGGTGAGGCAAATATGTGCCTGCGCAAGTAGAATGACGTCACCACCTCTGCCGCACGTCTCTTGCCTTGAAAACCCTTCGGGGTCGACAGGTCAGCACTTCCCCCACATACCAGACCATGCTGCCCAACACATCTGGCATTAGGGAGCCAAAGAGCCCTGATTTCAGGTCGGCATGACCCCTCCATTTTAGGCAACCACTGAGACAGGATATGATAAAAATGGCTGGGCATGTCTAGGGCTCCCAAAAAGCCGCCGCCACCACCAGAGCCTCTCCCCCCCACCACCTGGCTCCCCTGCACCCCTCTCCCCACCCACTCCTCCCTCCCTCCCTCTCTCTCTCTCTGGGGGCAATCAGGCCAACTGCCCAGCATGATGACGTCACCCGGAAGTGACATCATCACACTGGGCATGTTGCCGGGGCGACGCTCTGGCAATTGCCCTGAAACTCTATGGTGCCATAGAGTTTCCAGGGCGATTGCTAGAGCTTCACCACGGCAACGTGCCCAGCATGATGACGTCACTTCCGGGTGATGTCATCACGCTGGGCAGTCGGCCGCATCACCCCCAGAGAGAGAGAGAGAGAGGGAGGGAGGGAGGGAGGAGTGGGTGGGGAGAGGGGGGGCTCTTCCGGCAGCAGCAGCTTCTTGGTAGCCCTAGCGGCAGGTGGCGGCCGGGGGCCTGGAGGGTAGGGAGGCACAGCAGCAGGGAGGTGCTCCATTTCACCTGGGGGGGCTCAGTCCCCCCTGGAAAATTTCAGGGGTGGCCCACGCCCCTGCGTAGTTGACGCCTATGAACACAGGCTACTTCTGCACTTTCATTTTTGTCACTTATTTGTCCCTATTGCTTCAGGGTCGTCGTCCCCCAACATGTTTTGCTGTCTCTCTCATAGTTCCAGAAGGAGCAAAACACATGTGGAAAAGGGGAGGGAGGAACCCAAAGCAATGGGGACAAATGAAAGCTTTCGTGTGCATGCACATTTCTTCAGACAAGAGAATGGTTTTCAAAGACCCCATGATCAGGAAGCAAAACTGTCAAGAAGTTTGATAGAACCAGGGGTCATTTTGTAGAAAAAGAGGTGCAGGAACTCATTAGCATAACTCATTAGCATAACTTATTTGCATATGCTACACCACCTGACATCACTGGAAGTATGTCAGAAGGAAGGACGGAAGGACGGAAGGACGGAAAGAAAGAAAGAAAAAAAGAAAGAAAAAAAGAAAGAAAGAAAAAAAGAAAGAAAGAAAGAAAGAAAGAAAGAAAGAAAGAAAGAAAGAAAGAAAGAAAGAAAGAAAGAAAGAAAGAAAGAGATGGCAGAGAGAGACAGCTACTAATCCAAGCCTCAGAAATACCACTCTTCTGGGAGGATAGCTTCAGTGGTGGCTGAAGCCTTCAGAAGGTTGGTCGGAGGAACAAAGACCTTTCCAGGGGACGGGGTCATTTTGCTGCAGCCATGACACAAGCAGGCATTCCCCCATGGGGGGGTGGGGTGGGGGCTGGCACCAACTCCCGGAGCTGCATTCCCCCAAGCTCCTGCTCGAAAGGACCCCTGGATAGAACATTCTGCTGAAAAACTAGCTCACTCTTTCAGCTGGGTCGCTGTGTTGGTCAGAAGCAACAGAACGAAGTCGGAGTCCAGCGACACCTTTAAGACCAACAAAGTTCAATTCCGGGAACAAGCTTCTGTGTGTCAGAACACACTTCTTCATGCACACAAGAGTTTGTACCCAGAATTAAACTTTGTGGGTCGTAATGGTGCCACAAGCTCAGTTTGTGACGGGTGGACGGGATCTGAGCCAAGCTGGCAAGTGTTGGAGCGTCCCTGTTGAGAATCTTTCGAAACGTGGAACCTTTGTGCGACAAGAAAAGATCCAGCAGACTCAGGCAACTTCGGACTTAGGCCCACTGCTTTGCAGATAACTTAGCAGGTTGTGATTAATTTTTTTTCTATTTTCTGCTGGAGAAGAACATCATTCTGCCAGATCATTCTATCATCACACAATGCTAACAAATGACTCGAGGTTGGGCTTTGTTTAAGTGTTACTTAGCATAATGTTGCATTTTAGTTATTACATTATCTATCATGTTACATGTCATCAGCCCCTCTTTAATTAAGGTGATGGAATTCAGCGTGATGGAAATTTGCCCTGTGCTGGTATGGATTTGGAAGGAAAATACATATTGCCGCTGCAATATCTTTTTTCTTAAATCCACAGAGTGTTTTTTGCCAAGCTGTGCGTACACACAATCATGTGTTTCTGCTCCAAGCTGATCGTAGAGACACCACAAAGACATCTTGCTTCACTGAATGGGAACATTGCAAACTATCAGGGAGGAAAACAAACAGATAAACTTAAATTACCTGTTCTGCTAAGACTCCCCCCCACCTTCAGTGGAATCTCGGTGGATGCCAGGAAATGCAAAGGAGAAAATTTAAAGGGAAATTGAAGCAAATAAACCTTTCAAAGCAGTTTCCAAAGGAGTGGGTTACTCAGCCATAAACATCACTGAAAGAGAAGGCCTAAACAGGTCTCCTCAGAAGAAAGCCCCATTTTACTCAATGGGGATCACTCCCAGGAATGTACTTTTTAGGACCGCAACCTTATTTTCTCAGCTAGCAATAGACATATTCCTTCAGCCTGACTCACAATTAGCTGTTTGTTTGCTCCGTTATGTATTGACCATGCGGTCGCCATGTGCTCCAGTAATGGCGACCGCCATGTGGCCAGAACACATGGCCAAGAAACTACCTGAGCTTCAGCCAGGTAGAACAAAGGCCAGGTGGATTCAAACCGGCCACCAATCATGTACCTAGGTTTCTCCCAGGGAACCTATGAGATGTAAATAGACTGATAATAGCCTATCAGGCCAGTTGGGCGAGGTCAGGGGATTGTCCCTGACCAGCATAAAAGGAGGGCTCGGAGCCCTGGGTTGTGTGCTTCATCCGGACCAGCAATAAAGATCTAGCTGTTTCACTGTTCCATGGACTCCCGATTCCAATACTTTTCACATTCTGTTTTCTTGGAGAATTCTCAGAATGAAATGGGTATCTTATTGGGAGTTCTCAGAAGGTTCTCTGTTGGCTCTTCTTGCTGGCTCTACCTTTTCCTAAGCAACCTTTGATCATGTGGGATACAGGAAGCCAGTAGGAGAGAGGGCTGGAGGAGATCTTAGAACTCTCATCTTTAAGGCCGAATCAGGGTTGTTTGTTGTGAAACACCTGGAGGTTTTGGGGGTGGAGTCTGGAGAGGGCAGGGTTTGGGGAGGGACCTCATCATGGTACAATGCTATAAAGTCCACCCTCTAAAGCAGCCATTGTCTCCAGGAGAATAGAACTCTGTAGTCTGGAGCTCAGTTGTAAAAATGTGAGCCCTTCAGGCTCCCTCTGGAGGTCGGCAACTCTTGTTGGAGCACCCTTCACTACTGAGATGCAGGCCCATAGCTATGGTGGGGCTTTGGGGGGCTATGCCCCCTTTCTTAAAGGCACGGCCCCACAATAATTTCTCCTGTAAATTCTCCCCCCATCATTTAAAAAACATTTTAAAGGGGTGTGCTACTTTAAACAGAGTGGGGTGCTGTAGCTGACAAATTCCCACACTGAGCAAGGGGGCTGGAGTAGATGAATTGTCATCTAACGTGGTTGACAGCCTGCAGTTTAGACATCTGTCCTGATAACAGCTTTTTAAATGGCTTTTCTTTCTGCACTGAGAGCTTCAGCCCCACCAGGAACAAACTGCCCCACGAGCCACAAAATCCTGGCTATGGGCCTGCTGAGATGTCTCTGAACTCCAATTTCAATGGGAGGTGGTGGTGGATTGTCACCGACTGCTTCTGCATAGTGACCCTAGACTTCCTTGGTGGTGTCCCATCCAACTACTAACCAGGGCTGACCCTGCGTAGCTTCCAAGATCTAGTGAGATCAGACTAGTCTGAGCCTCCAGGTCAGAGCTCAATAGGAGGTACTGGGAGTGAAAAATCATGTCTATCCCAGCAGTAGTAGATGTAACCAGGTCTGAAGGACAAGGTTAACAAAATCTCCGTACTGTCTACCCACATCATCCAACTACCTTGCCTACTACTTCTTTGCTAGGATAGTTTTCCTTGATAATTGAGAGGTGGGACTACCAGAGATGGTCCTGTAAGACCATGAGATAAGAAGCTGTGGGGTCAGTTCATTATCTGCTTGATGGGAGGAAAACTTGATTGGGAACCTGCCATTGGGAAAACTCGTCATTGGGAACCTTTCATTCCAAATGTTGGGTGATTTTTTCTTTTCAGTATTTGAGATCTGAGAATAGTGAGCCAAACCTATTGCTTATATTATCAAGAGAGACCTTCTCAAATTAGTGGGGACAGGGCAAAGATCAGTGGAAGGTGAAAGTGTTAAGTGCAGAAATGCCAAGGTAGATCAACCTTTACAGCGGGGACATCTGTTAACTATTCTGGTTGGAAAAGGCTCTGTCAGTTAGATTATCCACTGGGTTACTCTCTCCCTTCTCAATGCCTTTTTCTTCCCATGCTTTGCCAAATGCTGCTGTAAAAAGCAAACAGCATAACTTGTTTCACCAAAACATCTTCTGATTTCAACTCGTTATTCCTATTTAATAAATTCTCATAGGTTCCTTTGTTATCTGGCGTGAGTAAGGTAGGTTTAACAAAAGCTTCTAAGGGCGATACCCATCTCGGTGTTAGCCTATAAAAGTGTTTTTGTAATCTTTAACCAAATTTGGATAAGTGAATCTCTGAAAATATGTTCTTTAATGTTAGTGTGAACTTTCTCTTTTCCATACCATAGGTAGGCATGCCAGCCCATCGTAAGGTCAAATCCTTCTAATTTTAACAAGGAATGGAATGGTAAAACAAGGAATGGAATTTTCCTGGTGGAAAAGAATTCAACTTAAATCAAGATTTGAGGAAGATTAAAAAAAACTGCTTTTGAAAAAAGTTTTACATAACTGGATAAAATATGGTTACGTTTGAAAGACAAACTAATTCAGAAATTATATAACTGGTTGTTGGATGATGCTATGCAGGATGAAAGGGTGAAAATATCTATGATCTCATGGATGAAGGATATTGGTCATACACTAGATATTGATGAGTGGAGTAAAATATGGAAATTGGCTAAATATATGAAATCAGTGGCATATAAGGAAAATATCTTTAAGATGTTTCATAGATGGCACTGGTCTCTGGATAGGATCGCTAAATGTTATTCTAAGGTATCTAAAAATTGTTGGAAGTGTAAAACCAATGTAGGAACTTTTATCATCTATGGTGGAGATGTGAGAAGACTCAAAAGTGTTGGATGATGGTTCAGAGAATAATTGTAGAGATCTTTGCAGTAAATTTACCTTTAATGCCGGAAATATTCTTGTTGAATATATTACCAGAAAATATTGGCCAGGATAAATATCTTATTACATATATTATAACACTAACCAGGATTTTGATAGCGAAAAATTGGAAAGGAAATAGGCTCCCATCCAAAAAGGAAGTTAAAGCAAAAAAATTTTGAGGTTGCAGAAATGGATAGGTTAAATATGAGATTACTAAATCAAACGGAAGAATTATATTACCAAAGGTGGAACAGAGTGTATAACTGGATGAATGTGAAAATGTAGAGACAGACTCGCTTTAGGAAAAAAATATTGCCATAAAGAATTTATTTATTTGTTTGTTAAGTTGGTTTTTCTTTGTTGTTTATGTCGGTATAAATGATGGAAAAGTGATGTGAATTGGAAAAAACTCAATAAAATTTGCTTAAAAACAAACAAACAAACAGCATAACATTCATTTCCAAAGATTTTCAGAGATTTCCAAGTACTATTGCTTTTAAACTTTGGACTGGTTGTATTTTAGGTATTTAAAAAAAGAGAAAAATTTGACTTGACTTATTTTAATATCCAAATGCACATCCCTATTAAATAGAGACCATTAGAACATGTGTGTGTATGTGTGTGGGGGTCTCTTAGACAGATCTCCCCTCCAGATACAAATCTTGGATACAAATCTTGGGTACTGTGTGTCTTAATTGCACAGTCTCCAGCTGTCCTTACTGAAATGAAACAGTGTCTGTTTCTGGGTACCCGTTCCTCATAAATCACTGTCTCTATTTCGAGAGCTTAGGGATAGTCTATTAAATGTTTGTTAGTGTGTGCATATGTGCCATTCTTGGAGCTTCTCCCTTGAGTGTCAGCCAGCGGAACCAAAAGATGGGACGACAGAATCCTGAGTCTGGCGCACATGTATGTCAATGCAATGTGTGAACACTAAGGCGCTATTTCATGCCTGGGCAGTGATCTTGCACACAGTTGCTAAGGTGATGAAGTTCATTTTGACATGCTAACGACAGCATTTTAAAAGATATATTTAATTCCACTTTTCTCCCCAAGGTGGACACTAAAGTGTCTTACAACACCATTAGGAGGTAGGTGAGGCTGAAAGAAGAAGAAGAGATTGGATTTATAGCCGACCTTTCACTACCCGAAGGAGTCTCCAAGCGGCTTACAATCTCCTTCCCCTTCCCCTCCCCACAACAGATACACTGGGAGGTAGGTGGGGCTGAGAGAGCCCTCTCAAGAACAGCACTTGAGAGGACAGCTCTGAAAGAACTTGTGACTGACCCAAGGTCACACCAGCAGCTGCATGTGGAGAATTGGAGGAATCAAACCCGGTTCTCCCAGATTAGAGTCCATGCTCCTAACCACTACACCAAACTGGCTCTTGCAAATGCAAATGCAAATGCAAAAAAAAAAATGAAAATAGCAAATCTGACAGAAAAATCAGGCAAGATTAAAAAGAATGAGTCTCAAGGTCACCCAGTGAGCTTGCATGGCAGAGTGGGGTTTCAAACCTGGGTCACCCAGGTCTGACGCTCTATCCACTACACCACACTGAAGTGGTCTGAGGATAATTCCTCACTTTGGGGTCTCACTTTTGGGGGTGACCTTTTTGTTATAGGACAATGATATTTTTCTCATGTACCTTGAACACAGGAAGGGAAGGCAGCCCGGTAGCCCAATGTTTTCAGATCTCGGAAGCTAAGCAGGGTTGGTACTTGGATGGGAGACCACCAATGAAGACTCAGTGGCAAACCACCTCTGCTTCTCACTTGCCTTGGAAGCCCACTACTGCGGTTGCCATAGGTCAACTGCAAGTTGTTGGTACTTTACACACACACACACACACACACACTTTGAACAAAACCACGCACACCCTTTTTTTTTGTTTAAAATAGAGATGTTACCAAATACTGTGAAACTGGTTTCAGTGCGGAACTTCAAATTCCTTTTATTTATTTATTTGTTCCTGTGCTTGGGATGAAATTGCCTTTCCCTTGCTGTATTAAAGATATTACAGAAAAATGCAGGGGTCATTTCGAGCAGGAGCTCAGGGGAGCGCAGCTCCGGGAGTTGGTGCCAGCCTCCACTCCCCCCACCCCCGGCAGGGGGAATGCCTGCTTGTGTCATGGCTGCAGCAAAATGACCCCGTCCCCTGGAAAGGTCCTTGTTCCTTTGACCAGCCTTCTGAAGGCTTCAGCTACCACTGAAGCTATCCTCCCAGAATAGTGGTATTTCTGAGGCTCGAATTAGTAGCTGTCCCCCCCTTCCTTCCTTCCTTCCTTCCTTCCTTCCTTCCTTCCTTTCTTTCTTTCTTTCTCCCTCTGTCTCTCTTTTTCTTGCCTTCTGACATACTTCTGGTGATGTCAGGTGGTTTAGCATATGCAAATAAGTTATGCTAATTAGTTATGCTAATGAGCTCCTGTACCTCTTTTTCTACAAAATGACCCCTGGAAAAATGTATATATTGTTGATAAAGTTCTGCATTAATTGCATCAATGGAGTAACGCCAATGCATCTACTGTATTTATTTTTATTTTATTTTTTGGAATTTATATCCCGCCCTCCTCGCCATACGGCGGGCTCCATGGAGTTGCAAAAAGAAAAGCATACAGTGTAAAAACTGTGTAATTGCATTAACTGAGTTAAAAAGTGTATAATGCAAAAATTATGTACATGCAAAAAAAAAAAAAGCAAATCTGATGGAAAAATTAGGCAAGACTTTTTTAAAAATTCCCACCCATGCCCACAAACAATTAAGGGGGGGGGTAGTATTTGTGCTCTTCTAGTTTTAAATTGTATAACTAGCTACTCAGACAGTGACCCCGGATATTTAAATAAGGCTGTCACAAGCATCCCAAAC
This sequence comes from Lepidodactylus listeri, assembly GCA_029233225.1. NCBI lineage: Eukaryota > Metazoa > Chordata > Lepidosauria > Squamata > Gekkonidae > Lepidodactylus > Lepidodactylus listeri. The sequence goes on along the minus strand of JARCFY010000021.1, from coordinate 9,821,353 downwards.
ATTCCATTGGTGAAAATTCTGATTCTTCCACCGCAAGTTGCCCACACGGATGCATATCGAAGTTTCGTGCGCCCTTGCTCTGAAGCCTAACATTAAGTGGTCTAGCACAGCTTTGGTCGGCGAAGACCGTTCGGCTTCTCTAGTTTCTCCTCATTCCTCCGTCTTTTGTTTCCCCAGAAAGGAAAGTGAGTTTGAAAGTGTCAGGACAGTGTAAAATGCTGATATATAGGCCACTGTTGTTTGAAGGCCTTTTGAGGGACCCGACTCCTCCCTCCTCCTCTGTTCCCTTCAAGTCGGGGAATGATTCATCAGCTGGCCTTTCGCGAGAGAAAGAGGCCTGCCCTTGGGTTGAGGGCCTTTGACCCCACTGAAGAGAGGGGTCAGACTGGGAGCAATGTAGGTAGCGCCAGCACCAGGGCTTTGGGCCTTAGAAACAGAAGGGAGAGTTGGCAGGAAGAATGGAGTGGGATGGTGGGAAAAAGTGGGAATTTCTAAAAGTTAAGAGTATATTTCTAAGAGTCTCAGTGGATCAGCTGACAAGTGAGGTCAGGGGTCATATTTATGCTTGATTCCTTGAGCATGTTACAGTAACATCTGCTTGTTAAGGGTCTCCAGGGACCAAATGTTCCTGACCTTTGCCTACAAAAAAAGAAGAAGGGAGGGGGGTGGACCAAGGAAAAGATTAGATGTTCATATTAACATTTTGTGTCAGAGTTTAAGGTTTGGCTCTCCTGGGGCTGGTTTGGCACAGACAGCTCATTCTTTTTTGGGGTGTGTTCCCCCCCCCCCCAAAAAAAATTCATCATTTATGTTTTTGGCACCACATTTCAGCCACAAGTTGCCCATTAAAAGCCAGGCGTTGGAAGTCTGGGACAAACCGGAGGAGGAAAAAAGTCTGGGACAAACCGGAGGAGGGAAAATGTGTGTCTTTTCATGTCCCAAGCCTGGTCAGAATGCCCTCTGATTTCATGGGCGGCCAGAAATGGTATGTGAATTAGTCCCCCCACCCCACCCCATTCCAAAGAGTAGGCACTTGATATTTAATGCCTGAAGCAAAGGGAAAGATCTGACTAGAAATGTGTGGGAAAGTTTGAAATCCGGCCTCGAGATCTAATAAAAATATGTACAGGGAAAGACAGCTGTCGTTTATACAAGGAATAAAAATATTGTCTCATATAATCCTTGAATTAATCGGAACAAGATAATTCATCAGTCCCTAGGGTTGCCAGGGCCCTCCTGGCAACTGGTGAGGGATGGGGGGACTTACTGAGAGTGGGAGGGAGGCCCAACCGATGTCACAATGACAAGTCTATGGCCCTTCCTGCATGACCCCGAAGTGATGTCATCATGCAGTGACATTGGAGCGACACTCTGGTATTTGGACAAAATCTCTATGGCAATTTTGGTTTCTACCATAGAGTTTTTTTGCCTAAATACCGGAGTATTGCCCTCGATGTCGCCGACATGATGACATCACTTCCAGATCACGTTGGAAGGGATGCAGACTTGTTGCTGCAACGTTGACTGGGCCTCACTCTTTTTCTGGGTAAGTCCCCCCCATACACCAGCCAGCTGATTGGTGACAGGGGTTGGGGGCCTGGTGGCAGGGGACAGCTGCCTCTGCCAGGTGACCTTATCAGTCGCAGTAGGAAGGGTGGCCTCGAAAGAGCCCTCGTTCCCCTTGCCCCAAATCAAATAAACATTATTTATTTATTTGTGTTCAAATATTTTATGCCGCTTTCCCACCCCAGGTCTATCTACGCACCCCAGGTGGCAAACTATCAAAACCATTAAAACAAACCTTTCAAAAACATGCCGGGTAGAAACAATTAAAACAACAATTAAGCAAAACACATCAACAGGAAGGAGGGTCACTGAGGGAACACACACACAAACACACACGTACAAACAGCTTAAATCTTTACGTGCTGGTGGAAGACAGTGATCAAGGGGGGGTATGCAAATCTCTCTGAGGAGGGGATTCCATAAAAGTTCCAGTCAGACTCCTTGATCCCATTTGCCTGGACGTTGGAGCAAGCTGGGGGGAACTACTTTGTGGTAGGGAAGGCTGAGGGTTCGTGACAGGCTTGCGGTCACCCAGGAAAGCTTCCACGGCATGTGGGAATTTGAACCCGCTGTAACCTGCTTCAGGAGCTGTGAAGGTACAAAGAGCAAATCTTCAGCATGCTTATGGACATTTCTACTAAATCTGAGGTGCTCCTCTCCAATGTGGGTCCCCACTCTCTGACACTGTGGGAAATGAATTTCAATAAACACATTTCAATCATTCTTTGGCATACCGTAGGGTTTGCCCTCTGAAGCTGCCATTTCCTCTAGGTGAACTGACCTTTGTTGTCTGGGGATCAGAATTCCTGAGAGAACTCCAGGCCCTACCTAGACACTGGCAGACCTGAAGTCGGTGTCAACACCAAGCAGATTGACCCAAAGTCTACCAAAATTCCCTGATGGTGTCAAGGGGAAAAACAAGACAAAAGTAAGTGCTTGGGTGTTCTAAGGAATTAACTGGGATTCATTCCAACATGAAGTATAAAAGGTGCAGAGATTTGCATGACACTTCTTTAAAGGAGGATGGATGGATGGATGGATGGATGGCTAGATGATAGATAGATAGATAGATAGATAGATAGATAGATAGATAGATAGATAGATAGATAGATAGATAGATAGATAGATAGAGGATGGATGGATGGATGGATGGATGGATGGTTTACCATCTTTACCTGCTGAAATTTACTATCTTTATTTGGTCTGGATTCAGAAGAAGAAGAAAATAGCACCACCTTGAAATCTACGCATACGAATAGCGTGACCTGTTTTAATACATGTTGTTTTATACTGTTTTAATTGTTTTTATTTTTAATAATGTATTGTATTTTTATGATGTCTTGGTTTGCACTGTGATCCACCCCGAGCCTGCTTTACAGCAGTATGGTATCCTTTAATAGAATATATATTGCAAAATGTTGACTCATTTAATTTTCCACCACCCTTTGATATTTTAAGAATGTAAAAATTCGGATATTCTTCATTCCTGACTGTAAAGCTCAAAAGAATTTAGTGATGCAAAGTATTGTAATTTATGGTGATCTTAATCATACTATCAACATATTTCAACTAATGTAATATACTGAAATGCTTTAATTGCAACCTATTTGCTTTGTATTATTGGTTTACATACTGTTGTTAACTGTTAATTTTAAAAAATATATATTATAAAAAAAAGAAAACACAAAGAATTAATAATGATGATAATGATGATAATAATAATAATAATAATAATAATAATAATAATAATAATAATAATAGATGATGATTGGATTTATACCCTGCCCTTCACTACCCAAGGGAGTCTCAGAAAGGCTTACAAACTCCTTTCCCTTCCCCTCCCCACAACAGACACCCTGTGAGGTAGGCGGGGCTGAGTGAGCTCTGACAGAAACTGCTTTTTTTAAGAACAGCTCTGCCAGAACTATGGCTTGCCCAAGGCCATCCAGCAGGTTCAAGTGGAGGAGTGGGGAATCAAACCCGGTTCTCCCAGGTTAGAGTCCGCGCACTTACCCACTACACCAATCATTTGATTGGTTATTTGGAAATGCATTCAGTAATAAGCAACTATCAATCTCCTAGCAAGTCTTTCAAAGTTTCTTAATCTAGGTCAGAACCCTCAAGCTCGGGTTTTGCCATGCAAGTTCAGAGTGGGTAGGTATGGCCACTTCCACCCTGTCACTTTTGTCCCTGCTTTGTCCCTATTGCTTTAGGTGTGTCCCCCCCCCCCTTTCCACACGTGTTTTGCTTCCTCTGGGACTACTAGAGAGAGCAAAACACTTGGGGGGGCGGAATCCTGAAGCAATGGGGACAAATGACTGACTAAAATGACAGCGGCAGATGTGGCCTATCTTTCTTCCCCGTGTGAGGAAGCGCACGTACACACAACAGTTCATATCCTGAATAAACTTTGGTTGGTCTTGAAGATGCTCAAAATTTGCTCTACTGCTTCAGACCCACACGGCTGCTCACCTGGATCTGTCTTCCCCATAGCATTGCCAGCTTTGGGCTCGGAAATACGCGGAGATATTGGGGGTGGAGCCAGGGAGGGCAGGGTTTGGGGAGGGGAGGGACCTTGGCAGGGCATCACACCCTAGAGTCTATCCTCCAAAGAAGCCATGTTATCCAGGAGAATTGATCTTGGGTACTTGGCGATCAATTGTAATAGCGGGAGATCTCCAGGTGCCACCTGGAGGTTGGCAAAGCTGCTCCCTTGGCTAAACTTCTTCCCCTTTAACCGACTCATATACACACGTTGACTTTTTTAAAAAAATATATCCCTCTCCCCAAGTTCCCTTTCCTTTGCAAGGGACCCCCTCATAAACATGCAGAGCAATTTTCCAGCACATTAACCTAGGATGGGAGAGACCCCGCTCTCCAGGCGAGGGGGAGGTTTAAGAAAATGGAGACGCAAGGGGGGGGGGGTGTTGAAGATGGATGAGCCTGGGGTATAAGACAGGGGGGTTCCCCCCCTCCACTGTCCTGCCCGATACACCTAGGACAATGGCTTCATTGAGTAGGATGCTTGACACCAGCGTCATAAAGTACTAGCAGGGCACAAAAGGTCTGACATTTGAAAGTACCAGTTCCTGCCCTCTCCCCATTACGGCTCCATCCAGGGGTTGGGCCTAACAGTTTGGGCCTTTGTCATTCACCGTAACACGAGGTGTAAATAAACAGTGTTGACTTTGATGCAGTCACACAACATTGCCTGCCCTTCTCTCCCCCCCCCCCCCCCAAAAAAAAGACAACATTTCCTTCCAAGCTTTACAGTATTGCCCCTGGCAAGCAACACTTTCCCAATTATTTTGGGGTACAGGAGGGTGTGTGAGGGGAAAAGCATGAGGATAAGCAGTGCTTTGTTAGGGACGGTTCTCTCTTTCTCACGGGAAAGCTGAAAATTGGCTGAAAAGCTGAGAGCTGAGGTGTTTTCCTGGGTAAACCCAAACAGAAAAAGAAAGCAGCAAACTAACGGCATGTGTGTATGTGTTTGTGGGGGGGGGGGGATGGAGGGTGCTAAATGACACCAAGAAGTCAACAACTTCCCCAACACTACTAAAAGCTCAAGCTCCTGTATTTCAAATGACCAAATTCCCTTTCCTCTGAGGTTCTTTAAAGTATGAACACTGGAAGGCCAGTAGTTCGGCAGTTTGAGACCCGAGTGCCGCGTGACGGAGTGAGCTCCCATCTCCGGTCCCAGCTCCTGCCAACCTAGCAGTTTGAAAGCAAGAAACTGCAAGAAGATAAATAGGTGCCGCTTTGGTGGGAAGGAAACAGTGTTCCGTGCGCCTCGGCGTCTAGTCATGCCGGCCACACGACCACGGAGAAGTCTTCGGACAGCGCTGGCTCTTTGGCTTGGAAACGGAGATGAGCATCGCCCCTTAGAGTTGGATTCGACTGGCTTTTGAGCAAGGGAAACCTTTACCTTTATCCCCAGTCTTTCCATTTTGAGGGATGTCACATAGCTAGCAGGTACTGGAAAAGACCTTCCCCTGTTTGAGACATGCTAGCTTCTGCCAGTCAGGGGGGAGGGGGAATATCAGGCTGTCAATCTGTCTCCATATACTGCCTATTTGTATCTTCATCCGTTCGTGGGAGATGCTGCTCCATTGGTAATAAGACTGCCAAGCCCCTAGTTTGAAGGGGAATCTCCCACTCCAAGCTTTGCGGGAGAGGGAGGTTAAAAACTCACCAATGTCACTTTGGGAAAAAAGCTGGAATCAACACGTAGTTCTAGGAATCACTAGAAATTTTCTACTAAAATCATAGACTTGCTAGCAATTCCCAGAACTACCACAATAGCTTCTGGGTTTTCCCACCAGCTAGCGGGAGGGTTGGGGAAGGAACACAGTGAGGGAGATGGCGTCATGAGTGTGATGATGTCACTTAGGGAGGAAACCCGGAAGTTATGGTGGTAGTTCTGGGAATTCCTAGCAAGTCTATGGTTTTAGCACAGAGTTTCTAATGATTCCTTGTCTCGGCCTGCCGACCCTGATTTGTAATGACATAGAAACAAAAAACATTGACTGTGGAATGCATCTGGTGTGGGTTCAGGCAACCATATCACACCCCATTCTAGGGGAAGCTCTCCTTGGTACGGAATCCTGGAAGATAGTCAACTGACACCCTCCCTTATCAATTCTACCTCAACCTTTCTTTCACCTTGGGACTTCACAGGTTTTCTTCAAGTGGGCATGCTCAGAACTAATGCCTTTCCAACTGCGGCGACAATTACTGGCCTATAAGAAAAAGCCCTCGCCCAAACTCGACACCGTGAGCGGATTTTAATGCCAAATTTCTCCCCTTGTTCATCTATGGAATGCACTTCAGGATTTCACCCTTGTCCAGCTCTTTCTCGCTACGCTCTAAACGGTTTGAGAGAAGGAATGCACGCCATCAAAGGCGAGCCATTTCCCTCCTGATTTGTGTCTGAAACATGAAAACAACGTAACAGCTGCATGCTGCATTGAATAAAGAACATACACATGCATTTAAATCACTTATATCTTACTTTTTTATGATGCAATTGTGAATTATGTTCTTTTTGCATCTGTAATTAGTGGGCAGAACAGATGGCGGAGGCTTAGTTTAAAGTGATGTGTCCATTAAACTAACCTATGTTGCCAAATGATTGCCTCCTATAACAGGGGTGTTCATTCAATACAGCAGGCGGTTTGTCGGGCTGAAACCCATTTGCCAGAAACGAAAAAAAAAAATAGAGAAGGCCTCTGGACTTTACACAACGGTTGTTATTTTTAGGGCTTTCCCTATAAAAGGAATCCACGGCAACAGGGTTCGCCTCATAACCTCGGAGCGTATGTTTTACTGTAGCCCGTTATAATTTTAAATATGACCTTGTGGGGTAATGATAAGCATTTTATGGTCATAAATAATAGGTTGTGTTTGAGATGACAACATGGAATTCTCCTCTCTAAGAAGGAAGGAAGAAAAAAAAATGCAATCATCTGGGAAAGCGCATAACCCATTTGGCGATCTTAGCTAATCTCCGACGGCCATTTGTATGCAATATACAACACCCGACAATGAGCCGTCTCCCCCCCCCCTCTTTTTTTTTCTTAGGGAATAATCGATCCAGCGGTGAGACAAAGAAGTGTTTCTGGAATGGATGGTGGTAACGTTGCCAAAAAGGCCTAAGGAGGTTTCAAACCATACCTTGTTGCAGACAGATGGCGGGTTTTATAAGCGCTAGCATTTCTTAGTAAACTTTTAATAACATTTCTTTAGGTTGTTCCTTCTTTTTTTTTTTTTTTTTTTGGAGGGGTGAATTGAACAAGGAGGGGAAAGATGTGGGATGTGAAGCGTATTAGGATGGCGATGGGTCAAACTGGTTAGGGGACCTGAAGTCTACTGCAGGCTGTACCGGTTGCTGTATCTCCCAAAGGACATGGCAGAGCTGGAAAGAAGCCCAAAAGAAGACTTGATCGGGATGATCAAGGGGTTAGAACCAGTGTTCCCTCTAAGGTGAGTTAATTTGAGCTAGCTCAGTGTTTTTTAGCCTCCGGCTCACCCTTTTTTTTGTCTTAGATCAGGAAGGATGGCTCCAGGGCAAACTAATTTATGCAGCAGCCAGATTGCTCGCTCACCACTTTAATGCCAGTAGCTCACCAAGAAGATTTTTTTTTGTTCACAAGACTCGCAGCTTAGAAGAAGCATTGGTTAGAGCACCTTTCTAATGAGGAAGGGCCAGAGATTCTGTGACTTTTCAGTTTAGAAAAGGGATGAGAAGGGGGGGGGGACACCATAGAAGTTTATAAAATTATGCAAGGGGAAGAGAGAGTGGACACAGATAATGTTTAGTTCTTCTTCCAAAGTTCTAGAACTCGGGGGCATCCAGTGAAGATGTAGCCATCTTGGTTTGTTGCAAAACAGGGAGATCCAAGCCCACTAGCACCTTAGAGACCAAATGGATGGTGCGGGGATGCACTTCCGAGAGTCAAAACTACCTTTGTCAGATACCAGGTATCTACTGAAGGGAGCTTTGACACTTGAAAGCTCATACCTCCAAGATCTTGTCCATCTTTAAGGTGCTACCAGACTCGAAACTAAGGGCATCCAATGAAGCTGATGAGCAGCAGATTCAGAACGGACAGAAGGAAGTACTTCTTTACTGAATGAGTGATTCAAATAAGGATTCGTTGCCGGAGGATGTTGTGGTGGCCATAACCATGGATGGCTTTAAACACCTGGAGGAGAAGTCCATCAGTGGCTACTAGCTATGGAGAGCAGCGGTGGTCTTAGTTACAAGGCATCTGGGGCGGTTGCCCCAGGCTGGGTGGGCCGCCAGCTGCCCACAACCCTGCCCCTCTCCCAGTGGAGGTGAAAAGAAGAGGAAGAGCCAGGCGACCACCCCAGCTCACCATTTCTACGGTTCGATCAGCAACTGGCCAGCTCAGGAATCATCACGCGTCACCACCTGCCCCTCTGGGGCTTTGGCAGCAGCCAACTCAGCAGTGTGTCCATGGGGCCACTCTTTTCTTGAGCCTGGAGTGGCACAGGCAGTGGGGGGGGGGGGTCAGTGATTCCGGGCCCCCATCCTGTGCTTTTCCCCAGGGCTTCCAGAATGACTAAGACCACCCCTGACAGTGAGTGAAGGGCATCTCCATATTCAGAAGAAGTAAACCTCTGAATAACAGTGCCAGGAGACAACATCAGGAGAAGGCCTTGTCCTCTAGGCCAGGTTTGCTGGCCCACTAGGGCAGGGGTGGGCAAACTTGCTCAGCGTAAGAGCCGCATAGAATAAACATCAGATGTTTGAGAACCACAAAACATGAACAAATACTACCTGCTTTTATTGGAAAATAAGCAAATTTGCTTTTTATCTATATATCTAATAGCCAAGTTGTCCCCTCTGTGTGGATATCTAAATCTGCACACTGGGGGCACATAGAGGGCAAAGAGATTTTCCTGCACACTTGGGGCACTCCCCAGGTGTGCAGAAAAATCTGAAATGTTGAAAAAACCATGATCTTGAATACTTGAATCCCCCCCAAAGTAAAATAACTGGGAACTGTGCCTTGCTGCTGTTGCCCCGGGGGGGGGGGAGGACCCTGCTGGGCTCACCTGCAGCCACTTCCTCCGCCTCCACGTGGCGCTCCTGCTGCTTCAGAGGGGGAGCCGTGTGGAATACTCCCCCCCATCCCCCTCGAGTATTGCGGGTCCCCACTGCTTGTTAACATTAAATGGGACTGCCAAAAATAATTACAAAAGGGGTAAAAGCAGATATTGATAATGATATTAATTTGTCCAATGATATTTGTTTGCTAATGATATTTAGCTTCCCCAGCTGCCCTGCCGGGAGCCACATAATATATGTGAAAGAGCCGCATGCGGCTCCCGAGCCACAGTTTGCCCACCCCTGCACTAGGGCAACTGTTTGACCACACAAGTTGCTATGCTGGACAAGACCCAGTAAAGCTCTTCTTACATTCTTATGACTACTCTCAAGCTCTGTTTCCAGGTGGAGGTTTTTCAATAAACAAACAAACAAGGGACTAGAACTGCGGCCAGTTGTTTTATGGTGACCAAAAACATGGAGGATGGTAACTGTTGTTACTTATCAGAAGGACTTCTTTTGGGATGGCTAAAGAGACAAGCCCAGGTAGCTAACTCCAGGAGGGTAGCTGTGTTGGTCTGAAGTACTAGAACAAAGGGGGTTGCGGTGCCTCAGAGGTTAAGACATGGAACTGCAGACCAGAAGGTTGATAGCTCAGCAGTTCAAGACCCGAGTGCCGCGTGATGGAGTGAGCTCCCGTCTCTGGCCCCAGCTCCTGCTCACCTAGCAGTCCGAAAGCAAGTAGATAAATAGGTACCACTTCAGTGGGAAGGTAACAGCATTCTGTGTGCCTCAGCATTTTGTCATGCTGGCCACATGACCACGGAAACATCTTCAGACAGCGCTGGCTCTTTGGCTTGGAAATGGAGATGAGCACCGCCCCCTAGAGTTGGATTCGATTGGGTCTCGAGCAAGGGAAACCTTTACCTTTACTAGAATAAAATTTGAGTCCAATGGTACCTTTAAGACCAACAAAGTTTTATTCAAGGTGTACGATTTCATATGCAAGCATCTTTGAAAATACGTGCATACTTCAGGTATCTGAAGAAGTGTGCTTGGACATGAAAGCTTACACCTTCAGGAGGTTGCTGGCTTCTCTCCATTGGCATGAGATTTCTCTCCACTCTTCCCTGTTGGCTCTTGTCTCCTGAGCTAGGAAAATGCAGAGGACATGGGTTGCTGAGAACTTCTCTCTTCCCTCTGACCATTTCCACAGTAGTGAAATTCCCAGCATTGACATTTTTATAAGTGCATGTTATGTGAAATTTTCTGCAGTAGATTTTTCCCCACCAGGCACAAACCCGAAGTTTTCTCCTTCTTACCCAACGTTTTCAGAATTTGCTAAAACTGCGGGTTCCAAAAATGTGGGGTAAGAAGGAGAAAACTTTGGGTTTGTGCCTGGTGAGAGGGAAATCTACTGTGGAAAATTTCACATAACATGTAGTTATATACATCCTCAAGACAAAAATATGAAGCTGTGTATATGCTGCTAGAAACTTTTTTATATACTGGAAAAAACTACTGCTACTACTACAATCCTACAAATTGTACAACAAATCTGTAATGATTAAAGAATCATGAGAAACACTGATGTTCTGATTAATTGTTGTCGACAAAAGTTGTTGGCAGACGAGAATCTCCGGGATAATGTCCCGTTTCGAATCACAAGATCTTCATCCGAACCATGACATAGAAAACCATAGTGTAGAGCAGGGGGTTTTTTGTAGAAAAAGCCCAGCAGGAACTTATTAGCATAATAGGCCACACCCAACAGCAGAAACTCATTAGCATATTAGGCTACACCACTGACAGCACAGCTTATTAGCAAATTAGGCCACACCCCCATGTTAGCAGAAGAGTGGTCATCCAGCCACACCCACCTTTTGCTTCTTATTCTGTTTACCTTGTTTGTTTTCAAAACCCAGGGCTTTTCTTGTAGCAGGAATTAGTTTGCGTGTTAGGCCACATACCTCTAATGTAGCTAATCCTAATGAGTTTCTGCTGTTGGGTGTGGCCTATTATGCTAATGAGTTCCTGCTGGGTGTGGCCAACTCAGGAGCCAGCCGGAACTCCATTCCTGTGTGTTCCTGCCCAAAAATAGCCCTGGTGTAGAGATTTGTTCATACATCAGGCACAGAGCAAAAATGGCCCACCTTCATATATCTAACATCCACAAAACGAAGGAATCATACAGTCTTACTTCATAATTGCAATTACAGTTGGGTCATCCAATGTAATTGCAACTCTGAAGTAAGACTATGATTCCTTCATTTTGTGGATGTTAAATATATGAAGGTGGGCTTTTTTTTGCTCTGTGCCTGATGAATGAACAATTCTTTAACTATGGTTTTCTATGTCATGGTTCGGATGAAGATCTTGTGATTCGAAACGGGACATTATCCCGGAGATTCTCATCTGCCAACAACTTTTGTCAACAACAATTAATCTAAACATCAGTGTTTCTCATGATTCTTTAATTATTACAGATTTTTTGTATAATTTGTAGGCTTGTAGTAGTAGCGGTAGTAGTTTTTTTTCTAGTATATAAAAAAAGTTTCTTGCAGCATATATACACAGCTTCATATTTTTTGTCTTAAGATCTGTTCTACTAGCTGTGTTCCTCTTACACAAGTTATATACATCCTCTGCATTTTAGTGTATTTCTTTTTCAGAATAGTATATTAGAATACTGAATGTTATGCAAGGAATATTGGGATATTTTGCTGCATCCACCTCAAAAAAAAGAAAAGAAAAAATGCTGTTAAGTGACCTCCACGGCTGAGAAGAAAGAACAGAGTATCCATTTACTTCCCACAATTAGAAAATATACTTTTACACATTTATCTGCTATTTTGACATATTTATTGCTTTACAACTGTTGACCTTATAACCTTAGCTTGTTATTTAGTTTTGTCTTTGCACATCTTCGTTGTGTTATATGTTAATTTGCTGTTCAGCCCCTGTCTAAAAGTTTGCGCCCAACCTACCATTCCAATGTATTTGAAAAAGTGTGTGTGCACACAAAAGCTCATACCTTGAATAAGACTTTGTTGGTCTCCAAGGTTCCCCTGGACTCAACATTTGTTGTGCAGTTTTTAAACCATCAGTGCGGGGGATTTCACTACTGCAGAAATGGTCTCTGAGGCCTTGCAGGACTCTTTTGCTGGGCTGAGGGAGGGGACACCCACAAGGCCCACCGTGATGCAAACACACATACATGGGAGAGCCCAGAACTGACTGGGTTTAGAGTGGCAGGTACCGTCAAGAGAAGCTTGGTCTGGGTCTGAGACGTGAAGTCTACAGCTGGCAGCTTTACAGAGCCAGACAGAAACTTATTGCCCCCTCATGTCACCGGGCCCTTTCTGGCTGGTAGCTGCAATACCATTCTCTGACCATCTGCAGTGATGGCGCTAGAGCACTGTAAAAGAAGAAGAAGAGATTAGATTTGTACCCCGCCCTTCACTCACTTGAAGTCTAGCGGCTTACAAACTCGTTTCCCTTCCCCTCCTCACAACAGACTCCCTGTGAGGTAGGTGGGGCTGAGAGAGCTCTGAGACAACTGTCCTTGAGAGAACAGCTGGTACAGAGCTTTGGCTTGCCCAAGGTCATCCAGCCAGGTGCAAGTGGAGGAGTGGGGAATCAAACCCGGTTCTCCCAGATTAGAGTCCACGCACTTAATTACTACACCAAACTGGCTCTGTAGAGGTCAAGCGAGAAATTTTCTCCACGAGTACGTGTTTTGCTATTGAGTTGCGGAAGCAACGTATCTGACTCCTGTGAGCAGGGTCTTTGGCTTGCGAATCCCAATGCCTTACAATTTAGTTGCTAGAAAGCTGTGGGGAGACTGGGGGAGCCGAACATCTAGAAGAAGAAGAAGAAGAGATTGGATTTATACCCTGCCCTTCACTCACTTGGAGTCTCAGAGCGGCTTACAAACTCCTTTCCCTTCCCCTCCCCACAACAGACACCCTGTGAGGTAGGTGGGGCTGAGAGAGCTCTTTCCCAAGCTGTCCTTGAGAGAACAGCTGGTACAGAGCTATGGCTTGCCCAAGGCCATCCAGCCAGGTGCAAGTGGAGGAGTGGGGAATCAAACCCGGTTCTCCCAGATTAGAGTCCGCACACTTAACCACTACACCAAACTGGCTCCTAGGCAAAGTCTAGGCAAAGTTGTCGTTTTACGCTGATGACACCCAGCTCTATTTGATGTTGGGTAGCCAGTAGGGCTCCAGACCGGAAGATCTGGACCGGGCATTGCACGCCGTGGCTGGTTGGCTCAGACTGAGTAGGCTGAAGCTAAATCCGATGAAGATGGAGGTCCTCTGCCTGAGTCGTGGCGGTTCGGGGTTGGGGCTCCCGCTCCTGACCTTTGATGGGGTGCCATTGGTGCCTGCGTCAGTGGTTAGGAGCTTGGGCATTCCCCTGGATCCCTCCTTAGCAATGGAAGCCCAGGTAGCAGCCACTGTTAAGTTGGCCTTTTACCACCTTTGGCTGGTTCGGCAGTTGGCTCCCTTCCTCGATTGTGTGATCCATGTGACAGTCACCTCGATATTAGACTACTGTAACACTGGCTGCCCCTGTCGCAAATCTGGAGGCTGCAGCTGGTGCAGAATGCCGCAGCAAGGCTATTGATGTGCCTCGCTAGATGGCAGCACATCTGGCCTGTGCTGAAGGCACTGCACTGGCTGCCGATAGCATACCGAATTAACTTCAGGGTGCTGGTACTTACCTTTAAAGCCCTATTTGGCCAGGGTCCGGCATACCTGAGGGCCCGCCTTTCCCTGTATATGCTCCAGAGAGCACTAGAGTCGGGGTCACAACATTGCCTAGTTATTCCAGGCCCCAGGGATGGCAGGCTCGCTGCTACCAGAGCCAGAGCCTTCTCAGTGGCGGCTCCTTACTGGTGGAATGAGCTCCCGGAGGAGATCAGGGCCCTGCAGGATCTTGTGCAATTCTGCAGGGCCTGCAAGACGGAGCTCTTCCACCAGGCCTTCAACTAGGAGCCATCCACCACTACCATCGATGACCACCACCAACATCGGTGGCATACGGCTGGCCATAATAGAGATAGAGTCCTACCATGCTGAGGCATGGGGAGACCTCTACGTGGGGACTTTTGGGTGTTGTTTACATGGTACACCATCCGACTGAAGGGTATTGTGAGTGTTTTAACTATAAATTGTTGTCTGTTTTAACTGGTTTTAAATGTCTATATGTACTTAGTACCAGGGCTATTTTGGGGCAGGAACGCACAGGAACGGAGTTCCGGCTGGCTCCGGAGCTGGCCACACCCAGCAGGAACTCATTAGCATAACAGGCCACACCCAACAGCAGAAACTCATTAGGATTGGCTACATTAAGGGTATGTGGCCTAACATGCAGATTAATTCCTGCTACAAAAAAGCCCTGGGTTTTGACAGCAAACAAGGTAAACACAATAAGAAGCAAACGGTGGGTGCGGCTGGATGACCACTCTTCTGGTAACATGGGGGTGTGGCCTAATATGCTAATAAGCTGTGCCGCCAGTGGTGTGGCCTAATATGCTAATGAGTTCCTGCTGGGCTTTTTCTACAAAAAAAAGCCCTGCTTGGTACAATTTACCACGCAATGTAAGCCACCCTGAGCCGGCTTGAGGGGAGAGCGGGATAAAAATACAATCAATCAATCAATCAATAATTTTAGCAGCTTGCAAACTATCAGAATAAGCAGAGCAAGAAATCTTGAGCAGAGGGCCTGATGGGTGGAGAAAGGAGAGGCCTCCAGGACACTCTTTGCCTAGGGTCTTCCGGAACGTGAAACCGGGCCAGTTGGTTAGCGCACTCGCACAATATTGGCAAAGGGATGCAAACCCCTCTGGGGTGCAAACTAACCCTGCAGACCTACTTTGCATGGGTTCCAGAATAGTTCAGACAAGAAGTTGAACCTGTTCCAAATTGCTCTTTTAGCTCTTTGGCATCACATTAAACTGAGCCAAAGTCTTGGATCAGGAAGAGAAAGCTGATAACGGGTCAAGAAAAACTCCTGCGCATTATTTGGACAGCAAAGATGACAAACAAGCAAGTATTGGAGTGCATAAAACCAGACATGTCATTGGAAGGGGAAATCACAAAACTGAGACTGACTTATTTCGGCCACGTTGTGCGGAAGAACTCGCTAGAAAAAGCAATTATGCTTGGATTGGTCGGCGGCAAAAGGAAACCTGGCCACCGAAGAACACAGTGGCTAGACGCCATAAAAGTCGACAGCAGCCTGAGCATGAAACGACTCACAGAAACAGTACAAGATCGGAAAACGTGGAGAGAGCTGGCCCATAGAATTGCCAAGAGTCGGCTATGACTGAATGACTAATAACAGCAGCAACAGAGGAAAGAGAAGGGAAGGGCGAGAACACGAAAACCAATATGGCCATTTGTCCAAGGTACAGAGGTACAGTCCTTTGAACGCCGGTCCCTAATGTCCCTTCTCAACTTCCCTCCTCCCTTACTTGGCAGAAGCCTGACCAGACGCCGGAAGACGGCGTAGCCATTTAATTTATCGAGGAGCCAACAATGACAAGGTTTGAATTTACAGAGCCAAGCTTCCTTGCCCCAGGGTTTTGGATTTCCTTTTGCGGGGAATCGGGATTGCTTTATTACAGATTAAACAACCTTGATTGTGCCGGATCGGGGAGGGTGGGGGGGGTGCAGCAGATCAGCGGAGGGAAATGCAGATTTGCCCTCCCCCCGGGCCCAATTGTCACCTCCTGAATGCCTCTCCTGCTTATTCAGGGCCACTCTACCACAGATAGGTTTCACTCTATTAAGGAGCATTATCTTCCTGCCCACCCAAGGTAAGTTCTGTTTTGTACGAGTGCGTTAGATGAGACCTTCGGCATTGTTCCATCAGACTATACGGGGAGGTGATGAGTGACATCTTTTTTCATGGGGGGGGGGGGGGGGAGGAGAGTTCTGAGGTCTTGAAGAGACCTGTTGGAATAAACAAGTTGGGAGATAATAGCATTGAGCCGGGACAAAAGCGACAGCGGTATTAAAAGGAAGGAAGAAAGAAAGAAAGAAATGCCATCCCCCTGAAACATTCTGATGGGCCAGCCGGCAAACAATAGCCACAAACTGTCTAATGTGTTGTGTAAAGATAGCAATAACCCTTAATGGCAACTGTAAAATGGAGCATTATGTTTGCCTGGAGAAAGGAAAATGCAAATTGATTCTCTGTGTGTGTGTGTGCGCCTGTGTGTGTATGTCTCTCTCTCTTCCCCCCCCCCCCCCTCTTGGAGGTTTAAGTGCTTATCAAGGTTAGTACATAGGGCAGTCCTGACAGGTCTGAATAATATGGTTTTTTATACATGTAAAAGGTTTCTTTTCTTATTCTGCCCCCTCACCCTGCTCTCTCTCCCCCCCCCCTTCCCCCTCTTCTAGATTGCTTTCAAGGCCAGACAGAATGTTAAAGAGGGGTTGTTTTGCATTCCCCTTTTGACAAACCTTGGAGCCAAGATGGCGCACGGAATGGTTCTCGTGGCAGAAACCTTGCTTGGGGGGGGGGGGGGGGCGGAGATAATATCGATGTATCTGTCTACTGGCATTCTGTTTCTGTCGGCCGGTCTGTATTCTTCTGTCTCTTTCCGCCTATCCAACTTTCCCTATCCAACCACCTACCAGCCAGAAAACAGCCAAACTGGGTCGGTCTGTCTGAGAAATCTCAGGGATCACTGGAGTTTTTTTTGGTTTCCGTGCAGGGTGGCCAGATTTCCCGTTGCAGTGGGGCACCTCCCGCTGGCACCTACTTCTTCTTGCTGCCACCCCTTAGGGTGTCAGGATTAAAAAAAAAACCCCACTGCTGGCAGGACAACATAACATCACTTCTGATGTCACGCTGCTTTAGCAGTTGCCAGAAGCTTTATGGTTTTGCCATAGCGTTTCTGGAGATTCTTAGATCTGTGTCATGTCGCTTCCATTTTCCCTGAAAGTGAAGTCATATCACACACAATGATGGCACCTCCCCCGCCCATGTCCCCATCCCCTACCCCCTGCTGGGTGCCATCCATCAGGTGGCAATCCTATTTCCCTCATAAATGCTCAGAGGATTCACCTAAGGAGAAATTTGCACATTCCCCTAGACCAGTGATGGCGAACCTTTTAGAGACCGAGTGCCCAAACTGCAACCCAAAACCCACTTATTTATCGCAAAGTGCCAGCACGACAATTTAACCTGAATACGGAGGTTTTCGTTTCGAAAAAAGAACTCCTACATGAACATCTTTTGTCTTAAAAGAAAAACACAAGAACAGAGCTTTCAATGATACAAACAACTTTTTATTGAAAGGTAAAAGTTTGCATTTGGCCTGCTTTTGAACAATTAATGTGATGTTTGCTGTTGTGTGCATGCTGATAATTTGTCTAACCTTGGCTCATACTTTGTAAGTTTGAGAGCAGCCCAGCCTCGAGTCTGTGTCGTCTTTTTCCTTTTAGAGACTGAGTGCCCAAACTGCGTGCGTGCCCACAGAGAGGGCTCTGAGTGCCGCCTCTGGCACGCGTGCCATAGGTTTGCCACCACTGCCCTAGACATTTCACATTAAGCTTCTTAGCAGTGTTCCCTCTAAGCTGATAGATCCAGGTGTTGGTCTGAAGCAGCAGAACAAATTTACCTTGAATATTACCTTGAATAAACCCTTGTTGCTCTTAAAGGTGCCACTGGCCTCTAAATTTGTTCTTTCCCCTCTGAACTGAGTTAGTGTGAGCTAGCTCAGGTTCTTTTTGCCTCCGGCTCACGCATTTTTGGCTCAGCTCAGGAAGAATGGCTCCGGAGCAAGCTAATTTATGCAGCAGCCAAATTGCTCACTCCCATCTTTGATGCCAGTAGCTCACAAAGCAGAATTTTTGCTCACAAGATCCACCAGCTTAGAGGGAGCATTGCTTCTTAGCACTCAAGACCTGTGATTTCCCGCATAAGTTTTCTTAGTTGTCAAAGTTGTCTCAGCAGCAGAAAAGTTGACTGGGTCCAACCAGTTTATTCCCTAATCACAATTTGTTTTTCTTCCTTCAAAAGTCCTCAGACAGGTTTCCAAAGAAGGACATTCTGATCCGCCTAAAACATTAGGCAGAATTCATTGTCAAGTCTGTTGCTGGGTTTCATCAAATTTTGCCAGCTGCTTAGAAACCACCTTCACCATCATCTTATTTATGAATTTACTTAGGGTTTAACAGGGACTCATGAGTTCCAGTAGGAACTCATGAAGATGCAAGCTTTTTCTCTTCGTTTCACTAATGCTTCCTCAGTGAACTTAATTCTCAATATGTAAAGCACGTAAGTGCTAGAATCAACTTGCAACTGGATCAAGTTCCCAAAATGTTCAGCATCCAGAATTTATTTCCATAGCCTTTCAGTTCCCAAAGACAAACAGGCTACAGCTCATTCCTTACTCCAAAGTAGGGGCTGCCAAGTCTTGAAAACTCACCGGGGGGGGGGAGTCCTCCTCCTGCCGGGAGTTTCTTCTGGTGCGCGCGCGAAGCGCGCGCGCCCATCAACATCATCGGAAGTGACGCAGCACATTGGGGGTGTTGCCAGGGCGACGCTCTGGCAATCGCCCCAAAACTCTATGGTATCATAGAGTTTTGGGGCGCCCCCAATGTACTACGTCACTTCCGGTGACGTCATTATGTCATCCTTGCTGAATGATGTTGGGGGTGGGATTCCCCCCACCGGCCAAATGCTGGCCGGCGGATCGGAAACCCCTTTAGTGGGGGATCCCCCCCCCCCGGGCTGACTTGGCAGCCCTACTCCAAAGGCAGCACCGACTTTTCATCTCCCTTCACTGGATACTGTTCTGTGAGCCTTGTGCCCTAAGTAAAGAAGAAACATTTACTGCAATAGATATTTTTCCTTGTATATTGATATTCACTTGTCCTTTAACTAGTCTGTGGGCCTTGTCCCTGAGTAGTAAAGAAAGAATGTATGTAATCAAGCTCTTATGCACTGCTTCTCTGTGATTAGGTGATGTTGTTATCAATTTTGTTGGTATTAATTTTCTCTGCATCATTACAGTGCTTTTGTATTTTTGCCCAAGGTCACACCAGCAGCCGCAAGTGGAGGAGTGGGGAATCAACCCCGGTTCTCCCAGATTAGAGTCTGCACACTTAACCACTACACTAGACGGACCGCGTCATGAGTTTCTATTAAGGTTTGAACCAGCTGTCAGAGATGGCTGCTGCCTTGCTGGACAACTGACGAACTGATCTTCTGAAGTTGCCGAACTCACCATCTCTTCGGGTGCGTGGGGTTTGCTACCGTCTTAGAACCTGAAAGCAATCCTAGAAGGCCGTCACTCACGGCCCCCCCCCCACCTTTTCTATTCCATTGTGCATTCTGAGCGGCTCTGCAATTGTCCTCTTCCGCGGAGCTGTGTCCTAAATGATAAGGATGATCCATGTACAAGCCGACAGTGATGAAGATAGCCGATAAGAATTGTTTCATAAGCTCTTATGCAGATACGAAATGTTACCTGTCATTCTCCCGGCATATTAAGAAATCAGATAAAACTAGGCTTTTGCTGAAGGGTACCTAACAAAGCAGATCTATTGCATTTAGAAAAGGCCTCCCATCATTTCCTGAGCCTGGAGAACGGTAATAAAAGCAAAGCTCTGGCTTGTGAATGAGGGAAAGAAAGGAGTTTTAATCAAAGTTTCATTGATATACAATTAACTTTTTTTTCCCCCTTGGTCCTATCAATACCTGTTGAATGATTTCTATATGTTCTTGGGAATTCCTGGGTGGTGATACAATTTTCTTTTTGGTGTGTCGGGTGGTTGTTTTAGGATTCTTGTGTGGAACCTGAATATCATGATCATTACTATGTTCAACAATAATATAGATATTTCCCTGGCCTGGATAGTCCAGGCAAGCCTGATCTTGTCAGATAGAATCATAGAGTTGGAAGGGACCTCCAGGGTCATCTAGTCCAACCCCCTGCACAAGGCAGGACATTCACAAATACCTCCCCCTCCACACCCGCAGTGACCCCCGTTCCACGCCCAGAAGATGACAAAAAACCTCCAGGATCCCTGGCCAAACCGGCCTGGAGAAAAATTGCTTCCTGACCCCAAAGTGGCAATCAGCATTTTCCTGGGCATGTAAGAAAGCGCCACGAGAACTAAGCACTGAGGCAACCCGTCCTGCCCTCCCTCTCATGATCTTTCTAAGTTCACAGAATCTGCATTGCTATCAGATGGCCATCTAGCCTCGGTTTGAGAACCTCCGAAGAAGGAGAGCCCACCCCCTCCCAAGGAAGCCTGTTCCACTGAGGAACTGCTCAAACTGTCAGGAAGTTCTTGGAAGCTAAGCAGGGCCACCCTGGCAAGTACTTGGAAGGGCAACCTTCAAGGAATACCAGGGCAGGGATTCAGAGGCAGGTAATAGCAAAAGCCACATCTCTGAAATGTCCTAGCCCCACTAGGGTTGGCCAGAAGTCTTCATGACTTCCAGACTTGTAAGTACACACATAAGCACACACACAGACACATAAATACTCACCAACCCCCCCCCCCCAAGAAATAATA
This sequence comes from Lepidodactylus listeri, assembly GCA_029233225.1. Classification (NCBI taxonomy): domain Eukaryota; kingdom Metazoa; phylum Chordata; class Lepidosauria; order Squamata; family Gekkonidae; genus Lepidodactylus; species Lepidodactylus listeri. Next base: position 9,800,668 of record JARCFY010000021.1, on the reverse strand, counting down.
TAGATATTTATATTCCACTTTTTTTTCCCAATAAATTTTTATTTTGTTTAATATTAACTAACAAAACTCAATATACTAAACAAATGACAGCAACCAGAATACAAATATTTCTGTTTGAATAAAGTATAACTAATGTAAGAACATATTGTTATGACAGGAGGGTTACAGTATCTGTGTTCATATTTTTCAAAAAAACAATAATTTGTCATAGAAAGGGTTCCTTGGAACAATTTTACAATTCGATAAATAGTTTACAATCGGGAACCAAATTGCCTGAAACTTTGTGAATTTTCTGTTAAATCTACAGTAACATGGCTGTACACAAAAAACTCCGAAAGTTTATTTTGCCAGTCATAGAGAGATGGGACCTTTTCATTTTTCCAAAATTGAGCAAGTGTTATTCTCGCTACAGCTACAAGTATAGAGACCTGCCTTTTTGTGTTATTCAAAACAATAGAAAATAAACCCGTCTCTAAAATTATAGATTCCAAAGAAAAGACTAGCTTATATCCAGTAATTAAAAAAAAATTGGGTTACAATATCCATCCAAAAAACCTTTATTTTTGGACAAGACCACCAGCAATGTGCATAAGATCCCACCTGTCCACATTTTTTCCAGCATTCTGCTGAATATTGCAGATTTATTCTATGGAAATGTTGGGGAGTATAATACCACCGGTTTAGCACTTTAAAAGTATTGAAACGAATACTAAATATTTTTGAGTCCGTATTAGGTAATGACCAAATCTCCTCCCAGACATCAATGGATGGAAGTAAAACACCATCCTGAAGCCATCGATTATGCAACCGATGACTTCCTTCTTTATTGCATTTTATATTCCACTTTTCACTTATCTTCTCAATGAAGATTGAAAGCAGTTTACAATGTCATTCTCCCCTCCCCTAATTTTATCCTCACTGTAACTACCTTATGAGATAGGCTAAGTCATGAGACAGTAATCGGTCCAAGGTCACTCAGTAAGCTTTCATGGCAGAGTGGGGATTCGAACCTGGGTCTCTCAGATCCTAGTCCAACACTCTTAACAATACTGCAATCAGAAGAATAGAAAGAAGCGGGGCTATTTTGGGGCAGGAACACACAGGAACGGAGTTCCGGCTGGCTTCCGAGTTGGCCACGCCTACAGCCTCCCCCCCCCCCTTGGGTTCCCCAGGCACCTCACAAGCTGCGGGGTACCTGGGAAAGCCAAGCTGATCTAGGGAGGGAAGGCAGTTTAAACTGCCTCCCCTCCTGGGGAAGCCGATTCAGAAACTGCCTTCCTTCCCTCGGGTTCCCCATGCGCCCCGCAAGCCACAGGGCACCTGGGGAAGCCGATCCTGGGAGGGAGCTGCACAGTCAGGGGTGTGGCCTAATATGCTAATGAGTTTCTGCCACTGGGTGTGGCCTGTTATGCTAATGAGTTCCTGCTGGGCTTTTTCTAAAAAAAAAAAAAAAAAGCCTGGAAAGAAGTGTTTGGGTAGAACTGATACACTGGCATACATCTGGAAGGCTTTCACAGTTTTGCATCGAGTTACAGAGAGTTCTGTGGCAAAGGAACAGATAATCTGGAAAAAACAAAATGTCTGAAGGATGCCAAGGCAAGCCAGAGGAGTTCTGATAGTCTAGAGATACCTTCTCAAGGGAATGCTCGTGAGTGTATTCCAGAGCATCAAGTGATGACTTGCTAGTGGGGAGCCATGGAGGGGGACGCGTCTCAAAGGCAGAGCATCTGTTTGGCCTCCCGGAGTCCCAAGTTCAAACCCCACAATCTCCAGTTAAGAGGCTCAGGTAGTCGGTAACATCAAAGACCACACAGGAGAGTGCGGAGAACTACTACTGCAAGTGAAGAGCAGACAACAGTGGTCTCAATGAAGAAGAGGATGATGAAGAAGAAGAGGAGGAGGAGGAGGAGGAGGAGGAAGAGATTGGGATTTATACCCCGCCCTCCACTACACAAAGGAGTCTAAGAGCAACTTACAAACTCTTTTCCTTCCCCCTCCCACAACAGACACCGTGTGAGATAGGCGAGGCTGAGAGAGCTCTGACAGGAACTGCTCTTTTTTCAAGAACAGCTGTGCTAGCTACGATTACACAAAATTAATAACCAGATCTCACCTTTATGTTGGAGGGACTGTGGTAACACCGGTTCTTATCTACATTGTTGGTGGGACTGCCCTTCTGTTCGTACTTTTTGGAAATCGGTTTTGAGCCAGATACATTATTTAACGGGCCACATTATTCCAGAAAGGCCTGAAAGTATTCTTTTAAATTATTGGGAAGAAGTACATATTCCCTACCATAGTAAGGACTTGGTCACAATTTTGTTGTCGGCTGCGAAATCTATCATAGCTCAAACTGGAAGAATGCTACCTTCTTATCACTTAATCTGTGGTACTCGAGGGTCTGGGTTTTTTTTATAATGGACAAAATTTCAGATTGTCTTAAGAACCAGAACCCATCCACAGACAAGTTAGCTTTTTATAGTAGATGCTACCCTATTATAAATAACTTAGAATATGTTATAGACAAAACCACAATCGCTCAGAAATCTTTTTATTACTCATTTATTCGTAAATATTGGTCTTTATGTTAAACTGGGTTTATTGTATTATTTGTGGTCATGAGCAATGTTCCCTCTAAATTGTGGAGTCTCGTGAGCAAAAACTCTTCTTTGTGAGCCACTGGCATTAAAGTTGTGAGCGAGTGATTTAGCTACTGCATAAATTAATTTGCTCTGGAGCCACCCTTCCTGAGCTAAGGCAAAAATGGGTGAGCCAGAGGCTAAAAAACTGTGAGCTAGCTCACACTAACTCAGCTTAGAGGGAACATTGGTCATGAGCAAAGTTTGTAGTTCGGTAGCTTGTTCTTGTTCCTATTGCTGTTGGATTGATGAAAGTTTTATCATTCTTCTTCCATTTATTGTATCTGTAAAAAGTAAAATAATAAAAATTGTATTAAAAAAAAGAAAAGAACAGCTGTGCTAGAACTATGGCTTGCCCAAGGTCAAGGCATAACAGAACGGCTATGCCAATATGACTGTCTACATATTTCTAACCTCAGTTCAGGATGCTTACCATGAAAGCTGTTCATGACCTGGGACCCATATATTTTTAAAGGCTCACCTCCCTCTACACAGACCTGCACACCTGTTGGCAGATTTCCTTAGTCGTTCCATCAGCTTGCGAGGCACTGCCAGGGTCCGGGAGGGCTCACTCCTTTATTGTGATCACTTTCACACTTTGGTACAGACTTCCAGGAGAAGTCCAGGAGGGCCTTTCTCTCATTGCAGGGAAAGGCTGCGGTTCAGTGATAGAACATTTGTTTGGCATGCAGAAGGTCCCAGCTTCAATCCCCTGCATTTCCAACAAAAAGGATCAGGTGGGAAGTGATGTGAAAGGCCTCAGCCAGAGATCCTGGACAACCACTGCCCATCAGATTAGATCGTACTGACTTTGACGGACCAATGGTGTGGTTCGGTAGAAGGCAACTTCCTGTGTTCGTTTTGGAGAAAATGTAAAATGGCTCCTTTTCTTTAGAGCATTGGTATGAACTCGGTTGAAGGCAATTTGAAGTTCTGAAATAGGATCAGGGGTCATTTCGAGCAGGGGCTCGGGGGAGCGCAGCTCCGGGAGTTGGTGCCAGCCCCCCCCCCAGCGGGGGAATGCCTGCTTGTGTCCTGGCTGCAGCAAAATGACCCCGTCCCCTGGAAAGGTCCTTGTTCTTCCGACCAGCCTTCTGAAGGCTTCAGCCACCACTGAAGCTATCCTCCCAGAATAGTGGTGTTTCTGAGGCTTGGATTAGTAGCTGTCCCCTCTCTGCCGGCTTTCTTTCTTTCTTTCTTTCTTTCTTTCTTTCTTTCTTTCTTTCTTTCTTTCTTCCTTCCTTCCTTCCTTCCTTCCTTCCTTCCTTCCTTCCTTCCTTCCTTCCTTTCTCTCTCGCCTTCTGACATACTTCCGGTGATGTCAGGTGGTGTAGCATATGCAAATAAGTTATGCTAATGAGTTATGCTAATAAGCTCCTGCACCTCTTTTTCTACGAAATGACCCCTGATTAGGATAATGATATTTCAAGTTTGCTTATTCGTTTGCCTGGTTCCATTTGTGATATCTTTTAAACTTCCACTGACTCTAAGCTTCGACTGACTTTTCCTCATCCGGGAAAGTGGGACACGTTCCGAACCGTTTCCTGATCGTAAAGCTGGCTCTATCCCACTAGAAAGGGGGAAGATCATCAGACTGAGGGGCCTCCTTTGTGAGAAGCGAAGACAAAATCGAACTGGAGCCAAGCACATTCCTGGAGCTTCCCACAAAGCCTGTCCCACTCTCTCTTCCCCCCTCTGGTGACAAAAGAACCAGTTAGGGTGACTGCCCCGGCAGGTAAGAAGCCGCACCTTTGGAAACAAACACCAGCTTGAGAAAGCACCTTCAAGTGAGCTTGGAGCCTTTGTTTAGGGGGAAATGATGCACAGTTGGGAACTATGAAGCTGTAAGGGGATCGTACAAACATGCTGATAAAAGGTCTAGTTTTACCCCATACGTGACTTTATCCTTTACGAGAGATATCGTCAGTGTGAAGATGATAGCTGTCCTCCAACAGGACAAAGACAGCAGAATGTGTGCAGGCAAGATATCCATTGTAGAGAAACTGGGTGCCGTTTTGTGCGCCTGGTGATTCTTAAGTGTGGGATCGCCCAAGTCGGTGGAGTGGAAACAAACAGGATGCAAGGAACAAGGACGGAACTGGCTTTTGCCGGGGGTTCGAAAAGAGGGGCAGACTGCAGCGTAGCAGGGGATGAGATGTTTGCATTCCGTAATGGGAAGGTGCGGAATGTGGAAGGAAAGTGTGGAGATAGAGTGAACTCTGAGAGCACAGGGCGAGTTGGTTCAGGAACGTGAAGCAGTAGGCGGCCAATATCTGCAGACGGAGGGAGATAAACCACGATGAGAGAAAGGGGAACAGACTGGGCTCAAATGTAATTTGCCAGATACTTGAATTCATTTGTTTACTTTTACAGGAAGCAACCAAGTGAATTTGAGCAACTAACAGGTATATATGTAATGGCAGGGGTCATTTTGTAGAAAAAGAGGTGCAGGAGCTCATTTGCATAGCTCATTTGCATAACTCATTTGCATATGCCACACCCCCTAACATACCGGAAGTGTGTCAGAAGGCAACACCCACCCCTCAGGCTCCACTCCACAGGTGAGTGAAACTGACCTGCTCTTCCTCCATTCCCTTCCCCATCCAATACTTTGTGCCATAAAAATAAGCGTCAAGAACACACCCTCCTTCTCTTCCTGCTCCCTTGAAACCACCAGGTTTCAAGTAGACTTGAGATACCCAGGACATGTGCACCACCCATCCCTTTCCCTTCCCCTCCCCACAACAAGACACCCTGTGAGGTAGGTGGGGCTGAGAGAGGTCTTTTGAGAACTGCTCATGAAAGAACAGCTCTGAGAGAACTTGTGACTGGCCCAAGGTCACACCAGCAGCTGCATGTGGAGGAGTGGGGAATCAAACCCGGTTCTCCCAGGTTAGAGTCCAACTCCTGACCACTACACCAAACTGATGGGGTACAAGCTGCTGAAGGGTTGGTGAAATTTCTCCAGTACTTATGTGCCATGTGCCCAGATAAAAAATGGTATACTTAGAAAATTTATATGCCACCTTGAGCAAGTCTCTGGAAAAGCAGCACACAGTCATAAAAGGAACAATGATGAAATGATCAATATTAAAACAAAACATTAAAAACAATAAAGACCCTAGCAGGGCTTTTCCCGGGGCGCTGCGCCTCTGCACTGCTCAGGGAAGCTGAGGAGGGGGCGGGGCTTGGTCATGTGCCCGCCCCCTGGGCTCCTCACTCCCGGAGCTGCGCTCCTGTGCGCTCCCGCTCCAACGGACCCCTGGTTAATGGCATGAACGACTTCGACATGTGGAATTCGGGCCTTGTTTAAATGCAACTGTGGCTTTGGATTTGGGGGGTCTTCCATGGGATTTCACACTCGTGCAGCATTGCATTTAATCTGGGCCGCTAGTACCCATGCAAAGCAGCCCAGTTAATATGCGACACTGTGTGACTGCGAACTCTCACAGAATACTGCTTTACCGGCAGGCAGTGTCGCATTTGAATCAAACCCGAGAGTCTGAGTTTATGAACGAAGAAGTCCCTGCGTAAAATCTCCCTTCTTCTCTCTGATATGTTTATTCACTTTATTGATGGTCCGTCTTTCTTACCGAGACTCAAGACAGATCCCACAGAATAAGTCTAGGCAGACAATAGAGGGAGATATCTAATAAGCAACGTAATAAGCACGAGGATTCCAGAAGTCTGAAACAAAGCATGAAGTATTAAGCATGTGTTCAACAAAGCAGAAAATGGTATTCGGTTTTCAGGTGCCTTCATGCCACAGCCGATTTATGGCGACCCCAGCAAAGGGCTTTCAAGGCAAGAAGAAGAAGAGGAGGAAGAGGAGAAGGAGGAAAACAAAGAAGAGGAAGAGGAGATGGTGGTAGTAGAAGAAGAAGAAGAAGAGTTGGTTTTATACCCTGCTCTTCACTACCTGAAAGAGTCCTAGAGTGGCTTATAATCGCCTTCCCTTCCTCTCCCCACCACAGATGCCCTGTGATGTAGGTGAGGCTGAGAGAGTTCCAAAGGAGCTATGACTGGCCCAATGTCACCCAGATGGCTTCATGTAGAGGAGTGGGGGATGTTAGGTATGTTAGGGGGTGTGGCATATGCAAATGAGTTATGCAAATGAGTTATGCTAATGAGCTCCTGCACCTCTTTTTCTATGAAATGACCCCTGCTTACAAGGCTGTTGTATCTGAAGTACTTTGAATGCACAGCTCACAGAACTTGCATCTCATGAAGCTGACATGGATTGTGGCCTGCCGGCTGACTATAAATCAGTATGCATTCACACAAACACACACACGTTTCCCTCAGTCAAAGCCCTTCTGGGTCCCTAACTGTGACTGGTGTGTGCTCCTTCCAGAGATGTGTCTCAGACATTATATGGTCTGGCTTTAATATTCAAAATGAGCATTGCTCATTTAGTCGAATTCCCTACCTGTGGATGAAAGAAACATTCCAAGTATGATTACTACATTTTTTTGCTTCCCCCCTCAAAAATATTATCCCTAAACTAAATATTATTCCCAAACTAAAGCATTAAAATAGAAGGCGTTGTTGTTGTTGTTTTATTGTAGAATGTACATCCAACGAAGGAAAGCTACATCTTTACACAGTGAGTGATTAAAATGTAGAAGTTGCTTTCAGAGGATGTAGTGATGGCTACAAGCACAGGTAAAGGAAAAGGTTTCCCTTGCTTGAAAGACAGTTGAATCCTACTCTAGGGGGAGGTGCTCATCTCTGTTTCCAAGCCAAAGAGCCAGCGCTGTCCAAAGATTTTTCCGTGGTCATGTGGCTGGCATGACTAAACGCACAGAATGCTGTTATCTTCCCACCAAAACAGTACCTGTTTATCTACTTGCAGTTTTTTGCTTTCGAACGGCTAGGTTGGCAGGAGCTGGGGCCAGAGATGGGAGCTTACTCCATCATGCAGCACTAGGGTCTCAAACTGCTGAGCTACCGACCTTACGGTCGGCACCTCGGTGTCTTAACCTCTGCGCCACCATGGCCCCTTGGCTACAAGCATAGACAGCTTTAAAAGGGGATTTGACAGATTCGTAGAGGATAGGTCTATCAGCTGTGGTGAAGGAGGGGAATCTCCAAGTTCCCAAGCAGTCAACCTCTGAATCCCAGAGCCAGGAGGTAACATCAGAGAAAGCTCTTGGCCTCTACGCCCTGTTGTTGGCCTTCCAGAGGAGCTGGCTGGCCACTGTGTGAGACAGGATGCTGGACTAGGTGGACCACTGGTCTGATCCAGCAGGGCCCTTCTGATGTTCTTATGAAGGCCTCGGCCTCTCTGCCCTGGTGTTGGCCCCCCAGAGGAGCTGGCTGGCCACTGTTTGAGACAGGATGCTGGACTAGGTGGACCACTGGTCTGATCCAGCAGGGCCCTTCTGATGTTCTTATGAAGGCCTCGGCCTCTCTGCCCTGGTGTTGGCCCCCCAGAGGAGCTGGCTGGCCACTGTGTGAGACAGGATGCTGGACTAGGTGGACTACTGGTCTGATCCAGCAGGGCCCTTCTGATGTTCTTATGAAGGCCTCGGCCTCTCTGCCCTGGTGTTGGCCCTCCAGAGGAGCTGGCTGGCTACTGTGTGAGACAGGATGCTGGACTAGGTGGACTACTGGTCTGATCCAGCAGGGCCCTTCTGATGTTCTTATGAAGGCCTCAGCCTCTCTGCCCTGGCGTTGGCCCTCCAGAGGAGCTGGCTGGCCACTGTGTGAGACAGGATGCTGGACTAGGTGGACTACTGGTCTGATCCAGCAGGGCCCTTCTGATGTTCCTATGAAGGCCTTGGCCTCTCTGCCCTGGTGTTGGCCCTCCAGAGTTGCTGGCTGGCCACTGTTTGAGACAGGATGCTGGACTAGGTGGACCACTGGTCTGATCCAGCAGGGCCCTTCTGATGTTCTCATGAAGGCCTCGGTCTCTCTGCCCTGGTGTTGGCCCTCCAGAGGAACTGGCTGGCCACTGTGTGAGACAGGATGCTGGACTAGGTGGACTACTGGTCTGATCCAGCAGGGCCCTTTTGATGTTCTTATGAAGGCCTCGGCCTCTCTGCCCTGGTGTTGGCCCCCCAGAGGAGCTGGCTGGCCACTGTTTGAGACAGGATGCTGGACTAGGTGGACCACTGGTCTGATCCAGCAGGGCCCTTCTGATGTTCTTATGAAGGCCTCGGCCTCTCTGCCCTGGTGTTGGCCCCCCAGAGGAGCTGGCTGGCCACTGTGTGAGACAGGATGCTGGACTAGGTGGACTACTGGTCTGATCCAGCAGGGCCCTTCTGATGTTCTCATGAAGGCCTCGGTCTCTCTGCCCTGGTGTTGGCCCTCCAGAGGAACTGGCTGGCCACTGTGTGAGACAGGATGCTGGACTAGGTGGACTACTGGTCTGATCCAGCAGGGCCCTTCTGATGTTCCTATGAAGGCCTTGGCCTCTCTGCCCTGGTGTTGGCCCTCCAGAGTTGCTGGCTGGCCACTGTTTGAGACAGGATGCTGGACTAGGTGGACCACTGGTCTGATCCAGCAGGGCCCTTCTGATGTTCTTATGAAGGCCTCGGTCTCTCTGCCCTGGTGTTGGCCCTCCAGAGGAACTGGCTGGCCACTGTGTGAGACAGGATGCTGGACTAGGTGGACTACTGGTCTGATCCAGCAGGGCCCTTCTGATGTTCCTATGAAGGCCTTGGCCTCTCTGCCCTGGTGTTGGCCCTCCAGAGTTGCTGGCTGGCCACTGTTTGAGACAGGATGCTGGACTAGGTGGACCACTGGTCTGATCCAGCAGGGCCCTTCTGATGTTCTTATGAAGGCCTCGGCCTCTCTGCCCTGGTGTTGGCCCTCCAGAGGAACTGGCTGGCCACTGTTTGAGACAGGATGCTGGACTAGGTGGACCACTGGTCTGATCCAGCAGGGCCCTTCTGATGTTCTTATGAAGGCCTCGGCCTCTCTGCCCTGGTGTTGGCCCTCCAGAGGAACTGGCTGGCCACTGTGTGAGACAGGATGCTGGACTAGGTGGACTACTGGTCTGATCCAGCAGGGCCCTTCTGATGTTCTTATGAAGGCCTCGGCCTCTCTGCCCTGGTGTTGGCCCCCCAGAGGAGCTGGCTGGCCACTGTTTGAGACAGGATGCTGGACTAGGTGGACCACTGGTCTGATCCAGCAGGGCCCTTCTGATGTTCTTATGAAGGCCTCGGCCTCTCTGCCCTGGTGTTGGCCCCCCAGAGGAGCTGGCTGGCCACTGTGTGAGACAGGATGCTGGACTAGGTGGACTACTGGTCTGATCCAGCAGGGCTCTTCTGATGTTCTTATGAAGGCCTCGGCCTTTCTGCCCTGGTGTTGGCCCCCCAGAGGAGCTGGCTGGCCACTGTGTGAGACAGGATGCTGGACTAGGTGGACTACTGGTCTGATCCAGCAGGGCTCTTCTGATGTTCTTATGAAGGCCTCGGCCTCTCTGCCCTGGTGTTGGCCCTCCAGAGGAACTGGCTGGCCACTGTGTGAGACAGGATGCTGGACTAGGTGGACTACTGGTCTGATCCAGCAGGGCCCTTCTGATGTTCCTATGAAGGCCTTGGCCTCTCTGCCCTGGTGTTGGCCCTCCAGAGTTGCTGGCTGGCCACTGTTTGAGACAGGATGCTGGACTAGGTGGACCACTGGTCTGATCCAGCAGGGCCCTTCTGATGTTCCTATGAAGGCCTCGGCCTCTCTGCCCTGGTGTTGGCCCTCCAGAGTTGCTGGCTGGCCACTGTGTGAGACAGGATGCTGGACTAGGTGGACCACTGGTCTGATCCAGCAGGGCTCTTCTGATGTTCTTAACAGTCTGTCTCCCTTTGGAAGGGAGGTGAATGGTAACCACAGCAGTGAATTACACAGCCACATGACATTTACCTGGCACTTTCTCACATCTCTGTTTAAGCATCAGAAGAAGTCACAGCTGTCTGTTCATGTTTCTTTTGGTGTTAACCTTGATTCTAATCTGTTGATTGCTCTCTGGATTACTGCCTCATTAATTTATGTTGGGCCCCCCGCCCTCGGCTTCATATCGCGGCTATTTTGGTTAAACGATGCTATTTCGTCCATTTTATTTGGACAACAGTCTATTCTATGCCATCAGGGTCATTGTTTTGAAATGCGTTGTAAGATCCTTTGAAGACTGGAGAAAGTGGGATCTAAAGATTTGAAATGAACAAATAATCCACCCCCAGACCTTTAAATGTCACAATACGATATGTCTCACCATGGAAGGAGTTGACGGGGGGATTTATTCCAAAATGCATCACCCGTTTCCTGAAGTTCAACATGGCGTCTGGCTAGTTGTAAAAGACAAACACGCCCTTCTGCAATAACATTTCATTATGATACATCGAATACATTGACCTTTACTCCCTCCAATCCTAATGGCTTAATGGCGCCCCAGCATCCATTGACGGGGCTTCAAGAACCGGAACCTTCTAATGAAGAGAGTCATATTCTTCCATTTGGCCTCCAGTCAACATCCAGAAGGGCTGAGTTGGAGGCCATGAGTTGTCAGCAAATACTAATGGATGAGTTGCATCCATTTTCCTTGTGAAAACAGCATAAATTGGAAATTCTCCACCGCTGGGAAGACATTTAATATTTAAAGGTAATTTGACCCGAACATGTGTGTGTCATGAATCTTTTATGTGACCTACAGCAAATGTATTTATATAGCATTATTCCAAGGCTACTTATCTCTTATTCATTCTCCAGGATATTATTTTTCTTTCTTTGACTAATGTACATTGGGCCTTCTCATTTCTCCATTCCGATGGAACCAAAGCAATTCTTTTATTTACCCCTATTCCCCATCCGTGAGGTCTGGTAACTAACAGTACAGCCATTTGACCCCCCGTGTTACTAAAATTATGCCAGAGCTTTATCATGATGGTCCTTTCCATTTCCTCTTGGTAAACATTTCCTTTCCACTTATTTTCAAACGGGGTTGTCCAAGGAAGTTAAATGGATTTTAGGGACTCTTTGGGGGGGGGGGGGTACTCAGAGAACTTAGGAAGTTTCTGAGCAGACCAAAAATGCTTTTCAGTCAGGGCCTTATCCTTTCTCATAGCTTTCCTTCGCGGCAAGGCATTAGATTTTTGAATTTACTGATGGACATAAGGTCAAGAGTCACCGGTTCTAATGAAATTCTTAAGGGACCAGAAACTTGGAACATAGATAACACTGCCTTATACTCAGGGGTCATTTCGTAGAAAAAGAGGTGCAGGAGCTCATTAGCATAACTCATTAGCATAACTCATTTGCATATGCCACACCCCCAACATACTGGAAGGGTGTCAGAAGGCAACACCCACCCCTCAGGCTCCACTCCATAGAAGAGTGAAACTGACCTGCTCTTCCTCCGTTCCCTTCCCCATCCAATACTTTGGGCAATAAAAAGAAGCGTAAAGAACACACCCTCATTCTCTTCCTGCTCCCTTGAAACCACCAGGTTTCCAGTAGACTTGAGATACCCAGGACATGGGCACCACCCATCCCTTCCCCTTCTCCTCCCCACAACAAGACACCCTGTGAGGCAGGAGGGGCTGAGAGAGGTCTTTTGAGAACTGCTCATGAGAGAACAGCTCTGAGAGAACTTGTGACTGGCCCAAGGTCACCCCAGCAGCTGCATGTGGAGGAGTGGGGAATCAAACCCGGTTCTCCCAGATTAGAGTCCAACTCCTGACCACTACACCAAACTGATGGGGTGGAAGCTGCTGAAGGGTTGGTGAATTTTCTCCAGTACTTATGTGCCATGTGCCCAGATAAGAAATGGTGTACTTAGAAAATTTATACGCCACCTTGAGCAAGTCTCTGGAAAAGCAGCACACAGTCATAAAAGGAACAATGATAAAATGATCAATATTAAAACAAAACATTAAAAACAATAAAGACTCTAGCAGGGCTTTCCCCGGGGCGCTGCGCCTCTGCACTGCTCGGGGAAGCCGAGGAGGGGGCGGGGCTTGGTCATGTACCCGCCCCCTGGGCTCCTCACTCCCTCTAAGCTGTGGAGTCTTGTGAGCAAAAATTCTACGTTGTGAGCTACTGGCATGAAAGTTGTGAACGAGCGGTTTGGCTACTGCATCAGTGAGTTGGCTCTGGAGCCGTCCTTCCTGAACTAAGACAAAAATGTGAGAGACAGAGGCTGAAAAACTGTGAGCTAGCTCACACTAGCACAGCTTAGAGGGGACACTGCTGCAGAAGGCAACATATTAAAACGAGCTAGCATATAAGCTCTGCGAGTACATGGATCATTGAGGGAGAAAAAATATGATGCTATCATCCCCACAGGAGGAATCCCTAATCTCAGGGGGGAACATCTACCAGAGGTATACAGAAGTATGAGCTCTCACCACAGGGGAAAACACACCTGTTGTTAAGCTAGACCAAAGTGTGAACACCGTGAGTCAAATTTATTTTATGAGGGTGTTTGAATACCACTCTTCTCCCCGAAAGGCACCTGATGCAGCTTACAGAACCTTCCAAAATACAAACTAACTGATTTAAAGACAATTTACGCGCCCAGGCAAATGCGGATGGCCACTTTGGAAACAGGCAGCAATTTTTCTCCAGGCCATTGTGCCCGGGGATCCTGGAGGTTTTTTGCCATCTTCTGGGCTTGGACCAGGGGTCACTGGGGGTGTGGGGTGGAGGTATTTGTGAATTCCCTGCATTGTGCAGGGGGTTGGACTAGATGACCCTGGAGATCCCTTCCAACTCTATGATTCTAAGAAAAAACCCACATCCTGGTCAGGTCCAGTTTCCCTGGGCTGCTTAAGTAGATTCCAAACTACAAACTTTGAGCTCAGAGCTGAGGGCCAAGGGCCCTTCAGCTCCTGCCCCTCTGCTCACACCCAAAGGCTTGAAAACCACGCCTAGGTTGAATACTTGCAAGCAAAGGACAAAAGCAAAACACAGCCTTTTAAGTATTGAGCGGGACGCGATGAATCAAACAAACAGGCTTTTATCCAAACCATTGCTTCAGCTCGAAGACAGCTCTATGAGAGCGGCACCTTAATTTATACTGCTTCCAACTCATAACTTCAAACAATGTAACGATGTACAAACAATCCTATTGGACCTAAGCGAGGCTCAGCAATTGGTTACCTAGAGTGGCTTAAGGACCAATGAGAGTCTTTATTTGTTAGCCAATCAGAACGGGCCTTTTGCATCCCAAAGTCTCTGCAAGCTGTGGCTGTAAAATAATAAGAATACAACACAGCCCAAATGATATTTGGTTGTTGCTAGTCCGCTACCACCATTTCCCATATTTCTTCCCCTGTCTGCTATCCCTTTAAACACAATGATACCATTTGGCAACCAGCAGGAGGGGTGGGGGGTGGAGATGTGGGTGGATGTGAGAACTCAGCAACATCACCATCACTACTTCATTTCTGGGTACAACCCGGAAGTCACAATGGGTAGCTCTAGGAATCTCTGGAAACTCTGTGGTTTTACTGTCATGTTCCCAGTCATTCCAAGAGCTACCCACTGTCAATTCTGGGTTGTACTCTGAATTGATGTACCAGCACAGAGGCCAAAGCAGGAAGCCTGGCAATCCTAAGTAGCGTTCACAATTAGGGTGGGTCCTCCCCCCTAGTCTGTTTCTTTTCCTCTGCAGATGTTTTGAATATAAAGTTTCAGTGGACTGAGCCCTTCTTCTTCTTCTTCGTCTTCTTCTTTCCTTGGGAAACATGATCATTGCTCTAGAAGCTGGTTATTGGGAGGAGGAGGAGATTGGATTTATACCCCACCCTTCACTACCCAAAGGCATCTCAGAGCGGCTTACAATCTCCTTTTCCTTCCCCTCCCCACAACAGGCACCCAGTGAGGTAGGTGGGGCTGAGAGAGCTCGCCTGAGAACTGCTCTTGAGAGAACAGCTCTGAGAGAACTTGTGGCTGACCCAAAGTCATACCAGCAGCTGCCTGTGGAAGAGTGGGAAATCAAACCCGGCTCTCCCAGATTGGAGTCCGCGCTCCTAACCACGGCACCAAACTGGCTCTTTAATTTGTCCATTTGGTCACCTTGCTTTTTGAAGACCCCCTCTCCATACTTGTCTTGGAATCAGAAAGGGATCCAGATCTCACCTTCAGATTCTGAGCCTTTCCATCTGCTAAATTGACTCTGCTGCGTAAATCTGCTCCGACACCCACTGTTGTGTGCTCGGCTCAACTAAATAAAATAAAATAATCGAAAAAGTCGGCACACCAGACCCCTGATAAGTTTGGCATCCTCTAAGTTGCTCTTACCCTTTTCTGCCGCTTCCCCTTCCCCAACCCATGGAAGCAAAAAAGCTTTATTATAAAACAGAAGATAAGTCTATCAGCTCGCCTTGGATACTGGCAGAACAGAACACAAGCAATGAGACGATAAGGGAATTTGGTCAAATACAAAAAAAAAAATATGCCCTAAGTCACCTAAACCAAATAGCATCAGATAAGGCCTGCAGTGAGTTTCTATTAAAATGTAATAAATAAGAGACAGGCTCCCCCCGCCCCTGGAAACTAGGTTGTTTTTTCCCTACTTCTTCAGAGGTATAACATGTCTGCTCCAAAAAGATTGTTCTCTCATTTGTTCTGGGAAAAGGCACCGATCAACCTCTTTGCAAAGGTCAGGGGTCCGTTGGAGCGGGAGCGCACAGGAGCGCAGCTCCAGGAGTGAGGAGCCCAGGGGGCGGGCACATGACCAAGCCCCGCCCCTCCTCGGCTTCCCCGAGCAGTGCAGAGGCGCAGCGCCCCGGGGAAAGCCCTGCCAGGGTCTTTATTATTTTTAATGTTTTGTTTTAATATTGATCATTTTATCATTGTTCCTTTTATGACTGTGTGCTGCTTTTCCAGAGACTTGCTCAAGGTGGCATACAAATTTTCTAAGTATACCATTTTTTATCTGGGCACATGGCACATAAGTACTGGAGAAATTTCACCAACCCTTCAGCAGCTTCCACCCCATCAGTTTGGTGTAGTGGTCAGGAGTTGGACTCTAATCTGGGAGAACCGGGTTTGATTCCCCACTCCTCCACATGCAGCTGCTGGGGTGACCTTGGGCCAGTCACAAGTTCTCTCAGAGCTGTTCTCTCATGAGCAGTTCTCAAAAGACCTCTCTCAGCCCCACCTACCTCACAGGGTGTCTTGTTGTGGGGAGGGGAAGGGGAAGGGAAAGGGATGGGTGGTGCCCATGTCCTGGGTATCTCAAGTCTACTGGAAACCTGGTGGTTTCAAGGGAGCAGGAAGAGAATGAGGGTGTGTTCTTGACGCTTCTTTTTATTGCACAAAGTATTGGATGGGGAAGGGAATGGAGGAAGAGCAGGTCAGTTTCACTCACCTGTGGAGTGGAGCCTGAGGGGTGGGTGTTGCCTTCTGACACACTTCCGGTATGTTAGGGTGTGTGGCATATGCAAATGAGTTATGCAAATGAGTTATGCTAATGAGCTCCTGCACCTCTTTTTCTACGAAATGACCCCTGGCAAAGGTCTTAAGGACCTTAAACTCAAATGATATCGAAATTTGGACACCCCCCCCCCACTCCCCGGAACAACTTTGTGTGGCAATTTCACCATGTATTTGGCCAGGCCAGTCATTTACATTTCTAAAGTCTGGTTGGGTGAAGCTGGAGATAGGGATGCCAGTCCCCAGGTAGGGGATCCCCCAATTTCGGGGGCTCCTGCCTGCTGCCGGCCAGCTGGCTGGTGGTGGGGAGCCACACCCCCAAACTCTGCCCCCAACCGCGGCCATCCATGGCCACTCCTCTCCTTCCTTTAAAGGGCTCTCCATCTGATTGGTGGGAGCACATGGCCTGCTGACCAGCTGGAGGGCTCTTTAAATCTTGCCGGAGGGGAGGGGCAGGGGCAGCCGCTGGCCATATACCTGCACTCCAAGCAGCAAATTGGGATTCAGGCACATGGGCCCCTGCTCTCCAAAAGCATTTAAAGGGACCCCAACACAGCTGACCACCTGGATTTACTTCCCATAATGAGAAAAGATACCTTTACACATTTATCTCCTATTTTGACATATTTGTTGCTTTCCTGTTTTGCCCCTTAACGAAATACAAAACAGCGGTTGACCTTATAACCTCAGCTTGTTATTTACTTTTGTCTCCGCATATCTTAAAAAAACATCTTCCTCATGTTACAGGTTAATTTGCTGTTCAGCCTCTGTCTGTAAGTCCGGACTCTTACCTTCCATTCCAATGTATTTGAAGAAGCGTGCCTGCACACGGAAGCTCATACCTTGACTAAACCTGAATTGGTCTTAAAGGTGCCACTGGACTCTAAATTTGTTCTACCTCTCTGTGTGCTTGAGTGTGTGGGGGAGGGCTCCTTTTGATAGTTCTTGGCTGCGGACAGGAATAAATACAGCTTTTTGGTGGCTGGGACTATTACCTGTTTTATTTATGTCTGACCTAGAAGGGCACCGCTGACCATGGGGAGTTTAAATGAGGCTGGGGATTATATGGCACAGCTGGAAGCAACCTGAACGTAAAGGGTATGATGGAGACCCTCTTTCGGTGGCTCTGATGTGAACGGCATCGTTGTCCTTAGCTTCTCAATGTCGGAACACCTCCTCCTCGTAAGCAACGTGACAGTAAAACAGATTCCCAATGCCATGCACGTCACCGGAATCTCTCGCCTTCTCCCAGCAGATTTCCGTCTTCTAGCAGCGGATTTTTTTTACAGTTGGCTCTTAACTTTTTACGAATGTGGTTTGGCCCAAGAAGCAGGGGCATAAAAGACAGGGGAGCGGAATGATGTGGTCAGAATCGACTCCGTTCTTCATGCAGAGGTTGTGTTCCGTTCATCGAAGGGGTATCTTCCTGCTCCACCCGCTCTGCCGAAAAATCATAAAGGTTTACAAGCTGCCAGTGCAGCTAAAAATGGGGGTGGGGGGATGAAAATGGGCAAAAAGCCCATCAGGAAAAAAAAGGGGAGAATAAAAGGAAATGGCTTCACTATTTGCTAGCCGAATATTGCAATCCTGTCTCATGATAGATGTAAACGTCGAAGCTTCACTTCCAGCTTCTCTTGAGTAGCAGTCTTAAAAACAAAAATATGGATTAGCAGCGTGAGGTTGTTTTATGATGTAGATGATCGCTCCAGAAGACTCCATGGGATTCTCGACAACTTATATCTACATTCACAGTTGGTCTTCTGGCTGCCGCGCTGAAAGGATTTGCCACTTTCCCTCTTGCAGCTATGATGGAGTGAAGCGAGTGAATCGTCTGTTTCACACATGCAGAGGACTGTCATCATTCACTAAAGGTTTGCCCTGGCTCGCTGAATCATCATGATACGAACAATTGCCCCATAAACATTTGATCAAGGATCTTAAATGCACTATTTGCCTTGGAGCTGCCGACTTTGGCTTGGGAATTTTCTAGAGATTTGGGGGTGGAGTCTAGGGAGGGCAGGGTTTGGGGATGGGTGGGCCTTCAGCTGGGTATAAGAGCACAGAACCCACCCTCCAAAGCAACCATTTGCTAGAGGGGACATGATCTTTGTGGTGTGGAGATCAGTTGGGATTCCTGGAGATCTCCACGTCCCACTGAGAGGTTGGGAAGACTAATTAAACTTGAGTTGGTTTCAGCTTGATAGGGGCCGTGGTCACATGGTAGTTTAAATCCGGGAGCCCTCCCTGATTTAAAGAAACCGTGGGGGGGGGGGGTTCCCAGGTTGGAATGGTTACACATCCCAACCCCTGCGGAGAAGGAGGCGGCGGCTGATGGCAGAGGAGGCAGCGGCTGGCAGAGGAGGAGGCAGTGGAGGAGGAGGAGGAGGAGGCAGCGTGCGGCAGAGGAGGAGGCTGGCAGCGTGCGGAGGCAGCATGCGACAGCAGAGGTGGTGGTGGCTGGCAGTGGTGGCAGCTGGGGGAGGCACCCTTCCCCGAGCCCTGCAGGCCTCCTGGTAAGTTTGGGGAGAAACTTGGGAGGAGTGCCAGGCAGAGGCGGCCGGTGAGGCTTGGAACAGAGTGGATTTTCCCCCTTCCCCCCTTTTTTGCACTTGGGTGCTTGAGTGCCCAAGTGCAAAAGGGGGGAACCGGGGGGGGGGGCAATCTGTACAGCCCTCTCTCGCAATCGTTGCGAGAGAGGGCTGTCCAGATCAGCTCAATCGTGGGTTCCTCGTGTGACCACCGGGAAAATACTTGATTTTCCCAGGGTCAGAAAATGCAGGAGCAACCCCCGATTGAGCCTGCTTCAGCGCGGGAGTTGTCCCGGCCATTCTGAGCCGTCCCTTTAAATGCGGGAAAAAACAGCAGTTCCTCCTGCTTTAAAGGGCCACGTGGCCATGGCCAGGATGCTGGCAAATCCCTAATCTGGATCTTCTTAGTACTGTTTGAAGCCAAGTCGCAGTGACGCAATCCCTCATTATCCCCTCCTCGGGTCTGGAAAAGCAAAAGGCCTGGCAGGGTTGCCAAATCCGGGTTCAGAAATACCTGGAGATTTGAGGGCGGAGCCCGAAAGGGTGGGCTTTAAGGAGGGGAGGGACCTCAGTAGGTATAATGCCATGGAGTCCTCCTTCCAAAACAGCCCTGTTCTCCAGGAGAAGGGGAATAAATGTTTTGAATAAGTAGATCAAGTAATGTTAGTCTGTCTGTAGCAGTAGAAAAGGACAAGGGTCCAGGAGACTAACGCAATTTGTGGCAGGGGAGGAGCTGTCGTGAGTCACGGCCACAGTGTTCCCTCTAAGCTGAGTTAGTGTGAGCTAGCTCCCAGTTTTTTAGCCTCCGGCTCACACCTTTTTGCCTTCGCTCAGGAAGGAGGGCTCCAGAGCAAACTGATGGATGCAGCAGCCAAATCGCTCACTCTCAACTTTAATGCCAGTAGCTCACAAAGTAGGATTTTTGCTCACAAGACTCCACGGCTTAGAGGGAGCATTGGTCACGGCTCACTTCTTCAGCTACAGCGGGAATGGGAGTCCATCTGTCCTGATATCACAAGGTTGATGGATTCCCATTCTGTATGGCCAAATGGGGCACCTTCCATAGAGATAGATCAAGATGGGTAGCCACGTTATGCTGTCTGTAGCAGCAGAAAAAAGCCAGAGTCCAGGAGCACCTTAAAGACTAACCAAATCTGTGGCAGGGGAGGAGCTTGCGTGAGTCACGGCTCACTTCTTCGGATAAAGTGAGCACGGGAGTCCATCAGTCCTTATAGCGCAAGGTTGATGGATTCCCATTCTGTATGGCCAAATGTGGCACCTTCCATAGAGGTAGATCAAGATGGGTAGCTGCGTTAGTCTGTCTGCAGCAGTCAAAAAGAGCCAGAATCCGGTAGCACCTTAAAGACTAACAGAATGTGTGGCAGGGGAGGAGCTTTCGTGAGTCACGAAAGCTCCTCCCCTGCCACACATTCTGTTAGTCTTTAAGGTGCTACCGGCCTCTGGCTCTTTTCTACTGTTAAATAAATAAATAATGGGTAAATGGACAAGATCAGCTGTCTGGACAAGATCAGCTGTCATTCCAGGGGATCTCCAGCCCCGAACTGGAGGTTGGCAGCCCTGCTCCCTCCAGGTCAGTACCCAGTCTTTAAGATGCCCCATTGTGGATCAGCAGCCTTTCCTCGAGGGAGGCTCTAAGGAGGGTCAGTTTCAGCCACTGGGAAGGCCTGTGATTTCCCAACCGTGAGGAAGCTTTTGGAAATTATGCTTCTAAAGGTAAAGCACTCAATGGGCAGATTAATTGTCAAGCCAACCCATCCTGTTCTTCAGGATCTTTGTTTTATGAGACGGTAAATATCTCCGCTGGCGAGATTAGTGCCGCCTCATTTCCTTTGCTCCACAAACTGCTGGAGTCGGAATTCCAGGACCCTAGCAAAGGATCACAAAGACTGGCTGGGGCTGTAAGAACCCAGTGGTCTACTCCTGAGTAAATATGCTTAGGGTCAGACTAGTCCTGCATTAACATTTTTGTGCCCTGGCTCTTTTTGAAAGGATGATGCTCTTCCCCAGCAGGGCTAGGGATGGACACACTGATGACCAGTGGGTGTAATGGTTAGAGTGGAGAGTGAAGGAACCAAGTTGTAAGTTGTTTCACATATAAACGAGAGAGAGAAAGAGAGAAAGTGTGTGTGTGTGTGTGTGTGTGTGTGTGTGTGTGTGTGTGAAAGGCTCATATGGTCCTGACCTGGCTGGCCCAGGCTAGCCCAATTTCGTCAGATCTCGGAAGCTAAGCAAGGTTGGCCCAGGTTGGTACTTGGATGGGAGACCATCAAGGAAGTCCAGGGTCGCTATGCAGAGGCAGGCAGTGGCAAACCACCTCTGTCCGTGTCTTGCCTTGAAAACCCTACAGGGCCACCATAAGTCAACTGTGGCTTGACAGCACTTTCCACCACCACCCAGGCTAATGTGATGGGCTCATAAGAACATAAGAACACAAAGAGAAGCCAATGCTGGGTCAGGCCAGTGGCTCATCCAGTCCAACACTCTGTCACACAGTGGCCAAAAACACCAGGTGCCCTCAGAAGGTCCAGCAGTGGGGCCAGGATGCCAGAAGCCCTCCCACTGTTGCCCCCCCACCCCAAGCACCAAGAATACAGAGCATCGCTTGCCCCAGACTGAGAGTTCCTATCTATACTTTGGGGCTAATAGCCACTGATGGACTTCTGCTCCATATGTTTATCCAATTCCCTCTTGAAGCCGTCCATATTTGTAGCCACCACCACCTCCTGTGGCAGTGAATTCCACGTGTTGATCACTCTTTGGGTGAAGAAGTACTTCCTTGTACTCATGGAAGCATATCAGACCACCAGCCTTGAAATCCATCTCCGACATCAAAAAATGCAAGATGTACCTTTTCAAATGAATATTTTCTACTCCCCCCCAATTCTCCATTTATAAAATGGTTGGTGGGAGCATAAGAGGTTACAGGGTTACGGGCCCTGGGAATCGGTGGAAGGAGAAAGACCCTTAGAGGACAACTACAAACCCACGCTCCCCCTACCCCCGTTTGAGGTTGATGAAGGACAGCATTCCAAGTTGGGACCAACTGAGATGGCTAGGTGTCAGTTAACTGCCATGATTTCGTTCCAATAACTGTATGACTGTTTCAAGGTGTATTTACATGGTCTCTGAAAAGGTCACGGGCTTACATATGCTTTTCCCCTGAAGTTTGGTGACAGGTCCCGCCCAGGAGTTCGCAAAGGGGCCATGACCCCCTCCTCTGGAATGCGTGCTCCACTCGCTGGCCTGCTTGCTTGCTCGCCTCGCTTGTGCATGCCCTGACTCAATTACTTGCTTCCCTGGTGTTTATCTCTTGTGCCCCGTCCTTGAACAGGAGGGCCTCCTATTTTGTGTGAGCCAAACTCACCGGTGTTACGTATTCCTTTTCTTCATGTCTTGGGAACATTTTAGAAATGTTCAACATCATTATTTTCTGAGAACTCCTTTTCCTGCGTTTTCTATGGGAACTTCAGGCCAGTATATTTGAGCGTCTAAAATCCTGTCTAGTGATTGGTAGACAGCTCTGAAGCCATATTTCATATCCAGTATATCAATACATGTAATCCCTAAGCACAGCATTACTAACAGGAGAAGTGTTTGACTCCAATGATCTTCTCTACAAATAAAGGACTTACCGCTTAAGGAGACCTGTTGTGGACTATATCTACTGGGACATTCCCACACTAGGTCATGGTCAAGCATGGCAGGTTATATTGGTCTTTTGAATGAAGGTCAATGGTGGATTGAGCAAAACAGCATGCTGGAAATTTTGGAGGGAGGGAGGGCGGCATCACTCTAAGTGTGTATAGGTGTTATATCCCTTAATGGGATGCCTCTCCTTGTCTTAACCTGGGAGCTGCCCTCTGACCCCTACTCTGTTTCTTTGTCCTCTCACTCTCTTCACATGGCCTTCCACAGAGACCCATGTCTCCAAGGGTTTCTCCTGTAGATACAATGCCCTCTTACTCCCACACACTTGATGCCAGACAAGCCGGCCATCTACCTGAATAGATTTAAGTTAACCTTTTTTGCAATATACTTCTTGGGAGATATATTTACCTCACTCAGTATCATGCTTCTATGGCTGGGCAAATTCTTCTATATTAACCAACTATCCCCAGTAGTCAGATAGGACAGCAGTCTTAGTTCTGATGAGCTGGACATCACAGAACATCAAGGTTGAAGTGGAAGGGGAAAGGGAGAATTCCCCCACACAGATCCCTGCAGATGGGCTAGAGAGCACAAAGACAGTAAAAATAACCCTATTTCCATGAGCTTTGGACCAAACATATTTCCATGAGCTTTGGACAGTCTACCTACTATTGGATCTCCATGGAGCCCATGTATATTGTCCATGGACATCCCCACCCCATCACACAAAAGAAGTCCAGCAAAACGTCAGTCTCTCTAAGCATCACATCCACCACATCCACCTGACAAGCCAAGAGTTATGAACAGTGTTCCCTCTAATCTGAGTTAGTGCGAGCTAGCTCACAGTTTTTTTAACCTCCAGCTCACAGATTTTTGTCTTAGCTCAGGAAGGATGGCTCGAGAGCAAACTAACTGATGCAGCAGCCAAATCGCTCGCTCACAACTTTAAGGCCAGCAGTTCACAAAGTAGGATTTTTGCTCACAAGACTCCACAGCTTAGAGGGACGGAGGACTGGTTATGGATTAAGTCCTTGTTGGTTTGCAACCCAAAGCTTCCTGGGATCCCCCCCCCCCCGATGTGTGTGAATATTGATTTAGCAGCCTTGTTTGGTGGGCAAAAAAATGAAGATGGCAAAAGGATCACTTTCTCCTAAAGGCAGACGTGTGTGTGTTATGTGTTATTAAGTCACTTCTGACTTATGTTGACCCTATGAATGAATGATCGCCAGAACGTTCTGCCATTGACCACCTTTCATGGCCTCCTTCATTGAGTCAATTTGTCTCCTGTTGTGCCTTCATCTTTTCCGAGCGTTGTCTTTTTCGGGCAAGCTTCGTCTTCGTATAATGTCACCTGAAACACAGTAGCTTTTGGTCACATCATGAGAAGACGAAAAGACGATAATACTTGTCAAGACCGTTCGGACTCAAGAGGAAGATGGACTCCAGGAGAGCCAACAGCAAACCTCACGACACCCCCAGTCACCACACTGGGAATCATTGACCAGGGCTGCTATCCCTTCAAGAGTTGTGTTGAAGTAAGATCCAGTTGCTTGTGCCCTTCTGATGTCCGTTGTGACCTGGCAGCCCTAGAGATGAAGCTCAAGGATCAGAGGATCCATGGTGGGGATGGGAACTGAATTCTGACATACTGACCAAAACAAACCAGCTGGGTGATGCATGTTTCTATCATGTCCATAACTAGGTACTATAGATCTTCTAACAACCATGGCTCTCCAGAACAACATCTAGATGTACCTTAAAGGAGGAAATTTCCCAGCCAGGGTGTCACTACACATAAATCTCTCTGCGAGCCAGTGTTGCACAGTGCCGGACTAGAACCACAAAGACCCAGGTCCAAATTTGTGTTCTGCCATAGAAGCTTCCAGGGTGACCTTGGACCTGTCACAAACTCTCAGCCTAACCTGTCTCACAGGACTGTTGCAGAGAGAAAACAGAAAAAGGGACAATATTGTAAGCCATTTCACGCCCCCACTGTAGAGAAGAACGGGGGTAGAAATGAAGTAAATAATAAGCAACAAAAATGAAAATAAATGCCCACCTAAGAGACCAGGCAACGGACTTTTGAAAGGTTATTTCAGAGCACGTCAAGGATGGCTTGGAGAGTGAATTAAAGGAGCAGTGCGCGCTTATGCGCGATTGCTTTGCAGATGTTGCAAGCCAGGGAGAAGTAGTGTTTACACTGCCTCGGAATGGGCGTCTCGGCATTCAGGCCGCCCGAGTTCAATGGTCCATCCACATTGGCCTGTATGGGAAATCTCAACAAATCTTTTTTGAGTGTTTTATGTGTCTCTAAATCCCTGAGCTGGGTTGCCATACATATTATGCAGTGGCTTGAAGATCGAATGTCCTGTGTGAGGGATTAGACGCCGAAAGAAAGGCCTCCGCCACAATGGGAAGGCTTCCGCTTAGACTTTAGCCAAACATTACATTTCTAAAGGAGGGGAGGTGAGGAGCTTACTAAATATCTCCCCTTTAGTATTGTTTCCAAAGCATCTTCCGGTTCCCCTTCTGCACACGTAGCTTTAAAAAAAAAAAAAAAGAATCATGCCCCGTGGCGTCCCCTACTGGAGGGACCTTTCAAAAACAGTTGTCAGGTGGCCAAAACCATTTTCTGAATGAGTTTACGAGTCTCTAAAAGAAATGGCTTTTTTTTTTTTCTTGGTAGGATGGAGAGTAGCCCGCCCACACCTTGCCTTCTACCAGCAAACTTACTCCAAAACTATAGAAAGGTAATGAGTGTGAATTACATTTAAATGTGGGAATTTACTGCTGGAGGACATAGTGATGGCTGCAGAAATAAACAGCTTTAAAAGGGGATTAGGTCGATCCATAGAGGAGAGGTCTATCAGTGACTACTAGCCATGGTGACTGAGGGGAACCTCCACATTCAGAGGCCGTCAACGTTTGAATCCCAGAGCCAGGAGGCAACATCAAAGGAAGGTCTCAACCTCTATGCCCTGTTGTTGGCCCTCCAGAGATATTGGTTGAGAATGGGCACTGTGCGAGAGAGAGTGTTGGACTAGATGAACTACTGGTCTGATCCAGCAGGGCTCTTCTGAGGTTCTTCTCAGGGGAAGGCCTCGGCCTCTATGCCCTGTTGTTGGTGGTCCAGAGCAACTGGTTGTCCACTGTGTGAGACAGGATGCTGAACTACTGGTCTGATCCAGCAGGGCTCTTCTGAGGTTCTTCTCAGGGGAAGGCCTCGGCCTCTATGCCCTGTTGTTGGCGGTCCAGAGCAACTGGTTGTCCACTGTGTGAGACAGGATGCTGAACTATTGGTCTGATCCAGCAGGGCTCTTCTGATGTTCTTATTCAGGGAAGGCCTCGGCCTCTATGCCCTGTTGCTGGCCCTCCAGAGGAACTGATTGGCCACTGTGTGAGAGAGAATGTTGGACTAGATGGACCACTGGTCTGATCCAGCAGGGCTCTTCGTATGTTCTTATGAAGGCCTCAGCCTCTCTGCCCTGTCGCTGTCCCTCCAGAGGAACTGATTGGCCACTGTGTGAGACAGGATGCTGGACTAGATGGACCACTGGTCTGATCCAGCAGGGCTCTTCATATGTTCTTATGAAGGCCTCAGCCTCTATGCCCTGTTGCTGTCCCTCCAGAGGAACTGGTTCACCACTGTGTGAGACAGGATGCTGAACTATTGGTCTGATCCAGCAGGGCTCTTCGTATGTTCTTATGACATCTCATTTCTCCAAAGCACTGACTCTTGAATGACAAGGCAGCAGCAAAGTCTCCTATATTTGGGAAGAACCATCTTGTTCCGTTTTTTTTTACAAGCTTTGTGATCTCTCCAACATGCTTAAGAAGCCAATTAAAGGATGCTGACCAAGCGCATATTTTCCAAGTCTGAGAGAGATAAGTTACAACATCTAAAATTATTCATTAACTGGGAAAAGGGTGGGGGGGGGGAGAAAGGGGGGGTTACACTTCAACACTTGGTGCAGCCCTCATGTCAAATTCAGTTTCCTGCTTCTTGATTTCTTCAGCTGTTTAATCCTTTAAGTCAGTGGAACCAGAGTGAGTGAGCATAAATTCTTTTTTTCCCCCCTTCCAAATTCCTTTCCGGGGGGATTCCCAGGCCATCAGGACAAATTAGCTTGCGTGTAAAACATCTCCAATTTTACTTCCATGATCATTTTAATACATAGGACGGGGGAGCAGTGTTCCCTCTAAGCTGAGTAAGTGTGAGCTAGCTCATAGTTTTTTAGCCTCTGGCTCACACATTTTTGCCTTAGCTCAGGCAGGATGGCTCCAGAGCAAACTAATATCCTTCCCGAGCAAACTAATGATGGCTCCAGAGCAAACTAATTTAGGCAGTGGCCAAATTGCTCACTTACAGCGTCAGTGCCAGTAGCTCACAACGTAGAATTTTTGCTCACAAGACTCCACAGCTTAGAGGGAGCATTGGGGGAGGGGATGAGGAAACAAGTATTATAGTAACTACAAAGGTACTACAGCAGGTTTCTATGCTTATCAGAATTCCTTGGAGCCAGTGTGGGGCAGGGGTTAGAGTGTCAGGGTAGGAAGCTCGGGTTCAAATCTCTACTCTGCCATAAATCTCACTGGAGGAACTTTAGCCAGCCACTCTGCCTCAATTTTGCCTACCTCCCAGGGAGACTGACAGAATAAAATGGAGGGGAGAACTGTGAAACTCACTGGGTGTGATCTTGAGTTTGTTGCTGTACAGTTCACTTGGAGAAGAGGAATGTGATTTAAGCTATTTGAGTCCCAGGGCCTCGTTGATTTGTACGTAGTTGCACTCTGCTGCCGATCGGGTGTGGGAATAATAAGCCACCAGTACCTCCCGGTCGTCTGCAAGCTGGTGCCCCAGGACCACCCCCACCCAGTATGGGGAAGCATCACATGCCAGGACCACCGGGAAGGATTCATCGGAGTGAGCAAGGACCCCATTGGAGGTCAAGAGTTCTTTAACTGCCTGGAAAACCTCAGCATGGCATGGACCCCAGACCCACAGGGCGCGTTTATCGAGGAAGTGATGGAGGGGTTCCGCAAGCACAGCCTTGTGAGGCAAGAAGGAGTGGTAGAAGTTGAGAAGGCCTAAGAAGGCCTGGAGTTCAGCCTTGGAGGAGGGGGTGGGCATTTGAATGATGACGCGGATCTTCTCTGGCGTCAGGCAGATGCCCTGAGTGTCGACTGCGAACCCGAGGAAC
The DNA here is from genome assembly GCA_029233225.1 of Lepidodactylus listeri. Lineage (NCBI taxonomy): Eukaryota > Metazoa > Chordata > Lepidosauria > Squamata > Gekkonidae > Lepidodactylus > Lepidodactylus listeri. The sequence goes on along the minus strand of JARCFY010000021.1, from coordinate 9,773,254 downwards.
TCCACTGATGGCACCCCCAGGAGACGTTTTCCATGCTTTACCTTCAACCCCGCATCATTGAAACACTGGAGGACAGACCGCAGGCGTGTGGCGCAGGTCTCAGGGTCCGGAGCCACGATTAAAACGTCATCAAAGAAGGGCTGGACTCCGGGGATACCTTTAAGCAAACAGCCCGTGAGATTCCGGAAAATCCCAGGAGCCACACTTACCCCAAACTGCAGACGCTGTACCTTGAAAGCCCCTCCTGTGGGTCACTATCATTTGAGCCTCTGCAGTGGTATCATCCACTGGCAGTTGCTGGTTGGCTTGGGCTAGGTCCAGTTTACCAAAGATCTTTGCCCCCGCGAGCGAAGCAAGGACATGGCTTACAACAGGGATGGGATAAGCATGGTCTTGTAATGCCTTATTAATCATGCATTTAAAGTCTGTGGATATATGGACATCCCCATTAGGCTTTACCAGAGTGATGATTGGGGTCTCCCAATGGGCGTGGGGTACAGGTTCCAAGACCCCTTGTTCCACCAGGCAGTCGAGCTCTAGGTCTATCACCAGTATAATATACTGGGTCCAGATGCGTTGCAGTGAATCATAGTTTATTTACACAAAGGAGTAACAAACTCAGTCCAGATGGTTTCATGTGTATATATCCACCTGTCTCATAAGAACATCAGAAGAGCCCTGCTGGATCAGACCAACGGTCCATCTAGTCCAGCATCCTGCTTCACACAGTGGCTAAGCAATGCCTCGGGATGGTCAACAACAGGGCATAGAGGCCGAGACCTTCCCTTAATAACATCAGAAGAGCCCAGCTGGATCAGACCGATGGTCCACCTAGTCCAGCATCCTGCTTCACACCAGTGGCTAACCAGTGCCTCTGGATGGTCAACAACAGGGCATAGAGGCCGAGACCTTCCTTTAATAACATCAGAAGAGCCCAGCTGGATCAGACCGATGGTCCACCTAGTCCAGCATCCTTCTTCACACAGTGGCTAACCAGTGCCTCTGGATGGTCAACAACAGGGCATAGAGGCCAAGGCCCTCCCTGGCTGTCAGGAGCCAGTTTGGTGTAGTGGTTAAATGCATGGACTCCAATCTGGGAGAACCGGGTTTGATTCCCCACTCCTCCACTTGCACCTGCTGGAGGACCTTGGGCAAGCCATAGCTCTGTACCAGCTGTTCTCTCAAGGACAGTTGTCTCAGAGCTCTCTCAGCCCCACCTACCTCACAGGGTGTCTGTTGTGGGGAGGGGGAGGGAAAGGAGTTTGTAAGCCGCTCTGAGACTCCAAGTGAGTGAAGGGTGGGGTATAAATCCAATCTCTTCTTCTTCTTCTTCTTCTTCTTCTTCTTCTTCTTCTTCTTTCTCCTCCTCCTCCTCCTCCTCCTCCTCCTCCTCTTCTGGAAGCCCCACCCTATTGACTGTATTTACATATTCTGTGTAATTCCCCTTGAGTCCCAGCAAGAAAGATGGGCTTTAAATAATGTAAGTAAATAAATTAAAATATATAGTAACACTACAGCAGCAGAACCATCTATATGGTTCTCTTGCTTCAGAGGAAGCCCATTTGTGGGTGCAAAATCTCAAGGGTGCTTTCGTAGTTCTGCTTCCCATAAGCCATGGCTGGATCACGGGCATTTTTTTTTTTTGTGCTGGTGCATCAGACAGACAGGGTTTTTTTATATATATATATACACACATACACACACATATATAAAGTCACATGCATAAATAAGAACAGTCTCACAGCTTAGCTCCCCATATTTCCAGGGATGGGAAACTTCGTGGCAGACAGGAGAAAATGAGTTTATTAAGTTGACTTTAGCAAATGACTCTGGGATCTATGCGAAGCTCCTTGAGCTATGTCAACATTTTCTTGAAAGATATCAGAGATCATTTGGTGTTTACTTTTTTTTTTAAGTACGGTATTTGTAAGTTGTTTCTTTTTTTAAAAAAAAAAAAATGCCATGGAGCATTTTATTACATTTTAAAATGTAATTCCTGATCCCAGAGTGCTGTCTATATAAATCTCAAGAAACCTACAAAATCATTATCTATATTAGATCAGCAAATCCTCTCTGGGCAGCGTGTTAAGAATACGCTGCAAAAGTGAAATTCCCCGGTAATAAAACTTCTGAGCCCTGACAAGTGTGAGGGAATGCCATTTCGTGCAACGGTGCTTGGACCTTCATATCAAACTGTTCTTTATTCTATCTGTTCCAGGGCCTTCCCCCTCCCCTTCTCCTTAAAACTCTGACTTCTTCACTGCACAGTACACTGTGAAGAGAGAAAAGGGCTTTAAAATCGAGACGCTGCAAAAGAAGACGTTGGCGTATAAACCAGGTGACATTGACAGGGGCCTGCAGGTGAATAGGTTGTTCATGAAGCTGTCCAAGGATACTGACATTTCTGGTTGCCTGGCAAAGCTGACAACCAGTGGGAGGGTAGGGTAGGGAGTGGCAAAGTGGGCATGATGGCAAATCGTGTCATCAAATAGTGAAGACAAATTAATTAAGAAACTATATAATTTACTGATTAACTATGAAATGCAGGAGGAAACAATAAATGCAAATATGATTAAATGGATGAAGGACTTTGGCTACTCTATAGATACGGATAAATGGTCAACAATTTGGAGCTCACTCAAATATTTGAAAGTGGTAGGCTACAAAGAAAAAATATATAAAATCTTCCACCGCTGGTATTGGCCCCCTGACAGATTAAGCAAATGTTTCAAAAATGTTTCAAATGTATGTTGGTTATGTGGAATTGAAGTAGGATCTTTTTTCCACATGTGGTGGACGTGTCAAAAGATGCAAAAATATTGGGAAATGATAGGAAATTGGATTAAGGAAATCTTTGAATTTGAGTTACCTCTTAAGCCTGAAGTCTTCTTATTGAATATGCTTCGGGAAAGAATAAGTAAAACGGATCAGAAACTGTTGGCTTACATCTTAACCGCAGCGTGAATATTAAGAGCAAGAAATTGGGAAAACTCTATATTACCCGGAAAAATGGATTTAATACATAAACTCTTAGAGTGGGCTGAAATGGACAAGTTGAGCTACTTATGTAATATGGATAACAAAAAGGATCCAGAGTTTGTGTGGTCCAAACTATACTTCCAGCTATAATGTTTTTGTGCTCTGTATATTTAAAATGATGATACTGAATGGTTAATTTGAAAAATTTAATAAAATATATTTTTTGTGCTTGGACCTTACAGAGCATACTGGACTATATAGCTTCTCTTAAATGTGTTTGTTTATAAATCCTGAGTGCTTTTTCGAATGATGTTTATTATTATTACAAAATAAATAAAAACTAATGAAAAAAAAATAAAATATATATTTTTTTAAAAAATGACATCACTTCCGGTAAAAACCCAGAAATGACTATGGGTAGCTCTAGGAACTGTTAGGAACTCTATGGTAGAACTCCATGGTAAAACCACGGAGTATCTGGAGATTCCTTAGAATTACTCTATGACACGTCCGGGTTCTTGGCAGCCCATTCATTGCATTAACCTGGGATTATCAACATTCTCATGTGAATGAAAATATGCACCAAATTGTGGACATTTGATGTCCAGCAAATGTCCACAATTTGGTGCATAATTTCATTCACATGAGAATGTTGCTAATCCCAGGTTAATGTAATGAATGCTTGCCCTTCCCAAGTACCTTGTCACTTTTTGGACATGCACCATGGAATGCCGACTGTCCATTTAGGTGACTGTCCACTTGAGACGCTGCCTAAACTCATATTTCCTATGTTTGGAATATGAGCTTTGGTGGTAATGCTGGCTTACATTCGTTCGTTCGTTCGTTCATTCATTCATTCATTCATTCATTCATTTTGTTTGTTTGTTTGTTTGTAATATTTATAGTCCGCTCTCCCTGCAAGCAGGCTCAGAGTGGCTCACATAGCTTGGCACAATGTGTCAAAATTCATAAAACTGTTAAAAAAATCAATTAAAACCATCAACAAATATCAATTCAAGTGCTCACAGTAGTTGATCAAACAGATGGCGTGCCATATATGACGAGCTCAGATGCCCCACTCAGCAGTCTCCAGTTCTACAAGGTGGTATGGCCCAATCCTAAATGTGACCAGCCTCTGCCACAGATTTTAGTAGTGGCCATAGATGGTAATGGGGGTGGGGGCTCCTAGAGAAGGCCTGGTGGAAGAGCTCCATCTTGCAGGCCCTGCGGAACTACACAAGGTCCCGCAGGGCCCTGATCTCCTCTGGGAGCTCTTTCCACCAGTAAGGAGCCACCACTGAAAAAGCCCTAGCTCTGGTGGCAGCAGGCCTAGCCTCCCTGGGGCCTGGGAACACCAGACGATGTTGTGACCCTGACCATAGTGCCCTTTGGAGTATATACAGGGAAAGGTGGTCAGTCAGGTATATCGGACCCTGGCCATTTAGGGCTTTAAAGGTAAGTACCAGCACCTTGAAGCGAATTCGGTATGCTATCGGCAGCCAGTGCAGTGCCTTCAGCGTCGGCCAGATGTGCTCCCATCTAGGAAGGCACATCAATAGCCTAGCCATGGCATTCTGCACCAGCTGCAGCCTCCAGATCTGCAACAAGGGCAGCCCCGTGTAGAGAGCGTTACAATAGTCTAACCTTGAGGTGGCCATCGCATGGATCACTGTAGCCAGGTCATTGTGATCGAGGAAGGGAGCCAACTGCCCAACCAGCCAAAGATGGTAAAAAGCTGACTTAGCAGCAGGGCTATTTGGGGGGGCAGGAACGCACGGGAACGGAGTTCCGGCTGGCCCCTGAGTTGGCCACACCCAGCAGGAACTCGTTAGCATAAAAGGCCACACCCAACAGCAGAAACTCACTAGGATTGGCTACATTAGGGGTATGTGGCCTAACATGCAAATTAATTCCTGTGACAAAAAAAGCCCTGGGTTTTGACAACAAACAAGGTAAACAGAATAAGAAGCAAAAGATGGGTGTGGCTGGATGGCCACTCTTCTGGTAACATGGGGGATGTGGCCTAATATGCTAATAAGCTGTGCTGTCAGTGGTGTGGCCTGATATGCTAATGAGTTCCTGCTGTTGGGTGTGGCCTATTATGCTAACGAGTTCCTGCTGGGGGTTTTCTACCAAAAAAAAGCCCTGCTTAGCGGTAGCTTCCATCTGGGCCTCCATTGCTAAGGAGGGTTCCAGGAGCACTCCCAAACTCCTAACCATGGGCGCAGGAACCAACGGTGCTCCATTGAAGGTTGGGAGCAGGAGCCCCAGTCCTGGACCACCCCAACCTAGGCACAGGGCCTCCGTCTTCACCAGATTTAGCTTCAGCCAACTCAGTCTGAGCCAACCAGCCACAGCTTGCAATGCCTGGTCCAGATCTTCCGGTCTGGAGCCCGACTGGCTACCCAACGTCAGATAGAGCTGGGTGTCCTCAGCGTACTGGTGACATCCCAGCGCAAACCTCCAGACAATCTGGGCCAAGGGGTCACATATAGATGTTGAAGAGCATCGGGGCAAGCACCGTCCCCAGCGGCACTCCGCACTCAAGCAGGTGCCTCCAGGACTGCTGTTCCCCTAGCACCACCCTTTACCCCTGACCTTGGAGAAAAGAAACAAGCCACTGCAAGGCAAGCCCTTGTATCCTCACGTCAGTGAGGCGGAGGGGCAGCAGCTGGTGGTCGACCATATTGAACATGGCCGACAGATCTAACAATAACAGCACTGCCACACCGCCTCACCGCCCCGATCCAGGTGCCTCTGGAGGTTATCAGCACACTTTGACAGAGAGCATTTACAGCTGTGAATGGACCACAGGGACCTGTGAAACTCTTACAGTATTTCAGACCATTGGAGCTGTGTTTGGGGGCGAGGAGAATTGGGTTGCTTGTCTCCTTAATATTATAGATGGGTCCAGAAGAGGCATACTGGGAGGCAACAATGGCTCTGGAAGGGTCGCACCCCTTGGCCCACCCCCAACGGAAGGTGTGCCCCCACCGCACATGATTGGCTTGTGCTGGCAGTGTCAGCATATTCCACCCACCCCGAGGGGTGAGGGGCCACCATCTTGTGGTGACTCCCACCCACTTTGTGGGAACAGGGCTTTCCCCAGTAGTCCTAAGAACCTAAGGACATAAGAAGAGCCCTGCTGGATCAGACCAGTGAGGGTCCATCTAGTCCAGCATCCTCTCATACAATGGCCAACCAGTTCCTCTGGAGGTCCAACAAGAGGGCACAGAGGCTGAGGTCATCTCCTGACATTCCCTCCAGGAACTGGTACTCAAAATTCACTGCCCCTGAATGTGAAGGTTCTCTTTGATACCCAGTTATCGTTTCATAGCAGGAGCTCCTCTGCATATTAGGTCACATACCTCTGATGTAGCCAATCCTCCAAGAGCTTGTAAGAAGAGCTCTGTAAGCTCTTGGAGGATTGGCTACATTACGGGTGTGTGGCCTAAAATGCGAAGGAGCTCCTGCTACGAAATGAGCCCTGTTAATACCATAGCCAGTAGCCACTTATAGACCCATCCTCCACGAGTCTGCCTGATCCCCTTTTAAAGCCATTGGTGCCTGTAGCCGTCACTACATCCTCTCAGTCAATTCCACATTTTAAGGGGCAATCCAGTTTGCCTGTCTCATTTTCAAAGATAAGTGTGTTCTCCTTACATCAGTGTTCTAAATTCGATTGTGGGCTGTTCTCCCACTGCTGCCTCCCAGACAGACAGGTGTGTCACAGTGATCAGAATGGACTGCCTATATGCCTCTTGCCCTGACCTGAATAGCCCAGGCTAGTCCAGTCTTATCAGATCTTGGAAGCTCAGCAGGGTAGGCCTTTGAATAGGAGACCACCGAGGAAAGCCAGGGTAGCTATGCAGAGGCCAGCAATGACCAACCACCTCTAAATGTCTTTTTCCTTGGAAACCCTACAGGGGCGCCATAAGTCAACTATGACTTGATGGGAAAACAGAGAAATAGAAAAATAGATATGCCTCTTGCAAAAAAAGGAATTGCAGTTTTAGAAGTCTGTATTTATCACACATGCCCCGCCTTTTGGTCATCCTGGAAGTCAAGGCAGCATGTCGGGTTAGCAGGTCCCCCATCCGGCAATGACTTGACCTGTACGTCCTTAACTTTTGCAAGACTGTGTGCTTTATAAACAAAACCATAAAAACAACTCCATTCCCAACTGGCAACAGAAACCCAGTCTGTTCACCTATCTCAAAAGCCTCTAGTCTTTTCGAGCCAGACAAATCACTACCTGAAAGACTCACCGCTTCCTCTTCCCTCCGGAGGAGCGGTGAACCCTTTAAGATGGTGAACACACACATGAACACACATAATGTGCCCTTGAACTGAATCAGCCCTTTGGTCTATCAAGGTTAATATACTCTACTTGGACTGGCAGTGGCTCTCCAGCGTCTTAGAAAGAGGTCTTTCACATCACCTACCACCTGATATTTTCAACTGAAGATGGCAGGGATTGAACGGGGGACCTTCTGACTGCAAAGCAGAGGCCCTTCCGCTGAGCCACAGCCCCGCCCCTAAAAATAACTCTAAAACAGGCAATAACCTCGCCCCCCCCAGTGCTTCCAACAGCGTCTCAGCATCCGCAGCTCACAGCCGCTTGGTTGAGAATGATGCCATCCTCAGCGTTAGACTCGTTGATGTGTAGACAATCCCAGGAAGGTCTGTCCAGGTCCGCCTCATTCTCTACCACATTGCGTCCCTTGTGATTACCTTTGCTGATGAACTCATTCTCTGCCTGCTGCAGTGCCTGCCGCGGCTGGGTATTCCGCACCAGCTAGTCCGAGATGCCTTGGTCAAGCAAGCACATGCTTTCCCGGGCACGTAGCTAGGGTGGGACATTTGGGGGCCATGCCCCCTCACCTGTTAGCCATGCCCCTGCCCCATCACCCCACCCAGCATGTGGAAGGGCACCCCCGCCTGCCATGACAGAGAGATGTGGGCTACCGTCTTCTTCCTGCTTTTTCAGCCAACTCTGGACGAAAATCCAGGAAGCCCACGCCTCTCTGACAGTTGGAGAGGCGGGGGATAGTCTTCTCCCCTGCCCCCCTCTCTCCCACCCTCCACCCCAAGATTTCCCAATGTCCCACCGGCCAACATTTTCTAGCTACACCCCTGTGTTCTACTCCTTGGTGCTTGATTCTTGGTCTATCAAGGTCAGTATACTCTACTGGCAGTGGCTTTCCCCCACCTTGGCTGCTGCTGATTCTATCGAGGCCCTGAATGCTCTCTGGAATAGGGAAGTGGCCCCGGGCTCTTTACACAACAACTGCCCCATACCACCTTTTCTCCCCAGATAGAGCCAAGCAATCTCCCCGGTTTACAGCGGAGCTTATGGCAATGAAATCGGATGGGCCACGGCTGGAGCGTGGCTGGTGGAAGACTCCAAGGGAGGGGGGCGGAACACAGCACAGAGCCCCCATCAGAGCTTGCTCTGTCGGCAGAGTTGAAACATGCAGGGAAACAGAGCACCAACTGTTTAAAGAAAATAACTCAGTTTATTAAAGATGGAATAAACTTGGATAGAACAAAGGAGGAAGAGGAGATTGGATTTATACCCCACCCATCCCTCGGAGTCTCAGAGTGGCTAACAAACACCTTTCCCTTCCCCTCCCCACAACGGACACCCTGTGAGGTAGGTGGGGCTGAGAGAGCTCTTTCGAGGACTGTTCTTGAGAGAACAGCTCTGAGAGAACTTGTGACTGACCCAGCAGCTGCATGTGGAGGAGTGGGGAATCAAACCCAGTTCTCCCAGAGTAGAGTCCGTGGGCTTAACCACTACACCAGAGTGGCTCTCGTGGAGGAGAGGGAGAGAGGCTTGACTAACTGACTAACAGCTGTGAGAGACAGGCACAAAGGGGAAAGGCTCAGTTGGAGCAGGAAGTCTCCAAAGGGCCCATCAGGAGACAGGGATGACAAAATTTGACAATGTGGGAAGTCCCTAATCTAGCTATGTGAACTGGCACTCTTTCAGTTGTCCCCTATAGGCTGTTCTTCTTACCTTCTTCAGGTAGGTGCCCTACAGACCTTGTATATTCCGGCATATTCTGTGGCAGTGAGGGTGGGGGGGAAGGCAACATTTCCCCGTGCAATTGTCCAGCAGACCCATTCCATGAGGCTCAACAGCTCTTAAATTCGAAGCCCTGGGAACTGGACTCTGACCACATGACCGCCCACCGTGCTCCATTTGCTAATTACTTTTCAGGGGGGGGGGAAATAAAAATCACCCAGAGGTTTTTAAAATTTTCTCCCACCAGCAGGCGATGGGAGCTGGGAAAGGGGGTGTCCCCCACCCCCACTGGGGAATGGCCAGCCCCATGCACAGCATCTTACAAAACAGAAGCAAAGCCAAATTAAAATGGGTAGCACTTCCAGGACAGTGGATTGGAGACTGTTGAAGTGACCAGACTCCCCTTTGGAGGCTTGGCTAAGCCTAGGGTTTCCAAATCCCACATGGGAGATTCGGGATGGAGCCAGTGTTCCCTCTAAGCTGAGTTAGCGTGAGCTAGCTCACAGTTTTTTACCCTCCGGCTCACACATTTTTGTCTCGGCTCAGGAAGGAGGACTCTAGAGCAGGGGTGGCCAACCTTGCTTAACGTAAGAGCCACATAGAATAAACGTCAGATGTCTGAGAGCCGCAAGACAGGAACAAATATCACACACACGTTTTTATTTTTAAAAATATGCAAATTTGCTTTTTATTAACGTTAAATGGGACTGCCAAAAATAAAAACAAACGAGGAAAACCGGTTATTGATAATGATATTACTTGTTTGCTAATGATATTGAGAGAGAGAGAAAGAGAGAGATGGAAAGAAAGAATTAAAGAAGTGGAAAGAAAGAGAGAGAGAGAAACTAGGAAAGCAAATAGATGGGAGGGAGGAGGGAAGGAAGGAAGGGAGAAAGAGAGAAAAAGCATGCCTCCCCTTTGCTTCCCCAGCCGCCCTGCCAGGAGCCGCACAATATGTGTGAAAGAGCCGCATGTGGCTCCCGAGCCACAGGTTGGCCACCCCTGCTCTAGAGCAAACTGATTTATGCAGTAGCCAAATTGCTCCCTCACAACTTTAATGTCAGTAGCTCACAAAGTAGAATTTTTGCTCACAAGACTCCACAGCTTGGGGGGGGGGGCATTGGTTGGAGCGTGGGAATGGTGGGCAGGCCATCTGGTTGGGAGCAAGCCATTTGGCTACAGCAGGGGTGGGCAATTCGTTTGGCTCGGGGGCCACTTTGTGGGAGCGGAGATTAGCGGAGGGCCGCACCTTTTAAAATGATTGCGTCCATTACTTAACTTTGCATTTCAGAAAAGGTATAAACTGTATCCTAAAAATCGATAAATAGAAATTAAATAAAATAGTGGTAGTTTTATTCAATTCATTTATTGTGCTAATTGCATATCGTCTATAGCTGCAAGCACATTTAATTTTAGAATCAGTTTAATGAGAGAAATGTACCCTATCACACTTTTCTACAATTTTTTTTTGAAACCAGGAGTGAGATGGCTTGTTGAGAGTCTCATCACAGCCTGCAAGTAAATGTCTGTCAAAGAGCATCCATATGTACTCTTCTTGATCTTCATGCAAGAAAAACTTTGCTCACAAATATATGTAGACCCAAATATAGAGAACATTTTCCCGTGGCCGACTGTCTTGGCGGGCCGCAAAAAACGCTGTGGCGGGCCCGCATGTGGCCCCCGGGCCGCGAATTGCCCACCCCTGGGCTACAGCATCCATTAGTTTGCTCATGAGCCATCCTTCTTGAGCTAAGACAAAAATGTGTGAGCCGGAGGCTAAAAAACTGTGAGCTGGCTCACATTGACTCAGCTTAGAGGGAACACTGCGGGGCAGGGACGCTTGTATTGCCCTGAGCATCTTAATTGTAAACATGTCGAAGCCCGCCTCCGACTGAAACCGGTGACCTCAGGAAAGTAGCAGCACATGTTGATGGTTAAAAAGGAGGAAGGGTGGGGGGCAGAGGGAATCATCTATCGCCCGGAGATGAAAGACAGAGACAAAACCTTACAATCTGTAACGCAGATTTATTAACAGTCGTTTACTGGTTTTCACTAAAATACTCTTCACGTAACCTTGACTTTATTAAGTTGTCCTTAAGGTGCATTTGGAAGACGGATAATGAGTTTGGGGAATAGTCTTATCCGCATCAAGCTAATCTTCAACGACTTCGGGAGGAGCTCGGAGAATCTCCCGCCGCGAAGTCGAGTCTGAGCCCTGTCTTAATAACATAAAATAAAAATCCTGTCATTTTTAATTGGAAGGGTTTATTGTACACAACTCTTGTTTGTTTGTTTTTATAGATGTAGGCTGGGGGAAAGAACACGGTGGGAGGGAGACAAGCACCTTTTTGATGGGATTAGGGAACTCTGAACCTGTGCGATAGAAATGGGATCCTTTCCCTTTCCTGGCATCTGTGCACGGTCTCTAATAAAAAACAGGAAAAAAGACCTTGATGGGGAGGGGAGGAATCCATCTGAATTCTATTTTGTGGCAGATTCCGTCTGGGTTGCATTTTCTGCTCTTTCCTAGACTTCCGGATTGATTCCCATATGCTCGCCGGCCACGGGGGACCCCTCATCTCTCAACACTTATCAGCGCTAGTTAATCTGTTGGAACAATATTCCAGCTTCATATATGACGGAGAGCGGAAGGGGAAAGTGCTGCACCTTCTCCCTGACCGTGCCTCCAAAACAGGTGCCCACATATTGTCATATGGCACTTTGAACACATGACGCTGCCTTATACTAAATCAGACCACTGGTCCAGCAAGGTCAGTTTTGTCTACTCAGACTGGCAGAAGCTCTCCAGGGTCTCAGGCAGAGGTCTTCCACATCACTGTCTGGTCCTTTCAACTGGAGAGGCCCAGGATTGAACCTGGGACCCTCTGCGTGCCAAGCGGATGTTCTTCCACTGAGCCACAGCCTGTCCCCATCCAGTTTGGTGCTCAGGGGGCAAGGACACACCAGGACGTGTTTTTTTTTTTTTTTTTTTAAGGGCAACCAGATCCAAATTTTGGGGGTGGGAGATCACGTTGTTCCAAAAGAACATGTACACAGTTCTATCCCAGTCTTGGTAGGCTTCTCAACGTTGTGGAATTTGACACAAAGCATCAAAGCATGCGTGCACGCAAAGAAGGGATATGCGGAGGTGTGTTGCACTGAATTACAATTACATACTACTGTGTGCTTCCAACGTATTCCTTTAAAGAAAAGAAAAGAAAAAGCCCTGAATTATATGTGGTTGACTGCTACTTTTCTTTAATGCAGCATTTCATCTACACAGATAGAGCTTACGTGTACCAAAAATCGATAATACAGCAGATTAGGGATGCCCATCTGGCATCTGAGGCAGGGACGTTCAGGGCAAGAGATGAGCAGAGACCAAAGAAATCCCAGGAGAGTCACTATGTGGAGACCATTTTCTGTTATGCTCCTTACTTCCTGAGGGGCAAGAAACGGGCTGGTGACTCAGGTCTAATGCCAAGATCAGGGGCCCTCATCCTTCCAATGCTCCACCGAGCAAAGGGTGGCCTCCCCCGCCCCTTAATGGTACTAAACATATGAATTGTCACCACTTTGAAGGATAGATATCAGGTGTTCAGTTCAACCCATGGTGGTTAATCTTGCCAAATATGTAGGGTTGCCAGGTCTCTCCTAGCAATCAGTGTAAGGGGACGACTTACCAGGAGAAAAAGGAACAGCCCAGTCTATATTGAAACAGTCACACTGGAAGTGACATCATGATGCCAGTGATTTCTGGGTGGCACTCTGGTATTTGGGCAAAACTCTATGGTAAAACCAGCTTCTACCATAGGGTTTTTGCCCAAATACCAGAGCGTCATCCAGAAGTTGTTGGTGTGACGATATCACTTCCTGTGTGATGCTGCCATCATGGCCTAGGCCTTCTTCTTTCTACTAGTAAGTTCCCCCACACACACCAGCCAGCTGATCGGCAGCTGGGGGGCAGGGCCTGGTCACAGGAGACCCCTGCCTCCACCCGGGGTTGGGTGGGTCTGGCAACCCTACAAACATGTGGCAAGTCACAAAATGTGATTGGCTGTCCACATCAACCTTGCTGAGTAATACATTGTGTAGGCCCAGGATAACAAAAGCTACACTGGACAGGTTGGATCTCGCTGAGATTTTTTCTGTAAGTTTTTTGTTTTGACAGATGATGGATAGATAGATGACAGAGTGAGTGCAAAAGGAACTTTTGGCATTCAGAAAGACATGTAAAATCAGCAAATGCCAGATTTTAAAGGTAGTGCCGGTGAAGGTACTGGTTTGGGAGGTTGGGGATGTCGCTTCTAGGTGACGGTCTAGGAATTCCCTTCAATCTCTACAGTAAAGCACACAAAGACACAAGGAAATTCCTAGAGAATTACAATGGGGGGGGGGCAGTTTCTGGCCATTTTTTCCCCTCATTCCTCAAGGGTGGGGGATTTGGGGCTGATAGTGAGGGTTTAGCCACTGCAGGCTAGGGTTGCCAAGTCTGGGTTGGAAAATACCTGGAGACTTTGGGGGTGGAGCCAGGAGAGGGCGGGGTTTGGGGAGGGGAGGGGCCTCAGCAGGGTACAATGCCATAGAGTCCACCCTTCAAAGCAGCCATTTTCTCCAGGGGAACTGATGTCTGTTAGCTGGAGATCAGTTGTAAAAGCGGGGGATCCCCAGGCCCCACCTGGAGGCTGGCAACCCTACTGCAGGCAGACAAAATGGTAAACACATTTCAGAGAGGATTCACTGTAGGATAAACTGTTTGGCCAGATTGGTTGTGTTTTTTATCTCATGTGTGTGTGTGAGTGTGTGTGTGTGTGTGTGTGTATTTATCTTGTTGACTGACTGCTCTGTTTTTCTGTGGTCGGCACTTGTTGCTTCACTAGCCCCCGTTGAGTCTAAAGGAGATAAGGCGAGGTACACATATTTTTCAATAAATAGTCTTTTGGTTAACAAAAGGCCTGCATAAGACTTGGCAGGACTGTAGCTTGCAAATTCCAGGCAACCCGGTCTGGGAGCAGATGTGTCATTTTCAAGCAAAAGCTTCATTTGATCAGGTGAGCATTCTGCCCTGGTTTTGAATCCCAGCTGCGGTCGGTCGTCACATGGCTGGTGTATAAACCCCCATAAATTGGCTTGGGTTTGCTTGAACGACTCTTGAACTTTTCAGGAAACCTTTTGATGAACCTGCTCTGGATTTGGGATGGGGGAGGAGGCGGGGGGGGGGGGACTCGGGCGGGAGGCGTCCATGAAAGTGAACACCAGGTGAGGTTCACTCACCGCTATGGGTGGGTCAGTGGACATATTTCTAATTAGAAAGCACACTGTAAAGTTAAAAGACATTAACGAGCCCCATTCCGGTATTTTTTTTTACAGGGAGTTATCCCCCCTGCCCCCTGGAAAAACAAGCTCTCTGCAGGGAGACCCTCCTCCCCCCAGATTCTAGAAACTGGAGTTTTTGGTTGAACCATATTGTTGAAGGAAAGGCGGGCAGCATCTGTAAACACAACTTCCTTTGTGCCTCTTGTCAACAGAGAAGCTGTTTTGTTAATAGTTATCTGGCTTCAAGTCCTTGACCCGCTTGTAAACACTTTTTTTTTTTTTTTTTGCAGGAAAACCTCCAGCACTGGCCTCGGGCCTCTGCGTCAACAACAAGAGATAAAGTGACCACAGCTTAACCTGATCTGGCCTGGAGTGCCCTCTGCTGCCCCTTGACCAAGCGACTTTCTAATCGGCGTCCTTCTGAAAGGAACGGAGAGCTCACGAGGGTGGGCAAGGCACAAGACTGGGAAGAGGCGCGAGGAGGAAGAAAAAGCTCAAATGAAAGCTGCGATGCCATATCCAAGGGTGAAGGGCTTCTTCCCACCACCACCCAACCACCCCCTTCCATAAGGTTTCCAACCTCCAGGTGTGACATGGAAATCTCCAATTATTACACATTATCTCCAAACAACAGTGGTCAGTTCCGCTGGATAAAATGGCGGCTTTGGAGGGTGGACTCTGTGGCATTATACCCTCCTGAGGTCCCTCCCCTCCCCTCTCCAAACCTTGCCCTCCCCAGGCTCCACTGCCCAACTCTCCAGAGCCAGCAACCCTAAATTTGTGTAGCAGGCCGCCATATCTTGAAACTATTTGAAGATATCGTTACTGCAAGCATAAAAACAAGATTCCACAGTCAGACTCCATTAGGCCTTTCTTTTTCAATTGCAAATCTATCTGTCTTCCTGCCTGTCTTAAGGTTGCCGGTCTGCATGCATGCTGGCTTCCCTACACATCCTGTTGAAGGCTTTTTAATCCAAAAGCATCCCACACTTAAGAGTAGTCAACAACCTTGTAGGTTTGCCAGGTCCCCTCGTCATGCCAGCGGGGGGATTTGGGGGGTATTCTGGGACACCCCTGATGCGATGATGTTACCCAAAAGTAGGGTAGCCAAGTCCCCCTGGGGGGTGAGCCTGTTGCCTGCCGGCCAGGATTGGACCACCGGGGGAACCCCACCCCCAAGTTGCCAGGCTGAGGGGAACGTGCCCGGTGCAATGACATCACCCAGAGGTGACGCCATCATGTTGGGCACGTTTCAGGGGGGGATGCTCTGTAATTTGAGGGAAAATTCTATGGTTTTCCCTCGAATTACTGAGGTCCTGCCCCCAACGTGCCCGACGCAATGACGTCACTTCCGGGTGACATCACTGTGGTCCGCACACGAAGTGCACACGCCAGGAGTATCAACAACAAGGAAGGACTCTCCCCCCGAATGCCAGGTAAGACTTGGCAACCCTACCCAGAAGTTATGTCATCATGTTGGGGATGTCGCACAGCGACACTCTGGTCTGAGGGCAAAACTCTATGGTAAAACTGGCTTCAAACCATAGAGTTTCACCCTCAAAACAGTGTTACTGACATGATGATATGATTTCTGGGTGTCGTCATTGTGTCAGGGATGTCACACAGTGATGTTGCTATTTGGGGGAGGGGTTTCCCCACCAGCCAGCTGGCCAGTGGTGGACAGAATCTCGAAAACTGGGGGAGCCCCCACCAGGACCTGGGGACTGGTAACCCTACAGCCTCATGAGGCCTGGAGATCTCCTGGAATTATAACTAATGTTCAAATAACACAGATAGGTTCCCTTGGAGAAAATGGTTCTTTGTGGGGTACATTGTGTGATAGCCCGCTGAGGACCCTCCCTTCCCCAAACCTTGCCATCTCCAGGTACCATTATCCAAATCTCCAGGAATTTCCCAACCTGGAGCTGGCAGTCCTAGATCAGCTTCAAAACAAGGATACTGTTCAAGGGCATAGACTTTCCAGTTTCCCGGGGGGGGGGGGGGCTGGGGCTGGGCCAGAGACATTACAGGCCGTTGTCTCCGGGGGAGGCTCAGCATTTCCTGGAAAAGTTCAAGGGGGCTCCGCAGCCCCCCTGAAGTTGACGCCTATGATATTATTTTCAAATCTCACATCTCTGTACTCAAATCCATCTTCACTCCATTTTCAGACAACCGCATACTGATTTTGAATTTATTCTTCAATCCACCAGCATCTCTCAAAAGGGTCTCATCTCAAAGATACACAAAGTTCCATCATCAAAAGAGATCACTACACCTTTGCCAGTTTAGTCAGGAGCCAGTTTTGTGTGGTGGTTAAGTGCGCGGACTCTAATCTGGGAGAACCAGGGTTGATTCCCCACTCCTCCACTTGTACCTGCTGGATGACCTTGGGCAAGCCATAGCTCTGTACCAGCTGTTCTCTCCAGGACAGTTGTCTCAGAGCTCTCTCAGCCCCGCCTACCTCACAGGGTGTCTGTTGTGGGGAGGGGAAGGGAAAGGATTTTGTAAGCTGCTCTGAGACTCCCTTGGGGAGTGAAGGGTGGGGTATAAATCCAATCTCCTCTCTTCTCTTCTTGGTCATATCAAACTCTGTGGCACAAAGAATGTAACCCTATTCTCTCAGAAGATTCTCGGAATCAGACTCGGTCTTCTCCATTCCGCTCCAAAATCACAGCCGTAAAATTACAGTCATTCAAAATATTGTCATGCTGGTGTCTTACACCGCAGAAACTGGCCCACATAAATCCATCCTATAGTCCAAAATGCTGGAAAAAATGTGGCAGTGTGGGAAACTATTTACATTGCTGGGTCAGTTGCTCCAAAATCCTTCCTTTCTGGAACACTGTTCTGAATCAAATCAACTCTTATCACACAGACAGATATTTCCCCTATGCCTGAAAACTTGTTTTTGAACAGTTGAGCTACTAATTGTAATTCAAATTCTATCAAAGAAAGGGTCTCTTTGATGCTTTTTGCAGCTGAAACTGTCATTGCCACACACTGGAAAACGGCAATGGCAGCCACACTTTCACACTGGCATAAAAAGTTGTAGGATTTATACATCATGGCGAAACTCTTGGATAATCTTATGCGCTTTGATAAGATTCCCACCTCTTCTACATTTGTTCTAGTTTGGTTCCCTATTTTAGAATACCTCACCTCCCTGCAGAATATTCCCAAAGTAATTGATGACCTTTGGTTGTGGTAAAGTCCCCAGTATATATGCATCCGTTGCAAGGGCGTAGACTTTCCAGCTTCCCCGGGGGGGGGGGGGGGCTGGGCCAGAGACATCACAGGCCATTGTCTCAGCACTTCCTGGAAAAGTTCAGGGGGCTTCCAGCTCCCCAGCCCCCCTGAAGTTGACGCCTGTGATCCGTTGCTATTGTTAATATTCTGATATGGTATGGATACTTCTAGTTTATCGATGGTACCCTAAAGACAATATTTCTCCCTTTAAAACTGTCGTTGTTCTAAGCTTTCTAATGCACAGTATTTTTTGATTACCTACTCTACTCGTGTACTGTTCTTACACTTCAAACGCTGGTACATTCGCGATGCTAACAATCTTAACAAAAATTCAATAAACTTTATTGTAACCAGTGTTCCCTCTAAGCCAGGGGTGGCCAACCTTGCTTAACGTAAGAGCCACATAGAATAAACGTAAGAGCCACATAGAGATGTCTGAGAGCCGCAAGACAGGAACAAATATCACACACACGTTTTTATTTTTAAAAATATGCAAATTTGCTTTTTATTAACGTTAAATGGGACTGCCAAAAATAAAAACAAACGAGGAAAACCGGTTATAAGAAAGAGAGAGAGAGAAACTAGGAAAGCAAATAGATGGGAGGGAGGAGGGAAGGAAGGAAGGAAGGAAGGAAGGAAGGAAGGAAGGAAGGAAGGAAGGAAGGAAGGAAGGAAGGAAGGAAGGAAGGAAAAGCATGCCTCCCCTTTGCTTCCCCAGCCGCCCTGCCAGGAGCCGCACAATATGTGTGAAAGAGCCGCATGTGGCTCCCGAGCCACAGGTTGGCCACCCCTGCTCTAAGCTGAGTTAGTGTGAGCTAACTCACCGTTTTTTAGCCTCCAGCTCACACATTTTTGTCTTAGCTCAGGAAGGAGGGCTCCAGAGCAAGCTAATTTATGCAGTAGCAAAAGCGTTCACTCACAAACTTTAATGCCAGCAGCTCACAAAGTAGAATTTTTGCTCAAAAGACGCCACAGTTTAGAGGGAACATTGATTGTAACACCCTCCCCAAAAAACAACAGTAAACGAACCAAGGATACTGTGTTATGTCATCACGTGCATCGTGGCATAACTTAGAGGGGAAAGGGACCGAGAGTGAGAATCAGAAAGCTGTAGGAAGATCAAATCAGCCAAACCAGGTTTCGTTCCCTTGTTCCTTCCTTGCAGTTCAGAGCAAGCAGCTTTCCATAAATGCACTTTCTCAGACAGCCTGATTGAGTTCAACTTCCCTTCCCTCAGCAGACAAATATTGAAATAAACAGTTAAATCAGTAACAAATGATATAAATCAATCATAAATAAATGCTGTATTTATTTATTTATTTAAAAAACCCTCCTAACTTTCAGGAGTTTCCAGACTTTCTGAGCCCGTGGACGCCTTTGGAATTCTGACCCAGGGTGTTGGACGCAACCCTGCGGAATCTTATCTGGTGATATCTGCACAGCCAGTAAGAATGATATCTGGTGGAACGAGCTCCCACGTGAGATCAGGGCCCTGCGGGACTTACTATAATTCTGCAGGGCCTGCAAGATGGAGCTCTTGTGCCAGGCTTTAAGTCGAGGCAGTGGACGTCCCCCCCACCTCTTTCTGGTTAGCCTCCCACCAGTGTCCTGGATTCGAACAGCCACCTGGGAACCCACACTTCTGTACCATCTAAACTGTTGAGATTTTTGATCAGATTTTGCAAGGTATTTTGAGACTTTTGTCCTGTTTTAATGTGTTGTTTCAACTTGGTTTTAATTGTTACTGTAGATCAGGGGTGGGCAAATTGTGGCCTGTGGGCCACATGCGGCCTGCCACAGTTTTTTGTGGCCCGCTAAGACAGTTGGCCACGTGGTTTCTCAACAAGCAATCTCACTCCTGATTTCAAAAAAAAAACTGTAGAAAAGTGTGATAGGGTACATTTCTCTCATTAAACTGATTCTAAAATTAAATGTGCTTGCAGCTATAGATGATACGAAACTAGCACAATAAATAAATTGAATAAAACTACCACTATTTTATTTAATTTATATTTATTGATTTTTATGATACAATTTATACCTTTGCTGAAATGCAGAGTTAACTAATGAATGCAATCATTTTAAAAGGTGCGGCCCTCCGCTAACCTCCGCTCCCACAAAGTGGCCCTCGAGCCAAAACAATTGCCCACCCCTGCCATAGATTGTATTCATCTCGATGGAACCCGCCCTGAGCCTGCTTGTGGGGAGGGCAGGATGCAAGTCCAATTAATTAATTAATTAATTAGTTAATTAAATGGATGCCGTCAGAGCCAACCACGAAAGGTCAGAGAGTGAGGTTTTCTGTAGCTTTAATAGTAACTCTTCAGCGCTTCAGGCAGAAACTCAGTTTAACAGGGTGCCTTTGAATCTGCACAGCCAATAAGAAGCCCTGCTGGTCAAAAGTGTCCGCTGGTCCCACCCACATTCTAAATGCAGTTGGCGGGCGCCAGGAAATGTGTTTACAGGTGCCGTGGCACCCACAGTCACCACCTTGTGAACCCCTGGTCTAAGTGCTTCTTCGCGACATTAATGAGTGCCGATCTGTTTTTATTGACAGCGTGTTCACACATGCGCATTCGCATATAAAGCCCACCTCAGATCTTTCCGTCATTTCAGTCATTTGGGGCTGAACTGAAGAGGCCCAATGATCAGCTCCCAATCTGACTGTCACCGCTGAACACAATAAGTTTGACTGATTATATCTTGACATTTTAGAATAGCTACCTCCGCTTTCCTCTGTCCACTTCCTCCTTCTCCTAATTACCTTGTTTTGTGTATTATATACATGATTTATATATTATTTAGAACAGTGTTGAAACTGTACTTCCTCTATTAATATTGTCTATTTTCCCTAAAGAATACCCACCATATATTTATAAGGTTTTACATACTGTAATCCCTGATCAAACTGTATATATCTGTTACTGTTGTTGGTTTTTTATCATGAGCACTCCATGAAACTGCTGATCAGTCAAGTTAGAATGGATAAAAGGAAGCACTTCTTCACCCAAAGAGTGATTAACATGTGGAATTCACTGCAACAGGAGGTGGCGGCGGCTACAAGCATGGACGGCTTCAAGAGGAAATTGGATAAACATCTGGAGCAGAGGTCCATCAGTGGCTGTTAGCCACAAGGTATAGATAGGAACTCTCGGTCTGGGGCAAGTGATGCTCTGTATTCTTGGTGCTTGATGGGGGGGGGGGCAAGAGTGGAGGTCCAGCAGTGGGTCCTGGCCCCACTGCTGGACCTCCTGATGGTACCCGGTATTTTTGGCTGGATGGGCCATTGGCGTGATCCAACATTGGCTTCTCTTATGTTCTTTTATGTTCTTATCTTAAGTCTTATATTTTAATAAAGTATATTTTTTTAAAAAAGTTTGACTATCATAGACTATCTGGAAAACTCACAGTGTCTCGAAATAGGACGACAGCAAAGAAGTGTATGCGAAGCCCCTGGAAAGGCAAAATCTTCTGTTTCAAGGAGCAACGCGTACTAGAAACTTGTTCATGTTGTGTTCCTAAAAGCATTATTTTTTTATTATACGTACACCCTCATTCAGTGCACTGAAATGGCAATGTGTATTATTCAACAACTTGCGATTTCTTACAATTCTCTTAGTTCGGTCCATTGCAGAGCACGAGAAACAATTGTAGGGTAAAGGCAGTACCTTTGAGGTTGTTCTCGCTAGAAGCAAATAAAGGACATTCCGCAGGGACTTTAACTGGATTCCCCGAGCATTTTCAAGTATTGGCACATATTTCACAGTGATATTTGTCTTGTCAATAATGGGACCTTTTTTGAGGAAATGGGGACGCTCTCGATAAACATAATAATATTTGGATGGCCAAAAAAAAAAAAGTACAGTAAATGTTAGGCAAAAAATAAAGAGAGAGAGAATTAAATTGTTTGACTATTCTCCGGTCAGCAAAACTTCTCCATTATTTTTTTAGAATGCTGAATCAGTAGTTTTGTTGATTTTTTAAAAATGCAATGACTTTTCAGATTCATGAGAGTCAAGACGGTAATCTTCATATTTATAAGGACAAGCTGTCAACTTGCTTTCCATAATTTATAAACTCTTTTTTAAGAAATGCGTTCCTCTCCCCCCCCCTCCCCCTTGGAATCATGGATCTGATATGATCACACAAGAGGGCAAAAACTGGAGGGCTTGGTCCAGCTAAAGTTGAACCCTTCATAGTGCAATCCTAAGCAGTGTTACACCATTCTAAATTCACTGAAGTTAATGACCTTACAATGGTTCATTCTGTTTAGGATTGTACTTGCAGTCAGTGACAGTGATAGAAAAGTCAATGAAAGGGTTAAATCCATAGGCCCTGACCGGGATAACCCAGGCAACCTTGATCTTGTCAAATCTCAGAAGCTAAGCAAGGCCGACCCTGGCAAGTACTTGGATGGGAGACCTCCAGAGAACAGCAGGGGCAGGAGGCCGAGGCAGGCTATCAAGCCACTTCTCTGAATGTCCTCCATGCCCCAGTAGGAGTCGCCAGAGGTCGCCATGACTTCCAGGCACGGGGGCACACACATACAAATGGAAAAAATACCAATAAAAAAAGTTAAACCCATGCTTAAAATTGTTCCTGCTAAGGTCAGTGCAACTTAAAACTACTTAATTTTAACTTAGTGTTGCCAAGCCAAGCCTGGCAGCCAGTGAAGGAGAAGAGATTGGATTTATACCCCACCCTTCACTACCCAAAGGAGTCTCAAAGTGGGTTAAAAACTCCTTTCCCTCCCCCTCCCCACAACAGACACCCTGTGAGGTAGGTGGGGCTGAGAGAGCTCTGAGACAACTGTTCTTGAGAGAACAGCTGGTACAGAGCTATGGCTTGCCCAAGGTCATCCAGCCAGGTGCAAGTGGAGGAGAGGGGAATCAAACCCGGTTCTCCCAGATTAGAGTCTGTGCACTTAATCACTACACCAAACTGGGAGGGTTGGGGAACAGGGACATTGCATGTGTGTGTGTGTGTGTGTGTGTGTGTGTGTGTGTGTGTGTGTGTGTGATGCTGGCCCCTGATCTCAACAGTGATTCTATTCCATCAGAACTCAGGAAGACCATTAGAACTTGTAACAGCCTGTCTGCCGTGGGTTATAGGATACCAATTTAAGCAATTTAACCCCATTTTAAGGGATTAGGGCTGCCAAGTCAGCCCGGGGGGTGGGGGATCCCCCGCTAAAGGGGTTTCTGATCCGCCGGCCAGCATTTGGCCGGCGGGGGGAACCCCACCCCCGACGTCGTCCAGCAAGGACGACGTAATGACATCACAGGAAGTGACGCAGCACGTTGGGGTCGTTGCCAGGGCGACGCTCTGGCAATCGCCCCAAAACTCTATGATACCATAGAGTTTGGGGGTGATTGCCAGAGCGTCGCCCTGGCAACGCCCCCAATGTGCTGCGTCACTTCCGGTGACATCGATGGGTTAGGGGAAGAAACTCCCGGCAGCAGGAGGACTCCCCCCCGCCGGTGAGTTTTAAATACTTGGCAGCCCTATAAGGGATACTATCAGCATTAGCACCTTACGATTTTATGATTTTAGTATACCGAATTGTATTGACAGTTTTTATCTGTTTCATGTGTTTTAAGGGTATTTATACCAATAGTGTAAGTCGCCCTGAGCTGCTTGTGGGAAGGGCAGGGTATAAGTTGAAGTAATAAAAATAAAAATAAAATATGTCACTTCCATGTACAATCTGGGACTGACAACGGGCAGGTCTAGGAATTGCCAAAGACTCTATGCTAAACCATACAGTTTCTAGTGATTCCTAGAGCTACAGGTTGTCACTTCTAGGTGCAACCTGGAAGTGCTGGCACAAAGGCCGGCCATGTTTTTGTTTTTGTTTTTTTCCCCGCCCCTGCTCAGACCAGTGGTGAACAACAGTGGCCTTGGGTGTGAGGCCTCCTGCCATAGGTGGAGGCCTGGTGATGCTACTTTGAATCATTCCACTGTTGCTTTGACATAAATGGCAATGAAAACTACTGTGCCTAAATCAATTTGATACGAATGCTATTTATACTGATTATATCATTAATATCAAATTGATGTGGTCACAGTAGTTTTCATTTTTGTTTTACATCATACGCTGTGTTCCCCAGCATTTTCTTTTTCTCGACATAAAGGGCAGCATAAGCTTAATGCTCTCCTGTGAGAATCATGTGGATTTAGAAGGTCTTTATGCTTGCTGGATTGGGCCCTCTGTTGTCACCTGTTTAGAGATGTGAAGGCCGAGGGGGGGGGGATAATGGGGGAAACCTGGGGTTTTCCCTCATTTTTTCTGAAGCCTTTTTTTCTGGGAAAAAGTGAAAAAAATGGATTATGGAATATTTTGTTTTACAATGACATATAACATGTTTATGACAAGGTGTTTATTTATTTAACCCTCTGATATTATTTCTAAAAACTATGTAACATGAAGACTTTCATCTAAGACTATGTAAAGGCTCAAATCCTCACAATTCCTGTTCACTGAGGATAAGTAAATGCTAGAATGCAATTCAAATGCTGAGAAAATACTGAGGAAGCAATTCTCAGCTGCAAGAGAGAGCTGCATTTCTCTCTCTAGGGGGCACTGCAGTTGTCACAAGAGAAGGGAAAAGGTTTCAGTTTCCTTTTCGCTTGTGGGCCTTGTCTTGTTGGTGTGGTTGGTAGATCTATTTCTGTCCTCTCAGCTGTTTGTACTATGAAGGAGTAGGAGGATTAGAGGGATAAAATAATGTTCTTAATGTTG
Source organism: Lepidodactylus listeri (assembly GCA_029233225.1). Lineage (NCBI taxonomy): Eukaryota > Metazoa > Chordata > Lepidosauria > Squamata > Gekkonidae > Lepidodactylus > Lepidodactylus listeri. Next base: position 9,748,940 of record JARCFY010000021.1, on the reverse strand, counting down.
TTATGTTGAGGGTTTCTTCGGTTTCTATTGTTTTGGGGGGGTTGCCTGCTCTCAAAAATTGGGGAACAAAGGTTTTTTATAGTTCAGGTTCTTTACATTTCAGGACCTTGTAGTTCCACTTGTAAGAAAAAAAAAAGTAAATTCTTCCTGTGGAACAAGGTTTTTTCTTTGTTTTGTTTTTGTGGGACGAGGGTTTCCTGTTTATCACTCTGGTTGCAAAAACAGTAAAGGCATCAAACAAACAAACAAACAAATAAATAAATAAATGTAAATCCAATTTATTATTTTCTGAATGAGCTGGACTTGTAATATATCCAACATGATACTTTTTATGCCAAGCCAATTTAGGCACAATGCATTTTATGTTCCCAAAGTAACAAAGTCATTTTCAGTCCGTAAGGAGTACGAATATTGCATTTCCCCCCAATGTTTCAAAAATAAAAAAAAATATTTCTTTCTGGGGGGGGATAGGGTTGCCAAGTGCCCCTTACTTACTGGTGGGGGGGAGTCCTCCATCGTCCGGGAGTTTCCCGGGCATGTGCGTGAAGCGCGCGCACCAGGCTATGTCGCCCGGAAGTGACGTCATCAAGTTGGGGAAGTGGGTGGGGTTCCCCCCGCTGGCCAAATGCTGGCCGGCGGATCGGGAACCCCTATAGCGGGGGATCCCCCGCCCCCCGGGCTGACTTGGCAGCCCTGGGGGGGAATGGGGGAAAATGGATTATTTCCATGGCTTCAGAATTTCCGGATATTTTACATCTCTACACCTGTGACATAAAATCCATGAGAATTTCAGGAGCGTGTACTCATAGCGACAATGTTAGCATCACTATCATATAGTAACACCAATCAGGTTTGTACAATATTAACCAAGTCACCAAGATCAATAGTTCTAGGACCATAAATCCAATCCCTCACCCCAGACAACTACTACAACTATTTTTCCTGCTGCTACTACTAAAATTGACACAGCTAGTACCGAAACCAACCCTCATTGGGTAGAAAAGCAGGGTATAAATAAATGAAGCAAATAAATACTACTCCTATTATTAATCATCATCATCCTCCACCACCCAAAACACACGTGATCAATTGTAGGCACACCTACCTGGGTGAAAGTCCCACTAGAGATTTGCTTCTGAATAGACATGCATGGGATTGCCTAGGACACTATTACACTTGCAGTACAGAACTTGAGTCCAGCGTCACCTTTAAGACCAACAAAGTTTAACTCTGGGTATAGGCTTTTTTGTGTGCATGCGCACTTCTTCAGAGACATACCAGATGAAGTGTGCGTGCACACGAAAGCTGATACCCAGAATTACCGTATTTTTCGCTCCATAAGACGCACCTGATCGTAAGACGCACCTTGTTTTTAGAGGAGGAAAACAGGAAAAAATGAAACAGAAAGAAAGAAAGAGAGAGAGAGAGAGATAAAGGAAGGAAGGAGGAGGAGAGAGAAAGAGAAAGGAAGAAAGAAAGGTGGGGACAGAGAGAGAGACAGAAAGACAGACAGACAGAAAAAAGGAAAGGAAGGAAGGAAGAAAGAAAGATAGATAGAGAAAGGAAAGAAGAGAGACGTCGGCATGCCATGCAAAGCCAGGCCTTTCTGTGCAAAGTAGCCAGGGAGCTTAATCTGTGGGCGGGGCTTTCTGCTGCTGGCTGTCTTAAAGGGGAAAAGCACTTAAAGGGAAAGAGTACTTAGCCTGGTGGGGTTTTTCCTGCCGTTTCCCTTTTAAGTCTTAACAGCTCAGGCCCAGCAGGGAGGGGCGGGGAAGGCTGGGATGCCAGCCTGAATGGCATTCCCCTGTGTTCCTGCTGAAGAAAGAGCCCTGTTACAGGTAAGAAAAGCTCCATATTCGTTCCATAAGACGCACACTTCCCCCCCCACACACACTTTTTTGGGGAGGAAAAGTGCGTCTTATGGAGCGAAAAATACGGTAAACTTTGTTGATCTTACAGGTGCCACTGGACTCGAACTTTGTTCTGTTGCTTCAGGCCAACATGGCTGCCCACCTGAGTGCAGTACTTAGAATTACACCTTTCTAAGGGTGTGTTCATACAGCTCTTTTGAGCTGCGCCAGGCATGAGTGCCTGGTGGATTTAAAGTGTGCATTCAGATTACAGCATCTGGGAATCGTGCCGCTTCCGTGAGTAGCCCGCCGATCCCCGTCTGGGATCCGTACTTAAAAGATAGTAGTGAAAGTCCAGTCTAAAGCTGGCCGATGGACCGATGCCAGACTTTCCACTGTCGGGTCAAACTTCCAGCATGCAATCAGCCCATAGGGATATTTTCCAGACCATCCCGAATGGCTGCCATTTTAAAAAAACTCTTAGCGATGCACGCATGACCGCTTCAACATGTGATGTCTCCAGAGCTCTGCTCTAGCAATCTGAACAATTTAATGTTTCGGACAGTCCCCTGAACTTTATTAACTTTATGAACTGAAAGGGTACCTAAAGAAAGGTACCGCTGGCAGCGCTTTTGCCATTGTAGTCCGCACATGCGTGAAAAAAAACCAAGTATATGTGCGCATATGTGCATGTGCAAATAGGATTTAAAAAAAAAAAAAAAAAAAGCCGACCGCATGGCTCCTTATGGTGGATGCCATCTAGACAATCCATCGTCGGAGTCACACGCGGTAAAGCGCTTCACCAATGAACTGTCTGGTCGTGCAACGCTGGATCAAAAAGATCTAGCTCCAATTACAGCCGGGCCAATGGTGAGATTACCGACCCATCTGAACACACCCTAAGTCAGGGGTGGCCAACCTTGCTTAACATAAGAGCCACATAGAATAAACGTCAGATGTCTGAGAGCCGCAAGACAGGAACAAATATCACACACACGTTTTTATTTTTAAAAATATGCAAATTTGCTTTTTATTAACGTTAAATGGGACTGCCAAAAATAAAAACAAACGAGGAAAACCGGTTATAGATAATGATATTACTTGTTTGCTAATGATATTGAGAGAGAGAGAGAAAAAGAGAGAGATGGAAAGAAAGAATTAAAGAAGTGGAAAGAAAGAGAGAGAGAGAAACTAGGAAAGCAAATAGATGGGAGGGAGGAGGGAAGGAAGGAAGGAAGGAAGGGAGAAAGAGAGAAAAAGCATGCCTCCCCTTTGTTTCCCCAGCCGCCCTGTCAGGAGCCGCACAATATGTGTGAAAGAGCCGCATGTGGCTCCCGAGCCACAGGTTGGCCACCCCTGCTCTAAGTCAATTAAGGTCAGTGGGCTTCGATGGGTATAATTTTGCTTAGGACTGCATGCCAAGGGAGCAACCCTAAATGGGTCTACTCGTCTACTCAGAAGGAAGGTTCATTTGATTCAGTGGAGCTTTCTCCCAGGAAAGTGATCTTGGGATGGCAGACTGTAATCATGGGAAAGTAAATCTTCCAAATAATCCTAGAAGTTCTCCGTCAGTTAAGCAGATGTGTTTATACAGGCGTAACATCTTCTGTTGAGTTGTGATACCTCCATTCTGTCTTTTGCCGGCTACGCCAGTGCCGGTTTTTCCCACGTTGATAACGGTATGCTTCTTATCATACCTTCACCATAAAACATGACAGCGTGTACGAACATCAGATATTCAAACAGTAAAATGTGTAAAGCGATTTTTCTATAATTGGTCCCAGGGCAAGAAGTTGATCTCGCATATAAAAGCCTCCAGATATACTCCTGGACAGCTTCTAATTAGGGAACCAGAAAGGAATTGAACTTTGGAAAGTGCGATGAGACCATGTCTTGAATTTTTTTAAAAGAGAGAGAGAGAGAGAGGGAGGGAGGAGGGAGAGAAAGGAAGGACGTAATCACATTGACCTTGAACTCCAAAAGACCCTGAAATCAACTGATTTTTTACTCTTTAAGCTCCTTAACAAGCGTGGGGATTAAAGATGAGCGGTGTAGAATGGTTCATATTAGATAGAAACGATAGCGGACAATAGAAAATTCACCCACGGTTCCTGTGGCAGGCATTTGGCGCAAATTCCATTTTTCCTGAGATGCAGTGATATCTCCTCACAGTGTAACAAGGAACCGTTGATAATAACATGGCCGCATCACTTGGGAAGCGCTTTACAGAGGCATGGTGGATCTTTATATATATATATAGAAAGAATGTAACATTTTTGCGCCAACAGATTCAAGACTGTTTCAATGGCTACAGGAAGGGTAATCACAAAAGTTCACATTGCAGTTACATTTATGAGTTAGTATAGCATAGCAGCTAGGAGTTATAGAGTCTAATCCTCGCAAGAGCTACACTCTTGTCAAGGGCAGGGCTCATTTCGTAGCAGGAGCTCCTTTGCATATTAGGCCACACACCCCTGATGTAGCCAATACCCCAAGAGCTTACAGTAGCCCCTGTAAGAAGAGCTCTGTAAGCTCTTGGAGGATTGGCTACATTAAGTGGGTGTGGCCTAATATGCAAAGGAGCTCCTGCTACGAAATGAGCCCTGGTTAAGTCCATTAAAATCAAGGGGTTTGGAAGGGTATAACTCTGCTAGCCTTGACCTGGATACCGTAGGCTAGTCCAATATCATCAGGTCCTGAAGGCTAACTAAGGTTGCCAGGTCCTCCCTGGCCACCAGCAGGGGATGGGGGTCATAGGGTTGCCAGGTCTAGGCTGGGAAACTCCTGGAGATTTGGGGATGGAGCCTGGGGAGGACAGGGACCTCAGTGGGGTACAATGCCGTACAGTCCACCCTCCAAAACATCCATTTTCTCCAGGGGAACTGATCTCTGTAGTCTGGAGATAACCTGTAATTCTGGGGGATCCCAGGTCCCACCTGGAGCTTGGCATCCCTAGGGCCAGGTCTGGTTAGTACTTGGATGGTGGATCACTAAGGAAGTCCAGGGTTGCTACAGATGGGCAGGCAATGGCAAACCGCCTCTGTTCATCTCTTGCCTTGAAAACCCTACAGGGTTGCCATAAATTGGCCGCAACTCAACAGCACTTTCTACGATCAATTCTGCCAAGGGCTACACCGTTAACTGTGGATGAGGAGATGACTGGTACCAACCTTGCTTCTACCATAGACTCCCTGGGCCACTTCTCAGCCCATTTCTTTTAGATTTACCTTGATTTTACATGGAGATCCTTCCAGCTCTCAGTCAAATTTGGATCTCGAGGAGAGCTATTTTCAGTAATGGGGATAACAATGTATAACAAAATTGTAATGTTGTCGAAGATTACTGGACCACACCAGACAGGTCTTTGGTCAGATCCAGCCAAAGCTGAAAAACTCACACACTGTTACATGTCCTTTCTATTGGGATATCTGGCTAATAAAGCAGAGTTTGTCTAGTCATAGACGCGTGCTATTAAGTGCAGTAAATAAATCTCCCAAAAAATATATTGAAGAAAGGTAAACTTACATGTATTCAAGTAGATCCAGCTCACATTCAGGCTGCAGTCGAGAGGAAAGGGAAGCCTAATCGAAAGAGTACTTTCCCTGTCACAGATGGCTAGTTAGTCCGGCATCATGCGTGTGGGGGAGTTTGAGGGCATTGTCTCTACAGGAAAGACCTGCAGAGACATGTGTCTCCATGGAAGGCCATGTGAAGAGAGTGGGAGGACAAGGAAAGAGAAGAGGGGTCAGAGGGTAGCTCCCAGGTTAAGGCCAAGAAAGGCATCCCATTCAAGGAGATAACACCTGTACACCCTAAGTGTGATGTAGTATTCCCCAGTGTCCAGGCATGCTGAATCCTTCACACCAACACTTTGACTGGTTTTAATTAAAGGTAATATATGGATTGTGTTTTTGGTCCATCGTGGCTGTTGGAGACTTCTGATCCAGCAAGGCCTTTCTTAGGTCGATGTACTCCTCATTCTTTCCTAAGGCACCGATTCTTCAACTCTCTCTCTCTCCCCCCTCCCCCCCAACACACAGTCATTTTGCTCCATCTGTTGCCATCCTTCTAAGCTACAAGGGCAAATCCATTTCCTTCTAGGGTGACTGAAAGGAAAGGAAGCAGATTCCACAGCAAACATGTCTGTGCCTAGCAACATTCTTCTTTCTCCAAGAAGACTTCCCACCTCCTTCCCTTGTTCATTCAGGCTATCCTCTTTTAAAGGATTTTTTTTGGGGGGAGGGGGTAAAGCAACCTTTTTGGGTAACTGGAAGATTGAGTTACATCAAACAACCTTGCTTCCCGGAGCAGCCATGTGAACACATTCTTTCCCCGTGCCAAGTTACTTTAAATTCTTCTACCTGGATCTAATTCCCCTCCCCCTTTCCCCAAAGAACATAAAAGAAAGCTATCAAGTTGCTCGATCAATGTTAGTTTATTATTGCTTACCCAAGTGTTTAATAAACCCATCCTTACCTTGGACGTAGCTTTAAATACTTCATTGACTGTAACAAAGCGGCTTTTTTCCCCCTTACCCAGACCAAAGTGGGCTGCATAAACTATAATTAAACACTCATTACGAGCTCCGACGGTCAGATAACAGAAGGAGAAGTCCATTATGTGACTAGGGGGATTATTGTTGTCAGAAAGCGGCTCAAAACAAACAATGGAGGGGGGGGGAATTAAATAGAGGGTTTTGCAACAGAGCAAGGTATGTTTTGCTCTGTTTGTGAGTCTGGAGTTTCTGACATTGTCTAAGATTATAAAAGAAAAGAACGGAGACGATGGGAATGCCAAATGGTGTATGAATTGCCTTTGTGTTTGGCATTCCCATTGGCCGTCATCGACGAGACAGGGACTCTGATTGGATGGTGACGGCTGTAAATGGGAATAATGATGGTCGATGGCTGGTGAAGGAAGCGCAAACCAGACTTATGACTAAGATATATTGCTTCTGAATGCCAAACCTCCAACAAATCCATTCTCAGTTAAACCAAATTTGGACCAAATTCTATTTTCTTATAAACTGATTCATGAAGTATAAGTCTATCAGTGGCTCCTAGCCGTGGTGACTGAGGGAAACCTCCACGTTCAGAAGCACTAATTCTCTGAATCCCAGAGCCAGGAGGCAACATCAGGGGAAGACCTCGGCCTCTGTGCCCTGTTGTTGGCCCTCCAGAGGAACTGGTTGGCCACTGTGTGAGACAGGAGGCTGGACTAGATGGTCCCTCACTGGTCTGATCCAGCAGGGCTCTTCTTATCTTCTTATGACAGGTTAACTCAGAGGCGTCAAACTCACTTGTTACAAGGGCCAGATCTGACATAAATGTCATTTTGTCAAGTCAGGCCATATGTGCCAAAAAATGTAATGCCGCCTGCGATCACCCGCACTAAATAACCCACTTTCAATGCACTTTTGAATCGTCAGTTCACACAGTAAAAACCCAGCTGGAAAGTGGACTGAAAGTGGACTGAAAGTGGATTAAGTGGAAAGTGGACTGAAAGTGGAGCCAGTTTGGTGTAGTGGTTAAGTGCGTGGACTCTAATCGGGGAGAACCGGGTTTGATTCTCCACTCCTCCACTTACACCTGGCTGGATGACCTTGGGCAAGCCATAGCTCTGTACCAGCTGTTCTCTCAAGGACAGTTGTCTCAGAGCTCTCAGCCCCACCTACCACACAGGGTGTCTGTTGCAGGGAGGGGAAGGGAAAGGAGTTTGTAAGCCGCTCTGAGACTCCAAGTGAGTGAAGGGCGGGGTATAAATCTAATCTCTTCTTCTTCTTCTATTTAGTGTGTGTGATCTCAGCCGCCAGGTACCAGAGATATGAACTTTATAAAGGACACCGGCAAATCCAATTAATGATACTATTTTTTTTTTACTCAAAATACAAACATGCTTAAAACATTGACACTCTTCCAGTATTTCCTTACAGTCTCTCCCTGATGCCTACCCGCCCACTTCCACCGCCCGTTACTCATTAGCACTGAGACAGTATACAGGGGAGGAGGAGGAGGAGGTTGGCTTGGGCTAAATTGATCTTGTCTGACCTCAGAAGCAAAGTGGGGTCAGCCCTGGTTATTACTCGAATTGGAAACTTCTAAGGAAGTCCAGGGTTGCGATGCAGAGGCAGGCAACAGCCAACCACCTCTGTTCTTCTCTCGCCTTGAAAACTCTACAGGGTATTTCCCTTTCCACCCTTTCTACCACCACTATAGCTGAAGAAGGCCTCCAGAAGAAGACCCACATTCACCTGGACAGAAGCGGAACAGAACTGGGTGGGCTGGCTCAAGCATTTAGGGATGCCGCTACTGAATGGTTGAGATAAAGCACCATCTCCCAGGCCATAACTTCACATCAATCTGCCATCATGAAATAGGATCCAAGATGAAAGGCAGTGGCACAGCAAAACATGTGAACAAGCAGGAAACGCATATGCCCAAATTTTAACACCAAAAATCAACAATTCAATAAATTTTATAGATGTGACATAGAAAGTATTTAGAACAAAATTTTCCTATGCCACAATACACTGGTCGAAATTCACAGGTGAAGGTAATGACAGGTAGAAGTTCACAGGTGGAGTTTTCCCACAAACTATTTGTAGTAATAAATTCCCCAAAAGTCCTTAAACTGTAAGGACGTAGTAGTGTCTTTGCCAGCTGACTCGACGGACCCCCTGGTAATAAATCCATTTTAATTTTTTTTTTTCAAGAATCATGCTGAATTCAACATTTTAAAGATACAGATAGACCTCCATGAAGTATACTCAGCTACAGAAATCCTCGGTGATTCCCAATGGAGAATCAATCGTTTCTTGGAACCTCCCTTCAAAATTCTGAAGCATTTCACCACTATGCCATTTTCATTAATAATGTTCTAATGAAAATGGCATAGTGGAGAAATGCTTCAGAATGTTGAAGGGAGGTGACTTTGGAGAGCTACCACAAGTCAAAGTGGACAGTGTGGGTCTAGGGAAACCAGTATTTGGACTCACCATCAGTTATCATATGTATGAACTACTGTATTTAGGGCAGAAACAATGGCTGGGGGAAAGGGCCTGCCCCCCAGACTTCTCCTGCCCCCGCCCACACAGGAAAGAGGGAAGAAGAAGGAGCCAGCCTTCCTGCCCACCCACCCCCATGTGGAGCTTGGCTGGACACCTCCTTCCTCATATTGCAGTGGTATGAGCGTGGTAGGGTACTTCCCCCCTTGAAAAGCGAGGGCCACCCCTCGCTTGGGTCTGGGGTAGACCCAGGGCTCATTTCGTAGCAGGAGCTCCTCTGCATATTAGGCCACACACTCCTGATGTAGCCAATCTTCCAAGAGCTTACAGTAGCCCCTGTAAGAAGAGCTTTGTAAGCTCTTGGAGGATTGGCTACATTAGGGGGTGTGGCCTAATATGCAAAGGACCTGGCAGAATGGTGGCTCCCCAGGCCATCAGCCCACTGGGACTTTCCCCAATAACCTTAGTGGCCCATCTGCCCCTGCTGTGGTGTGGCTGGAGGCAGTATAGGGTGCTGTGGATGTGGTAGACCAAGGATATGAAGATAGTGTGCAATATCATAGAAGGTAGGTAGGCAGCAAAGAAGTCGAGAAGACTCATGTGCACCAAGAAAGACTTTACAGCTATCGGCAAGGTTAGCAGCTGTTCCTTACCATAAACGCCCACCAATATTTCATTCCTTTTGAGTAGGAAAGGGGGAGGGGGGTGGACTTGGGTTTTGCTGGAGCCCAGGCTGGAAAGGGGGGGGGGAGAGGACACATTTAATAGTTTATAACCGTCCCAATGACAGTGTGTTCTAATTTAAAACTTCTGTGTAATACTTGTTGGGAAGCTTTAATTCGGAGAGGGCAGCCAAGGTCTTCCATGAGAAATTTCTCGACAGTGAAAGAAACTAATCCTTTTTAGTGATGTTTGGCTCTGCCACTGCAGGAACCGATCTCTGATTTCATATTTTATATCCATGGTTCTTGTTAATGAAATTTTCTCCTTTAAAGGCTAACCATGCGGAGACTGGGGGGGGGGGGGGGGAGAGATTAGCAGATATTTCGCAGAGAATCTTTGAAGTGAAATCCAAGTAGCAAGCCTGAGGCACCCGGTATGTAAAAAGCCAACTACCAAAGTTTTCATGAGTGGGGGCTCAGTCAAATCTATTTCTTTTCTCCTTCTCGGGGGACTGGTGCTGCATTAAATACTTCAGGCCAGGGGAATCAGTCAACTTCGCATTAGGAATCAACGTAGCAATTTGCATCTTTTGAAAAGGGATTAGTGTATTTCCGCTGCTTACGGGGTTGGACTGCCGGTTGGCACCAAGGGAAGGCCTCCTAACTTCACCCGCTTGTCCCATTCGCTAGGAGAGGTCTTCATCAGAAAGGGGGCATCTTTCTTGAGCTGTTTCTTCGAGGAGCAAGAGAGCAAGGAATTCATGCAACAAATTGTACGGATAAGCCATCCCTCTTGAGAGTGTAGAACTGTCTGCCCAAAGCTATCTTATATTTAATTGTGTGGTGCTGAACTGTTCCTCTAGTAACCTTGAGGCAGTTCAGATGTTTCTTCAGGGTATGGATTGATCTGGATAACTTGGACTTGTCCAGGGTCTCCTAGGGTTACATGAAGTTCCCCGGGAATTACAGCTGACCTCAGACTGCAGAGATCATTTTCCCCAGAGGAAATGGCAGCTTCAGAGGGTAAAGTCTAAGGCATCTCTTCCCCACTGGGCAGGGGCCATGGTAGAATATCTGGTTGTCATGAAGAAGGTCCTGGGTTCAATTCCTGGAATCTCCAGGTTTTTTTTTTTTTTTTTAAAAGACAGGTAGGAAGTGATATGAAAGACCTCTGTCTGAGACCCAGGAGAACCGCTGCCAGTCTGAATAGCTGATACTGAGCTTGATGTACCAAAGGCCCGATTCAGTGTAAAGCAGATTCATGTGTTCATATGTTCACTGAGATCCTTCTATCCTCAACCTTTGCCCTTCCTGGGCACCACCCAGGGGAGCTGATCTCTGGCCTCTGGAGATCAGCCACAATTCCAGGAGAACTCCAGGCCACACCTGGATGTTGGGAACATTAATCCTGACCTCCTCCCTCACTTGCACAGAAGCTGTGCCTGGCACTGAACTAGACACTGGCCTTTCTCCGCAGGAGTCTCTTTATTTAGCTAGTAATCCAGTTACGAGTCACCTATTAATTAAACATATATTCAAGGTAACTGAACTGATGACTTTAAACCAACAACCAATAAAACAGTTACAAGGAAGGCACCACACAATAAAATATATGTCACCCCGACATAGAAACAATTAAAAAAACCCTCAGGTGAAATGTTTTGACTCCCAGAGAGAATCCCTTATTAAATGAAAATGTCTTCCCCCCCCCCCTCTGTTGGAATTAGCCCAGAGCAGGAGCATGGTGGGCCTTGTCAGAGATGGACTTCCATAGTGTGGGAAACCCTCCCACAGTCTCAGAAATACCGCCTGAAGGACCTTCTGCTGCTTTGTTCTCTGGCGCTCCAGAGGCTCAGAGTAGATCTAATGGGCTTAAGTTTGAGGTGGGTAGGACACAGCTGAAGGTTAGTAGAAACTTGCTAATGGCAAGAGTCATCTGAGAAAGGGTCTTCTCAGTTGTGGTACCAGAACTATGGAATTCCAGTGGCTGAGAGTATTTTTTGTTTCCACATTACATTGAAGTCACCCCGGTCCTGGGATAAACGGATGCTGTTATAACCAGGGATTTAACAAGGTATTTCGTCATGAGTTGGACTCTGATAAAACCAGGGATGAGATTCAAGTGTGGAAAGGGCCCATGTCTCTAGGGGATTTTTGCATGGTTCCCCCCATCAGTTCTGGCCTCATACTGGTTTATCCCCTGATTTCCACATGCATTTTTAGTGTTCACTTCATGTTTTGGTTATTTCCTATCCTCCCCCACCCCCCATTCCTGGAAATCACTTTAGCTTGATCTCCCCCTCCCCCCAGAAGCTGACTTTGAGTTAGCTTTTTCCTGCATATGCAACATTTTGGTTGGTTTCCTTTGTCCCACCCCCTCCTACGCACCTCCAGCCCACTTTTCACCCAATGATTGGACTGTTGTGTTTGTTAAATCATTTCCTCTCTACCCCTCCTGCCCTAAAGATGTGTGGTTTCAGTTTTTTTTATTTTTAAAGGCCCTAAAATATCAACTTATTAATGCTGTGTTGTAATGACAGTCTAAGTAGGTTCTCTGAATTCCCAGCTTTCATTTTTTTTAAAAGTAAGTCTCTATCCCTTCCCCTTTTTGAGATATGCCTTTTCCCTTGTATCGCTGTGGGGAAATGGGTGTAGAGACTTACAATTTTTTTTTAAGGAAAGCTGAGATTTCAGAGAACCTGCTTTAACTATCATTACAATGCTACATTGATATATCAATGTTTTAGGGATTTGGGGGGGCGCTGTGATGCCACCACTGATGATGTCAATTATGACAGCCCCCTCCCTTGGAAATCCTCATTACTGAAGGCATTGTGTGGTAGAAAATAAACTGATTACAGAGCTGTGATCACTCATAGGGAGGGCAGACTATTAGACTATTAAGTATTGGATCTTTCCAGCCCCAAACTTCAGTTCCATATAGTAAATGAGAGATAACTTTTTACATACATAAAGCTTCAGCTTTGAATCTATAAGAAAACCACCTCTGGGTTGCGGTCACACATGCCAGATAAAATGGGGTTTGTCTGTAATTTGTCTTTACAGAGATCCACAATGAGGTTGAGGTCACCTCAATGATTTCACCTGCGTGGAAAGAATCTAATTGTTTCAAGGTCGATTCAATAGAAGGGATCTGTTCTGAGTTTGGCGCATAGATCGAAGCCAGGGTTACCATTCTATTATTTAAGGTTCCTTTCACAAAGATGAATCTGCCTAGAGGGCCAGCCATTTTAGCTTGAAATACAAATTTTAATTTTTTTGAAAGACGGATGGCTGTTCCTCTTGATTTAGATGTGCCTTTGGCTAAAAATTGCTGTGAACATTTTTGTTTTGTTTTGAACAGAGGGGCTACGTCATCTTTGATGTGTGTCTCCTGTAAAAAAAACAATGTCTGGATTCAGTTTTACAATCTGACTCCGAATTCTCTTACACCTAATGATGTTGTTCAAACCCCTCACATTATATGAATAGATTTTGACTGATGGCTGCATGGCTTCACTGCTTGTCGTCTGTCACTAAAGGGAGTGAAGGTGAAAAAGAAAATAATATTAGCAGAGATTAAAATATCGGTTTCCACAATACTGAAGACCAAGGTGAGAGACATTGTATGACTCAGGCGTAGATAGAACTTTAGTATAGTAATATTACCGCAAAGTCTAGTAGACTAGATTGCCAAGGAGTGGGACAAATAATAAAGAACAAAAGAAAAGAATAAAAATAAAAATAAACCTATTGCATGAAGTAGTGTGGAAAATATCAATTAGGAAAGCACTATTGCTAAGTCACTCATTTCTTTATTTCTTTTTTCAATACTATTTTCTTTAGTGTAGTTTATTGTAGTACTTGTTTTGTAATTAAAGCAGGTGTGTTATAAAACCTAAATGCGAGAGGTAGTGTTGAAGAGAAAGTGTTTTGTGAGTCTGGATCCTCACTATGTAGGTGATGCTGGTAGTGCAATATATAAGTAGGATACAATGGAATATTGGATGTTATTAGTAGGATCTGTGTCAGTAGGTTGTTGTTTGATCTTGAGTGCTTAACAAGACTGTGTATAAAAGTGTAAAAAACTACAATAATTAATTGACTGATGTAAGTTGATAGGCTGTAAGATTAATTAGAAGTTGGTAAAAATTTAAGAACGTTTAGTATGAACTCTCTAAACTCCTAGTGTCCCTCAGGAAACACTGGAGGCTGGGAAGATTTTAGAACTGCTCTGTCCCAGCACCTAAGCTAAAGAGTTCAACACGAGTATGAGGACAGAACCCCCCCCCCTCGAGCGCGACCAGGTAAAGAGTTTATCCAGTATCGGAAACCACCAGTTGGAAAAAAGGAGGGTGGGCATGTGGAACCAACTTGGCCAAACTGATTCCAATGCTTGTGGATCGACTACCAAGAAAATCAGGAGTAAGCTGGAAGTGCAGAAAAGTTAGGGTTGCCAATCCCCAGTTGGGGCCAGGGGATCTCCTGCTTTGGAGCCCCTCCCCCCACTTCAGGGCTGTCAGAAAGTATGGGTGGGATGGCAACTCGGCATTCCATTATACCCTATGGAGACCAGTCCCCATAGGGTATAATGGAGAATCGACCTGTGGATATTTGGGGCTGGGGGGGCGTGTTTCCTGAGGTAGAGATACCAAATTTTCAGCATAGCTGGTGGTGCCTCTCCTAAAAAACAAACAAAACCAAGTTTCAAAAAGATGGGACCAGGGGGTCTAGCCCCAGAAGGTGCCCCCATCCTCCATTATTTCCAATGGAGGGAAAGCATTTAAAAGGAATGCAGTCCCTTTAAACGTGGCAGCCAGAACTCCCTTCTGAGTTCAATTGCTGAGTACCATCACAAAAGTGATGTCACATCCTTGCTCCTGGCTCCACCCCCAAAGTCCCCAGGTATTTCCTGAATCAGACCTGGAAACCCTAAGGAAAGGCTTAGAATCACCTGACACTCTATGGTATCTAGGGATTCCTAGAGAGGCACTGACATTGCTTCTGGGTTTTCCCTGGAAATGAGGTAACATCATCAGGCCAATGGCATTTTTAAAGTTCATTTTTCTCCTGCCAGCTAACAGTGGCAATGGGCAGCATGAGTTGTCAGTCTCATGAGTGGCAACCATAAGTTCAGCAATGAATTGAATTGTGGGGTGATCTCTCTATTCCTGGCAGTTGAGACTGAGGCTGAACATTGGATTTACTGCACTGAGCATCCGGCTTCACTGGTCGGTCTTTAAGACCTCTTCCGAAACTGGGATTCCACACTTGCTAGCTGAGGCCAGGGCTCCTGATATTTGCTGGGAACCCAAGACTCTTTAGCAAACTATTTTGATAGCATGACATCTCCTAAGCTCACAGGGCAGTAGAGAATTACCTGCAAGATAGCAAGGAAAAGCAGTTGATCTTCTGTTCTGATGTAATAATAAAGAAGCGCCCCATGAAATAATTGCATCTGGAGGTTGATTCGGCTGCACATTTTTTGATAGAAGGGACACCCTGGTGACAATTGGATGGGAAGCCACGGGTGGGCTGGCTTTTCTCACCCTGGAGCATCATGGAGAGAGAAGCGAGCAATTGACACAAGGTGCACTGAGGAACTATGTTAAACAGCTCTGGAGGTGATATGCATAGAGGCATATAAAGCATGGTGGCTCAGTGGTTAAGATACTGAACTGCAGACCAGACGGTTGGTAGTTCGGCAGTTCAGGACCCGAGTGCCGCGTCATGACAGAGTGAGCTCCCATCTCTGGCCCCAGCTCCTGCCAACCTAGCAGTTCAAAAGCAAGACACTGCAAGTAGATAAATAGGTACCACTTCGGTGGGAAGGTAACAGCATTCCTTGTGCCTCAGCGTTTAGTCATACCGGCCACATGACCACAGAGAAGTCTTCGGACAGCGCTGGCTCTTCGGCTTGGGAACAGAGATGAGCACTGCAACCCTAGAGTCAGATTCGACTGACTTTCAAGCAAGGGAAACCTTTACTTTTCCCTATATAAAGCACCCAAGATATTATATAAAGGGAATATTGTGTTTCCTTCCAGCTCTTTGATGGTAAAATTTGTTCTTAAAAAAAGAAAACACGCCCTCTCAGACCCATGCACACACATTTCAAGTTAACGTCCCCAGTTAATTTCAAGTTAACATCCCCAGAGCCAATTTGGTGTAGTGGTTAATTGCATGGACTCTACTCTGGGAGAACCGGGTTTGATTCCCCACTTCTTCACTTTGCAGCTGCTGGATGACCTTGGACAAGCCATAGTTCTGTCAGAGGTGCACTTAGGCTGATTTTACACCTCTCCTCTAAAGTAGTTTGACTGCTGTCTTTTCCTGTGCTGATTTCACAGTGGTGTGAAATTTCACTCCAGGGGGTCTAATTGCACTAAGAAACCACAATTGTTTAAAGCAGAATAAAGCGGTTGAATACTAGCTTGACCACAGGAGGGCAATTAGTAGATGTGGACATTTCAGTGGCAGCACGGTTTCACACCGCACAGAGGTGTGGGCAGGTTTTTTTTTAAACTAGAATGATTCCAGCGGGAAAGTCAGATGTAAAATCAGCCTTAAACCCCCTGGAGTGAAATTTCACACCACTGTGAAATCAGCACAGGAAAAGACAGCAGTCAAACTACTTTAGAGGGGAGGTGTAAAATCAGCCTTAGTTATAACGTGGGAATTGGTGTGTAGGCACACCAAAGGTATACATACGATCTCCCCACCTTTCTAAAGTTTGAGCCTCTTCACTTAATGCCAGGAGAGAGGCAGCAGCAGAGAAGAGGCAGGTCCCCCCCCCCCCCCGAAACGCTGGCAGGGAGCAAGCAAGAGCTTGTACTGGCTTTACTACGATTTAGCGCCCCGCAGCACACACACCCCCCCCAAAAATTCCTGGCTTTGGAGCAAGCAAGAATTATACTCAGTGGTATAATTCAAACTGAGCACACCACTGATGCATCAGAAACAGACCTAAAACTGATCATACACAGAATGAACCTTAGACTAAGATGTGGAGTAAGTGGTGTCAGATTTTCTTATGATACAACATGGGCCACACACCAAGATATGAAATGTTTCCTTTGCCCATGGATTTTCACAAGACAAGTCGGAAAGGCTCAAATCTCCAGTGGAGTGCTCAAGTGCAAGGAAAGAACCCTAACCCACCCCCACTGAAAACTGAAGGCCATGGTTTCCTTTATCAGGTCAATACATCTCTCAATTTGTCTTCCTCTTTTTCCTGCCGCCTTCAATGACCCATTAGGACCTTTCCTAATAAGTGAAAGGGTCCAGCAATCCCTGGTTCTGACTCTGAGTGTTCCGAAGTGTAACCCCAAAACTTGCATAGCCGAGAAACTGTCCAAATCAAAGCCGACCTTGGTCCTTGGGTACGCACACATCCATCCTTCTTCCTCTGTCCGGTGAGAAGAAACTCCTCTTCTGGCACTTGAACTCTTTGCACATGGTGGAGACTGTTTGGGGGTATTGGAGTTCGTAGATAAATATTATTCCATATCTTATTGAATAAAATCTATCTTATCAAAGCTGATGGAGACATATTGGCTCAATAAATTCTGATACTCCATTCACAGGGAAAGTGGCAATAAAAATGCTGATGACGCGACACCGGGAGAATATTGAATGCCATTAACATGTTATTTCCTCTGTTCTGATATTTCTGTCATGTTCTTCCCATTGTTCTAATCTGTTGGTTCGGCAGGTTCCCCCCTCCCCTTTTCTTCTTGGCTTGCCTGAATGAGAAAAATGGCATTTTTTAGTGCTTTAAATTACCCGCTACTTGAGGAATGATTGCAGATACAATGTAATATGCCAAATCGCCAAAATTAAAGCAAGGGTTGATATTTAGTGGGCCAGCGTGGCGCTGGCTAAAAGGGAAACCTGAAGGATTCCTGCAGCTTATGAAGTCTCGCCCATCCACCAAGGCTCCCAACCAATTAAATATTTTTAGTTGATTAACCCTCCGCCTGTTAGCTGATTAATGGGACTGATTGATTAATCCATTGAACTTTGCGTAGCATCCGAACTTGGAGATGTGCCTTACTTTTCTAGTTGTCGAGGGAAGATCAAGGTGACGTGTTGTTTGATCGATTAAAGATACAGCTAGGTCATGTGTGGGGTTTTCCAGGCCACCTGACAAATCTTCGTTTTATTCTCTATTGTCCAGAATGGAAATAAACATAAAGTAAACATAAACACGTATGCCCTTGTCTTCTAGTAGAAATGGAAGGGGGGGGGGAGAGAGAGTTACAGTTCAATAGATGTAAGACAAAGACCAAAGGAAAACTGCATAAAGAAGTGTTGATCAAGAATGAAAAAAAAAATATAATGCTCAACAAAAGCAATTATATAATTTTGGGACCATACAGTATAACAAAATACAGCAGTGAATATCAATGTAGTGAAGTTATTAAATCACATGTAGTCAGGTAGTGAGTTCAGGTGGGTAGCGAGTAGAGGTTAATAGAGGTTTCTGGCTTGAATCCTTGGTTTGCCCATTGAATTCCTGTATCCTCTGATGTTAAGCAATATGTTGTAACTCTGTAGATATTTTGTGCCTCTTCCTTTCTTCCTGTGAAGCTTGGAAAGACAATTGGAAACACTGTTTGAAAACCTGGTTCAGATGAAGTCTTTTCATGGAACGAAGACTTATTCCGGAAACCTTTGTTAACCTCTACTTGCTACCCACCTGTAAAATTCAGGGGTGGGGGCTCTTTTGCGCGCACGCAAAGCGTGCGTGCTCGCTGGGGCGATGTCTCCCCCCCGGGAAACTGCCACCCCGGGCCCTCCCGAGGCCCACCAGCCACTGCTGCTGGTGCCTCTCTTCCCCCCCCCCCCGCCCTGGCCCCTCCTTCTCTCTCCCTCCCTCTTTTCTGGGAAAAAATGCATTTCTCCAAGAAAAGAGGGAGGGAGAGGGAGAGGGAAGGATGGAGGAGTGGCCAGGCCAGGGGGGGGGGAGGCACCGGCAGCAGTGGCTGCCGGGCCTCGGAAGGGCCCGGGGAGGCACGGCGGCAGGCACTACGTTTTCCTGGGGGGGGGGGCTCAGTCCCCCCGGGAAATTTCGGGGGTGGCTCAAGCCCTCGAGCCCCCCTGTAGTCTACGCCTGTGCCCACCAGAACTCACTACCTTACCACATGTGACTGTTTCTTAATAGCTTCACTATATCGATATTCACTGTTGTGTTTTGTTATAATGTATGGTCCCAAAATTATATAATTGCTTTTGTTTAGCAGTATATATATATATATATATTCATTCTTTATCAGTGCTTCTTGATGCAGTCTTCTTGTAGTTAGGGTTGCCAGCCTCCAGGTGGGGCCTGGGGATCTCCCGCTTTTACAACTGATCCCCAGCTGACAGAGATCAGCTCCCCTGGAGAAAATGGCTGCTCTGGAGGGTGGACTCTATGGCATTGTACCATGCCGAGGCCCCTCCCCTCCCCAAATCCCATCTTCTCCTGGCTCCACCCCCAAAGTCCCCAGGTATTTTCCAACCCGGACTTGGCAACCCTACTTGTAGTATAAATGGGCAATTTTCACAGTGGAAGGTGGTAAGCAGTGGGGTGCCGTGTGGCTCATTACTAGGTTGTCCATTAATGATTTGGAGTTGGGAGTAAGCAGTGAAGTGGCAAAGTTTGCAGATGACATGAAGTTGTTCAGGGCGGTGAGAACCAGGGAGGACTGTGAGGCACTCCAGAGGGATCTGTCGAGGGTGGGCGAGTGGGCATCAGCGTGGCAAATGAGGTTCAACTTGGGCCAGTGCAAATGCACATTGGAGCCAAAAATCCCAGCTATAAATACACATTGATGGTCTGAACTGCCAGAGACCAATCAGGAGAAGATCTTGGAGTCACTGAAGATAACTCACTGAAAGTGTCAACACAGGCTGAGGACAGACTGCCAATGTGGGCCGCTATGGAAGAGGGGCCATACACATTGCTGCAGCTGTCCCCCGTCAGCAGCGCGGACTCACCCGTCCGCGAGGTGCCGTCGAGCCGCTTCAGCCGGAGACCCCTTGAAACAGGTCTCCGGCCGTCTGGGCCGTCTGTGCGCATGCTTCTTCCACTTCCGGGTGGTGTGAACGCACCCGGAAGCACACAGCCGCGTGGTGCACTGCTGCTGCCACCAGGAGCCACCCGCAGTGTGGACACTGCGGGCCGCCTCCTCCCAGAATGCTTGCGCCGCAGTGCGGACGGCAAGTTCTGGGACGCTTTGCCCCCGGCTTGCTCCGCCTCCGCTTCCGTGGCGCGGCGGAGCTCCAGTCTGTCTTCAGCCACAGTGTGGGATGGCAATGAAAAAGGCCAACGCTATGCTGGGGGTCTTTAGGAAGGGAATTGAAAACAAATCAGTCAGTATCATAAGGCCCCTGTATAAAACGATGGTGCGACCTCATCTGGAATACTGTGTACAGTTCTGGTCACCATACCTCTGAAAAGACATTACGGCATGGGGAAAGTGCAGAAAAGGGCAACTGAAATGATTAAGGGGATGGAACACTTTCTCTATGAAGAAAGGTTAAAGAGGTTAGGGCTCTTTATCTTGGAGAAACTGAGGGGTGACATGACAGAGGTTTACAAAATTATGCATAGGATAGGGAAGGTAGAGAAAGAAGTCCTTTTTCTCCCTTTCTCACAATACAAGAACTCATTGGTGCTTAATGAAATTGCTGAGCAGTCGGGTTAGAACAGATAAAAGGAAGTACTTCTTCGCCCAAAGAATAATTCACATATGGGATTCATTGCCACAGGAAGTGGTGGTGGCTACAAGCATAGACAGCATCAAGGGGGAATTGGATAAACATCTGAAGCAGAGGTCCATCAGTGGCTATTAGCCACAAGGTATAGATGGAACACTTTGTCTGGGGCAAGTGATGCTCTGTATTCTTGGTGCTTGGGGGGGCAACAGTGGGAGGGCTTCTGAAGTTCTGGCCCCATTGGTGGAGCTCCTGAGGGCACCTGGTATTTTTGGCCACCGTGTGACACAGAATGTTGGACTGGATGGGCCACTGCCCTGACCCAACATGGCTTCTGTTATGCTCTTATGCCACTGCCTACCAAATGGCCTCACTGATCAGTCAATAAAAGCTAGAATCAATCAAGAAATTAAAGAACCTAATTAATGTAATGTGAGCCTCTGCTGGGTCTCCCCCACCTCTGCCCAATTATTATACAAATTGCAACTTTAGCCATCGCAATTGTGACTCGCCAGCCAGAAGTCTGAATTCCCACCATCGAAATCATTTCACGGCTGGGAGAGGGTGGAAAACTTTCACTCCCCCACACCTTTTTTTTTATTTTTCCCCCTTCCACGGCACAGGGTCCCAGCTGCATGACACCGCTTCATGAATATGCAAGAAATCAGATATGACATTGCTCTGGCCCCATTAATAATCTTGTCATCTGAGTTGCGCGGCATACAAACGCAGCCTGTGGCACCGCGGAGCGAACACAGCCCAGAGGGGGGGGAAGAGGTTGGCGGAGGCTCTCTCTCTTTTTATAAAATTGGGATTAAGTGCTTGAAAAAATCTGACATGAGGAAGGGAGGGGGGGGGGGAATCAAGCGTGGACCAAAAGAAGAAAACATTCTGTGAAAGCAACGGCTTGTTAGACCGCAAAGCGGTGGGTGTAATGGAATGAGAACTGACCTTGGCTAGCACGACTGTGGGTAGCCCTGATTTCTCTCTCTCTCTCTCTCTCTCTCTCTCTCTCTTTCATCAAAGCTGCATTTGCAGCCGAGGTTTGAATTTCGGGCTTTCCAGTCATCAATCATCTGGGCCCATTCTCTTCTTTGACAGCTGGGTACAAGGTCTGACATTTGACACGGGGGACCTCAGGCCTTACGCCACATGGCTCAAGCAGAGGCCCGGAGGGAAGAGGTTGGGGCGGAGGGGGGAGTGACAGGGGGTTTTTTTGGGTTTTTTTTTTTTAAAGGAAGAAAAGAAGCCGCAGCAAAATAAAAGACACTGGAAAACACAAATTGTAACTGTAATTGGAATTGATCTAGCACGAGGGACGGGGTGTCGGGCTCTGTTGTTTTGGCGCTGTGATTTTCACGTGGATGAAGGCCGCCGACGAGAGCCAGGCAAAGGGGAGAAACATTTGAGGGTGCTAGTTTATCCGACGTGATCATGGTTTTCCCGCCCAAGTTTCTGACCTGCTTTTTCTTTATATCAGGGTCAAGAATGACTTCCTTATACTGAGCCAACTAGTCCACACTGATCCATTTGTTACATATATATATAAAATAACCTCACAGCTGGACTACTGTAGTGGATGCCACATGGGGCTGGCCTTGAGGACAGCCTGGAAACTACGACTAGATCACAAGGTGGCTGTCCAATTACTGCCAGGAGACAGCTGATAGGAGCAGTTCTCTAATTCTGAAGCAACTACATCAGCTGACAGTTTGTTTCTGAAGGACTCTCCCTATTCACGTCTCTGAAGGACGCCCCGTATTTCTCCATGTGCCAGTCACAGTCTTCTGGTTGACACCTTCTAGTTATTCGCCCAATGCTACATGAGATCCTTTAAGTGCAGAGATTGTACCTGGAAACTTCAGCATGCAAATCATGTGACGAAAAAGAAGAGATTGGATTTATACCCTGCCCTTCACTGAGTCTTAGAGTGGCTTACAATCTCCTTCAGTTCCCCTCCCCACAACAGACACCCTGGGAGGTAGGTGGGGCTGAGAGAGCTCTTTCGAGGACTGCTCTTGAGAGAACAGCTCTGAGAGAACTGTGGCTTGCCCAAGGTCACGCCAGCAGCTATATGTGGAGGAGTGGGGAATCAAATTCGGTTCTCCCAGATCAGAGCCCATGCTCCTAACCACTATGTTCCAGCCCCAGGACCTAACCCCAAATGGAGAAGTTCACATACAGGGGTAGGACTCCAATTCTGCTTGTGGAATGTGTTTGCTGCTCTTAATAGGTGTTCAGTTTTCTCCTGTAACAGGTCACAGGATGGAAACTCCATGACAAGCTTGGCAAGAGATCTGCCAACTGAAATCCAGCAAGGTTTTGTTTGTTTGCTTTTGGGGGAAGGGAATACCACCTACCTCTTGCTTCTAGAAACATCTCTTTCGATCGAGTGCATCTCTATACTTCATACTTGTTTCATAGCCACTTCCATCCTCCTAGGAACTCTGAGAAGGCATCACTAGCTCCAGCAAAAAAGTTCTCATTACCTTCCTCAGAGGACAATTCCCAGGATTCTTTGGGGGAAGGCACAAAACATAAGAGAGAGAGAGAGAGAGAGAGAGATTGGATTTATATCCCGCCCTTCACTCACTTAAGAGTCTCAGAGCGGCTTACAAACTCCTTTCCCTTCCCCTCCCCACAACAGACACCCTGTGAGGTAGGTGGGGCTGAGAGAGCTCTTTCCCAAGCTGTCCTTGAGAGAACAGCTGGTCCAGAGCTATGGCTTGCCCAAGGTCATCCAGCCAGGTGCAAGTGGAGGAGTGGGGAATCAAACCCGGTTCTCCCAGATTAGAGTCCGCGCACTTAAGCTGGTATAAAACCCATGTATATTTGTCCGCGCACTTAAGCTGGTATAAAACCCATGTATATTTGAGGTGTAGATGTAGCACCTTAGAATGCAGTTCCAGCCCTCGCTCTGATCATCTCTTGAGTCTGAATCAACCGTTTCAGAAGGGATGTTCCATCAGCACCACCAACGGAGAACCACAGTTCCGTTTAAATGCGACTCATCCCTTTGCGCAAGAAGGGCACCCTCAGCCCAGGTTCGTTCACTGAGCCCACAGAGAAAGCAGCGTCTGAAGTGAACCCAGTGTGAAGTCTGCAGAAGGTAAAACGACGAATCCCTGCCGTCCTAGCCCGAGGCTGTGTGAGGCTGGATGGAAATCCTGCGAGGCAAAAATTTTGCTGCGCAAAACATAGAGGCCGAAATTCAGCAGGACCCATGGAACTGAAAGCTGGCGAAGAGGCTTTTTTGTGTGTTAAACTTATGAAAAGTGGAAAATGACACCTTGTGAGGGCTTGTGAGGAGACAATGGGGGGGGATTGTGCTACCAAGGTGCACCCAACTGATGGACACCCTGTACAGTTTTCAAAGCAAGAGATGTTTGGAAGTGGTTTGCCGTTGCCTGCCTCGATATAGTGACCCTGGACTTCCTTGGTGTTCCCCGGTTCAAGGACAAACCAGGTCTGACCCTGCTTAGCTCCCGAGATGTTCCAAGGTCAGGCTAACCTGGGCCAGCCAGGTCAAAGCAAGAAGAGGAAGAGACTGGATTTATACCCCACCCTTTACTACCCAAGGGAGTCTCAGAGCGGCTTACAATCTCCTTTCCCTCCCCCTCCCCGCAACAGACACGCTGTGAGGTAGCTGGGGCTGAGAGAGCTCTGACAGAAACTGCTCTTTTTCAAGAACAGCTGTGCCAGAACTATGGCTTGCCCAAGGTCATCCAGCAGGTGCAAGTGGAGGAGCGGGGACTCAAACCCCGCGGACTCTAATCTGGGAGAACCGGGTTTGATTCCCCACTCCTCCACTTGCACATGGCTGGATGACCTTGGGCAAGCCATAGCTCTGGACCAGCTGTTCTCTCAAGGCCCACCTACCTCACAGGGTGTCTGTTGTAGGGAGGGGAAGGGAAAGGAGTTTGTAAGCTGCTCTGAGACTCTGAGTGAAGGGCAGGGTATAAATCTTCCTCCTCCTCTTCTTCTTCTTCATTGTCAATATCAATGCTCCCTCTAAGCTGTGGAGTCTTGTGAGCAAAAATTCCACTTCGTGAGCTAGTGGCATTAAAGTTGTGATTTGGCTGCTGCATAAATCAGTTTGCTCTGGAGCCATCCTTCCTGAGCCAAGACAATAATGTGTGAGCAGGAGGCTAGAAAACTGAGCTAGCTCACTCTAACTCAGCTTAGAGGGAACACTGGTCAGTATCCCATCCCCCAATTGTCGCCCTCCTGTCCTCACCCCACTCTGAGTGTGAGGTTCTTGACACTGGGGAGAGTCCGATCTTTACGGATGCAGCTGGTTTCACCCTACATTTCCAGGTGTCTGAACTCCCCGTTGCAATTTCAAGCCAGAAGGGGAGTTTGAACCTTCCCGTCTGTTTTCAACCCTCCCCCGCCTTTTAATCAGTTAGTGATGTGTGCATCACTAGATATTCATGCATTGGATGTAAATCACCCTTGCACATTTAAGTGCCCAAATATTCCATTTGGATTGGGAGTCCTTCCCCGGGGGGGTTACTATCGAGAAACAAATTCCAGAATAAAGATCCAAGTTGTGCTTCTTCAGGTGGGACAGTGGGAAATAGTCTCTGGTTCTGGTGGCCATTTTGCACCAGTAACTTTATTATAACATGGTTATTCTCTGGTGGTGCTGATGCTGCAGGAACATCAGACCCAGTTGAAGGCCAAGCCCGAGGAACCCTAAACCAATCTCCTGAGGATCCATTTTCAACGTTCAACAATCTGACAGACCAAATTCGAATAAGAGCGGGAACGGAAGTTCGATCAGGCGGAAAGCGGAGTGATTTCTGGCAGAGAATACAGCTGTGTAGGAACCAGTGAGATCACAGTATTTGGGAGAGGGATTACAGAGCTGTCAAAAATAAGCAGGGCTCCGAATAAGCGCATCTGCACATGCGTGAGAACCAAATTAAAACAAAAAGGTGCCCGAATGCCCGCTCCATGGTTGCCGCACAGCAATAATCTGGTCAGCCATGGGGTGAGCGCGCAGTGCAGCGGGTAAAAGCGCGGATGTTTGGTTAAGCCTCTCCAGTGCAAAAAGTTTTGGGTGAAATGAGAAGTGCAGTCAAATCTTGCTAACCCCGTCATCTGACTGTAGGTGGGACAGCTGCTGTGGCCCAGGGTGTCTAGCAGGGTCCTTTTCTGCCAGTTCCCTCTCCTATTCACTTAATATCACTCTACCTTCCCCCCATGCTCCCCTCACATGCACTTCTTTGTGTCACCAGGTAAAGGATTGTGGGTGGAGCAGGAAGCTGTGAGCATGGGTGGTGGGAGGTCCTGCGAGCAAGTCTATACCAATCAGAATTTTTTTCCCAAACCCACAAACGTTATTGAAAAAATGGTACTCCTTCCAGGAATTCGCCACTACACACAATATTCTGCCACAAAATAGATTTTGTAGGGATTTAATACTGATGTGGTTTCACTCACTGCTCTTTACTCATCTTTGCTCTTCTGCTTAGTCTAGATCTGTCATTTCTTTTAGACGCACTTGCACACTACTTATAATATACTTTTAACATAGACAGGTAATATTTACGGCAGTTTTAACTTTTGTTTATGACAACAAGTTGACCTTTTCTTGTAGACCCTCTGATGTTTTATCTGCATGTAAATTCTTGGAATTGTGATACACACTCGTTAACTACTTTTACTATATGTTTTAAATTTTCCAGTAAAATTTATATTTACAAAAAAAAAAAACCCTTGCTTTCTAATTCGGTCTTCTCTGTATCCAAGCTGATCTCTGAAATATTTCCCAGCCTGTAGTTGGACCACTACAATGTTTCTTTGAGAATACTAGTCATGCCTAAAATGAAACCTTCATACAAAGTGAAATAACGCTGCTCTCAACGAGGAAGCCAACAAGTTCTTCCCACGAATGCCGGTGGAGGAATAAAAGGGTGTTAAACAATGTCAAAGGGAATTAAACTTCCTTGAAGATGCATAAATACGCCTCAGCCCCTGATCCGTTCAAAACAAATGGTTAGATAGTTATAAATATTTCTTACGACCCTCCCCGTTATATTCATAGAGAAGGCAAAACAACAACAACAACGACCCCGAACCATGTTGTTATGTCAGCCAATTGCCCGAAGGGGCTTGAGAATTTCTGCCTTCTTCCCCCAAGTAGAACTGGCTTGGTGCATTGTGGGTATTGCGGGCTTCTTTCCACTGGAGTGCTGGGGCATTCGCCATTGCTGAAGGCAAGAAGCGAACGTGATGGACCGCTGGGTTGATTCGGGCTGGCAATTCGGCTCTATGCCTTCCCCAAATTTTCGTGTGCACAACAATAAAATTAAATCAGGCTATCAGCTGGGTTTGCGTGTGCGCGATGGTGCACGGTAGAGATTGTATTTGCGTGGCTGAAAATACTCGCTGTCTCTTGCCCTTTTTGTGTTTTGTTTTTTAAATTGTTTTGTGTGTGAGAGAGAGCACAGGCTAGTTTAGAAGAGCAACCTTGCCTTTTTACCACTCCAATTAGGTCACTTCATTTATAACGCTTCTGGGTATCTCTCCCCCCCCCCCCCTTTCTTGGTGCTTTGGCTCAAAGGGGAAGGTTAGAGGCTAAACATCTGTGTTATAAGAAAACTGGTGTTCTTTCCCCCCACCCTTCGGCTTATTAAGGTCTTTGGAAAATCCCACGCGACATTTCAGCGCATTGCAAACCTGAGGCTGCTAAAAAAGCCTTACATACCCACACACAGAGGGAGGAATTTGTGATCTTAGATATTTTTTTTTAAAAAAAAGTCTAGTCTAGTGGGAAATCCCTTGATCCATAAAATAAAAAGGATCCCCCTCCCCTCTCCTTTGCTCATATGATAGTCTTTAAAACAATTCCTTCTAGTTATCCAGAACTCCAAACACAAAACTTCGAAAATGTCAAACGGGCAGGATTCAGATTCAGGTGGGGTCTGAAGCAACAGAACAAAAGTCCGGTGGCACTTTGAAGACACACAAAGTTTAATTCTGGGTGTAAGCTTCCGTGTGCATGCACACTTCTTCAGATACATACACAGCCCATACATATAGGCAGAGGGTGGGCAGCAAATCAGCAGAATTCAGTTTGGATTCTCCTCCCCATTCTGAAATTTACTGTGGGATGTCAAAGGGGGTGTAGTACCATGTGGAGAACAGGTGACCGCAAGAAGAGCAATGGCCATGCTAGCCAGAATTCTCAGAGGCTGTGGTCACACTCACTAAATAATCCACTTTAAATCCACTTTCCAACTGGATTTTGCCAGTTCACACAGTAAAATCCAGTTGGAAAGGGCACTGAAAGTGGATTGAAAGTGGATTATTTAGTGTGTGTGACCACAGCCAGAGTTTCCCCTTTGAAAATGGAGAATAGAGGGGTGGACTGGGATGGGGGGGGGGGAAATGGAGGGAGAGGAAACCTACTTGCCCCACCCTTCCAAAGAAGGGAGGGAGGGAGAGAGGGAGGGAGGGAGAGAGGGCCTGCCTGCCAAGGTGGCCTCTTTCTGACTTGCCCCCAGTGCACCTTGGGCAAGCTGGGAGCATGCCCTGCTCACCACAGATGGATGAAACTGCACCTCCTCCCTAGAAGGGTGAGTCTTGCATGGGGTGGGCACCACTCTGAGTGGGCCCGACCCAAATTGGGGGGGGGAGCCATCAGCCCACCAGGGGAAATCCCAGCTGGTGGCCATTACGGCCAATGTGGTAGCACACTGCTGGGAAGACTGGCAAGGGTGCTGGCTGAAGCCAGCCAGCCAGCTGATGATGTCATCACTCTGTGACGCCAGAAAATGGCTACGGATGAGCTGAGAGAGGACAAAAGAAGGGGGAGGGGGACTCAAACTGAAATTTACCAACACTGTTACTATGATGTAAAAAAAAAAAAAACACCAACACTGTTCAAAGGGTCAACCTAATTCAAAGATACGTATTATTTTAAAATAATCAAGGTTTTGTTGGGCATGTACAGTCACCATGAGTCCATGATGTACAGTCCATGGCCTATTTCATAAGTTTACAGCAACTGTGCAGCATACGATGCGGCAATGTTCTGTATCTCTTGGAGAATTCCTCAAAAAACTTTTTAAAAGTTATTTGTTACTTATATTTGTTATAATAATTTGGCGTTCTTTTCTTTTTTTGTACATTCCTACCATCAACATCTGCTGGTAGTCCCCAGCCCAAGAGACATCTGGCTGTCCTTGACCAGGAACAGGGCTTTTTCTGCCCTGGCCCTAACCTGGTGGAACTCTCTGCCAAATTCCATTTTGGCCTTGCGAGATTGACTATCTTTCTGCAATATGGTTGCCAAGTCTTACCTCTTCTTTTAGCGGGGGGGGGGACTCCTTGCTGTTCCAGGAGTGCTCTGGTGCATACACGAAGCGTGCACACCGCAATGACGCCACCCGGAAGTGACAACATCGTGTTGGGCACGTTGGGGTGGGACCTCTGGAATTTGAGGGAAAACCATAGAGTTTCCCCTCAAATTATAGAGTGTCCCCCCGGAAACGTGCCCGATACGATGACATCACCTTCAGGAGACGCCATTGCGCTGGACATGTCTCCACAGCCCGGCAATTTGGGGGTGGGGTTCACCCTGTCGGCCCAATCCGGGCCAGTGGGTAGCAGGCCGATCAAGGGGGGGGGGGGTTCCCCAACCACCGGGCAGGCTTGGGAACCCTATTCTACAAAGCCTGCAAGGCAGAGATATTCTGCCAGGCATTTGGTTAAGGGCAGCAGCGGGTCAACTTTGTGCTCCCATTTCCACCACCCTGTGAGATAGTAGTAGGGTTGCCAAGTCCGGGTTGGAAAATACCTGAGGACTTTGGGGGTGGAGCCAGGAGAAGGTGGGGTTTGGGGAGGGGAGGGGCCTCAGCATGGTACAATGCCATAGAGTCCACCCTTCAAAGCAGCCATTTTCTCCAGGGGAGCTGATCTCTGTCAGCTGGGGATCAGTTGTAAAAGCGGGAGATCCCCAGGCCCCACCTGGAGGCTGGCAACCCTAGATAGTAACCCCACTGGGACTTAGATAGTGCCATGAGATACCCCCTCCCACCTCTGGGGCACCAGTGGAAAATAGGTGAAAAGAATATACATGTGGTTCCATTCTTTAGCATGGACAACTTGGATTGGATTTGTCACTGCTATAGTTCAGAGAGAATTCCTACCTCAGAGGAACTGAGAAGAATTCCTACGGGCCATGCTGCCTTGATGCGGTGAGGGGGCTTGCGTGGTTCAATGAGGCGGTGGGCTATGCCATGGAGGACCACACAGGACAGACAGGCCACAGCAGAGAACTCAGACAAAATGTGATCCACTGGAGAAGGAAGTGGCAACCCACTCCAGTACCTTTGCCAAGAAAACCCCATGGACAGTAACCCCCTCCCCCCACAAATGCTAGAAGAGATGATGCCAGAAGTTGAGCCCCGAAGAAGAAGAAGAAGAAGAGATTGGATTTATACCCCGCCCTTCACTCACTTGGAGTCTCAGAGCGGCTTACAAACTTCTTTCCCTTTCCCTCCCCACAACAGACACCCTGTTGAGGCAGGTGGGGCTGAGAGAGCTCTGAGACAACTGTCCTTGAGAGAACAGTTCTGACAGAACTATGGCTTGCCCAAGGTCATCCAGCAGGTGCAAGTGGAGGAGTGGGGAATCAAACCTGGTTCTCCCAGATTAGAGTCTGTGAACTTAACCTCTACACCAAACTGGCTCTCAAGGCTCTCAGGTTGGAAGGTGTATGAGATGTTTGGACAGTGTTATCGATGCAACGAGCATGGGGTTGAGCGAGCTCCGGGGGACGGCAGAGGACAGGAGGGCCTGGTGTGAGGTGGTCCATGGGGTTGCAAAGAGTCGGACTCGACTGTACAACTGAACAACAGCAAAACCTATCTTTTTTACTTTGTCTCTGAGTCAAGTGTAGGGCTGCCAAGTCCCCCGGTAGGGCGGGGGAAACACCAGTTTTTACTGCTTACCCCCACTTTTTCAAAATTGGCCCCCGGGGGACAAAATGGCTGCCAGCAGGAATGCAGGGGAACGTCGGAGTCTGCCCTGCCCTGCCTTAAAAGGGAAATGTCTGCAGAGAGCCTGCCCTGCAGTAAAAAGCCTCACCAGACATTTCCCCTTTAAGAAGTCAGCAAGAGAGCTTCCACAGCAAGAGAAGTCCGCCCAGAGATTAAGGAGGGACTGAAGGGGCTGCTTTTGCATGTGGCTGGCAAGGTAAGTTTCTCTTCCAGCTCCTTTCCTTCTCTCTCCCTCTTTCTTTTTTCTGTCTGTCTGTCTGTCTGTCTGTCTGTCTCTCTGTCCCCATCCAGCAGAGGTCTATCAGTGGCTATTATTAGCCACAAGGTCTAAATGGAAGTAAGTGCCTGTGCCAGTTTTTTCCCCTTCTCTCTCTCTCCCTCTTTCTTTCTTTTTTCTGTCTGTCTGTCTGTCTCTCTCTCTCTCTCTCTGTCCCCATCCAGCCGAGGTCTATCAGTGGCTATTATTAGCCACAAGGTCTGAATGGAACCCTTTGTCTGGGGCAGTGATGCTCTGCATTCTTGGTGCTTGAGAGGGGGGCAACAGTGGGAGGGCTTCTGGAGTTCTGGCCCCGCTGCTGGACCTCCTGAGGGCACCTGGTATTTTTGGCCACTGTGTGACACAGAGTGTTGTACTGGATGGGCTGTACTGGATGGGCCGATCCACTGTGGCTTCTCTCCTGTTCTTATGATATGAAAATCATATTTAGCACTTGTGTAGCACTTAGTGCTTCATATTCTGCCGAGATGAGGAAGGATTCAGTAGGGCTGTTGCTCAGTGATTGACATGCAGGAGGTATCAGCTTCTTCAGCTAAAAAAGGATCAGGTAATAGGTGACATTAAAGATCTCAGCCTGAGACCCTGGAGAGCCACTACCAGTCTGAGTAGTCAGTACTGACCTTGATGGACCAATGGCCTGATTCAGTATTAGGAAACTTCATGAGTTCATGTGTCAGCATGTGGAAGCAACATCACAGGATGTGACATCACAAAATGATGTCACTTCCTTTCTCCTGGCTCCACCCCCAAAGTCTCCTGGCTCCACCCCCAAAGTCTCCTGGCTCCACCCCCAAAGTCCCCAGATATTTCCCAAGTTGGACTTGGCAGCCCTAGTCAAGTGGGTATACTGCCAAAGTTGCTTCCCTAAATCTTCACAGTCACATGTGTCTCATTTCCATAAGGTGATGAAGAGGGTCACAGATGTTCATCAGAAAACCTTTTGGGAGGTTTTTTTTTTGGGGGGTGGGGTCTGGCTCATATCTAAACCTTCGGGCCCATTGTTCCGCGAACAAACTTGGTACCTGCTTCTTGGACTTGCCCACCTGCAAAGATGGCAGGCACTTTATTGTGGAGTTTAGAACTGAAGGCAAATTGGGTCGCTGAAGGCAGTGTCAGGGGAGAGAGAGAAGCGAAGGGAGGGAGGGGGAGGAAGTTCAGACACTGGCAAAATTCACCACCCTCTTCTCACGCCTTTGAGATTAGAGCAATGGATTTTTCAAGCAACTAATTTATATGGATATCAAGGATTCGGTTGGCGAATTTTAAAAAAAAGAAGAAGAAAAGAAAGGCACCGCTTGGGGAAAATATGTTGCTCTCCGAGTCCCAGTGGTACGCCACATTCGTTTTACTAGAGAATTTATTCCTTAGTACTTTCATGGATTGACATCAGGGAGGAATTCACATGTCAAGAGAGATAACATCTCCAGGCTGCCAAAGGACTCTATTCAGACATGCATGTTAGTGGGTTGATAACTTATTCTGTATTGCCGAGAACGCAAAGATAGACATTTCTCCTTTTATCTCCATCTCTGTGCTCCCTGCATACTAAAGATATGGCAAAACAGCACGATACATCTTAACTAGCCCTCTCCGAGAGAGGAGAGCTTTCCACCGCCCCCCCCCCCCCCCCGCCCTGTCCGTGCCAAGAGGTGCAAATGTAACGGAATAAGATGTCACCCGGTCCGATAGCAAGCATATTATCAGTGCTTGCCTACATAAATTGAGTCTTGTGTGAATGAATGAGCCGAAACGACTCACCACCCCCTCCCCCCTTCCTGAACAGTCTCAGGACTCTTTAATTTTTTTGGAGAGCTTCTTGCCTTTTTCATTTACGTTGCCCTTACTTGCTGTGCCTTCACTTGCCTTTGATGAATTCACCATGCAGCCAGATCTGATTGGCAATGCCCAGTCGTGACCTCAGCTTGTTCACGGCATAATCCCTGACTGTGTGGGATCACCCACCTGAATGCATCGTGAAACGCTTCCCTCCTTTTCTGCGGCCCTCATTTCTCCTCACTGACCTCAACATATACATAATGTCTTATGGTGTCGTCCAGTTTACTTCATGGTTCCTTATTAAGATGTGTAATTCAGGGAACAAGTGTTGAATGGAATACGGTACCACCCAACAGGACTGGAAAAGAGCTTTTGGGGAACATGTCCTACCAGAACTGCTGTTTTCAGCTTGAAAACTGAAGGTGGATAATAATATTTGGCATGGTAGATTCAAGTGGAAGGCCGTGGTGGTCTGAAGCAACAGAACAAAGTTCGAGTCCGGTGGCACCTTTAAGACCAGCAAAGATTAATTCTGGATATGAGCTTTCACATGCATGTGCACTTCTTCAGAGACATTTAAACAGACTTTGCCAACCATTACATATAGGTAGAGACACAGTGTTCCCTCTAGGCTGAGTTAGTGTGAGCTAGCTCAGTTTTTTAGCCTCCGGCTCACCACATTTTGTCTTAGCTCAGGAAGGATGCCTCCAGAACAAACTTATTTATGCAATAGCCAAATCGCCTGCTCACAACTTTAAGGCCAGTAGCTCACAAAGTAGAATTTTGGCTCACAAGACCCCACAGCTTAGAGGGAGCATTGGTAGAGAGGGTGGGGTTAGTTGCCAAGAAGAGCTAATTGGAGTCACATAAGTAACTAAACGATAAGTATAGCTAAGATTGGATTAAAGCAGTTGGTAAGACCTGTGGATAGCAGCAAATTAGCATACAGATAATAAAAGAGTTAACAAACAGATGTGAGAACTGAGTGACTTAGCATATGTAACGATACAAGAACCTGATATCTCTGTTAAGCCCTGGGGGTTCCATTGTCCGGAGTGTTGTAATAACTTGTAATTCAGCAGTCTCCCATTCTAGTTTGTTTCTGAAATTCCATTGCAATAAAACAGCTACTTTGAGGTCCCCCATTGAATGTCCTGGGAGGTTGAAATGAATGAGCCTGTGATGGTGTAGCTGATGTTGTTAGGTCCAGCGATTGTGTTGTCTGGGTGTATGTGGCAGCAACGTTGGCATCGGGGCTCATTGCGAGCTCTGGCACCAGTGTCCATATTAAAACCTGACGTTGTATTATTGTGGGTGAGGAGTTGTTTAAGACTGGGAGGCTGTCTGTGGTTTGGCTAAGGTAGGTAACGTTTGCCAGCCAAGAAGTGCACCCTGGAAATCACCCAGAATTACAACTGATCTCCAGACTATGGCGACAAGTTCTCCTGGAGGAAAAAAAAAGGCTACTTGGAGGAGAGATTCAATGTCATCAGACCCAGCTGAGATCTCCCCTCCCCAAACACCACCATATCCAGGCTTCATCCCCAAATCTCTAGGAATCTCCAAATTTCACGGCATCTCTGCTTAAAAGGAGCAGGCACTAAGTGGTGTGAAAGATCTCTTGAGATGCTGAAGAGCTGTTGCCAGTTTGCTGTTGTTCAGTCGCACAGTCGAGTGCGACTCTTCACGACCCCATGGACCACATCGCGCCAGGCCCTCCTGTCTTCCGTCGTGCTCTGGAGTTGCCACTTAGAAGAGACAATACTGACCATGACAGATCTATATTCTGGTTCAGTAAAAGACAACTTCATGTGTCTAGGATGACATATCATCAATGCTTCCACTGCCTTCCTTAGTAACATAAGACAAGTCCCTGCCCCAAGGACCTTACAATCTACATAGAAATAATAAAGAAGAAGAAGAGATTGGATTTATATCCCACCCTTCACTCACTTGGAGTCTCAGAGCAGCTTACAACCTCCTTTCCCTTCCCCTCCCCACAACAGACACCCTGTGAGGTGGTGGGGCTGAGAGAGCTCTGAGACAACTGTCCTTGAGAGAACAGCTGGTACAGAGCTATGGCTTGCCCAAGGTCATCCAGCAGCTGTGAGTGGAGGAGTGGGGAATCAAACCCCCCGGGGATCGGTTCTCCCAGATCAGAGTCCGCGCACTTAACCACTACACCAAATTGGCTCTCCATGAAGAGCCTTCTGACATGGAAAAGGAGGTAGTACACAACCATCATAAGAACATTGGAGAAGCCAATGTTGGATCAGGCCAATGGCCCATCCAGTCCAACACTCTGTCACACAGTGGCCAAAAACTGAGAGTTCCCCTATTTATACAACCATCTGTCCCCTATTTTGACATATTTATTGCTCTGTTGTCCTCTCTCCCAGTTTGGAGAGCCAGTTTGGTGTAGTGGTTAAGTGCATGGACTCTAATCTGGGAGAACCGGGTTTGATTCCCCACTCCTCCACTTGCACCTGCTGGATGACCTCGGGCAAGCCATAGCTCTGTACCAGCTGTTCTCTCAAGGACAGTTGTCTCAGCGCCCTCTCAGCGCCACCCACCTCTGTTGTGGGGAGGGGAAGGGAGAAGAGTTTGTAAGCTGCTCTGAGACTCCAAGTGAGTGAAGGGCGGGATATAAATCCAATCTCTTCTTCTTCTTCTTCCTTAATTAAATCGAAACCACTGTTGACCTTATAACCTTAGCTTGTTATTTAGTTTTGTCTTTGCATATCTTAAAACGTCTTCGTCATGGTACATGTTAATTTGCTGTTCAGCCCCTGTCTATAAGTTTGAACGCTACCTTCCATTCCAGTGTGTTTGAAAAAGTGTGCCTTGCATATGAAAGCTCATACCTTGAATAAACCTTAGTTAGTCTGGAAGGTTCCGCTGGACTCTAAATTTGTTCTACTGCTTCAGACCAACACGGCTGACCGCCTGGAACCGTTCCCTGTGAGCATCATGTCAGCTCGGCTTGCCAACCTTCAGGTGGAGACTGGAGATCTCCCAGAATTACAACTGATCTCCATGCGGCAGAGATGAATTCCCCTGGGGAAACATGGCTGCTTTGGGGGAGGGGTGGACTCCTTGGCATTACATCCTGCTGAGATCCCTCTCTAAGCCCTGCCCTCCCTAGGCTTCAGCTCCAAATCTCCAGGACTTGTCCAACCCAGAGTTGGCAAGCATATGTCAGACTGGCTCTTGGAGGTGTAGTCCTGGTCTGTAGGATAAGCTTGCTGGGAACTCTAAGTTTCTTTTGCCTCGGTCGGTAGTGGGGGGGCTTTTCTTGTTATAGGATAAGTATTTGCAAAGGGCTTCTACCTGGCAAATGAATGCATCGAGAAAGGGATTTTAAACTACCTTCTGTGATTTCCAAGCAGACACACGGATTATTTTGTGGAAAGTATGGAGTACTTGAGGGGGGGGGGGGGGTCAGTGGAAACCAGTATAGCCTTCCATATGAGTATTGACACCTTATCTATCTATCTATCTATCTATCTATCTATCTATCTATCCACCCAGGGGTCATTTCGTAGAAAAAGAGGTGCAGGAGCTCATTAGCATAACTCATTAGCATAACTCATTAGCATATGCCACACCTCCTAACATACCAGAAGGGTGTCAGAAGGCAGCACCCACCCCTCAAGCTCCACTCCACAGGTGAGTGAAACTGACCTGCTCTTCCTCCATTCCCTTCCCCATCCAATACTTTGTGCAATAAAAATAAGCGTAAAAATAAGCCTCTTTCTTTTCCTGCTCCCTTGAAACCACCAGGTTTCAAGTAGACTTGAGATACCCAGGACATGTGCACCACCCATCCCTTCCCCTTCCCCTCCCCACAACAAGACACCCTGTGAGATAGGTGGGGCTGAGAGAGGTCTTTTGAGAACTGCTCATGAGAGAACAGCTCTGAGAGAACTTGTGACTGGCCCAAGGTCACACCAGCAGCTGCATATGGAGGAGTGGGGAATCAAACCCGGTTCTCCCAGATCAGAGTCCAACTCCTGACCACTACACCAAACTGATGGGGTGGAAGCTGCTGAAGGGTTGGTGAAATTTCTCCAGTACTTATGTGCCTTGTGCCCAGATAAGAAATGGTATACTTAGAAAAATTATATGCCACCTTGAGCAAGTCTCTGGAAAAGCAGCACACAGTCATAAAAGGAACAATGATAAAATGATCAATATTAAAACAAAACATTAAAAACAATAAAGACCCTAGCAGGGCTTTCCCGGGGGCGCTGCGCTTCTGCACTGCTCAGGGAAGCCGAGGAGGGGGTGGGGCTTGGTCATGTGCCCGCCCCCTGGGCTCCTCACTCCCGGAGCTGCGCTCCTGTGCACTCCTGCTCCAACGGACCCCTGTATCTACCTACCTACCTACCTACCTATCATCTATCTACCTATCACCTATCTGTCCATCCATCACAAAAAACAGCACTTTAAAAAAACATGCACACACACACACACTTGCTATATATTTGCCACAAATCAGGTTTTTTGCTAAGAGCATTTGATAGTTCCTAGCCACATCACATAAAACTCAAACCCCAGTCCTGGGAAAGTTCCAAGGAAATCATTTGCAAAAAAATAAATTTGTTTCCTTGACCCCTCACGTTTGAGAGTGCTGACTTCCTCAGATCGAACTCTCCACTTTTTGTAGCCGATGCAACGTTAGACCCAAGATGCAGTCTCCCGTCTTCCACAGCTGGGCAGTATGTGTGCATTCCATCATTTCCAGATGTGGCATGGTCAGGAGCAAGCTTTTTCAAAGTCACCTAGCATGACTTATGAATTCGGAGTGCTCAGGCCGAAGCTTTATGGAAAGCCATGAGCGTCTTTTCCATCCCACTACAGCAGAAGCCATGGGGGGGGGGGGGAATAACCCCCACTCCTAACTAAAACTTAAATGCTTTTTTATGGAGAGACTTGAAAACTTCCAAAAAATATAAATCTAAAATATTTATATATGGTCTTCCAATGGAACAGACGCTATGACCTCATATATGCCTACAGAATGTCAAAGGGCTCTTTCCCCCCTCCTTCTTCGGTCCCACCTGGAATGACTTTAGTTTTTCAGCCTGCCTTCAGTCGGTACCCTGTTTAGCTTCTCGCTGACTTATGACTCCATCAATCTGAGCAGATATGTGCGGCTCTCTCCATCCGGGGAAGTAGTTCATCTTGTATATGACTACACTTCCACCTCTTCTGAAGTTCTCTTTAGAAAAAAAAAAAATCAGCAGGACAATTGCCTATTCAAACCAGCTCTGTAGTAAGCATGAGTTTCTTGTTCTGTTGGGCAGCTGTTGGTGGCAAGGCGAGAGCTGAACCCTGAATGCCAATCCAATATGTTCTTTTTCTTTCTATTGAATCCCGATGGTATGAAATGGCTCCAAACCAATCTGAACTTATTTTAGACTGGGTATGGAAGCAATTTTGAGGGGGGGAATAGATCTTGTTTATGAACCGGCCATTGGGGGGTGGGGGGAAAGATTTCTTGCATCACCCAAGGGAGATGGGATTTCCAATAGTGAAAGCACAGCTTTCTTTTCTGGCACAAGCAACGCTGCATCATAGGTTCTGTAGTGTTCACGTATCAATGATCTTACAAAAATACAGTTTGATGCGTAAGGGGTAAACTATCACAAGATACTGTGAAAACACGAACTGCTCATCCTTGTAAATCGTGACTTCAAAGGAGAAATGAGTGAGTGCAATCCAATTTTCTATCATTATTTGGTCCTTCCCATTGGCCAGGCAAACGAGGACTGCTGACAAGTACCCACTGCCACTGATGAATATCAGCCTGATCCCAGCCATTTTCTGGAAGACAAATCACTTCTGATTCTCCCTCCCTTTTAGTAATAATTCTGCCATAATGGGCAGCTGGTTATTCTGGTTGCCAAAGCAAAGGAGAAAACACCGTGGTGGGGGGGGGGGCATCCCCTGCAAAGACTGCTGGATATTTCTACCTCATCCATCCCACCAATGACATCCACAACGTCTTGCTGCAGCTGGAAAAGCCCTGAATGTTGTGGCAAACACGTCCAGTGTTCAAAGTGATCATGTTTGACAGTGTGGATCAGTATGGCAGGCCTGTTCAATCCGGCGACGAACAATACAGATGATGGCCGAGCAGGCTTGTGCTGGGTTTTTACAAAATGTGTAAAAACCTGTGCAAAAAAAAACCCCACACAAAAATGCTGCCAGTCCATATTGGCAGCCATTGGTATCTCTAAGGACTACTCCAATGAACACTGAATGGTAGGGGTTTGGTTTTTTTTAAGTAATTGATACAATTTGTGATGGATTCAAATGTCCTCTAAAAGAATTGACTGCCTAGTGAAGCAGCGTAGCAGTTAGGGCTGTCAGGTCTTCTCTGGCCACCAGTGGAAGATGGGGGTGGGGAGGGTTGCCAGATCCAGGTTAGGAAACCCCTGAAGATTTGCGGTGGAGCCTGGGGCGGACAAAGACCTCAGTGGGGTACAATGCTACAGAGCCCACCTTCCAAATCATCCATTTCCCCCCAGGGGAACTGATCTCTGTCATCTGGAGATGAGCTGTAATTTCAGGGGATCCCCAGGCCTTGCCTGGAGGTTGGCATCCCTAATAGCAGTGAGGGAGAAAGTAGAAGTCAGTCGGGTAGTGTGAGAATGTAACATGGACGAAATGCTGATTGCTGCATACTGCAGTCTTCGGAAGGAAAAGTTCGAGGAACCTGTTGAACAGCCTCGAATAAGTCTATGAACAACAGTCCACCAAAAAAAACCCCAGTTCCATTTTTAAGACTGGTGAACAGGCTGTTAGCTGAATGGCTGGATGTTCAAGCCTCCCTAGCTCCACCTGGACTTAAATCACTTCCAGGCTTCTGAGTTCTAGCCCTCTCAAGCTCTCCACATTTCTCTACGAGTTCACTCCTTCACTAGTTGGGTTGCCGGTCCCCAAATCCTGGTGGGGGTTCCCCCAGTTTTCAGGGCTTCTGAAAACCACCCCACCCCCAAATAGTGACATCGCTGTGCGACATCCCCAATGTCACCTGGAAGTGACATCATCACGCTGGGGAAGTTGTGTGGTGATACTCTGCTTTGAGGGCGAAACTCTATGGTTTCAAGCTGGTTTTTCCACAGAGTTTTGCCCTCAAAGCAGAGTGTTGCCATGAGACATTCCCAACGTGATGATGTCACTTCCAGGTGATTTCATCGAATCGGGACATCCCGGAATGCCCCCCAAATCTGCCTGCCGGCATGACGAGGGGACCTGGCAACCAAATTCAGTAGGCATGTCAAATTAGAACGGAGGGTAACCTTCGTGACAGGCATTCTCCTGCTGTGCTAAGCAAAGCATGAAACCTCCCTTCAACTCCCTCCGATGGAAAAGCTGGTTAAGTTGGAGGAAGATTCCTTAGGAATTTCCTCTCGTCTAGGATATGCTACCACCTGTTAATAAAAGGATAACAAGCTCTACCCTGAACTGAGCCTCAAATGTATTTATTTATGTATCAACTTTATATCACACTTTTCCCTCTAACCGGGACCCAAAGTGGATTACATTGTTCTCTCCATTGTATCTTCACCACAACCCTATGAGGTAGGTTAGACTGAAGAGTGTGTGAATTGGCCTAAGGTCACCCATCAAGGATTCGAACCTGAGTTTCCCAGATCGTAGTCTGGCACTCTAACCTCTATACCATGCTGAATGTCACGAATCTTGGAAAGATCTGAACAAACCCAATTCTGGGTCCCCGTTTACAAACCTAAGACACCTCTGCATGACCCATCTCTAGCGTACCCCACATCAAACACACACACACACACAAAACAGTGTTGTCCTCTGGCGAAGCCCAGAAGGAACTTGGATTGCAGCAGAAAATAGAAATCCGACTTTTGGTGAGAGTAGAGACTTCAAGTGCGAGTTCTGCGAACAAAACAATAAATATTTGGATTAGGAAGGGGGCAAAGACCAGGCTTATAAGAGTTCTATTTCAGCTATTTCCGCTACGGCTTCAAAGCTGCCAAAATATGTCCAGGATAACACAATAATAAACATTTTAGGAACTTCAAGTTCAAGCTTGAAGTTCAAGAGCTTGTCTATCAAGTCGAGCATTAGCTAATCTTTTTTTTTTAAAAAAAAAAAATTTTAAACATCTTTGTTTGTTTGTTTTTTAAAGAAATCTGTCTGTGGCGGTCTTGCTGGCGGCCTCCCTTCCTAAGGGGTTATTTCCATAGTAACCATGTTTTTCATATGACATTTTCTCAAATTCATGACAACAATTAACACCACAAATGTGATCTGCTCTATTGGAAATTGGGAGGATTAATGGCTGCATTGACCGCGGAGAGAAAGACATGTTGTGTTCTGTGCATGACCTTATAGAAAAAAGTTTCTACATGTCATCCCAGAAGCAAATCAACAAGGAATATGTCCCTGCTGGCCACCGTAACTGAACAAGAGGGAACAGTGGAGGATGACTACCAGCTTTTAAGTGTTTATCTCTGTTTTATTGCAGGTTCTTATATCCTTGGCATGGCTGGGTGAGCCCTTGGGGGCAAGCCCCATAGCAAGAACCAAGTGGATCTTAGTCCATAGTGTTAGGGGTTATTAGGAAAGGGAATGAGAATAAAATGGCCGATAATGTAATGCCCCTATATAGATTTATGGTGTGGCCTCATTTGGAATACTGTGTACAGTTCTGGTCACCGTGTCTCAAAAAAGACATTGCAGAGCTGGGAGAAGTGCAGAGGAGGGCGACCGAGATGATGAGGGGGTTGGGGCATTTTTCCTATGAGAAAAGTTGGAAGAATCTGGGGCTTTTCAGTTGAGAAAAGAGATGACTAAGGGAGGGACATGATAGAGGTCTGTAAAATTATGGACGGAATGGGGAGAGCCGACAAAGAGAAATTGTTCTCCTTCTCCCAAAATACTGGAACTCGAGGTCATCCAATGAAATTAATGGGTAGGAGGTTCAGGACGGACAAAAGGAAATACTGCTTTACACAGGGAGTGATTAAAATGTGGAATTTGCTGCTAGAGAATGTCATGATGAACACAGGAATAAAGCTTTAAAAGGGGATTAGATAGATTCAGGGAGGATAAATCTATCAATAGCTCCTAGCCATGGTGACTGAGGGGAACCTCTGACTCCCAGAGCCAGGAGGCAGCTCCAGGGGAAGGCCTTGGCCTCTCTGCCGTCTTTTGTCCATCCAAAGAAACTGGCTGGCCACTGTGTGAGACAGGACGCTGGGCTAGATGGACCACTGGCCTCATCCAGCAGGGCTCTTCTTATGTTCTTATGAAGGCCGCAGCCTCTATGCCCTGTTGCTGGCCTTCCAGAAGTACTGGCTGGCCATCGTGTGAGACAAGATGCTGGACTTGATGGACCATTGGTCTGATCCAGCAGGGCTCTTCTGATGTTTTTATGGCTAACCAACTCCAGGTTGGGACATTCCTGGAGATTTGGAGGTGGAGCCAGGGGAAGGTGGGGTTTGGGAAGAAGACGAAACTCAACAAGGATGTCCTGCAAAGCTGCCATTTTCTCCAGGGGAACTGATCTCTATTGTCGGGAGATTAGTTGTAATTCCAGGAGATCTGCAGGCCCCACCTGGGAGTTGGCAACCCTACCTATGACTTGCAGCCTCAAGCCTGATGGACCGACATGGTGGATTCTAGCCTAGAATCTTTTGTGTATCTTTT
Source organism: Lepidodactylus listeri (assembly GCA_029233225.1). Lineage (NCBI taxonomy): Eukaryota > Metazoa > Chordata > Lepidosauria > Squamata > Gekkonidae > Lepidodactylus > Lepidodactylus listeri. Next base: position 9,706,959 of record JARCFY010000021.1, on the reverse strand, counting down.
GTTTGGTCTTTACACTGTGTTTTGTTTGTTCATGTTCATTTGAGCTATAGGAAGCTGCTCTGGGTCCCCAGTTGGAGACAGAAGTGGAATGCCACTTCAATAAATGCCAGTGGAATGCCACTTCAATAAATAAAGCAAGGAAGCATAGCTCAGGTTGATCTCCAGTCTGGAACAAAATAATTTTCCTTGGTGGGCACAAATGCAACCCCTAAGAAGAAAGTTACATCTTGGGGCTTTATAACTGTGGGCCAAGTTTTAGAAGGCTTTTGACTGTTTTTACTTCAAGTTACAGTGGCTGGACGAATGGAGTAATGACAAATTCCTTGCAAGACGGAGGCTTCAGACGTTGAACAACCAGTCTTCAGTAGATTAAGCAAAACCAAGATGGTTCTGGAAGAATGTTTGTTGTTGTCCAGATGTCCAATTGCACAGTCGAGTCCGACTCTTCGTGTCCCCATGGACCACATCACACCAGGCTCTCTTGTCTTCCACCGTCCTCCAGAATTCATTCAACTTCATGTCTGCTGCATCGATAACACTGTCTAACCTTCTCATCCTTTGCCGTCCCCTTCTCCTCTGACCTTCAATCTCTCCCAGCATCAGGGTCTTCTCCAGGGAGTGCTCCCTTCTCATTTGGTGGCCACAGCATTTGGACTTCAGATTCAGTATCTGGCCTCCCAGGGAATAGTCAGGGTTGATTTCTTTCAGGATTGACTGATTTGATCTCCTTGCTGTCCAAGGGACTCCAAAGAGTCTTCTTCAGACCATAAGAATGTATCGTGGGATAAAAGCAGGGTTGGAAGCTGGGTTGACAGCTCTGGGTTGAGAAATTCTTAGAGATCTGGGGATAGAACCTTGGGAGGGCAGGGTTTGAGTCAGGAGGGGTATACCTCAGTGGGGTATAACACCATAAAGCCCACCCTCCAAAGGAGCCATTTCTCCTAGGGGAACTGATCTCCACTGTCTGGAGAACAGTTTTAATTCTAGGACAGCTCAAGTCCCCACCTGGAGGCTCCCAGCACTAGCTGGAAGCTGGGAGAATCCACCCGCCCACAGACACAGTGCTAAGTGGTTATTTATTTGTTTCAAACTGTGATGCTAATGACTCTGGGGAGGCAACACAAACTACCTCTTTTTAAATTTCTGATACATTTCTACTCATACCCATGGTCTCCTCTGCAAGGACTTAGTTGACTGCTTTGGTAAAAATGTCTCAGGTTGCCATAATTCACACCAAGGGGATTTGAAAAGGGCTGCACAAATCTTCCTGAAGACAGGATATGCAGTAGTTACAAAAGCAGGAAAGCGGAGATTATTCCAGCAGAGGCATGGTTCAGTAAGCTTAACACTGCATCATAGGATTTGTAGTATTCAAGAGGCAGGTGTGATAGCAACCTATGGTTTGGTGTGAAAGCTTAAAACATAGTAAAATATTGCAAAGACATTCATTTAAACAAGATGAAAACAAGTTTCTTCACTGAGGCATATGTCACTGCTTCTCTAAAACAATGGTGGATTTGGGCAAGATCGCCAGAGTTATTTAGCACTGAACAAGATTTAATTTTTTTGACAAACGTCAGCAGTAGCTGAAGGATTGCCCCCAAAAGGCCTTCATTTAATGACTTAAAACAAAATACCCTAATGTGAAAAGGCCTAATGCAGACTTGGAACAATTTTTGAATTGGGCTGAAAGATTTGAAAAAGATTATACTTTTTGCTACGCATACTTTCCCTTTGAATGACATTTGCCGCACGATGCTTCTGTTAAGCGTTTCATTTCCCTTCTTCAGATTGTCCTCAAGAGGGAGAAAGATGCCACTCTCTATCATCTCTTTCTTTCCTAGAAAGTAATCTCTCTGAAACAGGCAATTCGTTGGCTAGCGTCTCTATTCAGCAGAAGGAGATACTGTTCTTTAGAAATTCACGCCTTCCATTTTGCACAAGAAGAAATTCAGGTGCATGAAGATTTGGTTACGATGCCAAAATTTGCCCCTCCGTATTATTATTATTTTTCAGCGAGAGAGAGAGAGAAATCATTCCGCCGGCCTGTCCGACTGTGTCCATTTCTCTTCCGCCTGACTCTGCGAGTCAAGCATATGGTGTTTACTACCATGACTGACAATGTTCTGCCTTCCCTCGTTCCTCGAGAGAATCCTTTCCTGCCAACTCAATTTGCAAGGCCTTGGATCTTTCCGTGGCCCTTTGGTCTCCATCCAGCATTTCCCCCTCATATTCTCTTGGCAAAGCCCCGCAAAAAGACAACCTGCCTTTCCCCTCTACCTAATTAACGGTCCGCCGAGACAGAATTGCGTCCAAAGAATCATCAATGCCAGCCTCCCGTATTTGCCTTTTGTGCTCCGCTCAGCGGTGGGGAGGAGAGGGGAAGATTTCCTGCCTCCAAGTTTACCTCCCCGATTCCCTTTCACGTGTTTCTGGTGGCAACAAAATGAGCACTTGAAGTCTGCTTCGGTCGCCTGCTGAGGTCTGGGGACTCCAGTCGGCTCAAAAGCGGGAAGCCACCCGCTGGCAAATCCCCAGCAAATGATTGCGACAAGAGCGAAGCCGTGCCAGAAGGACAGGGTTGGAATCTGTTGCCACTGAAGAGGAATACCCAGTCCTGTTTGGCTCGACTGGTGAGGCAAAGTGGCCAAGAGAGCCTCCGCTGAGTGCAGACAGACTGTGGAACGAAGGGAAGGGGAAGAATTCATACTCTTCAAGGCAATTTACCAGCTCCGCATCCCTGCTTCGTAAGGCTGCTCCACTTTTCACACACACGTCAACTCCAGTTTGCCGCCAGGTAGGCATCCAACAAAGAGGTACAGCCGCACAGCTTACAGATGAGAGTATCTGTAGGATTCGCTTTCAGAGCATCAGCGAACACCTAGGCACTTTCTGCACTGTCCTTTTAATCCATGTTCACCGCAGTGTCCTCCAAGCAATTCTGCACTAAAATTGGATTCAACCTTCTTTTTAAGCCAGGTTTCCCCTCCCCATTCTGCACTAAAATCAAGTTCAACCCTTTTTATTCCGGTTTTTCCCCCCCATTCTGCATTCCATTCCCTCCCTTCAGGGGTCAGCCCGGTTTCAGCCTGCTGTTGCCCTGGGTTATTTGGATGCTGTTTTGTTGTGGACTTAAATTGCCTCAGCTCAACACTGAGAAAATCTGGAGCGGAAGGCCAATGCAAAAAGGACCTTGGATGCTGGACTTAAATTACCTCGACTCGAACACTGAGAAAATCCAGAGCGGCAGGCAAATGTAGAAAGGACCCTTGAAACATTCTATGTGAACAGGTACATACACGATGCTACTTTCCCCCATACCTTGCTTACTGTGACCCATATTTTTCAGGTGTTACAACCACCGCACTGGCACAAAAACTGAAGTAGTTATTGCCCATGTACCTACAATGTCATTACTAGATATGGATAATCTGATCCCCTGTGGCTTGATAGAGAAAGAGGCTAACAACTGATGAACTCTTAGGGAAAATAATCTTTTTAAAACAAGCGTTTTCCAAGCACGTCAAATTCCTAGGCCTTCTCTGTGAGATCCCAAACACCCCAGCATGTCAACAACCTCCAGTCCCCCTTACAAAACGGAAGTTGCTGTCATGGGCATCTAGTGGGCAGCTGGGTTGCTGGTAGGGTTGCCAAGTCTGGGTAGGAAAATACTTGGAGACTTTGGGGGTGGAGCCAGGAGAGGGCGGGGTTTGGGGAGGGGAGGGGCCTCAGCATGATACAATGCCATAGAGTCCACCCTTCAAAGCAGCCATTTTCTCCAGGGGAGCTGATCTCTGTCAGCTGGAGATCAGTTGTAAAAGTGGGAGATCTCCAGGCCCCACCTGGAGGCTGGCAACCCTAGTTGGTGGCAGTAGTAACACCCCCCCCCCCCCCCCCGGCAGCCACCCAGCTAATGGGTAGATAACCAAACATCTTCCTCCCCATCCTTTCCACCTCCAACTTTCCTGCTTTACTCTTTCGGTACTAGGGATTCCACCCTTCAGTTAGGACCTGGGAATCCCCTGAAATTACAGCTCATCTCCAGACTACAAAGATCAGTCCCCCTGGACAAAATGGATGCTTTGGAGGGTGGTAGACTCTATGGCAGGGGTGGCCAACCTGTGGCTCGGGAGCCACACGCGGCTCTTTCACACATATTGTGCGGCTCCTGGCAGGGCGGCTGGGGAAGCAAAGGGGAGGCATGCTTTTTCTCTCTTTCTCCCTTCCTTCCTTCCTTCCCTCCTCCCTCCCATCTATTTGCTTTCCTAGTTTCTCTCTCTCTCTTTCTTTCCACTTCTTTAATTCTTTCTTTCCATCTCTCTCTTTTTCTCTCTCTCTCTCAATATCATTAGCAAACAAGTAATATCATTATCAATAACCGGTTTTCCTCATTTTTTTTTATTTTTGGCAGTCCCATTTAACGTCAATAAAAAGCAAATTTGCATATTTTAAAAAATAAAAACGTGTGTGTGATATTTGTTCCTGTCTTGCGGCTCTCAGACATCTGACGTTTATTCTATGTGGCTCTTACGTTAAGCAAGGTTGGCCACCCCTGCTCTATGGTGTTGTACCCCATCGAGGTCCCTGTCCTCCCCAGGCTCCACCCCCCAAATCTCCAGGAGCTTCCTAACCTGAACCCGGCAACCCTATTCCCCCATGACCTGCTGGTGGCTAGAGGGGACCTGGCAACTCTTGTCAAGTACCCTGATAAGTGTGGCATTGACACAGCAAGGTGAGGGAGATGGTGGGGTCAGAGGGTGGGCTTTGATTTCCTCTCTGACACAAATGCGTGGCTCTGCCAGGGAGAAGAGCTTGGGAGAAGAATAAGTTCAAGGTGAGCAACATGCGCCTTTGAGGGTCTCATCCTGAGCCAAGGGAATACAAACCCTGCTCATGAGAAGAAGAAGAAGAAGAAGAAGAAGAAGAAGAAGAAGAAGAGGAGATTGGATTTATACCCCGCCCTTCACTCACTTGGAGTCTCAGAGCGGCTTACAAACTCCTTTTCCCTTCCCCTTCCCACAACAGACACCCTGTGAGGTAGGTGGGGCTGAGAGAGCTCTTTCCCAAGCTGTCCTTGAGGGAACAGCTGGTACAGAGCTATGGCTTGCCCAAGGTCATCCAGCCAGGTGCAAGTGGAGGAGTGGGGAATCAAACCCGGTTCTCCCAGATTAGAGTCCGCGCACTTAACCCCTACACCAAACTGGCTCTCTTTGAATAAGACTTTATTCAGAGCTGTCGGTCTTGAACTTATGTATAGCTGATAACACGTGATAGAAGTAATGGATTTTTTTTTTTTTAAATGAAGGATTAAGTCCTGTTTCTAGTGGATCTGCAGTCGTTTGAAAAAGTACTCACTGGACGTCAGACTGGACGTGGGATGGGTCGTCGGCTATAACGTGGTGGCATCAGGGCAGTTTAGTGCTAATCCATGCAGGCATCACCTTCAGTTCTCCAAAGGAGACCAGGCGAGAGAGAGAAAAGATGGAGGCAACGAGATGCCGGCAGATAGCAAGGCACAGGTCCATGAAATGCAAGAAGAGAGATTTTTCCCCCTTAGGTGAGCGCTGTATCGATAAGCGAGAAGCGTTCCGATTGAAACGTCGAATATTGTGCTTAATTACGAACGCCGGGGTCCAAACGTACCCAGTTGTGCAAACCACACCGTTTTATTTGGGGCGTAGAAAACTGAAACGGAACGTCGTTATTAGATCCCCCCCCCCTTTTTTTTTAATCAGCAGAAGGTGGAGGAGAATTTCCTCCCCCCCTTCGTTATTTTTTTCCCCCTCCTGCTGTTCTTGTAGGCACATTCTGGCAACAGACAAAAGGGGACACTGCGGTTTCTCGGACTGGGGGCTGAGGAGGAATGGAGGGAAGCCTGTGATTGATGGAGTTCTGGTTGGCTTATAAAGGGCAGACGAGAGAGCAGGGAAATAATCAGGGAAAAGGGCGTCCCATACTGGCTCTCTCAGAGGGGAGAAATGAATCCTCAACTTCTGCATTATTAAGTTGTCAGGCGGGCTGATGATGAAAATCTGAAGGTCAGGAATAACAAGAAGCACCTTATGGGGGGATCACGACCTCGCTGGGAGTGCTACACTCATATTTATCCGCACCTAACCCTTATCCACAATTCTTCATTTGATAAGAACATTGGGAGAAAAGGCAAAAGAGGGAGAGATTGGGGGGGGGGCCTTCGGGGTGTGCGGAGGGCCTCGAAGGGGGGACAAAAGGTGCTCTCACCGTCTTTCCTCTACGCAGTGAGCGAAAATTAGGCTTCCCGCGGAACTGATTGTGGATGCCGAAGTCATACCGAAAGATAATAAACCAAAAGGACACACGAGGGATGCCGGCAGAAATTGTTTGCTACAGTGAAACTCAATAAAGGGAACGGGGGCTTTCCTAAATGACAAATTTGGTACAGGAGTGCTAAAATCTGTCCTCTCCTTGGTACCGTGGCAGCCATTCAATCTCGGATCTACCACTTTTTTTTATTTACTTTCCGAGTCCTAATAATGAGGGGAGGCTGCTTTCTTTCTGTTTTCTTTTCTTTCTTTTTTTTTTTTTAAAAAAAGAATCCAAATCTATTTTTTTTTAAAACAAAAACAAAACAAAACAAAACACACACACACAGCCATCCCACACATTGCCTCCAGGTATAAAGCGAAGATGTTTGCAGTACACACCTAAACATAAGGCACGGATGCAAAAGACATTACCCCCTGTAAACTTACCGATAGTGCGGTTGTATTTGTCAGGAACTGAGTTTGTCCGCAGTTCTCTTATTTGTTTGTTTATTTGTTTATTCATTAATTAATTATGCTGCTTTTTGTTGAAATAATGGACAATGATGCAATGAAACCCAGAATTTTTTTAAAAAAAACTATCTAAAGCAGCAGCAACAAGAATACTAATAATTCAATCCCCCAGAACTCTGCATAGTCCTTCCCCCCCAGTTTTGCCCGATTAAAACTGATCTCTTGGAATAATACGGAATGGAGAAGAAGGGCAAATGATTTTAAGATCCTTCCAGTTTACCTTTTGTCTGCTCCCTTTCAGTTTACCAATCAGGAAGGGCATAATTATCTACTGTTAAACACCCCCCCCCCCCCGAATCCTGGAAACTGCAGTTTGGTGAGACCACTGCGAATCCTCCATCAGAGATTTGTAGCCCCCCTCCCCCTCAAAATCTATGGTTTCCAGTGTTCCCTGAGGAAAAAAAAAAAATCATAAACCAGTTTAAGACTGAATCCACAATGTGCCACTTTCAGAAAAGCAGATTTTAAATTCTTCTCCGGTTTCTGATGTACGAGAACAAGAATATTTTAAACATGTTTGTATGGGGTTTCTGAATTGACGGACAGCCGTGCAGAAAGGTTAATTTGTTTATTTATTTACTTACTTCTTTACACCCCAATAGGGACTAATGATAATTCATAATTATCGTATGGCGTCGTGTGCAGTATAGCCAGGAGATCCTAAGGTTGTCTGGCAGCTAGAAGTTCTAGCTCTTTTAGAGCTATGCACCAGTAGGTGGTGAGCTAGACTTGTTTTTAAGGTGAGAGACCTTTCAGAGCTGGTTTGCCAACATCCATCGCATCTAGATGGAAAGCAGAGAAGGCCCCTACACTCTCATGCTGGCTTAACAAAGTATGGGACCATTTAATAACGGAAAAGATCACGGATCGAACTAAACAATCAGAACTATATCCTAAACCCTCCAATTTTACTGGGAAATGGTATCCGTTCATGGAATTTATCTCAGCATCAGATGTTCAACCACAAAATAACACATACCAAGTCCTATTACATTGCTAACCCTCATAATTTCTCAGCCCACAACACACAAAGCTCACACACACTTCAATATTAGAAAGACTACCACCAACATCTGTCTTCTAGCTATAGCTCAAGTGTTTTACAAATTTCACCTACAATTTACTGATCACATTAAATTGCACTAGTGTTGTTTTAAAACCCTTGTTTTAAATCTATGGTTGTATTGTAAGCAAATCTGCAAAATCAACTTTGTAAGATGTTATATATTTATCTGTTTACTTGTGAAAAAAATTAATAAAAACATTTGATCAAAAAAAGAGAGGTGGTTTGCCATTTCCTGCCTCTGCATCACAGCCCTGGTATTCCTTGGAGGTTGCCCATCCAAATACTAGCCAGGACTGACTTAGCTTCCAAGTTCTGATGAGATTGAGCTAGTTTGGCTATCCAGGTCAGGGCTGGATAGTCAGGGCAATAGCCAGGGGGTGCTGCCTGCTGCACCCCCTATCATACCAGGGTGCCCCTATCACAATGCTCCCCCCCCCCCAGCACAGGCTGGGGCTGATGCTGATGCAGAAGCTGGAAAAGACGGGGAGGTTCCCTGGCTGTGCTGGACAAGGGGAGTGCGAGCAGGCACCCGTTGGTGCTCCAAAGGGGTGTGGACGGAAGGGAGTCAGGGCAGCAGGGAAAGTCATGTGAAATTGCTGGCCCTTCCTGATGGTTCCTTTCAAAACTTTCCAAGCAGGAAAGGCGGGAGAAGGGCTTAGAGAAGCCAGCTGCAGAAGCAGGAAGACCCGACGAGGCTGCTCGTCTCCCTCTACAGCTGCCTTAATTAAATTAATTAAATTAGCACTCTCCCAACCCGACGCCCAGGGAAAATCCCTAGCTCTGGGCCTGTGGATAGTCCAGGCTCGACAAGGACTCAAAGCTGTTTACATCATTCTCCTCTCCTCCATTTTATCCTCGCAACAACCTTGTGAGGTCGAGGTTGGGCTGCAAGTGTGTGACTAGCCCAAGGTCACCCAGGAAGCTTCCGCAGCAAAGTGAGGATTCAAATTGGAGTCTCCCAGATCCCCGTCCAACATTCTAACCACTACATCACATACGGGTTATAAGAATACAAGAAGAGCCCTGCCGAGTCAGACCAGTGAGGGTCCATCAAGTCCAGCATCATGTCTCACACAGTCGCCAACCAGTTCCTCTGGAGGGCCAACAACAGGGCAGAGAGGCCGAGGCCTTCCCGTGAGAAGAACACCAGAAGAGCCCTGCTGGATCAGACCAGTGGTCCATCTAGTCCAGCAGTGGCCAACCACTTTATCTGGAGGGAAAAGACAGGGCAGAGAGGCCGAGGCCTTCCCCTGAGAAGAACATCAGAAGAGTCCTCTTGGATCAGACCAGTGAAGGTCCATCTAGTCCAGCATCATGTCTCACACAGTGGCCAACCAGTTTCTCTGAAGGGCCAGCAACAGGGCAGAGAGGCTGAGGCCTTCATAAGAACATCAGAAGAGCCCTGCTGGATCAGACCAGTGAGGGTCCATCTAGTCCAGCATCCTGCCTCACACAGCGGCCAACCAGTTCCTCTGGTGTGCCAACAACTGGGCACAGAGGCCGAGGCCTTCCCCTGACATTGTCTCCTGGCTCTGGGATTCAGAGGTTTAGTGCTTCTGAATGTGGAGGTTCCCCTCAGTCACCATGGCTAGCGGCCATTGATTTATTGTCACTGCTCAGGGTCTCAGGTCTTTCCCATTGCCTCCTGCCTGGTCCTTTTAACAGGAGATGCTGGGGATTGAACCTGGGACCTCCTGCATGCCAAGCAGATGCTCTTCCAACTGAGCCACAGCCCCTCTTTACCAATCTCCAGGGTCTCAGGCAGAGGTCTTTCCCATCGCCTCCTGCCTGGTCCTTTTAACAGGAGCTGCCAGGGATTGAACCTGGGACCTTCTGCATGCCAAGCAGATTCTCTACCACTGAACCGTGGCCCTTCCTGAAATGAAGATGCCTTCTACTGACTCAGTGTATCAAACACGATCTTTTCTCCTCTTCCTGGCAGTGGCTCTCTGGAGACCGAGGCAGAAGTCTTTCATGTCAATTACTTAATTGACATGAATTGATTCTTTCAGCCTAACCTACCTCACAGGATAGCTGCTGTGAGGATAACATGACGGCTGGGAGGATGTTGCTGTAAACGGCTCTGAGGAGAAAAGTGGGGTATAAATGCAAAAATAAAAATAAAGAATACAACACACAAGATTAGACAGCAAAGCTTCCTGGAGAGCCAGAGCGGCGCAGTGGTTAGAACTGCTAGATTATGACTCTGCCATGAAACTCTCTGAGTGACCTTGGTACAGTCACCCTCTCTCTGTTTGGTCTACCTCATAGGGTTATTGTGAGGATATAATGGAAGGGAGAACCTTATATGCTGCTCTGAGCTGCTGAGAAGAAAGGAGAGATAAGAAGAAGGAGAAGGAGAAGAAGAAGAAGAAGTCAACCCAAAGGGATGACTGTCCCCTATCCAGCTTTAAAAAGACTGGTGTTGCTACTGATGATGATGATAAATATATTCAACAAACAGCCTTCTTAATGTAAATTTATGGCTGAAATTTCATTGGAAAGTCTAAGCTGACCTTCATCTGACAGGTGGGGCTGGAGTTCTCACAGAACTGCAATTGACCTCCAGATTAGAGGCTCAATTCCCCTTCGAGAAATGGCAACTTCAGAGGGTAGACGTTAAGGTATGTCTTAGAGTCTACGAGAAAAGGAAGTCCTAGAGTGACAGGATGTCCTGTCACTCGAGGACTTCCTCAAAGGCTTCCTCCCCTCCTCCAACTCTGCCCTCCCCAGACACCCCTCTCAAATCTTCAGGAATTCCTCTATCCAAAACTGGAAACCCTACTATAATTAACCATTGGAATAAATCATTCATAATTTTATTGGCAACAATCCAGTTTTTAATACATTTGTTTGGAAGTATATCCATTGAAATAGGCTTAGTTCACAGCAACTCTTATTCAGATTAAAGCATTCTTTAGGTTACGTTCCCAATGTAGGGTTAGAACAGATAAAAGGAAGTACTTCTTCACCCAAAGAGTGATTGACACGTGGAATTCACTGCCACAGGAGGGAGTGGTGGCTACAAGCATGGACAGCTTCTAGAGGGAATTAGATAAACATATGGAACAGAGGTCCATCAGTGGCTATTAGCCACAAGGCATAGATAGGAACTCTCGGTCTGGGGCAAGTGATGCTCTGTATTCTTGGTGCTTGACGAGGGGCAACAGTGGGAGGGCTTCTAGTGTCCTGCCTCCACTGCTGGACCTCCTGAGGGCACCTGGTGTTTTTGGCCACTGTGTGACAGAGTGTTGGACTGGATGGACCACTGGCCTGATCCAACATTGGCTTCTCTTATGTTCTTATGGAAGAAGAAGAAGAAGAAGAAGAAGAAGAAGAGGAGGAGGAGGAGGAGGAGGAGGAGGAAGAGATTGGATTCATACCCCACCCTTCACTGAGGGTCTCAGCACGGTTTACAATCTCCTTCCCTTCCCCTCCCCACAACAAACACCCTGTGAGGTAGGTGGGGCTGAGAGAGCTCTTTCTAGAACTGTCCTTGAGAGAACAGCTCTGACAGAACTGTGGCTTGCCCAAGGTCCCACCAGCAGCTGCATGTAAAGGAGTGGGGAATCAAACCCAGTTCTCCAGATCAGAGTCCATGCTCCTAACCACTGCACCAAACTGGCTCTAAAAATGCTCTACATTAAGCAGTCTGGGGATGTTGTCACAAGGCAGCCTGGATTGATGGTACTGGGTTGGATCCAGCTGACTTTTCTGCTGGTGAAGAAGGGGTTCCCCTCTGAACACCGAAGAGGTTGTGCTGCAAATTATGTGTGAACAAGGTGTAGGCTTGCCACCTCCAGGTGAAGCCCAGAGTTCTCCCAGAACTGCAACTGATCTCCAGGCAATAGAGATCACTTCCACTACAGAAAATGGCGGCTTGGTAGAGCGGACCCTATGACATCACATCCCTTCTGAGCTCCCTTCCTTCCCCCAAATCCATCCTTCCCAGTCTCCACCCCAAATTCTCCAGGAATTTCCAAACCTGGAGTTTGTAATGCTAAGCCATGTGCTGTCCTAAGGAGGAGAACTGGGTGAAACTGTGCAAAACAACCCCGGATGGATCCAGGTGTTCTTAAATTCTGTTCAGTGGTCCTCTTATTGGTAATGGAAATTAGTGTAATTTTTTTTAAAAATCCATCTCTAAGAAAAGGAGGGTTTGGACTGAATATACATCAATGATTTTATTACTGACTCTGTGAAATAAAGTAATTGTATAATTAGTAATACATTTGTCATTCTTCCGCCAAAGAGAAAGTTAAACACGTACAGCTTTTGTGTAAAGTCTGACAGCGTCGACTTCTTCTTTTATCCCCCACCCCCTGTCTTTCCCCCAGAGAATTATATCATTATATCATAAAAGTGTCAAGACTTGAGTTTACTGTTCAGGCTAATATTCTCAAATATTCTCTTAGGCTGACATCTCTGTCAATTAAAATTAAACAAAATTGCATTGTGCCATATACACTTCAAATGGGAAGCTTTTCAAGTTTATGGCCGTTCTCTGAATTGATTTTTAAGATGGCATCTGTAAAACCTACCTCGTACAAGATGAGGTGCTGGAGAGGGGGGGAAATGTAGTTAAGATTCAGTCAATTTTAAAAAATGGTTCCAAGATCATAAACGAACAACTGGAAGTTATAGGAAATCTGCCGAATCGAAGGCTCTGAGGCATAAAACAACAGCGTCTTTTGTGGGGAGGGGGAACCAAGCATTTGTACCATGCTTGTTTGATAAAGCTTGAATTTATTTCCCCTGCATACTTTGATGCTGTTAGTGCCCCCCCCCCCAAGCAAAACAAGAAGACAGTTTCTTCCGTTGCCAGTCGTGGGGTCTCGCGGGATGTAATGTACCGCCACGCCCTGGTGATTTCCCACAGCAAGGCATGGGCTTTCTCACGGGACTTTGTTTCTCATGAAAAAATAATAGGTTTGTCCTCAATCAGTGTTCTTGAGCCGGGACACCCTGCCAATAAAAAGTGGTTTTATTTTTTTGGAGGATGGGGGAGGGAATAATTATTCTCATTGAACAGAGGATACCCTGAGCAGGGATTTTATCCCTATCATAACAGTCATTTATTCTCACCAGACTTCAGCATAACACTACATAGAAAGATCGCTCATGGCAAAGGTGTGTGTGTGTGTGTTAAGTACCATCAAGTCACTTTTGACTTATGGCGCCCCTATGAATTAATGACCTTCAAAACACCCTATAAGAACCTCAGAAGAGCCCTGCTGGGTCAGACCAATGAGGGTCCATCTAGTCCAGCATCCCACCTCACACAGTGGTCACCCAGTTCCTCTGGAGGGCCAACAGCAGAGCATAAGGACCGAGGCCTTCCCCGAGATTGCCTCTTGGTTCTGAGATTTAGTGCCTCTGAATGTGGAGGTTCCCCTCAGTCACCATGGCTAGTAGCCATTGATAGGCTTATCCTCCATGGATCTATCTATAAGAACATCAGAAGAGCCCTGCTGGATCAGACCAGTGGTCCATCTAGTCCAGCATCCTGTCTCACACAGTGGCCAACCAGTTCCTTTGGCCAGCCAACAAGAACAAGGCCAAGAGGCCAAGGCCTTCATAAGACCCTAAGAAGAGCCTGCAGGATCAGACCAACGGTCCATCTAGTCCAGCATTCTGTCTCACACAGTGGCCAACCAGTTCCTCTGGACAGCCAACAACAGGGCATAGAGGCTGAGGCCTTCTCCTTAGAAGGACATAAGAAGAGCCCTGCTGGATCAGACCAATTGTTCATCTAGTCCAGCATCCTGTCTTATACAGTGGCTAACTAGTTCCTCTGGATGGCCAACAAGAGGGCCTAGAAACCAAGGCCTTCATAAGACCAGCGGTCCATCTAGTTCAGCATTCTGTCCCACATGGTGGCCAACTAGTTACTTTGGATGGCCAACAACAGGGCATAGAGGCTGAGGCCTTCCCCGATGTTGCCTCCTGGCTCTGGGATTCAGAGGATTAGTGCCTCTGAATGTGGAGATTCCCCTTGGCCACCATGGGTAGTAGTTAACAGCCTTGCTCAAGTTCTGCAAACTGAGGGCTGTGGGTTCCTTGATTGAGTCAATCCATCTCATATTGTCTATTCCTCTTTCCCTGCTGTCTTCAACTTTCCCTAGCCTTATTGTCTTTGCCAGTGACTCTTTCCTTCTCATAATGCGACCAAAGTACGGCATCCTAGGTTTAGTCATTTTAGCTTCTAGGGAGAGTTGATCTAGAACCCACTTGACTTGATCTAGAACCCACTTATTTGTCTTTTGGGCAGTCCACAGTATCTGTAAAAGTTTCCTTCAACTCCGTATTTCAAAGGAATCAGCTTTCTTCCTGTCAGCTTTCTTCCATGTCCAACTTTCATTCCTGTACATAGTAATGGAGAAGACTATGGTATGAATTATTTGGTTTTGGCCGCCAGTGACACATCCCTACCCTTAAGAATGCTTTCTAGCTCCTTCATGGCAGCCATTTTCCAGGCTAAATCTCTTTGTGATCCCTTGGTTGCAGTCTCCCTTTTGGCTAATGATGGAGCCAGCCAAGGAATGGAAACTCTTTGGCGACTTCAGTTCCTTCTTCACCAGCCTTCAAGTTGAGTAATTCCTCACAGGCAGATTACAGAATTTAAAAACAGTGGTATAAAACAATGGAAGAGGAACAGTAAGTGCATGCTATTGTTTGAAGTTGGGCTTCAAGTACTTCTCATCTTGATTTTCCTGCAGCTTCCACTTCCCCATCCACCTCCACTCATCCCACCCCAAAGCGGGGAGGATACTGATATACAAAACAGCTATTTTCCAGGGTTGTTTCAATCCTGCTGGGGTTAAGAGCATAAGAATGTTAAGAGAAGCCATGTTGGATCAGGCGAATGGCCCACCCAGTCCAACAATCTGTGTCACGCAGTGGCCAAAACCTAGGTGCTCTCAGGAGGTCCCCCAGAGGGGTCAGAACTCCAGAAGCCCTCCCACTGTGCCCCCTCAAGCACCAAGAATACAGAGCATCACTGCCCCAGACTGAGAGTTCCTATCTATACCTTGTGGCTAACAGCCACTGATGGACCTCTGCTCCAGATGTTTATCCAATCTCCTCTTGAAGCTATCTATGCTTGTAGCTACTACCACCTCCTGTGGCAGTGAATTCCATGTGTTAATCACTCTTTGGGGGAAGAAGGACTTTCTTTTATCCATTCTAACCCGACGGCTCAGCAATTTCATTGGCCAAGGACAGACTGAAGGTCTGCCCTGGAACAGCCATGGGGCCGAAAGCCCCGCGGGAAAAGCAGCCCGCGGTGCCTCGTTTGCACTGGCTGTGAGGGGCGGAGTTGCGCGGCTGCTAGCTGACTGGGCAAGCTGTGGCTATGCGCAGCAGCGGCCGCCATTCAGACTTCCGGCAGTGTGTGCAATGCGCCTTTGGCGCGTTCACACCCGCAGGAAGCACGAGGGACATGCACACCCGCAGGAAGCACGGGGGACACCAGTTCCCAGGTGTCTCCGGCTGAAGCAGCACCAGGGCGTTTTGTGGTCGGGTGAGTCTGCGCCAGCGACGGGGGACAGCTGCGGCTGTCTGGAACCCTCTCTGCCTCCGCTTCTAAAGCGGAGGCATGGCGCTCCAGATCCCCAGTCTGTCCTCGGCCATTGAGTGTCCACAAGTTCTTGTACTGTGAGAAAGGGAGAAAAGTACTTCTTTCTCTACCTGCTCTACCCCATGGATAATTTTGTAAACCTCTATCATGTCACCCCTCAGTCATTATTTCTCCAAACTAAAGAGTCCTAAACTCTTTAACCTTTCTTCACAGGGAAAGTGTTCCATCCCCTTAATCATTTTAGGTCCCAGTCACATGAGCGAGATAATCTGTGGGGGAAGTGAAGCTATTTGCTCTGGAGTTATTTGATCCACAGTTGTGTGATCACACAGTTCTGAGAATCTGCAGCCACAGCCCACCATTGCATGATCAGATGCAATTGCTGGTGAGTTGGGGGGTGGGGGGTTGTCAGTGTTTCCTGATGCACTTAAACGGGGCATCAATGAATTGCATCTCAGCTCTGAGGGCCTGCTATGGCATACTGCGCATACTGCAAAGGGGGGGGGGGGAAGAACAACGGCATGGCGTCGGGATAGCCTGATCAGACTACCCCCGATGCCATGAGTGCACACTGGAGCGATCACGTGGGGAAAGTCCATCTGTGGCCCATAGCAAACCTGTTCACTACTGTACTTTCCCTGATATCTTTTAACTCTGCTTCTTTGGCAGAGAGGCACGGGTTGCCGACGGGTGTGGGACACTTGCCAGATGTTCGGGTGTGATCGCGCCCATAAAATCCGCACGGCATTCGTGCCTATCGCAGGGCTAATTCTGCGTGTGATCGGAGCCTTAGTTGTCTTTTTTTGCACCTTTTCCAATGCTGTGATATGTTTTTGAGATGCAGGGACTAGAATTGTACACAGTATTCTAAATGAGGCCACTCCATAGATTTATACAAGGGCATTATGATACCGGCTGGTTTGTTTTCAGCCCCGTTCCTAATAATCCCCAGCATAGCGTTGGCCTTTTTCATTGCAGTCACACACCGAGTCAACGTTTTCATTGAGTTATCTACCAAGACTCCAAGATCTCTCTCCTGGTCATTTACCACCAGTTCAGACTCCATAAACATGTATTTATAGTTGGGATATTTGGCTCCAATGCACATTACTTTGCACTTGCCCACACTGAACCCTCCTTTGCCATGCTGATGTCAATTGTCCAGCTTCAACCGATCCCTCTGGAGTGTCTCATGGTCCTCCCTGCTTTTCATTGCCCTGAACCAGACAGCTACCATGCTGAATGCCACCAACCATGGAGAAAAGGCTTAGGACGCTGTTCCTTTTAAATGGCAAATGTCTGGGATGATCGACAGGAGAAAATGACCATTGCAAGCGAGATATCCTTGACTTATGAATACCTTCCTTTTGCAAATTGAATTAACACTAGCGATTGGATTTTAAAGGGGGGGGAAATCTCCATGTGTTATGAAAATCTTCTTAGAATCATAGGCCGAGGACAGACTGGCAATCTGCCCCGCTCTGCCTCCGCTTTAGTGTTCAGATTGCCGCATCTGCCCCCCGTCGTCAGCACGGACTCACCCGTCCGCGAGGCGCCGTCCTTTCGCTTCAGCCGGAGACCACTTTAAACAGGTCTCCGGCTCTCCGGCCGTGCATCCCTGCCACTTCCTGGCAGTCTGGATGCGTCGGCAGCACGCCGGAAGCGGGGGCGGAAGTGTGAACGCACCCGCAGCCACGCGCCTCCTCCCCGCCTCCTCCCCGGGACTTCACAGCCAGTGCGAACGGGTCGCACCGGGCTGCTTTTCCCGCGGGGCTTTTGGCCCTGCGTCTGTTCCGGGACAGATCTTTAGTCTGTCCTCGGCCATAGAAGACTTGGAAGGGATCTCCAGGGTCATCTAGTCCAACCCCCTGTACAATGCAGGAAACTCACAAATACCTCCCCCTCCACACCCGCAGTAACCCCCTGTTCCACACCCAGGAGATGACAAAAAACCTCCAGGATCCCCAGGGAAACTGGTCTGGAGAAAAATTGCTTCCTGACCCCAAAGTAGCAATCAGCATTTCCCTGGGCGTGTAAGAAAGGGCCACAAGAACTAAGCACTGATTTAACCCTTCCTGCCCTCCCTCTCATGATCTGCCTGAGTTCACACGATCAGCATTGCTTCTTCAACCGACATACTGTTGGCCAGCAAGGCCCTTTTAGTGCTCTTATGGATTTTAATATCCATAAGCCTGAACTTAGGTTGCTCATAATGGAAGGGCCAGGTGCTTTCTTCATTATAGGAGCCAGCTCCAGCCCATGCCAGGAGGCTGACACCCTAGACAGTTCACCTGAGACAGAGACAAAAGACTCCTCTTGCCATGAGGTTTCTTTCTGTTTCAGCACACTGGTCAACCCCTGCCCCCTCCAACATACCTGCATAGTTATGCTAACGCAGTTGCCTAGCAACTAATGTTTGGGTCATCATCCAGTCGGCCAGAGTCATTGACTAACAATAGATGTGGCCCAGGTGAGTCATCAGACCCTGCCCAGGTGTCCACTTCCTGGTGAGATCATAGTTTTGCAATATTGTCCATCCCCCGGCCCTCCTCTTTTGTCCACCTTTAACCTATAGTAGGGTCAGTAAGGAATGGACCGCCTAGTAGGTGTGTTAGTGGGATGTGGTATGCGCAGCCAGCCCCCAAGACCACCTAATAAAAGACCCTGCACAGAGGCAATCAGTCTCTTGAGCCATCGTCCCCTATCTACTTTAAAATACCTCTTCAGTCCAGCTTGCTGTCCCAAACCCTTGCCTCCATCTTTAATCCTCTCTCTCTCTGGAATCGCGATCCAGGAGAACCACGTGGTCTTGCAGGTTCGAGCCTCGTGTCCCCATAGCCTTTCTGTTTTCTCCCCATCCAATTCTTCCATCGTTCGGACAACTCATCTATGGTAAGGCATTGCTTCCCCACCAACGAATACCTGCTCATGCAAACGTGCTATTTTCTGTCTTTATTTCTTAGGCCTGTGTGAGTGTGTGTGTGATTACGTTTTTGGTGTGCTTGAACAACATTGGCCAGTAAACGGCATTGAACTGGCTATCTGCCTCACATGCCTCTTTCCTTGAGAACTCCCGGGAGGGGTGGGACCCTGGTATAGTTGGCTAAGATCCCGTGTATTTTGCTGATTGCTAAACGTAAATTAAAGCAATCCGGCTAACAATACATCGTATCTCTTTCTGGTAAGAAGAGCTCATTCTCTACAGAAGGCAGTTGTTAAAATAGGGTTGTCAGCCTCCAGATGGGGGCTGGAGATCCCCCGGCATTACAAGTTCCTCCAGAGAAAATGGCAGCTCTGGGAGGTAGACTCTATAGCATTATACTCTGCTGAGGCCCCTAACTTCCCCAGATCCTGGCCCCCTAGGCTCTATCCCCAAACTTCCAGGAACTGATGAACATGGAGTTGGCAACTCTAGATAAAAACACTAGAAACCGGGCCTTTGGTCTCATTGTCTGGTCACCTGAGCTGACCCTCCCATCTCTGTCATCTCAGTCTTAAACTTCTATCTTGATCAGCTCGTAGCTCGGCCTCCATTTCCTGGATCCAGCTCAAATCCCCAACTTTAACAGCTGGATTCAGAATAAGCCCTCCGGGCCTAGATTTCTGTCTGGTTGCTCAGGCCTCTGAGTTGGTTTCTGGGACTGGACTGAAGGATGCTGCAAGTCTACAGTTGACAACCCGCATTAGGAGAGTTTCCATTTCATGTGTCCCGGGAGAGGTTTAGGTACGGGTTGCCTAAGGGTTGGATAAACGGGTTGGATCCTGCCAGTAGCAGTAGAAAAGTTTCGTTTCTAATTCGTGTTGCTGTGTATGAAAATTAAAAAGCTGTTTTGGTACAGTCATTACAGTCCAGTTTGGAAGGCTGATATGATTCGATCAAAGAAAGTCATGATCTCCGGCAGAGGTGGTTGTGTTAGAATATAATCAGGGGTCCGTTGGAGTGGGAGCGCACAGGAGCGGAGCTCCAGGAGTGAGGAGCCCAGGGGGCGGGCACATGACCAAGCCCCACCCCCTCCTCAGCTTCCCCGAGCAGTGCAGAGGCGCAGCGCCCCGGGGAAAGCCCTGCTAGGGTCTTTATTGTTTTTAATGTTTCGTTTTAATATTGATAATTTTATCATTGTTCCTTTTATGACTGTGTGCTGCTTTTCCAGAGACTTGCTCAAGGTGGCATATACATTTTCTAAGTATACCATTTTTTATCGGGGCACATGGCACATAAGTACTGGAGAAATTTCCCCAACCCTTCAGCAGCTTCCACCCCATCAGTTTGGTGTAGTGGTCAGGAGTTGGACTCTAATCTGGGAGAACCGGGTTCTCAAAAGACCTCTCTCAGCCCCACCTACCTCACAGGGTGTCTTGTTGTGGGGAGGGGAAGGGAAAGGGATGGGTGGTGCACATGTCCTGGGTATCTCAAGTCTACTTGAAACCTGGTGGTTTCAAGGGAGCAGGAAGAGAATGAGGGTGTGTTCTTTACGCCTATTTTTATTGCAGAAGGTATTGGATGGGGAAGGGAATGGAGGAAGAGCAGGTCAGTCTCACTCACCTGTGGAGTGGAGCCTGAGGGGTGGGTGTTGCCTTCTGACACACTTCCGGTATGTTAGGGGGTGTGGCATATGCAAATGAGTTATGCAAATGAGTTATGCTAATGAGCTCCTGCACCTCTTTTTCTACGAAATGACCCCAGAATATAATAAATAAATGTCGTCAAGTAGTACTAACTGATTCATGGAAACCCTGGGTGGAGTTTTCAAGGTAAGAGATGGGCAGAGGTGGTTTGTCATTGCCTGCCTCTGCGTCGCAACTCAAGTTAGGAGTGTGGTCTCTCCACACTCCTGGACTCCCTTGCTGTTCCCCGGTTCAAGGACAAACCAGGTCTGACACTGCTTATCTCCTGAGTTGTTCCAAGATCAGGCTAGCCTGGGCCATCCAGGTCAAAGCAAGAAGAAGAAGAGACTGGATTCATACCCCACCCTTTACTACCCAAGGGAGCCTCAGAGTGGCTCACAATCTCCTTCCCCTCCCCTCAACAGACACTCTGTGAGGTAGGTGGGGCTGAGAGAGCTCTGACAGGAACTGCTCTTTTTCAAAAACAGCTCTGACAGAACTATGGCTTGCCCAAGGTCATCCAGCAGGTGCAAGTGGAGGAGTGGGGAATCAAACCCGCTTCCCCCAGATTAGAGTCCGCACACTTAACCACTACACCAAACTGGCTCACTTGATAAGATGCTAATTTGAGCATTTGGGTATGAAATGCAGGCGAGTCTGACTTTGGCCTATTATTAGATGCTAGTCAATAGTTTGCAAAATCGTGACAATATCAGGCTGGTCCTGAGAATAACCGCGATCTCCCAAATAAATTAACTTCTCGGGAGTCTCGTAAACCAGTTTGGTGTAGTGGTTAAGTGCGTGGACTCTAATCTGGGAGAACCGGGTTTGATTCCCCACTCCTCCACTTGCACCTAGCTGGATGACCTTGGGCAAGCCATAGCTCTGTACCAGCTGTTCCCTCAAGGACAGCTTGGGAAAAAGCTCTCTCAGCCCCGCCTACCTCACAGGGTGTCTGTTGTGGGGAGGGGAAGGGAAAAGGAGTTTGTAATCCGCTCTGAGACTCCCTTGGGGAGTGGAGGGCGGGGTATAAATCCAATCTCTTCTTCTTCTTCTTCTAAACCGTCCCCCAATTCTTAGCAATGGAAAGCCGTGCAGAGGCTAACCTTTCACTTCTGCCACGGCACCTGGCATGGAGGGAAGGCTGGGCTTTCCTGTTTCCTCTCAGGACTAGACTTGGTTTTTATCACTGCCGGCAGATGAGGCATTAACCCTCTAAGCGGGAAGTACAAACTCAATCCCCCAGACACAGTTTCAAACTGGCGTTCCTTTTGTTTACCCATACCCATCTCTTTACCAAAGCTAGAAAGAAGAGGATTGAAGGAACTGATGAGAGCAAGGGGGCGGAGAGAGAAAATAGCTTGTTTAATCCCAATACTAACACAATATTGATTCGCATTCATGATCACTATTTATTGGCGTGCGTAGCATGCAATGGATGTTCTCAATTAGGCGGCCTCTTTCTGCAGAAGGGGCGATTGCATTAGGAGCACAATGGAATGGGGTGGTTTATCGAGGCCTAATTTGATGTAAAGTAAACCCTCCAAATGGCGGCAGGACCGCGCGAGTGGGAAATGCGTGTTCCGCTCAATCAAAATATTGTTTTAACCCCCTCCCCCTCCCCTCCCCCAAATACAAATGGGATTTACCTCCAAAGCTAATTACCCAAGCTTAATATCTGTCCACACAGTCACATCACTGGACTCCGACATCTGTAATGAAATCCAACATTGCGCGTAATGTATATTTTATTAAACTGCTTTCAAGGTATTTATCTAATAGCTTAGCGTGAGGTTTGTTTTGCGGTGCTGGAAACCGATTTAGGGATTTGGGAAGGGAGGGAAGTGGCATCAAACTTTGCCCTGTGTTTTCGAGTGAGACTCTATCCCGCAAAGCTTACGTGATGGAACAGTTATTGATGCACACAGATTTGGTGTATAAAGCAATATTTAGGCAACTGAGGAACTACATACAGAAACAAACTATAAAACACTTTTTCTTCTCCCCCCCCCCTTTTGCCCCTAACAGGTTTTTATTGCTTGGTCACAGCTGGATTTACACTGTATTTAATAAAACATTAGTAGCCACTGGGGACTGAAATATGTAACGTAAGTCTTTTTCAGTAAAATAATTCCATAAATATACATATGAAGCTATTTTTGCAAGTGCAGTATACCCATAATTTAATTATAAATGCTGCGTATGGGGTTCCCCCCCACCCCCACCCTTGGAATTCAATAGAAGTTAAACCTGTCCGGGGTTGATTGCACACACATGTCTCCAGTTTGGGACACCGTTGTCAAGCTCGCAAACTATTGTGTTTTAAGGAGACCCTAAAAGAAGAAGAAGAGAAGAAGAGAAGAGATTGGATTTATATCCCGCCCTTCACTCACTTAAGAGTCTCAGAGCGGCTTACAAACTCCTTTCCCTCCCCCTCCCCACAACAGACACCCTGTGAGGTAGGTGGGGCTGAGAGAGCTCTGAGACAACTGTCCTTGAGGGAACAGCTGGTACAGAGCTATGGCTTGCCCAAGGTCATCCAGCCAGGTGCAAGTGGAAGAGTGGGGAATCAAACCTGGTTCTCCCAGATTAGAGTCTGCGCACTTAACCACTACACCAAACTGGCTCCAAAGGTTGGTAAATTGTGACAGGGCAGTGGGAAGAGAGACTAAATTTCTTGGATGCACTAAAGGACAGAGCTGGTTTCAGGTTTGGGGAAGCAGACAGAGAGTTCCCAAGGCCCTCCTCTGATTCCCCTCTCACAAGGGACAGCCAACTCTGAGTTGGGAAATCCCTGGAGACTTGGGGGAGGAGCTTGAGGAGTGTAGTGGGTGGGGCCTCAGTAGTGCCAGTTTGGTGTAGTGGTTAAGTGCGCGGACTCTAATCTGGGAGAACCAGGTTTGATTCCCCACTCCTCCACTTGCACCTGGCTGGATGACCTTGGGCAAGCCATAGCTCTGTACCAGCTGTTCCCTCAAGGACAGCTTGGGAAAGAGCTCTCTCAGCCCCACCTACCTCACAGGGTGTCTGTTGTGGGGAGGGGAAGGGAAAGGAGTTTGTAAGCCGCTCTGAGACTCCCTTGGGGAGTGGAGGGCGGGGTATAAATCCAATCTCTTCTTCTTCTTCTTCTTCTTCTTCTTCTTCTTCTAGGTATAATGCCAAAGAGTCCATCCTCCAAAAGCAGACATTTTCTCCAGGGGAAGTGATCTGTGCCAGTTGTAATTCCAGGAGATCTCCTGGCCCCACCTAGACCCTGGCAACCCTCCTCTCATGCCCTTCTGTCCCACCTGTCTGCATGCCCCCCACTTGCCTATCCTTCCCCTGCAGGCTTACGAGTCCTCTCCCCCACCAGTGCTCACCGCTGCCTACAATGCCACGGTGGCACTGGCAAGAACAGACTCCAGGAGCATGGCTGGAGGAGCACTAGCAAGTGGGTGGGTGGGTGGTGATGACCCGGGCCCTGCCAGCTGCCCTGCCCAGGGTAGACCGATGCCAGCCCTGCTACTGAAATAAGTTTTGAATGCCATAAACAAGCCACACAACTGTTCGATCTTAACTTTCTGCCCAGAGAGCCACTGCCTGAGGCAGGAATACCAGCCTCTGGGTGGGACCTGGAGATCCCCTGGAATTACAGCTCTTCTGCAGGTTACAGAGATCAGGTCCCCTGGAGAAAATAGGCGCTTCGGAGGGTGGGCTCTGTGGCGTTATATCCCACTAAGGTCCCTGTCCTCCCCAGGCTCCATCTCCAAATCTCCAGGAGTTTCCCAAACTGGATCTGAGAACCCTAAACCCCCATCCCCCACCAATAGCCAGGGGGGAGCTGGAAAACCTACAGAGGAGGCAGTCCCTCAATAGATCAGTGGTCTGACTTGGTGTAAGGCAGCTCCTTGTGTTCAAATCAGAGTTCGGTATTGGTACACTGTTGTTGTTGTTCAGTCGCACAGCCGAGTCCGAGTCTTTGCAACCCCGTGGACCACATCGTGCCGGGCCCCCTTGTCTTCCACCATCCTCCAGACTTTGCCCAACTTCATGTTCATTGCATCGATAACCGGCAGGGGTCATTTCGTAGAAAAAGAGGTGCAGGAGCTCATTAGCATAACTCATTTGCATATGCCACACCCCCTAACATACCGGAAGTGTGTCAGAAGGCCACCCCCACCCCTCAGGCTCCCCTCCACAGGTGGGTGAAACTGACCTGCTCTTCCTCCGTTCCCTTCCCCATCCAATACTTTGTGCAATAAAAATAAGCATCAAGAACACACCCTCATTCTCTTCCTGCTCCCTTGAAACCACCAGGTTTCCAGTAGACTTGAGATACCCAGGACATGAGCACCACCCATCCCTTTCCCTTCCCCTCCCCACAACAAGACACCCTGTGAGATAGGTGGGGCTGAGAGAGGTCTTTTGAGAACTGCTCATGAGAGAACAGCTCTGAGAGAACTTGTGACTGGCCCAAGGTCACCCCAGCAGCTGCATGTGGAGGAGTGGGGAATCAAACCCGGTTCTCCCAGATTAGAGTCCAACTCCTGACCACTACACCAAACTGATAAGGTGGAAGCTGCTGAAGGGTGGGTGAAATTTCTCCAGTACTTATGTGCCATGTGCCCAGATAAAAAATGGTATACTTAGAAAATGTAGATGCCACCTTGAGCAAGTCTCTGGAAAAGCAGCACACAGTCATGAAAGGAACAATGATAAAATTATCAACATTAAAACAAAACATTAAAAACAATAAAGACCCTAGCAGGGCTTTCCCCGGGGCGCTGCGCCTCTGCACTGCTCGGGGAAGCCGAGGAGGGGGCAGGGCTTGGTCATGTGCCCGCCCCCTGGGCTCCTCACTCCCGGAGCTGCGCTCCTGTGCGCTCCCACTTCAATGGACCCCTGTCGTTAACACTGTCTAACCATCGCATCCTTTGCTGTCCCCTTCTTCTTTGACCTTCAAACAGCACAAGACCGGAAAACATAAAACCACCAAGAGTCAGACAAGACTGAATGGCTAACAACAACAGCAACATGAAGCTACCCTGCCTGATATTCCTGACTGTTCTCCCATCCAAGTACTAAGCAGAGGTGACCCTACTTAGCTTCTGAGATCTGAGATCAGCCAAGCCTGGGTCGTCCAGGTCAGGGCAATGCAGAACTCAGCTGGGGGATTTTTAAGGTAGAATTTTCACGCCACCCCCTTCCCTGTAGCGGCTGTGGAGGGGAATCTAGAAGAATGCTCCACCTGTAACCCTCCTGCACTGTCCCCTACTCTTCAAAGAAAATGAGGTTTGTGTAAAGGGGGGGGGAGGAAACTGGACAAGTCATGCCCACTTTGTGCACAATAACTCTGAGCTCTTCCCATTACTGCAACGGTTTCCTGCTATCTGTGTGGACCGGAAAACATCCTTGGGTGGAGGCAGAACATAAGAACATAAGAGAAGCCAGTGTTGGATCAGGCCAGTGGCCCATCCAGTCCAACACTCTGTCACACAGTGGCCAAAAACACCCGGTGCCCTCAGGAGGTCCAGCAGTGGGGCCAGGACACTAGAAGCCCTCCCACTGTTGCCCCCCCCCCCGTCAAGCACCAAGAATACAGAGCATCACTTGCCCCAGACTCAGAGTTCCTATCTATACTTTGTGGCTAATAGCCACTCATAGACCTCTGCTCCATATGTTTATCCAGTTCCCTCTCGAAGCCGTCCATGCTTATCGCCGCCGCCACCTCCTGTGGCAGTGAATTCCACATGTTAATCGCTCTTTGGGTGAAGAAGGACTTCCTTTTATCTGTTCTAACCCGACTGCTCCGCAATTTCATGGAGTGCCCATGAGTTCTTGTATCGTGAGAAAGGGAGAGAAGGTACTTCTTTCTCGACCTGCTCTATCCCATGCATAATCTTGTAAACCTCGACCATGTCACCCCTCAGCCATCGTTTCTCCAAGGGAAAGAGCCCCAAGCGCTTCAACCTTTCTTCACTGGGAAAGTGTTCCAACCCTTTTATCATTCTAGCAGCCCTAATTTTGTTCCAAAGAGCTTTTCACTGCTGAAGCCAGATTAGGAGAGCACCTTATTTATTCAGTCTGCTGTCTGCTTTTATTGTTCCTTAGATTGTATTTTACTTGATTTTATTGGTTTGTCTCTCCTAGATTTTATGACACTTGGATTCTGGGCTTTTTTTGTGGGGGGAACACACGTTTTTGTTTACCCTGGCATTAAAAGAAACAAATGCATGTATAAATAAAGGAATACTTAAGACAGGAAGGAGCAGGGGTCATTTCGAGCAGGAACTCGGGGGAGCACAGCTCCGGGAGTTGGTGCCAGCTCCCCCCCCCCATGGGTAATGCATGCTTGTGTCATGGCTGCAGCAAAATGACCCCGTCCCCTGGAAAGGTCCTTGTTCCTCTGACCGGCCTTCTGAAGGCTTCAGCCACCACTGAAGCTATCCTCCAAGAATAGTGGTATTTCTGAGGCTTGGATTAGTAGCTGTCCCCTCTCTGCTAGCTCTTTCTTTCTTTCTTTCTTTCTTTCTTTCTTTCTTTCTTTCTTTCTTTCTTTCTTTCTTTCTTTCTTTCTTTCTCTCTCTCTCTCTCTCTCTCTCTCTCTCTCTCTCTCCCTTCCTTTCTTCCTCTCTCTTCTTCCTTCCTTCCTTCCTTCCTTCCTTCCTTCCTTCCTTCCTTTTTTTCCTTCTGACGTACTTCCGGTGATGTCAGGTGGTGTGGCATATGCAAATAAGTTATGCTTTATTATGAAATGACCCCTGGGAAGATTAGAGCTCACCTCGACTACACAGAGCACTCTTCTGGACTGTGACAAAGTAGATTCCTAAGAATGTAGATCTTCCTCTTGATTCCAGGGGGAGGGGGAATTCCTTCTTACATATTTCTTTGGAGTGAGTCTCAGATATTTTTTTTTTGTAAGTGCTTTAATACATGCTGGAATTATTTAATTACTTTTGCCAGCAAGTTTACCGAGAAGCCTTTTTCTATCCCTCTGCATAGCCTAAAATAAGATTATTTACAATCCAATCTAAGGAGTGCTGACTGGGGTTGTTGGCAGCTGACGCTGTTTCAGCAGTTAAATCCCCAGGTCTTTTTTTTTTTCCTGGGCAAAAACCCAGCAGGCTGATTCAATTAAACTCTTTATGTTATATATTACCCAGAAGTTCACCATCTGAAGCAATTCGCAAAAGTCTGAAGCCAATGCTTTTATGATGGCAATTTGGTAGCAAGACCGTTTTGTTTTGTTTTTTTCCTGGGGATTCTTTTACATGAATGGCAATGAAAATGACAGGCGTCGACATGAGACTTCGCTGTTGTGGGCTGGGAAAGACACACAAGCATCTTCCTCCTCCTCCTCCTCCTCCTCCTCCAGAAGAACAAAAAAACAAACAAACATCATTTCAAGAACTTGTCATAAAAAAAAGCCCTTCCTTTCTCATTAGAGGGTAGAAGTGCTCTTGTGTTTGGCAATACGGTCATTTCCTGAGCACAGGGAAGCTCAAATCCATCATGGTGGCGTGGGGGATAACAATGGAGGCTTTGTCAACATGGTCGTCCATGGTTTACATTGCTAATGAGTAGGACAAAAGGCGATTCTTTTACGCTGAGCTGGATCACCAACGGTCCATCTAGCTCAGAACTATCTTCTCTGACTGTCAGCAGAATATTTGTTTCCTTTATTCACATATTTATCCCCAGCTTTCCACCACCGAGGAGGGCCTGAAGTATCTGGCTTCATTCCCTCATGTCCATTTTCTCCTCACTACAACAACCCTGTGAGGGTGACTGGCTCCATATGGCCTAGAAAGCTTCCATGGTGCAATAGGGGTTTGAAGCTTCCATGGTGCAAT
Organism: Lepidodactylus listeri; assembly: GCA_029233225.1. Lineage (NCBI taxonomy): Eukaryota > Metazoa > Chordata > Lepidosauria > Squamata > Gekkonidae > Lepidodactylus > Lepidodactylus listeri. Next base: position 9,679,062 of record JARCFY010000021.1, on the reverse strand, counting down.
AGGGGTCTCCCAGTCTGAGGTCCTTCATATGGGAGGTGGGCAACTGGCATGCATGGCTTGATAACGCCACTTCCAGTGTGTCGCAGAAGTGATGTCATCGCACACAGGGTGATGTTCTAGCATGGAGCTAGATGCTATGGTTTTGACCATAGAGTTTGAGGTGAATGCTAGAACATCATGCAACATGATGACATCGCTTTGGAGTGTCATCACCGCGGGGGGCATCAATCACCCGCCATTTTCCTCCAGCTACAAAGCTAAGCAGTGGCAGGCAGAGGCAGTAGAGAGTGGGAGTTCTTACCGGTACTAGAAATGCTCAAACGACTAGCAGTGTATCATTCATCCCTTGGCCAGACTCTGCGCTAGAAGCTTCGTGTGGCCAAAGACAGTCAATAAGCCCAAATCTCCCCCAGAATGGATTCCTATTTCAGGCCTTGGTGGTGTTTAAATAGGCAGTTTCCACACAATCCCATCTCCCTATTAGACTCCCTCCTTCCCTCCTTCCCTCCCTTCCTCCCTTCCTTCCTTCCTTCCTTCCTTCCTTCCGTCCGTCCGTCCATCTGTCCGTCCTTCCTTTCCTTGGATCTCATCCCTGATTTTATCAGAGTTCAACTCACCACACAATACCTTGCATTTATCCCTGGTTATAACAGCATCCGTTTATCCCAGGACAAGTTTGGGGTGAAACCAGGGTGACCTCCTTGTAATACGGAAACAAACAAAAAAAAAATACCCCAAGATAATTACAGGGGTGAACTCGAGGGTAGCGTGGAATGTAAGTTCGGAGACAAGGTTGAACCAGGATTTAAGGCCTAGTGCGAAATCACTCTTTCTTTCTTTCTTTCTTTCTTTCTTTCTTTCTTTCTTTCTTTCTTTCTTTCTTTCTTTCTTTCTTTCTTTCGGAGCCAGGACCCCTGAGCGAACCTTTCCAGTCTGCTGAAGGCCATTGCTGTGCAGTGATGACTTTCTTTACTTTCCGCAGATTGTTTTAATCAGGTTTCCAAAGGCAGCCCGCCATGCTTCACTGCGACAGCCCAAAGACAATGAGCTTCGTGTTGCTCAGGCGGGAACATCTGACTGACTTCAATCGCTTTTACGAGGAACTGTAGTGGCTTCACGTTCGATGCTGTTCTACATCTGAGAGGGATCCTGGGTATTGAATCTACACAAAACAGTGGAGATAGAAGGGAGGGCGAGAGGGGGACGGACGCTGAACCCTGAAGACCTCCCTAAGAGATGCCTTTCATTATAATAAGGAACATGGTGGCCATTTAATTTCCCCCCTAGCAGTTGCGGGACCCCCCCCCCACATGTTGTCTGGACGGAACAGTTCACCTTGCATGTACTTTATCTGCAACTACCCCCCCCCCCCAAAGGAAGCATCGTTCAAATAATGGTGTGAAATGATTTTACCAACACTTTAAGTTACCTTGTTATGGGGCCTCTTGTTACAGACTCAATAGAGGTCCCAGTTTTAGGGGGAAACATTTAATTTAAGGGATTTAAAATAAGCCCGGATTTAAAGCAACTGCCCAATGTGTGGGGAAACACACTGAAATAGAAAGGAATGAAATAAAATGTTACTTCTGTAGCATCGAAGGAATAACAGTAACAGGAATGAGTTTTAAGGAGAGTAATGTTGATAATTTATTGACAGCATATATCATCAAGGTTTGTTTTTGCAGAGTTGTTTTAAAATTTCTTGTAATTTTTTTAAAAAAAAATTATTTTAAAAAAATAAAAAATAAACGGATGCTGTTATAACCAGGGATAAATGCAAGGTATTGTGTTGTGAGTTGAACTCTGATAAAATCAGGGATGAGATCCAAGGAAAGGAAGGAAGGAAGGAAGGAAGGAAGGAAGGAAGGAATTCTCTTTGGTAGAGAATTTGAGCACAGTGCAATTCTTGCAGCCATATTTTCGATATTTTTTTTTTGGTGCAAAACAGACAAGAGAAATGATGCACACTGGAATACTATGCATATTTACTGGGAAGGAAGCCCAATTTAATTCCAAAAGGCTGACTCTTGAGGAAATGTCCTCGGCACTGCAGTCATGACAGGGCCATCCTAAGAATTCTTTCCTGGGACCAAGCCCTGTTGAAAAGACTTGAATAAGATTGGGAGTAGACCTGCTAAGGAGTGCAGGGTTGGTCCATTTTAATACATGTATTCCGGTCAGTGATTCTCTCATTTTGCAATTTATCGTCAGCTGTGATTTTAATGTCTACTCTTGTTCCAAGGTAGTTTGGATATTTGCTGGAAAGTGTGGTAGAGACAGTATTGTATTTTAGACGATACCTTTGCAGAAGAAAAGCTAGGAAGACATTTGGTCTATTTCAGAGGATTCAGCTATCCCATAAAAGTATCCTTGGATATTTTCCTTTCATTTCTATAGATGCCCTCTCACTTTTGAGCCATCGGAATGGGTGCCTGCTTAAAAAAATCTCCAGCTCTTCCTTTACTCTGGCTTCCTGAAATAGGAAAGTATTCTTGGCTTCCTTTCTTACATTCCAGGTAGCGATTCCTGAACTTGGGGGGGGGGGGGGATCTCCTAAGCCCGTAAAAAAAAAAACAATTGCTATGTCTAATTTATTGCTTCATTTGCAGCTCCTGCTACAGGAAGGTAAATTTATTCTGATTTGCACAACCCAACTCCCTCCTGTGACAGTGACTAATTATTACCCCAGTTAAAATAATGAAAGTGTCGGAAAGTGTCCGAATGCAATTTGTTAGAAAAACATGTGGCAAGCTGTGTTACCCCGGCCCAGAGGAAAAAAAAGACCCTAAGTGATCAGAAAGCATGGTGAATTAAGATATTGTTCCCCCCAAAGGTTACGAATCAATAGGGGAAGTTTCAGAAACTCCAAAGGCCAGGGGAGGAAAAAAATCAACCGGGCAGAGAATACCTAGGTGCTTTCTTTCCTGATGAAGAAAAGCCATTGTAATGGGAGGCTGATAATTCAAAGGGGACGTTTAATAGTGACGACATTCAAGTAATTCTTTTCCATTTCTGTTATTGTGGCCATTTTAGAGAATCATATTTGGGTGAACCCCAGGCAGTTCTTGACACAGAAAGGCATTGGGTTAGATTGCATGGATATATATATATATATCCATGCAATCTAACCCAATGAATATATATATATATATATATATAGAAGTGGAGGCTCTTTCTTCCACTAGAAACAGTCTGTCTTTGTTGTGAGAAGCTCTTTCCGAGGACGGCGTTAGGGAACAACATGGTTTTCACCAGAAGAAAGCGTCTCCACTAGTGGAATAATAATGATTGTAATTAAATGCCGTTAAGTCACAACTGAGGCAACATCAGGGGAAGGCCTCAGCCTCTATACACCATTGTTGGCCCTCCAGTGGAACTGGTCGGCCACTGTGTGAGACAGGATGTTGGACTAGATCAGGGGTGGGCAAACTGTGGCTCAGGAGCCGCATGCGGCTCTTTCACATATATTATGTGGCTCCTGGCAGGGCAGCTGGGGAAGCGAAATATCATTAGCAAACAAATATCATTGGACAAATTAATATCATTATCAATATCTGCTTTTACCCCTTTTGTTATTATTTTTGGCAGTCTCATTTAATGTTAATAAAAAGCAAATTTGCTTATTTTCCAATAAAAGCAGGTAATATTTGTTCGTGTCTTGTGGCTCTCAAACATCTGATGTTTATTCTATGCGGCTCTTCCGTTAAGCAAGTTTGGCCACCCCTGGACTAGATGGACCATTGGTCTGATCCAGCAGGGCTCTTCTGATGTTATTAAAGGAAGGCCTCAGCCTCTATGTCCTGTTGCTGTCTTTCCAGAGGAACTGGTTGGCCACTGTGTGAGACAGGATGCTGGACTAGATGGACCACTGGTCTGATCCAGCAGGGCTCTTCTGATGTTATTAAAGGAAGGCCTCAACCTCTCTGCCCTGTTGTTGGCCCTCTAGAGGAACTGGTCGGCCACTCTGTGAGACAGGATGCTGGACTAGATGGACCCTCACTGGTCTGACCCAGCAGGGCTCTTCTGATGTTCTTATGTTCCTAATTGACTTACGAGGGTCCCTCAAGGGGTTTTCAAGGCAAGACATGAGCTGAGGTGATTTGCCATTTGCCTTCCTCTGCATCGCAACCCTGGTTTTCTCTGGTGGTCTCCCATCCAAGTACAACCAAAACCGACCCTGTGTTGATCTCATGCTATCCTGGGCTATTCCATCTGCTACTAGTGGAACAGATATTTGCAGATTGGTAGTAGGCTGACGCTGAATAGCCATCCGTTTTTGTTTTAGAATTTTGTCTCTTTTTTCATGTTGCATTTTTATTTTAGAGTTTCATTTTATCATTAAAGTTGCATCGGGGGAGATACTAACTCCTCCCACACCTGGTGTGTGTGAACTGATTGTTCGGGAACTGTTGGCTGCTTCTTCTTCCTTCCTACCTCTGTCAGTCATATGATTGATCCCATCCAATCAGAGGTCCCACACACCTGGAAAATAAATGAGAGTACGTTGTGATGCATTTGAGAACAGGGTCTTTTCTGTAATGGCACCCCAGCTGTGGAATTCTGTCCCCAGGTACAGCTAGATTCGAGTCCAGTAGTACCTTAGAGACCAACAAGATTTGGGTGAGGGTAAAAAAACCCCTTCCAAACGCTTATACCTCCCAAATCATGGTGGCCGCCAGGGCTCATTTTGTAGCAGGTGCTCCTTTGCATATTAGGCCACACACCCCTGATGTAGCCAATCCTCCGAGAGCTTACAGTAGCCCCTGTAAGAAGAGCTCTGTAAGCTCTTGGAGGATTGGCTACATTGGGCGGGGGGGGTCACCTAATATGCAAAAGAGTTCCTGCTAGAAAAAGAACCCTGGTGGTCGCTATGGTGCCCCTGGACTTGAACCTAACAGTTCTACCGCGGATCAATACAGCTACCCTCTGACATGATCTCCCCAAGTCCATTCATCCTGCATCTGATTCCGCTGTCTTCCCGACGAAAACTCCTTTAGCTCCCTGGAGCATTTCACACCACTGAATGTAGAAACGATTCTAATCATTTGCTCTTTAAGTGTGCCAATCTGTCGCTGTTTTGCTTTAATATAGCTGGGATATTTCTTTATTGATTTAGATAAACGATGTCAGCCACCTGGAGGAGGAAGCAGCCAGGAGGTAAGGGGTAAATCCTTTTTAAAAGAAATAAACAACAAAGGGGAAGTTATGTCAGCAGGTGAGAACGAGGGCAATTTAAATGAACGTCGGAACATTTTTGCACGGAGGGCTGAAAAATTGCTCTGAACGGGAGGCTTTTTCAGCGCTGCCAAGAACGTTTGTGATGAATAATACACATGACCACATGAAGCTGCCTTATACTGAATCCAACCCCTGGTCCATCAAAGTCAGTATTGTCTACTCAGACCAGCAGTGGCTCTCTAGAGTCTCAAGCTGAGGTCTTTCATATCACCCCCTACCTGATCCTTTCAACTGGAGATGCCAGGGATTGAACTTGGGGCCTTCTGCGTGACAAGCAGAGGCTCTGCCATGGAGCCATGGCCCCTCCCTCAGTGTCAACTCACCATTTTTATGTCCTCAGACCATGACAGTCTTCTTGGTAACCACTGTGGCATAATGGTTGGATTAGGATCTGTGAGACCCAGGTTCAAATCCCTACTCTTCCATGAAAGCTTGGTTGGGTGACTTTGGGCCAATCACACGCTCACGGTGTAATCTCCTTAAAAGCGTTGCTGTTGTGAGGATAACAAGGAGGAGGAGAAAGCAATGCTGTAAGCTGCTTTGGCTCCCCACTGGGTAGAAAAACGAAGTACAGATAAATAAATGCATAAATTTGGTGGGACGGAGACTGGATGTTCATAGACACACACATACCCATCACGCATTACTGGAACATCTGGTTGGCCACTGTGGCAAAAGGATGGCCATCTGGGTGACCCACTGGCAGGACTTCTTCTATGTTCCTTGGACCAACCAGAAAAATAAACACTCAGCAACTCACACCTCCAGAAAAGAATCCAGTGTGCCCTTGAATGATCCTGAATAAGTCATGTGACACAGAACAAGAAGAAAAGATATTGGATTTATACCCTGCCCTTCACTCCCCAAAGGAGTCTCAGAGAGGCTTACAAACTCTCTGAGTTCCCTTCCCCTCCCCACAACAGACACCCTGTGAGGTAGGTGGGGCTGAGAGAGCTCTTTCCCAAGCTGTCCTTGAGAGAACAGCTCTGACAGAACTATGGCTTGCCCATGGTCATCCAGCAGCTGCAAGTGGGGAATCAAACCCAGTTCTCCCAGATTAGAGTTCGCGCACAGAGTTCGTGCACTTAACCATTACACCAAACGACACCAGTAATATGGCAGCTAGGCGCGAGTTCAGCTGCACGTTAAGGAAAAACAGGATTTTCAGGGTGTAAGCTTTGGAGGGTCAAAACTCCCTTGTCAAAGCTCCCTTTTTCTGCAGTTCAACCCCACTGCTCTCTGAACATGCTTGAAATTCATGTAACACATTTGACATTGTGTTTACAGTTACGATAGACTACCTAGTACCGGACAGATGTCAATATTAAAAATTTGACTCTGCAATCGCAGAGTTTCAATTTATAAAATAAAACCTCTGAAAATTTGGTTTTCTAATCTAGGGCCCACCCTCTAAATAAGTGACCCACGGACCCCCTGACCCACGGACAAGCTGCTGGGTTGAGGGCCCTCATTTGGCCACTGTCGTCTCCCAAGCTGAACAGTTGTGAACGATATGAGGCAGCTGCACAATTCAGATAAAGTATGAAATTCCAGACTTCCTCCCCTGTAGCCTAGAAACCGGCATACCGGGAATTTAATATATCTCTAACTTTCTGTAATAAAAAGTGCACATTGCAGTGCTGAGGGGCTGGAATTCAGGGGACACAAAGTATGGCCAAGTTACTTATTAATATTAGCGGGACTTCAATGATTATATCATTTTAACGGGCTTTAAAGTGCCACTCCTGGGACTGCAGCACCTCAGAAAATGCTGAAGGGATCACCTGTTGGGGGGGAAAAATCACAACAGCCCCATTTGATCTTTAGGATTTTGGTGCTCCTTTCAGGGGGGGGGGGAGTGCCATCAATTTCCACAGGACCTGTAAAACGGAGCTCTTCCGCCAGGCTTTTGGAGCTTCCTTCACCTAATATCTCTACCGCCAACAGTTGACATTTATGTTGGCGGAACCCTGACCCATTGGTCCCTTAAATACTGCCCAAACCAACCACCTTCAATGGCTGGAGAAGGCCAAAGAGCTGACCATGGGATGAGGAATATTGCTAGCACTTTATTGGGGAATTTCACACTACACCTTTAAAAATGGTACTGAACTGGATTGGAATAAACCGGTATAGTGACGGCCGTTTCACACAGCCCTTCCCCTACCTTTTTGGAGCCGTCTTCAAAGTGGTTTGCCATTTCGGACAGCTGCTTTCTTTTCACGCCTCTTTTTGCCCACGTGGGTGATCTCTGTGAATTTTTTTAAGAGCCGGTTTAGAATGCTATAGCGCTATAGCAACCCCATTGGAATGCCTGGGCTCCACTGAGCCAACTGAGCCTAGGCATTCCAATGGGGTTGCTATAGCGCTATAGCGCTCTAAACCAGCTCTTTTTTTAAAAAAAATCATGGAGATCGCCCGCACGGGCGAAAAGAGGCGTGAAAACACTTGTTAGAGGAGGAAGCGTTTGGGGGGCATTTCACACAGCACCCCAGTAGCACTTCAGGACTGGGAGAAGAACACAAGAACACTTGGGAGGAGGTTTCAAGGTAAACCAGCTCAGAAACACTTCCCCAATGGGAGAGGCACGTTTCTGTCTGAAAGGGCCAATATGTTCCGTTAGGGAACCGGTACTAGTATGGTTCTATGTGAAATGCCAGACAGAAACCGTTACTGTAGAGTTCCTGAAACGGAACATATGGGCTGTGTGAAATTCCTCATTATGTCTGCGTTTTAATATTGTTTCTATATTTATGTGATTGTATAATTGATTTTACTCTGTAAGCTGCCCTGAGCTGGCGTAGGCCAGGAAGGCAGGATAAAAGTTATATAAACAAATATCAAGTCACAGCTGACCTATGCCCTCAAATGTTACCACCGCGTAACCAAATCTAACTGATTATGGGGTGCTGACCACAACATGTTTAGTAACATGATCCCTGATTGGCTGGGACTAATGGGGAAGAAGGCAGCTTGGGAAAAAGATGGCGGCAGCCAGAGGAGGGAAGCAAGGCTTCTGTAGTCCTAGTGCAAAGATCAGCTGGAAAGCTACTTTAGAGGAGGTGTTTCAAGGTAATTGCTTCCTTTTGCCTTGAAAACTTTCCAGAATGAAAATTCGGGGCAACCCCAAATTCGGTCCCTCCTTTGCAACAGTTGTAATAGTTAGCATTAGTAGCCAAGCGTGCTCGTTCCGATGTATCACTATCAAGGCAATGTTGTTATATTCGATAAGTTTCACAGCACAGAGTAAAACAGGTTTGAACGGTATAATAGCTCCTCACAACTACCTTTGGGAGTAGAATCTGATTATACCATACAAGATTAGACCAGCCAATAAGGGTTTTGTTACACACAGTCTGCCATTTGAAATATCTGGTTGTTGGCTCAGGTTTCTATTTTTTTTTGCTCAGTCCCCTCAGAATCATCTTTGTAGAAGCTTCGGGTACATTTATCCATGGATCATAAAACTCGCATGCTACACTGGACTGCTGACTAGACAGGCTGCGTTCTACATATGATGTGAAGTAGAGATTAAACAGAGCAGCCAAATAGTCCAGGCTAACCTGAGTCCAGACTTGCCTGAGATCCTTAGAAATCGGAAGCTGGGCAGAATGGGAGACCACAAACGAAGACTGGTGTTACTAGGCAGAGGAAAGCAACGGCAAACCACTTCTGTTTGTCTCTTGCCCTGAAACCCCCATTGTTCTGGGGTTGCCATGAGTTGGGTTTAACTTAATATCAACACAATTACTTTTTTGGAGGGAGAGAGAGAGAGAAATAGAAGTTACTGAATAGGAATAGGGCCCATGTTTGTGACTGCTTTGGTTCAGTTTGGAAGCTGAAGTTTCTGTCATTGTTTCTTAGAGTCAGGCAGAACATTCGAGTCATCTTTTCGCCTAACCAGGGTTCATTTCATAGCAGGAGCTCCTCTGCATATTAGGCCACACACCCCTGATGTAGCCAATCCTCCAAGAGCTTACAGTAGCCCCTGTAAGAAGAGCTCTGTAAGCTCTTGGAGGATTGGCTACATAAGGGGGTGTGGCCTAATATGCAAAGGAGCGCCTGCTACGAAATGAGCCCTGCGCCTAACCATATTAAAAGAACTAATTACCTCTTCCAGTGCGAGCTCTTGAGGAGGCTACTTACAGGGCTAACAATGACATAGGTTAGATCTGTGTGTGTGTGTGTGTGTGTGTGTGTGTGGCTCAATGGTAGAGCATCTGCTTCGCATGCAGAAGGTCCCAGGTTCAATCCCCAGCAACTCCAGTTAAAAGGATGAGGTACAAGGTGATGTGGAAGACCTCTGCCTGAGATCTGGAGAGCCTCTGCCAGTATGAGCAGACAATAATGACCGTTCATTCTTTATTATGATCATTTGACCAATCGTATACACAGTTTACAGTATATCAGATAAAAACAATTTAACATTTGAAATCTAATTACGATGTATTTTCTGAGACTTCAATATCACACACACAAAAAATCTGGTACTCAGTAGGTAATCTTGGGGTTCTTATCACTGGCTTGGGTGTCATCAATATGCGGATGACACCCAGCTATATCTGTAGCTGGGCTGCCAGTCCGACTCTACCCCAGATGACCTGGAGCAGGCGCTTCAGGACATGGCAGACTGGCTCAGACTGAGCTGACTGAAACTGAATCCAACGAAGGCGGAGGTCCTGTGCTTGAGTTGGAATGGGTCAGGGGCAGGGATCCCACTCCCGACCTTCGGTGGGGAGCCATTGGTTCCAGCGCCAAAGGTTAGGAGCTTGGGAGTGCTCCTGGATGTCTCCTTAACAATGAAGGCCCAGGTAGCAGCCACTGCAAAAAGCAGCCTTCTATCATCTACGGCTGATTAGGCGGTTGGTTCCCTTCCTCGAACGTGAAGACCTAGCTACAGTGATCCATGCACTGGTCACCTCAAGATTGGACTACTGCAACACTCTCTATATGGGGCTGCCCTTGTCCCAGATCCGGAAGCTGCAGCTAGTGCAGAATGCCATGGCCAGGCTGTTGATGGGTGGGACCACATCCAGACTGTGCTGAGGTCCCTGCACTGGCTGCCTATAGCATACAGAATCTGGTTCAAGGTGCTGGTATTGACCTTTAAAGCCCTATATGGTCTGGGGCCTGCCTACTTGAGGGACCGCTTTTCCCCAAATGTGCCCCAGAGGGCACTGAGGTCAAGCTCACAAAACCGCTTGACTCTCCCCGGTTTGAGAGATGTTCGGCCAGTCAGCACCAGGACCAGGGCTTTCTTGGTGGTGGCCCCATACTGGTGGAATGAGCTCCTGGATGACATCAGGGCTCTGCGGGACCTATTACAGTTCCGCAGGGCCTGCAAGACTGAGCTCTTCTGCCAGGCTTTCAATTAGGAGCCGCCACAAGGGGGGATTAAGATCTTCCCTGCCCTGGAATTGCTGCTCCAGCCTTGCCGCTGCTCTCACTGTATGACTATGTTTTTGCTGCCAGTTTGTTGTGGTTTTAATGTAATTTGTTATGTTTTTACAGTGTAAATCATTAATTGATGGTATTTGAATTGTCGGCAGCCACCTTGAGCTGGTTCGTCTGGGAAGGTGGGGTATAAATACAATAAATAAATTAATATCGGACAGAAGATAATCAAGTCTAGCTTTTTCAGTGAGACCAAGGATTTTGTCTAATAATGGGGTAATAATCTCACCTCATGCTTCCTTATAATAGGGGGAGGTAAAAACATGTGCTGTCAACACTGACCTCGATGGACTGATGTGCTGACTCAGTATAAGGCAGCTTTATGTGACCTTTTCAACTCAGTACGCAGACTTTTTCATTAATAGCCATGATCTTTGGGAAAACTGCAGGAAGTGTAATCTTCAAGGGGGGGGAAGTAACACCAAATCATTTATTATTTATTTTTGTTTACTTCATTGACACTTTGGCTTTCCCCCAAAAAGGGGGCTCAAAGTGGCTGACAACCAGGGGTCATTTCGAGCAGGAGATTGGGGGAACACAGCTTCAGGAGTTGGTGCCAGCTCGCTCTCCCCCCGCGGGGGAATGCCTGCTTGTGTCATGGCTGCAGCAAAATGACCCCATCCCCTGGAAAGGTTCTTGTTCCTCCAACCAGCCTTCTGAAGGCTTCAGCCACCACTGAAGCTATCCTCCCAGAATAGTGGTATTTCTGAGGCTTGGATTAGTAGCGGTCCCCTCTCTGCCAGCAATTTCTTTCTTTCTTTCTTTCTTTCTTTCTTTCTTTCTTTCTTTCTTTCTTTCTTTCTTTCTTTCTTTCTTTCTTTCTTTCTTTCTTTCTTTCTTTTTCTTTCTTTCTGCCTGCCTTCCTGCCTTCCTGCCTTCCTTCCCCCCCTCTCTCTCTCTCTTTCTTTTTCTTTCTTTCTCTCTCTCTTCTTCTCTCTCTCTCCTTTCTTTTTTGCCTTCTGACATGCTTTTGGCGATGTCAGGTGGTGTAGCATATGCAAATAAGTTATGCTAATGAGTTATGCTAATGAGTTATGCTAATGAGCTCCTGCACCTCTTTTTCTACAAAATGACCCCTGCTGACAACTATCATCCCACTCCATTTTCTCCTCACAGCACCCTGTGAGTTTGGTTAGGCTGAGCATGAGTGACCCAGCAAGTCTTCACGACATGATGCAGAATCCACCCTGGGTCTCCTGGGGTCTCCCAAATCCTCATCCGGATCTCTAACCACTACACAGTGCTGGCTCTCAGAAGAGCCTTTATTTAAAAATGCCTTTGGAAATTGACTTCCTTTTGAATCGATTCTTGTTGGTTTTAATGTTTAGGCATTATTTGTACACCTCTATCATCGCCTTATCAGAATTCCTATGGCACTATCTGTACATCTGTACATAAATGGCTTTGATGTACAGATATACATGTATATCTTTGAGTGTATGACAGAAAGGCAGTAGATGAATGGATAAATAAATACTCAACAAATAAATACATGGTAAATCGCATGCTGCAAAAATGGCACCAAAGACTGTAAAATAAACTAATGAAACGGGAAAACCAGTACAGAAAATACTTGTTTGCTTACTATAAATACTCTACCTTTCTTGCTGAGTTTGAGGATAGATTATAAAATGTAAAAAAAAAAAAAACCTGATGTAATAAAACAACATAAGCCTCACTAACAAGGCAATAAGACGGCGTTACAAAATTAGAAACCAATGAACAAAAAAGAACAACAAAGTATCAAATACGACAAATACGGCATCCCTTAAGTAATGCAAAGAACTGTGGATTACAAAAATTGGAAGACAAGGCAGTAAAAACAAGAGAACACATATAGCAAACAGTGCAGGAGACCACTCCCGCTCCTTTATGTTTGGGGCTGCAATCTTACACAGAAGTAATGCTGAGAGTGATAAGACATGGAAACCATGCTTGCCTCTTCTGTGTGATTGTAAGTAGGACTGCCAAGTCAGCCCGGGGGGCGGGGTATCCCCGGTAAAGGGGTTCCCGATCCGCCGGCCAGCATTCGGCCGGCGGGGGGAACTCCACCCCCGAAGTCGTCCAGCCAGGACGATGTAATGACGTCACCAGAAGTGATGTCAGCACGTTGGGGGCGTTACCAGGGAAACTCCCGGCCGGAGGAGGACTCCCCCCCGCCGGTGAGTACTGAAGACTTGGCAACCCTAATTGTAAGTGAGAATCAACTTTAGGTGTGCATTTTTCATCCACCATCCCAACTTTGGCTAAGTTCCAAGAAGAAGAAGAAGAAACAGAAACAGAAGCAGCGGCAGTGCCTCCACTAAATTCATCACTTCCTGGTAGGTATGCTACAGATCCCCATATTTCCAAGGCACGGAAGCCCTATTGCTGCCACAGTTTCTGTGACATGGCAGCGAATCTGAGTTGAAAGCACCACATTTAAGAACAGGCCTGCGTTTTGCCCACAAGGTCATTCCGTCTCTTACATAAGCTCAACTTCCTATGACTGACGTTTGCGGAAAGGGGCCCAGGCAGACAGGTGGAGGCAGATCAAAACAGATTTCGCCAGCCTTCTGTTCTAAAGGTCAAGGTTCCCGCAGGTTCTGTCACAGAGTCCTCTCGCTACGAACTCCGTAGATTTCCCCCCTCTCCCATGGAAAGGGACAAGGGAAGAAAATGTGAATCAGACACGGTTCGGTAATGTCTAGGATTCTGTTTCAGAAGCGAGTCAACATACATGGGTCTATGCTCTACTGGGCATATGTACTGGTTAATATAGCAAAGTTGGATAGTCAGGAAAGCATTGAATTATGGGCAGTCAAAGTTCCTAGGGCTGTTAAGCAATGCCTGGTAGCCAGGGCTGCTGAGAGCCACTGGGACCCCCCCCCCCGAAATTTCATCTGTCCCCCACCCATGACCCTGATCCATACAAATATCATAGCGGAAGAAATCTCTTGGTTTTCTGTTGCTGTGGATAGAATAACAATTGTCCATTAGCATTGTTAAAGCGTAGATTTTACTTAAGATTTACACAGTGCACACTGCAATGGGATACAGTGCAAAACAAACAGGGAAAAAGCAGTATCAGGACTTCCTGGCCAAAGGATGCTAATATGCACTATCAATTAAATATATGTGAGACACAAGTCACCTGGGAAGAAGCCTCTTTGAATTGTTGCTGCTGCTGCTGCTGCTATTGTTGTTGTTCTTCTTCTTCATCATCATCTTCTGCAAGACGGAGCTCTTCCACCAGGCCTTCAACTAGGAGCCGCCCTCACCACTACCACCAACCTCTGTGGTTATTGGCCGCCCTCAGCTTTGAGATCCAGCACACCATCGTGTGACATCAGAAGACAACTGCACTATCAATTAAATATATGTGAGACACAAGTCACCTGGGAAGAAGCCTCTTTGAATTGTTGCTGCTGCTGCTGCTATTGTTGTTGTTCTTCTTCTTCATCATCATCTTCTGCAAGACGGAGCTCTTCCACCAGGCCTTCAACTAGGAGCCGCCCTCACCACTACCACCAACCTCTGTGGTTATTGGCCGCCCTCAGCTTTGAGATCCAGCACACCATCGTGTGACATCAGAAGACAACTGCACTATCAATTAAATATATGTGAGACACAAGTCACCTGGGAAGAAGCCTCTTTGAATTGTTGCTGCTGCTGCTGCTATTGTTGTTGTTGTTCTTCTTCTTCTGCAAGACGGAGCTCTTCCACCAGGCCTTCAACTAGGAGCCGCCCTCACCACTACCACCAACATCTGTGGTTATTGGCCGCCCTCAGCTTTGAGATCCAGCAGACCATCACGTGACATCAGAAGACGACTGAGTCAAGAATTGTCTGCTGCTACATCATACAGCAAGCCATTTTAATCAATGATGGAATGATTATTATAAGAACTACTAGCACTTTATGATTATATGATTGTTTTTAAAATGTTTTAATTGTTTTATGTGGATTTTATGGTACTTGTACTAGTTAATGTAAGCCACCCTGAGCCTGTTCATGGGGAGGGCGAGATACAAATGGAACTAATAAATAAATAAAAAATCCTCCTCCTCCTCCTCCTCCTCCTCCTTCTTCTTCTTCTTCTTCTTCTTCTTATTCTTATTATTATTCTTCTTATTATTATTATTATTAGATTTCTATATCACCTGTAGCCAGAGCTCTCTGGGCAGTTTTCAGCAAATATAAAATGATAAAATACAATAAGTAAAACAATAAAAAATAATTTAAGGTAACATAATAAACATTAAAAACTCAATAGACCTGACTCCAAAAGATTTGACCCCAAGTGAAAGAAAAACACCTGGCTAATCATATCTGCAAAAGCAGGGAGGCCTTTAAAGCCTCTGCAAAGTGGCCTGTGTTAACCTGGCACCAACAAGATGGCAAATCTGGTGCCTGGTGGGCTGAAGCAGGGAAGTTGTTCCAAAGACAGGGGGCCACCACTGAAAAGGCCCTTCTCATAGTTACCATTTACCACCCTGATGTTGGTGGACTAAGGGTCTGATTCAGTACAAGGCTGCTGCATATATTCATGTAACAGAAGAATGGGCAAATGTGGCTTCGTGAAAATGCAGCAATGGTCAGTAATTAGCAGCTCTTGCCATAAATAACTTACCTTCTATTTCTTATTTGAAAAAGTGTGCATGAACACAACAGCTCATACCTTGAATAAAACTTCATTGGTCTTAAAGGTGCCACTGGACTCTAAATTCATTCTACTGCTTCAGAGCAAACACGGCAGACCAACTAGATCTATCTTCTTATTGTCTGGTAAGCTAGAGGAACAATTTCGAATTCGCTAGCTTTTAATGACTTCTGGCGGCGGCAGAACGCCGCGCGGCTCTGCCCGCCCGTGTTCACACCCGCCGGAAGTGGGTGGAATGCGTTCACAGCCGCCGGGACACCACTTGGAAGTGGTGCCCGGCTGCTGCGGGAGGATCGTGCCGCTGGACGAGGTGAGTCCGAGGCACCTCCGCGGGGCAGATGTGGTAGTCTGGACGCCCGCTCGGCCTCCGCTTTAAAAGACTGCCAGTCTGTCCTCAGCCAAAGTAGTTGAGTGCAGTAGCACCTCCGAGACCAATGAAATTTTTGGCGTATGAGCTTTCAAGAGTCAAACCACCCTTCATCAGATACAAGTTTTGACTCTTGAAAACTCATACCCCTGAAAATCTTGCTTGTCTCTAAGTTCCTACTGCACGCAAATCTAGCTGTCCTTCTGCAGGCCAACATGTCTGCCCTCTGAAACTATCTTCATGAAAAAGACAAGAATTCTAGGAAAAGTTGACGGCAGTAGAAAAAGAGGAAGAAGACCCAACATGAGACGGATTGACTTCATAAAGGAAGCCACAACCTTCACATTTGCAAGACCTGAGCAAGGCTGTTAGTGATAGGACATTTTGGAAGTCATTCATTCGCAGGG
This sequence comes from Lepidodactylus listeri, assembly GCA_029233225.1. Classification (NCBI taxonomy): domain Eukaryota; kingdom Metazoa; phylum Chordata; class Lepidosauria; order Squamata; family Gekkonidae; genus Lepidodactylus; species Lepidodactylus listeri. Next base: position 9,662,954 of record JARCFY010000021.1, on the reverse strand, counting down.
TTGCCATAAATCAGAAGCAACTTGATGGCACTTAACGTCTACACATTGGGCTGTGCAGATGGAGACATGTTACAATTTCAGCCTGCCAACGTACCAAACTTGTATCCGGGGGGGGGGGGCACTTACTAATTTTAATCAATGGACCTTGCGGCCCAGTCTGGCGACACCATTTTCTTGCAACGTGGCCCACCAGTCTTATAATTAGGAGTGGAATTTTGCTGAGCTTATGGAAAGCCATGTTCTGAATTCTCAACCTGGCACCGTGGCTAAAATGCAGTTACCTAGTCAAAGGTCAGGGAGTTGGCTGGTAGACTCCCGAGTCTAGTTGAGCTCCATCTTCATAATTAAAGCAATAATTTCTGACAGCAGTAGAATCCCTCTAGCAGTTAATGATTGTCTGCTAGGGTTGAGGCCTTCAGGCATCGCTGAGAACTTTGAATCTGCCTGGCCATTAGCTGGCTGGTGATGACTGACCTCGAGGTCACTTGGTTTCTATTTTAAATCATGGAAATGTATCAAAAATTTAATGGGTGAAAAATAAGCGAATTGGCATATTTTTTAAGAAATAATGTGGATACTGAAAAGTCAAAAAAGGGCTGCTTTTTGAGGGATAAGTGTGTATCCTGGGCATTCCTTTGATATGGTTTCGACCCTTTTCTTGTTCAAGTGCAGCGGTGGATAATTTGCTCCCATTGAAATGAGCTTGTGAAGCGCTAGTGAACTGCTACTGCTGCCCAACATTTCAGTAGCCACACAAAAAAGGCATGGGGAAATAATTTATTTTTTAAAAAGTCAACACCAGTGGGGTGAACATGAACCAAACCATGAAGCAAAATTCATCATGAATTTTGCCCTGTTTGTGATTCATGAATGGGAGTTCGTGACGCCTCTATCATCACGAACTTCCACCAACTTTTTTTTTTTATCAAATGTTTTTATTAATTTTTAACAAGTAAACAGATGTTTTTTACATCTTACAAAGCTGAATTTGCTATTTTGTTTATAATACAACCATAGTTTTAAGAAAAAACAAGAGTGAATCAACACTAGTGCAGTACAACGTATACAGAAACAGAAAGAAAGAAAGAAAAAGAGAGAGAGAGAGAGAGAGAAAGGAAGGAAGGAAGGAAGGAAGGAAGGAAGGAAGGAAGGAAGGAAGGAAGGAAGGTGGAAAAGAGAGAGAGAGAAAGGAAGGGGGAGGGAGAGAGAGAAAGAAAGAAAGAAAGAAATGTAGGGGAGAGTTTGTGGTGGTTCATTGATAGCGAAGAAAGCAGGGGTTTAAAGGGACTCCGATTCCCTTTAAACTCCTGCTTTCTGTTCCCTGCGACAGCCACAAAAACAGCTGTTTAAAGGGACTGCACAAGACAGCCCCAAACAGTGTGTTTGGTTTGTGGTTCGGTCACAAGCCATGAACCACTTTTTATTTGTTTGTCTGTGCTCAGCCCTATACACCGCATTTCTACCAAGTGCGGTATTCGAGGCAGTTTTTGGGAAACCGATAAACTTGAAGTCCTAAACAACAAAAATGCTAAAGTAAAACAAAACAGCACACACAGAGAGAAATCAGAAAAGCCGGAACGAATTGACCCAGAAATGGAGACATAACTTATAGTACAGTGTTGCATGCAAAATAAGGAAGGGAGGGGCGATGGCTCAATGGCAGAGCATCTGCTAGGCATGCAGAAGGTCCCAGGTGCCCTACGGAGCAACTCCAGCTGCAAGAACCAAGCAGAATGCGATGTAAGGCCACCACCTGGAGGCTGGCGACCCTCTCTGTATTGCATATAGAAGTGATTCACATTTTCACTTGTCTCAATCAGGACTGCCAACTGCCTGGAGGGGAAAAAGAAAGAAACGTCCCACCACTTTAGTTGAGGTTTAATGGGATGTTAGTCACCAGGTGACGTTATTAACCTGCATGATACACATTAAGCCTCTATGAAAGGGACAGGACTATTCCAACCCCTCCAGGTCTGTTGGCAATTGAGAAAAGCGCCAGTCTGCGCCTCAGCCCTATGCAAGACAAACCAGAGAATCTGCACACCCCCCCCCCCCAGAAGCATCCCAGCTTGAAGAAGATGTGTGACGAATAGAAGCTTTCTTGAAACCTGAATGAAAAGCCTTGTGGCCTTTAGGTATATTTACTCCCTGCCCTCCCTTTCTGCCTCTCCCGCTTTCCCTCTTTTTTTTTTGTTGTTTTCCTAAAAGAGACATATGTCTCCATTGTGAGTGTAGTTTCCTGCATTTAACCCTTGATATATCTTGCCTGATTACAGCTAATAAAGCTTGACAGTCTGAGGGTTAATCCAGACGCTGGTCTCCTGATTTCTTCTCAGGAAATGGTCTGTCCCTGAGAGCTTTCTGGCCTGCTGCAAGCCTATATCCCCCCAGGGCGCCATTTGAGCCAAGCAGTTCTCGGCTGCTATTGTCTGCCAAATGGGCACCAATTAAGTCAACAGTTCTCCAATTAGAATTCGAAGGAATTTATCTTGTTTCTCTTGTGTTGGGAACTCCCCAGCCAAAAGGGGCCATTTATTGGAGTCGGTTACACATAGGAGCAACGGCACACACAGAGAGAGGAAATAAATAAATAGAAGACTTTTCCCTGCAACTGGATACTCCTGGGTTTTTCCGGCTGTCCATTCACACGGCTTAATTCGGGGATGTGTGACGGAGGGCCTGTGAACCCCGAGGGAGCTTTTATCGACAAACGGATTTGCACAAGAGACCTGATTGCCTGCAGCTTTTGGGATGTTCTATTATATATATATATATATATATATATTAAAAACTTTAAAAAGTAAAAGTAAACAATCAATCTTTGTTGGCCCCATTAGACTGACACAGCAACCAGCATTTTAAGCAAATTAAAGAAAAGAACACAATCTCCTTTGGCTGTCATTGATCCGATCATATTTAAATTTGTCTTCTGGAAATTTGTCTTTTGAGCAGCACTGGAAGCTATTAAAGAGGCAGGGCCGGATAATTAGATACCGGGTTTGCCGATGAATAAAGCCAAATTTGCTTCAAAGCTAAGTCCCCAGTTCTGGTCGCTGAATCTCAAGAAGAATATTGAAGGGTTGGGGAAAGTAAAGAAAAGGGCAGTCCAAATGATCAGAGGGATGGACCGCTTGTCCCCAAATACGTCTTTCTTTAGAAAGAAAATGACTAAGAGGGGAAGTGACAGAGATGTTAAAAAATAATAATAATCAGGTGCATCTTCCAGAAAGAGAGTACAGAAAAGCTTCTTACTTTTTCCCATAATACAAGAACTAGGTGGCGCAGTGTTGTGCAGTGGTTAGCTCGACAGATTAAGATCTGGGAGAACCCAGTTCTAATCCCCACTCTGCTATGGAAGCTCACTGGGTAACTTTGGGCCAGTTGTTCGCTCTCGGACTAATGTATCTCACAGGGCTGTTGTGAGGATAAAATGGAGGAGGGAAGAGTGATGATATAATTTGCTTTGGGTTCCCATCGGGGGGGAAAGTGTATGCATGTACACACACACACACACACATATATGGCGGGCCGCAGTGGCTCAGAGATTAAAATGCTGAGCTATAGACTGGAAGGTCTGTAGTTCAGCAGTTCAAGACCCGAGTGCTGTGTGACGGAGTGAGCTCCCATCTCTGGCCCCAGCTCCTGCCATCCTAGCAGTTCAAAAGCAAGAAATTGCAAGTAGATAAATAGGTACCGCTTCGGTGGGAAAGTATCAGTGTTCCATGCGCCTCAGCATTTAGTCATGCTGGCCACATGACCATGGAGAAGTCTTCGGACAGTACTGGCTCTTCGGCTTGGAAACGGAGATGAGCACCGGCCCGTAGAGTCGGATTTGACTGGCTTTCGAGCAAGGGAAACCTTTACCTATAGAGATAGATAGATAGATAGATAGATAGATAGATAGATAGATAGATAGATAGATAGATAGATTGATTTATAAAGACGAGTTGGGGTGGCAACATTCTATGCTTGCCAAAATCAGTTGGCTCCAAGGACTGCCACTCAAAAGGGCCACTGGCTGCATTCCCTCACTGTGTTGCCTCAGTCCCGGCCACAGAGCCACTGGCCAGCATCTCGGCCTCAGTTTGGACAGAGCTGGCAAAGGGGACAGACTGGGTGCTGGGTCCACTCTTCTCCTCTACCCACTGCCAGGTGGGTCTAACTGTCCCCTCAGTGGCCTGCTTCTGTCAGTAAAAAGACAATGGACTTTCAGCATAACCCCCTCCCCCACCCACTGCCAGCCTGGCCACTTCCTGTCAGAATAAACTGAAAACGGCTCTCTCTCCTGCTTAGCTCCACCATGGCTGGCTGGTTAATGAAGTGGGCCAGTGACCATCAAACCATTCTCTTCAACCCCCTGCTGTGTGGCTGACTTCCCCCCTAGGGTTGCCAATCTCCAGGTGGGACCTGGAGATCTCCCACTGTTACAATCGATCTCCAGATGACAGAGATCAGTTCCCCTGGAGAAAATGGCTGCTTTGGAGGGTAGACCCTATGGCATTATACCCTGCTGAGTCCTTCCATCCCCCCGCCAGATGCTACCCTCCACAGGATCCACCCCCCCCCCCAAATCTCCAGGTATTTCCCTAATCAGAGCTGGCAACTGTACTTTCTCCTCAGTGCCTGTTGCTAGGCAACCAAGCTTGCTTCTCTCAGTATAAGGCCCTTTCCACACCTATGTTGGCCTTTGGGAGAAAACTCATTGGGGCCAGTCCTGACTAGGGGACAGGCCTCAGCTGAACAGAATGTCATAGAGGCCACCTTCCAAAGCAGTCATTTTCTCGGGAGGGGGGGATCTGTTGTCTGGAGTTCAGTTGTGATACCTGGTGATCTTCAAGCTTCACCTGGAGATTGGGTACCCTAGGCGTAGCAGTCAGCGCTTCAGAGCAAGATCTGCTAGACCCAGGTTCTTGCTGAATGGGTGATTTTGAGCCAGTCACAGACTTTAAGCCCAATCTGCCTCACAGGGTTGTTGTGCAAGTCAAAAGGGGGAGAGGAGAATGATGTAAGCTGCTTTGGTCCCCATTGAAGAAAGACTACTTTTTCTCCAGGGGAACTATGGTTGCCAATCTCCAGGTGAGGGCTGGCAGAGATCAGTTCCCTAGGGATTTGTTCCCCTCGAGAAAATGGTGGACTCTGTGTCCTTTTACCCTGCTGAGGTGCCCCCCCCTATGACAGCCAATGTGACATAGCAGTCAGGGCTTCAGAGCATGGTAGAGGCTGCAGGTGGGGGGAGAGATGGAAAGCTGAAGAGTGAGGGGGGAAATAAAGGTAGGTTGATAATTGGCTGGAAAGGAGATAGGGTTACCAACTCCAGGTGGAAAATTCCTGGAGATTTGAGGGATGGAGCCTGGAGACAGTGAGGTTTGAGCAGGGGTGGGACCTCAGACAGGTACAGTGCCATAGACTCCACCCTCCAAGCCAGTCATTCCCTCATGGGGAACCATTGTTGCCAATCTCCAGGTGGGGGCTGGAGATCACTCAGAATTATAACTGCTCTTCAGATGGCAGAGATCTTCTCCCGGAGAAAATGGTGGACTCTGTGTCATTATACCCTGCTGAGGTCACCATAGCAAAATTGACACTGAGTACCCAAGGTCGGGGCACTCTCCCAGAGCCACTTTCTAGAGCCTGTTGTATTTATTTTCACAACGGGCCTTATTCCAGGGCTCATTTCGTAGCAGGAGCTCCTTTGCATATTAGGCCACACACCCTGATATAGCCAATCCTCCAAGAGCTTACAGAGCTCTTCTTACAGGGGCTACTGTAAAGCTCTTGGGGGATTGGCTACATCAGGGGTGTGTGGCCTAATATGCAGAGCAGCTCCTGCTACGAAATGAGCCCTGGTGTGTGTGTGTGTGTGTGTATATATATATATATTTGAATTAGGAAACCCACAAATTAAAGATGCAATACATGCTTCTTGAAGACAAGTGTGCCACTGAGAACTTGTGAGGATCTTGGGGAAAGTAAAGACCTGAGGGACTGGAGGGACCACCTTTCTCCATATGTTCCCCAAAGAGCACCGTGTTCAGTGGCTCAAAACTGGCTGGCCCTCCCAAATCTCTGGGAATTTCCCAACCTGGAGTTGGCAACCCTACACCCCTAGAATCCTAGGCTGTTTGTGCTTGGGGTTCTGTGACAGAGGCAGTTCCAGTTTGATACGGAAGAGAGTCCCCCGATGGTCCCCAGTTTGGTGTAGTGGTTAAGAGTGGCGGACTCTAATCTGGAGAACCGGGTTTGATTCCCCACTCCTCCACATGAAGCCAGCTGGGTGACCTTGGGTCAGTCAAAGTTCTCTCAGAGCTGTTCTCTCTAGAGCAGTTCTCTCAGAACTCTCTCAGCCCTGCATCACAGTTGCAGGGAGAGGAAGGGAAGGAGATTGTATAAGCTGCTCTGAGACTCCGAGTGAAGGGCAGGGTATAAATCTTACTCTCCTCCTCCTCCTTCTCTTCCTCCTCCCACTGTAGTAGAGGCACATCTGTATATGTGTCAGCAGTGGGTTGGTAGATGGTCTAGGCCAGGGCAGATGGGATTACGAGGCTTGCTGGCTCTTGCAACTTTTGCGATTCAAAGACACCAACACGCCAGCTTCCTTCGATTCAGCAGTGCCATTAACAAGGAGCAAATAGTTCCCCAGACAACAGCTTTAAGGAGGTTTACAAGATGAGATTTACTCCACTGCAACCAGTAACAGCACCAAAGCAACACATTAGAAACAAATAGAGCAAGACCTGACCTAAACGGCTTACAGCTCGCAGCAATCCTGCGTTAAGTGGACTTTTTTTTTTTTTTTGCATGGCAAGAAAAGAACAGAAGAGAAGCCATGTTGGATCAGGCCAGTGGCCCATGCAGTCCAAGACTCTGCGTTACACAATTGCCAAAACCCAGGGGCCACCAGAAGGCCCACCAGTGGGACCAGATTTGCAGAAGCACTCCTACTGTTGCCTCCCAAGCACCCAGAATGCACAGCATCACTGCCCCAGGTACATAAGAACAGAAGAGAAGCCATATTGGATCAGGCCAATGGCCCATCCAGTCCAGCACTCTGTGTCACGCAGTGGCCAAAACCCAAATGACCTCAGAAGGTCCACCAGTGGGGCCAGATCTCCAGAAGCAGGGCTCATTTCGTAGCAGGAGCTCCTTTGCATATTAGGCCACACACCCCTAATGTAGCCAATCCTCCAAGAGCTTACAGAGCTCTTCTTACAGGGGCTACTGTAAGCTCTTGGAGGATTGGCTACATCAGGGGGAGCTCCTGCTATGATATGCAGAGGAGCTCCTGCTACGACATAAGCCCTGTCCAGAAGCCTTCCCACTGTTACCCCCCAAGCACCAGAATACAGAGCATCGCTGCCCCAAACACAGTGCTCCCTCTCTACCTTGTGGCTAATAGCCACCCGTGGACCTTTGCTCCATATATGAGCATAAGAGAAGCCATATTGGATCAGGTCAGTGGCCCACACAGTCCAACACTCTGAGTCACACAGTGGCCAAATTCCAGGGACCACCAGAAGGTCCACCAGTGGGGCCAAAACGCCAGAAGCACTCCCACTGTTGCCCCCCCCCCCAAGCACCAAGAATACACAGCATCACTGCCCCAGACATAAGAACATAAGAGAAGCCATATTGGATCAGGCCAATGGCCCATCCAGTCCAACACTCGGTGTCACACAGTGACCAAAAACCCAAATGTCCTCAGGAGGTCCACCAGTGAGGCCAGAACTCCAGAAGATCTCCCACTGTTACCCCCCCAAGCACCAGAATACAGACCATCACTGCCCCAAACACAGTGCTCCCTCTATACTTTGTGGCTAATAGCCACCCATGGACTTTTGCTCCATATATGAACATAAGAGAAGCCATGTTGGATCAGCTCAGGGTCCCATGGAGTCCAACACTCTGTGTCACACAGTGGCCAAAACCCAGGGGCCATCAGAAGGTCCACCAGTGAGGCCAGAACTCCAGAAGCCCTCCCACTGTTGCCCCCTCAAGCACCAAGACTACAGAGCATCACTGCTCCAAACAGAGTGTTCCATCTATACCTTGTGGCTAATAGCCACTGATGGACCTCTGCTCCATGTGTTCATCCAATCCCCTCTTGAAGCCGTCCATGCTTGTAGCCGCCACCACCTCCCGTGGCAGTGAATTCCACGTGTTAATCACTCTTTGAGTGAAGAAGGACTTCCTTTGACCTGTTCTGAACCTCCTGCTCATTAATCTCATTGAGCACCCACAAGTTTTTGTATGCTGAGAAAGGGAGAAGTAATACTTCTTTCGCTACTTTCTTCATCCCATGCATTATTGTGTAAACCTCTATGATGTCACCCTTCCATCAAAGGATTGCCGGCCTCGTTTCCAGCATCAAAGATACTACTTAGCAGCACACCCTGAGAAATCATGGATGCCACTTAGGGTTGCCAACTCGAGGCTGGGAAATTCATGGAGATTTGGGGAGAGGTGGATGGGGTGGGGTGGGGTGGGGTGGGGAGGAAGGGAGCTTAGCAGGGTGTAATGCCATAGAGTCCACTCTCCAAAATAACCATTTTCTCCAGGTGAACAAATGTCTGTAGTCTGGAGATCTGTTGAAAATCTGAGGCATCCTGTGGACATGGCTTAGAAGAAGAAGAAGAAGAAGAAGAAGAAGAAGAAGAAGAAGAAGAAGAAGAAGAGATTGGATTTATACCTCGCCCTTCACTCACTTGGAGTCTCAGAGCGGCTTACAAACTCCTTCCCCTTCCCCTCCCCACAACAGACACCCTGTGAGGTAGGTGGGGCTGAGAGAGCTCTTTCCCAAGCTGTCCTTGAGGGAACAGCTGGTCCAGAGCTATGGCTTGCCCAAGGTCATCCAGCCAGGTGCAAGTGGAGGAGTGGGGAATCAAACCCGGTTCTCCCAGATTGGAGTCCGTGCACTTAACCACGACACCAGACTGGCTCACTTCACATTGGGAGACAACGAGCCCTACTGATGTGGTAAGATGAAGTGGTAGGAAGCTTTTGGGAAAGGGGTGGGGCTCAGTGGTAGAACATGCTTGGCGTGCAGAAGATCCCAGGTTCAATCCCCAGCAACTCCACTAAAAGGGATCTGGTGGGAGATAATGTGAAAGACTTTTGCCTGAGACCCTGGAGGGCCGCAGCCAGTCTGAGTAGACAATACTGAGTCTGACGGACTGAGAATCTGATTCAGTATAAGGCAGCTGCATGTGTGTGTTCAACCCTGCAAACCCAAAAGGTTGTGTGTGGCAACCATCTGAGGCTGCAGCTCAGACATGCAGGCAAACGAGGGAGCAGAAGGTGTGTCCTACCGCAGGAGGTGGCTTCTAGATTTGAATGTTTCTTCACATCAAAACAAACGAAAAAACCTCCCTGCAAATATAACATTAGCATGTGTTCTTATTAGGGCTGCCAAGTCCCCCGGTAGGGCAGGGGAAACACTGATTTTTAGTCCTTCCCTCCCGCTTTTCCAAAGTTGCCCACCGGGGGGACAAAATGGCTGCCTTAAAAGGGAAATGTCTGCAGAGAGCCTGCCCTGCAGTAAAAAGCCTCAACAGACATTTCCCCTTTAAGAAAGAGCAAGAGAGTCCCGCCCAGAGAGGCTCTTTCTGCTGGAGGGCCTGCTTTTGCATGTGGCCTGCTGCTGGAGTAAGCTGCTTGGGGTAAGCTGTTGGGGTCTGCCTGCTCTTTTCCTTCTCTCTCTCTCCACCTCCCCCTTTCTTTCTTTTTTCTGTCTGTCTGTCTGTCTGTCTGTCTCTCTCTGTCCCCATCCAGCAGAGGTCTATCAGTGGCTATTATTAGCCACAAGGTCTAAATGGAACCCTTTGTCTGGGGCAGTGATGCTCTGCATTCTTGGTGCTTGGGGGGCAACAGTGGGAGGGCTTCTGGAGTTCTGGCCCGGCTGCTGGACCTCCTGAGGGCACCTGGTATTTTTGGCCACTGTTGTGACACAGAGTGTTGTACTGGATGGGCTGTTGGCCTGATCCACTGTGGCTTCTCTCCTGTTCTTATGATATGAAAATCATATTTAGCACTTGTGCAGCACTTAGGGCTTCATATTCTGCCGAGATGAGGAAGGATTCAGCAGGGCCGTTGCTCAGTGATAGAGCATCTGCTTGACATGCAGGAGGTATCAGCCTCTTCAGCTAAAAAAGGATCAGGTCATAGGTGACATTAAAGATCTCAGCCTGAGACCCTGGAGAGCCACTACCAGTCTGAGTAGTCAATACTGACCTTGATGGACCAATGGCCTGATTCAGTATTAAATAAAATGATTCCATGGCACTGCAGGGTTTTGAGCCAGGCTCTCCCAGATCCCAGCCAAACAAACTGACTGCTACATAACACTGACTCTTGTTCAGCGACAAAAAACAGTGGCATAAAAGTCACAGTCTGGGTAATGCTGCTTGCAAGCCTATAAAGCTCAAGGCAGCAGCAGAAGCTCAGTATTAGGAAACTTCATGAGTTCATGTGTCAGCATGTGGAAGCAACATCACAGGATGTGACATCACAAAATGATGTCACTTCCTTTCTCCTGGCTCCACCCCCAAAGTCTCCTGGCTCCACCCCCAAAGTCCTCAGATATTTCCCAAGTTGGACTTGGCAGCCCTAGTTCTTATGGATAAGTCCATCAATGGCTACTAGCCAGGGCAGCTAAAGGAAATCTTATGCGGCGGCAGTATACCTCTAAATCCCAGTGCCAGGAAGCAACATTAAGGGAAAGCCTTGGCCTCTACGTCCTGTTCGTTGGCCCTCCTGGACAACTAGCTGGCCTTCGTGTGAAGCAGGATGCAGGATTAGGTGGACCGCTGGTCTGATCCAGCAGGACTCTTCTTATAGTCTTACCCCCATCCTTTTCTATGCTGGTCTTGTGTTTGCAGGACCTCCATGGGACATCCCAAAGAGTCATCTTCCATGATTCTCTACCAGCAGTCTGCAGTCTTGGTGGTAGACAACATGCGGAAGGGCCCAAGTTCAATTTCCATTATTTCTCTCCTAAAAGGGTATCAGGGGAAGAGATGTTTGTCTACGTTTTGGACAATGCCATGCTTGAGGGACCAACAGTGTGACTCAGCTTAGAGGACAACTTCATACACTCCTCTAGAAACCCTGTCCCAAACTAACGTGTCTGAAAAAGTAACACTTGTGGCACGAAGGTGGTGGAAAGTGTCAGAATCTCAAGATCTGACAAAAGCTTGCTTGTTCCATGCCATGCTGAAAAGTTACTTTCTGTTTCTTTGTACCTTGCTATCACCTAAATGTTTTATTGCTTGCCTTGAAGTAGAAATTGCTGTCCTGCTTAGTGTTACTTTTTCCCCGGGAGGATGGCCTCTTGCATTCCAATGCGTCACATAAACAACGGCTATCTTGCCATGGCTTCCTCCCCCTCCTGCCGGAGACTCTCAGGGTGCTATCAGAGGGGATGCAGCCTTGAAGGTTATTTTATTGTCACTGCCCAAATGTTTTGCCTAGGAGTTAGCACATCTGGGTCACTCAGGGCAAGACGGGAATTTTTATAACTTTCTCACCTTTGGTGGGAACAAACGGTCATTTCTTTTCCCGCATTTTGCATGTATTCTGATTGGAGGGATTTGGTTATGCATTTATGCCTGTAGGTATATTAACCCAAAGCATCTTTGTCTTGCATCTCTAACAAACATTGAGACCCTGTTCCAGTATTTGAAATAAAGAACTCTGTTTAACTACAAAGGTCTGATCTTTTGCTGATAGTACAGAAGCCTCACAGAAAGTGCCATCAAGTTACAGCCATCTTATGGTGTCCTTGTAGGGTTTTCAAGGCAAGAGATGTTCAGAGGTAATTTGCCATTGCCTGCCTCCATGTAGCAACACTGAGTGTCTTTAGTGGTCTCCCATCCAAGTACAAACCAAGGCTAACCCTGCTTAGCTTCCAAAATTTGGTAAGGTATGGCTGGCCGAGGCCATTCAAGTCAGGGCTAAAGGTAAAGTGAGGCATTAAATTGCAACTGATTTACGACAACTCCATTCTGGGATTTTCAAGGCAAGAGACATTTGAAGGTGGTTTGCCATTGCCTGTTTCTGGCCCAATCCCGGACTTCCTAAAGACACTTACGGCTCCTCCTTCCTTCGCTGACGTTGGTCCCCATCCCCTCCCCCAAAAACGCAGCCAGGATTCCAGGATGTGTTGAGGAAACCATAGGATTTAAATTGGTGTGAAACGGATTGAGGTTTATGGTGTAGACAGGCCCTGAGAGCTAGTAAATTAGGATTCCTTCCAACATATGCTGTGCAATTCAAGAACTGTCAGGCTCTTTGGGGAACAGGGCACTAGCCAGCATGTTTATGGAAGTGATATCCTCAAGACAACAGAATGTTCCTCTTGCTCATTGCAGAGACTTTCACTCAGCGCTTTTGATTGTAGACTTTAAGCAAATATACAAACAACAGGATTCACGATAGCTCCTCGGGATGTGATAGGACTATCCGGGAAGCGCAAAAGCAAATCACACCATGGACTCTGAAGGGAGAGAGCCATTTTGACAGGATTAAACTGTTCCGAGATACCGTCTGAACGGCCCCTGAGATGGTGGATCTCTTTGTGCGCGGCGGGGGTGGGTGGGCGGGTGGGGGGAGGTACCAATAAGCGCCTCTTTTTTAATTTGCCGCAACAGCTTAAGTGCTCCAATTCCTCAGCGGAATAATTGCCACCTGTTGAGCGTGCAGATGGCAAGACGCACAGGAGGCCTCCCCCTGCTCCTTAAGAGGAACTCAGACTTTCGTTTTGTTTTGTAAACCTGTCAAGATTTATCACTTAGTCATGTTCTTGTGCGCGAGGCCTATTTATACAAGACTATTTTCTGCACTCTGGCCCAGTGCTTCTCTGATTCCCCCAAACAGGCGGTGTATTATCTCAACAGAAATGAGTACTCACTGCACGCACAGACGCTTGAAGCTGCCTAATACTGAGTCAGATGCTTGGTCTCTCAAGGACAGTATTGTCTACTCAGACCGGCAGCAGCTCTCCAGGGTTTCAGGTAGGCTTGCCAGTCCCCAGGTCGGGGTGGGGATTCCCCCCGGCTTTTGGGGCTTCTCCTTGCAGCTGGCCAGGTGGCCAGCAGGGGAAACCCTGCCCCCAAACAGCCACATTCCCATATGACTTCCCCAACATGATTACATCACCCAGAAGTGACGTCATCACTCCGGGGACGCTGCACTGGGACACTCTGGTTTAAGGGAAAAACTCTATGGTTTTAAGCCGGTTTTACCATAGAGTTCTGCCCTTAAGCCAGAGTGTCACCGTGAGACATCTCCAGTGTGATGTCATTTCCAGGTGATGTCATCATGTCAGTGGCATCCCAGAATGCCCCACAAACCCCCTGCCAGACCAAAGAAGAAGAAGAAGAGGAGGAAGAGGAGATTGGATTTATACCCCACCCTTCACTCGGAGTCTCAGAGCGGCTTACAAACTCCTTTCCCTTCTCCTCCCCACAACAGACACCCTGTGAGGTAGGTGGGGCTGAGAGAGCTCTTTCCCAAGCTGTCCTTGAGAGAACAGCTGGTACAGAGCTATGGCTTGCCCAAGGTCACACCAGCAGCTGCAAATGGAGGAGTGGGGAATCAAACCCGGTTCTCCCAGATTAGAGTCCGCGCACTTAACCACTGCACCAAACTGGCCACGAGGGAACCTGACACCCCTAGTTTCAGGTAAGGCCTTTCACATCATGTACTACCATATCCCTTTTTTAACTGGAGGTGCTGGGGATTGAACCTGTGTCACGCCCCTCGCTGACGCCACGGGGGTCATGTCCTGTCGCCGTGGTCCTGGGGCCGAACGGGAGGCACCACCCAGTGGTCGGGGAAAAGAGGGGTGCCGGTGGACCTCAGAACGGCAGGGGTGCAGGTTAACAGCACCTGTGCTCACCCTCCGCCACCAGGAGTCAAGCTCGTTCCGCAGGCCGCTCCCGTCTCCCTCTCTCTGTTCCTTCCCCCTTGGCCTCTCTTTGTTCCTTCCAATGCTCTCTCTCTCTCTCTCCGTTTCCCTTACTGTTGACTCCTGGCTTCTCCTCCCCGGTCCGGCTGTGGCACGTCCTTTTTATTCCCTCTCCCCAGGTGCAACACCTCCCGTTCACCAAGCCCCGCCCCCCTTCAAAAGCCCAAACGCGCACCCCTCCCACTTCCCGGCTCTGTCTGCAGCTGGTCGCTTCGGGCCGTGACTTTCCTCACTCTGGCCGCCCCCTCGCCGTCGCGTTGCGCTGCCTCCGAGGGTCTCGCTGTGCCTGCTGCTGAGACGGCCCTGGGAGGAAGAGGTGGGTATGTTGTTGCCCCGGTGCGGGGCCTCTGGGACCGGGGGCGTGCATGGCCCATCTCCGCAGAGGAGGGGGTCTCCAGGGGACGCGGCGTTTCGCTGCGCAGGGAGGCGGTCGCAGCGGCTGCTTCCTCCGCTCCCGCGGGTGGCCTGTGGGTCACGGGAGTCGGTCTCGGGGGGCTCCCGATGGGGGCTACCCCCTCGGGGGTCTGGGGGCACCCAGGAGTAAACAGCCTGGGACGGGACAACCTGGGACCTTCTGAATGCAAAGCTGATGTTCTGCCCCTGAGCCATGGGCCCTCTGTAAATGAAATTGCCTGATACTGAGTGAGACCCTTGGTCTTTCAAGGTCAGGGCTGTCCACTGAGACTGCAAGCAGCTCTCCAGGGCCTTTCCCATCATCAGCTGCCAGGTCCTGTAACTAGAGATGCCAGGGATTGAACCCAGGACCTTCTGCGTGCAATGCAGATATTCTACCACTGTGCTTGGGGTGGTTTTTGTATTTCAGAGAAACAACAAAGAATCAACAAGTTGGACTGAATATAGCTGGCCGAGGAATAGGCAGTGACAAGGCACCACAGCAGCACTGAAGCACGAATTGCCTGATTGCATCTCACAAAGGATGCACACAAGATCAGACCTTAACATCAGCACCCCCCCCCCCAAAAAAATCTCGTTTCTGTCCTTTTAAAAAAATCCAATTTCCAGCAGATGAAGAGTTCTGCTGAACTCAAAAAGCTTGCACAACATTCCGTGTCAATTGGGTTGGTCCAAATCAAAGGGATAACATGGATTTTGCTCCACCGTTCAGCCTGGGATTCTGGCAGTATAGAAAGCAGCACAAACACCGTGAAGCAAACTAATAATATATTGCATATCTGTCCTTATTATATAATCTCATTTTTACCTGGCAACATCCTATGCCCTCCAAAATGAGTTGGCTGCTGGATGTGTCACTCAAGCTGTCCCTATCCACTGGCTGTGTTGCCTGAGTCTCGCCACCAATATTCTAAACAGTTTGCTGTTCCACTCCCCCCAATAGCCAGTCAGAACACAGAGGTCATTTGCATTTGCGGCCTGATTGGCTTTTGCCTTTAACATTCTAATCAGTTTGCTGCTGCTGTTGGGTCACTGAATGTGGTCTTGAGGTAAAATACATCTCCCAGGCTGCGTTCAGACGACAACGTTGAAGAGCAATCAGCCTGGTTTTTTTTAAAAACCGAATGAAATCATCCCAAAAGAATGGCATCCAGACAGCGATCCACTCACCTGCCTCAGCACGCAGTTGTTCCATGACTTGATGTCCAGACCTTATCGCACTTTAACCACAAAGCCGTGTTTTTTTTTTAAAAAAAAAATCCACACATGCGCATGAGCAGACGAGTGAACCAGCAAACCCCTATGTGAACACGCATGCGCACTGATGACCCTGTTAGGCAGACCAATTCACACTGATTCATGCATGCGCATGTCTCATGTGCGCATGCACAGACGGCCGCACCAAAGGTGCACATGTGCACATGCGGAGAATTGTTTTTTTAAAAGATGGCGGTCGCAGTCTTGGCGTGCAAGATCATGATCAGACATTTGGGAAGTGCGCGCCAAGACTGCACCGCGCATCTGCACCGGACTTTCTCAGGTATCAAAAAGCCACGGAGTATAGTGGGGGGGAAACAGGAGACAGACGACTGGGGCACGAAAGACAGCTGTTGCTGTCTGATCGTGCCATTTAGATCCGACAGGGAAGAGGAAGGGGCACGGATCAAACTGAGTGTCTGAACGCACCCCCAGTCTTCCCTTAAACAGTCACTGGAGTTGCCAATCTCCCTCTGGGGCCTGGAGATCTCCCAGAAATCACCATGTTCCGCAGCCACAGCACATCCCTGCTGAGGTCCCTCTGCACTCCACACCCTGCCCTCCCCAGTCTCTGCCCCTCAAACCTACAGGTCTGGCCCTCCCCTTAGTATTGCCAGCCTCCAGGCAGCACCTGGAGAGCTGCAAGATCAGTTCTCCTGGAGAGACTGGCTGCTTTGGGCAGTGGACTCTATGGAATTATATCCTGCTCTCTCCCCACCCCTTCCCTCCCCAGGCTCTACCCCTCAAATCTACAGGTATTTCCCAACTCAGAGTTGGCAGCCCTGTAGCTGGCTATGGAACCGCTTTCCAGATCCTTGGAACTCAGAAGACATTGCGTAGAAGGAGGTGGTTTTCTGCCTTAGCTGCCACTGCATAACCCCAAATCAATATAAGTCAGGGGTGGAGGGAACCATACCTGTTATTACCATGTGGCTGTCCTCCCGTACTACCCACTTGGGGCAGCAAACTGACTTGAGACAGCCCTGCCTTATAGCTAAGCAGAAAGAAATAAATATGGTTGGCCTCCCTCTATTTTCCCCTTCCCTCTGCCGCCCCACCAGCCACAGCCTGTGGAGCTCACCTGGAGCTTCCTTCTAGAGCCTGTTATATTTCTTCCCACAACAGGCCTTACTCCTAGAGTTACAATAAAAATAATTTAATCCAACATGTAGTGAATTAATAATAGGGATTCAATAGAATTTGTAAACATATCAGGTAGAAGGTAGCAGAACATATTATACAAAGCGTGAACAATTCAAAAAAGCAACCGAAGATGCTTTTTGAAGACCACCGAATTTTGAAGACCACCGAATGGTGACTACATAACACGCAATATTCAAGCTGAAGTCCTCCCGTATAGGCACAGTCTCCAGGTAGAACTCCCGTGGTGCTCGGAACAAGGACTTCAAACAGAAATCAGCTGAGCTAATTGATAAAGACCATTTCAAGAAGACCTTTTTTTCCAAGAGCTGACAACCTTCTATTAATTTGGTCAGATGGAACACCACGGCCTCCTATCACTCCCAAATGGTCTGCTTCATAATTCAAGCTAAGCGTAGCGTTCCAGATTTGTTTTCTTTGTGTCTCACATGTCTTCCTTTGATGTTAATTAAGAGGGAGAGGTGAATTAATCTCGATGGTGGTGGTAAGTGCCATCAAGTCGCAGACAACCCCTGTAGGGATTTCAGGGCAAGAGACGAACAGAGGCGGTTTGCCGTTGCCTGCCTCTGCGTGGCAACCCTGAACTTCCTTGGTAGTCTCCCATCCAAGTACTATCCAGGAACGACCCTGCTTTAGCTTCTGAGATCTGATGATAGCCTGGCCCATTCAGGCCACAGCGAACTAATATCAAATCTAGGGCTGCCAAGTCAGCCCGGGGGGCGGGGGATCCCCCGCTACAGGGGTTCCCGATCCGCCGGCCAGCATTCGGCCGGCGGGGGAAACCCCACCCCCGAGGTCATCCAGCCTGGACGACCTCCCTAACATAATGACGTCACCCGGAAGTGACGCCATCACGTTGGGGGTGTTGCCAGGGCGACGCTCTGGCAATCGCCCCAAAACTCTATGATACCATAGAGTTTTGGGGCGGTTGCCAGAGCGTTGCCCTGGCAACGCCCCCAACGTGCTGACGTCACTTCCGGTGATGCCACCTGGCCAGCGGAGCTTCGCGCGCGCACTGGGGAAGCTCCCGGCCAGCGGAGCTTCCCCCCCCCCCGCCGGTAAGTTAAATACACTTGACAACCCTAATCAAAGCTGCCAAACTGGTTTCCATTGTTTTTCTCACATCAGTTCAGGCCATCTCCTGAAGCCATGAAGGAGGAGGAAGAAGAAGAAGTGCCAACACTGTGTCTGTGGAGGTTTAAAGTATACCCACTTTCAAAACCTATCATGGTTTCACACCACTTTGACTGACATAATTCCCCCTCAATGAATCCTGGGAAATGTAGTTTCTTTGTGCAAGATTTCTCATTTTGTCTTACAGAACTCTTGTTTCCATGGTCCCTTAAGGGAGAGGGAATGGCTTGGAAGCCGTTTGAGGTCCGTCATGGAGACTGAGTGTTCTTCCTTTCATTTAGCAGTAAGTAAAAGAAGAAAAAAAAAACCCCTGCAGGAATGCACTAGCAAGCCCCTAAGATTAATATTGATATAATGTCTCTATATTTCACCTGTTGAATTGTTGCTCTTGTCCATTAGGACTCCATTTAACACCAGAAGCCAGTCAATAAATTTTTCCGCGCTGCGTAGGAAATTGACTAAAAGAGACAATATTAGCTTTTAAATTTTAAAGAATTAAGATCTTTACAACTGCGTTCTCTTCTCCCTGTCCCCCACCCCACAGCTTTTATATATACACACACACACACATACACGCACACACACAAAGTTATATATATATATATAACTTGAAAACAAGCGTTCGATTTTGCATTCTCAGCATTGATAAAAGCTAGTAATAAAAGTTTCTGGGCCTTTTCAGTTTCAAGCTTTGGGTGGGAGGCTGAAGGAACAATCGGCCCCCTTTCTCAGTCCTCGGCCGAGAGCATTTCTCAGGGAGGGGGAGAAAAGAAACGGAGACTGGAGCAGTTGTCTAGGCCTCAGGCCTGAGAGGTCACCAAGTTCAAGCTTTTGTGCCTCTGACGTTCTTTGCCCCCTTTGTCTGGCAACAGATAAATAATTGGGGATTTTTATACTGTCTCTGTTGAAATGCAAAAAAAAGTTGGACTCCCAAATAGGAAACAATTGAAATTAGACCATCCCTCGGAGGCTTCATGGGAGATTTTGCGGGACGGCCTCCATGTTTTAAGTTCCCATATGACACATTTGGGAAGACAGGCGTTTGGGAACATTTCTTATCAGTGTCGCTATGGAGAAAGACCAAAGTGCTGAACAGGATTGCTGTAAAAACAAATAAACAAAACACCGCACGACACCCCTGCAAGTTAGGCCAGTATTATTAACTCCAGAATTCAAGTAAACAAGCAGAATTCTGTCTAGCAGATTGTGGCATGTCATGGGCTTGACAGCTGCCCACCTTCTGGTTGTTGTTGTTTTTGCAATCAGACAGTAAAAAAATAAATAAATCCAGGAGATTTATGTCCCTGGACTGCCTTAGATTTGGTTAGGGTTGCCAGGCCCCCAGTCCAAGCAGGGGCTCCCCTGATTTGGGGGGTCCTTCCCGCTGCTAGCAAGCTCTGCCCCAAGAGTGACCCCAAGAGCAACCACCCGTCGCCACCCCTCCTGCAAGATTTAAAAGGGCCCTCCAGCTGACCAGAGGGAGCATGTGGCCCGTCAATCAGCTGGAGGGCCATTTAAATCTTGCAGGAGGGAGATGGGTGGCCATGCGTGCCTGCACTCCAAGCTGCAAATTCGCAGTTTGGAGTGCAAGTGCATGCAGCTTTCTGCCCCACTTCTTCCCTTTAAATGCTTTTGGGAAGAAGTGGGGGCCGCCAGTTCCCAACATGATGGTGTCACTTCTGTATGATGTCATTGCACTGGGGACAGCCCCAACCCCTCCAGTAATGTCTCCCAAAGTCCCTCGCTGGGGACTTGAAAGGACCTGGCAACCCTAGACTAGATGGGTCACAACTTGTAAAGCATCAGGGTTAACAGGTCTCCCCCATAACAGGATACCTCCCATTGGCAACCCCCCCCCCCAACCCCTGCCACTTCTCCAAAGGCCAGTGGAG
This sequence comes from Lepidodactylus listeri, assembly GCA_029233225.1. Classification (NCBI taxonomy): domain Eukaryota; kingdom Metazoa; phylum Chordata; class Lepidosauria; order Squamata; family Gekkonidae; genus Lepidodactylus; species Lepidodactylus listeri. Next base: position 9,643,133 of record JARCFY010000021.1, on the reverse strand, counting down.
AAGAAAATGAAGAAAATGTCATCACGGCAATGGTATGATGTCGTTTCTGGGCCAAATGTCACTGTAGCATTCAGTGTAAACTCTGTGTGCAAAGCTGACATCATTTCCTGGCTGAACCTGGAAGTGATGTTACGGCGCTCAAGGATTCAGTGAACACTAGGGTAAAATCATAGAGCTCCTGCTAAATCCTAGAGTGGCGCGACATCACTTCTGGATTCGGCCTGGAAATGATGCCATGCCGTTGAGGTGATGGCGTCCCCTCAAGTCTCCACCTCCCAGTCTCTTGCTGGTTGGCACCCACTGCCAAGCTACACTTTAAAACATTCTGAACCCTGCGGAAAGATGAGAAGGGGGAATGGCTGGTGGTGAAAGGAGTTCCTCAAAGCACAGTCCTGCACAGAATTACTTAGGCCTCCCATACACCTGTCCCCACCTAAAATTTCCAACCTCAGACTAACGGAGCAGGAGAAAAAATGGCCGTCATATACTGACACTCTAGGAATTCCCAGGTGATCCTCTACCACAGAGACTGGAGGAGGCAGCCTAGATCGTCACACAGAAGTAACATGACATCTTCCTTACACTCTGCCTGCCCCAAGCATTGCTCCCCAAATCTCCTGGCTTTTGCTGAGACTGCGCTGGGGATATTAGTTTTGACTTGTGTTGCGTAAGGAAGCATTTGAATCTGTTCCAGTGCTAATTGTCACACAAAAAGTGAACCTCAGGAAAAAAAAAATATGCATTTTGAGGTCTAGAAGCGAAAGGCCCAGTTTTCTCCGTTGCAGTGATGTGGGTGCCTTTGCTGTCTGAGACTCCCATTTCATGTGCGTGTGTGTGAAAATGCTGAGAGACTTTATCTCAGCTGAAGAATGAACATCCCAGAGGAATTCTTGTTGTTGTTTGTTTGGTAAATGAAAGCAGAGTGTTTTCGGTTTTAAAGGCCCTGGAATACGGAAGAAAGAAAATGAACCGACTGATCCCATGTGAAAATTTGTCCAAGATTGCTGACAGCGTTTCTTGGCCCGGTGCTTTCAACTGGATTTTATGACTGAGACCAGACCCGTCCCAAACTCAGCAGATACTGGTGTGGAAATTGGGGGTGGGGGGTGGTGGCTGTTGAGAAAATATGCACGTTGCCCTTTGCTTTGCGAATCTTCACATGAGAAAAGGGTGACTTCAAGCTCATGGGTCTGTCTTGGACCCGACAGCCCCCTTTACATATCTAAATATTTAAAATGCTACCCATCGACTCCGCTTATTTCCCTGACAGAAGCTCCCAACTGTACAAGCTGTTCCCATAAACGTACTGAAAATATAACTTTTTTGTTGTTGTCGTTGTTAAAGACTGAGAAGACACACACACACAGTTTGGTCTAATGCTGTGATGAAATCCCCCCCACCACAAGTCTCCCCAGGAAGTTCCTTTTGGATCAACAGCTTGTTCATAGATTCCTGAAATCCTTTGTTCCCCCTAATATGTACTTCACAGATAAACAACGTTTGAGTCCAGGGGCACCTTAAGCAGGGGTCATTTCGTAGAAAAAGAGGTGCAGGAGCTCATTAGCATAATTCATTAGCATAACTTATTTGCATATGCTACACCCCCTGACATCACCGGAAGTATGTCAGAAGGCAAGAAAGAAGAGAGAGAGACAGAGAGGAAGGAAGGAAGGAAGGAAGGAAGGAAGGAAAGAAGGAAGGAAGGAAGGAAGAAAGAAAAAGAAAGAAAGAAAGAAAGAAAGAAAGCTGGCAGAGAGGGGACAGCTACTAATCCAAGCCTCAGAAATACCACTATTCTGGGAGGATAGCTTCAGTGGTGGCTGAAGCCTTCAGAAGGCTGGTCGGAGGAACAAGGTGTCAGGATCATAGGATCCTAACAGGGTTTTCATTGTGCTTTCTGTAACTTGCTATCGCTAAGCTAAAAGTGTAACCATTGCTATCTCTTTCAAGCTGTCTCCTGTTTTCCCCCAACTGTTTATTGCTCTGAGTTATACTGCTCTTTGAAGGTCTGGTCAGTGTAACCATTTCATCCAGGAGAGTGGCGACCCCGCATACTCGCACGTCACCAAAGAACAAATGGCCTTTCCTCCCATGCATTCCCTCCTCCTCCATCCCCGGAGACACAGAACTGTCTTATCGCTATGTGAAGACCTTGAAAGGCCGCGGCAACCACTTTGTTATGTATATGCTTCACACATCTGGGGCGCCCGGTTCAGGAGGGGAATTTTTATAACTTTCACACTTCACCTTTCCTGTGGGAAGTAAAACGGCTAAGATCTTTTAACCGCACTTTTCTCCCTTTTTTGTGATTGGCTGAATGCCGGGGTTCAAACTGTACTGGAGGGTATATTAACTCTGACTGTTCTTTATGTGGCATCTCTAACAAACATTCGAGAACCTGTCATGCAGTACTGAGAAATAAAGAACTCTGTTTCATCAACAAAGGTCTGATCTTTTGCTGCTAAGGGCAGAAGCCTCACACAAGGACCTTTTCAGGGGGCGGGGTCATTTTGCTGCAGCCATGACACAAGCAGGCACTCCCCCACGGAGGGAGGGGCTGGCAGCAACTCCCGGAGCTGTGCTCCCCCAAGCTCCTGCTCAAAATGAGCCCTGCCTTTAAGACCAACCAAGTTTTGTTCTTCGTTGAATAAAACTTGGTGGATCTTAAAGGTGCCGCTGGACTCAAACTTTGTTCTGCTGTTTCAGTCCAACACAGCTAACCCATCTGAATTGTCCTTCACAGATGACCCAAAGTCTTGTTTTTGCTTTCGTTTTGCAAACTAGACTGATTTGAGGATTGGTGCCCGCCCCTGTTTACAAATCCACAGTAGCCCTCCTTGCTTCTTTGATGTATGTTTGGAAGGGAAGGAGAGTTAAAATAAGAGTTCAGTGACACTTTGTAGTTCAGCACACATTTTCATAAGTCAGAGCTCCCTTCATCAGATGCACAGCATTCCTGGCAATTGCTAGAGCTACCCTTAATCACTTCCAGGTAGCTCTAGGAACCATCAGGAACTCTACGGTCATGACTTCCAGTAAGTGGACAAGGTCTTATCTTTCTTCTTCATTTTTTTTTCTTCCCAGGGCGATCATACACACTTCTTGGGCCCCTTGCTGATTAGTAGGAGGTCTCCTGCCATACACAGGCTAACTTCATCAGATGAAGGGACAGAACACCCATTGTACCAATACATTTATATTCACAAGATAAAGGCAGTGCTGGGGAGAGATGCTACAAAGAGTTTAAAATAAAAGCAAATTCCAATAGTAATCAGGTCACGGGGTTGGTGTTGATGTGGGCCACTTCTGGTTGTTAAAGAGACGGAGAAGATTTTAAGGATACAAAGAATGGGCAAGATGAACAGCTGCAACAGGAAGTTATAGAGGTATAGCCGAATTAATTAACATTTCTGAGGGGTGGGATGTGCTAAGATATTAGGACCTATGGCAACTGAGAAACGCAAGCTCCTTCCTAGGGTTGCCAGGTCCAACTTTGTCCCCAGTGGGGGAATTTGGGGGGCATTCCTGGAGAGGGTCGGCCAACCCCGACATGATGAAGAAGAAGAAGAAGAAGAAGAAGAAGAAGAGATTAGATTTATACCCCGCCCTTCACTCACTTGGAGTCTCAGAGCGGTTTACAAACTCCTTTCCCTCCCCCTCCCCACAACAGACACCCTGGGAGGTAGGTGGGGCTGAGAGAACTCTTTCCCAAGCTGTCCTTGAGAGAACAGCTGGTACAGAGCTATGGCTTGCCCAAGGTCATCCAGCCAGGTGGAAGTGGAGGAGTGGGGAATCAAACCCGGTTCTCCCAGATTAGAGTCCGTGCACTTAACCACTACACCAAACTGGCAACATGACATCATGTTGGGGATGTCCTGGCTCCAAGACCCACTCCCACAGGGATGGTTCTGTTGGCTGTCTGCACTTAAAGGGGATCTCTTTAAGTGCAGGCAGCCAGAGGTCCCCACCTGCCCGATCTCTGAGCGACAATACTGCTAGGAGATCGAGAGTGCAGCCCACAGCCACCCCTTTCCCTCCTCTCTCAAGAGAGAAGGGAGAGGGGTGGCTGCGGGCGTTGGGGGTGAGGCTTCCCCCTGAAAAAGTGGGTAACCCCTGCCAAATCGAGGGGTCTGGCAACCCTACTGACACCTGGTGTTGTGATTGCATTTCATATCCGAATGAATGCTAATTCCACCATTTCCCATTAGATCCTGCCTTGGAAAAGAATCGTGACTTCTCCATCAGCACGCAATGCCCAAGAAGATAAAAACTGTGTGCCCACTGGTTTGTGAAAAGAGAACAGGGGCTATCTCACTATGCCTCCAAGCAGATTTTTAAAAAACCGAACAACACCTCAGTCATTCTTTTATTTTAAAACCGTCGAAGTCTGATGCAAAAGTTCACTCTTGCATACGAACACTGAAATTTCACTGCCTCTCGGTTACCCTCTGGTGCAAAGCTCTCCGAGGTCAAAAGCAAAAGACTGCCCTGGCCAAAAAAAGCCAAAAGCAGAGGGGATGAAAAGTTTTTTTTTTTTTAAAAAAAAAGCCTTTTAAACACACAAAGAGGAGGCTGTTCATATTTCACCCTTGTTTCCTCTGAAGATTGACATAGTAGCTCCCCCCCCTCCCCGCCGTTCCATTTTTTTCCATTAAGCGAGTTCTTTGGAGAATATCTGAACTTTTTCCCATCCCAACAATTCCCACGGACAATTGGCACAGAAGCGAGGGGAACTTGCAATCCTCGGATTTTTTCCAAGCATGAGTTAATTTATTTTTTAAAAATCCGCCATTTCCCTCGTACTAACAGTAAACAGAGTTCGCATCCATATGAAGTCCATAGCGGCCCATCATAGCATTGGGGTTTTTTTGGGTTTTTTTTGCATTTTTGTGTATTTTTAGAGCAAGATAAAGAGGGATGAAATCATTCGGTCCTGTCCCCCGTCTTTCACGTTCTCAGATCTCAGTTATGTCCATTTATGCTTTTGCTTTTTCCTCCCCTTAAGATGTAGAGGTGTTGTGTTTCCTTTCTTTTGCCGGCTCCCTAAAAAGAACGGGGCAGCCATTAAAATAAGAGGTTTTGCTTCCAGTGTGATCGGTTTCCTTTTCAGGTCTAATGGATATATTGACATATACTGTTAGAAACAATAGAATGGGTGAATAGGACATGTAATTAGGGGTATCAGCCCTTGGCTGGCAAACTGTGTGGCGGAGGGCCCGGGGGGGGGGGGGGGGAGAGAAGCAGGGAGGTGGAAATGTCAAATTCCTAGGCTATCACACAGATGTGGTGATGTCACTTTCAGTTTTGCAGCATCTGGCAATGGGAGACGTGCCTCTTTTTTTGGTATTTTTCATATGTGCATCTGTGTGCATGAGTGTGTGCAGGGCTATTTTTGGGCAGGAACGTACAGGAACGGAGTTCCGGCTGGCTCCTGACTTGGCCAGTTTGGTGTAGTGGTTAAGTGCGCGGAGTCTCATCTGGGAGAACCGGGTTTGATTCCCCACTCCTCCACTTGCAGCTGCTGGATGACCTCGGGCAAGCCATAGCTCTGTACTAGCTGTTCCCTCAAGGACAGCTTGGGAAAGAGCTCTTTCTCAGCCCCACCTACCTCACAGGGTGTCTGTTGTGGGGAGGGGAGGGGGAAGGAGATTGTAAGCCGCTCTGAGACTCCTTTGGGTAGTCAAAGGCGGGGTATAAATACAATCTCCCCCTCATCCTCTTCTTCTTCTAAATATGCCAACAAAGAAGACCATTCAGTTAAATAAAGGGCAAACAGAAATGGCAGCAGAGAGAAATTTGTCAACAATTTCCGTTCTCTCAGGATTTGGATTATCAAGAAGAGTAAGAATCTTTAGACCAGGGGTGGGCAAACTTGCTCCGTGTAAGAGCCACCTAGAACAGGGGTGGCCAAACTTGCTTAACGTAAGAGCCACAAAGAATAAACATCCGATGTTTGAGAGCCACAAGACATGAACAAATATTACCTGCTTTTATTGGAAAATAAGCAAATTTGCTTTTTGTTGACATTAAATGAGACTGCCAAAAATAATAACAAAAGGGGTAAAAGCAGATATTGATAATGATATTAATTTGTCCAGTGATATTTGTTTGCTAATGATATTTAGCTTCCCCAGCCGCCCTGCCGGGAGCCACACAATATATGTGAAAGAGCCGCATGCGGCTCCCGAGCCACAGTTTGCCCACCCCTGCTTTAGACCATCAGAATATTCCTCCACAAATCCACTCTCTTTACACTCCACTTGCTACAGAAGAGAGGCTCTTAAATTCTCACTGCAGCAACCCCCTAAGCAGTTTGCCATGGGAAACTTTGATGGGGGGGGGGGAGAATACCCCCACACACGCAATTGGATACTTGGATGAAGCGATGCAATACTATATTGAACCTCTCAGGGTAACTGAGATCGGTCTGAGAGGGAAAAACGAAAAAAAGCAATGGCCCGCAGCGTTGGTTCCTTCTCTGAAAGCTCAAAACCACAGCCCCCCCCCCCCCAACCCAACTTTGTTTGTTCTGGAATAAAGCAAAATGGTTTGTGAATAAAACCAAACTAGGGTGGCCGGCCCCCAGGTGGGAGTGGGGAACACCTGATTTGATAGCCCTGCCCCCAACAGCCACCACCCGGTGCAACAGGCCTGGTGTGATGACATCACACAGAAGTGATGTCACCACGCTGGGGACATTGCATGGTGACGCTCTGGAATTTTGGGCAAAACTCTATGATGACCATAGAGTTCTGCCCAAAATACCAGTGTCTCAGCGCAATGTCCCCGGCGTGATGACATCACTTCTGAGTGACATCATCACAGTGGGGACTTCATGCTTGGGGACGTCTCCCTGCCCCCGCACTCCCAGGGAATACTGAAAAGAGGTGTGCATATAAGTGAAGTAACAGGGTGGACTTTGGCTAAAACATGAGGTTCTTATGAGGAAAAAAAAAGAATTTCTTCTGACTCCTCAAGTGTCATGGAAGGGTTAACAAGATTTTCAAGCTGTCTGATACCTTTTATTTGTCTAAGATTTTTCTTTTCGACTCTCTGAACCAAGTTAAAAAAAAAAATCTAACCTCTTTTTTTGGCTAGGATTCCCGCTCAAAACAACCCATTTTAAATTCTAAAATTTAAAGGGCACCATGCTGAGTCGCTGTCATTGTTATCCATGCTGAGTCCTAATTGTTACTCATTTAGCACAATCACTTTAAAAAGAACTAGCAGTGAATTACAGCATGTTGATATGAATGAACTGCAAATGATAGTGGAATTTGTGCTAAGACCTGATGGAAACGGGGGTCTCCTGCCTTGGAGGGAAGGTTTAGAGAATAAACAGACATGGGACCTTGAATGGCATATAAAATTGCACCTCTACGGTGCATTCACTCAGTGGCCTTGAGTGCATCCCTATTCCTGAAGCCTCAGTCTTACACCTGTAAAATGGGAATAATATTCATCTCCTAAACCATGTTATTCCATAAGCTCCGAATCTGAATAACAAGGGGAGGGGCATAGCATCCGTGGTCACTCACACTTCCAATCCACTTTCAGTGCACTTTCCAACTAGATTTTGCCAGTGCACACAGTAAAACCCAGTTAGAAAGTGCACTGGAAGTGGATCGAAAGTGGATTATTCAGGGGTCCGTTGGAGCGGGAGCGCACAGGAGCGCAGCTCCGGGAGTGAGGAGCCCAGGGGGTGGGCACATGACCAAGCACCGCCCCCTCCTCGGCTTCCCCGAGCAGTGCAAAGGCGCAGCGCCCCGGGGAAAGCCCTGCTAGGGTCTTTATTGATTTTAATGTTTTGTTTTAACATTGATAATTTTATCATTGTGCCTTTTATGACTGTGTGCTGCTTTTCCAGAGACTTGCTCAAGGTGGCATATACATTTTCTAAGCATACCATTTTTTATCTGGGCACATGGCACATAAGTACTGGAGAAATTTCACCAACCCTTCAGCAGCTTCCACCCCATCAGTTTGGTGTAGTGGTCAGGAGTTGGACTCTAATCTGGGAGAACCGGGTTTGATTCCCCATTCCTCCACATGCAGCTGCTGGGGTGACCTTGGGCCAGTCACAAGTTCTCTTAGAGCTGTTCTCTCATGAGCAGTTCTCAAAAGACCTCTCTCAGCCCCACCTACCTCCCAGGGTGTCTTGTTGTGGGGAGGGGAAGGGGAAGGGATGGGTGGTGCACATGTCCTGGGTAGCTCAAGTCTACTGGAAACCTGGTGGTTTCAAGGGAGCAGGAAGAGACTGAGGGTGTGTTCTTGACGCTTCTTTTTATTGCACAAAGTATTGGATGGGGAAGGGAATGGAGGAAGAGCAGGTCAGTTTCACTCACCTGTGGAGTGGAGCCTGAGGGGTGGGTGTTGCCTTCTGACACACTTCTGGTATGTTAGGGGGTGTGGTATATGCAAATGAGTTATGCAAATGAGTTATGCTAATGAGCTCCTGCACCTCTTTTTCTACGAAATGACCCCTGTTGATGGGTATTATGGACTAGAGGGTGGTGATCTATAATTCGCTTTTTGAGTTGAGCTGACTTGTCAAAATTTCATTTTTCTGCAAGGAGAACTGGTCAGCACTTTTCCTCTTTTGTTTTCTGTTTGCTTGTTTGAGAAGGACAGAGGTCTACAATGTTACGCCTAATGTGAAGGAAGTGGAAATTTCTCTCCCCCCCAATACTAGAACTCACAGATACCCAGTGAAGTACATAGACCTCAGATTTAACAAGGACAGAAAGAAATACTACTTTACACAATGGGCAGCAGACTTGCAGGGCTGCCAACCTCCAGGTGGAGCCTGGAGGCCTCCCGGAATTACAACTGATCGGTTCCCCTGAAGAAACTGGCTGCTTGGGAGGGTGGACTCCAATGCCCCCTCTAAGCAGTGGAGTCTTGTGAGCAAACATTCTACTTTGTGAGCTGCTTGCATTAAAGTTGTGAGCGAGTGATTTGACGACTGCATAAATTAGTTTGCTCTGGAGCCCTCCTTCCCGAGCTAAGGCGAAAATGTGTGAGCCGGAGGCTAAGAAACTGTGAGCTAGCTCACACTAACTCAGCTTAGAGGGAACACTGGTGGACTCTGACTGCTTGGGTTGTGCACAGGGCTCTTTTTCTAGGAAGAACTCCTTTGCATATTAGGCCACACACCCCTATTGTAGCCAATCCTCCAAGAGCTTACAGAGCTCTTCTTACAGGGGCTACTGTAAGCTCTTGGAGGATTGGCTACATCAGGGGGGTGTCTCCTAATATGCAAAGGAGTTCCTCTTAGAAAAAGAGCCCAGGTTGTGCATGGTTAGGACTTGGATGGGAGACCACCAAGGAAGCCCAGGGCTGCTATGCAGATGAAGTCAACATGGGAAACTACCTCGGATCATCTCTTGGCTTGAAAACTCCATGAGAGGTCACCATGAGTCATTGTGACCGGACAGCACTTATTATTTCATCCACACATTAAAATGCCTCACACCTCGGTACAATGACAATTTGCCTGCATGCAGAAGCAGACTTCCCCAGTAAGATAGAACCTGACTGTGTGAGCCAGGGCTTCCCGCGCATAACCTTGTTGCAGGCACCCTGCAGATAATGCATTCCATTTCACCCATACTCAGCAGGCCTGGACACTGGGGAATGCTACTTCACTCTAAGGGTGCATAGGTGTTATCGGGGCTATTTTGGGGCGGGAACACACAGGAATGGAGTTCCGGCTGGCTTCTGAGTTGGCCACGCCTACAGCTATCCCCCCCCCCCCATTCCCCAGGCACCTTCCAAGCTGCAGGGCACCTGGGGAAGACGAAGAAGAAGAAGAAGAAGTAGTAGTAGAAGAAGAAGAAGAAGAGATTGGATTTATACCCCACCCTTCACTTGGAGTCTCAGAGTGGCTTACAATCTTCTTTCCCTTCCCCTCCCCACAAGAGACACCCTGGGACGTAGGTGGGGCTGAGAGAGCTCTGAGACAACCGTCCTTGAGAGAACAGCTGGTACAGAGCTATGGCTTGCCTAAGGTCATCCAGCCAGGTGCAAGTAGAGGAGTGGGGAATCAAACCCGGTTCTCCCAGATTAGAGTCCGCGCACTTAACCACTACACCAAACTGGCTCTCAAGGGACGCCAAGCTCATTTAGGGAGGGAAGGCAGTTTAAATTGCCTCCCCTCCTCAGGTTCCTCAGGTACCTCGCAAGCCGTTGGGGCACCTGGGGAAGCCAATCCTGGGAGGGAGCTGTGCTGTCAGGGGTGTGGCCTAATATGCTAATGAGTTCCTGCTGGGCTTTTTCTACCAAAAAAAGAGACCTGGGTGTTATCTCGTTGAATGGGATGCCTCTGTCTTAACCTGGGAGCTGCCCTCTGACCCCTCCTCTCTCCCTTTGTCGTCCCCCATTCGAACATGGCCTTCCATGGAGACACATGTCTCTGCAGGTCTCTCCTGTAGAGACAATGCCTTCATATTCCCCCACACCTGATGCCGGACTAACTAGCCATTTGTGACAGGGAAAGTACTCTTTCGATTAGTCCTCTTTTCTTTCTTCTCACTGCAAGCTGAATGTGAGCTGGATCTACCTGAACAAACATAAGTTTATCTTCTTTTGCAATCTACTTCTGGGGCGATTTATTTACTGTGCTTGGGACTGTGCTTCTATGATTGGGCAAACTCTGCTGTATTGAACAAGAATCCCAGTAGTCAGCTCTGGTTTGGGAAATACCCCGAGGTTTTGGGGGTAGAGCTAGGGGAAGGTGGGGTTTGGGGAGGGGAGGAAAGGGACCTCAGCAGGGGACTTCTACTGCTAACCTACCCCCCTGAAACAGGGAGTGATGTCATTCATTGCAAGACACCAGGGCTCATTTCATAGCAGGAGCTCCTCTGCATATTAGGCCACACCCCCCTGATTTAGCCAATCCTCCAAGAGCTTACAGTAGACCCCGTAAGAAGAGCTCTGTAAGCTCTTGGAGAATTGGCTGCATCAGGGGTGTGTGGCCTAACTGGGCTTTTTTTTTTTTTTTAGGGAAAAGCACAACAGGAACTCATTAGCATAATAGGCCACACCCAACAGCAGAAACTCATTAGCATATTAGGCCACACCCCTGACAGCACAGCTCATTACCATATTAGGTGAGGGGCTGGGAAGCACAGGTCAGGCATGGAAGCTTGCCTCTCCCCCCACCAGTGTCTCAGTCCCAGCTAGGTGACCTTGGGTCAGTCACAGTTCTCCCAGAGCTGTTCTCTCAAGGGCAGTTCTCAAAAGAGCCCTCTCAGCCCCATCTAACTCACAGGGTGTCTGTTGTGGTGAGGGGAAGGGAATGGAGATTGTAAGCCGCTCCGAGACTCCTTTGGGCAGTGACGGCTGGGGTATAAAACCAACTCTTCTTCTGGTGGATTAATTAATACATGGATTTCTCTTGCACATTTAGCTTCCATGCATGTGAATCAGTATTCTGGAAAATCAGGGTTCTGGTTCACTGAAGGGGAAGGTTAAACATACATGGAAAGATCACATTTGCACACTCCCCCATTCAATCCAATCGAACAACTGGCTGGTTCCTGGTTCACATGAACGGAGCAGTTCCTAGAACATCAGCAGATGGCTTCAGAGATATGGGAATTGTGTCAATCAGATGTTCTAGACCGAGGCAGTGGTGGGAACTCTGGTTTAATTCCTCACGGCTTTCTTTTTTTGCCAGTAGCTGGGGGCACTGGGATTCACGCTAGGGGGGGACAGGGAGGGGGGACGAAGCGGCAGGGCAGACTCGCGAGTGCCGAGGAGGCCGTGACGGGCCGGCGGGCTCCAAACAGTTGCTACAATGTTGGCTTCTTTTAAAGAGTTTTATCTGCCCAGCCCTCAGTGGTGAGAAATTTAGAGCTTCAGCATGTTGGCAGATTTGATTTCTGCACATCTTTGAGCAAGCACTCCGATTTACCTATATCCTGTTCCCCCTGAATGATCAGGAGAGATGCTAATCATCTTCTGTCCAAAAGTTTCCAGATATATATTTTTTCACGGCGCACATGTGTGTGTGTGTGTGTGTGTGTCTTCTAAGTTATTTACACATTAGGACCACTTCCTGTTTCTGCAGAAATGCCATGAGAAAAGTCTTGATTCTCACAGTGCTTCTGCTTGAGTCACATGCTTTTACAATCTCACAGGGGAAACCGGTTTTTCTAAAGGCCATCCAACACTTTAGTCCCGCCTCATTACTAAGATTGCTATTCCTCTGAAAGCGTAAAAACAACAACCATAAAAACAAATTTCAGCTTCCGCCAGTGAAATTCTCTATCATGACATGTCCGTTCCGTGTCTCCGTCCCCCCCCCCCCCCCCACGTTCAGGAGGTATACGTCACTAATAAATGTCTCATCTCTCAGTGGGGAAAAATTTATTTTTAAATCCGTGAAAGAATTCCATTTTAAAAAGCAGAATAAATCAGAACCCCATTCAGCTATCTGTGGAATCCTCGCAAAGCAGCTGACGATAAGGGGGCATGGTCGTACCAAAGATAAACCCCACATATTAGCTCTTAATGGTGGGTGAATTCAGTCCATGCTTTGAGAAAATCTTGGGAAATGGGAGGGCCAGTTTGGTGTAGTAGTTAGGAGTGTGGACTCGAATCTGGGAGAACCAGGTTTGATTCCCCATGCCTCCACATGCAGCTGCTGGTGTGACCTTGGGTTAGTCACAAGTTTTCTCAGAGCTGTTCTCTCAGGAGCAGTCCTCGAAAGAGCTCTCTCAGCCCCATCTACCTCACAGGGTGCCTGTTGTGGGGAGGGGAAGGGAAGGAGATTGTAAGCCACTCTGAGACTCCAAGTGAAGGGTGGGTTATAAATGCAATCTTCCCCTCTTCTCCTCCTCCTTCTCCTTTCTTCTTCTCCGCTTCCTTCTCTTTTGAAACCCATTTCTGAGGACTGGTGGCTACCTCTCTCCGCTAAGGGGTTTTCCCTGAAATGGGGAGCAACTGTCTCCTTGGATAATCCCACAACAAGAATCGCGAGCAACACATTGAAATATTTTGCTATGCTGGAGTAAAGAAGAATCAGGGGTCATTTCGTAGAAAAAGAGGTGCAGGAGCTCATTAGCATAACTCATTTGCATAACTCATTTGCATATGCCACATCCCCTAACATACCGGAAGCGTGTCAGAAGGCAACACCCACCCCTCAGGCTCCACTCCACAGGTGAGTGAAACTGACCTGCTCTTCCTCCGTTCCCTTCCCCATCCAATACTTTGTGCAATAAAAATAAGCGTCAAGAACACACCCTCATTCTCTTCCTGCTCCCTTGAAACCACCAGGTTTCCAGTAGACTTGAGATACCCAGGACATGTGCACCACCCATCCCTTCCCCTTCCCCTCCCCACAACAAGACACCCTGTGAGGTAGGGGGGGCTGAGAGAGGTCTTTTGAGAACTGTTCATGAGAGAACAGCTCTGAGAGAACTTGTGACTGGCCCAAGGTTACACCAGCAGCTGCATGTGGAGGAGTGGGGAATCAAACCCGGTTCTCCCAGATTAGAGTCCAACTCCTGACCACTACACCAAACTGATGGGGTGGAAGCTGCTGAAGGGTTGGTGAAATTTCTCCAGTACTTATGTGCCATGTGCCCAGATAAAAGATGGTATACTTAGAAAATGTATATGCCACCTTGAGCAAGTCTCTGGAAAAGCAGCACACAGTCATCAAAGGAACAATGATAAAAATATCAATATTAAAACAAAACATTAAAAACAATAAAGACCCTAGCAGGGCTTTCCCCGGGGCGCTGCGCCTCTGCACTGCTCAGGGAAGCCGAGGAGGGGGTGGGGCTTGGTCATGTGCCCGCCCCCTGGGATCCTCACTCCCGGAGCTGCGCTCCTGTGCACTCCCGCTCCAACGGACCCCTGAGAAAAATTAAGTTCTGTGCAGGACATAGAGCCATTTCTGACTACAGCAAGCACTTTCTAATATAGAAGCTTCAGTGATCTGTTTAGGAGATACAAGATAGTAGCACCTACTGACACTCTTTTGATATCTTTTGCTACATCTAGACCAGAGAAAGGGACGATGTCCCAAGTAGGAGAACCTCACATGTAGCTATCTCAACCAGCTCGGTACATCAGCATCCTTCCTAGTTTGACTCCTCCTGGACGGTGCTCCCTCTAAGCTGAGTTAGTGTGAGCTAGCTCACCATTTTTTAGCCTCCGGCTCTCACATTTTTTGCCTTAGCTCTGGAAGGGTGGCTCCAGAGCGAACTAATTTATGCAGTCGCCCAATCACCTGCTCACAACTTGAATGCCAGGAGCTCACAGAGTAGATTTTTTGCTCACAGGACTCCAGAGCTTAGAGGGAGCATTGCAAGGGGGAAAAAAACGGTCCTGGACGACCAGAATGTCCCAGGATGGTGTTTCTGATGTAACAATTTCAGCCTACCCATCACTCTGGAAAAGGATATCCTATTTATTTTTGGCATCTCTTATAACAGAGGTGAAGACAGTGGTTCGTTAAGAAAATGCTGGAATGTTGTGCGGGAGGAGAATGGAGGGTGACAGAGAACAATTATCATTGACGAGCTCAATGTATCCAAGACAACCTGGTTGGTCTGTGCAGATTAAAGCTAGCGATATTGTGTAGATGCCAGAGGCGAAAGCATTATGCCTTGGGAGGAAATGGAATGATCAGGGAACAGGCCTCCTGTAGGGTTGCCAGCCTCCAGGTGGGACCTGGGGATCTCCCACTTTTACAACTGATCTCCAGCTGACAGGGATCAGCTCCCCTGGAGAAAATGGCCGCTTTGAAGGGTGGACTCTAGGGCATTGCGCCAATGCGCCCTCTAAGCTGTGGAGACCTGTGAGCAAAAAATCTACTTTGTGAGCGACTGGCATTAAAGTTGTGAGTGAGCAATTTGGCTACTGCATACATTAGTTTGCTCTGGAGCCCCATCCTTCCTGAGCGAAGACAAAAATGGGTGAGCCAGAGGCTAAAAAAACCTGTGAGAAGAAGAGATTGGATTTATACCCCGCCTTTCGCTAACCGAAGGAGCCTCAGAGCAGCTTACAAATTCCTTTCCCTTCCCCTCCCCACAACAGACACCTGTGAAGTAGGTGAGGCTGAGAGAGCTCTTTCAAGGGCTGTCCTTGAGAGAACAGCTCTGACAGAACTATGGCTTGCCCAAGGTCATCCAGCAGCTGCAAGTGGAGGAGTGGGGAATCAAACCCGGTTCTCCCAGATTAGAGTCCATGCACTTAACCACTCACAGTAACTCATCTTAGAGGGAACACTATGATTGTACCATGCTGAGCCCCCCCTCCCCCAACCTCACTGTCTCCTGGAACCACCCCCAAAGTCTCCAGGCATTTTCCAACCCAGACCTAGTAGCCCTAGTCTCCAGTTTCCTCAAAACTTGTTTTGATTCCCTCAGAGTTCCTCAAAGGGGTTGGTTGAATAAGGGCATAAGGTACTGCAGGCATGAATAGAACCCCTCTGAAAAAGTTTTCTAGTCTCCCCAAAACTCTTTCAGCTTCTTCCAGAACCCCTCTGCTGTTTCTCCTGGAGAAAAACCTCCATGTTGCTCTAACTATTACAGAAGAGGAGAAGAAGGAGGAGATTGGATTTATACCCAGCCCTTCACTCACTTGGAGTCTCAGAGCGGCTTACAAACTCCTTTCCCTTCCCCTCCCCACAACAGACACCCTGTGAGGTAGGTGGGGCTGAGAGAGCTCTTTCCGGAACAGTCCTTGGCCGAGGACAGACTGGCAGTCTGGCCCGCTCTGCCTCCGCTTTAAAAGCGAAGGCAGAATGGCTGTTCAGACTGCCACATCTGCCCGGAGGAGGTGGCCCGGACACAACGCGTCCAGCGCCATGCTCCTCCCACAGCAGCCGGGCACCACTTCAAAGTGGTGTCCCGGCTGCTGCAGCGCGCATTTCACCCGCTTCCGGCGGGTGTGAACGCACGCCGGGCGGGGGAGCCACGTGGCGTTCGGATGCCGCCGCCGGAAGCCGCCCGCAGTCTGGACGCTGCGGGCGGCTTCCTTGCGGCAGCGTGCGAACACCGTGCGGTGGGGGCAATTCCCCCCACTTTGTTCTGCCGCGCTGCGGAGGAACAGCAGAACTCCAGTCTCTCCACGGCCCTTGAGAGAACAGCTCTGACAGAACTATGGCTTGCCCAAGGTCATCCACCAGCTGCAAGTGGAGGAGTGGGGAATCAAACCCAGTTCTCCCAGATGAGAGTCCGTGCACTCAACCACTGCACCAAATTTTGGCAGCCCCTCAAAAGCTTCAGTGGATTTAAACACAAAAAGGATTAGATATCTGAGGACTACATATTTGAGGGTGTTAAAGGATGAGGAGACGGAGAAAGGAGGAGGAGGAGGAGGAGGAAGAACAGGAGGAGGAAAAGAAGGGGGGGACACAAGAATTGGAATTGTAAAATCAATGATTAAAAATGGCAACTTGGCAGGAACAGAATCCAAACACGAAATCAGTCGGAAATGCCGAATCCAGTCCCAAACCTACGCCAGCCTATTTTTAGCCTCCTTGCCGAAGAAACTGCCCGCCCAAGTTTTGTGTTTTAAATAAATAATTCCTTATGTCATGAGAACCAAAATCAGGTATAGGATGTCTCAGGGCGAGCTGAAACGAGATGCAGTTTTGCCGCCGACAGATGCACCATCAAGCCGTCCGGTTCCCTTTAATTCGGTCGGCGGCAGCTTTGTGCTACTTCTGTCAAGCCGAATCAAATGGAGCGTTAATTTTTGAAGCAAAACCTCTCCGATTATTTCACTTGCAATTTAATCCAGAGCTAACCTCGGGGCGCCCGGAGGTCAGATGTCAATGAATCAGTTTAGCATGCTATCCAACCCCCTGATCAGGAAAACATTTCTCCCCCTATGGAGCCTTCCTTATGTAGACTGTTCATTCACTATCTCTGCGGCTCTAAAATTCACAAGGAGGTGAATGCAATGGCTTTAAAGGGGGGGGGGGAGAAAGGAGAGGTGATAGAAACAGATGCTGGGCATTCTTTGGATGTTAAACCCTTCGTTGAGGGCAACTAAACAACACCCTGCCCGAATCTAGATGGCCCGGGCTAACCCAGTCTCATCAGATCTCAGAAGCTAAGAAGGGTCAGCCTTGGTTAGTACTTGGATGGGAGAACGCCAAGGAAGTTCAGTCCCACTATGAAGAAGAAGAGACTGGATTTATACCCCGCCCTTCATTGCCCAGGGGAGTCTCAGAGCGGCTTACAAACCCCTTTCCCTTCCCCTCCCCACAACAGGCACCCTGTGAGGTCGGTGGGGCTGAGAGAGCTCTTTGGAGAACGGCTCGTGCGAGAACAGCTCTGAGAGAACTTGGGACTGACCCAAGGCCACACCAGCAGCTGCATGCAGAGGAGTGGGGAAGCAAACCCCATTCTCCCAGATGAGAGTCCACGCACTTAACCACCACACCAGATCTGGCTGGGAGAAGAAGTTCTCTCCGTCCACTCTCTGTACCAGGGTTCCCTCTAAGCTGAGTTAGTGTGAGCTAGCTCTCAAATTTTCAGCCTCCAGCTCACACATTTTCATCTTAGCTCAGGACGGATGGCTCCAGAGCAAACTAATTTCTGCAGCAGCCAAACCGCTCGCTCACAACTTGAATGCCGGTAGCTCACAGAGTAGGATTTTTGCTCACAAGACTCCACAGCTTAGAGGGAACATTGCTCTGTACCCCATTTTTTATTTTATAAACCTCTATCACACCCCCTTGAAGTCATCTCTTTTCTAAACTAAAAGGTCCCAGACACTTCAGCCTTTCCTCATTGGTAAGGGGCCCCAATCCCCAATCATCTCAGTTGCCCTCTTCTGTACTTTTCCCTGGCTCTGTGATTGCACAGTTAGCGCCGTAGGGTGGACCTGAGTTCTAGCATTACGGAACAAAGAGTTCCCTCTCTCCACTTTCTTCACACCATCTGCCACGTCTCCCCTTGGCCATCCCCCCCCCCTACACTATTTTTTAAAATTTATTTATTATTTCTATTTATATCCCGCCTTGCCGGACAAATTGGCTCAAGGTGGCACACGGGCATTAAAAGGGATAAAACAATAAATACAATAAAAGGTGCATATGCGACATAAAATACTCTAGGAAAGTGAAACGCCTTAATCTTTCCTGGTGAGGGAAGCTGCTCTGTCCCTTTAATTGTCCTGGCTGAATTCTGACAGTTCCTCTCCACCCACACCAGCAGTGCGGTTCTGGAAGAATAGTTAGACAGACGGGGAAACTGACTCACAGAGGTGTGGGTCGTCACTATATGGATCATCTAATGTTACAGATCAGATCTCCAGGAGCAGCTAAAGGAATCTGTGTGAGTCAGAATAGCCTTACGGATCTGCTATCCACGGTTCCTTGCGATCTACGTTGCCTTGACTCCCTCAAAAGAAAATAGCTTCAAGTTCCGCCTGTCCCTAGAACTATTGACAAGTTAGTGGAGAAAGCGTCGGAATCCTGCTGAACCTTCAAGATTGAGACAGTCATGACATTGCAATGGAGGGGAATTCCTGTCTCCTTTCCACGCTCACCGCTTGCTGGTTTTCTCTCCGCTCAGCTCCCACTGATGCCGGGAATGAATGAAAGGGTGCTCTTCCTGCATTGCAGGCTGCAGACAGATTCATAGGCCTGACCTTGGGTCAGCGGGTGGATAGTTCACTTGGGCTGCAGCTGAATGCAAAGGTCAAGTGGCGCGTTGAGGGAGAAAGTGGAAGGAGAGGCAGATGGCTGCCAATTTCATTCTCTTCCCGCTGGTCAACCTGTGGCTGCTGGTGCGCATGCCACATGAACTTGTGTGGTCATATTCATTTGGGGGATGGAAAGGGCCATCAACAGTGGGAGGGCTTCTGGAGTTCTGGCCACGCTGGTGGACCTCCTGGTGGCATCTGGGTTTTGGCCACTGTGTGACACAGAGTGTTGGACTGGAGGGGCCATTGGCCTGATCCAACATGGCTTTTCTTAGGTTCTTATGTCTGGGGTAGTGACGCTCTGTCTCCTTGGTGCTTGGGCGGGGGGGCACAGTGGGAGGGCTTCTGGAGTTATGACCCTGCTGGTGGACCTCTTGATGGCACCTGGGTTTTGGCCATTGCGTGGCACAGACTGTTGGGTTGGATGGGCCACTGGCCTGACCCAACATGGCTTCTCTTGTGTTCTTATATTGCAGTCCACTGATGGTGACTCCATTAGATTTTAGATTTTAAAGGCGTGAGGTGAACAGGTGGTTTGCCAAGGCCTGCCCCTTCACAGAGATCCTGGATTTACTTGGTGGTCTCCCATCCAACGAACCAGGGCTGGCCCTCCTTAGCTTCTGAGATCTGATGAGATTCAGCAATCTTGGGCCGTCCGGGTCAAAGTCAATAATAATTTGCAAGGCAATGTTAAGCCACTTGCTGCCATTTGATTCAAGAAATAGCATTTTGCTAGATTTTTGGATGGAAGACCACCAAGGGAATCCAGCATTGCTATGCAGAAGCATGCAAGGACAAACCACTATGGAACACCTCTTGCTTTGAAGACCCTATGGGGGTTGCAATAAACTGGCTTGACTTGAGAGCACTTTCCACCACCAGCGATCCATTTGACCAACAAACAGAAGTTTCACAGAGTAAGAAACTGCAGAGTTTGGGAAAAGTCCAAATTATAAACCAGCTCCAGCACTACTTTCTCATACACTTTGAGTGCTGTCCTAAGTAGATCTATGCAGAACTCTACTCAGGTTTAGTCAATGGTGCTTCCGAGGATTGCACTGCTAAAGAAGAAGAAGAGAAGAGATTGGATTTATATCCCGCCCTTCACTCACTTGGAGTCTCAGAGCGGCTTACAAACTCCTTTCCCTTCCCCTCCCCACAACAGACACCCTGTGGGGTAGGTGGGGCTGAGAGAGCTCTGAGACAACTGTCCTTGAGAGAACAGCTGGGCCAGAGCTACGGCTTGCCCAAGATCATCCAGCAAGTGCAAGTGGAGGAGTGGGGAATCAAACCCGGCTCTCCCAGATTAGAGTCAGTGCAATTAACCACTACACCAAACACGGGGGTGGGGGGTGGGGGGGAGGACTCTTTATGCACTGCTTGTAAATCATTGGAACCTTTCCCATCATTCTCTCTTTTCTCAGAAATGCTTATTTTGCATCCAGTAGATGCTAAATACATTTTTGTTTGAGGCATTAGGAAATGAAAACTTCTGTATGCATCTCTAGAATGTAAGTATAAATCATTACAAGATGACTGCCCAAAGTATTCTAAAAAGGCCATTTTTGATCAGCGGCGGGAAAATGTGCCTTTTTAAAGCCACCCCGTCCCCGCCCCCACTGCCCCCTCGAGTGACTCTGGGGGTCACGTCCCGAGCAAGTTCATTTCTGGGCCAGCTCTGCCAAATTATATGATGGGAATTAATGTCCACTTTGAGCTTCCAACGGCAAAGCCTGATTTAAGCTTTTAGGTTGAACTTGTCTACAATTGTCAGGGTGAAAGGCCAAATTGTACCCGTTAATTAACCTAATCCATCTCAATCTGCTTTATTTTATACCTTTTTTCGGGTTTGTGACTCCAGGAAATATATTTAGAAAAAGCCACATACTGTGCTGGAAAAACCCAGAAATGCCATTAAGCTGTTTGGCATCTAACTAATTACACAGTTAATGTTCGGATGGTCTCTCCTGTTTGAAAGGCTGGGGTGGTCGACAGCAATAGATATTGGTGGATTTATGAATGGAACTGCTTCCCACCTCCATTGTCTGATACCAGTTGCTTAAAATGATAGTACAGCCCAGATTGGATTCCCATTACTAAATCATAAAATCTAGCATTTATATGGGGCGCGAAGGGAGCAATTCTAAGCCTGTTTCCTCAGAAGTTAGTCCCATTTTATTCAGCAGGGCTTACTCCCAGGAAAACATTCTTTGAATTGCAGCCTAAAAGTATTTAATGTACTAGTAACTCATTTAAAAAAGAAGTCCTAAAGGTTAGTGTCCATAGTGGTAAAGGCTCGGAGAATAGGCTATGCGGTGTCTGGATACCCAAATGGCACAATTCTATATCAGATTGCCTCCAGGCAGGGGTCATTTCGAACAGGAGCTCAGGGGAGCGCAGCTCCGGGAGTTGGTGGCAGCCCCCCCACCCCCCATGGGGGAATGCCTGCTTGTGCCATGGCTGCAGCAAAATGACCCCGTCCCCTGGAAAGGTCCTTGTTCCTCCGACCAGCCTTCTGAAGGCTTCAGCCACCACTGAAGCTATCCTCCCAGAAGAGTGGGATTTCTGAGGCTTGGATTCGTAGCTGTCCCCTCTCTGCCAGCTCTTTCTTTCTTTCTTTCTTTCTTTCTTTCTTTCTTTCTTTCTTTCTTTCTTTCTTTCTTTCTTTCTTTCCTTCTTTCCTTCTTTCCTTCCTTCCTTCCTTCCTTCCTTCCTTCCTTCCTTTCTTTTCTTTTCTTTTCTTTTCTTTTCTTTTTCTTCCTTCCTTCCTTCCTTCCTTCCTTCCTTCCTCTCTGTCTCTCTCTCTTCTTTCTTGCCTTCTGACATACTTCTGGTGATGTCAGGGGGTGTAGCATATGCAAATGAGTTATGCAAATAAGTTATGCTAATGAGCTCCTGCACCTCTTTTTCTACGAAATGACCCCTGCCTCCAGGCATGGGGGGAGTAGAAAAACAGCATACCTTGACATCCTAATTGTCTATGTTCAGGGTGATTTTTAAGGAAGGCACTCAAATATCCCCGCATCCTTCCCATACTGGGACTGTGAATTGCGGTGAGCGGTGTGGATTGTGCCCGTGGTCTGTGATTGAATTCTTTATTTATTTCATGGCAACCTATGGCTGCAAAAGTTGGACCATGAAGAAGCAAGACAGGGGGATGATCGACTCGCTTGAGCTGGGGTGCTGGAGAAGGTGATCAACAAGCAAGTATCGGCGTGCATAAAACCGGCGTGCATAAAACCGGCGTGCATAAAACCTGGAAAGAAAAATCCCAAAGCTGCGACTGACTTATTCCGGCCACGTCAGGAGGAAGGAGTCACTAGAAAAAGCAATTGTGCTTGGATTGGTTGGTGGCAAAAGGAAACCTGGCCGCAAAAGAACACGGTGGCTAGACGCCATAAAAGTTGACACCAGCCCGAGCATGGAAGAACTCAAAGAAACAGTACAAGATCGGAAGACACGGAGAGAGGTGGCCCATAGAATCGCCAAGAGTCAAACACGACTGGATGGCTGACGGCAACAATTTATTTCATTAGGCTTTTACAAGCCGGTGGACCCGCGATACTCGCGGGGGGGGGTGAGTCTCTTCCTCCTCCTCTCCCCCAGCGCGCTGAGCCTCTATCCCCTCCCCCTTTGGCAGCTTCCCCCCTCCCTCCCTTCAAAACGGCAGCGGCGGCAGCAGGGAGACCACCGTCTGCCGAGGCTCCCCCCCTCCCCCCCTTCCTTGAAAACAGCGGTGGCAGGGATATCACCATCCACTGAGGCTCTCCCCCCTCCCCGAAAACGGCGGCGGCGAGGCCTCGCCACGCCGCTTCCCACCCCCTCCCCTACAGTGGCCAGAGCTTTCTCCGAGCGTGCACGGAGAATGCTTTAACTTTTCAGGGGATTTAAATATCCCCCAAGAAGTTTTTCAAACTTTTTGGATTTTTCTGCAGGCGGGGGGGTCACCCCTCACCTGCAGAAGTCCCCCCTCTGCCCTCCAAGTGCCCCCCCCGCGTGGAATTAGGTATCCGCATGCGGGGGGGGGCACTTGGCTATTAGATATATAGATATCACCCTCCCTGCAAGCAGGCTCAGCGTGGTGCACAGCCAATTCATATAAATACATATAAAATACATTTCAGCAGTCTAAAATATAATATCATAAAACCCAATATGTGTTGTAATACAGTTTAGGTCCCCCAGTTTCCTTTAGCAATGGGGGAGGGGGAGCAGTTAGTGAACCGGCTAGTTGTTAAAGACTGATTAAACCTGTTAAAAACCATTGCTGTCCTCAACCATATGCTTGGAGGAATATCTCTGCCTTGCAGGCCCTACGGAATTGTAACAGATCTCACAGGAGCCTGATGTTATTAGACAGAGAGTTCCACCAAGTTGGAGCCAGGGCTGACAAGGCCCTGTCTCTAGTTGAGAACAACCGGACACTCTCTGGGTTAGACTTGCCATTTGCCCACTGGGCTTGCCAACTTCCAGGTGGTGGCTGGAGGTCTCTCACTGTTACAGCTGATCTCCAGGTGACAGAGAACAGTTCACCTGGAGAAAATGGCCACTTTGGAAGTTGGATTCTAGGGCATTATGCCCCAAACCCCACCCTCCTCAGGCTCCACCCCGCCAAATCTCCAGGTATTTTCCAACCCAGAGTTGGCAACCCTGTTACCCACCCATGATGAGTAAAACCCTGACATTAGCAGCAATAGCCCACCCTCGAGAAATTGTGACGTATGAGGAAAAATGGCCTCCATGGTAACCTTCTAGGAGTTTCCTCATGTCTCTATGGTCTTTACATTAGAGACTAGGGGAAATTCTTTCTTACAGCATCACCCAGAAGTGATGTCACAACCTCCCTAGACTTCACCTTGTCCAGGCACCACCATCAAAATCTACCAGCATTTACTGGGACAGTGATAGGGTTGCCAAGTCCTTATGACTTACCGGCGGGGGGGAGTCCTCCTGAGGCCGGGAGCTTCTTTGGCGCGCGCGCTTGCATGTGCGCTGCGATGATGTCACCCGGAAGTGACATCATCACGTTGGGGGCGTTGCCAGGGTGACGCTCTGGCAATCGCCCCAAAACTCTATGGTACCATAGAGTTTTGGGGCGATTGCTAGAGCGTTGTCCCGGCATCGTCCCCAACGTGATGACGTCACTTCCGGGTGATGTCATAACGCTGGGGAAGTTGACGACTTCGGGGGTGGGGTTCCCCCCGCTGGCCGAATGCTGGCTGGCGGATCGGGAACCCTTGTAGCGGGGGATCCCCTGCCCCCCGGGCTGACTTGGCAGCCCTAGACAGTGAGGCTGACAACCATAGTCTGAATATGTATTCCATGCGTTTCAGTATACATTGCAATCCATACTTTCATAAGATGTCCATAATGATCCATCCAAATTCACATCCAAAGCTATTTTCTGCTTCCCTTCCCAAAAAATCCCAAATTTGAGAAATATCAAAAGAAAAAAGAATGAAAATCAGATGCATGCAGTTCTATTTGCACTGTGGATACTTTGGAAAGAGTTCATGTTCCAGAGGAATTGAACACACAAGGGCACATGAAGCTGCCTTCTACCAAATCAGACCATTGGCCCATCAGAATCGGTACTGCCTACTCTGACTGGCAGCGGCTCACTGGGTCTCAGGCGGAGGTCCTTCACGATACCTACTATCTGATTCTTTTAAGTGGAGATGGTGGGGGTTGAACCCGGGACCTTCTGCATGCCAAGCAGATGCTCTGTCATTAAAAGGCACAGCCCCTCCCCTGTTCAGCCCCTCACATGCCCACCACCTGCCGCCTGAAGTGGTAGACTCCAGATAAAACTTTATCGCTTGATCTCGCTGCTTGTACAAACTCGAGAAGCCCATCCAGCTACTCACTTGCAGCTGCGTGCTTATCACAGGATGACTGCGATATCGAGAGATGGCTCCACGTGCAGCCCAGATGTTCTGACAGGAAGCCAAATGCTTAGAACTCAAACGGGGATTCAAATGCAGCTTAAGCCCTCGGGCCAAAGTGCCTTGCAATATTTTTTTAAAAAGAAAATACTTCAGACAAGAAGAAGAACAGAAAACAAACAAACAAACCTCATAAGAACATCAGAAGAGCCCTGCTGGATCAGACCAGTGGTCCATCTAGGCCAGCATCCTGTCTCACACAGTGGCCAACCAGTTCCTCCGGACAGCCAACAACAGGGCATAGAAGCCAAGGCCTTCCCCTGATAAAAACATCAGAAAAGCCCTGCATTTAGGCCAGCTTTCTGTCTCACACAGTGGCCAACCAGTTCCTCTGGATGGCCAACAACAGGACATAGAGGCCGAGGCCTTCCCCTGATGTTGCCTCGTGGCTCTGAGGTTTCAGAGGATTAGTGCCTCTGAATGTGGAGGTTCCCCTCAGCCACCATGGCTAGTAGCCATTGACAGACTTATCCTCCATAAATCTATCTAATCCCCATTTACAGCTGTTTTCTTCCTTGGCCATCTCTACCTCACATTGAAATAAAGTGGCAAAATGCAATTAACGCTCATTAAACAGAAACAAACTGGACAAGTTATTTTTTTTAATTCAGTGTATAGGAAGGGGTATTATCCTACTTACAGCAATGTCTGTCTACATCCTTGAGTCATTATAGTGGGTCCATAAAATAGAAAGACAAGCAAACCCCGTAAGGTCCCCCAAATTATTGATTGATTCGTTTAAAACATTGTTATGCCACCTTGACAGCCAGTTTGGTGTAGTAGTTAGGAGTTTGGACTCTAATCTAGGAGAACAAGGTTTGATTCCCCATGCCTCCACATGCAGCTGCTGGGTGACCTTGGGCCAGTCACAGTTCTTTCAGAGCTGTTCTCTCACGAGCAGATCTTGAAAGAGCTCCCTCAGCCCCACCTACATCACAGGGTGTTTGTTGTGGGGAGAGGAAGGGAAGGAGATTATAAACTGCTCTGAGACATCTTCAGGTAGTGGTGGAGAATAAATCTAATCTCTTCTTCTTCTCTTCTTTCCTCCCTGGCCAGGATCCCCGAGGCAGCAGACATTTTTTTAAAAAAGTTAAGCCTGTAATTCCTGTAAGGAGACAGACTTTAGTTGTTTGCTTGCACCGTCTAAGGTTGTCTCGCTTCATCTGAAGCCCCCCAAGTCAAGGCCTGCGTTAATGGCGGAGAGAGCTTAGATATATTGTTCCAGAAAAGGTCAAGTGGAAGCTTTAAGTAATCCTGCCAGGAAGAGAGGCTGGAAGCCCACCTCTCTGGGAACAGGCAACCCGTTCTTAAAGGTACCACAACTGGTTGTGGTGGCAAGTGATCCAAAGGGGCGGAGATGTTTGAGGCCTTGTGGGACTTGAGTGACCAGCTGGGGAGAGACCTCAGGGGCTGCAGTGAGCTTGGAGATTGGGGGTTTAGAGTAGGGTCACCAGACCCCCCAGGGAAGGCGGGGAAGGCCCCATCGCCCTGCCACCAGGCAGCTGGAGAGTGGGGGGAACTTTCCTCAGAAAACAACAAGACCTGACTGACATTGCAGTGGTATATCTGCGTCACTTAGGGCTGCCATCCTCCAGGTGGGGCCTGGGGATCTCCTGCTTTTACAACTGATCCCCAGCTGACAGAGTTCAGCTCCCCTGGAGAAAATGGCTGCCTGGAAGGGTGGACTCTAGGGCATTGGACCATGCTGAGGCCCCTCCCCTCCCCAAACTCCGCCCTCTCCTGGCTCCACCCCCAAAGTCCCCAGGTATTTTCCAAGCAAGACTTGGCAACCCTAGCGTCACTTCCAACATAACCTAGAAGTGATGTCTTTTTTTAAAAATATATGTCTTTATTTTTAAACCAAAACAAAGAGAACAACAACACAAAACAAACAAACAAACATATAAATGCGGGGGGCGACTTGCCTCCTTATGCAAAATAAAAACTAAACCTTATGCCTTACTTTATTTACACATTTTTTTCTTATCTGCTGAACCGTTTCAATCTTTTTATGTTTCTCTTTTTCAAAAATTGAAATTTAATTATAATTCCTCAAATTTTAACCGTTCCTTCACTTCATCAGAAAACAACACCATTGTCCTTACACCGATATTATATATTTCCTTTATAACATACATTTAACAATCTATTTTTATTTCTACTTTACAGAATCACAGTATTTATTTTTAAATCAAACTATCCTTTCATGTAAATATTTTTTTTCTGATCTTCAACTTTAATCCTACATATTCTTGAAGTTTATCTTAACAGAAAAAAAGAAAAACTTATTATGCTTTCAAACTTGCAAATTTGTAAACCGTTCTCAATCTTATTTCTTTGTCTTCAACCATATTGATTCTTAATGTCTTACAAATATACCAGTCTTCTTACTAACATTTAAAAGGAAGGGGGGAAAAATAGAGATATAATTTCCTAAACCTTTCCTCAGATTCTCTTCCCATACCATTATATGATGTCTCATCTTACATTTACAGTTACTATTACTGTATTTAGTTAAGTACTGCCGTAGTTCATCTTAAAAGTTAATCAGTTACTCATAAACCCAAAAGTCCCTATCGGAATCAGATTGTAGCTCTTAATTCTTTTCCTCTTTTTCTGCCTTATTTTTTTTAATAGAATCATATATTTATGTCTCCTCTCTTTGTATATAGAGAGGTTTTCTTTTACCTCTTCCCATCTGTATACAATCTTCAAACAACACAGAAGTGATGTTATCATGTTGGTGACATCAGGGCGATGCTCTGGTATTTGGGCAAAAACTCAATGGTGGAAGCCAAATGTACCATAGAATTTTTGCCCAAATACCAGAGCGTCTCCCTGACATTGCTGCGTGATGATGCCACTTCTAGGACACGTTGAAAGTCACATAGACATGTCCAGGGCTATTTTGGGGCAGGAACGCACAGGGACGGAGTTCCGGCTGGCTTCTGAGTTGGCCACGCCTACAGCCTCCCCCCCCCCCCCAGGCTCCCCAGTCACCTGGCAAGCCACGGGGAACCTGGGGAACCCAAGCCGATTCAGGGAGGGAAGGCAGTTTAAACTGCCTCCCCTCCTCGGGTTCCCCAGGTGCCCCGCAGCTGTGGGGTGCCTGGGGAAGCTGATCCAAAAACTGCCTTTTTTCTCTTGGGTTCCCCATGCCCCCCGCAAGCCGCGGGGCACCTGGGGAAGCCAATCCTGGGAGGGAGCTGCATTGTCAGGGGTGTGGCCTAATATGCTAATGAGTTTCTGCTGTTGGGTGTGGCCTATTATGCTAATGAGTTCCTGCTGGGGGTTTTCTACAAAAAAAGCCCTGGACATGTCATTGCAACATTTTTTTTTGTATAATTCATTTATTCAGAAGTTTTCCACTTTTACAGACATTCATATAATACTTTAAATACGTTTGAGTCCTATACATACATTCAATCCATTTATAAAAGTCGGACCAAGTTTTCCGAAAAGTAGTTTTATAAGAGAAAGAAAGAAACAAGAAAGAAAGAAAGAAAGAACGAAAAAAGAAAAAAAAGAAAGGCATTGCAACATTGGTTGGGCCTCTCTCCCATTCCCAGTAAGTCCCCTCCCCATTCCCTGCTGGTTGCCAAGAGGAACCTAGCAACTTAGTTTGTTGTTGTACAGTCTAGTTTAGAAATAGGCAAGGAAGGAATGAGTGTGGTTTAACAATAGAGTTCTGGTGAATCCCGGAGTGCCACCCCAACATCAGGACATCACTTCTGGTTTTTTGACAGAAGTGACATGGTGTGTTGGATCAATGTCATTTAGCTTGTCCTGAGATAATCCTGGGTTCTGTAAATATTCAGTCCTCTGTGCAGATAGGTGTTGCCAGGCTAGCAGGGAGTGCGAGGGAACCTTCCAGTAGTGGGGAGAGTGAGGCAACATCCCTTTGTGTGATGTCATCAGCACAATGATGTCACATGGAAGTGACATCATCATGCCAGGCTTCTCACACAGTGACACTCTAGCATCCAGGTCAAAACTCTATGGTTACCATAGAGTTTTGGCCAAAATCCTAGAGCGTCACCGCACAACACGCCCAGCGTGATGGTGTCACTTCCACATGACAGGGTTGCACTGGTAACGTCGATGCAGGAGGGGAGTGTTTGGCAGTGAAAGCAGGCCCGTGGCGGGTTGGAGCCCCTGAAATCGGGGAGCTCCCACCCCGACTGGTGGTCTGGCAACCCTATGTGCAGATCTCCATTGCCTCCTCAAGTGAAAAAAAAAAAACCTTGCCTGTGTGAAACTGTCCCACAGAAGTCAAAAGCTGTCTAGTTAGAAAAGTGATTTGGGCAGGGATTTTCCTTGGAAGATCTATCCTTCTTCTCTCACGGAAATATATTTTGGCTCCGAAGGGACACTGGAATCCAGCCGGTATCTTTGACATTTTTTTTTTTTGTCAGTCAGCTCAAAATAATTTGTTTTAGGAAGAGCTCTTGGCCACAGCTCTCCCCTTCTTCCCTCTCATCCTCTGCCAGAGGAGGGCCAGTCACTTTGTTCTTCTCTGATTAAACAGGGAGACAGAAAGAGGGACAGATAAGCATCCCAAGGAGCACACCGGAGGGGAAGACGGAGTGCTTCATGCCTCAAATATGCTGGTGATTTAATCTGCAAGATGCAGAGGACAGCAGCCGGTGATTAACTTCCAAAACACCCGGGTAATTTGCTTCCACTCGCTTTCTGTTCACTTCACAGTTTGGGAGAGCGTGCAGCAGACAGACAGATCTGGACTGGCTGGGCTCAGAAGACCTCTGGCGGACTGGTAGTTTCAGTGTCCCTCTGCCATTCGCCACAAGTCCATTTCAGGAATTACATCCATGAGCACTGACAGCCCACCATCAGCACATGCTGCCCACATTCCCCCCCACTATATGAGTATGCCATGTGGTTTCGACGTGGTTTGGATTTATTGTGCACGCTTTACCCCCCAAAAACCCACTAACTAGTCTGTGTATTATGAACACGTCATATCTGTAATGGCGGAAACCACATGGCCCAGTTAAGCCCTGAGCTTGGGGCCAGGGAACAATAGTCCACTAGGATCCTAGAGTCCCCTTATCAGAGGCTTAGGATATTCAAATAGTCCTATGACAGCCTCTGGTGGGAAACTTATTCAATTACCTTGAGACCTATTCAATTACCTTGAAACTTCCTCAATTACCTCATCCAATTGCCTTGTTTGGGCGAAGTCAGGGGTGCGGCTTACCTGTGTATATAAGCAGGCCCCCTGACCTCCGTCTCCATGCCTCATCTGAACCAGCTAAATAAAATGCTTGCTGAAATCACGTCAACCGGCCTCCGCTGCCAGCACTTTTCAGAACATGTGCACACATTGTCCATGTTCACGCAACACACAGTGACCATGCATACTAGGAGGAGCATAAATACCTGGCAGGGGAGACACCTTGATCACGAAGGAGGTTTTCCTAGGGTGAGGCTCATCCATTGCACTCCGGGTGTGCTGACCCCTGCGATTTCCCCAGATGCGGGAAACTCAACTGCATAATTTGTGGTATGGCACAGGCTAGCCCAATTTGGTCAGATCCCAGAAGCTAAGCAGAGTCAGTCTGGGTGAGGAGTTGGATTGGAGACCACCAAGGAAGTCCAGGGTTGCTGTGCTCAGGAAGGCAATGAAAACTACCTCTGAATGTCTCTTGCCCTGACCTGGATAGTCCAGGCTGGCCCGGTCTCATTGGATCTCAGAACCTAAGCAGGACTGGCCATGGTTAGTACTTGGATAGGAGGTTTCTAAGCAGGTCCAGGGGTGCTAAGGCCCATAGCCAGAATTTTGTGGCTTGTGGGGTAATTTTTTTTTCTGATGGGGCTGAAGTTCAGAAAGAAAAGCCATCTAGCCAATAGAAAGCTGTTACCAGGATAGATCTCTCAATTGCAAGCTGTCAACCACATTAGATGACAGTTCTCAGCTGCGACAAGTTAATCACTTCTGCTAATCACGTCTGTTAATCACTTCTAGAGTCAAAAAAGCTAACACTTAGGCAGAAAAAACTATCTTCAAGGAGACCAGTTTCTTGACACAGATTTAGAAGGGATCCTAGAGGTCACCTACTCCAACCCCCTTGCTCACTGTGGGAATCAGTCAACTACAACACCCCACTCAGCTTAAAGGAGTGCACATCTTTTTTTTTTTCTTTTTTTTAAATGTTTTTAAATGATTGAATAAAGCATTGACAGGAGAAATTATTGTGGGGCTGTGCCTTTAAGAAAGGGTGCGGAGCCCCCAAAAGCCCTACCACAGCTATAGGCCTGGGGGTGCTACGTAGAGGCAGACAATGGCAAGCCACCTGTGTTCATCTCTGGACTTGAAAACACTTTGAACTTGATGGCACTTTCCACCATCATAGGGACCTGCAATTGGTGGGATTGTGACATCTGAAAAGGTCTATGTTTGATGTTATAGAGAGAGAGAGACTGTTTTTCAGAAGAGTGCTTTGAAGCCCAATTAATGTATTATGATAGCAATGCAGAGTCAAGCTATAGAAGAACACCGGGGGGGGGGGGGGGGGGGGGGAGCACACTGCAGTGTAACAGATGAATCAGGTGCCGATCATAAGTGTGGGCAGACAGAGACTTTAGGGTGGAGGGGAATTTGTTCCCACCAGTACAATCCTGCACAAGATTGCAGTGCAACCCCACACATACTTACCTTCTCCTCAGTCCATTTCCTTCAACGGATTTGGAAGGGTGTTACCCCTGGTGAGGATGGCCTGAAAACAACCTGGATCCCCAAGCTGCGAATTCCAGACCCCTTTCTGTAAATAGCACAAGAAGGGAAGCTGGACTGAGCCTTGCTCCAAATGACCAGAGTGGATTCTGGGATCACTGTAAGGATTTGTATCCCCGAACTGTGGAAAGAACGGGATGAGCTGCAATTCAGCAGTAGGACATGTGCTTGATGGTACACAGAAGGTCCCGAGTTCAGTCCCCGGCATCGCCAGTTAAAGGGATCGGGTAGCTGAGAGTTAGTTTGGTGTAGTGGTTAAGTGCGCGGACTCTAATCTGGGAGAACCGGGTTTGATTCCCCACTCCTCCACTTGCACCTGGCTGGATGACCTTGGGCAAGCCATAGCTCTGTACCAGCTGTTCTCTCAAGGACTGTTGTCTCAGAGCTCTCTCAGCCTCACCTACCTCCCAGGGTGTCTGTTGTGGGGAGGGGAAGGGAAAGGAGTTTGTAAGCCGCTCTGAGACTCCCTTGGGGAGTGAAGGGCGGGGTATAAATCCAATCTCTTCTTCTTCTTCTTCTTCTAGCTGGTGATGAGAAAGACTCCGGCCAGAAACTTTGGAGGGCCGCTGACAGTCTGAGTAGACTGTACTTACCATAACAGACCGCTGAACTGACTCAGGTTTGTTTAAGGAGGGGTTGTGACTCAGTGGCAAGGCATCTGCTTTGGGTGCAGAAGGTCCCCATACCAATCCCCAGCATCGCCAGTTAAAAATGGACCAGGCAGTCAGTGATGGGAAAGAACTCAGCCTGAGACCCTGAAGAGCTGCTGCCGGTCAGAATAGACAATACTAACCTGGAAAGACCAAATGCATGGGCGTCAACTACGGGGGGGCTCGAGGGCTCGAGCCTCCCCCGGCAAAATTGAGCGCCCGCCGGTGGCCAGTCAGCCGGCCGTCGCCGCCTCTCCTTCCCCCCCACCCCGGCCTGCCCTCCTGCCTCCCTGGGGCGGGGGGGGGGGGAGAGGCGGCGCTCATCTGCGCCACCCCCGCATGCCCTGAGTGCGAGGTGGAGCGGGAGCTGGGGGCCCGCAAGGGCAATGCGCCGGCCCCCGGCCGCAGGCAGCAGCAGCAGCAATCCTACGCCGCCACCCGAGGTGAGTGGGGAGAGGGAGGGAGGGGGGCGGGGAGCACGGCGGGCGGGCGGGCACGGCCTGGGGGATGGAAGCGGCAGCGCCTGAGGCGAGCAAGGAGAGGGAGGGAGGGGGCGGGGAGCGTGGCAGGTGGGCGGGCATGGCCCGGGGGAGGGAAGCGGCGGCAGCGGTGCCCGAGGTGAGCGGGGAGAGGGAGGGAGGGGGGCGGGGAGCGCGGCAGGCGGCCGGGCCCGGCCCGGGGGAGGGAAGTGGCGGTGGCAGTGGCTCCCAAGTGCCGCCTGGCAAACTTTTAATGGCTTCGGCAGGGGCAGGCGCTGGAGGTGCGTCTGGGCGGTTGCACATGGGGGGGAATAGGAGGGAGTGGGCAGGGAGCAAAAGCCTGCAGCGGGCCGGAGGAGTGCAGGTCTGCCTCCCTGGGGTGGGGGGGGGAGTGCGGCGGGGACATGGTCCCGTGCGCATGCGCACGAGAGAGCCCTCGCCCCCCCCCCCGGGGATTTACAAAGTCTACGCCCCTGACCAAATGTATGATCTTCATTCTGAGAGGGACCATGGTTCAGTGGAAAAGCCTCTGCTTTGCACGCAGAAGATCCCAGGTTCAGTCCCCAGCATCTCCAGTTAAAAAGGTCCAGGCCGTAGGTAATGTGAGAGTCCTCTGCCTGAGACCCTGGAGAACTGCTGCCGGTCTGAGTAGGCAATATAAATTGTGAGAGACCAATGTGTTTATTCAGTGTCAGGCAGCTTCATTTGTACAGTTGGCTAGAACAAACCAGCTTGGGCTATTTGGGAAAGGACAAGAGATCCAGTGTCCGGGGATTCAAAGTGTTCTCTCAGAAACCCAGAGAAGAGCTGAGGGATGGCGCCTTGATTTCCCTGCTTGGGAAGTGGAACTGGCCCTTGAACAAGCCCAGCTGGACAGCCCCTACAAAACAGCACTGCAGGACCACCGAATTCAGTGCCATCAACAATGGACACTGGCTCGCCCTCATCCCACAAAATTAGGGGTTCCATTCCGCCGGTGGAGGTGGGGTTCCCGGCAGCATTGGATGTGGTATGTCCAGGGGTCCTTTCATAGAAAAAGAGGTGCAGGAGCTCATTAGCATAACTCATTAGCATAGGCCACGTCCCCTGACATCACCAGAAGTGGGTCAGAAAGGGAATGTCAGTTTCAGCCCCATTATACCCTATGGGCCATTGAAATCAATGGCAGAAACTCATAGGGTATATGAGGGGCTGGAGGGAAGGGGGTTTGAGGGAGAGGCTCCAAACTTGCAGGGTAGCTGCTGGGGCCTCTCCTCGAAATACCCACTAAGTTTCAAGAAGATTGGACCAGGGGGTCCAATTCTACGGGCCCCCAAACAGGTTGCTCCCATCCCCTCCATTGTTCTCTATGGTGGGAAAAAAACGTTAACTTTTTTCCTCCCATAGAGAACAATGGAGGGAATGGGGGCAACCTGTTTGGGGGTCCGTAGAATTGGACCCCCTGGTCCAATCTTCTTGAAACTTGGCGGGTATTTTGAGGAGAGGCCCCAGCAGCTACCCTGCAAGTTTGGAGCCTCTCCCTCAAATCCCCTCCCCTCCAGCTGCTTTTAAAGTTGCCGCCGAATTTCGGCAGCAATTCGGCAGGGGGCTGAATCAGATTAGAGAATCTGATTCAGCCCGTGGCTGCCCTAGTGGCCACTCCTGAGCTGAGGAAGCTTTGCTTCGCCTTGCTCCGGCCCCAATGGACCCCTGGGTATGTCACTTCTGTTTTGTTTTGAAGTAATCGAAGTAAAATAAGGTAGCTCTAGGAATCGCCGAAAACTCTGTGGTTTTACCAAAGAGTTTCTGGCGATTCCTAGAGCTACTCTGTCACTTCTGATTTTTTTTTTTGAACTCAAAGTGATAATGACATTGCCGCTGGCATCATGGGCCTCCCATATCCCGGCCCACAACCGTTGCACTGGTTACCGGGCACTCCCTGGAAATCTTACACAAAACAGCTGAAGGGCAGGAGACAATTGTTGAGCTTCCACCAATTACCAATGAAGGGTCTGAGACAATGGATCTTGGAGGTGCTGGCC
Source organism: Lepidodactylus listeri (assembly GCA_029233225.1). Taxonomy (NCBI): domain Eukaryota; kingdom Metazoa; phylum Chordata; class Lepidosauria; order Squamata; family Gekkonidae; genus Lepidodactylus; species Lepidodactylus listeri. The sequence continues at coordinate 9,608,606 of JARCFY010000021.1, read as the reverse complement.
GAATTCCCAGCAGGCCTCTATAAGTGAAATCACCAATCTATTCCTTCTCCCATTCCTAACCCCAGCCCGACTCATAAAATTGTTCTGGGAGACTGGATGATGGCCAAGAGAAGGACTGGAAGGCCACTTTTCGAAGTCAGAAAGGGGGAAAGGAGCCTTTTCAATGTGGGGTGTTTGGCAGGTCTGATGGACAAATGGCGTGTATCCAGTCCCCATCATATCCAGATATTCAGGGCATACTGCAGGAAAAATGAAGGTTTCTCTCAGGGACTGACCTGATTTCATTCCGGCTGCAATTTCCCCATAGCTGGGATGACGCTGTGAATTAAAACAGGGGATTGGGGCCGGGGGGGGGGGGGAGAAAGAGACTTAAATGGTGTTCCAAATTCCTTACTCATTCCTTGAGTTGCTCTGACTGCTGGCTTGCCAAACTGAAGTTTTATAGCATGCCATTAAAGAGGCAATAACAAAGGACCCTTCCTGAAGAAATCTCTCTCTTTAATAGCCCTCTTTTTTTAATTTTTGGTGGTTTTGTTGTTGTTTGCTCATTTCCTTCGCAATTCCAACTTTCGCTTGAGTGACACACACTTCAGAGTCTCTCCGAGAATGTTTTCCCAAGAAGAATGATCACTGCTGCTTTTTACAAAAAGGGCTGAGGAACAAAGCACATTGTTATCACAATGTTTACTAAGCTACTTTAAGCCCCCAAACTAGGAGAATAGCTTTCCTTTTCTAATTTAATAATCACCAAGGATCTGGTCTGTTTGAGAAAGGCTGAGAGACTTGTCCCTCACTTACAGACTGAAGGCACATCATTGCCCCAAATTGAATCAAATGCTTATAATCAGGGGTCCATTGGAGCGGGAGCGCACAGGAGCGCAGCTCCAGGAGTGAGGAGCCCAGGGGGCGGGCACACGACCAAGCCCCGCCTGTTCCTCGGCTTCCCTGAGCAGTGCAGAGGCGCAGCGCCCCGGGGAAAGCCCTGCTAGGGTCTTTATTGTTTTTAATGTTTTGTTTTAATATTGATAATTTTACCATTGTTCCTTTTACGACTGTGTGCTGCTTTTCCAGAGACTTGCTCAAGGTGGCATATAAATTTTCTAAGTATACCGTTTTTTATCTGGGCACATGGCACATAAGTACTGGAGAAATTTCACCAACCCTTCAGCAGCTTCCACCCCATCAGTTTGGTGTAGTGGTCAGGAGTTGGACTCTAATCTGGGAGAACCGGGTTTGATTCCCCACTCCTCCACATGCAGCTGCTGGCGTGGCCTTGGGCCAGTCACAAGTTCTCTCAGAGCTGTTCTCTCCTGAGCAGTTCTCAAAAGACCTCTCTCAGCCCCGCCTACCTCACAGGGTGTCTTGTTGTGGGGAGGGGAAGGGAAAGGGATGGGTGGTGCACATGTCCTGGGTATCTCAAGTCTACTTGAAACCTGGTGGTTTCAAGGGAGCAGGAAGAGAATGCGGGTGTGTTCTTTATGCTTATTTTTATTGCACAAAGTATTGGATGGGGAAGGGAATGGAGGAAGAGCAGGTCAGTTTCACTTACCTGTGGAGTGGAGCCTGAGGGGTGGGTGTTGCCTTCTGACGCACTTCCGGTATGTTAGGGGGTGTGGCATATGCAAATGAGTTATGCTAATGAGTTATGCTAATGAGCTCCTGCACCACTTTTTCTACGAAATGACCCCTGCTTATAATGAGGTACAACCACAGGTCAATGAGGAAGATGCTTTTAGTTTTGAATTCATATGTGTTAAATAGTGGGTTCCATTGAGCAGTAGACTCATTACTAGTGATCCGCTCTACTTTATTAGTGATTTCAGCAAGCACAAGACTGAACTTCAAGGCCGCAGCCCATGTTTAAATAGCATGCAGTTGCCACACCCAAACACCCCCCCTCCCAACGATTGGCTATTTACATAACATTGCTTCTTGATTGGTTACTACCAGAGTCCTCGTGGGCTATTGTTCTTGGGCTCCAAGCTCAGCCAGTCTCTGGCAGAACAGTCCTGGAATGTTTCAGTCCCAATGCATAACAGTATGAGTAACAATGGTCAGTTGCTTTGAGTTCTGAAGTAAAGCACTTAGGTCAAATTTACATCTGACTTTCCCGCTGGAACCATTCTAGTTTTTTTTTTTTTTTTTAAACTGTCTATACCTGTTTCTAGTTTCAAACCATACTGGTTCTAGTTTATAAATTACTGTTTACATTCATTAATTGCCCTCCTGTGGTCAAGCTAGCATTATACTGCTTTAAACAAATGCTGTTGCTTAGTGCTCTTCAGACCCCCTGGAGTGAAATTTGAAACCAGCGTGAAATGAGCTTGGGAAAAGACAGCAGTCAAACTACCTCAGAGGGGAGGTATAAATTGGGCCCTACAGTCCATCAGTGGTTTTTACTCCAAGTAGGCAGGGGCTTATGATATATATATATAAAAAACTGCCTTGGTTAATTTTGTTGAGATTTTAGGTTCCATTAATAAAGATGACCAGATTGTTTTCAGTCCCCGAATGTTGAATGCTTTTGCCTGGCAGCCGCGATGCTTGTTAGGGTTGCCAGCCTCCAGGTGGGGCCTGGAGATCTCCCGCTTTTACAGCTGATCTCCAGCTGACAGAGATCAGCTCCCCCGGAGAAAATGGCTGCTTTGGTGGGTGGACTTTATGGCACTGGACAATGCCGAGGCCCCTCCTCTCCCCAAACCCTGCCCTCTCCTGGATCCACCCCCAAAGTCCCCAAAGATTTTCCAACTCAGATGCTTAATGCTCATGCCACCTCAGCTTGTGGGTTCTATGAGGGCAGAACTTGGAGTGAATCTTGCAGTCATTCAGAGAGAATAAAATATTTTTTTTAAAAAACACTTTTCAATCAACTTCATGTAACAGAAACACAGAAGTTCGTATTGCAACAGAACAGGGGTCTTTTAAAGTCCGAACTGTGAACCTCTTCCTCCTTCACAGCCTGCCACCTCCAAAGTCCGTCTTTTCCCTCTTGTTGGTGGGTCAAGAAGTCACCAACCGAATACTCGGTGCACTGGCTTCCAGAATGAGGGTCCAGTTGAATCCCCCACTAGATGACACAGCCTTGAAGCAATAATTCTAAGATTTAACCATTTAGAATAGAAGTCTCCCTCCATTACCAGTGTCCATCCATAAATCTTAGGCTGCGGTCACACACGTGAGATAAAGTGGGGAAGAAGAGAGGCTATTTCCTCCAGTGGAAGTTGACCCACAGTTGCGCAGTCACACAGACTTTTGAAGCTGTGGGCACAGCCCACCACTGTGTGATCAGACGGAACCACGAGTGAGTCGGGGTTTTTTTCCTGTTTGTCTCCGATGCACTTAAGGGATCAATGATTCGCACCTCAGCCCTGAGGGCTCCCTATGGAGTGTGTGATGATGTGCGCACTGAGAAGGGGGAAAAACCACAGCACAAAGTCAGACCATGATCACATCATCCTGATCAGACCATCCTGATGCCATGAAAGCGTGCTGGAGCAATCAGACATGAGAAAGTCCTTCTGTGGCCCATAGCAACCTGTTTGCTACCGGACTTTTTGAGGTGTCTTTTAACTCCACTTTTGCGGTGGAGCAACATGGGTCGCTACTGGCTGCGGAGTGCTTCCCAGAGGCTGTTGTCTGATCACGCTCTTTTAATCCACCTGGCATTCACACCTATGTTGGGGCTAATTGTGCGTGTGATCGCAACCATAGTTATCCCAAGGTGTTAAGGTTCAAGCGCCTCAGTAGGGCAGTCTTGCTTTCCTTCTTTGCTTTCCACACAGTCTGCACCCTTCTGCCTCTAGAGGCTTCCCTTCCTGCCTCATGCCATTCCTAGCTAAAATATACCTTTACACATTTATCTGCTATTTTGACCTATTTGTTGCTCTACAACTGTTGACCTTATAACCTTAGCTTGTTATTTTGTTTTGTCTTTGCACATCTTCGTCATGTTACATGTTAATTTGCTGTTCACCCCCTGTCTATAACTCTGAACCTAACCTACCATTCCAATGCATTTGAAAAAAAAAAATGGGCATGCACACAGAAGCTGATAGCTTGAATAAAACGTTTTTGGCATCAAAGACGTCACTGGACTCTAAATTTGTTCTATTTGCATTTTCATTTCGTTCACTTATCTCCCCAGTTGGGATGCCAAGCTCCTTAGAACATTGTCTCCCTTCCTCCGCCTTAACAACAACCTTGCGAGGTAGGCCGGGCTGAGAATATGTGATGCGCCCAAGGTCCTCCAAAAAGCTTGCGTGGCAGAGTCGGGATTCAAATCTGGGTCTCCCGGGATCTTAGTGCAACACTTTATCCACTGTGCTACAACAGCTGTCGTGATGCGCCTTAGAAAGCGTGTGAATTAAGATCAATTTGTTCATTTCAGTGAGCATGCTCCACCCCCACCCCCCCAGCCCCCGGCCACAAGACACAAAGAACTCTGCCATCTTTGCCGATTTTCTATCGGTTTATGGTATCTCCCCCTCTCTCCATGCCTACTATGGGGGGGGGAATCCATTTTTAAAATTCACTTTTGAAGCAGCGGCACTATTGGAATATGGCATTACATGACTCTGTAACCTTTTTTTTCCTTCCAGAAAACCACCCTTTATGAATAAAACATAGGTGACCTTTAAAAACTTAGCAGTTGTACTGGGGGATTGCATATTAACAAGCTTTTTGAAGAGCCCGGAAAGGCATGGCATGTTTCGGTTAAGGACAGATAATAGAACTATTCAAATAATTTATTATTTTGCTGCACACTGTGGGGAAACACAAGGCGACTCCAACTGGAGACTGGCTCTGAATTTTGCAAGTATATAATGACATGTGTTTCCCCTTCGTTTACCTAAATTACATCTTTGATTTGAAGGGAAGGCTATACGGTACTAAGCCCCCCTCTTCAGATTTACGGCAAGGTCCCTTGATAAACTCCACAAACGTCACCCTGATGGATAGTTGGAAAGATCAGCGCAAACTTGTGGTAAGTCATCCTTGCTCTCTACTCATGACTACCAAAAGTGTAGTCTGGTAGTCAGGGCGTTTTTTTGTAGAAAAAGCCCAGCAGGAACTCATTAGCATAATAGGCCACACCCCAACATCAGAAACTCATTAGCACGTTAGGCCACACCCCTGACAGCACAGCTCCCTCCCAGGATTGGCTTCCCCAGGCGCCCCGCGGCTTGCAGGGCGCATGGGGAACCCGAGGGAAGGAAGGCAGTTTCTGGATCGGCTTCCCCAGGCACTCCGTGGCTTGTGAGGTGCCTGGAGAACCCAAGGAGGGGGGAGGCTGTAGGTGTGGCCAACTCAGGCCAGCCGGAAGTCCGTTCCTGAGCGTTCCTGCCCAAAAACAACCCTGCCGGTAGTATTTACCAAATATTCTGGGGCCCAGTTCAGCTTGGAAGGGCAATCATTTATCTTGGTACCATCTCTATCTAAATAGTTCATCTCTACCTATGCCCGGATGAATAGAGAATTATTTCCAGGAACTTCCGGGAAGGAACCCCAAACTCATTTTGATTTTAATTGGGGGAGGGGGGGGTTACAATTTTTTTTTGTTTGTGTTTGTGTGTGCATGTGTGTGTGTGCAAGCGCCTGTCCTGGAAGTCACAGCGACCTCTGGTGACTCCTACTGGGGCATGGAGGATGTTCAGATAAGCAGCTTAATAGCCTGCCTCTGCCTCCCATCACCGCCCTGATATTCTTTGGAGGTCTTGTCAGGGTCGGCCCTGCTTGGCTTCCGAGATCTGACGAGATCGAGCTTGCGTGATTCTAGCCTGATCACATTAGATCTTGGAAGCGAAGCAGTCTTGGCCCTGGTTAGTAGTTGGATTGGGAGTCCAATGAAAGAAGTCTAGGGTTGCTACGCAGAGGCAGGTGATAGCAAACCACCTCTGAATGTCTCTTGCCTTGAAAACCTCAAGGGGTTGCCATAAATCAGTGACAAATTGATGACACTTTCTCGCACCGCATGCCATACCCCCTATGGAGTTTCTGAAGAAGAAGAAGAAGAAGAAGATCATCTTCATTTGGAGTCTCAGAGTGGCTTACAGTCTCCTTTCCCGCCCCCTTCCCCACAACACTTTTAATCATGATATAGTTAAATAAACATGTCAAAACTGGCAGAAGAAGAAGAGGAGGAGGAGGAGGAGATTGGGTTTATAGCCTGCCCTTCACTTGGAATCCAAGAACAGCTTACAATCTCCTTCCCCTCCTCTCCCCACAACAGACGCCCTGTGAGGGCGGTGAAGCTGAGAGAGCTCTGAGAGAAACTGCGCTTTTTCAAGAACAGCTGTGCCAGAACTATGGCTTGCCCAAGGTCATCCAACAGCTGCATGTGGGGGAGTGGGGAATCAAACCCGGTTCTCCTAGATTAGAGTCCCCACACTTAACCACTACACCAAACCTGTGGTGCCTTCAAGAGCTTATTTAGTCCAGGGTTGCTACACAGAGGTGGCCAATGGCCAACCACCTCTGACTGTCTCTTGTCTTGAAACCCCCAAAGGGTCACCAAGTCAGCTGCGACTCAACGGCACTTTCCACCATCACCACAGACACTTGTCCTATAGACCGCTCGATCGATAACAACTTCTGGCTTTTATCCCTCCCTCCCCCCCCCCCACCGCTCGACACACACAATTCCCTTTCTGTTGTTCAGTCCTTCGCTTACTTCAAAACAGGAGACCAGGCCTGCAAAGGTCAGGTGCTGAGAGGTGTCCCTGAGTGCTTTCAGGAAGATCTCCCCAGCATTTCTAATATTCTGTTTGGACCTCAGCAGGGTGTCTTCCTTCTATTTTAAGAGGCCACATTTCACATTCGGCGCAACGCCTTTATTTAACAGGAGCCGTCGTTAATATCTGGAGAAAAAACACAGGCTGGCTACCAGAGAAGTTCTGTGGGCCGTTTTAAGGGGGGGAGAGATCTTGGAGTGCCCGAAATGTTCCAAAGATGGAAGACCTCAGAGATTATAAAACTTTCGGAGGTTCATAAGCAAAAGGTGGATGATGTGCTAACACAGGGAGGGAGGGAGGGAGCAAGGGGGAGGAATGTTCCAGGGGGCAACCTGATGGGTTGTCTCCAATGTGTCATTAAGGGGCTCTAGAGCATCTGTACTGCTGCCATATCAACTGGATGGGAACACCAGGTAATCAATTTCACTTGAGAGCACTAATTTATCACTCTGCCATCTTTTATTGCTGGCTGGAGCTTCTCTCTCTCTCTCTCTCTCTCTCAGTCCTCTCTTCTTCTTACATGCAAAATAAGACAAAAATAAACAAAGGCAATACCAGTATTTCCATTCAGTTCCAGTGGAAATGCAATTTATTTCATACAGGGTAAAGAAAAGAGAGGAAATCTGGGAAGAAACATAGCAACTCCACTATAAAAAAAAATCCCTAAGTGGGTCTCGCCCATTTGTAAAAACCTTCATTATGTACCAAAGCTACGCTGTGGAGATATGAGGCGTTATTAGATAACAAAAACAGTCTGGAATCATTTGAAGTGCTAAAAAGCCAAAATATAGAATTGTCATGGTGGGAAAAACTACAATTACAATCTAGATATGAAAACGATGGAGCCACTGGTTTCTGAGAAACTTGTTGACCTGGACAAAGTATGGTTGGGCACTGAGGAGAAACTTATAAATAAACTCTCTCTCTCTCTCTCTCTCTCTCTCTGTGTATATATATATATATATATATATATATATAGAGAGAGAGAGAGAGAGAGAGAGAGAGAGAGAATATAAGATGCAAGATGAGATTGTTAAACCTGTTATGATAACCTGGGCGCAAGATCTAGGGTACAATGTAAAGCTTCATCATTGGGCTAGGGTGTAGAAGACCGACATTAAAATCATCTTACAAGGAGAATATTTATAAAATGTTCTACAGGTGGCATTTGTCTCCAGATAGGTTGGCCCAATGTTACCCTAACTGTACGAATATTCACTGAAAATGCAGACAAAATGTAGGGACATACTTTCACATGTGGTGGCTGTGTAGTAAAGTCAAAAAGTACTGGAGGATAATCCAAATGGTGTTGCCGGAAATAATGGGGATAAATCTACCTTTTAAGCAGGGGCTGTTTTTACTCAACACAATGCCAGACATATACAAGAAGAAGAACAGGTACTTGATTATTCATGTAATTACCACAGCTAAAATTCTCTATGCTAGGCATTGGAAACGGGACGTAATTCCGGAGCAGAATGTGTGCAGAAGACACTTGAAACAGCCAAAATGGATAAGCTGACAATTTTACATCAGGGAAAAGCGGAAGAAGTTTTTGAAAATTTATGAAAAAAAAAGTATATGTATCGATTGGCGAAAGTGCTAAAAATGTGTGAGTAAGATTGCTCTGATTTATGATGTAGTATCAGTTATATTATCTTGGAAGACCCACGTCATCTATAAGAAACACTTTCAGCTATGGCTGTGATGTATAGAAAATGGTTAAAATAAAGTTATAAGAAAAGAAAAAAAAAGAAAAGAAAAGAGAGGTCTGCTCCAGAATAGCTGGGTTCGAGTCCAGCACCACCTTAGAGACTCACAAGGTTTTTGTGATATAAGCTTTTGAGAGTCACAACACTCCCTTCGTCAGCTACAAACAGTAATAGAGTGGTGTAGTGGTTAGGAGCACAGACTCTAACCTGGGAGAACCAGGTCTGATTCCTCACTCCTCCACCTGCAGTTGCTGGGGTGACCTCGGGTCAGTTACAAGTTCTTTCGGAGCTGTTCCCCCATGAGCAGTTCTCAGAAGAGCTCTCTCAGCCCCACCTACCTCACAGGGTGTCTGTTGTTCGAAGGTGAAAGGAAAGGAGACGGCAAGCTGCTCTGAGACTCCTTCAGGTAGGGAAGGGCAGGGTATAAATCCAATCTCTCTCTTCTCATCTCATCCCATTTTGAAGGTGGGAAAGAAGTCAGGATGCAGAGGGACAATGCGAAATGATAGCAGCTTGATTAGAGGAATGGAAAGATGCTTGGGGCAGGAAATTAGCATTCTTGTCTCACTACAGATGCTAATTTTTCTGCCCCGGAGCATTTCTCCTCATCTCTAATCAAGCAGATTATATTTTGCATCCTACCTCTGCATCCCGACTCCTTTTTTTGTAAGGCCCCTCCCACTTTCAGACCACTGGGATACAAGGACTCAGGAATCGCCATTCCAACTCGTATCTGATAAAGGGAGCTGTGACTCTTGAAAGCTCACCCCACCCCCCCAAACCTTGTAGGCCTCTAAGTTGCTACGGGACTTGAATCTATCCATTCACATGGATGTAAATCGCCTTCATATCCCAAGGATCTTACACTCATTACTTAAGACATAAGACCTTTTCAGATGTTACAGTCTGACAGTGTTCCCTCTAAGCTGAGTTTTTAGCCTCCAGCTCACACAGTTCTGTCTTCGCTCAGGAAGGATAGCTCCAGAGCAAACTGATTTATGCAGTTGCCCGATCACCAGCTCACAACTTTAATGCCAGTAGCTCATAGAGTAGAATTTTTGCTCACAAGACTCCCCAGCTAAGAGGGAGCATTGGCAAATAGTGAGCCAGTGTGGTGTACCGGTTAGAGCAGGGATGTCAAGCATGAGGCCCGGGGGCCAGAACCAGTCCATACAGGGCTCTTACCTGGACTGCAAGCAGCTGGTATGTATGGAAATATAAGGTACTCCCACTTTTACGGCATCCCTTGCAAAAAAAAAAAAAACCCTATGGTGCTTTCACACATGCTAAATAATGCAGTTTCAATCCACTTCAGCCAACATTTGCAAGTGGATTTTGCCATTTCACACAGTAAAATCCAGTCTCAAAGTGCTTTGTTAGTGGATTGAAAGTGTGTTATTTAGTGTGTATGAAAGTGCCCTAGTCTTGTATACAGGGCCGGTGCCAGGCTTTTTTGAGCCCTAGGCAAGGCTAACTATTTGCACCCACCCATGGGCGGGGGGGGGGGGGGGAGGCAAGGCTGAAGGGTCTGGGATCTGAGATCCCAGCCCCTGCAGCCTTGCCCTCGGCTCCCACGGCGAGCTTGTGCTTCTCAGCGCTACTGACCCAGGCAGGTGAAGACAGGCGGGTGAGCGCTTCACTGCTGATCCCCACTGCACCCAGCCAACTCCACTCCCCACACTGCAGAGGCACTGCCACCACTATGCCAACCACCTCTTGCTGCCCGACCCAGTGGTAGAAACCAGGATTTGGGTGGTGGGGCACTGCTGTACCCACTGCTGGCCCTGGAGGACAAGGACGCCAGCACCACTTCTTCTGGCAAGGGAAGGGCAGGCAGGAGGCAGGCCGGCAGGGAGTTCTCAAATGACAGCGCCCCTAGGCAATTGCCCAACCATGCCTTATGAAAGAACCGGCCCTGCTTGTATATGATTAAAACATATTTACTGGGGCTTCTGTGGGTTCCCCCGTAAATCAATTGCTTTCACTGTGAGGAATCAACTGCTTTTGTTTGTATTTTGAGTAAAAAAAATATATCATTAATTGGGTTTGCTTGTGTCCTTTATAAAGTTTATATCACTGGTATCTGGTATTACATTTTATGGAACACAGAGCCCGGCCAGACAAAGTGACATTTATATCAGATCCAGGCCTTGTAACAAATGTGATCGACACCTCTAGGCTAGTGTTAGACTAAGACCTGGGAGAGCCAGGTTTGCATTCCCACTCTCTTATGGAAGCTTGCTAGGTGATCTTACATTTGAGTCTTCCTTTTAAATAGCCCTTGTGGAAGTAGAGAAGTCAATTCTTGTCCCATTCTTGTCCCATTTCAGTGGTTAAGAATGTCAGACTAGGAAAACAATGGAAGGGGCTTTGGGTTCCCCATGGGGAGAGAGGTAGGGTATATAAAGAAATAAATAGTGGGACCCTACCAACTGTGAAAAATGGGAGCATGCCTAGCCCAGTATCCTTCCGGTACATACAGCCACTGTGCTGCGTGAAGATGCATGCTTACTCTGCATGTGTGAACACTAGTACGTGCATAATAAACACACATGTGCCACAACCACAAAACATGGTGCCCATAAGTATCAGAAGGGTCATGGGTATCACCCCCCCCCCCCCCCATTATGTGTGGTTGGCAGGCTCCTGGTACGTGGGACTGCAATGTCTCAGAAGGTCGGTGACAGCGATTCGAAGTTTATATCTGACCAGGAAAAGCTTAGGGCCATTTCAGGTATTCTGAAGCAAGAAACCCAGGTTTGCCATAGACTCGGGCATTTTCCCGACTGCCTTAAAGTTCCATTTTCATTCCTCGATGTCGCCCGTTGTTTTTTTCTTGTATGCAGATAACTTCATACACTTCCCAGTGCTCTCCCAGTCCTTCTCCGCCTCCCCGCCAGTTCCTTTTGAAACTGGTTTCTCCCGTACTTTTTCTTTTCATTGAGAAATGAATTTGCAAGAAAGCCTCTTCCTGGGCATTTGAACATTTCTCGACACTTTGAGGATTGCCAACCAAACCTGCCCATTTGGGTGTTTTTTTGTTTTTAAAGCATGCCAGTGGTGAAAAAGTTTCTGCTACGGTTGACAGGTCTTACCTGGCTGTTAGCAAGGGGCTCCAGCCTGGCTTCCTGGATCTTCAGGAAGTAACATCATCACACCGGCACACCGTGCAGGGGACACTCTAGCATTTGGCCAAAAACTCTATGGTCACCATAGAGTTTTTAGCCAAATGCTAGAGCATCCCTTGCACAATGGGCCTGTTGAGTGCGATGGGACTCTTTGGAGGTGGGGTTCCCCCACTGGCCAGCTAGCTGATGGTGGATAGGGCCCCCCGAAAGCAGGGTAAACCGTACCCATTAGGAGTTATTCCCTATAGGAGTGGCGACATCTTCCAGAGGGTGAAGAGAGATTTTATTTGTGTGTTATTTGTGCAAACAACTAACAAGATCAACTAAAGAGTGGTCAGGTCGCCATTAATCACTGTAATTATGACTGGACATTGATTTAGCCCCCAACTGAGGAGGGATATTAGGATCTGAGCATGTCCTGGCAAGGGAAGGGGGTATCTGAAGATAGCCAACGGGACAGCCAGGGTGAGGCCTTTTGCCACAGGTGGACCTGGTGACAGCCTGGGAGCCAAAGTCTGATGCCCCTCCTCATCTGGGTTTGGCCCACCTGGGCTTATATTAGGAGGGGGGGATCAAATCCTCCTCCTCGGGGGCTCCACCTGGCAGGGCTATTTTTGGGCAGGAACGCACAGGAACGGAGTTCCGGCTGGCTCCTGAGTTGGCCGCACCCAGCAGGAACTCATTGGCATAACAGGCCACACCCAACAGCAGAAACTCATTAGGATTGGCTACATCAGGGGTGTGTGGCCTAACAGGCAAATTAATGCCTGCTACCAAAAAAGCCCTGGGTTTTCACAGCAAACAAGGTAAACAGAATAAGAAGCAAAAGGTGGGTGTGGCTGGATGACCACTCATCTGGTAGCATGGGGGTGTGGCCTAGTATGCTAATAAGCTGTGCTGTCAGTGGTGTGGCCTAATATGCTAATGAGTTTCTGCTGTTGGGAGTGGCCTATTATGCTAACGAGTTCCTGCTGGGCTTTTTCTACAAAAAAAAGCCCAGCCCCCCTGACAACATCAGCCTCCGGGCGGAGGGAAGGAGGGAGATGGAAGGAAGCAGGAGGCACCCACTGATGCCCACTTCAGGGCTTGGAGCTCTCTGGTCCTTGGGTGGGTCAGGCCACGGGCAGCAATGGGTCATCTCTTTGGAAGCCAGGGGCAGGCTGCAGTGGCAGTAGTGATGCCCCAGTCGTAATGGGGTGGATCATTCCTTCTGCAGCGCTTACAAGGCATGGGAGGAGGAGCTGCTGCAGTTGAGGCTTCTGGCCGAAACAGACTGTCTCCATGTGGGGATCGCACTGCTCTCTGCCAGCTTGGGTGGACAGGCAAGGCAAGGTGGGGGTGGTGGGTGGGATGGGGTGCGGTGGGGTGGGGTGGGGGCTTCCACACTCTCCACAGGTCAGGGCTCATATTCTGAAATTCCCCTCTCCTTCTTTCTGAGCGGTGTTGGCATCAGGGAAGGGAAATGAAATATCATTGGATGCAAAGGGGAAAGGGGAACCCACTCCATGGGAAAGGTGGGGGGAGATCCATAGCTTCTCTAAGGCTGATTTCACACCTCCCCCCTAAAGTAGTTTGACTGCTGTCTTTTCCTGTGCTGATTTCACAGTGGTGTGAAATTTCACTCCAGGGGGTCTAAGTGCACTAAGAAACCGCAATTGTTTAAAGCAGAATAAAGCGGTATAATACTAGCTTGACCACAGGAGGGCAATTAGTACAGTGTTTTTCAACCACTGTGCCGTGGCACACTGGTGTGCCGCGAGATACTGTCATGTGTGCCGCGGGATTTTTTCAATGAAAGAAATGTGCCTTCCGGGCTGACCTTCCGGGACGCGTTTGCGCATGCGAGAAAGCACAATGAATATGTTTGATGAAATCAGCTAGCTGTTTCTGTCAGGGTGGGGTTCAAATCAGTAACTGTCCCTCAGCGAAGAATGGGTGTACTGTGCTTCTCTTCAAATCACTTATGGTCAGCGGAATGCCGTTCACATAAGAGTAAGAGTTTAAACTCTCTATTTGAAAAACTTTAGCAGAATCGCAGTATTAAAATACCTCCACATTATATTTCTTCTGAAACTCAGGTCAATGTTATGGGAAGGAGCCATTACACTTCGGATCTGTAACTTACGATTTCAAGTTGAGTGGCTATTAGGTGTATTTGTAATACTGTCATAGTTAATACTTGAGCTGAGGCAACTAGTGACCCATTTATCTTGTATTTCAGGGTTTTTCAACCACTGTGCCGTGAGATATTGTCAGGTGTGCTGCGGGATTTTTTTCAATGAAAGAAATGTGCCTTAGCTCGAAAAAGGTTGAAAAACACTGAATTAGTAGATGTGGACATTTCAGTAGCAGCACGGTTTCACACCGCACAGAGGTGTGGGCAGGTTTTTTTTGGAACTAGAATGATTCCAGCGGGAAAGTCAGATGTAAGATCAGCCTAAGTCTCCTTGAGGCTGTTGCGGCGCTTCAGCGTCTGTGCAAAACAAACACTGAACAACTGGCAGGGAAAGTCTGAAGAAGAAAAAAATGTCAGCGTGAACCGATCACACCAATAGGATGGTCACTGGAACTGCCACGACGCTGATGAAAACAAGAATGCTGGCTACAGACTGGGAAAGGCCTCATTTGAGAGCCACAGCTAGGATTGCCAGCTTCCTGGCGGCAGCAGATCTCTCCTCCTCATGCTTGTTGCCCATCACTGCTCAGCTGGGCAGTGTGAGGATATTCACGAGGATTATGGGAAGGGGGAGGCATTATAGCTCCTTTAGGGTTCTCAACGCTGCTTCAGTAAATGTCAGATTCGGGGAGCGGTATCTCGGGAGGGTGGAATTGAGAAGGATGTGATGTCACTTCTGGTGACAGTCTAGGTAGCACAATATTTACCATGGAGAACAGAGGACATTTCTAAAGCGTCAGCTAAGCGGAGTCCATGTTTTTCTTCCAATCAGTTCCCCGGGGGCAAGAAATTGAGTCACAGAGCTGGCAATTCCACACCCAGGGTGTGCATATGGGAACCCTGTATCCATACAGCTTGTGTTAAATACTGGCTTCCATGGACAGTCAGACCCCAAGCCTAGTGATCAGCTCAGCTTTATCAGTGATTCAGCAAGAACAAGAAAAACACCTAGGGCAACGGCCCTGTTTAAATAGCATGCAAACTCCACCCACTTCCCAAACAACTACCAACGATAGGCTATTGTCAGAACCATTTATTCCTCATTGGCCACCTCCTGAGTCCTGGTGGGCTATTGTTCTAGAGCTCCAAGCTCAGCCAGACTCTGGTAGAAACAGTCCTGGAATGTTCCAGCCCCAATACATAACAGCCTGCTATACTAAAACTTCTCATTTTTAAAGGATATATTGAAACAGGGTGGCCAGGCCGTACCTGGCAGCCAGCAGGGGGATCCAGGTTCCTTCTCGAGATCTTCTGCTGCATGCATGAACCACGTGCCACACGGTGATGTGACCCGGAAGTGATGTCATCATGTTGCTGACATTGGAGGTAATGCTCTAGTTTTTTGGGCAAAACTCTATGGTTTGCAGGCAATCTTAACATAGAGTTTCATCCCAAAATTAGAGCATTACCCCCCCCCCCCCAATGTAAGCAATGTGATGATGTCACTTCCGGGTGATGTCATCATCACCTCACCTTTCGGGCCAGTTAGGGGTGCGATTTCCCCTGCCAGCCAGCTGAACGGTGGCAGGAAAGCATCCCCCCAAAGTGGGGGTTCCCCCAGTAGGGGTCTGGAAACTCTATGTTAAAAGCATCTTCAGTTAGGGCTGCCAAGTCGAACTCACCTACTGGCGGGGGGGAGACCTTCTTCGCCCGGGAGCCGCCCGGGAGCCTCCCTGGTACTCGCGCTTTGCGCGCGCACCTGGTGACATCACCCGGAAGTGACATCACCACGTTGGGGGCATCGCCCTGGCAACGTCTCCAACGTGGTGACGTCACTTCCGGGTGACATCACTACGCTGGGGAAGTTGTCCATGCTGGACGACTTCGGGGGCGGGGTTCCCCCCGCTGGCCGAATGCCGGCCGGCGGATCGGGAACCCCTATAGCGGGGATCCCCCACCCCCCGGGCTGACTTGGCAGCCCTATCTTCAGTGCACACCTCAAAAAAATCAAATGAGTGGGAAACAACCGTTAGATCTGCAAAGGGTTCCTCTGATGTTGTTGTAGACGGGGCAGCTCAGAATGCTTCGTGTGCCTGTTTCCTCTCTGTTCCTCTAGGAGCCAGTTTGGTGTAGTGGTTAAGTGCGCGGACTCTAATCGGGGAGAACCGGGTTTGATTCCCCACTCCTCCACTTGCACCTGCTGGATGACCTTGGGCAAGCCACAGCTCTGTACCAGCTGTTCCCTCAAGGACAGCTTGGGAAAGAGTTCTCTCAGCCCCACCTACCTCCCAGGGTGTCTGTTGTGGGGAGGGGAAGGGAAAGGAGTTTGTAAGCCGCTCTGAGACTCCCTTGGGGAGTGGAGGGTGGGGTATAAATCCAATCTCTTCTTCTTCTTCTCTAATTTTTTTTTTAATCTAATCTTTTTAAAAAACCGCTCTTTTTAGAAATCTCTGGTTATCGTGCGCGTGTGTGTGTGTGTGTGTGTGTCTGTGAGAGAGAGAGAGAGAGAGAGAGAGGGAAGGGGGGGGGGGAAAGAAAACTGAGCTTCCACACCGCTCCTTCTATCTCTCCCCAGACCCCAATTTCCTAACCAAAGCACATTACGGATCTGATGCTTTTCCACAGCTTGGTAACACATCAATAAACTAAAGATTATTGTGCTTTGTCAGGTTTTATTTTGTAACATTATGGGAAATTCTCGCCTGCTCTGGATGAGTGCCTCAACTCTTACTGTTTGACAATTAACAGAGCCAGTAATAGAAAACGCAAAGTAATTTACCTTCGTACAAGGGATTTCGGTTAACAAAAATTAAACTATTGAACTCTTCTGCAGTGGGAGAAGGACACTGCCTCATTATATCTATGGGTGGTGGGTGGGATTGCTGCCCCCCCCCCTCCTGTTTAAATTTAAAAAAACACCAAAGGAAAGAGCCTTGAGTGGATTTATTGTGACGATTCCCCCCCCCCCCCTTTCCTTCAAGACGCGCTCGCTTTAGAACCGGACAAAATGCTCAGTGCTAAATAGCCATATTTTATTCACCTCCTGCAACAGCGAGCGAGAGAGAAAGAGTTCATGTAGATAAATTAAGTTGAAAGGGGAGTTCCTTTGTACTCCGAGCAATTTCACTGCAGCAGAAAGCAAACCAAAGTTCTGTTCTTTTAGCAAAAGCGGTCAAAGGTTCCTTCTCTTTTAGAGGCCGTGCTTCAGGGTTGCCACCTCTGGGTTGGGAAATTCCTGGAGATTTGGGGGCGGAACCTGAGGAGGGTCGAGTTTAGGAAGGAGAGGGATCTCGGAGGGGTACAATGCCATAGAGTTCACCCTCCAAAGCAGCCATTTTCCTCCAGAGGAACTTATCTTTGGCACCTGGAGAGCAGCTGTAATTCTGAGAGCTCTCCAGGCACTAGCTGGAGGTTGGTAACCCTATTAGGAAGACACCACTTTCTGAAGGTTACCTTCAGGACCACCTCTCCCCATATGAGCCCTGTAGAGCACTGAGGTCTACAAATCAACCCCTTTTGGCAGTCTCCAGCCCCAGGGACATCTAGCATGCTTCGACTAGGGCCAGCACCTTTTCAGCTCTGGCCCCCACCTGGTGGAATGAGCTCCTATATGAAACCAGAGCCCTGTGGGATTTATTACAATTCCACAGGGCCTGTAAGATGGAGCTCTTCTACTGGGCTTTTAGTTGAGGCAGCGGACGTCCCCGTCCCCCCGTCCCACAGTTGATCTCCTATCAGTGGCCTGGCTAGGAACCCACACTTCTGTTACATTTAAATTATTGAGACCGGTTTCCCACAAGCACTGCCCCAGCGTCTTTCCTCTGTTTGTCCCGATTGCCTGCTTGAATTTCCCACTATTTGCTGCGGGGTCCATTTTGACCCGGGGCTCCGCACGATTTTCTCCAATTTCCTCCGCGGCTTCAGTGATCCTCAAAAAAAACCCAGGATCACTGAAGCCGTGGGGGAAATCGCGCGAAGCTGTGGGTCAAAATGCGCCCCGCGGCAAATAGCAAGAAATTCAAGCAGGCCATCGGGGCAAACAGAGGAATGACGCCGGGGCAGCGCTTGTGGGAAATCAGTCACTGTAATCTGACCAAATTTACACGATACTTTATAATCTATGTTGACTTAAATTGTTGTTTTGAAGTTGTTTTTTAATTGTATTATATGTTGTATTAATACTGATGGAGCCCACCCTGAGCCTGCTTACAGGGAGGGCAGGATACAAGTCCAATAAAATAAAATAAAAGCTTATGGTTTCAAGTCTCAGACGGGTTGGAATTGTGGGGGATTTTCGGAGCCCATGTAGACCTGGCAGCCACACATCTCCCTGGTCTAAGTAAGCAGAATGGCTCCCAGTCTTGTTTCTGTGGGGGCCATCACCCAAAGTCAACTAGAACTGCAAGTCTACAGGTAGTGACTGGAGTCCTTCCAGAATTACGAAGCCAGTCCCCCTAGAGAAAACCGCAGCTTTGGAGGTGGACTCAAGGGCAGGACATCCCTGCTGAGTTTCTTCCACTTCCCAGGTTCTGCCCCCAAATCTCTAGGAATTTCCCAACCCAGTGTTGGCAACCCTAACCAGGCTGGGAGACAAGTGTCCCGGGCGACTGATCACAGGGTGGCAAAGTGTAGGAGCAGGGGTCCGTTGGAGCGGGAGTGCACAGGAGCGCAGCTCCGGGAGTGAGGAGCCCAGGGGGCGGGCACATGACCAAGCCCCGCCCCCTCCTCGGCTTCCCCAAGCAGTGCAGAGGCGCAGCGCCCCAGGGAAAGCCCTGCTAGGGTCTTTATTGTTTTTAATGTTTTGTTTTAATATTGATAATTTTATCCTTGTTCCTTTTATGACTGTGTGCTGCTTTTCCAGAGACTTGCTCAAGGTGGCATATAAATTTTCTAAGTATACCATTTTTTATCTGGGCACATGGCACACAAGTACTGGAGACATTTCACCAACACTTCAGCAGCTTCCACCCCATCAGTTTGGTGTAGTGGTCAGGAGTTGGACTCTAATCTGGGAGAACCGGGTTTGATTCCCCACTCCTCCACATGCAGCTGCCGGTGTGACCTTGAGCCAGTCACAAGTTCTCTCAGAGCTGTTCCCTCATGAACAGTTCTCAAAAGACCTCTCTCAGCCCCACCTACCTCACAGGGTGTCTTGTTGTGGGGAGGGGAAGGGAAAGGGATGGGCGGTGCACATGTCCTGGGTATCTCAAGTTTACGTGAAACCTGGTGGTTTCAAGGGAGCAGGAAGAGAATGAGGGTGTGTTCTTGACGCTTATTTTTATTGCACAAAGTATTGGATGGGGAAGGGAATGGAGGAAGAGCAGGTCAGTTTCACTCATCTGTGGAGTGGAGCCTGAGGGGTGGGTGTGGCCTTTTGACACACTTTCAGTATGTCAGGGGGTATGGCATATGCAAATGAGTTGTGCAAATGAGTTATGGTAATGAGCTCCTGCACCTCTTTTTCTACGAAATGACCCCTGTGTAGGAGTGAAGGGTTTGGTACCCTGAGTGCCTCTTCTGATATTAAGTTTGCATCCCTTATTCCTGCCCTGGCATAGGTGCAAACACGACTGAGGCACTTCTGGCTGGGCCCCGGACAAAAGCAAAGCCACCGACACACGCTCTTTCTCATCAGCCTCCGTCACGATTCTTTGCTGTTGTTGTTCGATAGTTGTGTGTGTGTCTGTGTCTATGTCTGCACCTGGAAGTTCTGGTGACCTCTGGTGACTCACTCCTACTGGGGGCCTGGGGGATATTCAGAGAGGTGGCTGAATAAAGCCTGCCCCCCGCCTCCCAACTTCTGGTATTCCAAGGAGGTCTCCCATTCAAGTCGTTGCCAGACTGGACCCTGCTTAGCTTCCAAGCTCAGGCTTGCCTGGGCTATCTAGGTCAGGGCACGATTCTGTATGAAACTCACTCTTTCACTCACTCTCTTTCTCTCTTGGATATTATTTTGGACATTATTGTCCTAAGTTTCAGTGAAAAGGAGAGAATCCAAACCACAGACAAACACGGCAGTGGAAAGTGCCGTCAAGGCATAGCTGACTTGTGGTGACCCCCTTGTGTGGTTTTCAAAGCAAGGGACTAACAGAAGTGGCTTCCCATTGCCTGCCCCTGCATACTGACCTCTGGTCTTCCCTGATGGTCTCCCATCCAAGTACTAACCAAGGGTGATCCTGCTGAACTTCCAAGGTCTGATGCAATCAGGCTAGCCTGGGCCGTCCAGGTCAGGGTGATAATTAAGTGTCATCAAGTGACAGCCGCCTCATGGCAACTCCTTTGGGTTTTCAAGGCCAGAGACGAACAGAGGTGGGTTTGCCTTTGCTCACCTTTGCATAGCGACCCCGGAATTCCTTGGTAGCCTCCCATTCAACCACCAACCAGATCTGACTCGGTTTAGCTTCTGAGTTCTGGTGACAGCAGGGTAACCTGGGCTTCCCAGGTCAGGGACATGTAGTCTCCACAAATCCCTCTAATTTCTTGTACCATGATGAAATTGCTGAGCAGTCGGGTTAGAACGGATAAAAGGAAGTCCTTCTTCACCCAAAGAGTGATTAACACGTGGAATTCACGGCCACAGGAGGTGGTGGCGGCTACAAGCATGGACGGCTTTAAGAGGGAATTAGATAAAAATCTGGAGAAGAGGTCCAACAGTGGCCATTAGCCCCAAAGTATAGATAGGAACTCTCAGTCTGGGGCAAGTGGTGGCTCTGTATTCTTGGTGCTTGACCGGGGGGGGGGGGCATCAGTGGGAGGGCTTCTAGTGTCCTGGCCCCACTGCTGGACCTCCTGAGGGCACCTGGTGTTTTTGGCCACTGTGTGACAGAGTGTTGGACTGGATGGGCCATTGGCCTGGTCCAGCATTGGCTTCTCTTATGTTCTTGTTGAAGTTATTTTCACCAGTGGCCACCACAGTATATCAGGTAGCAAGGAGTCTGGGGGGTGTTGCGTGAAGACGTCCTGTTCAACTGAAAGGCTCTCCTGTCCTGTTTGCCAGTCTTTCATTGCGAGGCTGAAGTTGGTTCCTTATTCCCAGTTCCTTATTCACGACTTACTCGTGAATTCAACCAAAAACACTGAGGAGAGTTTGAAGGCTCTGAACCTCAAAATAAGGTCCAGACCACTGCACATCATACACCCCCAGGTTTATAGGACTCCCCCCTTCAAGAGGAGATATCCTGTTTCCTGGTCCAAAGTGTGGTTCTTGTGCCAGCTGCTCCAAAGCAGGGTGCCCCTAGGACAATCACACAGGCAGACACTTGGGCCACGATGCACCCCAAAACACTTTTTGGACCTCCCCAAATGACACACCCCTACACTCTGGGGACTTGAAGGGGAGAGTCCTGTGAGCCTGGGGTATATGATGTGTGGTGGTCCAGACCTTATTTTGGGGTTCAGCACTTAACTCACCTCAGTGTTTTTGGTTGAATTTGTGAATAAGTCGTGAATAAGGGACTGGGAATGAGGAACCAGCTTCAGCCTTCTTCTTGCATTGGTGTAGCAACCCTGGACTTCCTTGGTGGTCTCCAAGGGTCCGTTGGAGCACAGCTCCGGGAGTGAGGAGCCCAGGGGGCGGGCACATGACCAAGCCCCGCCCCCTCCTCGGCTTCCCCAAGCAGTGCAGAGGCGCAGCGCCCCTGGGAAAGCCCTGCTAGGGTCTTTATTGATTTTAATGTTTTGTTTTAATATTGATAATTTTATCATTGTTCCTTTTATGACTGTGTGATGCTTTTCCAGAGACTTGCTCAAGGTGGCATATAAATTTTCTAATTATACCATTT
Organism: Lepidodactylus listeri; assembly: GCA_029233225.1. Classification (NCBI taxonomy): domain Eukaryota; kingdom Metazoa; phylum Chordata; class Lepidosauria; order Squamata; family Gekkonidae; genus Lepidodactylus; species Lepidodactylus listeri. Next base: position 9,587,138 of record JARCFY010000021.1, on the reverse strand, counting down.
TTTATCTGGGCACATGGCACATAAGCAATGCTCCCTCTAAGCTGTGGAGTCTTGTGAGCAAAAATTCTACTTTGTGAGCTACTGGCGTTAATGTTGTGAGCGAGCGATTTGGCTACTGCATACATTAGTTTGCTCTGGAGCCATCCTTCCTGAGCGAAGACAAACATGTGTGAGCCGGAGGCTAAAAAACTGTGAGCTAGCTCATGCTAACTAAGCTTAGAGGGAACACTACACATAAGTACTGGAGAAATTTCACCAACCCTTCAGCAGCTTCCACCTTATCAGTCTGGTGTAGTGGTTAGGAGTTGGACTCTAATCTGGGAGAACTGGGTTTGATTCCCCACTCCTCCACATGCAGCTGTTGGTGTGACCTTGAGCCAGTCACAAGTTCTCTCAGAGCTGTTCTCTCATGAGCAGTTCTCAAAAGACCTCTCTCAGCCCCATCTACCTCACAGGGTGTCTTGTTGTGGGGAGGGGAAGGGGAAGGGATGGGTGGTGCACATGTCCTTGGTATCTCAAGTCTACTTGAAACCTGGTGGTTTCAAGGGAGCAGGAAGAGACTGAGGGTGTGTTCTTGACGCTTATTTTTATTGCACAAAGTATTGGATGGGGAAGGGAATGGAGGAAGAGCAGGTCAGTTTCACTCACCTGCGGAGTGGAGCCTGAGGGGTGGGTGTTGCCTTCTGACACACTTCCGGTATGTTAGGGGGTGTGGCATATGCAAATGGGTTATGCTAATGAGTTATGCTAATGAGCTCCTGCACCTCTTTTTCTACGAAATGACCCCTGATGCTAGCCACATATGGTCTTCTTTCCACCCCACAGCCCAACCATGCTTGGGAGATAATCCACCACTGCTCTCAATGGCCTTTCACAGCCATGGGGGCCCGCTCCCTACTCTCAGGTCAGCCTTCCCACTTCATTTGCATGCTTGCTTCTAAATTTATTCCCCCTTCCATTTGCCATGGGCTGAGCTCCTGTGGACCAACTAGGTTTGCATTGGCCGCAGTGTTTAGACAGAGGGCTTTGACGGTGTCTCCATCTCTGGTTTCTCCCCAGACAGAAAATGATGGATGGTAGAAATTTGTGAACTGGGAGTTTGAAACAGTCCTCTGCCTGCCTCTTTGCACATACAAATAAAACAATGCAGTGTTTAAGATGGGGAGCTTTATGCTGGAGTGCTGAAAAGCTTTTCCCCTTCGCAAAGCAAAAGCCTGTATCAGATGTGTTGAAATCTCCTACTTGACCCTTGCGTAACCTTCGAACCACAAGGTACAAAGTAGGACATGGCTAATCCGGCAAGTAGGTTTTAAGCAAACAAAGTAAGAATTTCCAACCTCTGGTCAGACTTATTTAACTTTATACAAGTACCCTCACTCAAGCAGCGTTTCTCTGCGATAATTAAAATTTGTGTCCCTCCCTTCCATTGGGTGAGGGGGGAAATTTCAGAAAAATAGTTTTCCATTGGTCATCTGGAAACTACATTTTTCTCAGCGGTTTTAACTTCACTGGTCTTGGATTCAGAGTTCTCTACATGACTACCAACACTTTTCATCAGGATATAGTTAAATGAGCATGTCAAAACTGGAAGAAGAAGATCATCTTCACTCGGAGTCTCAGAGTGGCTTACAGTCTCCTTTCCCTCCCCCTTCCTACAACAGACACACTGTGAGGTAGGTAGACCTGAGAGATCTCTTTCGAGGATTGCTCTTGAGAGAACAGCTCTGTGGGAACTTGTGACTGACCCAAGGTCACCCAGCTAGCTGCATGCGGAAGAGTGGGGAATCAAACCTGGATCCCAAATTAGAGTCTGTGCTCTTAACCACTACACCAAACTGGTTCCATTCTAATGGGTGCATTCATTAATACAGTAATTATAACTATTCTGATTTTTTAATTAACAAAGATAATCTGAAATCTTCAAATCTGGTCATTATTTTGGAACTTCACTGTCTAGTTCAGTATTCATGAAAGTTGGTAGTGGGGAAAAGGAAGGCATGAAGAGGGTTACTGAGAGGGCCAGAACACTGTCGCATCCAGATCTTGCCACCAAACAAGCATGTAGCAGCATTCCTTCCAAGCAACTGGGAAAGAAAACTGCAAGCATATTTCCCCTTATAACTCTGCAAAGAAAGGGGCTAGGGAAGGAAAGGGGAAGAGATTTACTTTTTAAAATGAAATCTGGAAATTCAGAAGTGGGAAGACATTGTAGGAGGACTTTGTCCCCAAATGCCCCCTTGCAGCTACCGATTTGCCACCTGTTCTGTGAATGTATATCTACTTGAAATATTCCACATTTTAAACTGAAAGTATGAGATAGACATCTGGAGAGGGAACGGATGTTGGAAAGGGGGTGATTTCAGTTGTTTGAACGTCTTCATATCTTCACTAGTACTAATGTTGACTTTGAAGATTATTTTGTTTTGTAGAACAACAAGAACGATGGAACTGGACAGAAAACTAGGAGCAAATACTCAACTGGTGCAAAAAATTGGTCTTTTTTTTTTGAGGGGGGGTACCTCAGACTAAGCGCTGGGCCAGCGCCTAATACTTTACGGGACCCGAAAGAACTCTATTGGCTCCTGGGGATCAGCTGACAGCTGGAAGTTGCAGTACCACCCTCTGGCCAGCTGGTGCCTGAGTGCCCAAGCCAACAGCTCCCCCTTCTGGCAAGTCACCATAGTGACTGAAAGATGTGCCTGGTCTAGCTAGCCGGAAAATGACATCCCTGGGACCTTAAGACTAACAACACTGACTCGCAACAAGAGCTTTTGTCAGTCTGGGCTCACTTCCTCAGATGCAGTGAAGAGGAAATCGTTTCCTTTATATCTATGTCCAAAATACCTGTCACCTTACTCGGAGAAAGGAAACTTCCATGGAAACGATGCTTATTTCAATTTATCATCACAGCATAAGAAGATCAGGAGAGCCCTGCTGGGTCAGACCAGTGAGGGTCCATCTAGTCCAACATCCTGTCTCACACAGAGGCCAACCAGTTCCTCTGGACAGCCAACAACGGGGCACAGAGGCCGAGGCCTCCCCCTGATAAAAACAGAGGTAGAACCCTGCTGTCTCAGAGCAGTGATCTGTGTAGTCCAGCATCCTGACTCATACAGAGGCCAGCCAGTTCCTTTGGAGGGTCAACAACAGGGCACAGAGGCCGAGGCCTCCCCCTGATGACACTACTGGCACTGGGATTCAGGGGTTCCGTCTCTGAATGTGGCGATTCCCTTTAGTCGCCATGGCTAGTATCCACCTATAGACCTAATCTTCCACGAATCTATCTAATCCCTCTTAAAAGCTTCCTGTGCCTGTGGCCATCACCACGTCTTCTGGCAGCAAATTCCACATTTTAATCATTTGTTGTGTATTTACTTGTCCTGAATATACTATCCAGCAGCTTCATTGGATGCCCTCGAGTTCTAGTGTTTTGGGAGAAAGAGAGTGTGTCTCTCCAACTCATGCATAATTGCATCAGCCTCTATCATGTTCTCTTTGGCCATCTCTTTTCTAAACTGAAAAGTCCCAGATTCTTCAGCCTTTCCTCATCGGGGAGGTGCTCCAACCCCCTCATCATCTCGGCCGCCCTCTTCTGTACTTGTCCAGCTCTGCGATGTCCTTCTTGAGATACGGTGACCAGAACTGCACACGGTGTTCCAAATGAGCACCAGTGATTGTGAGGGGATGCTTTCTTTGCACGCATTAGGCTAAACCGCCCAGTGGTAACGATTAGCACAAATCTAACAGAACAAAGATTGAGTCCAGTGGCAACTTTAAGAACAACAAAGTTTTATTCTAGGAAAAAGAAGAAGAAGAAGAAGAGGAGGAGGAGGAGGAGGAGATTGGATTTATACCCCGCCCTTCACTACCTGAGAAGTATTGGAGTCGGGAGTCCATGGAACAGTGAAACAGCTAGATCTTTATTGCTGGTCCGGATGAAGCATACAACCCAGGGCTCCAAGCCCTCCTTTTATGCTGGTCAGGGATAATCCCCTGACCTCGCCCAACTGGCCTGATAGGCTCTTATCAGTCTATTTACATCTCATAGGTTCCCTGGGAGAAACCTAGGTACATGATTGGTGGCCGGTTTGAATCCACCTGGCTTTTGTTCTACCTGGCTGAAGCTCAGGTAGTTTCTTGGCCATGTGCTCTGGCCACATGGCGGTCGCCAGGGGTCCGTTGGAGCGGGAGCGCACAGGAGCGCAGCCCCAGGAGTGAGGAGCCCAGGGGGCGGGCACATGTCCAAGCCCCGCCCCCTCCTCGGCTTCCCCGAACATGTCCTGGGTATCTCAAGTCTACTTGAAACCTGGCGGTTTCAAGGGAGCAGGAAGAGAATGTGGGTGTGTTCTTGACGCTTATTTTTATTGCACAAAGTATTGGATGGGGAAGGGAAGGGAGGAAGAGCAGGTCAGTTTCACTCACCTGTGGAGTGGAGCCTGAGGGGTGGGTGTTGCCTTCTGACACACTTCCGGTATGTTAGGGGGTGTGGCCTATGCAAATGAGTTATGCAAATGAGTTGTGCTAATGAGCTCCTGCACCTCTTTTTCTACGAAATGACCCCTGGCGATCGTCATTACTGGAGCACATGGCGACCGCATGGTCAATACATAACACTACCCAAGGGAGTCTCAGAGTGGCTTACAAACTCCTTTCCCTCCCCACAACAGACGCCCTGTGAGGTATAAGCTTTTGTGGGCAGGCACGCTTACAAACTCCTTCCCCTCCTCACAACAGACGCCCTGTGAGGTATAAGCTTTTGTGGGCAGGCACACTTTTGACAGAAACATCACTGCTGCCTAAACACTCTAAAAAGAAACTTGACAGACTGAGGTGGAAACATCTGGGAATCCAAAGGCGACATCTTTGTCTTAGCCCCGGCTGCCATTATAAAAATGCTGTTTTTTGGGGATGTCTCTCAGCACAACCCCCCCCCTCCGCCACTTCCCCCAAGCAGAATATACAATAAAACACCAGGAATCCCTAAAGAGTGGTAAAATCCTGACATGATTTAAGGAGGAAGACTCTGATAAGAAGATAAAAATCTAATAAACAGGGCCTTGGTGAGTCTCCGGGACCGCCAGAGTAAGCAGCGCCCCCCCCCCCAAGAAAACAAAAGGCGTTCTAATCTCAGGGACGCTCCACTCCCGCCAACCATCTGAAGAAGAAAGTGAAGGCCGTGACCTCGGCAGACTGAAGTTATGAGCATGGTGACAATGAAATATTTGGCTCGGTTCAAGACACAAAATCTGTCACTACATTCTTTAATACCTACAGTCATGCAGGCGCACACAAACACAAACCCTGGATTACAGAACGCATGTAGGCCACCACGACACTACATTTATGCTGAGTCTCTCCGGATTTCTGCCTCCGCCAGGGATCAGCCCACACACTTACAAATGGGTAACTGAAACGGCTCCTGAGCAAGTGCAGAGGGCACTTTGTTCACCAGTGAGTAATTTACTCAGAGTCTCCAGACAGCAGGGATAAGGCATAAAATAGTGGCATACTAGAGTCAAGTGGCTGTCTCTCTCTCTCTCTCTGCCTCTTTCTCTTTTGGCCATCATGTCACACAACTGAAGAAGAAGAAGAAGAAGAGAAGAGATTGGATTTATACCCCGCCCTCCACTCCCCAAGGGAGTCTCAGAGCGGCTTACAAACTCCTTTTCCCTTCCCCTCCCCACAACAGACACCCTGTGAGGTAGGTGGGGCTAAGAGAGCTCTTTCCCAAGCTGTCCTTGAGGGAACAGCCGGTACAGAGCTATGGCTTGCCCAAGGTCATCCAGCCAGGTGCAAGTGGAGGAGTGGGGAATCAAACCCGGTTCTCCCAGATTAGAGTCCGCGCACTTAACCACTACACCAAACTGGCTCTCAAACTGAGTTATGGGGACGCCATAGGTTTTTCAAGGCAAGGGATGTTCAGAGGTTGTTTGCCACTGCCTGCCTCCACGTCACAACCCTGGTATTCCTTGACAGTCTATGGTGGTCTCCCTTCCTGATACTGGCCAGGGTCAACCTTCCTTGGCCTCTGAGATATAATGAGATCGGGCTAGCCTGGGCTATCCAGCTAAAAGCACGTGATGCGTGAATACATGCAAAGTAACCCGAGGAACCGCCTCTAACTGTTTGCAAACAGCCGGATTGTTAGACAAAAAATTCGCTCCTCGTTCGGTTGACAGTCAATGTGAATTGGGCTCTCTGTGAACCCTGGAGTGGGTACCACCGATTTAGGGCTTCTTTCTTATTCGTTTGCTCATCCTAGCCAATCAGGGATGATACCGTGAATATGATGGTGCCAAAGCACAGGTGCAGCCAATCAGGGGCACAGCTCCATGGTGACTTCCATAAGGGCTAACGTTGTTGTGATGATGCCGACTGGAATACAGATTCAGGAATAAATTCAGACTCAGAATGCATATCTATATATCTAATTCCGAAGTGCCCCCCTCTGTGTGGATATCTAAATCCACGCCGGGGGGAGCACTTGGGGGGAGGGAGGTTTTCCTACACATGGGGAGCACTCCCCCTGTGTGCAGAAAAATCCGAAAAGTTAAAAAAAAACCTTCAGTGACCATAGAATCCCCCAAAATACTTTTTGAAATGGCACCAACTCCAGGCGTCAACTGTGAGGAGATTAGAATGTTCGGGGGAGGGGGGGAGGTTCTAACTGTTTCTGTCAGTCAAAGGCAGGGTTTTGACTGGCAGCAGTCTAGGGTTGCCAAGTACCCCCCCCCCCCCGACCACCAGAAGCAGATCCAGATCCAGGCTGGGAAACTCCTGGATATTTGGGGGTGGAGCCTGGGGAGGACAGGGACCTCAGTGGGGTACAGTGCCATAAACTCTACCCTCCAAAGCATCCATTTTCTCCATGGAAAGTTATCTCTGTAGTCTGGAGATGAGCAGTAACTCAGTGTTACTGAGGGGGAGAAGAGAGGAAGCAAAGGTGTGATGAATGGGATAACCATCCCGCAAGTTTCTTGCAGGTCTCCACTTGTAAATTTCTACTTGGAATGACACTTTCTGTTCTGTCCAGGGTATCGAATTCCACTTCCACAAATACCAGGAGATTGGGAGGGGACAGAGTTTGGGAACAATGTTACCTCTGGGTGACACTTTAGACTGTTTCCCCTAATCTCTATGGTCTTCACCATAGAGACTAGGAGAAATTCCTAGAGTGTCACTATGTGAAGGTTATTTTTTTTCCCTCGCTCCTCAATTCTTCAGGGGTGGGAACTGGGGCTTGCAGCAGGTAATGCCCTGTCTCGAGCAGGTAAATGGGAGGTTCTCTCATGCTCTTTGGCCACTCTTCCACTAACAGTTCCCATCATGATAAAACAGGAGGTATCACCCTGTTGCTATGACAGTGAGAATGTATGTCCCATCACCTACCCTTATTATGAACATTTGTGTGCTGTCCCAAGCAACTTCTGCTTTAAAATTATCTGAGGGATCCTTTGCGAAGGACATAAAAAATGTCCCCCCAGTTCAATACAAAGCCTAAGAAGATTTACTCAGAAGTAAGTGGCAGTGATTCTACATGGACTCCATGAGCAGTGGATTGCCATCAGAATTATTTTTTCATTGATTAATTACCTGGCATTTAACCAGTAAAGCAATTCAATTTAAATACATTTACATACTGTAAAATCTCTGTGAAGGTGACTTTTTCAGCTTCCCTGACATGCAAAATAGCTTACGATTTAATAAACAAAAGCTGTCAATCCTCATTGGAAGGAGCTGGTATCTCTAACCAGAGCACAAACACACCAACAAAGAGAAATTCAAGATCCATCAGTATTGGGAAAGAACGGCCAATAAGAGATCATATGGATTTCTGCCAAAGGCTTTCTGCTTCAGTAGCTTATAAGTCTTCATGTCTTATTAAGTGAAGCCACGATAGACTGAGTCGGAAACGCCCCATAACCAAACCTGATTGGCTACCTAGTAATTCAGCAATATTTACTATGATATCCCTGAATTGTTAGATGCAGGGCTATTTTTGGGCAGGAACACACAGGAATGGCGTTCCGGCTGGCTTCCGGAGTTGGCCACGCCTACAACCAAAACCTCTGGCATGTGTGGCTACAAAGCACGCTGCCCTCCCCCACATTACACACAAGAGGGAAAGGCGGGATGTTCAAATGCCCTCTTTCCCTCTGGGGAGCCCCTCTGGGATTTCCTTGTCAATTTCACTCCTAGCCAGTCAGCTGAGAGTGAAATTGACAAGGAAAAGGCTCTCTCTGCCTTCCCTTCTCTAGCTGACCTGTGGCAGCTGGAAAAGGGCAGGCAGGGAATCCGGGCACTGTTGAAAATGCCTTTCTTTCCCTCCCCGATCTGGGGGAGGGAGAGAGAGGCATTTAACCATGCCTCCCCCCGCACTTCCCTGAGTCTCTCTGCAATAGATCCCAGGCACTTTCAGATCCCAGGCACTTCAGCAGCAACTTTCCCCGGCAGTCTGGTTCGGAGGGGGGGCGGGTAGACTAGAAAGGTGATGCTGAAGTGGGGCGGAGAAGCTCGGCGGGGGGGAAGAGGCAAGCTTCCATGCTTGCCCTGTGCTTTCCCAGCCCCCGCCTAATATGCTAATAAGCTGTGCTGTCAGGGGTGTGGCCCACTATGCTAATAAGTTTCTGATGTTGGGTGTGGCCTATTATGCTAATGAGTTCCTGCTGGGCTTTTTCTACAAAAAAAAGCCCTGGTTATATGTACGTGTGTGTCCTGGACATTCAATGGGTGACCTCAAAGTAGCTGTTTTATTACAAAAGAGCTTCAGGGACAGAATGGGAAGGGAAACTGCTGAATTAACAAGTTATTACAGCACTTGGAACAAAAAGCTCCCCAGGACTCAACAGGGGTATTAGTTGCTTATCTCATTATACATGCTAACTCATCCAGACCTCATATATGTACTCTCAACAAGAAGGACTCTACATGCTCTGTATTTTAGTGTCTTTCTTTTTCAGAAAAGTATATTAGAATACTGAATGTAATGCAAGGAATATTGGGATGTTTTGCAGCATCCATCCCAAAAAAGAGAAAAAAATGCTGTTGAGTGACCACCACACCCGAGAGGAGAGGACGGAGGATATCAGTTTACTTCCTACAGTTAGAAAAGATACCTTTACACATTTATCTGCTATTTTGACATATTTATTGCTTTACAACGGTTGACCTTATAACCTTAGCTTGTTATGTATTTATTTATTTATTTATTTATTTATTGAGATTTATATCCCGCCCTCCTAGCCGTCCGGCGGGCTCAGGGCGGCTAACAACAAGCCATTATGGCAACGATAACATTCCTTAAAATAGTTAAAACCTATTTAAGCAGACGTTAAAACATAACAAACACATAGATGGCGTATCTTCAGTTCAGAGTATCAAAGCAGCTTCAAGATGTCCCCATCGTATCTGATCAGGCACTGGTAGATAGAAATCGGGCCAGGGCCGGATGTAAATGTTAGGCGGCCCCTATTTGAAAGCCTGGTGGAAGAGCTCCGTCTTACAGGCCCTGTGGAATTGTAATAGATCCCGCAGGGCCTTGATGTTATCTGGGAGCTCATTCCAGCAGAAAGGGGGCCACCACAGAGAACGCCCTGGCCCCTGTAACTGCCAGGCGGGTCTCCTTCGGCCCTGGGGTGATCAAGCGGTTTTGGGACCCAGACCGAAGTGCTCTCTGGGGAATATATGGTGAGTTTTGTCTTTGCACATCTCCATCATGTTACATGTTAAATTGCTGTTCAAGTCTGAACCTTGCCTACCATTCCAATGTCTTTGAAAATGTAGGCGTGCACACGGAAGCTCATACCATGAACAAACGATTGTTGGTCTTAAAGGTGCCCCTGGACTCAACGTTTGTTCACTCACAGATGAGTTTCCTTTTGTTTTTAATGTTTGCCTTTAATTTTCCTCCTGTTTTTACATTAGTGGTGAATATGAAGATCAGGATCATCTGGACTATATCTCCCAAATATTTGTTTGTTTATTTAATTTGTACCCCGCCCTCCCTGCAAGCAGGCTCAGGGCGGCTTCCGTTGTGTCAGCTAATGCTGCCATCTCCAGGAGGTGGGATGCATGCCCCTGGTGACGTCGGGAGTGTGGACTGTTATGTTATATTTCTCACGGCTTGCTTATCGCTCCCTGCACCGTTCTGACCTTGGAAGACTGCTGGTGCTTGCCTATGTATCATTTCTTTTGTCTGGCTCTGGTTCTTCCCGCTTTTTCTTTGGGAACCTCGGGCCAGTATTTGAGCGCCTTTTATATGATTGTATGATTGGTTACAAGCCATCACCAGACCCCTTTTGAATTCTGTATAACTATCCTACTTGGGGGTCGGGCCAGCCATTACTAACACAGGACGTGTAGATGACCACAACAGACCTTTCTCAATAAAGACTTCCTTTCTTTAAGGACACTTGTTGCTGATTGACTCTGTAGGACTCTCACACATTAGTTGGTACATAATAACATTAAAATCCATATAAAATCATGTAAAATAATACAATTACTAATAAGATCATAGAATCATAACATCATAAAGTGCTGGCAATTTCCATTAGTTACTTCAGATGGTGAGCTGAAGAGTGCATGCAAACAGTTTTTCAGCTCGGTGGTCTTCCTAAATCGCGCAGTGGCACAGGCCGGATGTCAGAGCTAAGGGCCAGGGACTATACTACAGTTGTTGGTAGTATTGGTGGCAGCGGTAGCTCCTTAGTTGAAAACCGGGTAGAAGAGCTCCGTCTTGCAGGCCCTGCAGAACTGTAAAAGGTCCTGCAGGGCCCCGATCTCTTCCAGGAGCTCATTCCACCAATATGGGACCACCACTGAGAAGGCCCTGGCGGAAACGGAAACATTTTCAGAACATGTGATTCATGTCTTCAAAAGGTGTCTGGTGGGTAGTTGCGTTGGTCTGTAGTAGAAATGCAAGATCTGAGTTCTGTTGCACCGTGAAGACCAACAAGATCACAGGGTATAAGTTTCCCTTCATTAGAAAGTCGGAAATCCATAGGGAACTGGGGGAAATTCCTTAAGCACCTTTTGTCATACAACCACATGAAGCTGCCATATATTGAATCAGACCATTGGCCAGTACTGTCTCCTTGGACTGGCTATAGCTCTCCAGGGTCTCAGGGTGAGGTCATTCCTGTCACCTCTTACCTGACCCTTTTAATTGGAGATGCTGGGGATTGAACCCAGAACCTCCTGCGTGCAAAGCAGATGCTCTGCCACTGAGCCACGACCCCTCCTCCATCCAGATACATCCCCGGTCTCTGGACAAGCAGCCAGCAGAACATGGATGCGATATGTGCATCGTATCTGCAGGAATTCACAATCTGAGCCATGCCAAGATAAATAAACTAATTATCAAAGCATGCCTTTTCTTCTTGAATGGACAAGAAGACTCTAAGTCACTAAGATTAAATGTGACATTGTGTTGTAGTCTTGGCTTTTCTCTCTTCACATCCTTCCAAGGCGATATTTTCCAGATGGCATTTCAAGGGCAGGCTGGTCTGAAAAGCCCCCAACAGACTGAGGCCTTCAGAAGACTGGTTGAAGGTGTGCCAGACCGTTTGGAGGTCAGCTAGTGTTGACTTCAATGCTGTTCAAACAACAACATGAAAAAGTTGTGTGGATTCTCCTTAAATTCCTCCCCGGTGTTTACCAACTCTGACCGCTGATAAAGAGGAGTGGTTTGGAAGATAATGAAATGGTCAACAGCCTGTGGGCTAGACCCACACATCTGGTGACCCACCTAGCCAAACATAGCCCAAATTCTTCCCTGATAGGAATATTCCCCAGAATGCATCATTCCAATCCAAGTTGTTGACCACTTTCCACTGGTATGTCCAACTCCTCCCCCGGTTCTTTTTTAAAGGGAAGACGGGGACCTCGTCTGTATTTTTCTAGCTCCATAATATCCTGTTTGATACAGTGAAGCCATAACAAAACTTAAAGAGTTCCAAATGGAGCCGTGCCATAGATTTGTCAAAGGGTACGACGATACTGACAGTTTTCAGTCCTTCTCCTCAGAACCCCTAGCACAGAGTTCGCCTACCAGCATGACCTTTTAGAGCTTGGCAAACCGGGCGTGGTTGGAGAAGGTGGGGGGGGGCATGATTTTTCCCCCTTTTCCGTTGATGCCAGAACTTGAGGGCACCCAATGAAGTTGGAGGGCAATAGATTCAGGGCAGACAAAAGGAAGGACTTCTTCACTCACTAAGTTACAAAACTGTAGGATCCACGGCCTGTGAACACACAGATCATCATGAACATAGATGGCTTTAAAGAGGGATTAGAAAGATTCGTGAAAGGGAGGTCAGTCAACAGCCCCTAACCATGGTGATTAAAGGGGACCTCCATAGCCAGAGGCAGTCAACCTCAGAATACCAGTTCTAGGAGGCCACATCGTGAAGGACCAGTCTACCAGTGGCTCTAAACCATAGTGACTAAATTGAACCTCCATGTTCAGAAGCAATAAATCTGAATCCCAGTGCCAGGAAGCAACCTCAGGGGAAGGACTCGGCCTCTGTGCCCAAACGTTGGGCTTCCAGAAGAACTGGCTGTCCACTGTGTGAGACAGGACGCTGATGGACCACTGGCCTGATCCAGCAGGGCTCTTCTTACGTTCATCAGGGGGAGGCCTTGGCTTCTGCACTCTGGTGGTCGGCCCTCCAGCACAACTGGCTTGTCACTGCGTAAACCAGGATGTTGGACGAGATAGGTGGACCACTGATCTGATCCAGCAGGGAGCTTGTGATGTTCTCAGGCAATGCAGTTGGGAAATTGGCAACCTTTTGTTCAGTTCCACAGAATTCATCAGCAGGAAGAATCTTCAAAGGAGAGTGAAGTCCAGGGGTCTGTTGGAGCGGAAGCGCACAGGAGCGCCGCTCCGGGAGTGAGGAGCCCAGGTGGAGGGCACATGACCAAGCCCCGCCCCCTCCTCGGCTTCCCCGAGCAGTGCAGAGGCGCAGCATCCCGGGGAAAGCCCTGCTAGGGTCTTTATTGCTTTTAATGTTTTGTTTTAATATTGATAATGTTATCATTGTTCCTTTGATGACTGTGTGCTGCTTTTCCAGAGACTTGCTCAAGGTGGCATATAAATTTTCTAAGTATACCATTTTTTATCTGGGCACATGGCACATCAGTACTGGAGAAATTTCACCAATCCTTCAGCAGCTTCCACCCCATCAGTTTGGTGTAGTAGTCAGGAATTGGACTCTAATCTGGGAGAACCGGGTTTGATTCCCCACCCCTCCATGTGCAGCTGCTGGTGTGACCTTGGGCCAGTCACAAGTTCTCTCAGAGCTGTTCTCTCATGAGCAGTTCTCAAAAGACCTCTCTCAGCCCCACCTACCTCACAGGGTGTCTTGTTGTGGGGAGGGGAAGGGGAAGGGATGGGTATCTCAAGTCTACTTGAAACCTGGTGGTTTCAAGGGAGCAGGAAGAGAATGAGGGTGTGTTCTTGACGCTTATTTTTATAGCACAAAGTATTGGATGGGGAAGGAAATGGAGGAAGAGCAGGTCAGTTTCACTCACCTGTGGAGTGGAGCCTGAGGGGTGGGTGTTGCCTTCTGACACACTTCCGGTATGTTAGGGGGTGTGGCATATGCAAATGAGTTATGCTAATGAGCTCCTGCACCTCTTTTTGTACGAAATGACCCCTGGTGAAGTCATTTCGAGCAGGAACACCGTTCTGGGAGTAACCAGCCCAGGAGCGGGCACATATGAGGATGCACTGCGACAGAAAGCAAACACATACTAACTTGATCCATATTTTCACGCTTGTTGTATCGAGAGCAAAGTCCCTGTAAGTCCTGGCATGGGCCGAATCTGGGGGGTGGGGGGGAAAGAATGATTAAACAAACTTTTTCCAGGAATCCGAAAACTCTGTTCTTCAGGATTTTTTCGCCCCTTCTTTTTTTGGACAGAAGCTGGCAAATACAGGAGATGAGGTCAAGTGATCTCCTAGTGAAATAAGCCCAAGAGAAGGAACTGGGTTTCTTCCTTCTGCAAGAAAACTCTACATCTGTCAGAAGCCAGAATTAATCTGAACTGAACCTGCCCGGCCAATAACCTGCCTTGTTGTCTTCTCACCCAATGACATTTGCGGTCCTGTCGTGTAATGACTTAAGGGGCTTTAATGGGTTGCATGCTGGTAAATGTCATCAAATGCCATGAATCATAAACAATTCTGGCTTTTAAAACCAGAGATTAGGGATATTTATGAAGCTTGAGCCTCCGGTTTGGGCTATCCCAGAAGTTCAGGACGGATTGCTGTTATTTTCCTTCCCGCCTCCCCTCGGCCTTTTTATTGCGGAAGCCGTTTCCTGCCGCCAGGATTGACCCGGCTGCTTCCATAGTCAAACAGCAGAGCTGGATGCTAATCCACTGCAGTCCAAAAATCTCCCCTGATTGCTTTGCTGACGGGCAGCGTGACACTCAAAAGATAGGAGCCAGGCGGACAGACCAGATAACGGGGCAAGGGGATGAGGGCGCTCCCCTTCCCAGCATGTAGGAGGAACCAGGAGACAAACCCACTGTGCTTCTTCCACCTGGAACATCAGCCGGGTTCTGAGTGCCAGTTACACCACCCCCAAATTTAGAGTCATACTTAGAGTGATGTAAGACCAACAAAGGTTTATTCAAAGTATGAACTTTCGTCTGCACGCACACTTTTTCAAATACACTGGAACGGAAGTTAAGGTTCAAAGTTCTAGACAGGGGCTGAACAGCAAATTAACAGGTAACAGGATGGAGATGTTTTAAGATCTGCAAAGACAAAACTAAATAACAAACTAAGGTCCTAAGGTCAACAACCGTAAAGCCATAAATATGTTAAAATAGGAGATAAATATGTAAAGGTATCTTTTCTAATTGTGGGAAGTAAACTGAGACTCTTCATTCTCTCCTCTCAGTTGTGAATAAACCTTTGTTGGTCTTAAAGGTGCCACTGGACTCTAGCTGCCCTGAGTCTGCCTCAGCAAGGAGGGCAGGATATCAATCAAATAAATAATAATAAATAATAATAATGATAAATTTGTTCTACTGCTTCAGACCCATACTGCTGACCACCTGGATCCATTCCCAAATTTGTACGCCTTTCAAAGTGTTCTCAAAATCAACTTATCAGGATGAGCTATCTCCACGACTTCACACTGCACTTGTGATAAAGAAGTCTTTTACTCTGATTGGCTGAGCTGGTGGAATAGCAGGGAATGTTCAGTTGCTTGGGGAACTGAGCTGTTCGCAGGCCAACCTCCGTGAGGGAAGGGGACGCCGTCAGGGTCACTCGCAAGTTTGAATTCTTGTTTTCCAAATTTCTCCCTGAAATGCGACCATCTGTTTTCTCTTCCTCTTTTTAGGAATCTGGAGTCTGTTTTGAATCAATTCCATGTTGATCAAAAGAAAAATGGAAAGAGACGAAGGGCAGGAAGAGAGCCTCTGCAAAATGTCAGAATCTTACTCTGTAGAGACCCCCTTGTCCTCCTGCTAGGGCACCAACCAGAGGTGTGTAACATTAAAAAAAAACCCACCTTCAAGGGCTGAATTTACAAAGGTGCATATACAGAACCACTACATGGATTGCATGGGTCTGGTGTGGGAAGCTCAGGAGAGTTTGGCTGTTTGGCTGGTGTACCAATTACCTAGTGGATAGTCTGCCAGGCCTGCTGGAGATGGCCACTGTCTGGGCCTTGGAGTTCTTGAGGCTATTGGTACTCAGGGTCTTCAACGTCCATCTTGATGCGGTCCCTTTTCAAACAGGCTTGGGACCTAGTGCCTTCCATGGAAACACTAGGACCGATTTCCCACAAGGCGCTGCCCCGGTGTCGCTCTTCCGGTTTCCCCGATTGCCTGCTTCAATTTCACACTATTTGCCGTGGGGCGCATTTTGACCCGCGGCTTCGTGCGATTTCTGCCATGGCTTTAGTGATCCTGTTTTTTGAGGATAACTGAAGCCGCGGAGGAAATCGGAGGAAATTGGGTGGAGCTGCGGATCAAAATGCGCCCCATGGCAAATAGTGGGAAATTCAAGCAGGCAATCGGGGCAAAGAGAAGAACGATGCTGGGGCAGCGCCTTGTCGGAAATCAGTTTAGGACTCTCCCAGATTGTATCGGGCCCTGCACATCAAGCAAGCCACACTCTGGATCCTATCTTTGGAATGGGGATAGACAGGGGTCATTTCGTAGAAAAAGAGGTGCAGGAGCTCATTAGCATAACTCATTAGCATATACCACACCCCCTAACATGCCGGAAGTGTGTCAGAAGGCAACACCCACCCCTCAGGCTCCCCTCCACAGGTGAGTGAAACTGACCTGCTCTTCCTCCATTCCCTTCCCCATCCAATACTTTGTGCAGTAAAAAGAAGCGTCAAGAACACACCCTCATTCTCTTCCTGCTCCCTTGAAACCACCAGGTTTCAAGGAGACTTGAGATACCCAGGACATGTGCACCACCCATCCCTTCCCCTTCCCCTCCCCACAACAAGACACCCTGTGAGGTAGGTGGGGCTGAGAGAGGTCTTTTGAGAACTGCTCATGAGAGAACTTGTGACTGGCCCAAGGTCACCCCAGCAGCTGCATGTGGAGGAGTGGGGAATCAAACCCGGTTCTCCCAGATTAGAGTCCAACTCCTGACCACTACACCAAACTGATGGGGTGGAAGCTGCTGAAGGGTTGGTGGAATTTCTCCAGTACTTATGTGCCATGTGCCCAGATAAAAAATGGTATACTTAGAAAATTTATATGCCACCTTGAGCAAGTCTCTGGAAAAGCAGCACACAGTCATAAAAGGAACAATGATAAAATCATCAATATTAAAACAAAACATTAAAATCAATAAAGACCCTAGCAGGGCTTTCCCCGGGGTGTTGCGCCTCTGCACTGCTCGGGGAAGCCGAGGATGGGGTGGGGCTTGGTCATGTGCCCGCCCCCTGGGCTCCTCACTCCCAAAGCTGCGCTCCTGTGCGCTCCCACTCCAACGGACCCCTGGGGATAGATGTTGATCTGATTGTTCCAGACAGAGGCCGCAGTTACACGGCCCTTTAATGCGAGAGGAAGGGCTGTTTCCTCTTGCATTTAAAGGGACCGTCTAAAAAGGCCAGGGCTTTTCCCGTGCCGAAGCGGGCTCAAATGCGGGTTCCTCCTGCATTTTTTGACTCCTGGAAAATCAACCGTTTTCCCGGGAGTCGTGGGAGGAACCCGCATTTGAGCCATCTGGACAGCCCTCTCTTGCAATCATTGTGAGAGCAGGGCTGTCCAGATGGTCCCGCCCACCATTTTTCCCCCCTTTTACACTTGGGCGCTTGGCCACTCAAGCGCCGAAGTGTAAAAGGGGAAAAAAAACCCAAACTTACCAGGCGGCCGGTAGGGCTCAAGGAAGGGTGCCTCCCCTGGCCTCCGCCACCGCCGAAAAAGCCACCACTGCACGCCTCGAGGCCAGCTGGCCACCACTTCTTCTGCCACTGCCGCTTCTGCCACCGTCTCCAGCCACCGCCTCTGTCCACCGCCACCTCCTTCGGCAGCCTCCTCCATCCGCCGCCGTCGCCTGCCGCCACCTCCTCCTCCTCCCGCCGCCACCCGCCGCCACAGGGGTTGGGATATGAAAACATCCCCACCTGAGGTAAAAAAATGCGGCCCCTTTAATCCAGGAGGGCTCCCGGATTTAAAGGGGCCATGTGACCGCAGCCAGAGTGCCATGGTCAGATCACCAATCCCACCCTGCCTAGGTGGTGACCAGATTTATGCTCACCCATGGAGACTTATGGATCCAACTGGTTTCCAGAATGCTCTGTGGGATCCATTACTTCCCAGTGACTCATTAGAGGAGCTGCTAGAGGACTGGGATAATTTGGCCTCTGAAGTCATCAGTGAGATTGCCCCCCCCACCGATGCCCTCGTCATTTCCACCTTAACCTCGCTCCACAGTACACAAAGGAGCTCAGGGAAACAGCAAGCGTTGTGTCCGTCCTGCAACAAAGCTGCAAGAGTTTCCTATAGGCCATTTGTGAAAACCTCTGAGATGGCGGTGAAAGCTGCGAAGAGGGATTCTTCGCAACTTCCAGCACATCTGCTAGCTCACGCCCAACTTTAATTATTTAGGGTGATTTGGTCTCTAACCTCCCTTGCAGGGAGAATGCAAAACATGACGAATTCTGCCCCTAGCTGTGAGGCATTTGTGAGCTTTTAGGTGGATAAAGTCTTGTCGCTCTGCCGTGACCTGCCCGCCACTGTTGAGGCAATACGGAAACTTGAGGCCCCTTGGCTGTCTTTGGGATTCGATGTACACTCTCAGGCTGATGTCAACAGGGTCCTTGGTGCTGTTAGACCAACCACAGGCCTCTTGGACCCACGGCTGGTAAAAGCCAGTGGTGATGGAATGTGTGGCCCCCTGATGGACAGTATCAATCTGCCCCTGAGTTCTGGCATTTATCCAGGGCGATTAAAAGAGGCTGTGGTAACACCACTCTTGAAGAAGCCATCTTTGGAGCCATTGGATCCAGCCAATTACCACCTCGTTTCAAACCTGTTTTTTTAATGTATATTTTATGTATATGATCTTATGTACATGATCAGAGGTCCGTTGGAGCGGGAGCGCACAGGAGCGCAGCTCCGGGAGTGAGGAGCCCAGGGGGCGGGCACATGACCAAGCCCCGCCCCCTCCTCGGCTTCCCCGAGCAGTGCAGAGGCGCAGCGCCCCGGGGAAAGCCCTGCTAGGGTCTTTATTGTTTTTAATGTTTCGTTTTAATATCGATCATTTTATCATTGTTCCTTTTATGACGGTGTGCTGCTTTTCCAGAGACTTGCTCAAGGTGGCATATAAATTTTCTAAGTATGCCATTTTTTATCTGGGCACATGGCACATAAGTACTGGAGAAATTTCACCAACCCTTCAGCAGCTTCCACCCCATCAGTTTGGTGTAGTGGTCAGGGACTCTAATCTGGGAGAACCGGGTTTGATTCCCCACTCCTCCACATGCAGCTGCTGGGGTGACCTTGGGCCAGTCACAAGTTCTCTCATGAGCAGTTCTCTCATGAGCAGTTCTCAGAAGACCTCTCTCAGCCCCACCTACCTCACAGGGTGTCTTGTTGTGGGGAGGGGAAGGGGCAAGGATGGGTGGTGCACATGTCCTGGGTATCTCAAGTCTACTTGAAACCTGGTGGTTTCAAGGGAGTAGGAAGAGAATGAGGGTGTGTTCTTGATGCTTCTTTTTATTGCACAAAGTATTGGATGGGGAAGGGAATGGAGGAAGAGCAGGTCAGTTTCACTCACCTGTGGAGTGGAGCCTGAGGGGTGGGTGTTGCCTTCTGACACACTTTCGGTATGTTAGGGGGTGTGGCATATGCAAATGAGTTATGCAAATGAGTTATGCTAATGAGCTCCTGCACCTCTTTTTCTACGAAATGACCCCTGTATATGATTAATGTTGTGAGCCGCCTAGAGCCGGCAAACGCTGGCTAGGTGGGATATAAATCCCAACAAACAAACAAACAAACAAACCTCGTGTTCCCGTTTCTGGGTACGATGACTGAGAGAGTGTCGGTTGAGCAGCTGCAGGGTTTCCTGGAGGACACATTGGTCTTAGACCCATTCCAGTCTGGCTTCCACGCTGGTCTTGGGATGGAGACAGTGCCAGTCGCCCTTACAGATGATCTCCGCAGAAAGCTAGTTCGAGGTGGGTCGGCGCTGCTGCTGCTGTTATATCTAACAGCAGCACCATTCAACACGGTTGACTACGATCTGTTGGCCCATCACCTTGCTGGCGTAGGAGTCTACGGAGTAGCCTTGAAGTGGCTGGTTCAGGGTAAGGGACAGAGAGTGGCAATGGGAGAGAGGATGGCACCCCAACACTGTTTGGTGTGCAGCTGCCCCAATGGGCCATCCTCTCTCCTGTTGTTTTACATCTGCCCTCTCGCCCAGCTGGTGCAGAGTTTCAGGCTGAGCTGTCACCAGTACACTGATGACACCCAGCTATATCTGTGGTTGGGTGGCCAGCTGTCTACCGCCCCACCTAATTTGGCTGCGGGACTGGGGGCTGTGACTGGGTGGTTGAAGCAGAGCCAGTTGACCCCAAAACTACAGCTCCTCCAGAATGCGGTGCCGTGGGTACTTGCAGGTACCCCGATGACTACGCACGTACACCCTGTGCTTCGCCAGCTGCACTGGCTCCAAGCTGAGTTGTGGATCTGCTTCAAGGTTTTGGGGTTGACCCTTAAGGGTCTGGGACCAGCGTATCTGCAGGACCGCATTTCCTGGTATGTTCCCCAAAAGCCTTGCATTCAGAAGATCAAAACTTATTGGGGGTCCCTGGCCCAAGAGTAGGCTTGCCAGGTCCTGCGTTTAGCTGTGGTGGGAGAGTCCCAGCCCCTCTCTGGGACTTCTTCATGCCAGGATGACATCACACAGAAGTGATGTCATCATACTGGGCACGTTGGGGGTGGGACCACTATCATTTGAGGGGGAACCATAGAGTTTTCCCTTGAATGATAGAGTGTCCCCCCACAACATGTCCAGCGCAATGACGTCACCTCTTCCCCACACGTCGCCGCGATCCCAGCACTTTGGGGGTGGAATTCCCTCAGTGGCCCAATCTGGGCCGGTGGGTAAGGGGCCCATCTAGTTCAGTTCCTCAGGCTGTGTAAAGCAGAGATGTTCCACCTACAGTTGAGGACAACAACAGTTCACATTATAGATCTCACTTTGGCCTCCTCCATGACCGGTCCCTGATTCGCCCGAGGGAGAGAGGGAATGAAGTGCAATTTTATGCCGTCTTACCAGTATTGCTGATTTATTTTATTGTAAAGTGGAAACTAATCAATTTGTATCTTAATTTTGTTGTGCACTGTCCTGGCCCCTTCAGGGAAGGGCGGTCTACAAATTTAATTAAACAACAACAATATGGTGTCTTTCATGAACCTCATCTCCCATTCCAATGTATTTGAAGAAGTGTGTCTGTGCACAAAAGCTCATACCTTAAATAAACCTTTGCTGGTCTCAGAGGTGCCACTGGACTCTAAATTTGTTCTAATAATATGGAGTAACAGAAACCTACAGGGAGAAATCAATCCCTCTTTTGAAACAGAAAGGGGAAACAAGAGGAATCAATGGCTGTATCTTAAAGAGTGAAATTTGGAAACAGAAATCCCGCTCCCCATAACCAGTGTTCCCTCTAAGCTGAGTTAGTGTGAGCCAGCTCACAGGTTTTTAGCCTCGAGCTCACACCTTTTTGTCTTAGCTCAGGAAGGATGGCTCCAGAGCAAACTAATTTATGCAGTAGCCAAATTGCTCGCTCACAACTTTAATGCCAGTAGCTCACAAAGTTAAAAAAAAAATTGTTCACAAGATTCCACAGCTTAGAGGGAACATTGCCCATAACAATGCTAGCTAGGGTTGCCAACTCCAAGTTTGGAAATACCTGGAGATTTATTAGTGGAGCCTGGAAGGGTGGGCTTTAGGTAGGGGAGGGACCTAATTAGGGTACAGTGTCAAGCAGTCCACCTTCCAAAGCAGCCATTTTCTCCAGGAGAAGTGGGATAAATGTTTTAAATAAATAATACACTATCTATGTAGTCTGGAGACCAGTTCTAATTCCACAAGATCTTCAGCTCCCACCTGGAAGCTGGCAATCCCAACACTAGCTGAAGGTAGCTTCCGGGGAACTTTTGTATTCCAGCAGACCCAGGGTTCAGTCAATGGGGGAAGATTATTTTCTCAGAAGCTTCCCATGGTGGCTAGTTTTCAGACATGAATGCCAGATGGATCGCCAGATCTTCCTAAAAATCATTTCTGGTCTACTGATCAGGGGCCATTTCGAGCAGGAACTCGCAGGGACACCGTTCTGGGAGTAACAAGCCCAGGAGCGGGCACATATGGCGATTCACCGTGGAAAAAAGCAAACACAATGAGTTATGCGAATGAGATCCTGCACCTCTTTTTCTACAAAATGACCCCTGCTACTGATTGCTGTGTGGATGGCCACAAGATCAAATGCCATCATCAGCAATAATGCCCCCCCTTAGAGTCAGTTGTCAGATTCAACTGAGGGTCATCAAGCACAGACTAATCAAATCAAGTGAGGTCTGTTCATTCTCGAACCAGTCCTTTGGCTATCAACCATGGTCCACAGATGGAATGCATGCGTGCCCTTTCCATAAGGTCCGCTTCCCAATGATGGGATTCAGAATTTCCATGGCTTCCCAAGAGCCAGCATTGCATAGTGGTTAGAGCATCAGACTAGGATCTAGGAGACTGCCCTCTCTCCACCATGAAACTTGCTTTGTTGACCTTGGGCCTGCCAATCTTTTTTTAGCCTGATCTACCTTTGAGGGCTGTTGTGAGGATAACAAATGGAGAAGGGGAGAGTGAAGTCAGAAGCCACTTTGAGTCCCTGTTGGGCTGAAAAGCAGGGATGTAACTAGACACTGGTGTTCCCTCTAAGCTGCGTTAGAGTGAGCTAGCTCACAGTTTTTTAGCCTCTGGCTCACATTTTTTTGTCTTAGCTCAGGAAGAATGGCTCCAGAGCAAACTAATTTATCAGCAGCCAAATTGCCCGCTCACAACTTTAATGCCAGTAGCTCACAAAGTAGAATTTTTGCTCATGAGACTCCACAGCTTAGAGGAAGTAATCCATAGACACTGGCCCTTCCTGCACTCTCCTTTTAATCCATGCTCATCACAGTGTTTTCCAAGCAATTCTGCACTAAAATCGAATTCAACTTTCTTTTTAATCCAGGCTTCCCCCCACCCCATTCTGCACTAAAATCGAGTTCAACCTTCTTTATTATTATTATTTTGGGTTTTTTCCCCCATTCTGCATTACATTACCTCCCTTCAGTGGTCAGCCCAGTTTCAGCCTGCAGTTGCCCCGGGTTATTTGGATGCTGTTTTGCCGTGGACTTATTAAGGTCAAATCTACATCTGATTTTCCCGCTGGAATCATTCTAGTTTCAAAAAAACCCATCTATACCTGTTTCCAGTTTCAAACCATACTTGTTCTAGTTTAAAAATTACTGTTTACATTTATTAATGGCCCTCCTGTGGTCAAGCTAGCGTTATACTGCTTTCAACAGATCCTGTTGCTTAGTACTCTTCAGAACCAGGGAGTGAAATCTGAAACCAGCGTGAAATGAGCGGAGGAAAAGACAGCAGTCAAACTACTTCAGAGGGGAGGTGTAAATTGGGCCTAAATTCCCTCGCCTCGGACACTGAGAAAATCCAGAGTGGCAGGCAAACGTGGAAAGGACCAAAGATATCTGAAAGGGCTTGGCGGCTGTGGACCCTTGTGCAGCTCAAGATCTTAAAAAGAAACACACACCTGCATCTACTTCCCCCACTTTGCTGTTGATTTCAACACATGGAAAATCCATATCATCCCTCCCCGCCCCTCCCCAGCCGGCACTTCCTAAACTCCCATTAGAAAGCCGAAGAGGACATTGCAGTATACAAATCATCCGCCGGCTGAAGTTTTTTGGCAGCAGCCAAGAGAGAAGGGGGAGAGGAGGGAAAAAAAATTAGAAAAATTTCAATTTCAGGACCATTATTATTTTCATTAATCATAGGAGATGCTGTCACCCCTGTCCTTTTTCTTTAGAGAGAGATCTATTATACGGTCCATTTAGCCCGAGCCATATTACCTCATATGTTTTCTTGGCTGACCAAATAAGACTTAAGAGATAAAACAATTTACTGTTCATTATGATCCATGTCAGTGAAACCAATCTATTAACCTACATTAACTGGATGTGTGACAATAGCTCACGTACATGCGTGAAAAGAGGAGGGGGGAGAGAGGAAGACAAGGGGAAAAGGGGGGGAAAGGATATATTTTTTTAAAAAAAAGAAAAGAGGGTAGGGAGAGAGGCAGGGAGAGGGAAGGAAGGAAGTAGGAGCCCATAAAGTGCGGCTGACGTATAATTTGCCAAGCGAATACAGCTTCATTTTCCAGTGGCCACTGCTTTTCACCCTCTGCGGTGGCTGGCAGCCCCTGACCTGTGAAGAATTCTAACAAATTGGCTGCATTGTGGAGCCAAAAGGTGCCATCAATGAAGAGATGGTTGGCTGGCCCTAAAGTATGATGGGAAATCACCGGCTGGAATAAAGAGCCGTGGCTTCATGAAGTTAACCCCTTTAAGGTTAAATCCAAGCAGGGAGCCTGGGAGCAGAGGAGTACCCCTTCCGATGGCTTAATCAGCGGTGGAGAATTTATTCCGACTCCTCTCCTGAACCCCCCCGGGGGGGGGGGGGAACCTCCCTCTCCAAGGTGGAAGGGGGGAAAGACATTATCCGGCTCCTGCCGACGGTGAAGCTTCTCCCTGCTGGGCCAAAGGCCAGGCTATTACTCTCCTGCGATTTTGCTTCCCACGCTTGATGGATCATAAGCATCTCGAGGCAGGGAAGGCAAATCCATAGGTGGTCCTCTTGATGGTGTCTCGTGCCGCCAAAGTAACTTTTGAGTAAGCAGTTGATCACCGGAGAGGAAGAGATTGCCCCCTCTGCATTGTGCAAGCAGTTGTTAGGCCAGTGCTGATTATGAACTTGCGGGGATAAGGCTGTGCTAAACGGGTGTCTATGGGAGGAATATTGGTGTGAAAGATGGGATAGGAAGAATGGCTGCAGTCATTGGTAGATAGATAGATAGATAGATAGATAGATAGATAGATGGATAGATAGATAGATAGATTGTTTTCCATGAGAAACAACATCCTAAGATATCAAAAAAACCAATAGAATGGAAATGAAAACAAAGGGGACACTAATATTGCAAAATATCCATAAAGGACACACACACACACACACACATAAATATTCCCCCTGAATGTAAGTAGTGACTGCCTGTGTTCCCAACAATCAAGGTGCTCATTCATGATTCATTGCTGCTAGTCCTTATTAGGGTTGTCTGCCTCCAAGTGGGGCCTGAAGATCTTCTGGAATTACAACTGGTTTCCAAACTACAGAGCTGGAGAAAATGGTTCCTTTGGAGGGTGGACTCTGTGGCACTCTAGAGAATGGTGGACACTCCCCAAACCCTTCTATCCCAGGCTCCATACCCAAATCTCCAGGAATTTCCCTACCTGCAGTTGGCAAGCCTATGAATTAGTAGACTCAACTATCATGCAAAAAAAGCAGGAACTCTGAGCATGTTTGAACTTGTGAATCTGCCTTATACTAACACAGATCATTGATCTATCTAGATAAGTGTTCTCTCTGGTCTATCAAAATGTGCTTTCTCTTCTCTGACTAGGGAGGGGCACAAACCAGTTCATGAACTAAAGTTCATGATGAATCTTGGTCAGTTCGTGGTTTGCAAAATGATGTTCATGGCAGGTCAACTGGCACAAATTCTCCATGAACTTTCAAGCTATTCATGGAGGTTCACACTGATTCATGGTTCGCAAAGTGAAGTTCATGGCAGGTCAACCAGCATGAACTTTCTATGAACTTCCAAGCTGTTTGTGGAGGTTTGTGCTGGTTTGTGAACGGATAAGCTCCAGACAGACTGCACTCAATCTAAATGTTTACTGAACTTCAAAGGAATTGGGGGGGTGGAACTTGGAGGGCATGTAGAGGAGCATACAGGGGAGGGACCCTGGAACTTGGATGTCTCTAGCTTGCACAGGATTTGTTCTATACACTCCTGAACCTCCTGAACTTTCATCTGTCAAAGTGTCTTAGTGGCCTGGATTGGGCAGAAAGATATATATATATATATTGTAAACATACAATGAAACTGGAAGTACTATTGCTGCTGGGAATGAAGTCTGGGCACACATTATAACACAAATACATATTATACCATAATTTAGAACAGCCACAATTAAGTATCAGCATAAGCTCTGGAAGCCTGTGAAGAAGCCTTTCTAATAATATTTAACATTGAAGGCATATCTCAGTAGGGGGGGCAGTGCATGGGGAGGGCAGAATTTGTAGACTGTTGTGTAGGGCTGGACATGAAACAAGCCACAAAGCAAAATTCATTATGAATTTTGCCCTGTTCGTGGTTTATGAACAGAAGTTCATGACGGGTCTATCATCATGAACTCCCATGAACATTCAAAGCAGTTTGTGGTGGTTCATGGTGCTTGGTGGACGGAGCAGAAAGCAGGGGTTTAAAGAGACCTCCCTCTAAACCCCTGCTTTCTATTCCCTGTGGAAGGAACAAAAACAGCTGAGCAGGGGGGAGGGTGTTTTGGACTGTCTTCTGCAGTCCATTTAAACTTTAAAGAGATTGCTGAAGATGGCCCCAAAGCAGCTGCAAGGTGTGAAGGTGCTCCCTGTCACACAGCTGTTTCAGGCTGCCTTCGGTGATCTCTTTAAACTTTAAAGGGACTGCAGAAGACAGCCCAAAACAGCTGAGCAGTGGGGACCAAGGTGTTCCTGGCACCCAGCTGTTTTTCAGGCTTTCTGCACGCCTTGTTTAAAGGGACGGCAATCATTTTCAACAGGGTTTGCAGGGCCACGAACCACGAACTGGTTTGGTTCACGAACAAACCTTTTGGTTTGGTTTGTGGTTTGGCCACGAGCCAGGAACTGAAGTGAACATTTTCTCGGTTTGTGCCCATTCCTAATGGTATGATACTATTTCTAGGTGATACTCAAACTTCCCTCCTCTGGTCTCTAGGTCTTTACCGTGGAGACTGTAGGAAATTCTTAGGATACTACTATGTTGAGGCCGTTTCCCCCCCGCCCCCCATTTCTCAATTGCTTGGCACAGGAAATTGGGGCTGGTCATTCCCCACTCCAAATAGGTAAAAGGGAGGTTTAGACACTGATTCAGGATAGGCAGTTCTACCACTTCCTTCAGCTACATGTGTAGACTAGTACTGAATGTGTGAACTACTCTGACCCCCTCCCCCAGCATCTGAGGGGCTACTGGCTGCTATCAGAATAGTGCCTCTGGAGTCAGATTGGTGATGGCTTATTCATACCACCTGAATCATCCTCTAATGTTGCAGTGAGCAAGGAATCAATTGATTGCATTTGGATTCTACTTTTCAGGCAGAGCTGTCTCGGAGGAATCAGCAGCGAATACAGGCACCCATTCTTAGCTCTTCTTCAAGGAAGGGGTTGTCAGATGGAGCTGGAAGCAGGCACCAGGAGAAGATTGGATAGACAGTGCTGTGAAGTTACAGCCAAATTACAGTGACCCCTTAGGGCTTTCAAGGCAAGAGATGAACAGAAGTCATTTGCCATTGTCTGCCACTGCTGAGCAGCCATGGACCTCCTATTTGGTCTCCCATCCAAGTTCTGACCGGGGCTGACCCTGCTTCGCTTGTGAGTTCGGAGTGGGGAGACTTACAAGGAGTGGGGAGACTTACAAGGAGAAAGCCTAGGCCTCATCGCCAGGAAGTGACTTTATAACACCAGTGATCTCGGTGTGATGCTCTAGTATTTGGGCATAAACTCTATGGTAGAACTGGCTTCTACCATAGAGGGTTTTGCCCAAATAACAGATCATTGCCCATATGCCACTGGTGTGATGATGTTATGTCCGGTGTGATGTTGGCCACAAGGCCGAGGCCTTCTCCTTTCCCCTAGTAAGTCCCTCTTACCAGCCAGCTAATTGGTGGCTGTGGGTAGGGCCTGGTGGTGGGGGACCCCCACCTCCACCAAGGGATCTGGCAACCCTATATCAGACTTAAGAACTTAAGAGAAGCCAATGTTGGATCAGGCCAATGGCCCATCCAGTCCAACACCCTGTCACACAGTGGCCAAGAACACCAGGTGCCCTCAGGAGGTCCACCAGTGGGGCCAGGACACTAGAAGCCCTCCCACTGTTGCCTGCCCCCTCAAGCACCAAGAATACAGAGCATCGCTTGATCCAGACTGAGACTTCCTGCCTATACCTTGTGGCTAAGAGCCACTGGTGGACCTCTGCTCCAGATGTTTATCCAATTCCCTCTTGAAGCCGTCCATGCCTGTAGCCGCCACCACCTCCTGTGGCCGTGGATTCCACATGTTAATCACTCTTTGGGTGAAGAAGTACTTCCTTTTATCCGTTCTAACCTGACTGCTCAGCAGTTTCATGGAGTTTCCACAAGTTCTTGTATTGTGAAAAAGGGAGAAAAATACTTCTTTCTCTACCTGCTCTATCCCAGGCATCATCTTACAAACCTCACTCAGACTAGCCTGAGCCACTCAGGTTTGGGCCAGGAAAAGACTGAGGGAGGTTAAAGTGGCCTACAGACTAAGCGGCCCCGGCAGAGCTACTGATGCTTGGCTATGCTCATTCCTGGTAGGCCGTAGCCCTCCAAGGCAGCGATCAATGGGGAGTTTTAAATAGCTGGCTTTGTTTTGTTTGCTGGTAACTAAGCATGAGGCCTGCCCGCCTCCTCTTTTCCTTCCAATGTCCCAATCAGGGGTCCATGAACATGCACGTGTGGAGTAGCCCCCACCAAAAACAAACAAACAAACAAACAACCCTCCCCCCCCATCAGATTAGAAATACCATTTGTATGCTTGTGAACAACCTCCAGGTGGTGCCTGTAGTTCTCCCAACAACTACAACTGGACTGCAGCTCAGTTGTCCTAGAGCAGTGGTGGGCAAACTCGCTCAGCGTCAGAGCCACCTAGAACAGGGGTGGCCAAACTTGCTTAACGTAACAGCCGCATGGAATAAACACCAGATGTTTGAGAGCCACAAGACATGAACAAATATTACCTGCTTTTACTGGAAAATAAGCAAATTTGCCTTTTAATAACATTAAATAAGACCGCCAAAAATCATAACAAAAGGGGTAAAAGCAGATATTGAGAATGATATTAATTTGTCCAATGATATTTAGCTTCCCCAGCCGCCCTGCCGGGAGCCACATAATATATGTGAAAGAGCCGCATGCGGCTCCCGAGCCACAGTTTGCCCACCTAGAGGAACTAGCAACTTGGGAGGGGCTCCGTGGAGGGCTGCTGAGCCTGTGGTCAGAGCGAGGGATGCCCCCACTCCTATCGCCTGCTGCCCCCCTGAGTGGAGACAGGAATTAAAAAAAAAAATCGGTGACACTGGCTACTGCTTCATATCACTTTGACCGATTTCCCACAAGGCGCCGCCCCGGCGCCATTCTTCCCTTTGCCCCGAGTGCCTGCTTGAATTTCCCACCGTTTGCCGCGGGGCACATTTTGACCCGCAGCTCCGCCCGATTTTCTCCAATTTCCTCTGCGGCTTCAGTGATCCTCAAAAAACAGGATCACCGAAGCGGCGGGCGAAATTGCGCGAAGCCGCGGGTCAAAATGTGCCCCGCAGCAAATAGTGTGAAATTGAAGCAGGCGATTGGGGGAAACGGAAGAATGACGCCAGGGCAGAGCCTTCTGGGAAATCAGTCTCTCAGTAAAAAGGAAACAACATAGACTTTTTCCACACGGTTTCTCCCCCTGTTGGTTCTGGCCCCATACCGCTTTAGTTTCTTCCCTGACTTCCACACACATTTTTGAGTCTGTAGTTTACACTTTGTTGGGGGTTTTGTTGCTGCTCTTGCTTGTTTCTTCCCTGAGTTTACTTCTGGTTCTTTTGAAACCCCTTCCCTCCCAGTCTTTTTTCTGGAAGCCACTTTTGAGTCACCTTTTTTTCCTTCTGCGTAATGTTCCTGTTGGTTGGGGGGGGGGGTTGTCCCACCCACTCCCAGTCTACTTTTCCATGACTGGACCATCAAACCATTCCCTCCCCCCACCCCCGGAAGATGCGTAGTTTCATGTTTAACAGCACTAAAATATCAATATATCACTAGAACACTGTAACAATGGGCTTAGCAGTTCCTCTAAATTCCCAGCTTTCTTTTAAGGAAAAAAAAAAATCAAAATTATCTCACTGCAGGCATGGAGGAAGTCCTTGGCACTCTTCCATCTTGTAGAAGGGCACTGTTCCCATACAGCTGAATGGGATGAGGTCCCCCCCCCCGGCCCACTTTCTGACTTCCAACTTTATCAATAAACATTCGCTCATCTCTGCAGAACAGTCGATGAATCTTCCACTCCGCCCCTACCCCCCACGGCTGCTATCTTCTCTGGAACTCTTTAATCCGCAGAGTCAAACAGAATGTCAAAAGAGAGATTGGTTGGGTGCCTGCATAGATCGGGGAAGGCGCAGTTGAATTGCCATTAGTCTCTTTCCACAAAGGCCTCCACCCCAGTCCTGCGAGGCCTCCCAAACTGTTTCTGCCAAGGGTAGCAACTCTGCCTTAATAGTTTGCCCAATTCTGGAAGCTCATCAGCTACGGCTAGGAGTTAATTGGCTAGAGCAGAAACGAAAAGGGTGGCAGACATCTCATTCAAATAACCCACGCTCATAGCCGGTGTCTTGTAGTAGTCAAGAGTGTCGAACTAGTATCTCAGAGACCCAGGTTCCAATTATCATTTGGGCCATGAAAGCTCGCTGGGTGACCTTGGGCCAGTCACATGCTGTAAGCCCAACCTACCTCACAGGGTTATTGCGAGGATAAAACAGAAGAGAGGAGAAGGATGTAAGCCACTGAGGGTCATCACTGGGTACAAATGAATTAAATAAAAATATTTACTGGCAAAACAACAACAACATAGCATCCCAAGACGCCCTTGTGGGACAGCTAGCAAGCGTCTAAGAAAAGGTTTATTTTGGCCCTGGCCTGGATAGCTCAGGCAAGCCCAGTCTTCTCAGATCTCGGCAGCTAAGCAGGGCCGACCCTGGCAAGTACTTGGAAGGGAGACCTCTAAGGAATACCAGGGCTTGGGACACAAAGGGACGTTATATCAAATGTCTGAAAAATGCCTAAGCTCCCAGTAGGGGTTGCTGGGAGTCACCTTGACTTCTAGATGTGCAGGCACACACACATACACACACACACAGAGAAAGAACAAGGTTTATTTGGCAGGAGCCGACTGCAATATTTTGAAGTTAGGACCCAGGGGAGACTGACATCTTGGTTAGGGGATGATTTCTAGGGATCACTGTCTGGGGCTGTGATGCTCCGTCTTCTTGGTGCTTGGGGGGTCAACAGTGGGAGGGCTTCTGGAGTTCTGGCCCTGCTGGTGGACCTCCTGAGGGCACCTGGGTTTTGGCCATTGTGTGACACAAACTGTTGGATTGGATGGGCCACTGGCCTGATCCAACATGGCTTCTCTTATGTTCTTATGTCTGGGGCAGTGATGCTCTGTATTCTTGGTGCTTGGGGGGTAACAGTGGGAGGGCTTCTGGAGTTCTGGCCCTGCTGGTGGACCTCCTGAGGGCACCTGGGTTTTGGCCACTATATGACACAGATTGTTGGATTGGATGGGCCACTGGCCTGATCCAACGTTGGCTTCTCTTATGTTCTTATGGCTCTTTTATACCTCCGTGGGTAGAAAAGCAACACAGAAATGCCTTTAAGAATTTCAGTTTCAATAAATCAATATAAATAATGTTTCAGAGAACAACCAGATTGTTCTGCAGTAGAAGAGCTAGATTTGCATCCAGTAGCACCTGAGGGACAAACAAGATTTAAACTTTTTAGAGTCAAAACTCCCTTAGACTCTCAAAAGCTCATATTTCCCTCCCCCTCAAAAAAATCTTATTGATCTCTAAGGTACTCCTGGATTTGAATCTATAAATGATATATAAACTGCCTTAAAAAAGGCCTTAGAACAAACACGGAAAATACAAATGAATCTCCAGAAACTGAGCTGTTTTCCGCAATGGCAAGTTTCCCCGTGCCTGCACTTGTATTCCTTCGCTGCTTTCCCTCGTTTCCGCAGATGTTTTCGCAGTCCCAGGTGCAAAACCACGGTTTGTTCTCCGTTGTTCCACAGCATCAGACCTCCCTGTTTCCAGGAATTCCCTTTCTTGCCCACAAGAGGCGGCAAACTGTGTTTTTGCACCTGAAAGGGAGAAATAATCTGTGGATGAATAGGAGAGCAGGCGGGGAAAACTTGACACTGCGGAAAACGTCTGACATTGAAAAGTGGAGAACCAGAACCACTGGGAAAAACATCAACAAATACAGCAAGTCAGAGATTGGATCTTGTTTTTAATCCTACCTTTCCTCCAAGGAGCTCAGGGCAGCATCTGTGGTACTTCCCACATCCAACAGCTCTGTGAAATATGCAAGTCCAAGAGAATGATTGGCTCAAGGTCACCCAGTGAGCTTCATGGAGGAGTGGAGATCTGAGGTGGTGTTGCCAGGCTGAACTAGGGTTGCCAAGCTGAACCTGGTAACTGGGGAAAGGGGATGAGGATGGGAACATGGTTGGAGGGACAGCATTGTGAATGTGATGATGTCACTTCTGGGCAAAACCTGGAAGCAATGGCAGTAGCTCTAGGAATCACTGGAACATAAGAACATAAGAGAAACCAATGTTGGATCAGGCCAGTGGCACATCCAGTGGCCCATTGTTTAGTTATCCCAGCCCCCCCCCCCCCCCGGGATGCCAGGCTCATAGCTACCAAGGCCAGGGCCTTTTCACTGGTGGCTCCTTACTGGTGGAATGAGCTCCCAGAGGAGATCAGGGCCCTGCAGTTATGCAGTTCTGCAGGGCCTGCAAGATGGAGCTCTTCCACCAGGCCTTCAACTAGGAGCCGCCCACCACTACCATCAATGACCACTATTAATACCTGTGGCGTAGGCCGGCCGTAGTTGAGACCAAGCCATACTGCCTTTAAGAACTGGAGACTGTTGAGTGGGGTAATTCAGGCCCTGTATTATACGGCACACCATCTTGCCTTAATAATTACTGTAAGCACTTTATTTGTAATTTGTTGATTGTTTTAAATGGTTTTAAATGTTTTATGAAGCTTGGCGCACTGGCCAAGCAATGTGAGCCACCCTGAGCCTGTTTGGGGGGAGGGCAGGCTATAAATGCAGCAAATAAATAAATAAAATAAATAAGATTCTGTCACACCGTGGCCAAAAATATCAGGTGCCATCAGGAGGTCCACCAGTGGGGCCAGGACACTAGAAGCCTTCCAAAACCATACAGTTCCCAGTGATTCCTAGAGCTACCATTTTAGCTTGTGGGTTTTCCATGGGAGTGCTGTCATCACACTCACAACAGCAGGGGTCCATTGGAGTGGGAGCGCAGCTCCGGGAGTGAGGAGCCCAGGGGGCGGGCACATGACCAAGCCCTGCCCCCTCCTCAGCTTCCCCGAGCAGTGCAGAGGCGCAGCGCCCCGGGAAAAGCCCTGCTAGGGTCTTTATTGTTTTTAATGTTTTGTTTTAATATTGATAATTTTATCATTGTTCCTTTTATGACTGTGTGCTGCTTTTCCAGAGACTTGCTCAAGGTGGCATATAAATTTTCTAAGTATACC
Source organism: Lepidodactylus listeri (assembly GCA_029233225.1). Taxonomy (NCBI): domain Eukaryota; kingdom Metazoa; phylum Chordata; class Lepidosauria; order Squamata; family Gekkonidae; genus Lepidodactylus; species Lepidodactylus listeri. Next base: position 9,553,896 of record JARCFY010000021.1, on the reverse strand, counting down.
ATTTTTTATCTGGGCACATGGCACATAAGTACTGGAGAAATTTCACCAACCCTTCAGCAGCTTCCACCCCATCAGTTTGGTGTAGTGGTCAGGAGCTGGACTCTAATCTGGGAGAACCGGGTTGGATTCCCCACTCCTCCTCCACACGCAGCTGCTGGTGTGACCTTGGGCCAGTCACAAGTTCTCTCAGAGCTGTTCTCTCAAGAGCAGTTCTCAAAAGACCTCTCTCAGCCCCACCTACCTCACAGGGTGTCTTGTTGTGGGGAGGGGAAGGGAAGGGGAAGGGATGGGTGGTGCACGTGTCCTGGGTATCTCAAGTCTACTGGAAACCTGGTGGTTTCAAGGGAGCAGGAAGAGAATGAGGGTGTGTTCTTGACGCTTATTTTTATTGCACAAAGTATTGGATGAGGAAGGGAATGGAGGAAGAGCAGGTCAGTTTCACTCACCTGTGGAGTGGAGCCTGAGGGGTGGGTGTTACCTTCTGACACACTTCCGGTATGTTAGGGGGTGTGGCATATGCAAATGAGGTATGCTAATGAGCTCCTGCACCTCTTTTTCTACGGAATGACCCCTGCACAACAGTAGTGAGGTGTTTGTTTGTTTTTTCCCAACACACAAAGGAACGCAGGGCAGAGGATCTATCACCCCGACCTGGGGGTTTGGCAGCCCTAATCTTAAACTTTTTTTTTCCCCCGGATGCTAGCTTGAGAAGCTGACCACTATATTAAACAAATGAAGGAATATTCGGCTATTCTCAGTTGTCTGCACGAGAGGGTATGTATTTTTCTAAGTGGTGCAATCCTCTAAGACTTCATCCCGTCCAAGTCTGCTGATTTCAAGGGGCTTCGATTGCAGAAGATTGTACAGCGTAATGGAAAGAGCCGATGTACTGAGAAGTGAAGTATCAGATTCTCCACCTCTCCAGAACCAGAAAACAGCCTCATATTTAGAGGGTGACCTGATTTTGACCATCTCAGAAATGGAGAGGAGGAGGTGAAAGGAGATGCAGGAAAAGTTCAAGGGGGAATTTACAAGCTTTCCTGACATCTGCCCTTGTCTTTCTTACTTTCTAACCAAACCAAACCAGGCCAGGAAACAACTGATATTTTAGTTGTCCTTTCTGACGATTATCTAGGCCCACAAGATCCTTTAAACCGAACCCCGTAAGCACTCCACTGAATAGGATCCATGGGCTGTTTTTTTAAAAAAATTGTTTGCGATTTATTTGTTTGGGAAATTTGCATGCCACCTCCTCTAAGACCCTGCTCAAGGGGACTTTCAAAATAAAACATGATAAAACCATAAAGTATAAAGATCATTTTAAGATCAGCCATTAGAAACCCAGCCATGACATAAAAAGATCATAAGACATTTAACAGCCTAAAATGATTCTTATAAAACAACCCTTAGGCTAAAAGCAGTCTGTAAAAAAAACAATTTTAAAAGATCAATCTCCAAATTTAAAGCCTGGGTAAAAAGAAATGTTTTCTTGTGGTGTCTAAAAGAGTAAGGTTAAAAACCAGGTGAGGCTTTAGGGCAGGGGGAGGGCAACCTTTTGAACCTGAGCCTTTGGAATTCTGACCCAGGGTGCCAGGCACATCCGCAACATGGCTGCCAAAAGAGGCGGAGCCAACCACAAAATGGCTTCCCCTAGAGGCAAAGCCAACCATGAAAAGGGAGTGAGGTGCATAAATCTAACAGTAGCGCTTCAACATTTCAGGCAAAAGCTCTGATAAATAGGATGCCTTTTATAATGAACATATCATTCAGAAATGCAGTGATGATTATTATGGAGTGGTGGCAGCTGCAGCCAATCATATCTAAATTTAAAAAATCTGCCCAGCCAATCCAGTCTCCGATGGTCAATCAGAAAGCTTGCTGGGCAAATGCCCCACTGGCCCTGCCCATTTTCTTTTTAAAAAGAACACCATTTGGAGTGGGGGCAGGAAAGGTGTTGGCAGGTTCCATGGAACCCATGGGCACTACATTGGGGACTCCTGCTTTAGGGGATGGGCATTCCACAGAAAAGGTGCCACCACTGAAAAAGCCCTGTCTACAGTCACCACTCACTCCACCTCTGCCGGTGGAATCACAGACAGTGGGCCTCGTGAAGAGAATTTTAACCAGCAGGCTGGACAATACAGGAGGACAGCCAGGTATAAATTTCCATATTCTGGAATTGCTATGGATAAACTTTGCCTCCCCCCAGGAGACACTAAGATCCCCTCCTAGACTTTAGCTTCCGACTTAGAACATAAAAAGATAAGAGAAGCCAATGTTGAATCAGACCAATGGCTCATCCAGTCCAACACTTTGTCACACAGTGGCCAAAAACACCAGGTGCCCTCAGAAGGTCCAGAAGTGGGGGCAGGAAGTCCTTCCACTGCCCCCCCCCCAACACCAAGAATACAGAGCATCACTTGCCCCAGACTGAGAGTTCCTATCTATACTTTGTGAATAAGAGCCACTGATGGACTTCTGCTCCACTTTAACATCTCTCACCAGGTCTTGGGCGTTACTTAGGACCAAATCCAGGATCGCCTCTCCCCTGGTCGGTTCTGTAACCATCTGCTCCATAGCACAGTCATTGAGAGTGTCTAGAAACTCAATCTCTTTTTCCCGACTTGAACACATGTTGACCCAGTCAATGTGTGGGTAGTTAAAGTCACCTATTACAACACAATTATTTCGTCTAGCCGCTATCTTGAATTCATTCATCATTTTATAATCCTCCTCTATCTATTGATTTGGTGGGCGATAACAAACTCCCAATGTTAAGCTTCCTTTTGGGCCCACTAATTCAACCCGCAGCATTTCCAGAAGCGAATCCAATTTTCCTACTGTCTCAATCTTACTGGGCTGTATACCCTCTATGACATAAACAGCCACCCCACCTCCAGCTTTCTCCCCCCAATCCTTCCGACATAGTTTTTAACCAGGAATCACCATATCCCACTGATTTTCCTCATCCCACCAAGTTTCTGAAATACCCACAATGTCTATGTTTTCCCCCATCACCAAGCATTCCAACTCCCCAATTTTACCTCGGACACTTCTAGCATTAGTATATAAACATCTATAGTTTCCCATACATGTTAAGTCCACAAACTTCCTCTTGCTGCCTCGAGACCTTGCCAGGCAGTCCCTATCATTTGCCATAGTCTCAGAGAACAATTCTAATCCCTTTCCTTGTAGTAAAGTAACAGCTACCCCTTCATCACTTTGAGGTGAACCATCCTGAACCAGAGATTTTTCATCTCCTGTCGGCTTTCCCCCAATATTCAGTTTAAAAACTGCTCTGCCACCTTTTTGGTTTTAAGCACCAGCAGCCTGGGTCCTTCCCGGGACAAGTGGAGACCGTCTCTCTTGTACAGCTCCCTCTTGTTCCAAAGAGCATTCAAGTGCCTAACAAACTTGAACCCTTCCCCCCTACATCATCGCCTCATCCACACATTGAGACTCCTGATCTGTGCCTGTCTCTCCAGCCCTGCGCGTGGAACAGGTAGCACTTCTGAGAAGGCTGCCTTGGAGGTCCTGGCCTTGAGTCTCCTGCCTAGCAGCATAATTTTTTTCCTCCAGGACCTCACAACTACATTTCTTCATATTGTTGGTACCAACATGTACCACAACCACTGGCTCCTCCCCAGCACTATCTACCAACCTATCTAAAACACACGTAATGTCTGCTACCTTCGCACCAGGCAGGCAAGTCACCATATGGTCAATACGCGGTTTCGCCACCCAGCTGTCTAACTGCCTAAGGATTGAATCACCAACTACCAAGAGCCCCCCTCCCTCCCTGCCCAGGGATGGTTCCTTGGTACGAAAGGATACCCGTTCACCAGCTGTAGAGGAGGTCCCTTCTGAGGGCACATTCCCCTTATCCACAGCACGGTGCCCTGTTCCCTCTCGACCCTCATGCTCCCTGACAGCAGCGGGGCTGCCAGATTCAGAGTGGGACATACCTAACAAGTCCCTGAGAGTCTTCTCCACATGACTAACTGACTGTCTCTGCTTCTCCAGGTCAGCCACCTTGGCCTCAAGGGAGCAAACTCATTCCCTGAGAACCAGGAGCTCATTGCACCGGGCACACACCCAAGACTTCTGCCCAGTGGGCAGATAATCATACATGTGACACACCATGCAAAACATCGGATAGCCCCCAACCTCCTGCTGGCATTCTGGCTTCATAACTGCTTTAAAAAATAAATTAATATAATCCCCCCCTTTACACACTTTGTATTCTCCTTGTAAAAATCTACTTACCTTGCTGGGAACCCAAAGAGCCTAGGGCCCTGGCATTCTGGCTCTTCCTTGGCTTCTCACAAGCCCCTAGTCTAAGAGTCTCTAGGCCAAGAGCCACGCCCTTCAGCTCATGCATGTGGTCAAATGGAGCCTTAAATAGAAGCCTCCACCTGCAGAGGGTGTGGCTAGCAGCTATTCAAATGCACCCAGGGACTCAATTAGCATTTAAAGAATGGCCCTTTCACACCCTTATCTCGAGCAGCCAGCACTCTGCAACAACTCAAAACTCAGTCACACACTTCCACACACAGTACCCTCAGCTAAACCTCCTCAGCTTCAAGCAAATAAGAAAAACACTCACCCCTCCTGCAGCTCTCTCCTGCTGCCTTCCAGAACTTAATGGTGCATCTTTTTAGCATGCTAAGGTCAAACAGCCCTGGACCTAAAGAACTTCCAGCAATCATATCTTCCATGTAACATCCTACTGAAGTCTACGGCCCTGACATGAAACCAATCACTGCACTGTAGTTATTGGCAAAATTTATATCCCGCCTTTCTGCCCTCGCAAGGTGGCCAACCAATCAAAACATTATGAAATCATATTTGAAAACCATTTAAACTAAAACCCACCCCTCACACGAAAAACACATATCATGTAAACAATTAGAAACAGCGCTAAAATATACACAAAGATTTTTTTTTTTAAAGAATGGAAACAGTGGTAAGGGAGGAAGGAAACTCTGAAGGAATGCCAAATGAAACTAAATCTTCACCTACCGGTGGAAGACAGCAATAGAAGGGGGCAGACGAGTATCCCTGGAAGATAATTCGGCACAGTGTGTTCATTCATTAACTAGGAGGGAGGAAAATATCTCAAAAGAAAATTTCCACAGATTCCTCAGGGTTTTTTCTTTTTTAAGCTAAATTAAAATTTGATGCCAATATGGTGGTTCCTTCTCATGTGAAATGCCAAAGGGAGCTAAAACAGGATCGATAACATTTCTTGGGTGGGTTCTACACATCACTCGGGGGGGGGGGACAGAGGCGGGGACAGAACTGAACCAAAAGCTACTTTGAAACAGCTCCAGAGGAAAGAATGATGGCCTCCTGTGTTCCCTCTAAGCTGAGTTAGTGTGAGCCTCCAGCTCACACATTTTCGCCTTAGCTCAGGAAGGACGGCTCCAGAGCAAACTAATCCATGCAGCAGCCAAATCACTCGCTCACAGCTTTAATGCCAGTCACTCACAAAGGAGAATCTTTGCTCACAAGACTCCACAGCTTAGAGGGAGCATTGATGGCCTCCGCCTTTTCTCCTTGCCCCCCCCCCCAATCCCAAATTCACTCCTTCCATCTCAAAAGGCTGAGGAAGATAATTATATCTTACAACAATTACACCGGCTATGAGGCAAAATTAGCACGGTCCTTTCTAATTTAAATGTGTCGAAACTGCCTGAGCATGGCAGCAGAAAATTACCAGGTTTATGACACGGGCTTGGGGTAAAAGGGCGGCATTTGCTTCCTGTCTGTCAAGAGAGGCATGGTGGCCAACATCCCTGATTGAGCTAGAGATGGACAGAAAGCATCCCCCTCTTTGCGTAGGACTGGCAACTTACAGGTGGCACCTGGAGATCTTGTGCTATTACAATTGATCTCCAGACAACCAAGATCAGTTCTCTTGGAGAAAATGGCTGCTTTGGAGGGTGGACTCTATGGCATTATCACCTGCTGGGGTCCCTCCCCTGCCCACACCCCATTTTCCCCAGACTCCACCCCCAAAATCGCCAAGTATTTCCCAACCCAGGACTTTCAACCCTATCTTCATAGGAAACAGATTATGGACATGTCAGAATCTACTGATTCAGACATAGTAATGCTAACTACATAGTGATGCTAACTGTACCTTTTTCCATGCTGTATTTTTATCCTCTGTTTGTAGCTGCCATATTGTAGTGCTAAACCAGGCCTGGAGTTTGTAATAATTAAAGCGGGAGGGTGACACCTGCAATGTCTGGGAACAAGAGGGCCTCTCATCGTGCTGCCTCCGCATTCCATCCGGCCCGGCTGGGACTTCAAGGGAGGAAGCGTCTCATCTCTTATCACATGCAAAAGCCTTGAGGCCATTGATTGTTATGTGAACTGGTAACATCTGAGGGGTCTGGTTTGGGAAAGGGAATTTACAGCTTGACACCTTACTTTCTTTCCTGTGAGAACCAAATGGTCAAGATCCCTTTTTCCCCGCCAATTTTCTCCTATAGTGATTGGCTACCTATGGGTAATTCAAACTCCTTGGAATGGTATAATAGACCTGCCTGTATTATCTGTCTCATCTCTGACAATAATCCGAGAAGCTGTACTAATGTAGAGATTGGAAATAAAGAACTGTGGTTTACCAACCAGGATCTGATCCTTGACTACTTTGTGCAGAACTCTCACAGGACATACCCTCAAGAGTTCCCATCCAGCTAACTGCAACATGGACTTTGAACTAGGGTTGCCAAGTCCATTGAACTTACCGGCGGGGAGTCCTCCGCCGGCTGAGAGCTTCACCGGCGCACTGGCTGACATCACCGGAAGTGACGTCAGCACATTGGGGGTGTTGCCAGAGCGTCGCCCTGGCAATGCCCCCAATGTGATGGCGTCACTTCCGGGTGATGTCATTACGTGGGGGAAGTCGTCCAGGCTGGACGACTTTGGGGGCGGGGTTTCCCCTGCCGGTCAAATGCTGGCCGGCGGATCGGGAACCCCTGTAGCGTGGGATCCCCCGCCCCCCGGGCTGACTTGGCAGCCCTACTTTGAACAGAGTTGCTGTTTCTTTTCCTGGGGGTAGGGGGGGGAAGACAACTTGGGGCAGAATGTTCTGAATTGCATGCATGATTGACATGTCCTTGCGGCATATTCACCTGGGCTGAATTATCTGTTATGCTACGTATATCATACCTGGGCCTGGAGGGGCCAGGCTAGCCTGATCTTGTCAGATCTCAGAAGCTAAGCAGGGCCAGGTATGGTTAGTACTTGGATGGGAGACCACCGAGGAAGTCCAGGGGTGCTCCACAGAGGCAAGCAATGGGGGACCAGCCCTGCTTGTCTCTCGTCTTGAAAACCACACAGGGTTGCTCTGAGTTGGCGGCGACTTGACGGCACTTTCTGCAACCATAAATGGGGAAGCTACCAAACTGATCCAAACTAATAAAAGGGTCACCAAAGAGCTCACACAGAAACGGGTCTGGTACAGATTGATACAATAGTCTTCATGTAGGAGAACTTGTCAGGTATTACACTGGGTTCCCCCCCCCAAAAAAAACATGTAATCAGAGCAGGCTTTCCCTTCCTTATAAGCACAGTGGCTATTTCCTCTGAAGCTAGGTTTGCCAGGTCCCCTCACTGTCACGATGGGGGGATTTGGGGGGCATTCTGGGGGTTGTGGGGACATTGTCAGGTGATGTCCTGACACAATGATGTCACTGGGAAGTGATGTCATCACGTCGGCAATGTCACAGGCGATGCTTTGGTTTTGGGGCAAAAACTCTTATGTTTGTTTGTTTTTGCTTCAAAACCATAGAGTTTGACCCAAAACCAGAACATCCTACACAATGTCACCAACACAATGATGTCATTTCCAGGTGACATCATTGCATCAACGATTTACTTGACAATGTCTCTATTTGGGGGTGGAGCTCCCCCACTGGCCATTTGGCCAGCAGCAAATTGCAGCTCCCCAAATATTTGTCAGATAAAGAATTTCTCCAATCAGTTAATGTGATTATTATATCATAAGGGTTGAAACATAATGTTTGACTCGTTTTTTGTTGAAATTCTATTATAGATTGTAGACATGGTCACAATTATTGTAGTTAACTTATTTATGTCATTGTATTTTTCATACATCAACTGTGTGAAGCACTGTTGTTGTAACATGTTGAGTTATCACAATAAAAATATTTTTTTTTTAAAAGTACCCATATTTCAAATTTTTTTTGCCTCCAAACAGCCCACTAAAGAAGTTTATGGTGACCTTTTCAAAATATACTGCTGAGAAGATCGGTTCCCGCTTCCCCCTAACTTCAAACACCATTTTTATTTTCACAAGGAAGGTCAGTTGCTCAAATACTTTCATTTATTCAATTAGCGTGGCCATAAATTAATGTTCAGTTTGACCAAATAACTTTACAACTTGGGAGGCTTGGGAAACAAAACTGAATTCCGCTGCTACCTTTGGAACCTTATTTTCATAACCCTGCCGAATCTTTTCTCCTCTAAATTTTTATAGATGTCTTCTTAACTTACATGTCATCCTTATAGCTATATTTCCTATCCATAAACATTAGAGAAAACAAATGGCATAGGAGAGTTCATTTTGTCCTCCAAATGAACTCCTTTTTTATAGATGACAAATTGCATTTCTGCTTTTATTTGTATTCATATTTATCTGAAGATTTATATTCCCCACCTATTGACCAAAAACTCCCCAATGCAACTTGAAAAAAAATACTAAAAGCCAGCACACCAATAAGAAATTGCCTTTAAAATCAATAAAAGACATAAGAACATAAGAGAAGCCATGTTGGATCAGGCCAATGGCACATCTAGTCTAACACTCGGTGTTACACAGTGGCCAAAACCCAGGTGCCATCAGGAGGTCCACCAGTGGGACCAGAACTCCAGAAACTCTCCCTCTGTGGCCCCCAAGTACCAAAACAGTAGACAGGATTGAAAAATTTAGGACTGAAAATCTTAGTAAATGAAATAATTGAAATTAACATAAATGACACCTGCAATACTTTGCTGAACAAGCCAATGGTATGATTCCGGCAGATATTCTATAGATCCAGTTTTGTTAGAACTGTTGCTCCATTTAAAAGAGTCAGGTAATAGAAGAAGAGAAGAGAAGAGATTGGATTTATACCCCGCCCTCCACTCCCCAAGGGAGTCTCAGAGAGGCTTACAAACTCCTTTTCCCTTCCCCTCCCCACAACAGACACCCTGGGAGGTAGGCGGGGCTGAGAGAGCTCTGAGACAACTGTCCTTGAGGGAACAGCTGGTACAGAGCTATGGCTTGCCCAAGGTCATCCAGCCAGGTGCAAGTGGAGGAGTGGGGAATCAAACCCGGTTCTCCCAGATTAGAGTCCGCGCACTTAACCACTACACCAAACTGGCTAATAGGTGATGTGAAAGACCTCAGTCTGGCGAGCCACTGCCAGTCAGAGCAGGCAATACTGACCTTGATAGACCAAGGATCTGACTCAGTAGGAAGCAGCTTCATATGTTGAGAAAAACGGGTGCACATCCCAAAGTTCCCAAACTGAAAATAGCAATAGTAGTAATATTTATTGTTACAGTCAGCAACCAGAGTAGATAAACAACAGTCAACAATATTTCCATAATTCAATCAATTAAGATCCCATAAAAATCAATAAAACAAAAAAGGGAAAAGGCAATACATTTTCAAAATACTAAAAACCCTACATATAAAATTAACATAGTTTAATAGAATACAACAGCATAACTACTTCAATGAAGCATGGAAAGATTTTGCTGTTGAGCACAATTTAGCTACCTAGGGTGTAATGATGGCCACAGGAATAAACAGCTTTAAAGGGGGATTAAATAGATTCACGGAGGAGAAATCTATCAATGGCTTCTAGCCCTGGGGACTGAGGGGAGCCTACACCCTTTGAATCCCAGAGCCAGGAGGTAACAGAAGGGGAAGGCCTTGGCCTCTGTGACCAGTTGGCCCTCCAGGGGAATTGTTTGGCCACTATGTGAGACAGAATGCTGGACTAGATGGACCATTGATCTGATCTAGCAGGGATCTTCTTATGTTTTTCTTGTTGGCAGAGTTTAAATATGCAAAGAAGCACAGCACCAACTGGTTAAAGAAAAACAAGTTGATTTATTAAACAAGGATAAACTTTGATAGAATAGAGAGAGAGTCTTAACTGACTGACCATGGTGCAGAAGGCAACATTAAGAGTGAATTCAATAAAAGCAGGAAATCTCCAAAAAGAAGCCAATCAGGAGACAGGAAGAATGTAATTTGAAATTGAGAGAAGTCTCTAATCTAGCTATACTCGCTAACAGCTGCCCCCTGAAGGGTATTCTGGGTAGAATCAGTTTGGTGTAGTGGTTAAGAGTAACGGACTCTAATCTGGATAATCAGTTTTGATTCCCCACTCCTCCTCCACATGCATCCAACTGGGTGACCTTGGACAAGTCACAGTTTTCTCAGAGCTATTATCTCAAGAGCAGTTCTCTTTCCATGGAAAAACATATAAATCAAAAGTTAAAAAAAAAAAAGGGAGCAATTCTCTCTGAGCTCTCTCAGCCCCACCTACCTCATAAGGTGTCTGTTATGGGGAGAGGACAGGAAGGAGATTGTAAGCTGCTCTGAGACTCTGAGTGAAGGGCGGGGTATAAATTCTTCTTCTTCTGATCTTCTTCAAATAGATGCACTATAGACCTTGTGTATTCCAATATTTATTACCTTCTCTCAAACTGAAATCACAGAAATCACAGGGGTTTTTTTTTGGGGGGGGGTAATTGTGATTTCTGGAACAGTAATCATAAATCTGGGATTCTTAGGCATTAGTACTCCCCCCAGCAAATCTGTTATTTTCATGTTTAGCTGCTTACCGTCGTCATCAGCATCAGTAGGTGTCTTGTTTTTCTTTGATTTTCCTGATTTCCCAGCCAACTGCATGTCTCCTTTCTAATACAAGTAGAATTTATTGTGTTATTGTGTTAGCAGAATTCATTGTGTTAGAATTTATTGTGTCATTGTAACAAAGTTACAATAAGATTCTTGCAAGGGATCAGGGGAATGCTCCCAGCCAATCAGCATTGGAGAAAGACCCCAGAGAATGAAGTTTTAAGGCCTGTAGCTGCTGCTCTGATCTGGACAACCTTTTCAGATGAATGGGAGACCCCACCCACCACAAACTGCTTAAATAGTAGTAGTAATCAACGAAGGTACTTCTAAAGTAGATGCTCTATGTGAAGACCTGTTATGTGCATCATAGCAATTGGATAGATCCAATCTGCTATTTTGACGTATTTATTGCTTTACAACTGTTGACCTTATAACCTTAGCCTGTTATTTAGTTCTGACTTTGCATAGCTTAAACATCATCATGTTAATTTGCTGTTAAGTTCCTATCTATACATCTGAACCTTACTTACCCTTCCAGTGTATTTGACAAAGCGTGCTTTGCACACGAAAGATCATACCTTGAATAAACCTTTGTTGGTCTTAAAGGTGCCACTGGACTCTAAATTTGTTCTATAGCAATTGGATGATTGATTCAATGCATGCAATCACACACATGTCCTCTGCGTTTTTGTTTGTTTGTTTTTTTGAAAAATTCGAACTATTTTCACGGATTGCACTGACCCAGGAACAGTGGAACATTTCCTTACTTTGTGAAAGGAGACAAAAGATGACAACAAGGATGGGATGGCAAATACAGACTTTTAAGTGGAATGATTTTAAATAGTGTGCCAGCCACTGTAAGAGTATGTAAAGAAACCGGATGCAGCTAGGAGTTAAAAATAAACAGATAAACATCAGCCCATCCTCTCCTAACAGGATGCCACCAGATTCCCCCTCCCCCAAAGAAATTATGGAGAGAAGTATGTCAAAGGGCATTTACTTCAGGTATCTGTAAAATCTTCTCGAAGCTGGGGAGGGGAGTCTTTGGATTAGAGGGGAGAGAAAGGTCTGTGCAAACTTGGTGCCCTTATCTTCAAAACAACAACAACAGTAGCCCCAGTCCTTTGAATTAGTTCTCCCAATGAAAATAATCATTCTGAGGCTGAGGACAGACTGGCAATCTAAAGCGGGGCAGGCACGCTTCGCAAACGGAGGAAAGGAGCACATTCAGACATGCGCATCTGTCCGTCGGCTCCGTTGCGTACTTACCCATTGCGTACTTACCCGTCTCCCAGCCACTTTCCTTCCGCTTTACCCGGACACCGGTTTTTCCCGGTGTTCAGGGGCCTTCCTCCGCATGCCTCCCGCTTCCAAACAGTGTGAACTGGAAGAAGCGGGAGGCATCCGGAGGAAGTGTGAACGCACCGGCAAAAAGTTTTGCGCATATGCGCACATCAAAGGAAAACAAAAAAAAGTGCAGCGGCACGCGCGAGCCGCGCGCGCTGGCTATGCGGCAGTCTGAACTCTCCGTGGCAGTCTGAATGCTCCGTATCGCCGCTGATCCGCATTGCTCTGGCCAGTGTGAACGGCCAGCTCCGTGGGTTTTTTCCCCCGCTCCAGTTCCCTCCGCTTTGCCTCCGCTTCAGATTGCCAGTCTGTCCTCAGCCTGAAAGTCCCAAACCTGAAAAAGGAAACAGATTTGGTTCCTGAACTTCTACTATCCTGCCAGAAAATCAGGAATACATGGTAAAGGTGTCCTCCCCAAATCTCGGATCCATTTCCCCCCCCCCCTTGAAACACATACTGATCCACAGATAAAGGGCCACTATTAAACCCCTTCCCTCTAAGGTAGCAAATGTTTCCCTGAGCCATCCCGCCAGGTTTCCTTGGTTAAGCAGGACTTCCCTTTGTCAAAGCCTTTCCCGCTAATGAAAATGGTGAAATACTTCAGAACTTTGAAGGGAGGTTCCAGGAAATGTTAGATTCTTCATTGGGAACCACTGAGGATTGCTGTATCTGAATATGCCTTATGGATATCTACATGTATCTTTGAAATGTTGAATCCAGCATGATTCTTTGGGGGGGGGGGGATATTGAAACGGATTTAGAACTGGGGGTTCATTGAGTCAGCTGGCAGAGACACCACTACATCCTTACAGTTCAAAGACTTTTTTTTGAATTTATTACAAATTGTTTGTGGAAAAACTCCACCGGTGAATTTCTACCTGTGATCAACTTTACCAGTGAATTTCAACCTGTTGTTTATGGAAGATTTGTTCTGAGTATTTTATATGACTATTATTAAATTCATTGATCATTGGTGTTAAAACTTGAGTACATTTTTTTTTCTTGTTTTCATTTATTGTTGTGCCTTTCATCTTATATCAGGCTTCTTTGGTGAGGCAGGACTTCCTTTTGCTGGAGCCATGCTGATTTTCTTTGAGCGGGCCTTGTTTCTTTATCTTTTATAACCATCTTTAACACATTTACCCAGCTCAGACGTGGGGCTACTTGGTCTGAAGTTTTCTGGATCTCTTTTGCCCCCCAAACCTTTTTTATAAATTGGTGTTTCTTGTTGCTGCTTTGCAGTTCTCTTGGTGAGAGACTAAGATTAAAGACAAGCTCCAGGTTTTTGTTAGAATATGAGCAATATCGTACTCAAGAACTTTAAGAGTGCTTGGTTGCTTGGCATCCAGACATGGAGACTAGCGGTTTTGAGCGGCGGACTCTAATCTGGAGAGTCAAGTTTGATTACCCACGCCTCCACACGCAGCAGCTGGGTGACCTTGGATCAGTCACAGTTCTCTCGGAGCTCTCTCAGCCCCGTGCACCTCACAGGGTGTCTGTTGTCGGAGGTGAAGGGAAGGAGATTGTAAGCAGCTCCGAGGCTCCGAGTGAAGGGTGGGATATAGATCCAATCTCCTCCTCCTCCTTCTTTGGGCCAGACACTGTCTCTTGCTTCCTCACAGGGCTGTTGTGAGGATAAAATGGAAGAGTGAAGCAGAGGATAGGTGGGTGACAAGCATGAGAGAATGTTGAAAGAAAGGAGAGCTTGGGAAATATTTCCATTAACGGGGAGGGGTTGTAAGAAGGCTAGCGTGAAGAAGGGTAGGGGGAGAAATGGAAAGGGCAAAGGGCCTTCACCCCAATCTCCCCTCACACCCATGAAATTTCACGGGTCTTTCACTGGTGTCTAAAATAAAACCCACTCCAGGAGAAAAAAACAACCCAGACTTCTTTTTCAAAGAGTAATAATTCAGAACTCGGAGAAACGTTTAGGGGTTTCGAAGAGTGATCTTGGCGGATGGTGTTTCCAATGTGATTTTTCTTTCACTCCTGTTCATTTTATCGTTGGGTTTTATGTGTGTACTTATTTAAGCTGTCTGGGAAAAAGAGCTGTATATAAAAACCGATTAGTTTTTATAGCACTCCAGGGCTGACTTAAAGGGTTTCTTCTTCTTCTTCTTTTAAAAACTTTTTCTTATTGTTTTAAGTTGGGCTTTTTAAAAAAAATGTGAGGAAACGTAAACAGTACTTTTTGAATGGCTGAATACATTAAACAAAGAGGAACAAAAAAAAAAAAATCAAATTACGGATCCTCTTCCCCCTCCCCTCCTTTATAAAAAGATTTACAAAAGGGAAAAAAAAATCATTTCACTGAGTATCTACTGCTTGAGGCAGAGGTTAAGAACGGCTTCTTATACAATGCAAAATTAGTAAAATCTCCATATCCGATTGACCCAGGGAGCAATCTTAATCAGGTCCATTCCAAATCTTAAACAGGTCTACTTTGTGGTACTTGCTCCCAGGAAAGTGTTCTTAGGATAGGATAGTATTGTAATGTATATCAGATGCAATAAATAAATAATTTTAAAGGACATTCAGGTGGAAGGAAGGAAGGAAGGACGGAAGGAAGGAAGGAAGGAAGGAAGGAAGGAAGGGAGGAAGGGAGGAAAGGAGGAAAGGAGGGAACGGAAGGAAGGCTGAAGTACTCTTCAAAATGAATGCATTTGATTCTTCAAAGGGGAGGGAATAAATATTGAATATTTAATTTGGAGATAAAAAGGCCCAGCTTTTCTGTATGTGGCCGCTACAAAAAAGATGCTTAAAAAGAGAATGAGAGAGGAAGAGAGTACATCTTAAAAGGGAAGAAATGAGCAGAGACTGACCTTTCTATGAGCAAGCAGATGAGAGAAGGTATTTGGCTAATCCCAACTGTCTCTGATTGGCCAGACAGAACCGTGTGGAAAATGTCTCCATCTGGGCTAATCTGTTCTCAGTTGGATGAGCCGAGGCCTTCTGAGTTAACCTGACATTTAACAATAATTACCCTTTCGTATGACCCCCAGCCCAATCTCCCGCTCTCTCGGAAATCTCTCTTTTCGTGTTTGTGTGTGCTCGGAAACCCCTTGACTCTTGTGTTAGAGATAGCCGAAGAAGTGATCGGATGATAATAGAGCATGTACACAGATACACAGACGCCAACTCGAACGGATATGAATTTGGGGGGAAAAAATGCTTCCAAACAAGAGGTTAACGGCCGCTCTTCCCACCACAAAAATGTCTTTGGCCGACCAAGAGAGATTTAAAAAATTGCAAGGAAATATCAATTAAACAGGAGTGTATGCTTTTTAATTTTTTTTTTTAAAAAAAATGGTTCTTGCCTCTTCAGTTCCCCTCTTGCATGTGTGTGAAGGAGAAATGGTTCAAAGAGAAAAGCCGGGTTCAAAGGTCGCCAAGGCTAACCTAGATGAAATGTGTCTATTTCTTTTTTCACCTGAGGCTGGCTTCCTCTTTTCTCTGGAAAGGTCATTGTGATAAAAACAAACAAACAAACCAAAAGTCCGGAGAGGGAAAGCACTGGTTTCTGGTCAGATTTCCTCTTTCCAGTATAGCTGCATCTACTGACTCGGCTTTCCAGCTAGGCCATCTTTTTGTATGCTGCTTTGTCCTTAGAGGCGGCAGGCAAATCAAATGAAGCCTTGGATTTAATTCACCAAAGACTTATGCTCACTGGGGAGGAGATCCTCTGTAGCCCTCCGTAGTTTTGCTGGAGACTTGTCCCCTACTTGCAGACTGGAAGATCGGTAGTTCAGCGGTTCAAGACCTGGGTGCTGTATGATGGAGTGAGCTCCCGTCTCTGACCCTAGCTCCTGCCAACTTAACAGTTTGGAAGCAAGAAATTGCAAGTAGATAAATAGGTACCGCTTTGGTGGGAAGGTAACAGCGTTCCGTGCGCCTCGGCGTTTAGCCGTGCTGGTCACATGACCATGGACACATCTTCAGACAGCGCTGGCTCTTCGGCTTGGGAATGGAGATGAGCACCACCCCCCAGAGTCAGATTCGACTGGCTTTCGAGCAAGGGAAACCTTTTAACCTCCACATTAGCCCCGGAGATCTAGAGTTACAACTGACCTCCAGACTACAGACATTGGTTCCCCTAGTTTCAGAGGGTGGAGTGTATGACATCACATCCCCATTAAACTCCCTTCCCTCCTTCCCTAAACTCTGTCACCACCAGACACCAACCCCCTAATATCCAGGAATTTCCCAAACCAGATTTGGGGGTGGTACTTTGGAGGGCAGAGTCTGAGGTTGGAAGTCGGCGGGGATGTGATGCTACAGAGTCTAGGGTTGTCAGGCCAAGCTTGGAAACTGCTGGGAGGGTTGGAGGGCAGGAACATGGTGGAGGTCAATATCACAGGCATGTAGGGTTGCCGGGTCAGATCGACCTGGTAGCGGGAGAGGAGGAAGGACTTTCTGGGAGTGGGGGGAGTGTGTGACGTCCACACAGTGTAACAACATCACGCAGAAGTGGTGTCATCACATTGACAATGTGTCACACAGCAATGCTTTGGTATTTGGGGCAGAACTCTACGGTTACCGTAGAGTTTTGCCCAAAATACCAGTGTTGTCGCACGGCGTCGCCAACGTGATGATGTCACTTCAGTGTGATGTCATTACATTGTGTTTGGGGGCGGGATTTCCCCCACCAGCCAGCCGGCTGGTGGTGGGGGAAGAAACCCAAAAATCAGGGGCTCCCCTACCCCCAACTGGAGAATGGCATCCCTACTGGCATGATCGTGTCACTTCCAGGTTACACCCACAACACTGCCAGGTTTTTTTGTTCTACTTTTCCCCCCCATTACTTGGAGCAGCAGTAGGCAACATAAAATCATGGGCCGGGAGGATCCCACGCCCTAGCCAGGATAATGGCATCCCTACCACCTGCCAAAGCTACCTCCATGGGAATTGCCCCATGTAGTATGGAGTTCTAATTCCAGGAGAACACCAGGCTCTGCTTTGACCTTAGTAAGCCTAAAAGACCCCCATGACAGGCTGGCTCATTGGTCAGAACAAATCAGAAATTATTCTGCCATTGCACCTGCTGGCTGGCCCTGCTTAGCTTCCAATGAGATCAGGCTAGCCTGGGTCAGCCCAGGTCACAGCTGTCTAACATTACTTCACCTAAAAAAACTGGTTGTCAAGAGAGAAAGTAAAGTCAGAATCCTCTTCTGGGCGTCCGTCCGTCCGTCCGTCCGTCCGTCTGTCTATCTATCTATCTATCTATCTATCTATCTATCTATCTATCTATCTATCATCCACCAATCTGTCCGTCTATCTGTCCGTCTATCTATCTATCTATCTATCTATCTATCTATCTATCTATCTATCTATCTATCTATCTATCTATCTATCTATCATCCGTCCGTCCGTCTGTTTGTCTATCTATCTATCTATCTGTCTGTCTGTCTGTCTGCCTGCCTGCCTGCCTGCCTGCCTGCCTGTCTGCCATCAACCAATCTGTCCATCTGTCCGTCTGTCCGTCTGTCCGTCTGTCCATCTATCTATCTATCTATCTATCTATCTATCTATCTATCTATCTATCTATCTGTCTGTCTGTCTGTCTGTCTATCTATCTGTCTATCTATCTATCCATCCATCCGTCTGTCTATCCATCTATCTATCTTTATATCATCCATCCATTTGTCTGTCTGTCCATCCATCTATCTATCCATCTATCCATCCATCCATCCATCCATCCATCATCCATCCATTTGTCTGTCTATCCTATCTCTCTCTCTCTCTCTCTCCTCCTCCTCCCATGGAGTTTTCCTTTCTCCTGAGCTTTGCCTCAGAGTCACCAGGCTGAGCACAGCAACCAGTGGAAGGGTTTGGGGTGGGGACATAAGAGATGCAAGACACATGGGTAACATCACCACATCACTTCTGGGTAAAACCTGGAAGTGAAAAAAGGGAGCTCTTTGGATTGCTGGAAACTCTATGGTAAAACCACAGAGCTTCCAGTGAGCTCCCCTCCATCTCCTCTGGGTTTTACACGGAAGTGATGGAGCAACAACACTCACTCCGTGTGGCAGAGGGCAACAGGGTTTCTCTGTGGGAGGCCTTGTGCCTAGCGATTCCTAAGACGTGCCCAAGAATCCTTTTCCAGCCTCCGGAAGGGAATCGTGCCGCATGAGTTACGCACAGCGCTCGCCTGCCTCTTTCCTCCTGTTTACCCCGTTTGTCTGCGCAGGTGCTCTGTCCTTTGACAACGCAATCGAGCCGCTGTTTTGCTTCAGCTGATTTCCATCCACCAGCCATTCTGGAGTTCAAAGAGGATGTTCATCTTAAACCACTGAGTTCTCCACTTTCACAGTCAATTAGTGAGGGCCGCCAAGACGGAGGAGGGCAGGGGATACGGGCTGCCCTTGAGAAAATGTCATACCTTTTTTTTTTCCTGATGTCATAAAATAATAATACCACATCCCAGGCGTCATTACTTTCGCTACCTAGTGCATAAAGACAGCTGAGAGCGAGAACGCCGCAGTTGTCGTTTATACACCTGAGGGCTCAGTTTACAGAAGAGGAGGGAAAATGCTCTTTCCAGAGGAGACTGCTGCATTCGGCTGAGACCTGTGTTCCCTCTAAGCTGAGTTAGAGTGAGATAGCTCACAGGTTTTTTTTAGCCTCCAGCTCACACATTTTTGTCTTCGCTCAGGAAGGAGGGCTCGAGAGCAAACCAATTCATGCTGTCGCCAAATCGCTCGCTCACTACTTTAATGCCGGTAGCTCACGAAGTTAAAAAAAAAAAAAATTGCTCACAAGACTCCACAGCTTAGAGCAGGGGTCCTCAAACTTTTGAAACAGGGGGCCCGTTCCCTGTCCCTCAGACTGTTGGAGGGCCGGACTATAGTTTAAAAACAAAACAAAACTATGAACAAATTCCTATGCACACTGCACATATTTTATTTTGAAGTAAAAAAACAAAATGGGAACAAATACAATATTTAAAATGAAGAACAAGTAAAGTTAAATCAACAAACTTACCAGTGTTTCAATGGGAACTATGGTCCTGCTTTTGGCTAATGAGATGGTCAGTGTCCGGTTCCATATTTGTCACTGCTAGTCGTAACCAGGGATGCAAGTGTGCATCAGTTAGTCTAGATCTGGTTGGAGATTTCAGGTGTTATTTTGCGGGTAGGGAAGGCGCACGGGGGGGGGGGGGGTGCGCGCGCGCGCGCAAGGCACCCTAGACGGGGCTGTTTTCTTTCCCTCTCCGAAGAAACAAAGAACTCGGCATCCTCACAAACTTTTTAAGGCAGCAAGCCCCCAGCTGCTTCTCCCTGAAACTCCACCACTGCAGGCATCATGATGGGAAAGAGAAACCTCTCTCTCTCTCTTTCTCTCTCTCCCCCTCCGATTCCCAGCAGCACAAAAAGCCTCGAAAAAGACCCCCGCCCGGCTCTTGGGACTGGCGCAGGTCTCCTAGCCGGCTGAGAGGCCTCTCAGCCGGCTAGGAGACTTGGGGCCAGCCGGAGCGCCTGCCACCCCACACTTCCCCTCTTCCAGTCTTCCTTTTGCCTCCTCCTGGCTGACTGGGAGCAGGGGGGCGGGGCTTTGTCATGTGGCCCGGAACGAGTCGGCTGCAATTTTTCCGCTGCTTTGTGTGCTGCTGGGAATTGGAGGACAGGCAGCGGCACACCCGGCGGGCCAGAAAAATGCCCTCGGCGGGCCGCATGTGGCCCCCGGGCCGTAGTTTGAGGACCCCTGGCTTAGAGAGCGCATTGGCTGAGACTGTTCGGGTTGCCACCGTAATCCGGTGAAGCATTAACGTTTAGAAAAATCTTGCAGATATCAAAGGCTGGTGGCTGATTGGGACTCTAAGGTGAGGTCAGAATCCATCCACCCCTGTGCACAAGAGAAAGCGAGACGTTTTTCACCAGACGTTTCATTTACGTAGTCATTAAAGTAAAATTATGAGGTACAGCCACTTCGGAATGGAGGTGAAGTTTGTCACATTTGGCTGATAGCCAGTGTGGGGAAGGGATTAGAACATTGGACTCGGATCTGGAAGATGAGGGTTCGACATCCCCTCTTTGCCACGAAACTCCCTGGGTGGTGATCTTGGGTCAGTGACTTTCTGACAGCCTAATCTTCCTGGAATGGTGGTTGTGAGGATAAAATGGAAGAGGTGGGATAGGGTTCCCAACACTTCCTAAACAAATTCCTGAGAGATTTGGGGGTGCGGTGCATGGGGAGGGCAGAGTTTGGGGAGGATATGATGTCACTTCCACAGGTTGGTCTCATTTGTCTCTATGGTACAGATCATAGAGACAAGGGGAATTTCCTAAAGTGTCACAACGTGGGGGGGGGGCATTTTTCACCCACTCCTCATTTCCTCAGGGGTGGGAAATTGGCACTGAGGGTTGGTTAATTCCCATCTCCAGATGGGTAAATGGGAGGCCTAAGGGGGCAGGCCATGAACTGACCATAGATCAGTCACAAGTTCAATCAAAGCTGTTCTCTCACAAGCAGTTCTCAAAAGAGCTCTGCCAGCCCCACCTACCTCACAGGGTGTCTGCTGTGGGGAGGGGAAAGGAAAGGAGATTGTAAGCCGCTCCGAGACTCCTCCAGGCAGTGAAGGGTGGGCTATAAATCCAATATCTTCTTCTCACATGACTTCCGGACAGGGGATGACAGAAATGGTAGGTTTCACAGGTTCCCTGAGCAGGAAGTTTGGAAAGAAAGGGGGGAGGGAATAGCAGGGAAAATCCTCTATTTAAATAGCTGTCCTCAGCTAACACCTCTTTCAAGTTCTCTTTCAAGAGTTCTCTTTCAAGAACTGCTCTTGAGAGATCAGCTCCGAAAGAACTTGTGACTGACCCAAGGTCACCCAGCTGGCTTCATGTGAAGGAGTGGAGAATCAAACCCGGTTCTCCCAGATTAGAGTCTGTGCTGCTAACCCCTACACCAAACTGGCTCTCAGATGACCTCCCTCCCCCCAACCTCATGCTCAGTCTGTGTCGGGGAATCAGCTGTAATTCTGCAGGTATGGGAGTTTTAGGGCAGAAGCTGGGCAGCTGACAGTAAGGAGGTGGGGGCTCCCAGCATGGCCTTCCCAGAGTGGGATGCAGGGAAGCTGCCCTAGATGCCCCATGGCTATGGCTGCCAACCTCCAGGTGTTGGTTGGAGATTTTCTGGGATTACAACTGAACTCCAGATGGCAGAAATCAGTTCACCTGGAGAAAACGGCTGCTTTGGAAGGCGGACTCTACGGCATTATACCCTGCTGAAGCCCCTCCTCCAAACTCCGCCCTCCTCAGACTCCACCCGCCAAATCTCCAGGTATTTCCGAACCAGAGCCGGCAACCCATTTGTTGTTGATGAGTTCGGTTTATAAGACCAAACTGTAAGACTTCTCCCATTTGTTGTTGATGAGTTTGGTCTATTTTTATGCTGTTCAGCTACATCCACGGAAAGTATTTTTGTCCACTGCTTTGGGAAGATTTCTCCCCCCCTCCCACAGTATATAAACTTTGCAAAATCAATACCCTAACAATGGCAAATGGAAGATTAGCAGATATAAATATTTTGTGAATACTAAGGGTCATTTTACACCTCCCCTCTAAAGTAGTTTGACTGCTGTCTTTTCCTGTGCTGATTTCACAGTGGTGTGCACTAAGTGCACTAATCAACAGCAATTGTTTAAAGCAGAATAAAGCCAGTTGAATACTAGCTTGACTACAGGAGGGCAATTAGTAGATGTGGACATTTCAGTAGCAGCACGGTTTCACACCGCACAGAGGTGTGGGCAGGTTTTTTTGGAACTAGAATGATTCCAGTGGGAAAGTCAGATGTAAAAACAGCCTAAGAACAAGCAGGAACTAACAGAAACAAGTTCCGTATTCACACATCTATTGGCTTACACAGGGTATTAACGGTATATGGGAATTCAGGTCAGGCTGGTCAAGTGTCTAATACCTACGTATGTGTGAGCACGTTTATATTTATTTATTTAATTAATTAATTTATACCCCGCCCTCCCCGCAAGCAGGCTCAGCTCGGAGTGCTGAAAAACAGATTAAAATTTAGGAAATCACCAAGCCTTCTAGGGGGAAAAAATATGCAGGATCCTTCAGATTTCTCCATCTCTCTCCCTCCCCACCCCCCAACCCATACCCAAGGGAAAACTTGTAGGCCGGTAGCCAATTCCTCTTATTATGCTATTTTCCCAGCAAGCATAATAAAAGTAATTAATTAGATTACACTCGAATGCCTATCAGTAAACTACGGTGGTGGAAACGGTTTTGTGTGAGCGACAGAAATCGGAGGAGTAAGCAAGAAAGAATTGGGGGGGGGGGGGGTCCAGCACACAGATTGGGGGGGGGGGAAGAGAAAGAGAGAGATGGCTCTTTCAGCCAAGGCCCTGAGCTAGCCCATCCGACTTGCCCGGATGTGTCCCCGTGTGTGTATAAGTCACCCAGACCTTGTCTTTCCCCTAATATCATAATCAGCCGGCTGAAGGCCGGGGACCTGATAATTGTACTTTATGTTGCTCTTTGTTTAGTATCTGATTCAATACATCTATGTGGACGCCGTTCCGTCACCTTCTTAGTACCAGAGGTGAAGAAAATCAATGGCAATCAGATTACCTTGTTAACAGAAAGGCTAAAGGGCCAGTATGTTAAGTTCACAGTGCAGCACCTTCATCACTCCTATGCGCTGCGGCAATGGCAAGTGGTGGTGTGTATGTGTGCTTGTGTGTGTGTGGGGGGGGGGGCGTCTTTCTTCTCCTTTTGCACTTCGCTTTCACGGCAGGCCCCTTATGGGCGTTTCTGAGGTCTGTAGCAGCAGAAAAGAGCAAGAGTCCTGTAAGACCTTGAATTCTAACAAAATTTGTGGCAGGGCAGGAGCTTTCAAGAGTCTCTGCTTACTTCTTCAGGTGTGACCAGTGACTCACAAAAGCTGCTCCCCTGCCACAGATGTTGTTAGTCTTTAAGGTGCCACTGGATTCTTGCTCTTTTCTACTGCTACAGATAGACTAATCTGCAGGCAAGATTTGGGTTTTTTTGTTAAGGGGGCATTTAAATTGTTAAGGGAGCAGTTAGATTACAATTAATTAAATTAATCTGAATGCCTGTCTTTTAAGGGGGAGGCTCCAAACTTGTTTTTAGCCCTTCCTTTCAAGGGACAAGGCAGCAAGAGCATTAGTTCCTGGGGGGGGGGGGGACAGCTCAGAGGGCATTTAATTGTCTTCAGAAGGCATTTAAATGCCTTTTGAGTCCCCTTCCACAGGGCACAAAAGCTTAGAAGGGCACCTTCAATACATCTCCAACAATCCCCCCTTTCTGCTAACCTGGTACCACCTAGGTCATGGTCAAAAATAAGGTTTCTGGCATGGCTATTTGTGGGGCATGGCTTTTAATTAAGGGGGCAGAGCCCCGGAATGCCCTACCGTGGCTATGGGCCTGTGGCTACACATCTTGATCTACCTCTGTGGGTTCTGTAGTGTGTGCTCTCCAAAGTGGCTGGATGAGGTTGGCCCATTGCTTTCCCCCTTCTAGTTCCACAGAGTCCATCATTACTGGGTAGTAGATTCAGCTACAGAAAATCTTCTGATGGATTAGAAAGGACCCCTCATTTAAAGGGGCAACATATTTTAGAAGTTATTTTTAACACAGATATTATGGGTAGCAGGTGCCTTCTTAGAAGAAGTGTTCGTGTTTCTCTCTTGTGTCAGTGCCTGACATGAATCCGCTTGTTATGAAGCCTGTTTGATCTATGCCTTAATACACAAGTGCCTAATGAGTTACTCTTCCTTTCTGTAAGCCGTATGCTTTACTATACAAATGCCAAATGAGTTATTACACAAATGCAGAATGAGTCACTCTTCATTCATGTAAGTGTTTATCCGTTCTTAATCCCTTTCTGTTCTCAGGTCCCTGGCCGGGAGTTAGCAACCATTAATCAACCCACCCCACAGGAATGCGGAGTCTCTCTCGCTGAGCGCTTAACCCCCCTTTCGCTTTCCCCAGCTGGCTTGGCTTGGCTTGGCCTAGTAGTTTATACGCATGCGCATTGAGTGTTTTTACCTTCTGGTGTGTTATCTCCTCTCCTGTGTCAGGGGGAGGAAAGGGATTCTCTGTGAACTGAGAACTTGTGTTTGCAGGTTTTGAGAAACTGATTTTTAGACTCAGCAACCACTGAATAACAACTTTAATCCATGAGGATGATTATCCCCTTTGGAGGTTCCTGGGAACTAACTTTCCCACGTCTTTTGTGGGAACCGGTAGTACTGTCAGTAGCGCGCCAAAATTTAGTGCACTGATTGGTGGCATATATATAATCATGTAGCAGTTTGGTATATCAATGGATGTAACCCATAGCATTTCATTACTAATAGAACAAGTGTATGACTCCAGTGATCTTTCTACAAGTAAAGGACTTTTTACCCAAAGACCTATTGTGGACTATATTCATTGGGACATTCTCACATCTTGCTCCTAAAGTAAGTCTCCACAGACCAATGCAGGACATGGAGTAATCTGCCCCAGCTGTATTTTTCTGCCCCCAAGGAATTGAGGAGGGGGAGAAAAAATGGCTTTTGCATAATGACACTCTTGGAATAGAGACTAGAGGAGGCAGCCTAGGGCATCATCCATAAATAACATCACATCCTCCTCAAACCCTACTCTCCCCAGTCACTGCTCACCCTCCACCCCCAAATCTCTCTGCAGTTCCTGCGGTAGTGTTGGTAACCCCATCCAGAACACACAGAGGCAAACCTGTTGACATAGACATTAATTAATTAATCAATTAAAACTCACACACTTAAGATTTTGTTAACCACATAATGGCCCTGGTGCATAGGTTAATGAAGCTGTGAAAGCTTTAAGGAAGAGACTTCACTGGACCTAAGGTTAAATCTACATCTGACTTTCCCGCTGGAATCATTCTAGTTTCAAAAACCCCCGTCTATACCTGTTTCTAGTTTCCAACCATACTTGTTCTAGTTTAAAAATTACTGTTTACATTCATTAATTGCCCTCCTGTGGTCAAGCTAGCATTATACTGCTTTAAGCAGATCCTGTTGCTTTGTACTCTTCAGACCCAGGAGTGAAATTTGAAACCAGCCTGAAATGAGCGTAGGAAAAGACAGCAGTCAAACTACTTCAGAGGGGAGGTTTAAATTGGGCCTAAATCAGATCAGTACTTTAAGAAACTGGCTTGTTTTTATTTATTATCATTTACATCCTGCCTTTTCCCCAAATGGGGATCTGAAGGGGCTTACGGTGTTCTTCCCTCCCCCTATTGTAATCTATCATTTTGCTCTGCAGAACCTGAAGGTCTGTTGGAAGATGGTTCTTTAGACTGGAGGAAGGCTGGAGGCCTTGCTGAGTGGCTACATGGTCTTTGGCTGTGGGTTCCCAGGTTAGGGTACTCACTCAGGCACCCGTTCTCAGGTCCACTCAGCAGAGGCAAGCTGGCTCAAAACACCAATTGTTTATCTGCAAGGAGACAACTCCAACAACCAACAACTTCATCTAACATACAGAACTGGAAACTGAAATAAGAGCTCCACACAAACAGGACCAAACTAAATCACACAGATTTTAGGGGAGGAGCAGACTGTTCCATTACATACATACATACATACATGTATATAATAAATATACCACACGGTCTTCCACAATGGGACAGACAGGCTGAGGACAGACTGGCAATGTAAAGCGGGACAGCCCCGTGTTGGAAGTGGAAGAAAGGAGCGCGTTCAGACATGCGCATCTGTCCGTCGGCTCCGTTTCGCACTTACCCGTCTCCCAGTCGCTTTCCATCTGCTTTAACAGGACACCGGGAGAAACCGGTGTCCAGGGGCCGTCTTGCGCTTGCCTCCCGCTTCCAGGCAGTGTGAACCGGAAGAAGGCGGGAGGCAAGCGGAGGCGGCAGTGTGAACGTGGCGTTTTGCCAGTTTGCGTATGAGCACACATGCGCACATGCGCACATGCGCAAATTGCCAAAACAGCCCTATCATGAGCTGCGGAGGCTGGCCCACATGGGGCCACTCCACAGCAGTCTGAACGCTCCGTATCGGCACCATTGCGCAATACACCGGCCGGTGTGAACGGCCAGCCCCGGGGAGTTTTTCCCCCGCAGCAGTTTCCTCCGCATTCATCTCACTCCAGATTGCCAGTCTGTCCTCAGCCACAGTTCCTTCCCCATGTAGTTTCTGTTTGGGGAAACACTGTGGTGGTGTGGCGCTGGTACTCCTTCTGCACCATGCCATGGTCCTGATCCAAGGTAGGAACAGCACATGCAGAGAGGCAAAGCTACAGCACTGCCTGTGACTAGGGTTGCCAGGCCTGGGTTGGAAAATACCTGGAGACTTTGGGGGTAGATCCAGGAGAGGGTGGGGTTTGGGGAGGGGCCTCAGCTGTACAATTCCATAGAGTCCACCCTTCAAAGCAGCCATTTTTTCCAGGGGAGCTCATCTCTGTCAGTAGGAGATCAGCTGCAAAAGTGGGAGATCTCCCGACCCCACCTGGAGGCTGGCAACCTCACCTGTGACAGAGTTCACAGGTTGGTTTCTCCATGGTCCCTACTGTTTCATCACCTGCAAATCAGGTTGACCAACTTCAAGTAGGGTGTGGCGTTCTCCTGCAATTGCAACTGATACCCAGATTGCAGGAAGGAGGTCCTCTAGAGGAAATGGCAGCTTCGGAAGGCAGACTCAATGAAACCACACATAAACTGAGTCCCCTTCCCCAAACTCTGCCCTCTCCAGGCAGCACTTCCAAGCCTCCAGGTGCTTCCTGAGTCAGAGCTGGCGACCCTATCTCTGAAGTTTGTCTGGTGGAAACCAAATCTGGGCTCCACTAATCCAGAACGAAAAGTGGTGGTTTGAATCATGCAAGGAGTCCGATATATGGCTGTGGGGTAAGGAGAGAAGCTCAAGCGTAGGCCTGAAAACTTGAACATTTAGGCTGCTCCACCGGAATCAAGGAGGTGAGGATCTTCTCTCCAATCATGCATCCAATCAATTTTCTGAAAGATCTTGCCAGGGTTCAGCCACCAATGCTGTAGGGCAGGGGTGGGCAATTGTTTTGGCTCGGGGGCCACTTTGTGGGAGCGGAGGTTAGCGGAGGGCCGCACCTTTTAAAATGATTGCATTCATTAGTTAACTTTGCATTTCAGAAGAGGTATCAATTGAATCATAAAAATCAATAAATATAAATTAAATAAAATAGTGGTAGTTTGATTCAATTTATTTATTGTGCTAATTGCATATCATCTATAGCTGCAAGCACATTTAATTTTAGAATCAGTTTAATGAGACAAATGTACCCTATCACACTTTTCTACAATTTTTTTTGAAATCAGGAGTGAGATTGCTTGTTGAGATTCGCATCACAGCCTGCAAGTTAATGTCTGTCAAAGAGCATCTATATTTATTCTTGTTGATCTTCATGCAAGAAAAACTTTGCTCACAAATATACGTAGAGCCAAATATAGAGAACATTTTCCCAGCAAATTTCTTCATACATGGAATTTTTTTCAGCAGACAAAAATTTGTAAAAGTCAACTAATGTCACAGCATTAAACATTTCTTTCACAGTGTGATCTGACTGCATGTCAACGAGTTCAAGCTGCAGCTCCTCAGGTGCTGTATCAATATCAGCAGTGATGGGATAAGAGAGCAAACTGAATTTAGGCTCAATTTTCTTGAAGTCCTGAAATCTTCTTGGCGGGCCACAAAAAATTCTGTGGCGGGCCGCATGTGGCCCCCGGGCCGCAATTTGCCCGCCCCTGCTGTAGGGAATACTGATACGTGCCTCTAAGGTCGGTTGCTACTGCTATACTAACTGTACAGAAGCCAAGAAAAGGTTACCACAAGCTCACCTGAACCGAAACTGAAATGTGGTTGCCTGACCGCCCCCCCCCCCCACCAGTGGGTTGGCGGGGGGGGGGACTCACCAGCAGAAAAAATAAAGCCTAGGCCACGATGCCAGCGTTGCACCGGAAGTGATGTCATCACAGCAGCTGCTGAAAAGTCACGGTTCAACGCAGAATAAATACAACCAATATAATTGCCCAACAGGGTCTATATGTATAATAAACAACCCACACATATAGACCCTGTTGGGCAATCATATTGGTTGTATTTATTCTGCGTTAAACAGTGACTTTTCATTCGTTTGTAATTTACTGCGGCTTTCGCTGTATTGTATATCGCAGCAGCCACTGCCAGGTGACGCTCTGGTATTTGGGCAAAAACTCTATGCTGGAAGTCT
This sequence comes from Lepidodactylus listeri, assembly GCA_029233225.1. Lineage (NCBI taxonomy): Eukaryota > Metazoa > Chordata > Lepidosauria > Squamata > Gekkonidae > Lepidodactylus > Lepidodactylus listeri. The sequence goes on along the minus strand of JARCFY010000021.1, from coordinate 9,525,432 downwards.
GTCTTACCATGGAGTTTCAGTCAGACTCCTGAACAAACTTACTCCCGCCAACACACTCTCTGGCGGTGATTTGTTTATTGAGAGATAGTTCTGGTATTATACATAATTCAAACGAAACCCTCTCTCCCCCCCCCGTGACTAGTCCAATCACACCGACCCATCCAACCTGCCAAAATCTACTTCACACCTTTGACCCTCCCCCCCAGCACCTGGAAGCCTAGCGTTACATTATCTAGCAGTGTCTGGCAGCCAAGGCCGAAGCAAGTATTCTTCCCCAGTGAAGGGAGGCCCCTCGTAGATGCAGTTACAAGCTAGTGGACGCTATTCCCAGCCAGGCGGTTATCACACGCCCCACACTCACATGTTCACCCCACTCCCAACCAGAATGAACAGGACAATAGGCATATGACCAAAGACAATGCAGGAAAATGTGGCAAACGAGATCTGAGTTTGGCAGCCCTCCCCCAAATACCAGAGCATCACTAGGAAGTTGCTGGCACGAAGACATCATTTCCTATGCAATGCTGGTGATATGGATTCTCCCGGCAAGTCACCCCATCCCCTGCTGGTTGAGAGGAGGGACTTGGCAACCCTAAACTAAAAGCTCCAGCACTGGTCAATCCTTTGTTTGGGGTTAGGAGGGTGAAGAGAGAATCATACCATGTGTGTAGGTATATATACCACCATCAAGTCACAAGAGACTTGTGGCAAGCCCAGCAAGGGGCTTCCAAGGCAAGTGAGAAGCAAGGTGGTTGGCCATTGCTGTCCTCTGCAGAGTCTTCTGTGGTGGTCCCACATCTAAGCACTGAACCTGCTTAGCGTCTAGCTTCTGGCAGCCCCAGCAAGGGGCTTCCAAGGCAAGTGAGAAGCAGAGATGGTTGGCCATTGCCTTCCTCTGCAGAGCCTTTCGTGGTGGTCCCCCATCTAAGCACTGAACCTGCTTAACTTCTAGCTTCTGGCAGCCCCAGCAAGGGGCTTCCAAGGCAAGTGAGAAGCAGTGGTGGTTGGCCATTGCCTTCCTCTCCAGAGTCTTCCTTGTTGGTCCCCCATCTAAGCACTGAACCTGCTTAGCTTCTAGCTTCTGGCAGCCCCAGCAAGGGGCTTCCAAGGCAAGTGAGAGGCAGAGATGATTTGCCATTGCCTTCCTCTGCAGAGTCTTCTGTGGTGGTCCCCCATCTAAGCACTGAACCTGCTTAGCTTCTAGCTTCTGGCAGCCCCAGCAAGGGGCTTCCAAGGCAAGTGAGAAGCAGGGGTGGTTGGCCATTGCCTTCCTCTGCAGAGTCTTCCTTGTTGGTCCCCCATCTAAGCACTGAACCTGCTTAACTTCTAGCTTCTGGCAGCCCCAGCAAGGGGCTTCCAAGGCAAGGGAGAAGCAGAGGTGGTTGGCCATTGCTTTCCTCTACAGAGTCTTCCTTGGTGGTCCCCCATCTACGGACTGAACCTGCTTAGCTTCTAGCTTCTGGCAGCCCCAGCAAGGGGCTTCCAAGGCAGGTGAGAAACAGGGGTGGTTGGCCATTGCCTTCCTCTGCAGAGTCTTCCGTGGTGGTCCCCCATCTAAGCACTGAACCTGCTTAGCTTCTAGCTTCTGGCAGCCCCAGCAAGGGGCTTCCAAGGCAAGTGAGAAGCAGGGGTGGTTGGCCATTGCCTTCCTCTGCAGAGTCTTCCGTGGTGGTCCCCCATCTAAAGACTGAACCTGCTTAGCTTCTAGCTTCTGGCAGCCCCAGCAAGGGGCTTTCAAGGCAGGTGAGAAGCAGAGGTGGTTGGCCATTGCCTTCCTCTGCAGAGTCTTCTGTGGTGGTCCCCCATCTAAGGACTGAACCTGCTTAGCTTCTAGCTTCTGGCAGCCCCAGCAAGGGCCTTCCAAGGCAAGTGAGAAGCAGTGGTGGTTTGTCATCGCCTTCCTCTGCAGAGTCTTCCGTGGTGGTCCCCCATCTAAGCACTGAACCTGCTTAGCTTCTAGCTTCTGGCAGCCCCAGCAAGGGGCTTCCAAGGCAAGTGAGAAGCAGGGGTGGTTGGCCATTGCCTTCCTCTGCAGAGTCTTCCGTGGTGGTCCCCCATCTAAAGACTGAACCTGCTTAGCTTCTAGCTTCTGGCAGCCCCAGCAAGGGGCTTTCAAGGCAGGTGAGAAGCAGAGGTGGTTGGCCATTGCCTTCCTCTGCAGAGTCTTCTGTGGTGGTCCCCCATCTAAGGACTGAACCTGCTTAGCTTCTAGCTTCTGGCAGCCCCAGCAAGGGCCTTCCAAGGCAAGTGAGAAGCAGTGGTGGTTTGTCATCGCCTTCCTCTGCAGAGTCTTCCGTTGTGGTCCCCCATCTAAGCACTGAACCTGCTTAGCTTCTGGCTTCTGGCAGCCCCAGCAAGGGGTTTCCAAGGCAAGTGAGAAGCAGAGGTGGTTTGCCCTTGCCTTTCTCTGCAGAGTCTTCCTTGGAGGCCTCCCTTCTAAGTACCAACCCTGCTTAGCTCCCAAGATCTGACGAGTTCAGGCTATACCATGCCAGCTTCCCTCCCAAAGAGTAACACAGCCATGAAATACTCAACAAGTTTCCTTAGAATGCCTTTTTTGCGCTGGTCTATGACTGTAATAAGCAGTTTATTCATTCTTATGACCTTTTGCCACCAGGTGCCAGAACATCCTTTGCAAAAAAAGAAAAGAAAAGCGCAGCTCTGGGTAAAGAACGAAAGCTGTGTTTTGGCTAATTGCATGAAAGCCACCTTCAAATGTGGGTTCCTTCCTGGTTAAACGCACCTAATCCCCAGGTGATGATTTCAGAAGATTAATAATGTCTCCCTGCAGGTACAAAATTAATTAGAGGGATGCCCGAAACTATAACCATACCCCAAAGAACACCTGATTTAATTTGATGGCTTAGCCAGAGTGCCAGTCAAATCCTGGAGCGCCAAAATGGTGGCGGGCGTTCCAGCCATTAAAAAAAAAAAAACTCAAACGCTTAACAGTGTACGGACTTGCTGCCAAAAGCCAACAACATATTTTAACCATTAGAGAAATCAGAGATTGGCATGCCGGCTTTCTTGTTTGGATATTATATGCATTTAAGAGATTAGATTAATAACAGCCTCCAACCAGCTGTGTTGTGGCGGGGCAGATCACGGCACTGTGTTGTGCTAAGAGCTGGCTGCTCCCTTGATGTGGGCTCCCGTTTTTTTGTCTTACACACTGAAACTATTCGCACAGCCGCTCGGGAAGCCGCAAAAGGAAACCCGGCTCGCCTCGCATGCGGTTTCAAAGACGTCGCTCGCTTTATGGATTTCCTTACGATTGTAGCAACATTGGCACGGCTGACAGGGATTTCCCATCGGACTAGTAACGGGCATAGCTGCCGGGCATAGGAGGCATTGAAAGATCATTGGGCTTTGATGTTGTTCTACTGGAATTGCATGTCTCTTGCCTGGACAGGCAATTTCCCTCTTTTAAAAAACACAGTCTTTCACCAACAAGAGCAGCAATAGTTGCCAAGTCATGCTTCTCTTGGAAGCAGGGATACAAGCTGGCAGTCGGGGACACTCTGTCCCTCTTCTCCGCACAATTTTAAGGGCCGAAATGTAAAACGGCACAGAGGAAGCTGTGATTAAATTTCCCATCATTTTCCCATAATGCAATTTGATTGCATGAAATGCTACTCGTACCAAATGTTTCCAAACAGGAAAAGCCTTTTAATGGCATGGAATTCTGCATCTGAAAGACTTTTCATGCAACTTGGAAGTGTGCATACTGGGACAACAATAAATCCTTCCTTGTTTTGACAAAGTTTGAGTCCAGTGGCACCTTTAGGACCATAGGCGTCAACTACGGGGGGGCTTGAGGGCTCGAGCCTCCCCCGAAATTTCCCGGGGGGGGGGGGCTCAGCCACCCCCGGCAAAATGGAGTGCCACCAGTGGCCAGTCAGCCGGCCAGCTGGCTGCCGTCGCTGCCTCTCCTTCCCCTCCACCCCCGGCCTGCCCTCCTGCCTCCCTGGGGCGGGGGGGAGAGAGGCGGCGGGGACATCGTCCCGCGCTTCGTGCGCGGCAGTCAGCCAGCCAGCTGGCTGTTGTCACCGCCTCTCCTTCCCCTCCACCCCTGGCCTGCCCTCCTGCCTCCCTGGGACAGGGGGGGGGAGAGAGGCGATGGGGACATCGTCCCGCGCTTCGTGCGTGGCAGTCAGCCGGCCAGCTGGCTGTTGTTACCGCCTCTCCTTCCCCTCCACCCCCGGCCTGCCCTCCTGCCTCCCTGGGGGGGGGAAGAGAGGCGGTGGGGACATCGTCCCGCGCTTCGTGCGCGGCAGTCAGCCGGCCAGCTGGCTGTTGTCACCGCCTCTCCTTCCCCTCCACCCCCGGCCTGCCCTCCTGCCTCCCTGGGGCAGGGGGGGGAGAGAGGCGGTGGGGACATCGTCCCGCGCTTCGTGCGTGGCAGTCAGCCGGCCAGCTGGCTGTTGTCACCGCCTCTCCTTCCCCTCCACCCCCGGCCTGCCCTCCTGCCTCCCTGGGGCTGGGGGGGGGGAGAGAAGCGGCAGGGACATGGTTTCGTGCGCGTGCGCGCTTCGCACATGCGCACGAAAGAGCCCCCGCCCCCCCTTAGGATTTAAAAAGTCTACGCCCCTGTTTAGGACCAACAAAGTCTAATTCTGGGCATAAGCTTTCATGAGCATGCAGGTGGAGGTCTTAAAAATGCCACTGGACTCAGACTTGGTTCTGTTGCTTCGGACCAGCATGGCTATCCACCTAAACCTACCTTCCTCATTTTGAAAGTCTTATACAAGATATTTCCAGGAAATGCCAAGTCACCGGAAGGAGTGATTTTGGGGGGATGCACAGGTGAACAGACAGCAAAGGTTAGAGAGATAACTGGGTGGATTTGCAACAGACATGGGTCCATTATGCGTGCACATCTTACCACAGATTTTCAGAGCAGTAAACCTTTAATCTTGACTTCGGATTCTATGCCCACTTATGCACCATTCTTTTTTCTTCTGGTTTATTTATTTTGCAGCTACAATTTTTAAAAAAACAAACAAACCCACTTTTTAAAATTGGGGTGGAATGCCGCTTGTGACATACCCCCATTTTCAGAAAGAAAGACAAAGCATTATTGTTCTTGAGGATTTTATGTTGATGTTATTTTCCTAAGTATCAGTCTATAGTGAGTCAAGTAAGCTAGTATTATACACACAGTTGGATGTCTTAAGGTCCCTGAAATTTTTAAATGTCTTTTTTATGGTTGTACATTTTGGTAAATTTCCTTATGCTTTTTGTAGCCTTCATTTGGTCTTCTACAGTTGTAACATAGAGTTTCTGCCATTTCTTAGATGTGATGTCACTTCCAGGTTTTCCCGTAAGTGACCTCATGCCATTGTCAATGGTGCCCCCCCCATGTTCCCACCCCCTGCCTTCCACCGGTTCCTAGGCCATGACTACCAACCCCACCAATCAATCATGGGCACTGACAGGGAAGATGTGGTTCACTTCATGGTCCATGCTGTGCCCGGTTCACAAGCAACAAACCATCACAAACTTTTAGGAGCAACAATGAAATGGTTTGGTCCATGAGGTTTATGACATGGTAAAATGGTTCCCCAGTATGCTAGAGAAAAGCTCATAGGGAATCTCTGGTAGACCCTCCTCTACCTGCCCTTTAAGTTTGATGAGGATTGGATTTACGGGGAAAGTGCTTTCTGGGGAAATGACAGGTGGTCATATTAACAGGTGAAGGTTCAGGAGGTTCGGAAGTATATGGAACAGAGCCTGTGCAAGCTAGAGACCCCAAAGTCCCTCGAATGCTCCTCTATATGTTCTCCAAATTCCACCCCACCGTTGTTTTAAAGTTTGGTAAACGTTTAGATTGAGTGGAGACAGTCTGTCTGGAAATGTATCTGTTCACGAACCACCAGGAACCTCCACAAACAGTTTGAAACTTTGCGGAAAGTTTGTGCCATTTGACCTGCCGTGAACTTCACGCCGTGAACCACAAACCAGACAGAATTCGTCATGAACTTTAGTTTGTGAGCCAGTTCATGGCCATCCCTAATCCCACTTATATTTCCACAGGCACAAGGAAGGTGGGTGATTTTGACAAGGTGCCATCTGCATGGCCATTTGCCCACAACAGTGGTCTCCACAACTCTTCTGGTAACCTGTTCCACAGCATCAGTGCCACGACTGGGAATGCCTAAAAGTAGGGGCGTGGTGGACGGAGGCCACTCTTCAAAGAGTCTGTGGACAGGATAAAAGCAAGCACACACATTCATACAGGAAGAGCCGGTCCTTTATGACTGTATAATTGTTTACTGTACATAAAAATTATATCTGTATATAAAGATAGTAATTCTGAAATCAAAACATATGCTCTTGTCATGGCAAGTACCGTAATTGAAGAGATATTGCCCTTCTGTTTGAAAGGGAAGAGGAATGCTCCTTCTAAAGATGAGACCTACCACCTACGTGTTTTGTCCTATATTTAGTTGTATTATATATATATATATATATATATATATTTAAAAAATCTAAATAGAGGCTTTTTTTACACATTCAGATTTGTAAAGAAGATCTAGTCCAGGAATTGTGAACTGTGCATTAGAAATGACAGTTATGCGTTAAAAGAGTACTGCTCGTGCAAAATGAATGAATGAATGAATGAACGAACGAACGAACGAACTTGTCCCTGTAAGCACCATCCTTGAAGAGGTGTTGCAATTGGCAAGGGAATCCCTCTTCTGATGATATCTCCCACCTGTGGGTTTTGTCAATGCTTGAATTTTACGCATATGAAACCCTAAATCTCCTACCTGATTAAATAGCGGCATCTTAAAAAAAAAAAAAAAACTAGCAACAATTCTTGAATTGAAGGTAAGCAAGTGATGTGAAATTGACATCCAAATTATTATTTAGAGCAGGGGTGGGCAATTGTTTTGGCTTGGGGGCCACTTTGTGGGAGCGGAAGTTAGCGGAGGGCCACACCTTTTAAAATGATTGCATTCATTAGTTAACTTTGCGTTTCAGAAAAGGTATAAATTGTATCATAAAAATCAATAAATATAAATTAAATAAAATAGTGGTAGTTTGATTCCATTTATTTATTGTGCTAATTCTATATCATCTATAGCTGCAAGCACATTTAATTTTAGAATCAGTTTAATGAGACAAATGTACCCTAAGTGACACTGAGAAACATTTGCTGCAAGAACGCTCGTGCAGCACGGAACTTGGTAATGTGCCCGCCCCCTGGACACTTCACTCCTGGAGCGCCGATTCTCTGTGCTCCGGCCCAACGGAGGCCTGACTGAAACCACGTGGCCGACTGTCTTGGTGGGCCGCAAAAAACTCTGTGACGGGCCGCTATTTGCCCACCCCTGATTTAGAGGGCAATCTTAAGCTACATTGACTTCAGAGGGCTGAGAAGCATGTAACTCTGTTTAGGTCAGTCTTCAAGAGTATTGTGCATAGGGTTGTCAACTCTGGGTTGGGACATTCCTGGAGGTTTTGGCGGTGGAGCTTGAGAAGGGCATGGTTTGGAGAAGGGAGGGACCCCAGGAAGGTATAATGTCATAGAGTCCACCCTCCAAAGCAGCCATTTTCTTAGGGCAACTTACTTATTTTGTCTGGGGATTTGTTGAAATTCTGAGAGATCTCCAGGCCCCACCTGGAGGCTGGTAAACATAATCACGTACTACCTTCAGACTAGACTTATGGGAAGGCAACTTGTATAGAGAGATACCAACCTTGCGTTCTGTGCCAGTTCTTTCTACGAAGTGTATGGGGCTGAGAGATAAAAGTAACTGAAAGAAAGACTTCCTGACCTCTTCAGCAAAAAAACCCACCAAAACCAAAAACCAAGTCCCCCAAACTTCACTGTGATTGTCCTTTTTATAAGGACTGAATCTCCATTAACAATCCAGCGCCGATTTCTAAGAGCTATCAAGGAAGGAAGCAAGATTGGGGGGGGGGGGGGGGCGGGAGGAAATTCAATTTTAGTGGAGGATGACAGCCTTACCTTTTTGCGCTTAATTGGCCGTATTGTCTCCAAAAGTTAATTGGTTACTTAGTCCAGGTAGTTAGTAAAATGTTTAGCTGCGTCAAAAGCGCAGGCTCCCACTGTTAATGGGGCATGAAATGGAATGTTTGATACTGCAAATAAAATCAGTGATATTCAAGGCTGTTATGGTAGGTAATGCGTTGAAACTGCCATTTAATGGGTCCTGGAAGATTAGGGTAGTGTCAGCTGGAACCGCCCGGTCCCTTTCCTGACATTGTTAGTTGCCTCTTCATTTACTTAACGTCTGTCTGCACTGATTACATAGACATAAAATTCCTTGCAAAAAAACAACAGAGACACGCTCTATTAGCAGTCCAATTAGAACTATTTGCATATTACAGTTCATTTCTGCTTAAGTGAATCCCTAATACAACTTTAGGAAAAGGGGGGGGAGGAGGAGAGGGGAAAAAAAGAAAAGAAACCTATTGTAATTTAAAGAAGAAAAGAAGGGAGGGATTTAAGAAAGAATGGAGGAGGCTGAATGTTCTCATTTTTCTTCTCCCGGGATAGGATAAAGTGGTGTAGAACTCCGTTTAAGAAAAAGAAAAGAAGCATCAAAGAGAGGTAAGCAAACAGCATTACTGTCTTTGGTGGCACACTAAATCCGCCATTCAAAGAATTAATGCTCTCTTTATTCGCCTCTCCTCCCGTACACACACACACCCATCCACCCCATCACATAGGCGAGCTTTGGCACAACTTTGTAATGGTCTATTCTTTAAAAGGATGTGCCGGATCAACCTCAGCCGCTGCCTCCTCGAGCAAAACAGGTAATGTCTTTCTGAATGGCCCTCGCGAGGAAACACGCTCGATGCCGCACGGCATACCTAAACCATTACCGAACGGCAGCAAATGGTCCTGATTTCCCCCGTCATCCCTCAAGGAGGCGACGCATGGGCGCTTGGGAGCAATGCATTGTTTGCCACTAACCTGGAAAGTCTGAAATGTGTGTTGTGTCATGACTGGGTTCTTGGCAGGGGTGTGCAAGTACGACATGAGTGTTGGCCCAGTGTTCAACCTACTGCAGAAGCAAGGAAGGAATAAGAACAGGAAGAGACAAGGCGCCGTTCTCACGGCCATCTCTGAATGAGGGGAGATGGAGAGGCCTTTCTCTCGGTTACGGTTTGTGTCTCATAATTTCTAAAGGCTGTGCTAGTCCAGGCTCAAGCAAGGGCAAGAGAATGGGTTGGCCAAGCAGGGGGACGTGGGAATGGGGCAGTTGGATGGGCGAAAGGGGAAATGGGCTGACCAAGCAGTGAAACAGAAGAAGAAGAAGAGATTGGATTTATACCCCGCCCTCCATTCCACAAGGGAGTCTCAGAGCGGCTTACAAACTCCTTTCCCTTCCCCTCCCCACAACAGACACCCTGTGAGGTAGGTGGGGCTGAGAGAGCTCTTTCCCAAGCTGTCCTTGAGGGAACAGCTGGTACAGAGCTATGGCTTGCCCAAGGTCATCCAGCCAGGTGCAAGTGGAGGAGTGGGGAATCAAACCCGGTTCTCCCAGATTAGAGTCCGGGCACTTAACCACTACACCAAACTGGCTCTCTACACCAAACTGGGTAGGCCAAGTGGGGAATGGGGGGATTGGTAGGCTAAGCAGGGGAAAGGGGGAATGGGTTGGCCAAGCAAGGGGGACGTGGGAATGGGGTGGTCGGATGGGCGAAAGGGGAAATGGGCTGACCAAGCAGTGAAACAGAAAAATGGGTAGGCCAAGTGGGGAATGGGAGGATTGGTAGGCTAAGCAGGGGAAAGGGGGAATGGGTTGGCCAAGAAAGGGAATGTTGGAATGGGTGGACCAAGCAGAGGAAGAGGAGCCTGGGGTGGTTAAACAGGGGAACAGGGGAATGAGTTTACCAAGCAGGCTAATGGGGAAATGGGTAGACCAAGTAAGGGGATGGGAGAATTGGTAGGCTAAGCAGGGGAACTGGGGAATCGGTTGGCCAAGTAAGGGGATACGGGACTAGATAGGCAAAGCAAGGGAAGGGGAGAAGGGGGCTCTCAAGCAGGGGGAAAGGAAAATGAGCTGACCAAGCAAGTCAATGTGAAAATGGGTAGGTCAAGTAAGAGAATGGGGAAACTGGTAGACTAAGCAGGGGATTGAGGGAATGGGTTGGCCAAGCAGGGGGACGTGGAAATGGGGTGGTCAGACAGGTGAAAGGAGAAATGGGCTGACCAAGCAGTGAAACAGAAAAATGGGTAGGCCAAGTGGGGAATGGGAGGATTGGTAGGCTAAGCAGGGGAAAGGGGGAATGGGTTGGCCAAGAAAGGGAATGTTGGAATGGGTAGACCAAGCAGAGGAAGAGGGGTCTGGGGTGGTTAAACAGGGGAACAGGGGAATGAGTTTACCAAGCAGGTTAATGGGGAAATGGGTAGACCAAGTAAGGGGATAGGAGAATTGGTAGGCTAAGCAGGGGAACTGGGGAATGGGTAGACCAAGTAAGGGGATGGGAGAATTGGTAGGCTAAGCAGGGGAAGGGGAGAAAGGGGCTCTTAAGCAGGGGGAAAGGAGAATGAGTTGACCAAGCAAGTCGATGTGAAAATGGTAGGTCAAGTAGGAGAATGGGGAAACTGGTAGACTAAGCAGGGGATTGAGGGAATGGGTTGGCCAAGCATTGGAATGAGGTAATAAGCTGGCCAAGCAGAGGAATGGGGGAATTGGTAGGCCAAACAGGGGAGTTTTTAGGCCAAGCAGTAGTTTTTATACACATGAACAAAGGTTAGAGGGTTTCCCCCCCTTTTCATGTCGTCCCATAGTTTTTCCCCTCTTGAATTCAAAACCAGCTAGAAAAGTTCAGCAAATTACTCCTGGAACAGGAATGTCCACACTTAGACCTTTTTTTTCTTTTCTTTTTTACACACCCAGGGAAATGCTAATTGCCACTTTAGTGTCAGGAAGCTATTGTTCTCCAGGCCAGTTCGGCCAGGGATCCTGGAGTCCCCCCCCCTCCTTCGGGGTATAGTGCAGGGATCACTGGGGTTATGGGATGAGGTATTTGTGAATGTCCTGCATTGTGCAGGGGGTTGGACCAGATGACACCGGAGGCCCCTTCCAACTCTATGATTCTCTGATTCTAGACACAGCGACCTGATTCAGTGGCATCTCCCTGCCCCTCTACCACCGAACAAAAATTCACCCGTGCAGAAATAAAACACTGCAAATGACACACTCTGGGTAGACCAGACATATGATTGCGCTTGATTGTGTACGTTGTCTTTCACAGATAGGCACGCCTGCTCATGGGGGGAGCAATGCCAGAGAAAACGAATCTTGATATAATCACACAAAGACTGCATTTTTGCAGCGTTTTGTTTTTTCTCTCTCTCTTTCTGTACGCATTTATCCTTCTCGCTCTCCGAGGAGTTCACGGGTCTCCCATCCTTTTTATCCTCGGGTTCGCTTGAGAGAGAATAATTGGTCTGGGATTACCCAGTGAGGGTTATGGCCAGGGCTCATTTCGTAGCAGGAGCTCCTTTGCATATTAGGCCACACCTCCCTAATGTAGCCAGTCCTCCAAGAGCTTGCAGAGCTCTCCTTACAGGGGCTACTGTAAGCTCTTGGAGGATTGGCTACATCAGGGGGGTGCGGCCTAATATGCAAAGGAGCTCCTGCTACCAAACGAGCCCTGGTTATGGCTGATTGCTGGTTTGAACCAAGGTTTCCTCCAGTCCCAGTCAACTCTCTAACTAGGGTTGCCAACCTCCAGGTGGGGCCTGGGGATCTCCCGCTTTTACAACTGATCCCCAGCTGACAGAGATCAGCTCCCCTGGAGAAAATGGCTGCTTTGGATGGTGGGCTCTATGGCATTGGACCATGCTGAGGCCCCTCCCCTCCCCAAACCCCACCTTCTCCTGGCTCCACCCCCAAAGTCCTCAGGTATTTTCCAACCCAGACTTGGCAACCCTGTCTCTAACCACTAGGCCACACTGGTTTTCATTATCCCATGCGCACAAAGACAAAAGTAATTGAATATACACATTTCTGTACTCCTCTGCCACCACTTGTTCCCTTTCTTTTCTGACTACCCAAAGCAAGTGACATTTGTAAAAAAAGAGAGAGAGAGAGAGCATTTTTTGAGCATTCAAGGATATTGGATGCTATCTTTGAACGTCCCCAGTTTTCAGAATACTTTTTCTTCCATCCGGCTTGTTTGCTGCAGCCAGTGATAGGAAATCTGTGTTAATCGCAAGGATTGTGAATAATGGCTGCACATTTTTTTTTAAATTGAAAATTTATTAAAGCTCTTAAGAATACATAAAATTGGAATGAAACATTTAATCGAATAAGGAGAAGGCAGAAGAGCTTGGCATAGATAGAGTATTATAGGAACGGGATAGGGAGAGATTGTGTAGAAATAGGAATGGGAAGGAGAGAGGCCCACGGTTGCTGATAGACTGCATACATGACAAAAGTACTGGGCTCGATTCGTAGCAGGAGCTCCTCTGCATATTAGGCCACACCCCCCCTGATGTAGCCAATCCTCCAAGACCTTAGAATCGCCCCTGTAAGAAGAGCTCTGTAAGCTCTTGGACGATTGGCTACATTAGGGGTGTGTGGCCTAATACGCAAAGGAACTCCTGCTACGAAATGAGCCCTTACAAAATACATGAGAGAAAACAAAACAAATTAGTCAAAAAGGTTTTTTTTTAAATTGTCCCAGCCCTGCAGAATGGGGAGCCATGGGCTGACTCTCTCATATTCCATCCTTACCCATTTTGCCAGGGGAGGTCTTAGCTGCGGGACCACCAGGGCAGTGACTGCAGGCTTGGACCTAGAAGAGTATGTGGAGTATCCCACCAAAGAGCTGCCCTGTTTTGGATCCCCACACCCTATGGCCAGCCCTCCACTGCACGGTGACCTTCTTCCCCACCTGGTGATGTTAGCCCCCCATCCTCGAGTTTGGCTTCGGGACCCAGAATCACTAAGACCACGCCTGCCTTTTGCTTGTCTGCCGAACCATGTCAATGGCAAAAGGTTCATGCATCCTCATGCTGACACTTGGGAACTGTTAGTCCAAGTTCCGCGCACCCAAAACGTGATGAATGCCACCACTCACACCAGTGCTAAACCAGTGCATATGCTCAAAGAATACGGACTTGGAAGAGCGCATGCCTTGTCCATCAATAGCTCCCTGACCAGCTGCCGTTCTGATAGCAACATTGCATCGGTGCCCAAACTGCCCAAAGTTTTGTTCAAGGTATGAGCTTTTGTGTGCACGCACACTTTATCAAAGACGTTAGAATGGCAGGCAAAGTTCAGACTTATAGCCAGAGAATGAACAGCAAATTAACATGCACCATTGTTCTCTGGCTATAAGTTTGAACCTTTGCCCACGAGAGCTCATACCTTGGATAAACCAGGTTTGCGACCACCAGAACCGGGGCCTTCTCAGTGGTGGCTCCTCACTGGTGGAACAAGCTCCCTGAAGACATCAGGGCCCTGCGGGACCTTTTGCAGTTCCGCAGGGCCTGCAAAGCGGAGCTCTTCCACCAGGCCTTCAATTAGGGGCCGCCACTGGGGGAAATGGGCCACTGGGAAACCGGCTGGTCGAAGTCTCCTGGCCCGGGATATCGTCTGGTGGAATCTTCCTGGCCTGGGATATATATAGGCTGCTGCCTTTTTGTTGGTTGTTCTGTATTGCCTCCATCTTTTGTTGTTTACTTCGCTGCTTCTATGTACATGCACTTTCTTTTAGCTCATGTATGGTTTGATGATTTTAACTGGCGCTAGCTGCCTTTTAGCCGGCCCAGCTGGTTAGGCGGGATACAAATGTAACTAACTAACTAACTAAATAAAGAAATAAACCTTTGTTGATCTTAAAGGTGCCACTGGACTCTAAATTCGTTTTACTGCTTGACAAGCAACATTGACCAGCTGGATCTACCCAAAGTCTTGTTCATTCTAAACTGCAAACAATTTTTTTAAAAAATCAAAATTTTATTACAGTATTATTGAAGTACATATAGAAATGTCGTAGAAGAAGCCCAGCAGGGACTCATTAGTATAATAGGCCACGCCAAACAGCAGAAATGCATTAGCATATTAGGCCACACCCCTGACAGTGCAGCTCCCTCCCAGTATTGGCTTCCCAAAGTGCCCTGTGGCTTACCAGGCGCATGAGGAACCCGAGGAGGGGAGGCAGTTTGGACTGCCTTCTCTCCCTGGATTGGTTTGGCTTGCCCAGGTGCCCTGCAGCTTGCGAGGCGGCCGGAGAACCCGAGGTGGGGGGGAGGTTGGAGGTGTGGCCATTTTGAAAGCCTGCCGGAACTCCATTCCTGTGCGTTCCTGCCCAAAAATAGCCCTGGAAATGACAACGGTATAACTAAATGAAAACACAAAGGCGTTAGGTTGCAATAGAATGCCTGGTACAACAAGCTGGCTATCAACAGATAAACGTAAGGGACACGGAGCTACAACATCTGTAAGAGAAGAATCATGCTGTGCATTGTAGTACCCAAAAGGTAGATCAGACTAATCATTGCCCTCAGAATAGTGCATGTACAATGAGAACAAAAGTAAATATTGAAATTAAAGGTAGGAAGGGAACACCGTCAATTTATAGAGGTTTCAACAGCCGGCAATTTAGGATTGCGGTCTGGGGCTGCGGTCACACACACTAAATAATCCTTTTTTCAGCCCACTTTCAGTGCACTTCCAACTGGATTTTACTGTGTGAATTGGCAAAATCCGTTGGGAAGTGCATTGAAAGTGGACTGAAAGTGCATTATTTAGTGTGTGTGACGGCAGTCTGGGTTGGGAAATACCTGGAGTTTTGGGGGGTGGAGCCTGGAGAGGGCGGGGATTGGGGAGGGGAGGGGCCTCAGCATGGTACAATGCCATAGACAGTGGCTGAGGACAGACTGGCAATCTAAAGCGGGGCAGGCACGCTTCGCAAACGGAGGAAAGGAGCACGTTCAGACATGCGCATCTGTCCGTCGGCTCCGTTGCGTACTTACCCGTCTCCCAGTCGCTTTCCTTCCGCTTTACCTGGAAGGGGCCTTCCTCCGCATGCCTCCCGCTTCCAAACAGTGTGAACTGGAAGAAGCGGGAGGCATCCGGAGGAAGTGTGAATGCACTGGCAAAAAGTTTTGTGCATATGCGCATGTGCGCACATGCGAAAAACATCAAAGGAAAACAAAAAAAAGTGCAGCGGCGCACGCGAGCCACGCGCGCTGGCTATGCGGCAGTCTGAACGCTCCGTATCGCCGCTGATCCGCATTGCTCTGGCCAGTGTGAACGGCCAGCTCCGTGGGTTTTTTCCCCCGCTCCAGTTCCCTCCGCTTTGCCTCCGCTTCAGATTGCCAGTCTGTCCTCAGCCAGTGATGGCGAACCTTTTAGAGACCAAGTGCCCAAACTGCCACCCAAAACCCACTTATTTATCGCAAAGTGCCAGCACGACAATTTAACCTGAATACTGAGGTTTTAGTTTAGAAAAAACAACTCATACATTAACATCTTTTGCTGTAAAAGAAAAACACAACAACAGAGCTTTCAATTATACAAACAACTTTTTATTGAAAGGTAAAAGTTTGCATTTGGCATGCTTTTGAACAATTAATGTGATTTTTGCTGTTGTATGCATGCTGATAATTTGTCTAACCTTGGCTCACACTTTGTACGTTTGAGAGCAGCCCAGCCTCCGAGTCTGTGTCGTCTTTTTCCTTTTAGAGACTGAGTGCCCAAACTGCGTGCGTGCCCACAGAGAGGGCTCTGAGTGCCGCCTCTGGCACGCGTGCCATAGGTTTGCCACCACTGCCATAGAGTCCACCCTTCAAAGCAGCCATTTTCTCCAGGGGAGCTGATCTCTGTCAGCTGGGGATGAGTTGTAAAAGCGGGAGATCCCCAGGCCCCACCTGGAGGTTGGCATTTCTATGGCAGTGCCGGAAGGTGTTTTAGAAGTGAAGCCATGCATGGTCGGTAGTCTTAGATGATAGAAGATCCTGAACTGCCATAAATTATAATACAGGAGCCCAGCTGAGCACAAAATTGGAGTAAACTTTCTGGGAGCCAGTCTGGGCTGGACGTAAACTGCCAGTGAGTTTGGGCACGAGAAACCAAGCCCATATTTTTGTCGTGCCAGATCTTCAGCGTCAGTGGAGATGGAGATTTCCATACTATGGCAATTTTTCATTAGGCAGCAGACAGAATGACTGAGGGGAGATTTTTGTGAGTGACTGTCCTATTGCAAACAAGTTGTTCAGGAGATTATTGGAGGTGCTTGTCTCACAACCGGGCTTTGTGAATGAAAGGAAGGTCACTTGTAAAGTAACCAAGTAGCTGTTCCACTTTGGGAAGGCTTGACTTAGGATACTGGGTCAGTTCTCACCAGGGGTCATTTCGTAGAAAAAGAGGTGCAGGAGCTCATTAGCATAACTCATTTGCATATGCCACACCCCCTAACATGCCGGAAGTGTGTCAGAAGGCAACACCCACCCCTCAGGCTCCACTCCACAGGTGAGTGAAACTGACCTGCTCTTCCTCCATTCCCTTCCCCATCCAATACTTTGTGCAATAAAAAGAAGCGTCAAGAACACACCCTCATTCTCTTCCTGCTCCCTTGAAACCACCAGGTTTCAAGTAGACTTGAGATACCCAGGACATGTGCACCATCCATCCCTTCCCCTTCCCCTCCCCACAACAAGACACCCTGTGAGGGAGGTGGGGCTGAGGTCTTTTGAGAACTGCTCATGAGAGAACAGCTCTGAGAGAACTTGTGACTGGCCCAAGGTCACACCAGCAGCGGCATGTGGAGGAGTGGGGAATCAAACCCGGTTCTCCCAGATTAGAGTCCAACTCCTGACCACTACACCAAACTGATGGGGTGGAAGCTGCTGAAGGGCTGGTGAAATTTCTCCAGTACTTATGTGCCATGTGCCCAGATAAAAAATGGTATACTTAGAAAATTTATATGCCACCTTGAGCAAGTCTCTGGAAAAGCAGCACACAGTCATAAAAGGAACAATGATAAAATTATCAATATTAAAACAAAACATTAAAAACAATAAAGACCCTAGCAGGGCTTTCCCCGGGGCGCTGCGCCTCTGCACTGCTCGGGGAAGCCGAGGAGGGGGCGGGGCTTGGTCATGTGCCCGCCCCCTGGGCTCCTCACTCCCGGAGCTGCGCTTCTGTGCGCTCCCGCTCCAATGGACCCCTGGTTCTCACAGTGTGGTAAATTGGGGTTTAGGTCCTCTCCAACAAAATCTCTGATTACAGTCCCTTTTACTTTGCTCCTGTGAGAGTTGCTGAACATTCAGCCTCTTTCTATCAGCGTAGACCCACCCTTTCATTTTTAACTCTCCACCCTGAGCTCCATTCTTGGATCACAATCGATTGCGGCTGACCAAAATCTGGTGCATATGCCCAATCAACACAACTACCCCCCTAGATTAACCATTACAATGACCTTTCTAGCCCATCTCATAATTGGCCCTATTAGGTAACAATAAATCGATTCCATAGGCAAAATTCCAGAGGATTGTTTCCAATTTTTATTATTATTATTAGCAGTAGAATTATTTGCTAAAGCCACACTCATTAAAGAACCCAGCCACCTTTGATCAGAGCCATGCATATCTAAGGAAAGACGAGTCATAAACACAAAGATTTCCACGCAGCCGGGTCTCCAACGTTCCCATTTGCCAATTACTGTAATGCTGATGACATATCTAGTTTAACGCACACCACATTAAAAGTGTTCCCCCCCCCCAATTCTCTAGCAAAATCTAATTACACCAAACCAAAGTACTCCATCAAACCTGTTATTCTGTGGCTAAACAGCCCCAGCGTTAATGCAATTTGAGGAGCGCCAGGCCACGGCTGCGAACGTCATGTATTAACAATATCTAATGGGAGCTCCCGTAGGTAAATGAATATGCTAACAAGCAGGGTCGCGGCTAAATCTAATATCTTTAAGCTGTTTAATTCCAAACAGCCCCTTAATAAATCAATTGACCAGAAGGGCTGATGCCCCTATCAATTATTCAGGAGGACAAATAAATATTTCAGATGATTTGATAGGGAGGCTCGCTCGGACGGCGCGGAAAGCTTTGCATTTCATTAGCCCCGTTGCTAAAAGTTTTATGGCATGCGTTGGGGTGAGGTGGGGGGGCAGGAGAGAATGGGTCCCCATCTGAATACCTGTTGTGTACTAAGACCGCGGTCGCCTGGCCTCTCGCAATGGCGACCGCCACGTGGTCAGCGCACAAGGTCAGAATCTACCTGAGCTTTGGCCAGGTAGAACAATAGCCAGTTGGATCCTGAGCGACCACCAATCACGTGCCTAGGTCTCCCGCTGGGGGACCTATGAACTCCAACCATGGACTTAAGGTCCTATCAGGTCTTGGGGGCGAGGTCGGGGCATTGTCTCCGGCCGGCATAAAAGAAGGCTCTGAGCCCGGGGTTCCCCATGTTCCATCTGACCCTCAATAAAGAGCTTGCTATGAAATTACTACCACTCGCCTCCCGACTCCAATACTTTCTAATACCACAACTAGAGATGGGTTTTTTGCCAGCCCCCCTCTTTGAAAGGAACTGGGGGAAATTTGAGCAACGTGTCCCCAAACTGGCAAACACGGGCATTTTCAAAGCTCAATTTGGAGTCTGAAAGGGCCCAAGAGAATTGTTTTCTCTCCCGGCTCCTTCTCTTCGCTTGCCACTAACAACGGGTCAGTCAACCAACCGGCGGCAAGGGAGGCTTTCTCTTCGCACCTGTCATGCTTATCATCCTCCCTAGCCTTCCCAGTGCCTTATATACTGTTTTGGCAGCTTGGGACACCCTGGGAAAAGTAGTCCTTGGAATGCCCAGAATTAGAAATAGGAATTTCAGGCATATCTCTGACTGGGAATGGGGCATCAAAGATGTCTCCCCAAAGACAAGGTATTCAGATTGCCCCACATCACCTCACCAGTTTGGTGTAGTGGTTAAGTGCACGGACTCTAATCTGGGAGAACCGGGCTTGATTCCCCACTCCTCCACTTGCACCTGGCTGGATGGCCTTGGGCAAGCCATAGCTCTGTACCAGCTGTGCTCTCAAGGACAGCTTGGGAAAGAGCTCTCTCAGCCCCACCTACCTCACAGGGTGTCTGTTGTGGGGAGGGGAAGGGAAAAGGAGTTTGTAAGCCGCTCTGAGACTCCCTTGGGGAGTGGAGGGCGAGTATAAATCCAATCTCTTCTTCTTCTTCACACCAACAGAGTCAGTTCAGTTGTTGATCTTTGGGCTGGATCGATACTAAGTTTTCCACTAACGCAGCGGTTCTCAACCTGTGGGTCGGGACCCCTTTTGGGGTCGAACGACCATTTCACAGGGGTCGCCGGCTGGTGTCCGAGCCTGTCCCTCCCCTCCCCACCGGCAGGAAAGGGCCCCGCGCTCAGTCGAGTGTGAGGTCTGGGCTCCCGGCTCTTTGCCCTCAAAGGGAGCTTTCCCTTTAAGGGCAAAGAACAGGAGTTGGTTGGGGCTGGAGCCCTGCCTCTTGCTTCCAGCAGCCCTTCCAGCAGGGGCCACGAGGAGGAAGAAGCCAGCAGGTAAGGCAGTGGCTGCTTCCCCCTCCCCGCTGCCGCCTTTAGGGCGCTCTGCAGAGCCCAGGAAAGGTGGCAAAAGCCCCCCCACCTACCTACCTACCTTCCCCCCTCTCTCTCCCCCCACCTTTCTCTCTCTCTCTTCCCCCTTTCTCTCTCTTTCTCTCTATTCCCCCCTCTTCCCCCTTTCTCTCTCTCTCCACCCTACCTGCCTCTCCCCCCCCCCCACCTACCTTCGTTTTCTCATGGCATCTTCTGTTGAAGAAAAGTAAGTCTGAAGCCTGAGTGTTCGTTGTGTCTTGTTGGGACTAGCTTGCAAATATATGTGTGTCTAAAGTCTGTATTAAAGTTGTTTGGTGCTAACTGCCGTGCAAGAGAAAACATCCGAAAAAGTAGCTTCGTTGTTGTGTGTGTTGGCAGAATTTTATGGTTGGGGGTCACCACAACATGAGGAACTGTATTAAAGGGTCGCGGCATTAGAAAGGTTGAGAACCGCTGCACTAACGGAAGTTGTTGTTCAGTCGCGCAGTTGAGTCCGAGTCTTCGCGACCCCATGGACCACACAGTGCCAGGATCTCCTGTCTCCCGTCGTAAACTGGAGTTTGCTCAATTTCGTGTTCACTGCATCGATAACACTGTAACCATCTCATCCTTTGCCGTCCCCTTCTTTTTTTTTACCTTCAACTAATGGAAGACAGTTCCTTTAATGGAACACGACTTCTTGTCCCTCTACCATGTGTAGCAGCCTTTTGATCTTCCTCAAAGGCTCCTTCCGGGGTACAGTGGATGTTCAGGAATTGCATGTTGGGCAAATTGGGAGTTTGTAACAGGAACAGGGACTCGGTGGAAGTTATGCCTCGCCTCTCATAAGTGGAACGTTTTGTCTGGATTCAACCCGTTGAAATAACGAAACCAGATCTGCAGTGGATTAAACCACAAAAGAACAACACTCACTGTGATGAATGAAACCTTAATGAATTCTACCAAATGTATCCATGAATCCAGTGCATGCATTGCTCAGGGATCACATAAATAGTTAGCATGTCAGAGTCTCGTTTGTTGTTGGAATTAACCAGACAAATTGCTCCACCAACTATGAACCAACATATCACTCTACCAACAAAGCTAAGAATGACCTTTGCATATAGGAGGGATGTACAAAGACTCCCCTAGTCCAACCACATGTCAGGGTGCAACCATGAACAAACAATGTTCACTTTCCCATCATGCATTTCAATATGTTCTAAACTTGGATTGCAAACATTCTTGTATGGACACATTCTCACGTTGCTTTCCCACAGCTGTCCCTGCCATCTTCCAGGACTAGTAGCTAACCAGAAGGCGGCCTTGGCCTCTATATCCTGTTTGCTGAGCTTCTGGGGCAATTGGTCGGCCATTGTATGAAACAGGATACTGGACTAGATCCAGTGGGGTCTGATCCAGAAGTAAGGTTACCAGCCTGGCAACCAGCAAGAGGTTTCAGGGGCTGGGGCAAGGGGGGGTTATTTGACATCAGCAACAATGGGTAGGCCTAGGAAACTCTCCAAACTCTATGGTAAAACTGTAGTTTCCAGTGACTACCTTATGTCACTTCCAGATTCTACTCCAAAGTGATGTTCCAGCACAGAGGCTGGTGGCTTTTAAAAAGTTTTATCTCTTATTTTTCTCCAGCCACTGCTCGATGCAGTGGCAGGTAACAGCGACAATCTGCAGAAGGCCTCCTGCCAAAGGGCGTGGACAACCTATACAAAAGCCCTCTTTTTACATCCTTGTATCTTCACTTGGTCAATATAGATACCTTTGTCCTCCATGCTTCCTCTAAGCTGTGGAGTCTTGTGAGCAAAAAAATTCTACTTTGTGAGCTGCTGTGGCATTCCAGTTGTGAGTCAGTGATCGGGCTGCTGCATAAATTAGTTTGCTCCGGAGCCCCATCCTTCCTGAGCGAAGACAAAAATGTGCGAGCCGGAGGCTGAAAAATGGGAGCTAGCTCCCACTAACTCAGCTTAGAGGGAACACTGTGTTCTGACCTTCAGACCATCGGTTTGGCTTCAGCTCCCCAATCACAGTTATGTCAAAGACCCCATCGCAGGTCAGACTTTGGGCTTGTCTCAGCTTGACCCCGCCGGGTTATCCCATCTGCTGTCTTTGCTGACTGGTGATCGTTAAGCGACTCTCACAAATGGCTCTGAGATAACTGGGAAAGGGAAGCCGTAAGTGCAAGGTATTATTCCATAAGTGCAAAAGTATTATCGTTGCATCTGGAAAAGGGGGGGGGGGAGGAATTGCTGATCATAGATAACGCCTGGCTTATTATAAAATCAATAGAGATAAAGATATAAGACGGAGAGAGAAAATGTACCTGCCGCCCGAGAACAAAGAGGGGGAGCGTCCCTGAGGGAGCTCCTCACTTAAGAGCGTGTAAATTTGTCTGATCCATTTAGGCCCATAATAGAGATTAAAAGTCAGTGATTACTTAAATAAGCATTTCAGCTTATGGAACCAAATACAAAAGGACTGGAATGGGCCTCATTAAATTACAGCGCCGAGTCCGTCTGTGTGCAAACGTGGGCATTCCGCACAGCTAAAATGGGAAAGCGGAGATCATCTTGCTAAGAGGGAACGACGGATCCTCTAGACCAGGCTGTGGCAACAGAGTAAACGCTTCGCGTCCACGAACCATCTGAAGGAATTAATTAAACGGCATCCAGTGTAGAAGGTCTTTCAGGAGTGGAGCAACAACCTTGATTTCGTTCCCTGGCATTTCCTGTCCAAGATGATGTGAAGAACTCAGGTCCTGGGGAGCCAATTCCAGTCAGAGGACAGAATACAGCCCTCAATAGGCCAAGGGCTTGACTTGCTAGAAGGCAGCTCCAGCTAAGGAAAGTGCTTGGCTCAGACAGCCCCAGGTTCAATCTCTGGCATCCCTAGTCAAAAGGATTAGCCAGTCCAGGGGTGGCCAAACTGTGGCTTTGGAGCCGCATGTGGCTCTTTCACATGTATTGTGTGGCTCCCGGCAGGGCAGCTGGGAAAGCAAAGGGGAGGCATGTCTTCCCTTCCCCACCCCGTGTTCCCATTCCAGGATTGGGGGGGGGGGGAGAGAAAGAAAGCAACTTTAACTTTAAATGCATTCTCAAAGCCCCCTACCCCCAGCCGACAAACATCATTGGACAAATAAATATCATTATCAATATCTGTTTTTACTCCTTTTGTTTTTATTTTTGGCAGTCTCATTTAATGTTAGTCAAAAGCAAAAATGCATATTTTCCAATAAAAAAAAAACCATATGTGTAATATTTGTTCATGTCATGCAGCTCCCAAACATCTGACATTTATTCTACGTGGCTGTTACTTAAGGAAGTTTGGCCACTTCTGAGCTAGTCAGTGATGTGAAAGACCTCCGCCTGAGATCCTGGGGAGCATGGGCGTCAACTACGGGGGGGCTCGAGCCCCCCCCCGAAATTTCCCGGGGGGGGGCTCAGCCTCCCCCGGCAAAATGGAGTGCCCGGTGGCCAGTCAGCCGGCCATCGCCGCCTCTCCTTCCCCCCACCCCCGGCCTGCCCTCCTGCCTCCCTGGGGCGGGGGGGGAAGAGAGGCGGCACTCATCTGCGCCACCCCCGCACGCCCCTACGCCGCTGCCAGCACCCAAGGTGAGCGGGGAGAGGGAGGGAGGGGGCGGGGAGCGCAGTGGGCGGGCGGGTGGGCATGGCCCGGGGGAGGGAAGCGGTGGCAGCGGCTCCCTGGGGTGGGGGGGGGGAGAGCGGCGGGGACATGGTCCCGAGCGCGTGCGCACGAGAGAGCCCCTGCCCCCCCGGGGATTTAAAAAGTCTACGCCCCTGCTGGGGAGCAGCTACCTGTTAGAGGAAAGAATACTGACTTTCATAAACCAGGAGCCTGACCATAATTAAAGATGGAATTGTTAGCCACATAGAGGGAGGGACAAAGCTGACTGAGGGAAAATCAGCATGGCTTCTGCAAAGGGAAGCCCTGCCTCACCAACCTTTCTGAGTTCTTTGAGAACGTGAACAAGCATGTAGACAGTGATAACACTGTAGAAATGGACTTCTAAAAGGCTTTTGATAAGGTACCTCACCAAAGATTCCTGACTAAACTGAGCAGCTGTGGAATAAAAAAATGGATTCTCTTATGGATGAAAAACTGGCTAAATGACGGGAAGCAAAGAGTAGGAATTAATGGCCAGTTCTCACAATGGAGGGAAGTAAGATGTGGGGTCCCACAACGATTGGTATTGGGGCCGATACTACTTAATATATTCATCAATGATCTGGAACTGGGGGTGAGTCCTGCAGGGGTCAAGTCTGACACCAAATTATTCAGGATGGTGAAAACCAAGGCTGACTGTGAAGAGCTTCAAGAGGACCCCCACAACATGGCAAATGAAGTTCGGTGTTGGTAAATGTAAAGTGATGCACATTGGGACAAAAATTCCCAGTTTCAAGTATAGGCTAATGGGGCCTGAACTTGCTGAGACCGAGAGGGAAAAGGATCTTGGGCTTGTAGCGGATAACTCAATGAAAGTGTGAACCTGGTGTGTTGCAGCAGGAAAAAAGGCAAACTCTATGCTAGGGATTATTAGGAAAGGAATTGAGAAAGAAGAAGAAGAAGAAGAAGAGGAAGAGGAAGAGGAGGAGGAGGAGGAGGAGGAGGAGGAGATTGGACTTATACCCCGCCCTTCACTCACTTGGAGTCTCAGAGCGGCTTACAAACTCCTTTCCCTTCCCCTCCCCACAACAGACACCCTGTGAGGTAGGTGGGGCTGAGAGAGCTCTTTCCCAAGCTGTCCTTGAGAGAACAGCTGGTACAGAGCTATGGCTTGGCCAGGGTCACCCAGCAGCTGCAAGTAGAGGAGTGGGGAATCAAACCCGTTTCTCCCAGATTAGAGTCCGTGCACTTAACCACTGCACCAAAACAGCCGGTATTGTAGTGCCCCTGCATAGATCTATGGTGCAGCCTCATTTGGAATACTGTGTACAGTCCTGGTCCTCGTATCTATAAAAAGGACATTATAGAGCTGATAAAAGGGCAGAGAAGGGCAAGCAGGATGATTAGGGCGTTGGAACACCTTCCCTATGAGGAAGGGTTGAAAAGTCTGGGCCTTTTCAGTTTAGAAAGAGATGACTAAGGGGGATGACTAAGCCGCTCGAGCCCAATTGCAAGGAGGGTGGGGTAAAAATGTGCAAAATAAAATAAAAATAAATAAACATGGTAGATGTTTATACAATTGTGCATGGAGTGGAGAGAGCTGACAAAGAAAGAAAAAAATCTCCCTCTCCCAAAACACTAGAACTCAAGGGCATCCAATGAAACTGATGGACAGTAGGTTTGGGATGGACAAAAGGAAATACTACTTTACAGAGAGAGTAAGAACATAAAAACATAAGAGAAGCCAATGTTGGATCAAGCCAATGGCCCATCCAGTCCAACACTCTGTGTCACACAGTGGCCAAAAACACCAGGTGCCACCAGGAGGTCCAGCAGTGGGGCCAGGACACTAGAAGCCCTCCCACTGTTGCCCCCCCCCCCAAGCACCAAGAATACAGAGCATCACTTGCCCCAGACTGAGAGTTCCTATCTGTACCTTGTGGCTAATAGCCACTGATGGATCTCTGCTCCAGATGTTTATCCAATTCTATCTGCTCCATATGTTTATGTTTAAAATGTATGTTTACAATGTTTAATATCTTTAAAATGCAGAATTCACTGCTAGAGGATATATTAATGGCTACAGGAATAAACAGCTCTAAAAGGGGGAATCTTTACAAGATTCATGGAGGACAAGTCTACGAATAGCTACTAGCCATAGCGACTGAGGGGAACCTCCACATTCAGAGGCACTCAACCTTTGAATCCCAGAGCCAGATTCACTAAACTGCTGAATCCCAGACCCTGCTCATCTTCCAAGATCTGATGAGATCAGACTAGTCTGGGGCATCCGGGTCATGGCCCTGTTGGGTTTTCAAGGCAAGAGTCAATCGTAAGTGGTTTGCTTTTGTCTGCCTCTGTGCCTGACCCAGGACTTCCTTGGTGGTCTCCCCCTCAACTACTAACAACCAAGGCTGATTTTACACCTCCCCTCTAAAGTAGTTTGACTGCTGTCTTTTCCTGTGCTGATTTCACAGTGGTGTGAAATTTCACTCCAGGGGGTTTAAGTGCACTAAGAAACCACAATTGTTTAAAGCAGAATAAAGCGGTTTAATACTAGCTTGACCACAGGAGGGCAATTAGTAGATATGGACATTTCAGTGGCAGCACGGTTTCACACCGCACAGAGGTGTGGGAAGTTTTTTTTGGAACTAGAATGATTCCAGCGGGAAAGTCAGATGTAAAATCAGCCCAAGTCTCCCAGTCAGGGGTCATTTCGTAGAAAAAGAGGTGCAGGAGCTTATTAGCATACGCTACACCACCTGATATCACCAGGAGTATGTCAGAAGGCAAGAAAGAAAGAAGAGAGAGAGAGGGGAGGGAGGGAGAAAAAAAGGAAGGAAGGAAGGAAGGAAGGAAGGAAGGAAGGAAGGAAGGAAGGAAGGAAGAAAGAAAGAAAGAAAGAAAGAAAGAAAGAAAGAAAGAAAGAAAGAAAGAAAGAAAGAAAGAAAGAGCTGGCAGAGAGGGGACAGCCACTAATCCAAGCCTCAGAAATACCACTCTTCTGGGAGGATAGCTTCAGTGATGGCTGAAGCCTCCAGAAGGCTGGTTGGAGGAACAAGGACCTTTCCAGGGGACGGGGTCATTTTGCTGCAGCCAGGACACAAGCAGGCATTCCCCGGGGGGGGGGGGGGGCTGGCACCAACTCCCGGAGCTGAGCTCCCCCGAACTCCTGCTCGAAATGACCCCTGCTCCCAGTCAACTACTAACCGGGTCCAACCCTGCTTAGCTTCTGCGTTTTGGTGAGACCAGGCTAGCCTGTGCTACTCAGGTCAGAGACACGCAGTCTCTACAAATCCATTTAATTTCTTTTTGAAGTCACTTTAGTTAGTGGCCATCACTGCGTCAGGCGACAGGAAGCCCCACAAATTGGGGGGGGGGGCTTTGTTGCGTGAAGACGTGCTACCTGAGACTCTCCCCTGCCCATTTACTAATTTCCCATTTTTCTTCTCCACCTATCATCCATTTATCCCGAGTTGTTCTCAGATCGTCACGCCTGTGCAACGTGTGAGAACTGAAGTGTTTTAAAAAAAGGCCTCTTAGAATACGAGGGGGGAGAGTCGCACGCTGAAGACGCTGATCCTGGAAGCCGCGTTTAGCTGCATTTTACGGCAGGGGAAGGGTTGGCTCACCGCCCCAGTCTTCTTGTCTAAATGGTATGATTCATATAAAAATCACTCGCTAAGGGTTTTTCTATGGAGGCGGTTTTCCTTGACAAGAGACTCAATGAGCTATGAAAGAGACATCTCAACTCCACCAAATCATCATTTAAATATTAGGTTTCTTTCATTTTCAGCTTCATGAATCAACAGAACCAGCCTCGTTTTTTTTTTTGGGGGGGGGGGGGGAGGGAAAAACACAGTTATGGGAAAACAGGATTCAATGATATGTTCATTCTCTTGTGGAAAGCAACAGTTTCTGTCTCCTCCACAGTGATTTCCTCACTTTCCACCTGTAGCCATATCACATGATGCAAGAACTGAATTCGATTTGGGCTTACTAGCAGAGCCCTTACTTAGTAGCAGCAGGGGTCATTTCGTAGAAAAAGAGGTGCAGGAGCTCATTTGCATAACTCATTTGCATATGCCACACCCCCTAACATACCGGAAGTGTGTCCGAAGGCAACACCCACCCCTCAGGCTCCACTCCGCAGGTGAGTGAAACTGACCTGCTCTTCCTCCATTCCCTTCCCCATCCAATACTTTGTGCAATAAAAATAAGCGTCAAGAACACACCCTCATTCTCTTCCTGCTCCCTTGAAACCACCAGGTTTCAAGTAGACTTGAGATACCCAGGACATGTGTACCACCCATCCCTTCCCCTTCCCCTCCCCACAACAAGACACCCCGTGAGGTAGGTGGGGCTGAGAGAGGTCTTTTGAGAACTGCTCATGAGAGAACAGCTCTGAGAGAACTTGTGACTGGCCCAGGGTCACACCAGCAGCTGCATGTGGAAGAGTGGGGAATCAAACCCGGTTCTCCCAGATTAGAGTCCACCTCCTGACCACTACACCAAACTGATGGGGTAGAAGCTGCTGAAGGGTTGGTGAAATTTCTCCAGTACTTATGTGCCATGTGCCCAGATAAAAAATGGTATACTTAGAAAATTTAGATGCCACCTTGAGCAAGTCTCTGGAAAAGCAGCACACAGTCATAAAAGGAACAATGATAAAATTACCAATATTAAAACAAAACATTAAAAACAATAAAGACCCTAGCAGGGCTTTCCCCGGGGCGCTGCGCCTCTGCACTGCTCGGGGAAGCCGAGGGGGGCGGGGCTTGGTCATGTGCCCGCCCCCTGGGCTCCTCACTCCCAGAGCTGCGCTCCTGTGCGCTCCCGCTCCAATGGACCCCTGAGTAGCAGAAAGCCACAGATTCTGTCCTTGGGGTTGGATCCAGACTATGTTTTCCGCAAAAGGAAGACACTGTTGTCTGTGGGAACACAACTTTCCCACCCCACCCCACAGTAACCCAACTGATCTTCATGAAGAAAAATATGATGGAGGGGGTCTCCAGTGGGAAGAGGGAACTGGCAGAAATTATACCTACATTCTGCTAACAAAAAAAAAAAATAGTGTGGACACAACCAATGCTCCCTCCAAGCTGGAGTCTTGTGAGCAAAGATCCTACTTTGTGAGCTACTGGCATTAAAGTTGGGAGTGAGCCATTTGGCATCATGCATAAACTAGTTTGCTCTGGAGCCCTCCTTCCTGAGCGAAAACAAAAATGTGTCAGCCAGAGGCTAAAATACTGTGAGCTGGCTCACACTAACTCAGCCGAGAGGGAATACTAGATCCACTTCTTGGTGCTCCCAGTTCAAAAGGATTTCAGGTGATAGCAGCAGCACTGGCCAGAGGTGTGTGGGGCGAATACGATGTTCAGTGCCCTGCCATAACCCCCTCACCCAGACCTAGATGGCCCAAGAAACCCTGATCCTGACAGATCTTGGAAGCTAAGCTGGGTTTGCCCAGGTTGATACTTGGATGGGAGACTACTAAGGAAGTCCAGGGTTGCTGTGCAGAGGAAGGCAGTGACAAACCACCTCTATTCCTCTCTTGCCTTGAAAATTCTATGGGGTCACCATAGGTCAGCAGCAACTTGACAGCTTGTTCCCCCATCTACCACTATAACTTCCTGTGAGGACCCATGCATGTACACACAAAGCTACGCCACCACGTGTGGTGATTCTCACACACAGCTCCTCTTGGCTCTGTTGTCTTTGCGTGTTGAAATGCAGTACTTCTGAATATTAAGAACATAAGAACGTAAGAGAAGCCA
The DNA here is from genome assembly GCA_029233225.1 of Lepidodactylus listeri. Taxonomy (NCBI): domain Eukaryota; kingdom Metazoa; phylum Chordata; class Lepidosauria; order Squamata; family Gekkonidae; genus Lepidodactylus; species Lepidodactylus listeri. The sequence goes on along the minus strand of JARCFY010000021.1, from coordinate 9,496,462 downwards.
ATGTTGGATCCAGCCAGTGGCTCATCTAGGCCAACACTGTCGCACAGTGGCCAAAAATACCGGGTGCCCTCAGAAGGTCCAGAAGTGGGGCCAAGACACTAGAAGCCCTCCCACTGTTGCCCCCTCCCCCAAGCACCAAGAATGCAGCGCATCACTTGCCCCAGACTGAGAGTTCCTATCTATAGGTAAAGGTTTCCCTTGCCTGGAAGCCAATCAAATACAGGATGCAGTGCTCATCTCCATTTCCAAGCAGAAGAGCCAGCACTATCCAAAGACATTTCCGTGGTCATGTGGCTGGCATGACTAGACACTGAGGCACACAGAATGCTGTTTACCTTCCCACTGAAGCGGTACCTATTTATCTACTTGCAATTTCTTGCTTTCGAACTGCTAGGTTGGCAGGAGCTGGGGCCAGAGACGGGAGCTCTCTCTGCCATGCAGCTCTTGGGTCTGCAGTGCAGCGTCTTAACCAATTGAGCCACTGCAGCCCCTGTTCCTATCTATACCTTGCGGCTCATAGCCACTGATGGACCTCTGCTCCATATGTTTATCTAATTCCCTCTTGAAGCCGTCCATGCTTGTAGCCCCCACCACCTCCTGGGGCAGTGAATTCCACGTGTTAATCACTCTTTGGGTGAAGAAGTACTTCCTTCTATCTGTTCTAACCTGACTGCTCAGCAATTTCATTGAGTGCCCACGAGTTCTTGTATTGTGAGAAAGGGATAAAAGGACTTCTTTCTCTACCTGCTCTATCTCATGCATAATCTTATAAACCTCGATCATGTCACCCCTCAGCCGTCATTTCTCCAAGCGAAAGAGCCCCAAGCGCTTTAACCTTTCTTCATAGGGAAAGTGTTCCGACCCTTTTATCATTCTAGTTGCTCCTTTCTGCACTTTTTCCAATGCTGTAATCTCTTTTTTGAGGTGCGGCGACCAGAACTGTACACAGTACTCCAAATGAGGTCACACCATCGATTTAGACAGGGGCATTATGATCCTGGCTGATTTGTTTCCAGTTCCCTTCCTAATAACCCCCAGCATAGCATTGGCCTTTTTCATTGCAGTCACACACTGTCTCGACATTTTCATTGAGTTATCTACTACGACTCCAAGATCTCTCTCTTGGTCAGTCTCCGCCAGTTCGGACCCCATCAGCCTGTATTTATAGTTAGGATTTTTGGCTCCAATGTGCATCACCTTGCACTTGGCCACATTAAACCCCATTTGCCTCGTTGATGCCCACTCGCCCATCCAAGACCTTCATGGTAACACTGGCACATGTAATAAAGATATTGTTCCAAGAGACTGAGGATGAGAGAAAATTCATAGCAGGGGCCAGCCTTCGAATCAGGGACTGCCACGTATCTTGCACATTTTTATCCTGCACTGTCTTTAAGGAGCTCAGGACAAGCGTACGGCCTGTGTTGGCTAGGCGGGATACAAGTCAAAATAAATAAATAAATAAATACGTGGGTCTTCCTGCCCCCATCTTATCCTCACATCAACCCTGCTAGGTACGTTAGGCAGAAAGAGTCTGAATGGACCAAGGTCACCCGGCGAGTTTCTAGAGCCGAGTGGGGATTTGAACCTGGATCTACCACATCCTATCGTGACCCTCTCAGTGCTATGCCATGCCCGCTTGCATTCTGCAAGATTGCCGCTGGAGGAACGAAGACAGCGTCCCAGTATCAGCTACATACGGGGAGAGTATTACAGGCAATCTGGGCTACTGGCTTGCTTGATAGCAGGATTTCCATTGTATCCCGCAGGCTGTTTAAGAAGAAGTTTGTCCAAAGCAGTATTTTCTTCCTGCGACGAGAAGGGATTTGTTCCCCGGTGTGTAATGAACGGAGAGAAGTGCTTTGAGGGGACGCGTGCGCCAAGAAAGCAGATCCACAACAGATAAAGTGCGGCGCTTTGTCTGCAAGGAGGCAGCGTACTCGGAATCCTATTAGCAACCAGGCAGTTTGTTGGCTGAATATCATAAGCCCCATTCCTGGAGATAATAATAGCCAGAGGAGCTGGGGGATGGAATGTGAACGGAAGACCTGATTACGCCTTGGCACCCCGAGAATGATCTCTCTGTCCTGTTTCTGAATGTCCCACCGGGGGGCTGGCAGATGGGATGCGGTTGCACTGGAGGATTGCCACCCTCCCGGAGATCTCCTGGAATAGCAGTCCACCTCCAGATGGCAAAGACAGCTCCCCTGCAGAGAATGGCTGCTTTGCAGGGTAGACTCCATGACATGACATTCTACAGAGGTCTCGCTAAAGAGGGTTGATCAAGATGGGCGGAGCCGCGTCGGTCTGTCTGTAGCAGTAGAAAAGAGCAAGAGTCTAGAAATACCTGAAAGACTCACAGAATACGTGACAGGGTCTGAGCTTTCGTGAGTCACTGCTCACCTGACGAAGAGAGCAGTGACTCACAAAAGCTCGTACCCTGCCACATACTTTGTTAGTCTTTAAGGTGCTGGTAAAAGGTAAAGGTTTCCCTTGCTCGAAAGCCAGTCAAATCCGACTCTAGGTCAAGGCAAGAGACGTTCAGAGGTGGTTGGCCACTGCCTGTCTCTGCATAATGATCCTGGACTTCCTTAGTGGTCTCCCATCCAAGGACTAACCGGAACCAATCCTGCTTTGCTTCCAAGATCAGATGAGAACAGGGCTGTTCTCAACTATATTTCTTCTTTTTTAAAACAAACAAAAAACACTTTAGTAACAGGACCTAATCATGGGAAAAAATACGAGTCAGTGAGCCAGTGAGCAAGGTCATCAGAGCAAAAATCAGTAGGCACCCACTATGTCCCCCCCAAGGGGGTATATATGTTATGCAAACTTGCTAGCCACTTAGGTTTCAATAGAAGAAAAAGAGGAGGAGGAGGCGGCAGAAGAGGAGGAGGAGGAGGAGATTGGATTTATACCCCGCCCTTCACTACCCAAAGGAGTCTCAGAGCTGTGGGCTAAAAAACTGTGAGCTAGCTCACGCCAACTCAGCTTAGAGGGAACACTGGTGGGGACATAGTCGGGTTGGCATCATAGAGAAGAGATTGGATTTATACCCCTCCTTTCACTACCCAAGGGAGTCTCAGAGCGGCTTACAAACCCCTTTCCCTTCCCCTCCCCACAACAGACACCCTGTGAGGTAGGTGTGGCCGAGAGAGCTCTGGCAGAAACTGCTCTTTTTCAAGAACAGCTGTGCCAGAACTCTGACTTGCCCAAGGTCATCCAGTGGAGGAGTGGGGAATCAAACCCGGTTCTCCCAGGTTAGAGTCCGCGCACTTAACCACTACACCAAACTGGCTCTCCCAATAGCCAGACAGGCGGTTAGAAAAGCCCACCAAAGGCTTCATCAGCATATACATAGTGGTGTTTGCTAAACACTTCCTGCCCCTGTACAAAAGGGGGGGAAAGTGCTGAAAAGAAGAAGACATTTTAACATATAATACAATGAAGCATAGTTTTGTGCCATGAGATACAAGTGCAATTTTACTAAGTGGCTTTTCTGTGGGCGGCTGCCAAGACCAGAGATTCTTTTCCTTCCAAAAGGTCTCTGTTGAGAAAGAGCTCCCCCTTAACTTAACTTTATTGACACCAAAGCTGTTGTCAGTATTTGCTTGCACCTTACAGGGCAAGCTGGTTTTGCGGATTTCCCTCCCCCTCGATCCTACAGTTGCATTCTCAAACGACTTCCCCATTAGCCAAATGGTATCAGGTCTGCTGCGCCGACCAATCACATCATGCCTCGTGACCTTATGACAGCCTCATTCTTTCCCATGCCTCATTCTGCCATCCTAAGCAGCTTCATACCTTCCTAAGCCCATTGACTGGGACGGCCAAGGCTAGCCCGATCTTGTCAGATCTCAGAAGGATTGGCTCTGGGTTCATATTTGGATGGGAGACCATCAAGGCAGTCCAGGGTAGCTACGTAAAAGCAGGTAACGGCGAATCAGATCTTGGAAGCTAAGCAGATCTTGGGAGGACACCAAGGAAGTCCAGGGTTGCTCCGCAGAGGCAGGCGACGACGGCAAACCCACCTCTGTTCACCTCTTGCCTTGAAAACCCTACAGGGTCGCCATAAACTGGCTGCAATTTATTTATTTATTTCTTCATAGTTATAGCCCTCCCCTCCCTGCAAGTGGGCTCAGGGTGGGTAACAACATTTCATCAGTACAATAAAAAAAAAAAACATTTCATGAAGAAGAAGAAGAAGAGATTGGATTTATACCCCGCCCTTCACTCCCCAGGGGAGTCTCAGAGCGGCTTACAAACTCCTTTCCCTTCCCCTCCCCACAACAGACACCCTGTGAGGTAGGTGGGGCTGAGAGAGCTCTTTCCCAAGCTGTCCTTGAGGGAACAGCTGGTACAGAGCTATGGCTTGCCCAAGGTCATCCAGCCAGGTGCAAGTGGAGGAGTGGGGAATCAAACCCGGTTCTCCCAGATTAGAGTCCGCGCACTTAACCACTACACCAAACTGGCTCTCATCATTCATAATTATGTATGAATACAATACATAATTAATATAATAAGGCACTGTCATAGACATTAAAATGGTGGTCACAACCCTACAGTAGAAGAATTATCGGTTGTGAGCAATGCTCCCTCTAAACTGTGGAGTCCTGGGAGCAAAAATCCTAGTTGGTGAGCTCCTGGCATCAAAGTTGGGAGCGAGCCATTTGGCTGCTGCATCAATGAGTTTGCTCTGGAGCCATCCCTTCCTGAGCCAAGACAGAAATGTGTGAGCCAGAGGCTAAAAAACTGAGCTAGCTCACACTAACTCAGCTTAGAGGGAACACTGGTTGTGAGTGGTCCTGGCCCATGGAAAGATACAAATAAAGGCCAGCAGTTGTTCAAGGGGTGAGAAGAATCTCAGGGAGGCCCGCTGCCTTGACCAAAGGCCTGACAGAACAGCTCCATCTTGCAGGCCCTGCAGAACTGAAGAAGACCCCACAGGGCCCAGATCTCAGTGGGGAGCATGTTCCACCAGGCCGGGGCCAGAACGTCTTTTGGGCCAGGGACAACCAGGAGGTGTTGATCCACGCAGCGTAACGCTCTTTGGGGCATATATGGGGACAGGCTGGGAAGGGTTGCTCTGTTAGCTTTTCACGGTCTCACCATTTAGCACCAATATGATGCTTTTTTAAAAAAAATAACACCAAATATCTGCCACGTGATTAACTATTTAAAAATTAATAGGAAGGCTTGGTCAGAGTATTGCTGAGGAAAATGGAATCAGTGCCAGTGTTTCGGCTTGCCCTTAGCAAGCCTGGCTATTAACGGTATTTAAGATTATCATTGAATTTCATGGTTCTTGATGGTTTCTTTGGGGTTATTTTAAGTCCGGTGGGGTGCTTGGGAATGGTGAGGAGGGCAGACTCTAATCTGGGAGAGCCGAGTTTGATTCCCCATTTCTCCACATGCAGCTGCTGATGTGACCTTGGGTCAGTCACAAGTTTTCTCAGAGCTGTTCTCTCAAGGGCAGTTCTCTCTCGGCCCCACCTACCTCACAGGGTGTCTGTTGTGGGGAGGGGGAGGGAAAGAAGATTGTAAGCTCCTCTGAGACCAGGGGTCCGTTGGAGCGGGAGCGCACAGGAGCGCAGCTCCGGGAGTGAGGAGCCTAGGGGGCGGGCACATGACCAAGCCCCACCCCCTCCTCGGCTTCCCCGAGCAGTGCAGAGGCTCAGCGCCCCCGGGAAAGCCCTGCTAGGGTCTTTATTGATTTTAATCTTTTGTTTTAATATTGATCATTTTATCATTGTTCCTTTTATGACTGTGTGCTGCTTTTCCAGAGACTTGCTCAAGGTGGCATATAAATTTTCTAAGTATACCATTTTTTATCTGGGCACATGGCACATAAGTACTGGAGAAATTTCACCAACCCTTCAGCAGCTTCCACCCCATCAGTTTGGTGTAGCGGTCAGGAGTTGGACTCTAATCTGGGAGAACTGGGTTTGATTCCCCACTCCTCCGCATGCAGCTGCTGGGGTGACCTTGGGCCAGTCCCAAGTTCTCTCAGAGCTGTTCTCTCATGAGCAGTTCTCAAAAGACCTCTCTCAGCCCCACCTACCTCATGGGGTGTCTTGTTGTGGGGAAGGGAAGGGGAAGGGATGGGTGGTGCACGTGTCCTGGGTATCTCAAGTCTACTTGAAACCTGGTGGTTCCACGGGAGCAGGAAGAGAATGAGGGTGTGTTCTTGACGCTTATTTTGATTGCACAAAGTATTGGATGGGGAAGGGAATGGAGGAAGAGCAGGTCAGTTTCACTCACCTGTGGAGGGGAGCCTGAGGGGCGGGTGTCGCCTTCTGACACACTTCCGGCATGTTAGGGGGTGTGGCATATGCAAATGAGTTATGCAAATGAGTTATACTAATGAGCTCCTGCACCCCTTTTTCTACGAAATGACCTCTGTCTGAGACTATGAGTGAAGAGCTGGGTATAAATTCCATCTCCTCCTCCTTCTCCTCCTCCTCTTCTTCTTCTTTTCTTCGCCTTCTTCTTCTGTGGAAATGCAACTGATCACAGCAGACTTAATATGTGGGTTAAAAAAAAAAAATGACCAGAGGATTTCAAAGATGGATTCTGGCTTTCACAGATGGAAAGAAAACCAACCCCCAAAGTTTGATGGCTGCACAGAGACAGACTGCGTCTTGTATCACGAACCAAGCTGGGTTACCCCACACAGCCGCACTCCTGTGTGGTGTCCAGGGATGTGTGTAAGACCAGGATTAAGTTGCTGCTCTTTTTTTTTTTTTAAAAAGGTGTTCAGTGCCCTTTAAGATGTAAATCTATTGAAATCCAGCCCTAGACTGTACTGGGGTCACTCCGCTTATTACTTTATGACATTTCCAGATGAAGGGTGCATTGGGGGCTCACATTAATTTGCTTTATGTTTGACTAGAAATGCTTTCCATCGCTATTAGAACACACTCCGGTCTCTCTTCATTTCACAACGCTTGTCAGTCATTTGAGAATGATATGCCCTGCGTCTGGGATGAATAAGCCCACCATACATTAGCGATTGCCCTGTTTTCAGGAGAAAGGGAAGCAGAGAGAGAGAGAGAGAGAGAGAGAGAGAGGCCACAAAACATACAGGTAGAGGTAGGGATGCCGAAACACTTACGGCTTCAGCTCATGTCCATCTGCTGGTTATGAACAGGGAACCGAATTTTCGGTGATAGGTTCAACTATTCATTGATCCAGTCATGGCTGTTCGCAGGTTGCTTCACTGTATTCCTTCCTAACCGCAGAGTTCAGTGCAATTGGCTTCTGGCTCACGCATGGTCTCACACAGCCCAACTGAACACTGTCCCCGACTTGTCCCTGACTTGTTCCACTCCGCAGTTAAGAGTCCGTGCTCCGCACCGCTACACCAAGCTGGCTCTCACAAGGCTCTGGGCGATTTCGTAAATGTTTCCCTTGCTCGAAAGCCAGTCAAATACAACTCTAGGGATGAGCGGTGCTCATCTCCGTTTCCAAGCTGAAGAGCCAGCGCTGTCCAAAGACGTTTCCGTGGTCCTGTGGCCGGCATGACTAGATGACGAGGTGCACAGGCGATTTACAACAGGTTAAAAACAAAATAAAATTACATATAAAATCAACAGTCAGTTAATCTTACTTTAATAGTCTCCAGACGGCCTCCATAATTCAATCCAAAACCTTCTCTGGGTTTGGCTGTCCTCAACCAAAAGCATGAACTGCTTCAAGATTCCACTCGAACCTGGCCCTCCTACATTGTAGTCTGACAAACTACTATACTAAGAGAAGGAGAGGGCAGGATTTTTTAAAAAAAATACAGGGAAGAAACTGGATTTATTCCAGTTATAAATGCTTTGGCTTTAGTCAGAAAAGGGTGGCATGCTATTTCAGGACCACAAATGTGTGTCTTTTCACCACACTTATCGTACAATCCTTCGAAGTCTACTGAAGTCAGTAGGATGATACTGGCAAAATGTTACGTCTTCCTACATGAATCCAAGCGAGCTTTTATTTACATGCAGGACAAGGCTCAAGATGGATAACTCATGAAAATACAGAGATGTCCTAAAAATACTTCCTGGGAATAGATGAAATGGGGACCAAAGCCGCAAAGTTCTGTCTTCACACACTTTAAGAGCATATTTTACCCTGCATGCTTACACAGGTAAAGAATGTACAGATCGTTTTTTTTTTTTGGTGGGGCTCATTAAAATATTTTAAAATATAAATCAGACCCTGAATTTTCACCTTTCCTGAGAGGGTACATTTTAGCAGATGAATGCCAGCCGAGTGTCAAAAACTGCCATTACAGGAAAAGTAACCCCAGGATTTATTTTTGCAAGTTCAATAAGGTTTTTCAATTTTTGTGCTAATTTTGCCCCGGAACAATTATTTATGTATACCGTTTCGCATCAGATCTGCAGCTGTAATGCCAATTTTTTATTCTGATGTGTCAATATTTTAGTGGGTTTTTTTTAAAAAAAATAACATCCATCACCAGAGCTGTATACATCAGGCGGTACCGGCATGCGTTAATATATGTGTTTTTTATTTTTGATATGTGTGTATTGCACTCATAGGCTTCTGTTTCTACATTGATCATGCTCGTGAGTTCAAAAACATAAAGAACATTTCGTCCTGAGTAGCAACTGATGAAAGATTCTTAAGTGATTGGTGGCAGCCTTTGGAGCTGTGGATCCTAACCTGATACTTCTGAAGGAACATGGTATTCATTTAGCAGGTTAACACCCTCGTTTTCAGGGGGAAGGAAGGCCGCATGGTTCAGAGACATGCCGGCTTGCAAGGTCAGGATAGAGTCTCTCTTTAACGGATGTTTTTTTCCAAGAAATTCACATGTATCTGGCTCAAAGGTAGAACTAGGGTTTCCAGCTCTAAATGGAAATTCCTGGAGATTTGGGGATGGAGCCCGGGGAAGGCGTGGCTTAGAAAGAGGTGGGACTTTGGCAGCGCTCTAGAGTTCAACCTCCAAAGCAGCCATTTTCTCCAGAGGGAATAGGTCTCTGCCATCTGATAATCAGTCACTAATTCTGGGAGATGTTCAGCCCCAGCTGGAAGTTGGCAATCACAGGTAGAACACATTTTAGTATACAGAAGGCCCCAGATTCAATCCCTGACATCCCCAGTTAAAAACCATTGGGTAGTACATAATCAGGGGTCATTTCGAGCAGGAGCTCGGGGGAGCGCAGCTCCGGGAGTTGGTGCCAGCCCCACCCACCCCGCAGGGGAATGCCTGTGTCATGCGTTTGTCACGGTTGCAGCAAAATGACCCCGTCCCCTGGAAAGGTCCTTATTCCTCCGACTGGCCTTCTGAAGGCTTCAGCCACCACTGAAGCTATCCTCCCAGAATAGTGGTATTTCTGAGGCTTGGATTAGTAGCTGTCCCCTCTCTGCCAGCTCTCTCTCTCTCTCTGTGTCTCTTCTTTCTTTCTTGCCTTCTGACATACTTCCGGTGATGTCAGATGGTGTAGCATATGCAAATGAGTTATGCTAATGAGCTTCTGCACCTAGGGTTGCCAAGTCTGGGTTGGAAAATACCTGGAGACTTTGGGGTTGGATCCAGGAGAGGGTGGGGTTTGGGGAGGGGAGGGGCCTCATCATAGGGCTGCCAGCCTCCAGGTGGGGCCTGGGGATCTCCCACTTTTACAACTGATCTCCAGCTGACAGAGATCAGCTCCCCTGGAGAAAATGGCTGCTTTGGAGGGTGGGCTCTATGACATTGTACCATGCTGAGGCCCCTCTCCTCCCCAAACCCCACCCTCTCCTGGCTCCACCCCCAAAGTCTCCAGGTATTTTCCAACCCAGACTTGGCAACCCTACTCAGCATGGTACAATGCCACAGAGTCCACCCTCCAAAGCAGCCATTTTCTCCAGGGGAGCTGAACTCTGTCAGCTGGGGATCAGTTGTAAAAGCGGGAGATCCCCAGGCCCCACCTGGAGGATGGCAACCCTACCTGCACCTCTTTTCCTACGAAATGACCCCTGCATAACATGATGCCTTATGTAGGGTTGCTGACTCCAGGGTGGGAAATTCCTGGAGATTTGGGGGTGAAAGCATAGGTTGGCTGAGTTTAGGAGGAGAGGGTGCTCACCAGGGATGTGATGTCACAGAGTCCGTGCTCCAAAGGTGCCGTTTCCTCCGAGAGAACTGATCTCTTTAGCCTGGAAATCAGCTGCCGTTCCGGGAAAACTTCAGCCCCCACTTGGAGTTTGGCATGGGCTAGCCACCTAGATCTCACTCCATCTCTATGCCTCTTCTTTATCACGGCCACATCCATTGCACAGATAACGGGGCTGTGGATCAAGGCCTGCAACCCACAGAGCTGGTGTTCCCCCATTCCATCTGGCCCAGCTGTGTTCACACAAGCTGGACGTTCTTCATCCCCTTGTCATGAAGGTTGCCAGGCTGGCAACTGGTGGGAAGGTTGGGGGTGGGGATTACAACGCTCCCTCTAAGCCAGGGGTGGCCAACCTGTGGCTCGGGAGCCACATGCGGCTCTTTCACACATATTGTTCGGCTCCTGGCAGGGCGGCTGGGGAAGCAAAGGGGAGGCATACTTTTTCTCTCTTCCTTCCTTCCTTCCTTCCTTCCTTCCTTCCTTCCTTCCTTCCCTCCTCCCTCCCATCTATTGGCTTTCCTAGTTTCTCTCTCTCTCTTTCTTTCCACTTCTTTAATTCTTTCTTTCCATCTCTCTCAATATCATTAGCAAACAAGTAATATCATTATCAATAACTGGTTTTCCTCGTTTGTTTTTATTTTTGGCAGTCCCATTAAACGTTAATAAAAAGCAAATTTGCATATTTTTAAAAATAAAAACGTGTGTGTGATATTTGTTCCTGTCTTGCGGCTCTCAGACATCTGACGTTTATTCTATATGGCTCTTACGTTAAGCAAGTTTGGCCACCCCTGCTCTAAGCTGTGGAGTCTTGTGAGCAAACATTCTACTTTCTGAGCTCCTGGTATTAAAGTTGTGAGTGAGCGATTTGGCTGCTGCATACATTAGTTTGCTCTGGAGCCCTCCTTCCTGAGCTAAGATAAAAATCTGTGGGCTGGAGGCTAAAAAACTGTGAGCTAGCTTAGAGGGAACACTGGTGGGACATAGTGGGGTTGGCATAGAGAAGAGAAGAGATTGGATTTATACCCCTCCCTTCACTACCCAAGGGAGTCTCAGAGCGGCTTACAAACTCCTTTCCCTTCCCCTCCCCACAGCAGACACCCTGTGAGGTAGGTGCGGCCGAGAGAGCTCTGACAGAAACAGCTCTTTTTCAAGGACAGCTGTGCCAGAACTATGTCTTGCCCAAGGTTACACCAGCAGGTGCAAGTGGAGGAGTGGGGAATCGACTAGAGTCCGCACATTTAACCACTACACCAAACTGGAAGTGATAGTGGGTAGCTCTAGGAATAGCCAGAAACTGTATGGTAAAACCATAGAGTCTTTAGCTATCCCTAGAATTACCCACCATCACTTTGGGGTTTCCCTCAGAAATGATATACTGGTGCATAAGATGTCATTTTTTAAAAAAAAATAAATACCACCATCACCCCGAAGCAGCAGTGGGCATCACTTCCTCCAACCAGGAAAATGGTAAAACTGCTAATAAATACCCTATGCTTTGTAGCACCACCTCTGCCTCCCAAATCTGCCTTATTGGTCCAGTGGAATTAATGACTTCCTTGAGAGCATTCATTAATTACCCTTATTTCAAAGCAGCAATTCTTGTGGGATTTGGGGAAACTGTCCCTTCTTTGTGCTTACCGAGTGCGACACTTAGCATTTGCTTTCTGCAGATTTAAAAAAAAATTATTTCTCTAACTCTTCTTCCCTGCTCAATTAAACATATGAAAACCTGACCCTCCCCATTCAGAAAAGCAGCTTTTAGATTAATCATATTATTTTAAGGTTCCAAATCTCGGTGCTGGCGTGACCTTTCTTCCGTTAGAATCCATTATCTTAAACTATCACAATAATCCTGGCTTTAGGGAGGACGACTGGGAAGCAGGCATCAAATCTAATAGATGGCAAATAAGATTAATGCATGATCTAAGTACCGATTACACTTGGGGCCGCCCTTGAACACCCAGGTGTAACCTTGAAACTCACATCCACTCAAGACGCTGCAATTGGATTGAAGGTCCCGAAGGACCTCAAAGGGCATCTGGCCAAGCTCTCGCCTCCCTGCCCACCCCCACTGGCCAAGCATGACCAACAAGCTCCCCATGATGTCGCTAGGATTTTTGGCAAGGGTCCCCTCCTTTTGTTTGTTGACCAGGGTGTTTAGCCTTTTCTTTTTGCAAACTTAAAGTACTTATTTTGGGCCCTTCCTCCCCCACACACTTTAAGCTGTTTGTCAAGAATAATCAGCAGGGGGACTTGGTGAACTTTTACCTGGACCTCACAAGAGGAGAAGGCTGTTTTCCGAATCTGATTTAACTCTCGCAGAGAAACCAGAGATATTTTCTTTAGGGGCTCTTGGCTGGAACAAACAAACACAAATGTTCTTCCTGAACTTTATCTTCCAAGGTCCGTGCTTTTTTGTAGCTCGGGGGCTTGAGGACACCAAGAAGACCTTAGTGATAAGCGAGAACTTGGCATCGGCAGCCTCCAAAACGCTGTGTGCGGTATGTTCTCAGAAAGGCTTTTAGTGAGAATTCGTCTGACCCCTGCTCAGGATCCCAAACTTGTTACCGCAATGATCCTACATTGCTTGAAATCTTGGGCAGAGGGGGTGGGTGGGGAAGAGATGAAGAACTGAGCAAACCATCAACAGTAATCGTCTGTTGTGTCAACCAACGACGTGGCCCCAACAGTTAAGCCACTGTGTTGTTCATAGGCTGCTGCTCGGCAGGAGAGCCTCTGCCTTGCACTCAGTAGGTCCCAGGTTCAAACGCCGGCATTTCCAGTTAAAAGGATCTTGGGAGTTCTTAGGAAAGGCCCTTCTCACCATGAGAACATCTGCTGATCGGAATTCATAAGACTGAAACTATTACTGTTACTTTCCACAATTAGGAAAAAAACACACCTTTAGACATTGTTTTAACTTTTAAAGCCCTATATGGCCTGGGGCCTGCCTACCTAAGGGACCGCCTTTCCCCGTATATACCCCAGAGAGCGCTACGGTCAGGCACTCAAAATCGTCTGACCCTTCCGGGCCTGAGGGAGGCCAGGTTGACAACTACCAGGAGCAGGGCCTTCTCGGTGGCGGCCCCCTACTGGTGGAATGAGCTCCCAGAGAACATCAGGGCCCAGTGGGATCTTTTGCAGTTCCGCAGGGCTTGCAAAGCGGAGCTCTTCCGCCAGGCTTTTGGGGCCGCCACCGGAGGGAATGGCCCTTAGTAGGCGGCGGGGTGAATCGCCGTTAGAACACCTGGGGTGGGGTGGGAGTCTCCTGGCGGGAATGAAAGTAGGCTACTGGTATCTGATGTTGGTTTAGTATCTGCTGCCATCTGTGATCTGATTGCTTAGCTGTATTTTAATGTGATTTAATGGAATTTTATATGTTTTAACTTTGTATATTTATAATTATGTTGTTAGCCGCCTAGAGCCGGCTCGCTGGCAAGTCGGGATATAAATCGAAATAAATAAATAAATAATAAAATATCTGACATATTTATTGCTTTACAACTGTTGACCTTATAACCAGTGTTCCCTCTAAGCTGAGTTAGTGTATGCTAACTCACAGTGTTTTAGCCTCCGGCTCAGACATTTTTTTGTCTTGGCTCAAGGAAGGATGGCTCCAGAGCAAACTAATTTGTGCAGGAGCCAAATCACTCACTCACAACTTTAATCTCGGTAGCTCACAAAGTAGGATTTTTGCTCACAAGACTCCACAGCTTAGAGGGAGCACTGCTTATAACCTTGTTACTTAGTTTTTTCACTCCGCATAACTTAAACATCATCATGTTACATGTTAATGAGTTGTTAAGACCCCTCTCTGTAAGTTTAGGACCTCATCTACCATCCCAATGTATTTGAAAAAAGTGTGCCTTGCACACAAAGGCTCGTGCCTTTGTTGGTCTTAAAGGTACCATTGGACTCTAAATTTGTTCTACTAAGGGGGGAAACAAACCCTGTTCGCTTCATTTCGTAAAAGGCAGCTTCATATGAAACCGGTATAGCACTGCTCCAAGGCTCATTTCATAGCAGGGGCTCCTTTGCATATTAGGCCACACACCCCTGATGTAGCCAATCCTCCAAGAGCTTACAGTAGCCCCTGTAAGAAGAACTCTGTAAGCTCTTGGAGGATTGGCTGCATTAGGGGTGCGTGGCCTAATATGCAAAGGATCTCCTGCTACGACATGAGCCCTGACTGCTACGAAATGAGCTACGAAATGAGCTACGTGGCCTAATATGCAAAGGATCTCCTGCTACGAAATGAGCCCTGACTACTACGAAATGAGCCCTGACTGCTACATACCTGAGGGACCGCCTTACTCCACATATACCCCAGCGAGCACTGCGGTCGGGGTCATGTCATCGACTTCGAGTCCCAGGCCCCAAGGAAGCCAGGCTCACTAGGACTAGGGCCAGAGCATTTTCAGTGGTGGCTCCAACCTGGTGGAATGAGCTCCTGGAAGAGATCAGGGCCCTGCGGGACCTAATGCAGTTCCACAGGGCCTGCAAGATGGAGCTCTTCCGCCAGGTCTTTGGTTAGGAGCCGCCACCAACACTGTAACATTGTAAGAACACCTACAATGAAAACTGGCCCGAAGGCAGTCCAGGCCGATAGCGCTGGTTGGAAGCTCCCTTATTAGATAGGATGCCATCTTGACGAGATCAGAAGCATTTTAATTGAGATGGTAGTTTATGGATGTAGTTATGTTGTTGAACAACTGAGTTTTATTGTTGTTATTGTTTTTAACGTGTTTTAAATTGTTATGATATGTATGGCTTTTCAGCCCTTGTTAGCCGCTCTGAGCCCGCTTGGGGGAGGGCGGAGTATAAATACAAAAATAAATAAATAAATAAATAAAAATATCCTGACATATGGGAATCCCCAGTCACATATAGGCCTTCTTCACAAACAAGTGCCTACCACTGTAAACATCACCAGGATTCAGACTTACTGGTACTACTGAAGCTGCTGGTTCCAAAAAAGCACTTCAGGCAGGCCTGGAGCTACAATGGGGCATCTTGAGGCTTGCCCCCCCCCCAGGGTTCCATTGGAGCGGGGGCGCACAGGAGCGCAGCTCCGGGAGTGAGGAGCCCAGGGGGCGGGCACATGACCAAGCCCCGCCCCCTCCTCAGCTTCCCCGAGCAGTGCAGAGGTGCAGCGCCCCGGGGAAAGCCCTGCTAGGGTCTTTATTGTTTTTAATGTTTTGTTTTAATATTGATAATTTCATCATTGTTCCTTTTATGACTGTGCTGCTTTTCCAGAGACTTGCTCAAGGTGGCATCTAAATTTTCTAAGGATACCATTTTTTATCTGGGCACATGACACATATGTACTGGAGAAATGTCACCAACCTTTCAGCAGCTTCCACCCCATCAGTTTGGTGTAGTAGTCAGGAGTTGGACTCTAATCCGGGAGAACCAGATTTGATTCCCCACTCCTCCACATGCAGCTGCTGGTGTGACCTTGGGCCAGTCACAAGTTCTCTCAGAGCTGTTCTCTCATAAGCAGTTCTCAAAAGACCTCTCTCAGCCCCACCTACCTCACAGGGTGTCTTGTTGTGGGGAGGGGAAGGGGAAGGGATGGGTGGTGCACATGTCCTGGGTATCTCAAGTCTACTTGAAACCTGGTGGTTTCAAGGGAGCAGGAAGAGAATGAGGGTGTGTTCTTGACGCTTCTTTTTATTGCACAAAGTATTGGATGGGGAAGGGAATGGAGGAAGAGCAGGTCAGTTTCACTCACCTGTGGAGTGGAGCCTGAGGGGTGGGTGTTGCCTTCTGACACACTTCCAGTATGTTAGGGGGTGTGACATATGCAAATGAGTTATGCAAATGACTTATGCTAATGAGCTCCTGCACCTCTTTTTCTGCAAAATGACCCCTGCCCCCCCCAACTTACTGCCAAGGCCCCTCAACTTTCCATCCAGCCCAGCCCCCGCCACTTCCATTTTTTATTTTATTTGTGGTGCTCCCTTGGGGGTGTGTGATGGGGGTGTCTGCAGGGTGCTCCCAGACTTATTTAAAGGCCTCTCAACTTTAAAAATCCTGGCTACAGGCCTGACTTCAGGCGATGCAAGGCTCCAACTCCAAGAGCCAAGATACTCAGATCCTAAAAGTTAGGTGGCTGAAGACAGCCAATCCTGAGCCACTTCCTGCTATACTGTTCTGTGGTCTTCCGGGACACAGGAGAGTCTGGTACATCTACTGATGAAGCCATATGATGTTGGCATCCCACTGAATGTCAGAAGGATTCCAGATTTCTTCTCCCTGCTCTTTTGATGTGAAAAAGCCCAATTTTTTAACTTCTCACTTGCGCAAAAAGAATCTGCGAGTCTCTGTTTTCTGCACCCTGAATTTCCCCTACAAAACATATGCCTTTCCCCACGGTTTTTATGCATCAATAAACCAGCATGAGACGTATGTGATTAAATAGAACTGGTATAAATGATTCTTCACAGAAATAACTCCATCAGTTGAACGTAAAACACAGATAACAAGTGCATAAACACAGGTATAAAACCAGCAGGAAAAACCACAAAATCAAAACCATTGGCAATCCACCCACCCCAAAACAACCCACAAATATTTTAAAAGAATAAAATAGGCAAGGTATGTTCAACCCTACTTGTAGGAGGAAAGCCACCGGGTCTTTTCCTTCTTTGGAGATTTTTAAGCAGCAGCTAGATGGCCAGCTGACAGCTATGCTGATTCTATGGCTTGCCGTGATATAGTGCCGCCTCTAACTGACCCAGTTAAAAATGTTGTGGGACATATCAGCCACACAGCACACCTGCTACGGGCTGCCCACAAAGACATCCCATAGGAAAGCATCCACATTATTGTAGCGCATCAGCCACGGAGCTTTTTAAAGCCGGTTTCCTAGCGGCAGAATGGATTTGCAGGTTCAGACTGCTAAATCCGTTCGGTGCGCGCGTCCCTGTGTTCAGACAGCTGCCATGCATGATAAATGTGCGAGGAAACAAAAACTCCACTTCAGAGGTGGTGGCTTTTTAACCTGGCTCCAAGTCGTCCTCTGACAGGGTGGGTATGCCCAGGGAATGCCTGACAGCTGTGGCTGCGTGAACGGGCCCATTTAATCCATTTGTGAAAGGTGCCTATATCAGGCCAAACTGCCAGTCTGAACACAGCCTATGACTCGCTATGAATTTAGGCAAACCATGAGAGGAGGGGCAGGAAGGGGTGAGCCAGTTCTCGGCTTTTGCAGCCCTTTCTTACATGCCCATGGTAATTCTGATCACCACTGTGGTGTTCAGAAAGAGCTTATCTCCAGGCCAGATTGGCCCAGGTATCCTGGAAGGATTTTTTGGCCTTTCTCTAGGCACAGAGCAGGGGTCCCTGGGGATCAGGGATAGGCATAAACCAGCTCATGAACTAAAGTTAGTCACAAATTTTTGGCCCATTCGTGAAGCAGTCTCCATGAACTGAAGAACCACCGCAAACTTCCATCAGTTTTGATGCCGTTTGTGGAGGTTTTGTGAAGAGGAGAAAGCAAGGGTTTAAATGGCTCCAAGCCATTTAAACCCCTGCTTAGTGTTCTTCACGAAAAACAGCTCAGCCATTCGGTTTAAGTGGCTCAGAGCTATTGAAACCACTGCTTTCTGTTCTCTGCCAAAAGTGGCAGCAAGCAGCAAGGGGGGGGGGGGGGTTGAGATGGCTCACAGTTCGGTATGAACTGGTTTGGTTCACAAATCAGCATATCAGTTTGTGGTTTGTTTCATGGTTCAGACATGAACCACAAACTGAACCACAAAAATGCAGTTCATACCCATCCTTACTGCAGATTGGGATGGGGTGGGGTGTGTAATTGTGAATTTCCGGCATTCTGTAGCGGGCTGTACTAAATGGCCCCTGGGGTACCTTCCAGATTTATGTTTCTGTTTTCATCTCTGTGCTTCCAAGCTATCTTGAGAGCCAGTTTGGTGTAGTGGTTAAGTGCACGGACTCTAATCTGGGAGAACCGGGTTTGATTCCCCACTCCTCCACTTGCACCTGGCTGGATGACCTTGGGCAAGCCATAGCTCTGCACCAGCTGTTCTCTCAAGGACAGTTCCCTCAGAGCTCTCTCAGCCCCACCTACCTCACAGGGTGTCTGTTGTGGGGAGGGGAAGGGGAAGGAGTTTGTAAGCTGCTCTGAGACTCCCTTGGGGAGTGGAGGGCGGGGTATAAATCCAATCTCTTCTTCTTCTTCTTCCAAGCTATCTTTCTGACACCTGTTTCTTCCGGACTTCTGAGCTGGCTTCCCACTCAGTTCCCTGTCTTGCCCTCCAATCCTGGGAAAAGCAGTAGGGACTTGTTCTGCCTCCTCTGCTTATGTGTACACACAACCACTCCAGGAGGAGAGTCGAGTTTATACCCCACCCTTCACTTAGAGTTTCAGAGAGACTTACAGTCTCCTTCCCTTCCTCTCCACAACAGACACCCTGTGAGGTAGGTGGGGCTGTGAGAGCTCTGAGATAACTGCGCTTGAGAGAATAGCTCTGAGAGAACTTGGGACTGACCCAGGGTCACACCAGCAGCTGCAAGTGGAGGAGAGGGGAATCAAACCCAATTCTCCCAGATTAGAGTCTGCCACTCTTAACCGCTACACCAAACTGGCTCTCAGTTCAAGGTAGGAGTTAGTGGTGTCTTGTGTGGTCTTTGGCTAGTGATCCTGGAATTCAACTCACCAGTGGGCTACCAAGTATGTGTAGATCTAATCAGAGGCCCACTGAAAGGGTTCCCGGTCTGAATCTGACAACCAGAGGGAGAGTCAGAGGCAGTGGTGTGGGGGGCGTGTGATGTTAGTGATGTCAAGCCCAAGTAAAACCCAGAAGTAACAATGGGTAACTCTAGGAACTGCCAGAAACTCAATGGTTTTACCATAGAGTTTCTGACGATTCTTGGAGCAACCTATTTTCACTTTTAGGTGGTGCCCAGAAATGATATACTGGTGTGACGGTTGGCAGCATTTTTATTATTATTATTTTTCTCCCACCACAGCTCGGTGTGGTGATGGGTAACACAGACAAATGATGGGAGTAGAAGAAGAAGAGGAGATTGGATTTATACCCCGCCCTTCACTACCTGAAGGAGTTTCAGAGAGGCTTACAAACTCCTTTCCCTCCCCCTCCCCATAACAGACCTACCTGTGAGGTAGGTGGGGCTGACAGAAACTGCTCTTTTTCCAGAACAGCTGTTCCAGAGCTATGGCTTGCCCAATCCATAGGGTTGCCAAGTCTTCCTCACTTACCGGCGGGGGGGGAGTCCTCCATGGTCTGGGAGCTTCCCCGGCGCGCATGCAAAGCACGCGCACCCGCTGACATCACCTGGAAGTGACGTCAGCACTTTGGGGGCGTTGCCAGAGCATCACCCTGGCAACACCCCCAACGTGATGATGTCACTTCCGGGTGATGTCATTATGTTGGGGAAGTCATCCTGGCTGGACGACTTTGGGGGTGGCGTTCGGCCGGCGGATCAGGAACCCCTGTAGCGGGGGATCCCCCGCCCCCCCGGGCTGATTTGGCAGCCCTAGTCATCCAGCAGGTGCAAGTGGAGGAGTGGGGAATCAAACCCGGTTCTCCCGGATTAGAGTCTGTGCTCCTAACCACTACACCAAACTGGCAGGAGGCCGGACAACCCTAACTACCGACAGCACCAATCATCTGTCCAAGAAGAGAGGAGCAGGGTGGGATACATTCAGTCAGCCCACATTTCTCTTTCCCTCACACAGGTGACTGGGGGGGAAAAAATCCTGCATTCTCACTCCCACAGGGATGACTCTGTGGGCAGGGCCAATATGGCCGCCCACTGCAGATCCAAGCGGTTAGCGCTCTTGTTCTGGAGGTGGAGGACGTCTCGTCCTGCACTTCCACTCTGACAGAGAGAAAGCTTTTGCTGACATCTTCTAGTGACAGAAAGATGAGGGATATCTGGGGACAGTCAGGGAGCGCATGTTCTCTGTCTGCTGCCTACAGAGGTGTAACAGAGCGCGAGTGAGAGAGAAACAGGCAGCCTCGTGCCATTAAGTCAGGGAGAGTAATGAAATTTCATTTAATTTGTCAGGAAGAAAGTGCTAATGTTAAAAGGCATTTAATAAAAAGCGGGGGGGGGGGAGATTCTTTGAAAGGAAGCCTTTAAGTAATTACTTCAAGTGTCTTAGGCCTACTCGCAAGAATATTTACATTAGTGTCTCACAGTTCCAGAGTGTAATTCAATTAGTGCCGCATTTACATCCCATCCTTTCCTTTCTCTCTGGGTTTTTTTTTCCCCCCCAAAATGAAATGTGATTTTATTAACAATCCTCGCAATATCTATATGTGTAAAAAAAAAAAAAAAAATCAAGTGTTTCATTTTAATCTTACAGTCTCACTCAAAGAAACGCTGAGTTCACAGACACTTGGAGAAAGAAAAAAATCCCCCTTTTTATCATCGGTCGTTCCACTGGAAATGCACACTTACTCGTGTGTGGGAAAACATTTGACGGACTTAATAACGCTTTCAGCTTAAAGCTACAGGAACACGGAGGTATTAGACTGCAAACCAAGCACAAAAAACCCCATCATCCTATGAATATCGGAGGTGATGGAAAGTGCCATCAAGTCACAGGTGAGTTATCACAATTCTGTAAGGATTTCAAGGGCTGAGCCTGCCTCTGCGTAGCAACCCTGGACTTCCTTGGTGGTCTCCCATTCAACCACTAACCAGGGTCAGCCCTGCTTAGCTTCCAAGCTCTGACAAGAATAAGGAGGAGGAGGAAAAGATTGAATTTATACCCCACCCTTCACTTGGAGTCTCAGAGCAGCTTACAACAGACTGGTAGGTGAGGTAGGTGGAGCTGAGAGAGCTCCTTTGGGAACTGCTCTTTCAAGAACAGCTCTGACAGAGGCTGAGTACAGACTGGAAGAATGAAGCGCAAGGGAAGCGGGGCAAAAAGACCCGGGCCAAGTTGTTGCGGGGCTTTCCGGTTGCACTGCTTGGATTGATGCAGGACCATCACGGGGAGGAGGTAGAACAGAGCGTTCACGCTGTGGGGCGGCCCCTGGTGGCGCACCGTGGTGGTGCACAGCTTTGGTCTGTTTTGCTGACCCGCACATAAGCGCATGGGTGCAGCAGCTGGAGCAGCGGGTTCACATTACCGGCACTGCTTGATGTGTGGCTTATTTGCGTCCACACTTCCAGGAAGCGGGATGCACATGCACCCAGATGGCTTGACACCGGTTGCACCAGGTACCTTTTAAAAGCGGGATGAAAACGCTTCAGGACGGGGTGAGTGTGGCACGGCAACGCCAGGCAGCTGCGGCTGTGTGAGCAGGCTCTCTTAATCCCCTTGCAAAGCGTGCCTATATCGGGCCAAACTGCCACTCTGAACTCGGCCAGAATTATGGCTTGCCCAGGGTCATCCAGCAGATGCATGAGGTGGCGTGGGGAATCAAATGCAGTTCTCCCGGATTAGAGTCCGTGCCCTTAACCGCTACACCAAACTGGCTTGGTTGGTTTTGAATGTTGGTGAAGAGTGCCATCAAGTCACAGCTGATTTATGGTGACCCCGTAGGGTTTCCAAGGGAAGTTGGTTTGCCATGGCCTTCCTCTGTGTAACAACCTTGGAATAATCAGCTTTAAAAGGGGATTAGATAGATTCATGGAGGATAAGTCGGTCAATGCCTACTAGCTGTGGTGATTGAGGGGAACCTCCACATCCAGAGGCACTAATCCTCTGAATCCCAGATCCAGGAGGCTACATCAGGGGAAAGCCTCGGCCTCTCTGCCCTGTTGTTGACCCTCCAGAGGAACTGGCTGGCCGCTGTATGAGACAGGATGCTGGACTAGATGGGCCGCTGGTCTGATACAGCAGGGCTCTTCTGAGGTTCTTGTAGGTAGATTCATGGAGGATGTCGATGCCTACTAGCTGTGGTGGCTGAGCGGAACCTCCATATTCAGGAGCACTCATCCTCTGAATCCCAGAGCCAGGAGGCAACATTAGGGAAAGGCCTCGGCCTCTATGCCCTGTTGTTGGTCATTCAGAGGAGCTGGTTGGCCACTATGCGAGACAGGATGTTGGACTAGATGGCTTATGGGTCTGATCTTTCAGAGCTCTCCTTATGTTCTTATGAACTCAAGCAGCCTGAATAGCCCCACTTAGCTCATCAGAGTTTGGCCATGTGCTTGTGCAGGGGAGACCATCAAGGCAGAATGGGCTTGCTACATCTCTTTGTGTCTTGCCTTGAAAGCCCTGTGGGGTCTCCATGAGTTGACGTGGGAGCATGCTCTTCTTCTGGTACTCAGTCTCAAGAATGGGTGTACCAGAACAGGCCAACACTCCACCTAGTCCAGCATCCTGCTTCACAGACTGGCCAATCCAATACCCCTGGAAGTTCAGCGAAGATGACACAGAGGGCAATTCTTCCACCTGTTCCCCCCCCCCCCCCCGCAAGCCCTGAAATTCGAGGATTTTTTTTCCCCCTGAGAACATGCAAGTTCCATTTAGTCACCGTGGCAAACAGCCACAATACCCACCTCCATGGATTTGTTTCATTTCCTTTTAGAGCCAGCAAAATGAGTCGCCATTGCTGTGTACTGTGACAGGGAGTTCCACATGTTAACCAAGCATGTTGTGTTGTGTCCTGTATTTACTGCTCATCAGCTTCACTGGATGCTTTCAGCTTCTGGTACTGTGGGATCAGGAAAGAAGTTCCTTCTATCTGTTGTCTCTGCCCATGTATACTTTTATGAACTTCTGTTAGATCCCCTTTCCTTAGTCGACTTCTCCCTAAACTAAGGCTGAGGAAAGGTTGGCAGTCTTGGCCACTCTGCCTCCACTTCAAAAGCGGAGGCAGAGCAGCCGTTCAGATGGCCGCATCTGCCCCGAGGAGGCGGCCCGGATGGCCGCACCGTGGGGGAAATTCCCCCCGCCTTAGTCTGCCACACCGCGGAGGCACGGCAGACTACCAGTCTGTCTTCAGCCCAAGAAGCAGATGAGCAGATCCGGAGGCTGCAGCTGGTGCAGAACGCAGCGGCCAGGCTGTTGACGGGTCTCTCTTTGCGGGACCGTGTCCGGCCTGTACTGCAGTTGCTGCACTGGCTGCCTATTGCATACCGGATCAGGTTCAAGGTGCTGGTGTTAACCTTTAAAGCTCTTTATGGTCAGGGGCCTGTCTACTTGAGGGACCGCCTTTCCCCATATCAGCCCCAGAGGTTACTGAGGTCAGGCACTCAAAATCGCCTGACTTGCCCCAGTCCGAAAGAAGCCCGTTTGACTTGCACCAGGACCAGGGCTTTCTCGGTGGCGGCTCCTTACTGGTGGAACGAGCTCCCGGATAACATCAGGGCCCTGCGGGACTTATTGCAGTTCCGCAGGGCCTGTAAGACGGAGCTCTTCCGCCAGGCTTTCAATTAGGAGTTGCCATCGGGCAGAGAACTGACCTATTAACATCGCCCTGGTCTTGTTGGTGTACCCATGGCCTTTGTTTGCCGGGAAACTCTGAAGTCGCCATCTTTGGAAGTTGTATTGTAATGTTTTAACGGTTTTAAATTGTTTATTGGTTTTTATATTGTAAACCTCAATGGTATTGTCTTCTGTTAGCCGCCTTGAGCCGGTTCGCTGGCTAGGCGGGATACAAATAGAATAAATAAATAAATAAGAATCCCCACAGTGGCTAGCCAGTTGGTCCTGGAGGTTCTAATAGAGATGCCAAAGTTATCCCCCCACTCTTAGTATTTCAAAGATTCACTCTGGACACGGAAGTTTTGTTTATGGCCCATGAAATGTATCTAATCCCCTTTAAAGCATGGTGTTATGGTTAGAGTGGGGACAGCCAGTTGGTGCAGTGGTCAAGAGTGTCCGACGAGTATCTGAGAGACTCAAGTTCGAATCCCCACTCATGCCACGGAAGCTCGCTGGGTGACCTTGGGCCAGTCACACACTCTCAGCCTAACCCACCTCACAGAGTTGTTGTGAGGATAGCATGGAGGGAAAGAGGATGATTTAGCCTGCCTTGGATCTCCACTGGGGAGAAAGGAAGAGTACAAATGAATTAAATATATAAGCAAACAATCAAACTAGGGGCCATCACTGCTTGCAGTGTCAGTGAGTTCCACTGGTTAATCATGCATTGTGCAACAAGGTCTTTCCCTTTGCTCTTTCCTGGATCTGTTTCCTATCTTCAGGTCCTTATGAGCTGCAGTGTTTCCAGAGAACAAAGGAAGACCCCCCTCTGCTTTCTCCATGCCATGCACAGATCTTACCAACTTCCATCATGTGTTTCTCCCGCCTGCGCTATTTTGCTCCCAAAGCTAAAGAAGAAGAAAATCCTTTCCAACCTCTCCTTTGAGGAGAGGGGCTCTGAATTATCTCCTCATTTGAGTGGTCTACTCTTAGGCAGGGGTCTTTTGAGTCTAACGGTAGGACCCATTTCAGAATTTTCTCATAGTATCTAGCTTTAAAGTGTGTGTGTGTTTTTAAAGGTCTGATTTTAATTGTTTTAATATTGTTCTGCTGCTGCTGTTGTTTGGTCGCTCGGTTTTAGTGGCTTTTAAGACGTGACCTTATTATGCACGATTTAATTCGTTTCCACTGTGGCATCATGAGGCTAGAAAGGCAGGATATACGTTTTGCAAAATGAATACATTTCCATCAAAGGAATTTCTGCGGGACTAAGAGGTAACCTTGATGCACGTCCTCTTCTGTGCTCTCCCTGAGACCGCCTTGCGGCTGACTCCAAGAGCTTAACTGAAGCCCGAAGAAAAGAAAAAAAAATAGTTGTAAATGGCACTGGTTTACATAAACTCCAAAAGTTAGAACAAAAAGAGTGTATTTCTTTTCTTTACGACCAACAGGATTTACACACATCTCTGGGTGAGCTTTTGCGCTCCCCTAGCTGAGTAACCCCAGCAAAGGCAACTGCTTACATTTGTGGTGCATCAGTAACTTTAAGCTCACTGTGTTCCTACAGCAACTCCCAAAATGGGACCTCCCTTAGAGGCTGGTGCTGGCACCTGCTCCTAACTCAACTGCAGCCAGGGCTCATTTCGTAGCAGGAGCTCCTTTGCATATTAGGCCGCACACCCCTGATGTAGCCAATCCTCTAAGACCTTACAGTAGCCCCTGTAAGAAGAGCTCTGTAAGCTCTTGGAGGATTGGCTACATCAGGGGTGTGTGGCTAATATGCAAAGGAGTTCCTGCTATGAAATGAGCCCTGACTGCAGCTAATGAGAGATGGCTTTGAGGATCAGGACGGAGTTGGGATTCAGAATGTGAGAATGAACATAGGGTCAGAAATGCTAGAGAAACATATGTCCCTTGGTTTCCAGTTTGACTTGCAAAACCCATCAATATCCACCTGCTGAGTGGTTCTGCCCAGAAGCAAGAAAGGGGCTGGAGCCAGGAACCGAAACTAGGACCTGGTGCCTCCATGCAGATGTTCTGCTACCGAATGACTGACCTATGAACACATGAGGCTGCCTTATACTGAATCACACCCTTGGTCCATCAAAGTCAGCATTGTCCACTCAGGCAGGCAGCCGCTCTCCAGGGTCTTAGGCAGAGGTCTTTCGCATCGCCTGCTGCCAGGTCCTTTGACTGGAGATGTTGGCAACTGAAAACGGGACCTTCCGTGGATGTTCTGCTACCGAGCCATGACTCCTCTGAGTAAAATGCATAGCTGTATAGCTTTGTTCCCCAAGAAAGGAAGTTCCCTTAGACCAAGTTAGACCATCAATATTAAGTCAGTATTCTCTGCTCTGACTGGCAGAAGCTCTGGCCAAAAAAAGGGGGGGCTCTTCCCAGTACCTGTTAGCTTCAACTGGAGATTTATCGATGTAGTCCATTTTCACCCCAAACTTCCTCCAAAGACTTCAGAGCAGTGTACACTGTTCTCTCCTCCTCGTTTTAATTCTCACAACTTTGAAAGGTCAATTAAAATGAGACAGAGTGGCCCAAGGTCCCAGCAAGTTTCATGGTCGAAGCAGGATTAGAACCCAGGTTTTCCAGATTAGTCCAACAGTGTAACCACTGGCTCTCCAGGGCCTGAATTTGGGAGCTCCTGGTTGTACAGCATGTGGTCTACCACTTAATAACAAAGTACATGAGTTGAGCCCTGCTGGATCCGACCAGAGGTCCATCTCCTAGGCGTCAACTACGGGGGGGGGAGGGGGGCTCGAGGGCTCAGCCCCCCCGGCAAAGCAGAGCACCATTTTTCACCTTCTTTGGCCTGTCTTTTAAATTTTTCTTCATTCAGTTGTTCCTTCACAGTCATTTCTGCCGGTCTGTCCTCTGCTGCCACCGTCTCTCCCCCCCACCCCCGCCTGGGCCGGGCCTGGCCACTCCTGCAGTCCTGCCTCTGTGGGGCCAGTTGGGCAAATGCCCAGTGTGCTGGCATCACCTGGAAGTGACACCATCACACTGGGCACGTTGCCGGGGCGACACTCTAGCAATTGCCCCGAAACTCTATGGCAACATAGAGTTTCAAGGCGATTGCCAGAGCGTCGCCCCGGCAACGTGCTCAGCGTGATGGTGTCACCCGGAAGTGCATTTGCCCAGCTGGCCCCACGGAGGCAGGACTGCAGAAGTGGCCAGGCCAGGCCAGGGGGGGAGGTGGCAGGGACATGGTCCTGGCGCACGTCCATGCACACAAGAGCCCCCGTGCCCCCCCCCCCGGGATCTTAAAAGTTGACGCCCCTGGTCCATCTAGTCCAGCACATAGTTTCACACAGCGCCCGAGTTGCTTTAGAGCACGGGTGTTGAACTCGTTTGTTACAAGGGCCAGATCTGACATAAATTGGACTTTGTCGGGCCGGGCCACGTGTGCCATAAAATGTAATGCCAGGTACCAGAGATATGAACTTTATGAATGACACAGGCAAACCCAATTAATGGTATCATTTTTTCACTAAAAATACAAACAAAAGGAATTGTTTTACTGGGGAGCCCACAAAACACTCACCCCTCCTGCAGCTCTCTCCTGCTGCCTTCCAAGAACTCAGCTGATCAGCTCTGGCCAGGTGGGGCCTTAAATAGAAGCCTCCTCGAGCACCCAGGGACTCAATTAGCAGTTAAACAATGGTCCTTTCACACCCTTATCTCAAGCAGCCAACACTCTGCAACAACTCAAAACTCAGTCACACACTTCCACACCCAGTACCCTCAGCTAAACCTCCTCAGCTGAAAGCAAATAAGAAAAACACTCGCCCCTACTGCAGCTGTCTCCTGCTGCCTTCCAGAACTCAGCTATTTGGTATTTGGATATTTGGTACCAGAACAATTTGGAGAGCATACACAGTTACCGTGAGAGATTATCCATGGCCCACGATGTAAACTTTTAGCCACTGTACGTTACATGAGAAAGCAACAGCTGGCTCTAAGGAAAATCTTTTTTCATAAGATTTATTTCTGGATGTGAGTTGTTTTACAATAG
This sequence comes from Lepidodactylus listeri, assembly GCA_029233225.1. Lineage (NCBI taxonomy): Eukaryota > Metazoa > Chordata > Lepidosauria > Squamata > Gekkonidae > Lepidodactylus > Lepidodactylus listeri. The sequence goes on along the minus strand of JARCFY010000021.1, from coordinate 9,468,957 downwards.
TAATGTTGGCCACTGAGGAAGGCCCTAAGGGGCTGAAATGTGTATGGTCTACTGGTCACAAGCACATGAACACACACACAAAATATTCAACCAAAAATAAAATGTTTATCCTATGTTTTAAACTGTAAACCATCTTAATGGCATTTTATTGCTGTAAGCCGTCTTGAGCCAGTTGTCTGGAAAGGCGGGGTAAAAAATGTGATTAGGAAAGAAAGAAAGAAAGAAAGAAAGAAAGAAAGAAAGAAAGAAAGAAAGAAAGAAAGAAAGAAAAGTGAGGCCCCTCCCACCCAAGCCTTGTGAAGGGAACAGGAACTGGCTCTTGAGGGCTCACTTTCAGGTATACACGCCAACATACGTCACACAGTCCGTGAGCATTCCTCCAGCAGAAACTGATTTCATGCTTTGCAAACCAACGGCCATTTCCTGTGGTCATGCTTGTGTTGTCAGATCCCCTTGTCAATCTGGTGGGGGGGGGGATGGGAGGTGTCCTGGGGGTGGGCAGGGACATTGCATGATGTCACGCACTGCGATGACATCACCTGGAAGTGACATCATCGCATCGGCGATGCCAGGGGCAATGCTCTGATTGTTGGGCGAAACTCTATGGTCAATTCGCTCTCAAACCAGAGAGTTTTGCCCCAAAACCAGAGCATCCCCATGCAACATCCCTGTTTAGGGGAAGGGTTTCCCCCACTGGCCAGCTGGTCCATAGGGGGAGAAGCCCCCCAAAGTGGGGGATCCCCCGCTCGGACCTGGGGGCCAGCCATGTCTATTTAGCGGAGACAGGTGGAATGCAACAAGGATGGTGTTCTCCACTTTCGTGAAGACCCTCTCCAAGGTAGAAGAGAGCCTCGGATCTAACTGAATCATCATGGAAGCATTCCAAGTGAATTAATCCGGAAGAAGAAGAAAAACGGAGACTTGTTGAACACAGGATTGAGTAAACAATCCCACGAGCATCTGTTGAAAGCGTGGTGGGAAGCCATCTCTTGTGCCGGGAGAGCCGCATAATAAACACTTCTGTGCTCAGCTACCCAGTGTTTGCCAACTGTTTACCAAATTTAAAACCTATAAAGGAAGCAGACAGTTCTGTAGGTCCTGGTTGAGGGCCTCACTGCTCCTGATCCGAGGGGTCGAAGCACTGCAGTAGCAAAACCGGTGGAAACGGCATGAAGACCTGTCTCTGCTGATTCGCCCACCGTCACCTCAACGGTCAAGCACTATAGGCTAATTGTGCCATAGGAGTAGACAGCTGAGGCTAACCTACCAAAGGGACTGCCTTTCCCCGCATATACCCCAGAGAGTGCCGCGGTCAGGCACTCAAAATCGCCTGACCCTTCCGGGCCTGAGGGAGGCCAGGTTGACAACTACCAGGAGCAGGGCCTTCTCGGTGGCAGCCCCCTACTGGTGGAACAAGCTCCCGGAGAACATCAGGGCCCTGCGGGATCTTTTGCAGTTCCGCAGGGCCTGCAAAGCGGAGCTCTTCCGCCAGGCTTTTGGGGCTGCCACCGGAGGGAATGGCCCTTAGTAGGCCGCGGGGTGAATCGCCGCTAGAACACCTGGGGTGGGGTGGGAGTCTCCTGGCGGGAATGAAAGTAGGCTACTGGTATCTGATGTTGGTCTAGTATCTGCTGCCATCTGTGATCTGATTGCTCAGCTGTATTTTAATGTGATCTAACGGAATTTTATGTGTTTTAACTTTGTATATTTATAATTATGTTGTTAGCCGCCTAGAGCCGGCTCGCTGGCTAGGAGGGATATACATCGAAATTAATAAATAATAAATAATAAACTGTAGGGTCACCCACTCCCAGTTTGGGAAATTCCTGGAGACTGGGGGTGGTGGTGGAGGTGTCTGGACAGGGGGATAAGCCCAGTGGGGATGCGGGTCACTCTAGGGCCATTTTCTCCAGGGGAATTCATCCCTGGAGTCTGGAGGTCCATCGTATTCTGGGAGAACCCCAGACCCCAGTTGGATTTTGGTAACCCAGGGTTATGGACTAGATGAGCCAAACATTACCTTGCTCCCCAGGAACCTGACTTGTAACACCTAGCATAAGAAACATGGGAGGTAAAGAGAAGAAGAGAAGAGATTGGATTTATACCCTGCCCTTCACTCGGAGTCTCTCAGAGCGGCTTACAATCTCCTTCCCTTCCCCACAACAGACACCCTCTGAGGTAGGTGGGGCTGAGAGAGCTCTTTTGAGGACTGCTCTTGAGAGAACAGCTCTGAGAGAACGTGTGACTGACCCAAGGTTACACCAGCCGCTGCATGTGGAGGAGGAGTGGGGAATCAAACCTGGTTCTCCCAGATTAGAGTCCGTGCTTCTAACCACTGCACCAAACTGGCTCTCAACAGAGAGATAAACAGAGAAGACAACTGCTTAGGCTCAGGCACTAGGGTTACCAGGCAGTGCCAGCAAGAGGGTTGAGGAGGTACAGCATTGTGAGAGACAATTCTTCTTTTTTTTTAAATACAGCCTCTTGTACTCACCGGAAGTTGATTCAGGAATTGAGAAGGGTAGCTCTAGGAATCACCAGAAACTCTGCACTAAAACTCCACTACCCCCTCTGTGCTGCAGTTCCACCTTCCCAGATGAAAACATGGCGGGCAAAGTGACAGAACTGACAACTGAGAGGCTTTTCCTTATCTTTTACAGTGTCAAGAGACTGATAACTTACGGGTGTCACCTAAGACCACACCCCCGTAGTTAATTGCCGGAGAAGGAGACTCCTGTAGAAGATGTCGGGCAATGCGATCCTGAAAAGTGGCACCCTTCTAAATCCACTGCAGTCAACGGTCTTAGAAGGGCGTAACTCGGCTTAGCATTTCACGGGTGGGGGAAGGGTTACACCATTATTCTTTCTGCGGACACAGAAATCTTACAGCTACAGAGGAAATGGCCCACTGCCACTAATGCCAACATGAGTGTGAACCAACGTGAACCCTTGGGGACTACTGATTACCTATTCATTACCTTTGTTTAGTAAGATCTCACTCTCCCCCCAATGCAGACCCTCAAAGAATGTGGAGAGTGGCTCTTTGGGTAAGGCCCCCTGCCCCCAAGAATGGGCCATGGCATCTGCATGCTTCACAGTAACCGTGGGGAAGGGTCGTGGCTAGGGTTGCCAAGTCTTACCTGCAGGAAATCGGGGGAGTCCTTCCGGGTGACGTCATCATGCTGGGACAGTCGTCCTGATCAGGCAACTTCAGGGGTGGAGTTCCCCCTGCCGGCTGAATCCGGGCCAGCAGATTGGGGACCCCTGTAGCGGGGGATTCCCCACCCCCCCAAGGTTGACTTGACAGCCCTAGTCATGGCTCAGTGTCACCACATCTGCTTGGCATGCAGAAGGTCCCAGGTTCAATCCCCAGCATCTCCAGTTTAAAAAGAGCCATGTAGTAGGCCTGCCTGAGGCCCTGGAAAGCTTCTGATGGTCTGAGGAGACAAGACTGATCTCGATGGACCCAGCGTCTGATTCAGTAGAAGGCAGCTTCATGTTCAAAATGATGGATGCCATATTTACACGTGACATTATCTCCTCAGCTTCAAGGCAGCTGAGAGAGCAACAAAGAGGTGCAAGGACATCCCAGCTGAACAAAAGCCCACCAACAAGATAAAACAACACTCAGAACACACACACACAAGTGAAAAACCTAGCCAGTTCTGTCAAAAAAACCTTCTTACACGCTTTCCGGAGTGCAAGGAGTGAAGGGGACCTCCATGCTCAGTCTAGAACGCCACTCCAGAGGACAGGATCCGCCACAGAGAAAGTGTGTTGGCCAGACTGTTGCCGCCTCTGCAGTCCTAAGAGGTTGCCCAGGCTAGCCAGATCTTTTTAGATCTTGGAAGCTAAGCAGGGTCAGACATGATTAATACTTGGATGGGAGACCACCGAGGAAGACCAGGGCTGCTCTGCAGAGGCAGGCAGTGGCAAATCTCCTCTGAATGTCTCTTTCCTTGAAAGTCTTATGGGGTTCCCATAAGTTGGTTGGCATTAAAGTTGTGAGTGAGTGAGTGATTTGACTACTGCATAAATAAATTTGCTCTGGAGCCCTCCTTCCTGAGCTAAAACAAAAACGTGTGAGCCGGAGGCTAAAAAATGGTGAGCTATCTCACACTAACTCAGCTTAGAGGGAACATCGCTTGGGACCAATGTTCCCTCTAAGCTGGGGAGTCCTGTGAGCAAAAAATTCTACTTTGTGAGCTCCTGGCATTAAAGTTGTGAGTGAGTGATTTGGCAACTGCATAAATAAGTTTGCTCTGGAGCCCTCCTTCCTGAACTATGACAAAAATGTGTGAGCTGGAGGCTGAAAAACTGTGAGCTAGCTCACACTAACTCACCTTAGAGGGAACACTGCTTGGGACCCGCTCAGTTGGATGGTGGCAAACTCCACTGTTCAGCTCCAATGTTGGGATGAGAAAACTAGCAAAGTGGGAATATTTCTGCATTGTGTGTTGTCTTAATTGCAGTTGCAGAGTAGTAAAGATTGTTTTTTTTAAAAAAAAACCCCAACTTGACTATTTTACTATTTTAGCAGAGGGAAACCAAAACAGTTATGGCCTTTCAATGCTATAAAAAGACTAATGGTTTTGAAGGCAATTAGAACCAAACAAAAATCTCAGCGCTACTTGTCTTTCAAGGAAAACACACCAAGGATCCGAACTCCCGTCCAGAGCAGTGAAGATTTTTGTGTTTTGTTTCGTTTCGAACCACCGGAACAACAACAAAAAAATCCGACGGAATGATTTGTTCGAATGTGGTTAAACCTATTAATACCCTGGGTTCTCTTTGTTTTACAGCCCGCAGTGCACGAACATCATGAAAGGTTATCTTTGACACGGTTTTAGCTATTATTTTCTCCCGGTGAAATGGTATTTCTTGCAGAGAGAAAAAAAGAGGTCTTCCGAACAAAATAACGATAAATCCTGATTTAGATACATAAAGCTGCCATTGATATCACATAATATCAGTGTTCCTTCTCACTCGATACCGGCGTTTTCAAGATAAATGGTAAAACCGAACTGGAAATCCATCTGGCCAGCTGCCTCATCTAATGAATAACCCCACTTTGGCTCCTGCAATGTAAGCAGAAAGACTTCTCTCCCAGCCGCTTTCGTCTGTCATGAATCTACCAGACAGCCGACATAATATCTGGGCGACAACACCATGCTAACAGAGCATGGACTTCCATTTTCTTTGCTTTCTATTGATTTTCACTTAATAACTGGCGAAATACTAAACGTCCGCCCTGAGTACCTAATAAATCCTGCCTGAGCTTTTTATTGAGGAGAATTTAATAAAAACAACCATTGCATCGGAGGGATTTTTCTTCTGGACAGAACATGGGAAAAGGGTGGGTGGCGTGCTTAGGACATTGGGGCAAAGAAGGAGGATTTGGATTTCTGTTTCGGAAGGACTTTGGGGCCCTTTAGGGAGTGGTTTGGCACTCGAATGGCAGCTATGGGGTTCTTGTGGTTCAAAACCAAGATGAAATGAAAAGTGGAGGTCTATGCCAGGCGTTTGAATGTGGAGAGAACAGCGAAAGGAGATCAGCTCAGAAGTATACTTGGGTTAGTTCACTGGGGCTTACTCACAGACACATGCAAACCTTAACACTGAAGAATTTGTTCTCTGTCCTTTATCCTTTTAAATTTTGTAACATCCAGCCAGATGAAGAATTTGGCTTGCAAAATGTTTTATGTCAATTTGATTAGTCCTAACGAAAGACATTAAGGACCTCAAAAGAGCCCTGCAGAACTAGACCAGTGGTCCATCTAGTCCAGCATCCTGTCTCATACAGTGGCCAACCAGCTCTTCTAGAACTCCACAATGGGGAATAGAGGCTGAGACTTTTCCTCGATGTTACCTCCTAGCACTGCTTTTCAGAGGTTTACTGCCTCTGAAGGCGGAGGTTCTATTTAGTCACCATGGCTAGTAGCCCCTGATAGACAAATCTATCTTCCATGGATTTTGTTGTTCTTCGAGAATTTTGCATGGAGCAGAACTGTGGTACAACTTTTTTTTCTTAATCCCACAATGTTCTCAGGATCCCACTTTTAGAAGCGTTTTTAGGTATTTTGTTAGCTCTAATTTTTAGCTCTGAGAGGGAAGGCAACGTGGTATAGCCTGATTTTATCAGAACCTGGAAGCTAAGCAGGGTCACTACATGGATGGAAGACCACCAAGGAAGGTGATGGCAAACCACCTCTGCTTCTCCCTTGCCTTGGAAGCCCCTTGCTGGGGTCACCAGAAGTTGGAAGCTGAGCAGAGTCAGTGTATAGATGGGAGACCACCAAGGAAGGTTCTTCAGAGGAAAGCAATGGCTGACCACCTCTGCTTTCCACTTGCCTTGAGAACCCCTTGCTGGGATCCCCATAAATGTAATGTTTAGCTCTATAAAGAATTCTACCTTTTCTTCTTGAAGGATATACACTTACAACTTTGCCGCTGTGAGAGAAGTGAGAAGATCCAAGGCTGCTGAGACCTTGGCCAGGTGACTCATGAGCAATGCTCCCTCTAAGCTTTGAAGTCTTGTCAGCAAAAATTCTACCTTGTGAGCTATTGGCGTTAAAATTCTGAGCAAGTGATTTGGCTGCTGCATAGATTAGTTTGTTCTGGAGCCAGCCTTCCTGAGTTGAGACAAAATGTGTGAGCCAGAGGCTAAAAAACAGTGAGCTAGCTCACACTAACTCAGCTTAGAGGGAACACCAGGGGTCCTTTCGTAGAAAAAGAGGTGCAGGAGCTCATTAGCATAACTCATTAGCATTACTTATTTGCATATGCTACACCACCTGACATCACCAGAAGTATGTCAGAAGGCAAGAAAGAAAGAAAGAAAGAAAAGAAAGAAAGAAAGAAAGAAAGAAAGAAAGAAAGCTGGCTGGCAGAGAGGGGATAGCTACAAATCCAAGCCTCAGAAATACCACTATTCTGGGAGGAGGGCTTCAGTGGTGGGTGAAGCCTTCAGAAGGCCGGTTGGAGGAACAAGGACCTTTCCAGGGGACGGGGTCATTTTGCTGCAGCCATGACACAAGCAGGCATTCCCCTGTGGGGGGGGGGGGGGAGCTGGCACCAACTCCCGGAGCTGCGCTCCCCCGAGCTCCTGCTCAAAAGGACCCCTGGGGAACACTGCTCATGAGTCTTTTGACATAGATCACATTTTAAAGCAAATCGCATCACGGAATTAGTGTTCTCATCCCATGAAACATAGGCATCAACTTCAGGGGGGCTGGGGAGCTGGAGTCCCCCCCCCCCCCGAACTTTTCCAGGAGGTGCTGAGCCTCCACCGGAGACAATGGACTGTGATGTCTCTGGCCTAGCCCCCCGGGAAATTGGAAAGTCTACGCCCTTGCCTTGAAACGTTGTCTCCAGTGAAAACTGAAGGGAATTTGGGGATTGAACCTCTTTCCAAAAGATCACTGGAATTTTGAAGGAAGCCAAATGAGTTCCCAATAAGACTGGAAACATTTTGTGGAAGGGTTTCTTGAGACATTCTGAATCAAGGTGAGATTTCCGTGGCAAGCGTACCCCCAAAAGCAACAGACCCAGTTGATTCTGCCGTAAAAAATACAGGTAGCCTAAATTGCCGGATGATGTTCTTCGGAGGCCACCAACAGTTGATGGACAACCAATCTGAAAAATTCCAGAAGATTTGTAGGCGATGCACATGATAAAAAGAGCAACATCTTTTTCTCATCTACACAGAGACATGAAGAAAGGCTTTTTCGTTCATAGAATCGCCAGATCCCCCTTGGCCACCAGCTGGGGATGGGGGGGTAGGGTTGCCAGATCCAGGTTGGGAACCTCCTGGAGATTTGGGGGTGGAGCCTGGGGAGGACAGGGACCTCAGTGGGGTACAATGCCATGGAGTCCATCCTCCAAAGCATCCATTTTCCCCGGGTGAACTGATCTCTGTAGTCTGGAGATGAGCTGTAATTCCAGGGGATCCCCAGGTCCCACCTGGAAGCTGGCATTCCTATGTGTGAGGACTTTACTTTGCTCTCATATATCCCCTCTATTTCCATATCCCCCCCCCCCAGTCTCTCAAATCGCATTCCTACAGTACAGCCCTGACACAGCAGAGTGCCAGGGACTCGGTGTCTCCAATTACACTTGAAAAGACAGGTATAAATGGTCTGACAAGTTAAAAATTAGCGGCAAGTTATGGGCCTAGCAGGATTTCCTAAGGAGCTGTCATAATTTATAATGCTTTGCCCCGAATTTCATGTGAATTCTATATATCCAGGACCTTTTAATTGGTAAGCATAAAGGTGTATCGCTACGCACCTAATGTATTCTATTGCTCAACAAAAGATTGTTGCAGGAGCCGGGGATTGTGACAAATGATTTACTATTAAGAACATTCTGTAATTATTGTTCGGTGGTACCACAGACCGATACATCATTAACATGATAGACGATCTTTTATATCAGCAAAAATAACTAAATTAATAAAAATGGCTTCATTCCAAACCCTGTCAGAAAGCCAATACTCGGAACAATCGTGGAGCAGGGGTACCTGGAAAGAGGCATTAAGAAATCTTGCTTAGGAAATAAAGTCTTGAGATTTCCCCCTCTGGAACACAGCAGCAGAGGCAAAATCGTCAAATGGAGCAGTTCTTCAGGCCTCCATTCATAGGAAGAGAGAGAGAAGAAGAGATTGGACTTACCCCCCATCCCTCACTACCCAAAGGAGTCTCAGAACGGCTTACAATCTCCTTTCCCTTCCCCTCCCCACGACAGACACCCTGTGAGGTAGGTGGGGCTGAGAAAGCGCTTTCAAGAACTGCCCTTGAGAGAACAGCTCTGAGAGAACTTGTGACTGACCCAAGGTCACACCAGCAGGGTGCAAGTGGAGGAGTGGGGACTCAAACCCAGCTCTCCAGATTAGAGTCCACGCTCTTAACCACTACATCAAACTGGCTCCTGGAGTAGCAATGGAAAGGGTTAGGTCCCCATGTTCCCATGGCAATATTCTATGTAGTAGGTCAGGGGTCCACGAAGTGCTTTTGGAAAATAGGTGTGTGCAGTGGGCCCTTTGCCCAGTGGGGCTTCTGATTGGCCGTTGGCAATCTGATTGACTGTACAGATTTTTTTTAAAAAAAATGTTTTGGCAGCAGCTGCCACAAGGATCTTCACTGTGTGACTGAAGGTAAACTGTGTATATGCAAGAACAATAATTTTAAAACCCCTGACCTGGATATGCCAGGCAAGCCCGATCTCGTCAGATCGCAGAAACTAAGCAGTTGAATGGGTAGTTGAATGGGAGACCTCCAAGGAATATCAGGGCCAGGACACAGAGGCAGGCTATCAAGCCACCTCTCCGAAATGTCCAAACCCCAATAGGGGTCGCCAGAAGTCACCATGACTTCCAGGCATGCAAGCGCATACATGCATACACACACTCTTCACTTGACATCTCAGAGCAATTTACAATCTCCTTCCCTTCCCCTCCCCACAACAGACACCCTGTGAAGTAGGTGGGACTGAAAGAGCTCTTGAGGGAACTGCCCATGAGAGAACAGCTCTCAGAGAACTTTAACTGGCCCAAGGTCACTTAGCTGGCTGCATGTGGAGGAGTGAGGAATCAAACATGGTTTTCCAAATTAGACTCCACCGCTCTTAACCACTACACCAAACTGGTTTACCAGTCTCTTGTTTTTTTTTTGGGGGGGGGGGGGTTAGAGATCTTCTGGAATTACAGCCAACCACAACAAACAGTCTAAAAGAAACAGAATTCCTAGAGTGATATCACATCCCTGCTAATCTCCCTTCCCTGCCCAAACACCATCTTCCCTACATGCCACCCCCAAATCTCCCGGAATTTCCTAAGCCAGAGTTACCCACTCTATTGACATTTCAGGCATTGAACCCAAGACTTCATGCATTTAAATCATCTGATCTCGGCCTTAAACTCACCCAAGAGAACATTTCTGAATATGAGTTTTCTTGGAATCATTGAAAGGGAATTGTCAGGTACATCTCATTAATGCCTTTCTCTGGGCATAGAGCAGGGGTCACTGGAGGATGGGGGGGTAGGTAGCAGAAAATTTCCTGCATTGTACAAGGGATTGGACTGGATGATCCTTGGGGTACCTTTCAGCTCTATGGTTTCTGTGTTGCTAAGTGTGTTCAATGGCGGTGGCCTGCCTTGCAGGGTTGTTGTAAAGGCTGCCAAGTTGAGGCATACAGAGTGTTTGGAACATACATAAAAGTACTGCATAAATCTGAAATAGCATCAGATATTATTTTCTACAGTGAGAGGTTGTTTTGTGCCACTTCCACTCATTTCTGCATGCAAGAGATGTTCCCACAGGTTCAGAATCTACACCAAACAGGTGTGTGTCCTAGGCGGGGTGCATTACCTTTGAATGCCCTCCCCATCGAGGCTCACCTGGCACTTGCTGTATTGCCTTTTGCGTTTGGGTCTAGGTGCTGTCAAGTTCCAGCCCACTTCTGCAGACCCTTGTAGGGTTTCCAAGGCCAGAGGCAAGCAGAGGTAGTTTGCCATTGCCTTCCCTTTTTTTTTTTTTAGATTTTTTTTAAAAATTATTTTTTACACACTACCAAAAAAACAGACAACCTAAAAATACTAAACTACCCCTAAATATACAGGGACCAAGTTGTTACTTTAAAAAAAAAAGAATATTGCTTCATAAGTTTACAAGAAACCAGTTAATATATCAAGGCATGGTTAGCTTCCTACTAGCAACATACCCTAGAAGTCTAAATTGAGTAAATAACTGCATTTAAGTCAAGTGAATACATAGACAAAAAGCAAACTTTCAAAATAACAGTGATTATTCTTTCTTCTTCCTTTTCCTCGCGCCTCAGGCTGGGAGTCCCCTTCGAGGGCTCGAGGAGGGGGGCGAAATCCATTTGGCACCCCTCCCGATCGCCGGGCTTGGGTCCCATCTTCCGGAGCTCGCTGGAGACGCGCCCACCATTAGAAATGCTGGAAGCGGTTTGCTGTTACCTTCCTCTGCATAGCAACTCTGTTATTCCTTGGTGGTTTCTCATCCAAATACTAACCAGGGCCGACCCTGCTAAGCTTCCGAGAGCTGACTAGATCGGGCTAGCCGGGGCCACTGTCTTTTATTGTTGTTGTTCAGTCGCACAGTCAAGTCTGACTCTTCACGATCCCATGGATCGCATTACGCCAGGCCCTCCTGTCTTCCGTCGTGCTCAGGAGTTTGCTTAATTTCATGTTTGTTGCATCGATAACACTCATTGTCTTTTATACAACAAGCCAAAACATTTCTTGTCACTCAGACTCTCTACAGAGAGATACCTTCTTCTCTCTTTTTTAAGCAGTTTCTAATGGCCTGCTTCTAGCTTGACAACTGCGTAGTATGTTCTGTGTACGTGTGTGGGTTCGTATCCCATCCTCGTCGCCAGTGAAGAGTACTGGACTCAGGAGACCAGGAACGGTGAAATCATGAAACCTTTATTGAGTGATTCAGCATGCCCAGTAGATGGTCAGAACAAGCATGCTTCCAGGGCCCTCATTATATGCTGGCCGTAGCCACACCTCCAGCTGCACCCAAAAGACCTGATAGGGGCTTAACATATGTGCATGTTTGTCATAGGTTCCCTGGAGGAGCCTTTGATTCCATTGGCTCCTCCAGGGAGAACCTAGGTCCCATATTGGTGGAGGCTTAGAATCCGAACGTCTATTGTTCCTCCAGATTCAAGCTCCCCTCTCTGCCTGACCATGTGCTCTGGCCATGCGGCGGGCGCCATTACCTGGGCGCACATGGCAGGCTGGTTGCTACACAGAGCATACTACATTACAGGATATAATCTTAGGCTGCTAAATGTTGTTTTGGGCTGTTTTTATGCTCCTGGCTTGTTTTTATGGTTCATTTTATTACTCTTAATTCTTAGGTTGATTATAACGCTTTTGTTGTATAGTTCTTGCTTGAAGAGCTGCTTTGGGAAGGTTTCTGGAGAAGTGGCACGTTCATTTTCCAAAGAAATAAGAGTGATTGTCAATGACGGCTTTCTAAAATTTATGCCTTGGACCCTAACTAACGTCTCCTCTTGCAGAAGGTGTCTCAACCAGCAAAAAGGGAGAAGGCATTCATCATGATTCCTCGCTCCCCCAGCGAACCCAGCTGTAGTTATTAGCTATACAAACACACATGAAGCTACCTTGTACTGATCTGGACCATTGGTTCATCAAAATCAGTATTGTCTGTACAGACTGGCAGTGGTTACACATTTTATATTATTATATTCTCCCTGTGTGTAACTCTGCCATATGGTAAATAAATAAATAACAGCAAAAACTCCCCTTTATTTTTTATTTTTGGCACAGGTGAAGTTATATCTTAGTTCATGAACTAAGGGGCTAGAGATTTTTCTACAAAAAATTGAAAGCCATGTATTGGGTGAACCTGATTGACCCTATAATCACAACAGTATATTGATATATTGATATCTCTAGGGATGCGGAGCTCATCTCCGTTTCTAAGCCGAAGAGCCAGTGCTGTCCTAAGACGTCTCCGTGGTCCTGTAGCTGGCATGACTAGATGCCAAGGCACGCAGAATGCTGTTACCTTCCCACCGAAGCAGTGCCTATTTATCTCCTTGCAATTTCTTGCTTTCAGACTGCTAGCTTGGCAGGAGCTGGGGCCAGAGACAGGAGCTCACTCCGTCACACGGCACTCGGGTCTCGAACTGCCGAGCTACCGACCTTCTGGTCTGCAGCTCAGCGTCTTAACCTCTGAGCCACTGTGACCCTAATGATATCTCAGTACCTTAAAAAAAATCCAACACGAAACCACTTGTCATCAGGGCGTGGGGGGGGGAGGGAGGGAAAGGGAGTGGTTTGACAATGGCAACGATCCAATCAGTGAAAAGTGGGCTGGAGGTGACCGGGAGTGGGCGGAGCAAAGAAAACCATCAGAAATATTACACATGAGGGAAAAGGCAACTCAAAATCTTTTTTTCCACAGGATGGGGGGACACTGGGATAAAAGTGGCTCCTTTCCACATTTGCCAGCTACTCTGGATTTTCTCAGTGTTTGAGTCGAGGCAATTTAAGTCCAGGGCAAAACAGCATCCAAGTAACCCAGGGCAACAGCAGGCTGAAACTGGGCTGACCACTGAAGGGAGGGAATGGAATGCAGAATTGGGGGGGGGGGGGACAGAATAAAACAAAGGTTGAATTTGATGCAGACAGAAAAATTTAAAAAAAACACCTTTAAGACTAGCAAACTTTATTGTAGCACAAGCTTTCAAGAAATACAATTTGGTGTAGTGCTTAAGTGCACAGACTCTAATGTGGGAGAACCAGGTTTGATTCCCCTTTCTCAATCAATCCAGAAAGCTTTAAAGAAAAAACAGACTCTCTTGCTACCATTTGTTAGGACTTTTGTCCAATATTCAAGAAAATTCAGGGTAATGGATCTTGCTTTTCTGGAAAGAAGAGATTGCTTCTTTTAGTTTAAAAGAAACTTTATCACTAAAGGAAAAAGGGAAACGGGATTAGCTACAAATAAACAAAACATGCTTACTAAGCAGCATTGTGCTGCGTCTGCACACTAAGGCTGTTTTTACATGAGTTTCCCGCTGGAATCATTCTAGTTCCAAAAAAACCTGCCCACACCTCTGTGCGGTGTGAAACCGTGCTGCTACTGAAATGTCCACATCTACTAATTGCCCTCCTGTGGTCAAGCTAGTATTCAACTGTCTTGATTCTGCTTTAAACAATTGCTGTTGATTAGTGCATTTAGGCCCCCTGGAGTGAAATTTCACACCACTGTGAAATCAGCACAGGAAAAGACTTTAGAGGGGAGGTGTAAAATGACCCTAAGACATCCTACTACAGAGTGAGAGAGATTACAAAGGAGGATCTCTCCTTCTTCTTGACCCCTGAAAGGAAACACCTGATATCATTGACCAATTAGCAAAACAGTACACCTTTAGATTTCCCGGGCTTAGAGTTAATTGGCCAGCTGCCAGGTATCACTTCCAGGTTAAACTAAGAAACACAACAAGTTGCATAGGTTAACCCTATAATGACTGAAATCCCAGGTCTTGTCTTTCATACTCATTTCTCCAACAGACCATGGGCAAGCCATAGTTCTGTCAGAGCTGTTCTCTCAAGAACAGATCTGGAAAGAGCTCTCTCAGCCCCACCTACATCACAGGGTGTCTATTGTGGGGAGAGGAAGGGAAAGGAGTTTGTAAGCCGCTCTGAGACTCCTTCAGGTAGTGAAAAGTGGGGTATAAATCCAATCTCCTCCTCCTCCTCCTCCTCCTCTTCTTCTCTTCATCAGATGCAACTGACAAAGAGAACTGTGTTTCTCAAGAGTTTATGCTACAATCAAGTTTGTTATTCTTAAAGGTGCTACTGAGCTTTTTACTATTTTGCAGCAACAGATAAACACAGCTAACTCCTCTAGATCTATGAACTGGGGGAAATGGATTAAAAAGAAGGCTGAATTTATTTTAGTGCAGAATTGCTTGGAGGACACCTTGATGAACATGAATTAAAAGGAGAGTTCAGAAAGGGCCCGTGGTCTCAAAAGAACCGAAACAAACACGGGGGGAAACCAACAAAATGAAGTGAAAATTAAAGGCACAAAAATGTCAGCAGAAATCGGGGTAAACCGAAGCAGTATGGGGCCAGAACTGATTTTAAAAATCCATGTGGAAAAGCCTTCTGTCTTTTTCATTGGACGAGACACCCAGTTAACATGTTCACAGCCCAAAGAAAGAAATCTAGCAAAATGACTGGTATTCCCCACTCGAGGACATATCAAGTCCTGTCTGAAAAATGGTTCATTTCCTTCACCAGTTATGCAACTCGCTTGCTGCATAATGCTCGCCGCATTTCCGCGGCTGGGGCAAATGAAAGGAATGGATTTGCTGTCCCCTGTACAAACAATCCATTGAGACAGACAGGTGAATAACGCCATAGGAATGAAAGATGTTAATGACTCACTCAGTTACACTGTGAAATGAAATCTCCTTAGAGCCAGCGTGTAGGAAGCTTTTTTCCTTCCACGGTATTTCACATTAGATATTTTCAATGAGAGAATGAAGGTTGCCAAACTTCAGCAGCCGCGCTGGCGGTCCTGTAAAGGAAAAGACATTTTTTAAAAAAATAGTAATTGCTTATTATTTACTTTATTTATACCCCTCCTTTTTCCAGCAGGGACCTAATTTGACTTACATTCTTCTCCTCTCTCGTTCTATATTCCAGTTCGCCGGCAAGGCGGGATACAAATAAAATAAATAAATAAATATATTCACCACACCCCAGTGAGATTGGTTAGGCTGAAAGTGGGTGACTGGCTCTGGGTCACTCAGAGATTGTCCAAGGCAGGGTGGGGGCTTCAATCTTGGTTTCCCAGTTCCTAGTCCAACACTTTAACCATGAAACCATGCTTGCAGGTTTGAGGCCAGTTCTTAGATTCTGTGTTGGCTTTTTCCTAGGCCCATAGCCACAGGGTGGGGGAGGGCTTTGGAGGGTGGTGATTCCCATGGATGACCCCAAGCCAGAAGAAAAAGAAAAAAAATGGATTTATACCCCACTCTTCTCTACCTGAAGGCGTCTCAGAGCAGCTTGCAATCTCCTTACCTTCCCCTCCCCACAACAGACATCCTGTGAGGTAGGTGGGGCTGAGGGAGTTCTTTCGAGGACTGCCCTTGAGAGAACAGCTCTGAGAGAACTTGTAACTGACTCAAGGTCACACCAGCAGCTGCATGTGGAGGAGTGGGGAATCAAACCCGGTTCTCCCAGATTAGAGTCCGTGCTCCTAACCACTACACCAAACACGCTCTCATTCATTGCCAGCTGGGCAGCCAAATTTGTTTGTAAAGGGGCACTGAGCACCAAAAAGGCTGTGTACAGTTCTGGTCACCGCACCTCAAAAAAAGATGTTATAGCACTGAAAAAGGTGGAGAAAAAGGCAACTAAGATAATGAAAGGGTTGGAACACTTTCCCCTATGAAGAAAGGTTAAAGCGCTTGGGGCTTTTTAGCTTGGAGATATGATGGTTGAGGAGTGACATGACAGAGGTCTACAAAATTGTGCATGGGATAGAGCAGGTAAAGAAGAAAAGTACTTTTCTCCCTTTCTTTCAGTGCAAGAACTCATGGGCACTCAATGAAATTGATGAGCAGTAGGTTTAGGACAGATAAAAGGAATTACTTCGTCACCCAAAGAGGAATTAATACGTGGAATTCATTGCCACAGGAAGTGGTGGTGGCTACAAGCGTAGAAAGCTTCGAGAGGGAATTGGATAAACATATGGAGCAGAGGTCCATGAGTGACTATTAGCCGCAAGGTATAGATGGAACACTCTGTCTGGGGCAGTGATGCTCGGTAGTCTTGATGCTTGAGGGGCAACAGTGGGAGGGCTTCTGGAGTTCTGGCCCCTCTGGTGGACCTCCTGATGGCCCCTGGGTTTTGGCCACTGTGTGACACAGACTGTTGGACTGGATGGGCCATTGGCCTGATCCAATGTGGCTTCTCTTAAGTTCTTATGCTTTATTACAAATATCTTTATCCTATTGCAGCAGGTCTCACTGCAGTTAAAATATGGAATTAAGTCAATACCCAAAGATAAGTAGGTAAAATGTGGGTGGCAGCCACAGGTGAGCAGCAGAAGAGGAACAGCCAGGACTTTTTTTGTAGTAGAAAAAGCCCAGCAGGAACTCATTAGCATATTAGGCCACACCACTGACAGCACAGCTTATTAGCATATTAGGCCACACCCCCATGCTACCAGAAGAGTGGTCATCTGGCCACACCCACCTTTTGCTTCTTATTCTGTTTACCTTGTTTGTTGTCAAAACCCAGGGCTTTTTTTGCAGCAGGAATTGATTTGCATGTTAGGCCACATACCCCTAATGTAGCCAATCCTAATGAGTTTCTGCTGTTGGGTGTGGCCTATTATGCTAATGAGCTCCTGCTGGGTGTGGCCAACTCAGGAGCCAGCCGGAACTCCGTTCCTGTGCGTTCCTGCTCAAAAACAGCCCTGGGAACCGCTACAGGTGAATTGCAACCATGCCATCAGAACTTGCCTTGAGGCTGCTGTCTCCCACCTTCTCTGCTCTTTTACCTTATCGTGCAGTGATTCCTTACAGCCAACAACTAGCATAGCGTAGCTATTACCGTGTGAGACGAGGATCTGGGGTACCCAGGTTCAGCCCCCGCAGTTTGCTATATAAGTCTGCTGGGTGACCTTTGACCAGCACTCTCTCGCTCAGCTCAACCTAATCTGGTGCAGTGGTGAAAAGCAGTGGACTCTAATGTGGAGAACTGGGTTTGATTCCCCACTCCTCCATATGCAGCCAGCTGGTTGGCCTTGGGCCAGTCACAGTTCTCTCAACGCTCTCTCAACCCCACCCACCCCACAGGGTAGCTGTTGTGGGCAGAGGATGGGAAGGTGATCGACTTCTTCTTCATCCTCATCATCTTCTTCTTTGATGAAGCTGCCTCTTGGAGTGGTGCTGGGGAATAACCGAAAACTTAAAAAAAAACCCAGCAGCATGGTGAGCACAATGATCTCATTTCCAGGTGCAACCAGGAAGTGAGATCATCACACTTGCAGGGCTGGTACAATCTGGGAGTGGTAGCAGCAGCAGCTCTAGGAATCGTTGAAAACTCTATGGTAAAATTGTAGGGATTCTGGCAATTTCTAGAGTTATCCATTGTCAATTTGGGGCTGTATCCGGAGGTGACACGATTGTGCTTACGATGAGAGCCCGCCCACCCCTACCATGTCTCCACTCCACCCCCCTTCCGATGGAGTTGTTGTAAGAATAAAATGCAGATGGTGAGAAGGTTGCTATAAATCTCTTCAGGCCTTCTTTGGAGAAAAGCAGGGTATAAGTGTATAAATAAAGTAGAAGATTGGCTAAAGATTGGGAGAAGTTCTGCCCGTTTATGCCTACCACAGCATTTCATAATATACTTCTCGTTTCAATCTCCATAATTCTAAAAGTGCTTTAAAAAAAAAAAAAAAAAGACCCACAATATTTTCTATCCCTCCTCCTTTTATAATCAGGGTTTCTTTTCCAGAGGGCGTCATATGATTTTCCTTGGGAAGACAAGCTCGCCGCCGAAGTCTGACTGAGAGTGCCTTTACAGGCTTTTCAATTCGATTTCCCCCCTTCTCTCTAACCCTCCCCTCCCTCTGCTGCCGTCGCAGTTCATGGCTGCACTTTTCCAGGTTAACTGCCGCCCCGAGACTTTTAGCGAAACAAATTTCTTCGCGTGGTCAGGCCTTCCAAATCACTAAGGGCACCCTATCCATCAAGATTTAGAGTTTGCATAATAAGGGATACAAAATAGCTACCTAAGTGCTTCTGGGCGCATCTACCAGAGGGATTATAATAAAGTGGGGCAAATTTATTTCCATAGATGATAATTTATTGGTCATTTTAAGGGGGGAGGATAACATGACAGGTAGATGCTTAAGAGGGTGGGTTTCAGACTTTAGGGAACTATTGCTGCCTAAGTTATCTTTCCTGTCAGCTGCTAAGCATCTGCTAAAAGGACTGCTCCATGCAGGGCCAGTTCCAGGTTTTGAGGAGCCCTAGGAAAGAATGCCCAGGGCCCACACTCATGCCCACCACCACCACCACCCCCCCACTTTGGTTGTCAGGTCCCCTTTGGCCACCGGCAGGGGAACCGAGGGGGGGGGGGATAGGGTTGCCAGATCCAAATAAGGAAACTCCTGGAGATTTGGGAATGGAGCCTGGGGAGGACAGGGAACTTAGGTCATTCATAAGTTTTTTTCCAGAGCTGTTCTCTCAAGGGCAGTTCTTGAGAGAGCTCTCTCAGCCCCGCCTACCTCACAGGGTGTCTGTTGTGGGGAGGGGAAGGGAAAGGAGTTTGTAAGCTGCTCCGAGACTCCTTTGAGTAGTGATGGGCGGTGTAAAAATCCAATCTTCCCCCCTCCTCCTCCCCTCCCCTCCCCCTCCCCTTCTTCTTCTTAGAACAGTGCCATAGAGACCACCCTCCAAAGCACCTATTCCCCCCCCAGGGGAATGGATCTCTGTAGCCTAATGATGAGCTGGGATTCTGGGGGATCCCCAGGTCCCACCTGGAGGCTGGCATCCCCACACCACCCTTCCTGTCCACCCACCGCCCCTGTCCCACTTGCTCATTTGATCTGTCAGAACACTTAATTGTAGCTTTTTACACCACATGCCTGCCCTTTCCCCAATGGAACAGGGCAGTGAGCACAGGCAAGAATAGCGGAATTGTGGCTGCCAGGAGTACAACCGCTGTTTGCTACCTGTACATCCTTCCCCAGTGACACTGGGCAGCATTGGAGCATGGATAGTGGAGCACCCACAAATGAGCCAGCAGGTAGGTGTGAATGGGCCCCGCCAAAAGCCCTGGGTCCCAGCAGCTGCCCCACCTCAGGGTGCGCCAACGCCCACCTTGGCTCCATGATACTGTAGGGCATACAGCCAATGGAAGGCTATCTCAGAGAAAAGGGCTAAGTCTTGACCTCTGTTGCTTCAGAGGTCAAGGCTAGATTTAATATCCATACTTATGTCACAAGAGGACAGATGGCCTGAGTGGAACCTCCACATTCAGAGGCACTAATCCTCTGAATCCCAGAGCCAGAAGGCAACATCAAGGGACGGCCTCAGCCTCAATGCCCCGTTGCTGGCCCTCCAGAGGAATTGGTTGGCCACTGTGTGAGACAGGATGCTGGACCGGATGGACCACTGGTCTGATCCAGCAGGGCTCTTCTGATGTTCTTAAGAAAGTCTCTTTGCCCTGCTGCTGGCTGTCCAGAGGAACTGGTTGGCCACTGTGTGAGACAGGATGCTGGACTGGATGGACCACTGGTCTGATCCAGCAGGGCTCTTCTTATGTGCTTATGAAGGCCTTGGTCTCTGTGCCCTGTTGCTAGCTGTCCAGAGGAGCTGGTTGGCCACTGTGTGAGACAGGATGCTGGACCGGATGGACCACTGGTCTGATCCAGCAGGGCTCTTCTGATGTTCTTAAGAAAGTCTCTTTGCCCTGCTGCTGGCTGTCCAGAGGAACTGGTTGGCCACTGTATGAGACAGGATGCTGGACCGGATGGACCACTGGTCTGATCCAGCAGGGCTCTTCTTAAGAAGGCCTTGGCCTCTCTGCCCTGTTGTTGGACCTCCAGAGGAACTGGTTGGCTACTCTGAGAGACAGGATGCTGGACTAGATGGATCACTGGTCTGACCCAGCAGGGCTGTTCTTAGGAAAAGAAGGAAGGAAGGAAGGAAGGAAGGAGGGAGGGAGGGTTGCAAGCTTTTCCTGCGCACATAGCTATTTATTAATTTTAAAAACCCCAAACCTCCCCAAATAGCCAGCCGCATTACCTCTTAAACTTGAACTGGCTGTTCTGTGACTTTAAATGAAAGCTTTGGCATTGTTGGGCAAATAAATTTAAACCACTTAACATGGCAGAGAAGGTCAGGCAAGCTTATTATAGTGATCATAGCGTTGCAGCTCTCGCCATTGACCGCTGTTCAGTAGAATCGCCAATAATCAGAGGCCGCAAGCTGTGTTTGTTGAGAAAGGTCATCGTTCATTCCCCCCTCCCCCCTCTGAAGCATTAATATCTTTTGTTTGTTTGGCTCAACATGAAACAGGAATCGATAGAGGTAATTCGGGCAGCAATTAGCCACTCATCTGTCAAACGGTGTCTGGGTGTATTTAACAAAAAGACCCTCGGAAAAGGTTTGGGGAATGAAGGAAAGTGGCTCTATAATCAACAATTTATATTTTCGACATGACATGTTGTGTATGTAGCTACAAAGTAACGGATCCCTAGGTATTAAGCAAATATACAGAGAACATGTTATAAATCTGCACTCGGAGGCCCTGGAAGTCACGGAGAACGGACGGACTTGGCTGCTTTGGGAAAGGTTTGACCTACAAGACCTTTGGGGTAGACGTGGAATTCCAACTGGAGAAGGAAGAAGGCCTCACAGATGGGATGAGGCTGGAGCTAACCATCTACCATAACCAATGCTCCCTCTAAGCTGTGGAGTCTTGTGAGCAAAAATTCTACTTTGTGAGCTTCTGGCATTAAAGCTGTGAGCGAGCCATTTGGCCGCTGCATAAATTAATCTGCTCTGGAGCCATCCTTCCTGAGCTAAGACAAAGATGTGTGAACTGGAGGCTAAAAACTGTGAGCTAGCTCATGCTAACGCAGCTCAGAGGGAACACTGACCGTAACCCAGGCTGGTGCAAGGAGCCCCACACAACGAGCTGGAAATAGTTGGTTAGTAAGTTTGTATTTGGGTAGTTAAAGCATTTGTTAGCCGCCTTTCTCCCTTGCTGAACTCTAAGCCACTTGGGGTACAAATAACCTGTTGCAAAAAACACAATAAAAGCAACCATGTTAAAACTGCAAAACCCACCCTCCAGTTAGAACTGCCAATAATAAAAGCTAAATCAATCAAAAAGCAGTTTTGAAGAAAACTGTTTGCAACTGTCTCCTGAAGACTGACAATGAGAGGTACACCTCCTTGGGGAGACTGTTCCATAATTTTGGGGCTGCCACCGAAGAGACCCTCTCTTGTGCGCCAACCAAGCAAGCATCTTTAATTGGTCAGGAGGGCATCTCCCTGAGATCTTAATTCCTGGCAGGGATGTATGGGCAAAGAGCGTCCTTTGAATAGCCCGATCTCAAGTCATGGATGGCTTTAAAGAAGAAAAAACACCTTGAATTGGTCTCAGGAACAGATCAGTAGCCACGGCAGTTGCTGTAGTATTGGGGACATGTGCTCCCGATCGGTGGCCCAACCCACCAGTCCAGCCACAGCATTCTGCACTAACTGCAGCTTCTGCACGCTCTTCGAGGGTAGCCCCAGGAAGAGTCCATTGCAGTAGTCCAGTCTAGATGTAACTAAGGCCTGGATCGCTGTGGTGAGATCTGACTGATCCAGGAAATGGAAGCAGTTGACACACCAGCTGGAACTGGGCATATGCACTCCAAGCCACAGTAACCACCTGGTTTTCTAAGGTGACCACTGTGTTAAGTAGCACTCCCAAGCTGTGACTCTGGCTTTTCGAAGGGAGTATAACCCCACCCAAGACACCGGAGATCGGAAGCCCCTGCTCTGTCTTTCTACCAACCTAGAGAACATCTGTCTTGTCAGGATTAATGTTAAACCTGTTCACCCTCCTCAGGCTCATTACTGAGTCTAAGCACCAGTTCAGAGCATCCGCGGCATCCTCAGAATTAGGTTGTTGGCGCTCCATAGTAGTTGGTTGGACACTGTGTGAGACAGGATGCTGGACCAGACGGACCACTGTTCTGATCCAGCAGGGCTCCTCTTACGTTCTCATCTGTCTGGTTTTACCATGAAGTTTCCACTAAATACTAGAGAATTTTGATGTCAGTTCTGGGTTCACCCTGGTACAGACATCATGCCATCAATGTAACAGTGTTTTTTTTCTTCATTTTTGCCCGCACCACCCAAGCAAGCGGTGGAGGGCATCACGCCTTCGATGTGAGAATGCCTAACTGCACCCCCAGCTATCCCTAATTCTACCCCTAATCAAGGTAAAGGTAAAGGTTTCCCTTGCTCGAAAGCCAGTTGAATCCAACTCTAGGGGGTGGTGCTCATCTCCATTTCCAAGCCAAAGAGCCAGCGCTGTCTGAAGACTTCTCCATGGTCATGTGGCCGGCATGACTAACTGCCGAGGCGCACGGAATGCTGTTCCCTTCCCAACCGAAGTGGTACCTATGTATCTACTTGCAATTTCTTGCTTTCGAACTGCTAGGTTGGCAGGAGCTGGGACCAGAGATGGGAGCTCACTCCATCACGCGGCGCTCAGGCCTCGAACTACTGAGGTACCAGTCTTTCAGTCTGCAACTCAGTGTCTTAATTCCACCCCTGCAAGGCTTTTTTTTAAAGCCTTTAGTATTCTTCTCTTTAGCTTTGATTTGTAATGAATGTGAAGAGTAAAGGCCATCCAGTCTGTTACTGATCCAAAAAATCAAGTCTCGAAAGTATTTTTAAGAGCGCACCATTTATCTTGATTTTTCAACATCCAATAGATCGACTGATCAGCAACTAGGCCTTGAGCTCTGTGGGAGAATTTCAACGCAGTTCTCCCAAATCTTTGTCCGACACTAGTGTTTGCTGAGCAGTGTTTACAAAAATGATACAACAATATTTTTAATTCAAAAGACAGTGTCCTCAGGCTAACTGTTTTTGCTAAGACTGATTTCCCACAAGTGCTGCCCCGGCGTCGGGTCCTCCATTTGCCCTGGTTCCCTGCTTGAATTTCCCACTACTTGATGCGGGGCGCATTTTGACCCAGGGCTTCACACGATTTCCTCCTATTTCCTCCGCGGCTTCGGTGATCCTGTTTTTTGAGGATCACTGAAGCCGCGGAGGAAATCACGCAAAGCCCCGGCTCAAAATGCGCCCCACGGCAAATAGTGGGAAATTCAAGCAGGCAACAGGGGCAAACGAAGGACCCAACGGTGGGGCAGCGCTTGCGGGAAATCAGTCTAAGAGTCAGAGAGGAAGGAGGGAAACAGGATGATTCTGGGTGACAATACCAGTGATGACGATGGAATTAACAAAAAAAAAAACCCCAAAAACCTTCTCAGGAAGAGAAAAAAGGAATGCCACCTTCTCTTTCAGCATTTTAGAAACAAAATACAAGTCCAAACTGGCGTTGCCTGGTTCTAATAAGCCAGAAATTCTCCCCCAGCTCGCTGTACAAAGAGACAAAACAAGGCAGGGATAATTGCTCTTTGGCATGAAAGGTTTTGTTTGTGTTTATGGCAGAACTTCTTAAAAGCTGGGCTTCTCATTCATCTGTGGATCCTGTTAAGAGCAGATAAAAGCAAAGCCATTCCATTCAAGGATAGATTCTACTTGGGGAATTTTTCCTTCTTGCAAATTTATATTGTTAATGAAGAAAACTTGCGCATAACTTAAAAAAAACCCATACTTAAAAAAAAAAAAAGAATGCAAGAATCAGGACTGGGCTGGTTGTACCATGAAAAAAAAAAAAGTGAAATTCCATTTCAGACCCTAAAGGCTTCCCCCCCCTCACCCCCACTTTCAGACTCTTAAGAAAACTGCAGCATAAAGGTACTGGAATGAAGAAGAGCTGTTAAATATCAGCTAACCAAAACCCAACGCCCTTGGTCTTTAATACAATTGTTATACCTAATCTCAGTTGGATAATTAATTATAGGGATGTTCAGAAACATTCAGCACTGGCTGTCATTCTGGGGCTCAGCTGTCTAGTTTAGAGTTTGAGAATATCAGAGGGCAAAGTCAGAGTGAGTATTGCTGTGGGCATATAACTGACAGGGATCTTTCCCAATCAGCAGCATTACACAGAGATTTTGGCATCTAAGAAGAATGTGTTGCTACCAGGGGACATTTCGTAGAAAAAGAGGTGCAGGAGCTTATTAGCATAATTCATTAGCATAACTCATTTGCATATGCCACACCCCCTAACATACCGGAAGTGTGTCGGAAGGCAACACCCACCCCACAGGCTCCCCTCCACAGGTGAGTGAAACTGACCTGCTCTTCCTCCATTCCCTTCCCCATCCAATACTTTGTGCAATAAAAATAAGCATAAAGAATACACCCTCATTCTCTTCCTGCTCCCTTGAAACCACCAGGTTTCAAGTAGACTTGAGATACCCAGGACATGTGCACCACCCATCCCTTCCCCTCCCCCTCCCCACCACAAGACACCCTGTGAGATAGGTGGGGCTGAGAGAGGTCTTTTGAGAACTGCTCATGAGAGAACAGCTCTGAGAGAACTTGTGACTGGCCCAAGGTCACCCCAGCAGCTGCATGTGGAGGAGTGGGGAATCAAACCCGGTTCTCCCAGATTAGAGTCCAACTCCTGACCACTACACCAAACGGATGGGGTGGAAGCTGCTGAAGGGTTGGTGAAATTTCTCCAGTACTTACGTGCCATGTGCCCAGATCAAAAATGGTATACTTAGAAAATGTATATGCCACCTTGAGCAAGCCTCTGGAAAAGCAGCACACAGTCATGAAAGGAACAATGATAAAATTATCAATATTAAAACAAAACATTAAAAACAATAAAGACCCTAGCAGGGCTTTCCCCGGGGCGCTGCGCCTCTGCACTGCTCGGGGAAGCCGAGGAGGGGGCGGGGCTTGGTCATGTGCCCACCCCCTGGGCTCCTCACTCCCAGAGCTGCGCTCCTGTGCGCTCCCGCTCCAACGGACCCCTGGTTGCTACCAATCAGTGGCTTGGGGCTGAGGGCCACCTTCATGTATGTACACTGTCAATCAAAATACAGACAATGAGAAATGCAAAAAAGGCCAAACCAGACAAAATAGGAAGGAAAAAAGCACTCTCTTTCCACTATAACGTTCCTACCTGGACTCTATTGACTCTTGCCATGGAGCTTCATGCAGTTGTAACTTTTAATGTAATATGCTCTTTGTTGGGCCATCCTTACAGACTCCTTGGAAGCTTCAGGGAGTGCAGAATCTATTTATTTATTAGTTTGTTTACCTAATTAACACCCCACCTTTCTCCCCAGTCAATACCCAAAGTGGCCTTTTTTGTTCTTCTCTTCTCCACTGTATCCTTGCGCCAACCCTGTGAGGTAGGCTAGGTGAAGAGTATGTGAACAGTCCAAGGTCACCCAGCAAGCTTCTGTTGCAGAGTGGGGGTTTGAACTAAAGTCTTTTGAAACAACGGCATGTTGAGCCTGTTTGCTTCCAGACTCAATCGTAAGGTGCTGGAGCTTCTCTTTAAAGCCTTCTGTGATCTGGGACATGGGAACTATATAGGAGAAGAATTGCGTCTCCCTGTATGAACTGCCTATCCTTGGTCTGTTTCTGTTCAAGGGCCGAGTTCAGACTGGCCGTTTGGCTCGCTATGGGCACCTTTCTCACGTGGATTAAGTGGGCCGGTTCACACAGCCACAGCTGTCCGGCGTCCCCCTGCCGTACTCACCCTGTCCTTTAACGATTCGATTCCGCTTTTAAAAAGTGCCAGGTGAAAGCCGGGGCAAGCCGTGGAGGGCGCGTTGATCGCGCTTCCCGGAAGTGCGGGCATGAAAAAGCCGCAATCAAGCGGCGCTGGTAATGTGAACCCGCTGATCCGGCAGGAATGCGCATAATTGCCCATAAATGCACATGGGGTGGGGGTGGGTGTCATGGGATCCTGCCCCAATTGCTGCTGCACCTATGCGCCTATGCATCGATGCGCCCATGCACCTACGCACAGGTTGGCAGAGTGGACCAAAGCCGAACGCAAACACGGTGCTGCCAGTGGCCGCCCTGTAGTTCAACCGCTCCATTCCGCCTCCTCTCCAGTATGCTGCCACATCAGTCGGTGCAGGGCGACTGGGGATCCCCGCCACAACTTGGCCCGGGTCTTTTTGCCCTGCCTCCCTTGCGCTTTATATTGCCAGTCTGTCCTCAGCCAAGGTACCTTCTCAAAGAGTAGCTTGTTCCTCCTCTAGTTGGGCTAAGTCTTCTCAGCCATGGGACCAGATCTTCTGGAGGAAGTTCAAAGAGCATCTCAGGATGGTGCTTGCAAATAGCCAAGCTGGAGCACGTGTCTCCTGGGCAACTGCTCCTGTCCTCTGCAGTGGATGGCTTGAACCCAACCTTGGCTGGGAGTACTTGGATGGGAGACCTCCAAGGAAGTCCAGGGTTTCTACACAGAGGCAGGCAATGGCAAAACACTTATATTCTTCTCTTGTCTTGAAAATCCTATGGGGTCACCATAAATTGGCTGTGAATTGATGGAACTTTCCATCACCAATACCCCTGGCCAGAACTGCTGCTTCAGGTTTCAGGTGACTCAGGCGAGCCAATCCAGTTTCAGCTAGGTTCATAAAGGTTCTGAGTCCCTCAATCTGAGCAGCCAATTACCAGTTTGGTGTAGTGTTAGGAGTGCGGACTCTAATCTGGGAGAACCGGGCTCGATTCCCCACTCCTCCACATGCAGCTGCTGGCGTGATCTTGGGTCAGTCACAACTTCTTTCCGAGCTGTTCTCTCAAGGGCAGTCCTCGAGAGAGCTCTTTCTCAGCCCCACCTACCTCACGGGGTGTCTGTTGTGGGGAGGGGAAGGGAAAGGAGATTGTAAACTGCTCTGAGACCCCGAGTGAAGAGCGGGGTATAAATCCAATCTCTTCTTCATCTTCTTCTTCTTCTTCGTCTTCTTCTTCTGTAAGAAGATCACACAACTTCCAGAGGGCTTTCCTTTCTGCATTGCCACTTCAGTACCAGCCCAGACGTGTGGCCAGTGACCTCCTTGGTTGAATCGACACTTGCTTGACTCAGTATCTGTTCTAGAATTTTTGGAACAAATTGTTCTTTTGTAACGCTGCCAATCCTCCAAGTTAAAAAATGCGCAGTATCGGGGCGAGGGGACGAGCAGAGGGCACTATCGTGAAAGCAAAGTTAGAGGGTCTGCTCATAAAGCCAGATCTTCCTTGACACTTTTAGTCAATGCAAAAATAATTGTGGGACTATAAAAGGTTTTTTATGGCCAATTATTCTTGTCTTAGTAAGTACCTATAATCATAACTGCCTCTTGAAAAAAAAACCCAGAAGTAATAATCCCCCGCAGACGAGTCTCAAACTTTCCCTACAGGATTAGAAGGAGAGAGCAAATGGTTTCTCATGCATGCATAAAATATATGAATATTGAGACAGAACTGGCGTTAAGGTCAGAGAGTTTGACATCTTTTTATTTTCTCGCCCACTTTCGAGAAAATATACAATTCATCCTTATTGGGCCGTTGACATCCGACTGATTTGCATGGCTCCTGCCTGAGAAATGCGTGTGTGTGCGTTAATGCTTTCAGTATTACAAGCTCAGGTAAAAGCTTCTTCGTGATAACCAAAAGGTGTAAAGTGTAACATAAGAGAGATTAAGATGACACCAGAAAGCGTCAAAAGGAGATGTCATTCTTCAGTTGGGGGGGGGGGGGGATAAAACCTGGGAAAGCTAAGCCAAGGGGAATCAGCATTGGAGGGCGTAATGGATGCGCTTTTCCCTCCCCAGTGAGGTGTCTTTCACACACAAAAATGATCTGTTAACTACAGAGTCTTTTATTTCCCTGTGTCTGACATATGGTTGTCAGCTCTGGGCAGGGAAATTCCTGGAGATTTGGAGCGGAGCCTGCAGAAGGCGGGGTTTGGAGCGGGGAGGGACCTCAGCAGGGTAGAATGCCAGAGAGTCCATCTTTCAAAGTGGCCATTTGCCCCAGTGGGACTGATCTTCCTCATAAAGTTTTTTGACATATTCTTCCCTTATGGGACCTTTTCTGTTTTCCAATATTTTGCAAATAAAAGACGTGCAGCTGTAAAACCATGCGTAATTAACTTCTTTTGTTCTTTAGTTACTTCATTCTGAATTATGTTTAATAAATACGTTTCTGGTTTCAAGGGAATTTCAGCCGATATCATTTCTTGAAGTATTGTCTGTATCATTAACCAATATTTTTTTGACATTGGGCAGGTCCACCACATGTGATAATATGAACCCACACTGGTTTTACATTTCCAACAAATGCTTGAGATCTTTTTTTGAATATTTTGAAAGTCTGTCTGGTGGAAGGTGCCATAAATAAAACATTTTATATAAATTTTCCTTATAATTGCTTGCTCTTGTGATTTTTATATTTTCTTTCCACATTTTTGACCAGTTATCTAGTGAGATGTTTTAACCGATATAGCTTGCCCATTTAATCATAGTTGGTTTCACCCATTCATCCTGCATTTTTTCTTCCAACAAGCAATCATATATTTTCTTTATTATTTTCTCTTCCGGTTTTAGCCATGCCTTATCTAGTATTGTATCTTCTTTATAAAAGCCCTGTTTTTTATCCACATTGAATCTTGAATGTAGTTGGTTCAATTCCCACCATGTTAAATTTAAGCCCAAGTCTCGTAGTTTCTCATGGGGTTTAAGTTCTAACTTGTTGTCTAAAAGGTCTGTATAAGTTATCCTCTTGTCTTCAGTTATCAATGTAGGCTTAATAAAGGCTTCTAGGGGAGAAACCCACAATGGTACTTTTTGATAATATTTATATTTTACCCCTTCCCAAATTTTTAATAGTGCATCTCTTATTATATGCTGTCTAAATATTTTATTCCTTTCACCATACCATAAAATCTTATGCCACCCTATTTGTAAGTCGTGTCCTTCTAGACTTAAAATTCTGTGGCTTTTAATTTCTGCCCTGGGACTGATCTTGATCATCTGGAGCTTTGGGGCATTTTTTTTTTTGGTAACTCTTTTTTATACATTTTCCAATTCAGTATGGTACATGTATCAAATACAATGGAAAATTTTAACAATTAGCAGTATACGAAATTAAGAAATGCAAAGGAACCACTGTTTCAATTCAATGCGCACTTTCATAAACACAATGTGTATATTCAGTAAAGGGCAAAATCTATATATTTTGTAGGTATCACATTGGGTGTTGTTTTGCTTGTGGTAAAGGTAAAGGTTTCCCTTGCTCGAAAGTCAGTCAAATACGACTCTAGGGGGCGGTGCTCATCTCTGTTACCAAGAGCCAGCGCTGTCCGAAGACTTTTTTCCGTGGGCATGTGGCCGGCACGTCTAAATGCCGAGGCGCACGGAATGCTGTTACCTTCCCACTGAAGCGGTACCTATTTATCTACTTGCAATTTCTTTCTTTCAAACTGTCAGGTTGGCAGGAGCTGGGGCCAGAGATGGCGGCTCACTCCATCACGCGCGGCACTCGGATCTTGAACTGCCAAACTACCAGTCTTCCAGTCTGCAGCTCAGCGTCTTAACCTCAGAGCCACCGTGGCCCCTTTTGCTTGTTGTAACGTATCGGAAAAAATAAATACCATTTCCCCATAAGGTTAAGTCGCTTTGTAGACTTTGCTGTTATTAACAATTGCATTGCCAGCTTGTCCATTATGATGCTGGATTCTGAAAACACGCAGTGGGTGCCATCGCCACAAAATGACTGCTGTGGAGGATAAGACCAGGCTGAAGAGGCAGCAGCTTGAGAGGGGGTGGGGGCGACAGAAGATGGCTATGTGGGAAGAGCAACCAGGCCTTCCACCAGATGTACTGAGATGCCACTCCATTAGTGGAGGCCAGACCCTGGAGTCCCCAGAGAAAGCCATGGGATCCCTCATCAACCCCTTGCAGAAGGTAACACTATGGCCGATTTCACACTAGCATTTGCCCCAGGTTTGCCCTCATGCTTGCACCGGAGCTTCTGGTCGATTTCACACCAGTTGCTCTGGGCTCACATTTTGCTCTGGAGTATCGCCCTGCTGTTCCGGAGTTTCCCTGGAGCAAACAAATCCTGTTTTTAGAGAATTTTCCTGTTTGCTCTGGGGGAGAACCCAAAATGAAAACACGCCCACTCGCCCACCTTTCATCAGGGCCGCCCCATTGTGGGAGTTTCTAAAATTTTTGGGAGAAAACACTTTGTCACGCTATATCAAAAGGGCTGAGGTTCCAAGTGGGAAAATGAAGAAAATACTCTGGGAGAAACTGGAAGGGGAAATTCTGGAGAGAACGAGAGGCAGCTGGCCAGTGCGATATCGGCCAATGTGTTAGGACAGAGGTGGGCAAACTTGCTCAGCGTAAGAGCCACCTAGAACAGGGGTGGGCAAACTTGCTTAACATAAGAACCGCATAGAATAAACATCAGATGTTTGAGAGCCACAAGACATGAACAAAATTTTATTGGAAAATAAGCAAATTTGCTTTGTATTACAATTAAATGAGACTGCCAAAAATAATAACAAAAGGGGTAAAAGCAGATACTTATAATATTAATTTGTCCAGTGGTGTTTGTTTGCTAATGATATTTAGCTTCCCCAGCCGCCCTGCCGGGAGCCACATAATATATGTGAAAGAGCCGCATGCGGCTCCCGAGCCACAGTTTGCCCACCCCTGTATTAGGAGGACCCATCACGAACATCTTCCAACGATGATACACCATGAGGGATGCCTCCGAATTTCTGAAGCACCTCCTGCTCCAGTAAGGCAGAGTAAAGACAGGATTGGCTAAGGGGACCTGGTGACTCTATTCATAGGACTTGGTGTTTTGAGATTTTCACCTGTTCTTTCTTTTCCATTCTGCTGTCTACTGGGATTGCAGTATCAATGGTCCAAACCCTATCTCTTATTTTTAATAATGATAATGATAACAATAGCAGTACACGTGGAAAACAAAGAACCCCCCCCCCCCCCAGAGGTGGTCCACTTGACTCTGCCAGAAGTCTTCCCAATGCACTCCTTCAGTTGTTCGGTCCCTCCCAAGTTAAATAAACTTTCCCCGAGATTACTTCTCTTATCCCTGTCAAGGATCTTTCACCCTTAGGTTGTAGAGGCTGAGTGGATGATCAATTCATTGCCGGCCTGTGCTGTAATTTAACTTGCTGTGTCTGACAGGAGATGGCGGAATGGCTAAACAGAGGCTTTTCTTGTAATCTTCTTATCATCTTATCCTGGAGTGGTTTTGAGAAGAGGAGGAGGACCTTTTCCAGCCCTGGCTTGGAGTTCAGGGTTGACACAAAGGGGGAGAAACAGTCTTTCCAGGTGTCTGTAACAGAAACACTGGACCACCCCTTGCTTACATCTTTGGCTTGGTTGCATATGGGGGCTCTCTTATATCTAGGTTTGCCCAGCCTCCTGTTATGGTGGGAGGCCTCTCGCTGGCAAGCTTTAGAGGCTGGAGAAAAATTAAAAACAGTGACATCACTGACGTGGTCATGTCGCTTCCAGGTACAACCCGGAAGTGACAAGGGGTAGCTCTAGGAATCACCAGAGACTAGGGCTGCCAGATCCCCCGGGGGGGGGGGGTTGCCCACTTTAGGGCCCCCCAAAATGCCTAGACCAGTGGTGGCAAACCTATGGCACGCGTGCCAGAGGCGGCACTCAGAGCCCTCTCTGTGGGCACACACACAGTTTGGGCACTCAGTCTCTAAAAGGAAAAAGACGACACAGACTCAGAGGCTGGGCTGCTCTCAAACTTACAAAGTATGAGCCAAGGTTAGACAAATTATCAGCATGCATACAACAGCAAAAATCACATTAATTGTTCAAAAGCATGCCAAATGCAAACTTTTACCTTTCAATAAAAAGTTGTTTGTATAATTGAAAGCTCTGTTATTGTATTTTTCTTTTAAGACAAAAGATGTTCATGTAGGAGTTCTTTTTTCTAAACTAAAACCTCAGTATTCAGGTTAAATTGTCGTGCTGGCACTTTGCGATGAATAAGTGGGTTTTGGATTGCAGTTTGGGCACTCGGTCTCTAAAAGGTTCGCCATCACTGGCCTAGACCAAAATGCGCCAGGCACATCACCAGGGGGACGCTCTAGCATTCAGCCTGAAAATTCTATGGTATCATACAGTTTCTAGCCGAATGCTAGGGCATCCCCTGGTGATGTGTCACTTCTGGGCCAGAAGATCCCAGGAGGAGAGCTTCTCCCCCCTGCAGGGAAAAGATAGGGAACTGGCAACCCTACCAGAGACTCTATAATAAATTCCTGGGCTTGGACACTTATCCCTGTCACAACGCAGGGAGCCTCCCCTCTCCCTGGAAACTGAAACAGGACAGTGCCTCTTCCTCCTCAATGCAAAGAGCCAGTCCCAGGTTTTTCTTCTCTGATGGGGCTTCAGAAGAGCCTAGAATTTTGTGTCTGCAGAGAGAAGTCCATTCAGAAACAGTTGCTGCCATTTGCAGGACATTCAGTTTGGTACTTCATAGCATTTTTTTTTTTTTCGGAACCAGCCATCACTTTGTGACGGGCCCCACCCTTTTGGCGGCCGTTCTTGCCGTGGTCCTCGCTACCCTTTCTCCGAATTCCAAAGATACCCACAAAACTGGGGGCTAGGGTTGTCAACACGGGGCCCGAAGACCTCTTAGAATACGAATGATCTCCAGATTACAGACATGGGTTTTCCTAGAGAAAACAGCTGTTTTGGCAGGTTGGCTGCATGGCATTATACCCAGCTGAGGTTCCTTCCCTCCACGAACTAGGCTCCACCCTCAAATCCCCACTGATTTCCCAACCCAGGGTTAGGGTTGCCAGCCTCCAGGTGGAGCCTGGAGACCTCCCACTTTTACAACTGATTCTCCAGCTGACAGAGGTCAGCTCCCTGGGAGAAAATGGCTGCTTTGAAAGGGGGACTCTATAGCGTTCTACCCTGCTGAGGCCCCTCCCCTCCCCAAACCCCACCCTCTCCTGGCTCCACCCCCAAAATCTCCAGGTATTTCCCTACCCAGACCTGGCAACCCTTCTGGGGGCCCCTGCTGCAGGGATTGCCTTGAACATTTGTCATATTAACAAAAGAAGTAGAATGATAACCCTTCACATCTTTCCCCCTCATTAATAATAATAAGAAGAGAAGAGATTGGATTTATATCCTGCCCTTCACTCACTTAGAGTCTCAGAGCAGCTAACAAACTCCTTTCCTTTCCCCTCCCCACAACAGACACCCTGTGAGGTAGGTGGGGCTGAGAGAGCTCTGAGACAACTGTCCTTGAGAGAACAGCTGGTACAGAGCTATGGTTTGCCCAAGGTCATCCAGCCAGGTGCAAGTGGAGTCTGCGCACTTAACTACTACCCCAAACTGGCTCTAGATGATGTGAAAGACCTCTGTCTGAGACCCTGGAGAGCCGCTGCCAATCTGAGTAGACAAGACTGACCCCAATGGTTAGATTCAGACCAACCCAACAAATAGCTCAAACAAATAGTTGGGAACTCAACCCAACAAATAGCTGCGAACCAAGAGGGTCAAGCTAACGACCGAATAATTATAATGGAAAATATAGGCATTTATTAGGGTGTACGCATAAATAAAACAAAATCAAATTAAAAGAGACAGTCCAAGTATCAGACATTTAAAACTAGGTTCATGAAGAACTAATTGCAGTGCATATCAAGCTGATGGATAAAAGAAGAAGAAGAGAAGAGATTGGATTTATATCCCGCCCTTCACTCACTTGGAGTCTCAGAGCGGCTCACAAACTCCTCTCCCTTCCCCCTCCCCACAACAGACACCCTGTGAGGTAGGTGGGGCTGAGAGAGCTCTGAGACAACTGTCCTTGAGAGAACAGCTGGTACAGAGCTATGGCTTGCCCAAGGTCATCCAGCAGGTGCAAGTGGAGGAGTGGGAAATCAAACCTGGT
Organism: Lepidodactylus listeri; assembly: GCA_029233225.1. NCBI lineage: Eukaryota > Metazoa > Chordata > Lepidosauria > Squamata > Gekkonidae > Lepidodactylus > Lepidodactylus listeri. The sequence continues at coordinate 9,434,811 of JARCFY010000021.1, read as the reverse complement.
TCTCCCAGATTAGAGTCCACACACTTTACCACTACTAACTAATAAATGAATAACTACATTATGAGATGGTTCACATATATGTTGAAAAGTCTTCTACGAGAAGGTCATGGCAAGGCAGAAGTTTTAAATTACTTGTTTATAAAATGACCATGTGATTCTAGTCTACAAAGAAGCCAAGGGTCAAGGACAGTCGGAGACTTCAAGATCTGACCTAGCAGAAAGCAACGACAGAGAATGAAAACCAGTCAAATCATTTGAGAGTAGCTGTACCAAGATTTAATCTGCTGTGCATTGTAAATTTTATGGATAATGTTTTATGATTTTAACTCTGTACCTAATTTGTTGGTAGCCGCCCTGAGCCTGCCGTAAGGTGGGGAGGGCGGGATATAAATCCCAAAAATAAATAAATAAAATCAGGGGTCATTTTGTAGAAAAAGAGGTGCAGGAGCTCATTAGCATAACTTGTTTGCATAACTCATTTGCATATGCCACACCCCCTAACATACCGAAAGTGTGTCAGAAGGCAACACCCACCCCACAGACTCCACTCCACAGGTGAGTGAAACTGACCTGCTCTTCCTCCGTTCCCTTCCCCATCCAATACTTTGTGCAATAAAAAGAAGCGTCAAGAACACACCCTCATTCTCTTCCTGCTCCCTTGAAACCACCAGTTTTTAAGTAGACTTGAGATACCCAGGACATGTGCACCACCCATCCCTTTCCTTTTCCCTTCCCCTCCCCACAACAAGACACCCTGTGAGGTAGGTGGGGCTGAGAGAGGTCTTTTGAGAACTGCTCATGAGAGAACAGCTCTGAGAGAACTTGGGACTGGCCCAAGGTCACACCAGCAGCTGCATGTGGAGGAGTAGGGAATCAAACCCGGTTCTCCCAGATTAGAGTCCAACTCCTGACCACTACACCAAACTGATGGGGTGGAAGCTGCTGAAGGGTTGGTGGAATTTCTCCAGTACTTATGTGCCATGTGCCCAGATAAAAAATGGTATACTTAGAAAATTTATATGCCACCTTGAGCAAGTCTCTGGAGAAGCAGCACACAGTCATAAAAGGAACAATGATAAAATTATCAATATTAAAGCAAAACATTAAAAACAATAAAGACCCTAGCAGGGCTTTCCCCGGGGCGCTGCACCTCTGCACTGCTCAGCGAAGCCGAGGAGGGGGTGGGTTTGGTCATGTGCCCGCCCCCTGGGCTCCTCACTCCTGGAGCTGTACTCCTGTGTGCTCCCGCTCCAACGGACCCCTGAATAAAATAAAATAAGACCTCAGAGTCCTTTTTAGGCAAATAAGGGAACTGGAGGTCCTGGAAAGTGCAGTCAAGTCACATCTACTTCTGGCACCTGCTCATGGGGGTTTCCAAGACCAGAGATGAACAGAGGTGGCTTTCTATTGCCTGATCCTGTGTTGTGACCCTGGGCTTCTTTGGTGGTCTCCCATCCAAGGTCTAACAAGGGTTGACCCTGCTTAGCTTCTGAGATCCAATCAGATCAGGCTAACCTGGGTAATCTACATCAGGGCAAGGTAACTGGTAGACTTCTTCTTCTTCTTCTTCTTCTCCTTGCTCTTCTGCTGTCTCCTGGAATTACAGTGTCAATGATCCGAGCCCTATTTGTCATTCTTTTCTACAGTCAAGGGGGATGGACCATTGACACTGCAATCCTAGAAGACAGCAGAATAGAAAAGAAAGAACAGGAGAAGCTCACAAAATACCAAGACCTACAAACAGCCTTAGCATGCCTCTGGGAGAAGAAAGTGACCGTTGTGCCAGTTGTCAGTGCAGCTCTTGTAGCAAGGTCTAGAGGCCTCAAGAAACACCAGGACGTTCTGGGCACGGAGCAAGTAACACCAGCTCAGCTCCAGAAGAGGACCCTATGAAGATACATCTGCAGTTCCCAAGAACTTGGCTAGATCTTGAACTGAAGAACACCTTCTACCAGTCAAATATCTGACTGTGACAATTCATCGTCGTCGTCATCATCAATCACTTTCTTTTTGTTTTGATTTCCAGCTTTTCTTTTTTCATCAGTAGGTCCCTCAATATAGGTAAACTCCAAAAAAAGTTCTGGTTGACTTTTTTATTATCTACCCTCCCCCACAGTGGTCTCATTAGGAAATATGTCCATCTGGAGATCCCCCCTGTTTTCCATCCAAACCTATTCATACTATGCAAGTTTCCAAAAACGGACTCCTCCCTGAAAAGGATCACCCTTGCCAAATTTCAAGCAAACAGGAAGCAGGATCCCAGTTTTATATGCAACTGAACACAAAAATAAATCTCTGGGCCGTAACTTCTTTACTTTCCATTCAGTTTGTGTGAGAGGTGAGGAGAAGGATGAAGAAAAGGAGGGGCAGACACAAGAGAGATCATTCTCGCTGTGGCCACATAGAAGGCCCCGAGAAGCAGGGCAAGTTACGGGATTTGGTTCCGTAGGATGTTTGGACGCATCGGGACGATGTGTGTGAGGAACCAAGCAGATGCACGGTCTGGCACAGGAAGGAACCTTTGGCAGCGACCCTGACGGAGAAATAAACCGAAACAGTTATCCGGAATCTGAAATTCAAAACTGTCCCTCCCAGAGAAGGCGTCTCTCCGCTCGAAATTTCGGTACGACCTTTCACAGCTCTAGCCCATCCCTGACATGAAGCAACAAGAAAAAGTCCAGACGAAGCTGCTAAAAAAAAAAAAAAAATGAAAGAAGAACACCAAGTCGGGATTTTAGAGTTACCGCCAAGCTAATAAGCAGTGGCAACAAGTCATGAGAAGCAAAACATCCGTGCGCTGCCTTCAACTTCTCCCTCACAGTCCCACTTTCAAGTTGATAATCCTGCCGGAGTGCATGGAATTAATTAATGCTGCGTTTAAAAGGGCCGTTAAGGGGGACTTCTAACTCCTTTACTGTCTGAAGGCTATTTCTTACAGTTGTTATTTATTAGACCCAAGTTGTAAAACGGTCTGTAAGAATTACAGTAGGCTGGGCCGATTAGCAAGGGGCACGGTGGGTGTTCGAGGTTCAGTCTTTAGCTGATCCTGGTCAAAGGGGCATGGCTACATCACTGAGAGAGAACTCCAACGCTTTGAGAGGAAGATGATGAAGAAAGGGACACTCTGCTGGATGAGACTTGTGGCATCCGAAAAATAGGCTTATTTCCCTTCAGTGGAGCTTTAATTATGGTAAGGTTGGGGGGCAACCTAGCCAGTGTTAGGGACTGACCCACAAGGACAGCTGGATAAAGGCGAGCATCAGATAACACTATGTTTTTAAGGGAGGATCTGGGATGTGAAATAGTATGGTATAACCTGGTTTCACCAGAATTCAAAAGTTAACCAGGGTTGGTACTTGGATGTTAGGATCACCAAGGAAGACTCTGCAAAGTAGGCAGTGGTGAACGCAGGGCTTTTTTTTTCTTTTCTGGGGGACTGCATCAGAATGGAGTTCTGGAACCTCTTCAACAAAATTCTGTTGAAAATGTTTCAGAGTTCATGACTTTTCAGGATACAGATTAAAAACTTAATTTCTCTCTTGAGAGTTCTGGAACCTCTTTTGGTGTAGCCAAATCCTCCAAGAGCTTACAGTGGCCCCTGTAAGAAGAGCTGTGTAAGCTCTTGGAGGATTGGCTACATTAGAGGTGTGTGGCCTAATATGCAAAGGAGTTCCTGCTACGAAATGAGCCCTGTACATATAAGGAGGAATCACTGGATGTTGCATTAGTGTTACATTTGCCTTCTGGATAGCCTAGGGCAGTGGTGGCGAACCCAGGGGTCCGTTGGAGCGGGAGCGCACAGGAGTGCAGCTCTGGGAGTGAGGAGCCCAGGGGGTGGGCACATGACCAAGCCTTGCCCCCTCCTCGGCTTCTCCGAGCAGTGCAGAGGCGCAGCGCCCCTGGGAAAGCCCTGCTAGGGTCTTTATTGTTTTTAATGTTTTGTTTTAATAGTGATAATTTTATCATTGTTCCTTTTATGACTGTGTGCTGCTTTTCCAGAGACTTGCTCAAGGTGGCATCTAAATTTTCTAAGTATACCATTTTTTATCTGGGCACATGGCACATAAGTACTGGAGAAATTTCCCCAACCCTTCAGCAGCTTCCACCCCATCCGTTTGGTGTAGTGGTCAGGAGTTGGACTCTAATCTGGGAGAACCGGGTTTGATTCCCCACTCCTCCACATGCAGCTGCTGGGGTGACCTTGGGCCAGTCACAAGTTCTCTCAGAGCTGTTCTCTCACGAGCAGTTCTCCAAAGACCTCTCTCAGCCCCACCTACCTCACAGGGTGTCTTGTTGTGGGGAGGGGAAGGGGAAGGGATGGGTGGTGCACATGTCCTGGGTATCTCAAGTCTACTTGAAACCTGGTGGTTTCAAGGGAGCAGGAAGAGAATGAGGGTGTGTTCTTGACGCTTATTTTTATTGCACAAAGTATTGGACGGGGAAGGGAATGGAGGAAGAGCAGGTCAGTTTCACTCACCTGTGGAGTGGAGCCTGAGGGGTGGGTGTTGCCTTCTGACACACTTCCGGTATGTTAGGGGGTGTGGCATATGCAAATGAGTTATGCTAATGAGCTCCTGCACCTCTTTTTCTATGAAATGACCCCTGGGCGAACCTATGGCATGCGTGCCAGAGGGGGCACTCAGAGCCCTCTCTGTGGGCACGCGCACAGTTTGGGCACTCGGTCTCTAAAAGGAAAAAGATGATGCAGACTGGCAGCTAGGCTGCCACAGGTGCAAGACTGGAGCGGTGCACGCACATGCCTCCTCTGTCTGTCTCTTGCTGCTACCTGTGTGCACAAGCGAGCGCCTCACCTGGAGTTTGCAAACTTTCCGTCTGCCCCTCTTTCGCCTCCCCCCCAGGCGTCGTCTCCCTTTACCTGGGCGTTGGAGGGTCCCTGGGCATTAGATGGTGGCATGGCACGCTCTCCTTGTGGGATTTTCATGAGCCATAAAGTGGAAAGAAGCACTTTCCTCCCCCCCCCCACCCCCCGCCACTGGATATTCTGTGCTTATTGCAAAGGGATCAAGTGTCCAGTTTGGCTTTAGCTGCCCAGCAAAAAAGGCAGGGGGAGTAAATGAGTAGTTGGGAGGGATAGCGATGGGATCGCCCAGAGAGGACAGGAGCTTGGGAGAGCAGAGGGGAAGGGAAAGGTGCTGAGGAAATTAGGAGAGGGGAAACTGGAGGGAAGCTTTAAAAAGTAGATTAGAGTCAGGACACTTAACCACTACACCAAACTGGCTATAGTTTAACTGTCTTGACAATTTTATGGGGATTCTATGGTATCTAATTCTGAGTTGGGGGCTGCAGTGGCTCAGAGGTTAAGACACTGAATTGCAGACAAATTATCAGCGTGCATACAACAGCAAAAATCACATTAATTGTTCAAAAGCATGCCAAATGCAAACTTTTACCACCTTCTGCCCTCTTCCAGAAAAAAAATGCCAGATTAATCCCAGCTGATATACAGTGATGCAAACTGAGCACTAATATGAATTTTCGAGTATCAAATGCTTGCAAATAAGAAAATGTTGGCGATCAGGCACACAGAGGTTTTCTTGAAATACAGCAAAGCTCAATGCCACCAAGAGGATTCAGGTCCAGGAAAGCTGTATTTGTTTCAAGGTCCCAGATCTTTTTTTGAACCTGAGGGCACATTTGAAATATTGAGAGCAGGTCATTGGCTCTACAACAAAATGGCTGCCTTGGGGTGGTTGGGATCAGTCACAAAATGGCTTCCATGGGGGCCATGTCCAGTTTCAAATTGTGTGGTTCAACAAAATGTTAGGGGGTTCCAGGCCAAGCATCCTCCTATCATAGAGGCAGCCATTTCAGAATGGACTGGGAGCCTTCCGTAGACCTAAGGTGACGCTTCTTGGGTTCTTCGGAAACCCCTCCTAGTGAGGTGGAGGAATGACAGGATGGGCTGTTTGATGAGAAGACAAGTGGCAGAAAAGAGCAAGTGGGCACCGAGAAACACACCCTCTTGCACCATGTCGGTGGCCATTGTTTTAAGGTGTCGTAGGATGCTCTGCTGTTCTTCAACACTACCAGCTAAGCTTTATATAGTTGAAGTGGAGAAGAAACTCTCCCCATCTGGCTTCGAGACTTCATCGTGATAGAACTAGCTTTAAAAAACCTGGTCTGTCAAGCAAGTTCACCTGCCCAAAAACGACACGGGGCGAAATAGGTTTTCCTTGTTCTGTTTAGGTTTTCCAGGACTGCTGCTAACTCAAATTCTGCAAGACCCAACTGCAGGCCACGGTCTGGTCTGTCAGTGCCTCCGTGCTTGATCTCTGTAATTCATTAGACCAAGAAATCAAACCCACACCCTAAATAAGCTACAGCTGCCACTGGTGGTGGCTGCTAATGAGGGAAAATGGAAAGCACAATCAGATTAATTGGCACGCATGGGGGGGGGGCAGGATGGAGGGAGGGGGCAAGAGCAGATGGTGGCCGGGTTTTCCAGCAGCCTACTGCAGACTCTGAACTTTGAGAGCTGAAATGGATTTGCTCCCACAATTCCAGCTCAGAGCTCTCTCACACCGGTTCTCAGAGATTGACCAAGATGGGTAGCCGCGTTCATCTGTCGGTAGCAGCTGAAAAGAGCAAGAGTCCAGTCGCACCTTAAAGACTAACCAGATTTGTGGCAGGGGAGGAGCTTTCCTGAGTCACTACTCAGTCCTTCAGATACAGCTAGAATGTGAGTCTATCTGTTCATCTGTCCATATATCACAAGGCTGATGGATTCCCATTCCATATGGCTGAACGTGGTGCTTCCATAGAGACAGATCAAGACGGGTAGCCACGTTAGTCTGTCTGTAGCAGTTGAGAAGAGCAAGAGTCCAGTAGCACCTTAAAAGATTAACAAAAATTGTGGCAGGGTAGGAGCTTTCCTGAGTCACTGCTCATTTCTTCAGATACATCTGACTCATGAAAGCTCATCCCCAGCCACATATTTAGTTAGTCTTGAAGGTATGAAACTATACCAAGTCAGACCAAGCCCTTCGAGCCCAAAATAATCTACTCCAACCAAAAGGTGTTTTCCAGAGATGTGGGCAAGGGTCTTTCCCAGTCCTGCTCTTTGAGGTCACTGGCGGTGGAACCTTGGACTTCTACATGCCCTACCTAGGGGTCATTTCATAGAAAAAGAGGTGCAGGAGCTCAATAGCATAACTCATTTGCATAACTCATTTGCATATGCCACACCCCCTAACATACCGGAAGTGTGTCAGAAGGCAACACCCACCCCTCAGGCTCCACCCCACAGGTGAGTGAAACTGACCTGCTCTTCCTCCATTCCCTTCCCCATCCAATACTTTGTGCCATAAAAGTAAGTGTCAAGAACACACCCGCATTCTCTTCCTGCTCCCTTGAAACTACCAGGTTTCAAGTAGACTTGAGATACCCAGGACATGTGTACCACCCATCCCTTCCCCTTCCCCTCCCCACAACAAGACACCCTGTGAGGTAGGTGGGGCTGAGAGAGGTCTTTTGAAAACTGCTCATGAGAGAGCAGCTCTGAGAGAACTTGTGACTGGCCCAAGGTCACACCAGCAGCGGCATGTGGAGGAGTGGGGAATCAAACCCGGTTCTCCTGGATTAGAGTCCAACTCCTGACCACTACACCAGACTGATGGGGTGGAAGCTGCTGAAGAGTTGGTGAAATTTCTGCAGTACTTATGTGCCATGTGCCCAGATAAAAAATGGTATACTTAGAAAATTTAGATGCCACCTTGAGCAAGTCTCTGGAAAAGCAGCACACAGTCATAAAAGGAACAATGATAAAATGATCAATATTAAATCAAAGCATTAAAATCAATAAAGACCCTAGCAGGGCTTTTCCCGGGGCGCTGCGCCTCTGCACTGCTCGGGGAAGCCGAGGAGGGGGCGGGGCTTGGTCATGTGCCCGCCCCCTGGGCTCCTCACTCCCGGAGCTACGCTCCTGTGCGCTCCCGCTCCAACGGACCCCTGGCCTTACCATTGAGCTGTGCTCCATCTTCCAACAAGAACTTCCTGAGCAAGTGTGTTCAATATAGGAAAGTTTGGAGGTTGTTGTTTTTTTAATTACCAGGTTAGGTACAATTTCTCATAAGTGTTAGTAGAAACAACAGGATGATTCCCAACCCTGCAGTCAGATCCTATGGCAGGTCCAAGAGAAGACAATGGAAGGGGCCAGTTAAGTGCGTAGCAGCTGCATCCCCGGGAATCTTGTACCATGTGCAGTGTTCCCTCTAAGCTGAATTAGTGTGAGCCAGCTCACAGTTTTTTTTAGCCTCCGGCTCACACATTTTTACCTTAGCTCAGGAAGGATGGCTCCAGAGCAGACTAACTGATGCAGTAGCCAAATCGCTCACTCACAGCTTTAATGCCAGTAGCTCACAAAGTAGAATTTTTGCTCCCAAGACTCTATAGCTTAGAGGGAGCATTATATGTGTGCCCTATTTCTGTACACCGTTCCCTCTCCCCAACGGCACAAACAATATTCCAGTTTACACACTAGAAGTCAACATCTGAGAGATAATGTCTGGTTCTCCGGCCTGGGTGTAGTCTGAGGCCTTGTCTGACAAATCCCAAGTCAGCCGAGCATCCGCTGCTCCTCCACACCGTCATCTCATTTGGCCTTAAAGCACACTTCAGGACGTAACCTCAGAGTAGGGTAACCTTCTGAAATGGAGACATATCAAACAAGTGGGCCACAGTCCACAAGTTTGGAAAGAGAATCCCCCTCCCATGACACCCCTTTCTTTTAAGAGCTCTGAACAAGATCAGAGTCAACAGCCCGTGTGGGAAGTCAACTTCATTTATTGGTCGAAACAGGATAACCGCCATCAGCTTGGGCTTCCTTTATGACATTGCTCATGAAAATGCTTCCCACTGATTTACATACTTGTCTTCACTATTTACTTGGATTCGACTTCCCCAGCTCCTACACGGAGCAGGAATCTGGCAGGGGGAAGGTTTCAGAACCAAAAGGCACCTGAAACTTGGTTTACTGCGCTGCTTGTAAAGCGAGGCATGGTATTTCCGCCCCTTCTCTCTGGAATCTGCTGTGAGAAATACCAAGACATAGGTAGCAATGGTTTAACAGCCATTACCCTTCAGCCAAGGTCTCGATACTGGCTTCTAATTGTTTTGAGAATCACCATCCTGTTTCTAACCGATTTGCCGAAGAATCTCTACCCCCTCCTTCCCAGCCTAAAGTATAAATTCATATTTCAGTGCATAAAAGCTTCTTGAGAAATGCTGTTTATGTTATTAACAAGCACTTTGGCACCCCTTTTGCTTCCTGAAATGTTTTACCTTTACCAAGAAGAATCTTTAATTTCACTTTCGGGGAAATGCAAGTGAAAATCTAGGTTTGTGCAAACATCAGTGAGACATTCCATTAGCTGACTCAAATGTGTGGGTTTCTTTCTTTCTTTTAATTATAAGGAGGATGTCCTGAATTAATTTCAAATATTGCCAAAAGTCCAGTAGCAGTATGAGTCAGAGGCAGCCTGGGATTAAACTTTTTTCGGTATAATCTAGTTGCATATGAACATGGGTGTGGGTGGACGGCAGGAGAGTCTGGGGAGGGAGGGAGATTGTTGCTGATGCTGTGACATCACAGCCCTCCCACCACTCTAGGAATTTCCCCAATCTCTATGGCAGGGGTCCTCAAACTACAGCCCGCGGGCCACATGCGGCCTGCCGAGGGCATTTTTCTGGCCCGCCGGGTGTGCCGCTGCCTGTCCTCCAATTCCCAGCAGCACACAAAGCAGCGGAAAAATTGCAGCCGACTCGTCCCGGGCCACATGACAAAGCCCCGCCCCCCTGCTTCCCGTCAGCCAGGAGGAGGCAAAAGGAAGACTGGAAGAGGGTAAGTGTGGGGTGGCAGGCGCTTCGGCTGGCCCCAAGTCTCCTAGCCGGCTGCGAGGCCTCTCGGCCGCCTAGGAGACCTGCGCCAGTCCCAAGAGCTGGGCGGGGGTCTTTTTCCAGGCTTTTTGTGCTGCTGGGAATCAGAGGGGGAGAGAGAGAAAGAGAGAGAGAGAGGTTTCTCTTTCCCATCATGATGCCTGCAGTAGTGGAGTTTCAGGGAGAAGCAGCTGGGGGCTTGCTGCCTTAAAAAGTTTGTGAGGATGCCGAGTTCTTTGTTTCTTCAGAGAGGGAAAGACAGCAGCCCCATCAACGGTGCCTTTTTGCGCACCTTCCCCCCCCCCCCCGCGCCTTCCCTACCTGCAAAATAACCAAAGAAAAAGCCCATCTTCATAGTTTTTTTTTTAAAAAAAACTATAGTCCGGCCCTCCAACAGTCTGAGGGACAGTGAACTGGCCCCCTGTTTCAAAAGTTTGAGGACCCCTGCTCTATGGTAAAAAACAGAGCTTGGGGGAGATTCTTAGAGCATTGTGGATAGTCAACCGAGGCCGTGGCCACACAAGCGAGATAATCGGGGGGGGGGGGGTAGCGAGGCTATTTTGCCCCGGAGCAATTTGCCCTGCAGTTGCGCGATCACACAGGTCGGTGAAGCTGCCGGTGCAACTCGCTGCTGCATGATCAGACGCAACCGCGGGTGAGTTGGGTTTTTGTTGTTGTTGTTCATTTCCGATTCGCATATTCACTGAAACAGGGGATTGAAGAATCACCTTTCTAACCTGGGGTCTTCCACTGGCAGTATGCAATGATACACATACTGAGAAGGGGGGAAAGACAACAGACATGGTGTCAGGATAGCCTTATCAGACTATCCCCGATGCCACAAGTTTGCGCTGGCGCAATCACATGGGAAAAGTCAGCTGTGGCCCGCAGCAAACCATTTGATACTGGAGTTCCCCTAGTAGTTTTTTACTCCACTTCTCCGGTGGATCAAAACAGCTTGTGACGGCTTGCCGACGGTTGCGGGATGCTTCCCAGATGTGCTGGTGTGATCACGCCGCTTTGATCCGCCGGTGAATCGTCCCTCTCGCGTGGCTAATGGGTGCGTGTGATCGTGCCCCGAAAGTGACATCACTGTGTCAGTGTCATCATTGAGTGATCTTAGGCAATGGAGCGTGTGGCACGAGAGCTTGCTCTCCATGGGTGGGCGGTGACAACTCTTGGAGGAAGAGGGAATGAGACAGGAGCCTCCCAACATTGATTTTCGCATGACTTTATAGCAACTAGGAATGTACAGATATGCATTTCCCCCCATTTCTTTCCTATTTAGGCACAGTCAGGAAAAAAACGCAAGATAGAGGGACGTATATCACTCCCATCCTTACTAAGATGAATCTTCCTCTACAGTCTTGGGCGCTCTCAGTACTACTATGCGACTCAAATGCTGATGGACTGATGACAGCAAATGTGGCTCGGTTCTTGGCCAAGGTAGCTGCCCTTAAGAGACATTGAAAACTTTATCATCATTGACAATATTCTCATAAGCTCATAAGCTTTGGACGATTTTAGATGTTAGTTAGACTGCTTTGCCCCAAGTGTAGTTAGGTAATTTTAACTTCTGGGCTAAAGCCCGGGTTTTATCCATTGTTATTTCGATTTTTATGCCTTATTTTACGGGGGTTTTTAATCTTTCCTTCTGATAATTTCCTTTTTCCTTTGGTCAAGACTTCAGTCGTATAGACCCGTAATAAATGAAATGAAACGAAATGAATGAAAAAATGTTCATCCCACCTATTTTCTTTGGCCTACCCCACGCCAAGGTGATGAAGTATGCATGCACACGAAAGCTTATACCCAGAATAAAATTTTGTGGGGGCAATTCTGCCTTGTATTTCCCCTCCATTGTTTTAGCAAACCCATGTGGGAACAGAAATTCCCCTCTACATTGCACACTACTTTCACTTCCTTTGATTATTGGATTCTATGGTATCCTCTACATTGCAGGCCGCTTTCCCTTTCTTTGATCCTTGGGTTTCTGCGGTACCTTCTGCTTAGATTTATGGCCATGCAGGGGTGACTTTGCAGTCAGTACTGCATGGGCCCAGGGTATCTGAATGTGGTTTTGAGCGGCACCTTTTCCTTGGTGTTGAGAAAATGTGGAGCGAATGGCAGATGTGGAACCAGCCTGCGTCTTAAAGGTTCCACCAGACTCAAACTTTGTTCTGTCGCTTCAGACCAACATGAATACCCACCTGAATCTATCCCTGTTCTCATGCCTTTCTTCTACGTGATTATTTTAAACATTATAGGGCATTGTTTTACACCACCGGATGCAAAAAAGCAGGTACCAGTTTTAAGGGCAACTTCTCAATCGAACGTCATTAATGTGCACGGGCGATTTGTCAATGAGGCCTGAACTTTCCAATCAAACCTGAACTACGGAATCCAATAACGTCCCTACGAGCCAATGGCTCCCTCGTCACTCGAGGACAAATGTATTCCTGCCTTTAGGAGAAGAGGTAGAGGAGATAAACTTGTTAGGGAACAGTCATGCGCCCGACACAAAAGCAGCCAAGGAGAAGACCCTCTACAAAAATTAATCTGGTCCCGCGCATACGGAAACCCTCCGCTGACATTTGCCATTCCTGTCAGGCGTAATAAAAAGCTTTTAGAAAAACAACAAACCCTGTATTTGCCTATTCAACACTTCAGCCCTTCAGCTGATTTTGGAAATTATTTCTGATTTATGGCTTTCTTTCTAACGGGTGGCGTCCGGCCTGTCAATTATCCCTCAAAGCAAATGCTAAGTCAATCCTGGCCGGGTAAAATTAACAATAGGAGAGAAGGGCTGGGGGGGCGGGGGGGGGGGAGAGAAAAATTTGTCGGCACCACCTTGGGAAGAAAAGAGAGGATAATTCCAGTAAGGATTTGACTTAACTGCTTCTGGTGATATTTATGGACAACGGGGGGCGTGTGGACAGAGGGGGGTGGAGAAGAAAAAGATGTTGCAGGTGGAGAAAAGGTTTAGGAGCCCCTATCCCCATCATGGGCAGACCACTGCACTTAAACCGCAGGCCTCATTACTACCACACCGGTTCCTTCGGCCCTGCTGATTAAGGTGAGGTGGGCCACACTCCCAAGCGAGCTTGAACTCCTTGTTCATTATTCCTCCCAATTTGACACAAGAGTGAGCTTTGATCTGGGCTCATTACAGACTCACCATTTCCCCCCTCCCCCCCTTACCAGCCCCCCCACTGCAAGCAGATGGGGCGAGCAATTCAGAGGACAGAAACAGGCCTCCCCCCTCCCCTCACACACGCACTCCCTACTGTTTCTGTTCTGGAGGACTGGAATTGGTATTGGCAGAATTAGGGTTGCAAGCTCCAGGCTGCGGGATTCCTGGAGATTTGGGGGTGGAGCCTGGGGGGGAACCTCAGCAGGGTGCAATGCCATAGAGCCCACCCTCCAAAGCAGCCACTTTCTCCAGGGGAACTGTAGTCTGGAGATCTTTTGTAATTCCAGGAGAGCTCCAGGCTCCACCTGGAGGCTGGCAACCCTAGGCAGAGCCTGTTTGGTGTGGTGGTTAAGATCACAGGCTCTAATATGAGAGAACCGGGTTTGATTCCCCACTCCTCCACTTGCAGCTGCTGGTGTGACCTTGGGTCAGTTACAAGTTCTCTCAGAGCTGTTCTCTCACAAGCAGCTCTTGAAAGAGCTCTCTCAGCCCCACCTATCTCACAGGGTGTCTGTTGTGGGGAGGGGAAGAAAAAGGAGATTGTAAGCCACTCGGAGAGTCCTTCAGGTAGTGAAGGGTGGGGTATAAATCTGATTTCTTCTTCTCCTCCTCCTCCTCCTTTGAGATGCTCTACCACTGAGCTACAGTCCCTCCTTCTTATCTAACAGTTCCAGGTTTGGAACAGTGCTATGTATTTGCTTATGTGTTATGTATTAGGTTAAATGTACGACTGTAAGCATGAGCTTCTATTACAGCTCCATAGACTGCAATGCATCCAAAAATACGGAACTGGATTGGTTGCTGTTGCAAACAGACCAATCCGGAAAGACTCTGACTTTCGGCGGGAACAATTCCCATTGGTCCCAAGCAGTGTTCCCGCTAAGCTGAGTTAGTGTGAGCTAGCTCACAGGTTTTGTAGCCTCCAGCTCCCAGAGTTTTGTCTTAGCTCAGGAAGGAGGGCTCGGGGGCAGACTAATTTATGCACTTGCTCACAGTTTTAATGCCAGTAGCTCACAAAGTGGATTTTTTTGCTCACAAGACTCCACAGCTTAGAGGGAGCATTGGTCCCAAGCCCTGATTTGTGATTGGACGTTATTGTTCCAGGAGGTGTGGTTTTCCTGCATCAAACTGTACATAATTGGATCGTTCTGTGAGTTGGTTGTTGTGTTCTGAGCTGAGTAAAGAAATCACTTGATTACAAAGCTGTCTCGATCTCAGTACATGATAAACAGGAAGCCCTTGCTCCAGTCCTATGGAGCTAGAAGCTATTCCTTCAGGCCACCAGTGTATGTTAATTTGTTTCCCGAACATACAAAGTGGGAGGAGAGAGTTATATTGCATAAGGCAGAAGAGGGATAATAAAGATCCACCTCAGTCCTTCAACGCTCCATATTAGAGAAGAAGAAGAAGAAGAGATTGGATTTATACCCCGCCCTCCACTCCCAAAGGGAGTCTCAGAGCGGCTTACAAACTCCTTTTCCCTTCCCCTCCCCACAACAGACACCCTGTGAGGTAGGTGGGGCTGAGAGAGCTCTTTCCCAAGCTGTCCTTGAGGGAACAGCTGGTACAGAGCTATGGCTTGCCCAAGGTCATCCAGCAGCTGCAAGTGGAGGAGTGGGGAATCAAACCCGGTTCTCCCAGATTAGAGTCCGCGCACTTAACCACTACACCAAACTGGCTCTGTCTGCTTTCACAAAAACGAAATTCTGCGGCTGACCAAATCTCCATTTGGATTAATAATTTCTAATTCCAGCATCAATAAAATCCGGCCACAGAGCAGTCCCAAACGCCCTCAGTGGGCCGGAATGTGAATCCAGACTCCTATGCATTTGATTGTTTATACTTTTTCCATCTGGGACAGGAATCTCTTGTTGCAATTACATCATTTTTCTGTGTTTTTTTTTTTTTAAAGAAAAAGTCTGGTAAGGTGTCAGAAACCATATAATTAAATGGCAAATGCTCAGGGCTGTGTTTGACCCAGTGGTGGGATTCTCTGTTTTCTGCAGCCCTCGAGCTATTGAACCACAAATAAATCCCATTTTAATGAAAGGAACCTTATTTTGTCTACAAAATGTTGAAAGTCTGGGACCATAACAAGTGCGCGGAGAACGGCAGGCTCCCAGAGTCCCGGCTGCCTGGTTTGCTCGCATAACCTCATATAATCATACTTGAAACTGCATATGAACTTTTATCACAGACAGCTGGAGAGAAATGAGCGACAGGATTGCTCTGAAAACGTGTCCAAGAACCACAGGCTGTGCTTTGCCTGCTGCAACGGTGCTCTAAGCAAGCACCTTTAATTTTCCATTCCTTCATCACACACACACACACAAACACCCTTAATGTGCTTCTTTATTTATGTACCCTATTCCACAGTTGATAGGGACAGAGAAAGCCATGCAAAAGATGCATTTCCAATGCAAAAGGTTTGGAGTTATGAAAGAAGGTGACCAAAACAACCAAAGCACTTTCTCTACCTCCAGGCTGCTTTTCAACTGCAAAATGAAAGCAGGGAAAAAACCCTGTGATCCAGGGGACATTTCGTAGAAAAAGAGGTGCAGGAGCTAATTTGCATAACTCATTTGCATATGCCACCCCCCCTAACATACCGGAAGTGCATCAGAAGGCAACACCCACCCCTCAGGCTCCATTCCACAGGTGAGTGAAACTGACCTGCTCTTCCTCCATTCCTTCCCCATCCAATACTTTGTGCAATACAAATAAGCGTAAAGAACACACCCGCATTCTCTTCCTGCTCCGTTGAAACCACCAGGTTTCAAGTAGACTTGAGATACCCAGGACATGTGCACCACCCATCCCTTCCCCTTCCCCTCCCCACAACAAGACACCCTGTGAGCTAGGTGGGGCTGAGAGAGGTCTTTTGAGAACTGCTCCTGAGAGAACAGCTCTGAGAGAACTTGTGACTGGCCCAAGGTCACACCAGCAGCTGCATGTGGAGGAGTGGGGAATCAAACCCGGTTCTCCCAGATTAGAGTCCAACTCCTGACCACTACACCAAACTGATGGGGTGGAAGCTGCTGAAGGTTGGTGAAATTTCTCCAGTACTTAAATGCCATGTGCCCAGGTAAAAAATGGTATACTTAGAAAATTTAGATTCCACCTTGAGCAAGTCTCTGGAAAAGCAGCACACAGTCATCAAAGGAACAATGATAAAATTATCAATATCAAAACAAAACATTAAAAACAATGAAGACCCTAGCAGGGCTTTCCCCGGGGCGCTGCGCCTCTGCACTGCTCGGGGAAGCCGAGGAGGGGGCGGGGCTTGGTCATGTGCCTGCCCCCTGGGCTCCTCACTCCCGGAGCTGCGCTCCTGTGCGCTCCCGCTCCAACGGACCCCTGCTGTGATCTAAGATATAGCTGCCTGCCATTTGTGAAGTTTGCTAACTCAACCTGGGCTACCTCCAAAATGTGAGGATGCACTCTTTTGCATTTGATGACGATAATAGGTTCATTTAGGGCAGGGGTGGGCAAACTTGCTCCGTGTAAGAGCCACCTAGAACAGGGGTGGCCAAACTTGCTTAACGTAAGCCGCATAGAATAAACATCAGACGTTTGAGAGCCACAAGACAGGAACAAAATTTTATTGGAAAATAAGCAAATTTGCTTTTTATTAACATTAAATGAGACTGCCAAAAATAATGACAAAATGGTAAAAGCAGATAATGATATTAATTTGTCCAATGATATTTGTTTGCTAATGATATTTAGCTTCCCCAGCCGCCCCGCCAGGAGCCACATAATATATGTGAAAGAGCCGCATGCGGCTTCCGAGCCACAGTTTGCCCATCCCTGATTTAGGGCAACAGAAACCCAAGAAGGTTACAAAAAGATTGAAATCAAAACTCACTTTGACAACTGGAAGGGAGAGTACTTGCCATGGGCAATATTCGGAAGGCACAGAGAACAAAGTTGGTAGTGAAAATGCCTGGAAGTGGCTCCAGAAGGGGTACTTGGAGAAAGAAACGGAAGGACTCATTCTCGCTGCACAAGAGCAGGCACCAGAAATGAATAGTATGGAAAGTCAAGATTCAGAAGGCCAGTGATAACAACAAATGTTGACTTTGCAAAACAAAGGATGGAACAGACTGTGCGAACCCTTACAGATCCAAGAAGCCAGGCCTTGTAGAAATGAAAGTCCTTTCTTTCTTAATGGTCTAAAGTAGGTTGCACTTTCAGTGTTCGTGATACCAAGCATAGGGCAGAAGGTAAGTTATACAGGATTCAAACACAGGAATGATAGTAGGGCACCAATCAGGGCCAACAGAAAATGGCGCAAAATACACATCCGTTGAGTTCCCAGGAAAAAGGCGCCTAAATGTGCAAATGCAGACTTGGCATTCCTTCCCCCCTCTCCCCCAAAACCTCCCCGGTGTTTCTCAGACCACGAGCCACCTGAAATCAGTACAGTTAGAATAATAATTCAAGGTTGCTGGCTCAAACCGGAGAAAAGAGAGGTGAAGCCATAATGAGCAGAGGGGAGGGAGCTGAGAGAGTGTAGTGATGTGGAGAGGCAAGGGAAACCACCTCCCGCCCGGGGACAGTCAGAACCTGACACAGACAACCACATAGTCAATACCTAAAGTAAAATTACCCAGACTGAACCAGGGCTTTTTTCGGGGGGGGGGGGGCACATGCCGGAATGGAGTTCCAGAACCTCTTCAACAAAATTCTTGAGCTCGTGAGTTTTCAGTATACAGATTGAAACCTTCATTTCCACTTGAGATTTCCAGCACCTCTGTTTCCAAAACAAAAACCCTGGACTGAACTATAAAGAACATCACGATAGAGTTGCAGCTAGGGTTGCCAAGTCTCTTAATCTTACCGGCAGGGGGAGTCCTCTGCTGGCCGGGAGCTTCCCTGGCGCGCGCGCAAAGCACGCTAGCCGGGCGACGTCACCGGAAGTGACGTCAGCACGTCAAGGGCGTTGCCAGGGCGACGCTCTGGCAATCGCCCCAAAACTCTATGGTATCATAGAGTTTTGGGGTGATTGCCAGAGCGTCGCCCTGGCAACGCCGCCGACGTGATGGCGTCACTTCTGGTGATGTTGCCTGGCGTGGGGGAAGTCGTCCACGCTGGACGACTTCGGGGGTGGGGTTTCCCCCGCCGGACGAATGCTGGCCGGTGGATCAGGAACCCCTGTAGCGGGGGATCCCCCGCCCCCCGGGATGACTTGGCAGCCCTAGTTGCAGCTATGTTCCACTAGAATCTTTGCAAGAAGTACGGCTTACCATCAGCCAGAAATTCATGGGAGCACAAATTACACAATATCATAGGGAATTACGAAAATATTCTTTGGGACTTCCGACTACAAACAAACAAACACCTGGAGCGTAACGCCCCTGAAATCACAATTGACTTAGCAATCCCACCCAGGAGACAGCAGAACAGAAAAGAAAGAACAGGAGAAGACCAGAAATACGAAGACCTACAAATAGAGTTAGAATGCCTCTGGGAGGAGAAGGTTGTACCAGTTGTCAGTGGAGCCCTTGGAGCCGTGCCTTGAAGTCTCAAGAAACGCCTGGACACTCTGGACATTGAGCAAATAATGCCAGCTCAGTTTCAGAAGGCAGTGTTGGTTGGAAAAGTAAGAATCCTGCAAAGACAGACCGGCAGTTCCTGAGAATTTGGCTAGATTTCGAATTGCAGAACACCATCTAACCGTCTAACATCTGACTATCGCAATTCATAATGATGATGATGATGATACTCAGGGGTCCTTTCGTAGAAAAAGAGGTGCAGGAGCTCATTAGCATAACTCATCAGCATAACTCATTAGCATATGCCACGTCCCCTGACATCACCGGAAGTGTGTCAGAAAGGGAATGCCAGTTTCAGCCCCGTTATATCCTATGGGCCATTGAAATCAATGGCAAAAACTCATAGGGTGTATGAGGGGCTGGAGGAAAGGGGGATTGAGGGAGAGGCTCCAAACTTGCAGGGTAGCTGCTGGGGCCTCTCCTAGAAATACCCACTAAGTTTCAAGAAGATTGGACCACGGGATCCAATTCTACGGGCCCCCAAACAGATTGTCCCATCCCCTCCATTGTTCTCTATGGAGGGAAAATTTTTTTTAACTTTTTTCCTACCATAGAGAACAATGGAGGGAATGGGGGCAACCTGTTTGGGGGCCTGTAGAATTGGACCCCCTGGTCCAATCTTCTTGAATCTTGGTGGGCATTTCGAGGAGAGGCCCCAGCAGCTACCCTGCAAGTTTGGAGCCTCTCCCTCAACCCCCCTCCCCGGAGCTGAATCAGATTAGAGAATCTGATTCAGCCCATGGCTGCCCTACTGGCCAGGTCAGAGCTGGCGGAGCTTTGCTCCACCTCGCTCCGGCCCCAACGGACCCCTGATGATACTATATTGCTTTTGTAAGAAAGCCCTCCGTAACATTGCTGTTCTGCAATGTTCCTACTAAGCGGAGTGAGTGTGAGCTAGCTCAGTTTTTTTAGCCTCCGGCTCGCACATTTTTGTCGAAGGAAGGAGGGCTCCAGAGCAAACTAATTGATGCAGTAGCCAAATCGCTCGCTCGCAACTTTTAATGCCAGTAGCTCACAAAGTAAATTTTTTTTTTTTGCTCACAAGACTCCACAGCTTAGAGGGAGCACTGCTGCTCTGTACATTTTGCTCTGTACGTTTTCTTCAGGCTGGTCATTCAACAAGTTGGTGGTAAGGCTACCAGATCCATAACATGTTCTGGGGTGGTGGTGGGGATTTCTCTCCTTCTTCCTGGACTTCCTGATAACTATAGAGATTTCCCCCCAAAAAATGCTAGAGCGTCCCTCCCGCAAGGTGCCCTGTGTGATGACATCACCTCTGAGTCACCAGGCCCGTTGGCATGGACCGGGCTGCTCAGGGGCAGGGCTCCCCCTGCTGGCCAGCTCGGCAGTGGCGGATTGGAAGCCCTAAAAGTGGGGGGAAACTCACCCATCGGGGGGATGGCAACCCTCAGTGGGGGCCACAGGAAAGAAAACACATGGGCATTGACCTTTCCCAGTTGTCGGGTGGGACCTGCAGAAAGCCCTGTTCTGATGAGTGAAGCTGTCACAGGCGGGTATAGGAGAGACGGTCTTGCCGACACGAGGGTCCAAGGCCACGGACTGCTTTCAGTTTGATAGCCAGAACACTGTCACGATTGCTGACATCGTGCTTTCAAATGTGCTATAGAATTGCGAGGCATCATTACCGTGATGCCAATAATTGGGAGCAGCTTACCTGGGTGTGCAACGGATGCATCTCTCCCCGCATGGCTCTTGTTCTGAAATGCCCTTTAAACGAAACAGCATCAGTAACACCAATGGTCATTTCCTTTTCCTTTTTTTGAAGGGGGGGGGGCGTTTCTTGCAAGGATATGATATCCATTCATCTGTTCCACCTGAGCAGAGGGTATAAGTTAGCTGCCCCGAATACCACTGAAGATAGGTTTCAATTTCCCGGGAGGCCGCGGTGATGTATTGACTTTCCTCGTGACCACTAACCTCTGGGTTTTATCACCCCGAGCCCTATCATTAGTGTGTTGCTCGATCTTGACATCCTACTGCGGCTCTCCTGGTGTGGCAGTGATTGTGCGGTCTGTAATGGCAGGCCTTCTTTGGGAAATAACGGGTATCAGCTCATGGGCAGGTTATTGTAGACCCCCCCCCCAACACCTTCAGCCTAGATGTCCCAGCTTTTAAATTCTTTTTGCAGCTCACTCAAGAAAAACTTGAACATCCCCAGTGCAACTCAAAGAATGTTTCAGAGCCAGCATGGTATGTTGGACTAAGGTTTGGCATTGGGATTGCCAGGTCTAGAAACAGCAGGGATATTTCAAGTTGAGGGCACGGGGAAAGCTATGGCATGCAATGTGGTAATATCCATTCCAGGTGAAAAACAGGAAGTGACCTCACCGTGTTGAGGGGTGTTCTAGGAATTTCTCCAATCTCTGTGAGGAAGACCAAAGAGATCGGGGGAATTGCTTGAATGTTATGCAACAGAAGGGACATCCCTTCTTGGTGAAAACCTGGAATTGTGGTCAGTGCATCGACTAGTGCTCCACAGATTTCTCCATTCTCTGTCATAAAGACCATAGAGGAGGAGAAGGAGGGGAAGGAGGAGAAGAAGGAGAAGGGGAAGAAGGAGGAAGAAGAAGAAGAAGAGAAGAAGAGATTGGATTTATACCCCGCCCTTCACTCACTTGGAGTCTCAGAGCGGCTCACAAACTCCTTTTCCCTTCCCCTCCCCACAACAGACACCCTGTGAGGTAGGTGGGGCTGAGAGAGCTCTGAGACAACTGTCCTTGAGAGAGCAGCTGGTACAGAGCTATGGCTTGTCCAAGGTCATCCAGCCAGGTGCAAGTAGAGGAGTGGGGAATCAAACCCGGTTCTCCCAGATTAGAGTCCGCGCACTTAACCACTACACCAAAATAGGATTTATCCCCTATCCTTCACTCAGAGTGGCTTACAATCTCCTTCCCTTCCTCTCCCCACAACAGACACCCTATGACAGTGATGGCGAACCTTTTAGAGACCAAGTGCCCAAACTGCAATCCAAAACCCACTTATTTATCGCAAAGTGCCAGCACGAGAATTTAACCGGAACACTGAGGTTTTAGTTTAGAAAAAAGAACTCATACCTTAACATCTTTTGCCTTAAAAGAAAAACACAATAACAGAGCTTTCAAGTATACAAACAACTTTTTATTGAAAGGTAAAAGTTTGCATTTGGCATGCTTTTTGGACAATGAATGTGATTTTTTGCTGTTGTATGCATGCTGATAATTTGTCTAACCTTGGCTCATACTTTGTAAGTTTGAGAGCAGCCCAGCCTCCAGTCTGTGTCATCTTTGAGTGCCCAAACTGCGTGCGTGCCCACAGAGAGGGCTCTGAGTGCCGCCTCTGGCACGCGTGCCATAGGTTTGCCACCACTGGACTAGGTGGACCACTGGTCTAATCCTGCAGGGCTCTCCCCCCCCCCCCCCCGGAGTTCTTATGATGAAGACTGAATATGCAGCGTGTGGAGAGAATCCTCGAGGGAGAGATTGGAGGAGAGCTTTCCCAATTTCCCCCTTCCCGTAACTTTAAACAGGGCCCTTATTCCTGTACAACTGACATTTGTGGCTGAGTACTTATCCAGAAGGCTATGGTCCACAGCCAGTCCTGTTTAAGGCTGATGTTTCTGCATACTAGCAGGAATCCTTATGTATGCAGGAAAATAGTATTTATCGATTTAAAAAAAAAAAACACACCCCAAAAACTGTAGCTTGAAAAGGACTGAGAGTCTGTTAAAGAAAGGAAAATTAGTAAAAAGAAATGGGGAAATTCAGTTCCTTCAGTGCTAAAAACATATAGTATCCTTATTGTATTTTTTAAAATAAAACTATCATGGGGGGACAGATTTGGGGAGGTGAGAATTCCCAATTGATGTATTCCCCTCAGGTAGAGAATTCATATATCACTAGTTGGTAGAGCCCAAAGTAAAGGCTCTTGGGAAACTATTGTAGGGAAATAGGGCTCCCAACGTTGCCTCAGAAAATGCTGGGGGATTTCTGGTGCAGTTTCTGGGGAGGGCATAGTTTGGGAAGGATGTGATGTCACTTCCGGGTGACCCTCTAGGCTCCCCTCCTAGTCTCTCTGGTCTTTACCATCAAAACTAAAGTAAATTTCTAGTTCCTAGAGTGTTGCTATGTGGAGGCCATTTCCCCCCACTCCTCAGTTCCTTCAGGGTGCGGGATTTGAGCTGGGACTGGTAATTCACCAAATGGACGGCCGATGAGGGAAGCAAATAAGGAGGTTGTAGAGATTTGGAACATCATCATTTACCTATTGTTCACTTAACTGTTTGGGGATTTGGAGGAGGGGTAGATGACAGGAGAGTGCATCTTCACTGGCCATTCTTCAGGGGCTGCATGTGCTCTGTAAAACATTTGAATGTGTGCACAAAAAGAAAGAAATCAAGAAAAGGATGCCAGAAAGATTTTCATGGATCATGTCAGCATTTCATATTAGCAAACTGCACAATTAAGTAGGTGTAGAGCATATATTAGTTCTGGAGAGACATGTGTGTAACACACACAGACACAGACACACACACACACACACACACACACACACACACACACCTACCTTTAAGCTAGGGTTGCCAGCCTCCAGGTGGGGCCTGGGGATCTCCCGCTTTTACAACTGATCTCCAGCTGACAGAGATCACCTCCCCTGGAGAAAATGGCTGCTTTGGAGGGTGGCATTCTCTGGCATTCTACCATGCAGAGGCCCCTCCCCTCCCCAAACCCCACCCTCTCCTGGCTCCACCCCCAAACTTTCCAGGTATTTTCCCACCCAGACTTGGCAACCCTACTTTAAGCTCAAACAGGAAATCATGCGTTTACAGTTAACTAGCAAGGTTCATAATTCTGTAGCTTCTGTATTGGGGGGAATTCTAACAGATTCACATTTCATGAGCTGTGGAGTTGGGGTTACCAACCTCCAGCTGGGGCCTGGAGATCTCCCCAAAATACAACTGATCTCCAGGCTACACCAAGCAGTCTCCCTGCAGTGGATGGCATCTTCAAAGGGTAGACTCAATAACATCACCTCTCCCCTGAACTTCTTCCCCTACTCAAACTCCACCGTCCCCAAGAAGCGCCCTCACATCTCCAGGGATTTCCTAAGCTGCAGTTGGCATCTCTAGTGCCTCGACTTTGTGATGGGGGGGGTCTGTGTTTAAAAATCATTCCCCATAGGCTGGGTTGGGTTTGGCTTCTCCTTTCAGATAGGGAAAAAATAGTGGCGGCTGAGTTAATAAACCAATAAAAACCTCCTCTGGCGGTTAGATCATCTGCACAAGCCCTGGTCTTTGTGTGTGTGTGTGTGTGTGTGTGATTGCACATATTCTGGGACATCGTGCACTGATAAATCGGTGTGATACCCATAAACAGCAGGCTTCGAAATGTTGTATAAGTGGTATATAAAACCCATGAGACATGCATACGCCAATCAAACAGGTCTATAAAACCAACAAGCAATATTTGGTAGACAGAAACCAAGGGAAGATCCATCCTGTTTTCACCGGATCTTCAGGTCCTAATAACACAGTCTTGTGCACACTTTCCTAGGAGTGTCTTGCTGAACCCTTTGGCTTCCCAGTAAGCCTGCACAGGACTGGGTTAGAAGTTTCCCTTTTTTCCCTTCTTCTTCTAACTTCTTCTTCTTCTTCTTTGCTAAATGAAGATCATCCATTTTGTGTGATTTGGGAATAGATCTTATTATGATTTTATGTTACATTTTTAGGGCCATTAGTTGCTTTGTGAGCCAAGGACTGGTTGCTAAAGATGGCTGTGTGTGTGTATTAAACAAGACAACTGCCAGCGCACCTTGGTAAGAAACAGGCCCTTACAATTTAACTAAGCAATGCATATTCTATTGTTGGGTTGCCTACCTCCAGGTGAGACCTGGAGTCCTCCCGGAATTACAGTGATGGTTGCGAGGCTTGGAAGAGGGAAGTATGGTTGCCACCTCCAGGTAGGACCTGGAGGTCCCCCCCTAATTACAATTGATCTCCAAACTTCAGAGATCTGTTCTTGGAATCAATGGTGGTGTCGGAAGGCCAGCATTGTGGTACCATGGCCCCACTGAGCTTCGTTCCCAAACTCTACCCTGCCCAGGCTCCACCCCCAAACCTCCAGGAATTCCTCATCATGCAGTTGGCAGCCCTAAGGCTGAGGACAGACTGGCAATCTGGAGTGGGATGAATCCGGAGGCAAAAGCTGCGGGGGGGAAATCCCCCGGGGCTGGCTGTCCACATTGGCCAGGGTATTGCGCAAGGATGCCGTTATGGAGCGTTCAGACTGCTGCGGAGTGGCCCCAGGTGGGCCGGCCTCCGCAGCTCATGATAGGGCTGTTTCGGCAATGTGCGCATGTGCGCATGAGCGCTCATGCACAAACTGGCAAAATGCCGCATTCGCACTGCCGCCTCCGCTTGCCTCCCGCCTTCTTCCGGTTCACACTGCCTGGAAGCGGGAGGCAAGCGCAAGACGGCCTCCGGACACCGGTTTCTCCCGGTGTCCTTCTAAAGCGCAAGAAAACCGGCTTCAAAGCGGGTAAGTGCGGAAGGGAGCCGAGGGACAGCTGCGCATGTCTGAACAGGCTCCCTTCCCTCGCTTCCCATGCGGACCTATCCCGGGGGAGATTGCCAGTCTGTCCTCAGCCTAGGTGTCATCTGCATCTCTGTCTTCAAAAGGATCATGAGACAGGAGGGGGAAAACTTCTGCCTGAGACCCTTGAGAGTCCAAGCATTTAGACTACAAATAGCAAGCCAAGTGCTATATCCACAGCACCACACTGTCTGTCGCTTCTGCCCTGCTGGGTGCCAAGTAGGTTTGCCAGTTCTGGACTGGGAAATTACTGGTGATTTGGAGGCAGAACCTGGGGAAGGCAGAGTTTGGAGAGACGAGGAATCTCCGTGGGGTATAATGCCTCAGAATCCACCCTCCAAAGCAGCCCTTCCCCCCAGGTAACTGCTCTCTTGAGTTGCAATTCCAGAAGATCTCCAGGCCCCACCTGGAGGCTGTCAACCCTAGTGGTTATGTGCCTGCCCAGGGTAGTGTATAAGGTTCAGTGGTGCATAGATACCGGCATGGAATTGTTTTCTGCTCGTACTGGACTGGCTATGAGATTTCACTGGGCCGTGAACTTACGCAGCTTTTAATCTCATTCTGCATTAGTGCCTGCGTCCCTTGTGACTCTTTTCTGATCCAGAGACAAAGAAGCCATTTGTAATTCAGATGGGCCCGCTTTATATTGGGAAGACTTAAAAAAAAAAAAAAACGACTTTTCAGATGGTCTCTGTCATATATATGTATACAAAGGCTGGAAGTTACGATTTCTTCTATTAAAAAAATAAAAGTAACGCTTCTTTCAGATCTCAATGGTTCAAATGCAGGATGGAATATTTAAATGAAATCGGGAAGATCAGGATTATTGAATTATTGGTTTGCATTTTAGGTCGGGCGAGACCAGGAAAAGAAACCCCTTTTTTTTATTTAAATAGAGAGTTTAGTGGTTAAATGAGTTTTCAAAGTCAGTTTGGGTTCCCTGCTGATGCGGCTGTGGTTTTCCTTAAAACTTCAGCCAGAGGTGGTGTGGACAAGTGGAGGCATTTTCAAAAAGTTCAAGATGCACCTGCTCTTCGCCGTTTTCTTTACTTCAGCAATATCCCCTTCGAGAGCAGCCTTCCAGTATTACCACTAACCTCCAGACAGCGAGAGATCAGCTCCCATGCAGAAAATGGCTCCTTTGGACGTAGCGTTGCCAGGTCATACCTGACTGTCAGCAGGGTTGCAGGGGAAGCTCCAGCATTTGGGCAAAGAACTCTATGGTCACTGTGTGAACTGGCAAAATCCAGTTGGAAAGTGCATTGAAAGTGGATTGAAAGTGGATTTTTTAGTGCGTGTGACTGCAGCCTCTATGGCAGGCCCCTTCCTTCCTCAAACCTTGCCCTCCCCGGACAAGGTTTGCCAGGTCCCACCACCAACCAGCAAGGGGTGGAGGGGAGACCTACCAGCAATGCTACCTCTAAGCTGTGGAGTCTTGTGAGCAAAAATTCTACCTTGTAAGTTAGAGGCAAGTTTGATTACTGCATAAATTAGTTTGCTCTGGACCCATCCCTCCTGAGCTCGGAAGAAAATCTGTGAGCTGGAGGCTGAAAAACTGTGAGCTAGCTCACACTAACTCAGCTTAGAGGGAACACTGCTTACCAGCAGTGGGGGGACGCCTATCCCAGCATCACAGGAACGTTGCCAGCAATGTGGTGATCTCTCTTCTAGTGCGCAGAATACGTGATGCCATTATGTTGCTGGTGACGCACGATGCTCCTGGCCCCACTGGTGGACCTCCTGAGAGCACCTGGTGCTTTTGGCCACTGTGTGACACGGAGTGTTGGACTGGATAGGCCACTGGCCTGATCCAACATAGCTTCTCTTATGCTCTTATGTCTGGGGCTGGTGGACCTCCTGAGGGCACCTGGTGTTTTTGGCCACTGTGTGACAGAGTGTTGGACTGGATGGGCCACTGGCCTGATCCAACATGGTTTCTCTTATGTCTGGGGCTGGTGGACCTCCAGAGGGCACCTGGTGTTTCTGGCCACTGTGTGACACAGAGTGTTGGACTGGATGGGCCACTGGCCTGATCCAACATGGCTTCTCTTATGTTCTTATGTCTGGGGCTGGTGGACCTCCTGAGGGCACCTGGTGTTTTTGGCCACTGTGTGACAGAGTGTTGGACTGGATGGGCCATTGGCCCAATCCAACATTGGCTTCTCTTATGTTCTTATGTTCTTAATTCGGGTAAAACTCCACGATAGAAGCCATTTTTACCACAGAATTTTTGCCCAAATACCAGAGCATCCCATTTCACCAGTGAAGAGATGACATTACTTCTGGTGCGCATTGGAAAGGACGTTGCCGTATTGCTGGTAATGTCAACAGTTTGGTGCAGTGGTTAAGTGCGCAGACTCTAATCTGGGAGAACCCGGTTTGTTTCTCCACTCCTTCACTTTCACCTGCTGGATGACCTTGGGCAAGCCGTAGTTCTATCAGAGGTGTTCTTGGAAAAGAGCAGTTTCTGTCAGAGCTCCCTCGGCCCCACCTACCTCACAGGGTGTCTGTTGTGGGAAGGGGAAGGGAAAGGAGTTTGTAAGCCGCTCTGAGACTCCCTTGGGGAGTGAAGGGCGGGGTATAAATCCAATCTCTTCTCTTTTTCGTTTTCTCACTTCCACGCCAGGCTAGGCCTCTCACCTCTGTTAGTCTGTCCCCCTGTCAATGTCGGTGGCTAGGGGTGGGGGGCTCCCACCTATGGGAGGGGCTTGGCAGCAGTGTCCCAGTCTCTGTTGTCAAATCTAGGGATTTCCAAAGCCAGAGTTGGCAACCCCACTTACAGGGTTGGCACAAGGGTTATTGTATGTGAAAAATGTTGACCAATTTTGAGATTTTGAAAAAATCACAAGCTTTATGGCCGAGAAGAGCACACCCGGCTTTTGACTAAAGAAATCGGCTCTGGTCTTTCGGATAACTCATCCAGCAGGGATTTTAGGGGACTTTGTCTCTGAAATAGTTAACGCCACCAACAAAACTCAGGCCCCAGAGGGAATAAGGAGGAAGGAATCTGTCCATCAGCTGCAAAACACACACACACAAAAAAACCCTCCTCAGAGCTTTCAGTTAGACATTTAATCATATTATGGTTCCCCAAGCCATCCGAGCCAATTTAATCAAATCCTATCATGGACAGGGTGTTGTTGTTTTCCAAGCCTATTAGCAAAATAAAAAGTTACCACTTATTAAATGACGGTCCTCTTGCATGCTGATTGCCTTGCTAATTTGGGGAGGAGTGTTTCCTTATTTTGTTCTCCCTCACGAGGAAAGAAGGACTCCCACACCATTAAGAAGTGAATTACGGCAGTTTTGGGGGAAGGCTGCAGGAAGGAAAATGCAGGGCCCCGATCTCAAGGTCCCTGACTTCCTTTCTTGGATGCCCCTAGATGCCATTCTGTATCTCACATCCTGCTCTTAGCACAGTGTTGCCAACTTCCAGGTGGTACCTGGAAACCTCCTGCTCCTACAGTTGATCTCCAGACGACCAAGATTGGTTCTCCCGGAGAAAATGGCCACTTCAGTGGGTAGACTCTATGACATTATACCTTGCTGAGGTCCCTCCCCTCCCGAAACCCCACCCTCCTCAGGCTCCACCCCCGCAATCTCCAGGTATTTTCCTATCTAGAGTTGGCAACCCTATCTTAGCAAAATAGTAAAAAGCCCAGGAGCACCTTTAAGATTAACAAACTTTATTGGGGTTGCCAGGTCCCTTTCACAAACTGGTGTAGGGATCGGGGGACGCTCTGGGAGTGGGAAGTGACATTGCCCCCACATTTCCCCTGAAACAGTGACATTGCACGCAATGTGCTTCCATCACCCAGAAGTGACATCTGCACATTGGTGACTTTGGGGGCAATGTTCTGGATTCGGGGCAAAACACTGGTAAAATTGGCATCAGATCCATGGAGTCCTGCTCAAAATCCACAGCATCACCCTCCGATGTTGCTGACATCACTTCCGGGTGATGCAGGCACCTCACATGTGAGGTTGTTGCTTGGAAGGGGATTCAAGCAGAAGCCTGCAAAACCAGGGGGTCCCCCACCCCCACCAGGCAAATGGCAGCCTTACCCAGGCTAAAAGGAAGTCCTTCTTCCCCCAAAGAGGGATGAACACATGGAATTCACTGCCACAGGAGGTGGCGGCGGCTACAAGCATGGACGGCTTCAAGAGGGAATTGGATAAACATATGGAGCAGAGGTCCATCAGTGGCTATGAGCCACAAGGTATATAGGTAGGAACTCTCAGTCTGGGGCAAGTGTATTCTGTATTCTTGGTGCTTCTGTGGGGACAACAGTGGGAGGTCTTCTAGTGTCCTGGCCCCTCTGGTGGACCTCCTGAGGGCACCTGGTAGTTTTGGCCACTGTGTGACACAGAGTTTTGGACTGGATGGGCCATTGGCCTGATCCAACACTGGCTTCTCTTATGTTCTTATGTTCTTACCCCCAAATCTCCAGGAATTTTCTAATCTAGAGCTGGCCACCCTGGAAGTGACATTGCTGTGACACTCTAGGGACTTCCTCAGTCTCTATGGTGATGCCACTTTCTCCTCAGCCTGGCAGCTCTACATCCTAAACAGAAGCTGTGATCACACAGACCTTTAGATCCAACATAGCTGTGAATGCCTGATGGATCTAAAGGAGACGATCAGACAGTGACATCTGGGAAAGGTCCCGCAGCTGTCAGCAACCTGTGCTGCTCCACCACAGAAGTGGAGTTAAAAGACACTGGGGAAAGTTTGGCTCTAACTGGCTGCGATGGGCCACAGATCGACTTTCCCCTGTCTGATCACTCAAGCATGCTTTCATGCCATTGGGATGGTCTGATTATTCCATCCCGACTCTATGCCGTTGGTTTTCTCCCCCCCCACTTTCGCAGTATGTGTATCATCGCAAACTCCATAAGGAACCCTCAGTCTGGAGGTGTGATTCCTTGATTCCTCATTTAAGTGCATGGGAAACAAACAGCAAATATATATATATTTGACCCGCAGTTGTGTCTGATCACACAGTGACGGGCTGAGCCTGCAGCTTTAAAGGGATGTATGATCTCACAACTGCGTGTCCGCTTCCTCTGGAGGAAATAGCCTCATTCCCCTTCTGTTCCAACTGGCGTGTGCGACTGCAGCCAGAGCTATAATGTTCGAAATTCATTGAAATCAATGGGCTTACCAGAGTGTAAGTGTTCTCATAGTGACACTCCTGGTCCCAAAATACCTGGTAAATTCACCACATTCCTTCATGCCAAAATACCGAATGCGGATAAAACAGCAAACGATTGGCACGCCGAATCTGAATGTGTCTTCAAGGCAACTGGAAGCCCCCCCCCCCATATGCAAAAATATGTATTTGTTTAATGAATAGGAGCAAAAAATGTTTTTATTATTATTACTCTCAAATGTGAGAAGCCCTGTGCTTTTTGAAGAAGCTAAGGGGGAGCGCACACACACACACACACACACACACACACAAACTGCTATATGGATTTTCTTCTCTCAGCAAATGTAATGAGTCATCTTACCACACAGTGCCCCTTAGCTGAAATACTTTGTGAAACGGGTACGGTGTAGCTGAAATACATCTCAGATATTTCTGAATGAGCCACTAGGAAACATATGTTTCCAACCTGCCACTGCGAGGACTGTAAAATATGATTGAAACCATATGATTTTTTTTTCTTTTCTGCTCTCTCTCTCTTTAAAAAAAATGAACGGATGTGAAGGAAAGGCTGAGAGTCACAGTGAAGGCTGAAGTCCTCATAGTTCATCGTTAATATTCCCCCCCCCCAACAATGAATGGAGCCATATGGCACCTGAATTATATTGTTCTTCTCTGGAACTTAAAGGGGGCAGCTCTTTAAAATTGGGGGGGTAATCTGGAAGGCCCTCTGGCTATCCTTGCTACCAGCTGGCTAACAGGCCTCAAAGCCAATTTAACCGGTTCGTGAAACCCCTTCACTCATCTGCGGGGTGTGTTTTGTGTAGAGTTGCCAACTCTGTGTTAGAAAACTCCTGGAGCTTTTGAGGCCGGAACCTGGGAAGGGCAGGGTTTGGGTAGGGGAGGGAGCTCAGAAGGGATAGGATGCCATGGAGGCCACGCTCCAAAGCAGCCGTTTTCTCCAGAAGAACTGATCTCTGTAGTCTGAAGATCAGTTGTAATTCCAGGAGATCTTCAGGCCCCTCCTGGAGGCCAGCTGACCTAGTTTTGTAATCGTTGTGCATGTGAGACTCGAGGCCATCCAATACCCACCAATAACAGAATGATTCAAGGGTGATCCAGAAGGCTTCATGTGGGGCTTTTGAATGTGGGTCACTTACACACGAGTTGTTTGGCCCAGCTTGGAGGCTACTGGGAAGCAAGTCCTTTTCCAGCTTCTGCACATCATGTTTTGTTGCCCTTTCTGCAATATTTCCCAAGCCAGCTTAGGCAGCATTGTTTGTTTGTTGTTTTTAAAAAAAGACACATGTTTTGATGTGGCACTCATGAAAAATCCAGATCTTCCTAGTCCCACCCAAATTGGCATTGTTTAGGGCTGCCAAGCCCCCCTGGGGCATGGGGATCCCCCACTAAAGGGGTCCCCGATCTGCCGGTCTGGATCCGACCAGTGAGGGGAACCCCACCCCCATGTGACTGCCCAGCATGATGACACCACCCGGAAGTGACATCATCACACTGGGCAAGTTGCCGGGGTGACGCTCTAGCAATTGCCCTGAAAACTCTATGGTACCATAGAGTTTTAGGGCAATTACTAGAGCGTCGCCCCGGCAACGTGCCCAGCGTGATGACGTCACTTCCGGGTGATGTCATACTGGCGCGCACACCAGACTCCCGGAGAGGGGACAGGACTCCGCCGCTTTTAAAATGGTAAGACTTGGCAACCCTAGCATTGTTTCCCCTGTTCCAAAATACTAGCCATTTCCATAACAGAGATATACCTTTTTGTTATATCAATAAAATGAAAATGGATAGAGTCTTATTCTAAATAAAATGAAAGCTGGAATTTTTGAGTACCTGATAGTGTAATGTTGTAATTATGTGTCAATTTCCACTGAAATAAATATGCCCCCCAGTGGTACAGGGGGAGAATGGCCGCCACAGGGGACTGAGGCAGGGGAAATCGAGGAAACTAGAAGTGGCAGCAGGAGAAAAAAGAAAAAACAAGGTCTTGTCTGCCTACAGGGAGTTCTTACCATAGAGTTCCTGTCAATTCCTAGAACTACCCATTAATGCAAATGAGAAGCTCTAGGAATTGACGTAATCTCTATGGTAAGAGCTTCCAATTTTACTGTGGGGTTTCTGGCGATTTCTGGAGCTAACCATTTTCACTTCAGGTTAGCTGTAGGAATCACCGGGGACTCTGTGGTAAGAGCTTCCTGTAAGTAGATGAGTTCTTATTTTTCTTTTGCAAATTTTTCTCCTTGGATCTCCCAATTTTTCTGGCAGTTGTCTGGCCTGGCAACCCTACACGAATAGCCGTGGTTGTTCACCAGTGCTCTGAGCGACAGTGAGAGAAAAGCAAAAATAAAAACTCTGCCCAGCCTCTGTGCTGGTACATCGTATCCAGGTACAACCCGGAAGTGATAATGGGCAGCTCTAGGGTTTTATGCAGGGTAGTCTCCAGGTCTGCACAAAAAGAACAACACTTGCAGACAATCTGCTTGTTATGTCCAGTGCTTGACTCTTTGTCTGCAGCCAGGGAACATGTCTGGGCATGTTCGCCTGTAATGGGATGTGATAACAACAGAGCTTCCTTCCCCAGAGAACAATGGACCTAAGGATCCTGCCGGTCCCCCTATCAGGGGCTGAGGATATTTGAATGGACCTATGATAGCCCCTGGTGGGAGAATAATCCCTGTTGGACCAATCCCCCTTAAGGGGTGGGGATGGTCAAAATGTGGTTTACCTGTAAATATAAGTGGCTTCCCCATTCCTTTGTCCCCATGTTCAATCCTGACCTGCAAGAAACCACCAAGCTGTATATATGATCCTGGCTCCCTAATAAAAGAGCTATGACTGAAATCACTCCAGTGGCCTCCCGAGTCCAGTACTTTTCACTGCTCAAGTTCCCAAGAGCTTGTAACATCCTGAAGGAGATCTTGGGGTTGGGGAGTGAAGAATACTGGACTCAGGAGACCAGGAACGGTGAAATCATGAAGCCTTTATTGAGTGATTCAGCATGCCCAGTAGATGGTCAGAACAAGCATGCTTCCAGGGCTCCAGGGCCCTCATTATATGCTGGCCGGAGCCACACCTCCGGCCGCACCCAAAAGACCTGATAGGGGCTTAACATATGCGCATGTTTGTCATAGGTTCCCTGGAGGAGCCTTTGGCCGCATTGGCTCCCCAGGGAGAACCTAGGTCCCACATTGGTGGAGGCTTAGAATTTGGACGTCTATTGTTCCTCCAGATTCAAGCTCCCCTCTCTGCCTGACCATGTGCTCTGGCCATGCGGCGGGTGCCATTACGTGGGAGCACATGGCAGGCTGGTTGCTACACAGAGCATACTACATTACAGGGAGGTTGCAGTTCTTCCCTCCTCTGATCATTCTTCGTGTGCCGCCGACCTTTCATACTCACAGTGATACTCCACTGCTTTTTATATTGGCAGTATTATTACTCGTGGTGTATGGTGTGTGTGTGTGTGTTGTGTGGCGAAGTGTCATTTTTTTGGATAGCGGTAATCATGCATCGATTGTGACCAGAACTGAATTTAGCTTCAATTTGTCTTTGATTTATGGGCAAGGTCAGGCGAAATCCCCCAGTATTTCTCATCTAACAAAAAATCATTTCTTTGTAGTCTTTGCATTGATTTGCACACACAAAAAAGGCTACCGCCTCCGAGAGACAAGACCCACATCCAACATCTGATGCGTTGATGCGTGAGAGCTGGAGGCAGAAATACTACATCCCAGAATTCCTTGTTTGCAGTGACCTCCCTTTCGGGTAGTGCCAAAGGAACAACAGAATCCATCCAACATGGAATCTGATGGGACTAGAATGCTCCCATTCCATGTAGAGACGGTGGGGAGAGTGAACAGGAAATGGCATCTAATCTTCCCTCTCGTGCACCCTCCCCCCTTACTCTTGGTGAACTCCCCGGCTATGTTTATATTTGAGGTGACAAGACAGAAACCAGAAGTGGGAATGTTGGAGAGAAAGAAGCATGGATGTGTGTGTGTGGGGGGGGGGGGAGAGTTCACTCTGGTCTCAAAGAGCCATCTCTGGAAGCCGTTTGCTCTCATTTTGAGAGTGCACATTTGGCTTCTCACAGCCGACCACATCTTCAACCCATGTCATGGGTGGAGATTCCAGGGCTGTGATTCATCCTGACATCGGAGATGGCGTCCTCCTCCTTGCCAAACGTTCACTTTGCAGAATGCGAGAGAGAAGGCCCCGTTTCATTCAGACACCATGATGATATATTTTCCTCCCTCCTTTACCCTTCCTGCATAGTTCAGAAGGAATATTTCCTATGAGAAACGTTTTTTTCTCTCTGCAGTGATGATAGAACAATTCTAGGACTTTCGATCTATATATACATATTTTCTTTTCCGAAGTTCCTTCTCACAATTCACGGCAGGCAAGCAGAGATTACCGCCACAATGAGGGTGCCAGGAGGAAAGAGAAAATGGCTACAAAGCCATTGATAACCTTGAGGGGTCAGGCACTCATAAAGAAGAAAGGGCATTCTTGAAATATGGCTTCCAATTTTAGTCGTGGTGACGACAATAATAACTAGGATCAAAGAAATGCAGGAAAACAGAAAGGGGATCCAAACGGGGACTCCAAAACAACCAGATATGTTTGTCTAGGATCTTTAGTTTCACTGGCAAGATGTCTAGCCTCCCTATAGCTCCCCCCCTCCTTATCTCATCTTTGGAGAATGGTCCTTATCTAATATCTCAATACGTTTTACAACCCCGTTTTGGAAAGGTCTCCTTGGTCACACGCACCTTAGGCTAAAAGGAAGGCCTGTTGATTGTATGTTTTGCTTTAACGTGAATGCCCATCAGAGAACAATGCAGAATTTAATTACACTATTACTTCCAAAGATGGGGGGGATAAAACAGAGGCTGGGGCTGCTACGGGCTTCTTTGTCTGTGTGCCAGGGAAATCCAGACATTTTCTCATCAAAAGGAGAGCTGAAGAGGATCTGTTCCCTTAAAGGGGGATATAATGTTAAAGTTAAATTAAAAAGAAAACATAAGTTCCACCGGTAATTATCTAAATATAATACCTGCATTCATGGATACAGAGCGATAAGGAATTTGAGTTTGGCTCAGTATGAAGTGGTGTTGGAAACTGCTATCGTCTCAGCTGATTTACGGCAGTCCCATCATGATTTTCGAGGCAAGAACAGAGGTGATTTGCCATTGCCCTACTTTGCGTAGCGCAGGGTTTCCAGATCCAAGTTGGATAATACCTGGAAATTTGAGTGGTGGAGCCTGAGAAGAGTGGGGTTTGGGTAGGGTTGCCAGGTCTGGGTTGGAAAATACCTGGAGACTTTGGGGGTGACTTTGGGGGTGGATCTGGAGAGTGGGGTTTGGGTAGGGTTGCCAGGTCTGGGTTGGAAAAGTCTGGAGACTTTGGGGGTGGATCTGGGAGAAAGCGGGGTTTGGGAAGGGGAGGGGCCTCAGCATGGTGCAATTGTTGCCTAGCAAGGTACATCATGTGCTCTTATGAACTTCTAATGTTCATAAGTTTGAACATTGGGATGTTATGCTTTAAAGGACTACAGGCACTCTTTGTTGCTGTAAGAGGCTCCAGTCCATTCCAGGAAGCAGGTACCCGACATGGTTCACAGAAAGATAAGAGGCAAGGGCCCCATTGCACAAGGGTTCTCCTGTCAGCTTGTGCTAGGCAACCCCAACCCCCTCCAGCATACCTGCACAAATTATGCTAAATGAAGTTACCTGGCAATTAATCTTTCACCCATCAACTGGCCAGGCTAGGGCCATTAAGGAACAATGGAATGGCTCGGTGACTCATCGGACGCTTGCCCAGGTGTCAGTTCCTGTCTAGCTCTAGTGTTGCAATATTGACCACCCCTTCGCATCCCCTCCTCTTTTTCCTTTAACCAATGGTAGGGATGGACTACCTGGAAGGTGTGTTGGGGGATGTGGTCAGCACTGCCCGCCCCCATATCACCTAATAAAAGAAGTTGCACTCCATGCAGCCGGTCTCTTGAGCTTCCACGACCCCTATCTGCTTTTACCCCTCTTGAGTCCAGCTTACTATCCCAATACCCTTCCTCCATCTTTGATCTCTGGATTCGCGACCAGAGTCAAGCGTGCTTCTGCCGGATCAGAACACGTCCCCCATTTTCTTTTCAATCCCTCAATTCTTCTTTTGGAATGGACAACCCATCTCCAGGAAAGGTAAAGTATCTCCCAACCAACGTTTCTCCTGCTCATGCAAAAGTGCTGTTTCTCTATCTAAGTTTCTTAGGAGCTGTGTATTTGTGTGTGTGATTCTGTTTTTGTATGCTTGAGAACATTTTATAGTAAACATCATTTAAATTGACCTCTGCCTCAGTGCCTATTTTCTGGGAACTCCTGGAAGGGGTGGGACCTTGGTATAGTTGGCTGTAACCCGGTTTATTTGCCAATTGCTAATCTTAAATCCAGAGCAATTCGGCTAACAGAATGCCATAGAGTCCACCCTTCAAAGCAGCCATTTTGTCCAGGGGGGCTGATCTCTGCCAGTGGAAGATCAGTTGTAAATGCGGGAGATCTCCAGGCCCTACCTGGAGACTGGCAACCCTAGGTTTGGGGAGGGGAAGTACTTCATTGGGGTGTAATGACATAGAGTCTGGCTGCAGTGACACACACTAAATAATTCACTTCCAATCCACTTTCAGTGCACTTTTCAACTGGATTTTACTGTGTGTAAACTGACAAAGTCCAGTTGGACAGTGCATTGAAAGTGGATTATTTTGTGTGTGTGATTGCAGCCTCCTCATCTTCCAAAGCTGCCATTTTCTCCAAGTGAACTGATTCCCATTGCCTGGAGATCAATTGTAATAGTGGGAGATCTCCAGCTATGACCTGGAGGATGGCAACCCTAGCGAACCTGAACTTCCTTGGTGGTCTCCCATCCGAGTGCTTAATCAGGGCCAACCCTGCTTAGCTTCTGAGATCTGAGGAAGTCAACTTCTTTGAGGAAGTGTGCTGTGACACATGAAAGCTCATACTGAAAGAAATATTGTTAGTCTTTAAGGCACCACTAGATTTTCAATTTATTTTGCTGTATCAGACTAACAGAGCTGCGGTGGCTCAAGCGGTTAAGACGCTGAACTGCTGACCGGAAGTTCGGTAGTTCAGGAGTTCGAGACCCGAGTGCTGCACGACAGAGTGAGCTCCCGTCTCTGTTCCCAGCTCCTGCCCATTTAGCAGTTCGAAAGCAAGAAACTGCAAGTGGATAAATAGGTACCACTTCGGTGGGAAGGTAAAAGCGTTCTGTGTGCCTCGGCGTCTAGTCATGCCGGCCACGGGACCATGGAAACGTCTTTGGGCAGCGCTGGCTCTTTGGCTTGGAAACGGCCTTTGGTTAGTATTTCCATGGGAAACAACTGAGGAAGGTCCAGGGTCTCTCCAAAGAGGCAGGGAATGGCAACCACCTCTGAACATCTCTTTCCTTGAAGACCCATGAGGGGTTTACACACACAAGAGGAAGGGAACGGAATCCTTGCAAGTGGTGAGAAGGCCTTGAAGCTGGGTCTGCAGCCTTTATTTATGTATTTATTTCATTTATAGTACCTTTCTCCTTAAGGAGGACCCAAACTGTCTTCCATCATTCTTTTCTCCATTGTATTCTCCAAACAACCCTGTGAGGTAGATTAGGCTGAGACTTTGTGACTGGCCCGTGGTCACCCAGCAAGCATCCACAGCAGATCGGAATTCGAACCTGGGTCTCCCGTATCATAGTCTGACAATCTAGCCACACACTGATTAGTTTTTTTTTGGTTTGGTTTTGTGGGCTGTCTGTATTGACACCTGAAAGACAGCCGCCGCAAGCACTGAAGGAGAAAAATAAGGATTGTCTTAGTTAGAGACGAGACAGAATATTGAAAGCTGTCTGGTCCTATTTGAATATCCCTGTTTTGGTTTTATTGCTCCCTCCTGAGTCTTTTATTTCCATCCTCGTTCCTTTCTTCATTCAGAATGGTTTTTTCCCCTGCCAAAATGTAATGCATTTTTCAATGTTATTGGTCAACGGTCAATTGTGTGTAAATGGTGTATAATGTATAAATGGTGTGAAATGTAGAAACGATGTGCGCGGATGAAAAGTCCCAAAGAAAGAGAGCAATCAGCAGCCACAAGGACAAGGAGATGGAGAAACAAAATATGATGACAACGCACAGAATCGTGTCAGTTCACCTTATCCTGATTTTTACTCCAAACTGAGGGAAATTCATTTTTGGGGATCCTACTCAGGCAAATAATTTGTAGGATTGCTGAGGGAAGTTCACACTGGCTGCTGTTTGTTAAGAGCCAGTGTTGTGCTAGAGGGCCCGTCAGCGGATTAAATTGTCAGTTGATTAAGCTGAACAAAGTTGGAGTATAGTACCATCTTAAGACCAACAAAGTTTGATTCAAGGTATAAGCTTTCGTGTGCACACACACTTCTTCATATACATGGATATGGAAGTTACCCAGGGGTCCATTGGAGCAGGAGCGCACAGGAGCGCAGCTCCGGGAGTGAGAAGCCCAGGGGGCGGGCACATGACCAAGCCCCGCCCCCTCCTTGGCTTCCCCGAGCAGTGCAGAGGCGCAGCGCCCCGGGGAAAGCCCTGCTAGAGTCTTTATTGTTTTTAATGTTTTGTTTTAATATTGATCATTTTATCATTGTTCCTTTTATGACTGTGTGCTGCTTTTCCAGAGACTTGCTCAAGGTGGCATATAAATTTTCTAAGTATACCATTTTTTATCTGGGCACATGGCACATAAGTACTGGAGAAATTTCACCAACCCTTCAGCAGCTTCCACCCCACCAGTTTGGTGTAGTGGTCAGGAGTTGGACTCTAATCTGGGAGAACCAGGTTTGATTCCCCACTCCTCCACATGCAGCTGCTGGGGTGACCTTGGGCCAGTCACAAGTTCCCTCAG
The DNA here is from genome assembly GCA_029233225.1 of Lepidodactylus listeri. Classification (NCBI taxonomy): domain Eukaryota; kingdom Metazoa; phylum Chordata; class Lepidosauria; order Squamata; family Gekkonidae; genus Lepidodactylus; species Lepidodactylus listeri. The sequence continues at coordinate 9,395,478 of JARCFY010000021.1, read as the reverse complement.
AGCTGTTCTCTCATGAGCAGTTCTCAAAAGACCTCTCTCAGCCCCACCTACCTCACAGGGTGTCTTGCTGTGGGGAGGGGAAGGGGAAGGGATGGGTGGTGCACATGTCCTGGGTGTCTCAAGTCTACTTGAAACCTGGTGGTTTCAAGAGAACAGGAAGAGAATGAGGGTGTGTTCTTGACGCTTATTTTTATTGCACCAAGTATTGGATGGGGAAGGGAATGGAGGAAGAGCAGGTCAGTTTCACTCACCTGTGGAGTGGAGCCTGAGGGGTGGGAGTTGCCTTCTGACAAACTTCCGGTATGTTAGGGGGTGTGGCACATGCATATTAGTTATGCTAATGAGTTATGCTAATGAGCTCCTGCACCTTTTTTTCTACGAAATGACCCCTGAAGTTACCAGTCTATGCATATAGGTAGCGGGTGACCAGCAAATTAGCATAATATACCGTGTTTAACAGATGCAAGGACCAAACTGGAATAACAAGTTTCATTTATATGGTCACTGTCTGTTTGGGTTTAATTCTGAGGGAAAACACAGTGAAAGAAAGAAATACATCAAAATCGGAGATAGATGGGCAGATCAACCCTTTTTAATTACGGAATGCTGAGAGTAATTAACTGAGACACTGTTGTTATGCTCCATCCATCTCTTCTCAAGCAGGGAGGTAACTTTACAGAATCCTTTTCTTTGAGGTGAGATGACTGGCTGTGCAGTATGTATCTCCTCTACCCCCAGACCAGAGAAACGCATTTCAATCTACCATTCCAAACAGCATTACAGTCAACTATTCATTACATTACATTACTTTCACTATTCCAATCTATTCTTCCAAATAAGAAATGGAAATAAAATAAAGAGGATATATAGCTCTTCTTGGTGAGAATACATATGTAAGGACTGAACGAGGTTAGCATATGTGGTGAGATAAGAAATCAATATCCCTGTTAAGTCCTGGGGGGGTTCCATTGTTCCGAGTGTTGTAATAACTTGTAACTCAGCAGTTTCCCTTTCTAGTCTGTTCTTGAAGTTCCTTTGCAATAAAGTAGCTACTTCGAAGTCACCCTCAAAAGTTGATTAAGTTGTCAGGGATGCGACATGCCCTTCGGTCTCTCTCCACTGCCATTGGTGAACTCTGTCCCCCAAGATCAGCTGTTGGCTCATCTTCAGTGCATTCATGGGATATCTGCAAATGCTGTAATGTCTCGAAAGGAATGCCAAGAACTGCAGCTTCTCAGAAGTAACAGGGACAGATGAGACACAAATATATGTTTGGAGCATTAACAAGATTCGTTTCTGTCATTGGAACTCGTAGCAGTGAGACAATTTTGAAAATTTGCTCAAGTCTCACCTGAAAGTTCCAGTATGGTTTAGTGGGTAGGGTGTTAGATCAGAATGTAGGGCCGTGGACATACTCGTATTCTGCTGCGCCTCCGCGGCGCGGCAGAACAAGGCAGGGGGAATTGCCCCCGCTGTGTGGCGTTTGCACGCCGCTGGAAGGAAGCCACCCGCAGCGTCCAGACTGCGGGTGGCTTCCTGCAGTGGCATGTGAATGCTGTGCAGCTTCCCTGGCTGGTGCACGTTCACACCCACCGGAAGCGGGTGGAACACGTGCCACAGCAGCCGGGATACCACTTTTAAGTGGTGTCCCGGCTGCTGCAGGAGGAGCACGTACGTGGCCCACCTCCTCCAGACAAACGTGGCAGTCTGGACTGCCGCTCTGCCTCTGCTTTCAAAGCGGAGGCAGAGCGGGCCAGACTGCCAGTCTGTCCTCGGCCTTGGAGAGCCAGGTTCAAATCCCCATTTGGCTCACTTGGTGACCTTGAACCTTCCATTCTCCTTCATACCTTCCTCACAAGCTTGTTGTGAGGATAAAATGTAGGAAGAGGAAATAATGCCTTAAGCTGTTTGGGGTCTCCTTTGGGGACCAAAGCCGGATATCCATATCTAAATAAATAAGTCTCTTATGCTATTGCATAATCTTTACTTGGTGCAAAGGCAGGCGGTTTCCAAATATGAAAATAATGACTGCAGCAAAACGCGACTCAGTGTGAGGAAGTAAAACAATAAATATGCAGTTGGTGGAATCATTAAGAGATAAAAATGTTGGTGGGTGGGGAAAGGGGAGATAACTTGGTGAACTCTGTGTTCATCCATAATGGGCTACTGCATAGTTGAGCCTGTCCTTCTAGAAAACAAAAATTAATTTGCTTTGGCCAAATTAAAATTAATTAAAATTATGCAATGTTGCCCTTGTGTTAATTTTAATGGCGAGGTTGTTGTGATTTAAGGCTACAATTAGTTCTAGTGTTTGAAAGAGAAGCACTGTAATCGAGACAGGACATTTTAATAATCCTGGTTATAAACATTTAATACATCATCTTTAGGGACTCACAAACACATTGTAATTAACTTTTACAACTGAAATAAATCAGATTGCATTAGCATATTGCAAAAGGAAAAAAAAAATCATTTGCATGATTGAAAACAGCTTTGGAAAATTATGTATAACAGGCCTTTCATGTAAACATCAATGTGAACTGCTCTGAAATTTGTACCGTTTTATTACCGGGTGTCGTGTTTTCTCTTTTGGAAAAAAAAAAAGTTGAAAAGAACAAAAATAAAAGTATTGTCTTCCCTCCTCTGAGAATGGTTCCTCTTCGGCTATCATCACGAACATATAAATCACCCCCTAGTAACAAAGGCATAAAGTGTCTATAATGACCGAGGCCAATTTAACCGCTTTTAACCGTGGGATTAAGACTTTTATCATGAAAACACTCCGAAATTTTGGGATCATCTAATAATAACTGACTTCTGTGAGGATCATGGTAGCACACAGAGATGCCCAGATTGATCAGTGCTATTTACTGGGGGGGGTGTGTGTGTGTGTGTGTGTGTGTGTGTGTGTGTGTGTGTGAATCCTACAAAATATTTGCCTGAGCTGAGTCTTGAACTGGTGACCTTCCGGTGGTCCAGATGTTAATAGAGAGGGAATCCTTGTCCTCTCCGGATTCTATCATGACCCCATCCTCAGGCAGACAATTGGCTGACCTAGGTCAGTTTGGCTGCCTAACCTGGCCGTAACTTTTTCTAAGAGAGATTTATATGCAGGGCGGCCAGCCACTGCCTAGCAACCAGCTAGAGGAACAGGAACATGGGGGCGCCGTCGCCAATGGCATGATGTCACTTCCAGCGTAAACCCAGAAGTGATGCTACACCTCTCTAGGGAATTCTGAAATCTCTATGGTCTTACCATTGAATTTCCAGCAATTCCCAGAACACCAGCTCCTACAATGGCTTTCCCCAGAAGTGACATCACACCAACCCCTGATGGCTGTCCCCCCAACCCCCATTATTTTTCTCCAACTGGCCATAGAAGCAGTGGCAGGAAATGGGACCCAGGTTGGGGAATCCCTCACCTCCAGCGGGAAAATGCCAAGCCTGTCAGAGTCCATTAATATTCCGCACTCCAGTTTAGGTCTTTTCTCTGTGGCTTTCTTGCGCTCTCTCTCTCCTCCTTCCGTCAGCTCTGTCTCTATATCACACTTCACTCTGCATGCTATCGAGTTATTTCAGACACGTAGTCAGAAGCAGGAACGGCTTTCGAAGGGGTTTCATGGAATATAGATGAAGGTATGACTACCAGGCTGCGGTGGCTCAGAGGTTAAGACGCTGAACTGCAGACCGGAAGGCCAGTAGTTCGGCAGTTCGAAACCCGAGTGCCGCGTGATGCTGTGAGCTCCCATCTTCGGCCCCAGCTCCTGCCAACCTAGCAGTTCAAAAGCAAGAAATTACAAGCAGATAAATAGGTACTGCTTTGGTGGGTGTGAGGCTTCTGAGTCGACTCAAATAAGCCAGGCCTTTGGTGAAGTAAAAAGTCCTTTTATTCTTAATGATGGTTCAGGTACTCAATGTTTGTTAGAGATAACTTGGTTACAAGCAACAGGGATTAATATACCATACACAGTAAGGTGAGAGCAGGCAAAAAGCCAATCAGAGCCAATACAAAAAAGCGCGAAAACCCCCCAACCGTTGGTTCTTACAAAAAAGGCGCAAAAGCACTAAATCCCCCCCCCATGCCCCTTAGTGACCTTCTACTTGCAGTTCACAGGCTAGGCACCTGGCTAGAAACAGTTCAGCAGTTCTCCAAGGTTACAAAAGCAAGATAAAACATTCACGACTCCAGAGAGAAAGAGGGAGGAGGCGGGGGAAGATAGCCAGACTGTTTATGTGACGTGGTGGAATGCGGCAAGTCATCCTCCCGGGGAAGAAAAAGACACATTAAGCAGGACAGGCAATAAACCTCAAGGCTGGCCATAAATTACTGATAGACATTCACTGATAGAGATCCCAGCCTGAACAATTAATGGCAGCAGATCTGACAGTGGGAAGGTAACAGCATTCCATGTGCCTCAGCAACTAGTCACGCCGGCCACATGACCACAGAGATGTCTTTGGACAGTGCTGGCTCTTCGGCTTGGAAATGGAGATTCCCCCTAGAGTGGGATTTGACTGGCTTTCGAGCAAGGGAAACCTTTACCTTTATGACTTCTAGCCAATATGATTCAAGGGAACCTCCCCGTTCAGAGGCAGTATACCGCTTAATATCAGTGCTAGAGGGAAGCCTAGGCCTATTTTACATTATTTATTTATTTACTCACTTCCTTTATTGTGTTTAAGTCCTGCCCTATCCCAAAAATGAACTCAGGGCAGCTCACAACAAATTAGGCTCGAAATAAACAATAGTACCATATAATAAAACCAAGTTAAAAGAAATTAGAGAATAAAAGGAGGTGGCAGCAAAAACAAGACGAAAACCCCAGAGCAGTCCTTGATGCCTCCTTTAGGGTGATTAGTTTGATGATATATTTCTGTGGGCAGGGGAGGCCGAGATGGACTGGGCATCCACCACCCCCGCCAAAGGCCTGACAAGTCTTGAAGGGCCCCGATCTCACATGGGAACATTTTCCAGCAAACCGGGGCCAGGGTGGAAAAAGCCCTGGCTCTGGTCGAGGCTAAGTGGATGTCTTTCAGGCCAGGGTCTACCAGTAAATGTTGGTCAGCGGAGCGCAAGGCTCTCCAGAGCACATACGTGGAGAGATGGTTCAATAGGTAAGCTAGTTCCAGGCTGCATAAGGCTTTAAAGGTCAATACCATGACCCTGAACCAAATCTGGTACTTGATTGGCAGCCAGTGCAGCTGAGGGAGCACAGGTTGAATGTGAGTCCCTACAGACATGGCCATCAGCAAGTGCACTGCCACATTCTGCACTAGCTGTAGTTTCCGAGTCAGGTTCAAGGGCAGTCCAGCGTAGAGCGAGTTACAGTAATCCAGCCTGGAAGGGACCATTGCAGGGATCACTGTAGCTAAGTCCCGGGAGGTGAGATAGGGAACCAGTTGCCTGACCAGCCGATGATAAAAGGCTGACCTGGCAACCGGTCACCACCACAGAAGAGGCCTTAAGAACATAAGAGAAGCCAATGCTGGATCAGGCCAATGGCCCGTCCAGTCCAACACTCTGTGTAACACAGTGGCCAGAAACACCAGGTGCCCTCAGTAGGTCCAGCAGTGGGGCCAGGACACCAGAAGCCCTCCCACTGTTGCCCCCCCAGCACCAAGAATACAGAGCACCACTTGCCCCAGACCAAGACTTCCTATCTATACCTTGTGGCTAATAGCCGCTGATGGACCTCTGCTTTGAAGTGTAACATATTCTTCTGTAGCCAGTCTTCATCTTTTCTTGAAATCCCTCAGTTTAATGAGAAAAGTCTTCACTAAATTTCTTTGGTGACTTTAAAATGGTCTGTCTTTCCTTTGATGTGGGTTGCCAGTATCCAGGGGTCCGTTGGAGCAGGAGCACACAGGAGCGCAGCTCCGGGAGTGAGGAGCCCAGGGGGCGGGCACATGACCAAGCCCCGCCCCCTCCTCGGCTTCCCCGAGCAGTGCAGAGGCGCAGCGCCCCGGGGAAAGCCCTGCTAGGGTCTTTATTGATTTTAATGTTTTGTTTTAATATTGATAATTTTATCATTGTTCCTTTTATGCCCGTGTGCTGCTTTTCCAGAGACTTGCTCAAGGTGGCATATAAATTTTCTAAGTATACCATTTTTTATCTGGGCACATGGCACATAAGTACTGGAGAAATTTCACCCACCCTTCAGCAGCTTCCACCCCATCAGTTTGGTGTAGTGGTCAGGAGTTGGACTCTAATCTGGGAGAACCGGGTTTGATTCCCCACTCCTCCACATGCAGCTGCTGGGGTGACCTTGGGCCAGTCACAAGTTCTCTCAGAGCTGTTCTCTCATGAGCAGTTCTCAAAAGGCCTCTCTCAGCCCCACCTACCTCACAGGGTGTCTTGTTGTGGGGAGGGGAAGGGGAAGGGACGGGTGGTGCACATGTCCTGGGTATCTCAAGTCTACTTGAAACCTGGTGGTTTCAAGGAAGCAGGAAGAGAATGAGGGTGTGTTCTTGATGCTTATTTTTATGGCACAAAGTATTGGATGGGGAAGGGAATGGAAGAAGAGCAGGTCAGTTTCACTCGCCTGTGGAGTGGAGCCTGAGGGGTGGGTGTTGCCTTCTGACACACTTCCGGTATGTTAGCAGGTGTGGCATATGCAAATGAGTTATGCTAATGAGCTCCTGCACCTCTTTTTCTACGAAATGACCCCCGCCAGGATCTGATATCGCCATACACTCAAAGTGATAATCGCAGTGACAAAATTCAGCCTGTGCTGTATCTTTGCAAAAGAATCAGACGGCTGGCAGATCCATCAAAGGTCCCCTCCAGCTTTACAAAGCAAGTCTTCGGGGTTCACCGTAATGTCATCTGCTTATTTCATTTGCTCAGACTTAAATTCCGGCATAATGAAGATCTTCATTACCCGCTATCAGCCAGTTCCCCGAAACAGAGCACTTGCCGAATATTCTGAAGTGAGCGCCGAAAGATATCCTAGACGTTTTTTCCCCCGTGGTTCCTGATGCCCACGGGGAGGGTGTCGTTTCCTCCTGTGGGCCGTTCCTTATTGATTTCAGAAAGCAGTAAGTTAATTAATGTGCAGAGTGGAGCCTATTGCATAATTAACAGGACATTTACCTAAAATCAATAACCTAATTGCCACACCTACTGTACATCAGGGATATTGTTGATCGGATTGAGAAAAACTCATTTGTATCTCTGTGTTAACACAACGATTGGTGGCTTTGTTCAGGAGGCCAACCAGATCTGTAAAGTGATACTTTATTGAACAGCCAATTGAACTTTTTCCAGCCCTGCGAAGTATGAAGGACACCCGTAGACCCGCGGCAACCAGCTGGCATATTGATGATGTCCGTTATCCATTGCCATTTCCTTCGTACCTCACTTGACAGTGAAATGCGGGTAGAAGGATTTCAAAAGACGTTTTTTATAGTCTTCATAGGTGAAAGGAGGTCTTCTCTTGTATTTGATGGAAGTTGGTGTAGAGAGTTTGGCTCTCTCTGTTGTAGTGTGTGAGCAGGCCGCAAGCTGACCTGGCAGGTGACTGAGTATCCCTGCAGGGATACTAGGGTTGCCAATCTCCAGGTGGTGGCTGGGCATCTCCTGCTCTTACAACTGATCTCCAGGTGACGACAAAAAGTTTGTCTGGAGAAAAAAGCCTCTTTGGCCCAGTTTAGTTTGGCCGTTTGGCCTGATATAGGCCCACTTTGCAAGCGGATTGAGAAAGCCCATTCACACAGCCACAGCTACCTGGTGTTGCTGTGGCGCACTCATCCCATCCAATGTTCCCTCTAAGCTGTGGAGTCTCGTGAGCAAAAATTCTACTTTTGTGAGCTACTGGTATTAAAGCTACGAGCGAGCGATTTGGCTCCTGCATAAATTAGTTTGCTCTGGAGCCATCCTTCCTGGGCTGAAACAAAAATGTGTGAGCTGGAGGCTAAAAAACTGTGAACTAGCTCACACTGACTCAGCTTAGAGGGAACACTGATCCCATCCTGAAGCGCTTTCATCCTGCTTTAAAAAGGTACTGTCAGTGAACTGCCATAGACGGGGGTGACTGCACCAATATTACAATGTTACATCCGGCTAAGCCTTTTTGTTTAACTTGCATTGTTTTGGGTCTGAATGTTTTACTCCATACTTATAGGTCCCGGCTAGGAGATAGCATCAGGGAACTGACCCCCACCACTGGAATGCACACCTTGCTTCACCCGCTTTGCTTTGCTTTGCGCATGCTCATTACTCATTTGCTTTTATCTCTAGCTTCCTCAGCTAACAACCTTGAAAGGAAGTGCCTCCTGTTATGTGTTACAAGAACCACAGGTGTTATATATTCTATTTTCTTAATTTCTCTGGGAACCGTTCTCCCAAAATGTTCAACGGTATTTCTCCCTGAGAACACATTTTGCCGCGCTTTCCTCGGGAACACTGGGCCAGTATAATTGGGCGCCAAGAATTCTCTGTGTTGATTGGCAGAGGGTAGTTGGGCCATATTTCATATCCAGTATAATTATGATTGTAATTCAAAGCTTAAGCATTACTAACAGAAGAAGTGTCTGACCAACGTGATCTTTTCTACAAATAAAGGACTATTTGTTTAAGGAGACCTGTTGTGGACTATATCTATTGGGACAGTCTCACAGGTACCTGGTGAAACTGGTGTCAAGCCATCTGGGTGCACATTCATCCCGCTTCCTGTCAGTGTGGACGCAAATAAGCCATACATCAGCCAGTGCTGGTAATGAGAACTCTCTGATCTGGCTGCTGCACCCATGCACCCATGTGCCTATGCACAGGTTGGCAAAATGGACCGAAGCCACGCGCCACCACAGCGGCAGTGCCAGGGGCCACCCCACAATGTGAAAACTCATTCTGCCTCCTCGCCTTTATGGTCCCGCATCAGTCCACGCAGTGCAACCGGAAAGCCCAGTGACAACTCGGCCTGGGTCTTTTTGCCCCACTTCCCTTGCGCTTCATTTTGCCAGTCTGCCTTCATCCATTGAAAGTTGGACTCTATGGCATTATGCCCCAAACTCCGGCCTTCTGAGGCTCCACTCCCAAAATCTCCGGGTGTTTCCCAATCCAGAGCTGGCAACTTTAATGGATACTCAAAAGTACTATGTTACTACTAGTCAAGGGTCCTTTCGTAGAAAAAGAGCTGCAGAAGCTCATTAGCATAACTCATTAGCATATGCCACGCCCCCTGACATCACCGGAAGTGTGTCAGAAAGGGAATGTCAGTTTCAGCCCCATTACACCCTATGGGCCATTGAAATCAATGGCAAAAACTCATAGGGTATATGAGGAGCTGGTGTAAAGGGGGTTTGAGGGAGAGGCTCCAAACTTGCAGGGTAGCTGCTGGAGCCTCTCGTTGAAATACCCACCAAGTTTCAAGACGATTGGACCAGGGGGTCCAATTCTATGGGCCCCCAAACAGGATGTCCCATCCCCTCCATTGTTCTCTATGGTGGGAAAAAATGTTACCTTTTTTTCTACCATAGAGAACAATGGAGGGAATGGGGGCAACTTATTTGGGGGCATGTAGAATTGGACCCCCTGGTCCAATCTTCTTGAAACTTGGTGGGTATTTGGGGGAGCGGTCCCAGCAGCTACCCTGCAAGTTTGGAGCCTCTAACTCAAACCCTCTTCCCTCCAGTCACTTTTAAAGTTGCCACCGAATTTCAGCGGCAATTCGGCAGCAGGCTGAATCAGATTAGAGAATCTGATTCGGCCCAAGGCTGCCCTAGTGGCCACTCCTGAGCTGGCGGAGCTTTGCTCCGCCTCGCTCCGGCCCCAACAGACCCCTGCTACTAGTATACTACTATGACTACTACTTGTCTTAAGTGCTGTCAAGTTGCTTCCAACTTCTGGCGACTCTGTGAATTAGTAACCTCCAAAACGCCCTATCGGTAACAGACTTGCTCAGGTCTTGCAAATGGAGGACCATGGCTTCCTTGAATGAGTCAGTCTTCCTCTTTTTCTGCTGCCTTCAACTTTTCCTGGCATTGTTGTCTTTCCCAGTGACTCTTGTCTCCTCAAAATGTGACTAAAGTACAATACTTTATTATTAAAAATCATTTCACTCAGTTGGTGGTCCTGTGCCCATTTGAGCCAATACAGTATTTTGCTTTGTCCTTGGAACAATAAGAACCACTTCCCTTTTGACGTGCGTAGAATAATATATTGCATGGTCCCATCGCATTCATTTTCTGACTTCCCCCAATGCGTTGTGGTTTTCCTTCCAGTATCTGTGCGGGTTTTTATCAGTGAATCTTATTTTCTCCCTTCCTCACCCTGGTGGATTGTCTGCCTGGGGTTCACTGGACTTTTCAGAGAGACTAGGGGGAGGGGGAGAGAAAAGCCCAGCTAATCTTTCCAAATTAGCGCAGCTCTGAATCTGGAGCGTCTCATTAGATGTGTGTCTAAGATTTATCAGCTTTCATTTGCCTAATATTGGGCCTAACTTTCGGCTCCTGGCCCTTCCAGCAGGGGGTAAGTGCGAATGGGAAGGGGTCCTTTGTCACTGCCAGGCGGCCTCGCTAATTTGCTCCGCCTAATAAAATTACAAATGAACGCAGCTTTACTTGTGCTGCCTTTATAAGTTATAATAACCTTGGCCCCCCATAACCTCCTGCCAGCTGAATTAATCAGATCGTATTAATATTTCTTCTTACTTTCTTTTAACTGGTTCTTCTCTTAATTAAAGGGGGCAAAGATGTAAACAGGGTAGGTGACTGGGATGTTGGCGTCGGGATATAAACAAGGCTCATTAATAAGATGGATGTCCCGGCAGACGGCAAAAATTGCTTAGTCGGCAAGCATGCATTTTGCAATTTCCTTCCGACTAAAAGGACTAACGCCAGATCTTTACCTTTTCTCCCCCACCCCCTCATACCCACCTCTTTTTTTTAATGTATAAAAGATGGTAATTTTGGCGAGCTAAGTAAAGTGGAAGCTGATCTGTCAATCAGCTCGGATAAAGGTAGTTTGGGGTTATTAAATCTTGTCTCCCCCTTCAAAACGATGATCCTGCCAAACTGGGGTACAAGAACATCCACAAAAGGGGGGGGGGAATAAGAATCCTGCTATGGGGCATTATGAAATATTTTGGGTGTTCATGTTTTTGTTCATTAAAATGGGGATTTTTTTTTTTAAAAAGAAGTTATTTGTGTGAGTTTCTATTACTGATTGATTGATTGATTGAATTTATACCCCACCCTCCCAGCCAAGGCCAGCTCAGTGCAGCTATGTTGCCACAGTAAGAAGACTTTTCTGGGAGTAACCCCACTGAATAGATGTAAGTAGGATTCTGAGTAGACCTTCTTAGAGTGTCTCCCTCAGGCAAGCGAGTTCCTTTTACGTATGGACAAGCTATTCAAATGCCCCTTCAAACATGTATAAGGCCAAGAAACATCTAAAATTAGTTAATCAAAGCTCCCAGTAGAATGGAGCTCAATGGGAGATACTAGTTGTTCTGCTTTAAGGGGCATCTGACATTACGGAGAAGTGTGCTATCCGTTTAACTCATTCACATAGAATTTTGATATCTGAGGGGGGAAAAAATAATTTAGCTAGCTTCCTCAATCAATTCTCTAACCACTTGTTAGAAAAGAAGACTGGTCCGCACTTCATCCTGGATGGATGGATGGATTTAATTATATTTATTTATTTATTCGGCTTATATGCCGCTCTCCCCGTGAACGGGCTCAGAGCGGCTTACACATAAATACTTTAAAACATTTAAAAACAGAATAAAATTCACAAAAATCCACGGTTACAGAATAAAGTGGTCAAAAGAAGGCGGATGATACCCAACATTTCCTGCTTACAGCGCTGATGGTACTCGCCGACATACCGGTCCAAGACAGAGATCATGATGTCAGCCGTAACAGAGGAAAGGCAAGAAAGGGAAGGCAAGACGGACAGACAGATAGACTGGTAGATGGTGAACTCAACTAAGAATCTGGATCACCAGCACCATCCTAAACAGTACTATTCTCTTTTAAACCCACTGAAGTCGATGAATTTAGAAGGCTATAGCTCTGTTTAAGAATTTTTTTTTTTTAGTGCGCTACACCAACAGGGCTATTTTGGGGCAGGAACGCACAGGAACGGAGTTCCGGCTGGCTCCTGAGTTGGCCACGCCTACAGCCAAAACCTCTGCTCATGTGTAGCTACAGAGTACGCTGCCCTCCCCAGGTTACACGCAAGAGGGAAAGGCGGCATGTTGAAATGCCCTCTTTCCCTCTGGGGAGCCCCTGGGGATTTCCTTGTCAATTTCACTCCCCGCCAGTCAGCTGAGAGTGAAATTGACAAGGCAAAGCCTCTCTCTGCCTTCCCTTTTCAAGCTAACAAGTCACAGCTGGAAAAGGGCAGGCAGGGAACCCAGGCACCTTGGAAAGGCCTTTCTTTTCCTCCCCATGCCTGCCCTGTGCTTTCGCAGCCCCCCGCCTAATATGCTAATGAACTGCGCTGACAGGGGTGTGGCCTCATATGCTAATGAGTTCCTGCTGTTGGGTGTGGCCTGTTATGCTAATGAGTTCCTGCTGGGCTTTTTCTACAAAAAGAAGCCCTGGCATTACACAGTCCTGCAGTTTAATGTGTAGGTAGAGAAACCCTTATAAAAACCGGGTGCTCAATTTGTTCCCTTGAATACTGATGATACTTACCCACCTGTTTTTTTTTCCTCTTATGATTATTATTACTATTAATAGATTGGATCCCATGGATCTTTTCTACTAATGGAAGTGCATTCCTTCGGTGGAAAGGGACTTTGCCTGATACAAGAGGCTGAGAAAAGCGTCTTGTAACAGGAAAGCCTCTTTTTGCTAGAGCAGTGAGACCGAGTTAGAGACCGAGTTAAAGACCGAGTTAGAGACCGAGTTAGAGACTGAGTGCCCAAACTGCAACCCAAAACCCACTTATTTATCGCAAAGTGCCAGCACGGCAATTTAACCTGAATACTGAGGTTTTCGTTTTAGAAAAAAAACAACTCATACGTTAACATCTTTTGTCTTAAAAGAAAAACACAATAACAGAGCTTTCGGTGATACAAACAACTTTTTATTGAAAGGTAAAAGTTTGCATTTGGCATGCTTTTGAACAATTAATGTGATTTTTGCTGTCCAATCTTGCGAACTCTGTGCTGGGGCGATGCCGTGCTTGCCCACAGAGAGGGCTCTGAGTGCCACCTCTGGCACGCGTGCCATAGGTTTGCCACCACTGTGCTAGAGGGAAGCACCCCCCATTCTCAGAAAGGATCCAACCCACCATTAATAATTACTACAGCTGGCAATCGTTACTATTAACAACAGTTAATACAGTTAACGATAGCAACAGGCATCCACACTGGGAATAGATGCTCTGGTTGCATCTTGATTTTCCTGACAATCTTTCTGCCGAAGGAAATGTGGATCTCTCAGTTCTAGCCCTCCACTTCTTTTACAGCCGTGCTTTTCTGCTGTTGTGTGGGGAATCTATCGCTGTCGATCAAAAGGGCACGGAGGAGAAAAATAAACCCGAACAAACAAGGGGAGACGTCAAGCTCTTTCCTTGAGAAGTATATATTGTCCTGCAGCTACACTTCAACCGTTCAAGATATCCCTAAGCTTTTAATAACGTCTTGTTAATCCTACAGGACAGAGGAGAGCCCATCAGACTGATGAATAGTTATAACTCCAATCAAAACTGTAATATGCGTCATGATCTATGGATCTCCCAAGATTTTTGGCAAACCTATCTGCGGCTTACTATTCCGCTGATGAAGTTTGCAAGTAATTGTGTACGCATTTCTCTGCAAGATAAATGGCCATCCTTCCCAAGGACGCTCAACCTCTGCGAATGTGAATGTGTGTATATCTGGGCTTCGCTCTCTCTTTAAAAAAAAAAAAAAATCCTGACAAGGCATCTTGATCATTTCCTCATTCAGAGGCCTACCCACTGCCGAGCACACGGCCCCCCTCTCTGAAATGTTATTATACTGTCGTGAGCCTTTCTCTGCTCAGGATGTTACTTCATTTCCACCTTTTGTCTTAGCCTGAATGTGAATGATGCTCTTTCAGCAATATACGGGCGCTTAAACTCCCTGCTGTAGCCTAACATAAATATACAACACCCGTCTCGGCCAATAATTCACTTCAGGCCTGGAAAAACAGTGACTTCCTTTATTGGTCAGAATCTCTGGCAATTCCCAACAGCTGTATGTTTTCACCTCAGAGGATCCTTATCTTCAAGTTTCCATTTGTCTCAGCAGTATTCCAGTGGATTGCCAATAAAAATGATTCCCATTTTTATAACCCTTGAGAAGGCAGGAAGCTAGCTTTCCAGAAAAACACCAACACAAATAGATGGTGCTATATATATATATATATATATATATATATATATATATATATATATATAAAACTTGGCCAACACAAAAGAATTACAAAAGATTATAGGAGTTGGAAGAAGGTGTCGTTCTCCGAACACATCATCCCATGAATATTCAGGTACGAAAAGCAAAGAACGTTATTTTGGATAGAAGCAAACCCAAGTGAACATCATTTTACCAACATTCAGGAACATGAGGCAAACAAGGTACATGAGAAACAAGCAAACCCAGGGTAACATTGTCTTATGAATATATGGGAACACAGGGAAGCAAAGTTGTTCATGAAACAAGCAAAGCGAAGGGAACATCCTCTTACGAATACTCAAGACCACGAGACAAGCAAAGTTGTTTGTGAAACAGCAAACCAAAGTGAGTTATTCCCGCAAGCTGCATCTTCATTTCGGATGTGCGCAAGAACAACAACTGGACTGGAACGTAGATTTAGACAAGCAGATAGCCAGGTTGCCTGTTGTTCTGCCAAAGAATTAAACTGGAGATGGTAAAATCCCTTTGCAAGCCATCTGACTGAGATGTACTTAAGGAGATGTAAACAGGAGGGGGAGGGAAATTTGCCAGGTTAAAGCCTGCTGCACCACTTGGTTTTATGACTGAGCAACTGTTTATGGAGGGGGGGTGGGGTGGATAGCTGTGATATACCAGGTGTCTTATCATGAGGGGTTGCTGGGGATCTTTTGGAATTGACAATTGTGGCAAGATGAAGGGATTCTTTAATGCCTCTCTCTGGTTTCCTTCTCTCTTCCTGCATGCAGTTTCCTCCCACCCACCCACCCCTGCTAGAAATAATGTTTTAGAAGTATTGTAAAATTTGGACCACACACTAACAAACAAACACCCTATTTCACCTTTCCACTAATTAAGAAGCCAGTGGGTTTGTCTTTCCCCTGCAACAGGCATAGACTGAAGGAAATACTCATTCTGTGTAGTTTGGTGGTGATTTCCCCCAACTCTTTTAAATAGTATGCAGCTGAAGGGGTGCCCCTGTATTTTCAAGAGGGTGAACAGTGTAGGGGAAGAGGAGTTATTCTTCCATCTCCCCCCCCCCCCAAAAAAAATCAAGCTGTTTTTACTTGTGTGGGGAAACATGCTTGAATATCTGTAAATATTCCCTACTGCAGTAAACATGGTTGGGGAGGGTGATATTTGGCAGGGAAAATGGGCATGAGGGGGGGGGAATTAAATATGTCTACCTGCCCTAGTATTCCCAGTTAAAAAGAAGTCCCTGGTACTTCGTTCTTTTGGGGGGGGGGGATAACAAAGCAGCTAAGCCTGAAGGCCCTCTACCAGTGCCCACAATTCTCCAATTTGTCTTCCAAGGACCACACAAATATGATCTCCTCCAGAAGAAAGCTGTTGTCATGTAGATACGATTTTAAATTTCTCATTCCTGCTGTTTTGATCCCAAAGTCCTAATTTCAGTTATGCTTCTCCATTTTTGTTGACTATTTTACTTATTTTGTTTTTAACCTGCCTTTGTCACCAAAGAGGGGGCTCTCCTCCACTTTATCCTCACAGCAACTCTGTGAGGTAGGTGAGGCTGAGAGTGTGTGGCTGGCCTATGGTCACCCAGCAAGTTTCCATGGCTGAGCAGGGATCTGAGCCTATGGTCTCCAAGATCCTAGTCCAACAGTCTAACTGACCTTGGTGTCAAAATAAACTTCTGACACAAAGTCAAAATGGCAGCAATAGGCTGTTCATAGAGACGCCATCTTGAAAAGTTCCATTCTACATATTCTCTGGAATGAAAATAGTGTGGGAGACTTCATGATCTTGTCAGGCAGGTTATTCCACTAGGGTTTGGTCCACAAGACAAAATGCTCAGATATGGGCAACCACTGGTGGGAGACGTACTGGCTGGGGACCTCTGTGGCGATATCCTTGATGTTGCTGATGATGTGATAACGCCACTTCTGGCACAGCCTGGAAGTGACATCACCATGTACGGCTAAACCATAGAGTTTGGAATGAATGATAGAGCACGGCCCTTACATGGTGATGTGGCATGACTCAGAAGTTACATCATCATGTAAAGGTCCCTCCACAGAGACTTGGGCAAATGTTCGATCGTCACCTCTGTCACTTCCAAGTTGTGCTACAAACAACATCACCGCCCTACCAAGGCGCGATGGCAGATGAAGGCTCCCAGCAGGAGGTTTTCTGCTGATCCAGATATAATAGAACAAACACCGTATAATAGTTCAATGTAAGTTCAAATTATTGAAAACAGTCTGTAACAATTGTAAAGACAACACACTGCAACAATAAAGTATAGTGCTATCTCAATACAACTTGTTTCACAAGTTATGGTAAAGTCCCCACTTGGTACGGAAAGATCTGCAAATCCTTTGTCACAGAAGTTCAAGAAGATTCCGGCAGTCAGCATCCCAGCAGCAGGAGTTTCCTCAGTCTTCATCAGGACCCCATAAATCACCAACGGCACCGAAGCCTTAAACAATTCTGTGCGACAGAACACAGTAACTTATTAACTAGTGTGACCACTGTCGAGTCCATTACAGATCAGCCAGATGGTTCTAGCAGCCAGGATCTTACCCGTTTGCTGGAAAGCACTGTCAATAAATCTGATAAGTGAAACTGTCATGGTGGAGTAGATCAGAAGAGGAAAAGATAGTCTTGTTAGGGCCACCCAGGACTGGATAACACTTCTGAAAGAAGCTCTTAGACCACAAGTGGTCCACCATCCTTCTATTGGTGGCATCCCCCCAAACAGCAAGACAATTGTCCAAAATATGTCCACTTTGAAAACTCTTTTCCTGTGTCGAGCGCCCACCGGGGCCTCAGTGCTCTTTAAAATGGCAACAAAAAATAAAAATATGCTGGCTAAAATCAGCACAATTTATTTAAAACAAAAACCAAAGTTTCTGGCTTTCCCCGAGCTCCTGATCGAAATGAATTATTGCCAAGTGTTTTAGTTGGAGGGGGAAAAAAAGAAAACCCTAAACGGGATTTGAGGCTATTGTATTTATCTGACCATTATGAGAGCAGTAAAACATGCTGTTTCACATTGAAACGTAAGCTCTTTCCCCCCTCTTTTTAATGTTTGCTCAGAGTATTTGTAATTGTTAGCGGGCCCAGATGTATCCGAATGTCAGCGTGAAGCAGGCGAGACTTGGCGCGAGCTCACAGAA
This sequence comes from Lepidodactylus listeri, assembly GCA_029233225.1. Classification (NCBI taxonomy): domain Eukaryota; kingdom Metazoa; phylum Chordata; class Lepidosauria; order Squamata; family Gekkonidae; genus Lepidodactylus; species Lepidodactylus listeri. The sequence continues at coordinate 9,377,966 of JARCFY010000021.1, read as the reverse complement.
GGTAATTAGCTCAAAGCCCCCAGTGCTAAGTTGGTAGTGGAAACCCAGATGCGGAATGAAGCAGGGACAGCCGAAAAGGAAAGCGGCAAAGGTTAAAATCTATTGTTTGCAGCACTAAAGCTGCTCCGGGTAAAAGCGGATACTCAAGCTGATGGAGTGCTAAAGGCTGGGAAGATGATTCACTGGGAATTTCTCCAGTGTAAAGTTCCATTGATGAGCGGACCTGTGCAATTCAATTATTGGAGCTAAGTCCACCAGCTGTGGCATCCCGCCAAGGGTTTGACACACACCTGGCTGGTCCAAAAAAAAGGGGTGTATTTCCCCCTTAATGGTCCCCCTGTGTAGCTAGTGATTTGTGTTGGGTTTGGTGGGTTTCTTTGTTGTGGTTTCCTCAAAAGCTTATTTGTTTATACCCCGCTTATATTCCTAAAGCAGCATTCAAGCGGGTGAGTGGGGGCCATTCTCCCCCCCCTCCATTTTATCCTCACAACAACCCTGTGAGGTAGATTAGGCTACAAGGGAATTCCTGCCCCCAGTTCACCCAGCAAGCTTCCATGGAAGAGTGAGGATTGGAATCTGGGTCTCCCAGATCCATGACTGATGCTCTAACCACTATACCATGCTGGGTATACGGTGTGCACAGTTCTAGACTTCAACCACTGCATCCCAAGGGTGGTATTCCATCTTTGGTATTCCATCCATTGCATTCCAAAGATGAACTTGATTCTATGTAACTTGTGCACAGGGCTGCTGTCTTATGTCATCCCTGTTGCTGACTCCTAAGGGGGGGGGGGGGGGAGTCTGGCTTCCAGATCATCACTGGCTTCCTCATTCAGGCTGTCTGCCCTCATCTACCAGCATGATACTTGCCTTTAGCCAGCTGGCGCCATGCCCCCTCCCTTCCTGTGCTTGGATTAATGAGCCAGCACCCCGGCTGAGTCTCCTCCTACACCCCAATACAGAGTTTCACCTTGCTCAGCCCGGTGAAATCAATGGGTTCAGAAGGGCATTAAGTTTGCTCAAGATAGCTCCACATGAGTCTTGTTGCCCACCAGCTGGCTGCCATAATTGTGCTTCCCTTACAGCTGTGGTAATGTTGGCATTGCAGGAGAACCCTGGCCCAAAGGGGGGGGGATATTCTTTCACCCCAGAAGAGGGCTGTGGAATGTCTGACTCAAATTGGCCGTAGATCTGATGGGGGGGCACCCTTGCATTTACATACAGACATGTCTGTACGTATTCCCAATGTGCAAAGAGACTTTCGGAGACAATAAACACCATGTGATAGCTGTGATAGAGTTGACAAAGATTTTCCGAGCATGAGGGAAGAGGCAATATGTCAGGTAAGGGACTAATCTTACCCCCCGTTGGGGAACGATATGACGGAAAGCTCTGGAGGAAGGACAGATGCCTCCATTTGCTGATTTCTGCTGGTTTCGTTCATAACCTTCATCTTCTTGGACAGATCTGTTTGGTTTTCATTTCCTTTGGAGAAGGGGGGGGTAGTTCATGCCCCAGACAGCTGGATATTCTATCCCTGTTGTTTCTATGCTTGCCTGTTTCTATCCGGCAGCTTCGCTCATCCAAGCAGGGTCCATTGTCCATGCTCTTTCTGTCTAGGTGTGCTATCCCAACTGCACGGGCTCTGTTTGGATTGTTTGGCTGGTTGGTTGGTTTTGGTTGCTGTCCGATATTTATGGAACTGTCTCCTGGGAGAGGTCAGGAAGTTGTCCACCCCTCCTGGCATTTCAACACCACAGCAGTGTGAAAAAGGTGCAAGTTGCCTATCTGTTAGTCCAGGGTTCCTATAGGGCAGGGGTGGCCCAACTTGCTTGATGTAAGAGCCACATAGAATCAGTGTCAGATGTTTGAGAGCCACAAGCCCTGGACAGCTATTACACACATGTTTTTTTATTGAAAAATATGCAGATTTGCTTTTTATTAACATTAAATGAGACTGCCAAAATAAAAACAAAAGGGGTAAAAACACATACTGATGATGATATCTATTTGTCCAATGATATTTATTTGTTTGCTAATGATATTTGTTTGTCTAAGAGAGAGAGAAAGAGAAAGGGGTGGAAAGAAAGAAGGCAAGAGGTGAAAAAACAGAGAAAAAAAGAAAGGGAGAGAGAAACAAAAGAAAGGGAGAGAGAAACAAAGAAAGCAAATAGATGGGGGAGGGAGGGGAAGGAAGAGAGAGAGAAAGGGAGAGAGAGAGAGAGAGAAACAAAGGTGGAAAGAAAGCAAATAGATGGGGGAGGGAGGGGAAGGAAGAGAGAAAGAAAGAAAGGGAGAGAGAGAGAGTGAGAAACAAAGGTGGAAAGAAAGCAAATAGATGGGGGAGGGAGGGGAAGGAAGAGAGAAAGAAAGGGAGAGAGAGAGAGAAACAAAGGTGGAAAGAAAGCAAATAGATGGGGGAGGGAGATGTGGAAAGAAAGCAACTTTAAATGTGTCCTCCAAGCTCCCCACACCAGCTAGCTTAGCTTGGAAAAGGGAGCTGGTGTCATCTGCATATTGGAGCATCCGCATCCACTTTAGGGAGCTGGTGTCATCCTCACCAGGGAGCTCATTCCAGTATGTCTGTGCCACCAGGGAGAACGCCCTGGTCCTGGTCAATAACAACCTGGTGTCCTTAGGACCAGGGAGGGCCAGTTGGTTTTGTGTTCCTGACCGCAGTGCCCTCTGGGGAACATACAGGGAAAGGCGGTTCTTCAGGTAGACAGGTCCCTGACCATAAAGGGCTTTAAAGGTCAAAACCAGCACCTTGAAGTGAATCCAGAATGCTATTGGCAGCCAGTGCAGTAACTTTAGCACAGGCTGGATGTGCTCCCACATAGGGAGGCCCATCAACAACCTGGCCGCTGCATTCTGCACCAGCTGCAGCTTCCGGAGTTGCCCCAAGGGCAGCCCCATGCAGAGAGCATTACAGTAGTCTAACCTCAAGGTGTCCATTGCATGGATCTGTGAGTTGTGGAGTGCTTCAAGGGGCGGTGCTCTCCCCGATGTTATTTAACATCTATATGTGCCCTCTTGCCCAGATTGCTCAGAGGCACGGGCTAGGGTGTCACCAATATGTGGATGACACCCAGCTCTATCTGTTGTTGGGCGGCCAGTCTGACTCTACCCCTGAAGACCTGAACCGGGTGCTGCAGGACATGACTGGATGTCTTAGGCTGAGCCGACTGAAGTTGAATCTGATGAAGACAGAGGTCGTATGTCTGAATTGGAATGAGCCGGGGGCAGGGATCCCATTACCGGCCTTCGGTGGGGCACCGTTGGTGCCAGCACCAAAGGTCAGGAGTTTGGGAATGCTCCTGGATGCTTCCTTGACAACGGAGGCCCAGGTAGCAGCCACTGCCAAGGCAGCCTTTTACCACCTTTGGCTGGTCAGGCAGTTGGTTCCCTTCCTCAAATGCAAAGACAATGACAAGGAGGAATATGAAGTCCATCAAATCCTGGACTCCCGGTCCTATCACGGAATCCTCCAGTACCTTGTGGACTAGATAGGCTACAGCCCCAAGGAACGCTCCAGGGAACCGGCTGATAACCTGCACGGCCTGACCTTGGTCCAGCACTTCCATGCCTCCTACCCAGACAAACCTGGCCCATCTGCTGGGTAGGTAGCCCGGGGGGGGGGATAGTGTCATGAGTCCTGCCGAGGATGAGCTCCTGGCTTCAGCAGAGCTCGTATCTGATCCCAATAAAACTACCTCAGAGCCTGTTAATGTCTTCATGCCGCCCATGAAGCTCCGCCAAGACTTAGCATCCCAGCGGAGGGAGGCGCACCTGTGCAGCTAGCGTTCCCTCAGCCCTGAGTTCTAACAGGAGCCGGGATGCTCACGCTGTGTCCTAATGACCAAAAGCACCTAAGGGGTATTTAGCTTCCACCTCTGATGCTGGTTCTTCATGCCAGCAACTAGTCAACTTGACGATGCTTGTGTTCCTGAATCCTGCTACATGCTTTGACTCTCGGCTCCCTGACCTGGGCTCTATACGACTACACCCCTGGTTTGTATGCTGGACTCTGTTTCCTGGGTCCCTGTTTGCTAACCCTCGTGTCTGACCTCAGCCTGGAGTTGAACTCTCTCTCCCTCTCACCCTGCCAGCACCCCGCCCGTGACACCCAGTGACTAGTTACCACAGAGATGGTTAATTGCACTTGCACAGTCCCATGTTGAATAATATGTTTGTTTGTTTGTTTGTTTGTTTGAATTTATATCCCGCCTAGCCTTTGTTTGTTTGTTTGTTTGTTTATTTGAATTTATATCCCACCTAGCCAGTTCAGTGTTCAAACAGTGGATGTATAAGTGGAATAGAGAACAACTCCAGCCTTTAGAATAGTAACAAATTTATTAAAAGGAATAAGAACACACATGTACTCATCACAGGAACAGACTGAGCAAGGATACAAAAGAAAGGAGAGCAATGCATCGAACAGTGCAATGAAAACAGTTCAGTGCTTGTAGCAAACAATGCATGAACACATAGTGTCACCAGCCAGGAATATGGTAATTGTAATGTTTGGACCAGACATCTGGTGGTGAGCCTGAGACCATGGGGATACATAGACTATAGGAAGCAATATATTGATATATATCAGTGCAGAAGATAAGCATCAAAGCCTATGTAAGAACATTAACACTCACACTGCCAATGTTGAGTTAAAACTTGTCTCCTCTCTCTCCCCGCCCCCCCCCAGCATCAATTTTCAGTTTTGCCAAGTCAACATAGCTTATGAAAATCAAGTAACGTTCTGTATATTTAATAGCCTCGTCTCCAAGAATAATCATTCCGGAATCAGCACGGCTTTCTTCCCTCTCTCCTGGGGCTTGACAATGATTTATGAAGCAGAAAACAAGACAGCTTCATTTTCATAAGGCAGCTCGAACCTGCTGGACAGCAGGAAGGGCTCTGAAAGTTGTTTTGACTGGGAGGCCGAAACAAACATGACAGAAAAGTCAATACATCTGCAGTGTTGGGCACTTGTTTCACGGAAAGTTACTTTTCTCCGCAAGAACTGGGTGATGGCCAAAAAACCCCCCAAAAAACCTGGGTTGATTCAATAATGCCTGATATCTTTGCTGATAACAAGAGCTGTTTGTTTTCTGGTTCGGACACCCGTGAAATGCACAACAGCCATTCACGCTGCTCACCTTGGTTTGGGGATGCGAAGGGCCTAGTTCAGGGGTGGCCAACCTGTGGCTCGGGAGCCACATGCGGCTCTTTCACACACATTGTGCGGCTCCTGGCAGGGCGGCTGGGGAAGCAAAGGGGAGGCATGCTTTTTCTCTCTTTCTCCCTTCCTTCCTTCCTTCCCTCCTCCCTCCCATCTATTTGCTTTCCTAGTTTCTCTCTCTCTCTTTCTTTCCACTTCTTTCATTCTTTCTTTCCATCTCTCTTTTTCTCTCTCTCTCTCAATATAATTAGCAAACAAGTAATATCATTATCAATAACTGGTTTTCCTCGTTTGTTTTTATTTTTGGCAGTCCCATTTAACGTTAATAAAAAGCAAATTTGCATATTAAAAAAAATTAAAACGTGTGTGTGATATTTGTTTCTGTCTTGCGGCTCTCAGACATCTGACGTTTATTCTATGTGGCTCTTACGTTAAGCAAGGTTGGCCACCCCTGGCCTAGTTGATGCCTTCCCGGATTGTATTTTAAAGTCCGGCTTTGTGCTTCGTCATTTGTTTAAATGGATTATTATTAGGGTTGCCATGTCCTACCTCTGTATTAGAGGGGGGGGGGAGTCCTTTTCTTGCCGGGAGTCCTCTCCCACTGCGCGCACTGCGATGACATGACCAGAAGTGACATCATCACGCTGGGCACGTTAGGGCAGGACCTCTCTAATTCGAGGGAAAACCATAGAGTTTTCCCTCGAATTCTAGAGCATCCCCCCGAAACGTGCCCAACGCGATGGTGTCACGTCCGGGTGACGTCATTGCACCAGGCACATCTTCACAGCCCAGCAATTTGGGGGCGGGGTTCCCCCCGGCAGCCCAATCTGGGCCAGCAGGGAACGGGCCACTGGAACGGGGGTTTCCTCGCCCCCAGGGGGACTTGGGAACCCTAATTATTATTAGAATAACAATTACATAACTCATGTTGATGATGATGATGATGATGATAACAGTAATAATGATAATAATAATAATAATAATAATAATAATAATAATAATTATTATTATTATTGATTGCCCAATTTCTGCTACTGCAGGACTCTGGGTAAAGTTCAGTGATGATAAAAACATCTAAACACAGAGTAAAACATCTGAATAACGTTGATACCCCAAATCTAAAATACTCAGATGGTGAGTTTCAATTATTTCCAATTACAGACTGCTGACCCCTTCACAAGGGGGTGGGGAGAGGGGGAGGGAGTACGGAGAGCAAAAGAGGGTGCCAGCCAAGATTGCTGCCCTCAGCCAAAAGCCTGGCGGAATATCTCCACCTTACAGGCCCTGTGGAGTTGCATAAGATCCCACAGGGCCCTGATGGTGTTCGACAGAGAGTGCTACCCGGTTGGGGCCAGGAGTGAAAAGGCTCTGGCCCTGGTTGAGGACAGCCATATGTCTTTGTGTGGGCGGTTGGGCTGGCAGCTTGTGGACTGGAGCTCGAGCAGGAGGCTCATCATCCAATCACCGGAAGCCAACCCCCTGGCAACAATGATCAGAGACAAAAAATGTCACCTTCTCCACTAGACTGATAAACTAGCATTCCTGGGACTTTACTCTAAGGATGGACTTTAGCCCTGCTTGTATGTGACCATGAATGCAAATATATCCTGCATCTATGCATACATCTGGAACCAACATACCTGAGGGACTGCCTCTCCCCATATGTGCCCAGGAGAGCTCTGCGCTCTATAAATCAAGACCTCTGGTGATTCCCAGTCCAAGGGACGTCTGCTTAGCCTCTACCAGGGCCAGCACATTTTCTGCCTTGGCCCCAGCCTGGGGGAACACGCTCCCACCTGAGATCAGGGCCCTGCAGGATTTGTTACCATTCCGCAGGGCCTGCAAAACAGAGCTGTTCCACCAAGCCTTTGGCTGAGGTGGTGGCTGTCCGATAAAATCTTGACCTCCCCGTAGGGTTGCCAAGTCTGGGTTGGAAAATACCTGGAGACTTTGGGGGAGGATCCAGGAGAGGGTGGGGCTTGTGGAGGGGAGGAGCCTCAGCATGGTACAATGCCATAGAGTCCACCCTTCAAAGCAGCCATTTTCTCCAGGGGGAACTGATCTCTGTCAACTAGAGATCGATTGTGAAAGCAGGCGATCCCCAGGCCCCACCTGGGGGCTGGCAACCCTAGCCTCCCCTGCTGAAGCTGGAGCTACCATCTCATGTGGCCCAGGTTAAGAAGTTCAAGCGACCCATGGCAGCAGCTGGAAACCTCTGTATGAGGATAAATGATGCACTCCATTTTAACTGGTGCTGTTTTAAATTGTTTTGATTGTTTATAGCTATACTTTATATGTTTGACATTTTGATGCGTGTTGATAATGTGCTGTGATCTGCCCTGAGCCCACTTGTGGGGAGGGTGGAATATAAGTTTGAAAGATAGATAGATAGATAGATAGATAGATAGATAGATAGATAGATAGATAGATAGATAGATAGATAGATAGAAGAAGAAGAAGAAGAAGAGATTGGATTTATACCCCACCCTTCACTCACTTGGAGTCTCAGAGCGGCTTACAAACTCCTTTCCCTTCCCCTCCCCACAACAGATACCCTGTGAGGTAGGTGGGGCTGAGAGAGCTCTTTCCAGAGCTGTCCTTGAGGGAACAGCTGGTACAGAGCTATGGCTTGCCCAAGGTCATCCAGCCAGGTGCAAGTGGAGGAGTGGGGAATCAAACCCGGTTCTCCCAGATTAGAGTCCGCGCACTTAACCACTACACCAAACTGGCTATAGATAGATAAATAGCTAGCTAGCCACTATGCACTCATTTTGCAATCATTTGTTGGGCTGGTATGATCACGTTTACATGCATCAAGGACACAGATCTACTGCATCAAGGGTAACTTGAGCATTACTCAACATCCATGTCTTAAAAAAGCAAGTGTACTATGTTCATTGATAGTACATGTTTTCACCATCAGTTGTGAACAGGATAGATCCTGGTGACCCGCCATGTTGGACTGAAGCAGTAGAACAAAATCAATAAACTTTTGCGGGTCTTAAAGGTGCCACTGGACTCTAATTTTGTTCTGCTTGTGAACAGGGCTTATGAAGATCCTTTTAAGAACAGTTCCCTTTTGAATGGTGAAGCTGAACTGCCGCTACAAATCCATGGAACCAAAACATCTGAGTGCAACCGCCCCAACAGAAGGGGTCAGATCAATTGCAGAACGTCCATTAAAACAGCCGATACAATCAAAATGCACAGCGGGGTCAAATCCAAATATTATTGTCTCTAGATGACGCTCGACTGTCTCCAGTGTGAAGTCAGACGTTGACGGATACAGTAGATTATTTTTATAGGCAGGAATGTGGCCGGGACAGTCACTAATGCAACGGACTCAGAAAGCTTGCATTGTTCAAGAAAACCAAACGTTTAAAAAAAGATATGAAATGTCCATTCTCCCTTTGAAAGTAAAGCCAAGGGTGAGTTCACACCTTAGATGGGTTCCACTTAATTAAATCCTTTGATGCTGGTGCTGGAAACCAGCAGGATGGTTCTCCGGCCAGTTATAACAGTGGTCCTCAGCTCTTTTGTTATCCTAAGCCATTCTCCCACAAACTACCTTCAAGGAGGTGGTGGTTGCTAGGAGCTGTGGCCCATTAAGATCCCTCTGTACCAGGTCCAAAGAGGCATAGGCCAGACAGCCAACTGGCCTGACCCGTTCCAAAACATAAACTTGATCTGGGGTGAACCCATGGGTTAAGTGGTAGGGCATCTGCTTGGCATGCAGAAGGTCCCAGGTTCAATCCCCAGCATGTCCCATTAAAAATATCAGGTAGGAGGTGATGTGAAACAACTCTGCTTGAGACCCTGGAGAGCAGCTGCCCATCTGAGTAGACAATGCTGACTTCGATAGATCAAGAGTGTGATTTAGCGGGGCTATTTTTGGGCAGGAACACACAGGAACGGCGTTCCGGCTGGCTCCTGAGTTGGCCACACCCAGCAGGAACTCATTAGCATAGTAGGCCACACCCAACAGAAGAAACTCATTAGGATTGGCTACATTAGGGGTATGTGGCCTAACATGCAAATTAATTCCTGCTACCAAAAAAAGCCCTGGGTTTTGACAACAAGTGAGGTAAACAGAATAAGAAGCAAAAGGTGGGTGTGGCTGGATGACCACTCTTCTGATAACACGGGGGTGTGGCCTAATATGCTAATAAGCTGTGCTGTCCGTGGTGTGGCCTGATATGCTAATGAGGTTCTGCTGTTGGGTGTGGCCTGTTATGCTAATGAGTTCCCGCTGGGCTTTTTCTACAAAAAAAAAGCCCTGTAATTTAGTATAAGGTAGCTTCACTCCGAGAGGGTTTATGGCTCTGTAGCTGAGCCTCTGCTTGGCATATAGAAGGTTCCAAGTTGAATCCCTGGCATCTCCAAACAATCAGATAACAGGGGATGTGAAAGACTTCTAACTAAGATCCTGGAGAGCTGCTGCCAGTCTGAGTAGACGATACGGACCTTGATGGACCAGTGGAGTGTATGTTCACAGCTTCGTCTGTATTCATTCACCTATGTTCCAGTGCAGAAATCAGAGGGTGAGGGTCTTTTCATATCATCTAGTTACTTCTGTGCCTGAAACTGGTATTGAAATTGCAAGAGAAATTGGCATACCTAACAAGGGAGGCATTTCAGAATTATTCCCTGGGTGATTTTTTGGTTTTTTTGAATTTTTCATACGCCTGTGCATGTGGGTGTGTATGCACCTGGAAGTCATGACGACCTCTGGCAACTGATCCCTTCGGTGGGCCTGGAGGATATGCAGAGAGGGGGCTGAATAAAGTCTGCCCAATGCTGACTGCACCGGCACACCGTTTCTGGTTTAAAAAACTCACATCACTAGGAATCTCTGGAAATGCTATGGAAAACCACAGAATTTCCAGCAGTTCCTCGAGCTTCCCTGTGTCACTTAAGGGTTGTAATGGAGAACCTTGCAGAGGTTTTTTTCCCCCACCCACCACCACTCTAAGGAACAGGAGCCCCCACTGGGGAAATCAGCCCCTAAATATGCAACACAGTGGTACAGTTAGGGCCAGATGTGGTAGAAGTCCGAGACCCTGAATCAAGGCTCAGTATGCCCCCCCAAACAAAGCAGGCTGTGGCTTTGCATATCTAGTATACACTACAATTGAAAGAGGTTTAATAGACCATTACATTTGGAGGCGAAAATCACCTAAATGCACCACTGATTCCATGCGCTTCTTAAGTTACTCTTGCATGCTACGCTTTCCATTTATTTGTCTTCTATCTGCAGGCTTTTCTTCTTAGCTTTTTCTTCGTTTTACTGTTTATTCAGGATAACCCTTGTTCCTTTGTTTGGTTTTTATTGGATGGGCTAGGTTGGAGCCAAGCCTACTCCTCTCTCATCAGTGCTGGGAAGCAAAGCAGGATTGGCCATGATTGGTACTTGGCTGGGAGACCACCAAGGAAGTCCAGGATTATTATGCAGAGGCAGGCAATGACAAACCATCTCTGCTCATCTCTTGCCTTGAAAACACCATGAGATGGAACTACGTGGGGTTGACATGAGCAGGCTGATAGCTTTGGTTTGTTTGTTTTTAACAAGAAAAGCCCTGCTTATCTAGAAGTCTCTAAGGATACTCACTCATCCATCAGGTAAGCTCAGTTCTGCTCACCAGTCTCAAGCAGAGAGCCAGTTTTCTTGTCAAGTAGTTTGGCTGTTCAAGGCCCAATCTGCATCTAGCATTCACTCCGTTGTTTTACCAAACCCACCCTGGAGCAGAAAAAGATGTGGCTCAAAGCCACATTCAAATACCAGATGAAAGTGCCGTGATTAGTTTCTCATGAGAACCTGCGGCCTGTAGGATGGGCAGGGCTGGGGGACGAGAGTCAAGGGTGATGAGGTAATCTTCTAGAGGCTTCTACTGTGAATGTGTTCTGATTGGATGTCATCCTCACCTGATGTTGCTGGGCCAAAAACTCTAATTTAGCTAATGGCCAGAAGAAGAGAGAGTAGTGGGAAGTTTGGGGACCCTGATGAACTAAAGTCCTAAACTACGACCGGTTTGAATTGAAGTTGTTAGCAACGTAGACAATGTCTGTGCTTTGGTCTTCAGTTTTGGAACTTAAGGTTTGAGCCGTCTAATGCCAAGCCCTAAGAATGTTAGACAGCTGAGCTAGTGATATTATTTTCTTGCTGCATGATGTTAGAGTAACGTGAGGGCTGTAGAATAATCTTTCTTACTGACCAAAATTGAAACAAGCTTCATAAGCCTTTTAAAAATACAACCGAGGGCCCAGTTACTCATGTGCAACCGCCCTGCGGACCCATGGGGGTCAGGCTTGGACTCCTTGACAGTAACCTTGGGCCAGTCTCGCTGAGCCTACCTATTTCAAAAGGTTGTTTTGAGGATAAAATAGAGGAGGGGAGGAAGATGCTGTAAACCACTTTGGATCTCTTTTGAGGAAATAAAGAAGAATAGGTAAAAGGGAAAGGCTTCCCTTGCTCGAAAGCCAGTCAAATCTGACTCTAGGGAGTGGTGCTCATCTCTGTTTCCAAGCTGAAGAGCCAGCGCTGTCTGAAGACATTTCCATGGTCATGTGGCCGGCATGACTAGACGCTGAGGCACATGGATAGCTGTTACCTTCCTATCAAAGCAGTACCTATTTATCTATTTGCAGCGTCTTGCTTTTGAACTGCTAGGTTGGCAGGAGCTGGGCCAGAGATGGGAGCTCACTCCATCACGTGGCACTAGGGTCTCGAACTGCCAAACTACAGACCTCCCAGTCTGCAGCTTAGCATCTTAAGTTCTGAGCCACCGCGCCCACAAAAGAAGAATATACATATCCAAATAAAATATTATGAATGTCAAAATACAATTATTCATAATGTTATGATCCTGCATTTGCTGTTATGTTCCATAACTGGAAGCTCTGGGCCCATAATCCATTGTTTCAGTTGAAGGAGATATTCTTCCCTTTCTTTCCATCAAATTGTCAACCCATTGTAATAATAATAACAATAAGATGTAGCAGCAGTAATTGAATGGAAAGGAGGCCATAATAATGAAGGATAATAATATTACAGGAATTAAAATCTAGGGCTAAGTACATCAGAATGGATTCTCCGCCATTGCTTCAAAATGTATATAATCCTTTAATATCATTATTCATCATTATTACAATGTACTTTGGGTCCAATTACCCTTCATTCTGTGAACAAAGGTGGACTGGCTTCCTTCAAGGCAGCCAGACTGCATGGATGCAGTGTTGGAGAGACAGAGGGTTTATTCTCTGTGACCTTTGACCCTTGGTCTGTAATGCACAAACACTTTGGCAACAGGGAAAACGGGGTGCTATGACACACTCATATACACCCCACACTTACGTACCAATTCTCCATAATTACCTCCAACGACTTATGAATGATCTTCTTTGCAATATCCCCTAAAAGCGTTGCCAGCTTTAACTACACATTTCTACATATTTACTTGTGAGTTGATAAAGGGAAACGGCTACATTATTTTGATTAAAATAGCAAACCTCCTCAGGTCTGGCAATAAAACCAAGATGGGTCAAGCATGGGGGGGGGGAGAGAACGGAGCAGTGGGGGATGGAGCCAGTTGCAACGGGAGTTGTGTGTTTGTGCGGGGGGGAGATAACAATGTCCTCTCTCCTCTTGGAAATGATATATGGTATTTCCAGGCTGCGAGAACAGCAGACACATTAAGAAAATAGTGCTAATGATATTAAAGTACTTTACAAGGCTTGTTACCCAGCCCTGACAAACTTGTCAGCCGCGTAATGTAGGAGGCTATCGTTTGCGTTCTCGGAGAAACCATACCTCTACCCCATTTCGGCGCAATCTCCTAATAATGGTGCCACCATAAATTCTGCTTGGCAATGGGACAGAGCCATGGCTTCTCACCCCAATGTGAAGACATGATAAATATAAAAGAAAATGGCTGTCAGTTTTGGCGCCCGGACCTTATTACAAAGTCTTAATCTTACTGGCCTCGGCACCTTTTATCACCGCCTTGTTATGAGTTGATGGTTTTTTTATTTGCTGGGAGATGGAGGATGTGTCACTTGATGTCCTTTTATATAGCCACCGTTCTGTCCTCTCGGGGGGGGGGATCCTCTCTCTCTCTTTTTATATATGTTTATTACAGTAACCGATTAAATACAAGGCCCAGCCTGCATGTGAAGCTAACGTGGGCTAAGTAGGTTTCGGCAAAGATTGGGATTAAATAGCCCAAAGTCGTTATGAAATGTGGGAACAATAGCCGACGCTCTGTGTTTGCTTTGCCTCGGCCATTATGAAAATCATTTGGGTTATTTATTGTTCGGTTTCCTCTATAGATTTCCCTCCCGAACCAAGGTCGGGAAGTCGTTTTATTCACTGCTCTCCGTTTCTGCTTTCTCCCTGGCAGCGAAGATGGCGAGAGAGAACGGTCGCTCCGAGCAAAAGTTTGACTTCCCAGCGAGCCCAAGTTCAAGCAAGTTAAAACTTTCCCCCCCTGAATCCCGGATGAAGGATCTCACAATTACCTAAATATTATGCCTCGGCCTCGCAGCAGACTTCCTATTGTCTTCGTTTATGGCAATCGAAGGCCTGAAATCCACTTAAAACAATGACCTTTTTGTGACCTTCATCTCCGAGGAATTCTGCACATTGCTCAGAGAGAGTGCTCTAGGCGGGAGGTGGCAGGGAAATCCTGGACTGCATCACCGTAACCAGTGCAGAAGGGGTACGCATGCCCATGCCAAACTCGAGGATGCTTTCCTCTCCCCTTTCCAAAAAAAAAATCTTCTTTGTATACTTAAAATTAGCATAAAAAGGAGAGTTATAGCCCTCTTTTCCAGAGCTCAGTTTATGCACAAACCAAGTAAATTACAGATTAGAGAGATGCTCTAAATATCTCCCCCCCCCCAAAAAAATTACGAAATTATCTTTTTTTGTGGTTAGTTGGTAATGCCCTGGTCCAGGGTTGCCAGAAGTCGGAAGTGACTTTAACATCCCTTCGCACATATACACACACACAAACACACACAATGTCCTGGTACCTCTTGGCCTATTTTAGGTCCTCAGCATGTCTTAATTTGGACCTGCTCATTCCTCCCCCCCCCCCGTTCACTACATACAGGAAGTCTTCATGTGGGTTAACAGTCAAAAAGACGATCCTGCCCCTCCCACACCTCTGCCATTTGAAGTGTAATGTAGAATAACAACGACAACAACAATAAAATAACAATCAGCATTTCTTTCATGCTTTCAAGCATTCCAAAGCACTTCACATATATTATCTCGAAATCCCTCCCGAAGACTCTTTAAAGGTTGGTGTAGAGAAACAGGGACAGACTGGCTTGCCTACCTATGGATTTCATGACTGATACCAATGACAGAGGTTCATACCCTTGTCTTGGAGGGTGAAGTCCTAAACTAAGATGGTCAGACTCCAGGCAGGGCCTGGAGATCTCCCAGAATTACAACTGATACCAAACGAATGATGCCAGTTCCCTTGGAGAAAATGGCTGCTTTGGAGGGTGTTGTTGTTAGCCATTCAGTCATAGCCGACTCTTGGCGATTCTATGGGCCAGCTCTCTCCATGTTTTTTGATCTTGTACTGTTTTTTTTTAGTCATTCCAGGCTCAGGCTGGTGTCAACTTTTTTGGTGGCCTAGTTTCCTTTTGCCACTAAGCAGTCCAAGCATAATGGCTTTTTCTAGTGAGTTCTTCTGCATGACACGGATGAAATCAGTCAGTTGCAGTTTTATGATTTATGATTTTATGGAGGGTACACTACGGCGTTATCCCCTGCTGGACTCCCTCCCCTACCCAAACTCTGTCCTCCCAAGGCTTCATCCCCAAATCTCCAGGAAATTCCCAACCCAGAATTGGCATCAACAACCCTATCAGAAACACATCTTCAGGAGAATGAGTCCCGTTGAATGTAGGGGGGCTAACTTGTCATTGAAAACACATTGGTCTGAGGTGGTAGCCATTATGCTACACCAGTGTAAAGGAATTCTTATGTACGTACCGTCAATGTCAGATATTTAACCTGGGCTTGCAATCTATTTGTTTACTTAATACAGTTATGTACCACTTTTCTCCCCGGTGGGGACCCAAAGTCGTTTACATCATTCTCCACCATTTTATCTCCACAGCAACCCTGTAAGGCTTGGCTGAGTGCACGTGACTGGCCCGAGATCACCCAGTCAGCTTCCATGGCACGAGTGAGGATTTGAACCTGGGTCTCCCGCTGGCATTAGGTTTTTTAAAAAATATTGTGGCCATTATCTCTGTCACACCTATAGTAATCAAGCACCAAGCTTCCGAGCTGTCAAGCTAACATATAAAGCCATGGGTCCATGAAGTCCCATAGCTTATTTCCATTAGATTTACCACCTAAATTTCACCTCATTCAAAGCTGGAAACAGACTGTGGGATACTACCTCAAGCAACTCATTTGATGGATTTTGATTAAAGACCATCAAAAGAAAATGTCGCTGGCTGGGCAATATGGTGTTCTGGCGGCACCTAGCTTAGAGCTGGATTCACAAATGGAAGTGGAAATGAATTTTAGCTGAAACATCTAAAGAGCTTTGTGAGAAATAGGTTTCCATATACGGTTGATGGGGAGGGAAGGCAGCATGGAATAGCCCAATCTCATCAGGTCTTAGAAGCTAACCAGGGTCAGTGCTTTGATGGGAGACCACCATGAAGGCTCTGCAGAGGAAGACAATGGCAAACCAACTCTGCTTCTCCCTTGACTTGAAAGCCCCTTGCTGGAGTCACCGTGTCAGGTGTGACTCAACAGCACTTATGTACATATATATTAGGGTTGCCAGACCCCCCCCCCCCCCAGTGGAGAGGGGGTTTCCGCACCACCAGACCTCACCGTTCCACCACAAATCAGCTGGCTGGCGGGGAAGGACTTACTCGGAAAAAGAGAGGCCCAGTCTATGATGCAGCAACGTGTCTATAGCAATTCTAACATGACCTGGAAGTGATGTCATCACATTGGCTCTGGTATTTGGGCAAGAACTCTACAGTAGAAGCCAAATTTACCATAGAGTTCTTGCCCAAACATCAGAGTGTTTTCCTGATGTCGCTGAGTGATGAACGTTGGCCAGGCCTCCCTTCCATCTCCGGTAAGTCCCCCCCCCCCATCTTTCACCAGTTGCCAGGAGGGACTTGGCAACCCTAGTACATATGGTCCATGAAGATAAAGTCGGTTTGTTCACTAAGTAGTGGCGTTCAATGGAAATCTATGTAAGACTGATATGTGGAAATAGTATTCGTTTGGATTATAAACTGAAATATCCGTGGTTTGAAAACGAACACTTTTAAGAAAGGAATTTTAAGAGCTGGGGGAAATCTCTCCGGTGAGCCATTTCTGCCTTCTGCTCCCCCGCTTTGCTAAGATTAAAGACTTGTCTGCCGAGTTACAGATTATTGATGGTCTCTTAACATGCAGGCAGCTTGGACAGTGGGAAAAACAAATTAGAAACGTGGCTCTCTTTGCCTTCCTTTCTTCTCTGAGTGATACTTTCGGGCACCCCGGCTTGCTCAGCCCCCACCCCGCGACCGAATCTCTCCCACTGCCAGTGGGTGATGAAGGTTGTCCATTGTCACCTGGCGGTACAGCAGGACATCAGGCCGCCCTGAATAAATGGTTTACACGAGGAGCCGCCTTGCAGGGCATCCTCGGAAGAAACTGCCGCTGCCCTTTGCTGAGAAAGTTAACATCATAAAGTGAAGGCTGCCTCGGACCAAATGGGAACGACACTGCAGATTAAGGGCTCTTTAAATTATGCATTTAGTTCAGACTCCCGGGGAGACAGTCTGTGAGATAAAGCGGGCAAAGGCTTCCTCAGAAGGGTGACAGGGAAGCACTGAGATTCCAGGCTTGGTAGAAAATGCTTGGTAATGAAAAGGGAGGAAAAAAGCAGTGGTTTTCTAAGCAAATGGTCACTTGGCACAAAGCAAGGAGGGACGGAAGCTTTGGCAGATTAACACAGCAACGGTGCACAACCTGATTAAAGAGTAGCTAAAGGCTTATTTAGGAATCGACATACTTGATAGGAAAGGGGAGAGACAGAGATAGGTTTCTAACTACATCTCTAGCTAAGAGAAGTCAGAGCCAGCATAGTATTGGACTAACGGTAAAAACGTAAAGGTTTCCCTTGCTCGAAAGCCAGTCAAATCCGACTCTAGGGGGCAGTGCTCATCTCCATTTCCAAGCCGAAGAGTCAGTGCTGTCCGAAGATGTTTCCATGGCCATGTGGCCAGCATGACTGAATGCCGAGGCGCACAGAATGCTGTTACCTTCCCACTGAAGTGGTACCTATTTATCTGCTTGCAATCTCTTGCTTTCAAACTGCTAGGTTGGCAGGAGCTGGGGCCAGAGATGGGAGCTCACTCCGTCACACGGCACTCGGGTCTCGAACTGCTGCACTACCGACCTTCCAGTCGGTAGCTCAGCATCTTAACCTCTGAGCCACTGCAGCCCAGTACGTGCCGTTCATATCAGACTACGATTCCATAAAACTATAGAGTTCCCGGTGATTCCTAGATCCCATTAAGAAAGGCATGCAACCTGCCACCACCCATCTAATCTTTAAAATAATAGCCTGTCTGAAATTTTAAGGCTAAAAAGTGAAGTTCTTCCAAAAACAAGATGGAGGCGGGGGTGACTCTCTCTTTGATGTTAAATGCCTTTTAATTTGATGATTTTCTGAGAATAACAGCTCACCAAAATTTCACCTCCTTGCCCCCAGTATGTTACTCCAATCCGTCATTTCACAAACCCACCTAATTGCTTCAGTGTCTCATCTCGAGAGGAAAGTGGGATGGGGGACAAGCAGGAGGACCTCCCATAATTCCTTGCAGGTTCTCCCAGGATTCCTTGCAGGTGGCTGACTCGTTATTAATATAATCATTTATGTTGCCCACAAAGACTGCTTCACAGAAGAATCCTTGTGGTTACGAAACGTGAAATAGAACAATGAGCCGCCCTTGACGCGATCCACTTCTTCCCTCCCTTTTTCTTTTATCCTCGACTTCCCCCCTTTTCCATTCAGCTCTGGCCTCTTATAGTTGTTCTGTGTGTACGTCGCCCTGAATGTGCTCGGAGCAGACTTATATAGCATCATTTGGAGAAACATTGCATTAATAAGAAGAGTTCAAGGGCAAAGGATATAAACAGTGCAAATCACAAGTCGGAGCAGATATATGGCTTTTGCTAAGAGGGACTGCAGGCAGCTGCTTTATTTACTAGGCACTGGAATGCTTGCCAAAGGTGTGAGAAAACAGGAAGGTATTTTTAACCCCCTCCTTTGCCGCTTAGGAAAACAGGGCAAAGTGCCCAAGGAAAAAAGACAATGGAAGTGAGGGCAACTGCTCCCCAAAAATGCAATGCGTTGAAATATGGATTTGCAGCAGGGGTGCCAATATCCAGGTGGGGCCTGGAGATCTCCAGGGATTTCAACTGATCTCCAGATGACCAAAATCACTTTCCCTAGACCACGTGGCTGCTTTGGAGGGGGGACTCTGTGGCATGATACCCCAACGGAGGTCCCTAGCTTCCCCAAACCTCACCTTCCCCAGGCTCCACCTCCAAATCTCCAGGTATTTCCCGATCTGGAGTTGTTCAACCGCATGTTGCAGGCAGGTTAAGCCCCCTGCCGTTCATAATCATTGCTATGGGAAGCGCAACAAATGATTTAAATCTGCACCGTGGGGAAAGTAGTCCTGCATCCCTGCTTTTGTGGATAAGTGTACTGAACATGTGTTGCAGGTTGATGACAGGACAGGACAGAAGATAAAGAGAGGTGGCTTGGGGTAGGGGTTAAAGGGTCAGAGTAGGATCTGGGAAACCCAGGTTCAAATCCCGATTTGGGCCATGGAAGCTCACTCAGTGACCTTGGCCCATGGACTAGCCTACCTTGGTCCCAGTGACCTTGGTCCCAGCCTAGCCTACCCCACAGGGCTGTGGTGCAGGTAAAATGGAGGTGAGAAGAACAATAGAAGACACTTGGGGTCTCCACTGGGGAGAAAGGCAGCACGTAAATAAATATAGATAAAATAAAAACAATAAAGCCAGTTTGGTGTAGTGGTTAAGTGCGCGGACTCTAATCTGGGAGAACCGGGTTTGGTTCCCCACTCCTCCACTTGCACCTGGCTGGATGACCTTGGGCAAGCCATAGCTCTGTACCAGATGTTCTCTCAAGGACAACTTGGGAAAGAGCTCTCTCAGCCCCACCTACCTCCCAGGGTGTCTGTTGTGGGGAGGGGAAGGGACAGGAGTTTGTAAGCCGCTCTGAGACTCCAAGTGAGTGGAGGGCGGGGTATAAATCCAATCTCTTCTCTTCTTCTTCTTCTCTTCTAAAGGTGCATATTCATTCATTGGTCACTGCCAAGCTCTGTGGTTCTTAATATTTTTGGCTCTCTAAGAAGGAAAATTGGGAACGAACACTACATATAGAACCTGGGACTTACTGGGGTCACTGTGAGTCAGCTGTGGCCCAACAATTTCTTCTTCTTCTTCTTCTTCTTCTTCTTCTTCTTCTTCTGGCCCGGCTGGCCATCTTGGTAAACCAGAACAAGGAAGGCACCTGTGTGTGTGAAGTGCTGTCAAGTCACAGCTAGCATATGGGTGACCCTGTAGGGTTTTCAAGGCAAGAGACATACAGAGGTAGCTTGCCGTTGCCTGCCTCTGCGTAGAAACCCTGGACTTCCTTGGTGGTCTCCCACCCAAGTACTAACCAGGGGCAAGCCTGCTTAGCTTTGGAGATCTGTCAAGATCGAGCTAGCCTGGGATCTCCAGGTCATGGTCACAGATGAACGGAGATGGTCTGCCATTGCCTGCCTCTGCGTAGCAACCCTGGACTTCCTTGGTGGTCTCCCACCCAAGTACAAACCAGGGCCAGCTCTGCTTAGCTTCCAAGATCTGATGAGATCAGGGTAGCCTGGGCTGGACAGATCAGGGCATAGCGTTGCCAAGTCCCCCTGGGGGGCAGGGAAACCCCTGCTCGGTTGGACCATTCCCCGCTGGCCTGAATTGGGGCGCCCGTCCCCAAATTGCCGGGCTGTGGTGATGTGCCCCGCGCAATGATGTCACCCGGAGGTGAAATCATCACGTCGGACATATTTTTTTTGGGGGGGGGTGCTCTATAATTCGAGAGAAAACTCTATGGTTTCCCCACGAATTACAGCGGCCCCGCCCGAACGTGCGCAGTGAGATGACATCACTTCCGGGTGATGTCATTGTGGCATGCACACTTTGCCAGGAGACTCCCATGCCAGCAAGGACTCCCCCCACTAGGACTTAGCAACCCTATCAGGGCAAAATCATTCCTACTGCCTGATAAAAGCCTTCCTTTGCGTCCTACGACTTCCTTTGGCTTCCTGATAGCGGAATAGTCCTCTAATTGAGCCCTGTAACCGAGAACAGCCATGTCTTAGCAATCCCGCCACAGAGCCGCCCACGGAAGAAATACCAAGTCTCGCCACCATGGGGAAGAAACCCCCCCCCCCAAAGGAAAGAATGTTTATGGATAATAAACAAATAATAGCAGACATCATGCCTAACGTAGGAACAGGTTTAATTTATTAGAAACAGGCCTCTTACCCCCCAGGAGGAAAAGGGCCTAATTATCCAATGCAGGTAACTACCCCCAGGTTAGAAACCCACGTCCCAGCACATTCCCCAGCAGCTTTAAACTTTTCATTTGTGGTTATTATGAGCCTTTTCTTGTACGCCAAAGGCTTCCTCCGCACCCTGAAACACAGGCCTCGGGTATCTGTCTATGACACGTTATTCCCCCGCTTTCCAGACCCCCGAAACAGCCCTTAAAAATGCACACAAGTGATCTGAAAGCAATAAAATACCAAATGCGATGTCGTTTTAAAAGGCAGTTGGGGAGAAGGTTCTGGGGGGGAGGTCTTATTCCTGGTTCCCTTTTGGGCATCTGCTTCTGTCTCAGGAGTTGCTGGGTGGAGCCAATGGTGATGATGAGGGAGGGTTGCCAACGCCAGGTTGGGTAATTCCAGGAGATCCAGGGGCAAAGCCTGGGGAGGACAGAGTTTGGTGAGTGGAGAGAACTCGGCAGTTTGGTGCAGTGGTTAAGTGCATGGACTCTAATCTGGGAGAACCGGGTTTGATTCCCCACTCCTCCACTTGCAGCTGCTGGATGACTTTGGGCAAGCCATAGTTCTGTCAGAGCTGTTCTCTCAAGGGCAGTTTCTGTCAGAGCTCTCTCAGCCCCACCTACCTCACAGGGTGTCTGTTGTGGGGAGGGGAAGGGAAAGGAGTTTGTAAACCACTCTGAGACTCTGAGTGAAGGGCGGGGTATTAATCCAATCTCCTCCTCCTCCTCAGCAGGGCTGTGGTGCCATAGTTGACTTTCCAAAGCAGCCATTTTCTCCTGGGTAACTGATCTCTGGAGATCAGTTGGAATTCCAGAACTTCAGGCCCCATCTGGAGGTCCATGGTCCAAAGCCTCTAGTTTCCAACACTCCTGGTGCTTCCTGATGGTCATATAAACAGGAATGACACCCCCCCCCCCCAAGAAATGGCTTGGAAGATATGAAACACAATATGAAGATCTGAAAAAGGGAAATCATAATGAACAGACGTTTCAAAACAACTGAACATATATTAAAGTGACATCCGGGCTAGAGAATGTCAAACATGGAATTATGGTTGAACAGGGGTGGGTTGGACATTCCCTCAATCTCACTCAGTTCCCTTGACAGCCGTCATGGTGTAGCGGTTCAAGTCTCAAACTAGGATCTGAGAGACCCAGGTTGGAATCCCCACTCACCCATGGAAGTTTGCTGGGTGATCTTAGGCTCGAAGCACTCTCTCAATCGAACCCACCTCACAAAGTGGTTGTGAGGATAAAACGAAGGAGAGGGGGATGATGCAAGCTATTTTTGGTCCCCGTGTTTTTGGTCCCCATTAGGGAGAAAGATGGGGTATAAATGAAGAAAATAAAATAAACAAATTACTACAGTCTTGGTCCCACGTGACTTTGGTGTAGTGGTTAAGTGCGTGGACTCTAATCTGGGAGAACCGGGTTTGATTCCCCACTCCTCCACTTGCACCTGGCTGGATGACCTTGGGCAAGCCATAGCTCTGTACCAGCTGTTCTCTCAAGGACAGCTTGGGAAAGAGCTCTCTCAGCCCCACCTACCTCACAGCCCCACCTGTTGTGGAGAGGGGAAGGGAAAGGAGTTTGTAAGCCGCTCTGAGACTCTTAAGTGAGTGAAGGGCAGGATATAAATCCAATCTCTTCTTCTTCTTCTTCTTCTTTGGTCCATGCAGGTCACATGATCCACAGCATAGCCTTTTGGGTGGTTAAAGTGGACTCCTTACTCCCTTTCTCACCAGCCGAAACACTGGTTGGATCCAACCCTGTGATTCCATTGCATCTAAAGCCTGACCCCAACATTTGGCTTTTAATAAACCTTCTTAGAGGCCATATTTATAGGAATCAACATTGAGGATGGGGGCTACCTAGACTGCAGTCTTGCTACAAAATGAGGAGGCA
Organism: Lepidodactylus listeri; assembly: GCA_029233225.1. Lineage (NCBI taxonomy): Eukaryota > Metazoa > Chordata > Lepidosauria > Squamata > Gekkonidae > Lepidodactylus > Lepidodactylus listeri. The sequence goes on along the minus strand of JARCFY010000021.1, from coordinate 9,355,262 downwards.
GCATGTGAAGGGAAGTAGAGGATGATGGGAACTGTGGGTCTGAAATTGGCCCTGAGATATGATAAAGACAGAAATGTAAGGTTTGTACGTCAGAATCTCAATACATGTTCAGCCTCCCCTGATTGTAACACGGGCCTACAGTACTTTCCATTTGGAAATCTGTGGAAATTATGTTTATATTCTACTGAAACACTTTGCTGTTGTTGTTTTGCCTAGAGAGACACACCTAATGAAATATTCGCACAGTTATAATTACAGTTGTAGAAATTTCGCTCAGTGTGGAATGTGAAATAAATATGGTGGCTGCCTTGAAAATGATAGTTCTGAGGGGAAGCCAAAGTGATCATTAACTCCAGTCCAAATTATCTTCAACCCCTCTCTGGGCTGTTGCTAAACTTTTTCCTCAGATGAAATTGAAAAGAAAATTTAGAAAATCCTCTTCGGGCGAAATATCAGAGGAGTTTTGAGGGAAGTCAAAAGGAGCCAATCAAATTAACTTGTCAAAATCACCCAGGAGGATTTTACACCACCGTAGTCCCAATCTACATCTCTTCCCTCAAATATCAAATCAAACATCCGCTTTGAGTCTCCATGAGAAAAGTAGACTTTAGGTGAAGTCAGCAAATTAAAAGGCACTGTCCATTATTTCTGAAATGGGACTATGTTGACAGAATGGACCAAGAATTCAGAATGCAAATGTGCTGATTGGAGAAATGGGTCCAGTTCCTACGTGTTCTGAAAACGTTTCATTCATCTCAGATTCTGAACGTGTATTAGGTAGTTGGAATGACGAGTTCAGAGACAGTCACAGGGCTGGATCCAACCAGCTTTTTCACGTCACCTACACAATTCCCCTCCTTACTTTAACCCCCACCCCCTTTCCATATGGATTCTGTATATGGAGATCCCCTGACCCACAACTGGTTGAATCCAATCCACTGATTCCTATTTTAACAACATTCGCTCAACCGAATTCTAAGTACTCCTGCCATCCCCTGCCGAATCATACTGCATAAGAATTCCTGAGTAGCCGTCAGATCTTTGGGGGGATAGGTTTTAAAACTAATGTAAGTGCTTGATTTGCGTGTTGGGAGCAGGTTCATCTCTCACACTCTGTCTCTCTCTTTCTCTGACTGTGAAAAGCTTTCTCTCTGTTTTTTGCCAGGAGACTCTGATTTTTTTCTCTCTTTCAAAGTAGGATAATTCCTTGCTTCTTTCTCGCGCCGCATATTCTCCAGCCCACTGGGACATAATGGAAACTAATCTTCAAGATCTGAACATTCCAAGTCAAGTCCTTTTGTCAAGTCTTTTTATTCATTTCATTTGGTCCCTATTATAGCGCCGAGACCACTTGTATTTACATACGCAGAGATCCCTGCTGCTCGGAACTCTCCCCTCGCAAGACAGGGCAATTAATCATTCCCGCATCCTCCTGCCGAGCCCTCAACGGCTGTGACAGCTGGCTCAGCCAATCAGGGAGCACAGGTGGGATTCCAACCTGCTGGCAAGCCCTGCTCCTTGACCTCAATACCAGTGTGTTTGCTTCCTTTTCAGTCACAAAATGTTGGAAGAATAACACCATTTGTTGCGATGGCGCCCTTGCAAACAGCTCGGGGTGCGGCGGATACCCCTGCTTACTCTCTGGCAATCCTGTTGCTTCTAAGGAGATTCGCCACAAAGGAAGGGGCTTGGAGGTTTGTGATGAGACAAGGGTGCATCCATAAATGTGAAAAGAGATCTGCTGGATCAATCCAGTAGCTCACCTAGTCCAGCTTCCTCTTTTACATCATGGCCGACCAGTTGCCCTGGAGGGCCAAAAAAGAGGGCATAGACTCCAGGGCTCTCCAGGGGAGCAGGGGTCCTTTCGAGCAGGAGTTTGGGGGGAGCGCAGCTCCGGGAGGTGGTGCCAGCCCCTCCCCCCAGTGGGGGAGTGCCTGCTTGTGTCATGGCTGCAGCAAAATGACCCCGTCCCCCGGAAAGGTCTTGGTTCCTCCGACTAGCCCTCTGAAGGCTTCATCCACCACTGAAGCTATCCCCCCAGAACAGTGGTATTTCTGAGGCTTGAATTAGTAGCTGTCCCCCCTCTGCCAGCTTTCTTTCTTTCTTTCTTTCTTTCTTTCTTTCTTTCTTTCTTTCTTTCTTTCTTTCTTTCTTCCTTCCTTCCTTCCTTCCTTCCTTCCTTCCTTCCTTCCTTCCTTTCTCTCTCTCTCTTTTTCTTTCTCTCTCTCTTTTTCTTTCTCTCTCTCTCTCCTTTCTTTCTTGCCTTCTGACATACTTCTGGTGATGTCAGGTGGTGTGGCATATGCAAATAAGTTATGCTAATGAGTTATGCTAATGAGCTCCTGCACCTCTTTTTCTACGAAAGGACCCCTGCATCCCAGCAATGGGTTTCAGAGGTTGACTGCTTCTGAACATGGAGGTTCCCTTCGGTCACCATGACTAGTAGCCATCAATGGACTTCTCCTCTATTAACCTTCCTCACTCCCTTTTTATCAGGACTGCCTACCAAAGAGACCATCTCCAACTGCAGAAACCATCTTTGGACCTGAGTAAGGCCTTACGTTGGCTTGCATAACAAAGTCACAAAGATGAGGAAGAGCGCACTTTTTGGGGGGGGGGGGAACTGCTGTTCATTGGTGTTAGTTAATATGGTACATTGCAGCATAGACAGTCAGGTGTGGCATGGCATTGGGAAAGTAGCTGGGAGATCCAGGTTTGAACCCCCATTCTGGGGGACTGTGGACTAGTCACTGTCTCTCCGCTTGGCTTACCATACAGGGTTGTTGCTGTATCACAGAGAATAGAACACTGTTGAAGTCCCTTTGGGTCCCCATTGGCAGACAACAGAGCATATATATCTACGTCACCTGCGGTGAGCGCCTGTACTGGCAGAAAGGGAGGGGACAGTCACTGCAGATAAGCAACGGATAAGAGCCACAGGAAACAAACAAACATTGTTTATCTGGTTTTACATCTCTTGCTCTGGCTACTAGTTTGTTTCCCCGGAGAAATTAAAAATGCCACTCTGATCCACTAAAAGTCTACTTGATTTGAGTCCAGGGACCTTTTGTGTTCTATATCCACATTTTGGTCGGCAAAGGAAGGAGCTCTGGATTCCAGGACAGCGGCCAGGAAAACAAGGCCCTGTGGGTGACTCCCCCATAGGGTTGCCAAGTCCGGGTTGGAAAATACCTGGGGACTTTGGGGGTGGAGCCAGGAGAGGGTGGGGTTTGGGGAGGGGAGGGGCCTCAGCAGGGTTCAATGCCATAGAGTTCACCCTTCAGAGCAGCCATTTTCTCCAGGGGAGCTGATCTCTGGCAACTGGAGATCAGTTGTAAAATTGGGAGATCCCTAGCAGGGTTGCCAAGTCTGGGTTGGAAAATACCTAGGGACTTTGGGGGTGGAGCCAGGAGAAGGCGGGGTTTGGAGAGGGGAGGGGCCTCAGCAGGGGACAAGGCCATAGAGTCCACCCTCCAAAGCAGCCATTTTCTCCAGGGGAGCTGATCTCTGTCAGCTGGAGATCAGTTGTAAAAGCCGGAGATCCCCAGGCCCCACCTGGAGGCTGGCAACCCTACTGCCCCATTGTGGAATTCATTGACCATGGGAGAAAACCAGGCTGCGTTTGGAACCCTGGTAAAATAGTTTTCTTTGGTCAGCGATTCAAATCTCACTTTGCAGTTTAGGGGGGTCTCGGCTCTTGCTCTACTTTTTTTGGCCTGCCGTACGGCTTCAGCAACGGAGATTCCGTCTTATTCATATATTTTGCAGAGAGCAAAGGGCCTGCCTCTTTAAGAAAGACGGGAGGAAAAAGACCTCCCCCCCCCTTTTTGGCAAGAAATATGCTTATCACTTGCCCGCGACTCATAAATCATGCACTAAGATAGTAGCGACTCCAGCTTTCAAGTGCTACGTTGTTAACAACCTAAACTGCGAGGACCAAAGAGGAAAGGAAAATTAACATTTGAACCTTATTGTTCTTGAAAGTCTGGGAGAGGGTCTGGGAGTTGGAGGGCGGCCGTCTCTCGGATGCTGGTCCTCGGCTCAGTGGAATCAGCAGTGTGCCGTGGGGGTTTCTCACTAGAGTCTCCCTCCAGCATTCTTCAGTGGAGCCAGGCTTTCAGTGAAACCAAACCATCTCGAGATAGGAAGCATGCCTTCTCTTTCTGGTTTCTTTCTTCAGTATGGATCACACCAGTGTTCCCTCTAAGCTGAGTTAGTGGGAGCTAGTTCACGGGGGGGGGGGGTTAGCCACCGGCTCATGCGTTTTTGTCTTCGCTCAGGAAGGATGGCTCCAGAGTGAACTAATTTATGCACACAGTTCAGATTAGCTATACATGTATATGTGTGTGTGTGTGTGTGTGTGTTTTTGGGGGGGGGGGGTTGCTTGGCTAATCCAGTCTGGAGAGCCAGTCTGGTGTAGTGGTTAAGTGCGCGGACTCTAATCTGGGAGAACCGGGTTTGATTCCCCACTCCTCCACTTGCACCTGGCTGGATGACCTTGGGCAAGCCATAGCTCTGTACCAGCTGTTCCCTCAAGGACAGCTTGGGAAAGAGTTCTCTCAGCCCCACCTACCTCACAGGGTGTCTGTTGTGGGGAGGGGAGGGGAAAGGAGTTCGTAAGCCGCTCTGAGACTCTTAAGTGAGTGAAGGGCGGGATATAAATCCAATTTCTTCTTCTTCTAATCCTTGGATGTTAAGAGGGAAGTTGCGTCTCGATCACAATTCTATCAATGCAGAAGGAAAGTCGTTCTAACGAGAGTTCCCACAACTTGTCCATTTGATGCAATTCTCTCTGATGGTGGGATGGTGGTTTTCATGAGAGCTGCAGTACATGAAAGCCCTTTTCAGATTACATGAATGCCTAGGGTGGAGGCATACAGCAAGATGGGCCACTGCGTTAGACTGTCTATAACAGTCAAAGAGAGCAAGAGTCCAGGAGCACCTTCAAGATGAACAATAATTTGTGGCAGGGCAGGAGCTTTCGTGAGTCAATGCTCACTTCTTCTGGTGTTGGAAGAAGTGAGCAGTGACTCAAGAAAGCTCCTGCCCTGCCACAAGTTTTGTTCATCTTTAAGGTGTTACTGGACTCTTGCTCTTTTCCAGTGTGAATGCATACAGGTCGACACAGGTTGACCAAGGCCAGGGGTCCAATGGAGCGGGAGCGCACAGGAGCGCAGCTCCGGGAGTGAGGAGCCCAGGGGGCGGGCACATGACCAAGCCCCGCCCCCTCCTCAGCTTCCCCGAGCAGTGCAGTGGCGCAGCGCCCCGGGGAAAGCCCTGCTAGGGTCTTTATTGTTTTGAATGTTTTGTTTTAATATTGATAATTTTATCATTGTTCCTTTGATGACTGTGTGCTGCTTTTCCAGAGACCTGCTCAAGGTGGCATCTAAATTTTCTAAGTATACAATTTTTTATCTGGGGATACTGGAGACATTTCACCAACCCTTCAGCAGCTTCCACCCCATCAGTTTGGTGTAGTGGTCAGGAGTTGGACTCTAATCTGGGAGAACCAGGTTTGATTCCCCACTCCTCCACATGCAGCTGCTGGTGTGACCTTGGGCCAGTCACAAGTTCTGTCAGAGCTGTTCTCTCATGAGCAGTTCTCAAAAGACCACTCTCAGCCCCACCTACCTCACAGGGTGTCTTGTTGTGGGGAGGGGAAGGGATGGGTGGTGCACATGTCCTGGGTATCTCAAGTCTACTTGAAACCTGATGGTTTCAAGGGAGCAGGAAGAGAATGAGGGTGTGTTCTTGACGCTTATTTTTATTGCACAAAGTATTGGATGGGGAAGGGAATGAAGGAAGAGCAGGTCAGTTTCACTCACCTGTGGAGTGGAGCCTGAGGGGTGGGTGTCACCTTCTGACACACTTCCGGTATGTTAGGGGGTGTGGCTTATGCAAATGAGTTATGCTAATGAGTTATGCTAATGAGCTCCTGCACCTCTTTTTCTACGAAATTACCCCTGATCAAGGCAAACCCCGCCTCTTAAATATGTGAGTTCATTAGACCGCAAGTGTATCCAGTCCAGATGTGTGTACAAATATGGATTGACTACTCAGTCTGTATGTATATCATCTGCAAACGACCATTTCAGTGCAAATGTTAAGGGCACAATAAAATAAATGCATTCATTTAATAATATTTATAGTTTAATATTATATCCTGCTCCCCACCCACCTCAGTAAGGACACAAAACAGCTCTCTCTCTTAATTTTGTCCTCCTAACAACACCCCTCTGAGGTAGGCTAGGCTGGAAGTTTGTGACTGGCCCAAGGTCACCCATTGAGCTTCCATGGCAGCGAGTGGGTTCAAAGCTGGGTCTCCTAGGTCCCGGTCTGGCACTTTAACCCCTACACCATGCTGCCTGCAAAGTTATGAAGAGGGGCGGCATTTCAAGTTTTGGGAGAAGAGGCAATGAGATTTCATTGTATGTACAGAAGAGAGCAATCAATTGACACATTTACCCGTCTGCTATATCAGCTCTCGAAGTTGTCTGGGTGATCTTTCCATCTTAAGTCTCACTTTTTCCTTTAGGAACAGACCATATGCTATGTGAGGGGAGTTGGCAATCTCCAGGTAGGGCCTGGAGTTCTGGAATTACAAGTGCGCTCCAGACTACCGAGTGGTTTCCCTGGAGGAACTGACAGCTCGGAAGAGCAGACTGTGTACATTGTACCACAGAGTCTCGGAGAAATGGAAGTCCTAGAGTCCATCCCTGCTGAGCCAGTTTGGTGTAGTAGTTCGGAGCACAGACTCTAATCTGGGAGAACCAGGTTTGCTTCCCCACTCCTCCACATGCAGTTGCTGGGTGACCTTGGGTCAGCCATAAGTTCTTTCAGAGCTGTTCTCAGAGAGCTTTCTCAGCCCCACCTACCTCACAGGGTGTCTGTTGTGGGGAGGGGAAGGGAGAGGAGATTGTAAGCCACTCTGAGACTCCTTCAGGTAGTGAAGGTTGGGGTATAAATCCAATCTCCTCCTCCTCCTCTTCTTCCTCCTCCTCCTCCTCCTCCTCTTCTTTTCCTCCTTCTTCTCTGCAGTCAGGGTAGACCTACAATGTCTGTGCCCCCTTCCCTTGATGCCTTTGGCCACTGACCTTTTGTTTACGAGCACTAACCCCATTGCAAACTGCAGAAGGAAGCAAAGGTAGACTTCCATTAGGACAAGAGCAGGGGACACTCGCGCCAGCTGAGTACTGAACAGTTACAGTACTGACGCAGTTCAGAACCAGCTCTGATTACTCACCTTTTATTAAGCAATCCTTGGTTGCCACTTTTTCCTTACAGTAATGAATCCTTGGGCACAACCTCCCATCATTGCCGACCAACTCCCATGCCTCCCTGGAACACCTCATGCTCTCCTATGGTCCTTCAGACTGGTGGATAATAATTCCGTACATTAATACCTCCACACTGGTTTATGTGTGTTTGACCACAGTGCTAGAATAATTATTTTTCCCCTTCTCCGTAAAAGCTATTAGAGATCTATTTGGTTGGTTTTACGATCAATAGCTCTGGTGATATTTGTGTAGCAGGCGCGGGATAATCAATTGAAGGTCATATAAAGTAAATTACCATCCTGCAATAATGATTCCTCCCCCCGCCCCTTCCCTGTTAGATGAAAATGGGTTTTTATTATTTCATCAGGAGAGATCTCACAATGTACGGTCTTCTTGACTTGGAGCAAGAGGAGGTATAAATGTTGCAGGCATGACTTGAGCCACGGGAGCATTAATATCTATTATCTGGGATTCGTACCATCAAGATTATTGAGTTTGTGCGTGCCACGGATGGGAACTGTTTCGCAGGAGGTGTGCCGTGGCTGGCACGCAACTGCAAGGAAACAAAAGATGACTAATTGTCATACAGGATCGTTTGGACAACTTTGTGGTAGTAATTTGAAGCAGGCGGTGTGTTGCTTTGTAGCTTAGCTTCTTCTCTGGAAATGGTACTCACGTCCCAGTTACATATCAGATTAATTACACGGTAGAATAGTTGCGGTGGTGGCAGATGATATAAGAACACAAGGACATAAGAGAAGCCAGTGTTGGATCAGGCCAGTGGCCCATCCAGTCCGACACTCTGTCACACAGTGGCCAAAAACACCAGGTGCCTTCAGGAGGTCCAGCAGTGGGGGCAGGAAGCCCTCCCACTGTCCCCCCCCGTCAAGCACCAAGAATACAGAGCATCCCTTGCCCCAGACTGAGAGTTCCTATCAATACTTTGTGACTCATAGCCACTGATGGGACCTCTGCTCCATATCTATATATCTAATAGCGAAGGGAGGCCCCCTCTGTGCGGATATCTAAATCCACGCCGGGGAGGGCACTTGGGGGGAGGGAGGTTTTCCTACACATGGGGGGCACTCCCCCCATGTGCAGAAAAATCAGAAAAGTTAAAAAAAAACCTTCAGTGACCGTAGAATCCCCCAAAATACTTTTTGAAATGGCCTCAACTCCAGGCGTCAACTGTGAGGAGATTAGAATGTTTGGGGGAGGGGGGGAGGTTCTAACTGTTTCTGTCAGTCAAAGGCAGGGTTTTGACTGGCAGCAGTCTAGGGTTGCCAAGTACCCCCCCCCCCCGACCACCAGCAGCGGATCCAGATCCAGGCTGGGAAACTCCTGGATATTTGGGGGTGGAGCCTGGGGAGGACAGGGACCTCAGTGGGGTACAGTGCCATAAACTCTACCCTCCAAAGCATCCATTTTCTCCATGGAAAGTTATCTCTGTAGTCTGGAGATGAGCAGTAACTCAGCGTTACTGAGGGGGAGAAGAGAGGAAGCAAAGGTGTGATGAATGGGATAACCATCCTGCAAGTTTCTTGCAGGTCTCCACTTGTTTTTATCCAATTCCCTCTTGAAGCCGTCCATGATTGTAGCTTCCACCACCTCCTGTGGCAGTGCATTCCATGTGTTAATCACTCTTCGGGTGAAGAAGTACTTTCTTTTATCTGTTCTAACCTGACTGCTTCCACATCACGTGGCAGCTGAATTATAGTGGCCCCATAGGGTTTCCAAGGCCAGAGAGAAACAGCAGTGGTTTGCCATTGCTTGCCCCTGCATAGCAACCCTGGGCTTCTTTAGTGGTCTCCCATCCAAATACTAACCAGAGCCGACCCTGCTAAGCTTCTGAGATCTGGAGAGACTGGGCTAGTTTGAGCCGTTAAACTGTGGGATTCATGCCTTGATGACCACGAGCATTGATGGCTTTAAAAGGAGATTAGATGGATTCATGGAGGAAAGGTCCATTATAAATAGGCTACCAGCCACAGTGACTAAAAAGAACCTCCATATTCAGAGGCAGTGAACTTCTGAAGCCCAGTGTTACAAGGCAACACCAGGGGAAGGCCTTTGTGCCTTGTTTGTTGGCCTTTCAGGACAACTAGTATGTCCCTGTGTGAAACATGATGCTGGACTAGATGGACCACTGGTCTGATCCAGCAGGCCTCTTCTTAGGTTCTTAAATTCTATTGAAGAGGGGTTTCTTTCCCCTGTTTCAAGCCAGTCTATTTTTCCCCCTTAGCAACAAGAGCACAACAGCCCAGGAAGCAGATAAGAACAGTTCTCTGTGTTGTTATCGGTACAAAGACATTGGGGAATTTCAAACTACACTTTTAAAAACGTTACTGAACTGGCTTGGAATAAACCGGTACAGTGACGGCCGTTTCAGACAGCCCTTCCCCTACCATTTTGGAGCCATCATCAAAGCAGTTTGCCATTTCAGACTGCCGCTTTCTTTTTGCACCTCTTTTCGCCCGTGCAGGCAATCTCCGTCATTTTTTTAAAGAGCCGATTTAGTGCGCTATAATGCTATAGCATTATAGCGACCCCATTGGAATGCCTGGGCTCCACTGAGAGCCAACTGGAGCCCAGGCATTCCAATGGGGTTGCTATAATGCTATAGCTTTATAGCGTTCTAAATCGGCTCCTTTAAAAAAATGACAGAGATTGCCTGTGCAGGTGAAAAGAGGCGTGAAAACACTCGTCATCAGAGGAAGCACTTTGGGGGCATTTCACATAGCACCCCATAGTGCTTCAGGACCGGTACAAGAACTGAAGAATGCTTGGGACGAAGTTTCCAGGTAAACCGGCTCAGGAATACTTCCCCAATGGGAGAGGCGCGTTTCTGTGTGAAAGGGCCAATATGTTCCATTAGGGAACCGGTACTAACACGGTTCTGTGTGAAATGCCTGACAGAAACCGTTACTGAAGAGTTCCTGAAACGGAACATATTGGCTGTGTGAAATTCCTCCTTATTTCTGAGTGAATTGGGCTGGGGGGGGGGGGAACCAAGTACAAGCAATCAAAGCCCAGAGTTCTGCTTGCCTCCAGTTATGCGCTGAAATGCTTTGGCATATTTTAATTCCATCTGTATGCACTGGTGAGTTGTTTTTTGAGGGGGGAGCAGACAGCAGTTAAAACAACTGTCACCAACTCGGCCTCATGTAAAGTTCTTCAGTGGGACCAGGCTTCCGGTCCGCTCTGTGAGATCACTTTATGGGTGACATCAGTCGACGGTCGTCATCCCTCCTTCCTCCTCCACGTGGAGAGAGTTGTGCCGAAGAGAAAGACACATTTTACAGAGGAAGAGCACAAAAGAAGAGAGAAACTTGCATAAACAATCCTATCCCTTCCTTTCTCTCCATCCCAACGTGCGGTAAAGACAATAATAACCCCAAAGCAAAGCTAGCAGGAAACATTCAAACCAAACATCTGTTATGATCGCATAGGTAGAAGCCAGATGTTTCACCCCAACTGCTAACATCAGATCATTTGTGTGTTCAGAAGAGGGAAGCGATCCCACTTGGCCTCGTTCCTCGCCCGCCTTTAAAATATATTTATAGATATATTTCGGAGTTTTGAAATGACTGTGTGAGCTCGAGAGATGTTCTTTGCAACAGGAAGAGGCAAGCTTGTTTTCTTTCCTCCCCCGCTCTCGACTTTTTATCATCCTCTGCAAAAGGGAAACTGGTGCTTGAATGCCGAGGAAAGAGGGCTTGTGTGGTCCAATCGTCACTCCTTTGATTCGGAGCCTTGGTTTCCAGCGTGAGGATTCAGGGTGCTGGCTGGGGAAACTAATCACCCTCAGATGAGCCCACACATGGAAAACAAGTTCGGTGGTCCCAGCCAAGAACCTGGTGAGCTCAGAAGGGGAGTTCTGCAATCCCGGCCCCACCCCGGAGACCATCAGCCTCTGTAAATTGCACTTGCAAACTCAAAAACAAGCCCATTAACTCCACAACAGCTCCCAGTCAATTCAGAAGACCACTGGGTGGCCCAGTTAAAGAGATCGTCCTGGAATGGAAAAGGAAGGAAAACAAACTGGGTGCTGCTCCGTGAGCCTTACCCTTCTTAGTTTGAAGGACCAAACAGCTAGAGTTGGGCGAGAGGATGAACAAACAACGGAGGAGGGAGACGAACTAGGATTTGTAAACGTTTTGTGTCCAATAACCAAGCTTTTGTTTTTCAGCTGGCCTGAAAGCATTGGTGGAAAGGGCCGTCAAGTTGCAGCTGGCTGACGGTGACCCTGCAGGATAGGAAAAAAGGCGGTTTGTTTTCTTTATTTAATTTTATTTTATTCATACCCCGCCCTCCCCGCGAGCAGGCTCAGGGTGGCTTGCATACTTGGCCCATAAATGACCGCTAACATCCACGTAAAACAAATTAAAACAATTCACGTGCAATAAAACCATAGACTCATAACGTGCTAGTGATGGCACACCGGCTACTTAGGATGGCAGGCTGAAAATACTTGCACCCAGACAGGTTTGCCAACTCGGAGGTCTTCCCGAGCCACGCAGTAGTCGAGACTAGATGCTGAAACTATGGGCTGGGCTAGTTGGTGGTAGTAGTGGTGGGGGCGGCTCCTAGTGGAAAGCCTGGTGGAAGAGCTCCGTCTTGCAGGCCCTGTGGAACTGTAAGAGATCGCACGGGGCCCTGATCTCTTCCGGGAGCTCATTTCACCAGCCGCTGAAAAAGCCCTGGCGCTAGAAGTGGTGAGCCTGGCATCTTTGGGGCCCAGGGGGGGTCAGTCGATTCTGGGACCCTGACCGCAGGGCTCTATATGGGGAAAGGCAGTCCCTTAGGTATGTTGGATCCTGGCCATATAGTTTACTGTTGCCTCCAGTTGCGTATCAACCCTGGACTTCCTTGGTGGTCTCCCATCCAAGTACTGCTAACAAGGGTTGACCCTGCTTAGCTTCTGAGATCTGATGGGCCAGGGTGGTACCAAAACAGACTGTTTTAGATCTGTTCAGGCAAGGAAGCATGTCACATTTGATGCAGTGAAGTTGGGGGAGGCTTCGCTCAGGAACAGGATATGTGCAGCGGTTGTAGTAAGCAGTGGTCCCAGGTTCCATTCCCAGCATCTCCAACCCAAAGGATCTCACATAGCAGGTATAACAAAAGGCCTTCTCTTGCTGAGATTCTGAAGAACCTCTACCAATCAGGACAGACAAGGTTATGCTAGATGAACCAATGGCCTGACTTGGTAAAGCAACTTGGTGAGTTCATGAGTTCTCAGTTCTCAGAGGGGAGTTCCTATGAAAGATGTTCCTTGTGGTGAGAGATGACAACCATCAGTGCAGGAAGTCTAGGCTGCGGACAGACTGGCAGCTTGCCGCGATATAGTGCCACCTCTAATTGACCCAGTTTAAGATGTTGCAGGACATATCAGCCACACAGCACACCCTACTGCGGGTTACCTATGGAGACATCCCGTGGGAAAGCATCCACACTATTGTAGCGCATCAGCCACGAGCACACTGCAAAAACAGCCAAAATTCATGTGTGCACATATGCACATGTGCGCACATGGGCAATTTTTTAAAAAAGCCGTTCTGCGCATGCTCCCCTGGGTTCAGACAGCCGGCCACATGTGATGAATGTGCAAAGAAACAAAAACTCCACTTCAGAGGTGGTGGCTTTTTAACCCGGCTCCAAGGCGTCCTCTGATAGGGTGAGTACGCCCGGGGAATGCCTGACAGATGTGGCTATGTGACCAGGTCCATTTAATCCATTTGTGAAAGGTGCCTATATCGGGCCAAACTGCCAGTCTGAACGCAGCCTAAGAGCGTTCTCAGTGGATGGAATATATACTAGCTATCTCCACATGAGGGTGTATTCAGAAGACACGCAGAGACCACTTTAAATAAACAACTGGTTTTGCAACATGAGCATCACAATCAAGGGTAAGGGGCATTCTCAGAACCCTTATTAAATGTTGGGATGGACAGAAGATTGCTTCGGATGTAGATGGGTTCAGACATATACTATTGTGGGAGGTCCTAGCTATCATGGTAGAGCATCTGCTTTGCATGCATGCAGAAGATCCCAGGTTCAGTCTCCAGCACATACAGGATCAGGTAGGAGGTGATATGAAAGGTCTCAGCCTGAAACCCTGGAGATCCGATGCCAGTCCGAGGAGACAATACTGACTTTGAAGGACCAAGGGTCTGATTAAATATAAAAAAGGTTTTATGTTCTTATAGACATAGACAACTTCAGTAGATAACTTCAAGATAGCTTCAAGCTATCTTATAGACAGCTTATAGACAGCTTCAAGAGGATTGGATAAACATACAGTGCAGAGGTCCATCAGTGGCTGTTAGCCACAATGTATAGTTGAAATAATAAATACTTATGTCTGGGGCAGTAATGCTCTGTGTTCTTGATGCTTGCGGGCAACAGTGGGAGGGTTTCTGGAGTTCTGGTGGACCTCCTGATGGCAACTGGGTTTTGGCCACTGTATGACACAGGGTGTTGGACTGGGTGGGCCATTGGCCTGATCCAGTGTGGCTTGTCTTATGTTCTTGAGTTTACATTTTCAAATTTTTGGGGGTAGCTCTGTTGGTCTTCAGTAGAACAAGTCCTTTAGAGTCCATTAGCAAGACCAACAAGACTTCCGGGGTATGATCTTTCAGGAGTTGTATCAGATGAAGGCAGTTTTGACTCCCCAGAACCCACACACCCCATATCTTCCTGATCTCTAAGGTGCTTCTGGACTCGAATCTCAATATTCAAATCAGGTTCTTCTCACCCTCTTCCCAGGTACCACATGAGTCACCTAAAGCAGGGGTGGGCAAATTGCGGCCCGGGGGCCACATGCGGCCCGCCACGGAGTTTTTTGCGGCCCGCCAAGAGGATTTCAGGACTTCAAGAAAACTGAGCCTAAATTCAATGTGCTCTCTTATCCCATCACTGCTGATATTGATACAGCACCTGACGAGCTGCAGCTTGAACTTATTGACATGCAGTCAGATCACACTCTGAAAGAAATGTTTAATGCTGTGGCATTAGTTGACTTTTACAAATCTTTGTCTGCTGAAACAATTTCCATGTATGAAGAAATTTGCTGGGAAAATGTTCTCTGTATTTGGGTCTACATATATTTGTGAGCAAAGTTTTTCTTGCATGAAGATCAACAAGAGTAAATATAGATGCTCTTTGACAGACATTGACTTGCAGGCTGTGATGAGAATCTCAACAAGCCATCTCACTCCTGATTTCAAAAAAATTGTAGAAAAGTATGATAGGGTACATTTCTCTCATTAAACTGATTCTAAAATTAAATGTGCTTGCAGCTATAGATGATATGAAATTAGCACAATAAATAAATTGAATAAAACTACCACTATTTCATTTAATTTATATTTATTGATCTTTATGATACAATTTCTGAAATTTGCCTTTTCTGAAATGCAAAGTTAACTCATGAATGCAATCATTTTAAAAGGCGCGGCCCTCCGCTAACCTCCGCTCCCACAAAGTGGCCCCCGAGCCAAAACAATTGCCCACCCCTGACCTAAAGCAAAAGAAAGACCAGTTTGAAAACCTCTGTAAAGTTTTTCAAGGTTGCTTTAAAAAAAAAAAAAGAGAGCAAATTTTCCTTTCAGAGGGAGGGGGGAAATAGTCTTTTCTCTAGTACATAGAAATGGGAGAGAGATAAGAAATCTCCGTATTAATGTGTGACTTCCCTTCCATGAGCAAAGCCTGCCAACAAGCACCAATGAGAGTGAATCCACGACTAACTGATTCATTTCCTCATTTTGTCCCAGCAGCTAGCCAGGATATCCTGTGAGGTGGTGAAAAGGGAAGGCAAACCAACACTCTATCAGTAGATGATTGATTGCAACTAGCCTTTTTATTATTACAATTATTACAATTACAATTATTATTATTATTATTAATCTTTTATGACATGTGTGGAGAGGGAGGACACTGATTTAAAGATAAATATATTGGTCCACTGATAATTCTCATACGTTCTTCCCCCTTGGGAATGGAACACATCTCCTAACTAGGACTGAAAGCTTTGGACTCAATGAAGCAACCGTGCATTAAGATCTTCATAGCCAGGGGAGCCACGGTCTTTGTTCTTTAATTTCTACCTCCAAGTATGTATGTTCGAGACACTGGTCTGCATGTTCGAGACACTGGTCTGCACAGAAGGAGTTTTGCAAAGCAGAACCCAGCGTTGCCATCTGTTGGTTGAGGAATTCCTGGAGATTGGGAGTATGGGGTTTAGGTGAGGGACGTCAGCTGGGTATAATGCCACAGAGTCCACCCTCCAAAACAGCCATTTTCTCCTGAGGAAAGGATGGCTGTCACCTGAAGTTCAGCTGTAATTCCAGGAGACTTCACTTAGAGGAGGGCAGGGAGCTGTTCCTGTGGGCAGCAGAGGAGAGGACTCACACAAGAATGGGTTTAAATTAAGGGCGGGAAGGTTCTGGCTGGATCTTAGGGAAAACTTTTTGACAGTTAAGATTTATGCCACAGTGGAATCAGCTGCCTGGGGAGGTGGTGAGCTCCCCCTCCCTGGCAGTCTTTAAGCAGCGGCTGGACAACACCCTTGTCAGGGATGCTCTAGGCTGATCCTGCACTGAGCCGGGGGTTGGACTAGATGACCTCTGTATGGCCCCTTCCTACTCTGGGATTCGATGAGTCTATGAGTTCTCCACGCCCTGTCTGGAGGATGGCAACACTACGTGCCACCCCCCATCACCAGTCTTTCCAAAGCTTTTGGATTCCTTCAAAATCCTTTAGTTGTTTCAGCAGAACGTACACCTCACCCCACTGACTAGGGTGACCAACCTCCAGGTGGGGCCTGGAGAACTCCTGGTCCCAGAATTAGAATTGATCTCCAGGCAACAGAGATCAGTTCCCACGGAGAAAATGGTTGCTATGTAGAATGGACTTTATGGCATTAAACCCCACTGAGGTCTACCCCTTCCTCAAATCCCTCCCTCCCCACCCCCACCCCCCCGCATCTCTAGGTATTTCCCTTCCCAAATTTGGCAACCCCTCCCCAGGTCTATTTTCATTTTAGCCAACATTTTGACACCGGCTGGCAGTGCATGGAAGGCCCTGGGGTGAGCAAAAGGTAAAGGTAAAGGTTTCCCTTGCTCGAAAGCCAGTAAAATCTGACTCTAGGGGGCGGTGCTCACCTCCGTTTCCAAGCCGAAGAGCCAGCGCTGTCCAAAGACTTCTCCATGGCCGGCATGACTAGATGCTGAGGTGCACAGAACGCTGTTACCTTCCCACCGAAGTGGTACCTGTTTATCTACTTGCGATTTCTTGCTTTTGAACCGCAAGGTTGGCAGGAGGGGTTGAGCAGAGGGGAGGCTAAAAACCCTTGGCAAAGCCCTGCAACTTGGCCTTCACCCCGCCTGCCCCCCCCCAGCCCCTTCACCCCAGCCCCCCTTGCGTCAACTCGCCGGCCAAATGAAAGTTAACTTGGCACTTGCCTTCAAGTATCGACGATCTGTCTCCAGGGCGAGGGCTGTAAATTCTTCGTCCTCAGATCTGAGTCGATTTGTTATCAAATCAGGCATTGAAAGCTGATTCATTGCTATTCAGCGCTGGGGCTGATTTATATGCAGAATGTAAAACAGACGCCTTATGTGATACATATTTATGGTGAGTGCCGTTCGAGGAAGATTTATTACAGATTCCTTTGTCGGGGTGTGCATGAGCAGAGCTGAGATGACTTGTATTTCCTCTCAGCTGCCAATGCCAAACTCATTAAAAAGAGGTGTGACTATTAATATACATTGTAATACTGACAGCTCTTAATTTATAACACCCGGGCTAGATGGAGCCGTTCTCTCCTGACTTGAAAAGGTGTTTTCTGCATCCCTTCCTCCAAAGGGTGTGAAGCGAGATGTGGATAAATATGTGGATCCCGCCTCACCCCTCCCCTCATTCTCCCGTCTAAGTCTTTGTCTTCCCGACTGTCCAAATCGAGCATCAGTCATCCGGAAATGGCTCAAATGCAGAGAGCGTGATTTCTTTCCAGGTCAAAAGGCACCAGAGGTTTATAATGGTGTGGAACGGGCTCTTTTAACCATCCTGGAAAGACACGCTTCAAGTAAGTTGTCGGTGGAGTTCCAGCGCAAGAAGAAAAAAAAAGATAGACGTTTGGCACACTGCAAAATCCATGTCACAACAACTAACAAGGAGGCCTCAAAAGCCAACAAGGTGAGAGTCTGTGTTCGGATGAGGGAAACACGTGTAAGGGGCTTGAGTGGTAAAGGAAATGAGATAAAATCACCCACTCTTGGCCTAACCTACCTCACAGGGTTGTTGTGAGGGTGAGATGGAGGAGAGGAGAAGGATATCCACTGTTTCTGGTCCCTCTTGAGGAGACAACCTTCACTTGGAGTCTCAGAGTGGCTTACAAACTCCTCTCCCTTCCCCTCCCCTCAACAGACACCCTGTGTGGTAGAGAACAAGCTCTTGAGAGAACAACTCTGAAATAACTTGTGACTGACCCAGTGTCACACCAGCAGCTGCATGTGGAGAAGTGGGGAATCAAACCCGGCTCTCCCAGATTAGAGTTCATGCACTTAACCACCACACCAAACTGGCTTGGGGGGGAGCAAGTTTGCCATGCTAGCTTCTATGGCTTAAGGTTGCCAGCCTCCAGGTGGGGCCTGGGGATCTCCCGCTTTTACAACTGATCTCCAGCTGACAGAGATCAGCTCCCCTGGAGAAAATGGCTGCTTTGAAGGGTGGACTCCATGGCATTGTACCATGCTGAGGCCCCTCCCCTCCCCAAACCCCATCTTCTCCTGGCTCCACCCCCAAAGTCCCCAGGTATTTTCCAACCTGGACTTGGCAACCCTACTATGGCAGTGTGGGGATTCAAACCTGGCTCCCAATACTTAGCCTGTCACTCTAACCTCAACACCACATTGGGTCTCAATCTGTACAGATGCACCCATCTCACCCAGATTCTAACTCAACACCTAACACTGTAATCTGACCCTGCTGGTAAAAGGTAAAGGTAAAGACCAGGTTAGGAAGTCTCTGGATATTTGAGGGTGGAGCCTGGAGATGGTGTCGTTTGGAAAGAGGCAGGGCCTCAGTGGGTTATAATGCCATCAAGTCCACCCTCCAAAGCAGCAGCAGAATTTATTACTGCCACTAGACCAGCCACATACATATGTGGTTTATAAGGTTTACAAGATTATGCCTGGGATAGAGCGGGTAGAGAAAGAAGTCCTTTTCTCCCTTTCTCACAATACAAGAACTCGTGGGCACTCCATGAAATTGCTGAGCAGTCAGGTCAGAACAGATAAAAGGAAGTCCTTCTTCACCCAAAGAGTGATGAACACGTGGAATTCACTGCCACAGGAGGTGGCGGCGGCTACAAGCATGGACGGCTTCAGGAGGGAATTGGATAAACACGGGGCTTTTTTTGGTAGAAAAAGCCCAGCAGGAACTCATTAGCATAATAGGCCACACCCAGCAGCAGAAACTCATTAGCATATTAGGCCACACCCCTGACAGCACAACTCATTAGCATATTGGGGGGCTGGGAAAGCACAGGGCAGGCATGGGGAGGGAAAGAAAGGCATTTTCAACCTGGCTGGGTTCCCTGCCTGCCCTTTTCCAGCTGCCACAGGTCAGCTAGAGAAGGGAAGGCAGAGAGAGGCTTTTCCTTGTCAATTGCACTCTCAGCTGACTGGGGGGGGGGAGTGAAATTGACAAGGGAATCTCCAAAGGCTCCCCAGATGGAAAGAGGGCATTTTAACATGCCGCCTTTCCCTCTTGTGTGTAACATGGAAAGGGCAGCGTACTCTGTAGCCACACATGCCAGAGGTTTTGGTTGTAGATGTGGCCAACTCAGGAGCCAGCCAGAACTCCCTTCCTCTGTGTTCATGCCCCAAAATAGCCCTGGATAAACATATGGAGCAGAGGTCCATCAGTGGCTAGTAGCCACAAAGTATAGATAGGAACTCTCAGTCTGGGGCAAGCGATGTGCTGTATTCTTGGTGCTTGGGGGGGGGGGGCAGCAGTGGGAGGGCTTCTAGTGTCCTGGCCCCACTGCTGGACCTCCTGAGGGCACCTGGTGTTTTTGGCCACTGTGTGACAGAGTGTTGGACTGGTTGGGCCACTGGCCTGATCCGACATTGGCTTCTCTTATGTTCTTACAAAGTTAGAACAAATTGTTTTACAAACATACAGAATACAAAATATACAAAAAATAAAAGATTAGCATTTAAAACGTAATTAAAATATAGTTTCTGTAGCCTCAATATCAGTGCACAAAATATAGCTGCTTGATGAGTCCAAAGCAATCTTCCCTCTAAGCAGTGGAGTCTGGTGAGCAAAAAATTCTACTTCATGAGCTACTGGCGTTAAAGTTGTGAGCGAGCCATTTGGCTGCTGCATAAAGTAGTTTGCTCTGGAGCCATCCTTCCAGAGCTAAGACAAAAATGTGTGAGCCGGAGGCTAAAAAACTGTGAGCTAGCTCACACTAACTCAGCTTATGGGGAACACTGGTCCAAAGAAGCCATTTTCTCCAGGACTACTGATCTCTGAAGATCTCCAGGCCCATCCTGGAAGCTGGCATGCTGGGTTCCCTGGCCCAGTAATCCAAAAGATGGCTTTTTATAGTCTATGTATAGTCAGATAGGAAGAACAAGAGTGGACAGAATAGAGCCATAAGAGGTACTTAAAAATCAAGCATTTCCTGGGCAAATGTGAAAAATTTAAAACATACATATGAGTCTATTTTTTTAATGAGTTTTCCCATTTTTGAAAAAAAAAAAACACCCACAATTTTATTACAATAGAGCTGACACATGCGGCAGCCAAGGAAATTTCATTTATAGTAGTGTGTAAATGAATTTCCCCCAATGGTCGTCCTTTCTGTGTAATGCGTGTGTCAGCTCTATTCTAATCGAATCAATTTCAAATACCTCTTTTGCAAAAAGAAAAGAAAAGAAAAAGATAAAATAAAACAGGGGCATTTTGTGGTTCGTTGCTCCCTGCCGGGGCCAGAATTTCGATTCAAAGAGCGACGGGTTAGTTATTGTGGCTGAAGCTCACAACTTCTTCAGTCTGGGGCCAGGGGAGGGAAAGATATCCTTTCTTCGGCACCCAAATGACACATACCCTAAAACAAAGGAGGGTCCCGTGAATGACAAGAACAATCTTACCCCAAAAAATTGGCCTTTGTCCGCCAAACAGATCATACGTTGACAGCTGGAATGGATGTGGGTCTCTCTGCAATAAACTGGCCGTCCATTGCCACATTCCAACATCAGCAAGACAACAGAGGCCGAGACGTGGATTGACACCTGTCAATGCAGCTGGGCCACCCCTCATATTTATCGTCCGCCTCCCATCTACTTTCCTCAAGAGCCATCATTCATACTTGCAAAGACAATGTGCGTTTGTGTGCTTTCCTCCGAACCTGCCAACTTCATGGAACTTTTCCGTGCCGCCGTGTACAGCGTGGTATATCATGTACAGTCTTGGTCGCCAGATCTCAGCAAATATACCACAGAGCTGGAGAAACCAAAGAAGGGAAGATGATTTCCTATAAGGAAAGGCTAAACAGTCTCGGGTGTTTCAGTTGAGACAAAACAGAAAAGGAAGAGGTTTATGCAAATATGCACGGGGTGGAGAAAGCGGATAGAGGTGTTTGTTTGTTTGTTTCAAATATATGTTCTACCCTCCCTGCAAATGGGCTTAGGGTGGACTACAGAGAATAGTTCAGCCATTCGGCTGCACAACATGATAAGAATAAATAAGCATCTTAAAACATCAAAACAGCATTTAAAACAAACTGCATCAAAGCTGGTGCCCCTGGACTTCCGGCAAGACTTGCGATAATGGCGGACGCTCTCCTCCGCAACTGCGGGGAGCGCGATCCGTACCCAGCGGGAAGAAGGGGCTCTGGACTGGTGCCGAGCCCCCAGAGAACCCAGTGAGGGGGCTCTGCCTGGGGTGGCATGAAGGGGATCTCTCCCTACGGTGGCGGCCGAGGGATCGAGATCCCTTTTCATCACCCCCATAGGTTCCCCCGCCGTGGGAGCCGTATGGCTGAAAGCGCAAATCCGTGAAGCAGCAGAGAGTGCGAAGCAATGAGGCTGGAACTGACAGTTACGCATGGAGAAAACGTGAGTCTGAAGTAAGAAAAGCAGAACATAGCGGGAAGACGGCGAGAGGAGTGAAACCCACCCCCCCCTCTCCGGGACTAGCGTACTTACGAGACTCTTTACGTGGCGTTACTGCAGGAATAAAAGCCCATCCACCTTGCTAGATGGCAGCATCGCTCACTTGGAGATATAAACTTTAGAAGGACATAAGTGCTGTTTGAAAATTTGCTCCTTTCGTTCATCTTATCTATCTATAAACAAAGAGCGTAGCCTCAACAATGACGGGGAAACCGAAACCTTCCCCCAAACTAGGAAGTACAGCTCCGAGTTCAAAGATTGATACCACAGAGATGAGCGCGGTGTTCTCCTCGTTATTGCGACCTCTAGTGGACCAAATGACAGCTCTCAACGTTAAGATGGACAAAATGCAGCTAGAACTAAAAGAGTCGAATAAAACCACAGAGAAGCTGCAGCAAGAACTTCTGGAAGTAAAAACTTCAGTAAAAAACCAAGACGCAAGACTACAAAAGGCAGAGAAGGAAAAGGCCTTCCACCACGATCAGCTTTTGAAATTACAAATGGAAAGATCGAATTTTTTCCTAAGACTTCAGAATGTGCCAGAAAACACAGGAGAAGACCTTAAAAATTTGCTAAGTGAAGCACTTGAACCAGTGACAGGCATGAAAGCAGCGGATATAAAAAGCGATATGGATATGGTTTACAGAACCTATCCAGATTATACTAAAAAGAAAAGCCTGCCTGCTGAAATTATGATAAGGTTCTCCAAAAAATCTACAAGAGACGTGGTGCTTAGGACCACAAACAAAGCAGCTCTGAAGATCCTGGGAGAAGAAGTAAAAGTGATGAAGGATATCCCATTTGAAATAAGGAAAAGAAGGAAAGCCTATGGAAAATTGACATCTTGGCTCCAGTCTGAGTCTATCATCTATCGTTGGAATACTCCAGAGGGACTATGCTTCAGCATCAAAGATAAGAAGTATAAGATTGACTCTGTTCAACAAGCAAAAAAAATTCTGGAAAAAAGCAAAGAGCAGAAAACTGGGAAAGACTCAGATGGTTCACTGGCCTCACAAGAAAGCATGTATGGATTTGATAGCTCAAAGAGTGAAGAAGAAGTGTCTGACTCGGAAAAAGGAGCTGCAGCTCCAAAAATAGTTGAGACTGTTAAGACAAGAAGAGGACGAAAGAAGAAATAGTGATTAAACTGTTTTATTAAGCATTGCACTTATGTATTATAAATTGTTTAATTAACCGTATTTCTCTAGGTGGGCGTGCCTGCCAAATAGTTTTGATATTTTTTATAGTAGCAGTAACAAAGTAATTGAATTTATCCAAGGTTCTAAATGCTTCATAATTATATTATGTAATAAGGTAGTATTAAGCAAATGATAAAGTACTCTCTGTATAAGGTATATGTAGCTTAGATTGTAGCGTTATAGTTGTAGTTATAGGGAAAAATCAATAAAAATTTATTAAAAAAAAAAAAAAAAGCTGGTGCCCCTGAACACTAGTTCATTGAATCTGGTGAACAGATGGCATCTTCAGCAGGTATCTTTAGCGGGGGTGGGGTCTTCCTTATTGGATGCCCACTGCCTCAACCAAAGGCCTGGTAGAACAGCTCCGTTTTATAGGCCCCGCAGAACGATAACATAATACAGGAACTCGGAGGTACCTACTGGAATTGGTAAGCGATACATTTAGGTTGGGCAAACTGAAATATTTCTTTACTAAACGAGTTACAGTGCAGTTCCAAATTAAATCAGTGGGCTTAGAAGTTTGGGGATCTGCTCAGGAATGGAGTGTAAATGATGGGGAACACAGCTGGGGGATGCAGTGATGGCCACAAGCACAGATGACTTTTAAGGGGGACTGGACCAGTGTTCCCTCTAAGCTGAGTTAGTGTGAGCTAGCTCACAGTTTCTTAGTCTCCGGCTCACACATTTTTGTCTTAACTCGGGAAGGATGGCTCCAGAGCAAACTGATTTATGCAGTAGCCAAATTGCTTGCTCACAACTTTAATGCCAGTAGCTCATAAAGTAGAATTTTTGCTCACGGGACTCCACAGCTTAGAGGGAGCATTGGACTGGACCGATTCATGAAGGAGAGGTTTATCAATGTCCCCTGGCCACAGTGACGAAAGGGAACCTCCATATTCAGAGGCAGCGAACCCCTGAATACCATTGCTAACTGGCAAACTCAGGACAAAAGTCTGGTCTCTACACCCTGCTGGTTGGCTCTCCCATGCAACCGGTTGGACACTGTGAGACAGATGCTGGACTAGATGGACCACTGGACTGATCCAGGAGGCCTTTCTTTATGTTCTGGGGTCACCTTGTCTGACAAGGAAATCTGCATGTTGCAGAGGATTCTGAGATGGGGAAGGTGTCCTAGAGAGCAGGTGTTCAGCCCTGTCAGGTATGGTTGCCAACCTCCTGTTGGATCCTGGAGTTTTCCAGGAATCTCACCTGATCTTCAGACTGAAGCTTCAGACTGAAGTTTCACACCCCTGCGAGGTTCTCTCCCTTCCCCATACTCTGCCCTTCCCCGGCTCTGTCCCCAAATCTACAGGAATTGCCAACTTGGAGTTACCTCGCAAGCACCCAATAACACTCGCGGTGCGTACTTGCAGAAGGCGGGCATTTAGCTGATGGTCAAAGACGCACGGCCGAGGAATTAGAATCCCCCCCTATTATCACCCCAGTACTTTAGATTCAGCAGTGTTACGGGTGACTTCCTCCTTCTTTTCTTGTTTTTGTCTTGCTTTCTATTCCTTTTCTTTTTAAGAAAAAGAAACTTTCAAAACGTTCTCCGATGGTGGGAACATAGCCACTGGAAGCCACTTTGCTGGCTTTCAGGATACATCATTCCAGCTAAGTTTCTAGAGCTTTATGCAAACAGGAACACAGATAGAGTTGTTGTATTTCTGTTCCAGGAGTTAAGTTTGCTGCCTTGGTTATCTTTCTGCCGGGTAAAGCTTTGGTATTTTTTCTGGTATTTTTTCATATGTGCGTGTGTGTGATTGTGTGCGCACCTGGGAGTCGTGCGACCTCTGGTGACTGACCCCTACTGGGGGCCTGGAGGATATTCAGAGAGGTGGCCAGATAAAGCCTGCCCCCACCTCCCACCTCTGGTATTCCAAGGATGTCTCCCACCCAAGTACTTGCCAGAGTCGACCCTGCTTAGCTTCCAAGATCTGATGAGATTGTGCTTGCCTGGGCTACCCAGGTCAGCGCCTGCTGGGTAAAGCTTTGATGGCTTAGTTCTACCAACGAGGTGACCGTCAAAAGCACAAGAGTGAGCCACCCTGCCTTTTTCCTTGTTAGTTGGTTAGGGTTCCCAACTCCAGGTTGGGAAACTCCCAGAGAACTGGCAGTGTAGCCTGGAGAGGGCAGAGTCTGTGGAGGGGAGGGACCCCAGTGGCATATAATGCCATAGAGGACACCTTCTAAAGAACCCATTTTTTCTAGCCGGACTGATCTCTGTAGCCTGGATAACGGTTGTAATTCCGGGAAATCTCCAGCCCACACCTGGAGACTGGCATGCCTATGTCGCCATCCTTAGTAGCGCAATGAAGCTGTGAAATGATGCTAATCCCAGTACACACACCACATATTGCACTAGCAAATCTCAAAAATTTACTTCCTTAAAATAAGCCTCCAAATTAGCAATTTATAAACCTCTTTTTCAGCCTTTCATCTTCCCCGCTAGGGGGCAGGAAGACCGTCCCCCCCACCCCTTCTGAAACAGCTGCCTGAGCAATCAACCATCTTATCACTTCCCCACTGAAGATACTTCAAAACAACTCAGATGTTTAACTATAGTGGTAGTGATCATACATTCAGATCGGGCTGCAGGCCAAAAGAGAAAAAGAAAAGGGGGGGGGGATTTAAAAAGCAAAATACTTGCCGTTGAAACTGCTATAAAGTCTCGCGTCTACCTTCCAGCAAAATGTGCCGCAGTGACAAATTTCAAAGGCCGCCTGAATGCTATTTTCATGAAACGCAGAAGACCTTAAATAGATTTGTTTCAATGGGAAGTAATTTCTTTACGGGGAAAAGAGGATTCTGAAATTTGCATCGAGGGTGCGTGAAAGAAAGAAAGAAAGAAAGAAAGAAAGAAAGAAAGAAAGAAAGAAAGAAAGAAAGAAAGAAAGAAAGATGGTTTGTAAATAAATTGCTAGCAGTATATGTTGGGTTACTAGAGGATTTTTTTTTTAAAAAAATAGCAAATATTTACTATATTTATTTATTTAATTTCTATGCTGCGCCCAGGTGGTCTTGAGCAGTGTTCCCTCCAAGCTGAGTTAGTGTGAGCTGGCTCACAGTTTTTTAGCCTCCAGCTCACACATTCTTGTCTTCGCTCAGGAAGGAGGGCTCCAGAGCAAGCTAATTTATGCAGCAGCCAAATCGCTCGCTCACAACTTTAATGCCCATAGCTCACAACGTAGAATCTTTGCTCACAGGACTCCACAGCTTAGAGGGAGCACTGGTCTTAAGGTGGCTAACAATAGGTTTTTTTAAAAAAACAAAAAATTAACAAACATTAGCAACAGATAAAAATCTCAGTTTAAACCAATATGCAAATAAAACTAAAAAGCAGCCCGCATAAACAAACCCAACTAAATAAAAGCCAAGCGGAGGAGTCCTGTTTTGCGGGCCCTGTGGAACATAGATAAGTCCTGCAGGGCCCACATATCGTCTGGCAGCTGGGTCCAGCAGGACGGGACCACCACCAGAAAGGCCCTTGCGCTGGTGGATGCCAAGTGAATGTCCTGGTGGGCCAGGCTCTGTAAGCAAGCTGCAAGTTGAAGAATGCAAATTTTTTTGGGGGGGGGGGGATGTCACAAGAGGTGATCCGATATCACAACGTCAGGCCCAAATCAGAATTAATTTTCCTCGATGGGAACCAGATGATGGCCTTATTTAAGTGTAAGGCAAATATCTGCCCCGTGCAACTTCGGAAAGCTTTAGAATTTAATTTAAACTGTGCTACAATGCATGCAACATAGCTAAGGGTGTGTGTTTTTAAACAGCAGAAATCCATAGCCCTTGTGAATATGACACAGGACTGGGGTCAGGGTTGAGGTTGTAGGGCGGCTCTGAAGGGCCCTCCTCTTCTCTTCCCCACCCCACTGAGCAGAGCTTGTGATATCACTTACAAGTTACTCTCTAGGAATATTCACTAATTTCTATAGGAAAGAGCATGGAAATGTGGGGAAATTCCTAGAGCATCACCGTAGAGGCCCTTTTCTGGCTGTTTGTTTCTCCCAGGGCGTTGGGGGAAGAAGAAGAAAGAGGAGGAGGAGGAGGAGAAGAAGAGGAGGAGGAAGAGGAGATTGGATTTATACCCCACCCTTCACTTGGAGTCTCAGAGCGCCTTACAAACTCCTTTCCCTTCCCCTCCCCACAACAGACGCCCTGTGAGGTAGGTGCGGCCGAGAGAGCCCTGACAGAAACTACCCTTTCAAGGACAGCTCTGACAGAACTATGGCTTGCCCAAGGTCATCCAGCCAGGTGCAAGTGGAGGAGTGGGGAATCAAACCCGGTTCTCCCAGATTAGAGTCCGCGCACTTAACCACTACACCAAACTAGCTGTACCCACAAATGGCAATCCTGGGCATATTACAGCTTTGCGACCCTCCTGAAGTTATTCCCCGGCAGCCATTTAGACCATTCAAAATTCAATCTGAAGTTTGCTTTCATGACAATGTTGCTAACAAATCCCTACCAAGGAGCTGCTATTTGGGGGGGGGGGGGCATCAGAGTGGGGGTTGTATCCCTGTGGCTTTCCTTTCTGCGTCTTAATTAACCGGCTTTTCCCTCCTTTTCCTCCGGAAGATGACAGGGTGTCTTTGACAATCTAATCCTCCAGGCCCAGGTCTGAAAAGCTGGAGTGGTGTCAGAGGGCCTAGCAGATACCCATCGGTCCTCACGCCACATCTAACATCTTCATTCTGGTGAGCAGTATTTGGAACGGGTCTCGGCATGCCTCCCCCCCGTTTGTCATGAGACAAGCATTTCCAGCTGTAACATTAAGAGGGGGTGGGTGGGTCGAGGCGAAAAGAAAATGAAAGGTCTTTTTTTAACCGATAAAAATTATGCACGACCAACTGGGAACCGGTCAAATTAGTGGGTTATTATTTCCAAGGGTACCTTAGGAACCAAGTTTGTTGTTGGCAGTTCCTGTTTCAGTAAAGACTTGTTAATAGCTGAAATTTAAAGGTGTCGTTCGACTGGCAAAATGTTATTTTTCCACAGCTATTGCTGTGTTCTCACCTGCTATGGGGACTCCAGAGAGCCGCAAAATACTGAAGGCGACGGGTGTTTGGGAGTTAGCGATCCGGGGAAGATGTGGGGAGGGTGTGATTAATTTGCCTTGAGAGAGTTTGCGCACACATGCCCAGAAAGAGAGAGAGAGAGAGAGAATTTTGCCTAATTTGGCTCTAACTGCCCAGTTTCAAATGGGCTCCTGAGTCAATAAGTTTTGTCTCCAGAATCGAAGGAAACAAAGGAAAATACAAGGAAGAAATCAGCCCAAGGGGTACCTTGCACCGCCGACCAACCACTAAAAATGGCAAACCCCCCCCCCCCCTTTTCTGCTGCTATGCTTTCGACAGCAGCTTGGCTTGCAAATAGGAGCATTCCCCCCCCCCCTTTGCTTCGTTTATACCCTGTCTCTCTCTCTACTGGGGAACCAAAAGCAGCCTTCATCATTTTCCTCTCCTCCACGTCTCCTCCACGTCATCCTCACCATGACCCTGTGAGGTAGGTTCGGCTGAGAGCAGGTGACCCACCCCACAAGGCCAGCCACTGAGTCTCCGTGGCAGACTGAGGTGCCGAACTTTGGAGATCTCCCGGTTCCTAGTGGGACCCACGGATCACTACACCACACTGGCGCCACCTACTGGTTTCACTAAGCCACGCAAGGGTTGAGAAGCTGGCCCAGCCAGTTGCCTGCATTGTCAGTTGGCAATCCCAGGCGTTACTATGGTATGACTAGTTTGGTGTAGTGGTTAGGAGCCTGGACCTAACCTGGGAGGACCGGGTTTGCTGGTGCGACCTTGGGCCAGTCACAAGTTCTCTCAGAGCTGTTCTCTCATGAGCAGTTCTCGAAAGGGCTCTCTCAGCCCCACCTACCTCACAGGGTGTCTGTTGCCAGGAGAGGATGGGATAGGAGTTTGTAAGCCGCTCTGAGACTACAAGTGAGTGAAGGGCGGGGTATAAATCCAATCTCCTCCTCCTCCTCCTCCTCCAGTTTGGTGTAGAGGTTAAGTGTGTGGACTCTAATCTGGGAGAACCGGGTTTGATTCCCCACTCCTCCATTTGCACCTGCTGGATGACCTTGGGCAAGCCATAGCTCTGTACCAGCTGTTCTCTCAAGGGCAGTTGTCTCAGAGCTCTCTCAGCCCCACCTACTTCACAGGGTGTCTGTTGTGGGGAGGGGAAGGGAAGAGGCGTTTGTAAGCCGCTCTGAGACTCCAAGTGAGTGAAGGGCAGGATATAAATCCAATCTCCTCCTCCTCTTCTTCTTCCTCCTCCTCCGCCTCCTCCTCGTCTTCTTCTCCTTCATGTATGTAGTAAGTATGACATGCTATCTGTGGCTAGAAAAATTCATGCATGCCGCTGTGCACTACCTGGGCTACCAGTTATCCTAGAATTCCTCTGAAAGGTCTCTTGCCTTTAAAACAAGTCGAGCTCACCACCTAGTGGAGCATAATGCAAAAAGAGCTAGAACTTTTGGCTGCCACACAATCTTTGGACCTCCTGGCTATTTTACAAACAATGCCCTGCGATCGTTAATTAATTTCTCCGGGATCTCAAGCTGAGATCTCTCACATCACTCGTCATTTTCACTGGCGATGCCACGGACTGGAATTGGGACCTTTCGGAGGCAAAGCAGAGGCTCTTCTACTGAGCCAAGGACCCTGCATTTGCTGGATACTGAGTCAGGCCTAGCGAGCTCAGTCGTATCCGCTCTGGCTGGCAGCTGCTCTCCAGGGTCTCTGATGTCTTTCGCATCACCTGCCACTTGATTTGTGTAATTGGAGACGTTGTGGATTGAACCTGGGACCTCCTGCATGCAAGGCAGGTACTCTGCCACTGAGCCACAGTCCCGCTCCGGCTTCCGCTTCTACACAAGATGCCTCATGGGCATCTGGATCACCCAAGATTTCCAAACCTCATGGCACGAGATGGGCTGGGGACCGAGGTGTCCCCCAAGCCATTAACCCCGCCATCTGGGACACACCAACTCTTCTCTACCTCACAGAACAAGGAGGCTCAATGCAGTGAGGTTTCCCCTCTAATGCACTAATAGATGGATGGTGGTGTCTTCTTTCTTAAGGCTGGTTCAAGGTGTTTTCCTGACCCACTCCAAGGGCTTCCATTCCCTCCTGGGCCTTGGTCATAGTGTCTGCAGCCAAGAGTAAACCCAGGGGGAGCGGGAGCACACAAGAGCGCAGCTCCGGGAGCGAGGAGCACAGGGGGTGGGCACATGACCAAGCCCTGCCCCCTCCTCGACTTCCCCGAGCAGTGCAGAGGCGCAGCGCCCCGGGGAAAGCCCTGCTAGGGTCTTTATTGTTTTTAATGTTTTGTTTTAATATTGATAATTTTATCATTGTTCCTTTTATGACTGTGTGCTGCTTTTCCAGAGACTTGCTCCAGGTGGCATATAAATTTTCTAAGTATACCATTTTTTATCTGGGCACATGGCACATAAGTACTGGAGAAATTTCACCAACGCTTCAGCAGCTTCCACCCCATCAGTTTGGTGTAGTGGTCAGGAGTTGGACTCTAATCTGGGAGAACCGGGTTTGATTCCCCACTCCTCCACATGCAGTGGCTGGTGTGACCTTGGGCCAGTCACAAGTTCTCTCAGAGCTGTTCTCTCATGAGCAGTTCTCAAAAGACCTCTCTCAGCCCCACCTCCCTCACAGGGTGTCTTGTTGTGGGGAAGGGAAGGGGAAGGGATGGGTGGTACACATGTCCTGGGTATCTCAAGTCTATTTGAAACCTGGTGGTTTCAAGGGAGCAGGAAGAGAATGAGGGTGTGTTCTTGACACTTATTTTTATTGCACAAAGTCTTGGATGGGGAAGGGAATGGAGGAAGAGCAGGTCAGTTTCACTCACCTGTGGAGTGGAGCCTGAGGGGTGGGTGTTGCCTTCTGACACACTTCCGGTATGTTAGGGGGTGTGGTATATGCAAATGAGTTATGCAAATGATTTATGCTAGTGAGCTCCTGCACCTCTTTTTCTATGAAATGACCCCTGAGTAAACCAAACAATTATTTGGATGGTTTTCCCCGGAGAACTAGCCTTCCCAGAATAAGGAATGCAACTGCCCATTTGGTGTAGTGGTTAGGAGCACGGATTCTAATCTGGGAGAACCGGGTTTGATTCCCCACTCCGCCACATGCAGCTGTTGGTGTGACCTTGGGTCAGTTACAAGTTCTCTCAGAGCTGTTCTCTCAGGGGCAGTTCTCAAAGGAGCTCTCTCAGCCCCGCCTACCTCACAGGGTGTCTGCTGTGGGGAGGGGAAGGGAAAGGAGTTTGTAAGCCGCTCTGAGACTCCTTCAGGTAGTGAAGGGCAGGGTATAAATCCGATCTCTTCTTCTTCTTCTTGATGCAACTGAATGAAGAAGGGAAGGGAGACCACTCCAAATCATCACCTCTGCTCATGAAGCGGAGTACCTTGTGGTGAAGACAAGCAGAGAGTGGGCGGAGGGCCAGACTAGGAGCTGGGAAGCCCACGTGAGCTTGCTGGGTGAACTGGGGCCAGTCATGCGCTCTCAGCCTAACCTACCTCACAGGGTTGTCCTGAGGATAAAACGGAGGAGAGGAGAACAATGGAAGCCGTTTTAGGATCCCCACTGGGACAAAAGGTGAGGTGTGGATTCGTTAATTAAAATAAAATGAGCGGCAATATCAACTGGGCCATCTGGAATTTACAAAGAAGTTCCTGTCCTCTGGTCAAAACCTCAGTTTCAGATGGTAGCTATGTTGGCTGACAGTAGATTTGCTAGATTTGAGTAGAAGAAGAAGAAGAGATTGGATTTATACCCCGCCCTTCACTCACTTGGAGTCTCAGAGCGGCTTACAAACTCCTTTTCCCTTCCCCTCCCCACAACAGACACCCTGTGAGGTAGGTGGGGCTGAGAGAGCTCTTTCCCAAGCTGTCCTTGAGGGAACAGCTGGTACAGAGCTATGGCTTGCCCAAGGTCATCCAGCCAGGTGCAAGTGGAGGAGTGGGGAATCAAATCCGGTCCTCCCAGATTAGAGTCCGCGCACTTAACCACTACACCCAACTGGCTCTCCGTAGCAGCTTAAAGATTAGGGTTGCCAGCCTCCAGGTGGGGCCTGGGGATCTCCTGCTTTCACAACTCATCCCCAGCAGACAGAGATCAGATCCCCTGGAGGAAATGGCTGCTTTGGAGGGTGGATTCTATGGCACTGTACCATGCTGAGCCCCCTCCCCTCCCCAAACCCCACCCTCTCCTGGCTCCACCCCCAAAGTCTCCAGGTCTTTTCCAGCCAGACCTGGCAGCCCTATTAAAGACCAACGTGATTTTTGCCATGTGAGCTTTCAAGAATTGTTTTAAAATACCTCCCTTTTGATTCTCGTAAGTTTATACCCCCCCCACATCTTGTCGTCCTCTAAGGTGCTTCCGGATTCGAATCTAGCTGCTTCAAAATACGTCTCTGGGATTTGTTCCTGCAGAAAATTTAGGGGGGGGGGACCCCAACTGAGCTCAGTGGTCATCACATCGGGGTCCTCCGCTGTGCCGGAATTCGAGCAGACGTCCAGCGGCACCTTAAAGAAGCACAAAACTGATTCCAGATTTAACTTCCCTGGCCACATTCGCCCGCAGTTCTAGATGGATGCCTCTGGTGACTCTGTGCATCTGGTGGCGTGAACGCTGCTGACTTTGGAAAAGGTTCAGTCAGGGACGCTTTCGCATTTGTAAGTAACCTGCTGCCCTCCAGGTATCTCCAGACTTGGGAAACCCAGCCCTGTCCAGTGGCCAGTGCGGGAGAGGGGGGGGGGGTCTGCGAAATATCTCTTGACACTTTGCAGATTTGCGCAGGATCCAGGCCTCTTCCCTCTCTGAGGTGTGCCCCCTCCTTTTGGTCTCCCCCCACCCCACCCCACCCCACCCCCCGCACTCACACCCCTCTCCCTTTCAAGTCTTTTGTGTCCTTGACGAAGATGTCGCCGGAATCCCAATGAGTGATCCATTCTCTGCCTCTGTCACTTTCCCACAGAGGACTCGCCGGGGCCTGACGTGGGTTTTGCAAGAGGGAGGCAGCCAGAAGAAAAGGGAGAGAGGCCAAGAATGCTTTTCAGTGCCGCCCCTGCTTTCTAGGGGGCACCCTCTCCCTCTGTCCCCCCCCCCTTTCTAATCTTACATGCTCGCATGGTATTGAAACCCCAAGAGGGTCCGAGAGGGAAGGTCCTGGATCCCCCCCCTGCCTGGGTGGGGGGGAGAAGCCCAAGCCCCCCCAGTCTGCTCCCCGCCAGATGCATAACGTTACATGCTCAAGCTAGCAAACACAAAAGCCCTAAAAACAAAAGCAGTGAATTAGGGAGAAGTATTCCAAAGTGTGTTTTCAAAACAGCCGAGCCAAGAGCCTGCTTTGCCCCTCCTGGGAGGAGAAGAGGGGAAAGGAGAGAAAGGCTTCCACAGACAGACAAGGAGCGCAGGGAGAGGGGGGGGCAGGGGGGGTGCTCCTTTTTTCTAATTAGTCCAGGACTTTTTTTTAAACCAACTGTTGGAAAGAAGGGGGGGGGAGAGATTTCTCTGCTAGAACATAGAAATTAAAGACGAGGTTAGCGATTCGGTTTCCCCTTTCTCCAGGAAAGGCGGCGTTGCAATCCCAAAACAATTTTTTTTTTATTATTTGCAAGTCGTAGTAAATATATTTGCATGCTACTTTCAGTGCCAGGGATCCACACGGGGAAGATATCAGCCCTTCAGAAAGCAAGTGGGGTCTGCAGGGAGGTCTCAGTCAAAGCTTGAAGGCGCTACTGGGTTCGAAACTTGCTGGTCGATCAACGCTTTCCTCCCTTGTTTTTTTTTCAGCCGGATGGATTGTCGGAGGAAGTGGGCTCCGGCTTGCTCAGGAGAGCTTCTGCTAGAATGAATGTTGGTCGAGGGCTGCCAACTCAGGATTGGAAACGCCTGGAGATTTGGGCGTGGACTCTAAGCTGAGTTAGTGTGCGCTAGCTCACAGATTATTGGAAACGCCTGGAGATTTGGGCGTGGACTCTAAGCTCAGTTAGTGTGCGCTAGCTCACAGATTTTTGTCTTTGCTCAGGAAGGATGGCTCTGGAGCAAACTAACTGATGCAGCAGCCAAATCGCTCGCTCGCAACTTTGATGCCAGTAGCTCACAAAGTACAATTTTTGCTCACAAGACTCCACAGCTTAGAGGGAGCACTGGAGTGTGGTCTGGAGAGATCAGGATTTGAGAAGGGATTTCAGTGGGATATAATATAAAGATTTCAGTGGGAATCCATTCTCCAAAGCTGCCATTTTTCTTCAGGGGAACTGATCTCTGTAGTCTGGGGATCGGTTGTAATTCCAGGAGATCTCCAGGCCCCACCTGGAGGCTGGCAACCCTGTATTTAAGGGGTCAAAGGACACCTGTTTTATTTTGCTCCTAGGCATTAACTCAGCTATTTCTCCGGCCTTGCTTGTTACCACTTCCTGGCCATCCCCACATAACAGCTGCCCCTGTTTTGTCTTGTTCTAAATCAAGGTTGCCAGTGTAGACATTTTCACGCCACCTCTCTTCAGTGTGAT
Source organism: Lepidodactylus listeri (assembly GCA_029233225.1). NCBI lineage: Eukaryota > Metazoa > Chordata > Lepidosauria > Squamata > Gekkonidae > Lepidodactylus > Lepidodactylus listeri. The sequence continues at coordinate 9,321,052 of JARCFY010000021.1, read as the reverse complement.
ATGACTCACAACTCCTTGGTGTGCAAAGCCGTCGGAGAAGTTACATGTCGGGTAACTAACTTTTCAATGAAGCACTTGAAGCTGAACCAGACCTTGGTCCATCGAGGTCACTATTGTCTACTCAGACTGGCAGCCACTCTCCGAAGTCTCAAGTCAAGGTCTTTCACGTCAGTTCTGACCTGGTCCTTTCAATGGGAGATGCCGGGGATTGAACCTGAAACTTTCTGCATGGAAAGCAGATTGTCTAACACTGAGCCATGAACCATGAAGCTGTCTTATAGTCGGACGCTTGGTTATTAAGGGCAGTCCTGTCTACTCTGACCAGCAGCAGGACCGGAGGGTCGAGATCCTTCATATCACATATTGGTGGTCGTGGGAAGTGTTGTCACAGCTGACCCTGTAGGGTTTTCAAGGCAAGAAGCATTTGGGGGTGGTTTGCCTTTGCCTGCCTCTGCATAGCAACCCTGGGCTTCCTATCCAAATAATAATCAGGGCGTCCAAAATCTGAGGAGAATGAGCTAGTCTGGGTCATCCACGGCCCTTTCCACGCTCTCCTTTTAATCCATGTTCACCACCGTGTCCTCCAAACAATTCTGCACTAAAATTTAATTCAACTTTTTTATTCTGGATCCCCCCCCCCCTGTTTTGCACTAAAATTGAATTAAACCTTCTTTTTATTCCGGGTCCACCCCCCCTCCCCGGATTCTGCATTACATCACCTTCCGTCAGTGGTCAGCCTGGTTTCAGCCCGCTGTTGCCCCAGGTTTTTTGGATGCTGTTTTGCCGTGGACTTAAATCATCTCGACTCAAATGCTGAGGAAAATCTGGAGTGGCAGGCAAATGCGGAAAGGGCCCAAGTCACTTATTACCTCATCCATTTTGCTGGAGGTGCCAGGGATTGAACTCAGGTCTTTCAGCACACAACGCAGATAAGTTTCTGGTGAGCCACAGCCCCTCTCAAGGTGAATAGGACTGAAACTTCATGTCAGTATTTGTGCCTTCAGCGAGTGGAAAAACAGGCACTGCTGGGCCTTCCAAACTTCACCTGGTGATTTCTCCTTGAGAAAGAAGAAGAGGAGGAGGAGGAGATTGGATCTATATCCCACTGTTCACTACCCAAAGGAGTCACAGAGCAGTTTACAGTCTCCTTTTCCTTCCTCTGCCCACAACAGGCACCCTATGAGGTAGGTGGGGCTGAGAGAGCTCTTTCAAGAACTGCCCTTGAGAGAACAGCTCTGAAAGAACTTGTGACTGAACCAAGGTCACACCAGCAGCTGCATGTGGAGGAGTGGGGAATCAAACCCTGTTCCCTCAGATGAGAGTCTGCGCTCTTAACCACTACACCAGACTGGCTCTCTGAAAAGCATTGGAGTTTTCCCCATGGATCTCTGACGAGGGCGCTTTGACTCTCGAAAGCTTATAGCCCTCAAATCTTGTCGGTTTCTAAGGTGCCCCTGGACTTGAGTCTAGCTTTGTGAAGACGGCAAGGGCTTTCATGCAAAACAAATCCCCATAATTTCATCACAACATTTCCATTTTAGGCTGGTTTCACCTGGCGGTCCGTTCCCCCACCCTCCGGCCTCCCTCTTCCTAAACACAGACACACACGCACTCTTGGAAATGGATAAAACAGATTCATTAGCTTTGATTAACCTCTTTTAGAGCAGACTTTAAAAACCGGCTACAGACAGCTCTTCCTCGAGAGAGGGCCTTTAAGATGCTTCATCATGTTTAAGACCCAATTACTGTTGTCCCAAATAAGTATAAAACATCACAAACAGGGCCCACACCTTACGTTCAAGCTCACAGCAAATAATCATTAATTTATAACAGCAACTTCCCCTCTTCCGATAGTTTTATTGATGGCTACAGTTAATTCATGCTGAAAACAATGTAACGTGAGACTGATCAGACAGAGTACTTCTGGGGTTTTATTGACTTTTGCTGTTCCCACCCCACCCCCCACCCCCTTTTTTTTACACCCTGTGTTTCATGTCTCAAATGGCAACTTTTTAATATGCCTTCGTAAAACTGTAGGCAAAAACAGCAAACCTGAAATGAAACAGCTGTGTTACCAATTTGTTGGGTAAAAATACTGTAAAATCCCAACGATTGTTCTATTTAGTGGGGGGGAATGCCCCCCCCCCCCGGGTAAACATAATGGATTTATGTTACCGAACTGCCCAGAGGTTAAAGAAAGCCACTTGTAAACGGCTCGTTTGCTGCATACTTTGCTTCATCGAGCCCATGCCGCTGGATGGGAGATATAATTGTAAAAGATGCATTTTTAAAAAGAAATTAAAATAAAGATAGGAAAAAAAATCAGTGTATTGTGTGTCCATCCCTTTTGCTCCCCCCCCCCCCCCCCGGTCATACTCTACAAGAGCTTAAAGAAGGACACATGGTTCTTGATTCCCATTTTGTCCCCACAACAACCTAGGATTGCCAGATCTGGGTTGGAAAATACCTGGAGACTTTGGGGGTGGATCCGAAAGAGGGCAGGGTTTGGGGAGGGCAGGGACCTCAGAATGTTCCCCTCCCCACAACAGACACCCTGTGAGGTAGGTGGGGCTGAGAGAGCTCTGAGACAACTGTCCTTGAGAGAACAGCTGGTGCAGAGCTATGGCTTGCCCAAGGTCATCCAGCAGGTGCAAGTGGAGGAGTGGGGAATCAAACCCGGTTCTCTCAGATTAGAGTCTGCGCACTTCACCACTACACCAAACTGGCTCATCAAAGGATGAGATGGCTAGACAGTGTCACCGATGCAACAAACATGAAATTAAGCAAACTCCGGAGGACGACGGAAGACAGGAGGGCCTGGTGTGATGTGGTCCATGGGGTCGCAAAGAGTCAGACTCAACTGTGCGACTGAACTACAACGACAACAACAACTTCCTGGTGCTTATCTGTCTAGAAAAAACATACTAGCTGGGTTTCAAATCCCTTCTGAAAGTCCAACTTTCCTGAAAAGCTTTTGGCCCACTCTCCATCCCTCCAAAAATATTAAGTTCTTATAACCAAGGACTTCCCTCTTGCCTCCACCTTCCTGCATTCCCTTCTTTATTTATTTACATTGTTTACACCCTGCCTTTCTCCCTCACGAGAGCCCCAAGTGACTTATGTTGTCCCCCCCCCCTTACATTTTAGCCACACAACAACCCTGCGAGGTACCGTATTTTTCGCTCCATAAGACGCACCTGACCATAAGACGCACCTAGCTCCGCTCGGTGCTGTGGCTCGGGAAAGGTGAGGGGGGTTTAAGACGCACACACTTCCCCCCCCACTTTTTTGGGGAGAAAAAGTGAGTCTTATGGAGCAAAAAATACGGTAGGTTAGGCTGAGAGGGTGTGATTGGCCCAAGGTCACCCAGTGAGCTTCCATGGCAGAGTGGGGATTCGAAGCCGCCCCTCCCGGATCCTAGGCCAGCACTCCAAATGCTATACCACGCTGGCTCTTTTAGACTGTTAGCTCCCCAAGTCACTCGCATTCTGTAAAACCCTGTGCATACCAATTGCACCAAAATAAATGAGACTAGCTTGTCCTGCGTGCTCAGTGCCCCTTGTGGACAGGAACAACAGCCTAGTGAGGCAGGCCAGTACAACCGCCACAGAGCAGATGAGTGGGTGGCTGGTGCTGTGGGTGAAAGGTGGATCTTCCAATCTCAGCTGCAGCTCCATTCCCTAATTCAAGCTCTGTCGAGGTGGCGGGCGTCCAGAAGAATAAAAAAAAAAGATCCCCACCACTGCTGAAGATACCATCTGTGTGTGGCCCGGATGAAACGAATTCCAGAGTCCAGTGATGCAGTTTGTTTTTAAATGCTTGTTTTAATGTTTTCATAATAATGTTTTATTATTGTGTTGTGTGGCCAAATGGCCAACTGTTGCTGTGATCTGCCCAGAGCCTGTTCGCGGGGAGGGCAGAAAAGAAATCTGATGGATGAATGAATGAATGAATGAGTGAGTGAGTGAGTGAATGAATGAATGAATGAAATGGTACAACCGTGTTGTGTCTGAGAGAATGGGTGCAGCTGCACATTGGTACTAGGGGACAGACAGGGATGCATATTTGTAGTAAGTACCCTGGGCATGAACAGGGATCAGATAGATGCATGAACGTGTTGTGTGTTGTTCTTCCTGGACCTTAAAAAGACACCCTCCCCACCCACCCACCCCTTTACTGATTGCAACTGCCGGGACTGTAATTTCCTGAGAGACTGGAGACGGGAGCCCATAGCTGAGCCCATAGTCCCATGAACGCATAATGTTGCCTTTACACTGGATCAGACTGGTCTCTAAAGTTCTAGCCTGACCTGCAGAAACTTGCCAGGACCTCCAGCGGAGGCCTTTCATGTTGTCTCCTACCTGATCCTTCTACATGAAGATGCCAGAGACTGAACCTGGGGTCTTTGTGCGGTTTTTCAGGGGTCCGTTGGAGTGGGAGTGCACAGGAGCGCAGCTCCGGGAGCGAGAAGCCCAGGGGGTGGGCACATGACCAAGCCCCACCCCCTCCTCGGCTTCCCTGAGCAGTGCAGAGGCGCAGCGCCCGGGGAAAGCCCTGCTAGGGTCTTTATTGTTTTTAATGTTTTGTTTTAATATTGATAATTTTATCATTGTTCCTTTTATGACTGTGTGCTGCTTTTCCAGAGCCTTGTTCAAGGTGGCAGATAAATTTTCTAAGTATACCATTTTTTATCTGGGCACGTGGCACATAAGTACTGGAGAAATTTCCCCAACCCTTCAGCAGCTTCCACCCCATCAGTTTGGTGTAGTGGTCAGGAGTTGGACTCTAATCTGGGAGAACCGGGTTTGATTCCCCACTCCTCCACATGCAGCTGCTGGTGTGACCTTGGGCCAGTCACAAGTTCTCCCAGAGCTGTTCTTTCATGAGCAGTTCTCAAAAGACCTCTCTCAGCCCCACCTACCTCACAGGGTGTCTTGTTGTGGGGAGGGGAAGGGGAAGGGATGGGTGGTGCACATGTCCTGGGTATCTCAAGTCTACTTGAAACCTGGTGGTTTCAACGGAGCAGGAAGAGAATGAGGATGTGTTCTTTACGCTTATTTTTATTGTACAAAGTATTGGTTGGGGAAGGGACTGGAGGAAGAGCCGGTCAGTTTCCCTCACCTGTGGAGTGGAGCCTGAGGGGTGGGTGTTGCCTTCTGACACACTTCCGGTATGTTAGGGGGCGTGGCATATGCAAATGAGTTATGCAAATGAGCTCCTGCACCTCTTTTTCTACGAAATGACCCCTGTGTAAAACAGATGTTGTGCCAGTGAGCCACAGGCCCTCTCTGATCCTGCGAGGAAACTGAGCCGTGAGCGCTGAGGCCTGCTTCCAGGCATGGATCTCTCCTCTCACAGATAGCTCTCCGAGGCTGCAGTCACACACACTAAATAATCCACTTTCAACCCACTTTCAATGCACTTTCCAACTGGATTTTGCCAGTTCACACAGTAAAGTCCAGCTGGAAAGTGAACTGGAAGTGGAGTGTGTGCAATCGGAGCCTGAATTTTCTTTCTCCTTTGCAAAAGTTCAAGGGCGGAAAGTTCACATGTGCTGCTGAGAAAGAGTGAGAGCCCCCTCTGCTCAGGTCTTGGCTCCCATGCGCAGCACTCATCTTCTGGAGCATTAATGTCTCTGCTGTGAGTAAAAAGCAAAGATAAAGGTTTCCCGGGCTCAAAAGCCAGTCGAATCCGACTCTAGGGGTGCAGTGTTCATCCCCGTTTCCAAGCCGAAGAGCCAGAGCTGTCCGAAGACGTCTCCGTGGCCATGTGGCCGGCATGACTAGACGCCGAGGCGCACGGAACACTGTTACCTTCCCACCGAAGCGGTACCAATTTATCTACCTGCAATTTCTTGCTTTCGAACTACTAGGCTGGCAGGAGCTGGGGCCAGAGATGGGAGCTCACTCCATCATGCGGCACTCGGGTCTCGAACTGCAGAACTACTGACCTTCCGGTACCTGTTTTTTGTTGTTACATATTCTGTTTTTGGCATCCAGTCACCGCTGATTTATGGTGACCCAGCAGGGTTTCCAGGGCAGGAAACATTCAGAGGTTGTTTGCCATGGCTTGTCTCTGTGTAGCAATCCTACTATCCCTTAGAGGTCTCCCATCCAAATACCAACCAAGGTGGACCCTGCTTAGCATCTGAGATCTGATGAGATTGGGCCAGCCTTCAACTGGCCCATGGCCTAGCTGGGTGCATCAAAAGCAGAAGTCTCTTTCAAGAACATTTGATCTGAAGGGATCTGTTATGTATTGACCATGCGGTTGCCATGTGCTCCAGTAATGGCGACCGCAATGTGGCCAGAGCACATGGCCAAGAAACTACCTGAGCTTCAGCCAGGTAGAACAAAGGCCAGGTGGATTCGAACCGGCCACCAATCGTGTACCTAGGTTTCTCCCAGGGAACCTATGAGATGTAAATAGACTGATAAGAGCCTATCAGGGCAGTTGACCAGCATAAAAAGAGGGCTCGGAGCCCTGGGTTGTATGCTTCATCCGGACCAGCAATAAAGATCTAGCTGTTTCACTGTATCATGGACTCCTGACTCCAATACTTCTCAGGATCACATTACTTCCGAGCGTCAGCTCTCTTCACACACCCTGTTCTTTGATTTTTTAGGTTGGAGTTTCAGATTACGGAAGCAACACGACAAATCTTGCTGAGATGCTTACCTTCTGAGTGAAATATCTTTTCCTTTCCCCACACAATTGAAATACGAGCGGTAAGGTGAGTAAATTCCTAGAAAGTTGCTCTATCCCTGCAAAAAATAATAATAATACAGAAATAAAGACTAGGAAACGCGTGCCCAATTTTTGGCAGGGTTCCCCCCCAGCTTCTTTGTCAAAGGCCTGATCCTGCCAAGACTGTCGTTAAACAAATGAATACTTCCAAGGACATTACACAATTGATATCTTAATGTCAGTGTAAAAGACTTTGATAGGTAGAACTGATAAGTGTGTTTGGGGATCTCTGAAACTGAAATGTCCTGCGTGCTTAAGCATTTTATTGGATGAGAAACTATTTGGGCCTGAGAGAAAACGACTGGGCTCTGTTTTGTATTCTCATGCGCTGCTTTGGCAGCTATCGAAAGCAGCTATCGAAAGCGGGAGTGCTAATTTGGGACTGGGTTTGAGGGGAAGGAGAAATAAACAAGGGGATGCTGCAGCTCTGAGGCAAGACGGAGGAACGACAATTAAAAACAGGCCTGAACACAGAAGATTTGTTTCACGAACTAGGCAAGATTCTGATAAGGAAGCCATTCCGATGATTTGCTACCTGGCGGGAAAGAGCTTAGAGCTGACCGAAAGAGAAATCCAGAGCCAAATAAAATGGGGGTGGGTGGGGGGAGAGGCCACTCAGAGAAACATTTGAAGGATTTCAAGGGCAGCGCAAAGAACTCTGATAAAGAAACCGGCGACATTTCTCATGGTGGCTTCCTCACGAAGCAAGACTGTCGCCAGATTTTAGCAGAAACAAGAGTCAAACCGCATTTGGAAGTTCCTCTTGAGGAGCAAGAGTTCAAGAAGTTCAGAGGAAGGTCAAGGATTTTGATTAGAATCCTTTACACTTTCTTTCTTTCTTTCTTTCTTTCTTTCTTTCTTTCTTTCTTTCTTTCTTTCTTTCTTTCTTTCTTTCTTTCTTTCTTTCTTTCTTTCTTTCTTTCCTTCCTTCCTTCCTTCCTTCCTTCCTTCCTTCCTTCCTTCCTTCCTTCCTTCCTTCCTTCCTTTCTTTCTTTCTTTCTTTCTTTCTTTCTTTCTTCCTCCCTTGCTTCCTTCCCTCCCTCCCTCCCTCCTTCCTTCTTTCCTTCCTTCCTTGTCAACATTTTTCATCCTCTCTGCTTTTCGCTATTTGGTTTTGCTGAGTGGTTTGTACAGTTTATGTATATTGTATGGTGCACAATTTATGTGGTAGACAATATATTTTTATATTCATATTATATTTATGTGTGTATGTGTAAATTGTCAGTGTGCAAATTGTTTTAAAAGACACATATATTTTACAGGGAGAATTTGGTTCAAGGAAACAGAAAACGATGTGAAAATAAAGAATCGTGGTTTCGGTTTACAAGAGCCGGGCATGAAACTGGAGTGGGTGTTTTGTAGTCAAAAGAGATGAGACATTCCTCCCTGGTTTGGGTAAAGACTGACAACATGTTGTAGAAACCTTTTTGCACATTATTGACTCATTCTCTTCTCAATTACTTTTCATGTTTTTTGTTCATGTTCATTGTTTGTCCTCTCCTCCCCCCAAAAAAAACCTTCTTAGGAAAAAGATCTGAAAGGGAGATAGTGGGATGGATTGACCTGTGGTCAGTTTGTGAGAAGAAGAATCTTTGGAACACCATGAATCATCAGTGGAATATTCAAAATGCCCATAATTATACATTTCTGCCACACATGATGCCAAAGATTATAAGGTGTAAGATTAGCCATGTATGAGTCTGGATCCAGGTGCAAAATTTCTGCTTACACCAGTGGGAAATGCAATAAAAAGACCATAGTGGCCTCTTTTTGCTAAGTCAAAGTCGAAAGCCCAGTCGAATCCGACTCTAGGGGGTGGTGCTCATCTCCGTTTTCAAAGCCAAAGAGCCAGCGCTGTCCGAAGACTTTTCCACGGTCATGTGGTCGGCATGACTAAACGCCGAGGTGCACAGGATGCTGTTACCTTCCTACTGAAGTGATATCTATTTTTTTTTAAATACAATTTTATTATTTTTATACACAAACCATATAAATTTCTAATGGAATACAGGTAGAAAGAAACTAAGTCCAACTATTATATAGACGAACAATGATTACAAACATTAATATTAAACATCCACTTAAAAATACAGTAAAGATAAACATACCACGGATTAACAACTTCACCATAAATGTAGTAGATTATAAATTTCTGGGGTTTCGTTTTGTTGTACCAGATATTGCAATATAGAAAACCATATAGCAATTGAAGTGATATCTATTTATCTGCTTGCGATTTCTTGCTTTTGGACTCCTGGGCTGGCAGGAGCTCAGCCAGAGATGGGCGCTCATTCTGTCACGTGGCATTAGGGTCTCAAACGGCTGAACTACCAGTCTTCTGGTCTGCAACTCCTAACTTCTGGTCTGTGTCTTAACCTCCTAAATCCAATCTGCACATAATTTGGAGGGCATGTAGAGGAGCGTCAGGGGGAGGCTTCCTGTGAGTTTGATGTCTCCAGCTTGCACAGGGTCAGTTCTAGACACTCTGGAATTTCCTGCACTTGTCATGTCCCCAGAAAGCACTTTCCTGGGGGCATGTTCTTTGGGGGGCTGTAACTTGAACCCCATAAATCCAATCCTCACCAAACTTGAGTGGGCAAGTAGAGAAGAATTAGCTGGAGCTCCCCTGAAAGTTTGGTGTCTCCAGCATGCCAAGGGGGGGGGGGGGGAGATTCTATTGCATCACGAGCCTCACTAACTGAACTAGTTCGTTTAGTGCCTAAACGTTTGTGACAGCTCGTGGCTCACGAACTGGGTACTCCACAAACCGAACCAAACTGCAGTGTCCCAGTTCGTCCCTGTTCCTATTAATATCACCTAGTGCCTGGTCCTTTTTAACCAGCGGTGCCAGGGATTGAATTTGAGACCTGCACGCAAAGCAGAGGCTTTTCCGCTGACCCACAGCCCTTCCCTTTAACATGGGGGTTGCCAACCTCCAGGTGGCACCTGAATACCTCCCCACTATTACAGTTGCTCTTTAGACAATCCAGATCAGCTCCGCCTGAGAAAATCACTGGTTTAGAGGGTGGACTGTATGGCATTTTGCTCTGATGAGGTACCTCTGTTCCCAAAACCCTGCCCTCTCCAGGCTCCACCCCCAAAATCTCTAGGTGTTTCCCACCTCAGAGCAGACAACTCTACCTAATAACCAATCATATACAGGCCTCTCAGCCAAATCTACCTCGCAGGGTTGGTGGAGAGCAAATGTGACGACCCAGTCTATGCTGCTAGGGACACTTTGCAGGAAGAGGGGATTCAGATTTGACGACAAATAATCCAGCTCTTGAGATTACAAGGCCTACTCCAGCAATCCTTTCCCCTCCTTGACACGCATGCCTCCATCTCCACTTTTTGTTGGCTGTTCCAGAGTCTAACAAGCGCCACATACCTGGGAATCTGTTTCAGTTGATCTTGAGGAGACACTTCCTAGCGACAAGAATGCCTCACAATTAAAACCGGTTGGAGGGGTCTCCCGGTCTGCAGTTCAGCATCTTCACCACTGAGCCACTGCTTAGCAGGAGTCAAATCAGACAAGGTGCAAGTTGAGGGGTGTTTGGGAATGTGTGTGTCCGTCCCTGGTTCTGGCGATCCAGAGCAATTCATTAAACGGCACGGCAAGTTCTTTCCTGCCAATGTTAACAGGACAATTTATTGCGGAAGGATCTCCAGCGTTCCCCATTCTGGAAGAAGGAATGCAGGAGACAGAAATGGCAAATTATGGCTGTCGACCAGCAAGAAGGAGGACATCGACCCAGCTGGGAGGGGCGATGGGGTGTCCCTTATCACTAGGACTGCCAGACCAGCCGCTGTGGTGGGAAACCTCCTTCTGGCACCCCTCTTTGCCCACCATCATTCCACATGGCAGCAGGAGGGGGGGGGGAACAGTGAGGCCAGCTGCTCCACTATGTCACTTCTGGAGAAAGCCCGGAAGTGATGTAGAGTAACTCTAGAGATTTCTGGAGACTCTATGGTTTCTAAGGCTTGGGGGCCATAAGGGAGGGGTATGCCCAGATCTAATTGAATCCCCTGTAGCTGAGGCAGAGAACCAGGGCTGCCCCACAAACTGGTCAGGGCAGTGAATCCCCTGCCCTCTGTTTCTTTTACCTGCTGCCGCTCTGAGAGATAGTGGGGAAAACTTTATAAAATACATTAGGCTACTGGCTGCAGCATCACCTCACTTCTGATTTATTTATTTATTTTTAAAAAGAAGACGTTACAAATGAATTGCAGAAGTAGTTTTACCATAGATTTTTCTATTGATGCCTAGAGCTACCTAGAGTGGCCAGGTTGCCTCCTGGCAACGGGTTGGGGAATGGGGGGGGGGACTTACCAGGAGGAGCAGAGAAGCCTACCTGATGTGCAACCATGTTTCTACATCACTGCCCACATGACCTGGAAGTAATGCCAACACTTGCGGGATGTCAGGGCGACACTCTGGTATTTGGGCAAAAACTCTGTGGTAAATTTGGCTTCTAGCAGAGTTTTTGCCCAAATACCAGAGTGTCACCCTGATGACCTGGATGTGATGACATCACTTCCAGGTCAGGTGAGCAGTGATGTAGACATGTCTCTGCACATCAGATGGATCTCCCTCTTTTCCAAGATCTGATTTCCCCCTGCTGGCTGGCTGATTGGTGGTGGGGAGGTGGGGCCTGGACATGGGGGACACCTCCCTCCCCCCAAGGGGGATATATGGCAGCCCTAGAGTCATAGGCATCAACTTCAGGGGGGCTGGGGAGCTGGACCCCCCTCCCCAAACTTTTCCAGGACATGCTTAGCCTCCCCCGGAGACAATGGCCTGTAATGTCTCTGGCCCAGGCCCAGGCCCAGCCCCCCCCCCTCGGGAAATTGGAAAGTCTACGCCCTTGCCTAGAGCTACCTAGTATGGTGTAGTGGTTAGGAGAGCAGACTCTAATCTGGGAGAACCGAGTATGATTCCCCACTCCTCCACATGCAGCTGCTGGTGCGACTTTGGGTCAGTCACAAGTTCTCTCAGAGCTGTTCTCTCAGGAGCGGTTCTCTCAGAGCTCTCTCAGCCCCACCTACCTCACAGGGGAGGGGAAGGGAAAAGGAGACTGTATGCCACTCCAATCAATCCAATCTCCTCCTGCTGCAATCCGATCCCCGCAAACTACTGCCTGCCTTGCAAACGCTGAACATTTCCCTGCCACCCGGTCCCAGGAACCACAGAAGCTCATCGGTTCTGGCAGCCCGTCGGCCTCGTCGAGCTCCAAATTGCAAAATGTTCCGTGAGGATCTGTCGGCGGCCCCAGCCTGCTGTTCCCGAACGCCTTCGGAAAGGGAGCCAGCTCTAATATTTCGTCAGCTGAACAGATCGAGCGATTTGCAAAACATCAAACAAATACTAATACAAACACCTTCTGAAAGCAAATTAGGAAAAAAATTGCCGCAGACAAGTGTTCCCATTGACATGACTGTGGGTGTCTGCGGGCCCGTATTTACATTTGTCACATCATGCAAAATACAATAAACGCCTTCAAGAAGTGTGCATGTTTACGAAGAGTACACTTTCATCTTTCGTTTGGGTGACATGTGGAAGAAAAACCACATTTCTCCCATTTTCCCGAAGCGGGTTTCCCGCCCGCCCCCCGCCCCCCCACCCCAAAAGCCCAGAACAAACGATGACACAGCGAGCTTTTCATGCCCAGCTGGGTGCAGACATGCAAATGGCAAAACCCGGTGCGCACATGACGGGATCTGTCACTGTAGTCAAATGTCTTTATAGTCAAAGTAAGATACTTGTAATTATGCATTACAGTCGATTTCCAGGTCTCTTTGTATTTATTGTAGCTGAGCGAGGATGCAAAGACCAGCAATTTTCTCCTCTTGAAGTGAAGATGACATCTTTAGTGCTGTGGATAAGTGTCCTAGATAGAGACCAAATGTGTAGATATTAGCTGGGGGGTGGGGGGTGGGGAGTGTGAAAGATTAATTGCACAAGCTGTTGTGCTAGAAAGTCATGCCCGACAATGACTCAGCTGTGCAGGCATTGTGAATGGGGAAAGTGTTGCATAATTAAGCGTGGGTGTAGAGCTGACAGCCAGTGTAGTGCAGAGAGCCGGATGAGGAGCTGGAAGACCCAGGTTCGAATCCCCCACTCTGCCATCGAAGCTTGCTGGGGGAGCTGGGGCCAGGAGGGTTGCCAGCCTCCAGGTGGGGCCTGGAGATCTCCCACTTTTACAACTGATTCTCCAGCTGATTGGGATCCGCTCCCCTGGAGGGAAGGGCTGCTTTGAAGGGTGGACTCCGTGGCATTGTACCATGCTGAGGCCCCTCCCCTTCCCAAACCCCGCCCTCTCCCGGCTCCACCCCCAAAGTCTCCAGGTATTTTCCAACCCAGACTTGGCAAGCCTACACTGCATGACCTCAGGTCACTCTATCTGGGAGCTTTTGTGAGTCACTTCGTCAGGTGCAGCAGAATCTGAAGAAGTGAGCAGTGACTCCTGAAAGCTCCTGCCCTGCCCCAAATTTTGTTCGTCTTTAAGGCGCTACTGGACCCTGGCTTTTTTTTTTCCTGACGTAAGAAGAGGAAAGCAAGGAGAATGGCCTAAGCGGCTTTGAGTCCCCATAGAGGAGAAAGGCAGAATATAGATGAGGTAAGATGAATAGCACCGTATATAAAACCAAGTTCACCCCAATACAACTTCAAGCCTTAAAAACTTTATTTAGAATGGCACATCACACCTGCAAAGCTATCACACATACGCTCAAAACACTCACCAACGCGCTGGAAATGCCAAATCTCTACTGGGACCGTCTACCATGCTTGGTGGTCCTGTCCTCTCATAGTTACATTCTGGAAAAAGATTCTCTCAGAAATTGAACAGATGCTTGAAGTCTCTATTCCTTACGACCTGGCTCTGATTCTACTCAACTTATGGCCTAAGACAAAGATTCCCAGAGAAACAAGAGAATTAGTGGAAGTCCTTTTAACAGCAGCTAAACACACATTAGCAGTCAACTGGAAAAAACCCTCCAGCCCACCAATTCCCACGTGGCTTGCCAAGGTATGGGACTATTTTATATTCGATAAAATAACTGAAAGAACAGAAAATCTTTACGGAAACGACACCCGCAAAAACCCAATGCTCAAATGGTACCCTATCATCAACAAATACTCTGAAAGTAAAGATGCGACACTCCCAAAATCTTGGGCAAACAACTCCTCCATATATCTCTTTTTATAAGGAGTAAACCCACCTTTTCTCAGCTTAGTTCCAAGATTGGTCACTGATGTCCGATATAAACAGTAGTAACTCTAGAGTTAACCTTAGTTTAATGTGACGGGAATGTTTAAGAATTGCTGTAATACAAGCTAAGTCTTTAACTTTGTATTCCAATATATTATTAAGAATCTCCAATATTTAACACAGTCTTTACTGCTTGTACCCTTTGAATCCCTTCAATAAAGGAGAAATAAAATAAAATAAATAGCACCGATTTCACATGAAATATACAATTATGAGTCAAGGAATGCTTCTCTCTGAGAATGGACACAGCATCAGGGAAATGGAACAGAATGCATGAGATCGGAAGCAGTGTTTTGGGTTCACTTTGTAAATACATTTGATCAGAAACAATGCTTTGGATTTGCTTGGTGATAGCTCCATATCTACTTTTCCCAGGTAAGTGTCACAAACATGTAACGTATAGGAATAAACCTTGATTAAACCTTTGTTGGTCTTAAAGGTGCCCCTGGACTCTGATAAATTTGTTCTACTGCTTCAGACCAACACGGCTGACCACCTGGATGTAATGCGTAGGAAAGCAAAAGAATCCGTGAAAATAAAAGTTTCAAATTCTGCATGTCTTTACTATAACTTTGTGGTTATAGGGAGGTTTCAGACGGCTTCTCCGTTACATTTTAGTAAATCAAACTGTGTTGCACACGTATAACTGGATCTTTCACACTACTCTGGTAATGTGGCTGTATCCCATTTTACTATTGTGTTATCTGACGGAAGGGAATATGATTTGGGACAAATTATGGCGTTCCTTTCCACACTGGCATCTCTGATCCCTAGGGGAAGAGGTGGCGTAACATGGAAAGTAAGCTGCAAAAGAAGCCCTTCTTCCCAATTCAGTTTAGAATAATTTGGCAATCATAGAACAATTCCTTCCCCATATATATGGTGAGTCAGCATGTGTCTTTTGCCAGAGAACATGGACCTCATTCAAGTACTGGCTGGGTCAAGGAATAGAGTTCACCAGAACTTCACACCTACCTCTTGCTGCTTCTCCACACTCCCAAAGATTGTGAGCTTCTTGAAGGCAGGGTTTTTTTCACCCTTAGGAAGCTCGGGAAAACTCCATGTGCACCATTGGTGTTGCAGGAAGGAAGAAGAGGAGGAATTGTAGATTGAGGAGGAGAAGGAAGAGAAGGCAATGGAGGAGGAGATGATGAAGAAGATGGAAGAGGAGGGGGAGGAGAAGGAGGAGATGGTGGGAGATGGAGGAGGGGAGGAAATGGAGAATGGTGAGGAAGAGAAAGAAGGAAGAGACTGAGATTGTGGAGGAGGTGATGGATGGAGGAGCTGATGGAGGAGGAGCTGATGATTATGGAGAAGGGGAAGAAAAGGAGGAGGAGATGGGGATTGTGGAGGAGGAAGATATGAAGGAGTAGGAGATGGTGATGGAGAAGGGGAGGAAATGGAGGGGGAGGGGGAAGAGGAGGAGGTGATAGAGATGGCAGAGGAGGAAGACATGGAGGAGATGATGATGAAGATGGAGAAAGGGAGGAGATGGAGGAGGAGACGACAGAGGAGGATGAGATGAAGCATGAGATGGAGAAGGGGAAGAAAACGGAAGAGGGGGAAGAGGAAAATAAGGAGATGGAAATGGAGATGAAGATGGAGGAAGAAGAGGAAATAAAGAAGGTTGTACAGCATAAGCCAAAACAGAAATATATATATTCTCATCTTTTACATAAACACTATATGTTTTTGCTTGTTTGCTTGTTTGCTTCAAGGGGAAATGAACTCTCAGGTCAACCACTCTGGATTTATTACTGGCCATTTTTGCTTAACTAACTTGCTAGAGGCCCTACTAGAAGTTTGTTCCTTTCAAGACAAGGGAGATGGAAAAGGACGACATGGTTTAAAGCCACGGCCATAAAACTAACACAAAGAATTGACAAGGTTTCCCGTCAAGGTTTATTGGCGAAGGAAAGGAGCTGTAGCAGAGCTAGTTAAAAAAGATTGTTAGGCAAAAACTAATCTAAAACAACAAGCAAGGAGCTCTGAGCTGTAAATAGGGGTGGGTTGGGTGGACTCAGAGAAGCTGCATTCTGCTGAGGTTGGCCAGTTGTCCATCATGCAGCCCACATTGTCTTCAAGGTCTCTCAGGCAGAGTTCTTCCCCAGCCCTCCCACTAAAGACATTTTAACTGGAGATGCTGGAAGTAAAAGTAGGTTCTTTTTCACAACATGCAGGTTCTCTATTGCGGGACTTTAATTTGAAATAGGATGCTGGACAAGATGGACCACTGGTCTGAAGCACGGATCTTCTTAAGAATTAAGAAGAGCCTTGCTGGGTCAGACCAGTGGTCCATCTAGTCTAGCATTGTGTTTCACACAGTAGTCAACCAGTTCCTCTGGAGGGCCAACAACAGGGCAGAGAGGCTAAGGCATTCATTAGAATATCAGAAGAGGCCTGCTGGATCAGACCAGTGGTCCATCTAGTTCTCCATCCTGCCTCACACAGTGGCCAGCCAGTTCCTCTGGAGGGCCAACAACAGGGCATAGAGGCCGAGGCCTTCATTAGAATATCAGAAGAGGCCTGCTGGATCAGACCAGTGGTCCATCTAGTCCTGCATCCTGCCTCACACAGTGGCCAACCAGTTCCTCTGGAGGGCCAACAACAGGGCAGAGAGGCTAAGGCATTCATTAGCTCTGTTGGACCAGACCAATAGTCCACCTAGTCCAGCATCCTGTCTCACACAGTAACCAACCACTTCCTCTGGAGACCCAACAACAGGGCAAAGAGGCCAAGGCCTTCCCTTGATGCTGCCTCCAGGCTCTGGGATTCAGAGGCTGACTGCATCTGAATGTAGAGGTTCCCTTTAGTCACCATGGCTAGCAGCCACTGATAGACCTATCTTCTGTGAATCTATCTAATCCCCTTCTGAAGCTTTCTACATTTGTGGCCATCGCTAAATCCTCTGACAACAAATCCCACATTTTACTCACGTGTTGTGCAAAGAAGTATTGCCTTTTGTCTGTCCTGAATCCACTGCCTATCAGCTTCATTAGATTCCCTCAAATTCTAGTATGTTGAGATAGGAAGAAAAAGTTATCTTTGTCAGCTCTCTCCACCCCCATGCATAACTGTATAAACCTCTATCATGTTCCCCCTTAGTTGTCTCTTTTCGAAACCGAAAAGTCTCAGACTCTTCAGCCTTTCCTCAAAGGGGAACCACTCCATTTCCCTAATCATCTAGGTTGCCCTCTTCTGTACTTTCTCTGGGTCTGCAATGTCCCTTTTGAGGTATGGTGACTGTGACGGGACTAAAGAAAAAACCTATGGCCAGCAGAGTGTGTTCATAAAACCCTGCTGAGTCACATGACAGAGTGAGGAGGGGGCCGTTTGGGCTCAGAGCTCTTGGTTATTGTCCGTTAACAGACTCAGAAGGGAAGCACTGGGGGAGTGAAGCGACTTTCACCTTCTGAAGAGACTCTGTGGGGAATTCTGTTTCTAGGAAGGAACAGACTCAGTCATAGTGAACTAAGCAAACACAAACACTAACATACATCAGTCCTGGCAAGCCTGTGAGATGTGGTTGTGGGAGGGCTGAACTCTGGCAGGGTCTAGACAGCTGTGTAGAGGCCAGCTGTGACTCAAAGAGGCCAGTAAGACACAGCTGTAGAGGAACCACAAAGCAAGACAGGGAAGAGCATAATAGAAGAGTTGAGTGAACGTGTAACCATCTGTAGGCAACAAAAAGAAGAAAAAACCCACAAGGATACAGCTTGAACATGGTCTGAGGACCAGTGCCAGCTCTTTCAGCAACAAAGAGTCCTCTGTACAAACAACCGATATTCCCCTGTTGTGTTCTGCCAATAAATTACAGTTTTAGTTTATCTTGAGAAAACCTTGGTGCCTGACTCATACTTTAAAAAACCAATCCCTGAAGAGACTAGTTAAGAAGGGAGGGGCCTGAATAGTATTCATAGACCGCTGGGCCGATCTGTTCCCTCAGAGGGAAAGTTCAAATTACAGCTTGAAAAGAGGAACAGGGTCATAGTGACCAAAAACACACACAATAGTCCAATGGAGTTGGACTATTACCACCATAGACATGTACATGGGGCTCTGGTATAGTCTGATCTCATCAGATCTTGGAAGCTAAGCAGAGGTGGTATTTGGATGGTAGACCACCAAGAAACACTTCGCAGAAGAAGGCAATAGCAAACCACTTCTGTATCTCACTCGCCTTGAAAGCCCCTTTGCGGGGCTGCCATAAATCGGTTGCGATCTGATAGCACTTATGGACGTCCATGAGATTGATGCCATGTTCTATTGTTATGGTTCATATAAGGCACCTGAAGTTCCATTTAAGGCCAATATCTACTCTTATTATTTTATCAAAAGAAAGTAAATGTGACCCAACGTAGTATGAACTAAGCGACTGCCTCATTTGCCAGCATTATCTCTAAGACACCAAGACAAACATGGCCTCACTGTTCAGAAAAACAGGAATGGAAAACTCGAAAGGCGATTCCAAGTATGTACTCAAAATGCTCGGAGAAGTGGGAATTCATCTGATACTGAACCATTACATATAAATTAAGTGTGAAGCGTTCTTGCCCACTGAAATGAACTCTCATGAGAATGGGAACCTCAGAAGAGTGGAAAGATACATGCTAGATACTGTTCCATGGCTACACACATTGATTTGGAAGCACAGGCTGTGTTGAAGGAGAGAGAAGAAGAGATTGGATTTATACCCCGCCCTTCACTCACTTGGAGTCTCAGAGTGGCTTACAAACTCCTTTCCCTTCCCCTCCCCACAACAGACACCCTGGGAGGTAGGTGGGGCTGAGAGAGCTCTTTCCCAAGCTGTCCTTGAGGGAACAGCTGGTACAGAGCTATGGCTTGCCCAAGGTCATCCAGCCAGGTGCAAGTGGAGGAGTGGGGAATCAAACCCGGTTCTCCCAGATTAGAGTCCGCGCACTTAACCACTACACCAAACTGGCTCTCAATGTAGGAGGAGAGAGAGGAGGAAGAGGAGGGGGTGATGTATAAGTTAGCCTGTGAATGGTGACAGAGAAGAAGGACGAAGGAAGGAGCAACACTTCAAGATGGAGGGATGCTCCAAGAGGCTACCTTAAGGGAGAAGGGTCCTAGCAGTTAGGGAGGATGTGGGAACCATGCTGATTCCAACGTCTTGTGGACTTTAGCTTGGATCCCGAGGATCCATTCCACAAGCACTGGCATCTTTTAGGCTTGCCAGGCTGCAAGACTAAGCCCCCGGGGGGAAATGGGGGTGGTTTTACCACAGAATTTTTGCAAAATGGCAAAGTGTCCCCTGTGTCACTGCTGCGTTTTTATGGTGGCCTGCATTTGTTTCCCTCCCATTTCTTCTTCCCAGGGCCCAAGGCGTAGGGATGCCAGCCTCCAGATGGGACCTGGGGATCCCCTGGAATTACAGCTCATCTCCAGACTATAGAGGAGGAGGAGGAGGAGGAGGTTGGATTTATACCCCACCCTTCTCTCAGAGTCTCAGAGCGGCTTACAAACTCCTTTCCCTTCCCCTCAACAGACACCCTGTGAGGTAGGTGGGGCTGAGAGAGCTCTTTCGAGGACTGCCCTTGAGAGAACAGCTCTGAGAGAATTTATGACTGACCCAAGGTCACACCAGCAGCTGTATGTGGGGGAGTGGGGAATCAAATCCAGAACTCCCAGGTCTGTACTCCTAACCACTGACTTTACCAAACTGGCTCTCAGTTCCCCTGGAGAAAAC
Organism: Lepidodactylus listeri; assembly: GCA_029233225.1. Classification (NCBI taxonomy): domain Eukaryota; kingdom Metazoa; phylum Chordata; class Lepidosauria; order Squamata; family Gekkonidae; genus Lepidodactylus; species Lepidodactylus listeri. Next base: position 9,301,324 of record JARCFY010000021.1, on the reverse strand, counting down.
GCCAGTTTTTGTGCTTACCTACTGTGTGGTCCTTTTAACGGAAGACCCCAGGGACTGAACTTGGGACCTACTGCATGCAAAAAAAGAGAGACCCTTGCCTTGCTTATACTGCCTATAACTTAGGGCTGCCAAGTCCCCCGGTAGGACGGGGGAAACACTTACCCCCGCTTTTTCAAAAGTGGCCACCGGGGGACAAAATGGCTGCCAGCAGGAACGTTGGAGGCTCGGAGCTCTTAAAAGGGAAACTCTTAAAAGGAACTCTTAAAAGGGAAATGTCTGCAGAGAGCCTGCCCTGCAGCAAAAAGCCTCACCAGACATTTCCCCTTTAAGAGCTGAGCAAGCAAGAGAAAGCCCCGCCCAGAGATTAAGGAGGGACTAGGATCTTTGTAGGAAGGGCCTGCTTTTGCATGTGGCGTGCAAGGTTGCTGGGGTAAGTGCCTCTGCCAGCAATTTTCCTTCTCTCTCTCTCCCCCTCCCCCTTTCTTTCTTTCTTTTTTCTGTCTGTCTGTCTCTCTCTCTCTCTGTCCCCATCCAGCAGAGGTCTATCAGTGGCTATTATTAGCCACAAGGTCTAAATGGAGCCCTTTGTCTGGGGCAGTGATGCTCTGCATTCTTGGTGCTTGGGGGGCAACAGTGGGAGGGCTTCTGGAGTTCTGGCCCCGCTGCTGGACCTCCTGAGGGCACCTGGTATTTATGGCCACTGTTGTGACACAGAGTGTTGTACTGGATGGGCTGCTGGCCCGATCCACTGTGGCTTCTCTCCTGTTCTTATGATATGAAAATCACATTTAGCACTTGGGTAGCACTTAGTGCTTCATATTCTGCCGAGATGAGGAAGGATTCAGTAGGGCTGTTGCTCAGTGATAGAGCATCTGCTTGACATGCAGGAGGTATCAGCCTCTTCAGCTAAAAAAGAATCAGGTAATAGGTGACATTAAAGATCTCAGCCTGAGACCCTGGAGAGCCACTACCAGTCTGAGTAGTCAGTACTGACCTTGATGGACCAATGGCCTGATTCAGTATTAGGAAACTTCATGAGTTCATGTGTCAGCATGTGGAAGCAACAGCACAGGATGTGACATCACAAAATGATGTTACTTCCTTTCTCCTGGCTCCACCCCCAAAGTCTCCTGGCTCCACCCCCAAAGTCCTCAGATATTTCCCAAGTTGGACTTGGCAGCCCTACTATAACTTTAACCAGGGGCCCTGGAGAATCACTGCCAATCGGAACAGACAGTACTGATCTGGATGGGGCATACTGTGTTTATGGACGGCGACCTCATACATCCACATATCTTCAGCAACTTTGCAATTAATTTTCTTCCGACATTTCATGCCAGACTCTTTGTTTACTCTTTCCACAGACTTCCCTTTACTGGAACGTCCTCCTTTTTTGGGGTGGGGGAGCTAGAGCAGCTGAAGGCTTTTATCTCTTCAACTTGGCCACCCTACAGAAATGGAATTCATTTTCCATTCGCTTGATATATTTTTGTTTCCCCCTAAAGGTCAGAACTAATTGGCAATACATATTTTTGTAGAAGCTCGGGGACTGATAAATGCGGAGGAGGGATGTACAACACGGTAGTTCTCCGCTGTTAAAAGAAATGGGAAAGGCTTGGCTCCCTCCGCCCCCTCTCAGGCCGATCACCCACATTGAATGCGTCTGGTTTGCGCAAGGCCGTCCATGAGTCGAAAACACAGTGAACTGGGACTGCGGCTCCTTCCAGACCCCTGTGCTGATAGATAGCAGAGCTTCTGGAAGAGCTAGAGGCGTACGGAACTCCCCCTCAGATATTCGGCTGGTCTGAGGGGAGCGTTCTCTTGAAATTCTTCAGATGGTTCTCTAAGAGCAGGAGTGGCTAAAATGACTTGGGAATCACAAGGCGTTGAGGGAAATGAGCTGGCCGTCCGAGGCGCTGACTCGTTTTGTTTGCAGTGTGGGAAGTTTCTGCATTAGCCCCATGGTCAGTGTAAGGGGCAGGCGCTCATGGAACAGCTTGCCCTCACGACCTGCTCAGATGTTCCCTGCCAATCTCAGGTAAAGATGCCAGGAGTCTCCCCAGCCCAACTTCATTAGTTGTGTCCAGTGGTTCTTATTCCCTTAAAATCTTTCGGAAGCTTTGTCTAAGCAGGAAGCTCCACATCTGTCTTGCAGTTTCATCTTAGAGGAATTTTCAGTGTCCATTCTATCTCGGGCTGCCAAGCCTGTGATGAAGGCAGAGTATCCCCTGCCCCCAGGTCCCACTGAATTTTTTTTAAGCCTCATAAGCTTACCAGAATATTTTAAGATCAGAAGAGAACATAAGAGAAACCATGTTGGATCGGGCCAATGGCCCATCCAGTTCAACACTCCATGTCACACATTGGCTAAAACCCAGGTGCCATCAGGAGGTCCACCAGCAGGGCCAGAACTCCAGAATCCCTCCCACTGTTGCCCCCCCCAAGCACCAAGAAGACAGAACATCACTGCCCCAGATATAAGAACATAAAATAATCCATGTTGGATGAGGCCAGTAACCTATCCAGTTCAACACCCTGTGTCACAAATTGGCCAGTGGAGCCAGAACTCCAGAAGCCCTCCCACTGTTGCCCCCCTAGTTCCAAGAATACAGAACATCACTGCCCCAGATATACTGTTCCAACTATACCTTGTGGCTAATAACCACTGATGGATCTCTGCTCCATGTTTATCCAATCCCCTGTTGAAGATGTCTATGCTTGTAGCCATTACCACTTCCTGCAGCAGTGAATTCCATGCATTAATTAATTAATTGACAAAGGGTAGCTCTAGGAATCATTGGAACTTCTATGATTTTACCATAGAGCTTCTGGCAGTTCCTTTGTCACACTGGATTTTTACCGGAAGTGACATAGCACGACATGCAATGCTGTGCCCCCCCCCCCCGTGGTCCCACCCACAATTTTCCACTGGTTGCCAAGATTGGTTGACTGGTACCTTCTGGGAAATTGACTGGTACCTTCTGGGAAAGAAGCACCATTTGGACCTTCCTATTGACTCCCGTGGCCCTTTCTGGTATGTGTATTGGGCCACGCCATGGGTTGGAGCCCCCAGATCTGTTCAAGTAAGAGTGGCACCTTCTCTGAGAGCAAAGTGACACAAGGAAAGATCTGGATGACACAAAAAAGGGACACAAGGAAAGATCTCAGGTCTGGAGAAAACACAAAGCCCAAGGGGAAGTCCCCTCCCATGATAGCAGCAGGCCTCGAAACATTTCCTCTTGTTGCTGTAGGGTTGCCAGGTCCCTCCAGGAGGGGGTTGAATGGATAGGGTTGCCAGATCCAGGTTGGGGGACTCCTGGAGCTTTGGAGATGGAGCCTGGGGAGGACAGGGGCCACAGTGAGGTACAATGCCACAGAGCCCACCCTCCAAAGCATTTTCTCCAGGGGAACTGATCTCTGTAGTCTAGAGATGAACTGTAATTCCAAGGGATCCCCTGCTCCCACCTGGAGGCCGGCATCCCTAGCTAGGTGTTATGCAGGGGTCTGTTGGAGCGGGAGCACACAGGAGTGCAGCTCCGGGAGTGAGAAGCCCAGGGGGTGGGCACATGACCAAGCCCCGCCCCCTCCTCGGCTTCCCCGAGCAGTGCAGAGGCGCAGCGCCCCGGGGAAAGCCCTGCTAGGGTCTTTGTTGTTTTTAATGTTTTGTTTTAATATTGATCATTTTATCATTGTTCCTTTTATGACTGTGTGCTGCTTTTCCAGAGACTTGCTCAAGGTGGCATATATATTTTCTAAGTATACCATTTTTTATCTGGGCACATGGCACATAAGTACTGGAGAAATTTCACCAACCCTTCAGCAGCTTCCACCCCATCAGTTTGGTGTAGTAGTCAGGAGCTGGACTCTAATCTGGGAGAACCGGGTTTGATTCCCCACTCCTCCACATGCAGCTGCTGGTGTGACCTTGGGCCAGTCACAAGTTCTCCCAGAGCTGTTCTCTCATGAGCAGTTCTCAAAAGACCTCTCTCAGCCCCACCTACCTCACAGGGTGTCTTGTTGTGGGGAGGGGAAGGGGAAGGGATGGGTGGTGCACATGTCCTGGGTATCTCAAGTCGACTTGAAACCTGGTGGTTTCAAGGGAGCAGGAAGAGAATGAGGGTGTGTTCTTGACGCTTATTTTTATTGCACAAAGTATTGGATGGGGAAGGGAGTGGAGGAAGAGCAGGTCAGTTTCACTCACCTGTGGAGTGGAGCCTGAGGAGTGGGGGTTGCCTTCTGACACACTTCCGGTATGTTAGGGGGTGTGGCATATGCAAATGAGTTATGCAAATGAGTTATGCTAATGAGCTCCTGCACCTCTTTTTCTATGAAATGACCCCTGGTGAGATGAAAGACCTCTGCCTGAGACCCTGGAGAGCTGCTGCCTGCCTGAGTAGGCAATACCGATCTTGACAGACCTGTGGTCTGATTCACTATAAGGCAACTTCAGTACTGGCCTGTTGAAAAACAAAAACCATATTTGGGTCCTTTCTCTTTATTAGGACCAACCCGGAGCAGAAGAAAGATGTGTTGGGCAATGATGGAGAAACTTCTTGGTCAGAAGAGTCTTAAAACAGAGTTTGGCGTGTGTTACAGATGAACTACGAAGACCTGAGAGGAGCAACACACTTCTCCTTCCATGGAAGTCAGTGGGTTTAGAAGGGCTTAAGATGCTCAGGGCAGCTCTGTTGGTTGAGCTGAGTGGTGCTCTTGGACAAAATGTGTTTCAAGTTGCCCCAAAGCCTACAGGGACAAAGAGGGTGTGTGTGTGTGTGGTTACTCTCACTTGAAGAACACGGAACGTCAGCAGTGGACCAGATGTCTCAGACAAAGAGAGGGTCTTCTCAGCGCTTGGGCAAGAGCTGTGACTCAGTGGTACAGCATTCGCTTTCTGCATGGAAGGTCCGAGGCTCAAGCCCCAGTTAGAAGGATCGGGTAGTAGATAATGCTAGAAAAAGTAGATGACAGTAGGGAAAGAGGAAGACCTAACATGAGATCGCTTAACTAATAAAGGAAACCATAGCCTTTGGCTCGCAAGACCTGAGCAAGGGTGGGGTTGCCATCCTCCAGACGGTGGCTGGAGGTTCCCTGGAAGTGTAGTTTTTCTCCAGACTGCAGAGATCAACTCCCAGACAACAGAGATCAAGTGGAGAGCCAGTTTGGTGTAGTGGTTAAGTGTGCGGACTCTAATCTGGGAGAACCGGGTTTGATTCCCCACTCCTCCACTTGCACCTGGCTGGATGACCTTGGGCAAGCCATAGCTCTGTACCAGCTGTTCCCTCAAGGATAGCTTGGGAAAGAGCTCTCTTAGCCCCACCTACCTCACAGGGTGTCTGTTGTGGGGAGGGGAAGGGAAAAGGAGTTTGTAAGCCGCTCTAAGACTCCCTTGGGGAGTGGAGGGCGGGGTATAAATCCAATCTCTTCTTCTCTTCTTCTTCTTCTTCCCTTGGAGAAAATGGCTGCTTTGGAAGGTGGATTCTATGGCATTGTACCCCACTGAGATCCCTTCCCTCCCCAAACTTTGGTCTCCAAAGGCTCCACCCACAAAATCTCCTCAAATTTCCCAACCCAGAGCTGGCAACTTGAGCTGTCAATGACAGGACATCTGGCAGGGCATTAATGTACAGGGTCAACATAAGTTGGAAGTGACTTGAGGACCCAGAACACACACAGTAGGTGAGGTGAAAGACCTTCACCCAAGACTCCAGAGACTGGCTGCCAGTCAGTGTAGACAACGATAGACCAATAGCTTGACTCAGTATCTGGCTGCTTCATAAGTTCATTGAGTGCACATTATTTTCTTGTAAGGAGACATTTAACATCATTCGAAACCCCCCACCCCACCCTTTGAAATGGTATAACCTGATTCAGGTTTATTACATTCGTGAAATTTAGGGATTGACTCAGTATCTGGCTGCTTCATGAGTTCATTGCGCGCACATTATTTTCTTGTAAGGAGACATTTAACATCATTCGAAACCCCCCACCCCACCCTTTGAAATAGTATAACCTGATTCAGGTTTATTACATTCGTGAGATTTAGGGATTTTAAAAAGCAAGTGAAAAAACAGGCATTATATTTTATAAGCATTCATCCTCTATTGCAACATTACTTTTTATTATTATTGATGGTCCCCTGTAACTTAGTGAATGTGGAGAAACAACTGGAAACTAATGCCTAAAACTTGGCAGGAACACGAACAGATGAGAAAAGGAAAGTGAGAAATCTTGTGTTCGGAAGGCCCGTTAAATTGAAGAAGAATACTTACAAAACATTACCTAATTGGGTCAAATGTAGTTTTACATTCAACACTCTGTCCAAAGGAGGCTGCCATTTCCAAGTACCAAATATTCTTAACACACAACCTCCAGTCATTCCAAAGATACACACTTGGGTCGCATCTGGCTTTTGTCCGGGCACACAGATTGCGCAAGAGTTCGCCCTGGGAGGCATAAAATTCAGGACCGCGCCAAAGACGCTTGGTCCCTCCGCTTTTCGGCCTGCAACTGAGCATCACGCAAACATTGGCTGCAGCAACAGCAAAGGCTGTTCAAGCGACATTTTCAATTTTCTCCATGAGGACTATAAAACGCAAAGCAATGGGTGTGAGGCACTGTCGATGCTGGGACACACAAACTGTAAAAGCCGCCAGTGTCAGCCCCACCAACTAGGTACACCAAGTGCATGCACACAAACACACACACACTCCTGGAGGAGGGAAGCAAGCATGGATAGAAAGTAGTTGCGATTCACTCCCTCTGATAGCTCTTGCTGCGTGAAGTGGCAGATTGCCTATAAGTTGATAGGGTTTCCAGGCCTCCGATAGGGTCGCCAGCTTCCAGTTGGGAAATACCTGGAGATTTGGGGGGTGGGGCCTGAGAAGGGTGGGGCTTAGAAGGGGAGGGACTTCAGTGGGATAGAATGGCAGCGAGTCCACCTTCCAAAGCAGCCATTTTCTCCAGGGGAACTGATCTCTATTACCTGGAGAACAGTTGTAATAGCGGCAGATCTCCAGCCACTACTTGGAGGTTGGCAACCCTAGCCTCAGAGGTGAGTTTGCCTTTCTGGTAGGAGTAGATGGGTCGAGGGTCTCTGGTTGGCAGCCATCCTTCTGCCAGAATGTGGGCCTCTTCAGGTACCGCACTGTGCCAAACCTCGATCTCAGCTTCCTGAATCAGTTGTCAAAGCAGGCCTAGGTATGGTGAAGAAGAAGGAGGAGGAGACTGGATTTATACCCTGCCCTGCATTACCCAAAGGCGTCTCAGAGCAGCTTTCAATCTCCTTTCTGTTCCCCTCACCACAACAGACACCCTATGAGGTAGGTGGGACTGAGAGAGATCTCTGAGAGAACAGCCCTGAAACAACTTGTGACCGACCCAAAGTCACACCAGCGGCCGCATGCGGAGGAGTGGGGAATCAAACCCAGTTCTCCCAGATCGGAGTCCACGCTCCCAGTGCCTAGATGGAATTCTTGATGGGGAAATCCTCTATTTTCCACCTGGAGTTTTATGATGGCCGAACATGGGATATGGAGCTGATCAACAGAGTTGGAATCACAGAACTGTAGATTACAAGTCATTGACTTGTAAACCATCTTCACAAGGGGGGGGGGCATCTGTATTACAAACATATTTCAATTTTGTATCATGTCTTCCTGGAAAGAATCCCAAATCGGAGGGGGGGGGCAGGGGGAGAAAAGGACTGACACCCCAAATGCTTATCCTGGAGACTCACTTCCAGGCAGAGTAAAAGAAAACATTGAGCGCCTATGGCACTCTCTTTTCAGCACCTTCCCTTCGTCCCAGTGATCTCCTGACACCTTCAGAATGTTTCTGCTGAAGGTTCTGGGGCTCTTATGGACCACATGCCCCAGAGGATTGTCTGGAGGAGTGGGGGGGGGGGAAGGCAGACTGGTGCCACTCCTGCACCAACAGAAGAATATGAGAACATAAGAGCCCTGCTGCAGCAGACACATGGCCCAAGTAGTCCACCAGCATACTGCTTTACATGGTGGTCAACCAGTTGTCCTGGAAGTATTGTCACCAATCTGGAGCTCTCCTGGAATTACAACTGGTCTCCTGACCAATGCGCCCTCTAAGCTGTGGAGTCTTGTGAGCAAAAATTCTACTTTATGAGCTACTGGCATTAAAGATCGTGATCCAGTGATTTGGTTACTGCATCAATTAGTTTGCTCTGGAGCCATCCACTTGCACCTGAATGACCTAGGGCAGGGGTGGGCAAATGGCGGCCCGTGAGCCACATGCGGCCCGCCACAGAGTTTTTTGCGGCCCGCCAAGACATGAAGATTAACGAGAGTAAATATAGATGCTCTTTGACAGACATTAACTTGCAGGCTGTGATGAGAATCTCAACAAACAATCTCACTCCTGATTTCAAAAAAATTGTAGAAAAGTGTGATAGGGTACATTTGTCTCTTTAAACTGATTCTAAAATTAAACGTGCTTGCAGCTATAGATGATATGAAATTAGAACAATAAATAAATTGAATAAAACTACCACTATTTTATTTAATTTATATTTATTGATTTTTATGATACAATTTATACCTTTTCTGAAATGCAAAGTTAAGTAATGAATGCAATCATTTTAAAAGGTGCGGCCCTCCGCTAACTTCCGCTCCCACAAAGTGGCCCCCGAGGCAAAACAATTGCCCACCCCTGACCTAGGGCAAGCCATAGCTCTGTACCAGCTGTTCCCTCAAGGACAGTTGTCTCAGAGCTCTCTCAGCCCCACCTACCTCACAGGGTGTCTGTTGTGGGGAGGGGGAAGGGAAAGGGGTTTGTAAGCCGCTCCGAGACTCCAAGTGAGCGAAGGGCGGGGTATAAGTCCAATCTCTTCTTCTCTTCCTGAGCTGAGACAAAAATATGTGAGCTGGAAGCTAAAAAACGGTGAGTTAGCTCACACTAACTCAGCTTAGAGGGAACACTGCTCCTGACTACGGAGATCAGTTGTCCTGGGCAAAATGGCTGCCTTGGAGGGTAGACTCGATGGCATTACACACCAGTGAGATCCTTCCCCTCCTCAAACTCCACCCTCTCCAGATTCCACCTCCAAATCTCCAGAAACTTCCCAGTCTTGAGCTGACAACACTACTTGGAAGGACAAACGGATAAGGCATAGAAGCCAAGGTATTCTCCTGATGTGGCCTCCTGGCACCCTTAATCAGAGGCTTGCTGCTTCTGAATACGGAGGGATGAGATATTTACTGATGGGAGAAGAAGAGGAAACCGTTCTATCTAGTTTCCTCATCTCTACAAATTTCTTGGCTATGTAGGTGGGTTTTTTTGTCCTGTAATCTAGAGCATCTGGGAACTTCTGGGGGACGGGGAGGACAAGAAAGACCGTTATGCAAATGAACACCAAGAAAGGGGCAGATGGGAACATTTCCCCCTCCTATTTCTGGCTGGCATTCAAGGGGGCCTTTGTTTGGCCAATGTTATTAAGCACCCCCTCTCTCGGGTTCAGAAGTCTAGGGAGGGTTTGAAGGTAAGCGCTGGGAAGAGGTCAAGATGGGGTAGCCTCCGCCATTTTATCGGCAACTCAATCGGGCGGGCCACCCAAAAGGTCGTGGAGCTGGGAATTAATTAATCCAGGTAGAGCAATCTTGAAACCTGCCTCCTGTTATACAACAAAGATCCTTCCCAAAAGCTCTTTCAAGGGCTGTAAGAAAGTCGCCTTTGTTTGGGCAGTCCGATTGAATGTTCCTCCGTTCCCTCCTTTTACACGCAGACGTATTATATAACGCACTCAATACAATGTTTAAGTAACATTAGTATTATGTTCTGCGGCCCCGCAAATAAAAGGATGTTTAAAGCGGAGGCTGACATTCCATCCTCGACTTTTGCTACCTTTGTGTTACATCACACCTCAAACATAACATTGAGCTAAGCCCCTGGCCTCACAGGCACTGAGATCCGAGGAGATTATTTTCAGTAAGTACCTTTACATCCCCCTGCCCTTCTCATAGTTATTAGCTTGTATAACCTTTTGTTCCTCCCCCCCCCCCCCGGCCTTTGTGTAAGTAGTGGCTTCGGCCGGGCATCATTCGAGAAGTCGACACAAGACGTTCGCCCCACGTGCATATACGATTCCCCACTTCCAGAGGGAAAACCCGAAGACTTGCTGTTGCAGATAAGTGTTTCGAACAGGGAACACGTTTGCAATCGCTCTCGTTAAGATCTACGGAAGCAGCGGTTTTATTTTATGAGACGCTGTCAGGAAAGGCAGCTATGCGTGCCGTGCGCAGCAGTTATCCCGATCTTCGTTTGTCTGTGCTTTTGAACGGAGCATGTGATGGGCAATTAAGCCGGTGCGTATGAAATGTGCCACAGCGATTCAAATCTGCATTGACTTGTGCAGTATTCTGGGCTCCTGGAACACGTGTTCTGCCCACGTGATGCAGAACAAGTTGGGTTTGGGTAGCTGTCGATGCGTTTGAATAGAGGAGGGGAGTCCCGCTAAATAATACAGATGTGATGCATCACCGACTACCTTTTGAACATAGCATGTACATTGTTTTCTGGAGGTCACTGTCCCACACTGTTATGTCCTAAGGGCGATCGCGCACATGGTCAGAGAAATGCACGTGGCCAGGCTGGCTACCGGAGCTTCACTTTGGGAGACAATAGCCCAGTGTGAGACTGTCCCAATAGATATAGTCCACAACAGGTCTCCTTAAACAGATAGTCCTTTATTTGTAGAAAAAATCATGTTGATCAGACACTTCTTCTGTTAGTAACGCTTAAGCTTTGAATTACAATCATAATTATACTGGATATGAAATATGGCCCAACTACCCTCTACCAATCAATACAGAGAATTCTTGGTGCCCAATTATACTGGCCCAGTATTCCCAAGGAAAGCGCGGCAAAATGAGTTCTCAGGGAGAAATACTGTTGAACATTTTGGGAGAACGGTTCCCAGAGAAATTAAGAAAATAGAATACATAACACCTGTGGTTCTTGTAACACAGAACAGGAGGCACTTCCTTTCAAGGTCGTTAGCTGAGGAGGCTAGAGATAAAAGCAAATGAGTAATGAGCATGCACAAAGCAAAGCAAAGTGAGCGAGGTGAAGCGAGGCGTGAATTCCAGTGGTGGGGGTCAATCCCTGATGCTATCTCCCGGTCGGGACCTAGAAGCTTGGAACAAAACATTCAGACCAAAACAATGCAAGTTAACCAGAAAGGCTTAGCCAGATGTAACACTGGAATATTGATGCAGTCACCCCAGTCTATGGCAGTTCACTGACACCCAGGCAGATTGTAAATCAGACCAATCGGCCACCCAAGATCCGTGAGGGGACTTATGGTGCAGGGTCACCTGTAATTAACCCTATCAGGGAGATTGGGTGAGGCTGGGGGTGTGGTTTAGATGGACATTTAAGCAGAACCCCCCAAGCCCCGTTCTCCAGTCATGGTTTGCACATCAATAAACTTATGAGCTGATTTCACTGCAACGCATCTGTGGACCCAGTACTTTATACTAGCGACGAAGGTGGGATCCTGATGAGTTTACATCAACTCCGACTCTACCATCGCATTGAGCACTGATCCTCCAGCAACCGAGCAACGCCAGGCTCCAGCTCCACCTGGCACTGCCGACCGCCCCACAGGACATCATTCACTGCATCGCTCTGGAGTCATGGCTGCCGCTCTGGGACAGCTCACCGCATTCGACCCCAGTCGCCCCGAGCTATGGGAAGCCTGGGTCGAACAATTAAAGTACTTTTTCCTGGTCTAGGACATGGCTGATGCAGGAAAGAAGAAAGCCTGGCTCATCAGCTCCTGCGGCGTTTTCACGATCCACCTAGTGCAAAGCCTAATTGCACCCAAGACGCTGGATGACTCATCCTACGACTCATCCTGCTCACCGTGTTCACTACGTATTTCACGCCAAAACCATCTAAAATGGCACCACAAATGGACTTCTGCACTCGATCCCAGAAGACTGCTGAGTCAAGGACACCCTCGTGACCCACTATCTGGGGAGTCCACGTGCCGAAGCTCCGCCAAAAGCTCGTGGCCATCGAGGAAACAAAACTTGACTCCGCTTGCAAAGTGGCAGCCGCCTTCGAGAAAGCGCAAAAAGATCGCTAAGGATCTACGACGCACCACCTGGTGACCACCAGCAGCCCCATGACATCGGACAATGAGGAAGAAGTCCTTCGGCTCCGCAGACTGGACCAGCAAGGACCACCATGCCCAGCCGCCGCATCAGCATGAGCCAGCCCACGCACCAATGTGCCCACATCATGTGCCAGCTGCAGGGATCCACATGACCACCAGAGCTGCCGTTTCCAAGAGGCAACCTGCCAATCCTATGGCAAGATGGGGCACATCACCTGGGTTTGTCACTCCCGGGTCTCCCGACGCACACAAGCCATGTACCTGGAGTCATCAGACCTGCTCTCCACGACATCCTCCCACCACCAGGTAATGAACTTGCCCCAGGACACCCCAAACAAAATCCTTGACCCCGTAATGGTAGAAGGGTCCCCCTGCAAATGGTAGAAGGTCCCCCTGCAAAATGGAACTGGACATGGGGTCCGTGTCCTCCATAATTTCAGTGGGCATCTTTCATAGACTCTATCTGTAGTGAGGTGGCATTACAGAAGCCCATGGGACTTAAGCTACAGGATTTCCAAAAGAACCCGGTGGCAATCAAGGGGTGGGGCAAGTTCCGAGTCCAATACAAGGGCTTTGACGGACTATTAGACCTCCTGGTAGTGGAGGGCAAGCTTTCCAGCTTACTGGGACTGTCTTGGTTTGGGCCTTTGGGACTGGGGGTAACAGGGGTGAACCACCCCCACGGCACAGACTTCCAGTTGGTCTGTGATGAGTTCCTGGCTATTTTTGATAGTGTGCTGGGCAAATATACACCTCCCCCAGTGTCCCTGGACCTAGACCCCATGGTCCATCCCATCTGCATGATGGCCAGGCGTGCCCCCTCCCCAGTGGTCCGCCCCAAGATAGATAAGGAGCTAGACCGGCTGGTTGGCCAAGGGGTCCTAGAGCCGGTCCCTCACGCTCGGTGGGAAACCCCTATTGTGACTCCGATGAACCCAAATGGGGACGTTTGAATTTGTGCAGACTATAAGTGCACTATTAACAAGGCTCTCCAAGACCATGCTTAGCCGGTGCCAGTGATTAGCCATGTCCTTGCTTCACTGGCGGGGGCCAAGGTGTTTGGGAAGCTGGACCTGGCACAGACGTACCAGCTGCTCCCAGTGGACGACGCCACCGCCAAAGCCCAAACAATCATAATGCACTGAGGGGCATTCAAGGTGCGGCGTTTGCCAGTTGGGGGTCAGCGTTGCCCCAAGGACTTTCCAGAATCTAAAGGCCTGCTTGCTCAAAAGTATCCCCGGGGTCCAGCCATTCTTTGATGATGTTCTGATAGCAGCCCCAGATGTCATGACCTTCACAGCCTGGCTACAATCCATCATACAACATTTCAATGATGCAGGCCTGAAGGTAAAGAGGGAGAAATGCCTTCTGGGGGTCCCTTCCGTGGAGTTCCTGGGTTTCACCATAGATGCACAGGGTATCCATCTGACCCCTGACAAGATCCATACCATTGCCAAAGCCCCTGCACTGACATCGAAGGTGGAGGTCCAAGCATTCTATCACGCCTTCCTCCCCCACAAGGTGGCCATGGTGGAACACTTCCATCAACTCCTCAACAAGCATGTCCCTTGGGCCAGGGGGCCCTGCCACGCAGTGGCTTTCCAGGCCATCAAGGGACTCTTAACATCAAATGCGGTCCTGGCACATTTTGACGAGTTGCTCCCAGTAGTTCTCGCGTGCGACCCTTCACTGCATGGGGTGGGGGCTGTCCTGGGGCACCGCCTAGCAGATGGGAGGAAGGTCCCCTTTGCATACTACTCCCACACCTTGTCTGCAGCAGAGCGCAACTACGCGCAGATAGACAAGGAGGCTCTGGCAATCGTGGCAGGAATTTAAAAATCCCATGACTACCTGTATGGTCGCCCCTTCATGATAGCAATGGACAACAAGCTTCTCCTGGGCCTCCTCGTGCCCGACTGCCAAACCCCCCAGATGCTCTCCCCAAAGGTGCTCCATTGGTCGATCTGTCTGGCCGGCTATCAGTACTAGCTGGTCCACCGCCCAGGGAAAGCCATGGGCCACGTGGATGCCCTCAGCCACCTGCCGACCTGGACCCAGCACCGGCCCATCACATCACCCTGCTCGAAGAGCTACTGGACTGGCCCATCCAGGTGAAGGACATTGCCCGCCACACCGTATGAGATTGCACCTTGTCCCGGGTCTTGGACTGGGTGGGAAGGGGTGGCCCAGTAGAACGGGGTCCAACTTTGCTGCCTTCACAGCCCGGCACAATGAACTATTGGCATGCAAGGGGTGTGTGCTCTAGGGTGGTTTGGTAGCTGTCCCCAGACCACTACGCAAACGGGTGCTTGCCACGCTCCATGAGAATCACCCCGGCATCATGTAGATGAAAGCCGGGGCCTGAAGCTACGTCTGGTGGCCCGGGCTAGACAGGGAGATCGAGGAGCAAGTCAGGAGGTGCCAGAGGTGCCAGGAATTGTGGCCAGACCCGCCCCAGGCACCGATGCAACCCTGGGAGTCATCCCACAAGCCGTGGACCCAGCTCCACCTGGACTTTGCAGGACCATTCCAGGGTCAACTGTTTTTTATATTAGTAGACAGTTACATGAAGTGGATGGAAGTGGCGCCAGTGTCCTCCACCTCATCACAGGCCACCATCTGTGCCATGTGGCGTATCTTCAGCTCCCACGGCATCCCCAACACACTTGTGACAGACAACGGCTCGGCCTTCATGTCAGGGGAGTTCCAGGAGTTCATGGACTACTACGGGATCCAGCACATTCGCCCTGCCCTGTTCCACCCAGCCACAAACAGCCAGGCTGAATGCATGGTGCACACAGCCAAAGAAGCCCTGTGCTGCATGGACCAAGGCGACTGGATCTACAAACTGGCAGAATTCCTGTTCGGCCAAAGGACAACCTCACACACCATGACTGGGCGCAGCCCTGCAGAACTAGTAATGGGTAGGTGGCTCACAACCAGGTTGGACTGCCTACATCCAGATCACGCCCTGGAACATAGCACAGCCCTGGAGCAGCAAAAGGCTCCACGGGTTCTTCCTGGAGGACCCCATCTACATAAAAAACTTTGCAAGTGGTCCTGCCTGGTTGCCAGGTCAGATAGTGCGTGTGACAGGGCTCCTATCCTATGAAGTCTGAGGGGAAGAAGGTCAACTGTGGAGAAGGCATGTCGACCAACTGCGCCACTAGCTCCTGACCACAGCAACCGGTACACCCAAGGAGAGCGAGGATGAAACCCCCTGCTCCCGAGCAAGACGGAGAAGGTGAATGTGAGACATCTGCACCAGAGTTTCCCGCAGAAACAGTATTACGCTGCTTGACCAGGAAACAGTGAAGGCCCACCTGCCTAAGGGACTTTGTGCTAGGGAAGGTCCAAACTATGGGGAGGGATGGTGTGTCCTAATGGCAACTGCACACGCAGTCAGAGAAACACACGTGGCCGGGCTGGCTACCGGAACCTCACTTCAGGAGACAATAGCCCAGGCCAGGGGTGGACATTTAAGCAGACTCCCTCGAGAACCATATCACATAATCATATACAGCAGGGTCCCCTACTGTGATGCCTACTCAGTGTTTTTAGAAAGGGGATGGGGTAAGGCGGGGTCTTTGCCAAGCCAGGCTTCTAATTGGCCACTGGAGGTTTGTCAGGCTGTGCGGGTTTTTAGAACATTGCTTTGGCGGCAGCCGTTACCACAGCACAAGGAACTTCACCGTGTGACTGAAGGTAAGCTGCAGCAGCCATTTTTTGTGTGTGTCTGGTTCCACCTCCTGCAGCAGCCATTTTGTGGCCAGCCATTTTGTGGCCGCGCCCGCTATGTTGTGTCAGAATCCCGAAGGTATCCACAGGCTCGAAACAGTTGTAGACCCCTGATATAAGGAGAGATGAAGGACGTTTGGTTGTGTTGGTGAAGCTCTGGCACAAAATATATGTGGTGCGGGTGACTTATAAAGGAAGCCTGTGAGATATGTGAAATCAGTAACAGGGAGGAGGAGGAGGAGGAGGAGGAAGAAGAAGAGGAGGAGGAAGAGATTGGATTGATACCCCCGCCTTTCACTACCCAAAGGACTCTCAGAGCGGCTAACAATCTCCTTCCCCTTCCCCTTCCCACAACAGGCACCCTGTGAGGCAAGTAGGGCTGAGAGAGCTCTTTCGAGAAACTGCTCCTGAGAGAACAGCTCTGAGAGAACTTATGACTGACCCAAGATCACCCCAGCAGCTGCATGTGGAGGAGTGGGGAATCAAACCCAGCTCTCCCAGATTCCAGTCCACGCTCTTAGCCACTACACCAAACATGGATCTGGGAGAGCCAGGTTTGAATCCTCACACTCCCATGCAAGCTCAGCTTACTGGACAGCCTTGGGACAGTTCCGGACCTTAACCCTACCTCCCTCACAGGATTGGTGTGAGGGTAAAAGGGAGGAAAGGGGAGTGATGTAAACTGCTTTGGGTCCCCATTAGGGTTGCCAGGTCCCTACCTTCTACTGGCGCGGGACTACTGGCTCCTAGTTGGAATCTTTTGGTGTACGGGCACCGCGATGGCATCACCCGAAAGTGATGTCATCGCACTAGGCACGTCTTCGTGGGGACGCTCTAGCATTCAGCCAAAAACTCTACAGTACCATAGATTTTTTTTTTGGCTGAGGGCTAGAGTGTCCCTCTGGTGATGTGCCCAGCGCGATCCCAGGACTTTAGGGATGGGGTTCCTCCCACCAGCCAGATTCAGTCCGGCAGATCAGGGGCCCTAAAAGCGAGCAACCCCCCAGGGGGGGATCTGGCAGCCCTCATCCCCATTGAGAAGAGTGGTGGGGTATAAATGCAGTAAATACATAAGGGGAGGGTGTCCCAGGGGCAAAAGACTGTAAAAGACAGAGAGAGAGAGAGGTCAGGAATGTTGGAACAATCACTCATCTGTAACTCCTCGAAGGGACTTCCTTGCATAGCCATTTGTGGAAATCTCCAGCCTGCTCCCCCACATTATTTTCCTTGATTCCTCCCCTGGACAGAACATAGGTTTGTCAGCTGTAGGTTGGGAAATACCTGAAAATTGGGGGGGGGGGAGACCTGAGAAGGCAGGATTTCAGGAGGGGAGGGACCTCAGCAAGGCCCAGTGCCATATTGTCTACCTTCCAAAGCAGCCATTTTCTCCAGGGGAACTGATCTTTACCGTCTGGCGATCAGTTGTAACCTCAGAAGATCTCCAGGGCCCACCTGGAGGTTGGCAAACCTAGCAACACACTCCCCCTCCCCCGGTAAATATGCAGGCTTAGAGATGTGTTGTGCGGGTTCCTCCGTGAAGAGGCCTTCAGCCAACACAAAGGATTTCTTGGTTGCAGTGGACTCTGTCTCCGCCAGCTGCGCTTGTCTTCTTGGGAACAGGGGGAAAAATAGGGATGGGACCGTTGACTGGCGGCCAACTAGTTGCCAGAACCACAAAATGTGTACATGTGCTTGTGTGTGTTTGCACATGCAAGGTTTACACATGGATGGGAATGAAATATTGCATCTCCCTGTTTTGCCAAGAAGGGAATCCGCCTCATGACTCCCCCCCCCCCCCCGCCTTTCTGGCTGCCAAGCAAATGGGGGCTTCACTCGATCGCCTTGATAAATCCATCATGTTTGCATGCTTATAATTAGATTAACAGCTGCTGTAAGTCGGGGGACCGGAATGTTTCTGTTTATTAAAAGGGATTGTTTCCTTGAAACGCCGGCCGTCACGGTTTCAGCGCCTGTCCACGTCCACGTGGGATCTCCGCAGCGACGGCCCGGCGTGACTTTAGGCATGACGGGGAGGGGGGGGAGAGAAAAGAATCGGTAATGGGTATATGATTCTCAAATCGAGTCGAACTGATAAAAATCAGGGCCTCTGTCAGCTGTGCAAATTGAGAGCTTGGAGGGAAGGCCTCGAACTGTCAAGAGCCGGGATGTGGTTTTGTGTTAGCGAGTTGCTCCCCCTGCTGTCCAGACAACTGCAGAAAGTTGGAGTCGGTGCTTGCGGTGTGTGTGTGTGGGGGGGTTGCATACGACTTATTTTAGACCCTGCCTTGGGCACAAGTCTTGTCTATACTTTGCAATGCTAAAAGAGCAGGGGCATTCTGGCCTCCCTGTGACCCACCCCTGTCTTAAATGGTGGACTTTGCACGACTGGAGTCCAAGTGCATGCAGTGGCAAACATGTGCTTTGGATATGGTCGCCCACCTCCAGATGGTGATGGGAGAGCTCCCAGATTTACAGCTTATCTCCAGACTACCAAAATCAGTTCCCTGGGAGAAAATGGCTTCTTTGGAGGCCAGACTCTGTGGCATTACAGCTTGGTGAGAGCTGTCCCCTAGGGTTGCCAACCTCCAGGTGGAGCCTGGGTATCTCCCACTTTTACAACTGATTTCCAGCTGACAGAGATCAGCTCCCCTGGAGAAAATTGCTGCTTTGAAGGGTGGACTCTTATGGCATTGTACCATGCTGAGGCCCCTCCCCTCTCCAAACCCCGCCCTCTCCCGGATCCACCTCCAAATTCTCCAGGTATTTTCCAACCCGGACTTGGCAACCCTACTGTCCCCTCTCATAAGAACATAAGAGAAGCCAATGTTAGATCAGGCCAATGGCCCATCCAGTCCAACATTCTGTCACACAGCGGCAAAAAATACCAGGTGCCCTCAGGAGGTCCAACAGTGGGGCCACGATACTAGAAGCCCTCCCAACATTGCCCCCTCCCAAGCACCAAGAATACAGAGCATCACTTGCCCCAGACTGAGAGTTCCTATCTATACTTGGTGGCTAAGAGCCACTGATGGACCTCTGCTCCATACATTTATCCAATTCCTTCTTGAAGCCGTCCATGCTTGTAGCCGCCGCCACCTCCTGTGGCAGTGAATTCCATGTGTTAATCACTCTTTGGGTGAAGAAGTACTTCCTTTTATCTGCTCTAACCTGCTGCTCAGCAGTGCTCCCTCTAAGCTCCGGAGTCCTGTGAGCAAAAATTTTACTTTGTGAGCTACTGGCATTAAAGCTGTGAGCAGGTGGATTTGGCGACTGCATAAATTAGTTTGCTCTGGAGCCATCCTTCCTGAGCGAAGACAAAAATGTGTTGGTCAGAGGCTAAAAAAGTGAGCTAGCTCACACTAACTCAGCTTAGAGGGAACACTGCTGCTCAGCAATTTCATGGTGTGGTCCCAAGTTCTTGTATTGTGAGCAAGGGAGAAAAGGACTTCTTTCTCAACCTGCTCCATCCCATGCATAATCTTATAAACCTTGATCATTCTCTATTCTCCAATCCCTGCTCTACCCAGGGGTGTGTGGCTCAGCGGAAGAGCCTCTGCTTGGCATGCAGAAGGTCCCAGGTTCAATCCCCGGCATCTCCAGTTAAAAGGATCAGGTAGGAGGTGATGAGAAAGACCTCTGCCTGAGACCCTGGAGAGCCCCTGCCAGTCTGAGTAGACGATATTGACCTCTATGGACCAAAAGGTCTCATTCAGTAGAAGGCACCTTCGTGTACGAATGTATGCATGCATGTTCTCTGCCAGTCCAGCTGTCTCTCTCTCTCTCAGCCAAACTACTCTGAGGACAAAGCAGGACAGCAGAGCAGAGACCCTGTACAGGTCACCCTGAATGGCCTGGGGGAATCATGATAAATCATCGACATTTCGAGCTTTTTGCTCCTGTGGGTAGGCTGACGGGGGAGGCAGTAGGGGAGAGGCGTTTTGCAGCCCCTGTTATGGGAAGAAACCGCATCTGCTCGGAAGGCTGAATGCTAATCAAGACCCCCTTTCCATTCTGCCTTGCTTATTAATCACAGCCACAGCCCCACCTGAAAGCGAAATAAAACCCCAATTAGAATCCAGAATGGCAAACACCCTGCGTTAAAAGGGAGTCTGTAAAACAATGAAACCAGATGTGCCCAACTGGCTGTATACGGAATCTCGCAAAACAGCTGGGAAATATTCCGTCCCTGCTAAACCAGAAGCATTAGCAGCCCAGAAACGCGCTACCATTATTAATGCTAGTATCAAAACATTTAGTCTTTAAAACCCCAGGCATATTAGGTTCAAAATGGGGGGGGGGGGAGTGTAAGTACCTACGCAAAGAGTACCCCTGAAAGTCAGTTGAAATTGCAATTTTTGTTTTGCCCATCAAGTGTCTTATTGAAAAGGTAGGTTTTGGAGAGGGGCACGACAATACAGTCAGAGGGAAAAGCTCCCACCTGATTTCTGATTTCAGTTCTAAGAGAGACTTGAGGACTAAGGCACATCGATGGAAATTAAGACATATTTAGTACAGACGCCCGGACAACCCCCCCTTTTTTTTGCACAGACGGTAATAAATTAAATACAAAAACGGCCTCTCAGGCAAAGTGATGACGGCAAGGACCCTGTGATCATTCATGTACCGACTGCAAGAGGGCGAGGGGTGTAAAAGAACATTGCGAGAAATGCAAAAAGGATTTTTCCTGAGGTGCTTGAATTTGTGTGTCTTCTCAGATGCTGTAATGATAAGAACGTAAGAGACGCCAATGTGGGATCAGGCCAGTGGCCCATCCAGTCCAACACTCTGTGTCACACAGTGGCCAAAAATACCGGGTGCCATCAGGAGGTCCAGCGGTGGGGCTAGGACACTAGAAGCCCTCCCACTGTTGCCCCCCCCCAAGCACCAAGAATACAGAGCATCACTTGCCCCAGACTGAGAGTTCCTATCTATACCTTGTGGCTAATAGCCACTGATGGACCTCTGCTCCATATTTCCACTACCCAGGGGTCCGTTGGAGCGGGAGCACACAGGAGCACAGCTCCGGGAGTGAGGAGCCCAGGGGGCGGGCACATGACCAAGCCCCACCCCCTCCTCGGCTTCCCCGAGCAATGCAGAGGCGCAGCGCCCCGGGGAAAGCCCTGCTAGGGTCTTTATTGTTTTTAATGCTTTGTTTTAATATTGATAATTTTATTATTGTTCCTTTTATGTCTGTGTGCTGCTTTTCCAGAGACTTGCTCAAGGTGGCATATAAATTTTCTAGGTATACCATTTTTTATCTGGGCACATGGCACATAAGTACTGGAGAAATTTCACCAACCCTTCAGCAGCGTCCACCTTATCAGTTTGGTGTAGTGGTCAGGAGTTGGACTCTAATCTGGGAGAACCAGGTTTGATTCCCCACTCCTCCACATGCAGCTGCTGGGGTGCCCTTGGGCCAGTCACAAGTTCTCTCAGAGCTGTTCTCTCATGAGCAGTTCTCAAAAGACCTTTCTCAGCCCCACCTACCTCACAGGGTGTCTTGTTGTGGGGAGGGGAAGGGGAAGGGATGGGTGGTGCACATGTCCTGGGTATCTCAAGTCTCCTTGAAACCTGGTGGTTTCAAGGGAGCAGGAAGAGGATGAGGGTGTGTCCTTGACGCTTATTTTTATTGCACAAAGTATTGGATGGGGAAGGGAAGGGAGGAAGAGCAGGTCAGTTTCACTCACCTGGGGAGTGGAGCCTGAGGGGTGGGTGTTGCCTTCTGACACACTTCCGGCATGTTAGGGGGTGCGGCATATGCAAATGAGTTATGCTAATGAGCTCCTGCACCTCTTTTTCTACTAAATGACCCCTGCCACTACCTGTAGTAAACCTGCCATTTCTGCTTTTACACCATTCATGGGAGAAGTCTATAGGGTTATGCCAGGTGGTCTTGTGCCCAGAATTTCTGCTGTAACTCAGCTTCTTAACTTCATCCCCCTCCTCCATTACACATAATATTGTTGGCCAGCCATTACTCTGGTATGGATGCCAGCTTCCAGCTGGGGGCTGGAGATTTCCTGGAATTACAATTGGTTGTGAGACTTCAGAGACCAGTTCACCTGAAACACATGGCTGTTTAGGAGGGTGGACTCCATGGCATCATTACCTGCTCTAGATCCTCTTCTCCTCGAATCCCACCCTCTGCAGGATCCACTTCCCAAATCTCCAGGAATTTACCAACCCTTCTTAATGCTCAACGGTTCTCTCTCCCCCCACCCCCCACGTTCTTCCCGTGTCTTTTCAGACCACTTGGGGAAAAAAGTGGGGAAAACTCATAGGAAAAAATGGGTGAGCAACGCACATCTCTTTGTAAGAACTGAGCCAAGCCACGTTCCACTTTGTAGCTGGAAATGTGGGGTTTCAACTGGAATCTCTGTTCACTTGTTGCAGTGGGCATGCATACATGAGCAAACGAACAGCCTCCGTGTAGGTATCTATACTGGGTTGTAAAAAAGAACCCATGTGTGTTAACTTTACAAACGAACCGGGAACTGGAAGCTGAAGTTTCAGTTACATATTCGTATGCGGGGTTTCAGTTACATGTGTGTTGCATATATTAAATGGATTATGAGGATTGTTCAAACTATGATGCCCCCTATGCAAAACTGAACTATTCAAAGGGGCTTTTCTGTTCAGGTCACAGGACTGCACTGTACAAAAAAAGTTCACAGACTTCCTTGGATAAATGACTGGAACTTTATACTGCTGCGTAGAGTTTTGAAAAGTACTGGAAGCGGTGAAATCAGTGAAATCAGCAGGGGTGAAATCAGCAGGGGTGAAATCAGCAAGCATTTTATTAAGCTGGTTCCGATGGGGCATGAGGGACGGTGGTCAGGGGTCCGGCTTTTATGCTCAGGTAAACCACACACCCCGAACTTGCCCGGACAAGGTTATAGGCTAATGTTCCCACCAGAGGCTATCATGGCAGTATATCTAGGGCTTCCAAGCCCCTGATGGGGATGGGGGTTCCTCCAATTTTGGGCCCCCCGAATCCCCCTCCAGCCAGCTGGCCAGTGGGGAAGCCCCACCCCCAAACAGCACTGCCATGCCCGACTGAAGTCCTGCCCCCCCCGAAATCTCCAGGAATTTCTCCAGGAATTTCTCCACCTGGAGCTGCCAGCTGTACGTCATCTTTGTGGAACACCCTCAATACGACATCATAATTAATGCATCAGGCTTTTTTGCCGTCAAAACTGTTGACTTATGGAGACCCTGCAGGGTTTTCAAGGCAAGAGACAAGACGTGGTAGTTTGCCGTGGCCTGGTTCTATGTAGCGACCCTGGACTTCCTTAGTGGTCTCCCATCCAAATGTGCGGTTAAGTGGTCAAGTGCGCGGACTCTAATCTGGGAGAACCAGGTTTGATTCCCCACTCCTCCACTCGCAGCTGCTGGATGACCTTGGGCAAGCCATAGTTCTCTCAGAGCCATTCTTGAAAAGAGCAGTTTCTGTCAGAGCTCTCTCAGCCCCACCTACCTCACAAGGTGTCTGTTGCGGGGCGGGAAAAGGGAAATGAGTTTGTAAGCCGCTCTGAGACGCCAAGAGAAGGGCGGGTTATAAATCCAGTCTCTTTTTCTTCTTCTAACCAGAGAGTTCCTGGACTGGTAATCTGTTGGTTTCTTCTGATTCTACGACTGAATCCACTGCACCTTTTAGCATGAAGAAAACAATAGAGTTTGCCCTAAAGACAAGCTGAAGAAAGTTAGAATGTGCTCCTGTTGATGGCAACAAGGCATACACTGGCCAGAAGTTTAAAAGCTGGGATGAATGATGTCCTACAGCATTCCTGAGGGACAAGAATTTCAAAAGTTGACCCTTAGTAGATTGGTTTGCTGAGCTTGCTTGGACTATCTGTGTCCAACACTTCGCTGGCGGGAAGACAAGAAACCCAGAATACATCTGACGGCACTTTTAACGCATATTGCGATTCTGGAATCAGCAACGCGTTAAACTGTTCTTGCTGGGATTCGATGCAGATGTCAAAACTGCAGGATAAAAGAGTCAAAAACAAAAGGAATCCGATTACACCCGTTATCGTCAGCGTTGTGTCTGTGCGGAGGGATATCTATCAGGAGATAAGTTTTATTCCTCTGACTTGTCAAGAATCAATTCATATGGATTTCGAATCATGACAGTAGATTATCTACTATTGAGCTAAAGCCGGACCAACGCGTACACGCGCGCGCACACACAAACTCACCACTGTCTGGGGTCCCCGAGTGAATTAACCTCAAATAAATGGCGGCAAATGCATTTGCAAGCGGCAAGTGAACAAAAGAAGAGGAACCACGGTGGGTCGATCGATGGTCCATCGACTCCAACATCCTTGGAGAAGCCAGAAACTTTTGGGGAACCCATGAGCAAGACGTGACGGTGATGTCCTTCTCCTTAGGTTTCCCAGCGCTGCCTTGGCAAATGTTGGGAGATGGGGGCCAGTGCTTTAGGAGGGCAGATCTGTCACAGTGTTCCCTCTAAGTCGAGCTAGCTCACCATTTTTTATCCTCCGGCTCACACATTTTTGTCTTTGCTCAGGAAGGATGGGGCTCCAGAGCAGACTAATTGATGCAGTAGCCAAATTGCTTGCCCACAACTTTAATGCCAGTAGCTCACAAAGCAGAATTTTTGCTCACAAGACTCCACAGCTTAGAGGGAACCAGGGGTCCGTTGGAGCAGGAGCGCACAGGAGCGCAGCTCCAGGAGTGAGGAGCCCAGGGGGCGGGCACATGACCAAGCCCCGCCCCCTCCTCGGCTTCCCCGAGCAGTGCAGAGGCGCAGCGCCCCGGGGAAAGCCCTGCTAGGGTCTTTATTGTTTTTAATGTTTTGTTTTCATATTGATCATTTTATCATTGTTCCTTTTATGACTGTGTGCTGCTTTTCCAGAGACTTGCTCAAGGTGGCATATAAATTTTCTAAGTATACCATTTTTTATCTGGGCACATGGCACATAAGTACTGGAGAAATTTCCCCAACACTACAGCAGCTTCCACCCCATCAGTTTGGTGTAGTGGTCAGGAGTTGGACTCTAATCTGGGAGAACCGGGTTTGATTCCCCACTCCTCCACGTGCAGCTGCTGGTGTGACCTTGGGCCAGTCACAAGTTCTCTCAGAGCTGTTCTCTCATGAGCAGTTCTCAAAAGACCCCTCTCAGCCCCACCTACCTCACAGGGTGTCTTGTTGTGGGGAGGGGAGGGGAAGGGATGGGTGGTGTACATGTCCTGGGTATCTCAAGTCTACTTGAAACCTGGTGGTTTCAAGGGAGCAGGAAGAGAATGAAGGTGTGTTCTTTACACTTATTTTTATGGCACAAAGTATTGGATGGGGAAGGGAATGGAGGAAGAGCAGGTCAGTTTCACTCACCTGTGGAGTGGAGCCTGAGGGGTGGCGGTTGCCTTCTGACACACTTCCAGCATGTTAGGGTGTGTGGCACATGCAAATGAGTTATGCTAATGAGTTATGCTAATGAGTTATGCTAATGAGCTCCTGCACCTCTTTTTCTACAAAATGACCCCTGGAGGGAACAATAGGGTTGCCAGCTCCAGGTTGTTGCTGTGCAACACCCCTTGCATGTTGATGCCACTACTAACGATGTCGGAACTTTTTTTGTAGAAAAAGCCCAGCAGGAACTTATTAGCACAATAGACCACACCCCTAACAGCGCAGCTCCCTCCCGGGATTGGCTTCCCTAGGTACTTGCAGGGTGCCTGGGGAAACCAAGGGAAGGAAGGCAGTTTCTAGTTTCTAGCTGTGGGGCACCTGGAGAACCCAAGGAAGGGAGGCAGTTTAAACTGCCTTCCCTCCCTGGATCAGATTGGCTTCCCCAGGCACCCCACGGCTTACGAGACGCCTGGGGAACCTGGGGTGGGGGGGAGGCTGTAGGCGTGGCCAACTCGGAAGTCAGCCGGAACTCCATTCCTGTGCGTCCCTGCCCAAAAATAGCCCTGGGTGATGTCATCACACTGCATGTGCAAAGCACACACAGCAGAAGACTCCCGGAGCGGACCCAGGAGTCCTGGGCTGGACAAAAGGTGACAACTTGCCGTCCTAGTCTGAGGAGGGTTTGGAAGCGTAGGGGCTTCAGTGGGGTTCAATGCCATAGAATCCACCTTCCAAAGCAGCCATTTTCTCCAGGGGGACTGATCTCTGTCAGCTGGAGATCGGTTGTAATAGCAGGAGATCTCCAGCCACCACCTGGAGGTTGGCAACCCCATGCATCCCAAATCTGTAATCATTTAGCCTGCAAGCATCTCAGGGCAGAGATCCCTGATATTAGCAGTAACTGCAGAAATCTTCAGGAAGGCAGAGGTGTGCGGCGAAAGATTTGCAAATCGTTGGCTCTGCTTTTCATTTTGATCGAAGTTTGGAAGAAACCCAGAGAGGACTTCCCCCTCCATGGCCCAGTTTCAAGACCACCAGGTGCGTAGAAATGCAAGGGAGCGTGAGCAAGCCAAATCCCAAAGCTCATGTGAGATAGCGACGAGGAGGCGGTGGCTCCGCACACCCAAGTTACTCCCAAATATTTTCTTCAAAGCAGGCCAAAATTCACAGCAGACAGCTTCATGTGGCTGCCAGCCTCAGGCGGGCCCCAAAGGTCTCCCAGAATTACAACTGATCTCCAGGTGACAGAGTTCAGTGTTCCTGGAGAAAATGGCTGCTTTGGAGGGTGGATTCTATGGCATTATAACTTCGTGAGGTCCCTTCCGTCCCCCAAACTCCACCCTCCCCAAGCAAAATTTTTTCTAGCGGGGCTGAAGTTCTCAGTGCAGAAAGAAAAGCCACTGAGCCAACAGAAAGCTATTACCAGGATAGATCTCGAAGATGCAAGCTGTCAACCACTTTAGATGACAGTTCTCAGCAGCTGCAAGTTAATCACTTCTGCCAGCCTAAGCAACCATTGTGGTAACAAGCTGGCAGGTGAGGGTGATGATTTCTAGAGTCAAGGAAGCTAACACTTAGGCAGGAAAACTCTCTTAAAGGAGACCAATTTCTTGACACAGAGTTAGAAAGGATCCTAGAGGTCACCTACTCCAACCTGCTTGCTCAGTGTGAGAATTAGTCAGCTATGGCACCCCACTCTGCTTAAAGAAGCTCACACCTTTAAACATGTTTTAAAATTATTGAAAAAAGCACTCATAGATGAAAATCTTCTGGGGCTGTGCCTTTAAGAAAGGGGGCAGAGCCCTCAAAAGCCCCACTATATCTATGGACCTGCTCCAAGCTCCACCCCCAAATTTCCAGGAATTTCTCAAGTTAGAACTAGCAATCCTGCCTTCAACTTAGGTCGTATTAGGTCTGTTTGGTGTAGTGGTTAAGTGCACGGACTCTAATCTGGGAGAACTGGGTTTGATTCCCCACTCCTCCACTTGCACCTGCTGGATGACCTTGGGAAAGCCATAGTTCTGGCACAGGTGTTTTCTCAAGGACAGTTCTGAAAAGAGCTCTCCTCACCTACCTCACAGGGTGTCTGTTGTGGGGAGGGGAAGGGAAAGGAGTTTGTAAACCACTCTGAGACTCCTTTGGGTAGTGAAGGGTGGGGTATAAATCCAATCTCTTCTTCTTCTTCTTCTATTTTGCCATTTTCTTCAGAATCAGCGCCCTCTCAAAGGTCCCAATTTACCAGGGACAGTCCATTTTCTGATGAAAGAATTGCTTTTATTTTCTCAGTGGGAGAGATTTGGGGGGGATACCTTCGAAACGCTACGGCTCTGAAAACGCAAGTAATAAAAGTGCCTCCTTAAAGTGTTAGCCTGTTCTTCTCTGAATCTGTGAGAACTAAATCACTGTTCACGTAACAATGAATATATGCACGTGTACACTTAAACCCCACATTTGTTTGCAAGGACATGAACATCTATATGTAAGGAACCGGCAATGCGCATTCACTTTACACATGAAAATGGGGTCCAGTACCTGGTTAATGTCGGGTTAAAAACACCTATTCAGCTGCACATGCATTGAACATAATGTGAGAATTAATCAACACAACCCTTAAGAAAAATCAGGTGCACACTGTACATGGATTTCACATGTGTTTGCTGTGCCTTGTGAGTTGTCAGGTTCCTGACATTTTTCCCGGGCGGGAGTTGGATGCCTGCTGCTCTCCACATCCTTTAGCACACTCTTGCTCCCCCACAGTTTGTTCTCATGCCTGTATCTGTTTCTGTAAGCAATGCTTGTAACCTTGAAGTGTTTTTCTAATGGCACTGACTCCAGGTGGCGGGGGTATGGGAACCAATGGGGGTGTATGGTGGGAGGTGAAGGAGGCCTGCCAAGTCCGAGTTGCCTCGGGTTGGCGCTTTTTCGGTGGGAATACAACTGCTAGTATTTTTGCGCCTTTTTATAGTTACTCTGGCTGAGGACAGACTGGCAGTCTTGGCTGCTCTGCTTCCGCTTTAAAAGCGGAGGCAGAGTGGCCATTCAGACGGCCACATCTGCCCCGAGGAGGCAGCCCAGACGCATCACGTCCAGCGCCGCGCTTCTCCCGCAGCAGCCAAGCACCACTTCAAAGTGGTGCTCGGCTGCTGCGGCGCGCATTCCACCCGCTGGAGCAGGTGTGAACACGTGCCGGGAGGGGGAGCCGTGCAGTGTCCGCACGCCGCCGTAGGAAGCCGCCCGCAGTTTGAACGAAGAAATTCCCACCGCCTTAGTCTGCCACGCCGCGGAGTTGTGTTCTTATCCTGATGTTTGAATTTGGTATAATTCACCCTCTGCCCCATAACTGTCATCACTAACACTGAAGATGCTTACCGAGTAGACCATTAAGAAAATAAAAGGACTTTATTCAACATAAGGCTTGGCTTATTGGATCTTACAAGGTCTCACAGCGTGTTAGTGATGACAGTTGACACTGAACAGGGCTAGACTGCACATGCATTTCTTGTAACGTGTGAACAGGGCTTTTGTCTCAGGGGGTTGGGGGGCGGATGGATCTCTTCTCCAAAGCTTGTGGTTGCCAACTTTGTTTTGGGGAAATTCTTGGAAATTTGGGGGTGGAGCCTGAAGACACATGAAGCTTCCTTGCACTGAATGAGAACCTTGGTACATCACAGTCAGTATTGCCTTCTACTCTGACTGAGATACAGTCCCTTCCCCGGCTCAGGCTCACCCTGTGAGTTTCATTAATGTTCTCTTCGCTGGTAGAGACGGCAGTGGGAAATTTGCCTAAAGCTAGGGTTGCCATCCTCCTGATGGGAGCAGGGGTTCCCTCAATTTCAGGGGCCCTAATCCACCACCAGCCAGCTGGCTGGTGAGGGGAGCCCCGCCCTTGAAGAGCCCCACGAACACCCAATGTGCTTGGGTGCAATGTCACCTGGAGTTCACATCATCACACCAGGTAATGTCATGCAGGGGGCACTCTGGTGACCATAGAGTTTTTGGCCAAATGCTAGAGTGTCCCCTGCACAATCTGTCCAGCGCAATGACGTCACTTCCTGCCAATGTCATCGTGGCATGCGGGCAAAGCATGCACACCAGAAGATCCAGGGGAGCAGCCTGGAGCCCTCCACTGGTAGATGGTAGGGACCTGGCAACCATACCGAAACCAAAACTCAACACATATTTTGAAGTTCTTCCAAGACTGAAAAAAGAAAAACCCCAAGGATTTGCCACTAGGGTGATAGAATCCCAAGGGGACAGGGGTTATTATGCTGCTTAAAACTGTTGGCAGGGAATACCATTTTTTTAAAAAAAATGCTACACTATATTAAAAAAAATATCTGTGAGTAAAACAAAAAACAACCCCAAAAACAAAGTCTGACTTAACTTGAAAACTCTGTGACAAAAAATCCCAACCTTGCCTGTTTCTTTCAATGCTACTTTTCTACTTGTGAGGAGCTTTGCCCACTGCCATCCCTCACCTGCAGCCGGAAGGAGCATAGACCATTCCACCTCTATGCTCGGTTACGTGCCTGAAGTACATCAAGGGAGGTCAAAAGAGATTTGGTAGGACCAGGGCTCTTTTTGTAGAAAAAGCCCAGCAGGAACTCCTTAGCATATTAGGCCACACCCCTGACAGCACAGCTCATTAACATATTAGGCCACACCCCAATGTTCCCAGAAGTATGGTCATCCAGCCACATCCACCTTTTGCTTCTTATTCTGTTTACCTTGTCAAAACAGTTTTGACAAAACAAATAAAAACATTATTTTCTGTCCCATCTATACAAAACCTTGCCTGAACCAATATCTTATGTCCAACAATTATTCCCACACTGGATTGGAATCAATTCCTAAAGGTTAGGTTCCCATGGAAATCAGCTCGCCTTCCTGCAGAACTAGTACGCTGAATATGATTTTTTTAGGGTTGCCAACCTACAGGTGGGGTCTGGAGATCTCCTGGAATTACAACTGAGCTCCAAACTACAGAGATCAGGTCAATGGCTGCTTTGGAAAGTAGAGTCCATGGCATTATGCCTTGCTTAGGTCCCTCCTTCCCTTAAACCCCACCCTCCACTCCCAAATCTCCAGGGATATCCTCAACCTGGAGTTGGCAACCCTAGTTCACTGGCAGAACAACGCTAGGAGCCAGTTTGGTGTAGTGGTTAAGTGCGCGGACTCTAATCTGGGAGAACCTGGTTTGATTCCTCACTCTCCCCCTTGCACCTGCTGGATGACCTTGGGCAAGCCATAGCTCTGTACCAGCTGTTGTCTCAGAGCTCTCTCAGCCCCACCGACCTCAGAGGGTGTCTGTTGTGGGGAGGGAAAGGGAAAGGAGTTTGTAAGACACTCTGAGACTCCCTTGGGTAGTGAAGGGCGGGGTATAAATCCAATCTTTTCTTCTTCTAGGTTTGTGGATGCACTGGGTGGGAGTAGTTTGTAGACTATTTTATTCAAGGTACAACATTTTATTCAAGGTATAAGATTTCATGTGCCACCCACACTTCTTCAGATGGAAGAAGTGTGCATGCACACAAAAGCTTATACCTTGGATGAAACTTTGGACCCCAACTTTGTTCTGCTGCTTCAGACCAACACGGCTACCCACCTGAATTATTACGCTATAATACTTTTTACAAGCAATTATGTACCAGTGGAGTGGTTACCATGCAGAGTCTGTCCCACAGGTAAAATTATCCTGTGAACAGGTGGTCTTTACCACATAAAAATATCACTACCATCACAAGATCACCAATCAACTCCTCAGAAGCGGAAATTTCTCTTATTAGGAGGTTTAAGAACATCAACTTTGCTGGCCCATTAAAGGCAGATGTCAGCCCAGTGGCAGGAGAAGAGGGACAATCATCTTCTTCAGAAACTCTGCCCACTTTTTAAATTTCACAAAACAGGCAATCTCCAAAGTGCTGCTGAGCATGCTCATTTTTAGTTACATCTCTGTTTCTCTGCAGATGTCTCCCAAAGTCCCCCATGCAACAGTCAAGTTTTCTGCCAACACACACAACAATGAAGCTACTTTTTCAGATGTTTTCTCTTGCATGGCAGTAAGCACCAAACCACTTTAATACAGACTTTAGACACACATATATTTGCAAGCCATTCCCAACAAGACACAACAATGAACTCAGGCTTCAAACGTACTTTTCTTAAGCAGAAGATGCCATGAGAAAACGAAAGAGATGCTCAAAAATTAAAGATATTGTCAAAAGCAGCATTTCCTGGGCTCTATGCTTTTTTACATCCCCCCCTATCAATAATTTTTTAAATAAAAACACAATGAACAAAATGAAACAGAAAGAAAGAGAGAGAGAGTAAGGAAGGAAGAAAAGAAAGAAAGAAAGAAACTTAGGGGAAAGAGAGAAAAAGAAGGAAGGGGATCGATAGATAGATAGATAGATAGATAGATAGATAGATAGATAGATAGACAGACAGACAGACAGACAGACAGACAGACAGACAGACAGATAGGGGAGAGAGAGAAAGGAAGGAAGGAAGGTTGAAGAGAGAGAGAGAGAAAGGAAGGTTGAAGAGAGAGAGAAAGAGAAAGAAAGGTGGGGACAGAGAGAGAGAGAAAGGAAGGGGGGAGAGAGAGAAAGAGAAAGAACAAAAGAAAGGTGGGGACAGAGAGAGAGAGAGAGAGACAGACAGACAGACAGAAAAAAAGACAGAAAGAAAGGTGGGGGGAGAGAGAGAAGGAAAAGAGATGGGGGAGGCACTTCCCGGAGCAGGGAGAGCAATGCGACATCGGCAAGCCAAATGCAGAGCCAGGCCTTTCAGCCCTGTGCTTAATCTCTGGGCAGGGCTTTCTCCTGCTGGCTTCCTGTACTTAAAGGGTTTAAGTGTAAACAGCTCAGGCTCGGCAGGGAGGGGGTGGGGCAGGCTCAGACGCCAGACAGAACAACATTCCGGTGCGTTCCTGCTGAAAAAGAGCCCTGGGTAGGACTCAGATAATGCCTCAAAAGGGATTCAGATGGGTAGCCGTACTGTTCTGAAGTAGCAGAACAAAGTTTGTGTCTTGTGGCACCTTTAAGACCTACACAGTTTTATTCAAGGTACTAAAAATAAGGCCCGTTGTGGAAATAAATACAATGGGCTCTCAGTGTCACTTTGCTGTGGTGACCTCAGCAGTGTATACTGGTGGGTTTAGAGGGTGGAGTCTATGGCACTGTACCTGTCTGAAGTCCTATCCCTCCTCAAACCCCGCCCTTTCCAGGCTCCACCCCTCAAATCTCCAGGAATTTTCCAACCTGGAGTTGGCAACTCTATCTCCTTCCCAGCCAAGCATCAACCTGCCATTATCTGGCCCTCTGATTTCAGCATTCCATATCCTCCCCCCTCCCTCCTGGAGATCAGTTGTAATTCTGAGTGAGCTCCACTCCTCACCTGGAGATTGGTAACAGTGGTTCCCCAGGAGGGAATAGCTGGCTGGGAGGGTGGAGACTATGGCATTGTACGTGTCTGAGGTCCCACCCCTCCTCAAACCTCACCCTCTCCAGGTTTCATTCCTCAAATCTCCAGGAATTTCCCACCTGGAGTTGGCAATGCTATCTCCTTCCCAGCCAATCAGCAACCTACCTTTATTTCTCCCTCACTGTTCAGCCTTCCATCTCCCCCCCCTGCAGCCTCTACCATTCTCTGAAGCCCTGACTGCCACATCACATTGGCTGTCATGGGGGGGGGGGTGGATCTCAGCAGGGTATAAGGACACAGAGTCCACCATTTTCTCCATGGGAACTGATCAATGCCATCTGCAGAGCAGTTGTAATTTTGAGTGATCTCCAGCTCTCACCTGGAGATTGGCAACAATGGTTTCCTTGGCCGGAAGGGCGGGATAGAAATGTAAATAAATAAATTTCCCAGGAGGAAAAGTAGTCTTTGTCTGCAATGGGGACCAAAGCAGCTTACATCATTCTCCTCTCCCCCTTTTGACTTGCACAACAATCCAGTGAGGCTGAAAGTCTATGACTGGTCCAAAATCACCCACTCAGCTTCTACAGCAAGAACCTGGATCTAGCAGACCCTGCTCTGAAGCCAACTTCCAGGTGGAGCCTGAAGATCACCAGGTATCACAACTGAACTCCAGATAACAGATCTCTCCCAACCAGAGAAAACTATTGCTTCGGAAGATGGACTTTATGGCATTCTGTTCAGCTGAGGCCTCTTCCCTCCCCAAACCCTGGCTTCCATAGACTCTACCAGAAAATATCCAGGAATATCCCTACCTGGCGCTGGCAACCCTAGTCAGGACTGGTCCCGATGAGTTCCTCACAAAGGCCTGCAAAGGGTTTCCTTCCTTTGTCTGAACCAAGCTTGGTTGCCTACTGTGGCGAAACTGGCTCCAGTTTACAACTCAGCTGTTCGCCTCCCACCCTCATCCTGTGGGCATATCTCACTCCTTAAGTTCCCTGCCACCACTCACTGAATTGTCACTGCCTTTTTAGAGGGACAGTGAGACCCCTGTGGCCAAATCTCCCGATTTGGAGATGGAATCCCCAATCTTTGAGGGATCCCTGGAAAGTTGGCAACCCAAGGGTCTGGCTTTTCCTTGCTTCCCTGGGCTACCCCCTCCCTTTGGTATTGTGCAGAGCGGGGGAGACTATGCCCAACACAGATTACTATTTACACAATTATGGAGCGCGCACACACACTAAATGAATGAGGCACAACTGTAGGAGTAAGCACACACTATGAACCAACAGGGCATAAATCAACAGGGGTTAGACACAATCCTCCCTGGATGGGCTGGAGTCTATATCAATGGTGCTCCACCCCTTGGGATGGTTTCTCTTTCCCCACACTTTTTGGCCTTGGGGCAGCTGGGAACTGTAGGCTAGCAGATGAGGAAGCCCCATTCAACCTGGTGAGTGATACTCCTGCAGGCCCCTGTCTGGAACTACAGCTCAATTGAACCTTATGGGGGAACATTTTAAACAAACTGCAGCCAGCAGCCATCTTATAAACACAGGTAACTGCCATTTCGTTACACCTACCAACAGCCACTGAGGTAACAGTTAGTCCCACACAGGAGGGAAGCAGGAGAAGTGTCTTCGTCAAGAGAGAAAGCCATCCGCCAGTAATTCTGAGAGGGCACAGTGGCTGAAGGAGTGGGCGGGGTAGAGGAGCAGACCCAGCACCCAGGCAATGGCACACGAGTACTCAGAGCCAGTGGATAGGGACAGCTTCTGATTGACAGGTCAGGGGACCAAAGGCTGTGGTGGCGAGTGGAATGTTGAGGCAAGAGAGACACAAAAACTCAAATATTATATAGAGAGATAAGTTCAAGAGGGAATGTGTGTATCTGCACAGACACAGGGTATCACTGGTTTTCCCTTAAAGGTATTTATTCAGGATGTTTCTCTGCCCCCTCTGAAACATCCTGTTTGAGGTGGCTTACAACTAAAATGAGGTTACACCGTAAAAGAACAGGCAATTAAAATCAGGCCGTGGGACATGAACAGCATTCTAAAAAGTATCCGTAAAGGAGACCTCAAACTAGAAGCAAGCCAACACTGGGAGATAGAACTCCTAGTTAAAACATTTTACCAGTAGACAGAGAAAACGAAGAAGAAGAAGAGGAGGAGGAGGTTTCTGTCAAATCATATGCTGATAACCAGTAAATGGACGATTGAAAGAAAAAGAGTTCTGATCCCCCCCCCCCCCCGGGACTTTAATTCCTCGGCGGCTGTGCTGCATGCAAATTCAGCATTTTGGAACCGGGCTATGAATCAAGAAAAAACTATAAACCACCAGTGGTTTGCTAACTGAGATTCTTAACTGCACCAAGTCCTTTTCCCTTCCCACCCTTCCCACCATCAAATCTCAGACCCGGGAAGCTGGAAGGAATACTAAAGGAAATCAGAACCTCAGGGCATGTGCAAAGTACACTTTTAAAATCACCCTGTGCGGCTTGGCCTCTCTCCCCAGATCTGGGGTTAGGAGCTGAGCTTCCAATATACGTCTTTGTGAATTAATTGTAACTCTGTGGGGTCAGCACCTCTGGTTTGGTTGGTTAAGTTCAAAACCACCATACACACAATTCTGACTGGAAATATCTTGCCCACCATTACCACCAGTCTGGTAGCTCAAACAACCTCCAAACAGGACCCGGAGATCTCCCAGAAACCCAACATCCAGTCCTGACCATGGAAATCAGTTCTCCTGGAGAAAAAGGTCGGTTTGGGAGTGGCGTGAAGGACATCACATCCATACTCTCCTCCCTCGCCCCCTGCCGAAACTCTGCCTCCAAATTTCCAAGAATTTCCCTGGCTGGAGCCGGCAATTCAGCCTGAGTTGTTAGCAGCAAATATTTCAAAGAAACCAAGACCTCGCCCTCCTCCCCAAAATGAAGATTGCCACCCACACACACTCTCTGCTCACCAGAAGGGGGGTAATAGAAAAGCGGGAAATGGCTCAGAGCGAATCCCCCCCCCTCCCACATCTATTTCCTGTCTGCCCCGGCCAAATCCACCGCAGAAATTAATGCCTACTCCTCCTGCTGCGCGTCAAGTTTAATTCTACTTTAAATCAGTTTAAATTATGCCAATGAAGTTTATAGTTTTAATGGAACGGATCTGTTTGGTGGAACTCTAGGCTGTATTACGGGGGCCGGAGAGAGATTTAAAGTCACATTAACCTTGATAAAGCAGCCAAATTTGGTTTGATTACATTAATTCCTATAGACCACCACATCCTTGAAAAGCGCTTATATATTTTTTTTTTCCAAGCGACTTGGCAGTCGTTTCTATTAGCCCCGTCAGTTAGTTGTTAATTTGCTCTTGTTTCGGGGATTTTACGCTTCCTTTCATTCCTCCGGCTTCAGAGATCTGTGTTTTTACATCTGCATGGTGTTCCATAAATAAGACCCCACTAGGCAGAATTCTCGATGACCACACAGGTTGAAAACGAACCGTGCAGTTAACAATGATGTGGTCTTGGCTTGGAGCCTCTTGGAG
The DNA here is from genome assembly GCA_029233225.1 of Lepidodactylus listeri. NCBI lineage: Eukaryota > Metazoa > Chordata > Lepidosauria > Squamata > Gekkonidae > Lepidodactylus > Lepidodactylus listeri. The sequence continues at coordinate 9,265,095 of JARCFY010000021.1, read as the reverse complement.
CTGGCCTACACAAACAGTGGATCACATGACCCAAATGATCCTGGGCTGTACCACTTTAGGCTGCCCCCGCCTGTAAAAAGCTAGCACTTCAGGCCAGCCTAGAACCGCTCTCTGCAATACCAAGCAAATCATATTATATCATATATATAATGATCTGTGGCACAGATATACCAAAGAGGTCCCTGTCCAAATTGCTTGTCACCAGTGGCAGGGAGGGGTGAGGTGAGAGAGATGTGCTGAGATAGATTTGCACACAAGCTATGAAAACTCCATATTAGGACCTCAGATTATAGGGTGTCTATAAATTCAATCCCACCACAGAGCAGTGATTAGATCGCGGGACTAGAATCTGGGAAATCCATGTTAAGAACATAAGAGAAGCTATGTTGGATCAGGCCAATGGCCCATCTGGTCCAACACTCTGTGTTGCACAGCGGCCAAAACCCAGGTGCCATCAGGAGGTCCGCCAGTGGGGCCACAACTTCAGAAGCCCTCCAACTCTTGCTCCCTAAGCACCGAGAAGACAGAGCATCACTGCCCCAGACAGAGTATTCCCTCTATACCTTGTGGCTAATAGCCACTGATGGACCTCTGCTCCATAGGTTCAGCCAATCCCCTCTTGAAGCTTTCTGTGCTTGTAGCCACCATGACTTCTTGCGGCAGTGAGTTCCATGTGTTTGTTAATTACGCTTTGGGTGAAGAAGGCGTTCACATCTCCACTCAACTACAGGAGCTTGCTAGGTGACCTTGGACCATTCACACACTCTCAGGGTCATTTTACACCTCCTCTCTAAAGTAGTTTGACTGCTGTCTTTTCCTGTGCTGATTTCACAGTGGTGTGAAATTTCACTCCAGGGGGTCTAAGTGCACTAATCAACAGCAATTGTTTAAAGCAGAATCAAGCCGGTTGAATACTAGCTTGACCACATTAGTAGATGTGGACATTTCAATGGCAGTACGGTTTCACACCGCACAGAGGTGTGGGCAGGTTTTTTTGGAACTAGAATGATTCCAGCGGGAAAGTCAGATGTAAAAACAGCCTAAGATCCCATTCCCCCAGTGGGGGCAGGTATTTCCCCCACCCCTTGCTCTGGTTGCCCGCCACTGGGAGGAAAATAAAGCTATGGAATCATGTGTGACACCGTGTCACTTCTGTGTTTTTTTAAAAAAAGGAAGTACCATCAGGTAACTTTAGGAATCACTGTAAACTTTGTGGTTTTACCATAGAGCTTCCGGCAATTCCTAGAGCTCCCTGTGTCACTTCTTTCTCTTTTTTAAACTGGAAATGACATTGCACTGCAGTTGGCATCACGCCCCCCCCCCATACCCCTGCCCACAACCCTCCTGTCAGTTGACACAAAATTATCCTACTCCATGACTGTCAGGCTCTCTTGGCGTTTCTTCTGTGATTTGTTTCCACTTTTGCCGGCTCGCAAGAACTCCCACTCCCCAGCCCTGTGGGGAGGAAGGAGGCAAGAATATAGGAACCGAATGCTCGTCGCCCACCCGGCCCCTTCCTTCCCGGGTTTCTCCATTTGGAAAACAGATGGCTCCTAGAGGCTGACATTTCTTTACAGTCTTGCAAATGAGACGGCAGGAGCAAAGAGCCCAGATGTATAATCCAGAGCGATGCAATTCCGATCCAGGATTATAATTAACAGCAGCTCAGTGAAGTTTAATAGGGCAGGTTACAAACTTTTAATTTCGTCTCCCTCTCCCTCTTTCCCCCCCGCCCGCCCGCCTCTGCCCCCTCCCTCGCCAGCCAGGAATCTTGGGCCGGGGCTTAGCGAACGTGTTCCCGAACACAGCTCTGGCTTTATCCCCGGCTCAGGACTCTCTGGGGCTGTTTCATGTTTACCTTGTGTGGTAATTAAAGGAGGGAAATGAAGTCCAAAAGAAAGACCGGCTGCCATTTAATACCCCCCTTCTCTTCTCTTGTTTCCTTAAGTGATCACTAGGGCTGGGGAAGGGTTGGGGGGGGGTCTCTTATCGCCAGCCAGGTCCTGACCTGCCTACGGGAGGGCCTAGCTGTTACCTGACCCCCAAGCCAGGTGTATGCCTGTGGGTCATAAGACTAAGAAAGCAGGGCGGAGAGAGTGACCCCCTCCAAGTGATTTCTTGGGGGGTTAACTGTTTCAGGCCCTGAATGACGGCTTCGAGCCCCTGGTCTCTGATGACAGGAGCTTTGACTCTCGAAACCTTATATCCTGGAAATCTTGTTGGTATTAAGGTGCTACTGGACTCAAATCTAGTGCTGTCCAGAATACCTTGTAGAATGCCAGAGTGGGGGGAGTGGCGGTTAGAATTTTGGACAAGCCTCTCCGGAGACCTGAGTTCAATTCCCGGCTAGATCATCAAACTCCCAGGGTGCTCTGGGCCCCATCACGCTTTCCCGGCCTCATATCGACTTCATCGATAACCCTCTTTTCTCCCTCATGGGGCCCCAAAGCAGCAGACAATGTTGTTTTCCTCTCCTCTATTTTATCTTCACAACAACCCTATGAGGTAGGTTAGGCCGAAAGAGTGCGACTGTCCCCAAGTTGCCCAGCATGCCTGCGTAGGGGTTCCATCATGGGTCTCTGAAATCCTGGTTCTAGTAATCTACCTCATGGGGTGGTTGTGAATAAATAATGGAGGAGGAGGACGAGAGGTTTTTATACCCTCCTTTTCTCTACCCAAAGGAGTCTCAAACAATGCTCCCTCTAAGCTGTGGAGTCTCGTGAGCAAAAATTCCACTTTGTGAGCTACTGGCATCAAAACTGTGAGCGAGCGATTTGGCTGCTGCATAAATGAGTTTGCTCTGGAGCCATCCTTCCTGAGCTGAGACAAATGTGTGAGCCAGAGGCTAAAAAAACGGTGAGCTAGCTCACACTAACTCAGCCTAGAGGAAAACTATGCAACTTACAATTGCCTTCCGTTCCTCTCTGCACAACAGGCACTTTGTGAGGCAGGTGGGGCTGAGAGAGTTCAGAGGGAACTGTGACTGGCCCAAGGTCACCCAGCAGGCTTCAAGTGGAGGAGGAGTGGGGAATCAGACCCAGTTGTCCAGATTAGAGTCCACCACTCATAACCACTACACCACCCTGGCTGGAGGGGGTACAATGGAAGAGGAGAGAACTGCGTATGCTTCCTTGGAGGAGGGGGAGTGTGTGTGTGGGGGGAGGGAAGTGATGGATAGACCTGGATGGACGTTACAGGCACATGCTTTGAAAAAGTATCTTGTCATTTGGATTAGGAGGATCTCCCTGCCTTTTGGCCAGTTTGGTGTAGTGGTTTAGGAGTGCAGACTCTAATCTGAGAGAACCAGGTTTGATCCCCCACTTCTCCACATGCAGTTGCTGGCGTGACCTTGGGCCAATCACAAGTTCTTTTAGAGCTGTTCTCTCGTGAGCAGTCCTCGAAAGAGCTCTCTCAGCCCCGCCTGCCTCACAGGGTGTCTGCTGTGGGGAGGGGAAGGGAAAGGAGTTCGTAAGCCGCTCTGAGACTCCGAGTGAAGGGCAGGGTATAAATCCAATCTCTTCTCTTCTTCTTTAACTGGGCACCTCTATCGAATAACTTTTTATCCCGACCTTCTGTATTTTTACATCTCGTAACATTCAGCCCCTCTCCTCTCTGCTAAAAGATTTACAGGGCCCTCCAGCTGGTCGACGGGCCACCTGCTTCCGGCCGATCAACTAAAGCCCTTTAAATCTTTTAGTAGGGAGGGAGAGGGGTGGCCATGGGTGGCTGCAGCTTGGGGGCAGGGCTTGGGGGCAGGGCTTTGGGCATCCCCCCACCAGATTGATGTGGGGACCAGGCAACCCTAAACTGAGTGGTACAGTTGTTTTTACTCCTTTTGGGTGAAATACTTGGTTCTCCACATTCACCATTTTATCCCCACAACCAGGGGTCTTTTCGAGCAGGAGCTCGGGGGAGCGCAGCTCCGGGAGTTGGTGCCACCCCCCACCCCCCGCGGGGGAATGCCTGCTTGTGCCATGGCTGCAGCAAAATGACCCCGTCCCCTGGAAAGGTCCTTGTTCCTCCGACCAGCCTCCTGAAGGCTTCAGCCACCACTGAAGCTATCCTCCCAGAACAGTGGTATTTCTGAGACTTGGATTAGTGGCTGTCCCCTCTCTGCCAGCTCTTTCTTTCTTTCTTTCTTTCTTTCTTTCTTTCTTTCTTTCTTTCTTTCTTTCTTTCTTTCTTTCTTTCTTTCTTTCTTCTTTCTTTCTTGCCTTCTGACATACTTCTGGTGATGTCAGGGGGTGTGGCATATGCAAATAAGTTGTGCTAATGAGTTATGCTAATAAGCTCCTGCACCTCTTTTTCTACAAAATGACCCCTGCCCACAACCACCCTCTGGGGTAAATAGAGAGCCAGTTTGGAGGAGCGGTTAAGAGTGCAGACTCTAATCTGGGAGAACCACGTTTGATTCCCCACTCCTCCACATGCAGCTGCTGGTGTGTGACCTTGAGTCAGCCACAATTTTTTTTCAGAGCTGTTCTCTCAAGGGCAGTTCTCTCTCAGAGCTCTCTCAGCCCCACCTACCTCACAGGGGAATCCTCTGTTATGGGGAGGGGAAGGGGAAGGAGATTGTAAGCCGCTCTGAGACTCCTTCAGGTAGTGAAGGGCGGGGGATAAATCCAATCTCGTCTTCTCTTCTAGATTAGACTGGGCCGAACTCATCTGAGAAAAGAGTGAAGAAATTTAGCAGAGGGGAGTGACAAAATGGTGGGAAAACTGGGTTCCAAAGTCCACTTAGCTCCCTTGGTGACCTCAGGCCTATAAAAATCCGTGCCCCGTAGGTCTACTGGGTTGCCAGGAACTGCTGGGAAACGGGGTGGGGGGGGGCGCACTGTGGGTGAGATTATGAGGGGACATGATGTCAGCAGTGGCATCACATCACTTCCAGGTTTTCTTTTTTTTTAATTATGACAGAAGAACAGCCACCAGTGTTCCCTCTAAGCTGAGTTAGTGTGAGCTAGCTCACAGCTTTTCAGCCTCCAGCTCACAGACCTTTGTTTTCACTCAGGAAGGAGGGCTCCGGAGCAAACTAATTTATACAGCAGCCAAATCGCTCACTCACAACTTTAAGGCCAGTAGCTCACAAAGTAGAATTTTTGCTCTCAAGACCCCATGGCTTAGAGGGAGCATTGATCAGCCACACAGGCCAAGCTGAGTTCCTCTGAATCAGTGCGCGGGATGGATAAATGAAATCATTTCCCTGGTCAACGGGGACAGAACGTGTGGGTGAAAAGAAATGCTTTGGGTCTGGCGGTGTTACTGCTGGGGGGGGGGGGAGTCACTTCAGAAGCACATTCGGGCCTCAATTTCCTCCGCCTCTCCGTGGGTAAATAATGAGAACCGAATCAATTTTTTATGAAGATATCATAAAAAGTCTACAGCGCTTTCTCCCCCAAAGGAAAATGACCCCTGCATAGGTTACGCAGTCTTTCCCACTGCACAGGAAGAGAGAACGAAGCAATATTATAACACACACACACACACACACCCCTATAAACTAAACGTCAGGTTTAATTCCTCCTGTTCGGAATGTAGCTAGCCAATCGGGTGGGTTTTCTCATTGGCTTGCGGAGGTCAATTAAAATCCTTTGGTGGAGGAGAGAGACTGCAAAAGTCAGACTACCTCCCCACCCACCCCGCCCCCAAGTCTGCTGGATGTGGTCGGGACCCCCTTTCTCTCTTAAAAAGAATACCACCCAGCGGTCGCTAACGACCCATAAACCCTTTGCCAAGCATTATATGAACATGCCAAATGGGTGGAAACGCTTCCCGTTCTGCGGGATATTAACCTCGGGAGAACTGGCAACGGGGATGGTTTTGGCTGCTCTAAGAAAGTTAGGCTGTCCGGTGCCAAATGCTCCAGGACAGAGGAAATGTAGCTATTGTATATTATATTATTGTATTGGCGGCACAATCCAAAGGGGCGGGAGGGAAGAAAGCGGGAAGCCAGCCTTGACTGGTGTCGATACAGAGGGCTACCAACTTCCAGTAGGGCCTGAAGTTCTCCCAGAATTACAAGCGATTTGCAGACGACAGGTGCCAATGAAAGAAAATGGCAGGTCCGAAGGTTGGGTGGTAAGTCACTGCATAACTACCAACAGGGCTATTTTGGGGCAGGAACGCGCAGGAACGGAGTTCCGGTTGGCTCCTGAGTTGGCCACGCCTACAACCAGGGGTCATTTCATAGAAAAAGAGGTGCAGGAGCTCATTAGCATAACTCATTTGCATATGCCACACCCCCTAACATACCGGAAGTGTGTCAGAAGGCGACACCCACCCCTCAGGCTCCACTCCACAGGTGAGTGAAACTGACCTGCTCTTCCTCCATTCCCTTCCCCATCCAAGACTTTGTGCAATAAAAATAAGCGTAAAGAACACACCCTCATTCTCTTCCTGCTCCCTTGAAACCACCAGGTTTCCAGTAGACTTGAGATACCCAGGACATGTGCACCACCCATCCCTTCCCCTTCCCCTCCCCACAACAAGACACCCTGTGAGGTAGGTGGGGCTGAGAGGGGTCTTTTGAGAACTGCTCATGAGAGAACAGCTCTGAGAGAACTTGTGACTGGCCCAAGGGCACACCAGCAGCTGCACGTGGAGGAGTGGGGACTCAAACCCGGTTCTCTCAGATTACAGTCCAACTCCTGACCACTACACCAAACTGATGGGGTGGAAGCTGCTGAAGGGTTGGTGAAATTTCTCCAGTACTTATGTGCCATGTGCCCAGATAAAAAATGGTATACTTAGAAAATTTATGTGCCACCTTGAGCAAGTCTCTGGAAAAGCAGCACACAGTCATAAAAGGAACAATGATAAAATTATCAATATTAAAACAAAACATTAAAAACAATAAAGACCCTAGCAGGGCTTTCCCCGGGGCGCTGCGCCTCTGCACTGCTCGGGGAAGCTGAGGAGGGGGCGGGGCTTGGTCATGTGCCTGCCCCCTGGGCTCCTCACTCCCGGAGCAGTGCTCCTGTGTGCTCCCGCTCCAACAGACCCCTGCCTACAACCAAAACCTCTGGCATGCCTGGCTACAGAGCCCGCTGTCCTCCCCCACGTTACACACAAGAGGGAAAGGCGGGATGTTAAAATGCCCTCTTTCCCTCTGGAGAGCTGGTCCCATTTCCTTGTCAATTTCACTCCGGGACAGTCAGCAGAGAGTGAAATTGACAAGGAAAAGCCTCTCTCTGCCTTCCCTTCTATACCTGGCATGTCGCAGCTGGAAAAGGGCAGGCAGGGAACCTGGGCGTAGGCGTCAACTACGGGGGGGCTCGAGGGCTCAGGCCACCCCTGAAATTTCCCGGGGGGGACTGAGCCCCCCCCCCGGTGAAAAGGAGCGCCCGCCCGCCCCCGTGCCTCCCCGCCTTCCAGGGCCCCTTCCTAGGCCCGCCGGCTCCCCGCTGCTGCTGCAAGAACTGATCTCCCCCCCCCAGCTACCCTGCACCCTCTCTCCCTCTGTGCAGGGCTTCCCTCCCTGGAGGCGGCAGCTGCGGGCGGGCTCCACAGATCCCAAGCGTGGCGGGGGGGGTTGTAAAGAATACCCCTGGGAGCGAAGGGGCGGGGCTGCGGCTCAGCCAGCGGAGAGGGGGGCGTCCAGGAGCCTCGGGAGGATGGGCGGGGCTTCCTCTTCTCCCCCGGGGAGGGGGAGGGCACGGGGGCAGCGCCTTCCAGGGGCTGCTGGGACTTGCCGCACTGGCCCCTGGGCTGAAGCGTGCCCAGCGTGGGGAGCCCGCGGCAGCCAGGTAGGCGCCCGGATCTCGCTCGCTTTGCTTCGCCTCCGGGGCGGCCTCGGCTGAGCGGCTGCTGCTGCTGGCGGGTCCCGCCAAGGTTTCCAGAGTGCAGGAGAGGCCCGCCAGCAGCGGCTCTCTGCTCTCCTTGCCGGGCTTCCGACCCAGGCCGCGCTCCTCTGGCCCTCCGGCGCTGCCTTCTTCCCCCAGAGTCTCCGGGGGCGGCCCTCCCTGGGGCTGGGGCTGCGCGGCCGGCCTGCTTGTGTGGGAGACAGTGGAGGAGCGCCTGGGTGAACCGCAGCGGCAGCAGCAACATTGTCCCCTGGGCTCCTCACTCCCGGAGCTGCGCTCTTGTGCGCTCCCGCTCCAACGGACCCCTGGTTCACACTACAATACCGTTAAGTACTCCATGCTTTTGAGAACCACCGAAATTTCTGAGCTGCAAGAAGGGACTGCTGAAATTGGCCCCAGTCCTAATATTCATTGCAGTGGCTATTTGTCATGAGATCTAAAAAAAGACCCTCTGTGACCAGAAGCACTGTGCGTGCAAAGACTAGGTGCTAGAAACCATCGATAGTAGAAGACTGCTGTCTTTCTGTCTGTTAGTGACCTTCCTAGCACCGTTTCTGGAAAGTATTGGAGTCGGGAGGCGAGCGGTAGTGATTTCATAGTGAAGCTCTTTATTGAGGGTAAGATGGAACATGGGGAACCCCGGGCTCAGAGCCCTCTTTTATGCCGGCCGGAGACAATGCCCCGACCTCGCCCCCAGGTCCTGATAGGACCTTAAGTCCGTGGTTGTAGTTCATAGGTCCCCCAGCGGGAGACCTAGGCTCGTGATTGGTGGTCACTCAGGATCCAACTGGCTATTGTTCTACCTGGCCGAAGCTCAGGTAGATTCTGACCATGTGCGCTGACCACGTGGCGGTCGCCATTACGGGAGACCCTGCGATCGTGGTCCTAGTACACGACAGTTTCCCTGACCACTGCAGGAAGGAGAAGGCAGGACTAGAAGTGACCTTGGATCTGTTTCACCAGAGCTGTTGTGATAGTCATAGTCACCAAGGCTGGTGACCCCATAGGGTTTCCAAGGCAAGAGATGAGTTGCGGTGGTTTCCCATCACCCACCTCTCCATAGCAACCTTGGACTTCCTTGGTGGTCTCCCATCCAAGTACCAACTAGGACTGACCCTGCTTAGCTTCTGAGGTCAGAAGATCAGGCCAGCCTGGGCCAGCCAGGTCAGATCACAAACATTTGTACGTACATAAGTGCCCGTCAAGTCCCAACTGACTTACAGCAACCCCAGCAAGGGGCTGTCAAGGGCAGGGAGAAGCAGAGGTGGTTTGCCATTGCCTTCCTCTGCAGACTCTCCCATCCAGGGACTAACCAGGGTTGACCCTGCTCAGCTGCCAAGATCAGATGAGATTAGGCTAGACTGGGCCGTCCACGTCAGGGAATCCATTAAAACCAGGTTGTCATGAAATGTCCGGCAGTATAAACTGTCGCGCTCCGCCTTCTTCCCTCCGGGGTCCCCTCCCGTGGCTGTGATGTACACCGGCGGCGGGTGGCTCTGAGCAGTGTTGGGGCAAGAAAGGGGCGAGGAAGGGCCTCAGATTGGCAGGGGGTGGGGTTTACAGCACCCTCTTCACCCCTCTGCCTCCGTCGGAGTTCAGTTTCTGGCGTCCCTCTCTCTCTCTTATTCTCTTTGCCATAAACACCTCCTGGCTCATCCTCCCCGGCCCTTCCTTCCCGGCCTCCTTTTATTCCCCTCCCCACTCCCCCAGAGCCACCCGGGCGTTCCAGCCAACTCCTCCCTCTTGGGCCCCGCCCCCCTTTAGAAGCAGAGACGCCGTCCCGGCGTTTGGGCTGGGCTCCGCCCCACTTCCGGGTCTTCTGAGCATCGCACCGGAGTCCCATGGAGGAGGCTCCACGGCTTCTGCCAACTTTCCTTGGTCCCCAGCCTGCCCGGCGCTGGTGAGGGTTGAGGACCTGTGGGGCTCAGCTGCGGTGCTCCTGGGCGCCTTGCTTGCTTCGTTTTCGGCTGCAGAGTTGGCCGCCCATTGCGGCCGTGGGTCTTCCTGGGGCAGTTCTCGTGGGGCCGCTTCTGGGGGGGGGGGAGAAGGCCCGGTTGTTCCTGACCGGGACAAAACTCCTTTTTAATATTACAAAAAGCAAGCCGGCCCCTTCCATCGGGACAAAAACACAACGAGACTTTCATATTTAGAGGCGACAATTCACCTCTGAAACCACGAGGCTGATCTTCCCTCGGCAATAATAATAATTCAGGAGTGCCCGCCTGTGTTGTTTGCCAGCTTCCCATCTAGACCAGAGCACGATGTCTCCCTCTTTCCCTCAAAACAGCTGCGTTTCAGCAGGAACCACGTAGCCGTTTATACGTACGTGGTGCTAGAAGCAAAGCATATGAAAACACTTATGGAGTCCATCTGGTCGAACAATGTTCTACATAAATGGAAGATCGTTATCATCAAATGCCCGTTCAGGGTGGTGTTGCTGTGGTCTTGTTTGTAAATTCCGGTGAACTACTTTCAGTGGAAATGTTTCAGTCTCTCTCCCCTACAGCAGTAGCTTAAACTGGCGGTTGCCGGTTCTTTACGGCTACTTTTCCTGTGGTGGACTGCTTATTATTATTTTACAGAGCCAGTTTGGTGTAGTAGTTAGGTGCGCGGACTCTAATCTGGGAGAACCGGGTTTGATTCCCCACTCCTCCACTGGCACCTGCTTGATGACCTTGGGCAAGCCATAGTTCTGGCACAGCTGTCCTCTCAGTTGTCTCAGAGCTCTCTCAGCCCCATCTACCTCACAGGGTGTCTGTTGTGGGAAGGGGAAGGGAAAGGAGTTTGTAAGCCGCTCTGAGACTACAAGTGAAGGGCGGGGTATAAATTCAATCTCCTCCTCCTCCTCCTCCTCTTCTTCTTCTTCTTAATATTGCATTTGACCCAGATTAAATTGTATAATGGCTAAAACAGCTATATGAGGATTCCACTGTAATTAGGGGCCACAGCTGCCAATAATGGGCTGCATCCACCCCTTTGAATTGGCCATTGGTCCCCAGTTTGCATTCAAGAGATGTGGACAGGACAAACACAGGAGGGGACAAGCATGGCTTCCCTATCATGCGTATTGGTTTCTTACATCCGTTCCCTTGACAGAACAGTAATTTTTCCATTTGTGATTATATCCCCTTTATAGGGTTCCCACTCTGCCTTGACCAATGCTGGGAGATTTGGGTAGGATTCTTAGGGAAGGCGAATTTTTATAGAGGATATGATGTCCCTCTTGGGTGATGTTATAGACAGCTTCCCCATGTATCTATGTTCTTTACCATAGAGACTAGGAGGCATTCCTAGAGTGTCACTATGTGGATGCTTTTCCCCCCTGTCCTCAATTCCAGGAAACTGGGGATGGCAATTCCCCACTCAAGGCAAGTCATTGGGAAGCCTTCCCATTTATTTCAACGGTCCTTACATCTAAATGAGTATGTTTAGAAGTTCATTCTGGAAAGTGTGCACGATCTTTTATCCTTCCCTTTTTGGATATTATTGGGTGGCAGTCTTCCTCATCAGTGTACTGAACCTCGATCTGTTTTCAACTTTTATCCTGCCCCTAAAACATTATTTTTTGCCTCCTTCCTGCAAGAATCTCTCTCTTCTCCCCTCCCATGAGAAAGTTCCAGTGTATTCTGAAATCACACACGACTCGGAGCGGTGAAGATACATCGGTCCTCGGGGCATCCGCTCATGGCTATCATTACTTTCCCAGATAGACATAGTTCTCACAGAAGGAGATAGCCAAGTTATTGGACTTTGGCAAAAAAAACAAAAACAAAAGGCCCTTCTTTTTGTGTACTGCTGTAAAGCCAGAGTAGACCCTAGGTGGAATGTGAGCTGTGTTCCTCCTTTCAAGGGCTCTAGCAGCTCTGAAACGGCCGGTGTCATAAAAGCACAAACATGAATTACTGCCTCGCAACTGGTTTAGTGTTTTCATCCACACACACAAGCACATATATATATTTTTTTTAATGACGCTGTTCGGCACAGATATGAAATACTGCCAAGATCGGGCTCCTGCACTGGACAACGGCTTATCTCCGTCTTCTCCAGAGAAGCGGGCCTGTGAGCCAGATGAAAAATCAAAAAAATGTGCAGGCCTTTTGAGTTCTGCTTGAGTGCCCAGGTCCCGGCAAATACCCTTGCATGCCAGAGCAGAGCAACAAGCGGTGTTCCAGAAGCCCAATGGGATGTCGACCAACCTTGAGTGTTGCTTGACCACAAAAAAAGTGCTAAAATCAGTCAGCCAACTGGAACTCAAACAAAGTCCTTTGCAAAAGTCCATGGAAAAGTAGGCTCTGGTACCACATCACCCCTCTATTTTTTTTCTTTTAAAATTCATTATTTTAAAAAAATGAATATAAAACACTTTCAAACAAACAAATGAGGGTTAAACTCCACCCCACCCAGTAAGAGAAGCAAAGTTTGTAGCTGTTAGCAATGAATGGTCACTGAGATCTCACTGGGCAGTTAGGTGAGCAGGGGAGAGGTTGCTAGGAGTCAGGAAAAGGGGAGGAGGGAACATTGAAACTCAGGAGGGGTTGATACAGGTAGATCGGTGAGAGGGAGAGCAGGGAAAATGAGAAGCCATGGGGGGTGCCAGGGGGAGGGAAAGAGGAAATAGCATGTGGAGGGGGATAAATGGTCTTTGTGGTTCCCCCACTCGTAATTACGTGCTTTAAAAAAATTAACACTACTGCCTGATGAATCAGTGGCACCTCGCTTTTTTTTAGCTGATTAAAAGATTTAAATTCAAGTAATCTGGCTGATTGATTCAGAACACATTCCAGCGCGGTTTATAGACAAAGGAATGACTTGCGGGCGGCAGTGCCACAGTTTGAATCTGTACAAATTAATTCAATCACAAGAGTGCCTTTTGGGGATTCGAGCTCTCCGAGTCCCTTTAATGGCTCGCTAATGCCGCACGTCCGTCTATAAATACCAATCTGATCGAAGGTTGTTGTAAAGAAGACCACTTCTCTGTGCACACAAAAAAGAGCTTGTGTCAAAGTCGTTTTCAGGGCCGCAGAAAAATTAACCTCGCACGCTGCGTTTGGAGAGGTTCTGGGCGCTCCGGGACATAAACGTCTTTGTCTTCTTCCTGTAATATCTCATTCCAAGTTCATGGGGCACGTTCATCAGAGGTGACAAAAATCCCTTTGTCTCAAGCAAGAGATCTTGCAAATCGCTGCAAATCGCTTTTAAAAAATCATTGATTGAATCATTGGCGTGCTTGCATAATTCAGGATAATCATAGGAGCCGGTGACAAACAAAAAAAACCCTCCTCCCAGCTGAAAGACTAAAGCTGCTAATTTATTTGGGCAAGATCTGAGTCCAGGAGCACCTTCAGACCGAAAAGATTTCCAGGGTAGAAGCCACTGGTTCCCAAAATGGGCAATACCGCCCCCTGGGGGTGGTGCTCGTACGATCCAGGTGGGCGGCAGGAGCCTTGAGTGCAATGGGGGGGGGGGCACTGAATAAAAATAAGGGGGGGGGTGGAAGCATAAAGAAAGAAGAGTCCAGAACTTATCTAAAACAGCTTTCTCCTGCCTTCTCCTGGTCTTCCCTGGGATCAGGGAGGGAGTGGGAGTGGGAGAGGGGTCCCCACAGCCAAATAAGTTTGGGAACCTCTGGCATAAGCTTTGGGTCTCTGAAACCTTACACTCTGGAAATCTTGTGGGTTTCTAAGGTGCTCCTGGCCTCGGACCTTGCGCTTGTATTGCAGACCAACATGCCCGCCCTCCTGAAACGAGTTAATCTGAGAAATGGAGGGGAGGGAAAACAAGCACACACAGTATATTTTACTGGATCAACTGTTAGTTTCAGGATGGTGTAAGCATCTCAGTTTCACTTCACTGGTGCAGAGGAAAACCTACATATATATATATTTTTAGCTGCTCTTCTTAAAGAAATCTTCTTTTTCCCCCTCAACAGGACCCTCCAAGTTCAGCTGCATCCACAGAAGGAGGATTCTCTGATGGGGGCTCATTGCTTCTGTGAATCCAGAGGCTTTCTCACCATGGCCAAGAAGAAACCGATCTGCTTTCCTTTTAGGACACACGGAGTTGCCTTCAACTGAGTCAGACCCTTGGTCCATCAAGTTGTTATTGTCTGCTCCGACCATCTTCTCTCCAAGATCTCTGGCAGAGGTCTTCCACATCACCTCCTACCTGATCTTAACATAAGAACATAAGAGAAGCCAATGTTGGATCAGGCCAATGGCCCATCCAGTCCGGCACAGAGGCCAAAAGTAGCAGGTGCCATCAAGAGGTCCACTGGAAGGGCCAGGACATAGAAACCCTCCCACTGTTTCCCCCCCCCAAGCACCACTTGCCCCACAGACCTTCACTTGCCCCTGACCAAGAGTTTCTATTTATACCTTGTGGACAATAGCCACTGATGGACCTCTGCTCCACATGTTTATCCAATTCCCTCTTGAAGCCATCCATGCTTGTAGCCGCCACCACCTCCTGTGGCAATGAATTCCACGTGTTCATCACCCTTTGGGTGAAGAAGGGCTTCCTTCTATCCGTTCTAACCCGACTGCTCAGTAATTTCATCGAGTGCCCACGAGTTCCTGTATTGTGAGAAAGGGAGAAAAGTACTTATTTCTCAGCCTGATCCATCCCATGCATAATCTTGCAAACCTCGATCATGTCACCCCTCAGTCGTCGTTTCTCCTAGCTAAAGAGCCCCAAGTGCTTTAACCTTTCCTCATAGGGAAAGTGTTCCAACCCTTCTATCATTCTAATTGCCCTTTTTTGCACTTTCCCCAATGCTATAATATTCTTTTTGAGGTGTGGTGATAGGGTTGCCAAGTCTTACCTTTTGTTTAGCGGGGTGGGGGGGGGGAGTCTTTACTGGCCTGGGAGTCTTCAGGCACGTTGGGGTGGGAACTCTGTAATTCGAGGGAAAACCATAGAGTTTCCCCTCAAATTATAGAGTACCCCCCAAAAAATGTGCCCGACGTGATGACATCACCTCTGCGTCAGTGTTGTTTATTCGGTATATCGCCCGCACAATTACAATCAATACAAAAAGGGTACTAATAAAATATATAAAATATCAAATCCTTAAATATAAAACTGCATTAAATCTACGTATATTAATTACAAAATTGCTAATACTCTAAATTTCTGCAATACTCTGTCACCTGATATTCAACTGTTGGACAAATATTATAAAAGTTACACAATTGAGTGACATCATCACACCAGGCACATCGCCGTAGCCCAGCAATTTGGGGGTGAGGTTCCCCCCGGTGGCCCAATCCAGGCCGGTGGGGAACGAACCAATCGAGTGGGGGTTTCCCTGCCCCCCCCCCCAGGGGGACTTGGCAACCCTATGTGGTGACCAGAATCGCACACAGTATTCCAAACGAGGTTGATACAGGGGCATTATGATACTGGCTGATATGTTTTCAATTCCCTTCCTAATAATCCGCAGCATTGTGTTGGCTTTTGTTTTGTTTTGTTTTGTAGTCGCACACTGTTTCTTTGGAACTGGAAATGCAGGGATTGGACCTGGGACCTGGGCAGATGCCCCACCTCTGAGCCACAGCCCTTCTCAGGTCCCACAGCCCCTCCGCAGCTCAAGATCTTCCCCTTGTTTGGAAGGGGAAGCTGGTGCTGGAAAAAATGGCTGCCAAAGCAGGGTTTGAGCAAACGTTTCCATGTCCCTTTGGTATCTCTGAAATAGCACCCAAGGCAGGAACACAGTTTTGCATAATTGGATTTTTTTTGAATGTGCTTTCACTTGACCAAAAAAGAAAAAAACCTCTTTCTCTTTGGATCTGGATTTTTTTTTTTTTTTTGCCAAATATGCACATATATTCTGCTTCCAGGCTATCCCAATAACCATTCCGCTTCTCCCCGTTTCTGCATTGTTCTCCCGCCCCTCTTTTCTTGTTCTGTTTTTTTATTTATTCCCTGAAAATACTGCAGAGAATAAAAAATGCGGCCCGATCTGCTAGCTGCACCTCTGGCCTCTGGATCGGAGCTGACAAAAATGTCAAGAAAGTGACAGTAAAATATGCACAGAAAATCCCTGAGAAAGAGACCAAAACCCAGCCTATTTGTTGCTTTTGAGAATGTCGGCGTTGTTAAACCGAGATTCTTTCCGTGTCAAGTTTCTTGCTGTCAGCATCTTTGGATGGGATGCAAATTGAGACAATCTCGAATGTGAGAAATGTCCATTTTTTTGCCAGTCAGGCGCCAGGCTGATCTCTCCCGTCTTTCTCTCCACTCATTTCAGTGTCTGTTGGCTGAGAAGGGGAGAATGGCCCGAGTTGGGTGGTGAAGCCCTGTGCCCCTTGTGTGCAGCATGTCCCGGGTTCAGGTCCTGCCCTTTGCAGTGGAAAGGCTCTCAGAACTGTACAAAATAAAAATCCAGTGGCACCTTAAAGACTAACAGCCTTTATTCCAGCATGAGCTACTCTCAAAAGTGGGCATGTGAAAGCACTTCACCTGAGCTCTTCAGGTAAAGTGTATCATCTGTCACTCTGGTTGGTTTTGTACACCTTCACTGGGAGCATTTTTATCCCATCTATGTATCCCCCCCCTTTGGTCTGGTTCCTTAACACATTTCCATGTCATCCATCCATCCATCCATCCACCCACCCATCTATCCATCCATTCATTTTTTCCATCCATCTATCTGTACACCAATCCATCTGTCAATTCATCCATCTGTCTGTCTGTCTGTCCATCCAGCCTCCTGTCCGTACATCCATCCATCAATCTATCTGTACATCTGTCTGTCTGTCCATCTGTCTGTCCGTCTGTCCGTCCGTCCGTCCGTCCATCTATCTATCTATCTATCTATCTATCTATCTATCTATCTATCTATCTATCTATCTATCCATCCATCCATCCATCCATCCATCCACCCACCCACCCATCTATCCATCCATTCATTTTTCCATCCATCTATCTGTACACCAATCCATCTGTCAATTCATCCATCTATCTGTCTGTACATCCATCCATCCATTAATCTATCTGTCTGTCTGTCTGTCTGTCTGTCTGTCTGTCTATCCATCCATCCATGCATCCATGCATCCATCCATGCATCCATCCATCTATCTATCCATCCATCATCTTTATATACCTCACCTTTCATCTGACACTTCTAGGACCAAACAAGATACATAGAGCTATTAACTCCCAAACGTGTATCATTAAACAGATAAGGCAGAGCCCAGAACCTTAGAGCTAACTCATGTGTGTGGACCATCATGTCACAGCCAAGTTACGGAGCCCCATAGGGTTTTCAAGGCAAGAGATGTTCAGAGGTAGTTTGCCATTGCCTGCCTCCACATCATGACCTTGGTATTCCTTATTGGTGTTTGGTGGTCTACCTTCCAGATCTTGACAAGGGATGTGTCAGGTCTCAGTCCGTTGTGGCCTGTCATCAAGTCGCGGGGTGAGTCTCTATCAAAGGAACGCAGAATTAGGCAAGTCAGCAACACCTCAGCTTCCTGAGTCAACTGGTGGTTCCTTCACAGCTGTCTACCTCTGCCGGGGCTTATTACAGAGTCCTGTGTTCATGCTAACCAGACGGGGGGGGGGGGGGGCTCTGCCGTCCTTCTCTCTGCTGCAGCTCGACCCCCTGCCCCATTACGTCTGGTTTGCGCCCTTCACATATGATCCTCTGGTCCTCAGAAGCCTCAGTGTCCTCCTCCCCAGTGTGCCTCGTGCCTCTCTCTTTATTCCCTTCAGTGATTCCTGTCCCTCCCTACAACAGGTCGGCCATTGGGCTGGTCAGTCCTCCCCTTCCCCCAAAGTAGACCCATACATCTTCCTCCCGGTCTGACCACCTGTG
This sequence comes from Lepidodactylus listeri, assembly GCA_029233225.1. NCBI lineage: Eukaryota > Metazoa > Chordata > Lepidosauria > Squamata > Gekkonidae > Lepidodactylus > Lepidodactylus listeri. The sequence continues at coordinate 9,247,476 of JARCFY010000021.1, read as the reverse complement.
CTGCCACAGCTGGGCTCCACCTCCTCACCCTCCTTTTGCCACTAGGGTGCCTCAGGATGGTTGGGGTGGGAGCGACACTGGCCCTCCATTGAACCACTGTGATGGCTGTCCAGACGGTAGTTGCCGATACCTGGTGCCTCTCGTGCCAGCTGGGGTCTGCACTGCTCCCAGGCCTGCCCCTTGCACCCAGGACAGTGAATGGGCTCCTGGCCCTCTTCTTCGGTGGTGGGGCCATCTGCTGCCCCACCAGGGGGCTGGTAAGGCAGAGGGGCCAGGAAGGGGGCCCCCTCCTGACAGGATGACCCTGCGAGATCCAATGAGATTGGACTAACCTGAACTACCCAGGTCAAGGCAGAGCTAACTCATAAACTCTCTTAAATAGCTTCCTTTTCCAGTCTTACCAGAAGGCTCCGGGATAGGCGTCTGTCTCACGAATACCAGGAGGTGGTTCTCAGGGCATCAGGCCAGCCACAATGAATGCCTGGTTCCAAGTGGTAAGGGACTGTATTCTTAAAAGAGAGGGCACAGTCGGGGGACCTGTTGCGAGGAAGACCATTGCCACATGCGTTCATCCTGGCAGAGGGGGTCCTTCCAACATGTGCGTCTGCATGGATGTTGAACATAAGCACCGGCACCTTTAATTGAACCCAGCAACAAATGGGCAGCCAGTGAAGAACCTTCGTGATGCATGTAATGCGGCCCCGAGGGGCAACTCTGGGAAATAAACAGGCTGCTGTGTTTTGCAAAAGCTGGATTTTCCAAGTTATGTTTGTGACCAGCCTTGATCTAAATGTGCCCGTGCAGTTTCGAAAATTCTCAGCGCAAACCTTTCCAACAGACATGTGAGTCAGTTGGGGATGAGCTCAGGTCTGAGCGCCACAGTCGAACATGAGAAGTTTGATTGCCGAACTTGTTCGCTGTGAAATTTTCAGTATCCTGAGAACACTATGCTTGACTGGCCACTCCATGTGTACATTTTTTTCCATTGGAAAGCATTGCATTTTGAGGTGGCAGGGGTCATTACCAGCGAGCGATTCACCAACCCAAGTCACCACTAGGCTTACAATTTACCTGCCAGGTAAACCTCTGCCCTTGGCCACAACCCCCACCCTTGAGAAACTACGGAGCTGGGGGGGGGGGGGATGACCAGAAAATGGCCTCCATAGGGATGCTGCAGGATTTTCTTCATGTCTCTTTTGCCTTTACCACAGCTTAGGAACATTCCTCTTTCCTTCGTTTTATTGACTTTGTCGGTCAAGCAATAAGAAAAGGCGAACAACACTTTTCCCCTTCTCTAGATGGCAGAGATAACTAGGATGCCGAAGGCAGCTGTATTTTATCGTCCACTTGGCTGTTGCAAAGGGGTTCTGGCTTTCCTTTCAGCATTTCATCCTTGGTTTCTTGCCAGTGCATATAACTGCTGCACCGTCTACCCTTTCTCAAAATATCTAAGAAATTTTGCCTCGTCTTCTTACACCATCACAAAAACGAAACATCTCATTTATCTGCCAAGGACTCAAAATGATCTATGGTAGAAGGAATTTGCAATCAGAATGTCCCCTAGACCTCAGTTACACACTGTGAGGTTGTCCCAAAAGATGCAGTCTGCAACAGGTCTTCTTAACCAGAAAGTCCTTTATTTGCAAAGAGGTTCTTATTGGAATGGTAACACTTTTCCTGTTAGTCATGACTTTAGTATTATACTAAGCAACCGGAATCCCCTTCACTGCATCTATACCAGTCATAAAATGTAAAAAGTGGTTCCAGCCCCCTGAACAGGTTTCACACAGAAATGGTGGCAAACAGGCTATTTTTTAATAATTTTTTTTTATTGAAGTCACCATTTTCATTAGACAGTACATTCATCTTATTTTTTTATCAGCCTCTTTTTATTTTTCTTCCTCCTCCCCCCTTCTAGGCTTCCAGCATACCCCACACCTGTACTTAGACTTAGATTAACAGGTAAATTACTAATTAAAAAAGATTGAGTATTTAGCTCTTTTTCTATAACATATGTACCTCTAAGTTTTTATATATTATTCCATTCCTAAAAATGTTAGATACATATACAGTTATTACAGATTTTTCAATAGTTAGAAAATGTAAATATGTTTCCATTTAATTCAATACACTTTTCTGTATATTCTTGTAGATCTTTCCATTCTTCTAAAAATAACATAGAATCTTGATTGTTCAGTTTCTTAGTCCATTTGTCCATTTCAGCCAAAAATACTAGTTTTCTGAGCCATTCCCAAAGCTCTGGAGTTCTTTAATTCTTCCAGTTTTGTGCATAAACCATTCTTGCTGTTGTCACCATATACCATATCATTGTCTGTTTACTAACATCTATATCTTCCAACTTAAGACCTAGCAAAAACAATTCTGGTGTTTTTTTAAAAGTGCATTTCACATTTTTTTGCATTTCCTCATATATCATTGACCAATAGTTCCTCGCTTTTTCACAAGTCCACCACATATGATAAAAGGAACCTTCTTTTTGTTTACATTTCCAACACTTATTAGATACATGTTTACTAATAATTGCAATTTTTTTAGGTGTCATATACCATCTATACATCATTTTATAGGCAAACAGGCTATTTGTGCTTTTTGTTCCCGAGGAAATTCTACTAAATGTTTTCGAGAGCAGCTGCAAAAAGAATAACATGGTAGGGGAGGATTTATCCCAGACCTTGAGCAAGCTGGGAGCGAAGCAGGCAAGCTGGGAGCGTAGCGGACCAAAGCGGGGCGTGATAAGGAAGCCAGATAGCTAAACAGCACATGAGCACATTTCAGCGGGTGGGGTCACTGGTCGAGTCCCAACCCCCGGGCAGGAGATGACAGCGTAGCTCACACACACACACACACACACACACACACAACAAGACAATAAAAAGGCAGAACCATGGAAAATGTGTCATAAACGTTAGAAGCAGAGCTTTGGTCCCCCCCACCCCAGACTGACATCAGATCTTCACTGTACCAACAGCACTTCTTTCCACCATTCCACCCAACAATGCCTGAGGCAGAAGCACACAGAGGAACCAGGAATAAGATTTTCCCCAGAACCTTCTCCCCAAATGCCTTTTAAAATGACATTGCATTTGATATTTTATTGCTTTCAATCACTTGTATGGAAGTTTGTTTTGGGGGTTTTTTTCCGGTGGGGGAGGGATTGGAAAAAGAGGTGCTGGAACTCTCAGGAGGGAGGGGAAGTTTTCAATGTGTACACTGAAAAACTCACAAACGTTTAAACATTTTTAAAAGAGTTTTGTCAAAGAGGTTCTGGAACTCCATTCCAGCGTGTTCCCCCAGAAAAAAAGGCCTGCTTGTATGCATTTTTAAGAGCCATTTCAGGGGTCTGGAAAGCAGGGGGATAACATATCATAGGCAGATACCCGAGGCCTGTGTTTCAGGGTGCGGAGGAAGACTTTGGCATACAAGAAAAGGCTCCTAATAACCACAAATAAAAAGTTTAAAGGTGCTGGGGAATGTGCCGGGACGTGGGTTTCTAACCTGGGGGTAGTTACCTGCATTGGATAATTAGGCCCTTTTCCTGCTGGGGGTAAGAGGCCTGGTTCTAATAAATCAAACCTGTTCCTACGTTAGGCATGGCGTCTGCTATTATTTATTTATTATCCACAAAAGCTGACAGAGGCAGGATAGCGGTTTATAAAATTATGCACGAGGGGGAGAGAGTTGACAAAGAGAACTTTTTCTTCGACTACCAAGATGCTAGAGCTCAAGGGCATTTAATGAGGCTGACGGGCAGTAGGTTCAGGACAGACAAAATGAAATACTACAGAGAGAGCGATTAAAATGTGGAATTTGCTGCCAGAGGATGTCGTGATGGCCAGGGGAATAAACAGCTTTTAAAATGGGATTAGATAGATTCATGCAGGGGGCCTTTGGGGCTGGAGCGAGGCGGAGCTTAGGAGTGGCCACTAGGGCAGCCACGGGCTGAATCAGATTCTCTGATCCGATTCAGCTCGCAGCCGAATTTCGGCAGCAACTGTAAAAGCCACTGGAGGGGAGGGGGTTTGAGGGAGAGGCTCCAAACTTGCAGGGTAGCTGCTGGGACTTCTCCCGCAAATACCCACCAAGTTTCAAGAAGATTGGACCAGGGGGTCCAATTCTACGGGCCCCCAAACAGGTTGCCCCCATTCCCTCCATTGTTCTCTATGGTAGGAAAAAAGTAACACTTCTTCCCAGCATAGAGAACAATTGAGGGGATGGGACAACCTGTTTTGGGGCCCGTAGAATTGGACCCCGTGATCCAATCTTCTTGAAACTTGGTGGGTATTTCGAGGAGAGGCCCCAGCAGCTACCCTGCAAGTTTGGAGCCTCTCCCTCAAACACCCTTTCCTCCAGCCCCTCATGTACCCTATGAGTTTTTGCCATTGATTTCAATGGTCCATAGGGTATAATGGGGCTGAAACTGACATTCCCTTTCTGACACACTTCCGGTGATGTCAGGGGGCGTGGCATATGCTAATGAGTTATGCTAATGAGTTATGCTAATGGGCTCCTGGTCCTCTTTTTCGACGAAAGGACCCCTGGATTCATGGAGGATAAGTCTATCCATGGCTAGTAGCCTTGGTGACTGAGGGGAACCTCCACATCCAGAAGCACTAAACCTCTGAATCCCAGAGCCAGGAGGGGAAGGCTTAGGCCTCGATGGTGGGCCACTCCATGAAATTTGGACAATGAAGGGAAACAAACTTAACCCTGAAAACTAGGCCTGAAAAGAACCTGAAAAGGTAAGTCAAACTGAGTAGAGGGCCACCGATTAAAACTTTATGTGTAAATAACGTGTGAAAATGCACGTATTTATTTGTAAAGGATTAAAAAACAGATAGCATCCCAATCACACCTCATGTAAAACTTCCAAAATCATATATACACAAGGGACAAGGGACATGTTTCAGCCTGTTAGGGCCTTCTTCAGTGGTCAAACACAACGTGGACCAGAAAGGAATTGTTCCAGAATATGCCTAGTAATTAGGGTTGCCAAGTCTGGTTTGGAAAATACCTGGAGACTTTGGGGGTGGATCCAGGAGAGGGCGGGGTTTGGGGAGGGGAGGGGCCTCAGCAAGGTACAGTGCCATAGAGTTCACCCTTCAAAGCAGCCATTTCCTCCAGGGGAGCTGATCTCTGTCAGCTGGAGATCAGTTATAAAAGTGGGAGATCCCCAGGCCCCACCTGGGGGTTGGCAGCCCTACTAGTAATTCCACTCTGGACCAGAAGGTCCTCATATGCAATACATAATACAGTACAATTGGGCCAGAAAGGAATTGTTCCAGAGTGGAATTTCTAGGCATAGAATGAAAGTATAAATGAGGCCTCCCAAGATCCAATCATATGCCAAATTATATTTCACTGATATTAATTTCCGGTCCAGAAGGGACCTTTCAGTAGCTGTTCATTCCAAGCCAAAGGGCCCTCTACAAGATTGCTCTTCGCTAAAGATTGCTCTTTTCAGGTTCTTGGGCCACTGCTTGAGACAGGAGGCTGGACTAGATGGACTATTGGTCTGATCCAGCAGGGCTCTTCTGAGGTTCTTATGAAGGCCTCAGCCTCTTTGCCATGTTGTTGGCCCTCCAGAGGAACTGGTTGGCCACTGTGTGACCGGAGGCTGGACTAGATGGACCTTCACTGGTCTGATCCAGCAGGGCCCTTCTTATATTCTTATGAAGGCCTCGGCCCCTCTACCCTGCTGTTGTCCCTCCAGAGGAACTGGTTGGCCACTGTGTGACAGGAGGCTGGACTAGATGGACCTTTACTGGTCTGATCCAGCAGGGCTCTTCTTAAGTTAACATTCCCCGTGAGTGCCTATCTGGCATTTCTTTTCTTTTTTTTGAACAAATTTTATTAACATTTTCAAAGTTGTACCACGTTGTACAAACCTTATTATATCCAACATATCACAGAGTATATGAGCACTAATGTTCTCCTAACCAATTCATAAATTTCGACCATACAAGTAAAGAGTCTTGCTTATTATCCGGGTTTGTCAAATAACTAAGTCTATCGAGCTCTGCCCATTCCCTTAGTTTGGTAATGATGTCCTCTTTTTTCGGTAGATCAGCATTCTTCCACAATCTTGCCCGTTGAGTGCGTGCTGCAGTCACGATGAGTGTTAGAAGCTTTGTGTCCAAAGTCGATACCTCGTTCGGAAATATATTCAACAGAAAAGTCTCTGGGTTTAGTTCCATAACACGATCCGTAATTTCAAAAATCATATTGTTAACCATCTCCCAATACTTTCTGACAACTTTGCACGACCACCACATGTGGTACAAAGTGCCAATATTTTCCCCACACATCCAACAAAGACTCAAAACTGATTTAAAACATCTATGCAGCTTGTTGGGTGACCAGTGCCATCTATAGAATAATTTATATATATTTTCTTTTATAACGAATGGCAGAGCATATGTGCAAGGAGGGAGTCAAGGAAAAGAAAAGATAAATGAGGAAAGTATGCGGAAGACTTTTGTATGTAAATCCACCTGGCCAATGTACACCCCTCTACATCTGCATCAGTCATTAAGCGATGCAAAGAATCCAGGTTGTGTGTGGGGAAAGCCCTTAAATATTACAGGCATATTCTTTGGAACATCATCCCATAGTAATTCTACCAATGTCAATGCACTTACGACATCAGAATGTCAGATAGAAGTGAGAAGCACATTGAGCCTCGGTGGGTGGAGATTCCTTCCTCTCCTCCATGCGTTCTCCAGCTAGTCATTACGGCAATAGTTGCTCTAATGATTCGGATGGAAAGATAAAAAAGGAAGAGCAAGTGTGGCTCATAAAACCAATGAACCATTACATAGGTGACGATAATCTTGATAGAAATTTGGAATATTTAATTAGCACAAAAATGTACTTAGCCAAGGAGTTCAATTGCTGCCACGGGCTCTCCTCAAAATAATAGCCCGGGATTTTATGTGTCTATGAAACATCTTCGAAGTCATTTCAGAAAAGAAACAGACAATATTTCAAGCCTTAATTGACAGCTGGAGATGGGCATAATGAAAGTTTTTTAGGAAAGTTAACCTGGGTGTCCGAGACTCTGAAAGGTGACTTTTCTAAACATGAGGTCAAAGAATGATTTTGTGGTTTATTACTTGCTGGTTGAGCTATTAAGTACATAATTGCCGGGTGAAAAGAAGCCATTGTGAAGACACACCGACACACACGGCAGTTTGGAAGTAAAGCTCAAGTTGCCCAAGAACATTGCCAGAGGTTGTGAATGTAACATAAGAACATAAGAGAAGCCAACGTTGGATCAGGCCAGTGGCCCATCCAGTCCAACACTCTGTGTCACACAGTGGCCAAAAACACCAGGTGCCCTCAGGAGATCCAGCAGTGGGGGCAGGACACTAGAAGCCCTCCCACTGTTGCCTCCCCCCCAAGCACCAAGAATACAGAGCATCACTTGCCCCAGACTGAAAGTTCCTATCTAGACCTTGCGGCTAATAGCCACTGATGGACCTCTGCTCCAGATGTTTATCTTGAAGCCATCCATGTCTCCCGGAACCATCCACTATGATTAGGCTATGCAAGTCAGGACAATCAATGGGCATGCGGGAAATATTCCAGAAAATTTTTACACTGCTGACATTTCAGTGGCTCTTGTCAAAGGACTCAGTGGTCTTTTTTTTTTTTTTTTTTTAAGTTAAAATTCTGCAATCCAAAAACTGTAACACTGGAAAAACTAAATCGTGGAACGTGTATAAATGATGCCAATGTGCTCCACAGCCCTTTTTTATTATTATTTATTTTTTAAAAAACCATTCTTCATTGTTTTACTATTTAGGATAAATTGCCTGGGCTTACTCATTTATTTAATTTGTTTTAGGGATGAGTGAATATTCCCTGTTTCAGTTCTAGTCATATTCACCGAGATTTTTTGACAACAGTGACTATCGGCTATTTTTGCTTTGGATTTATCCAGATTTGCTTGCATTAAACTCCCATTGTGGTTCTGGTAAAAATTTCCATTTATGGAAGAGAAGTGGGGTGATTAATCCCTGTTTCCCCCTTCTCATTGCAGTCCCCTACTTTGACCCCCATGATGGTTCTATGGGTCCATATGATAAAAATTCTATGATAAAACCATAGAGTTTACAGTAATTCCTAGAACTACTGCTATTGTTTCCAAGGACTCTCCAGAAGTGATGTCATCTCAGTAATTCCTAGAACTACCGCTATTGCTTCCAGGTACTCCCCAGAAGTGATGTCATCTCACGGGCGACACTGATCAATTTTTATTCAATTTTAATATTTAATTTATTTTAATTGTTAATGTTTACCCTCTGTGGTGTAGTGGTTATGAGCGCTGGACTCTGCCCTGTTTTGGATAGCCCAAGCAAGCCCGATCTCATCAGATCTCGGAGGCTAAGCAGGACTGACCGAGGCAAGTATTTAGATGGGAGACCTCCAGAGAATACCAGGGCCAAGAGGCCAGAGGCAGGCTATCCAGCCACTTCTCTGGATGTCCTCTGAGCCCCAGTAGGAGTCGCCAGAGGTCACCATGACTTCCAGACATGGGCCCGCACACACACACAAAATGCAGGGGGGAAAAGAGCAGGGGACTCTAATCTGGAGAACTGGGTTTGATTCCCCACTCCTCCACATGCAGCCAGCTGGGTGACCCCGGGTCAGTCACAGTTCTCTCAGAGCTGTTCTCTCAAGAGCAGACCTCTCAGAATTCCCTCAGCCCCACCTATCTCAAAAGGGTGTCTGTTGTGGGGAGAGGAAGGGAAAGGAGATTGTAAGCCGCTCTGAGACTCCGAGTGCAGGGTGGGGTATGAATCGAACTCTCCTCCTTCTCCAAACAGTGGCAAGAAGTGAGAACTCAGGGCGGGGGATTCCCTGCCCCAACCTGGGTTTGGCACCCCAGCTTTTGATTCCCACTGGTGTGAAAGATGGGGTAAAAAAAATAATTGAATAAACATGTGTGAGATAAATACACTGTACAATTCTCATTTTCTGATGCATAGATCACTGAAAAGGGTGCTTGTTTTGTAGAAGGAGACAGCAGCTCCCAAAAGCAGAGAACAGCCCCCTCTCCTCCCCAGACTCTGCCCTCCTTGGGTACCAGCCCCAAATCTCCAGGGATTTCCCAAGGGCAGTGGGCATCATCCCTAAAACAATCAGCAGGGTTCTACTATGCAGGAAATGGCATTTTTGGAATCTCCTACATGATTGATTTCCTGTCTGTCCTCCAGTTCAACGACAACAAACCTAGGCAGTCAAATATATCTTTTACAGGCCCCGCTGTCTGTTCATATTATTTGCACTCACTTTTATTTGGGGGAAAGGCCCTTGAAAATAACACAGTCAAAGTGGAGAGTGTTATGTTAAATGGAGGGAAATAAAGGGGCGGCGGGGGGGGGGGGAGAGAACTGTACACACACACACACACACACACAAATCTCCTGCATGATTAATCAGCAGACGTTCCCCGGTCCAAGAACAACACGGTGCCGCAGTCAAAGATACGTTTTATGGGCGTTTGTCTCTTTTGCAATAACCTCCGAAAGCATTCTTTAATTAAAATTTAAAACCGTAACTGATTAATTTTCTGTGTAAACAGTTGCTGTAAACATGGAATGTCAGCAGTTTAAGGGCACGTGGGTACAAATTTGGTTTCCTCTCCTTACTGGCTCCAGGATCGACAGTGAAAGGCGGGGGGCGGCAGGGGGGAGAGGAAGTTCAGGAGGTTCCAAGTGAAAGGGAAAAGTTCAAGGTCCCGCTATAGGAGTTTGGGAAGGATGCCTGCCTGTCCCCTACCCACTTCTCCGCACCAGACCTTTGGCAGCGGCCACATCCTTCTGCGGTCTTCATCAACAACCAGAATGGTTTTAGGAACATGGAGAGAGCCCGTTGAAATGACCACCCTGCCATCTTGGGCACGTTAAATTGCTGCATTCAGTTAAGACTAGTACAAGGAGAACAAGCCAGACTGGGATTTGCATTCTTTTATTTAATGTCATCAAAAACGGTTTGAGATTCGGAGTGGTATGTTATAGCCTGATCTCATCAGACCTCATCAGACCTTGGATGCTAAGCAGGGCTGGTACTTGGATGGCAGATCACCAAGAAAGACTCTGCAGGGGAATCGTAGACTCATAGGTCATAGAGTTGGACGGGACCTCCGGGGTTATCTAGCCCAACCCCCTGCACAATGCAGGAAATGCACAAATCCCCCCACACACCCCCACAGTGGCCCCTGTTCCATGCCTAGAAAATGACAAAAAGACCTCCAGGATCCCTGGCCAAACTGGCCAGGAGAAAAAGTGCTTCCTGACCCCAAAGTGGCGATCAGCATTTCCCTGGGTGTGTCAGAAAGGGCCACAAGAACTAGGCACTGATGCAACCCTTCCTGCCCTCCCTTCTTGTGACCTGCCTAAGGCTGATTTTACACCTCCCCTCTAAAGTAGTTTGACTGCTGTCTTTTCCTGTGCTGATTTCACAGTGGTGTGAAATTTCACTCCAGGGGGTCTAAGTGCACTAATCAACAGCAATTGTTTAAAGCAGAATAAAGTGGTATAATACTAGCTTGACCACAGGAGGGCAATTAGTAGATATGGACATTTCAGTGGCGGCACGGTTTCACACTGCACAGAGGTGTGGGCAGGTTTTTTTGGAACTAGAATGATTCCAGCAGGAAAGTCAGATGTAAAATCAGCCTAAAATCCGCATTGCTGTCCGATGGCTGACTAGCCTCTGCTTGAAAACTTCCACAGAAGGAGACCCTACCACTGAGGAACTGCTCTAACTGTCAGGAAGTTCTTCCTAATGTTTAGCCAAAGACTCTTCTGAATAATTTCAACCTGTTGGTTCTGGTCCCACCTGCTAGGGCAACAGAAAACAACTCCATACCATCCTCTATAGGACAGGCCTTCAAGTACTTGAAGACGGCTATCCTATCGCCTCTCAGTCGTCTCCTTTCTGGGCTAGACATACCCAGCTCCTTCAACCTTTCCTCATAGGACTTGGTCTCCAGACCTCTCACCATCTTCGTTGCCCTCCTCTGGACACATTCCAGCTTGTCTATATCTTTCTTAAATTGTGGTACCCGAAACTGAATAATAATCTAGGTGAGGTCTAAACAGAGCAGAGTAAAGCGGTACCATCACTTTGGGCGATCTGGACACTATACTTCTGTTGAATGGAGGCAATGACAAACCACCTCTGCTTCGCATTGGCCTGGAAAGCCCCTTGCTGGGGTTGCCATAAATTGGTTGGGACTAAAAGCCACTTAAGTACATACAGGTGTTTCTGATCTGACCTGGATGACCCAAACTGGCCCGATCGCATCTAATCTCAGAAGCTAAGCAGGGTCAGTCCAAGGCTGAGGACAGACTGGCAGTCTCGGCCGCTCTGCCTCCGCTTCAAAAGTGGAGGCAGAGCGGCCGTTCAGACGGCCGCATCTGCCCCAAGGAGGCGGTCCGGACACATCGCGTCTGGCGCCGCGCTCCTCCCGCAGCAGCCAAGCACCACTTCAAAGTGGTGCTCCGGCTGCTGCGGCATGCGTTCCACCCACCGGAGTGGGTGTGAACGTGCGCTGGGAGGGGGAGCCGCGCGGCATCCACATGCCGCCATAGGAAGCCGCCCGCAGTCTGAACACTGTGGGCGGCTTTCTTCCAGCGGCGTGCGAACGCCGTGCCGCAGGGGAAATTCCCCCCGCCTTAGTCTGCTGTGCTGCGGAGGCGCGGCAGACTTTAAGTCTGTCTTCAGCCCTAGTTGGTACCTGGATGGGAGACCACCAAGGAAGTCCAGGGTCACCACACAGAGGCTAGCGATGGCAAACTACTTCTGTTCGCCTCTTCCCTTGAAAACCCTAAGGAGTCGCCGTAGGTCAGCTGTGACATGATGGCACTTTGCACAGACACACCTTCCCTCCTGCTCCCCTCCTGACCAACAGGAATCAAAGAAGCCTCCTTTGCATGAAAAGCAATCTCGGATTGCAAAAAACACAGGTCAAAAGTAGCTGAGTACAACCTGACTCACAAACTCTCAAAAGTGTGCTTGGAATTATCCACCTCACAGAGCGTCTCAACACTTGTTGCAAGGTCGGGTCTGTTTTCGGAAGCTGACTTAGTTATTTATTTACTAAGAAAAATAAGAGGTGATTGGATTTATACTCTGCCCCTCACTACCCAAAGTAATCTCAGAGCGGCTTACAATCTCCTTTCCCTTCCCCTGCCCACAACAGACACCCTGTGAGGTAGGTGAGGCTGAAAGAGCTCTTTTGAAAACTGTCCTTGAGAGAACAGCTCTGAATGATCTTATGACTTACCCAAGGTCACACAATCAGCTGCAAGTGGAGGAGTGGGGAGTCAAACCCGGTTCTCCCGGATTAGAGTCCACTCTCCTAACCACGACACCAAACTGGCTCTCCAAAAACTGGCTCTCTCAGAACATTTCTATGCCAGTCTCCAGGTAGAGTTGTGAACTTTGCATAGGAAGATTCCTGGAGATTTGGGGGCAAAGTTTGAGCATGGGTGGAACATCAGCAGGGTACAATGCCATGTCCACCCTCCAAAGCAGCAATTTTCTCCAGAAAAACAACAACTGATCTTTGTAGTCTGGAGATCAGTTGTAATTATGGGATATCTCCAGGCCCCACCTGGGAGCTGTCAACCCAATCTCCATGAACCCACCCAAGGCCACTTACAAAATAACACACAATAAAAACGTAAGGTATCGTGAAAGTTATTAAAGCTCACCATTCAAAACTCGGCAGAGCATGCAACTTGAAGCCGCTATGCTATAACAAAAGGGGGAGGCTACCGCCAGAATGAAGTCCGCATGAGGCTTGCTGCTTAGAAAAGAAATAGATGCTCTTTATTGTTGGAGACTTCAATATTGGGATAGGAAAGTTTTAAGTATTGAGCGGGAGGCGATGAATTCAAACAAACAGGCTTTTATTCAGTGACATTGTTCAGCTCAAAAGACAGCTCTGTGAGAGCAGCACTTTCATTTATACTGTTCCAACACATAACTGCAGCCGGTTTACTTTAAAAGCACCTCGGTGCGTCACGATAGTCTGTGCCTTGGCTGTGGCTGCATCTACTGGCAACTGCTGATATCCCTGGGCGAGGTCGATCTTCACGAACACCCGGCCCCCCAGAGACCGAGGCTAGAAGGTGGCTCACCACAGAAACTGGGTATGCGCTCGGCTGTAGGGCCCGGTTGATGGTGCACTTATAGTCAGTGCACAAATGGACGGAGCCATCGGGCTTGAGGGGAGTGACGATAGGTGTCTCCCACTTGGCATTGGGAACTGGCTCGAGGATCCCTTGGGCCAACAGTTTATCAATCTGCTCATCAATCTTGGGCTTGAAAGAGACGGGGCAGCATCTGGGCTTGAGGCGGATTGGTGGTACAGCAGGATCCAGGTTAAACGACATGGGTGGACCCTTGCAGCAGCCTAGCTCTGTCTTGAAAACCTCCGGAAACTCTGTCTCAAGGTCCATAAAAGGCGGCGGCTCGACTTGGTTTCCGCCAACAACGTCTATGCCCAAGGCGGCGAACCAGTCCAGCCCTATCAGGCTTGTGCAGCGACCCTCTACTACGAGCAGGTTCAGACGGCCGGAGAATTTCTTATATTTGACCTGGACTGTGGCGATGCCGACGACTGGAAATCAGTTCCTCTGGAAGTTGAACAGCTGTAGGGTGCATCTCTGAAGGCGGTGAGCAGTGAATCGTGGGCAGACTTGTTGGAACGTGCTCCAAGAGACGATGGACAATGCCGACCCAGAGTCTACCTCCATCTGGCACGCTCGACCTTCGATGAAGACAGTGGCATTAATTTTCAGACATGGATGTAGCCCCTGGTGTATATATAGGCAGTTGGTGTAGTTCTCGGACACGCTTGCTTCATTGCTGTACCTTTGTCTTTGCCCGGATGGCCGAGATGACTTGGAATGATACAATTGGCTGGGGGCATTCACAGACCCTCGGGTACGCTGGAACTCGTCTGGAGCATCATGACCCTGAGACGAGCGACATACTTTGGCAAGGTAGCCCACTTTCCCACACACATGACAGATGGCATCACGGAACTGACAGTCTCTACGTGGATGCACACCTCCACAACCGGCACAGCCATTTTTTCACGGGCTTTTTTGAGAGCGGCGCAGGCTTTTGCGATGGTGGCACAGCTTCTGATAGGCCCTCGTGTTGAAAACTCCATCATCGGACACATCAGATTGGTCATCCCAGGCGTCATCAGACTCAGCAGTACTACCCTGGTGTACAGCGTCAGAGCGGCCTGGCGTGTGGCTTTGGGGACTCAATCGCAGTTCGCGGAGGGATAGGTTGGCGGCCTCTACTCTCAGGGCCTCTTCGAGGGCCGATTCATATGTGAGAGTCTTTAGTAAGAGTAAGGCTTGCCTGATGCTGTCGTCTCTGCGGCCACAGAGCAGCCGATCTAGGAGGACGGACTTCAAATCGGTGAAGTGACAGTCTCGAGCAGCCCGCCTCAGTGCAGTGAGGTACTCCATGACAGACTCGCCCTCCTTCTGGTTCCGCTGATGGAACGTGCATCGGTGTGTGGCAGCCGACATCTTCGGGGTGAAGTATTCGGTCAGCCGGGCCTTGATGATGCCGAGAGGGGTCTCGAGTAACTTAGAGGGGGCAACTAAATCTTGAGCAATGTCGAATACAGCCTGGCCGCAGGTACTCAGAAAAGTGGCACGGCAGACATAATCTCCGTCAATACGATTTGCTATGAGGTAGCATTCAAACCGATCGAGGTATGAATCCCAGTTCCCAACCTTTGGGTCGAACGGTTCGATATGGTCCTTGGATGCCGTGCCCGTAGTGATTTAGCTCTGGGCGCCCTTAGTGATTTCAGCTGGGCAGGCAGGGTGATTTCAGCCGTTCAGTTAGGACTGGGATCCCATCCTTGTCGCCAGTTTTAAGTATTGAGCAGGAGGCGATGAATTCAAACAAACAGGCTTTTATTCAGTGACATTGTTCAGCTCCAAAGACAGCTCTATGAGAGCAGCACTTTCATTTATACCATTCCAATACATAACTTTCAGCAACGTAACTATATACAAGCAATACTATTGGACCCAAGCAGGGCTCAGTGATTGGGTATCTAGATTGGCTTCAGGACCAATGGGAGTCTTTACTAATTAGCCAATAGGAATTGGAGCTTTAGGATACCAGAGCCCTTTTCAAGATATTACTGCTTCATATTCTAAACAAAGACAACAGAAAGGAGCTAGAAGTCTTAGTTATTTATCTAAACTGGATGGAGAGAGATTCAGAGAGCACGTTTTGCTCTAGTGGAGATTAGAGAGCAAGCACGGAGACAGGAAGAGCAGCTGAAAAGAAGGAAGTCCCTGAGATTAGCATTCTGGGTAAGGAAAGAGATAGCATTGGAACAGACAAGAGGAAGGATACAGAGGGAACTGACCTGTCCACATTACTAGTTATATGCCTCCCCCCCAGCCGGATTGCCTACTCTAGCATACAAACACTGCAACTGACAAAGATTCAGAGGCGTTAGCTCTGTTAGTCTTTCTGCATCCTCCCCCCTCCTCTTACCACTCCTATACCTCTGGCCAGTTTCTTCATACCCTCCATGCATCTGATGAAGAGAGCTGTGTTTCTCAAAAGCTTACGCTACGATAAAGTTTGATAGTCTTAAAGGTGCTACTGCAATTGACAAAGAGTCGCCAGAAACTTGCATTTACAACAAATCCAGAAGTAAGCAACAACTGGCAGCTCTGGGAATCACTGTAAAATCTATGATAAAACTTTTGAGTTTCTGGTGATTCTGGTAAGAACATGAGGCTGCATTTTAAGAAGATTTCTCCCTCTGCCACCAGGCCCCCACTGAGTAACTGGCAAACTTAAGCTCAATGCTGTCCCCTAATTTAGGAAGCCAGGAACTTTCTTCTTCTTTCTTCCACAAGTCCGTGGACTTTTAGCTTGTAGAGATCTTCCGTTGCTGCTTCACCTTGAAGGTATTACAGTGGCTCTTCAGGCTGAGATGAAGTGTCTTGTTTGGATCTGTGCAGGCTTCAGGGTTGCTCCCCTTCATTTCAGCAAGGTCTTGGCAGGAGAACAGGTTCAAGCCAATCCATGGGTACTTCTTCACAGGGCTTTGCATTCATGTGTAAAGCAGGGGAAGGGAAGGTCTACTGGCTTTTTTGAAACCAGAAAATGGAGCAAAGGGAGCGGATCTGGGCTTCTTCTTTTCTCACCTCAATGCATTTCTCTTATTCAAAGCGTTTTTCCTCCTCCAAGTCCAGCTCCAATACTGGAGATGTGCCAGACCCTTCAAGCAATGGAGCACAATGTGATAAGGAGGAGGGGTCAGGGTTTAGACATATGAATAAATACACATAGATGTGTACTCTCTCCCACAGTGACAAATTTGTCCCTCGGTAAGAAAGAGGTCCCTTTGGGATTTCTAAACATCAGAATATCTCAGGAAAGGTCTGAATGGAATTCCATCCGAGGTTTTTGCACATGCCAAGTTCACACATCTTTTAAAAAAGAAAGAAACCACTTTCAAACTCACACACACACACACAAATCAACATAAGCATGTTTTTTTTCGGAGCAAGCGGGTATTGAGACGCTGTCCGTTTGTTTGCCGGGCATTTCTCTTAAGCCTATTTTGAAGAAAACAAGGGAGACTTCCCATTTTCGCAGAAGAGGACCGTAAAAAGAAATGAAGATGTTGCTTTCACGCAGAAGATTCCCCGGATCAGTCAATGGTACAAAGCTTTGGCAAAGAGATGCCTGAGTGGCCGTGAACCCTCCTGGCCCGGCAAACCAGGAATGAAAAGATATTTACTGTAACCATTGCAAAGACAGTTTGTTTGGGAGGTGGAGAGGGAATAAGAGGCCCCATTCAGAGCTGGTGGCCGTGGAGATGTTGGAACCCTTTCCTTTGCTGCCTCGTAGCCAACTCAACCAGCAGGAGCTGTTCCCAGCCTGGAGTCGGTATGGAATAAGCGCTCCTTTGCAAGACCTCTGAAAAGAAATATTGGCTGGGCACCCACTCTGAAGAGAAAATGACATTGTGGTTTTTGTCTCCCAGCAGAAAAAGCCAACCTTTCGTGAATGGCGGTGGAACTTGGAAAGGGCCGATTTGGGAGGGTCCAGGAGGGAGGGCAGAAAACTTGACCTCTAAAGGAGACTTAAGACCCTCGTCCATTTACATATGCAAGGTGGATTCGCACAAAGCCCCCAGTTTGGGGGCCGGCCATGTTCTTTTGTGCCACTGCAGAGCGCGGAGGTTCAGGAAGCATGAAAGAAGGAAGTCTTTATTCAATGCCATGCATAATCAGCAAGTGGAATTAATTGCCACAAGATATTGCAGTCTCTGGCGTATTATTATTACGAGGAATAAGGCCTGTTGTGGAAATAAATACAACGGGCTCTAGAAAGAGGCTCTCGGAAAGTGTCAAGGCCTTGAGCACTCAGCGTAAATTTCCTGTGGCAACCTCAGCAGGGTATAATGACACAGAGTCCACCATTTTCTCCAGGGGAACTGATCTCTGCTACCTGAAGAGCAGTTGTAATTCTGAGTGATCTCCTGCCCTCACCTGGAGATTGGCAGCAGTGGTTCCCCAAGAGGGAATAGCTGGTTTGGAGGGCAGAGTCTATGGCATTGTACCTGTCTGAGGCCCCACCTCTCCTCAAACCTCACCCTCTCCAGGCTCCACCCCTCAGATCTCCAGGAATTCCCCACCTGGAGTTGGCTATCCCATCTCCTTCCCAGCCAAGCATCAACCTACCTTAATTTCCCCTTCACTTTTCTTATTTCCTTCCCCCACACCACCTGCAGTGCCTGCCATGCTCTGAAGCCTCTCTTATTAACACAGGTAACTGCCATTTCGTTTCACCTACTAACAGCCACGAGGTAGCAGTTGAACCTTATGGGGGAACATTTTAAACAAACCACAGGCAGCAGCCATCTTATAAACACAGGTAACTGCCATTCTGTTTCACCTTCCAACAGCCACTGAGGTAACAGTTAATCCCCCCCACCCACAGGAAGGAAGCTGGAGAAGTTTCTTCGTCAAGAGTGAAAAACTGTCTGCCAGGAATTCTGACAGGGCACAGAGGCTCAAGGAGTGGGGGGGGGGGGAGAGGAGCAGACCCAGCCAATAGCATGCGAGTATTCACAGCCAGTGGATAGGGACAGCTTCTGATTGACAGGCCAGGGGACCAAAGGCTGGGGTGGCTTGTGGAATCTTCAGGAGCATGCCACCAATATGCAGAGAATTATTATAGAGATTAATATTAGTATTAGTATTAATCAAGTGGGTTTTTATTCTATCTGGTCCGTCCTCCGAGGAGCCCATTTGGTCATTCATCATTCTCAAAATTTCACCTCCATTTTATCATTACAATAAATGAACAAATGACTAAATAATAAATATGCCGCAGAGTAGAATCTCGTGAGTGGGACTGGCGCAAGGTCACCCAGCCAGCTTCTCAGCAGAGCGGAGCTTTGAACCTGGGCCTC
The DNA here is from genome assembly GCA_029233225.1 of Lepidodactylus listeri. Lineage (NCBI taxonomy): Eukaryota > Metazoa > Chordata > Lepidosauria > Squamata > Gekkonidae > Lepidodactylus > Lepidodactylus listeri. Next base: position 9,228,956 of record JARCFY010000021.1, on the reverse strand, counting down.
TAGACCTGCCACAGCTGTAAATAAGGATGCTTCTCTAATCCTCAGGCGGGGGCATAGCCAGGAATTTGTCAGTGGGAGGGCACTGAGGGGGCATGACATCACTTACGATGCCACAAAAATAAAAGGTGCCCCCTTTTAAATGCTGCCCAAGCCGCAAGCGACAAGCATGCCCGCAGCCAGTAGACATAGAAAAGGCTCTTCCCCCTCTACTGGCTGAGGACTCAGCTCTCATGTCCCCCATTTGAACACCACTCAAGCCAGTTGCGGCAAGCCCACCCACAGCTGAGTCTACTGGCTGTGGGTGGGAGAGCTGCTCAGATGGGCCAGAGCAACGGATGGGGGCAGAGCTCACTAATGAGGGAGCATGGCCCCAAAATGCCCCACCATAGCAACACTCCTGCCCCAGGCTTTGTTTCTCCCCTGCAGTATAATGAACACACTGGGACTCCTTCTTCAGGAGATTGTACATATGATCACGCCAAAATTTCTCTAGTATAGTATTTGGTGATGCACACTGTGTGTACTGAATGCATAGCAGAGCAAAACAAAGCATGGGGGGGGGAGGAGAAAAAGAAAGGAGGAGGAGGAGGAGATTGGATTCATGCCCTGCCCTGTACTCAGAGTCTCAGAGTGCCTTACAATCTCCTTCCCCTTCCCCTCCCCACAACAGACACCCTGGGAGGTAGGCGGGGCTGAGAGAGCTCTTTTAAGAACTGCTGTTTCAAGAGCAGCTCTGACAAAACTATGGCTTGCCCAAGGTCATCCAGCAGCTGCATGTGGAGGAGTGGGGCATCAAACCCAGTTCTCCCAGATTAAGAGTCTGTGCACTTAACCACTACACCCAACTGAAAGAAACCTCTTTTTTTAAAAAGGGGATTAGAAAAATCCATAGAGGAGAAGCTAATTGATGGCCAGTACTCACAGCGGTGTAAGGGAATATTGATGTACAACTATCAGATGCTAGAGGGAAAAAAATAAGAGAATGGGTACCGCTCCTATGCCCTGCTGGAAGCTTCCAAGAGACATTTTACTGGCTGCTGTTGGCAACTCTGTGCTGGAATTGGTTTTGGCCTGACCCAGCAAAATAATTCACGAGCTCCCCATGCTTGTGAAAGAGTGTTGCTCCTATCGTCTGCCATGCACATAAAGCAGGGCTCATTTCGTAGCAGGAGCTCCTCTGCATATTAGGCCAGACACCCAGTGTTGCACAGCCGGCCCCTGCATCTCTCTCTGCCATTGCCAGCCTCCTTCCCCGCCCGACTGTCTCTCACCCCAGCAACTTTCCATGCCACCTCCTGCTGCCTGTCTCCAGAGAATGGGACCCTCCCCGGCTTCATCTTTTAATTGAGGCCCGCTGGAAACCAGGGGAGGCGGTGGGGGCAGCAGCTGCCCGGAGCACAACAGTTCCTCTGCCAAACCAACCTCTCCCTGGCACCAGGGGCTCCCTCCCCCCTCCTAACACCGCAGCTATATATGCGCTTGCATGTTTAAATGTTTGTTCAGCACACAATTGTTCATGCGCTCAAAGGAGGAAGCTCAGAAAAAAAAAATTGCCTGATCAGACGACCCATATCGCAGTTCATGCGAGAGATGTCTGTCCAGATCAGCAAAATTGCAGATTTAAAGCACAAAAACCCGGAAAGTACTGGATTTTCCCGGTGTCGGAAAACATACTAGGGAACCGGGAGCATTGCGGGAGTGAGCCCGCTTCGACGCGGGAGGCGGATTGGTCTGTCTGATCAGCAAATTTAAATGTGACAGAGAGCAGCAGCAAAACCCGATCAAAACGACTGTGTGACCGCAGCCTGACTGTTTCTACTTCTCCAGGTCAGCCCCCTTGGCCTCGAGGGCTACCTTCACTACCTTTAATGTGTAGATGGTGTTAAGGGAAAAGTTTCAGTTACTTTAACCACACACACGTAGTTGCATTTGCATAGCTGGTATTTTTCTAAAAGTTCGCTCACTTTCTTACAGACAACTGGATTTAAGGAGAATTTCATTATTATATGTATTTTTATTGCGATTGTGTATTCTCTGATTTTGGTAGGGATAGGGTTTTTTGTTGTTGTCAGGGGTAGTTTTTTTATAGTTGTAGAAATTTAATATATTTTTTTAAAGGGCTACCTTCACACCAGACAGGTGAGTCACCATGCGGTCAGTATGTGGGTTTGCAACCCATCTATTTACATGCTTGAGTAGTTTGAGCAGCTGCAACACTGAGAAGTTACAAAATGTTGGCACCTAAAATGCCCCTTGCCCTCTGCTTGCTTGTCTGCTAAACTCGCCTGTTTATTCCTTTGTTTCAGACACTTTGTCACTGGAGCTGGAACATTTTGTCACTGGCGTGGGGCCTGCTACCCCTCAGAGCTTTGTTTGCGCATTGAGTCTGTGTTCATAAGCTGTCACGTGTCCATAGGCAGTAGGTGGAGCCAGCTCATTCATAACTATGCCCCCTGTGTGCACACTGATTGCATCACCCATAATGTCTGGTGAGGGCTACTGTGTGTGCGCACCTTCCATAATGAAAACACTTCACATCTTTACTTCGTATCTCTGTCCAAGATGGTTCTGTTTCACCAAAGGTAACGCCACAGTCGAACGTCGCAAAGCTCTTTGTTGTTTAGACAGCAACAGACTAGCGCACCTGTCATTCAAGAAGAGACAAAACACCCCCCCTTCTAATGCATTCTAACATCTTCCGCATTTGTGCAAAAGTCATGTCTGAGTCATCTTTTAAGATGCACAGTCTTTCCCTTGCAAGGCAAATGAGATCAAGAGTGTCAGCTGTCATCTCCTTGCTTTCCTGGTCTCACAGCTGTGAATAAAAACACTGGGGAAATAGATACCTTAATTGACGGGGTGTGTGACTGGCAAACATTAGGAAGCTCCATTAGCAGAGCTGAAGATGCAAAATGGGATATTATTCCCCCCACACACACTATTCCCCCATAGCACTAGTACTATCGAATTAAACTTTTAACAGTCAAGAGACCAGAGGGTACATCGTCAAAGGCCAGGGTGCTATTTTCACTGCCTTCAGTAGCGTGTTAAAATGAAGACTGTCTCCTTTTGCAGCAGAACCTTGAGTCTGCAAAGGCATCGTGCGTGTGGCTGCTATTTGAAGAATCTGGCGTTTTCTATGAATAGCATGCACCAGGCAAGCAGTTCAGTTGTCACATTTTGACAGGGCTGTCCTCCCTCCCTCCCCAATCCGTTTTCCCCCCTTTTCTTTCTTTCACCTTTTCCTTTAGTTGAAAAGTCAAATTTCCCCAACCCACTTCCCCTCCTGGTGATTAAATGAAAGACTGCCAAACAGTAAACAGTTTGTAGACCGAAAGATGTCAGAATTGAATCGAATCTTCAAGGAATGTCATCTGAAAAAGAGGACTCATGAAACCTTCACGGATAGGTGAGGTCTTAATTTTTTTTTTTTGATATGAATTACCAAAACGCCTGAGGTTATGGTCATTGGTGGGTGTGTAGAGAGAAAAGTCTTACATACTGTAAAGTATTTAAGAGGCCCATGGGATATCTTTCTGTGGGGGGTTTCACCAAATAAACACTCCTTCTAGGTCAGCTGCCAGAATGGTATGGCTGTCAAGAGAACTGGCTTATCTTGTGTCTCCAGCCAGCCAAGCTATTGGTTCCTCAGAACTTCACCCTTTGACTTTATTTACCACAGACTCCATTCGTGTATCTTCTGGCCTAAGTGGAGAGGACCGGGGCATCTCCCAGTTTCTCCACACATTCAGTATCAGTAAATTTCATATGTTGTGAGCCAGTTTGGTGTAGCGGTTGGGAGCGCAAACTCTAATCTGGGAGAACCAGGTTTGATCCCCCACTCCTCCACATGCAGCTGCTGGTGTGACCTTGAGTCAGTTCCAAGTTCTCTCAGAGCTGTTCTGGAAAGAACAGTTTCTCTCAGAGCTCTCTCAGCCCCACCTACCTCACAGGGTGTCTGTTGTGGGGAAGGGAAGGGAGAGGAGATTGTAAGCCGCTCTGAGAGACTCCAAGTGGAGGGCAGGGTATAAATCCAATCTCTTCTCTTCTTCTTCTTATATGTTCATGCCTAAATGTCGGGTACCCTAACCCAGATGGCCCAGGCTAGCCTGCTCTTGTCAGATCTGGGAGGCGAAGCAGAGTCGGCCCTGGTTAGTACAGGGTGCGAGGCCACCAAACAAGTCCAGGATCACGATGCAGAGTCAGGCCATGGCATACCATCCTGAACCTCTCTTGCCTTGAAAACCCCGCAGGCCTACCATAAATCAACTGCGGCTTAACCGTGCTCTCCTCCACCAAATGTACAGTCCATTCTCATAGATCTGAGACACGTTGAGGGAAACCAAAGGACGGCTTGATTTGTTTAGCTTCCGATGGGTGGATCAGTGCTCAGTCATCCCAAGGATAAGGTATCGACACTCGACTCTAAGTAACAATGGGTGGTACCACATTCCTGAGAGACAGAGCGGTGTAAAGGCTACAGCCAGGGGTCACTTCCTAGAAAAAGAGGTGCAGGAACTCATTAGCATAACTTATTTGCATATGCTAAACCACCTGACATCACTGGAAGTATGTCAGAAGGCGAGAGAGAGAGAGAGAGAGAAAGAAAGAGAGAGAGAGAGAGAGAGAGAGAGAGAGAAAGAAAGAAAGAAAGAAAGAAAGAAAGAAAGAAAGAAAGAAAGAGCTGGCAGAGAGGGGACAGTTACTAATCCAAGCCTGGGGCGTCGAGTTTTTAAATTCCCAGGGGGGGGGGGGCGGGGGCTCTTGAACTTCGCTTTGCACGCGTGCACGCTGGGACCTTGTCCCTGCCACCACTGCCTCTCCCCCACCCCGCCTGGCCACTCCTGCTTCCATCCCTCCCTCCATCCATCCAGGGGTCAGCTGGGCATTTGCTTAGCTGGCCCCTGGACAGACTGAGGGAGGGAGGGAGGGAGGGAGGGACAGAGGCAGCCAGGCCGGGGGGAGGGGGGAGAGAAAGAGGGGTGGCGGTGGCGGCTCTTGTGTGCGTGGGGGCTCTTGCCTGTCCCCGCCGCCGCTGCCTCTCTCCGCTGCTGCCTCGCTGCCATGTCCCCACCACTGCTGCCTCTCCCCCCCCCCCCACCTGGCCACTCCTGCTTCCATCCCTCCCTCCATCTGTCCAGGGGCCAGCTGGGCATTTGCTTAGCTGGCCCCTGGACAGAGGGAGGGAGGGAGGGACGGAGGCAGCCAGGTGGGGGGGGGGGAGAGAGAGAGGCGGCGGCAAACACTCCATTTTCCCAGGGAGGGCTCAGTCCCCCCGGAAAATTTTGGGGGAGGCTCGAGCCCTCGAGCCTTCCTGTAGTTGACGCCTATGATCCAAGCCTCAGAAATACCACTATTCTGGGAGGATAGCTTCAGTGGTGGCTGAAGCCTTCAGAAGGCTGGTCGGAGGAACAAGGACCTTTTCCAGGGGACGGGGTCATTTTGCTGCAGCCATGACACAAGCAGGCATTCCCCCGCCGGGGGGGGGGGGGCTGGCACCAACTCCCAGAGCTGCGCTTCCCCGAGCTCCTGCTCAAAATGACCCCTGGTTACAGCAACAGAGGAGAATCTGGGAAGACTCAGCTTTAAATCGACACCCCAGCATGGAAGTGTGCTGGGTGACCTAGGGACACTCTCAGCCTAAATGATCTCAGGGGGTTGTTGTGGGGATAAAATGGAGAAGAATTTTGTGAGCCATTTTGGGTTCCCATTAGGGACAAAGGCAGGGTACCAAGCAAGTGAAATAAAATTTATTTATTTATTTATTTACTTATTTACTTATTCAATTTATACCCAAGAATGGGCTCAGGGCAGCTCACAACATGAAATCAGCAAACAATAAAAACAATGAATAGCAATAGCAGGAAAAATCGAACTCATGCTCTATAACCTCCCATTTTTTCTTTTCCTTTCAGTGCCCAAGTAGTACCCAGAATAACAGGGCATTGGAAACGGGTCTTAAACATTGCTCCCTCGAAGCTTTGGAACCTTGTGAGCAAAAATTCTACTTTGTGAGCTCCTGGCATTAAAGTTGTGAGCGAGCCATTCGGCTACTGCATAAATTAGTTTGCTCTGGAGCCATCCTTCCTGAGCTAAGGCAAAAATGTGTGCGCCGGAGGCCAAAAAAATCCGTGAGCTAGCTCACACTAACTCGTCTTAGAGGGAATATTGATCATGAACTATACTGCAAATGGGTCCTGAAAAATAAAATAAATTTACTGTCAAGAAGAATGCACAGACGAAATACAGGTTTTGTCCAGGGTTCTAAACTGCATTTTCATGTTGAATCAGCTCTGGGATAAGAAATCTGAAATCATCCCTAATTCCAATCTCTTAATTTGTGAGCTTCAACAGTGTCCATAGTACAAAGCTGTGCTATCAAATGCATTTATTTTCCTCCTCCAGTTTCTTCTTTTATCTCACAAGGTCTGGGCGCATTTTGTTTTCTTTCTCTAGCGTTATTTCCCCCCCTTAGAAATGCGTGCAGCAGCTCAAGTTGATAACTGCACATTTTGTTCGGGAGCTAAGAGGTCAGCTACGGGTTGATCATGGAAGCTTTTAAACTGTTTTACTGACTTGAAATTATTAGATTCATGTAACTTTCCAGCATAGCCAGTACACCATAAAATAAGTGTTTTACGCTACGTTGATATTGCTGGCGATGCACAAAACAAGTTTCCAGGTTTGCACAAAAAAAGAGCCAGGACTGGAATTGAAGATTATATCATACATTTTTTTTCCCCATGAGAAGAGTTTTCTTTAAAAAAAAATACATGGGAAGTATTCAAATGTCCAAACCACTACCTCTGATATGGCCTGAAACGGAAAAAGTCCAGCAAGATCTGATTTGCCTATCACGCATTTCAGCTCAAAGTAACCTTGTTTCCCCCATGGTTCCTGGCTATTTGTCCTCTGTTCTAAATGGTCCCCCATCTGGAAAAGTGTCAAGGTTTCTGCATTCTTTTAATCCCATTGGTTGTCATACAGGGTATCGTTGGCATGTTCTAGTTAGTAGGGTTTGGACTGCTTGTTGGATCTCCAGAGCATCTGGTTGATCAATGCGTGAAACAGAATGCTGGTCAAGATGGACCACTGGTCTGATTGTCAGTCAACTGCCCTAGACTGGGGGGACTGCACCAATATCACAGTGTTACATCCGGCTAAGCCTTTCTGTTTAACTTGCATTGTTTTGGGTCTGAATGTTTTACTCCATACTTATAGGTCCCGCTTGGGAGATAGCATCGGGGACCTGACCCCACCACTGAAATGCACACCTCGCTTCGCCTGCTTTGCTTTGCGCATGCTCATGCGCTTTTATTTCTAGCTTCCTCAGCTAACAACCTTGAAAGGAAGTGCCTCCTGTTCTGTGTTACAAGAACCACAGGTGTTATGTATTCTGTTTTCTTAATTCCTCTGGGAACCGTTCTCCCAAAATGTTCAACAGTATTTCTCCCTGAGAACTCATTTTGCCGCGCTTTCCTTGGGAGTGTTGGGCCAGAATATTTGGGCGCCAGGAATTCTTTGTATTGATTGGTAGAGGGTAGTTGGGCCATATTTCATATCCGGTATAATTATGATTGCAATTCAAAGCTTAAGCATTACTAACAGAAGAAGTGTCTGACCAACATGATCTTTTCTACAAATAAAGGACTATCTGTTTAAGGAGACCTGTTGTGGACTATATCTATTGGGACAGTCTCACATTGATCCAGCAGGGCTCTTCTAATGTTCTTGTGGTTGTTTGCTTGCTTTTTTTTTTCCACAAAGAGAACAGTACAAAAAGACAACAGAGACCCCTTCCACACGAGTGAGATAAGCCAGATAAGAATCAACACAAATTTGTGCGGGAGCAATTTGCACTGCTTTTGCAGGATCACACAGGTCCATGGACCTGTGAGGGCGGACTGCTGCTGAGTGATCACACGCAGCCGCGGGCGAGGTTTTTTCCCCCCGGCCGTTTTCAGTGCGCTTATTCACTTCTACAAGGGATCAATGACTTGCCTCTCCACCCTCGGGGTCGTCCGATGATGCGCATACCGGGACGAGGGGGTGGAGCCAAAAAGCCCGCTCCCCGATGCCTCTTGTTTGCACTGGCGTGATCACACAGGGAAAGGCCGGTTCTGGGCCGTCACAAACCATTTGAGACTGCCTTTTCACTGGTAGCTAAATAAGCCGATTCCCCGCCAGCTCAAAGCAGTTTGCGACAGTTTGACACCAGCTGCAGGATGCTTCCCAGATGTGCTTGTGTGATCGTGCCACTTTGAACAAGAGGAATCGTCCTTCTTGTGTCGCAAATGGGTGCGTATGATCGTGCCCAGGGATACTCAAATAGAATAACTCCATTCCAGAGAACCTTAACTTGGGTAATAACCCATGCTGTAAAGAACTCAGCATGATGCCAGCTCACACATTACATAAGACACTGGCTGGGTCCAATGCTCCCTCTCAGCTGTGGAGCCTTGTGAGCAAAAAAAATCCATGTTGTGAGCTCCTGGCATTAAAGTTGTGAGCGAGCGATTTGGCTACTGCATAATTTAGTTTGCTCTGGAGCCATCCTTTCTGAGCTTATGACAAAAACGTGTGAGCCGGAGGCTAAAAAACTGTGAGCTAGCTCACAATAACTCAGCTTAGAGGGAACACTGGTTGGGTCCCGTGTCCCCACACTGTGTCCTGTGTAACTGTCAAATGTGAACTGGGGATGTTTGGTTGGGATTGGGACTGTGGTAAGCACGGAGAAGGACTGTCACATTTCCCCTTCCCCTGTTTCCACATCATTAAATAGCCGCAGGAACATTATGTGGTCTACTGGAGAAACCTATATGCATCCCAAGGGACGTGTGGGTTTTCTTCCTACCCCACAGGACAGTTGGGATAATGATGCAGGTGGAGGGTGTGTGTGAAATCTCTTCTCCATATGTTTGCAGTCCAAATTGGGCACAGCACATGCAAGAACTGAGGACAACCCACAACTTGCCTCTGACTGTTACATAGATGGGGAGACCCCAGAGCCCACTTGTGTTTTCTGTAGGGTTGCCATCCTCCAGGTGAGGTCTCTCAGTCTCCTGAAATTACAACTGACCTCTTTATCACAGAGATCAGTTTCCCCCGGGGGAAAATGGCTGCCGTACTGGCTCAGCCCATCACCATGGTTATCATGCACTGGAAACACAGTCTGAAATCAAGTCAAACAATAGAGCTGAAGGTCGGACAGCTGGGAAATCAGGAGCTAAACAGCCAGGATCTAGTCCGAGCATGCAGTGCTGCTTCCACACCAAGGCAGGTGTGTTTGGGTGCTTATGACTAGGTCCTCCCTTCCCTGGGAGTCAACCTGCCAAGACTCACAGCCCCTCACGTTGCCTTTGCAACAGCTGCCGTCTGGCTCTCTTCCTTCGCTCCTGCACATCCAGCCACTGGTGTGCCTTGCATCTGGGACACTCAGGAGAACTAGGTGGGGATTCTGGCCTCGGGGTGTCTCCACCAGTGTTCCCTCTAAGCCGAGTTAGTGTGAGCTAGCTCACAGTTTTTTAGCCTCCAGCTCCCACATTTTTGTCTTAGCTCAGGAAGGATGGCTCCAGAGCAAACTAATTTATGCAGCAGCCAAGTTGCTTGCTCACAACTTTAATGCCAGTAGCTCACAAAGTAGAATTGTTGCTCCCAAGACTCCACCACTTAGAGAAAGCATTGGTCTCCACCTGGGGGTGCTGGGCCAGGTTCAGGATTAGTTTCTTTCTCTGGCTGCACCTCCTGTGCAGCTGCTGGGGTCTCTTTTCTCTCAGGTGCTGTTAAGGGTTCCTCTGCTGGGCTGACTCCAGAGGAGGCTGAGTTGCTCCATGCTTCTTCCTCCTCTGAGGAGTAGTCAGCCTCATCAGAGCCTAGGGTTGCCAGCCTCCAGGTGAGGCCTGGGGATCTCCGGCTTTTACAACTGATCTCCAGCTGACAGAGGTCAGCTCCCCTGGAGAAAATGGCTGCTCTGAAGGGTGGACTGTATGGCATAGGGCTGCCAAGTCCAACTTGGGAAATATCTGGGGACTTTGGGGGTGGAGCCAGGAGACTTTGGGGGTGGAGCCAGGAGAAAGGAAGTGACATCATTTTGTGATGTCACATCCTGTGATGTTGCTTCCACATGCTGACACATGAACTCATGAAGTTTCCTAATACTGAATCAGGCCATTGGTCCATCAATGTCAGTATTGACTACTCAGACTGGTAGTGGCTCTCCAGGGTCTCAGGCTGAGATCTTTAATGTCACCTATTACCTGATCCTTTTTTAGCTGAAGAGGCTGATACCTCCTGCATGTCAAGCAGATGCTCTATCACTGAGCAACGGCCCTACTGAATCCTTCCTCATCTCGGCAGAATATGAAGCACTAAGTGCTACACAAGTGCTAAATATGATTTTCATATCATAAGAACAGGAGAGAAGCCACAGTGGATCAGCCCATCCAATACAACACTCTGTGTCACAACAGTGGCCAAAAATACCAGGTGCCCTCAGGAGGTCCAGCAGCGGGGCCAGAACTCCAGAAGCCCTCCCACTGTTGCCCCCCAAGCACCAAGAATGCAGAGCCTCACTGCCCCAGACAAAGGGTTCCATTTAGACCTTGTGGCTCATAATAGCCACTGATAGACCTCTGCTGGATGGGGACAGAGAGAGAGAGAGACAGACAGACAGACAGACAGAAAAAAGAAAGAAAGAGGGAGAGATAGAGAAGGGGAAAAAACTGGCAGAGGCACTTACTTCCATTTAGACCTTGTGGCTATAATAGCCACTGATAGACCTCTGCTGGATGGGGACAGAGAGAGAGAGAGACAGACAGACAGACAGACAGACAGACAGAAAAAAGAAAGAGGGAGAGAGAATGAAAAGAGCTGGAAGAGAAACTCACCTTGCCAGCCACATGCAAAAGCAGCTCTTTCAGTCCCTCCTTAATCTCTGGGCGGACCTGTCTTGCTGTGGAAGAAGCTCTCTTGCTGACTTCTTAAAGGGGAAATGTCTGGCGAGGCTTTTTACTGCAGGGCAGGCTCTCTGCAGACATTTCCCTTTTAAGGCAGCCATTTTGTCCCCCCGGTGGCCAACTTTGGAAAAGCGGGAGATAAGCACTAAAAATCAGTGTTTCCCCCGCCCCACCGGGGGACTTGGCAGGCCTAGTATGGCATTGAACCCTGCTGAGGCCCCTCCGCTCCCCAAACCCCGCCCTCTCCTGGATCTACCCCCAAAGTCTCCAGGTATTTTCCAATCCAGACCTGGCAACCCTAGCAGAGCCAGTACCCACGACACCTGCTTTGGAGAGGGGGCGCTCTATGGCCCATCCTGCATCAAACATTCACTCCGCTGTTTCACCAAACCCATGTTGGAACAGAAATTCCCCTCTGCATTGCATGCCACTTTCTTTGATTGTCGGATTTTACGGCCGTGTCCAGACTGCATGCCACTTTCACTTCATTCAATCTCTCGGTTTTATGGTACCGTATGCATAGATTTGTGGCCGTTGTATGGCCATTCAGGGGTGACTCTGATTTCAGTATGGGGTTGGCCCGGGGTATTTGAATGTGGTTTTGAGCCACATCTTTTTTTCTGTTCCAGGGTGGGTTTGGTAAAACAACAGAGTGAATGCTAGATGCTGAATGGGCCTATGTCATTATGCCTCACTGAGGTCCCTCCCCTCCCTAAACCACACCCTCTCCAAACTGCACCCCCCAAAATCTTCCAATCCACAGCCCTAACATTCCATGATGTGTGGATTCTTCTTGTGAATAATCCTGCCCTACCATCACTCCTTATTATTGTGCATGTTTTATTTTCAGTGTTACATGCCTTGTGATAATACTTATTTTTAAAAGTGTTGATCTTCAGCTGAGACCCTCATGAAATTCCAAGTTGTCCTCCACTCCCCCCCCCCCCAAGCAGGATCCAGATCGAAGAGAAGGAGGGGGACCGAGAATGGTCTGAATTAGGAAGAGCCTGCAGGGCTCATTTCGTAGCAGGAGCTCCTCTGCATATTAAGCCACACACCCCTAATGTAGCCAATCCTCCAAGAGCTTACAGAGCTCTTCTTACGGGGGCCACTGTAAGCTCTTGGAGGATTGGCTACATCAGGGGTGTGTGGCCTAAGATGCAGAGGAGCTCCTGCTATGAAATGAGCCCTGGAAAGAGCTTCCTGACAGTGGAACAGGCTTCTTCGGGAGTGGGTCGGCTATCCTTCTCTGGAGGTTTTCAAACAGAGGCTAGATTGGCCATCTGATTCTGTGACCTTAGGCAGATCTCGAGAAGGGAAGCGGGAAGGGTTGCCTCAGTGCTTGCTTCTTGTGGCCCTTTCTTACTGTGAGGCTTTTGACACTATCAGACCAGACCTTTGATTAAAGCAAAGTTCTTTTATTCCAATAATGGTTCAGGTTCTCAATGTTTGTTAGAGATACATGACAGCAAGCAACAGGGATTAATATACCTTCAGTCATAAGTGAATACAGGTAAAGGACCAATCAGATTCAATACAGCTAAGTGGGGGAAAAGGGTGAGGTTCTCACAGAGAAGGTGAGAAAGTAATAAAAATTCCCTTCCTGCCCTGGGTGACCCACATGTGTGAATGATAGGCTAAACATTTGGCTAGAAACAATTGAACAATTCCCAAGGTTGTAACACTTGATAACATTCCCCGAGCCTCAAAGGCAAGGGGGGGGAGTGGACGGATGTGATAGTCCCAGTTGTTTATGTGACGTGCAGGAATGTGACACGCCATCCTCCCGGCCAGAGAAAGGCAACATTTAGCAGAGCAGATAATATACATCAAGGCAAGCAGTAAATCACCAATGGTTAGAATGGGATTACAGAAAGACAGAGATACTAATAAAAAGGTATATATTAAAAAGAACAGGCATACTATTGTCAGATTCTGACATTTACATGCCCAGGAAAATGCTGATTGCCACTTTGGGGTCAGGAATCAATTTTCTCCAGGCCAGTTTGGCTGGAGATCCTGGAGGGTTTTTGCCATCTTCTGGGCATGGAACAGGGGTCACTGGGGGTCTGTGGGGGGAGATATTAGTGAATGTCCTGCATTGTGCAGGGGGCTGGACTAGATGACCCTGGAGGTCCCTTCCAACTCTATGATTCTATGAGTCTATGAATGGATTGCATTGGTGGGTACATATGCAGGGGGGGAGGTATGGAAGGATGGGAGTGAAGTTACATCCCTAAAAACATAGCTAAGGGAATGACCCTGATTGTCACTGGTCAGAAAGGCAGGGGTCTTCCACCCCTAAAATAAGGCAGGGGTCTTCCATCCCTGATCTTCCACAGTTGTGAAGGTCTGGGAAGGGCAAGGGGAAATATCCCAAAGAGTGCAGAAAAAGTCCCTTAAAAATTGGCAGAAACATCACTCGGTATCATCCGGGTGTTACGGGGACAGGAAGATCTTGCCTGCCAATATTTTAAAAATAATAATAATAATAATAAGATGAAGACTTTTGTCCTTGATTTAATTTCTTGTTTTGCACAGTTTATTTTATTTTAATTTTTTTGACAAGGAGATATTTGGGGAAAGAACGAGCATATTAAAGAGAGAGAGAGAGAGAGAGAGGTGTTTATGAATAATGGAACATTTCAAATCCATCTGGTTTGGGAGACATTCCCCCCCCAATAAAAAAAATCCCCCATTGCGGACAATTATATATCATGCTTGAGTGATAAGCAGTTCTGTCCCCAGGCCCCTTCCTTAAGCATAATTTCTACAGCAAAAGTCGCTACCAACCTGAGAGGTTAGCGGCCATCTGGAAACCCAATATGGCACTTAATATCACACTTGTTATACTGTAGGAACTTGGTTCCAGAAAGCATAAATCCATCATGTGTGAGACAGTTTGAAAGGGTGGGGGTGATGGGGTGGGGGGCAAAGGGAAACGGGGGGTTGGTGGATTTCAGCAGCAAAGGCCGTTCCCGATGTAATTTCAAGGGCATTGGGGAATTATGCATTTCCCCATCATCATCCATGAGTGGGAATCTTGGGAGAGGGAAGGTGGCCTGGCGTAGCCTAGTCTCATTGGATCTCGGAAGCTGGGAGACCACCCAGGAAGGCTCTGGAGAGGAAGGCAAGGGCAAACCACCCATGCTTCTCACTTGCCCCGAAAGCCCCTTGCTTGGGGAAGCTAAGCGGGGTCAGTGCTTGGAAGGGAGACCACCCAGGAAGGCTCTGCAGAGGAAGGCCAGGGCAAACCACCCCTGCTACTCAGTTGCCCTGAAAGCCCCTTGCTGGGGGAAGCTAAGCGGGATCAGTGCTTGGAAGGGAGACCACCCAGGAAGGCTCTGCAGAGGAAGGCCAGGGCAAACCACCCCTGCTACTCAGTTGCCCTGAAAGCCCCTTGCTGGGGGAAGCTAAGCGGGGTCAGTGCTTGGAAGGGAGACCACCCAGGAAGGCTCTGCAGAGGCAGGCAATGAGAAAGCACCTCTGCTTAACTGGCCTTGAAAGCCCCTTGCTGGTTTCACCATAGGTCAACAGCTGCTTGACATCGTGTATGTATGCAGGAATCTCAGTGCTGTTTTTCCGGTTATCATCATTTAAGAGGGGGGGGGGAAGTAAAGCCCACCAGGGGCTTCGCTGGGAGAACAAATGGGAGACTCACTTCAAGGGAAGGTTCTGACCCATCCATCCATGATGGCCAGTGCGAAGTAGCATTATATCCTCACATAAGAACGTAAGAGAAGCCAATGCTGGATCAGGCCAGTGGCCCATCCAGTCCAACACTCTGTCACACAGTGGCCAAAAACACCCGGTGCCCTCAGGAGGTCCAGCAGTGGGGCCAGGACACTAGAAGCCCTCCCACTGTTGCCCCTCAAGCACATTCACAACACCCCTTTTGAGGTAGGGTAAGGCTGAGGGCGTGTGACTGGCCCATGGTCACCCAGCAAGTTTTCACGGCAGAGTGGGGATTGGAACATGGGTCCAGCACTGTAACCGTGACCCCACGTTTGGCCTGGCAAGCGTTTTGTTTTAATTGCCCAGCAGCCAGAAATAATATTCAGTGCTCTAAAATGAGATGGGATAGAGGCTACGCACGTTTACCTCCAGGGTTGTCTTTTTGGGGACTTGTTAGTTTTTTTTTTATGGGTCAGCTGAATGCTCTCTGGCTTCATTTATCAGTTTGGAATTGAAAGTTATAATGAGAGTAGCTAGGCTTCCTCCTTCCTTCAGGCCGATTCCGTACCAATGGTTTGCTCTCCGTTTCCCCAGGGTCTAATTGGCCCAATTCTGTTGAGGGAGTTCCGCATTTGTCGCCTTGCCCCGAACCTAGCATCCCCTTCCCTCTCTTCCCCAAGCGTGATCTCCCCTCCCTTTCCCACCCTGGCGTGAGCAGGTTTTTTTGCCCCCCCCCCCCATTGTTGTGTCACGACATCCTGACACAACACGGATCCATCATTGTTGTGTCATGGTGTCATAACGCAATGATGGGGGGGACAAAAAAAACCCCTGCTCACACCAGGGCGGGAAAGGGAGGGGAAAGGGAGGGGAGAGGTGGGAAAGGGGAGGGAAAGAAGCAGAGGGGCATTAAAGGGGTGGAGCAAGAAACTCCAATTTGCGAATTCCCCACTGGAATGCCCCGACTTCAACCCCGTGGCAAAAAAAAGAAACCTGAAAATCCCTGAAACGGAAGATCCGGGGGGAACGAGGATTAGATTCAGGCCAACTGCTGACCTGGGGCAACAAGTGAGGAACTGTTGCTCTGCCACGGATTTTATTTGGGGATGATGCCGGGGCAACCGCTGGTCAGAATCGGCCTCAGTAACCCTTTTATGACTATCAATTACTGTTTGCACCAGCACAGTATCCAGGTTTGCCAGGTATGTGCCATCACTAACATCACTGTGTCACTTTTGGGTACAACCTGGAAGTGACAAAGGGTAGTTCTAGGAATATCTGAAAACTTTATTGTTTACCATAGAGTTTCCAGAGATTCCTAGAACTATCCTTTGTCACTTCCAGGTTGCACCCAAAAGTAACATAGTGACGTCTGTAACTTGTAAATTTACAACCTGTAAATGACAATAGGTTGTGCTGGGAACTCTGGGAAACCATAGAGTTTCTAATGATGCCCAGAGCTATTTCTAATGATGCCCAGATAGAGTTTCTAATGATGCCCAGATGTCATTTATAGGTTGTACCTGGAAGTGACGTACCACCTCAGAAGATGCTGTCTTTTTAAATTCTATTTTTATCCTATCACCACTTGGAGTGGCAGCAGGCAACAGCAGCAATCAGAATAATAATAATAGATTGGATTTATACCCCGCCCTCCATTCGGAGTCTCAGAGCAGTTTACAATCTCCTTTCCCCCTCCTTGTGAGGTAGGTGGGGCTGAGAGAGCTCTTTCAAGGACTGCTCTTGAGAGAACAGCTCTGAGACAACTTGTGATTGATTCAAGGTCATACCAGCAGCTGCACATAGAGGAGTGGGGAATCAAACTCGAACTACATCAGCTGGAGAGCCTGATTACCCTAATGGTAACATTGTAGCATCAGACTAGGACCTTGGAAATAAATAGAAAGAAATAGAAACTTTGAAAGAAATGGAATCTCTCACACTTCCATATTACTGAGCTTTTCATTCCATGATACCTTAGAGCAGGGGAGTCAAACATACGGCCCATGGGCCAGAACCAGCCTGTCCAGGTCTCTTATCCGCCCCGTGAGCAACTGGTCATTACCTTTATGGTCAGATGACAGAGGCTGTGCATTACGTCCCTGTATCCTGTCCCAGTGCTAATGCATAACAGGCAGGGCTCTTTTCGTTGCAGGAGCTCCTTTGCATATTAGGCCGCACCCCCTTAATGTAGCCAATCCTCCAAGAGCTTGCAGAGCTCTTCTTACTGGGGCTACTGTAAGCTCTTGGAGGATTGGCTACATCAGGGGTGTGTGGCCTAATATGCAGAGGAGCTCCCGCTACGAAATGAACCCTGGTACACGCAATGAAAGCGGTAGGGTGGGCATCAGGGTGTTGCTTGAAGGAAATACTTTAAGAGCCTTAATGTTTAAAGCACGTTTGCATATTTATTTATTTTTTTTACAAGCAGTAAAGAGTGTGTTACATATTGGAGATTCTTAATAATATATTGGAATACAAAGTTAAAGACTTAGCTTGTATTACAGCAATTCTTAAACATTCCCATCACATTAAACTAAGGTTAACTCTAGAGTTACTACTGTTTATATCAGATATCAGTGACCAGTCTTGGAACTAAACTGAGAAAAGGTGGGTTTACTTTTTATAAAAAGAGGTGTATGGAGGAGTTGTTTGCCCAAGATTTATAAAAAGTAAACCCACCTTTTCTCAGTTTAGTTCCAAGAAGCATGTTTGCATATTGAGTAAAAATATATGGTTAGCTGGGCTTGTCTGCGTCCTGTATAAGGTTTATATCTCTGGCACCTGACATTACCTTTCACGGCATACACGGCCCCGCCCGAGTGCCATTTCTGTCAGCCCCGGCCCTCGTATCAAATGAGTTCGACACCCCTGCCTTAGAGGGAGCCGGAAATAAGCGACCCTTCCTGCCAGCAAACTTCTTAGCTCCTGTCAAGAAAGTAATGCTAACAAGGACCACACACAGTCGAAAGGAAGGCACTGAAGCCCCAAGGAAGTTATTAATAGAACCTTGTCAGCAATTCACCCAGTTTTCCTCTTCACTTCTGCCCATAATGTTGGAAGAGGCCCAACCGGGGCCCGCCTCCGATACAAAATCCTTGACAGATGGGACATACGGCTCACCTTTCCCTGCCATCTTGTTTGTGTTTTGACAATCTGGCATAAGAACCGGAGCAAATGTATGCCGAGCCAGGCGATTCCCTGGCTCCCGTTCTTCCCCTCCCCTCCCTCCTTCCTCGTCCTCCTCCTCCCGAGGAAGCTAGCGAGGCATCACTGAAATGCGATGCGTGAACGCCGCCGAGCCTAAGGAGAAAATGAGTATGTTCTAAACAAGTCCACTGGAAAAGAATTAGCAGTGAAACTGAAAAAAGCCATATGCCAATAAGGGGGAAAGTGACTCAAAGTGACACTCTGTAATAATAACATAATTGAGTTTGGGGGGGGGGGGAGAGATGAAATCACGCGGGGAGGAAAGCAAGGACCGAACGGAGACCGTGGAGACGGCGGCGCGCGGCCTGCCTCGTTATGTGGAAGCTGCTCGACGGGGATGGGGATTCTCTTGCCGTTTTCACTCCAAATTAGATTGCGGAAACACTAGCAGCATCCAGCCACTGGAGGGTTTCGTACCAGCAGCAAATCCACAAATCAGGGTCTGTTTTAGCATCTCCCTTTCCCGGAAACTTCTTTACAGGCAGGCTGCGGCACCATCACGCTTCGTCTCCTTGGGCCACATCACCTGGACGCAAATGAAGCTGCCTTCTCCTCAGTCAGACCATCAGTACAAGAAGGTCAGTCTTGCCTATTCCAACTGGCAGCAGCTCTCCATGCCAGCCTCCAGGTGAGGACTGGCGATCTCCTGGGATTACAGCTCATCTACAGACTACGGACACCTGTCCCTCTGGAGGACACGGATGCTTTGGAGGGTGGACTCTCTGGCAATGCTCCCTCTAAGAGGTGGCGTCTTGTGAGCAAAAATTCTTCTTGGTGAGCTACTGGCATTGAAGTTGTGAGCGAGCGATTGGGCTACTGCGTCAATTAGTTTGCTCTGGAGCCCCATCCTTCCTGAGCTCAGACAAAAATGTGTGAGCCAGAGGCTAAAAAACTGTGAGGTAGCTCACACTAACTCAGTTTAGAGGGAACATTGGACCCCACTGAAATCCCTGTCCTCCCCAGGCTCCACCCCCAAATCTCTAGAAGTCTCCCATCCTGCAACTAGCAAACCAGCCTCCAGACCCCTCTGGTGTCCAGGGTGGACCAGGAAATCCTACTCCAGTGCCCCAGGCAGAAGTCTTTCACATCACCTACTGCCTGGTCCTTTTAAGCTGGATATGCTGGGGACAGAACCTAGGACCTTCTGCATGCAAAGCAGATGCCCAACCACGGAGCCACAGCTCCTGGAGATGAGAAGAAGAAGAAGAAGAGATTTATACCCCGCCGTTCACTTGTAGTCTCAGAGCAGTTTACAAACTCCTTTCCCTTCCCCACAACAGACACCCTGTGAGGTAGGTGGGGCTGAGAGAGCTCGGAGACAACTGTCCTTGAGAGAACAGCTGTGCCAGAGCTATGGCTTGCCCAAGGTCATCCAGCCAGGTGCAAGTGGAGGAGTGGGGAATCAAACCCGGTTCTCCCAGATTAGAGTCCACACACTTAACCACTGCACAAAACTGGCATGAGGATGGGGAATAATAATAAGAAGAGAAGAGATTGGATTTATACCCCACCCTTCACTACCCAAAGGAGTCTCAGAGCAGCTTACAAATGCCTTTCCCTTCCCCTCCATGCAACAGACACCCTGTGAGGTAGGTGGGGCTGAGAGAGCTCTGACAGAAACTGCTCTTTTTCAAGGACAGCTGTGCCAGAACTATGGTTTGCCCACGGTCGTCCAGCAGGTGCAAGTGGAGGAGTGAGGAATCAAACCCGGTTTTACAGGATCAGAGTCCGTGCACTTAACCACTACACCAAACAGCCCTGGATACTCAGAAGCTGATGGCTGAGTGCCCGGTGTGGTGGGCAGTTTAGTGGTGGAACATACACTTGGGAATGCAAAAGATCTAGGACCTTTGGGAGGCATTTCTTCTGCTGGGCAAATACTAGGCTGTACTGTTTCACTGGTTGCCAGCCATCAAGGTGGGACCTGGAGATCTCTCAGAATTACAACTGATCTCCAGATGACAGAGATCTGTTCCCCTGGAGCAAATGGCTGCTCTGGAAGGCGGACTCTGTGGCATTATACCCTGCTGGGGTCCCTCTCCAGGCTCTACCCCCAAATCACTAGGAATTTCCAAACCCAGAGTTGGCAACCATAACTGGCATCAACATGGTGTCGGAGAAATGCCACTATTACACAGGCTCGGATTGGACTGCCTATTTATCATTCAGAATAATCAGTGAAGAAATCCTTGTGGATGATTAAAAGTCTTTCCAGTTAACCAAGTAGTAGACTGGGGGGAAGGGCTGCAATGGCTGAGCTGCGGACCGGAAGGTCGGTAGCTCGGCAGTTCGAAACCTCAGTGCCGCGTGACGGAGAGAGCTCCCATCTCTGGCCCCAGCTCCTGCCAACCTAGCAGTGAGAGCAGGAAATTGCAAGTAGATAAGTAGGTACCACTTTGGTGGGAAGGTAACAGCATTCCATGTGCCTCAGCATTTAGTCATGCCAGCCACGTGGCCACAGAGAAGTCTGCGGACAGTGCTGGCTCTTCAGCTTGGAAACAGAAATGGGCACCGCCCCCTAGAGTCAGATTTGACTGGCTTTCAAGCAAGGGAAACCTTTACCTTTTTTAGACTGGGGGGAGAACGTATTTTCTAATGCAAATCTTTTTAAAAAAAAGATAGCAAGCACCTTCTTAGATGGGACTCTAAAGTCTTGGGGGGATCTCAGTGTAGAACTCTGCGGAACGAGGGACCAGCACTTTCTTTCCCACCAGGAATAAGACCCGTTGTGGAAATAAATACAACGGGCTCTAGAAAGAGGCTCTTGGAGAGTGTCAAGGCCTTGGGCACTCAGTGTCAATTTGCTGTGGCAACCTCAGCCGAGTATACGGACACAGAGTCCACCATTTTCTCCAGGGGAACTGATCTCTGCTACCTGAAGAGCAGTTGTAATTCTGAGTGATCTCCTGCCCTCACCTGGAGATTGGCAGCAGTGGTTCCCCAAGAGGGAATAGCTGGTTTGGAGGGCAGAGTCTATGGCATTGTACCTGTCTGAGGCCCCACCTCTCCTCAAACCTCACCCTCTCCAGGCTCCACCCCTCAAATCTCCAGGAATTCCCCACCTGGAGTTGGCAACACCATCTCTTTCCCAGCCAAGCATCAACCTACCTTAATTTCCCCCTCACAGTTCAGCTTGCCATCCCCCCCACACCTGCAGCCTCTACCGTGCTCTGAAGCCCCTCTTATAAACACAAGTAACTGCCATTTCGTTTCACCTACTAACAGCTACTGAGGTAGCAGTTGAACCTTACAGGGGGACATTTTAAACAAACCGCAGGCTGCAGCCATCTTATAAACACAGGTAATTGCCATTCCGTTTCACCTACCAACAGCCACTGAAGTAACAGTTAATCCCCCCACAGGAAGGAAACTGCAGAAGTGTCTTCGTCAAGAGCGAAAAACCATCTGCCAGGAATTCTGATAGGGCACCGAGGCTGAAGGAGTGGGCGGGGAAGAGGAGCAGACCCAGCCAATGGCATGCGAGTATTCACAGCCAGTGGCTAGGGACAGCTTCTGATTGACAGGCCAGGGGACCAAAGGCTGGGGTGCTGTGTGGAATCTTCAGGAGCATGCCACCACCATGCAGAGAATTATTATAGAGAGAGATACTACCACAGCTACAAGCAAACCTGGCCTGTGCCTTAGGAGAATTATAGCGCCATATGACACAAGTGGCCACTTTGGAAACTGCAGGCTAGGCCAGCCCAGCAGGTGCGGGTGACTGTGATAGCCAGGACTTTGTGGCTTGTGGGGCAATGCTTTTTTCTGGTTGGGCTGAAGTTCTCAGGGCAGAAAGAAAAGCCATTTAGCCCAATAGAAAGCTGTTACCAGGACAGATCTCTAAACTGCAGGCTGTCAGCCACTTGAGTTGACAGTTCTCAGCTGCTGCAAGTTCATCACTTCTGCCAGCCTAAGCAACTATTCCGATAAGAAGACGGCAGGTGGGGATGATGACTTCTATAGCCCCGAAAGCTAACACTTCGGCAGGAAAACTCTCTTCAAGGAGATTAGTTTCTTGACACAGAGTTAGAAGGGATCCTAGAGGTCACCTACTCCAACCCCCTTGCTCAGTGCGGGAATTAGTCACCTACAGCACCCCACTCTGCTTAAAGGAGCACATTAAAAATGTCTTAAGATGATTGGAAAAAGCATTTACAGGAGAAATTCTTGTGGGGCTGTGCTTTTAAGAAAAGGGGGGCAAACCCCCACCGTAGCTATGGCCCTGCTGTGAGAGTCAATCAGGGCAGGACTGAGGCTATATAAGCTGACTATTACAGCCAATCAGGGCAGGGGCTATACAAGCTCTGATTCTGCTTTGCTTCTTCACTTAGCAACTTTTTCAAACGGAAGTTTCTAGTGCTGTGCTGGCATTTGAAAAAAAAAAAATTGGCACTGGCTTGCCTTGACTCGGCCTTTTTCTCCTCCGGCTCTTTTGAATGCTTGTCCACGGTGACCTCTTGTTTGCTCACAGCTCTGCCCTCTGCCTTGAGCTCTCTGTGATTTCAGCTAGCTGGGGGGGGGGGGGAAGCTTTTCTAACTGTACTCAGTCCCAGCTGGCCTCGACAGAGGCAGCATCCTTGCTTCTCTGACATACAGGAGGGAAGGCCTCTTTTAAGACAGTGTTTTGGAGGTAGTGCTCACTACTAGAAACCAAATAAGTTGGGGGGGGGGTTTGGGGGAGGGGGGGTTGGGGGAGGGGGGCTTTTAAACTTCTTCTCTTTTTTTTTTGCATGCAGATTCAAATTGTTGTCCACGACAGGAACAATGGAATTGCTCCGTTCCTAGAAGAAAGGAGGCTGGTGGTCGGTCTAAGCTGCAAGATTTTGTTTTTATGAGCCAGCCTTGTCGAAGTTCATTTAGAAGGCTTTGAGTGAGCACATCCGCTCTGTATTATAAATAAAGGGGGGGGGGGTTAGTAATTTGCATGGATTAGGGTTGTTAACATTTATCAATTGCCAGCGTTTAAAGAACTCCCAAATTCTTGATAATAGTATCTCTTTGTAGTGAAGGATTGATGGCCGGAGTGAGGGGGAAGGATCCAATGAATTCAAAGCTTCGGATGAGAGAAAGCCCAGCCGTCCAGATCTAAGCCGAGATACCATTAGTGACTCCCATAAATCAAATCATTTTTATAGCAAGGATGCCGCTGAATTACCATCTGGACTTTTTAACCCTGATATCTATTTCCAAACCCTCCTGTAATACTGGAAGTGGACTTAACCCTTCCTTTCATCTCCATGGCTTTGACGAAATGCCAGTTTTTTGGGGGGTATCTCTACGTGTTTTTTTTAAAAAAGGAACACCCTTTCACATGTGGGACAAAGGGTGAGAAGGACGAAAGACCTCCCTTGAGCTAGAGAGCGAGGAGGGAGCCATAAAAGAAATAAAATATGTTCTGTCTCCGCAGAAGAGCAGGAGAATCAAAGGTTTAGACTGAAGGCGGTGGAGGAGGAGAAAGGCAAAGGGCGGTTTTTAATTCATCTCAAGGTCACTGGCTGGATCCTGAGGACAGCCTAAGAAATCGAGAGGTCCACTGGGGGTTGTCAACCTCCAGGTGGAACCTGGAGATCTCCTGGAAATACAGCTGATATCCAGACTACAGAGATAAGCTAGGGCTGCGATCACATGCCCAATTAGCCCCGACATAGGTGCAAATGCCATGCGGATTAAAGGTGCACGATCAGGCAACAGCATCTGGGAAGCTCCCTGCAGCCTTCGGCAACCCGGTTTGCTCCGCCGCACAAGCAGATTTAAAAGACACCTCGGAAAGTCTGGTAGCAAACAGGTTGCTATGGGCCAGGGATGGACTTTCCCGCGTCTGATCACTCCAGCGCGCTCTCATGGCGTCGGGATGGTCTGATCAGGCAACCCAACTCTCTGCCATTGTCCCCCCCCACCTTCTCAGTATGTGCATCATCACACACTCCATAGGAAGCCCTCAGGGCTGAGGTGCGAATCATCGATCCTCCATTTAAGTGCATTGGGAACAAATGGCAAAAAAAAAAAAGAAAGAAAAAACCCCGACTCACCTGTGATTGTGTCTGATCACACAGTGGCGGGCTGTGCCCACAGCTTCAAAAGACTGTGTGATCGTGCAACTGTGGGTCAACTCTCCCCCCCCTCCCCCTTGCTGTATTTCGTGCATGTGACTGCAACCTAAGGCTGATTTGGATGGTACTGTACAGCATCGTAAAGGAGCCGCAGTGGCTCAGATGTTAAGATGCTGAGCTGCAGACCAGAAGGTCTGTAGCTCAGCAGTTCGAGACCCGAGTGCCACTTGACGGAGTGAGCTCCCGTCTCTGGCTCCAGCTCCTGCCAACCTAGCAGTTCGAAAGCAAGGAATTGCAAGTAAATAAATAGGTACTGCTTTTTTGGGGGAGGGTAACAGCATTCCATGTGCCTCAGTGTTTAGTCATGCCAGCCACATGACCATGGAGAAGTCTTTGGACAACGCTGGCTCTTTGGCTTGGAAACGGAGATGAGCACCGCCCCCTAGAATCAGGTTCGACTGGCTTTCGAGCAAAGGAAACCTTTACCTTTACTACACCATCGTACATACCCTACTGAGGTCCTGCCATCAGTGTTAGGACACAATCCTGGGCTGCAGTCATGTCATACCAGTCATGTTCCTTCCATTCCCTGTTTGCCCTTTTTATGTTTTATGAAAACCCCAAGAAGAAGCAGAGGTGGTGAAACCTGGCAGCAAAGAGGTTTTGGCCTTTGAAAACCTTGACAGTTCAGTATGCCATAAACCTAGGCTTGCCATTTCTCCTACCTCGTGACAGATAAAGCCCATTCCCCCCTCCTCAAGAAATCAAGATGTGGGAGGCAAGATGGCTAGAAAATGTCCTCCATAGTGACACTCTAGGAATTTCCTTCTGTCTCTATAGTCTTTACCATAGAGATCTGGGGATATTCCTACAGCATCACCTGGAAGTAGGGCTGCCAGCCCCCAGGTGGGGCCTGGGGATCCCCCACTTTTACAACTTATCTCCAGCTGACAGAGATCAGCTCCCCTGGAGAAAATGGCTGCTTTGGAGGGTGGACTCTATGGCATTGGACCATGCTGAGGCCCCTCCCCTCCCCTCCCCAAACCCCACCCTCTCCTGGCTCCACCCCCGAAGTCTCCAGGTATTTTCCAAACCAGACTTGGCAACCCTACCTGGAAGTGATATCACATCTTCCCAAACTTGACTTTCCCGGACCCCCAACCTCAAAGTCTCCCAGCATCTGCTGAGGCAGGGCCAGCAAAACCTACTTTAGACTATCCTTCCCACGCCCCGCCCCCTCACCCCCAGTTTCCATTTTGTCCCACGTCCTTAGGATGTTGCCAATGCGCCTCTCTCTTCACTTCGCCTTACACAGCGGGAAGAATCGTTCTGGGGTTCCAGTCTTGGCTTGATTTCCTTTTGTGGCTGCTGGTGGGCCATTATGTATAAGCCACCCTGAGCCTGCTTTGGAGGGGTAGGGTGGGCTATAAATCAGAATATAAACAAACAAACAAATAAATAAATAATCATGTTAAGACTGCTGAAGTTATGCCGATACATGCATCTCCACAGCATTGGATATTATGTTCTTATAGGTCATGTGAACACATGAATCGGCTATACTGGATCAGACCCTTGGCCTACTGAAGTCAATATTGTCTACTCATACTGACAGCAGCTCTCCAGGGTCCCAGGCAGAGGTCTTAGGCTGTTTTTACATCTGACTTTCCCGCTGGAATCGTTCTAGTTCCAAAAAAACCTGCCCATACCTCTGTGCGGTGTGAAACCGTGCTGCTACTGAAATGTCCACATCTACTAATTGCCCTCCTGTGGTCAAGCTAGTATTCAACCGGCTTGATTCTGCTTTAAACAATTGCTGTTGATTAGTGCACTTAGACCCCCTGGAGTGAAATTTCACACCACTGTGAAATCAGCACAGGAAAAGACAGCAGTCAAACTACTTTAGAGGGGAGGTGTAAAATGACCCTTAGACATCACCTACTGCCTAGTCACTTTCACTGGAAATGAAGAGGATTGTACCTGGGATCTTCTACATAAAAAAAAACCCAGATGCTCTACTACTGAACCTCAGCCCCTCCCCTCAAAAATCTCTAAGAATCATTTGGGACCAGTGTCCCCTCGAAGCCGAGTGAGTGTGAGCCAGCTCACAGTTTCTTAGCCTCCGGCTCACACGCTTTTGTCTTAGCCCAGGAAGGATGGCTCCGGAGCAAACTGATTTATGCAGCGGTCAAATCGCTCGCTCACAACTGTAATGCCAGTCGCTCACAAAGTAGAATTTTTTGCTCACAGGACTCCACATCTTAGAGGGAGCATTGCTTGGGACTCTCCTGAAGCTGGCTCATAGATACAGTACGGCTGTTGGGGGCTCTGCCCCCTTCCTTAAAGGGCCAGCCCCACAATAATTTTTTTTTAGAAGATGAATTTTTAAGATTTTTTTTTAGAAGAATCGGGGCCACGTACACGGCCCCCAGCTTCTTCTTAGCATCATTTAAAGGAATCCTTTCAATGCTTTTGAGAAGAAGCGGGGGATGGCGTGCACCCCTCTCCACCCTAAAATCTCCAGGTATTTCCCAGCCCAGAGCTGGCAACCCTATTGGGCCAATAAGATTTACCCCCCACCCCACCCCCCGGGCTGGGAACTTTTATAGCTTACTGTGGGCAGGGGTCATTTCATAGAAAAAGAGGTGCAGGAGCTCATTAGCATAACTCATTAGCATAACTTATTTGCATATGCTCCACCACCTGACATCACTGGAAGTGGGTCAGAAGGCGAGAGAGAGAAAGAAAGAAAGAGAGAAAGAGAGAAAGAGAGAAAGAGAGAAAGAGAGAAAAGAAAAGAAAAGAAAAGAAAAGAAAAGAAAAGAAAAGAAAAGAAAAGAAAAGAAAGAGCTGGCAGAGAGGGGACAGCTACTAATCCAAGCCTCAGAAATACCACTATTCTGGGATAGGGCTGCCAAGTCAGCCCGGGGGGCGGGGGATCCCCCGCTACAGGGGTTGCCAATCTGCCGGCCAGCATTCGGCCGGCAGGGGGAACCCCACCCCCGAAGTCGTCCTGTCAGGACAACGTCCCCATCATAATGACGTCGCTCGGAAGTGACGTCATCACGTTGGAGATGTTGCCGGGACGATGCTCTAGCAATCGCCCCAAAACTCTATGATACCATAGAGTTTTGGAGCGATTGCCAGAGCGTTGCCCTGGCAACGCCCCCAACGTGATAATGTCACTTCCGGTGACATCGTCATGGCGCGCATGCAAGCGCGCACGCCAGGGAAGCTCCCAGCACCAGGAGGACTACCCCCCGCCAGTAAGTTTTTAGGACTTGGCAACCCTATTCTGGGAGGATAGCTTCAGTGGTGGCTGAAGCCTTCAGAAGGCTGGTCAGAGGAACAAGGGCCTTTCCAGGGGACGGGGTCATTTTGCTGCAGCCATGACACAAGCAGGCATTCCCCCGTGGGGAGGGGGGGGGGCTGGCACCAACTCCCGGAGCTGCGCTCCCCCAAACTCCTGCTCAAAATGACCCCTGACTGTGGGCTTTTGGGGTGAGTCCCAAGAACTCCCCCCCACACACACCAATATCAGCTCAGCATCTCTCTGACTGTTTCCCTTATTAGAAGAGACCAGGGATCTTGTTTGTGACCTTGGGGCCTTGGATCCAACCCTGGGTACGGCATCAGGACACATGCACAGCTGGTGGCTTTGCTGAAGGATGTGTTCCTCAGTTGCCCTCGAAATTTGCCTAGAGTTGTGTTTTTGTCTCTGACAACATATGCTGAAAGTTCAGTGTGTGTGTGTATATGTGTGTGTGTGTGTGTGTGTGTGTGTGTGCAGTCCAGCCTCTTTATTAGAGATGACCTAACATTTTCACACCCGTTCCAGTGCCAAATCCTCCCTTTTTTAGCCGATCGGCGACACGACAGCCATTTCCTATGTGCCTCTTTCCGGCCTGCACCCCAGCCAGAGCTCCGTGCTTTTGTTCAAAATGATTGCCGGCCTTCCGTTCCCGCCTGCCGTGTGTCAGATTATCTGCAAAGGAGGTCGCACCCCACTTCCTGTGACTTTGGCTACAGGATGAGGAAATGAAGAAGAGCAGAGTTACTGATTTGATTCTGGAGGTCACGGCAGTCTTCTGCGGGGTGCAGGGAATGTTTTCTTTTTCAGAAACCTAAAGCTGTGGAGGAGGCCTTTCTGGAGGTTTTTTCTCTCTCTCTCTCGTTAGGACAAACAAACAGAACCAAAAAAAGACAAAAGAGTTCTGCTGCAGAATGGGAAATGCTTTTCAAAACAGCTGACAAAACAGACCGCATAAGCAGAGGTCAGCGCAAAGGGCATGTAAAACATACATTATTGTTGTCAAAAGCTAACCGAAGCTGTGTCGGGAAGATTCCAGCCCTGTCTTCTGGCTACCTATGACTTTGCCGGCCCCATGTTCCTCTAGAGGGTTTCCAGCGAGTTCTATGCCCCATGCAAAACCGAGAGGTGATAAAGGTAGAATCTGGCTTGGCGCCACACGTAGGGTGGGGTGTGCGGAATGTAACAAGGAGTTGGAAGAATTAATGTTTTGTGGGTTCTAAGCTGTGGAGTCTTGTGAGCAAAAATTCTACCGCGTGAGCTACTGGCATTACAGTTGTGAGTGAGCGATTTGGTTACGGCATAAATTAGTTGGTTCTGGAGCCATCCTTCCTGAGCTAAGACAAAAATGTGAGAGCCGGAGGCTAAAAAACTGTGAGCTAGCTCACACTAACTCAGCGTAGAGGGAACACTGGTCATAGAGTTGCCAAGTTTTAATTGTCTGCCAGCGGGTGGGTACCAGAAGTGATGTTATTGCACCAGGCACAAAATGCAGGGGATGCTCTAGTATTTGGCCAAAAACTCTATGGTCACCATAGAGGTTTTTAGCCAAATGCTAGAGCATCCCCCGTGTGATGTGCCCAGCAAGATAATGTCACTTCTGGGTGACATCATTGTGCCAGGCACATCGGGCATTATAGGGCTCCCCCACTGGCCATCTTGCCAGTGGTAGATTGGGGGCCTTGAAAGTGGGGAAAACCTTGCCCCCATTGGGGGGATGGCAAACTTCTAGTGTTGCCATCTCTTGGTTGAAAAGTATTTGGAGATTTTGGGGGTGGTGCCTGGGGTGGATGGGTTTTGGGGAAAGGAAAGACCTCAGTGGGACAGAGTGCAATAGAATGCACCCTCCAAAGTGAACAGCCTCTCCAGGGGAATTAAACACTGTAGTCTGGAGAGCAGTAGAAATTCCAGGAGATCTCCAGGCCTCCCCTGGAGGTGGGCAACTCTAAGGGGTCAGCTGTAGTCAGGTCAAAGTCCTGCCCTGCCCACAATTCATATTTAAGTCCTATGACGTTCCACCGCTTGACCTGGAGACACAGACTTTCTACCCACATCACAAGGGTTGTGAGGCCACGGGGTGGCTCCGTCCATTGTGGGTGCATCAGAAGCTTTTCTGCTATCCTATACCACCAAAACAGATTGAAGATATGACATTTTTATCCCTTGTTTTCTACAATTGCCAGGCCAACCACTATGTTTTTATTTATTTATGGTATTTATAGTTCCTCTTCCTCGCTGGGACTCAAAGCCTCCCAGCTGTTGTCTCTGTTGCCCGCTGGTACTCTGAGTGGCAGTGGGAGAAAAATAAAGGGGCAATGTTCCCTCTAAGCTGTGGAGTCTTGTGAGCAAAAATTCTACTTTGCGAGCTACTGGCATTAAAGTTGTAAGCGAGTGATTTGGCTGCTGCATCAATTAGTTTGCTCGGGAGCCGTCCTTCCTGAGCTAAGACAAAAATGTGTGAGTCGGAGGCCAGCAAACGGTGAGCTAGCTCACACTAACTCAGCTTAGAGGGAACACTGGAGTCGATGACTCTCTGTTGTCTTCTGTTCTGGTACATCACTTCCAGGTACAACCTGGAAATGATAATGGGTAACTCTATGAACTGCCAGAAACTCTATAGTTTTACCATACAAGTTTTTGGGAATTCCTAAAGCTACGCATTGGCACTTCCAGGTAGTACCCAAAAGTGACATAGTGAAATTGGCAGGGGTCCGTTGGGGGCGGAGTGAGGCGGAGCAAAGCTCCGCCAGCTCAGGACTGGCCAGTAGGGCAGCCACGAGCTGAATCAGATTCTCTAATCTGATTCAGCTCGCCGCCGAATTACTGCTGAAACTCGGTGGCAACTTTAAAAGCCACTGGAGGGGAGGGGGTTTGAGGGAGAGGCTCCAAACTTGCAGGGTAGCTGCCAGGGCCTCTTCTCGAAATGTCCACTAAGTTCCAAGAAGATTGGACCAGGGGGTCCAATTCTACAGGCCCCTGAACAGGTTGCCCCCATTCCCTCCATTGTTCTCTATGGTAGGGAAAAAACATTAGCATAATGAGTTATGCTAATGAGTTATGCTAATGAGCTCCTGCACCTCTTTTTCCTCCGAAAGGACCCCTGGAAATCGGTGACAACAAAAGCCTCCTTTTTTGGGGAGCCTTAGTTTGGTGAAGTGGTGAGGAGCACAGACTCTAAACTGGGAGAACTGGGTTTGTTTCCCCACTCCTCCACGTGCAGCACTGGTGTGACCTTGGGTCAGTTACAAGTTCTTTTAGAGCTGTTATCGTGTGAGCAGTCCTCGAAAGAGCTCTCTCAGCCCCACTTGCCTCCCAGGGTGTCTGTTGTGAGGCAGGGAAGGAAAAGGAGATTGTAAGCCGCTCTGAGACTCCTTCAGGTAGTGAAGGGTGGGGTATAAATCCCATACTTTTTCTTCCTCATGTTCCCACCCACCCAACCCTCCCTCTAGTTGCCATACTCAGACTAGCAACCCTACTTTTTTGTCCAAGGAGTACAGGATGACACACATTCTCCTCCCACTTTTGGGGGCTCCCCCCACCTTTTGGGAGCTGCTGGTCAGCTGGCTGGCAGAGGAAACCCCACCCCCAAATAGGAACATCGGGCAACTTCACCTAATATGATGACACCCCATTGGCAGCATCACATGTGACGCTCTGGTTTTTTGGGCAAACTCTATGGTCTTGAAGAAAACAGAGCGTTGTGTGTGACATCGCTGACACGATGATGTCACTTCTGGATGATGTCATCCAATGACATCCCACCCATCCCCAGAATCAGGGCTCATTTCGTAGCAGGAGCTCCTTTGCATATTAGCCCACACACCCCTAATGTAGCCAATCCTCCAAGAGCTCACAGAGCTCTTCTTACAGGGGCTACTGTAAGCTCTTGGAGGATTGGCTACATCAGGGGTGTGTGGCCTAATATGCAAAGGAGCTCCTGCTATGAAATGAGCCCTGCCTGGAATACCCCCAAATCCCCCGGCTGTAGTAACCAGGGCTGACCCTGCTTAGCTGCCAAGATGTGATGAGATCGTGCTAGCGTGGGCCATCCAGGTCCGGATGGTATAAGTACCATCAATCACTCAATCAATCAATTAACTGAGGAAAGGAAGTTGATACTGACACAGGGCCACAATAAGCAGAATCACACACTGCTACGTTCACTGAAATCAATGGGCTTAGAAGGGTGTAGATCTGTTTAGGATGCCAACGTCTGCAATCCTTTCCACTGGCGTGAGTAGGATCGCCAGCCTCCTGGGTGGGGCCTGGGGAATCTCCTGCTTTTATAACAGATCTCCAGCTGACCAAGATCAGCTCCCCTGGAGAAAAGGGCTGCTTTGAAGGGTGGACTCTATGGCATTGTACCATGCTGAGGCCCCTCCCCTCCTAAACCCCACCTTCTCCTGGCTCCACCCCCAAAGTCTCCAGGTATTTTCCAACCCGGACTTGGCAACCCTAGGCGTGCGAAATCACTCATCATTCTTAAATACCCTGTCCTTTCTGACAAAGCCATTAGCATAGAGTCCTTAGACAAAACAAAAATAGTGGGTTTTTTCCTCGGCCTCCCCATTTCCCCCATCTTCTAAAGCTTGAAGTAAAGGATCACTCTGCCTCCTGTATGGCCCCCTGGACACAAGGATTTCATATAAAATAAAAATGTCCAGTGCTTTCATCCTGTTACAATAGGAAGGGGGTTAATAACAGTGAAATCTCTGAGTGCTCGCTTTAAAAGAATGGCAATTCCAGCCCTGGATCATCTATTGACTTGCTATCTGGTGTATTGCAAGAGGGGGTATCCTTTAACCTTGGCGCACTTTGATCTGCCCACCAATGAAACAAAAGAGAGAGAGGGAAATTCCATAAGCCACTCATGGGGGTCTTGCCGAAATGTAATAGAACAAATGTGTTTGTTTCCTTCTGGGCTACCCACAGAAAGCTCCAGGTGATGAATGAAATCAAGCTAGAACTGGAAGGAACACCGTTCCCTCCGCCTGACACCAGTTGGACTTCCAGCCCCAAGCCATGCAGGAATTCAGCGTGGGATAAGATTCTTTCAGCCTTGACCTGGATGGCTAACCCAATCTCATAAGCAGGGGTCATTTCGTAGAAAAAGAGGTGCAGGAGCTCATTAGCATAACTCATTTGCATAACTCATTTGCATATGCCACACACCTCTAACATACCAGAAGTGTGTCAGAAGGCAACAACCCACCCCTCAGGCTCCGCCCCACAGGTGAGTGAAACTGACCTGCTCTTCCTCCATTCCCTTCCCCATCCAATACTTTGTGCAATAAAAACAAGCGTCAAGAACACACCCTCATTCTCTTCCTGCTCCCTTGAAACCACCAGGTTTCAAGTAGACTTGAGATACCCAGGACATGTGCACCACCCATCCCTTCCCCTTCCCCTTCCCCTCCCCACAACAAGACACCCTGTGAGGTAGGTGGGGCTGAGCGAGGTCTTTTGAGAACTGCTCGTGAGAGAACAGCTCTGAGAGAACTTGTGACTGGCCCAAGGTCACACCAGCAGCTGCATGTGGAGGAGTGGGGAATCAAACCCAGTTCTCTCAGATTAGAGTCCAACTCCTGACCACTACACCAAACTGATGGGGTGGAAGCTGCTGAAGGGTTGGTGAAATTTCTCCAGTATTTATGTACCATGTGCCCAGATAAAAAATAGTATACTTAGAAAATTTATATGCCACCTTGAGCAAGTCTCTGGAAAAGCAGCACACAGTCATAAAAGGAACAATGATAAAATTATAAATATTAAAACAAAACATTAAAATCAATAAAGACCCTAGCAGGGTTTTTCCCGGGGCGCTGCGCCTCTGCACTGCTCGGGGAAGCCGAGGAGGGGGCGGGGCTTGGTCATGTGCCTGCCCCCTGGGCTCCTTACTCCCGGAGCTGCGCTCCTGTGCGCTCCCGCTCCAACGGACCCCTGCTCATAAGATCTTGGAAGCTAAGCAGGGTCAACCTTGATGAATACTTGGTGGGGAGACCACTGAGAAAGTCCAGGGTTGCCGCAGAGAAGAGGCAGGCAACGGGAAACCACTTCTGTTTGTCTCTTGCCTTGAAAACCCTATGAGTCTTCATTTGAAAGGGACCAACAATAACATCAATATAATTCCTCCTAAATTCCGTCAGACTAGCCAAGAAGGATTTGAAAATTCAGCATATTTTCTCCAGCATTTAAGTCCTGTCCAAAGGTAAGTATCAGCACAACATTTAATATTTCCTAGTCGCTTTCTGATGAAGACTTTGCAAATGAACACACTATCTGGAAATTTCCTCAAAGATAATACTTTGAATGGACCTTTTTGTATAATGCACCTTAGTAATTTACTCTGTGTCTTGATTAAAATATGCTGTAGAGATACCTGTGGAACATTCCAAAGACTGTCATAGCATCTTACACCGCTCTATTTGCCTTTGATGTAGCTTCCAAGATCAGACAAGACTGGGCCATCCAAATCTCGGTTCTATTGGATGTGCGCATGTGTGCATACATTTTAGCCAAATGCTAGAGCATCCCCTGCGTGATGTGCCTCCAGGTGACATCATCGTGCCAGGTAAATTGGCCATTACAGGGCTCTTTGGGAGCAGGGCTCCCATACATACATACACATGCGTGAGTGTGTGTGCGTGTATAAACACCCTTGCATGCACTTCTGTTTTGCAACCCAGAGAACTCAGATCACCATGGAATATTCCTGGATAAATGCCTTTTAAGAATCTGAATACCTCCTGATTACAAAAATAACTTAGTGAGATGTCTAACCTATGCATTATGCAGAAGGGTTTCTAAGTCTTGGGGGGAGGGGGGAAATTCTGGACTGCACCACTAAATTCAGGCAGCTTAACCACTGTTCTTTTTTTTTCCTTGCTTTTTTTAAAATTAATATTTTATTTTATTTTCACAAAACAAGTACACGCTGAAACAGTGTAAAAATAGAACAAGGAGAAATCTTTTCCAAATAGTAATGGTAGGGCAAATAGAATGAGTTTAACAAGAAACGGTAAACATCCTTGCGAAATTTGCCGGCTTATGACGTTTGTTTCCAATACAAATACAACTTTTGAGCAATTTTCGTAATATATTAAGGAAGAAAATAAATAAGAACAATTAAATGGGTAAACATTAGAAAAACTGGTAAAACTTTCCTTTTTGGATTATAATTTGTCAAGAATACATACTAGAACGCTAAAATCTGTGAACCAGGCAAGTAGCATTAATATAACTTTCCACAGACAGTATAGTGGTGGAGAATACCATAAAAAGAAGACAAGTACTCACATCCATTTCTGAAGATCTTCCCAGCTTTTCGGGATAGCTTTTTCACAAGAAAGCTTAACCATTGTTCTTGACCTGTCCCCAAGAAACTCCCTCCGTGCATGTAGCAAGCCAGCTTCTCAGGGAGAAAGGACATGTGTAATCCTCACCCTGATTTGCTAGCTTGCTTCCTGCAAGGAGGCTTTCACATCGACGTTCCAAGATGCGAAACTCTCTTGGCAATCCAGACCCTTAACTCTATCTCACTGATTTATCTATCGATTTATTAGTGGGTAGTTTGGCTAGCTGTGTTTTTACAGGTGCATGGGTCCCTGGGAAATGGTTTTACTCTTTGACATTCCCTGTACAGAAGATTTCCCCCCCCCCCCACTTTCTTTTTTTAACCCTGGTCCTAATTGCCCTTCAGTATCAAAATTAATTGTGTTTTCTGCTAAAAGGCCAGCGTAGCTTAAGGTTACTCCAGGGTCTCGGCAGCTGATGCATCTTCCGTAAATGGCTTGATTGCCGTCTGTGGAGAGAAGTGCTTGGAGAGATTTGCTTGACCGAGGCTATACATTACAGTCCAATTAGGGTGAAGATAGCTACACGAGTCTTTAACTTTATCTAGTAACTGTCGGCCTTGCTAATGGTAACTCGCAAAGTGAGGGAGGTAGAAGGCAGAGCCTACCTGATCCTGCATCACAGTTACAGGCTGAGGGCCTCTTGAGATTCTCACGGCTAATACTCAGCCATCTTTTGAACCCCACAAATCACCTCCCCTCCCCTCCACACCCACCAGTGGATTTGCTCCTGGGGAACAGGAGGTGAGAGCTGTTGCAGGAACCTGTAGATGTTTTGCTTGAGCAAAGGGGTCTTTGCTTGAGCAAAGGTGTCTTCAAGGCGGTCATGTTGCAGGGGGGCAGGGGGAGGATGAAGGTTAGGGCTGGGGGTAGCAGCATTGCCGCCCATGCACAGTCTTGATCAAACGTGATGCAAATCTGTTTGGCAGGCGTTTGAGTCATTCGGCGCTGAACCAAACAGATCTGGGGTGACTCTGCATCTAGCATCCGCTCCACATTTTCTCAGCCAGGAGGGGAAAGGTGTAACTCAAAACCACATTCAGATACCTCAGGGCAATGCCGTACTGACTGCAAAGTCACCCCTGAATGGCCAGAAATCTATGCAGAAGGTACCATAAAGCCTGATGATCAACAAAAGTGACAGCAGCATGCAACGCAAAGGGGGGTTTCTGTTCCAACGTGGGTTTCGTAAAACAACGGAGGGGAAAGCCAATGCAGAATCACCCCTTGTTCACATCAGATCTCTCTCTCTTTCTCTTTCTTTCTTTCTTTCTTTCTTTCTTTCTTTCTTTCTTTCTTTCTTTCTTTCTTTCTTTCTTTCTTTCTTTCTCTCTCTCTCTCTCTCTCTCTCTCTCTCTCTCTCTCTCTCTTTCTTTCTTTCTTTCTTTCTTTCTCTCTATCACTTTCTCTTTCTCTCTCTTCGCTCTCGTCATTTATACCCCACCTTTCACCCCAACGGAGATCCAAAATGTCTTACATTATTCTCCTCTCCTCACAACAACCCTGCTAGGTAGGTTTGGCTGAAAGTGTGTGACTGGCCTAAGGTCACCCAGCAAGCTTCCATGGCCCGAGTGGGGATTCAAACCTGGGTCTCCCAGATCTTAGGATGACATTTTAACCATTGCAGTTAAGTTTGGCTGCTGACCATCGTCACTGAACAATTCACGGCGTTCCTTTTTGCAGCAGAGTCTTGTAAAAAAAAATGCCACCGTCCTGACCTGGATGGCCCAGGCAAGGCCAATCTCGTCAGATCTCGGAA
Source organism: Lepidodactylus listeri (assembly GCA_029233225.1). NCBI lineage: Eukaryota > Metazoa > Chordata > Lepidosauria > Squamata > Gekkonidae > Lepidodactylus > Lepidodactylus listeri. The sequence continues at coordinate 9,192,645 of JARCFY010000021.1, read as the reverse complement.
GCTAAGCAGGGCCAACCCTGGCAAGTAATTGGAAGGGAGACCTCCAAGGAATGCCAGGGTTGGGATGCAGAGGCAGGTAATCTCAAGCCACCTCTCTGAAACGTCCAAACTCCACTAGGGGTCGCCAGAAGTCACCATGACTTTCAGGTATGCAAGCACTCTCACACACACGGACACACAGACCCACAAAATTTTCTACCCATCAGAATGTGCAGGCCCAAGATGTTCTGGTGTTAAATGAACAGACCGTTCAATTTGGTGTAGTGGTTAAGAGCACAGACTCTAATCTGGGAGAACCAGGTTTGATTCCCCACTCCTCTGCATGTAGCCGCTGGTGTGCCCTTGGGTCAGTCACAAGTTCTTTCAGAGCTGTTCTCTCATGAGCAATCCTTGAGAGAGCTCTCTCAGCCCTACCTACCTCACAGGGTGTCTGTTGTGGGGAGGGGAAGGAAAATGGAATATAAGCCACTCTGAGACTTCTTCTGATAGAGAAGGACGGGGTATAAACCCAATCAATTCTTCTCTCTTCTTCAAACATCACCCTCTTTTATTGGTAAAATAAACAACTGAGTTCATTTGCGACCCACAAATCTACTTTTGGCCATGGACTACCCCCTGCTGCCAAGAAGGACGGATCTCTCCACACACAATGTTGCTAGCAAAAGGAAAAGGGAGGTTTAATGACCATTTTGGCACCGTCTCTGGGAGCTGAAATATCTGTGCACTTTCCAGCAATGCAGGGAATGCAGGCCAAATCTGACATGGGCAGGTGCTCCCTGCCACTGTTTGCCTTAATGTCTCTCTTCCCCATGTCCCTGATAGTGGCAGCCCGGCCTCCCTTGTCCCCTGTCTCCCACCTGCCATCTGCTCTTAGTCCAGACTTGATGGCACCCAACCAAATTTAGATTTATGACCACCACGTGCAGTTTTCAACGTGCAGTTCTGAGGAGCGCAGGGATCCCCCCAGTTTTCTGCAACCATTAACTGGGTGGAGGGAGAAAAATCGGGGAGTTGGGAATCCTGTTCAATCAGAGCAGCATAAACTGGCCATTGTTTTCTTGTCCTTGGAGAGGATTTTTTTTTTAAATGGATTCGCTTATTTACTTCATTTATACCCTGCTTTTCTCCCCCATGGGAACCCAAAGCAGCTGACATTGTTTCTCACAACAACCCTGTAAGGTAGGGGAGCCTGGGAGCGTGTGACTTGCCCAAGGTCACTCAGAGAGTTTCCAGGACCGAGTGGGGACTCAAACCCGGGGCCTCCCCGGTCCTAGTCTGACACTCTAACCGCAGCACTACTAGAGAAGGGCACAAACCAAAGTTCGTGGCGAATTTTTACGGGTTTGCTCACAAACCAAAGTTTGTGGCTGCTCTTCTGTCACGAATTCTTAGCACGAACTTTTAGTGCTGTTTGAGGTGGTTCATGGCGGTTCGTGAATAGATACATTTTCTAGAAAGACTGGTGCCCATTCAAGTAAACTCCCAGGCAACCGGATGGGTGTGTGTGGAATTATCTAGCCCTGGAAACACCAATAGGAGCCTTCCAAAGCTTAACAGGCACTGCCAACCACCAATCACAGAGTTCCCATTCTGCTCTATGGGCTCAGAATGCTATATTTTCAGTCAGTCCCCCTCCCACCCTTTCCTTTGTTGGCTGGTGGCAGCAAAAGAGAGAGAGACGGAGCTTGTTAAAAGCAGGGCAGATTCATTGCTTTCTGCTTGGGATCTGCTCTCTGCTGCTGAGGTTTCGGCGTAGGTGGACCTGAGGCTCTGAACACCCCAGTCTCTCTGCTCAAACCAGGCAGTGGGGCTTAGCTACTGGGTTCCTTGGCTGAGGACCCAGACTTTATCCCCCCACCCCTCCTGATTATGATCCGCTCTCTGCCGCTGGGGGGGTGGTGGGTGGACCCAGGGCTTTGAGCTACTCAGTCGCTCTGCTCAGAGGCTTAGCTGGCAGGTTCCTGGGGAAAGAGTCCACATTTATTTACCTTCCCATGGCTTGGGTGTCAGGGGTGGTCTCAGGGCTCTAAGTCACCAGTCTCTGTGCTCATGATGAGCACAGGGGCTTAGCTGGCGGGTTCCTCGGATGACGACCCAGATTTATATATCCTCCCAGAGCTAAGGCGCCAAGGATGATCTCAGGGCTCTGAGCCACAGAATCTTTCTGCTCCAACCTAGCATAGGGGCTTAGCTGGTGGGTATCTTGGATGAGGGCCCACATTTAGAAGAAGAAGAAGAAGAGGAGGAGGAGGAGGAGGAGATTAGATTTATACCCCGCCCTTCACTCACTTGGAGTCTCAGAGCGGCTTACAAACTCCTTTCCCTTCCCCTCCCCACAACAGACACCCTGTGAGGTAGGTGGGCCTGAGAGAGCTTTTTCCCAAGCTGTCCTTGAGGGAACAGCTGGTCCAGAGCTATGGCTTGCCCAAGGTCATCCAGCAGCTGCAAGTGGAGGGGTGGGGACTCAAACCCGGCTCTCCCAGGTTAGAGTCCGCGCACTTAACCACTACACCAAACTACATGGTCACGAATGCCTGCACGAACATGCTGGCTGTGATGAAGGCTGTGTACCTCAAGGGCATCGTCCGCCTGGTGCACGTGTTTCACCTGGAGGTGAAGGATGCTCTGGGACTGGGGAGCACAGTGAGGGGCACCTGGGATGCTGCCGCCCCTGAGATGCGGTCCCAGCTCGAAACCTGCCACTTCTTGCACAGCATCTTCGCTTCTGCTTTGTGAGAGGCGGGGGGAGGGTGATGAGCCGGAACACTGGCTCACCCTGGATCTACCCACCGGCTGGAACTCCACCTATGCCATGCTGGCACGTTTGGTGGAGGAGAGTAGCTTGGTGCAGGATGTCATCTCCTCCGTGGCCATCCTGTATGAAGAAGAGGAGCTCAGCGTCAGCTCCAGTGCCTGGCTGACACCCTCCCAAATGGTGTGTGTCCTGAAGCCCTTCCAGGACACCACCAATGTGCTCCGTGCAGGGCTCATTTCGTAGCAGGAGCTCCTTTGCATATTAGGCCCCACCCCCCGAATGGAGCCAATCCTCCAAGAGCTTACAGAGCTCTTCTTACAGGGGCTACTGTAAGCTCTCGGAGGATTGGCTACGTCAGGGGTGTATGGCCTAATATGCAGAGGAGCTCCTGCTACGAGATGAGCCCTGGCTCCGTGCCAGTACATCGAGTCTGGGGCAAGTCATCCCCCCAGTTAGAGGGCTGGACGGGGTGCTGGCCTCCATACTGCAGCTGGGCTCCAGGAGACAGCTTTACCCTCACAGGTCGGGGCCTTGAGAGAGAGGTTGTAAGGTGGGCATCTGTGACCCACGGATTAACGTCAGCATTGCTCTCCATAATACAGAGCTCATGGCGTGGAAGCATGAGCTGTGCAAAGAAGTGTGGCTCTTTCAGGCCAGCAGAAGCAGCCAGGGGAAGAAGGGGGGAGAGAAGGAGGGAGGCACTGCAACCCAGTACCTTTGCCTCAAAGAGCCCAACCAGGCAGGACCCCCACTAGTGCGCGGACTCTCATCTGTGAGAACCGGGTTTGATTCCCCACTCCTCCACTTGCACCTGCTGGATGAGCTTGGACAACCCATAGTTCTGGCACAGCTGTTCTTGAAAAACAGCAGTTTCTCTCAGAGCTCTCTCAGCCCCACCTACCTCACAGCGTGTCTGTTGTGGGGAGGGGAAGGGGATTGTAAGCCGCTCTGCGACTCCTTTGGGTAGTGAAGAGCGGGGCGTAAATCCAATCTCTTCTTCTTCTCCTGGTTGCCAGTGGTGGAGTGGTAGGTCATCAGCAGTGGTTGGGAAGCCCGATGCGTTGTGGTGTCTCTTACGTGTCTCTAACATGCTGGGAGGGTGTTCTGTCGCATCACAGGCGTCACAAACCGGTTCGGTTCATAGGAAGCCTTTTTCGTTTGCGACGGTTCGAGGTCGAACTGGCATCTGCCACAGACCACGAACCACCATGAACCACATTTTCCCAGTTTTTGCCCATCCCTAAGGACCACACTGGCTCCAGGGTCTTAAACAGAGCTGTCTGGAAAGGATGAATCAGCCATTTCCCCCCCCCCACCCCTTACACGGCCATAAAATGCCCAGTCATCATGAGCCAAGGAAGAAATCGTTACTCCCTAAAGGAAGAGACAGAGAGGGTGCCCCGAGAAATCGATAGAAGGCCATTGCCTTGTAATGCAGCCAGGACATTGCTGAAGTTTATGTCTTTGCCCTTCAGGAGCTTCGCACTCCCTTCCATCCTCACTCTTTCACGTCCTTCCCTCCCCCAGATTTTATTTGCCTTGTTTCTGGCTTCTGACTTTCAGATGAAGACCAGAGCGAAGGAAGCCTCTCTTGCTGGACAAAGGGAACATAAGAACATAAGAGAAGCCAATATTGGATCAGGCCAGTGGCCCATCCAGTCCAACACTCTGTGTCACACAGTGGCCAAAAACACCAGGTGCCCTCAGGAGGTCCACCAGCCCCAGACATAAGAGCATAAGAGAAGCCATGTTGGATCAGGCCAGTGGCCCATCCAGTCCAACACTCTGTGTCACACAGTGGCCAAAAACACCAGGTGCCCTCAGGAGGTCCACCAGCCCCAGACATAAGAGCATAAGAGAAGCCATGTTGGATCAGGCCAGTGGCCCATCCAGTCCAACACTCTGTGTCACACAGTGGCCAAAAACACCAGGTGCCCTCAGGAGGTCCACCAGCCCCAGACATAAGAGCATAAGAGAAGCCAATGTTGGATCAGGCCAGTGGCCCATCCAGTCCAACACTCTGTGTCACACAGTGGCCAAAAACACCAGGTGCCCTCAGGAGGTCCACCAGCCCCAGACATAAGAGCATAAGAGAAGCCATGTTGGATCAGGCCAGTGGCCCATCCAGTCCAACACTCTGTGTCACACAGTGGCCAAAAACACCAGGTGCCCTCAGGAGGTCCAGCAGTGGAGGCAGGAAGCCCTCCCACTGTCGCCCCCCCCCCAAACACCAAGAATACAGAGCATCACTTGCCCCAGACTGAGAGTTCCTATCTATACTTTGTGACTAATAGCCACTGATGGACCTCTGCTCCATATCTATATATCTAATTCCCAAGTGCCCCCCGTGTGCGGATACTTAAATCCACGCGGGGGGGCACTTGGAGAGCAGAGGGGGGGTTCTGCAGGTGGGGGGTAACCCCCCCCGCTTGCAGAAAAATCCGAAATGTATCAAAAACTTTTGGGGGGATCTTTAAATCTCCCGAAAAGTAAAAGAGCGTCCCCTGCGCATGCGCAAGGGACGCTTTTGGAACGGCAGCGGCCCGGCGAGAGTTGCTGAGGCCAGCCGACAGCCCGTGGAGGAGGGGGAAGGGGGCGAGCGGCAGGCCCGGCGAGAGCCACCGAGGCCCGCCAGGAGTCTCTGGGGGGGGAAGGGGGCAGAGGAAGGGGGCGGAGGAAGGGGGCGGAGGAAGGAGGAACAGCTGTCAGCTTCTCCCCCCCATGAATATCGCGGGGCCCCCCTTGTGTTTATCTAATTCCCTCTTGAAGCCGTCCATGCTTGTAGCTGCCACCACCTCCTGGGGCAGTGAATTCCACGTGTTAATCACTCTTTGGGTGAAGAAGGGCTTCCTTTTATCCGTTCTAACCCGACTGCTCAGCAATTGCATGGAGTGCCCACGAGTTCTTGTATTGTGAGAAAGGGAGAAAAAGACTTATTTCTTTACCTGCTCTATCCCAGGCATAATCTTATAAACCTCGATCATGTTTGGGGCACATTGCCTCTTGGCCTTCCATAAGTTTGCTTTCTGGCTTGTACTTGAGATGGGGGAAAGACTGGAACATGTATACATAAGACCATGGAGGGCTGAGGAGACATCTTTCCACCACAGACACATTGGGTAGCCTCAGGGCAACTCATGTGGACATGCAGGAAGTCCAGTGTTCCCTCTAAGTTGAGTTACTGTGAGCTAGCTGACAGTTTTTTAGCCTTCCGGCTCACACGTTTTTGTCTTAGCTCTGGAAGGATGGCTCTGGAGCAAACTGATTTATGCAGCAGCCAAATCGCTCACTCACAACTTTAATGCCAGTAGCTCACAGAGTAGAATGTTTAGTCAGAGGACTCCATAGCTTAGAGGCAGTGTTCCCTCTAAGCTGAGTTAGCGTGAGCTAGATCACAGTTTCTTAGCCTCTGGCTCACACATTTTTGTCTTAGTTAGGATGGCTCCAGAGCAAACTGATTTATGCAGTAGCCAAATGGCTCACTCACAACTTTAATGCCGGTAGCTCCCAAGGCAGAATTTTTGGTCACAGGACTCCATAGCTTAGAGGCAGTGTTCCCTCTAAGCTGAGTTAGTGTGAGCCAGCTCACAGTTCTTTAGCCTCTGGCTCACACATTTTTGTCTTAGCTCTGGAAGGATGGCTCTGGAGCAAACTGATTTATGTAGTGGCCAAATCACTCGCTCACAACTTTAGTACCGGTAGCTCACAAAGTAGAATTTTTGCTCACAAGACTCCACAGCTTAGAGGGAGCTTTGGGGGAACTGTCCGATCCAAAACCCAGTTGAGATTTTGCATGGCCTCCACATGACTGTATGCTAGAAATCTCGATGTCCAGATGGGAGAGCATGGAATTGGTAATGTAATGTAATGAGTGATTTATTTATTGTGATTTTAACAACGTCTGTGATGTATTTTATCTTACTGTTGTTCATCGTCCAGATGTGAGGCTTCTGAGTCAAATCAATAAGCTAGACCTTTGATGAAGCAAAAGTTCTTTTATTCTTAATGATGGTTCAGGTACTCAATGTTTGTTAGAGATACTTGGTTACAGGCAACAGGGATTAATATACCCAACACCGTCAGGTAAGGGCAGGCAAAGGGCCAATCAGAACAAATACAAAAAAGCGCGAAAAATCCCCCCCCCCCATGCCCCTTAGTGACCCCTACTTGCGATTCACAGGCCAGGCACCTGGCTAGAAACAATTCAACAGTTCTCCAAGGTTACAAAAGCAAGATAAAACATTCTGGGCTCCAGAGAGAAAGAGGGAGGTGACAAGGAGAGATAGCAGGACTGTTTATGTGACGCGATGGAATGCAGGAAGCCATCCTCCCAGGAAGGAAAAAGACACATTAAGCAAAACACGCAATAAACCCCAAGGCTACTCGTAAATTACTGATAGAGACCCCAGGCCTGAACAATTAATGGCAGAGATTCTGACACCAGAGCCCTGTATGGGCAATCCATAAATTTAAATTATAAACAAACAAATATAGCCCAGGCTACCCCGATCTCATCAGATCTTGGAAGCTAAGTACAGTCGGCCTTGGTTAGTACTTGGATGGGAGACCAACAAGGAAGTCCGGGGTTGCTACATGGAGCCAGGCAAGGACAAAACCACCTTTGCTTGTCTCTTGCTTTGACCTGGCTGGCCCAGGCTAGCCTGGTCTCATCAGATCTTGGAAGCTAAGCAGGATCGGTCATGGTTAGTACTTGGATGGGAGAACAACAAGGAAGTCCAGGGTTGCTTTGTGGAGGCAGGCAAGGGCAAAACCACCTTTGCTTGTCTCTTGCCTTTACCTGGATGGACCCAGCTACCCCAATCTCATTAGATCTTGGAAGCTAAGCAGGGTCAGCCTTGGTTAGTGCTTGGATGGGAGACTTCCAAGGAAGAAAGGTTAAAGCACTTGGGGCTCTTTCACTCGGAGAAACGACGGATGAGGGGTGACATGATTGAGGTTTACAAGATCATGCATGGGATAGAGCATGCCTCCCCTTCACTTCCCCAGCTGCCCTGTCAGCAGGGCTCATTTCGTAGCAGGAGCTCCTCTGCATATTAGGCCACATGCCCCTGATGTAGCCAATCCTCCAAGAGCTTACTGTAAGAAGAGCTCCATAAGCTCTTGGAGGATTGGCTACATTAGGGGTGTATGGCCTAATATGCAAAGGAGCTCCTGCTACGAAATGAGCCCTGCTTGCCGGGAGCCGCACAATATGTGTGAAAGAGCCACATGCGGCTCCCGAGCCACAGTTTGGCCACCCCTGCTCTATGATATACCAGAAAGCCCCGGAGAAATGGAAGTTCTTCCCCAGCTGCTGCCCCCAAATGTCCAGGAATTTCCCAAGCCAGAGCTGGCAACCCGAGTCCCATCCCTGCCCCCTTCCCTCCCGGAATCTATTATGAGCAAATCTTTGTTCAGACAGCATGATGTCTTGAAGCTCCATTCATAAAGAGAGGAAAGCCAGTTGGCTTAGTCAGAAATCCAAAGGTTTCCAAGTCAACGCTCTGTTCATTCAGAAATCTGCAAGCGTACAGTTGCACTTAAGGCGAGTGGCGTGTCTGCAGATCCAAGCCATTTTGCACGCCGGGCAGCTTCCTACCGTCAGACTGATAACTGTAATATCCCCTAGAAATCCACGGAGGACACTTAGGAGACTGCAATATCCTTTAAATGTAACCCTGGTAATGAAAGAAAAGGCTTTCCCATTCATTATAAAAAGAACAAGCCGCAACAGGGCAGAAGTTATATTCGTGATTGCTGGAGCCGACGCCTCAGATACCCAGCAGACACTGAGTGAAGGCAGACGGGTCTCTCTCCTTTTTCCATAGCAGCCTGAATAAACCTGACTAGCCTGATTCTGTCAGAGCTCGGAAGCTAAGCAGGGTTCATCCTTGGATGGCGGTCCACCAAAGAAGTCCAATGGGAAAACCTCCTCTGTTTCTCTCTTGGGTTGAAAGCCCTGTTTGGTGTAGTGGTTAGGAGCACGGACTCTAATCTGGGAGAACAGGGTTTGATTCCTCACTCCTCCACATGCAGCTGCTGGTGTGACCTTGAGTCAGCCACAAGTTCTCTCGGAGCTGTTCTCTCAAGGACAATTCTCGAAAGAGCCCTCTCAGCCCCATCTATCTCACGGGGTGTCTGTTGTGGGGAGGGGAGGGGAAAGGAGATTGTGAGCTGCCCTGAGACTCCTTTGGGAAGTGAAGGGCTGGGTATAAATCCAATCTCTTCTCCTTCTTGAAGATCCCTACGGAGTCACCAGAAATCAGCTGTGACTTTAGGGCACACAATTATTATTATCATTGGCTGAGGACAGACTGGCAGTCTGGAGTGGGATGAATCCGGAGGCAAAAGCTGCGGGGGGGGGGGAATCCCCCGGGGCTGGCTGTCCACATTGGCCAGGGTATTGCGCAAGGATGCCGTTACAGAGTATTCAGACTGCTGCGGAGTGGCCCCAGGTGGGCTGGCCTCCACAGCTCGTGATAGGGCTGTTTCGGCAATTTGCGCATGTGCGCATGCGCTCATGTGCGCATGAGCGCTCATGCGCAAACTGGCAAAATGCTGCGTTCGCACTGCCTGGAAGCGGGAGGCGAGCTCCAGACGGCCTCCAGACACCGGTTTCTCCCAGTGTCCTTCTAAAGCGCAAGAAAACCGGCTTCAAAGCGGGTAGGTGCAGAAGGGAGCCGAGGGAGAGCTGTGCATGTCTGAACAGGCTCCCTTCCCCTGCTTCCCATGCAGACCTATCCCGGGGCAGATTGCCAGTCTGTCCTCAGCCATTGATCCTCCCTCCCCTTTCAACATGGGATACATTTAGATGAGAAAGTAGCCCTCTTTTGATGATATGTCTAGGCATATTGAGACCCCACCAGCCGCATATATGGATACCATGTGGTACCTATGATGCACAACCACCATTTTGAGTGAACTGGAAGATTTTCTATGCGTACAGAAGCTGTATGAATGGGGAAAATTAATGTGATTCCCACACTTATTGGGTGAACAGTAGATGGTACTACGGCACTCCCTATACATACAACTGGAGGTCTTCAAATACACGGGGACATGACATTGGGACATGAAGCTTGCCACCAGCTCAGATCTCTTTATGGAATGTGCTTATTTTAGAAACTATGGCCACAAGAAGCAGAAAACGTTTCACAGGGGGGAAATGTGATATTTCGATCTGTTTTTGAGGCACTATGTAGTGGATAGGTTTTGGGAACGCTACCGATGGAAGAAGCAGCCCCGTTCCCTCAAAACTCTCATGGAGTTGGCAAAAAAAGTCTGTGTCATTTCAAGTGAATACATAAGTCAAGTGAGTAGAAAAGCAAACATCAAACTTTCAAAACAACAATTATTTGTCGTTGTTCACTCACACAGTCAAGTCCAACTCTTCGTGACCCCATGGACCACATCATGCCAGGACCTCCTGCCTTCTGCTGTCCTCTGGAGTTTGCTTAACTTCATGTTCGTTGTGTGGATGACACTGTCTAACCATCTCATCATTTGCTGTCCCCTTCTTCTTTGACCTTCAGTCTTCTCCAGCATCAGGGTCTTCTCCAGGGAGTGCTCCCATCTCATTTGGTGGCCAAAGTATTTGAGCTTCAGCTTCAGTCTCTGGCCTTCCAGGGAACAGTCAGGGTTGATTTCTTTTAGGATTGACTGATTTGATCTCCTTGCAGTCCAAGGGACTCTCAAGAGTCTTCTCCAGCACCATCATTCAAAAGCATCTATTCTTCGGTGCTCGGCTTTCCTTATGGTCCAGCTCTCACGGCCATACATTACTACTGGCAATACCATCGCTTTGACTATACAGACTTTTGTTGGCAGGGGGGATAGACAAATAGTCCCTATTTTTATTAATTTTTTAAAGCATTAATACTTATATCCCTTAGGGATATTATCAACAAGTCCCTTAATGAGGGGCTGTTCCCGGGGGCTCTCAAGGAAGTGATGGTCTGCCCCCTCCTTAAGAAACCATCTCTGGATCTGGCTGAATTGGTGAACTATTGGACGGTTTCCAATTTGCCCTATTTGGGCAAATTAATAGAGAGGGCGATGGTGATACAGTTGCAGAGCTTTCTGGATGACACTTCCACGCTTGATCCCTTCCAGTCCAGCTTCCGTCCGGGTCATGGGATGGAGATGGCTCTGGTCACCCTCACAGATGACCTCCGGAGGCATCTGGACCGGGGCAGGATGGCGGTGCTGTTGCTGTTAGACCTGTTGGCGGCGTTCAACACGGTCGACCACCAGTTACTTGCCCACCGCCTCGCCGACACGGGGATTGGGGTCTTGCCTTACAATGGCTCGTCTCCTTCCTCCCAGATTGCGGACAAAGGGTGGCTATTGGGGAGCAGCTATCCCAAAGGCACCCACTTGCTTGTGGAGTGCCTCAAGCACTCTCACCAATGTTATTTAACATATATATGCGCCGCCTTAGCCAGATTGCCTGGAGGTACGGGCTAGGGTGTCACCAATGTGTGGATGACACCCAGCTCTATCTGTAGCTGGGTGGCCAGTCCGACTCTACCCTGGAAGACCTGGTTCGGGAGCTACAGTAGGGTTGCCAGCCCCCAGGTGGGGCCTGGGGATCTCCCGCTTTTACAACTTAACTCCAGCTGACAGAGATCAGCTCCCCTGGAGAAAATGGCTGCTTTGAAGGGTAGACTCTATGGCATTATACTATGCTGAGGCCCCTCCCCTCCCCAAACCCCACCCTCTCCTGGCTCCACCCCCAAAGTCTCCAGGTACTTTCCAACCCAGCCTTAGGCTACAGGAAGTGGCAGGATGGCTTAGACTGAGCTGATTGAAATTGAATCCGACGAAGATGGAGGTCCTGTGCCTGAATTGGAGTGGCTCAGGGGTAGGTATCCCATTACCGGCCTTCGATGGGGCACCGTTGGTGCCAGCTTTGAGGGTCCAGAGTCTGGGAGTGCTCCTGGATGCTTCCTTAACAATGGAGGCCCAGGTAGCAGCCACTGCCAAGGCAGCCTTTTATCATCTTCGGCTGATTAGGCAGTTGGTTCCCTTCCTTGAATGCAATGATCTGGCGTCGGTGATCCATGGAATGGTCACCTCAAGGTTGGACTACTGCAACGCTCTCTGCACGGGGCTGCCCTTGGTGCAACTCCGGAAGCTGCAGCTGGTGCAAAATGTGGCAGCCAGGCTGTTGATGGGTCTCACTATGCAGGATCACATCCAGCCTGTGCTGAAGGCATTGCACTGGCTGCCAATAGTGTTCTGGATTCACTTCAAGGTGCTGGTTTTGACCTTTAAAGCCCTTTATGGTCAGGGACCTACCTACCTGAGGGACTGCTTTTCCCGCATGTTCCCCAGAGAGCATTTTGATCAGGACTGCAAAATCACCTGGCCCTCCCTGGTCCAAAGGATGCCAGGTTGACATCAACTAGGACCAGGGCATTTTCCTTAGTAGCTCCGGCTTACTGAAACGAGCTCCCTGTAGAGAGCAGGGTTCTGCGGGACCTGTCACAGTTCCACAGGGCTGTGGAAATGGAGCTCTCCCAGCAGGCCTTCTGATAGCTGCTGGGCCGGCCTAGAGTTGAAGCTTTTTAGAGCGGTAATACAGCTGACTGTGCATGAATGCACTTTATTCAGACATCCGCCACTGATATTAAGAGTTTTAAATTGTTATTATGCAGTGTTTTAGATTTTGTAACGCATATTGTTTTATTGGTTTTATGTGAGCCGCCCTGAGCCTACTTCAATGGGGAGGGCGGGGTATTTTTTTGAAATAATAGTAGTAGTAGTAGTAATAACAACAACAACAACAACAACAACAACAACAACAAAACAACAACAACAGTAACAACAACAACAATAATAATAACAATAATAACAATAATAGTTATTATTTATTATTTATTATTTATTATTATTATTATTATTATTATTATTATTATTATTATTTGATAAAAGTTTCTGTCCTCTGCTTTGCACTGGGGAGTTTGTATTCTTGTTCGTATACGCAGATTATACATCATGTATACATATTGTGATAAACGCACAATATAAATTAGATTATGCCTGATTTATTGACACACATATGACTTTGAAAAAATGTGTACATTTTACTGGGAAAATTCAGGCCCCTATATGAAGCCAGGAACATTATTTGCTCAAGGCAGAAGCAAAATCAGACCATGGAGATGAATCAGCAGGGGTGAGAAATCTGAAATCCTTCCTAGTTCGTCGCCATCGTAAGCGTCTGTGTAAAAGACCTGAGAGAGAGCAGGTGGAGGTGAGGATAGAGCCAATACGACACCGAAGTCTCTGATTTGGTTTTGAGACAGAACCTCTCAGAAAGCCCCTGAAGCGAGGGCCGTTTTTATAGAGACAGAACACTGCGCTGAGTGACAAAATGGTAGCTGTCATAATATGCCAGTTAACATGTCCAATATGAGGCGATCGTTTAGTGTCTCGCGGGATTAGGAGACAGAAACATGACAAAGAACAGAAGAACGGGGATCAATAACGCTTGGGGGAAATAAGACGAAGAAGGTTATTTACTCTGCATTGATCTGTAGCTACAGCCGCGTAAGCTAGGGCCTGTTTTTCTTTTTTGTTAACCTTTAAGCTTGAGTATACTCACAAGCAACTGGGGAGACGGCTAACAGGTGTAGATTAAGGATCGAAGGAGGTCGCCGTACCTCTGTCACCGCCAGGCACCCATGTAGCGAGATCCCTGAAGAAATTTAAACATCAATAGCTATAATAAGGGCGAATTTATCAAGCTTGGCCTCCCTTTTTTTGCTGGGAGCCTCGCAGTGTCCAGTCGGCTTGCCCTTGCAAAAGCTCAATTGATTTGGACATTCTTTTACTCGAGCTGATTATCAATTGTGACACAGCAAATTTGTTAGCTTCCAAGCACGGGGCTGGTGGCTGCTGTTGGATTCTCTGAAGTGAAAACACCTGGACTGGCTTAGCTTTTACCAGGATGGAGAAAACAGGACTGGGAGGTGGCACTTGATTGGTATTGGAAGGACTTTCTCCAAGGAAGAAGGCGGAGGTGAAGGCGGGGTGGTCTAATGAGACAAAGCTAGCCCAGGCCATCCAGCTCAGGGTGGAAATTAGGCCTTGTCAAATGCGAAGTTTTGGGAGGAAGACTCTTTTTTTGTTTGTTTGAACTGGCAAAGTTCCACAAAGCCCTCAGCTGCAAGCCGAATGAACCTTCCGAGCCAGCAGCCATATCTGCAAAGCATATGATTGTCCACTAAGAAAACATATTTCCTGGTTGCCTGCTCAGGCTCATCTGCCGACTTCACCCAGAGGCCTTGTCTGCTTTGACCTTGTTTACTTGTATTGGCCAATCGACCACTTGGCTCCTTTCCCAGAAGTCAGTGCTCTCCAAGCATGACATCGATCATGGCTGTAGTCAGTAAGATGGCACTTACCTGATGGGGGAGGTGTAAGCGCTCTCTCTTGCCATATGCTGGCAATTGTCTGTGGCTGTCTAAAGCCAAGGCAAGCGCCTTCTCATGCCAGGAAATGGGTCTTTCCCAGAGTCTGCCGTGGACAAGGGAGAGCCACTTTCTCCCCTGCATCATTACCTTGACAATGAGAGGTTGTGGAAAAAAACAGTGATTTAGGGGGAAGGGAGTCACTATTCCCCAACAGCTTCTTCCAAAGGACTTTTGGGATAGCACAGGGGAGGCCAAACTGAGGCTCAGGAACCACATGTGGCTCTTTCACACATATTGTACAGCTTCCAGCAGGGTAGCTGGGGAAGCGAAGGGGAGGCATGCTTTTCCTCCCTCCCTCCCTCCCTCCCTCCCTCCCTCCCTCCCTTCCTTCCTTCCTCCCTCCCTCCCTCCCTCTCCCTCCCTCCCTCCCTCCCTTCCTTCTTCCTCCCTCCCTCCCTCCCCCTCCCCCCTCCCTCCCTTCCTTCTTCCTCCTCCTCCCTCCCTCTCCCTCCCTCCCTCCCTCCCTGTCCTTCCCTGTCCCTCCCTTCCTCCCTCCCTCCCTCCCTCCCTTCCTTCTTCCTCCCTCCCTCCCTCCCTCCCTTCCTTCCTCCTGCCCTCTCTCCCCCTCCCTCCCATCTGCTTTCTTTCTCACTTTCTCTTTCTTTCTTTCCACCTCTTTCATTCTTTCTTTCCACCTCTCTCCCTATTCCTCTCTCTCTTAGACACATAAATACCATGAGCAAACAAACAAACATCATTGGACAACTCATTGGACAAATAATTATCAATATTTGTTTCCACCCCTTTTGTTTTTATTTTGGGGCAGTCTCGTTTAATGTCAATAAAAGGCAAATTTGCATATTTTCCAATTGAAAAAGTGTGTGCAGTATTGGTTCATGTCTTGCGGCTCTCAAACATCTGATGTTTCTTTTGTGTGGCTCTTACATTGACCAAGTTTGGCCACTCCTGGGATAGCATCTCTAGGTCTTGGGAACCACTACAGCCTTGCCTTTTCCCCTTTGTTTTGTCAGAATTCAAGGGCCACGGTGGTGTCCAAGTTCTCTGGATGGTCTTGGACACTGGAATGGGTTTAACACATCCATCGGTCCAACTCGTTGTTGCCCACTAATGACCCCACATAAATGCTGAAGCAGAACCACAGTGGGGACTAGGAATGAGCACAAACCGGGAAAACGTGGTTCGGTTTGGTTCGTGGTGTGCCCAGTTCGTGAACCACGAACCGGCACATACTTTTAGGAGCGAAATGAACTGGTTCGGTTTGTGAGGCTCATGTCCCGGTACAATGCCCCCCTCGCCCAGCATGCTAGACACAATAAACTTACATGGAATCTCCAGCTGACTGTCCTCTACCTGCCTTCCAAGTTTGGTGAGGACTGGATTTACGAGGTCTGAGTTTACACCCACACACACACCCAGAAGGTGCCCCCAGGAAAGTGCTTTCTGGGGAAATGACTTCCTGTTACAGGTTGCAGCTGGCTTATGACGAGCCCATTGGGGTCTCAAGGAAGAGACAAACAGAGGTTTGCCACTGCCTCTCCCTGCATACCAACCCTGGACTTCCTTGGTGGTCCCCCATCCAAGTACTCATCAGGGCTGACCCTGAAAAGCTTCTGAGATCTGACAAGCTTGGGCTAGCCAGGACATCCAGGTCACGGCTGTCAAATCCTACCCGATCCTTTTAATTGGAGATGTGTTCATGTATCTGAATTGGAAGGGTGTGAGAATGTCTCAAAATATATAGTCCACAACAGGTCTCCTTAAGCAGTAAGTCCTTTATTTGTAGAGAAGATCATTGGAGTCAAACGCTTCCACTGTTAGTAATACTGGGTTTAGGGATTACAGGTGTTGATATACTGGATATGAAATATGGCTTAAGGATATTCTACCAATCACTAGGCAGGATTTTAGGAGCCAGTTTGGTGTAGTGGTTAAGTGCGTGGACTCTAATCTGGGAGAACCGGGTTTGATTCCCCACTCCTCCACTTGCACCTGGCTGGATGACCTTGGGCAAGCCATAGCTCTGTACCAGCTGTTCCCTCAAGGACAGCTTGGGAAAGAGTTCTCTCAGCCTCACCTACCTCACAGGGTGTCTGTTGTGGGGAGGGGAGGGGAAAGAAGTTTGTAAGCCGCTCTGAGACTCCCTTGGGGAGTGAAGGGTGGGATATAAATCCAATCTCTTCTTCTTCTTCTTCTTCTTCTTCTTCTTCAAATAGACTGGTCAGAAGTTCCCATAGAAAACGTGGGAACAGGAGTTCCCAGAGAATAATGATGTTGAACATCTCTAAAGTTCAGTTCCCAAGACATGGATAAGAAGAACACAAAATACCAGTGAGTTTGGCTCACACATAATTGCTAGCACTCCTGTTCAAGGACAGGGCACAAGAGATAAGAGGGGAGAAGCAAGTAACTTAGCCGGGCACGCGCAAGCGAAGCAACCAAGCAAGCAAGCAAGCGAGCGGAGCAGAGCACACATTCCAGAGGAGGGAGTCATGGCTCTGTTGGGAACTCCCAGGCGGGACCTCTCACCAATCGTGAGGGTAAAACACATGAAAGCCGACAACCTTTTCAGAAATCATGTAAATACACCTTGTAGCAGTCATACAGGTATTGAAAAGAATTCATGGCAGTTAACTGACAAAGGGCCTCTGTGTCACCGGTAGAGGGACTGGGATTTGACTCTGTTCCTGGTTTCCTATGGTCTCCGGGGCTCTGGCCCACCAGGAACTTGCCCCGTGAGTTTTGTATCCAGTCCGCCCCCCCCCCCCCACTTTTGTTCATGCTAAAATCAATCATTTCGACTGTTCCCATATGATGTTGGGGTTGGGTGGAAATGGTGGTAGGAGAGGCGAAGGGCTCTTTCTCTGGGGGGTGGGGTCTGTGATGCTGCATGGTGAACCCATACGGTTAGGAAGTTCTGGGAGATTTGGGGGTGGAGCCCGGGGAGGGCAGAGTTTCAGGTGTGGCGAGAGCTCAGCAGGGCTATGATGTCATAGACTCCACCCTCCGAAGGTGCCATTTTCTCCAGGGGAACTGATCTCTGTTGTCCAGAGATCAGCTGTAATTCCAGTACCCCAGGCCCCACTTTATGACCCTGCCTCTAAGCGTGGGGGTGTTTTGCTGGAATTGGTGGCTGAATCCTGCCTTCTCTTCCTTTGACATCCCCAGAAAGGATTATTGGACGCTGCTGGATCAACTGCGTTTTGCGTCTCTGCTTCGCTTGCTTAACTTGCTAGAAACTTAGGCATATTTTTGTTGCTCGTTTTGGCAGCTTTGAGGTGCAGATTCATGCAGGCTATTTTCAAAATGTCAAGAGATGTCAAATCCTTCACATGTTTTTGGGGGCGGGGCAGGGAACTTTTTGTCATTCATTCATTCATTGGCAGCAAAAAGTAGCCATCCATTTATTGGTTCCCTCCGCTGATATTTTCCAGTGAATTTCTTTTTCCGTTAGTGAAATGCCCGGCAATCAGATGGATCTTGAGCGTTTCTTTGTGCTGACGTAAAGAGAAAAGCAAGCCATACAATTAAGGCGAGAAGGACAATTCTATTTTATTTCCACCACTTTGACGTGTCTCAGACGTGACACTTTTTCCTTTGCTTCTAAACACTCGTTGAAAATGTACAGACAGAGAAAAGTCTGAGGCAAAGAAAAAAAAAATGTTGACCCTCACCCTCCCTTGTGGCTCTATTGCTGGGAAATAAGGGGAATCAGATTTATAGGGGAGGGTCTGTGGCTCAGTGGTGGAGCACCTGCTTGGCCAGCACAAGGTCCCAGGTTCAATCCGCAGCATCTCCATGAGAAGACCAGAGGGTAGATGATGGGAAAGACCTCTGGAGCAATATTCCCTCTAAGCTGAGTGAGTGTGAGCTAGCTCACCATTTTTAGCCTCCGGCTCATACATTTTTGCCTTAGCTCAGGAAGGATGGCTCCAGGGCAAACTAATTTATGCAGCAGCCAAATTGCTTGCTCACAACTTTAATGCCAGGAGCTCACATGTGTATTCAGATTGTGTATTCAGATTGGTTCTAAAGCACAGTTTGCGAAACAAACTGACCTGCAGGGTTGATTTGAACTCAGGTAGGCAGAAAGGCTGGGACAATATGGGTACATATCTTCCTTTGCCCCCCACCTTACATGGGCAAAATGGGGCATTTCTGATTAGGGAAACCTTCTTTGATTAGTGTCAGGGCTCCAGTACATATGAAGCTTTCCCCCGTGGCTGGCCTTTGGGCTTAAATTACATGTTGTTTGAGTTGATCCCATACAGGGCTGCCAAGATCCATCCTAAGCAAAGCATATATTCCCCTCTCTGTGTGTGTATTAAGTACAGATCCCTAGCTATCATGGGGCTTTTGTGGGCGCCACTCCCTTTCTTAAAGGCACAGCCCCACAAGAATTTCTCCTGTGAATGCTTTTTTCAATCATTTTTAAAAGGTGTCTGCTCCTTTAAGTAGAGTGTGCTGCTGTAGTTGACTGATTCCTGCACTGAGCAAGGGGGTTGGAGTAGGTGACCTCTAGGATCCCTTCTAACTCTGTGTCAAGAAACTGGTCTCCTTTAAGAGAGTTTTCTGCCTAAATGTTAGCTTTCTTGACTCTGGAAGTCATCACCCCCACCTGCTGGCTTGTTACCAGAATGGTTGTTTAGGCTGGCAGAAGTGATTAACTTGCAGCAGCTGAGAACTGTTGTCTAATGTGGTTGATAGCTTGCAAGTTAGAGACCTATCCTGGTAACAGCTGTCTGTTGGCTCAATGGCTGTTCTTTCTGCATGGAGAATTGCAGCTTCATCAGAAAAAAGAAATTACCCCACAAGACGCAAAATCCTGGCTACAGGCCTGGTGAAGTGACGTCAAGTTGCTTCTGACTTATGGTGCCCCTATGAATGAAATGACCCCCCAAACAGGAGTCATTTCGAGCAGGAGCTCATGGGAGCTCAGCTCCGGGAGTTGGTGCCAGCCCCCCCCCCCAATGGGGGAATGCCTGCTTGTGTCATGGCTGCAGCAAAATGACCCCATCCCCTGGAAAGGTCCTTGTTCCTCCGACCAGCCTTCTGAAGGCTTCAGCCACCACTGAAGCTATCCTCCCAGAATAGTGGTATTTCTGAGGCTTGGATTAGTAGCTGTCCCCTCTCTGCCAGCACTCTCTCTCTCTCTCTCTCTCTTTCTCTCTCTCTTTCTTGCCTTCTGACATACTTCTTCTGATGTCAGGTGGTGTAGCATATGCAAATAAGTTATGCTAATGAGCTCCTGCACCTCTTTTTCTACCAAATGACCTCTGCCCCCAAATATACTATCATTAGTCTTGCTCAGGTCTTGCAACTGACATTCATGGCTTCCTTTACTGAGTCCATCCATCTCATGTTGGGCCTTCCTCTTTTCTGGCTGCCTTCAACTTTTCCTGGCATTATTGTCTTTTCCACTGAATCTTGTCTTCTCATGATGGGACCAAAGTACGATAGCCTCAGGTTGGTCATTTAAGCTTCTAGGCTGGACTGGATCTAGAATCTACTTGTTTGTCTTTGGGGCCGTACATAGCATGCCTAAAGTTCTCTTCTAACACCACAGAAAGTAAAAACCAGCCTGTGCTCACCTGACGCCAACTTTACACTTCTTCCAGTCCATCCATTCATATTTCTTCCCCACCCGCCCAAATCTGCCTGGTTTGCAAATACATCCACATTGATTTGATTTACTTCACCGATCACCCACTTTTCTCCCCGCTGGGAGACCGAAGCGGCTTATATTGTTCTCCATTTTGTCCTCACAACAGCCCTGTGAGGTAGGTTATGCTGAGAGGGTATAGCTAGCCCAATTTCACTCAGCTAGCTTTCTTTTTTTAAAAAAAAAATGTTTACTTCAGTTTTCTGCATTCTTTGACATTTCATATCCTAGTCCTGGTAAACAGTTTTTAGATGTCTCATGCTATCAGACAGCAGTATTGGAAGGCAAACTAATCAGCCAGTATCATAATGTCCCTGTACAAATCGATGGTGCAACCTCATTTGGAGTACTGTGTACAGTTCTGGTCGCCACATCTCAAAAAAGGTATTATAGCATTGGAAAAAGTGCAGAAAAGGGCAACTAGAAAAAAGGGTTGGAACACTTTCCCTATGAAGAAAGGTTGAAGCGCTTGGGGCTCTTTAGCTTGGAGAAAAAAACGGCTGAGGGGTGACATGATCAAGCTTTATAAGATTATGCATGGAATAGAGAAAGAGGTACTTTTCTGCCTTTCTCACAGTACAAGAACTCGTGGGCACTCCATGAAATTGCTGAGCAGTCGGGTTAGAATGGATAAAAGGAAGTCCTTCTTCACCCAAAAAGTGATTAACACATGGAATTCACTGCCACAGGAGGTGGTGGCAGCTACAAGCATGGACGGCTTCAAGAGGGAATTGGATAAACATTTGGAGCAGAGGTCCATCAGTGGCTATGAGCCACAAGGTATAGATAGGAACTCTCAGTCTGGGGCAAGTGATACTCTGTATTCTTGGTGCTTGGGTGGGGGGGGCAACAGTGGGAGGGCTTCTGGTGTCCTGGCCCCACTGCTGGACCTCCTGATGGCAACTGGTATTTTTGGCCACCATGTGAAAGAGTGTTGGACTGGATGGGCCGTTGGCTTGATCCAACATTGGCTTCTCTTATGTTCTTACACCCTGTAATCTGGCTATAAATGGAGTAAATAAATATATAATTGGGAGAAAGGGGATTGTGACTTGTCGTTCTAGTCCAGCACTCTAACTGGGACACCCCGCTGGCTCTGACTTCTGAAGGGAGTCTCCGATTATTATTGTTATAAAGGTAAAGGTTTTCTTTGCTTGAAAGCCAGTCGAATCTGATACGTACTCAGTTATAAGCTGCTTTGTTTAAAAGAGAAATGCACATTTTAAATAAATCAATACAGTTTTTAAGACACGCAGACACACTAACCGTCTGTTCCTGCAACTGATCACCCACAAATGAACTTATGAATGGATTACAAAGCACAGCAATTGAAATTCTGCCCTCCCACACACACACACACACAAGATCCTCTTTCATATATGCAAGGGATACACAGGCTGAGGACAGACTGGCAATCTGGAGCGAGATGAATGCGGAGGAAACTGCTGCGGGGGAAAAACTCCCCGGGGCTGGCCGTTCACACCGGCCGGTGTATTGTGCAACGGTGCCGATAAGGAGCGTTCAGACTGCTGCGGAGTGGCCCCACGTGGGTCGGCCTCCGCAGCTCGTGATAGGGCTGTTTCGGCAATTTGCGCATGTGCGCATGTGCGCATGTGCACATGTGCGCTCATGCACAAACTGGCAAAACACTGCCTTCACACTGCCGCCTCCGCTTGCCTCCCGCCTTCTTCCGGTTCACACTGCCTGGAAGCGGGAGGCAAGCGCAAGACGGCCCCTGGACACCGGTTTCTCCCAGTGTCCTGTTAAAGCGGATGGAAAGTGAGTGGGAGACGGGTAAGTGCGAAACGGAGCCGACGGACAGATGCGCATGTCTGAACGCGCTCCCTTCTTCCACTTCCGACGCGGGGCTGTCCCGCTTTACATTGCCAGTCTGTCCTCGGCCACAGACTCTCTTAAACGATCTTTATACCCCTTACATCTAATGAGAACAATTCAGCCATCAGTTCATCTTTTATGCCTTTCCTTTTGCTTACCCCATCCCTCCCCCCGCCCCCAATTCCAGGTAGCAGAAACTACCTGCTTTGAAACAATGTGGCCTAGGGTAAATCCCTTCAGAGAATTTGGTCCCAGTATCCTTTTCCTGGTCTTTGGAGACAAAAACAGAATCACACTTATCCAAGAACACTGGCCGTGTATTTATGCCCCGGCCACCGACAATTATTTCATCAGTGAATGATGGTTGTTTTCTTCGTTCGCAACCCTCCGCATCAGGAGGAATTAAAAATTAGTGCGATGCGAGAGGCAGATTTTGTTGCTTAGGAGAACAGCTTCTTGCTTTGGTCCGTTTAATAGCTGGCTTTGTCTATTTTTGTGGGGATTCATTTCCTCTCTCCCCCCCAACCCCCCGGCTGGGTCGAATGTCAACTCGAGGTTCCGTCACCTCAGCACAAAGGTAGAAGAACTTGACAAGGTGCTCTTTCGCCTCTGGCCAGTGGCGTCCCCCACGAACGACACGAGAGCCAAGAAGCTGAACTTGGAGTGGAGAAAGCCATCGGCCTATGCGACATCTCCCTTTGGCCTCTGATTTAGAGGAACCCCTGGCTTTCAATATAAAGGATCATTCCCCTCCCCGCCCTTTCACGGATTCAGATTCCAGCTTCCAAATATATGATAGCAGCCGCATTTGGTGTTCCCTCCCTCAGGCAAACCAAAAGAACTGTAAGTGGTACTATTTTTCGTACCGGCCCCTGAGAGTACCGTGGCAGCCCTACGTGTTATTAATGGATAAAATCTGAACAGCAGCCAACCCCAAGGTGAACCCTATGCATTTAAAACATTTCATCAGACAGCTAAGTATTTTTTTCCCCTTTCGCCTTCACAGCTACGGCAGATAGCTGGGCTGGCCAAAGAGTTCTGTAGCCGGGCTTGCACAGGGTCCTTCCTGGGAATTATAAAGAGCTCTGGGGGGTCTTAAGCATTGGTGGGCCGGTGAACCAGCGGAGCAGATAATAAGAATAATCCAGGAGACCAGACACAGAATCCTGACCCCTTCTGTAAGACGAGGTGAACAGGAGGAGGAGGAGGAGATTGGATTTATACCCCGCCCTTCGCTTGGAGTCTCAGAGCGGCTTACAATCTCCTTTCCCTTCCCCTCCCCACAACAGACACCCTGTGAAGTAGGTGGGGCTGAGAGAGCTCTTTGAGAACCGCTCTTGAGAGAAAAGCTCTGAGAGAACTTGTGACTGATCCAAAGTCATGCCAGCAGCTGCATGTGGAGGAGTGGGGAATCAAACCCGGTTCTCCCAGATTAGAGTCCACGCTAGGGCTGCCAAGTCTGCCCGGGGGGCGGGGGATCCCCCGCTACAGGGGTCCCCAATCCGCCGGCCGAACCCCACCCCTGAAGTCGTCCGGTCAGGACGTTGTCCCCAGAGTGATGATGTCACTTCCAGTGACATCATCACGTTGTGCACATTGCCGGGGCGACGCTCTAGCAACTGCCCCAAAAACTCTATGGAAACTCCCAGCAAGAAAAGGACTCTCCCCCCCTGGCCTGTGGTGAGTACTTGGCAACCCTAGTCCACGCTCCTAACCACTACACCAAAGTAGTTCCCAAGATGAACATGATTCATCTGCTGTTCACTTCCAGTGGCTGGGAATCCAAGTTATATAGCTCCCTGACAACTGGTTTGTTGAGAAAGGGACAATGCTCCCCCGCTGCCAGGTTGTTTATTGTGTTATTGGAAAGTGCCATCAAGTTGCAGCTGACTTAGGATGACCCCAATAGGGTTCTCAAGGCAAAAGAGGAACACAGGCTGTATGCTGTTGCCTGCCTCTGCGTAGCAATCCTGGACTTCCTTGGGCGCCTTCCATCCAAATAGTGACCAGGGCCAACCCTGCTTAGCTTCCAAAATCTGACAAGACTGGGCTAGCCTGGACCACCCAGGCTGTAGCTCTGGATAAATGGGTATCAGGGATCTTTCACTAGAATATCAGCTAGCATCAAGCTAACCCCCACTTGGCTTGTTTGCATCACCCAGCTCACTTCCTGGCAGGCCTGTAGCCAAGATTTTGTGACTTGTGGGGCATTTTTTTTCTGGTGGGGCTGAAGTTCTCAGTACAGAAAGAAAAAGAAAACATTTGGCCAACAGAAAGCTTTTACCAGGAAAGATCTCTAAATTGCAAGCTGTTAACCACTTTAGATGACAGTTCTCAGCTGCTGCAAGTTAATCACTTCTGCCAGCCTAAGCAATCATTCTGAGAACAAGCCAGTGGGGTGGTGGTGACTTCTAGAGTCAAGAAAGCTAACACTCAGGCAGAAAAAACTCTCTTAAAGGAGACCAGTTTCTTGACACAGACTTAGAAGGAATCTTAGAGGTCACCTACTCCAACCCTCTTGCTCACTGCAGGGATTAATCAACTACAGCACCGCACTCTGCTTAAAGGAGTGCACACCTTTAAAGATGTTTTAAAATGACTGAAAAAAGCATTTACAGGAGAAATTCTTGAGGGGCTGTACCTCTAAGAAAGAGGGCAGAGCCCCCAAAAGCCCCACTGTAGCTACGGGCCTGCTTACTGGAAGATGGAGTGCTGTTTGTTGGGCTGAAATCCTCGGCTTGCCACTAAGTCGGGGCTCAGTCCATTCTTTACTTAGGTAAGTCAGTGCCATCATGTCACAGCTGACCAATAGAGACCCCAGCAAGGGATTTCAAGGCAAGAGGTTTGGCCGTTTGCCTTCCTCTGCAAAGTCTCCCTTGGTGGTATCCTGAGTTGGGCTTGAGGTGGCTTACATGTAAAAACAATACCATTAAATATTTTTTTAAAAAAAAATAATCATGAAGTAGCAATATAAAAAACATGCAATAGGAATTCAGAGCCCCAAAGGCCCCGGACCAGAAGTAAAGTATAAACAGTTTTGTTTTTTTTTTAATGAAAATGAAAACCTTTAGTTAAAGGGGGTTTGGGCTACCCAAAGATACCCTGTCTGATCTATTAAATTTTCGCAGGGCATGTAATGCAGGGATGTTCCGCCGGGCCTTTGGTTGAGGCCAGTGACGATTTCCTACATCTGCCCAGCACCCCCCCCCCCCACAAAAAAAGAGATCTGAATGCTAGACACGCCATCTATTCTTGAAATGTTTTAAATATATGTGCTGACTGTTTAAGATTGTATGCAAAATTGCTTTTATAATTGCATTG
Source organism: Lepidodactylus listeri (assembly GCA_029233225.1). NCBI lineage: Eukaryota > Metazoa > Chordata > Lepidosauria > Squamata > Gekkonidae > Lepidodactylus > Lepidodactylus listeri. Next base: position 9,167,633 of record JARCFY010000021.1, on the reverse strand, counting down.
AACTACTGTGTTGTAAACCGCTCTGAAACCCGTGTAAGTGGGGAAGGGCGTTCAAGAAATCTAATGAAATAAATAAAATGTATACCTTATTTGAAATGGGATGGTCGCATTCAGATAGTGTGGTTCTGAAAACAGGAGTTCAGAATGCTGGATGTCTCACACATCAGGTGAGAGAGCAAAGTCTGAGTCCAGTGGCACCTTCAAGACCAACAAAGTCTAATTCTGGGTACAAGCTTTTGTGTGCATGCGCACTTCATCAGATACCTCATCAGGCATGTTCACATGTTACCAGGGGTCCGTTGGAGCGGGAGCGCACAGGAGCGCAGCTCCAGGAGTGAGGAGCCCAGGGGGCGGGCACATGACCAAGCCCCACCCCCTCCTCAGCTTCCCCAAGCAGTGCAGAGGTGCAGCGCCCCGGGGAAAGCTTTGCTAGGGTCTTCATTGTTTTTAATGTTTTGTTTTAATATTGATAATTTTATCCTTGTTCCTTTTATGACTGTGTGCTGCTTTTCCAGAGACTTGCTCAAGATGGCATATAAATTTTCTAAGTATACCATTTTTTATCTGGGCACATGGTACATAAGTACTGGAGAAATTTCACCAACCCTTCAGCAGCTTCCACCTTATCAGTTTGGTGTAGTGGTCAGGAGTTGGACTCTAATCTGGGAGATCTGGGTTTGATTCCCCACTCCTCCACATGGAGCTGCTGGTGTGACCTTGGGCCAGTCACAAGTTCTCTCAGAGCTGTTCTCTCATGAGCAGTTCTCAAAAGACCTCTCTCAGCCCCACCGACCTCACAGGGTGTCTTGTTGTGGGGAGGGGAAGGGAAAGGGATGGGTGGTGCACATGTCCTGGGTATCTCAAGTCTACTGGAAACCTGGTAGTTTCAAGGGAGCAGGAAGAGACTGAGGGTGTGTTCTTGACGTGTATTTTTACTGCACAAAGTATTGGATGGGGAAGGGAATGGAGGAAGAGCAGGTCAGTTTCACTCACCTGTGGAGTAGAGCCTGAGGGGTGGGTGTTGCCTTCTGACACACTTCCGGTATGTTAGGGGGTGTGGCATATGCAAATGAGTTATGCAAATGAGTTATGCTAATGAGCTCCTGCACCTCTTTTTCTACGAAATGACCCCTGCATGTTACAGTGAAAACACATACAACCTGCATATACACACATACACCTGTTTGTAAGAAAGAGATAATGATTGTTTGGTTTAGAAATGAAACCAGGGATTGGTCTCTGGACGAATATGGGGTTTAAACCATATGTGCATCTGTGCTTGCTGAATATAGCATGAGAGCTACTCAATGCACATATGAAGAAGTATCAAATGTTCGCTGTACACAGATGGTTCATGCATTCGCTGTAACTTGGATTTTGTGTGCCCCTTCTATGTGAGATGCCTAAGGAAGCTCCTTCACCACCTTGTGCTAAGAGTTAAATTTTAGCCAGATGTTGTTTAGCCAGGTATGAAGTCTCCATCTCTTCCCCAAATTCTACAGCTAGCCTTGGGCAATCCATTTGTCGACACCCAGGGAAGTTGATGGGCAATCAATTCAGGACGGGGGGGGGGAAATACTTATTTATTCGATTTATTTATTTCATGAGATTTATATACCGCCCTCCCCACCATTCGGCAGGCTCAGGGCGGCTAACAGCATATTCAAACACTAAAATATACAATACAAGGGGAGACCTGCAAGAAACTTCCGGGGAGGGGGCATTTCCCCCATCTCACCAGGCCCGCCACTCGCCCCCTCCCACCCCACGGGCTCCCGGCAGTAAGATACTCGCGGGGGGGCATTTGAGCCTCTCTCTCCTCCCTCCCTGAAAACGGTGGTGGTGGCCGCGCGCCAAGCCTCCTCCCCTCCCTTCCCAAAAATCGGCGGCCATGCACCGAGCCTCCTCTCCTCCCTCCCTCCCTCCCTCCCCCCTCCCCTCCCAAAAATCAGTGGCGGCGGCAGCCATGCGCCGAGCCTCCTCCCCTCCTTCCCCCCTCCCCTCCCAAAAATCGGCAGCGGCCGCACGCCGAGCCACCTCTCCTCCCTCCCTCCCCCCCTCCCTCCCCGGAAATCAGCAGTGGCCATGCGCTGAGCCTCCTCCCCACTCCCTCCCCTGAAATAGTGGCGGCGGCGAGGCCTGCCGCCTGCCAAGCCCTTCTCCCAGCCAAAGCGTTCTCTGCGCCTGCACAGAGAACGCTTTTACTTTAGAGGGGATTTAAATATCCCCCCCAAAGTTTTTTTTAAACATTTAGGATTTTTCTGCACACGGGGGGAGTGGCCCCCGTGTGTAGAAAAAACCTCCCTCCCCCCCAAGTGCCCCGCCGCACAGATTTAGGTATCTGCACACGGGGGGGCACTTGGGAATTAGATATATAGATCTTGAGAACATTAAAATACATAAAACGGCTTAATAACATAGAACAGATGGTGTATCCTCATTTGGTATATCAGTGCAGCATCTAGATGTTCACCAATACGAGCAATCACACAAACTGGCGGATCGAATTGGGCCAGGGCCAAGATGTAAATATTAGGCGGCCCCTACTTAAAAGCCTGGTGGAAGAGCTCCGTCTTACAGGCCCTGCGGAACTGTAAAAAGTCCCGCAGGGCCCTGATGTTATCTGGGAGCTCATTCCACCAGCGTGGGGCCACCACTGAAAAGGCCCTGGGCCTCGTAACTGCCAGCCAAGCCTCCTTCGGCCCTGGAAGGACCAGGTGATTATGGGATCCAGACTGTAGTGCTCGCTGGGGAACATATGGAGAGAGGCGGTCCTTCAAGTAGGCCATATAGGGCTTTATAGGTGAGCACCAGCACCTTGAACTCAACAAATAATTAAATTAGATTCATGTGGGCAGCCATGTTGGTCTGAAGCAGTAGAACAAATGTAGAGTCTAGTGGCACCTTTAAGACCCACAAAGGTTTATTCAAGGCATGACCGTTCGTGTGCAAGGCACACTTTTTCAAATACACTGGAATGGTAGATGAGGTTCTAAACTTATAGACAGATTCCATCGGTTTTAATCTTAATGACTTTGTCACCTTATCAGAGCCTGAGGTTTTCACTCTGCTTAAGCAGAGACTTATTGACATAGAACTACAAGAGCTCAGAGCCCTTGCCTCTGGTAGGTGCTCCTCAGCAAGATGGGCTTATCCACTCTCTGGTGCCCTGCCACAATATTTTTTCTGTCTGACTTTACCGCAATTATGCAGAGCTTATCTGCTGGCTCGGTTCAATGTTCTCCCATCTGCTATTCTTGAGGGGAGGTATAAGAAAATTCCTTATGCACTTAGGTACCGCGGATGCAATAAGAAAGAATTAGAAACGGTTGAGCATGCACTCTTACATTGTAATTTGCTAAGTGATATTCGAGCGAAATTCCTAGAAGTCCCCCTTAGTAAGGTAGCAGGCCAACCGGACGGAATCAAGCTACATTACCTCCTTACTTCTCTAGATCCGGAGATTATTGAACTGACTGCTAAGTTTCTTCATGGTCTTATAAAATGCAAGAATCTTCCTGATCATTTTAATTGAGTTTAATAAGATTGCAAAATTTAATTTTAAGGCTTTTAGAATTTAAAGATTCCTATGAAATGGCTGAATTTATCCCGTTATAATTTAAGTTTATAAATTCGACAAATTTTGGGACTGTTTTATCTTAATGGGAATTGTTTTTAATATTTTATGCCAATAAAAGGTATTTGTTGTAAAAAAAACAACAACTTATAGACAGGGATTTAACAACAAATTAACATGTAACATGATGATTTTTAAGTTATGCAAAGTGAAAAACTAAATAAGAAGTTAAGGTTCTAAGGTCAACAGTTGTAAAGCGAGAAATATGTCACAATAGGAGATAAATGTCTAAAGGTGGTTTTCCTAACTGTGGGAAGTAACAGAATCTTAATCATCTCTTCTCAGGCATACAGGGCATTTGGAGGGCTGGATGCAATGTTGTCAGCAGACATCCATTCAGGATTCTAATATGCTATTCTGAAAAAGAAATACACTAAAATATAGAGGATTTACAGTCGTTGAGAATACATACATGAAGACTGAATGAGTTCGCATATGTAATGGGATAAAAATCCAAAATCCCTGTTGAGTCCTGGGGAGGTTTTTGTCCCAAGTGTTGTAACAACTACATGGCTTTAAAAGTACACTGGACAAATTCACGGATGATAGGTTAGGGTTGCCAATCTCCAGGCGGAGCCTGGATATTTTCTGGAATCACAACTGATCTCCAAAGCTTTGGGGGACGGAATATATGGCCTTACACCCTGCTGAGCTCTCGCCCCTCACCAAACCCCACCCTCCCTAGGCTCCACCCCCAAATATCCAGGAATTTCCCAACATGGAAATGACAACCCTAGGATAGGTCTATCAGTGAAGAAGAAGAAGAAGAGATTAGATTTATACCCCACCCTTCACTTGGAGTCTCAGAGCGGCTTACAAATTCCTTTCCCTTCCCCTCTCCACAACAGACACCCTGGCCGAGGACAGATTGGCCGTCTCAGCCACTCTGCCTCCATTCAGATGGCCGCATCTGCCCCCAGGAGGTGGCCCGGACGCACCACTTCAAAGTGGTGCTCGGCTGCTGCGGCGCACCCCGCACGCACGTTCCACCCGCCAGAGCGGGTGTGAATGCGCGCAGGCAGGGGCAGCCACGCGGCGTCCGCCTGCCGCTTCAGGAAGCTGCCCGCAGTCTGAACGCTGCGGGCGGCTTCCTTCCGGCAGCGTGCGAACGCCGCACCATGGGGGAAATTCCCCCCGCCCCAGTCTGCCGCGCCGCAGAGGCGTAGCAGACAACAAGTCTGTCTTCAGCCCCTGTGAGGTGGGTGGGGCTGAGAGAGCTCTGAGACAATTGTCCTTGAGAGAACAGCTGGGACAGAGCTATGGCTTGCCCAAGGTCATCCAGCCAGGTGCAAGTGGAGGAGTGAGGAATCAAACCCAGTTCTCCCAGATTAGAGTCCGTGCACTTAACTGCACCAAACTGGCTCTCCAGTGGCTTATGAACCATGGTAACTACAGAGAACCTCCATGTCTGGTAGCAGTAAACCTCTGAATGGCAGTGCTAGGAGGCAATATCAGAGGAAGACCTTGGCCAATGTGAGTAACAGGATGCTGGACTAGATGTACCACAGCAGGACTCAGTTTTGTTACTTTTTTTTCCCTGGTAGAATCCTTGAAACTCTTTCAACATCCCTCCGATTTCCTCTGTTGTTTTGCCCGAGCAAGCGCTTTGGTTGTTCTTCTTGTGTTTGTTGTTACTGGTACAAGTGAAAAGGGCTAGCATGCTTCCAGGGCTCCTGGGGTTGCTCTGTGCCCCCACACCGCAACCCCTCCCTCCAGGCCCAAATCACCCATGGACGGCTAATTTTATTCTCGGCACATTATCTGCCGGTCTGAATGAAGCTCTTGACCTGGACAGCCCCAGCTAGCCTGGTCCCATCAGATTTGGGAAGCTAAGCAGGGTTGGCCCCGGCTTGTATTTGGATGTGCACCTCCCTGGGCGAATGAAGAAATTAATTAAATAGATTAAATAAATAATTCAAATATGACAACAAAAACAACAACAACAATGCAGGCACTTCATCTGCTCTCTAACCCAAAGTGACCTCATCTACTATGGATGCCAACTCTGGGTCAGGAAATCCATGGAAATTTGGGGGGGATGGGGGTTTGGGGAAAGGAGGGTTTTACGCCATAGAGTCCACCCTCCAATCCAGCCATTTCTTCCAGGGGAATGAACCTCTATCATCTACAGATCGGTTGATATTCTGGGAATCTTCAGAAATTCCTGTTTGCATAGCCCCACCCCATCATCTGCATCCTTGAAACCAGGGTTCTTTTTTTAAGTCCTACTAGATTGTGTTACCCAGGGCTCATTTCATAGCAGGAGCTCCTTTGCATATTAGGCCACACACCCCTAATGTAGCCAATCCTCCAAGAGCTTTCAGAGCTCTTCTTACAGAGGCTACTGTAAGCTCTTGGAGGATTGGCTACATCAGAGGTGTGTGGCCTAATATGCAAAGGAGCTCCTGCTACAAAATGAGCCCTGGTGTTACCCTGATTTAGAGGGCCCAGGCTAGCCCGGTCTTGTCAGATCTGGGAAGCTAAGCAGGGTTGGCTGTGGTCACTACTCAGATGGGAGACCACCGAGGGTCATCACATGGAGGAAAGCAATGGCCAGTTACCTCTGGATGTCTCTTGCCTTGAAAACCCCGTGTGGTCACCATTAGTCAGCTGTGACTTAAAGGCGTCTTTCCACCACTACGCTAGAGGATGTTGGATTGTGTTGTGCTATTCAAGGATGACTGCTGGCTACTGACAAGCCAAAACCAGTGACCATTTCTTTTGGTGTTGGCCGTTGCTTCTTCCCCGACGGCAAGCCTGCTTTTGAAAGGAAGGTGACACTTGCTCAGAGGCTTTAAGTAAGGTTGCCATGTCTTACCTTCTGTGTAGCGGGGGAGAGTCCTTGCCAGGTCGGGAGTCTTCTGGCGCACGCACTTCACATGCACGCCGCAATGACATCACCTGGAAATGACATCATCGCATTGGGCACGTTGGGGCGGGACCTCTGTAATTTGAGGGGAAACCATAGAGTTTCCCCTCAAATTATAGAGCGTCCCCCCCAAAACGTGCCCAATGCAACGACGTCACCTCCGGGTGATATCATCACACTAGGCACGTCGCTGCAGCCCAGCAATTTGGGGGCAGGATTCCCCTCGGTGGCCCAATCTGGGCCGGTGGGGAATGGACCAATTGAGCGGGGGTTCCCCGCCCCCCCAGGGGGACTTGGCAACCCTAGCTTTAAGGAAGCACAAAATGGTTGATTTATTTCAAAAGCTTAATTCATCCCTATTTCACTCCCAATTATCCCTATTTCTACTTCTTCTTCTGTTTTTGTTTCCGTTTGTTTCAATGGGGGAATATTTCTGGCTGGGATGTCTTTGTTTCCCATCCACTTTGGATGACATTTCCAGGGATTATCCTCCCCCCCCCCCCAAACAAAGCATCCACCCTGCCGATTTCTGGACAGACAGGAGAAAGGGTCCTGGTTGTAGAGTTAATTAAAAGCAAAACAGAAGGAGACAAATCAAATGAAACTGCATCGTGTCTGTTTGTTGTTAGGCCCATTCACTAAAATTACATTAATGAATGAACACACGTGAAGCTGCTCTCTACTGAGTCGGACCACTGATCCATCAAAGTTAGCATTGCCTACTCCGACTGGTAGCAGCTCTCCAGGGCTTTATGCAGATGTAAGGAAATGAAATGATTGGTTGTTTCCCCCCCCCCATAATTTATTTTTTTCCCCATTCGTTTGGAAATGAGTGCATATCCCTCATAAGGAATAATAATACGGTCAGGGATCTATTTTATTTCATTTATTTATTTATTGAGATTTGTATCCCGCCCTCCTCGCCGTACGGCGGGCTCAGGGCGGCTAACAACAAGCCATTGTGGCCACGATAACATTTCTTAAAATAGTTAAAAACATATTTAAACGGACATTAAAACATATCAAAAACACATAGATGGCGTGTCTTCAGTTCGGAGTATCAGAGCAGCATCGAGATGTACCCATCGTATCTGATCAGATGCTGGCAGATGGAAATCGGGCCACGGCCAAGATGTAAATGTTAGGCGGCCCCTATTTGAAAGCCTGGCGGAAGAGCTCCGTCTTACAGGCCCTGCGGAATTGTAATAGATCCCGCAGGGCCTTGATGTTATCTGGGAGCTCGTTCCACCAGTAAGGGGCCGCCACAGAAAATGCTGTGGCCCTTGTAACTGCCAGGCGGGCCTCCTTCGGCCCTGGGACGGTCAGGCGGTTTTGGGATCCAGACCGAAGTGCTCTCTGGGGAATATATGGTGAGAGGCGGTCCTTCAAGTAAGTAGGTCCCGGGCCATGTAGGGCTTTATAGGTAAGCACCAGCACCTTGAACCTTATTCGGTATGCTATAGGCAGCCTCTATGTACCATCCAGGCTGCTTCTCCTGATATGTACCCCAAACGGCATTAAGAGCAGTAGATAAGAATCTTCTAGTGGCCCCTGGCCTCAGAGACATCCGGCTGGCGTTTTCCGCTCTGGCCCCAGCCTGGTGGAACTCTCTGCCAAGTGACACCCACGCCCTCCCCACTCCTCCACTTGCACCTGGCTGGATGACCTTGGGCAAGCCATAGTTCTGTCCCAGCTGTTCCCTCAAGGACAGTTGTCTCAGAGCTCTCTCAGCCCCACCTACCTCACAGGGTGTCTGTTGTGGGGAGGGGAAGGGAAAGGAGTTTGAAAGCCGCTCTGAGACTCCAAGTGAGTGAAGGGCGGGATATAAATCTAATCTCTTCTTCTATGAAAGTTTCGCAGGACATGTAAGGCAGAGGTGTTCCACCAAGACTTTGGCTGAGGCCAGCGACAGCCACTTACATCTGCCTGGCACCCTCCCCCCCCCCCCCCCCCCATGACTGAATGCTAGCCCCACCATCTTGTTTTTAAAATGTCTTTAAAATACTTAAATGTGCGAATGTTTTTAATATCGAATTTGTATGGTTTTAACTGATTTTATAATGCACTGAATTATTTTGTTATAAATCGCACTGAGGCCTACACAAGCAAGGAAGGATGGTCAAGAAATAAAATCTAATGAAAATAATAATAATAATAATAATAACAACAATTATTATTATTGTTATTATTGTTATTATTATTATTTTATTTTTATTTTTTATTTTCAATACACATGAGGCTTTATGGTAGCATATGAAAAGTCCCTCCCCAAAGAATGGGCATTCTAAACTTAGATTGTGTGGTTTTGTGTGTGGGGGGGGTGTGTGAGAGAGAAGAGAGATAGACCAATTTCACCATTGCACTTAAACTGAAGGAATTACACGTTGCAGAGGTTCCCACTCTGCCTCTAAGCCCTCGAGCCCAGTTCAGGCAGGTGTTCATCTGGGTGTCCAGACCACCCATTTGTGCTTCCAAAGGTGAGCTGATCTTACCTGCGAAACTTGTAAGATTCTCAAGCTGCCACTAGGGGGAGTGCAGGGTAAATGGTGTGTGACCAATCAGGTTTCTTCTTTTTTCATTTCCCTCTCCATCCTTTCACATCCTAAAGCAAGCCGCAAATTCTCATTGAAACCTGATTGATTTCATTCACACATCGCTTGGAAAGGCAGAAAGGAAATACTTGTCCAGACTCCAAGCAAGCGCTCCCCATCCGCAGGCAAGAAAGAAGGCTGTGTCAATCAAATCTCCATGGAAAGTTCCTAAGCTCGGACTTCCCCAGCAAAGGGGGGGTGGGGGGGGAGAAACGCTGATTTTTATTTATTTTTTTTAAAGCTTGTACGCTTCTCACTGGAGACTCGGTTAAGTATGCTTCAAGTTGCAGCACCCAGACTGTGAAATCTCAGGAAGCAGCTGGGTTCCTAATTAAAATGAATCGTTAGTAGATTTAGTAGGCCAAATTTATGGTTTTCAATTAAAAAGCCTCTTTTGTTTGATATCGGCATCAAACTTGAGTGGCTTGCTGTGTGATCAAGTAGAGAGTGCAGAGGTATGCACTAAAAACTTGATTTTTTTTTTAAAAAAAAGCCTTTGCTGACTTTCAAAAATTCCCACTCCAGGCATAAGGACAGCCTTCATAAGAACATATATCAAATGATAAGAAGAGACTTGGGGGATCAGCCTAAGGTGAGTCCACCCATCCAGCACCCTGTTTCTAAAAGCAACCAGCCAGATGTTTCTGGGAAGCTTGCTATCTATCAACAGTGCTCCCCAGCTGTTTAATACGCCACAACTATGCACAGACAGATTGCCTGTAGGGCTGGAATTTCCGTTCAGCTATTCTGGCTGGCTGACTTCACTTCCGTGAATCGGTGTAATCCCTGTTTAAAGCCACCTCACAGCCGTGCGACGGTGAGTTCCGCAGGTTAATTATAAAAATAAATATTTTTTTTCTGTGTCCATGTTGACTTAGAGGAATGCTCTTGAAGCCAGGAAGGGGGGTCCTATTTTAATGCTCTGACCCACATAGCCAAGGCTAACCCAATCTCGTCAGATCTCAGAAGCTAAGGAGAGTCAAACTTGGTCAGCAATTGGAAGGGATATCCAGGGCCATGACACAGAGGCAGGTGATGTCAAACCTCTTCTGAATGGCTGTTGCCTTGAAAACCTTACGGGGTTGCCATAAGTCAGCTGTTAACTTGATGGCAAAATGACAACAATAATAATAATCTTCAGACGTCTCAGTACTTGTCTTTTTTCTGTAATTAAAGTTGGGAATGCTACCAAATTTCACAGGCTTGCTGGTTTGATTCAAATATTTCAGTTTTGAGGAAGTCCCCCACCCTTGGGCCTGTGGCTCAGTAGTAGAGAATCTGCTTGGCATACAGAAGGTCCCAGGTTCAATCCCGGCATCTCCAGTTAAAAGGATCAGGCATGCAGAAGGTCCCCGGTTCAATCCCCGGTATCGCTAGTTAAAAAGATCAGGCAGGAGGTGATGGGAAAGACCTCTGTCTGAGACCCTGGAGAACCACTGCCAGTGTGAGTAGACAATATTGACCTTGATGGACCAATGGTCTATTTCAGTAGAAGGCAGGGTCATTTAGGGAGGGTCCTTGGCTCAGTGGTAGAGCATCTCCTTGGCATGCGGAAGGCCCCAGGTTCAAACCCTGACATCTCCAACACAGAGCAATATTCAGACATGGAGAAATAGCTTTCTCTTCCAGAGACCCTGGAGAGCTGCTGGTGGTCACGGCAGGCAATACAGAATGAGATGGGCAAATATGTTCTGACTCAGCATGAGGCAGCTTCGTACCTTGTGCAAATTAAAGCACGTCAACTTCAGATTTCTGTGGCCTCAATTTGCCTCAGAGCCAGCCAGGGGGAGGGGAAGGTTCAACCTCCGCTCTGCTTCTCTGTTTGAAACCATCACCCTCTCTTTCAGCTATCAGCATTTTAAAGGGGAAAAGAAATGGGTGGGATCAGACTAAATTGTCAGTTCCCACAGATTTCCCCCTTCCCGGGGCAGACTCTGCTTGGGTCTCTCCGCCAGGTCCCTCAGGAGAAGCACTGTGGACCAGACTGCATGTGTCTGCAATTTGCATTTTATGCTCAAACCTAAAGGCATGTCAGCCAGGGAACTGGAGTGTGCAGCCCTCCTCCTGTCTGCAAAATCCTTTGAGGTGATTGCCTCTTGTGTTAGACAAGGAAACCTTGCAAACCCACATAGGCCAACAGTTGCAACGAGGAGGTGGCGTTGGAAGGTAGCCCTCTTCGTCTGGAAATTCAACTGTGTTCCCATGCAGAATCCTTTCACTTTCAGTTACTTCCGGTTTCATGACTCTGTCAACAACTAGATTGTAGAACTTTCTGGAATCTTGACAGGTGAAGGAAAGGGCTGCCAGGTCCCCTGTGGCGGGGGGTTGCCTGCTCAAAGGACCCCCCAACCTGCCAGCCTGCATCTGGCTGGCAGGGGAAACCCCGCCCCCAAAGTGCCCAGATCAGGCTGACGTTCCCGGTGCGATGACATCATCCAGAGGTGATGTCATTGCGCTGGGCATGTCACTGAGGGGATACTCTAGCATTCGGCCTGAAAACTCTATGGTATCATAAAGTTTTCAAGCTGAATGCTAGAGAGTCCACTGGCAACATGCTTAGCGCGATGACATCATATCTGGGTGATGCAATCGTGGTGTGTGTGAATGTTCCAGATGGGGAGGTTTCTCCCTCCTGCCACAAGAAGTAAGAGACCTGGCAACCCCAGTTGAGAGAGGGAAGAGACAGGCCCCAAATCCATATCTAGTTCTGCACAGCCTGATTTTAATAAACCCAGCCTTTAAAAAAATAAATGGTAAATGTGCAGGGTGAAAGAAGGAGGAAAGACTGTTGAAAAGGGGGAGAGAGAGAAGATGAAATCTCACAGCTGGCTGAGGAGGGAACATCTCCCTGACATAAAACATTGAGCGGACACACCATATCTCACTTCCTGTAAGTGCTTGTCCCTCACACTGCGTCTCAAGGACTTGGCCAAACTCCCTTTTGTAAATAGCACAGTGTTTTATATTTCTCTATTACTCGGTGGCGTCTCTATCAATAATTCCGGAAAGGCATCCGTCCACAGCAATGAGATTATTTTTCTGATTTTTGGCTGACAGTTATGGTAATAGTTCGGCAAACAATCTACCCCTTCCATCAATGACTGCGGATTACAGCTGTTCTTAAAAAACCTTAGACTCTCCTGCATGGCTGGAAGACTGATGGTGCGTCCGAGGGTCGCTCCATACATATTTATTCAATATGCATTTAGCTTTTTCTGACCTAAAATGCATTACCTCCATTTATATAACTGCTTAGTATAATGAGACAGTGAGAGGAACCGACCCATTTCTTGTATGTGGGAATATGTAAAACCTGGTTAGTCTTACAAAAACTATTATGTGTCCTGGAAATTAGATGTTCTGAAAAGAATCTTCCACCTTTTTATTTAAGCCGTATTTATCATTCTGCTCCAGGGACGTAGGAATGTAAGAATAAGGATGAGGAGAAATTGGCTCTCGTGCCAAAATGCGGCTCGAACTTAGGCCAGTTCAGAGCCCCGAACCAATGTTTGGGGAAGGCGCCTTAACATTTTCTGGACTTTCGTCCAGAATGGCTGTTCAGAGCTATTTAAAACCAACAGCTGAACTGTGTGGGGTCCAGCTATCAGCTGTTAGGTTAAAATGGCTGTCAGCTTCCCCCTGCTTCGAAGAGGGGGGAAGCACAACTGACTGCTGAAATGGCTTCCAGTTATTTAACACTTCTTGGGCAATCCCCCCTCCTTTCTCCTGGCCATGGCTCACTGCGGCCAGGAGAAAGGGGGAACTGAGCTCACTAGGCTGGCTTGGCCCAGGTAGGTGTCTTTTGGTTTAGTTTGGTTAGGGGGCCACCCCAAACTGGGTTTTTAGGTTCATGCCCATCCCTACATAAGAAGAGCCTTGCTGAATCAGAGCAGTGGTCCATCTAGTCCAGCATCGTGTCTCACACAGTGGCCAACCAGTTCTTCTGGAGGGCCAGCAATAGGGCACAGAGGCCGAGGCCTTCCCCTGATGTTGCCACCTGGCTCTGGGATTCAGAGGATGGGTGACTTTGAATGTGGAGGTTCCCCTCAGTCACCATGGCTGGTAGCCATTGTCAGACTTATCTTCCATGAATCTAATCCCCTTTTAAAGCTGTCTGTGTCCGCACTCATCACTGTAACCTGTGGTGGCAAATTTCACCTTTTAATCACACCCTGTGTAAAAAAAATACTTCCTTGACAAGCTGCCATATCAGTTTAGCCTATAGAGTAAAGGGGTCTCCAGATCTGTTTTCCAACTTATCTTGGAAGACATTACTTTCTATCATGTAGACGTAGGGTGGAAGTCCCTGATTTGGGAGGAACCCCCCCCCCCGGTCTGAATTCCCATTGCCCACTGCTGCTCCAAGAAGTGGGGAGGGGGGACCAAAACTCACCAGTGTCGCAAGTGTGATGTCACTTCCAGGGAAAACCTGGCAGTGATGGTGGTAGCTCTAGGAATTGCTGAAGTTTCCACCATCATTGATTCCATTTTTTCCCTGGAAGTGACATCATTCACGCTCATTCTACTGCCCTCCACTGTGTCCCTGTCCCCAACCCCCCCACACACACACACACCAGTTGTCAGCTCAGCCTGGCAACCCTAACTGGGTTACCAACCTCCAGGTGGGACCTGGAGATCTCCTGGAATTAAAACTGATCCCCAGACAACAGAGATCAGTTCTCCTGGAGGACATGGCCACTTTGGAGGGTGGTCGTTGTTGGTCTATACCCTGCTGAAGTTCCCTCCCCACACCGCAAACCCTGCTTTCCCCAGGATCCACCCCCCAGGTGTCCTGGAATTTCCCAACCTGGTGCTGGGAACCCTCTGCGGGCACTTCAGCTGCTCTAAAAGCAAGACAAGTATTCATAGTTTGGCCTTTATTATAATGATTATGGTTTTGTGTCACTTTCCTAGTTTTAAAAAAGAAATGGAACTCTGAAGCGCAGACGAATATGGGTTACAGCTGAAAACCGCTCTAGCTTTTTAAAATTCAGGAAGGGCGGGGGGGAACCTGAACTGTTCACCCGGGCCCCAATTAGTTTTATATTAACCTCCTTAAGCAGAGGGTGGCTGTGATCTTAACACTACGCCAAAATGGTCTATTAGCTTCCCTATTTGCTGGAAACACCTTGAGGAGGTCACTCAGTGGCAACGATTCAAGAATTCCCTGCGCTCTAACGAGTGCCCTACCCACTGGGATCCCAGGAGGAGCCAAGCGCTTGACTCTGTTTCTGCTATGCATATTTTTTTTCCTGTATGTAAATACGGATATTCTTCTTTGGATGGAAATGGGCCGAACTTGCTGAGCAAGAAGGTTTATCAGCACTTGATGCTGGAGAGGAGCAGTTTTCCTCCGTTCCGCTCTGTTATTATTCTTGGTGTCATTACATCTTCTCTGCTCTGGTTGCCTTCCAGCAAAAACGAGGGGAATTCCATAAGTTGAAAATGGATTTTGTGGCGGAGAGGGGGGAGTATGCCTCTGAGGTTGATCAGGGCATAGAAAGGAATTAAATCATCGATGCCACACACAAAGAGCACAATATTTTATTTACTTTTCGCGACCTTTCGAGAGGTATATTCGAAGTAGTGTTGCCAGGTGTCAGTTAGCACTGCCATAGGCGTGAGTATGATCAATGTATTGCTGAGTTACCTGTGCCAATACTGGCTGTTTTACCCGCAGGTTTGATGATCTCATAACATTGCTTTGTGTTCCAAGGTTTCTTTCAACCCCTTTAGGTCCCGCCCGGGAGATAGCATCGGTATCCCGACTCCCACCTTTGGAATACGAGTCTTGCTTGCCTGCTTTGCTTTGCGCATGCTCATTACTCATTTGCTTTCCTTTCCTTCTTATCTCTAGCTGGCTATTCCTTGGCTAACGACCTTGAACAGAAGAGTTTCCTGTTATGTGTTACATGAATCACAGGTGTTACGTATTTCTTTTGCTTCGTTTCCTCTGGGGAAAAAATTTCTCCAAAAATCCTCAACAGTATTTTCCCCTGAGAACCTATTTTGCTGTGCTTTCCTCGGGAACACTGGGCCAGTGTATTTGGGTGCCTATAATTCTCACTATTGATTGGTAGATGGGAGGCAGGCCATATTTCATATCGAGTATAATTGTAACGGCCTTTCTAGGCTTGGGCATTACTAACAGGAAAAGTGTTTGACCGACATGTTCTACTTAAGGAGACCTGTTGTGGACTATATCTCTTGGCCCATTCTCACACCAGTCCCCAGGTCGGAGAGGGGGTTCCCCCACTTTTGGGGGCTCCAATTTGCCCCTGGCCAGCTGGCTGGGGGGAAGCCCCACCCCCAAGCATGAGCACCTACCCAGCCACCCCTCTCCCTCCCCTCCTGCCAGATTTAAAGGGCTTCAGCTGATCAGCGGGAACCATGTGGCCCACCAGTCAGCTGGAGGGCACTCTAAATCCAGCAGGAGGAAGGAAGAGGGTTTTTTTTTGTGAGCCAAGCTTGTGGCCCTATGACCACCTCTCTCCCTCCTTATGCTTGGGTGTTTGTCTTTAGGTGCCATACAACAAATATCATGTGATTAGGTGACCTTCCCAAAAAAAACAGTTTGGCACAAAAGAAGAAGAAGAAGAAGAGAAGAGATTGGATTTATATCCCGCCCTTCACTCACTTAAGAGTCTCAGAGCGGCTTACAAACTCCTTTCCCCTCCCCTCCCCACAACAGACACCCTGTGAGGTAGGTGGGGCTGAGAGAGCTCTTTCCCAAGCTGTCCTTGAGAGAATAGCTGGTACAGAGCTATGGCTTGCCCAAGGTCATCCAGCCAGGTGCAAGTGGAGGAGTGGGGAATCAAACCCGGTTCTCCCAGATTAGAGTCCGCGCACTTAACCACTACACCAGACTGGCTCTCAAAAGGATTAAAATATTACAAAAAATGAATGTGGGGGGACTCCCTGTTTCCCTGGTCATTAAAAATACATCCTTGTGTCCTTCCAGGGTTTGAGAGCCCCACTTAAAACTCACTACATTTTCACATTTTCGTAAGACTAAAAGACAAGACGGTAAATTCGGTTTCAGTTACTAAATGTTGTGCTTCTGTGTGGCATCTTGGATGTCGAGTCCTGCCCTGGTGACATCAGTGACTACTTATCATTGGCATCTGGTGGGATGACATTGGTAATACCACAAGCTCACAAAAATCAATCTTCACTGCTGTTTTCCGAATCCCCGGCCCTTCCCCAGTGATTAGCTCATTAAAATGATGTAACCTCTGTATTAGCAGAGATCCCAGGGGCCGGGCAGGTGTGTGTGTGTGTGGGGGGGAAATGCTTGTGAATAACTAACTTTTACCTTCCCTCCCCCCGCCCAAAAAAAGACAAAAGAACTAATATGGATCCTGCCACTATTAAAGAGATTGAAAGCAGAAGGTGGGTATTTATGGTATGAAGCCAACTTCAAATGTTCATAGAGACAATGCAATTTTCACGCTCCCAAGCTGTTGATTCTGAGCGTCAGGTCAGAGACGGATGACTCGGTGCCGAGATTTATTACTGAGAGTCAAAGCGTTGAAGTTTGTGTCAAGGTGGGCCCATTCGTCATAAAGAGGAGTTTGCCATAATACTCCACTGTCACATCCCATCTGCCCTTGATCAATCGTTCAGTCGGCCTACTTAGGAGAGTGTACACAGGTCCTCTGTAGACTGCTTTGATGGCCAGAAACATAACCAATTGTTAATCATGTGGACAAATAGATTGGGGTGGCTGTACTGAAGGCCCGCGGGCTAAAACGTTTGGGCTAGATAGAGATGTACTTGGATTGGGGGCTACCAAGGAAGACTGGGGTTGCTACACAGAGGAAGGCAATGGCTGGCCTCTGCTTGTCTCTTCCCTGGAACTCCCCATGGATGGTCTCATAAGTGAGTTACAAATCTCCTCCTCCTCCTCTTCTTCTTTTTCTTCTTCATTCAACATCATCATCATAAGTCAGTCTGTGCTCAGTGACAGCACAGATTCTGCAGATGAAGAGCTACCTGCAGCTGATCCTCAGCCAGTAATAGAACAGCTGGCTGCAGCTGGCTCTGAGCCAGGAGGACAGCAACAAGATATCAACTTACTGGCTGAGCAGAAGTCACAGACTACAGCTGAAACCAAGCCAATAACTTGTAGCTCTGAAGCAGTAAACAAGGCTTCGGAAGCCACTTCCAGCCCACCTGGCTCACCCACACCCCTGCAGTGCCGATGCTGTCAGAGGCAAGCTGAGTTGCAGGAAAGGAGGAGGCGTGCAAGACTCACGGCCCATTGTCAGCTGTCAACTGACGAGATGGATGGATAGTTTCAGGATGACTGCCAAGGGATTGGCTGGGAGTGTAGCTTGTTAAGACTTGGCTATAAAATCAGCCAGAAGGAACAGCAGTTTTGTGGATGGAACAAGTACACATTACTACTGAACCACTGACCTTGCTGGTACAGGACTGCTGGAACCTTGATCCTTGGACTGGACCTGACCTGACTATCATCTTTTCTGGAACCCTTGGACTGGACCTGTTGCCTGAATCTCTTGACCATAGACTGGACTTGGCATACTTGCTCTCTGAAACCCCTGAATTATGGACTGGACCCTGGTTCCTCTCTACACCCTTGACCATGACCTGCCCTGCTGAACCCTAGCCCTGCCTCCTGGGAGGGCTGCATCAGTACATTCTCCTCCTCCTCCTCTTTATACCTCATGGATTTGAGGGACAAATGCCATTCTGTCTTATAGATACTGGCATGAATACTGGCTAGGAGAAAATTTATTTATTTACATTATTTATAGGACACCCAACAAACAATGCAACAGGATTTGACTTAAAAAAAAATGTTGAACCAACCAGAGGCAAGGCAAAGCACAAGTATTGATAACATATGTTGAATGAATGCAAAAATTTCATAGTAGGAACCTACTTTCAGCAACAGATAGTATGGACAATACACACTGGTTTTGTCTACAGTACAACAGACAGAATACAGAGGGAGCGACAGACTCAGACAGGATGGCTCCAACTTAGATGCAGCAGACAACATGCTCAGATGCTCCACACAGCACCACTGAAGTCTTATATCTGAGAGTGCTTCAATACCCACCAACTCGGTTCATGCCCTGTTCGCCAGCCGTGGATAGGCAACCAGTTTTTCAACAAATAGTTCACCAACCTATTTATCACTGTTCAGCAGGTGTTGCTTCACTGTATTCCTTCCTAATAGCCAGGGGTCATTTCATAAAAAAAGAACTGCCGAAGCTCATTAGCATAACTAGTCATCAGCATAACTTATTTGCACATGCCACACCCCCTGACATCACTGGAAGTGTGTCATAGGGCAGGGAGGCAGACATGCCTGTGTTCCCCGCCCGATCTCCAGGTGCCTTGTGGCTGCGGGACACCTAGAGAAGATCAGGCAGGGAACCCAGCCAGGCATTTAAATCCCACCCCCCAAGTTTCTTTGCAAAAGAGGAGAAGCTCAGCTTCCCTTGTCCAGCAAGGGCAGGGGGGCAGACATGAAAAGATCATGATACTTGAAGAAAGGGATGTAAACTTTAAACCCCTTCTCTCTTCGGTCCCCCCACCCCGCCTGCCTTGGCAGGCCAGCTAGGGAAGGGAAAGGGAGGCTTTTGAAGATCCCCCCTTTTTGCTTCCCTAGCTGGCCTGCCAAGGCAGGGGAGGTGAAGCAAAGCAAGAAAGGGTTTAAACTTTAAACCCCTTCTCTCAAGAGTCACGTTGCAGTGGCGGCACGATCTTTCCATTGTATTCTATGACCCCATAGAATTCAATGGAAAGATCGCTGCTACTGGCACGACTCTAGCGAGAAGGGGTTTAAAGTTTAAAACCCTTCTCGCTCTGCTTCCCCTAGCCCGCTCACCTTGGTAGGCCAGCTGGGGGATGGAAGGGGAGGCTTTTGAAGATCACCCCCTTTTTGCTTCCCTAGCCAGCCTGCCAAGGTGTGTGTGGGGGGGGGGACAAAGAGAGAATGGGGTTAAAGTTTAAACCCCTTCTCTCAATAGTCGTGCCACAGTGGCCACTGCCAGCTGCTGGAGGGAAGGGGGGCATTTTAAACCGCCTCCCCTTCCCTTGGCTTGTTCCAGTTTTCCATGGCTGTGGAAAGCTCGAGCAAGCCAACTGCTGGAGGGAAGGGGGGCAGTTTAAACCGCCTCCCCTTCCCTCGGCTTGCTCCAGTTCCCCACGGCCACATCGAGCCAATTTTTTTTTTTGCACACCTGTACTCTGGAGCCATAGAATACAATGGAAAGATCGTGCAGCTGCTGCAGCGCGACTCTAGCAAAAAGGAGCTGGGGGGCAGGGAGCTGGGGGTGGGGTTTGCTGCCACCACCATTTGTGCCTGCTCCTGGGCTGCTGAAGCGGTGCTCCAGCCCGCTCCGGCCCCAAATGACCCCCACACACACACACACTAATAGCGCAATGCAGTGCAGTTGGCTTTTTGTGCATGTACCTTCTCATGCATATCAGCGGAGTTTGATTCACCCGCTGGCTGCCCTGCTGCTCTTCTCAGCAGGCAAGTTTTGAAAAAGACCATTAAATCAGTCTCATATCATAGAAATCCAAGTACATGCTGTGTTTAGTGGCAGCAGTGGCTGTTGAACCATTGGATCAGTAGCATTTTCACACATGCACAGATCTGGGGTGGGGAGGAACCTGGTGCAAACTCGTCCTGCAAGTGTTTGAGTCATTTGGCATGGAACCCAAGAGATTCACAGTTTGTGCATCAGTGTTCCCTCTAAGCTAAGTCAGTGTGAGCTAGCTCACAGTTTCTTAGCCTCCAGCTCACACATTTTTGTCTTAGCTCAGGAAGGATGGCTCCAGAGCAAACTAACTGATGCAGTAGCCACATTGCTCTCTCACAACTTTAATGCCAGTAGCTCTTGAAGGAGAATGTTTGCTCACAAGACTCCACAGTTTCGAGGAAGCAATCACATTTGATCGTCACAGGCAGACACGGCTAGTAGACTGGTGAATATATTTGCCCCCAAACTCGTGACCTCTCTCATTTGAACCTAATTCTTGTCTGCCATGAGTTGGGGAGGTGGCTTGAAACCTGACACATGCTAATGTCTTTCATCAAAAAGCAATATGGCGGCAAAACAGAACCGGGACTTTCCCAGAAATAATAATGTTTGCATGTGGTCAAGTCACAACGAGTTCATGGAGACCCCAGGACCATGGGTTTTCAAGGCAAGAAATGAGCAGAAGTGGTTCCTGACCCCGCTGGTGGACCTCCTGAGGGAACCTGGTGTTTTTGGCCACTGTGTGACAGAGTGTTGGACAGGATGGGCCACTGGCCTGGTCCAACATTGACTTCTCTTATGTTCTAATGTTCTTATGTTCTTACGTTGCCTTCTTCTGCATAACAACCCAAGCCTGCCTTGGTGGTCTCCCATTCAAATGCTAATCCTGGCCAGCCTTGTTTAGCTGCCAAGCTCTGACAGACAAGTTAGGGCTACTCAGTCGGCTAGAGATATCCAGAGACAGGTACCTAAAAATCAAGTCCATCTCGAGTGCATCCGAACCAGTGGAGTGGGGTGGAATCCAGACTCGTTCAATTGTATAATGAGGATGATTGAAAGGAAGTGGAATGGAGGCTTCTAGCTACCCCGCCCCCCCCGGTCCCCCCAGAACCTTGGTTCTGCTTCCCGTTAGAAAAACCCACCTTCCAATTGATAAACTCGGTGCATTTGTATGAAGTCCCTTGGGGGAGCTGGAATCTGGAAAAAGAAAAGCTTTACAATGTCATCTTTTGCAGAGTGACCTCTAGGGGTTACAACCATACTTTAAATTACTTCAAGTCGTGGAAAGTGATGCAGTGGGGTTGCACAGATACTGACAAGTATTAAAAGAACAATGCTTTCTGGTTGGAGAAGACTTTGTTTCTTCCACCTCCCCTGGGACACCTCCGGTTGAATCGCCCTCCAGTCTAACAACTCTCTCCTCTCTCTCTCTCTCTCTCTCTCTCTCCCCCCTCCCTCTCTTTCTCTGTTTCTTTCTCCCCCCCTCTCTCTTTCTTTTTCCCCACGGATCTTCTCTACATGTCCTTCTGAGCTGGCACGACACCCTCCTTTTGAGCTTTTTAAAAAGCTGTCTGCCTGCACTTCCTGGGAATCTCACAGGTTAGCAGCGGAGCTCTCTCCACCGCCAGGACATTAAGAAAGATGAATTTTCCAAAATGAGGCAGACCCACTGAGCTGTGAGGGCAACGTAATTCCATTACTTTCAAAGGAGTTGAGTCTGTTATGGCCAACCAAGTGTAACGATGCTGTACCTTTTAAGAAAGAGGGAAAGAGAGAGAAGGGGGGGGCGGGCGAGGGGTTGCAAGGTTTTTCTTTTATTATTGTTATTTTTTTCCTTCTTTGGCGCAAAGGGTGGGCAGAGCGACTGGTGAATGCGGCTTGAGATGCAACGCAGGGGCGGGGAGCAGTCTCGCAGGAGAGAAAAGCAAAGGCGTCCAGCGAAGCCCACTTAACTGCTACAGATTCCACTGGGTGGCTTGCTGTCTCCCTGCCCCGCAATCCATGGGGAACTCCAGTGTCTTACTGATGGGAGGGAGTGATACACAGACTTATTGAAAGCTTAACGCTACAGTGATCACCAAGAGGCTTGAGGGCAGGTTAAAAAAAAAACAGTCCGGTCGAGATGGATAAAGAGAGGATGGCCATTTCTCAACAGTTCCTCTCTTTCCGTCTCCTAGATACCTTCTCTTCCCACACTCCCAGCAGTAGGACTAAAGGCGTCTCCTCAAGGGCTGGTCCCACCTGCATCGTGGATGAATGCTTCTCCGTACGAAAGCATATCCTTGGATGCAGGAAGCTGGAGAAAGTTTCTCCCTGATGTGCAGAAGAAGAGCAGGCTGTTGAGTTTCGACAGACTCATGGCCACACCATCCATGGGACATTCCAGGCAAGAGATGTGCACTGGAGGTTTGCCATTGCCCTCCTCCTCGTAGCAGACCCTGCCTTTCCTGGTGGTTTCCCATCCAAGTGCTAACGGTGGCCAATCTTGCTTAGCTTCCAAGCTCTGAAAAGCTCAGGATAAGCTGGGCTATTCAGGTCAGTTTCATACTCTCTCCCTGAGATGACCCTGGAGGAGGAGAAGGAGGAGATTGGATTTATACACTGTCCTTCACTACCCCAAGGAGTCTCAGAGTGGCTTACAATCTCCTTTCCCTTCCCCTCCCCGCAACAGACACCCTGTGAGGTAGGTGGGGCTGAGAGAGCTCTTTTGAGAACTGTTCTTGAGAGAACAGCTCTGAAAGAACTTAGGACTGACCCAAAGTCATACCAGCAGCTGCATGTAGAGGAGCGGGGAATCAAACCCAGTTCTCCCAGATTAGAGTCCGCGCTCCTAACCACTACACCAAACTGGCTGGTTTCAAGGAACTGGTTTCAAGGAACTAGAAGTGAAGTCCTGCCTCTCTAGGAATCTAGAATCTCTATGGCATGATGTCACTTCCATGTTCCCCCTCCACCCCGGAAGTGATGTAATGCCATCATGCTGAAGGCACCCCCCCCATCCTCACTTCCCCCCGACTCCCACTGTTTGCCAGCCACTGATTGACAACCCTAATTTGCAGGTATAGCTAAGAGATGCTTGGACTTTTTCAGTGTCTGTGGCAGTGAGATGAAATTTTATAGCTCCCGAGCATCTGTCTCTGTGTATTTCTGTCATCCTCTGCCTCTTTGTTCCCTGAGAAGTCACCCTTTTTCCATGTTTCCCCTCCTCCCCTGCACTTTATAACATTCACACCTCTGTCTAGCCAAACACCTGCCTCTCAGATGCTGAAGGCCAGGCCTCCAGCCTGAGGCCTCTCCGTTGCAAAACGGAACAAGGAGTCACTGCAAGGCAAGGACGTTCTCCCAGGAGCCCAGGTCTGAAATGCCAGGCTTTAATGACTTGGAAAGAAACACGTATCCACACCGCAACGGCACCAGAATATCAGAGGTGTACTTGAGAGTGGCAGCAAGTCTGTCTCCTTAAGTACCTGCGGGGGGAATTTTTAAACGCTTGGCCCGATTCGTGTACCCTCCAAGGGCAAAGCACTAACAGGCCAGTTGTATCGCTGGGGTCAGGTGATACAGTGTATTATATCAGCCAAACTGTACCGAGGCAGCTACAGTGGGATTCGGGTAAGGTATTTGACAGCTGCTGTTAGATCGCTTGCCACTTGCTCTTTTTCGCTACCAGGAGTTAGTAATGAATATCGAGTCAAGAATTACTGTTATGTGAAACCGTTGGATAAGAATAGCATGGTATATCTGCATGTGACAGGGTTACCGGCCAGAAGAAGAAGAAGAAGAAGAAGAAGAAGAAGAAGAAGAAGAAGAAGACGAGGAGGAGGAGGAGGAGGAGATTGGATTTATCCCCGCCCTTCACTACCCAAAGGAGTCTCAGAGCGGCTTACAATCTCCTTTCCCTTCCCCTCCCCACAACAGACACCTTGTGAGATAGGTGCGGCTGCGAGAGCTCTTTTCAAGAACAGCTGTGCCAGAACTATGGCTTGCTCAAGGTCATCCAGCAAATGCAAGTAGAAGAGTGGAGAATCAAAACCCGGTTCTCCTAGATTAGAGTCCGCACACTTAACCACCACACCACGCTGGGTTTAGGATCCATTGCAACTACCATTGGCTCAAACGACTGTAAGTGCTTAACATCTAATTCTCTTTCTTTTCAGATGGTATATCTGCATGTGCTGGTTACTGGGCTGTGGATTCCTGTGAGCAAAAATCCTACTTTGTGAGCTACTGGCATTAAAGCTGGGAGGGAGCGATTTGGCTACGGCATAAATTAGTTTGCTCTGGAGCCTTCCTTCCTGAGCTAAGAGAAAAATCTGTGAGCTGGAAGCTAAAAAAAATGGTGAGCTAGCTCACACTAACTCAGCTTAGAGGGAACACTGCTCCCCATACGTGGAGTGTCCAGCTTTGGTACACGCAAACGGAACTCCTAAAAAATAATAATAAGGATTTCATGTAGCAGATACTGAAGCTGAGGACATACATACCTCTGTTCAGGCAACATGGTGATCACAAGTAGGACTCTGGATGGGGTGGACTTCTCCTAGAATCACAACCGATCTTCAGGCCTCAGAGATCAGTTCCCCTAGAGGAAATGGCAGCTTTTGAGTGTGGGCTTTTATCCCCATTGCGTTCCCTCCCTTTCCCAAACAGCATCCTCCACAGGCACCATGCCCGAATTTCCAGGCATTTCCCAAGCTGAAGTTGGCACCCCTACATCCAAGTACTGGGAAGACATACACAAAGATATAAGCTTCATGGTATTGGTGTATTGTCTGAGAATGGCTCCTTCCTTCCTTCCTTCCTTCCTTCCTTCCTTCCTTCCTTCCATCCATCCATCCATCCATCCATCCATCCTAGAAGGGATCTGGTAGGTCTTGTGTAGAATTTATTGGAGGAGTTTATTGGAGGAGGAGGAGCAGTAACTGCAGCAGAAGCAGCAGTAGAAGGAGGAGGAGGAGAGTTGGATTTGTACCCTGTCCTTCACTTGGAGTCTCAAAGCAGCCTTCCCTTCCTCTCCCCACAACAGACACCCTGTGAGGTAGGTGGGGCTGAGAGAGCTCTGACAGAAACTGCTCTTGAGAGATCATCTCGGAGAGAACGTGTGACCAACTCAAGGTCACTCAGCTGACTGCATGGGGAGGAGTGAGGAATCAAGCTCGGTTCTCCGAATTAGAGTCCGCTGCTCTTAACCACTACAACCAAGTGGAGCCAAGGCGCAAACTTGATCGTAATGGGTAGAGTTTGGGAGAAAATACATATCCTGCAGTTCCAAACTGCCCTGGCCTGCATAGCCCATGCTGACTGCATCATGTCCAGTGTTCCCTCTAAGCTGAGTTAGTCTGAGCTAGCTCACCATTTTTTAGCCTCCGGCTCACACGCTTTTGTCTCGGCTCAGGAAGGGTGGCTCCAGAGCAAATTAATTTATGCAGCAGCCAAATGGCTCATTCACAACTTTAATGCCAGCAGCTCACATAGTAGAATTTCTGCTCACAAGACTCACAGCTTAGAGGGAACACTGATCATGTCATATCTTGTTGGCTAAGCAGGGTCAGCCCCGGTCAGTGCCTGGATGGGAGACCATTATGGAAGTCCAGGGTCGCCATGCCGAGGAAGGCAATGGCAAAATATCTCCTTTAGTCTCTTCCTGTGAAAACCCTATGGGGTTGCCACAAATTGACTTCCATTTGATGGCACTTTCCACCACCACTTCCAAATTCCAACAACTGAGAAGAACCAGGGCTCATTCCGTAGCAGGAGCTCCTTTGCATCTTAGGCCGCACCCCCCTGATGTAGCCAATCCTCCAAGAGCTTGCAGTAGCCCCTGTAAGAAGAGCTCTGTAAGCTCTTGGAGGATTGGCTGCATTGGGGGGGGGTGGCCTAATATGCAAAGGAGCTCCTGCTACGAAACGAGCCCTGAGAAGATCAGACCAGGACCCTCCTACTTGATTGGCAACTCCCCCCCACCCCCCAAATCCACACTGGAAAAAAAAAACATACATAGGCAAAGTCCTGTCTCCAAACCCAATATTTCCAGTATTTTTGGAGGCTCCATGTGGTTTGTGCTTTAGAAAAAACCTTCATAAGTCTTTTGGCTTCTGAGGGGAAGGCACCGAATCTCCTTCCCTGGAGGTTTTCAAGAACAAGGAAAGACCGGGCTGTGTCAGAAGGAATCTCAAAGCCTGACCTTTTGCTGATTCCCCTATGATTTTATCCCGAGAATTTGGCATTTGACGGTGACGTGGGATTGGGGGAGTGTATAATTTTCCAATTTCCAGATGCCAGTTTCAGCTCCTGGTCCGTCATTAAGCAACTGTGACTGTTTCAGGGAAATTCCATTAATCATTCACATTCCGCAAAGGAAAACACACAAAGGAGTTGTCAAAGGCAAGCAGCGACTCTCCATTTATTTGGTAATTAGGAACTGCTGGGTCAGAGATGCAAATTCCATGCCCAGTTAGAGCTAATGGAATATCCAGGGTTGTCTCACTGGCGCTCACACAATAGCTGGCAGAATTTAAGGGGGAGAATTTTTTTTTTTTTAAACTTGCTTTGGAGCCAAATCCAGAGCTGCTATGATCAGTAACCAGGCAGAATGCTAGACCTGGCCCGGATTGACCTGAGTTCCAATCCGTGCTGACCATCACAACAGAATAAAAATAATGGAACTAATGAGAATATTCAGGGGTCTGTTGGAGCGGGAGCGCACAGGAGCGCAGCTCCGGGAGTGAGGAGCCCAGGGGGCGGGCACATGACCAAGCCCCGCCCCCTCCTCGGCTTCCCCGAGCAGTGCAGAGGCGCAGCGCCCCGGGGAAAGCCCTGCTAGGGTCTTTATTGATTTTAATGTTTTGGTTTAATATTGATCATTTTAT
This sequence comes from Lepidodactylus listeri, assembly GCA_029233225.1. Classification (NCBI taxonomy): domain Eukaryota; kingdom Metazoa; phylum Chordata; class Lepidosauria; order Squamata; family Gekkonidae; genus Lepidodactylus; species Lepidodactylus listeri. Next base: position 9,141,144 of record JARCFY010000021.1, on the reverse strand, counting down.
CATTGTTCCTTTTATGACTGTGTGCTGCTTTTCCAGAGACTTGCTCAAGGTGGCATCTACATTTTCTAAGTATACCATTTTTTATCTGGGCACATGGCACATAAGTACTGGAGAAATTTCACCAACCTTCAGCAGCTTCCACCCCATCAGTTTGGTGTAGTGGTCAGGAGTTGGACTCTAATCTGGGAGAACCGGGTTTGATTCCCCACTCCTCCACATGCAGCTGCTGGTGTGACCTTGGGCCAGTCACAAGTTCTCTCAGAGCTGTTCTCTCATGAGCAGTTCTCCAAAGACCTCTCCCAGCCCCACCTACCTCACAGGGTGTCTTGTTGTGGGGAGGGGAAGGGAAAGGGATGGGTGGTGCACATGTCCTGGGTATCTCAAGTCTACTTGAAACCTGGTGGTTTCAAGGGAGCAGGAAGAGAATGAGGGTGTGTTCTTTAAGCTTATTTTTATTGCACAAAGTATTGGATGGGGAAGGAAATGGAAGAAGAGCAGGTCAGTTTCACTCACCTGTGGAGTGGAGCCTGAGGGGTGGGTGTTGCCTTCTGACACACTTCCTGTATGTTAGGGTGTGTGGCATATGCAAATGAATTATGCAAATGAGCTCCTGCACCTCTTTTCTACGAAATGACCCCGGACTGCAAGCACTTTACCTTCATTTTACATAGCAATGTGTACTGTTATTGTTATTATATTTTAACATGTTTTAAACTGTTTTATCTTGACTGGCACTGCGTGCCGCTTGTAAGCTGCCCTGAGCCCGCTTGCGGGGAGGGCGGGGTAAAAATGTGAAATGATAAATAAATAAATGAACCCGGGGTGTCAAACTTACAGCCCATGGGCCAGAACTGGCCGGTCCAGGGCTCCTATCTTGCCCGCAAGCAACTGATTACCCTTATGGCCAGACAACCAAGGCTGTGCATTTTGTGCCTGTATCCTGTCTCAGGGCTAATGAGTAAAGGGTGGTGGAAGCGGGAGGATGACCTTCAGGGAGATACGGTAAGGAAAGTGTTAACGTTTTAAGCATGTTTGTATTTTGAGTAAAAAAAATAATGTCGTTAATTGGGTTTGCCTGGGTCCTTTATAAAGTTTATATGCTTTTATGGTTTTTAGCACGAAGTTTTAATATTTTAAAGCTGGTATTGTTTATATTTTATGCTTTAATTTGCCCTGAGCCCGCTTACGGGGAGGTCGGGATAGAAACTGAATAAATCCAATCACATTAAATCTCTGGTAGCTGGCATAGCATTTTATGGCACACATGGCCCAGCCTGACAAAGTGACATTTATGTCAGATCTGGCCCTCATAAGAACTGAGTTCGACATCTTTGGGCTAAACCATTAGTGCGGCATCCATGCTGACCGTGTGGCCCAGATTACTGTCCACTCGGTTGTGGACACTGTCAGTCCGAGTGGACAATACTGACTTTGATGGACTAATGACTCTTAGGTTGCGGTCACACGGGCCAGAAAAAATGGGGGGGAAGCGAGGCTATTTCCTCCGGAGGAATTTGACCCGCATTTGCATGATCACACCCCCCTTTGAAGCTGTGGGTTTAGTCTGTCAGTGTGTGATCAGACGCAACTGCGGGTGAGTTGGGGGGGCTGTCCCGTTTTTTCCCCATGCGCTTAAACAAGGGATCGATGAATCGTACCTGCACACTGCGGGCTCCCTATGGAGTTTGTGATTATGCGCAGTCAGACTATCCCAATGCCATGAGAGTGCGCTGGAGCGATCAGACATGGGAAATTCTGTCCATGGCTCATCGCAACCCATTTACCTCGGATTTCCCCTGGTGTCTTTTAACTCCGCTTCTGCGGCGGAACAGAATGGGTTTCCAATGGCTGCAGGGGGCTTCCCAGGTGTTATTGTCTGATCACTCCCATTAAATCCACCCGGCATTCATGCCGATGTTGGGTCTAATTGTGCATGTGATCGCAGCCTTATTCATAAGAACATAAGAGAAGCCAATGTTGGATCAGGCCAATGGCCCATCCAGTCCAACACTCTGTCACACAGTGGCCAAAAATACCTGGTGCCATCAGGAGGTCCACCAGTGGGGCCAGGACACTAGAAGCCCTCCTACTGTTGCCCCCCAAGTACCATATTCCATATATGGCAGATTCCATATAAGGCAGCCTTATGTGATTATATCCTGGGAGTTCATCTTGATACTTCCTTAACGCATTCCACTCCCCCCACCCTTTTGGCTCGGCATAGCAGGAAAAATATAATTCTGTCGCTGTTTGCCTCCTTCTGCCCTGTTTTCAGAGGGGCAAATTAAAGGTCAAGTTAGACATTTGATCTATTTTAATGCAGGCAGCTATGCAGATGAACCGATCTGACATATTTAAATAAAACATTCTAATGGCGTGTTCCGGCCTCGGGGGCCTTGGGCAGCATACATTGTATTTGTTAGACACTATGGCTTAATTACTCTCATAAATGAATTATACCCGTTTCAATTTAAAACCATAAGTGTTGCATTTGAACTAGGGTCAAATTAAACTTTCTGTCAATTATGCAGATTACTTAAGCAATTATGTAAATTGTTAATAAATTCTTAAGCAGAGAGATTTTTTTGGCTTGCTATATATATATGCTGTGCTTACGTGAAGGTGGTATCCAACAGCCAGAGATCGCTACCATGAAGATTGCGGCTCAGTTTCTGCTTTGGTAAAGTTAGACGGACGTGGCTGCCATCTTGGTTATCGCTCACCATCTGGCTTGGAGGCAATGCTCTCTAAGCCGTGGAGTCATGAGAGCAAAAATTCTACTTTGAGAGCTACTAGCATTAAAATTGTGAATGAGCAGTTTGGCTGCTGCAAAAATTAGTTTGCTCTGGAGCCATCCTTCCTGAGCTGAGACAAAAATCTGTGAGCTGGAGGCTAAAAAACTGTGAGCTAGCTCACACTAACTCAGCTTAGAGAGAACACAGCTTGGAGGCACAGAATTCTGCGATTTGGTCCAGAGTTATAAAGCAGACGCCGTGATCTGTTCCCCCCCACCCAATCCCCAACCATCTCTGAGAAATTTCACTGACCTGACTGAAATTCTTTCTCTTTCTCTCAACAATCTTCAGACATTTTAACTGAAGGCAACCCTCCAAATGCACTACACACTTTGTTTCAATTGCAAATTAGTGACAAACTAGCAGCCGAAATATCTCCCTGAAAATTCTCATGAATTATAACCCTTTTTCTTGACATCTCTCAAATACCAGGTCTGAGGAAGAACTCTTGGATTTGTTTTGAATTCGTTTTGAATTTTGCCTAATGAAAAGTTTCACAACCAAAACAGGAGTCAAAAATCAAACCCAAACAAAAAAAACCCCCTGTGTATACAATATAAATCGCTATAACATTTATATCAAAAGGGTACGAATGGAATGAAACAACCAACATTCAATACAAAAAAAATTCCCTATCTACCCAAATAATCATCATTTTTAGCCACCGTTGGACTACAAAAATACATTGATGGAACCTGACTTGTGTAAGAACATAAGAGAAACCAATGTTGGATCAGGCCAAGGGCCCACACAGTCCAACACTCTGTCATACTCTGGCCAAAAACACCAGGTGCCATCAGGAGGTCCACCAGTGGGGCCAGGACACTAGAAGTTCTCCCACTGTTGCCCCTCTCCCCAAGCACCAAAAATACAGAGCATCACTTGAACTAGAGTTCCTATCTATACCTTGTGGCTAATAGCCACTGATGGACCTCTGCTCCATATGTTTATCTAATTCCCTCTTGAAGCCGTCTGTGCTTGTAGCCGCCACCACCTCCTGTGACAGTGAGTTCCATGTGTTGATCACACTTTGGGGGAAGAAGTGCTTCCTTTTATCTGTTCTAACCCGACTGCTCAGCCATTTCATCGAGTGCCCACGAGTTCTTGTATTGTGAGAAAGGGAGAAAAGTACCTCTGTTCCCGAAATCGCCCCTCCTAAAATACACCCCAAAATACACTCCTCCCAAAATCAGCAGTTCTGGCGTGGGCAAGGACTTCTCGTCTTCCACAGTAAAGACTGAGTCAAGAAACACTGAAGGGACCTGCTATTTGTGAAGAACTTTAAGGAGGATTATTTTTGGAACTTTGTCCTATGTTGAGAATGTGTGTGGAACTTTAATCATGCAAGCATCTTATATTGCTAATAAGTGTATTTTCTGATCTCTGTAGCTGTCAGAATCTGACAATTGCTTGCTTGTTCTAAGACTGCCTTAATGTTACTTTCGGTTTCTTTGTGCCTTGCTATCACCCAAATGTTTTATTGCTTGCCTTGAAGTAGAAGTCGCTGCCCTGTTTAGTGTTACTTTTCCCCAGGAGGATGGCCTCTCGCATTCCTAGGCGTCACATAAACAACCGTGCCTGTCTTGTCTGGTTCCCTCCCCCCTCTCCTTTGCGACTCCATGTCTGTTATCAGAGTGGGTACAACCTTGGAAGTTATTTTATTGTCTCTGGCCAAATGTTATGCCTAGCGTTCGCACATCTGGGTCACTCAGGCCAAGAAGGGAATTTTTATAACTTTCCCACCTTTGGTGGGAACAAACGGTTGCCATTTTCTTCCCACTTTTTTTGTATATGTTCGGATTGGATGTTTATGCATAAGCACCTTTGCATGAAGGTATATTAACCCAGGTCATCTTTATTCTGTATCTCTAACAAACATCGAGTCCCTGTTCCAGTATTAGAAATAAAGAACTCTGTTTGACTACAAAGATCTGATCTTTTGCTGATAGTACAGAAGCCTCACAGTAGCCTGGAAATGAGCTGTAATTCCAGGGGATCCCCAGGCCCCACCTGGAGGCTGGCAACCCTGTGGGCATTTCATTTGGAAGAGCTTTCACAAGGAGAAGGGTCTCCTCGCTGTAACCACCATCCAGTGTGGCTTTTGCCCACACATGTCCCAGTGAACCCAGCACGGCCTCTCTAGTGGTCCTTCTTTTTCCTGTGGAAAAGATGGAAGGACACGACTCACTTCAAATCCTGGTCTTTTTTGGCAGTTTAAAGATGAACTGTTATAGAGAAAACTTGCTGGATCTCAGAAATGGATCCAGTACCCCTAAATCCTTTAGCAAACAGTGGTGGAGTCACTTATTATAAAGTGTGTTCCCAGGCCAAACAGTGGGAGAGTTGGTGGGCCGAGGACACAGGGATGAAGTCTGTTTCCGGCGATTCCTAGAGCTGCCCATTGTCACTTCCGGGTTGTATCTAGAAATGATGTCCTAGCACAATGCCAGCACTGTTTGTTTTTTTTTTAAAATGTTTTTATTATTGTGCCAGGTTTGCCAGTCTCCAGGTGGTGCCTGGAGATTTTTCACTATTGCAACTAATCTCCAGGCAATAGAATAGGGTTGCCAGGTTCCCTCCTTGCTCCAGTGGGCGGATTTGGGGGCATTCCAGGATATCCCCAATGTGATGATGTCGCCCGGAAGTGATGTCATTGCACCAGGGACATTGTGAAGGTACACTATGGTTTAAGGGTAAAATTCTATGGTAAAACTGGCTTAAACCCATAGAGTTTTGGCCTTAAACTAGAGTGCCCTTGCTCGATGTCCCGGACATGATGTCATCACTTCTGGGTCATGCATCGTATCAGGGAAGTCACATAGGGGTGTGGCTGTTTGGAGGCAGGGTTTCCCCTGCCAGTCAACTGGCCAGTAGTGGGGAGAAGCCCCTAAAACCGGGGGAAACCCCACCCCAAACTGGGGACTGGCAAGCCTACAACTTAGATCAGTTCACCTGGAGAAAATGGCTGCTTTGGAAGGTGGACTCTATGGCATTATGGCCTACTGAAATCCACCCCCTCCCCAAATTCCATCCTCCACAGTAGGGTTGTCAGCCTCCAGGTGGGGCCTGGGGATCTCCCGCTTTTACAACTGATCTCCAGCGGACAGATATCAGCTGTCCTGGAGAAAATGGCTGCTTTGAAGGGTGGACTCTATGGCATTGTACCATGCTGAGGCCCCTCCCCTCCCCAAGCCCCGCCCTCTCCCGGCTCCACCCCCAAAGTCCCCAGGTATTTTTCAAGCAAGACCTGGCAACCCTAGGCTCTACCCCCCCAGAAATATCCTGGCATTTCCCAACCCGGAGCTGGCAACCCAATTTTATGCTCTTCCCAGCAACAGCAGCGATTTGAAAGTAGTATACAAATCCTGTTTGTTTTCTTGTGGCTATTAATTTTTGATATTTGAAAGGTTATTTGTTTACTTACTTACTTACTTATTTATCACATTTTTATCCCGCCTTTCCAGACAGCTGGCTCAAGGCGGCTTGCAGCAATAAAATACCATAAATGGCTTACAGTTTAAAACAGAAGATAAGAATATTATAAATTAAAACAACATATACATGACTTATACAGATGGCGATCTGAGTTCAGAGGTGAAAACAGCAGCAACGGATTCGACCCACTACACCACTCTAGGTTATCCACTCTAGATACACCTTATAGTATGCCCAAAATCTAGGGTAGCCAGGTCCGGGTTGGAAAATACCTGGAGACTTTGGGGGTGGATCCAGGAGAGGGTGGTGTTTGGGGAGGGGAAGGGAAGGGCCTCGGCACGGTACGATGCCATGGAGTCCACCCTCCAAAGCAGCCATTTTCTCCAGGGGAGCTGATCTCGGTCAGTTGGAGATCAGTTGTAAAAGCGGGAGATCCCCAGACCCCACCTGGAGGCTGGCAACCCTACCAAACTCCTTTATCAGCTCTGACACCAAAATGCCTGGACTTTCTGGATAAGAAACACACCTCCTCCCCGCTCCTCCCAGCAGATTTCTCACTCGGCTGAACAGAACTGCGGCTTTCGATCAATGCTCTTTGGTTCGGGGGAAACTCGGGTGGATTGTTCCTGTGCTAGGTAGAAACAGGGACCTGGAAGTGCCGTGTGGGAAAACAGAAAAGCAAACTTTGCCACTCACTAGGTCTCTCTTCCGCTTGGCTGTCATCGGGATGGGAAAGCTGGGCCTTCCCAATCTCCGGCGCCACTAATTGAAGCCCTAATAAAGACAAGGCTTCTGACCTTAATCCTCCGGGCCTCTTACCTTGCGCAAATTAACATTTTAACATCAGTTACAAAATGTGCTACATTTCTAAGGGGTGGCGGAAGAAAGCCGCCAATGTGCCAGCATATGCATATCAAAGCCAGAGAAGAGGTGGGGGAAATTCAATGAATGCTAAATTATGGATCTAGAGAGAACTGCCTTTCCTTTTTTTTTTTTAAAAAAAAAAATCTACATGGCTGTATCTTTAAACTCCAGAGTATTCAACCAAAGGCGCGGGGCCAACCGTACCTGGCAACCTTTTTTTAACTTTTTCTATTCTTTGCAAGGCTTTATAAAATAATAGATGAAAGGCCCCTTTCAAAATGATTTTTGCCTTTTTGTAGTGCTTCTCTCTCAAGCTGTTCTGCATACTAAAAGTCAGGGCCACCTTGAGTGGGTTACGTCTTTAATTCTTTATTTTGAAAGTGCAGGTTTCTAAAAGGCAGGGTTAGCCAGAAAGCTGGGGTGCTCAGAAGGGGCGGGGAGGCAAACTCCTTTCGAACCGCCACCCAGAACTGATGCCTAGCATCCACCAATTGTATTCCAGCTCTTATCTTCAGCTGCCAGTCGCAGGCTTCCTCTCTGTATTGAAGTCTGAAGCATGTGTAGTGGCTGAAGGTAATGTCCCCAAATGGGGTTTGAGTGCAAAGCATGCACCGACCTTGCTGTAGCTAAGCATAGATGGATTGGATCAATACGAGAGCCAGTTTGGTGCAGTGGTGAGGAGCGCGGACTCTAATCTGGGAGAACCGGGTTTGATTCCTCACTGCTCCACATGCACCTGCTGGATGACCTTCGGTCAGTCACAAGTTCTCTCAGAGCCAGGTGTAGTGGTTAAGGGTGCAGCTGCTTGGGTCGGTCACAAGTTCTCTCAGAGCCAGTTTGGTGTGGTGGTAAAGTGCGCGGACTCTAATCTGGGAGAACCGGGTTTGATTCCTCACTCCTCCACATGCACCTGCTGGATGACCTTGGGTCAGTCACAAGTTCTCTCAGAGCCAGATTGGTGTAGTGGTTGGGTGTGCAGACTCTAATCTGGGAGAACCGGGTTTGATTCCTCATTCCTCCACTTGCAGCTGCTGGTGTGATCTTGGGCAAGCCATAGTTCTGGCACAGCTGTTCTTGAAAAAGAGCAGTTTCTTGCAGAGCTCTCACAGCCCCACCTACCTCACAGGGTGTCTGTTGTGAGAAGGGGAAGGGAAAAGAGTTTGTAGGCTGCTCTGAAACTCCTTTGGGTAGTGAAGGGCGGTGTATAAATCCAGTCTCCTCCGCCTCCTTCTCCTCCTCCTCCTCTTCTTCTTCTTGCTGTTTGGGCAGTTCTCAAGAGAGCTCCAATATCTTCTTCCTCTTCCTCTTCTTCTTACTTCAAGGGCAGTTCTCAAGAGAGCTCTCTCAGCCCCACCTACCTCACAGGGTGTCTGTTGTGAAGAGGGGAAGGGCAAGGAGACTGTAAGCTGCTCTGAGACTCCTTTGGGTAGTGAAGGGCAGGATATAAATACAGTTTCCTCCTCCTCCTTCTCCTCCTTCTTACACCTGCAGAATACTAAATACCCCAGTACACTCCCAAAATCCCAGGAGACATTTTTTTGTTACATCCAGAATTTCAGAAGAGTTTTGCATTATTTTGGGTGACCTAAGGCCAATCCTAAACAGCTAAAATTTCAGATATAATGTCAGCTCAGGCACATCCGAATGAGCTCTGACCTTGAAGGCCCAGGCTAGATCTCCGAATTTAAGCAGGGCCAGCCCTGGTTAGTACTGGGGTGGGAGACCACCAAGGAAATCCTGGGTTGCCACACAAAGGAAGGTAGTGGCCAGTCACCTCTGCCCTGACCGGGAAGGCCCAGGCTAGCCCGACCTCATCACATCTTGGAAGTTAAGCAGGATCAGTCCTGGTTAGACCTGGGATGGGAGACCACCAAGGACGTTCAGGGCTGCTCAGCAGAGGCAGGCAATGGCCAACCACCTCGGTTGGTCTCTTGCCTCGAAAGCCCTATGGGGTTGCCATATGTTGGCTGCTACTGGATGGCACTTTCCATCACCACCGTATCCAAGTACACACCCCTAGGGGCCACCATGGCCTGCCCCTCTGTTGTCTGGTTGGTAGATCTAGAGCCCTGACCAGCAAGATGGAGTTCCACCACCTGATTCCTCCTCTTCTCTCTGGCTCTCTCTCCTGCAACCTGAAGATATGCCGGATTCCTCCTCATCTGCCAGCTCCTGAGCCCTTTCATAGATTCGCCAGCAGGCCACAGGTGTGCCGCAAATGCTGCCAGCCTCTCATGAGTGGCTCAGAAGTGGTTGGCAGGGGCACCGGATAGCTCCAGAGTCCTTCTAGGGTGCCACCGATCAGTTGTCAGGAAAAGTTGGAGTTTCCCTGCCATCCCTGGACATTGATACTCTGAGGGCACTGTTCTGTACTGTCTGCGGGACCGTGCTAGCCTTAGCCTTGCAGGGGTGGAAGCCTTCAGCTTTCTGGTCATCTTTGGAGTCCTTGCTTTGGGTGTTCCTACCAATTTAAGAAGAATATAGACAGGGGTCCTTTCGTAGAAAAAGAGGTGCAGGAGCTCATTAGCATACCTCATTAGCATATGCCACATCCCCTGACATCACCAGAAGTGTGTCAGAAAGGGAATGTCAGTTTCAGCCCCATTATACCCTATGGGCCAATGGCAAAAACTCATAGGGTATATGAGGGGCTGGAAAAAAGGGGGTTTGAGGGAGAGGCTCCAAACTTGCAGGATTGCTGCTGGGGCCTCTCCTAGAAATACCCACTAAGTTTCAAGAAGATTGGACCAGGGGGTCTAATTCTATGGGCCCCCAAACAGGTTGTCCCATCCCCTCCATTGTTCTCTATGGTGGGAAAAAATGTTAACTTTTTTCCTCCCATAGACAACAATAAAGGGAATGGGGGCAACCTGTTTGGGGGCCCGTAGAATTGGACCCCCTGGTCCAATCTTCTTGAAACTTGGTGGGTATTTCGAGGAGAGGCCCCAGCAGCAATCCTGCAAGTTTGGAGCCTCTCCCTCAAACCCCCTCCCCTCCAGTTGCTTTTAAAATTGCCGCCGAATTTCGGCAGCAATTCGGCAGCGGGCTGAATCAGATCAGAGAATCTGATTCGGCCCGTGGCTGCCCTAGTGGCCACTCCTGAGCTGGCGGAGCTTCGCTCCGCCTCGCTCCAGCCCCAACGGACCCCTGAATATAGACAAGCGGGAACACGCCCAGAGGAGGACAACAAAGATGGGGAGGGGTCTGGAGACCAAGTCCTGTGAGGAAAGGTTGAAGGAGCTGGGTATGTTCAGCCTGGAGAGGAGATGATATGATAACCATCTTCACGTACTTGAGGGGCTGTCATATAGAGGATGGCGTGGAGTTGTTTTCTGTTGCCCCAGAAGGTCGGACCAGAACCAGCAGGTTGAAATTAAATCAGAAGAGTTTTCGGCTAAACATTAGGAAGAACTTCCTGACAGTTAGAGAAGTTCCTCGGTGGAACAGGCTTCCTCGGGAGGTGGTGGGCTCTCCTTCTTTGGAGGTTTTCAGACAGAAGCTAGATGGCCATCTGACAGCAATGCAGATTGTGTGAACTTTGGCAGTTCATGAGCAGGGAGGGCAGGGAGGGTTGCATCAGGGCTTAGTTCTCGTGGCCCTTTTTTTACACATCCAGAGAATGTTTGATTCCCCACTCCTCCACTCGCAGCTGCTGGATGACCTTGGGCAAGCCATAGTTCTGACAAGAGCTGTCCTTGAAAGGGCAGTTCTCGAAAGAGCTCTCTCTGCCCCACCTACCTCGCAGGGTGTCTGTTGGGAGGGGAAGGGAAAGGAGTTTGTAAGCCACTCTGAGACTCCTTTGGGTAGTGAAGGGCGGGGTATAAATCCAGTCTCCTCCGCCTCCTTCTCCTCCTCCTCCTCTTCTTCTTCTTGCTGTTTGGGGACTTGAAAATGACCCCGTGCAATGCAACTCCCTTGCAACGGTATTCCTTGCACAAGCATATACAGGGGTCATTTCGTAGAAAAAGAGGTGCAGGAGCTCATTAGCATAACTCATTTGCATATGCCACACCCCCTAACATACCGGAAGTGTGTCAGAAGGCAACACCCACCCCTCAGGCTCCACTCCACAGGTGAGTGAAACTGACCTGCTCTTCCTCCATTCCCTTCCCCATCCAATACTTTGTGCAATAAAAATAAGTGTCAAGAACACACCCTCATTCTCTTCCTTGAAACCACCAGGTTTCCAGTAGACTTGAGATACCCAGGACATGTGCACCACCCATCCCTTCCCCTCCCCACAACAAGACACCCTGTGAGGTAGGTGGGGCTGAGAGAGGTCTTTTGAGAACTGCTCATGAGAGAACAGCTCTGAGAGAACTTGTGACTGGCCCAAGGTCACACCAGCAGCTGCATGTGGAGGAGTGGGGAATCAAACCTGGTTCTCCCAGATTAGAGTCCAACTCCTGACCACTACACCAAACTGATGGGGTGGAAGCTGCTGAAGGGTTGGTGAAATTTCTCCAGTACTTATGTGCCATGTGCCCAGATAAAAAATGGTATCCTTAGAAAATCTATATGCCACCTTGAACAAGTCTCTGGAAAAGCAGCACACAGTCATAAAAAGAACAATGATAAAATTATCAATATTAAAACAAAACATTAAAAACAATAAAGACCCCAGCAGGGCTTTCCCCGGGGCGCTGCGCCTCTGCACTGCTCGGGGAAGCCGAGGAGGGGGCGGGGCTTGGTCATGTGCCCGCCCCCTGGGCTCCTCACTCCCGGAGCTGCGCTCCTGTGCGCTCCCGCTCCAACAGACCCCTGAGCATGTACCATCTCCCACCTGCAGTTGCTGCTTTTGTTCTACAGAACTGGTGATAACGTCTGCACGCTTGCTGCCTGTTCCAGACATGCATGTTATCGCATCAGCAGGGGCAAACGACAGACGTCTCCCCCACCCCGCTTGATTAGCTTGCTCCCCCTTTTGGAGAAGGAGGCAGTCTTCTTTCCCTTTCTCCTTCCTTCCCTCTTTTTCTCCCTCCCTGTTTTTTCTCCCCCGCCCCCTCCTCCATGACATTAGAGAGTCCGAAGTGACATACATTTTTTATAGCTTCATAAAGTCGTCTCCTGACCGGGTCACCCTTCTCATAACTAGGGAGCAGAACGCTTGAAAAAAGCCATTCATCACCGTGAAAGGAGCCCATGTCTACCGGCTCCAATATGTGCATGATCTGGCAAGATTCAGCCCCGTGCAAATGCTAAGTTACTCCTTCGCTAATGCTAGATGACCTGTTCCCTTCGATTAGCACATGAAAGGGGACAGGAAGGACAGGCCAGGCTGCACGGGTCTGCAGAAAGGGCTCTCGGGACGTGGCCCACGACCAAAGCCTTTTTACTCAATGTACTGAACCGAGCCCCAAAATTAAATTCATATTTATACTAATTAAAGATTCAATTAAATAAAGATAAAATAGGGGGGAAGAGAATTTGTTCCTGCCTAATGGTCTATGTCTCATTTATTACTTTCAACACAAGTCCCCAGGAAAAGCTGGTGCAGAGTTATTTTCTGGTTTATGTCTTTGAGCTTCCCTCAAACACACAATTGTTTTGTTGCTGTTCAGCTTGGCTATGCACAGGTCTTAGAAGGAGGTCTTTCCCGTGCTTTCGGCTGGAGACGCTGGGGACTGAACCTGGGACCTGCTGCATGCCGAGCAGATGCTCTGCCTTTGAGTCACAGCCCCTCCCTAACCGAAGCTGCCTTAAACTGAGTCAAACGCTTGGCCAGTCTTACCTGCTCTGACTGGCAGCTGCTCTTCAGCGGCTCAGGCAGAGGTCTTTCCAATCACTCTCTGATCCCGCTGACGAGAGACGCCCGGGGTCGATCCAGGCACCTTCTTCATGCAAAGCAGGTGCTCAACCACTGAGCCACGGCCCCTCCCTTAATGCTTTGGATTGGAATTAAGGAGAGACAGAACTGCTGGCTTCTGCTGCAAAATACCTCAGAAGAACTCAAAGATACTAATTTGGATCTGCCCACACTACAGAGTTAATTTTTTCAGGTGAGTTCTGTAGCGTAGACCTTTGTGCATACGGAATGAACACAAGCTAGCCACATCCCGAGTGACCCTACACAAATGCAGAGGTTTCTAGGTAGCAAGTTATGGCATAGGTTGGGCTAGGGATACCCTTGGGATCTCCTCAGTTCCTGAGTTACGAGGACAGCGGCCTCCGGCTCAGTGTGGGGTATATGTAGGGTTGCCAACTCCACGTTTGGAAATTCCTGGAGATTTGAGGGGGAGAACCCGGGAAAATGACAGACAGGGCTTTAGCAAGGTATAATGCCATAGAGTTCACCCTCCAAATCATCCGTTTTCTCCAGGGGAACTGATCTTTGTTGTCTGGAGATTAATGGTAATTCCAGGAGATCTGCAGGCCCCTCCTGGAAGGTGGCAACCTTATGAGGACTGGTCATTCATGCCATAACATGAGATTTCCAGACCTGAACTGCAATCCACCCGACTTGCGGTGCTTTCGCACACCAGTTTGGTATTGTGGATAAGAGCGGTGGACTCTAATAGAAATAGAAATATACTTTATTGTCATTGTACATAGTACAATGAAGTTAAAAAGTGCCATCATTCAGTGACTCGCAACATACAATCATGCGCACTCACAAAGACATTCACGACTGCTTCTCCCTTGTGATTTACATAGCAACCAAACCACTGTTTCCCCCAGATTTCGATCTCAAGCAGCATTCAGGGCAATAATAGCTCTCGAGTAAAAACTGTTTTCTAATCTATTTGTCCTTGTTTTGATTGTCCTATATCTTCTGCCCGAAGGCAGCAGTTCGAACAAGGAATCTGGGAGAACCGGGTCTGATTCCCCGCTCCTCCACTTGCAGCTGCTGGATGGCCTTGTGCAAGCCATAGTTTTGTCAGAGCTGTTCTCTCAAGGACAGCTCTGGAAAGAGCTCTCTCAGCCCCGCCTACCTCACAGGGTGTCTGTTGTGGGGACGGAAAAAGGGAAAGGAGTTTGTAAGCTGCTCTGAGACTCCTGAGTGAAGGGCAGGGCATAAATCCAATCTCTTCCTCTCCTTCTTCTGAACAACATACTTTCAGTCCACTTTCGGTGCACTTTGCAACTGGATTTTCCTGTGTGAAATGGCAAAATCTACTTACAAATGGTCGTGGGAGTAGATTGAAACTGTCTTATTGAGCATCTTGTGGAAGCCATATTCCATGTTTGGTCTATAAAATTGCTTCTGGGATTTGGGGTCAAATTGGAGTGGGACTATAAGTCATCCCGACTTAACCACTATTTTTTCTGCAGCTATCAGGTGATAGCTTAATTCTGATGAAGGGCATTTATTAGAGTCAAGGGCATTGCCGGAAGGTTCACAGTGGAGAGTTATGTAGATGTAGAATGTTTGGATGAGACATTCCTTGGGGAACCTCCATTAGACTAACTTGGGTTTCATGTTAGAAGAAAGGGAGGATTTAAATAAAAGGTCTTTTTTTAAAAAAAGTTTTGCTGTGACAGTGAGCGTATTTTATTTATCTTATTTACTTCATCTACACCACAGTCTTTCTCCCACTGGGGCCTCAAAACGGCGTATGTTGTTCTCTTCCTACAGTTTTCCCTTACAACAACCCTGTGAGGTTCGGCTGAGAGGATGTGATTGGCCCAAGGTCACCCAGCGAGCTTACACGGCAGCGTGGGGATTCAAATCTGGGTCTCCCGGATCCTAGTCCGACACTGTAACCACTACACCACTCTCCAGCATACACAAAACAGTAATAGTTTGTTGGCTATTGTAACACTGCGTGCAAGAGGATCTGAGAGGGGAAGTGTTCAGACGATTCTCTCCCTTGGGTACATTTGGCTGTTGACCCCACCATCTCATTGGTTAGATGTTGAGCCTCTTTTGCCCTTGCTTACCTTCTATTTTCATCTTATATAGGACCTCTCTTCTTCTCTCTCTTGCTTGGGCTTGGAGCTGTAACAAGTTAACCTTTTCAAATTAATCTGTTCACAATAAGTTAAATGTACCCACAGGAATAAAACATGTAAGATGTGCTTCTATTTTTCTTAGTAAAATTTCTTTCTCTTGTCACCATTGGAGTCAGACCATCTTTGCAATTGGGTTGAACAGCATTCTCCCCTGAGCGAGGAAATGTGGAGGATCGGGGATACGGTGTAAAGCTTCTGTGCTTCCAAGTCAAAGGATTTTTAATGATTTTTTAAAAACATTTAATTTAATATAGTTAATCCCAAACTTTTATTAATTCATCTTGCTTGGTAAACAAACTGTGGCACGCAACTCAGCATCTAGATATGATGAAAAAGTGTAATTGCCAATTATAAAATAAGGTCTGTAGAGCTGCTGTATCGATTTAAGATAAAGGGGAGAAGAAAAAGCAGTCCACGTGGTATATTTTGCAACAATCTCGGCTTCAAAGTGCCAAGCGAGATAAACAAAAGGGCCGAGGGATTTGTGCAGTGGTGGGGGGGGGAAAGTACATCAAATACGGCCCTCCCCCCAACCATTCAAAAGTCTTTCCCAAAATGTTTCTGTCTTGGGGTTTTCTTCTTCTTCTTCCTGAAACAAAAACACTGCACTCTCTAAAGATGCAAACTTACAAAGTACCTCAAAACACCTTTTGTTGCCTAAGAAGCACTAAGAGCCTGTGTCAAACCCCATTCTCTTCAAAATATTTCAGGAACTAGGGAACCCCCCCTCCCTTTGACAACTTTGACACTTTCCAGAACGTTCCGCCAGGCCTGTCGTAAGGATGGAATGAATTCTGGACTTGAAAGCCTGCAATTTCGACAGTGGTGAAACCTCGCCATCATCACTTTCCTAGCTTCACCACGGGTGGTTCCTTTCCCATTCCCGGAGACTGCTCAGAGGCATTCAAAAGCTCCCTCTACGCTAACCTAGGCATGACTTCGGATCACCCGGATTTTTTTTTTCTTTATTGCTAGTTTCATGCCCTGAAATTGCCAAAGATCCCAAGATAGGTTATGTTATGTCTGCTGACAGCCGCAAGGCGGCAGCGGCATATAGCCCGCCAATAAGATCTCTGGCGGGAAATTCTGGGCCGAGAATAGGGCCGGGAGAAGTCGAGGTTACTGTATATAGTTGGCCCCTCTCGGCCAGTACGCCATTACTCTTTGTGTACCAATAAACTAGGAATAGCTAGAAGAAGAAGAAGAAGAGATTGGATTTATACCCCGCCCTCCACTCCCCAAGGGAGTCTCAGAGTGGTTTACAAACTCCTTTTCCCTTCCCCTCCCCACAACAGACACCCTGTGAGGTAGGTGGGGCTGAGAGAGCTCTTTCCCAAGCTGTCCTTGAGGGAACAGCTGGTACAGAGCTATGGCTTGCCCGAGGCCATCCAGCCAGGTGCAAGTGGAGGAGTGGGGAATCAAACCCGGTTCTCCTAGATTAGAGTCCGTGCACTTAACCACTACACCAAACTGGCTCTCGTCGTTACGTCGTTGTCTGTCTCATCTATGCCATGAACCCAGTACACAAGACAATGACGTGGCTATTCCTAGTTTATTGGTACACAAAGAGTAATGGCGTACTGGCCGCGAGGGGCCAATTATATACAGTAGCCTTGGCTTCTCCCGGCCCTATCTCTGGGCCAGAATTTCCCGCCAGAGATCTTATTGGCGGGCTATATGCCGCTGCCGCCTTGCGGCTGTCAGCGGACATAACAGGTTACTTGACAAAAAACAGCTGCAATAAATAATCAGCCAAGTGTTACCCTTTGTCTAGGAGCAAAGCCAATACCTTAGGAAGAAGCCAAGAAGGAAGGAAAAGGAAAAATCTGCAGGGTTATTACTCATTATTTTTTTGTGTGGAAAAATTACATTTATATACCGCTTTTCAACGATCAGGGACTGTAAGGCGGTGCACATAAAAAACATTAAAGAAGAAGAGACGTGAGCATGTAAGAAGAGAAGAAGAGATTGGATTTATACCCCGCCCTTCACTACCCAAAGGAGTCTCAGAGTGGCTTACAAACTTCTTTCCCTTCCCCTTCCCCTTCCCACAACAGACACCCTGTGAGGTAGGTGGGGCTGAGAGAGCTCTGACAGAAACCGCTCTTTTTCAAGGACAGCTGTGCCAGAACTATGGCTTGCCCAGGGTCATCCAGCAGGTGCAAGTGGAGGAGTGGGGAATCAAACCTGGTTCTCCCAGATTAGAGTCCGCACACTGAGAGCCAGTTTGGTGTAATAATAATATACTTTATTGTCATTGTACATAGTACAATGACATTAAAAGGTACCATCCTTCAGTGACTCACAACATATAATCATGCGCACTCACACAGACATTCACGACTGCTTCTCCCTTGTGATTTACATAGCAACCAAACCACTGTTTAATCACTGTAGTGGTTAAGTGTGCGGACTCTAATCTGGGAGAACCGGGTTTGATTCCCCACTTCTCCACTTGCACCTGGCTGGATGACTTTGGGCAAGCCATAGCTCTGCATCAGCTGTTCTCTCAAGGACAGCTTGGGAAATAGTTCTCTCAGCCCCACCTGCCTCACAGGGTGTCTGTTGTGGGGTGGGGAAGGGAAAGGAGTTTGTAAGCTGCTCTGAGACTCTTAAGTGAGTGAAGGGCGGGATATAAATCCAATCTCTTCTTCTCTTCTTCTTAACCACTGCACCAAACATTTGGACAATGAGAAGTGGCATTAAAAGTATAAAATAATTAAATCAAATCACATAAAAACAATAGAAGAGGACAACCAACAACCGTTATTGGGGGGGTATGCCAAACTGATACCTAGGAATAATTTCATATTTCCATTGGAAAAATGGAATTTCCATATTTCCATTCATTAAAAAAAATGAATTAGGTTTTCAGTGATTATCTATCTAACATAATGTATCTGAAGAAGTGTGCATGGAAGAAGAAGAAGAAGAGATTGGATTTATACCCTGTCCTTCACTATCCAAAGGAGTCTCAGAGCGGCTTACAAACTCCTTTCCCAGATTCTCCAAGCATAAACCTTGAATAAAACTTTGTTGGTCTTAAAGGTGCTACTGGACTTGAACTTGTATCTAACATAAATTAAGGTTAGAGTTTTTGACTCCAGAAAAGTTGGTAGAAATATCAGCAGCTACTTTGGCAGGTAGATGAGATATTCAGCCTGTCTTCTCCATCCCTTCAAATAATTCAAACACAATTGTGACCTATCAAGATCTCCCTATGTCCATACTATGGTCTTTAGACTGCCTCCCACACACATACGTTTCATGAAATTTATTAAAAGTTGCCAGGAAGAGACCATGGTGATATGGCGTAGTGATCCCTGAGTAGTGTCCCCTTACCCAAAGCACCTCCTTATCTGAGCACAGAACCAGTCCTGGGTTTCTTTTGGAGGAGGAGGAGGAGATTGGATTTATACCCCGCCCTTCACTCACAGCAGTTTACAATCTCCTTCCCTTCCTCTCCCCGCAACAGACACCCTGTGAGGTAGGTGGGGCTGAGAGAGCTCTGAGAAAACTGTTCCTAAGAGAACAGCTCTCAAAGAACTGTGACTGACCCAAGGGCACCCAACAGCTGCATGGGGAAAAGTGGGGAATCAAACCCGGTTCTCCCAGATTGGAGCCCACTGTTCTTAACCGCTACACCAAACCGGCTGTCTGGGAACAAGAGGTACTTCAGAAGAACCCAGAAGGAACTACCTTTCAGGCTACAAGGAGCCCCCATTTGGAAGCAGCTTCCTTCATGATAGCAAGTTCCTTGGCATGGATAAACCCAACATTCTGTAGAACCTTCCAACATGTTATGTTATGCTGAGCCCCCATGAATACCACTTTGTTGAGCTCCCTACTGCAAAAATTCCAAAAATGTCCACAGGTTCAACAAGGGGAAACACCTAGTAGGGTGCATCAAGCACAGATGATCTTCATGGATTCTGAATTTTCCATAACGCCTATCTTGGATGCCTTAAGAATGTGTTCAAAGCCACCGTGAAGGTTCCACCAAAAGAACAAAGCTTGCATCTTCGGACTACAGGAGACCTGTGATTGTTCAAGGCAGCTGCCTGGGTTTTCATGGTGGTGGCATATCATTTTCTGTTGTTTCCTTCCCATCTCTTATCTATCAGCCATTTAGGGCTCCCATTGTGAGGCTTCTGAGTCGAATCAAGTAAGCCAGGCCTTTGGTGAAATAAAAAGTCCTTTTATTCTTAATGATGGTTCAGGTACTCAATGTTTGTTAGAGAACACTGGTTACAAGCAACAGGGATTAATATACCCTACACAGTAAGGTAAGAGCAGACAAAGAGCCAATCAGAGCAAATACAAAGAGGCGCAAAACCCCCCCAACCATTGGTTCTCACAGAAAAGGTACAAAAGCAGTAACCCCCCCTCCCCCATGCCCTTTAGTGAACTCTACTTGCAAATCACAGGCCAGGCACCTGGCTAGAAACAGTCCCACAGTTCTCCAAGGTTACAAAAGCAAGATAAAACATTCGAGACTCCTCTGAGAAAGAGGGAGGAGGTGAGGGGAGATAGCTAGACTGTTTATGTGACGCGGTGGAATGGGGCAAGCCATCCTCCCGGGGAAGAAAAAGACACATTAAGCAGGACAGGCAATAAACCTCAAGGCTAGCCGTAAATTACTGATAGAGACCTATAGCAGGAAATGTTAGGAGATTTTGAGGAGGCATTGCTTGGGGAGGATGGAGTTTTAGAAGCATGTGAATCACTTCTCGGTGATGCTCTAGGATTCCCCCTGATCTCTGTGGCGGTGAAGACCACAGACACAAGGGGAAACTCTTTGAGTGTCCACCACTGGTGTTATTTCCTCTCCATTTTTCCTCTCACTTCTCAAATTATCAAGAATGAAGGACTGAGTGGCAAGCCTGTTTTTCGTCACGGGGTTTTCCCTCCTAGTTCTCCTCCCAACCGTATTGTTTCCTCTTCACTGAAAGACTTCAAGCCACATTATATTTGCATACTGAACGCCACAGAAGACAATGCTGACCCACATCATCTAGATTGGAAGGTATCTTTTTTGGATCACCCACCCTAATCCCAGTAGAGACTGCTGGAATCTGAGCCAATTTTTAACAGATGGTTCAAAATCAGGTGTTTGCGAAATTCACACGCACGCGCGCACACGCACCTCATGAAAAAAAAATTAAAAACAAAATAAAACATGGGTCTCATGTCGGTATGGGTCTCAGTCTTCAGCCAAATAGTGTTGGATTTCATGTGGATTTCCCAAAGGGGGGACTTGCACGTGAGATGGTATGAATCCCATCCCATTCTGTGTGTTTACACTGCGCTTCTAAGAAGGGTTACAGTCTTCTAAATCAGTTGAAGTCAATGGGTTTAGGAGGGTGTAACTCAGTTTAGGATGAGACTACCAGAGCCATCCTAAGCAGGTCTACTCAGAAACCTATTTGGGTCTATCCAATAGGCCTTATTCCCAGGAAAGTGTTCTTAGTGTCAGCCCACTTGCCCAATACAATTCCGCCATTGCCAATTTCTGTTTATTTATTTATTTATTTATTTTTTGTACTTCTACCCCGCCCTCCCCACAACGGGCTCAGGGCGGCTTACAATGGGGCACATAGTGCCAGATCAACATACAACATTTAAAACCATAAAAATAAAAGAACAAATCACAAATTTGCAATTAAAGTGCTCACAGAGATAGTAAATTAAAAAGATTATTTGGCAAAAATGGAAGTAGTTCCGAAAAGTAGTTTACATCTTTGGCTTGTTATTAAAAGGACTTCACGCTGTTTTAAAGGGACTGATTCACACTGTCATGTTGGTTCCTTGATGTCAATACCAACAAGTCATATCTTACATGTGTGATAGAGCCAGCATAGGGTAGTGGTTAAGAGCTTCTTCCTTAATTAGTTTATTTACCCTGACTTTACAGTGCTTTTGTTTTTCTTTACAATCACCAGCTAGAAAAGGGGTGACCAAACTGTGGCTTGGGAGCCACATGCGGCTCTTTCACACATATTGTGTGGTACCTCCCCCTCCCTTCCCCATCTATTTTCTTTCTTTCTTTCTTTCTTTCTTTCTTTCTTTCTTTCTTTCTTTCTTTCTTTCTTTCTTTCTTTCTTTCTTTCCTTCCTTCCTTCCTTCCTTCCTTCCTTCCTTCCTTCCTTCCTTCCTTCCTTCCTTCTCTTTCTTTCTTTCTCTTTCTTTCTTTCTTTCTTTCTTTCCACCTCTCTCTCTTAGACACATAAATATCACTAGCAAACAAATAAATATCACTGGACAAATAAATATCATTTTAAAATATCTGTCCCCCCCCCTTTTGTTTTTATTTTTTAAGAGTCTCATTTAATGTGAATACAAAGCAAATGTGCATATATATTTTTCAATAAAAATGTATGTATAATATTTGTTCATGTCTTTTGGCTCTCAAACATCTGGCATTTATTCCGTGTGGCTCTTACGTTAAGGAAGCTTGGCCGCACCTGGGCTAGAACACCTGACCTCTCCCGTCATCTGTCTGGTATAACAACCTAAGCCATTCAAGTTCCTCACATAGAGAATCACACCTGATTTATGATCCCAGGTCTCTCTTTGCTCAGGTCCTCCCCTTTCCCCTCTCCCCTTCTACAATTTTCAGGATAACTAGGGGGCAAATGCTTTTCTTTCCTTCCTTTGCATTCGGTAAGCTCTGACTCACAAAACTGCATGCTAAAAGAAAATTGCTAGTCTTTTAAGGTGTTTTGCTCACATAAGTAGACTGCTTTGTTCTAATGTTTAACTAAAATGCAGGTATCTTAGGCATCGGCTTGAAGAACTGAATGCAGCCCTGGGACGTATGTACATATGTGCCATCAAGTTGCAACAAGTCAAGTCAAGTTTATTAGTACGGTCAAGCGACCAGTCAAGCAACAAACTTATGGGGACCCCAGCAAGGGGCTTCCAAGGCAAGTGATTAAGTGGAGGTGGTTTGCCACTGCCTTCCTCTGCAGAGTCTTCCTTGGTGGTTTCTCTTCCAGATACTAATCCTGCTTAGCTTCTGACTTATGGTAACCCCAGCAAAGGGCTTTCAAGGGAGCCAGTTTGGTGTAGTGGTTAAGTGTGTGGACTCTAATTTGGGAGAACCGGGTTTGATTCCCCACTCCTCCACTTGCACCTGGCTGGATGGCCTTGGGCAAGCCATAGCTCTGTACCAGCTGTTCTCTCAAGGACAGTTGTCTCAGAGCTCTCTCAGCCCCACCTACCTCACAGGGTGTCTATTGTGGGGAGGGGAAGGGAAAGGAGTTTGTAAACCGCTCTGAGACTCCAAGTGAGTGAAGGGCGGGATATAAATCCAATCTCTTCTTCTTCTTCTCTTCTCTCTTCAAGGAAGTGACTAAGTAGAGGTGGTTTTCCATTGCCTGCCTCTGCGGACTCTTCCTTAGAAGTCCCCCAGCCAAGTACCACTCTTCTTTAGCTGCCGAAATCTGCTGAGACTGGGCTATATATACCATGCCATCTTCTCTCTCCAGGAATGAAATTAGACTTGATGGAATTCAGTCTTCTGTACAGCCAAAAGACACAGAGCCCCGTGTGTTCCTCTGCATCTGACCACTGAACTTGGGGACACAGTGATCCGGTCTTCCCTGGCACCAGATATTCTCCCGCATTTTTTTTCCCCCAGGTCAAAATTAGCAGTCTGATAACATCAGGGGATGTCAGGATAGAAATCCCACCCAATCATGCAGTTGGGATGTGAGAATATTCAGCATTTCCACAGAAATGTCATTTTGTCCTCAATAGCTACTGCTGCGTCCTCACTCTTCTGGAGATTATGTTGAAAACACAATGATGTTATCCAGGGGTCCGTTGGAGCAGGAGTGCACAGGAGCGCAGCTCCGGGAGTGAGGAGCTCAGGGGGCGGGCACATGACCAAGCCCCGCCCCCTCCTCGGCTTCTCCGAGCAGTGCAGAGGCGCAGCACCCCGGGGAAAGCCCTGCTAGGGTCTTTATTGTTTTAATGTTTTGTTTTAATATTGTTAATTTTATCATTGTTCCTTTTGTGACTGTGTGCTGCTTTTCCAGAGACTTGCTCAAGGTGGCATATTAATTTTCTAAGTATACCATTTTTTATCAGGGCACATGGCACATAAGTGCTGGAGAAATTTCACCAACCCTTCAGCAGCTTCCACCTCATCAGTTTGGTGTGGTGGTCAGGAGTTGGACTCTGATCTGGGAGAACCGGGTTTAATTCCCCAGTCCTCCACATGCAGCTACTGGTGTGACCTTGGGCCAGTCACAAGTTCTCTCAGAGCTGTTCTCTCATGAGCAATTCTCCAAAGACCTCTCTCAGCCCCACCTACCTCACAGGGTGTCTTGTTGTGGGGAGGGAAAGGGGAAGGGATGGGTGGTGCACATGTCCTGGGTATCTCAAGTCTACTTGAAACCTGGTGGTTTCAAGGGAGCAGGAAGAGAATGAGGGTGTGTTCTTGACGCTTCTTTTTATTGCACAAAGTATTGGATGGGGAAGGGAATGGAGGAAGAGCAGGTCAGTTTCACTCACCTGTGGAGTGGAGCCTGAGGGGTGGGTGTTGCCTTCTGACACACTTCCAGTATGTTAGGGGGTGTGGCATATGCAAATGAGTTATGTTAAGAGCTCCTGCACCTCTTTTTCTACGAAATGACCCCTGATGTTACCAGACAAGAAGGAGGAGGAAAAGGAGAAGAGATTGGATTTATACCCCGCCCTTTACTACCCAAAGGAGTCTCAGAGCAGCTTACAATCTCCTTTCCCTTCCCTTCCCCACAACAGAAACCCTGTGAGGTAGGTGGGGCTGAGAGAGCTCTCTTGAGAACTGCCCTTGAGAGAACTGCTCTGAGAGAACTTGTGACTGACCCAAGGTCACCCAGCAGCTGCATGTGGAGGAGTGGGAAATCAAACCTGGTTCTCCCAGATTTCCCAGAGTGGGAAATCAAACCTGCTTCTACCCACTACACCAAACTGGCCACATCTGATGGGATGACATCACAGGGTAAGTAAAACCATGTGAGTTTAATGTAACCAATTAGATGTGGTTACAGACAGGAGCAAATAAACAAAACTTTTTGCAAGGACTTTTGAAACTGCCAAAAAAAAAATGGGGAAGCAATTTTTGCCAGGGCTGAAAATGCCCACACACAAAAAAGTGAGAGTTTTCTTTCAGTCCTCCTTGAAATTTGATATGCAAAAGAATTTTGCGCGAATCCCGCAAGTGAGATTAAGAGTTAAACCCTCCATGCCCAGACTGACGTGGATGCATTTCCCCAAATCTCACTATGGGATAAACATTTTGGGGTAGTCATCAAATGAGAAACACACTGGAGCATTTTTTCCTCCAGGCATCGGAGTTGCAGCAATTTGTCAAGATTTCTCAACATGACACCTCCTCATCTTCTCCCCCTCACCTCCTCCCCCTCCCAGCGCAGTTGAACTTTAAAAGGCCCAGAAGGGGAGGGGAGGGGGGGAAGAAATAAGACTTTAAATAATTTATTTGGAGAAACAGTCAGTGAAGAGGAACAAATAATGTTTCACTAAAAGAAGGCAAACCTCTAACCTTCCCCTTTTCGCTCTGGTACCTGAAGTCTGAGCCGGTTCGCGTTAGCGAAATTTTCATTTGATGGCATTTTAATATTCTGCCTTGATGACTTTTTAGCAACATTTACTATCCGAGGTCTTGAGCGTTCCCCCGGAGGAAATGAAACATGTCAAAGCCCATTACAAAAAATCAAAATTTAAATACCTCGGCCTCGTCGGGGCTCGCGCGCACAATCCCATCAGTGCTAAGGCGGCGGCTCATAGCCGCTGATTCGCTTTCCCCTCTTGGTAATGAGTGCATTTGAAGAAGCATTCGAGGGTCACAGAACATACGTTACTGATCTAACTTAACCCGCTGATTGCTTATACACAGAGGACCCGGGGGGTGTTTTATCGAAACGTAACGTTACAATAATTCCTGCCGGCAGCCGAGGAAACCGATTCCCCGCCACCGTCAGACCTGTTCTAACAATCGCTGTGACGAATTGAAATCTTAATAACTAATATGGGTGGGCTCTATTTAAGGATGGGGGGAAAGGCAATTTCGGTGATGGATTGGAATCTGAAATGTGATAGGTTGGCCCGATGGATGGGGAGAAGGGAATTCAACCCCCACCTCTTTCAGGATGGAGGCTGGCCTGCGAGAGTTTGGAGGCGATGATAGACGGACCTCTCTCCCCCCCCCCCCCCCCCGCCCCTCTCAAGTTCACATCTCAATAAAGATCTGGCAAAACAAGCTTTGACACACACTCTCAAACACAGACAATTAGGTATCTTTGATATCTTATCTTCCCCATGTCCAGTTCGGGATCTCAGTTCCTGTTCACATGAACATATAAAGCTGCCCTATACTGAATCAGTATCCTGACCTGAATGGACCAGTCTAGCCCAATCTCATCTGGTCTCAGAAGCTAACCAAGATCAGCCCTGGTTAGTACTTGGATGGGAGACCACCAAGGAAGCCCAGGGTTGCTATGCAGAGGCAGGCAATGGAAAACTGTTTCTCTCTGGCCTTGAAAACTCTACAGGGTTTCCATACGTCAGCGGTGACAGAATGGAACTTCCCACCACCACCATACTGAATGAGACTGCTGCAGAATTGGGGCCTCAACTGAGCCTCAGTCCCCTGCAGACCCATTTTGTATTAAATTCTGTGGCTGAATCATTGGTTCTTTCCCGTAAGAGAAGAAGAGATTGGATTAATACCCCGCCCTTCACTCGAAGTCTCAAAGTGGCTTACAAACTCCTTTCCCTTCCCCTCCCTACAACAGACCCCCCCCTTGTGAGGTAGATGGGGCTGAGAGAGCTCTTTCGAGGACTGCCCTTGAAAGAACAGCTCTGAAAGAACTTGTGACTGACCCAGGGTCATACCAGCAGCTGCATGTGGAGGAGTGGGGAATCAAACCCGGTTCTACCAGATTAGAGCCTGTGTTCCTAATCACTATACCAAACTGACCCTTTGTGGTTTGTGGTTAGCTGCTTCCAAGCAGGGACAGTGAGAGACAGTGCACTGTGTCCTAGAAAGAATGGTTCACATTTCCAGAGACCACGGTAATGGTCTAAATATCTAGCTGACTGAAATTGAATCCGACAAAGATGGAGGTCCTGTGCCTGAATCGAAGTGGTCCGGGGGTAGGGATCCCACTACCGGCCTTCGATGGGGCACCGTTGGTGCCAGCTTCGAGGGTCAGGAGTCTGGGAGTGCTCCTGGATGCCTCCTTAAAAACGGAGGCCCAGGGAGCAGCCGCTGCCAAGACAGCCTTTTACCATCTTCGGCTGATCAGGCAGTTGGTTCCCTTCCTCGAATGCAGTGATCTGGCTTCAGTGATCCACGCTATGGTCACCTTGAGGTTAGACTACTGCAACACTCTCTACATGGGGCTGCCCTTGGTGCAACTCCGGAAGCTGCAGCTGGTGCAAAATGTGGCGGCCAGGCTGTTGATAGGTCTCTCCGTGTGAAAGCACATCCAGCCTGTACTAAAGATATTGCACTGGCTGCCAATAGCATACCGGATTCGCTTCAAAGTGCTGGTTTTGACCTTTAAAGCCCTTTATGGTCAGGGACCTGCCTACCTGAGGGATCACCTTTCCCCACGTATTCCCCAGAGAGCACTGAGATCAGGATCACAGAATCACCTGGCCCTTCCTGGTCTGATGGACGCCAGGCTGACATCGACCAGGACTAGGGTGTTTTCCTGGGCAGCTCCAACCTACTGGAATGAGCTCCCTGGCGAGCTCTCACTGTTCTGTAGGGCTGTGAAAATGGAGCTTTTCCGGCAGGCATTCTGCTAGGAGCTGCAGCTCATCTCATCAGCCCTGTGCCTCTTAGAGCTAGAAGCTACCTAGAATGGTATTCACCGCTGAACGTGTTCAGAATTGCACTTCACTATACTGTACTGTCATTGATATATCAACGATATATCCAGGGGTCATTCCGTAGAAAAAGAGGTGCAGGAGCTCATTAGCATAACTCATTTGCATAACTCATTTGCATATGCTGCACCCCCTGACATCGCCAGAAGTATGTCAGAAGGCAATACCC
This sequence comes from Lepidodactylus listeri, assembly GCA_029233225.1. Taxonomy (NCBI): domain Eukaryota; kingdom Metazoa; phylum Chordata; class Lepidosauria; order Squamata; family Gekkonidae; genus Lepidodactylus; species Lepidodactylus listeri. The sequence goes on along the minus strand of JARCFY010000021.1, from coordinate 9,114,024 downwards.
ACCCCTCAGGCTCCACTCCACAGGTGAGTGAAACTGACCTGCTCTTCCTCCATTCCCTTCCCCATCCAATACTTTGTGCAATAAAAATAAGCGTCAAGAACACACCCTCATTCTCTTCCTGCTCCCTTGAAACCACCAGGTTTCAAGTAGACTTGAGATACCCAGGACATGTGCACCACCCATCCCTTCCCCTTCCCCTCCCCACAACAAGACACCCTGGGAGGTAGGTGGGGCTGAGAGAGGTCTTTTGAGAACTGCTCATGAGAAAACAGCTCTGAGAGAACTTGTGACTGGCCCAAGGTCACACCAGCAGCTGCATGAGGAGGAGTGGGGAATCAAACCCGGTTCTCCCAGATTAGAGTCCAACTCCTGACCACTACACCAAACTGATGGGGTGGAAGCTGCTGAAGGGTTGGTGAAATTTCTCCAGTACTTATGTGCTCAGATAAAAAATTGTATACTTAGAAAATTTATATGCCACCTTGAGCAAGTCTCTGGAAAAGCAGCACACAGTCATGAAAGGAACAATGATAAAATGATCAATATTAAAACGAAACATTAAAAACAATAAAGACCCTAGCAGGGCTTTCCCCGGGGCACTGCGCCTCTGCACTGCTCGGGGAAGCCGAGGAGGGGGCGGGGCTTGGTCATGTGCCCGCCCCCTGGGCTCCTCACTCCTGGAGCTGCGCTCTTGTGTGCTCCCGTTCCAATGGACCCCTGGATATATCAGTTATGTTCTATGTATTTTATTGTGAGATGTATTTTGTTTTATTGGTTTTTTGTAAGCCACTCTGAGCCTGCCTTGGCGAGGAGGTTGGGGTAAAAATTGAAGAGACAGGCAGGCAGGCAGGCCGGCAGGCAGACAGCCGATAGACAGACAGACAGACAGACAGACAGACAGACAGATAGATAGATAGATAGATAGATAGATAAATATGGGATATGTTTTCTCCATGGTTCCTCCTTGACACAGAGAGAGTGCCTGGTATATCCTGAACCACTGATAATATACAGATTGTCGCTTGGAGACAGTTGGAGCTTCTTGCGCTTACAGAAATTCTTTTAACTACAGGCAGAGTTCCTGCCTTACTGTGTGAAAGGGGCGGGGTTTTGTCAAATACGTCAGATGTTCATCACAGACCTGCCTGACAGTCACATTAGCTCCTGTGGATGGAAATACCTGGGTTTACTCGCATTCCTTGTTGTTCTGCCAACCACCCTCTTTATAGACAGAGCAACCAAGGATATCCTTTCTAGAGCTTCTGTGCACAATATTTAAATATTGAATTTTGAATTAATGCTGTATGCTGCGTATTAGACTCTTAAGATGTTTGGAAGGTTTTACATTTTGGTTTTGTACTTCAATAAATAAGAGTCACTTGGAAACAGCTCTCTTTCAAACTACAGGGTCCCTGCCAGTTTCATCCCCCTCCCTTATCGAGCCGGGTGAGGATAGGAATCTTATTTTCCCCCTACAGACAACTTTGGTCCATCAAGGTCAGTATTGTCTTCTGAGATTGGCAACAGCTCTCCAGGGTCTCAGGCAGAGGTCCTTCTCATCATCTACTTTTCACCGGAGATGCCGGGGATTGAACCTGGGACCTTCTGCATGCCAAGCAGATGCCCTATCACTGAGCTACTGGTCCCTCCCCCTCCCTTTTGTGGCCCTAATTACATCATTAGGAGCACAGTGGGATCTGACTCCCTCCAAAAGATTTCCTGTAAGCCCTTGAACCTTCAGTCCCTAATTTAGGTTCTCCAAGATGCACCATTGATAACTGAAGTGAATAAACTGAGTGTTTTGATATCCTAAACAGAGTTCCACCCTTCTACGTGCATTGAAGTCAACAGGTGTTGAAGTCTGGGAATCCGTTTGGGATTGGACTTGAAGCGTTTCCAAATTAAACCTGGAATGACTGGTTATGATTGTCCACACAGAGACTAGGACTGATTTACTTTTGTTCATGGGACGGAGCACGGGGACACACCGTTTCATAAGGATATGGTAGAATCATGCATGGATATTCCCATAACAGAATTTGTTTGCCCGTGAACAGCTAGCAGCTGAGCGAAACAACAGGTTGTAGTCTTGCCTTCTCTATACCTTCCCATTTTCTTCACATGTAAGAAGCTTGTCCCCCCAATATGCTTTTGTATGTGAGCAAATGTCTTACTGGCAGGGGTCCGTTGGAGCGGGAGCACACAGGAGCGCAGCTCTGGGAGCGAGGAGCCCAGGGGGCGGGCCCATGACCAAGCCCCGCCCCCTCCTCGGCTTCCCCGAGCAGTGCAGAGGCGCAGCTCCCCGGGGAAAGCCCTGCTAGGGTCTTTATTGATTTTAATGTTTTGTTTTAATATTGATAATTTTATCATTGTTCCTTTTATGACTGTGTGCTGCTTTTCCAGAGACTTGCTCAAGGTGGCATCTAAATTTTCTAAGTATACCATTTTTGATCTGAGCACATGACACATAAGTACTGGAGAAATTTCACCAACCCTTCAGCAGCTTCCACCCCATCAGTTTGGTGTAGTGGTCAGGAGTTGGACTCTAATCTGGGAGAGCCGGGTTTGATTCCCCAGTCCTCCACATGCAGCTGCTGATGTAACCTTGGGCCAGTCACAAGTTCTCTCAGAGCTTTTCTCTCATGAGCAGTTCTCAAAATACCTCTCTCAGCCCCATCTACCTCACAGGGTGTCTTTTTGTGGGGAGGGGAAGGGAAAGGGATGGGTGGTGCACATGTCCTGGGTATCTCAAGTCTACTTGAAACCTGGTGGTTTCAAAGGAGCAGGAAGAGAACGAGGGTGTGTTCTTGACGCTTATTTTTATTGCACAAAGTATTGGATGGGGAAGGGAATGGAGGAAGAGCAAGTCGGTTTCACTCACCTGTGGAGTGGAGCCTGAGGGGTGGGTGTTGCCTTCTGACACACTTCCGGTATGTTTGGGAGTGTGGCATATGCAAATGAGTTATGCTAATGAGCTCCTGCACCTCTTTTTCTACGAAATGACCCCTGCTTACTGGAAATACACAGGGCATGTTCAGTCCATTTGAACTCTGGGAAGGATGTACTATGTTCTCTCTTCTGTTTGGGGCCTACTGAATGCTCCTCTTGCCTCTCCCCTACCTGCTCCCATTCCTCGTGATACTTCCTCTCTACCTCTAAGTATGTTCTTATATCCTGAAGGCCAGGGCTATTTTTGTAGAAAAAGCCCAGCAGGAACTCATTAGCATAATAGGCCACACCCAACAGCAGGAACTCATTAGCATATTAGGCCACGCCCCTGACAGTGCAGCTCCCTCCCAGAATTGGCTTCCCCAGGTGCCCCAGGCCCCAGGTGTCCCAGAGGGAACTAGAGGAGGGGAGGCAGTTTAAACTGCCTTCCCAACTGGATTGGCTTGGCTTCCCCAAGTGCCCCACGGCTTGTAAATCGCCTTGGGAACCCAAGGAGGGGAAGCTGTGGGCGTGGCCAACTTGGAAGCCAGCCGGAACTCCGTTCCTGTGCGTTCCTGCCCCAAAATAGCCCTGCTGAAGGTGTTTCTGCTGTCAGAAGGCTGACAGTTAGCTGATGCGCTTAGCAAATCCTACTGCTGTTGTTGTTGGAAGGATCTCTGCAAGTGTGGGATTATGTCCCTAAGGCACGCTGAGATGTTTTCCATGCCTTGCATCTGAAATGGTACAGTGTTCCCAACAGTGGCAAATGCCAGGGGATTGAAAGGGGGGAGGGATCCAGGGGAGGATGGAGTTTGTGGAGGATGATATCAATTCTAAGTCATGCTCTAGGCTGCCTCCCCTGGTCTCTATAGACTACCATAGAGGCTAGAGGTAATTCCTAGAGTGTCTCTATGTGGAAGCAATTTTTTTTCTCCTCCTCAATTCCTTGGGCTGGGAAACGGAGGTTGGGGGCAGGCCAGTCTGTTCTCCAGGGGTGTAAATGGGAGGCCTAACTAGGTGAGTCACTCGCGTATTCAGTTGGGCTGTTCTTCAAGTTGTCAGAGTCTGCTAAAGTCTCTGCCATTAATTGTTGGTATCTGGGGTCTCTATCAGTTATTTACGGCTGGCCTTGAGGTTTATTGCATGTCCTGCTCAATGTGTCTTTTCTTCCCCGGGAGGGTGGCTTGCCGCATTCCATCACGTCACATAAACAGTCTGGCTATCTTGTCTTGTCACCTCCCTTTCCCCTCTTCAGAGACTCGAATGTTTTATCTGTTTTTGTAACCTTGGAGAACTGTTGAACTGTTTTTCTAGCCAGGTGTCTGGCCTGCGAATTGCCAAGTAGAGGTCACGATGGGGCATGGGGGGGATTTTTAGTGCTGTGCGCCTTTTTCTGTGAGAACAAACGGCTTAGAAGTTTTCGCGCTTTTTTGTATTCATTGTGATTGGCCCTCTGCCTGCTATTACCTGAAGGTGGAGGGTATATTAATCCTTGCTGTCTGTAACCAAGTATCTCTAACAAACATGAAGTACCTGAACCATCATTAAAAATAAAAGAACTCTTTGCTTCATCAAAGGTCTGGCTTATTGGTTTGATTCAGAAGTCTCACACAAGTCCTGTGTAACAAAACCAAGTAGATAGAACCTTGAGAAAATAGACTGCAAATGTTGGATATCTTGCAGAACAGTCAATGGGAGACGGTGGCTAGACTTGGGGAGTGGGGAGTGTGGGAACAGATCCCTACTCAGACATCAATAGCTTAGGGTTACCAACTCCAGGTTGGGAAATTCCTAGAGATTTGGGGTGGAGCCTGGGGACAGCAGGGTTTGGGTACTGGAGAGACCTTAGTGTGGTATGAAACCACAGTGCACCCTCCAAGGCAGTCATTTTCTCCAGGGGAATGAACCTCTGTAGTCAGGAACTCCGTTGTAATTGCTGGAGATCTCCTCCAGGAAGTTGGCAACCTTCATTTATTGCACTGTTTATTATTGGTATGATCTCGTTTCTAATGCATTCTTTCTTACTTTTATATCACCCAGTCTTTGCAATTATTTCATGTGGCATGACATATTATAAAACTTTTTTTTTCCTGATTTTGTGATCCATTCAGGACAAACCAAAGGAAATACCTCTTCACTTAATAAGCAATTAAAACTGTGTAGTCCACTAGATACAGTAGTAATGTACAGCTGTGAGGGTTGGACAATAAGGAAGGCCGAGCGCCAAAGAATAGATGCTTTCGAATGATGGTGCTGGAGAAGACTCTTGAGAGTCCCTTGGACTGCAAGGAGATCAGATCAGTCAATCCTAAAAGAAAGCAACCCTGACTGTTCCCTGGAAGGCCAGATCCTGAAGCTGAAGGTCAAAAACTTTGGCCACCAAATGAGAAGGGAGCGCTCCCTGGAGAAGACCCTGGTGCTGGGAAAGACTGAAAGTCAAAGGAGAAGGGGACGGCAAAGGCTGAGATGGCTAGACGGTGTCATCGATGCAACAAACATGAAGTTGAGCAGACTCCGGAGGGCGGCGGAGGACAGGAGGGCCTGGCGTGATGTGGTCCGTGGGGTCGCGAAGAGTTGGGCTCGGCTGTGCGACTGAACAACAAAAGTCCACTGCTAGTGAAAGGAGTGATGGCTAAAAGCAATAGTTTGTGTGTGCGTGCCATCAATTCACAGCTGACTTATGGCAACTCCATGGGGTTCTCACGGTAAGAGCCTTCAGAAGTGGCTTGCCATTCCCTGCCTCTGTGTGGCAACCCTGAACATCCCTGGTGGTTTCCCATCCAAATACTAACCAGGGCTGACCGTCCTTAGCTTCTGAAGTCTGACAAGCCCATGCTAGCCTGGGCTATCCAGGTCAGGTTGGCTGCAAGCACAGAGGGTTTTAAGAGTGGGTTAGACAGATCCGTGGAAGACAGGTAGATCAATGGCTGTTAGGTGACTGAAGGGAGCCGTCATCTACACAGGCAGCAAAAACACGGATACCAGTGCTGGGAGGCAACATCAGGGGAAGGCCTTGGCCTCTGTGCTCTGTTCGTTTGGCCCTCCAGAGAAACTGGATGTCTACTGTGTGAGACAGAATGCTGGACTAGATGGACCACTGGTCCAATCCAGCAGGGCGCTTCTTATGCTGTTAAGTCAAGAAAAGAAGAAATCCTGCCCTTGGTCATGGCGCAGTGGTAGAGCATCTCCTCGGTATGCAGAAGGTCTCCGGTTCAATCCCTGGCCTCTCCAATGGATCGGACTAGGTAGCGGGTCATGGGGAAGACTCCGGGTGTGCTGACCCCTGCGATTTCCCCAAATGCGGGAAACTCGACTGCATAATTTGTGGGACCCAGGGTCTGATTCAGCACAAGGCAACCTCATGTCTTCACGTGCGAGAGAAAACCAAGACATCAAAGCAAAGGTTCTACCCAGACCGCTGTTTGCTGTGCTACATTTCTACATGCGAGGTTTTTTTTTTTAAAACAAAACAAAACATATTTTTACATAGGTTGGATTTGGAGATTGTGGTTCCTTACACCTTAATTCTCGAAAGCCACAGTCCGGTTTACAGACTCAGGTTACGAAGGTGGCTTTCTGCCAGGCGTGTAGATGAGGCCTGAATTTCTTTGACGTTCTCGCTCATTTTCTTCCCCACCCCGCACGCCACGGATGTTATAAATCTATCGGAGGGTGTGTGCTCAGCTCTGCTCTCCTGAAACGTGAATTTATGCTAATGGCTGTCTGCATATGCTTATATCAAATATCTATATTAAACTTAATAGTCTGTTACATTGCTTCTTAACCCCACGTCCACACATGATTAACTTTTCTGATTTCTTCCGAAGGCGCTATTAACACAGTGTAGCATTTCGCTCAACATGTCACTAACTTTGCCTCTCCAGTGTGGGGTAATTATACACCCTTGCGCTTTTTACAAGTTAAAGGCGTACACATGGAGTTGGTGAGTCTATTAAGAGGGGGCTTAAAAAATTATTTATTTATGGCTCCCACTTAAAAAGGCGCTCACATCCCCGAGAAGTGTTAAAAGGCGATCCATCAAAGGAAGGTATTTTTAAAGACTCCTTTCCATTGAAATATGACCCCCCATGGGTTCATAACTTACAACTCACGATGGAGAGAACAGCCCAGATGCGTGCTAAATATTAAATTCACCTCCATTTCCAGTTGTTGGATGTTGTCTGTTTTGCTAATGGCTGGGCACGCAACACCAAGAAATGAATGAAAGCTTAGTGGACCCAGGGCCTAAGGCTTCAGGGTTATCAACCCCCAAATGAAGGCTGGAGATGTCCCAGAATTAGAACTCATCTCCAGACAACGAACAGTTCCCCCTGGAGAAAATGGCTTCATGGATGCAAGACACAGTGAGACTGTTTGGTGTAGTGGTTACGAGTGCAGACTGTAATCTGAGAGAACTGGGTTTGATTCCCCACTTCTCCACATGCAGCTGCTGGTATGACCTTGGGTCAGTCACAAGTTCCCTCGGAGCCGCCCTCTCAAGAGCAGTCCTTGAAAAAGCTCTCTCAGCCCCACCTACCTCACAGGGTGTCCGTTGTGGGAAGAGGAAGGGAAAGAGATTGTAAGCTGCTCTGAGACTCCTTCGGATAGTGGAGGGTGGGGTATAAATCCAATCTCTTTTCTTCTTCTTCTTCTCACCCTCCTGAAGCTCCACCCCCAAATCTCCAGAAATTTTCCAACCCAGAGCTGGCAACTTTCCATCATTCCAAATCAAATGCCCAACAGGACTGCAAATCCTTATTATTGGTAAATTTTGTAGAAAAAGAGGTGCAGGAACGCATTAGCATAACTCATTTGCATATGCCACACACCCTGATGTCACCGGAAGTGTGTCAGAAGGCAACACCCACCACTCAGGCTCCATCCCAGAACTCTCCAGGTATTTCCCAACTCAGAGCTGGCAAGCCAGCTTTACCCTTTGACTAAAGACCCTTGAGGTTTCCTTTGCTCTTGCAGGGAAGCGACTCTACAACAAGCATGAAACTACAGATCAAGTTAGTAGAAGAAGAGAGAGAAGAAGAGATTGGATTTATACCCCACCCTTCACTCACTTGGAGTCTCAGAGCGGCGTACAAATTCCTTTTCCCTTCCCCTCCCCACAACAGACACCCTGTGCGGTAGGCGGGGCTGAGAGAGCTCTGAGACAACCATCCTTGAGAGAACAGCTGGTACAGAGCTATGGCTTGCCCAAGGTCATCCAGCCAGGTGCAAGTGGAGGACTGGGGAGTCAAACCCGGTTCTCCCAGATTAGACTCCGCGCACTTAACCACTACACCAAACTGGCGCTTTTGCTTTTTTCCACAGCGCATCGCTATATGAGCCCACTCCTGAGCTTGTTACTCCCGGAACGGCATTCCTGCGCGTTCCTGCTCGAAATGACCCCTCCTTTTCAAGTAGGCTTTGAATTTGTTTTGGCAGTTGCTTCAGGATTTATTTGAGTTAGGGAAGTACCATCAAAGAACACATGTTTTCCCACCGCATTCAGGTAGGGAACACCTTGACCTGGCCAGCATGCAAGGAAGACAACACTTCGTTTTTGAGCTACCTGTTCCCTTAATGTCACAGTATATTAATGCAGTATAAAGGGAGATGATGCCTAAGCAATGAGCCAGGGTCACTTTACCCCCAAACGCTCTTTTGTTGCCAGGGTGTCCTGTTTCAAGACTGAGCTACATACTTTGCAAATAACAGAGAGGCCACCCAATTCCTCCCCCGTAGACATTATCATCAGAATAGGCTGTGCTGATCCAAGTTGCCCATGACACTGGATGTAACTTTGTCTTCTGTTTCCCACAGTTACAACCTGAATTTTAGGGAGAGGGATACATACAGTATCACCCAGGGGTCCTTTCGAGCAGGAGATCGGGGGAGCGCAGCTCCGGGAGTTGGTGCCAGCCCCCCCTCCCCGTGGGGGAATGCCTGCTTGCGTCACGGCTGCAGCAAAATGACCCCGTCTCCTGGAAAGGTCCTTGTTCCTCCGACCAGACTTCTGAAGGCTTCAGCCACCACTGAAGCTATCCTCCCAGAATAGTGGTGCTTCTGAGGTTTGGATAAGTAGCAGTCCCCTCTCTGCCAGCTTTCCTTCCTTCCTTCCTTCCTTCCTTCCTTCCTTCCTTCCTTCCTTCCTTCCTTCCTTCCTTCCTTTCTCTCTCTCTCTCTTTCTTGCCTTCTGACATACTTCCGATGATGTCAGGTGGTGTAGCATATGCAAATAAGTTATGCTAATGAGCTCCTGCACCTCTTTTTCTACGAAATGACCCCTGGATAGATCTGAATATTGACCCATCCCCTATTACTCCCTTAGTGGCTAGAGATAATATACGGACCCTCTATAGGTTTTCTAGGGATGACATCATATCATGCCATCCTCCCAGGCCCTCCCAGATACCACCTCCCAATAAAAGATGCTCCCCAAAAAGTTACAAGAGAGTTAGAGTTCGAGCTCCAATTCTAGTTCTCTCTCCTGCCCTAACCCCTCCTCTCACGGATTCCTGGGTGCACTACTGGGATCCGCCACATGGTCTTCTGCCGGTTCAGAGCCACGATCATTTTACCATCTTCCTAAGGACTCTTCATCCCTGTTTTTCCAGCCAGATTCTACCGCATCTATATAGGTAAATATCACCCTCGACGGAGACCATCAACTACCTGCTCATGCACAAGTCCCTGTAACTTCTATCTAAGTTCCTAGTACTGTATGTATGTATGAATGACAGAACAGCATTGTCTTGTATAACTTTTTATTATACTTTAGTAATCAAACTATTTTTCATCTTTTAAACTGAGTCCGTGTCCGTTTCTCAGAAGTATTGGTTAGCGCATCCTCTGTCTACACTGGTTAAAGGTCCCGTAAGCCTGTTGCATATTGATAAGAGCCAGGGCTCCGTTGGGGCCGGGGCGCGCTGGGGCGCCGCTCCGGGAGAGAAGGGCCCGGGGGCGGGCACATAACAAAGCCCCGCCCCAGCTCGCTTTCCTGGCCCGCGCTTAGGCTTGCTTTCCCGACCTGCGCTCCAAAAGAAAGCCTCCCCCCTCCGTTCACCCTTCCTGGGCCGCGGCAGGCTGCTGCCGGCCCGGGGAAAAGCCCATTCCTCCCCCCACTCACTGTTCCTGAGGCCACGGCAGGCCGTCGGCCCCGGGAAGAAGCCCCCTCCCTCCCCCACTCACTGTTCCTGGGGCGCGGGAGGGGGGCGCAAGGGAGGGAGAAGCCGGGCCTGAGTGGCTTAACACCACTCAGGCCCAAGCAAGAGGGGGGAGGGGGAGAAGTGCCTCTTCCTTCCTTCCTTCCTTCCTTCCTTCCTTCCTTCCTTCCTTCCTTCCTTCTCTCTCTCTCCCCCCCACCTACCTACCTACCTTCCTGTTCCTTCCTTTCCCCCTTCCTTCCCCTCTCCCTTCCTCCCTCCCCCTTCCTTCCTTCCTTCCTTTCTTTTCTCTCTCTCCCCCCACCTACCTACCTACCTTCCTGTTCCTTTCTTTCTTTCTTCCCCCCTTTCTTCCTCCCTCCTTCCTTCCTTTCTTTCTTCCTTCTCCCCTACCTCCCTTTCTTTCTTTCTTTTTCTTTCTTTCTTTCTTTCTTTCTCTCTCTCTCTTTCTTTCTTTCTTTCTTTCTTTCTCTTTCTTTCTTTCTTTCTTTCTTTCTTTCTTTCTTTCTTTCTTCTCTCTCTCTCTCCCCCACCTGCCTACCTACCTTCCTTCCTGTTTCTTTCCTTCCTTCCTTTCTTCCCCCTCCCTCACTCCCTCCCTTCTTGCCTTCTGACACACTGCCAATGATGTCAGGGATGTGTGGCCTTTTGACACTTCCGGTGACGTCAGGGGGTGTGGCATATGCAAATAAGTTATGCTAATGAGCTCCTGCACCTCTTTTTTTACAAAAGGACCCCTGATAAGAGCTAATATTCCCCAAATATTAATAACATAAAAGAGCAGTGAGGCTAACACACTTGTTGGTGACTGACTCTGTAGAACTCTCACACTTGCTGAGGTTGCCAGAAGTCGAAAGCCAAGCAGGATCAGGATTTGGATGGGAGACCTCCAAGGAAGGCTCTGCACAGGGACAGAATGGCAAACCACCTCTGCTTCTCCCTTACCTTGGAAGCCCCTTGCTGGGGTTGCCAGAGCTCAGAAGCTAAGAAGTATTGGTACTTGGAAGGGAGACCACCAAGGAAGACTCTGCAGAGGAAGGCCATGGCAAACCACCTCTGCTTCTCCTTTGCCTTGAAAAGCCCCTTGCTGGGGTCACCTTAAGTCAATTGCAACTTGATGGCACCTACTGATGTAAGTAACCACAATAGTTGTTACACACATATATGAATTTGGATAGCTGGAGTAAAGGCTGCATGGTATAGGCTGATCTCAGATCTAAGCAGGATTGGCACTTGCATGAGGGATCTCCATGGAAGGCTCTGTGGGGCAGGCAACGGCCAACTACCTTTGCTTCTCCCTTGCCTTGAAAGCTCCTTGCTGGGATGGCCATCAATTGGTTTCAAGAGAAGAAGAAGAAGAAGAGATTGGATTTATACCCCGCCCTTCACTCCCCAAGGGAGTCTCAGAGCGGCTTACAAACTCCTTTCCCTTCCCCTCCCCACAACAGACACCCTGTGAGGTAGGTGGAGCTGAGAGAGCTCTGAGACAACTGTCCTTGAGAGAACAGCTGGTACAGAGCTATGGCTTGCCCAAGGTCATCCAGCAGGTGCAAGTGGAGGAGTGGGGAATCAAAACCGGTTCTCCCAGGTTAGAGTCCACACACTTAACCACTACACCAAACTGGCTCAAGGACAACACTTTACACACAGAGAAGGCAACTTAATGTGCTCAAAGGAGAGCTCAAATCTGGTGATGGGACAGGAACAAAGAACAATTCTGTTACTAATTACCATTATTACTGTTGCTGCTACTAAATTTGTATACACCATTTGTCAGAATGAATGAATACCCTCTATTTACCTTCATCTTTTATTTGTTTGCATCAGTCTTGGTTCTCCTAAGTTCACCACTGGTTTCGTAGATTTGCTTGCACCGTATACGCATGGGGCATGGTTTTAATACATGGTTTACACATTATTTAGATTTACAGTGTACCTCATTGTCACGTCTAGTTTTGATTTATTTTCTACACCAATCAAGTTGGACAAGACACACATTTCACAGGGAAAAAGAAAGCATGAGGAATTTTAAAAGGACGAACCATCTGAATTTGGGGCCAAACAGTGCAAAAAAGGTGCAAAAACAAATTGCGGTGAAAATGGTGCAAACGTTTAAGAGTGTTTAATCCTCAGAGTGGAAGAGGTGAAACAAAATGGGGGTTTCCAAAGTCAAAATATTCGGGAGGAAATATTAAAAACCATCCTGATTTTTTTGCCCAGAATGAATGAAATCACATGTGGAGGTAGCTACATACTTCTCCTCCGAAATATGTTTCCTTCAGTCTGGGGGGAACGAGACAAAACATAAAACAATGGCGGTCTTCTTATTGCCGTTTGAGATACGGATAGGCTTTCCCGGCAGTATAGTTTCGGCACTGGAGAAATATCCTGATCTCGCCGAAACATAAATCATTTTTTTTTTCCACCTCAAAATTGTCCTTCAAATTGAGGACAGTCTTTATAGGCTCAAGTCACTCTGTTGTGTTGGGCTTTGCTTTGAAAACCATGAAAGCCCTCTCAGCAGCGACAAACAAATATAGCTGAATGGAACCTCTGTCTCTAGAATCAGGCCTTCACAGCTGCCAATACTAACCAGGTGTCAATTAACTGCCATAAATTCTGTTCAATACTTCAGCGAAGGAAGATGGCGGCAGCGAGACAGGAGCATTAACGAGAGCACAGGTGCCTGCAAGTTTATTCTCTTTTCTTTTAACTTTGCCGTATAGTCTCCCTTTCCCTCCTTTGAGCCTAAAGGCTTTCCTTTGTGGAACTCTGCCTAATTGACTTATTGCTGATAAGCTAAGACAGCAACAAGGGAAGCAACAGACAATAAATAAAGCTCCCTCTGCCTTAACTATGGGTGGTGGGAAACGGCCCCGCGAACCAGAGGACTTAAATTTACAACCTGCCCAGAAACAAACAAAGATAGGGGAGTACTTTTCATCTAACAAGAGGGATCTATTTAATATTCCACTCTCAAACCGTTACTCCCCTTTGGCTGAAACTGCTAACGAAGCTGAATATGATGGAATAGAAGATACTACAGGTGGAGTGGAAGCCGTATCATGGGAGGAGGAGACTAGTGCTGTTACTATTACTACAGATAACTACCCGGAACTTACTGCCTTAACAGTAGCCTGTATTTTTAAATCAGTGGAAAAGATTGAGAAAGCCATTGACAAACTGACTCAAAAGATTGCAGGACTGTTTGAAGAGAGAAAACTCAGTGCAGGAGCAACCGTTGAACCAGTTTTTGGACGATAAAAAACCTAGATATCAGAACACTCCTTGCACTGATAGTAATTGCCCCCAATTACAGGTGAAGCGGCCAGAAATGAAGTTTTTGAATCCCAGGACTCTATACTGTCTAGTCCTACAAACACATAAAGTCTGCCTCACAATCCAGCCTTATAAAGGTCAACTATTGTGCTGGGACACAAAACACTCAGTTACCGGGCACTTAAGGTGTGTTCTTAAAGGCACAGGACATCACCTGGATCTTATCTCAGTGGACGTATTAAACTCCACCAACCTAGGCCAAAGAGTCATGCTCTCCTTCAGCAGTCCCATATTTCCTTCTATAATGTTAGAACAAAAAAACTAGTTTAAACCTGAAGGGAATTTGGCCTTCAAGGGTCTTTAGTAACACTGCAGTCACTCCCCGTTATTCCTAAGTGGCAGTTGCCGGCAGCAAAGAAGGAGGTTGTGAAGCTTCCAGATGAGCAGATGGACACGGATCAACAAGACCCAACTATCTTGGACGAGGTAACTGAGATGATTCCAGTGGATGAGATTTCAACCTGCTCATCAAAATTAGCAGAGAGCTCCATACTCGACAACTCACTGGAAACTGACCTTCTACACTCCTTTGAAGGCCTCTCTCAGGAGGAACAGGCAAGGATCACAGACAGACTGGAGAACCTAAGAATGAGACTAATGAGAACAAAGACTCACCAAGAGACTTGGGACCCGGTAGCTAATCTCTTTCTGCCTGCTGAAGAGAACTCTAAAACCAGGAATGGACCAGCTGAGCCAATACCAACTCCAATAGCAACAGATGGTAAGAACATTGGCTCTGAAGGGAAAGAATTCAGAAATCATCCGGAGCCTAACTTCAGAGGATCTTACGACCCATAAGTGTCCACCAATACCCGAAATACTAAGGTTCATCCTTGCTCACGCCAGAAGGGGGAGAAGAATGGTTGTGTTTTCCTAGATGCAGAAGGAGACTTGAACACCATTTCATCACTAGGATGACTACAAAAGGGTATTAAGCAAAAGGCTTACAGTACGCCCCATAAAAAACAGGTTCTTTCATTTTTGTCATGGAACCTAAGAGGGTGGCACTGTAGAAGGAGGGAGGTTAGTGCAATGGAATTTTTGCATAAATTTGATATAATTTTAGGGCAGGAAACATGGTGCACAGAGGATCTGTCATTAAATGGTTACAAGACATTTGTTTTACCCGCAGAAGCCTCAGTGCATGGCAGAGCCAAAGGAGGGCTATGTATTTTGATTTCCTCCTTGTTGGATATAACAGTAGTGGTACTTCCTAAATATGAACACTTTGCACAAGCCTTATTAATTAAGTGCCAGGATTTATTTTGTTTAATTGTAAATGTATATCTACCACCTGGTGGGGTCAATGAACAAATACTGGTAACTATACTTGGGTTGGAATCCTATTTACAAGACCTGAGGGTAGCCTATCCCACGGCTTACATTATCATGGGCGGTGACTTCAATGCAAGGATTGGAGCTGATGATTTCAGTCTATATGACAAAAGCAATTACTGCTCTTCAAGGGCCCAAAGTACAGTTCTACCTCAAAAGACACAACAGTCAACTATGCAGGCCGTATGTTAAGTCAGGTAATAAACAGAATTAATCTTTTTATATTGAATGGGTCCTTCCCAAGTGACCACCCTGCAGAGTTTACATTCTGGTCTGGGAACAGAATGAGCGTTATAGATTATATCATGGTTTCAGAAGAGGTAGTCCAATATATAAAGGATTTTGAAGTTGCCCCTTTCTGTGAAAGTGATCACCTGCCCCTTGTAGTAAAAATAGATTTGCGAAAGGTACACTTGTACTCAGTGAAATCCCACTGTCTCAGTCCAGGGTCCTCTGAAAGCATTATACACAACCGTCCCAAATGGAAAGATTCTGTGGAAAGAGCCCTGTCTGAGACGCTCCACTCTGAGCTGCTTAACACTATCTCCCAAAGTCTAGTAAAAGCAGACAAGATAGAGTCCTGCCTGGAGAACTATGAACAAATTTTGAGGGAGTTACAAAAAGGTCTGAAGGGCTCCAACTCAGAGCACCCAAGGTCCAGGCCAGATTTTAATAAACTATGGTTTGACAAAGAATGTAGAAATTCAAAGAAACTTCTTAGTGCAAACTATGCAAGATACAGACACAATCCAGAGGCTGTATCTCTATCAACCTTAAAACACTTAAAAGCCCAGTACAAGGCTCTTATCAAAAAGAAGAAAGAGGAAGACATTAGACGGTCCTGGGAGGAACTTAATAAGGCAGTTAAGGAAAAGAACTCAGCATGGTTTTGGAGACTGGTCTCTGGCCTTTCGGACAAGCCAGCAAATATTTCGGATAATATTATCTCTCCTGGAATCTGGGAGACCCACTTTGGGAACTTGTATAAAGAGATAATCACAAGATCTTCCAATCCTAGAGAAATTGATAATCTTCCGAATTGGCCTTCAGTTAATCACTCAGAGGTGAAACAGCTTATCAACACCCTGAAGTCTGGTAAAGCACCAGGTCTCGATTTAATTCCCCCCGAGTTGATTAAAAAGAATGCAGAATGGTGGGTGCCAGTTTTGGCATCCCTGTTTACACTAATTGACCAAACAGGGAGAATCCCTGAGGACTGGAAAGTAGCAGTTATTAGCCCATTTTATTAAAAAGGTAATAAAGAAGATCCAAACAATTACAGGCCAATTAGCCTGTTAAGCATAGTCAGTAAACTTTATGCGAGGCACCTCTTATGGAAATTCAGGGACTGGCTGGAAAATGACTCCTGTCTGGCAGAAGAGCAGGCTGGCTTTAGAGAGGGGCGTGCCACTTTAGACCAGTGTATGATATTGGATCATCTGGTTGCCAAATATTCATCCAACTCAAAGGTGTCTCTTTTTGTTGCCTTTTTGGACTTGAAGTCGGCTTTTGACTCAGTCTCCAGAATCATTTTATGGGAGAAACTAAGAGCTTCAACTATCGACAGAAGGTTACTATTTCTTATTCAGGCTCTTTATAACAACACATTTATAAGGGTTAGGTACTCTCCCCAAGGTCACTTGACAAATCTTATTAGAGTTGAGAAAGGAGTTAAACAAGGATGTCTATTGGCACCACTTCTCTTTAACTTATATCAACGATGTGATAGCCTACTTAAACAGGCCTGAGTTTCATCCCCCAAAGCTAGGCAACAGACACATTGGGGTGCTCCTATATGCAGACGATGCCATCCTACTTGCTAGGACACCCATAGGTCTTAGGAGAGCCATGAGTTCTTTTGCCCAGTATTGCCAGAATAACAAACTAGAGGTTAATTATTCAAAAACTAAAGTAATGGCCTTTACTAAAAGATCCTCCAAAACTTTCCTTTGGCACTTAAACTCTGTTCCCATTGAACAAGTTACCTGCTTTAAGTATCTGGGTGTTAATTTTCAGGCAAATGGTTCAAGAACTGTAAATATAAATTCTATTGCCACAAACGCCAAAAGGAGTTCGGGAGCAATACAAAAATTTTACTGGCATAAAGGGGGCAAACGTCTTGTAGCGGCCCTTAGACTATTTAAGGCCAAATCCCTTAGTCAACTTACCTTTGGTGCTCCCATCAACATTACATCTAAATACAAGAAACTGGACACAGTGCAATCAAAATTTTTGAGATCCGTCCTACAGGTACCGAATGGCATTCCAAATGCACTTATTCGAATTGAAACTGGAATGATCACTGTGGAGGCAAGGTTATGGATCATGGTGATTCATTATTGGCTGAAATTAGTTTTTCTACCCAAAGGGCTCACATGTTTAATTTTGCAAGACGCCTTTATACCTCCCTGGCTTAAGGCCATAGAAGAAAAACTCCCTCACTTTGGCCTCACAAAACAATATCTATGCTCTCTTGCATATGATAAAGCTAGAGAATTGACAAAACAGAGGATTATAGGTACTGATAGGCAGAACGATATTGGCAGAGGGGAGAAATGGAATAGACTTCTGGACCCTTCTAACAGAATTAGTCCTATGGCTTATCTCCACCAATTGTCAAACAATGAATATAGGAGAACGTTTACTCTGATGCGTTGGGATGCCCTTCCTCTAGCAGTTACAGAGGGAAAGTATAAGAAAATCCCATTTGAGGAACGCATTTGTCCCTGCTGTAATAATGGTATTGAAAATTTAGAACATATCATTTTCGATTGTAAGGCATATGATAATCTCCGGAACTCATTTCCATTCTCTAAATCTTTACCTCTTAGTAGCAGGCAAAGAGTCCATATTATGAAAAATCTCCTGGCAGACAGATATCCAGAGGTAACACTTTTAGTGGCTAGATACGGATGGCTAGCTCTAAGAACTAGAAAATTTATAATAGAGGAAATCAAATCACCTAATTGTTAACTGCCTGTCTCTTAAGAATCTAAAATGCATTTTACCGTTTGCCTTTTGTAAATTTTTAAATGTATTTTATTCCTGTTTTAACCTTCTTTTATTGTCGTTTGATTGCTCTTTTAAGCCTCTATTACTTTTAGGTGCAGGGAGGATACAACTTTTATTCTCATTTTACAAGTCTCTTACAATGCCATCAGGACTGGATGCCCCATAAGTGAAATGTTACTATTAGTTGTGCTCCTGTTCCATTTAACCTGTACGTGTTATATAGAAAATGTTTTATTAGCCACAAAAGTTTTTACGCAATTCATGTGTAAAACTATTTTTATCTGGTCTATGACTGTTATAATAAACTTGACTTGACTTCTGTTCAATAACTGTATGACTGCAAACTGGAGAGCCAGTTTGGTGTAGTGGTTAAGTGCGCGGACTCTAATCAAGGAGAACCGGGTTTGATTCCCCACTCCTCCACTTGCACCTGGCTGGATGACCTTGGGCAAGCCATAGCTCTGTACCAGCTGTTCCCTCAAGGACAACTTGGGAAAGAGCTCTCTCAGCCCCACCTACCTCGCAGGGTGTCTGTTGTGGGGAGGGGAAGGGAAAGGAGTTTGTAAGCCGCTCTGAGACTCCCTTGGGGAGTGGAGGGTGGGGTATAAATCCAATCTCCTCTTCTTCTTCTTCTATTTACATGATCCCTGAAAAGGTTATTGGCTTTCATTTGTTTTTCCCTCCTGATTGGTGACAGGTCCCACCCAGGAGTTCTCAACGGGGCCATGACTCCCTCCACTGGAATGTGTGCTCTGCTCCGCTTGCTTGCTTGGCGCGCATGCCCGTCTAAGTGCTTTGCTTCTTCCCTGTTATCTCAGTGCCCTGTCCTTGAACAGGAGTGCTAGCAGTGTGAGCCAAACACACCAGTATTTTGTATTCTTCTTATCCATGTCTTGAGAACTGAACTTTAGAGGTGTTCAACATCGTTATTCTCTGGGAACCTTTTTTCCCTCCAGCCGCCCCTCTTTTCCCACGTTTTCTATGGGAACTCCAGGCCAGTATATTTGGGCACCTAAAATCCTGCATAGTGATTGGTAGAATGTCCTTAAGCCCTATTTCATATCCAGTATGTCAATACCTGTAATCCCCAACCCCAGCATTACTAACAGTGAAAGTGTTTGACTCCAATGAGCCAGTTTGGTGTAGTGGTTGAGTGCGCGGACTCTAATCTGGGAGAACCGGGTTTGATTCCCCACTCCTCCACTTGCACCTGGCTGGATGGCCTTGGGCAAGCCATAGCTCTGTACCAGCTGTTCCCTCAAGGACAGCTTGGGAAAGAGCTCTCTCAGCCCCACCTACCTCACAGGGTGTCTGTTGTGGGGAGGGGAAGGGAAAGGAGTTTGTAAGCTGCTCTGAGACTCCCTTGGGGAGTGAAGGGCGGGGTATAAATCCAATCTCTTCTTCTTCTTCTTCTTCTTCTTCTTCTTCTTCTCTACAAATAAAGGACTTAGTGCTTAAGGAGACCTGTTGTGGACTATATCTTTTGGGACGTTCTCACACCATGATGGACCAAGCAAATGACCAAGGGAAAACACATGGACCAAGGGAGCACACAGGGATAAGACTCGTGAAAAATGGGATGGAGGTTACATAACTCTGTGTGAAAGGCAGAAGTACATGGAGAAGAAACATGTCTTGGCTTGAAATCTGCCACCTCAATCAATGAAAGGGCATGAGGGATCAACAGCTATTGTGGCTACTTGGAGTCTCTCTGCGTGGCCAGGCATCCGCTTTTTTCCCCGAGAATGGCTGTCTATTTTTAGGCATCAGGTTCTGCTTTGGTCTAGTAAAACCCAATGAAAGAATGTGGAGGTCCAACTCCCGAGAAGCCACAGGGCACCCCTAGCTCTCTACAGCTGCTTAAGCTGATCTGGCTGTTTGGGGTGAGTTCAAGAAGATGAGCCACTGGAAGGAACAGCCTCAACAGCCTGCCATTTCCCCACTGGAGTGGGAAATTACCCGCTCCCAACAGTTTCCCAGCCAACTTGGAATTGAAGAACAGGAGGGAAAAAATGACCGCCACAGAATGGCGCTGTAGGAGTTCCCCTTAGTCTCTATGGGAAAGACCATAGCGATGAGGGGAGGATCCCGAGCACATCTTCCAGAAACGATACCACTTCTTCCCCCAAACTCTGCCTCCCCCAGGAAACTCCCTGCCCCCAAATCTCCCAGCATTCACTGAGCCAGGGTTGGCAATTCT
Source organism: Lepidodactylus listeri (assembly GCA_029233225.1). Lineage (NCBI taxonomy): Eukaryota > Metazoa > Chordata > Lepidosauria > Squamata > Gekkonidae > Lepidodactylus > Lepidodactylus listeri. Next base: position 9,094,053 of record JARCFY010000021.1, on the reverse strand, counting down.
AGCAATCCACAGTGACCACCTGGGCAGGAGAAGAGATGTCCCTGTGATGAGTCTTTTTCTGTTAAAATTACAGCAATTATGTATACATGGGCTTCTATTGATTTGCATTGGCACGTGTACATTTTGCCCACCTCTTTTCTTTAAAAAAAAAAAAAATTGGTTATCGTTTGATGGCTACCTTAATATGGGGACAGTATAACTCTGAATAGCCAATGCTGTGGGCTGGGGGGAAAGATACTCCATGTCAGAATCTAAGGATTCTAACATAGGTTTGCTTTTATGCTTTGTATAATCCCTTCCTATGTAACCTCCTTTTGCAGTTCAGCTGCAGCATTCTTCTATCTCAATTACTATGTATTAGGTTCCCTGTGACTCTGGTTTATTGCCCTCGGTTTATGGCTAACGATGGGTCTGGTCAATGTAACCATTTGGTCCGGGAGGGTGGCGACTGCAGCACCTGAGAACAATCGGCCTCTCCCCCCTCTCCCCCTCCGCATTCCTTTCCTCCCTGCCGGCGGAGACACAGAACTTTTCTTATCGGCGTGTGAAGACCTTGGCGAGTCATTTGTTATGCACGAAATGGACACATCTGAGGAGTCCTGGTTTAAGAAGGGAAATTTACAGCTTCACACTTTACTTTTTTTCCTGTGGGAAGTAAAACGGTCAAAGGACCTTTATCCCGCGGTTTTTCCCTTTCTGTGATTGGTTACCTATGGGAAATTCAAATTGTACTGGAGGGTATATTAATCCTGCTTCTATTGTATACTTTATCTCTAACAATGATCCGAGGACCTGTAATGTAGTAATAGGGAATAAAGAACTCTGTTTCATCAACAAAGGTCTGATCCTTGACTACATAGGGTAGAAGCCTCACACTCCAGAGGGGAGCAGGGTCCCCAGCTGGCAGCTGGGTCCCTGGAGATCTCCCAGAATTACAACTGCTCTCCAGACTTACAGAGATAAATTCCTCTAAAGAAAATGTCAGTTTCAGAGGGTGGACTCTATGGCATTATAGTCCCTGCCCTCCCCAAACCCTGACCTCTCTTGGAAGTTCCAGATGTGATGTCCCCTGTCTCAGACCTCCAGACGAAGTGGCAAGAGAGACTAGATAGCTAGACAGACAAACTGACCTTTCTTCTTGTATCTACTCTTCTGCCACAGTCCTCTTTGATACGCAGATTGTGATCTCAGGGACCAGTTTCCCTTTCCTGCTTCTCTGTCTCTCTCCGAATGAGGGCTTGCTCTCTACCTGCATGCACCAAGAGAGGGACACACGGTCCTCTCTTAGCACCATGAGGCAGATGGGCCTCTTGCCATCTGCTTCCATCCTTTAGCTAGTAAGTTGGCAATCTATCAATCTCTGCTCTTTCCTATCCAAAGTGTGCAAGAAGTATTTATCCTCTAACAGGGGTCATTTCGTAGAAAAAGAGCTGCAGGAGCTCACTAGCATAACTCATTAGCATAACTTATTTGCATATGCCACACCACCTGACATCACCGGAAGTATGTCAGAAGGCAGGAAAGAAAGAAGAGAGAGAGGAAGGGAAGGGAAGGGAAGGGAAGGGAAGGGAAGGGAAGGGAAGGGAAGGGAAGGGAAGGGAGGAAGGGAGGAAGGAGGAAGGAAGGAAGGAAGGAAGGAAGGAAGGAAGGAAGGAAGGAAGGAAGGAAGGAAAAAGAAAGAGCTGGCAGAGAGGGGATAGCTACTGATCCAAGCTTCAGAAATACTACTGTTCTGGGAGGAGGGCTTCAGTGATGGCTGAAGCCTTCAGAAGGCTGGTCGGAGGAACAAGGATCTTTCCAGGGAATGGGGTCATTTTGCTGCAGCCATGACACAAGCAGGCATTCCCCCGCTTGGGGGGGGGGGCTGGCACCAACTCCCGGAGCTGCGCTCCCCCGAGCTCCTGCTCGAAATGACCCCTGTCCTCTAAACTTGCAATGGGCCCCTGTGCAGCTTCGTAAGCTGAGTAACCTGGTAAAGTGACACTCCTGTGTTTGTAGCTTTATTTAAGCACTCTACTAACTAACGGTTACCGGACTAACCATACCAGTTGACCTACATAACCTTCCCAGGCTCCGCCCCCAAATCTCTGGGAATTTCCCAACCTGGAGTTGGCATCTCTACCGAGGAGGGAATGTTGCCTTTGTACTTTGCCTGTGGGCTTATGAAGGCCACCCATCTGGTCCCACAAAAGGCTGGGATAGCGAGACCTTACAAGGATGCTGTTGTGTTCTTTTGGAGGGGGGAGGAAAAACTGGATGAGTGGGTGTAGATTTCCCAGGCATGGGTCATGTTCCCCCCCCACCCCCCCCCCACCCCTGTGGCAATAGCCTTCACGGAGGGCTCGATCCAAATGCCGTCCGCTTGCCCTCTGCATCCTTTCCGCTCGCTCCCTTCAACCTTTTCTCATTCTGAGTTCCTTGTGCGTGCCCTTCCCCCACCAGAGATGTGAATAGTGAGAAAATCCATGCAAACACGAATGCGGTACTTTTTTCTACTGACCCCCCCCCCCCAACTCTTTTTCTTGTGTGTGACTTGCAAATGATTGAGAGTTTGTTTTATTGTGTAATTTCATTTAAAGAAAAAGTTTCTCAGAGAAAAGAACGTTTCTTTTGCCCAGTAACACTGGAAGAGACACTTGGGAAGACAGTCGGGGCCTTGTTTCCCAACGGCAGATTCCAGAACGGTTAATGGGACTCTCCGCCTTGCCAAGCCGTGACTGTTTTTCAGTCTTTCTCTCCGAGTTTTGGCCTCCCCACAGCTGGCTGCCACCGCGAAGGCCAAAAAACACTTCAGAGATAAGCCGTCCCCATTGGGTTTAATCAGTCCACCTTGAATTTCTCAGGCGGGATATTCGGGGGCTTTAGCGTCCAGCCGGGAAGCCTTCGAAAGCTTGAATGCCCCATGGGAGAAGAAGAAAGGAGGGTAGACAACCTGCTTGCAATGTGTCTCTTTACATAGCGGAAATGTGGGCATGAAACACAAACGGGGAAGAAGGGAAGAGGGCACAGAGGGGGGCACGGGGGTTGAAAAAAGCCCTCACCGAAATTCATTTGCACTAATACGGCAGCTGCTGATTTCTCCTTGATACTGAAATGTCAGCCGCTCGCAGCTTAATCGGGCCTTAATTTAACCCATTCCTCCGCGAGAGGTAGAAAACGAACTGGGAGATCCGCATGGCAGAAGAAGGAACCGAGGGGAGGGAGGAAAAAAATAAGAAAAAAATGAGAGAAGGGCAAAGAATAAGAACAGGTGGGTCACAGCCAAGTTGTGTTGGGTTTTCTCGGGTTTGAGACCTCCCCTGGCCTTTGGATTGGTCAGCCTAGATGTACTGCTGTGCTGGGAAGCACAGATTCTAGGTTTGCCAGTCTTGTGCTGGAAACCACTGGGAGCGTTTGGCGGGGGGCAGACCACGGGAGGGGGAGTGTCACTGATGTGGCGATATCACTTCTGCAGGGGTCATTTCATAGAAAAAGAGGTGCAGGAGCTCATTAGCATAACTCATTAGCACAACTCATTTACATAACTCATTTGCATATGCCACACCCCCTAGCATACCGGAAGTGTGTCAGAAGGCAACACCCACCCCTCAGGCTCCACTCCACAGGTGAGTGACACTGACCTGCTCTTCCTCCATTCCCTTCCCCATCCAATACTTTGTGCAATAAAAATAAGCGTCAAGAACACACCCTCATTCTCTTCCTGCTCCCTTGAAACCACCAGAGGCGCAGCGCCCCGGGGAAAGCCCTGCTAGGGTCTTTATTGTTTTTAATGTTTTGTTTTAATATTGATAATTTTATCATTGTTCCTTTTATGACTGTGTGCTGCTTTTCCAGAGACTTGCTCAAGGTGGCATATAAATTTTCTAAGTATACCATTTCTTATCTGGGCACATGGCACATAAGTACTGGAGAAATTTCACCAACCCTTCAGCAGCTTCCACCTCATCAGTTTGGTGTAGTGGTCAGGAGTTGGACTCTAATCTGGGAGAACCGGGTTTGATTCCCCACTCCTCCACACGCAGCTGCTGGTGTGACCTTGGCCCAGTCACAAGTTCTCTCAGAGCTGTTCTCTCATGAGCAGTTCTCAAAAGACCTCTCTCAGCCCCACCTATCTCACAGGGTGTCTTGTTGTGGGGAGGGGAAGGGGAAGGGATGGGTGGTGCACATGTCCTGGGTATCTCAAGTCTACTTGAAACCTGGTGGTTTCAAGGGAGCAGGAAGAGAATGAGGGTGTGTTCTTTACGCTTATTTTTATTGCACAAAGTATTGGATGGGGAAGGGAATGGAGGAAGAGCAGGTCAGTTTCACTCACCTGTGGAGTGGAGCCTGAGGGGTGGGTGTTGCCTTCTGACACACTTCCGGTATGTTGGGGTGTGTGGCATATGCAAATGAGTTATACAAATGAGTTATGGTAATGAGCTCCTGCACCTCTTTTTCTATGAAATGACCCCTGGTGCTGACCAAAGACATTTCTGTGGTCATGTGGCCGGCATGACTAGACGCTGGGGTGCATGGAACACCGTTACCTTCCCACCAAAGTGGTACCTATTTATTTACTTGCAATCTCTTGCTTTTGAACTGCTAGGTTGGCAGGAATATCTATTATACATGGCATCATATTTTTTCCCCCCATATCTTCCCAACTATAGGTTGGCAAGTGTAAGTATAAGGTCAGAGAAAGGAGCCTCCTCACATCGTTTGCTCCACTAAAAGTTGTGCTCATGGCTAGCCAGCTGTTTTTAGTCCCCCCGAGTGATGGGAAATGCCTCCCTTTTGCATGCTTCAGATCCCACTGTGTCTGCCAAGTACCACCGAGTTTAATTTCCTTGCCTTAGCTGTTCTCCCTTCCTTTCATCATTGTTAGTTCCTTCCCTGCACGTTGGCTGTGGTTTCCACCAAACAAGCTTTTATTTAATCTGTTGCTAGCACTTGAACGTGTACAGAAGCCCTTCAGCGCGCCAGAGCAGCATTTCAATTATATGAATAATCAAATTCCAAGTGTTATTTGAATCATTTGCCTTTGCAATTTAACTGGGTCCCCCCCCCCTTCTTTGGGAAGTGGCCTATAAATTACATTTTCCGCTACATTGAGAGTAAATGGGTAATTAATATCTCAACTTTTTAATGTTGATTTGAGAAGAAAAAAACAAATATGCTTTATGATATACACATATTGTTACCACAGCTCTAATGGCCATGGGGGGGACTTCTCAGTGTTTCAGACCATGTGGTTATTCCACAAGACACTGAGTTGCCATCTCTGGCTCAGAAAATTCCTGGAGATTTGGGGATGGGGGCCTGCGGAGGATGAAGATTGCGATGGGATATGATTTCTTAGCCTGTACCTAGCAAAGCAGCCATTTCCTCCTGGGGAACTGGTCTCTTGCCTGGAGATCTGTTATAACTCCAGGAGAAATCCAGGCCTAGGGCTTCCAAGTCAGCCCAGGGGGCGGGGGAATCCCCCGCTATAGGGGTTCCCGATCCGCCGGCCGGCATTCGGCATTACATTGGGGGTGTTGCCAGGGCGACGCTCTGGCAATCGCCCCAAAACTCTATGATACCATAGAGTTTTTGGGGCGATTGACAGAGCGTTGCCCTGGCAACACCCCCAACGTGATGTCACCTCCGGGTGACGTCATCACGTCACCGTGGCGCACGCGCAAAGCACACACGCCAGAAGACCTCCCGGGGGGAGAACTCCCCCCCCGCCGGTAAGTAGACCCTACTTGGCAACCCTATCCAGGCCTCACCTTGAGGTTGGGAACCCTACACAAGAGCATTTACATTTCTGGCCACCTCTGAGTGTAGAAAGGAAGTTTGGGGGCATTGTGTGACAGAGTGTTGGACTGGATGGGCCACTGGCCTGATCCAACATTGGCTTCTCTTATGTTCTTATGTTCTCTGCGCCGAAGAAGCGGAGTTAAAAGATACTAGGGGAAGTCCAGTATCAAACAGGTTTGCTACAGGCCACAGACAGGCTTTTCCCGTCTGATCACTCCAGTGCGCACTCATGGCATCGGGGATAGTCTGATCAGGCTGTCCTGACGCCATGCCATTGTTTTTTCCCCTTTCTCAGTATGCGCATCATCGCATACTGCCATAGGAAGCCCTCAGGGCGGAGATGCGATTCATCGATCCTCTATTTAAGCACATCGGGAAAAGGGGGGGAAGCTGTGTGATCATGCAACTGCGAGTGAAATTACTCAGGAGCAAATAGCCCCACTTCCCCCCTGGATTATCTCGCTCGTGTGACTGGCACCAATGTTCTTTTCTTGGTGACATTCTGGGAATTTCACTATAGAGACACAGGGAAACTCCTAGAACATTGCTATGGAGGCCATTTTCTGGCCATTTCTTCCCCCAGCCCTAAATTTTGTGAGGGTGGGAGATTGAGGCCTAGGGTGGAGTAGGTTAGCCCAGGGGTGTAGACTTATTTATTCCCCGGGGGGGCTCTTACCTGTGTGCGTGGACTTTGCACGTACGCACGCCGGGACCATGTCCCCGCTGCCGCCGTTGCCACTGGAGCCTCCATCCACCCCTCCCTCCTTCCAGGGGCCATCTGGGTGAGTGGCCAGCGTGATTGCCTCACCTGGAAGTGATGCCATCACACTGGGCACGTTGCCGGGGTAACGCTCTAGCAATCGCCCCAAAACTCTATGGCGCCATAGAGTTTTGGGGCGATTGCTAGAACGTCACCCCAGCAATGTACCCAACGTGATGGCATCACTTCCAGGTGATGCCATCACACTGGACATTCGCCCAGGAGGGTGGGGGAGGGAGGAATGGCTAGGCAGGGGGGAGAGGAGACGGCAGCGGCTGGCGGGCGGGCCGGCCTGCTGGCCCACCTGTGAAGGGGGCCTGAAAGGCACAGTGGTGGTGGTGGTGGCAATGGCGGGTGGCTGGGCAGGCGGGTGGGCAGGCGCTCCATTTTGCCCCCCGGGAAATTTCAGAGGTAGCCCAAGCCCCCTAGTAGTTTATGCCTATGGGTTAGCCTAACATCAGGGGACATCGTTGTTGTTTTTCCAAAGTCAAATTACCACAAGCATGTAGAAAAAAAACCCTCCCTTGGGCTTGAATGGCCTGGGTTTGCTGATTTCATGACCATAACATGGGCTAGTCATTTTACTAGCAGAAGGCATGATTTGAAGAGGGGTCCTCAAACTACGATCCGGGGGCCACATGCGGCCCGCCGAGGGCATTTTTCTGGCCCGCCGGGTGTGCTGCTGCCTGTCCTCCAATTCCCAGCAGCACACAAAGCAGCGGAAAAATTGCAGCCGACTCGTCCCGGGCCACATGATAAAGCCCCCTGACCCCCTGCTTCCAGTCAGCCAGGAGGAGGCAAAAGGAAGACTGGAAGAGGGTAAGTGTCGGGTGGCAGGCGCTCCGGCTGGCCCCAAGTCTCCTAGCTGGCTGAGAGGCCTCTCAACCGGCTAGGAGACCTGCGCCAGTCACAAGAGCCGGGCGGGGGTCTTTTTCGAGGCTTTTTGTGCTGCTGGGAATCGGAGGGGGAGAGAGAGAGAGAGAGGTTTCTCTTTCCCATCATGATGCCTGCAGTAGTGGAGTTTCAGGGAGAAGCAGCTGGGGGCTTGCTGCCTTAAAAAGTTTGTGAGGATGCCGAGTTCTTTGTTTCTTTGGAGAGGGAAAGAAAACAGCCCCGTCAAGGGGGCCTTGCTTGCGCACGCACCCCCCCCCCCCCCCCCGGTGCGCCTTCCCTACCCGCAAAATAACACCTGAAATCTCCAACCAGATCTAGACTAACTGATGCACACTTGCATCACTTGTCACGACTAGCAGGGACAAATATGGAACCGGACACTGACCATCTCATTAGCCAAAAGCAGGCCCATAGTTCCCATTGAAATACTGGTAAGTTTGTTGATTTAAATTTACTTGTTCTTCATTTTAAATATTGTATTTGTTCCCATTTTGTTTTTTTACTTCAAAATAAGATATGTGCAGTGTGCATAGGAATTTGTTCATAGGTTTTTTAAAAAAACAACAACTATAGTCCGGCCCTCCAACAGTCTGAGGGACAGTGAACTGGCCCCCTGTTTAGAAAGTTTGAGGACCCCTGATTTGAAGGAAAGGAACAGAGCAAAATGGGAAATCCCCTCATCCCAAATATTGTTCTGCAAACCCCAGAATTCAGCACTGCATGATTTCACCCCATAAAATTGTAACTGTATAAAACTGGATTTACTCCTGAACTGACCTCTGTGATGAATCACTGGCAAAATCTGGGGTTGTGGCCCATCAGGCTGCTGGGATCCCTGCATTTCTAGTCTGTTGGTGTTATATAAGTAGCTCCAAAGCTGTTGGGTAAGCCTTTCTGCCTGGCCTACTGCCTCTACTAAGCCTCTTCCCCCACTGAGATCCAGTGTTTCTCCTCTGAGGCATGCCCAAATATTCCAAACTGGATAAAGGTGGCCTAATGATATCAGCAGTTGCAGGGGTCCGTTGGAGCGGGAGCGTACAGGAGCGCAGCTCCAGGAGTGAGGAGCCCAGGGGGCGGGCACATGACCAAGCCCCGCCCCCTCCTTGGCTTCCCCGAGCAGTGCAGAGGCGCAGCGCCCCGGGGAAAGCCCTGCTAGGGTCTTTATTGTTTTTAATGTTTTGTTTTAATATTGATAATTTTATCATTGTTCCTTTTATGACTGTGTGCTGCTTTTCCAGAGACTTGCTCAAGGTGGCATATACATTTTCTAAGGATACCATTTTTGATCTGGGCACATGGCACATAAGTACTGGAGAAATTCCACCAACCCTTCAGCAGCTTCCACCCCATCAGTCTGGTGTAGTGGTCAGGAGTTGGACTCTAATCTGGGAGAACCAGGTTTGATTCCCCAGTCCTCCACATGCAGCTGCTGGTGTGACCTTGGGCCAGTCACAAGTTCTCTCAGAGCTGTTCTCTCATGAGCAGTTCTCAAAAGACCTTTCTCAGCCCCACCTACCTCGTAGGGTGTCTTGTTGTGGGGAGGGGAAGGGGAAGGGATGGGTGGTGCACATGTCCTGGGTATCTCAAGTCTACTTGAAACCAGGTGGTTTCAAGGGAGCAGGAAGAGAATGAGGGTGTGTTCTTTACGCTTATTTTTATTGCACAAAGTATTGGATGGGGAAGGGAACAGAGGAAGAGCAGGTCAGTCTCACTCACCTGTGGAGTGGAGCCTGAGGGGTGGGTGTTGCCTTCTGACACACTTCCGGTATGTTAGGGGGTGTGGCATATGCAAATGAGTTATGCAAAGGAGTTACGCTAATGAGCTCCTGCACCTCTTTTTCTACGAAATGACCTTGAGCAGTTGTAAATATTATCGCAGGAGGCTACAACAGCAAATATGTAACCATGGCCAGTCTGGGAAGAGGATACACACCTCACCTGGGAAACATACAGGTGCTCATTCATGTGGTGACGTGGAAAAGTGTGCTGCAGAACACACGAAGCTGCCTTATACTGAATCAGACCCGTGGTCCACCAGGGTCAGTCTTGTCTATTCAGATGGGCAGAGGCTCTCCAAGGTCTCAGATGGAGGTCTTCCACACCACTTACCAACCTGGTCCTTTCAACTGAAGATGCTGGGGGTGAAACCTAAGACCTTCTGCATGCCAAGCAGATGTTCTGCCACTGAGCCACAGCTCCTACTAAAGAAACTTTTATTGGGTGGCTAATGCTGAGGGAGGTCTTTTGGATCACCTGCTGCTAGATCCTTTAACTGAAGATGCCAGGGATTGAACCTGGGACCTTCTTCATGCCAAGCAGATGTTCTGCCACTGAGCCACAGCTCCTACTAAAGGAACTTTTATTTGGTGGCTAATGCTGAGGGAGGTCTTTCGCATCACTTGCTGCTAGATCCTTTAACTGAAGATGCCAGGGATTGAACCTGGGACCTTCTGCATGCCAAGCAAATGTTCTGCCACTGAGCCACACGGCCCCTCCCAAAGAAACTTTTCTTTGATGGCCAATGCTTGTTTCTAAAGTCACTCTCTGTCCAGAACTCTTCCCTGGTCTAGGGGGTGGGACGAGTGCGAAATGTCTCAGTTCCGTGACACGAGCGAGCACGCATTATCATTTCATAAGGCAAAACAGAAGGTGATATAAGCCTACTGCCATTCCTTAGTTTTTTGACGGAACATATTCATCAAAAAGGGGGGGGGGGACACACACGCGGGTCCCCTGAGCTCGCAGACATATGCTCCGAGAAAATGTCACCAGTTAAAGATGTATTCATTTGCTGTTTTGAAAACTCTGTTTGATATTCATGCATTCCAAGTGTTTTGACCTAGATTTCGGTTAGAGGCATTAGATTCAGAACTGAACAGGAAGCTAGACAGCTGTTGGTTGTGTAGTCAAAGGAAGACTCTAAAGTGGAGGAGGAGGAGGGAGTGGGGAAGAAAGACTAAAAAAAGAAAACATTTATTAATGCGTGCCAACAGTTTGCGCCGCCAATATGTTTAATACGAGATTAACTAATATCAGCATATGGGCTTGCATTTGTTGTCGGGCTTTAAAGAAAAGAACAAAGAAGAAAGTTGGATGTATTGAAAGTTCACATGGAAGGGAAGGTGCAATTTCTCCCATGAATGAAAGCCTGGCAAAATGGCGACCTGCCTTTAATTATCGACTCCTTCCTTAATGTCATAACATTTAGGGAAGGGGGTTGTCTTTGTGTGTTGGGGGAGGGGGCTATGTTAATGATAGACCTTCTGTAGAGTGCAGACTGAATGCAAAAGTTGACAGCAGAGCTTCATTTGGTGGGGGATTAAAGGGGCCTGGGCTCAGATCTGTTGAGAGCCAGCACCCTGGCACCTGGGCACCCTTTTCTGCTAGGATTGTCAACCTTCAGGTGGAGTGTGGATATCACCCTGAATTACAACCAATTCCTAGACTACAATGATCAATTCCCCTGAGAGAATGGCTGCTTGGAAGGGTAGACTCTATTGCATTATACCCTGGTGAGGTCCCTCCCCTCTCCCAAACACTGCCCTCCCCAGGCTCCACCCCACAATTGCCAGGAATTCCCAGCCCAGAGCTGACAACCCTAGAGGGGAATCGGCAGTTCCAGCTGTCATGTCTGCATAAATTTCACAGACCAGTGCCAACTGAGGCAGGGGCTGACTGCTAGGGAGCCTCGTCAGCACCGATTAAGGCTCAGTTAAAATCTGGTGACAAACCAGGGCGTCCGGAACAAGCTTCCCACGTTATGGCTGCCAACCTCCAGGTGGGGCTTGGAGAGCTCCTAGAATTCCAGCTGATCTCCAGGCTACAGAGATCCATTCCCCTGGAGGAGATGGCTGCACTGGAGGGTGAACTCTGCGGCATTATACGCTGCTGCTCTCCCTCCCCTCCCCAAACACCATTGTGCTGAGTTTGGCTGGTCGCCACGGGTACACTTCACTGAAAGCTAGGTACACAGACCAAAAGCAAGCCGAGAAACAGTGCCAAGGGTCAGAATGCCAGGAAATCAGTCAGAGTTTTCAGGAGCAAGGAGCGGAGGCTGGCAGCTGGGGCAATGTCCGAAATCACATGGTTGCATCCGCACTGAGGCAGGTGAGTGTGGTTGCTTATGACCAGATCCTCCCTTCCCTGGGAGGTAACCTGCAAAGACTCACAGCCTCTCACGTTGCCTTTGCAACAGCTGCAGTCTGGCACTCCTCCTTCTCTCCTGCACATCCAGATGCTGGCGTGCCCTGCATCTGGGACATTCAGGTGAGCTAGGTGGGGACTCTGGCCTTGAGGTGTCTCCAACTGGGGGTGCTGGGCCGGGCTCTGGACCAGTCTCTCCCTCTGACTGCACCTCAGTCTCTTCACCTTGCTGCTCCTCCTGTGCAGCTGCTGGGACCTCTTCTCCCTCAGGTGCTGGTAAAGGTTCCTCTTCTGGGCTGACTCCAGAGGAGGCTGGGTTGCTCCATGCCTCTTCCTCCTCTGAGGAATAGTCAGCCTCAGCAGAGCCAGGACCCCTGACAACCATCGTCCTTAGACTCCACCCCCAAATCTCCAGGAATTTCCCAGCCCAGAATTGGCAGCCCTAATTAGAACTGCACAATGCACTATTGCTTCTATGGAATGCAGCCCTATGTCCAAGCTCGAAAGTAACTCCCCGCATCAGGAGATGGGCTCAGCACTGCTCCAAACCCCACCCTGGCAAAGCTCCGATGCCCAGACACAGCCAGGACAAACCCCACTTACTCAGGCATGGAGAGGAGATGTTTGAAGAAGCCTCTTTGGCCACAGTTATCACCCAGACAAGCCCCAGGAAGAAGCCAGCTATAATGGGGCATTTTGGGGCTCTGCCCCTTCAAATGTGAGGCATGCCCCACATCAGCTGCTGACCCTCTCCCTCCACTTGGAGATCAGGGGAGGTGTGCGGCTAACCCTCTCTCACACACTTAAAGGAGAAGGCACACCGGCTCCCTGCTAATAAAGAAGCACCAGTCAAGGGTAATGGGGAGATGGTCCAATGGGAAGCAAGGAGTGTTAAGGGTTAGGGAGGGGAAGTGTATAAAAGGAAGCTCCTGACAGTAGGCCTGCGAGGAAGAAGAGTTGGTGAACTTGGCTGCTAAGGCCGTTTGTCCAGCAGAGAGGAGGAGGAGGAGGAGGAGGAGGAGGAGGAGGAGGAGGAGGAGGAGGAGGAGGAGGACGTATTCTGAGGCCTGTGAGACTTCCCCACACGATGGCAGAAAGTGGTGCCCCTCAACCGTTGATCGTAGATTTTGACACCCTACCATCTTTCAGTCCTCTCCCTCTGACATAAGAACATAAGAGTTGCCGTGTTGGTTCGGGCCAGTGGCCCACCCAGTCCAACAATCTGTCACACAGTGGCCAAAACCCAGGGGCCAGGTTGGGAAACTCTTCGTGGCGCCTGGAAAAGACAGGGATTTCAGTGCGGTACAATGCCAGAGTCCACCCTCCAAAGCATCCATTTTCTCCAGGGAATTGATCGCCGTAGTCTGGAGTTGAGATGTAATTCCAGGAGATCCCCAGCCCCCGCCTGAAGGCTGGCATCCCTACCCCCGTCACCTCACCGGCAATGCTCCCTCTAAGTTGTGGAGTCTTGTGAACAAAAATTCTACTTTATGAGCAACTGGCATTAAAGTTGCGAGCGAGCGATTTGGCCACTGCATGAATCTGTTTGGCTCTGGAGCCATCCTTCCTGAGCTCAGACAAAAATGTGTGAGCCGGAGGCTTAAAAAAGGATGAGCTAGCTCCCACTAACTGAGCTTAGAGGGAACACTGCTCACCAGGGTTTTTTTTACCATACGCTTTGATTTTCTGGGCCTATTCTAAGGATTGGTAACTCCATCTCCCAATAACCAAATACTGGAATAGATGGGCCTTCTGAATCTGAAAAAGTTGTACAACCCCCCCCCCCCCGCCCCAAATCAAGAATGAAGTCTGACTAATACTTTTATGAGGATTTACCCAATTAACTAGGGCTGCCAAGTCAGCCCAGGGGGCGGGGGATCCCCCGCTAAAGGGGTTCCCGATCCGCTGGCCAGCATTTGGCCGGCGGGGGGAACCCCACCCCCGACATCCAGCGAGGACGACGTAATGACGTCACCGGAAGTGACGGAGCACGTTGGGGGCGTTGCCAGGGTGACACTCTGGCAATCGCCCCAAAACTCTATGATACCATAGAGTTTTGGGGCGATTGTCAGAGCGTCACCCTGGCAACGCCCCCAACGTGCTGCGTCACTTCCGGTGACGTCGATGGGCGCGCGCACGAAGCGCGCGCGCCAGAAGAAACTCCTGGCAAGAGGAAGACTCCCCCCCGCCGGTGAGTTTTCAACACTTGGCAGCCCTACAATTAACCCAAAAGATTGTGCATTCTTTCAGGTTCCTCAGAACTCTTCGTTGGGCAGGATGTTAGAAAACTGACAAAAAAGAGATTGCAAAATAAAAGGCCAGGGAAAGACGTACTCTCAGTTAAAGCAGAACCTGGGAATTAGCTGCACTTGGAGCGAGGTAGTTTGCCTTTTATCTTGGTGGCGACTGGCTTAAGCACATCTGTTCACTGGAGCGACAGATTTCTACCTAGAGGATGCTCATAGGAAGGGAGGAGGGAGGGAGTCAGCTCCCCCAGCATGTGCGCATTCAGAGCGCCATCCCATTCCTTTTCCCTTCAACATGCTCACCTGCTATGCCAGGTGCTCTCATTAGCCATATGTATAAATATTTGTCTGGGTATTTTTTCCTCAAATGTTTTTTTGTGTATGTAAGACAACACAGAGCCAAGCTGTGCACTGAAACCAGGATTGGAAGCTCCCCCCTTCCCCCAGCTGTTTGGAGCTGGGACCTTTTTATTGTCCTGGTTGAGGGTGAGAATGAGAGCAACTGGGGTGGGGGAGGCATGGAGTGCCTCGTTCCCTCCCTGAGGGATTTTTAATAGCGCAGGTATTTCAAATCCAGCACAATCCATTCTCATAGCAGTTTGGTGTAATGGTTAAGAGCATGGACTCTAATCTGGGAGAACCGGGTTTGATTCCCAACTCCTCCACATGCAGCTGCTGGTGTGTTCTTGGGCCAGTCACAAGTTCTCTCAGAGCTGTTCTCTCATGAGCAGTTCTCAAAAGACCTCTCTCAGCCCCACCTACCTCCCAGGGTGTCTTGTTGTGGGGAGGGGAAGGGGAAGGGATGGGTGGTGCACATGTCCTGGGTATCTCAAGTCTACTTGACACCTGGTGGTTTCAAGGGAGCAGGAAGAGAATGAGGGTGTGTTCTTGACGCTTATTTTTATTGCACAAAGTATTGGATGGGGAAGGGAAGGGAGGAAGAGCAGGTCAGTTTCACTCACCTGTGGAGTGGAGCCTGAGGGGTGGGTGTTGCCTTCTGACACACTTCCGGTATGTTAGGGGGTGTGGCATATGCAAATGAGTTATGCTAATTAGTTATGCTAATGAGCTCCTGCACCTCTTTTTCTATGAAATGACCCCTGTTTGTTTCTCTCTCTTTCTTTCCACCTCTTTCATTCTTTCTTTCCACCTCTCTCTCTTAGGCAAATAAATATCATTAGCAAAAAAAAAAATCAATATCATTGGATAAATAAATATCATTAGTATCTGTTTTTACCCCTTTTGTTTTTATTTTTGGCAGTCTAATTTAATGATAATAAGAAGCCCATTTGCATATTTTTCAATAAAAACGTTGTGTGTAATATTTGTTCATGTCTTGTGGCTCTCTAACATCGGACATATATTCTAGGTGGCTCTTACATTAAGCAAGTTTGGCCACCCCTGGTAACTGCACATTAAGTACTTTTATGACACATGCAAGGAATTCCCTATATAGACTTGAAATTTCCTCAGGCATGAGGGGGAGCTTAAACTGGATTAGAACTGTGTCATGGAGGGAAACAGGACTTAAGATTTACTTCTCCTCAGACACACCATTTTTTCTGACCTGAGAAGGCCCCTTGAAGTCTGTTTGTCCCGCTGGGGAAATCTTTGTATTGCCCACTGGTACACATATAATTCTGCACTGGGCCACAGAGCCAGGATGGTGTAGCAGTTGAGAGCAGAGGACTCTCATCTGAAGAACCCGGTTTGATTCCCCACTCCTCCTCCACATGAAGCCTGCTGGGTGACCTTGGGCCGGTCCCAGTTCTCTCAGGACTCTCTCAGCCCCACCTGTCTCATGAGGTGCCTGTTGCGGGGAGAGGAATGGAATATGATTGTAAGCCACTTTGAGACTCCTTAAGGCAGACAAAAGCTTGGTATAAAAACCAACTCTTCTTCTTCTTTTTTCTTCTTCCCCACTTTTCTTCCCAGCGGGAACCCAAAAGTTGCTAACAATGCCAAAAAAAGGAAACAGAAACAAGCAGGAAAAGGGAAGGGAAGGGGTTTTTTTAATTTCTGTTTATCTACAAAAATGTGTACCCCAAGTTTCCACCCTTCCAAGAGCCAAGGAAGGGCCAATTTAAAACATGCATAATTTGGGGTGGGGGGATCACTTTTAAAATCCATTAAAACCAACCCCCAAATACACATAATTAAAACATTTAAAAAAACTGTTATAATACATGCCAAACATAAAAAAAAAGCAGCTATTAAAACATTGGTTAGGACTGCCAGCGGGGGCTTCACTCTCTGCTTGGTGATCTTCTGACCAGCTCAAGGCTGGTCCTCCAAAGGCAAAGAATCAAAGGGGGAAAGCCAGGGTTGCCATCTCTAGCTTGGGAAATCCCTGGGGGTTTGGGGGCAGGAGCCTTAGGAAGGTAGGGTTTGGGGAGGGGGGAGGGGGGGACTTCAATATATTGCCATAGAGTCCAGCTTCCGAAGCAGCCATTTCCTCCAGGGAACTGATCTCTGTCAACTGGAGGTCAGATGTAATGCCGGAGATCTCCAGCCTCGCCACCTGGAGATCGGAAGCCTCGCCCTTCAGCCCGCATTTTGGGGTGCATCGTGGCCATCAGTGGAATCTGAATCATGTCCCCATGCACTAAAGATCTAGCAGGGAAATCTCTGGGCCCATCTGATCAGCAGGATTCGTGATAGGCCCATAAATAGTATAATGTGTAGTTAGCACTAGTGTTCCCTCTAAGCTGAGTTAGTGTGAACTAGCTTACAGTTTTTTAGCCTCCTGCTCTTACTTTTTTAATCTCAGCTCAGGAAGGATGGCTCCAGAGCAAACTAATTGATGCAGGAGCCAAATGGCTCACTCACAGATTTAATGCCAGCAGCTCACAAAGTAGAATTTTTGCTCACAAGACTCCAGAGCTTAGAGGGAGCATTGGCTGGCACTGGGGGAAATTTAAGGGGGACTAAAAGAGTCTTGCTCTGACCTGGACAGCTCAGGCTAGCCTGTTCTTGTCAGATTGTGGAAATTAAGCAGGGTCAGCCCTGGTCAGTGTTTGGATGAGAAGAATGGGGGTTTTTTATCCAGAGGCAGGCAATGGCTAACCATCTCTGATGGTCTCTTTGCAGTAAACCCTACAGGCTTACCACAAACTGGCTGTAACTTGATGAAAGATTATATTTTTATCCTGCCTTCCCTGCAAGCAGCTGAGGGTAACCTACAGGGTTATCCACTCCCTCCCCCCCGTTTAAGCCTCACAACAACCCTGCAATATAGATCAGGTGAAGAAACAGTGACTTGATTTGAACCTAGGTTTTCTGAAGCACGCCCAACACGACATCACCCCAGCTCTCTAACACGCACTCAAATCTATGAGGCTAAGAGGTATTCCAGACCCACAAAAAGACATGCTGAATCTTTGTCTTTTTTAATTGCCAGATTGAAACCGCTGTAAATTTGCTGTCACAAACAATAGTGGGAAGGTCTGTCGGGCAGTTGCCAGGAGATCTAATCTTTGCAGCAAACAGAAGGTCTCCTGAGTGAACCAAGAGATAGCAAACATTTTGGGAGGTCTCTTGCTTCCTGCAGGGCGGGTGCATCCATCTAGGAGCCTGTCCCCCTGTTCAGATCCTAGCATGCCCAATCCAGGTCACCGTGTGCCATGAACAGGTGCCCTGGCAAGAGATGCATACAGGGCAAACAGTTCCCAGGGAGTGTGACCGTGCAATAAATACGTCGGGCAGCATGACTTCCTCTTTTTGCTTTCACGTTTGTATAGATTCACCTTGGAGAAATCTGCTATCCTTTACAGCCACTTGCAGGAGGGGCTGCGGTGGCGCAGTGGTCAAGATGCTGAACTGCAGACCGGAAGATCGGTAGTTCGGCAGTTTGAGACTCGAGTGCCGTGGGACGAAGTGAGCTCCCGTCTCTGGCCCCAGCTCCTGCCAACCCATAGGCATCAACTATGGAGGGGCTCGAGGGCTCGAGCCACCCCCGAAATTTCCCAGAGGGGACTGAGCCCCCCCGGGAAAACAGAGTGCCCGCCGCCACATGTCCCCGGGCCCTTCCTAGGGGCGCTGCCATCTCTCTCTCTCCCCCCCCCCACCCTGGCTGCCTCCGTCCCTCCCTCCATCCAGGGACCAGCTAAGCAAATGCTCAACTGGCCCCTGCACAGATGGAGGGAGGGATGGAAGCAGGAGTGGTCAGACGGGGGGGGGAAACAGCGGCTGTGGGGACATGGTCCCAGTGTGCGCGCCTCCAAAGCGTGCACGCACAAGCCCCTGCCCCCCCTGGGGATTTTAAAACTCGACGCCCCTGTGCCAACCTAGCAGTGTGAAAGCAAGACACTGCAAGTAGATAAATAGGTACCTCTAGGGAAGGTAACAGCCTTCCGTGCACCTCGGCATCTAGTTATGCCAGCCACATGACCACAGAAATGTCTTTGGACAGCGCTGGCTCTTTGGCTTGGAAACAGAGATGGCTTGGAAACGGAGAGGAGTTGAATTTGACTGGCTTTTGAGCAAGGGAAACCTTTAGCTTTCCTGACAACCACTTGCAGACACCATCGTCTCTCCCCTCGTAGGCTTACCATTTGATCAGTGGCAATGGGCAATCTCCTGTCCCGTCTTTTATAAAATGAGGAACAAGAAGGGGGGAACGGGAGTGGGAGGTGTTGATGATGAAGATCTAGGGATTTCTAGGGATTTCCCCCAATCTCTATGGTAAAGACTATAGAGCTTAGGGGGATTCCTACAGCTGTGTCCCTTTAACAGCTATGTTTGCCAAGGAAACTGCTGCACACTTGCAATGCTGGTGTAATTCAAAGGGTGAACTTGTGCGTGCGTGCGTGTGCATGTGAGTGTGTGTGCCTCTGCCTGGAAGTCATGGCGACCTCTGGCGACTCCTACTGGGGCATGGGGATATTCAGAGGAGTGGCTTGATAGCCTGCCTCTGCCAATGAAAATGTCGAGACAGTGTGCGACTGCAATGAAAAAGGCCAACGCTATGCTGGGGGTTATTAGGAAGGGAACTGAGAACAAATCAGCCAGTATCATAATGCCCCTGTATAAATCGATGGTGCGACCTCATTTGGAGTACTGTGGACAGTTCTGGTCGCCACACCCCCAAAAAGAATATTATAGCACTGGAAAAAGTGCAAAAAAGGGCAATTAAAATGATAAAAGGGTTGGAACACTTTTCCTATGAAGAAAGGTTGAAGCGCTTGGGGCTCTTTAGCTTGGAGAAACAACAGCTGAGGGATGACATGATCGAGGTTTATAAGATTATGCATGGGATAGAGCAGGTAGAGAAAAAAGTACTTTTCTCCCTTTCTCACAAGACAAGAACTTCTGGGCACTCCATGAAATTGCAGAGCAGTCGGGTTAGAAAAGATAAAAGGAAGTATTTATTCACCCAAAGAGTGATGAACACGTGGAATTCACTGCCACAGGAGGTGGCGGTGGCTACAAGCATGGACGGCTCCAAGAGGGAATTAGATAAACATCTGGAGCAGAGGTCCATCCGTGGCTATTAGCCACAAGGTATAGATAGGAACTCTCAGTCTGGGGCAAGTGATGCTCTGTATTCTTGGTGCCTGAGGGGGGGGCAACAGTGGGAGGGCTTCTAGTCCACTGGTGGACCTCCTGAGGGCACCTGGTGTTTTTGGCCACTGTGTGACAAAGTGTTGGACTGGATGGGCCCTTGGCCTGATCCAACACTGGCTTCTCTTATGTTATTTATTTATTTATTTATTTATTTAATTCAATTTCTAGGCCACTCTCCCCACACAGCAGGCTCAGAGCGGCTTACACATTGTCATGAACCAAGTCCACAACAAAACAGTAAGCAATAAACATTAAAACTTTCATCATTAAAACAATACGATACAAACAATTATTAAAGTGCTCACATTTCCGATGGCGTACGGTCAACTGTTGGGCGCGCGCCGGGTCGTGGTCAGCTAGATGGTATTACCAGGCCGCACGTCGGTAGTTGCTGGTAACGGGGGGTACATGGAGGCGGCGGCCCCTATCCAAATGCCTGGCAGAAGAGCTCCGTCTTACAGGCCCTGCAGAGCTGCATCAGGTCCCACAGGGCCCTGATCTCCTCTGGGAGCTCGTTCCACCAGCGAGGGGCCGCCACCGAGAAAGTCCTCCCCCTAGTGGCAGTGAGCCTGGCTTCTTTCAGGCCAGGTACGGCCAGGCGGTGTTGGGCCCCGGACCGAAGTGCTCTCTGGGGTATGTATGGGGAAAGGCGGTCCCTTAGGTAGGTTGGACCTAGGCCATTTAGGGCTTTAAAGGTAAGCACCAGCACCTTGAAGCGAATTCGGTACGCCACTGGTAGCCAGTGCAGTGTTCTTATGCCTCCAGCCTCTGGTATTCCATGGAGGTCTCTCATCCAATCAGCCCTGCTTAGCTTCCTAGATCTGATGAGGTCGGGCTTCCCTGGGCCATCCAGGACAGGGCTACAGGTGGAGCCTTCATTCCCCTATCACACCTCCTTGCAGAGGATCTGCAGCAATTGTTGGAATACCTCTGTCATTCATCCTTCCAAGTACTTGCCAGGGTCGGTCCTGCTTAGATTCTGAGATCCATACAAACAAACAAACACTGTGATACAAATGGAATTTAGTAAAAAATTATATTACTTTCAAAACTTTACAAAATTGCAATTTGTCCAACATTTTCAACTTTATAATACTACAAAAAGGATCCAACATTCTCCTCCATGAGCACCCGGTTATAAACTCATTTCAACAGCAGTCTTCCTCAGGAGTAATTATATTTTGTAAGGAGGTGTCAGCTTCTTGATCCAGTTCAAAATTATAATAGGAGCAAAGTCCTTTATTTCTTTATTTCCTTCAAAATATCAAATTGCAATTTTGTAAAGTTTTGAAAATTGCAATTTTGTAAAGTTTTGAAAATTGCAATTTTGTAAAGTTTTGAAAATTGCAATTTTGTAAAGTTTTGAAAATTGCAATTTTGTGAAGTTTTGAAAATTGCAATTTTGTAAAGTTTTGCAACTGCAATTTTGGACAAATTGCAATTTTGGAAAGTTTTGAAAGTAATATGAGTTTTCCTAAATTCCATTTGTATCACAGTGTTTGTTTGCTTGTATGGTTTTCTTACTGATACCTGTGAGCCCATTGTGGTTTGGCTTGTCTAGATTCTGAGATCTGCTGAGATCTGGCTTGTGTGGGCCATCCAGGCCAGAGCCTCTCTTGATCATCTTTAAAAGGCACACGAGAGGAGCGGAGGAGACAGCCTTTCCTATTGCAGCCTCATTGGGTTGCCAGGCTTGAGATCTCCCACTCCCACAGAGATCAGCTCCCCTGGAGAAAATGGCTGCTTTGGAGGGTGGACTCTGTGGCACTGTACCCGGCTGAGGCCCCTCCCCTCCTGAAACTCCGCCCTCTCCCGGATCCACCCCCAAAATCTCCAGGTATTTTCCAATCCAGACCTGGCAACCCTACAGCCTCAAGATGCTGCAGGGTACTGCAGGAGGCCATCCCTCCCCCTCCCTTTTTTTTTTCTTTTGCAAATTAACTTCTGCTGCCAACTTCAGCTTGGGAAATTCCTGGAGATTCAGGGGCAGACCCCGGGGAAAGCAGGAGCTCAGAAGAGTTAGGTCTCCAGAGAGAGACCACCCGGTAAAGTTGTCCTGTCCTCCCGGGGAGCTGATTTCTGTCACCTGGAAATCAATTGTAATCAATGCTCCCTCTAAGCTGTGGAGTCTTGTGAGCAAAAAAAAATTCTATTTTGCGAGCGACTGGCATTAAAGTTGTGAGCAAGCAATTAGGCTGCTGCATCAGTTAGTTTCCTCTGGAGCCCTCCTTCCTGAGCTAAGACGAAAATGTATGAGCCAGAAGCTAAAAAACTGTGAGGTAGCTCACACTAACTCAGCTTAGAGGGAACACCGCTTGTAATCCCAGGAGAAGTCCAGGGCCCACCTGGGGAATGGCAACCCGACTGGGGGAACTGGCGACCCGACTGGGGAAACTGGCGACCCAGCCCCAACATGCTTCGTTTCAACGGCAGGGTCTAAAAGCAACCAAGTGCGTTGCTTCGACTGCAGCACCTTTTTGAAGGGGAGGAAAAATCCACTGTGGAAAATCGTCAAGCGGCTGGCCAGAGCAAGAAGGAAAAGGGAGGCGAAGGGGGAACATATCACTCATCTCCCTGAGACTGCAAGCAGACCTTCTGTGAGGCAGATAAGGGGAGGGGGGGGGAAAACAGGAGAGAGAAAACCAGGCCCCAGGGGGGAAAACAGCCCAAGCCCCAAACAGAATGGACAAGCAAACAAAGGAGACAAATTGCAACAGAATCCCAAACTGGAACAGGAGGGGGGAAGGACTCGACTCTTTCTGTCAGCTCCTCTGAGGAACTCTGGAAGTCCATCAGGCACATCAAGAAACACCCTTGGCCTGGAGATGAATGCGCTGTTTGTTGTTCCTAGCTGATGGTCCGATAAGAAGGCACAGGATGTGGTCGATTTTTTTTTGTCTTCTTTGCTGTGTTTGATTAAACAATAGGGCCCGATAGCCAAGCCCCAGCCCAGTCCCCGAAGATCTCCCAAATGCCCCCATTTCCTGCCTCCTTTTTTTTTGCCTCCAGACATCCCTCTTTTGTTCTCTCACCGTCTGGCCAAGCGCGTGTCGGGGCCGTGGCCACCAAGCAAATCTCTTTTGTCGGCTCCACCTCTGGCTGTCTCCCCCCCACCCCTGGCCACCCACCCTCCCCGTCCCCGGCCGCCCGCCACCCCTCGCCGACAGCTTGCTTCCTGAAGGCTGAAGGCCCAGGCCGGCCCACCCGCCGGCCTCGCAGGAAGAGCCAGAAGGCCAGCGCATGTATGCGAGGAAGTCCCTGCAGCTGCCAGATTGTCCTGTGCGTGGCCAGCAGGCGAGCGTCGGAGGAGTCTGTCAGGCCGACTTCCCGCCGGAAAGCCTGGCTGCTTGGAATTAATGGCACTCCGACCCCTCCACGTGCTTGTGGGGCCGGGTGGAAGTTCTGGGATCGGGAGATAAGGCCTTCGGAACCTGGTCGGCCGCGGGGCTCTGCCGTTTGAACTCCGATAGCACTGGAGCGAAAATGGGAAGGCCCAGCATGGTGATGAGCACCGTCTTGGCTGATTTGATAAAGCCCACGCCTGCAACCCGCCCGATTCTTCACCTGGCAGGAACGCGGCAGCTTCAGCCAACTTTTCTCGTTCCACTGCCTTCCTGCCCTGAAGGACAGGAAAGGTGGGGGGCTGGACTGTCCCAGGAGGCTGTGTCCTTTGAAAATCCTGCCTTTAGGGTAACCAGATTAAAAAGTGAAATCGGGGAACTCCTGTTTCATAATAAAAACCACCTTTGTGTGTGATTGCCCCCATTTTGCATGAACTTCAGTGAGGAAAGGTGGCACAGTATAACTGAGCAGGGTCAGTGCTTGGAAGGGAGACCACCCAGGAAGGCTCTGCAGAGGAAGGCAAGGGCAAACCACCTCTGCTTCTCACTTGCCCCGCAAGCCCCTGGCTGGGGGAAGCTAAGTGGGGTCAGTGCTTGGAAGGGAGACCACCCAGGAAGGCTCTGCAGAGGAAGGCCAGGGCAAACCACCTCTGCTTCTCACTTGCCTCGAAAGCCCCTGGCTGGGGGAAGCTAAGTGGGGTCAGTGCTTGGAAGGGAGACCACCCAGGAACGCTCTGCAGAGGAAGGCCAGGGCAAACCACCTCTGCTTCTCACTTGCCTCGCAAGCCCTTTGCTGGGGGAAGCTAAGCGGGGTCAGTGCTTGGAAGGGAGACCACCCAGGAAGGCTCTGCAGAGGAAGGCCAGGGCAAACCACCTCTGCTTCTCACTTGCCTCGCAAGCACCTTGCTGGGGGAAGCTAAGCGGGGTCAGTGCTTGGAAGGGAGACCACCCAGGAAGGCTCTGCAGAGGAAGGCCAGGGCAAACCACGTCTGCTTTTCACTTGCCTCGAAAGCCCCTGGCTGGGGGAAGCTAAGTGGGGTCAGTGCTTGGAAGGGAGACCACCCAGGAACGCTCTGCAGAGGAAGGCCAGGGCAAACCACCTCTGCTTCTCACTTGCCTTGAAAGCCCCTGGCTGGGGGAAGCTAAGCGGGGTCAGTGCTTGGAAGGGAGACCACCCAGGAAGGCTCTGCAGAGGAAGGCAGTGACAAACCACCCCTGCTTCTCACTTGCCTCGCAAGCCCTTTGCTGGGGGAAGCTAAGCGGGGTCAGTGCTTGGAAGGGAGACCACCCAGGAAGGCTCTGCAGAGGAAGGCAAGGGCAAACCACCTCTGCTTCTCACCTGCCTTGGAAGCCCCTTGCCTGGGGTTGCTGTAAGTCGGTTCACAGCACCTATTGACATAAGTAACCACAGCAGTTCTTGTACACATATAAATCTGGGAGACCACCAAGGGAAGGCTCTGCAGAGGAAGGCAAGGGCAAACCACCCCTGCTTCTCACTTGCACCGCAAGCCCCTGGCTGGGGGAAGCTAAGCGGGGTCAGTGCTTGGAAGGGAGACCACCCAGGAAGGCTCTGCAGAGGAAGGCAGTGACAAACCACCCCTGCTTCTCACTTGCCTCGCAAGCCCCTTGCTGGGGGAAGCTAAGCGGGGTCAGTGCTTGGATGGGAGACCACCAAGGAAAGCTCTGCAGAGGAAGGCAAGGGCAAACCACCTCTGCTTCTCACCTGCCTTGGAAGCCCTTTGCCTGGGGTTGCTGTAAGTCGGTTCACAGCACCTATTGACATAAGTAACCACAGCAGTTCTTGTACACATATAAATCTGGATAGTTGGAATAAAGTTAGCATGGTACAGGCTGATCTCCAGTCAAACCAGGATTGACAGTTGAATGGGGGACCACCACTGAAGACCCTGCAGAGGAAGGCCATGGCCAACCACCTCTGCTTCTCACTTGCCTGGAAAGCCTCTTGCTGGGGTTGCCGAAAGTTGGTTGTGACAGGACAGCCCTTTACACACCCATGTGAACCTCAGTAAGGCCTATCGGAACAAACCAAGAGGCACCATGCGCTAGATCCAGGGCAGGAGAGCTCTTGCTCAAGTGGAAACCAAGGAAAAGACTGGGGTCGCCCCGTACACGAAGTCAGACTCATTCTATCCCTCTTGCATTTTCCACTTGCCCAGAGTGTTGTGCAACCAATTTCTGGGCCCTGGAATCAGTGTTGCCCAGGGGCGTAGACTTTTGGAAATTCCGGGGGGCGGGGGGGGCGGGGGTTCTCCCCCCCCCCGGAAATCACCACGCCTCCCCGGGGCCCTTCCGAGGCATGCCAGCCGCTGCTGCCGGTGCCTCTGCCCCCCCCCCATTACCCCTTCCCTCTCCAGCAGCGACGGCCGGGCCTCGGAAGGACATGGGGAGGCATTGCAGCAGGCACTCTGTTTTGCCGAGGGTGGCTGAGAAATTTCAGGGGCGGCTCGAGCCCTCGAGCCCCCCCGTACTCTACGCCTATGGTGTTGCCAGCCACCATGTGGGGCCTGGAGATCTCCCCGAATGACAACTGGTGTCCCGCTTTGCTGGACCCAAGCCATAGTATAAGAACGAGCACATTTGTTTTTATTTCTTTAGACCTTACTCCCCCCGCCCCAAAGCTGCTTCCTCCCCCTAGTTTTATGAGAGTGAGTGACTGACCCAACACTACCCAGCAAGCTTTCATGGCAGAGTGGGGATTCGAACCTGGGACTCCCAGATTCTCGTCTGGCACTGAGTCTCTGAATAGGCTTGCCATTCCCTCAGGGGATTGCCTGTTTTAGGGGGGGCCCTGATCCGCTGGTCCAGATCTGGCCAGTGGGGGGAACCCCACCCCCAAAGTGCCAGGATCGCGCCAGCATGCCCAGTATGATGACATCTCCTGGAGGTGACATCATCGAGCTGGGCACATCACTGGGGGGACGCTCTAGCACTCGCCTAGAAACTCTATGGTACCCCCCCCCCGGTGATATGCCTAGCATGATGACATCACTTCCGAGTGACATCATTACATGCATGTACCAGAAGATCCAGGAAAGGGAGCTCCGCCTCCCTGCCGACAGCAGGTAGTAACCTGGCCACCCTGTCTCTGAATGCTGAATGTATTGAACATAATGCATTTGGTGTAGTGGTTAAGAGGAGCGGACTCTAATCTGAAGAGCCAGGTTTGAGTACCTGCTCCTCCACATAAAGCCAGCTGGTGTGACCTTGGGTCAGTCACAGTTCTCTCAGAGCTGTTCTCTCAAGAGCAGTTCTTCAAGGAGCTCTCTCGGCCCCGACCACCTCACAGGGTGTCTGTTGTGGGGAAGGTGATTATAAGCCGTTCTGAGTGACGGGCGGGGTATAAATCCAGCTCTTCTTCTTCTAATGTTAACACTGACAATATTTGGCTTGGATGATGCAGGGAGACCCGCTCGGCTACAAAGTGTCACTGTGGGCCAGTCACTGTTTGTCGGCTTTCCCTACCTCGCAGGGTTGTTGCAGTAACTTTGGCAGTCACATGTGCACAGGGTTGCCAAGTGCATGCCTGGATCCTCTGATGGACTTTGCGGGGCAGGAAATGGGGGAAAGATGTAATCGACGCGTGGAAGTTACTTCCATCTAAAACCCAGAAGTGCCGTCATCGACCCTATAGGATCTTGCTGATCTAGAGGTCAGAAAAATCCTAGAACCAGGGGTCATTTCGTAGAAAAAGAGGTGCAGGAGCTCATTAGCATAACTCATTAGCATAACTTATTTGCATATGCTACACCACCTGACATCACCGGAAGTATGTCAGAAGGCAAGAAAGAAAGGGGGGGGAGAGAGAGAGAGAGAGAAACAGACAGACAGAGCTGGCAGAGGGGACAGCTACTAATCCAAGCCTCAGAAACACCACTATTCTAGGAGGATAGCTTCAGTGGTGGCTGAAGCCTTCAGAAGGCTGGTTGGAGGAACAAGGACCTTTCCAGGGGACGGGGTCATTTTGCTGCAGCCAGGACACAAGCAGGCATTCCCCTGCCGGGGGGGGGGGTGCTGGCAGAGAGGGGACAGCTACTAATCCAAGCCTCAGAAATACCACTATTCTGGGAGGACAGCTTCAGTGGTGGCTGAAGCCTTCAGAAGGCTGGTCGGAGGAACAAGGGGTCGTTTTACGGTTGCCAGGTCAGGGTTGGAGACTACCTGGGGACTTTGGGGGTGGATCCAGGAGAGGGCGGGGTTTGGGGAGGGGAGAGGCCTCAGCATGGT
This sequence comes from Lepidodactylus listeri, assembly GCA_029233225.1. NCBI lineage: Eukaryota > Metazoa > Chordata > Lepidosauria > Squamata > Gekkonidae > Lepidodactylus > Lepidodactylus listeri. The sequence goes on along the minus strand of JARCFY010000021.1, from coordinate 9,067,078 downwards.
ACAATGCCATAGAGTTTACCCTTCAAAGCAGCCATTTTCTCCAGGGGAGCTGATCTCTGTCAGCTGGAGATCAGTTGTAAAAGCGGGAGATCCCCAGGCCCCACCTGGAGGCTGGCAACCCTAGGTCGTTTCCAGGGGACGGGGTCATTTTGCTGCAGCCATGACACAAGAAGGCATTCCCCCGCAGGGGTGGGGGCTGGCACCAACTCCTGGAGCTGTGCTCCCCCAAGCTCCTGCTCGAAATGACCTAGAACAAAGGTGTCACCACTTCCAGGTTTTAGCCAGGAGTGATATCGATGCATTGATGATCCCGCCCCCCCCCCCCCCATTTATCCCACAGCTCATACGCTTTGGTGTGGATTTGCCCACCCAAAGTGATGAAAACTCACCCTTCCATGCTGCGCAGCATTTAGACAAAGTATTGACAAGGCTCCTCCAGTCCATGACATTTCCCCGCCCTTTGCAGAAGCCGATGCGTGCCATTTTCTGCTGCAAAGAAGTGGAGCTTGCTGGTCTCCGAAAGGGTTAAGCGCATGACTAATGCAGGTAAATTCTGAACATGAAAATGAAACCATTTTCCAGAGGTCAGTGCCTCCGTGGTGCTGAAGCTCCGCAAAAAGGTGTAGGAGGGCGAAGCTGATTAAGACACCACATGCTGAGTTGGTATCAGCTTAAACACTTTAGCCTGTTAAATCGCTCAGCGGGGGCCATCTGAAGGCACACTTGATTATGAGTCTATATTTATGCCTCCGCTTGTCAGAATCTGCAGATTCTAACAAGGATTTCTGGGATCTCATGCTATATATTGTAACCTGACTTTGCTATGCTGTGCAAACCTGTTCCTGTATCACCTATGTAATCACGCCTATTGCTATTAGCTTGACAATTGTGAATGTATATTCTGTGACCCCAGGATTATGGCTCTGACCAGGCCTGGTCTATGTATCTGTTTGCCCGGGAGAATGCCAACTTCAAAGCATGAGAACAATGGGCCTCTCACACTCCTGCCTCCGCATTCCATTCCTCCAGGCTGGGAAGACAGGGGAGGACAGGGACCATTTCTTATCAACGTGCGAAAGCCTTGGGGAAAGCATTTGTTATGTGAAGATGGTTACATCTGAGGGGTCTGGTTTGGGAAGGGAAATTTACTGCTTCACACCTCACTTTCTTTCCTGTGGGAAGCAAACGGCCAGAGAACCTTTTGCCCGCGGTTTTCCCCCCTTGTTGATTGGTTACCTATGGGCAATTCAAATTGTGCTGGAGGGTATATTAGACCTGCTTCTATTGTATGCGTTATCTCTGACAATAATCCGAGGATCTGTACCAATGTAGAAATTGGAAATAAAGAACTGTGTTTCATCAACAAAGATCTGATCCTTGACTACTTTGAGCAGAAGCCTCACACCGCTTTCCGCCAGCTTCCACCGATTGGGTGCCGGGGCGATCAGCATCCGCGGTTCATGCCGTTGTTTTTGAATTAACCCGAGGCTTTGCAGATGATTTAGATTTCTGAGCATGTGGGTGTCCGGCGCCCATTTGCCCAAGAAGATGTTCAGGCGTAATTGACAATCTCCGCTTCCCCGGTCTGACTCTTGCTTATTTTAGATGATTCATGGCATCGCCCAAGTCACATCTAATTAATGTGTATTTATGGGCACCGGCAATTTAAGTAATGATCTGCGAGCGGTGAAAGTGAGAGGCTTGGAATTCTTGGCATGTAGGTGGGATTGGGGGGTTGCATTAGAAGTCTCATACCTATTGTTATAACTTTTGGAAAAGATCTTCCCGGAGATACGTGGGCCCAGGCCAGTAGACAGGATTATTTAATTCTGGGGGGGTGGGGGGGGTAAATAAGTCAGGGGGCACCCTGCACACACCCACACCCCAAGAGAACACCATAAATAAAATTTAAAAATTGGAAGTCAGGGGGCCCTTGCAGTAAGTTGGGGGGCCATGCCCCAAGAGGCCCCACTGTAGCTATGGGCCTGTGGGCCTTGTCCTCTCTCACGGTTTGTGTCTCGCTATTTCATGAGTTTGTTGCTTGAGGAGGAGACCCAGAGCCGTGTTTTGAGTCTGCTTTAGGTGAAATCTGTGACACCCCGCCCCGATTTGCTGCAAAATCAAATCCAGGATGATCCTATAGGGTTCTCAACACTGCCTTAGCAAACACCTGTGATTTGGGATGGGGGAGGCAGTGCCTACGGAAGGCGGGGTTTGGGGAGGATGTGATGTCACTTCCAGGCAAGGTTGTAAGCTGCCTCTCTTAGTCTCAGCGGCCTTGACCTTAGAAACGAAGGGAAATTCATCACTTCTGGGAGGTAATGTTTTCCTGCCGCGTCTCAGTTTCTAGAGGGGGTGGAAAATTGGGGCAGGGAACAGGTAATTCCCTGCCCAGGCTGGGTAAATAGGAGGAGTAATGGTAAACTACATGATACGTTGACAAATCGGCAGAAAACCACCACTGTCAGAAGCCTGATTCTGAGCACTCAAGGCAAAGCTCCACAATTAGAGGCATCATAGTCAGGATGTTCTCACTGCGTCTACTATCTTCATCAATGCCCACTCCTTTGCCCTTCCTCACACACCAGCTGGGGAGGGGGAGAGAGTGAGGCGGGTCTTTTAGCTGCTCTTTTCCATCTTTCTTCTCAGCATTTCCTTTGGAGAGGGCAGGACCATGGCTCAGTGGTAGAGCATCCACTTGGCATCCCGAAGGTCCCAGTATCAATCCCTGACATCTCCAGTTAAAAAGACTCCGGTAATAGGTGATGCAGAAGTCCTGTGTCTGAGACCCTGGAGAGATATGTCCAGTCTTGAGTAGATAATACTGACCTTAATAGACCAATGTTTTGATTCAGTTTAAGGGAGCTTCAAGCGTTAGTGTGCTTGTTCTTTCAAAGAGGGCAAGCGGTGACAGCACAGAAAAGAAGCAATAAACCCAAGGGTCTTGCTATGGTCGTAGCCAGAAAAGAACTGCACATCTGGAGGCAATCAACATCTGAATCCTAGTGCTAGGAGACGCCATCGGGGATGGCCTCAGCCTCTGTGCCTGGTTTGCTTGGCCTTCCAGGGGAACTGGTTGGCTGCTGTGTGAAACAGGATCCTGGACTAGATGGACCACTGGTCTCATCCAGCAAGGCTCTTCTGATGTTCTTAAGAGCAGTTCTGATGTTCTAAGAGCCACTTAGGTGTAGTGGTTAACTGCGTGGACTTTAACCTGGGAGAGCCAGGTCTGATCCCCCACTCTTCCAGATGGAGCTGCTGGATGATCTTCAGGAAGCCATGGTTCTATCAGAGCTGTTCTCTCAAGAGCAGTTCTCAAGAGAGCTCTCTCAGCCCCACTTCACAGGGTGTCTGTTGTGGGGATGGCAAGGGTGGGGCATAAATCCAGTCTCTTCTCTTCTTCTTCTTAAATAGGTCCCACCAACTCTGATCTGGATGGTCCAGGCTAGCCCCATCTCATCAGATCTCGGAAGCTAAGCAGAGTCAGTCCTGGTTAGTACTGTTGGAGTGAGTGACTCAGCAAGCCAAGACTTGGGGGGGGGGGGGGAGACTACATCATTCTATACACACTCTATAAATGTTATCTGCTTGAATGGTATGTACAGATGTTATCTCCTTGAATAGGATGCCTCTCTTTGTCTTAACCTGGGAGCTGCCCTCTGACCCCTCCTGTCTCTCGCTTTGCCCTCCCACTCCCTTCACATGGCCTTCCATGGAGACACATGTCTCTACAGGTCTCTCCTGTAGAGACAATGCCCTCTTACTCCCACACTTGGCTTGCCAGTCCCCAGGTTGGGGGAGGGGTTCCCCCGGTTTTCTGGGCTTCTCCCCCCCACCGGCCTGTTAGCCGAATTGCTCTGGGTTAGTGATTTTAAGGTCAGCAATTGGCAAATAACTGGGTTACAGCCAACTATACCAAGGTCCCGCCCCTTCCAGGAGTTCCCAGTAAACAGGCACTGAGGCGGAGGTCCGTTTAAATGGTTTTTACTGAAGAATATTCTCAGACACACAATACAGATTCACACACACTAACATACAGTTCCTAAGAAACTTTAGATAGATAAATAGCACTTTCACATTAGCAGGAGGTTTGATGGTTGGGCAATACTTTACCTGTCCTGGAGATGGGTTGTCCGTTCCAAAGGAAGAATTGAGGGATTGAAAGGAAAATAGGGAACATGTTCTGAACCGGCACAAGCTCGCTTACCTCTAGCTGCAGACCCAGAGATCAAAGATGGAGGGAGGGTATTGGGATAGCAAGCTGGACTTGAGAGGGGTAAAAGCAGATTGGGGTCGTGGAAGCTCAAGAGACCAGCCGCATAATAGGCGACCTCTTTTATTAGGTGATCTGGGGGCGGGCAGCAGTGACCACATCCCCCTAACACACCTACCAGGTAATCCGTCCCTACAAACCCTACCATTGGTTAAAGGAGAAAGAGGAGGGGATGCGGAGGGGTGGTCAATATTGCAACACTAGGAGCTAGACAGGAACTGACACCTGGGCAAGCTTGCGATGAGTCACCGAGCCATCCTATTGTCTCTTGATGGCCCTAGCTCGGCCAGTTGATGGGTTGAGGATTAGTTGCCAAGCAACCTCATTCAGCATCTCTCTGGAATGTGTGGAATCCCACAGGTATGTGGGGGGAGGTTGCCTAGCGTAAGTTGACAGGAACACCCTTGGGCAATGGGGTCCTCAGCTCCTTGTCTCTGTCTTTGTGTGGACAATGGCGGGAGTGTGCTTCTTGGCAGTCAGGAATAGACTGGAACCTCTTACAGCAGGTAAGAGGGCATGTGTGCAGTTGTGGGCTGGCATCACAATACAGTCCTTTAAACATACACTTAGCACAGTCCAAAGTTCAAACTTATGAACATTAAGAGTCCATAAGAGCACGTAAAGTGCCTTGCTAGGTAACAGGCCAGCTGGCTGGTGGGGGAAACCCCGCCTCCAAACAGTCATGTCCCCACGTGACTTCCCCAACATGATGGTGTCACCTGGAAGTGACATTATCATGCCGGGGATGTCCCGGAGCACCCCCCGAATCTCCCCTCCAGAGCAACGCGAGGAGCTGGCAACTCTATCCCACACATGTGATGCTGGACAAGCTGGCCATTTAAGAAATGGGAAGTATTCTTTCAATGTGAACTGGATCTACCTGAATAAATGTAAGTTTACCTTTTTTGCAGGGCTTCTTTTGTAGAGAAAGCCCAGCAGGAACTCGTTAGCATAATAGGCCACACCCAACAGCAGAAACTCATTAGCATATAAGGCCACGCCACTGGCAGCACAGCTTATTAGCATATTAGGCCACATCCCCCATGTTACCAGAAGAGTGGTCATCCAGCCACACCCAGCTTTTGCTTCTTATTCTGTCTACCTTGTTTGTTGTCAAAACCCAGGGCTTTTTTTGTAATAGGGATTAATTTGCATGTTAGGCCTCATACCGCTAATGTAGCCAATCCTAATGAGTTTCTGCTGTTGGGTCTGGCCTATTATGCTAATGAGTTCCTGCTGGGTGTGGCCAACTCGGGAGCCAGCCGGAACTCCGTTCCTGTGCGTTCCTGCCCCAAAATAGCTCTGCTTTCTTGCAATATACTTCTTGGGAGATTTATTTACTGCACTCAGTATCACATTTCTATGAGTGGGCAAACTGTGCTACATTAACCAAATATCCCAATAAGGTGCTTGGATGAGAGACCGCCAAGGAAGTTCAGGGTTGCTGCGTAGAAGCAGGCAATGGCAGAACCACCTCTGTTAGTCTCTGACCTTGAAGACCCCACGGTCACTGTAAATTGAGTGTAACTTGATGGCGCTTCCCACCGCCAAAGCTCCATGAACACTGTCCTTGGAAGAACGGAGGATTAAACAGTCACCGAAAATCAGACCTTCAAAGAAAAAGGTACTGACCAGATGACCATTAGCTGTAGAAACACAGGCAGAAATCCGTCGTCGTCCCCAAAAGGTGCGGGGCATTCGACCAGCTCAGGATTTGAACTTCTCATTCTGACTAGCCCTGAATTTCTTTGATCTGCCTTGATTTGCTTCTCACTCATTTTGTTCACCACGGATAGTACAAATCCGTACAAACGTTTGTGTTCTGCTCTGCCCTTCCTGTTCTGATCTATCAGGGTTCTTAGTTCACAGCTTGGCACAGTGAGCCCCCTGCAGTGGTAACAGGGCCTCTATAAATGCACAAGAAGACAAACCAGGGGTCCGTTGGAGCCGGAGCACACAGGAGCGCAGCTCCGGGAGTGAGGAGCCCAGGGGGCGGGCACATGACCAAGCCCCGCCCCCTCCTCGGCTTCCCCGAGCAGTGCAGAGCAGAGGTGCAGTGCCCCAGGGAAAGCCCTGCTAGGGTCTTTATTGTTTTTAACGTTTTGTTTTAATATTGATAATGTTATCATTGTTCCTTTTATGACTGTGTGCTGCTTTTCCAGAGACTTGCTCAAGGTGGCATATCAATTTTCTAAATATACCATTTTTTATCTGGGCACATGGCACATCAATACTGGAGAAATTTCACCAACCCTTCAGCAGCTTCCACCCCATTAGTTTGGTGTAGTGGTCAGGAGTTGGACTCTAATCTGGGAGAAGCGGGTTTGATTCCCCACTCCTCCACATGCAGCTGCTGGTGTGACCTTGGGCCAGTCACAAGTTCTCTCAGAGCTGTTCTATCATGAGCAGTTCTCAAAAGACCTCTCTCAGCCCCACCTACCTCACACCTGTGGGGAGGGGGAGGGGAAGGGATGGGTGGTGCACATGTCCTGGGTATCTCCAGTCTACTTGAAACCTGGTGGTTTCAAGAGAGCAGGAAGAGAATGAGGGTGTGTTCTTTATGCTTATTTTTATTGCACAAAGTATTGGATGGGGAAGGGAATGGAGGAAGAGCAGGTCAGTTTCACTCACCTGTGGGGTGGAGCCTGAGGGGTGGGTGTTGCCTTCTGTCACACTTCCGGTATGTTAGGGGGTTTGGCATATGCAAATGAGTTATGCAAATGAGTTATGCTAATGAGCTCCTGTGCCTCTTTTTCTACAAAATGACCCCTAAGACAAACTGTAGACCGCAGCACTTGTTCAGGTGTCTTAGAACTCCAAGGCGCTCTTAATGGCATTGGTGGGGATCCCCATGGACTTCCCAAAGGCCCCAGTCCAATTTACCTACCGCTTTGTTGGGGCAGTGGGCTGGAGGACTAGACACCTATCCTCTTCCTCCACATATCAGCACCTGAGGGGCCCAGACCACAACAGAAAATGCACGTACCAAAACGCCTGACATTGCTCCTCAAAACTACATCACCCCGCTTTGTACCATATAGAGTAGTGCCTGCAACTGGCAGGAGGTGGCGGCGGGTGGGGATATGGGAGGCTACAACTCTGGCTGTGCTGTCACATCACTTCTGCAAAAAAAAAAAAAATTAAAAAAATAACAGAAGTTACATAGGTGGCTCTAGGAGCAAATCATAGAGTTTCCAGCAATTCCTAGAGTTACCCTGGAAGTGACAAAAGGTAATTCTGGGTATCTATGTTCAGGGCTCATTTCGTAGCTCATTTCGAAAGCTATTGACTCCCCTCTTCGGAACACGTATTTTGAAGGTCTCCTGATTTCTTTCGCCTGCACTTCTGTTTTTCCTCGCCAAGAGATGCCTCTTTCTGATTGCTCTGAAAATGTGGCCAGGTAATCGTGCATCATTTATCCCATACTTCTGAAAGGATGCTCCAAGTTTGCCCTGACATTAATTTATCTCTCTGCGCTAGGCACCATGCTACTGAACCTTGCCTCCTCAATGAAAACAGACACATGCTTGTCCGCGGTTTCTTTATGCCGTGACCTTGAATGTCAAGGGAAAATATAGCTCCGCATCGTGGCTTTGCTGGACTTCCTCTGTTTTTTTTTTCTCCTTGCGCATTATTACTTGGCACATTTCATAGCCGCAAGGCTTGACAGAGAGACCAAGGACCCGGGAGCTGCCCGGCTCATCTCTCAGCTGAATGTCAGAGAGAAGTGGGTCTCGCTTCCATTTTGCACAAAAGGTGAACTTGTGAATGACTGATCCAAATCGCTCGGCTATTTGGCTGGAGGCGAGGCGAGGCGAAGGGCAGAGAAATACTTCACTGTTCTGGCTGAGGTTGACTTTGCTGAGGAAGTAAGGGTCGCCAACTCTGGGTTGGGAAATCCCGGGAGATTTGGGGGTGGAGCTTGGGAGGGATTGCCGTGGGGTATGACGTCCACACGGCAGGGGTCCCCAACATTTTTGAGCCTGTGGCACCAGTCTGATGTCATGATTAGGAGCGTAGACTCTAATCTGGGAGAACTGGGTTGGATTCTCCACTCCTCCACTTGCAGCTGCTGGTGTGACCTGGGTCAGTCACAAGTTCTCTCGGAGCTGTTCTCTCAAGGGCAGTTCTCCAAAGAGCTCTCTCAGCTCCACCTATCTCACAGGGTGTCGGTTGTGGGGAGGGGAAGGGGATTGTAAGCAGCTCTGAGATGCCTTCGGGTAGTGAAGGGCAGGGTATAAGTCCAAAACTTTTCTTCTTCATTAGAAGTCTGACACAGCAGGGTGGGTGGAGCCACAAAATGGCTGCTGCAGGAGGGGGGGCAAGAGACAAAATGGCTGACCCAACTTGCCTGCAGTCACACAGTGAAGATCCTAGAGCTGTGATTAAAAATCTGCACTGCCAGTCAAGTCTTCAACAGCCAGTGAGAAGTCTTGCTAGGCAAAAGCTTCACTTGGCCCAGCTCACTTTCAAAAACACTTGGTGAACACCAGGAAAGGGTTCTGTGGGTGTGACGGCACCCACACGAACCCTGTTGATGACCCTCGCCATAGAATCTACCCCCCCAAAACTGTTCTTTTGACTAGACAGCTGTTACGCTCAGGATGAAACCTTGTTAAACTGTTTCATGTATTTACTGAAGGCTTTGGTTCCATTCAAGACATGCTGACGAAGATCAAGGAAACTCATTGGACACTCTGGGATAGTGCGTTGGCCAGCCGGAGTATTTTTGGAATCTTGTAATAAGGACATTTCACACTGAAGTGTTACATGTATTCAGGGGTCATTTCGTAGAAAAAGAGGTGCAGGAGCTCATTAGCATAACTCATTTGCATATGCCACACCCCCTAACATACCGGAAGTGTGTCAGAAGGCAACACCCACCCCTCAGGCTCCACTCTACAGGTGAGTGAAACTGACCTGCTCTTCCTTCAGTCCCTTCCCCATCCAATACTTTGTGCAATAAAAATAAGCATAAAGAACACACCCTCATTCTCTTCCTGCTCCCTTGAAACCACCAGGTTTCAAGTAGACTTGAGATACCCAGGACATATGCACCGCCCATCTCTTTCCCTTCCCCTCCCCACAACAAGACACCGTGTGAGGTAGGTGGGGCTGAGAGAGGTCTTTTGAGAACTGCTCATGAGAGAACAGCTCTGAGAGAACTTGTGACTGGCCCAAGGTCACACCAGCAGCTGCATGTGGAGGCATGGGGAATCAAAGACGGTTCTCCCAGATTAGAGTCCAACTCCTGACCACTACACCAAACTGATGGGGTGGAAGCTGCTGAAGGGTTGGTGAAATTTCTCCAGTACTTATGTGCCATGTGCCCAGATAAAAAATGGTCTACTTAGAACATTTATATGCCACCTTGAGCAAGTCTCTGGAAAAGCAGCACACAGTCATAAAAGGAACAATGATAAAATTATCAGTATTAAAACAAAACATTAAAATCAATAAAGACCCTAGCAGGACTTTTCCCGGGGCGCTGCGCCTCTGCACTGCTTGGGGAAGCCGAGGAGGGGGCGGGGCTTGGTCATGTGCCCGCCCCCTGGGCTCCTCACTCCCGGAGCTGCGCTCCTGTGCGCTCCCGCTCCAACAGACCCCTGCATGTATTGATGGTTGATCACATACTGTATGCTGTATTTTTGGTGGAACTATAGCAGAATTTGATTCAACAGTTCTAATATAGATTTTGAAGAACTCATGTGCGGTGTTCATTTTGACACCTTCTTACATTTCACCATGGTCCCTTTATTTATTGTTTCCCACTTGGAGGTTGGCAACCCTAAATCCAGGAGTAGGAATGCTCAAAAGCCCACTGGTTGGGCCCTTGTCTTGTTAGCCTGTCACAAACAGGGAGCTGAATTTTCGATGACTCGTTTGACTATTTGTGAAGCCATTCATGGGCCGTTCTACACATTGCTTTGCTGGATTAATTCCTAACAATGCAATTCAGGGCCATCAAGATTTCCTTTAGAAATTTTCTTTGGTACAAGAAAATCCCCAGATACAAGGACTCAAAGTTAAAGGAGAGGAGTATAAATTGCAAGCCTTTGCTGACGATTTGGTATTTATACTAGAAGAACCACTAACGTCCTTGACATATCAGCTAGGTACACTGAAAAGCTGTGGTCGACTTGCGGGCTTAAAAATTAACTTCAAGAAAACTAAACTGTTGGTTAAAAACTGTACAGAAAGGCAGATTCAAGTTCTTGAGAAGATATCTGGTATGGAAATACAAAAACAAATCAAATATTTAGGAATTATGCTAACAAATAGATGCAGTTCCTTGATGAAAGATAATTATGTGAAACTTCTTTTGACTATTAAGAAAAATCTGGAGAACTGGAAACAGCTACAAGTATCCTATATAAGAAGAACAGCGATTGTAAAAATGAATCTATTACCAAGATTGCTTTATTTATTTCAAACAATTCCTATTTTAAAGAATCAAGAATATCTTAATGAAGTTGAGAAACTTACACGACAATTTATTTGGCAAGGTAAATGTCCAAGAATTAAAATGAAGGTGTTACAAGATGTAAAAGAAAGAGGGGGCTTTGCTGTATCAAATTGGCACCTTTATTATAAGGCAGCAGCTTTGACATGGTTGAAAGAATGGGCCACTTTAGAAAACTCGAGCCTGCTAAAATTAGAGGGACATGATCTAAAACTGGGTTGGCACACCTTTATACGGTATGAGAAGAGTGGCACTCACAAACACTTTAAACAGCACATGTTAAGGACATCGCTTTTACAAGTATGGAAAGAGATTAAGAATACATTTTACACAAAGATTCCCAAATGGATTTCACGATTGGAAGCATTCATATATCCCACAGTTTTTACTAAGAAATAAGTTTGGAGATATGAAGAACTTTTGCAAAAAGATGACTCTCTGAAATCGCAAGATACATTACAGGAACAGGGCATTAATCTAAATTGGTGGGAGAGAGTACAACTTGATTCCAGATATGTGAAGGATAAACCAATTGGTTTTGCTGAAAAGTCAAATGGGTTAGATAAAATATTGTTGGCAAATGATGTTAACTATATAAAAGCATTTTATACACTATTATTAGAAATGAGAATGCAGGATGAAATAGTAAAAACTGCTATGATTAAATGGGCACAAAATATAGGACATAGTAACCAATTAGAACAATGGTTGAGAGTTTGGAAAACAAACATAAAATTTACAAAATGTATGGCGTTTAAAGAGAATATAAGATGTTTTATAGATGGTATATGACACCTGAGAATTTAGCAAAATGGTATCGAAATATGTTGAAATGCATGTTGGAAATGTAAACAAACTGTTAGTTCCTTTTTTCATATGTGGTGGACCTGTAAATGTCTAAAAAAAATATTGGACCTGGGTACATGAAATATTGCAAAATATGTTGCATATGAATATACCATTTGTGCCAGAATTATTTTTGCTGAATATGATTCCAGAAACTTTTAACAAATCAGATAAATATTTGATTATTCATGTAATAACTGCTACTAGAATACCCTATGCAAAGAATTGGAAAGGGGAAGAAGTCCCCTCGAAGGAGGAAATACTTTATAAACTATTGGAGACTGCAGAAATGGACAATTTAACATTGAAATTAGCAGATAAGGGAGAGGAAATCTTTGAAAATACTTGGTCAAGATTTTATAAATGGCTGGAAGAATGTTCCAATAGATGAACCAACTTAATTGTATGCTCTTGTAAAACTGTGACAAGCTAGTTTGGTGAATTAGATATGGATTCTAGTAGAAATGTTAATATAGATATATACTGTGCAGGCTCCGTATCTGTTAGTATACTTTTTATCTTTGTATGTTTTTTCATGTTTTTTTTTTCCCTTCAGTCTTGCTTTTGTTTTCTTTTTCTTTTCTGGAAACTTAATAAAAATATTTTAAAAAAAGAAAAGATTTCCTTACACACATATTTTCATGCCAGGGTTGCCACCTCCGGGTTGGGAAATACCTGGAGATAATGGGAGTGAAGTTTGGGTAGAAGTGGAACTTCAGTGGGGTCTAATGCGATAGAGTCCACCTTTCAAAGCAGCCGTTTTCTCCAGGTGAACTGATCTCTGTCACCTGGAGATCAGTTGTAATAGTGGGAGATACTCTAGCCACTAGGATTGTCAGCTCCCCAGTGGGAATGGGGAACCCTTGTTTCACAGGCACATGTCCACCACTAGCCAGCTGACCGGGGGGGGGGGGGATTCCACCCCCGGCTGACCTTCTGGGGCCTACTTCGGGTTTTGGGCCTACTTCCACTTGGGGGTGACAGTCTGGGTTTGGGGCAAAACTTTATGGTTTGAATCCAAATTTACCACAGTTTTGCCCAAAAACCAGTGTCACCCCCAATTGGAAGTAGGCCCCAAACCAGAAGTAGGCCCCAAAATGCCCTACATCACTTCCCCCACTGGCCAGGTAAGTCAACCTGGCAATGCTACCAGCCACCACCTGGAAGTTAAAGTAGAAGCCAAAAAATGAGAGATCATGGGAGGAAGTGGAAATCCAAAACATTTGTGAAGAAAATAATGAAGAGTCAATAAAGATAAGTTTGCAAAATCATTTACAGTAGTAATTACTGTTGTAATTCCATAGAAAATTCTCTTCTATTCAGCAGGGTACAGTGCCATAGAGTCCACCCTTCAACGCAGCCATTTTTCTCCAGGGGAGCTGATCTCTGTCAACTGGAGATCAGTTGTAAAAGCAGGAGATTCCCAGGCCCCACCTGGAGGCTGGGCTGGCAGTCCTATCACTGTTCTTGCTGCGTAATTGCTCTACTCAGCAGGCAGTTGTTTAAACAGACAATTAAATCAATCCCAAATCATATAAATTAGCCATAAATTAATGTGTGTTTTTTTAAAAATAAAATCCTGCCTTTCAGTGTTTTTCCAAGTCATCCCCTGTGACATTCATGGCAGCTAACTTTTGCTACTACAACCACCACCAAACAAACACATTTGGCAGGCATGAGCTCAAGAGGCTGCATGGTTGGCTCAAAACCTTCAAACATGGTATGTCGGACTGCCAAACATGTTCGTGGCAAACTTTGCGTCATCCCTATGCAACATGAGCTAGCAACGTAACAAAGATTGTAGAATATTTGAAGAGCCGCGTATATGGTTCTCTTCTCCCTACTTTTGCCTCACAACAACCCTGTGAAGTTTAGTCTAAGGCTGCGGCCACACGGGCCTTAAATGCGGGAGGAAGGGCTATTTCCTCCCGCATTTAAAGGGGCCGACCAGACGGCCCGCCCCAAGTCCCGTGCCGAAGCGGGCTCCACTGCGGGTTCCTCCCGCATTTTCCGACCCCGGGAAAATCAAGTTGCGGGAGGAACCCGCATTGGAGGTATCTGGACAGCCCTCTCTCGCAAGCATTGCAAGAGCAGGGCTGTCCAGATAGCCCCGCCGGCCATTTCCCCCCCCCCCCTTTTACACTTGGGCGCATGGCCACTCATGCGCCCAAGTGTAAAAGGGGGGGGGGGGAAATCCCCAACTCACTAGGCGGTGGCAGGTCCTTGGCCGCCACCGCCGCTTCTGTGGCCACCTCTGCCGCCGTTCCCCACAGCCATCTTCGCCGCCGCCTTTTCAGTGGCAGCCGCCGCAGCAGCCGCCATTTCCGCCACCGCCGCGGCTGCTTCCGCCGCCACAGCTGCCGCTGTTCACGCCGCTTCCGACGCAGCAGCTGCCGCTGTTCACGCCGCCGCCGCCTCTTCAGCGGCCGCGGCTGTCGATCCCGCCGGCAACGCGGCCGGCAACGATGCTGCAGGGTTTGGGATGTGTAAACATCCCAACCCGCGGTGGATAAATGCGGCCCCTTTAGATCCGGGAGCCCTCCCGGATTTAAAGGGGCCATGTGACTGCGGCCTAAGAGGAGGAGGAGGAGGAAGAGGAGGAGATTGGATTTATACCCTGCCCTTCACTGGGAGTCTCAGCGGCCTCAATCTCCTTCTCTTCCTCTTCCCACAACAGGCACCCTGTGGGGTAGGTGGGGCTGAGAGAGCTCCGAGAGAACTGCTCTTGAGATAACAGCTCTGATAGAGCTGTGACTGACCCAAGATCACCCAGCTGGCTGCATGTGGAGGAGTGGGGAAACGAACCCTTGCTGCTCTTAACCACCACACCAAACTGGCTCTCAGGAGAGAGAAGGATTACTCATGTGACCAGTACAGTAGATAGTGTCTTCCCACCAATGGGTTTCGTTTGCCTTTGGTGACATCAGCACATACAGAAATCTGATTGGCCACATGACACTGTGCCATCATCACTTGAATTTCATCTCTGAATGGCTGGGATTTCTCAAAGAAGAAAACTGACTGGGGAAATGCTACTACGGCTGAGGACAGACTGGCAGTCTCAGCCGCTCTGCCTCCGCTTCAAAAGTGGAGGCAGAGCGGCCGTTCAGACTGCCGCATCTGCCCCCACGCTACTTCCGCACCAGCCGAGCACCACTTCAAAGTGGTGCTCGGCTGCTGTGGCGCGCCGTGCTCGCGTGCATTCCACCCGCTGGAGCGGGTGTGAACATGCGCTGGGAGGGGGAGCCGTGCGGCGTCCACCCGCCACTGCAGGAAGCCGCCCGCAGTCTGAACGCTGCGGGCGGCTTCCTTCCGGCGGCGTGCGAACGCCGCGCTGCAGGGGAAATTTCCCCCGCCTCAGTCTGCCGCGCCGCGGAGGCGCAGCAGACTGGCAGTCTGTCCTCAGCCCTAGGATTCATCTCAAAAATCAGACCGGGAGAACAGTTAGTTCCACATTTATCCATTGGGATCCATACTTCCTTGCCCTTAGTTCGGTATGACTTCTTAGGGCCTTTCATTTTGGATTTTGCCAACAGCAGCTCCCAAGGTCGTGTACCAAAACCATCTTGAACACTAAGAATGCTTGCCCCCCAAAAAAACCCTGTTTGTTTTCCAGCATGGAGGTTTCCTACACAGACACACACACACCCAGGCTAGGCTAAAACCTCTGTGTTACAGTGACAAATAGGCAAGAAAGATGAAAATTAGCAGCCATCCTCAGTGTACAGTGAGGCTGCCATCTTGTTACATTCTGAAACACCTTTGAATATTAACTTGCCTGTATGTGAGAGAGAGGAAGAGGAGGAGGAGGAAGCTATTTATATCTAATCCCCTCATAGAGTCAGTCAACTATCAATGAAACTAATGAGGCCCTTTCCTTGCGAGCACAACTGTTTTCAGGAGACAATTCCGGAATGCGCCGCCTCTAATGGATAACAGCAACCGGTCTCCTGATCCCCAGCCTCAGATGATTAATAGTTGTATTAATGGACTTGTATTATGAAAATCCTAATTCAGCAAGCTTGGGATTTGTTGCCAGCGGGTTAAGAGCGTTGAAAGCACCTCACCCCACCCCATTCATTCGCGCATCACAGATGTGAAGGGTGCCCCACACAACCTGTGACCTTAAGGGCTCTCCCTAAATCCACTGATGTCACCGCAGTATTGTGGGATAAAGTCCTTAAACATTAGCATCTTGTGTGTTTTTTTTAAGTGCGCTTGGCATTAAACAGATGTTTTTAGCCGGCTTCAGTTAATTCTCTCTTTTAAAAAAAAACAAAACAAAACCCTGCCATTTCTGTACGGGAATATCCCCCCCCCCCCAGTCCAGGTAAGCACAGGGCGCTTAATTTTAATGGAAATCTCTTTTTTTGCCCGCCCTCCCCTTAAGCACAGATGGATCCCTGCTGTTGTGTTTGACAAATAGGCTCCAGCAAGAAGCTCCATCTAGCTGTTGTGTGTAACTTTATCTTATTCCCCTTTGAGTACTACTGTTCTCTCAAAGTGATCTCTCAACTGCCTAAAGTCATTACACTTTTTCCCTTTCACATTGTACCTCTGTAAATGTCAGGCATAACTACATTTTTATTTGCAGAGATACAACTGCTATGAATGAGGATAAAAAAATCCCCGGCTCCCCCCCCCCGCCCCCGCCATCGCCTGGCTTCGGCTCTCTTTACCCGGTGCGCTTTCTGCTAATATGATTTGTTGAACAAATTGTTCCATTAATCTGGGGACGTTTGACAGAGTGAGAAAATAAGTGCCAAAGTGAGAAGATTCACAAGAATCGGAAATCTCGGCTCGCTCTTTCTCAAGGTAAATAGTTATTATATCGGGGTGTCAGGCTGCCGGAATGGATGTGCTCAGAGTCCCTGTTTGTAAATGTCACTTTCCTGCAGCCCATCAGGGTGACAAATGAGGTGTGGGTTACAGAAAGAGTTCATTCCTCGACAAAGTTCTCACTGGTTTATTTCACCAGGAAAGCCACCTCCTTTCTTTCACCTAGACACCTTCTTGCAACCCCCCCCCCCCCACACACCCAAGTAAAGCAACTTAAGGTTAAAAGGGGGGGACTAGTCCTTTGAAAGGTGTGTTGTGGTTCAAATTAGGCCTAGGGATGCGCAAACAAGAAATTATCTCTTCAAATTTGTTTTTTCCCCCCATCTTCTAACTGCAAGAATTTTTTTTCCACAGAGAACTCAGCAGCTCCTTAGAATTCCAGCCCATTTTAATTCAATTCCTCAATTGTTTGCTTCATGGAAAAGTCCTTTGTGTTTTATTTTCACACGCAGCTCTGTGTCATTCAGTTACACTGCACTATGGGTTTGGTAGTGAAGGATTCATAAATTGATAATGCTTTGTTTAACTAACCTTGCCTTCGCATATCTGTGTTTTAACCTGCCCTTTGTTGAAGTAGCGTAGGATGGTGTGAATGCTAGTTCTTCTGTCCTCCATTTTACTTTTGCAACAACCTTGTAAGGTGGATTCAGCTCAGAGTGAGTGACCATTGCAAGGTCATCTGGTAAGCTTAATTGCACAGTGGGGATTCAAACTTAGGTCTCTAGACTGACACCTAAAAGTCTATATTGTGTGTGTGAGCTGTCAAGTCGCTTCTGATTTATGGCAACCATGTGAATTAATGACTTCCGAAATGTCCTATTGTCAACAACTTTGCTCAGATCTTGAAAACTGACACTGTGACTTCCTTGATTGAGTCAATTCATCTCAGTTGGGTTTTCATTTTTTCCTGCTACCTTCAACTTTTCCAAGCATTATTGTCTTTCCCAGTGACTCTTGTCTTCTCATAACATGACCAAAATATGATTGCCTTAGTTTAGTCATTTTACCTTCTATGTCACACTGGGGCAGATATGTGGGTTTTACTCACAGTCACACTGCATCATAGGTTTTATCATTATTCCAGAATATGCGTTGTGAATTGATCACATTGCTGGGGCATTTGCCAATCTAGTGTCTATGTCCAAAATAACTACCCAATGAGTGCTTAATCATCACTTTGAAACATGGATAGCCCTATTCAGTCATTACTAAAAATGGCTTTTAAGAAGTATTGATTTCACTAGTCGATCTATGATATTAGAACAGAGGTCCCCAATATACTGGCTTATAGTCTCTGAGGATCAGGTGCCGGGATCAGGTAAGGCAGGATTGTTCAATTCATTGTCAGGGTTTCAGAAGTCAAGCAAGGCAGAGTTGTTCATCCGAAGTCAGATTCCAAGAATCAGGCAAGGCAGAGTTGGTGGCTTAGCTACCACAAAATGGCTGCCAGAGGAGGTTGAGCCAGCCACAAATGACTGCCACAGCTTAACTTTAGTAACACAGTCTAGATCCTTGTGCTGTGCTGGCAGCTGCTGTCAAAGAAACGCTTAAAAAAAATCTGCATAGCCAATCAAATCTTCCTAAAAAACACTTGGTGGGTGCCAGAAAAGCTGTTGGTGGGCACCTCTACATTAGACTGTTGAAAGACTATCCATTAAGAAATATTTTGTGGAGAAATAATGGCTTTGGATGGGGGACGGGGAGATCTGGAAACAACTGGAATGGTTGGCATCAAGAAGAAAAACTGAAACAGTGTGGTCCTTCAGTTCAGCATTGGAGCACAGTGGCCACCCATTCAAAAGTGCCAGAAACCCAGTTGTCTTCTCTAATACCAACAGCTCTTGACTTATAAGCTCATTAGCGCACCGATGTGGAAGCCCCATCAGTGGGAGGAACAAAAACGTTGTCAAGAACCGTCTTTCATCAGGGAAGGCATTAGTCTGATCCACCATTTATGGGCTCATGAAACCAGCGAAGGTGTAACATTAATACAGTTGTCTTTTGCTCATGAAAGGAAAACATGAAAGCACCGGGGCCACTGAAGAGCTGAACACAAACGGGAAAGGATCGTTACGTCAAGGTTTTCATCCTTCTTTCTGTGCCAGAGAGGACATCAAACAGTGTCCCCCCATTCCTGGGTCCCTGCTGCCATTTCGCTGAATCTGGCACACATCACAGAAGACATACTTCCGCTGACACCTATGTCAATATTTATTGAGCAATTGGTCACCTGAGTGCAGGTTTTAATCCTTGGTGGGAGTTGTTTGTTAATTGCCTCAGCGAGGCTCATTAAGAAGTAAGGAGCACAAATGGAGCTTCTGACAGATAATTGATAGGGGAATCAGAATGCTCAACAAGAAAGCGAACGGCTGGCTTTGATTTCCTCCGCTGACAACTCGGAGGATGAGAGGCAAATGAACACAGAAGTTAGGGGCTGTTATTGAAGACCAAGTGGACTTTCCCTTTCCGAGAAGGAAGGTGCTGTGAAAAGGAAATCCCTGGGTTAAATGTTCGCAGGACTCATGGCGGGGGGATGACTAATTGTATTCTGAAGTCTCTGAAGCCACATCTCAGTGCATCATGGGCTAGGGAAAATGTCCTATGATTTTAAAAAGTTTGTGGTGACAGAGCACGATTGGGTACTTTTGCACACACTACATACATAATGCACTTTCAATCCACTTTGCAACTGGATTTTACTCTGTGAAATGGCAAAATCCAGTTTGGTGTAGTGGTTAAGAGCAAGGACTCTGATCTGAGGGAACCGGGTTTGATTTCCCATTTCTCCACATGGAGCTTCTGGCGTGACCTTGGGCCAGTCAAAAGTTCTCTCAGAGCTGTTCTCTCAAGAGCAATCCTCGAAAGAGCTCTCTCAGCCCCACCTACCTCACAGGGTAAGGAAAAGGAGATTGTTAGCCACTCTGAGACTCCGAGCAAAGGGCGGGGAATACATCCAATCTCCTCCTCCTCCTCCTCCATCTAAACAGTTTCTGAAGTGGACTGAAACTGTGTTATTTAGCATGTGTGAAAGTGCCCATGTTTCGTGATACCTAAGTACTCACAGCCCCCAAACACATTTTCACGTGAGGCAGAAAATAACTAAAAAGTGTGGTGTAGTGGCTGGATTGGTTGCCCTAACCTGGATGGCTCAGACTAACTAGGAAATGAGAAAGACCGTATCATAAATCAGGGAATAACTGTGCAAAACCCTCAATCCTAAAAACAATTTCTTGGGATTACCGTATTTTTCGCTCCATAAGACGCACCTGATCATAAGACACACCTTGTTTTTAGAGGAGGAAAACAGGAAAAAATGAAACAGAAAGAAAGAGAGAGAGAGAGAGAGAGATAAAGGAAGGGAGGAGGAGGAGAGAGAGAGAGAAAGAGAAAGGAAGAAAGAAAGGTGGGGACAGAGAGAGAGGCAGAAAGACAGACAGACAGACAGACAGAAAAAAGGAAAGGAAGGAAGGAAGAAAGATAGAGAAAGGAAAGAAGAGAGACGTCGGCATGCCATGCAAAGCCAGGCTTTCCTGTGCAAAGTAGCCGCAGAGCTTAATCTGTGGGCGGGGCTCTCTGCTGCTGGCTGTCTTAAAGGGGAAAAGCACTTAAAGGGAAAGAGTACTTAGCCTGGTGGGGTTTTTCCTGCCGTTTCCCTTTTAAGTCTTAACAGCTCAGGCCCAGCAGGGAGGGGCGGGGAAGGCTGGGATGCCAGCCTGAATGGCGTTCCCCTGCGTTCCTGCTGAAGAAAGAGCCCTGTTACAGGTAAGAAAAGCTCCCTACTTGCTCCATAAAATGCACACACTTCCCCCCCCCACTTTTTTGGGGAGGAAAAGTGCGTCTTATGGAGCGAAAAATACGGTAAGCCAAATTTTCATCAGGCCGTCAGTTCAGTGACTCCTTCATGACTGTTTGGCAAATTGTTTCATGGTATTCCTACCTAGCCCTGGCCTGGATGGCCCAGGACAGCCTGATCTCATCAGATCTCAGAAGCTAAGCAGGGCTGGCCCCGGTTAGTACTGGGATGGGAGACCACTGAAGAAGTCTGGGGTTGCTAGGCAGAGGAAGGCAATGGCAAACCGCCTCTGTTTGTCTCTTTCCTTGAAAACCCTACAAGGTCACAGTAAATCGGTTGAGATTGATGGTACTCTCTCTACTAGAGGTCAGCGTGTCCGAGTAGGATCTGGCAGTGGGGATTCAAATCCCTACTCTGCCATGGAAGCTTTCTGGGCAACTTTAAGCCAGCCGCACATACTCTGCCTAACCTCCCTCACATAGTTGATGAGAGGAGCGCACTTTGGGACAAAATGTGGGGTGTACATGAAGTAAATCAAGAAATAAACAATGGACTTCACAGTTGATGATTTTGTTGTCGGTCTGGCGTATTCTTAAATGCCAAAAAGCATATTGCTGTGTGGACAGACGCTCTCCATCTGGTGTCGCCGGGTGTCAGGAGAAGTTGTATCTCTTGTGAGCATGTTCAAATACTTCCCTGGAGCAGTGTTTTCTAGGAGGGAAATATCAAGAGGCATTTATGTACCCCAGTGATACCAGCGGGGGGAGCTCCTCAGAAGTCAAAAATAGTATATTTCCAGATCGGGTGTTTTGCTTCGTTTTTTGAGAAAAGAAAGAAAACTGTAAGAGACAAGCAGTTGTACTTTGGGAGCTCTGCAAAGGGCGATATCCTAAGTGGGAAAAGTTGTAGATCCACTTCTGTGAACGTTCTGCCACGAGAAACGCACCTGTGTCAAAAGTTACCGCAGAGTAGGGATTCATAAACTTTTTAAACACACGTTGAATTCAGTGACCCGTGTACAGGTGGTCTACAAGCCTCAACAATCATTTCCACCCACCAAAATGTGTCTCTCCTTAGTCTAAGCATATGGTGTATCCTTCCATTACCTGTTTCCCCATGGATTTTAACTGACACAAAACTGACTAAATAAATTGTTCTTTCTGCAGAAAGAAAACATTCCCTACTTTGCTTTTTAAAAATACACTTCTATTTTGTCAGTTATTTGGGTTCCCCAGTTTGGAAGGTTTATTTATGTCGAGTCCGCTTGTTGTACGGTTTTGTACACGATTTATTCAGTTGCTCACAACCCATGTCTAACAGCCCTGTACTCAGCATAAAGCACAACAGCATAAAGCATAAAGCACAACAGCTGCCACACACCCTTTGTGACATCAGTCAGGTAGCTATCGCAACCCCTGACACCATTTTGGTGTCTCATAAGGCCATCTTGTAAGACTTCAGGTACCATTTTGGATTGTGTTAGCCAGGGGTCCTTTCGTAGAAAAAGAGGTGCAGGAGCTCATTAACATAACTCATTAGCACACCTCATTAGCATATGCCACGTCCCCTGACATCACCAGATGTGTGTCAGAAAGGGAATGTCAGTTTCAGCCCCATTATACCCTATGGGCCATTGAAATCAATGGCAAAAACTCATAGGGTATATGAGGGGCTGGAGGAAAGGGGGTTCAAGGGAGAGGCTCCAAACTTGCAGGGTAGCTGCTGGGGCCTCTCCTCGAAATACCCACTAAGTTTCAAGAAGATTAGACCATGGGGTCCAATTCTATGGGCCCCCAAACAGGTTGTCTCATCCCCTCCATTGTTCTCTATGGTGGGAAAAAAATGTTAACTTTTTTCCTCCCATAGAGAACCATGGAGGGAATGGGGGCAACCTATTTGGGGGCCCGTAGAATTGGACCCCCTGGTCCAATCTTCTTGAACCTTGGTGGGTATTCCAAGAAGAGGCTCCAGCAGCTACCCTGCAAGTTTGGAGCCTCTCCTTCAAACTGCCTCCCCTCCAGTTGCTTTTAAAGTTGCCACTGAATTTCAGCAGCAATTCGGCAGCGGGCTGAATCAGATTAGAGAATCTGATTCGGCCCGTTGCTGCCCTAGTGGCCACTCCTGAGCTGGCGGAGCTTCGCTCCACCTCGCTCCGGCCGCAACAGACCCCTGGTGTTAGCAATCCAAACAAACCTCCGAAACATCCTTAGAGTATGGCTTTGAAGAGGGCAAGAAGAAGGGGGAAGAGAGGACAAGGGGGAAGAGAGCGCCACAATTCCTCGCCCCCCTCCCCACAATGCTGATTTATTGATTTATAACATGTTTAGGCCATATTTATTCTGAGAATCTCTGACTGGCTCTTCCCTCTTTTCTTTTTTCTCCTCACAGAAACCGTGAGAGGTAGGCCAGGTTGTGAGACTACGGCTGGCCCAAAGCAAGCCATAATTTGGCTGGCCCAAAGCAAGCCATAATTTGAACCCAGGTCTTCCCGGCTGCAATCCATCACCCTGACCATTAAACAAGTACTGCTGGATGCACAAATGTCGAAAGCTGTGTACATGTGAGAGAAAAGAATGCTGTGAGGGAATGGGAAATATTACAGCAATAAAGACCCAAAACCAAGAGCACAGTCCCCATAATATTGTTTAACGAAACCAGCTGAGTGACACATAACTCTGCAAACTTCCAAAATTCCCCAGAACTCTCCATCAGGCCAGATGTTACAAAATAACTTTTTTTAAAAAATTGTGCACATCCTGTTATAGGTCATTGGGTCAGTTCTAAGGTTGCCAACCTCCATGTGGGGCCTGGAGTTCTCCCAGAATTACAACTGATCTCCAAGACTACAGAGATCAATTCCCCTGGAAAAAACAGCAGCTTCAGAGAGTGGACTTTCCTTTATCATGACATCCATGCTGAGCTCTTCCTGTCCCCAAACCCTGCCCTCCCCAGGCTCCAACCCAAATTTCCGGGAACTTCACAACCTGAAGCTGGCAACCCAAGGTGTTCTTGGATTATCGGAATTTACTTTCGGACTGACAAGGCTGCAAATAACTTGTCCATAAGAGCAGATAACTTCATTTTTGATTCACAGAAGGGAGACAAAAATGAGGATTTCTGTGCTGAAAGTAGAGAGACAAGAAGAAGAAGAGATTGGATGTATATACCCCCCCTTCACTACCTTAAGGAGTCGCAGAGCGGCTGACAAACTCCTTTCCCTTCCCCTCCCCGCAACAGACACCCTGTAGGGTAGGTGGGACTGAGAGAGCTCCGAGACATTTGTCACTGAGAGAACAGCTGGTACAGAGCTATGGCTTGCCCAGGGTCATCCAGCAGGTGCAAGTGGAGGAATGGGGAATCAAACCTGGTTCTCCCAGATTAGAGTCCGCGCACTTATTCACTACACCAAACTGGCTCTCTGACAAGAAATGCAAAATCATCTTGAGAAAACGCTGGGAAAGACCTACTCAGAAAAATCAAACAGGCCCCTTTTTAAAGTCCCTCAGATTCCAGGTCAGCATGTTTGCCATTTTTCGAAAGTGGGGGGGAGAAGTTTGCCCACAGAGTAGGGTTGCCAGCCCCACGGTGGGAGCAGGGAGCAGGTGATTTTGCGGGCTCCTGTTGGCCGGCGAGGGGAAGCCCCGCACCCAGCTGCCACAACCCAGTGTGACTTCCCCTGCATGATGACGTCACATGGAAGTGACATCATCATGCTGAGAATGTCATGTGGTGGCGCTGTGGTATTTTGGGCCAAACTCTATGGTAACCATAGGGTTTTGCTCAAAATACCAGAGTGCCACCACGCAGCATCCCCAGTGTGATGACATCACTTCCACATGATGTCCTCATGTTGGGGATGTTGGAGGTGGCTACATCCCCCCCCCCCCACTCCTGGACAGCTCCCATCCCCACCGGCGAGAGTGCAGAGCCTGCAACCCTACCATAGAGTTATATAGTAAACATTTCAAGATTACCTTGAGTCTAGAATTTACCTTTAGAAGCTGTGTCTTAAGAGTGAAATAAATGAATCGGAGCCATTATTCAAAGCAAGCCATGTTTCTCAGCCCCTCCTGCTCCCATCCTCTTTACCAAGGTCCATAACAACATGTGTCTAGCCAGGCTTTGAAAAGCCCTTACAAATTCCAACAAAATGTCTCATTAATTAGCGCCCCATTTCCCCAAGCCTCCGAGCAGCTGGCGAGAAGAACGCTATAGATTGACTCTGTAGCTATAAACTAGGTCAACAAGAAAGAGCCCTTATTGGCCCAAGATTCTCCTCGAAAGAAGAAGAAGAAGAAGAAGAGATTGGATTTATACCTCGCCCTCCACTCCCCAAGGGAGTCTCAGAGCGGCTTACAAACTCCTTTCCCTTCCTCTCCCCACAACAGGCACCCTGTGAGGTAGGTGGGGCTGAGAGAGCTCTTTCCCAAGCTGTCCTTGAGGGAACAGCTGGTACAGAGCTATGGCTTGCCCAAGGTCATCCAGCCAGGTGCAAGTGGAGGAGTGGGGAATCAAACCCCGTTCTCCCAGATTAGAGTCTGCGCACTTAAGCACTACACCAAACTGGCTCTCATGAGGATGAATAGCCATGTGATCGAGGGCAAAGGGGCCATTTCTGGAAGGCCTGACCCAGATAGCCCAGGCTAGCTTGATCTTGGCAGCTCAGAAGCTGGGAGACCACCAAGGAACGCCAGGGTCACAGAGGCAGGCAGTGGCAAATCACCTCTGGGCATCTCTTGCCTTGAGGACCATATGGGGTCCCATAAGCCAACCCTTAGCCTGCATCTAGAGTCTTCAGACATGTCATTGGCCAACTCCATTGGCCACATTGATTTTGTTCCAAGACTTGGAATCCACAACATAGGATTGCTGTGCTTCTCAGAAGTCCTTCACCGGCCGCCGGAGCTGGGCAGGAACTGCATCTTTTTCGGTGTTATGCCACCATCATTATTCAGTTTCCCTGTGAGATATCTGGGAGGAGCAGGAATCCAGTCCTGCAATAGACAGGCTTGGGTAAGCCTTTCCAAAACTGGACCAGAGGGATGTCTCCAGTGTGGATTTGCGAGGAAGTCAAAACAAGAGCAGAACAGTTTTGTCACCGTTATTTTAAAAAATGTTGAGAGCCAGGCTGGTGTAGTGGTTAAGTGCGCGGACTCTAATCTGGGAGAACCGGGTTTGATTCCCCACTCCTCCATTTGCCCCCTGCTGGATGACCTTGGGCAAGCCATAGCTCTGTACCAGCTGTTCTCTCAAGGACAGCTTGGGAAAGAGCTCTCTCAGCCCCACCTACCTCACAGGGTGTCTGTTGTGGGGAGGGGAAGGGAAAGGAGTTTGTAAGCCGCTCTGAGACTCCAAGTGAGTGAAGGGTGGGATTCTTCTTCTTCTGACAGCTGATTGGTGGCACCCTAGAAGGAGTCTGGAGCAAGCCAGTGCACCTGCCAACCACTTCTGAGCCACTCATGAGAGGCTGGCAGCATCTGCGGCACACCTGTGGCCTGCTGGTGAATCTATGAAAGGGCTCAGGAGCTGGCAGATGAGGAGGAATCCAGCATATCTTCAGGTTGCAGGAGAGAGAGCCAGAGAGAAGAGGAGGAACCAGGTGGTGGAACTCCATCTTGCTGGTCAGGGCTCTAGATCAACCAACCAGACAACAGAGGGGCAGGCCATGGTGGCCCCTAGGGGTGTGTACTTGGATACGGTGGTGATGGAAAGTGCCATCCAGTAGCAGCCAACATATGGCAACCCCATAGGGCTTTCGAGGCAAGAGACCAACCGAGGTGGTTGGCCATTGCCTGCCTCTGCTGAGCAGCCCTGAACGTCCTTGATGGTCTCCCATCCCAGGTCTAACCAGGGACGATCCTTCTTAACTTCCAGGATGTGATGAGATCGGGCTAGCCTGGGCCTTCCCAGTCAGGGCAGAGGTGCCTGGCCATTACCTTCCTTTGTGTGGCAACCCAGGACTTTTTTGGTGGTCTCCCATCCCAGTACTAACTAGCTGCCTGACAGCTTGGGTATGCAGGAGTGATCAGACAACAGGAAATCCATTTTGGAACCAGCTCAGACCGACAGGACTGGACTTTCTCAGGTACCAAAGAAACACACAGCAAGGGGAGGGGGGCAGATGTTGCTGTCTGATCGTGCACTTTAAATTCATTAGGGAACAGCAATGGCAACAGATCTATTGTGTGCCAACTGTGCTGAGATGCACCAAGGCATTCTGTATCCAGGTTTCGATGTGCTTGTCTGTCGTGGGTCAGTGTGGGAGCTCACGTTTTGATGCAAAAGACCCCAGGATCCATTCCAGGAATTTCTAGGTCAATACTCTTGGGAAGCAGTTGTTGTGGGAGGGGGGGGATCTCTTATTTGCCAGGCAGGGTTGCTAACCTCCCAGTGGGGCCTGGACATCTCCAGCAATTACAGTTCCAGATGATCTCTGAGCCCCACCTGGAGGTTGGTAAGCCTAGCTGGATCTGACTCTATCTGATGACCATGCTTATTGTTATCAATGAAATTATGGGCCACCTTTTTCATCATGGAACTGAAAATGTCATGAGTGGGGTTCCAAAACTGTTCTTCTTCCAGGCACCGAAAAAGACCTAGATATGTTCCATTTCACCAAAGTTGCTAATACCACGGTGCTCTGCCGCCATGGCCTAAATATCTCCAGTGAGAAATATTCTCACTTGTAAAAGAGCAGCTGATATGGTCCTAAAGTGAGGGAAGTGTGCACGGTCGGGAAAGAAGAGACGTTTTGTGCGGAGAGATTTCTGGCCATTTCTTGTTTCACATTGTAAAAAGGCCTTGTAAATTCTCCATCCATCAACACGCTGTAATTTCTGACTGTGTGGTATAAACCCCAATCGCAGCCCTTAATCCAAGAGGCCAAGTTCAACTATCAGGTGTCATCAGCTGTAGGAAACAACAGCCCTATATAAGCCCCACAAGCTTAGCATGTGTCAGTGTCAGACGGCCTCCTAGTCGGGATGAAATTCATTGGCAACACTGTTGTCCCCCTTTTAGGCTGCGGTCACATGGCCCTTTAAAGCGGGAGTTACTGCTGTTTACTCCGGGATTTAAAGGGGCTGATCAGACCGGCCACGGCTACTCCCGCGCTGAAGCGGGCTCACTCCCCAGATCCTCATACATTTTCTGACCCCGGGAAAATCAAGTATTTTCCTGGAAGTCGTGCTTTGAACCCGGGATTTTGCCGATCTGGACAGCCCTCTCTTGCAATGAATGCGAAAGAGGGCTGTCTGATCGTCCCTCCGTGGTCTCTCCCCCTTTTTATTTCTTAGTGATGTGCACATAAACGCATAATCGCCCCTGGCATTGTCAATCACCACTTGCAAGTGGCCAAGTAGTCATTTTTGATTGGGAGTCCCCAGGGGAGTTGTTTTTAAGTGACAAATACCTCCCCCCCCAAAAAAAATCCTCTTCTGTTTCTACTTCAGAGTTGCTGTTTGAGAGCATCCCATGATTGACACAATGGTAAATGTACTGAAGTCAAGGGGCTACTCTCATGTAAATCTGCATATGCGTACACTCCCCTGCCCCCCATGTATTCCAAGGAAGAGAGGTGAAGCAAAGGAGGCTGAGAGGGGTCGCAGTACTTGGTGGAGGGATCGCAGAACTGTCAAAATGGAGTGGTAGTTCAAATGAACACTTCTGTGCACACGTAAATTACAATATTTTTTTTTTAAAAAGGATGCCACCCAACTACCCACTTTGTGGTTACTGCGCAACAATAATCTGAACGTTCAACCACGGAGTGAGTGTGTGGTGAGCTGGGTTCAGGGTGGATTGACTGATCAAAACTCTCTGTCCCAAAACAAAATGGAGAAATCAGCGGTGGGGCCAGAATGCACCAAGCCTGTGGTCTGACCACGGCCTTAGTCTGCCCTAGACACAGAACATGGACTAGGGAGAGCACTAGATATGAAACTACAGCTAAGTAGCACAGAGGGAAAAAATCCCATGAAATAAAAGCTTTGTATAAAGGTATTTGTGTGTGGCTGCTGTCACACGGCCCTTTAATGTGGGAGGAAGAGCTGTTTCCTCCCGCATTTAAAGGGACCGTTCAGAACGGCCGGGACAGCTCCCGCGTTTTCCAACCCCGGGAAAATCAAGTGTTTTCCCGGGAGTTGCGCAAGGAGCCTGTATTTGAGCCATCTGGACAGCCCTCTCTCGCAACCATTGCGGGAGCAGGGCTGTCCAGATGGTCCCATCCACCATTCCCCCCCCCTTTTACACTTGGGCGCTTGGCCACTCAAGTGCCCAAGTGTAAAAGGGGGGGGAACCCCTCAAAATTACCAGGTGGCTGATGGGGCTTGGGGAAGAGTGCCTCCCCCAGCCGCCACTGCCAAACGCCGGAGAACGCCACCTCCGCTTCTTCCACCTCCGCTTCTTCCGCCTCTGCCAAACACCCGAGAACGCCGCTGCTGCCTCTTCCACCGCCTCTGCTGCCTCCTTCGCCGCCGCCTCCATCCGCTGCCGCCGCCCGCTGCCTCCTCTGGCTTCTGCCGACCTGAGGTAAAAAAATGCGGCCCCTTTAATCCAGGAGGGCTCCCGGATTTAAAGGGACCGTGTGACCACAGCCTGTGTGTGTGTGTGTGTAATCTTTTCTTGTGTCCTCTAGAATAGGTATGAGATACTCAGCAGCAGCCACTCAGTTACTGTACGACTCTCAAGAAAGGGCACATTCACACACGCTGAATAGTGCACTTCCAATTCACTTCCAATACACTTTACAACTGATTTTTACTGCGGCTGGTTGTGCATCTGGCATTCGCTCCACATTTTCTCAGCACTGAGGAAAAGGTGCAGCTCAAAACCACATTCAGATGCCCAGGGCCACACTAACTGCAAGGTCACCCCTGAACAGCCATAAATCTATGCAGAAGGTACCATAAAAACCCGATGATCAAAGAAAGTGAAAGAGCATGCAACACGGAAGGGAGTTTCTGTTCCAAACGTGGCTTTGCTAAAACAATGGAGGGAAAAGCCAGTGCAGAATCAGCCTCCGTGAAATGGCAAAATCCGCTTGCAAACCATCTCTAAAGTGCATTCAAAGTGGATTGAAAGTGCAGTATTCAGGGTGTATGAAAGTGACATAATATACCCCAATTTAGAATGTAGATTTCAACCACAACCAAAGAACCCCACATCATGTATAACCATTTCTAAACTGACATAATTTTGTCTACCATTTATCCCAAGATTAGATCTATCTATCTATCTATCTATCTATCCATCCATCCATCCATCCATCCATCCATCCAGGGATCATTACGTAGAAAAAGAGGTGCAGGAGCTCATTAGCATAACTCATTTGCATAACTCATTTGCATATGCCACACCCCCTAACATGCCGGAAGTGTGTCAGAAGGCAACACCCACCCCTCAGGCTCCACTCCACAGGTGACTGAAACTGACCTGCTCTTCCTCCATTCCCTTCCCCATCCCATACCTGGTGCAATAAAAATAAGCATCAAGAACACACCCTCATTCTCTTCCTGCTCCCTTGAAACCACCAGGTTTCAAGGAGACTTGAGATACCCAGGACATGTGTACCACCCATCCCTTTCCCTTCCCTTCCCCATAACAAGACACCCTGTGAGGTAGGTGGGGCTGAGAGAGGTCTTTTGAGAACTGCTCATGAGAGAACAGCTCTGAGAGAACTTGTGACTGGCCCAAGGTCACACCAGCTGGCTGCATGTGGAGGAGTGGGGAATCAAACCCGGTTCTCCCAGATTAGAGTCCAACTCCTGACCACTACACCAAACTGATGGGGTGGAAGCTGCTGAAGGGTTGGTGAAATTTCTCCAGTACTTATGTGCCATGTGCCCAGATAAAAAATGGTATACTTAGAAAATTTATATGCCACCTTGAGCAAGCCTCTGGAAAAGCAGCACACAGTCATAAAAGGAACAATGAAAAAATTATCAATATTAAAACAAAACATTAAAATCAATAAAGACCCTAGCAGGGCTTTCCCCGGGGCGCTGCGCCTCTGCACTGCTCGGGGAAGCTGAGGAGGGGGCGGGGCTTGGTCATGTGCCCGCCCCCTGGGCTCCTCACTCCCGGAGCTGCGCTCCTGTGTGCTCCTGCTCCAACGGACCCCTGTATCTATCTATCTATCTATCTATCTATCTATCTATCTATCTATCTATCTATCTATCATCTATCTATCCATCCATCCATCCATTCATCCATCCATCCATCCATCCATTCATTCGCATTTTTACCCCGCCCTCCCCACAATCGGGCTCAGGGCGGCTTACATAGTGGCACAACGCCAAGTTAAAAAACAAGTAAAACAGTTTAAAACATTAAATTTAACAATAAATTAACAATAACATGGTTGCAATAAATGCTGAAAATCAGCTGATGTCCAGATGACGTCCTGGTATTTCTCTTGAGAACTAGTGTGAGTCCCCTCGGGCCGGCCTTCATCTCCAATGGTAATGGAGGTGGTAGATGGTAGATAGGTGGTGGCGGCTCCTAGTCAAAGGCCTGGTGGAAGAGCTCCGTCTTGCAGGCCCTGCGGAACTGCATAAGGTCCTGCAGGGCCCTGATCTCCTCCGGGAGCTCGTTCCACCAGATTGGAGCCGCCACCGAGAAGGCCCTCGCCCTGGTACCAGCGAGCCCGACCTCCCTTAGCCCCGGGACCGAAAGTTGGTGCTGTGATCCCAACCGATGTGCTCTCTGGGGTACATGTAGGGCAAGGCGATCCCTTAGGTATGTTGGACCCTGGCCATATAGGACTTTAAAGGTAAGCACTAGCACCTTGAAGCGAATTCGGTACGCTCTAGGCAGCCAGTGCAGCACCACCAGGACAGGCCGGATGTGCTCCCGTTTAGGGAGATCCATCAATAGCCTGGCAGCAGCATTCTGCACCAGCTGCAGCTTCCGGATTTGCGACAAGGGCAGCCCCATGTAGAGAGCATTACAGTAGTCCAGTCTCGAGGTGACCGAGATTTACACAATCTCGTGAGACAGTCCTTTGCTTCAATAAGTTCATAGGCACTAACCTCACTGCAAGACCCCAGGATAAAGAAAAACTTACGTCATATCTGGGATTTTTCTTGTCCCCCATGCCCTGATAAATCACAGTATTACAATATTTCATCAGCACAGGTGAGCATTTTGCATAGAGGCTTTTAACTCCGTACATATATATTTAGCCACAATCTGCCTGATTCCTAATGTGACCTCAAGAAAGAGCTGGGGATTTATTACAAATTCAAGTCAGTAAGCGTACTGGCTGGGCAATTAATCACTGACATGAAGGAATCTCTTCTCTCCAGGTGGGGAGCCCATCCAAAAACTAAGAAAAATAATCAGGCTAATTAATTCTTATCTGCAAAGAGCAATTAGATAAACGACCTTTTCTAGGGGAAGGGGGAAAAAAGGAGGAGGCCTTGTCACCTCTAGCGAAGAGCTTGGCTCTTAAATAGAATAAAGCGACCGAATGTCTCTTTGCAGAGTCCCCTCTACTGTGAAATTGAGATCACAGCGATGAAAATTAGGGAGGTGGGAGAGAGATAAGGGAATAGGTTAATTAGAGCTGAGGCTGATGTATCATTAAAAAACATAAAATAAAACAAAATATCTTTATTTAGGGAGACGTGACGTGAACTTGTCGCCCACTCTCCCAGTCCGCCACCACTGTGACTAACATGGAAAATCTTAAAGCGACATTTTTTCCCCCCAACAACTTTCCAGAGGACATAAAATACTTTCCTCAACTTTATTCTCCAGGAGCGTAATTTGTGGCAGTAAAGAAAGTGGAACCAGGGGGTGAGGACCTCATCCACTGCCCTCTCAGCCACTGCATGGATGTCCTTAATCTTGTGGTTTTTGCACTCCCACTGCCACTGCATCATGGGTTTCGTTGTCTTAAGACTCCGGGCACTTTCACACATGCCAAACAATGCCATTTCAATCTACTGCAGTGATGGTTTGCAAGTGGATTTTGCCATTTCACACAGTAAAATACAGAGGCCTTTTTCCCACTCACATTGTGCCGGCGTTCTGCCTCCGTTTGTCCCGGCGCTGGGTGTCAATTTCACACCCTTTGCTGAGGTGCGCGTGTTAATCCGGGGCTTTGTGCCATTTTCTCCGTGCCTTCGGTAAACCTTTTTTTTTAGGGTTCTTGACGGGAGTCTTGACGGGGGGGAGGAGGGAAGGGGCTTCCCAGGGCCGGCGGCACTCTGCCGCGGCCCCGGGAGCAGGGGGTGGGGGAAGGGAAAGGCTTCTCTTTCCCGGGGCCGGTGGAGCGCCGCCGGCCCGGGAGCATTGACCGGAGGGGAGGCCGGGGGGGCGGGGCTTTGTCAAGTGCCCGCCCCCCCCCGCCTCCTCTCTCCCGGAGCGGTGCTCTGGCACGCCCCGGCCCCAACGGAGCCCTGGGGTTTGCTAAAGCAACGGAGGGAATCAGCCACAGTTGCAAAGTGCATTGAAAGTGGATTGGAAGTGCTTTATTTGGTGTATACATAAACAGAAGAATGTGCCATCGAGTTGCAACTGATTCATGGCAACCCCACCCACAGGGTATTCCAAGCAAGAAATGAGCAGAGGTGGTTTGCCATTGACTTCCTCCACTTAGCAACCCTGGTCTTCTTTGGTGGTCTCCCATCCAAGTTCTCACTGGGGCCAACTTTACTTAGCTTCCAAGTTTTGATGCACTCAGGTTATGTTGGTATTGTGCATTGAAGGACTACGACGTGGTGATAAACATCGATTTATTAGGTACACAGCTAGAATGAAATACCGGCCAAGATGGCCAACTATATACAGTCCATAGGACATGCCCAAGAGGCCTATTGGTGGGTTTGAATTTCCCGCCAGAGTTCTTATTGGAGGGCTTTAGGCAGCCCAGGATCCTTGATTCCCATTGTTTCCAGGAGCCAAGCTCTGCTCGTATGTCGCTTCTGCCCAGTGGCGGTCAGTGGACATAACAGTTGGGCTATTCAGACCACTTAGGTGCTGAATAATTCTCATGTGTGCATGGTTACAAAAGGGGTTGGCATAGGAACCTGCCTTGTAACCAATCAGATGACTGGTCCTTTTTCCTCACTTCGAGGGGCCATGACTCTGTGGTAGAGCATCTGCTTGGCATGCAGAAGGTCCCAGGTTCGATCCCCAGCATCTCCAGTTTAAAAAGATAAGATAGCAGGTGATCTGAAAGACATTGACCTGAAACCCTGGTGAACCGCTGCCAACCTGAGTGGGCAATTCTGATTGTGATGGAATAGTGGTCTGGTTAAGTATAAGGCAGTTCTATGTGTTCATGTATATTGCCTGCTCCAACTAGGAGTCTCTTTCCAGATTATCAGACAGAGATGAGTCTTTGGCAACAGATTCCACCTGAGATAACCGAATGCTGGGAATTGAACCTTGGGCTATTAGCATACAAAACATGGTCTGAACCACTGAATTTTGGACCCTCCATTGTAGGAACTATCTTATACTGATTCAAGTATTGATCTTGGGGTCTTACACACAGTGATATTTTCCTGTGGTTTCCAGAAAGTGCTGCAAAAATGGACCTTTGGTATGACTGTTTTCTCTTCACTGTTCCCCTGTGTTTGGTGGAACACAAAGGTGCTTTGGCATACCTGTAGGAACCATAGGACCGAAGGTGGTTTGAGAAAGCACCAGGAAACCTTGAGGAAACCACAGAAAGACCACAACTGGACAACAACACCATGAACAAACTCAGACAAGCACTGTTGATGTTAGAAGACTTCCATTTACCTGGCTGGGGAGAGAACTGCCAGGCCTCAGTTTCGCACCTCTGAGGGACTGAGGGGCAGGAGAGAAAAAAATGGGCTCCACATAGTGACACTCTAGGAATTTCCACTAGTCTCTGTGGTAAAGACCCTACAGACTAGGGGAGGCAGCCTGGAGCGTTACCCGGAAGTAACATCATATCCTCCTCAAACTCCACCCTTTTCAAGCACGGCCTCCCAAATATCACATCATTTGCTGAGTCTGTGTTGGGAACACTACCCAAGTTGAAGCCAAAAAACTTGTGTGTAAGTGACAAACGCCCTGACCTGGGTAGCCCAGGCTAGCCAAATCTTCTCTTGCCTTTTTTTTTTCCCAATAAATTTTTATTTTGTTTAACATTAACTAACAAAACTCAATATACTAAACAAATGACAGCAACCAGAATACAAATATTTCTGTTTGAATAAAGTATAACTAATGTAAGAACATATTGTTATGACGGGAGGGTTACAGTATCCGTATTCATATCTTTCAAAAAAACAATAATTTGTCATAGAAAGGGTTCCTTGGAACAATTTTACAATTCGATAAATAGTTTACAATCGGGAACCAAATTGCCTGAAACTTTGTTTGTGAATTTTCTGTTAAATCTACAGGAACATGGCTGTACACAAAAAACTCCCAAAGTTTATTTTGCCAGTTGTAGAGAGATGGGACCTTTTCATTTTTCCAAAATTGAGCAAGTGTTATTCTCGCTACAGCTACAAGTATAGAAACCTGCCTTTTTGTGTTATTCAAAACAATAGAAAATAAACCCATCTCTAAAATTATAGATTCCAAAGAAAAGACTAGCTTAAATCCAGTAATTAAAAAAATCTGGGTTACAATATCCATCCAAAAAGCCTTTATTTTTGGACAAGACCACCAGCAATGTGCATAAGATCCCACCTGTCCATATTTTTTCCAGCATTCTGCTGAATATTGCGGATTTATTCTATGGAAATGTTGGGGAGTATAATACCATCGGTTTAGCACTTTAAAAGTATTAAAACGAATACTAAATATTTTTGAGTCTGTATTAGGTAATGACCAAATCTCCTCCCAAACATCAATGGATGGAAGTAAAACACCATCCCGAAGCCATCGATTATGCAACCGATGACTTCCACATCTTCTCTTGCCTTGAAAACCCCACAGGGTCACCGTAAGTCAGCTGTGACTTGCCACCAACACCACCAAGTGACCAATATCTTCTACCTTGACTGGTAGCAATTCTTGAGGGTACCAGGCAGAGAAAGATTTCTCCTTATGTCTGAAACCTGGGGTCCCTTAGCTGAAGATGCCATCAATTGACCCCTGAGACCTTCCGCATACAAACCAGATCTCTCCCAGGAGACACAGCCTCTCCTCCAACAACAAAAAAATGGCATACATCTTT
This sequence comes from Lepidodactylus listeri, assembly GCA_029233225.1. Lineage (NCBI taxonomy): Eukaryota > Metazoa > Chordata > Lepidosauria > Squamata > Gekkonidae > Lepidodactylus > Lepidodactylus listeri. Next base: position 9,031,695 of record JARCFY010000021.1, on the reverse strand, counting down.
CAAGTAGAAATAGGGCAGAAGTCTAAAACAAAGGAGAATCTATAAACCTCCGTGAGTCAGCCTGTGACTTTGACAGGCTATTCTTCTTTTGACGGAATTCCAATTTCCAAAGTTCTGTTTTGGGAGGAACCACTGGGATCTCGTTGTCTCACCCTTAGGAGACGGAACCGCACTGGCATTCCATGCATCTGTCTTTCACCTGTCACCGGCTTGCTTTCCGACTCATTTCCGCGCAACGAAGCAGAGTCGCGGCTGTGACTGGGGCGCATTCCCCTGGGTTCCCTTTGCCGGGTCGTAACAAACAATGCCCTTGTTCCTTGTGTGTGAGGTTTCTGCAAACCGATGCCAATAATCTTCCCCCCCACCCCACGAGTGTGGCACCCTGCCATTTGTTAATGATACCAAGCAAAAGGCAGACAGAGGCGTAATTGATTTGAGCTGATCCGAGTATTTAAAGACATAAGCCTGAATGGCGGGTCGTGAAATACTAGAGCCGTCCAATTAAGACAATCCACTCTGGTTATAATCTGGTCTTTGCCTCCAAAGAACGGATCTGAAACGAACACAGTATCCACTACCACCACCCTCTTGGTTCCCTGCTCAGCCCTCCATGCCAAATCCAATTAATTGGGCTTGTCAGTTGTTAGCACTAGAATGGTTTTCGGAGCTACCGTAACTCAGCAGGACGTATGGAGAATCTCATCACTGGCTGGAGTTCTCCTGGGATTACAACTGATCTCCGGGTGATAGAGATCAGCTCACCCGGAGAAAATGGCCACTTTGAAAGGTGGGCTCTGTGGCATTAGACCCATTGAAGTCCCTCTGCTCCCCAAACCCGACCCTCCTGAAGCTCCACCTCCAAAATCTCCAGGTATTTCCCAACCCGGAGATGGCAGCCCTACTCATCACAAAACTTCTGATCGATCCAAAAGCTGCCAATATTTCTGAGGATCTGTTGTTAGAAACCAATATGTCCACATTTCATAGAATCATCGAGTTGGAAGAGACCTCCAGGGTCATCTAGTTCAACCCCCCTGCACAATGAAGGAAATTCACAAACATGTCCTCCCCCCACACCTCCAGTGATCCCCAGAAGATGATAGAAAACATCCAGGATCTCCAGCCAAACTGGCTTTGAGATTTAGTAGTCATTGTTCCAAGTAATTGTGTCCTGGTTCGCTGGAGGGAGGTGGGTCAGAATTCCAAATGACCAGAGGCCTCCAGGTCAGCAAGGAACAAGCTATCAGCAGTGGGGCAGGGCAGGGATCAAAGGTCATCTCGCAGCTAGTGTAAAAAGGAAGGAACAAGGATGCATCACTGGAAGCAGGGCTATTTTGGGGCAGGAATGCACAGGAACGGAGTTCTGGCAGGCTTCTGAGTTGGCCACGCCTACAGCCCCCCCTCGGGTTCCCCAGGTGCCTCGCAAGATGATCCAGAAACGGCCTTCCTTCCCTCAGGTTCCCCATGCGCCCCGCAAGCCACAGGGTACCTGGGGAAGCCAATCCTGGCAGGGAGCTGTGCTGTCAGGAGTGTAGCCTAATATGCTAATGAGTTTCTACTGTTGGGTGTGGCCTATTATGCTAATGAGTTCCTGCTGGGCTTTTTCTGCAAAACAAAGCCCTGACTAGAAGACACTTTGCTGTGACTAGAGTGGGGATACTACACATGCTCCCATGTTCCAAATGCCCTCGGCAGTCAAACCTGCCAGGTTTGACTGTGATGCTCAGAGGTGAGTAGATCACACCCATCTGTTCCGTTCATGCCTAATTGCTGCCCAATGGGTCTGTGGGTATTTCCAGAACCATGCGGGCACACAAACAATGCTAATCCAAACAGTTTGGCACTCATTGATGTTACTAAGGACTCCATCTATGAACGCCAAATGTTTTTTCGGGGGGGAGAGGGAACAGCATTTATTTATGACTGATGTATAGGAGTTGTAACTGATTTAACTGTCTGTTTAAGCAGTTTCCTGCAAACTGGCACAGTGGCACAGCAAGGGGGTGGAACAGAGCAGACTGTGTGAGGATGCGAAGGCATGAAAAACGGATGATGCTGTACTGCTCTTAGGAAGGAATGATGGTCCCACTCCCGAGCTTCGATGGGCTCCCACTCCCGAGCTTCGACGGGGCACCGTTGGTGCCTGCGTCGCGGGTAAGGAGTTTGGGAGTGCTCCTGGAACCCTCCTTGTCAATGGAGGCCCAGGTAGCAGCCACTGCCAAGTCAGCCTTTTACCATCTTCGGCTGGCACGGCAGCAGGTCCCCTACCTTGACCGTGCTGACCTAGCCACAGTGATCCATGCTATGGTCACCTCGAGATTGGACTACTGTAACGCCCTCTACATGGGGCTGCCCTTGGTGCAAACCAGGAAGCTGCAGCTGGTGCAGAATGCCGCGGCCAGGTTAGTGATGGGTCTCTCAAGACGAGACCATATCCGACCTGTGTTAGCAGAGCTGCACTGGCTGCCTATAGCATACCGAGTTCGCTTCAAGGTGCTGGTTCTTACCTTTAAAGCCCTATATGGCCAAGGTCCAACATACCTGAGGGACTGCCTTTCTCCACATATACCCCAGCGAGCACTTCGGTCAGGGTCGCGTCATCGACTTCGTGTCCCGGGCCCTAGAGAGGCCAGGCTCACTGGGACCAGGACCAGAGCGTTTTCGGTGGCGGCTCCAACCTGGTGGAACGAGCTCCCGGAGGAGACCAGGGCCCTGCGGGACCTGATGCAGTTCCGCAGGGCCAGTAAGACGGAGCTCTTCCGCCAGGCCTTTGGCTAGGAGCCGCCACCAGCCCCGTAACAGAAAACACCTACAATGGAAACTGGTCCAACGCAGCCCAGACTGATGGCTATGGTTGGAGGGTCTCTCACTAGAGAGGATGCCATCTTAAAGATATTGGAAGCATTTTAGTGGGTACTGTAATTTTACTGAAGCAGTCTATGCTGCCAAGTAACGAAGTTTTATTGTTGTTGTGTTTTAAATGACTTTAAATTGTTATGATGTGTATGGCTTTAAGCCCTTGTTAGCCGCCCTGAGCCCGCTCGCGGGGAGGGCGGGATATAAAAACTAAAATAAATAAATAAATAAATAAAATAAATGGTTGGAAGTCAAAGCTTACTTATGGCGACCCCTCATGGGGTTTCCAAGGCCAGAGGCAAAGAGAGGTGGTTTGCCATTGCCTGCCTCTGAGCAGTGAACCTGGACTTCCTTCGTGGTCTCCCAATCCAAACAGGAAATAGGGGTGACCCTGCTTAGCTTCCAAAAGCTGATGAGATTGGGCTAGCCTGAGTCATCCAAGTCAGGGCTGGGTAGGAATACAGTGAAAGGATTTTCCGAACAGTCATGACTGAGAGCCAGTGTGGTGTAGTAGTTAAGAGCGACAGACTCCAGTCTGGAGAACTGGGTTTGAGTCCACACTCCTCCTCCACACGAAGCCAGCTGGGTGGCCTTGTGTCAGTCACAGCTCTCTCAGAGCTCTCTCCGCCCCACCTACCTCATAGAATCATCGAGTTGGATGGGACCTCCTGGGTCATATAGTTCAACCCCCTGCATAATGCAGGAAATTCAGAAGTACCTCCCCCCCACACACACTCCCAGTGACCCCTGCTCCATGCCCAGAATATGACAAAAAACCTCCAGGATCTCCAGCCAAACTGGCCTGGAGAAAAATTGCTTCCTGACCCCAAAGTGGCTAGAGTGTCGCCCCGGCAATGTGCACAACATGATGATGTCACCTCCGGTGACATCATCACTCTGGGGACGTCGTCCTGACTGGACGACTTCAGGGGTGGGGTTCCCCCCGCCGGCCGAATCCGGGCCGGCGGATTGGGGACCCCTGTAGCGGGGGATCCCCCGCCCCCCGGGCAGACTTGGCAGCTCTACTCCCTGCCCTCCCTCTCATGATCTGCCTAAGTTCACAGAATCCGCATTGCTGACAGAGGGCCATCTGGCCTCTATTTGAAAACCCCCACAGAAGGAGAGCCCACCACCTCTCAAGGAAGCCTTTTCCACTGAGGAACTGCTCTGTCAGGAAGTTCTTCCTAATGTTTAGCCAAAAATTCTGATTTAATTTCAACCCGTTGGTTCTGGTCCAACCTTCTGGGGCAACAGAAAACAACTCTGCCCCATCCCCTAGATGACAGCCCTTCAAGTACTTGAAGACAGTGATCATATCCCCTCTCAGTCGTCTCCCCTGCAGGCTAAACATACTCAGCTCCTTCAGCCTTTCCTCATAGGACTCGGTCTCCAGACCCATCACCAGGGCTGTTTTGGGACAGGAACTCACAAGAACGGAGTTCCGGCTGGCTCCTGAGTTGGCCATGCCTACAAACAAAACTTCTGGCATGCGTGGCTACAGAGCACACTGCCCTCCCCACGTTACACACAAGAGGGAAAGGGGGCATGTTAAATGCCCCCTTTCCCTCTGGGGAGCCAGTCAGGATTTCCCTGTCAATTTCACTCCCCGCCAGTCAGCTGAAAGTGAAATTGACAAGGAAAAACCTCTCTCTGCCTTCCCTTCCCTAGCTAACATGTCCCAGCTGGAAAAGAACAGGCCGGGAACCCAGGCATGTTGAAAATGCCTTTCTTTCCCTCCCCGATCGGATCCCAGGCACTTCAGCAGCGCCTTTCCCCGGCCATGTGGTTTGGAGGGCGGGGGGATGTAGACTAGAAAGGCAATGCTGAAGTGGGGTGGAGAAGCTCAGGCGGGGGGAGAGGCAAGCTTCCATGCCTGCCCTGTGCTTTCCCAGCCCCCCCCCAATATGCTAATGAGCTGTGCTGTTGTGGGTGTGGTCTAATAGGCTATGAGTTCCTGCTGTTGGGCGTGGCCTATTATGCTAATGAGTTCCTGCTGGGCCCATCACCATGTCCGTTGCCCTCCTCTGGACATGTTCCAGGTTGTCTATCTCCTTCTTAAATTGTGGTGCCCGAAACGGAACACAATATTCCAGGTGAGGTCTAACCGGAGCAGAGTAGGGTAGACACCTCACAGGGTGTCTGTTGTGGGGAGAGGAAGGGAAGGTGATTGTAAGCCGCTCTGAGACTCCTTCAGGTCGTGAAGGGCAGGGTACAAAAACAGCTGTTGTTGTTGTTCTCCTCTTCCTCCTCCGAAATGACTGTTTACCGAAATTTCTGCTCCTTGTTCACCACTGGTGGACAGGACACAGTAAACAGCAGCTTCAGAGCTTTATATGCAACAATTGATTGATAAGGACTAGCGGCTTAGAGTTAGAGACAGACTAAAAGGGCCTTTCCCACTGATTCTCCCTTCCTGTTGCAGACCTCGCCTCATTCATTCCTCAGAGCATTTCATGGAGGTCAATGAGCTACAGCTGGAAGGTAAAGCCAAGAAGATTTTGGTCTGCTGGCTGAACACAGTGGAAAATTTAACCTGAATCTGACCCGGAAGACTTTTCGCGTCACTGTTTTAGTTGTAATCCTCCTTCAGACTTAATGAGGAAGGGGAACCAATCAACCTGCGAGTGGCAGCAAAAAAAAAAGACTCCTAGATGTGCTGCGGAGTGGAATAAAGCTGAGGATGGAAACTCCTCGTTGAGGTCTAGTAGCTTGAGACCCAGGCAAGTGAATCAGGGCCCCATCCCCCCCCCCCCCTTTGGGAAAATGAGGTACTTGAAGGGCCCATTCCATCATACAGCGTGCATATGAACAGGAAATGAAGGGGAAATGTGGGAAGATGGGTGCCACCTGTTTAAGATTCAGGGTAAGTTTTTGCTTCCCTCCTGTTGCAGGTACTTCAGTCCTAGGAGGTGTGGCCAGAGGCACAAGTCCAGATTGTCCGGAGGCATGGCTTAGGGTGTCATCAATATGCAGATGACACCCAGCTTTATCTGCTGTTGGGTGGCCAGTCCAACTCTAGCCCAGATGACCTGGGTCGGGCGCTTCAGGAGGTTGCGGACTGGCTTAGACTGAGTCGCCTGAAATTGAATCCTCTGAAGACGGAGGTCCTGTGCCTGGGTCGGACCGGGTCGGGGGTAGGGCTCCCACTTTCGTCCTTCGGTGGGGCGCCGAGGGTCAGGAGTTTGGGTGTGCTCCTGGATCCCTCCCTGACAATGGAGGCCCAGGTAGCAGCCACTGCCAAGGCAGCCTTTTATCATCTTCGGCTGATCAGGCAGTTGGCCCTCTTCCTTGAACGCAAAGACCTAGCCACAGTGATCCATGCTATGGTCACCTCATGTCTTGATCACTGTAACGCTCTCTACATGGGGCTGCCCTTGTCTCAGATCCGGAAGCTGCAGCTGGTGCAGAGTGCTGCGGCCAGGCTGCTGATGGGTCTCTCTTCGCGGGACCACATCCGGCCTGTGCTGCAGTCACTGCACTGGCTGCCTATAGCATACCGGATCTGGTTCAAGGTGCTGGTGTTAACCTTTAAAGCTCTATATGGTCAGGGGCCTGCCTACTTGAGGGACCGCCTTTCCCCATATAGACCCCAGAGGACACTGAGGTCAGGCACTCAACATCGCCTGACTCTCCCTGGTCCGAAAGACACTCGGTTGGCCTGTACCAGGGCCAGGGCTTTCTCGGTGGCGGCTCCTTACTGGTGGAATGAGCTCCCGGAGGACATCAGGGCCCTACGGGACTTATTGCAATTCCGCAGGGCCTGCAAGACGGAGCTCTTCTGCCAGGCTTTTCATTAGGAGCTGCCGCCGGGGGGGGGGGGGGGAGGGAATTGGACATCGCCCTGGCCCTGTCGGCCGCACCCCTCTGCTGCCATTATTCACCATGAGATCGCCGTACTGAAGTGGCCATCTGCTGCTGTTGTATGTTGTGTAGGATATATTAGTTTTAATGTTGATTTTATATTGTAAACCTTATGGTGTTTTTATGTCTGTTAGCTGCCTTGAGCCGGTCCGCTGGCAAGGTAGGATATAAATATAATAAATAAATAAGTCAAAGAGCAAAAGAAGTACAGGAACAGAATGGATTGGCGCTGGCTTTTGATGCTGGGCTTTTAATGCTGAGCTTCTAATGCTTTCTAAATTTGTATTTTTATTTTTTTTATTTACGTTATTTATTGTCCACCTTTGACCCTGCTTTCAGAGGGTAGCAATGCTGAACAGCTAGATTCAAGTCCAGAAGCACTTTAGAAACTAACCAGATTTCTGGGGTAGGAGCTTTCTCACCAAGTCTCCAGGTGGGTTCCAATGTTTAAGTCAACACGACCAACAGGATAGAACATTCAGGAAAGAACACAGTAAGATTTGGATTTAGGCTTGCCAGGTCCTCTCGTCACTCCAGCAGGGGGATTTGGGGGGCCTTCTGGAATGTCCCAGACATGATGACATCACCCAGAAGTGAAGTCATCACACCAGGACACTCTGGTTTAAGGGTAAAACTCTATGGTAAAACCAGCTTAAAAACATGGAGTTTTGCCCTTAAACCAGAGCGTACTCTCATGATGTCCCTAGCGAGATGTCATCATTTCTGGGTGTCATCATCATATCAGGGAAGTCACAAGGGGCTGTTTGGGGGTGCGGAGAAGCCCCCAAAACTGGGGAACCCCCACTCCAACCTAGCATGCCTGTTTGGATTGCAGAAATCTGAGCCCAAGCAGACATCTGAAACTGAACTGAAACAAAGAACTGGCATCAGGGCTTATTTCGTAGAAGGAGCTCCTTTGCATATTAGGCCACACCTCCCTGATGTAGCCAATCCTCCAAGAGCTTACAGTAGCCCCTGTTAAGAAGAGCTCTGTAAGCTCTTGGAGGATTGGCTACATTAGGGGTGTGTGGCCTAATATGCAAATAGCTCCCGCTACTAAATGAGCCCTGACTGGCATAAACATGGCACATTAAAAGGTGCAGAAAATATGAAATGCGTTTTTTTTTAAAAAAAATAAATCGTGATTTTTAAAAATCATGTTTTACTTTGCAGGCCAGAAAAGAGACATTGAGGTTACTTCAATCAATCAGTCAGCCAGTCAATGACATCCAGTCCTACATGCATGTGTGAGACAGATTGTAATGTAGTATGCTCTGTGTAGCAACCAGCCTGCCATGTGCTCCCAGGTAATGGCGCCCGCCGCATGGCCAGAGCACATGGTCAGACAGAGAGGGGAGCTTGAATCTGGAGGAACAATAGACATCTGGATTGAAAGCCTCCACCAATGTGGGACCTAGGTTCTCCCTGGGGAGCCAATGCGGCCAAAGGCTCCTCCAGGGAACCTATGACAAACATGCGCCTATGTTAAGCCCCTATCAGGTCTTTTGGGTGCGGCCAGAGGTGTGGCTCCGGCCAGCATATAATGAGGGCCCTGGAGCCCTGGAAGCATGCTTGTTCTGACCATCTACTGGGCGTGCGGAATCACTCAATAAAGGCTTCATGGCTTCACCGTTCCTGGTCTCCTGAGTCCAGTACGCTTCACAGACCATGGGCCATTGAATTACTTTGGATCAACATTATTTTTATCTGAACTTTATCCTGGAATCATAGAGCCGGAAGGGGCCATACAGGCCATCTGGACCAACCGCCTTTCCAAAGCAGAAGCAACCTAGAGCATCCCTGACAAGTGCCCATCCAGCCGCTTCTTAAAGACTGCCAGTGAGGGGGCACTCGCCACCTTCCTGGGCAGGCGATTCCTCTGCCGAAGTTAGAAATTTCTCCAAACTAGGGATGCTGAGCTAAGGTCTCTAATCTTTGGCAGGCAGGAATTCTGGCACATCAGGACAACTGTGTTAACCAAAGAGGGAGAAAGCCTGAAGGGACCTTTTTCTTTCCTGCCCTGTGCAAACAGTGGATTCCACAAGGGGAGGGGCTGTGGCTCAGTGGCAGAGCATCTGCTTGGCACGCAGAAGGTCGCAGGTTCAGTCCCCAGTATCTCCGGTTAAAAGGACCAGGAAGGAGGAGATGGGAAAAGGCCTCTTTCTGAGACCCTGGAGAGCTGCTGCAATACTGACTGTTATGAACCAATGGGCTGATTCCATACAAGGAAGCTTCATATAAAGAGGTGTCTCCTTTTCTATGGCTTGTTCTGAATAATTTACATGGAAACAGGTACCGCCAGCCTCCATGGGGTATTTTAATGAATAACTTACTGGATGTTGTCACCGAGTAACGGGTCGGCGTCCGTCCCCCCCCTGTTGCATTTCAAAGGGAGCAAAAAACGGGGCTTTGTTTGGATTAACAGGGAGGCAACGGCGCGGCTTAAATTATAACATATCCAGCCGCTCTTTTGATCAATGGCTCCCACTTACCAGCCGAGCTCTGTTCTGCTGTTGGTTTTTAACCCCAGCAGCTTCGAAGCCTTTTGCTTAAAAGGGACTCTTCTTAGGTGGGAAAAGGCTTTTTATTTCTGAATTCAAGCGGAAAGCGGCCTTTCATTTTTGGATCTCTGTTTACGGGCCAATTAGTCTTGTGTTTTCGGGGGGGGGGACCCTTCTTGATCTCGGAGAACCTCGGAGGGTACCAAACAAAAGCAGGGGACCGGGCTTCTTCAGTGCCACTGAGTTTTTCAGGGGCAAATCTTTTCCCTCTCCCCCCCCCACCTTTCTGGAGGGCCTCTGCCTCAGTGGCAGAAGTGATTGGCGATGACTTCAGCTCTCTGAGGCGGCCCCGTGAGCCTTTTGGCTTGGCTTAAAGTATGTAAGCCTCATCTTGCTTGACAGCTTTCCCCCCTACCCCATCTGCAAGTGTAAAGGAATCCATTATATTTCCCCAGCCTCTTGGGACTGGAAAGGTCTCGAGCATCATTACTCCTAGGCAAATGTAACTGACTCGGCCGCAGCCTCTAATTTGCCTGCCGTAATTATAGGTCTCTCGCCCCGTTTTACGTGCGGGTACACACACATGCACATGGGTGTGTGTGTTCCTGCACACGCAGAAAAGGCATTTCTTTTTGGGGGGTTGTGTAAGGCCCTTGTCAATAATGAATAAGCATCCCAGTGAATCACGTGGGCTTGCACCATCTGAATGATTATGGAAATGCGGGCAGTCTGGCAGTGTGGCCAACAGCAGCATCTAGGCGGGACTGGCGTGTGTGTTTCTCAGCCACAGAGGAGTTCGAGCAAATGGGTTATGCTAATGTCCTGAATCGCTTGCAAAAGACGAAGTTCGGCAATTAATCCCACCTTCCGACTCGCAGAGCAGACAGGGCCAATTTGCATCCCCCTCGCTCTGGAAATGGGCACAGGAGAAGAAGAGATGGGAAATTACCTCCGAGGGCCTAGATAGAGTTGCCAGCTCTGGGATAGGGAATTCCAGGAGATCTGTAGGTGAAGGCTGGGGAGGGCGGAGTTTGGGGAGGGGGGCGGTTCAACGGAATATAATGTCAAAAGGGCCACCCTCCAAAGCAGCCATTTTCTCCAGGGAACCTGACTCTGTGATCTGGGGATCAGTTGTAATTCCGGGAGATCTCCAGAGCAGGGTTCCCTCTAAGCTGAGTTAGAGTGAGCTAGCTCACAGGTTTTTAGCCTCTGGCTCACCCATTTTTGTCTCAGCTCAGGAAGGATGGCTCCAGAGCAAATTAATTGATGCAGTAGCCCAGTTGCTCGCTCACAGCTTTAATGCTAGTAGCTCACAAAGTAGAATTTTTGCTCACAAGACTCCACAGCTTAGAGGGAGCATTGCTCCAGAGCCCACCTGGAGGTTGGCACCACTAGGGTCTATCCACATTTTACATGAACATGGTAACAGAGAGGCCGGTCGAGGACGTGCGTGTGTTGCTTACGTATAAAATAAACACAGAGACAACAGAGGGGAATGTGGCCATCTCCCCATTCATTCCGCTGACATTGCTTTTGCAACTTAAAGCTGTTTTATTAATTATGTTTGACATTTCCTTAATTAGTTTCATTTACAGCCCATCAGCCCCTACCAGACGATAGCCCCATACATCATTTGAGTAGAGGACTGAGATGCTTACAGAATTAAAAAGAGAGAGAGAGAGAGAGAGAGAGAGAACAATAGCAGAGGGTTACTTTGACGTCAAAGACTCCCCTTTTTCAGTCCCTTTTGCAATAAATGAAAGTAAACGTTACAGCCTTTGGGTACCAAGCCCACGGAGCTTCTCCTGTACAACTAATGCTGCCTCTCAAAGTTACAAGGAATACACCAGCCTCGTTTTTTTAAACTTCTTTTTGTTTAGGCTGCTTTACCCAGGGTGTATCACGGTTCTGCAGATCATGGCTCAACGCTGTTGGCGGAAAGTGCCGTCAAGTCGCGACTGACTTAAGAGCCCCACAGGGTTTTCACAAACAGAGGTCGCTTGCCGTTGCTTGCCTCTGTGTAGCAACCCTGGGCTTCCTCGGTGGTCTCCCATCCAGGTACTAATCAGGGCTGACCCTGCTCAGTTGCCGAGATCTGATGAGATGGATCTAGCCTGAACCGTCCGGGTCAGGACACAGGCTGTGATAGAGGGGGCTAAATTCCGGTTTCTGAGATTCTCTCATTTTTCCAGGCTGGAACCTGTTGGCTGCAAAGATATGTTTGAAGGCACTGAGGCCAGGCAGTCTCAGATACCAGAAAAATAAGGCTTCAGGATCCTTCTCCTGTAACGAGCAAAATGATAATAAATTATGCAATCCCCCCACCCATGTTTGTAATTTACATTAGTTGCAAAATTTGGCTTTTCCTGTCAAAGACTCTGGATTCTGGGCTCAGAATTATTTTGTTTTGAGTCATGAAATAAACACAGCTCTGCCAGGTCTGGTTACCACAATGCTTGCTGCATGGGACTGCCTTTGAAGACTGTTCCAACATTTCACTTAGTACAACAAAGTTACCGATTGCGGTTTCTGCGTAGGAATGCATACATTATGGCAGCCTAAAAATGTCGGCAGTGGCTGAAAATTTGTTTTTGGGGCACACTTTAAATTGCTGGTGCCTACCAACGTGGGCTGGGACAAGTATACTTTAAGAACCACCTAGTCCCGTATGAATCGATGCAAGCAATGAGATCTATCTCTGATTGGCTGTTAGGATTGCCAGGCCAACTTACCTAGCTAGCAGGAATCTCCTGACATCCTTCTGGGAGACCAGAAGTGATGTCAGGCATTTTGGGGCCTACTTCCGGTTTCGGTCCTGCTTCCCCCACTCCCACCAGGGGGCTGGCAACCCTAAGTGCTGTGCTGTTTGGCCACCAGAGGCAGGGCCTTTTCAGTAGTGGCACCACAGCATACCCCATTTGGCTCTGAACAAAAAAGGTAGCCGTTTTCTTCACACTTCCTCATCCCTTAGCAAAATTGTTCACTTCCAGGGGAAGGAGGATACTGATTGATTTGTTTGTTTAACGTCGCTTTTCTCTCCAAAGGGGACTCAAAATGGCTTACAAGGTTCTTCTCCATGTGTGACTGGCCCAAGGTCACCCAATAAGCTTCCACGGCAAATTGGAGATTTGAACCTGGGTCTCTCAGATCCTACTCTGACGCTCTGCTCACTACACCACACTGGCTGTCTGTTGGCTCGCACTTGATTCCACCATCACCCACCCACCCCAAGTCTGCGGTAGCCTGCCAGCTTGCATTCCAGAGGAAACTAGCAAATTATTTCACTATCTCCCTAGCAAGTTCTTCCTGTCACAGTTTAGAGGATAAGAACATAAGCCATGTTGGATGAGGACAATGGGTCATCGTGTCCAACACTCTGTTGTCACACAGTGGCCAAAACTCAGGTGCCATCAGGAGGTCCATCAGTGGGGCCAGAACTCCAGAAGCCCTCCCACTGTTGCCTCCCAAGCACCAAGAATACAGAGCATCACCGCCCCAGACAGAGTGTTCCCTCTATACCTTGGAGCTAGTAGCCACTCATGTACCTCTGCTTCATGTTTCTCCAAACCCCTCCTTGAAGCCGTTCATGCTTGTAGCCGCCACCACTTCCCACAGCAGTGAATTCCATGTGCCAATGACTCTTTGGGTGACCAAGTACTTCCTTTTATCTGTTCTAAGCTCACCAGGGGTGTCGAGTTTTCAAATTCCCAGGGGGGGGCTGGGGCTCTTGCGTGCGCTTCGCACACTCTGGGACCTTGTCCCTGCCGCCACTACCTCTCCCCCGCCCGCCACTCCTGCTTCCATCCCTCCCTCCATCCATCCAGGGATCAGCTGGGCATTTGCTTAGCTGGTCCCTGGATGGACAGAGGGAGGGAGGGAGGCAGCCGGGGGGAGGGGAGAGAGGGGCAGCGGTGGCCGCTCTTGTGTGCACGGGGGCTCTTGCCTGTCCCCGCCGCCGCTGCCTCTCTCCGCCGCTGCCCCGCTGGCATGTCCCCGCTGCCACTGCCTCTCCCCCCCGCCTGGCCACTCCTGCTTCCATCCATCCCTCCATCCGTCCAGGGGCCAGCTGGGCATTTGCTTAGCTGGCCCCTGGACAAACGGAGGGAGGGAGGGAGGGACAGAGGCAGCCAGGTGGGGAGGGAGAGAGAGAGGTGGCGGAGGGTGCTCCATTTTCCTGGGGGGGGGGGCTCAGTCCCCCCCGGGAAATTTTGGGGGAGGCTCGAGCCCTCGAGCCCCCCCCCCCCGTAGTTGACCCCTATGAAGCTCACTGCTCATTAATTTCATTGAGTGCCCACGAATTTCATTGAGCGTCCACAAATGTAGCCTCTGTCTTTATTTTCACTTCCCACAGTCTGCTGTTGTCTTTATTCAGACAATACAATAACACGTTTTCTCTCCCCTGAACAGGCATGTCCAACAAAAGAGTAGAGAACAAAACTGCAACCAAACAAGACCCATTTCTGCTTTTATGATCAAGAAAGCCCTTCTCAAGCTAGTGGAAACAGCAAAATCACTGGCAGGAAAACAGGGAAAGAAATGCCTATCAGGAAGGTATTCTTCAGCAGAAATAATCTGTTAACTCATCTGGTTGGAAAACACCCCTGTCAGTTTATCTTCTGAGTCGCTCTTTTGCTTTCTGCTGGTGCAATTGTGAAAAGCCGGCAGCAAGCTGCCAGAATCATTAAAATCTCCAGAAATTACTGATTGTTATTAGTATCAAATTGGGCACATCAAACATAATTAAAGAACACAGGAGATTTGGTCTGGATTTTGCTTAGTTTATATCCAATTTCACATTAAAAACACACAGAAGGTTATAACCACAGATCTCCTGCATTCATCTGTCTAACTTCCTTGTTTTAAGAAATAGAATTTGAGGAGGGAACTATGCCTGCTTCCATGAACACCTTGAAGGAAATTTCGAATAACTGTGTAATAGGTAGACCAGTGGAAACGTGTGTGCCCCATAGGTTATGTTGCTCTCCAAAGCACTAGGATTCCACGGTAGATGGGACAAGGAACCCACAGCAATTAGAAATAAAAAATGTATATTTTTGTGGGCAAAAGTTTTAACAACCAGAGATAGACACAAACTGGAAAAATGTAATTCATATCAGTTCATGGTTCGTGTTCATATTAGTTTGTGGTTCATGGCCCTGCAAACCTTATTGAAAGGGACTGCAGTCCCTTTAAGCAGGGTTTGCAGAAAGCCCCAAGACAGCTATTTTGTGGCTTTCATGGGGAGCAGAAAGCAGGGGTTTAAAGGGACTCCGAGTCCCCTGCTTTCTGCTCTATTCAAAAACTGCCACAAACTGCTATAAAAGTTCATGGAAGTTCATGACAGTAAACCCATCACCAACTTCATTTCACGAACCACGAACAAGTTAGTTTGTGCCCATCCCTACTAAAAACCATGGGTTGGAAGTGTCTGAAATCTTGCATTAAACTGAAGTTACCCAAGATGGGATGAAGCACTTAAGGAAGGGACGCTAGCTGACTGCAGATATAACTTTGGAACTCTTGCAAGGTGCTTCGCTCTCGGGCCCACTGTTTGTGTGCACATGTGCGCGCAAGTGTGTGTGTGTGTGTTGTTTCCCTTTCATCTCCTTTCCTTCCTTTGTTTGTGCTTTCTTATCTAGCTCTGGAGCATTTCCCCAAGAAACCGCTGAGAACAGCCACGTGAGAGGAATACACAATGAGACCTGGGGGGGGGGGGGGGGCGGGGAGAGAGCTGATAAGACTCCTGCTGCTTAGGTTGGTTGTCACTTCTTCTTTTTTTCTTTTGTTTTCTGTTCCCCCAATTTCCTTCCAAGCGGAGAAAACAGTTCAGTCAAAAAATCTGGAGAGATCAAGAGCAGAGGAGAAATCCATATGTCCGCTGGACCAGAGAAGACCCTCGGGTAGAGTCCTGGGCATTCTTGTTTCACACTGCAGTTCTTTTTGCGTTAGGTTGGTTGACTCTTAATCATGCGCACCTTGGGTTACTGACGGGGTTTCGCGGTATGTTCAGGGCCAAGGGTTTTGATCGCAGCTTATCTTTTCCTCTTTGGATGCGTCTGCAAACAAACAGGCGTCCTCTGGACCTGGCATCTTTTAAAAATGGCAACAAAGTTGTGCCTTTTGCCCTAATACATGCTGTCCAAGCGGTTTCTGAAATGGTAGGCTGAATAGATTAAATCAGAGGTCTTGGAATTGTAGCAGGCAGGGCTGGCGTTGGTATACTCTGAAGTAGGACAGCTGCTGGGGCCCAAGACATCTGTCAGGACTCATAACCACAGGCGCCCGGTCCCACATGCTTCCCCTGCCACCCACCCAAATGTCCTTCCCCTCGTAGCTTACAAGCACTTCTTCTGTGCCACCTGTGCTCCTGGATAAATATGCTGTCCAATACCGCCAGGGGAGGGCATGAAGGTGAACATATGAACATATGAAACATATGAAAATGAAATTGCCTTGTAATGAATTTGTCTCTTGGTCAAGGTCAATATTGTCTTCAGGCCGAGGACAGACTGGCAATCTAAAGCGGAGGCAAAGCGGAGGGAACTGGTGCGGGGGGAAAACACCACGGAGCTGGCCGTTCATACTGGCCAGAGCAATGCGCAGTGGTGCCGATACGGAGCGTTCAGACTGCTGCGGAGCCAGCGCGCGCCGTTGCACTTTTTTTTGTTTTCCTTTGATGTGTTGCGCACATGCGCACATGCGGCGCGCGTTCACACTGCCGCCTCCGGATGCCTCCCGCTTCTTCCGGTTCACACTGTTTGGAAGCGGGAGGCATGCGGAGGACGGCCCCTGAACACCGGTTGTACCCGGTGTCCTGGTAAAGCGGATGGAAAGCGACTGGGAGACGGGTAAGTACGAAGCGGAGCCGACAGACAGATGCGCATGTCTGAACATGCTCCTTTCTTCCATTTCTGAAGCGTGCCTGCCCCGCTTTACATTGCCAGTCTGTCCTCGGCCTCAGATTGGCAGCAGCTCTCCAGGGTCTCAGGCAGAGAAAGGTCTTTCCCATCACCTCCTATGTGGTCCTTTCAACGGGAGATATTGGGGATTGAACCTGGGACCCTCCTCAGGCCAAGCAAATGCTCTCCCACTGAGCCACAGGTAGTGCACAGTGCTGGCCATGGAAGTGGCACTCCCTGATGTACACCCCACCCCACACTGCCAGTGAGAATGGGTTTGTGAGTTGGCAAGTGAGTGACCCTAAGCCAGTGTTCTTCATTGTGAAAACAGAGAGGTACCATTTACCTGCCTGAAGCAGGGAATTACATGCTCCTCCCAACCCCAAGAAATCGAGGAACAGGAGAACAAAATGGCCTCCACATTGTCTCACTGGAGCAATTTTCCCTTGTCTCTATGGTAATGACCATAGAGAACAGAAAAGGCAGCCTAGAGACTCATACACAAGTGACAACACATCCCCCGCCCCAAATTTTGCCCTCCACAAGCGCCATTCTCCCAGCATTTGCTAAGGCAGTGATGGAAACCCTGCGTTAACAACATTTTCTTATTTCCATCTGTGAAACATGGGAAGGTCTGAGGTCGTAGCCTCCCAAGCACTTGCAGTTCCTTCCCACCTTTAGCAGGAAGGTGGGAACCCAGGATCGCTATCAAGTCCCTGTGGGCTGCCATGTTTAGCCGGTGGGCTACATTTGACCTGCTGTGTAGGCTAGCTCTCCTATCCCCATGTCCAATATTTGATAGCATTGCTTAATTTGTGTTCATTTATATATACATATGAAATAAAATAAAGGCAAATAAACCAGCTAATGAGTGGGTGTATTATGGGGAAACAGATGGGGTTTTAGGCAGAAGATGTGTTCCAAAGAAAAACAGCACTTTTGCTTGAATTTTACTCACATATGAAAATTGGTAGGGGTTTTTTTTTTTTTTAATGAATATCTGTCATCTTCAAACACAGATTTTTTTGATAAATTTGGCTGTGTTTAGGTAATCTTGTCCCATGAAAAATCCCACAAAATAAACAAAATAGGGAGGGAGGGAGGGTGGGAGGAGAGAAGGAAGGAAGGAAGGAAGGAAGGAAGGAAGGAAGGAAGGAAGGAAGGAATTCAATGCATATGCATAATTTTAAATGCAAGCTCAGGAGTACGTTAGAGAGCAATTAGATTTTTTCAGAGTCAAAAGCTCCCTTCATCAGATCCAAAGAATGGAGCTTTGACTCTGAAAAACGTATACCCTGAAAAAGGTGCCACTGGACTCAAATCTAGCTTTCTTGCTGTAGACGAACATGGCCACCGCTAATACTCCCTCTTAGCTGTGGAGTCTCGTGAGCAAAAATTCTACTTTGTGAGCCACTGGCATTCAAGTTGCGAGCGAGCGATTTGGCTACTGCATCGATCAGTTTGCTCTGGAGCCCTCCTTCCTGAGCTGAGAAAAAAACGTGTGCGCCGGGGGCTAAAACGCTGTGAGCTAGCTCACACTAACTCAGCTTAGAGGGAACGCTGGCTGCCACCCTGTAACTAGGCATAATTCCATGATTCTTAACCTTTTAAACTGTGGGCAGAGTTTAAACATGCAGAGGAATGGAGCACCAACTGTTAAAAGAAAAGAATTTGGTTTATTAAAGAAGAAATAAACCCTGATAGAACAGAGGAAAGGAAGAGGCTTAGCTAACAGACTAACTGCTGTGAGAGGCAGAAACGAAGGTGGGAGGGCTCTGTTGGAGTAGGGAGACTCCAAAGAGCCAGTCAGGAGACAGGAAAGACAAAATCTGACAATGTGGGAAGTCCCTAACCTAGCTCTGCTAACTAGCAGTCCTTCAGCTGCCCCCTATAGGCTGTTCTTCTGATCTTCTCCATTGATGCACTATAGGCCTTGTATATTCCGATGATGGGATCTAAAAACTAAAACTCATGCGGAACAAGTGGTTGTTCTTCACTGACGGTGAACGATCAATACTATCTAGTAGAACCTGCCCGATCCACCTTGCGGTGCAGATATCAATTTACTGCTTTATGTGCTGAGTCCACAGGTTGGTGTGATTACCCATACATTGCTATTAAGACACCATGCTTCTTTCCCCTCGGCTACAAGAGTACCACTGGGTGATTGCCTAGGCACAGTTACTTGTGAGCCAATAGCATTAAAATAGCTGGAGCCTGCTTCTTATGGAAACTGGACATCTTCATAGATGCTTAATGTTGTTACAATTTGGGTTGCCATTCCCTAGGTCCAGGTGGGGAAACCCCTGGTTTGGGGGGCTTCTGCCTGCTGCCGGACAGCTGGCCAGTGGGGGAAACCCTGCCGCCAAACAGCTCCGTCGCCAGGCAACATTCCCAACGTGATGCAGCAGGCATCCACCCCCTCAGTGACCGCAGACCCTAAAAGCCGGACTGGGACCACACTATCTGCCATTGAGGCGCGTTGAGAGCCAGTTTGTGTAGTGGTTAAGTGCGCCGACTCTAATCTGGGAGAACCGGGTTTGATTCCCCACTCCTCCGCTTGCACCTGCTGGATGACCCTGGGCAAGCCACAGTTCTGTCAGAGCTGTTCTCTCAAGAGCAGTTTCTGTCAGAGCTCTCTCAGCCCCACCTACCTCACAGGGTGTTTGTTGTGGGGAGGGGAAGGGAAAGGCGTTTGTAAGCCGCTCTGAGACTCATTTGGGTAGTGAAGGGCGGGGTATAAATCCAATCTCCTCTTCTTCTCCTCTTCTAAACACTGATGATTTTATTGAATTAAGGCTGATGATTTTATGGATTATAATTGATTATTGTGATATGATTTAATTGGTAAATCTGCATTACCCGCAGGTATACATACGTTGGTACCCGCCCTGAGCCTACAATGTGGGGAGGGTGGGATATAAGTCGAAACAAACAAACAAACAAACGAATGATGACATCACCTGGAAGTGACATCATTGTGCTGGGGATGTCGCTCTGGTTTTGGGGCAAAACTCTATGGTTTGAGGTCAATTTTACCACAGAGTTTTCCCCTTAAACCAGAGCATCATGGAGTCTCGCCCTACTCCTGCAAGCAATGCTCCCTCAACACTGTGGAGTCTTGTGAGCAGAAATTCTACTTCTGGACCTCCTGAGGGCACCTGGTGTTTTTGGCCACTGTGTGACACAGAGTGTTGGACTGGATGGGCCACTGGCCTGATCCAACATTGGCCTCCTCTTATGTTCTCTTATGTTCTTATGTACTTTGTGAGCTACTTTTCAAGAAGTGTGGGTACAAAAAGTGCAGCTAACAGTTTCAGTTCTCAGCTCCTTTGAGATCTGCAACATCATAAGCAAAGAACAAAACCTAACAACTCACAGGGGTGGTAATTAAACCTGGGTATGTCTTCTTGTATATTCCTGAAGGGGAAGCCTGAGACTTTAGTGAGAGAGAGCTGATGGAGAAAACATAATCAGGGGAAGGCCTCGGCCTCTATGCCCTGTTGTTGGCTGGCCAGGGAAATTGGTTGGCCACTGTGTGAGACAGGATGCTGGACTAGATGGACTCTCACTGGTCTGATCCAGCAGGGCTCTTATGTTCTTGTGAAAGCCTTGACCTCTATGCCGTGTTGTTGGCCCTCCAGAGGAACTGGCTGGCCACTGTGTGAGACAGGATGTTGAACTAGATGGACCACTGGTCTGATCCAGCAGGGCTCTTCTGATGTTCTTCTCAGGGGAAGGCTTCGGCCTCAATGCCTTGCTGCCGGCCGTTGAGAGGAACTGGCTGGCCACTGGCCACTGTGTGAGACAGGAAGCTGGATTTAGGATTGCCAAGTAATACCAAATTAATGGCGAGGGAGTCCTGGGCCCTCTCCAGGAGTCCCTGCGCATGCCATAGAGTTTTCAAGGTGATTGCTAGCATGTCACCCGGCGATGTCCCCAGCGTGATGACATCACTTCTGGGCGACGTTATCACGCTGGGCATGTCGGCCTGATCTGGCCACTTTGGGGGGTGGGGTTCCCCTTGCCGGCCGGATCCAGACCAGCAGATTGGGGACCCTTTTAGGGGGAGAATCTTGGCAGCCCTAGCTGGACTAGATGGACCACTGGGCTCTTCTGATGCTATTAACACAGAAAAAGAAGGAAAGGGCAGAATCTTGGAAGGAAGGTGGGGAAGAAGACTGCTGAATTTAACTTTTGCAGTGTATCCATCACCCCAAAATTATACAAATCAGCCAGTTGTGGATCAGAGGGCAGGGGGGAGAAACAAGAAAAAGACTTCTTTACCAACGAACTCTCCTTTTGGTTCTCTAAAGCTCTTTCCAGCCTGGTTTAACACATTGTCAAAACCGTCAAAATGGCTCTAAGGAATGATGGATGTCTACGATTTGCTGCCGGTGCTTTGCAGAAATCACATGATGTGGCCCTGTTCGCTTGTCCCTTCTAAGAGGAGTCAGTTTTGCCCACAGAACTGGCAAGATCCGCATATCTAGAAGCTCATGAAAGAGCGACAAATGTACTGTGGCATTTGCTTTGTGAGCTGGAGTGCACCGGAAGTGAGGATCGCAAAACTGCGGGTTTGAGCCAAAGCGCAGGAGGACGAAGGGTTCTTGGCCCTTGGCTTTTAGCACATGGTTCATGACGTTGAATGAGCTGGACCATCAGCTTCAAGAGCAGCCCAAGTTATACTTAGTTACTTTCTGTTTGTTTTTTTGAAATCAGATGGGTTTTATTTCCCCCTATTGTACCTTGTATTTGTTAACATTGCAAGCCACCTTGTGCCCCTTTTGGGTAGGGATGCCAAGGCTCCAGTGGGCATAGGGGATATGGCAGCCCCAGGTCCCATTGGAGCAGTGGTCTGCATAGCCTTGTGTACTTACTGGAAGGAAATGAGAAAGGGTAGCCCTATGAATCACCAGAAACTCTACGGTTTTGCCACAGAATTTTACCATAGAGTTCCCAGCCGTTCCTAGAGCCACCCTTTATCAGTTCTGGTAAGAATTTCCTTTAAGTATCTGAGACTGCTTTTTTAAAAAAAAAAAAAAAATCTCCCATGATTCTGTGCTTCCCCCAAGCCTTCTGCAGGTTGCCAGGCAATGGGTGACAAGCTTACTTCTGGATGCGAAAAGGGAGAAATGAATATAGTAAGGAATATGTCTCCAACTAGGGTTGCCAACTCAGGGATGGGAGATTTGGGGGGCCAGGATCCTGAGAATGGTAGAGTTTGGGGAGGGGGGTGAGCTTAGTGAGTTATAATGCCATAGATTCCCTCCAGTTTGGTGTAGCATTTGAGAGCAGTGGACTCTAATCTGCAGAACCAGGTTTGATTCCCCACTCCTCAGCATGAAGCCAGCTGGGTGACCTTGGGGTCAGTCACAGTTCTCTCAGAGCTGTTCTCTCAAGAGCAGTCCTCGAAAGAGCTCTCTCAGCCCCACCTACCGCACAGCGGTGTCTGTTGTGGGGAGGGGAAGGGAAAGGCGTCTGTAAATCACTCTGAAACACATTCAGGTAGTGAAGGGCGGAGCATAAATCCAGTCTCCTCCTCCTCCTCCTCTTCAGGCTGAGAGTCTGTGACTGGCCCAAGGTCACCCAGTGAGCTTCCATTGCACAAGTGGGGATTTGAACCGAGGCTCCCACACCGCTCTCAACCACTGTACCTCACTGGCTCTCACTTCAAGGCGATACAATAACCACTGCAACATATTACCATCCGTTCATTGTAAAAAAATGTCCTCCAGGATGGTTCCAGGCAACAGTGGCTCATGGACCTGATTTAGACTGACACCATGGTGTAAGGAGAGAGGACTCCCAACTCTTCCTCCATGGGTTTTCACTAACAGAAACTGTCCCTTCAGGTTTGTGATGTTCTTCCCAGGGGTCCTTTCGTAGAAAAAAAGGTGCAGGAGCTCATTAGCATAACTCATTTGCATATGCCACACCCCCGAACATACCGGCAGTGTGTCAGAAGGCAACACCCACCCCTCAGGCTCCACTCCACAGGTGAGTGAAACTGACCTGCTCTTCCTCCATTCCCTTCCCCATCCAATACTTCGTGCAATAAAAAGAAGCGTCAAGAACACACCCTCATTCTCTTCCTGCTCCCTTGAAACCACCAGGTTTCAAGTAGACTTGAGAGACCCAGGACATGTGCACCACCCATCCCTTTCCCTTCCCCTCCCCACAACAAGACACCCTGTGAGGTAGGTGGGGCTGAGAGAGGTCTTTTGAGAACTGCTCATGAGAGAACAGCTCTGAGGGAACTTGTGACTGGCCCAAGGTCACACCAGCAGCTGCATGTGGAGGAGTGGGGAATCAAACCCGGTTCTCCCAGGTTAGAGTCCAACTCCTGACCACTACACCAAACTGATGGGGTGGAAGCTGTTGAAGGGTTGGTGAAATTTCTCCAGTACTTATGTGCCATGTGCCCAGATAAAAAATGGTATACTTAGAAAATTTAGATGCCACCTTGAGCAAGTCTCTGGAAAAGCAGCACACCGTCATAAAAGGAACAATGATAAAATTATCAATATTAAAACAAAACATTAAAAACAATAAAGACCCTAGCAGGGCTTTCCCCGGGGCGCTGCGCCTCTGCACTGCTCGGGGAAGCCGAGGAGGGGGTGGGGCTTGGTCATGTGTCCACACCCTGGGCTCCTCACTCCCGGAGCTGTGCTCCTGTGCGCTCCCGCTCCAACAGACCCCTGGTGATGTTCTTTCTATAACAAGGGGAAATTAACAGGCTGTGGAGAATGACCTGGGCCTCGCCCCCTTCCAGGATAATAATGAAATTCCGGGAGAGGAGAATCAATTTCAATTGACAGTTTTGCCTAGGGGTGTGTGTGTGTGTGTGTGTGTGTGTGTGTGTGTGTGTGTGAGAAGGGTTGTCAGGTCATTTCCGACTTACGGTGACCCAATGACTCAACGTCCTCCCTTACGTCCTCCTGTTAACAGCCTTGCTGAGGTCTTGTAAACCGAGGGCCGCACGGCTTCCTTGCTTGAGTCCTCCATCTCACGTTGGATCTTCCTCTTTTCCTGCTGCCTTCCACTTTTCTTGGCATTATTGTCTTTTCTAGTGACTCTCATCTTCTCGCCATGTGACCAAAGTACAATAGCCTCAGATTGGTCCTTTTAGCTTCTAGGGAGAGTTCAGGCTGGATTTGATCTAGGACCCACTTATACCTGTATTTTTGCTGGTCCACAGTCTCCGTGAGACTCTCTTCCAGAGCCACATTTCAAAGGAATCAACATTTTTCATTGTGCAGCTTTCAAAGCCATACGTAGTCATGGGGAACACGATGGCATGAACAATCTTGGTCACCAGGGACTAGGGTTGCCAGCCTCCAGAAGGGGCCTGGAGATCTCCTGCTTTTACAACTGATCTTCAGCTGACACAGATCAGCTCCCCTGGAGAAAATGGCTGCTTTGAAGGGCATTGTACTGTGCTGAGGCCCCTCCTCTCCTTAAACCTTACCCTTTCCCTGATCCACCCCCAAAGTCTCCAGGTATTTCTCAACCCAGACCTGGCAACCCTACCAGGGACACATCTTTATACTTAACATCAGGGACACATCTTTATACTTAACATAACAACATAAGAACATAAGAGAAGCAGATTGCTATTTGCAGGGGTCCTTTCGTAGAAAAGGAGGTGCAGGAGCTCATTAGCATAACTCATTAGCATACCTCATTAGCACACACCACGTCCCCTGACATCACCGGAAGTGGGTCAGAAAGGGAATGTCAGTTTCAGCCCCGTTATACCCTATGGGCCATTGAAATCAATGGCAAAACCTCATAGGGTATATGAGGGGCTGGAGGAAAGGGGGTTTGAGGGAGAGGCTCCAAACTTGCAGGGTAGCCGCTGGGGCCTCTCCTCAAAATACCCACTAAGTTTCAAGAAGATTGGACCAGGGGGTCTAATTCTATGGGCCCCCAAACAGGTTGTCCCATCCCCTCCATTGTTCTCTATGGTGGGAAAAAATGTAAACTTTTTTCCTCCCATAGAGAACAATGGAGGGAATGGGGGCAACCTGTTTGGGGCCCGTAGAATTGGACCCCCTGGTCCAATCTTCTTGAAACTTGGTGGGTATTTCGAGGAGAGGCTCCAGCGGCTACCCTGCAAGTTTGGAGCCTCTCCCTCAAACCCCCTCCTTTCCAGTGGCTTTTGAAACTGCCGCTGAATTTCGGCAGCAATTCGGCAGCGGGCTGAATCAGATTAGAGAATCTGATTCAGCCCGTGGCTGCCCTACTGGCCACTCCTGAGCTGACAGAGCTTCGCTCCGCCTCGCTCCGGCCCCAATGGACCCCTGGCTATTTGCATTGTGCAAAATTTTTAATACTTGGTTCTGAATATCGGTAATCTTTGGAAAACCAATAAAAACATTTTTTTAAAAAAAGACTTCAGCTAGTATGAGACATTAGCTATACCTGAGGGCACCTGGTATTTTTGGCCACTGTGTGACAGAGTGTTGGGCTGGATGGGCCACTGGCCTGATCCAACACTGGCCTCACTTATGTTCTTATGTTCTTAGTATCTGGGAGACCCAGATTCGAGTCCCCACTGTGCCATGGAAACTTGTTGTGTGACCTTTGGTCAATCACACCCTCTCAGCCTAATCTACCTCACGGTCTTGTTATTGTGAGGATAAGATGGAGAAGAGGGGAACAATGCAAGCCACTTGGGGTCCCCCTGGGGAGACAGGGTGGGGTGCCAAATGAATAAATTAATCAAAATCTGCCAAAACCATCTGAGGTAGCCACTTATTTATTTATTAGATTTCTATCCCGCCCACCCCACCTCTCGGCAGGCTCAGGGCAGCTAACAACACAGTTTCCTATGCAATAAAATCCCATAAAAACAACCACAATATAAAAGCATACGATACAAGCTTTAAAAATACAGCACAAGGTGGCGAAACTTCAACGCCCTTATCTAGGGTTGCCAAGTCTTCTTCACTTACCGGCGGGGGGGTCCTCCATCATCTGGGAGCTTCCCTGGTGCGCGTGCAAAGCATGCGCGCCTGGCGACGTTACCCGGAAGTGACATCAGCACGTTGGGGGCATTGCCAGGGCGACGCTCTGGCAATTGCCCCCAAACTCTATGGTATCATAGAGTTTTGGGGCGATTGCCAGAGCGTCGCCCTGGCAACGCCCCCAATGTGATGACATCACTTCTGGGTGACGTCATTACATTGGGGAAGTCGTCCTAGCTGGACAACTTCGGGGGTGGGGTTCCCCCGCCGGCCAATTGCTGGCCGGCGGATCAGGAACCCCTGTAGCAGGGGATCCCCCGCCCCCCGGGCTGACTTGGCAGCCCTACCCTTATTCAAGCGGCTTCGGCAGGCTTCTTCGGAACTTCCGATTGGTGCAGATGGTCCTGATTGGCAGTCTATGATGGTCGGGCCAGGGCTATGAAATTGAGGCAGCCCCTACTTGAAAGCCTGGCCGGAGGGCTCTGTCTTACAGGCCCCGCGGAACTGTAAGAGGTCCTGCAGGGCCCTGATGTTATCCGGGAGCTCATTCTACCAGTGTGGGGCCGCCACCGAAAAAGCCCTGGCCCTCATTGCCGCCATGACCACACTTGTGGCAGGGAGTGCCATAAGTTTCTTCTGCACTGGGAGAAAGTACATCCTGTTGCCTGTCCGAAATGTATTGCTCTGGGGTGGCCCTATATTTGTAATAAGTTGTATCCTGAAGGTCCATTCTGCTAGCAGAGTCCCCCCGCCCCTCCGCAAACAGAAGACATTTTCCATTGATTCAAGGTGGTTGGATGAGCAGGATCCAACCCCATGAAAGGCTAGGGCTGCCTACCTCCAGGAGGGGCCTGGAGATCTTCTGGGATTACAGAGGCCCTCCAAACTACAGAGCTCAGTTCCCCTGGAGGAAATGGCTACTTTGGAGGGCCGCCTCCATGGCGTTACACCCTCCCCTCGCCAAAGCCCACCCTCTCCCAGGCTCCACCCCAAAACCTCTAGGAATTCTTCAGCCTAGAGTCTAGGAATCCTTCTAGAACCTCTAGGAATTCTTCAGCCATGAAAGGCACAGGGAGGGAAACGGGGAAAGAAAACAAGCAAGAAAGAGAAA
This sequence comes from Lepidodactylus listeri, assembly GCA_029233225.1. Taxonomy (NCBI): domain Eukaryota; kingdom Metazoa; phylum Chordata; class Lepidosauria; order Squamata; family Gekkonidae; genus Lepidodactylus; species Lepidodactylus listeri. Next base: position 9,005,495 of record JARCFY010000021.1, on the reverse strand, counting down.
TGTTGCTATTCCCTCTGGCTTTGCGTATCTATCTGTGTTTGGGCAATAGCTGAAAATTGCCCCGATTCACACACTCCACTCTGAGCAGCCTAAAACTCACTGATAGATCATCCCTAGCTATTGTCAAATAAATAATCATGGGAAATCATTGTGGAGGAAAGTCTCCCCGTCGAACGCAGTTCACGCATGACATACGATATATTTGTTCGAAGAGACAGAGACATCTTTCTTACAGCCCGCACACTGCCACCTCCGTAGCGCCTTCCTCCTCCCTGGGTGTCCAAATCGCCCAAAATGAATGTGGAGGGCCAGAGCACTCACGGCGACGCTTTCCCTTTTAAACACATAATGGAAATGTATAACTAAGTCCTCATAAAAATTTATATCTCAATCCGTCCCTCTAATTTATAACAGGCCCCGAAGGCTGTTATTATTCAAACATTCATATAAAGGCGGCAGATCGACCGAAAGCTTCCATTCCCACCTCCGCCTCTGTTCCCATTTGTACGTACACGAAGCCAGAATCGCATTAATGCGACTCTGGTATCAAACAACAATTACACCTTTAATAAGGCAGGAGTGAGTGACACATTATCTTAATCACGGCAGGAATTTGGATCGCATTTCGTGAAGCCAAACGGAGAGGATTTTCCTTCTCCTTTCAATTCTCCCCCCCCCACTTCACGATCTGTATTTAAAAGTGCCTATAGCTCTAGATATTGCTCTTTATGCAAATGCCGTGTTCTATAAATTTTAGATTTCTCCCCATTCATTGCCCTCCACACTCCAATATACCATGATAATTGCATGGAGGTCATACAGGTGTTCTTAAAACCAACAGCACACATCTCCTAAAGAGAGACCAATATGAGATACTTAGGGGTCTGGGTAGAACAATAGCCCTGGCCTGTATAACCCAGGCTAGCCTGGCCTCATCAGATCTCATAAACTAAGCAGGGTCTTCCCTGGTTAGTATTTAGATGGGAGACCACCAGGGAAGTCCAGGATCACAGCACAGAGGCCGTCAATGGCCAACCGCCTCTGAATGTCTTGCTTTGAAAACCCTATGAGCATGCCAAGAAGTCAGCTGCAACTTGAAGGCACTTTCCATAGGGTTGCCAAGTCTCTTAACCTTACCGGCGGGGGGGAGTCCTCTGCTGGCCGGGCGACGTCACCAGAAGTGACGTGAGCACGTTGGGGGCATTGCCAGGGCGACGCTCTGGCAATCGCCCCAAAACTCTATGGTATCATAGAGTTTTGGGGCGATTGCCAGAGCGTCGCCCTGGCAACACCCCCAACGTGCTCACGTCACTTCCGGTGATGTCGCCCGGCGCGGGGGAAGTCGTCCAGGCTGGACGACTTTGGGGGTGGGGTTTCCCCCGCCGGCCGAATGCTGGCCGGCGGATCAGGAACCCCTGTAGCGGGGCATCCCCCGCCCCCCGGGCTGACTTGGCAGCCCTAACTTTCCACCACCACAGAATCATAAGTCAATGAGTTCCTTAGATGTCATGACCAATGCTCCCTCTAAGCTCTAAAGGTTGGGGCAGGCGGTTCGCCATTTAACTTGAGTGAGTGTACTTGAATATTGTTATGTTTCATAATGCTTCAATCGGTTTTAATTCCCACTGCATTTATTGCATTACGAATCTTGGCGCATCCAAGTCTTGTAAGCCACTCTGGGCCTGCAGCAGCGGGAAGAGCGGCCTAGACATCTAATAAACAAATAAAAATAAAATAAGCTACGGAGTCCTGTGAGCAAAAAAACGTTTACTTTGTGAGCTCCTGGCATTAAAGTTGGGAGCGAGCGATTTGGCTGCGGCATAAATCAGTTTGCTCTGGAGCCCTCCTTCCTGAGCTGAGACAAAGATGTGTGAGCCGGAAGCTAAAAAAACGGTGAGCTAGCTCACACTAACTCAGCTTAGAGGGAACGCACTGCTGGGGTGAGGTGGGAAAAGATGGCGTTGCTTTCTGCTCTACAATTCCAGCACTGGCCGTTTTGGCAGACTCTCCTGTTAATAGAATGCTCTCAGTCGGATCACAAATCCCATGCCACCACATGGTCACTGTTGTTTGAGCCAGAAACATTTGAGCGGCACCAACACGATGAGTGTGCTGTACTGTGCTGCTACCATAGCAGCCCATGCGCTCAAAATGCACCTGATTTTTCACACATCAGTCTGCCCTATTCAGAATCAGAGCAATGCTCCATAGAGGTCAATGCTGTCTATTCAGACTGGCAGCGGCTCTCCAGGGTCTCAGGCAGAGATCTTTCCCATCACGTACCACCTGGTCCTTTTATCGTGTTGCCATGCCTGGGTTGGAAAATACCTGAAGAAGAAGAAGAAGAGATTGGATTTATACCCCACCCTTCACTCACTTGGAGTCTCAGAGCGGCTTACAGACTCCTGTCCCTTCCCCTCCCCACAACAGACACCCTGTGAGATGGGTGGGGCTGAGAGAGCTCTGAGACAACTGTCCTTGAGAGAACAGCTGGGACAGAGCTATGGCTTGCCCAAGGTCATCCAGCCAGGTGCAAGTGGAGGAGTGGGGAATCAAACCCAGTTCTCCCAGATTAGAGTCCACGCACTTAACCACTACACCAAACTGGCTCTGGAGTACCTGGAGACTTTGGGGGGTGGATCTGGGAGAGGGCGGGGTTTGGGGAGGGGAGGGGCCTCAGCATGGTTCAATGCCATATGGTCCACCCTTCAAAGCAGCCATTTTCTCCAGGGGAACTGATCTCTGTCAGCTGGAGATCGGTTGTAAAAGTGGGAGATCTCCAGGCCCCGCCTGGAGGCTGTCAACCAGATCCTTTTTGCTGGAGAGTCCAGGGACTGAACTTGGGACCTTCTGCATGCCAAACAGAGGCTCTTCCACTGAGCCATGGAGAGTTCTCTAAATGAAGCTGCCTTAGATCAGACCGTCGGTCCATTAAGGTCAGTCTTGTCTACTCAGACTGGCAGAGGCCCTTCAGGGTCTCAGGCAGAGGAAGGTCTGTCACATCCCCAACTACTACCTGATCCTTTTAACTGGAGATGCCGGGGATTGAGCATGCTCTGCCACCGAGCCACAGCCCCTCACTTTGTGGAAACCTCTGTTTCCTCTCCAGGGTATCAAGCAGATGTCTTTTGCATCACCTCTTACCTCACCCTTTTAGCTGGAGATGCCGGGGAGTGACCCTAAGATCTTCTGCATGCAAAGCAGAGGTTCTACCACTGAGTCATGGCCCCTCCCCAGTGCTGACCTGCCCAAGATGACCCCGGCCGTATGCAATCCCAGCAAGCCAAGGCATCATAAGCAGTTAGAAAAAACAACAGCAGTCCCCCAGCCAGCCACCATGCCTAACAACTTCCAGCTGTACGGATGTGAAACCACTCAAAAGATGGCTGGTTTGGAATTGTCCCCAAACTCATCTCTGTCATTTGTGACAGCAAAGGATGGGACGCGTGAAGACACCTGCTCCTTGGGAAACCTAGACATCATGGCAAACCTAGACATCATCGTAAAAAGTAGAGACATCACCCTGCCAACAAAAAGCTGCATGGTCAAAGCAATGGTATTCCCAGTAGTAATGTACGGCTGTGAGAGCTGGACCATAAGGAAAGCCGAGCATTGAAGAACAGATGCTTTCGATTTATGGTGCTGGAGAAGGCTCTTGAGAGTCCCTTGGACTGCAAGGAGATCAAATCAGTCAATCCTAAAAGAAGTCAACCCTGACTGTTCCCTGGAAGGCCAGATCCTGAAGCTCAAATACTTTGGCCACCAAATGAGAAGGGAGCACTCCCTGGAGAAGATCCTGATGCTGGGAAAGATTGACGGTAAAAGAAGAAGGGGATGGCAAAGGATGAGATAGCCAGACACGGTTATATCGATGCAATGAACATGAAGCTGAGCAAACTCCGGAGGATGACGGAGGACAGGAGGGCTTGGCGTGATGTCGTGCATGGGGTTGGGAAGAGTCGGACTCGACTGTGCGACCGAACAACAACAGCAACAACGAGGCATTTGCAGGCAGATCCAGTTGAGTTTTTGAACATATTTGCAAAGATCACAGCTTTGCTCATATACTTGCTGCTCGGATTTGGGGAAGGAGATCAGAAAGTGTCCCGAAAGAAGAAGAAAGCAAACCATCGTCGTTGTTGAACGAAGTCTGAGTCCAGTGGCAAACGCTGCCAAAGCAAAGCGAAGCGTGCAATAAACATCGAAACGAATGGTCCGAAACAAGACTGAGAGGGCAGGTAAAGCTGAGAATCGTCTCCAATGGTCTCTGTCCTCCGCTGCCCCACGGTAAGACCTGTTGAGAGAACTGGCCCTCTAAGCCCTCCCTTCCCACTGTCTGAAGCCAGCATGCCAGCCATTCTCCTGCCAGTTTAATCCTGCCACTTTAAAAAAAAGAAGGGGAAACATACCGCCCTCTCCCTGCTGTGCCCGCTTTCCGTCTCTGCAGCCCTAATTGGCTCTGTGTAAATGAAACACGCGGCAAGCTGCAGTGGCGCCAATAAATATTAATAAGTTATTGTTTGTTTTCTTTACCTTGCTTATGAATTCATACCAAGGCAGCGCAAAGACATTAACTCCAGTCTATTAATTGCCACCTGATAATTGCCACCTGATACTTTTCTCCTGCACAATTAGGTACCCATTAGTTCTAATCAAGTAGTTACTTAATTATTGCAGTAATTAGTCTAATGGACTAGCAAATTGAAGCTTTATCACTTTTGGATACTTAATGTTCCTGACAGACTACTTTGCCAGTGTCAAGGTTCTTGATTCCACAAATCTGCCGTCACTGAACCTTCTGGTGCCATCTCTACCCGACCCCCGTTCCATTGCTCCAGACACCGTTGGAGATAAGTTTGATGGCCAAACTGTGACACGACATAAATCGAAGTGTCTCTCCCTCCTTTATCCATTCTTTTTTTTTTTCCCACTGCCCTCCTTTGATGCAAAAAGTTCGGTTGGGAAACGTAATCTCTCCACTTGAAGGCCAGGTGTATTCCAAGTGCCCTTAGACTTTCTCCCAACCACATGGGATCCACACACATGGACAGGGAGAATATTTATAATTTATTTCATTTTTAGGAATAGATAGACCTTAAGATGCATTATAGAGAATCAGACTCTTGGTCCATGAAGCTCAGTATTGTCTACTCAGACTGGCAGCAGCTCTCCGGGGTCTCATGCAGAGCTCTTTCCTCTCTCCTACTATCTGGTTCTTTTTTTTTTTAATTTATCATTTTTATTTAAGAATTTAATAACAATACCAGGTAAGTACAATAGAAGAAGAAGAAGAAGAAGAAGAAGAAGAAGAAGAAGAAGAAGAAGAAGAAGAGATTGGATTTATACCCCGCCCTTCAACTCACTTGGAGTCTCAGAGCAGCTTACAAACTCCTTTCCCTTCCTCTCCCCACAACAGACACCCTGTGAGGTAGGTGGGGCTGAGAGAGCTCTGAGACAACTGTCCTTGAGAGAACAGCTGGTACAGAGTTATGGCTTGCCCAAGGTCATCCAGCAGGTGCAAGTGGAAAAGTGGGGAATCAAACCCAGTTCTCCCAGATTAGAGTCCGCGCACTTAACCACTGCACCAAACTGGCTCTCAGACAATAGATGTCTGCAGATGAAGTACAAATATAGGTTAGGGAAAAAACCCAAACATTAATGCTTAATTATGTCCAGGCTGAAGACGACAGAGAACTGTATTACACGCTACAAAACATCTCTTAAGAAAACAATCGTATAATAAATACATATCGTTACAGGCAAATTTTACATCAGTGTTCTGAAAGGAGCATCAGATATTATCTTAGATCTAAGCCAAATAATGTTTCAGGCTCAAGTTTCAAAAGTATATCATTGATTTGTACAGAGGATTTGCTGGAATTACATGATTTGCTGGAATTACATCAGGTTCAACCGTATAGTTAATGAGTAATGAGGATGCTGTAAATTTTTCTTCAGATTTGCTGGAGGAGAGAGTGAGTACGGTAAGTGACATTTTGGACATAATGAAGTGGTCCCAAATACGGTTTTGCCAGGATTGGATCGTCGGGGGAAGTTTGTCTAGCCATGCCACGGCTATGGTGTTTCTGGCTATGGCTAACAAAGTGTGGCTCAGATCAGCCTTACTCTTATTGCCCTGTGGATGTGTCCAGTTGTTTAGGAGTAGTGTTTCTGGTAAAAAACGCAAGTGTATATTTGTAATCAAGGAGATCTGATGTGATATTTGAGACCAGAACGACTGTATGTGTTGGCACTTCCACCAGCAATGGGAAAAGTCAGCTTTCTGTCCACAGTTCTTTCTGCACAGGGGATCCATTTCTTTTCTGATATGATGAAGAGTTGGGGGTATTATCTGATCCTTCTAACTGCAGAAGCCAGGGACTGAACTTGAGACCTTCTGCATGCCATATAGAGGTTCTTGCATCAAGCCATGGCCCCCATCTGAAGTCAGCTGCTTTCTTCAAGTCAAACATTTGGTCTATCAAAGTCAGTATTGTCTACTCTGATTGGCCGCAGTTCTCCAAGGTCTCAGGCTGAGTTCTTTCCCATCACTGACTGCCTGGTCCACTTCTAACTGGAGATGCTGGGGATAGATCCAGGGGCCTTCTGCACCCAAAGCAGGTGCCCTGCCACTGAGCCATAGACCCACTCTAAAGGAAACTGAATCAGATTAGTGGTCTATTATGGTGGTACTCTCTACTCAGACTGGCAGACTTTCCAGGGGTGTCAGGTCAAGATCTTTCACATCACCTACAGAACGATCCTTTAGCTGGAGATGCCAGGGATTGAACCTGGGACCTTCTGCATGCCAAGCAGAGGCTCTTCCACTGAGCTTCTTTGCTCAGATCTCCAGGCGGCCTATAATAAAATCAAAAATCCCTGGAAGATAAGAGAGAGAAATTCTCAGTAACGCTGGAAATAAAACTAAATGAGTTTTCAATAAAGTTTTACGAGGGGGAAATTGCCCATTGCTGTGGCTCAAAGACACTCCACCAGAGGTTGGATATTCTGTTGAGGGAGAAAAACAAAATTGTAGATGGATGGCTGACAGGTTTGGATTTATTTATTTATTCATTTAAAATGTTATTACTGAGTGAAGTCGAAACCGTTGAAGCATTTATCCTGAAGTATTCCCATAAAAGCACCAGACAATTCCTAAGTCCTTACTCGAGGGGAGCGGATGTCTCAATTTCTTTTTTTATACTACTTTATATATATATTTTCTCAATGGTTTTGCTACCGGTCCTTTTGGTTGCTTCGGTAGATTCTTGAACTGTGCGCACGTTTGGTTCACACTCGAAATTCATACAGCAGTGTATGCCATTTATATTATTATATGCATATAATGTATCGTGCTGATTTATGGGTTCATTATTTTGAAAAATGTGTACATTTGAAGAGGGGAAAATGGGTGTGAGGAAACAGGAAATAGTACAAAAATAGTTTCACAAGTCTGACTGGCACAGTGGAGAAATGAGATCAAAACATGGATATACATTCTACTAAGTTTAAAAATCATTCACAAGAACATATAAAATAAAGGACAAAAATAATAAAAAAAAATTGTGCAAAACCAGTGACCGCGGTACATCGATATAATGCATTTCCACTTTCTTCTTATTCTGTTTTCCTTTGGCTTACTTTTAAAAAGTTTAAAAGGATAATTTCAAAAAGAGAATCTTCTGCCTATTTTTTCCCTCACTTTCCCCGCCTTGCAAGCTTAGTTGAGTTCATTAAATTTCACTTTACTTTAAAACAACAACAACACGGAGAACAGAAAATGTTATTTACAAAGCAAAATTGAATGCATAAAGATAAGTTCTGTCTCTTAGGATGTTATTCCAAAACACGGTCATCAATATCCATCTTTACACGTTTCTATCTGTATAAGGACAGATATTTTTTTTAACTCATAAAAATAATTTTGCTAATAGAGTTCTTTTCATTGTATTTTACCAAGGCGTTTTTTTAAATCGACTTCTTCTTCTTTATGAAGAAGAGGAGGACGAGGAGGAAGAGGAGATTGGATTTATACCCCACCCTTCACTTGTAGTCTCAGAGCAGCTTACAATCTCCTTTCCCTTCCCCTCCCCACAACAGACACCCTGTGAGGTAGGTGGGGCTGAGAGAGCTCTTTCAACGACTGCTCGAGAGAACAGCTCTGAGAGAACTTATGACTGACCCAAGGTCACATCAGCAGCTCCATGTGGAGGAGTGGGGAATCAAACCCGGTACTCCCAGATTAGAGTCCGCGCTTCTAACCACTACACCAAACTGACTAATACTAAAACTCAGGATGATCCTATGAAACGGATGAAGTTGTTTACAGCAAGGCCTCTTCAGCGTTTCGGGCAAAAGATGTGTTTAACAGGATGCCTTTTAGTCTGCACAGCCAATCAAAGCCTTGCTGGGTAAAAAGCCCCAGCTAGCCACACCCACTTTCTAAAAGCACTTGGCCAGTGACAAGAAAGGGATTGGCAGGATGTTGGGGACCCATAGGCTATAGGTTAAAGACCGACAATGGGAAGCTCCCTACAGAACTCCCTGCCTACGAGATATGTCGATGGCCACTTGCCAACATGGATTGAAAAGGGGATTGGGCAGATTTATGCCTATTGAATGGGGTCTCTAGGGTGAAAGAGCAAACAGCTACAACGGTCAGATTCCTGGCATCTGACTTGTAGAATTACCAACCTCAAGGTGGGACCTGGGGAGTCAGAGCTCAATCCCTCTGGGGAAATGGCATCTTCAGAGGGCAGTCTATGGTGTACCATCAAATCTAGGAGAAATAGAAGTTCTAGAGTGCCATCAAATCACCTGTGAGCTTCTTCTGCTTTCCTCAGGCACTGCCCTCAAGTCTCCTGAACTGGAGTTGGCCACCCTGCTGACCCACCATTTTTGGAAATGGACAGGAATCCAGCAGCACCATGGAGACCAGCAAAATTCCGGGGGGGGTCATAAGCTTTTGGGAGTCAAAGGTCATCCATCCTGAACTGGAGAAGGTGGGAGGGGTGTTACATAGAAGAGATGAACATGACTACTCTTCTGAAACTATCTTGTTGGAAATAAGGATGCTTATACCAACCATTGGTCTGATCCACCCAGGCTGGACCGTAGCTACGGCGGGGCATTTGGGGGCCATGCCCCCTCATTCATAAGCCACACCTGCCCGAAAAAGCAAGAGCACAGACTGCACTCATCGGCCTTGCTACAGGAGAAGAAAAGCCAGCCGGTGTGCTCTCCACTCTGCAGCAGAGAGCACCTTCTGGTTATTTCTCCTTCTCCCAGGCCAGAAGCCAGCTGAGGTCAGGGCTGGGAGTGGGCGCTCCCTGCCCACCCAGACAGTCTTCCTCCCGTTGCATCTCCAGTGATGCTGGGAAGGAAGACTCCACTGCACAGCTTGGCTTGGAGGGGGAGGCCTCCCTCCGTGGCAAGGGGGCAGGCAGGGGGCAGCAAGCCAGCAAGAGGAGGGGGGTCACCTAGCACAGAAGGGGGAGAGGAACCCACAGCCCCCCGAAAAGCATAGCCAAGCCATGCACAGAATGGGAACTTAGATGCAAGACAAACAAGCACGGCTGGCGCTTCCGCATGAGTTGGTAAGCATGCACTGGCTGGCTGCCGACAGGAGATATATATATATTGCTCCCCTGCCCCTGCTCCCCCACCCCTTGTTTTCTCCCTCCTCCCTGGCTTTCCCAATGCCCCACCAACCAAAATTTTCTGGCTATGCCACTGGGCTACTCTTACATTCTTCTGAACTACTATTGAAACTTGTCCGAAAGGATATTTTTTTTAAAAAAAAACAAACCCTAAGGAGCTGAAGTCTCTAGACAGGTCTCAGAAACTAATTTCCCCACCCACATGGGCCACAGTTTGATAGAACCTGATGTGATAAAGGGAATATCCGGGCTTTGTTTGTGTGTTTGTTTGTCTGTTTGTTTGTTTCCAAGAGGTCTTGGAAATCTCTGCCAGTCACTGGGCTCTCCGAAGACTCCGAGGCAGAGTCAGCTGTTTACGCACTCATTGTTGCTTCCTTTTTAATTAGAGAGATGCGCTATTATAAAGTTTGAGAGCCACAGATTCTTATCTCTTGTGTTGAATTAACTGCAAATGAAGACAGCTGTTCCCCGGATCACCCACATTTAAATGTGTACGTTCTGGACCCTTTTCAGATACGCAAATAAAAAAAAGCTCTACTTTGTTTATTTCAGGAGGGGGGTGGGCTTTGGAGAAATCTGCCTGGCGGGAAGGAACATTATGAAGAAAAGTTAAAGTGCTTGGGGCTCTTTAGCTTGGAGAAACGGCGGCTGAGGGGTGACATGATCGAGGTTTATAAGGTTATGCATGGGATAGAGCAGGTAGAGAAAGAAGTACTTTTCTCCCTCTCTCACAAGACAAGAACTCGTGGGCACTCCATGAAATTGCTGAGCAGTCAGGTGAGAACGGATAAAAGGAAGTACTTCTTCACCCAAATTTACTGCCACAGGAGGTGGTGGCAGCTACAAGCATGGACGGCTTCAAGAGGGAACTGGATAAACATATGGAGCAGAGGTCCATCAGTGGCTATTAGCCACTATGTACTGATAGGAACTCTTGGTCAGGGGCAAGTGATGCTCTGTATTCTTGGTGCTTGGGGAAAAGTTTTTTTTGTTTTGATTGACTTTTTGTAACCAATAAGGATTGTATAAGATGGATGGAAAAGGGAGGGAGGCTAATCACAACTTTGGTGGTCTCCCATCCAAATATTAATCAGGGCCAACTCTGCTTAGCTTTCAAGATCTGACAAGATCAGGCTAGCTTGGGCTATCAAAGTGAGGTCCAAGAAAAGTTAGATTATAAAATCATATTACTATGTTCTCTCCTCATCCCATATTGAATGGGACTTCAAGGTTGAGGGGTCCACTTATGTTTTCCCCCCCACATTGTAGAGACTGCAAACAATAAAGGTGGGTGATTTAAGCACCTGTGGTGAGGGCTTCTTCAGTGTTTGTGGCTTTCCAAAAGTCCTCCAGTATCTGCTAGGTATTTTTGTTGTTCAGTTGAGTCTGACTCTTTGTGACCCCATGGACCACATCATGCCAGGCCCTCCTGTCCCATCGTCCTCCGGGGTGTGCTCAATTTCATGTTTGCTGTATTGATAACAAAAAGAAATTTAATGAAAATCAAACTACATTATTTAATGAGCCTATTTCAACCTGCAAGATTGTGGAAGCAATAAAAAATGCTAAGAAAAAGAAAACTCCAGGCCCAGACGGCCTTCCAACAGAACTATACCAGATATTTGAACAACAGCTAATGAGGCCCTTAAAAGAAGTACTTCAAAATATAAAAACATTGGGGGAAATGCCAGAATCATGGGACGAAGCTTTGATAACCTTAATCCATAAACAGAATACAGATGAAAAAGAAATTTAAAATTATAGACCAATATCTCTTTTAAATGCGGACTACAGATTATTTGCTAATATTTTGGCGGCCAAGTTAAAAAAAAGTCTTAGTTCAAATTATACACCAAGATCAAGCAGGTTTCCTTCCAAAAGGCAAATGCACCCAGCAAAACAAATGGCAGTGATATTTTTTGGATGCCGAAAAAGCTTTTGACAATGTTAGTTGGGACTTTTTCTTATAAAAATTGGCTTCCTGGGTCTGTGGCACAAACTTTTTCACAATGATTAAAGCAATATATAGTATACAAAAAGCTAAAATTATAGTGAATGGAGATATCACTCAGAATATTGAAATTCAGAAAGGGACAAGACAAGGATGCCCACTCTCCCCCCTACTATTTATTTTCACGTTGGAAACATTGAATGATCAAGTAAGAGAAAATGAACAGATAAGTGGCCTCAAGATTAAAGGAAAGATCTTTAATTTGCAGGTATTTGCAGATGATCTAGTATTCATAATAGAAGACCCAATCGAAGCTATCCAACATCTGATAAAAGAAATTCAAAATTGCATGCAAAACCAAATCTAAAGAATTCAAGAAATTTCATCAATGGAAATAGCAAAGAAAATTAAAAACTTAGGTATAATTCTATCTAACAAAACATCTACACTATATGAAGACAATTATAACAAACTTATAAAGGTGATAAAAAAAAAAGATTTCCTAAACTGGAAATGGATATGTACCATAAAAATGAATATTTTACCATGGTTTTTGTTTCTGGCTCAAAATCTACCAATTATTTAAAAGATGCAATACTTCAATGAATTGCATAAAATTACCAGCCAATTTATATGGCACCATAAAAGACCAAAAATTAAATGGAAGGTTCTACAGGACAAAAAAGATAGAGGAGGCTTCGCTGTTCCAAACTGGTATTTATATTACAAAGCTGCTTCGCTAGGCTGGATCAGAGAATGGATAACTCTAGAAAATACAAGAGGATTGAAGTTAGAAGGTCACAATTTAAGCATGGGCTGGCACACATACATTTGGTATGGGAAGGACAAAATACATTCAAACTTCCACAACCACACTATAAGAGGAGCATTAATAAAAATTTGGATTAATATAAAGGAACATTTATATACTAAAACGTCAAAATGGGTTTCTCCTCTCGAAGCTTTTATAAAACCCTCCTTGTTAACTAAGCATAACAAAGAAAGTTATGAGATTTTGTTAAACAGGAATAATGAATTAAAATCAGATGAAGCTTTATTATCACAGAACCTAAAACTGTCCTGGTGGGAAAACTTACAACTAAAAACAAGATATGATATAACCAAAAATTAGGTTTCTACAAGAATCAAAATAAATTAGATAAGATCTAGCTACCAACAAATAATAAATTGATTCAGAAACTATATAGTTGGCTCTTAGAAGAATATACTCAGGACGAGATCATTAAAACAACACTGATTACTTGGATGAGAGACATAGGACATAACATAGAGATAGAACACTGGTCCAAAATTTGGAAAGCAATTAAAAGTATGAAATCCATATCATACAAAGAGAACATTTACAAAATATCCCATAGATGGCACTGGTTGCCTGATAAAATATCTAAATGTTATCCGAATTCTTCAAATAAATGCTGGAAATGTAAAAGTAGTGTAGGAACATATTTCCATATGTAGTGGAGGTATAGTAAAATTCAAAAATTTTGGAACAAAGTTCATAAGATTATCTTAGAAATACTGGATATCAACCTACCAATTTTACCAGAAGTATTTCTGCTGAATATGATTCCAGATGGTTATAATTGGACAGACTCTTACTTACTAACATATATACTAACTACAGCCAGAATCTTAATAGCTGAAAACTGGAAGTCAGAGAAAATCCCCCCAAGAGAAGATTTAATATATAAATTGTCGGAGATAGCCAAAATGGACAGATTAGATAGTGCTTGGCAAGGTACAAATGAAGAAGTATATTGGAAAACATGGTCTAGAGTTTATAATTGGTAAAATATTAAGCTATAGACTCACATTTTTACTATATGCATTTAACGGAAATGTTACTCTTGTGAACTTGGAAGAACTTTGTCTATGCATGTTATATATTCAACTTGGTTGTACAAAATTATAAATAAAACTGTTTTTAAAAAGATAACACTGTCTAACCATCTCATCCTTTGCTGTCCCCTTCTTCTTTTACCTTCAATCATTCCCCGCTAGGGAGACTCAGGGAATTTTCCCACTGAGGTCCCATTTCCACAGTTCAGGGATGACTGAAAAAGTGACCTTGATCTTTAGAGAGTGCAAATTTAGTGATTCTTCAATGTGATGCAATTTTAATAACATCAGAGAATCACAGACACAGTGTAACCCATTATGGGAGAATCTCCTCATTTGCAATACAGGCTCTTCCTCAAGACCTAGGTGTGCTTTTCCAATGGCTCCCAGGTCTCGAAAACCCTGGCAGACCATCTGTCACACCAGATCCTGAGGAGAGATCAGATTCCAGTCAGGATAAAGCTGGGGAAATCCAATCATCCTTTGAAGAAAATAGCTTATTCTAATTGCAAGGAATGCCCAAGGAGTTCTGAAATTTCACATCAGCCCGCCTCATCTCAGAAGCGGCTTTCCTCCAGGGGAAATGCCCATCCTTTGCATTTGTGGTATGATTTATTTGTTTATTTTGTCAACGCCTTCCTTGACGGAAAGCTTTGCAGCCGTGCTTCTCAGTCTGAAGAGCTTGTGTAATGAACGTCAGAGGATCAAGCACACAGGTGACAGTCTTGCTGACAAGAGAGCAAAGAAGGTGAATGGCTGTGAAACCAAAGCTGTATCATTGCTTCAGTAGGTCAGAGCAAAGGGGCAGCTAGGAGGAGCGAAGCCTTCCCTCTTGCCTCCAGAATAGACTGACGTGTTTTCATAACTTCTTTTTTTTGGGGGGGGGGGTTCTTTCCCCCTCCAGAGAGCAGCCAAGAGGGGGGTGCATCGCATCCATCCCCCCCTCAAATTGGCCTTTCGAGAATTTTGTCTGCCCCTGCGTGTTCCACAGCAGCTCAACTGGTAGACAGCTGATAATTTATTTAAAAATATTTAGATGTCCAGTTTTCTACCGAGCCTCTCAGAACCCCAGATGAGTAATAACATCTTTTTTATATAAAAAAGATACAACAATCAGTAAAACAACAGCTTTGAAAAAAACATTAAAAACCAGGCTAAAAAAACCCAACAAAACGCATCATTCTTCTCTTTATATTGTTAAATGCTCTGCCCTCTGTTTTGTTTTCTGGATTGAGCTGTTGCTTAGAGAGAGCAGGTATTGTTTTCTCCAAGTAGCTGGCAATTCTCATGACAAATCAAAGCTCAACTCTTCCATGGCCAATATATCTATGGGAAAATATATAATTAGGGCTGTCATCAGATTAATGGTTTTCTTAAAAAAAAAAAAAGAAATCTCTGCTTTCTAACCGATAATTGAATCAATGGCTATTCATTTTCTTCTGTTTCTTTATTCAGAAAATGTCCATGCTGCCTCTCCAAGGAACCTACTCGAGGTAGCGTCCAAAGGAAAACATAATAAAACATTAAAACACCGTAAAAGTTGTTAAAGATTAACAGACGAGCACCCAGCATGGTGTAGCCAACAATGCTCCCTCGAAGCTGTGGAGTTCCTGTGAGCAAAAATTCTACTCTGCGAGCTACTGGCATTAAAGTTGTGAGCCAGCGATTTGGCTGCCGCATACATTACTTTGCCCTGGAGCCATCCATCCTGAGCGAAGACGAAAATGTGTGAGCCGGAGGCTAAAAAAACTGTGAGCTAGCTCACACTAACTCGGCTTAGAGGGAACAATGGTAGTCGGTATGATTGTAGGACTAGTATTTGAGGGACCCGAGTTCAAATCCCCACTTCTGCCACGGAAACTCATTGAGCAACCTCAGACCAGTCGCATACTCTCAGCCTAACCTACCTCACAAGGCTGTTGTGAGGGTAAAATGGAGAAGATAACATTGTAAGCAGTTTTGGGTCTCCATTGGGGAGAAATGTGGGATATAAATAAAGTAAATAAAAACCTTGTGAGAGCATCAAAACTCCATAAAACATGTGGGGGGGGTGGGTTGTTAAGGGCTTCCGATACCACATTATTGTTATGAACGTTCTTAGCAATGTCTTATGAACATTAGAGATCGTTATGGCTTCACTGTTTTACCAATTTAGGCCTTGTGAGTCCAGAAAGATCCTTTGGATCGCATGTGTGAATGTATTTCAGTTTTGCAAGACAGACTGGTGGATAGGAGAACGTCAGGTTCAGATCTTCTACTGACGGATCGTTACCAAGAGAACTGCCTCAAGGAAACTTCTCCTGCCAGTTACACTGGAATGCCCAGTTTCGTTTTCTCTCCCCCTCCCCACCCAATCCTGATCAATTTCTGAGACAGAGCGTTTTAAAAAAACACACACCGTTGTAGATTGCGTTAAATCTGCACTTTATCTCTTTCACCAATCTTTGCCGGATTCCCACCCCCACCGCTGCCCCAAGCTTTCTCATGTCAGATTAGTATCTCAATTGATCATCAAAGCTTTTGACAAGCGTCAGCTGCCAAATGTATTGCAATTCATAACATTTAAAGGCCTATTGACCTAAGAAGGGGCGGGGGGAGAACAAGAGGTTTATCCTGGGAGTGACACAGAAGATGCTTATTCCATTTAACAAGAAATCTACAGTTTGGGCTTTTTAAAAAAAAAACATGCTGAGAATGTGGGGAAGGATTATATTACGAGGCTGAACTATAGGGACGGCATCTTCGCATCTTCAATAAATGCCGCTGAAGGTATTAAAATAACAGATATTTTCATTTACAGCTGAAAGGACGGTTGTATAGAGCTCTCTCATTGGAGAAATGTTTAGTGGTGATTAGAAAAGCTTGACATTAGGGGAAAGCAGGATTTCTGCTTACCAAGAACTCTGGATTTTTCAGTACATGTCTCCTGAAAAGGACCCATCACCTTTGCCTGGATTGCTCCAGCAAACATTTTTTAAAAATCCTTGCTAATATACAGGGGTCATTTCGTAGAAAAAGAGGTGCAGGAGCTCATTAGCATAACTCATTAGCACAACTTATTTGCATATGCCACACCCCCTGACATCACCAGAAGTATGTCAGAAGGCAAGAAAGAAAGAAGAGAGAGAGAAAGAAGAGAGAGAGAAAGGAAGGAAGGAAGGAAGGAAGGAAGGAAGGAAGGAAGGAAGGAAGGAAGAGCTGGCAGAGAGGGGACAGCTACTAATCCAAGCCTCAGAAACACAACTATTCTGGGAGGATAGCTTCAGTGGTGGCTGAAGCCTTCAGAAGGCTGGTCGGAGGAACAAGAACCTTTCCAGGGACGGGGTCATTTTGCTGCAGCCAGGACACAAGCAGGCATTCCCCGCGCGGGGGGGGGGGGGCTGGCAACAACTCCCGGAGCTACGCTCCCCCGAGCTCCTGCTCAAAAGGACCACTGCTAATGTAAAAGACTCTCCAAACACACCTCCTTGGACTCACCCAAAATTATGTAAAAAATTTTTGGGGGTTGAGACTACGTCATAGCCCCCAAGAGGGTTCCAAACATTAATTTATTTATCCATTCGATATTTATATTCCACATTTCTCCGCTCTTCCATTCCAGATATTTATATTCCACATTTCTCCACTCTTCTGATAACTCTGTGAGGTAAGTTAGGCTGAGAGAGGGTGCAACTGACCCACAGTCAACCAGTGATTTTCCATAGGAAAATGGATATTTGAACCACTGTCTTATGCAATACTTAGTATGTTGGACTAGGGTCTTGGACGCCCAGGTTCAAGCAGGCCTGTAGCTACAGCAGGGCTTTGGGGGGCTCTACCCCCTTTCTTAAAGGCACAGCCCCGCAAGAATTTCTCCTGAAAATGCGTTTTTCAATCATTTTAAAACATTTTGTAAAGGTGTGCGCTCCTTTAAGCAGGGTGGGCTGCTGTAGTTGACTAATTCCCACACTGAGCAAGGGGGTTGGAGTAGGTGACCTTTAGGATCCCTTCTAACTCTGTATCAAGAAACTGGTCTCCTTGAAGAGAGTTTTTCTGTCTAAGTGTTAGCTTTCTTGACTATAGAAGTCATTATCCCCACCTGCCGGCTTGTTCTCAGAATGGTTGCTTAGGCTGGCAGAAGTGATTAACTTGCAACAGCTGAGAACTGTCATCTCAAGTGGCTGACAGCTTGCAATTTAGAGATCTATCCTGGCAACCGCTTTTTATTTGCTAAACGGCTTTTCTTTCTGCACTGAGAACTTTAGCCCCTCCAGGAAAAAAAATTGCCCCACAAGCCACAAAATCCTGGCTACGGGCCTGGGTTCGAGTCTCCACTCTACCATGGAAGCTTGGTGGGCAACCTTGGGCTGGTCACATTCTCTCAGCCTAACCCTACTCCACAGGGTTGTTGTGAGGATAATATGGGGGAAAGGAGAAGGATACATGGGGCTTTGGATTTCTGCTGGGGAGAAAGGTGGAATGTATGAATATACAGATAAATAACCCCTAATTGGTACTCTAACCTTTACACCATGCTGCCCCCTGTTTTTCCTGGTCCTACTTCCCATGCCTTTAATAGCAGCTTGATGGGCCAAAGTTAGCGACACACTGGAAACTAGGGACTGAGTAGCAGCTATGGGAGAGGTACAATTTAGATTGGAACCATGGGAGAAGTAGTGCAGGATCAATGTCCTGAAATAAAACTGATAGAAGAAGAAAAGATTGGATTTATATCCCGCCCTTCACTGACTTGGAGTCTCAGAGCAGCTTACAAACTCCTTTCCCTTCGCCTCCCCACAACAGACACCCTGGGCGGTAGGTGGGGCTGAGAGAGCTCTGAGACAACTGTCCTTGAGAGAACAGCTGGGACAGAGCTATGGCTTGCCCAAGGTCATCCAGCCAGGTGCAAGTGGAGGAGTGGGGAATCAAACCCGGTTCTCCCAGATTAGAGCCCGCGCACTTAACCACTACACCAAACTGGCTCTCTAGATACCTGGAGACACAACCCCGCCCCCCCCCCCCAAAAAAATAGGAAGAACATATGGGAACACCTATTGTTTCCCTTCTGGCTCTGACTGCAGCTCCATATGGCCAGCTGACAGCAGGAAACCAGAGCAATGCTGAAGGGTTAATCTCCAGCCCCCACCCCTGGTCCACATTGTGCTCCTCATCCATCCCCCCCCCCCAAATGCCTACCATTTGTAAATGTTCAAAGGGACTGGAGGTTGGACATCTCGGTCTGAACCTGGCCTACCGGAAAAACCAAGTAAGTCTTCTTTTTGGCATGCCGGTAAAGTAACGGCCCCAGCCCCATCTGTTCCATTTCTGTGGATCAGGTTGCTGTTCGAAGTACAGGAGTGAAATGCAACAGAATAATAAAGCTTTCCTGGAACTGGTCCAACTCCATCCTCCGGAGTGGTCCCCAAAGGGCCTTCCGTCTCCTCCGCAGCGCTGAAAGTTGTCTCTCCCCCAACAGAGAGAGAGAGAGAGAGAGAGAGCTCTCTAAAACAACTCTCATATCTTACAACACAATTTTGCCTCGTCTCTGTTAATTATTGTGGGGGAGGCGGTTCAGTTTGGCTCCCCCCCCATACTTCCTTTCTCTCTTTTTTATGGCTCTTCCCCCGCCCCCCCCCCCCCCCGCCTGCCAGGACAGCCTGCCTTCTAACCCACCGTCTAACGGAGCCGTAAACCAGAAATAGTGGGAAGTCATCAGCAGAAATAACAGCTGTTTTGCCCCATTGCAAAAGAGAGGCATTAGGTTTAGCCATTTGGAAAAGCAGCCGAGGCAAAATAAGCTAGGGGGAAGTGCGCCGTTTCATGACTGTCACAGCTTCAATCACCTCGCCTAAAATCCTATAGAGCCTGTGTGCATGTGTGTGTGTTTTTAACCACCTTAAAAGAAGAAGAAGGAGCCCTTTAAACAACTGATGGTTTTTGAAAGGAAAGGTGCATTGAGACTTCTAAATGTGTGCTCGAAAAGACTGCTCGGGATGTTATTTCATCACAGATCTTCTTTTATGGATCTTAGATGTTGTGTCTGCTGACCGCCACCAGGCGCCAGCGAGAGTAGCCCAGAGCTTGGCTCCTAGAACAATAGGGGCCAAGGATCCTAGGGCTCCTCCAGTCCTCCAATAAGATCTAGACAGGAAATTCAACCCCCCCCCCAATAAGACTGTAGGTGGGACCAGGGGTGTGTCCTGGATGTGTATATAGTCGGCCACTTCGGCTGGTTAAGCATGCTTGTTGTACCAATAAACTAAAGAGCTGATCACTACGCTGTCTCACTCATCCACGGCACCTAGAACTCAGTATCTTTCATTAGACAAACACAGTTTCGGGTGGGCAGCTGTTGTGTACTAAGACCGCGGTCACCTGGCCTCTCGCAATGGCGACCACCACGTGGTCAGCGCACATGGTCAGAATCTACCTGAGCTTCGGCCAGGTAGAACAATAGCCAGTTGGATCCTGAGCAGCCACCAATTACATGCCTAGGTCTCCCACTGGGGGACCTATGAACTGCAACCACAGACCTAAGGTCCTATCAGGACTTGGGGGCGAGGTCGGGGCATTGTCTCAGGGGGGTCCAATTCTATGGGCCCCCAAACAGGTTGCCCCCATTCCCTCCATTGTTCTCTATGGGAGGAAAAAAGTTAACATTGTTTCCCTCCATAGAGAACAATGGAGGGGATGGGACAATCTGTTTCGGGGCCTACAGAATAGGACCCCATGGTCCAATCTTCTTGAAACTTAGTGGGTATTTCGAGGAGAGGCCCCAGCAGCTACCCTGCAAGTTTGGAGCCTCTCCCTCAAACCCCCTTTCCTCCAGCCCCTCATATACCCTATGAGTTTTTGCCATTGATTTCAATGGCCCATAGGATATAATGGGGCTGAAACTGACATTCCCTTTCTGACACACTTCCGGTGATGTCAGGGGACGTGGCATATGCTAATGAGTTATGCTAATGAGTTATGCTAATGAGCTCCTGCACCTCTTTTTCTACGAAAGGACCCCTGGAACCGGGTATTCCTGTGCAGCCGTCCAGCGCAAGGGCCCAGATTAAATTGCCTTTATTTCGACTAGTCAGTGTCCCCTAAGAAATGTAAATGCCCCCTGACTATAAAAATCATAGCTGCGGTCCTGTCTTCAGTGAGACGGATCTGAAAAAGGAGGAGGGGAAAAGGCAAACACAATAAAGTCTCCGCCGCCAAAAGCCACGACAAGGCGAAGCTCTCCACGGCAAAAAGATTGACTGATCTCACTACGGATCAGATGGATGGTTCTAAATGACCTGTAAAGACATTCCCTAAGCCCTGAGCAGGGACATTAAGAGCCATGGAGATGGCTCACACTTCTGAGGCAGTTATTAGTGGCTGGAGTAGCGCTTGTCAACTGATGCTTCAGTTTGCAGTAATGGTTTAACGGGCAGCCTCGACGTGAGGAAAGGTTATATCGCTCACCGGGCCTGGTGTGTCTGCCGACGCTTAAAGGAAATAATTGGGAGATTCAGAGCGAGGTGGTTGGTAGTACGCGGGTGGGGGGGGGGCGACAGGAGAAAAGGTTGGAGACTTGGACTGGAGCGTCAGTGTGGGCTTTGGTGGGACCAAGGCCCAAATTCCCCAGTCCAAAAAGCCACATTTGAATGTCCTGTAATCCATGGACCCCCCCCCCCCCCAGACCTCCAGCTCTTTGGGTTGCCAATTCAAGGTCAGGAAATTCCTGACGATACATGAGAGGGCATGGTTCAGGGAGAGTGTATGATGGTCCAGACCAATGCTCCCTCTAAGCTGTGGAGTCTTGTGAGCAAAAATTCTACTTTGTGAGCTACTGACATTAAGGTTGTGAGTGAGCGATTTGGCTACTGCATAAATTAGTTTGCTCTGGAGCCATTTTCCCTGAGCTGGGACAAAAATGTGTGAGCAGGAGGCTGAAGAACTGTGAGCTAGCTCACACTAACTCAGCTTAGAGGGAACACTGGACCTTATTTTGGGGTTTCGAGCTTTCAAACTGTCCTCAGTGTTTGAGTGCGGTTGAATTCATGAATAAGTCACGAACAAGGGATGAATAAGGAACTGGGAATAGGGAACCAACTTCAGGCTCGTGGTATCAGTGGTATCAGTGGGGTATAATGCCATAATGCCCACCCTTCAGAGCAGTCATTTCCTCCAGAGGAACTGATCTCTGAAGTTTGGGGATCAAAAAATACAATAAAATTTTTAAAAAGTAGTTTGGGGATCAGTGAAAATTCCGGGAGGTCCTCAGGCCCCGTCTGGAGGTTGGCAACTATATCTCTCGAAGAGATATAGAGTTGTTCAAGAGAGTTCAAGAGTTGTCCTGAGTTACAATCTTTGCAAGAAACCCCCCCAAAAGAGTAGACCCTGTGTTTTAAAATCTCTATATTTACCCAGAAGCAAAGATAACCTTAGAAGAAGAGAAGAAGAGGAGATTGGATTTATACCCCGCCCTTCACTCACTTGGAGTCTCAGAACGGCTTACAAACTCCTTTCCCTTCCCCTCCCCACAACAGGCACCCTGTGAGGTAGGTGGGGCTGAGAGAGCTCTGAGACAACTGTCCTTGAGAGCACAGCTGGTACAGAGCTATGGCTTGCCCAAGGTCATCCAGCCAGGTGCAAGTGGAGGAGTGGGGAATCAAACCTTAGTTCTCTCAGATTAGAGTCTGCCTGCACTTAACCACTACACCAAGATGGCTCTCACCAAGATTAGCCCCATTCCCTGTACATGAATATATCTCTTTGTGAGAAGGAGCAAAGAATATTCGCTTTATGAACGAAACCGGGGGGAAATGTGGGTTTTAACTCACATGTTCAGCTGTACGTGTGTTTACAGTAACATGAGGATTACTCAGTGCATGTACAAAGAACATGCATGTACAAAGAACATGTACAACTGTACAAAGAACATGTACAACATGCATGTACAAAGAACATGTACAACTGTACTCTGTACATGTGCATTCAGTAGGGTTGTCTGGCTCCAGGGGGGGCCCTGAAGAGCTCCTGGAATGGCAACTAATCTCCAGACTACAGTGAGCATTTCCCCTGGAGAAAATGGCTGCTTTGGAGGGTGGCCTCTTCCACATCATACCCTGCTGAAGACCGTCCCCTCCCCTCACCAAACCCAACCCTCCCAGGCTCCACCCCCCAAACCTCCAGGAATTTCCCAAAGTGGGGTTGACAACCCTTGTTCCCTGTAACTCGTGAACAGGGCTTGCTTGTGTTGGTTATAACATGAGAATTACTGAAAGCATGTACAAGCAGGGCTTTTTTGGTGGTGGGGATAGGTGCCAGAATTCTCAAGAGAAGAAATGAAGTGTCGGATCTGATAATAAAAACTCATGAACTTTTAAACATTTTTAAAAGAATTCTGTTGGAGAGGTTCCAGAACTCCGTTCTGGCGCGTTCCCCCAGAAAAAAGGCCCTACGTATAACCAACAATCAAGAGTATACTGTACACTGTACACCAATCCCACATGTGATCTTAGTAATGTGTGAATAGCGCTCTTGAATGTAAAATGATTCTCCAAAATAAGATTATGACTGTACATAATTATAACTTGTATGCAAACTTATGTCCCCTCTTGACAAAAGGTGGGGAAAAAACATAATCTTTTTTTCAGGTAAATAAGGGTACTTCTTATTTTTGGGGGGGAAGAGGAAACAGTCATTTTTAGGCCACGCTCCTGCTTTTTGTAAAGAGCCCCAAAGGAAGGTGTGAAGGGGGCGGCTTAGATTCAGGTGGTCCATCTCCTATTACCTGTCAGCCAGCTTCACAAAGTTAAAACAGCCCACAAAGCGTATCAACCCGACAGCCACTCATCTGTCAGCGCTGTCCAATTAGCCATGTTTAATTTGGGTGGGCGCTGACGGATTGTGTTGGCAGGGAACGTGAGTTGTCTGAAAAGAGTTTGGGCTGCCACCATGAGGGGAAGAACATTCATGAGGTATCCCCCCCCCCATCCCTCTCTTTCCCCACCCTCATCTAAACAGTGATGCCGGGAAGATGCTGTCTTGAAAAACAGAACATTGTTCTTACCTGTTAGGTGATGGACGTGTTTTTCTCCTTCTTCCTCACTGTTGCAGAAGTGTTGTGGGAATGTGTCAGAGCAGTTGGGCTTAATGTCGTGAGGGACACGGAGATCGTCCCTTGACATGACCCGCCACACAATGGCGCCATTTCTTTTCCAGTTTCCACTAGAAAAGACCTGCCACGTGTGAAAAGCACACTATTTGATACAGTCTAGATGAAATTACAAGAAGAACCCCACACTGCGTTGCCAACCTCCTCTGAGTGGGACCTGGAGATCTTTTGGAATTATTACTGCTCTCCAGACTATAGAAATTCATTCCCCTGGATAAAATGGCAGCTTTGGAGGGTAGACTCGATGGCTTTTTGTCCCATTTTTTTCCTCCCTAGGCCCCACACAAAAATTTCCAGAAATTTCCCCACCTGGGATTGGAAACCCTACAAACACATTCTATTTTAAGAATACTTGTGGTTTTTTAAAATACCCTGGATTAACTGTAGAATGTTTTACTTCAGTGTAATTATGTGCTGAAATTGGCTTGATTATGCACGTTGTAGGAAGAATGGGGTATAAAAGTCTCATTTTTTAATCTCATCTTTCATCAGGGTAGTAGACATTGCCCCATCTTCCCCCTCTAGGGTTGCCAAGTCTGGGTTGCGAAATACCTGGAGACTTTGGGGGTGGAGCCAGGAGAGGGCGGGGTTTGGGGAGGGGAGGGGCCTCAGCATAGATCAATGCCATAGAGTCAACCCTTCAAAGCAGCCATTTTCTCCAGGGGAGCTGATTTCTGTCAGCTGGAGATCAGTTGTAAAACCTGGAGGCTGGCAACCCTAGCCCCCTCCCCCCTCCGCCTTTTATCCTTACAGAAATCCTGTGAGGTAGGCTGGCCCAAGGTCACCTGTGAGCATCGTGACTGAGTCAGGATTCAAACTCAAGTCTCTCTGATATAAATTCAATAATCTAACTGCTACACCATGATGATCAGACACCTCCATTCCTAGACAGTCTTTCTGCAATAACGGTGGTCCTGAAGAACAGTCACATGCGATTGAAATAAGGTTGCCAAACCCCTCTTGGGAAATATCTGAAATGTTAGGGGTGGTGTGTGGGGAAGGCATTGTTTTGGGAGGGGAGGCAGTTCAGTGGGAGAAACAAAAGTCCTAGCACATCCAACTTCAATAGCTGCTCTAGAACTGATAGGTTTGCTTGTGGTATGGTATTAGAAGATGGCTATGGCTTGCCCAAGGTCATCCAGCCAGGTGCAAGTGGAGGAGTGGGGAATCAAACCCGGTTCTCCCAGATTAGAGTCCGCGCACTTAACCACTGCACCAAACTGGCTTTGGAAAAAATGGTGGCTTCAGAGGCCAAACTCTATGGTATAGCACAGATTTTCGGTGAAATTGCTCCCTAAATTCCCCCCTCCAAAGGCACCGCTCTCAAATCTGCATGAAATTCCCAGGCCAAAACTTGTCCAACTTAATGCTATTTGGGGGTTGCCCGGCCATTCCTGGCAGGTGGTTGGACCTTGGTAGGCAGGGACATGGTGGGGGCATAAAGTTTCTGGCAATTCCTAGCGATACCCAACATCACTTCCCCGTTTTCTCCAGAAGGGAAATCATGGAGCATGTGATGCCAACAGCTTTTTTATATATATATATATATATATATATATATATATATATATATATATTCTTCCACCTGTGTTTTAAGTGTCAGTGAGCAATGTTAACAGTATACCATATTGTTCACCCTCTGAAACTGCCATTTTCTCCAGGGGAGTTGATCTCTGCAGTTTGGGGCTCAGTTGTAATTCTGGGAGACCTCCAGACCCCTCCGTGGGGGTGGCAATCCTAAGAATGAGGGATGTAATTAGGGTTGCCAGGTCTTACCTGTCTGCTGGCGGGGGGCTCCTTTCTTGCACTGTGATGACATCACACAGAAGTGCCATCATCGCACTGGGCACATTCTACAGGGGACACTCTAGCATTCAGCTAAAAACTCTATGGCCACCATAACATTTTTAGCTAGAGGCTAGAGCATCCTCCACATGATGTGCCCAGTGTGATGATGGCACCTCCAAATGACGCCATTGCGCCAGGCACATCGGGAACGGTGGGGCTGTCTAGGGCAGGGGTGGCGGGGGATTGGAGACCCCCAAATCGAAGGAAACCCTTCCCCATTGAGGGCACTGGTAACCCTCGATGTCATACCTATCTTCATCTTTATTTCTGCCTGAATTTTGAGATTCCAAACGACCTGATCCTATTTCCAAATAGAACTCCCATTTTAGAAAGTCCCCACTTTCATTTCCTATTTCTCATATTCCTATGAGAGCCAGTTGGGTGTCGTGGTTAAATGCGCGGACTCTAATCTGGGAGAACCGAGTTTGATTCCCCACTCCTCCACTTGCACCTGGCTGGATGACCTCGGGCAAGCCATAGCTCTGTACCAGCTGTTCCCTCAAGGACAGCTTGGGAAAGAGCTCTCTCAGCCCCACCTACCTCACAGGGTGTCTGTTGTGGGGAGGGGAAGGGAAAAGGAGTCTGTAAGCCGCTCCCTTGGGGAGTGGAGGGCGGGGTATAAATCCAATCTCTTCTTCTTCTTCTATTTGAAAAGAACCGGGCTCTGGCGCGGCCTGCAACTCCGAGTAGATGCTAACAAATGGATTCTTCCTGACTCGGCCTTGCGAATACAAAAGGGACCGGCCGCAGCGAACCTCCCCATAAATGTGTTCAGTCAGCGCTTGCGGGCTCCTTTGGCACGGCTCCCAGACAGCTGTGTGTGAAGCCTAAAGATGCTGTCCCCAAAGACGGCTCTCCGGGAGCAACAGGGTGGTGGTATCACAGCGATTGCAGGAAGCCCTGCAGGAAAGAGAAGATCACAGGTTGTTCCCTCCAGAGAGCAGCTCCTTTAGTCAGATCATTTATCCAGGGAAGGAGGAAAGAAGCCAGATACATTTTAAAAAAAAAACCCACCAAACCTCTGTTCCTTTCATTAGGCTGCGTCGGGCTTCATTCGAGCAATCTGTGCCCTCAAAATAACTTCAGGCTACCAGGCATCCAAGCAGGCCTGCCTCCTCCGTTAGACTGAGACAAATTTCTCCAGATGGAGTGGAGTTCTGTTAAAAGGGAAAGAAGAAGGGATTTCCTTTTAAAAAGAGGAGCATCTTGTGGGAACCAGCAAGCAAGAGAGACAGTGGGGTGTAACGGCCGAGGGGGTCAGGCTAGGCTCTGGGAGAGCCGGGTTCCAAACCCTGCACTGCCATGGAAGCCCACTGGGTGACCGTGGGCCTGTCACACGCTCTCAGCCTAGCCTACCTCGCAGGGCTGTTGTGAGGATAAAACGGAGGAGAGGAAAAGGCATGTCAGCTGCATTGGATCCCCATTAGGGAGGAAGACGGGATATGAATGAAACAGAGGGAGGGAAAGAGAAAGAGAAAGAAGGGAGAGAGGGAAGGAAGGAAGGGAAAGGACGGGAGAGACTGGGGAAATAGCCAGTGAAAATCTGGAAATTATGTCATGTTGCTAGTGGGATGTTCATGTAACGTGAAGAGTTACTTAAGAGTTTTGTTTGAATCCTATTTTATTGTATTTCTTTAAGACATTTATTAGCCGCCTTTCTATTTTTTTTAACAACAATTTTATTGTTTTTTTGTGTAAGTAGGCAAATTACAATGATAAAACATATAGCGAAATAATTACAAACACTGCGGAGTAATTAGTTACTGCACTCGATAAAAAGTCCCGTTAGGTGGTGCACAAAACAGTTAGATGTTGGTATCATTCTGTGCCTTTGCTCTGAGGTGATACTCGGGTTTGTGATGGGTGCTAAGATTAGCCGTAGATGTACATTTTGAACTCAAGGTGTCCTACAGTGTACATAATAACAAACAGTAATTATCGCACAGTATTGTGTGCGGTATAGCCAGGAGATCCAAAGATTGTCTGGCAGCCTTACGTTCTAACTCTTTTTTGTGTTATGCACCTCTAGGGGGCGAGCTAGATTAAACTACTGCTACTTGATTAAACGACTAGATTAAAATCACTCATTGAAAACTGCTGGTAGAGAGAATGAATCTAGTCATCAAATGCTGTCATGAATAGAACCATCTTTAGCCGCCCCCCTAAGATCGAGAGTGAGGGGGGACAGGCCCACCTCACTGGGGAAGTTGGTCCATAATTGTGGGGCTTCCGACAGTGTCACATTGGTCTCAGCTCACTGTGTGACATCCTTTCTGGGTATTCGAGGAAGTGATGTTGCACCATCAACATGATGCTCCTTTAGAAACCCTTGGTGGACTGGCGGATAATGGAGAGAGAGGCTGGGAGCAGCCTAGAGTTGCCAGTTTCAAGATGGCTGTAGATTAGAGTTGCCCACAGCGTGTTGGGTAGAGACCGGGGTGGGGTTTGGGAAGGGGAGGGGAGGGATCACAGCCGGGTATAATGCCACACAGAGTCCACCTTCCGCAACTGGCGTTTTCTCCAGGGGAATTGATTTCCTGGAGGTTGGCAGTCCTGAATTCCTGTTCTTCTGTCTATACAGTGGCTCCAAAACATATTTTAGACGAAGGCCACTTCTTCCCAGACACAATTCAGAATGTTTTCCTTCTATTTCACACGCACATCCAAACGCACAGCGTTTCTTGGTACTGCTCAGATGGAACGGAAAACATTTGTAAGTGTAGCTGTTCGCCCCAGCAAGAAACACACTGGCAATTTTTGAGGCCTGTTATTTCCTTTGTCGGCCCTTAATACTGATAATCTTAGCATATACCTGGAGACATCTTTTATTCAAGAAAAGGGGAAAGGGAAATTCAGAGATATAGGCAGAGAAACTTAACAAAGAACATCAACTAACATGATCGCCAGCTGGATTTCCTTTTTATTTCCGTCTTTCTTTTGATTCAAGCCAAGGAACAAGGGGCCTTTCTTTTGTCAGTACTTTTTAGGGTTGCTAACTCCAGGATTGAAACTTTCTAGAGATTTGGAGGTGGGGCCTGCAGTGGGTAAGATTAGGCCCTATTCAGTACGGGAGGAACTTCAGTGGGGTATAATGCCATAGATTCTACATGGTTAACTGCACGGACTCTAATCTGGGAGAACCGGGTTTGATTCCCCACTCCTCCACTTGCAGCTGCTGGATGACCTTGGGCAAGCCATAGTTCTGTCAGAGCTGTTCTTGAAAAAGAGCAGTTTCTGTCAGCGCTCTCCCAGCCCCACCTACCTCCCAGGGTGTCTGTTGTGGGGAGGGGAAGGGAAAGGAGTCTGTAAGCCGCTCTGAGACTCCTTTGGGTAGTGAACAGTGGGGTATAAATCCAATCTCTTCTTCTTCTTATAGGGTTGCCATTCCCCCAATCAGAAGCTGGGAACAACAATAGTGAAGCCGTGTATATGCTGCCAATAATATTTATAATGAAAGGAAACCTATTAAAAAGTCTGTAACACAAAATTAAAGAACTATGGAATTTTGTTGGTCTTGTTGTATGTTGGTAGACGAGAATCTCCAGAATGGTGTCCCGTTTCGAATCATAAGATCTTCATCTGAACCATAGTATAATAAACTAAAGTGTAGAAAAGTCTTCTTGTATCAGGCATGGAGTGAAAATGGCCTGCCTTCAGCTCGCTGCTGTGTGATCAGATGCAACCGCGGGCGAGTTTTTTTTTTTTTTGGTCATTCGTTTCTGATTCGCTTATTCGCTTAATCCGGGGGTCAATGAACCGTCTCTCCAACCTGGGGTCTTCCGCTGGCAGTATGCGATGATACACATACTAAGAAGGGGGAAAAAACGACAGGCATGGTGTCGGGATAGCCTGATCAGACTATCCCTGATGCCACAAGTTTGTGCTGGCGCGATCACATGGGGGAAGTCCAACTGTGAGCCGCAGCGAGCCGTTTGTCACTGGAGTTCAACTAGTGGTTTTTTACTCCACTTCCCCAGCAGAGCAAAACGTCTTGCCCACGGCTTGCCCACGGTTGTGGGATGCTTCACAGATGTGCTGGTGTGATCACACTGCTTTGATCAGCCAGTGAATCGTCCCTTTTGTGTGGCTAATGGGTGCGTATGGTAGTGCCCTACATCTTAACCTGGGAGCTGCCCTCTGACCCCTCCCCTCTCTTTTTGTCCTCTCAACCCCTGCACATGGCCTTCCATGGAGACACATGTCTCTGTGGGTCTCCCCTGTGGATACAATGCCCTCATACCTGCACACACGTGATGCCAGATTAGCTGGCCATTTGTGATAAAGTACTCTTTAGATGAGGCTTCTTTCTCTTCTTTTGACTGCCACCTGAACGGGATCTACTTGAATGAATGTAAGTATTAACCTTTTTGTAATATACTTCTTGGGAGATGTAGGTACTGCGCTCAGTATCACACTTCTATGACTGGGCCAGCTCTGCTATATTAACCAAATATCCTAATCCTGACTTGGTATGAGGCATCTTCATTTGTCACTAACAGGGGTCATTTCGTAGAAAAAGAGGTGCCGGAGCTCATTAGCATAACTCATTTGCATAACTCATTTGCATATGCCACACTCCCTAACATGCCGGAAGTGTGTCAGAAGGCAACACCCACCCCTCAGGCTCCACTCCGCAGGTGAGTGAAACTGACCTGCTCTTCCTCCATTCCCTTCCCCATCCAATACTTTGTGCAATAAAAAGAAGCGTCAAGAACACACCCTCATTCTCTTCCTGCTCCCTTGAAACCACCAGGTTTCAAGTAGACTTGAGATACCCAGGACATATGCACCACCCATCCCTTTCCCTTCCCCTCCCCACAACAAGACACCCTGTGAGGTAGGTGGGGCTGAGAGAGGTCTTTTGAGAACTGCTCATGAGAGAACAGCTCTGAGAGAACTTGTGACTGGCCCAAGGTCACACCAGCAGCTGCATATGGAGGAGTGGGGAATCAAACCCGGTTCTCCCAGATTAGAGTCCAACTCCTGACCACTACACCAAACTGATGGGGTGGAAGCTGCTGGAAGGTTGGTGAAATTTCTCCAGTACTTATGTGCCATGTGCCCAGACAAAAAATGGTATACTTAGAAAATTTATATGCCACCTTGAGCAAGTCTCTGGAAAAGCAGCACACAGTCATAAAAGGAACACTGATAAAATTATCAATATTAAAACAAAACATTAAAATCAATAAAGACTCTAGCAGGGCTTTCCCCGGGGCCCTGTGCCTCTGCACTGCTCAGGGAAGCCGAGGAGGGGGTGGGGCTTGGTCATGTGCCCGCCCCCTGGGCGCCTCACTCCCAGAGCTGCGCTTCTGTGTGCTCCCGCTCCAATGGACCCCTGGTCACTAACTAAACCCCCACATTGAATCCTGGATCTCAGAAAAGTCCTCTTTGATCTAAAACCTGGAGAATCGTTGCTAGTCACAGGCAAAGGGCAAATGTTCTGCTGCAGCAAGAAGCATCTTCATATGTTCACGTGTACAGATGTGTAACTGTAAAGCCCTGTCGAGTCACAGCCAACCTATGAGAACCCCATAGGGTTTTCAAGGCAAGAGATGAACAGGGGTGGTTGGCCATTGCCTGCCTCTGGCTGTGGTCAGACATGCCATTTGGCACGGTCGGGAAGCTCTCCTGTTCCATCTAATGGTATTTGGTATGGAGTCGCTCAATCACACACCCCAGTATAATGTGAGCCTGTTGCTGTGCAATCAGACAGCATGGTCGGGCAAGTGTTTTGTTGTTGTTGTTTTTGCTTTTGTGTGCATGTGCATAAATGAGGAATCAAAATCCCATGAAGAGAGTTCTCCATGGATCGATTATGTGGTTAGACACATATCACTCAGTAGGGAAAAAAATGTGCTGAGTCAGGATGGACTGAGCAGTCCATTCCGATGGCCTGCGTGTGTGCTTGAGTGATCAGACCAGGGAAAATCTGTCTGTGGCCCATTGGCAAGAGTTAGGACTGGACTTTCCCCGGTGCCTTTTAACACCGTTTCTGTGGTGGGGCAGGACGGGTTGCCGACAACTGCAGGAACTTTCCGAGATGTTGCTGTCTGATCGTGCACTTTAGTTATCAGCCATTCACAGCTAAGTTGGTTCTAAAGGCACGTCTGACTGCAGCCTTTGTATAGCAACCTGACTTCCTCGGTGGTCTCCCATCCAACCAGGACTAACCCTGCTTAGCTTTCATGAGCTGACACAATCAGGCTATCCTGAACCATCCAGCTCAGGGTAATTTCAACTGTACTTTTTTAAAAAACAAAGTCACTTAAACCAGCAGTAGAGCCAACTTTTTGCATCTCGTTCCGACTGTTAAAACAGTTACAAATCATGGCAAGCAATCATAGATATTACATTTTCAAGTAAATCTTCCCAATCAGTGTTTTGTCTAAGTAACCCTTAGTAGCATTAATGACTGCCAGTTCCCTTGATTGACAGAATTTTTTTGCTCATGCACAGTTGTGGGAAACAACAACAAAACCTCAATGCATTGCAAACCTTTTTGGCAGGCATTCAAACAATTAAGTGCCTGATCATCCCCATCAAACCTGGCACTTTCAAGTGTCACACATGTCCAGTGCAAAATTTGCTGCAACCATAGACAAGGCTCAGCTAGAGGGGCCAGTGGCCTGATTCCATATAAGGCCACTTCATATTTTCAAGCTGCTAGAGCCACTCACATGTTCATCAGTTCCACATTTAAGATGGCGTTCTTCTTCGTGTTCCTCCAGCTTTTAACTGAAGGAAGCTCTGTGTGGGGGTAAGAAAAGAGCATTCAAATGGGGGGCCAGCCAGGTCAAATGAATTGTTCACGCTCTGGCTACAGTGTAGTACCTTTTGCTGAGAGATGCAGCACACCATCGCCTGACAGGGTAGAGGGGTAGAGGAGGAGAAGAGAAATGGAATAGATGAGGCAGGCCAACCCCGGCAGCCAGCAGACCTGTCTCCTTTACGTGGTCAGGGTTGTTTAGTTTCCCTGTCTGGTTACTCTAGAATGAAGTCCTCCCCTGTGGGCGCTCGGGGAATGGTGGAGCTCCCGCCGAGACCCCCGAGTCACACACTCAATTCCCCGGTTTACTGGGCAGCTGCCAGCTGCCCCCAGTCCAAGCCCTGGGACGTGACACTTCTGATCTTCTGAGAAGGGTCAGTCAACTGTGTAACATTTCTGCGCCCTCAGCAGGTGCTTCAGTGTCGACGGGATTAAAGTGGTGGCGTTCCTGCTCTTCGCTGAGGGCAGTGAACATTTTGTGGCCTCGCTTCCTTCCTCTCTCTCTCTGATTTCTGAGTATGTTTATATCCTTGCAGTTGAGCAGAGAGCAGGGTCAGGAAACCAGAGGGTTACAGTTGCCATCTTCCAGGTGGGTACTGGAGGTCTCCTGCAATTACGACTGCTCCCCGGATGCAGCAGCAGCAGAAGCAGAAAAGGAAGAAGAAGAAGAAGAAGAAGAAGAAGAAGAAGAAGAAGAAGAAGAAAAGGCAGAAGCAGAAGGAGGAGAAGGAGGAGGAGATTGGATTTATGCCCCGCCCTTCACTACCCGAAGGAGTCTCAGAGTTGCTTTCCCTTCCCCTCCCCACAACAAACACCCTATGAGGAAGGCGGGGCCAAGAGGGCTCTTTCAAGAACTGCCCTTGAGAGAACAGGTCTGAGGGACCTTGTGATTGACCCAGGGTCACAAGAGCAGCTGCATGTGGAGGAGTGGGGAATCAAACCCGGTTCTCTCAGATTAGAATCCATGCTCCTAACCACTACACCACCCTGGGGAAAATGGCAGCTTTGGAAGGTGGACTCTATGGCATAATATCCCACTGAGGGACCTCCCCTCCCCAAGATTTACCCCCAAATCTCCAGGCATTTCCCAACTTGGAGTTGGCAACTGTTACACACAGGGCTTTTTTGTAGAAAAAGCCCAGCAGGAACTCATTAGCATAATAGGCCGCACCCAACAACAGAAACTCATTAGCATATTAGGCCACACCCCTGGCCGCGCAGCTCCCTCCCAGGATCGGCTTCCCCAGGTGCCCCGCAGCTTGTGAGGTGCCTAGGGAACCCGGGGGGGGGGGGGAGGCTGTAGGCGTGGCCAACTCGGAAGCCAGCGGGAACTCCATTCCTATGCGTTCCTGCCCCAAAATAGCCCTGGTTACGCACATAAATTTCCAAGTAAAATTAAATTGAAGTCACAATGAGGAGGAAAGTTCTTTCTGGTATTTATTGCAAGGAATACCAGGAAAACAGGCCAAATTAGCCTTCCAAAAATTGACTGCTTTCTCAATAATACCAGGAAGTACATGAAGTTTTATACCCAAAATGACATACTTAGAGAGATAACAAGAGGTAGGACCCACGGTACTCACGGGGGGGGGGGGGAGAAGAAGCTCCTCATGGAGAAGCAGCCACAGGTATGCCTTCCTCCCCTCCCCTGGGCAACAATGGCGAGCCCTGGGCCCACCAATCTCCCCCTGCTCCTGGTTGCGATGGTGAGGCCTGCGCGGCTCAGAGCCACTGGGCCCGCCGATCTCCCCCCGCCCCCAGTTGCAATGGCAAGGCCCACATGGCTCAAAGCTGCCAGGCCACCACAGTTCCCAGAGCATTTCCTGCGCATGCACAAGGAACGCTCTTTAACTTTGGGGGGGATTTAACTATCCCCCCATATATATATTTTTTTACTTTTAAGATTTTCTGCACACATGGGGAGTCTCCCAAGTGTGCAGAAAAATCTCCCAGCCCCAAGTGCCCCCTCCGTGCAGATTTAGATATCCGCACGGAGGGGGCCAACTTGGCTATTAGTATATAGATGTCCAGAGATCGTAATTGGTTCCAGAGGTACAGAGCGTGATCTGAGCCACCATACATCCATTGGTCAGTTACAGAAAAAGTTGTGACTACATAATATCTTAAATGTTTACTTAACCTAACCTTAATAAAAATAATCAAGGATCCTTCCTACCCAAACAAAAGTTGCTGTTTTCTGATATGAAGCTAAAAGCCCTCTTTGACCCCAGACACTGTAGCCCAACAACCCCATACAACTAAACCCATGAACTATGTACTTCAGGCAAATACTTCTATGCTGTACCAGCATCACTACACTGAAAACCTGTTAAAAAGAAAACTAAGAGGAGGAGGAGGACGACGACGACGACGAGATTGGATTTATATCCCACCCTTCACTTGTAGTCTCAGAGTGGCTTACACACTCCTTTCCCTTCCCCTCCCCACAACAGGCACCCTGTGAGGTAGGTGGGGCTGAGAGAGCTCTGAGACACCTGTCCTTGAGAGAACAGCTGGTACAGAGCTATGGCTTGCCCCAGGTCATCCAGCCAGGTGCAAGTGGAGGAGTGGGGAATCAAACCCGCTTCTCCCAGATTAGTGTCTGCGCACTTAACCACTACACCAAACTGGCTCTCGCACCAAACTGGCTCTCAAAAGAGAGGCTTTACCATTTAATAGGCCTTTACTAAATCCTAATGAAGTCTGAATATAGGGTCCCAACATCGACTCACCCTTCCTGGTCCAAAAGAGGCCAGGCTGGCTTCAGCCAGGGCTAGGGCTTTCTTGGTGGCAGCTCCTTCCTGGTGGAACCAGCTCCTGGAGGAGATCAGGGCCCTGCGGGACCTTATGCAGTTCCACAGGGCCTGCAAGACGGAGCTCTTCCGCCAGGCATTTGAGTAGGAGCCACCCAGGATGGGATGCCCTGCTCTTTGAATCTAGGGCACTCTGAGTTACCTGCATAATACCAGGTCAGATCATCCACAAAGATGGCATGGAAGCCTGAGCGCCATCTTAGATGCACTATTAACCATTACCTGTTATCGGTTTCTACTCTGTTGATAGCACCTTTTTAATGTGATACACATTAATGTCATGTAATGTAATGTAAAATGGTTTTTTGGTTTTTATGTTTTGTATTGCTGTTTTTATTTTGTTGTAAGCCACCCCGAGCCGGCCACGGCTGGGAGGGCGGGATGTAAATAAAAGTATAAATAAACAAATAATGTAAAAATCCAGAAAAAATCCAGAAAAACATAAGAATATGTGTATTCTGAATTGCAAAAAAATCATTATGTATTCTCATCCATGCTACACAACCCTGGTGGGCCTTCACAAATGGTTGTGGTGGAAAACTATCCCTGCACTAAAAGGAGGTACCCTTTGCCCTTGCAACTGACCCCCAGTTGCAACTGACCCCAGTAGTTTACCAGTTAGACTGGTAAACTACCCCCAGAAGAGCTCAGTCCTAGACAAATCACTCTTCCAGGCATGACTTCTCCACTGTTTGGTGTAGTGGTTAAGTGCGCAGACTCTAATCTGGGAGAACCGGGTTTGATTCCCCTCTCCTCCACTTGCACCTGGCTGGATGACCTTGGGCAAGCCATAGCTCTGTACCAGCTGTTCCCTCAAGGACAGCTTGGGAAAGAGCTCTCTCAGCCCCGCCTACCTCACAGGGTGTCTGTTGTGGGGAGGGGAAGGGAAAGGAGTTTGTAAACCGCTCTGAGACTCCAAGTGAGTGAAGGGCGGGGTATAAATCTAATCTCTTCTTCTACTACTACTGTTGAGCCTTTACTTGTGCAAAGGTACACCAGGCAGCTCCCTTGGTGGATGGGTCATTCTTGTCCGTCTCTGTGTTGGGTGCAACTGGATGCTCCAATCACACCTATTGGAGAGGAGACAGGGTGAAGACTGGTGGGAAAGAAGCAAGTCCAGAGCAGTAAATCATGCAGAGATGCTGGGGGAACCTCCCCCGTGGCTCATAGCTTTGGACTTCCATGTACGAAAGACACTTGAACTACACTCATCTTAGACGGTTGACCAGCCATCCATGGAAGCGTCTCAAGGACTCAAGAGAAAATGGGTATCGAGAGCAAGGTCTATGCAATTTTTAAACACACTAATTGTGATGGTTGTGGCATTGCCAGCCAGACTCTAATATGGAGAACCAGGTTTGATTCCCCACTCCTCCTCCACATGAAGGGTAACTTTGGGGGGGTCACTTCTCTCAGAGCTCTCTACACCAGTTCGGTGTAGTGGTTAAGTTTGCGGAGTCTAATCTGGGAGAAACGGGTTTGATCCCCCACTCCTTCACATGCAGCTGCTGGATGACCTTGGGCAAGCCATAGTTCTGTCAGAGTTGTTCTCTCAAGGGCAGTTCTAGAAAGAGCTCTCTCAGCCCCACCTACCTGACAGGGGATCTGTTGTGGGGAGGGGAAAAGAAAGGAGTTTGTAAACTGTTCTGAGACTCCAAGTGAGTGAAGCGCGGGGTATAAATCCAATCTCTTCTTCTTCTCAGCCCCACCTACCTCACAGGGTGTGAGGAGAGGAAGGGAAAGCAATTGTAAGCCACTCTGAGACTCCTTTGGGTAGTGAAGGGTGGGGTATAAAAAACAACTCTTCTTCATTACTAATTGTCACTTTTACGTCGATTTGGCAGATGGTGGAATCAAGGCTACAAAGGAATGGCTTGGTCCAAGCAGAACTAATGGCCATTCCCTTAAAGCAGGGGTCCACTGACATGGTGTCAATCTCCAACATCTTTCCAGGGGCCCGCTAAATGCTTTTAGAAAGTGGGCAGGGGAAAGTAGGGCTTTTTACCCATCAAGGCTTCTGACATGCCACTGGAGGTCGGTTGGCTGTGCAGATTCTTAAAAGTGTTGCTTCCACAACATAAGGATCTTCACTGTGTGACTGCAGGTAAGCTGTGGTGGCCATTTTGTGGCTGGCTAACCCCCCCCCCCCGGCGGCAGCCATTTTGTGGCCATGCCCACCACACAGTGTCAGAATTACAACGGTGCCCAACAGGCTCTTTAAAAAAAAGTTGGAGACCCCTGCCTTAGAGGGCTTTAAAAAGGACTTAGGCCCCTTCGTGGGAATTTAGACATGATGGGGATTGAAAGCCCTCTAGTTGGTATTTGATCTATGAAGGCTTGCTCGCATGCCCCAATCACAACTCGAAGCTGCAGTCATGAAATGCGCTCGCTGACTGGAATCAGCCGCCAGCGCACACACGCACACACAAACACTATTCTGTTCATTCCCCAGTCAAGAATTCATCCATCTTTCTTTCTTTTTTGTTCCACAGGCTAATCGGAAAAGATCGCAGGCCTGAAGCAAGATGGCTCTCGGCCAAGAGACTGTGTATTTCTAAAGCCCTTCTGAGGATAACTTTAGTTAAACATTGTTGCGCTACAGTAGATTGTTGCTAGAGATCCCGGCAGGAAAGCTGTGGAGATTATTGGCTGGGCTCCGCGTGGCACAGCGGTGCGCTCATCTCGCTCATTCCCCATGTTCAGATCGAAGGGGGATAACGATTATGATAAAGCTATCATGGCTCAGGAAACTGAATGGGAAAGGGCTCGGGTAGCGGTTTGTTATCAGCAGCTGTACAAATTCCAGTTGGCTCTGAGAGAGACACAGAGAGAGTGAAACAGAGGGATTTTTCCAGAACTATACAGCATGGTGTTATAATTCTTTGCATCGCATAGGAGATCCATTTCTGCTTTTTCTAATATCTGAGATCATCCCGCCCTCCCCCCCAAAAAATTATAGGAGGTTTATAGGACAATTAGAACTTGCAAGCTCGCTGGCTAGGCGGGATATAAATCGAAATAAATAAATAAATAAATAAATAAATAAAGCTTTATGAACATCAGTTGTGGTTAATAAAACAGGCTAATTGTAGTCCCAGGACAAAAGCCTGCCCATTCCACATAGGACCACGAAGTCTGGGGGGGAAAGGCTCAAACAGGAAACCATGTTCAGAGAAGTCATTTAAAAAGAATTGGGGACATCTTCAGAAATTAAGAAATACATATAAAATCAAGCTTTTATTTCGGGGGGGGGAAATGACATATATCAAAGGCATACAATCTCTGAACTAAGCTTATTATCCCATTTGATCCTTGTTATCTGTTAAACATCTTCATTAGGCTGTATGATAATTTATCACCCACCCTCTACCTATATGTATGGACTGGCAATTTTCAGTTTTGTTTCTGTCTCTGTCTTGACTCTAATTTGCTCTTCCTGGCAACTAACCCCCCCTGCCCTTTTTTTATGCGGAGATTCCAGGAAAGGGTCTTCTTCATCCTAAGAGCTACTCTACCTCCCTCCCCAAACATCTCAGACTCTACAAAGATTCCTTAAATCACTAAAATCAGCCATGGAACCACGTTCTGAGTATCGGAAAAATCCCCCCCCCCCCAAATTGGTTCAGTAGATATTGATGTAATCTTGGGAAATGTAATATGTTCTCCTTTTAAAATCTCCACCTTCTGTTTTTTGTTTTTTTAAAATAATTTTATTGACAACACTGCTAACTTTTTTTTACAAATAATTCAGCAAGAGTACAACATGTTTCATGTATAACTTTTACAATCAAGTTGATATTGTATTGTTAACATCATTTAGAGATATTTTTGCTTTAATTGGTTAACAATTGAGCTCTAACTTAATAATCAGTGAATGGTGCATGAGTTCATGGGTAGGTCAATGTCTAATAGGGTTGAGAAGTCTCACAACAACCACTAACTATGACACTTTGGCTAACAAAAGTATGGAACCAATTTCTAATGGAAAAGATAACACATCTCTCCTTATATATAAAGCTATTTTCAAGTGGCAAGATTCCATGGGGTGCCAAAATCATTTGGCTACATGGACTGCCACTCAAAAAGGGTCCCTGGCCACTGGCTGCATTCCTTCACTGCTTTGCCTCAGTCCTGCCCACAGAGCCACTGGCCAGTGTCTTGGCCTCAGTCTGGAGGGAGCCAGCAAAGGGGAAGGACTGGGTGCTGAATCCACCCTTGTCCTCCGCCTACTGCCAGGTGGGTCTAACTGTCCCCTCAGTGGCCTGCTTCTGTCAGTGAAAAGACAATGGATTTTCAGCATAACCCCCTCTCCCACACACTGCCAGCATGCCCATTTTCCTGTCAGAATAAACTGTGAAAAGGGCTCTTCTCCTACTTAGCTCCACCATGTCTGGCTGGCTAATGAGGTGGGCAGGCGACCATCAAACCATTCTCTTCAACCCCCTGCTGTGTGGCTAACTTTCCCCCTAGGGTTGCCAATCTCCAGGTGGGACCTGGAAATCTCCCACTGTTACAATTGATCTCCGGATGACAGAGATCAGTTCCCCTGGAGAAAATGGCTGCTTTGGAGGGTAGACACTATGGCATTATACCCTGCTGAGTCCTTCCATCCCCCTCAAAAAATGCTGCCCTTCACAGGATCCACCCTCCCCAAATCATCAGGTATTTTAGGGCTGGCAACTTTCTCCTCAGTTCCTGTTGCTAGGCAACCAAGCTTGCTTCTCTGAAAGCCCCTTTCCACACCTATGTTGGCCTCTGGGAGAAAACTCATTGAGGCCAGCTGAACAGAATGCCATAGAGGCCACCCTCCAAAGCAGTCATTTTCTCTGGGGGGGGAGATCTGTTGTTGGAGTTTTGCAATACCTGGCAATCTTCAGGCTCCACCTGGAGGCTGGGTACCCTAGGCGTAGCAGTCAGCACTTCAGAGCAGGATCTGCTAGACCCAGGTTCTTGCTGAGTGGGTGATTTTGGGCCAGTCACAGACTTTAAGCCTAACCTACCACACAGGATTGTTATGCAAGTCAAAAGGGAGAGGAGAATGATGTAAGCTGCTTTGGTCCCCATTGCAGAGAAAGACTACTTTTCCTCCAGGGGAACTATGGTTGCCAATCTCCAGACAAGGGTTGGAGATCACTCAGATTTACAAATGCTCTCCAGATGGCAGAGATCAGCTCCCCTGGAGAAAATGGTGGACTCTCTGTCCTTATACCCTGCTGAGATGGACATAGCAGTCAGGGCTTCACAGTACCCCAAGCAGGCCGCCCAATTTAAAAAGTCCTTTCACTAATATCCTCCTTTTACTGCCCACCTGAATCATTCCAGAGATTCAAACAAACTTTTAAAACTTTCCCCCAAAATTATTAACTGTCAGAGAGTACAGCTTAACAAACCCCCACCCCACACCCAACAGAACCATAACCCAAAGCAACCCCAAGCAGGCCACCCAATTTAAAAAGTCCTTTTATTAATATCCTCCTTTAAAAATATATATGTATTTCCCCCAAATGTTACCTTTTAGATGTCTTCTTCAGTCCAGGTAGAGTCCACCATGATCCATGCAGCCAGGCAGGCCAAGGCAGGGACAGAGCTGCAGCAGCTAAAGGCCTGGAGCTAGAGGCCAGCAGCAGCCACCACACAAGAGCCCAGCAAGAACACCAGCCTTACAAGGGTGCACAGGCATTTGCCATTTGCAAATGCATGGCTGTGATTGGCTGTGGGGACCCCTCTCCCCCTCCCTCCCTGATCCCAGGAAGACCAGGAGAAGGCAGGGAGGGAAAGGCTGCTTTAGATAGGTTCTGGACTCTTCTTTCTTTATGATTCCACCACCCCCTTTTATAAATTCAACACCCCCCCCCATTGCACCCAATGCTCCTACTGCCCACCTGGATCATTACAGCACCCCCCCAGGGGGTGGTACTGCCCACTTTAGGAACCAGTGCTATATATGCTGTACCATATGGTATAGAAATAATATATAAATGCTTATTTACTACTACTACCACCACCATTTGCTTATTTATTGCTTGCATGAAGGATGATTGGCACTGCAGCCAGCCTGGAGAATCTTCTCTTTGGCCTGAGTCTTCTCAGCCAAGATGTGATTCTCCTGGCCTCCCAGCAAAAGCCACTGTTTTAAATCAAGCCTGGCCTCCTATGGCACTGCTTGTGGAGGTTCAGAGGTCATTTTGGAGTGTCTCTCTTGGGAAAGACCACCCCTGGGTCCAGGGCTGAGGATTTTGGCAACAATACAACCCACCACCAGGACCCTAAGCAACCAAATGCAATAAAGCAGAACTTTTAAAAACAAGACCTTCACAAATCACAATGGAAAACCACAACAGAACAACACCAGAGCACTCTCAGGGACAACAAACATACAACATTGAACCCACAACCAGCAGCTGACAACACCCCCCCCCCCCAGCTAACCAAAACATACAAAGTAAACAGCAGTACAGTCTCAAGAAATATATTTAAAAACCAACCCGAAAATTAAAATATTTAAACAACAACCAATAACAAAAGTTGAATAAAAAAATTAAAAACATTGAGCAAAAATTCTCACCGCACCAAAAAGCAACTACTACAGTTGATTAAAAAAAAATCCAACAGAAATACTTTTAAGTGTAAACCAAACCTTTAAAACTGTCACCATTTTTTAACTTTGAGACTACTAAGCCAAACCATCACCCCACCCCAACAAGCAACCACAGTTAATTTAAAAACAATCCCACAGTAATACTTTTAAATGCAAAACAAACTACTACAGTTAATTTTAAAAAATCCAACAAAAAGACTTTTAGATGCAAACCAAACTTTTAAAACTGCCACCATTTTTAACTTTAAAAGACTACTAAGTCAAACTCTCACTCCACCCTAACAAGCAACTACTGTTAATTTAAAAAACAATCCCACAGTAATGCTTTTAAATGCAAAACAAACTTTTAAAACTTTCCCCCAAAGTTATTAACTGTACGAGAGTATGCCTTAGTGAACCCCCACCCCTCACACAACAGAACCATAACCCAAAGCCAAAGCCACCCCAAGCAGGCCGCCAATTTTAAAAAGTCCTTTTACTAATACCCTCCTTTAAAAAAATATGTATTTTCCCCAAATCTTACCTTTTAGATTTCTTCATCAGTCTAGGTAGAATCCACGATCCACACTGCCAGGCAGGCACAGAGCAGCAGCAGCTGAAAGCCAGAGGCCAGCAGCAACACCAGCCTTACAAGGGTACACCTTCATCTGCAATTTGCAGTTTACAAATGAATGGCTGTGATAGGCTGTGGGGACCCCTCTCCCCTCCCTCCCTGCTCCCAGGAAAGACCAGGAGAAGGCAGGGGGGAAAAGGCTGCTTTAGATAGGTTCTGGGCTCTTCTTTATTTATGTTTTACCACCCCCTTTTTAAATTCAACACCCCCCCCCCATT
Organism: Lepidodactylus listeri; assembly: GCA_029233225.1. Classification (NCBI taxonomy): domain Eukaryota; kingdom Metazoa; phylum Chordata; class Lepidosauria; order Squamata; family Gekkonidae; genus Lepidodactylus; species Lepidodactylus listeri. Next base: position 8,963,028 of record JARCFY010000021.1, on the reverse strand, counting down.
GCACCCAAGGCTCCTACCGCCCACCTGGATAATTCCAGCACCCCCCAGGGAGCGGTATTGCCCACTTTGGGAACCAGTGCTATATATGCTGTACCATATGGTATATAAACCTCTCTTACATATAAAGCTGTTTTCAAGTGGCAAGATTCCATGGGGCACCAAAATCAATTGGCTACAAGGACTGCCACTCAAAAGGGGTCCCTGGCTGCATTCCTTCACTGCGTTGCCTCAGTCCTGCCCACAGAGCCACTGGCCAGCGTCTTGGCCTCAGTCTGGAGGGAGCTGGCGAAGGGGAAGGACTGGGTGCTGAATCCACCCTTCTCCTTCGCCTACTGCCAGGTGTTCCCTTTTTGGCCTGCTTTTGTCAGTAAAAAGACAATGGACTTTCAGCATAACCCCCGCCCTCTGCCAGCGTGCCCATTTTCCTGTCAGAATAAACTGTGAAAATGGCTCTCTCTCCTTCTTAGCTCCACCATGGCTGGTTGCCTAATGAGGTGGGCCAGTGACCATCAAACCATTCAACCCCCTGCTGTGTGGCTGACTTTCCCCCTAGGGTTGCCAAGCTCCAGGTGGGACCTGGAAATCTCCCACCATTACAATTGATCTCCAGATGACAGAGATCAGTTCCCCTGGAGAAAATGGTGGACTCTATGTCCTTATACCCTGCTGAGATGGACACCTTATGACAGCCAATGTGACATAGCAGTCAGGGCTTCAGAGCATGGTGGAGGCTGGAGGGGATGGAAAGTTGAAGAGTAAGGTTGATGATTGGCTGGGAAGGAGATAGGGTTGTCAACTTCAGGTGGAAAATTCCTGGAGATTTGAGGAATGGAGCCTGGAGACTGTGAGGTTTGAGGAGGGGTGGGACCTCAGACAGGTACAATGTCATAGACTCCACCCTCCAAGCCAGTGAGTCTCTCATGGGGAACCATTGTTGCCAATCTCCAGGTGGGAGCTGGAGATCACTCAGAATTACAACTGCTCTCTAGGAGGGAGGAGGAAGAAGATGGAATGCTGAAGCCAGGGATCAGGTAATGATACACTGATGGTTGGCTGGGAGGGAGATAGGGTTGCCAACTCCAGGTTGGGAAATTCCTGGAGATTTGAAAGGTGGAGCCTGGAGAGGGTGAGGTTTCAGCAGGGGTGGGACCTTGAACAGATTCAGTGCCATTGACTCCACCCTTCAAACCACCTGCTCCCTCATGGGGAACCATTATTGCCAATCTCCAGGGTAGGGAGGGAGATCACACTGAATTACAACTGCTCTTCAGATGGCAGAGATCTTCCCCTGGAGAAAATGATGGACTCTGTGTCATTATACCCTGCTGAGGTCGTCACAGCAAATTGACGTTGAGTGCCCAAGGCCAGGGCACTCTCCCAGAGCCTCTTTCTAGAGCCCGTTGTATTTATTTCCACAGCGGGCCTTATTCCTAGTCAATTATAAAAGCAGATCTCCAGGCCCTACCTGGAGGTTGGCACCCTGCCCACATCCCATCCAGTATATCCTGAATTGGAGCACAGCTGAAGGGTTTGGACAAGGCCTTTGGCACCTTTCCCCTGAGTCTGGCCATCCGTTCAGTTCAATGCATTCTAGGTCAAAACCCAAAATGCTTTCTCGCTGTCAGATGGATTTCTTCTTTTTTGCTCTGCATGCACTCACTCTCTCACACAGACACTCACGACACATTTTCTTCAGAATTGTGAGCATCTCTGCCATCACCCGTTCATTTCCAAAAAGATATAATTATCCCCTACACACCAAAAGGGGGGAGGGGAGGGGGAGGAGAGGACCACACAACCCAGTTCATATGTTAGGCATTATCTAAGTATGTGGAGGGAGGGTGGACAGTTGCTAGCAAACCTTTAGCAAATTAGGTTGCCTGATAAACCACCTTTTCAGTATGTTTAAGTGAAGCAAAGCAAAGGACTGGTTTCTCCTTCCGTGAAGGATTTTAACAGGAACCAATTTGCCAGAAGGGAAAAGCATGATAATGTTCCCTGCCCTTCTCCTGTAAAAGAAGCACAGTGTTGAAAAGAGGCCTAAGTTAAGTTATATTTCTTAAATTCACATTAATTAGATGTTTGCTTGTTCTTTGCAAAGATAGATGCATTTGGGCTGGGGGTTAGGGAGCCTGGAGGAGGGTGGGTCATGTAGAAACTGTCTTCGAGGACTCCAGCAGAATTTCCATAGCATTCCCCGTATGACACTGATGTGTGAAAATTGACATGAAGATCTGAAAATCGGGACGGAAGGAGCCGAAGCATAAAATAACTTCAATTTTGTGCTCTCTTTACCTCTCAGAGGAATAGCGCAGCGGACTGACCAGCACAACACAAACAAGTGAAGGAGAGAGAGAGAGAGAGAAGGGAAGGGAAGGGGGGGGGGGAAACCTTCTGGAGAAAGATAGGAGTTATTAAAGAGAAAACATACTCCTCACTCACCGAGAGAGGATGATCAATGGATTTAGTCACAGAGAAATTCAAGCAGAAAATTGCTGCTGTTTTTTATCTGAGAGGCAGAAAGTTTAACCAAAGAAGAATTCTCTTTCAGGTTTTCTCGAAGCAAAAGAGAGAGAGAGAGAGAGAGAGAGAGAGAAATGAAGAAAAGGCTTATTTTCCCCCTCTGAAAGCCTAAGGGAAGGGAAATGGGAAGATGCAGAAGTGCAGGATAACGATTTATACACTCTGCTGACTTGCTGAGTTAACAAAACATCCCGACTGCTCCAGACTACACAGAAGTCCGGCCGTTTAAGCCCCACACCAATTTGGTTCTTGGGTTACCACCTCCAGGTTGGAAAATTCCTGGAGTTTTGGGAGTAAGGCCTGGTAACGGTGGGGTTTGGGAACGAAGGGACCTCAGCAGGGGGATAATCCCACCCTTCCAGTTTGGTGTAGTGGTTAAGTGGGTGGACTCTAATCTAGGAGAGCTGGGTTTGATTCCCCACTCCTCCACTTGCACCTGGCTGGATGACCTTGGGCAAGCCATAGTTCTGTCAAAGCTGTTCTCTCAAGGGCAGCTCTGGAAAGACATCTCTCAGCCTCACCTACCTCACAGGGAAAGGAGTTTGTAAGCTGCTCTGAGACTCCAAGAGAAGGGCAGGATATAAATCCAATCTCCTCCTTCTCCTCCTCTTCCTCCTCCTCTTCTTCTTCATGGGATCTTTCTCCAAGGGAACTGATCTCTGTCATCTAGCGAGCAGTTGTAATAGCAGGAGATCTCCAGGCCCCACCTGGAGGTCGGCAAGCCTTAGTAGTACTAGGGGACGCAGTAGCAACAGCCAAGAATCTCACACAAGGTCCTGCCCACATGTACTGGTACACTGTATGCTCAAACAGTCCCCATCTGCCAGAGAAATAGGGTTGCCACCTCCAGGTAGGGCCTGGAGTTCTACCAGAATTACAACTGGTCTCCATGCTGCAGAGGGACGCTCAGCTGGAGGAAATGGCCACTTCCGAGGGCACGCTCTGGGCCAAACTACACAATACACTTTTTCTGGCAAGTCAGGTCCGGATTCCCCGGACCCAAGTTACTTCCCCTGCAGTTACGAATGTCATTTTAAAAACCAGTGGAAGCCCAATTCAGTTTGGAACTGCAGTCTGTGTAGCAGGGGGAGGCAAGAGCTTCCCCCCCCCCATGCAACATTTTCCCAAGATGAAGCAGCCCCCATGGGGACTTGCTTAACTTAAGTTATCGGCCCCTCTGTGGCATCAAATCCCCACGGAATCCCCCCCCCCCGCCAATCTCCAAACTACTTCTTCCCTCCAGGAATCTCTGGGAATTTCCCAATGCACAGCTGGCCACCTTGCACTCCTCATTTTGTGTCTCTGCTAAATGATTGTCCCTATTTTGCCTGCTGGGGAGATTTGGGAAAGCTTTTTTCCCCACAAGTCTGTTAGGGTGCACAGATAGGCACTAGAATTGTTCCAAATTCAGCCCCCTTCCACAGGTCTTCAGAAGTTACATTTTTATTGATGGAGGGGAGGGAGGCCGATGCATTCTCAGACACATGGAGTCCCAAATGAGACAGCGTGGTGTAGTGGTTATAGTGCCTGACTGAGATGAGAAAGACCCGGGTTTGAGTCTTCATTCTGTCCATGGAAGCTTGCTGGGTGACCTTGGAGGGGGGGGAGGAGGAGGAAAAGAAGAAAAAGAAGAAAAAGAGGAAGAGGAGTTGGATTTATACTCTGCCCTTCACTACCCAAAGGAGTCTCGGAGTGGCTTACAATCTCCTTTCCCTTCCCCTCCCCACAACAGACACCCTCTGTGAGGTACGTGGGGCTGAGAGAGCTCTGAGAGAACAGCTCTTGAGAGAACAGCTCTGAGAGAACTGTGACTAACCCAAGGTCACCCAGCTAACTGCATGTGGAGGAGGAGTGGGGAATGAAACCTGGTTCTCCAGACGAGAGTCCACCGCTCTTAACCACTACACCAAACTACCGCACAGGGCTGTTGTGAGTTTAAAATGGAGGAGAGAGAAAGCCACTGTGTCTCAAAGGCACAAACAAGCAAGCAAGCAAGCAAATGAACAAATAAATAAGACTTCCGGGTTGCAGCCTTTTCATCTGGAAAGACTGCTGCAATGGTTAAATCCGCACTCTGTCCTGGAAGATTGCTGGGTGAACTTGGGACCACTCACACACTCTCAGCCTCACCTACCTCACATAGTGGTTAAGACACTGAACTGCAGACTGATAGTTCAGTAGTTCGAGACCCGAGTGCCGCATGACGGAGTGAGCTCCCGTCTCTGGCCCCAGCTCCTGCCAACCTAGCAGTTCGAAAGCAAGAAATTGCAAGTAGATAAATAGGTACCACTTCGGTGGGAAGGTAACAGCGTTCTGTGTGCCTCGACCTCTAACCACGCCGGCCACATGGCCACAGAAATAGTCTTTGGACAGGTTCTTCGGCTTGGAAAGCTGGCTCTTCGGCTTGGAAACGGAGATGAACACCGCATCCCTAGAGTCGTATTCAACTGGCTTTGTGAGGATAAGGCAAATTATGTAATCTGCTTTGGTTCCCGTCGAGGAGAAAGGTGGGCTATAAATAAAGTAAATACTAAATAAATGAATGGATGTCTTGATCTCCTGTAATTCTATTGAAAAGGCAACCCTGTCCATCCAAGGATCCTACATTCCCCTCCCCCCCCCAAATTAAAATTGCTATAATCAGATTACTTAACACGCTTCACTCTGGGAGCCAGGCTGGGACAGGCTTCTGCGGTGTAAATTATTATAGCTTCCTACAGATGGTGAAGAGCCTTGGCGACGTGTGATTGGCAGGGGGGAGAGTGAGAGAAACTCTGGCGCCGTTCCGAGATGTGAAAACAAGTGAAATCCACAACAGCATCCCTATTTTTATCTGAGAAATACTGGGTGGTTATGACGTACTGTTTGTTTCAAGGAAGGGGAGAAGCACACTGCCATTCTAAGCAGAATTACACCCTTTCAGAGCCCATATGCATCCATGGATTTCAAGCAGCACTGTTCAGAGGAATTCTCTTAGATGCTCGTTCCCCAATTTCTCTCTGAAATCCAATAAGCCATTTCAATTTCTTCTTCTTTTAATATCAATTCAAAGTCTGTTTTGTGGTTTGTTTGGGAGTTTTGGTCAGGGCTCTGTTGGGGCCAGGGTGCACCGGGGCGCCGCTCCGGGAGAGAAGGGGCCGGGGGACAGGGACATAACAAAGCCCCACCCCCCCCGGCAGAAAGCCTCCCCCCTCGTTCACCCTTCCCGGGCTGCGGCAGGCCGCCACCGGCCCGGGGAAAAGCCCTTCCCTCCCCCACTCACTGTTCCCGGGGCGCAAGGGAGGGAGAAGCCGGGCCTGAGTGGCTTAACGCCACTCAGGCCCAAGCAGGGGGGGAGGGAGGGAAATGCCAGCCCCAGTGGGGGGAGAAGCGCCCCTTCCTTCCTTCCTTCTCTCTCTCCCCCCACCTATTTACCTACCTTCCTGTTCCTTCCTTCCCCCCTTTCTCCCTCTCTCCCCCTTCCTTCCTTCCTTCCTTCCTTTCCCCCTCCCTTTCTTTCTTTCTTTCTTTCTTTCTTTCTTTCTTCTCTCTCTCTCCCCCACCTACCTACCTATCTTCCTTCCTGTTCCTTTCCTTCCTTCCCCCTCCCTCCCTCCCTTCTTGCCTTCTGACACACTGCCCATGACGTCAGGGAGGTGTGGCCTTTTGACACTTCCAGTGATGTCAGGGGGTGTGGCATATGCAAATAAGTTATGCTAATGAGCTCCTGCACCTCTTTTTTTTACGAAAGGACCCCTGGTTTTGGTATATTTGCATGTGTGTGTGTATGTGTGTGAGAGAGAGAGAGAGAGAGAGGGCACACCTGGAAGTCATGGCGAACTCTAGTGACTGACCTCTACTGGGGGCCTGGAGGATATTCAGAGAGGTGGCTGAATAAAGTCTGTCCCCGCCTCCCACCTCTGGTATTCTAATGTCTCCCATCCAAGTATTTGCCAGAGTTGACCCTGCTTAGCTTCTGAGATCTGAGTAGATCGGGCTTGCCTGGGCTATCAAGTTCAGTTCAGGAATTCAAAGTCTGCTTGGCTCAAAGGAGAGATTTCAAGAGAGAAGGGGGCAAGAAGGGCGGTTCTTCAGAACTTTCTGATTTTGCTCTACAGATGCTCAGAGGTAGGCACTGTCTTCCTAAATATTCCTAGAACCTTGTAGGGCACCCACCTACAGGGGGGAGGAGGAGGAGGAGGTGGAGAAATTGGATTTATACCCCATCCTTCACTACCCAAGGAGAAATTGGATTTATACCCCATCCTTCACTACCCAACTCCTTTCCCTTCCCCTCCCCACAACAGACACCCTGTGAGGTTGGTGGGGCTGAGAGAGCTCTGAGACGACTGTCCTTGAGAGAACACCTGTTCCAGACCTATGGCTTGCCCAAGGTCATCCAGCAGGTGCAAGTGGAGGAGTGGGGAATCAAACCCAATTCTCCCAGATTAGAGTCCGTGCACTTAACCACTACACCAAACTGTAAAAATTTTAAAAAGCCAGAAGATCCCCAGGCCCCACCTGGAGCTTGGCAACTCTGTGCTGCAGTCCTTCAAACTGAAAAAAAAAATGTTAGGGTCGTGGAGAACTCTGCGCCCAACATCAAAAAGAAGTCTGAGCTACTCAAGAGAGCCTGTGGGCACCTTTGGAATTCTGACACAGGGTGGTGTGCTCAGCCACAAAACGGCTGTCACAAAATGGCTGCCACGGAAGGTGGAGCCAGCCACAAAATGGCTGCCATCACTTATCTTCAGTCACGCACTGAAGATCCCTGTGTTGTAGAAGCAGAGGTTACTAAAGCAATGTGAGCCAGTTTGGTGTAGTGGTTTAGTGTGCGGACTCTAATCTGGGAGAACTGGGTTTGATTCCCCACTCCTCCACTTGCACCTGCTGGATGACCTTGGGCAAGCCATAGCTCTGTACCAGCTGTTCCCTCAAGGACAGCTTGGGAAAGAGCTCTCTCAGCCCCACCTGCCTCACAGGGTGTCTGTTGTGGGGAGGGGAAGGGAAAGGAGTTTGTAAGCCGCTCTGAGACTCCAAGTGAGTGAAGGGCGGGGTATAAATCTAATCTCTTCTTCTTTTTAAAAATCGACAGAGCCAATCAAATTTTCGATGACCAATCAGATGCCCTCCTGGGGAAAAGCCCCAACTGGCCCTGCCCACTTTCTAAAAACACTTTGTAGGCACCAAGATGGGTAATCACGGGTGCCATGGTTTCTGTGAACACCGCATGGGGACTCCCGGCCAATTCTTTCACCAGCGTACCTTCTACCAGTGTAACAAATCATCTCACCCGGTACTTCTACTGTAATTCTTCTATTCCCTCCCCGACCCCACCGAAGATGCTCTTTTCTTCCTCGTATTTAACTTTGCGGAGCGTCAGGCTCCTGATGGTTACCGGGATGATGATCTGTTGATGTGCCACGGGTCTAATTTGTTAGGAAGTGAACGATGTAATGTTGAAAAATGGCTCCGGCGATTCTCTCTTCCTCGAGGGTATCTCGGCACCTGTACGGATGACTGCACACACCGCAAGCCGCGGGAACAAATGTACAGGAGAGAACAGCCGGGTGTTTACCTTGCCGTTTCTCTCCTCCACACCTGTTGGCCATGTGTGCTTTGAAAATAAGCGGAGGGGCATAAATCCCCAGCGCCACTGGCTCATAGAAAATTGGTCCCGGTGAGCGGAATCCAAGCAGGTTAGGCATTCTCCATTTTGTTTGTTTCCTTCCTAATTGCAGCAGACAGCCCACCAGTGGGGGGAAACGAACACCGAAGACAAAGGCGAGATTTTCAGGTCGAACTGATTATTGTCCCGGTATAGCAGCATGAATAGACCTGACTGGCTTGATTTTGTCAGAGCTGGGGAGAGGAGGAGGAGGAGAAAGAGAAGAAGAAGAAGAAGAAGAAGAAGAATTGGATTTATACCCAACCTTTCACTCGGCGTCTCAGAGCGGCTTACAAACTCCTTCCCCTTCCCCTCCCCACAACAGACACCCTGGGAGGTAGGTGGGGCTGAGAGAGCTCTTTCCAGAACTGCTTGTGAGAGAACAGCTCCAAGAGAACTTGTGACTCACCCAAGGTCACACCAGCAGCTGCGTGTGGAGGAGTGGGGAAACAAACCCGGTTCTCCCAGATTAGAGTCCGCGCTCCTAACCACTACACCAGACTGGCTCTCAGCAAGGCTGGCCATGATTATTTGTTGGTTTGTTTGTTAGACTTTTTCCCCGCCTTTCCAGCATAGCCGCTCAGGGCAGCTTACAAACAATATAAAGCAATGCTTCCAAGACAGCCACCAAGAAAACTAGGGCTGCTGGGCAGAGGAAGGCATACTCTCTTGCCTTGAACAGCCCGTGTTTGGGGTCGCCGTGAGTTGATTGCAGCTGGGTGGCACACAGTTGCAATAACTATGCTCACACTTCCATTTTTCCTTTTTGCCAACCTTTTCATACTTGTGCATCCTCAAGCTCAATAGGTACAGGCAGGGGTCATTTCGTAGAAAAAGAGGTGCAGGAGCTCATTCGCATAACTCATTTGCATAACTCATTTGCATGTGCCACACCCCCGAACATACCGGAAGTGTGTCAGAAGGCAACACCCACCCCTCAGGCTCCACTCCACAGGTGAGTGAAACTGACCTGCTCTTCCTCCATTCCCTTCCCCATCCAATACTTTGTGCAATGAAAATAAGCGTCAAGAACACACCCTCATTCTCTTCCTGCTCCCTTGAAACCACCAGGTTTCAAGTAGACTTGAGATACCCAGGACATGTGCACCACCCATCCCTTTCCCTTCCCCTCCCCACAACAAGACACCCTGTGAGGTAGGTGGGGCTGAGAGAGGTCTTTTGAGAACTGCTCATGAGAGAACAACTCTGAGAGAACTTGTGACTGGCCCAAGGTCACACCGGCAGCTGCATGTGGAGGACTGGGGAATCAAACCCAGTTCTCCCAGATTAGAGTCCAACTCCTGACCACTACACCAAACTGATGGGGTGGAAGCTGCTGAAGGGTTGGTGAAATTTCTCCAGTACTTATGTGCCATGTGCCCAGATAAAAAATGGTATACTTAGAAAATTTATATGCCACCTTGAGCAAGTCTCTGGAAAAGCAGCACACAGTCATAAAAGGAACAATGATAAAATTATCACTATTAAAACAAAACATTAAAAACAATAAAGACCCTAGCAGGGCTTTCTCCGGGGCGCTGCGCCTCTGCACTGCTCGGGGAAGCCGAGGAGGGGGCGGGGCTTGGTCATGTGCCCGCCCTCTGGGCTCCACACTCCCAGAGCTGCGCTCCTGTGCGCTCCCGCTCCAATGGACCCCTGGGTACAGAGGCACATTTGTGGGGATGCACATTGTTTATCTGAGTTAGGGATGCTGAGAACCATGCAGCAGACACCTTTGGCTGACAAACGCACTGTTTCTGGCCACAGCATCCACTCAGATCTCCTTCCGTCTCCACCCCACAACTCGAACGGCGTGCACAATAGCTTTGCAGCTGAATGGTAGCTATTGGGGATGCCAGCGGACCTTTGCCTTTTGTTCTGAAGCTGTGTTTGCTCCTGAAATTGATCTCCCCCCCCCCCCAAGTCATGGCTGGTCATGTCAGGCAGTTAATTCATCCAAGGTCTGCTGGTCCATGACTGTAATAAATTATTGATGGATTGATGGATTGATCCTAGGAGGCAAGAGATACTTCATCTCCCATAAGGCTGTGCAAAAATGATCACACACGAAAGGAACTCGAAGATAACAGTGTTGGGCTACGTAGAAAGTAATAAGCTGTACAGGCCGGAGCGGTTCGTGAACACAGCGACGAATCCAGCAACGAACAATTGGCGCCTTGCTTGTGACTAGCAAGTGGAACAAGAGCCAGAACCTCTTCTGCATGGGCTGAACACCCCACGCTTCATCAAGCACGCTGGATCTGAATTCCTGACCTGATTTGGGACTGCCTGGCTGTGATGCTACAGCACCAGATAAGCACGGCAAGCTTATCCCGATTTGTTCCCGCTATAGATTTGATCGGGAATATTTTATTTCAGGTTGGGATGGTCACACATCCCTCCCTGAACTGCTTGCATCACCCAATGAGGCTCCAGGGACCGTCCAGATAGCCGCGCCGCCCAAGCGGTGGCACAGCTTGTGTTTTTTTAAAAAAATGACTTTGTGCGTGTGCATATGTACGTGGCCGAATCACTGCTCCCACTGGGACTTGCCGTACTCCCTTGTTTTTGCAGGTCCCGTCCCCCCGAACAGTGAACAAAATTAACCGGTGATGTATAACTGAGCACTGGAGTCTAGATGAGCACTTGAACGTTTATGTTGTTGTTGTTGTTCGGTCGCACAGTGAAGTGGACCACATCACACCAGGCCCTCCTGTCTTCCGTCGTGCTCCGGAGTTTGCTTAATTTCATGTTTCTTGCATCGATAACACTGTCTAACCATCTCATCCTTTGCCGTCCCCTTCTTCTTTGTCCTTCAATCTTTCCCAGCATCAGGGTCTTCTCCAGTGAGTGCTCCCTTCTCATTTGGTGGCCAAAGTATTTGAGCTTCAGCTTCAGTATCTGTCCTTCCAGGGAGCAGTCAGGGTTTATACATTATACAGGGTTTATACATTTATACATTGAATCTATTCAGCACAGGATTGCTCATGCACACAACGGTGGAAGCTTGGGGGGAGGGAATTGCAAGAAGGACGTTCACACAACCTAATCGCAATCATTGCAAGAGATGGCTGTCGAGATCAGCGAAATCAAGGATTCGAAGCACAAATATCCAGAAAGGATTTTCCAGGCGTAGGGAAACTCGCTGGGGAACCGGGAGGGCTGTGCGAGTGAGCCCGCTTTGGTGCAGGAGACAGATGTGGGCATCTGATCAGCAATTTTAAATGCGAGAGGGAACAGCGGTGAAACCCGATCAAAAGGACCGTGTGACCACAGCCTAAATGGGGGATCACAGATCTAATATCAGAATGCTCTACACTGGAGTCAGCTTAGTGAATCAGCAGCGAGCCAGGAGGCAGGAATATCACTGAAAGCAGGGGAGCAATCCTTCCTTTAGCATTTCAAACCATGTCTGATTATGCCTCAGTAGTGGCCAGATGTCTGGACAACTCACTGCTGCTACACCGGGCATGCCTATTATTGTGAACAAACAAGCCCGTGTACTTACTGTGCGTGACAAAGGCATAAAGCCGTTTGCTCAAGAAAAGAGGCAAAGTCCTCTGTCCTGTGCTATAGCTATTACGATTTCTGTTTAAGGGAGGGTCCGTGGTTCAGTGGTAGAGCATCAGTTTTGTGTACAGAAGGTCCCTGCTGGGTTTTGGCTACTGTGTGACACAGAGTGTCGGGCTAGATGAGCCATTGGCCTGATCCAACATGGCTTCTCTTATGGTCTTATAGATCAAGATGGATAGCCGTGTCTCACGAAAGCTCCTACCCCACCACAAACTTTGTTAAGTCGTTGAGGTGCTGCTGGACTCCTGCGGCTTTCTGCTGCTTATGTTCTTAAAGTCCCATGTTCAGTCCCTGGCATCTCCAGTTTGTTTGTTTGTTTGTTTGTTTAAAAAAAGGTAGTAGGTGAGATGAATCTCTTGATTCCCCAAAGTTCTGACTCCACGGAAGGCAGTTTTGTGGATGTTCATAAAGAAACATCTCAATAAATGCTGTTCTCCTACACCGCTTTCTGGAGATGTTCCCTTGAACAGGTCTCAAAGTGTTATTGGTGACTTTGGCCAAATCTTCCCTCTTCCCTAGCTGAAAGCTAAAATAGCGCCCTGTCATTAGGTGATGAAATTTATTGTGATTGATTTATGCTATTTACAGTCTCCCTTTCTCACTTGGACTGGAGGCGGATTAACAGAGTGAGTCAATACAATCAGCAAGATGGGATACTAAGGCCCAATTTACACCTCCCCTCTGAAGTAGTTTGACTGCTGTCTTTTCCTGTGCTCATTTCACGCTGTTTTCAAATTTCACTCCCTGGGTCTGAAGGGTAGAAAGCAACAGGATCTGTTTAAAGCAGTAAAATGCTAGCTTGACCACAGGAGGGCAATTAACAAATGTAAACAGTTTTTTTTTAAAACTAGAACAAGTATGGTTTGAAACTAGAAACAGGTATAGACAGGGTTTTTTTGAAACTAGAATGATTCCAGCGGGAAAGTCACATGTAAATTCAGCCTTAGTGAATTTAGGCAAGGGAGGGCAGGGAGGGTTGCATCAGTGCTTAGCTCTTGAGGTCCTTTCTTGTACGCCCTGGGAAATGCTGATCGCCACTTTGGGATCTGGAAGCAATTGTTCTCCGGGCCAGTTTGACTGGAGATCCCAGAGATTTTTTGTCATCTTCTGGGCATGGAAAAGGGGTCACTGGGGGTGTGGAGGGGGAGGTATTTGTGAATGTCCTGCATTGTGCAGGGGGTTGGATTAGATGACCTTTGAGGTCCCTTCCAACTCTGTGATTCTATGAAATAAGATTTGGGTTCTCGAACCAATCAGAAATCTACAAAACAGAACTGAAGCAAAGCAGAAGTGTTAAGGTAAAGGTAAAGGTTTCCCTTACTCAAAAGTCAGTCGAATCCGACTCTGGGGGGGCGGTGCTCATATCTGTTTCCAAGCCAAAGAGCCAGCACTGTCCAAAGACCTTTCCGTGGTCATGTGGCTGGCATGACTAAACACTGAGGCGGCCGGAACACTGTTACCTTCCCACCGAAGCAGTACCTGTTTATCTACTTGCAATTTCTTGGTTTCAAACTGCTAGGTTGACAGGAGCTGGGGCCAGAAACTAGAGATCCCTCCGTCACGCAGCACTCGGGTCTCGAACTGCCAAGCTACCAACCTTCCAGTCTGCAGTTCCGCATCTTAACCTCTGAGCCACCGCGGCCCCACAGAAGTGTTAAGACAACACATTAAATGATATAAAATTCCACGACGGGATCCAGCCCACAGCAAACGATCCGCTGTGGCACAGACCACAGTTCCAGTCATTTATCCAAGCAACTTTGCGATGCCTTTTGTACAGCGCTACCACCAAATGAGAAGGGAATGACTGAAGGTCAGAGAAGAAGGAGAAGGCAAAGGATGAGATGGTTAGACATGGAAGTGAGCAAACTCCGGAGCATGACAGAGGACAGGAGAGCCAGGCAAAATGTGGTCCATGGGATCGTAAAGAGTCGGACTCAACAGTGCGACTAAACAACAAAAACCTTATTCCCTGCGTAGAAGAGCCCTCTTGAATAATTCAGTTTTGCATCGTTTGCTGGAAGCCTCAAGCAAGACATCCTGCAAGGGGGGGGCACAATGGAGAAGGCACATGGATGGGCAGTGATCCATTTTGCCCATTTGCAGGTGGGCACCTGCAGAATTCCACGGGTGAATTCCGTGGCAGTTTTCCCAAATGTGCCCCTTTCTCTCCAAAACCCGCATTCCTTCAATGCACAATGGCCTGTCTAGAACAAACAGTTTGTACTGAAACTCTTCCAGGTAACACGGTTGCTTCCCCATTTGGACTTTCTATTCAGCTGCCTTTCTACTGGAGTAAAAGGGAGAAAGAAGGGGCTCCGCACCATTCTTTTAAGAAGTTTTCTTTTAAGAAGTTTTAATTTCTTTCTGCCCGTCCTCCTTCGACCAGAACCAATTCATTGTTCGGTTCCGTCACCAACCCCCCGCCCCCCATCTGCCTTCATTCTTGGTCATTTCCCATTTTACCCGACTCTGTGTTGTCCGTAGGACATCACCCGGAGCTCGACTGTTCCCTTTGTTGCGGTGGCGTTCGCTCCTTTTAATCTCAGCCCAAGGTGAGACAAACAGACTGACAGCAATGATGAAGCTTTCAGGTGGTTCAAAAGTAAACTGCTAGCAGAGGTCAGACAGAGCAGAAGCCAATAAAGTGCCGGGCGGAAGTCAGAGACGGAGGAACAAAGCGATTGGTAATGATGTGAAATAGCCGGGTCAAACGAGGGCTGGGCGCCACTGAAAAGATTCACCTCCAAAACTTGTGGGAAGTTTACCTGACCGGCTCAGCATCAGCAATGGCTTGGTTCTTACCTGGGACTGCCACCAGTAGCTTGGCATCTATTGCCATTCGCACATGTTGCAACTTAAGTCTGCGCCTGCATAACAGAAGGTGGCATCATTTCCTGTCCCAGTATATGCACCACGTCCTTTGGTTTATAGAAACTTGGGGTACGCAGCAGGGACTTCTCAGTGGTGGCACTATGAACTCTTATCCCTAGGGAGCAGGGCTCATTTCATAGCAGGAGCTCCTCTGCATATTAGGCCACACACCCCTGATGTAGCCAATCCTCCAAGAGCTTACAGTAGCCCCTGTAAGAAGAGCTCTGTAAGCTCTTGGAGAATTGGCTACATTAGGGGTGTGTGGCCTAATATGCAAAGGAGCTCCTGCTAGAAAAAGGGTCCCGCTAGGGAGAATCATACCGCCATATCCTTTAAGAATCAAAAGCTACCCCTTGTAGCTTGATGGTCATTTTTGTCATTCCCCATCACAGGAACACACTGAAGTCACAATCTCAACCCCTTCCCCCAAAACTGCACCAGTGTTTCGCTGCTAAAAAACGGCACCACCAATTTAAACTGAAGACTGAAGCTTCGGTTTAGGGATTAGCCAGTTAACAACTTGCAAACCCGGCTGCACTTCACAGGAGATCTGGAATGTTGGCAGGGTTGTCCTGCAGACAAATTCCAGGCGGCAGTAATTCGTAGTGCCCCCAAAGTTCAGATTTGCTCATCTTGATGCACAAAGTTTGGCCTCTTACAAATTGCAACTGCAGTTCTGGCCTAGAACATTCTTTCCTGGTTTGGGCTGTAATCTGAGTTGGGAAAGATCCCCTCTGTTAATTTCTTGCCCACAGCATTTTCAGAAATGCTGTGGCACATGAGTCCCCAACCTTTTCGAGCCTGTTAGCACCTTTGACATTCTGGCACAGGGTGGCAGGCAAAAACGCATTATGGCTGCCACAGGAGACAGAGGCAACTGCACAAAGGCAGCCCAGCTTCAGGGAACGGAGGTGTGATTTTAAAAATACACTGGGAAAGCGGGGGGGAGATAGAGAGAATACGACCAATAAAATGGTAACAGCTGCGGCAGAAACAATTAGGGATGCTAGACCCCCCCCCACACACCAGGGGTCCCCCATTTTCAGGCCCCAATTCCATGACAACCAGCAGGGGATGGGGGGAGCTTACCCAGAGTGGGAGGGAGGCCTCGGCTACATCACCGGTGATATGATGACATCACTTCCAGTATGTACCGGAAGTTATGTCATCCCGCTGTGATATTGTCTAAACTTTCAGGTATTTGGGCAAAAACTCTAAGGGACAACCAAATAGGCTTCTTTTGGTAACATTATCCAGGATAAGGATGGTCACATAGTTCAGGAACTGTACAACTGGTACAGTTTTGTGGGCCATTATGGATCTTGAGCTAAGTGGGCCCCATGAGGTCACCCAGCTCCACTATATTTATTTACTAGGAATAAGGCCCGTTGTGGAAATAAATACAATGGGCTCTAGAAAGAGGCTCTGGGAGAGTGCCAAAGCCTTGGGCACTCAGTGTCAATTTGCTGTGGCGACCTCAGCAGGGTATAATGACACAGAGTCCACCATTTTCTCCAGAGGAGCTGATCTCTGCTACCTGAAGAGCAGTTGTAAATTTGAGTGATCTCCAGCCCTCGCCTGGAGATTGGCAACAATTATAACCCAGGAGGAAATGGCTGGTTTGAAGGCTCGAGTCTCTTTCATTGTACCTGTCTGAGGTCCAACCCTTCCTCAAACCCTACCTTCTCCAGGCTCTACCCCTCAAATCCCCAGGAATTTTCCAACATGAAGGTGGCAACTCCATCTCCTTCCCAGCCAACCATCAACCTACTGTTACCTGCCTCTCTGACTGCCACTGACTTCTGCCTTCCCTCCTGGAGATCAGTTGTAATTCTGAGTGATTGCCACTCCACACCTGGAGATTGGCAACAGTGGTTCCCCAGGAGGGAGTAGCTGGTTTGGAGGGTGGAGTCTATGGCATTGTACCTGTCTGAGGTCCTACCCCTCCTCAAACCTCACCCTCTCCAGGTTCCATCCCTCAAATCTCCAGGAATTTCCCACCTGGAGTTGGCAACCCTATCTCCTTCCCAGCCAAGCTTCAACCTGCCGTTATCTGTCCCTTTGATTTCAGCTTTCCATCTCCTCCCACCTCCCTCCTGGAGATCAGTTGTAATTCTGAGTGATCTTCAGCCTTCACCTGGAGATTGGCAACAATGGTTTCCTTGGCCAGGGTGGGGCAGGATAGAAATTTAAATAAATAAATTTCCCAAGAGGAAAAGTAGTCTTTCTCTGCAATGGGGACCAAAGCAACTTACATCATTCTCCTCGCCCCCTTTTGACTTGCACAACAATCCTGTGAGGTAGGTTAGGTTGAAAGTCTATGACTGCTCCGAAATCACCCACTCAGCTTCTACAGCAAAAACCTGGATCTAGCAGACCCTGCTCTGAAGCCAACCTCCAGGTGGAGCCTGAAGATCACCAGGTATCACAACTGAACTCCAGACAACAGATCTCTCCCACCTGGAGAAAATAACTTCTTTGGAAGGTGGACTTTATGGCATTCTGTTCAGCTGAGGTCTCTCCCCTCCCCAAACCCTGGCTTCCATAGACTCTACCAGAAAATCTCCACGAATCTCCCTACCTGGAGCTGGCAACCC
This sequence comes from Lepidodactylus listeri, assembly GCA_029233225.1. Taxonomy (NCBI): domain Eukaryota; kingdom Metazoa; phylum Chordata; class Lepidosauria; order Squamata; family Gekkonidae; genus Lepidodactylus; species Lepidodactylus listeri. The sequence continues at coordinate 8,945,814 of JARCFY010000021.1, read as the reverse complement.
TAGTCAGGACTGGCCCCAATGAGTTCCTCACAAAGGCCTGCAAAGGGTTTCCTTCCTTTGTCTGAACCAAGCTTGGTTGCCTACTGTGGCGAAACCAGCTCCAGTTTACAACTCAGCTGTTCGCCTCCCACCCTCATCCTGTGGGCATATCTCACTCCTTAAGTTCCCTGCCACCACTCACTGAATTGTCACTGCCTTTTTGGAGGAACAGTGAGACCCCTGTGGCCAAATCTCCCTATTTAGAGATGGAATCCCCAATCTTTGGGGGATCCCTGGACAGTTGGCAACCCAAGGGCCTGGCCTTTCCTTGCTTCCCTGGACTACCCTCACCCTTTGGTATTGTGCAGAGCAGGGAAGACTATGCACAACACAGATTATTAGCTCAAATAGAAGAATTTATTTAACTATTTACACAACTATGGAGCATAACTGTAGGAGTAAGCACACACTATGAACCAACAGGGCATAAATCAACAGGGGTTAAACGCAATCCTCTTTCCCTACACACAATATTCTCTCTACCTCTGGAGGTTGTGGGCTCAGGATAAGATCTCTCCTTGGACCAGCCTCTGGCTTTGCTTCGGCCTCTCTCTCTTGCCCAAGAGAGCAGGGAAACTTTCATTCATTCCCCAAACCAGCCAACTGTGGAGTGGCCGAATCTCTGCTGCCTCCCAGGGTTCCCCCAAACACACACACACACATCTCTGGCTTGTAGCCTGGGTCAGCACAGGCAGGAGGAGCCTTTCCTAACCTCCTGTAGGAGGAATGGATGGGCTGGAGTCTATATCGATGGTGCCCCGCCCCTTGGGAGAGTCCCTCTTTTCCCACACTTTTTGGCCTTGGGGCAGCTGGGAACTGTAGGCCAGCAAATGAGGAACTCCCATTCAACCCAGTGAGTGATACCCCTGCAGGCCACTCTCTGGAACTACAGCTCAGTTGAACCTTATGGGGGTACATTTTAAACAAGCAACCACAGACAGCAGCCATCTTACAAACACGGGTAACTGCCATTTTGTTACACCTAACCAACAGCCACTGAGGGAACAGTCAGTCCCACACAGGAAGCAAGCAGGAGAAGTGTCTCTGTCAAGAAAAAAAGCCGTTTGCCAGAAATTCTGATAGAGCACAGTGGCTGAAGGAGTGGGCGGGGAAGAGGAGCAGACCCAGCCACCAGCCAATGGCATGCGACTACTCAGAGCCAGTAGATAGGGACAGCTTCTGAGTGACACATCAGGGAGCCAACTAATTTGGGAGCGTGTGGAATGTTCAGGGGAGTCCATGGTAAAAACATTATTATATATACGGAGGATTACTTCATTTATGCCCTACTTTTCTGCCCAGTGGGGACCCAAAGCAGCTTACATCATTCTCCTATCCTCCATTTTAGTCTCACAACAACCCTGTGAGGTAGGGTTAGGCTGAGAGACTGTGACTGACCCAAGGTCACCCGGCAAGCTTCCATGGCAGAGTAGGGAATTGAAACCAGGTTTCCCAGATCTTATTCTGAGACTCTAACCACTACACCACTCTGGCTTTCACTGACATCCCCAAGTAACATTAAGGCCCACGTAACAGTTCTCTGAGATGAGGGTCAATGTTCTGACCCCCCCCCCCCCCCCGGGAAAGTTCAGGCCATACATTGTGTTGTCCCAGCCATAGCCCATGAATATAACTCTTCGATTTGGAAAGCTCAGCTTCCGACATGAGCCGAGGACGAAACCGCAGTGGTCTTTGTTTCACAGCTGTGCTAACAAAATATGATGGATCTATTACTGTTTTGACCGATGATGGAGACATTTCATATGTTCAGGTGGCTCGTCGCTCACCGAGAGCAGAGAAGACAAGAGAACCAGGTCTGCAGCAGTTTAGCACAATTTAGGCGCAGCAGTTATGTGTCAGCGGCAGCAAGAAGAAACCCTCTCTTTTCTGGCCATCAAGTCGCAAACAACTTATGACAACCTCATAAGGTTTTCGAGGCAAGAGACGTTTAGAGGTGGTTTGCGGTCACCTTTTTCTCCACAGCAACCCTGGACTTCCTTGGTGGTCTCCCATCTAGTTACTGACCAGGGCAAATCCTGCTTAGCTTCCAAGACCTGACAAATCAGGCTAGCCTGAGCCACCCAAGGCAGAGGAAAAGGCATACAGAGGTGGTTTGCCACTGCCTGCCTCTGCATAGCAACCATGGACTTCCTTGGTGGTCTCCCATCCAAGTATAACCAGGGTCAATGCTGCTTTACTTCCAAGATTTGACAAGGTAACATTAGCTCGGGTCATATTGGTCAGGGGAAGAAGAAGAAGAAGAAGAAGAAGAAGAGGAGGAGGAGGAGGAGATTGGATTTATACCCCGCCCTCCACTACCCAAGGGAGTCTCAGAGCGGCTTACAAACTCCTTTCCCTTCCCCTCCCCACAACAGACACCCTGTGAGGTAGGTGGGGCTGAGAGAGCTCTTGACATTAACTGCTCTTTTTCAAGAACAGTTGTACCAGAGCTATGGCTTGCCTAAGGTCATCTAACAGGTGCAAGTGGAGGACTGGGGAATCAAACCCGGTTCTCCCAGATTAGAGTCCGTGTACTTAACGACTACACCAAACTGGGAAGAAGAAAGTATGAGGTACAAGCAGAATAAAACACAAAAACAGACAAACAAAAAAAGGAGAAATGCTTGCTTGTACATCCCTAGTGCAAAAGGCAGTAGACCTGGAAGATTTATTTCAAACAATGCCTTTGGCTTGGCTCTCAGTCAGTGCTGGTTCCAGGTCTTTGGGGGGCCATGGTCAACCAGCAGGAGATGGTGGGGACTTACCAGAAATGGGAGGGATGACCAGCTGATGTTGCGGCGATGTGTCTAAGTCACTTCCAACATGACCTGGATGTGACATCATCACGCTGTGCCATCCAGGTGATGCTCTGGTATTTGGGCAAAAACTCTATGGTAAATTTGGCTTCTACCATAGAGTTTCCCCCCCCCCCCCTAAATACCTGAGTGTCCTCCTGAAATCACCCATATGATGACATCACTTCCAGGCAGGGGTCATTTCTTAGAAAAAGAGGTACAGGAGCTCATTAGCATAACTCATTAGCATAACTCATTTGCATATGCCACAGCCCCTGACATCACCGGAAGTGTGTCAGAAGAAGAAGAAGAAGAAGAAGAAGAAGAGATTGGATTTATACCCCGTCCTTCACTTGGAGTCTCAGAGCGGCTTACAAACTCCTTTCCCTTCCCCTCCCCACAACAGGCACCCTGTGAGGTAGGTGGGGCTGAGAGAGCTCTGAGACAATTGTCCTTGAGAGAACAGCTAGTACAGAGCTATGGCTTGCCCAAGGTCATCCAGCCAGGTGCAAGTGGTGGAGCGGGGAATCAAACCTGGTTCTCCCAGATTAGAGTCCGCGCACTTAACCACTACGCCAAACTGGCTCCTAACCAGCCGTTTAAAGGCTCCTAACCAGCAGTTTAAATATCTCCAAGTGGTCAGCTGTGAACCAAGGAAATGTCTCAACAAGAAACCAGTTCCGCCAAACTAACTTGGGTTCCCCCTGAAATTTTTGGCACAACTGGTGTTGTGGCATTCTGGAAGAAGTTTCAGTTCAACTTTTGGGGAGACTGACATAGGGGCCTTCCAAATTCACTCCTTTTGCAAAGGGTTTGTGGGCTAACTTGACACCTAGGTTGCTAAAGGATCTTTGAGAACTAATTCCACAAATATTCCAAGACGGATAGCTGCCTTGGTCTGTCTGTAGCAGCAGAAAAGAGTAAGAGCTCAGCGGCACTTCGTTAAAGACTAACGAAGATTTCAGAAAGGAATGGTGGTTTTAATGTAGATCGTGGATGGTCATTTGTCTAATGGCTTCCTGAAACATTCAAGAGAGCATTGATGTGGGATGTTTAGCAATCCTCAGCTATACTTAACAGGAGTCTCCGCTCCCCTTCTGAATCAAAATTGGGATTTTTTTTTTTTATTTTCCAGAAAAAGTTTCCATGATAGATTTAGAACCAAATATCAAAACAAAAGGCCATGTTTCAAGTTACAAGGTTCAGATGTTTCCCATTTATGAACCGCTGAATAGATTTTGACTTGTTAAAAGAAGATCAATTGCTTCTTTTAAATCTATTTTTCCCCCAAACTCAGCAGGCTTCCAAACAAACACACACAAATCACCCTTTGCTGTTTACCGTGTGATCCTAGACAGAGTTTCACCATTCTAAATTCACTGCAGTTCATGGGTTTGGAAGGATAGAACTCCGCTCAGGATCTCATGTGCTTCCCCATTAATGCTGGGAATCTAGGAGCATGGGTGTTTTGGGACACTTGAAAACAAATGGGCAGGGGAGGGCGCACAGGCTGGTGGCGTGGGAGGCACACGGTTGGGGGGTTGTGACACTGGGCCCCACCAGAAGCCCTGAGCTGTAGCAGTTGCCCCACATTGGGGTATGCTGAAGCTGGCCCCAAACTGCTTTATGAGGGCCATGAGTTATTTCCTTCTTGACCAGCAGCTTCAGTGGTGCAGGGAGCACGGACCTTGTGTCAAAGCCAAAAGGCTCCTTGTTCAGGCCCCACTGTTCAGGCCCCACTGTCACTAAGCTAGGGTTGCCACATCCCCCTGGTCACCAGCAGGGGATGGGAGCATGATTCCTGGAGATTTGGGGGCAGAGCTGGGGAGGACAGGGCCCTCAGTGGGGTACAACGCCATTGAGTCCACCAGGGGTCATTTCGTAGAAAAAGAGGTGCAGGCGCTCATTAGCATAACTCATTTGCATACCTCATTTGCATATGCCACACCCCCTAACATACCGGAAGTGTGTCAGAAGGTGACACCCACCCCTCAGGCTCCACTCCACAGGTGAGTGAAACTGACCTGCTCTTCCTCCATTCCCTTCCCCATCCAGTACTTTGTGCAATAAAAATAAGTGTAAAGAACACACCCTCATTCTCTTCCTGCTCCCTTGAAACCACCAGGTTTCCAGTAGACTTGAGATACCCAGGACATGTGCACCACCCATCCCTTCCCCTTCCCCTCCCCACAACAAGACCCCCTGTGAGGTAGGTGGGGCTGAGAGAGGTCTTTGGAGAACTGCTCATGAGAGAACAGCTCTGAGAGAACTTGTGACTGGCCCAAGGTCACACCAGCAGCTGCATGTGGAGGAGTGGAGAATCAAACCCGGTTCTCCCAGATTAGAGTCCAACTCCTGACCACTACACCAAACTGATAAGGTGGAAGCTGCTGAAGGGTTGGGGGAATTTCTCCAGTACTTATGTGCCATGTGCCCAGATAAAAAATGGTATATTTAGAAAATTTACATGCCACCTTGAGCAAGTCTCTGGAAAAGCAGCACACAGTCATAAAAGGAACAATGATAAAATTATCAATATTAGAACAAAACATTAAAAACAATAAAGACCCTAGCAGGGCTTTCCCCGGGGCGCCTCTGCACTGCTCGGGGAAGCCAACGAGGGGGCGGGGCTTGGTCATGGGCCCGCCCCCTGGGCTCCTCACTCCCAGAGCTGCGCTCCTGTGCGCTCCCACTCCAATGGACCCCTGGAGTCCACCCTCCAAAGCATCCCTTTTCTCCAGGGGGAACTGATCTCTGTAGTCAGGAGATGAGCTGTAATTCCAGGGGATCCCCAGGTCCCACCTGGAGGTTGGCATTCCTCTGCTAAGCCCAGTTAGCACATCACTTCTGTGATTTGGAAAAAGCTGGGAGGAGCGGGAAAACCTCCATCCCTAAAGAACACAGTGGTCTAGGGTGGGCGAGGCAATGTTCTTCCTGTTGCAGCAATTTCCTTGGAAGCCTCTTGTTGTGCCCGCTCTGATTCCATTAGGGCTGGCACTTGATGCCAAGGCAAAGGGAGGGGAGGCTGGGGAGGGCAGCATCCTTAGAAACCAGCCCCGTCCCATTTCCTGCATCCTGTTATAAATCGTAATCTGCTTGGTGCGTCCTGCTCTCTACATGCCATTAATCTTCCCTTGGACATCGAAGGCAAGGGGGCCTGATTGCATTTAAATGCCTTGGAAAGTAATTATGGGATCCTGCCTAGCAGGTTTTTAAAGAGAAATAATAATAAAAATAATATACATCCTGACGAGGCGATTGCCTCAGGGGAAAAGGGGGGACACCTCTTCTTTGTACTAGTGTTAACACTTTGTGGGGGGGGGTTGTGTGTAAAGTCCTATGAAGTCACAGCTGATCTGTGGCTACCCCCATGGGGTGTTCAAGGCACACAATGAAGAGAGGTGGTTTTGCCCTTGCCTGCCTCTGCATAGCAACCCTGGACTTTCTTGGTGGTCTCCCATCCAAGTACTATCTGGGTCCAACCCTGCTTAGCTTCTGAGAGCTGATGTGATCGGGCTAGCCTGGGCCATCTTGGGGAGGGGGAGGAGGAGGACCGAAGGTCTCACCAGCAGCTGCATGTGGAGGAGTGCGGAATCAAACCCGGTTCTCCCAGATTAGAGTCTGCGGTGTCAGGATCTGACAATGATGTCCTTGTGTTTTCTGCATTTTACAATGATGTCTCTGTGCTTTTTGCATTTTGCTTTCGATTCCTTTGTTCTAGCAGACCCTTGCCAGCACCCCTTATCTGTCTCCTTCCTCCTCCTCCCCTGCCAGCTATAAACATTACTTTGAAGTAGGGGGTTTACTCTGGTTAATGTTGCAATGTCTGGGCGGGAGATGGCGACCCAAATTCCTAGGTGTCATCTCTAAACAAATGGCGAGTACTCCCTTGCATTCCCTCCTCCCTTTTTCCGGGTCTGTGTGTGTTATCTTATTATTGAAACCTTGAAGCGTTGTTTATGGCCAGGGCTTGGAGAATGTTGTGCCTAGGTTCACACATGTGGGTCACTCAGATCAAGAGGGGAATTTATAACTTTCTCATCTTGCTGTGGGAACCTCAACGGTCCTTTCTACTTTTCCCGCATTCACCCTCTTGCCCTGATTGGCTCAGGTCCGGGGTTCAATTGAAAACCTGAGAGTATAATAGTACTGTTTGTATTCCATTAAGCATCTCTAACAAACATCCAAGAACCTGTTTGCAGTATTGGAACAATAAAGAACTCTGCTTCAACGACAAAGGTCTGGTTTCTTGCTGCCAATACAGAAGCCTCACACGCACTAACCACGACACCAAACTACAGCTACGCTTAGCCATCCAAGTCAGGACATTTGTTTTAGGGACGAACAGACCTCCTAATTTGAAATCGTGCTGCTTGCTCTTCTGCGGCAGACCAACATAGGTACCCTCTGAGACTCATCTGATAGATTCTTATCTAATCTGGAGAACCGGGTGAGAGCCAGTTTGGTATAGTGCTTAAGAGCAGGGGACTCTAACCTGGAGAAGTGGGTTTGATTCCCCATGCCTTCTTCACCTGAAGCCAGCTGGGGTGACCTTGGGTCAGTCACAATTCTCTCATAGTTCTTCTCTCATGAACAGTTCTCAAAAAAGCTCTCTCAGCCCCACCTACCTCACAGGGTGTCTGTTGTGGGGAGGGGAAGGGAAAGGAGTTTGTAAGCTGCTCTGAGGCTTCGAGTGGAGGGCAGTCTATAAATCCAACTCTTCTCCTCCTCCTCCTTTTCCTCCTCCTCCTCCTGTTTCTTCTTCTTTGCAAGGTGACCCCTTCATGAAGCATTCAAGGCACCAGGGAGAGGCAGGAAGCTGAGGGAGGCATGGACCAACACTTCCGGTCCCCTTTTGGCGGGCTGTGTAGCCCTGGAAGCCACCATACCAGTTAGGTGTAGGTAAGAAGAGGGAAGGGAGGGAGGGGTTCTCACGCTGTAATGCTCACCTTGGAAGCCAGCTTTATGAGCCGTCCAACTCAGAGCCAAGGAATTATGAACTTTGGCTTCATCACTACCTCCAACTGATCAAGAGGGCAACGCTTGCTGCCAGGATCCCACCTACCCATTCATCCATATGTGGTGTGGTGTGTTCATTTGACCTGTCTGAAAAGGGCCGTTCTTGCAGTCCCAGAAAGCAGGAAAAAAACGGTGTGATCAGGTGTTTAGGCTACAAGTCACCGCAGGTAGACTTTTTTTCAGCTAGATTATGCTGGCCTGCTCCACAGCACCGTAAAGATGTTCAAACGCTCATCAGTTTGGCTCATGTTTCGTTTGCCGGTCATGAGCAGCAAGTCAGTTTTTCATCAGCTGTTTGTCAGCCAACTGAGCCTGTTTCTCAGCCTACATACTCATGTGCCATCAAGTCGCAACTGACTTACAGCAACCCCAGCAAGGGGCTTTCAAGGCAAGGGAGAAGCCGAGGTGGTTTTCCTTTGCCCTTCTCTGAAGATTCTTCCTTGGTGGTCTCCCATCAAAGTACTGAGACCGCTTAGCTTCCGAGATCTGGCCAGATAAGGGTATACCATGACATTTACTCTCTTGCTCATCATTTTACTTTTCATGTAGGCAAAGAGTATGGTACAATGAGCAACATTTTACGCATGCACATTCTCACAAAGCCTCATGGGAATCCTACTTTATCCCACCCTTCCCCTACAGACCTTTTCTCCCTGTATGTCACTTAGCAGCCAATCACAGAAACAGCCAATTACAGCCAATCACTTAGCAGCCAATCACAGAAACCTATCAGCCAGCTGGAGATTATAAATACTTTTTTCAAAAGTCTGTTGGTGTTCATTCAGCCATGTGTTGTAGACACTATTCCATGTGTGCACGGCTCACAGCTTCATGGAAGTTGCAGTTCACTCCAGAATTGTTTCACTTCCTGACACACCCGTCCTCAACCCTGGGGGGTATTCAATTTCACCGACATTGCAGGTGCTAAAACTACTGGAAGCCCGAACAAAACTCTACCGGCATGGCTGTTGCACAGCCGCAAAGCTGTTCAAGTGCTGTTGGAGTCAGACGGTGCTGAGGTGAGACAGTCCAAGGCTTAGCTCACAAGTGGCCATCAAACACGGGACATTCACCAGCCGAATGTATTCATCTCAAAGTTTGCAGCCTGCCCAACGCGTGCAATCACAGCCCAGCCTTGGATGAAACTTCTGGATCGGTACCGGGCTTGCGAGAAACGCTGAGAGGGAAGCCAGGCTTCTGACATGATGGCTAGTTCTTTGATACGAATGAGAGGCACAGAATTTTCACCGTGGAGGATCGGGGTCTCCGAGTCATGGAGTCTGGAAGCACTCTGATGCGTCTGAGGGGTGACATGATCGAGGTTTATAAGATTATGCATGGGACAGAGCAGGTAGAGAAAGAAGTCCTTTTCTCCCTTTCTCACAATACAAGAACTCGTGGGCACTCCATGCAATTGCTGAGCAGTCGGGTTAGAACGGATAAAAGGAAGCACTTCTTCCCCCAAAGAGTGATGAACACGTGGAATTCACTGCCACAGGAGGAGGTGGCGTCTACAAGCATGGACGGCTTCAAGAGGGAATTGGATAAACATATGGAGCAGAGGTCCATCTGTGGCTATGAGCCACAAGGTATAGATAGGAACTCTCAGTCTGGGGCAAGTGGTGGCTCTGTATTCTTGGTGCTTGGGGGGGCAACAGTGGGAGGGCTTCCTGGCCCCACTGCTGGACCTCCTGATGGCACCTGGTGTTTTTGGCCACTGTGTGACAGAGTGTTGGACTGGATGGGCCACTGACCTGATCCAACATGGCTTCTCTTATGTTCTTATGTCTGGGGCTGGTGGACCTGCTGAGGGCACCTGGTGTTTTTGGCCACTGTGTGACAGAGTGTTGGACTGGATGGGCCACTGGCCTGATCCAACACTGGCTTCTCTTATGTTCTTACGTCTCTCCACTCTGCCAGCACGAGAGAGAAGTCATCTTGCTCGTCAGGATGGAGAGACCTAACTTCCCAATGATTCCAGCCCACCCAAAAAAAAGGCAAGGGACCTAACAAGGGCCCACAACTGTTTGGCATGCAACACAAGGCCAGCGGTTTCCTTGTCAGGGGCAGCCGGTGTTCTTTCCCAAAACGAGAGCCGAGTCAGGCCCTCGGAAAAGGGAGCGAGGCAGCTTTAATAATGGGGGAGGGGAGGAACGAAAGAAGAAAAAGAAAGAAAAGTGTCTCCGTTGTCTCAGCAGCTGATCAACAAAGGAGCAGTCGCACGCTATAACCTCTCGGTGCTGCAGTCTGGAACATGACATATGTCAGGCTATGATAAATGGTGCGGAGTGTGTGCAATTTCAAGCGCAATGCCCTTGAGATGCGCGGGACCCCAATCGCAAATGTTATTGTTAAATTAAACCTTAAAGGAAGAATTGGAAAGAGGAGGGCTGGCATAGATATATAAAGAAATTCACCGAAGGGGGAGGGCGGAGAGACGGGAGACAAAAAGCTAAGGCGAAAAGCAAATGTTTTTGGAGACTTCTCTTTTTTCTTTACAAAAATCCTCATAATTATATAGACAATCCCCAGAGCTCCTGGAGAATTTAGACCCTGGCTTCATTTACCGGCAATTTGCAACTCCTTTATGAACGTTTCGAAAGAGTGCAGAAATTTCTCCTAAGCGAAATTCAGTGGGAATTTGAAGCTTTTTTGGTCAGGCAGAAAACATCTGAGGAGTTTCGAGGAAACCAAAACAGTACCCTCCGCGGTGCCAGCAATATTCTCCGGTGGCAGTGCCAGTTGTTCCTGGGTAATTGCCAGCTTTTGCCTGAAGGGAAATTTGAAACAATTTTGGAGGTGCCACTCCAGGCAAAATATTGGAGGGCTTTCAAGGGAAGCGAAATAATTGCCACAGCTAATGTAATTTTCACGGAGAGAGGTCCATCTATCCCTATAGCCGGATGGAATTTGGTCAATACAGTTTGCATTTGTCTCAGCGAAGTCTTGTGGGGAGAAGACACATAAACACACAAAGCCACCTTCTACTGAATCAGACCATTGGTCAACTAAGGTCGATCTTGTCTACTGTGACAGGCAGTCATTCACTAGGATCTCTTGTCTGCTGTGACAGGCAGTCATTCACTAGGATCTCTTGCTTCCAGGGCTCATTTCGTAGCGGGAGTTCCTTTGCATATTAGGCCACACATCCCTGATGTAGCCAATCCTTCAAGAGCTTACAGTAGCCCCTGTAAGAAGAGCTCTGTAAGCTCTTGGAGGATTGGCTACATTAGGGGGGTGTGGCCTAATATGCAAAGGAGCTCCTGCTACGAAATGAGTCCTATTTGCTTCTCTTATTACCTCATTGTTTTGACTGAAGATACTGAGATGTCCCTTCTCAATACAGCAGAGTCTCAGATCAAGGGCCCATACCTCTCTCTCAAGACGTGTGGGTTCCTGCATATTTATATTTAGACGGTTAACCATTCGTTTTGCCACTTTGACAAATGTTTATTATACTTATTTGATTGTTGTTGAAATTACTTAATAAAAGTTATTAATAAAAAAAAAAGACTTGTGGGTTCCTGTCTCCAGTCCCCTCATGGACTCCTTACTCACAGTTCTTTCTAGGGTTGCCAAGTCCGGGTTGGAAAATACCTGGGGACTTTGGGGGTGGAGCCAGGAGAGGGCGGGGTTTGGGGAGGGGAAAGGTATGGTACAATGCCATACAGTCCACACGTCCAAGCAGCCATTTTCTCCAGGAGAGCTGATCTCGGTCAGCTGGGGATCAGTTGTAAAAGCGGGAGATCCCCAGGCCCCACCTGGAGGCTGGCAACCCTAGTTCTTTCTTTCTTTCTTTTTCAGGTACTACCCATGTTTCTTGTACCCTCGCCATCCGACCTTACCCGTGAGACTCTTCTTTTGAAGGCCATGCCTTCCAACAAGTCCCGGTCCTTGTTTTCAGGTAGGTCCCAAACCCTTCTGTGAGATCCCTCTGTGACTGGCCACCTCCACTTTCCGACTCACTCTCATGATCGCAACGTTTCTCAGCAGGGCAGCAGCCATCTCCTGGGTCTCTCTGTTGGTCTCTGTCCTGCCTCCCACTTCCCCTTTCCCCAGCTCATGCCCTTCATTTGAGCTTACAAGGTATAGAGGAGGTCCTTGTTCATCCACTGGCAGTGTCACATCCAGGGCTCATTTCGTAGCTCCTTTGCATATTAGGCCACCCCCCCCTAATGTAGCCAATCCTCCAAGAGCTTACAGAGCTCTTCTTACAGGGGCTACTCTAAGCTCTTGGAGGATTGGCTACATCAGGGGTGTGTGGCCTAATATGCAGAGGAGCTCCTGCTACGAAATGAGCCCTGGTCCCATCGCTCCTGGCCCGGCCATGTTGGCTTTTGATCGGGTTGGTTGGAGAGCCAGCCACCACCCAGGAGTTGTCCCCTCTAGCTTAGATGGGGATTGAACCTGGAACCTTTTCTCTAAGCCCTCCTTAAGGGAAGCTGCCTTCCCGTGAGTCAGACCCTTGGTCTATCAAGCTGAGTCTTGTCTCCTTTGACTGGCAGAGGCTCTGCAGGGTCTTGGGCAGTGGCATTTCACAGGACCTTTTTTAAACTGGGGATGCCAGGGGTCTTCTGCATGCCAGCCCGGTGCTCTGCCACTGAACCACAACCCCCCCTGCCAGGAGCTAGATTCGCTTGTGCCAAAGAATGCTGTTCTAAAGCACGACAGCTTTTCGTCAAAAACCCTCACAATTGTCCAATCCAGATTCTCTTAACTTCCTGTGCAATTTCTGTCCCTCGTTTGCACAAGTGATGTGTGCCTTCCATTTCGCTTGAGGCGAAATTTCAGCGGCGGCTCCGCGCAGGATACAGGGCACGCTTCTTGGATTTGTGCAGTGCTTCCCTGGTGCCTGCGGTGTCAAGCCGGCCCTGCCTGCCGAGAGCCAAATAAGAAAGGCAGAGCGACTGGGAAGAAGTAAGCTTGCTATTCTTTGGCTTACTCATACATTACAGCAGCAGCACACTGATCTAATGATGCTAAACAACACTTATTCCCATAATGTATTATTTTTCTTTTCGAAAGCGAAAAGAAAATGAAATTTTCGTTTCCTTCTCCCAAGATGCTACAATATGGAGATAACCGGGCAGAAACAGCCATTCTATGTAAAGGGGGGGGGGGGACTGTCTAAAAATTGGATTAGAAATGCATTTATTCCTACTTAGGCATAGTTTAGAACTGATTTCTGATTCACTTACCACATTAAAGTCAATGGGGAGGGGGATCCTGTGGATATCTGAACAATGATATGAACAAGGAGTGGGAGAAAGAACCGGCGAAGTCGCCGAAAGAGGCTTGGATGGGAAAAGAGTTCTCCGAGGCTGATTAGCCCGAAAGCTTCTTATGGCAAGAGGAAACCCCACTCCATCAAAGGCGAGTCGTTTCATTAAGCCTGAAGCTTCGTACTCAGTGCTCAGCCAGACAACTTAATGCAATAATCTTTGGGTTACAAGGAGATCTATAAGGAAGACATTACATTTGCATTAGAATTATAAAGTTAATTATCGCTATCGTGTGGGTTGTACATGTGCGTCTTGTGGAGCATAGTGTCATGGCACACAACAAATCTGTTAAAAGAGACAGGATTGCCCACAAATCAACTATGTACTCTGGGCTGAATGCATTTTTTTAATAGTAACTTGAAATTTTGTTTAGCTTTCGTATCCTACCTAATCTCTTAGGTAACAATGGATAGACAGTCAGATAGACAGACAGACAGACACCATGTGGAACCTCCATATGCAGAGATATTATACCTTATTTATATATTAGTTACTTTATTTACAGCCTGCCCTTCTTACTGGCCCCGCTGGTGGACCCCCTGATGGCACCTTGGTTTTGGCTACTGTCTGGACTACACTGTTGGACTAGATGGACCACTGGCCTGATCCAACATGGCTTATCTTATGTTCTTATGTCTGGGGCAGTGATGCTCTGTATTCTTGGCACTTGGGAAGCAAAAGTGGGAGGGCTTCTAGAGTTCTAGCCCCACTGGTGGACCTCCTGGTGGCCCCTGGGGTTTGACAAGTGTGTAACACAGAGTGTTGGACTGGATGGGTCACTGATCCAACATGGCTTCTCTTATGGAACACTCTGTCTGGGGCAGTGATGCTCTGTATTCTTGGTGCTTGGGGAGCAAGAGTGGGAGGGCTTCTGGTGTTCTGGCCCTACTGGCAGACCTTTGATGGCTCCTGGGTTTTGCCCACTGTGTGACACAGGCTGTTGGCCTGGATGGGCCATTGGCCTGATCCAGCATGGCTTCTCTTACGTTGTTGATACAAAGGGATGAGAACAAAGGGGGACAGCACCTCATTATGATGTTTCCAAGGTAATTTGGCTACCTGCCATTTGAACACACTGAAAGCAAAATTGTGTCTGAGATCAGGCAGGCACCTGGGGCGAGAAGCAAAGCGCATAGTCCAAACACAGTCCAGGGTCAAAGTACAGATATTCAAAAGTCCAAGTGTCTAACATGAAGTGTAAAACCAAAGACAACAAGCCAAGTCACAGTCCAGAATATCAAACAGCCTGAGGTCTTGAATACAGACCAGCAGCAGCCACCCCAGAACTGTGGACAAATTGCTTCCACGCTGGCTCACCCTCCTGTGGCCACTTTTATCAGGGGAAACCTGCTGAGTCATCCGGGGACAGGTGCAACTCATCGGTGGCTGAGCCGCCTACAGGGCTGTCAGCCCTGATCCTGTGTGGTGACTCAAGCTCATAGGCAGAGGTCAACTGGTGCTGGGGTACCAACCACACACTACAGCACCACTCCTGTGCCTCCCTCCGAGTCCGCCTTCTCCAGCATTCCAAAAATTATGGTGATCCCAGGGGCAAGGCTGGCAGCTGTGGGGCTTCTACTTCAGATTCTGGGCTACAGGACTGAGAGCATGGGGTACTAAATTCAGCCTGAGGCTCCCCCTCTGCATCTGATTGAGTGTCTGTCTTCTCTGGCAGGTCTCCCTGCAGCATCCGAGGGCTGGAGTCCATTTCCTCCCATTTTTCCTCATCCGAGGAGGCGTTGGTAGGCAGACCCATGAAAAATTGTGAGTCCTTATCCCACCTGGAACTTGGGGTTCACCACTGGCTGTCCCCCACTCAGTGAATAACTAATTTATGGAACTCACTGGGAGAAGATGTGGTGGTTGTAATTCAGCTTAGAAGGCTTTAGAAGGGGGCTGCCGTTCCTTCTTGGATGACGGACCTATCAAAGTTCGTTAGACATGCTAATCCGACGGGACCCCCAGATTTCACTGCATATGGCATGTGTGTGCTTTCTGCTCCCTGCTGCTCCCTGCCGCTTTTTTTGTCAAGAGTAGAAAGCAAGGGTTTAAATGGCTCGGAGCCATTCAACCCCCTGCTTTCTGGTCTTCACAAATCACCACAAACGACCTTAAAATGCGTGGCAGTTCATGGCGGCGCTTCAGTGCATGAACTTCGGTTCCCGAACCACGAACCAGCTAAAATTCGAGCCACTTCGTGCCCATCCCTAGATATTGCCAAGGGCAATTGAGAAGAAGAGCAATTTAAATGTGTAAACAAAGTGGGCGGGGATGCCCAAAAATCAGCCCCACAGAACACAACAAGCCGTTTCAGCCTCACTCTCGTTCCCCCTCCCCCCATCCGACATACACGTCAATTCTCTCCTGGACCATATATTCCCGTTGTCTTTTTATTTGGTTTCCCCGTATAATATTGGCCTTTTGGAAGAAGGGAGAGCGGACTCCCTTCTGCCAACCTTCTACTCCTAGTCTGGGAATCTCTATTGTCTTTTCCTCCGTAATAAATGATAATAATTAAAGGCAAATACACAATAATTAGTCACACTAGGGTTACCCATCTGGCATACCTGCATCACATCGCTGTGTCTTTGAAACAGATGACAAGCACCATATTGCAAAGCATCCCGCTAATGGATGTGGATGGAGAGTAGGGAAGCAAAGTGGTTATCATCACCCCCGCCAAAGCGAGAGAGAGGAAACTAAAATGGGAACAAGAGCATTGTGCTTCCCCACCCCCCACCCCCACCCCGGTAAATGGCAAAGGATAATCGGGGTTTTATATCACCCAGTGGCAGATGGGTTTCTAATCAGTCATTATGAGACTCTGAGGAAGTACAGACTCCGGTTGACCTTGTTGGTTACCTGGTGCATTGTTCTCCAAAAAAAAAAATCATCGTCATCAGCATAATACTTAGCATTCACGCAAGCGATTCGAAGCAGTCAGAACACTCGGTGAAGATTCTCTCGGTAATCCTTACAATGCCCCTGCAATGTAGGCCAGTTGTTCTCCCCATAGTGACAGTCGGGGCTTAGAGAATTAAATTGAAAGTACACTGAAGGAATTCACTGAAGACAAATCAAATTGAAGGAATTCATTAGAGGTACACATTTAAAGCCTGCTTTTCTCCCCAACGAGGACCCCAAATGGCCCATGTCTTTCTCTCCTCCTAGAAGAAGAAGAAGAAGAAGAGATTGGATTTATACCCCGCCCTTCACTCACTTGGAGTCTCAGAGCGGCTTACAATCTCCTTTCCCTTCCCCTCCCCACAGCAGACACCCTGTGAGGTAGGCAGGGCTGAGAGAGCTCTGAGACAACTGTCCTTGAGAGAACAGCTGGCACAGAGCTATGGCTTGCCCAAGGTCATCCAGCCAGGTGCAAGTGGAGGAGTGGAGAATCAAACCCGGTTCTCCCAGATTAGAGTCTGCGCACTTAACCACTACACCAAACTGGCTCTCCTATATTTTATCCTCAAGACAACCCTGTGGGGTAGGTTAGATTGAGAGTCACTGACCCAATATCACTCAGTAAGTCCCACGGTAGAGTATAGATTTGAACTCGGAGCTCCCAGATTCTAGTCCAACCACTGCATACCACTGGCTCTCTTACCTAAGGATACTTTGCACATTAGCTGGGGAAATGAGATTTTATCAGGGAAGCTTCCTAATTCTTAAAGGTGCCACTGGACTCAAAATTTGTTCTACTGCTTCAGACCAACACGGCTGCCCACCTGGATCCATTTATCTTCACAGTTTATTGTCATGCATTAATATCTCTGCATTGCTGCATCCCAGCATGTCTAGATCTAGAGTCCAAATTAATACAATCCTAGAAGTGCAGATTGCACTGTTTTAAAAAAACTCATTATTCATCTAGGATGTTTGATTACCCTTTGGTTCAGCTCATACTCTGCTAATCACAGGCATTGATTTCAGGAGCAGGACATTTGATACAGCATTTATATGCATCTGAAAAGCTGAAATAAAAAAGCAAACAAAGTTTGGCATTTTGGGGTTGAGACTTACTACTTTGGTGTGTCTGTCTGTATGCTATGGCAGCACATCAATGGTTGCGAAGCGGTTGGAATCATTTCACACACGCTTGTCCCCTCACTGCCTCATCGAAAAGGTACTTCCCACCTACCTACATGCACAAAAATCTAGCTGTTGAAACTTTTTCCCAACTAAAAAGAGATGTGTCTTGGGCTTGTTGAACTTGCAATGTTGTATTGCTGGCACAATGACAACTGAAAAGTGAACTGTCCACATCGGGGCAATATATCCAAAACTGATCATTTAAAAGAACAAATGTAGAGTCCAGCGGCACTTTTAAGACCAACAAAATTTTATTCAAGGTGTGGGCTTGCGTGTGCAAGGCACACTTTTTCAAATACATTTAAAAGATGCAGCCAATTGCAAGGGTGCAAAAGGTAATTGTGAGTGATTCTGTGCTTGAGAAGGAGATCACTTAAATGAGCCAGCAATGACACTGAGGGACAGGAAACTTCTCAGCTTCCCTCACTGCGATGGTGATCTGGAAGATTAACAAGGAAGATGCAAGGGGGACTTATGGGGAAAGGATTAGCATTGCCCTGCTATTTTTCTTTTTGCATGATCACATGAAGCTGCCTTAGTAATGATCACATGAAGCTGCCCTTGGTCCATCAGGGTCAGTGTTGTCTACTCAAACTGGCAGCAGCTCTCCAGGGTCTCAGGCAGAGGTCTTTCACATCACCTTCTGCCTGGTCCTTTCAACTGGAGATACCCAGGATGGAACCTGGGACCTTCTGCATGCCAAGCAGAAGCTCTTCCACTGAGCCACCGCCCCTCTTTACAGCTCTCTAGGGTCTCAGGCAGAGGTCTTTCACATCACCTTCTGCCTGGCCCTTTTCAACTGGAGATGCTGCGGGGGATTGAACCTGGGACCTTCTGCATGCCAAGCAGAAGCTCTTCCACTGAGCCACAACCCCTCTTTACAGTTCTCCAGGGTCTCAGGTCTTTCACATCACTTTCTGCCTGGTCCTTTCAACTGGAGATACCCAGGATGGAACCTGGGACCTTCTGCATGCCAAGCAGAAGCTCTTCCACTGAGCCACAACCCCTCTTTACAGTTCTCCAGGGACTCAGGTCTTTCACATCACCTTCTGCCTGGTCCTTTCAACTGGAGATACCCAGGACTGAACCTGGGACCTTCTGCATGCCAAGCAGAAGCTCTTCCACTGAGCCACAACCCCTCTTTACAGTTCTCCAGGGACTCAGGTCTTTCACATCACCTTCTGCCTGGTCCTTTCAACTGGAGATATTCAGGATTGAACCTGGGACCTTCTGCATGCCAAGCAGAAGCTCTTCCACTGAGCCACAGCCACTCTCCACAGCCCACTCTTCCACAGTCATGAGGCAGACATGGGGAAAGAAATGTTATGTGGTGAAATTCAGAAGTTGGGGGACTTCAGAAGTTGGAGAGTTGGAGGACAAAAGTCGGGGGAGAGTTGGGGGACAGAAGTTGGAGAGACAGAGCATGGTCTCTCAATCAATCATCAGGTGGGCTTGTGATGCAGCAGGTGGTCACTGAAGTACCCCGGTCCCAAATACATTAGGATCTTAAAGGTTAAAACCAGTACTTTGTACAGGACCTCACACTATGGAAGCCAGTGAGGATTTAACTGCACAAGGGTTGTGGGCTCAGACCCGCTTGCCCCTTTTGAAAGGTAGAGAGTTGCACAAGGACTCACTTGGTGTCCAACGACTTTGAAAAGGCTTGTGAATCAAAAACTTGCTAATTAAAAGGAAACAGGGAGTGAGTATAAATGGGCAATTTTCTCAGTGGAGGGAGGTAAGTAGTGGGGTACCACAGGGATCAGTACTTGGCCTGATGCTTTTAAACTTGTTTATTAATGATCTGGAGTTGGGAGTAAGCAGTGAAGTGGCTAAATTTGCAGATGACATGAAGTTGTTCAGGGTGGTGAGAACCAGGGAGGATTGTGAGGCACTCCAAAGGGATCTGTCGAGGATGGGCGAGTGGGCATCAGCGTGGCAAATGGGGTTTAATGTGTCCAAGTGCAAAGTGATGCACATTGGAGCCAAAAATCCTAACTATAAATACACGTTGATGGGGTCCAAACTGGCGGAGACTGACCAAGAGAGAGATCTTGGAGTCGTAGTAGATAACTCAATGAAAATGTCGAGACAGTGTGCGACTGCAATGAAAAAGGGCATCAGCGTGGCAAATGGGGTTTAATGTGGCCAAGTGCAAAGTGATGCACATTGGAGCCAAAAATCCTAACTATAAATACACGTTGATGGGGTCCAAACTGGCGGAGACTGACCAAGAGAGAGATCTTGGAGTCGTAGTAGATAACTCAATGAAAATGTCGAGACAGTGTGCGACTGCAATGAAAAAGGCCAACGCTATGCTGGGGTTATTTGGAAGGGAATTGAAAACAAATCAGCCAGTATCATAATGCCTCTGTATAAATCGATGGTGCGACCTCATTTGGAGTACTGTGTACAGTTCTGGTCGCCACACCTCAAAAAAGATATTATAGCATTGGAAAAGTGCAGAAAAGGGCAACCAGAATGATAAAAGGGTTGGAACACTTTCCCTATGAAAAAAGGTTGAGGCGCTTGGGGCTCTTTAGTGTGGAGAAATGACAGCTGAGGGGTGACATGATTGAGGTTTATAAAATTATGCATGGGATAGAGCAGGTAGAGAAAGAAGTCCTTTTCTCCCTTTCTCACAAGACAAGAACTTGTGGGCACTCCATGAAATTGCTGAGCAGTCGGGTTAGAACAGATAAAAGGAAGTCCTTCTTCACCCAAAGAGTGATTAATATGTGGAATTCACTGGCACAGGAGGTGGTGGCAGCTACAGGCATGGACGGCTTCAAGAGGGAATTAAATAAACACAAGATGGGGCACCCGCAATACTCGCAGGGGGGAGTATCTCAGTTCTCCTGCCACCACGCCCCTCCCCAGGGCAAGCGGCGGCGGCCCACCAAGCCCTCTCCCTCCCCACACCCCACCGGCGACAGTGAGCCCTGAGCGGAGAGAGGGAGAGGCTGATAGCCAAGCCCGGGCATATTTACTCGGAAGTAACTCTGAGGCCATGGCAAGAGCACTCTTAGTCTCCTCCCCTCCCCGCTGGCCGGTTCGCCGCTCCAGCCTCTCTCTTGCCAGCCTGCGAAGGCCCTGCTGCCCTTCTTCTGAGGAGGAGCTGGCTGGGTGCCAGCAGGACTTGGGGGGGAGGACACACGTTCTTCTGGTTGAATTGCCCGGCTCCCAGGAACGCCAGACCTCAGCTCCTTTTCCTCCCCCTCCCCTCCCGCCATCGCCTGCCCTCTGCTCCCCCCCCCTGACTTGGAGGGGCAGCCAGGCGTGGTAGGTAGGGGGAGAGGGACAGAGAGTGAGTGAGTGAGTGAGTGTGAGTGTGTGTTTGTCGTGGATCCTGTCTCTCCCAAGCCCCTCCCCAGCAGAAGGCAGGCAGGCAGGCAGCCTCACTCCTCTTCTGCGAGGAACTTGGGGGGAAGTTGGCGCCGGCAGTTCTGGTAAGGCGGGTGCTTGGTGGGGGAAGGGAGAGAGGGAGAGGCATGCCTGTTCCGCGGATTACCCCCCACCGTCCGGCTCCAAGGCCGAGTGGCTGATAGCCGCTCGGGCTGCCATTTCCCAACTCCCCCCCCCCCAATTCCCAGGCTCAAGTGGGCCACTGATTCCGCATCCCTGGCTCTGGTGGCGAGGCCCAAGAGGCTCTCAACCGCCAGCCGCTTCAGATTTCCAAGAGTGTTCCCTGCGCATGCACAGGGAACGCTCTGTAACGTAGGGGGGGATTTAAATCCCCCCGAAAGTTTTTAACAGTTTTAAGATTTTTCTACACACCAGGGGAATCCCCCAAGTGTGTAGGAAAATCTCCCTGCCCCCCAGGTGCCCCCCCCGTGCGGATTTAGATATCCGTACGCAGGGGGCGCCTTCGCTATTAGTATATAGATATGGAGCAGAAGTCCATCATTAGCTATTAGCCACAAAGTATAGATAGGAACTTTCAGTCTGGGGCAAGTGATGCTTTGTATTCTTGGTGCTTGGGGGGGCAACAGTGGGAGGGCTTCCTGCGCCCACTGCTGGACCTCCTGAGGGCACCTGGTGTTTTTGGCCACTGTGTGACACAGAGTGTTGGACTGGACGGGCCACTGGCCTGATCCAACATGGCTTCTCTTATGCTCTTATGTCTGGGGCTGGTGGACCTCCTGAGGGCACCTGGTGTTTTTGGCCACTGTGTGACACAGAGTGTTGGACTGGATGGGCCACTGGCCTGATCCAACATTGGCTTCTCTTATGCTCTTATGTCTGGGGCTGGTGGACCTCCTGAGGGCACCTGGTGTTTTTGGCCACTGTGTGACACAGAGTGTTGGACTGGATGGGCCACTGGCCTGATCCAACATGGCTTCTCTTATGCTCTTATGTCTGGGGCTGGTGGACCTCCTGAGGGCACCTGGTGTTTTTGGCCACTGTGTGACACAGAGTGTTGGACTGGATGGGCCACTGGCCTGATCCAACATGGCTTCTCTTATGCTCTTATGTCTGGGGCTGGTGGACCTCCTGAGGGCACCTGGTGTTTTTGGCCACTGTGTGACACAGAGTGTTGGACTGGATGGGCTACTGGCCTGATCCAACATTGGCTTCTCTTATGTTCTTATGTTCTTATGCTCTTATGTGAATTTTTCATTTCCTAACCTATTACTTACTTATTTATTTATTTATTTATGTGACTTCTAGCCCACCTTCCCCCACAAGCCGTCTCGGGCGGGGTACAACACGGCAATAAAACATATAAAAATAAGACAATTCAAGTAAAAAAAAAATCTAAAACCCAATTCAAATGACTTGATGGTGAGATTGTAACATATGGGGCATACTACTGTAACTGCGTGGCACCAGAAGGGCCACTGAGGCAATAATTGGGCCTAGCCCCCATCCAATAATATTTTGCATCATTATTGCAGTATCAACACTTCACGGCAAAGAGGAAAGCTTCTTACAATCGTCCTCCCAACACAGTCGATGTGGGCTTGTTTGTTTCTCTCTTCCAACAGAAAGTCCCCTGTGATGACTTCTCGTGGGCCTTCTTAATGCTGTTCACTGTTCTGCAGAGACCATAATTAAAGGGCACGTTTGCGCAGAGCAAGAAGTATTTAATCTTCCCAGCAATTGTTACACAAAGGTTGCGGCGCTCGACATCCTAGTTTACACTCGCGTGTAGGTGCACATATATATGGCGTGACACAAGGAAGCCAACGTTCATTCTCCTGTTTATTCAAAATGTGTCGCCTGAACAGAGGCTTCTCAAATTAAGCTTGTTCTTACCGCCCAGTCAAGAGAGTGCCAAGTCAAAGTATGGGGGGAAAGCTTGGCTCTTGTTTTGGGCATTCTCAAATAGGGGTCCCAAGTCCTGCCAAGCAGCTGGCAAGGGGATCCAGGCTCCTTCCCAGCAGGGGTCATTTCGCAGAAAAAGAGGTGCAGGAGCAGATTAGCATAACTCATTAGCATAGCTTATTTGCATATGCCACACCCCCTGACATCACCAGAAGTATGTCAGAAGACAAGAAATAAGGGAGGGAGGGAGGGAGGGAGGGAGGGAGGGAGAGAGAGAGAAAGAAAGAAAGAGAGAAAGAAAGAAAGAGAGAAAGAAAGAAAGAAAGAAAGAAAGAAAGAAAGAAAGAAAGAAAGAAAGAAAGAAAGAAAGAAAGAAAGAAAGAAAGAAAGAAAGAGCCGGCAGAGAGGGGACAGCTACTAATCCAAGCCTCAGAAATACCACTCTTCTGGGAGGATAGCTTCAGTGGTGGCTGAAGCCTTCAGAAGGCTGGTCGGAGGAACAAGGGCCTTTCCAGGGGTCATTTTGCTGCAGCCACGACACAAGCAGGCATTCCCCTATGGCGGTGGGGGCTGGCACCAACTCCTGGAGCTGCGCTCCCCCGAGCTCCTGCTTGAAAGGACCCCTGTTTCCCGGGATCTTCTTCCATGCAGTCTGGCAACCCTATTCTCAAATAGCATAAGTCTCATCAGACATCTAGTTTGCTCACATGATTTACGTCATTCTTGTAAGGTTGCCAACCTCCAGGTGGGGCCTGGAGAGCTCTCAGAATTACAACTGACCTCCAGCCCACCAAGATCAGTTCTCCTGGAGAAGATGAGGGCTTTGGAAAGTGAACTCGTGGGCATTATATCATAGAATCATAGAATCATAGAGCTGGAAGGGGCCATACAGACCATCTTGTTCAGCCCCGTTTCTGATGCAGGACTAACCTAAAGCATCTCTGACAAATATCCGCCCAGCCTCTTCGTGAAAGCTGCCAGTGAAGGGGAGCTCACCACCTCTCGAGGCAGCTGATTCCACCTTTGAAGCACTCTGACCATGAAAAAGTTCCTCCGGAGGTCCCTCCTCTCCTGAAACCCTGCCCTCCCTAGGCTCCAACCCCCAAATCTCCCCTCCCAGAGCTGGCAACCCTACATACAAGATTATTCTGGAAAACCCATGCTAGGCTTATCAAACCTCTTTTTTGCTTCCTGTGAAACTCCACAGACCTTTGCCTCGAAGGAGTTTGAAGGAAGCTTCAACTCCATGTATCCAGCTATGTGAAGTTTGGAATGTCTCCTCTCCCAGCATGAAACCTGAATCATTCTGTCGATGGTTCTGGTCTACCTTTTTGAAAATCGGCTGTATTTTTTAGCCAGTCCTTCCCCCACAGATCTCAGTATGCACATGTTTTTCTCCCCACCCACCCACACCTTTTGTTCTCTCAAGAACCTTGGCCACACAGTATCTTGTCATATTATATTCAGGGGTCCTTTCGAGCAGGAGCTCGGGGGAGCGCAGCTCCGGGAGTTGGTGCCAGCCCCCCCCCCATGGGGGAATGCCTGCTTGTGTCATGGCTGCAGCAAAATGACCCCGTCCCCTGGAAAGGTCCTTGTTCCTCCAACCAGCCTTCTGGAGGCTTCAGCCACCACTGAAGCTATCCTCCCAGAATAGTGGTATTTCTGAGGCTTGGATTAGTAGCTGCCCTCTCTTCCAGCTTCTTTCTTTCTTTCTTTCTTTCTTTCTTTCTTTCTTTCTTTCTTTCTTTCTTTCTTTCTTTCTCTCCCTCCCTCCCTCCCTCCCTCCCTCCCTCCCTCCCTCTAGTAGCTGCCCCTCTCTTCCAGCTTCTTTCTTTCTTTCTTTCTTTCTTTCTTTCTTTCTTTCTTTCTTTCTTGCCTTCTGACATACTTCTGGTGATGTCAGGGGGTGTGGCATATGCAAATAAGTTATGCTAATGAGTTATGCTAATGAGTTCCTGCACCTCTTTTTCTTCGAAATGACCCCTGATTATATTATAAATCAAACTTTACACAATTACAAGGAAAAGTTAATTATACTCTCAATAAAACTTTACAAAATCACAAGGAAAGTCCATCATACTCAATGAGCACCTGGATATAAACTCATTTCATCCCAATCTTCCTCAGGAGCAATCCTATTGTATTGAAAGGTGTCAGCCTCTTGATACAGCTCAGTGTCTGTCAGGAGCAAACCAGTGCTTAACTCCTTCTTTATTTTCTGCCCTTTATCTTCTGGTTCTATTCCAAGTGTTTGTATTAGGAGCAAGGCGGTCTTGTCTTTTTAACTAGGTGCAAAAGCCTCCCATATTATGCTGGCTGAAATGCTCTCCATGAAACACTGTAAAAACATTTATAGTAGTAGCAAACCAGTCCTCTTATCTGCCTGGCTGGAAGCCTTCAGTTTTGAATGTGGCTGGCCTCAGGGGCTAATTTCTAAAAGAAGAGTTGCTGGGACTGGACACCATGTCTTCACCAAGAGGATACTTCACTCTGCACCCCTGATACACAATGCTGGATTGTGGCTGCTCAGCGAACGCATGAACACACGGAGCTGCCTTGGCCTGAATCAAATCGTAGGTCCTTCAAGGTTACTGTTGTCTACTCAGACTGGCAGCAGCTCTCCAGGGTTTCAGGCAGAGGGCTTTC
The DNA here is from genome assembly GCA_029233225.1 of Lepidodactylus listeri. Lineage (NCBI taxonomy): Eukaryota > Metazoa > Chordata > Lepidosauria > Squamata > Gekkonidae > Lepidodactylus > Lepidodactylus listeri. The sequence goes on along the minus strand of JARCFY010000021.1, from coordinate 8,920,673 downwards.
ACTTCACTTAATACCACCTGGTCCTTTGGACTGGAGATGCTGATGGTGGAACCTGGAGCCTTCCGCATGCCGAACAGATGCTCTCCCACTGAGCCACAGCCCCTCCCCTATGGTGGGACAAGCACACGCTTCATAGGAACGAGAACCAACGTGGTGTAGTGGTTAGGCTAAGTCCAGGAGACCCCGGTTCCAATCCTCACCCCCCCATGGCTGCTCCCTGGGGCCAGCCATGGGGGGGGCGGTCAGATATTCTCTTTCAGCCTAAAACCACCTTTGCAGGGCTGTTGTTATCAGAATAAACATGGAGGAAGGGAGAACTGGGCTGAAAGATGGTTTAGGTTCTCACTGGGGAGAACATGAGGGTATAAAGATCTTAATAAATTTCCCCCTCCTCTTTTTAAATTTTCTTTGTATGAGATACGTAATAGACTTCCTTCTGTATTTTTGTTATATAACCTACATGTTAAAAGTAATCGCGAGCATGCCAAAGGGGCGAAACATGTCATACTGAGTATGTAGCAACGATGAAACGAATAAAGTCGCTGCAAAACAGATTAGTTATGAAATCTGAAATGTAAAATGATGAATACACCCCATCAGAAGTCACCATCATTGTGCATTACAGATAAAGTTCCAGAACTTTTCAGTGTAATGAAGGGGGCCTTGGGGAGAAATATTTTCTGTCTTTTACACTTGGTTATATAAAATTGTCTATGATACACACACAGAGAGAGACACACACAATTATGTTAAAGTAAAGGTAAAGGTTTCCCTTGCTCGAAAGCCAGTCGAATATGATTTGAGGGGGGCAATGCTCATCTCCATTTCCAAGCCGAAGAGCCAGCGCTGTCTGAAGACTTTTCCATGGTCATGTGGCCAGCATGACTAAATGCCAAGGCGCACGGAACACTGTTACCTTCTCACCTATTTATCTATTTGCCAGCTTGTCCGGCAAGGTGGGGTAAAAACAAACAAACAAACAAACAAATACTTGCAATTTCTTGCTTTCGAACTGCTAGGCTGGCAGGAGCTGGGGCCAGAGACGGGAGCTCACGCCGTCACCCAGCACTAGGGTCTCGAACTACTGACTTAAAAATCTTCCGGTCTGCAACTCAGGGTCATTTTACACCTCCCCTCTAAAGTAGTTTGACTGCTGTCTTTTCCTGTGCTGATTTCACAGTGGTGTGAAATTTCATTCCAGGGGGTCTAAGTGCACTAATCAACAGCAACTGTTTAAAGCAGAATCAAGCTGGTTGAATACTAGCTTGACCACAGGAGGGCAATTAGTAGATGTGGACATTTCAGTAGCAGCACGGTTTCACACCACACAGAGGTGTGGGCAGGTTTTTTTGGAACTAGAATGATTCCAGCGGGAAAGTCAGATGTAAAAACAGCCTTAGTGTCTTAAGCTCTGAGCCACCATGGCCCCAATAATTATGTCAGGTAACCCTTTTTTCCCTTTCTGTATTTCCTTTCCTTTATATTATCTTTGTCTTTTAAAATAAATTAAAAAAAAAAAAACCTTTTCCCCCAGTGCCATTCCTTTGCTGCTCTGGAATTTCACTCTGTCTTGTGCTCCATGCTCTGCATTTCATTCCAGTTCTGCTAGGATAATTTCTAACACTGCTTCCAGCTCCTTCCATTCATGGTGGCTTGCCCAAGGTCACCCAGCCGGCTGCATGTGAAGGACTGGGGGATCAAACTCGGTCCTCTAGAGTTTACGCAGGTCAGGGCTATAACTTGGCGAAGCCAGTGGGTGTCCTGCCACACCTGGAACTTACCTTTTACCTCATCTGAGCAAAGGATTTGGGGGGGGGGGGGCAAGACTTTAAAGAATGGGAGCTCATTTCCAGACAGCTTTCTTATTTCAAAAAGTTCCCCTTGTGCTACTGTGGTGAGAATCTTAATGGGGCTATGGTCAGTTCCTTCCTTACAGGGGATAATTGCTCGCAGGCTGAGTCAAACGGTTCAGGGACCAGACTTTCCTTGACCGGGTGGCACTGCATCTAACCCCCTTCCCCCAGACTGGCTGAGGAGAATCTAACACAACGTGGAAATGGCTGTTCCCTCTGGTGTAAGTTGACCCGCAGTTGCATGATCACACAGACTTTTGTAGATGTGGGCATAGCCCGCCACTGTGTGATCAGATGTAACCACCGGTGAGTTGGGTTGTGTTTTGTTTTTGTTTTTTTGCTGTTTGTTTCCGATGCACTTCCACGAGGAATCGATGAATCGCACCTCCACACTGAGGTCTCTCTATGGAGTGTGCGGGGTGTGCACCGATGCGCATGCTGCGAAGTGGGGGGGGACAACAGCATGACTATCCTGACACCATGGGAGCGCACTGGGTGGTCAGACGCAGGAAAATCCATCTGCTACTGGCCTTTCTGAGGTGTTTTTAAAACTCTGCTTCTGCAGCAGAGCCAAACGGGTTGCCGACAGCTGCAGGGCGCTTCCCAGATGTTGGCGTCTGATCACGCTCCTTTAATCCGCCCGGCATTCGCTCCTGTGTCGGGGCGAATTGTGCGTGCGATTGCAACCCTTGTGAGGATGGCTGACGAGGCGTGACTGCTGACAATACCCCCTTCAGGTATTGCTCCTGCCTCCCATCTTGCACTCGATATAATCCTGGATCAAACCTTCTGGCGATACGAAAAGCAGTCAGAAAAGAACTGGAAAGTTAAAATAATCCAGTGCCGCCTCCAGATCAGAAGTGGGGGTGCGTGCTTCAGGGGAGATGAAAAAAAAGGCTTAGCAACAGACAGCAAAAACCACTCCTTGGGAAGAAACTTCCGCTATAGTGGTACCTTCCTTCAAAGACTGGCGCTGTCAAGGTTGCCATGGCAATGCAGGTCTGACCTCTTACTTTTTACTCTTCTAGGAGCTCAGGAAGATAAAAAAGGAAAGAAGGAAGGAAGGAAGAATAGCCACTCTTTTGTGCATGGGGGGGGAATCAACTTTCTTCACTCCAAAGATGCCGAATCGCTCTGCACAGACCAGAGGGGAAATAAATAAAATAATCAGATATGATGACAAGGGCCCCGAAGACCGCAAGAAGGACAAAAACCAGGAGTGTGGAGGTGAAATGTCAGAGATTAGACGTCTGGGTTCCCTGACCTAGATGTCCTGGGCTAGGCCGATCTCCTCAGATCTCGGAAGCTAAGCAGGGTCGGCCGAGTTCAGTACTTGGCTGGGAGACGACCAAGGAAGTTCAGGGTTGCTACGCAGAGGCAGGTAGTGGCAAACCACCTCTGATGTCTCCTGCCTTGAAAAGCCTACAGGGCCACCATAAGACTTGACAGCACTTTCCACCGGGACAGAATTCTGAGAATCACGCCAGGACTCACAGTGCTGTGGCCATAGGGTTGCCAAGTCCGGGTTGGAAAATACCTGGGGACTTTGGGGGTGGAGCCAGGAGAGGGCGGGGTTTGGGGAGGGGAGGGGCCTCAGCATGGTACAATGCCATAGAGGCCACCCTTCAAAGCAGCCATTTTCTCCAGGAGAGATGATCTCTGTCAGCTGGAGATCAGTTGTAAAAGCAGGGGATCCCCAGGCCCCACCTGGAGGTTGGCAACCCTATGTGGCCAGCTTGTGATATGGGGGCCCCTAGCGGCACAGAAAACCGGAGTTTGTAGTATGTGTCAATAAAAGGTCACCAGTCACTGCTTGGCAACTGACAGCATGTTACTTGGGGTAAAAAAAAAAAAAAAAAGGGAAGTGACATAGGTAGCTCTAGGAATCACAGGAAACTCTATGGCAGGGGTGGCCAACCTGTGGCTCGGGAGCCACATGCGGCTCTTTCACACATATTGTGCGGCTCCTGGCAGGGCGGCTGGGGAAGCAAAGGGGAGGCATGCTTTTTCTCTCTTTCTCCCTCCCTTTCTTCCTTCCTTCCCTCCTCCCTCCCATCTATTTGCTTTCCTAGTTTCTCTCTCTCTCTTTCTTTCCACTTCTTTAATTCTTTCTTTCCATCTCTCTCTTTTTCTCTCTCTGTCTCAATATCATTAGCAAACAAGTAATATCATTATCAATAACCGGTTTTCCTCGTTTGTTTTTATTTTTGGCAGTCCCATTTAACGTTAATAAAAAGCAAATTTGCATATTTTTAAAAATAAAAACATGTGTGTGATATTTGTTCCTGTCTTGCGGCTCTCAGATATCTGACGTTTATTCTATGTGGCTCTTACATTAAGCAAGGTGGGCCACCCCTGCTCTATGGTTACCCTATGTCACTTCCCCCGGAAATGATGTCACAGTGCAGCTGGCCTCACAGTGGTTGGTATTTTTTTTAAGAAATCTCTGTAGGTGTAGAAATCTCTTTCTACAGCAGTGGACAAGGAGAGTGAGGGTGTTCCCTGCCCTGACCGGGGACCTGTCAGCTTTATGTTAATATGAGCCTTGTTCTGGCAGAGAATTTGGGCCATATGTGGGCTGAGAAGGCCCTTGACTGTGCTGATGAAGAAGTATACAGTGACTCACAAAAAGCTCCTCCCCTGCCACAAATGATGTCAGTCTTTACGGTGCTCCTGGACTCCGGCTCTTTTCCGCTGCTACAGACAGACTAACACGGCGACCCATCTTGACCTATCCTAGCTGTGAATGCAAATGTGCCTCAAGATGCCCATTCCCATTGGAAAGTCAGGTTACCAACCTCGAGATCTCTCAACTACACAGATCAGCTCCTGTAGAGGAAAGGGAGTCGTACCATTTCCTTCCCCGAACTAGGCTCTCTCCAGGCACAACTTCCAAATCTCCAGCGGGTTCCCAAGCTGACAACCCTAACTGGAAGTGATAGAAAAACACACTCGAAAAGCTAAGGGTTTTTTTGTATTTTGTGTGTGCGCGCGCATGCATGTGTGTGCAACAGGAAGTCATGGGGGCCTCTGGTGACTGACCCCTCCTGGGGGGCTGGAGGATATTCAAAGAGGCGGCTGAATAAAGCCTGCCCCCACCCCCGGCCTCTGGTATTTCAAGGAGGTCTCCCATTCAAGTACTTGCCAGGGTTGGCCCTACTTCGCTTCCGAGATCTGATGAGATCGGGCTTGCCTGAGCTATCCAGGTCAGGGCTCAAAAAGCTAAGTTTTGAGACATGGAATTTGAGCCTCATTTACACAGATTTTCCATACCCATGTGCTGGAGAACTTCAGGTCCCCACATTTTCAACCAAAACTTTCCCTAGCCTGTTTTGTTCATGAGAACTGAGCTTCCATGCCCCTTTTTTTCCTCATGAAGGAAGTTTCAGAGGGTATCCATGCTTGTCTGCAGCAGAACAAATTCAGAGTCCAGTTGGCACCTTTTAAGACCAACACAGTTTTATTTAAGGCATAGGCTACTGTGTGCATGCACACTTTTTCAAATATATATTAGAATGGTAGGTAAGGTTCAGACTTATAGATAGGGGGTGAACAGCAAATTAACATGTAACGTGAATGATGAAGATGTGCAAAGACAATACAAAATAACAAGCTAAGGTTATAAGGTTATATAAGGTTATACAGTTATAACCAGGGGTCATTTCGTAGAAAAAGAGGTGCAGGAGCTCATTAGCATAACTCATTAGCAGAACTTATTTGCATATGCCACACCACCTGACATCACCGGAAGTATGTCAGAAGGCAAAAGAAAGAGAGAGAGAGAGGGAAGGAGGGAAGGAGGGAGGGAGGGAGGGAGGGAGGGAGGAAGGAAGGAAGGAAGGAAGGAAGGAAGGAAGGAAGGAAGGAAGGAAGGAAGGAAGGAAGGAAGGAAGGAAGGAAGGAAGGAAGGGGACAGCTACTAATCCAAGACTCAGAAAGACCACTGTTCTGGGAGGATAGCTTCAGTGGTGGCTGAAGCCTTCAGAAGGCTGGTCAGTAACCAGTAGAAGATATTTGAGTCCGGTAGCACCAAGCAACAAGATTTTCAGATTAGCTCTTCCAGTTTTGATGTTATCTTTGCAGCAAGTATAAAAGGGTCACCGAATGACATCAGGGATACAAACAAACATGGAAAGCCAGCCATGGAAATCAGGCAAAATGAGCAGACACATACCACAAGGAAACAACGGCAAATAGAGACATTTAAACAGGCATATCCCTGCGTCCTCCCCCTGCTCCCAAAGTCAGTCAGATAAAAATTGGACATGAGGAAGGTTTAGAAAAACCATCAGCATCCGAAATCCAACCAGCTGAGTATCGACCGAGTATTCCTATTGTGTTTGAAGCGTCCTGTAATCTCTAAAATTTTGGTGAGGGGGGTGCGTGTGTGTGAATGTGGTTGCTGCAGTATTCCCCCCAACTCCTTAAAATATGTTTTCTTTATGGCAAAACTGTAGGACAGAGAGGGGCAAACAAACAACATAAATGAGGAAACTCCTCTGCAGCTGAGCTCCGGGAGCAGAACAAACATAGCTAAAACTCCCCCACCCCCAAGGTAAGGGGGTATCTTTGAATGCACGATTTGCATAGAAAAAACAAGATGTTCTTCAGAACTTTGGGTAAAGGAATTTCATCTTGTTTTCTAACTTCTCTCATAGAATGTCTTATCCCCCCCCCCCCCCAATCTGATCCATTCCAACTCTAGCAAGGCATTTGAAAAGCCACTTCTGTCATTTCTTAAATTCTTCAGGAAATTTCAACAGATAAACTCTCTCTCTTTTCTTCCCGACACAACTAAAAGAACAGATGATCCGAACAATTGGCTACCTTCTGGAGACCCTCCAGCCAAGACTGGAGTCTTCTTTCTCGTGTAACCTAACTGCCCTCTGCTGGAAATAATATGCAATGGCTGTTTCAGGGGCTGCAAATATTTCTAAAAACACAAGGATTTGGAAAGAGGCACTTATTTCTAAATCTGCTGGGGTTGGAGCTCCTGTCACAACAGTGTCCTGCGGGTTAGTTTTAACCGCTAGCAGCAAAATTGTGTTCTTTGACAGAAAAGACATCTCGCCCCTCAACCGCGCAGTCCCCACACTTTGTGCCTTCTTCAAAACATAACTCTCCCCCCCCCCCCCGCCCAGTGAGTCTATTTTTAACAGCGTTTAGGAAAGGAGAGCTATCATCAGCCAAACGAGAAATATATTACTTCGAGCATAATCAGTTTTATAGTGGCATTTAGATACTGCAGGCAGCTACACGGTCTCCACACGCAAACGGCCAATCAGTGGCAACCCCTTTCTCGGAAATTTGACAGCAGATTGAATGTGCTGCCTTGCGCTGATTCTTGTTTGGAGGGTCTGACAGAATTATCCTTTAGCTGAGACAGCAGAACAGCATGGATACAGGGCCCACACAGGAAGAATTACCAGGTGGAAAGCCCTAGACCAAATCCACCTCCAAGAGGCGCGGCCTGCCGAAATAAGGTTGCCAGCTTCCAAGCGAGGCCTGGAGATCTCCTGGAATGACAAACGCTCTACAAGACGATGAGGGGGTTGAGGCGCCTTCCCTAGGAGGGAAGAGGGAAGAGTCTGGGATTTTTCAGTTTTGAAAAGGGACGACTGAAGGAGGACATGAGGGAGGTTTATAAAACGATGCGTGGGGTGGAGAGAGTGGACCAGGGGTCCGTTGGAGTGGGAGCGCACAGGAGCGCAGCTCCGGGAGTGAGGAGCCCAGGGGGCGGGCACATGACCAAGCCCCTCCTTGGCTTCCCTGAGCAGTGCAGAGGCGCAGTGCCCTGGGGAAAGCCCTGCTAGGGTCTTTGTTGTTTTTAATGTTTTGTTTTAATATTGATAATTTTATCATTGTTCCTTTTATGACTGTGTGCTGCTTTTCCAGAGACTTGCTCAAGGTGGCATCTAAATTTTCTAAGTATACCATTTTTTATCTGGGCCCATGGCACATAAGTACTGGAGAAATTTCACCAACCCTTCAGCAGCTTCCACCTTATCAGTTTGGCGTAGTGGTCAGGAGTTGGACTCTAATCTGGGAGAACTGGGTTTGATTCCCCACTCCTCCACATGCAGCTGCTGTTGTGATCTTAGGGGAGTCACAAGTTCTCTCAGAGCTGTTCTCTCATGAGCAGTTCTCAAAAGACCTCTCTCAGCCCCACCTACCTCACAGGGTGTCTTGTTGTGGGGAGGGGAAGGGAAAGGGATGGGTGGTGCACATGTCCTGGGTATCTCAAGTCTCCTTGAAACCTGGTGGTTTCAAGGGAGCAGGAAGAGAATGAGGGTGTGTTCTTGACGCTTCTTTTTATGGCACAAAGTCTTGGATGGGGAAGGGAATGGAGGAAGAGCAGGTCAGTTTCCCTCACCTGTGGAGTGGAGCCTGAGGGGTGGGTGTGGCCTTCTGACACACTTCCGGTATGTTAGGGGGCGTGGCATATGCAAATGAGTTCTGCTAATGAGCTCCTGCACCTCTTTTTCTACGAAATGACCCCTGGAGTGGACCAAGAGAACTTTTTTTCCTCCCTCTCCCAAAGTACTAGAACTTGAGGGCAGCCAATGAAGCTGGTGGGCAGTCGGTTCAGGATGGACAAAAAGAAATATTGCTTTGCACAGAGAGTGGTTAGAATGTGGCATTTGCTGCCAAAGGACGTCATGATGGCCACAGGAATAAACAGCTTTAAAAGGGTATTAGAGAGATTCACGGAGAAGTCTGTCAATGCCTACTAGCCGTGGAGGGGAACCTCCACATTCAGAGGCACTAATCCTCTGAATCCCAGATCCAGGAGGGTACGTCAGGGGAAGGCCTCGGCCTCTATGCCCTGTTGCTGGCACTCCTGAGGAACTGGTTGGCCACTGTGTGAGACAGGATGCTGGGCTAGGTGGACCCTCCCTGGTCTGATCCAGCAGGGCTCTTCTTAGCTTCTTATGACCAAGATCAGTTCCCCTGGAGAAAATGGCCACTTTGGAGGTTGAACTCTATGCATGAAGTCCCTCACTTCCTCAAACCCTGCCCTCCCCAGGCTCCACCTTGAAATCTCCAAAAATTCCCCGACTTGGGGTTTGCAATTCAACCGCCTCCCCTTCCCATGTCATGTCCATAAATCCGCTTGCCAAAGATACCCCTTCTCTCTGAATGCTGTTTGCTAATCCATTTTCTAGGGGGCATCGCTTTTGCTTCAGTCATAAGCCATTAGAGATGATAGAGAGACAGAGAGACAGAGAGACAGAGAGACAGAGAGACAGACAGACAGACAGACAGACAGACAGACAGACAGACAGACAGACAGATAGATAGATAGATAGATTGATAGATGGATGGATAGATGGATGGATGGATGGATGGATGGATGGATGGATGGATGGATGGATGGATGGAAGGATGGAAGGATGGATATTTAAGAAATAAAGCCACAACAGGTAGACTGACAGAACATATACTTCAGCAATTACCACAGGAAGTAGCTATCACCCTCAAAGTATTATGGATAACCACAAGGTGGCCATCAGCCTAAAATTGGCGGCATATTGTAGTTGCCAAAGCAAAACTGGCTATTTTCAAAATCACCCTTCCTTGACTCTTTGCAAGTAACCGTCCCACTTCCTACCAACCAATGAGACGCCAGTCTCATTTGGAACCACCAAGACGGAATGCCTGAATCTACAAAGGGAGCATCTAATGGAAGTTGTGTAGTTTTCTGGACGGTCACAATTGGCCTTTCTTCCTAATGAAGGGATGTCCTGACTGAAGAGGGGTGCGCAGAATTCAGGGGTTGGGGAACATAACACTCAGGCAATATTCAAATCTTTCTTGATATGGGAAGGGGGCCTACCAATGGTGTTTTGTCAAGAGGTGGCTCCTTGTCTCTTTGGGAGACATCTGCGCGCCAGCTCGATGTGTATCTCTTCCCTAGAAAACCCTACTGGGTCACTATAAGTCAGCTGGGATGTGATGGCACTTTCCCAAAAAAGCCAGCCAAAAAAGAGACAGGGCCTGCTCTGTGTTTGCAGGAGATGGGGGCGTTGGTTTGGGTCCCGTTCGAAGGAAACAAGCCCACACGGACACAATGTCCTCCTTATGTTTTGTCTTGTGCTCAAGCAACTGACCTGCTAAACATCACTGCACCTCCAGATCTACAAAACAAACCTGTCTAGACTCCAGATCCCCGGATCCATGCTAGTTCCACTCCAGGGTGGCTTCACACAACAGAGGAGAGGTTGCTAACCCTGATGGCTGTATTCAGAAGCAGAAAAGCTCAGAACATCAGATAGTGGGAACCAGGGGTCATTTGGGGCCGGAGCTAGGCGGAGCCAGGAGTGGGCACTAGGGCAGCCACAGGCCGAATCAGATTCTCTGATCTGATTCAGCCCGCTGCCGAATTGATGTCGAAATCTGGTGGCGGATTAAAAAGCAACTGGAGGGAAGGGGGGTTGAGGGAAAAACTCCAAACTTGCAGGGTAGCTGCTGGAGCCTCTCCCCAAAACACCCACCAAGTTTCAAGAAGATTGGACCAGGGGGTCCAATTCTACAGGCCCCCAAACAGGTTGCCCCCATTAGCTCCATTGTTCTCTATGGTGGGGGAAAAGTAACGTTTTTTCCCACCATAGAGAACAATGGAGGGGATGGGGCAACCGGTTTGGGGGCCCATAGAATTGGACCCCCTGGTCCAATCTTCTTGAAACTTGGTGGTATTTCATGGAGAGGCCCCAGCAGCTACCCTGCAAGTTTGGAGCCTCTCCCTCAAACCCCCTCTCCTCCAGCCCCTCATATACCCTATGAGTTTTTGCCATTGACTTCAATGGCCCACAGGGTATAATGGGGCTGAAACTGACATTTGGCTGGTGATGTCAGGGGGCGTGGCATATGCTAATGAGTTATGCTAATGAGATCCTGCACCTCTTTTTCTATGAAATGACCCCTGGTGGGAACAGACAACAGGGGAGGTATGATGCCTTCTGTCTTGGTTGCAAAATTGGGAAGGGCTCAGTGGCTCAGTGGTAGAGCATTTGCTTGCTATGCAGAAGGTCGCGAGTCCAGTTCTTGGCATCTCCAGTTAAAGGACCAGGTAGCAGGTGATGTGAAAGACCTCCGCCTAAGACCCTGGAGAGCTGTCAAGAGGGGCTGTGGCTCAGTGGAAGAGCCTCTGCTTGGCATGCAGAAGGTCCCAGGTTCAATCCCCGGCAGCATCTCCAGTTGGAAGGACCAGGTAGCAGGTGATGTGAAAGACCTCCACCTAAGACCCTGGAGAGCTGCTGCCTGCCTGAGTAGACAGCACTGACCTTGATGGACCAGGGATCTGATTCGATATAAAGCAGCTTCATGGGGCTCCCGAGAACATCTGGCTCTCCACCATGGAGAACAGGATGCTCAATCAGATTGCTCTTTGCTTTGGGCTCTTCTTGCATGCATGCACAACTGGATGCACATCTGGATATTATGTGCTCCCACCATTCCCAATTCTCCTCTTCTGGATTTGGGCAATGAAACTCTCTGATTCCAATGTGTAAGAAAAGTATGCAGATAAGGAAGCAATAGAAGTGGAACATGCCGCTGTGTACTAGAACGCTCTAGAAGGTACCACCTTCTATGCAAACACACAGAGATATAGGTGTGAGTATGTATGTAGACCTGATAATGTATAATGTCCTTATGCTAATCTGAAAGGACAAAAATTAGGGGCACGTTATTAATCTGGGGCAAAGGGATGTTAACAAGCCCACTCAGCTCCGAAAGCCCCCAAACAATAGTCACATTATTCAGCAACATATATCATTTCTGTGTAATTTATGAAGCATTACATACGGCTGGCCCACAAGAGCCACTGACGTAAATGGCAATAAATCTGGTGTGGGCAAATATCTGTCCTGTATTTGTCTCTTGATGGGAGAATGTGGACCATAAATTGAAAAAATAAATCACCGGGGGGGGGGGGGGAGAAAGAAAGAAAGAAAGAAAGAAAGAAAGAAAGAAAGAAAGAAAGAAAGAAAGAAAGAAAGAAAGAAAGAAAGAAAGAAAGAAAGAAAGAAAGAAAGAATTGGAGCTGGTGCGCTCATAATGTTTTTAGAACATTCTAAACTGGAGAACTGAAAAATACCCATCCCCTACAGTCTTTACAAATGTGGCAGATGCTGGAAAAACCAAAGTGTGCCTAGGAAGAATGGACTCTGCCATTCTATGCTGCAAGTGGGTATTGCACATTTGAATGTTGCCCACTGGAGGGGGGGGGGGCAACCTCTCATATTAAAATCTTCTGGTTCTCTGACCATAAAGAGGTTTCTCTTGACAGACACACCTGTAGCCTTAGTGTTATATTCCATAAGCCCCTTTTATATTCCATAAACCACATTTCCACATCATTCACACTTTTGTAACGCAGCTCCCACAGAGTACAGGCCCACTCACATGAAGGTAAAGTCTTCCCTTTCATAGTCAGGTTCCATGTCAGAACATATAACTGACACATCAGCTGATTGTCACGCATCTTTCTAAGTTTGCCTTTTGGAAGCATGCATGGGTTGGTATAACATTTGGTGTAAGTGGTTAAGTGTAGTGGTTAAGTAAGTGGTTAAGCAGACTCTAATCTGGGAGAACCGGGTTTGATTCCCCACTTGCAGCTGCTGGATGACCTTGGGCCAGTCACAAGTTCTCTCAGAGCTGTTCTTTCAAGGACAGTTCTGGAAAGAGCTCTCTCAGTCCCATCTACCTCACAGGGAGTCTGTTGTGGGGAGGGGAAAGGAAAGGAATCTGTAAGCCGCTCTGAGACTCCGAGTGAAGGGCAGGGTATAAATCCAATCTCTTCTTCTTCTTCTTCTTCTTTAATTGCCCAGAAATGGATCCTTTTTCCTGGTTCAAACAGTGCCTCTACGACAAACTCATCAGGCAACCTTTGGCAAGCCAATTTCATCCTTGCGCACTTGCCTTACAATATGCAGTTAAGAATTGTGGCCTATTGTTAAGTCCGCTGACCGCCACCGAGTGCCAGCGACATGCAGCCTGAGCTTGGCTCCTGGAAATAATAGGGGCCAAGGATCCTGAACCTCCAAGAGTACACCAATAGGGTCTTTGGCAGGAGATTCAAACCCTCCAGTAGGACTGTGGGTGTGTCTCAGGGGGCTGTATATAGTTGGCTGCCTCGGCCGGTAAACTTTGTCTTGTTGTGTACCTAATAAACTGAGCTGTTTATCACTACCTCGTCCTGCTCCTCCATGCATCAGACCCAGTACACAATAGTGGCGACGAGGATGGGATCCCGCTGAGCTAGCCAGGCTGCTGGGGCCCCAAGGAAGACAAAGACCTCTGCCGCTGCTGCAGCCAATGAGCACCGAAGGCAAACAGGTCGCTTCTGTGCCTCACCAACACAGCACAATGGCAGTCGCTCCAGGAGCGGGACTTGTCCCTCCCTTCGACCTGACTCACCCTCACCAATGGGAAGCCTGGGTTGAGGGACTCGTCCATCCTGATTTTCTATCAGGTCACCGAAGAGGAGTGAAAGAGGGGCCTCCACATCGGCTCCTGCAGCCCAGCTACCATCGAGCTGGCCCAAAATCTGCTACCGCCTACAAAGCTCTCTGAGGCCTCGTTTGACCAGATCGTCAAGGCGCTCCAGGGCCATTTTGTCCCCCAACCGTTGGAGATTTCACACCACGTGGCCGTCTACTACCAGCTGCAGCAATCGCGTGAGTCTGTTGCAGAGTACCGGGCTGAGCTCCGCCAGCTCGCTCCTGAATGCAACTAAGGAGCCCATCTGGAGATGGCCCTCCACAACTGATCAGTCTGCGGCCTGAGGGAGGAGAAGGTCCAGCACCAAATCATGGAGGCGGAGACCTGCACCCTCGCCTCCATCCTCTCCACAGCCACCACATGGCAGAGGTCGCACCCGTCCACTACCAGGCTCACTACCAGTCACCGCACGGCGGCCTCACACCAGGCAAGCAGCAACCCCACCGACTCCGACTGAGACGAGGTTCGCCTGACCCAACAGCCCACCAGGAGGTGACATCCAGGAGTCATGCCACGCTCTGCACCCGTCCAGGAGTCTGGCCATCAGGAGTACGCCAGTTGCAGAGACCGGCACAACCAGAAGACATGTCATTTCAGGGATGCCACTTGCCAGAGCTGTGGCCACTGCGGCCACATAGCACGAGCCTGCCATTCCAGGTCATCCCACGCCCCAACAAGACAGCTGTCTCCACGCACCACGAGGAAAAACGCTGCCCCAGAAGACCTCTACTTCCTCATGAGTGAACAGGTACTGCGGCTTCTGAGCCAGACCTCAGCCCCAAAAATCAAGGTCCGGGTTAAAATAAAGGGGTCCCCTCGTTCCATGGAGTTAGACTCCGGGTCCGCGGCCTCCATCATATTGGTGGAGACACTCGAGAGACTGTGTCCTAATGGGGGGCCCATCTGCGTCCTCCACCCATGACCCCGGTGGACTTTCAGCAGAACAGTGTTCCTATACGGGGTGTGGGGAGGTTCCGAGTCCAGTACCAGGGCTTTAACGACTACCTGGACTTGATAGTAGTTGAGGGCAACCTGGTCAGCCTTTTGGGCCATGCTTGGTTCGCCCCTCTGGAATCTCCATCGAGGGAGTAAAGCAATGCATCCCACAGGATTTCAGCAAAGTCTGCAGTGAGTTTCTGTCTGTCTTTGATGGGACCCTGGGCCACGACACAGGTCCCCCAGTATCCTTGCAACTCAACCCCCAAGTGGCACCTATCCACATATGAGCCAGGAGGGTCCCGTTTGTTCTAAAGCCAAATATCGATGTGGAACTGGACCACCTCATGGCCCAAGAGGTCCTGGAATCAGTCTCCCATGCTGTCTGGGAGACCCCCATAGTCACCCCCGTAAAACCGAACGGGGGTGTCCACATCTGCACGGACTATAAGTGCATGCTGAATAAGGCTCTACAGGACCACGCATACCCGGTTCTGGTTGTGAGTCACATGCTGGCCACTTCAGTGGGGGGCGAAGGTTTTCGGCAAACTCGATTTTGCCCAGGCCTACCAGCAGCTCTCTGTGGATGAGGCCACGGCCGCCATGCAAACCATTGTCACGCATCGGGGGCATTCAAAGTAAAGTGGCTGCAGTTTGGGGTGAGCATCACCCCGGGCCTTTTCCAACATCTCATGGATTCTCTTTTGGAAGGGATCCCAGGCGTCACACTGTTCTTCAGTGATGTGTTGATCACCACAGCCACGCCGGATGACTTGGTCTCCCGTCTGTGAGCCGTTCTCCGCCACTTCCACGAAGCAGGCCTCAAAGTAAAGTGGGAGATGTGCCTTCTAGGAGTCCCTTCCATTGACTTCTTGGGGTTCATGGTCAATGCGGACGGCCTCCACCCGGCAAGGGACATCATTGAGGCTCCTCCACCCAACTCCAAGCTGGAGCTCCAGGCGTTCCTGGGCCTCTTGAGCTTTTAACATTCCTTCCTCCCCCACAGGGCGGCAGTAGCGGAGCCCTTACACCACTTGTTGGACAAGCAAGCCCCCTGGTCTTGGGCCCCCCCGCCAGACCTCCACATTCAAAGGTGTCAAGGCTCCCTTAATCTCAAACGCGGTCCTGGCACACTTCGATGAATCACTTCCGGTGATTCTGGCCTGCGACGCCTCCCCCTACGGCGTGGGCGCTGTACTGGCTCACCAGCTCCCGGATGGGCGAGATTGTATCAAAACATGTGCTCAGCTTCTAGTGTAGGGTTGTCAGCCTCCAGGTGGGGCCTGGGGATCCCCCGCTTTTACAACTGATCTCCAGCTGACAGAGATCAGCTCCCCTGGAGAAAATGGCTAATTTGAAGGGTGGACTCTGTGGCATTGTACTATGCTGAGGCCCCTCCCCTCCCCAAACCCCACCTTCTCCTGGCTCCACCCCCAAAGTCCCCAGGTATTTTCCAACCCGGACCTGGCAACCCTATTCTAGTGTCAGCTAATTACCTTCTTCTTTACCCAGGATTTCTTTGGTGTTTTAAAATGTGGTTTTAATACGTCCTTATTTCATGCTGATATTTGTAATTCCTTATACGACTTTTAATTGTCTATAGGCCACCCTGAAGACTTTTGGTGGAGAGCACAGGACAGAAATTATTTTTGTTTTGTTCTGTTTTAAAAATAGCCAAGATGACGTGTGAAGTGCTTCAAAAAACGAATCTCTAGATGAAGAGTGTATTATGATTATCACAGTGAACATTAAAGATTGTGTGTATTTTAATGCCCGTGTGCACACGTACTCTATTTAGAAAATGTGTATGCTCCCTCTCCTGTTGAGACAGTTCACATTGAAAATAATGAAGACAAAACCAGCCAAAAACCAGGGGGGGAATCAATAAAACAATTCAGTGCTTGGAGGTAGAGGTCCCCCCCAGCTCCTGCCCCCAGCCACCAATCAGCTGGCTGGTGGGAGGGACTTACCAGTAGAAAGAAAAAAGCCTAGGCCATGTTGCCAGTGTTACACAGGAAGTGACATCATGGTAGAAGCTGGTTTTACCATAGAGTTTTTTCCCCAAATACCAGAGTGGCACCCGGAAGTCTGACATGACTTCTTGGGGTTTGATTCTTTGGTTGTGTTGCCTTCAACCACCTCTCCCACCCTGTTTTTCAAAAAAAAATCCTACAAGTAACAGCAGGGCTTTTTTTCTGGGGGAATGCACTGGAAGGGGGTTCCGGAACCTCTTTGGCAAAACCCTTTTTTAAATGTTAAAAAGTTCGTGAGTTTTCAGTCTACAGGTTGAAAACTTCGTTTCCCTCTCGAGCAACGCTCTCGCTAAGCTGTGGAGTCTTGTGAGCAAAAATTCTACTTTGTGAGCTACGTGAGCGAGCGATTTGGCTTCTGCATAAATTAGCTTGCTCTGGAGCCATCCTCCCGAAGACAAAAATCTGTGAACTGGAGGCTAAAAAAACTGTGAGCTATCTCACACACACGCAGCTTAGCGGGAACACGCTCTTGAGAGTTCCGGCACCTCTTTTTCATAAAGAAAAGAAAAGAAAAGACCTCCTGCCCTCTTCTGGAACTACTGAAGGCTTGATAAACAGAACCAAAGGCATTTCCGCATCTTGTTAGGGTCCTACATGCATTCCGGCTTGTTGCTTGTACAGCTTGCTGTTTCTCACCGGCACAACTCACAGCCATGCCAGGCTTCAAATTCAGGCCAAGGGGTCCCCGCAGATGGCTTGGAAACGAGCTCCGAAGAGACTGCCTTTTGATTCACCGAGCCAGCCCAGGTTGCTGCCACCGAATTGATGTCTGAGTCTCCCAAAGAGAGAGCAGGGCCGGCACCAGCAGCCTCCCAGCGGCTGGTCAAAGGGCAAGAACAGTGTAGACGGAAGGCCGCCTCTTGGCTGTCTTCGCCAGAGCAAGTCTACTGAGTTGTGACAGCTGGAAGCCGGGAAATCAATAAGATGTAAAGGTGATTTTCTTTCTCTCTCTCCCTCCTCCTCCCTCCTTGTGCCTGTGTCTTCCGAGGAATGACATCAGGATTTGACTCAGAGTCTGCAGAAGGCCACGGCAACCCTTCATGTTCCTCCTCTGAGCCAGGGTTGCCAGCTTCCAGGCAGGGGCTGGAGATCTCCCGAGATTGCCAGTGCTCTCCAGTTTACAGAGATCCGTTCCCCAGAGAAAATGGCTGCTTTGCAGGGTGGACTCTAGAGACATACCCTTATTATGTCTGCTGACCGCCATTGGGCGCCAGCGGCATACAGTCAGAGCGTGACTCCGAGAGACAATAGGGGTCTAAGATCCCAGACCACCACTAGCCCTCCAATAAGAACTCTGGCAGGAAATTCAAACCCGCCAATAGGACATTGGGGTGTGTCCTAGGAGTCGTATATAGTTGGCCATCTCGGCCAGTATTGCCTGCTTGATGTGTACTCAATAAATCTATGCTGATCACTACGTTGTAGTCCAGATTTCCATGCATCAAACCCAGGACACAATAACCCTGTTGAAGTCCCTCCTCGCCTCTCCCCTCCCCCAAACCCCACCCTCCCCAGGCTCCACACCCAAAGCTCCAGGAATTTCCCAAGTGGGAGTTGGTAACCCTGTTCTAAACCCATGGCTTTTGTGTGTTGGCAGCCCAGCCATATATATCTATCATCTATCGTCCATCTGTCTGTCTGTCTGTCTATCTATCACCTATCATCTGTCTATCATCTAGAGAAAGAAGAAGAGATTGGATTTATACCACACCCTTCACTACCTGAAGGAGTCTCAGAATGGCTTCCAATCTCCTATCCCTTCCCCTCCCCACAACAGGCACCCTGTGAGGTAGGTGGGACTGAGAGCGCTCTTTTGAGAACTGCTCTTGACAGAACAGCTCTGAGAGAGCCATGACTGACCCAAGGCCGCACCAGCAGCTGCATGTGGAGAATCAAACCCAGTTCACCCAGATTAGAGTCCGCGATCCTAACCAATACATCTATCTTTCTTTCTTTCTTTCTTTCTTTCTTTCTTTCTTTCTTTCTTTCTTTCTTTCTTTCTTTCTTTCTTTCTTTCTTTCCTTCCTTCCTTCCTTCCTTCCTTCCTTCCCTCCCTCCCTCCCTCCCTCCCTCCCTCCCATCATCTATCTATCTAGTATTTGTAAATGTGACGGCTCGTATTCATCCCATGATAGCTTTGATTCTCTCTTCTCTCAGCCTGTTGAATAGCCTAACCAATGAAGGGGAACTGTCAGCCCTTGGGTTGCCAGCAGTGTTCCCTCTAAGCTGAGTTAGTGTGAGCTAGCTCACCGTTTTTTAGCTTCCAGCTCACCCATTTTTGTCTTAATTCGGGAAGGAGGGCTCCGGAGCAAACTAATTTATGCAGTAGCCAAATGGCTCGCTCACAACTTTAATGCCAGGAGCTCACAAAGTAGACTTTTTGCTCACAAGACTCCACAGCTTAGAGGGAGCACCGGTTGCCAGTACTGGGCAAGAGACGTGGGGGGCAGGGTATGGACGCTCAGCATCTCACCAATGCCATGATGCGACTTCTGGTGTGGACCCTGGGGTGACACTCTAGGATCCACTCAAATTGTGAAGTCTTGGGTTAGTCCTAGAGCACCTCCCTGACACAGTGATGTCAGAAGTGCCTGCTGCATCAGCGCAATGCCAATTTTCACCCTTCCCCTATTTTGCTCCACTGAGCAGCTGTGGCAGTGGTGGGATCCCAGATCAGGTGGACCCCCTATAGCAGGAGGCCTAGCAGATGAGTCAGCTGTTACTCTGCTCATAGATGGAGACCAAAGCTTGTGAAAAATCGTGCTTTATCTAGCTGGCAATCAGAGGACCGTTTTCAGCAGCCCAGATCCAAAGATGGGTGAGTATGTTGAAGGGGGCTGTGTAGCTGGGGAGACGCAACGGATACAGTCTTTTAGGCTGGATGTACAGCAGGGTTATAACGGGAACTTTGGAAGATCTCCCCAGGTGCTACAAAGAGCTGATCCAGCTTCTTGCGAAGGAAGCTGAACAGGTAGGTAGTTAGGTAGGTAGGTGGCTCAGTGGTTAAGACGCTGAGCTGCAGACCGGTAGGTTGGTAGCTCGGCAGTTCGAGACTCGAGTGTCGCGTGACGGAGTGAGCTCCCATCTCTGGCCGAAGCTCCTGCAAGCCTAGCAGTTCGAAAGCAAGGAATTGCAAGTAGATAAATAGGTACCGCTTCAGTGGGAAAGTAACAGCGTTCCGTGCGCCTCGGTATTTAGTCATGCTGGCCACATGACCATGGAGAAGTCTTCAGACAGCACTGGTTCTTTGGCTTGAAAATGGAGATGAGCGTCGCCCCCTAGAGTCAGATTCGACTGGCTTTCGAGCAAAGGAAACCTTTATGATAGATAGATAGATAGATAGATAGATAGATAGATAGATAGATAGATAGATAGATAGATAGACACACACACACACAACTTAAGCCTAGAAGACCTAACTTCAACAACTCCGGCAGCCATCTTCTTCCCAAATACCAACAGGAGGCAGATGGGTTCTTCTCCAAACATAACTTTTTAAAATGCTGTATCATTCTTGGATGGCCCAGGCTAGCCGTTATCTTATCAGAGCACGGAAGTTAAGCAGGGTCAGCCCTGGTTTGTACTTGGATGGGAGACCACCAGGGAAGTCCAGGGCTGCTGCACAGAGGCAGGCAATGGCCAACCTCCTCTGAACTTCTTTTGCCTTGAAAAACCCATATGGGTTTGCCATAAATCAACTGCAACTTGCTGGCATTTCATATGCAAACAACCTGAACAGATCCGACTGTTTGTGAACAGCTGAACAGCCAAACAAAAAATCGGCTCCCCACTGGCCACTGGTGAACAGTCTATGAGCTGAGCCGACGGATGTTTGAGCGTCCCAGATTCTCAGTGTTTCAGGGGCTCAGCCCTAGCATTTCATCCAGCTACCAAGACCAGTGGCTGCTCATATTCTGTCCGCGACAGAGCACGTTCTCTGTGAGGTTTGATTCCATCGGCCTTTTTGATCTGTGCCAGAGAAAATAAAACTTTGAGGAAAAATCCCAAGGACATAACAAAGGCGGTGTGAGACGGCTTCCTTAAGACACCGGACAGTGCAGGCAGAAATGTCTATGAAATAAACGAGAAATCGGGGAGTTATAAGACTCTGATGTTGAGGAAAAATAAAATGGGAGACATAACTCAGTTCAAGAAGACTTCCTTGGGACTGTGCCTTGTGAAATCCTTGCAGCCCTCAAGGGGCCAAAATACCCTGTTCAGGTCCAATCTATAGGCAATAACATTCAGGTAAGTTAGTCATGGCCAGATGTCTTTGCTGTATTCCAGACAACTGAAACAATAGAAAACCCTATGCACAGAACAGGTGAGGCAGATTAAAACATCCCGGTTTCTTTTTAAATCAGGCCTTTGCATTAGCCTACCCAAACTACTAGTCCACACATTTTTCCCTCCTCTGGCTTGCAACTCCTGTAGGTTAGCCATTTGTTGAACATTGCAGTCTAACCGGGGGGGGGGGGGGGACTGGGACTCTTTTCTGTTAAATGAAAGCTTTTTCTGCTTCTGATCACAAGTTGCATTGAATGTGCCTGCAGTCTAACTCCATGCAGATGACCCATCCATGCACTGACTCCCCACATGGGGAGGGAGAGAGGGTCATCGCGAGCATACCAGCCCTGCTCCCCCCCACCTCCGTGCAAAGGTCAAAACGTTTGCAAGGTGTGAGGAGGTCAGGGAGCTGTTCCTGTTGGCAGCAGAGGAGAGGACTCACAACAATGGGTTTAAGTGAGGGGCGGGAAGGTCCCGACTGGATCTTAGGGGAAACTTTTTTTACAGTCGGAGTTGTGCAAGGGTGGAGGTGGTGAGCTCCCCCTCCCTGGCAGTCTTTAAGCAGTGGCTGGACAAACACTTGTTAGGGATGCTCTAGGCCAGTGGTTCTCAACCTGTGGGTCGGGACCCCTTTTGGGGTCGAACGACCCTTTCACAGGGGTCGCTGGCTGGCGTCCCAAGCCCACCCCGCTGGCAGGAAAGGGCCCCACGCAAGCTGATTGCCATGGGAACCTAACTTTTAGGAACTGATTCCAATCCAGTGTAAGAATAATGGTTGGACATAAGATATTGGTTCAGGCAAGATTTTGTATAGATGGGACAGAAAATAATGTTTTTATTGGTTTTGTCAAAGCCGTTTAGACAACACAACAAATAATTTTATGGTTGGGGGTCACCACAACATGAGGAACTGTATTAAAGGGTCACAACATTAAGAAGGTTGAGAACCACTGCTCTAGGCTGATCCTGCACTGAGCAGGGAGTTGGACTAGATGCCCTGTATGGCCCCTTCCAACTCTGATTCGATGATTCTGTGTGGAGAAAAAGCTTCTTTCCCATGATCAGCTGTTTGGTGTAGTGATTAGGAGTGCGGACTCTAAACTGGAGAACCGAGTTTGATTCCCCACTCCTGCTCCACATGCAGGCAGCTGGGTGACCTTGTGTCAGTCACGAGTTCTCTCAGCGCTGTTCTCTCAAGAGCAGTTTCTGTCAGAGCTCTCTCAGCCCCACCGACCTCACAGGGTGTCTGTTGCAGGGAGAGGAAGGGGAAGTTAGATTGTAAGCTGCTCTGAGACTCCCGAGTGAAGGGCAGGGTATCAATCCAACCCTCCTCCTCCTCCTCCTCTTCTTCTTCCTGACTGTTGATGAACACAGCACCTGGGGTATGCACGTGGCATTTCTCCATGCATTTGTACCACGCAGATGACTCGCCCGCCCGCCCTGCACGGTGAGTCGATTTAAGAACGGGTCACCTGCACCGAGGATCAGTGTACACCTGACGTTCCTTTGTGCATGCACTGAGCAATTCTCATTCAATGCAGAAAGTGTGATGCGCACCCCACATTTGTCCGGGACTGGTCTCTGGTTTCACTAGTAAATCGAACATGCATTAGCTCTTTCTTACAAACAGGTGTACGCATGTACAGGCAGGACGTACCCGCATTTGCTCTACCATGTGAACGAGGCTTCCTTGGGCTCCTTGGAGGCCTTTCCTCCAGGACTGTTTTAGAGACTGTTAAAGCAGCCGACTATTGCAAGGGTGGTTGGAAAGAAAGCTTGGTTTATTAACAGTCAACAGAAAGTAAGGAGGGTTGGACTCCGGCGAACGGTGTGTCACCTGTATTCTGTTGCCTGATGTACTTCTTATTAAGGCTAGTCCTGCGAGCCCCCACGATGGCAGTATCTAGGAGAAGTGACAAATCAAGAAAGCAAGAATTCATCCATCTTTTGGTGGTGTTGTTGTTGTTCAGTCGCCCAGTCGAGTCCGACTCTTCGCGACCCCATGGATCATATCATGCCAGCCCCTCCTGTCTTCCGTCATGCTCCGGAATTTGCTCAACTTCATGTTTGTTTCATCGATAACACTGTCCAACCATCTCATCCTTTGCCGTCCCCTTCTTCTTTGACCTTCCGTCTTTCCCAGCATCAGGGTCTTCTCCAGGGAGCACTCCCTTCTCATTTGGGGGCCGAAGTATTTGAGCTTCCGCTTCAGGATCCGGCCTTCCAGGGAACAGTCAGGGTTGATTTCTTTTAGGATTGACTGATCTGATCTCCTTGCAGTCCAAGGGACTCTTGAGAGTCTTCTCCAGCACCATAATTCGAAAGCATCTATTCTTCGGTGCTCGGCCTTCCTTATGGTCCAACTCTTGCAGCCATACATCACTACTGGGAATACCATTGCTTTGACCATATGGACTTTTGTTGGCCGGGTGGTGTCTCTACTTTTTATTATGCTGTCTAGGTTTGTCATTGCTTTCCTCCCAAGGAGCAGGGGTCTTTTAATTTCATGGCTGCCGTCACCGTCTGCAGTGATCTTGGATCCCAGGAAGGTGAAGTCTATCACTGTTTCCACGACTTCCCCTTCTGTTTGCCAAGGAGTGATGGGGCCGGATGCCATGATCTTTGTTTTTTTTGATGTTGAGTTTCAAGCCAATTTTTGCACTCTCCTCTTTCACCCTCTGCAAGAGGCTCTTTAGGTCATCTCCCCTTTCTGCCGTTAGAGCGATTATGTAAGCCGCCCTGAGCCCACTTCGGCAAGGAGGGCGGGGTAAAAGTGAACATAATAAATAAATTAAATAAATATCTGAGGTTGTTGGTGTTTCTTTTGGTTTACGTCTTTCTTATTCAAGCACATGTGGATGAGAATGGCCAGGGATGCTTGCAGGTACAGGAAAGGCATAATGCCATCGTCTTCCAACTCTGCATGGTTCCAGGGTAACCAAATTCCCTTCCTTGCGCTGCCCAACTCTAGCTTTTGTGACCAGATATCATTGGGGTGCTCCGCTGTTCAGGCCCACAGCCAGGATTTTTAAAGTCGGGGGGCATTTAATTTTCTTAGGGGGGGACTGGCTAATGAAATTAAAGTTAATTTCATTAAAGTTAAATAGACTTTCTGGGGGATTTTTCTGGCTCCGTGCTGCTGCCACCCTTCATGCCAGACAGCTGTGTTTGGATACCTGGCTTCTTCCCCGCAACTGCCACCGTTTGGGGGCCCTGGGTTGGATGGGAAGTTGTGGGGCATGGCCAGTGTGTTGGGGGGGCCTAGCCCTGAGATGCCCCACTGTAGCTACGGGCCCGCCACCGTTTGGAAACTGAAGCCTGCTCCACTGACATCAGCACAGCTTCTGGGAAGATTCACCTCCGTGAAGTCTCTGACAACGGTTATTAACGTTCACGGATACTTTCCTCTCTTGCAGAAGCTGAACTGCCAAAGGAAAAAGAAATTTATTTTTTAAAAAAGAAACTTTTTAAAAAATCTGCCAGCAAAATTAACCCCAGGCTCTAAGCAATTGGTTAGCGCAGATCAAAAATTGCGAGCCGGATGAGCTTGAAATAATAGATGTTGCTGCTTCCTTGCTGCCAACTCCCCCCCCCCCTCCCATTGTTATATCTTCCGAACATTAGTAGCTTTGTCCCATTAAACAATCAATAAGTGTATCTGTCAACACGAGGCGCCCATCCGTGGAAATCAGCTGGTTTAGTGCCATCTTACTTAATGCTACACACGTTGAAGGGCTTTGATTGACTCGTAATCTTTAACCGTTGAAGGGGAAAATATAGGCTGTGGAATGCAGAATGAGATACTCAAAAGAGATGTAGTTACTTCGCCTCCTTCTCCATCATGTATGTGACCTCTCCTCGATCACCCACACGACGCACGCACCACTGACTCTGATGCGAGCTCCAAAACTGGCAGAGAGATTTATGTATATTTTGTTTTATTTCACAAAACTTATACCCTGCTTGTCTGCCCTCAGGGCTATTTTTGGGCAGGAACGCACAGGAAGAGAGTTCTGGATGGCTCCTGAGTTGGCCACACCCAGCAGGAACTCATTAGCATAATAGGCCACACCCAACAGCAGAAACTCATTAGGATTGGCTACATTAGGGGTATGTGGCCTAACATGCAAATTAATTCCTGCTGCAAAAAGAAGCCCTGGGTTTTGACAACAAACAAGGTAAACAGAATAAGAAGCAAAAGCTGGGTGTGGCTGGATGACAACTCTTCTGGTAACATGGGGGTGTGGCCTAATATGCTAATAAGCTGTGCTGTCAGGGGTGTGGCCTAATATGCTAATGAGTTTCTGCTGTTGGGTGTGGCCTATTATGCTAACGAGTTCCTGCTGGGCTTTTTCTACAAAAAAATGTAATGCCAGGTAGCGGAGATATAAACTTTATAAAGGACACGAACACAAAGATTTTTTTTTTACTTAAAATAAAAACATGCTTGAAACATCGGCACTCTTGCAATATTTTGTTCATTTCACAGTATCTGATAACTGACACCTCTTGCTCTCTGAATTATTGCATCGAAATGTCTGTGCTGTTGCAATCTTGAGTATGCTGTTCAGGTGTGTATCTGGAAGCTGCAAACCTTCTTTCAATTTATTGACATTCACCACAGAAATCTCACGCTCAGAGTTCTGAGTCTAGGACCCAGGGGGAAACATGAAATCGCTGAGCGATTGAGAGAGTCTGGTGAAGCAAGCGATGATGCAGCAGCAGCAACAGAACTGGAAACAGGAGATGGCCAGGTCCAGGGCAGGCCTGACGGAAGCCCTCCGGAGGCCTGATACGGCCCATGAGCCGCATGTTTGACACCCCTGCACTAGAGGGCATCTTACCCTAATCCCCCAAATCCTGGGCTCACTGGATGGTTCTTTATGAGGGGAGGGAATCCATGAACACAGAAAACTAGCCTGTCAGGATAGGCTAGAACCGACCTCACAACTGAAGTGCAATAGCATGAAACCCCTCCCCTTATCTGGTATCTGACTAAGTGTGCATGCACACAAAATCTGATACACAGCATTAAACTTGGTTGATCTTAAAGGCGCCACTGGACAAACTCAGTTCAGCCCCTTCCTTTGTTTGAGAGAATCTGTCTGTGCGCTTTGCGAGTGGGAAGGCCGAAAGCGCCGTCAGCTTCAGTGGCGCTCCTCATGTGCCCACGCAGAAGGCTTTAATAACATTTCTGCTAATGCAGAACAGAGATCCGAGGGTTTTCTCACACGGTCGTCGGCATCTCGGAGAGCTTAATTATATAATACAACATATTCCCACATTAGATCACTGATGCTTAGTACGTGTGAGCGGAGCGGGGCTATTACCTAGCAACAGCCTCTAACAAATTGTAGGCAAAAAAGTGGGGAAGGGGGAATAAAGAGATTATATGCTACATCACTCTGCAGAGTCAAAATTGATAGCAAATTGCGTTTGCCCTTTTATCTCATGTGGAAAATCTATTGTGCCCAAGCAGAGGAAGGGAAAGATGCAGAGCTGAGAAGAACGGCCTTCTGGTCTCCACCCCCCCTTCCCTTCTTCTCCTTTTAAACCAGCTGAGGAATATCCCCCCCCCCCCAAAAAAAAAGGATAAAGGAAGGTGCTTGTCTTTCTGGAGATACCAAGCGGAAAAGAAAAGACCACAGTTGTGGTCAGTAAAAACAGCACTGCCCCCAACTTAATACAGCTCCGTGGGTAATATCATATGTGCTTACCTTAATAAGCTTTTGTGTCGGTTCGGGGACAGGAGTGACAGAAGGAGAGCTGTGTGATGGGGCTTTGTTCCGTCTCAATTTCCTGGTGTGGAGCCGCAGCTTGCAGGGGCTCTTAACTGCGGTGGGGAACGCCTGCTTTGTATGCAGAAGGCTTCTTCAACAACACCCCCCCCCCAAGCTCCCCATTTTAGAGCAGACACCTTCCAAGGAGGATTTTTGAAGTGCCGATAAGCATACTGTTAGGACAGTTGGGTGTATTTCCTAGGCCCGTGCGCACAGGGTTTGGCACGGGAAGGGCCGTGGCTCAGTGGCTGAGCGTCTGCTCGGCATGCAGGAGGTCCCAGGTTCAATCTCCGGCCACCTCCAGTTGAAAGGATGAGGCTAGAGGGAATGTGAAAAACATCCACCTAAGACCCTGGACAGCTCCTACCAGAGCAGACTGTACTTCCAGAAATTACTATACTTCCAGAGCCAGTTTGGTGCAGTGGTTAAGAGGGGTGGACTCTAATCTGGAGAAGCGGGTTTGATTCCCTACTCCTCCTCCACATGCAGCCAACTGGGTGACCTTGGGCCAGTCACAGTTCTCTCAGCGCTGTTCTCTCAAGAGCAGTTCTCTCAGAGATCTCTCAGCCCCATCTGCCTCCCAGGGTGTCTGTTGTGGGGAGAGGAAGGGAAGGAGATTGTAAGGCTGCGGTCACACGGGCCTTAAATGCGGGAGGAAGGGCTATTTCCTCCCGCATTTAAAGGGGCCGACCAGACGGCCGGCCCCAAGTCCCGCGCTGAAGCGAGCTCAAATGCGGGTTCCTCCCGCATTTTCTGACCCTGGGAAAATCAAGTGTTTCCCCGGGTGTTGCGGGAGGAACCCGCATTTGAGGTATCTGGACAGCCCTCTCTCGCAAGCATTGCGAGAGCAGGGCTGTCCAGATAGTCCTGCCAGCCATTCCCCCCCCCCCTTTTACACTTGGGCGCTTGGCCACTCAAGCGCCCAAGTGTAAAAGGGGAAAAAAAACACCCCAAACTCACCAGGCGGCTGGCAGGTCCTTGGCCGCCACCGCCGCTTCTGCCGCTGCTGTGGCCACCTCTTCTGCAGCTGCCGTCACCGTTCCTGCCACGGCCGCCTCTTCAGCGGCCACCAACGCCATTCCCGACGCCGACGCTGCCGCAGAGGTTGGGATGTATAGACATCCCAACCCGCGGTAAAAAATGCAGCCCCTTTAAATCCGGGAGCCGTGTTACCGCAGCCTAAGCCTCTCTGAGATTCCGAGTGAAGGGTGAGGTATAAATCCAATTCTTCTTCTTCCTCTTCTTCTTCCTCTTCTTAAAAACATCTTTTGCAAACTCTGTGTCTGCCAGGAATGTGGCTGTGGCTCAGTGGTAGAGTATCTGATCAGCATGCAGAAGGTCCCGGATTCAATCCCTGTCATCTCCCACTAAAAAGATGAGGTTGCAGGCAACATGGAGGAACTTCTGCCTGAGACTCTGGAGAGCTCTTACCAGAGCACACTACACTTCCAGTACAAGGGGAAAGTGAAAACATCCTTTGCAAGCTGTGCCTGTCGTGAAGGGGACCATGGCTCAGTGGTAGAGCATCTCCTGGACATGCAGAAGGTCCCGGTTTCAATTCCCAGCATGGCACAGTGGTTAAGAGCAGTGGAGTCTAATTGGTAGAATCGGGTTTGATTCCCCACTGCTTCACATGAAGCCTGCTGGGGTGACCTTGGGTCAGTCACAGTTTTCTCAGAACTCTCTCAGCCCCACCTACCTCACAGGGTATCTGTTGTGGGGAGAGGAAGGGAAGATGATTGTCAGGGCTCATTTCGTAGCAGGAGCTCCTTTGCATATTAGGCCACACACCCCTAATGTAGCCAATCCTCCAAGAGCTTACGGGGGCTATTGTAAGCTCTTGGAGGATTGGCTACATCACGGGTGTGTGGCCTAATATGCAAAAGAGTTCCTGCTACGAAATGAGCCCTGATGATTGCAATCTGCTGTGAGACGCCTTAGGGTAGAGAAAAGTGGGGTATAAAACCCAACTCTTCTTCTTCATCATCATCTCCAGTTTAAAAGGTTCAAGGAGTGGATAATGTGAAAGACCTCCACCAGAAACCTGGAGGGCTGCTGCCCATCTGAGTGGGCAAGGCTGACCTTGATGGATTCTGTATAATGCAGCTTCATGCATTCATGTGACAGTGTGTCATAGTAGCTCTATAACTATTGTTCACAACTTGTATCCACAGGAAAAAAGCGTTGTGAACTATTGCTATAGCTCAGCAGCTGCATCATACCCGACAAGGTGTGGACACACCCTAACAGGTCTTTAAATGAGAAATGAAACCGGTATCCCTTCTCTTAAGGCTCGGACACACCTTATAATTATTAGATACTGGGAAAGAATGGAAAACTCACAAACTAATTCCCTCAGTCATCAATCCTTTAACCTGCTGTTAGCCAAAGATTCACCAGTGCCTTGATTTTCTTAACAACGTTCGCTCAAGATACTCTACTCCCGATGATCTTTTGGGAACATCAATGGATAGATCCCAACTTAGAAACTGGATTTATGATTTTGACGCCCAGTTAGACCGCTCTTTGATATTAAAATCAAAAGCAGCACCATGGTACAAACTAACCAAATCGGACCATGCTAGAACTTAGTCAGCATCTCCGAACATGTACTTAGAGCATCCTTTACTTCCCTATAGTTTCAATCAATGCCAATGGCAATTTTGGAGGGCCGCTTTAATCAAACTCCATTGGCCCATCATCTATGTATTTGCGGCAACCGTGTACTTGAAGACTTACCTCACTATATCCTCTTTTGCCCTCTGTACTCCAGTCCGAGGGCTAAATTTTTAGCAGGTATCTTATCTGGTCTTAGGGTATATCCAATTGAGGATCAAATCTCATTTTTGTTATCTGACACTGATGCTTATGTTTCTTACAAAGTTTTGTTATTTGCCCTTGCTGCAAAGAATATACATTCCAAGGTGGCAACGGGTAGGGGCATTATCGAGGTTACAGTATTAAATCAGTCACATTTTGCTATTGACTTCTGGTACTTCTGTATATTTTGATATTAACCTATAGCTTGTTCATAATCTGTATTTTCACCACTGAGAGTTCTGCAACTTTGTAAGGGCCAATGGCTAATTACAATAAATTGAACTGAACTGAACTGAGAACACAAACAGTCTCTTGGCTTGCAGCATACAAAACGAAGCTTCCAGCAATGTATTGATGAAGGAAGCAAAGAGGTAGTAGCAGTGATCCTTGGTGTGAGGACAAGAGAATCACCCACTTGCCCTTAATGTTGCCTCTGCAATGTTGGAGAGACACAAACAGTCATTTAGGTCACTATAAAGTCAGACTCACTCATTTAATTCCTTCCTAGTGCTCAACTTTCCATGCAGAGGTCATGGGTCCTATGGCAGTGCTCCCTCCAAGCTGAGTTAGTGTAAGCTAGCTCACAGTTTTTTAGCCTCCGGCTCACACATTTTTGTCTTCGCTCAGGAAGGATAGCTCCAGAGCAAACTCATTTATGCAGGAGCCAAATCACTTGCTCACAGCTTTGATGTCAGCAGCTCACCAAGTAGAATTTTTGCTCACAAGACTCCACAGCTAAGAGGGAGCATTATTGGCACCCCCCGAGGCTCAAAACAATGGGAACACGGCTCTAATTTAAAAGACAACTTTTATAAAATGATGTACTGATAGTATATGACTCTGGCGGAACTAGTCAAACTGTATTAAAATGTTATGAATAAATGCTGGAAATGTCAACATCATGAAAGGACTTTTATCATATATGGTGGACTTGCAACGATGCTAAAAAAATATCGGATACAAATACATTCAGTTATGCAGAAGATTTTAAAGACTGATATACAAATGAAACCAGAAGCATTTTTGTTGGGTCTAATGGATAAACAACTTGAGAAGATGAATAGGATTTTGTTTTTGTATACAACAATAGCAGCAAGATTGTTATATGCTCAAAACTAGGGAACTGTGTGTATAGCTATGAAAGAGGAATGGATGGTCAAGATGATGGAACTTAGAGATGACCAAATTTACGTCTTTGATAAAAGATAAGACTTTGCTTAATTTTATATCTACAAGGAAAACCTTTATGGATTTCTTGTATGAAAAGGGGAAAAAATGAACTGATGACATGGTTTTGAAGATTAAAAGGCAAAGATAATAAGCTTATACCGAAAGGTGATAAATTTCCCTTGTTCTGATTCTGGACTAAGGTGTGTAATGAGTAAATGTAAGGATTCCAGTAGTGGAGAAAATTGGATATTATTCCTTCTTTCATAACCGTAGTATCTGAACTATTGTTTAGTTTGTGTCTTTTTTCTTTTTTGTAGGTGTTAACCTGTTGTTTTCTTGTTTCTTGTTTCTTCCTTTTTAATTAACTGTATAAAAAATTCTAATTAAAAAATTATATGCCAATAAAGGCTCCAAACTTGTCCTATATCGATATTACATGGATTAAGCGGTCGATTTACTCCAACTTTTCTTCACAATGGGGACCTAAAGAGGCTTATATCACTCTCTTCCATTTTAATCTCACAACACCCCTGTGAGGTATGTTGGGCTGAGACTGTGGGACTGGGCCAAGGTCACCCGGCAACCTTTTGTGGCAGAGAGGGGATTTGAACCTGAGTCTTCCAGATCCTAGTCTGAAACTCGAACTGCGGGTTGCAAGAGGCCGCCTCTCCCCAGCCTCAGTTGTTCCAGACATGTTTTTTTTTTAATCAGCATATTTACAGGTCTATTGCTTGATACAGCAGTTAGAGAATAACAGTAAAAGTAGGTTCCTGCCCCGAGGAGGCAACAGTCGAGACATTTGCAGCAGACAACGCAGGAGAAACAGTAAGACCATAGTTGAGGTGTATTTCTAAGCCAGTGAGTTGTTTCTTTACATATTTCTATCCTGCCTTCAACTGATCTGAAAATCCTACTTTAAAAAGCCCAATGATTTAAAAAGATGTGTTAAAGGGGCCGAAAGAAGCACACCCTTAGACATGTCTACTCAGAAGTAAGTCCTGCAATGTTCAATGGTGTTTAGGCCCAAGCAAGTGTCCATAGGATAGGGTTGCTGGCTCCAGGTCGGGAAATTCCTGGAGATTTTAGGGTGGGTTCTGGAAAGGGTGGGGTTTGGGGGAGGGGAGGGGCCTCAGCCGGGTACAATGCCATGGAGTTCACCCTCCAAAGCAGCCATTTTCTCCAGGGAACTGATCTCGGCAGTCTGGAGATCAGTTGTGATTCCAGGGAGATCTCCAAGTCGCACCTAAAAGTTGGCAACCCTCAGGGGTCATTTAGTAGAAAAAGAGGTGCAGGAGCTCATTAGCATAACTCATTTGCATATGCCACACCCCCTAACATACCGGAAGTGTGTCAGAAGGCAACACCCACCCCTCAGGCTCCACTCCACAGGTGGGTGAAACTGACCTGCTCTTCCTCCATCCCCTTCCCCATCCAATACCTTGTGCAATGAAAATAAGCGTCAAGAACACACCCTCATTCTCTTCCTGCTCCCTTGAAACCACCAGGTTTCAAGTAGACTTGAGATACCCAGGACATGTGCACCACCCGTCCCTTCCCCTTCCCCTCCCCACAACAAGACACCCTGTGAGGTAGGTGGGGCTGAGAGAGGCCTTTTGAGAACTGCTCATGAGAGAACAGCTCTGAGAGAACTTGTGACTGGCCCAAGGTCACACCCGCAGCTGCATGTGGAAGAGTGGGGAATCAGACCCGGTTCTCCCAGATTAGAGTCCAACTCCTGACCACTACACCAAACTGATGGGGTGGAAGCTGCTGACGGGTTGGTGAAATTTCTCCAGTACTTATGTGCCATGTGCCCAGATACAAAATGGTATACTTAGAAAATTTATATGCCACCTTGAGCAAGTCTCTGGAAAAGCAGCACACAGTCATAAAAGGAACAATGATAAAATGATCAATATTAAAACAAAACATTAAAAACAATAAAGACCCTAGCAAGACTTTCCCCGGGGCGCTGCGCCTCTGCACTGCTCGGGAAAGTTGAGGAGATCAGGGCGGTGTGGCGGCATTGCTGTTGTTAGACCTGTTGGCGGCGTTCAACATGGTCGATCATCAGCTGCTGACCCGTCGCCTTGCCGACGAGGGGATACAGGGGCAGGCCCTGCAATGGCTCGCTTCCTTTCTCCAAGGTCGGGGACAAAGGGTGGTGCTAGGGGAGCAGCAATCCGCGAGGCATCCACTTGACTGTGGAGTGCCTCAAGGGGCAGTGCTCTCCCCGATGCTGTTTAACATCTATATGCACCCCCTTGCCCAGATTACCGGGAGGTATGGGCTGGGGTGTCATCAGTACGCTGATGACACTCAGCTCTATCTGATGTTGGGTGGCCGGTCAGGATCCAGCCCAGAAGACCTAGACCGGGCATTGCACGCTGTGGCAGGTCGGCTTAGACTGAGCAGGCTGAAATTGAACCCGGCAAAGACGGAGGTCCTGTGCCTGGGTCGGAGTGGTCTAGGGGGGGGTCCAGCACCTGACCTTCGGTGGGGCTCCGTTGGCGCCCATGTCGGTGGTTAGGAGTCTAGGAGTGCTCCTGGATCCCTCCTTAACTCTGGAGGCCGAGGTAGCAGCCACTGCTAAGTCAACATTTTATCATCTGTGGCTGGCTTGGCAGTTGGTTCCCTTCCTCGATCACGACAACCTGGCCACCGTGATCCATGCGACGGTCACCTCAAGACTGGACTACTGTAATGCTCTCTACATGGGGCTGCCCTTGTCGCGAATCCGGAAGCTGCAGCTGGTGTAGAACGCCGCGGCCAGGCTACTGATGGATCTCCCTAAATGGGATCACATCCGGCCTGTCCTGGCGGCGCTGCACTGGCTTCCTATAGCATACCGAATTCGCTTCAAGGTGCTGGTGCTTGCCTTTAAAGCCCTATATGGCCAGGGTCCAGTGTACCTGAGGGACCGCCTTTCTCCGTACATACCCCAGCGGGCACTGCGGTCGGGATCTCGCTAGCACTAGGGCTCGGGACTTTTTGGTGGCAGCTCCAACCTGGTGGAATGAGTTCCCCGAGAACTCAGGGTCCTGTGGGACCTTATGCAGTTCTGCAGGGCCTGTAAGACGGAGCTCTTCTGCCAGGCTTTCGATTAGGAGCCGCCACCACCACCCACCTACCATCAACCATCTGAGATGAGGGCTGGCCCGAAGGAATCCACAGTAGGGCACAAAGAGAAACTGCAGGACGCCATCTGGACATAAATTGACTACCATCACTGAGAGCAGTTTAGTGGAATTTCTTGAATAGATGTTTAACTGTTTTAACTGGTTGTTTTCACCTGGCGCTGCGCCACTTTGTAAGCCGCCCTGAGCCCGCTTGCGGGGAGGGTGGGGTAAAAATGTCAAAAATAAATAAATAAATAAATAAATAAATAAATAAATAAATAAATATTTCACCCCTAATAAAAATCACTTTTAATAACCTAGTCTCAAGTCTTTTCTCAACCGGCAAATTAGCAAAACAAAGCAGCTCTGGAACCTCAGCAAAAATAGCAGATACTCAAGGATTATGTCCAAATATGAAGGGGGGGGGAGTGAGGCAAAAATAAGACTACTTTGACATGCCATTTAAGTAGGGTTGCCAAGTCTGGGTTGGGAAATACATGGAGACTAGGGCTGCCAAGTCAGCCCGGGGGGCAGGGGATCCCCCGCTGCAGGGGTTCCCGATCCGCTGGCCAGCATTCGGCTGGCAGGGGGAACCCCACCCCCGAAGTTGTCCAGTCAGGATGACTTCCCCCACATAATGACATCACCCGGAAGTGACATCATCACATTGGGGACGTTGCCGGGACGACACTCTAGCAATCGCCCCAAAACTCTATGGTACCATAGAGTTTTTGGGCGATTGCCAGAGCACCACCCTGGCAATGCCCCCAATGTGATAATGTCACTTCTGGGTGACTTCATCGCGGCGCGCGCCGGGGAAGCTCCCGGACCCAGGAGGACTCCCCCCCGCCGGGCAGCCATTTTCTCCAGGGGAGCTGATCTCTGTCTGCTGGAAATCAGTTGTAAAAGCGGGAGATCCCCAGGTGGGGCTGGCAACCCAACATTTAAGCCAAGCAAAAAAAGAGACTCAGCTCAGTGCCTGGAGCAGACAATTCTACAATCTGAACGCCACCACCAGAAAGGCACTGATAACCAGGGTTACCACCCTCGAGGTGTGATCTGGAGTTCTCTAGAAATTACTAATAATCTACAGAGATCAGTTCTCCTGGAGGAAATGGCAGCTTCAGAGGGCAGACTCTATGGTCAGCTCCATCCCCTCCAAAAAATTCCTTCCTCCCTAGACTTCACCCAAAGTGAAGTTGGCATCTCCACCTGTTACAGATACATTAGATTCATTCGTTGGGGGTAAAAACTAAGAGGCTAAGGAAGAAGTTTGAAGGAAAAGGTCGGAAGAAAGACGCTGAAGCTCACGCCACATAGAAGAGGCCTGCCAAGCTTTAGCAATGTCACAAGTTTGATGATGTCACTTCTGGGAGAATCCAGAAGTGGTGGTGGTAGCTCTAGGAACCACCAGAACTTCTATGGTTTTACCACAGAGTTTCCAGCAATTCCTAGAGCTACCGCCCATGCTTCCGGGTTTTTCCCAGAAGTGCCACCATCATGCTTATGATGCTGACCCCTATGTTCCTGCCCCCAAACCTTTTGCTGGCTGTCTGGCTTGGCATGGCAACTCTAGGTGTTCTAGAAAAGAAATCCAGGACTGTAAAGGAAGACATATGGACCTGTTGTAATATTACCCTAAAAATTGCATATTTAGAGACTTCCTTTGTTACAGAGGAACCAGGGAGATCATAAACCCACGGAGAGCTTATCATTTGTGAATGCCAAATGTATTATCCCTCTCTCCAATGCGAGAAATGAGGCAACCCGGAACCCTCCGCAATCGCTATCATTTTAGACAACAGCGGTATGCCTGCCCCACTGCTGACTTTTGTAGGCCAGCTCACACAAAAGGATTATTATAATTGCGACTGAAAGTTGTCCACAGATACAGTGTATTTATTGTGTCCGCCGTAAATGTGTCTGGGCTGAAGAACAAAAGCAGGGGAAAGCCACTGAACAAGAGAACGGTCTTTACCGCAGGGGGTGGTGGTGGTGGAGGAAAGCGCCTATTCCGAGATAGGAAGATGCACAGAAGAATATTATTGTCGGGTTTTACGGAGAGGATTTAAAGAAGAATTAGCAGATTCAAAGCCCAGTTATCAAAGGGGAATGTAGATGAATTCCACAAAGGCACGGGGTTTGAAAGGCATGAAGCAGGCCAGAAAAGTCCAGCTGTAAATCACACAAAAAGGTGTTCTGGTCTGGGTGACGGATGGATTTACAGGGCCGGTCTGCTGATGTGGCCAGTCTGCCTGGCACGATGGCATTTTAACATGCCGCCTTTCCCTCTTGTGTGTAACGTGGGGAGGGCAGCATGCTCTGTAGCCACACGTGCCAGAGGTTTCGGTTGTAGGCATGGCCAACTCAGGAGCCAGCCGGAACTCCGTTCCTGCCCCAAAATAGCCCGGGATAAAACTATTTAGAAATAAATTAAAGAGAATTCAAAAGGTAGCATCCGAGGATCCAGAAACTGAGGTAGGCAAAGCTCTCAAGGTGAAAAAGCCCTGTGTGTGATCCCTCCGCTTTGGGACCATGGTCAAAGAAGCTAACCAACCTCCAAAGCAGCCATTCTCTCCAGAGGAACTGACCTCTGTCATCTGGACATCAGCTGTAATTCTGGGGGGTTCCCAGGTTCCACCTGGAGTAGGGTTGCCATCTCCCCAACAGGAGCAGGGGTTTTTCCACTTTCAGCCCCCTTAATCGGCTGCCAGCCAGCCAGCTGCTCCCAAAGAATCCCTGCACTCCCAGCATGCCTGGTTCGATGGCAGCACCCTAAGTTGACATCATTGCACCGGGCTTATTGTGCAGGGGACACTGTAGCATTTGGGTAAAAACTCTATGGTGACCATGGAGTTTCCCCCCAGAATGCTAGAGCATCCCCTGAACAATGTGCCCAGTGCAACAATGTCACTTCCAGGCTTGGGGGGGGGGGCTGGAGACCCACACTGGGATGAAGGTAGGACCTGGCAACCCTAACCTGGAGGTTGGCAACTCGACTGGCCTACGATTGGAGGCCCAGGTATAAGTGGGACATTGCGGCTTTTGTCAGCATTGGTCTTGCCAGCTATGGCTGTTCCTAAAAAACCATGATCTGGCCACAGAGATCAAATACAGGTTAGATTACGCTAATACTGTCCTGATAGGGTTGTCAGGTCCCCCATAGCCACTGGTGGGGAATGTAGGGTGTAGGGTTGTGAGATCCAAGTTGGGAAACTCCTGGAGATTTGGCGGTGGAGTCCAGGGAGGACGGGGACCTCAGTGGGGTACAGTGTCATAGGGTCCCCCCCTCCAAAACATCCCTTTTCTCCAAGGGAACTGATTTCTGTAGTCTGGAGATGAGCTGTAATTCTGAGAGATCCCCCGGTTCCACCTGGAGGATGGCATCCCTATCGCCTGGATTGAGCTGCCCCTCACACACACACACACAAAGTGTGAGTCCAGTGGCACCTTTAAGACCAACAAAGATTTATTCAAGGTATAAGCTTTCGTGTGCAAGCACACTTCCTCAGATACAGTGAATCTGAATTTCTGCAACCATTTTATATATAGAAAGGGGGGGGGATCCTTCACTGTTTTTGTCCCAGAATCGAACCCAAACAAATGGTTACCATATAAACTAAGCTTATTATTCCTGTTTGATCCTTGCATCTCTTAAACACCTTCATTATGCTGTATGATAATTTACTGCTCACTCTTTACCAATACTCCCTCTAAGCTGCGGAGTCTTGTGAGCAAAATTTTTGCTTTGCGAGCCACTGGCATTAAAGTTGTGAGCGAGGGATTTGGCCGTTGCGTAAATGAGTTTACTCTGGAGCCATCCTTCCTGAGCCGAGACAAAGATGCGTGAGCCGGAGGCTAAAAAAACTGTGAGCTAGCTCACACTAACTGGTAATTTTTGTTTTTGTTTCTGTCTTGACTCTAATTGGCCCTTCCTGGCAACTAACTTCCCCCTCTCTTTCGATATGAAATGGTTGAAGAAATTATGTTTCACTGTATCTGAAGAAGTGTGTTTGCACATGAAAGATCATACCTTGGACAAAACTACGTTCAGGGCTCATTTCGTAGCAGGAGCTCCTCTGCATATTAGGCCACACACACCCCGATGTAGCCAATCCTCCAAGAGCTTACAGTAGCCCCTGTAAGAAGAGCTCTGTAAGCTCTTGGAGGATTGGCTACATCAGGGGGGAGTGGCCTAATATGCAAAGGAGCTCCTGCTACGAAATGAGCCCTGACTACGTTGGTCTTGAGGTGCCACTGGACACAAACTTAGTTCTGCTGCTTCAAACTGACATGGCTACCTACCTGGATCTCTCTCAGTCTCTCTCGGGTAGAGTGCTGACACACATGCAGTCTTAAACAGCACTGGGGGTAGGCTTTCCAATCTCCAGGTGATGCCTGGAGTTCTCTAGGAATTACAACTGGTCTCCGGGCTGCATATATCAGTTCCCCTGGACAAAACGGCAGCTTCAGAGGGTGGACTCCAGGGCCTCGTATCCCTGCCAAGCTCCCTCCCTTCCATAAACTCTGCCTCCCAGCCTCTGACTCCCTCAAATCTCCAGGAATTTCCCAACCCAGAGTTGGCAACCCTAACTGGAGAAAAGAAGAAGAGAAGAAGAGATTGGATTTATACCCTGCCCTTCACTACCCAAGGGAGTCTCAGAGCGGCTTACAAACTCCTTTCCCTTCCCCTCCCCACAACAGACACCCTGTGAGGTAGGTGGGGCTGAGAGAGCTCTGACGGAAACTGCCCCTTTTCAAGAACAGCTCTGAGAGAACTATGGCCTGCTCAAGGTCATCCAGCATCTGCAAGTGGAGGAGTGGGGAATCGAACCCGGTTCTCCCCGATTAGAGTCCGCACACTTAACCACTATGCCAAACGGGAAAAGGCTACCAATTGGAAACCAGTGTTCCCTCTAAGCTGAGTTCGTGTGAGCTAGCTCAGTTTTTAAGCCTCCAGCTCGCACATTTTCGTCTCAGCTCAGGAAGAATGGCTCCAGAGCAAACTAATTTATGCAGCAGCCAAATCGCTCACTCACAACTTTCAGGCCAGGAGCTAACAAACCAGAATTTTTGCTCCCGAGACTCCATAGCATAGAGGGAGCATTGATTGAAACCCAGGAGCGAATCACAATTTTAAAAATGCCTCATGACCTGTCAAGAAACTGAAGTGCCAGCTTCCCAAAGTTAACCAACCTTTAATGCAAAATCACAATCCGGTCGGCAGATGACTCTGTTTCCTGGCCGCTCCGGGCCCCGATCCTGCGGCTCCTCTATGCTTGGGTCTGCGTGGACCCTGCACCAGTCTTACGACAAAGAAATGCCTTTACCCCGAAACACAGAACAAGGGAACCGGTGCTTCCATTAAACCTGCAGCCGGGAACGGATTTCAATCTCCCAAAGCAAATATTTGCCGCATAAGCAGTGCCGTTTGACGCCAGCAAAAAGGGTCTCTCTCTCTCTTTTTATCGTGTTCTGTAGAATGCGGTTCTCCTCCTCACTTGTAGGAATTATCTCCCCCCACCTGCCCAAACACATGTTAATGATAATAAGGCGGTGAGTTGGAGGTGTCTCTCTAACCTCGCCAAGCATGTGTTTATCACAAGTTACAGCCATCCAAAATAGTTTTGACCCGGGGGTGACAGTGTAGGCCTAGAGAGATGTGAGGCAGGTTAAGTGGATGATAAGCAAACATATCATTATGGGCCCCCTTCCGCTCCTCGCAGAGACGCTTAAATCCCCGAGAAAGCTTTTCAGCTCATCCTCTTTCTGCTGAATGGCTTCGGGTTTGGACCTCAGAGGTTCATTCCATCAGAGCCCCGCTGCCACCTGAACTAATATCGCCGCCTGGCATCGTCGAGTCTGCGGAGACGCTGGCAACCAGCTGTCTTCTTTGAATACGCTATTTACATCTTTAACTCGATCCGTCCCGAAGGCTCCAATGCGCTCGGAAGACACTCCTCGCTGGATTGTAACCAAACGGAAGCAGAGCCCGGCTGGATCAGACCAGTCGTCCGGTTCCCAGGCCAAGCCTAGCAACCAGCAGGAGGGTTGGAGTCAGGGACGTGTGGGTACGTGGGATGTCTCTGATGTGTAGGGCTGACAAGTCAGCCCGGGGGGCGGGGGATCCCCTGCTAAAGGGGTTCCCAATCCGCCAGCCAGCATTCAGGCGGCGGGGGAAACCCCACCCCCGAAGCCGTCCAGCCCGGACGACGTAATGACGTCACCGGAAGTGATGTTAGCACGTTGGGGGCGTTGCCAGGGCGACGCTCTGGCAATCGCCCCAAAACTCTATGATACCATAGAGTTTTGGGGCAATTGCCAGAGTGTCACCCTGGCAACGCCCCAACGTGCTGACGTCACTTCCGGTGATGTCTCCGGGCAGAGAAACTCCCGGACGGAGGAGGACTCCCCCCCGCCAGTGAGTTCTTTAGACTTGGCAACCCTACTGATGTGGCCAACATCACTATGTCACTTCCAGGTTGTACTTGGGTACAATGGGTAGCTCTGGGACAGGGGTGTCCAACATAAGGCCCCGGGCGCCAAAAGTGGCCTCTTACGCGGCCTGTGAGCAACTAGTACAAGGGAGGGAACAGGAGACTGTTTGGGGGGAGTGGAGGGAGCCACTCCAATTGTGGAGCTCAGCATGGCGGAACAACTTTGTCTGTAGCAGTCAAGCAGCGTGGGAGCACCTGCCCAGTGCTGCACTGTTGGCTCTCCAGTCCACCCATGTGGGTTTTCCTTTACAACCCCCCTCCTGGCCCATGGGGCCTTCCAGTGGGGTTACACCAACTCAGAGCTTACCAGCTGCTGTCCTCTATGCAGCTTCTATCTCCAGTACCTGGCATTATGATTTATGACACCCATGCCCTGGCCCGACAAAGTGACATTTATGTCAGATCCGGCCCTTGTAACAAATGAGTTTGACACCTCTGCTCTAGGATTTTCCAGAAACTCTATGGTAAAACCACAGCACTTCCAGCATCCCCTAGAGCTACCAATTGTCACCTCTGGGTTGTACCCAGAAGCTACATGCTAGCATGGAGGCCAGCAGCAATTCCCCCCTCCCTTTTATTTCTCTCCCATTACTGCTAGGAGCAGTGGTGGGCAATGGAGATGGTCGGTGGGAGACCTCCAGCCACAGCAGGGGGACTGGAAATCCCAGGCCAGTGGTCCATCAAGTCCAGCATTCTGTTTCACACAACAGCTAAACGGTTGCCCTCAAGGGCCAACAAACAGGGCAGGGAGGGGTTGGTTGGTTGGTTTCTTCTTTATAATGATCTATTGGTTGGTTTGTTCTTTATTATGATCATTTGACCAATCATATACACAATTTTGCAATTAAAAAATTGAAGTTTGACCAGGGGTCCTTTCGTAGAAAAAGAGGTGCAGGAGCTCATTAGCATAACTCATTAGCATACCTCATTAGCATATGCCACGCCCCCTGACATCACCGGAAGTGTGTCGGAAAGGGAATGTCAGTTTCAGCCCCATTATATCCTATGGGCCATTGAAATCAATGGCAAAAACTCATAGGGTATATGAGGGGCTGGAGGAAAGGGGGTTTGAGGGAGAGGCTCCAAACTTGCAGGGTAGCTGCTGGGGCCTCTCCTCGAAGTACCCACTAAGTTTCAAGAAGATTGGACCACGGGGTCCAATTCTATGGGCCCCCAAACAGATTGTCCCATCTCCTCCAGTGTTCTCTATGGAGGGGGAAAATGTTAACTTTTTCCCTCCCATAGAGAACAATGGAGGGAATGGGGGCAACCTGTTTGGGGGCCTGTAGAATTGGACCCCCTGGTCCAATCTTCTTGAAACTTGGTGGGTATTTCGAGGAGAGGCCCCAGCAGCTACCCTGCAAGTTTGGAGCCTCTCCCTCAAACCCCCTACCCTCCAGTGGCTTTTAAAGTTGCCACTGAATTTCGGCGGCAATTCAGCGGCGAGCTGAATCAGATTAGAGAATCTGATTCGGCCCGTGGCTGCCCTAGTGGCCAGTCCTGAGCTGGCGGAACTTCGCTCCGCCTCGCTCTGGCTCCAACGGACCCCTGAGTTTAACCAACCTGCATCCAAGGTCTTTGTTTTTTTTACTTTTACCTGCATTCAAAATAAGGTAACGGTAAAGGTTTCCCTTGCTCGAAAGCCTGTCGAATCCTACTCTAGGGGGCAGTGCTCATCTCCGTTTCCAAGCCGAAGAGCCAGTGCTGTCCAAAGACATCTCTGTGGTCATGTGGCCAGGATGACTAGATGCCAAGGCGCACGGAACGCTGTTGCCTCCCCACCTATTTATTTACTTGCAATTTCTTGCTTTCGAACTGCTAGGCTGGCAGGAGCTGGGGCCAGAGACGGGAGCTCACTCCATCACGCGGCACTCGGGTCTCGAACTGCCGAACTACCAGCCTTCCAGGCTGCATCTCAGCATCTTAACCACTGAGCCACCATTCAAAATAACCCACTATAAGCTTTCTTTGTGTGTTGGGGAACAAACAGAAATTTCCAGGTTACAGTATTAAAAAAAAAACCAAAACCACCTGTAGGGATTATACCGCATGGACATTCCCGAGACACGGTACTGCAATCGCTCACTAGTAAGGGAAATGGAGACACTAGCAGCGAGCCGGGGGGGGGGGGGGGTGCTTTCCTTTCTGCTTTCAAAGCTTTTCCAAAAACAATCGAGAGATTCACAGAAGCTTCCAGCTGTCAGTTCGACATGAGTGGCCTGACTTGTCGATGAAAATAAATATAATACTTTTAAAGAAAAATCCATACAGCAAGCTCGTCGGCAGATAAATGAAGCACGCTCTCGAGGGAGGCGACGGCAGGCCCATCGCAGCGGTTATGTGGAAAGCCGACCGGCCAGAGCATTCATGGATGTGAATGAGCAGCGGAGGAACAAGCTTGTATTGGCAAGAGACATCCCAGATCACCTGAAAGGCCTTTCTCTCTCCCCCCCCCCACCCCCGTTTCTAGGATTCCAAAGAGCAGAAGTCGAATTGCTTTCTGCCGGCAGGAAATTTGATTTTAAATAGTTCTGAAGTTGCTTCACTGAATGCTACATTCTCCCTTAAAAATAGAACCATCAGCTTTTAATGGTTTTCCAAAAAAAAAAACCCACAAAAAACCGCCCGCCCTCCATTGCTTCACGTTTTTCTCAGACGGCTGGAAATGACAAAGAACCATTCTTCGCCTTCCTTTGGGACAGACATTTTCCGACCATCATTGCCTTGGATTTTCAGTGAAGTTCCTCCCCCCCCCCAAGCTCCTCACGGCTCCTTCCAGGGGTCTGCCCCAGGCTTCCAGAAGCAGGAGTTGCAGGCAGTGCAAGACAAAGAAAGGGATGTACGGTAACTGCAGTTGAAAGGAGTGCAAAGGCAACTGTCCGATGTTACACTGCAGGGGTGGACGGGGCTGAACAGCTGCTGCTTAGGCCCTTGCTCTGTTTGCCAGTCATGCGCCGGGAGCCCTCCTGCTGTATTCCACACAATAGTATGCAATCAGTAGGGATGCCAGCCTCCAGGAGGGACCTGGGGACCCCCCACAATCACAGCTCATCTCCAGACTACAGAGGGTGGAGTCTACGGCATTGTACCTATCTGAGGTCCTGCCTTTTCCCTTCCAAGCCTTTACACTCAAGCGCATCAGACCATTAATAAAGTTCGTTGATAACAAAATGGTAACTTTTATTTCCTGCCTTTTCCCTTCCAAGCCTTTACACTCAAGAGCGTTAAAGCCCTCTTCACACAGGCCGCTTTTGTACGGTAATGAAGTAGTTTACTAATAACGCAGCAAAATTATTACTTGATTAGAACTGACAGAATCACAACTCAAATTGTTGCATGCGAATATAGTTAATACCTGATCATTCTCACGCCGCTAGGGGGAGAGCCTTTTTGGTGGCGGCCCCTTACTGGTGGAACGAGCTCCCGGAGGAGATCAGGGCCCGCGGGACCTGATGCAATTCCGCAGGGCCTGTAAGACGGAGCTCTTCCGCCAGGCTTATGAAAAGGGGCCGCCGCCTCTTCTTCTCCCCCTATGGACACTGGGGTCTGAAAACGTTGGGGGCATATGGTACGCCATTTGTCATACTGAGCCCTTGATTTAAATTATTAAATTATTTCTGTAAATTATGGATGTTTTAAGTGTTAAGGTTTTGAATTGTTTAATTGTATTGTATTTGTGAATCTCGGCTTGCCAAGTCTGTAAGCCGCTCTGGGCCTGCAATAGCGGGGACAGTGGCCTATAAATCGAACAAATAAATAAATAGATATAAATAAATAAATGGAGAAGATTGGTTATCCGTAGGGCTGCCAAGTCCCCCCGGGGGGCGGGGATTCCCCCACTAAAGGGGTCCCCAATCTGCCGGTCCGGATTCAGCCAGCGGGGGGGACCCCACCCTCGCAGTGGCCCGATCCGGCCGATTGCCCAGCTTGATGACGTCACCCGGAAGTGACGTCATCACGCTGGGCACGCTACCGGGGCGACGCTCTA
This sequence comes from Lepidodactylus listeri, assembly GCA_029233225.1. Taxonomy (NCBI): domain Eukaryota; kingdom Metazoa; phylum Chordata; class Lepidosauria; order Squamata; family Gekkonidae; genus Lepidodactylus; species Lepidodactylus listeri. The sequence goes on along the minus strand of JARCFY010000021.1, from coordinate 8,876,685 downwards.
GCAATTGCCCTGAAAACTCTATGGCACCATAGAGTTTCAGGGTGATTGCCAGAGCGTCACCCCGGCAACATGCCCAGAGTGATGACATCACTTCTGGGTGACGTCATCCCAGCACGCACGTGCAAAGCGTGCACGCAGAACTCCTGGAGAACGGACAGGACTCCCCCGCTTTTTTGCTGGTAAGATTTGACAATCCTAGTTATCCACCATTATAAATATCTATGGCACTTTACGTGGTATTTTTCCACGTGGGCCTTTTTTCCACGTGGGCTTATTTCCATCTGGGCCTTTTTTCCATGTGGGCATTTTTCCACATGGGCTTTTTTCTGTATTTATGACCGTGGCCTTTTTTATGTCGGTTTTTTCCTGTGGGTTTTTTTTTCTTGTGGGCTTCTTTCATAGAACCATTAGAAACAACAACCTCCAAAGGAAGTTTAGAAAACTGGTAAAGGGCCAAAAGTTGAAAACATCATATTGTTACATATTGATGTCACATTGGCCCTGATAAGGCGATTTTACTTGTACTCTGCGGACCTAAACTGGTAGGTACATATTGGCAATATTACCATCTCCAATATACGTAATTGCTTCTAACACGAGGCCAGACACATTGGTGGCCTCGCATACCTTTTTGTGTCACTCAATTCCAGATTGGAACATTCCTGTTTGGGTCCTATATCAATTGTTTACTGCCTTACAAGAGGAACAGAGGCTTTGTTGCATGTCGTGTTCTGTACTCTTTGGCCTCTGAAGAAGGCTCTCGTGGGCCACAATGCATCAGGTCAGATATGGTTCCTTTTGTGCATTTGTCACTTTGATTATTTTATGAGGCTTTATTTGGGCCCCTACAAATACGTTTCTGAAATACACCAGTGTATTTTTGTCCATACCTATTGATGTTTTTAACTTTTTGGCCCTTTACTAGTTTTCTAAACTTCCTTTGGAGGTTTTTGCTTGGTTGGTTTAGTTTTTCCTCTCCCCTTTTCTCGGGTGCTGTTATTCGAAAGCCTAATGGAGTCATGGGGAAGGAAGGCACAGGGTATAACCCCATCTCGCGAGATCTTGGTAATTCAGCAGGGCCGTGCTCAGGGCCGGCTCTGTCACTAGGCCAACTAGGCGGCCGCCTAGGGGTGCAGCTGGCAAATGGGGTGGTGGAGAGACTGAGAGAGACTCAAGCCAGGAGACAGTGTGCTTTATGCAAACCACAATTTACCATTATGTCTGAATGCAGCTTTCCATTCAGGCTAAGAACCAAACTTAGCCCTGGGCCAATGCAGATAGACTTGTAGGCGCTGTGGACAGCTGGTGCAGGTGGCTGCTGGTGGGGCTGGAGAGCTCATGAGCCCCGGGCAGGCAGGCGGGCACTGGGACCGGGGGGTGTCCCTTGCAGGCGGGTCTCCGGCGGTGGAGAGGGTGGCTCTACAGTGGGGGGGGGCGCTCTAAGGGCCCCCAACCCACCGGCCCAGATCCAGCCACCGGGGGAACTCCACCCCCAAATGCCTGAATTGGGCTGATGTGCCCAGTACAATGACGTCAAACCAGGCAGGTCGTTGGGGGATGCTATCACCTGGACACATAGCCTCTTTCCCCCACTGGATCTGGCAACCCATCTGCCAATGTGGGCAGTGTTCCCTCTAAGCTGAGTTAGTGCGAGCTAGCTCACAGTTTTTTAGCCTCCGGCTCACACATTTTTGGTCTTAGCTCAGGAAGGACGGCTCCAGAGCAGACTAATTTATGCAGCAGCCAATTCGCTTGCTCACAGCTTTAATGCCAGCAGCTCACAGAGCAGAATTTTTGCTCACAGGCTTAGAGGGAGCACCGTTTGTGGGTTCCAACTCAATCAGGTCGCCATAGCGTCTCGGCGTGGCAGAAACCCTGCAGCACATCCCTAAGGCTACACATTTGCTTACCTGAGCCGTCCAGTAGAATTTAACAAAATTAAAGAAAAGGGAAGGGAAAAAAATGCTATTCTTGAAAGTAGGACCTAGCTGGGGGAGGAGATTGTTGGGTAGAATCTTCTTACAGCTGTGGGTTGCTGTTATGTATCAATATCGTGGTTGTCGCACGAGCTGTCCGAGCCAGTGTCGCTGCCACTCGACTCGCTGGCTGCCCCTCGTGCCGCCACTGCGTCTTCCCTTCTCCCCCTGGAAGCTGGAGCCTCAGATGCGGTGACCGGGGGGGGGGGGGGGTTACGTCATCACACCCCCGAGTCATCTCCTGGCATGATTCTCTGCCTCGTTCTCTCTCTGCACCACTCGGCATCAACGTCCAGGCTTCTCCTCCCCGGCTCCATTATGCTGCCTTTCTTTTATACCTCCCGCCTCCCAAGGCTCTCCGCCCCTGAGTCCCTCCCCCCTGGCTCCGCCTCCCCTCTTAGGTCGGGACGCCGAGATGCCCCTGGTGCTTCCGGGCCCACCCTTCCTGTTCTCCCTGTCCCTGGATGCCGGCCCTGGGAGCGCTGCCTCGCCCTCACGCCAGGCCTGTGGCCCAGCGCGGTTTGCCCTGGCCCCCGCCCCTTTCCTTCCTCCACCTGGCTGCAAGGGTAGGGAGTCGGGCGGAGCCTGGGGATCTCGCCGGGGGAGAACCACCCCTCCCGTCCTGCCTGGCTGCTCTCTCTTTCGGGTTGCGAAGGGGAAGGGGTCCTGCTCTCCGCGGCGCGCCCAGCCGTCGCTCCTGGAGTCTGCTGAGGAGCCGACCGCAGCGCCTCCGCCCTCTCTCCCTCAGGGCCTCGGCTGTGGCCGCTGGGGCTGGCGGCCTCCGGCTCCCTGCCACCCCCCCACCCCCCTGGTAAGTGTTGTAGGCATGCTGGTGGGCCTCTGGGTGGCTGCCAGGAGCCCGGGAGAGTCCCGCGATCGGGACAGTGGTCACCATGCGCTCACATAATGGCGACCACCACATGGACTGTGCACATGGTCTGAATCTACCTGAGCTTCAAACAGATAGAACAATAGCCGGTCGGATCCTAAACGACCACCAGTCGTGAGCCTAGGTTTCCCTCCGGGGACCTACGAACTGTACCCACCTCTTAAGGTCCTATCAGGACATTTGGGCGAGTTCAGAGGATTATCTCCAACCGGCATAAAAGAGGGCTCTGAGCCCGGGGTTTCTCATGTTCCATCTTGACCCGCAATAAACTACAATGCTGATTTCACTATTACTGGCCTCCTGACTCCAGTACTTTTCATTGGCGACGAAGGTGGGATCCCAATGAGCAGCTCCTTAGCTGACCCGAGCACTGCAGCACCGAGCACCGATCTGCCAGCATCAGGCACCGCCAAGCTCCAGCACTCCGAGGCACCGCTGCAAGCCCTAGAGGACATCGCTTACCGCCCAGCTCCAGTAATTATGCCTGACGCTCCGGGACACATACACCCTTTTGACCCATCTTGACCAGAGACATGGGAGGCCTAGATCAATTAGCTGGGCTGCACGTTCATCATCCGGGGCATAACAGATGTGGACATGAAGCAAGCCTGGCTCTTGAGCTTGTGCAGCGTCAACATGATGCACATCGCCCAGAGCTTATTCACCCCCCAAGACCCCCGAGATGTGACCTATGATGCACTGGTCAAGGCCCTCGGAGACTACTTCGCTCCAAAGCCTTCCAAGATGGCCTTATGCCTAGATTTCATCCAGCGGCAGCAACAGCCGGGAGAGTCAGCCGCTGCATTCATGGCCGACGTCCGCCGCATGGCTGTGGGCTGCAAGTTTCGCCATGTGGATGACCACATGGAAACCGGGTTCATGGGGGGAGTACGGGAGGCCAAATTGTGGCGGTGGCTCATAGCACTGCCCGAGCCAGCTCTCGAAAAGATGCTCCAGACTGCGGTGGCTTCCAAGGCTACCCAGAGAGACAAACCGGCCTCCAACACACACTGCACGGCAACCCCCGAAACTGACATGTTCGAAGACAAGGATGTCTACCGACTACAGCAACAACAACAGAAGGGTGAGTCCTGCACCTCTGGAGCCCGCTCCAGGCACCCAGCGCTGCTTCCATCCCCGCTCCTTTCGCCCAACACAGGCCGCCCCCCACGTGTGCCAGCTACGGAGATCCTCATGAGTGGAGATCCTGCCGATTCCGTGACGCCATCTGCTGATCCTGTGGAAAAACGGGGCACATCACGAAGACCTGCCACACCCGGACCAGCCGCCACTCCGCAGCCACGAACATAGAAACAACGGACAGTCTCTCAGCAACGGTACTCAACCAGGCACTCAGCTTGTCCGAGCCCCTTCCCGGAAAGATCTCTGTCAACCTTTGGATCGAGGGGTCCCCCTGTTCCATGGAACTCGGCACTGGGTCCGCATACTCTATCATTTCCGCTGCAACCTTCGGGCGGTTCTGCCCGCATGGGTGGCCCCAGCTGTGCAAACCCGCAGGTCTGGTGCTCTGGGACTTCCAGCAAAACTCAGTTGTGATTTTGGGGCTGGGCAAGGTCAGGGTCGAATACGAGGATTTTAGCAGCCTCCTAGACCTCCTGGTGGTGGAGAGAGACCTTGTCAGCCTCTTGGGACTCACCTGGTTCAAACCCCGGGGCTTGGAGATCAGGGGAGTGTGTCGCATTAGCTCCGCAGACTATGAATCGGTCTGCACCGAATTTCCTTCTGTTTTTGATGACACATTGGGCTCCTACCGGGGACCTCCTGTTTTCCTAGACTTAGACCCCACGGTCCGCCCCATCCGCATCGTGGCCCGGCAGCCTCCGCTAGCCCTCCAGCCTAAGGTCGAGGCAGAGTTAGACAAGCTCGTTGCACAAGGGGTGCTCGAGCCAGTCTCTCACGCAGGGTGGGAGACCCCAATTGTCACCCCGTTGAAGGCAAACGGGGAGATCCGCATCTGCGCGGACTATAAATGTACCCTAAATCATGCCTTGCAGGACCCGGTACCAGTGGGCAGTCACGTCTTGGCTTCCCTTGCGGGGGGCAAGATTTTTGGAAAGCTGGACTTGGCCCAAGCCTACCAGCAGCTCCCCGTGGACGACACCAAGGCAGAGGCACAAACAATCGTGACCCACAAAGGGGCGTTCAAGGTGAAGCGGCTCCAGTTCGGGGTCAGCGTCGCCCCCGGGTTGTTTCAACAATTAATGGATTCTGTTTTAAAAGGTCTTCCAGGTGTAAAGCCATTCTTCGATGACGTCCTCATTGCAACCCCAGATGCGCCACCTTCCAGACTCAGTTGCGATCGATCCTCCAGCGTTTCCAGGACACCAGCCTAAAAGTGCACAAGGACAAATGCATCTTGGGCATCCTATCTGTGACCTTCCTGGGCTTCACCGTCGATGCCCAGGGCATCCACCCCACCCTGGAGAAGGTCGTGGCCATCACGGAAGCGCCCCTACCCTTGTCCAAGGAGAAGCTGCAAGCCTTCCTCGGCCTCCTGAATTTCTATCACGCCTTCCTGCCCCACAAGGCGGCGGTGGCTGAGGCCCTTCATCGGTTGTTAGACAAAGGAGCCAAGTGGGTCTGGGGGGCAGCATCTTCTTACAGCTGTGGGTTTCTCACTACTCCGGACTCCCCTTGGGGACTTGCCAGCCAGATGGAACCAGTGGCTGGAAGAGTTTACACCACCGCAAGTTATGGAACATCTGCTTCTGTTTGCCTGTCCTTTCTGAGCAAACTTAGAAGCCATTCAGCTGCAAAGTCTGAGGGAAACAGATCCAGGGCTCCGGCGAAAGAGACGCAGGAGGTCATGCCGCGAAGCAAAGGGAAGCATTAAAAAAAAGAAGAGTCAAGTACATTATGTAGGTCGTTATTTGTCATAAAAATGAATCAGTTCAGTCACACTACATAAAACTGGGAAGAACCGGCCGCGAGCCCCAAAGCCAACAGATCAAATAACTGCCCATTTTTGCTTTAACCACGGGAAATCTGTCACCTCGGGAGAAGTTAGCTAAGACATTTTCGACGATATGTCCTCAAATTAATTTACATCTTTGGCGAACACAGAGATGAGGCCAACCAAGTTTTTTTTGTCCCCTTCAGTTTCTCGGCCTTCAGAAGGTTTTTGTCCCTTTCTGTTTCCCGGGTCTGTAGTTGGTAGAGAATCTCTGCTGGCACCTAAGACCCACAAGGAGGTCAACCCTGGATTGAGAAATATCTGGAGATTTTGGGGGTGGAGCCGGGGGAGGCAGGATTTGGGGAGGGGAGCAGCTTCTGTGGGGTAGAATGCCACAGAGTCCACTTCTCAAAGCAGTCATTTCTCCAGGAGAGCTGATCTCGGTAGGTTGGAGATCGGTTGTAATTCTGAAAGATCCCCAGGCCCCACCTGAAGGTTGGCAACCCTACATGAATGACATCAACGGTGTGGCCAAACTAAGGGTCCAATGAGATTCTATTCCATTTGAGAATGACCCAAACAAAAGCCAAGCTTTATTCTATACCACAGAGTCCACCCTCCAAAGCAGCCATTTTTGCCAGAGGAACTAGTCTCTTTAACCAGGAGGCCAGTTGTGATACTGAGGAGAACCCCAGACACCACGTGGAGGTTGGCAGCCTTTCACCAGGCCCCAGAACATCCCAAGATCCTTTGCATCTTTCTAACTAGGACTGATTCCAGGTGGGGGTGTGAAAATGAAACACAAGCAGCATGAGAGAGGGTAGGAAGAAGAAGAAGAAGAAATAGAAGAAGAAATAGAAGAAGAGGAGGAGGAGGAGATTGGATTTACATCCCGCCCTTCACTTGGAGTCTCAGAGCAACTTACAAACTCCTTTCCCTTCCCCTCCCCACAACAGACACCCTGTGAGGTAGGTGGAGCTGAAAGAGCTCTGAGAGAACTGCCCTGAGAGAACAGCTCTGAGAGAACTGTAGCTGATCCAAGGTCACGGAGCGGCTGCATGTGGAGGAGTGGGGAATCGAACCCGGTTCTCCCAGATTAGAGCCCGCGCTCTTAACCACTACACCAAAATGGTGTACACCCCCGCATCTTCACATCAATCTCTGCTGCCCCCAGAGCCACCCCTGCTTAAAGTTGCCAATCTCCAGGTGGGGTCTGGAGACATCCTGGAATGGCAGCTCATCTCCAGACTAGACAGATCAGTTTCTTTGGCAAAAATGGAGGGTAAGACTGTACGGCATTGCATCCCATCGAGGTCCCTCCCCTCCCCAAACCCTCCCCTCCCCGGGGCCCATTCCCATAGCTCCAGGAATTTCCCAGCTCAGAGCTGGCAACCCTACCCCTGCTCCTCCTCCGTGCCCCTCCCATCATTCCCTGAAGCCCCTCCCAGTCACTTCCTGTTCCTTTTTCCCACCTAGCCACTAGGGTTGCCAAGCTCTGGGTTGGGAAATACCTACAGATTTTGGGGTTGGCCCTTGGGCAGGGGAGGGACCTCAGCAGGGTATAATGCTACACTGGGCCACAACAACATGGCTCAGCAGGGAGAGCCCTTCAAAGGGCCATTTTGAAAGGGGAGTTTAGCTCCACCCCTTTCCTTGCAGTGGAGGGGCCATCTGCAGGCACACCCACCGCTCTCAGTTTAAACCGGAGACAATGAGGTTGATATTTGCTCTGGCGTCAAGAGGGGGGAAAGGGATGAACTATATCCGGAATGGTATGCCTTACTTGGGAGAGCCAGTTTGGTGTAGTGGTTAAGTGTGCGGACTCTAATCTGGGAGAACTGGGTTTGATTCCCCACTCCTCCACTTGCACCTGGCTGGATGACCTTGGGCAAGCCATAGCTCTGTATCAGCTGTTCTCTCAAGGACAGCTTGAGAAAGGGCTCTCTCAGCCCCACCTACCTCACAGGGTGTCTGTTGTGGGGAGGGGAAGGGAAAAGGAGTTTGTAAGCTGCTCTGAGACTCCCTTGGGGAGTGGAGGGCGGGGTATAAATCCAATCTCTTCTTCTTCTTCTTCTTCTTCTTCTTCTTCTTCTTCTTCTTCTTCTTCGGGGCTTCCTTCTGTCTCCACAGGGGGAATCCCCACAATCCTAATTAGCCAGTAGGAGCGTTCCTCGTTATTATCTTAAGTCTGAAATTGTAGACAGGATTTAATGCCACACCATCTCCCCAAAATGTCTCCCTTCAATTTATTTTTAACATCCAGACTGAAGAATAAATGGGCCTAATAAAACTCGCTAATAGCTGAGCGTTCCCTTCTTGTCACTCATCACCCGGAGCCGTCATGGCGATGATCGTTGCCAGATTTTGCCACTTGCGCAAGTCACACTGATGCCTTCGATGGGGCCCTCGTGTAAATCCGGGTAGCACTGCAGTTTTACCCATCGACATTCACCCCTCTTTGCGTTGTAGTCAGTTGCAGGGAAAAGACCGGTGCAGGAAAAAGACCGGTGCAGGAAAAAGACAGGTGCAGGGGGGAAAAAGACAGGCAAAAAGAATGTCAGTCCTCCCCTCCTCTTTGTTGGGCTAATAATTATAGGGTGGCTGTAATTGATTAACCAAAATGTTCTGGGGTGGAAAAGTCAAACTCCTCCTCTCCCGTCCCATTCTAAACCTTCTCCCACGCTCAGTATCTATTATCCTAAATCTGATCCCTAATCCGCCCCAGCCATCCTTTAGCCCTGAGTGAACTCTTTGAACACATCTACAGTTGGCCCCTACTCAGGGGTCCGATGGAGCGGGAGCGCACAGGAGCGCAGCTCCGGGAGTGAGGAGCTCAGGGGGCGGGCACATGACCAAGCCCCGCCCCCTCCTCGGCTTCCCCGAGCAGTGCAGAGGCGCAGCGCCCCGGGGAAAGCCCTGCTAGGGTCTTTATTGTTTTTAATGTTTTGTTTTAATATTGATAATTTTATCATTGTTCCTTTTATGACTGTGTGCTGCTTTTCCAGAGACTTGCTCAAGGTGGCATCTAAATTTTCTAAGTATTTTTTATCTGGGCACATGGCACATAAGTACTGGAGAAATTTCACCAACCCTTCAGCAGCTTCCACCCCATCAGTTTGGTGTAGTGGTCAGGAGTTGGGCTCTAATCTGGGAGAACCGGGTTTGATTCCCCACTCCTCCACATGCAGCTGCGGGTGTGACCTTGGGCCAGTCACCAGTTCTCTCAGGGCTGTTCTCTCATGAGCAGTTCTCCAAAGACCTCTCTCATCCCCACCTACCTCACAGGGTGTCTTGTTGTGGGGAGGGGAAGGGGAAGGGATGGGTGGTGCACATGTCCTGGGTATCTCAAGTCGACTTGAAACCTGGTGGTTTCAAGGGAGCAGGAAGAGAATGAGGGTGTGTTCTTGACACTTATTTTTATTGCACAAAGTATTGGATGGGGAAGGGAACGGAGGAAGAGCAGGTCAGTTTCACTCCCCTGTGGAGTGGAGCCTGAGTGGTGGGTGTTGCCTTCTGACACACTTCCGGTATGTTAGGGGGTGTGGCATATGCAAATGAGTTATGCTAATGAGCTCCTGCACCTCTTTTTCTACGAAATGACCCCTGCCCCTACTAAGGAGAAGTGTTGGTACAAACTGGACAAGAAGCTATTCTTTAGGGTTGCCAACTCTGGGTTTGGAAATTCCTAGCCATTTGGGGGTGGAGTCTGGGAAGGGCGGGGTTGGATGCCATAGAGTCCACCCTCCGGAGCTGCCATTTTCTCCAGAGGACCTGATCTCTATATTCTGGAGATCAGTTGTAATTCTGGGAGAGCTCCAGGTCCCACCCGAAGGCTGGCAACTATCCTTGTTCATTCAAAGGGCTCGCTACCAGAAGGGAGTTGTGCACATTCGAAGCAGGCCATGAAATGCAAATTTTGACATGGATTCAGGTGGGCGGCTGTGTTGGTCTGAAGCAGCAGAACAAAATTTGAGTCCAGTGGCACCTTGAGGACCAACAAATGGGATTACCAGGTCCAAATGAGAAGCCAGCAGGGGATTTACTGGGACGCTCCAGGAGAGGGGAGGGAAGAAGCACAATGCGTCTATGTCACCTGGAAATGACATAGGCACATCGATGATGTCAGGGGCAACTCTCTGGTTTTTAGGCAAACCTTTATGGTTTGAAGCTAGTTCTACCAAAAGAGTTTTGGCCAAAACCCAGAGCATCGCCCCCTGATGTCACTGAGATGCCTATGTCACTTCTGGGTAATGTATGTATACTGGCGCTGGCTGGTGCCAGGAGGGGCACCGGAAACCAGGGGATCCCCTGCATATTAGGGGCACCTGCCAACTCTACCAACAAAGTTTAATTCTGGGGGTAAGCTTTCGTGTGCATGCATCTTCAGATATGAGAGCCAGTTTGGTGTAGTGGTTAAGTGCGCGGACTCTAATCTGGGAGAACCGGGTTTGATTCCCCACTCCTCCACTTGCACCTGGCTGGATGACCTTGGGCAAGCCATAGCTCTGTACCAGCTGTTTCCTCAAGGACAGCTTGGGAAAGAGCTCTCTCAGCCCCACCTACCTCACAGGGTGTCTGTTGTGGGGAGGGGAGGGGAAAGGAGTTTGTAAGCTGCTCTGAGACTCCAAGTGAGTGAAGGGCGAGATATAAATCCAATCTCTTCTTCTTCTTCTATGTCAGATACCATCCGAAGTATCTGAAGAAGTGTGCATGCACACAAACGCTTATACCCAGAATGAAACTTTGTCGGTCTTAAAGGTGCCCCTGGACTCAGACCTTGACGTGGTTACTCTGAAGTATGGCCTACTGCGCTCAATAAAGTTTTCTCGGGGGCGGATTGGCTCTTTAACTTGCTGGGAAAGTTCCCAGTGGGCTGCTGACCGCTAGAAGCAAAACTGAACTGAACCAAGGCGACGATGAGAAATGGATGTAGGCTCACCACCGGCAATTCTCACTGTTGCCACAGCCCAGGTTTAAGCCAAGGCTATGGCTGCCAGGTCCCTCCTTGGGGCAGGGAGGCTTACCAGCAGTGAGGAGAGGCCGAAGCCAACATTGCAAGTCATGTGGTGATGTCACTTCCAGCATGCTAGGGTCGCCCGACCCCCCCCCCCCACTGGAGGCAGGGATCCCCTGCCGCCAGGCCCTGCCCCCCTAGCCACCAATAAGTTGACTGGTGGGAGGGACTTACCAAGAGAAAGAAGAAGCCCAGACCACATCATGAGCATCACACCGGAAGTGACATAATCATTCCAGCGATATCCAGACGATGCTCTGGTATTTGGGCAAAAACTCTATGGTAGAAGCCAGGATAGGGCTGCCAAGTCAGCCCGGGGGGCGGGGGATCCCCCGCTACAGGGGTTCCCGATCCGCCGGCCAGCGTTTGGAACCCCACCCTCCTTCCCCAACGTAATGACATCACCCGGAGGTGACGTCATCACGTTGGGGGCGTTGCCAGGGCAACGCTCTGGCGATCGTCCCAAAACTCTATGATACCATAGAGTTTTGGGGCGATTGCCAGAGCGTCACTCTGGCAACGCCCCCAACGTGATGACGTCACTTCCGGGCGACGTCGCCGGGCGTGCACGCTTCGCACGCATGCCCGGGAAACTCCCGAACGATGGAGGACTCCCCCCCCCCGCCGGTAAGTAAGGGACACTTGGCAACCCTAAGCCAGGAGGACCACCAGAAGGCCTTCCACTGTTGCCCCCTCAGCACGCAGAATATAGAGCATCACTGGCCCAGACATCGTGTTCCACCTGCAGCTTTAGCTTTGGTATGTCCAAATGGAACACTGGATTGCCGAGGATGCACAATCGCATGCACTGAAGTCATGCACACATGGGGGAAAATGTGCGTGTTGCCCTGTTCGCACAAAACCTAAAAAAAGAAAGATAACAGAGTGGTTGTGTGGACAGTTGTCGGAACATGGTTGATTGCTAATCCCTCTCTTTTAACACCGCTTCCCAGGTTGTTCTCTTAGGCTCGGATTCACTGAATGGCATTTCCTTCCATAGAAATGACTTCCCTTTGTAGCTCTCCCGCAGTGACCCAAAATAAATCCCGGAATGCTTCTGAATTACAGGGGATATCCCCCCCCCCAAGAACAGCATGATTCTGAGGTCTACAGCAAGAGGGAGGAAATCAACAAAACTCTCTCTGCCCCATCTGTGGAAATCATCTTGGAGAGCCCCTTCCGGTCATTAGTCGAGCTTTCGTGCTGCTTAGAATGTTCACTAACAGTCACTGAACAAGGTGGTGTAGAGGTTAGCGTGTCAGACTCGAATCTGAGAGACCCAGGTTCAAATCTCCGCAACGCCCTGGACACCTGCTGGTTGACCTTGGGCCAGCCACACACTTTTCAGCCTACTCTTCCTCACAGGGTTGTTGTGAGGATAAAACGGAGGAGAGGAGAATGCCGCGAGCCGCTTTGGGGGGGAAAGGCAGTGTCTCAACGAAGGAAGCAAAGAAGAAAGAAAGAGACACAAAATCAGCCGCCGGGTTGTAAAAACGGGGAAACAGATAATGATGGAGATTCCCAGGGAAGAAAATGAAGCCCTTTTCCTAACGCGACTCACTGGTGGCTGTAATTGCAGGCCCTAAATACAGGCAGAGAGAGATTTGCGCTCGCTGCAGTCAAGGATTAAATAGGAAACATCTGCGTGGCGATTAGAGAAACGGAGTGACTGTCAGGAGGGAAGGGAGGAGGGAGTGGGGGGAAGCCCAGGTGCTCAGTCCTCCAGCCCATTTTTGTCCACTTCTCCCTCCACAGTGTTCAAGGCACTAAATACCCCAAAACAGGGGTCATTTCGTAAAAAAAGAGGTGCAGGAGCTCATTAGCATAACTCATTAGCATAACTCATTTGCATATGCCCCACCCCCTAACATACCGAAAGTGTGTCAGAAGGCAACACCCACCCCTCAGGCTCCACTCCACAGGTGAGTGAAACTGACCTGCTCTTCCTCCATTCCCTTCCCCATCCAATACTTTGGGCAATAAAAATAAGCGTCAAGAACACACCCTCCTTCTCTTCCTGCTCCCTTGAAACCACCAGGTTTCCAGTAGACTTGAGATACCCAGGACATGTGCACCACCCATCCCTTCCCCTTCCCCTCCCCACAACAAGACACCCTGTGAGGTAGGTGGGGCTGAGAGAGGTCTTTTGAGAACTGCTCATGAGAGAACAGCTCTGAGAGAACTTGTGACTGGCCCAAGATCACACCAGCAGCTGCCCGTGGAGGAGTGGGGAATCAAACCCGGTTCTCCCAGATTAGAGTCCAACTCCTGACCACTACACCAAACTGATGGGGTGGAAGCTGCTGAAGGGTTGGTGAAATTTCTCCAGTACTTATGTGCCATGTGCCCAGATAAAAAATGGTATACTTCGAAAATTTAGATGCCACCTTGAGCAAGTCTCTGGAAAAGCAGCACACAGTCATAAAAGGAACAATGATAAAATTATCAATATTAAAACGAAACATTCAAAACAATAAAGACCCTAGCAGGGCTTTCCCCGGGGCACTGCGCCTCTGCACTGCTCAGGGAAGCCGAGGAGGGGGTGGGGCTTGGTCATGTGCCTGCCCCCTGGGCTCCTCACTCCTGGAGCTGCGCTCCTGTGCGCTCCCGCTCCAACGGAGCCCTGCCCCAAAAGGTACAAGGTCTGTACACTCCCGGCCTTTCACCCAGCTCCATGTTGAACCTACTCGGGAGGAGAACGAGAGAACAGAACGCCTCACAGAAGAAGTCCTATTGACATTTTTACACTGCTCTTCCTCCAAGGAGTTCAGGGCAACATAAATGGTTCCTCCTTCCCCCATTTTAGCCTCACAACAACCCAGCCAGAGCGACGAAACCAAGGTCACAGGGAAATCTTTACGGCAGAGTGGGGAGAGCCAGTTTGGTGTAGTAGTCTGTAGTCCGGGAGAACCGGGTTTGATTCCCCACTCCTCCACATGCAGCTGCTGGCGCGACCTTGGGTCAGTCGCAAGTTCCCTCAGAGCTGTTCTCTCAAGAGCAGTCCTTGAAAGAGCTCTCTCAGCCCCACCTACCTCACAAGGTATCTGTCGTGGGGAGGGGAAGGGAAAGGAGATTGTAATCCGCTCTGGGACTCCTTCAGGTAGTGAAGGGCGGGGTATAAATCCAATCTCTTCTTAATTAATTATATTTATATCCCACCTCTTGCCCCAATGGGGACTCAAAAGCGGCTTCCATTCTTCTCCTCTCCTGCGTTTTATCCTCACAACAACCCCGTGAGGTAGGTTAGTCCGAGAGGGTGTGACTGGCCCAAGGTCACTCAGCCAGCTTTCTCTCTAATGAAAATGGTGAAATGCTTCAGAATTCTGAAGGGAGGTTCCAAGAAATGTTAGATTCTTCATTGGGAACCACTGGGGATTGCTGTATCTGAATATGCCCTACATGTCTCCATGTATCTTTGAAATGTTGGATCCAGCATGATTCTTGAAAACAACAACAACGCTGAGACGGATTTAGATCCGGAGGTCCGTTGAGTCAGCTGGCAGAGACGCTACTCCATCCTTACAGTTCAAGGACTTTTCGGAACTTATTACAAATTGTTTGTGGAAAAACTCCGCCTGTGAATTTCTACCTGTGATCAACTTTACCCGTGAATTTCTACCTGTTGTTGATGGAAAACTTGTTCTGAGCACTTTATATGTCTTACTATTACTAATTGATTTACAGTGTTAAAAGTTGGGCACATGCTTTTTCTTTTCTAGCTTCCATGGCTGAGCCGGGATTCGAACCTGGATTTCCCAGAGCCTGGTCCAACACTTTCACCACTACACTACGCTGGCTGTCTATCCAGGTCGCACCCAGCGCTCTAACCACTACCCCGCACTATTCGAGACTCCTATAGCACAGCAGACTGTTATGCTGGATTAAATCCCCCTCCGTGGACTTGGTGCATCTGGACAGGCCGGCCCGCGCACTGTTGCACAGGAAACCGGCTGTTGTGCATGGCAGGTCAAAAAGAGATTAGAGAGTTCAATGCATTATATTTCTTCCGATCCCCGGGCCCCTTTGAACTCGCCTGTCCAGAAACTCAGCATAGAAAAGTAAAAGCAGAGCAGGAAAGCTGTGTGTGTGTGTGTGTTTGTGTGTGTGTGTGTGTGTGTGTAGAAAAGCAGAAGAGATGGAAATAGGAGTTGCATCTCACCAAAATGAATCAATAAGAAGCGCAGGCGTTGGAGGATTACTGTTCAGAAAGTGGTTCGGCCCCAGCACAAACACACACGCACACACACACACACCCTCGTTCCTAATCGGACTGTGATGCGCTTGACTCTAATATGTGCAGCCAGCGCCTCTGCCCTCCCTGGTGAACATGTCACGTCCTTTTAACATCAGCAGGCAGTGGCCTGGTTCTTAGCCTTTGGGGGGGGGGGGGAATAAAACATGTTCCTAAGTAATATTGGCTATGAAACTGGCAAAGAAAAGACCAGGGGAAACTGGGGGGGGGGGGGGGAGCTGAGAGAGAGAAAATATAGCCGTGGAGGGGGTATCTGTCAAAGCTTCTGGCCCCGTTTCCCGTAATCCGAAGGGGGGGGGGGTTGCTCGGGTTTGTTTTCGTTCTTGACCATTTATTTTATTTCCCCTCCTGGACAGAGGCTCAGTGTGAACCCTAAGACAAAAGGGAAGGATTCAAAACAGGGATTAGCCCTTAATCTCCTTCCACGCTCCTTCTCTACCCCTTACAGTGGATTTCCTCCCCTCCCGAAGCATGACTCCCCCCCCCCACCCTCGAATGTGCCTGCTTCTCTCTCACTGCAATCTGTCAGATATGCACATCTGTTCCTGCAAAAACTCCTAATGTGTTTTCAGTTGAAGAAGGAATGGCTTTTTAATATAGCAGGGGTCGTACTTAGGAGTAGTACTAGGGTTGCCATCCTCCAGGTGGGGCCTGGGGATCTCCCGCTTTTACAACTGATCTCCAGCTGACAGAGGTCAGCTCCCCTGGAGAAAATGGCTGCTTTGAAGGGTGGACTCTGTGGCATTCTACCATGCTGAGGCCCCTCCCCTCCCCAAACCCCACCTTCTCCTGGCTCCACCCCCAAAGTCCCCAGGTATTTTCCAACCCTAAGTAGTACTAATAGAAGTAGCGGTTGAAGAAGAGTTGGCTGTATACCCCGCTGTTCTCGCCCATAAGGAGTCTCAAAGTGGCTTACAATCGCCTTCCTATCTATCCCTTGTGTGGCAGGCGGGGCTGAGAGAGTTCTGAGAGAGCTGGGGCTGGCCCAAGGTCACCCAGCTGACTTCATGTGGAGGAGGAGAGGGGAATAAAACCCGGTTCTCTGGAACAGAGTCCCCCACTCTTAACCACTGCACCACATTGGCCTTGCAGCTGTAGTGGTGGTAGTCAAAACACACTAAGTAAATGCAACAATAATTATAATTATTGTTGCATTTATGTAGTAGTGGTCATAAGGTGCCCTTGCTCAAAAGCCAGTCGAATCCGACTCTAGGGTTGCAGTGCTCATCTCCATTTCCAAGCCGAAGAGCCAGCGCTGTCCGAAGACGTCTCCGTGGTCATGTAGCCAGCATGACAAGACACTGAGGCGCACGGAACGCTGTTCCCTTCCCACCAAACTGGTACCTATTTATCTACTTGCAATTTCTTGCTTTCGAACTACTAGGTTTGCAGGAGCTGGGGCCAGAGACGGGAGCTCACTCCGTCGTGCGGCACTCAGGTCTCGAACTGCCGCACTACTGACCTTCTGGTCTGCAGTTCAGTGTCTTAACCACTGAGCCACCGCGTCACCAGTAGCGGTAGTAGCAGCTGCAATAATCACATGACATCGCAACAGAAAAGGCAATGATTCTTAAACAAGGAGAATTAAGAAATTCATGCAATTCTGGGTTGTTCAGTCTCAGTTATTAATAGGGTTACCAACCTCCAGATGGCACCTGGAGATTCCCCACTATTACGATTCATCTTCAGACAACCAAGATCAGTTCTCCTGGAGGGACATGGCTGCTTTGGAGGGTGGACTCTATGGCATTATACCCTGCTGAGGTCCCTCCCCAAACCCCACCCTCCTCAGGCTCTGCCCTCCCCACTCCCCCATATCCACGTATTTCCCAATCCAGAGCTGACAAACCTAAAAAGATTCGGGCTGTCCTTTCAATGCATAGTTTTCTTCTTTCTCATCCCATTTGCTCCTCTGCTACTTTTAGGTCACGCCTCCCATTTTGCAGAAGGGAAACTCGGGAAGACACGGAGAGAGGCCGAGACTGCTTGGGTGCACTCGGAGATGGCCAGAGATGTGAACCCGAGTCACACTTCTACCGGGTCTTGAGAAAAGCAGCCAGCAATCCACTAGTCAGCATGAGGTGGCAACAGCCCCGCACATCTGACATCGTGGCATCTTTGCTCACACCTTCTACAGATCTGGCCTAAGAACGCACAGTCAATTTCCTTCCTTCCTTCCTTCCTTCCTTCCTTCCTTCCTTCCTTCCTTCCTTGCCTGCCTTCTGTCCTTCGCCATCAAGTCACAGCCAACTTAGGGTTTTCAAGGCAAGAAACATTCATCGGTAGTTTGTCCTTGCCTGCCTCTGCGTAGCGACCCTGGACTTCCTTGGAGGCCTCCCATCCAAGTACTAACTCGGGCCGACCCTGCTCAGCTTCCAAGATCTGATGGCCCCAGGCCAGCCTGGGCTATCCAGGTCAGGAGACAGGCCATGACAGAGAGCACTGAGTTCAGCTTTCTGAGAGCCTTTCATTATCTGAGATGAATTCAGCATGTGCCCTGACCCGGATAGCCCAAGCTAGTCTGATCTTGTCAGAGCTCAGAAGCTAAGCAGGGTATGCCATGGTCTGGACTCGGATGGGAGACCACCAAGGAAGTCCAGGGGTACCCTGCAGAGGCAGGCAATGGCCAACCACCTGTGTCCAGCTCTTGCTTTGAAAACCCCATGGGGGTCACCATACGTTAGCCACGACTTGACAGCAGTCTCCACCGCCATGTGGATTTCAGCTGTCAAGATTTGTTGCTGAAAAGCTCCACTCCATTTCTGGGTGGGAAGGAGCAGGGCCTTTACAGCAGTTGCACCCCACTGTTGTAACACCCTCCCCATGGAAGTTCACTGGGCGCAATGCTAGTATTCCTAAGACCTATTTGCCTGACCAGATTCTTGAGTAGGATTTTTGCTCTTTATTATTCTCAGTTGTTTAAACTTGGGGGGAGGGGGGGTTAGAATGTATCACCTGCTGTATTTTTATTCTACTGTCTGCAGACCGGAAGGTCGGTAGTTCGGCAGTTCGAGACCTGAGTGCTGCGTGATGCAGGGGCGTCGAGTTTTAAAAATCCGGGGGGGGGGCCCTCTTGTGTGCACGCGCGCAAAGCGTGCGCACCCACCGGGACCATGTCCCAGTTGCCACCACCGCCCCCCCACCTGACCACTCCTGCTTCCGTCCCTCCCTCCATCCGTCCAGGGGCCAGCTGGACATTTGCTTAGCTGGCCCGTGGACGGACAGAGGGAGGGACGAAGTGGCCAGACTGGGGGGGGGTGAGAGAGAGAGATGGCAACGGTGGCCCTAGGAAGGGCCCGGGGAAGCACGGTGGAGGGCACTCTGTTCCCCCCGGGAAATTCCGGGGGTGGCTCGAGCCCCTCTGTAGTTGACGCCTATGGCGTGACGGAGTGAGCTCCCATCTCTGGTCTCAGCTCCTGCCAACCTAGCAGGTCAAAAGCAAGAAACTGCAAGGAGTTAAATAGGTACCACTTCACTGGGAAGGTAACAGTGTTCTGTGCACCTTGGCGTCTAGTCATGCCAGCCACATGACCACAGAGATGTCTTTGGACAGCGCTGGCTCTTCGGTTTGGAAATGGAGATGAGCACTGCACCCTAGAGTCGGATTCGACTGGCTTTCGAGCAAGGGAAATCTTTACCTTTACCTTTATGCTGTATATATACATGAGAGGAAGGGAAGAAGTTCTGAATCACTGTTTATTTAAATTATTCCTACTCTGCCTTCCCCCCCCCCCTCCGACAGGAGCCCAAAGCAGCTGACATCATTCTCCTCACCTCCGTTTGATCCTCACAACAGCCCCGTGAGGTAGGTTAAGTTGAGAGAATATGACTGGCCGAAGGTCCCCCAGTGAGCTTCCATGATCTTATCTTTATTATGTATGGATGTGATATTAATTTATTGTTAGCCGCCTGGAGCCGGCCTTGCTGCACAGGCGGGGTATAAATGTTAAATAAATAAATAAATAAATAAAACAGGCGGGGATTTGAACCTGGCTCTCCAGGATTCTAATCCAGCACTCTTAGCTGCAGACTGAAAGGTTTGTCGTTCAGCAGTTCAAGACCCGAGTGCCATGTGATGGAGTGAGCACCCGTCTCTGGCCCCAGCTCCTGCCAACCTAGCAGTTCGAAAGTAAGAAATTGCAAGTAGATAAAGAGGTACCGCTTCGGTGGGAAGGTAACAGCCTTCTGTGCGCCTTGGCCATTATTCATGCTGGCCACATGACCACAAAACTGTCCTCAGACAGCGCTGGCTCTTTGGCTTGGAAATGGAGATGAGCACCCCCCCCCCCCTAGAGTTGGATTAGAATAGCTTTCGAGCAAGGGAAACCTTCACTTCTTACTTTATGATATTTCTTATTTTATAAGAGTTCAGAATGTCATGCATTGCTTTTTTATGATGATGTCAGCTTTACCAGGAGCTGTTTTTGGAGGTGGCCAAGGGGTGTTGTTTTACATAAATAGATAACCCTTACCTTTCAAGAGCACTATAGCAGTCTTACAGTTAGATTTGAGTCCAGTAGTGTTGTGTTTGTGTTTAGAATATGAAGCAGTAATAGCTTGAAAAGGGCTCTGGTATCCTAAAGCTCCAATTCCTATTGGCTGATTAATAAAGACTCCCATTGGTCCTGAAGCCAATCTAGATACCCAATCGCTGAGCCCTGCTTGGGTCCAATAGTATTGCTTGTATATAGTTACAGTGTTGAAAGTTATGTGTTGGAACAGTATAAATGAAAGTGCTGCTCTCATAGAGCCGTCTTTTGAGCTGAACAATGTCACTGAATAAAAGCCTGTTCGTTTGAATTCATCGCCTCCTGCTCAATACTTAAAAGGTAGCACCTTAGAGAAACCAGAGTTTCAGGGTATGAGTTGGGATGAGCATGGAACGACTCATGGACTAAAGTCCGTGATGGATTTTGGTCAGTTTGTGCTTCATGACGTCAAGTTCATAGCAGGTCACCCTGTACAGACTTTCATGGAGGTCCGCACCAGTTCCTGAGTGGTGTGAGAGTTCTGCTCAAAGTAGTCAAGGATCAGATCTTGGTTGGTTAACCACAGTTCTTTATTCCCTATTTCTACATTAGTACAGCATCTCGGATTATTGTCAGAGATGAGACAAATTATACAAGCGGGTCTATTATACCATTCCAAGGAGTTTGAATTACCCATAGGTAGCCAATCCCCTTAAGGGAAAATTGGCGGGTTAAAAGGTGTCCGGACCGTTTGGTTCTCACAGGAAAAAAGTGAGGTGTTAAGCAGTAAATTTCCTCTCCCAAACCAGACCCCTCAGATGTTTCGAGTTCACATAACAATCAATGGCTCCAAGGTTCTTTGCATGTGATAAGAGATGAGAGGCATCCTCCCTTGAAGTTACTGCCGGAGCAGCTGGAATGTGGAGGCAGGGATGTGAGGCCTCTTTGTTCTCGCAAATCATTGTTGTCACCCTCCTGACCTGGACAAGCATAATACATCATGGCTACATAGACCCCAATACATGATAGATACATAGGATAGTGAAAGACATGCATGCAAAGGAGCTAAATCTAAGTCTGACTAATACATAATACATTGTCTGAATTGTCAGATTCTGACAAGTGGGTGCATTTCCAGACAAACTGTTTCTATTCAATTAAAATGTTTACAAAACTTCAAGGTAACAACTTGGAGGTCACGTAGAGGAGCATGGGCAGGGGTCTGTTGGAGCGGGAGCGCACAGGAGCGCAGCTACTTTTAGGTCAGTAACTGAATGTCCTGAAAGGTTAAAATGTTCCCCCACTGGTTTTTGAACATAGCTAGGCTATCACTCTATCCAGGGCTCTTTTTGTAGAAAAAGCCCAGCAGGAACTCATTAGCATAATGGGCCACACCCAACAGCAGAATCTCATTAGCAGTTTAGGCTACACCCCTGACAGTGCAGAAAGAGAGAAGGAAAGGATGAGGGAAAGAGGGAAAGAAAGAGAGAAAGAAAGAAGGAAGAAAAGAAAGAAAGAGGGAAAAGAGATGGGGATGGATGGAGGCTCTCCCACCTCCGCTCAAGCCCCTGCCACTGCCACCACCCCACCAGCAAGGCCGGCTCCCTGCACTTAAAGGGAGCCGAGGAAGAGAAAGGCATCCTCCCCCCGAGGAAGAGAAAGGCATCCTCAGCTCACGTGCTGAGGTGCACGGGGGGGGGGGGGGGGACAGCTCTGCCGGACCAGTACTTACTGGGAGCTGAAAGGCGCCAGACGCCTGATCTCCACACGGAGACCTGGCATGTGGGGACCTTTCCTGCCGGTGGGGAAGGGCCATGCGGACACCAGCCGGAACGTTGTTCCGGTGCTTTCCGCCCCCAAAACAGCCCTGCCTCTACCAGTGTCAGTTTTCAAAATGCAACAAACTGTCGCTCTTCTCCTGCCAACTGCTGAGGTGTATGTTTAGCGTTCCGAGAACTAGGGAGAAGGTCCCAGCCATCAAGCTCTTTCGGTCACCATCAGGTCCCAGCTGGGGGCAGGTGGGGTCGAGAGAGAGCCACGCAAAACAGAAAACTGCTGGCAATGATCATATCAGCAAGTGTGGCCTTTGCAGGAACTGTACACTAACACGACATGTGAAGTGTGAGCCTCTAACGGCATGCAAAGCGCAGGAATACAGCAGGCTAGCAGAGGAATCGGGTTACTATAATGCCCTATTAAAAGGGGATCAGGTGTTCGCCCACGAGCAGTCCCCTGCAAGCTGCGTGTTTTCCCTGCCTGCTCTAGAATATGCCCATCAACCAGAGATGTGTCTGTTTAAATAAGCATAAAATTACGAACCACCTAAAGCGAGAGACGGAGGGACTGAGAGAGCCTGTTGAGTCAGTGTGTAAGTTTTAAAATATGTATTTTGCCCCTATGTGACTGAACAGACGAATGCTGGAACGTCTGAGATCTTCCGGGATGTTAAAAAACGACGACCAGCATTTGTGCTTTGACCCAAATAGAGCACAAGAACATTTGGAAGTGTGGACACACTGGATTGGATCCTTCGTCTGTTCAAGCTTCGTGAGAATACCATATCACTGTTTTATGAAATGCTATGTTATCACAGGGGAAAGATATGTGTAACGTCTTTAAAAGAAGCAGGTTTGGCCCAGAAGTGTTCTTTGTATTGCTTTGTATCGCTTATTGTAACTGTACTACTAACTGTGTCATATGAATACTTATGTCATGTTTCAGTTCATTCTGGTTGGTTCCTGATTTCTAAAATCCTAATGCACTGGCTATGGAATGTCCCATTTTGTTGATTGTATTGACTTACAATGTGTAATCTGCCTTGAAACCCTGTGAGAAAGGCGGACTATAAATAACATGAATGAATGAATGAATGAATGAATGAACGAACGAAAAGATGGAAGGATTTCTCTCCTTCCTCGAATAGACAAAGTCATGAGAACAGTGGTTTTGAAATTATGTAGGGCAAAGCTTGGCACGGATTGGCTGGCTCACTTGTGAGGTCACTGAGAGACCTGCCTTCTGTCCCTGGAATAATTTTGCACACTGCTTACCATTCTGAGGAACAAGTAAAACAGAACTGGGTTGGGGCCGTGGCTCAGTGGCAGAGCTTCTGCTTGGCAAGCCGAAGGTCCCAGGTTCAATCCCCGGCATCTCCAGTTAAAAGGACCGGGCAGGAGGTGATGGGAAAGACCTCTGACCTAAGACCCTGGAGAGCTGCTGCCAATCTGAGTCCCTAAGACCAACCTTTGTGGTCAGATGATGGTCAGATGATGACCTTCAGTGGCTGATTTCAGAAGAAGGCAACTTCATAAATTCAGGAGGACATGTTGTGTGGTTTAAAAGGTTCATCGAAACTTTTTTGGATCTCTTTTATTTTATTTTATTTATTTTAGAAGAAGGAGAAGAGATTGAATTTCCACCCCGCTCTTCACCACCCAAAGGAGTCTCAGGGTGGCTTACAATCTCCTCTCTTTTCCCCTCCTCACAACGGACACCCTGTGAGGTAGGTGGGGCTGAGAGTGCTCTCTCGAGGACTGCTCTTGAGAGAACAGCTTTGAGAGAACTGTGACTGAGCCAAGGTCACACCAGCAACTGCATGTGGAGGAGTGGGGAATCAAACCTGGTTCTCTCAGATTACAGTCTGTGCTCCTAACCACTACACCAAACTGGGTCTCTAGTTTTAGGTCTCTTAATTTATTTCTTGTCAGTGGGGATAGATAGATAGATAGATAGATAGATAGATAGATAGATAGATAGATAGATAGATAGATAGATAGATAGATAGATAGATAGATGCATGTGCATGCACACATGTACACACAGAGATGTATATGTACAAAATTCTTTCTCTAATAATCCAATGTTTATTTTTCTTTATCTGATAATCCAGTGCCTATGAAAGTCAAGAGTCCGACTGCAAAGGAGCCAGGGATCCAACTAGACATTTTTGGGGATGAATGGCTCCCACCTCTGTTTCCCTTCCATATCTCCTCTTGGAAAAGTGCATCATAGAATCAGTAGGTGCATTCAGACAGTGTGCTGGAGCCAGCTGGAGCTGGCTCAAAACGCCCCACTCCGGACCATCGTGATCACACTCACCCCAGTTCGGCGCGCATTCAAGCAGCTCCCCCGTGTCTACACAGTAGTATGTGTCAGGCTTTTTTTAAAAAAAAATTGCCGCTTGTGCATGCACATAAGCAATCATCTGAAAATACAGTCTAGTGTATGCGCAAAAGCAGGAGATCAAAGCCCCTCAGTTACACAAGCTTCATGACTTCCTTGCCCTGAAAGAACACGTCCCTTTAAACTTTTAACCCGAAACTGGTCTCCTTGGGATCCCGAATGGAGAAGTAATGGCCATTTAAAAAAAAAATATGGAAAGGCGGAGAAGCACTTATGCGCATATTGCTGACACACACAAAAAGTGGTGGGCAAAAAGCGGAAGCCAGAGGCTTACGCGGGGGGGGGGGGGGATGTCCAAAGACTCGGAAGTGGCTCGACGATGGCTCCGCGATCACACACCGAAAAAGGCAGCTTGAGCCGGAAGAGGACGGGAGAAACCACCTCGGGACCTGGTCTCAAAAATGCGATGCTTTGATCCAGAATTTGGTGCAGTAAGCGACGGCTGGGAACGGGAGGCAGCTGCAGCTGTCTGATCGCACACATTTGAGCCGTTTCGAAGCATTTCGAAATGGCTCAAATGTGCGCGTCTGAACGCACCCATAGAATCATAGAGTTGGAAGGGGCCATACAGACCATCTAGTCCAACCCCCTGCCCGATACAGGACCAGCCTAAAGCATCTGTGACAAATATTCATCCAGCCTCTTCTTGAAAGCTGCCAGTGAAGGGGAGCTCGCCACCTCCCGAGGCAGCTGATTCCGCCTTTGAACCACTCTGACCGTGAAAAGGTTTTTCCTAACATCCAGCCGATACATTTCTGCATGTAATTTAAACCTGTTGCTTTGGGATCTATCCTCTGCTGCCAACTAGAACAGCTCCTTGCCCTCCTCCAAATGACAGCCTTTCAGCTGTTTAAACAGAGCAGTCATGTCCCCCCCTCAATCTCCTCTTCTCCAAACGACACATCCCCAAGCTTTTCCTCGTAGGACTCAGTCTCCAGACCCCTGATCATCCTCCTCGCTCTCCTCTGCACCCTCTCGATTTTGTCCACATCCTTTTGGAAGTGAGGCCTCCAGAACTGCAAAGCAGCACGCACAGAACTGCAGATCACCCAGAATTACAGCGATCAGTTTCCTCGAAGGAATGGCAGCTTCAGAGGTGGGACTCCGTATACCATAGAGTCGAGAGAAACAGAAGTCCTAGAGTAACATCACACCCCTGCTTGCTCTCCCTCCCCTCCCCGAGCGCCGCTCCCACAACCATCCACGCAGGACATGACATCACTACACGGAGCATTTCCCTGCCCACTCAGAGCTGATACTAGCAAATCAGAGGGGATGGATGTGACGATGTCACCTTCTAACTTTCTTCCACCAGATGTGACCAGGAAGATGCACAAGGGAGAGGCAGGTTGGAAGCAGACATGAGTGCCCCCCCCCCCGGCTGCCCCATTTGTCTCATTAGGCCCTGCTTGTCATCGGTTTGATGCCTATCTTTAGGGGTTTGTTTGAAACGTCATGTTCGGCGGTTGTCAGCCAGCCTTGCGGCCTCATATTCTCCGAGCACAGTTCAGGCAATATGATTAGGATTCGCCTCGCCAGCTACTGATTTTAAAACCCTTCGTTTCCTGAGGCAGCCTCGAGGATTTGGCGGGTTTTTTTATTTGTTCTTCTGTACACTCAACTTTCAACAGAGAAATGCTGTCTTCTTTCCTTCTTCTTCATTTCCCCCCCTTCCCCAATCGAGCCAGAATGACCCTCCGTCTCTTAAGACTGGGCTGGATTCCAATGCCAGTTACGAGAGAGCCAGGCCAGAGAGTCAAAAGCCTTCTGAAAAAAGATACTTGGCGCAAGGCCTTGGCTGAAGATGACCAATCACCGGTGCTCTTTTCTCACATCCCAGGAGACCACGACCAGCTCTCCGATCTTCCACCAGACGCGTGAGTGTGTTGGGTTGCGTGCATCTGTGGATTGTGCTCATATCAGACGGCAAGCTCGTGAAAACATTACCACTGACAAGACAGAGGATGCATAAGAGCAATTTTATGAGTTTTCAGATCAGGAAAACATAAGAACATAGGGCTGCGAAGTCAGCCCGGGGGGGCGGGGGATCCCCCACTACAGGGGTTCCCAATCCGCCAACCAGCATTTGGCCAGCGGGGGGAACCCCACCCCCGAAGTCGTCCAGTCAGGACGACTTCACCAGCATTATGACGTCACCCGGAAGTGACGTCATCACGTTGGGGACGTTGCCGGGACGACCCTCTAGCAATCGCCCCAAAACTCTATGGTACGATTCATTGTGGTGCGCGTGCAAGCATGCACGCCGGGGAAGCTCCCGGCCTCAGGAGGACTCCCACCCCCCACCCCCCGCCGGTAAGTCATAAGGACTTGGCAACACTATAAGAACATAAGAGAAGCCAGTGTTGGATCAGGCCAATGGCCCATCCAGTTCAACACTCTGTGTCACACAGTGGTCAAAAACACCAGGTGCCCTCAGAAAGTCCACCAGTGGGACCAGGACACTAGAAGCCCTCCCACTGTTGCCCCCCCCCCAACTAGAACTCTAGATCGTATCGTCTGCCATTTGCAAGTGGGGTGGGACAGCAATTTGCTGATGATCCACAACCCCAAAGACTGCCCTCGACCAGGGGTTCCTCAGCACTGGCCACAACCTGGTGCAACTCTCTGCCGAATACCTGTGAGATCTTATGCAATTCTGCAGGGCCTGTAAAGCATAGATGTTCTGGTGGTTGAGGACCGTGACGGTGACCATCTTGGCCAGCACCCTTTTCTGTTCTCTCCCTGTCCTCCCTCCCCCACCCGCAAAGGTTGAAACTGGAAATAACTGGAATCTGCCATCTTAATCTTTTAGATTGTTGTTTTAATGCTATTTAAATATTTTATTGTATGGCTGATGTTGTATTATGTTTGTACATCACCCAGAGACCCTGCACCAGCAGGGACTGGGCAATATAATAATTAATAATAATAATAATAATAATAATAATAATAATAATAATAACAACAACAACAATAACAACAACAAGAAGAAGAACAATAACAACAACCCCATTTTTAACATACACCATGCATGTAAAAAAGCAATACGGAGAAAAGTGCAAATAACCAGTGTTCCCTCTAAGCTGAGTTAGTCTGAGCTAGCTCACAGTTTTTTAGCCTCCGGCTCACACATTTCTGTCTAAGGTCAGGAAGGAGGGCTCCAGAGCAAACTCATTTACGCGGCAGCCAAATCACTTGCTCACAACTTTAATGCCAGGAGCTCACCAAATGGAATTTTTGCTCACAGGACTCCACAGCTTCGAGGGAGTACTTCAGGTAAGCCCTTCTCGGATCCAATCGTTAACTACCTGTAGAAGCCTTTCTGCCCTCTCCTGGCTGGCCCAGGCTAGTCTGATCTTGACATATTCTGGAAGCTAAGCAGGGTCAGCCCTGGTTAGCATTTGGATGAGAGACCACCAAGAAATTGCAAGATCACTATGCAGGGGAAGGCTACTTCTGTTAACGTCATGCCTTGAAAACCCAATGGCAGGAGTCCCCAACCCATTCAAGCCTGTGGGCACCTTTGGAATTCTGACCCAGCATGGTGGGCGGAGCCATAAAATGGCTGCCGCAGGAGGCGGAGCTACCCACCCAATAATGCCACAGCTTAACTTCAGTCTCACAGTGAAGGTCATAATGGCGTGGCGGCAGCTGCTGCCGAAGCAACATTTTGAAAAGAAAACTACACCGCCATCCAAACCTCCAGTGGCCAATCAGAAGGCTTGCTATCACTCAGGCTCATTATACACATTTGTAGCAACTGCACAGCATTCAAGGTAACACCAGTAAAAATTTCTTATTATTTTTTTAAAAAAAAATTTATTACATATATTTACTATATACAATTGATATATAATAATCTGGCCTTTTTTCTTTCTCTTTTTTCACCAGTTTCAGAAAGCAACACCAGGTCACACACACACACACACACACACACACACAATTCTTTGCGCATGTAATTCTGGATGCGTGTCATTGTGAAGTAAGGAAGATTGACCACTGAGGAAGGCCCATAGGGGCCGAAACGCATATGGTCCTTAGGTCAAAAGTTTTATCCATCAATTTGATATGTATAACAATCAGTTCTGAATGTAAGAAGAAGAAGAAGAAGAGATTGGATTTATACCCCGCCCTCCACTCCCCAAGGGAGTCTCAGAGCGGCTTACAAACTCCTTTCCCTTCCCCTCCCCAAAACAGGACACCCTGTGAGGTAGGTGGGGCTGAGAGAGCTCTTTCCCAAGCTGTCCTTGAGGGAACAGCTGGTGCAGAGCTATGGCTTGCCCAGGGTCATCCAGCCAGATGCAAGTGGAGGAGTGGGGAATCAAACCCGGTTCTCCCAGATTAGAGTCCACACACTTAACCACTACACCAAACTGGCTCTTAGAGCTTTTAGAGTCTGGAATTTAGACTGCTGCTTTTAACCTCATTATGTTATATTTATGTATACCCCCTAATAAATATTTGTATTTTTATATTTACTTGCTAGCTTGACCCTCTTAGATCACAGCTACTTTCTGGGTTGAGTCCCCACCCCCCCTTTTTTGCTTTTTCGGATAAAACCAGACCTGGTCCAACCTACTTTTTAAAAACATTTGCTGGGTACCAGAAAAGATGCCCTACGAAGTTACCATAAGTTGGTTGCGACTGGATGGCCCTTTGCCACACAAGCCTTCCTTTTGCACAGACTTCCTTCCTTTCAAACCCACCTTTCTCCCAACAGGACTCAACGCTTTAGCTGTTGTAGCTTTTCCGAGCTGTACGGCCGTGGTCTTGGCATTGCAGTACCTGACGTTTCGCCAGCAGCTGTGACCGGCATCCTCAGAGGTATATACCTCCCAGCGGCTGGCTGGTGCTACAATCATAAAAAAAAGAGGTTCAGGAGCTCATTGGCATAACTCATCAGCATAACTTATTTGCATATGCTACACCACCTGACATCACCAGAAATGGGTCAGAGGGCTGGGAGGCAGCCATGCCTGCATTCCCTGCCCAATCTTCTCCAGGTGCCCTGCGGCTGCGGGACACCTGGAGAAGATTGGGCAGGGAAGCCAGACATTTAAATCCCCCGAGTTTCTCCGCAAAAGCAGAGAGGCTTGGGGGAAGGGAGGGCATGTCTGCCTGCCTCCCCTTCCTTTCTCCAGCGAGGGCAGGGAGGCAGACATGGAAAAATTGCCGTTGCCGGTGTGACTCTAGAAAGAAGGGATTTAAATTTTAAACCCCTTCTCGCTTCGCTTCACCCCCCCTCCCCAGCCTGCCTGGGGAAGGGAAGCTTTTGAAGATGCCCCCCCCCCTTTTTTGCTTCCCTACCCGGCCTGCCAAGGTGGGGGGGAAGCGAAGTCACGCCAGCAGTGTCACGCCAGCAGTCATGCCAGCGAAGTCACGCCAGCAGTGGCGGCACAATCTTTCCGTTGTATTCTATGGCCCCATTGAATACAATGGAAAGATCGCCGCTGCCAGCACGACTCTAGAGAGAAGGGGTTTGAACTTTAAACCCCTTCTCGCTTCACTTCCTCCCCCCCCCACCTGCCTGCCTGTCCGCCTGCCTGCCTGCCTGCCTTGGCAGGCCAGCTAGGGAAAGGAAGGGAAAGGTAAGCTTGTACTCTGCCAGCCCAGGAGTGGGCACAAATGGTGGCGGTGGCAGGCCCCGCCCCTAGCTCCCAGCAGGCCTGCAGAGGAAGTGAAGCCGCCACTGCCAGCACGACTCTTAAACCCCTTCTTGCTTTGCTTCCTCCACAGGCCCGCTGGGGGCGGGGCTTGCTGCTACCACCATTTGTGCCCGCTCCTGGGCTGGCAGAGCTCTGGCCCCAAACGTCCCCTGGCTACAATGCCAAGACCATAGCCATGCAGCCGGGACAATGTACAACAACTGATGAACGCCAGCCGTGAAAGCCTTCGACAGTACGCATAGCATTTCTATCCCATTCGTATTTTTTTAAAAGAAGAACATTACGAAGTAATGCACTGCTAACTAAAAGCGGTAGCAAAAAACCCCCAAAACCCAGCAACCTTCACACAAGAGCTTAGAAAATATTTTTTTTTGGGGGGGGGGGGGGATCAAGGCAATAAAAGCTTTTAGAGTAAAACACACAAAAATTAAATTACCTATAGCTATGCAGCTGCAGAATAGCGCCTTAACCGTCTACAAATGTCTGCGTGTGAAGAAAAATGTTTCCATCTGGTGTACAAAACTCAGGTCGTTCAGTGCCAGACGGACACCTCTAAGATATAGTTCCTGGAGGCACCGAGTTGAAAAGACGCTATTCCCTGATAAGTGTCTTTTAGAGGTGTTGCCCCTTAAAGTGGGAGCACACAGAGAAAGGCTTCTGAAGAGGTTCTTAACAGCGGGATTCTGAGGGAGCAGTTTGCTCTCCAAGTACTCTGATATTTGGGCTTTGAAGATAAGAACCAGCTCCTTGAATTGTGCCGAGATATTGCAAGCCAGTCGACGTCTTTAGCTGCCAGTAGAGTTGCCAACATTCAGGTGGCACCTGAAGGTCTCCCACTATCACGGGTCCGATGGAGCGGGAGCGCACAGGAGCACAGCTCCGGGAGTGAGGAGCCCAGGGGGCGGGCACATGACCAAGCCCCGCCCCCTCCTCGGCTTCCCCAAGCAGTGCAGAGGCCCCGGGGAAAGCCCTGCTAGGGTCTTTATTGTTTTTAATGTTTTGTTTTCATTTTGATAATTTTATCATTGTTCCTTTTATGACTGTGTGCTGCTTTTGCAGAGACTTGCTCAAGGTGGCATATACATTTTCTAAGTATACCATTTTTTATCTGGGCACATGGCACATAAGTACTGGAGAAATTTCACCAACCCTTCCGCAGCTTCCACCCCATCAGTTTGGTGTAGTGGTCAGGAGTTGGACTCTAATCTGGGAGAACCGGGTTTGATTCCCCACTCCTCCACATGCAGCTGCTGGTGTGACTTTGGGCCAGTCACAAGTTCTCTCAGAGCTGTTCTCTCATGAGCAGTTCTCAAAAGACCTCTCTCAGCCCCACCTACCTCACAGGGTGTCTTGTTAAGGGGAGGGGAAGGGGAAGGGATGGGTGGTGCACATGTCCTGGGTATCTCAAGTCTACTTGAAACCTGGCCTGGTGGTTTCAAGGGAGCAGGAAGAGAATGAGGGTGTGTTCTTTATGCTTATTTTTATTGCACAAAGTATTGGATGGGGAAGGGAATGGCGGAAGAGCAGGTCAGTTTCCCTCACCTGTGGAGTGGAGCCTGAGGGGTGGGTGTTGCCTTCTGACACACTTCCGGTATGTTAGGGGGTGTGGCATATGCAAATGAGTTATGCAAATGAGTTATGCTAATGAGCTCCTGCACTGCTTTTTCTACGAAATGACCCCTGCCCACTATTACAATTGATCTTCAGATGACCAAGATCCGTCCCCCTGGAGAAAATGGCTGCTTTGCAGGGGGGACTCTATGGCATTGTACACCATTGAAGTCCTTCCCCTCCCCAAACTTCGCCCTCCCCAGGCTCCACCCACAAAATCTCCAGGTATTTCCCAATCCAGAGCTGGTAACCCTAGATGAGTGCTATAGAGAAAGTTGCCATCCTCCAGGTGGGACCTGGAGATAGGGATGTCAGGCCCATTAGAAATACCAGTGGGGGGGATGTTTAGTAAGCTAGAAGTGTTGTCACACTACATGTCTACATGATATAGGCACATCACATTTATTTCTGCTGATTTTGCTGTTTTGGGGGGAACTTCTCCCATCGACTAGCTGGCCGGCTATGGAAACCATGGAATCCCCCACTCCCTGAATAGAATGTAGAATAGAATAGAATATACTTTATTGTCATTGTACATAGTACAATGAAATTAAAAAGTGCCATCATTCAGTGACTCGCAACATATACACATGCGCACTCACACAGACATTCACAACTGCTTCTCCCTTTTACATAGCAACCAAACCACTGTTTCCTCCAGATTTCAGTCTCATGCAGCATTCAGGGCAATAATAGCTCTCGAGTAAAAACTGGTTTTTAGTCTATTTGTCCTTGTTTTGATTGTCCTATGTCTTCTGCCCGAAGGCAGCAGTTCAAACAAGGAATATGCAGGATGTGATAAATCCTGTAGGATGTTCTTCACTTTTTTCAGACATCGAGAACTGTACAGTTCCTCCAAAAGTGGGAGAGGACAGCCAATTATCTTCTGGGCTGTGGTGATGACTCTCTGGAGAACTACCCTAGAGAAAAGGGCTATGTTGGAGGGTGGACTCTATGGCATCATACCCCCCCTCCCTTCCTCAAATGCTGTCCTCCACAAGGTCCAACCCCCCCCCCCCCAAATCCCCAGGGATTCCCCAGCCCAGAGCTCACAATACTATAATCCCTGCTAACCAGCAATCTGGCTGCTGCATGTTGAATTTGCAACCAGTCATCCAAAGCAACTGCCAAGAGGATGCGTCAGAGAACCAGGACTCCACCAACAGGACCTGTCCCCAAGACAGTTTCCCAAGAGTGAAGAAGCCAAGCAGAAAGACTGCCTGCCTGCCTGCCTGCCTGCTTGCCTGCCTGCCTGCCTGCCAGCCCAGGGGGTCCAATCACAAGTACTACTCAGCATGCGCAAGCTGAGCTTTGACTCTCAGCAGGACCAGGGCTCCCATGGCAACAGGAAGGATCCCAAAAATCATCAGCAAGATTCCTATTATTTTGCTGGTTCTGCCAGACCTGGTTGCCTTTTCGGCTGGGCAGCACCGTGGCTGAACGGAGATTAGCTCTCTGTGCAGGGGAAGACTGGGAAGTCAAAATAGCCTGGGAGCCAGCCATATCTTTGCAGCTTGAGCAGAGCTACGGCTTCTTGGATCTTCTTGCTCCCGGCTGCCAGCAGCCCTCCAAGGCGACAGACCACTGGGAACTGTCCCGGTCACGTAAATGGCGGGTCTGCTCCAGTCTAGGCCACCTCCTTGCTCAACTCCTGACAGGGTTGCCAACTCCAGGCTGGAAAATTCCTGGAGATGTGAGGATGGAGCCTGGAGAGGGTGGGGTGTGGGGAGGAGAGGGTCCTCCATAGGGTATGATGCCGTAAAATCTCACCTCCCAAGCAAATATGTTCTCCAGGTTAACTGATATATGTAGTCCGGAGATCAGTTGACATTCTAGGAGATATCCAGGCCCCACCTGGATGGTGGCAACCTTAACTCCTGCACAAATCCATCTTCAGCCTCCAACCCTTAACAGATGCCCCCCCCCCCCGCGGTCTCCATGGCAGCCCCAGTCGTCTTGTCAACAGGTCAACAAGTTGCCTTTCCATTCAATGCGTCCTCAAGGCAGGGTAAAGGTAAAGGTTTTCCTTGCTCGAAAGTCAGTCGAATCTGACTCTAGGGGGCGGTGCTCATCTCTGTTTCCAAGCCGATGAGCCAACACTGTCCAAAGACTTTTCCGTGGTCATGTGGCCGGCATGACTAGATGCCGAGGCTCACGGAATGCTGTTACCTTCCCACCAAAGCGGTACCTATTTATCTACTTGCAATTTCTTGCTTTCGAACTGCGAGGTTGGCAGGAGCTGCCGCCAGAGATGGGAGCTCACTCCGTCAAGCGACACACAAGTCTCGAACTGCCGAACTACCAACCTTCCAGTCTGCAGCTCAACTTCTTAACCTCTGACCCACCACAGCCCTCCGGGGCAGTTTAAGAATGTGATAGAATGCAAAACGATTCCAATATAGTTGTCATCAAACAGCTGCAACAAATCACTGGCAATGTACTGAGCGGGGAGGGGGGTACAGAAGAAGGGCTGTCCCTTATTTCTTCCCAGATCAAGGGGCTTCCAGGGTTGAAATGCTGACCCAACTTGCCTAACGAAGGTAGCATGCAGTTTGGCTGTAACCAATGCTCCCCCTAAGCTGTGGAGTCATGTGAGCAAACATTCTACCTTGTAAGCTACTAGCATTAAAGTTGTGAGCGAGCAATTTGGCTGCTGCATAAATTAGTTTGCTCCAGAGCCATCCTTCCTGAGCTAAGACAAAAATGTGTGCGCCGGAGGCTAAAAAACGGTGAGCTGGCTCACACTAACTCAGCTTAGAGGGAACCCTGTAACCTTCCATCGTTCCAAACTTTTGCCAACTCTTAACAATTCCTGGCTCATTCAAAGCAGTCCCTTCTAGGTTTTATTTTATTTTATTTTATTTATTTCGCATTTTTACCCCGCCCTCCCCGCAAGCGGGCTCAGGGCGGCTTACAGAGTGGCATAACGCCAAGTTGAAAATACAATTACAACAGTTTAAAACATTAAAATTGCCAATAAAATGCTCACAATAGAGTGCTGGAAATCAGCTTAAAATCAGAGGGCGTCCTGCAATTTCTTTTGTGACCTAATGTGACTTTGCTCGGGCCGGCCCTCATCTCTGGTGGTAGTAGAGATGGCTGATGGAAAATAAATGGTGGCGGCTCCTACTCGAAGGCCTGGCGGAAGAGCTCTGTCTTGCAGGCCCTGTGGAACTACATAAGGTCCTGCAGGGCCCTGATCTCCTCCGGGAGCTCATTCCACCAGATTGGAGCCGCCACTGAAAAGGCCCTGTCCCCAGGGGTCCATTGGAGCTGGAGCGCACAGGAGCGCAGCTCCGGGAGTGAAGAGCCCAGGGGGCGGGGGCATGACCAAGCCCCGCCCCCTCCTCAGCTTCCCCGAGCAGTGCAGAGGCGCAGCACCCCGGGGAAAGCCCTGCTAGGGTCTTTATTGTTTTTAATGTTTTGTTTTAATATTGATAATTTTATCATTGTTTCTTTTATGACTGTGTGCTGCTTTTCCAGAGACTTGCTCAAGGTGGCATATAATTTTTCTAAGTATACCATTTTTTATCTGGGCACATGGCACATAAGTACTGGAGAACTTTCACCAACCCTTCAGCAGCTTCCACCCCATCAGTTTGGTGTAGTGGTCAGGAGTTGGACTCTAATCTGGGAGAACCGGGTTTGATTCCCCACTCCTCCACATGCAGCTGCTGGTGTGACCTTGGGCCAGTCACAAGTTCTCTCAGAGCTGTTCTCTCATGAGCAGTTCTCAAAAGACCTCTATCAGCCCCACCTACCTCACAGGGTGTCTTGTTGTGGGGAGGGGAAGGGGAAGGGATTGGTGGTGCACATATCCTGGATATCTCAAGTCTACTTGAAACCTGGTGGTTTCGAGGGAGCAGGAAGAGAAGGAGGGTGTGTTCTTGACGCTTCTTTTTATTGCACAAAGTATTGGATGGGGAAGGGAATGGAGGAAGAGCAGGTCAGTTTCACTCACCTGTGGAGGGGAGCCTGAGGGGTGGGTGTTGCCTCCTGACACACTTCCGGTATGTTAGGGGTGTGTGGCATATGCAAATGAGTTATGCAAATGAGCTCCTGCACCTCTTTTTCTACAAAATGACCCCTGCCTGTCCCTAGTACCAGCAAGCCTGGCCTCCCTTAGTCCTGGGACCGAGAGTCGATGCTGTGATCCCGACCGAAGTGCTCTCTGGGGTACATGCGGGCCAAGGGGGTCCCTCAGGTATGTTTCTGTTCATGTCTCCCCTCCTCCCTCCCTCCCTCCAGTCTAAATTCATAACAACACAGACTGCAAGTCCCTATAATTTTACCTTCCTGGGAAGAGGGGGCACACTTGATCTCTCCCACATCATCCATTTGTAAACCACAGGCTAAGCGACTTGGGAGGACTTGAAGTGATTGGAGGAAATGCTTCAAGACTCATCAGCAGACACGAGAGCGATGAATTCCAATGAGGGAATAACTCCCCATCCCGCTCCTTCTACCCTTCCCCCCCTAGAACTAAAGATTTGTCACTTTTCCCTGAAAGGAAGAGGAAGAAGATTTGGAAGAGGTTCTAAACAACATGCACCTAGAACCCCCTCCCTGGTCACGCACATTTTGTCAGGCAATGAAATGGAATTACAGGTCATAACTGTATATATAGGGGTGTCTTGTTAAATTAGCACGCAAAATAGTGAAGATATTTTTTTTAACAGATCAAAAGAATGACAAGCTGGGTTTCTGGTTATCATCTGTCTGGGTTCAACTGGGGGGGGGGGACCAACATAGGTGATAAATATGCCAGAACTGGACTCCTAAATTGCGAGAATCATGTCCCTTTTTTATTTCATCGTCTGACGAAGTGTGCCTTGCACACGAAAGCTCACACCTTGAATAAAATGTTGTTGGTCTTAAAGGTGCCCCTGGACTCTAACTTTATTCTGTTGCTTCAGACCAACATGGCTGCTCGCCTTGATCCACGGAGGCACTGTTACCCCACTCTCCATCCCAAATCTCCAGGAGTTTACCAATCTGGAACTAGTTTAGGGATTTGCAACAACAACAACAAAAATTGGCCCATTCAGATTCGGCCAAGTCATGCCGAATGTGATCCGGCCAGCCGAATGACCCCCGAATGCAACTTTTGGCAAGGCAAGCCGATTAGGGTGGCATTCAGCTGGC
Organism: Lepidodactylus listeri; assembly: GCA_029233225.1. Lineage (NCBI taxonomy): Eukaryota > Metazoa > Chordata > Lepidosauria > Squamata > Gekkonidae > Lepidodactylus > Lepidodactylus listeri. The sequence continues at coordinate 8,840,567 of JARCFY010000021.1, read as the reverse complement.
CAAATCACATTTGGCTCAATTATACTCTTTGGGGACTGTCCCCATAGGGCAGGGGTGGGCAAATTGTGGCCCGGGGGCCACATGCGGCCCGCCACAGAGTTTTTTGCGGCCCGCCAAGAAGATTTCAGGACTGCCAAGAAAATTGAGCCTAAATTCAATTTGCTCTCTTATCCCATCACTGCTGACATTGATACAGCACCTGAGGAGCTGCAGCTTGAACTTATTGACATGCAGTCAGATCACACTGTGAAAGAAATGTTTAATGCTGTGACATTAGTTGACTTTTACAAATCTTTGTCTGCTGAAAAAATTTCCATGTATGAAGAAATGTGCTGGGAAAATGTTCTCTATGTTTGGGTCTACATATATTTGTGAGCAAAGTTTTTCTTGCATGAAGATCAACAAGAGTAAATATAGATGCTCTTTGACAGATATTAACTTGCAGGCTGTGATGAGAATCTCAACAAGCAATCTCACTCTTGATTTCAGAAAAATTGTAGAAAAGTGTGATAGGGTACATTTGTCTCATTAAACTGATTCTAAAATTAAATGTGCTTGCAGCTATAGATGATATGAAATTAGCACAATAAATAAATTGAATAAAACTACCACTATTTTATTTAATTTATATTTATTGATTTTTATGATACAATTGATACCTTTTCTGAAATGCAAAGTTAACTAATGAACGCAATCATTTAAAAAGGTGTGGCCCTCCGCTAACCTCCGCTTCCATAATGTGGCCCCCGAGCCAAAACAATTGCCCACCCCTGCCATAGGGTATAATAATCCCCCCCTTGAAGGGGGGTTCCCTAAAACTGAAGGGAAGGCAATTTGCCTTCCTTTCAATGAAGGGAGTGTGCCGCCTCTACCGCACGACTCAAGTTTTAAAGTTTAAATCCCTCCCCGAGTCACACCGCAGAGGTGACACGCTTCCTTCAGTGAAGGAAGTCCACTGCCCTCCAAGCTAGCCCTCCCTTGCCTTTACTGGCCCACCGAAGAGGCCCAGCAAAGCCCCCCCCCCCTTCCTGGCTCACCTGCTGAGGCGGGCGAGCGAAGAAGGGCCCAGGTTATTTAAATACCTCTCCCTGCCTTCCCCTTGCCCAGCAAAGGGATTCCCCAAATGGATGACGAATATACAACATCCATTCGGGGAATCCCTGTTTGGCCATCTGCTTCAGCTTTCAGCAGGCCGAATAATGCTGAGTAGGCATTATTTGGGGGGGGGGTTCGGTTTGTCCGAACCAAATGCACATGCCTACTGGTAGCCCTACCCCCATTGGTGGCCAAGACGGAGCTGGCAATTGATTATCCAGAGTTCTCTCTCACTGTTTTGGGGCACATTTCAACGGGGGGTTCCTGCTCACTCCCAAGCTTGAATACCAGTCGCCACTGAACCATGCCAAGGCTGGGCCACAAGTGGGGTCGATGATATCATTGGCCCTTACTGGCAAGCCTGAGGAGTTCTGGCTACAACCCAGGCCGGATCCTAAAAGATACCCTCATCTCCACATTAAACCTGAAGAGGAAAGGCAGCACTTGGATTTCAATTCCGAGCGTGTCGGCGAAACTTTGATTCTAATTTATTGTGGCTGCGGAAGTCAAGGAATGCAAATTGTAGGGGGATTCAAGGCAGGGAGAAAGAGCAAATTGGGATCTTTCCCCCCAATTTACAAGTGATGCAGCAATAATTTTCCTAAAAGTCAACGCAGCTTGAGAGCCATTTCTGATCAGAAAATAGTTACAAGTGGGGGGGAAATTGTGGGCCATTACTGAAATTCCCCTCTTTTGAAGGAGATTTTCTCATCCAAACATCACTACATTCTTCTTCCACCCTCTCTTTTAAAAATAATTTCCGTTCTCAGGCCTTATATATATTCAACCGTTCATTCTAAAGACAGCCAGAGATCTAAATATATATTAATTAGAACTCTAGAGGCTGGCAACACTGAGATACAATTATCCCAAACTGGTGCCATTACAAGCTCTGATAGCTTCATTTAAATTCCTGAATAAAACATGAAATATCTTTAATGAGAAATGAATACAGTTTTCAGGAGGGAATAGCTGTGACATCGTTACAAGTTGGAGATGGAAGTGACGGAGATGTAATACGAATACCTTTGGATTTTATATAAAAATGATGGCTGTTACGCAGAGATGTATCCTCCTTGAGAGATTTCATTTGGGTCTCCACTCAGACTACACATGCAAGGGAAGAAAGAAAACCAAGGCAAAGAACTACAGGCATTTGAAAAGGATGGCAGGTGTCGCATAACAGGCGCATTTAGGCAAGCCAGACATATTCAGGTGCTCACACGAAGTCCAGCGTTCAGTCCCAGAAGTCCATGAGCACAAGCCAGAGGGTCATTACCAGAAGGGGGTGAAGCAGACAGCATAATCAGGAGGTCCAAAGGCCAGAGAGTCACAAAGCCGAAGTAGAAGTCCCAAACCTTTCCAAGGGTTGCAGGAACAGAGCAGAGTTCAGAACTACCGTCACTGAATCAAGAGGTTGCTGACTTGTTGCTTCCACTACATGCAGGCTCCCAGCCCTGTGCTTTATAGGCACTTCCTAACAAGCCCTTGTTAGCAGCCAGCTGCTTGGGAGCCCTGTTGCCTCTACTCCATGCTGTCATCAGCAAGCAGCTGGCAACTGGCCAGGAGACGTGCACTCTGCCTCCTTGCTTGCAGCTCCCTCTTAAGCTTCTGCTCCAGCACTCTAAGGGTGGAGGTGAGCCTGATGGACTGGTCTTAATCAAATGAGTCTCACCTGCTGCTTCTGGGCGGGGTGGTGGCTCTGGATCAGCTGTTGGTGGTGAGTCTTGGTCAGCATGCAGCTCATCAGCCTGTTTTTCCCTTCTGTATTATTAGCTGCTTTGGGTCCCCACTGGGGAGAAAAGCAGAATATAAATATACTAAATAATAAATAAATTATGTCTTCTCCAATGCGAATTTACCAGACACTGGATCATCCAAGAAGTATTTGCTGTGTATTGTAGGGCTGCCAGCCTCCAGGTGAGGCCTGGGGATCTCCCGCTTTTACAACAGATCCCCAGCTGACAGAGGTCAGTTCCCCTGGAGAAAATGGCTGCTTTGGAGGGTGGACTCTATAGCATTGCACCAGGCTGAGGCCCCTCCCCTCCCCAAACCCCGCCTTCTCCTGGATCCTCCCCCAAAAGTCTCCAGGTATTTTCCAACCCAGACCTGGTAACCCTAGACAGGTGGTGGCATGGGGCAGGGCCTTTTTGATAGCAGCCCCAAAGCTGTGGAAACCAAGTTCGGTTGACTTTCCAGAAGGCAATTTCGCCTGACTTGCTCGAGGGGTTTTCATGCCAGTCTCAATCTGCTGGTTGTCAGTCACTCAATCATTTTTATTTTGTAACAGAAAATAGTTCATGTTTTTTTCAATGTCTCTTGAATTGGTAATGAAATAGAATGTTTTAATAAAGAAGAAAATGAGCATGCTGACGTCACTTCTGGGTTGTAGCCAGTCGTGATAGCGGGTAACTCTAAGAAATGCTAGAAACTCTACAGGTTGTACCTAAGTTTCCACAGGATACGTTTTGCGTAGAGTTTGCTTACTAATAGGTTTGCAAGCTAATAGGTCTGTAGTTGTTAGGATCATATTTCATATTTATAAAGGGGCATAACCACAGCCGTTCCCCAGTCCTTATGGATTTTCCCTGTTTGGTCCTTTGGGGTGAGTAGTGAGGCTAAAACCAGGACCCACCAGTCTGCGTTCTGTTCTAGCAGCTCTGGAGGACTTCGGCCTAGGCCTGGGGCTTTTCCTGGTTTCAGGGTATCAATGAGCTGTTTCACCTCAGGGGGATCCACTGGGGGCCAGGTTGGGAGATTATTAATGTCCTCAGGTTCTGGATTTCTTACTCCTATATCCTCGTATAGACTCTTAAAATGGGCTTCCCAGGTGCTAGGTAAGATGTAGTTATTCCAAGTAGTATGTGGCCTGTCTGTAAGGGCAGCAACCATTCTCCAGAAATGAGCTGAGTTCTTTTCTCTTGCTGCCTTTCTAAGGTCCAGATTGCAGAGATCAGTTCCCCTGGAGAAAATGGACGCTTGAGAGGGTGGACTCGATGGCATTGTACCCCACCGAGGTCCCTGTTTTCCCCAGGCGCCATCCTCAAATCTCCAGGAGTTTCCCAACCTGGATGTGGCAACTCCATGCCCCCATCTCTTGCCTGTGGCCAGGGGGAACCTGGCAACCCTAGCAAAGTCACATTCAAAGACCTACAGGATCAGGACCAGATATGGCTCAGGACAAGGGTTGCTAGTACCAGGTTTGGTGAGCCAGTTTGGTGTAGTGGTTAAGTGCGCAGACTCTAATCTGGGAGAACCGGGTTTGATTCCCCACTCCTCCACTTGCACCTGGCTGGATGACCTTGGGCAAGCCATAGCTCTGTACCAGCTGTTCCCTCAAGGACAGCTTGGGAAAGAGCTCTCTCAGTCCCACCTACCTCACAGGGTGTCTGTTGTGGGGAGGAGAAGGGAAAGGAGTTTGTAAGCCGCTCTGAGACTCCCTTGGGGAGTGAAGGGCGGGGTATAAATCCAATCTCTTCTTCTTCTTCAGGTTGGGAAATTCCTGGAGATTTGGTGGTGGAGCTCTGTGAGGGTAGGGTTTGGGAAGTGGAGGGAAGTCAGCCGGTCACAATGCTGTAGAGTCCACCTTCTAAAGCAGCCATTTTCTCCAGGGGAACTAATCTCTGTCATCTGGAGCTCAATTGTAATAGTGGGAGATCTCCAGGCCCCACCTGGAAGTTGGCAAACTCTACTCAGGAGCTCCTGACGCAACATCCATGGTAACACATAACTACTCTGGTTGTGTATCCCCTGTACTCCTTGATTAAATTTACCCCTGATCCCATGTGACTAGGGTTGCCAGCCTCCAGGTGGGGCCTGGGGATCTCCCGCTTTTACAACAGATCCCCAGCTGACAGAGATCAGCTCCCCTGGAGAAAATGGCTGCTTTGAAGGGTGGACTCTATGGCATTGTACCATGTTGAGGCCCCTCCCCTCCCCAAACCCCACCTTCTCCTGGCTCCACCCCCAAAGTCCCCAGGTATTTTCCAACCTGGACTTGGCAACCCTACGATGTGACCAGAGCAGGCAGCAGGACACAATGAGGAAAACGGGCATCCATCATCTTGCATCTTGCTTACAATACCACAGACATCTTCATTTGTTTAACTTCTGTGCCCCAGAAGACACTGGTCGCACCCTGACTTAAATGCATGCGTTATGTCCTCGCATTAAAGGGAGATCTAAGTTTTCTTGTTCAATAAAGCAAAAAACGGGGGGGGGGGGGCACATATCTTTACAGGATGATGTATAAATGCTTTTAATGTACCGTGCTTGTAGTCTTTCTCCAGGGTGCCTACCTAGCCATTATTTTAATGATACTGTTGCTTATGCGCCCCCCCACACACACACACAATGGCTAGATATGATCATTACTGCTATTCAAAGTGCTTTGTAAACATTAACTATCGGTGTTCTCCCACATGACCCCAGGTGTTGGGGAAGGGAGAATTACGGGCCCAGTTTCTGCATAAACCATCGAAAACAACGAACGCGCATGAGCCTGTTTTCCCACCTTGCCTTTTTGGCCAAGGAGGACAGCGTTACAAAGCAGAAAAAAAAAAAATCCCACATCCACGGGCTCCTCTGTGCTTGCAAACCACACCTGTCGTTCTAACGGTGTCCAGGTCCACGGGTCTGCTCTCAAAAAAACCCCAAAAACCTGCCACGGCAGGATAGGTTTGGAAATAGAAACCTGTAATCGGCAACGAACCCGAGACACTTTATTCCCCCACCATACACGCAAACATCTCCGAGTCCTGCTTGTCCCAATCGAAGTCAGTGCAAGTCCCGAAAGTCTAATCGGTGCGCGCGGCGAGAGAGTCAGCATCTGCGTCTATCCAGATGACAGATTCCATCTGTAACGGCCGCCGTGGAGACCAGGAGAGAGAGAGAAAGAGAGAGAAGCATTAAAAATTAAAGCACAGAACTGGAGGCTGGCTCCGAGACTTCCGTTTATCGGCACCGAAACTCTTGACAGGTGGCCACCGCGCAAGACGCGGCCTCCGAGACACATTTCTCTTGATTTTTATTTTTTAATTAACTTTTATTCCCAGTAATTCGTCCCTCCTCCTCCCCTTTTCTCTCTCTGCTTAATTTTATAAAGCCCTCTTCTGCCTCTAGGTTTTCAAAAAAGCAGGTTGAAGTCTTGGCTAGGGTTGCCAGCTCCACACTGGCCACCAGCAGGGGATGGGGGGGGGTAGGGTTGCCAGATCCAGGTTGGGAAATTCCTGGAGATTTGGGGGTGGAGCCTGGGGAGGACAAGGACCCCAGCGGGGTGCAGCGCCACAGAGTCAACCCTCCAAAGTATCCATGTTCTCCAGCGGGAACTGATCTCTGCCGTCTGAAGATAAGCTGTAATTCCAGGGGATCCCCAGGCCACACCAGGAGGCTGGCATCCTTAGCTTGTCCAAGTAAAAATGATATAAAGACGTCGTGTCTTCCAGCTGTCTCCATTCTGCAGGGACAGTTCCCTGTTTCTAGTCCCTTTTCTCACTATGTTGCTCTTGTGGCCTTTGGGGAGATATAGGGTTGCCACCTTCCAGGTGTAGCCTGGGTATCTCCTGGAATTACAACTGAGCTTCAGACAACAGAGATCAGTTCCCCCGGGGGACTTTAGAGACTGCTTCGGAGGGTGGGCTTTAGGGTGCTATGACCTGCTGAGGTCCCTCCCTTCTGCAAACTCTGCCCTCCGGAGCTGGGAAATCTAGGGGACATGCAATAACCATCAGACTATAGCAGTGGTGGCAAATCTCTGAGCTAAGAACAGAAGCCTCTTGTCTCTTGCGCACGTGTGTGTGCCATTTCGTGCGCACAGACACTAAAGCGCCAACCAGCCATTTCACATACTGCTGCCTGTTGGTGTATATTCTGAACAGCCGTTAGGACATTGTGAGACAACGCCATTGCTCTAGCATATCTTTAACCAAAAGAACAATCACCCTCTTGGCTTTTAAATCCATGGAGAAGACCCTATGGCAAACCAAAGAAACATACTGCGGAGTTGACGGAGTACATCCTTCGGAAATCTTAAACTGAAACGTGTCGGTGTGTGTGTCCTTGGTCTGAAAACTGGGGCGTCACAAATGTCTCAATATTTTCATCTAAGAGATGCTGGCAAGTATATGGCCCTGCCCACAAAGCTTATGAAATACTAGTAGCCTAAGAGAAATAATAAACAGTATATTTGTGCAACATTTCTCCTGGTGTTCAAAGAAATTCGCATCCATCAACATCACCTGAGCATCAGCCAAGAGGCTGCACTGCATGGACTGATGTGGGCCCATACCGGGGAGGAGGCGGAATGAAGCGTTTGCACTGCGGGGTGGCCCCTGGCGGCGGCGGCACGTGGTTGCATGCGGCTTTGGTCTGTTTTGCCAACCTGTGCGCAGGTGCATGGGTGCATAGTCACAAAGGCACAGCAGCAATTGAGGCAGGATCCCATGGCTTGGAGCTTTAACTCCACAAGCCGGAAGTGTCCCTGTGGGTGGTTGTGTGCTCAAGCGCACAGCACACATGGGCAGTTGTGCGCATCCCTGCTGGATAAGCAGGTTCACATTACCAGCACTGCTTGATTGCGGTTTATTTGCATCGACACTTCCAGGAAGCGGGATCAACAGGCGCCCAAATGGCTTGCCACGACTTTTACCTGGTACTTTTAAAAAGCGGGATCAAAACGCTTCAGGACGGGGTGAGTACGGCATGGGAACGCCAGACAGCTGTGGCTGTGTGAACCGGCCCACTTAATCCGCTTGAGAAACGGGCCTATATCGGGCCAAACTGCCAATCTGAACTCAGCCCCTGTGAGGGAGGTGGGGCTGAGAGAGCTCTGAGAGAACTGCTCCTTGAGAGAACAGCTCTGAGGGAACTTGTGACTGGCCTAAGGTCACCCAGCTGGCTACATGTGGAGGAGTGGGGAATCAAACTCAGTTCTCTGAGATTAGAGTCTGCATGCTTAACCATTACACCAAACTGGCTCTCTTTTGGAGAACAGTGTCTATGGCTACATATTCCTCCTGGGCTTCCTCCCCAAATGTCCAGGAATTCTCCAAGCCAGAACTGGCAAGACTACAGTTCTCAATACAAAGAAGAATTTCAGTGTTGGGTTTTTTTATTACCACCCACCCCCGAGGGTCCCCAACTACTTCCCTCTCAGATTCTCTGCTCCGTCGACTCCTCCACATCTTGAATAGAGCACTTAACCTTCCACGGGATATTTTTATACTTTGGTTTCCATTCCATTAAGAAGGGGGTGAAAGCAAGTTAAGGAGGTTTTCCTGTGGGCGCTGTCAATGCTGGCAGATGTCTTCCCCCACACACACACACTTTTGCATTCCCATATACTTCCCACACACACACACACATACACACACAAGAAAATGCTACATCCTTACAAGACAACACATACATCGAGATTAATGGGGAAACAGCAGTCGTCTGGTGAGATAGATCAGCCATTCCATCTTCTAAAAATGTACTGATGTAAAGGGGCATTTGCAGTTTAACGATTTGGGAGCACAAGGTTGTGGAGGGAGATGAGGGCTTTTCTTTCAGTACAGAGCTTGAATTGGGAACCTTTGTGAGAAGGAATCCCTTACTGCTTCCCAACTCTTAGAAGATGTTGGAGGACTCCCTTTTCTGGGGAGCTGCCAACACCTCTTGAAGATACGCACAAGAGCCAGTTTGGTGTGGTGGTTACGAGTGCGGACTCTAATTTGGGAGAACCGGGTTTGATTCCCCAGTCCACCACATGCAACTGGTGGTGCAACTTTGGGTTAGTTACAAGTTCTTTCAGACAGCTGTTCTCTTACGAGCAGTCCTTGAAAGAGCTTTCTCAGCCCCACCTACCTCACAGGGTGCCTGTTGTGGGGAGGGGAAGGGAAAGGAGATTGTAAGTGGCTCTGAGACTCCTTCAGGTAGTGAAGGGCGGGGTATAAATCCAATCTCCTCCTCCTCCTTCTACCAGTTCAGTACTAGGAGGACCATCAAACAGGGCTGTTGGTAATGTGGGAAAGGCAAAGCTTGCAGAGAGAAATCAAAACAAAATTCAAATCCAGTGGCACCTTTAAGACCAACGAAGTTTTATTCAAGGGATAAGCTTTCATGTGTGTGCACACTTCTTCAGATACATTGAAATGGAAGTTACCAATCCATACATATAGATACAGGGTTACCAGTCCATACATATAGGTAGCTACCAGTCCACACATATAGGTATGTACCTATACCAGTCCATACATATAGGCAGAAAGTATAATGAGGATGTTTAACAGATTCAAGGACCAAACAGGAATAACAAGTTTAGTTTATTTATTTGGATTTAATTCTGAGGGGAAACATAGTGAAGGAAATTAATATGTCAAAACTGGAGATTGATGGACAGATGTACTCTTCTTAATTAAATTACAGTACATTCTACTATTCATTATGTTACTTTACAATCTGTTATTCTAATCTAATAAGAAATGAAATATGGAGGATGTATGGCCCTTCTGGGAGACTGGTGAGAATACAGATGCCTGGACTGAATGAGGTTAGCATATGTAGTGAGATAGAAAACCAATATCCCTGTTAAGACCCGGGGATTCCATTGTTCTGAGTGTTGTAATAACTTGCAACTCAGCAGTTTCCCTTTCTAGTCTGTTCTTGAAGTTCCTTCGTAATAAAACAGCTACTATGAGGTCACCCATCAATGTCCTGGAAGGCTGAAGTGGTCTCCTACAAGTTTCTCAGTCTTGGGATTCTTGATGTCGAATTAGTGTCCATTTATCCTTTGGCGTAGGGTTTGACCTGTTTGCCCTATGTAGAGAACCAAGGGCCTTGCTGGCATTTAATGGAATATACAATGTTAGAAGATGAGCCAATTGTTGAATGCCTGGTGAAATTTGTTCAGGGTTTCTTTACCATATGTCCACACAATAAAGATGTCATCAGTGTAACGCAGCTATAGGAGAGGTGTGAGTGGACAGGAGTGTAGGAAGCGTTGCTCCAAGTCAGCCATTGAAGATGATAGCGTACCATGGTGCCATCTTTATGTGGGATATTGGTGTACAGAGAATACACATCCATGGCGTCCAAAATAGCATTCTCTGGAAGGCTATTCAAAGATTGTGTTTTCCTCAGGAAATCTGTGTTGCCACGCACATAACTAGGGGCATTAATGGCATAAGGTCTTAGAATAGGGTCCATGTATCCCAATGCCCCCATGGTGAGAGTGCCTATGCTTGAGACAGTGGGGCATCCTGGGTTACCAGTTTTCTGCATTTTTGGTAGAAGGTAAAATGGCTCTTCGGCTTGGAAACGGAGATGAACACCGCCCCCAAGAGTTGGATTTGACTGGCTTTCGAGCAAGGGAAACCTTTACCTTTTTAAAAGGTACCTGGTCGAGAGCCCTGTGGTGTGCCTGAAAGGATTGCTTCCTGTATGCATAGGGGTAATTCCTTCATGATCTTGTCTTTTTTTTTTTGGTATTCCTGTGTGGGATCTGGGAATAGCTGTTCTTACAACACAGCCTTTGTAAGTTGTCTTTGAGCCTCCTGGATGTAGTCTGATCTATTTGTGATAACAATGGCTCCACCTTTGCCTGCCTCTTTAATTATAATATCTGGATTGTTCCTGAAACTATCAATGGCCTTCCTTTCAGCATGGTTGAGATTATGTTGTACGCGATGGTGTTTGTTGATCATCAGTCTGGACTCTATGGTGCACACATTCGATGTAGCGATCCAGTGTGGAAGTCTCTTCATCTTTTAAGCAACATAAAAGCTTTATTCTACTACTAACATCTCTTAAAGGTTATGGAACGGATGTATTTCAGATTTCAGGCGTCTAGGGGCCCAGAAGAGAAAACAAAAGCCCTTGTGGTTCCGGTTGCCACCCAGCCTGAAACTAGCCAGCCAGGCAGGTATTCCTAACCTGAGACAAGACATAGGAGGTTTTTAAGGTACATGGGGAAACCCTCTCCCAGTTGGTTTTTTCTCCTTGTCCTTGCTAGATATCCTTAAAAGCCAAATCTGTGGATACTTAAATCCAAAGACTGGAGCCTTAAACAGAAAAAGGCAGATCTTTCTACAAACCTGAAAAATGCTCCTGGTTTGCAGAAGAACAATCTGAAATAAAAAGGTGTGTTAAAAACAAACAAGCAGAAGGCTCAGGGTGGACTAAATACGGTAATCTTACCATAGGATTTCTGGCAACTGCTAGAGTTATCCGTGTCACTTCCAGGTAGCTCTAGTAAACACCAGGAACTCTGTGGTTAGAACTTCTTGTGAGTAGACAAACCGTTTAGTATTTTAAATTTCCCTTTTTCCTTTTAATTTTTTTTTAAATTATTTTTCTCCCCAGAATGATAACGCCACCTCCCCCCCTCTAAGTTTAGTCTGTTGTAACAAAACCAAAAAAAGGAGTCATGAGTTACCTTATGGCAAACAGATTTATTGTCACATAAACAAGAACCGTTTTCATCTGGTGCATGAAGTAAATCCTTAATCACCAGATAAAACGACACAAATAGATGTGTGCATGCTGGAGACAGTGGACAAAAATCATAAAATGCAAGCGATAGACAAGGTTGCCAGGTCCTTTCCGGAATTTCCACTTCATCTTTTTATTTTAAAAAAATGATTTATTTTCTACAACACTACAACAAAATACTAACTAAAATCCTCTATTCTAACCCTAAAGTATACAGAGATCAGGTTCTATATTGATAAGGTTCTTATGCTTCAGTTATCATCAAGAAACTAAAAAAATATATCCAGGCATCTTAGACTAAACTTAGCTTCTCGCCCTAAAGCTTAAAAAATTACATAAATGGCTGTATTTAAAACAGGGGAATACAATCATAAATTTAAACTTTTAAAATAATGATCATTATTTCTTCTTCTTTTTTTCCTGTTTTATCTCTGGGGGGTTTGGGGGCTGCAGCTCCCTTTTCTGTATCAGACTTTTCTTCCTCCGATTCATTACTCTTTGAGGTGTCAGAACCTTCCAGTCCATAAATGCTCTCTTGTAGCTCCAATTCTTCCTCTGTGGATGTTTTCTCTCTTCTTTCTGTGTATTGTTTCAAGAATTTCTTTGCTTTTGCAACACAGTCAATCTTTTGCTTCTTATCCACATAAAGACCAAACCTTCAGGTGTTAACCATCTGTACATGGTACCTCTCTCTTGTAAGAAAGTAGTCAGGTTTTTGTACGGTTTCCTCTTCTTTCTGATTTCAAATGGAATGTCCTTTAAAACTTTAACCTCCTGCTCTTGGATCTTCAAGGAAGTCCTGTTTGTGGCCTTGAGCACCACATCTCTGGTAGATTTCTTGGAGAATCTCACCATTATCTCTCCTGGCAGGTTCTTTTTCTTCAAAAATTCAGGATAGGTCCTGTAGACCATATCCATATTGCTTTGAATGAGATTTCCACTTCTAACATCCTCACGTTGCCAACATCAGGGGGTGACACTCTAGTTTTGGGGCAAAACTCTATGGTTTTTTGCCTTCAAAACCATAGAGTTTACACAAGAACTAGAGCATCACTCCCTGACACTGGTGATGTGATGACGTCACTTCTAGGTAACACCATCATGCTGTTTGTGGGCAGAGTCTCCCCCTTCAGCCAGCTGGCTGACAGCAGATCAAAGCCCTCAAAAGCGGGAGAACCCAGGGGCTGGGAAACCTAGCAATTGATCAAGTTTGTGGCCAACTCTGAAGTACACCAGGAAAGCACAGTATCTACTTTCAGCCCTTGCCAAAGGTGATAACACAGTCCTCCCTAGGGATGCTAAACTGATTTAACACCACAAGTAAAGTGAGAAATGTGTTGTTTTAAGCCCTGGCAAATAAAATTAAATATATTGCTACATTCCAATCCAGCAATGATTTATTTAGCAATTATCTATGCTACAATAAATTTGTTAGCCTTTAAGGTGCTGAAAAATTCATATTTGCTTCTTAGGAAAGGAATCGTAATGCTCGTTAAAATGCATTCTGCCATGGATCTATGGTCCCTTGCAAACAAATAGTATATGGGTGTGATCATACGCACCCATTAGCGACATGAGAGGGACAATTCACCAGCGGATCAAAGCGGCGCAATCACACCAGCACATCTGGGAAGTGTCCTGCAACTGTTGGCAAGCCGTTGCAAACTGTTTTGATCCACCGGAGAAGTGGATTAAAAAGCTACTAGGGAAACTCCAGTATCAAACGGTTTGCTGCGGCACACAGCCGGACTTCCCCTGTGTGATCATGCCAGCGCGGAAGTGTGACGTCAGCAGGGGTCATTTCGTAGAAAAAGAGGTGCAGGAGCTCATTAGCATAACTCATTTGCATATGCCACACCCCCTAACATACTGGAAGTGTGTCAGAAGGTGACACCCACCCCTCAGGCTCCACTCCACAGGTGAGTGAAACTGACCTGCTCTTCCTCCATTCCCTTCCCCATCCAATACTTTGTGCAATAAAAATAAGCGTCAAGAACACACCCTCATTCTCTTCCTGCTCCCTTGAAACCACCAGGTTTCAAGTAGACTTGAGATACCCAGGACATGTGCACCACCCATCCCTTTCCCTTCCCTTCCCCACAACAAGACACCCTGTGAGGTAGGTGGGGCTGAGAGAGGTCTTTTGAGAACTGCTCATGAGAGAAAGCTCTGAGAGAACTTGTGACTAGCCGAAGGTCACACCAGCAGCTGCATGTGGAGGCGTGGGGAATCAAACCCGGTTCTCCCAGACTAGAGTCCAACTCCTGACCACTACACCAAACTGATAAGGTGGAAGCTGCTGAAGGGTTGGTGAAATTTCTCCAGTACTTATGTGCCATGTGCCCAGATAAAAAATGGTATACTAAGAAAATTTATATGCCACCTTGAGCAAGTCTCTGGAAAAGCAGCACACAGTCATAAAAGGAACAATGATAAAATTATCAATATTAAAACAAAACATTAAAAAAAATAAAGACCCTAGCAGGGCTTTCCCCGGGGCGCTGCGCCTCTGCACTGCTCGGGGAAGCCGAGAAGGGGGTGGGGCTTAGTTATGTGCTCACCCCCTGGGCTCCTCACTCCCAGAGCTGCGCTCCTGTGCGCTCCCGCTCCAACGGACCCCTGGACATCAGGGATAGTCTGATCACAGACCCGACACCATGCTGTTGTTTTTCCCCCTTCTCAGTGCGCGCATCATCGAAAGCCCTTAGGGTAGAGGAGCAATTCATCAATCCACCGTTTAAGTGAATTGGAAACCAACCACACACAAAAAAAATTAACTCGCCCATGGTTGCGTCTGATCATGCCATGGCGATTTGCGCCAGCAGGTCCACAGACCTGTGTGATTGTGCAACTGCGGGGCAAATTGCTCCGGGGCAAAATAGCCTCGCTTCCCCTCCGGATTCTTTCACTCATGTGGCCGCAACCTATATTCAGTATCTAAAAAAATTGCCCTGACCCCATCCATTTTAGCTTCTAGGGAGAGTTCAGGATTGATTTGATCTCAAACCCACTTCTTCATCTTTTTGGTGGTCCACGGCATCCGTAAAACTGTCCTCCACCACAGCGCTTCCAAAAAATCAACTTTCTTCCTGGCATCCTCTTGTTATGACCCTGTGATATACAATACCCTCCACGTAATAATCACAGAATTCACACAGCCACGAAAGGTGGTTGTGTGATGCCCTTGGTTGATGTGTGAAGCTGTACATATCTGGATCATCATGCCGCCCTTCCTTCTCAACTCGCAGCCTCTCTTGATCCAGCTTGCTGATATCTACCTGTACATATGGCTTTGCCTTTTGTCCCGTCCCGGGCCATCCCTGTTCAAGCACCCGCAGCCGCCCTGCGGCACGGCGGCACCCCGCAGCCGAGGGGCCCCGCGCCGAGGGGGCAGCTCACCCACCTCTTCCTACAGGAGCCGACACAGCAGCAGACGTGGCAGGACCCTCCGAGGCAGAACAGCCCGACAGCGCAGAGGAGGGGCCGGACGGTGCGGAGGACATCGCGGCCCTGAGCGACCGGCAGATGACAGAGCCAGGGGGGAGGGGCCCAGCTGCACGTTCAGGCCTTTGAAGGGGGGTGGGGCTTGGAGAACGGAAGGTGCCGCACGTGGGAGAGGGAATAAAAAAGGGAAGTGCCAGACGGACCGGGGAGGAGGAAGCCAGGAGTCAACCAGTGGGAGGAATAGAGAGAGCAAGCGTGGAAGCAGCGGAACAGAGAGAGAGAGAGATGGGCGAGGCCCACGGGGCACTCTGACTCCTGGTGGTGAGAGGGTGAGCTCAGGTGCTGTTAACCTGCACCCCCGCCGTTCTGAGGTCCACAAAGGCACCGCAATTTCCCCGGCCCCGCACGGCGGCGCCTCCCGTTCAACGTCAGGACCACGGCGACGGGCCACGACCCCAGGGGGGGTAGCAAAGGGCGTGACACCTTTCCTTCAGGCTTCTTACCTAGGGCACCTTGCCTGGCTCCACCCTCACCTAGGTGTATCTCCTACCTGACATTGCCGGTAGCTACAGTAGGGCTATTGGGGGCTTCGCCCCCTTTACTGAGGGGCTGGTCCCCTTTCTTCCCAAAAGCATTTAAAGGGATCCTTTAAATGCTTTTGAGAAGAAGTGGGGGGTGGCGCAGGCCCCTCTCCCTCCTTCTTACAAGATTTAAAGGGCCCTCCAGCTGATCGACGGACAACGTGCTCCTTGCTGATCAGCTGAAAGGCCATTTAAATCTTGCAGGAGGTGAGGAAGAGGTGTGGCCACAAACGGTCAGGCTTGGGGGCAGATTGGAGCTGACATAAAAATACCGCAAAACTGTCCTTCCCAGGGATGCTAGACATTTCAAAGCAATCTGTGGTTCCATTTGAGATTTGAGCTGTGCCTACATTACAGTGGAAATTAGGTTCCATTTTCAGCCATACAACTGAGGAAGATTGCTTTGAAACATCTGGCATACCCGGGAAGGACGTTTTCGGGTGTTACAAGTTTGTTTGTGCTTTGGGACATCCTCTGCCATTTTTGTGAACTTTGAGGTCTTTTGGACAGTGTTACAGTCAACGGATACAGAGGAGTCTCCTGTTGGATATTTTTTTTCCACTATCATCAAAGTCTATTTTGAATTTGCAAATAGTGTTTTTGAATTCTGACCACCAAGTCTATTGTATTTTCATTTTTTTTTGTGATTGTATTTCAATAGACTGATGTCTACTGTTTACTTGTAAAAGTTGTGAATCTTTTGATGTTCTACCCTTGTGGTTTATATTTTTTGCATACTCCTTATGCTTGGGGTCCCTATTGTTTGACATAAAAATAATGGCAGCCCCACCAATCCCACCAGAAATCATTTTTTTTTGCCACACAAGCTGCAAAATTTTGGCTGTGGGCCTGTATCTAACTAACCCCCTTAAACCAAGTTCCGTGGGCTTAAAGTTTCCTTGGCCTTTCCCATCGCTTCCCCCACTGATGGGACTTGGCCCCTGAGACACACTTTATTTATTTACTTCACTGTACCTCAGGTTTCTTCCCAAGGGGGGACCCAAATCAGCTAACATCACCCTTTTCTTCTGCATTTCTCCCCCCAAACACACATAACATAAAGAACATACAAACACCCAAACACATATACATAAGAGAATAGGAGGGTAATGTATCAAATAATATCTCTAAAGTTGTTTCTTGTATTTAGTTATCAGTTTGTATATTAAATACACGTAATGACCTAAGAAGAAAATAGTCCCAGGCAGTCTGCAGATTTTTAAAAGTAGTTGAGCGACTTATAGTGTGGTCAGAGAGTATATAGCTCAGTTCATGTAATCTTCTAGCCGTGTATAAAATCTAGACCATGTATTGTGAAATCTCTCTTCCTGTAATCCTTTTATCCTCTTCTTCTCCATTTTATCCTCACAACAACCCGCGGAGGTAGTTGAGGCTGGGATTGCGGGACTGACCCAAGGTCTCCCAGCAAGCTTCCACGGTAGAGTGAGGCTCAAACTTGGTTCTATCCAGTCCTAATCTGACCCTCATAAGAATGTAAGAGAAGCCAATGTTGGATCAGGCCAGTGGCCCATCCAGTCCAATACTCTCTGTCACACAGTGGCCAAAAACACCAGGTGCCCTCAGGAGGTCCACCAACCCCAGACATAAGAGAAGCCATGTTGGATCAGGCCAGTGGCCCATCCAGTCCAACACTCCGTGTCACCCAGTGGCCAAAAACACCAGGTGCCATCAGGAGGTCCAGCAGTGGGGCCAGGACACTAGAAGCCCTCCTCCCATTGTTGCCCCCCTCTAACCACTACACTGGACTGGCTCATTGATGTGGACAAAAAGACTTGTATCGAAGGGGGCCACCAAACAACTGCAGGGTAACTGACCTAACCCCACCATTGCTCAGGAGGGTCCACAGGCGCCCACTAATTTTGATAGCTTTATAAAAGATTTTTGTTATTGTTTTCAGTTGCACAGTCGAGTCTGACTCTTCGCGACCCCACGGACCACATCACGCCAGGCCCTCCTGTCCTCCGCTGCCCTCCGGAGTCTGCTCAACTTCATGTTTGTTGCATCAGTAACACTGTCTAGCCATCTCAGCCTTTGCCGTCCCCTTCTTCTTTGACCTTCAGTCTTCCCCAACATCAGGGTCTTCTCCAGTGAGTGCTCCCCTCTCATTTGGTGGCCAAAGGATTTGAGATTCAGCTTCAGGATCTGTCCTTCCGGGGAACAATCGGGGTTGATTTCATTTAGAATTGACTGATTTGATCTCCTTGCAGTCCAAGAGTCTTCCCCAGCAGATTTAGGCAAAATTCATGGAAGATCAGTATATGAAGGATCGTTAGCCATGATAGCTAAGTGGAGCTTCCATGTACAGGAACAGCATACCATCAAATTACAGCTAAGACAAACAACAGGGTCTGTCCAACTCCATCGTGTAGGCCTCCAGAGGTATCTGCAGACCACTTTCACAAGAAGAGCGCCTGAGCCGATCTTCCCAGGTTTGAAGCAGCAAGGCAGTTTATATATATATATATATACAGCATTGTAGCTGGCTGTGATATCATTACGTATCACAAGTAGCAACATATTTAAGAGTTATATGTTGCTTAAAATAAATAAATAAAATAAATAAATGTTTACTCCCCCCCCCCCAATGCACAGGGGTTATTTCGTAGAAAAAGAGGTGCAGGAGCTCATTAGCATAACTCATTTGCATAACTTATTTGCATATGCAACACCCCCTAACATACCGGAAGTGTGTCAGAAGGCAACACCCACCCCTCAGGCTCCACTCCACAGGTGGGTGAAACTGACCTGCTCTTCCTCCATTCCCTTCCCCATCCAATACTTTGTGCAATAAAAATAAGCGTCAAGAACACACCCTCATTCTCTTCCTGCTCCCTTGAAACCACCAGGTTTCAAGTAGACTTGAGATACCCAGGACATGTGCACCACCCATCCCTTCCCCTTCCCACAACAAGACACCCTGTGAGGTAGGTGGGGCTGAGAGAGGTCTTTTGAGATCTGCACTTGAAAGAACAGCTCTGAGAGAGCTTGTGACTGGCCCAAGGTCACACCAGCAGCTGCATGTGGAGGAGTGGGGAATCAAACCCGGTTCTCCCAGATTAGAGTCCAACTCCTGACCACTACACCAAACTGATGGGGTGGAAGCTGCTGAAGGGTTGGTGAAATTTCTCCAGTACTTATGTGCCATGTGCCCAGATAAAAAATGGTATACTCAGAAAATTTATATGCCACCTTGAGCAAGTCTCTGGAAAAGCAGCACACAGTCATAAAAGGGACAATGATAACATTATCAATATTAAAACAAAACATTAAAAACAATAAAGACCCTAGCGGGGCTTTCCCCGGGGTGCTGCGCCTCCGCACTGCTCAGGGAAGCCGAGGAGGGGGCGGGGCTTGGTCATGTGCCCGCCCCCTGGGCTCCTCACTCCCGGAGCTACGCTCCTGTGCGCTCCCACTCCAACGGACCCCCCCCCCCAATGCACATGTGCCAAGAACCAACTGCAACAGATTGCAAACTACATATCAGAGATGTACGGAAAACCCTGAGAAATGTTGCTGAATCTGGCAGTATCCCACATCCATTCCTGGCACTGGGTTCCAGTAGGAGCTAGTTCCGGCACTCCAGATTCCTAACATACCGGAGACAAGAGCACATGAAGGCACGAGTCCATTGACAGGCTGTAAAGCCTTTCTAAGTGTTCATTTGAGAACCTGGACATTTAAAAACGTCACCTGAGCAAAACCCAACCAGAATTTCCCTTTTTGCCGACATCCAGGGGATAAATAGAGAGCTGTGGAATCCACAGAGGAGAAACGTTTCCTGTTTTATTCCCAGCCTGTTCTTTTCCTTTGAGATTCCCCCAGAGACGCAAGCGCCTCCGATCTGCTTTGAAATCCAGTGGCAAACCCTACCAGTCGCTTGCTAACAAGAAACGATGGGCGACGCTGGATCCGAGGCATTTGGAATGATTTTTTTTCCCCCTAACCATTTTCCGCTCAGATTCAGCGGCCCTTTAAATTTTAAACAGCCTGTACTCCCAGCTGTGCTAAGTGGCACACCCGGGAAGAAAAGTGGTTTTAAATTTGCTGGTACGCACAGCCCCGTGGTGTTAATGTTATTCATCAGCGGAACTGGGGCTTCCAGCGAAAAGGCTCACAGATGCGGGGTTTAATTACAAAAAATTAATTTTCAGCTGTGCCTTTTCGTGGGCATACCTGACAATAGCAGCTCGCTGCATGCGCCCCCCCCCCCCCCGAACGCTGTGCTGAGGAGAACATAGCAGGCCCTCAGTGATGTTCCAGCACAGAGGGTCAGGCTGCCGTTGCCGGTCCTGAAACAAAAACAGAGGTAAAGATGTAGTCTTGTCCTGTAAAATCATGAAACCACAGCATAGGACCCACAAAAATAATGAAACAAGCGATTAAAACCACAGCGTAAAACAAGCCAGAGAATAAAACCAATGTAAAAGAGAGGCAGTTTGATGTAGTGGTTAAGTGCGCAGACTCTAATCTGGGAGAACCGGGTTCGATTCCCCACTCCTCCACTTGTACCTGGCTGGATGACCTTGGGCAAGCCATAGCTCTGTACCAGCTGTTCCCTCAAGGACAGCTTGGGAAAGAGCTCTCTCAGCCCCACCTACCTCACAGGGTGTCTGTTGTGGGGAGGGGAGGGGAAAGGAGTTTGTAAGCTGCTCTGAGACTCCAAGTGAGTGAAGGGCGGGATATAAATCCAATCTCTTCTCTTCTCCTTCCTTCCTTCCTTCCTTCCTTCCTTCCTTCCTTCCTTCCTTCCTCCCTCCCTCCTTTTCTTTCTTTCTTTCTTTCTTTTTTTCTTTCTCTCTCTTTCTTTCTTTTCTCCCTCCCTTCCTTTGTTCCTCCCTTCCTTCCTTCCTTTCTTTCTCTCTCTCCTTCCTTCCTTCCTTCCTTCCTTCCTTCCTTCCTTCCTTCCTTCCTTCCTTCCTTCCTTCCTTCCTTTCTTTCTTTCTTTCTTGTGTTGGAAACCTCAAGAGAAAAGAGAAACCTCACTTCCTTGGGTAGTGAAGAGCAGGGTATAAATCCAATCTCTTCTTCTTCTTCTAAAATGCTGGTCTGCAACTTAAGCTGAATAATGTACTTTCAGCTGACTTTCAATGCACTTGAGCAATCGTTTCCAAGAGGATTTTGCCACTGCACACAGTGAAATCCAGTTGCAAAGTGCATCAGAAGTGGATTGAAAGTGCATTGTTCAGTGTGTGTGTGTGTGTGAAAGTGCCAATAGAAAACTGGCTAGGAGCAGACCCCTCTGTCAGAAGCCTGTGTGAAAAGAAATGTTTGGACCTGATGCCTAAAGGCATGAGAAATAGGCAAGCTTCAAGGAGTAGGTTATTCCAGAATTAGATAAATGAAACCTCCATGTTCAAAGGCAGACTACCACTGACTACTAAGTGCCAACCAAAGAATAATAATGTGGAGTTGTGCACTTCCCAGAGGCATGTGGTTGACTGGTGTTTAAAACATGAAGCTGGGCTGGATCAGGGATGCTCATTTTCGCTCACATCTTATTTGCCAGTAGCAATCAAAGAGTACTAAGCTGTTTGGAAGTATACAAATAAATTCAGATGTGTCCATTTTCGTGGCCCCCACCCCCACCTTGTTAGCCACTGCTGCCTCTTCCAACTGTTAAAGGGCACTTAGCTAAAAAAGGAGAGATATGAGAGGTTTTTAAGCTGAAACTTACTACTGAGGTATTTCTGGATGCCTCTGGTGCCTGCCCACGAAGAGGCTAATTTTGCGATGAGTTCCTGCAATCATTTCAGGAGAGATGCCACTGACTGCTGAAACTCAAACAGCAGACAACGGGCCCTCTGTAGGATTATTTAAAAGATGCAGCTGATTGCAGAGGCACAAAGCAGGGACAAACTCCCAGTGGTTATATGCTTGATAAATAGGTTAATTTAATGGCCCAATCATGACCCTGGCTGGCAGAGAGGTACCTCAATTTAGCATGAGGACTGTGCAAACACAAAAGCGGATGCAAGCAGCAACTTGTTACTTATTACCATGGCATGACTCAGGCCCATAGAACAGCTTGGTGCTCATGAAGTTTATCAGAAGACATCAAGGTAAAGTTCACCTCATGCGCGGGCAAGAAAGCTCTACCACAGGCTGAGGACAGACTGGCAATCTGGAGCGAGATGAATGCGGAGGAAACTGCTGCGGGGGAAAAACTCCCCGGGGCTGGCCGTTCACACCGGCCGGTGTATTGCGCAACGGTGCTGATACGGAGCGTTCAGACTGCTGCGGAGTGGCCCCACGTGGGCCGGCCTCCGCAGCTCGTAATAGGGCTGTTTCAGCAATTTGCGCATGTGCGCAAACTGGCAAAACGCCGCGTTCGCACTGCCGCCTCCGCTTGCCTCCCGCCTTCTTCCGGTTCACACTGCCTGGAAGCGGGAGGCAAGCGCAAGACGGCCCCTGGACACCGGTTTCTCCCGGTGTCCTGTTAAAGCGGATGGAAAGCGAGTGGGAGACGGGTAAATGCGAAACGGAGCCGACGGACAGATGCGCATGTCTGAACGCGCTCACAGTAAGTCCACCTGATGATCAAGTCCATATCAAGGTTGCGCTCACTATCCATGGCCTGGATAGATCTTCCGACTAATCCACAGAGCTCTTCTCATACAAAGAAAGGACATGCCCACTGTGCGCAGGGAGCAGCAGGGAGCATATAGTATCTCTTGGTGCAATGTGTGTGCTAAGACCTGTGAAGTTCCTGGCTCAGATCTCCCCTGTCACGTAATCCCTCAGTGTCCATAGGTAAGTGACCCTCTCTCAACCTTAGTCTGGTAATAACAGTGACATCCTTTACAGAGGGCAACCTGAATAGCCCAGCTTAGCTGACTGGGCTCATCAGAGCTTGGCAGCTAGGTAGGGTCAACCCTGGTTTGTACTTAAATTGGAGACAACCAAGGAAGCCCATGCAGAGAAAGGCAATGGTGAAAAACACCTCTGCTTGCCTCTTGCCTGGAACACCCCATGGCTGGGGCTGTCATCAGTCGGTTGCCACTTGACCACACGTTCTCCTTACAGTTGCTGTACTGGCTGCCTATAGCATACCGGATCAGGTTCAAGGTGCTGGTGTTAACCTTTAAAGCTCTTTATGGTCAGGGGCCTGCCTACTTGAGGGACCGCCTTTCCCCATATAGGCCCCAGAGGGCACTGACGTCAGGCACTCAAAATCGCCTGACTTGCCCCGGTCCGAAAGATGCTCGGTTGTCTTGTACCAGGGCCAGGGCTTTCTCGGTGGCGGCTCCTTACTGGTGGAACGAGCTCCCGGATGACATCAGGGCCCTGCGGGATTTAATGCAGTTCCGCAGGGCCTGTAAGACGGAGCTCTTCCGCCAGGCTTTCAAATAGGAACCGCCATCGAGGGGAGAACTGACTATAACATCGCCCTGGTCCTGTTGGTCGAATCCCTGCTGCCTCTGTCTGCCTGAGTACTCTAAAGTCGCCATCTTTTGTAATTGTAATATAATGTTGATTTTAACTGTTTTTATATTGTAAACCTAAATGGTATTTTATGTTGTTAGCCACCTTGAGCCGGTTCGCTGGCAAGGCGGGATACAAATGGAATAAATAAATAAATAAATAAATTACAGGGTTGTTGTGGAGATTTCCACAAGAGCTGGTCTAAAGGACCAGCTATGAACTCTCCCTAGTTCACGTGACCCTCAACTCTTGTCTACAAGATGCCAGTAGGGTTTCCATGTCTGGGTTGGGAAATTCCAGGAGATCTGGGGGTGGAGTCTGCTGATGGTGGACTTTGGGAAGGGGAGGGTCTTCAGCCAGCTTTAATGCCATTGAATCCACCCTCCAAAGGAGCCATTTTCTCCAGGATAACTGATCTCTGTCACCTGGAGATCTGCTGGGGATTTTGGGAGTGCTCTGGGCCTCACCTGGAGGATGACAATCTTATATGATGGCCATAAGAAGTGAAGAGAGATTTGATTTATACCCCACCCTTCACTCGGAGTCTCAGAGGGGCTTACAATCTCTTTTCCCTTCCCTTCCCCTCAACTTGTGACTGACCCAAGGTCACACCAGCAACTGCATGTGGAGGAGTGCAGAATCAAACCTGGGTCTCCAAGATTAGAGTCCATGCTCCTAACCACTACACCAAACTGGTGTAGCCTACGTTTGAGGGCTGTTGTTACCTTGATAATATGCATGTACTCAGGGGTGTAGACTTTTGGAAATTCCGGGGGGGGGGGGGGCTCCTTAGCGCCCGCGCTTTGCACGCGCGCTTGCTGGGGCAATGTTCTCCCCCCCGGGAAACCACCATGCCTCCCCGGGCCCTTCTGAAGCCTGCCAGCCGCTGCTGCTGGTGCCTCTCTCCCTCCCCCCCGTCCACCCCTTCCCTCTCCCTCTCCAGCAGCGGCGGCCGGGCCTCGGAAGGACCCGGGGAGGCGCGGCGGCAGGCACTCCATTTTGCCGGGGGTGGCTGAGCCCCCCCGGGAAATTTCGGGGGTGGCTCGAGCCCTTGAGAGCCCCCCCGTACTTTACGCCTATGCATGTACTGAACCACAGAAATGCACTCTGTAAAGGTAATTCTTTCCTCAACGTTCCTTTAGAGTGAAGCGGGACCAAAGAAATTTGCTTGCCAGCAATGAGGGGGGAAATTCTGACTGTCTTCTTAGAAAGGGCAGCTAGAGTTCATCTTCTGCTGGTGGGGCGAGGGGACGCAGAAAGCCCTAAAGTTTTCGTCTCAGTTGGAAAGCTGTTGTACTCTAATATGATAATCAGCTCCAACAAGATAATTGCCCCCGAACAAGAACACTGCTATTGGGAATCTCAAATGCGGGGGGATCAACCTATCAGCCCTTCAAAAAGACAGTCCTGTCTTTGAGTGACTTTGGACGTGTTTTCAACAAGGAAGAAAAGAGTTGTCTGTACATATGACCTTCCCTTACAAATACAGCTTGAAAAGACCTCCCTGCCCCCCCCCCCCCCCCCGATTTAGCCCATAACTTATTTTGGCAGAATGTTTTGGATTTTTTTAAGGTTAATTTTTGGAAAGTTTCGCTGATACGAGTCGCATTTTCCTCCTCCCCATCCACGCCGGGGAAACAAGGAAATTCTCTGATAAGTTGTTGCTGATTGCTATGGTTACGGC
Source organism: Lepidodactylus listeri (assembly GCA_029233225.1). NCBI lineage: Eukaryota > Metazoa > Chordata > Lepidosauria > Squamata > Gekkonidae > Lepidodactylus > Lepidodactylus listeri. The sequence continues at coordinate 8,815,850 of JARCFY010000021.1, read as the reverse complement.
TCAGGGAGGAATCCGAAAAGCCGTTTTTGATGGAAAATGAGTTGGGAAGGGCTGCCCCCCCCTCCACCCTTTGTCAGGATTTCACAACAGCTGTAACAACATTTCAGAACTCAAGCAAGTGTAAAATAACAGAAATATTGTCAAGCGCTAAATGCGGGGTCATGGAAAAAAGCCGGGGAAGAAAAGAAGCCCTGATTTTAATGTCACCGTCTATAGGAGGCCAGGAAGCATTAATTTCCTGTTGTGCCTCTAATATTTTAATTAAAGGGAGGGGGCAAATCAGGGAAAGGGGATGGGAAAAGAAAGCACCAGGCTGATTCAACTGGGCAACTGATTTTACAATGTGGAAAGCATTCTCTATTTACAAGTGGGAACCCGCGAGGACTTGCGGGAGGCACCTCATTTCCCCCCCTCCCACTATTTCCTCTTTCCCTTTCCTGAAAGCCCCCATAGCCTCTCCCCTTTTCCCGCTTCCTTCTCTCCTTCTAGGGTTGCCAGCCTCCAGGTGGGGGCTGGCGATCTCCTGGGATCACAACCTATCTCCCAGTTACAGAGATCACTTCCCCTTAGAGCTGTCATATTGAGGCCGGAAAATCTGTGGAGATTTGGGAGGGTGAGGTTTGGGGAGGGAAGCAACCTCAGCAGTGTGTCATGGCATAAAGTCCACCCTCCAAAGCAGTATTTGCTCCAGGGGATCTGATCTCTGTCCTCTGGGGAGCAGTTGTAATTCTGGGGGATCTCCAGCCCCCACCTGGAGATTGGCAACCCTAGTTCCCCTGGAGGAAGTGGCTGCTTTGGAGGGTGGAGTCTATGGCATTACACCCCTCTGAGGTCCCTCCCCAAGCTCCCCCACCCCTCAAATCTCTAGGAATTTTCTAACCTCTTTCCCTCCTCTTGGCATTCCCCATATTCTCTCCCTGCCTCCTTCTCTCCTTCTCAGCCATTCACCCACCTACCTTTTACCTGCTTCCTATCTTCAGCTACATTTATTCTTTATTTACTTCATTTATTTCCCCACCTTTCTCCGCAGCGGGGACCAAAGCAGCTTACCTTTATTCTCTTCTCCTCTTTTATAACAACACAACAGCCCTGTGAGGTAGAGGAGGCTGCAAGTTAGTGACTGGTCCAAAATCACCAACTGAGCTTCCACAGCGAGATGAGGACTCAAACCTGGGTCTCACGGACCCTGCTCTGAAGCTCCCACTACTACACCACACTGGCTTTCGTAGGGCAGCTGCTGTTGAATGCTAGCAAGCAGGAGGCAAAGATCATTCATACAAGTTGGGGGGGGGGGGGGTTATCGTCACCCAGAGGTTACTTCCAGGTCTAGGGTTACCAATCTCCAAGTGGGGCCTGGAAATACCCCAGGATTACAACAGAAGTCGGTCCCCCTGAAGAAATTACTCCGTTGGAGGGTGGACTCTATGGCATTATATTCAACTGAGGCCTCTCCCCTTCCCAAACCCTGCCCTCCTCAGACTCTACCCTAAAATCTCCAGGAATTTTCCAACCTGGAGTGGCAATCCTATAGAATAGGCTTGGCCCTGACCCCCTCCCCCTGCCTTTTTACTCACAGAAACTGAAGGGGAAAAGCTGCGGCTCAGTGGAAGGGCATCTGCTTCCAACAGGTCCCAGGTTCAATCCCCAGCATCTCCCGTTGAAAAGGACCAGGCACTAGAGGATGTGAAAGACCTCAACCTGAGATCCTGGAAAGCTTTTGCCTGTCTGAATAGATTTACTAACCTTGATTAAATTAATGTTTTTAAAAAGGCTTTCCAGGGTCAGAACTCGTGGGGCTGTGCCTTTAAGTAAGGGGGGGTGAGCCCTGAAAAGCCCCACCATAGTTACGGGCCTGGTCAGATTCAGTATAGGGCAACTTCAAGTCTGGAATACTGTGGTTGCCTAGCAACAGCCACTAAGGGAATCTATTGCTTAAAGCTACAGGCCCACCGTCTACCGTTTTCAGATTTTTTAAAGCTGTCCAGTATATATATATATATATATATTCAGATTCCACAGTTTTCTACAAACTTAGGGCCCTTTTCAGGTTGGTAGAATGATCTGTCTTGCCCGTTCACAGCTCCGGTCACCAGATTTGAGTATCCAAAGATATCCTGGCTTCGCTATTAGAAGATAAGATTTACATTCTATATTTATTTATCACCTGTCGTTCTCCTCGAGGGGGGACTCGAATGGCTTACGTCATTCCCCTCTCCTCCATTTTATTCTCACAACCCTACGAGGTGTAGCCAAACAAAGCCTGAGTCCAGTGGCCAACAAAGGCCAACAAAGTTTTATTCAGAGCATAAGCTTCTGTGTGCAAAGCACACTTCTTCAGACAAATGGAATAAGATCTCCTCCAGGGTGACTTACAGGGAAAAAGAGGGTGGTGGGCAGCCCTTAGGAGGGGCAACTCAGGAGCCAAGATGCACGTGCGGATCTGAAATTGGATCAGGTGGCCGGGAACCATCAGGTGCCATCCAGGGCTCATTTCGTAGCAGGAGCTCCTTTGCATATTAGGCCACACACCCCTAACGTAGCCAATCCTCCAAGAGCTTACAGAGCTCTTCTTAGAGGGGCTACTGTAAGCTCTTGGAGGATTGGCTACCTCAGGGGGTGTGGCCTAATATGCAGAGGAGCTCCTGCTACGAAATGGGCCCTGGTGCCATCAATGGATGGCAGCAAATTAGCATGTACATGCAAGAGTTAACTTAGGCCCAATTTACACCTCCCCTCTGAAGTAGTTTGCCTGCTGTTTTTTCCTACGCTCATTTCACGCTGGGTTCAAATTTCACTCCCTGGCTCTGAAGAGTACTAAGCAACAGGATCTGTTTAAAGCAGTATGATGCTAGCTTGACCACAGGAGGGCAATTAACGAATGTAAACAGTAATTTTTTAAACTAGAACAAGTATGGTTTGAAACTAGAAACAGGTATAGACGTTTTGGGCTTTTTTAAAAAACTAGAATGATTCCAGCAGGAAAGTCAGATGTCGATTTGACCTAACAGATACGAGAATGAAGCTAGAGTCCAGTGGTTCCCCCGAGTGCATGCCCGCGAAAGCTTATACTCGGAATTAAACTTTGTTGGTCTTTTGCACTTCCACAGGGCCTGCAAGATGGAGCTCTTCCACCAGGCTTTTAATTAGGAGCTGCCACGCAATTAACACCACCACTATTGACATCTGTGGTTATGAGTCGGCCCTGGACTGGAGATTGAGCCGCGCCATCGCGCAAGCCTGAAGATCAATGATCATGTTGGATATCATACAGCACGCCATCTTTAGTACTGGCAGACGATGACTACTACTAGCACTTCAAAGAACTTTTGTGATTGTTTTTTTTTTGTAAGAAAGTTTTATTTTTCAAAACATTAAAATTAATACATTTGTTTTATACAAATCCTTTTTTCCATATTATATAACATTTTGTTCTATTTGTCTAGTCTTGCTTTTATGATTGTTTTGATGTTGAAGGTTTTAACTGTTGTATACGGTTTTACAGTACCGGTTACCGATTTTTGTAACCTGAGCCTGTTCGCTGGGTGGGCGGGGTATAAATAAAATTAATAAATAAATAAACAAACTAAAGGTGCCCCAGGACGCAAACTGTGTTCTATTGATCCAAAATGACATTTGAAGACATCCAATAGGGATGACCATTAAAGAAAAAAACCTCCAAGAAATAATACACCAACATGTCCAAAATCAAACATTCATCAGAGAGCCCAAATGGTTTGTGGTTCCTCGTTGAGGGTTGCTTTTGGCTGCTGTAAAATGGCTGAGTTGGTTGACTTTCTCCATCTATGGTCCTCTCATTGGCTGAGGACAGACTGGCAATCTGCCCCGCGAGAGCTCCGCTTGGGAAGCAGGGGAAGGGAGCCCGTTCAGACATCCGCAGCTGTCCCTCGGCTCCCTTCCGCACTTACGCGCTTTGAAGCTGGTTTCCTCTTGCTTTAGAAGGACACCGGGAGAAACCGGTGTCCGGAGGCCGTCTGCCGCTTGCATCCCGCTTCGGTGCAGTGTGAACCGGAAGAAGGCAGGATTCAAGCAGAGGCAGCAGTGTGAATGTGGCGTTTTGCCAATGTGCGCATAAGCACACATCCACTCATGCGCACATTGCCGAAACAGCCCTGCCACAAGCTGCGGAGGCCGGCCCACCTGGGGCCACTCCGCAGCAGTCTGAACGCTCTGGTCCGGTATGCTAACGCAGGAGTCTGGCCAGTGCTTTTCTGGGGCAGCACTTTCCCCCCGCAGCTTTTGCCTCCGGATTCCTCCCGCTCCAGATTGCCAGTCTGTCCTCAGCCATTCTTTACGCAACAGACCTGGCAGGTGACCATTTCATGATAAAAGTACAAAATAAGAACAGCTACAAAAGCAAGCAGTGAAACAGCCCTTCGGCACCTGCTAGACAATCACTTCTTGCCAACCATGCTGTAATTTATATTTAGATAGTCTTAAAAGGGAATGAGATTCATAGAGGAGAGGGCCATCAGTGGCTACTAGTCATGGTAACTAAAGGCCACCTCTAGATTCAGAGGCAGTAAACCTCTACATACCAGTGCCGGGAGGCAACATCAGGGGAAAGCCTCGGCCTCTCTGCCCTGTGGCTGGCCCTCCAGGGGAACTGGCTGGCCACTATGTGAGACAGGAGGCTGGACTAGATGGACCCTCACTGGTCTGATCCAGCAGGGCTCTTCTGAGGTTCTTCTCAGGGGAAGGCCTCAGCCTCTCTGCCCTGTTGCTGGCCCTCCAGAGGAACTGGTTGGCCTCTGTGTGAGACAGGATGCTGGTCTAGATGGACCCTCACTGGTCTGATCCAGCAGGGCTCTTCTTAGGCTCTTATCAGGGGAAGGCCTCAGCCTCTCTGCCCTGTTGTTGGCTGCCCAGAGGAACTGGCTGGCCGCTGTGTGAGACAGGATGCTGGACAAGATGGACCGCTAGTGTGATCCAGCTGTCCTCTTTTTAAGTTCTTATCAGGGGAAGGCCTCGGCCTCTCTGCCCTGTTGTTGGTTGTCCAGAGGAACTGTTTAGCCACTGTGTGAGACAGGATGCTGGACTAGATGGACCCTTACTGGTCTGACCCAGCAGGGCTCCTCTGAGGTTCTTATGAAACTAGGACCTTCTGCATGCTGAGCCACAGTTTGAGTCCAGCTTTGAACCCAGGCCTCTCAGGTGCAGGTCTTTAGCTCTTGAATCAGAATCATCGGACCAGAGAACAAAAAGCACAATTAAATCAGCACACAAAATGCTATCTTGCTCTCAGCTATGCCATTGAACCTGGTGTGACTTTGCCACGCTGGCTCCACTCAACTTGGCAGCGGGCTTTGATTTGCATTTGCCTTAATGTCTTCAGCAGGTATAAAAACCCATTCAGTTCCCTCCCCCCTTGAAAACTGCGGCGCTTCACAGTCCCCGCCACCCCAGAGGCCTTTGACAAAGATAATTTGAAATTATTGTCAAGGCATCCACTGTATACTGTCTTTGAAAGCTGAAATAGGCCGAATCTGGCGCATCTCCGGAGAGGAAGGAAGAAAAGGTGTCAGAACGCAGCTGGTAAATAAGAAGTTGCCGTGTGCAGCGTAAGGAAACCAGGGTTCCTTTCCTCCTTTGTAAAGGCTCTACCTGGGTAACGTGACGGGGAGAATCGGTGACAGACACATTAAAACACCATTAAACTGTGAAATGGAACACAGTGTGAAAATAGATTTAACCTTCACAGTGTATCGATCTCTCCCCTGCGCCGTGCCCAAGTTCTTGGACAACTGTTTTATAATAGGTTTTACTCATTTTCCCGTTGCTGTTCCGACTTCCTTGGAGGAGTGTGTTATTTCTAAAAGATCCTGACAGCTCCGGCCAGGGGGCTGGGGAGGGAGGGGGGAGGAGAGAGGGAAGGCTGTCTTGTTTCTCTGCTGCCCCCGCCCCTCGGAAAGCTGGCAACCAGTCATCATCCCTTTAAAAAGAAACCACTCAGCCGAGGCCGAAACGGCCATGTGGCTGATCTGAGCATCTTTGTTGTTAGCATTTTCCCTCCGCCTATTTGGAACAAAGTCTGGGGACATGAGTTCCCAGCAGTATGGCGCCAGATAAACCTAGGGTTGCCAACTTCCAGATGGGGTCTGGAGACCTTTCAGAATTACGATTTATCTCCAGACTGCAGAAATCAATTCCCCTGGAGGAAAATGGCATGCTTCGTGTTGGCAGAGTGTAGATATGCAGTAAAGTGAAGTGCAAGCTGTTTAAAGAATAAAGGCAGTTTATTAAGAAAAGATCAAACTTTGTAAGGAGGAGGAGAGAGAAAGAAAGAGAAGTCTAACTGTCTAGCTAGGAGAGAGTCAGTAATGAACAGTTCTCAGCAGGAGGGGAAAAAGCAATAACTGAGCCAATCGGGAGACAGGAAGGAGACTATCTGAAAAAAAAAAGTAGAAGTCCCTAATCTCACTATGCTAACTAGTTTTCCCCTCTGCTGCCCCCTGCAGGCTGTTCTTGTCATTTTCTTTATCTATGCACGATAGACCTTGCATCTCCCAGCACTTTGGAGGTTAGGCTACATGGGATTGTACACTGCTGAGGTCTGTCCCTTCTCCAAACCCTGCTGTCCCCAGGCTCCACCCCCTGAATCTCCCAGTCCAGAAATCTTCAGGAATTTCCAAATCCAGAATTGGAAACCCAAAATAAATCTTACCAGAAAACATATTCCATTTTCCACAGCCCAGTTCCTCGTATATCGAGAGCTAAACTTGCATATTAAATAGAATATGTGGAGCAGAGTATTCAACAATATATACAATCCCTCCCCTTTCAATCTGATGTAGTATATGCCCTAGGGATGCCAGCCTCTAGGTGGGACCTGGGGATCCCCCAGAATTATGGGTCATCTCCAGACTACAGACATCAGTTTCCCCTGGAGACAAAGGATGCTTGGGAGGGTGGACTCTGTTGCATTGTCCCTTACTGAGGCCCCTGCCCTCCCCAGACTCTACCCCCAAATTTCCAGCAGTTTCCCAACCTGAATGTGGCAACTCTACCCCCATCCCCTGCCTGTGGCCTTGGGGGGAGGGGACCCGGAAACCCTAACATGCCGAGGAAGGATGCTGAACTGTAGCACCTCAAAGTGCAGTGTAGGATGTCTTTGTGGAAGGTTCTACCACATTATTAAGGCTCCCAGCAGGTAGTAATGTAGCATATTATGCCTAGAGTATTAACCTAGAGACCAGCGATCCCCACTGTGGGGCCTTTGGGCAGGCTTGTCAGCCACCAGGTGGGGCTTGGAGATCACTCAGAATTACAACTGATCTACAGATGACAGAGATCAATTTCCCTTAAAAAAATGGCAGCTTTGGAAGGTGGAATCTACGGCACTATACTCTGATGTGGTCCTGCCCCAAACCTCACACTCCCCAGGCTCCACCCCCAAATCTCCAGGAATTTCCCCAGCCATGAGTTGGCAACCCACCTACTTTCAGGTGCCCACTTGCTTCTTCTCCAGAGCAAAGGGCCCAGGTTGGCTTTCCTCCATCTCAATGGAGCAAGAGATGCTTCAGCAGAATTCAGAAGGCATCACCGTTGGTTTCGCAGGGAGCGTCTGTCCAGAAATAGCTGCTTCCCTTAAAGGAGGAAGCTTGGCTTGGAACCTCCATTTTCTTTTATATATATCTGGCTGCCTATAGCATACCGGATCAGATTCAAGGTGCTGGTGTTAACCTTTAAAGCTCTTTATGGTCAGGGGCCGGCCTACTTGAGGGACCGCCTTTCCCCATATCAGCCCCAGAGGTTACTGAGGTCAGGCACTCAAAATCGCCTGACTTGCCCCAGTCTGAAAGAAGCCTGTTTGACTTGTACCAGGGCCAGGGCTTTCTCGGTGGCGGCTCCTTACTGGTGGAACGAGCTCCCGGATGACATCAGGGCCCTGCGGGACTTATTGCAATTCCGCAGGGCCTGTAAGACGGAGCTCTTCCGCCAGGCTTTCAAATAGGAGCTGCCATCGGGTGGAGAGCTGGATTCTAACATTGCCCTGGTCCTGGGGGAGTACCCCGGCCGCCTTCGCTTACCGGGAAACTCTGAAGTCGCCATCTTCGGAAATTTTATGGGAATTTTAATGTTTTGACGATTTTATATTGTAAACCTCTATGGTATTGGGTTTCTGTTAGCCGCCTTGAGCCGGTTCGCTGGCTAGGCGGGATACAAATAGAACAAACAAATAAATAAATAAATAAAATTTTGCAAATAATACAGAAATCATCTTGAAAGACGTCCAAAATCAGTTACAACAGAAAGAAACGACAACGTTACATACTTTCTGTACTGTATCTTTCAATATCTAGATTCTAATTCAGTTTCTAACCATTGATTTGCACTTTTAGTAGGAGTATCCGAGGCAGGGCCCCTATAAGCTGCCACCTCAAATACTGTGCTTACTTAAGTCTACGATTCACTTTCTTGATCTAACCTAAGAATCTTTTCCATTTTCTATCAAATCTTCTTTGGTCTTTTCTCTGTGATGTCATATTCAGGTTCCTGATTCCTAAACGCCTCTTCTTATGAAGAAGAGGTGGATGTGAGGGTGATCTGGCTGCGACATCTGTCACCCCATTGATCGCCTGGGTTGATTCGGCTGATCTGGCTGGCTAGGCGGGTGTCCCCTACCTCCCTCACTGCTCCATGTGCGTCCCTCCCGAAGCTGCGCACTCGGTCAAAGAGGATGACCATCCCAGATAGAAGGAGTGAACCGTTCTTCGGTCAAGGGTATACGATAGCTGTGCTCCCCTGCTAGAACCTCCAAACAAGCTCAAGGGAACCTCCGTTTTCTGATTGCCTCATGGCAGCCAATTCGTAACGGCTTCCACTACCCTTTTTCTAAATTCCAGAAGTGCCCACAGGCTTAATAGTAGGGATGGATCATGAACCAAAATTTGGGCCAAACTTGGGCTGGTTCAGGGCTTAGGAACCAATGTTTGGGGAAGATGTGCTCGCCAAACATTTACTGAACTTTGACCGGTTTGGTTCGGCTGTTTGGGGTTGTTCAGTCTCTCTCTGCCAGTTCAGTTGTCTCGGGCTCCCTTGCACAGTCCCTTTAAACGGGCTGTGTGAGGGAGCCCAAGACAGCTGGGCCAACAGAAAGGAGGGGCTGCAATGCCTCCTGGGAGGCACTTCACCGCCATATTTAACCCTCTGGTTTTGTTCCCCTCCCCTTCAAAGTGACAGGAAGCAAAACCACCATTTTGAGGAGGGGGAGCAAAAACGTGGTTAAATGAAGCCCCTTCCCGGGCTATTCCCTCTCTTCCACTGGATGCAGCTCTCCACGGCTGGCAGAAAGGGGGAACTGGACTTGTCAGACCGGTTCAGTCCATGTGAAGCTGGTTCGGTTCAGGGTTTGGTCTGTGGGTCAGTGTGGACTCCAAAGTCAACTGCCTTTTTGGGGGCTGTGCTCAGGGCTCTTTTTCTGGGGGAACATGCCAGGACAGAGTTCCAAAACCTCTTTGACAAAATTCTTTTTAAAATGTTTAAAAGTTTATGAGTTTTCAGTACACAGACTGAAAACTTCATTTTTCTCTTGAGGTTTCCAACACTAGAAAGAAAGAAAGAAAGAAAGAAAGAAAGAAAGAAAGAAAGAAAGAAAGAAAGGAAGGAAGGAAGGAAGGAAGGAAGGAAGGAAGGAAGGAAGGAAGGAAGGAAGGAAAGAGAGAGAGAGAGAGAAAGAAAGAAAGGAAGGAAGGAAGGAAGGAAGGAAGGAAGGAAGGAAGGAAGGAAGGAAGGAAGGAAGGAAGGAAGAAAGGAAGGAAGGAAGGAAGGAGAGATAGAGAAAGAAAGAAAGAAAGAAAAAAGAAAGAAAAAAAGAAAGAAAGAAAGAAAAGGAGGGAGGAAGAAGAAGAAGAAGAAGAAGAAGAAGAAGAAGAAGAGATTGGATTTATAGCCCGCCCTCCACTCCCCAAGGGAGTCTCAGAGCGGCTTACAAACTCCTTTTCCCTTCCCCTCCCCACAACAGACACCCTGTGAGGTAGGTGGGGCTGAGAGAGCTCTTTCCCAAGCTGTCCTTGAGGGAACAGCTGGTACAGAGCTATGGCTTGCCCGAGGTCATCCAGCCAGGTGCAAGTGGAGGAGTGGGGAATCAAACCCGGTTCTCCCAGATTAGAGTCTGCACACTTAACCACTACACCAAACTGGCTCTTCTGGAAGGAAGGAAGGAAGGAAGGAAGGAAGGAAGGAAGGAAGGAAGGAAGGAAGGAAGGAAGGAAGGAAGGAAGCCCTGTCCCTACTTTCCAGAATTGGGGACCCCTGAAATAGGACAGCCACTTCTGCAAATGCTATTTTATTACACAAAAAGTTTTTAAAAATTTAATCTTAGAGCACTAAGGGACCACTGGGGTCATTTAGTCCAACCCCTTGCCAATGCAGGAATTACAGTTACAACATCCTTGACAAGTACCCAGTCAATACTGCAAAACTTCCGGTGACAAGGAATCCACCACACCATCGAACACCATTCACCATCAGGAAATTCTTCCTCAAAACCTCCTTTGCTGTAGTTTACATCCCCTGGGAAACATATTTTAGGTTTCCGAACCTCCGGGTGGTGGCTGGAGATCTCCCACTATTACAACCAATCTACAGGTGACAGACTGGTTCGCCTGGAGAAAATGGCCGCTTTGGAAGTGGACTCTGTGGCATTGTGCCCCACTGAAGTCCCTCCCCTCCTCAAACCCTGCTTTCTTCAGCCCCCCCCCCCCCAATATCCAGGTATTTCCCAACCCAGAGATGACAAACCTACATATTTTCAAGTGGAGCTGTTCTGAGTATTTAAACATCAGGGCAAATGGGTTAGGAAGCTCTAAAAATGTCCCCAAACCCTTTCCACTGTACTTTTTGTTTGGTGTAGTGGTTACGTGCGCGGACTCTAATCTGGGAGAACTGGGTTTGATTCCCCACTCCTCCACTTGCACCTGGCTGGATGACCTTGGGCAAGCCATAGCTCTGTACCAGCTGTTCTCTCAAGGACAGTTGTCTCAGAGCTCTCTCAGCCCCACCTACCTCACAGGGTGTCTGTTGTGGGGAGGGGAAGGGAAAGGAGTTTGTAAGCCGCTCTGAGACTCCAAGTGAGTGAAGGGCGGGATATAAATCCAATCTCTTCTCTTCTTCTTCTTCTTCTTTTTAACCTGTTTTCCTTCTCTGCTATCATATTGGAATCATATCTCCCCTTTTCCTTAACAGTCCCGGCCAATCAGGAATCCCAGAATCAAAATAATGAAGTCACAATATGTCTCCCATCTGCTTTGGGCACCGCGGTGATGTCACAGAATCAATGCCGAGGGAGGCCGGGACTGTTTGTTCCCACTCTGAACGGGTACCAGGGGAAATTCCCCTGTTCCCATGAACACTGCCAGATAATGGGGTAATTTCCCCCGGAAGAGGGCAAAAATGTTCATGAAAAAGTAACATCTCATTTCAAGCTCATCTCTGTTTTTAAAGCTGGCCTTCCAAGTCAGACAACCTAGAAGATTTTTTTTTTAAGAGGAAAAAAAGCCAAGATTCTCAAGGTAGTGAGATCATGGAACTGGAAAAGGGGGGGTTGTTTCTGTTTTCCGTCTCAGCAGGGTCAATAGAAACATTCTGAATTTTTCTAACCTTGGAAATGCCAAGTCTTTCTGCAGGAACAGTCTCATAAAAATACCACCACCACAAGGTCAAACACGGAGAACATGTCCATCAGAAGCGGAGGCGAGGAAGGCAATGCCTGATAGGCGGGCATTGTGAACAACTCACAATTTCCTTATAATTAACGTATTACAAGCAGTGTTCCCTCTAAGCTGAGTTAGTGTGAGCTCCGGCTCACGCATTTCTGTCTTAACTCAGGAAGGATGGCTCCAGAGCAAATTCATTTATGCAGTAGCCTAATCGCTGGCTCACAACTTTAACGCCAGTAGCTCACAAAGCAGAATCTTTGCTCACAAGACTCTCCAGCTCAGAGGGAGCATTGATTACAAGCAACTCAGACGTTTTCCGCAGTGTCAAGTTTCCCTGCACCTGCATTTGCAGTCCTCTGCTGTTTCCCCTCATCTGCACAGATGTTTTTGCAGTCCTAAGTGCAAAAATGCAGTTTGTCCCCTGTTGCTCCGCAGTATCAGACTTCCCTGTTTCCAGGAATTCCCATGCTGCGCTGCAAGAGGGGGCAAACTGCACCCAGCATTTGCTCCGTTGTTTCACCAAACCCATGTTGGAACAGGGAAAAATGCGGCTCAATACCCTATTTCTGTTCCAACATGGGTTTGGTAACTAGGGGTCCGTTGGAGCGGGAGCACACAGGAGCGCAGCTCCGGGAGTGAGAAGCCCAGGGGGCGGGCACATGACCAAGCCCCGCCCCCTCCTCGGCTTCCCCGAGCAGTGCAGAGGCGCAGCGCCCCGGGGAAAGCCCTGCTAGGGTCTTTATTGTTTTTAATGTTTTGTTTTAATATTGATCATTTTATCATTGTTCCTTTTATGACTGTGTGCTGCTTTTCCAGAGACTTGCTCAAGGTGGCATATAAATTTTCTAAGTATACCATTTTTTATCGGGGCACATGGCACATAAGTACTGGAGAAATTTCACCAACCCTTCAGCAGCTTCCACCCCATCAGTTTGGTGTAGTGGTCAGGAGTGCGGACTCTAATCTGGAAGAACCGGATTTGATCCCCCACTCCTCCACATGCAGCTGCTGGTGTGACCTTGGGCCAGTCACAAGTTCTCTCAGAGCTGTTCTCTCATGAGCAGTTCTCCAAAGACCTCTCTCAGCCCCACCTACCTCACAGGGTGTCTTGTTGTGGGGAAGGGAAGGGGAAGGGATGGGTGGTGCACATGTCCTGGGTATCTCAAGTCTACTTGAAACCTGGTGGTTTCAAGGGAGCAGGAAGAGAATGAGGGTGTGTTCTTGACGCTTATTTTTATGGCACAAAGTATTGGATGGGGAAGGGAATGGAGGAAGAGCAGGTCAGTTTCACTCACCTGTGGAGTGGAGCGTGAGGGGTGGGTGTTGCCTTCTGACACACTTCCGGTATGCCACACCAGGGGGTGTGGCATATGCAAATGAGTTATGCTAATGAGCTCCTGCACCTCTTTTTCTACGAAATGACCCCTGGGTAAAACAGCAGAGCAAATGCTAGGTGCAGATTGGGCCACAGTAAAATCCAGTTGGAGAGTGCATTGAAAGTGGATTGAAAGAAGATTATTTAGTGTGTGTGTGCGTGTGTGTGATCGCAGCCACTGGAACCCACTTGTCCATCTGGAACCCACTTGTCCATCTGGAACCCATGAACATGCTTTATACTGAGCCAGGCTATTCATCTGTCAAGGACAGTATTGTCTTCTCTGACTGGCAGCGATTCTCCAGGGCCTTGGGCCGAGGTCTTTCACATCACTTACAACTTGATCCTTTTAGCTGGAGACGCCAAGGATTGAACCTGGGACCTTCTGCATGCAACACAGACACCCTTCCACTGAGCCACCCCCTCTCCCCATTGGCCATCTATGTCTATGTGCCGGCCAGGCCTGAAAAACAAACAAGATGAGCCCAATATCATAATAAAGAATCTCTACAGGAAAATCGAGGAGAGCTTTAAAAAAAAAATCCCATTGAAAATGGATAAACAATTAAAAATGTATTGAAAGTAGAAAGGCGGGGGGGGGGGAGTTGGAGAGAAATCATTCCTAATTAATTCTGGTGCCCTGCACAACCCCAGTCTATTTGTAATCCTACAGGGAACATCTTTATTGATTTCAGGGATGCTGCCGCAGACTTCTGATGCTTATCTCAGCATAAAAATAGGCTCTCGTGATGAGCAGTGATTTAATTACATGACAATCACCGTTAACAATGCATGGAGAATACCAAAAAAATATGCAGCGGAAGGCTGGCAGTGATAAATGCAAGCCGATGGCGTTGACTTTCAGTAAAGTCATCCGTTGCCAGGAACGGTAGGAGGGCGAGATCCGTCCTCCTCCTCTTTCCCCTTACAAGCGCCTTCTTTCTTCAGAAACAGCTTGCTGCGCGAGAGCCAAGCTCTGGGGATCTCGAGACATCTTGGAGGGTGGGAGAGTGCGGGAGGAGAGAAGACCGTGATCAAAGCCAGGTTTGATGCGGACGGCAGCTGAGCTTGGAATGGAGCCGCCAGAAGGCCAGGGCCTCCTTGCACATGTGTTCAGTGAGAACTACGTTGGAAAAGGGTTACTTTCATTTGGCTGATAACAAAAAACACGCAGAAGGAAAGACTGGATCAAGGCTCTTTGAACAATGGCGCTCGAGATGACACCAGTGTCCCTTTCGAACGCTGGCCTTCACATCAGCGATGCGCAAAATCTCTATAAGGAATTCCATTTTCCACTGTTGTCTAACCTCCTCTGTAAATGATTTCCATAACAGAGCCATCTCTCGTCACATTTTACCGGCTTTCATTTGCACTGCACACTCCGCAGTCTTGTCAACTGCTCGCTGAATGGGTGCAGAACCTGATGGGATCTGTAGTCTTACATTGCAGCTGCTTAGATGCCTTTCACACTGGCCCACTGCGCTATGGATTATGTAGTCTTAATGCCTTACAGACTCTTCCGGCTTTCTTCTGCATGGCTCTCTCTCTCTCTCCCCACAGGGAAAACAGAAGGTTAATATATCCGTACCAACACTGGAACCACGAAAACTTTGAGGCACAGAACGGATGTGTTGTAGATTCCCAGAAAACATGGCAGATGGGTTTGTTGCTATATTGTTTGGAGAAAGAAGCTGATATATTGAAGCCCAATAGTCAGCACGCTTTCCCCCCTCACGTGCCAGTGCCAAATTAATTTCAAATACGTGGCACAGTCTTCTACTATTAGTCCATAAAATCCAGTTGCATTGGCAGCTAATAACTACAGCGACTGTTGGTTGGAGGGTAAACAGCACAACAATTGCTACACATCATTTCCTCCCCTCTTCTAGTTCCTTTTTTTTTTTGACACTCCCAAGGTTTTCCCTTCCCCTGCTGATAAATCAATCCAGAAGTGACAGAATTCCAACTCAACCATTCCCGTGCGTGGAGCAATTCGAAGAACAAACCACTCCATCGGTAGCACATCAGATTAACAATCACTTGCAATACATCAGGGTCCCCCCCCCCCCAGTTGCAAACTTTACAGCCTCTGAAAAGGAAATGTCTTTTATTACGCTCCTGCGTGATTTGAAGGAGAGAGAAAGTGATGTACTCTGGCCCACGTGCCTGTCTCTTTTTGCAGATAAAAGTACGGCATTAAGGGAGAAGATTCACTTGTAACATGCACCTCACTGCCACAGACAAGGCGAACTGCTGTTTCCCATTCCCTCCTACGAACTTCACTCCGAGAGCCAGGTCTTGAATGGTCGTGGCTGACACGAGATATAAATAAGTTTTCTTTTGTTGAAGGCAGACGGCTGGCTCAGCCAACCCACTCCTGCTAGAGTTAGACTGCATTCCGATGTTTGCAAGATGTTAACAAGGCAAAAAGTTTGCCATAGTAGTTCAAGTGTCAGCAGGGCTATTTTGGGGCAGGGACGCACAGGAACGGAGTTCCGTCTGGCTCCTGAGCTGGCCACGCCTACGACAACCAAAACCTCTGCGCATGCGTGGCTACAGAGCACGCTCCCCTCCCCACATTAAAAATGCCCTCTTTCCCTCTGGGGAGCCCCTCCGGATTTCCTTGTCAATTTCACTCCCCGCCAGTCAGCCGAGAGTGAAATGGACAAGGAAAAGCCTCTCTCTGCCTTCCCTTCTCTAGCTGACATGCGGCAGCTGGAAAAGGGCAGGCAGGGAACCCAGGTAGGTTGAAAATGCCTTTCTTTACCTCTGGGGGAGGGAGAGAAAGGCATTTAACCATGCCCTGCCCAGCACTTCCCCGAGTCTCTCTACAATAACTCAGAGAAAGAAAGGGACATGTCTTTCAGATTCCAGGCACTTCAACAGTGCCTTTCCCT
Organism: Lepidodactylus listeri; assembly: GCA_029233225.1. NCBI lineage: Eukaryota > Metazoa > Chordata > Lepidosauria > Squamata > Gekkonidae > Lepidodactylus > Lepidodactylus listeri. The sequence continues at coordinate 8,799,900 of JARCFY010000021.1, read as the reverse complement.
GGCCGTCTGGTTCAGAGGGGGAGTAGACTAGAAAGGCGATGTTGAAGTGGGGTGCAGAAGCTCGAGGGGGGGGGGAGAGGCAAGCTTCCAGGCCTGCCTTGTGCTTTCCCATCCACCCCTAATATAATAATGAGCTGCACGGGCAGCAGTGTGGCCTAATATGCTAATGAGTTCCTGCTGTTGGGTGTGGCCTATTATGCTAATGAGTTCCTGCTAGGCTTTTTCTACAAACCCGCCCCCCCCGAGTGTCAGATTACAACCTGGGAGGCTGAGATTCGAATGAGCACTCTGCCATCTAAGCTCAGTGAGAGCCAGTTTGGTGTCGTGATTAGGAGCATGGGCTCTAATCTGGGAGAACTGGGTTTGATTCCCCACTCCTCCAATTGCACCTGCTGGATGACCTGGGGCCAGTCACAGTTCTCTCAGAGCTGTTCTCTCAAGGGCAGTTCACAAAAGAGCTCTTTCAGCCTCACCTACCTCACAGGGTTTCTGTTGTGGGGTGGGGAAGGGAAAGGAGATTGTAAACTGCTCTGAGACTCCTTCAGGTAGTGAAGGGTGGGGTATAAATCCAAATCTCCTTTCCCTTCCCCTCCCCACAACAGACACCCTTTGAGGTAGGTGAGGCTGAGAGAGCTCTTTTGTGAACTGCCCTTGAGAGAACAGCTCTGAGAGAACTTGTAAATGACCCCAGGTCATACCAGCAGCTGCAGATGGAGGAGTGGGGAATCAAACTCGGTTCTCTCAGATTAGAGTCTGCGCTTCTACTGGCAACACGATACTTCCGGTAAAGAAACAGAAATGACATCGGGTAGCTCTAGGAATAGCTGGAAACTGTCAGAACTACCTTCGTCACTTCTGGGTTGGGATTTTTTTTACCACAAGCAACTTCATGCTACATTTGGTGACAGGAAAAAAAAACACACACACCCCATATCCCTGACCACAGCCCTCCTGAATGAAACAATAGTGGAATTTTTTCCCCTGCCTCCCATCCAGGATTCCAAACCATAGTTTAAAAACACAGTTTTCCCCATTCGGACATCCCAGCACTCTATGGTTTGGTGCGAACCAGGCTGTCTTATTTATGACTGAAATGTCAGTCCCAGCTCTTAGGGGACCTGCTTGGGACAGCTCACAAATGTGGGCACACACACTAAATAATCCACTTTCAGTGCACTTTCCGACTGCATTTTTACCACGCGAACTGGCAAAATCCAGTTGGAAAGTGCACTGAAAGTGGATCGAAGGTGGATTATGTAGCGTGTGTGACCGCAGTTTGTAAGACCTAGAACATGGGTCAGTTTCTACGGCATCCTTCCTTCTGTCTGCTCTGCTGCCTTGTTTGCCCACAATCACAGAATCATAGAGTGCAAAGGGGCCATACAGACCGTCTCGTCCAACCCCCTGCCCAATGCAGGACCAGCCTAAAGCATCTCTGACAAATATCTGTCCAGCCTCTTCTTGAAAGCTGCCAGGGAAGGGGAGCTCACCACCTCCCGAGGCAGCTGATTCCACCTTTGAACCACTCTGACCGTGAAAAAGGTTTTTCCTAACATCCAGCCGATACCGTTCTGCATGTAATTTAACACACACACTCACACACCCCGCTTTGGGACCTATCCAATGCTCCCTCTAAGCTGTGGAGTCTTGTGAGCAAAAATTCTACTTTGTGAGCTACTGGCATTAAAGTTGTGCGCGAGCGATCTGGCTGCTGCATGAATTAGTTTCCTCTGGAGCTATCCTTCCTGAGCGAAGACAAAAATGTGTCAGCCAGAGGCTAAAAAACTGTGAGCTAGCTCACACTAACTCAGCTTGGAGGGGACACTGGTCCTCTCCTCTGCTGCCCACTGGAACAGCTCCTTGCCCTCCTCCAAATGACAGCCTTTCAAATATTTAAAGAGAGCAATCATGTCCCCCCTCAATCCCCTCTTCTCCAAACTAAACATTCCCAACGCCCTTTGCCTTTCCTCCTAGGGCTCAGTCTCCAGACCCTCGGTCATCCTCGTCGCTCTCTTCTGCACCCTCTCGATTTTGTCCACATCCTTTTTGAAGGGAGGCCTCCAGAACCGCACGCAGTACTCAAGGTGCGGCCTGACCAAGGCAGCATACAGAGGGGCTCTATGACCTCCTGCGATTTCGATGCTATGGCCCTTTTAACACAACCCAAGACTGAAGTTGCCTTTTTTTTTTTTTTTGCCACCGCATCACACTGACTGCTCATATTTAGTTTACAGTCCACTCTTACCCCAAGATCTCTACACTGAGAGTTTTCCTTCCTTCCCATTAACTCCTCCTCTTCCAGCGTCTTTGTTTAACCTCCATGAGGGCAAGATGTAGACCCTTTCCAAACTGCCCTTTATATTCCGTTTTGGTAATTGATTGCCAATGGATCTTTTCTGTCATTTCAGACAGGCCTGATTTAGTAACCGGCTGCTAGCTGAATCTATTCACCTGTGCATACAAACCCACTTGCATTGGGTCAGCAAAGCAAAGTTGAGGTGTTTTTGAGGGAAACTGCTTACAACCCCTTTGTTGCGCTTCTGAATTGCCATGGTGTGCTGTTTGAAATGTCCATAGCGCTTCCTACAATGCTGCTTCCTTCGACCGTTTTTCACTGTGCAATCTTTCTTGGACTTTTAAAAATGTTCTAAGGTGAGCGCTATAGCGTGAAACCGCTATAGTGCTGAAGTGCTATAGTGCTAGAACGTTTTTAAAAAGTTACGGAAAGACTACGTGGCAAAAAAGGGCAGGGGGAAAGCGGCACGGTTTGAAATGGCCATAACACTTCAGAGACTGCTCATTAACGAAAAGAAATTCACTGTATGAAACTCCCATCCCTGTATCACTTTATTTGAAACTGGGCCAACAACTAATAACATTCGGTTTAGAACGATAATGTGAAAAGGGCTGTGCTCTCAGCAACCTCTCACCCTCCCAGCCTAGACAAATAGACAGAAAAGTCTTTCCACCTTTCCTATACTAGAATGTCCTTCCTGGGTGAGAAAAGTCTTTCATTTCTTGCCTAAAGCGACAAGCCTCTTGTGGAGTTCATTGCTCTGACAGCGTTATGCACAAACAAGCTCTAAGCATAACCATCTTCAGGCTAGAAGCAAGTTGTAAACAGCCATTTAGAGGATCAAACCCTAGTTAAAAGCCTGGGGGGGGGGGAAGGGGAAAGAAACTATTTGGACTGGCACATAAAAGGTAAGTAGGGTAGGTAACAAGTGAGACTCAAGGGGGAGGGGCCTTCTGCAGGTGAGGGGCCACCACTGAAAAAGCCCAGTATCTGGTGGGTGCATACCTCAGCTCTGTGGGTTGGCGGGACAGGGAGGAGGGCACTCCGCTCTGCCTTCGTGAAGAACTGACCCTCCCCTGTCTGAGCCTGTGCACAATCCCCAGGCAAAGTGGGATGCTGCAGATATTTCCATGAATGTTTTTGGCCGTCAAATTTCTCATGTTCAAAGGTGACTGTCAGACAAGAACTGATTGCACCAAACTGAGCCAGTGCAGTGTAGTGGTTAAGAGCGGCGGACTCTAATCTGGAGAACTGGTTTTGATTTCCACTCCTCCCCCATGCAGCCAGCTGGGTGACCTTGGGCCAGTCACAGTTCTCTCAGAGCTGCTCTCTCAAGAGCAGTTCTCGAAAGAGCTCTCTCAGCCCCACCTGTCTCACAGGGTGTCTGTTGTGGGGAGGGGAAGGGAAGGAGATTGGAAGCCACTTTGAGACACTGAGTGAAGCGTGGGGTAGAAATCCAACTCTCCTTCTCTTCCTCTTCCTCCTCCTCCTCCTCCTGTCAGCATGAACAGCTGCAAACATCTGCCCAGTGGTTTGGCACTGGGTTTTTGCCCAACCGTGTATGTGCAAAGATGCTATTCAGATGGAAGCCATTAATGTCACTAGGGACTACTTAAGTGAATCCCCCAAAGAGGAGGATTATATTAAACCACAGCGTTTATTTGAGTCATTTACATGGTTGGTGGCTGATCGAATTGTCTGTTTAAGAAACTGGCTGCTGAGCGGAGCAATTACACAGCAAGGATGCACGGGGGGTAGCAGAACTCACTCGGGCAGGAAGAGAACCTTCATGTACAGAAAGCTGAGTGCACTGTACAACTGCACAGCTAGGAATGACTATAGTGAACCACTGTGCTGAACAGCCGTGAAAAGGTCAACAAATACTCTGGCTACCGGCATAGAGGATGTGGGCCGAACGGGTGGGTTTTTGAGCATCCCTACAGCCAATGCCTCCTGTGTGCCTTCTAACAAGGAGTCATGCCACAAAAGTTCTGTTCTGCAGTGGGCCATTCTAGTCCGTTCCTCAGCTGTCACTCTTGCGCTTTGGAACGGGTTGCAAGAGAAGGTAAGCTGTATTTCCTCTTTGGTGGTGCCCAGAAGAGCATGTAAGATGGCACCTCACCCCCAGATTATTTATTTATTTGATTCATTATTTATTTGATACATAGAATCATAGAGTTGGAAGGGACCTCCAGGGTCATCTAGTCCAACCTCCTGTGCAATGCCGGAAATTCACAAATTTTCCCCAGAGACCAGTTCCACACCCAGAAGGTGACAAAAAACCCCCCAAAAAACCCCTCTAGGATCTCCAGCCAAAACTGGCCAGGAGAAAAACTGCTTTCTGGTCCCAACATTGCGATCAGCATTACCCTAGGTGTGGAAGAAAGGGCCACAAGAACGACTTTGTTTTAAGTAGCTTACATCGTTCTTCTCTCCTGCATTTTCTCCTCACAACAACCCGGTGAGGGAGGTTAGACTGAAAGCATGTGTCTGGCCCAAGATCACTCAGCCAGCTTCCATGATACACATGGGGATTCGAACCTGGCCTTCCCAGATATTAGTCTGACACATCTAACCACTAATCATCCTGGCCGTTAGCTGCTAACTGGATTATAGCTGCAGTGGTATTTTACTAACTTTTTGGGGGAAAGTTTTGATTAGGAATTTTAATTGTTTGCTTCACTACTACTACAACTACTGTATTAATTAAACTCATGAATCGCCCAATCCTTGCTACACATAGTAAAAACATTAAAACCATAAGTACATAAATTAGGCTAATCCAGCAATCTAAAAGATCAAGTGGTGAAACTCATGAATCGCCCAATCAAGTGGCGAAACTCATGAATCGCCCAATCCTTACAACACATAGTAAAAACATTAAAACCATAAAGTACATAAATCAGGCTAATCCAGCAATCTAAAAATATCAAGTGGTGAAATTAGTTTCTCCCCAATTCCGGATTGCAGCTACCTCATGGGTATGGGGAGGACGAATAAGACAATCTGATGGAAAGAGAGGCGGAGGAGGGTTCTAGCCAAGATGGAAGTCGTCGCTGTCCTCAACCAAAGGACTGGAGGAACACCTCTGCCTTACAGGCCCTGCTGAATTGCATAAGGTCCTGCAGGGCCTTGATGTTGTTTGGCGGAGGGTTCCACCAGGTTGGGGCCTAGGGCTGCCAAGTCAGCCCGGGGGGCGGGGGATCCCCCGCTACAGGGGTCCCCGATCCGCCGACCAGCATTTGGCCAGCGGGGGGAACCCCACCCCTGAAGTCATCCAGTCAGGATGACTTCCCCAGCTTAATGACATCACCCGGAAGTGACGTCATCACGTTGGGGACGTTGCCGGGACGATGCTCTAGCAATCGCCCCAAAATTCTATGGTACTGGACCCAGGAGGACTCCCCCCCGCCGGTAAGTCACAAGGCCCTATGGGGGCCAGGGCTGAAAAGGACAGCCGGATGTCTTTGAGGCCAGGGATCACCAGCAGATTGTTATCCAAGGAGCGTAACTCTCCCGGGGACATACCGGCGGAGACGGTCCCATAGATAAGTCAATCCCTAATCGCTTTATTTATTGACTTAAAATAAAAACCTATTTTAAATACATACATACATATGACGAGGAGTACTGTGAACCCAAAAACTGCTCAGTTTACTTCATTTATACCCTACTCTCCCTCCTTGTGGGGATCCAAAGTAGCTTACAGCACCCTGCCCTGGATAACCCAGGCAAACCTGACCTCCTCAGATCTTGGAAGCTAATTAGAACCTGGCAAGTACTTGGAAGGGAGACCTCCAAGGAATACAAGGGCTGGGATGCAGAGGCAGGCAATAGTAAGCCAGCTCTCTGTAACATCCAAGCCCCACTAAGGGTTCCCAGAAGTCAGCCATGACTTCTAGGCGTACAGACACAAAATACTCACCAACAAAAAGCAGCTTACAGCATTCTCCCCTCCTCCATTCTATCCCCACAACAACCCTGTCGGGTAGGCCAGGCTGAGTGTGTGTGACTGGCCCAAGGCCATCCTGCAACAGTTAAAAGAGTCAGCATTCCAAAAGTGCCATGTCCGATCACTGGCATCTCCAGTTCAACTATCTCAGTATCAGATGGTGGGGGAGGACTTTCTCTGACCAAGAGCTGCTGCTGATCAGAACAGATTAGACTCAGTGGTTGTGTTCAGACTGGCAGTTTGGCCCCAAAATAGGCACATTTCACAAATGGATTAAATGGACCTGGTCACACAGCCACATCTGTCGGGCATTCCCCGGGCGTCCTCACCCCGTCAGAGGACGACTTGGAGCTGGGTTAAAAAGCCACCACCTCCGACGTGGTGTTTTTGTTTCCACATTCATTGCACATGGCCGGATGTCTGAACACGGGGGAGCACGCGCAGAACGGATTTGGCAGTCTGAACCTGCAGGTCCGTTCTGCCACCGGGGACACGATTTTTGTTTAAATTGCCCATATGCGCATGGGTGCGTGCACGCGCACTATGTGCACGCATGAATTTTGAAAATATTTTGGCAGTGCACTCTGTGGCTGATGCGCTGCAACAGCGTGGATGCTTTACCACGGGATGTCTCCGAAGGAAGCCTGCAGCAGGGTGTGCTGTGTGGCTGATACGCCCCGCAATACTTTCAGCCGGTTCAATTAGAGGTGGCATCATATCGCACCAAGCCGCCAGTGTGACCACAGCCAGTGTAAAGCAGCTAAGTCTGTATACTGAGTGATACCTTTCCTCAGGCAGTTCCATATATACAGGGGTCATGTCAACTACCAGCTATGTGTAAAATACCGTCAAGTCACGGCTGACATATGGCGATCCCATAGGGTTTTCAAGGCAAGAAACGGACAGAGGTGGCTGCCGTCGCTTTCCTCTGCGTAGCAACCCTTTGAAAACAGATGCAGAAGACATTCATACGTTTGGCTATGGTGGTGCAGTCAAGTCACAGCTGACTAAGGGTGACCACTCATGGTGTTTTCAAGGCAAGAGATGAACAGAGGTTTGCCATTGCTTGCCTCTGCATAGCAACCCTGGTCTTAACCCTGCTTAGCTTCTGAGATCTAATGAGATCAAGCTAGCCTGGACCATCCAGTTCAGGGCAGACAGACAGAGGTGGTTGGCCATTGCCTGCCTCTGCGTAGCAACCCTGGAATTCCTTGGTGCCAAGTACCAACCAGAACCGATCCTGCTTAGCTTCTGAGATCTGACAAGGTCAGTTTGGCCTGGGCTGTCCCGGCCCTGCCTGGTTATAAAGTGTAGGGTGGCCTTCCAAGTGTATCTCGGTTGGGTGGAAAAATCAAATCGGGGCGGAGGAGATCTCCCCACTTGTGGGGACAGTTTAGGCGACTGTGACGTCTTCTGCGGAGACTGCGGACTGGTTCTGGCGATCTACTTGGCTGCGCGTGTGTTTATAAAACGACAGAAAGGTACAGTAGAGCAAAACTAGATGAGGCTTGGCAAGAGACAGGAGGCGTTTGTAGAGAAGATTGAGTAGCTGGCCGCATGAAAAGGAGGTTGCAAATGTCACGGAACTAGCGGAGAGACTTACTGGTGCTTCTGCCATTCTTTGCAATGAGCTTTCATTAACTGGCACATAAATCAAACCGGACAGAGACCTGGCTAAGGCAGACAGACAGGCTAAGAGAGGGGGAAATAACATGACAAACCACAGGCGCAGAACTACAATCTGTTCAGACCAAAAGATAAAATTCAGTTCCACGTACCTCAGTTCTTCATGATTCCCACCGAGGCTCTTTTTCATATTTCTTGGCACCCTGGCCCCTTAACTTCCCCACGACCTCTTCCTACTTCACAAAAGTTACCTCTGCCCCTTCTAAAGGTATGTCTGATTCTTTCAGAGGTTCTAACCACATGTCTGATATGTCTGATTCTTTCAGTGGGATCTAACCACATTCTCTTCCCGCCTAGAACTTGGGCTGTGTTTTGGGATCGGTGAGAATGTCTGTGAACATTCCGTGCCGTAATACCAAATTAGCATCAGAAAAAGAAGAAGAGATCGGATGTATACCCTGCCCTTCACTTGGAGTCTCAGAGTGGCTTACAATCTTCTTTCCCTTCCCTTCCCCACAACAGACACTCTGTGAGGTAGGTGGGGCTGAGAGAGCGCTGACTGAGAACTGCTCTTGAGAGAACTGTGGCTTGCCCAAGGTCACCCAGCAGCTGCATGTGGAGGAGTGGGGAATCACACCCGGTTCTCCCAGATTAGAGTCCGCGCACTTAACCACTACACCAAACTGGCTCACAGTTACCAGTACAACACAACAGAGGTTTTGGAAACCTTTAGCCCTTCTCCGGTGTTCAGTGTATAAAGAGCAATATATGTGCTCAACTACACACACTGGGATGGGGAGAGGAGTACAAGTACATACTAGTTACTCACACTTTGTCCTACTAGAACCAATTTGCTCAAGTTATGTGTAGCCAGTTTCCAGAGTTATATCTCCTGCCCCTGATCCAGAACCCAAGATCTATGTCTGTGTAAACCAATAGAAAAGAAGAAGAGAAGAGATTGGATTTATACCCTGCCCTCCACTCCCCAAGGGAGTCTCAGAGCGGCTTACAAATTCCTTTTCCCTTCCCCTCCCCACAACAGGCACCCTGTGAGGTAGGTGGGCCTGAGAGAGCTCTTTCCCAAGCTGTCCTTGAGGGAACAGCTGGTCCAGAGCTATGGCTTGCCCAAGGTCATCCAGCCAGGTGCAAGTGGAGGAGTGGGGAATCAAACCCGGTTCTCCCAGATTAGAGTCCGCGCACTTATCCACTACACCAAACTGGCTCTCAATAGATCAAGATGGGTAGCTGTGTCAGTCTGTCTGTAGCAGTAGAAATAGCACATTAAAGACTAACAAAATTTGCGGCAGAGGATGAGCTTTCGTGAGTCACTGCTCACTTCTTCAGGTACACCTAGAATGAGAGGCCATGGAAAGTGGAGTGGTTTCAGGTACCCAATGACATTAGCAGGCAAATGACAACAGAATTGAGACCTAGGTTTTCTGTCTCATTACTAGTGCTGATTTCTCCACACCTACTACTCTTCCCCATCTCACACCTAATCCAATCATGATTGCTATTGTCATTTACCATTGGCCGGATTCAACATGGGTCCCCTTATGTTCTGATATCTGGGGCAGTGATGCTCTGTATCCTTAGTGCTTGGGGGGGCCACAGTGGGAGGGCTTCTGGAATTCTGGTGGACCTCCTGAGGGCCCCTGGGTTTTGGCCACTGTGTGACACAGAGTGTTGGACTGGATGGGCCACTGGCCTGATCCAACATGGCTTCTCTTATGCTCTTATGTCTGGGGCACTGATGTTCTGTCTTCTTGGTGCTGGGGGAGGCAAGAGTGGGAGGGCGTCTAGAGTTCTGGCCCTGATGGTGAACCTCCTGAGGGCACCCGGGTTTGGGCCACTGTGTGATAACAGAGAGTTGGACTGGATGGGCCACTGGCCTGATCCAACATGGCTTCTCTTATGTTCTTATGTCTGGGGCACTGATGTTCTGTCTTCTTGGTGCTGGGGGAGGCAAGAGTGGGAGGGCGTCTAGAGTTCTGGCTCTGCTGGTGAACCTCCTGAGGGCACCTGGGTTTGGGCCACTGTGTGATACAGAGTGTTGGACTGGATGGGCCACTGGTCTGATCCAACATGGCTTCTCTTATGCTCTTATGTCTGGGGCACTGATGTTCTGTCTTCTTGGTGCTGGGGGAGGCAAGAGTGGGAGGGCGTCTAGAGTTCTGGCCCTGATGGTGAACCTCCTGAGGGCACCCGGGTTTGGGCCACTGTGTGATACAGAGAGTTGGACTGGATGGGCCACTGGCCTGATCCAACATGGCTTCTCTTATGTTCTTATGTCTGGGGCACTGATGTTCTGTCTTCTTGGTGCTGGGGGAGGCAAGAGTGGGAGGGCGTCTAGAGTTCTGGCTCTGCTGGTGAACCTCCTGAGGGCACCCGGGTTTGGGCCACTGTGTGATACAGAGTGTTGGACTGGATGGGCCACTGGTCTGATCCAACATGGCTTCTCTTATGCTCTTATGTCTGGGGCACTGATGTTCTGTCTTCTTGGTGCTGGGGGAGGCAAGAGTGGGAGGGCGTCTAGAGTTCTGGCCCTGATGGTGAACCTCCTGAGGGCACCCGGGTTTGGGCCACTGTGTGATACAGAGAGTTGGACTGGATGGGCCACTGGCCTGATCCAACATGGCTTCTCTTATGTTCTTATGTCTGGGGCACTGATGTTCTGTCTTCTTGGTGCTGGGGGAGGCAAGAGTGGGAGGGCGTCTAGAGTTCTGGCTCTGCTGGTGAACCTCCTGAGGGCACCTGGGTTTGGGCCACTGTGTGATACAGAGTGTTGGACTGGATGGGCCACTGGTCTGATCCAACATGGCTTCTCTTATGCTCTTATGTCTGGGGCACTGATGTTCTGTCTTCTTGGTGCTGGGGGAGGCAAGAGTGGGAGGGCGTCTAGAGTTCTGGCCCTGATGGTGAACCTCCTGAGGGCACCCGGGTTTGGGCCACTGTGTGATACAGAGAGTTGGACTGGATGGGCCACTGGCCTGATCCAACATGGCTTCTCTTATGTTCTTATGTCTGGGGCACTGATGTTCTGTCTTCTTGGTGCTGGGGGAGGCAAGAGTGGGAGGGCGTCTAGAGTTCTGGCTCTGCTGGTGAACCTCCTGAGGGCACCCGGGTTTGGGCCACTGTGTGATACAGAGTGTTGGACTGGATGGACCATTGGCCTGATCTAACATGGCTTCTCTTATGCTCTTATGTCTGGGGCACTGATGTTCTGTCTTCTTGGTGCTGGGGGAGGCAAGAGTGGGAGGGCTTCTAGAGTTCTGGCCCTGATGGTGAACCTCCTGAGGGCACCCGGGTTTGGGCCACTGTGTGACACAGAGTGTTGGACTGGATGGGCCACTGGTCTGATCCAACATGGCTTCTCTTATGCTCTTATGTCTGGGGCTGGTGAACCTCCTGAGGGCACCCGGGTTTGGGCCACTGTGTGATACAGAGTGTTGGACTGGATGGACCATTGGCCTGATCCAACATGGCTTCTCTTATGCTCTTATGTCTGGGGCACTGATGTTCTGTCTTCTTGGTGCTGGGGGAGGCAAGAGTGGGAGGGCTTCTAGAGTTCTGGCCCTGATGGTGAACCTCCTGAGGGCACCCGGGTTTGGGCCACTGTGTGATACAGAGAGTTGGACTGGATGGGCCACTGGCCTGATCCAACATGGCTTCTCTTATGTTCTTATGTCTGGGGCACTGATGTTCTGTCTTCTTGGTGCTGGGGGAGGCAAGAGTGGGAGGGCGTCTAGAGTTCTGGCTCTGCTGGTGAACCTCCTGAGGGCACCCGGGTTTCGGCCACTGTGTGACACAGAGTGTTGGACTGGATGGGCCACTGGCCTGCTCCAACATGGCTTCTCTTATGCTCTTATGTCTGGGGCTGGTGAACCTCCTGAGGGCACCCGGGTTTGGGCCACTGTGTGATACAGAGTGTTGGACTGGATGGACCATTGGCCTGATCCAACATGGCTTCTCTTATGCTCTTATGTCTGGGGCACTGATGTTCTGTCTTCTTGGTGCTGGGGGAGGCAAGAGTGGGAGGGCTTCTAGAGTTCTGGCCCTGATGGTGAACCTCCTGAGGGCACCCGGGTTTGGGCCACTGTGTGACACAGAGTGTTGGACTGGATGGGCCACTGGCCTGATCCAACATGGCTTCTCTTATGCTCTTATGTCTGGGGCTGGTGAACCTCCTGAGGGCACCCGTGTTTGGGCCACTGTGTGACACACAGAGTGTTGGACTGGATGGACCATTGGCCTGATCCAACATGGCTTCTCTTATGCTCTTATGTCTGGGGCACTGATGTTCTGTCTTCTTGGTGCTGGGGGAGGCAAGAGTGGGAGGGCTTCTAGAGTTCTGGCCCTGATGGTGAACCTCCTGAGGGCACCCGGGTTTGGGCCACTGTGTGACACAGAGTGTTGGACTGGATGGACCACTGGCCTGATCCAACATGGCTTCTCTTATGCTCTTATGTCTGGGGCTGGTGAACCTCCTGAGGGCACCCGGGTTTGGGCCACTGTGTGATACAGAGTGTTGGACTGGATGGACCATTGGCCTGATCCAACATGGCTTCTCTTATGCTCTTATGTCTGGGGCACTGATGTTCTGTCTTCTTGGTGCTGGGGGAGGCAAGACTGGGAGGGCTTCTAGAGTTCTGGCCCTGATGGTGAACCTCCTGAGGGCACCTGGGTTTGGGCCACTGTGTGACACAGAGTGTTGGACTGGATGGGCCACTGGCCTGATCCAACATGGCTTCTCTTATGCTCTTATGTCTGGGGCTGGTGAACCTCCTGAGGGCACCCGTGTTTGGGCCACTGTGTGACACACAGAGTGTTGGACTGGATGGACCATTGGCCTGATCCAACATGGCTTCTCTTATGCTCTTATGTCTGGGGCACTGATGTTCTGTCTTCTTGGTGCTGGGGGAGGCAAGAGTGGGAGGGCTTCTAGAGTTCTGGCCCTGATGGTGAACCTCCTGAGGGCACCCGGGTTTGGGCCACTGTGTGACACAGAGTGTTGGACTGGATGGACCACTGGCCTGATCCAACATGGCTTCTCTTATGCTCTTATGTCTGGGGCTGGTGAACCTCCTGAGGACACCCAGGTTTGGGCCACTGTGTGACAAACAGAGTGTTGGACTGGATGGACCATTGGCCTGTTCCAACATGGCTTCTCTTATGTTCTTATGTCTGGGGCAGTGATGTTCTGTCTTCTTGGTGCTGGGGGAGGCAAGAGTGGGAGGGCTTCTAGAGTTCTGGCCCTGATGGTGAACCTCCTGAGGGCACCCAGGTTTGGGCCACTGTGTGACACAGAGTGTTGGACTGGATGGGCCACTGGCCTGATCCAACATGGCTCCTCTTATGTTCTTATGTTATGTAGCTGCTAATGTCATTTGGCATCTGAAATCACTCCACTTTCCGATATACAGGACAGACGGACTCTCATTCTAGCTGTATCTGAAGAAGTGAGCAGTGACTCACAAAAGCTCAAATTTTGTTAGTCTCTAAGGAGCTGCTGGATTCTTGCTTCGTGTAAACTGCGTTACTCTACTGGCTGATTTTTCCATCCACTTCAATAGAGACGCGGCCTTGCACATACCGCAGAGAGACATGCCCTGTCTAGGGAGAAGCCCTAACATCTAAGGGGCTATCATGTGTACACACAGTGATATTTTTGCACCCATAAAGAACCACAGGATCACCGAGCGTATGTATATATAAACATAGGTAGAGAGACCCACACACACTAAACACTGTCAACTTGTTACAATAAAATATACTTCATCTTTATTGAGTCATCAAAATGTTCTCTTTATAAAATCCAGTCTCCTCTAAAACCACATCTACAAGTCATGCTTAAGGGTAATACGTCTGACAGAAAGCAAATTGGCTCCACAAATAAGTAATCCAGAAGGAGCTTTCCACTGACTTTTCATGGAAATGCTTATAAGGAGCCAAAGAAGACCAGGAGATTAATGAGGGCCAGGATAGAGCCCACTGGAGGCAAACCTATTCTTGGGTAAGGGTTTGGTGCTTGTCGGTTTACGACAATCTTTACGAGCATGCAAAGCCAATCAAATCTCCAGTGGCCAATCAGAAGCCTTGTTGGTCAAATGCCCCACCTGGCTCCACCCATTTTCTAAAATCTGCACATGAATCAAATCATTGCATGTGAATCAAAGACCCTCCCCCAAGCCCATCCGCTTCCTCAAAACACTTCGTGGGCACCAGGAAACAGTGTTGATCGGTGCCATGGTGCCCACGGGCACGAGGTTGGGGAACTGTGGTTTAAGACATGCTGTTCCCACACTTCACCAAACTCAAATCTGATCCGCTGGAAGGGGATTATATAAGGAACTGCAGCCACATCCATCCAAAAACAACTTTCCCAAGGCCATCCTCGTTAATTTTGTTTTTAATGGAAAACATCTCCATTTTGCGGCTTTGCGGGAGCTTTAAGGACATATGATTGCTTTGCAAGATCCAGACCAAGATCCAGTCCGGCACTCTGCTTCTGAGAGAGGCCAGCCAGAGGCCTCCAGGAAGATCACAAGATGATGGTCATCTCCTCCTGTCTGGATTTTTATAAAAGGAATATCCCCCTTGACACCTTATCTGGGAACAGAATACTAAGACTGCTTGCACCCGCAGGAACGGTGCCTGCCAGCCAAGTAACGTGGCATAAAAAGGAGTCAACAGTAGGAGATTTTTACTCACAATTGTAGGTCCGGCCTCCAAACAGTGTTGTGGCAGCCACTGACTAACAGGAATAACTGCTTAAGACACCTGCCGCTTACAGACCAAAGCTGAAAAGCCATCAAATTCACTAAAATATGCAAGGAAGTATTAGAACGGGACCTGCCCTGGATTGCACTAGTCATGTTAAAATGCTATTCCAACAGAAGAACATTAGAAGACAAGCCTTGCTGGGTCAGATTAATAATCCATCTAGACCAGCATCCTGTTTCTAGCACTGGCCAATGAGTCCTGGAAGGCTCACCAGCACCTACCCAATATGGTTACCCCACCCAGTTTTCCTCTGAACACAGGTTCCATTTAACCACCAGGGCTCATTAGGCGCCAATGGACCTGCCTTCCAAGAAGTGGTCTCATTTCCTTTCAAAGCTAGCAGCCATCACTAAATCTTGTGGCAGTGAGTTCCACCGGACACCCCCACGTTGCTTTTAGAACGATAAAAAAATCACCAGCAATTTTTTTTCTTATATATATATATTTGGGAAGGGATGTCCTTTTAAACCTTGCAGGTCTTAAGATTATAAAAAAAGGGATTTTGCATCTGTAGTGTAAGCATCTCTTTGGATCATCAGGAAAAGGTTGATAAGAGTCTGATGAGAAGGAACCCCAGAAGGCAAATCGGGAGTGTCCGTAGGGCCAGTGGGAGACATTTGATTTTCGTACTCCCATTTAGGGGCAGCTTCCGAGGTGTCCATTGCCTGCAACGAACTTCTAATTCAGAAAAATCAGGATCCTAACAGTTAATGGCAGTTTCCGATAAGTACAGCAGCAGCAATCTCTGGATGAAAAAAAAGTGAGAACGTTTGAGCGCAGAAGCGACCTCTTGCCATTATGATAAAACAACATTTAAAAAAAAAAAACATTTAAAGAAGAAGACAGGAATCAAAGGCTTTGGGCTTAAAGATCAATCCGGTGACACCCAGTCAGTTGGCTAAGCGAAGACATGTCCCCATCTCTCCACGTAGACTTTCTTTTTCTAAAGTTCGGAATATCACGGCTTTGTTGGAAAAAATGGGTTTCACTCAGTACGAACCAAAAAGTCCAGCATCTCCAAAATCCGTACAGGAAGTCATCGACTTTGCGCCGTTCCAGCTCCATTTGGACGGGAGCTCGGTTGCAGGAAGAGCCGGGAGAGATTGCTTGTGAAATCCTTTTCTCCCGAAGCCATGTTTACATCCAGGTTGCACTGATCCAAAGGTGCGTGGGGGGAGCCCTATGCAGATGGGCGTCCAGGCAGATGGGGTCCCACATCCCACCCGCTGCATCCTACAAAGCACTCCGTTTCTTCCTAATGGGGCTGGACCCGCTGCATGGTTTCAATTCGGCCTGCTGCACCTGTAAAAACAAACAGGCATCACGTTTGCAAGGAGGTAACCCAAGCTCACGCTGCCGGCCCGGTTAATGGCTCCCCAAGGGGGAAAAGGCCAGGGAAAAAAACCAAGGCGGGTTCAAAAGTAATGAATCATTTTCGAAACACAGTAACATTGGGGGGGGGGGGGATTAATTGCAGGAAGGGTTTGAGAAGTCATGCATCATTTCTTGAAAACCAAAATATTAAAACCAGACTTTTTTTTTGGCCTAATGAGATGCACTAGGGGTGGGGAGGAAGAAGAGCGGACTTCTACCTGATCTGGGCATTTGTTAAGAAAGGATTTCTTCCGTACCCATTCCTCCCCACCCCCCCAAAAAAGATTTGCTCTCTCGTTCAAGGGCTGATGAAGAAACGAGACCCTCTTCCCATGATGCGGTAAAGCATAGTGTTTTGCTGTGGCCGTGCTGGAACAGTCCTTGAAATGATGTCATTGCTTCGGTTAGTGTGTTGGGTCGCTAGTGAGCTGGGCAAACTGGCTTTCTTGGTCAGGGCCAGGATGGGATACTAGTTAGAGCGTCAGACTAGGATCTGGGAGACCCAGGTTCGAATCTCCACTCAGCCATGGAAGCTTACTGGGTCACCATGGGCCAGTCACACTCTCTCCACTTAACCAACCTCCCAGGGTTGTTGCAGACACCCAGTGGAGTGCAGAGGAGCTCCTGCTACAAAATGAGCCCTGCTCCGGAAGCAAGGAGCAGGGTAAGAGCAGTGCATCCAAACTTAATGACTTTATATATTGGGATGAGAGAAACAAAACTAAGTCTGTATTGAGTCCGCCAAGAGGAAGGGTTCTCTTGGCCTTCCCAATGACTGCTCCAGAGAACTCCCTCGTGACCTCAGGTTCAAATGCAAAAAATAAGGAGAGGAAGGGAGTTCATAAACCACATCACAAAACAAAAACAAAAACAGGGATTTCATACCATAAAGTGAGAAATCTCTGTAATTCTTCAAGAGTTAACTTCTGGAGAATTATTTGGGGTTTGAATAAGAACATAAGAACATAAGACAAGCCGGTGTTGGATCAGGCCAAGGGCCCATCCAGTCCAACACTCTGTCACACAGTGGCCAAAAAAACCAGGTGCCCTCAGGAGGTCCAGCAGTGGGGCCAGGACACTAGAAGCCCTTCCACTGTTGCCCCCCCCCCAAGCACCAAGAATACAGAGCATCACTTGCCCCAGACCGAGAGTTCCTATCTATACTATGTGGCTAATAGCCGTTGATGGCCCTCTGCTCCGTATGTTTATCTGATTCCCTCTTGAGGCTGTCCATGCTTGTAGCCGGTGAATTCCACATGTTAATCACTCTTTCGGTGAAGAAGGACTTCCTTTTATCCGTTCTGACCCGACTGCTCGGCAATTTCATGGAGTGCCCACGAGTTCTTGTATTGTGAGGAAGGGAGAAAAGTGCCTCTTTCTCAACCTGCTCTATCCCAGACATAATCTTACAAACCTCGGTCATGTCACCCCTCAGCTGTCGTCTCTCCAAGCTAAAGAGCCCCAAGTGCCTCAACCTTTCTTCACAGGGAAAGGGTTCCAACCCTTTTATCATTCTAGTGAATAAGTGACCTCATTCTCTCATTTCGCGTGTCAGAAAGGGAGACGAAGGTCCATGCCCCATGCCTGCTCTTGAATCGCCCAAGAGTCAACACTTCAACTCCCTTTTATGTTCAGAGGCACCAACTGTGCTCCACGGGCCCATAGCCACGGTTTTGTGGCTTGTGGGGCAAAAAAAATTCTGGTTGGGCTGCCGTTATTTGCCATAATGAAGGGGTGGTGTGCCCCTCTCTCCCTTCCCTCCTGCAAGATTTAGAGGGCCCTTCAGCTGATCAGCGGGGTGCACACGCTCTCCACCAATCAGCTGGAGGGCCCTTTAAATCTTGCAGGAGGGGAGGGAGAGGCACACATGCCACCTCCATTGCTTCTTTAGGGAAGAAGCAGGGGCCCTTTAAGGAACGGGGCCAGCTCTTTAAGGAAGGGGGCAGAGCCCCCAATAGCCCCACTGTGGCCACAGGCCAGGTGCTCCAAGTGTAGCAGGAAATTCAGTCAGGATCCATATTTTAAATCTCCAGTTTCTGCCTCCTTCTGTGCCCCTCCCCTCAGATTTCTCCTGCATGGTCTCCTTTACGGAGAGCCCTCGTTTTTACAGCTGTGAGCCTTTGGGGATGTGTTTAGACAGAAAGATGGGCTGGAAACAGGACTTTTTTTTTTGGTAGAAACAGCCCAGCCGAAACTCATCAGCATAACAGGCCACACCCATCAGCAGAAACTCATTAGCATATTAGGCCACACCCCTGACAGCATAGCTCCCTCCCAGGATCGGCTTCCCCGGATGTCCCGTGGCTTGCAAGACGCATGGGGAACCCGAGGAAAGGAAAGCAGTTTCTCAATTGGCTTCCCCAGGCACCCTGCAACTGAGGGGTGCCTGGGGAACTCCCTGGATCGGCTTGGCTTCCCCCTGGGGAACCTGGGGGTGGGGGGTGGGGAGGCTGTAGGCGTGGCCAACTTGGAAGCCAGCCGGAACTCCGTTCCTGTGCGTTCCTGCCCCAAAATAGCCCTGGCTGGAAATAACCTCAGGACTGCATCTGTCTATCTACCTAGCTATCCATCCCTGCCTTAAGGCTGACAACCTTATCTCTCCATCCCTAGCCCTGACTTCTCCAGGTGCCTCCTTTCCCCGCTAGTCCAAAGCCCCCTTTTCATTATGTTCCTCCAATGTCTTCCCCTGATGAATCTTCAGACCTGGCTTGGGGTAGGGTTCCCATCCTTCAGGTGGGGCCTGGGGATCCCCCGCTTTTACAACTGATCTCCAGCTGAGAGAGATCAGCTCCCCTGGAGAAAATGGCTGCTTTGAAGGGTGGACTCTATGGCATTGCACCATGCTGAGGCCCCTCCCCTCCCCAAACCCCGCCCTCTCCTGGATCCGCCCCCAAAGTCTCCAGGTATTTTCCAACCCAGACCTGGCAGCCCTAGCTTGGGGTCTGTGTGGGAGGCCTCCGTCCATGACTTACCCTCTGAACATCCGAAGGCACCCGGGAGAGGAAATCGAGTAACTCGTTATTCTCAATGGCGTAGGGGTTTCTGAGCTTCTTCGTAAATTTATTTATGCCTGAGAAGGGGGGGGGGGGAGAAACCACACACAAAAAATTGTTAACGTGTGCACATATGAATGCTTTACTTCCTCAGGTAGGACAGGCTGGGGGGAGAAGAGAGAGTTTTACAAGAAAGACAAAAAAAAACCGTGGCACAAAAATACAAAAAACTGGACACCGTGCCGCCGTCACGTGGAATAATTCACAGACATCTGTCCTTGGAGGAAGGAGGTGGCAGCTCACTGCAAAACAGCCCTGCTTGCCTTAGCGACGAAAAAAAAAATCCCATTATTCTAAAGCATCACAGGAACAGCCGAAGCACAAAACTAAGGGCTGCAAGTTGTTACTGGGAACGGAGAACTGGACCCTCTGCCCTGGGGCCTACAAATTGTGAAGGCAGCCCCCTCTGGGCACTCTCAAAAGGGTGCAGCGGTAACTGACATGTTCCGTGCGCCTTCACAACGGACATGCTAGGTGGGCTCAGTATTCCGGTAGCCGCGGCCAAGCAAAAGAGAGCCATCGTGGTGTCGTGGTTAGGAGCACTGGACTAGGCCTCGGGACAACCGGGTTTGAATCCTGACTGTGCTGCGGAAGCTTGCTGGGTGATTTGGGGCCCGTTGCAACCTCTCAGCTGACCCAACCTTGCAGGGTTGTTGCTGTGAGGATAAAGTGAAAGAGGGTCCCCGAGGAAGAGGAATACACAAACACACATACAAGATATAAACAACAACAAAAATAGAGGGCAAGAAAGCAATCCTCAGGCTTCCTGTTTTAGCAAATTACATCCATTATCTGAGCAACGCATTTCTGCCCTGCCTTCTAGAGAGGGGGCTGCTTGCCATAACCTCAGGCAGAGTTTCTCCCCTAGCCCTGCAACTGGAGTCCTTGAATTGAGGAGGGGTCATGGCTTAGTGGTACTTTTCATGCATTAGGCCTCAGGTTCAGTCCCTGGCTTCTCTAGTTGAAAGAGCTTAGGGTAAGAGGAGATGGGAAAGACCTTACTTTGCTTGAGCCTTTGGAGAGCTACTGTCTTTCCCAGTAGAGTACATTGCAGTATGGCAACCAATTGTAGGCTTTCTCACTATGGTGGGAACTCTCACTATGGTGGGAACTCTCACTATGGTGGGACGCTTCCCACTAACAAACCTTGCTGTCTGCTGCCTCTCTGAGTAGCAGTGAGAGAAAGATAAAATTTAAAAAGGCAACGTCACTGACTTGAAAGTGGCACAGGACAGTTCTAGGAATCGCCAGAAACTCTATGGTTTTACCATAGAGTTGTCCCACAATTCCTAGAGCTACCTTATGTTACTTCCGGGTTTTCCCTGGAAGTGACACAGTGATGTTGGCAATGCCATATGAACCCTCCGTGTCCATGTCCTTGCCCCCAGCCCACCCACCAGTTTCCGGCTTGGTCAGGCACCCCTAGCCAATGGTCTGAGTATGTCAGCTCTTCTGTTCTCCAGTTTGGCTGGAGATCCTAGAGGTTTTTTGTCATCTTCTGGGCGTGGAACAATAGTCACTAGGGGTGTGGGGTGGAGGTATTTGTGAATTTCCTGCATTGTGCAGGGGGCTGGACTAGATTTATTTGTTTCGACTTATATCCCGCCTAGCCAGCAAGCCGGCTCTAGGCGGCTAACAACATAAAATCATAACATACAAGGTTAAACACATCGTATAAAATCATTTAACTCACATTAAATGGCGGCTTAAACAATAAAATCACAGATGGCAGCAAATACTAGACCAGCACCAAAACCAGCAGCCTGCTTTTTTTTCCCGGCCAGGAGGCTTCCACCACAGATGTTCTGAAGGTGGCTCACCAAGCCCCCTACTAAGGGCCATTCCCTCCGGTGGCGGCCCCATAAGCCTGGCGGAAGAGCTCCGCTTTGCAGGCCCTGCGGAACTGCAAAAGGTCCCGCAGGGCCCTGATGTTCTCTGGGAGCTCATTCCACCAGTGGGGAGCCGCCACCGAGAAGGCCCTATTCCTGGTGGTTGCCAACCTGGCCTCCCTCAGGCCCTTGAGACCCCTTCCAACTCTATGATTCTATTGCAATGTGGAGTTCTGTATCTTTACACATTCGTTTATGACATTCCCATCCTGCTTCAAAGAGTCCCACAGGGCAGCCTACAACAAATACCTCTTCTATCGACTGCAAGCAGCTAAAGCAAAAGGAAACAAAAGATAAGGCAACCAACAGAATGAAAACCATCAAGACACACCTGCGCCACACGAAACTCCACAAATAAGTTACGCAGAAGCGACCGCCCAAACTTACCCCAGAGTAAAACGATGTACCTCAGTGGTATGTAATACAGCACAACCGTTGCCACTGCAAAGACTAAGCAAGCCAGGACAGACAGGAAAGGGACCGTCCAGTTGAACGCACTGCGGTCCAGTTTGGAGAGGGGAGAGAAGAGAGAGAGAGCTCTTTAGGCATTTGCTGCATTGTAACTGGTTTTTCATCTCACTCCTCTGACAAGGATCTCAGGGCAGCAAACATGCCCCCCCTCCCCCCCGCCCGCCATTTTATCCTTTTAAAAATACTTTTCATCATCCAAACCTATTTACAAAAAAGTACAAAATAAACATATCATGCTAATATCAATTATTAAATCATCAAATACATACATACACCCCCCCCCCCCCGAACAGCCATCGATTTCATCAACTTGTATCTGAATTATACCGAAGGTGTAACCTTAGCCTAAACTTTATCATTCCAACATGGATCATTTCTCTATCAATCTGTCTGAGACATTATTAGCTAGGGCTGTAGACTCCACACTACAGAGAAGAAGAAGAAGAGATTGGATTTATACCCCGCCCTTCACTCACGTGGAGTCTCAGAGCGGCTTACAAACTCCTTTTCCCTTCCCCTCCCCACAACAGACACCTTGTGAGGTAGGTGGGGCTGAGAGAGCTCTTTCCCAAGCTGTCCTTGAGGGAACAGCTGGTACAGAGCTATGGCTTGCCCAAGGTCATCCAGCCAGGTGCAAGTGGAGGAGTGGGGAATCAAACCTGGTTCTCCCAGATTAGAGTCCGCGCACTTAACCACTACACCAAACTGGTCAGTTTTTATCATTAAATCAACTTTCCACACTTCCATGGTGTAAACTCATCACATCGGGAACTGATCCACCCTCATAATCTTTATTTTATTCATTTAAAACATGCTTGTGCCACCTTTCCACCCAATCAGGGTCTACAAGGTGGCAAACAAAAGAACCTGAGCCATTAAAAATACAGTTTAAATGATAAATAATTCAAAGGAGGAGGAGGAGGAGAAATTTGATTTATACCCTACCCTCCACTACCCAAAAGAATCTCGTAATCTCCTTTCCCTTCCCCTCCCCACTACAGACACCCTGTGAAATAGGTGGTGCTGAGAGAGCTCTTTCGAGAACAGCTCTGAAAGAACTTGTGGCTGACCCAAGGTCACGCCAGCAGCTGCATGTGGAGGAGTGGGGAATGAAACCCAGTTCTCCCAGATTAGACTTCGTGCTCCTAACCACTACACCAAACTGGCTAACCCCTACAACAGACTCCTAACCACTACACCAAAACATAAAACAGAAGTGGGGCCAGTAACCATTATTGGGGGCATGCCAGAAGAAACCTATTGGCGAAAGATAGATGGAGACAGATGAATCTCCCTGAGGAGGGATCTGAAAAGCTTTGGTGTCACAACCGAGAAGTCCCTTTCTCAGGTTGCAGCCCATCTGATGGCAGAGGCCACCAAGCAGGTCCTCTGACGATGACTGGAGGGTACGGGTTCATATGGGAGGAGGCAATCCTTAAGGCATGTTGGTCCCAGGCCATACAGGGCTTTGAGAGCCAGTCTGATGTAGCGGTTAAGAGTGGCCGGACTCTAATCTGGAGAACCGGGTTTGATTCCCCGCTCCTCCTCCACATGCAGCCAGCTGGGTGACCTTGGTTCAGTCACAGCTCTCTCAGAACTCTCTCAGCCCCACCTACCTCACAGGGTGTCTGTTGTGGGGAGAGGAAAGGAAGGCGATTGTAAGCCGCTCTGAGACTCCTTTGGATAGTGAAGGGCGGGGTATAAAAACCAATTCTTCTTCTTCTAAAGATCAATAGCAGCACCCTGAATTGAGCAAAGTGGAAGCCAGTGCAGATGGAAAAAGGCTGGAGTGATATGGTCCCTATGACCAACTCCAGGCAACACTAGGGATGGGCACGGACCAGCTGATGAACTAAGGTTCATCACAAATTTTAGCTGTTTCAGGATTCGTGAAGCGATCTCCATAAACTGTAGAGTTGCCACACAATTCCACGAATTTTGATGCAGTTTGTGAAAAGCAGAAAACAGGTGTTCAAACAGCTTTGAGACATTTAAACCCTTGCTTTCTGCTTTCCACAAATAACAGCTGAGTTGTTTGGTTTAAATGGCTCAGAGCCACTTAAACCCTGCTTTCTGCTCCCCACCACTTTTCACGGGGAGCAGGGAACAGGAGTTTAAACTTTATATGGCTCATGGAGCGATAGACACCACTTCAGTTTGCAGACCAATCTATCAATTCGTGGCTTGGTTCGTGGTTCAGCCATGGACCACAAACCAACCCGCAAAAATGTGGTTCCTGTCCATCCCTAGTCAGCACTGGCCAATGCATTGTGCACAAACTGTAGCTTCCAGATAGACAATTAGGTGGATCAGTGGCAGCAAAAGACAAGTTAAAGGAAGCCCAAGGAACAATTCTCCATGTTGAACAGAACCTCTCAGAGACTGGAGGACTCAGTATTCCCTCTAAGCTGAGTTGGTGTGAGCTAGCTCACAGTTTTTCAGCCTCCAGGTCACACCTTTTTGTCTCTGCTCAGGAAGGTTGGCTCCAGAGCAAACCAATTTATGCAGTAGCCAAATGGCTCACTCACAACTTTAATGCCAGTAGCTCACAAAGGAGAATCTTTGCTCACAGGACTCCACAGCTTAGAGGGAACATTGCTGGAGTTGTACCTGAATTTGGTTACAGATAAACATTATACCTTTAAAAGAAATTGGTTGCTGGATGTTTGCTGGATATACTTAATATACCCCGCGGGTGCAAGAGAAGACCCCGACCAACGGGTGCCAGACTGAGCTATGAAAAAAACACTTTTGTCTTATTTGATGACTAAAAAGCTGACCGGGGTGGCCTTGGGGAAAATAATGCCACCCTTCAGAGGAAGGCACTACACATTTAAAATTAAAGCCAGGGTGAAATAGTGGCCCATAAACACATGGAAACTATTTTTAAGGCCACCAAACCTCCAAGTTGAACCGAGCCACTAAGAAGTCCCTTTGATACAAGGGGTTATGCCGACGGCAGCGCTTGTCTAAACGGCCGTGTCGCTTGTTAAAGCCACTTCGGCGGACTTCTTCTGCCCTCTCCCCTGTTCATAGCAACATGACTGTCGAGTTACAATCGGATTCCTGGGAGATTAGGCAGGGCAGCCATCTGAGTGCCCTATCGGGTTCTTAGGGACCATTGTCGTCAAGGCGAATGCCAGAATTACGAGTCACCCGGCTTTCCGAATCTTCCTGCCATGCAGCTGCACACAGAACAGTGCTCTGTTCAGGGGCTCGAAGGCATCCCCTGCCCATTTCCCGCACAGCTGGGCCAGATGTTGCAGAATCACAGCTGGGCTTGTTGTATTTTTAGACCCCACACGGCTCTTATTAAAAGAACGGAACTGTTGAAAACCTTTCAAAAACAGAGGGGGCCACACAGTTACTCGGAGTGGGCAAGACGGAAAAGCCGACAGCCAGCTCCGCTCTTCTCGCTGGGAGGGGATCGACTAAGCCAGGGAATGGTCTGGAGACGTACAGCACAGGGCTGTTTCATGAATGGTCCCCGTTTCATAAAAAGCTGCCAGGATGACAGGTTGTGGACCTTACATAAGTCTTGGAGGAATTGTTGGGCATAAAATATGTGTGTATTTAGGTATATTTTTTCTCGCCCTCCCTCCAAGGAGCTCAGAAACAGGATTTGTTTTACTTAAAATATTTATCAGCTGCCTTCCTTTCTTACGGAGCTTAAGGGGGCTTACAACATAGATAAAATACACAGATTTTAAAAAAATAAGGTAAAATACATTTTAAAAATCTAGAATCACAGTTGAGGAGTTCTAGTAAACTTATCCAAATGGGGTCCTAAATAAAACAGTCTGTGACTGCCTCTGAGAGATTGAAAGTGTGGGAGCCAGGCACGCCTCTTTGGGGTGGTTGTTCCGTAATCGAGGGGGCTGCCACCGAAAAGGTCCTCTCTCCCGTACCCAGCAAATGAGGAACTTGAACTGGTGAGACAATCAGGAAAGCCTCTCCCTTTGATATTAATTCCTGGGCAGCAACGTGTGTGAGAGGATGGTCCTTCAGATACCCCCGTCCCAAGCCATGTAAGACTTTTGCCCCCCTCCCGAAAGACACTCTTTGTAAAATGGAGCCATCCTATCTTCTTCAGCCTAGCGTACCCCTGAACATTCAAGCAGGTAACAATCCAGAACACGAAAAAAGGCCCAAGAGGGATCACTCCCACATACACCACAGGTCTGGAAGCTTCTGTCTATCTTCAAGGTGTTATTTCTGATGCCCCAAATACCATTTCAGACTCCCAAAAATGACAATTTGGACTCAGGATGGATAACTAGCCAAATGCTTCTGTAATCTGTTTTAGGGGGACTCCATTAATCTCTCTAACAGCTTTTCTAAATGCTAGAAACTAAAGGACCCTTAAGGCTTCTGGGAGATACCCTAAGCCAGCAGTCTTCAAACTTTAATAACCTTGGGAAGCCCCATTTGGATTTAATATTTTTCATGTACCCATAAGCCTTCCTTTCCTCCATAACTGGCAGCACCATGTGATATCTCTAGAAAAGGCTACACAGGACTCCTCTGTTCAGGGACAGAGAGCAATACAGGGATTCATCCAGTGCTCAAAAGTGTCTCCAAAGAGCTATGAGAGAGCAACCTAGCCAAGAGAGGTCACACATAGTTTACATGCAAGGGACACAAAACGGAAAGTATGGTATGGTGAACTTTGCCAACACCAGCAAACGGAAGACACAGAGACAGGAATTACTTCTACGCTACTTCCACTAAATCCTTTAGCCAGGGGTCATTTCGTAGAAAAAGAGGTGCAGGAGCTCATTACCATAACTCATTTGCATAACTCATTTGCATATGCCACACCCCCTAACATACCAGAAGTGTGTCCGAAGGCAACACCCACCCCTCAGGCTCCACTCCACAGGTGAGGGAAACTGACCTGCTCTTCCTCCGTTCCCTTCCCCAACCAATACTTTGTGCCATAAAAGTAAGCGTAAAGAACACACCCTCATTCTCTTCCTGCTCCCTTGAAACCACCAGGTTTCAAGCAGACTTGAGATACCCAGGACACGTGTGCCACCCATCCCTTCCCCTTCCCCTCCCCACAACAAGACACCCTGTGAGGTAGGTGGGGCTGAGAGAGGTCTTTGGAGTACTGCTCATGAGAGAACAGCTCTGAGAGAACTTGTGACTGGCCCAAGGTCACACTAGCAGCTGCACATGGAGGAGTGGGGAATCAAACCCGGTTCTCCCAGATTAGAGTCCAACTCCTGACCACTACACCAAACTGATGGGGTGGAAGCTGCTGAAGGGTTGGTGAAATTTCTCCAGTACTTATGTGCCATGTGCCCAGATAAAAAATGGTATACTTAGAAAATTTATATGCCACCTTAAGCAAGTCTCTGGAAAAGCAGCACACAGTCATAAAAGGAACAATGATAAAATTATCAATATTAAAACAAAACATGAAAAACAATAAAGACCCTAGCAGGGTTTTCCCCGGGGCGCTGCGCCTCTGCACTGCTCGGGGAAGCCGAGGAGGGGGCGGGGCTTGGTCATGTGCCTGCCCCCTGGGCTTCTCACTCCCGGAGCTGCGCTCCTGTGCACTCCCACTCCAACGGACCCCTGCCTTTAGCTCTCCATAATGGTGGTCTGAAACAACTCCCTTACAGTACAGGAAAACCCAACACTTTCACTTACTTTTTTATCCTTTCTGCAAAAGATGCAATATCTTCCAAGAGGTTTTGGACCGCTATAACGATATCCTGGACCATGTAAATTCTTTCTCGTAAGCCCTTCTTTTCAGATTCCTAGATATATTAAGCCAAAGGGAGGAAAGGAAGGGAGGAAAGGAAGGGAGGAAAGGAAGGAAGGAAGGAAGGAAGGAAGGAAGGAAGGAAGGAAGGAAGAAAGAAAGAAAGAAAGAAAGAAAGGAAGAAAGAAAGAAAGGAAGAAAGAAAGAGGAAGGGGAGGGAGGGAGGGAGGAAGAGAGGGAAGGAAGGAAGAGAGGGAGGGAGGGAGGAAAGAAGGGAGGGAGGGAGGAAGGGAGGGAGGGAGGGAGGGAGGGAGGGAGGGAGGGAGGAAGAAAGAAAGAAAGAAAGAAAGAAAGAAAGAAAGAAAGAAAGAAAGAAAGAAAGAAAGAGGAAGGGGAGGGAGGGAGGGAGGGAGGGAGGAAGAGAGGGAAGGAAGAGAGGGAGGGAGGAAGGAAGGAAGGAAAGAAGGAAGGAAGGAAGAGAGGGAGGGAGGGAATTAAATGTTTCTCAAATTGTCCCAGAAGGATACAAGATGCAGTACAGTATGCCAAGAACATTCAGTACAGCTACGTTAAAAACCCAAATGCCCACACAGGTCTGGATTGTAGGTTGGGGAATCTAAAAACACACACATCTCATCAAGGCAAATTTTCAAACAACAGGTGCTAATCGTTGAGTATTAGTGTGCTGGCAAGAGATGCTTCGGGTCATCTGAAATCCAAAGACATTTCAGTGCTGCTAAAAAGGAGATAAAGCTTCCTCTGAATCCCTTGGATCTTCTAAAAGTTGTGTAACTGAAAGGGCAATCCTGTTGTTTCTGTCACCACAGAGGGTGAGGAAAAACTCAGGGGTCCTCGTCCATGTACCATCCTTGCAAGGCATGAAATCAACTGCAGGAGAGCAGCTAGATTCAAGTCCAGCGGTGCCTTTGAGACAAGAAAAATGGACCCCCTCGGGGCTGAATAGGGACATGGGATTCCTGTCTCACTACTGATGCTGATTTTCTGCCCTCAAACATTTCTCCCCTGCTCTAACCAAGCTGATTACATTTTGCGTTATACCTCTGCATCCTGACTTCTGCCGTGACCTGGACAGCCCAGACTAGCCCGATCTCGGAAGCTAAGTAGGGTTGGCCTCGGCTAGTACTTGGAGGGGCGACCTCCAAGGAATACAAGGAGCACGACACAGAGGCCGGCAATGGCAAATCACCCCTGAAATGTCTCTTGCCTTAAAAACAAGTTTAGCTCGCCGCCTAATGGTGCATAACACTTCAGAGCTAGAACACTTCAATGCCACCCCAAGTCTGCTCATCAGGGAGGGCGGGGTATAAATGGAATAAATAATTAAATAAACTTCTGCCTGCCGGACGATCTTAGGCTCTCCTGTCTATACGAGGCACAATGCTATATGATCCTGACTTCTTTCTTTGCCACACCCCTTCCACATTCACACTGGGATATAAAGTCTCGCAGACCTCCATACCTACTTGCACCCGCCAAACCGAGCTTTGAATGTCGAAAATCCGGTTGGTCTCTGACGGGGCTACGAGACTCAAATTAAGCTCTGCTATTGCAGAGCGATACAGCTGCCCCCTGAAACTAACTGCAGGAGACAGTCAGGAGGCAGATGATGGGATCCGTTTGTGCCTCGGTCTTCCACAAAACTGTCCCACATTCACGTTTTTAGCGTGTATACATTTGGGAACCATCATCTGATAAAGAATGCTTCCACACGGGGATTTTCCCCTTCATGACAACCAGGAAACCTGCACAATAAATTCCAGAGCTGTTCATTCTGAGCATGACTCATAACAATCCGAGAGCTGTTTGAATCCAACTCAACGGGGAATATTCCGCATTTCCTCAGGGGAGTCCCTGGGTGGAAGATTCTTTCAATTGTCGCTACAGGGAATGGGGCAGAGCTAAGCAGCGCTTCCAAAACAGCACAGACTCCCCTTGGCCCTTTGAAGGACTCTCCCCCCCTTTCCCTGCTGAGTTGTAGTGTGGTGTTTGGTAGAGAATGAGGGAGGATTTCCTGGCCGTAGGGGGCCTTGGCAAGCTGAGGATGCATCCGTGCTTTTGTGCAAGCATGACAGGGAAGAGTCGGGCTGTGGGTGGTGGCAGCGGCAAGCAGTATGGGAACAGGGGTATGCGGACACTGTTCCCGCATCATCTAGAAGAAGAGGAGGAGGAGGAGGAGATTGGATTTATACCCCGCCCTTCACTACCCAAAGGCGTCTCAGAGCAGCTTTCAATCTCCTTTCCCCGCCCCTCCCCACAAAAGACACCCTGTGGAGTAGGTGGGGCTGAGAGAGCTCTCTTGAGAACTGCCCTTGAGAGAACAGCTCTGAGAGAACTTGTGACTGACCCAAGGTCACACCAGCAGCTGCCTGTGGAGGAGTGGGGACTCAAACCCAGATTAGAGTCCCTGCTCCTTACCACTACACCAAACTGGTCTACTGCTGCCGCGGCGGCAGATGTACCGTTTCGGCACTCCACACAGATGCCACCAAAGTTTCAATCGATCACAAGCAGCAAAGCTTTCAGGGTCCAGGATGCCTCTTTCGAGTCCGGATAGCTGAACCCTAATTATGCTGTTTAGAAATCTGCTGACGGTGCCCAGCAATTTTGTCTGGTTTTGTCTAACTTCTGACCAATTCTTATCAGTAACTGAATTTTTTAAAAAAGAAAGAGAGATGGCTTTCCAGGACAAGCCTGTTCTTGCAACTCGCAACTGTGAAGATTCTCATCTGGCAGCCGGATCTGCATCCCGCTGGCTTTGTTTACACATCTCAGATTGCGCTACAAAAATGTGCCGATAACACAATTTAGCAAACACAACATTACATCGTCTGAGGCAGCGCTCCAGACTGCCTCGGACAGAGAGATTGAGTTAAGACAAAATAACTGATTTATTCTGAAGGACATCACGACAGTCGTATGGGTCTCCCCCTCCCCCCCCCCCTCTCTTTTAATACACGGCAGGCAAAATGAAACAAAAACTAGCAGCAGAAAAGGATGATCGTGGCATTTCTAATTTATAACATGAAACACACTCAAGGAACAGGGAAGGAGGGATGAAAATGTCCAGCCATAATAGGCAAGGCTGGATTGCCTGTTCATCCCAGCTACCTTACTGGGTTACCCCCTAAGTCGAGTCAGGTCAGCTTTGTTGTTTATTGCAATTATATTGATTTTTTAATATAAGATGCTTGTAACTTTTTTTTAAAAAAACAACCCCACAACATATTACTACCAGCAAATCTGGTACCCGTAGAAGGATGCTATTATTCTTGACTGGCATCCAGGAAACAGATGTGTATCTAGTCACACTAACTGACCGCCTTGTGGAGTACATAGGGGCGAACTAGCAGTAAGAGCTTCATAGCTAATGACTTTCAGAGAAAGGCAGAGCCGCTCTTTTATAATGTGAGAACTTTCTCGTCCTCCATCTTTTCCTTTGGAGTGCAACTCAGAGGAATAATAACAATTGATTGTATAAGTTTTGAGAAGGCTGAAAGCCAGATTAATTAGCGAACATGTCTAAGATTAATTATAGTTGCATATGAAAACAGTATTTTAAATGAATTATATTTCTGTATATGTATTTCTGCATGTATCTCGATATATATTTTGCAATGTTCTCACATGTCGGAGCGAAGGCAATCTGAGAAGATCATCACCCCCTTATTTCATACACAGGGAGAAAGCCCAAGAAGATTCTTGCCAGCTACAGTCTGCTGACTGAGTGGAGGCACCTTTTGGTTTAGCTAATGTTTTTAAGCCATTACACTTAACAATTAGCTTGCTCCAAATGGCCGAAAAAGATAGAAAGGCAAAAATAAATCTAAAGCTAACACAGAAATATAGAAAACCTCACTCAAGAGAACAAAACAAGGGGTTTGTTGGATGCAACTATACAACAGAATTCAAAGGCAACGGGGAAACCCAATTTCCCCCTTACGTACCTCTCCCCTGGGCTTCCCCCATGCCAGACTGTGGCTTGAACCCCCCCACCTGCTCTCATTCCTTTCCTGGATTGGCTTGCACCGGCACATCTCCTTCTGCCTACTTATTTTGCACTTCCCTACCCACTCGCTTGGGGCCAGTTTGGTGTCGTGGTTACGTGCGCGGACTCTAATCTGGGAGAACCGGGTTTGATTCCCCACTCCTCCACTTGCACCCGCTGGATGACCATGGGCAAGCCATAGTTCTGACCAGGGCTTTTTTTGTAGAAAAATCCCAGCAGGAACTCGTTAGCATAACAGACCACACCCGACAGCAGGAACTCATTAGCATATTAGGCCACACCCTTGACATCACCGCTTATTAGCATATTAGGCCACACCCCCATGTTACCAGAAGAGGGGTCATCCAGCCACACCCACCTTTTGCTTCTTATTCTGTTTGCCTTGTTTGTTGTCAAAACCCAGGGCTTTTTTTGGAGCAGGAATTAATTTGCATGTTAAGCCACATACCCCTAATGTAGAAGAAGAAGAAGAGATTGGATTTATACCCCGCCCTCCACTCCCCAAGGGAGTCTCAGAGCGGCTTACAAACTCCTTTCCCTTCCCCTCCCCACAACAGACACCCTGTGAGGTGGGTGGGGCTGAGAGAACTCTTTCCCAAGTTGTCCTTGAGAGAACAGCTGGTACAGAGCTATGGCTTGCCCAAGGTCATCCAGCCAGGTGCAAGTGGAGGAGTGGGGAATCAAACCCGGTTCTCCCAGATTAGAGTCCGCGCACTTAACCACTACACCAAACTGGCTCTCCAATCCTAATGAGTTTCTGCTGGTGGGTGTGGCCTATTATGCTAATGAGTTCCTGCAGGGTGTGGCCAACTCAGGAGCCAGCTGGAACTCCGTTCCTGTGCGTTCCTGCCCCAAAATAGCCCTGGTTCTGACAAGAGCTGTCCTTGAAAGAGCAGTTCTTTCAGAACTCTCTCGGCCCCACCTACCTCACAGGGTGTCTGATGCGGGGAGGGGAAGGGGAAGGAGTTTGTAAGCCGCTGTGAGACTCCAAGTGAGTGAAGGGCGGGGTATAAATCCAATCTCCTCCTCCTCCTCTTCTTCTTCTTCCTTCCTCCTACCCTTCTTATAGCAATTTGTGAAAAGATGCCAGGAGACTTATGTGGAGATGGTTCCAGCTTCCCTTCCAAGCCTGCTTTATCAGGAGAAACCATTTCTACCAGATGTAGTGATGCCATGACTTATGACTCTTGCCTACATTCTTTTTTTGTCCAGAAAACAGATCTACATGCGCACACTTCACCCATGACTGGAACAAAGCCATGTTTAAACAAATGGGGGGGGGGGGGGGAGAGTTTGGCTCCGTGACAGTCAGCTTGTCCAGCGTGCTGAAGGCCCCGAGTCGAGTCTTCTGCATCTCCTGTTAGCAGCAAGGGATATGAAAGACCTATGCATAAGACCTTGGACAGCTGATGCTACCCTGAATAGACAATACAGACTCCGATGGACCAGCAGGCCTGTGGCGAGGATTTTTTTTAATTTGGGGAGGGCATTTAAACTTCTTAGGGGGCATTGGCTAATCAAATTAAAGGGATACTGATTCCTTCCTTGCATCCACCACTGCTCGGGGGCCCTGGGCTGGATGGGAAGTCGGGGGGGGGCTTGCCAGTAAGTTCGGGGGCCCAGCCCCAAGATGCCCCACTGTAGCGACGGGCCTGTGGACCAGTTCTCTGATTCAGCTGAAGGCAACTTTAGGCGTACTTGACAGAAATCACTGAACGAGCTCATCCTTTCTGCTCTGCTGTGTTTGTGCCTGCGTCAAAGAAAGTGTGAGCATGGTGGTTATATTAAGTGTGACTAAGTCTGATCTAAGGATGCATTTCTCTTCAGTTGCTCTGGAGTCCACCACCAGTTCCTTTTGATACCATTCCATGGTGGCTTCTTTGGTGACCCAGCTCTTGTAAGCCGACATCTCACTGTCTGATTGAAGATACGCACACATCCGCAAAAGGAACAGACTCCCACAGCTCCGGAGTCTTCCACTGCAATCAGGAAGAATTCCTCGCCCGTATCTGTCAAATTTGTCCTTTCTTCTTATTTTGAACTAAGCAGAAGCCCCTATTTCCCCTCCCCTCCACAGGTCCCTTTCTTCCTTGAACTCTTCCTCAGCCGACTGTGGCACTCTGGGAAAGAATTAAAACCATCAAAATGAATTTACTATTGAGAATTAATTATGCCATCAGTGTGTTGCCTTGAATCTTCCCTGCAGATCCTGAACTGAGAATGTCCCCGTCTCACCATTAATCGCTTCAACAAACTTACAAAAGAGGGTCTAGCTGAAGATTAAGCATATCCGCAAAGGGGAAGACATTTTTAAGGATCTGAAGAGACAGAATTTAAGTCCTTTTTTGTCCGAGTAATCCTCCTCGGATTGAACTTGGAAAAGGGGACGCACGGCCATCGCCCCAGGGAGGGTGAAACGTTTGAGGAATCACTTTCGTCAAGCACACTTGACAGTTGAAGAGCGGGCGTCTTAGGCGTCTGCTGCACAAGTTCCGACATTTTCCGACTCTGCAAATGAGGGAGTCTGACACTATGATTGCTGGATCCGGGCCACAGTGTGGAAGATTTATTCTTTGCAGGGTTCACCTTTGGAGGAAGATGCAAAGGGACTGCACAGGCTCACAGTTGGGCAGATAAGCTGAGATTATTAAAAGATGCAACCCTGGCAAAGGAGGGTGGCAACAATGAGGCTGTGGTCACTGTGCCGGTGGGGTTACAAGTGAGGCCATGAAGGGTCATAATGTATGAAGAGACAGGATACAGGATGGACATGAGAAAATAAAAAAGAGGTAATATGTCTCATTTGGTTCCGTTAGACCAACTGTTGCAGTTTTGATACGGTCCGTCACAGTGGACTCCAACATGGTACCCTAGTGTCCACGTTCTACCCCAAAGCATCTCTTTTCCCCAAACCAAAGAGCTTTCCTTCCTCTCCTCTGAGCAGAAAGTTCTTCAGAAGAGGCTTTACGCCTCCAGGAACCAACTGCCTCCATCACAGAAGATCACTTAGCTTGTTCCCTTCCATCACTTTGTGGAAACGTCCAACATTTGGCCCTCATAGCTGCCATTTTGTGACTGGCCTCATCCCTCATGGTAAACATTTTAATGGTTCCCACTCAACCTGTTCTCAAAACTAAAAAATGCCACAAGCTCATCATGGTGGTCTACCACAATATTCTACTGATTTCTTTTTAGAATGGGTCTTTGGAGTATCCTCTGTTGGTCTTTCCTGTCTGATCACTAAGAGTTTTCTTCAAGAGGCAGCGTCAAGGCCATGGAAAGTGACCTGTGATGTTCATCAGTCTTTGGCACTTCCACTCACACAATTCAATATTAACGTGAAAACCAGAATGAGAACATCCCAAACTTTAGAGCCTGTCATTGTCAATACGCTGATAACACTCGTGCTCTCTGTCTTTATCTAAACCTTGAGATACTACTGTCTCGGTCCTAAATCCCATGTCTAGAAAAGGGGTTAGTCAGGAGAGGAGACAAATTAATTTTCAGGCAAGATGGAGGAGATGTTGCTCAGGAAACTAGAGGTACTCCACAGATTGGATTCACTGTTTCTAGATGAGATTGTAATTTTATGAGATCATAATTTTAATTTGTCCATATTTATCCATACTCTGCTTTCTCTTCAGATCGTGTGAATCTTTCACCTTTCTACCTACCCATACTTATCCATCCCTGCCTTCAAGGAACTCACTAAGGGCAGCATCTCACAGTGAGCTTCGTGTCCCAAGTGGGGATCTGAACGCAGTCCTAGTTTGACCCTAACTTCTTGTCATTCTCTCTCTGTGTGTGTGTGTAAAGCGCTGTCAAATTGCAGCCAATTTATGGCAATCCCAGCAAGGGGCTTTCAGGGCAAGTGAGAAACAGAGTTACTTTGCTATTGCCTTCCTTTGCAGGATCTACAATTGTAAGCCAGTAGAACATTATTTGATACACTCCTATGAACTTTGATAACATAAGTTTGACCTTTGGGACTTGGTTCACTGCCTAAGGCAAAAGCACTCTCTACAGACATGAGAGGCTCCAGCCCACAGCGGGAGACTTCCTCCAAAGCTCACCACTGCATGAGAAATCAACCTCCATTTCAAAGGTACATCTCTCAGGACAAACATGAGAATACACCTCAAAGAACACTCTCAAGGAGAAGCTGAAATGCATTTCAAAGAAGCTCTTACATCTACCGCACATGAGAGCCACCATTCTACAAGACCAAGACTCCATTTCAAAGAGTCCTTTTCTCTCTACACTGGCCTCCTCTCACACCTGCCCCCAGCTATTCCAGTAAAGAGATTAGTTGCTTAGCAACTGAGTACTGCCCATCAAGTGACCTGGCCGAAGCCATCACGAAGCCATCACGGGACCAGAGTCAGGCCAACACCTTGGTGGTCTCCCTTCCAAGTACTGACCCTGCTTAGCTTCTGACTTATGGTGACCCCAGCAAGGGGCTTCCAAGGCAAGTGAGAAACAGAGGTACTTTGATATTGCCTTCCTTTGCAGGGCCTACCTTGGTGGTCTCCCTTCCAAGTACCCACCCTGCTTAGCTTCTGACTTATGGTGACCCCAGCAAGGGGCTTCCAGGGCAAGTGAGAAGAGGTAGTTTGCCATTGCCTTCCTCATCAAAGTCTTCTTTGGTGGTTTCCCTTCCAAGTACCCACCCTGCTTAGCTTCCGACTTATGGTGACCCCAGCAAGGGGCTTCCAGGGCAAGTGAGAAGTGGAGGTAGTTTGCCATTGCCTTCCTCCTCAAAGTCTTCCTTGGTGGTTTCCCTTCCAAGTACCCACCCTGCTTAGCTTCCGACTTATGGTGACCCCAGCAAGGGGCTTCCAGGGCAAGTGAGAAGTGGAGGTAGTTTGCCATTGCCTTCCTCCTCAAAGTCTTCCTTGGTGGTCTCCCTTCCAAGTACCAACCCTGCTTAGATTCCAAGATCTGACTGGATCGGGCCATACCACGCTGCCTTCCCTCCAGCCACTAGTCTATGCTGTTTCCAATTCGGTAAGCTTCAAGCTCAAGGAAGCCTTAGGCAGATCTCTTTGTACCCAAACCTCTCCCCATCTCCTCATCTATCAGTACATGAGCCGCGAAGAGGGTTTACTGAGTGGACATTGGTCTATTGGGTTGGGGGAGTTTATTCTGCGCTTGGTCCCGATAAGCTCGTGGACTGCCTTGTTTCTTTGCTCTAGAGATTCTCTGTCTGTTATTTTTTTATGGACTGGCTTGGATTGCCCCATCCCCTGGAAATATAACAAAACAAAATGGCCTTGGCATAGGTCTGTTTGAGTTGTGATTAGCGTCCAGGATTTGGAACGAAAAACAGAGAAAACACTTTTAATTGTTGTGCGAGACTAAAACTTCTCACTCATCATACATGCAAATTTAGAAACACACACACACACACACACACACAAATCAAGATAGCTAATTAAGAAATGGCATAAGACACTACAGGAGAAGGTTCCTCTTTTATCCTGCGCTGGTACACTCAGAAATGACGTTAATGGGGAAAGGGAGACAACGCTAATAAAAGCTGGGTTCCCAAAGCCTCACAATTTTTACAGGGAAAAAAGTCAAACTTTGAGTCTAAAATGACATATCTGCAGAGGAGAACGCCACGAGGTATATGCCCAGCGAATGAACCACTGTTATCTTCCATCACTGCTGGTATTTGGAGAGGAGGGGGGCCATTGGCAACCAAGCCCTACCATTTCAAAGATTGATCATTCCAATGGATGGGAGTTAATCTGTTCCTCTGTTTTTGAACTAAGTGTCTATGTGTTCCTAAGTTGTAAACAGTGAGTCTTGGAGGGCATGTTACAATCCCCAGAAGCCAGCTCTGTTATGTCTGACATGCAACAGAATCCAAGAAAGCTCTCTTGCTGTACACTTTGATGGAACACACACATATCTGATGGAAACCACAACCTTCAGCGTCATTGGTCAGCCAGCCAGCTGTTTTTTTCCCAAGTTTTGAGAGGTTTGTTGCACTATGGGAGATTTTTTAAAAAAAAAATCGTAAGTTTATCTGTGCGTGTTTGGGTAACAGAATGCTTAAAAAATGTTTTTCTCTGCAATGGCAAATAAGAGTCTGACCTCTCTGGTACTTCTCTGAACCTAAGACAGACACCGATTACCTTTGCCCAGCAATATGGGGGAGGAAATATCCATCGTGCCAGTGTGGTTGTGATTATCAGAGTGCTGGAATGGAGAGTCCTGGGTTCAAACACCCACTGGGTGCCCTCTGGGCCCGTCACCTTCTCCTAGCCTAACTCACCTAATGGGATTGTTGTATCAAGTGGGGGAGGGGAACATATGCCACTCTGAGTTGCTGAAGGACAAAAAATGAGGAGGATTTACAGGTCACCAAAAAATGTGAAGATTTTCCAACCTAAGCTCCTATCAGGCCGATCTTTTGTTCTGGTCTAATGCTCCAGAATCCAGTATGCTTCAGCTGGACTCAGCTGGAAGTCTCGTTTAAATGTTGCTTACGCTAGCGACTTCTTACTAAGTTTGCACATTAGTATCCTGTCAGTCCTGTCCCCGCCTGCAATACGAGAAATACAAAAACCATCCCAGATCCTTCTTTAAAAGGTGTTGCAAGGATTCCTGAGATGTCTGGGAGGACCTCTGAAAGCTTGAAAAGTAGGGGGATCTATTGCTAAACAGAGTCTGCCTGCCATATACTGAGATAGGTCTGGCCACAACAGTTTTGAGATCAGGGGCCATTTTGTAAAAAAAAAAGAGGCGCAGGAGCCTATTAGCATAACTAATTAGCAAAACTTATTTGCATATGCCACACCCCCTGACATCACCGGAAATGTGTCAGAAGGCAACACCCACCGCTCAGGCTCCACCCCAAAAACCTCCAGGTATTTCCCAACTCAGCTGACGAGCCAGTTTTACCCTTTGGCTAAAGACCCTTGAGGTTTCCTTTGCTCTTGCCGGGAAGCGACCCTACAACAAGCATGAAAATACAGATCAAGTCTGTACGCTTTTGCTTTTTTCCACAGTGCATCACCATATGTGCCCACTCCTGGGCTTGTTACTCCCGGAACAGCGTTCCTGCATGTTCCTGCTCGAAATGACCCCTGGCTGAGATTGTCTTGGTCCTCTTTATCAGACCAATGGCAAAGGGTTGCAGTGGGAGATGCCAAACCAGCCCCTTGGGAGCTGACACTGGAGGTGCCGTAAGGTTTTATTCAGGGCTCGTTTCGTAGCAGGAGCTCCTCTGCAAATCAGGCCACACACCCCGAATGTAGCCAATCCTCCAAGAACTTACAGAGGTCATCCTAGAGAGGCTACTGTAAGCTCTTGGAGGATTGGCTACATCAGGGGTGTGTGGCCTAATATGCAAAGGAGCTCCTGCTACGAAACGAGCCCTGGTTATTGTGCCTTGACCCGGACAGCCCAAGCTAGCCCAATCCTGTCAGACCTCCGAAGATAAAGAAGAGTTGGCCCTGGTTAGTGTTGGGAAGGGAGACCACCAAGGAAGTCCAGTGTCGCTGTGCCGAGGCAGGCAAGGGCAAACCATCGCTGAACATCTCCTGCCTTGAAAACTCCACAAGTTTTCCATAAGTAAGCTGTGACTTGACGGGGAAAAAAAAAGATTTCTTTGTAATATCGCATGTTATTTATCTACATAAGCCCCCTTCATTAGATCCTCAAAAGTTTGGGAGTAGGTAGTCACCATCAAGCTAATGTGGGGTTGCAAAACCCCCCACCCCCAATGGGGGCAAGGGTTTCCCTGGTTTTGGGTGCCCCAATCTGCTGCCGACCAGCTGGCTGGGTGGGGAGCCCCACCCCCAAATCATCCAGGAATGCCCAATGTGCCTTCCTGGTGACATCATCACACCAGACGTGTTGTTCGGGGGGACACTCTAGTATTTGAGTAAAAACTCTACGGTGACCAGAAGTGTCTCGGAGCCAGCCTGGAGCCCCCCACCAGGATGAAGGTAAGCCCTGGCAACCATAAGCTAATGGCAATGAACTATATACTGCATTGGATAAGCTTTCCGATACATCCGTCTCTGTCCTAGCCCAGTGTCTTGTTTGTGTGGTCAGGTGGTGGAGGGAGCTGAATCCAGAAAAGATGGAGGAGATGGGGGTCAGAAAGAGTACTGCTTTAAACTGAATTGTTCTTTCAAGGGTAACTTTCACTGAAAGACTCTGTTAAGAGTCCAGGAGCTTTGGGGGAATCCCTGTTTCCTGTTGGAGAAACCAGGGACGGTAACAGAGGAAAACGCTTGCTTCCAGCACAATCTCACCTTGTCGTCATCGTCGTCATCATCTTCTACATCCAAGCAGTCCTTCAAAAAGAACAGAAGACCATCATTAAAGCACTGTGAAAAGTTTCAGACCGATAAGGGCAGCTTTAACTGGCATAGGCCACAGTAAGTCAAACACGCAGCTGCAACAGCACAGATACACACAGCGTACGGTAAATAAAAATGTAAGATGGAACGAAAATGATAACTGACAGATGAGGATCCTTAGATCAAGGCACGGTGTGCATGTTTGTGTAAATGGTGCAGGGCCAGAATACTTGAATGATCACCTCTTCCCATACTGTTTAGCTCACTATTTTTAATCCTCCTCACAAGCTGGGCTCTCTGTGTCCCCGCCTTCAAAGGTGGGGTGAGTGGTGACTTGAGACAGGGCTTTTTCAGTGGTGGCTCCTCACCTGTGGAATGCTCCTCCCCCTCAAAGCTCATTGGCTGCCTACCCTGTTCTCGTTTACATGTCACGCCCAAACACTTCTTTTTATTCAGGCTTTTTTTTTTTTAAAGAGTTTTATTAATTTTCCAACATAAAAAAGAAAGACAACTATTAGATTTTTTTATTCAGGCTTTTAATGGAGGGGATTTGATCTTTTAAATTTCTTTTTCCCAGTCTGCTTGATTAAATACATTTATTTAATTTAAAATGTTTATATGCCCACCGGAGGTAACAGTGCAGAACAGGGTTGCCAACCTCCAGGTGGTGGCTGGAGAGCTCCTGAAATTACAACTGATCTCCAGGTGAGAGATATCAGTTCGCCTGGAAAAAATGGCCACTTTGGAAGGTGGACTCTAACATATAATACCCCACTGAAGTCCCTTTCCTCCCCAAACCACACCCTCCCCAGGCTCCACCCCCCGAATCTCTGAGTATTTCCCAACTTGGACCTGGCAACCCTAGTGCAGAAACAATTTTATTAATCAAACTCTAAAAACTGCAGATATAAAACTTTGCCTAAAAGTCAGGGGTCATTTCAAGCAGGAGCTCGGGGGAGCTCAGCTCCGGGAGTTGGTGCCAAACCCCCCACGGTGGGGGAATGCCTGCTTGTGTCATGGCTGCAGCAAAATGACCCCGTCCCCTGGAAAGGTCCTTGTTCCTCCGACCAGCCTTCTGAAGGCTTCAGCCTCCACTGAAGCTATCCTCCCAGAATAGTGGTATTTCTGAGGCTTGGATTAGTAGCTGTCCCCCCCCCCTCTCTCTTTCTTTCTTTTTTTCTTTCTTTCTTTCTTTCTTTCTCTCTCTCTCTCTGTCTGTCTCTTTCTTCTTTCTTTCTTGCCTTCTCACATACTTCCGGTGACGTCAGGGGGTGTGGCATATGCAAATAAGTTATGCTAATGAGTTATGCTAATGAGCTCCTGCACCTCTTTTTTTACGAAATGACCCCTGCTAAAAGTCATTGAGTTATATCGACAGAGAAGCTAAACAGACGTTAAAACAGACATAACACCAGCCTAAAAACACCTTATGCTTCCCCACCCGTGGTACTGTCCCTCTGACCAAACTCAGAATGCCCCAGAAGCTCTCTGCAACAGCTCTTTTGCAACCCTGCTAGAAAGCACAGAAGACAGAAGGTTCCACACTCAATCGGTTCCAGGGGGCTGTTCCAGAATCAGGGGCAGCCTAGATTGTTGCTGAACGCACACTGGGCAAGGGGGGTCCTGGGAATGGTGACGCTTCTGTTCTGAGTGCTGTTTCACAAGGATCCTTTTAGACTGCTAAATCTTTTATGTTCTGGCTGGGTTTTTCACCACTGGAGTTTTAATAGTTAGTTAATCTGTATGGTTTCTCTGGAGAGGCAGCATGTAAATCTTCTAAATAAATTAACGGCCACAGTCTTTCAGCAAATCTTTTTCTGCGGCCAACTTGCTTCTGTCCATTAAAAAAAAAAATTGTGCTAATTTTTCCCTCCCTTTTGGAGGTATTTTTTAAAGTTTTGCTTTAAAAACAGGTTTTGCCTGAACTCATTTTTCATGGCTCTCCGGGGTGTGTGTGTGTGTGTGTGTGTGTGTCTTTGCACAGAATATCAGGATACAAATATTTTTGTAAATGATACTGAGTCAGAATAAATCGAAAGTGTCTTTTTTTGAGAGTATACCTAATAAGTTCGTCTTGCCCCCATTTTCCATCTATTTCTGATGCTTGTGCGACTGTTGAATCTAAGACTATCTGGCTTCTTTCAGATTTTGGTTCGGATGTTACTTTTCAATTGGCAAGGTTTTCTGCAACTTCGTTTTGATAATACACATTTGGTTGCTCTGTTTCAGCCCACGTGGCTTTTTAACAGAAGGAACGAAAAGGAAATGGTTTTACTTTAAACTTTTTCCACTCTCCTGGGAAACACAATGCCTGGAACTACAAAAATATCACCACCAAAGTGACAGTCTGTAGATTTTACTGACAAATCTAGTGAGGATCCAGCCTGCCAAGGCAAAGCAAAAGGCAAATGGAAAGATGTGCCCCTTTCGCAAATGAAATAGGAGCAGAGAGACTTTTCCTAAGCCAACCCGGGGATGAACCCGCAAATGCTTCCTACCACATCGTGGGGGGAAAACAACAGCAAAAACTTCATTTGGACTTGTTTATAGGAAACACGAAAAATAGCAAGAATCAGGCCCTTTTTTTTGGGGGGGGGGGGGGGGAGATGCCGGAACTCTTAAAAGGGAAACGAAGTTTTTAATCTGTACACTTAAAACTTATGGACTTTTAAATAATGTGGTGTAGTGGTTAAGTGCGCGGGCTCTAATCTGGGAGAACCGGGTTTGATTCCCCACTCCTCCACATGCAGCTGCTGGGTGACCTTGGGCAAGCCATAGTTGCGTCAGAGCTTTTCTTGAAAGAGCAGTTTCTGTCAGAGCTCTCTCAGCCCCACCTACCTCCCAGGGTGTCTGTTGTGGGGAGGGGAAGGGAGAGGAGATTGTAAGCCGCTCTGAGAGACTCCAAGTGAAGGACAGGGTATAAATCCAATCTCTTCTTCTTCTTAAAGAAGCCAGTTTGAGAGTAGTGGTTAAGTGCGTGGACTCTAATCTGGGAGAACCGGGTTTGATTCCCCACTCCTCCACTTGCACCTGGCTGGATGACCTTGGGCAAGCCATAGCTCTGTACCAGCTGCTCACTCAAGGACAGCTTGGGAAAGAGTTCTCTCAGCCCCACCTACCTCACAGGGTGTCTGTTGTGGGGAGGGGAAGGGAAAGGAGTTTGTAAGCCGCTCTGAGACTCCAAGTGAGTGAAGGGCGGGGTATAAATCCAATCTCCTCTTCTTCTTCTCTTCTTAAAAAGAATTTTATTGAAGAGGTTCCCGAACTCTGTTCCAGCGGGTCCCCTCAGGAAAAAACCCCAACCTTGGCTAGAATCATTCAGCAGCACATGGATGTTAAACGTGCGGCCCGCGGGTCGGAACCGGCCCATCTAGGACTCTTATCTAGCCTGTGAGCAACTGGTCATGACCTTTATTGACAGATGACCAACGCTGTGTATTGTGTCCTTTTATACTGTCCCCGTGCTAATGAGTAATGGCAGGTAGAGGTGGGAGGGTGGGTGTCAGGGAGATACTTCTTTTATATAAAGAATTTTTATTTTATATCAACAAACAAAAGACTGTAAGAGCATTCATGTTTAAAGCCTGTTTGTATTTTGAGTAAAAATAAGATGTCATGAATTGGGAAGATGGGAAGATATTTCCCATAACTAGCATCAGGGCTCATTTCGTAGCCGGAGCTCCTCTGCATATTAGGCCACACCCCCCTGAGGTAGCCAGTCCTCCAAGAGCTTACAGTAGCCCCTGTAAGAAGAGCTCTGTAAGCTCTTGGAGGATTGGCTATATTAGGGGGTGTGTGGCCTAATATGCAAAGGAGCTCCTGCTACGAAAATGAGCCCTGCCTAGCACTACATTTTATGGCCTGGCCCAAGAAAGTGACTCGACAAATGAGTTCGACACTTCTGCTAACATCTTAGAGAACAAGATTTTGAGAATCAAAGCTCCCTTTGCCAGACTCTGGGTTGCCAACCTCCAGGTGGGGCCTGGAGATCTCCCGGGACTGCAACTGATCTTCAGACCACTGAGACCACTGAGACCAGAAAACGGATGCCTTAGAAGGTGGGTTCTATGGCATTGCGCCCAGCAGAGGTCCCCTCCCCAGGCTCAGCCCCCCCCCCCCCAAATCTCCAGGCCTTTCCCAAGCAAGAGTTGGCAACCCTGGCCAGACTCAACATTTGTCTGATTCATCTGACAGGATTCATCCCATCTGACAGAAAGAGCTTTGACTTGTGACCCTCAAAATCTTGTTGGTCTCTAAAGTGCTAGGGTTCCCTTGCTCGAAAGCCAGTCGAATCCAACTCTAGGGGGCGGTGCTCATCTCCGTTTCCAAGCCGAAGAGCCAGCACTGTCCAAAGACATCTCCATGGTCATGTGGCCGGCATGACTGAATGCCGAGGCGCACGGAGCGCTGTTACCTTCCCACCAAAGTGGAGCCTATTTATCTACTTGCAGTTTCTTGCTTTCGAACTGCTAGGTCGGCAGGAGCTGGGGCCAGAGACGGGAGCTCACTCCGTCATGTGGCACTCGGGTCTCGAACTGCCGAGCTACCGACCTTCTGGTCTGCAATTCAGCGTCTTAACATCTGAGCCACCACGGCCCCCTGGACTCAAATCGAGCTGTTCTCCTGCTGACTAACACAGCTAACCTCTGGAACAGTCAAATAATGAAGATTATTTTGCAACTCCAGATGAACAGCTGCACGGGATGTCATTCCCCCCCCCCATGAACAGTCGAAGGTTAACAAGAATGAAGATCTCATCGTGATCCATTCGATCAACTTTATATATTGTTGGTCTCTTTAATTTTTTCTCTTTACGTCCTCATGGACTCAAGGTTTGGAGCGAGACCGCAACGGAAGCACCACTGGCCAAGTCCCCGATGTCAAGCCTAAATGGAGAGCTCTGCGCCAGATGTGGTCCAGAAGTTCTAAAGGCAGAAGCCTCTGATGTTTTGTTTTTTGGAATTATAGAGCTATAATGTTCTTTTAATTCATCGCCACGTTTTACTGTCGGGAAGCATCTCTCTATTCGCTCTGACAAATGAACCAGTTGGAATGTCAAGGCTGAGAATTCAACACTCGGTCTGTTCCTACCGTCACTTGTTTCAATGACTCCGCTCTCCCTTTAGGACCATTACCGAAACATTAGGGGGGCAGAAAAAACATTAGCGCGCACATAATCCATCTTACGAATCAGATACAAAATTCTATACGGCATTATCACTCCACTCGTTTTTTTTAAGAAAAAGAAGTTAAAAGAAGGCAAGCGAAAGCCAAGGGAGCAAACCTGCTTTTCAACACAGGTCTCTTGCCAGCAGGATCTCAAACAAAGATCCTCTGGATTTGCCCAAGAGTTAGGATTGAACAGGCAGATTTTTAATTTTAATTTTTTTTGCACTGCTTAGAACATAATAGAACAGAAT
This sequence comes from Lepidodactylus listeri, assembly GCA_029233225.1. NCBI lineage: Eukaryota > Metazoa > Chordata > Lepidosauria > Squamata > Gekkonidae > Lepidodactylus > Lepidodactylus listeri. The sequence continues at coordinate 8,754,975 of JARCFY010000021.1, read as the reverse complement.
GGCAGCGACACAGCAAAGCGATATTAAAAGCTGAATTTATAAATGGCTTGTACCGCCTAACACGCCAGTGAGCCTCCAGCTTCAAGGAGGAAGAAACTTCGCTTCGAGCCCAGAAGCAACTTAAAGGTAAAGGTAAAAGTGCCCTTTGCTCAAAGCAAGTCGAATCCGACTCTAAGGGGGGTGGTGCTCATCTCCGTTTCCAAGCCGAGGAGCCAGCGCTGTCCGAAGACATCTCCGTGGTCATGTGGCCAGCATGACTAAATGCCGAGGCACACGGAATGCTGTTACCTTCCCACCGAAGCGGTACCTATTTATCTACTTGCAATTTCTTGCTTTCGAACTGCTAGGTCAGCAGGAGCTGGGGCCAGAGAGGGGAGCTCACTCCATCACATGGCACTCGGGTCTTGAACTGCTGAGCTACCAACCTTCCAGTCTGCAGCTCAGCGCCTTAACCTCTGAGCCACCATGGCCCCAGTAGAAGCAATTTAGAGGCCAACAAGGTTTTCAGGGTATGAGCTTTTGAGAGAGAAAGCTTCAAACGTGGATTAGCAGAGCGATAAGAGTACAAGCCAATACGTTGGGTTCAGCATTAGGTTCCCGCAAACAGATTTTTTGCTGAGTACTTCCTTTCACTGTAGAGTGACTAACTCCTCCTGCTTTTAGTTTGGGAGGGGCCATCCCTGTAGTTCAGGAACAACTTTTTGGGAAATTATGCCTTTTGCTTTTGCAGCCCACCTTCTGTGTTATGGTATGTCCTGCCTTAGACCACGCATGTCTGCATTGCTTTCCAGTTCTGTAACCCTGGTCCTAATCATTGTTTATTAGATAGAGTTTCCCAGAGCAGCCGTGTCAGTCAGTGGTAGGACAGCTAGCTTTGACTCCAGTAGGGTTGAGATCAGCAAGGTTTTGGGGCATGAGCTTTTGAGAGTCAAGGCTCCTTTCATCAGGTATCTCTGTCTGACGAACAAGTTTTGACTCTCGAAAGTTCATACCCTGAAATTCTTGCGGGTCTCGAAGGTGCTACCGAACTTGAATCGAACAGCGCCACACTCTGAAACTACATATCTACCTACCTACCTTCCTCTATATCTATGTCCATATCGATCGATCGACCGATCGATAGATAGATACCACCTTGCATCTTGGAAAGCGAGATGACTATAAAGTAAATAACCTAAAATAAAAACATGTTCGTCAACCACTCTGTGGTTTTTGAGATCGCTTCTGCTTTTCTCCTGCTGCCCTGACGTGTGCAACATCTTTTAAAAAGTGGTTTCGAGGGATCAGAAGAAGGTGTCGATCTCAGCAGCTCTGACCTCAGGTCCTCCAAAATGTGAGGGGGTTAAACGCCTTGGGGGCCTATGGGGGTGAAGGGCGGGTCACGAAAATGAGTGTGTTCAAACGGGGCGGCTCTGGAACGAACACAACAAGTGGTAGAAGGGGGCCACCGTGACCCTCGGCAAACGCAGCATGGGGAACACCACAGCAAGCCACTGAAGAAGAAAACGTAGATAAATTGCTCCTACTGAAGCATACTGCAGATCAGGTCATCCATCAGATGCTCAGAGCACACACAAGAGAATCCTTGGGTTTGCAGTGGGACACTGATATGCTGGCCCTGGATGAGTGATGGGCAGCGACTGCCTTTAATTCCACCACCTCAGCCTTCATGAGGTTTGCCGGGATTTCATAATACTTTTTTAAAGAGAGAGAGAGAGAAATGAAATCTCCTTTTGCAGTTAATGAGTTGCTGGTCCCAAATTCCATTGAGTGGGGAAAGCTCCCATTTGCTAGATGTCATAAAAGACTTGGAAATGTCCTCCTGCCTCCATCTGTAGGGCTCGGGACCTGTCTCAAGCGGCCCAGCATCCGTCTATTTGTCATTGTATCAAGCCCGCCTGAAATGGTCAGCTCACGGAAAAATGTGATTTCCCCGGATCCGAAACCGCTTTCGCTTGGGGAGGAGGCTTGAAAAGGGACACGGAAAAATACACCTGGGGGGGCCAGTGGCTCAAAAGGAGTTCACCAGTTCTTGAACACCCTTCTTCTAAAACCCTTCTGCGTTCCCCTCCCCTCACATAAGGGTCTGCCCCGGGGACCCTTATCGGGGCGGAAAGATGACACAGAAACATGCTGCATAAATAATCTTCCCTCCGAGAGAACTAAAGACATTTTTTTCATTCAGTGGCAATTTTATAAAGGAAAGGGGAAGGCCTAGAAACCAGAGGCAAGGAGAACAGAACCTGCGGAGAACGGTTCCTCTTCAAATACAATTAAATCCATTTCCCCTTCTGCGATAAAAAGCGTGGCCTGACTTACTTACCAGGGGGTCTTGGGGATTGGTGACTCTCTCGGGCGTGATCACGGAGAAATTGTATGCAAACAACAGCAACAAAGCCAAGGGCACGATATACAACTCAAAATGCCAAACCGTGACCACAAACACCTATAAAGAAACAAAAGCGAAAACAGGGAACATTGGGAGACATTTTCTATTTGAATGCAATTGAAGCCAGAGAAAGAGGAGGCAAAGAATCAAAGCTTCTGAATCCTTATTCTTACCGATACTCATCCTTGAAACTCCACTAACCTCTGATTCCCACCCTCACCCCCCCTTCACATTCATGAAAAAGAATCTGCTGGGGGTGTTTTAATTTGCTTGTCCCCCCCCCACACACACACAGACAATGCATCCATTAGGTTTGTTAGCATCCCCTCCTTTGAATTTTTCATTGCATTGTTTACGTAATCCTGCATACCCGCCAACGGGGAAAAATCGAGAAAGTCACACTCAAGGTAAAAAGGAAGGAGGCAAAGTTCAAAGCTGGTTGCGTGTTGAAAGAACATGTCAGCTTCCAGCGGAAACGCCGCCTAAGAGCAAACTCCGCCAAAGCGGGGAGGGGGACAGCTACAGCTTGGTGGTCCAGACTGTACCCAAGACCTTCATTTTCAGGCATCGGGAAAGCTCCACCAACACACATCCAAAGACCCCCCCCCCCCCCAAAGAGGCATCGCCAGCCAGGACAGAAAACAGCAAGAAGACAACACCAGTGTGAGTTATCAAAGGGTAGTTTCAATAGTACCATTTATTAATTTATTTCATTTATACCATGCCTTTCTCCCCAATGAGTACCCTAAAGCAGGGGTGGGCAAATTGAGGCCCGGGGGCCACATGCGGCCCGCCACAGAGTTTTTTGCGGCCCGCCAAGAAGGTTTCAGGACTTCAAGAAAATTGAGCCTAAATTCAATTTGCTCTCTTATCCCATCACTGCTGATATTGATACAGCACCTGAGGAGCTGCAGCTTGATCTTATTGACATGCAGTCAGATCACACTGTGAAAGAAATGTTTAATGCTGTGACATTAGTTGACTTTTACAAATCTTTGTCTGCTGAAAAAATTTCCATGTATGAAGAAATTTGCTGGGAAAATGTTCTCTATATTTGGGTCTACATATATCTGTGAGCGAAGTTTTTCTTGCATGAAGATCAACAAGAGTAAATATAGATGCTCTTTGACAGACATTAACTTGCAGGCTGTGATGAGAATCTCAACAAGCAATCTCCCTCCTGATTTCAAAAAAATTGTAGAAAAGTGTGATAGGGTACATTTGCCTCATTAAACTGATTCTAAAATTAAATGTGCTTGCAGCTATAGATGATAGGAAATTAGCACAATAAATAAATTGAATCAAACTACCACTATTTAATTTAATTTATATTTATTGATTTTTATGATACAATTGATACCTTTTCTGAAATGCAAAGTTAACTAATGAATGCCATCATTTTAAAAGGTGCGGCCCTCCACTAACCTCCGCTCCCACAAAGTGGCCCCCGAGCCAAAACTATTGCCCACCCCTGCCCTAAAGGGATTTTCATTGTTCTCCACATCTATTTTATCGTCACAAGCCAGGGCTATTTTTGGGCAGGAACGCACAGGAACGGAGTTCCGGCTGGCTTCCGAGTTGGCCATGCCTACAGCCCCCCCCCCTTCCCGGGTTCCCCAGGCGCCTCGCAAGCTGCAGGATGCCTAGGGAAGCCAAGCCGATCCAGGGAGGGAAGGCAGAACACCTGGGGAAGCTGATCCTGGGAGGGAGCTGCGTTGTCAGGGGTGTGGCCTAATATGCTAATGAGGGGTGTGGCCTAATATGCTAATGAGTGCAGTCAGGGGTGTGGCCTAATAGGCTAATAAGTTCCTGCTGTTGGGCATGGCCTATTATGCAAATGAGTTTTTCTACCCAAAAAAAAAAGCCCTGCTCACAACAACCTCATGAGATAGGTTAGACTATGAGAATGTGATTGGTTCAAGGTCACCCAGCAACGTTCTGTGGCAGAATCCCAGATGCCAGTCTGACACTCTAAAGACTACAGAAAACACTAATTTGTGCTAACTGACTTTCATTTCATCTCCCCCCCCCCACACACACACACACCCCAATAGGAAATGGCTCCTGGACTTCCTGCATGGCTTCTAATTCAACTCCAAGGTCACCCAGGAAGCTTCCATGGCAGAGTGGGGATTTGGAGCTGGGTCTTCCAGATACTAGTCCAACACTCAAACAGCTATACCACACTGCCTCTCATATATTGGAACGCATGAAGCTCAGTTACACCCTTCGTCCATCAAAGTAGTCTTGCCTGCTTTGACAGACAGTGGCTCTCCAGGGTCTCAAGTGGAGGTCTTTCATGTCACCTTTCAATCAGAGGTGACAGAGACTGAACTTGGGACCTTTTGCATAGAAAGCAGAGGCTCTATCACTGAGCCACAGCCCTTAGAAGAACAGAATCATAAAACTGGAAGGGACCTCCAGGGTCACCTAGTCCAACCCCCTGCACAAGGCAGGAAATCCACAAATACCTCCCCCCCACACCCCCAGTGACCCCCTGCTCCACGCCCAGAAGATGACAAAAAAGCCTCCAGGATCTCCAGCCAAATTGGCCTGGAGAAAAGTTGCTTCCTGACCCCAAAGTGGCAACCAGCATTTCCCTGAGAGTGTAAGAAGGGGCCACAAGAACTAAGCACTGAGGCAACCCGTTTTGCCCTCCCTCTCATGATCTGCCTCAGTTCACAGAATCCGCATTGCTGTCCGATGGCCAGTTAGCCTGTGTCTGAAAATCTCCAAAGCAGGAGAGCTCACCACCTCCTTAGGAGCCGCTCTGTCAAGGAGTTCTTCCTGACGTTTAGCTGAAAACTCTTCTGATTTAATTTCAACCCATTGGTTCTGTTCTGACTTTCTGGGGCAACAGAAAACACCATCCCCTAGATCAGGGGTGGGCAATTGTTTTGGCTCGGGGGCCACTTTGTGGGAGCGGAGGTTAGCGGAGGGGCGCACCTTTTAAAATGATCGCATTCATTAGTTAACTTTGCATTTCAGAAAAGACATAAACTGTATCATAAAAATCAATAAATATAAATTAAATAAAATAGTGGTAGTTTGATTCAATTTATTTATTGTGCTAATTTCCTATCATCTATAGCTGCAAGCACATTTAATTTTAGAATCAGTTTAATGAGGCAAATGTACCCTATCACACTTTTCTACAATTCTATGAGAGACAGACTCAGACTGTCTTGGCGGGCCGCAAAAAACTCTGTGGCGGGCCGCATGTGGCCCGCGGGCCACAATTTGCCCACCCCTGCCCTAGATGACAGCCCTTCAGGTACTTGAAGATGGTTATCATATCCCCCCTCAGTCGTCTCCTCTTCAGGCTAAACCTACCCAGCTCCTTCAACCTTTCCTCACAGGACTTGGCCTCCAGGCCCCTCAGCATCTTCGTTGTCCTTCCCCAGTGATAAATCCTGGGGGGAGCTGGGCCTTAGCCAGAGCGAGTTGTTTTACTAATTTTCTCATGTACTGGTGAAGGGACAAAACCCAGTTCAGATCCTCTCTTCTCCTCTCCTATAGATGTCGAATTTCTTTTTATTTTTTTTGAAGGCGTCACAGTCCGTGTTCCCTCTAAGCTGAGTTAGTGTGAGCTAGCTTGCAGTTTTTTAGCCTCCGGCGCACACATTTCTGTCTCCGCTCAGGAAGGGACGCTCCAGAGCAAACTAATTTATGCAGTAGCCAAATCCCTCACTCACAACTTTAATGCCAGGAGCTCACTAAATGGAAATTTTGCTCACAAGACTCCACAGCTTAGAGGGAGCATTGGTCATGGTGTGTGTGTGGGAACGATCTCCTCTCCCATTTTTTTCTCCAACCCAAATCGGGACATTTGCAGAAAGGTTAAATATATATGCAACACTCAACTTTCTTATTGCATCTCAACATATTTCAAAGTCCTGCACAGACGGTACCTAACCCCAGCCAAGCTTTCACATACAGTCCCCCACCGCTCTCCACTGTGCTGGAAAGTCTGTGGCACCAAAGCTACCTTCTTTCGTAATTGGTGGGAGTGTATACACATTAAAAAATTCTGGAACCATGTAGCCGCTTTCATCAAATCTTTGACAGGCTACACCATAACACCACAGCCAGAGTTATTTCTACTCCATCTGTGGTCCCACTCTCCCCAACCTCCACCCGCCACGAGAGACTTAGTTAATATATTGCTGATCGCAGCTAAAGTGGCAACAGCGCAGAAATGGAGGGACTCCCACCCCCCCAACAGAACACCAATGGATCAACAAAATATGGGAATTTTTTTCTCCTAGAAAAATGTATCACTTATTTTGACACCAACCTAAAAACACGAGAGATCTTTAGCCCGCTTGAAAAGTGGTATCTCTTCCTACAAAAACTCGACATTGACAAGATTAGCGGAGAACTCATAACAATAGACGCCATTACTTCTTTTCTGCCATAATACCTTTGACATCCTTGCTACCAGCCTGCTTAATAGCAAAAATTCATCTTATGATCCCCCCGCGCTAAGCACCTACACTCCTCACTCACACTGCCTACTGGCTTAAATATACACTTGAGTGCCACCATGTTCTTGAGCTCTTAACTTTCTTCGATGTCATGTTAAGTTACTGTTGATTCAGTTTGGATGTAAGCCTGGGGTAGTTTTCGCCAACATTACCTTTTGTTCCTTCCGTCTCCTTCTTTGTAAACTGTACTGCTGTTAACTTTAAAACTTAATAAAATTTATTTTTAAAAAAACTAATTTACCGTATTTTTTGCTCCACAAGACTCACTTTTTCTCCCCAAAAAAGTGGGGGGGGAAGTGTGTGCATCTTAAACCCCCCTCACCTTTCCCGAGCCACGGCACCCAACAGAGCTATGGTCTTATGGTCAGGTGCGTCTTATGGAGCGAAAAATACGGTAAGTACAATCCCCCCCCTCCCCCCGGTTGTATATAATTCAGATAGCAAATCGAATTGTACTGATGGGTACCCCTGATGAAATTGAAAAGTATTAACACCTTGCTATTAGCCAAACAATGGTCACAAACTGATGGGGTGTCTGCCAACCTAAAGTGATCTGTCATAGATTTTGTCACAGGGGGAAAAATAAGAGAAAGCATGGAGGCAACTGACATCATAATAACGAAAAGAAGATTTAACAACCCGGGCTTCAAAATAGAAACATCGTGCAGATACCAAAGACATTCATATTTTGAGATGGGACAACTCAGAAAATAAACAGCCCTGCAATGTAATTAAGGAGCGGCAATACGTGGGAATATAAAATTAAGCTTTCTTGTAGCATATCATTATATGCAGCTAAGGTGCTTTCCTCGGCATGCTGAGTCGGCAGCAGGGACCGTTTGGCTCGGCTGGGATTGGCTTCCAAGTAAACAGGATAGCAGAGCATTGCAATTGTCACAGGAACTAGAGAAATCCAGCCGATGCTGAACCCGTATTTATAGCCCATGCTGACTCAGTAAATAATACAACCCTGGAAAGAGAATCTTGGATTTTGGAGCTGCATTCCACTAGCAATTCAGCTCGCTTCAGGTGGTATCCAATCTGCTAACGTAACACAAGTTTACTGCATTGGTTCCTGAAAGGTACCTACTTCAGGAGGAGGAGGAGGAGGAGAAGATTGGATTTATACCCCGCCCTTCACTCGGAGTCTCAGAGCGGCTTACAATCTCCTTTCCCTTCCCCTCCCCACAACAGACACCCTGAGAGGTAGGTGGGGCTGAGAGAACTCTCTCCAGAACTGTTCTTTCAAGAACAGCTCTGACAGAGCTATGGCTTGCCGAAAGTCACCCCAGCAGCTGCATGTGGAGGAGTGGGGAATCAAACCCAGTTCTCCCAGATTAGAGTCCGAGCACTTAACCACTACACCAAACTGAAGAGATTGGATTTATACCCCACCCTTCACTACCCAAACAGAGATGCTTAAAAACTCCTTTCTTTTCCCCTCCCCACAACACACACCCTGTGAGGTAGGTGGGGCTGAGAGAGCTCTGTCAAGAACAGCTCATGAGAGAACAGCTCTGAAAGAACATGTGAATGACCCAAGGTCACACCAGCAGCTGCATGTGGAGGAGTGGGGCATTAAACCCAGTTCTTCCAGATTAGACTCCGCGCTCTTAACCACTACACCAGATAGACCATACGGACCTCGATGGACCAAGAGTCTGACTCAGCTGTGTTCATGTGTTTTCACAGACCCTAATCTAACACTCTAACCACTACACACCACACCGGCTCTTAGGAGATCTGTGACCTCTGAAAGCACAATGATGAGATGCTACATGAATGCCATGCATGCTTGCAATTTGATTTTTAAAATGCAATAAGCTTTGCACCTATGCTTTGATGGGGGGTCAGACCGAAGCCATCCCTGCTTCTTCGCACTATTCGGTGCTGGAGGGCCGATCCAACTTTGCAAGTTGGAAGCCGGGGCAGGCAGGCAGAGAGACAATCCCGAGTGTTTTAGTCATTAAACAAATGTGCATAATGAACCATATGCCCAAAAGGGGCTTGTTTTTCATGTGGGCCAGATTTTTATTTGCATTTTTAATTTTTCTATCCAGATGAAATGCTGGGTGTGGCCGAGCAAACTGTGTGAGGCAGAGGAGGAAGAGAGAGAGAGCTGTCCGTCTGAGGAAGAACAGAGCATCCTTCAGGGATTTTGTGTCTAGGTTTGTCTACTCAGAGACCAGGTTTTTTGTCCTCCCTCCCCCCCCCCCTCTATTTTTTTGCATCCTTTGAGCCACTGGTGAGGCATCTGTTCAAAGTCTCCATGAAAGAGACACTGACAGCTTTTTAGGCCGAGCAGCCCAACAAGAAACAGAACACCGGCTGCCAAAAAAAAATAAAAAAAAAATTAACCCCCCCCCACAGGACAAACAAAAAAGATTCTTCTGCTTTGGGGGGGGGGGGGACCCACCGCGTCACTTCAGCCATGCTGGTTTGGTGGGGAAATGGCCTTTGAAGACAAAGCCAGAACATTTTACAGCGATAAACCCAGAGCTTAAGTTAGGGGCTGATGAGCTCTGTTTGTTTCATTTGGGTTTCTAAGCTGTCCTATTCCTGGAGCTTGCGCTGAAGAACATGTCTTGAAAGACCACCCATTAAGAAAACCAGTTACGTAACACATACATTAGAAGCACAGCTACCCCCCGGCGTCATCAGCACCCCACTGGCAAGGAAGATCTAACACAGCTTCTCAGAAAATATTCAGGATATGACTTTTGCTGACCCACCCACAGAAGAGGAGGAGGAGGAGATTGGATTTATAACCCGCCCTTCACTACCCGAAGGTGTCTCAGAGCGGCTCACAATCTCCTTTCCCTTCCCCTCCCCACAACAGACACCCCGGGAGGTAGGTGGGGCTGAGAGAGCTCTCTCGAGGACTGCTCTTGAGAGAACAGCTCTGAAAGATCTTGTGACTGACCCAAGGTCACACCAGCTGCTGCATGTGGAGGAGTGGGGACTCAAACCCGGTTCTCCCAGATTAGAGTCCGTGCTCCTAACCACTACACGGGTGTGCAGAATTAAACCAGGAACCTCAGAGCAGAAGCCAGTGGGCTATGGGAACACCAAGCGCCGAGGTTTCAAAGCGTTGAACAAAACGAAAGGAAGATTCAGGATAAACGATCAAAGTGAGAAAGGGGCTGTGCCAGTTCTTCTCTAAATTCAGAAGCTGGGTTTCCGTGCCAGTGTTGAAGGCTCAGCTATGGAACTGACAAAGCTGATGACCTCACTAGGATGAAGGGTCATGTAAAATGTTCTTTCCGCAGGGGTTTTGAATTTCCACGTATTTGCAAACCTCAACAAGTGATTGCAGGAGATCCAACTGGACTGGGGGGGAGTCTTGGGGGGCAAGCTTGGGGGGGGGGGCGGAGTTTAACCATCCACCCCTGCACTATTCTTCCCAAAGAAATTGCCTGCCATATTGATCGTTGACCAATTTCCAAAATGCGGTTGCACTACAGAACCATTACGGCTGTTTCACTGTGAATACCTTTACTCGTAAATAGGAGGCGCAGTGTTCCCTCTGAGCTGAGTTAGTGTGAGGTAGCGCACAGTGTTTTACCCTCTGGCTCACACATTTTTGCCTTAGCTCTGGAAGGATGGCTCCAGTGCAGTATGGAGTAGCAAAATCACTTGCCTGCTCACAACTTTAATGCTGGTAGCTCACAAAGTAGAATTTTTGCTCACAGAACTCCACAGCTTAGAGGGAACATTCGACCTGATTGTTGTTGTTTTTTTTTAAAACCAGCGGACACTGACCAGATTTTCATAGCGCTGCGTACCGGCCTTACGATCACTTTCCTGGTCACTCACAGGACTTCGAGAAAGCATGTGTCTGTACTCCCACGATTAAAAGTAGAGAACATCGTTTAAAACAGAATTATTAAAAGCGTATTGATGGCAGTCTTTTGTCTTCCCCCCCCCCACCGCACCTAACAGCATCTTCGGGGAGGCAATTTCTGCTCGGAAAATGGAACTGGGGAAGGGAGATTACACACAGAGTACTATACACACCCATGATACAGTTGTTGGTGTGTTCAAAACACATCAAGCATTCCAATCATGTAACATCTCACTTGACGCTTAGAATGTGCTTCCCTTTTTTTGTTCTTCGACTCAGTCAATTTACATCCCCATTAATGGCGAAACACTGTAGAATATAGCAGAAGTCCACTGGAACCTCCAAGACGGGTAGGCAGACCCCCGCTGGCACGGGGAAACCCCAGGTTTTGCTTCCTCGCCACCAGGCATCCAGCTGGCGGGGTAAATCCCACCCCCAATTCGCCTGAAAGGTGTAAGCCCGCAAGGCACTTTTGCACTCTTATGAATGAAAAAATTCATAAGTGATAAATAAACTGTGTTGATGAATGTGCGAGAAAGACTGTGGGGCAAAATGACCAGGGAGAAAACGGTTGCAGACATCTCCAGCAGAGGCTTGAGATGGCGTTTCCCAGGGTTGCCATCTCCAGGCAGGCTTCTCCTAACACAAAGAGACTCACACAGGAAATGGGTCATCTTGTCCTTTTGGCTAGAGACATGTGTTCACAAACACCATTACGGTACATGTTCTTTACACGTCACAGGCTGTGCCCCCCCCCCCCAAAACTCCTTGTTTGACGTAACAAAGGAGCTCATCCCAGGATGCACAAACAGCAGGGAGATTCCTGAAGGAACCAAATTTAGCTGCCCAAGACCTGTCTCCATCTCAAAGACAATGCTTGCCGCCGAGGTGTCAGCTTCCGGTCATCTGGGTGTCATTCTGACCATCAGATAGATTCAAATATTGACCACATCCACCGGCCCCTCTCAGTGGACAGGACTTAGGAGAACGGACCCCACTAAGGCATTCCTGGGGAGGTGTTTGACAGCGCCAGCCCCCAGAGACGCCCCCCCCAATAAATACAGTTCCCCAAGCTCAGCTCTCTCTCTCCTCCTCCCGTCCTTCCTCCCGGGCTCTTGGGTGCACCACTAGAGTCCGACACATGCTTTCTGCTGGCTCAGTTCGCATACTCCTTTCTCCTTTTCCCAAAATACCCCCCATTCTTCCAGCAGGACGAAACCAGATCTCTGGACAGGTAAATATCGCCCTCGATGGATACCAACAATATTCCTGCTAATGCAACCGTCCCTTTTATTCTATCTGACTTTCTAGAACTGTATGAATGAGTGAACGTTCCTGTAACAGTTGAATAAGTTACCTTTTATTCTTTAAGTAAAAGAAAACCTTTTTACACTGTTACTAGTCTCCTTGTCTGTTTCTCAATGGTCTGTGAGGGGCACAGCCTCTGTATAAATAGGTGTTGTCCCGTTATTGCCTACTGCTAGTTATTCAAACACATACTTTCCCCAATATTGATAATAAAATACAGCAGTTAGGCTAACAAAGTTGATGTGATGATGTCACCCAGAAGTGACATCATCATGTCGCCAAAGATGCACGGCGACACTCTAGTTTTTGGGCAAAACTCTATGGCAAAATGGCTACCAACCATGGAGTCTTGCCCAAAAACTAGAGCGTCATCCCTCAACTTCAGAGACGTGATAACATCACTTCTGGGAGATGTCATGCACGTGTGTGGCAGGAGATCCCAGAAATGACCAAGGATCCCCCCGCCAGCTGCCAGGTAGGACCTGGTAACCCTATCCAGGACTAATCACATTTATACCAGCATGAGTCAGAGCTTGCTTCATCAAATGCTATGAAGAGGGAATCATTTTAAGAACACTTTACAAGCAACAATGCATGCACACTGTTTCCCCCCACACACACCCCACTAAAAACCTACGGGACACTGAACAAAGGCTTAAACCTACGGGACACTGAACAAAGGCTTAAACCCCTTCTCCATTCACAGTTGGCCCACTGAAGTCTGCCCTCCTTGAGATGCATTTCTTCCTACAGGGGGAATTCATTTGATTCATTTATACCCACCATGGCTATTCCCCCCTTCTCCATCTTATCCTTACAATCACCCTCCGTAAGGTCAGTTAGGCCGAGAATATGCGACTAGCCCTAAAGTCTCCCGGCAAGCTTCCATGGCAGAGCGAGGGTTCCGACTTGGATCCCCCGGAACCGAGTCTGACACTGTAGTGACTACAGAACACTGGCTTGAGATAACTGGCTTTATTTCCCCCCCCCCCCCCCAATAGGAAATGGCTCTTGGATTTCCTGCACCGCTTCTATTTAAGCATGTTGATACACCGCACACCGCTCTGAGAACGCCTCTGTCCGAATACAAAGGCATATCCATGCTTTCGAAATAAATTAAAAATAGGGGCTCAAACGCCGCCCACTATACTGATAAAGAAATGCACCTCCGAAGCCTATTTGGCAGCTTGTAGCATATTTTTTTTCCCGAAAGCATTTCTCTGCCCCCCCCCCCTTTAAATTACCCAGGTGACCAACGCGATAATGAAACACTTTGGCAGTGTTTTGATCCTTCGGATATGACGACAATTAGCACCAGGCGGCACTTCTTCGGATGCTTTTTCTTTTGTTTTGAAATGCTTATTGAAGAAAGTCTCACTTTCTTTTTTTTCAAAGGGAGTTCTGCAAACACACGGCACACAGAGCGCCGGCCTGGCTGGATCGAGTCCCTCCAGTAGCCAGGGTGGAAACCGTGGGCGAGGTTGGGCTCACATCCTAGTTGCCCTCTGTGAACAGGGAGCCAATTGTTCAATGCGTGGTCCGACTGTTCACTGACCTGTTTGTGGCAGGGTGTTCATTATATTCCTTCCCAATAAGTGCAGTATCAAGCAATCAGCTTTTCTGGCAACTGCAGCTGCCATTTCCCCGCCTGGAAGGAGGAGGAGGAGGAGGAGGAGGAGGAGGAGGAGATTGGATTTATACCCCACTCTTCACTACCCGAAGGCATCTCAGAGTGGCTTATAATCTCCTTTCCCTTCCTCTCTCCAAAACAGACACCCTGTGTGGTAGGTGCGGCTGAGAGACCTCTCTCAAGAACTGTCCTTGAGAGAACAGCTCTGAAAGAACTTGTGACTGACCCAAGGTCACACCAGCAGCTGCACGTGGAGGAGTGGGGCATCAAACCTGGTTCTCCCGGATTAGAGTCCCTGCTCTTAACCACTACACCATACTGGCTCTTCCTCTTCTTCTTTTGAGGACTTCTTGGTTTTAAAAAAAAATCAATAATTTCTATTATAATTTCTATTGTAAAAAACATAGAACTATAATACAATGGAACAGCACAGGTGGTCTCGTTATAAGAAATGGGTTTATAGTCTATTGCCATTATATACATATATGTATCACCTCCCTTTAACACACTGCTTTCTACCTTCATAACCTGAAATCCTATTGGAGGCCTTTGCTGTGCGACTGGATTTTTAAAATATGCATTTTGTAATCTGCCTTGAGTCTCAGCCAGAAAGCAGAGTCACACATGAAGTAAATAAATAAATTCTCTATCTGCTGCCATGATCTCTGAATTCCCAGTTTTCATTTTAAAAAAAAGAATATGTTGGGACACACAGAAAAGTCTCAATTAAAGGGTCTGCAGATTTTTTTTAAAAATGTAACTTAGGAATTCCGAGATTGTGGTTAGGGTACACATTCACACTAACCATTACCCATCTGTGGTGGTCTGGCGGCAGGGGGGAATGCCGGAGAAATAGTGTTATCTCCGCTGATCGCATACTGCCTGAGCTTGACTCCGGAGAACAATAGGAGCCAAGGATCCTAAACCACCACTAGCCCACCAATACGAACTCTGGCGGGAAATCCAAACCCGCCAATAGGACTTTTGGGTGTGCCCTAGGGACTGTATATAGTTGGCCATCTCGGCTGGTTATGCATGCTTTGTTGTGTACTCTAATAAAGTCTGCTTGTCGCTACGTCGTCATCCGACTCGTAAATGCAACAAACTCAGTACACAATATAGTGGTTTACTCTTTTTGGTAAAACCCCTGGTTTTACTTAGGACCCATCCCCGGAGAAAACGGGGAGGGGGGATTCACAAGATAGCTGTTTTCAGTGGCAGCCATTTGTGGTTGTTCAGTCGCACAGTTGAGTCCGACTCTTCGCGACCCCATGGACCACATCACACCAGGCCCTCCTGTCTTCTGGAGTTTGCTTAATTTCAAACTGGAGAGCCAGTCTGGTGTAGTGGTTAAGTGCACGGACTCTAATCTGGGAGAACCGGGTTTGATTCCCCACTCCTCCACTTGCACCTGGCTGGATGACCTTGGGCAAGCCATAGCTCTGTACCAGCTGTTCCCTCAAGGACACCTTGGGAAAGAGCTCTCTCGGCCCCACCTACCTCCCAGGGTGTCGGTTGTGGGGAGGGGAAGGGAAAGGAGTTTGTAAGCCGCTCTGAGACTCCCTTGGGAGTGGAGGGCGGGGTATAAATCCAATCTCTTCTTCTTCTTCTTCTTCTTCATGTCCGTTGCATCGATGACACTGTCAAGCCGTGTCATCCTTTGCCGTCCCCTTCTTCTTTGACCTCCAGTCTTTCCCAGCATCAGGGGCTACTTCATAATGTCAAGTTTTCTCTTGACAGTTCCCACTTTTGATAGAAGAAGAGGCGGTTTTTAAACCCCACTTTTCTCTACCCTGAGTCTCAAAGCGGCTTACGGTTACCTTCCCTTCCTCTCCCCACAACAGGCACCTTGCGAGGTGGGGGGGGGGCCTGAGAGAGTCCCAAGACAATTGTGACTGGCCCAAGGTCACCCGACAGGCTTCACGTGGAGGAGGAGTGGGGGATCAAACCCAATTCTCCAGATTACAACCTGCCACAGTTATCCACTTCACCATGCCTTCTTTGATTCCCACTACAGTGTCGCGGGTCCTGGCTCTGCTGAGGCCAACTACGCCTCAGAGGAGGAAGAAGCATGGAGCAACCCAGACTCCTCTGGAGCCAGCTCAGCAGAGGAACCCTTAACAGCACCTGAGGGTGAAGAGACCCCACCGTCAGTGCAGGGGGGGGCAGCCAGAGGGACAGACTGATCCAGAGCCTGGCCCAGCACCTGTCAGAGTCTCTAGCAATCAGCACTCAACAATGTTCCTTAAGTAGGTTCAATTTATTGTAGTCAGTTTACGATACATTCTCTAAACACTTTCTTTTTTTTTTATTGATTTTTCCCTATACTACAACTATAACGCTACAATCTAAGCTACATATACCTTATACAGAGAGTACATTATCATTTGCTTAATACTACCTTATTACATAATATAATTATGAAGCATTTAAAACCTTGGATAAATTTCAATTACTTGTTACTGCTACTACAAAAAATATCAAAACTATTTGGCAGACACGCCCACCTAGAGAAATACGGTTAATTAAACCATTTATAATGCATAAGTGCAATGCTTAATAAAACAGTTTAATCACTATTTCTTCTTTCGTCCTCTTCTTGTCTTAACAGTCTCAACTATTTTTGGAGCTGCAGCTCCTTTTTCCGAGTCAGACACTTCTTCTTCACTCTTTGAGCTATCAAATCCATACATGCTTTCTTGCGAGGCCAGTGAACCATCTGAGTCTCTCCCAGTTTTCTGCTCTTTGCTTTTTTCCAGAAATTTTTTCGCTTGTTGAACAGAGTCAATCTTATACTTCTTATCTTTGATGCTGAAGCATAGTCCTTCTGGAGTATTCCAATGATAGATGATAGACTCAGACTGGAGCCAAGATGTCAATTTTCCATAGGCTTTCCTTCTTTTCCTTATTTCAAATGGGATATCCTTCATCACTTTTACTTCTTCTCCCAGGATCTTCAGAGCTGCTTTGTTTGTGGTCCTAAGCACCACGTCTCTTGTAGATTTTTTGGAGAACCTTATCATAATTTCACCAGGCAGGCTTTTCTTTTTAGTATAATCTGGATAGGTTCTGTAAACCATATCCATATCGCTTTTTATATCCGCTGCTTTCATGCCTGTCACTGGTTCAAGTGCTTCGCTTAGCAAATTTTTAAGGTCTTCTCCTGTGTTTTCCGGCACATTCTGAAGTCTTAGGAAAAAATTCGATCTATCCATTCGTAATTTCAAAAGCTGATCATGGTGGAAGGCCTTTTCCTTCTCTGCCTTTTGTAGTCTTGCGTCTTGGTTCTTTACTGAAGTTTTTACTTCCAGAAGTTCTCGCTGCAGCTTCTCTGTGGATTTATTCGACTCTTTTAGTTCTAGCTGCATTTTGTCCATTTTAACGTTGAGAGCTGTCATTTGGTCCACTAGAGGTCGCAATAACGAGGAGAACACCGCACTCATCTCCGTGGTATCAACCTTTGAACTCGGAGCTGTACTTCCTAGTTTGGGGGAAGGTTTCGGTTTCCCTGTCATTGTTGAGGCTACGCTCTTTGTTTATAGATAGATAAGATGAACGAAAGGAGCAAATTTTCAATCAGCACTTATGTCCTTCTAAAGTTTATATCTCCAAGTGAGCGATGCTGCCATCTAGCAAGGCGGATGGGCTTTTATTCCTGCAGTAACGCCACGTAAAGAGTCTCGTAAGTACGCTAGTCCCGGAGAGGGGGGGGTGGGTTTCACTCCTCCCGCCGTCTTCCCGCTGTGTTCTGCTTTTCTTACTTCAGACTCACGTTTTCTCCATGCGTAACTGTCAGTTCCAGCCTCATTGCTTCACACTCTCTGCTGCTTCTTGGATTTGCGCTTTCAGCCATACGGCTCCCATGGCGGGGGAACCTATGGGGGTGATGAAAAGGGATCTCTATCCCTCGGTCGCCACCGTAGGGAGAGATCCCCTTCGGGCCACCCCAGGCAGAGCCCCCTCACTGGGGTCTCTGGGGGCTCGGCACCAGTCCAGAGCCCCTTCTTCCCGTCGGGTACGGATCGCGCTCCCTGCATATGCGGAGGAGCACGTCCGCCATGCTCGCAAGTCTTGCCGGAAGTCTCCATTCTCTAAACACTTTCTGTGTTAAGACTAAGGAGGGAAAGAGGGGAAGGGATTTTATACGGGGTTCAAACTGGGGTGTCAGATGGCTACAAGCCAATGAATGCCACGTTACCCTCGGGCGGAAAATAACAGCTTCTACTTCCAGGCGGGAGACTCACAGAGAAACCCGAGATTTTATGTAAACAGAGACAAATGCCAGAGGAGAATCGAAAGTAACATTCCAGTGTTAACAACCTTCTCCCCCCCCCCCCCCCCACTTTTCTTCATAGTGGCCACTCTCTTCACCCCAACTTTTATTTATTTTTTATTTTTTCAGTAATTTTTTAAAAATGTTTCTTACATTTGACATTTTATTCATAACAAGTCTTTGTACGTTTGTTACAGGGTGTAAAATCATACATTTATACAGGTCAATTTTATCATGTTGCCTTTTAGTAGTTTTAATCTAGTGGCGAGTTTGCTGCTGTGTGATCTTTTCATTTTCCGTTTCTAATTGTGAATCTAAGTGTGCACATGTAATACCGTGATTTTTTTATCTTTTAGTACTGAAGCCATTTTAAGTAGTTTGTGTTAGAAGGTAGGTTGTTGTGTTCTGACATGTATTCTATGAAGGTGGCCCATTTGTTTCTGAAAGATATGTGTGATTTTAAGGAGTTTGTTGCCCTCCCTTCTATGTTGTCCACTATTTTGTCCATTATGTAATGTTCCCAACTTTTATTTCTCCACGCTTGGATGCGTGGGGGGTTATCTGATTTCCATGCTGTCACTATTGTAATTCTTGCTGTTGCTAGAAGTGTGGATGTCAACTTGGATATTTTTATCTCCGGCTCTATTCCTTCCTCCAAATTTAAAAGTAGGACTTCTGGGTTTAGTGGAAGGTTCTGCTTTGTGATTTGTTTTATTTCGTCTATGACTTTTTTCCAAAATTCTTGTATTCTTGCGCATGACCACCAGCAGTGTATGAAGTCGCTTGGTTCTCCACAGCCTTTCCAGCAGTTTATTTTGTAATTTGAGTGCATATGCTTTAGTCTTTTTGGAGAGAGGTACCATTTTGTGTATAATTTGAAAAATTGTAAACGGATCGAGAAAATTCTAGATTTACATGCATATGAGTTCCATATAGTTTATTTATGACAACCTAGCTGACAGCACCCCCAGGTGGAGACACCCCGAGGCCAGAATCCCCACCTAGTTCTCCTGAGAGTCCCAGCCGCAAGGCACACCAGCAGCTGGATGTGCAGGAGTGAAGGAAGAGTGCCAGACTGCAGCTCTTGCAAAGGCAACGTGAGGGGCTGTGAGTCTTGGCAGGTTGACTCCCAGGGAAGGGAGGACCTAGTCATAAACACCCCCACGCACCTGCTTCAGCACGAAAGCAACAATGCATGCTCGGACCTGATCCTGGCTGTTTAGCATCTACTCCTTACAGCTAGCTCCTGCAACCTGTGACTGATTTCCCGGATTTCTGACCTTCGGCTGTGTTGTTTGACTTGATTTCGGACTGCGAATCCAGTTTCCAGTGCATGATAACGGTGGTGACCGGCTGAGCCAGTACATACAGAGACAGATAAACCTGCAGCTTGTTTGTATGCTATCCCACCTGGAAGTGCATACTTCTATTTGTGAGAAGGAGACAGCAAGCACTCACTTTACAAATGAAACGGGGGACCAGTACCTGTGTAAATGCGGGAGATGAATCACACACTCGGGTGTACATACATTAACAGTAGCACGAGAATTACTCAATGCACGTATAAAGGAAAAAAAGGGTACATGGTACACAGAGAGCATGTATGTTCCCTGCAGTCCAGTACCAAAGCTAAAGTGACTGTCCAAAGACAAAACAAAAACTGACACAGAAGGCCATTTTTCTTGACTGGCTAAATCCTTTAAGGAAGTGTTTGAGCAATTAAAGGAAGACTCTGATCTTTACAGAGTACGTGGATACTTACCGGCCTCCCAGCCAATAGATCAGACACCAGACGCACAGTAAATGCTTCCCTAAGGCTTTTCCAAGCAACCCGATTCTTTCAGTCTCTTAGTTCCTGTCCCCACGGGACACTGTAGACATGGCTCTGGTAGGCATCATTCAACAAACAGCCGCCAGGTGTGCCCTCTCTTCCCGTCAGAACTCTGGGTCGCTTTTTACTAAATTGAGACCGGGGGAAAGGATGATACTGTTGCAACCTTTTTAGCAGTGCACGCACCAAAGTGCCAGGAATTTTGGATGATGAGGCTCCCCAAATGGCTTGATTGCATTTCTTTTACCAATCATTCATAGCCAGGACACCACCTCTGTACATGTGCCACCAAGTCAGAGAGCCAGTTTGGTGTAGTGGTTAAGTACGCAGACTCTAATCTGGGAGAACCGGGTTTGATTCCCCACTCCTCCACTTGCACCTGGCTGGATGACCTTGGGCAAGCCATAGCTCTGTACCAGCTGTTCCCTCAAGGACAGCTTGGGAAAGAGCTCTCTCAGCCCCACCTACCTCACAGGGTGTCTGTTGTGGGGAGGGGAAAGGAAAGGAGTTTGTAAGCCGCTCTGAGACTCCCTTGGGGAGTGGAGGGCGGGGTATAAATCCAATCTCTTCTTCTCTTCTTCTTCAAGTCACAACTTACTTATGGCAACACCAGCAAGAGCTTTCAAGGCAAGGCGAAAAGCCCAGCAAGGGCTTTCAGGGCAACTGAGTAGCAGAGGTGGTTGGGCCTTGCCTTCCTCTGCAGAGTCTTCCTTGGTGGTCTCCCTTCCAAGCACTGACCCTGCTTAGCTTCTCCCAGCAAAGGGCTTTCGGGGCAAGTGAAAAGTAGAGGTGGTTTCCCCTTGCCTTCCTCTGCAGAGCCTTCCTTGGTGGTCCCCCTTCCAAGCACTGACCCTTCTTAGCTCCTGACTTATGGTGACTCCAGCAAGGGGCTTTCAAGGCAAGGGAGAAGCAGAGGTGGTTTGCTCTTGCCTTCCTCTGCAGAGTCTTCCTTGGTGGTCTCTCATCCAAGTACTGACTCTGCTTGACTTCCAAGATCTGATGAGGTTGGGCTATACCAGGGGTGGGCACACTGTGGCTCGGGAGCCGCATGCGGCTCTTTCACATATATTATGTGGCTCCCGGCAGGGTGGCTGGGGAAGCTAAATATCATTAGCAAACAAATATCATTGGACAAATTAATATCATTATCCATATCTGCCTTTACCCCTTTTGTTATTATTTTTGGCAGTCTCATTTAATGTTCATAAAAAGCAATTTGCTTATTCTCCAATAAAAGCAGGTAATATTTGTTCCTGTCTTGTGGCTCTCAAACATCTGATGTTTATTCTATGCGGCGCTTACGTTAAGCAAGTTTGGCCACCCCTGTTCTAGGTGGCTCTTACGCTGAGCAAGTTTGCCCACCCCTGGGCTATACCATGTTGCCTTCCCTCCCCGGCCAGAACACGACCACAGACAAATGTCTTAAACCTATGAAATGCTCGTAATAGTCATGGCTAGAGGGGGAAAAAATAGCAGGAAGTAGAAGAAAGGGTGGAGTGTCTCCCTGGACCACAGTGGAAACATCTGGCGCTTCTCCTGATGTTTTGGTTCTTGCCCTCTTGACTACAGCCGCCGCCTTTGCCCTGGCTTTCAACGGAGACACCTCCATCTTCTGAAGCAGGGAGCTCTGATTCTCCAGAGCTTATACCCTGGAAATCTTGTCGATCTTTAAGGTGTTCCTGAAGGTCAGATCTTCCGGTTCCACTGCAGATTAACGTGGCTATCCACCTGGAACGACTTCCATCTTCTGGCCCTTATTCAGAACCCTGCTTCCGAAACTATCCACGATTCTCAGCTCTCAGCCTTACGCTGACTTCCCCTTTCCTGTCCGGCTTCTAGCTCTTACCTCCCCAGCACTCTACAAGCTTGCTCCACCCGATCTGCAGGAACGCCCTGGGTCTTGACCACGTGAACCAAATGCTATCAGGCCGTCCTTAAACGATTCCGTTTGTTCTCTCTTTCTGCACCATATGCCGGCAACTCTCTTCCCTGACTATGTATTGTGTGCTCCTTTAATCCTTACCCCTAAGTGTCATGTCTGCTCCTGACCCAGCCCCTGCTGAACAAGACCAGGCTCCTTTAACGGACTTAGACACACATCCAGAGGAGTTAAGCCAGCAACAGGAGCCACCGGGGACTGATCAAGCACCTGAGACCGATCAGGCTCCTCCTGGAGAAAGCCATAGCCCCGAGTCATCACCTCCACCTGTCAGGCGTCTCCGTGAAAGGAGACGCCAGGAGTTAAGAGACAGAAGGAGTGAGGCACGCATGAGGGCCAGGAGATCTATCAGCCCAGAGTATTAGCAGACGCTGGGCCGTGGCCGGCGGCTGCTAATTGGTTAATAAGCCGGCATGCTTTATCAACAGCCTGTCAACGCCCAGCAAATCGTGCTGGCAATGAACGATCGTCATCGACGTGACCTCGCTCTGCACCCTCCTGAACTCTGTTCCTGAAACCCGGCTGCTGGACTCTCGGACTTCTGACCCTGGACTTGGCATTTTGGACTTCTGATTGGTATTTGGACTTTGGCTTGTCTTTTTGATTTGATTCCTGTTACCTCTGACTCCTGGCATTCATGCTCTCCGGCTCTGACTTCTGGCATCCCTGTTGACGATTCTCCTGCTTCATCCTTCGGCTGACTGATTTATGGTTGTGACTCCTGGACTGTTGATAACGCTTGCCTTGTAACTTGAGAACTCTTGTCTGCACGCCTGCCGGCTGCAGCTGTCCCAATCCAGAGGCTCAGTCGTGACACTAAGAAAGGCAACAGTCCTAAGCAGGCCAACTCAGAAGTAAGTCCCATATTATTCAGTGGGGCTTACCCCTCAGAAAAGTGTCCTTAGACCGCAGCCTAAGAGAGCCAGCGAGATTCAAGTATTAGGGCAGAGAAGAGCAAAGTTCAAACCCTCATTCCATCCTTGATGCTCCACTGGTTGTCCTCAGGCCAGACGCAACTCTCGGGTCCAGCCTACCTCACAGGGTTCTTGTCAGGACAGCCACAAATGCCACCCTCAGCTCCTTGGACGAGATGCAGGATAAAAGATGCGGCAGACAGAATGGCAGATCTACTGTTATAAGGCCCAAATTTGTAGAACGGCAACATTTTGGGGGGATATGTTTACAGCTCAGGGGCCACGGTGGCTCAGAGGTTAGGACACCAAGCTGCAGACCGGAGGATCTGTAGCTCGGCAGTTCGAGACCCGAGTGCCGCGTGACAGAGTGAGCTCCCTTCTCTGGCCCCAGCTCCTGCCGACCTACCAGTCTGAAAGCGAGACATTGCAAGGAGATAAATTGGTACCGCTTCGGTGGGAAGGTAACAGCGTTCCGTGCACCTCGGCATCTAGTCATGCCGACCACATGACCACGGAAAAAGTCTCCGGACAGCGCTGGCTCTTCGGCTTGGAAACGGAAATGAGCACCGCCCCCTAGAGTCGGATCCAACTGGCTTTCGAGCAAGGGAAACCTTCACCTTTACCTTATGTCTACAGCAAGAGCAGAATCCAGCTATGTGAATTTTCAGCATTGTGAATTTTCTGCATTGTGCAGGGGGTTGGACTAGATGACCCTGGAGGTCCCTTCCAACTCTATGGTTCTATGATTCTACGCTTGAGGGCTAACCCAGACTCCATGGACACGGGCCCCATCAAACACACACATCTATCACCATTCCCCGGGGCACATGAACATATGAAGCTGCCTTATATGAAAGGTCTCACTCTGTAAAAGATACCTTCACACGGTCGAATGCTTTCCAAAGCTGGGCCATTTGGACTGAAACCAGGGAGGTGGGGGACTGGCACCAGGCAGTACGGAGTACCGGTAAGAAAGAGTCTGGAATGGTACCTCCCATTTTCTGCTGGAATCCCCCAGAAAGGGTTGGTATCGAAATGACATTGACGCGACTTTCGTCCCTGACTAAAAGAAAACAGGCAAGAACCCTCTAGTATTCTGAATGAGAGGCAGACTCAAAGCAGGATTTAATATTTAGGGGATTTATTAAAATATTTTCATTACTGCTATCTTTACGCAACGAATAAGTTCTCTGTTAAATGCAGGGGTCATTTCGTAGAAAAAGAGCTCATTAGCATAACTCATTTGCATAACTCATTTGCATATGCCACACCCCCTAACATACAGGAAGTGTGTCAGAAGGCAACGCCCACCCCTCAGGCTCCACTCCACAGGTGAGTGAAACTGACCTGCTCTTCCTCCATTCTCTTCCCCATCCAATACTTTGTGCAATCAAAATAAGCGTCAAGAACACACCCTCATTCTCTTCCTGCTCCCTTGAAACCACCAGGTTTCAAGTAGACTTGAGATACCCAGGACATGTGCACCACCCATCCCTTCCCCTTCCCCTCCCCACAACAAGACACCCTGTGAGGTAGGTGGGGCTGAGAGAGGTCTTTTGAGAACTGCTCATGAGAGGACAGCTCTGAGAGAACTTGTGACTGGCCCAAGGTCACTCCAGCAGCTGCATGTGGAGGAGTGGGGGATCAAACCCGGTTCTCCCAGATTAGAGTCCAACTCCTGACCACTACACCAAACTGATGGGGTGGAAACTGCTGAAGGGTTGGTGAAATTTCTCTAGTACTTGTGCCATGTGCCCAGATAAAAAATGGTATACTTAGAAAATTTATATGCCACCTTGAGCAAGTCTCTGGAAAAGCAGCACACAGTCATAAAAGGAACAATAATAAAATTATCAATATTAAAACAAAACATTAAAAACAATCAAGACCCTAGCAGGGCTTTCCCCGGGGCGCTGCGCCTCTGCACTGCTCGGGGAAGCCGAGGAGGGGGCGGGGCTTGGTCATGTGCCCGCCCCCTGGGCTCCTCACTCCCAGAGCTGCACTCCTGTGCGCTCCCGCTGCAACGGACCCCTGGTTAAATGCATGCTTGCAATGTGTATGCATTTCACAAGCATAATATTTTTGATGGATATGGGGAAACTTTACGAATGTGACCTTTTGCTGTCCTGAGGATGGCAATATGTGGAATAATAATTTTTGATACCTAGGCAAATTGAAGGAAGAGAGGAGAGAAGGACCAGTGGGTTGGGGTAGGCTTGTCCTTAAATCACCTGCAGTGAGTCAAATCTTGCCTTCAGCCCCAATCCTCCACCCTCAAGTAAATCAGGAGTGAAAGGGGGGAAAATGGCCAGAAAATGGGCTCCAAACTGATGCTCTAGGAATTTCCCAGTGTCTCTACTGTCTTTAACATAGAGGTTTGAGGAAATTCCTAGAGAGTCACCCGGAAATTACATCACATACTTCCCGAACTCCACCCTCTCCAAGCCCCACCCTCAGAAGCTCCCAGCATTTGCTAAGGCAGTGCTGGCAAACCCTACTTTGGCAAAAAGGCCAAGATGGCGTCCAGCACAAGACCTGTCTTTTCATCTAAAATATCTCATTTAAAAAACAAACAAACAGGTGAAGTTCCTGCTATGACCCCCTCCTTTCTCCCGGGGGTCTATTGTAAGAAAAATATGTTCAAACCCCCCCCCCCACGCCAGTTTTCTGCGGGTCAGTCAGCAGCCCTAAACAATCCCATATAACAGAACTTCAGCTTGAGGAGAATCGATGCCACTGAAACTACTTCAGTCCAATATTGTCTGTCTCAGCATTCTTCCACTTATCAAGATTTTGTATGCTGTACTGCAGATTGGGACTGAAGCAACAGATAAGGAAGAGAGACAAAAATAACAACAAAATAATTTGAATGGGATGGAAAGAAAAAGCAAGCTTGCCAGAAGACAGAATATTAAACTTGGCGTTTCTCTCCCCATTTGTGATTATATATCGCCACCTACAGGAATTTCTCCTCCACTTTTTTTTGGCAATCCCGGCAGCTGCATAAAGTTTAGCAAATCTGTCATGTCTTCTCCAGAGAATATGGGTAGGGGGGAGATAATCCAGCAGCTCCCGATCAGACGATAACACAGTGTATTTTTCAAGGAGTAGGATGTTACCAAACGGCAGGACAAGAGCGATGAACATCACAGCATTTAATAGTGTTACAAGCCTGTCACACGTGCTATCCTAGCAATCCTCACCACAGCCCTGTGAGGAAGGCCAGCGTTATCCTCATCACGCCCGAAGGGAAGAGGTTGAAGGTGAAGAACAGAAGGACACCTTAATGAGTTAAGCGAGAAAGGGAGAGACCTTTGGTCTATCAGTCACATCATGAGATGACACGACTCACTGGAAAAAAACAATAATGCTAGGAAAAGTTGGGGGGCAGCAGGGAAAGACGAAGACCTAACATGAGATGGACTGACTCAATGAATCCAGAGGAGTTAGCCATTTTAGTCTGTTGCTGCAAAACATTCCAGTAGCCCCTTTAAGACTAACAAACTTTGTTGGAGCATAAGCTTTCGAGAAACACAGCTCTCTTCGTCAGATGCATCTGACGAAGAGAGCTGTGTTTCTCGAAAGCTTATGCTACAACAAAGTTTGTTTGTCTTAAAGGGCTCCTGGGCTTTTACCGTTCTGACAATCAAGGAAGACAGGGCCTTCAGTTTGCAAGACCTGACCAAGGCTGTTAATGACGGGGCTTTGGGGAGGTTATTAACTCATAGGATTGCCATATATCGGATATGACCTGAAGGCACATAACACGCACATATCAACAATTTAGGATAGCACAGGAATAAGCAGGCTTCTGGGTTTCACAGCACGTTTCTGTAAGGAGACTCAGAAATAAGATTAGAGAATCCAAGTGAGGGCATACGGTTGTGCGTGTCTGTACACTGGGGGGGATTCGCTTACGGTTTCTCTCTCTCCCTCCCTCTCTCTTATAGAATGGAACCCCCCCCACACACACACACACACATGCCAAATGCTGCCCTATTACAGTATTAGTCAAATCAGCCTGACCCAAACAAGATTCTTAAAAGAAAACAACCACCGCAAAAGGCCAAGCTCTCTTCTTTGTGCCGCGGCTTCCAACAGCTCTCCCTCCTTCCCCGGCTCCTTCCGCTCGCCTTTCCTTATGCGTTTAATCTTTAAATTAGACGCCTCGGAACAGGGCCCTTATCTTTACTTTGATTTACTGCAGGCCCTCTGGAAATAAAGTGAGCCACAACATCCATCTATCTATTTCCCCGGCATTCCTCTAACATTCTTGGTCACGCTGAACTCTGACCGGGAAATAGGAGAGGGAATCGCGCTGGGAAGCAGGGGCCACGTTTTGCGACCACCCCTCACCACAAACACACACAAAGCAAGGCCCTTACAAGACACAAACACGCTTCCTCCACATAAGCCCTCTTTCTGATGGGTGTTTTACGAACGAGGCATAATGGTGAGAGAATACTGGACTCGAATTTTGCTCTGAGGTTCAAATCCTCTACTGTGGAAGGTTGCTGAGGGACCCTAGGCCAGGTACTCTCAGCCCAACCTACCTCACAGGGCTGTTGTTGTTGTTGAGGGTCAAACGGCGAAAAGGAGACCAAAGAAGAAGAGACCGGGTTTATACCCGGCCCTTCACTACCCAAAGGAGTCTCAAAGCGGCTTACAAACTCCTTTCCCTTCCCCTCCCCACAATAGACACCCTGGGAGCTAGGTGGGGCTGAGACAGCTCTGTGTTGGACTGCTCTTGAGAGGACAGCTCTGAGAGAACGTGTGACTGACCCAAGGTCCAGGGAATCAAACCCAGTTCTCCCAGATTAGAGTCCGTCGCTCTTAACCACTGCCCCAAACTGGTCATAAGCTCCTTTGGGTCCCCTCACTGGAGAGGAAAACGGAGGATTAAATATCAGTACTCAAAACCGCTTATTATATACATAAAAGTCAGTTTCCACTATTGTCACACGCTGATGTGACCAAGAAACAAAACTACATGGGGGTGGGGGGGGAATTACGCTACACAGGTAGGAGGAGACTTGGTTCTCAACTGCTACAAATCCCAGTCTCTTCCCAACTGCCTTTGGAAGAGAACCGGACCCCATTTGAGCCACATTTGAAACAGCCTCTGAGCTTGCACAGAGGTCAGCCTCTTGCCCAGGGGAGGACACAGTACAAACAAATAGGGTTTCTCTGCCTGTTTCATTCTGGCCTATGTGGGTCAAGTGAACACACAGAGAAGTTCTTTAAAAGGACCAAAAGACTGACAATAAATCCAATCTCCTCCTCCTCCTCTTCTTCTTCTTCGTGGCGTGCTGATATAGTCACCTCACTGAGGCAAAGGGGAAACCGGTCCTTCACTCGATGGGGAAGGATTCTGGGGGGTGGGGGTATCGCCAGCTGCAGTTTGGTGCAGTGACCAGAGTGTTGGGCCAGGATCAGAAAGTGCGCGCACGCCATGTGCTCTCAAGTCACTCCCCATTATGGCAACCTAATGAACTAGTGATCTCCAGAGCAGCCTTATTCTGGTCTTGCAAACTGAAATCCCTCTAATTGAGGCTATCAACCTCAGGTCGGGTCTTCCCCTGGTCCTGGCTGCCTGCAGCTTTTCCTAGTGCTACTGTCATTTCCATTCAGTCTTGCCTTCTCTTGGAGTAGCCAAAGTAGGATGGCCTCAGCTTCAGTCGTTTTAGAATCTAGGGAGAGTTCAGGCTTGATTTCATCTAAAGGTAAAGGCTTCCCTTGCTCGAAAGCCAGTCAAATCCTACTGTAGGGGGTGGCGCTCATCTCTGTCTCCGAGGTGAAGAACCATCGCTGTCCGAAGACGTTCCCGTGGTCGTGTGGCTGGCATGACTCGATGCCGAGGCGCACGGAACGCTGTTACCTTCCCACCGAAGTGGTCCCTATTTATCTCCTTGCAGTTTCTTGCTTTCGAACTGCTAGGTTGGCAGGAGCTGGGGCCAGAGACGGGAGCTCACTCCGTCATGCGGCACTCGGGTCTCGAACTGCTGAACTACAGAACTTCCGGTCTGCAGTGCAGCATCTTAACCACTGAGCCACCGCGGCCCCTGATGTGATCTAGACCCCGCTTATTGGTCTTTTTGGCAATCCACATTATCTAGGGGAATCAGGTTTAAATCTGCTCTCCACTGCAGAAGCTCACTGAGTAACCTCGGGCCTCTCACCCTCAGTCACAGATTCATTGCTGGGATTGCCAAACTCCAGGTGCCACCTGGAGATCCCCCGCTATTACAGCCACTCTCCGGATGACCAAGATCAGTTCCCCTGGAGAAAATGGCTGCTTTTGAAGGTGGAGTCTGTGGCATTATACCCTCCTGAGGCCCCTCCCCTTCCCAAACCTCACCCTCCCCAGGCTCCACCCCCCAAATCTCCAGGTATTTCCCGAACCAGAGCTGGCAACCCTAGCTTTGTTGCAAAAACAACAAAGGAACAGGCGGGAATGAGGCTGTAAGCTGCTTTTTGTCCCGACAGGGGAGAAAAGCATGGTATAAATATCCATGCCAAACTTCTCGGAGGAAGGGCAGAATAAAAAGACATGAAACGAAATCCTGCCCTCCTCAGGACTCTGGACGAGACATCAGACTCTCCTCTACACCCATCGTGATGACAAAACTTTTTTAATGTGGCACGCAAAGTTATGAAACCACCGTAGCCGCCGCCGTTCCTTTTTGCAGAAAAAGAAAAAAGACGCACTTGCATTCGAGAGACGTCAAAGCAAAACAATTCTGAGTCTTAGCTGTGGGTAGCTGGACCGCCGCGAGGGTCTTTCTTTCCTCTCTCTCTTTCTCTCTCTCTCTCTCCAGCAAACATCAGATCAGGCAGCTAAAATTATTACCGCAGCTCTCTTGTAACTGTCACCTGTGGTGGGTATAATTACAGGTTACGGCCGCCAGCACGCCCACCTCGTTCGACAGTAAAAAGGACCGGCGGCTCTGCCAAGCCCTGGCGCACAATGGAGGAGACAAGCCATCTGACGGGAGTCCAAAAAGAGAGAAGCTAGGGAGACTCGTAAAAATGACAGCTTTGAAAGGAAATGATAAAGCTCTGCAGCTTTGGAAATGAGGCGCACGAGCACACACACAGACAACCGCGCGCACGAGCAAATTAGCTGGGAAGCGCACAATTCCCCGGCAGGTCACGGCAACGCAGGCAGTTTGAATTGTTTCTCGTTATCTGTCGGACTTGGGGTTTTTAAAGTCCTTCCTTCCTTCCTTCCTTCCTTCCTTCCTTCCTTCCTTCCTTCCTTCCTTCCTTCCTTCCTTCCTTCCTTCCTTCCTTCCTTCCTTCCGGGGAAAAATGCTTGCACCCATTATTAGACATGGCCAAGAGGGTGGGGATCATGGATGATTACTCGAGATCACAAAGAGTAATTTCAAAATGATACAAAGTTAAGAATAATTTATGTTTAAGAAGGAGGCCCCAGACTTTCCAGGGTGTCCACTGAGCAAAATATGAGCCACATCCTTGCAAACAGTCGGGTCTGTGCGCATGCAAGATGGTGTGAGCACCCATAGCACCCTGACCCTTTAAAGGATTCGGCCACTGGATATCTCTATCCAAAACACTGAGAAGGTGCCACTGGATTGGAAATGGCTGGGCAGGTGACAAAATACCTGGCTAAGCACTCCAAAGACACTATTGGGCCTCATTTGGCCCTGGAGTCGTCAGCTCCCAACCCTTACCCTATGATAATTTGAGTAAAAACAATGGGTCGTTCTGGTGTTGAACTAGGACGCAGGCGACCCAAGTTCGAATCCCTGTTCTGCCGTGGAAGCTGTGCCAACGCTGAGCTGCAAACCGGAAGGTCAGTAGCTTGGCAGTTCGAGACCCACGTGACGGAGTGAGCTCCTGCTTCCGGCCCCAGCTCCTGCCAGCCTAGCAGTTCGGAAGCAAGAAATTGCAAGTAGATAAATAGGGACCGCTTTGGTGGGAAGGTAACAGCATTCCGTGCGCCTTGGTGTCTAGTTGTGCCGGCCACATGACCATGGAGAAGTCTTTGGACAGTGCTGGCTTTTTGGCTTGGAAATGGAGATGAGCACCGCCCCCTAGAGTCGGATTCGACTGGCTCTTTAGCTTTTTTAATCTACCTCACAGGGTTGTGGTGAGGATAAAATGGGGGGAAAGGAGAATTATGTCAGTGACTTTGGGCCCCCGCTAGGGAGAAAGGCAGGATATGAATGAAGAAAACCAATAAATCTCAAGCAATTCTGATGCATCTCAAAAAGTCGCAAGTGGTTCAGTGTCAATTTACACGGTACTTCCACTGTTTTTTTTCAAACCTGCTGATTACCAGTTCAGTTGTAAGGGGCTACGATTTTGTTCTGACGTGGGTGGTCCAGGCTAGCCCATTCTTATCAGACCTCAGACGCTAAGTGGAGTCAGCCTGATCAGAACTTGGATGGGAGACCGCCAAGGAAACCCAGGGTTGCTACGCAGAGGCAGGCAGTGGAAGAACACTTATTTTTCTTTTGCCCTGAACTGAATGACCCTATATGGCCTGGGGCCTGCCTACCTAAGAGGCCGCCTTTCCCCGTATATACCCCAGAGAGCGCTGCGGTCAGGCACTCAAAATCGCCTGACCCTTCCGGGCCTGAGGGAGGCCAGGTTGACAACTACCAGGAGCAGGGCCTTCTCGGTGGCGGCCCCCTACTGGTGGAACGAGCTCCCGGAGAACATCAGGGCCCTGCGGGATCTTTTGCAGTTCTGCAGGGCCTGCAAAGTGGAGCTCTTCCACCAGGCTTTTGGGGCCGCCACCGGAGGGAATGGCCCTTAGTAGGCAGCGGGGTGAATCGCCACTAGAACACCTGGGGTGAGGTGGGAGTCTCCTGGCGGGAAAGAAAGTAGGCTACTGGTATCTGATGTTGGTCTAGTATCTGCTGCCATCTGTGATCTGATTGCTTAGCTGTATTTTAATGTGATTTAATGGAATTTTATGTGTTTTAACTTTGTATATTTATAATTATGTTGTTAGCCACCTAGAGCCGGCTCGCTGGCTAGGCGGGATATAAATCTAAATAAATAAATAAATAAATAAATAAATAAGGTTGGCCTGATCTTGTCAGATCTGAGAAGCTGAGCAGAGTCCGCTCTGGTTTGTACTTGGATGGGAGACCACCTGGGAAGTCCAGGGTTGCTACGCAGAGGCAGGCAATTGCAAACCTCCTCTGAACATCTCTTTTCTCAAAAAACACTCTGGGCTCCCCATAGCTACTTCAACACTGTCGTTTCTGTCGCTCGTTTTTCCCTATTGCTTTGGGTCCCGTCCCCCCCTTTTCCACATGTGTTTTGTGAACTCTGGGACTACTAGAGAGAGCAAAACACTTTTTTTTGGGGGGGGGGGGGAATGGGACCATGAAGCAATAGGAACAAATGAGTGACAAATGAGTGGAAGTGGCCACTAAGTCAGATCTATCTTGACAATTTAAAAACAAAAATCTGGATTCCCCCCCCCCCTATTTGGAGAGAGAGAGAGAGAGCAAGGTCTCTTCTCCCATTCAATTTATTTATTAGATTTTTAGTCGCTGCTCTCATGGCAACTCACAAGATCAAAACCAATAAGGTAAAAACCACATAAGAACAAATAACACAATATTATTAAATATTATTAAATATTATAAAATATATTTAATATTATTAAATATAATATTCAAATATTCAGATACGTGACTGGCACCATACCGCTATTAAACCCGCCCCCAAAAGTGGTTACCTTCCAAAGGAAAACCTAAAAAAAAAATCAGCTCTGCATGCCCTGCAGACACTAAACAAGTCCAGCAGGGCATGCACAGGGTAGGGGCCAGAACTGAGAAGGCCCTTCCCCTGGTGATAGCTAACCGAGCCATCCTGGGACCCGGCACCTACAAGAGACCCCAAGATGATGACTGAAAGGAGCGGGGGGGGGGGGTTGTAACGGGAGAGGAGGTCATGTAGGACACAAGAGAAGCCAATGTTGGATCAGGCCAATGGCCCATCCCGTCCAACACTCTGTGTCACACAGTGGCCAAAAACACCAGGTGCCCTCAGGAGGTCCACCAGTGGGGGCAGGACACTAGAAGCCCTCCCACTGTTGCCCCCCCCCAAGCACCAAGAATACAGAGCATCACTTGCCCCAGACCGAGAGCTCCTATCTACACCTTATGGCTAACAGCCACTGATGGACCTCTGCTCCACATGTTTATCCAATTCCCTCTTGAAGCCGTCCATGCTGGTAGCCGCTGCCACCTCCTGTGGCCGTGAATTCCACGTCTTAATCACTCTTTGGGTGAAGAAGTCCTTCCTTTTATCCGTTCTAACCCGACTGCTCAGCAATTTCATGGAGTGCCCATGAGTTCTTGTGTCGTGAGAAAGGGAGAAAAGGGAGAAAAGCACCTCTTTCTCTGCCCGCTCTATCTCATGCACAATCTTGTAAACCTCGATCATGTCACCCCTCAGCTGTCGTTTCTCCAAACTAATCTCAAGCGTCTCAGCCTTTCCTTGTAGCGAAAGTGCTCCAAAACCCTTTTATCATTCTAGTTCCCCCTTTCTGCACTTCTTCCAATGGAGGGTCCCAGACCGTGATGGGCACCTAGCCTGGTGGTTCACCAAAGTTCTCCAAGACCCCCAGAGTTTGCCCGCTTCCCCTCTACCACACAACCTGTCCTTAGTGCATTTCCAGAAGCCAGAAAAAAAGTTAAAAAAAATAAAAAAATTAAGGCATTCGAATACCTCTTTTTAATATTGCTCAGATTACAGTAATTGCATTAAGAAAACTGTAATTTTATTAAATGGCCTAATTACCATTAATATCCGGCAAACTGTCAATAGAAGGGGGTAATTACGCCAGAGAAAAACCATAAGCAGAATGTGCGACGATGCATGATTTTCGCACAACAGCCATTCAGTGCTCGAAATTAACCTTAAAATATTTTAAAAATATGTATTACCCAGTGGTGGCAATTAGCTCCCTTCAAGCAAGCTGAACTTCCAGAGCTGGGCCATCTGAGATGGGCTGATGCAGAAATCAAAAGCGCAGTCTGAAGCCCGTACTTTTCTACGGCTAGACTCGAGTCTAGTAGTACCTCAGGGACCAACATGCTATTTGGGGTACGAAGTCTGAGAGACAAAGCTCCCTTCGCCAGGTACCAAACTGATTTCTCTAGCATGCATTTTCGGCCTGATAGTTTCTGTCGCCACACAGATTAGTTCGGAGAAGAGAGGTAGCTTTGAACCACACACCCCAGAATGGCTGCCTGTTACAGAGCAGTACTTAATCAGAATTACCAGTAGAGTTGGCAGGTCTTACCTGGTTGCCGGTGGGGGTGTGTGTGTGTGTGTCCCTCTCTCTTCCCGGGAAGTTTTTTTCTCAAACAATAGAGCATTCCCCCACCGCAATGCGCCCTGTGAGATGACATCACCTCTGGGCAAGTTGGCGTGGACAGGGGGCACTTTGGGGGTGAGGAACCGCCTGCCGGCCAGATCGGGGGTGGCAGATCGGGGGCTCCGAAAGTGGGCAACCCCCCACCTCCACTGGGGGGAATGGCAGCCCTAGTTACTAGCCACTCAAGCCTGAACTCCCCCATAAGATAAAATGACTAAACTGAGTCTATTGTAGTTTGGTCACATTATGAGAAGACAAAAGTCACTGGAAAAGACAATAATGCTAGGAAAAGTTGAAGGCAGCAGGAAAAGAGAAAGACCCAACGTGAGACTGGCTCAGTCAAGGAAGCCACGGCCCTCAGTTCGCAAGACCCGAGCGAGGCTATGAATGATATGACATTTGGGAGGTCTTTGATTCATAAGGTCGCCATAAGTGGGAAGCGACTCGACAGAACTTAACGCACGCACACAAGCCATTATGCTATGTTAGTCAGACTGTGGCTGTGGTCACACGGCCCCTTTAAATCCGGGAGCCCTCCCAGATTAAAGGGGCTGCGTTTTTTTACCTCGGGTTGGGATGTACACACATCCCAACCCCTGCGGCAGCGGGCAGAGGAGGAGGCGGCGGCAGGTGACAGCAGCGGGCGGAGGAGGCGGCGACGGAGGCTGTGGAGGCGGAAGAAGCAGCGGTGGTGGGCAGCAGCGGCATTCTCTGGTGTTTTGTTGCGGTGGAGGCGGCCGCCACCGGTTTTTCTTTGGCGGTGGCTGGGGGAGGCACTCTTCCCCAAGCCCCGCTGGCCGCCTGGTAAGTTTGGGGTTCCCCCCCGCTTTTACACTTGGGTGCTTGAGTGCCCAAGCGCCCAAGTGTAAAAGGGGGAAAATATGGCGGATGGGACCATCTGGACAGCCCCGCTCTCGCAATGATTGCGAGAGAGGGCTGGCCAGATGGTTCAAATGTGGGCTCCTTGCACGACTCCTGGAAAAACACTAGATTTTCCCGGGGTCGGAAAACGTGGGAGGAACCCACATTTGAGCCCGCTTTGGCGCGGGAGTTGTCCCGGCCGTTCTGAACGGTCCCTTTAAATGCAGGAGGAAACAGCTCTTCCTCCCGCATTAAAGGGCCGTGTGACCGCGGCCTGTCAACTCCAAGTTGGGGGATTCCAGGATATTTGGGGGTGGAGCCCAGGAAGGTCAGCATTTGCAGAGGGGAGGAACTTCATCAAGGTTAGCGATGAGAAAGAAGAAACGCTAAGAAAAAAGCCGTCAGGACGATCTATAATCACTGTTAACGAAATTATATATTAATGAATCAGTTCTGAAAATGTGCCATCTTTTGAGTTTTAAGAGCTGCAAGGCTCATAGAACTATAATGTAAACTCTTTGCAAACTATTTCGATTGCCGGCGGCCACGGTCGCAAAGAACGATATGTGCTTGCAGACACTGAATGCCGATAAGCAACAGTACTTAAAGAGACAGTACATCCGTGTGCCAAGTATTTCCAAATAGAACACAGGCAGAATATGTCTTAAATTTACAATACTGATAATACAGTCAGTCGATCAGAGACCTCTGGGAATCCCGTATCTTTGCTGCCCCACCTGGAGGTTGGCAACCCACTGTGTGAGAGAGAATAATTATCATACGGCAGTGTGTGTAGTATAGCCAGGAGAGCCTAATATTGTCTGGCAGCCAGAAGTTCTGGCTCTTTTAGCGTTATGCACCACTAGGTGGTGAGCTAGACCGGTTTCTAAGGCATGAGATGTTTCAGAGGCGGTTTGCCATTGCTTGCCTCTGCATCATGACCCTGGTATTCTTTGGAGGTTGCCCTTCCATATACTAGCCAGGGCCGACTCTGTAATGCTTCTGTGATCTGATGAGATCTGGCTAGGCTGGGCTATCCAGGTCAGGGCCGTGCGAGAGAAACCTCAATAGATCCATCCATGCTCCAGAACTGGCACTCCACACTTGGATCAAAGATGGGTCGTTCACTGCAGGGAGTGGGAAAGAGCACTGCTTAATACAGAATCCATCCATTTCTACTCATCGGGACTGATCCTGCCCAACCCACTCAGCAGCAATTCCTTACAGTTCCAGGGAGAGACATGTTTCAGGGCTGTCACGCTTGTGTTATCGTGCTTTAATAATCCTTCAAAACCACCGCCTCCTACAGTTTTACCCAGTGTGGTTTGTGAGGCTGTAGAGAGCCAGTTTGGTGTAGTGGTTAAGAGTGGCAGACTCTGATCTGGAGAACCGGGTTCGATTCCCCACTTCCCCACTTGAAGCCGGCTAGGTGACCTTAGGCAAGTCACAGCACTCTCAGCCTAAAAATAAGCATAGCTCACCACCTAGTGGTGCCAAAAAAGAACTACAGCTTGGGCAGCCAAACAATCCCTTCCAGGATCTCCTGGCTATCTCGCACACATAAACACAATTTCAACAAGAAAGAAGAGAGTTTAAAAATAAATAGGGCATGGTTTCCAGTCCTGAAAAATACAAAATTCTCTGCAATTTACAACAGCACTACAGACAAGATTAGCATTTCAACAGCCAATCCATATGCAAAAGAACCTCCTCAGGAAAGCTCCGCCATTAGCATGTCACAGCCTGGGAAACTCCTACAAGAGAATGACTCGGCCCTCCCCCACCTTCCTGAGTAGATATAAATCACCTGCCTACCATTTTTCTTCTCACACTGGCACAGAGAGCACTCCAACTTTCTGTGTTATACCTCTGAGGATGCCAGTCACAGCTGCTGGCGAAACATCAGGTCCTACAATGCCAAGACCACGGCCATACAGCCTGGAAAATCTACAACTAATTATAATTAATTAATTAATTAGTAAGGCTGCGATAGGAAGGGAGCAGGATAAAGGTTTCTTCTTGAGTTGCTCGCTCTGGATTGGGAAAGACCTGGAGATTTTGCGGGTGGAGGCTGAGGAGGACGGGGTTTGGGGAAGGGAAGGACCTCACTGATACATAATGATATAGAGTCCACCTTCCAAAGAACCCATTGTCTCCAGGTGAACTCAGCTCTATTGCCTGAAGATCAGCTGTAACCCCAGACCTCCAGTCCCGACTTGGAAGCTAGCACCCCTAGTTTCTTCACCCTGTCCCCTCTCACCATTTATTGGGTGTGTTAAGTGCCATCGTATCACTTCCGACTTCTAGTGAGCTTCCTATGAATTGATGGCCTCGCTCAGGTCTTGCAAACGGAAGGTTGTGGCTTCCTTGATTGGGTCAGTCCATTTATTGAACCTTGCCACTTACTCACTGCCACATACATATTCAGAGCTGCTCAGAAAAGACACAGGCCCATCTCTCTCTTCCCCCCCGCACTTCAAATTGCAGATTCAGAGAATTGCATTGTTTAAAAGACAATCAGACATCTTTAGAAAGGAACGCCAAGTGACTGCAACTT
The DNA here is from genome assembly GCA_029233225.1 of Lepidodactylus listeri. NCBI lineage: Eukaryota > Metazoa > Chordata > Lepidosauria > Squamata > Gekkonidae > Lepidodactylus > Lepidodactylus listeri. The sequence goes on along the minus strand of JARCFY010000021.1, from coordinate 8,717,571 downwards.
GTCATCCCGCATGAGAGTGCCGGGAACCGAACCGGGCGCTTTGGACACGCAATGGGCATACTCAACCACTAGGGTTGCCAAGTCTGGGTGGGAAAACACCTGGAGACTTTGGGGGTGGATCCAGGAGAGGGTGGGGTTTGGGGAGGGGAGGGGCCTCAGCATGGTACAATGCCACAGAGTCTACCTTTCAAAGCAGCCATTTTCTCCAGGGGAGCTGATCTCGTTCAGCTGGAGATCAGTTGTAAAAGTGAGATATCCCCAGGCCCCACCTGGAGGCTGGCAACCCTATCAACCACCAAGCTGAAGCCACTGTAGCATTTTTCATAACACAGAGATCTGTCCCCACCAAAAAGGCTTTGAGAGCCAGTTTGATGTAGTGGTTAGGAGCTCAGACTCTAATCTGGGAGAACCGGGTTTGATTCCCCACTCCTCCACAGGCAGCTGCTGGTGTGACCTTGGGTCAGTCACAAGTTCTCTCAGAGCTGTTCTCTCAAGGGCCGTTCTCTCAGAGCTCTCTCAGCCCCACCTACCTCACAGGGTGTCTGTTGTGGGGAGAGGAAGGGAAAGGAGATTGTAAGCCACTCTGAGACTCCTTTAGGTAGTGAAGGGTGGAGTATAAATCCAATCTCTTCTTCTTCAATTTGGTGTAGTGGTTAGGAGTGCAAACTCTAATCTGGGAGAACCGGGTTTGATTCCCCACTCCTCCACAGGCAGCTGATGGTGTGACCTTGGGTCAGTCACAAGTTCTCTCGGAGCTGTTCTCTCAAGAGCAGTTCTCTCAGAGCTCTCTCAGCCCCACCTACCTCCCAGGGTGTCTGTTGTGGGGAGGAGAAGGGGAAAGAGTTTGTAAGCTGCTCTGAGACTCCGAGTGAAGGGCAGGGTATAAACCCAATCATCATCATCATCTCCTCCTCCTCCTCCTCCTCCTCCTCCTCCTTGTGTTTCTTCAGTGGCTGTCTACTTTGCCTCTTCCCCCCACCCCGCAACTCTTTACCAGACAGCAAGCCAATTTTGAAAGTCAGGGTGAAAGCAGACACAAGTCTCAAAGTTAGAGGGTTGGGCTAGGATCTGGAAGATGCCGGTTTGACTCCACACTCTGCCACGGAAGCTCGCTGGGTGACCCATTCTCAGCCTAACCTACCTCGCAGGGTTGCTGTGAGGGTCAGACAGAGGGGAGAGGGATGTAAGCTGCTGGGGGTCCCCGCGAAGGAAAGGCAGGGTATAACCAAAGTAAATAAATGAATAAAATTATGCTGCAGATATGCAGAAGAGCCATTGTCAGAGTTCTGCCAAGGGATCGAAAGGTGCGTCTGGATTAAAAGCAGCCAAAGAGCATTTCCAAATCCCGCTATTGTTATAAAGGGCAGGGAGGGAGTCTTCACCCTTCAAGAAGTTCCATAAGCAGCTTGCTATATGGCACGGGGGGGGTCTGGTATTCGAATGTTTTAAAAGTCAAAACACCCCAGGAAGAGTGTCTAAAGTGCCTCCGTGGATTCCAGCCAGGGCTTGCACTATCTGCAATTCGGTACGTTTTGGAGGGAGAGATTTGACATGGGAGTTTAAAAGGGAAGGGGGGGATAAGTTAGCTGCCAGTTCTTCCTGATCATCCTTTTTCCGATTACTGCTGCTGCCAAGTAAAGCTAAAAGTAGCAGAAACTGCTGGGACAGTGAAGATCAGGCCGGGCATCGGTTTCCGCAAAGCGGCACACCTGGAGACCCTAAAGCTAGAGGGTGCAGTTGGTTTACGGCCCAAAAGGCGAGTTTTGCTGAAACTTGGGGCTGGAACGGAAATGATCTTTTTGCTGACCCAGGGGGCATTCAGACGGCTCTTTTGAGCCACGCCAGGCATGAGTGCCTGGTGGATTTAAAGTGTGCGTCCAGACCTCAACATCTGGGAATCGTGCCGCTTTCGTTAGTAGCCTGTGGATCCCCGTTGGGATCCGTACTTAAAAGATAGTGGTTAAAGTCCAGTCTAAAGCTGGCCAACAGACCAATGCTGGACTTTCCCCCATCAGGTCGTTCCACCAGCACGCCATCAGCCCGTAGGGATGGTCTCTGACCATCCTGAATGGCCGCCATTTTAAAAACTCTTAGCGATGCGCGCATAACTGCTTAAACATGTGACATCTGCAGACGGTGAGGCACATATGCAGATAAGCAGATAAAACATATGTAGTCAGCCCACAGGGATAGTCTCCAGGCCATCCCAAAATGGCCGCCATTTAAAAAAACTCTTAGCAATGCGTGCATAACCGCTTAAACACGCGACGCTGCAGATGTTGAGGCACATAAGCACATATGCACATAAGTACATGCACAAACAGGATTTTTTTTAAAAAAAATCGACTGCACGGCTTCTTAAGGTGGATGCAGATATGCATAAGTTTTCTCCTTATTGATTGATTGATTGATTGATTGATTGTATTTATATCCCGCCCTCCACGAAATCCCCAGTTTTAGCGCGTTCTGAAAACGTGGGGTAAGGAGGAGAAAACTTCAGGTTTGTGCCTGGTGAGGAAAAATCTACTGCAGAAAATTTCACATAATGCAGTTTTTAAAATGTCAATGCAGGGAATTTCACTTCTGCGGAAATGGTCCCCAGGTCTGGAAATCCCATCAGGCCAAGATTGGAATTCTTATTCTGAGACTAAGGCCGAGACGATACACAGCTCCTGTACATGAAATTTCCCCAAACCAATGAGGACTATTGTCGTTTTTTAGATCAAAGCAAAAAATGGAGCTGTGGTTTTTGCAAGTCATCACCACAGTTAATTAAGTTGTTAGTAACAAAAACATCGCTAACTGCGAATAAATTTATAACAATGTCACTGAAAAAAACCCAGCAAGATTCCAAAGAATTTCTATATCACTTCGAGATTTTATTTAAACAGAAATCGGTAGATCCCAACAACATTCACTCCCTGTTTGCCATTCTCTAAAAAAGCCAAGATCCCATCACAATCTTACATCATCCCCAAAAGACGGGTATGTAAATGAAGGGGCGGGGCTATGCAGATGAGGGACGGCTCAGTCCTCAGCAGGTTAAAGTGACTGGGCTACAATATGGATGCAATTCGTGTTTCACCTTCAAACCCTGGCTTTGGCGGAAGCACTAAGAGCCCGTGCAGCACCCTTGCACATGCACACTGTTGCGCGCACACACCCCGCAGAATTCTGTGCAACAGGCTCCCTTCACACACACTGCACGCCCCAAGACACTTCACTAGCTTTTACTCGAACCTTTTTGAAAACCACTGAATTCGATGCAAAGTCAGCTACTCACCACAAATGCAACCACACTTCTGACCGGAGACTCCCAGAGAAAGCAGCTTCGCAGAAACTGTATCGTGTTCCACACTGCCATTGTGATTCTTTTCACACGTTCCACGTTTCTCACTAAGATCTGGTAGACACAAGGCACCGGGGTTGGGGGAGGACAGAATTAAAAAAAAAATCAGACCAACGCTTACATCCCTAAGACATACGACCATCAGTCTATGTGACAAGGGGCGGGGAGGGTTAAGGTTCTTATGCACAGATCTCTGTTTTTGGTCTTTGGAAATGAACTTTTCCATTTTGAACCTCTCTCCACAGCTTGCCCTCTTCTTCCATTCTGGAAATGCCAGAGGACAAAAAAGAGGGCCGAGCGTTTAATAGCATCACCAACTGATAAGGATTTCTATGTGGCCCAATCCAAGCTTCTGACACGGGATCTCTTCTTATCTGACTTTCCAAATCATGGCCGGAGGGGGGGAGAAGAAGAAGAGAAGAAGAGAAGAGGAGATTGGATTTATATCCCGCCCTTCACTCACTTAAGAGTCTCAGAGCGGCTTACAAACTCCTTTCCCTTCCCCTCCCCACAACAGACACCCTGTGAGGTAGGTGGGGCTGACAGAGCTCTTTCAAGAACTGTCCTTGAGAGAACAGCTGGTACAGAGCTATGGCTTGCCCAAGGTCATCCAGCAGCTGCAAGTGGACGAGTGGGGAATCAAACCCGGTTCTCCCAGATTAGAGTCCGCGCACTTAACCACTACACCAGACTGGCTCTCTGTCACACAACCTTTTCCCTTGCACAGCACATCATGAAGGTGGTTGCTACAGCTCCCAAATATGGCAAGCTGTAGTAACCTGCTGGATCTTTTGCCACCGTGTCTTCCCTCTGTCCCCTGCTAAATAGTGAATTCTGACCTTTACCCAGGGACAGGCATGGAAATTATGGATGCTGCCTTTTTCCTTGAGCAGACTCAGCTCTGAGGTTAGCGGCTCTTAATAAACTGGCAAAAGGTAAAAAAAAAAAGAGCAAAGAGTCCAGTAGCACCTTGAAGACCAACAAAATCTGTGGCAGAAGATGAGCTTTCATGAGATGCTGAAGAAATGAGCAGGGACTCACAAAAGCTGATATCCTGCCACAAATTTTGTTAGTACTACTGGACTGTTGGCCTTTTCTGTTGGTCCATCAAGGTCAGCATTGCCTACTCAGACTGGCAGCGGCGCGTCAGGGTCTCAGGCAGAGGTCCTTCACATCAACTACCACCTGGTCCTTTTAACTGGAGATGCCAGGGATTGAACCTGGGATCTTGTGGATGTCAAACAGATGCTCTGCCACCTTGTTGGTGGTCTTTAAGGTGCTACCTGGACTTGAATCTTGCCCTTCTATTGCTACAGGCAGACTAAGGCTGCGATCATACACACGATTAGACCCGACATAGGCACAAATGCCGGGCGGATTTAAAAAGAGTGATCAGACAACAAAATCTGGGAAGCATCCCGCAGCCGGCGGCAACCCATTCTGCTCTGCCGCAGAAGCGGAGTGAAAAGACACCGTAGGTAACGGGTTGTGATGGGCCACGGATGGACTTTCCCCTGTCTGATCACCCCAGCACGCTTTCAGGGCATCAGGATAGTCTGATCAGGCCATCCCGAGCTGACTCTGTGCTGTTGTCCCCCACCCCCACCCCAGTATGTGCATCATCGCAAACTCCATAGGGAGCCCTCAGTGTGGAGGTGCAATTAATCGATTCCTCGTTTAAGCGCATGGGGAAAAAACAGCAAAAAAACCCCACAACTCACCAGCAGTTGCGTCTGATCACACACTGACAAGCTGTACCCGCAGCGCCAAAGGCAGGTGTGATCTCCCAAATGTGGGTCAAATCCCTCCGGAGGAAACAGCCTCACTCCCCCCACCCGCTTTATCTGGTGCGTGTGACCACAACCTAACACAGCTAGATCTATCAACAAAGGGTAAATATAACAAACAAAAATGCCCATATACTAACTTAATTTCCTTATGAATCACCCAGCCCATGAGTAATGGAGCAAAAGGAAGTTTCTTGCTCTGAAACAAAGAATGGTTCGGGGTGGGGGTGGGGAATCATAAAATCATCTAATCTTGTTGACCATCGACCATGGTTTGTTTGCGACAAACACAAGCTTGGCTTATGAGCGCCTTCCCTGCTCCTTTCCCCACTCATGCAGAACAGAGATGGAAGACTTCCAGGTTTGAAAGGAATCACAGATTTTCTGGGATACGCCAGTCACAGGGCTTTAACAAACTGCTGCTGCTTTCGGGCCCGTGAACCTGCCTTCCAGATTCGTCCATGTTTTCAGTCTCCCCTCTGCAGGGGAGGGGTGCAGGAGGGGCCCACAAGCCTGAGGAAGGGGCAGACTTATTCTTGTCACGCACAAACTGGAGGCTGTTGGTGATGTCTGAACGCCAGCAGTACCTTTCCATTTCAGCTCGCTCCCCCACCATTCTGCAGAGTTCACGCCAAGCGGCTGAACCCTGTCCCCATCTCATGCATACAAAAAGGACAAGGCATGCCGTTCCTAAAGACTCGCCTACCTTCTTTGAAAACTTGCGGTTGTCTTCCAGAAACCGCCTCTCGCGGGGCAAAAAGGTTCGGAGACTGGCTTTCACCTGGAAGAAAGAAGAGAACACAGTTTTAGATTGAACGTTATAATTTTAACGGTATTCTGTTTAAATATTACCATGTTTGCCGCCTTGTAGATCCTCATTGGGAGGAAAGGCAGTATAGAAATGTTTTTAAGTTAATGAATAACATAAATAAACTCCAGCATAGGTTACCAATAGGCCTGCCAACCTCCAGGAGAGACCTGGAGATCTCCTGGAATCTGCAGACTACAGAGATCAGGTCCCAGGGGGGGGATTGCTGATTTGGAGGGTGGATATGTAGCATTATACCCTGCTGAGACCCCTCCCTTCCATAAACCCTGTTCCCCCCCCAGGCTCCACCCACAGATCACCAGAAATCTGCCAAGCTTAAATGGGCAAACCTAGTGTAATCTATATATCTAATTCCCAAGTGCCCCCCACGTGTGAATACTTAAATCCGCGCAGGGGGCACTTGGAGGGCAGAGGGGGGGTTCTGCAGGCGGGGGGTAACCCCCCCCCCCCCCGCTTGCAGAAAAATCCGAAATCTATCAAAAACTTTTCGGGGGATCTTTAAATCTCCCGAAAAGTAAAAGAGCGTCTCCTGCGCATGCGCGGGGAACGCTCTTGGAACGGCAGCGGCCCGGCGAGAGTCGCCGAGGCCAGACGACAGCCCGCGGAGGAGGGGGAAGGGGGCGAGTGGCGGGCCCGCCGGGAGTCTCTGGGGGGGGAAGGGGGCAAGTGGCGGGCCCAGCGAGAGCTGCCGAGGCCCGCCAGGAGTCTCGGGGGGGAAGGGGGCGAGTGGCGAGCCCGGCGAGAGCTGCCAAGGCCCGCCAGGAGTCTCGGGGGGAGGGGGCAGAGGAAGGGGGGGAAGGGGGCGGAGGAAGGAGGAGCAGCTGTCAGCTTCTCCCCCCCCCCCGCGAATATCGCGCCCCCCCCCCCTTGTTCTCTCAGAATTACAACCAAACTCCAGACAACAGAGATCAGTTCCCCTGGAGGAAATTACAGTTTTGGAGTAGGACGTCTAAGTCATCACTTCCTTGTTCTGTTCCGTCTTGGAGGGGAGGGGACATGGCTCAGTGGTAGAGCATCTGCTTGGCATGCAGAAGGTCCCTGGTTCAATCTTTGGCATCTCCAGTTCAAAAGGACAAGGTGGAAAGTTTAGGACAGGGTGGAAGGTGACGAGAAAGACCTTGCTGGTCTGAGTAGACACTACTGTCTCTGGGGGACCAAAGGTCTGATTCAGTATAGGGCAGCTACATCTGTGACCCTCTCTCCCCAACCTCTGCCCTCCGGAGGCTCTGCCCCCAAATCTCCAGATGTTTCCCAAACCTGAGCTGACAAACCAAGCATCACACATCCTGTCCTGAAGTCCTAAATATCCTATTCTGGAATGCACCGAAATCCTAAACAGCTATCCTTTCCCTAAAGGGCACCTATCTTAAGTTAGGACTTAAATCGATTTATCTCTGATAGGTAGGGTTACCAGCCTCCAGGTAGGGTCTGGAGATCTCCTGCTATTACAACTGGCCTCCAGCTGACAGAAGTCAGTTCACCTGGAGAAAATGGCTGCTTTGAAGGGTGCACTCTTTGGCGTTATATCCTACTGAAGTCCCTCCCACCCCAAAGCCCACCCTACTCAGGCCCTGCCCCCAAATTCCAGGTATTCCTAACCCGGAGCTGGCAACCCTACTGATACACATTCGTGTTTTACACACACACACACACACACACACACACACACACACACACATTACTTGCACCACTAAATGCTTAAAAACCTAGAAGGGAAGAGAGATGGGAAAGGACGAGCTCTTAACACTCTCAGACTTACAGGATTAAATAAGACATCAAGTTCCAAATGGATCACTCCTTTCGAAGGAAGTTCCAAGTCTTTATTCTTCAAAACGTAGCAGCTTTGCTGTCCATTTCTTATCTGAAAGGGAGTATGGATTGAAAAAGGGACTCAATAAAAAAAAAGGCATCGATCGCTTCTGTTGACATAAACGGGATTTCTTAACAAGCGCGTTCCAGGAACAGGGATGTTGAACTTCATTTAACAAAGCAATCGTTCGAGGAGTGGGGGGGGGGGGGGGGGACACACATTTAAACATTGACAAACACCCAAGAATGCCCTATTGAAATCAATAGCATTTACCTCAGAGTAAGCATGTGCTTTTTACGCCGAGGACACCAGCCAGATACGAAGCCCTTCTAGGGCTCCTAGCCAGGGCCCGCAACCAACAGAAGAGTGGAAGGCCATTGCAACCATCATTGGCACGACTCTGAATTTTTCTTATTTTGTTCCCCCAGACCAGAAGCCAGAAGTTCAGGGGGCCAAACAGGAGGTTGGGTACGTAAATACCTGGAGATTTGTGGGTGAAGCCTGGGAGGGTGGGGTTTAAGGAGGGGAGGGACCTTGGCAGGGCCTAAAGCCATACCGTCTACCTTCCAAAGCAGCCATTTTTTTCTCCAGGAGAAGTGGAACAAACAGACAAACAGCAATCCATGTAGCCCGGAGATCAGCTGTAACTCCAGGAGCTCTCCAGCCCCCACCTGGAGGTTGGCAACCCTATGGTGACCTGTCACCCCCTTTCCCCCTCAGCTAGGGTATTTAATGCTCTATGGATCCCAACCTATTTGCACTGTTTTTGGATCTGAACCTTATGGAGTGTGTGACATCCGTTCAGAGAAGACAAGGATGTTCCTTACATGGCACAGAACGGTGTGGCAGAATGCAGAGGCGGCCGAAAGGGCCACACCACCTCCAGTGCCAGGTGAAGGGTGACAGTTTTAAAAACTCCCCTCCATGAATAATCCCCCATCATTAGAAGAGGAGGAGGAGAAGGAGGAGGTTGGATTTATACCCTGTCATTCACTACCCGAAGGAGTCTCAGAGCGGCTTACAATCTCCTTTCCCTTCCCCTCCCCACAACAAACACCCTGTGAGGTAGGTGGGGCTGAGAGAGCTCTTTCAACGACTGCTCGAGAGAACACCTCTGAGAGAACTTGTGACCGACCCAAGGTCATACCAGCTGGCTGCATGTGGAGGAGTGAAGAATTCAAACCCGGTTCTCCCAGATTAGGGTCCACGCTCCAAACCACTTCACCAAACTGGCTCTCTCCAATTAGAAAACCCACTCCGTTAAATCCTTGCCATTTGAAGTTCTAGTGCTTAGATTTTCAGGGAGTTTTATTACATTAAAGCCTTGGAAACACCCCCCCCCCCTTAGTCATTTCACCTGCAGTGTGAAGTAGTTGCTATATTGCAGGTGGAAATCTCCTGAGATTACTACTGATCACGAGGCATTAGTTCACCTGGATAAAACGGTCCCTTTGGAAGACGGACTGTATGGTATTATACCCCATTGAAGCCCCTCCCCTTCCTAACAGCCACCCTCCTCAGGCTCCAACCCCAAAATCTCCAGGTATTTCCCAACATGGAGCTGGCAACCCTAGGCATAGTCTATCTTACCTTCTGAGGTCTCTTATTACCTGTAGGCTTGCCAGGGCTGCCACCAGCAAGGCTGGTTGCCCACCACCACTCTAAGCCATGGTGGAAGGGGGGGGGAAACAGCAACCATAGAGTAAAACTAGAGTTTCCAGACCACCCTTGAGGTGGTCCCCCTCTGCCAGGCCCCACCGCCAACCAGTGATGTGACCTAGAGGTGATGTCATCACATTGGCAACATCTGGGTGGCACTCTGGTATTTGGGCAAAAAAACTCTATGGTAGAAGCCAAATTTACCATCGAGTTTTGCCCAAATACCAGAGTGCCACCCTGAAGTTGTGATGACGTCACTTCCAGGTCGCATCAGAAGTGACGTAGACACAGTGTTGAAACACTGACTGGGCCTCGCTTCTTTTTCCCAAGTAGGTCCTCCCTGCCAGCCAACTGGGCCTTCCTTCCACTCCGGGTAAGCCACTCCAAATCCCCCATCAGTTGCCAGGAGGGTCCTGGCGACCATAAGTAAAACTATAATGTTTCTGACGTTTCCTAGAGCTTCCCACTATCACTTCTGGGCTGTATCTGGAAGTGATGTGGCAAGGCTGCTGGTAGTGTTGCCAAGTCTGGGTGGGAAAATACCTGGGGACTTTGGGGGTGGAGCCGGGAGAGGGCGGGGTTTGGGGAGGGGAGGGGCCTCAGCATGGTAGAATGCCATAGAATCCACCCTTCAAAGCAGCCATTTCCTCCAGGGGAGCTGATCTCTGTCAGCTGGAGATCAGTCGTAAAAGCGGGAGATCCCCAGCCCCCACCCGGAGGCTGGCAACCCTAGTTGCTGGCATTGCTACACACCCATGTATCCACCCCTCTGTGGTGTTGCCAACCTCCAGGCGGTAGCTGGTGATCTCCTGAGATTACATCTAATCTCCAAGAGGCATAGATCAGCTCATCTGGAGAAAAGGGCCCTTTTGAAAAATGGACTCTATGACATTACACCCCACAGTCCCTCCCCTCCCCAAACCCTGCCCTCCTCATGCTTCCCCCCCAAAATCTCCAGGTATTTCCCAAACTGGAGCTGGCAACCCTAGCCAGGCCTGTCATAGGATTGCTAGGTCCCCCCTGGCTACTGGCAAGGGATGGGTGTCAGGACTATCATATCCAGGCTGGGAAACTCCTGGAGATTTGGGGATGGAACGTGGGGAGAATAGGGACCTCAGTGGGGCACAATGCCACAGAGTCCACCCTCCAAAGCATCCATTTTGTCCAGAGAAACTGGTCTCTCTGGTCTGGAGATAAGGTATAATTCCAGGGGATCCCCAGGTCCCCCCTGGAGGCTGGCATTCCTAGCTTGGCAACCCTAATCGCCTCGTTCTGTTCCATTTGGAGACCAGGCCTCATCCTAGATCCCGTGGAATTTAAGATAAATCAAACAGCTAGAGCCCTAAATGGCACTGTCATTGGCTGGGGGTGGGTAAAAGCGATAATTAAAAAAGTATCAAGGCCCATCCTAACGGTATCATCACTCTTCTGTATTGCAGAAAACGGACCAATTGCCAAGCCAGCAAAAGCTGCTTTGGAATCTAGACAGTCACCAGAAAATCATTAGTGCCTGCTATTTAGCACTGTAAACAGCTCTTTCCCCGTCCAAATAGCAAAGGGGAGGGGAAGCCGAATATCTCACACAGCAATATTACAACCCGAAATCATGTCAGAAAGGCAACATTCCCTCCCACCCGCAATTGACTAGCTAAATAAAATCGACACAGAATTTGACCAACCCTAATTTGGAGAGAGAAACGCATACAAGTGATTTTTTTTTTTAAAAAAAGGACACACCTTCATTCCGTCAAAACCACTTTGCACGTCAAATTTCAGACGGGCTGGCAAGTTTTAATTTGTCCGCTCACCCTTGTGGGGTTAAACATCGATGCAAAATATTTTTTAAAATGTCATTTCCCAACCAATTTGGAAGCCGTTTGGCTCCTCGCGAAGGTGTCCTTCATTTTTCTTTTTTAAAAAGGGACAGCAAAAATGCACAGATTATACACGGTAGGCTAAGTATTCATTAAACATTTGGCTTGATTTTATTTTTTTTAGGCAGGGGACCAGCTAATTCCAAACAGAAGTGACAATAAAAGCTGTCACTTACCCCCAAAAAAGCTTATTTGGGGAAATGAAAACACTCAGAGATTTAAAAGGTAACTTGGAGGAGATTGGGGGGCATGAAAGTGCAGCTGTAATTCAAAATAGCTACCGCGAAAATGGGAACAAATTTAGTGCAAACTACGGATGGGGAGAAATTGGGGGTGGGGGGTTTCAAAGAAGAGGCCATTTGTTTGTTCATGGTCACCCCTCTTTTACCATACCAAAATGTGTTGTTTGAAGATTCCCTGATTTGTTCATATAGGATTCACGGATTGCTGGATATGGTACTGTAATTCACCTCCAGGTAGGAAGAGGAGATTGTATTTATGCCCTGCTCTTCACTACCCGGAGGAGTCTCAGAGCGGCTTAAAATCTCCTTTCCCTTCCCCCTCCCCACAACAGACACCATAGGCATAGACTACGGGGGGGGGGCTCGAGGGCTCGAGCCTCCCCCGAAATTTCCCAGGGGGGACTGAGCCCCCCCGGGGGCTCCCTCCCTCTTTTCCCGGCGAAGGGAGAGGGAAGGAGTGGGGGGGGGGGGAGAGAGAGAGATGCCTCGGAAGGGCCCGGGGAAGCACAGAGGTTTCCCGGCGAGGGGGGGGGGGAACATCGCCCCAGTGAGCGTGTGAAGCGTGCGTGCTAAAGAGCCCCCCCCCCCCCCGGATTTTACAAAAGTCTATGCCCCTGACAGACACCCTGGGAGGTAGGTGGGGCTGAGAGAGCTCTCCCAAGAACTGCCCTTGAGAGAACAGCTCTGAGACAACTTATGACTGACCCAAGATCACACCAGCAGCTGCATGTGGGGGAGTGGGGAATCAAACCCGGCTCTCTTAGATTAGAGTCTATGCTTCTAACCACTACACCAAACCACAGCTGGCAAACCCCAGGAGGAACTGGCAAGCGGGCACTGGTGTGCTGGCATTGCCCCATTGTGCTGATGTCACTTCCAGTAAAAAAAAAAAACAGAAGTGCCATCTCTAGACACTCTGGGATTGTATGAAAACTCTATGGTGCTTTGTTTTGTTTTTTTGTAAAATGCTTGAGTGTCCACCATGTCACTTCCAGGTTTTACCAGAAATGACATACACTCATTTTCTCCCACCAGAGCCTCAGTCTGGCATCCCTCCCTCCAAGATTCCTGTTCGTAAGTTACTATGAATTAGTGTGGTGGTTAAGAGTGTAAGTCTAGTATCTGGAAGAACTGGGTTCGAATCCCCATTTGTACCATGGAAGCTTGCTCGGTGAACTTGGGCCAGCCTCATGCTGTCAGGCCAACCTACCTCGTAGGGTTGCTGTGACGATAAAATGGAGGGAAGGAGAATGACGTAGGCCCCTTGAGGAAGAAACATGGGCTAAAAATGCATCAAATACGTAAATAATCTACATACAAAGTACCTTTGAGCTTTCTTTGTACATGCACTGGATAATTCTCATAATACATCCAATACATGTATAGCTGAATTTGTGATTTAAAGTCCACATTTCAGCAGGTGCTAGTCCCTGGCAAAGCAAACACATGTTGGCTCTTCCTTACAAACAGATGTACTTACACACATGAAGGATATGCATTCACTCACTGTAACATGTGGACAGGAAAATTCCAGTGTGAATGACTACTGTAGTGCAAACATCCCAACAATGTGTGGATCAAGTCCGGGATTAGTTTTCAAGGATTGAAGAGTTTCTTTTCTACAATATCAATTTTATTTAGAGATAGAGACCTTGGGGTCGGGATGGGCAGACAAACACCCAGGCAGAGATCATATTTAAAGCTGTATCATTCAGATGCAATGGAATTGAAAAACAGGGGTTAGAAGTGCACCAGAACAGATATCACCACAGGCAGGGGTCCGTTGGAGCGGGAGCGCACAGGAGTGCAGCTCCGGGAGTGAGGAGCCCAGGGGGCGGGCATATGACCAAGCCCCGCCCCCTCCTCGGCTTCCCCGAGCAATGCAGAGGCGCAGCGCCCCGGGGAAAGCCCTGCTAGGGTCTTTATTGTTTTTAATGTTTTGTTTTGATAGTGATAATTTTATCATTGTTCCTTTTATGACTGTGTGCTGCTTTTCCAGAGACTTGCTCAAGGTGGCATATACATTTTCTCAGTATACCATTTTTTATCTGGGCACATGGCACATAAGTACTGGAGAAATTTCACCAACCCTTCAGCAGCTCCCACCCCATCAGTTTGGTGTAGTGGTCAGGAGTTGGACTCTAATCTGGGAGAACCGGGTTTGATTCCCCACTCCTCCACATGCAGCTGCTGGTGTGACCTTGGGCCAGTCACAAGTTCTCTCAGAGCTGTTCTCTCATGAGCAGTTCTCAAAAGACCTCTCTCAGCCCCCCCTACCTCACAGGGTGTCTTGTTGTGGGGAGGGGAAGGGGAAGGGATGGGTGGTGCACATGTCCTGGGTATCTCAAGTCTACTTGAAACCTGGTGGTTTCAAGGGAGCAGGAAGAGAATGAGGGTGTGCTCTTGACGCTTATTTTTATTGCACAAAGTATTGGATGGGGAAGGGAATGGAGGAAGAGCAGGTCAGTTTCACTCACCTGTGGAGGGGAGCCTGAGGGGTGGGCGTTGCCTTCTGACACACTTCCGGTATGTTAGGGGGTGTGGCATATGCAAATGAGTTATGCTAATGCGCTCCTGCACCTCTTTTTCTACGAAATGACTCCTGAATTCGGTGGAATAATAGGATCAACCCACCCAACCCCAAAGCCAACCTGCACATTTCCTTAAATGCTTGATGGACATTTTAAAAAAAAAAACCATTGTCCTGCTGTGACCTAGAAGGGAGTAGTGGCCTCATGAAAGAAGGCATTTTGCAGTTTTGGTGCCACCTCCAAAGGGGCCCTTATCCTATGTAGCCAAAACATCTGTGGAATGCCTGTTAAGTGTAAATCTCCAGGGCTCATTTCGTAGCAGGAGCTCCTTTGCATATTAGGCCACACACCCTTGATGTAGCCAATCCTCCCAGAGCTTACAGTAGCCCCTGTAAGAAGAGCTCTGTAAGCTCTTGGAGGATTGGCTACATTAGGGGTGTGTGGCCTAATATGCAAAGGAGCTCCTGCTACAAAATGAGCCCCGTAAATCTCTATTGCAAGAATCTAAAATAGCCCCATAAGAAATGCTCAGAATGGACCTTTCTGCAAATGTAAAATTAACTATGCTTCAGGAATAGGAGATATGCGAACACCCCTCTTTGGGGGCAGGGGTTATTCAGAGGGACGCTTTTATCAAGTGTCACGGCTAATGCAAGTTGATGCGAGCTGGGAATACTGGACTGGGTCAAGGGTGACCCAGGTTCAAATCTCTGCTCCCCATGAAACTCGTTGAGTTAGGCCACTCACTCGTTCTCAACCTAATCTCCCTCACAGGGTTGCTGTAAAGTTAAAATGGAGGAGGGGGAAGAACCTCTCTTACACATTCAGGGAAATGCTGATTGCAACTTTGGGGTCAGGAAGTGGTTTTTCTCCAGGCTGGTTTGGCCAGGGATCCTGGAGGTTTTTTATGATTATCTGGGCGTGGAATAGTGATCACTGCGGGTGTGGAGGGGGAGGTATTTGTGAATTCCCTGCATTGTGCAGGGGGTTGGACTAGATGACCCTGGAGGTCCCTTCCAACTCTCTGATTCTATGATTCTAACCATGTGTGCTACCCTGAGCGCAAGACAAAAGCATACTACATAAACAAGAGCAAGGGTCTGAAATCTTCATTTCAAATCTCTCCTCAATGGCCTTAAGGACAGGAATAAATCCCAGCTCTCCTTGGTCCGGCAATTTGTGATAATAATCCTAACCAAGGATCACCAAGATGATGCCCGTGAAAAGACTTAAACGCACAAGATATTAAATACTATCAGCACGGTGATTTCCAAGCTGAAACCAAGGGCAGCCTTATGGGATGTCGAATCTCACCGAATGGCATGCCAGATTTCTCGAGGATTAATGGGTCTATTGGCTCAACGGAACAAAACATACCCCAGGAAAAATGGATTCGTGGGAGTGATGGCGCTGCTACGCCCAGCCGATGCTAAACCTATTAAGCCGTAACCTTCCTGACCGCTCGAGAATTTTAACGAAATGGAACGTCAGAGATTGATACAGTACAGGATGCCAAAGAGACAGGGCCCTTCTGGAAGAGAGGCCGGCTTCCCTTGTTCTTGTCTCGAAGAAAAATGGCCTCCTGACTTCTCCCCCACTCCTCCCTTTAATTTCATGTCAGGAAGTTCCAGATGCAAGTCAGACTCAAATGCAAACTTGGAGCCAACTGTGGATGACATGACACAAAACAGCAAAGATCCAACCCCGTTGTGATCTCCTGGCAACCAAGATAACAGCAAGGAGGAGGAGGAAGAGGAGAGAATGGATTTATACCCCGCCCTTCACTACCCAAAGGAGTCTCAGCGTGGCTTACAATTGCTTTCCCTTCCCCGACAGGCAGGTGGGGCTGAGAGAGCTCTCTCGAGAACTGCTCCTGAGAGAACAGCTCTGAGAGAACTTGTGACTCACTATGGTCACACCAGCAGCTGCATGTGGAGAAGTGGGGAATCAGACCCGGTTCTCCCAGATTAGAGTCCACGCTCCTAATTACTTCACCAAACTGGCTCTCCTGCACCAAAGAGGCCACACTGAATCCTCTACCATTCCAATTTTGGACCAAAGTTAGCTATTTGGGGCAGAGCAAGATGGAAACTAGGGTCACCAACCTCCAGGTGGTGGCTAGAAATCTCCAGGGATTACAACTCATCAGTTCACCTGGGGAAAATGGCTGCTTTGGAGGCGGGCTATATAGCATTATACCCCATTGATGTCCCTCCGCTCCCCAAACCCCCCCTTCCCTAGGCCACACCCCCAACATCTCCAGGTATTTCCCAACCCAGAGATGGCAACCCTAGCTGGAAAACTGCTGCAGATTTGGGGGGTGGAGCCTGGGGAGGGCGGGGTTTGGGGAGGGGAGGGACCTCAGTGGGGTACAATGTCATATAGTCCACCCTCCAAAGCAGCCATTTTCTCCAGGGGATCTGATCTCTGTAGTCTGGGGATCAGTTGTAATTCTGGGAGAGTGCCTGGCCTCGCCTGGAGGTTGGCAACACCGGTAGAAACTGTTCCAAATCAATCAGGTGGTTTATTTCTACAATTTCTAACACAGCCTTTCTCTGCCCAAAGCGAAGCTGGTAGCACCTTGCAGGAGGGATGGTACAGGAAGAAGGCAATGGCAAAGAACAAGTGAGCTTAGATTTCTCAGGTCCCCCTTGACCATGGGGGGGGGGGGGAAGTGTCGCCAGATGTTGTTGTTAGCCCTTCAGCCGTGTCCAACTCTTGGTGATTCTACGGGCCAGCTCTTTCCACGTTTTCCGATTTCACACTGTTTCTTTGCGTTGTTCCATGCTCTGGCTGGTGTCGACTTTTAAGGTGTCCAGCCACCGTGTTCTTTGGCGGCCTGGTTTCCTTTCGCCGCTAACCAATTCAAGCGTAATTGCTTTGAGTTCTTCCACACGACAGGGCCAAAGTAAGCTAGATATGGGTTGGAAAACTCCTGAAGGTTTGGAGATGGAGACTGGGGAGGGCAGGGACCTCAGTGGGGCGCAGTGCCACAGATTCCACCCTCCCAAACACCCAGGGGAACTGATCTCTGTAGTCTGTAGTTAAGCTGTAATTCCAGGGGATCTCCAGGCCCCACCTGGAGTCTGGCATCGTTACATCAGCTTCTCGGAAAATCCCAGCCAAGGCAGTGTGGGTCTTCAGTATTTACAAAATGCCCCTCAAAAATGCCACACAACTTGCATCCTAAAATATGAGGCTGCCCTACAGCATGAGACACTGGTCCATTTCGTGCAGCATCGGTCCATTTCCCACACACAAATCAGTACCTGGATAAATGGGAGGTCTAAACGCTACGTCCAGTTGCGCGTACACCGACTGTAACATGAGGATTATCCAACGGGTGTGAAAAGAAAAGGGCGTGCAAACTGTACGAACGTTCGCTGTCATATGCAAACGGGGTTAAACGAGGACGGATTTTCCAGTCTCTGCTACCTGAAATCTGTCGACGAGGACTCAGCCTAGGAGCTGCGAAAACACATGCTCGACCCGTTGCAGATGCAATACCAACAATTAGAGCCCAAATGTTTTATCGGGTGTGGATTAAAATCTTTGGCTCTCTGCTTGCCAGGTAAGAACTAAACAGGGGGGCGGATCCAGCGCTGCAGAGCCCAAATTTGCCATTCCTGAGATAAAGGTAACTCTGTCTTGAACCTCAGAGAAGCCAGAGAGAACGGAGATGAGATAAAACGGCTCATACTCTAACTCCTCTCTCTCTCTCTCATGCGCACACACCTTCCCCTCCTCTCCCCGCTTTCTCTGCCTGCCTCGTTACAGGGATCCTGAGGGAATCTTGACAAATGTCTATAAAATCAAGAGAAAAAGAAATCAAGAACCTAACATCTTCTGACTGTCAGCCCACACAGCCGGCTGCCTCTCACACAGGCCATTTGGCAGGCGCTGGCTCTCCAGGAGACCAGCTGCTCGCGCCGCTCCCGTCCAGTAACATCAGGGATACGAGGACTCAGGGAGAAATTAACAGAGTCATCAAAAATTGAATAAAAGATGTTAAGGAGCCGTTCCTCCCTCCGTAAACATCGAACGGTTCGCCGCATGGAGCGGGCTTTGAGTGCCATTCCAAAAAAAAAAAAAAGTTGAAACAAAATGGCTGTCTGATCACCACAGGATCTAGAAAGGGGGCCGCATTGAATCGAAAAGTTAGGGGCGTTGTGGGGAAACAATCCACGGGCAAGAGAGACACGCTCAAGAGGACCAGCAACTTAAGCATCCCATGTTGGTGGCTGAAACGGGAGCAGGCAGGTGGGAACGAACAAGGATGGTGTAGGGGGTTCCGGCATCAGACGGGGCTCTGAAAGGCCCGGGATTCAAATCCCCACACCATCATGGAAGCTTATTGGGTGGCCTTGGGCCGGTCACACACTCTCAGCGTATTCTACCTCACAGGATTGTTGTGAGGATAAAATGGAAGACGGGTGAAAAACGTTAGCTGCTTTGGGACCCCATTAGGGAGAAAAGCAGGGTATCAGTGAAGTAAATTAATGAAGTAAAAGGTCAGATCTGGTTGGAAACTACAAAGAGAAAGGAAGATTTCCCCAGCTGGTTTCTCCCATCAATCTGACATGAAGGCTTGCAAGAGTGCTCTTTCATGACCCGGAATCATGGTTCCATCACCCCACCTTCAATTCTGGTGTCCAACCTGATAGAAGGAAGAGATAGCCCATCTCTCTCATAGCTGCAAGTAATTGGTGAAGGACATGCAAAACATCTGCCGATCAACGACGTGAACTGAAAAGCAGTCTCACGCCATGTTGACAAAATGTATATTTCACTGCCTAGGGTAATGCAAAGGGCAAAACAATTGCAAGTTTATAGCAGACACAGATACACAAAATCCCTGCAGGTTGTGCTGATCAGCTAGCACCTGAAAAATTACCAAGACACCTCAATCTTACAAAACGGTTGTAAGCTTTATTTTCCCCTTTCTGAGAGCCAGTTTGGTGTAGAGGTTAGCAGCGTGGATTCTAATCTGGGAGAGCAAGGTTTGATTCCCCACTCCTCCACATGCAGCTGCTGGTGTGACCTTGGGTCAGTTACAAGTTCTTTCAGAGCTGTTCTCTCACGAGCAGTCCTTGAAAGAGCTCTCTCAGCCCCACTGAGTGTCTGTTTTGGGGAGGGGAAGGGAAAGGAGATTGCAAACCACCCTGAGACTCCTTCGGGTAGAGAAGGACAGGGTATTAATCCAATCTCCTCCTCCTTCTCTTTCCCCCATGATTCAGGCAGGCTGCATAGTTATTTTAGACTCTTTTAAAATTATTTTGCAAACATCCATCCTACAGTAGATGAGGCAAAAGAAGAGGAGAAGTGGGGAATCAAACCTGGTTCTTCAGATTAGAGTCCGCACTCCTAACCACTAATTTCCAAATAATTCATTGGGAAAAAATATAAATGACTATCACTCAAGACTGCTCCACGGTGAAGAATCTGTCCTCACTTTGTGAATACAAAAAAAATAGCCATGGTGTCTCTTTAAATATTACATCGGTCTTCACCCTCCAGTTGACAAAAGAAATGACTGATTAAGCCAAGACTATATTGACTAGAAGAAGGGGGGGGGGGGAGAAAGAGATGAAATTATAATTGTCACTGTTTGAGCGCGCTAAATTAAACAGTGGCACCTTAAAGACTAACAACATTTATTTCCACGTAAGCATTTGTGAGCCATGGCGCTGTGCTTCAGATAAGTGACAGTGAGCCGTGGCTCAACAAACGGCCATCTGAAAATAAATACTGTCATGCTTTTTTAAGGTGCTTGGGGAATTTTGTTTCATTTTGCTCCAACAAATGCGACTGCCCTTCTGCCATCAAGTCGCTCTCGCTAACCCAGCATAATATGCAAAAGAACGAATGAGCAAAGCAGAGAAGAAAGCAAAAAGCATACTATAAAAATATCAGTTTCCTAAAGTTAAATCAAAGCAGAGATGAAGCGATGATATATGGGGGCGGGGGGGGGGGGGTATCTCTCCGTTCATTAGTGTTTGACTGAAAGACAACCCCACCCCCCATAACATAAGGAGAGCCGTAAATAGTGTCCGAGACACATCTATCAAAGAAGCTTGTTTTCCTTTCTTGTCCGGGTTGCTCAGCCCACCGGAGGAAGGTATCTCCCACTGAAACCATCAAGGCAGGAATGATGTACGGAGCAAAGATAAACTTACAGACAGCAGCGGAATGGCAACTTTTCCAAGGAAGTCTGGCGGCTTGTCTCCGTCTTCATCAAACACCGTCACCTCAAGAACGTCATGGATGTCTTTAACAGGGCTGAGGGAAGAGATTTACAGAGAAAGAAAAGGTTAGGAATATGCACCCATCCCATCTATCATCCCCCCTCCCAAAAAAAAAACCCCTAAAGAGTCAAGAATAGCTTTTCACTAATTGCTCCATTGCCCCTGAGGATGAAAACTCACATTCCATTATATTCCTTCAGACTCCAAACCTATGTTCACCATGCCCCCGTGTTAGGCTGCTTCACATCATAAAAGAAAACATCTTGTGAAGCAGACTATATTTTAGGATATGAAAGTGTGAAGAATAAGATGGGCGGGCGAGCTGGACAAGGAACAAAATATAAAACCTGGGTAGCCGTGTTGGTCTGAAGTAGTAGAACCTTCAAGTAGTAGAACCTTCAAGACCAACAAAGTTTTATTTAAGGGAGAACAAATTTAGAGTCCTGTGGCACCTTTAAGACCAACAAAGTTTTATTCACTTGAAAAAGTGTGCATGCACACGGAATAAGCCTTTGTTGCTCTTAAAGGGGCCTCTGGACTCTAAATTTGGTCTGCCGCTTCAGACCAACAAAGGTTTATTCAGGGTATGAGCTTTTGTGTGCATGCACACTTCCTCAGATACGGTGAAATGGAATTTACCAGTCCATACATATAAGGCAGAGGTTGAACAGCAAATCAGCATACAATACAATGAAGCCGCTTTAACAGGTGCAAACAGGAATAACAAGGTAAGTTTATACGGTCATCCTTGTTTGGAGGAGGAGGAGGAGGAGGAGGAGGAGGAGGTGGAGGTGGAGGCGATTGGATTTATACCCCGCCCTTCACTCGGAGTCTCAGAGCAGCTTACAATCTCCTTTCCCTTCCTCTCCCCACAACAGACACCCTGTGAGGTAAGTGGGGCTGAGACAGCTCTTTCGAGAACTGCCTGCATGTGGAGGAGTGGGAAATTAAACACAGTTCTCCCAGATTAGAATCCACGTTCTTCACCACGACACTAAACTGGCTCTCAACAATAATCCGGCTCACTGTCGTAGGGTGACATTTGTTTCAAAAGGAAGTGGGGAGAAACACTAAAGCAACTTCCGGGGAGAAACACTGAAGCAAATAAACATGTCAAAAATGGAGATAGATGTGTAAATGTATCCTTCTTCATTGTGGAGTGCTAAGAGTAATTAACTGGGGCAGGTGTGTATGCCTCATTTCCATAGGGTACAGATGTAGCACTGGATAAAGACTTTCTCAGCTTTGAAGGTCTTGACCCTTCCAGCCCTTTCTGGCCTGGATCTCTCCTGTGTGAAGGATCGCCTCTCCCCCAGGAGCACAACAAAACCTTAAGATACTCACAACAAGACGTGTGCGCTTTTCCTTCCTTGAAGGAAGTAAGATACCTGACAGCCAAGGCAGGTTTCCAGCCTGGTATTGTGATTACAGTGATGGACCAGAATCCGGGAGACCCAGGTTCAAACCCCCACTCTGCCATGGAAGCTTACCAGGTGACCCTGTGCCAGTCTCACACTCTCAGCCTCACCTACCTCACAGGGTGGTTGTGAGGATAAAATGGAGGAGAGAAGAATGATGTAAGCTGTGTGGGCTTCCCCTGGGGAGGAAAGGGGGATGTAACTGGCCTAAATAAGTAAATAAATTCTACCGTGGCCCCATCCTTACTGAATGGCTGCCAATGGAAATCACAGCTGCCTTTTCTATCATTCATCTGAGGCTACACTGCTTAGCCGTGGCTTTTTTCTAACTTGGTTTTAATTATGTTTGTTGTGTTAATGCTGTGGGTTTCGCTTGATCTTTTTTTATTGTATTTATTTTTTGTATTTATTTTATTGCTTTCGCTTTATCTTTTTTTATTGTAAACCTCTGTGAGAAACAAAGGAAAGTGGTACAGAAATATAATAAGGAAACAAGCCTTTACTTTCTAAAACCTGCCCAGATCTGGCCCCGACTTCTATCAAAGCCCCCTGGTCTCTCTTGGCCTATTTCCCTAAAGAGGTTGCGACTCCTCAAAACTCAAGAGCAGCCCGGTTTCCAACTGCTAATCCACTTACAAAGTGAAGACCTGGTTCCACTCTGGATTGAGGTTCTTGTAAACGGTGTAACTCTGCAGTCGCCCATTCCCAAGCTCTAGCACACAGAAGGGATCACTTTTTCCTGGAGAGGGAAACCAGTTCTTATTAAAGTACATAATCAAGGGAGGAAAAAATAACGCAACATTTCAGGACACTGCCAGACGGCGCTTTCTCGTTTCCGTCCTCTTGAGAACTGCGCTCTTGCCTGGTTTGCGACGGCTACACTCTAGAGAACTGTCTGACTAAGTTCTGCTCAGTTCACGGAGGGCGTAGGTAAGGGCAAGTGGGAAACAACCTGGCCGCAGGGAATTGAAGTGGATTGCTTCAAAACTCGGGATCCCTTCAGCATGCAGTCCGTGTCACTGCTTGCTTCTCTGGACTTCTCCCGAAACAAACGGCGGAACTGACACTCAAAATATTAACTGTGAGGGGTTCAAATTCAGAAGGTAAATTTGGAATCTCAGAAGCTAAGCAGGGCCAACCCTGGGAAGTATTTGGATGGGAGACCTCCAAAGAATACCAGGGTCGGGAGGCAGAAGCAGGCGATCAAGCCACTTCTCTGAACATCCTCTGTGTCCCAGTAGGAGTCGCCAGAGGTCACCATGACTTCCAGGCATGGGCACCCCCACACGCACACGCACAAAATGCCAAAATACCCCCCCAAAACCCCAAAGCTATATTTGGCAGGATGCTTCCTCCACCCCAAAAGATCCATTGCTAAGTTAACCGTGGGTTTTTTGAAGCTTACAAGAAGGCCGCCAAGAGCCCCAGGAAGGACAAGCCCAAGAAGGCTGCCAAGAGCCTGGCCAAGCCCAAGCCCGTCAAGGCGAAGGCCAAAGCCAAGCCCAAGACGCCCAAGGCCAAGGTGGCCAAGCCCAAGAAGGCCGTGCCCAAGAAGAAGTGAAGCGCTTCTCTTGCGCCGCACCCGGCGGCCCAGTCGTCTCTTTCATCCCAAAAGATTGATAGACTGGCCTCTGATAAACTTGCTTTCCAAGACATATTGCTCTTCTTCGTCATTTCTCAGATGTCATGGGCAATGACAGTCTCTTTTAGGCATGGGAATTCCAAGTGTATCCGCCACTTATTTACCCCACCTTAGGGGCCATTAGGAAGCAGGTTTTCTCCCACTACCACACAGAATTTTGCTGTCCAATGCACTACCCAGAGAAATGTGACATCACTTTTGGGGTTTCCTGGAAGCGACATCAAGCAGCTGCCGATGGCTGCCACGAGTGCCCCCAACCTCCAAGTCTCCCAGTGGTTAACGAGGCATGACCTGGTGGCTGTAGAGAACACCGTAGCGCATTTGAAGGCATCAGCAGCTGGGGACCAGTGTTCCCTCTAAGCTGAGTTAGTGTGAGCTAGCTCACAGTTTTTAAGCCTCTGGCTCACACACCTTTTTGTCTTAGGCTGCGGTCACATGGCACGGGATTCCCGGTTAAAATCCCGCTTGGGATTTTTTTCTTCTGGGTTGGGATGTTTACAGTGCTCTATACCCCCCTCTGATGCCGATGCCGGCTGCCACCACCAGCCGCTGGTGGACCCGTCCTGGCTTCCTGGCTCACCCTAC
Organism: Lepidodactylus listeri; assembly: GCA_029233225.1. Lineage (NCBI taxonomy): Eukaryota > Metazoa > Chordata > Lepidosauria > Squamata > Gekkonidae > Lepidodactylus > Lepidodactylus listeri. The sequence goes on along the minus strand of JARCFY010000021.1, from coordinate 8,693,600 downwards.
GCTCTGCTCCAAGCTCTGAGCCTTGCTGGTCACCACCTACTAATTTTTTGGGTAAGAGATATGAGGGGGGGCTAGGTGGCGGTGGCCGGCGGGGTTTGGGGCCGGGAGCAGAGCATGGGGCAGCGTTTTTTTTTTTCCGTTTTTGCACTTGGGCACTTGAGTGCCCAAGCGCCCAACTGCAAAAACGGGGGGGAAAGAACAGGGACGGACGATCTGAACAGCCCTCTCTCGCAAACATTGCGAGAGAGGGTTGTTCAGATTGGCTCACTCACGCATCCCTTCCGCTAAGACCCGGGAAATACTAGTTTTTCCAGGGGTCCTTTAAAGCGGGAGAAAAGTGGAAGGCTTGCGCGAGTGAGCGAGCTTCAGAGCGGGATCCGTTTGAACGGGCACATAAAGAGCGAGAGCATACAGCTCTAATTCCCGCTCTTAAGTCCCGTGTGACCACGGCCTTAGCTGAGGAAGGATGGCTTCAGAGCAAACTCAGTTACACAGCAGCCAAATGGCTCGCTCACAACTTTAATGCCAGTAGCTCACAACGTAGAATTTTTGCTGACAAGACTCCACAGTTAAAGGGAGCACTGCTTGGGACCCACAGAAAATCCAGTCCCCTGACCTCTCTACAAGATGGTTCCTCCCCTCTACTCGTTGTTAGCCAGTATGTGGATGAGAGAAGATCATAAAAGGATTGGTGATTTAAGGGAACAGCAGCCTTGGACAAGTCCCATCATCCGTTAAAATAAAGGTATTAAAAAAGTGCTATAAGAATCAGCAGATAACAGGATCTCCGGCTCTCCAGGGCTGAGGACAGACTGGCAATCTAAAGCGGGGCAAGCACGCTTCGCAAACGGAGGAAAGGAGCACGTTCAGACATGCGCATCTGTCCGTCGGCTCCGTTGCGTACTTACCCGTCTCCCAGTCGCTTTCCTTCCGCTTTACCCGGACACCGTTTTTTCCCGGTGTTCAGGGGCCTTCCTCCGCATGCCTCCCGCTTCCAAACAGTGTGAACTGGAAGAAGCGGGAGGCATCCGGAGAAAGTGTGAACGCACCGGCAAAAAGTTTTGCGCATATGCGCATGTGCGCACATGCGAAAAACATCAAAGGAAAACAAAAAAAGTGCAGCGGCGCGCGCAAGCCGCGCGCGCTGGCTATGCGGCAGTCTGAACGCTCCGTGGCAGTCTGAACGCTCTGTATCGCCGCTGATCCACATTGCTCTGGCCAGTGTGAACGGCCAGCTCCGTGGGTTTTTTCCCCCGCTCCAGTTCCCTCCACTTTGCCTCCGCTTCAGATTGCCAGTCTGTCCTCAGCCCATGTTCAGCCAAATTTATTTTTTTTTCCCCAAGGAAAATTTTAATTGAAAGATAAAAATACCTTCAACAGAATACATAATAATTTTTTTCTTTTCAATTCAATACAGAATACAGTATCAGAAGTAAGAAATACTAAATATATATAAGAGTTGACAATCCTGTTAACATGGTTCATGTCTATTATTTGTTCGTTTAACCTTTGCTTTCTGCCTAGTGGTGATCTGTTAAGTGTATTATTGACATTAAACCAAGGAAAATGATTAAGGTAAGTATTTAAGGAGTTTGAGAGTATTTAAGAATGTTTGTCAGTGTTTAAATGTAATTAGAAGTATTTAGAAGCGAAGCCACTTGATAAACTTAGGATTAGATGGTATATCATTGTGTTCTGCCATATATGTAACAAAGGAGAACCATTTGCTAACAAAAGATGAGTGCCTTTCTGTAGATGTAGACCAGGGGTGGGCAATTGTTTTGGCTCGGGGGCCACTTTGTGGGAGCGGAGGTTAGCGGAGGGCCGCACCTTTTAAAGTGATTGCATTCATTAGTTAACTTTGCATTGCAGAAAAGGTATAAATTGTATCATAAAAATCAATAAATATAAATGAAATAAAATAGCGGTAGTTTTATTCAATTTATTTATTGTGCTGATTTCAAATCATCTATAGCTGCAAGCACATTTAATTTTAGAATCAGTTTAATGAGACAAATGTACCCTATCACACTTTTCTACAACTTTTTTGAAATCAGGAGTGAGATGGCTTGTTGAGATTCTCATCACAGCCTGCAAGTGAATGTCTGTCAAAGAGCATCTATATTTACCCTTGTTGATGTTCGTGCAGGAAAAATTTTGCTCACAAATATATGTAGACCCAAATATAGAGAACATTTTCCCGTGGCTGACTGTCTTGGCGGGCCGCAAAAAAACTCTGTGGCGGGCCGCATGTGGCCCCCGGGCCGCAATTTGCCCACCCCTGACGTAGACAATTGCCCTTCAACTATGTCCGCTATCTTATCCATCATGAAATGATCCCAGCATTTGTTTTTCCATTCTGTTTTTCCATTCTGTTATACCAGGTGGGGTAGGTGCTTTCCATGAATAGTCAATCGAGCCGTTGCTAGAAGAGTAGAGGTTAACGTGTTTATTTCAATCTCAGGATCGATTCCTTCTTCCAAATTGAGGAGGAGTACCACTGGGTCTAACAGTAGTCGTTGAGATGTAATGTTTTCTATTTCTGTTAACACTTGTCTCCCGAAGGTTTATTATTTATTTATCTATCAAATTTATACCCCGCCCTCCCTGCCAAAGCAGGCTCAGTCTACGTCATGGTAGGTAAGAGAACCTGCATTTCCAGAGCAGCTGCGTGTTCCTCATTGGACCTCAATCATGGCACACCACAGGGACCAGGGGGGGGGGGGAAGCAAGGCTTTTTGTGCCAAAGTACTTTGACCTGCAGTTGCGCGATCACACATTTCAATGAAGCTGCGGTCACAACTCGCCACTGCGTGATCAGACACAACCACTGGCAAGTTGGGGTTGTTTTTTTTTTTCCATTTCTTTCCGATTCGCTTAAACGGGGGATCGATGAATTGCACCTCCACCCTGAGGGCTTCCTATGGCAGTATGCGACGATGCGCACACTGAGAAGGGGAAACAAACAACAGCATGGCGTCGGGATAGCCTGATCATTCTATCCCCGGCGCCACAACTGCGCACTGGAGCGATTACATGGGGAAAGTCCATCTGTGGGCCGCAGCAACCCATTTGCTACTGGATTTTCTCTACTGTGTTTTTTTACTGCGCTTCTTCGGCAGAGAGCAACAGCTTGCCGACGGGTGCGGGATCCTTCACAGATGTGCTCTTGTGATCGCGCCCCTAAAATCCGGCAGGGAGTCGTGCCTCTAGCACAGCAAATTCTGCGTGTTATTTAAGTTTGGTTCTTAAATAATCTTCTTAACAGGTGTTGGGATAAACCTCTCTCTGTCCGAGACCCTGGGAGTTATTACTGGAGTAAGCTGGATAGACCAAGTGCCTGACTTTCTACCAGGAAGCGTCCTCTGGGCATCTTTCTACTGCTTGGAAGAAAAAAAAAAAAACCTGTTCCCATTCCAAATGGAATCCGCCCACGGGGACTTCAGCCATAAGACGCTAGAAAAAGAGACACGCTTACAGCATCAGTATTTCATACCTGAAAAATCTGCGGCTAACAGATCAGCAGCTTTTAAAACTTTGACTTGCAAGAATCCAACGTCCTTTACGTTTTGGAAAGAGTTCCAGAGACGCTAGGGAGGAGAATGTTCAGAAGAGAACAATATTTCAAATTCCAGATTTTAGGACCAGCTTAATAAGGAAGCGACAAGCAATATTACCATTTTCTCTGTATCCTCATAGTCAAGGCTTTAACTCCGCTGTCCCAGAGTCCCCACAATTAGAAACTCATGACTAATTTATTTTCTGGTGGCCGCAATACCCTAGTTGAGTATTTCCAACTATTTTAATTCGCATTTGCATAAACGTGATGCCTGAAAATTATAAAAGCACACCCTTTTGTTCTTTAAAAAAAAACCCTGCCAGTTTCAACTCCAGCTTGTGAATTCAGCACCCACTGCTTCGTATCAGTAGTATCCACATGAATAATTCCACCGACCTCTAGCTTCATCTGGTTCCTGCCCCATCACCCATCGTGCTGCAAAATGCACAGCTGTCTTAGACTCTGCTGAAATCAGTAGAAATGCTTGGGAGAGGAACGCATTTGGAAAGGGGCTCTGTCCGGGGAAACACAAATCCAAACTGTCTCGCTTCGGAACGACTGGTACTCTCCTTCCCACCCCACTGGGTTCCCTTCCAGGTGTTAAGGACAATTCCCACAATCACATTTTACTGGATTGTACTGCCACCAGTGGTGATGGGGAGGCTGCACGCTTGGAAGCTCCTCCCATCAGGAATAACTCCCTGCACAGAGAAAGGTAGCATGTCAGGAGAAAAGCTCAACTGAACTGTTTTTTTTTTCCCAACAGGGGGATTCCTCCCCCACCAGTGGAAGAAACCTAACCCTTGTTTCCTGTATTGCCTTGAGAGCCGGTGTGATTAATACGTGGAATTCACTGCCACAGGAGGTGGTGGAAGCTACAAGCATGGACGGCTTTGAGAGGGAATTGGATAAACATATGGAGCAGAGGTCCATCAGTGGCTATGAGCCACAAGGTATAGGTAGGAACTCTCGGTCTGGGGCAAGGGATGCTCTGTATTCTTGGTGCTTGGGGGGAGGGGGGCGAACAATGGGAGGGATTCCAGTGTCCTGGCTTCAAGAGGGAATTGGATAAACATCTGGAGCAGAGGTCCATCAGTGGCTCTTAGCCACAAAGTATAGATAGGAACTCTCAGTCTGGGGCAAGGGATGCTCTGTATTCTTGGTGCTTGACAGGGAGGGGGGGCAACAGTGGGAGGGCTTCTAGTGTCCTGGCCCCACTGGTGGACCTCCTGAGGGCACCTGGTGTTTTTGGCCACTGTGTGACACAGAGTGTTGGACTGGATGGGCCACTGGCCTGATCCAACATGGCTTCTCTTATGTTCTTATGTCTGGGGCTGGTGGACCTCCTGAGGGCACCTGGTGTTTTTGGCCACTGTGCGACACAGAGTGTTGGACTGGATGGGCCATTGGCCTGACCCAACGTTGGCTTCTCTTATGTTCTTATGTCTGGGGCTGGTGGACCTCCTGAGGGCACCTGGTGTTTTTGGCCACTGTGTGACACAGAGTGTTGGACTGGATGGGCCACTGGCCTGATCCAACATGGCTTCTCTTATGTCTGGTGCTGGTGGACCTCCTGAGGGCACCTGGTGTTTTTGGCCACTGTGTGACACAGAGTGTTGGACTGGATGGACCACTGGCCTGATCCAACATTGGCTTCTCTTATGTTCTTATGTCTGGGGCTGGTGGACCTCCTGAGGGCACCTGGTGTTTTTGGCCACTGTGTGACACAGAGTGTTGGACTGGATGGGCCATTGGCCTGACCCAACGTTGGCTTCTCTTATGTTCTTACGTTGTGGCCAGAGTGTCCAACTAGGATCTGAGAGACCCAGTTTCAAATCCTTGCTCTGCCCTGGAAGCTTGCTGGGTGACCTTGGTCCAGTCACACATTCTCACCCTGACCTACCTCACAGGGTTGTTGTGAGAATAAAATGGGGGAGAGGAGAATGACGTAAGCCGCTTTGGGTTCCCACTAGGGAAAAGGCGGGGCATAAATGAAGAAAATAAAGAAATGGCACAATCCAGTCGGGACCTGATATTCTTCCCATTTCCAGTGTTATCCTCACAACAACCTTGCGATGTACATTAAGCTGAGCATGTGTGACTGGCCTAAGGTCACCCAGGCAGAGTGAGGATTCCAACCTCGGTCTCCTAGTCTCCTCATTACACCGCTCTGGCTCTCTTGTATGAATTTGCTCTCACTGCTTGGAAGTCCTAGTGATCACTGAACTGGACGTGACGACAAGCTGACTCTCGGGAACAGCAAAACAAAAAGTTGGAGCAAATTTGGGCAAAAAGATGACGGACGACCTGTCTGTGCCTCTCTGCATAAGGCAGAAAGTCCAGAGGAGATTATTATTTTAAGAGCTGTCCAATGCAAACCGCCCAGATGGCTGCAGGCGAAGTGTACAGACAACTGATTAATCACGCTAGCCGCAATATTTAGTGGGTGATATGTTTTCTTCCCCCTATTAACAGACACGCAATTAAGAGCTGGGCTTTGGAGTCAGTTTCGGGCTTCTTTCCCCCTCCCATTTCCCAAAAACGAGGAAAAGAAAGGCAAAAAGAAGACAGACAAACAAAACTCACGTAGCGCTGAGAAATCTGCTTCCTTTCCTTGGGGTCTCCCAGGGGGGAAACGCACAGATCCGAGATAGAAACTCCTGAGCAGGGCGCGACAGAGACCACCAGCAGCAGAGACCCCGGCTGTCTCTCCAGCGGCAATACCAAACGGTTTGCTCTCTTGCTGGGCAACGCACCAATATCCACTTTACACCTAACGCAGAACAAGGCAAAGCAAAGGAAGTTAGCGGGTCACAGCCGACTCCAGCATCCATACAAGCCATCGAAACACTGGTGAGGTTCAGAGCACTTTACAGTCTGTAATATCAAGTTGGATAAGGTGCTCAAGCGTGCACACACTACTCCCTCTGAGCACCTGTGCCATCTCCAATGGTGTGCAGGTGAAACGCTTCTTTGGAAGAAGTTAATCTCCCATGATAGCTAATGTTGGATATGAGCCAGACGGGTGGTTCCTCTTCCTCCTTTCTGCAAGGCCTCCGAAAGGGGATCAAAACCTCAGGAGTCTTAGGGATGGAGTCGGGCAAGTGATGCAGCTTGTATAAACAGCGGGGATGTTTGGTTTATGGGCACAAGGAACGGCCCAGAGGAAATCTCCAGGCGCCTGAGAACGCTGCATGCATGTCTTCCAAAAAGCAGTGCAGCCATGTGAAGGACTCTTAACTTGCACTAATTGGTTCTAGCCCATTTATATGTGCCTAAAGCTCGATCTTGTCAGACCTTAGAATTAAGCCGGGTCGGCTCTGGTTTGTACTCGGATGGGACACCACCAAGGAAGCCCAGGATTGCTACACAGAGGCAGGCAATGGCAAACCACTTGAAAATTCTACAGAGTCACCGTAAGTGAGCTGTGACTTGCTGTATTTTAGTTTTTGTTTTATGATATACAAGCAGGAGGACTTGTGATACTCGTGGGGGGGGGAGAAGGAGCTCCACATTGAGGAGGAGGAAGCACCCACAGGTGAGCCTTCTCCCACCCCCAAGGGCACCAATGGTGAGGCCCGGCCTGCCAATCTCCCTCCCACGGGCACTGGCGACAAGGCTTGAGTGGCTCTCAGCCACTGGACCCACTGATTTCCCCCCATGGGCACCGGCGGCGAGGCCTGAGCAGCTCTCAGCTACCAGGCCCACTGATTCCCCCCCCCCCCCCACACACACACACAAGCACTGGTGGCAAGCCTTCAGCGGCTCAAAGCCACCAGCCCACTGCAATTCCCAGAGCATTCTCTGTGCATGTGCAGGGAATGCTCTTTTACTTTGGGGGGGATTTAAATATCCCCCATATAGTTTTTTTTTTAAAAGTTTTAGGATTTTTCTGCACACCTGGGCTTCCTTGGTGGTGTCTCCCAAGTGTGCAGGAAAATCTCTCTGCCCCCTAGGTGCCCCCAATGTGCGGATTTAGATATTAAATATTTAGATATTTGGCTATTAGGTATATAGATTTTACAATGTTCTGCTTTTAATTGTTGGCTGCCTTGGTGCCCCTGAGTGGCAGAAAGGCAGGATATGCACTCATGCACAAGAATACCATTAAGACCCATTATGGCATCCACATAAGATATTTGATTCCTAAGGTTGTCAACTTCAGCTAGGGAAATTCCTGGAGATTTCAGGGTGGTGCCTGTGTAGGGCAGAGTTTTAAGAGGGGAGGGAGTTCAGCTGAGATATGACTCCACATTGTCTGCCCTCAAAAACTGTTGTTTCCTTCCAGGGAACTGATTTTTGTCATCCCTCTGGAGGCTGATTCTACAAGTTCCTTCTAATTCATTAATATCTGCACCAGACAGTTTATCAGCTGCTCCGTATTACATTAAACAGACATTTCCCATCATGGCCAATCAACAACACAGCCAGTTGCCTACTGAACATTGACCTTTTTTAAAAAGGGCTTTGAACGCTTTAATGCTTATTCAGGCCTCTGATATTTAATCAGAGATCTGAATGTCATGCCTGGCTATTAACAGTGTGCAACTGTACATTTTAAGGGATAACACTTTAAAGAAAACTGGAAAGCATATTCAAAGAAATTAGAAAGTTTTCTTGTGGGGGGAGGCAGGTCAAAAGAGAGAAAGAGGGTCCCCTCTTCACATCCAATTGAGTCTTCAAAATGTGTTTAAAGAATTCCAGAAGGTGGTGGAATGATACACCTACAAAAGATGGCAAAATCCAGATGTGTTACAGGCCAGAGGGGTTTCTTGGTATTTCGAGGGCTCCTTTTGGCCACCCTAAAGAACAGCTACAGTCTGAAACTCATAAGGATTTCCTGTTTAGTTTTGTTTTTGTAACAAACCTCCTTGGAACGTCTCATCCCAATCATGTGTTCCAAACCACCTTCTGGATTTGTTTTCTTAAACAGAACAAAAAGTTCAGTTTCAAGAGTATTTTCCAAAGTGTTTTTGTTCCAAGGATTTGCTGGGGGGGCATGTGTGTGTGTGTGTGGCTGTGAAAAGGACCTGAGGTATAATCATTTCAATGCCTTTTATTTCGGGATAACTGGAGCGCAACTTGCAAGCAGCTCTGAGGATCTGAGTGCTTAAGGAGAACTTTGAGCAAAGGTTGGCGGCTGAAGCCAAAAGAGGCCAGAAAGGGAGAATCATGCTGCTGTGATATGCAAAGGGAGTCCGGTTTCTGAAAACAGACGGGAGAGAGACACAATTTGGAATGGGCTGGCGGACAAAAGCCCTGTCAACAAGCTATTATTGAAACAAAAACTTGCTAAGGTGTTGGTGTGATGGACAAAAAAAGGAAACATCCCTCGGGGTCCCCCAGGTAGGTTCTTCTTAGGCAAATGGACCGTGCATTTTCTCTGGACTGCCGATTCTACAACTGGAAGGGGATCCCAAGTTTGGCACTCATCTGTTACACACTGTAAGCTTTCTGTTTCTGAATAGCCTTGTCTGTGCGGGGGTGTCTGCATGGGCATAAAACATCTCCCACAAATGTTTCAATGCCCCTCGATTCAGGGAGATTCAGAGTTCCCAGCAGAGGGGGAGAGAAGGGGGAGGACTGGGCGATGCAGTTGCAATTGGTTCAAAGTATTTGTTTTCTTAACAATTCCAGGGGAGGAATGAAGGGCCTCTTCCTCTTTCTTGCATAATAACTGAAATGAACCAGCAAGTTTCTCCTAAACTGACAGACAGACAGACAGACAGACAGGCAGGCAGGCAGACGATGGATGGATGGATGGATGGATGGATGGACGGACGGACGGACGGACGGACGGACGGGCAGGTAGATAGATATACACACAAACACACACATATATTGCACTGGGGGTATATTTCCATCCCAAGCCCAATTTCCCTGGATCTAGGGGTAAAAATATCCCACAAAGGGCATGTTTGTGATTGTCATGAAAGGCAATGTTGCTAGCCCTGGGTTGGGAAATACCTGGACATTTTTTGGGGGGGATGGAGCCTGGGGAGGAAGGGGTTTGAGGAGGAGGCAGGTTATAAAGCCATAGAGTCCACCCACTACTCTGGCCTGTGAAGAAGAGAAGAGATTGGATTTATACTCCGCCCTTCTCTACCCGAAGGAGTCTCAGAGCAGCTTTCAATCTCCTTTCTCTTCCCCTCCCAACAGGCACCCTGTGCGGTAGGTGGGGCTGAGAGAGCTCTTTCGAGGACTGCTTGTGAGAGAACAGCTCTGAGAGAACTTGTGAGTGACCCGAGGTCACACCGGCACCTGCATGTGGAGGAGTGAGGAATCAAACCCGGTTCTCCCAGATTAGAGCCCGTGCTCTTAACCACCCCACCAAACTGGCTCTCCACCAGTTCTCCAGACTGGTGACCGTAACATACATACATACATACATATGTATATGTAAATACACAGAGAGCGAGATAAAGTGTCGACCATTCAAAGCAGCCATTTTCTCAAGGGGAACTTATCTTGATTGTCTGGAGATCAATTGTAATAGTGGGATATCTCCAGGTGCCTCCTGGAAGTTTGCAATCCTAAGGAAGGGCTCTCCAGAAGAATTCAAACAGTTTCCTGGACCACTGTTTTCTTAATAAATTCATGGAGTCAACTACTGTATTTTAGTACCCCATGAGATTAAAAAAAAATACCCCAGTACCAAAAATGTTTAGATTATCTAGAGTTTATTTTCTTCCTGGGGCCCTTTTTTTTTGTAGAGAAAGTAAACTGTTAAGCGGCTGTACTTTGGGGACATAGTTTACAGGTGATAATATCTTCAGAAGAAAAGATTTTAAAGCCACTTTTCTCTGAATTCTACCAAAACAGTAAAATCAGGTACAGCAAACAAAGAAAACAGAAACGTTTGGACTCAAGAATCCAGCAAGAACAGAGAAGAAACAAAGAATATTTGACTTCAGGGCAAGCAAAAGACTTTCCCCTCCAATCTAGGGCAATGGATCTAGGGCAAGGCACATTCTGAGGCGCTTTCTCAGAAACTCTTCCATCAGAAGAGTTCCCCCAAAGTCAACTTATCTTCTGTTACGGTTGTCATAGACCTGGGCTGTGATCCCACACACTAAATAATCCACTTTCAATGCACTTTTGAATTGGATTTTGCCAGTTCACACAGTAAAATCCAGTTGGAAAGTGCATTGGAAGTGGATTGAAAGTGGATTATGTAGTGTGTGTGATCGCAGCTCTGGTAGTGACCTCACAGGAAGTTCCCTGTCCTCTGCCCTCATTCAGTGTAGTGGTGAGGTGGCAAGAGGGAGGGGAGGGACAGCCCCTGAAAGTCATTTCCTGCTTCCAAACAGGAAGTGACGTCATAACATTTGAGGATTTCCAAAAATATCTACGGTTTTACCATCGAGGTTTTGAAATTCCTTGAGCACCATGATGTCACTTCCCATTTCAAAACAGGGAGTCACTTCCAAGAAGTCTCTGCCTCCCGATGCCCCCGGGGTTTGCCTTCGAAAAGCTGGCATCCCTATCTCCTCTCCTCACAAGGTACTGTTGAAGTGGCAACTCAAGGTATTTTGTTACCCCCAAAAGACTCAACCACAACTTCTTGGGCCCACTTGTTGCCAGATACGTCCAAGTTCTCAGGATGAACTGCAGTGGCAGACCGCCACAAAAGGGACCCTTGTTGAGGATTTGATCAGTATGGGCTGGCAATGGTGTAGCCAGCTCTGGGTTGGGAAATACCTGGAGATTTTTGGGGTGGAGCCTGGGAAGGGCAGGATTTGGGGAGGGGAGGGACCTCAGCAGAGTATAATGTCACAGATTTCACCCTCCAAAGCAACCATTTTCTCCCAGGGAACTGATCTGGGTCGTCTGAAGATCAATTGTAATAGTGGGAGATCCCCAGGTGCCACCAGGAGGTTGGCAACTCTAGCTGGCAAATGCACAAGGCCAAAGGGGGAAGGGGGAATAGAAATGTTTTAACACACGATTTAGTGAAACAGTGCTCCAAAGACAAGGGAAAGGGCCTTCTGCAGAAAAAAAATAAATCATTTTGAAATAGGGACAATTTAAAATTTCGGATCCCATCCGTTCCGACCCCCAAATTCCTCTTTCCAGATCACGTCTCCTTTTACAAATCGCACGTAGGGTTCTTCACGCCTGCTTCACTACCTGTTTCTTTGAAACAAATTCTGGCCACAAGATGTCCACAGTTGGCACACACAATCTGTGTGTGAATAAACTGTGTGTTACGCATATGAGTGGCGCGCATTTTCGGACGAAATGCCATATAAATTGCAAATAAAAGCCCACAGTCACGCAAGACACACAGATCTACAAAAACAGCAGAGAAGGACAAGACAAAAGTTTCAAACATTTGTAAAAAAGTACCAAACATTCGGCTTCCCTGAGCATGGTTATTGCCTTCCTGGGGGTCAAAATGTTTAGGGCAGTTAACTAAAAAAGGAGGCTGAAAAGGAAAACAGATAGCAAGGCATGTGGGGAGAGGAGGGAATTGGTTTGACAAAACATCTAAAAAGGGTATGCTATATCAGAGCTGGGGATTTGGGTTGTTTAGCTGTGACTTTAAAACAAGATGGTAAGAGTTAATTGTTCTCAATACTGCTCATTACCTGACCAAGGAAGTATCATTTACTGCACACCTCTGTCAGTGAACTGGTTCAGATTATTTTACCGTTTAATTTGGGAAGGTTTCACTTTCATTAATTTTTAAAATGCTTGTTAAAGCCCTAAATAAATTTGGCCAAAAGTGTCGAGCAAGAGAGGAAAATATCCATGCTGCAGGCAGTTGCCAAATCCCCGCTGATGGAAGCCGTCAGGAAAAGCAAGGTGAACACCAGCATCCCCGGTCTCAAAGCATTTCAGTGCAATAACCCAACTTCCTACCCAAACCATCTGGGATCGTTTCAGCGGCAGATCTTAACCTTGACTGCACAGTTTTCCTAAGGAATTACAGGCAAAAGCCACACCTGCAGAACGGCCGCGGACCCTCTCAAAAGACATCTGTACATTGAAAGCGTAAGTAATTTAATTCAACAACAGCGCAAAGCGAGAGACAACGAATGCCTGGTTAAAAATAAAACGCACCTTAACATCAGTGTACAAATGCAAGCTGTTTGCTTGTACGTTTCGGCGGTTATGCAGAGATTTTCTGTTGTGCTCTGCAAAACTGCATCCTTGACAGCTTTCCCACCAAATGAGCATCGGATGGAATGCAAATCACTGTCATCCAAACTAAGGATCCCAAGTGGACTATTACTTCGGGACAGATACGCTGTTCACAAGTAACAAGTACAACGCAAGTACAATCTGTACATACATGTGCAGAGTAGGAGGAACACACTTCTGCAACAGCACTTGCAATAATTTGCTGCGTGAATCAGTTTTAGAGGGCGGCCCTGTTTGTCTGCAGTAGGACAGTTAGATTCGTGATCAGCAGCACCTTAGGGACCAAAAAGATTTTCGGGGCATGAGCGTTCAAGAGTCAGTGCTCCCATCCTCAGACATGAGCAGGAACGGGGAATGTATGAATTGCTGACAAGCTCTTCTTCTCCATACCTCCATTTGCATCAGCCCATAAAGTGCAACAGAGACAGGGTGACCAGCATAGGGAAGAAGATCCTGTCTGCACAGTCGGTAATTCTATACATTGCAGGAAACGGTGAAACGCCGTTTTCCCCAAAACATCACCTCGGCAAGCATATGCGGTTGAACGTAGAATAAATTTAACATTACATTTCCATTCCCCAGAGAATCCTGGGAACTGAAGTTCTGCGAGAGAGTCCTAGGCTCAGGGGTCCGTTGGAGCAGGAGCGCACAGGAGCGCAGCTCCGGGAGTGAGGAGCCCAGGGGGCGGGCACATGACCAAGCCCCGCCCCCTCCTCGGCTTCCCCGAGCAGTGCAGAGGCGCAGCGCACCGAGGAAAGCCCTGCTAGGGTCTTTATTGTTTTTAATGTTTTGTTTTAATATTGATAATTTTATCATTGTTCCTTTTATGACTGTGTGCTGCTTTTCCAGAGACTTGCTCAAGGTGGCATATAAATTTTCTAAGTATAGCATTTTTTATCTGGGCACATGGCACATAAGTACTGGAGAAATTTCACCAACCCGTCAGCAGCTTCCACCCCATCAGTCTGGTGTAGTGGTCAGGAGTTGGACTCTAATCTGGGAGAACCGGGTTTGATTCCCCACTCCTCCACATACAGCTGCTGGTGTGACCCTGGGCCAGTCACAAGTTCTCTCAGAGCTGTTCTCTCATGAGCAGTTCTCAAAAGACCTCTCTCATCCCCACCTACCTCACAGGGTGTCTTGTTGTGGGGAGGGGAAGGGAAAGGGATGGGTAGTGCACATGTCCTGGGTATCTCAAGTCTACTTGAAACCTGGTGGTTTCAAGGGAGCAGGAAGAGAATGAGGGTGTGTTCTTGACGCTTATTTTTATTGCACAAAGTATTGGACGGGGAAGGGAATGGAGGAAGAGCAGATCAGTTTCACTCCCCTGTGGAGTGGAGCCTGAGGGGTGGGTGTTGCCTTCTGACACACTTCCGGTATGTTAGGGGGTGTGGCATATGCAAATGAGTTATGCTAATGAGCTCCTGCACCTCTTTTTCTACGAAATGACCCCTGCCTAGGCTTGTAAGTATCACCCAACTACAGTTCCCAGGATTCTTGGGCGGGGGCCGCACAAGTCCTGTGTACCTGACTCATCCACACGTTGACTCACTGCATGGGGGAAGGTGAACAGATGTGAGCTGCAGGCCTCACCCCCCCCCCATCTCTGCATCCATGCTGAGTGGTAAGAATACGTAGAAGACGTTCCTGTGTGCGTACCCCTCCCGTATGATCATCAATGCTGCTTTCCTAACATTGCTGATCCCAGGGAGGGGACATTTGTGTGGGGCGCTTCCTCTGCATGCCTGCACCATGCAGACACCGCTGTGATCCAGAACTGGTGTCAGCATTCCTTGAGGTGAGGCGGCTGCCGGGGCCCGGGTCTCCAGGTGGGGCCCATTGACACTGACCCCACCACCTGCCCTTCCCCTGCCTGCTCACTCATGAGTGCTTTGCTGCTAACATTCACGTGCACACATGCTGCGCAGCAGTGGCCATTGTGACATGCTAAACCCCAGGGACTGACCAGCATGGTTGGAGATAGGGCATGCATGGTAGATGAGCATGGCAAGTGAGACAGCTCGCAAGGAGGTGTGGGAAGGATACACAGGTGGGGAGCACGTGAGAGGGAGGGTGGGAAGGGTGGCACAAGCAGGGGGTCCGATGGGCAGAGGAAGGGAGGGGGCTCCTCCCTTCCCACCCTATATGCCCAGGGGCCTCCAAAACCTGAAACCGGTCCTGCCATGATCACACAGATGCACGGCTATCCCACTCGTACCTGCTCCCCCCCACACACTCGTGGTGAGTCAACCTGCAGGTGGGTCATCTTCACATGGCTACAGTTATGGAGACATAGGACAGACATCGAGTTTGTGGGGCAGATATTCCTTGAGAGGGATTAACACACGTTCCGTTTTCCCCATCAACTTGTTATTAAAGACTTTCCAACGCACTTAGTGCAAAAACAATCTTGAGGACTTACGATCCCAAAACTTCTTCGTGCTTTTTGTTATCCTTTCCCCAGATTTCAATTTCTAGCACATCCTTCCTGTCAGAGAAGTAGTGAAAATCAAACTGTTCCCTCCACTGTGGGTTTGCACTCTTACACAGTGTCTAGAAAACATGCAGTTATAAGATTAACTTTTCTTAAAAAGGTTGCTTCGTTCATACAACAAAAAACTTTTCATCTACAAAGAGAGAGAGAGAGAGAGAGAGAAATCCACACAACAGAGATTCAGACAAGCAGAACACCCCCTCCCCTTTGTAACCCTGCAGCCAAAAAGAGGACAACCGAAAATTCTGCACTCAGAAATTTCAAGGATTTGATACCCAGTGTTAACGCAAACTTGTTTTGATTTCAAGTGCTCAGCTGCAAACAGGTTCAGGGAATTCAGTTCCCCCATGCAACAGGTTCATTTATCTCCTTTTATACCCTGCTTTTCTCCAAACAGTGTATAAAGCTGCTTACTTCATTCACCTCTCCATTTTATCCACTAAACAACCCTGTGAGGTAGGTTAGTCTGAAAAGATTGTGACTAACCCAAGATCACCCAGCAAGCTTCCATGGGACAGCGGGGATTTGAACCTGAGTTCACAGATCCTACTCTGACCGCTTCCCCACATGGGATTCAAGGAATATATGCTAGGCAGGAGATCAGTGGCTAGATTTCCCAACTTTAAACAAAAAATACTGAAATATAACAGTTGGGGAATTGCCAGTATCTTCTGATCTCCCATACAATGTGCAGTTCGGCTCTCGATGGAGATGAAAACACGTTTAATGGTAAGGATTTATTGATCGTTTCTACATTGCTGTAAATGTTTACACATTTTCCAAGGCAAACGCAAACTCAGGGCGTTCTAGGATTCTCTGTCCCTGGAAAATACGGGTTTTTCCCTGCTGGCTTTACAGTTAATCATCCACACACAGCTATAACACCAGAGAATGTGAACATGTTATTTTTTGCCCACACAACAAAGCAGCCAAACGGACTGTGTAAAAATAGGTCTGTGGGCTAGACAAGTCGCAGAGTCACTTAATGTTCAAATGGCCTGGTTGAAATTAAATTTGCATTTGTAGCTGATGGCCGAATGCTACCCCTCACTGTGTATTACAAATCCTTTGCTGTGTGCTGCGATTCTAAGTGGGACTCATATAGGCCCTTTCTATACCCTTCTGTTTAATCCAGGTCTCCCCCCCCCCCCTCCCCCCAATCTGCACTAAAATTGACTTAAACCTTCTTTTCATTCCGGGTTTTCTCCCATTCTGCATTACATTCCCTCCCTTCAGGGGTCAGCCCAATTTCAGCCAGCTGTTGCCCCGGGGTTATTTGGATGCTGTTTCGCTGTGGACTTAAATTGCCTCGACTCAAACACTGAGGAAATCTGGAGTTGCAGGAAAATGCGGAGAGGACTCTAGGCTGCGATCACACCCCCCCCCTAAATAATCCACTTTCAACGTGCTTTCAAACTGGATGTTGCCAGTTCACACAGTAAAAATCCAATTGGAAAGTGCATTTTAAGTGGATTGAAAGTGGATGTGCACATGTGCAAGATAAAGCGGTGGGGGAGGCTATTTCCTCCGGTGGAAGTTGACCTGCAGTTGCGCGATCACACAGTTTTTTGAAACTGCGGGCACAGACCACCACTGCATGATCAGACGCAACCGCGGGTGAGTCGGGTTGTTTTTTGTGGGTTTTTTACCATTTGTCTTCAAACAAGGGATCGATGATTCAATGCACCTCAGCCCTGAGGGCTCCCTATGGAGTGTGCGATGATGTGCGCACTGAGAAGGGCAAAAAACAACAGCACGGAGTCGGGATGTCCTGATCAGACCATCCCGACATCACGAGAGCACGCTGAAGCGATCAGACGTGGGAAAGTCCGTCCGTATCCTGTAGCAACCTGTTTGCGACCAGACTTTCTGAGGTGTTTTTTTTTTAAATCCGCTTGTGCAGCGGAGCAAAATGGGTTGCCGACGGCTGCAGGGCGCTTCCCAGATGATGTTGTCTGATCGCGCTTCTTTAATCCGCCCAGCATTCGCTCCTATCTCGGAGCTAATTGTGTGTGTGATCGCAACCATAGTCTGCAAGGCTAGGAGAGGGGCTGTGGCTCGGTGGAAGAACCTCCACTAAGTATCCACAAGGTCCCAGGTTCAATCCTTGGCATCTCTAGTTAAGGGACCAGGGAGCAGGTGATGTAGAAGACCTCAGCCTGAGGCCCTGGAGAGCTGCTTGCTAGTCTGAGTAAACAATACTGATGGACCAAGGGTCTGATCCAGTAGAAGACCATTTCATGTCTGCTCAAAGCCCTCAAACTCAACAATACACGTCTGAAGTACACAACAAGACATTCTGCCCACACCACCACTTACCTTGCTCTTATACTTTTGATCTCCCATCCTCAACCACACAAACATTTGCGTCATGCCCCCACTGGGGATATTCTTCCCTTCCAGTAAGGCAACAGTGACTGTTCCTTTCCACAGCTGGTTCTTCTTCAAAGAATCCTCCAATCTCACCGTTCGCATGAAGGTCGCCTAAAAATCGAGAGAAGGCAATCTAGATCATTCTTTAGTATTCATTGACATCTCAGCTTGAATAACTATCATCCCGCCTAGATCTGGAGGGACAACCTCTGTTGCTTGCACCCCTGGGCAATGCTCCCTCTAAGCTGTGGAGTCCTGTGAGCAGAAATTCTACTTTGTGAGCTACTGGCATTAAAGCTGTGAGCGAGCGATTTGGCTGCTGCATAAATCAGTTGGCTCTGGAGCCATCCTTTCTCCGCTAAGACAAAAAGGCGTGAGAGCCAGAGGAGGCTAAAAAACTTTGAGATAGCTCACACTAACTCAGCTTAGAGGGAACACTGCCCCTGGGTACTTGTAGGATAGCCAACCTTCAGGTGGAGCCTTGGTCATCTCCTAGAATTACAATTGGTCAAAACTACAGAGCTCAGTTCCCCTGGACAAAATGGCTGCTTTGGAGGGTGAACTTCAGAGAGCCAGTCTGGTGTAGTGGTTAAGTGTGCGGACTCTAATCCGGGAGAGCCGGGTTTGATTCCCCACTCCTCCACTTGCACCTGGCTGGATGACCTTGGGCAAGCCGTAGCTCTGTACCAGCTGTTCTCTCAAGGACAATTGTCTCGGAGCTCTCTCAGCCCCACCCACCTCACAGGGTGTCTGTTGTGGGGAGGGGAGGGGAAAGGAGTTTGTAAACCGCTCTGAGACTCTTAAGTGAGTGAAGGGCGGGATATAAATCCAATCTCTTCTTCTTCTTCTTCTTCTTCATAGCCTCAAACCCTGGCTGAGGTCCCTCCAGGCCCAAGACCCCCACCCTCCCTAAGATCTACTTCCAAACCTTCAGGAAGTTCCCGACTCGGAGTTCGCAAACTTAGCCTTAAGATCTCCCAGAATTACATCTGATCTCTAGACTACAGCGATCACTTCCCCTTGAGAAAATAGCTGCTTTGGAGGGAGCACTCTATAGCATTGCACCCCACTGAGGTCCTCTCTTCCCCAGACCCTGCCCTCCCTAGGCGCCATGCTAGGGATGCCAACCTCCAGGTGGGAATCTGGGGATCCCCCAGAATTACATCTTATCTCCAGACTACAGATATCAATTCCCTTGGAGAAAACAGATGCTTTGGAGGATGAAATCTATGGCATTGCACCCCACTGAGGTCCCTCCCCCACACTGCTCCACCCACAAATCTTCAAGAATTTTCCAGCCTGGAGCTCACAATTCCCTGGCAACAGTGATCCATCTCAAGACTGGATTACTGCAATGCTCTCTACATGGGGCTGCCCATGTCCCAAATCTGGAAGCTGCCGCTGGTGCAGAATGCAGCGGCGAGGCTGTTGCTGTTTCTTCCCATGCAGGAGCACATCCAGCCCGCCCTAAAAGCACTGCACTGGATGCCGGATAGCATACCGGATACAGTTCAAGGTGCTGGTGCTTACCTTTAAGGCCCTACGTGGTCGGGGACCTACTTACCTAAGGGGCCGCCTTTCCCCACATGTGCCCCAGAGCGCACGAAGATCGGAATCCCAAAATCACCTAGCTCTTCCGAGCCCTAAAGAGGCCAGGTTGACCACAACGAGGGCCAGGGCCTTCTCTGTGGCGGCCCCGTACTGGTGGAATGAGCTCCCAGATGACATCAGGGCCCTGTGGGACCTTTTACAGTTCTGCAGGGCCTGCAAGACGGAGCTCTTCCACCAGGCTTTCAAATAGGGTGCTGCCTTAACATCATGGCCTAATATCACTAATATCAACATCACCACCAACCAGATGATTAACAGCTTGGCAGTAGCCCGGAGGCACCATTCAAATGATAACAGAAGATCGCCATCTTTTAGTATAGCCAGGGCTCATTTTGTAGCAGGAGCTCCTTTGCATATTAGGCCACACACCCCTGATGTAGCCAGTCCTCCAAGAGCTTACAGTAGCCCCTGTAAGAAGAGCTCTGTGAGCTCTTGGAGGATTGGCTACATTAGGTGGGTGTGGCCTAATATGCAAAGGAGCTCCTGCTACAAAATGAGCCCTGAGTATAGCTATGTATAGTTTAAGTAGGGTTTAATATTGTTGTTTTAATCTGATTCTGTTTTAATATATTGGCGTTTTAGTACACATATATGCTGTTAGCCGCCCTGAGCCCGCTAAAAGGCAGGGAGGCTGAGATATAAATTTAATAATAAATAAAATAAATAATAAAATAAATAATAAAATAAATAAATAAACCCTAAAAAAAAAAAAAAAAACCTTGCAACTGTACTTCACACTTAGGTTGCTAGGAATTTCTCAGTTTGGATACCACCACTTTTCATTACTATTTTTTGGCTCGAGGACACACCATCAGTGGTTGCAGAGGTCAGTCTGGGATCTGACAGGGGGCCATTTGTAGGACCAGCCATTGAGCCATGACGGTACTCGTGTAAGGTTGCCAGCCTCCAGGTGGGGCCTGGGGATCTCCCACTTTTACAACTGATCTCCAGCTGACAGAGATCAGCTCCCCTGGAGAAAATGGCTGCTTTGGAGGGTGGACTCTATGGCATTGTACCATGCCAAGGCCCCTCCCCTCCCCAAACCCCACCCTCTCCTGGCTCCACCCCCAAAGTCTCCAGGTATTTCCCAACCCAGACTTGGCAACCCTATCGTGCTCATTGGGGAAAACCAGCCACATTCGAAGATCGCAAAGCTGGTTAGAAACCAGTTACTGAGAACAAGACGGGCATTCTTCAAAACAAACCTTACTCTTGTCAAGTCCTGATGTCCAGACCTAGAATGTCCAAACCTGATATTCGTAGACACCCCAGGGTCGCTACGCAGAGGCAGGAAATGGCAAAACACCTCTGTTCGCCTCTTGCCCTGTAAACCCAATGGGGTCACCATAATTCAGCTGTGCCTTGACGGCCCATTCCACCTCCACCAGCCACCACAACAACTCTTCTCCTTCTCTTTGAGTCTGCCATGGCCAGAATGCAGAGCGCAAAACACCACAAACCTCTGCAACCCACTGAGGTCTGGTTCTAGAGCAGGGGCGGGCAAACTGTGGCTCGGGAGCCACATGCGGCTCTTTCACATATATTATGTGGCTCCCGGCAGCAAACAAATATCATTGGACAAATTAATATCGTTATCAATATCTGCTTTTACCCCTTTTGCTATTATTTTTGGCAGTCTCATTTAATGTAAATAAAAAGCAAATTTGCTTCTTTTCCAATAAAAGCAGGTCATATTTGTTCCTGTCTTGTGGCTCTCAAACATCTGATGTTTATTCTATGCGGCTCTTACGTTAAGCAAGTTTGGCCACCCCTGTTCTAGGTGGCTCTTACGCTGAGCAAGTTTGCCCGCCCCCGTTCTAGAGTATGCATGTGTTACTCAATTTTTCCTTGCTTGGGTACCAGGGCTGCAGCCAGGAATGTGGGGTGCCGGGGGTGCTAGTTAAATTAAATTATCAGAACTGGGAAGGGAGAAGACAGATTAGCTCCTCTCCAGCCCTGCTGCCACCGAGCACACATGGAAAAGCCTCCTTCTCCCTCCCCCCCCCCCCGCCGCGGGCCCACTGCTCCTTCTCCCAGCGAGCTCTGGTGGGGGCAGGCTCAGCAGCTGCCAGGGCCGGCTCTATCACTAGGCTAACTAGGCGGCCGCCTAGGGGCGCAGCTGGCAAACGGGGCAGCAGAGAGACTGAGAGAGACTCGAACCAGGAGATAGTATGCTTTATGCAAACCATGATTTGCCATTATGTCTGAATGCAGCTTCCCATTCAGGCTAAGAACAAACCGGGAGGGTGTCCCTTGCGGGCGGGTCTCCGGTGGTGGACAGAGTGGCTTTGTGGTGGGGGGGCCACTACAAGGCAGCCTCACCCGGGGGGGGGGGTGCCACAAGATAGCCTTGCCTAGTGCGTAAAAAGTCCTGTGGCCGGCCCTGGCAGCTGCATGGGCAGCCTGGGCACAGGTGCCCCCCTGATGGAGAGCCAACGCACCCCGCCAGCTGCAGGAACCCTGCCAAGAGCCTGCCCCACCCTCTCACCACTCTCCCTATCTCTGGGCAAATGAATGCGGCACCTCTCTTAGGGGCTCCATGGCAGCCCTTCTGGCGCTCAGCCAGGGTGGCTGGCGGACTGTGGCTATCTCTGCGCGGCAGGCCCTGGTTCACACACTGGATGCACCAGCCTGATGCCCACCCCCACCCCACGGGCATCAAATCCCCGTCTTGGGCCGTCTGGCTCGGCTCCAGGGCGGAAGGTCCCCAGTGCACCCCCGTTGGCAAGCGGGTCGAGTCCCTGGAGGACAGAGCGAGGGCCTGGCGGCTCAAGAGAAGGCAGCTTCCCTCTGCAAACGGCGGGTAGCCTACCTTGCAGGGTTGTTGGGGCGGGGGCCTTGCAGATTGGGGAGGGGGCATCGCCCCCAAAGTCCCACCGCTGGCTACGGCCCTGCCAGGTACTCAATCTTTGGTGTCTTACTGCTGAACATATGACACACGGCCAAACACATTTTGTGTCTTACTGCTGAACATATGACACACGGCCAAACATATTTACTGCTGAACATATGAAACACAGCCACTGAAGGAAGCTGAGGTTCGGCCAAGGTACCCGATGCCCACGGGTCACCCAGAGATCAAGTGATAGATCAAGTGACAGAGCTACTTTGGATGGTGTTTTGGACGGTGGATGCTCGGGCATCATACTCAACTGCCAGGGCTCATTTCGTAGCAGGAGCTCCTTTGCATATTAGGCCACACCCCCCTAATGTAGCCAATCCTCCAAGAGCTTACAGAGCTCTTCTTACAGGGGCTACTGTAAGCTCTTGGAGGATTGGCTACATCAGGGGTGTGTGGCCTAACATGCAAAGGAGCTCCTGCTACGAAATGAGCCCTGCTCCACGGAGATCCCTCCCCTCTGCAAATCCCAGCCTCCCCAGGCTCTACCCTCAAATTTTCCGGAAGTTTCCGTGGCGCAGTGAGGATCCAAACCGGGGTCTTAGTCCAAAACTCTAACCTCACTGGCTTTCTCCCAGCAAGCGGAAAGAGTTATGACCTCTCACGTCCCCACATCAAGAGCTATATATGCCGATATGAATCAGGTGTCGGAGCACAAGGTGGAATAATCCCAGAAAGAGGCCAACTCGTAGACCGATTTCCCACTAGCGCTGCCCCGGCGTTCTTCCCGCGTTTGCCCCGGTGCTGTGCTTGAATTTCACACTATTTGCCGCGGGGCGCATTTTGACCCGCGGCTCCGCCCGATCTTCCCCGCGTTTTCAGTGATCCTGTTTTTTGAGATTCACTGAAGCCGTGGGGAAGATCGGGTGGAGCCGCGGGTCAAAATGCACCCCGCGGCAAATAGTGTGAAATTCAAGCACAGCACTGGGGCAAACGCGGGAAGAACGCCAGGGCAGTGCTAGTGGGAAATCTGTCTTAGTTTAATCAGAAATGTAGCTACAACAAACTCATATCCGTTCTCTCTGTCTCCCTCTCTCTCTCTCATAAAAACACACCCCTACACCTCCACTGGGGCTGCAGTGGCTCAGAGGTTAAGACGCTGAGCTGCAGACCAGAAGATCAGTAGTCCAGCAGTTCAAGACCTGAGCGCTGCATGATGGAGTGAGCTCCCGTCTCTGGCCCCAGCTCCTGCCAACCTAGCAGTTCGAAAGCAAGAAATGACGAGTAGATAAATAGGTACCACTTGGGTGGGAAGGTAACAGCATTCTGTGCACCTCAGCGCTTAGTCATGCCGGCCACATGACCACGGAAACATCTTCAGACAGTGCTGGCCCTTCGGCTTGGAAACGGAGATGAGCACTGCCCCCTGGAGTGGGACTGGACTGGCTTTCGAGCAAGGGAAACCTTTACATCTCCATTACTACAACGTCACACAACTTACTCTGAGCAGATGTCATTAAGGCCGGAGATAACCCTTCCAAACCACTTGAAATGCAATGCTTCCCAATGGAATCAGCTCATACATTCAGCTGCCAGGTGTCTATAGATCTGTTGCGCAAGGCACGCAAGCACCAGTTACTCCTCTGTGAAAAAGATCAGAGGCGCAGCTCAGAACAGAGACTAACCTCTTCAAATGGACGCCTCCTCTCTGTTATGAATTCTCCAGAGGGGAAATGGTTGTCACATCATACCCACTTGCTCTTTCCTGCATATATAACGCAGCCGAATTTGCTGTTTGTTCGTAAAACCAGCTATGGTTTTTGCAACCCTACACCATCCATATATTTGCAACTAGTTACCAAGTCCCGTTTACAACCGCGCAGTTTGATTTTCCTTTTACACAGGCTAAGGACTTCAGTGTCAAAAGAAGCAAACAAGATTCTGATTCAGAAATCCAGATGCAGAGGAGGGGGGGTTGTCTCAGTCCCCCCCCCCCCAAGATAAAACAAAAACATTCCCATGCATACACTTCAAAGTCCCGGCAGAGCTATCCCTCCTTAAAAGCAGCAAAACTATTTCAAACTCCATTTTCCTCCCTTTCTTTCTTTTTTTTTTAAAGGGAGTAACGTCCGCGAGGGGTCGAAGGTCAAGCCTACAATCTGCCAATTGCCGAAGAAAAATGGCCGTGCTCCTGTGAAATATGCTCTAAAATAATTTTGCGGCTTGGTATGTCCTAATTTCCCCCCCCCCCCTCAATTGGATGTTTGTCTTGGAAATGCTTCTTTCTAACTTGTCCATAAAACAGGCCGGCTTTTAGCTTTGTGAGGCCTCCGAAAACGGAATCTGAGGCTGGCCATTAAATGGGGCTGGGAGATTGCTTCCATATGGCGGAACAGCATGGGAGCGAAGAGGCCAAAACCTACAGCAGGCCACACTTGGCTGGAAGCTCCCCGTCTATCCATGGACACTCGTTGTGTTACAGGGGAACATCTGGATTATTGCTTGTAATGTCCCTGGGAAATATCCACTTCCCATCAAAGGCCTTTATCTATCTCCACCGTACTTTGAACATTTTAGTGCATGGCGCAGCCGCGTTTGATGTGCGATGCTCGCTGCGTTTAAATCCAAAGCGGTCTCCTTCCCCCACCACAACCCCAGCCTGAGCTCCCTTACTTTTTTTTGGGGGGGGGATGTTTTTTCCTTTGGCTGATGGGGAAGAAGAGGAGAAATAGTTGAGGCTGGCTCCCAAAAACTCAAAACAATATCCCAATTAAGAAACAATCATTTGTTAACTAAATGTATTTATTTTACTTTGAGAGGAAGTAACTCCCCCCCCCCGCCCGGCCAAAAAATATAAGGAACTCTAATTTGGAGATTGTAGAACTGAAAATCCAGCAGGAACCTTGGAAGCCTTTAAGCCATCTTTTAATTTACTACCAGTTATCCCTGCACACTAGGAATGTGCATTCGGTTCGGACGAACTGGAAAAAAAAATAACGCCTATTTGGCATTATTCGGCCTGCCGAAAGCCGAACCAGATCCTGATTCGGCTGGCCAGGGATTCCCCGAATGGATGCCGTGTATTCAGCATCCATTCGGGGAATCCCTTTGCTAGGCAAGGGAAAGGTCTTTAAATGCCTCCCTGCACCCTCCCTGGTCTTTCCTGGCTTGCCTGCCTCAGCGGGTGGGCCAGGAAAAGCAGGGGGCACTGCAGGGCTTCTCCGGCTCACCCTCTTCAGCGGCCAGGCTGGGGACGCCCTCCCTGCGGCCTCTCAGGTCTTTCCTGGCTTGCTCACCTTGGTAGGCAAGCCAGGAAAGGTGGGGGGGGGGGGGGCTCTGCTGGGCTTTCCCAGCTTGCCCACTTTGGCGGATGAGCCAGGGAAGCCACAGGGAGGCATTTAAATGCCTCTCGCACCCTCCTGGGCCATTCCTGGTTTGCCGGCCTCGGCAGGGGGAGCCTCTCCTGGGCTTCTCCAGCAGAGCAGGGAAGGCGGGGGAGGGCTAGCTTGGGGGGGCAGCTAACTCCCTTCACTGAAGGGAGCATGCCACCTCTGCGGTGCGACTTGGGGGAAGGGATTTAAACTTTAAAACTCGAGTCGCACCATAGAGGCGGCACGCTCCCTTCACTGAAGGGAAGGCAATTTGCCTTCCTTTCAGTGATAGGAAACCCCTTGAAGGGGGGGGGATTATTATATCCTATGGGGACAGTTGCTATAGGGTATAATCAGGGGTCCTTTCGAGCAGGAGCTCGGGGGAGCTCAGCTCCGGGAGTTGGTGCCAGCCCCCCCCCCTCCCCACGGGGGAATGCCTGCTTGTGTCATGGCTGCAGCAAAATGACCCCGTCCCCTGGAAAGGTCCTTGTTCCTCCGACCAGCCTTCTGAAGGCTTCAGCCACCACTGAAGCTATTATCCCAGAATAGTGGTATTTCTGAGGCTTGGATTAGTAGCTGTCCCCTCTCTGCCAGCTCTCTTTCTCTCTCTCTTTCTTTCTCTCTCTCTCTTCTTTCTTTCTTGCCTTCTGACATACTTCCAGCGATGTCAGGGGGTGTGGCATATGCAAATAAGTTATGCTAATGAGTTATGCTAATGAGCTCCTGCCCCTCTTTTTCTACAAAATGACCCCTGGGTATAATTAAGCCGAATGTGATTTGGCCGGCCAAATGTCACCCCAATTGGCTTACGTTGCCGAAAGTGGCATTCGGTGGTCATTTGGCTGGCCGAATCACATTCAGCCCGATTTGGCCGAATCCGAATGGGCCGATTTATATATATATATTTGCACATCCCTACTCCACACATATCGCACTACTTTTTCAGAACACTTTTCAAATACGCGCACTCTCCGCTGCCATATTCAAGTCAATCTTCAGGACCATGTGCTGTTTCAAGTCCTTCCTACTAGCTGTTCCAGGGCTGCAATCGCGCACACTAAATAATCCACTTTCAATGCACTTCCAACTGGATTTTACTGTGGCTGATTCTGCATTGGCTTTTCCCTCCGTTGTTTTAGCAAACTCACGTTGGAACGGAAACTCCCCTCTGTGCAATGCATCCTAGATGCAGAATCACCAGGGCTATTTTTGGGCAGGAGCCGGCTGGCTTCTGAGTTGACCACACCTACAGCCTCTCCCCCCCCCCTCTCGGGTTCCCCAGGTGCCTTGCAAGCCGTGGGGCGCCGGGGGAAGCCAACCTGATCCAGGGAGGGAAGGCAGTTTAAACTGCCTCCCCTCCTCGGGTTCCCCAGGCACCCCGCAAGCCGTGGGGCACCTGGGAAAGCCGATCCTGGGAGGGAGCTGCGCGGTCAGGGGTGTGGCCCAATATGCTAATGTGTTTCTGCTATTGGGTGTGGCCTATTATGCTAATGAGCTCCTGCTGGGCTTTTTTACAGAAAAAGCCCTGAGAATCGCCCTGTGTGAAAAGGCAAAATCCGGTCGGAAAGTGCATTGGAAGTGGACTGAAAGAGGATTATTTAGTGTGTGTGACTGCAGCCCTGGGACTGCAGCTGGGCATCTGGTTCTCCTGCCATTCCTAAAAAAAAATTAAATGGTGATCTCTTTACCCACCCGCACCCCTGACACACACCATCCTGTAAAACAGGAAGACTGAAACTGGCAACTGTTTCAGGTTACCCAGAAACCATCACAGCAGGGGAAGATTTGAACTCAGATCTTCCTGGTTTAAGCCCACCGCTTCTAATGCCTGCACCACACTGGCCCCCTGGAGGCCACTATGCTGACAGGCCTTTAGCGAGCCATCTCTGACCGTCTACTTGATACTCTGAACTCCAGCGCCACCTATGCAGCCGATTACACGCAAGCCTGATCGACCAGCCACCGGCCTCCCAACCAACCATCCGTGGCCGTGGTCTTGCAATTCCTTGCACCTAGGGATGTCAGTCTCCAGGTGGGGCCTGGAGATCTCCTGGGATTATAACTGATCTCCAGATGACGGAGTTCAGTTCCCCTGGAAAAAACAGCTGCTTTGGAGGGTGGACTCTGTGGCACTAGACCCAGCTGGGGTCTCTCCCTGCCCCAAATGCCACCCTCCCCAGGCACTACTGCCAAATATCCAAGAATTTCCCAACCATGAGTTAGTCACATTACTCATACCCAGGACTTATTTCGTAGCAAGAGCTCCTTTGCATATTGGGCCACACCCCCCCTAATGTAGTCAATCCTCCAAGAGCTTACAGAGCTCTTCTTACAGGGGCTACTGTAAGCTCTTGGAGGATTGGCTACATCAGGGGGGTGTGGCCTAATATGCAGAGGAGCTCCTGCTACGGAATGAGCCCTGCTCGCACCCCTATGCCATCCTTCATAGAAAATCGCAAAGACAGGACTAATGGCGGGGAGGGTTATAAAATCCCCCAGCCTCAGGTTGTTTCAGGCATTCCAACTGACTGATTTTGTTATCATGAGCTACCCATGTATTGATGCAATCTCGGGGCTTCAGCCACAACTAGAACCTTCTCTAAGAATCTGTCACTGAATATTTTAAAACTTACTGCTGTTCTATACTGTTCTTGAGAGCCAGTTTGGTGTAGTGGTTAAGTGCGCGGACTCTAATCTGGGAGAACCGGGTTTGATTCCCCACTCCTCCACTTGCACCTGGCTGGATGACCTTGGGCAAGCCACAGCTCTGTACCAGCTGTTCCCTCAAGGACAGCTTGGGAAAGAGCTCTCTCAGCCCCACCTACCTCCCAGGGTGTCTGTTGTGGGGAGGGAAAGGGAAAAGGAGTTTGTAAGCCGCTCTGAGACTCCCTTGGGGAGTGGAGGGCGGGGTATAAATCCAATCTCTTCTTCTTCTTGGCAGTTCAAGACCCGAGTGCTGCATGACGGAGCGAGCTCCCGTCTCTGGCCCCAGCTCCTGCCAACCCAGCAGTTCGAAATCAAGAAATTTCAAGTAGCTGAACAAGTACCACTTCGGTGGGAAGGCAACCGCATTCCGTGCACCTCGGCATTTAGTCATGCCATCAGAATGACCACGGAGAAGTCTTCAGACGGGCTTTCGTCCCTTTACCGCCGAAGGGAAACAAAGGGTTGACCCCCCCCCCCCGGCAGCTGTTGGCACCCGCAAAACAACCTCCTCTTTTTATTTCTATAACTGACTTTGAGGTTTCCTTCGCCGCCACCCCCCAATTCATAACGTACATTTTAAGAAGTCTAGGAATGAAATATACAGATCCAAGATGGGGAATTTCTCCCACAAGACTAGAAAAATAAAATATTTTTTTTTTTTAAAAAAACATTGGTTTAATTACAGAACAAACAGTAAAAGGCCTCAATAAAAACAAAGCCAATTTTTTTTTTCAAACATCCTGAGCTTAAAAGGATGAGACAGGGGATGAGGGACCCATGAACAGGTCAACGCTGCAATGCGAATTGCCCAAAAAGAAATGTATATATTTCCCTAGTTCTTTTCATTAGGCAGGGAAACCATTCTGCAGAAAGACTTCCCCTATGGGAATGGGGTGAAGAGAACATGCGCGGGCAGCTGGACTGAGGAACAATGGCTCACAACCCCGTGGCAACGGAGTTTCGCGGCACTCCGAAATGTTCAAAGAGCAGAGCAGCTCCACTGCCCAAAGGGCATTGCTTGAGACAGCCAGATATGATAACATGGACGGGGGGGGGGAGCTAGGGGGTGGTATGATGAAGGCATCCGTGGCAAAAATAGGACGATGAAAGCGTTTGCCTCGCACAGCGGCAACCAGCGCTGCTTCGGCCCATTTATCCATTCATTTGGACGCGGAGGTGGGTGCTCACATTTGCCGCGTTTCAAGAGGGAAAGAAGGAAGGCCCGGCCTCCTCCTCCTCCTCTTCCTCCTCCTCCCCCTCCCCGCTCAAGAAGCAGAACCACTCACAGATGCTGCGCTCCTTTAGCACACAAAGTTTACTCAGCTGCAGGAGGACACCCCCCGTGGCGCCAAGGTCCGTGGCACCTGCAAAAAGTAAACCTGAGATGAAACGTTCTAATGAGGTCATCGCCGTGCCCCCTCGCAAGCCGGGGGTCTCCGGAGAAAACCAGTGGCCCGGAAAGAAGGGAAATATTCCAGCATGCTTGCACGTGCGCTCTCTCTCTCTCTCTCTCCCTCTCTCCAGTAGAAAAAAAGAGACGCCCCAACTACAACTAGTTCTGCCCAACTACAAAAGGCCCTTCTGCCGTGTAACTAACACCCGAGGCCAACCTCAGGTGTTTTTTTAGATTGTTGTTTTAAGTGGTTTTAACTGTATTGTAAATTATATTTATATCGTTTGGAATGTTGTTGGAACCTGCCCTCAGCCTGCCCATGGGGAGTAAAAGGTAAAGGTTTCCCTGGCTCGAAAGCCAGTCGAATCCGATTCTAGGGGGCAATGTTCATCTCCGTTTCCAAGCCGAAGAGCCGGCACTGTCCGAAGACATTTCTGTGGTCATGTGGCCGGCACGACTAGACACCGAGGCACACGGAATGGTTACCTTCCCACCGAAGCGGTACCCATTGGTCTACTTGCAGTTTCTTGTTTTCAAACTGTTAGGTTGGCAGGAGCTGGGGCCAGAGACGGGAGCTCACTCCGTCATGCAGCACTCGGGTCTTGAACTGCCGAGCTGCCGATCTTCCGGCCTGCAATTCAGCATCTTAACCACTGAGCCACCGCAGCCCTCCTCATGGGGATGGCGGGATATCAATCCAAACAAACAAACAAACCCTGGCTTGGAAGCTGTATGAAGTTTACTTGTTGTCTTAGGAGCACTGAAATGGTGTTCCCGCCTCTTGAAGAGTGTTAAAAGGAGACCCCATTCATATGACCTATTCCTGCTATTAGCCCACCCTCCTCTCCAAGGTTAAGTTTGAGGTCCGAATGGGGTAGGCGAGCCGCAAGGGATTCTGGCGCCAGAGTGAGCCTAGTAGGAGCTGAGTTGAATATCGGTCATGAAATCTGTTCAGAATTGGGGGGGGAGAACCCGTTACGAGCCTTCAGAGGCCCCACTGGGTTGACTGAGAGCCACCAGATTCACCAGTACAGCTTGTCCGTCCAGCGCCCCCTTAAGAGGAGGAACTCCGTAAAAATCAACTAACCTACCTACATGGTGGGCCAAGCCCAATCTTACACTGACCGTTGCTGGTAATAAGGAGCAAGTCATTTTCTTTTCGATTGTCTTTTGTATTTTTAAAACCTGTGTGTGCGCGCGCATGAGAGTGAGTTTGGGTGCACCTGGAAGTCGTGGCGACCTCTGGCGACTGACCCCTACTGGGGGCCTGGAGGATATTCAGAGAGGTGGCCAGAAAAGGCCTGCCCCCGCCTCCAAGCTCTGGTATTCCAAGGAGGTCTCCCACCCAAGCACTTGCCAGAGTCGACCCTGCTTAGCTTCCGAGACCTGATGAGACGGGGCTTGCCTGGGCTATCCAGGGCAGGGCAGGAGCAAATCATTTTCAGTGCTGTAGAAAAGTGCAAGAGTCCACCAGCTAGGATCTGTATGTGAGCAAATCACTGGACCCAGCACCGTCAGCCATACCATCTCAGGTCCATGCTCCTGTTCATCTTCTAATGAGATTTATTCCATCACATGTCAGCAATGCCACTTTCAACACTGGACAAACAGACCAGTCCCTTCAACAAAGAATAAGTGGACATAAGTCTGACATTAGAAACCACAGCATTCAAAAACCAGAGGGGGAACATTTTAACCTTCCAAGACGTTTAGTTGCTGACCTAAGAGTAGCAGTTCTCTCACAAAGGAATTCAAAAGGGAGATTGGAGACCGCTGAATTGCAACAGACCTCGGTTTCCCGTCTCATTACCAATGCTGATTTCTCCATGCCTTCTGCGCCTCTGCATATCACACCTAATCCAATTGCACCTGCTATTGTAATTTACCTTTTATTGTCATTTGCCTGCTATTGCCATTCGGCATCTGAAATCAGTCTGGCCTCCAAGATATAAGGACAGATGGGCTTACGCTCTAGCTGTATCTAAAGAAGTGAGTTGTGACTCTTGAAAGCTCCTGCCCTGCCACAAATTTTGTTAGCCCTTAAGGTGCTGCTGGACTTATAAAAGGAAGTACCTCTTCCCCCAAAGAGTGAGGAACGCTTGGAATTCACTGCCACAGGAGGTGGTGGCGGCTACAAGCATGGACGGCTTCAAGAGGGAGTTAGATCAACATATGGAGCAGAGGTCCATCAGTGGCTGTTAGCCACAAGGTATAGATAGGAACTCTCAGTCTGGGGCAAGTGATGCTCTGTATTCTTGGTGCTTGGGAGCACGGGGGCGGGGGGGGGAGGGCTTCTAGTGCCCTGACCCCACTGGTGGACCTCCTGAGGGCACCTGGTGTTTTTGGCCACTGTGTGACACAGAGTGTTGGACTGGATGGGCCACTGGCCTGATCCAACATGGCTCCTCTTATGTTCTGATGTCTGGGGCAGTGATGCTCTGTCTTCTTGGCACTTGGGGGCAGCAGTGGGAGGGCTTCTGGAGTTCTGGCCC
Organism: Lepidodactylus listeri; assembly: GCA_029233225.1. Lineage (NCBI taxonomy): Eukaryota > Metazoa > Chordata > Lepidosauria > Squamata > Gekkonidae > Lepidodactylus > Lepidodactylus listeri. The sequence continues at coordinate 8,661,615 of JARCFY010000021.1, read as the reverse complement.
CGCTGGTGGACCTCCTGAGGGCACCTGGCGTTTTTGGCCACTGTGTGACACAGAGTGTTGGACTGGATGGGCCACTGGCCTGATCCAACATGGCTTCTCTTATGTTCTTATGTCTGGGGCAGTGATGCTCTTTCTTCTTGGCACTTGGGGGCAGCAGTGGGAGGGCTTCTGGAGTTCTGGCCCCACTGGTGGACCTCCTGAGGGCACCTGGTGTTTTTGGCCACTGTGCGCCAGAGTGTTGGACTGGATGGGCCACTGGCCTGACCCAACACTGGCTCCTCTTATATCCTCATGACTCTTGCTTTTTTCTAGTGCTACCGACAGACTAACATCGCTATCCATCTCAATCTACTTTCCGTGCTGTTAATCCTGGAAGGAGGGAGAGAGACCACCGCAACCCGGGCTTGTCTCAGATCAGGCAAAGCTCTTGGTTTTCCAGCAATGGAAGGGCAGGAAAGCTGAAGAGAAGGACCTAGCAACGCAAGAAGGGAAGAAAGAAGCAAAGGAAAGCGATTGTGAGGAGAACACCACCCCAGGTGCAAATTTAATCCAATAGAGAAGCAGGAGGGTTATCTGGATGGACTTATAGGTAGCCACAGCCAGCAGGACCCAATAAGTAGAGAGGAAGGGTGGCGAAGTTGGATAGAAGAAAGCTAAGAGAGCAGAGCTTTCAGCAGGTCATCCTCCCAGCTAGGGATGCGGAGAAACAGCAAGGGGAACAGCAACCATCTCGAAAGACGTCACCTTAAGCCCATCGAGACTGAACATTTTCCCTCAATGATTCCTACAAAAGCATCTTTAGGATTTAATACTCCAAGAGGAGAAGAAGACAGAAGAGACTGGATTTATATTCCACCCTTCACTCACTTGGAGTCTCAGAGCGGCTTACAATCTCCTTTCCCTTCCCCTCCCCACAACAGACACCCTGTGAGGGAGGCGGGGCTGAGAGAGCTCCTTCGATGACTGCCCTTGAGAGAACACCTCTGAGAGAACTTGTGACTGACCCAAGGTCACACCAGCAGCTGCATGTGGAGGAGAGAGGAATCAAAGCCGGTTCTCCCAGATTAGAGCCCGCGCAGTTAATCACCACACCAAAGAGGCAAGGAACACGATGGCGAAGCCCACAACAGACTGAGGGGCAGCTTGGCAGCTGGATTCAAGGCATGCTTGCTCAGAAATCAGCCCCACCGAGTGCAAACGTGGAATTACCGCCAAATACCCACGTGCAGAATGAGTCACGTTCATTGGGAAAGAGGTCCAATGAAGCCCCATTGTTACACATGCGGAGGACTGCAAGCAAAATCAATGAGAAGTTAAGCGCTCGTAACCTACTCTTTAGAGATGGTGCTGAAATCAGTAAATTAGAGGACTCGGCATTGCCTCTTTCCCCACCGCGCCTGTCCCGAGCAGCTTTCATGACTGAAGTTCAGCTCAGCTCAGAGGTGAAGACGCTGAGCTGCAGATTAGAAGGTCAGTAGCTCGGCAGTTCGAGACCCGAGTGCCGCGCAACGCAGTGAGCTCCCGTCTCTGGCCCCAGCTCCTGCCGACCTAGCAGTTCGAAAGCAAGAAACTGCAAGGAGATAAATAGGCACCGCTTTGGTGGGAAGGTAACAGCATTCCATGCGCCTCGTCATGCCGGTCACACGACCATGGAGAAGTCTTTGGACAGCGCTGGCTCTTCGGCTTGGAAATGGAGATGAGCAAGCGCCCCCTATAGTTGGGTTCGACTGGCTTTCGAGCAAGAGAAACCTTTGCCTTTAACAGTCACTGCAGTGACTCCACCAGAACAATCTCTCTGACTCAGGGGTCCGTTGGAGCGGAAGCGCACAGGAGCGCAGCTCCGGGAGTGAGGGGCCCAGGGGGCGGGCACATGACCAAGCCCCGCCCCCTCCTCGGCTTCCCCGAGCAGTGCAGAGGCGCAGCACCCCGGGGAAAGCCCTGCTAGGGTCTTTATTGTTTTTAATGTTTTGTTTTAATATTGATAATTTTATCATTGTTCCTTTTATGACTGTGTGCTGCTTTTCCAGAGACTTGCTCAAGGTGGCATCTACATTTTCTAAGTATACCATTTTTTTATCTGGGCACATGGCACATAAGTACTGGAGAAATATCACCAACCCTTCAGCAGCTTCCACCCCATCAGTTTGGTGTAGTGGTCAGGAGTTGGACTCTAATCTGGGAGAACCGGGTTTGATTCCCCACTCCTCCACATGCAGCTGCGGGTGTGACCTTGGGCCAGTCACAAGTTCTCTCAGAGCTGTTCTCTCATGAGCAGTTCTCAAAAGACCTCTCTCAGCCCCACCTACCTCACAGGGTGTCTTGTTGTGGGGAGGGGAAGGGGAAGGGATGGGTGGTGCACATGTCCTGGGTATCTCAAGTCCTGGGTATCTCAAGAACAAGGGTGTGTTCTTTACACTTATTTTCATTGCACAAAGTATTGGATGGGGAAGGGAATGGAGGAAGAGCAGGTCAGTTTCAGTCACCTGTGGAGTGGAGCCTGAGGGGTGGGTGTCGCCTTCTGACACACTTTCGGTATGTTAGGGGGTGTGGCATATGCAAATGAGTTATGCTAATGAGCTCCTGCACCTCTTTTTCTACGAAATGACCCCTGCTCAGACTTAACATGGGAAAACAGGGTGGTCTGGTAGTGGCGGGGGGCGGGGTTGCTAGAGAAAGGCCAAGCTAAGACCCCTGAGATTTGACCTTGTATACTACAGACATCTACAACATTTTCAAGGTTGTGTTTAAATGCAGCTGGTTGGTTATTTCTATTAATTGAGAAGAAAAGAATGTTCTCAATTCAAGTTAGCATCAAACATATGTAGGGCGGTTACGTAATTGAATTCTTCAATTATGTTATAAAGTTAACTCAATATCCAAATCTGATAGTACTCCTATTTTGACTTGTCTGATCATTCCTGTCCAAATATGATTTTATTTACAACAACAAAATTCGGGCTACTTTCAGTTTTTATTTCTCCGGCACCTAAAACGAAGAAATGGGCTAAGGTAGCATACAGTGCAGCAGTTCGCAGTTCTCTTACTCTGTCATATTTTTGGTTTTGCTGATAGAAAATTAAGCCATGTATACTTTTAAATAACATACAAAACCGGCATATTTGGGCCCCGACTTGGGCAAGCCCAATCTCGTCAGATCTCGGAAGCTAAGCAGGGCCGACCCTTGCAAGCACTTGGAAGGGAGACCTCCAAGGCATACCAGGGCTGGGACGCAGAGGCAGGAAACCAAGCCACCACCACCACCCCGAAAAATATCCTAGCCCCACTAGGGGTTGCCAGAAGTCAACATGACTTCCAGTCTCAGAAGGACACACACAAACACGCAAATACAAAAAAACAAACTGGCATATTTGGAAGTTGTCACTAATACTTTTTAAATTGCTAAAGTAGTAAAAAAAATTAGCTTTGATAAGTATGTATTGCATATGTTTGGGCGTTTTTAGATTTCTTCCCCCCAAATTTCCCATCTTTTCCATCTGGAAACAAGGCAAAACACCTTGTAGAAGTTCATGGCTTCGAAGCTTCTAGAAGTTTTAAATATGTTGTTACCTAACCCTGGCCTCGACGTAAACAGAAAATATCCACTGCTGCCATAAAGCATGAAAAATAAGAGCTTCCCATAGCTCCCAGCTCAAAGGACCAATCTGGAAAGATCCGGAAAATTCCATTGCTCAAGCCACAAACTTTCCATGAGAGCCCACGGGCCTTAGAGATTCAAGCCATCTCCCTACCAGCCCTCTGCTCCACCATCACATAGCACAGGGATGGGCAATTGTTTTGGCTCGGGGGCCACTTTGTGGGAGCGGAGGTTAGCGGAGGGCCGCACCTTTTAAAATGATTGCATTCATTAGTTAACTTTGCATTTCAGAAAAGGTATATATTGTATCATAAAAATCAATAAATATAAATTAAATAAAACAGTGGTAGTGTTATTCAATTTATTTACTGTGCTAATTTCATCTCATCTATAGTTGCAAGCGCATTTAATTTTAGAATCTGTTTAATGAGACAAATGTACCCTATCACACTTTTCTACATTTTTTTTAAAATCAGGAGTGAGATGGCTTGTTGAGATTCTCATCACAGCCTGCAAGTCAATGTCTGTCAAAGAGCATCTATGTTTACTCTTGTCGATCTTCATGCAAGAAAAACTTTGCTCGCAAATATATGTAGACCCAAATATAGAGAACGTTTTCCCAGCAAATTTCTTCATACATGGAAATCTTTCAGCAGACAAAGATTTGTAAAAGTCAACTAATGTCACAGCATTAAACATTTCTTTCACTGTGTGATCTGACTGCATGTCGATAAGTTCAAGCTGCAGCTCCTCAGGTGCTGTATCAATATCAGCAGTGATGGGATAAGAGAGCAAATTGAATTTAGGCTCAATTTTCTTGAAGTCCTGAAATCTTCTTGGCGGGCCGCAAAAAACTCTGTGGCGGGCCGCATGTGGCCCCGGGCCGCAATTTGCCCACCCCCGACATAGCCGTTTTTGCAAAAGAGAAGACAGATGGGGAGGGTTGGCAATGGACCTTCCAAGTTTCCCTACATATTTTTTGATTCAGAGAACACTCACTCGTGGGGAAAAAATAATCTTAACCAAGTCAAACCAGCTGCAAGACAAACAGGGGAGGGTCCTGTCACTACTGAGGAAGTTAGCAAAGCACTTTCCTGGCATGGAGGGGGGAAATAACGGAATTAACAGGACAAAGGAGGCACCTGAACCTAGACGCACAGAGCTTCTTTCTTCAACAGACTGCCAGAAGCAGTGCGGGAGCCGAAATAGCGGCAGTGAACCTACGAATCCATTAGAGAGCTTGTTTTTATTTCCTCCCGGTACCTTCGTCCAGTCCGTCCACATATCTTCTGCCCCATCACACGTCTTCAGACCATTCGTCCATAACCTCCCCGAGACACCCGTATTCCCCATGCTCACAATTTTTCTTTGTAGCCTTTATGTTCCACCACAAAAAGGGGGGTGGGGGGAGAGGGAGAGAGAGAGAATGAACCGAAGGCCAGCACTGTTTCCACAGCCCGGCGTTTCCTAACTAAAGATAGTTACTGATGTACAACACTAGCGGTTTAGTGCGGCAGCCAGATCAATAAACCAGGAAATACTGCTATGTCAGGTTTTGCCCAAGCAGGCTTACTGGGAAATTCTTTACTGCTTCTCAGATGGTCACAGATCCTATTTCCCCCCCCCCCCTTAAAACCCTGAACTGTGGTTCTTCTAGAAAGACCTGAAGCTCTCCTACCCTCTAGTGACAGCAACCGAAAAAGACAAAAGGTTAGGCAGGGTTTTTTTCCTAGTCCTTTCCCCTCTCTCCTTTTATACAAATCATCTCCTTTTCTCCCTGCTATTGGTTTCTCTAATTTTATTGTTTTTTAAAGGAGGAGAAACTCGCCAGAACTCTGGGTACCCGCTAAGACCCATTCAAAAAGCATTATCACAATTATTTTCAAATAGAAATTGCTGGAACAAAGGCACCAAAGGTAAGGAGGGAATAGCCTAGCGAGGGGCTTTAAGCTATTTTGCAAAGGCCGGAGAGTTTTGGAAGTCTGGCTTCCTTTCAGGGGACTCCAAAGCCAATGCTGAGCGCAATGGCGTGTATGTGAGGAAGGGGGAATAGTCCCAAGATGAAACATGAAAGGTTGTATCAAGGTGGGGATTTTGCACTTTCTTAAAACCAAATTTATTTGTTTAATTCATTTATAACTCACCCTTCTCCCATCGGGGACCCAAAGCAGCTTACATCCTTCTCCTCTCCGCCACTTTATCCTCTCAACAACCCTGTGAGGCAGGTTAGTCTGAGAGAGTGTGACTGGCCTAAGGTCCCCCAGCAGGCCTCCACGGCACGAGTGAGGATTCGACCCTGGGTCTTCCAGATAACTAGCCCGACATTCTAACCATCCTACCACATCAGCTCTGAGCAGGGCTCATTTCGTGGCAGGAGCTCCTTTGCGTATTAGGCAACACACCCCTATTGTAGCCAATCCTCCAAGAGCTTACAGACCTCTTCTTACAGGGGCTACTGTAAGCTCTTGGAGGATTGGCTACATTAGGGGTGTGTGGCCTAATATGCAAAGGAGCTCCTGCTACAAAATGAGCCCGGTCTCTGAGGTGGTACAATCCTTTTTTACCTACTCTGCACTCTGCCTCAACATCATCTACTTCTGTTGCCGTAGAAAAAAAGTAAGGTTGTGGTCACACAACAAGCTTACAGCGATTTGTTCTTGCTGTATATTTGATCGGGGGTATTTTTTTTTTTTTGCGGGTTGGGATGATCACACATTCTTCCCCGAATCGCTATGATCACATGACAAGGCTCCAGGCCCCATCCAGACAGCTGTGCCGCCCAAGCAGTGGTGCAGCGTGAGTTTTTAATTTTTTTTTCCTTTGTGCATGCGCATAGGCACATGGCCAAATCGTCATTCCCGCTTGGATGCGCTGTACTCTCTTTCGTTTTCCCGAACAGCGAACAAAACGAATCACCGATGTACAACCGAGTGCTGGAGTCTATATACGTGCACTTGAACATTCGTGCATCTAATATATTCAGCGCAGGATTGCTCATGAGCACACCGGTGAAAGCTGGGGGGCAAATTCAGTGCGAGAATGATGTTCGGACAACCTAATAGCACTCATAGCGAGAGATGGCTGTCCAGATTGGTGAAACTGCAAATTCACAGTGCGAATATTCAGAAGGTACTTGATTTTTCTGGAGTCGCAAAAATCACTAGGAGACCAGGAGGACTGTGGGGTGAGTCTGCTTCGATACGGGAGACAAATGTGGCCGTCCGATCAGCCCTTTTAAATGCGATAGGGAACAGTGGTGAAACCCGATCAAAATGACCATGTGACCACGAGGGCTCATTTCGTAGCAGGAGCTCCTCTGCATATTAGGCCACACACCCCTGATGTAGCCAATCCTCCAAGAGCTTACAGTAGCCCCTGTAAGAAGAGCTCTGTAAGCTCTTGGAGGATTGGCTATATTAGGGGTGTATGGCCTAATACGCGAAGGAGCTCCTGCTACGAAATGAGCCCCGGTGACCACAACCTAAGAGTCTAGTAGCACCTTAAAGACTAACAAAATTTGTGGCAGGGTAGGAGCTTTTTGCGAGCTTTTGTGAGTCACTGCTGACTTCTTCTTGATCCATCTGCTTCTGTTATTCAGCATTTGTCAGCAGAGTCTTTACTTCATGTCCAGGGGATCGACTCGATTTCCAGAGCTGATTAACTCAAGACTGAGGTCAACAGCAATATGCATCACTCCTCTTGCTCATCTAAATATGCATTTGCACACACACCCGACCCCCCCTTCCTTTAACCACAAATCCAGTCCTCCGATGGACCTTTCTCTCTAATGGTACACAAATGGTACACAGTGCAAGAGCCACTGTGGCGTGGTGGTTAGAGCATCAGAGTCGATCGGAGAGACCCAGGTTCAAATCCCCAACTCTGCCGTGGAAACTCGCCGAGCGACCTTGGGCCAGACACACATTCTCAGCCTAGCCAACCTCTCAGGGTTGCGGTGAGGATAAAATGGAGGAGAGGCAAAAGGTGTAAGCAGCTTTGGAGCCCCATTGAGGAGAAAGGCGGGGCACACGGGTAGTAAATAAATCAGTTAAATGGGGCTCCACCCCCATCTGACAGCGCTGTCAGGGCCTCTGGGGCTGACCCGCCTCCCAGAAACCAGCGTACCACGGGGAGGAGTCAAGAAGGTGATTGGCATAATCTGACTCCCACCACCTTGACCCACGACCCCTGCAAGCTGCTGGAGAAAGCAAAATAAGCTGAGCTCTAAAACTGCTTTTGTCTTATTCTGGGCACAACCCAGAGGCAGGTAAAAAAAATGCCCCCTTTGGTGATGGGGAACAGGAAAGAGATGGCGGCGCCAGTCAAGTCGGAAGGCCGATCCACCGATACGTCGAATTCCCCTTGAACCTACGAATGCTGTTGTGTAGGTGGCTGTTGCGTTTAAGAAGGGAAGGCGCCCGGACTGCGACCAGGGGCAGCGTGAGAGGCAAAAAATGGTCCTTAGAAATGGCTCCACACACTCCTGAGAGGAGAAGATATCACACAGGGCCCGTTCCATGCAGGCCTGGAAAGGGGGGGGGGGTATCACTGGCTTGCTCGGGGCTGTGGTTGCCCAAGCAGTCTGGGGCAGGCCATCATTCTAGAAGGACATATCTCTTCATGGCTGATTTATCCCTGGCTACTTCCCTCCTGCCCTATAGCAGCCAAGGCAGGGTCACCAGCTCTGGCTCTGGCTTGGGAAATACCTGGAGATTTGGGGGGGCGGAGCCTGGGGAGGGCGAGGTTTAAGGAGCGGAGGGAACTCAGTAGGGTATAATGCCATAGAGTCCACCCTCCAAAGTAGCCATTTCCTCCAGGGAAACTGACTGAGAGCCAGTTTGGTGTAGTGGTTAAGTGTGAGGACTCTAATCTGGGAGAACCGGGTTTGATTCCCCACTCCTCCACATGCAGCTGCTGGTGTGACTTTGGATCAGTCGCAAGTTATTTCAGAGCTGTTCTCTCAGGAGAAGTTCTCAAAAGAGCTCTCTCAGCCCCACCTTCCTCACAGGGTGTCTGTTGTGGGGTGGGGAAGGGAGTTTGTAAGCGACTCTGAGACTCCGAGTAAAGGGCGGGGTAAAAATGCAATCTCTTCCTCTCTTCTTCTCTTCACCTTGGTCCTCGAGAGAAAACTGTAATTCTGGGAAGTCTCCAGGGAGCACCTGGAGGTTGGCAACCTTAAGGCAGACCCGACCACCCAGCAACATCCTTTCTAGGGTTGCCAAGTCTTACCTAAGTTGTAGTGGGGGAGTCCCGGGCCCCATCCTGGTGATCTTCGGCGCGTACACTTTGCGCGCGCTCTGCGATGACATCACCCGGAAGTGACATCACCACATCAGACACGCTGGGGGTGGGACCACTACCATTCAAGGGAAAACCATAGAGTTTTCCCTCAAATGACAGAGCATCCCCCCACCCCCCGGCAACCTCCAGGCGACATCATCACACCGGGCACATTTGCACGATCCCCGCATTTTGGGGGTGGGGTTCCCCTCATCAAGCGGGGATTTCCCCCCCGGGGGGGACCAAGCAAGCCTACTCCTTTCCCCCCTCCACTAGATCTCCAGTCTTCTCCAAATGGAGATAACTACCTGCTGCCCACAAAACTGCCTCTAAACACTGATTTTTGAAATGAGTGTTGTTATTTTTCTAGGAAAGGAGAGTGCAAACTCTTCCACATAACACCCCCACGGACCTTTTTTTAACAATCAACATGCCCTCCCAGGCTGCTTTTCAGCTTAGTACGGGAAAAGACAGCTTCACTAATGGGACCTGTCTTTTTCGCCCCTACAGGGGCTTAAAAAGAGGACTTTTAAAGGAGAAGCAGCACTGGGAAGAAAGGGTTAACCCTCCCTTCTGGCGTGCTGTAGCCCGGACCCAGATCGGACTCAGCAGGGCTGTTTTTTAAGGGCCAAAAATCAACGGGGAGCGTCAGTCACGGAATTCCAACATCACAGAGCGTTCGGCCTTTGTCGGTTCAGTCTTTGGCAGCTGGAGTCCACCAGACCTGCTGACATATTCCTGGAGGAACTAGCTCTACCTCAAAAAGATATGGTACAAACTATTACAGAGCTAAAGGTGGGTGAAAGAGAAACACAGAGAGTTTGACTCCGAGCAACTGTGCCTCAAAATTTTTAAGGTCGAGCGAACAATTTTGAGTTGCCACAACTGAAGACGATATACCGGCACAGATGGACCTGGAGTCTAACTGAGGAGGGCTCTCTTGGGCTGTTTCATTGCCCTCAGTTGTCTTGTGGATTTCTAGCTCAATGACACAGTTCTCATGTACACACCTCAAGCTCTTGCGGATTGGAAGGAAAACTCAAGTCGGAGGCTGGACGCGAATTACCTTTGGCGTAGAGAGCTTCCTTCGGTTCGTCCACTTCTGTATGCCGCAGCCATATTGGCCCAAAACGAGCCGACCAAGGGAAGACCCAAAAGAAAGAGAGAGACAAAAAATGGTTGTGAGGATGGATCATGTGTTTTGAACCAAGCCTTAGCTCAGAGAGCTGAAAGCACCAAGAACAGGATTTCTGGCCTGCAAGTGCTCTCAGGAAGACCAACCAATCTTGTCTTGTCTTCTGTCACAGACCAGGTTTCGGCCTGTGTCATGGCTACGCCAGCAGACAAAAAACCTGGCCACCGCCTGGATTTTTCATTCTATGTGAGGAAGGAAAAGAGCCCCTGGATTTTTCATTCTATGTGAGGAAGGAAAAGAGCCCCTTTCATTAAAGAATGTTGGGGGCAAAAGCCACTCCCCTCCTACCGGAAATGATACGAACACATGTAAAGTTGCTTTATATTGATGAGGCCCCGGGTCCATCAAGTTCAGTATTGTCTACACAGAGTGGCAGTTACTCTCCAGGGTCTCTGCCGAAGGTCTTTCAAATCACCTACAACCCGATCCTTCACTGAAGAGGCTGGGGATTGAACTTGGGACCTCCAACACACAAAGCAGAGGCTCTTCCACTGAGCCACAGACCATCTCCTAGCTCAGGGGTGGGCAATTGTTTTGGCTCGGGGGGCACATTATGGGCGCGGAGGTTAGCGGAGGGCCGCACCTTTTAAAATGATTGCGTTCATTAGTTAACTTTGCATTTCAGAAAAGGTATCCATTGTATCATAAAAATCAATAAATATAAATTAAATAAAATAGCGGTAGTTTGATTCCATTTATTTATTGTGCTGATTTCCTATCATCTCTAGCTGCAAGCACATTTAATTTTAGAATCAGTTTAATGAGACAAATGTACCCTATCACACTTTTCTACAATTTTTCTGAAATCAGGAGTGAGATGGCTTGTTGAGATTCTCATCACAGCCTGCAAGTTAATGTCTGTCAAAGAGCATCTATATTTACTCTTCTTGATCTTCATGCAAGAAAAACTTTGCTCACAAATATAGGTAGACCCAAATATAGAGAACATTTTCCCAGCAAATTTCTTCATACATGGAAATTTTTTCAGCAGACAAAGATTTGTAAGAGTCAACTAATGTCATAGCATTAAACATTTCTTTCACAGTGTGATCTGACTGCATGTCAATAAGTTCAAGCTGCAGCTCCTCAGGTGCTGTATCAATATCAGCAGTGATGGGATAAGAGAACAAATTGAATTTAGGCTCAATTTTCTTGAAGTCCTGAAATCATCTTGGCGGGCCGCAAAAAACTCTGTGGCGGGCCGCATGTGGCCCCTGGGCCGCAATTTGCCCACCCTGTCCTAGCTGATATTACTGTGTTCAGCCTCCAGTTATACAAACAAGACCCCACTACCTTCTAACCTTGTGGTGCTATTTAAGACCACCACTGTACTGGGACAAATGGTTATGGCAAGGGTATAACCCATCTTCAGTTGGCATGGGCCCCGTCAAACATACCCGTGCACCACCATTCCCCGGGGATACACAAACACATGAAGCAGTGTTATCGTGAAATCAGGGGCTTGGTCTACCAAGGACAGCAAGTTCTGCTCTGATTGGCAGAAGAACTCCAAAGTCTCAGGCCAAGGTCCTCCCCAACACCTGTGACCTGGTCTTTGTAGGTGGAGATTCCAGGAACTGAGCCTAGAATCTTTTAGCTGGACAACCAGTTTGGTGTAGTGGTTGAGAGCAGTGGACTCTAATCTGGAGAACCAGGTTTGATTCCCCGCTCCTCCACATGAAGCCAGGTGGGTGATGCTGGGTCTGTCACAGTTCTTTCAGAGCTGTTCTCTCAAGAGCAGTTCTCTCAGAGCTCTCTCAGCCCCACCTACCTCACACGGTGTCTGCTGTGGGGTGGGGAAGGGAAAGGAGATTGTAAGCCACTCTGAGACTCCGAGTGAAGGCTGGGGTATAAATCCAACTCCTCCTTCTGCAGAGCCAGTTTGGTACAGTGGTTAAGTGCACAGACTCTAATCTGGGAGAACTGGGTTTGATTCCCCACTCCTCCACTTGCACCTGCTGGATGACCTTGGGCAAGCCGCAGTTCTAGCACGGCTGTTCTTGATAAAGAGCAGTTTCTGTCAGAGCTCTCTCAGCCCCGGCTACCTCACAGGGTGTATGTTGTGGGGAGGGGAAGGGAAAAGGAGTTTGTAAGCCGCTCTGAGACTGCCTGGGGTAGTGAAGGGTGGGGTATAAATCCAATCTCCTCTCCTCTCCTCTTCTCCTTCTCCTTCTTCTTGACCAGTGGCCTGTCCTAAAATGAAGCGGTGTGTACTGTCTATTCTGACTGACAGCAGTTCTCCAGGGTCTCGGGGAGAGGATCTTTCATATCATCTACCCCTTTCTTCTTTTAACTGGAGATGCCAGGGATTGAACTGGTAGCCTTCTGCACACCAAGCAGTCTGCCACTGAGCCACGGCCCCTCCCCTCTCTCCACCTCTCCTAATGGTAGGCAGGTACTGCAGCACAAAATTAAACCCCCATTTCTTGCACGACTTACGTTTCTTTTAATGTCTGCCTGCTTCACAGCTAGCTTCAACTCCAAGACAATCACACCCATGTCTTCCTCTAAGCTGTTTGGATCTTCCAGTTTAAGAATCTTCTCAATGGTCCTGTAAACAGAAAAAACAGAGAATCATAGAGCTGGCCATGCAGGCCATCTAGTCCAACCCCCTGCTCAATGCAGGATCAGCCTAGAGCACGGGTGGGCAAACTTGCTCAGCACAAGAGCCACCTAGAACAGGGGTGGCCAAACTTGCTTAACGTAAGAGCCACACAGAATAAACATCAGATGTTTGACAGCCACAAGACATGAACAAATATTACCTGCTTTCATTGGAAAATAAGCAAATTTGCTTTTTATTAACATTAAATGAGACTGCCAAAAATAATAACAAAAGGGGTAAAAACAGATATTGATAATGATATTAATTTGTCCAATGATATTTGTTTGCTAATGATATTTAGCTTCCCCAGCCGCCCTGCCGGGAGCCACATAATATATGTGAAAGAGCCGCATGCGGCTCCCGAGCCACAGTTTGCCCACCCCTGGCCTAGAGCATCCCTGACAAGTGTTAGTCCAGCAGCTGCTTAAAGACGGCCAGGGAGGGGGAGCTCACCACCTCCCTAAGCAGCTGAGTCCACAGTTGCACAACTCTTTCTGTAAAAAAGTTTTCCCTAATATCCAGCCAGTACCTTCCCACCCTTAATTTAAACCCATTCTTGTGAGTCCTGTCGGCAGCTCCCTGCCCTCCTCTAAGTGAAAGCCCTTCAGATACTTCAAGAGAATCATCTTGTCCCCCCTCAACCTCCTTTTCTCCAGACTGAACATTCCCAAGTCCCTCAGTCTTTCCTCATAGGGCTTCATCTTTTTAACATGCTTAAAGGATCATGGCTGGCTGAAAATGGAGCTACTGAAAATTACAGTCACTGAGGAAACTGTGAATATTTTAAAAGAACCGTTTTCAAAGAGAAATACACCAGTGCGGTGTAGTGGTTAGCGTGCTGGTCTAAGATCCTGGGAGACCCAGGTTCTAATCCCTACTCTGCCACAGAATTTCCCAGGTGACCTTGGGCCACAGCCTAACCTACCTCACAAGGTTGTGGTGAGGATCAAATGGAGGAGTGGAGAATGGTTCACCCAGCTTTACAAATCAAAAGAATCTCTTGTTCTAAAGCATCTGTGATTGAAATTTGGACTGCAGGGAAGATTCGAAGGGGAAATGGAACGAAAGACAGAGAATGTTTTGGAGATTAAAGTAGGGGAGGGAATTGCTTAAAGCTGCTGGCTTTCCTTCCATATACAACCACATTTTGTGCCCAGAATCATTTCTAAACGTAAAGAACAAACAACAATGAGTTAAGTCTACACACTAGACATATAGGAGGCTTTTTAGGGACCGATATAACAGACCCGAGCTGGATTTAAGGACAAAATCATCTTTTAAAACTTCTAATTTGCAATTTGCTTGGAGATTCTTTTTCAACCTTTCTAATTACAGAATTAGGAGAAAGACAGTACTAAGATGAGCAAGCTAATGCTTAGCCCTGTCATTCTTGAACTTGTCGGCAAGATCTATGCTTGGTGCTTGTTTTCCACAAGTATCCTTCAACATCTAACCTTAAAAGCAAAACTTGAAGAGGGGTCCGGATTGAACAAGTCACATTAGAACACTGATTTTTTGTGGTTGTTTAATGTTTCATGTCTAGAATAACACCAAGCCACATTTTCTAAACAACTTCCACAAGTTAACATTCAGAAACATGGGATGTTTTTCAGTGAGGAAGGATAAAGGAGCAAAACAGGAGTTTCTTCCTAGAAGGGATCGCATCGTAGTCCATAGCGATATTCACGGCACATATCACTTCCCTTCCTTTACTGTTATAACACTCAACCTTTGCAATCCACTTTCTGAATGGTGGTGTGTCGTGCCTTCGACAGTTTGCTTAAGACGAGCTCTTTGCTGTCTGATTGAACTGCTTTTCGTGTTCTGTCATCCACCATGAGCCACAGCGAGCAAGAAATGGTCAAGTCGCAACCGACTCAAGGAGACCTTATGAGCATCAGTTTGGTGTAGTGGTTAAGAGCACGGACTCTAACCTGGGAGAACCGGGTTTGATTCTTCACTTCTCCACACGCAGCCGGCTGGGTGACCTTGGGTCAGTCACAAGTTCTCTCAGAGCCATTCTCTCAAGAACAGTCCTTGAAAAAGCTCTCTCAGCCCCCCCCCCACCACCTCACAGGGTGTGGGGGGAGGAAGGGAAGGAGATTGTAAGCCTCTCTGAGGTTGCGGTCACACACACTAAATAATCTACTTTCAATGCACTTTCCAACTGGATTTTGCCAGTTCAAACAGTAAAATCCAGTTGGAAAGTGCACTGAAAGTGGATTGAAAGTGGATTATTTCGTGTGCTGCAGCTTGAGACTCTGAGTGAAAAGCACGGTATAAATCCAATCTCTTCTTCATCTTCTTCCTCGTCTTCAAATCCAATCTCTTCTTCCTCTTCATCTTCTTCTCTGCTCAAGCAGCAGCTCTCCAGGGTCTCAGGCAGAGGTCTTTCCCATCACCTCCTACCACTTCAATCAATCAATCAACCTTTATTGGCATAACATACACCTCCCCCCACTTGATACTTTTAATTGGAGATATTGGGGGTTGAAGCTGGGACCTTCTGCATGCCAAGCAGATGCTCTACCACTGAGCCACAGCCCCTTCCAAGTACTAATTGTGGCCAGCCCTGCTTAGTTTCCAAGATTTGGCAAGAGAACACTAGTTTGGACTCCTAGGCTGCTCAGTGAGCAAAGCAGGCTATAAATGAAAAAAAAAGAAAGAGTAACATGCTTGCAGTTAATAAGTCTAGGGCATACCTGTTGAGTTCCAGTTCATCCAGCTTTACAAAAGCCGAACCCATAAAGTCTGAAGAGGTAAGGTCTCGGTCGTACACCTGACACACAGAGAGTTGGGGAAACCAAACACAACAGTTCAGTAGCAGAAAATAGTTTCAGTGCAAGAGATGAAAGCCAGCATCTTTTGCTGATTACAGCGTGCCGGGCTAGGGCCAGAGAGACTCGAGTTCAAATCCCCACACTGCCATGATGCTCAGCAGCATACTGAGACCCAGAGACTCATGCAGAGACACGCCGAGGATTCTGTGTGTGAATCTATGGTGGCCTGATCCTACTCGTATGCAGGAGAATGGGCTAGTGGGACAATAGACCCTCCCCAAATCATTTGCGAGCAATGATACTGGGCGCTGTTTTGAAACTGTAACCATGGCAGCTTAGGAAAGCAGAAACCTTACCTTTGAACAATATCTGAGTGCAGACATCACAAAAAAAAATAGGCCGGGCAGTTGTTCTCCTCCCCATCCCGCACCCACCCTCAAGACCCCACTCAGAATATGGACTTGCAGACCCCCCCATCCCTGAGAAATTGCTCAGGTCTCATGGAAGCATAGTTTGTTTCTCCTGCTGCTCTCGTCTGCCGTGAGGGAAAAAATTAAACTGAAATGCAGAGACAAGCAAGACCAACAGGTTTTGATTCCAGCAGCAGACTTAGGGAACTAGAGCCCCACTTTGTCAGAAACCCGCAGTGGAATCCAGCTAGGCAAATGTTTATATGTGGGGTTATGAAAACAAATAATAAAGATCAAGGTACAGAGCCCATGTCCCATAGCGATGCACTTCCAGCATTGCTTTCTCCTTTTGTAATACCACTTTCTGCATTTTTGACATATTGTCTCTAATACTTTTTTTTTGCGCTGTTCTAATTTTTGTCATTCTAGTCCTATCACAATGCTTATGTGATACCACAGGAGCAATGTTCCCCCTAAGCGCCACAGTGTTGTGAGCAGAAATTCTACCTTGTGAGCAAAGAAAGCTAGTAGCATTAAAGTCGTGAGCAAGTCTCTATTTGACTATTGCGTGAATTATTTTTAAGAAGATTATTTCCGTACCCTTGCAAAAATCTCAGAATGAATTCTTTTGAACTATATTTAAACTATACTCTAAGAATAATTTAAAATTTATAAGAGAAAACAGAATCGAGTCAAATTTCATTACAGAAAATGTTGTCCTCTACAGGACATTTCCACTTTCCACTATATTGGTAGACCTGGCCTTCAAAGAACAGGTCTATTACTCCTTTCCACTATATTGGTAGAGGCACCAAATCTGCAGCATAGCTGCAGGTGCCTCTCCTCAAAAAAAACCCCAAGTTTCAAAAAGATTGCACCGGGGGGTCCAATTCTATGGGCCCCAGAAGGAGGTGCCCCCATTCTCTATTATTTCCTATGGGAGCTTGGTTGTGAGCCGAAGCAGAAATCCTCTGAGCTGACCTCTGAAATGTGCGCCAGCGCCCCCTAGAGCATCTTAGAGGGGACTGTGCTGAAGATGTCTGTTTGCATTGACTTACACCATGTAATCCACCTTGAGTCTCAATGAGAAAGGTAGATCCTAATTGAAGTAAATAAAAATAAATAAATATATTGCGAGCTAGCAGTAACTGGCTATTTCTCTAGTTCTGCTCACGTAAACATCTCCCGGTTGTCACAGGAGATTCCTTCATTCTTGTGATACTTCACTCCACCAGGAACCCCCGGAACCAGACCGAGAATTCCACTTTGGCCCCCAAAAAACCCAGCAGCGACTCTAAGCGAGACGTTACCTTGATACGAAGCTTCTGATCCAGGGACTGTATCGGAAGCACAACCGTCTCATCCCAAACAGGGTTCAAGTTCTTGTAGATGACTTTGCTTTTGTACAGCGTTTTCCCATTCACCTTAAACTTCACATACGGATCGCTTGTACCTTCATGTGGAGCGAAAAGGAAAGGTAATCAACGCAGGAAAGCCGTCACCCACCACTACGCTGATCCAGTCATTTCTGCACCGTACGCTATGGCAGACTAGCCACAGAAAAATGGCATTCAACAGTCACAACCATGGCAAAGGCTGTGAATAGCAGACGCTAGAGAAAACAATTGTGTATGTACAGGGGTCCGTTGGGGCCGGAGCGAGGCGGAGCGAGGCGGAGCAAAGCTCCGCCAGCTCAGGACTGGCCAGTAGGGCAGCCACGGGCTGAATCAGATTCTCTAATCTGATTCAGCTCACCGCCGAATTGCCGCCGAAATTCGGCGACAACTTTAAAAGCCACTGGAGGGGAGGGGGTTTGAGGGAGAGGCTCCAAACTTGCAGGGTAGCTGCTGGGGCCTCTCCTCGAAATACCCACCAAGTTTCAAGAAGATTGGACCAGGGGGTCCAATTCTACAGGCCCCCAAACAGGTTGCCCCCATTCCCTCCATTGTTCTCTATGGTAGGAAAAAGTTAACATTTTTTCCCTCCATAGAGAACATTGGAGAGGATGGGACAATTTGTTTGGGGGCCCATAGAATTGGACCCCGTGGTCCAATCTTCTTGAAACTTAGTGGGTATTTCGAGGAGAGGCCCCAGCAGCTACCCTGCAAGTTTGGAGCCTCTCCCTCAAACCTCCTTTCCTCCAGCCCCTCATATACTCTATGAGTTTTTGCCCTTGATTTCAATGGCCCATAGGATATAATGGGGCTGAAACTGACATTCCCTTTCTGACACACTTCTGGTGATGTCAGGGGGCGTGGTATATGCTAATAAGTTATGCTAATGAGTTATGTTAATGAGCTCCTGCACCTCTTTTTCTACGAAAGGACCCCTGTGTATGTGTATACACACGCACACACACACACATTTCTTGCTCATCATTAGGAGGCAAATGGCAATACCAGCTTAGTAATGTTATAGAGTGGCTTTTCTGAAAACTGTGACTGGTTGCCCACTAAGAAAGCACTGTCATTCTCTGAAATATTCTGGAATTCTACTGAATTTTGAAAACTGAGCGAAGGTATAAAATTGTCTGCAGATATAAATGAAAGAAAACATTAATAGTATATATGCATCTTTGACGAAGACAGTCGAAACGAAGCTCGTGTCCGGGATCTTCGTTGAACTTTATTGAACTTTATAGAACTGTATTACATATTTGAAGGACTATTTTGGGGCAGGAACGCACAGGAACGGAGTTCCGGCTGGCTCCTGAGTTGGCCACACCCAGCAGGAACTCATTAACATAATAGGCCACACCCAACAGCAGAAATTCATTAGGATTGGCTACATTAGGGATATGTGGCTTAACATGCAAATTAATTCCTGCTACAAAAAAAGCCCTGGGTTTTGACAACAAACAAGGTAAACAGAATAAGAAGCAAAAGATGGGTGTGGCTGGATGGCCACTCTTCTGGTAGCATGGGGGTGTGGCCTAATATGCTAATGAGCTGTGCTGTCACTGGTGTGGCCTAATATGCTAATGTCTTTCTGCTGTTGGGTGTGGCCTGTTATGCTAATGAGTTCCTGCTGGGCTTTTTCTACAAAAAAAGCCCTGCATATTTGAACTTTATTGCTTACTTTGTGAATCTTGGGCTGACCATTTCTCTACTGTATATCCTTGCATATATCTAAGTACATCCTATCATAAGTACATCTAATATAAGTACATCTTGTTATCTCTAGCGTCTGCTTTGCACAGCCTTTGCCACGGTTGTTTCTATTTGCTGTGAGATCTTCTTTTGATCCAACATTAACAAACACCTGAGAGGCCAAAAGATTCACTCATAAGAGTGGCTGCTGCTGCTGTGTGTCTGCATGAGTCTATGGTCCAGCCCTGGATCCCTCTCAGCCAAGTTTATTGGTGGGCAGATCAATTCTATACTGGGAACGACTGGATGTTCCAACCGCTGTCGGTAAAGAAGAAGAGCAATATTATCAGCCCTGGGGAGGGGCAGCCCTGTTGTGTCCCTGCACGAATCACTGCAAGGAGGGGTCTCTTCTTCCAGTCAGAAAACACAGTGGGATTCATGGCAAAATACAAGGGGAAGGATGACCCCTTAAAGGACTGTTCAATCCTACAACACATGTACTAAAAGGGAAACCTTCGCCACATTGTACGAACTGAAACAAGATTCTAATTTAAAATATTTTTGTTTAGAATTTATTTATTTAATTTATACCTCGCCCTGCCTCATCGATAGGCTGCTCAGCTATCAGAAGCAGGAGGGGAAACAAAACCTTGAAGTAGAGGAGAAGAAGAAGAAGAAGAAGAGGAGGAGGAGGAGGAGGAGATTGGATTTATACCCCGCCCTCCACTCCCCAAGGGAGTCTCAGAGAGGTTTACAATCTCCTTTCCCTTCCTCTCCCCACAACAGACAGACACCCTGTGAGGTAGGTGGGGCTGAGAGAGCTCTTTCCCAAGCTGTCCTTGAGGGAACAGCTGGTACAGAGCTATGGCTTGCCCAAGGTCATCCAGCCAGGTGCAAGTGGAGGAGTGGGGAATCAAACCTGGTTCTCCCAGATTAGAGTCCGCGCACTTAACCACTGCACCAAACTGGCTCTAAGAGAAATGGAATGCTGGAGGTATTGCACAGCAACTGGTTTCTCAGGAGGAGGAGGAGAAGGAGGAGGGAGAGATTCACTGTTGTGGCACGGATAGGGTTGGAGACGCCAGCTTGCAAAATTCCTGAAAATTGGGGGCAGGCATGGGGAGGCTGGGACTTGGGCAAGGAGCTCAATGGGCATGGCATAAGAGTCTGGCCACCGGGAAAATTCTGGGGGGGGGGGCATAACACTGGGGGGCACCTCCTGCCCCCTTCTGTTGCAGGGTGAGGCCAAGGCCCTTTTCCAGAGTAAATTCCCACACACACCCCGCCGCCTGCCATTTCCTCCAGGATGCTGCCATTTCCTCCAGGAAAACTGGTCTCTACAACCTGGAGATCAGTTGTCATTCCGGGTGAACCCCAGGTGCCATCTTGAGGCTGGTAACTTTAGATATGTACTCCTCTGCTTCTCAGTCGGAAAAAACGGGATGGACTAGCCCTTTAAGTTGATGGGAACATTCCTGGTGGGCCGCTGCCCTAGAGAGTCCCTGGGGAGCAGGGGCGAACCACACAGAGCCCCACATGCACTGAAGCAGGCAGGGCTGGCAGCAGCATACCCTGAGACAGGGCTACTGGCAGAGCCCACCGCTGCAGAAACGGTGGTAGGGGGCGCACAGTTTGCTGCAGTAGTTGAGAACAGTGGACTGTAATCTGGAGAACTGGGGTTTGAATCCCCACTCCTCCACATGCAGACAGCTGGGTGACCTTGGGCCAGTCACAGCTCTCTCAGAGCTGTTCTCTTAAGAGCAGTTCTCTCAGAGCTCTCTCCGCCCCACCTACACCCCCACAGCCAGTTTGGTGCAGTGGTTAAGAGCAGCGGACTCTAATCTGGAGAACCAGGTTGGATTCCCCACTCCTCCTCCACATGCAGCTGCTAGGTGACCTTGGGGTCAGTCACAGTTCTTGCAGAGCTGTTCTCTCAAGAGCAGTTCTCTCAGAGCTCTCTCAGCCCCACCTACCTCACAGGGTGTCTGTTGTGGGGAGGGGAAGGGAAAGGAGTTTGTAAGCCGCTCTGAGACTCCGAGTAAAGGGCAGGGTATAAATCTAATCTCTTCTTCTTCTTTTGAGACCTTGGGATGCCATGGAGAGGGGCTGTGGCTCAGTGGCAGAGCATCTGATTAGCAGGCAGAAGGTCCCAGGTTCAATCCCTGGCATCTCCACTTTAAATGATCAGGCAGTAGGTGATGTGAGAGCCAGTTTGGTGCAGTGGTTAAGAGAGGCAGAACCTGATCTGGGAGAACCAGGTTTGATCCCCCGCTCCTGCACTTGAAGCCAGCTGGGTGACCTTGGGTCGGTCATAAGTTCTCTCAGAGCTGTTCTCCTAAGGGCAGTCCTTGGAAGAGCTCTCTCAGCCCCACCTGCCTCACAGGGTGTCTGTTGTGGGGAGAGGAAGGGAAACGAGACTGCAAGCCCCTCTGAGACTCCGAGTGAAGGGTGAGGTATAAATCCAACTCTTCCTCTTTCTCCTCCCCCTCCCCAGCTGGTGGTTTTGCAAGCAGGCAGGGGAAGGGCATGCAAGAAGGAAGGTGTGGGGTGGGGGGAGGGGGGCACAAACAGGGGCCTAGTAGTGGGCAGAGGAAAGGAGGGGGTCTCTTCCCAGGACCAAAAAAACCTGGAAGCAGCTCTGAGTGGTTGTCCCAGTGGGCCTCCTCCTGTGTTACTGCCAACCTGATATGTGCCCCGCATAAAACCACTCAGCTTGGAGTTGGCCAACAGCAGCCCATATGGAGTCAACAGGTGATCCTTGGGCAATCTTCACTGCCACCGGACGGCTCTGAGCCAGTCAGTCTCTGAGCTTTCTCCTGGGCCACTTCAACAAGCCAGTCTTCCCTTGAATAGAATGAGAGAAGTCTGTTTCTGCGGGTTAAACTTTTGGGGAGCGCAGCCTCCGCTTACTGAACGTACGGCACATGAACACATGAACACGTGAAGCTGCCTTGTACTAAATCGGGCCCTTGGCCCATCGAGTGCAGAATTGTCTACTCAGACTGGCAGCTGCTCTCCAAGGACTTGGACAGAGGTCTTGCACATCACCCGCTGACTGGTCCTTTCTACTGGAGATGCTTCTGGGCAGGGGTCCTTTCGTAAAAAAAGAGGTGCAGGAGCTCATTAGCATAACTCATTTGCATATGCCACACCCCCTGACGTCACCGGAATGACGTCATGGGCAGTGTGTCAGAAGGCCAGACGGGAGGGAGGGAGGGGGAAGGAAGGAAGGAAAGGAACAGGAAGGAAGGTAGGTAGGTGGGGGAGAGAAAAGAAAGAAAGAAAAAAAAGGAGGGAGGGGGGAAGGAAGAAAGAAAGGAAGGAAGGAGGGAGGAAGAAAGGGGAAGGAAGGAAGAAAGAAAGGAACAGTAAGGTAGGTAGGTAGTTGGGAGAGAGAGAGAAGAAAGGAAGGAAGGAATGGGGGAGAGAGGGAGGAAGGGGGGAAGGAAGGAACAGGTAGGTAGGTGGGGGGAGAGAGGGAAGGAAGGGAGGGGCGCTTCTCCCCACACTGGGGCTGGCGTTTCCCTCCCCCCCCCCTTGCTTGGGCCTGAGTGGTGTTAAGCCACTCAGGCCCGGCTTCTCCCTCCCTTGGGCCCGGGGAACTGTTGAGTGGGAGAGGGAGGGGGTTCTGGGGGTGACTGGGGGAGGGAGAGCTTTTTCCCCAGGGCCGGCGGCCAGCCATGGCCCCGGGGAAGGTGACGGGGGGCGGGACGGGGCTCATTTGCGGGGCTGGTGGCCAGCCGCGGCCCCGGGGAAGGTGACTGGGGGCGGGACGGGGCTCGTTTGCGGGGCCGGCGGCCAGCCGCGGCCCCGGGGAAGGTGACTGGGGCGGGATGGGGCTCCTTGGTGGGGCCGGCGGCCAGCCGCGGCCCCAGGGAAGGTGACGGGGGGCGGGACGGGGCTCCTTGGTGGGGCTGGCAGCCAGCCGTGGCCCCGGGGAATACGACTGGGGGAGGGAGGGGGTGAACGGGGGAGGCTTTCTGCCGGGGGGCGGGGCTTTGTTATGTGCCCGCCCCCCGGCCCCTTCTCTCCCAGAGCGGCGCTCTGGCTCGCTCTGGCCCCAACGGAGCCTTGCTTCTGGGGATTGAACCTGGGAACTTCTGCAGGCCAAGCAGAGGCGCTTCCAGTGAGCCTCTGCCCCTAAGTGGCCTCACCCAAAACATTTACAGAGGGGAAACACTGCATTCCATAAGAGGGCAACGCCATTTAGGTAATACCAGGCCTGAAGTCATTCCAATAACCTTCAGAGGGTGTTTGAAAAGGAGTTGGATGGTGAGCAATTCATTGTGTACTCTTTTTGTTAACTTTGCTTGAATATTCTGGGCCCGTTCCCTCCTCTCTATAAACAAAGAAGACAGGCAAGAGATGCAAGAGAGAGAGAGAGAGACCACCTTTATCATCCTGATAAGCTGAGGCTGCCAGCATATTAAAAAAAGAGTCCCTCAACTATTAGATGTGAAAAGAGGCGACAAGGAGACAAGCCAAGTAGAGGAATCAGCAGAAGGAGACTGCAAGCCAAGTGGCACCGGTAGGAGTTTCAAAACACACAACTCAGCCGGATCCAAAAGGAAGGAGAGATGTTCAAGAGAGCAGGTCTTCCAAAAAGGCTGGCTTGGACAACGGGCCACATTGTACTATTCCGCTCTGCTAAGGGGGTACAATATGGCCCAATACATTTTGGTCTCCTGCAATATTAATCCTAACAACAGCCCCTCCTGCTCTTTTTGTAAACAGAGAACATCTCCGCAGGGATCGTATGAGTTTTCTTGCAACAACATTAAAGTTTCATGGTTGTCGGAATCGCCAGCCCCTTCGCTTGCTGTAAAACAACACTGGCCATGCGAAGCGAGCTTTAACAACCATTCCGATATAGATTTCTTTTCTTTCTTTTTTTTTTCAAAAAAAGAAGAATACACCGTGCAGAGGGAGGAAGTACGGGGAGGAGAGCTATAATGAAATAGTCTTTTAATTAAATGAGATTGCCTTCCTGGGATCAGGGCTTCATGCTTGTCAGCTTACTCTCAAAATAAACATCTCAGCACCAGGCCTCAGCAGTGTCACTTACGGAGGCAAAGCACGCTGGGTAATCCCTAGGTATCTTGACAGCTACATAATGTTGAAACTGTTTCACGGGTGAACGGCGGCACTTGCGTGAAAGAAAATATTAATGTCTAGAATTAATAGAAAAAAAAGGGGGAAACAGCGGTTGACAAAGCCAAAACGAGGGGGAAGAAGTGTCAAGTTAGTAGAACGTTAATTGTGAGGGGGGGACAAATAACTGAGAGGCGGACAGAGGGGAAGTGAGAGAAAAGGAAGGATAGGAGCGAGGGGGGGGGTTCCTCTTCCTCCCCCTTCCTCCCCAACTCCAGCCAAGCAAAAAACTGTCACGCAAGTAACATCTCAACTAGGCAAGTGGGAGGAGGGGGCAGAAGAAACGGGAAGGCGAGCTGGCTGCTCTACAACACAACACCGACGAGATACCAACGACGGGTCTTGGTTTCAATCAGCCGATGGGCTTTAACTTTAAAACCAGCAGTTTTGCAGACAATGACACAGGGAGACATTTAGTTAAAGCTGGTCCCTCACATCCTACAAGGAACCAAAGAAGAAAAAGGAGGAGGAGGAGGAGGTGAGGAGATGGTGATGGTGATGAATGCCATCAAGTTGCAATCAGCTTACAGCAACCCCACACTAGGTTTTCAAGGCAAAAGACATTCGGAAGTGGTTTTTAGCAATCCTGGCCTTCCTTGACCGTCTCCCATCCAAATCCTAACCACAGCTAAACCAGTTTAGTTTCTGAGACCTGAACAAACTTGGGCTAGTCTGCACTATTCTGGCTGCCAAAACAACGTGTTGTTATGTTAATAAAAGGCGCTACCTAGATTTTGTTTGTCCATCAACTTAAAAAAAAATGTATCTCAGTTCTGCAATTTGTCATAGACCTTTTTTTCCAGCCCAAAACGTCCCCTGGACAGCTGCCGTTAGTAGCTAAACAAGCAACCGTGGAAATACAGTATTATCAGTCGCCTGAAAATGGCAGCTTGTACAGTTAAACACAGACAGTTAAGACAACTTGCTTAACATTAAACCCGAGCAAATGGCATTTGTTTAAAATGTAGAACTCATAGACAGAACTCCTGAAAACCTGGGGCAATGCATGACTCATAACACCATTTTTATACATATACCTAACTGAGGCCTGACCAGAAGGGGGCCACGGTGGCTCAGTGGTTAAGACACTGAACTGCAGACCAGAAGGCCAGTCGTGCGGCAGTTCGAGACCCGAGTGCTGAATGACAGAGTGAGTTTCCGTCTCTGGCCCCACCTCCTGCCAACCTAGCAGTTCGAAAGCAAGAAACTGCAATTAGATAAATAGGTACCGCTTCGGTGGGAACAATGACCACAGAAAAGTCTTTGGACAGCGCTGGATCTTTGGCTTGGAAACAGAGATGAGCACCGCATCCCTAGAGTCATATTCGACTGGCTTTCGAGCAAGGGAAACCTTTTAACTGAGGCCTACTCAATAACACCCAGCAGTGACAGAATCCAGAGATGGTAGAATCCAGAATATCATATTATAATACAAAAGTATCACTTCGAAGCACAGGGAAAAGCGGTCATTTCTTAGTGGTTTGTCATGGGGAATAACTCCCTGAATCAAAAACGAAAAACAAAAACACCACCAAGAAGAGGTAGAAAGTTTTTTAGCCATGTCTTTTCTCCCAGGTACGCCAGAGATTTCTTTTCTTTTTTTACTTAAAGGGAGTTTTCTTCTTTGAAAATGTAGATTTTGCATCATTTTCCAGACGAGAATCCTGCGGTAGTCCAAAGAGCTGCCTTTTAATTTTACCACCTCACCCCAGCCTAGGGTTGCCAACCTCCAGGTGGGACCTGGGTTGCCAACCTCCCAGGTGGGAGCCTAGGGTTGCCAACCTCCCAGGTGCCAACCTCCAGGTGGGACCTGAAAGAGAAAAAATAAAGCTGTGTGATATGCTAATCAAGTGCAGCTAAAAGATTCTAGGCTCAGTTCCTGGAATCTCCACCTACAAAGACCAGGTCACAGGTGTTGGGGAGGACCTTGGCCTGAGACTTTGGAGTTCTTCTGCCAATCAGAGCAGAACTTGCTGTCCTTGGTAGACCAAGCCCCTGATTTCACGATAACACTGCTTCATGTGTTTGTGTATCCCCGGGGAATGGTGGTGCACGGGTATGTTTGACGGGGCCCATGCCAACTGAAGATGGGTTATACCCTTGCCATAACCATTTGCCCCAGTACAGTGGTGGTCTTAAATAGCACCACAAGGTTAGAAGGTAGTGGGGTCTTGTTTGTATAACTGGAGGCTGAACACAGTAATATCAGCTAGGACAGGGTGGGCAAATTGCGGCCCAGCGGCCACATGCGGCCCGCCACAGAGTTTTTTGCGGCCCGCCAAGAAGATTTCAGGACTTCAAGAAAATTGAGCCTAAATTCAATTTGCTCTCTTATCCCATCACTGCTGATATTGATACAGCACCTGAGGAGCTGCAGCTTGAACTTACTGACATGCAGTCAGATCACACTGTGAAAGAAATGTTTAATGCTGTGACATTAGTTGACTTTTACAAATCTGGGTCTGCTGAAAAAATTTCCATGTATGAAGAAATTTGCTGGGAAAATGTTCTCGATATTTGGATCTACCTATATTTGTGAGCAAAGTTTTTCTTGCATGAAGATCAAGAAGAGTAAATATAGATGCTCTTTGACAGACATTAACTTGCAGGCTGTGATGAGAATCTCAACAAGCAATCTCCTGATTTCAGAAAAAGTGTAGAAAAGTGTGATAGGGTACATTTGTCTCATTAAACTGATTCTAAAATTAAGTGTGCTTGCAGCTAGAGATGATATGAAATTAGCACAATAAATAAACTGAATAAAACTACCACTATTTTATTTAATTTATATTTATTGATTTTTATGATACAATTTATACCTTTTCTGAAATGCAAAGTTAACTAATGAATGCAATCATTTTAAAAGGTGCGGCCCTCCGCTAACCTCCGCTCCCACAAAGTGGCCCCCGAGCCAAAACAATTGCCCACCCCTGACCTACAGGAAACAAGAAACATCTATAGAGGCATTAAGACCATGAGGGGCACAGGTATTTAATCTAAAGATCCAAGAGATTCTCCAAAGAGAAACACCTGTGCCCCTCATGCTCTTAATGCCTCTATAGATTTTTTCCTGTTTCCTGTAGGTAGATTATATGAACTTGATTCGCATATCACACACCTTTATTTTTTCTCTTTCATGGTTTACTTGGGGTCGTGGTACTCTCTTTGATTCCAGTTTCCAGTTGATGACTGGAGATCTCCTCAAAGTACAACTAGTCTCCAGGTAAAAGAGATCAGTACACCTGGAGAAAATGGCTGCTACGGAAGGTGGACTCGATAGCATCATACCCCACCAAGGTCCCTTTCCTCCCCAAATCCCACGCTCCCCAGGGTCCAGTTTGGTGTAGTGGTTAAG
Organism: Lepidodactylus listeri; assembly: GCA_029233225.1. Classification (NCBI taxonomy): domain Eukaryota; kingdom Metazoa; phylum Chordata; class Lepidosauria; order Squamata; family Gekkonidae; genus Lepidodactylus; species Lepidodactylus listeri. The sequence goes on along the minus strand of JARCFY010000021.1, from coordinate 8,634,155 downwards.
TGCGCGGACTCTAATCTGGGAGAACCGGGTTTGATTCCCGACTCCTCCACTTGCACCTGCTGGATGACCTTGGGTCAGCCACAGTTCTCATGGAGCTGTTCTCTCAAGGACAGTTGTCTCAGAGCTCTCTCAGCCCCACCTACCTCACAGGGTGTCTGTTGTGGGGAGGGGAAAGGAAAGGAGTCTGTAAGATGCTCTGAGACTACAAGTGAAGGACAAGGTATAAATCCAATCTCTTCTTCTTCTTCCACCCCAAAATCTTCAAGAATTTCACAATCCAGAGCGGGCAACCATACAGTGGTCCCTCCCCCCAAACCCTGCCCTCCCCAGGCTTCACCCCAAATCTCCAGGAATTTCCCAAGCTGGAGTTGGCAATCCTATCCCAGACCTGTTCACACGGAAACACATATACACCCTGCATGTCCGTGCACATATCTGTCTGTAAGAAAGCCAACGTGTGGTCAAGTTTATAAATGAAACCAGGGGACCGGACCTGGATAAACGTGGGATTCAAATCACACATCCAGCTGTATGTCCACCGAACATAAGATGAGAATTACTCGATGCACATTAAAAATAAATAAATAAACTGCACATGGATTATACATGAAATCACTGGAACACGTAAATCGTGAAGGAGGCTCAAATGGGACAATTCGTTCCACACGAACAAGTGGAAACAACGACGGTATGTGAGTCGCGTGGCCTCGTACACACGCTAGCTGCTGTCCGTTTAGAGGAATTCCAAGTTCAGAAAGGTGGATTCTACCTCCCCCCCACCCAAGTCTCCATTCCTCAAGCGCCACGGCAAGTATTTCATGCCAGAAGAGATAACCCCTTTGTCATTGCTTGAGACATCTTTAATGTGGTTTCCATCCAACCACATTTTTTTTAAAAAAAAAGACCCTGGAGGCACATGAACCATGCACTTTGAAACAGTGGCATATTTTGGAAAGAGAAAGAGTCTGGTAGCACCTTAAAGACTAACAAAATTTGTGGCGGGGAGGAGCTTTCGTGAGTCACTGCTCGCTTCTTCAGATACACTGAAGAAGTTAGCAATGACCGGGGGTCATTTCGTAGAAAAAGAGGTGCAGGAGCTCATTAGCATAACTCATGTGCATATGACACCCCCCCTAACATACCGGAAGTGTGTCAGAAGGCAGCACCCACCCCTCAGGCTCCACTCCACAGGTGAGTGAAACTGACCTGCTCTTCCTCCATTCCCTTCCCCATCCAATACCTTGTGCAACAGAAATAAGCGTAAAGAACACACCTTTATTCTCTTCCTGCTCCCTTGAAACCACCAGGTTTCAAGTAGACTTGAGATACCCAGGACATGTGCACCACCCATCCCTTTCCCTTCCCCTCCCCACAAGAAGACACCCTGTGAGGTAGGTGGGGCTGAGAGAGGTCTTTTGAGAACTGCTCGTGAGAGAACAGCTTGGAGAGAACTTGTGACTGGCCCATGGTCACACCAGCAGCTGCATGTGGAGGAGTGGGGAATCAAACCCGGTTCTCCCAGATTAGAGTACAACTCCTGACCACTACACCAAACTGATGGGGTGGAAGCTGCTGAAGGGTTGGTGAAATTTCTCCAGTACTTATGTGCCATGTGCCCTGATAAAAAATGGTATACTTAGAAAGTTTATATGCCACCTCGAGCAAGTCTCTGGGAAAGCAGCACACAGTCATAAAAGGAACAATGATAAAATTACCAATATTAAAACAAAACGTTAAAAACAATAAAGACCCTAGCAGGGCTTTCCCCGGGGCGCTGCGCCTCTGCACTGCTCGGGGAAGCTGAGGAGGGGGCGGGGCTTGGTCATGTGCCCGCCCCCTGGGCTCCTCACTCCCGGAGCTGGGCTCCTGTGTGCTCCCGCTCCAACAGACCCCTGGCAATGACTGACAAAAGCTCCTCCCCTGCCAAGGGCATAACTTTCCAGTTTCCCGGGGGGGGGGGGGGGCTGGGGCTGGGCCAGAAACATTACAGACCATTGTCTCCAGGGGAGGCTCAGCACCTCTTGGAAGAGTTCGAGGGGGGGCTCCAGCTCCCCAGCCCCCCCTGAAATTGATGCCTATGTCCCCTGCTACAAATTCTGCTAGTCTTTTCAGTCTCTTTTTGACTGCTCCAGACAGATTAACATGGCTACCCATCTTGATCTATCTCTATGGAGGGCATCACATTTTAGCCATACAGAATGGGAACCCAAACCCATCAACCTTGTGATATAAGGACAGATAGACTCCCATTCTAGTTGTATCTGAAGAAGTGAGCAGTGACTCACAAAGCTCTTACCCTGCCACAAATTTTGATAGGTCCCACCGGACTCTTGCTCTTTTCGACTGCTACAGACAGCCACCCATCTTGGGATATTTCGAGTTCCTCCCAGAAAAAGCGACTGACTCTTTACCCAAGCGACAATCATTTATAAAAAAAAAAACTTTTATCCTCCCTGTGTGAATTGGGGGCACACCGTTTGTTCTGCATGTTCCTGAAGTACTCTAAGCACACAAGCAGCAGTTCTACGTGAACCGAGTAAAATAGCCCTCTCCCATACTGATGAGACAGAATGCAGCTCCCCGTGAAGCAGTCAGGAGACGTTTTAAATGGGTACTGCTGCCCTCTAGCAGTCAAAATGAGAATGGCCAGCGAAATCACGTTCCCTCTGAAATCTCCCAGAGTTTAGGTTGGGTCCAAATATATGGCGGGGGGGGTGCTAGATACAGAAAGCCGAGCCGATTGGGGTCAGGACAGAGCCTGTAAGGGAATCTTCCGGGGGACCCTAAGCGCACAACTCCAAGTACTGCAATGTGATAAAACGCAGGGAAGTGTACAGGTACCCCACACATTTCTAGATTAAATCAAGCCTGAGTTCTCGCTAGATGCACCAAGGCTATCACGCTTTGGTCCCGTCATGAGAAGGAGGACAAGACTCAGGGGGAAAGGCAATAATGCTAGGAAAAGCTGATGCCAGGAGGAAAAAAGGAAGACCCAACATCAGATGGATTGACTCAATAAAAGAAGCCATGGCCCTCAGTTTGCAAGAGCTGCCTTACACTGAATCAGGCCCCTGGTGCATCAGGGTCAGATAGGGGTGCCAGCCTCCAGGTGGGACCTGGGGATCTCCCGCTTTTACAACTGAACTCCAGCTGACAGAGATCAGCTCCCCTGGAGAAAATGGCTGCTTTGAAGGGTGGACTCTATGGCATTGTGCTATGCCGAGGCACCTCCCCTCTCCAAAGCCCGCCCTCTCCCAGGTCTTTCCCAACCCAGACTTGGCAACCCTAGGGTCAGAACTGTCCACTCAGATTGGCAGCAGCTCCCCAGGGTCTCAGGCTGAGATCTTTCCCATTCCCTAACACCTGACTCTTTCACCTGGAGATGCCAAGGATTGAATGGGGGATCTTCTGCATGCCAAGCAGATGTTCAACCACTAAGCCACAGCATCTCCCAAAATAAGAAGCTAGGTACATTTCCTTTCATTTCCCCCCCAAGCATAATGGAATCAAAAAGTTTCACTTCCTTTTGGCCATAACGCAACCTTGGAAAATTCCCTGTAGCTATTTGCTTAGTGGTTTCCAAAAGAAAGATGCTTCAAGGTCTTAACACCCTTTTATTTAAAGGGAAGTTTTAAAAACAAACTACACACCAGCAGTTATCAGGCAGGAAAATAAGCAACATCCCAAGCTATGTGTACTCCTTGCCCATCTGTGATTCTGCAACATAAGCCAAGGGTCTTGTATCTGACATCGATGTAAACCTTCTTTCTGCCCCTTACCGTAAATACATTTTGGAGTGTGAAAGGAATGTTAGACATTCTCAAGGGCTGATTCATGGACAATGTGCTGAGTGGAACCCCCTGAAGAAAGAATGTGGCCCGTTGGGAGAGAGGCATGAGAAACCAGGGGTCTGTTGGGGCCGGAGCGAGGCGGAGCAAAGCTCCGCCAGCTCAGGAGTGGCCACTAGGGCAGCCGTGGGCTGAATCAGATTCTCTGATCTGATTCAGCCTGCTGCCGAATTGGCGGCAAATTTAAAAGTGACTGGAGGGGAGGGGGTTTTAGAGAGAGACTCCAAACTTGCAGAGTAGCTGCTGGGACCTCTCCCTCAAATACCCACCAAGTTTCAAGAAGATTGGACCAGGGGGTCCAATTCTACGGGCCCCCAAACAGGTTGCCCCCATTCCCTCCATGGTTCTCTATGGTGGAAAAAAAGGTAACATTTTTTCCCTCCATAGAGGACAATGGAGGGGATGGGACAACCTGTTTGGGGGCCCGTAGAATTGGACCCTGTGGTCCAATCTTCTTGAAACTTGGTGGGTATTTCGAGGAGAGGCCCCAGCAGCTACCCTGCAAGTTTGGAACCTCTCCCTCAAACCCCCTTTCCTCCAGCCCCTCATATACCCTATGAGTTTTTGCCATTGATTTCAATGGCCCATAGGGTATAATGGGGCTGAAACTGACATTCCCTTTCTGACACACTTCCACTGATGTCACGGGATGTGGCATATGCTAATGAGTTATGCTAATGAGTTATGCTAATGAGTTATGCTAATGAGCTCCTGCAGCTCTTTTTCTACGAAAGGACCCCTGTGAAAAACCAAACAGATTACCCTGGCAGGAAAGCCGAGCCTTATGCTAAGAGCCCCACAGACCATTGAGGGCAGTGAAGGCCAACCAGTTGCCCTGGAAGGTGACAAAACAGGGCACAGAGGCCAAGGCCTTTCCTTGGTGGTGCTTCCTAGCACTGGTGCACAGAGGTACACTGCCTCTAACCAAGGAGGCTCCCTTTAATCACGGCAGATAATAGTCACTGATGGACCAACCCTCCATGAATCTTTCAGAGAAACAAAAATCAACAAAAACATCTGTGCATGCACATACAAAGGTCTGAGGCAGTGATGCTCTGTCTTCTTGGTGCTTGGGGGGGGGGGCAACAGTGGGAGGGCTTCTGGAGTTCTGGCCCTGCTGGTGGACCTCCTGATGGCCCCTGAGTTTTGGCCACTGTGTGACACAGAGCGTTGGACTGGATGGGCCATTGGCCTGATCCAACATGGCTTCTCTTATGTTCTTATGTCTGGGGCAGTGATGCTCTGTCTTCTTGGTGCTTAAGGGGGTACAGTGGGAGGGCTTCTGGAGTTCTGGCCCCACTGGTGGACCTCCTGATGGCTCCTGGGTTTTGGCCACTGTGTGACACAGCATATAGGCCTGATCCATCGTGGCTTATCTTATGTTCTTATGGCTACAAGCATAGACAGCTTCAGGAAGGGATTGGATGAACATATGGAGCAGAAGTCTATTGGTGGCTATTAAGCACAGGATATAGATTCAGCACTCTGTTTGGGGCAGTGATGCTCTGTTTTCTTGGTGCTTGGGGAGGGGCACAGCGGGAGGGCTGCTGGAGTTCTGGCCCCACTAGTGGGCATCCTGATGGCCCCTGGGTTTTGGCCACTATGTGACTGTGTTGGACTGGACAGGCCATTGGCCTCATCCAACATGGCTTCTCTTATGTTCTTAGGTCTGGGGCAGTGATGCTCTGTCTTCTGGAGTTCTGGCCCCACTGGTGGACCTCCTGATGGCCCCTGGGTTTTGGCCACTATGTGACAGAGAGCACTGGACTGGATGGGCCATCAGCCAACATGGCTTCTCCTATGTTCTAATTGGATCTAATAATCGTTTCACAGCAAACCAGACGGGTTTGCTATCAAGCACAGGCTTCACAGGAGCATCAACCAGACCCAGCATACAGATACATGTTCCATTACGAAGCATGGATGTGCCAATATTTGCATCATCAGGCACAAACTGCACAACAGCAAAGCATGCACGGCCTCTTGGTTACAAAGCTTCCTTGGCACCCAGAGTGGTGAATTACTAGAAGCCTGAGCGTGTCCACTTTCTACCCCAGGGGTCTCCAATGTCATGCCTGTGGGAGCCATGACATCTCGCAGCACCTATCCTGCTGTCAGCCAAGTACTTTGAGAAAGTGGGAGGGGCTATTTGGCACATCTGCCCAGCAGTTTTCTGATTGGCTGTGCAGATTGAAAGGCATCTTGTTGGCCCTGACCTGGATAGCCCAGATCAGATCTCAGAAGCTAAGCAGGGTTGACCCTGGCAAGTACTTGGATGGGAGACCTCCAGGGAATACCAAAGGTGGAAGGTGGGGGCAGGCTTTATTCGGCCACTTCTCTGAATATTTTCCAAGCCCCCAGTAGGGGTCAGTCACTAGAGGTTGCCATGACTTCCAGGTGCACACAAATGCACGCACACACACATGCACACACACATTAAAAAATACCAAATAGCACGACAAAAAGGCACCCTGTTAAACAGAACTTCTGCCTGAAATACTGAAGCGTTACTATTCGTTATATATAACCTCGCTCCCTCACATTTTGTGGTTGGATCCACCTCCTGTGGCAGACATTTTGTGACGGTGTGCACCACACTGTGTCAGAATTCCAAAGGTGCCCACAGGGTCAAAAGACCGGGGAACACTTTTGTACCCACTGAATTATGTTCACTGTTTTACTTCACACTGGCTCAAAGGATACTAGGGTCCTTTCTATACATGCCCTCCCCCCCCCCCCATTATAACATCTGGAGGGACCCGAGACAAAGGAGCTGGCTCAACACAGGTTTTCCTTCAGTTTGAAAAAACATGTGAATTCTCAAAACAGTTAGGTGCTCCTCAAAAACCTAGGATATCACCCCCTCCAGTCTGCAAACTGAAGAGAGAAAGAAACAAAGAGCCCTGTTGGATTAGACCAGTGGTCCATCTAGCCCAGCATCCTGTCTCGCACAGTGGCCAGCCGGTTCCTCTGAAGGGCCAACAACAGGGCAGAGAGGCCGAGGCCTTCATAAGAACATCAGAAGAGCCCTGTTGGATTAGACCAGTGGTCCATCTAGTCCAGCATCCTGCCTCATACAGTGGCCAGCCGGTTCCTCTGAAGGGCCAACAACAGGGCAGAGAGGCCGAGGCCTTCATAAGAACATAAGAAGAGCCCTGCTGGATCAGACCAGTGGTCCATCTAGTCCAGCCTCCTGGCTCACACAGTGGCCAACCGGTTCTTCTGAAGGGCCAACAACAGGGCTGAGAGGCTGAGGCCTTCATAAGAACATAAGAAGAGCTCTGCTGGATCAGACCAGTGGTCCGTCTAGTCCAGCATCCTGTCTCACACAATGGCCAACCGGTTCCTCTGAAGGGCCAACAACAGGGCAGAGAAGCCGAGGCCTTCATAAGAACATCAGAAGAGCCCTGTTGGATTAGACCAGTGGTCCATCTAGCCCAGCATCCTGTCTCACACAGTGGCCAACCAGTTCCTCTGAAGGGCCAACAACAGGGCAGAGAGGCCGAGGCCTTCATAAGAACATCAGAAGAGCCCTGTTGGATCAGACCAATGGTCCATCTAGCCCAGCATCCTGTCTCGCACAGTAGGCAGCCGGTTCCTCTGGAGGGCCAACAACAGGGCAGAGAGGCCAAGGACTTCATAAGAACATCAGAAGAGCCCTGTTGGATTAGACCAGGGGTCCATCTAGTCCAACATCTGGTCTCGCACACTGGCCAACCAGTTCCCTTTGGAGGGCCAACAACAGGGCAGAGAGGCCGAGGCCTTCATAAGAACATCAGAAGAGCCCTGCTGGATCAGACCAGTGGTCCATCTAGTCCAGCATCCTGTCTCACACAGTGGCCAACCGGTTCCTCTGGAGGGCCAACAACAGGGCAGAGAGGATGAGGCCTCCATAAGAACAACAGAAGAGTCCTGCTGGATCAGACCAGTGGTCCATCTAGTCCGGCATCCTGTCTCACACCGTGACCAACCGGTTGCTCTGGAGGACCAACAACAGGTCACAGAAGCCAAGGCCTTCCCCTGCCTCCTGGCCCTGGGATTCAGAGGTTGACTGCCTCTGAATATGGAGGTTTCCTTTTGTCACCATCTATCACTAGTAGCCACTGATAGATCCATCCTCCAGGTTTATTCCCAGGACCTCCAGTTTAAAACATCCAGGTAATAGGTGATGCGAAAGACGTCACAGCCAACTTATGCTGACCTTATCGGGTTTTCAAGGCAAGAAATGAACAGAAGGGGTTTGCCATTGCCGGTCTCTGCCTAGCAAATCCTGCCAGAGGACAATGCTGATAAACCGAAGATCAGATTCTTTAACCTTGCATGTGTGTGCAAAGCAAAAACGATGGCGTTAGTTGCGAAACATCTGAAAGCCCATCTTTCATCAGAACCGCGGACAATTCGTATCTACAGGCAGAACCGAGGGCAGGCGGACACTGATGCAACATTTAAGAACAGCCACAAGAGGGCACCCTTGAAGTTGCATAGCCTCACCTTTTTATTTTCCTCCTACAGCAGTCTTTTAAAACAAAACAAAACCCAGAGTTACAGTTCCAGAAATCAGATACAGAAAATGTGTGGGGTTTGTTTTGTTTTTTTTTAAAAAGCTTTGTGGTTTAAAAAGGAGTTACCCAATAGGCCAATTATTACCACAGGCCAAGCCAGCAAAAAGGATTAGTGTAGAATGAATAATAGAAGTGATCTACATCATACAAAATGGTTGTGAAAATAATGAAACATTCAAAATCTTCTTCTTTTAAGAAGAAGAAGGGATTGGATTTATACCCCGCCCTTCACTTGGGAGTCTCAGAGTGGCTTACAGTCTCCTTTTCCCCTGATCCTGATCCGCCACTATACAGAACTCCTGGGGCAGCATTTCTGGGATCACCTTTGCCACTAATATCCATAATTTAGAACTGACTAAAGTTAGAATGTCCTGCCAGGACCAAGGTGACAATTTTTAGAATGGGAAGGGGGGGTGTTGCACTAGTCACAAACAAAAGGGTCCACAAACTTGCTTGGATAAATTATTGGGACTGTGGTCTATAGTGCTGTGTATATCTTACTGCAAGTAGGGCCCTATAGAAAAGAACATAAGAGAAGCCAATGTTGGATCAGGCCAGCGGCCCGTCCAGTCCAACACTCCGTCACACAGTGGCCAAAAACACCAGGGGCCACCAGGAGGTCCATCCGTGCTTAAATGTGTTATGTGAATACTTATGCGATGCTTCAGTTCTTTCTGGCGGTTCCAGACTTTTATAATCCTAATGCATTGGCTACGGAATGTCCCGTTTATTTGACTGTACTGACTCACTTTGTGAAATGCGCCTGCAGTCCCTGTGAGAAAGGCGGACTATAGATACCGTCAGTAAATAAAACAGCGGATGCGATTTTAGGAATGCTTCACATTTATGCTCTGGAAAAAAAATGGATCTAGAATTGTCCACCTTATATTTGAATAAACCAGGAACCTGAAGAATTGACTACAGTGACCCGCGATAGCTCCTATCCTGCCACAGATTTTGTTAGTCTTTAAGGTGCTCCTGGACTCTTGCTCTTTCCAACTGCTAAGGAACCTCTAGGTCATTCAAACAGAAACACCAGCATCCATGCCGCCAGTCCAAGCGGGGGAAAGTTTACATTCCCCAACTTGGAAACTTGGAAATGTAGCATTTTAACAATGCTTCCACCCAGGGGTCATTTTATAGAAAAAGAGGTGCAGGAGCTCATTAGCATAACTCATTTGCATAACTCATTTGCATATGCCACACCCCCTGACATACCGAAAGTGTGTCAAAAGGCCACACCCACCCCTCAGGCTCCACTCCACAGATGAGTGAAACTGACCTGCTCTTCCTCCATTCCCTTCCCCATCCAGTACTTTGTGCAATAAAAAGAAGCGTCAAGAACACACCCTCATTCTCTTCCTGCTCCCTTGAAACCACCAGGTTTCAAGTAGACTTGAGATACCCAGGACATGTGCACCACCCATCCCTTTCCCTTCCCCTCCCCACAACAAGACACCCTGTGAGGTGGGTGGGGCTGAGAGAGGTCTTTTGAGAACTGCTCATGAGAGAACAGCTCTGAGAGAGCTTGTGACTGGCCAAAGGTCACACCAGCAGCTGCATGTGGAGGAGTGGGGAATCAAACCCGGTTCTCCCAGATGAGAGTCCAACTCCTGACCACTACACCAAACTGATGGGGTGGAAGCTGCTGAAGGGTTGGTGACATTTCTCCAGTACTTATGTGCCACGTGCCCAGATAAAAAATGGTATACTTAGAAAATTTATATGCCACCTTGAGCAAGTCTCTGGAAAAGCAGCACACAGTCATAAAAGGAACAATGATAAAATTATCAATATTAAAACAAAACATTAAAAACAATAAAGACCCTAGCAGGGCTTTCCCCGGGGCGCTGCGCCTCTGCACTGCTCGGGGAAGCTGAGGAGGGGGTGGGGCTTGGTCATGTGCCCGCCCCCTGGGCTCCTCACTCCCGGAGCTGCGCTCCTGTGCGCTCCTACTCCAACGGACCCCTGGTTCCACCCAACTTAGGGTTCTGCGGCAAGCTATCCAGAAGCGTCATTTTAAAAAACATTTCAGACATTCCCCGCAAATTAAAACGACTCAGACCAATTAACAAGTGACATAATTTGTCTCTGCCTTCATTCCTCTGTACTTGTTGTGGGAAGTTCATTAACAACTGGGCTTGTGCTGACATGAATGAGTTTCTGCCGAAGACAGGAAAGGTGGAAATCTGGAAAGTTGTGCACACTTTCTTGTTTGTGCATGAAAAGCCTCTTGATGAAATCTTCCTAACACTGCCTTTCTGCTCTGCAGCGAGAAAGCAAGCAGACTATTTATTTATTTATTTATTATTTTACATTTATATCCCGCCCTCCCCGCGAACGGGCTCTTCCTCTCGGGTGACCAGAAGGGAATCTTTGTCTGCTTTCGCACAAGAGTTGTGGCCACGGCCTTCCTTTCTCCCACTTCACAAATCGGTCTAAGATCTCATCCCACCGTCTTTTCTCACGAATGAACAGAAAAATAGAAACAGAGAGCTGGAAGGGACCCCCAAGGGTCATCTAGTCTCACCTCCTGCACAATGCAGGAAATTCAAATCTACCCCCCACACCCACCCACACACACTCCTCCAGTGACCCCTGCTCTATGCCCAGAGGAGGGCAAAAAAACCCCTCCAAGATCTGTGGGCCAATCTGGAGGAACATGATGGATTCTCTGGTTTTAGTGGAGCCAGGAATCACTATTTATTATTATTAATAATTTATTATATTTCTGAATCACCCAGTCCCTGAGTACACAGGGCTCTGGGCGATTTACAACAGGTTAAAAACGTACAAAATTATAGATTAAAATCAGCAGATCAATTATTCTTAATTTTATAGTCTCCAGATGGCGTCCATAATTTAATCTAAGACTTATTCTGTAGTGTTCTTCTATTTGAAAAAGGATAAAAGGAGGTCCTTCTTCACCCAAAGAGTGATTGACACGTGGAATTCACTGCCACAGGAGGTGGTGGCGGCTACAAGCATGGACGGCTTCAAGAGGGAATTGGATAACCCTACAGAGCAGAGGTCCATCAGTGGCTACTAGCCACAAAGTATAGATAGGAACTCTCAGTCTGGGGCAAGTGTTGTCTCATGGGCAGGTTACAGCGGAGGCCAAAAGCGAGAAGGATGGAAGAAAGGAGAAGGGTGCCAGCTGTGATGGAAAACCACTGCTGCCCTCAGCCAAAAGACGGATGGAACATCTCTGCCTTATGGGCCCTGCGGAATTGCATTAAGTCCCAGAGCACCCTGATGGAAGTTGGCAGAGAGTTCCACCAGGTCGGGGCCAGGAATGAAAAGGCCCCCACTCTGGTTGGGGACAGCCAGATATCTTTGGGCCCAGGGATCACCAGCAGATTGTTCTCAGCAGAGCATAACACTCTCCCAGGGACATACCAGGGGATACGGTCCCAGAGATATGCAGGTCCCAGACCGCTCCAGGCCTTAAAAGTCAGTACCAGGACCTTGAATCTGTCTCGGTACTCCACTGTAGCAGAATGCACTAGACGGTTCCACACAGCAAAGATTTGGTACCGAGTATGCTAGCAGACTTCCAAAGTTACACAGAGCCAGTAGTCAGATTCAAAACGAATAAGAGTTCTTTGTTATGTAGAACTCCATTCTAGATAGTATAGATGAGAGACAGGGATAGAATCTATTCTAACTACCTAGGATGGGTAGAGATGCAGAGGAAAGTGCCACTGTGTCCATTGTTCAAAAACGGAGAGAAACGTGCTCTTTCTTGTGCGTGTGAGAGGATGCGTGTGTGAGAGTGAGGTGCCAAGCTGGTAGGAAGGATACCCGTCCCTAAGAATAGCATTCTACTTCAAAGGGGATAGGATCAGATAACAGGAAGGAAAGGATGCTATGTGTGTCCTGACCTCTCTATCTGACTATGTCTATGGTGACCTCCTGAAGACTGAGGAAAGGAACAGTGCATAGTTCTTAACTTTTCTAACAGAACATTCCTTTCTGACCTCAAAGTCGTGATTGGCATTACTCTGGACATATAAGAAAGGGCCACGAGAGCCAAGCATGGGCTCATCCCTTCCTGCCATCCCTCTCGTGATCTGCCTAGATGAATGCATGAAGTTGCCTTCCACTGAATCTGACCCGTAGTCTATCGAGGTCAGTATTGTCTACTCAGATTAGCAGCTGCTCTCCAGGGTCTCAAACTGAGGTCTTTCACATCACCAACTACCTGATCCTTTTAACTGGAGCTGCCGGGGATTGAACCAAGGACCTTCTGCATGACAAGAAGATATTCTACCACCAAGCTATACCCCTCCCCTTAACTTCTCTGCTAATGCTAACCCACTTTGGTGTAGTGATTAAGAGCGCAGACACACAGAGAATTCCGGTTCTGGTTGAGTCGACGGACGAAAATGGTGACTGCTCCCATTAGACCCTGCTGAACACCCCATCTCCTGGTATTTAAAGATCTCTGGGGGATGTTTGAACCCCCCAGGCAAGCCCTTCGTAGAGAGAGCCTGCAGCAGGGAGCGTGCTCCGGTGACAGAATAATGTGGCCGTGGTCTTCAAGACTGAAACAGCTCCGACGCAGGAGACTGGGCCAAGACTCCAACCTTGAAACTTGCAGAGACTTCCTGTACATGAGAAACCATGAGCTTTGCTATCTTTAGTTATAAAAAAACCTGGTTAAAATATTAAAAGTTAAAAAGTTTGTCGTCAGGAGAAGTACGAATCGGAGAATGGAAGTCTGTGACTTGAAGGGAAAGAAGCGGCGGAGGGAATTACACAGCCTGCCCAAAGTTTCGTTTTTTGAGCCAAAGGACCGCCAGAGCCTCACAGAACTTTGCAGAGACTTCGAACTGTTGTTTTGGTGAGCTGTAGGTCGGCTGTACCGTGGTGCTGGAGAGGTGTTTGGCTTCGAGGAATTTGGGAAACCCTGACAACCTAATTGGATATTAAATAACCTTATTTAAAGGGCCAAGTGGTGTTTGCTTTACAGAACTGTATTGAGTAACTGATATATATCTGCTAAGTTAATCCATGAATGTGAATTTTGGACATTAGTAATTAATTCTAAGAGACAGTGGAGCACAAAAGAAAGAAGAAAAGGAAGGCTCAGATGACAGATGAAAGGAAGAGAGAAAAGGGAAGGGAGCTTTTGGATATTTTTGTTAAAAATGTTAATATTTTCTATGAGTTTAAAATAGTCTATCACTTATAAGAAGTAAGGTTTATTAAATACTAGGAAAGATAAACAGATATAAGTGTGAGGCTTCTGTACTATCAGCAAGAGATCAGACCTTTGTAGTTAAACAGAGTTCTTTATTTCAAATACTGGAACAGGGTCTCGATGTTTGTTAGAGATGCAGAACAAAGATGCTTTGGGTTAATATCCCTACAGGCATAGATGCATAAACAAATCCCTCCAATCAGCATACACACAAAGTGCGGGAAAAGAAATGGCAAGACCGTTTGTTCCCACCAAAGGTGAGAAAGTTATAAAAATTCCCTTCTTGCCCTGAGTGACCAAGATGTGCTAACTCCTAGGCAAAACATTTGGGCAGTGACAATAAAATAACTTTCAAGGCTATACCCACTCTGATAGCACCCTGAGAGTCTCCGGCAGGAGGGGGAGGAAGCCATGGCAAGATAGCCGTTGTTTATGTAATGCATTGGAATGCAAGAGGCCATCCTCCCGGGGAAAAAGTAACACTAAGCAGGACAGCAATTTCTACTTCAAGGCAAGCAATAAAACATTTAGGTGATAGCAAGGTACAAAGAAACAGAAAGTAACTTTTCAGCATAGCATGGAACAAGCAAGCTTTTGTCAGATCCTGACAATAAGTAGCTTAAATAGGTTAAGTATAGATGCTAGCTCAATATATATATATAGAAGGTAGATAGTTATAGATATAAGGTATAAGGCATAGAACTGGATTAGCTAAGCTTGGTAGTCAAATAAGTTAAGTAGGTTAGCTAGGTAAGTTTAGGTAAGAGAAATAATTAGGAAACCTTAGGAACTTAAAGGCAGAAAATCCTAAAAACCTTATAAATAGAAAAAATGGATAAGACAAGCGGCCATAGATGCCCATCTTTCTCTTCTACTACAATGAATCTTCCACAAATGAGTCTGAAAGACCTACAAAATTTGATTCAAGAGTCAGTAACAACAGCAGTTGAAACGGCTGTGACTAAAGCTATAGAACCTATCCAGACCAAACTAGATGATTTATCTAATCAATTAACATCACAAACAGAGGAAATTAAAAGACAAATAGGAGAAAACAGACATGAAATAGCTTCATTAACAACACTAACAAATAAGATGGAAACTGAAATCCAAAAAGTTGAGGTACAGGTACAAAATTTAAAGGGAAAACAGGAGTCTTTGGAAGATTCCATAATAAAACTAGAAATGGACAAAGCTGCATTTGTCCTAAGGTTCCAAAACGTTCCTGAAAGAAATGAAAAAAAAACCCTTAAAGAAGATCTAACCCAAGCCTTGGCTGAATATATGGGAATAGACCCACCAGAAGAGATGGCCCAAGATGTAGATATAGTACATAGGGTAAATTCAGCATATGCTAAATGGAATAAGGTACCCAGAGAGGTACATGCAAAATTCTGTAAAAGAGAAATGAGAGATAAGATACTGAAAACAGTAAATGAAACTCCCTTTAGTATGAGGGACACAGAAATAAGATTTTTAAGAGAAGCACCCTGGAGAATTAGGGGGGAAAAGACAAATTATATGGTCTTGGTAAATCTCCTGAAAACAAATGAAATTCAGTATTGATGGTTATCACCAGAAGGTGTATTCTTCATATTTAGAGGCAAAAGATTTCAAACAAAACTCCATCTTTAAACCGGAAGATTTCTTAGAAAAAAACGGGGAAGACCTTGGTTGGAAAGATGAAGACGGAGACCTACATGAAATGGATGAAAAACATCAAAATGTGACATCAAAAACTGAAAAATCACAAAACAGGAAAAAGAAAAACAAGAAAAAAAGAGATTTTTATCCATCTCAAATAGTTACAAGATACAAAGGGAAAGAGAGGAAGGAGCCAACAGAGGAAGATAAAAATGGATAGACGAAAATTGAAGATTCTCTCAATAAACATGAACAGTCTAAATACACCACAAAAAAGGAACCATATTTTCCATCATATACAAAAACTACAGGTGGATGTGGGATGCCTACAAGAAACAAATATTATCAAAAAAGACCAAAGGTTCTTGGAGAGGAAGAAATTAGGAAAAGGTTTTATTGCTGCTGACAAGGAAAAAGAGAGAGAGAGGTAGTCACATATGCTAGAGAATCTTTACACCCAGAGTTGATATATTTCAGAAGACGGAAGAGTCCTGATAACTAGAGTTCAAAGGCAAACAAACTCTCTGGTTATTGTAAATATCTACGCCCCTAACCAAAATCAAGAAAAATCCTATGATTCTGTAAGAGAAATTGTAGCTAAACAAATGTTTGAAGAGATTTGCATAATAGGAGATTTCAGTGCAGTTTATGATAGAATTTTAGACAGGAAAAAGATTGTGACAAAATATAAATAGGGAAACGAGTTTCCAAGATCCTATTTAAAAATGGGAGAATTTACCTTCATCGACTCTTGGAGAACTAAAAATATTGATTAAAAAGAATATACATTGTATTCGGCAAGGCATAAGTCCTGGCCGAGACTTGACATGGCCTGGACTTCTTTAGCCATGACAAAAGACATATGGGATGTAGAAATTTTACCTTCTTCTTTCGCAGACCATAATCCAATGATGGTGACACTGCTTAATGTTCCAAGGAAAACTAGATGGACAATGAATACAAGTCTTCTCAAGGATAAAAAATTTATAGCTGAGTCTCAAACGGAATTCCAAGCATTTTTTTAAGGATAATTGGCAGCTAGAAGTTCCGATGGATATAATATGGGACACTTTCAAAGCATATGTGAGAGGCTGGTTTATCAGATATAATGCTTGGAGAAAGAAACAAAGAAACTGCAAACAGTTACAAGAACAAATTAAAGTTGAAGAAATAAATATGAGGAGGAGGGATTCTGACATCCATCAAATTAGATTTAAAAATTAAAAATTACAACATCAGTTGAACTGCCTCCTGAGACAAGAAACTGCAAAAAAAGATCGACTACACCAAGCAGTAGCATTTTCCAAATGCAAACAAACCAACAAGGAGGCTAGCCTATAGGCTGAGAAAAGAGAGGGAGGAAAATATCTAAAAAGCCCAATAAATGAAGAGGGGGAAGAAAAATTCTCCCTGAAAGAGCGAAAGAAGGTAACAGAGGATTTCTATAAGAACCTTCACCACCAAGAAGAAATTAAACAAGAAATCCAACAACTCCTCGGAAATCATAGCAATAATTTTTTTTCGGAAAATCGAAAGAAAATCTTCAATGAACCAGTTACATACATACATATACCTTTATTGGCATAAAACAGGTTACGGAAAGAGACATAATTGGAAAGAAAGGTAACAGGGAAAAATAAATTAATCATATGTAGCTATGCGTTGCGCAAACGATCCTTAATCACCAAACTTAAAAATAGAGCAACCTTTTCAGTTAGTTCGGGTGACAGGTCGTTCAGGAGACAGCGCACCTTCAAAACATCTGGGCAACCTATCACATTAGATAGAATTGGGTCTAAAAGAGTAAAACGTATACCATCATACCAGGGACAGTATAGGAGAACATGGAGAACTGAATCGACCCGATTTAGACGACACGCACAGAGTCTTGCTGAGTATGGAACCCCTTTATATCGACCATGAGTGACAGCCGATGGAATGGCGTTACATCTAGCAAGTGCAAATGCTCGGTGCAGGTGAGGGGCATGGAGGACCGATAGATAAGAAGGCAGATGGCTAGTATGTGGGAGAATTCCAAAGTTCAGGGGGGAGCAGGATTTGTTTGCATCACTAGCTAGTTTCTGCATTTCATCGTCCAGGATTCTGCGTCTAATTAGCTGATATGCATTTGTAAGAGGTAGCATATACAGAGAATCCATGGATATTCCCATTGTGATTATTTTCTTCTCTATGCAGGCAGTCCATTTGGACTTGATAGAGTCAGACAACAATTGATATATATAGCTCCTACAATCAGCAGTATAGTGCAAACGTAGCCAGTATTTAATTGATAAAATGAACCAGTTTCCACATGTGAGATAACTGAAGCATTAAGAAATCAAAAAAAGGGGGGGGGAACACCAGGACCAGATGGCATACCATCAAAATTTTACAAAAAGTTTGAGGATCAGGTGATTCAACCTTTGAAATATAGAATAAATAATATCATAGATAAAGGCAAAATGCATGGGTCATGGAAAGAAGCTCTGATAACACTTAGTCACAAGCAAGGAACAGATAACAAAGAAATTAAAAATTATAGGCCGATATCTCTTTTAAATGTAGATTATAAGATCTTTGTATCTGTATTGGCTGCTAGATTAAGGAGAGTATTGACTCAAATAATACATAAGGACCAAGCAGGTTTTCTCCCCAAGAGGCATTTAAAAAACAACGTAAGAGTAATCTTAGATGTATTAGAATACTACGAAATCCACTCCGAAAAAAAATATGGTGTTGATTTTTGTTGATGCTGAAAAAGCGTTCGGCAATATAAATTGGAACTTCTTATTAGAAAAATTAAATACACGGGATTGTGGCAAAAGCTTCTTCTCGATGGTCAAAGCAATCTACGATAAGCAAAAAGCGAAAATAATGATAAGAAGAAGAAGAAGAAGAAGAAGAGATTGGATTTATACCCCGCCCTCCACTCCCCAAGGGAGTCTCAGAGCGGCTTACAAACTCCTTTTCCCTTCCCCTCCCCACAACAGACACCCTGTGAGGTAGGTGGGGCAGAGAGAACTCTTTCCCAAGCTGTCCTTGAGGGAACAGCTGTGCCAGAGCTATGGCTTGCCCAAGGTCATCCAGCCAGGTGCAAGTGGAGGCGTGGGGAATCAAACCCGGTTCTCCCAGATTAGAGTCCGCGCACTTAACCACTACACCAAACTGGATAAACGATCTATCTAAAAATATTGAAATACAGAAAGGTACAAGGCAAGGCTGCCCATTATCACCGCTATTATTTATCTTTGCTTTGGAAACTCTTCCAACCTGGGTCTCCCAAATCCTACGCCAACCCTCTAACCACTACACCACAGTAGTAAGTTATGTAAAAGGCCTGCGCTCAAGACTCTGAAGAGCAGCTGCCAGTCAGAGAAGGCAATACCGACCTTGATGAACCAATGGTTTGACTCAGCAGATGGCAGCTTCATTTAGGAAAGGGTCAAGACTCAGTAGTTTTGCACACAGAAGGCCCGAGGTCCAAGAATCTCCAGCTAAGAGTGAGTGAGAAATGGAAAGACCTCTACCTGAGACCCTGGAGACCCGCTGCCAATTGACCTGGATAGCCCAGGCTAGCCTGATCTTGTCAGATCTTGGAAGCTAAGCAGGGTCGGTCCTGGCTAGTATTTGGAAGGGGGACCTCCAAGGAATACCAGGGGCGTGATGCGGAGGCAGGCAATGGCAAACCACCTCTGAAACGTCTCTTGTCTTAAAAACAAGTCTAGCTCACCACCTAGTGGTGCATAATGGTAAAGTAGCTAGAACTTCTGCCTGTGTCAGAATCTGACAATAGAATGCTTGTCCTGCTGTTGCTTTCGGTTTCTTTGTGCCACACTGTAACCAGTTGTTTTATTGCTTGCCTTGAAGTAGATACAGCTGTCCTGCTTAGTGTTACTTTCTTCCCGGGAGGATGGCCTGCCACATTCTTGGTCGTCACATAAACAACCCAAGCTATCTCATCCTGTTCACTCCTCCTCCCCTTCCAAGCCTGAAGTATTTTATCAGAGTTATTGCAACCTTGGAGACTGTTTAATTGTTGCTGACCAATTGTTTAGCCTGGAGTTCGCACATCTGGGTCACTCAGGGCAAGAAGGGAATTTTTATAACTTTCCCACCTTTTGGTGAGAACCAACGGTTGCCCTTTTTTCCCCGCTTCTTTGTATTCATTCTGATCGGCTCTTTATGTTTATGCACCTTGGCCTGAAGGTATATTAACCCATGTAATTTCTTTTCCTGTATCTCTAACAAACAACGAGAACCTAAACCATTATTAGAATAAAATAACTTTGCTGCTAAACAAAGGTCTGGTCTGATAGTGTCTGCTCAGAAGCCTCACAGCCTGCCAGACAATCTTTGGCTCTCCTGGCTATTCTGCACACTCTGCCACACAATAATTATTAGGAATTATTACCTTGACATACCAAGGGTCTCACCTTGTGTATTCTCACACATTGCTGTACAGATTCCACAAGTTCACACAAGACTTTGAGAAACCTCAGCTTTTGTGTGTCTGTATTTTTTTTAAAGCTTAAAGCTTCTGACTGTAAATCAGGAGCTGTGAAACCTCAGAAAGAAAGGGGAGTTGTCTAGGCCCAGTGACCACCAGAGGAATGCTATTCCAAGAAAGCAAACATGTGTCAGTTTGCAAAGAAACCATAATCAGTCAACAGACTATGGAGCTAAGTTCTCACAGAAAAATTATCAGATGTTTTCCCTACACAAATCAGCGTGTGACCTCCTCTCCGCTTTCCCTTCCTCATTCCTTGCATGAACAAGCAACTCTTTAGGCTAAATATTCGAGGCTTCAGCCAAGAAACCACCTGATTTCTACACAGTTGCTTTTGTATCAGCTAGGCAGAAAGAGAAAATAAGGAGGGGGTGGCTTACCACAGCGATCTCGAACGACCAAGTTTCTTCCTTCTTTCAGATGTATTGTTAAGAGATAGGCAAAAGAGCCGGGCAATTTACTCAGGCCGTCGTTTCCTTCAGGAAGCGCCTGCGAAAGGGTTTTAAAAATATTCTGTGTTAGTCTTGTTTCCCATAAAGAGCAGGCATGAAGCCCAGAGGCCGAGTTCTAGGAACTGACAGACAAGGGCCCCGCATAGCAGAGGCATCGCTTTCCCCAATCTGTGGTTGCAGAGATCAGTGCAATTGCAGGGGGTACCCTTCTGATTCTCCCCAAAGAAATGTTCTCTCGTAGTGTGTAGGAGTGAGATTGTTAGAACAGGATATGGGTGTTGGATATTGTAACTCTGCATGCAAGAGGATCTGGGAGGGAAAGGGTTGAGAATTCTCTCTTTCTCTCTCTCTCTCTCTCTCAGATACACTTGGCCCCACCCTCTCATCACTTTGAAGTTGAGTCTCTTTGGCGGTTGTTGGCCTTTCTGTTTCATCTTATTTAGGACCTCTCTCTTACATGGGCTTGGAGCTGTAACAAGTTAACCTTTCTGAAGTTAAATCTGTTCTTAGTAAGTTAAATGTACCTACATGACTATTTCTGTAAAATTTCTTTCTCTTGTTACCAATGGAGTCAGATCATCTTTGTCATTTGCTTGAACAGCATTTTTCCCTTAACTGGGAAATGTGGATACTGCATAAAGCTTCTGTGCTTCCAAGGAAATCTATCTATCTATCTATCTATCTATCTATCTATCTATCTATCTATCTATCTATCTATCTATCTAATAGGGAAGGGGGGCCCCCCGTGCGGATATCTAAATCCGAGCTAGGGGGCCCTTGGGGGGGGAGAGGTTTTCCTACACACAGGGGGCACTCCCACCATGTGCAGAAAAATCCGAAAAGTTAAAAAAACCCTTCAGGGACCGTAGAATCCCCCAAAATACCTTTTGAAATGGCCTCAGCTCCAGGCATCAACTGTGAGGAGATTAGAATGTTCGGGGGAAGGGGGGAGGTTCCAACTGTTTCTGTCAGTCAAAGGCAGGGATTTTACTGGCAGCAGTATAGGGTTGCCAAGTATCCCCCCAGCCACCAGCAGCAGATCCAGAGCCAGGCTGGGAAACTCCTGGAGATTTGGGGGTGGAGCCTGGGGAGGACAGGGACCTCAGTGAGGTACAATGCCAAAAACTCCCCCCTCCAAAGCATCCATTTTCTCCGTGGAAAGTTATCTCTGTAGTCTGGAGATGAGCAGTAACTCCAGGGGATCCCCAGGTCCCATCTGGAGGCTGGCATCCCTAGGCAGCACCCTCTGTGTGACTTGATACCTCCTGATTTGCATGACTTAATTAGGCCCAGATGTTTTGCTACAGTTCATCAGCAGCCACCGTATGAAAGCCATTGTGGTGCAACAGTTCGAGCTTCAGACTGGGATCTGCGAGACCCAGGTTCAGATCCCCATCTTGCAGTGGAAGCTGACTGGGAGATTTTGGACCAGTCACATACTTTCAGCCTAACCAACCTCACAGGGTTGTTGTGCAGATAACAAAGAGGAAATAATAATGTAAGCTGCTTTAGTCCCCATTGTGGAGAAAGACTGTAATTTTCCTAGGTAGAGGCTGCAGGGAAGGGGGGTGGAGATAGAAAGCTGAAGACAGATAAAGGTAGGTTGGCTGTTGGGTGGGAAGGAAATAGGGTTGCCAACTCCAGGTTGGGAAATTCCCAGACATTTGAGAGGTGGAGCCTGGGGAGGGTGGAATTTGAGGTGGGAGGCAGAAAGAGAGAGAAAGAGTGATGAGGTGGGGAGGCAGAAAAACAAAGGGAATGATGACAGGTCAGAAAGAGAGAGGAAGTAACATACATGGAGGAGAGCGAGAGAGTAAGAAAGGGGGGCAGAAGGGAGAAAGAGTGTGAGAGAGGTAGGGGGAGAAGGGAGGAAGCAAAAGTATGAGGAATGGGATAACCATCCCGCAAGTTTCTTGCAGGTCTCCACTTGTCTATGTCTATATCTATATCTACATTTAAATCAATAATGGGAGACCCAGGTGCAAATCCCCACTCTGCCATGGAAGCTTGCTGGGTGACCTTGGACCAGCCCCATACTCTCAGCCTAACCTACTTCACAGGGTTGTTGTGAGGATCAAATGGAGGGGTGGAGAACGACACAAGCCATTTTGGGTCTCCACTGTGGGAGAAAGGTAAGATATAGTGGTAGAACATACCATCAAGTCACAGCCGATTTACGGCGACCCTGCAGGGTTTTCAAGGCAAGAGATGAACATGGACGGTTTGCCATAGCTCGCCTCTGCATAACAACCTTGGTCTTCTTGGTGCCCTCCCATCCAAATACGCACCAGAGCTGACCCTGATAAGCTTCTGAGGTCTGACATGATCTGGCCACTCCAGGAGATGCAGGTCAGAGAAGACTAATAGAGGTGGTTTTACACTTCCTGCCTCTGCATAGCAACTCTGGACTTCCCTAGTGGTCTCCCATCCAAATCCTAACCAAGGCCAACCTTGCTTAGCTCATGAGATCTGACAAGACCAGGGCAGGGCAGGCAGGGTATAAACAAAATGCATAAAATATCTGCCCTACAGTTGGGCTTGCAAAGCTGAACTGAGGGGTCTAAATGGCCCCTTCAAACTCTGTGATTCTATGACTCTTATGATTTAAAATGGCAGCAGAGGGCATTTGCAAGACAGGGTCAAACGAGACAAGCCGGCATCCCCAAGTCTGCCACTGAAACTTGTTGCCATTCTGGGACAGCATGTTCCCGCTATTAAAAAGGAGTTCCCTAATGGGAACTCACTACTCTAAAATGGTGGCTGACTTGGGCATGCGGTAATTTCCCCAGGAAGCACTTTCCTGGGGGCACCTTCTTGGGGGGGGGGCATAACACAGATAACGTAGATCCAATCCTCACCAAACCTGGAGGGCAGGTAGAGGAGAGTCAGTCAGAGATCCCCTGTGAGGTTGGTGTTTCTAGCATGCTGGGGGGCTGTTCTACTGCCTCACGAACCGGTTCAGGAGGAGGCTAAAAGTTTGTGACAATCTGTGCAATCCGTGCACACGACGAACCAAACCACATTTTCCCAGTTTGTGCCCATCTCTATTAATATCCATGTGAAGATTACGGAAGCCAATAGCAAATCTGAACAAACGGCTAAAGAATTGGGGAAAGTCAAAGCCAAGACTGAGACTTTTAATCAAAGACTGGATGTGGTGGGAAAAGAAATATCAACTGATAAAGAGCATCTTTTGAAACTTCAAGTGGAAAGGTCAACATATTTTTTTAAGATTTCAAGGTGTCCCTGAACAAAAAGATGAGAATCGCAAGAAGCTGTTAGGTGAAGTATTGGCTCCAATGACAGGTTTATAGGCGAAAGTATTACAAAGCAATAAGTATATAATTTACCGAACCTATCCTGAATTTTTGGAAAAAATCTTCCAGGAGAAATTATGGTGAGATTCTCTTAGAAATCTACAAGGGATGTGGTGCTCAAGGCCACCAACAGGTCACCCTTGAAAATACTAGATGGTGACGTTAAAGTGTTAAGAGACATTCCATTTGAAATTAGAAAGAAGAGAAAGCCGTACAAAAATCTAACTGTATTTTTGCAAGCAAATAACACCATGTACAGATGGTTAATTCCTGAGGGTTTGATTTTCACCTACAAGGACAAGAAACAAAGGATTGATTCTGTGCCAAAGGCAAAGAAGTCCCTGGAGAGTTCTGGTTCTTCGTCGCGTAAAAGCTCCAAAGGAGAAGACTCGGATGCAGAAAAAGGAACAGCAGCTCCAAAACCCCGGAAAGTCAAATGAAAAACTTTATAAATGAAGAGAAAAGAAAGTAGAAAACTCCTGTTTGTGATTTGCCGGAAAGTTTGATTTGTTTTTTTTCTTCTTTGTACTCATTTGCTCTTAAACCACCTATTTGTTTATTTTATATTGTTTAGGGCCATCAATAGCGTGTAAGCTTAGGATGCCTTACTATTATAACTATTTTCTTAGAAGTAATTGAAGCTACTACTTTAAGTTATATTTACAGCTTTGGCTCCATATATATAGGATTAGTTTTTAGTGGGGTTTTTTAGTTATAGTGTGTGTAGTTTGTAGAAAATCAATAAATATATTAAGAAAATATATCCATGTGAAGCCACTGGGAGAGATTATTAGAAGATATAGACTGCGGTATCACCAATATGACACCCAGCTCTATCTTTCATTTCCACCTAATTCCAAGAATCTGTCAATGTTCTGAACCAATGCTTGGAGTCAGTAAAGAGCCAGTTTGGTGTAGTGGTTAAGTGCGCGGATTCTAATCTGGGAGAACCGGGTTTGATTCCCCACTCCTCCACTTGCACCTGGCTGGATGACCTTGGGCAAGCCATAGCTCTGTACCAGCTGTTCCCTCAAGGACAGCTTGGGAAAGAGCTCTCTCAGCCCCACCTACCTCCCAGGGTGTCTGCTGTGGGGAGGGGAAGGGAAAGGAGCTTGTAAGCCGCTCTGAGACTCCCTTGGGGAGTGGAGGGCGGGGTATAAATCCAATCTCTTCTTCTTCTTCTTCTAAAGGGACGGATGAGGGTGGACAAATTGAAATGTAATCCTGACAAGGCAGAGGTTCTCTGAGGTAGCAGAAAAGCAGATCAGGGACTTCAGATTTCTCCTGTCTTGGACGGGTTATGCTCCCCTTGAAAAGCCAGGTTTGCCACTTGGGAGTGATACTCAACACCCTGATAAGGGGGATATTTAAATCCCCCCAAAAGTAAAAGAGCGTTCCCTGTGCATGTGCAGAGAACGCTCTGGGAACTGCGGTGGGCTGGCGGCTGGGAGCTTCTGAGGCTTCACTGCCGGTGCCAGGGGCAGAGGGGGGAGATCGGTGGGCCCAGCAGCATGGGCCTCACCACTGGAACCTGGGGGGGGGGGGGGAGATTGGCAGGCCTGGACGTCGTTGTTGCCTGAGGGGGGGAGGAAGGCTTATCTTTGGCTGCTTCCTCCTCCACGTGGAGCTCCTTCTCTCCCCCCCCCCACAAGTAATGCAGGTCCCGCCTCTTGTTAATTCTTATTTGCAATACCAATCCAAGCTCAGCCTTTGTTGTCTGGAATGCATTTGGGGAGGGGGGGAGATTATCACTTACCAGAGGCTCTTCATTCAGCTGGGAGGAACACGAGGAGTCAAAGGTGGAACTTCCACAGGAACGCTGTCAAAAGCAAACAGACCCTTAGGCTGCGAAAACTGCACAAACATTGCACCACGCTGCTGTCTGACAGGTTTCTCCCCAGGCACAAATCAGGAGGAGGAGACTGGATTTATACCCAGCCCTTCGCCCAGAGTGGCTTACAATCTCCTTCCCTGCCCACAACAGATATCTTGTGAGGTAGGTGGGGCTGAGAGAGCTCTCTTGAGAACTGCCGCTGAGAGAACAGCTCCGAGAGAACTTGTGACTGGCCCAAGGTCACACCAGCAGCTGCATGTGGAGGAGTGGGGAATCAAATCCGGTTCTCCCAGATTAGAGTTTGTGCTCTTGACCATGGCACCAAACTGGCCCTCAAGATTATACCCAAGTGACCTGGGAACATGGCTTTGCCTGAAGAAGCCTGAAGGCTCCCGCCCTTGAATCATTCCAAACAATGTGTACGACGGAGAGCATTTTATTTATTCACGTATTTCGTTTTGACCCTGCCTTCCGCCCCGGTGGGGACCCAAAGCGTCTTACATCATTCTCCTCCATGCTGTCCTCACAACAACCCTGTGAGGGAGGTTAGGCTGAGAGTGAGCGACTGGCCCAAGGTCACCCAGACAGCTTCCGTAACAGAGCGGGCGATTCAGTACAAAGCAGGCTTAAACACCTCCAGCAAAATCACTGGCCAGCCTCTGGGGCCTCCATGCTATGCTGTAGGTTGTTCTGCGCCTCTTGGCAAGAGAGAGGCAGTGTGGTGTGGCGGTTAAAGTTCGCTTGACCTTAACCATTGCTCTAAATTTTAAATGGATACTAAGAATTCTTAATTGTTATTGTCAGGGCGATTTGGGGGCAGGAACACACAGGAATGGAGTTCCGGCTGGCTCCTGAGTTGGCCACGCCTACAACCAAAACCTCTGGCAAGCGTGGCTACAGAGTACGCTGCCCTCCCCACGTTACACACAAGACGGAAAGGTGGCATGTTCAAATGCCCTCTTTCCCTCTGGGGAGCCTGTCCGATTTCCTTGTCAATTTCACTCCAGGACAGTCAGCTGAGAGTGAAACTGACAAGGAAAAAACCTCTCTCTGCCTTCCCTTCTCTAGCTCGAAACTCCACCCTCCAAACCAGCCATTTCCT
The DNA here is from genome assembly GCA_029233225.1 of Lepidodactylus listeri. Classification (NCBI taxonomy): domain Eukaryota; kingdom Metazoa; phylum Chordata; class Lepidosauria; order Squamata; family Gekkonidae; genus Lepidodactylus; species Lepidodactylus listeri. The sequence goes on along the minus strand of JARCFY010000021.1, from coordinate 8,607,683 downwards.
CCAGGGTAACAATTGCTGCCAATCTCCAGGTGAGGACTGGAGAGCGCTCAAATTTCCAACTGCTCTTCAGGTAGCAGAGATCAGTTCCTCTGGAGAAAATGGTGGACTCTGTGTCCTGATACCCTGCTGAGGTCGCCACAGCAAATTGACACTGGCCGAGGACAGACTGGCAGTCTGGCCCGCTCTGCCTCCGCTTTAAAAGCGGAGGCAGAGCAGCTATTCAGACTGCCACATCTGCCTGGAGGAGGCGGCCCGGACGCAATGCGTCCGGCGCCGCGCTCCTCCCGCAGCAGCCGGGCACCACTTAAAAGTGGTGTCCCGGCTGCTGCGGCATGCGTTCCACCCGCTTCCGGCGGATGTGAACGCATGCCAGCCGGGGGAGCCATGTGGCATTCGCACACCGCCGCTGGAAGCCACCCGCAGTCTGGATGCTGCGGGCGGCTTCCTTGCGGCGGCGTGCAAACGCCATGCGGCGGGAGCAATTCCCCCCGCCTTGTTCTGCCACACCACGGAGGCGCAGCAGATTGCCAGTCTGTCTTCACCCACTGAGTGCCCAAGGCTGGGGCACTCTCCCAGAGCCTCTTTCTAGAGCCCGTTGTATTTATTTCCACAACGGGCCTTATTCCTAATAGACTCTATAACATTTCCTGACAGACTCTTATTGTGGACTATATACACTCAATCTCTGTTAAAATGCTACTGTTCTGTGGATAGATTTATGGTCCGTATGTCAAACTGCAGTCTGTAATATTTGCGACTGGCTATGCTATATTCAATTCTGTATTCATTTTGTTTTCAGTTTTGTATCTTACACTGTTCAGACAGTTAAAGTGTTTACATCGTGCTGTATACTTCTGAATAGTTATTAAAAATAAAGGGTTTTTTTTAAAAAGAGAGAGAGAGAGAAACACACACAACCACCAAAGTGTCTTTAAGAAGAAAAATGACCCTGAACCAACAACGGGGTTTAGAGGTACCGTAATTCCATGACTTTTCATGAGTTGGCGCTCACTTCTTCCGATGCTAAAAAGACGGAATTTTATTTCACGTTTCCCTATTAAAATGCTGATTATTACCTCTTGGCAGGATATGAAGAAATGAGCTCTGACTCATGAGCGCTCATGCCAGAATAAATGCTGTTAAGTCTTTAAGATGCCATGGGACTTAGGGTCGATAGGGCCAGAGGATAAAGAGGGTTGCCAACCTCCAGGTGGGGCCTGGAGTTCTTCCAGAAATACAACTGATTCCCAGGTGGCAGGGATCAGTTCTTCTGGAGGAAATGGCAGCTCCAGAGGCTGGACCACTGGGGCATCAACTCCCCACTGAGTTCCTCCCCTACCTATACTCCCCCCCCACACACCAGTACGACTCCCAAGTCTCCAGGAATGTCCCAAGTCAGAGTTGGCAACCCTAGGTTTAAGACCAGATTTGACAAGCCTCGGTTCTATCAACTACTTTCTAAAGTTTTCCGAGATTTTAAAAAATGGTGCTTAAGACCGAAAAGCCCAGCTTAGCCCAAGCTCACCTGAACTGGGAAACTAAGCTGGAATGGCCCTGCTTAGCACTTGGATGGGAGACCACCGCAAAAATCCAGGGTTGCAATGGCAAACTACCTCTCCTTGTCTGTTGCCTGGAACGCCCCGCAGATGGTGTTGCCATGAGTTGGCTGCAACTCAAAGGCTGTGTTCAGACTGGCAGTTTGGCCCGATACCGGCACATTTCACAAATGGATTAAATGGACCTGGTCACATAGCCACATCTGTCAGGCATTCCCCGGGCGTACTCACCCTGTCAGAGGACGACTTGGAGCCGGGTTAAAAAGCCACCACCTCTGAAGTGGAGTTTTTGTTTCCCCAATAGATGTACATGTGTTCACATTTATTGGGGAAATAATTCATTGCACATGGCCGGATGTTTGAACACAGGCAGGGGTCATTCCGTAGAAAAAGAGGTGCAGAAGCTCATTACCATAACTCATTTGCATAACTCATTTGCATATGCCACACCCCCTAACATACCGGAAGTGTGTCAGAAGGCAACACCCACCCCTCAGGCTCCTCTCCACAGGTGAGGGAAACTGACCTGCTCTTCCTCCATTCCCTTCCCCATCCATACTTTGTGCAATAAAAATAAGCGTCAAGAACACACCCTCATTCTCTTCCTGCTCCCTTGAAACCACCAGGTTTCAAGTAGACTTGAGATACCCAGGACATGTGCACCACCCATCCCTTCCCCTCCCCACAACAAGACACCCTGTGAGGTAGGGGGGGCTGAGAGAGGTCTTTTGAGAACTGCTCGTGAGAGAACAGCTCTGAGAGAACTTGTGACTGGCCCAAGGACACCCCAGCAGCTGCATGTGGAGGAGTGGGGAATCAAACCCGGTTCTCCCAGATTAGAGTCCAACTCCTGACCACTACACCAAACTGATGGGGTGGAAGCTGCTGAAGGGTTGGTGAAATTTCTCCAGTACTTATGTGCCATGTGCCCAGATAAAAAATGGTATACTTAGAAAATTTATATGCCGCCTTGAGCAAGTCTCTGGAAAAGCAGCACACAGTCATAAAAGGAACAATGATGAAATTATCAATATTAAAACAAAACATTAAAGACAATAAAGACCCTAGCAGGGCTTTTCCCGGGGCGCTGCACCTCTGCACTGCTTGGGGAAGCCGAGGAGGGGGCGGGGCTTGGTTATGTGCCCGCCCCCCGGGCTCCTCACTCCCGGAGCTGCGCTCCTGTGCGCTCCCGCTCCAACGGACCCCTGAACACAGGGGACCGTGCGCAGAACGGATTTGGCAGTCTGAACCTGCAGATCCATTCTGCCACTGGGGACCCAGATTTTTAACAGAATTGCCTGTGCGCGTATGCACACGCTTGAATTTTGAAGAAAAAAAATCGACAGGGCACTCTGTGGCTGATGCGCTGCAATAGCGTGGATGCTTTACCACGGGATGTCTCCGAAGGTAGCCTGCAGCAGGGTGTGCTGTGTGGCTGATACGCCCCGCAATACTTTCAGCCGGTTCAATCAGAGGCAGCACCGTATCACGCCGAGCCGCCAGTGTGGTCACAGCCAAAGAAATATCCTTCCTAGAATCCCTGAGCACATCGAGTACTGGCCCATATGCGTGCTGTTGAATGCACTGGGATGGTCCTAAAGCGAAAGAGTGGCTACCCCTTCTTCATAGGGAAGGGGAGAGATGAAAGGGACACGCTGTTTGGAAGGCTGCCTCTTTGGGGGTGGGGGGAACTCCTTGCAAGTCAAAGAAAAGGCCTCGACGTTTAGGAAGAAAGCCCACCTCCTGCTAGCTTCTCTAGCAAAAGCAGGGAGCATTTTTCAACGGCAACACCACCAGCAGGTACAGAGTTATAGAAACAAATGGAAAGCACAACACAAGGCAAAGCCAGCCCTTTCAGGGGTACCCAGAAGATGAGCACGCCATGAATATGGAACTGGGCATCCCCACGTACCACTTGCATGAACTCAATTCTGCTTCCAAAAAAGAGCTCTCTGTTTAGCCTGGGAACCTGTGTTTTAGAGCCAGTCTGGTGTAGTGGTTAAGTGCGCGGACTCTGATCCGGGAGAACCGGGTTTGATTCCCCACTCCTCCGCTTGCACCTGCTGGATGACCTCGGGCAAGCCATAGCTCTGCCCCAGCTGTTCTCTCAAGGACAGTTGTCTCAGAGCTCTCTCAGCCCCACCTACCTCACAAGGGTGTCTGTTTGTAAGTTTGTAAGGAGTCTGTAAGCCACTCTGAGACTCCGAGTGAGTGAAGGGCGGGGTATAAATCCAATCTCTTCTCTTCTCTTCTTCTTTTAGCCCACATGCTTTAACCCCTGTGATTCACAAAACTGTGTTTTATTCCTCAACACTTTTGGCCCCTTTAAGCCTTTTTCCTAGGAGGACCCATGCATCTTTTCCCACTGTCTGAAGAAGAGGCCACAGCTTAGGAAAAGAGCATCTGATTTTCCTGCAGAAGACCCCGGGTTGACTCCCTGGCAATCTCCAGTTTTTTAAAAGGATCTGATATGAAAGACCTCTGTCTGAAACCTTGATGGTTGCTGCCAACTGGATTAGGTAAAGCTAAAGGTTCCCCTTGCTCGAAAGCCAGTTGACTCCGACTCTAGGGGGCAGTGCTCATCTCCGTTTCCAAGCCGAAGAGCCAGCACTGTCCGAAGACATTTCCATGGTCATGTGGCCGGCATGACTAGATGCCGAGGTGCATGGAACACTGTTACCTTCCCACCAAAATGGTACCTACTAGGTTGGCAGGAGCTGGGACCAGAGACAGGAGCTCCCTTCGTCACGCGGCACTCAGGTCTCGAAATGCCAAACAATCCGGTCTGTAGCTCAACATCTTAACCTCTGAGCCACTGTGGCCCCTGCCAACTGGATTAGTCAGGGCCAATAACCTAACTCAATAACCTTGTTTGCATGTTATAGGCTGCGGTCACACACACTAAATAATCCACGTTCAATCCACTTTTGAATTGGATTTTCCCAGTTCACACATTATTAAAATCCAGTTGGAAAGCGCACTGAAAGTGGATTATTTAGTGTGTACGACTGCAGCCACAGTGAACACATGTACATCTGTTGGTAAGAAAAGCCAACGCATGTTCGCTTTGCACTGGAAACCAAGGACCAGTCTCTGGGTAAATGTGTGGTTTGTATCACACATTCAGCGGCACGTGCATTGAATGTAATATGAATACTACTCTACACATGCATTTAAAAAATCAAGCAAATATTGTACATGGATTTTATGTGAATTCATTGTAATGTGTGAACAAGGCTTCTGTTAGGCAGCTTTAGATTTTTCCATCTCACTCTACATGAAGTACCAAAGCACTCTGAAGTGGAACACACACTGAAGGGAACACAGCAAGAACAGATAACCGGGCTACACAGTACAAAACAGTTCACAAACTTACTTGAACATAAGAACATAAGAGAAGCCAATGTTGGATCAGGCCAGTGGCCCATCCAGTCCAACACTCTGTCACACAGTGGCCCAAAACACCCGGTGCCCTCAGGAGGTCCAGCAGTGGGGCCAGGACACTAGAAGCCCTCCCACTGTTGCCCCCACGGTTGTGGATAAATGACTGGGACTGTGGTCTATTGTGCTGTGCATAGTTTAGTGTTAAGTAACATTAGGGATGTGCACTTGATACAACCGAGCCAAATATATATCTGAAAAATACATTATCCGTATATTTTGGATATAATGGGTTTCCCAAATATATCTGCGATTTTTCAGAATACCAAAAAATGGTTCCCAAAACATCCTGGAAACATTCAGATCTGTAGTTTCAGTGTTTTCTGCGGTTTTTAAAAAGTTCATTCTTTGCTGCAGCTGGTTATGTCAGTTTCGCACAGGGTTTTTTGTTGGCGTGCGTGTGAATTCTCACGTTTTACATTGAGATTCCCACAGTTTACATAGTTTCAAATTCTCATTCTCAGGTTTTACATAAATTGGGATTCTTGGGTTTTACATTGGGTGAGCTTAGCAATGGCTAGAAACAGCTGTCAGCTTTTACATTTTTGTGGGGTGAGGTTTTCCTCCCTAGGGAACAATGGAGGGCAGCTGGGGGCACCTTGTTCCAAATATTGAACTCCTTGGGCCAATTGACTAGAAATCTGGGGTTATTTAAAGGATAGGCACCAGCAGCAGTTCCTTGCAACTTTGGGGCCAGGACTTTTAAAAACACCCCCTAGCCCCTGCGGAAAGATTCTCTATAGGGAATAATGAAGCCGGAAAAAATTAGATCCCCCCCCCCCCCCCAAAAAAACACTCTTGAATTTGAATACTATTACTGGTGCTTTGAACCCAGGAATATTGATAGTTTTCTGCTCCAGTATACCCGGGGGGGTGGGGGGATTTTGTTTTTCTGTCTTTTGCTGCACACCCCAAAGTAGGATCCTATTATGTAACGCGAACACTTGTGCGATGCTTCAGTTCTCTCTGGTGTTTCCAGACTTCTAAAATCCTACTGCACCAGTTACTGAATTGATGTCAGATTCTCTGCCATTAATTGTTGCAGCTAGGGTCTTTATTTATGGCTAGCCTTGAAGTTTATTGCAGGTCCTGCTTAATCTGTCTTTCCTTCCCCGGGAGGGTGGCTTGCTGCATTCCATCGCGTCACATAAACAAGCCTGGCTATCTCTTCTGGTCTCCTCCCTCTCCGTCTCTGGAGCCTAGAATGTTTTATCTTGCTTTTATAACCTTGGGGAACTGTTGAACAGTTTCTACCCAGGTGTCTGGTCTGCGAATTGCAATTAGAGGTCACTAAGGGGCATGCGGGGAATTTTTAGTGCTTTTGCGCCTTTTCTGTGAGAACCAACGGCTTAGAGGTTTTCGCGCTTTTTTCCTTGTATTCATCCTGATTGGCCCTCTGCCTGCTATTACCTGAAGGTGGGGGGTATTTTAATCCCTGTTGTCTGTAACCAAGTATCTCTAACAAACATTGAGTACCTGAACCATCATTAAGAATAAAAGAACTTTTGCTTCAACAAAGGTCTGGCTTATTAAGGAAAGGCACATTAAGCAGGACCAGCTATAAACTTCAAGGCTAACCGTAAATAAAGTCCCCAGATGCAACAATTAATGGCAGAGAATCTGACATCTGCCCATTTTGTTGACTGTACTGACTCACTATGTGAGCCCCTGTAAGAAAAATAGACCATTAAGTACAGTAAAGGTACATTTAAAAACATATATTTTCAAGTACCTTTTTGCACGTATTTAAGTCACGCTTAGATTTTCTTGCTACAATGTTAGTTGTTTTAACGGTCCCAGAAGATGACCCTTCTGGGCTGAAGAACAAAGTCTGAGTCCAGGGGCACCTTTAAGACCAACGAAGTTGCGTTCTGGGTATAAACTTCTGGGTACCTCGAATAAAACACCAAAGCTCATACCTTGAACAAAGCTTTGTTGATCTTACAGGTGCCCCTGGACTCAAACTTTGTTCTGCTGCTTCAGACCAACACGGCGACCCCCCTGAATCTGCCTGGCTGAGTTAGGTTTGGCTAACCTCAATTTCACACTTACCTCCATGGTGTCTTCTGCGAAGTCACTGCTGAAGCTGCTCCTTTGTAGCAGGTCAAAGAGCTCTTCGGAGGGCTTCGGCTTCAGCTCTGACCTCAGCCCAGGAGAGACAGGCTCCTCCGCTCCTCTCACCCCTATTTCCATGTGCACAGTCTCCCGATGACTCCACCGCCAATCCTCCCCATCCTGTTTCAAAGAGGCGCTGCTGCTGTTCTGAACGAACATCTCTGATGCAGCAAAACCACTTGGGAGGAACGTGGACCGGGCTTTGGAGCGTGAGCAACTGGTCTGTTCTTCGACAGCCATGTCAACATTCAACATGTCAGGAACTGAGTTGCTGAGGCGCCGGTCTAAGGGATGCTTGTGCCTCACCTCCATCCTTTTGGAGTTCTTCCTAGTCCTTCTGATGCTGAGGTTTTGCAGCAAAGGCTTTGTTTTCTGTTTCAGAGATTCCCAGACGGAGGATTTCTCCAGATCCATTATCAAATCGAGCTCCCCGCAGCCCAGGGGTACTGCTGGCTTGGCGTCCACTCACCAACTTCTAATAAGGATGAAAAAACGGAGAGGGAACAGGCACGCATCATGGAGAGGTACACTGTCAGATCTTATATAAGAGCGTCTCGGACAGATATTTCGAATGGGTCCTCAAGGAAAAAAAAGATTGCATTACTAATTCCTCTCAGGTCTGTTTGTTTTTTTAATCATGGGCAAATGTTATTCTTCTCGGAAGGAAATAAAGGAGACTCTACAATCCCAGCACAAGTCAGGAGTGTAAAAATAGTCCGGGGGAAGCTATTTTGATAGCCTCCAGGAGGCAACCCAACGGGATTTCTGCAAAGTGATAAATGGGTTCCACTTAACAGCTACTAAAAATTGCTCTCCGGAGTTACCCGTCTCTCTCGGGTGAGTCACAGACTGGGGGCAGGGCAGAGACACAGAACTGGGGCACAAAACTGAATGCGCCTGCACCAGGAGGCAGCACCTTTTTAACAAGCAAAGAGCCACGCTACGCCAATATTCAGTGCAAGAGGTCTACAAAGAGCAAGTCTGAGTGAGCCCTAAATGAAAACTGCACAGTTTAACCTGACTGATAACTGACATGTTGATTTAACAATCCAGGAAGTTTGCCATGTAGCCAAAAACACTTGCTACGAGTCTTTTGGTAGGAAGCAGGATGCATGGAGTCTTGCAATAAGTAATAAATGTACCTAGGAACACCGTGTGCAATTCTTTTAGTGCACTGGCATAAATCTGTACACGGTTTGCATTTGTTCGGCATGCACATGTTCACCTCTTATCACTTCCTTTTCTGCAAAACTTCCCTAAAAAGTCTTTGAGTCCCATAAAAATCTCAACCAGCCATCCCCTTCCCATTCTGAAGAAGAAGAAGAAGAGATTGGATTTATACCCCGCCCTTCACTCACTTGGAGTCTCAGAGCGGCTTACAAACTCTTTTCCCTTCCCCTCCCCACAACAGACACCCTGTGAGGTAGGTGGGGCTGAGAGAGCTCTGAGACAACTGTCCTTGAGAGAACAGCTAGTACAGAGCTATGGCTTGCCCAAGGTCATCCAGCAGGTGCAAGTGGAGGAGTGGGGAATCAAACCCAGTTCTCCCAGATTAGAGTCCGCGCATTTAACCACTACATCAAATCGGCTCTGGTTATTCTAACACAGAGTTCTCCACCGTGGTGCCCTTCAAGTGTTTTACGGAAGTGGGCATGGTTAGATTGGGCTCATCTGATTGGCTGTGAAGATTAAAATAACCAGTGTTGGTTTCATTCTTTCTCTCACTCTCTCCCAGGGTATTTTTTTTAAATTAGTCTGTTAAACACCTTTTTGTGCTTATGCTAAATTACTGCTTATCCTCTACCTCTGTGTATGGACAGGTAACTTCCACTTCAGTATATCTGAAGAAGAGTGCGTGTGTGGACTCAAACTGTGTTCTGCTGCTTCAGACCAACACAGCTGTCCACCTGAATCTATGCATGTACCTGTACACACAATATACCCTAAGGAAAAGTTGGGGAGGGCATGGGAAAGTCAGCCAACCTCAGACCTAACCTTCCATTGGGGAGGGGCTGTGGCTCAATGGTAGATCCTCTGTTTGGCATGCAGAAGGTCCCGGGTTCAATCCCAGGCATCTCCATTTAAAAATGGATCAGGCAGTAGGTGATGTGAAAGACCTCTACCAAGAGTCAGGCAACATATGTTGGTAAAAATAAATCGTCACATATGAAGTAAGAAAAGATATTTATTTGTTCGTTTGTTTGTTTCTATTTATATCCTGCCTTGCCGGATGAACAAAGCTAAACAGAAGGGGGGGGGGGGAGTAAGTTTTACGAAAGTAAGTTCTGACTGACAAATGTATGAAATAGATTATTGTAGTTTACGTCATTTATGTCATATGTAGTCTATGTCGTTTATGTCTTGTATATGTATGATTCAGATATTGTAGCTGGTGTCGTTGGAGAAGAATATAGATGACCATTTATGTTCATGCAAGATGATTGTCAATCTGTGTAATCCTGAAGAGAGTTACTCCAGTCTAAGTCCATTGGAATGAATGGGCTTAGACTGGAGTAACTCTCCATAGGATCATGGGCGTCAACTACGGGGGGGCTCGAGGGCTCGAGCCTCCCCCGAAATTTCCCGGGGGGGGCTCAGCCACCCCCGGCAAAATGCTCGCCCAGCTGGCCGTCGCCGCCTCTCCTTCACCCCCGGCCTGCCCTGCCTCCCTGAGGCGGGGGGGGGGGAGAGAGGCGGTGGGGACATAGTCGCCCGCGCGCTTCGCGCGGGCGGCAGTCCCGGCCAGCTGGCTGCCATCGCGGGTCTGCCTCCCTGGGCCGGGGGGGGGGGAAACGGAGCGGCCGGGACATAGTCGCGCGCGCGCTTTGCGCGGGCGGCAGTCCCGGCCAGCTGGCTGCCGCCACGGGTCTGCCTCCCTGGGCCGGGGGGGGAGGGAGCGGCAGAGACATGGTCCCGTGCGCGCGCACACGAGAGAGCCCCTGCCCCCCCCGGGGATTTAGAAAGTCAACGCCCCTGCATAGGATTGCACTCTATGGCATACATATGATTGTAGGTAATTATTGTACCATTGTATATGGTAATGTCTATTTTTTTTTGTTTATAAATTAATTTTTTTTAAATAAAATAAAATAAAAAGACCTCTACCAGAGATCCTGGCCAGCTGCTGCCAGTCTGAGTTGACAATACTGACTTTGATGGACTCCGAGTGCAATCTAAAAAAAGTTACTCCTGACTAAGCCCATTGATTTCCATGGGTTTAGACTAGACTAACTCTGTTAGTCAAGACAGCTAACACTTAGGCAAAAAAAACTCTCTTAAAGGAGACCAGTTTCCTGACGCAGAGTTAGAAGGGATCCTAGAGGTCACCTACTCCAACCCCCTCGCTCAGTGTGGGAATTAGTCAACTACAGCACCCCCACTCTGCTTGAAGAAGCATGTGCCTTTAAAAAAAATGTTTTAAAATGACTGAAAAAAGCATTTACAGGAGAAATACTTGTGGAGCTGTGCCTTTAAGAAAGGGGATGGAGCCCCCAAAAGCCCTACCATAGCCACAGGCCTGCTAACTTGTAGTCACCCTCCATATTCTCCAATGGAGGTCCTTCATACCACCCACTACCTAATCCTTCAGTTGGAAGGATGCCAGAAATTTCTGCATGCAAACAAGTTGCTCTGCCACCAAGCTACAACCCCTTCCCTACTCTCCTGGACTAAACTCCCTCAGGTCTCCCACACTCTTCCCCAAGCCCACTTTTAGAGACCCCCCAGTAGCACGATCACTGGTTTTTGCAATATCGGACTGTTTAGTAGCTCCCTCCAGCTGAGAACCAGGAATGAACCAGCAGGACACGCAGAGAAAGGAATTAAGTGGCTCCAGGCTTAGATGAGCCCAGAGCTCATCCCGAAACTTTCCCCCACTGAGGAAGGTGTCTATTGTATCTCTGTATGCTACCCTGTTCTCAGCTCGCTTCCTTCCATCCAGTCTTTGCTGGAAGTGGACAGGTCTGCCTGCAGTAGAGGGGAACTGATGTACCACTCTCATTATCTCTACCTGCCCTCCGTCATCTCTGTCTTCAGAGAAAGCTGTCCCATTTCCTATCCTGGAAGAAGTGCCCCTGTTAGTGAAACGTGTACAAAAACCCCACAGGGGGCGCTCTTCTGGAGGTGGAGAGCACTTTTTACACAGAGCGAATAAACCTTTCGAAATGGAACATTGAAGCGTGCTTCCAGGTTTAGCTCAGGAAAAACACAAAAAAAGTCCCTCCGCTATTGGTAGATGTTTTCCGACAGGCGAGGTTCAGTAATGCCAGCAACCGTCTCCTCCTACTGCTTCTCACGCCGCGGCAAATTCTTTGTGAAGTTCGTTCTCTAAATAATATTTCAAACAGGAAAGCCATTTCCTTCCAAGACTTGGTCACCATGGAAAACAACGTACTCTAACTCTTCTCGAAACCAGCCTCAGGCCAGAACCGGGAAAGGCGGCCGTGGTTACCACATCCGGGGGGTGGGGGTGGGGGGTGGACTTCACAACATCACAAGGACGCATATAACACCTTCTTCCCCTGCCCACAAAAAGAAACTTGCTATTTCACGAAGTGGAAAAGAACAGTAAGAGACAGTTGCGTGACTGTCTGTTTTACATACCTTATATATTTATACCTACACATTACTCTATGGTGTGAGCAGGCAAGCATGGATTAAGATTTGTTTCAGCACATGCAAAGGGTTGAATGGACCGTGCATTTCCAGGGCTCCTTTGCATAATAAAAATCCCATGCAAACAAGCAGCAGCTAGGAAAGGTTTTATCCCTTCTACAGTTGCCAACTCCAGGCTGGCAAATTCCTGGAGATTTGGGGGAAGAGCTTAAAGAAGAAGAGATTGGATTTATACCCCGCCCTTCACTCACTTGGAGTCTCAGAGCAGCTTACAAACTCCTTTCCCTTCCCCTCCCCATAACAGACACCCTATGAGGTAGGTGGGGCTGAGAGAGCTCTGAGACAACTGTCCTTGAGAGAACAGCTGGTACAGAGCTTTGGCTTGCCCAAGGTCATCCAGCAGCTGCAAGTGGAGGAGTGGGGAATCAAACCCGGTTCTCCCAGATTAGAGTCCGCGCACTTAACCACTACACCAAACTGGCTCTCTTGGGGAGGGAACTCAGACGGGGCGTGGTGCAACAAAGCCCACCCACTGAGCCTGCCATTTTCCTCTGAGTGAACTGATCTCTATAGTCTGAGGAGGAATTGTAGTTCTGGGAGAACTCCAGGCCTGCTCTGGTTTGGGAAATACCTGGAGATTAGGGGAGGTGGAGCCAGAGGAGGGCGGGGTTTGGGGAGGGACGGGACCTCGGAAGGGTATGATGCCATACAGTCCACCTTCCTAAGAGGTCATTTTGCCCAGGTAAACTAATCTCTTTCACCTGGAGAATAGTAAAAAAGAACAAGAGTCCAGTAGCACCGTAAAGACTAACAAAATTTGTGGCAGGGTAGGAGCTTTCAGGAGTCACTAAGATACCTGAAGAAGTAAGCAGTGACTCACGAACACAGCAACCCATCTTGTTCAATCTGCCTGGAGATCAGTTGGAGAGCCAGTTTGGTGTAGTGGTTAGGAGCGCGGACTCTAATCTGGGAGAACCGGGTTTGATTCCCCACTCCTCCACGGCTGCTGGCGTGACCTTGGATCAGTCACAAGTTCTCTCAGAGCTGTTCTCTCATGAGCAGTTGTCTCAGAGCTCTCTCAGCCCCACCTACCTCAGGCAATGCTCCCTCTAAGCTGTGACATCTTGCGAGCAAAAGTTCTACTTTGTGAGCTACTAGCTTTAAAGTTGTGAGCAAGTGATTGGGCTAGTGCATCAATTCGTTTGCCCCGGAGCCATCTGTCCTGAGCGAAGACAAAAATATGTGAGCCAGAGGCTGAAAAACTGTGACCTAGCTCACACTAACTCAGCTTAGAGGGAACGCTGCACACAGGGTGTCTGTTGTGGGAAGGGAAAGGAGATTGTGAGCCACTCTGAGAGACTCCTTTGGGTAGTGAAGAGCAGGGCATTGATCCAATCTCTTCTTTCTCTCGTAACAGCGGGAAATCTCCAGCCTGGAGGTTGGTAATCTGTATCCGAACCCTATATTTGTTACTACTGGCAACAAATCTTGAAAATTCTTTATCCTGCAGGGAAAGCAAAGATTTATCTGGCTATCAAACTCCCAACTCATACTGCCTTCAGATGACAGGAAAGTAAGAAGCGTCATTTTCTGTTATCTCTTAACTTCCACGTGTCCGGTGGTGTTTTAGATCAAAGCGATGGAAGGAGCGGTTCCAAGCATTTGAGAGAAGCGTTGTAAAGTGAGACAGGCGTTTATGCAAAGACACAAAACGATTCTGCCACCGGCCTGTGAAGACTGAACTCGGCAGACAAATAACTGGGAGAGCAACATGCAAAGCAATGCAAAACCTTTTGCAAATGCCCAACAGGTATCTCGATGACTCATTTGCTTTCCTCCACCTGGCTCGAAATGAGACCCGGGAAGGGCTTCGCTCATTTGCTCCACACACCCCTCGGTCCCTGGCCCCCCACAAACATGTTCAAAATAGCCATCCCAAAGGAGCAAATGAGAGCTGCATCGGAATTAGGACTGCCCGCCTCAAGGTAGGGCCCGGAGAACTCCTGGAGTTACAGCTGGCCTCCAGACTACAAAGATCCGTTTCCCTGGAGAAAACAGCAGCTTTGGAGGGTGGACTCTTTAGCATTATACCTCACTGAGGTCCCTTCCCTCCTCAAACCCCGCCCTCCCCAGGCTCCACCCCCAAATCACCAGGAATTTCCAAACCCAGAATTGGCAACCGTAAAAATCCCAGAAAGGGATCAAGGGAAAGAGAAACTGACCATAGAAACACAGAATCACAGAGTGGGAAGGAGCCATACAGACCCTCTAGTCCAGGGGTGGGCAATTGTTTTGGCTCGGGGGCCACTTTGTGGGAGCGGAGGTTAGCGGAGGGCCACACCTTTTGAAATGATTGCATTCATGAGTTAACTTTGCATTTCAGAAAAGGTATCAATTGTATCATAAAAATCAATGAATATAAATTACATAAAATAGTGGTAGTTTGATTCCATTTATTTATTGTGCTGATTTCATAACCTCTATAGCTGCAAGCACATTTAATTTTAGAATCGGTTTAATGAGACAAATGTACCCTATCACACTTTTCTACAATTTTTTTTGAAATCAGGAGTGAGATTGCTTGTTGAGATTCTCATCACAGCCTGCAAGTTAATGTCTGTCAAAGAGCATCTATATTTACTCCTGTTGATCTTCGTGCAAGAAAAATTTTGCTCACAAATATACGTAGACCCAAATATAGAGAACATTTTCCCGTGGCCGACTGTCTTGGCGGGCCACAAAAAACTCTGTGGCGGGCCGCATGTGGCCCCCGGGCCGCAATTTGCCCACCCCTGCCCTAGTCCAACCCCCTGCTCAGCCTAGAGCATCCCTGATAAGTTTTTGTCCAGCCATTGCTTAAAGACTGCCAGGGAGGGGGAGCTCACCACCTCCCTAGGCAGCCATTCCACCGTTGCACAGCTCTTCCTGTCAAAAAGTTTTCCCTAAGATCCAGCCGGTACCTTCCTGCCCTTAATTTAAATCCATTCTTGCACGTCCTCTCCTCTGCTGCCCACAGGAACAGCTCCCTGCCCTCCTCTAAGTGACGGCCCTCCGAAGACTTCAAGAGAGCAGTCCCGTCCCCCCTCAACCTCCCCTTCTCCAGACCCCCAGCCTTTCCTCACAGGGCTTGGTCTCTAGCCCCCCCCCCCCCATCATCCTCGTTGTTCTCCTCTGCACCTGCTCCATTCTGTCCACATCCTTTTTGAAGTAAGGACCAAAGACGACAATCTTCAAATCCACTGTCTGCTTCAACCGGGGGGGGCCTTTTCCTGACATCCCATAATTTCCTTTTCTTTACAGAAATCTCCCTGGTACCACTGCTCCTGTTCTTGCATTGGGGGGATTGCCCCCCACCCAAAGGACATTAGGCCAGTCACACACCCTCAGTCTAACCTACCTCACAGGGTTGTTGTGATGATAAAATGGCGGAGGGGAGGCCCCCATGGGGGAGAAAAGTAGGGTTTAAATGAAGTCAATAACAAATAATAATCTTTTGGCTAAGACCGAAACTATGAGTAAGTTGTGTCGGTTATGTATCTGATGTTACACACCCACAAACTCCTAACTTCATCTACGCATTATTTATTTATTGACCTTATTAATTTAGCGCCCACCTTTCACACCAGGGCTTAAGTCAGAGGGCACGGCAGCCAAACAGCAGGAGACCTCCAACAAGCAAGGCAAGAGGACTAGAGCCACAAGAAATGAGAAAAACACGTTTCAGACACGGTTTATGAAAAACACGTTTCATAAACAGGCCAAAAAGGATTCACAAAAATAGGAAGTGTGAGGGTGATAATACATAGAATTAGGGATTAATATTAGAATATGTAGATGATTATTATTATCGAATGGTGTTCTGTGTAGCATAGCCAGGAGATCCTAAGACTGTCCGGGAGCCAGAAGTTCTAACTCTTTAAGTGTTATGCACCACTAGGTGGCGAGCTAGACTTGGATTTTTTTAAGGCAAGAGACATTTCAGAGCTGGTTTGCCATTACCTGCCTCTGCGTCATGACCCTGGTATTCCTTGGAGGTTGCCCTTCCAAATATTGGCCAAGGTCGACCCTGTTTAGCTTCCGAGATCTGACGGGATTGGTCTAGCCTGGGCTATCCAGGTCAGGGCTAATACATAGAATTAGGGATGCTGGCTCTTCCCATCTTCTCAACTCTTTCCCCCCTAAGATGTCAGCAGGGGAAAATAGAGGGGAATCACTTACATCACTTGTGGTAAAAACTGGAAGCGACATATGGACACTCTAGTATTTTTTTACAGAAACTCTATGGTAAAACCATAGAGTTTTAGTAAGTGCTAAACAATCCCTAGTCATCACTTTCCTTTTTGACTAGAAGTGACATAAGCATGTTGGTGCAATGCTAGTTCCCACCCCAAGTCCTTCCTGGGATTGCCAGGTAAACCCACCTAGAATAAACAGGATCTGAGTTATTCTAACAACTGAAGTTTCCTCAGGGTTGCCATCCTTCAGGTGGCACTTGGAAATCTCCCACTACCAGCGTTCAGGTGGCACCTGGAGATCTCAGATGACCAAGATCAGTTCCCCTGAAGAAAACAGAAGCTTCAGAAGGGAGACTCTATGGCAGTGAGGTCCCTCCCCTCCTCAAATCCCACCTACCGCAGGCCCCACCCCAAAATCCCCAGGTATTTCCCAACCCAGAGCTGACAACCCTGCTTCCTACCTCCAAGGTAATTAAGAAAAGGTGGCTAGGAAAAATCGGGAGCTCTTAGTCTCAAAAAGAGTTTGATAAGATGGAGACACATAGCATTTGATTTCCAGAAGATTAAACAGGCATCCCTCTGCTACGCTCTCACGGTGACAGTGGTAAACAGGAATCTTATTAAGGCTGTCCGTACAGAAATAAAGCCAGGGAGGTGAACTCTCCATTAGTAGCTCAGACTTGGGTCAGCTGGTTAAATCCCTTGCGGTCAAATGAGGGCATCTAAGTAGGAATGCCAGCCTCGTGGTGGAACCTGGGGATCCCCTGGAATTACAGCTCGCCTCCAGACTAGAGAGATCATTTCCCCTGGAGAAAAGGGATGCTTTGAAGGGTGGACTCGACAGCTTTGTACCCCACTGAAGTCCCTGCCCTCCCCAGGCTTAGGGTTGCCAAGTACTCACAGTTCGCCGGTGGGGGCAGGGGAAGTCCTCTTCTTTCCTGGAGTTTCCCAGGGCGCAAAGCGCGCACACTGCGATGATGTCACCGGAAGTTTGCCAGGGAGATGCTCTGGCAATCGCCCAGAAACTCTATGGTACCATAGCGTTTTTTGGGCAATTGCTAGAGCGTCACCCCGGCAACGTGCCCAACGTGATGATGTCACTTCCGGTGACATCATCACGCTGGGGCCGTCACCCTGACCGGATGACTTCGGGGGTGGGGCTCCCCCCGCTGGCCGAATCTGGGCCAGCAGATTGGGGACCGCCTGTCGGGCAGACTTGGCAGCCCTACCCCGGCTCCATCCCGAAATCTCCAGGAGTATACCAACCTGGAGCTGGCAACCCTGTCCTCCATCCAACCCTAAATCTAAGTTATCCTTTTATCCAGCAGCCTACCAGATTTCAGGCAGAGATCTCCCAATTGTTTCATTTACTTTCCATTTTAGTTCCTTCCCCACACACTAAGCCTCATTTGGAATATTGTGTACAGTTCTCAAGGAGGACATAGCAGAGCTGGAAAAGGTACAGAGGAGGGCAACCACGATGAGTTGGGGGTTGGAGCACCTTCCCTAGGAGGAAAAACGGAAGAATCTGGGACTTTTCAGTTTAGATAAAATTACGGATGGGGTGAAGAGAGTTGACAAAGAGAAATTTTTCTCCTTCTCCAAAATACTAGAACTTGAGGGTATTCAATGAAGCTGATGGGCAGTAGGTTCAAAACAGACAAAAGGAAATACTACTTTACACAGGGAGTGATTAAAATGTGGCATTTGCTGTCAGAGGATGTTGCGACGGCCACAGGAATAAACGGCTTTAAAGGGGGAACAGATAGATTTATGGAGGACAAGCCTATCAATGGCTACTAGCCAGGGTGGCTGAGGGGAGCCTCCACATTCAGAGGCACTAAACCTCTGACTCCCAGAGCCAGGAGGCAACATCAAGGGAAGGCCTCGGCCTCTGTGCCCTGTTGTTGTCCCTCCAGAGGAACCGGTTGGCCACTGTGTGAGATGGAATGCTGGACTAGATGGACCCTCACTGGTCTGATCCAGCAGGGCTCTTCTGAGGTTCTTCTCAGGGGAAGGCCTCGGCCTCTGTGCCCTTTTGCTGGCCCTCCAGAGGAACTGGTCGGCCACTGTGTGAGATAAGATGCTGGACAAGATGGACCCTCACTGGTCTGACCCAGCAGGGCTCTTCTGATGTTTGTTTTTTCAAGAGAAGGCCTCGGCCTCTATGCCCTGTTGCTGGACCTCCAGAGGAACTGGTTGGCCACTGTGTGAGACAGGATGCTGGACAAGATGGACCCTCACTGGCCTGACCCAGCAGGGCTCTTCTTTTGTTCTTATGAATGGGGGTGAAATTCAGGTAAACCTATCTGAAACTTGACAGCCCATCTGAGTTACGGCTTGAGGAAAGAGAAGAGGCATTGCAATTGTGGAATGCACTTTTTCATCAGATTTCTTTTGAGTCTCAAATCAAAACAGCTGTATCACATTTCTTGTTCGGAAAGTTCCCCAGTGCCCTGTGAGCACCCCGAAGTGGTAAATCTTTTGGCACAAGGAAAGATGGGTGATCTGGAAACTGTGACCACGCGGGCAGATTCTAAACCTCATCTTAACTTGCCGTCATCAAGACGTACGCATTTTTGACTCGGAGAGGAAAGAAAGATCATGTTTCTTGCCAAACAGATTGTGTGGCCAACAGGCCCAGACGTCATTTTCTTAAGAAACATTCTTTAAAAGACGAAGTAGCAACTCCTGGCTGCAACCGCAGCTCCTCCAGTCCTGGGGGAAAAAAGGCACTTGCTGTTGCTTGCTCCAAAGCAGCACATTTCTGATTTGAGTGTGGTGTTCCTCTTCTGCCAAAGGGCAGGAAAGCGGAGGGAATCTTAACTTCCTCTTACAAATCCCATTATGCAACAGCAAGAGGCTTTCAAGCATTCTCAAAGTGACTGTTCTTACACAACCAATGCGGAGGCCTGACGCTGACACTACTGAGGAATCCAGGTCTTCACTGGGGGAATTTCACACATACACACACAGAGAGACACCGTTAGGACAAAGGGGCAGCTTGTTACAGGAAGCCAGTTTGGGGCACCAGGAAAGAGCAGCGGCTTCTGGATTATTTTTATTACATTGCTACCACCTTGTTGGAATTCCGCCAGTATGAGCCAAAGTGCTGCAGTGGTCAAAGGTTCGAATCCCAGGTTCAAATCCCCACCATGCCATGGATGCTCACTGGGTGAAGCCAGTCACATGCTCTCGGTCTGACCTAACTTCCGGGTTGCCATTCCACACTTGGGGGCAGGGGCGTAGACTTTTGGAAATCCGGGGGGGGGGGGGGGACGGGGCTCCTTAGCGTGCATGCTCGCTGGAGCAATGTTCTCCCCCCCGAAACTGCCCCGCCTCCCCGTGCCTTTCTGAGGCCCGCCAGCTGCTGCTGCCAGTGCATCTCTCTCCCCCCCCCCCGCCACCCCTTCCCTCTCCCGCAGTGGCGGCCAGGCCTTAGAAGGACCCGGGGAGGCGCGGCGGCAGGCGCTTCATTTTCCCGGGGTGACTGAGCCCCCCCCCGGGAAATTTCAGGGGTGGCTCGAGCCCTCAAGCCCCCCCGTACTCTACGCCTATGCTTGGTGGGGGACTGCCTGGTTTTGTGGGCTCCTGTCTGCCGGCAGGAGGAAACCTGGCCAGCAGGAGGAAACCCCCCTCTTCCTCCAACAGCAATCAGAAGTCATGTGGGAGCCCCCTCGCCAATTCTAAAAGAGGCATCGTTCCCATCCTATTTTCCACTGCTCAAATGGCAATCGCAGTTTGTTGGAGAAATACACTCCCCTCCCCCCCCCCCCCCAGTTATCACTCTGGCACAAAAAGCCAGGCCCGTAGCTATAGTGGGGTATCTCGGGTCCCGGCCCCAACTTCCCATTCAGCCCAGCTCCCCCCCCCCCCCGGACTTCCCATTTTTGATTATATTTGTAGCGCTCGCTGGGGGGGTGCAGAGCACCCCCTGACTTATTTAAACGCCCCCCGAAATAAAAATCCTGGCCATGGGTCTGCAAAAAGCGGTGGGATTTTTATATCCTGGCTAAAATTTCTGATAACATCTCTCCTCTTGACTCACATGCTTCTCGAACTGACTTTGCTTCAGCCTGGCTCCCGATCCTTGACGATTTAATAGCCCAAAGTGAAACTCCACGGGAAGTAACTCGACTGCATTTATGGTGAGGCTCTCCCTCATATTTTGTTTACTTCTATATTATTATCATCCTCATCGTGTCATTATTATTATTATCGTGTCACTATTATTATCGTGTTGTCTTCGTCATCATTATCACTATCATTATTGCTTTGCTTATTTATTTATTTATTATTTCATACTTTTACCCCGCCCTCCCCGCAAGCGGGCTCAGGGCGGTGTACGAAGGGCACACCGTGCCAAACCCCATAACAACTTAAAACATTTTAAAATGAAACAGCAACGATAAACAATTACAATAAAGTGCTTCCGGTAATGACGATAATCAGCATTCAGATGGCTTCCTACCAGGATCGGAGTCCGGCCCTCCATGGCCGTCCACCCTGGGCTGCAGTAAGGGCCCACACTCATCGCCGGTGTCACTCGCGATGGTAGATGGTACTAGCAGTGGAGGCTCCTAGTCAAAGGCCTGGCGGAAGAGCTCCGTCTTGCAGGCCCTGCGGAACTGCATAAAATCCCGCGGGGCCCTGATCTCCTCCGGGAGCTCGTTCCACCAGACAAGAGCCTTTGCTTAATCTGGGCTCTTCAAATCTTCTACAAGTATATTGTGATTTTTGTAAGCGCTCCTGTATCTTGACTCTGTACACTGTATTTTATTATATTAGCACTCAATAAAATGTTTAAAAAAAAATGATGTGGGCATGCCTGGGGCAATGCTCCGGTTTTGGGCCAAAACTCTATGGTTTGAGGGTGATTTTACCATAGAGTTTTGCCCAAAAACCAGAGCGTCGCTCCCAACATGCCCATGTCACTTCCAGGTGACATAAACACGGTGTGCAACATCACTTCCGGTGACATCAGTACATTGGGGGGGTGATGCTTCCAGCTCCTGGAACATTCCCCACCACTCCCCCACCACGCCTCTAACAGACCTGTCAACCCTACCGACCTTACAGGATTGTTGTGAGGATAAAACAGAGGAGAGGAGTATAATGTAAGTGACTCTGGGTCCCATGGGAAAAAAGGTGGGATGTAAATAAATGAATAAATGTACTTAATTTATGTCTCACTTCCCCCCTCCAAGTGGCTTACCACATTCCCCCCTCCTCCACTGTATCATCACAACAGTCCTGTAAGGTAGGTCAGGCTGGGCGTGTGTGACTGCAATCTGGACTCCTGCTCAACTGCTAGGCTTTGGCTCTGACTCAAAAAAAAACACCAGCTAGAGAATCCACCTGGTGTGGACCTGAATATTAAATATATAACTGATAAACAGCAGTAATAAAGACTATTGGAAAACAAGCACTGCACTCAAACGCAAACAAAACACTTATGTGAATATAACTACTGATATATTATAACATATCATATCATTATCACTCTTATTTTACAAGAAGCAATGAAACTTGTTAACAGAAGCTAATAAAGCCAAAAAGTATAAATAACATAGCTGAATCCAGCTCAATTCCAATCCAACGAAGACTCCGGATTGTATCTTCGTTTCGATTAATCTTTGTCAGAAGACTTGAAAATAGAAAGCACATTAATAAACAATTATACACTTACAAAAATATGAAACAAAAATTACAAAAATTATATGAACTTACAGGCATACCTTATATTAGATTCATAGAATACTACATGTAACTTTCACCAGTTTCACTAAGGTGAAGAAACTCCATGAGTATAAATATTACATATTCACTGAGCAGAAATGGCTTCATCCTATCATTTTAAGAGAACAAAATACCAAAAAACAGTGAGTCAGAAAACACATAATACATTGCAAAATTTGCCATATTCTGCCCAGAAGCTGGATGAAGACTGCTTACCACTGACAATACCAAATGAGTAAGGACGGGCTACTGTTCCTACCATGGAACTACTCTCATATGGTCAGTATGCCTTAAGGAAAGCCTAAAAGGAGTGGTTAATATAGCAGCTAACTGAGCCTGACAATTATTGGAGGGGGACAACCCTAAAAGGCAAAGTTGTAAATATATTTCCTAATGTCTTTATAAAAAGCAGCTTAAGTCAAGAGACTGATTTAGCCCACGTGGCTGGAGAGTGTTTAAACGAAAAATCCAAAAGGCCTCCCTTTGTAAAAGCCTTTTACGGATGTCCATGGCAATATAGGAGCGGCATTTAAGGACTTCTAGGATGACAAACCTAAAATCATTAGGATCATGTTGCTGACTCAGAAAGTGTTGTACCAAAGGTGATTCTAAGCGTGCATTTCTGATGCAACACCTATGTTCAATAATGCGAGTGCGAACACTTCTAGAAGTATTCCCGACATACAAAAGACCACAAGAACATCTTAATAAATACACTACACGTCGTGTTGAACATGTTGAAACAAAGTTCAGATCATATACAGAGTTATTGTTGGGTATTGTAATCCTCTTAGTTTTCCAAACCAATGGGCAAACAACACATCTTCCACAAGGGAAGTGACCATTAGGGACTGAAGTGCTTGGAGTCTCCCTTGATAAGGCATCTGTGTGAACTAAAGAGTCACGAATTGACCTAGTTCTTCTAAAGCCAATAAAGGGTGGAAGTTGGCATCCAGGAATATGTTCTATCAGGTGCCAATGTTGTTTAATAATTGTATGAATCTGGGAAGACATAGGTGTGAAATCAAAAGCATAGGCAAGCCTGTTCTCTGCAGAATGGTGTGCTGTCTCTTTAAAAAGCTCAGAGCGAGGAAAGCTGTCAGCTCTGTGTCTAGCATGTGTAAGGACCCTGTTAGGGTATCCCGGAGTGGTAAATTGCTGAGTCAAAGCATCAGCATTCATGTGGTAATGTTCATCTAAAGAAGAGTTACGTTTAATCCTTAAATACTGCCCATAGGGGAGATTATCTCTAATGTGTTTATTGTGATGAGATAAGAAATGCAAGAAGGAGTTCTTGTCAGAGACTTTAGAAAACGGCTTAACAGCCAAAGTGAAATCAGGTAGAATGAATACAGTGGTATCTAGGAAGTCAATTTGACTGGGACTACTCTTGTGAGTAAAATGAATTGTTGGGTGCAGAGAGTTAAGCCAGGAAGTAAATGCTGAAATATTAATCCTGTCACATAAAAAGAACAAATCATCAATAAATCTTTTGTAGACACGGATGTTGGCAAAAAAGTTGTTGTTATCAGGATTATTAATCCATTTATTCTCAAAGTGGGACATAAAAAGGTTAGCTACACTGGGAGCACAAGCTGAACCCATGGCTACACCCCTAATCTGTGGACCTGAATATCCCAATTTGGCCCAAATGAAGTCACCATCTAGGATCAGTTCAAGATGGGAAGCCGTGTTAGTTTGTCCGCAGCAGTAGAAAACAGTAAGACTCCAGGAGCACCTTAAAAGACTAACAAAATTTGTGGCAGGGAAACGAAAGCTCTACCACAAACGTTGTTAATCTTTAAGGTGCTACTGGACTCTTGCGGCTTTCTACACCGAGGATCACTTCGAGATATTCGCTTGTTTTGGGCTCTTGCTTCTGTTATCTTCTTTAAGAACTTTCAGAGCAGCCAAGCCTACAAAGCCTGAACTTCTACCTTCCATGCACAGAGAGGCCACTGTGGCTCATACACATTGCAAGCAAAAACCTCAGTCCCCAACATAATCGGTTAAAGGGTTGAAGGGTAGCAGCTGTTGGCAAAAAAACCTTTTTCTGCTCAAGACCATGGAGATCTCCTGCCAGTTAGATCGGGCCGTAGTCAAGCTGTGGTCACACGGCAAGTTTATCCCAATTTGTTCCCACTATAGTTTGATCGGGGATATTTTTTTCAGGTTGGGATGACCACACATCCCTCCCTGAACCGCTTGGATTGTGGGATGAGGCTCCGGGCACCATCCAAACAGCCGTGCCAGTGCCTCGGCAGCACAGCCTGTTTTTTTTTTAATTGCCTTTGCCCATGCGCATATGCATGTGGCTGAATCACCGCTCCCACTGGGACTCAACGTACTTCCTTGTTTTTGCAGGCCCCCCCCCCCCCAACAGCGAACAAAATTAACTGGTGACGTACAACTGAGCACTGGAGTCTACATGTGCTCTTGAACGTTTATACATTGAATTTATTCAGCGCAGGATTGCTCATGCGCACAATGACGAAGCTTGGGGGGGAGGAAACCATCGCGAGAAGGATGCTCAGACCATAGGCGTCAACTACGGGGGGGCTCGAGCCTCCCCTGAAATTTCCCGGGGGGGGGGGCTCAGCCACCCCCGGCAAAATGGAGCGCCCGCCGATGGCCAGTCAGTCGGCCAGCTGGCTGCCGTCGCCGCCTCTCCTTCCCCTCCACCCCCGGCCTGCCCTCCTGCCTCCCTGGGGCGGGGGGGGGGGGGAGAGAGGCGGCAGGGATATAGTCCCGCGCTGCACGCGTGCGGCAGTCAGCCACCCAGCTGGCTGCCGCCGCCGTTGAGACTGTGCTCATCTGCGCCCCCCCCCCCGCACGCCCCAAGGCAAAGGCGAGCGCGAGGCACTGCTGCTGCTCCTGCTGAGGCCGCCCGTGTGTCCCCGCCTTCCCCCGCCATGGGAGGGAGCCCGGCAGGCGCGCGGCACTGGGCGGTCTCCCCAACACAAATGCGCCCGCGGCGGCAGGAGGCACCGGCCGGTCAGCGAGCTGCCCGGAGCAGCAGCAAGCAGCAGCAGGCGGAAAGAAACCGGGTCTGCCTCCCTGGGGCCGGGGGGGGGGAGAAGCATCGGGGACATGGTCACGTGCGTGCGAGCACGAAAGAGCCCCCGCCCCCCCCCCCCCGGATTTACAAAGTCTATGCCCCTGGCTCAGACGACCTAATCGCAATCATTGCAAGAAACGGCTGTCCAGACCGGCGAAATCGCAGATTCAAAGCGCAAATACCAGGAAAGTACTTGATTTTTCCAGGTGTAGGAAAACTCACTAGGGAACCGGGAGGATTGCACAAGTGAGCCCGCTTTGGTGCGGGAGACGGATGTGAGCGTCTGATCAGCGATTTTAAATGCAAGAGGGAACAGCAGTGAAACCCAATCAAAATGACTGTGTGACCACAACCTCAGCTAGATGGGCCAGTGGGATGACTCAGTAGAAGGTTGATGCAGATCTGATCTCAAGGGCATTCTCCGGCTATAGCTGGGAAGGAACACGCTTAGGGTGCAACTCTGTTTAGGATCCCACTGTTCATCTGCTGTGTCTCTCTTGCGGATATTTGACACACAACACGGTGCGAGAAGTATCCATTCTGTAGCTCTCTAGCCAGGTCTTCTGTTTTGACTGGTTTTAAGCAAATTTTAATGTCTTCTCACTGCTCTGGTATTTACGTTATTACGTTGCAAAACCGCCCTGTAGATTTCTAGTTGAAAGGGGGTATATAAACTAACTGCATGACATAACACATTTGCTGACCACGGCTTCCAGCATTTCACAGATGAAAACAGAACCGTTTGTTGTAATGCCTCCGCAATCTGGCTACTTTAACTATTCTGTGTTTTAAGTTCTTTGTGACTGAATGCCACATCTCTCATACTCGATTACTCAGGTTCACTGCCAGAATTTCCCCTGCACCATTCCATGTCGCTAAAAGCCGCTTTTCTTTCTGCAACTTCTCTTTGCTTTGCTTTAAATGCCCACAAGTGATAGTTCTTACTCCTGGCTAGAGAAATTGAGCAACATTTCTCCTAGTCCAATACTCTAATCACCACGCTGTTGTTTTTTTCTATGCCATGGTGTGCTACAAAAAAAAAATGGAAGAGGGCTAGGGCAGACAGGACAGGGAAAGAAAGCCCAGGTGCATGGGGAACACTCTCTCCATCACAGCCATCTGAACATGGCCTTGGAATTGAACCAAAGGACAAAGCACCTGACCACTCCACCCTTCCCCCTGGTACTCCCGAGACCTAAAAGAGGCAGGTCGATTAAGACAACAGCCAAATCAAACAAGCATTTGTTTAAGGTAGCACTTACCTGCTTGTCCTTGAAATCAAACACATCCCTACTTAACACTTACAGACCGGGCTGTTTTAACCCTTTGACGACTCTTCCAAAAGCAGAGAGTCGAGAGACAGCATGGCATGGTGGTTACAGGGGAAATCTGAACCCAAGTCTTCCAAACCTAGGGTTGCTAACTCTGGATTGGGAAATACCTGGAGATTTAGGGGGTGGGATCCTGGGGAAGGCAGGGTTTGGGGTGGGGAGGAACTCCAGCAGGGTATATTGCAGAGGTGGCCAAACTTGCTGAATGGAAGAGCCACATAGAAAGGACATCAGATATTTGAGAGCCACAAGACATGAACCAATGTAACCCGCATGTTTTTACTGAAAAACATGCACATTTGCTTTTTATTAGCGTTTCACGAGACTGCCAAAAATAAAAACAAAAAAAGAGACTGATAATAATACTTAACTTTAGATGGGGAGGGAGGGAGGAAGGGAGGAAGGAAATGGGGGGAGGGAGGGAGAGGTGGGAAGAAAGCAAGGGGAAGGGAAGGCAGATTTGGGGAGGCATGGTTCCCTTTCGCATTCCCCAGCTGACCTGCCGGGAGCCACACAATACGTGTGAAAGAGCCGCATGTGGCTCCCGAGCCACAGTTTGGCCATCCCTGCTATGGTGCCATGGAGTCCACCCTCCAAAGCAGCCGTTGTCTCCAGGGGAACTAATCACTGTAGTCCAGAGACCAGTTGTAATCCCGAGAGATCTCCAGGCCTCACCTCGAAGCTGCCAACTTTACCGAGCTCATTGGGCAACCCTGGGCTTGTCACTCATTCTCAGCCTAGCCTAGCACTCACATTGTTGCTAAGGTTGCCATTCTCCAGGTGGGGCCTGGAGACCCCCCCCCCCCATTTTTACAACTGATCTCCAGGTGACTGAGATCAGTCCTCCTGGGGAAATGGCTGTTTTGGAGGGTGGACTCTACAGCTTCATATCATGCTAAGGTCCCTCCCCGAACCTTGCCCCTTCCAGGATCCAACCCCAGAATATCCTGTTACTTCCAACCCAGAGTGGCCAACCCTATTTGTTACTGTTAGGATAAAAATATAAGATGAGGAAAATGAACTTGTAAGCTGCTTTGGGGGCCCAGCAGGGAGAAAAGCAGGGGAAGAGGAAGAGTAGGAAAAGGAGGAAGAGGAGGAGGAGGAAGATGAAATCACAGAGCTGTTTACAATCTCTTTCCCTCCCCCTCCCCACAACAGACACCCTGCGAGGTAGGTGGGGCTGAGAGAGCTCTTTGGAGAACTGCCCTTGAGAGAACAGCTCTGAGAGAACTTACGACTGACCCAAGGCCATCCAGTTGGTTGCATGTGAAGGAGTGGGGACTCAAACCCGGTTCTCCCAGATTAGAGTCCATGCTCCTAACCACTGCGCCAAACTGGCAAGGGACAAGTTGTCCCAAGATCTAACACCCTTCCACACACACATAAACAGTTTCTCTTCTTTCTTTGCTGTTTAGGATTTCTAAGAAAAGATTTCAGGACAGAAAGGATATCAAAATTGCTTCCCTTTACAAAATTTCAAAATTCTAACGAAATGGTATCTAACACCTACCAAAATCAAACAAATATCAAACACACAATCCTCCAAATGCTGGCGAGAATGTGGAGAAGAAGGCTCTTATATACACTGTTGGTGGGCGTGCAAGATTGTACACACTTTTTGGGAAGATGTAATAACTCAAATAGCCAAAATAACTAACTATACGGTCCCTTTAAACCCAGAAACTATATTACTATATTAACTGGTACTATATTACGAAGACACTATCTCTAAATCAACGAGAGACCTGATCAGTAGTTTATTAACAGCAGCAAAAACAACAATAACACAAACCTGGAAATCCACACAAAAGATTGAAAGAAACCTCTGGATGAAAAAAGTATGGGATCAGTTTCTAATGGAAAAAATAACATACCGACTACATCAAACAGAAATCTACCCGAAAACTACAAACTTCATAGAAAAATGGTATCCTTTCTATGACTATGCTGTCAAACACAAAACACTGCCACAAAACAAATTTTGTAAAGATCTAATACTAATGTAATACACTAAATCTTTACTCCTTACAAGAAACACTTGCACACTATACAACACTCAATTGTGAACAACCAAATTCAATGTTAAAAATACTAGAAATACAACTACTAGATATATTGGAATAACCAAAGGTTAGTATAAGAAAATAGAAATAGCAATAGGAAACTCTTTATTGGTAAATTGTTAAATGCTTTATTTTAGATGTCAACTATTTTTGAACATTGTAACAGCTATGTAAACAACCACCTATGCTGTATGTTATATAAATATCAATAAAGTTTATTTATTTAAAAAAAAAACTGCTTCTCCTCTAGCAACTGAGAAACAAAGGGAAATATAGCATGCACAGCGTTTTCTTCCTTGCGAGCCAAGCTGAGCTGACCAAAATCCCTATTCTTATATAAGGTTTTTGCATGATAACCCCCTTTCCCTCTCTCCAGATGCAAGCGAAGAAACCCATCCAAAACACTGCCACATGCAAAGTGAAGCTGGAAGGTTTTCCTGGAATTAACTAGTACTGGACCAAGCCGGAGGTCAGGGGAATTTTCATTCCCTTCCCTGCGTGCTTTCCGGATTGTGACAACCAGCCTGACTTATCTCAAAGAGGACATTGTGAAAAGGTTGCTCGAAGCAAGTTCAGAGATTGCCGGAACTTCCCTGGAATGGAAACAGAGACCTGGTTTGAATGGCCTTCCAACAATGGAATTGGTGCAAACAAATGTCAAATTCCTGCCTGCAGGTAATAAATACCGTTCCGGAGAAAGGGAAATCAAATCATGAGGACGCAAAAAGAGGAAAAGATGGATCAGCTTAGAGTCTTGGCCAGATGTCAGCTGAAATCCTGAAGGCGCCAATCCTGCTTCAAGTTAAGGTTGCCAACCTCCAGGTGGGGCCTGGAGATCTCCCAGAGTTACACTTGAACTCCAGATGACAGAGATCAGCTTGCCTGGAGGAAATGGCTGCTTTGTAGGGTGGATTCCGGCGGGTAGCCGTGTTGGTCAGAAGCAGCAGAACAAAGCTTGCGTCAAGCGGCACCTTTGAGACCCACAAAGTTTTCTTCAAAGTGTAAACGTTAGTGCACAAAACACACTTCTTCAGACAAAACTGGAATAAAATCTCAGAACCTAGTTACACGAAAAAAAAAGAGGGCAGGGCAGCCATTAGGAGCCCAGATGCGTATGCAGAACTGAAATTGGAGCGGACCATTGCTGAATTATAAGTTATCACAACACTCAGGACAATGGAACCCCCAGGGCTCAACAGAGATATTGTCTTCTTATCTCACACGCCAAGTCATTCTGTTCTTACTTAAACCCAGGAATTAAACTTTGTTGGTCTTATAGAGGCCACTAGACTCAAATCTGGTTCTGAAATCTGTTGTTAACTCCTCTAATTAGCTCTTCCTGGCAACTACACACCCACCTGCATGCAATATTTGAGGAAATCTGTTTCAGTGTATGTGAAAAAAGTGTGCACATGCTGAATCTGTGTTCTCGCATGTACCCAGGGTTAAGCTTGGTTTTTCTTGGGGGCGCTGCTGGAATCCAATTTCTGCATGTGCCACCCTGACCCTGTTTGGGCGGCAAGTGTATTTTAGCTCTCTCGCAGAGCTCTCTACTTGGGGCTGCCCTTGTCTCAGATCCGGAAGCTGCAGCTGGTGCAGAACGCCTCTCTATGCGGGACCACATCCGGCCTGTGCTGCGGTCGCTGCACTGGCTGCCTATAGCATACCGGTTCAAGGTGCTGGTGCTGACCTTTAAAGCCCTATATGGTCAGGGACTTGAGGGACCGCCTTTCCCCATATGTGCCCCAGAGAGCACTGAGGTCAGGCACACAACATCGCCTGACTCTCCCTGGTCCAAAAGTCGTTCGGCTGGCCTGTACTAGGGCCAGGGCTTTCTCGGTAGCGGCCCCACACTGATGGAATGAGCTCCCAGATGACATCAGGGCCCTGCGGGACCTATTACAGTTCCGCAGGGCCTGCAAGATGGAACTCTTCCACCAGGCTTTCGCTTAGGAGCCGCCACCGGGGAGATGTAGCACAACATCGCCCTGGAACCACTGGCCGAACCCCTCGCCGCTGCTTTTCATCAGGAGAACTCTGATGCTGCCAATATCTATTGTTGCATATGTTGTTTATGCTGTTTAATTACTGATGTTTGTTTATGTTTTATTTTCTGTTATATGTGTAAACCACTTTGATGGTGTTTTATTAGGGCTGCCAAGTCCCCCGGTAGGGCGGGGGAAACACCGATTTTTAAAGCTTCCCCCCGCTTTTTCAAAATTGGCCACCGGGGGAGGCAATGGCTGCCAGCAGGGGAACGTCGGAGCCTGCCCTGGCCTCTCCCTGCCAGGCCTGAACTTCTTAAAAGGGAAATGTCTGCAGAGAGCCTGCCCTGCAGTAAAAAGCCTCAACAGACATTTCCCCTTTAAGAGAGAGCGAGCAAGAGAGCCCCGCCCAGAGATTAAGGAGGGACTAGGCTCTTTCTACTGAAGGGCCTGCTTTTGCATGTGGCTTGCAAAATTGCTGCTGGGGTAAGCTGCTGGGGTCTGCCAGCTCTTTTCCTTCTCTCTCTCTCTCTTCCTCCCCCTTTCTTTCTTTTTTCTGTCTGTCTGTCTGTCTGTCTGTCTCTCTCTCTCTCTCTGTCCCCATCCAGCAGAGGTCTATCAGTGGCTATTATTAGCCACAAGGTCTAAATGGAACACTTAGTCTGGGGCAGTGATGCTCTGCATTCTTGGTGCTTGGGGGGCAACAGTGGGAGGGCTTCTGGAGTTCTGGCCCCGCTGCTGGACCTCCTGAGGGCACCTGGTATTTTTGGCCACTGTGTGACACAGAGTGTTGTACTGGATGGGCTGTTGGCCCGATCCACTGTGGCTTCTCTCCTGTTCTTATGATATGAAAATCATATTTAGCACTTGTGTAGCACTTAGTGCTTCCTATTCTGCCGAGATGAGGAAGGATTCAGTAGGGCTGTTGCTCAGTGCTAGAGCATCTGCTTGACATGCAGGAGGTATCAGCCTCTTCAGCTAAAAAAGGATCAGGTAATAGGTGACATTAAAGATCTCAGCCTGAGACCCTGGAGAGCCACTACCAGTCTGAGTAGTCAATACTGACCTTGATGGACCAATGGCCTGATTCAGTATTAGGAAACTTCATGAGTTCATGTGTCAGCATGTGGAAGCAACATCACAGGATGTGACATCACAAAATGATGTCACTTCCTTTCTCCTGGCTCCACCCCCAAAGTCCTCAGATATTTCCCAAGTTGGACTTGGCAGCCCTATATTTTATGGTTGGTAGCCGCCTTGAGCCAGCTCGCTGGAAATGCAGGATAAAAATGAAGTAAATAAATAAATGGACCCTGTACGGTTCCAGACAGCCCTGCGGGATCCAATGCCCCCTGGCAGCTTGTTGGGCGAGCTTGTAGGGGACTGGCATACCCGACTCTCTGCAACCATCGAAGAGATCGCTCCCCGGCGCCCTCTGCGCCCTCGCACTAGGCTTGCTCCCTGGTCTACCCAAGAGTTCTGGCTTATGAAGCGAGGGCTGAGACGGCTAGAGAGACGGTGGCGACGTACTCGCGACGAAGCTACAAGAGCCTCTTACAGGACTTTTTTTTTCAGTTTTAAATCTTTTTTTATTGATTTTTAAATGAAACATTCACGGATTATACAATCATAAACAAAATCCTTGAAATAACTGCTGCAACCGAAAATGCATATGCTGCAACTGTACAAGATTTCAGATCAAACGAACACATCTAAAACTATTCTGAAATATATGGGAATCAGAAAATTGTGCCAATCAACTTGACCCACGCTAGAGTAAAAGGAGGTGTCTTGAAGGTGTATCGCTTATAGGTACTCTCAACTACTACATGCAAATTAAAAGACTGAGATTACGATAAGCTAAATCCGTTTGGTATGCATGGGGTAGAGAAAGTGTGTATTTTAAGAATTTAATATTTGTAAATATGAGCAATTGAGTGGCTGACTATCAGGTTGTGTGACATAATCCAGGAACGGGAACCATTTCTCTAGGAAGTGGGAGTCTTTGGGATATATTTCTGTTTGTCGTATGCGGTCTGTAATCTTTTCCATGATAAAATGGTGGGATGTTTATGAGATCCTACGAGATGGCAGTCAAAGCTGCAAAGAGAGAGTACTGTGCGGCTATGATCTGCGAGCTCACGCCCAGTCCAATTGTTTAGAACGATTCGATCTATAACAACTCTGCCACAGGGCAGACCAAACGTTAGGGAACTGGATATTGGCTGTGAGGCATCTGCAAGCTATTCCGCAGATAAAGTCTTGTCGCTCCGCCACGAACTGTCTGTCACAGTTGATTCGGTGAGTGAAGTCAAGGCTCCATGCACGTCTTTAAGTCAGCTTATGGATTCTTTCAGTCCGCTCAGTCTAGAGGAAGTTGACAAATTGCTCCTAGTGGTACGCCCTACCACGTGCTACCTAGATACGTGCCTGCCATGGCTAATTAAAGCTGGCCACAATGGTAGGGTTGCCAAGTCCGTTGAACTTACCGGCAGGGGAGAGTCCTCTGCCGGCCGGGAGCTTCACCGGAAGTGACGTCAGCATGTTGGGGGCGTTGCCAGGGCGTTGCCCTGGCAACGCCCCCAACGTGCTGACATCACTTCCGGTGACGTCGCTGGGTGCGCGCTTTGCGTGCACGCCAGGAGGAACTCCTGGACAGAGGAGGACTCCCCCCAGCCGGTGAGTTCCGAAGACTTGGCAACCCTACTACTCTCTCTCTCTCTCTCTTTTTCCCTCCCCCCTCCCTCTCCCCCCTCTGGCCCAGTCCCCCCCCCCCGGGAAATTGGAAAGTCTACACTCTTGGTCTAGGTGGACCGCTGGTGTGACCCAGCCGGTGGCAGAAAGTGCCGTTGTCACAGCCAATTTGGGGTGACCCAAGACCCAATTTTGGGTTTTCAAGACCAGAGACATTCAGAGGTGGTCTGCCACTGCCTCTGCGTCAAGCTCTCCCCTCCAAGTATGAACCAGCTTAGCTTCTGAGATCTGAGGAGGTCAGGCTAGCCTCGGCCATCTAGATCAGAGCACAGTTGACTTTAGTTGTGTCTGTACATTGCCGTTTAGTCACAGACAAAAACCCCACAGAGTCGCCAGAAGTTAACGGAAGAGATGCTGAGAGGTGGTTTGGCATTGCTTGCCTCTGTGTTGCAACCCCGGACTTCCCAGACGGTCTTCCATCCGTGTACTAGCCAAGGCTGACCCTGCTTAACTTCTGAGATCTGACACGCTCAGCCTAGCTTGGGCTATCCAGGCCCGGGCTGATCCAGCTAGGTTCCTCTTATTCCCTTACGTCTGCGGCTGAAATGTTCTCATTTCCCTATTAAAAGGGGCAGATCCTCCATCAAACCTGGTGACCATTTACATGTAATAAATACCACCTTTGAGGACAACTGACTTTCAAATATTGGCTGAGGAAAGTGGAGAAGGCTAATTTAAGAGCTAGCGGTGGTCCAAGGAACCCGAGCAAATGCGTGTTTGATGACAGAAGCTGCGATTATACGCACGGTTAGACATGACATAGGCACGAATGCCAGGTGGATTTAAAGGGTGTGATCAGACAGCAACATCTGGGAAGCCTCGCGCAGCTGTCGGCGACCCATGCTTGCCCTGCCACGGAAGCAGAGTTAAAATGACACCAGAGAAAGTCCGGTGTTATCTGGATAATGCTGGCCACAGACAGACTTTCCCCTGTCTGCTTGCACAAGCACGCACTCATGCCGTCGGGATGGTGTGATCTTGCCATCCCGACTCGTTGCCATTGTTGTTTTTTCACCTTCACAGTATGTGCATCATCGCATACTCCATAGGGAGGCCTCACTGCAGAGATGCGATTCCTCGTTTATGCGCACGGGAAACAAACGGCAAAAAAAACCCCTCAACTCACTCTCGGTTGGGTCTGATCACACAGTGATGGGCTGGGCTCGCAGCACAAAAGGGATGTGTGATCGCACAACTGCATGTCAATTTCCTCTGGAGGAAATAGGCTCCCCCCCCCCCGCTTTATCTGGCATGTGTGACCACTCATTACTTTAAATAACTGGGCAATTTAATAATGCTACGGTTGTTTGCAAGAAGATCTCCCCATAGGAGACACAGGAAGGAAGGAACGTACATACTCCAATGTCGCTAGGGACACCTACATTACAAAATTGTCTGTCAGAGCCCGTCAGCCGCTTGAATGTTTTTCTCACAACAACAACAGAAAGAACAGAGGCCTAAGAGGAACCAATTTAGTGCTCGGGGCTACAAAACTAGCCAGCATTGTGTAGTAGAGCGCTGGGCTAGGGTCTGGGAGACCCAGGTTCGAAACCTCACTCTGCCATGGAAGCCCATCACAAACTCCCAGTCTAACCTGCTTTGCATGGCTGTAGTAAGGATGAAATGGCGCACAGAGGAGACGGTTACGGTATAAATGAATATCTCAAAAGCCCTAGAACCTCCCTTACGTTTACAGGTAGCCCAAGCTAAAGAAAGCCAGTTTGGTGTAGTGGTTAGGAGCGCGGACTCTAACCTGAGGGAACTGGGTTTGATTCCTCACTCCTCCACATGCAGCTGCTGGTGTGACCTTGGGTCAGTCACAAGTTCTTTCAGAGCTGTTCTCTCAAGGGCAGTTCTTGAGAGAGCTCTCTCAGTCCCACCTACCTCAGAAGGTGTCTGTTGCGGGTAGGGGAAGGATATTGTAAGCCGCTCTGAGTGAAGGGCGGGGTATAAATCCAATCTCTTCTTCTCATGCACCCAAGAGAGGGTTCTAGACCATCCACCTGAAAGGGGGGGCTCGACCAGCTACCCTGCCCGCCACCAATCACATTTGTACTTCTTCCTTTAAAAACCCAGACTTTGAACATGGACAAAACATCTCCATTCATATCACCGGCTCTGTTACGAACAGAATCCATGAGAGAATCCATGAAACTGGATTCTCACCGCCGAGCGATAACCATCAGTAACCGGTGCTTCAACACCACAGCCTGTGCTTGCAAGTTAAGGAGCTCGCCGAGTTTTCCAGGGATCTTCGGGTTGCACCCCTACCATGCAATCCTAAACAGACAAGATCTGACAAAGAGAGCTCCGATTCTCGAAAGCTTATACCCTGAAAATCTTGCAGGTTTCGAAGGAGGAGGAGGAGATCATAAGCGTAGACTACAGGGGGGCTCGAGGGCTCGAGCCACCCTTGAAATGTCCTGGGGGGGCTCAGCCACCCCCCGGCAAAACAGAGCGCCTGCCACCGCACCTCCTCGAGCCCTTCCGAGGCCCAGCCGCTGCTGCTGCCAGTGCCTCTTCCCTCCCCCCCCCCCGGCCTGGCCACTCCTCCATCCTTCCCTCTCCCTCCCTCTTTTCCGGGCGAAATGCCCAGCGTGGTGGTCACCACGCTGGGCATTTCGCCCAGAAAAGAGGGACGTAGAGGGAAGGAGTGGCAGGGGGGAGAGAGAGGCACCAGCAGCAGCAGTTGGCGGGCCTTGGAAGGGCCCGGGGAGGTGCGGCGGTTTCCCGGGGGGGGGGGGGGAGAACATCGCCCCAGCGAGCTAAAGAGCCCCGCCCCACCCGCCCAGAATTTACAAAACTCTACACCCCTGGAGGAGATTGGACTTATCCCCCACCCTTCACTACCCAAAGGAGTCTCAGAGCGGCTTAACAAACTCATTTCCCTTCCCCTCCCCTCCCCATAACAGACACCCTGTGAGATAGGTGGGGCTGAGAGAACAGCTCTGGAAGAACCTGTAACTGGCCCAAGGTCACACCAGCAGCTGCATGTGGAGGCGTGGGGAATCAAACCCGGTTCTCCCAGATTAGCGTCCGCGCCCCTAACCACTGCACCGAACTACAGCTACACCGGCAGCTATATTTTACTTTGTCCCTTTGTCTCAACCTTTTTGATTGCCTTTCTCATGTAGGACTGTGTTTCTCTCCTCCCTTTTTTGGCTGCGCTTGCCCTCTGAAACTGCCTTACGTAGGACGGCTCACCCTTCTAAGCTTCAAGGGCCTTCGAAGGGGATCGCTTGGCTCGGGACAGCATTCCAAGCTTCTCATCTCCCTGGCAATGAGGGAGCCAATCAAGCAAATTATGCATTTCAAATTAAGACAGCCGGCCGCAGTTCACGTTCCAAAAGGAGACGCTGGAGGAAGGCTGCACGTGAAGGGTGCGAGTCAAGGTGTTGAACAGCTCAAATACCACACACTGGGCAGCGTTGCACAGTGGCACATTCCAGTTTCCAAAGGTGCCATCCTCATGGTTAAGCCAGCCCCTCCCTACCACCGTGGTGCCTACCTCCAGGATACCCAAACCAGGAAAACAGGTCTTGCCCTGCTCCTCTGTTTCGGGAGACACGCGGTGGATTAAATCAAGCCTGCTATAACTCTGTCTCTTCCGCTGGCATTACTCCAGCCCTGCTCCTTGGATATTCCACAAAGGGTGCCTGCCACTTCTCCTCCAAGTCTCCTGTACCTTAGTAGCTGCGAGGCAGGCTGAAATGCAACAGGTCTGGCTACCCACCCAGTATGGAGATGCAACCATTTACGAAGGAAACGTGTCAGCCAAAACTGAGACATCAATGGTCAGCAAGTACTTGCAGCGACGCAGAGAAAGTGTCAGCCCTGCGTCCCAGATACTCCCACACACACACACACACACACCCAGATATATTCTAGCCCCCTAACTCTGCTTTTCACCTTCCGTTAAACACATCTCTGGAGACTGACAGGTGCCCCCAAAGAGGCGTATTTTACTACAGAATAGACCTTACTACAGAACATACCTTAGGGACCGCCTTTCTCCGTATATACCCCAGCGGGCACTGAGGTCAGGGTCAGCCCATCGCCTAGAGGTCCCAGGTCTTAGGGCCGCTAGACTCTCTAAAACAAGGGCCAGGGCTTTTTCGGTGGCGGCTCCCATCTGGTGGAATGAGCTCCCAGAGGAGATCAGGGCCCTGCGGGACCTTGTGCAGTTCCGCAGGGCCTGCAAGACGGAGCTCTTCCGCCCGGCTTTCGAATAGGAGCCGCCACCGATGATTCCATCCATCAGCTATATCATCCTTGATGTAATCTGGCCTGAATCAACCCTGGCGGGGGGCAGAGGGGATAGGGAGTTCTACCACTGAGCCGCCACTTGATAATCTGACAATATATCATAGGAAGCTGCTTGCCAAATTTTGTTAGTCTTAGGAATTCATTTTAAATGTTTAAAGTGTTTTAATTGTTTTAGTGATTTTATTGTACTATTTCTTGGCCTATGAGCCCACGTAAGCCGCCCTGAGCCCGTTTGCGGGGAGGGCGGGGTATAAATCGGGGGGGGGGGGGGAATGTGGGTACAATCCAGACAGCCAGAGACTACACATTGGCTGTGGCCACACACATTAAATAATCCACTTTCAATCCACTTTCCAACTGGATTTTGCCAGTTCACAAAGGAAAAACCCAGTTGGAAAGTGCACTAAAAGTAGATTGGAAGTGGAAAATTTAGTGAGTGTGACCACAGCCACAGGGTGAAGAAGAGAGAAACGACTGGATTTCTACCCCGCCCTTCACTACCCGAAGGAGTCTCCGAGCGGCTTACAATCCCTTCCCGACCCTGTGAGGCAGGTGGGGCTGAGAGAGCTCTTTTGAGAACTGCTCATGAGAGAACAGCTCTGAGAGAACTCGTGACTGACCCAAGGTCACACCAGCAGCTGCATGTGGAGGAAGAGTGGGGAATCAAACCTGGTTCTGCTCCTCACCACTAGACCAAACTGGCTCTCATCTCAAACTGGGATCCAGTGTTGTATTGTGGTCAGCGTGTCAGACTAGCATAGGCGTCAACCTCAGGGGGGCTGGGGAGCTGGAGCCCCCTCCCCCCCCCCGAACTTTTCCAGGAGGTGCTGAGCCTCCACCGGAGACAATGGACTGTGATGTCTCTGGCCCAGCCCCAGCCACCACCCGCCCGCCCGCCGGGAAATTTGAAAGTCTACAACCTTGCAGACTAGGATCTGGGAGACTCAGGTTCAAATTCCTGCTCCACTACAGAAGCCTGCTGGGTGACCTTGGGTCAGTCACACACTCTCAGCTTAACCTGCCTCACAGGCTTGTGGTGAGGATAAAATGGAGAAGCAAATAAAGTAAGCTGTTGTGGGTAAAAGACAGGATATATATATCCCTATGCAGCTCCCTATGAGGCTTGGGGGAGGGAGGGGCTGGCATGATGCCCCCCCCCCTCAAGCCTGAATCTTCCCTATTGCAACCCAGGGGCTTGCATTTCAATCTCAAACTGCAGCAATCATACTGGCAATGGGGGGGGGGGGGAATCACAGTGCCACTTCCCAGTTCAGAGGAAAGCTAAGAAGTGGTTTTCTGACCCTCCCCCCCCCCCAAAAAAAACCCCAGCTATGGGCAATACTAAATCCATGTGGCGCTAGATCCATTATGGCCAGGGTTGCCAATTTCCAGGTGGGCAATAGACAGAACAACAGCTATATGATAGGTCAAATTCAAAAGATAAGAGAACTTATAGCTGAAATGTACACTGAACCAATAAACCATATGAAAAAGCAATGCAAAAATATCGATTTAATACAATAGACAGTAAACAAAGTAAATCAACTAAGCATCCGGTTAAGTACATTCGTTTCTGGCAGTCTTCATCAGGCGAGGACCGTCATGGGACTTCATGTGAAGCTTGCTCAGCTATTTGTAACTTTGTATGAAGGCTCTGTGTAGGATGCCAGTATGAAAAATTGATATTGATGGACTAGTCTGATCTTAAAGGATTGTTCCCTTGGATGTTGTTCTACTAAGTCATGCATGAAGTCATATGATGGCCCTCGCCTGATGAAGATTGCCAGAAATGAATATAATTACCGGATGCTTTGTTGATTTACTCTTGGACCTTTGTTTACTGTCTATTGTCTTAAATCGATATTTTTGCGTCGCTTTTTCATATGGTTTATTGGTTCAGTGTACGTTTCAGCTATAATTTCCAGGTGGAGACTGGAGAGCTTCTGGAATTACAAATGATCTCCAGACAACAGAGACTGGTTCCCATGGAGAAAGCGGCTACTTTGGAGGATGGACTCCATGGCATTATACTCTGTTGAGGTCCCTGCCCTCACTAAACCCCGCCCTCCCCAGGCTCCACCCCCCACCAGCTCAATACACCCCCGATCTTCAGGTATTTCCCAACCAGGATCTGGCAACCCTCATTACTGCCCACATAACCCAGCTGCATGCCCCCTGCATAGACTACAAATCCTTGAACACAGGCAGCTGCTCCTGCCCCAGTTTTCAGTCTTCAAGTGAGGCAAACACAGCCTCTTGTAGTTGTCATGACAACCACCCTGCATTCACCAGAGGGGGGGGGTAGGAGGAGAAGATTGGATTTATACCCCGCCCTTCACTACCCAAAGGAGTCTCAGAGTGGCTTACAATCTCCTTTCCCTTCCCCGCCCCACAACAGACACCCTGTGAGCAATGCTCCCCCTCAGCTGTGGAGTCTTGTGAGCAAAAATTCTATTTTGTGAGCTACTGGCATTAAACCTGTGAGCCAGCGATTTCGGAACTGCATAAACCAGTTGGCTTTGGAGCCATGCTTCCTGAGTTAAGAAAAAAATGTGTGAGCTGGAGGCTAAAAAAACTGTGGGCTAGCTCACACTAACTCAGCTAGCTCAGGCAGGTGGGGCTGAGAGAGCTCTTTCAAGAACTCTTGAGAGAACAGCTCTGAAAGAACTTGTGACTGGCCCAAGGTCACACCAGCAGCTGCATGTGGAGGAGTGGGGAATCAAACCCAGATTAGAGTCCGCGCACTTAACCACTACACCAAACTGGCAGTTTGTTTGTTCCACAGCTCCACCCTTCGGTGCAGACAGCACAACAAACAAGTGTGTGTGTTGCACAGACAGGGTTGGGCGGAGATGAGGAAAATGGCATTTGTTTCTCAAGACGCATACACCAGTGCAATCCCTGGGAGGGAAATCAGGAAAATGCTGACGGCAGGATTACTCTAGCCCGTTGTTCAAGTTAAAGAAGTCCACCTGCTCCACATCCTGGCCAGCAAGGGCAGAGGCCCTGGACAACTGATAAAATCTTGGTAATTATTCATATTTAAAACAACAACAACAATGTAATTTCTTACAATGTTTTAGTGCACTATTGGCGAACATCTTAAACACGAGAACCTCCTTCACTGCAAAGTTTCCAAGCAGTGATAAAATTGGGGCAGTTGCTCAGAAAACAGAGCTCTTTTGGATCTCGTTTGGCATCAGTTTGGTTGTTCCGAAGAAGGAGGAGGAGGAGGAAATCAGATTTATACCCCACCCTTCACTACCTGAAGGAGTCTCAGGGCGGCTTACAATCTCCTTTCCCTTCCCCTCCCCACAACAAACATCCTGTGAGGTAGGTGGGGCTGAGAGAGCTCTTTCAAGGACTGCTCTTGAGAGAACAGCTCTGAGAGAACTTGTGACTGACCCAAGGTCCCCCAGCAGCTGCATGTGGAGGCGTG
This sequence comes from Lepidodactylus listeri, assembly GCA_029233225.1. Taxonomy (NCBI): domain Eukaryota; kingdom Metazoa; phylum Chordata; class Lepidosauria; order Squamata; family Gekkonidae; genus Lepidodactylus; species Lepidodactylus listeri. Next base: position 8,567,087 of record JARCFY010000021.1, on the reverse strand, counting down.
TGGAATCAAATCTGGTTCTCCCAGATTAGAGTCCACGCTCCTAACCACTACACCAAACTGGCTCTCAAAGGTTTTACACAGATTCCGTTCTTCTTTTGTGTGGACCTATATGGATGGCACGACTTTTCTGCCCTTTCAGGGCACGGTCCGTCTTTCTGCCTAGGTGGATCTCCCCTCTTTCTAGAATGACGCTTCCAAGATGTGGATAGAGAGAATCCTGGTAATGATTCTCCCATTATTATTTATCCCCCAATTTTCTCCTGAATGGGAAGGCAAAGCACCTTACTAACCATGCCCCCCACTCCATTTTATCCTTCACATTATTTCTCCCTTTCATCCTCTCAACACCAACCCCTGTGAGGTAGTCCAGGCTGAGGAAAAAAAATGACTGACCAGCCCAAGGTTGCCCAGCAAGCTTCCATGGCAGTGTGGGGATTCGAACCCAAGTCTCCCAGATCCTGGTTCAGCTCTGTAATCACTATACCCACACTGACTCTCGTGATCAACAGAAGTTTCCAAAGCCCTCTCGCCATGCCTGGCACTCATAAGACATGACTGACACATCATGGAGCCAACTGATTTAGGAGCGTGTGGAACATTCATTGGCTGAGGACAGACTGGCAATCTGGAGTGGGATGAATCCAGAAGCAAAAGCTGCAAGGGAAAAATCCCCCGGGGCTGGCTGTCCACATTGGCCAGGGTATTGCGCAAGGATGCCGTTACGGAGCGTTCAGACTGCTGCGGAGTGGCCCCAGGTGGGCCGGCCTCCGCAGCTCGTGATAGGGCTGTTTCGGCAATTTGCGCATGTGCGCATGAGCGCTCATGCACAAACTGGCAAAATGCCGCGTTCGCACTGCCGCCTCCGCTTGCCTCCTGCCTTCTTCCGGTTCACACTGCCTGGAAGCGGGAGGCAAGTGCAAGACAGCCTCCGGACACCGGTTTCTCCCGGTGTCCTTCTAAAGCGCAAGAAAACCGGCTTCAAAGCGGGCAAGTGCGGAAGGGAGCCGAGGGACAGCTGCGCATGTCTGAACAGGCTCTCTTCCCCCGCTTCCCATGCGGACCTATCCCGGGGCAGATTGCTCGTCTGTCCTCAGCCATTGGCTACCATGTCAGTCCACAAGAAAACCCAACATTGAGAGTCAAAAGTCTTTGTCCACTGAATAGGAGCAGCTATTTTAAGTTCAGAAGCATTCACCTACTTGTAAGCTTCTTAAGTAAGTAACTTGCTTCTTAGCACCTTTTAAGCCACCTGACATGCTTCAGGGCCACAGTACTGGAAGGGGTTTATTTCGGGATTGTTTAAGCATACCGATGGCCGTAAGCTTGAAAAACACAACTCGAGCCAGATAGAGTCATGGTCAAACAAGTAAGAAAGGTGGAGGTTGGAATATTCTCACTTTTAGGAGGGTGTGAATTACCTCTGGTACAGCCCAGGCTAGCCTGATCTCATCAGGTCTCAGAAGTTAAACAAGGGTCGGTTCTGGTAAGTATTTGGAAGGGAGACCTCGAAGGAATACCAGGTTTATGAGAAGGTGGCAAGCCATGGAAAAACCCCTTTGAACGTCTCTTGCCTTGAAAAACCCATCAGGTTTTGCCCTAAGGCTTGATGGTAAAAAGAGCCCTGTTCCAAAAATAATCCCTTGTCCTTTAAATTAAAAAATGCCATGTCCCAGATTGGGAAGTTTGCATTTGCAAAACCTTGAGCGGGACAATCCAGTTGTCCAGGTGGGACAGTACACCCCCTGGAGCTACAGACCCTACCCTCCTCCAGTGAGCTGAACAACAGTGCCAATCTCCTAAAGCAGGGGTGGGCAAATGGCGGCCCAGGGGCCACATGCGGCCCGCCACGGAGTTTTTTGCGGCCCGCCAAGAAGATTTCAGGACTTCAAGAAAATTGAGCCTAAATTCAATTTGCTCTCTTATCCCATCACTGCTGATATTGATACAGCACCTGAGGAGCTGCAGCTTGAACTCGTTGACATGCAGTCAGATCACACTCTGAAAGAAATGTTTAATGCTGTGACATTAGTTGACTTTTACAAATCTTTGTCTGCTGAAAAAATTTCCATGTATGAAGAAATTTGCTGGGAAAAAGTTCTCTCTATTCGGGTCTACATATATTTGTGAGCAAAGTTTTTCTTGCATGAAGATCGACAAGAGTAAATATAGATGCTCTTTGACAGACATTAACTTGCAGGCTGTGATGAGAATCTCAACAAGCAATCTCACTCCTGATTTCAAAAAAAAGTGTAGAAAAGTGTGATAGGGTACATTTGTCTCATTAAACTGATTCTAAAATTAAGTGTGCTTGCAGCTAGAGATGATATGAAATTAGCACAGTAAATAAATTGAATCAAACTACCACTATTTTTTTTTAATTTATATTTATTGATTTTTATGATACAATTTATACCTTTTTCTGAAATGCAAAGTTAACTAATGAATGCAATCATTTTAAAAGGTGTGGCCCTCCGCTAACCTCCGCTCCCACAAAGTGGCCCCCGGGCCAAAACAATTGCCCACCCCTGTCCTAAAGTATCAAGCATATATATTGTCCCATGGAAGGATCTGTCATATATAATTAACTAGGAGTAAGGCCTGTTGTGGGAAGAAATATAGCGGGCTCTAGAAGGAAGCTCCAGGTGAGTGTCCCGGCTGAGGATGGTGGGGCGGCAGAGGGAAGGGGGAAACAGAGGGAGGCAAGCCATGTTTATTTCCTTCTGCTTAGCTATAAGGCAGGGCTGTCTCCAGTCATTTTGCAGCCCCAAGTGGGTACTATGGGAAGAGAGCCACATGGTCACAGGTATGGTTCCCTCCACCCCTGACTTATGTTGATTTGGGGCTGTGCAGTGGCAGCTAAGGTAGAAAAGCACCTCCTCCTATGCCAATTCTTCTGGGTTCCAAGAGTCTGGAAAGCAGTTCCATAGCCAGTTACAGGGTTGCCAACTCTGGGTTGGGAAACACCTGTAGATTTGAGGGGTGGAGCCTGGGGAAGGCGGGTTTGGGGTGTAGAGGGACTTCAGCAGGGTCTAATGCCATAGAGTCCACTGCCCAAAGCAGCTATTGTCTCCAGGAGAACTGATCTTGGTCATCTAGAGATCAGTTGTAATCGCTGGGAAATTTTCTGTAGGGGAAATTATGTGCTGTGGCTGCGGAACGCAGTGACTGGCAACTCCAGTGACCGTTGAAGGGAAGACTGGGAGATGTATTTTACCTCAGAACACATTCAATGTGTTCCCCCAACAGCAACAGCAAACAGTTTAGAATGTTAGAGGCAAAGGCCAATCAGGCCACATATGCAAATGTCCTCTGTGTTCCGACTGGCTATGGGAGATCCGACTGTTTAGAATGTTGGAGGCGGAACTCAGGCAATGCAGCCAGTGGCTAGGGACAGCTTGAGTGACACATCATGGAGCCAACTGATTTAGGAGCGTGTGGAATGTTCAGGAGAGTCCATGACCAAAACACAATTATTATAGAGAGAGATCATTAAGTGTCATCAAGTTGCAGCTGTCTCAAGGCAACCACATCTGGGTGTTTTTTCAAGGAAGAGAGGTTGTTTTGCCATTGCCTGCCTCTCCATAGAGATTCTGAGTTTTCCTTGGCTGTCTCTCATCCAAGGACTAACCAAGGCTGGCCCTGCTTAGCTTCCAAGTCTGACAAGATCAGGCTAGCTCAAGATAGGTGGCAGTCCATCTGTAGCAGCAGAAAAGAGCCAGAGTCCAGGAGCACCTTAAAAACTAACCAAATTTGAGGCAGGGTAGGCGCTTTCGTGAGTCACTGCTCACTCCTTCAGATACAGCTGTATCTGAAGAAGTGAAGGCTACAAACAACCTTCCCACCAGAACCGTAAGATGTTCACTGGCGCCCATAGCTTGCAAAAAGGGTAACACGCCTGCTGTGCCGCGGTGAGAACTACAGGACAAACTCTTATTCACTGTCATCACAAAAACCCCAAAAGCCACAGAATACATTGCTCAGTCACTTTGGTTTCATACGAGCCAGAGTTCCATCGAAGGGGCCTTTACTTTTTGCACTACAAACTGAAATGATGCAGGCTTAAGGCAATGCAAACCACCTCTGCTCATCCCTGCCATGGCCCAGCCTAGCCCAATCTCTGAAACAAAGCGGGGTCAGCCCCAGGCCTGAAGCCACAGTGGCATTTGGGGGCAATGCCCCCCCACAGATGATTGTTGCCCCCTTGGACAAAAATTCAAAGTTGTGTTTTTTTTAAATTAAAAAAAAAATGTAAGATATGTGTGGGGTTTCCAAAATGACCCTGGGCATAGGCAGAGAACCTTCCATCTCATTTTTTTTTCTGTCTCAAAAAATAGTTTTTAAATGCAAAATTAAATAAAATTGCAAAACAAAACATTATTTATTTATTTATTTGTTTGTTTGTTTTTCAAATTTATATCCCGTCCTCCCCACGAACGGGCTCAGGGCGGCTTCCAAGGGCACACAGGCCAATTCAATGCATAAAACCAGGTAAAATCAGCTAAAACAGTTCCAATAAATAAAACACATCACTATAAAAGCTTCCGATGTCATGTGTTCAGATGGCTACCCAGTGGTAGGTCCGAGCCCCCTTGCCACCAGGCCGAAGCTGCACTGGGCCGGCTACATCACAGTTAGCATATGTGATGGGCAATGTTCCCTCTAAGCTGTGGAGTCTTGTGAGCAAAAATTTGACGTTGTGAGCTACTGGCATTAAAGTTGTGAGTCAGCAATTTGGCTACTGCATAAATTAGTTTGCTCTGGAGCCATCCTTCCTGAGCTAAGACAAAAGTGTGTGAGCTAGAGGCTAAAAAACTGTGAGCTAACTCACATTAACTCAACTTAGAGGGAACATTGGTGATGGGTGGTATTGCTGGTGGCGGCTCCTATTCGAAGGCCTGGCGGAAGAGCGCCGTCTTGCAGGCCCTGCGGAACTGCATTAAGTCCCACAGGGCCCTGATCTCCTCCGGGAGCTCATTCCACCAGACAGGAGCCACCACCGAAAAAGCCCTGGCCCTAGTTCTGGCGAGCTTGACGTCCCTGGGACCCGGGACATAAAGTTGATGGTATGACCCCGACCACAGTGCCCGCTGGGGTATGTACGGAGAAAGGCGGTCCCTAAGGTATGTTGGATCCTGGCTATATAGGGCTTTATAGGTAAGAACCAGCACCTTGAAGCGAACTCGGTATGCTATGGGCAGCCAGTGCAGCGCCACCAGCACAGGCCTGATATGGTCCCGCCTTAAATAAAATTGTAAAATGCCAAAGAGAGACCCCCCAAGGACTTCCAGAGCTATTCTGGTGCCCTGAAAAACCCCCACCGAAAAGCAATGTGCAGCAATGTTGCAGAAAACGGAGCCCATTCCCATTTTTTGGGAATCACCTGCTGCCAATTTCCTAGGCATTGGAAAAATACTCTACAACCCTCATTGATTATGTGGTTTAATAAGTTGTGGGAATACCGGGTCACGGACAAAATATCAGATGTTATCCCTTTGGCAGAGAATCCAGAGTTTCATTCAGATTTTTTGGAAAGTCGGTTTCCCTTTCTTGAATATCTGGAAAGATAGCTCAGGAAGGAAAGACACAGTGAGCTTAAAAAGGCACTTCCCGATAATTTGAAGGTTATAGCTATATATCGAAGAGCTGTTTGGTTTTACTGCTCTTGTGGTTTTTGTGTCTTTATGTTTTTATTGTAGTGGTTTCCTAGTAGTGTCTGCTACCGTAAATTATTTTTCTATTATATAAATAAAAGATTTTTTTTAAAAAACTGTTGCCAATTTCCACCTTGTCATCAATCCCAGATGGATGAGGAATGGCTCTCAAAAGCGCTGCAGAACTGCAGGTTTCTTTTGACGGCGAACAGTGATGCCAAGTCTTAAGTGACTCCTGGGGCACTGCAGGCAAAAGATGACGAGCGGTGGTTCTGCCCTTGCCTGCCTCTGCAGAGCAACCCCCGTCTTCCTTGGTGGTCTCCCATCTAAGTACTGACCAGTTTGGAGTCAGGAAGCAATTTTTCTCCAGGCCAGTTTGCCTGGGGATCCTGGACGGTTTTGTTGTTGTTGCTATCTTCTGCATGGAACAACAGGGGTCACTGGGAATGTGCGGGGGGCGGAGGTATTTGTGAATTTCTGTATTGGAGGGTTGGACTAGATGACCCTGGAGGTCCCTTCCAACTCTATCATTCTATGACAGCCGACCCTGCTTAGCTTCCAAGCTCTGAAAAGCCCAGTTTAAGTCGGGCTATTCAAGCTAATAAAACACAATGAAGCCTGTACCTTTCACAGCACCCCTGCAAGAAGAAATGTAGAAGGCAAAGCCAGCACGGAGATAGCTGGGAAGCAGCTCTACCTGCTGAAACTTGGCACCTGGGCATCCGCTATCAGAGACACAGGAGCCAGGCTGAGAAAGAGAGCCGAAAGTTTGAGTTGCTGACTGCCCTCTTCACTAGCGGACTTCTCTGCCAAACGACATCAGGGACCTGCGGGATCTGCTGCAATTCCACAGGGCCTGGAAGGCAGAGACGTTCCGCCGGGCTTTTGGTTGAGGGCAGCAATGGGAGGTTGAGACCGGCCCTCTCTCTCTCTCTTTTTCTTCTTTGGCCTCCACATGCCGTACCCTGTCGTGCGGGACAGCAGTGTAGCCAGCGAAGGCGGACTACTTTACTGCCATTTTGATTGCTTTTAACGCTCTGTTTTATTGTCATCCATTTTGATTATATATTTTGATGATATATTACTTTGATTTTGGTGATATATTACTTTAATTTAGGTGATACGTTACTTTAATCCCGATGGTATATTACTTTAATTTTTAACCTCCATAATGTTGTAAATGTTGCTTGCAGGGTGGACAATGCCTGAGAGAAAGAAAAGAAAAGAAAAGAAAAGAAAAGAAAAGAAAAGAAAAGAAAAGAAAAGAAAAGAAAAGAGAGAGAGAGAGAGAGAGAGAGAGAGAGAGAGAGAGAGAAAGAAAGAAAGAAAGAAAGAAAGAAAGAAAGAAAGAAAGAAAGAAAGATGATAGATAGAGGATAGAGGATAGAGGATAGATGGATAGATGGATAGGTAGCCCACGGATACACAACTGGCACGCCCTTTACAGATTTCCCAGCAGCCAAAGCAAAGTCTTCCGTCCCTGAGCTGCAGGTTTTCTGCTTGCGAGATTTTTCGGCAATCAATCCATCACTGCAGTCAGACAGCCATTTGGAAAAGGAGGAAGCCTGGGCTTGGGGAAGGGTTGTGGCTCAGTGGCAAAGCATCTGCTTGGCCTGCAGAAGGTCCCAGGTTCAATCCCCGGCATCACCAGCTAAATGGATCAAGTAATAAGGGATGTGAAAGACCTCAGCCTGAGACTCTGGAGAGCTGCTGCTAGTCTGAGTGGACAACACTGCTCTTGAGGGCTCAATGGTCCCATTCACAACAGGGCAGCTTCGTATATTCACCCTGCTCCTTGGGGTTTGCAGCTCTGTTCCAGGGAAGGAATGACCCACAGCCTTAAAGAGGGACACTCCCCATATGCACACTGTCCATCCAATCCTACTGATCAGGGTACTGTGGTGTACTGGTTAGAGCGTTAGACGAGGATCCAGATTCAAGTCCAGCAGCACCTTAAAGACCAACAAGATTGTTGGGGTATAAGCTTTTGAGAGAGAGAGAGATGAGATGAGAGATTGGATTTATACCCCGCCCTTCACTCACTTGGAGTCTCAGAGCGGCTTACAAACTCCTTTTCCCTTCCCCTCCCCACAACAGACACCCTGTGAGGTAGGTGGGGCTGAGAGAGCTCTTTCCCAAGCTGTCCTTGAGGGAACAGCTGGTACAGAGCTATGGCTTGCCCAAGGTCATCCAGCCAGGTGCAAGTGGAGGAGTGGGGAATCAAACCCGGTTCTCCCAGATTAGAGTCCGCGCACTTAACCACTACACCAAACTGGCTCACAAAGTCAAAGTGACTTTGTGAGCCAAAGTGAAAATCCTGTTGGCCTCTTAACCCTGACCTGGATAGCCCAGACAAGCCCAATCTCATCAGATCTCAGAAGCTAAGCAGGGCCAACCCTGGTAAGTACTTGGAAGGGCAACCTCCAAGGAATACCAGGGCCAGGACACGTGGGCAGTCAATATCAAGACACCTCTCTGAAACATCCAAGCACCGCTTAGGGGTCATCAGATGTCAACCATGACTTCCACACACACGCAAGTACTCACAAAAAACCCCACCTTGTTGGTCTCTAAGGTGCGACTGGGCTAGAATTTAACCGTTCTACGGCAGACTCACAGGATGACCCTCTGAGACTTGGATCTGGAAGACCGAGATTCAAATCCCCACTCCGTCATGGAGGCTTCCTGGGAGACGTCAGGCCAGCCACACACACTCAGCCGAGCCTACCTCAAGGGGCTGTTGCATAAGTTACTCTGTGTCCAGTGTTCCCTCTAAGCTGACTGAGTGTGAGTTAGCTCACAGACTTGTAGCCTCTGGCTCGCACATATTTTTTTTTTGTCTTAGCTCAGGAAGGATGGCTCCAGAGCAAACTAATTGATACGGTGGCCAAATTACTCACAACTTTAACGCCAGTCGCTCACAAAGTAGAATCTTCACTCACAAGACTGCACAGCTTAGAGGGAGCATTGGCCCCCACTGGGAAGTAAAGTGGTGTGTAAAGGAAGTAAAGAAAGTGACCAGGAAAAGGACACTCAATCATAGAATCATAGAGTTGGAAGGGACCATCAGGGTCATCTAGTCTAACCCCTGGAACAATGCAGGAAATTCACAAATACCTCCCCCTCCCACATACACACACACCAAGTGAGCTCCCTTTAAGCTGTGGAGTCTTGTGAGCAAAAGTTCTACTTTGTGAGCTACTGGCATTAAAGCTGTGAGCAAGCGAATTGGCTGCTGCATAAATAAGTTTACTCTGGAGTCATTCTTTCTGAGCTAAGACAAAAATGTGTGAGCCAGAGACTAAAAACTGTGAGCTAGCTCACACTAACTCAGCTTAGAGGGAACACTGCAAGTGACCCTGCCCCATGCCCAGATATACTAGATGCCTTCAGCAGCAGTCCCTGAAGCCCAGGGGTGGGCAAACTTGCTCAGCGTAAGAGCCACCTAGAACAGGGGTGGCCAAACTTGCTTAATGTAAGAGCCGCATAGAATAAACATCAGATGTTTGAGAGCCACAAGACATGAACAAACAATAATAACCAAAAGGGGTAAAAGCAGATATTGATAATGATATTAATTTGTCCAATGATATTTGTTTGCTAATGATATTTAGCTTCCCCAGCCGCCCTGCCGGGAGCCACGTTATATATGTGAAAGAGCCGCACGCAGCTCCCAAGCCACAGTTTGCCCACCCCTGACATAGCCCAACAAGATACATTATCCCCGCTCTTAGCAGGTCTTTGGTCAGACCTAGATAACCCATGTTGGCCCGATGTGGTCAGCGTTTGGAAGATAAGCAGGGTCAGCCCTGGCAAGTTTTGGGGTGGGAAACTTGCAAGAAGCATCTGGGTTGTGCTGTGGAGGTAGGTGACAGCAAACCACCCCTGTTTGCTTGCCTTGACCTGGCTGGATAGCCCAGGCTATCCTGACCCCATCAGATTTCGTGAAGCTAAGCAGGATGGATCGCCCCTGGTTAGCCTACTCAGCTAGAAGGCCGCCAAGGAAGTCCAGGGTCGCTACGCAGAGGCAGGCAACGGCAAACTATCCCTGAGCATCTCTTGCCTTGGAAACCCCATAAATCAGCTGTGGCATGACAATTTTTTTTAAAAAGGAGGGCTTCGGGCAAAAGACAGAGGAGCAGGGACCTATTTCGGAAGCAGGCAGCCCTGCACCCCTTCAGACGTGCGTTTATTCGGAAGCAAGCCTCCTATTCGACAGCACCCCCCCCCCCCCCGCAAGTCCCGGGTGTCCTCCGGGGTGACGGCCCTGCACGCATCCCCCCCCCCCCCCCCCACACACACACAGTCGTCTTACTAGAGATCCTGACTCCCAGGGAAGCGCCTAAGATCGCGGGGTCGGGCGCGCCCTCCTCCGACAAACCTGTTCTCCGCCCGGCGGGGGGCGCTTCCCGGGGATCCCCGACTTCGGGATTGGCTCTTTCACCTCAGCGGGCTTGCAGTGCTGAAAGTCCCCGAGCCGCTGCTGCGCCCGCTCCTCAGGTGCAGCGAGCCTGGACGCGTGCCCGCCGGGGAGCCCCCCACGGTTACGCACGGAAGGGGCTCCTCGCCGTCCAGTGTCCCGGGGCTCGGCGGCGCCCACTTGCACGCCCCAGTCCCTCCCTTTGCCAGCTGTTCTCCCAAGCGCCCAGAAGGGGATCCCTCCTTGCGCCCTCCCTCCGCCAGGGCCCTTTTTACGCACCACCCGTGCGCCCCAGAGACCGCGGCGCACAGCCGCTCCCACCTGCCGGTCGCCAGCCAGGCGAGTTGCTCCGCCATGGGAATCGCGGCGCCTCCTCTTTTCCTCCGCGGCGGCGGCGGCAGAGGCAGCAGCGACTGCTTCCTCTCCTCCTCCTCCTCCGGCTGCCTTGGCCACCCCCCCGGGAGGAGGAGCCGAGGCGGTCCCGGGGTTGCCGCTGGAGGGCGAAGGCAAGCGCCGGGCGAGCCGAACGCGCGCACCCTCCTCCCTGGTTTGGCACGGCCCAATCTGGCACTTTAGAGGCAGAGAGGGACTCGCGCTCTTTTGTGCCAAGTGTAGGGGGGGGGGGGGGGTTGGTAGGCGACGGCGAACCCCCTCTCTTGCCTTGAATACCCGACGGGGGCACCGTAAATCAGGCGTGCCTTTAACGGCCGTGCTCCTGTATCGCCGTTCCTCCCGGCCTGGCCGCCCTTGCTCGTCGTTGTCCGTGCTCAGAGTCCAAATCCTGCCTTCGCACTGAACTCGTGTGGTGCCCCCCCCCCCCCACCTTGCGAATCATAGCACTGAACTACCCTGCAGGGGTGCGGTAGGCATTCCCTTAGATGCTTTCCGAGGGTTAGCAGCAAAAAATGAACGGGAGGCTAGCGACCCCGGCCAGTGTTCCCTCTAAGCTGAGTTAGTGTGAGCTAGCGCACAGTTCTTTGGCCTTCGGCTCACCCATTTTTGTCTTCGCTCCGGAAGGAGGGTTCCAGCGCAAACTCGTTTCTGCAGTAGCCAAATCGCTCGCTCGCAACTTTCACGCCAGGAGCTCACAAAGTAGAATTTTCGCTCCCAAGACTCCACAGCTTAGAGGGAGCTTTGAATGGAACCCCCACCCCCGACCCGGTTCTAAGACACTTTTATTCTACCGGATTCCTTCCTGGATGACAGCTCGGTCTTCAGGCACTAAGGCAGATGGCAGAGTTTCCAGGGAAGTTTGAGCCTGGGCACCTTTCTGACCTAGAAAATTAAATACAGCGCCCCCCCCCCCCCCCGGGGGTCTAGTCAAAGCTATACTGGAATGGAGCATTTGTTCATTTAGTATTTTTACCCTGCCCTTTCTCTAAGCAGCTCAACTTGTCCACCCCCTCCTCCATTTTATTCACACAACAACCCTGTAGGGTAGGTCAGACCAGGGTCACTCAACAAGAGAATGATTTTCAGGGCTGAGATTACCGGTTACTGAGCGTGATGTATTTTGACCAGTTTCAAGCGTTGCACATTTATGTTATTATTAAGTCCTTCCAGAGATCATTATTTATCAACACGGAGATGCAGAAATGGGGGAAGCTTGCACCTATCGCTGCGAAAGACACGGCGCATTTGCTTGGAAGCCCTACGTGCTCAATTGGATTTACTTCTCAGTAGGGGCCATAGGCTAGCCCCATCTTGAAAGCTAAAAGGTCAGTCCTGGTTAGCACTTGGATGGGAGACCCCCAAGGAAGTCCAGGGTTGCTATGCAGAGATAAAAAGGTAAAGGTAAAGATTTCCCTTACTCGAAAGCCAGTCGAATCCAACACTTGGGGGTAGTGTTCATCTCTGTTTCCAAGGCGAAGAGCCAGCGCTGTCTGAAGACTTTCCATGGTCTTGTGGCCAGCAGAGGCTCACGGAACAGTGTTTACCTTCCCATCAAAGCTGTACCTGTTTATCTACTTGCAATTTCTTGCTTTCGAACTGCTAGGTTGGCAGGAGCTGGGGCCAGAAACAGGATGGCCCAGGTGGGCCCGATCTGATCGGGTCTTGGCAGCACTGGTTAGTACCTGGATAGGAGACCACCAAGGAAGTCCAGGGTAGCTATGCAGAGGCAGGCAATGACAAACCACCTCTGTTCTCTTTCTTGCCTTGAAAACCTGACAGGGGCACGATAAATCAGCTGTGACTTGACAGCACTTTCGCCATCCTGGGGCATATAAACTTGCAAATCTGGAGGCTGCAATCTCAGACTCATTTCCTGGACAGCATTTTATATATTGTTTGTTTATTGCACGGCAGAGTTACACACTGGGAGCACAGTACAATAAAATATGTAACCAAGTAGATACAACAGGTAGGCAGACATATTGGGCAATCCCCCTAACTACTGATATCTAAATTTTTCAATCCACTCAATCACAGCTGCAGAGAGTTCAAAGATCTCCATCACATCTCCCTGGAAAGCACGACGCTCACATTCCTGTGAGAGATGCAAAATAGTTTGGCGGGCTGCACCACAATCGCATTCGGGTCCTGGTATTTTTGCCCCGTTTAAACAACAGGTCTGCACAACTGCCAAAGCCTGTTCACCTTCTATTAGCCATCTCCCATACTTTGCATGGCAAGTTAAATCCTGCAAGCCTCTCCTTGGTGTTTACCAGGTTATGGATATCAGCAGGGGTCCGTTGGAGCGGGAGCGCACAGGAGCGCAGCTCCGGGAGTGAGGAGCCCAGGGGGCGGGCACATGACCAAGCCCCACCTCCTCCTCGGCTTCCCCGAGCAGTGCAGAGGCGCAGCGCCCCGGGGAAAGCCCTGCTAGGGTCTTTATTGTTTTTAATGTTTTGTTTTAATATTGATAATTTTATCATTGTTCCTTTTATGACTGTGTGCTGCTTTTCCAGAGACTTGCTCAAGGTGGCATATAAAGTTTCTAAGTACACCATTTTTTATCTGGGCACATGGCACATAAGTACTGGAGAAATTTCACCAACCCTTCAGCAGCTTCCACCTTATCAGTTTGGTGTAGTGGTCAGGAGTTGGACTCTAATCTGGGAGAACCGGGTTTGATTCCCCACTCCTCCACATGCAGCTGCTGGTGTGACCTTGGGCCAGTCACAAGTTCTCTCAGAGCTGTTCTCTCATGAGCAGTTCTCAAAAGACCTCTCTCAGCCCCACCTACCTCACAGGGTGTCTTGCTGTGGGGAGGGGAAGGGGAACGGATGGGTGGTGCACATGTCCTGGGTATCTCAAGTCTACTTGAAACCTGGTGGTTTCAAGGGAGCAGGAAGAGAATGAGGGGGTGTTCTTGACGCTTCTTTTTATTGCACAAAGTATTAGATGGGGAAGGGAAGGGAGGAAGAGCAGGTCAGTTTCACTCACCTGTGGAGTGGAGCCTGAGGGGTGGGTGTGGCCTTCGGACACACTTCCGGTATGTTAGGAGGTGTGGCATATGCAAATGAGTTATGCTAATGAGCTCCTGCGCCTCTTTTTCTACGAAATGACCCCTTGATATCAGGTGGAACTGATCTCACCCGTGTTCACAACCATTCATTCCTTTGACTGAATTTTTGTGATTGCTGGATTTGTGCAGATCTTATTGCCGGATGTCAGGATCTTAATCCAGAGAGGCCCTTGTCAGCCATGTCTTTGTGGATGGGCAACTCTCTGTTCTCAATGCTCTTTCTGTATTCACGAAGAAGAGTATCTTGTCTTCAGAGCTGCAGGGGAGCGATGTGGCACAACGTGGGTAGCCAATAGGTCAGAGTGGGTTGAATCCATCCACTGATGGTTCTCGTTGTTGTATTGAGTTGGACATCAGGTTTGTGGATATGAGGGCTGTTGAGCCACACTGAAACACCATATTCCACAGGAGGAGGAGGAGGAGGAGGAGAGGAGATTGGATTTATACCCCGCCCTTCACTCACTTGGAGTCTCAGAGCGGTTTACAAACTCCTTTTCCCTTCCTCTCCCCACAACAGACAGACACCCTGTGAGGTAGGTGGGGCTGAGAGAGCTCTTTCCCAAGCTGTCCTTGAGGGAACAGCTGGTACAGAGCTATGGCTTGCCCAAGGTCATCCAGCCAGGTGCAAGTGGAGGAGTGGGGAATCAAACCCGGTTCTCCCAGATTAGAGTCCGTGCACTTAACCACTACACCAAACTGGCTCTATATACCAACCCCAAACCCTGGACAATAAAGCCTCTTGAATCACCGGATCTACTTCCAAATACGTGTGTGCAAAGGAGTTACCCCCCACACCAGCTCTTGGAATTCATGGAGATCAGATAACAGCAGCTTTTCCTTTTCAGCTAGGAGAGCTCACGAGAGCTTCATTTCCTTGTAGGTAACCCACCCTGCAGCATCCTGCTGCATTTGCTTGCTTTTCTTCTCCCACATCCTATTAACCGCCTCTGAGACCATTGGGTAGTCAAACAAACCTCCCAGCTAATCCAAACACCGGTAAACCTATAAAAACTGTGGGCCAAGGGCCTTGGAGGAAACTTTTGCTGGGTTCACTGTCATGTAACATGGAAAAGGAAGCTGTAACAACGCATGTTGTTTCCCCAGGACGGCAAATGCCCTTCTCGCCGAATTCTCACCTCCCCAAAGGGGAGTTTAAGTTTAGCTTTAAAAAGTTTGGCTTAAGTTTAAGTTTAGCTTAAAAAATGAGTTGGGAACAAGAACTTGAAATGGGGATGGATGCTTTTCTTTGGAAAATGAATCCTCTTCCAGCTAAAAGCAGCCATCAAAACTTCAAATTCTTGTTCCTCCGACATTTTACAGATACCAAAAGAGCAGGTCCATAAACTGTCAACCTCCAGGTGGGGCCTGGAGATCTCCCGGAATCAGTGTTCCCTCTAAGCTGACTTAGTGTGAGCTAGCTCACAGTTTTTTAGCCTCCAGCTCGCACATTTTTGTCTCGGCTCAGGAAGGATGGCTCCAGAGCAAACTAACTGATGCAGCAGCCAAATTGCTTGCTCACAGCTTTAATGCCAGTAGCTCACAAAGTAGAATTTTTGCTCACAAAACTCCACAGCTTAGAGGGAGCATTGCCCGGAATTACAACTGTCCAGCACCCAGCCAATGGCACGTGAGTACTTAGAGCCAGTGGACAGGGACAGCTTCTGACAGACAGGTCAGGGGGCCAAAGGCTATGGTGGCGTGTGGAGGAAAGAGTCCCACAAAAACTCGATTATATTATAAGGAGAGATATGATCCTTACTTGGGGCTGCAGTGGCTCAAGTGGTTAAGACGCTGAACTGCAGACTGGTAATAGAGCAGTTCGAGGCCCGAGTGCCGCGTGCCAGAGTGAGCTCCCGTCTCTGGTCCCAGCTCCTGCCAACCTAGCAGTTTGAAAGCAAGAAATTGCAAGTAGATTAATAGGTACCACTTTGGTGGGGAGGTAACAGCATTTCGTGCACACTGGTGTCTAGTCATGCTGGCCACATGACCACAGAAACATCTTTGGACAGCGCTGGCTCTTCGGCTTGGGAACAAAAATGAGCACCGCATCCCTAGAGTCATATTTGACTGGCTTCCGAGCAAGGGAAACCTCTACCTTTACCTATGATCCTTACTAAATGTCCTAGTCATTCATGTCACAGTTTTTGTTTGTTTGTTGTAATCTCCTGGTGGGGCCTGGAGATCTCCCGCTATTACAACTGATCTCCAGGTGACAGAGATCAGTTCCCCTGGAGAAAACGGCCACTTTGGAAGTTGGATTCGAGGGCATTATGCCCCATTTAAGCCCCTCCTTTCCCCAAACTCCACCCTCCTCAGGCGCCACCCCCAAAATCTCTAAGTATTTCCCAACCTGGAGCCATTAACCCTAATGCCACCTGTTCCATGTGCCTGCTCACAACTTCCATACTCTTCTCAGGTTGTCCTTTGGAACAGCCTACTACATGAGACATGTGGGGAAACTTTTCTGGCCAGTTCTAAGAGCTCTGCCAAGGTGTTCTTTTCCATTAGGTCTCTGTATGCTGACTGAAGTGGAATTTGTTTTTGGAGATGTTGTGCAAAGGTGGAATTTTCAAAGTACTGGGTTCAGAGGGTTGTGGCTTGCTGTTGAATTAATCGTTTCTGTCTGGGGGGCTGAATCCTTTTAGGGGTGGAAATTGGAATGTTCTTTGATGCTTGGCATGATTGCATTCTTTCCTGTTCATATCACATTTTCACTTTCTGAAGGCATGCCAAGCAGCGCCTTTGTACATAGTGAAATATAAAAACAATTCAAATAAATGCATGAATATTCTCTAGCCAGCTGTGTTCAATGAGCATGTCTCTGCTGGGAAAGATCTTGCCATTGCGATCCCATTTTCCATCTGAAAAGAGCGGCTGACAACCATGTCCAAATGCCAGCCGTTATCACTAATCGCAAAGCCCCGTTTGTTTGCGGGGACTGATTGCTTTAGAGACTCTCTATGCTCTACTGTCGAACCAAGTCTGAGTCCAGTAGCACCTTTCAGACTAACAAAGTTTTATTCTGGGCATATTCAGGGGTCCATTGGAGCGGGAGCGCAGCTCCGGGAGTGAGGAGCCCAGGGGGCGGGCACATGACCAAGCCCTGCCCCCTCCTCGGCTTCTCCGAGCAGTGCAGAGGCACAGCGCCCCGGGGAAAGCCCTGTAGGTTCTTTATTGCTTTTACTGTTTTGTTTTAATATTGATAATTTTATCGTTGTTCCTTTTATGACTGTGTGCTGCTTTTCCAGAGACTTGCTCAAGGTGGCATATAAATTTTCTAAGTATACCATTTTTTATCGGGGCACATGGCACATAAGTACTGGAGAAATTTCACCAATGCTTCAGCAGCTTCCACCCCATCAGTTTGGTGTAGTGGTGAGGAGTTGGACTCTAATCTGGGAGAACCGGGTTTGATTCCCCACTCCTCCACATGCAGCTGCTGGTGTGACCTTGGGTCAGTCACAAGTTCTCTCAGAGCTGTTCTCTCATGAGCAGTTCTCCAAAGACCTCTCTCAGCCCCACCTACCTCACAGGGTGTCTTGTTGTGGGGAGGGGAAGGGGAAGGGGCAGGGATGGGTGGTGCACATGTCCTGGGTATCTCAAGTCTACTGGAAACCTGGTGGTTTCAAGGGAGCAGGAAGAGAATGAGGGTGTGTTCTTGACGCTTATTTTTATTGCACAAAGTATTGGATGGGGAAGGGAATGGAGGAAGAGCAGGTCAGTTTCCCTCACCTGTGGAGTGGAGCCTGAGGGGTGGGTGTTGCCTTCTGACACCCTTCCAGTATGTTAGGGGGGATAGCATATGCAAATGAGTTATGCTAATGAGCTCCTGCACCTCTTTTTCTGCGAAATGACCCCTGCTGATAAGGTGCTGTCTGAAGGTAAATGTGCACTGGTTGTATTGTTTGGGTGAAGTATATATTTTTCTGTGTATTGTTTGGGTGAAATATATTTTCGATAATATTTAATACTAACATTTAGAGAACTGTAAAGAAAAAGAATAAAGCCTAAAACTGTTTTACCATACACATATACCTATTGTACACAGTGATATATATATATTTGGTATTTCTTCCTAACACTGTGACCCTCTGTTTTTGTATTAGCCTCCAGGTGGGGCCTGGGGATCTCCCGTTTTTACAACTGATCCCCAGCTGACAAGAGATCAGCTCCCCTGGAGAAAATGGCTACTTTGAAGGGTGGACTCTATGGAATTGCACCATGCTGAGGCCCAGGGGTCATTTCGTAGAAAAAGAGGTGCAGGAGCTCATTAGCATAACTCATTTGCATATGCCACACCCCCTAACATACCGGAAGTGTGTCACAAGGCAACACCCACCCCTCAGGCTCCACTCCACAAGTGAGTGAAACTGACCTGCTCTTCCTCCACAGGTGAGTGAAACTGAACAGCTCTGAGAAAACTTGTGACTGGCCCAAAGTCACACCAGCAGCTGCATGTGGAGGAGTGGGGAATCAAACCCGGTTCTCCCAGATTAGAGTCCAACTCCTGACCACTACACCAAACTGATGGGGTGGAAGCTGCTGAAGGGTTGGGGAAATTTCTCCAGTACTTATGTGCCATGTGCCCAGATAAAAAATGGTATACTTAGAAAATTTATATGCCCCCCTGAGCAAGTCTCTGGAAAAGCAGCACACAGTCATAAAAGGAACACTGATAAAATTATCAATATTAAAACAAAACATTAAAAACGATAAAGACCCTAGCAGGGCTTTCCCCGGGGCGCTGCGCCTCTGCACTGCTTGGGGAAGCCGAGGAGGGGGCGGGGCTTGGTCATGTGCCTTCCCCCTGGGCTCCTCACTCCCGGAGCTGCGCTCCTGTGCGCTCCCGCTCCAACGGACCCCTGCTGAGGCCCCTCTCCTCCCCAAACTCCACCCTCTCCTGGCTCCGCCCCCAAAGTCTCCAGGTATTTTCCAACCCAGACTTGGCAGCCCTAACCTTGAATAAATCTTTGTTGGTCTGAAAGGTGCCCCTGGACTCTAACTTTGTTCTGGTGCTTCAGACCAACACGGCTGTCCACCTTGATCTACCCAGAATAAAACTTTGCTGGTCTTAAAGTTGCCCCTGGACTCAAACTTTGTTCCGCTGCTTCAGACAAACATGACTACCCTACCTGAATCTATGGTCTACTGTGTTACTGTAAGGAGCAGAATATTACTATATTCGAGAGCTGGTGTGGTGCAGTGATCAGGTTTTGGCGCTAGGATCTGGGAAAACCCAGGTTCAAACCCCCGCTCTTCCATGGACACTTGCTGGGTGACCTTGGGCCAGTCATACATGCTCAGCCTAACCTACCTCACAGGGTTGTTGAGAGGATAAAATGGCAGAGAGGAGAAGGATGTAAGCTGCTTTGGGTCCCCAATGGGAGAAAGGTGAGTTATAAATGAATTAAACAAAGAAACCCTATTGCTCCAGAAAGGTTCTGACAATCTACAGATGTATTTAGCCGGTTTGTTAAAAGAAAGAGGGTGGCTTGGCCAGGGATGCAATAACGGGCTTGCCCGTGTTTGGAAGGAGCAGGCAGCCTTCTGCATTGAGACCAACGCTCCCTCTAACTTGTGGAGTATTGTGAGCAAAAGTTCTACTTTGTGAGTTACTGGCATTGAAGTTATGAGCGAGCAGTTGGGCTGCTGCATAAATTAGTTTGCTCCGGAGCCATCCTTCCTGAGCTCAGACACAAATGTGTGATCCAGAGGCTAAAAAACCGTGAGCTAGCTCAAACTAACTCAACTTAGAGGGAACACTGATTGAGACACCTGAATCTGGGCTGTAAAGCGCTCTTTCCCCACCTGGCAGCCAACCCCAATCATCCGTTTATTGCTGCAATTAGAATTGTTTTATGTCACTGTGTGATGTGGGCACAGCGGATTCCAGATCAAAGCTGTTTCCACACAGATTTTTTCCCCCCATATGGAAAGCAGGAGGCTGAAGGGGGAATGTCTGCTACCCAGAGGGGGGAAACAGAAGCTTTGCTTTCCAGGTCCCACCTGTCACCCCCCCTCTGGCGTTTTTATAGCCCTTTAAAGGGTTTGTTCTCCTGTCTCCGCTGAGCCATGGTAGCATTACAGCAAAGCTTAGTGAAGACAACCAGGCATCCTCTTTCTCACCGAATGAAGAAGACTTAACATTATAGGAGCACGGACTCTAATCTGGGAGAACCGGGTTTGATTCTCCACTCCTCCACATGCAGCTACTGGTGTGACCTTGGGTCAGTCACAAGTTCTCTCAGAGCTGTTCTCTCAGGAGCAGTTTCTCGAAAGAGCTCTCTCAGCCCCACCTACCTCACAGGGTGTCTGTTGTGGGGAGGAGAAGGGGAAGGAATTTGTAAGCCGCTCTGAGACTCCTTTGGGTAGTGAAGGGCA
The DNA here is from genome assembly GCA_029233225.1 of Lepidodactylus listeri. Lineage (NCBI taxonomy): Eukaryota > Metazoa > Chordata > Lepidosauria > Squamata > Gekkonidae > Lepidodactylus > Lepidodactylus listeri. The sequence continues at coordinate 8,547,166 of JARCFY010000021.1, read as the reverse complement.
GGGTATAAACCCAATCATCTCCTCCTCCTCCTCCTCCTCTTCTTCTTGGACAATTGGGCAATCCCCTATACTGGCGTGATATGGTCTGTGGGGTCGCGAAGGGCCAGACTCGACTGTGCTATACAATAACAACTTTACTAATATCTAAATTTTCAATCCGCTCAGTTGCAGCTGGGGAAGAGATCAGAGAGCTCTGTCACATCTCCCTAGAAAGCACGATGCTCACGTTCCTGTAACAGATGCAAAATAGTTTGGCAGGCTGCACCACAATAGCCTTAGGGTCCTGGTATCAGCCATACTTTGTAGGTTCATCCGTCTGCTTGTCCTCTAATGTGACTTATGCCGTCACGTGTCAGCAGTGTCCTTCTGCCCTCTACATTGGACAATCAGGCCAGTCCCTAGGATCGCGCCTATTCCAATCATCTCTGCTGTTGTCATTTGCCTCCCAGGTCCAAAAGATGCCAGGCTGGGCACAACAAGGGCCAGGTCCTTCTCAGTGGTAGCTCCGCCCTGGTGGAACGAGCTCCCGGAAGACATCCGTTTGGTGCAGTGGTTAAGTGCGCGGACTCTAATCTGGGAGAACCGGGTTTGATTCCCCACTCCTCCACTTGCACCTGGCTGGATGACCTTGGGCAAGCCATAGCTCTGTACCAGCTGTTCCCTCAAGGACAGCTTGGGAAAGAGCTCTCTCAGCCCCACCTACCTCACAGGGTGTCTGCTGTGGGGAGGGGAAGGGAAAAGGAGTTTGTAAGCCGCTCTGAGACTCCCTTGGGGAGTGAAGGGCGGGGTATAAATCCAATCTCTTCTTCTTCTCTTCTCCAGGCGCCCCATGGCTTGCGAGGCACCTGGGGAACCCGGGGGGGGGGGGGGAGGCTGTAGGTGTGGCCAACTCAGAAGCCAGCCGGAACTCCGTTCCTGTGTGTTCCTGCCCAAAAATAGCCTTGGGACTAGGTATACTGAGCACTTGCCAACTTAAGCTGGTTCTTGTGACCCCAAAACTGGATGCCGAAATAGGCCACACCCAACAGCAGAAACACATTAGCATATTAGGCCATACCCCTGACTGCGCAGCTCCCTCCCAGGATCGGCTTTCCCCGGTGCCCTGTGGCCTGGGGAACCCAAGGAGGGGAGGCAGTTTAAACTGTCTTCCCTCCCTGGATCGGCTTGGCTTCTCCAGTTTGGTGTAGTGGTTAAGTGGGCGGACTCTAATCTGGGAGAACCGGGTTTGATTCCCCACTCCTCCACTTGCACCTGGCTGGATGACCTTGGGCAAGCCATAGCTCTGTCCCAGCTGTTCCCTCAAGGACAGCTTGGGAAAGAGCTCTCTCAGCCCCACCTACCTCCCAGGGTGTCTGTTGTGGGGAGGGGAAGGGAAAAGGAGTTTGTAAGACGCTCTGAGACTACAAGTGAAGGGCGGGGTATAAATCCAATCTCTTCTTCTTCTTCTTCTTCTTCTTCTTCATCATCATCATCAGGGCCCTGTGGGACCGTTTACAGTTCTGCAGGGCCTGCAAAGTAGAGCTCTTTCCACCAGGCCTTTAATCAAGGAGCCGCGTCCAAGAACTGAACTGTGATAAGGCCCTGTTCCCCTGGAACGACCACTGGAACGACCACCTGCCAGCATAAATAGATTAAGATGAGTCGAACATCAACAGTCTGTATCCCGCCATGACTATTCCGTCATGATATGTTTCTGCCATCGCTATGCAATACTCAGGGCTTTTTTTGGTAGAAAAAGCCCAGCAGGAACGCATTAGCATAATAGGCCACACCCAACAGCAGACACTCATTAGCACATTAGGCCGCGCCACTGTCGGAACAGCTTATTAGCATATTAGGCCACACCCCCACGTGGCCAGAAGAGTGGTCATCCAGCCACACCCGCCTTTTCTGTTTACCTGGTTTGTTGTCAAAACCCAGGGCTTTTTTTGTCGCAGGAATGAATTTGCATGTTAGGCCGCCTACCCCTAATGTAGCCAGTCCTAATGAGTGTCTGCTGTTGGGTGTGGCCTGTTATGCTAATGAGTTCCTGCTGGGTGTGGCCAACTCAGGAGCCAGCCGGAACGCCGTTCCTGTGCGTTCCTGCCCCAAAATAGCCCTGGCTATACTACTGTCAGTCCCATTGTCACTAGCAATTGATTGTTTATGATTGCTTATGATTGTTTTATAATTGCTGTTTTATGTGTTTTAACTTTTATGTCAGCCGCCCTGAGCCTGCTTTGGCGGGGAGGGTGGGGTAGAAATTGAATCAATCAATCAATCAATCAATCAATATATAAATAAATGTCATTTGGCATCTGAAATCACTCGACTCTCCAAGATACAAGGACAGACGGACACCCATTCTAGCCGTATCCAAAGGAGTGAGCCCTGACTCACGAAAGCCCCTCCCCTGACATAAATTTTGTCTTGCAATAAAATTTTATTTTCCCCCCCATTATTTTCAAATGCAGTTAGCTTTTATAAATATTCCATTCTCTGTAATATTGCATAGTTAGCTAAAAAGATATAATCATTCAATGACTTCCCACCCCACCTGCACCTTCATATGTATCAACCAGTAAACATGTATTTTAAAAGTATTTGCCTCCTACGGTAACATTTTGAGCTATTATAACTTTTATACATTGAAACGTTATATTGGTTAAAAAAGAAAAAAGGTTTAGTTTCGGGGTTAACTAAAAATTCATTTTTTGTGTTATAATTCTGTCCCTCATTTCAGTAGTTAGAAAGTGTAAAAATATTGTCTTTCATATTCCACTCTCGCTCCATATATTCCTTCAGGTCTTTCCAATCTTCTGAGAACTTTGCTGAGTCTTGATTGTTTAGTTTTCTTGTCCATTTGTCCATTTCTGCCATAAATAGCAGTTGTCTCAACCATTCCCATAGTTCTGGAGTTTTCTCCGATTTCCAACTTTGTGCGTAAACCATTCTTGCTGTTGTTATCATATACCAGATCAATGTTCTTGTACTTATGTTTACATCCTCTAACTTAAGACCAAGCAACAACATTTCAGGCAATTTTTTAAACTTACAGTTCAAAATTTTCTCCATTTCAGCATGTATCATACACCAAAAACTTTTTGCTTCATCACAAGTCCACCTCATATGATATAATGATCCTTCTTTTTGCTTACATTTCCAACACTTATTGGACATATTTTGACCAATATTTGCAATTTTTTTCGGAGTCAAGTATTATCTATACAACATTTTAAAACAATTTTCTTTAAGATTATTACATGTAGAAATACTCATAGCATTTTCCCACAAAAATTCCCAAGACGACATTGCTATATCCTTATTCATACTGATTGCCCATTTTATCATTTGTTCTTTTACAAGTTCAACTGCATTATACCCAGGGGTCATTTCGTAGAAAAAGAGGTGCAGGAGCTCATTAGCATAACTCATTTGCATAACTCATTTGCATATATACCACACCCCCTAACATACCGGAAGTGTGTCAGAAGGCAACACCCACCCCTCAGGCTCCACTCCACAGGTGAGTGAAACTGACCTGCTCTTCCTCCCTTCCCTTCCCCATCCAATACTTTGTGCAATAAGAATAAGCGTAAAGAACACACCCTCATTCTCTTCCTGCTCCCTTGAAACCACCAGGCTTCAAGTAGACTTGAGATGCACCACCCATCCCTTTCCCTTCCCCTCCCCACAACAAGACACCCTGTGAGGTAGGTGGGACTGAGAGAGGTCTTTTGAGAACTGCTCATGAGAGAACAGCTCTGAGAGAACTTGTGACTGGCCCAAGGTCACACCAGCAGCTGCATGTGGAGGAGTGAGGAATCAAACCCGGTTCTCCCAGATTAGAGTCCAACTCCTGACCACTACACCAAACTGATGGGGTGGAAGCTGCTGAAGGGTTGGTGAAATTTCTCCAGTACTTATGTGCCATGTGCCCAGATAAAAAATGGAATACTTAGAAAATTTATATGCCACCTTGAGCAAGTCTCTGGAAAAGCAGCACACAGTCATAAAAGGAACAATGATAAAATTATCAATATTAAAACAAAACATTAAAAACAATAAAGACCCTAGCAGGGCTTTCCCCGGGGCGCTGCGCCTCTGAACTGCTCGGGGAAGCCGAGGAGGGGGCGGGGCTTGGTCATATGCCCGCCCCCTGGGCTCCTCACTCCCGGAGCTGTGCTCCTGTGCACTCCCGCTCCAACGGACCCCTGATTATACCACTTCAACAAAATTTTATACATTTTGGAGATCATTTTTTTCTCCTCCATCCTCCCACACTTGTTCAATTTCAGTTTTTTTACTACTAAAACCACCACTTTTTTTGTCTTCCTCAAATAGATCCTTAATCTGTCTATATCGGAACCACCCATACTCAAAGTCCAACTGATTTTCTTCTTTCAACACCCATCCTCCCTCTTCCATTTTCAACAAGTCTCTATATTTCAACCAGTCCTGCCCTCCCCTGACATAAATTTTGTTAAAGGTGCTACTGGACTCTTGCTCTTTTCTACAGCTGTATATGGAAAGGGGGAGTTTGGGATTGTGTTTGGACCTGGAGAAATTGCTGTTATCGGGGACGGACCAGGAAGAAGAAAAATAGCCTGGGAAAAGACCCTCCCCTAGCCGCACCCCCTAAAGGAAGGAGTGAGAGGAGAAATAGCCTCCCCCCCCCAGCCCCACACAGCTAGGCAGGGTGCCTCGCTTCTCACCCAGCACGGGCCTCGGCATTTCCGTGCCCCTCCTTCCCCAGCTGGCCTGGGCCTAACGTTGGTCCATGAGTGGCTAAAAAACTATAAGCTTGCTTTAATATAAAGCAGTTCAGGTGGCCGGGAAACTGAATGCCGCACAAAGCCCTGTACAAATTCTCCCCCCTCCCTGGTGGAGAACTGCCTTGTGAATGCAGCCTGGGCTATATATATATATCTGGGATTAAGGATGTCCTGGATGCTAGCCAATCTGGCCTGTGTCCTTAAAGCCCGAGGCCATTCTCTGCATCCTGTGTCATCGTTCCCTGGAGTTACTTCCATCCCATTAACTCCCCCCCAAAGCGATGCCCTTTGTGCGGATCACTGGTTTGTGCCGCACCGTAATTCCTAATCGAGTGCATCATGTGCTTCTGGGATGATCCCCGGCAAGACAAAGCGCGCTTAATGCATGGCTGGAGGTACGGCCAGAAGACAAATACGGAAACAAACCCACACCTGGCGAAAGGAAGGCGGAGCCAAAGACCTCCTCCTCCCCCCACCCCACCCCATCCCAGAATATTTGCTTCCCTGTTTGCCAAAGGTGGCTTCTTCAGAAGGGTAACGCAGGTGAGAGAGAGAGAAACAAACACCTGCTTTTTATTTAATCACGTGGAATGTTGGTGGGTCCAGTCTCTGGTGACAGCATATGAGAGAGAGGCAGTGCTTTCTAGCACAACAAGTCAGAGAATGTGGTATGAGGTTTACGCATAAAGCACGAAGCTGCCGCATACGAAATCAGACCCTGAGCCCATCAAGGTCCGTACTGTCTACTCAGACTGGCAGCAACTCTCGAGGGTCTCAGGCGGAGGTCTTTCACATCCCCTCCTGCCTGGTCCTTTTAACTGGAGATGCCGGGGATTGAACCTGGGACTTTCTGCATGCTAAGACATGCTCTATCACTGTTCCACAACCCCATGGGAGAGCTTTTGGGAACAACATTTAAGTTCCTTGCTGTGTGATATTTGTGTACGTTCCAACATCCTTTGTGTTTATTTATTTGAGACAGCATTGCAATCAGGAGGAAGAAGAGGAGGAGGAGATAGGATTTCTACCCCGCCCTTCACTCAGAGTCTCAGAGCGGCTTACAATCTCCTTTCCCTTCCATTCCCCACAACAGACACCCTGTGAGGTAGGTGGGGCTGAGAGAGCTCTCCGAGAACTGCTCTTGAGAGAACAGCTCTGAAAGAACTTGCGACTGACCCAAGATCACCCAGCAGCTGCAGGGGAGGAGTGGGGAATCAAACCCGGTTCTCCCAGATTAGAGTTCATGCTCCTAACCACTACACCAAGATAGATTCAGGTGGGTTGCCATGCTGGTCTGAAGCAACAGAACAAGGTTTGAGTCCGGTGGCACCTTTAAGACCAACAAAGTTTTAATCTGGGTATAAGCTTTCCTGTGCATGCACACTTCTTCAGATAGCTGAAGAAGTCTGGATGTGCAGGAAAGCTTATGCCCCAAATTAAACTTTGTTGGTCTTAAAGGTGCCACCGGACTCAAACCTGGTTCTATTGATCCTTTCTTGATATGTCCTGGGCAGTGTTCCCTCTAAGCTGAGTTAGTGTGAGCTAGCTCACAGCTTTTTAGCCTCCAGCTCACATATTATTGTCTTAGCTCAGGAAGGATGACTCCAGCGCAGTGTTCCCTCTAAGCTGAGTTAGCGTGAGCTAGCGCACAGTTTTTTAGCCTCCGGCTCACACAATATTGTCTTACCTCAGGAAGGATGGCTCCAGAGCAAACTAATTTATGCAGTAGCCAAATCGTTCGCTCACAACTTTCCTTCCAGTAGCTCACAAAGTAGAATTTTTGCTCCCAAGACTCCACAGCTTAGAGGGAGCATTGCTCCAGAGCCAGCTAATTTATGCAGTAGCCAAATCGCTTGCTCACAACTTTAATGCCAGTAGCTCGCAAAGGAGAATTTTTGCTCCCAAGACTCCACAGCTTAGAGGGAGCATTGGTCCTGGGCTGGGGTCATTTCAAGCAGGAGCTCGGGGGAGCGCAGCTCCAGGAGTTGGTGCCAGCCCCCCCCCTCCCCGCGGGGAATGCCTGCTTGTGTCATGGCTGCAGCAAAATGACCCCGTCCCCTGGAAAGGTCCTTGTTCCTCCGACCAGCCTTCTGAAGGCTTCAGCCACCCCTGAAGCTATCCTCCCAGAATAGTGGTAATTCTGAGGCTTGGATTAGTAGCTGTCCCCTCTCTGCCAGCACTTACTTACTTTCTTTCTTTCTTTTTCTCTTTCTTTCTTTCTTTCTTTCTTTCTTTCTTTCTTTCTTTCTTTCTTTCTTTCTTTCTTTCTTTCTTTCTTTCTCTCTCTCTCTCTCTCTCTCTCCCTCTCTCCCTCTCTCCCTTCTTTCTTTCTTTCTTTCTTTCTTTCTTTCTTTCTTTCTTTCTTTCTTTCTCTCTCTCTCTCTCTCTCTCTCTCTCTCTCTCTTTCTCCTTCTCTCTCTCCTCTCTCTCTCTTCCTTCCTTCCTTTTTCTTTTTCTTTTTCTTTCTTTCTTTCTTTCTCTTTCTTTCTTTCTTTCTTTCTTTCTCTCTCTCTCTCTCTCTCTCTCTCTCTCTCTCTCTCTCTCTCTCTTTTTCTCTCTCTCGTCTTTCTTTCTTGCCTTCTGACATACTTCCGGTGATGTCAGAGTGTGTGGCATATGCAAATAAGTTATGCTAATTTGCTCCTGCACCTCTCTTTCTACAAAATGACTCCTAGTCCTGGGTATTAGTAGGTTTGCCAATGGCCTGGAGAAAAGGAATCTCCTGTCCCTTTAATAATGAGTTTAATGGGGCTTCATTTCCCAGGTGATGTGATTACTTCAGGCCGGACCACCAGTCACAGTGGACCACAACCACCATACAATTCACCCCCCCCCCTTTTTTTTTTGGCTACTGGGATTTCCCAAATTAAACTGGAAACTTGGATTGCCAGCACAAGGCCAGCAACTGGCGGGAAACTCACTTAGGCCATGGGAGCCCTCACCAGCGACATAATGATGACACCAGCAGTGCGCCAACACCACTTCCTGTGCAACCAGTCAGTGCTGTTGACTCAGACTGGCAGTGGCTCTCCAGGGCCTCAGGCAGAGGTCTTTCCCATCACCTCCTGCCTGCTCCTTTTAGCTGGAGATGCCGGGGATTGAACCTGGGACCTTCTGCATGCCAAGCAGAGGCTCTGCCACTGAGCCACAGACCTTCTTGACAGCTCTCCAGGGCCTCAGGCAGAGGTCTTTCCCATCACCTCCTGCCTGCTCCTTTTAGCTGGAGATGCCGGGGATTGAACCTGGGACCTTCTGCATGCCAAGCAGAGGCTCTGCCACTGAGCCACAGACCTTCTTGACAGCTCTCCAGGGCCTCAGGCAGAGGTCTTTCCCATCACCTCCTGCCTGCTTCTTTTAGCTGGAGACGCCGGGGATTGAACCTGGGACCTTCTGCATGCCAAGCCAATGCTCTGACGCTAAGCCACAATCCCCTCCCAGACGCTGAGGACCCTGCGGTCTGCTCTTCAGCCACTGCTCATTTTACCTTGTCACACAACCCTGGCTCCTGAGATTTCAGCAAGTATAGGAGAGCCAGAAACTTCCTCTTTTGAAAAATGAAAGATAATATTTTCCGGAAGCTGTGTTCTGTGCTCAGGGGAAACACATACTCCAGGGTTTGTGTGTTTCCACAGAACTGTGGCAGATGTTTTCTTAAAACCCGGACAGTCCTAGTATTTACAGGTTGATCCAAATAGATCCTGTTTTAGTCCGAGCTCTGCTGAAATGTTCCTTCCTGTAGGAAGAGGGGAAGACGCCTCTAAGTTCTTGGAAGGTTCAGCTTGGACTTTGGTTAGACCAGCCTGCATCCTGAGAGTCTCCCTATGGCTTCTAATTTTGAGCTCTGATTTCTGTTCTGCTTCTAAGGTGTCCTGGATAGGAACCCACCTATACTCAGAGGCAGTGTTCCCTCTAAGCTGAGATAGTGTGAGCTAGCTCACAGTTTTTTAGCCTCCAGCTCACACATTTTTGTCTCAGCTCAAGAAGGAGGGCTCCAGAGGAAACTCATTGATGCAGTAGCCAAATGGCTCACTCACAACTTTAATGCCAGGAGCTCGCAAAGTAGAATTTTTGCTCACAAGACCCCACAGCTTAGAGGGAGTATTGCTCAGAGGTACTCATTGCCGGGAAGCGCAGTGGCTCAGTAGTTTTCTGCGTAAAATATCCCAGATTCATCCTTCAGCAGCAAAATTTAATGTCAGAGAACAGGTACTTGGATAGGACCAGGGGTCCGTTGGAGCGGGAGCACACAGGAGCACAGCTCCGGGAGTGAGGAGCCCAGGGGGCGGGCACATGACCAAGCCCCGCCCCCTCCTCGGCTTCCCCGAGCGGTGCAGAGGCGCAGCGCCATGGGGAAATGTGTGCTGCTTTTCCAGAGACTTGCTCAAGGTGGCATATAAAGTTTCTAAGTATACCATTTTTTTATCGGGGCACATGGCACATAAGTACTGGAGAAATTTCACCAACCCTTCAGCAGCTTCCACCCCATCAGTTTGGTGTAGTGGTCAGGAGTTGGACTCTAATCTGGGAGCACCGGGTTTGATTCCCCACTCCTCCACATGCAGCTGCTGGTGTGACCTTGGGCCAGTCACAAGTTCTCTCAGCGCTGTTCTCTCATGAGCAGTTCTCAAAAGACCTCTCTCAGCCCCACCTACCTCACAGGGTGTCTTGTTGTGGGGAGGGGGAGGGAAAGAGATGGGTGGTGCACATGTCCTGGGTATCTCAAGTCTATTTGAAACCTGGTGGTTTCAAGGGAGCAGGAAGAGAATGAGGGTGTGTTCTTGACACTTATTTTTATTGCACAAAGTATTGGATGGGGAAGGGAATGGAGGAAGAGCAGGTCAGTTTTACTCACCTGTGGAGTGGAGCCTGAGGGGTGGGTGTTGCCTTCTGACACACTTCCGGTATGTTAGGGGGTGTGGCATATGCAAATGAGTTATGCAAATGAGTTATGCTAATGAGCTCCTGCACCTCTTTTTCTACGAAATGACCCTTGGATAGGACTCCCTCCCACCCCCCGCCCCCAAGATTCTAAACAGTCAGAGCTGGATTCTCTTGGTCCATATAAAACAGTTACAGCTGCTCATCTTTTCCTAGCCTGAACATGGGCATTAAGCACTGTTCCAGAGTTTCACCAACAGGTTTTTGGGCTTTGCCCAACGGACTGCAAGGATGGTTTCAAGTTAAGCTTTTTCAAATGATCTAAATTTTCTGACGGGCCTAGCAAAACGACACCAAGTCCAATTCTCCATACATTTAGAAAGAACCCCATCATAAAAACATAAGAATATAAGAGAAGCCAATGTTGGATCAGGCCAGTGGCCCATCCAGTCCAACACTCTGGGTCACACAGTGGCCAAAAACACCAGGTGCCCTCAGGAGGTCCAGCAGTGGGGGCAGGACACTAGAAGCCCTCCCACTGTTGCCCCCCCCCCCCCAAGCACCAAGAATACAGAGCATCACCTGCCCCAGACCGAGAGATCCTATCTATACGTTGTGGCTAATAGCCACAGATGGACCTCTGCTCCATATGTTTATCCAATTCCCTCTTGAAGCCGCCCATGCTTGTAGCCGCCGCCACCTCCTGTGGCACTGGATTCCACGTGTTAATCACTCTTTGGGGGAAGAAGTACTTCCTTTTATCCGTTCTAACCCGATTGCTCAGAAATTTCATGGAGTGCCCACAAATTCTTGTATTGTGAGAAAGGGAGAAAAGGACTTCTTTCTCCACCTGCTCTATCTCATGCATAATCTTGTAAACCTCGATCATGTCACCCCTCAGCCATCATTTCTCCAAGCAAAAGAGCCCCCAGTGCTTTAACCTTTCTTCGTCAGAAAAGTGTTCCAACCCTTCTATCGTTCTAGTTGCTTTTTTCTGCACTTTCCCCAATGCTATAATATCCTTTTTGAGGTGTGACCAGAACACACAGTCCAGTTTCATTATCTTGTGCCTGCCTAGCTGTTTCCGGTAGATACCTAAGACGAAAAGAAGCCCCACTTGCTATGGAAATGTGCGGGCACTCTCTTCTTTGATTTTCATTCTTCCTCGAGGTGGATTTTGCAATCGAATTTGAAATGTTTCTGTCATTCATGTGAGTCTTTTTAAAAAGCAATTTATGAGAAACGGTTCCCTTTGCAGGGCCCGCAGGAAGTCGCCTTGCACTTTCACGTTTGTGAGAAGGTGTGCCAACCGATCTGAAGCACGGTTCTCACAGGAAAAGAGATGTCACACCGTCTTTCCCAGAGGGCAGCAGTTGGTAATAAACTCACCACTCATTCTGGTTTCCCAAAGTGGTCCCCCGCTTTGAGGACTTTCCTAAAACATAGCTCTGTTTCCCCCACCCCAGAATGGGCATTAGGAATTTTGCCCTGAGTCATGGCTTATTGTTTATTTATTTATTTATTTATTTCGATTTATATCCCGCCTCACCAGCGAGCCGGCTCTAGGCGGCTAACAACAATACATCATAAACATACAAAGTTAAAAACATACATAAAATTATCTTAAATCACATTAAAATACAGCGAAACATCAAATCGCAGATGGCAACAGATACTAAACCACATCAGATACCAGCAGCCCACTATTTTCCAGCCAAATGGCTTCCACCACAGATGTTTTAGAGGTGGCTCACCACACCACCTACTAAGGGCCATTCCCTCCGGTGGCGGCCCCAAAAGCCTGGCAGAAGAGCTCCGCTTTGCAGGCCCTGTGGAACTGCAAGAGGTCCCGCAGGGCCCTGATGTTCTCCGGGAGCTCATTCCACCAGTGGGGAGCCGCCACCGAGGAGGCCCTGTTCCTGGTGGTTGTCAGTCTGGCCTCCCTCAGGCCGGGAAGGGTCAGGCGGTGTTGGGGGCCTGACCGCAGCGCTCTCTGGGGTATATACGGGGAAAGGCGGTCCCTTAGGTAGGCAGGCCCCAGGCCATATAGGGCTTTAAAAGTTAAAACAAGCACCTTGAACCGGATCCAGTACGCTATAGGCAGCCAGTGCAGCGCCCTCAACACAGGCCGGACGTGGTCCCTCACCGAGAGGCCCATCAGCAGCCTGGCCGTGGCATTCTGCACTACCTGCAGCTTCCAGAGCTGGGTCAAGGGCAGCCCCATGTAGAGATTTAATTTTAACCAGGGCTGTTTTGGGGCAGGAACACACAGGAACGGAGTTCCGGATGGCTCCTGAGTTGGCCACGCCCAGCAGGAACTCATTAGCATAATAGGCCACACCCAACAGCAGACACTCATTAGGATTGGCTACATTAGGGGTATGCGGCCTAACATGCAAATTAATTCCTGCTACAAAAAAGCCCTGGGTTTTGACAATGAACAAGGTAAAAAAGAATAAGAAGCAAAAGGCGGGTGTGGCTGGATGACCACTCTTCTGGCGACGTGGGGGTGTGGCCTAATATGCTAATAAGCTGTGCTGTCAGTGGCGTGGCCTAATATGCTAATGAGTGTCTGCTGTTGGGGGTGGCCTGTTATGCTAACGAGTTCCTGCTGGGCTTCTTCTACCAAAAAAAGGCCCTGGTTTTAACGGATATTTTCAGCTGCCCGATGTCTTTCAAAAAAACACTTTCACTATGGTGTTTTTCCCTCCAAGCTGGGAGATGGGAACAGGAAACCTCTCGCTGGAGTCATTGTCAGCCAGAATTGCCAACTGGCGGCGGTGGTGGCGGGGGGGACGGGACAATCCAGAGTCCATTGTTTCTTTCTGTTTAGAACCTGTTGCCAAAAACTGCAAAGACCAAACGCTTTTCCTCTCCCCTTAGAGATAGGCCTTGATAGCATCTCATTTTAGTTCTTATTTCTTAAATTACATTTCTAGGCCGCCCTACCCTGTAGAGTCACATTCATAAATTAAATGCACAGTTAAAACAATTTAAAAAATATAACAATTAGCCTAATTAGATAGCACTAGCAAACTTCGGATTGCACCACTGTCTCACGGGGGGGGGGGGGGGGCGGGTACAAGACATAGGAGTGCTAAATAGATGGAAACGTTCGCTGTCCTGTCGGAACATCTGCCTTAGGCTGATTTTACACCTCCCCTCTAAAGTAGTTTGACTGCTGTCTCTTCCTGTGCTGATTTCACAGTGGTGTGAAATTTCACTCCAGGGGGTTTAAGTGCACTAAGAAACCACAATTGTTTAAAGCAGAATAAAGCGGTATAATACTAGTTTGACCACAGGAGGGCAATTAGTAGATGTGGACATTTCAGTAGCAGCGCGGTTTCACACTGCACAGAGGTATGGGCAGGGTTTTTTGGAACTAGAATGATTCCAGCGGGAAAGTCAGATGTAAAATCAGCCTTACAGGCCCCACGGAACTGCATTAAGTCCTGCGGGACACAGATGTTGTTCGGCAGGGAGTTCCACCAAGTTGGAGCCGGGCCCGAAAATGTCCTGGCTCTGGTTGAGGACAGCTGGATATCTCTTAGGCCAGGGATTACTAGTAAGTTGTTGTCTGCAATGTGCAGTGCTCTTGGGGGGGGGGGGGCAGGGGTCTACCAGGAGAGGTGGTCCCGAAAACGAACTGCGGTTCATGCAGCAAGCTCTACACTAGGTGCTTTCACAGATGTGAAACGATGCAGCTTCAACCCACTTCGGCGGCAATTTGCAAGCGGATTTGGCCATCTCACACAGTAAAATCCTGCTGTGAAGTGCATTGAGAGTGCATCAGTTGGTGGGCTAGTCTCCCAGAGGGAACTAAACAATCTCAGTTTGGGCATCCCAGTTTGTCTGCTTTGTGCTTTTTTTGCCAGCTCCCAGCAGGGAACGCACTGTCCCAGTTCTGTAGCCAGATAGACCCAAGGTTGAGAGCTACTCAACACACTGAAGTGTGTGGATTCAGACACTGGCCAGTAGCTATGGCTCCGCCCCCTTCCTTAAAGGGCCAGCCCCCTTTCTTAAAGCCCCTCCCCATTCCTTAAGGGCCCCCCTGTTCCTTTCCCAAAGCATTTAAAGGGATCCTTTAAATGCTTGTGCGAAGAATTGGGGTGGCACGCGCCCCTCTTCCTCCCTCCTGCAAGATTTAAAGGGCCCTCCAGATGATCAGCTGAAGGGCCCTTTAAATGGGGCACTTTGAAGGGCCCTGATCAGCTGAAGGGCCCTTTAAATCTTGCAGGAGGGGTGGGTGAGGGGCACATGCCACCATCCCCTTCATTATGGCAAATAATGGCAGCCCCACCAGAAAAAAAAATGGCCCCACAAGCCACAAAATCCCAGCTACAGGCCTGTTCAGACATCATAACAAACCGCAGGTCCGACGACTGTGGGTTGAGGGAGGGGCTTGTGGTTCAAAAGCGGAGCATCGGGATTATATGCGGAAGGTCTCCGGCTCAACCCCCAACATCTCCAGTTAAAAAGTACCCAGGTTGCAGGCGATGGGGAAGACCTGAGACCCTGGAGAATGTCACGGCTGGGCCACAAGGTTCACAGCAAGCAAGAGACGTTGTCAACAGTCCGAGTCAGCAGGGAGTTCAGTTCAAGCAAGAGAGGTGCAAACAAGTCCGTGATTTAAGAGAGCAAGCAGAGTCAAGACGTGCCGGAGATCATAACCATAAATCAAAACCTGAATCCAAGGGACCGGGCTGATACCGTAGTCCAAGAATGCCGAGGTCAGGGATGCCAGAATACAAAGCCAGGAGCAGACGGGAGTCAAAGTACAAGCCGGGTCAGATGCCAGAGAGACAAGTCAGTTCCGAGGGTTCGAGACGCAGAGTTGGGTCCTGCCAACGAAGTTGCCAGCACGATTTGCTCACAGCAGCCGGTCTCCTAAAGTAGCGTGCTGGCTTGTTAGCTCATTACCTGCAGTCCTGGCTCATGCTTGTACTCAGGACTCACAGATCGCGTTCCCCGTAGGCGTGCTATTTTTCTCCTGACTTTGAGTTCTTGCCGTCTCCGTTCACCCAGCCGGCTTACAGGTGGGGGAGAGTCTGGAGGTGATAAACTTGGGCGGACAGAGCCTGATCAGCTTCAGATGGGCCTAGCTGCAGGCTTGATTCCCCAAGACTTGCACCTTCTTCTGTTAAAGGAGCCAAGTCCACTGGGTCAGAGGTTGAATCTGGAGCAGGCTTGACAGAGAACCACTGCCAGTCTGAGAAGACAAAACTGACTTTGACGGCCCAGTAATCTGACCCACGAGAAGGCAGTCTCATGAGAGCTGCAAACCATAGTTTGAAATCCCGGTTTGGTGCCAAACATCTATATTCAGATGCCACCACTGGCTGGGATTTGGACAAGGCCAATCCGTCCATGAGGCACACCTAGGTGACTGCCTAGGGTGCCAGAGGCAGAGGGGTGTCTGTACCAGCCCTGTTGCCTCCTTTCTTCCCGTGGAAGCAGGGTTTGCCATGATGGTGCGGCAGCCCTGGGTGGGGCCCCTGGCCACAGTGGCTAACCCTTGGCAAATGGCCTCAGTCTCCCTCTGTCAGGTGACAGAACGCTTTTCCAGTTCTGTCAACCAATCGGCCCCTGTGAGACCTGGTTCCTGTAAGAGACAGAAGAGAGAGAGAAGAGATTGTATTTATACTCCGACCTTCACTACCTGAAGGAGTCTCAGAGCGGCCTACAATCTCCTTTCCCCTCCCCACAACAGACACCCGGTGAGGTAGTTGGGGCTGAGAGAGCTCTTTCGAGGACTGCTCTTTTTCAAGAACAGCTGTGCCAGAACTACGGCTTGCCCAAGGTCATCCAGCAGCTGCAAGTGGAGGAGTGGGGAATCAAACCTGGTTCTCCCAGATTAGAGTCCGTGCACTTAACCATGACACCAAACTGAAGGATGAGGGCAGGAGAGAAAGAGAAAGACCCCCTTTTCCATGCTCCGGCCATGCCAGAGACTGACCCCCTGAAAGGAAGAGGGGAACAGTCACCCAGCGACACTTCATGTGTTATAGTCACAAAGGAGTTCTGCAATTCAACGGCAGCATTGGCAAATCCAGGGCTTTTCTTGTAGAAAAAGCCCAGCAGGAACTCATTAGCATAATAGGCCACACCTAACATCAGACACTCATTAGCATTTTAGGCCACACCCCCATGTTACCAGAAGAGTGGTCATCCAGCCACACCCACCTTTTGCTTCTTATTCTGTTTACCTTGATCATTGTCAAAACCCAGGGCTTTTTTTGTTGCAGGAATTAATTTGCGTGTTAGGCCACATACCCCTAATGTAGCCAATCCTAATGAGTTTCTGCTGTTGGGTGTGACCTATTATGCTAATGAGTTTCTGCTGGGTGTGGCCAACTCAGGAGCCAGCCGGAACTCTGTTCCTGTGCATTCCTGCCCCAAAATAGCCCTGGGCAAATCTTTTTTGCTCCCCAAGGATTGGAAATATCCTGGATCTCCTGAGATATCCCCAAAGCAGGAATCTCTTAGTAAGCCATGTGAAGAAATGCAGTTTTTCTCTGGAGGTTTGAAACCTTCACTTTGTGTTTTTAAAAGGGTTTTTTCCCCTCTTTGGGCAGAGAACAGGCAGGGAGGGAGGGAGGAAGTCAGTCAATCAGTTATTTTCATACAAAGGCTAATAAGTTGAGAACAGTGGGATGGTCAAGTTCTCCCTCCCTTTCAAGCAGGGAACAGAGATGTGGAGGAACTAAATACTAGAGACGTTTCAGGAAGGAAAATTCTAGAGACTTCAGGAAAAGTTCCTTTGACCTGACCTGGTCAGTGGGTGGGGAAAAGAGAGGTGATAAAACTCAGAGTAGCCAGGAGGAAGCCGTCTCTTTCATGCTTGGTCTATCAGGGCAGACATAACTCTTAACTGAGGTCTGGAGGAGGCAGCAATTTAACCATGTGCTGGTCTGGAGAGCTGGGGTAAGTTTCAAGGTAAAGGGAAATCTGTAGAGATCTATAACATCCTAAGCTAAGGAGCCTGTCCTATATATTTTAACATCTGATAGGGCATATAGAGAGAGAGGAACTGTGTTTTACCCATTTCCTTTTAATCCTTGCTCGATATGGTGTTGTGCTAAAAGTGTGCTTGTGAACATTTCTTTTTAATAAATACTTTATAACGTGTGATGCTGGTAGTGGTTCTCTGTACCACGTAGACTTCCACCATCTTGGACATGCTATTTTAAAAGGAGTGCCAGGGGGAAGGCAGGCAGCTGGCAAGTTGGCAAGCGGCTATTCCTCCCGAGGCACGCAAGGCAGTAAACTGTCCCTGTGGTGACCAGGTGCTGGGCAGTGGGAGACACAGAGGCAAGGCCCCAGAACTTGGAAGGGAAGCCGGGAGTCCTGACCCTCCCAGTGGGCAGTTCCTTGCAAAGGTCAGGTGGTGACAGTGGTTACCCGAGAGAAAAAGAAAAACCACTCCAGGCGTTGGGAAAACTTCGGAGGGCAGGGTGGAATAGGGGCTGCAGGCTGGAGAAGGTCTGTTCCGCCACAGGGTGCAAGGACAAATGGTAAGAGTAAGGGAAAGAAGGGAACATTGTGTTCTGATAGACACCAGGGCCCTCATGTTTTGCATAAGATAAATAGCTCTCTGGACCATTTTTAACACCGCAGCAGTCTCTTGACTGACTCTGAGCCCTTCAGCTCCCCTGTGATTTATTAAGTCCCTCGCCTGCAAGTAAAGCCCCGCATGGATTTGTCACCAGTGTGGCAGCAGCCGCTGGCAGGGGTGAATGGAAAGTCCTTTTCCCCTGGAGAACTTTTTGGTTCTCAGTCTGAAATGAGCCTTTTACCCAAAGGCAGCCTCCCCTCCACCCACAGAAAGGTGCCGACTGAATGAGATTCTATTTAGAAAAGAGAAATGATTTTCCTCCGTGAGAAGCTGCAGCAGTCCAGCTAGCAATGGCATAGATTTAGGTTTGCTAGGTCTCCTAATATACCGGATCTCCCACCACCTGTCAGCTGGGCAGCAGGAGGAAATTCCCCAGAGAAATGGGGGGAATTTGGTATCCCCAGTGTGATGACATCACTTCCAGCATGGCCTGGAAGTGATGTCATCATGACAGGAGACACTCTAGCATTCACCCCAGACTCTATGGTTAGACTACTGCGTTTGGGGCAAATGCTAGAATAATATTTTTTATTGATTTTTTCCCTACACCTATACTAAAAACTACAAAAAGAAAAACTAAACTACCCTAAGGTATACAAGATGGACAATTTGTTACATACTGTGTACAGTTAAGATATCTAAGAGGCGGTTTTAGTACTTGGATCCGCTCTTACAATAAATTTTTTTGCTGATACAATTATTACATGTTGACATTCCTGTCTCGCAAACAGATTGAAAGATTTTTACACTACGTTTACATTAATACATGATGTGTAAATAAGTTTACATAGTAACAGCATTATTTTTTCTTTGGTTCTCTACTTCTCTTCTGCCTTTTACTTTTGGCTTTTGGGGCAGCCGCCCCTTTTTCAGAGTCAGAGTTCCCACTCGATGCTTTACCACTCCCTGAGTCATCAAAGCCATACATACTCTCCTGCAACGCCAGCGAATCTTCTTGTGCAGCTTCAGCTTCCTTCTTTTTGTGTTCATCCAGGAATTTCTTTGCTTGTTCCACACTGTCAATTTTACATTTTTTATCTTTATAGCTGAACTGGAGGCCTTCCGGAACTTGCCAGCAATAAGAAATCGATTCAGATTGTAACCACAAAGTCAAATTTCTATATGCCTTTCCTCTCTTTCTTATTTCAAACGGAATGTCTTTCAATACTTTGATTTCCTCTTCTTGAACTTTCAAAGATGTTCTATTGGTGGCTTTTAGCACCATATCCCTGGTTGATCTTTTGGAGAATCTAACCATTACTTCCCCTGGCAGGTTTTTCTTCTTAATAAATTCTGGGTATGTCCTATAGGCCATATCCATATCGCTTTGTATTTTTTCTGCTTCCAAACCTGCCACTGGGGCCAATGCTTCACTCAACAGCTTGGTTAAATTCTCTCCTTTTTGTTCTGGTACATTTTGAAACCTCAAGAAAAAATTAGAACGATCCATCTGAACTTTTAAAACACAGTCTCCTCGTGTGGCTTTCTCTTTCTCCAATTTTGCCAATCTTGAATCCTGCTTATGCACAACAGTTTTAAAGTCCGAGAACTCCTGTTTCAGCTCCTGAGAATTCTTATTTGACTCTGTAATTTGCCTCTGCATGGAGTCCAGTTTAGAACTGATTGCAGTTAGTTGGTCCACTAGGGGTCGCAATAGCGTCGAAAATGCCACGTTCGTCTCAGTAGATTCGCTCTTTGTTCCCAGAAGGTTTCCTCCGACTCTGGGTGAGGGGTGTCTCCCTGTCATCTTCTTTCATTTCGTCTTATTGTTTACAGTTAGATAAGGGACACCATGAAAAAACAATGTCTATTCTTCAAATTTACATCATCTGGAAGTTCTCTTTTTCCTCTGCGCGATCCAGCAATTCAACACCGTCTAGACACTTTTACTTTCACAGCAGGACCGTGGGAAAGTCTTCCGTCTTAAGATAAACAACGCCAGTGAAGAGTGGGTGGGGGGTAATACCTCCGCCCCTTGCCCCAAACGCTTTAATTCCGAAATTAATGGAGACTCACGCCTTAGTCCATTGCGTAGCTATTTAGCCATCGCCTCTGCGAGCAGTCCGTCTTGCAGCTTCACAACAGTGCTTTGCAGCCCGAGGGCTTCTCCGGTGGGAGGAATCTATAGGGGTAAAGAGATGCCTCGATCCCGCGGTCGCCACCGCCGGGAGAGGCAAACTCCAAGCACCCCAGACAGGTTCCCTTCACTAGGGTCCCTGGGGGCTCGGCACCTGTCCGTAGCCCCTTCCTTCCCACCGAGAGCGGCACACATCTCCCTCAGTGCGGGGAGATGCGGCCGCCATTACCGTGCCAGCCACCGGAAATCAAGCAGCAGCGACCAAGTTTACAGACATCTGTACAGACAGCTTACGAGGCAGCTGAAGGGCCACTGTCCAAGGGCCGTTGCCACAGAATGCCCTGCCTTTTAATATTGCTCCATGGGTGGCACTTCCCTTCATGCTTCACTGTCAAGTTGGAGCAAAGGTGCATCAGGGGAGCCCCCAAAGGTCTCTGATGTTTCAGTCTGTCAAAAGACACCACCAGCCTCAAGGAACTTGGGTGGAAACCAAAGGATTGTGTGTGCCATTCAGAGAGAGAGAGGCGTACTGGTTAGAGTGGCAGACTAGGATCTGGGAGTCCCCCCTCTCTGTGATAGGTGACCTCAGGTCAGCCAAACACTCTCAGCCTAACCTACCTCGCAGGGTTGTTGTGAGGATAAAATGGAGGAGGTGGATAATGAGGAATACTACACTGAGAGAGCTAGTTTGGTATACTGGTCAGGAGCACAGACTCTAACCTGGGAGAACCAGGTTTGATTCCCCACTCCTTCACATGCAGCTGCTGGTGTGACCTTGGGTCAGTCACAAGTTCTCACTGAGCTGTTCTCTCAAGGGCAGTCCTCGAAAGAGCTCTCTCAGCCCCACCTACCTCCCAGGGTGTCTTTCGTAGGGAGGGGAGGGGAAGGGAAAGGAGATTGTAAGCCGCTCTGAGACTCCTTCAGATGGGGGAGGGTGGGTATAAATCCAATCTCTTTCTTCTCTTCTTCTTCTTTGGAGGAAGGGCGACATTTTTTAAAAGCAGTAAATAAATACGAGTGGCAGCTGTTGCAGCAGGAGTGGGGGGGGCTTATTCCAGCTTCCTCCTCCCCCCCCCCCCCAGTGCCCTAGCAATGCAGCAAGAACAAAAAAGACTAGATGGGGACAGGAATTGCATTTCAGGGGAGAAGTAAGGGGTGTTGTGTGTGTGTGTGTGTGTGTGTGTGAGAGAGAGAGAGAGAGAGAGACTAAAAGTTAAGGTGACTTCTGGCGACCCCTTGTGGGGCTAGGACATTTCAGAGAGGTGGCTTTGATATTACCTGCCTCTGCGTCCCGGCCCTGGTATTTCTTGGAGGTCATCCTTCCAAATACTTGCTGGCTTTCAAGATCTAATGAGATTTGGGTTTACCTGGGTAAGCTTTTGAGACCACATGGCGCTATTACTTGGTCGCTGCTTCTGGAGGTAGCACGAAATACCCTGGGCTTAGCCCCTTGAACAGGGATTCCCAAAATGTCACCCATAGCTGCCACAGTAACCACCACTGGGCTTCCTGGCATTGAGGCTGCCATCCTCCAGGTGCGGCCTGGAGACCCCCCCCCCCCCAGAATTACAACTGGCCTCCGGATACAAAGATCATTTCACCTGGAGAAAACAGCAGTTTTGTAGACTGACTTTTATGGCATTCTACCCTGCTGAGGTCCCTCTCTTCCTCAAACCCCACCTTCCCCAGGCATCACTCCCCCCCCCCCAATCTCCAGGGATTTCCCAATCTGGAGTTGGCCACCCTTCTCCAGGCTGAGAAGAGTTGCTCCATCATGGTTGAACTGGACAGAGCCCGTGACTGTAAAGTCCTCTAAGAACGACCTGGGAGCAAGAGATGGGTAAAGCGACTAGCAGTGGTTTCACTGGCTACAGCTCAGAAGTTCATTCTTCGGAGTACCCATCTGCCGGAAGGTCTGTGAAACCTGCAAGAAGTAATAATAATCGAAAGAGAAACTGCTGACGGAAGCAACATGCAAAGATAGGAGGATAGTGAACCAGGGTGGTCGGGGATTGCGCTAACATCTTGATTAAGGTTTTTGTTCACACGCGTGCATAAAAGGAAGCTTGCCGCGGACACGATGTGGTCAAAACGCAGCGGAAGAGAAAGCTGCTGGGACCGATCTTCTGACACACTCAGAGAAAGCAGCAGAATTTATTGGCCACCCTGCCTGAATGAGATTTCTATTCAGCTCTTCCTATTCTGGCGGTGCAGGCCTGACTCCCACCATTTTGGAGTCGATTCATGTCCTGTTTGCCAGTCACAAACAGGAAGCCAGTTTTTCCACGGTTGCTTGTACAGTTTGTTAACCTGTTGGTGTGACTGTCTGGCAGGTTGCTTCACTATATCTATATATCTAATTCCGAAGGCGCGCCCTGCGTGCAGATATCTAAATCCATGCCGGGGGGGGGGCACCTGGGGGACAGGGAGATTTTTCTGCACACTTGGGGAACTCCCAGGTGTGCACAAAAATCCTAAAAGTAAAAAAAAACTTTTTGGGGGGATATTTAAATCCCCCGAAAAGTTAAAGAGCATTCCCTGTGCATGCACAGGGAACACTCTCAGAACTGCTGTGGCTGATGGTTGGGAGGCATCTAAGCCTTGCTGCCAGAGCCACGGGGGGGGGGGGGGAATCGGCGGGCCTAGTGAGAGATGCTCAGGCCTTGCCGGTGCCCAGGGGGAGCGGCAGGCCGAGCGGGCCCGCCGCGGCAGCCGGGGGGAGGGGGATGGTGGGGGGAAGAGAAGTGGTGGGCCGAGCACCTCTTGGGCGCTCAGGTCCGCCGCAGCAGCCGGGTGGGTGGGGGAGATGGGAGGGAGAGAAGACTCACCTGTGGGTGCCTCCTCCACTCGGTGGAGCTCCTTCTCTCCCCCCCACGAGTATTGTGGGTCCCCCCCTTCTTGTCTCGTCCTAATCAAGTGGCACAGTGTGGTTTTTCATGAGCACACCCTCCCACATAGCCCAATCTAATTCTGCTTTCTGCCCCTGTCATCCTTGCTGCATAACTGTTCTGCCTGGCTAGCAATTTATTTACGTAGCCAATTAAAACATACACTCAATCACAAATAAATGCAATTTTTACAAAATAACATCCTACCCTCCAGTGTTTTTCCAAGTAGTTCCCAGCAGGGGTCATTGCGTAGAAAAAGAGGTGCAGGAGCTCATTAGCATACTCATTAGCATAACTCATTAGCATAGGCCACGCCCCCTGACATCACCGGAAGTGTGTCAGAAAGGGAAGCAAAGGGGGGGGGGGCATCTTCAAAAGCCTCCCCTTCCCTTCCCCAGCTGGCTTGCCAAGGCGGGCGGGGGGGGGGGAGCGAAGCGAGAAGGGCCGCATAGAATACAATGGAAAGATCGTGCCGCAACTGCCACGTGACTCTAAACAGAAGGGGTTTAAACTTTAAACCCCTTCTCGCTTCACTTCCTCCACAGGCCCGCTGGGAGCTGGGGGAGGGACTTGCCACCACTAGGAGAGTGCAAATTAAAAAAATTGGCCCGATTCAGATTGGGCCAGTTCAGGCCACATCTGTTCTGGCTGCCATACGACCCCCACATGTTAGTTTCGGCAATGCAAGCGGATTTGGGAGTCATTCCCCCCCCCCCCCCCATCCCCAGCCGAATGTCAGTTTCAGCCCCATTATACCCTATGGGCCATTGAAGTCAGTGGCAAAAACTCATCGGGTATATGAGGGGCTGGAGGAGAAGTGGTTTGAGGGAGAGGTTCCAAACTTGCAGGGTAGCTGCTGGGGCCTCTCCCCGAAATACCCACCATGTTTCAAGAAGATTGGACCATGGAGTCCAATTCTACAGGGCCCCAAACAGGTTGCCCCATCCCCTCCATTGTTCTCTATGGTGGGAAAAACATTACTTTTTTCCCACCATAGAGAACAATGGAGGGAATGGGAACAACCAGTTTGGGGGCCCGTAGAATTGGACCCCCTGGTCCAATCTTCTTGAAACTTGGTGGGTATCTGTGGGAGAGGCTCCAGCAGCTATTCTGTAAGTTTGGAGCCTCTCCCTCAAACCCCCTCCCCTCCAGTCACTTTTTAAGCCGCCGCTGAATTTCAGCGGCAATTCGGTGGCGGGCCGAATCAGATTCGGCCCGTGGCTGCCCTAGTGCCCGCACCTGGGCTGGTGGATCACCGCTTCGCTGCACTCTGGCCCCAAATGACCTAGTGTTCCTAGTGACCCTACATATGTATGTAAGTGCCATCGAGCTGCAATCACCTTCTGGCAACTCCAGCAAGGGACTCTTAAGGCAAGAGCAAGGCAAAGGTGGTTTGCCATTGCCTGCCTCTTCAGAGCCTTCCTTGGTGGTCTCCCTTCCAAGTACCAACTTGTGACCCAAATGGCTGCTGATCCATTTCAGTTGGCAGTGTCTTCATGCAGAGTTTTGCCAAAACTGGATGCAGACCTGCTCGGCAAGCATTCAGCCAAATAAGTTGGGGAATCATTTCAGGTCTGAGTGACACCTACGTCAGCTCAATCGCTGAGCCCATCAGAGAGAAAAACCCCCCACAGCATCCTTAATCCTAAACCAATTTACACCAGTTTGGTGTAGTGGTTAAGTGAGTGGACTCTAATCTGAGAGAACCAGGTTTGATTCCACACTCCTCCACTTGCAGCTGCTGGCATAACTTTGGGTCAGTCACAGCTCTCTCAGAGCTGTTCTTGAAAGAGTCGTTCTCTCAGAGCTCTCTCAGCCCCACCTACCTCACAGGGTGTCTATTGTGGGAAAGGGAGGGGAGGGGGAAAGAGATTGTAAGCCGCTCTGGGACTCCAATTGAAGGGCGGGGTATAAATTTATTTGTTTGTTTGTTTAAATTTCTATCCCGCCCTCCCCGCCTCTTGGCAGGCTCAGGGCAGCTAACAGCACAATTCCTATAAAATTCCATAAAACAGCCATAGAATAAAACATACTATACAGACTTTAAAATACAATACATGATGGCAAAAACTTCAGCATCTTTGCCCGGGCGGTGTCAATAGACTTCTTCTGGACCTGGTGCTGATGGTCCATTGGCAGTCTTCAGTGCAGAGGTGGTTTATAGCCAGGGCTATAAAGTCGAGGCGGTCCCTACTTGAAAACCTGGTGGAAGAGCTCTGTCTTACAGGCCCTGCGGAACTGTAAAAGGTCCTGCAGGGCCCTGATGTTATCCGGGAGTTTGTTCCACCAGTGCGGGGCCGCCACCGAAAAGGCCCTGGCCCTCGCTGCTGCCAATCGGGCCTCCTCAGGTCCTGGGACAACCAGGCGGTTCTGGGAGCCCGATTGGGTACATACATAAACCCATTCTTCTTCTTTTTCTTCTTGTAAAATTCATTGAAGTCAATGGAATACAACTGTCTCTGGGATTTGCACTGCAGGATTCTAACCGGTAGACCACATTGCCTCTCTTGACTCTTTGAGCTGAATGAAATCGCAAGTCTTTTAATGTAAATCGCAAAGTGATTCCAAGGGTCCTCTGTGGGATAGGAACACTATCTTCCTTATGCAAAATGTTTGCGCTTGAACCAAGGTTGGCATTTTCCTTGCAGAGATTTTCCTAGAACGATGTGACCCTTTTGAAAAGCACTTGAAGAATGATCTCGAATGGACATAAAGTCAATGTTGGGAACCTTTTACTTGGGCTGTCTGAGTGGAACTCCATCCTTTGAGCAGGACTGCAGAAGCTGGGAGGGACCATTTGTTTGCAGCCAGGCCTTGGACTGAGGGGAGTATTAATCTTGATAGAGAAAGAGCCCCTCGCAATATGACTCCAAAACAGAATGATTTATTGAAAGGGAACTTCAAATTCTATTTGGGCTTGTGCCATCTTTCTTCTTTGGTAAATAACCGGGAAGGGGAGACAAGAAAAGCTTGAAATTAGTGCCGGGGTCTTTAGCCTTCCAGTTGTCACCCAGACAAAGATGAAATGTGCTTGTGGTTTGATCCATCAATATTCAGCTACCCACAGAGACCAAGCTGGTAAAAAATGGTTTTGCGCCTGCTTCAGTCCATTGTTGTGGTTGTTGTTATCGAACAATTGTAACTTTTAAGAGCTCTGTTTTTCAGAAAAGGAGGAAATACCCCACTACATTGTGTGTGACTCTGATGGATCGGGGTACCAACTCTAGATAATGAAATTCCTGGAGATCTGGCAGGGGAGCCGAGAGAGAGGGGAAAAGAATCTATAAATTCAGCAGCAGAAGAATCCACAGATTCCCCTGTGGGGAGAAAAGCAATATATAATAGTATATTGTCAACCTTCTAAAGACGTCATTTTCTCCAAAGGAACTGATCTCGGTTGCCTAGAAATCACTGGCAATACAGGGAGATCGCCAGGCCTTACCTGGAAGTTGATAACCCTTCTGATAGCTATTTCGTTTTCTACCCATACCTGAACATTTGAAGTTCAGTAACAGGAAGTGAGGCGGAGAGGTGCAGTGGCTCAGAGGTTAAGATACTAAGCTGGAGACCGGAAGGTCGGTAGCTTGGCAGTTCGAGACCCGAGTGCCACGTGATGACAGAGTGAGCTCCCGTCTCTGGCCCCAGCTCCTGCCAACCTAGCAATTCGAAAGCAAGAAACTGCAAGTAGATAAATAGGTACCGCTTCAGCGGGGAGGTAACAGCGTTCCGTGCACCTCGACGTTCAGTCACGTTGGCCACATGACCACGGGAGAAGTCTTTGGACCATGCTGGCTCTTCGGCTTGGAATTGGAGACGAGCACCACATCCCTAGAGTCGGATTTGACTGGCTTTCGAGCCAGGGAAACCTTTACCTTTAATGGAAAGCTGACCAGGGTTACTGAGTCTGCAGCCCATAGCAGGCCTTGAAAATAATCATCATTCCTTATCATGTGGAGAGGGGCCGTGGCTCAGTGGTAGAACATCTGCTTCAAATGCAGAAGCTCCTATGTTCAATCCCTGACATATCCAGTTAAAAGCATCAGGTAGCAGAAAGTGCGAGACCCTGGAGAACAGCTGCCGGTTTGAGTAGACCTTGATTAACCAGTGATCTGACTTAATGCGTTGATGTCTCCTTACATCTAGAATTTGGAGATCTACTGCTTCTCAGCATGGAGGCTCTATTGGAGTTATTATGCTTCATCATTATTGTCCTGCATTTCCTTTGTGGACTTGTTCATCTTTCTGTTGGCTTTCAATAACCCCAGCTAGATATTCAGTCTGATAGAAGAAGAAGAGATGGGATTTATACTCCACCCTTCACGAACCAAAGGAGTCTCAGAGTGGCTTACAAACTCCTTTCCTTTCCCCTCCCCACAACAGACACCCTGTGAGGTAGGTGGGGCTGAGAGGGCTCTGACAGAAACTGCTCTTTTTCAAGAACAGCTCTGACAGAACTATGGCTTGCCCAAGGTCATCCAGCAGGTGCTCTTTCTACGAAATGACCCCTGCCTTCCCCTCCAGGTGCAAGTGGAGGAGTGGGGAATCAAACCCGGTTCTCCCAGATTAGAGTCCACACACTTAACCACTACACCAACCTGGCTCGCATGCTGCAAACTGCTGCAAAGGAGCTGGCAGCAAGTTCTTCAGAATGGGGCCTTTGAGCTAGTTTTCATTGCAGCTCACGCTAGATGTGGCAGATGATAGAATGGAGATCTTCCTCTGAACTGTCCTTAACAAAACACATTTTCAGGAGGATGCAAAGTCAGGCTTTCCACCTCCGGGTTGGGAAATCTATGGAGATTTGGGGGGGGGGGAGCCTGGGGAGGGCGGGGTTTGGGGGAGGGTGGGGACTCAATGGGACATAATGCCATACCGCCACCCTCCACACTGGACATTTTCTCCTCAGGGACTGATTTATGTAGTCAAGAGATCAGTGGCAATTCTGGGAGATCTTTAGGCCCTGTCTGGAACCTTAATCCCATGGGGAAAGTGAGAATGCTTGGTTAAGAGAATGGAGATTGGTTCCAACAAACAATGTACACAATATATTGAGCGATTCTTGAGAAAGAAGGCTGGGAACGGCTTGTCAGCCGGGAAGTCGTCGGACAGCTTGTCTGGAGGTGAGAATTATTTGTCCTTAAGAGTGTCACGACTGTTGAATCGCCTCTTCTGTAGCAGCAAGCTCTGAAATAAAATATCACTTTTGGATTACCGTATTTTTCGCTCCATAAGACGCACTTTTCCTCCCCCAAAAAGTGTGTGGGGGGGGGGAGTGTGTGCGTCTTATGGAGCGAATATGGAGCTTTTCTTACCTGTAACAGGGCTCTTTCTTCAGCAGGAACGCAGGGGAACGCCATTCAGGCTGGCATCCCAGCCTTCCCCGCCCCTCCCTGCTGGGCCTGAGCTGTTAAGACTTAAAAGGGAAACGGCAGGAAAAACCCCACCAGGCTAAGTACTCTTTCCCTTTAAGTGCTTTCCCCCTTTAAGACAGCCAGCAGCAGAAAGTCCCGCCCACAGATTAAGCTCCGTGGCTACTTTGCACAGGAAGGCCTGGCTTTGCATGGCATGCCCACGTCTCGCTTCTTTCCTTTCTCTATCTTTCCTCCTTCCTTCCTTCCTTTCCTTTTTTCTGTCTGTCTGTCTGTCTTTCTGTCTCTCTCTCTGTCCCCACCTTTCTTTCTTCCTTTCTCTTTCTCTCTCTCTCTCCTCCTCCTTCCTTTATCTCTCTCTCTCTCTTTCTTTCTTTCTGTTTCATTTTTCCTGTTTTCCTCCTCTAAAAACAAGGTGCGTCTTATGATCAGGTGCGTCTAATGGAGCGAAAAATACGGTACATTTGTATAGGTGCTAGCTATTCAGATAAGGGAATTTTTGGACAGTTCCCTTCATATCCTTTGTTACTTCGATTATGTATTTTGTAAATACCTGTAACATGATTACACTTGTTTAGTATGTTGCACACAATTTATATTTTCATTAAATATTATTTGCATGCAGGGCTCTTTTTCTAGCAGGAACTCCTTTGCATATGAGGCGATACACCCCTAATGTAGCCAATCATTCAAGAGCTTACAGTAGCCCCTGTAAGAAGAGCTCTGTAAGCTCTTGGAGGATTGGCTACATTAGGGGTGTGTGGCCTAATATGCAAAGGAGCTCCTGCTAGAAAAAGAGCCCTGTTTGCATATACTATATGTTTATACATGGTGTTTTCCATTGTTTTGTACTTCTTTCACTGTGGTCCCTGCTACTGGTTTTTTATTTTGTTTTTTGAAAATGTTTATTGCTTTTCTACAGATACCACAACACTAAAAAGACTACAACACTAAAAACTAGCATCCTAAAAAAAAACAACACCAGGCGCCAACATCCTTAAGCCAGAGCTTGGTTCCAGAAAACAACAGTGGCCAAGGATCCTGAGCTACCCGCAGCCAGCCAATGAGACCTCTGGGGGGAAATTCAAACCCTCCAATAGGACTGTGGGTGTGTCTTGGGAAGGTGTATATAGTTGGCCTTCAGCTGGTTATCTTTGTCGTGTTGTATACCTAATAAACTGAGCTGTTCATCACTACCTCGTCCTGTTTCTCCACACATCGGACCCAGTACACAAGGATCATAAAATCTATAAGGGGTAGAGTTTTTCTGCAAAAAAAATTGGTCAGACTTTTATATTGCTTCCTTTCTTTCCTTATTTCGAAAGGTCTATCTTTTACGACTCTGATTTCAACGTCTTTGATTTTTAAGACTGTCCCGTTTGTGGCCTTGAGCACCCCATCTCTTATAGATCTCTTGGAGAATCTCACCACAATCTCCCCAGGCAGGTTTTTCTTCTTTACAAATTCAGGATATGTCCTGTAGATCATGTTCATCTCCCTTTGAAAAAGATTCACTTGTAAACCTGTTATTGAGGCTAACGCTTCAGTTAGGATTTCCTTCAGATTCTCACCTTTCTGTTCAGGGACACCTTGAAATCGCAGAACATATGCTGTTTTTTCCATTTGTAGACTTAAAAGTTGATCTTTGTCGGATGCTCTTTCTTTCTCCACCACTTTTAGTCTCTGTTTCATTACTTTTCCCTTGGCTTCAACCATTTTAACTGATTTAGCTGTCTCCTTTGCTTTAATGTTGGTTTCTTTAATCTGTTTTTGGAGTGTATCAAAGTTTTTATTCAAGTTGGTCATCTGACCAAGCAGAGGGCGCAATGCTGCAGTTAACATGTTGGGAAAGTCAGTATTTGCTTCCAGTTTAGGAAGATGTAGTTTTGGAGAGGGTTTTGATCTTGTCGCCATTTTTTCTCCCCTGCCAGTCATTGTTTACTTTTCAGGAAAGTTTACAAAGTGAAAGAAAGCTTATCTATAAATCTGCTCAGGGCTCATTTTGTAGCAGGTGCTCCTTTGCATATTAGGCCACACACCCCTGATGTAGCCAATCCTCCAAGAGCTTACAGTAGCCCCTGTAAGAAGAGGTCTGTAAGCTCTTGGAGGATTGGCTACATTAGGGGTGTGTGACCTAATATGCAGAAGAGCTCCTGCTATGAAATGAGCCCTAAATCTGCTTTGTGAGGAGCTACACTCCACTTGGTTTTCATCAGCAACGCCAGCAAGCCAAGTCCCCCAAATCTATGCTCAGTTCATTTAAAATGGGGGGGACCTTCCCTCTCCCTCACCGCTTTTCACTCAGGACTTTGGCTTCACTTCATCACATATCCAGTTGAGTGGAATTGGACTCACACTTCGTTCATTGTTGCACCGATGGTAAGGGTTGATTCACTTGTTTGTTCGATCCGTTGCTCACCTGACTGGTGTGCACCTCTTGGTGCCATGGTGGTGCTGCAGCAGTGGGACCTTTCAGAGCAAAGGGGAGCCTCGATCCCTTGGCCATCACCTCGGGAGAGGCACCCCTCACACCCCTGGCTGGGAACCCCCTACAAGGGCTCCGAGAGGGGAATCATCTGGCACCCCTCCTGTACGCTGGGCTATGGGCTGCCCGAGTCAGAGTTCCAATGGAGCATGCCCACCATTAGAGTCACCAGAGCGAGAAGTCATGATCGCTGCTATTGTTAATGCCCATCTGGAAGTTGGCAACCCTAAAATTTGAGTGAATTTGGGGAAATGAAATTACATGAAGGACCAGCTCTTTTTTGCCTCACAAAAAGTGAAATTTTACAGGGCACTATGCTTTTCCCCTTGAGACTCTGCAAGAAAACTAAGATAAGGTTGCCAATCTCCAGGTGTTAGCTGGAGATCTGGGATTACCATTGATCTCCAGGCAACAGAGAAAATGGCTGTTTTGGATGGTGGAGTCTATGGCATTATGCCCCACTGAATTCCCTCCCCTCTCCAAACCCCACATCCCTCAGGCCCCACCCCCCAAATCTCTAGGTATTTCCTAACATGGAGCCAGCAGTCCTAAAGCCAGAGTATTAATGAAGTAAAAGAATCACCAAATTTCCCTGTGGGGGAAAAAAGCAGTTGGGGAAAATGGCTGGAGGGGAAAGGGTTAAGCAGCTCTTCTTTCCAGTTCTTCTGCTCAGACTCACACCATCCAGAACTTGAGGTAAAAAGGTCAGGGGAGAGATGAAGAGATAACAAAAAGGATATTACAGCATTGGAAAAAAGGGCAGAAAAGGGCAACTAGAATGATAAAAGGGTTGGAACACTTTCCCTATGAAGAAAGGTTGAAGCGCTTGGGGCTCTTTAGCTTGGAGAAACAATGGCTGAAGGGGTGACATGATCGAGGTTTACAAGATTATGCATGGGAGAAAGAGCAGGTTGAGAAAGAAGTCCTTTTCTCCCTTTCTCACAATACAAGAACTTGTGGGCACTCCCAGGGGTCCTTTCGAGCAGGAGCTCGGGGGAGCGCAGCTCCGGGAGTTGGTGCCAGCCCCCCCCCCCCCCCACGAGGGAATGCCTGCTGGTGTCAGGGCTGCAGCAAAATGACCCCTCCCCTGGAAAGGTCCTTGTTCCTTGTTGACCAGCCTTCTGAAGGCCTCAACCACCACTGAAGCTATCCTCCCAAAATAGTGGTATTTCTGAAGCTTGGATTAGTTGCTGTCCCCTCTCTGCCAGCTCTTTCTTTCTTTCTTTCTTTCTTTCTTTCTTTCTTTCTTTCTTTCTTTCTTTCTTTCTTTCTTTCTTTCTTTCTTTCTTTCTTTCTTTCTTCTCTGTCTCTCTCTCTCTGTCTCTCTGTCTCTCTTCTTTCTTTCTTGCCTTCTGACATATTTCTGGTGATGTCAGTGGGTATGGCATATGCAAATAAGTTATGCTAATGAGTTATGCTAATGAGCTCCTGCACCTCTTTTTCTACGAAATGACCCCTGGGCACTCCATGAAATTGCTGAGCAGTCAGGTTAGAACAGATAAAAGGAAGTCCTTCTTCACCCAAAGAGGGATTAACACGTGGAATTCACTGCCACAGGAGGTGGTGGCAGCTACAAGCATGGACAGCTTCAAGAGGGAATTAGATAAACATATGGAGCAGAGGTCCATCAGTGGCTATTAGGCACAAAGTATAGATAGGAACTCTCAGTCTGGGGCAAGTGATGCTCTGTATTCTTGGTGCTTGGGGGGGCAACAGTGGGAGGGCTTCTAGTGTCCTGGCCCCACTGGTGGACCTCCTGAGGGCACCTGGTGTTTTTGGCCACTGTGTGACAGAGTGTTGGACTGGATGGGCCACTGGCCTGATCCAACGTTGGCTTCTCTTATGTTCTTATGTTAACATGATTCCCGAATTTATTTATTTAGTTAGTTATTTACTTCCAGGTCTCTCTTTAACAGAGACGCAAAGCAGCCTCCACCATGGTTCTCCACACTTCTATTTTACCTTCACCGCAACAACCATATGAGTTGAGTTAGGCTGTGTGACTGGCCCAAGGTCACCCAGTGAGCTTCCACCGAAGGAGGGGGGGGGTTCTCTTCAATCATTAGATGTATTTCTACAATCTGTCCAGCAGAGGGCAACCTTGGTCCACAAATTGGTCTTTGGGAAGACAGAAATAGATGTCTCTAAAGGAATTCTGGAGACAACCAGGATTCCAGCTTGCTTGCAAAAATCTCACTTAAAGGCAGAAAGCCCTAAATGAACAGATACTTGTGGGGGGCAGGGGAGCGCCACTCAAGTGCTTTGATGGCTCAGAGGTTGACAGTCCCTCTCTGATGTCTCCTCAATTAAGATAATGCCAACACAAACCGTGGCAACTTCTTTCAGGGGCCCAGGAGTTCACAAAGAGCCAGTCTGGTATAGTGGTTAAGAATGCAGACTCTAATCTGGGGGGACTGGGTTTGATTCCCCACTCCTCCACATGCTGCTGCTGGTGTGACCTTGGGTCAGTTACAAGTTCTTTCAGAGCTGTTCTCTCAAGAGCAGTCCTCGAAAGAGCTCTCTCAGCCCCACCTACCTCACAGGGTGTCTGTTTTGGGGAGGGGGAGGGAAAGGAGCCACTCTGAGATTGCTTTGGGTAGTGAAGGGCAGGGTATAAATCCAGTTTCCTCCTCCAGACTTCTGGCAACACCTAGTGAGGTTCGGACATTTCAGAGAGGTGGCTTGTCTGCCTCTGCGTCCCAGCCCTGGTATTCCTTGGAGGTCTCCCTTCCAAGCACTTGCCAGGGTGCACCCTGCTTAGCTTCCAAGATCTGACAAGATTGGGCTTGCCTGGGCTATCCAGGTCAGGTCAAGCTTTCATTTTTTTTCTGATGTGAAAAAAATTAAAACATTTTATTTGACTCAGAACATTCATTATTTTCCTTCTGATTTTAAAAGAAATCAAAACATTCTTGTGTCTCCCTAAAAGTATTGTGGCTTCTAGGCACTGTGCCTCCTGTGCCTAATGGATAAGTCGGCCCTGCCCAACCTTACACTTATGGATCTTTTCTAGCTCCTTTGTGGCTGCCTTCCTTCCCCAGTTTCAGCCTCCTTCTGACTTCTTGGGTGCAGTCTCCCTTTGGGTTGATGATGGAGCCAAGGAATAGAAATAATCTTTAATGATTTCAGTTTCTTCATCGTCAGCCTTAAAGCTGTGCAGTTCCCCAGTAGTCATTCCTTTTGTCTTCTTGATGTTCAGCTGTAGTCCTGCTTTGGCACTTTCTGCTTTAACCTTCATCAGGAGTCATTTCAAGTCTTCACGGTCTCCTGCCGAAAATGGGGTATCAGCTGCATATCTCAAATTGTTAATGTTCCTTCTACCAGTTTTTCACTCTGCCTTCATCTAAATCTAATCCAGCTTTCCTTACAACACGTTCTGCATACGGATTGAAAAGAGACAGGGAGTTGAAATGCACCCTTGTCTGACACCTTTGCAATTGGAAACCATTTTGTTTCTCCATATGCTGTTTTAACAGTGGCTCTCAGGAGAGAAGCAATTCAATTCAATTTTATATGTGTGTGTGTGTGTGTGTGTGTGTGTGTATATATATATATATATATATATATATATATATATATATATATATATACATAATCCAAAATAAATAAAAACAAGTTACAGTATCAGAACTTTGAATGGTGACTGGAAATGGATATTCACCAGAACACATGAAGTTACCTTTTACTGAATCAGACCCTTGGCTCATCAAGGTCTGTATCCCTATGAAGACAGGTTGAAAAGTTGAAGTGCTTGGGGCTCTTTAGCTTGGAGAAACAAAGGCTGAGGGGTGACACTATCGATGTTTATAAAATTATGCATGGGATAGAGCAGGTAGAGCAAGTGGGGCTTCTTTTCATCTTAGGTATCTACCTGGAACCGCTAGGCAGGCACAAGAAAATGAAACTGGACTGTGTGTTCTGGTCACCACACCTCAAAAAGGATATTATAGTATTCGGAAAAGTGCAGAAAAGGGCAACTAGAACGATAAAAGGGTTGGAACACTTTCCCTACAAAGAAAGGTTAAAGCACTTGGGGCTCTTTCGCTAGGAGAAATGATGGCTGAGGGGTGTCATGATCGAGGTTTACAAGATTATGCATGGGATAGAGCAGGTAGAGAAAGAAGTATATTCCTCCCTTTCTCACAACACAAGAACTCGTGGGCACTCCATGAAATTGCTGAGCAGTCGGGTTAGAACGGATAAAAAGAAGTACTTCTTCCCCCAAAGAGTGATTAACACATGGAATTCAGTGCCACAGGAGGTGGTGGTGGCTACAAGCATGGACGGCTTCAAGAGGGAATCAGATAAACATATGGAGCTGAGGTCCATGAGTGGCTCTTAGCCACAAGGTATAGATAGGAACTCTCAGTCTGGGGCAAGTGATGCTCTGTATTCTTGGTGCTTGGGGGGCAGCAGTGGGAGGGCTTCTAGTGTCCTGGCCCCACTGCTGGACCTCCTGAGGGCACCTGGTGTTGTTGGCCACTGTGTGACAGAGTGTTAGACTGGATGGGCCACTGGCCTGATCCAACATTAGCTTCTCTTATGTTCTTTTGTATTGTCTACTAAGACTACCAGCAGTTCTCCAGGGCCTCTGATGGACATATTTCATGTTACCTACCACCTGATCCTTTTAACTAGAGATGCCAGGGATTGAACCTGGGAACCTCTGCGTGCCAAAGAGATCTTTTAGCATCAAAAAAACCCACAGGTATCTTCTAGCAAGCAAAGTCTCCAACCACCAGTGGAAAATGAATGGAATGGATATGTGGGGTCCAATGAAGCTCCCTATATCAGCTGAGCCTACAGCCACCTCCCAGGCATTAATCTGAGCTCCTGAAATAACACGGGGGAAGTGTCCGATGCTCAGCGGAACAGGGAGAGTTGGGTCTTTCCATCCCAGCTGTCTTAATTTCTTCACGGCCCTGCAACTGAGCAAACAGAATTCTTTCTGCAAGGGCAGGGGAGTCAAGGGCCTCGGTGAGCTAATATTTAGAGCCCTTTTTTTTGTTTGTAACAGTGTTTGCCTTGCAAGAAGTCCTGCGTCAAGGAGAAAGCGCTACAGCTCTTCTAGAAGACTGAGATGTCTTGCCCTCTCGCTGGCATATAGTTTGGGATGTCGGATTGTTAGAAGATGTTGATTTCGGCTGTTCCCATTCACCTTGGCAGACAGACAGCCCGACAAAGGTTTACATGTAGTAACTGCAAGTTAAGTCACTGGGCAGGGGGACTATGAAGGTCTACTAGGGGCATTGTAGAGCCAACATCTCTGACCTGAGTGGCCGAGGCTGGCTTGATCTCACCAGATCTCAGAAGCTAAGCAGGGTCAGACCAGGTTAGTACTTGGATGGGAGGCCACCAAGGGAGTCCGGGATCACTACACCGAGGTAGGGGATGGCAAACTACCCCTGTTTATCTTTTGCATTGAAAACCATCCGGGATCACCATTAGTCGACAATGACCCGGTGGCAGTTTCCATGACAGCCAAAATAAAATTGCACCCCTCTGTAACTTCACAGGTTTATTCCACACATGCATACGTTATTGCATTTCTCAGCCCTGGAGGCTGGTTCGTCTGTGCACATCCTTCTTCTGAATGGTTTTAGCACCAAGTGGGAACCTTCGTGGGTGAACAAGTCACTGCAAATCCAAGGACATCTGGCTGGGTCTTTTCGGCTCTGGCCCCAGCCTGGCGGAACAAGCTCCCCTTTGGCTGTGGTCACACAGTCCCTTAAATCTGGGAGTCCTCCCAGATTTAAAGGGACTGCTTTTCTAAGCTTCGGGTTGGGCTGGCGGCAGCGTGCGGCGAAAGAATAGTGGGGACGGAGGAGCCAACAGCAGCGGGCAGTGGAGGAAGTGGTGGCTGGTGGTGGTGGCTGCCGGGGAGGCTTTGGCGGAGGTAGAGGTGTCCGCCCGGTGGCGTGCGGTGGAAGAAGAGGCAGCGACGGAGGAGCCGATGGTGGCGGGCAGCAGAGGAGCCGGCAGCGGCCGGGGGAAGCACCCTTCCCTGAGCCCCACCGGCCACCTGGTAAGTTTTGGGGGGGGGGGGGGGTTCCCCTTTTACACTTGGGCGCTTGAGTGGCCAAGCGCCCAAGTATAAAAGGGGGGGGGGGAAATGGCGGGCAGGACCATCTGGACAGCCCTGCTCTCACAATGATTGCGAGAGAGGGCTGGCAGATGGCTCAAATGTGGGTTCCTCCCGCGACTCCTGGGAAAACAGTCAATTTTCCCGGGGTCAAAAAATGTAGGAGGAACCCGCATTTGAGCCCACTTTGCCACGGGACTAACCCTGGCCTTTTTAGACGATCCCTTTAAATGAGGGAGGAAACAGCCCTTCCTCCCGCATTAAAGGGCCGTGTGACCGGGGCCTTTGAGATCAGGGCCCTGTGGGATTTGTTACAATTCCTCAGGGCCTTCAAAACGGCTACAGTACGGAACACAGAAAGCGTCAAAAGTTTTATTTTGAATTAATTTTCCGAAGAGGAGAGAGAGCAAAAAGTTAGAAGAAACAGAACCTGCAGTGCAAAGGATGTCCTTTAGAGGGCAGGGCAATACCTTCTAAAATTAAAACCTCTTCTTAAAAAAGGCAGAAGTTGTAGGCGAAGGGAAGAAGCCTGTGGATTCTATAGGCAGGGCATCCTGGTCGAGTCCCAGGGAAGAAAGACAAACCGCTCTTCCTTGCGATAGCAGAATGTGTCCATTTCCGACCACACTTGTCATTGCTCACAGAAATAATTGCACAGGATGGGAAACCAGCAGGAAGGGGAAAGCCAAGCTCAAAAAAACTCAGACGCCCAGCAATTTCCTATTAAATCTCACATTCTCAGGATTCTAATAGACTTCAGTGTCACACCACGAAATGGAAACCTGGGGTGCGGCTATGCAAATGAACAGGGGCCGCTACGCCCTTGGGGGATGTCGGTCTCTGTACTGGTTGTGATCATGGGGGAATCCGGACCTTTCCCTTCCGGCTTTGTGTGCATTCTCACACCCCCATAAACAGACCAATGGGTTCTTGTTACAGACCTGCCCTCCCCCCCACTCACACCCACCAGTGCCACAAGAAGAAATGTCAACCGATGATCATTTTCACCGTAATGGAGAAGGAGATATAAGGATCTACAGCAACTGGTGTTTTCATGCTCAGCAACGCATTAAAAGCTCAGGCTGTTAGAGC
This sequence comes from Lepidodactylus listeri, assembly GCA_029233225.1. NCBI lineage: Eukaryota > Metazoa > Chordata > Lepidosauria > Squamata > Gekkonidae > Lepidodactylus > Lepidodactylus listeri. Next base: position 8,509,926 of record JARCFY010000021.1, on the reverse strand, counting down.
AGCTTCATCTCTCTTGCGCCCTCTGTCCTGCAACGCCAGTTTGGTGTAATAGTGATTAGGAGTGCGGACTCTAATCTGGGAGAACCGGGTTTGATTCCCCACTCCTCCACATGCAGCTGCTGGAATGACCTTGGGTCAGTCACAAGTTCTCTCAGAGCTGTTCTCTCACGAGAGGTCCTCAAAAGAGCTCTTTCAGCCTGTCTCCCTCCGGGGTGGATCTACATTTTTGGGGGCCCTGAAGCTTGAACTGTTATGGGGCCCCTTTGCAACCAGCAACAACAGGGCAACATCCAACTGTGAGGCTTCTGTACTACCAGCAAGAGATCAGACCTTTGTAGTTAAACAGAGTTCTTTATTTCAAATACTGGAACAGGGTCTCGATGTTTGTTAGAGATGCAGAACAAAGATGCTTTGGGTTAATATACCTACAGGCATAGCTGCATAAACAAATCCCTCCAATCAGCATACACACAAAATGCGGGAAAAGAAATGGCAACCGTTTGTTCCCACCAAAGGTGAGAAAGTTATAAAAATTCCCTCCTTGCCCTGAGTGACCCAGATGTGCTAACTTCTAGGCAAAACATTTGGGCAGTGACAATAAAATAACTTTCAAGGCTATACCCACTCTGATAGCACCCTGAGAGTCTCCGGCAGGAGGGGGAGGAAGCCATGGCCAGATAGCCGTTGTTTATGTGACGCATTGGAATGTAAGAGGCCATCCTCTCGGGGAAAAAGTAACACTAAGCAGGACAGCAATTTCTACTTCAAGGCAAGCAATAAAACATTTAGGTGATAGCAAGGTACAAAGAAACAGAAAGTAACATTTCAGCATAGCAGGAACAAGCAAGCCTTTGTCAGATCCTGACACCAACATGGTCCAAAGGGACTTGCTGCCCTTGCAAGGACCTCAAGGCTCAATTGGCAAAGAACAAGGTGTTGGGGTGGAGCACTTGAAAATGGGCCATACAGTGCGCCCCTTCCTACCAGCAAGGAGGTCTGGGTAACTGCTGTTATCTCCTTCAATGGGGTTATTCCACGGAAGATCACCACATTTTTTTTTTAATTAGCCATTACATTTCAGATTTTGATTAAAATTGCTGTACTGGTTTATCTTATATGTCACTTGTGTTTATAAAAATTTCCTACGCTATGCCTTATAGTCTTCAAGTCATGGGGGATGAAAACTAGGGAGATGTATACATGCATGATGCATCATAGAATGATGAAATAAAACATAGCAAAGACCATAGTTAATATATTTTATTTTAGACACCTACGTGAATACATACGACATGAAGCACATTTTACAAAATACTCTTTTTTCCTGTTTTTTTCCTAGCAATATCTTCACATACAGTTTTGTCATATGACAGCTTCCTTGCAATGTCATTTTCTGCAGACAATATGCGTAAAGAATTTAAGCGCTCTTCAGTCATGGTAGATCAGAATTTGTTCTTTATAAAGGAAAGCTTAAACACAGTGGTAATACTAGAAAAACACTTCAATCAGGCGTTGCTCATAAATAAGCTGAAGAACTTCTGCGCATTGCATTTTAGATGGCGTGTTTTCTTCTGTGTTCTGGGATTTCCTTAGATGAAAATATTCTTTGAGCTGGTAACACTCGTTCACTAATTTATGGTCAATATCATCTTTGTAATGCCATATTATAAGTCAGAATTGTTCACCAGTGCTGAGAGGAACTTGAACCTTTTTGCAATCTGCTCATATGGGTCAATCCTCTTGCCTAACTGGATTACCAAGAAGCCATAGAGTTGATTTAGAACTTCTATCCTAAATTTTGCAGCTCCTTTCAAAGAAGCCCTTCCACTTGTTCCATCTGAAAATTTCTTTGGAGGCATCAGAATAGCTTGAGATAATATCTTCACACAAACCTTTTGCTTCTGATTCATAGCGTACAATCTGGTCAGCTGAATTTCCTTGGAGTTCTTTAACAAATGAAAGTAAAGATAACAGCAGAAGATAACCTTCAAATACATTAAAACCAGGACTGATTTTCCCGGAACACTGAAGCCATGGAGGAAATTACGTGAAGCCCCGGGTCCAAATGCGCCCCGTGGCAAATAGTGTGAAACTGAAGCTGCAGTCTGGGCAAATGGATGACCCAATGCCGGGGCAGCACCGGGGCAGCGCTTGTGGGAAATCGGTCCAGGAGTTTGGAGTTTCTTGCTTGATTGTTAAAATGCTCAAGAACTTCTTCCCAAATGCCTGTTAAAATAGCATATTCCCACTTTACCAGCTTGTAGTATAAATTCTTTGCATCTCGTTTACATTCAGTCTTCTCTTCTGAGTCTTCAAAAATATGTTTGAGAGTTTGTAAAATACCTGTAGATCTATTTTTAATTGCCTGGGCTGCTTCGTATTCTGCAGACCATCTAGTTACACTTAAGCTCTTTAGGGAAAAATCTAGATTGCCATGTGTGTTTAAAATTCCCCATCTTCATGGAGATCCAGAAAAGAAAATATACAGCTCCTGCAAAATGCCGAAATAGTCAAGAACTTCAGGCACAGTAGACATTTGCCTTTACTCCAACAAGACTGAGTGAATGGGCTGTACGTGGTACATAGTCTGCATACCTGTTAATGTTTGTAAAGAGTGCTTGCAGCCCTTTCTCTGAGCCCTTCATGTTAGATGCATCATCATAGGACTGACTTTGGATATTTTCAACTAACAGCTTATGCTTGTCCAGAACTTCTTGTATTTTGTTGAACAAGGTCATGGATGAATGGTTTTCTATTGGTATAAATGTTAAAAAATCTCTCACAGGGTTTTCCATTATAGCAGTATTGAACCATAATTACTAGCTGGTCAAAATGTGTCAGGTCAGGCATAGCATCAACAATAATAGAGTAGTATTTGGTGTCTAGATCGTTGATTTGAGTAATAATTTCATCTTGCACATGTTTCCGCATGATATCTATAAGTTCTTCATACACAGTTTTGGATAGGTAAGTAAAATTTACTTTTTCATTTTTACATTTCTCAAGATGTTCATGTAAAAATGGGTCAAACTCTGCAATAAGTTCAATGGCCCCCATGAAGTTTCCATTATTTGGTGAGCCCCACTTCTCTGCATAACCTCTAAATGCTAAACCTCTTTCACTTAAAAACTTTATAACAACTACAGCTCTTTTCAGTACTTCAAAATAGTACTTATGTTTTTTCTCATCTGTTCCTCAAGTTGCTGATCCACAGTGTCTTTATTTGATTTTCTTGTTATCCAACACAGCATTGCCCACTTGTGTTCCATGCTGTCTTCAGGATTCTCCAGAGTAAATTTCATCCAGTCAGAAAACCCACCTGTTTGGCGTTTAGAAAAGAGTTTGCAAGCAAAACAGTATATACAGCCTTTGCTCATCACAGTCTGACCATTTTTCAATCTTTTTTGCTTTTCCAGTATTTTACTTTAAAGTTTATCTTTTGAAGGTATCTCTTCTTTTCTCCAGTAGCATATACTTTTCAAGCAGTTGTTAATATATGTATTATCAAATAGAAGTCCTCGTTTTTACAGTTCTCTGGTCTTTTTTTTTTTTTTTTAATATTTTTATTTTCTACAACTACACAAACACTAAACTAAAAGCCCCTAAACTACCCTAAGGTATACAGGAATCAAATTTCTATACTGTTATAATATCCATACTTCAAGAAAAATAATAAAATATCCAGGCACTCTAAATTACTACCTAATACATACTTCTTGTCTTAAAACTTTAAAAATACATAAATGGCTAAAATTCAAAGCAGGAGAGACAATAATCAAGTGTAGCTTTTAACACAACAATGTTCATTTTTTCTTCTGTCTTCTCTTTTTTGTTTCTTCTCTTGGAGGTTTTGGTGCTCCCGCTCCCAAATCTGCATCAGATTCTTCATCCGCTGATTCATTACTTTTTGATGTATCCAAACTTTCCAGTCCATAAATGCTCTCTTGGTGTTATAATGATTCCTCTGTGGACATTTTCTCTCTTCTTTCCATATAAAAGTCCAAAAATTTCTTTGCTTTTGCAACAGAGTCAATCTTTTGCTTGTAGTTAAAAACCAATCCTTCAGGAGTAAGCCACCTGTACATGATGCCCCCTGCTTCCAGAAATGTAGTTAAACTTTTGTAGGGTTTCCTCTTCTTCCTGATCTCAAATGGAATGTCCTTTAACACTTTAATTTCTTCTTCTTGGATCTTCGGGGTAGTCCTGTTTGTGGCCTTGAGCTCCTGCAAAATGCTTTGTGGTCTCTAGTTGATTTTTTTTGAGAATCTCACCATAATCTCTCCTGGCAGATTTTTTTTTCCTTCACAAATTCAGGATAGGTCCTATAAAGCATATCCATATCGCTTTGTATTGAGTTCTCTGGTCTTATATTGAAAAGAAATAACTCAGGAATTAATGGAATATTTGTTTTAAGCATTTTTTGTAATATTTCATGAATCCACAATATTTTTTAACAAATTCACACGTCCACCATATGTGAAAGAAGGATCCAGTAACCTTTTTACATTTCCAGTATAGGTTTAATAAATTAGGGGGAAATTTTGCTAACGTATCTGGTGTCATATGCCATCTAAAACATTTTATATATATTTTCTTTATAAGACACTGCTTTGGTAATTTTTGCATTTGTTTTCCATACCTGAGTCCATTGATCTAAATGTATATTATGATCCACATTTTGTGCCCATTTAACCATAGAGTTTTTAACACTTTCATCTTGAGTCTTCTCTTCTAACAAGTTTTTGAAGCCAGGATTTGTAAATGCATTCAGTAGGGCCACCCATTTAGGTATTTTGGAATAGAACAGGATTTTAATAGTTTCCCATACCTTTAAGAGGGCTTTTCTAACAAGGTTGCTTAAAATATTTTTGAGACTTTGCTTTTTCATACCAATCGTATGCATGCTAGCCGAACAATAATAATACTCTAGGGTTCTCTAAAGTAATCCAGTCTCTTAACCATGTAATTGTTGCTGCCTTGAAGTAGAGATTTCAATCTGGAAGAGCAAGCTGGCCTTTTCTTTTGTATCTTGTAATGCTTTCAATTTTATTTTTGGCTTCTTCCCTTGCCATCAGTTTATCTATTTCCATAAAATACTTGTGATTTTGAAGAACTGGAATTGTCTGGAATAAAAATATCAATCTTGGTAGTATGTTCATCTTTATTGATGCAGTCCTGCCCATAAAGGATATTTGTAGGTTTTTCCATTTTTCAAAGTCTTTTTTAAATTTCTGAAAGAAGATCATAATTTTTTTCTATCAATGAACTACATCTGTTATATTTATTCTGAGATATTTTATTTTTTCCTTAATCTCCAGGCCTGACATTTGTTAAATTTGTAAGTTTTGCTCTGTAGTCATGTTTTTTTAATTATATTTTTGTCTTGGTGAGGTTGATTTTCAGTCCAGCTACTTGGCCATATTCCTGTAGTGAGCTTATGAGATGCCTAAAAAAACTGCTTGATCCTAATGAATAACTTTTATCAAAACTTTTTAAAGTCTTGTAGCTAGAATGTTAGCATATATTCTATAATCCACATTAAGTAATGAGATTGGTCTGTAATTTTTAATTTCAGTCTGGTCTGTATTTTGTTTATGGATCAAAGTTATTAAAACTTCATTCCAAGTGTCTGGAACTCTACCGTCAGTTTGTATTTCTTCTAGTACCAGTTTAAAGGGAAGCATTAATTGTTCTTCAAAAATTTGATAAAATTCTGCTGGAAATCCATCTGGGCCTGGAATCTTCTTCTATTTTTTTTAAGGTTTCAGTTATTTCTACAATAGTTATTGGATTATTTAAAATTTTCTTTTGATCATCTGTAAAGATCTGCCAATTGTGCTTGGAAAGATAACTTTGAACCTCGTCTAGGTTGGCTTCTCTTTTCTGATATAAATTTCTATAGAAAGTCTCTACAATGTTTTCTTAAGTCCTGAGGTAAATTCTTTTCCTTTCCAAAAGAATCTTTTCAAGTGGTGATGGTTTTTTTTCTCTTTTTCTTTCCTTAATTTATAAGCCAGCCACCTTGTTGGTTTATTTGCATTCTCAAAATAATTTTGTTTTGCAAGTGTAATTTTTTGAGCTATTTCTTGTCAGAAGACAGTTCATTTGATGTTGTAGTTTCATTTTCAAGTTTTTAATAGCAGATAGATTTTTTATTCTTTTTTGTAGTCCTCAATTTGTGTTTTTATTTGTAAAACCTTTTCATTTTTCTGTTTCTTAAAATGTGAAGAGGTACTGATGGCCCATCCTCTGGCAAAAGCTTTAAATGTATCCATTCTGATTGGGATATCTAGTTGCAAATTTTGCTCAAAAAATATCTGAAATTCCTTTGTTGTGTCAGTCACAAAGTTTTTATTTTTCAACAATGATATGTTCAAGGTCCATCTAGTTTTATTTTTTTGGTAAATCTTGCAAGCTTAAAAGTATTGGGTTGTGCTCAGCAAATGTTGCTGGAAGTATTTCTGCTTCCAGTACATTATCTGCAAGTGAAGTTGAAATCCAATTCATGTCAATTCTTGACCATGAGTTGTGTTGTGCCAAGTAGAAGGTAAAGTCTTTTTTTAGTTGGGTTCCTAAGACACCAAGAATCTACTAAATTATATTCTTCTGCTAACTGAATGCTGGTTTTTTTCCCATTTAGTAGATGTTTTCCTGTCAATAGAGCTATCAAATACTGCATTGTAGTCTCCCATTACACATAGCTGGTCAGATGTATATTGGGAGAGAAGTAGATGCAACCTTTTGTAGAATTCTTGTTGGTGCTGGTTTGGTGCATATATATTTGCAATCAATGTTTTCTTACCTTGAATTTGAATTTGTGTTAAGAGACTTCTACAGTCTTCAGAGTTGTGTATCAATTCAGGATGCAATTGTTCCTCTTTTCTTTTCTTTGTTCGAAGATATAAAGGCTCTACCAAGGTTTTTAACTTCTAGGTATTTTTTATCTGCTTGTTTTATATGTGTTTCTTGCAAACCGATCAAATCAAGTTGCATTTTCTTCAACTGTTCAAATATTCATCTTTTTTGCAGTCCATTTAATCCGTTGACATTGATAGAGATAAATTTAAGCTTCTTTCTATTCATTTTGTATTTGGCACTGTGTCAGAATCTAGTAATTGCTTGCCTGTTCCCTTATGTTATGAAATGTTACTTTCTGTATTCTGTCAATTGCTTGCTTGTTCCATGCTGTGCTGAGAAGTTACTTTCTGTTTCTTTGTACCTCGCTATCACTCGATTGTTTTATTGCTTGCTTTGAAGTAGAAATTACTGTCCTGCTTAGTGTTACTCCTTCCACGGGAGGATGGCCTCTCCATTCCAACACGTCCCATAAACATCTGTAGCTATCTTGTCATGGCTCCCTCCCCCTTCCTTTTGAAGCTCCCAGTATGTTATCAGAGTGGGTACAGCCTTGGGAGTTGCTTACTGTCGCTGACCAAATGTTGTGCCTAGGAGTTCTCACATCTAGGTCACTCAGGGCAAGGGGGGAATTTTTATAACTTTCTCACCGTTGGTGGGAACAAATGGTCGCCATGTCGCTTCCTGCATTTTGTGTGTATTCTGATTGGAGGACTTCGTTTAAGCATCTATGTCTGTAGGTATATTAACCCAAGCCATCTTTTGTTCTGCATCTCTAACAAACATTGAGACCCTGTTCCAGTATTTGACAATAAAGAACTCTGTTTAACTGCAAAGGTCTGGTCTTCTACTGATAGTACAGAAGCCTCACACACTGTGTCGTACCTTCTTTTTTCTTGTCTCAAAATCTTTTAACTATTTAGGATACTGGGGGGTTATCTCTTGGTCTCTTGGGTCTTGTCACCTTTGGAATGGTTCCTGTAGCTCCTTTATACTGATCTTTATTGTCTTCTTCCTCCGTTCCAGAGTCTAGGTCTTGATCTAAATCTTCCAAGTCCAACAGTCTTCCATATGTCTTTTAAAAGTCTTTCGGATTTAAGGAGGAGTTAATTTTTTGTCTTCTCCCTTCAAATGTGAAAAGTACCCCTTCTGGGTATAACCATCTATACTGTTTTATTTTTCCGAAGGATGGCTGTCAGTTCCACATATATCTTCCTTTTTTTCTCTTACTCTTCATGGAGTTTCGTTGAGAATCTTTATTTCTGTATCTTCAATCTTTAAGGGAATTTGCTGTCTTTAATATTTGGTCTCTGAAAGATCTTTTATAAAATTAGATGTGGATTTCTTTGGATAGTCCATTTCGTTTTGCATAAGCTGAATTCATTCGGTATGCCAAATCAATCTCACCGAAAACCTCTTCTGTACTAGGTGCTTCCATGTACTTTGCCAGTAGATATGCCACAAAGGCTTTTACAGTTTCATCTTTATCTTCTGGGCAATTTTAAAATCTCAGTATGTAAGCTGCTCTGTCCAAGGAGCTCATCTTCCAAAGTTTCTTGTTTAGAGGTGACCTTTTGCATTTCAGTTTCCATTTTCTCTTGCTGTTCCTCTAGCTGGTCTGTCTTTTGGGATACAGTAGAGATCTTCTGATTGGTTCCCTCAAATTGCTTTTTGGCATCCCTTCCAGCTCCTGCAGTTCCTGTGGGAAATTAGAGCTCTGCCTACAGAGAACACAGCCTTGACTAGAATAAATGTCAATGCCAGGTATGGGAAGAACTAAGACAAGGAAAGGTGCCAAAAATCCTCCTTACAGACCTCTTAAAAAGAGTAATATTGATAAAAAAACTCTTGGATTACTCAAATTTGGAGGCCCCCCTCTTACAGGAAATGGCAGCGGGAGGGAGTATCTCCAACCAAAGTGAACAGACTGTGATATTGCATGCCCTAACAGAGATAAGGAATGAAATTAAAAACAATATAAAGTCACTGAGTGGAGATGTTGGGCAATTAAAAAAGGAATTTGGATTGCTCAAACAGACAATGGAGCCAATAAACAAGAAATTAGACAAGTTTACAGCAGCCTTGAAAATGACAGAGAGAAAAGCTGAATCAGAGCAGCACTTGGCAAAAAATAATGGAGAAGACATCAAAGACTTTAAGGATTTTGAAATATGGGCTAAGAACAAGATTATACTCCAGCAAACAAAACTGAGAGAAAAGAAAGCCAAAATACATGGCGTTTCAGTAAACTTTGGTGAAAAAGAAAATCTCGTTGCAGCTTTAAATAAATGGCTAACTCAAATCCTTCTTGCAGCAGGAGAAGTAGTGTCTCCTGAAGGGATCATCAGCTCTGCTTTTTGGCTAAACATCTCAAAAAATGCTCCTGATAACACTTCACCAGATATTATCATTGAGTTTAAACAGCTAGAGACAGAAAATAAACTTTTTGCAATTGCGAGAGACAAGCAAGGACTGAGTTTGGAAGATATGGTTGTGAGATGTTCCCTGATATTCCAGTGGAGGTAATAAATGCAAAACAACATCTCAGGGAAACAGCGGAAACCCTAAGAGATAATGGAATTCCTTACAGATGGTTGGCTCTGGGACACTTAGTTGTTAATATGAAAAACTAAACGTTTACAGCTTTTAATGAGATTACAGGGAAAAACTTAATAGAAGCAGTAACCAAATTAAGGAATGGAAGTACCTGAAATGACATATCATGTTTGGTAGCAGAGTGGTGGAAAGTAATTCATAAAGGAAGATAGAGTTAGTTTGCTAGTATATAGAGTAAGTTAGAATTAATAAATAGGATAAGGGGAGAATAGCAATGGAATGGTCAAACCAACGGTATAGCAAGGAGGGGAAGGGTGTGCCCCCTCCAAGACCTCTGATTAGAGGGAGGAAGGTATCCTTCTGTTTCAGAGATTTCTCTGCAGCACCCAGTTTTCGGAGGCAACCCTGTTCAATTTTCCTTTCTAGGTTTGGAAGAAGATGTAATAAAAGTATAAAACAAATGTTTATGCAGGGAGTCCAGGTAAAGAGGAAAACGAGTTTGAGATAAATTAAGGAAGAATTTAAAACTGTTTAGATTATGAACGAGAGGAAGTTGTGCGGGTTTTGGGTCAAGCGGGTAAAAAAAGGGAATAAGATAACGAGGATGGAGATTATCTATATGCCTTTAATGTTTAACATGATTTCTAGTAAGATAAGAACTTAAGGAAAATGAAGTGGTAAGATATGTATAAAATATCTGGCTACATGTATGCCCAATAAAATATTAATTAAAAAAAATTGCTTTTGAAGTCCAGCCATCTGAGATGAAATCTTTTGGATATTTACTTGTAAAGGCTCAACAGCCATTGCTATATCTGTTTTAACAACTCCTTTCATTGATTCTTGGATGACTGCTTGAAGGTCTTTAAGAGTAGGTTGTGCTAGACTTGTTCCAACAGATTTGACTGAGCCTGGAGAGATGTTTGAAGGAGGTTTCTTCTTAAAATCTTTCTTCTTAAAATCTTTAGGATCAGTTCCAGGAGTCAGTGTGATTTTTAAAGCAAAAGAGAGAGCCAGTTTGGTGTAGTGGTTAAGTGCACGGACTCTAATCTGGGAGAACCGGGTTTGATTCCCCACTCCTCCACTTGCAGCTGGCTGGATGACCTTGGGCAAGCCACAGCTCTGGACCAGCTGTTCCCTCAAGGACAGCTTGGGAAAGAGCTCTCTCAGCCCCACCTACCTCACAGGGTGCCTGTTGTGGGGAGGGGAAGGGAAAGGAGTTTGTAAGCCGCTCTGAGACTCCCTTGGGGAGTGGAGGGCGGGGTATAAATCCAATCTCTTCTTCTTCTTCTTCTTCTTCTTCTTCTTGGTGTCGTGGTTAAGTGCGCGGACTCTAATCTGGAAGAACCGGGTTTGATTCCCCATGCCTCCACTTGCATCTGCTGGATGACCTCGGGCAAGAAATAGCTCTGTACCAGCTGTTCCCTCAAGGACAGTTGTCTCAGAGCTCTCTCAGCCCCACCTACCTTGCAGGGTGTCTGTTGTGGGAAGGGGAAGGGAAAGGAGTTTGTAAGCCGCTCTGAGACTACAGGTGAAGGGCGGGGTATAAATCCAATCTCTTCTTCTTTTTCAAAATCAGTTTTTCAATTTTGACTGCTGATGGATGCTTGGGGGGGGGCACTTTTACTTGCACTTGTGCAGGGGGCACCATGGCACCTGCCAAATCCTTTGCTAGCATCCTTTGCTAGCAGTGTTTCTAGAACCGGGATGAGACCAGGTGTGACTCCTGTCCACCAAGGCCTGTGGCTGGCCACTGCAAACCCAATTGGTTGCACTGATTAAAATAACATTGTTACAGTGGCAGTTATGTTCTCTCTCACTCATCTCTCCCAAGGAAACTTTTTAAAATTACCCCTCTTCTCCTCTGCTCTAAGGCTTCCTCTTTGTACATAAGAACATAAGAGAAGCCATGTCGGATCAGGACAGTGGCCCATCCAGTCCAACGCTCTTGAGTCACACAATGGCTGACACTCTATGTCACACTATGTCACCAGCATAGGCATAGACTACGGGGGGGAGGGGGGCTCGAGGGCTCGAGCCACCCCCAAAATTTCCCGGGGGGGACTGAGCCCCCCCCAGGAAAACATAGCGCCTGCTGCCATGCCTTGCCGCCACGTCTCCCAGGGCCCTTCTGAGGCCCAGCAGCTGCTGCTGCCTGTGCATCTCACCCCCCCCCCCGGCCTGGCCACTCCTCCATCCTTCTCTCTCCCTCTCTCTTTTCCAGAAGTGACGCCATCACGCTGGGCACATTGCTAGGCAATGCTCTAGCAATCGCCCTGAAACTCTATGGTATCATAGAGTTTCAGGGTGATTGCCAGAGCGTCGCCCTAGCAACGTGCCCAGCGTGATGGCGTCACTTTTGGGTGATGCCACCACGCTGGGCATTTTGCCCGGAAAAGAAGGAGGGAGAGGGAAGGAGTGGCCAGGGCAGGGGGGGGAAGAGAGAGAGAGACACCGGCAGCAGTGGCCGGGGAGGCGTGGGGCCCGGGGAGGCGTGGCAGTTTCCCAGGGGGGGCATCACCCCAGCGAGTGCGAGCGCTTTGCATGCGTGCTAAAGAGCCCCCCCCTCGGAATTTATAAAACTCTATGCCCCTGGTCACCAGGTATCATCAGGAGGTCCACCAGTGGGGCCAAACTCCAGAAGCCCTCCCACTGTTGCCCCCCCCCCCCAGCACCAAGGACAGAGCATCCCTGCCCCAGACCCAAGAACATAAGAAAAGCATCTCGTGAGAGTAAAGATCTGTGTCTCATTTTGTTTTTTTAAGAGAAGGAGAGAGATCGGAACGCTTCGCCATCGTCTTTCAGAGGGACAATCACACGTTGCAACGGCGCATGTTGAATCTCTGAACTCTGAATCGCAGGCCTCCTCATTTTAACGAGTCCCTGTCCTTTTTTGAATTATTATTTTTTGTAGTGGCAGACACTTTTAATTTTGTATCAAGGAGAACAGAGATGAGGGAAAGAGATTTTACGAAGGAAGCCCCCCCTCCACAGCCGCCGCCTTCCTTCAAAGGCTCTTCTGATAAAACCAAGAGCCCCCGAGCGATCGTCTTCATGTATTTTTCTCTCCGAATCTAATTTGAGCAGATGCGTCCCGAATGACAAAATTAAACAGCCTGAAAAATAGGCTTCCAGACCTTGAGGCTAGAAGCTGAAACCTCCTTTTTAAAATTCATCTCTGAGGGAGCATTTTTAAAAAAAAAAAAAAAACTAACCTGATGTCTAATTTTGAAAGGCCTGCTTCCCCTGTGTCTTAATCTCAAAGAAACTGTAAAACCAACACCACGTATTTCAGATATAAGACAACTCTTTGGACAAGGGCTAATTGTGTGGAGATCTTTCATCCGTACCAGCTTCCGCCAGTCATGGCAGGATAGCAACAGCCATCCGCAAAGGCTGCCGTTATTAACAACCAAGTGATTTTTCTTTGTTTGTTTTCGGTAATGTCCCTCAGGAGAGCTCCTCACTCGCTGAAGACCTGGACTCAAGTGGGAACTTGGGGCCCTTTTTTGTGTTTATTGATACTTAGCAGTTTTCCAGACAATTCCGGAAAATTGTAATTAGGTCACAAACGCCATGACAGTCTGTGATGTTCTAGGAATTCTCCCAGTCTCTATGTTCTTTGCCGTACAGATTGGGAAGATTCCTAGAGTGCCACAGACACCATGATGTTAGCTCTGGGGGCTCACCTGGATGTGACATTGTTTGCACCATCTTTTATCACACTTTTTTCTTCCTGCTGCACCATCGATCCAGTTTGGGGGAATGTTCTAACCCTGAGCTATGCCCCCTACCCTTTCCACATCCTCTTTGGGATGAGGAAAACTCTGCTGCCCACACACTGAAGAACAATGAGTGGTTAACACGTGGAATTCACTGCCACAGGAGGTGGCGGCGGCTACAAGCATGGACAGCTTCAAGAGGGAATTAGATAAACATATGGAGCAGAGGTCCATCAGTGGCTATTAGCCACAAAGTATAGATAGGAACCCTCGGTCTGGGGCAAATGATGCTCTGCATTCTTGGTGCTTGGGGGGGGGCACAGTGGAAGGGCCCCACTGCTGGACCTCCTGAGGGCACCTGGTGTTTTTGGCCACTGTGTGACAGAGTGTTGGGCTGGATGGGCCACTGGCCTGATCCAACATTGGCTTCTCTTATGTCCTTATGTTCTTAACCAGCCGTATTGAAAGGCACTTGAGCATTATAGGGTGCTTGCATTGGTATAATAGGGTTCAATGCTCCCTCTAAGCTGTGGAGTCTTGTGAACAAAAAATCTGCTTTGTGAGCTACTGGCATTAAAGTTGTGAGTGAGCAATTTGGCAACTGTATAAATTAGTTCGCCCTAGAGCCATCCTTCCTGAGCGAAGACAAAACTGGGTGAGCCGGAGGCTAAAAAACTGTGAGCTAGCTCACACCAACTCAGCTTAGAGGGAACACTGGTAGGGTTGCCAGTTCTGCCTTAGGAAATACCTGGAGACTTGGAGGTGGAGAGTGTGGGTCTTGGGGAATGGAGGGACCTTAGCACGATACAATGCCTCACAGCCCATCCTCCCGAGCAGCCATTTTCTCCAGGGGAAGAGATCCCTACAGTCTGGAGATGGGTGGTAAAACCAGGAGATCTCCAGGCCCCACCTGGAAGCTGTCAACTTTATGTTACTGAGGGGCCTCCTGCTCAAGCAGATTATTAACGGCTTGCCGCAAGCTACCTTTGGGTGAAACATGCCTGTGAGCACATGTTTATGTACACACAAACACATGGGAAAGAGCATTCCTGAAGCATCACCTCATCTGCAGAGGTACCATCGCTCATCTTACATCAGAGGCCGGGCTGAACAGACTCCACCAACCAGGCAAGCCAGCGGACTTGCACAGAAATCCTCCTCCTCCTCCTCCTCCTCCTTCTCTCTCCCTTTCTCTCTGTCTCTATCTCTCTCTCTGTCTCTCTCTCTCTGCATTTGTTCCCTCCCTTTCAGCCCCAGCCAGTTTCTGTTCAGTTTGGGAAGCGTTTTTACAGTTGAAGGATGGAAGGAAAGAATGATTTAAAAAAAAAAAACCCAGTGCATATTTCCCGGCTAACAAATAAAAAGGTTAATGATAGATTTACAGTCGCATTTAGATCAGTTTCCCTCCTGGGCAAGTTAACTCGCTGAGCACGAAGTGAGATGGGAGGCCGGTGGGGGAGATCTGCAGTTGCAGAAGAGGTTTCGGAGGCCTTTCCTCGTGCTTTCCCCTCAAGTCTGTAGGCCAAAGTTCACTTGCTGGATCTGACCCAAAAGTCTTGTCCCACACCCAGTTTCCATCAGCAGCTGCCTCTGGGATGCCCATAACAGGGCATAGTGGTTAAAGTGTTAGACTAAGAGCTGCGAGACCCAGATTCGAATCCTCATGGTGCCGTGGAAGCTTGCAGGGTGACCTAGGGCTAGTCACACACTCTCGGCCTAACCAACCTCACAGGGTTGTTGTAGTAGGGAGACAGTGTGACATGAGGCCATTACACCAATGGTGATTTTCAGATGTCTTTTTCTCCCACTGGCTGATGGACTGGCTGACGGCAGCCCCCATGTCCCAGCCCCACCCCAGACTCCCTCCGGCTTGAGACCCAGTTTGGTGTAGTGGTTAAGTGCGCGGACTCTAATCTGGGAGAACCGGGTTTGATTCCCCACGCCTCCACTTGCACAGGCTGGATGACCTTGGGCAAGCCATAGCTCTGTACCAGCTGTTCTCTCAAGGACAGTTGTCTCAGAGCTCTCTCAGCCCCACCTACCTCGCAGGGTGTCTGTTGTGGGGAGGGGAAGGGAAAAGGAGTTTGTAAGCCGCTCTGAGACTCCGAGTGAGCGAAGTGCGGGATATAAATCCAATCTCTTCTTCTTCTTCTTCTGGTATGCCAAAGTTATGGTTATTGGGCTTAATGTAAAAAAAAAAAATCAATTGGCCATGGAAGCACAGAAGCTTTACGCAGTGGTCCCCAACCCTCCGCAGTTCCCGATTAAGGAAAAACGCTCTCCAGACAAATTACAAAGATGTTCTGACTCCCATGGTAACAAGAGAAAGAAACTTCACTTACAAAAATAGAAGCACCTCTTACATGACATATTCTTGTAGGTACACTTAACTTATTGTGGACAGGTTAACTGCAAAAAGGCTAACTTGCTGCAGCTCCTATCCCAGGGAAGAGAGGAGAAGAGAGGTCCTAAATAAGATGAAACCGAAAAGCAAGCAAGGGGCAAAGAGGCTAAACATCTAACTGATGGGTGGGGGGTGGGGGGCACCAACTGCCAGGTGTACCCCAGTGAGTGAATTCTCTTAACCCTTTCCCTCCCAGACCCTCTTGCATGCAGAGTTACAATATCCAACCATGGTAACCCAGCATTTATGGATTCCTTCCAGCTTGGCTGTCTTCCCTCCGGAGCAAAGGGATCCCTGAAGCAAAACTAATATTCCATCTTTATCATATTAAATCTGCCTCCCCCATCTTCTTGCTCAAGCCCCAGCCTGCATATCAGAACCTTCAAAGCCAATCTAGATATAGAGGTCACGTAGAACTTCCAAAGAATGCTGAAGTCAGGTTTTGGGCATGTTTCCAAAGAGCCTCAGAACTATCAGCAAGCCAACGCAAACACCTTTTTTGTTTTGGAGACCACGCTATCGAGAAGCCTCGCTGCGACTGTTGTTTCGCAGCTGCTGAGATTACGGGAAATGCTTCCGCGGTTGTGTCTTGGGCCAGGCTGGATCACAAACAGTCATCTCTGGGCCACTGCATTTCTTTGCATTGCCTAGTGTAAAAAAGAGAGAGAGAGCGGTTGCAGTCACACATGCCAGTTGAAGAGGAGGGGAAGCGACGCTATTCCCTCTGGAGGAACTAGACCCGCGGTTGCGAGATCACACAGCCCTTTGTTGCTGTGGGCCCAGCCTGTCACTGTGTGATCAGACGCAACCGCGGGTGAGTTGTGGGAGTTTTTTTGCCATTTGTTTCCCATGGGCATAAACAAGTAATTGCACCTCTGCACCGGGGGCCCTCTATGAGTATGTGATGATGTGCATACTGTGAAGGGGGGGGATTGCACCAAGCTGGGATGGCCTGATCAGACCATCCCAATGGTTTGGAAGCGTTCTGGCGGGATGAGACATGGGAAAGTCCGTCTGTGGCCCATCACAACCCGTTTACTACCAGATTTTCCCCGGCGTCTTTTAACTCCGCTTTTGCAGTGGAGCAGCACAGGCTGCTGACGGCTGTGGGACACTTCCCAGATGTTGCTGCCTGATCACGCCCTTTTGATCTGTCGGGCATTCGTGCCTATGTCGGACCTTCTGGCGTATGTGATCACAGCCAGAGAGCGCGCACCTTTTGAATGTCGGCACAGGCCCCCTGGAGAGATAGGCCTTCTGAGGTTTCCTTGCCAAGGGTCCTCCACAGGGTTGCCAGCTCTGGGTTGGAAAATACCTGGAGACTTTGGGGGTGGATCCAGGAGAGGGCAGGGTTTGGGGGGAGGGGCCTCAGCATGGGACAACGCCATAGAGCCCACCCTTCGAAGCAGCCATTTTCTCCCGGGGAGCTGATCTCTCTCAGCTGGAGATCGGTTGTAAAAGCGGAAGGTCTCCAGGTCCCCAGGAAGGTCGCCAGGCCCCACCTGGAGGCTGGCAACCCTAGCTCTCCAAGATCTTGCCCTGCCAAACAACCCAGCATGAGAGGTCAGCCTCAGCCATCGAGCAACATCTCACCGCCTGCCTGGGCCGTGCTCTCATCATCGCGCAGAACGCAGATGTCCCAAGACATTTTCCTCAGCTGCGGAACAAGATCCTCGGCTTGGGAGCCGGTCCGGCACAGGCCAGGCTGCTTTGTTTTCCAGCAGCTGCCTGCTCCTCCCACCCCCCTCCCTACACCTCACTGCCAAGAATTTGGGCTAACTCTGCTTCAAGAAAGCGACACAGGTCCCTGCTTGTCTGATGGTGTCCTCGCAGGAGACAGCTGCTAATTTGTCACACCTATGATCGGAGGAAAGATATGGCGCTGTGATGGCAGAGGGCCAGGATTCCATGTTCTGCTCTTTTCTATAGAAGCTTTCTGGGTGAAACGGTGCTGATAGAATCAGCTTCTCCCATTGTAAGCGGAGGGCTGCCAACACTGGGCTAGGAGATTCCTGGAGATTTGGAGGCGGAACCTGGAAAGGGCAGAGGCCCAAGCCCCACCCTCCCCAGGTTCCACCTCCAAATCTCCAGGAATGTCCTAATCCAGCATTGGCAGCCTTCCACTTACAGCACGGGATCTCAGCAGGGCCTAATGCCATAGAGTCCACCTTCTGTAGCCGCCATTTTCTCCAAGGGGACAGATCTCTGTTGTAATCCCAGGAAATCATGAGACCCCACCTGGAAGTTGGCAACCTCAGCTAAGCAGAACAACACTTGAGTCTTAATTCAGTGCAGTATAGTGCAGTACTCCACTTCAGGGCAATACTCTACCACCAGCCCTAGAATAGCTCTGTAGCATGATCAGTAATAATCCTGAGCGTTTACAGCACACTTTTGAGTGTTCAAAAGAACTTCATATACATAATTCTTACAGCATTCCTGCAAGGTAGGCTGGTGGTAGTATTTCCCTCTATATTAACTCCCCGACCCCTGGGTGGCAAAAAATTCCAGGTGACTTAAAACTGGTCCTGGTATGTGCTGTAAAGGTGAAAAAGCTCAGGATGTTTTTAATCTGAAACTGTCAATTGAGGGCTGCGGTCACACACACACACAATAATCCACTTTCAATCCACTTTCAGTGCACTTTCCAACCGGATTTTTGCTGTGCGAACTGGCAAAACCCAGTTGGAAAGTGGCTTGAGAGTGGAATGAAAGTGGATGATTTAGTGTGTGTGACCGCAAGCACTATTTGAATGGGAGGCAGGCAGAAATAAGTCAATCAAACAGTATCCGTACACTGCCTGGCTTGCAAAGATTCCTAACCCCTCTCTCCCTCGAGATCAGGGCTCATTTCGTAGCAGGAGCTCCTTTGCATATTAGGCCACACCCTCCTGATGTAGCCAATCCTCCAAGAGCTTACAGTAGCCCCTGTAAGAAGAGGTCTGTAAGCTCTTGGAGGATTGGCTACATTAGGGGTGCGTGGCCTAATATGCAAAGGAGCTCCTGCTACGAAATGAGCCCAGCTCGAGAGCCAGTGTGGTGTAGTGGGTAAGAGCAGCAGACTCTAATCTGGAGAACCAGGTCTGATTCCCCACCTTCCCTCCGCGTGCAGCCAGTTGGGTGACCTTGGGTCAGTCACAAGTTCTCTCAACGCTCTCTCAGCCCCACCAAGACACCTTTAATGGCATAATAGTATACATTTAAAAGATACATGTAATTCCAGTGAGTAAGTTTAGACAATAAAATATGCATATTATATAAAAAAAATCTGTATCTAAGTGCAGCTGATTCTGCTAAGAATCTATCATTGTAGTATAGGGCTGCCAAGTCAGCCCGGGGGGCGGGGGATCCCCCGCTGCAGGGGTTCCTGATCCGCTGGCCAGCATTCGGCCGGCGGTGGGAACCCCACCCCCGAAGTCGTCCAGCCAGGACGACTTCCCCAACGTAAGTAAAGAAGACTTGGCAACCCTATTGTAGTATCAGTATTCACATCATTAAGAAAGTGTTGAACAGTTTTAAAGTTACAAGTATGGCCAAAAGGGGTAAGAATTTCATATGTGAGGATGTGTGCAGCTGGCAGTCCAGAATGAGATGGAAAATTTAATCTGGGGCCATACTGGAATGTTTGCAGAGTCTTTCCTGAGGGGGGATATTGTTAAATCGACCCCACAGCATGTTTGAGGGAAGGACGTTCAGCCAAGCCAATGTGAAGGCTCTACGATGAGAAGGAAGGCTGAGATTGGGTAAATAGTGGGCCATTTGGCCATGCTGGACTGAGAGATTAAGATGAGTTTGTGAGGCGATATGCGG
This sequence comes from Lepidodactylus listeri, assembly GCA_029233225.1. Classification (NCBI taxonomy): domain Eukaryota; kingdom Metazoa; phylum Chordata; class Lepidosauria; order Squamata; family Gekkonidae; genus Lepidodactylus; species Lepidodactylus listeri. The sequence continues at coordinate 8,490,579 of JARCFY010000021.1, read as the reverse complement.
GTGTAGTGGACAGAAATTCTGCAATTCTAGATCAAGTAGACTTTTGTCTAACAGATCTAAAAAAATCGAGGTTTCGTCCTCGAAAGAGCTCTCTCAGCCCCACCTACCTCACAGGGTGTCTGTAATGGGGAGAGGAAGGGAAGGCGATTGTAGGCTGCTCTGAGACTCCTTCGGGCTTCCTCCTCCTCCTCCTCCTCCTCCTCCAGCCTGGTTCCTAAAAATGTTCAATGGTCCCTAAGTTTTGCATCCCTCCCTACTGGACCCATATTGTAGATTTTATTTCTATCTCCAGCTCTAAGGGTGAGGAGGAGTATACACTGCAACAGCACCAGTGTGGGATAGTGGCTGGACTGCTGAACAAATATCTGGGGACCAGTGTTCCCTCTAAGCTGAGTTAGTGTGAGCTAGCTCACCGTTTTTTTAGCCTCCGGCTCACACATTTTTGTCTTCGCTCAGGCAGGATGGCTCTAAAGCAAACTAATGTATGCAGTAGCCTAATCACCTGCTCTCAACTTAAATGCCGGTAGCTCACCAAGTAGAATTTTTGCTCACAGGAGTCCGCAGCTTAGAGGGTGCATTGCGGGGGACCCAGGGTTTGAATCCCCACCCTGCCTTGGAAGCTTGCTGGGTGGGCTTGGGTCAGTCACACACTGTCAGCCTGACCTACCTCACAGGGTTGTTGGGAAGACAGATTAAAGAGGGGGAGAATGTCGTATGCGCCTTTGAGTCCCCACTGGGGAGAAAAGTGGGGCACAGAGCCCCTGTCAGGAGTGGCTTTTTCTTTTTAGCCCCTGTTGTAAATCAGCTTAGCTACGTTTCGCCTTCTCTAGTATTTATTTATGTATTAAGATATGTATGTCCTTACAGCTCCAGGCAGTTTACAATCCTAAGTGAAATCCATCCTCAAAAATAATAAAAACCCCTTAACGTCCCCACCACACACACACACGCACGCACGCACACACACACACGAGAATGCCTCTAGCCCAAACTGTTGCTGGGTGACCTTGGGCCAGCTGCACACTTTCAGCCTAACCTATCTCACAGGGTCGTTGTGAGACTTTGGTAAACTGCTTTGGATTGCCCCTGGAGAAAAAGGTGTGTTAGAAATGAAATCAGTGAATAAATATTAAAAGCCCTAGCAAAGAAAGCAGCCTAAATGGTGGTTCCCTCACAGTCTCAGGGAACTTATTCTGGAAAAAGGACGCAACTTTTGGAAATTTAAACATTCTCTCTCGGTGTGTCTCTCGAGCTCCCCCCCCCCCCAAATTCCATCCACATAGAAAGGGTTCTCTGTTTTGCATTACATGCACATTGCCAATTGAGTTTCCACGTCAGAGTTTTATGTAGACTTTCCACAGGCCACTGCCATTTTCCCCACCATGCCACCAGAAGGCTCTTTGAGGATTTTTTTTAAAAAGGCAGTTGCTATAGCACTATCGCATTGTGGCACTATAGCATTATAGTGCTAAAGCCGTGGGTTTTTTTAATCCCTCAAAAAGCCCTCTGGTGGGCAGTGGGAAAATGATAGCCACAAGGAGCTAGTGGAAGAAAAATAGTGTGGATGTAACTGGGACCTTTGAAAATGTGTGACTTTCTTGTTGTGACATCTTGAGAGACCATTTGGACCACACTCGTCCCCGAAAAGATGGGAGAGAAGCAGGTTTGGGAAAGAGCATGCTGAGGCTGGAAAAGGACAACTGGAACAGAATTAGGGCACACCATCATGTGGACGGAAGGAGAAGGAGAAGAAGAAGAAGAAATTGGACTTATACCCCACTCTTCACTCAAAGTCTCAGGGCAGCTTACAATTTCCTTTCCCTTCCCCTCCCCATAGGAGACACCCTGTGAGGTAGGTGGGGCTGAGAGAGCTCTTTCAAGAACTGCTTGTGAGAGAACAGCTCTGAGAGAGCCATGACTGACCCAAGGTCACACCAGCAGCTGCATGTGGAGGAGGAGTGGGGAATTAAACCCAGTTCTCCCAGATTAGAGTCTGCACTCTTAACCACTACACCAAACTTGCTCCAGTTTGGAAACCAAAGTGGAATTAGGAAACCAGTTGGGAAACCAAAGTGGAGAACACTCTCTATGTGGAATCATCCTGTCATAGGCAGCAAGCAGGGAGGCATCACAGCAAAGATGTGATGTCAGTCTAAGACTCCTGTTTTTCCTACGTTCTGTGGCATACCAGAGCTTTGGCGGGCAGACTCTATGGTAAACCAGATGGTTTGCTCTCCAAAAGCTGGTCACAAGTTCTTTCAGAGCTGTTCTCTCAAGAGCAGTTCTCGAAAGAGCTCTCTCAGCCCCACCTACCTCACAGGGAGTCTGTTACAGGAAGGGGAAGGGAAAAGAGATTGCCAGCTACTCTGAGACTCTCAGTGAAGGGTGGGGTATAAATCCAGTCTCCTCGTCATCTTCCTCTTCCTCTCTTCCTCCTCCTTCTCCTCCTCTTTGGTAACTGATCTTTGTAACCTGGAGACCTGTTGTGATGCTGGGATGTCTTCAGTCACCATCTGGAGGCTGGGAACCCTAACCCTGAGACCTCCAAGTATATTCTGAATGCTTCCCTCTGCCCCTGAGCTGTCTTCCCCTTTCATTTCCAACAAACAGCACACCTTCAGGGGCTCATCATAATGGACAGTGCCGCAGCAGCCAATTTATTCTTCCTCCTCTTACAGGCCGATCAGTTCCAGCGTCGAGCAGCCGAGAGGCTTCCTAGATGCTTGTTACACCCGGCGGCTTCATTACGGCTGCCTAACATGTAATAATTAGAATCAAATTTTAAACAAATAAACAAATTGCTGCAGGGGCGAACATAGATCGGCATTAGGGCTCCTGTCGGACGGGGCTTTTAATTGTGGTTTCGGGAACCAAACGGAAAGAAGCGGTATTGATCGGATGAGAAGATATACGCGCTGGCAGAGAGAAAGGATGGGAGGTTAGGCTGAGATCTCTCAGCAGCGGCTGCAAATCCAGAATTTGGGAGAAAGTCAAAACTGGCTGTACAACAACAATTAAACAACCTGGCACAAACACAGAGCAAACTTTAGAGCTTATTTGTTCCACATGGGGCATATCCAGGGGTCTGTTGGAGCGGGAGCGCACAGGAGCGCAGCTCCGGGAGTGAGGAGCCCAGGGGGCGGGCACATGACCAAGCCCCGCCCCCTCCTCGGCTTCCCCGAGCAGTGCAGAGGCGCAGCGCCCCGGGGAAAGCCCTGCTAGGGTCTTCATTGTTTTTAATGTTTTGTTTTAATATTGATAATTTTATCATTGTTCCTTTGATGACTGTGTGCTGCTTTTCCAGAGACTTGCTCAAGGTGGCATCTAAATTTTCTAAGTATACCATTTTTTATCTGGGCACATGGCACATAAGTACTGGAGAAATTTCACCAACGCTTCAGCAGCTTCCACCCCACCAGTTTGGTGTAGTGGTCAGGAGCTGGACTCTAATCTGGGAGAACCGGCATATCTATCCAATAAACTGGTTTAATCGCCATTCCCTCTCCTTGGCGAATGTAGTTTCATGATTGGGCAGGGGTCAAGGATGGGGGATTACTTACCCCCACCCCCAATTTCCTGCCACATGGAACTGAGGTAGAGTTGCCGGGTCCTACCTGGCTGTCAGCGGGGAGATCCAGCCTCAGGCTGGCATGTGTGTGAAACATGCACCCCACAATGACATCTCCCATAAATGATGTCATCACACTGGGGACATCAGGGGTGACACTCTGGTTTTTGGGCAAAACTCTATGGTTTCGAAGACAAAAAACCCGTGCAGTTTGCTGGAGAGCCAGTTTGGTGCAGTGGTTAGGAGTGTGGACCGGGTTGGCTTCCCCACTCCTCCACATGCAGCTGCTGGTGTGACCTTGGGTCAGTCACAAGTTCTTTCAGAGCTGTTCTTTCAAGGGCAGTCCTCGAAAGAGCTCTCTCAGCCCCACCTACCTCACAGGGTGTCTGTTGTGGGGAGGGAAAGGGGAAGGAGATCGTAGGCCACTCTGAGACTCCGAGTGAAGGGTGGGGTATAATTCCAATCTCTTCTCTTCTTCTACTTGACTGGCATGTAAGGCCATAAAGCCCACCTTCCAAAGCAGCCATTTGCTCCAAATGAACTGATCTGTCTGCTGGAGATCAGTTAGAATCCCAGGAGATCTCCAGCTAACACCTTGTGAGCGGCAACCCAATTTGTGCAGGACAACTGCAATCCCCACTGATTATGTTCCCCAAACCTTTGAAAGCAGACCTGACTCTGCTACTTTTGTTAAGTGCCACACAGTAAACAGTAGGTCCATCTTGGTCCATAGGGAAAGAATCTGGTCTACGGAGCTTTCTGTTTTAGTGAAATTTAAACGCGGTTATCGGTTTGAAAGGGAATCCCGCCCCCCCCCCCCTTAAAGGCTGCCTTCTGTTTCATTACACAGTGCAAATATTTACCACAGAACTCACTAGCTCGTGATAAGTAAGCTGCCCGTGAGACATTCTTATACAGGAACCGTAAATATTGTATGAAGCCCAAATTCCAGTCGCTTCCCTGAGATATGCTCTTGTTTACAGCTTTTCAATTTAAGGAGAAACATGACCGGCTGTTCTTCAGCCGTATGCAAATACTGGCAGGTCCCTGTGAAATAAAAAAAAGAGGCTGTTGTAAATTCTTTTGGCCCTGTGCCTATGAAGTGTTTATCCAAAGCTCGGAGATGTGGAACGTGTGTCCACCGTGGCAATAGGAAGCACGGCATTGGGGGAGATCGTTCTAACGGTGATGACCCAGCACAGTATAATGTCATAGAGTCTGCACACATACCCCAAAGCAGCCATTTTCTCGAGGGGAACTGATCTTGGTCATGTAGAGATTGTAATTATAATAGTGGGAGGTCTCCACGTGCCATCTGGAGGCTGGTAACCGTATAGACACCCCCTCTCCTATTTTTTGACCGAGGCCAATGTCTGATCTCATCAGATCTCGGAAACTTAGCAGGGTCAGTGCTTGGGACCCCCGAGGAAGGCTCTGCAGAGGAAGGCAATGGCCAACCACCTCTGCTTCTCACTTGCCTTGAAAGCCCCTTGCTGGGGTGGCCATAAGTTGGTTCTGCGACTTGACAGCACTTCCGTATATAAGGCAAATGGCCTTCTTATTAATGCCTGCATTCCTCCATGACTGCACCACCACCCGCATCTTTGTGGCATGAACTATACAGGTCAGTTCTTAGTTGTAGACTGCTGAACACAGGTCGTGTGGATGTTGAGTGAACCTCAGCCGGAACGAAACCACAGATGGGTGGAATATTGGGGCTGATCCATAGGAGGGTTAATTTGGAGGCCCGATCCATTGCAAGGCAGGATCTGAACCAAGAAATCCATCTAGGGATGTGGCATGCTTATTGCTAGACCACCCATTTTCTTTTCCTGGGACAGGGAATTACCTGCCTCAGTCCCACTTCCCCCTCCAAGAAACTGAGGAGTGGGAGAAAAAAAAATGCTACACAGTGACGTTGTAGGAATTTTCCTTGGTCTTTATGGCAAAGGTCCTAGAGACTAGTACAGGCAACTTACAGCATTGCCCCAAAGTGACATCACATCCTCCCCAAATCTGGCCCTTCTGAGGCACCATCCCTAGAGAAGAAGGCAGGAAGCAGAGGAGGGAACCGAGGAACAGAGGAGGGAACCGCTTGGGGACACTCAGTGAAGTTGATGGCCGGCGGTTTTAGGATGGACTCACTGCCCCAGCCTGGTGTTGACAGCTGACAAAACCGGGATTACGTTATCTGCTCTCCTTCTCAAGCAATGATGAAAGACCACTCAAGATGGAGGGCGGCTGGCTACCTCCTACCTCCTACGTACTTTCTGAGGTTTAGAGAGCGCCTACCTGGGGTCGCCAGTGTTGACATGGCTGCCAGCCCAAGCGAAACACATTTCGACATGGCTGCTGTCCAAAAACACTCAGCGTGCCAAAGGCTAAACACAGAAAGTCTGGCTAGTTTCAAAACAATCGCACCCCCTCCCCAAGGACAGAGCGTGGACCATTTTGTTGAACTCCTGAAACGCAGTGTGCGAATACCTTGTGTCACTTGGAGAGAAATGGAAGAGAAAATATTTCATTTCAGATACATCTGCCTATTTTTTAAAAATCCTTTCTGCTTTCGTACCATCAATTAGGTAGGCTGAGGCAATCTGGCTGTGCTGACCCTCCGGCATTAAGTAGAAGCAAAGCGTCGCTTTTTTTCATTTATACCAACATTTTTATTACCGCTAGGGGGTGCCATTTGGATTTCCTGCCTCAGTTTCCAAAAAGTCTTGAGAAGGCTGCTGTGTCTTCCTTTTCCTTCCTTTTATGCAAATCATGACATTCTCAGCTTCTCAAATTCTTCCCCTCAAACTGTCTTCTCCAGAAGTAGATTTTCAAAAAAGTGCGAGGTATTCCTGAGCTGTTCATAGTGTGTTTGGATAAAGTAGTATAAAAGCATTAAAAGTCCAACAGTGATGAAATGCAAAGTTTTAAAGCAGGGCCGGAGTTTGGATGGGAGACCACCAAGGAAGACTCTGCAGAGGAAGGCAATGGCAAACCACCGCTGCTTCTCACCTGCTTTGAAAGCCCCTTGCTGGGGTTGCCACAAGCTAGAAGCGAAGCAAGGTTCAGTGCTTAGATGGGAGACCACAAAAGCAGACTCTGCAAGAGGAAGGCAATGGCAGACCACCTCTGCTTCTTGCTTGCCTTGAAAGCTCTTTGGTGGGGTCGCCATAAGTCACAAGCAGACTTGAGGGCACCTGCGTACACAGGGGTCATTTCATAGAAAAAGAGGTGCAGGAGCTCATTAGCATAACTCATTAGCATAACTCATTTGAATATGCCACACCCCCAAACATACCGGAAGTGTGTCAGAAGGCAACACCCACCCCTCAGGCTCCACTCCACAGGTGAGTGAAACTGACCTGCTCTTCCTCCATTCCCTTCCCCATCCAATACTTTGTGCAATAAAAAGAAGCGTAAAGAACACACCCTCATTCTCTTCCTGCTCCCTTGAAACCACCAGGTTTCAAGTAGACTTGAGATACCCAGGACATGTGCACCACCCACCCCTTTCCCTTCCCCTCCACACAACAAGACCCCCTGTGAGGTAGGTGGGGCTGAGAGAGGTCTTTGGAAAACTGCTCATGAGAGAACAGCTCTGAGAGAACTTGTGACTGGCCCAAGGTCACACCAGCAGCTGCATGTGGAGGAGTGGGGAATCAAACCCGGTTCTCCCAGATTAGAGTCCAACTCCTGACCACTACAGCAAACTGATGGGGTGGAAGCTGCTGAAGGGTTGGTGAAATTTCTCCAGTACTTATGTGCCATGTGCCCAGATAAAAAATGGTATACTTAGAAAATTTATATGCCACCTGGAGCAAGTCTCTGGAAAAGCAGCACACAGTCATAAAAGGAACAAGGATAAAATTATCAATATTAAAACAAAACATTAAAAACAATAAAGACCCTAGCAGGGCTTTCCCCGGGGCGCTGCGCCTCTGCACTGCTCGGGGAAGCCGAGGAGGGGGCGGGGCTTGGCCATGTGCCCGCCCCCTGGGCTCCTCACTCCCGGAGCTATGCTCCTGTGCGCTCCTGCTCCAACGGACCCCTGGTCGTACATACGTAGAATTAAGTCCCCCTGGGTTTGGTGGGGTTTTATTACTAATGCACACTTAAATTACAGTGACACTGATCAGTCACATTAGCCTGTTGCTGAAAAAAGAAAGAACATTCCTGTAGCATCTTAAAGATTAAGCGATGTAGGGCAGCAGAATTTTTGCGTGTCTGGGTCAAACTAGAAAGAACCAGTTTGGTGTAGTGGTTAACTGCATGGACTCGAATTTGGGAGAACCAGGTTTGATTCCCCACTCCTCCACTTGCACCTGCTGGATGACCTGGGGCAAGCCATAGTTCTGGCACAGCTGTTCTTGGAAAAGAGCAGTTACTGTCAGAGCTCTCTCAGCCCCACCTACCTCTGTTGTGGGGAAGGGAAAGGAGTTTGTAAGCCACTCTGAGACTCCTTTGGGTAGTGAAGGGAAGGATAGAAATCCAATTTAATCTATAATCAGGATCCCCAACAGAGGAGACGACAGCTTTTAAAAATTATTATTATTATTCAACGGGAGTTTCTTTTATTTGGGAGCGCGCTTAATAGTTTCATCTTGTCTCCAAAATATTTCTATCCCACACTCCCCCCTCCCCGGCATCTACCTGAGACAAGGTGTACCCCCCCACACACAAGTTCAAGGAGGACTTCCTGTTGGAGAAATGAGTATGAAAGACAAGACCTGGGATTTCAGTCATTATAGGGTTAACCTATGCAACTTCTTGTGTTTCTTAGTTTAACCTGGAAGTGCCTGGTAGCTGGCCAATTAACTCTAAGCCCGGGAAACCTAAAGGTGTACTGTCTTGCTAATTGGTCAGTGATATCAGGTGTTTCCTTTCAGGGGTCAAGAAGAAGGAGAGATCCTCCATTGTAATCTCTCTCACTCTCTATCAGGATGTCTTAGTGTGCAGACGCAGCACAATGCTGCTTAGGAAGCATGTTTTGTTTATTTGTAGCTAATCCCGTTTCCCTTTTTCCTTTAGTAATAAAGTTTCTTTTAAACTAAAAGAAGCAATCTTTTCTTTCCAGAAAAGCAAGATCCATTACTCTGAATTTTCTTGAATATTGGACAAAAGTCCTAACACTTCCCACCAATGGTCCCTCTAAACTGTAGAGTCTTGTGAGCAAAAATTCTACTTGGTGAGCTACTGGCATTAAAGTTGTGAGCAAGCAATTTGGCTCCTGCATAAATTAGTTCGCTCTGGAGCCATCCCTTCCTGGGCTAAGAAAAAAAAATGTGTGCGCTGGAGGCTAAAAAAAACCCCCCCTGTGAGCTAGCTCACACTAACTCAGCTTAGAGGGAACACCCCTTTCCCCCACCACCCCCAGTCTCCACTTCATTCTTTTTAACATCTCTAAGCTGATGCTGGCCAATAAGAGAGCGAGTAGAGCAGCCAATCACATAAGCTCTTCTCTCCAGGGAAGATTAACTCTTGAACTCCCTGACTCTCTGACCCAAGCAGCATTTTTAAAAAGCCTGCTTTTCTGTGCAATCTGTTTTAATGTATATTTGGGTTGTTTTTTTTTTAAACTTACTTCATTTACATCACACCCTTCTTTGCAACAGGGACTCAGAGCAGTTTACATCTTCTCCCTTTCCTCTGTTTTCTCCTCACAACAAACATGCGAGGGAGGTTTACCTGAGAGAGTGTTGTGACCTGCTTCTGTGGCTGAATGGGGATTCAAACCCAGATCTCGTGGGCCCTCGATAAAATCGCTACCACGATGCCAAGGCTTAAAAAAAAGTTTGCCAAAAATGTTCTCTAACGTTTATTAGTATATAATAATTGTTAAATAATAATCCTAATAAGGTTAATTTGTTGTTTTACCTAATGATACAAGCCTGGTAGAGTTAAGCTCTTTATTATTTATAAGAAAGAAATTACTTAAGTTACTTTATCTCAGTTATAACAGAGCATCTGTAAGACTGGTTCATGTTAGTTAAGAACTGAAGGTCAAGTAATGATAAGTTTGCAGCTCTCAGGGGGAAAGTAACTTCTTGCAAGATGTATTGCGATTTACTAGCAATCTGAAACTGTGAGCTTAAATTATTCTGAACATACTACAGGAAACTTGTTCCTCCCTCCCTGATGGGGCGATTCACCATGTTACAAGATACAGCCGTCATTTGGAAAAACCAGCTTGTATTTTATTGTATACGCCAGTGACAAACAAGCAAGAGAAACACACACACACACACACACATACACACATGTAGGCAGGGAAATTTCCTACAACACCATCCCGTGCAAGGTATATTGCGGTCTGTCACCATCATTAGTGGGTAAGAATATCATTTTCTAATCCACACTGCCAGGGGTCATTTCGTAGAAAAAGAGGGGCAGGAGCTCATTAGCATAACTCATTTGCATAACTCATTTGCATATGCCACACCCCCTAACATACCGGAAGTGTGTCAGAAGGCAACACCCACCCCTCAGGCTCCCCTCCACAGGTGAGTGAAACTGACCTGCTCTTCCTCCATTCCCTTCCCCATCCAATACTTTGTGCAATAAAAATAAGCGTCAAGAACACACCCTCATTCTCTTCCTGCTCCCTTGAAACCACCAGGTTTCAAGTCGACTTGAGATACCCAGGACAGGTGCACCACCCATCCCTTCCCCTTCCCCTCCCCACAACAAGACACCCTGTGAGGTAGGTGGGGCTGAGAGAGGTCTTTTGAGAACTGCTCATGAGAGAACAGCTCTGAGAGAACTTGTGACTGGCCCAAGGTCACACCAGCAGCTGCATGTGGAGGAGTGGGGAATCAAACCCGGTTCTCCCAGATTAAAGTCCAACTCCTGACCACTACACCAAACTGATGGGGTGGAAGCTGCTGAAGGGTTAGTGAAATTTCTCCAGTACTTATGTGCCATGTGCCCAGATAAAAAATGGTATACTTAGAAACTTTATATGCCACCTTGAGCAAGTCTCTGGAAAAGCAGCACACAGTCATAAAAGGAGCAATGATAAAATTATCAATATTAAAACAAAACATTAAAAACAATAAAGACCCTAGCAGGGCTTTCCCCGGGGTGCTGCGCCTCTGCACTGCTTGGGGAAGTCGAGGAGGGGGCGGAGCTTGGTCATGTGCCCGCCCCCTGGGCTCCTCACTCCCAGAGCTGCGCTCCTGTGCGCTCCCGCTCCAACGGACCCCTGCACACTGCACAGCCGCTCCTTATCGAGACAGGAAACCAGGACAGATGCACGGGAATTCAGAACACAGGAAGTACAAGGCCTAATTTCCAGAGGGCTAGCCAGACTTGCTAAGATGACTTAGTATTCCCAGCTGGGAGAGAATTCAAATTTGGAAACACATTACCCCACCTTTCTGAAAAAAGACAGTGCGTCTCAGATCTTTACTAATAAATCTCCATCTGAACATTTGCTATCCGCCCTAGTAATAGCCCCATGATTGTTTATAAAATTGTAATGTGTTATAACTCTGGTGTTGTTGGTATTTTTGCTGTTATTTCCTGAGGATGTGAGCTAATGCTGCTAATTTACATCGGATCTGCGCTAAAGCCTATGGAGCAGGTGTTTTCATTGCACGGCCTCTTTCCTACTTTCTGTGTCTCGTCCTACCCGATAGGGCTCCCCCCCCCCCCCCAGATTTGTAAGCACTTTTTCTGTCACAGAGTTCTACCAGAATGATTTCACCGGCACAGCCATCTGCCATCTGAAACAAAATAGGGGACCAAGCCTGACCTTCATACATCACATTTGATGAGCCACCTGTATAACACCAGGAACAGACTCTGCGGCATCAAAAAGTATAATTTTATAGCGGGGTATGGGTGGACCGTAACCAGGGCTCTTTTTCTAGCAGGAACTCCTTTGCATATTAGATGACACACCCCTGATGTAGCCAAACCTCCAAGAGTTTACCATGCTCTTCTTACAGGGGCTACTGTAAGCTCTTGGAGGATTGGCTACATCAGGTGTGCGTCACCCAGGGGCGTCGAGTTGTGAAAATCCCGAGGGGACGGGGGCTCTTCTGTGCACGCACATGAAGCATGCACGTGCGCCGGGATCATGTCCCCGCTGCTGCCGCCTCCCCCCCCCCCGGCCTGAGCACTCCTGCTTCCATCCTTCCAGGGCATTTGCTTAGCTGGCCCCTGGATGGACGGAGGGAGGGACGGAGTGGCCAGGCCGGGGGGGAGGAGAGAGAGAGGCGGCAGCGGCCCTAGGAAGGGCCCGGGGAGGTGCGGTGGAGGGTGCTCTGTTTTCCTGGGGGGGGCTCAGTCCCCCTCGGGAAATTTCGGGGGTGGCTCGAGCCCTCAAGCCCCCCCGTAGTTGACGCCTATGGTGCCGCCTAATATATAAAGGAGCTCCTGCTAGAAAAAGAGCCCTGACCATAACCATTAGTGATAAAATAAATGGTCTTGTGGTTTTTAAGAAGAAGAAGAGGAAGAAGAGATTGGATTTATACCCCGCCCTCCACTCCCCAAGGGAGTCTCAAAGCGGCTTACAAACTCCTTTTCCCTTCCCCTCCCCACAACAGACACCCTGTGAGGTAGGTGGGGCTGAGAGAGCTCTTTCCCAAGCTGACCTTGAGAGAACAGCTGGTACAGAGCTATGGCTTGCCCAAGGTCATCCAGCCAGGTGCAAGTGGAGGAGTGGGGGATCAAACCCGGTTCTCCCAGACTAGAGTCCGCGCACTTAACCACGACACCAAACTGGCTCTCTTTTAAGGCGTATGCATGCCTTTATTTCCTTCGAGGTACCAATGTCCTGGAAGATAATAGTGTTTTTATACATTGTATGCTACACATACCATAAATAAATGGGAGCAGTTCTAGAAAATACCTTCTCTGAACTTTCAGTTTTAATACAAAGGTGTTCAAATGGTACCTTTGCGGTAGTTTCTAAAGTATCGTTGCAAATCCGTGTTTGGCAATGGCCCCGGTTGTTCTGATTTTGCCTTCCGAGCAAGTGTCTCGACCACTCGCAGTACTCATAACTTCAAGAAAATATAAGATGTAGACACACCCTAGAAGACTAGATAGCCTTGTTACTCTAACGTTGATTTGCCAAACCGTAATAGGCTTAATGGATTAACAATAGCATGCACTGTGGCTGTGCTCAGTAATACAATATATTCCTGCAATCGCATAGTTTTGGTTTGCTTTCAGTTAGGCCGTCGCCCTTTTGCTTCTAGAACTGCACAAATGTCCGGGTGGGATGGAAATGTTAAGAACATAGGACGTGTTTCTGTCCAACGCAAGTGGAAGAGCCACTTTATGAGGAAATGAAGCCCACGGAGACAAACATGGTTGCAGACCTGGAGGGGCCTGTTTATCCTGGCTCTGATCCCCAAGGACCACAACGCCCTCTGGTCATTGCCCTTCAGTCAGTGAGTCCCCCACCCCTGACCTCCCCAGGCTCCACACCCAATCCCCCATGAATTCCTCAACACAGACCTGGTAACTGTAGGGTTGGAGCCTGGGGAATCCTCCCCCCCCCCCATTCAGACCTGGGGTGTCCCTTGTTCTGAACTTGTGAATGAACCCAATGGAGTGAATGAATGGAGCCCCTAGGGCTGAATAGGGTCATAGGATTCTCGTCTCACTGCAAATGTTAGCTTTCTGCCTCCAGGCATTTCCCCTCTGCTCTTACCAACCACGCTATACCTCTACATCCTGATTTCCTTCTTAGCAACACCCCTCCTCCTACCTTCAGACTAGGATATAAGGGTTTAGGGATCTCTGTTTCTACTTGTTATCTGACAAAGGGAGCTTCGACTCTTGGAAGCACATGACCCCCCCAAATTTTGTTAGCCTCTAAGGTGCTGTTGGACTCGAATCTCGCTGTTCTACTGAAGACCAGCACAGCTACCTTCTGAGACTACCCTGTGCTCTTGTGTTCCTTCATCACCTCTCCCCTTTTCTGACTCAGTTCAAAGTTCATTGGCATTCCTGGCCCGGGAAATCGGCCCGTGGAACTTGCCTGGCCGGGATTCACGGGTTGCTGCCTTTTCTGTTGGGTGTGTCTGGTATTGCCACCATCCTCTGCTGTTTTATTCTGCAATTTTATGTGTTATGTATTCTGTTTTAACCCATGTTACTGTTTTATGATTTCAGTTGTTGTTAGCCGCCTTGAGCCGGCCTCGGCCGGTTAGGCGGGATACAAATATAAATAAAGAAATAGAATAAATTCAAAAAGGCAACTAATCCAAATTCAAAAAAAAAAACCCAAACCCCACACAAGGACAGTTTGCAACTGAATGCAAAGCCCCACTCCATGAAGAGCTGGACGAAGGAAGGCAGAACTTGATTTATTTGGAGAAAGACCAGGCTTTCAAAGATTCTCTGGTCTGCACGGATACAGAATCTGGGCTGGCTGCTGTCTTGTTTTTATTTACTTTATTTGCATCTGTTTTCAATACAAAGAGAGAGCGCAAAATAGGAGACTACAGTGAGCAGAGCAATGCACTAACAAACCACAAGCGTTTCATTTTGACCACAAGCGTGGCTTCCTCGTGGCCACTGTCGGCCGATTCTGCCGTGCCAGAATCCCACACGTGGCCCTGTAACCCCACAAACTGCTGACATGGACGAAGAACTTGTATCTGTAAAACATAGCCACTAGGTTACCTTCATGGAGATTAGAAAGGGGAACATACGTACCTACAAATGGATTGGTGTCTAATTATTGTTATGAATAGTCACAGGCTGCGGTCACACGGCCCCTTTAAATCCGGGAGCCCTACCAGGATTTAAGGGGCCGCATTTTTTTTCCTCGGGTTGGGATGTTTACACATCCCAACCCCTGCTGCGGCGGCAGTGGCAGCCAGGGGAGGCACTCTTCCCCGAGCCCCCCCCCGGCCGCCTGGTAAGTTTGGGTTGCCCCCCCCCTTTACACTTGAGTGGCCAAGCGCCCAAGTGTAAAAGGGGGGGGGAAATGGCGGGGGGGGCCATCTGGACAGCCCTGCTCTTGCAATGATTGCGAGAGAGAGCTGGCCAGATGGCTAAAATGCGGGTTCCTCCCGCAACACCCGGGAAAACTGTTGATTTTCCCGGGGTTGGAAAATGCAGGAGCAACCCGCAATTAAGCCCGCTTCGGCGCGGGACTTTCTGCGGCCGTTGTGGATGGCCCCTTTAAATGCGGGAGGAAATAGCCCTTCCTCCCACATTTAAGGGCCGTGTGACCGCGGCCACAGTGAGATATTTGACTTTACAGATGGTGTTCTGCCATTCAAGACCTAGACAAGTTCTTGGGAATTGCAGATATGAGCAGGAGATGATGGAGAAGAAAAAGAGGAAGAGGAGGAAGAAGAAGAGGAGAAGGAAGAAGAGGAGGAGGAGGAGGGCAGCAGCAGCAGCCCCGGCTCAGTGGTAGAGCGTGTGTTTTGCATACAAAAGGTCCCAAGTTCAATCCCCAGCATCTCCAGTTGAGAGGTAGGAGGTGATGTAAAAGACCTGCGACCTTGGAAGCAGCTGTTTTTAAGGGGAAGGTCCATAGCTCAGTGACAGAGAATCTGCTTTACATGCAGGTCAGCTTTAACAGGCGTTTCGACATATTCATGGAGGAAAGGTCCATCAGTGGCTATTTGCCATGGTGACTAAAGAGAACCTCCAAGTTCAGCGGCGGTAAGCCTCTCGATCCCATGGCCAGGAGGCAATATCAGGGGAAGGCCTCAGCCTCTGTTCCCTGCTGTTGGCCACTGTGCGAGACAGGATGCTGGACCAGATGGACCACTGGTCTGATCCATCAGGGTTGTTCTTATGCTGCTATATATTGAGGTCCCAGGTTCAATCCCCAGCATCTCAGTTGAAATAAGTTGACGGGAAAGACTCCTGCTTGAGACCCTGGAAAGCCACTGCCAATGTAAGAGACAGCACCGACCTTGATAGGCCAATCAGGATAAAGCAGTTTCCTTTAGGGAGGGGTCATGGCTCAGAGGAAGAGCATCTGCTTTGCATGCAGGAGGTCCCAGGTTCAATCCACGGCATCTCCAGCTACAAGAATCTACCGGGAAGAAAAGCAGGGTCGGGCCCTTGTTAGTACTTGGACAGGAGTCCACCAAGGAAAACCAGGGTTGCTACACAGAGGCAGGCGATGGCAAACTTCCTCTGTTCATCGTCTCTGGCTTTGAAAAGCCCACAGGGTTGTCGTACGTGAGCTGCAACTAGATGGCACTTTCCGTCACCGACAGTGGCTGTGAAGGATCCCGGAGAGCAGCTGCCAGTACGAGCGGACAATACTTGCCTTCGTAGACCTTGAAAGGTTGTATGACGGCAGCTTCCTGCATGCCTCAGTTCTACAAGAGGAAACTTCCAAACGGAAGTAACATTGCCCACCCCTTCTGCAACACTGCCGCTGAAATCAGCAAGCCCCTGGATACACGAAGTTCTGCTCTGAATGCATATGGAAGATCCTTCAGTGCGTATTTAACCTGAAAGATTGTTTTAACAGGTTATTACTCCGCAATAATTTCTGTGTGTCGTCCACAGGGGGAGTCTGCCAAGAAGCCCTGCCTGAAACGCACTTTGTTTTCACCCACCCACCCCTCTTCCTTGTCTCCCCTGCCCCCAGTCTCTCTGTACAGCATCTATATTATATATGGATGGCAGCTGGTTCCCATTAATGTCGGAAAAGAAGCCTGTCTTAGGAATGATTGTTAAGAATGGCTGTATAGGTCCAGGGAGTGAGCCATTTGCACCTGGCCAAGTTGGGATATTTTTAAGCCGGGCTAATCATAAACAGCCGCCTTGTGCTGTGCTGAATATCCTCCACTTTTCCATTTCTGGGTTAAAACCAGCGTTTGCTCTCAAAACTCAACTGTGGCAATAATATTCACCTTTTTAAAATTCATACCCCACTTCCCCCCCCCCCCCCGGTGGGGACCCAAAAGCAGCTTAATATCCTTCTCCTCTCCTCCACTGTATCTTCACGATAACCCTACGAGGTAGTATTAAGTGTTGAGACGAGGCAGCTGTTTCATCACAACACGCTTCTTTGTTGAACCTCCGAACCAAAAGACACAGGCTCAAGAGGAGCCAATTGATCCTTGTAGAAACCACACCCACCTTTAACAGCAGCCAGTGCAAAGCAGCAATTAGGATCCTTCACTTGCATGAACTGTGTTCAAAGTAACAATCTACAGTGCAGCTATTGGATATAAGGCGACAAATTCGATTGGCCGTTACCGGCAACACAGCCAATGGCTTCGAAGGCCTTTGGAGCCTTCACTCAGACTCAAGTTCCAGCACTACACAGAATCATAGAGTCACAGAATGTTAGAGTTGGAAGGGACCTTGCAGGTCATCTAGTCCAACCCCTGCACTCTACAGGAGCATAGCCAAAAGATAGCCCTACAACCAGGGGTCCGTTGGAGCGGGAGCGCACAGGAGCGCAGCTCCGGGAATGAGGAGCCCAGGGGGTGGGCACATGACCAAGCCCTGCCCCCTCCTCGGCTTCCCCGAGCAGTGCAGAGGCGCAGCGCCCCGGGGAAAGCCCTGCTAGGGTCTTTATTGTTTTTAATGTTTTGTTTTAATATTGATAATTTTTATCATTGTTTCTTTTATGACTGTGTGCTGCTTTTCCAGGGACTTGCTCAAGGTGGCATATACATTTTCTAAGTATACCATTTTTTATCTGGGCACATGGCACATAAGTACTGGAGAAATTTCACCAACCCTTCAGCAGCTTCCACCCCATCAGTTTGGTGTAGTGGTCAGGAGTTGGACTCTAATCTGGGAGAACTGGGTTTGATTCCCCACTCCTCCATATGCAGCTGCTGGTGTGACCTTGGCCCAGTTACAAGTTCTCTCAGAGCTGTTCTCTCATGAGCAGATCTCAAAAGACCTCTCTCAGCCCCACCTACCTCACAGGGTGTCTTGTTGGGGGAGGGGAAGGGAAAGGGATGGGCGGTGCACATCTCCTGGGTATCTCAAGTCTACTTGAAACCTGGTGGTTTCAAGGGAGCAGGAAGAGAATGAGGGTGTGTTCTTGACGCTTATTTTTATTGCACAAAGTATTGGATGGGGAAGGGAATGGAGGAAGAGCAGGTCAGTTTCACTCACCTGTGGAGTGGAGCCTGAGGGGTGGATGTTGCCTTCTGACACACTTCCGGTATGTTAGGGGGTGTGGCATATGCAAATTAGTTATGCAAATGAATTATGCTAATGAGCTCCTGCACCTCTTTTTCTACTAAATGACCCCTGCCTACAACATACCCGAAAGGTGGTCATCCAGCCTCCACTTGGAAACATCCAGTGAAGGAACATCCACCACCTCCCGAGGCAGTCTGTCCCACTGCTCAACCACCCTTACAGTTAGGAAGTTCCTCCTGATATTTAGCCGGTATCGACTCCCTTGTGATTTCCACCCGTTAGATCTAGTCTTGCAATCCAGAGCAAGAGAGAATAGATCTGCTCCATCGTCTACATGGCAGCCCTTCAAATATTGGAAGACCGCGATCATGTCCCCTCTAAGCCTTCCCTTTCCCAGGCTAAACATACCCGACCCTTTCAGCCTTTCCTCATAAGGCCTGGATTCCAACCCTCGCACCATCCTGGTTGCCCTCTTCTGGACACGCTTGAGCTACATAGCAGGTAGGTTAGCGATCTCCCATGGTAGAGTGGGGATTCGAACCGGGGCCTCCCAGACCCTAGTCTGATGCTCTAACCTACCTCATTGGATGGTTGTGAGGATCAAATGGAGGAAGGGAGAAGGGTGTAAGCCGCTTTGAGTGCCCATTTGTGGAGAAAAGTGGGGTACAAATGAAGTCCATGAAAACAGATCCACTCTGATAAGTATTGGAGTCGGGAGTCCATGGAATAGTGAAACAGCTAGATCTTTATTGCTGGTCTGGATGAAGCATACAACCCAGGGCTCCAAGCCCTCCTTTTATGCTGGTCAGGGACAATCCCCTGACCTCACCCAACTGGCCTGATAGGCTATTAGAAGTATATTTACATTTCATAGGTTCCCTGGGAGAAACCTAGGTACAGGATTGGTGGCCGGTTTGAATCCACCTGGCCTTTGTTCTACCTGGCTGAAGCTCAGGTAGTTTCTTGGCCATGTGCTCTGGCCATGCTCTGGCCATGTGCTCTGGCCATGCGGTCGCAATTAAGAGAGCACATGGCGACCGCATGGTCAATACATAACACCCCTCCCCCCATAGTCCAGAACCCCTCTGCACACATAGTCTTTGAGATAGTCCGGGCGTCTGCGCTCACGTCCAGAGCGCCGGGGGGTTGTAAGGCGGGGCGTGTTGCTAGTGTCGGCAGGCTGCAGTGTGGGTAGTTATTCTGCTGGCGGGGCCTGTCTGCTCGGGGGTTGTTCAGGTGTGGATGGTGCGACTGCTTCGTCCGCGGGCAGGAGCGGCATCTCTGCAGTCTCCGGATCAGGGTCTGGCACTGCTTCTGGAGTCGTGTCGATGTCACGGTCTGTTGGTGCAGGGAGTTCGGGGGCCTGGGTATCATCGTGGTTCTGGGTACGGCGTCGAATCTGGTCAATGTGCCGTTTCCAGACTATGCCATCTTCCGTAAGGACCTCGTAGGAATAAGGCCCTGTGACTCGGACGATCCTCGCGGGGAGCCATGTCGGACCCCGCGCGAAGTTCTTTGCGTATACGGGGTCTTCGGGAGCGAATCCTCGGGCAGCTGGCCGGTCCTCCATTGTTGGGTTCCCCTCGATTGCTCGGTCGGGATGTAGGCGGTCCAAGACGGTTCCCAGTCGTCTTCCCATCAGAAGTTCGGCTGGCCGGCGCCCGGTCCCTGAGTGGGGTGTGTTCCGTTGGCAGAACAGGAACTTGTACAGCTGCTCTTCCCAGTCGCCATGCTCCATCTTCTTTAACGCGTCCTTCGTTGTCCTCACCATGCGCTCAGCCTGGCCGTTGGTTGCGGGGTGGAACGGAGCGGAGCAGATGTGGCGCAGACCGCAGGCTTCCACAAACCGTTGAAACTCGCCGGAGGTGAAGGCGGTCCCGTTGTCGGTCACGAGAGTTTCTGGCATTCCGTGTGTCGCGAAGATCGGCCAGAGACTTCTTAAGGCAGCGTTGGTGGAGGTCGAAGCTACCGGCACTACCTCAAGCCACTTGCTGTAGCTGTCAACAACGATAAGAAACAACCGGCCCTGGACCGGTCCCACGAAGTCTAGGTGCAGGCGGGACCAGGGCTTGTTAGTAGATTCCCAGGATCGGACAGGAGCGTGTGGCGGATCTGGCCGTGACTCCTGGCATTTGGTACACTTCTGGAACCGCCCCTCAATGTCTTTGTCCAGGCCTGGCCACCATACGTAACTCCGGGCCAGAGCTTTCATGCGCACAATTCCCGGGTGAGCCTCGTGGAGGGCCTCTAGCACTCGGGGCCGCAGGGGCCCGGGGATCACCACTCGAGATCCCCATAGCAGGCATCCCTTGTGGGCTGATAGTTCGTGCCTGCGTGCCGTGAAAGCGGCAAAATCTGGTCCCAGTTTTTCCGTCCATCCCCTTCCCACCCAGTCCGAGACACGGGAAAGGATGCGGTCCCGCCGCGTGCGATGGGCCACATCTGATACCTGTACGGGGCGCTCCGGTAGATCCTCTAGGAGCGCGACGTGGAAAGCGGGAGCCGGATCAGGGTCGCAGGATGGGAGGGGAAGACGGCTGAGGGCGTCTGCATGACCCATCGCCTTCCCCGGGCGATGTACCAATTCGTAGGAGTAGCCTGACAAAAAAATTGACCACCGCAGGACCCGCGGGGACAGCATGTGAGGGGTCTGCCTGTGGGGGGCAAGGAGACCCAGCAGCGGCTTGTGATCTGTGGCCACGGTGAACGACCATCCATAGAGATAGTCGTGAAATTTCCTGACGCCAGCTACGATTGCTAGGGCCTCCTTGTCGATCTGGGCGTAGTTCCGTTCTGCCGACGACAGGGTCCTGGAGTAGTAGGCAACCGGTACCTCCTTTCCGTTGGGTAGCCGGTGTCCCAAGACTGCCCCAACGCCGTAGGGGGATGCATCGCAGGCCAGGATGACAGGGAGCCTCTCATCGAAATGCGCTAAGACCGCATTTGAAATTAATAAGTCTTTGACGGCCCGGAAGGCTGCATCATGCTTGGGACCCCAGGCCCAAGCCGCTCCCTTGTCCAGGAGACGATGCAGGGGTTCAGCGACCGCCGCCTTGTGCGGAAGGAAGGCGTGGTAGAAGTTCACAAGTCCCAAGAACGCCTGGAGTTCCGCCTTTGAGGATGGGCGGGGTGCACCTGTAATTGCCGCTACCTTCTCCTTTGTAGGGTGAATGCCGTCTGCGGTGACTTGGAACCCCAAGAAGGTCACCGAGGAGACTCCCAGGGTGCACTTGTCTTTTCGAACCTTGAGACCCGCGTCCTGGAACCTTTGCAGCACCATCCGGAGGCGAGCTGCGAACGTGTCGGCGTCCGGGGCGGCGATGAGAACGTCGTCGAAGAACGGCTTCACTCCTGGAACATCTTTTAGGAGAGAATCCATTAGATATTGAAAGATTCCGGGTGCTACGCTGACCCCAAATTGGAGGCATTTTACCTTGAACGCTCCCTTGTGAGTCACAATCGTTTGTGCCTCGGCCGTTGCTTCGTCTACGGGAAGCTGCTGATAGGCTTGGGCCAAGTCTAATTTTCCAAATATTTTGGCACCCACGAGGGAGGCCAGAACATGGCTGACCACCGGTACCGGGTACGCGTGGTCCTGTAATGCCTTATTAATTGTACATTTGTAATCCGCGCAGATGCGGACTTCCCCGTTAGCTTTGAGGGGGGTCACAATGGGAGTCTCCCACTTGGCGTGGGAGACTGGCTCGAGCACCCCTTGTGCCACGAGCTTTTCCAACTCTGCCTCCACTTTGGGCTGGAAGGCGAGTGGTGGCCGGCGGACGGCCACGCGGATGGGCCGGACTGCCAGGTCCAGGTCGAAGGAAACCGGGGGTCCTTTGTAGCAGCCCAATGAGCCATCGAAAACGGCGGGAAATTCCTCGCAGATGGATGAGAAGTCAGTAGAGCCCATGCGGTGTATTCCGGTCCACTGCACTCCGAGCGGCTTGAACCAGGCGCGACCTAGGAGACTGGTTAGATTGCGCTCCACCACGAGAAGGTCCAGCAGGCCATTAAAGGCATGGTACTGGACTCGGACCCTGGCTAGCCCCTTAATAGCCACTGGGTTTTTCTGGAAGTCCCGGAGGACCAACCCAGCCGGCAGCCGCAGCCAGCGTGCCCCCTTCGGGCAGAGGCGGCGGAATGTAGCTGCGGACACAATTGAATATGCTGACCCTGAGTCCAGTTCCATGGAGCAAGGAACTCCCTCTATTCGGAGAGACACGGAAATTGCGCCCGGGATGGGCTGAGGCAAGTTCATTACCGTGGCCATGGGAACGACACTACCCACTTCTTCGAAGTTCGCTGCTGGGGCATGGTGGCTGTTCCTCAGGCGGCAGGCCCGGGCGAGATGTCCTGCTTTCCCGCAGGCGCGGCAGATGGCATCACGGAAGCGGCATGTCCGTCTGTCGTGGGGGTCCCCACAGCTGGCGCACGTTGGGGCCTGCCTGTTGAGGGAAGCAGAAGAGGGAACAGAGACAGATGCTGGGCGCCGGCCCTTGGGCCTGGGGACGCCGGGCTCACCCTTCTTCGAGCGTGATTGCATCCGGTGGACGTCCTCTTCTTTGCTTGAGTCGGGTTCGGGAGGAGCCGCCTGGTGGACTTTGGTGGCTGCCTTGTCCTTTTGCGTTGTCTCGAAGGCTGCTGCAGTTTCGAGCATCTTCTCCAAGGTTGGCTCCGGCATTGCAATGAGGCACCGGCGGAGCTTGGCTTCCCGGACCCCTCCCATGAAGGCAGTCTCCACGTGGTCATCCATGTGGCGGAATTCGCAGCCCACGGCTAGTCGACGGAGTTCAGCCAGGAAAGTGGCGGCTGACTCCCCCGGCTGCTGCTGGCGCTGTATGAACTCCCAGTGCCTGGCCAGTTTTGATGGCTTCGGGGCAAAGTAATCGGCGAGGGTCTTGGTGAGCACATCGTAAGACACCTCGGTGGGGTCTTGCGGGGCTAGTAGGTTCTGGGCCACCCGCATGACCTCCACCCCTCCGGAACTCAAGAGCCAGGCACTCTTCAGGTCCGCATCTGTGATTCCGTGGACCTTAAAGGCACAACCCAGCGTCTTGAGCCAGGACTCCCACGTCTCGGGGTGAGACGTATCGAAAGGGGTAATTGGTCCCGGAGCGTTTGCCATATTTACCAGAGCAGGAGCGGCGGCGGCTGTTTGAGCGATGTCCTCGTGTCTTGCGGCGGTGCCGGGGAGCGCTGAGGCTTGGCGCTGGCTAGTGCCGGAGGATTGGGCTCAGAGCGGCTTGCGGCGAGGCGTTGGAGCGCTGGAGCTCGGAGATGCCTGCGGCCGGCGGGACGGAGCTCGCTGTGCTGCTGTGGTCTGCTGGAGAGTTGCTCATCGGGATCCCATCCTCGTCGCCACTGATAAGTATTAGAGTCGGGAGTCCATGGAATAGTGAAACAGCTAGATCTTTATTGCTGGTCTGGATGAAGCATACAACCCAGGGCTCCAAGCCCTCCTTTTATGCTGGTCAGGGACAATCCCCTGACCTCACCCAACTGGCCTGATAGGCTATTAGAAGTCTATTTACATTTCATAGGTTCCCTGGGAGAAACCTAGGTACAGGATTGGTGGCCGGTTTGAATCCACCTGGCCTTTGTTCTACCTGGCTGAAGCTCAGGTAGTTTCTTGGCCATGTGCTCTGGCCATGCTCTGGCCATGTGCTCTGGCCATGCGGTCACAATTAAGAGAGCACATGGCGACCGCATGGTCAATACATAACACACTCAGTTACGTGAC
Organism: Lepidodactylus listeri; assembly: GCA_029233225.1. Taxonomy (NCBI): domain Eukaryota; kingdom Metazoa; phylum Chordata; class Lepidosauria; order Squamata; family Gekkonidae; genus Lepidodactylus; species Lepidodactylus listeri. The sequence goes on along the minus strand of JARCFY010000021.1, from coordinate 8,467,174 downwards.
TCTCAGCTTGCGGGTATCACTATCCAAGGCACAGGGTAGTCACGGCAAGAAGAATAGGAAGGAGGCACTAAAACCTGCCGAGGAAAACGACAGCAGAAAACAAGACCCCGGGGTCAGTAGACTCCTGCAACTGCAGAAGAAGCTGGAGATGTTTCTGCACTACTTCTGCTCCTCCGATCAGTATAGAAGAAGATTTTGTGGCAGACCTAATACTCCGACCAGGCAGACCAATCCGGAGGCTTTGTATTGCTGACCAATCAGAGGGGGTCATTGCTTGGTGGATTTGGTGCAGTGGTTAAGAGCGGCGGACTTTAAACTGGAGAACCGGGTTGGATTCAGCACTCCTCCACATGCAGCCAGCTGGGTGGCCTTGGGTCAGCCATGGTTCTCTCAGAGCTGTTCTCTCACAAGCAGTCCTCGAAAGAGCTCTCAGCCCCACCTACCTCACAGGGTGTCTGTTGTGGGGAGAGGAAGGGAAAGGAGATTGTAAACTGCTCTGAGACTCCGAGTGAAGGGCGGGGTATAAATCCAACTCTACTTCTTCTTCCTCCTCCTCCTCCTCCTCCTCCTCCTCTTGATCCTGAAGAGGACTCCACCTAGGGCTGCCAGGTCCCCCTGGCCACCAGGGGGTGATGGAGGCCATAGAGTTGCCAGTTCCAGGTTGGGAAACTCCTGAAGATTTGGGTGGTGGAGCCTGGGGAGGACAGGGACCTCAATGGGGTACCCTGCCATAGAGTCCACTCTCCAAAGCGTCCATTTTCTCCAGGGGAACTGATCTCTGCAGCCTGCAATTCCAGGTGATTTCCAGACCCCGCCGGGAGGCTGGCACCTATAATTGCCAACCTCCAAGGTGGCAGCAGGAGATCTCCTGCAATCACAACGGGTCTCCAGACAGCAGAGATCAGTTCCCCTGGAGAAACTGGATGTTCTGGAGGGTGGACTCTGTGACATTATACCCCGCTGAGGCCCCTCCCCTCCGCAAACCACACCCTCGCCAGGCTCCACCCCTCCAAATCTCCATGAATCTCCCAACCCAGAGTTGGCAACCTCACGAGTGGCATCCCCAGCTCCAACCCTCAAGCACACCCAGTGGAAGCCAGTTCTACAGCCCAGTATCAGGAGGGGAGCTGTGTGTGATTGAAGACGGGCAGACTTTCAGACAGGGCTCTTCCACCTGCTTTGATAGAGCTGCCAGTTCTGTTGTTGTCCAGTCACACTGTCGAGTCCGACTCGTCGCGACCCCATGGACCACAAATGCTATACGGCACATTGCTAGGCCCACCCTCCTCAAGTTTTGCACCCCTGGAAAAGATACAGTCTAAATTTCTAAGATCTATTTTTCGTTTCTCAACTAGTGCTTCCAACGCTAGCTTACGATTAGAAACTGGGCTGATCAGATTGGAGGCCAAGGTAGCTTTGGCCTCCATAAATGCTTGGCTAAGGTTATGCCATAGGCCATTTGATACCACCGCTCTAATTCTTATAGACAGCTGTTGCTCTAATTGGCTTAGTGCAGTATACCATAGGATACATCTGCTTGGCTTTTCTTCTGAGTCATTACAGATAATGCCACTAGAACAAGCTAGGGCTGTTGTTAAACAAAGAATATATGATATTGAAAGGCAAAGTGATATTGCTAAAGTGTCGACTTTTTTGGCCCCAAAGGAAACAAAATATATAGTTGCTCCTGCAGTGTACTTATCGTTACTAGAGATTCCCTCTCACCGCAGGGCATACTCCCTGGTGCGATGTAACATCTATCCTTCGGCGATGTTAGAAGGCCGATATAAAAAAATACCTCTGCCTGAGCAACTATGCCCGTGCGGCTCAGGGAAAGTTGAGACAATTGAACATATTTTACTCCATTGTACATTTTATGAAACCATTAGAGTAACATTTATTCATCCTGTTATAAGGAGGTGTCATGGATACTTGGATAAGGAGATAAGTAGGAAGCTATTATTTGATTCCGCTCCACAGATTATAATAAACTGTGCCAAATTTTTAGCAATAGCTCAAAAAATACGTGTTGCACATGTAGGACAATTTTAAAAGAATTCAGAAGATTTAGGAGATGGGGAGTAGAACTGTGTAACTTTTATAATATTTGTCCAACAGTTGAATATCAGGTGATAGAGTATTGCAGAAATTTAGAGTATTAGCAATTTTATAATTAATATACGTAGATTTAATGCAGTTTTATATTTAAGGATTTGGTTTTTTATATATTTTATTAGTACCCTTTTTGTATTGATTGTAATTGTGCTGGCGATATACCGAATAAACAACACTGACACTGACCACATCATGGCAGGCTTTCTTGTCCTCCGCCATCCTCCGGAGTTTGCTCAATTTCATGTTTGTTGCATCGATAACACTGTCCAGCCATCTAATCCTTTGCCGTCCCCTTCGCCTTTGACTTCCAGTCTTTCCCAGCATCAGGGTCTTCTCCAGGGAGTGCTCCCTTCTCATTTGGGGGCCAGAGTATTTGAGCTTCAGCTTCAGGATCTGACCTTCCAGGGAACAGTCAGGGTTGATTTCTTTTAGGATTGACTGATTCGACCTCCTTGCAGTCCAAGGGACTCTCAAGAGTCTTCTCCAGCACCGTCATTCGAAAGCATCTATTCTTCGGTGCTTGGCCTTCCTTATAGTCCAACTCTCACAGCCATATGTTACTACTGGGAATACCATTGCTTTGACCAGGGGTCATTCGTAGAAAAAGAGGTGCAGGAGCTCATTAGCATACCTCATTAGCATAACTTATTTGCATATGCCACACCCCCTGACATCACTGGAAGTGAGTCAGAAGGCAAGAAAGAAAGGAGAGAGAGAGAGGAAGGAAGGAAGGAAGGAAGGAAGGAAGGAAGGAAGGAAGGAAGGAAGGAAGAGCTGGCAGAGAGGGGACCGCTACTAATCCAAGCCTCAGAAATACCCCTCTTCTGGGAGGATAGCTTCTATGGTGGCTGAAGCCTTCAGAAGGCTGGTTGGAGGAACAAGGACCTTTCCAGGGGATGGGGTCATTTTGCTGTAGCCATGACACAAACAGGCAATCCCCCGCGGGGGGGGGGGGCTGGCACCAACTCCTGGAGCTGAGATCCCCTGAGCTCCTGCTCGAAATGACCCCTGGCTTTGACCATACGGACTTTTGTTGGCAGGGTGATGTCTCTACTTTTTGTTATGCCATCTAGGTTTGCCATCGCTTTCCTCCCAAGGAGCAGGCGTCTTTTAATTGTTAGGACTTTGGTCCAATATTCAAGAAAAAAAATCAGAGTAATGGATCTTGCTTTTCTGGAAAGAAGAGATTGTTTCTTTTAGTTTAAAAGAAACTTTATTACTAAAGGAAAAAGGGAAACGGGATTAGCTACAAATAAACAAAACATGCTTCCTAAGCAGCATTGTGCTGCGTCTGCACACTAAGACATCCTACTACACAGAGAGAGAGAGATTACAATGGAGGATCTCTCCTTCTTCTTGACCCCTGAAAGGAAACACCTGATATCACTGACCAATTAGCAAAACAGTACACCTTTAGGTTTCCCGGGCTTAGAGTTAATTGGCCAGCTGCCGGGCACTTCCAGGTTAAACTAAGAAACACAACAAGTTGCATAGGTTAACCCTATAATGACTGAAATCCCAGGTCTTGTCTTTCATACTCATTTCTCCAACATTAATTTCATGGCTGCAGGCACCGTCTGCAGTGATCTTGGATCCCAGGAAGGTGAGGCCTCTTCCAGGTGGGGAAATATCTGGAGATTTCGGGGTTTGGGGAGAGAAGGGACTTCTGCAGGTCACAGGCCATGGAACCCACTTTCCAAAGCATCCCCTTTCTCCAGGGGAACTGCTCTCAGCCGTCAGGAGATCAACGGCAATAGTAGGAGATCTTCAGGCCCCACCTGGAGGCTGGCAACCCTACTGTTCTGAGGACTTCTTAGATATATGCCCAGTGTGTGCACTCCTCTTTGCAGTCCCAGATCTGGAAGGGCAGGAGGAATGCCAAACATTTCCCCCACCACCACCCTAGAGGCCCGAGAGTCATGCCTGGCTTTGAACGGAGTCTCTAACCAGGGCCAGCTGTTCCGTGCTTGTGGGAACGTGCCTGGAGAATCCACACTGCCTGCACAGGAGAAAATAAAGAACAGGAGACGGGAAATGCGAAGACAGCAGAGGCCGAAAGAAAGGCATTGTATCCAACACGGAGCGGAGGGGGAAAGGCAACCTAACTTTCACTCAAGTTTCCCACTCCCTGGGAGTATTTCAGGGAATGCAGACGGAGGAGGGTGCGTGTGGGGGAGAAACAATTGCCCCAGCTGCAGCCGAAATGAGGCAATTTGTTAGGGAGATGACATTTTTAATGAGAAACACTTGCTGGTGAAGAACAAAAGGGCCTGTTCGCTTGGGGAGGGGGGGGAAAGGCTCTGGGTTCTCCTCTGAAGTGCATGAAAAAGCCGCTTCATTGAAGCTTCAGAGCCCAGCAGCTGAGCCGTCAGGGGCTCCAGATGTTGTCCAGGCAGATGTGGAACAAATGGGAGTCTGTCCCAACCAATTAAAGCGAGAAAGGAAAAAGCGCTGGGGAATTTGGAGGGGCTTAAGGGACTGACAGCTTCCCTGCAGGAAAAGGGTGAGAGAGCGATCTTACGTACCCGGATCTTCTCTTTTGAGGAACTGCATGTAGAGAGTTTTCATTGTGCCAGTGAATTGGGAGGGGGCGGGGGGGAAGTTTGGCTCAGAAGTCACAAGGTTTAAAGCGAATTGTCCCACAGAACTTCCCAGTTTGCTCCTAATATTCATTTATTCTCATTCCCTTTGGGCTGGAACCCCAGGAACTGCACAATGAACATCTTGCATTGGTACATTATTGAAAAACTGCAAAAATTCTAATATGCATTTGATTGCAGAATGAAAACCGTTTAGTTTTTATGTTATGTTTTGTGTAGTGGTTAGGAGCACGAACTCTAATCTGGGAGAGCCGGGTTTGATTTCCCACGCCTCTACGTGCAGCTGCTGGCATGACCTTGGGTCAGTCACAAGTTCTCTCAGAGCTGTTCTCTCAAGGGCAGTTCTCGAAAGAGCTCTCTCAGCCCCACCTACCTCCCAGGGAGTCTGTTGTGGAGAAGGGAAGGGAAAGGAGATTGTAAGCCGCTCTGAGACTCCGAGTGAAGGGCAGGGTATAAATCTTTGTCTTCATTATGTGATGTTCATCTCGGCTTGTTATTTGCCCATCCCTGCTCTTGGCCCCAATCCCCCACCCTTCAGAAACTGAGAAGGAAAAATTAGCTAGGAAAAAACTTCCATAGTTACACTCTATCTGTGCTTCTCTGACCTACCACAGTGATGCTCTAGGAATTTCCCCAGGTATCTATGGTCTTTACCACAGATAACAGGGAAATTCCTAGAGCATCACCCAGAAGCAATGTCACCTCCTCCCCAAGCGCTACTCTCCCAAAGAACCACTCCTATAATCCCATGACAATTCTAAGGAAAAGCTAACAACTCTATGTTCGTAACAGTCAGAAATGAAATGGAAGAGACAGAAAGTCAAAAACATCGTTTCCTTGACATATTGATAAAATGCGCTCACCAACATGTGTTTGAGACAATTTATGTATCAAATCCAATCAAAACATGACTCTCTAAACTGTGAAACGGATTTAACAAGCACAGCCTTCAGACAGCATTAAAACATTCAACTAAAAGCCAAGCCAATAAGTGGAGAAAAATATTATCCGTTTCAAACACAATAAGACAGGAGCAGCCGTAGAATTTCAAGGGATCCTCAACAACAGCTGTGATAAGAGATTCATAAAATCTGCAGGAAAACTTCAAATGTACTTCTCTCACTTCCAGTATAACGTCCCTGCACACCTGTTTAAACTTCATGTTTCATTTTACTTCCATTGTGCGGTTATTGTCAGCTTGTTTCAAATAAAGACTCCTGGTGGTTTCTTGCATACATTTTCATTCATGGCTGCACTGCATTATAGGATGCGTAATTTCACATTGCATGGATACAGAGTTTGCTCCAGGAGTTGGGCAAAAATTGTGCAAACACTCAGTTCTCGGGCAAACGTGGGATGTTCCTCAAGCATCAGAGCTTGACAAAAATTCAGAGACTGCCTTTTCATATTAAATTGTGCTCAGTCTCACCTGGTTCATCTCCTTAGTACAGCCTTTATTCTACATGACTTGTCTATGCCATTTCCATGATCCAAAGCATAACATTTTGATAATCAAAGAGAAACTCTCAGCAGGAAGGGATGTTATGCCCTGATGATGTTCTAGGAGTTTTCCCAATCTGTGTGGTAAAAACCATAGAGACTGGAGGAAACTCCTTGAGAATCACCATCAATACAATTTCCTCCCCTTTCTCTGCTCCTCAAACCATTGGGAAGGGCAAAGAGACTGAAGATCCTTTCCGCATTTGCCTGCCACTCTGGATTTTCTCAGTGTTCGCATCGATGCAATTTAAGTCCATGGCAAAACAGCATACAGCAGGCTGAAACTGGGCTGACCACTGAAGGGAGGGAATGTGAGCCAGTTTGGTGTAGTGGTTAAGTGAGCCAGTTTGGTGTAGTGGTTAAGTAAGCCAGTTTGGTGCTGTGGTTAAGTGTGCAGACTCTAATCTGGGAGAGCCGGGTTTGATTCCCCACTCCTCCACTTGCACCTGCCGGATGACCTTGGGCAAGCCATAGCTCTCTACCAGCTGTTCCCTCAAGGACAGTTGTCTCAGAGCTCTCTCAGCCCCACCTACCCCACAGGGTGTCTGTTGTGGGGAGGGGAAGGGAAAGGAGTTTGTAAGCCGCTCTGAGACTACAAGTGAGTGAAGGGCGGGATATAAATCCAATCTTTCCTCTCTCTTCTTCTCTTCTAATGCAGAACGGGGAAGGGGGAACCTGGATTAAAAAGAAGGTTGGACGTGATTTTAGTGTAGAGTTGCTTGGAGGACACCGTGGTGAACATGGATTAAAAGGAGAGTGCAGAAAGGGTCGAGGTCAGGGGATTCCCTGTTGGAGGTAAGCAAGGGGCTAGCTTACCTGTGCTAAATTTCAGAGGTGACTGGCTCATACAGGCAGCATAATCCGAATATCTGTTGTTAGGGTGCTGAAACTGAGGAGTTTTCTGTCACCATGCCTTGTTCACAGGCCTTCTAGAGGCATTTGGTTGCCCATCGCAGTTTGTGTGAGACTGTCCCAACAGATATAGTCCACAACAGGTCTCCTTAAACAGATAGTCCTTTATTTGTAGAAAAGATCATGTTGGTCAGACACTTCTTCTGTTAGTAATGCTCAGGGGTCATTTCGTAGAAAAAGAGGTGCGAGAGCTCATTAGCATAACTCATTTGCATAACTCATTTGCATATGCCACACACCCTCACATACCGGGAGTGTGTCAGAAGGCAACACCCACCCCTCAGGCTCCACTCCACAGGTGAGTGAAACTGACCTGCTCTTCCTCCATTCCCTTCCCCATCCAAAACTTTGTGCAATAAAAATAAGCGTCAAGAACACACCCTCATTCTCTTCCTGCTCCCTTGAAACCACCAGGTTTCAAGTAGACTTGAGATACCCAGGACATGTGCACCGCCCATCCCTTCCCCTTCCCCTCCCCACAACAAGACACCCTGTGAGGTAGGTGGGGCTGAGAGAGGTCTTTTGAGAACTGCTCCTGAGAGAACAGCTCGGAGAGAACTTGTGACTGGCCCAAGGTCACACCAGCAGCTGCATGTGGAGGAGTGGGGAATCAAACCCGGTTTGCCCAGATTAGAGTCCAACTCCTGATCACTACACCAAACTGATGGGGTGGAAGCTGCTGAAGGGTTGATGAAATTTCTCCAGTACTTATGTGCCATGTGCCCAGATAAAAAACGGTATACTTAGAGAATTTAGATGCCACCTTGAGCAAGTCTCTGGAAGAGCAGCACACAAGTCATAAAAGGAACAATGATAAAATTATCAATATTAAAACAAAACATTAAAAACAATCAAGACCCTAGCAGGGCTTTCCCCGGGGCGCTTCGCCTCTGCACTGCTTGGGGAAGCCGAGGAGGGGGCGGGGCTTGGTAATGTGCCCGCCCCCTGGGCTCCTCACTCCCGGAGCTGCGCACCTGTGCGCTCCCGCTCCAACGGACCCCTGGTAATGCTTAAGCTTTGAATTGCAATCATAATTATACTGGATATGAAATATGGGCCAACTACCCTCTAACAATCAATACAGAGAATTCGTGGCGCCCAAATATTCTGGCCCAGTGTTCCCAAGGAAAACGCGGCAAAATGAGTTCTCAGGGAGAAATACTGTTGAACATTTTGGGAGAACAGTTCCCAGAGAATTTAAGAAAATAGAATACATAACACCTGTGGTTCTTGTGACACAGAACAGGAGGCACTTCCTTTCAAGGTTGTTAGCTGAGGAGGCTAGAGATAAAAGCGAATGAGTAATGAGCATGCGCAAAGCAAAGCAAGGCGAAGTGAGGTGTGCATTCCGGGTGGGAAGGGGGGGGTCAGTCCCTGATGCTATCTCCCGGGACCTATAAGCATGGAATAAAACATTCAGACCAAAACAATGCAAGGTAAACAGATAAGGCTTAGCCAGATGTAACATTGGAATATTGACACAGTCACCCCAGTCTATGGCAGTTCACTGACAGTAGGCAGGATGCTGTTCTGATCTAGGATCATAGAACCATAGAGTTGGAAGGGACCTCCAGGGTCATCTAGTCCAACCCCCTGCACAATGCGGGAAATTCACAAATACCTCCCCCCCACACACACACACACAGTGACCTCTGTTCCATGCCCAGAAGATGCCAAAAATGCCTCCAGGATCCCGGCCAAACTGAACTGGAGAAAGAAATCTTAGCAGGGCTCTTCTTCACACCAAAGACCTGATATATAACAAGGATTGGGGAAAGTGTCCTAGAAAACACCCTAATTGTTTCGCCATCTTCTCTCCAGTCGTTTTTTCTTTCTTTTCCACTGCACTGAGGTGCAGTGGCTCAGTGGAAGAACATCTGCTTGGTATGCGGGAGGTCGCAGGTTCAATCCCTGCCCTCTCCAGTTAAAAGGACCAGGCAGTAGGTGATGGAAAAGACCTCTGCCAGAGACGCTGGAGAGCAGCTGCCAGACTGAGTGGACAATACTTAACCTCGATGGACTAAGGGTCTGACTCCATATACGGCAGGTTGACGTGTGGAATCAATACCATCCGCACAGATGTGATGCGTTAAAAGGAAATATGAGTCATCCCTCTGTTCCGGGTGAAATCGCCCCAGTTTCAGCCAACGGCCCAATTTGGAGTCATAATTTGATTACAGTCCCAGTCGTGGCTCAAACCACACGGCTATTTCTCACGGATGTTTGCGGTAGACTGCGTCCCAGCACACTGCTGACTTGTGAGCCTTAAAACAACAGCGAGGAACCATAAATCAGATTTGCCACGTGGGTTCTCCCGCAAGATCCAGAGCTAGCCCAAGGGCTTCTTTTTCTGCGTGCGTGCGCTCATTTAACAAAAAGCAATCGTAGCACATGCGGTTTAGGAGCTATAAGAAGGCAATGAGGCCAGGCCCCGACACCGTACAGGATTTATAGGCCCCTCCAAAAAGCAGGTGTCACTTGCGGGGTCCGTTGTGTAGGCTCAAGGTTTTCGCAGCGAGCCTGGTTTTAGAAGCAGTTATCTGTTTACTGATGTGGCTTTCTTAGGGTCATTTCACACCTCCCCTCTAAAGTAGTTTGACTGCTGTCTTTTCCTGTGCTCATTTCACAGTGGTGTGAAATTTCACTCCAGGGGGTCTAAGTGCACTAATCAAAAGCAATGGTTTAAAGCAGAATCAAGCCGGTTGAATACTAGCTTGACCACAGGAGGGCAATTAGTAGATGTGGACATTTCAGTAGCAGCACGGTTTCACACCGCACAGAGGTGTGGACAGGTTTTTTTGGAACGAGAATGATTCCAGCGGGAAAGTCAGATGTAAAAACAGCCTTAAGGAGGCAGAAAATGGCAGGGATGAAAACTAATTAATCAGACGTTCGTCCCCATCAGCATTTAGAGATGTTGTCAGGAGGCATCCTCTCATAAAACAACTGGACTCATTCTGAGAACAACACTGGTTTTAAAATGTAGGCTGTGGTATGATGCATGTTTGGTGCTGGTGGGAATGGCGGTAGAAAGTGCCATCAAATCTCAGCCAGCTCGTGGTGACCCCACAGGGTGTTCAAGGCAAGAGACTAAGAGAGGTGGTTTGCCATCGCCTGGACTTCCTTGGTGGTCTCCCATCTAAGTACTAAACAAAGCAGATCCTGCTTGGTTTCCGAGATCTGACGAGATAGGCAGAGTCTGGACCACTGAGGTCGGGACTGTCTGTTTGTGGATTGGTGGAAAAAAGGGAAAGGAACTTCTTAATCAAAAGCTTCCCAAGAAGGAACAGGTTTCCTATGCTGGTACATGCTGCATCCAATGCTCCCTCTAAGCCAGCAGTTCTCAACCTGTGGGTCGGGACCCCTTTTGGGGTCGAACGACCATTTCACAGGGGTCGCTGGCTGGCGTCCGAGCCCGCCCCGCCCCTCCCTGCTGGTAGGAAAGGGCCCCGTGCTCGATAGAGTGTGAGGTCTGGCCTCCCAGCTCTTTGCCCTCAAAGGGAGCTTTCCCTTTAAGGGCGAAGAGCAGGAGTTGGTTGGGGCCAGAGCCCCGCCCCCTGCTTCCAGCAGCCCTTCCGGCAGGGGCCACGAGGAGGAAGAAGCCAGCAGGTAAGTCAACGGCCGCTTCCCCTCCCCGCCGCCACCTTTAGGGTGCTTCGCCGTCGCCTTTCCTGGGCTCCACGCCAAAGCGCAGAGCCCAGGAAAGGTGGCAAAAGCCCCCCTGCCTTCCCTAGGCTCCACACCGAAGTACAGAGCCCAGGAAAGGTGGCAAAAGCCGTCCCCTGCTGCCTTCCCCAGGCTCCGCGCCAAAGCACAGAGCCCAAGAAAGGCAGCAAAAGCCCCCCCACCTACCTACCTTCCTTCCCCCCCTCTCTCCCCCCTTTCTCTCTCTCTCTCTTCCCCCTTTTTCTCTCTCCCCTCTCTCTCTCCCCCGTTTCTCTCTCTCTTCCCCTTTTCTCTTTCTCTCTTCCCCCCTTCCCCCTTTCTCTCTCTCTCTCTCTCCCCCCTACCTGCAACAGCCTCTCCCCCCCCCCACCTACCTTCATTTTCTCATGGCATCTTCTGTTGAAGAAAAGTAAGTCTGAAGCCTGAGTGTTTGTTGTGTCTTGTTGGGAATAGCTTGCAAATATACGTGTGTCTAAAGTCTGTATTAAAGCGGTTTGGTGCTAACTGCCATGCAAGAGAAAACATCTGAAGAAGTAGCTTCGTTGTTGTGTGTGCTGGCAGAATTTTACGGTTGGGGGTCACCACAACATGAGGAACTGTATTAAAGGGTTGCGGCACTAGAAAGGTTGAGAACCACTGCTCTAAGCTGTGGAGTCTTGTGAGTCAAAATTCTATGTTGTGTTGTCGTTGTTGTTCGGTCACATAGTCGAGTCTGACTCTTCACAACCCCGTGGACCTCATCATGACCTCCTGTCCTCCACACACTCTGGAGCCTGCTCAACTCCATGCTCATCGCATCGATAATCCTGTCCAACCATCTCATCCTTCGCTGTCCCCTTCTTTGACCTTCAGTCTTTCCCAGCATCAGGGTCTTCTCCAGGGAGGGCTCCCTTCTCATTTGGGGGCCAAAGTATTTGAGCTTCAGCTTCAGTATCTGTGAGCCACTGGCATTAAAGTTTTGAGTGAGCGATTTGGCTACTGCATAAATGAGTTTGCTCTGGAGCCATCCTCCCAGAGCTAAGACAAAAATCTGTGAGCTGGAGGCTAAAAAACTGTGAGCTTGCTCACACTAACTCAGTTTAGAGGGAACACTGGCTCCTTCCTTCCTTCCTTCCTTCCTTCCTTCCTTCCTTCCTTCCTTCCTTCCTTTCCTTTCCTTTCCTTTCCTTTCCTTTCCTTTCTTCTTTCCCTGTAGATCTTAAGTAGTATGCATCAAACATAGCTGGTAACGTGAGGAAGAAAAGATGAATTCCAGCCAGAGAGAGTTAATACATAAGCTACAAAACAGCTATTTTCTTGTGTGTCGCCTGAATTCTCATGGTCTGAACTAAAAATTTTGCTAAAATATTTTTTTTTAAATTTCTTGAATCTGCTAATAACTCAGGAACTAAAATATCAGCTGAAGACTCTGGCCCCTGTAGTTTCAGAGGTTTCATCCATTTTTGACCCCCATGGTTGTACCAGGCGCAGTCAAATAAAACGTGGCTTACCAATTCAATAACCCCCAAGCCATCGCCACAGTCTCTATTTGAGAACGGTATACCCAGTATAAGGCCATGGTGGTTCAGTGGTTAAGTCGCTGAACTGCAAACTGGAAGGTCGGTAGCTCGGCAGTTCGTGACCCAAGTGCTGCATGATGGAGGGAGCTCCCGTCTCTGGCCCCAGGTCCTGCCAACCTAGCAGTTCGAAAGCAAGGAATTGCAAGTAGATAAATAGGTACCGCTTTGGTGGGAAGGGAACAGCGTTCCGTGCGCCTTGACGTTTAGTCATGCCGGCCACATGACCATGGAAAAAGTCTTCAGACAGCGCTGGCTCTTTGGCTTGGAAATGGAGATGAGCACTGCCCCCTAGAGTCGGATTCAACTGGCTTCCAGCAAGGGAAACCTTTATGCCCAACATGCAACCTTCGGAAACTGCAGAGGGTAGTGCGTTTATACACGCTGCATCCAATAATGACCAAGGCTAGGCTCAGACTGTGCAAGACAGTTATAAAATCCTACATTGCTTGGGTCCCATGGTCGGCATTTCAGGAGGTCATGAAGGTAAACATGAACACACAACTCTACTTTTACTGAATCTGAACCCTAGTCTATCAAGGTCAGCACTGACTCCTCCAGACTGGCATCAGCTCTACAGGGTCTCGGGTGGAGGTGTTTCACATCAGCTTTTAACTGGAGATGCCAGAAATTAAACTTGGGACCTTTCACTTTTGAAGAAGAGGTTCTACTGCTGAGCCCTCAACGAAGCTGCCTCCTAATGAGCCGGGTCCTTGCTCTGTCAGAGTACCAATCATCTGCTCATACTCACATTGGCTCTCCAGGGTCTCAGGCAGAGGTCCTTCACACCATGGACTTCCTGATCCTTTTAACTGGGAATGGTGGGAGTTGAACCTGGGACCTTCTGCATGCCAAGCGGAGGCTCTGCCACTGAGCCATGTCCCTTCCCCCATGATAAGGTACACTCCGGTCACCTTAGTCCTGGTTTACACATTCATATTCTTTCCTTATTGACTGCAATATCATATCTTGGTCCACAGCTCTGATCCTCGTCAGATGGAGACTTAGAGGACATCGAAGATGGGGAAGGAACTATACACAAAAGATGGGGACGGAGCCAGGAACTATATTCAGAGTCAGTGAACCCTCCTGAGATCCCAAGAGAAAACCCAGAGTATAGAGACACCTCCATCCCATGCTCTGGAGGTGACAGCCCTTTCCCCTCTTCTGACCCCATCCACAGCTCGGGAGGGTGCTTCCTGAGAGCCAGTTTGGTGTAGGATTTAGGAGCTCAGACTACAACCTGGGGAGAACCAGGTTTGATTCCCCATGCCTCCACATGCAGTTGCTGGTGTGACCTTGGGTCAGTCACAAGTTCTCTCAGAGCTGTTCTCTCAAGGGCAGTTCTCTCGGAGCTCTCTCAGCCCCACCTACCTCACAGGGTGTCTGTTGTGAGGAGGGGAAGGGAAAGGAGATTGTAAGATGCTCTGAGACTCCTTCGGGTAGGGAAGGGTGGGGTATAAATCCAATCTCCCCCTCCTCCTCTTCCTCTTCCTCCTCCTCCTCCTTTTCTTCTTCTTCTTCTTCTTCTTCTTCTTCTTCTTCTTTTTCTTTTCCTTCTTCTCCTTCTCCTTCCCACCGTGGAAGGTTGCTGGATGACCTTGGCCCAGTCCCATGTTCTCAGCCTAACCTTCCTCACAGTGTTGTGTGAACCAGCTGCCCAAGGGGCAACCACCTTACCATATCATGTGTGTATCTGCTTGGTAAGTCGGTCCCCTCTCCCCTTGGTCATCCTGCTGAGTACAAGAGGAGACTCCAAGTGCCTGTTCCTGTTCGTCATCCCATCTGCTGACCGTTGCATCTGTCTTATCTCCACACCCACTCGCGGAGTTGGGAAGACTGTCCCAGACTTCTACCTGGGCTCCTTGGGATCTGCCAGATGTGCGCGCAATCGCTGTTGCAACTGGAAGGGGGTGGCGGTCAACCAAGGGGAAACACCTGCATTCTCCGGGAGCTAGTCGGCTCCCCCTCCCCACGGGAAGAGTGTTCACGGGAGACCTGGTTCAAGGGAACAGGTGGACATGACGGAGGACTTGGGGGACAGAGGCAAGCTCAAGGCTATTTCTCTGAGTGGGATTTTTTAAAAAATGGGGCCCCTTCCTGCAAAGAGACAGAATCCCTTTGGAAGTTATGTGGTCACGATTCCCTAATCAGCAGAAACGTATTCAGCGAAATGAGCAGAGCAGGCAAGGAAATTACCAAGTGCACCATAGCTATTTGCGCAGTGTCCCATAGACACAGACAAGAGGCGGGGACCCGCGATACTCGCGGGGGGGTGGAGCTCCATGTGGAGGAGCTTCATGTGGAGGAGGAAGCCACCACAGGTAAGCCTTCTCCCTTTCTCCCCCGCCCCCCCCGGCACTGATGGCGAGGCCCACACCGCTCGGAGCTGCCGGGCCCACCGAGCCTTCTCTCCCGCCCGCCCGCCCCCATAATGGCAATGAGGGACTGTTCCAACTGTGTTCCCTGCACATACACAGGGGACGCTTTTTACTTTGGGGGGAATTTAAGTATCCCCCGAATATTTTTTTTACTTTTCAGATTTTTCTGCACACCTGGGGAGTCCCCCAAGTGTGCAGGAAAATCTCTTTGCCCCCTAGGTGCCCCCAATGTGTGGATTTAGATATCCACACGCAGGGGCGCCTTGGCTATTAGATATATAAACAAGCCAGAGGAGCCGCGATACTCACAGGGGGGGGCAGGTGAGCCTCTCTCCGCTCCCTCCCCCTTCCCTCCCCCGCTGTGTACCGAGCCTCTTCCCCCCTCCCCCCTGAAAATCGGTGGCAACAGTAGCAGCGAGACCTGCCGCGTGCCGAGCCTCTCCCTCCTCCCTCCCCAAAATCGGCAGCAACGGCAGCAAGACCCGCCACGCGCCAAGCCTCTTCCCCCCTCCCCCACCCTCCCTGAAAATGGCGGCGGCAGTGCAGCCTCACTGCGCCGCCTCCCACTCCCTCCCCAACAGCAGCCAAAATGTTCTCTGTGCATGCTGAGAACGCTTTAACTTTGGGGGGGATTTAAAGATCCCCCGAAAATTTTTTAGAACTTTTTGGATTTTTCTGCACATGGGGGTAGTGCCTCCCCGTGTGTAGGGAAATCTCCCTGCCCCCAGGTGCCCCCCCACACGGATTTAGGTATCTGCACGTGGGGGGCGCCTTCGGAATTAGTATATAGATAAGGAATTGATGCACGTTGAGCAGAATGGGAAGACAAATGCTTAACCAAATAAACACACAAACTGACCCTTTAGCAACAATCGGACCATGGCTTTCAGGACATGGAATGGACTTGAGCTCCGCATGCTTAGGGGAAGTCTGTTCCCAACTGGCCCATAACTATGATGGGGCTGATAAGGGCACTGCCCCCTTCCTTAAAGAGCCAGCCCCCTTTCTTAAAGGGCTCCCAGCTTTTTAAAGCCCCCTTGCTTCTCCCCAAAAGCATCGAAAGGGATCAAAGCATTTGAAAGGCCCTTTAAATCTTGCAGGAGGGGGAGAGAGGGGAGTGCGCACCACCTTCTTCATGGTGGCAAATAATGGCAGCTCCACCCAAAAAAAAATTGCCCTGCAAGCCACAAAATCCCAGCTACGGGCCTGGTTCCCATCCTTCTTAAATTTCCCGAGGATGCCTTGATCTCTATACTATTAGACTGGCACGGTGAAGGGGCAGGGCATCCTTGGTGGTGGTGCCCTTGTTTCGTACAACCGACCTTCACTTAGCTCCAACTTTATAAGACTTGCAAAACACATTGCTTTTTCCACCGGCCCAACTGTTGGTTTCCCCTCTTCTGGTGTCTCAGTGTTACGTACTGTTATTACTTTGACGTGATTGTCTCTCTCAGCAAGAGAGGCAAGATGGAAAATGAGCCTAGGAGAAAAACCAGGAAGGGATTGCTCTGGGCTTTCCCCAATCACAACCCACAGTGTAACCTGAGCCAATCACAGATTCCCAGCACAGGTGCGTGCAACGAAACAGACTGTGAGACTTCTGCTCAAAGTAGTCAAGGATCAGATCTTTGTTAATGAAACACAGTTCTTTATTTCCAATCTCTACATTGGTACAGCTTCTCGGATTATTGTCAGAGATAACACATATGACAGAAGCAGGTCTATTATACCTTTCTAAGCAGTTTGAATTACCCATAGGTAGCCAATCACTACACGGGAAAAACGGCGGGCAAAAAGGGCTCTGGCCGTTTGCTTCCCACAGGAAAGAAAGTGAGGTGTCAAGTTGTAAATTTCCCTTCCCAAACCAGACCCCTCAGATGTTACCATTTCACATAACAATCAATGGCCTCGAGGCTTTCGCACGTTGATAAGAGATGAGACTCGTCCTCCCTTGGAGTCCCAGCCGGGACGAATGGAATGCGGAGGCAGGAGTGTGAGAGGCCCATTGTTCCCATACTTTGAAGTTGTCATCCTCCCGCTCTGACAGTTACACAGACCAGGCCTGGTCAGGGTCATAAACCTGGGGTCACATATTCTACATACATACTGGCCAAAGTTAGGGTTTACCTAAGAGAGGGGCAATTACATGGCAGGTGTTATAGAAGCAGCTATCATACATACATGGCAATATGAATATAGTATGGCATACATACATGACAGTGAGAAGCATAGCAATAAAACAGACAACATAGCTGTAAGCAATAGAAATGCTCTGTCTGAATCAGCAGATTCTGACACAGACACATTAAAAGCATGCACACAGATTGCATGTGATATTCGACATCCTTGGGTGGTTTTTTTTTAGAAGTTTCAAGTGTTGCTTCCCGACAGTTGTTTGCATTGCTAAACCCGCTTCGCCTTCCTCCTAAAGAAGCAAGTCATCTCCTCTAAAGCCACAGCAGGACTTGTTTGCCAGGCCGTTTCATGGTTCTTCTCATCCACTCCAGGCAGACGCTGTCGCTTCCATGGCATAAGGAACACATTACAGTTCGATATAAGATTCCCATAAAGTCGCTGAGGATTGTGTTGAACGGCCGTGAGAAGAGCCCTGCTGGATTCGGCTGAGGGTCCATCTAGTATCCTGCTTGTATTAGTGGCCAGCCAGATGTGAATTTTAACAGGGAGTGTTGTATCCTTTTTTTAAAAAAAAAAAAATTAAAATTATTTTAATTGAGAAGAGTCAAATTCGTTGAAAGCGCTAAGTGATTCAGCAAATATGAGGTACTATAGGAAAATGGGCCCTGACCTGGATACCCTATAGTACCTCAGAAGCTAAGCTTGGTCAGTCCTTGTTAGAAGAAGAAGAAGAAGAAGAGATTGGATTTATATCCCGCCCTTCACTCACTTGGAGTCTCAGAGCGGCTTACAAACTCCTTTCCCTTCCCCTCCCCACAACAGACACCCTGTGAGGTAGGTGGGGCTGAGAGAGCTCTTTCCCAAGCTGTCCTTGAGAGAACAGCTGGTACAGAGCTATGGCTTGCCCAAGGTCATCCAGCCAGGTGCAAGTGGAGGAGTGGGGAATCAAACCCGGTTCTCCCAGATTAGAGTCCGCGCACTTAACCACTACACCAAACTGGCTCTCTACACCAGACTGGCTCTCTCTGGTTACTATCTTGGATGGGGGACCACCAAGGAAATCCAGGGTTGCTCTCGGTTTCTCTGTCCTGACCGGGATGGCCCAGGCTAGCCTGATCTCGTCAGATCTCAGAAGCTAAGCAGGGTTGGCCCCCGATAGTACTTGGATGGGAGACCACCAAGGAAGTCCAGGGTTGCTATGCAGAGGCAAACCGGCTGTGTTCATCTTCCCTGACCTGGATGGTCCAGGCTAGCCTGATCTCATCAGATCTCAGAAGCTAAGCAGGGTGTGAGGCTTCTGGGCTAACACTATCAGACCAGACCTTTGAAGTAAAAGCAAAGTTCTTTTATTTCTAATAATGAATCCAGGTTCTCGATGTTTGTTAGAGATACATGACAGTAAGCAACAGTGGTTAATATACCTTCAGTCATAAGTGAAGGACCAATCAGATTCAATACAGCTAAGCGGGGGGAAAGGGTGACCATTGAGATTCTCACAGAGAAGGTGAGAATGTAATAAAAATTCCCTTCCTGCCCTGGGTGACCCACATGTGTGAATGATAGGCTAAACATTTGGCTAGAAACAATTAAACAATTCCCAAGGCTGTAACACTTGATAACACTCTCCGAGCCTCAAATAAATCACCAATGGTTAGAACGGGGTCACAGAAGAAGAAGAAGAAGAAGAAGAAGAAGAAGAGATTGGATTTATATCCCGCCCTCCACCCCCCAAGGGAGTCCTTTCCCTTCCCCTCCCCACAACAGACACCCTGTGAGGTAGGTGGGGCTGAGAGAGCTCTGAGACAACTGTCCTTGAGGGAACAGCTTTTCCAGAGCTATGGTTTGCCCAAGGTCATCCAGCAGGTGCAAGTGGAGGAGTGGGGAAATCAAACCCGGTTCTCCCAGATTAGAGTCCGCGCACTTAACCACTACACCAAACTGGCTCTCAGAGAAAGTCAGAGATACTAATAAAAAGGCATATATTAAAAAGAACAGGCATACTATTGTCAGATTCTGACACAGGGTTGGCCCCAGATAGTACTTGGATGGGAGACCACTAAAGAAGTCCAGGGTTGCTACACAGAGTCAGGCAATGGCAAACCAGCTCTGTTCATTAACCCTGACCTGGATGGTCCAGGCTATCCTGATCTCATCAGATCTCAGAAGCTAAGCAGGGTTGGACCCAGGTAGTACTTGGATGGGAGACCACCAAGGAAGTCCAGAGTTGCTTTGCAGAAGCAGGCAATGGCAAACTTTTGTTCGATTATTGCCTGGAAAATCCCATGAAGGGTCACTATAAGAAAGCTGTGACTTGACAGCACCACCATGCAAAATGTACAGATGTCTTCTGCTTCTAGTTTCAAAGGATTCCATTTTCAGGAGACTCTTTCCACGTAGGCTTGGTGGCGGAGGAGGACCCTGGTGTAACAGCCATGGACAGGCCGCCACAGATTCCCAGACAAAAAATTCCCTTGCCTCTACTCAGATTATCCATACCTAACTCAGTCATCATATAAAACAAGTCACATTACTTGCCTTTCTGCACGAATCCCCCAGAATGAGCAAGGTTATCAGCAACCCTGGCAGTGGAATCATGAAAATCTTCCAAGAAAATTTAGGATTTCCTGGATGCCGGGTGGAAAACCACAAATATGCAAGGATCTTTTTATTATTTACCGCTATCTGTCTTTATCTGATTTCATCCTGCTAGCTCTGCGAAGATCCAAGTGCCTTGGGTCTTCAGATATACTAAACCTGTGCAGTTTCCAATGGACCAATTAATCATTGTTGGTGGCTGAGCTAACAGATGGGGGGGGGGGGAATTAAGAATCAGCTTGTTGTTGTTCAGTCACACAGTCGAGTCCGACTCTTCATGATCCATGGACCACATCACGCCAGGCCCTCCTGTCTTCTGTCGTGCTCCGGAGTTTGCTTAAGTTCATGTTCGTTGCCTCGATAACACTGTCTAACCGTCTCATCCTTTGCCGTCCCCTTCTTCTTTGACCTTCAATCCTTCCCAGCATCAGGGTCTTCTCCAGGGAGTGCTCCCTTCTCATTTGGTGGCCAAAGTATTTGAGCTTCATCTTCAGTATCTGGCCTTCCAGGGAATAGTCAGGGTTGATATCTTTTAGGACTGGCTGATTTGATCTCCTTGCAGTCCAACGGAAGAGTCTTCTCCAACACCCTAATTCAAAAGCATCTATTCTTCAGCGCTCGGCCTTCCTTATAGTCCAACTCATGCAGCCGTGCATTACGACTGGGAACACCATTGCTTTGACCATACAGACTTTTGTCGGCAGGGTGATGCCTCTACTTTTTATTACAGCATAATAAAAAGTAGCATAACGAAATGAATCAACTGCCCAGCACCCAAAGAAAAACCTACAGACAAGGTTCCCAACACCGCTTGGGGAAATGCCGGGTGATTTTGGGTGCGGGGCCTGGGGAGGGTGGAGTTTGGAGAGGATGTGATGCCACTTCCAGGTGTTGCTCTAGGCTGCCTATCTATGGCCTTGAACAGAGACTAGATAATTCCTAGAGTATCACTATATGGAGGCCATTTTTTTTCTCCCACTCCTTAGTTCCTTGGAGGCAGGAAATTGGGCCTGGGAGCGGTTCATTCTGTGCCCTGCAAGGTCTACCTACAGATCTCCTTTGTGGATTTAGAAATTTTTTCTCCACCAAGTGATACTATGAAGACAGTAGTGAGAGAGGCCGGGAAAGGTGACATATCTGTGTATCTCCTGCCTCGTCAGTCTGTCTCCCAGCTGCCTCTTCCACACGTGTTGTATAAATTACCACAGAACAGTACTGGGCCTAGAACGCTAACAGAAATAAACTCTCACACAGGGGAAAGACATGCGAATGGCATCCATGCCGCACTCCATTTCTGGGCGAGAGAGTCCCTCACATCTGGTCTCCTTCTGCTGGAAGGGATCATCCGCATTCCAGTCATGCCAGCCCTGTTGTCATTTCCAGATTCGAAACATCCCTCACCTCATTTGGCTGCGGCCTTCAAAGGAATGCCCCAAATGGTTGCAGGACCCAGAGGGGGAAATTTACCAGCATTATTTACACAAAAAGTGTAACATGAACACATACATATGAAGCTAACTAGTGTGAGAGAGTGTGTGTGTGTGTGTGTGCTGGGGCGTAGACTTTTCAATTTCCGGGGGGGGGGCGGGGGCTCTTGTGCGCACACCGGGACGATGTCCCCGCTGCCGCTGCAAGAGCCTCTCCCCCGCCTGACTCCCCCACACCCCTCTCCCCACCCATCCTCCCTCCCTCCCTCTCTCCCTCCCTCTCTCCGGGGGCCATCCGGGTGACTGCCCAGCGTGAAGATGTCACCTGGAATTGATGTCATCACGCTGGGCACATTGCCAGGGTGACGCTCTGGCAATCACCCTAAAACTCTATGGTGCCGTAAAGTTTCGGGGCAATTTCTAGTGTCACCCCGGCAACGTGCCCAGCATGATGACGTCACTTCTGGGTGATGTCATCACACTGGGCGGTCGCCCAGATGGCCCCAGGAGGGAGGGAGAGAGGGAGGAGTAGGTGCAGGGGAGCCGGGTGGGGGGAGAGGCTCTTGCGGCAGCGGGCAAGCCTAGGAAGGGGGCCTGGTACTTCCGGTATGTTAGGGAGTGTGGCATATGCAAATGAGTTGTGCAAATGAGTTATGGTAATGAGTGTCAGAATCTATGGATTCTAACAAGGGTTTCTGGGGCTTTATGCTGTATTGTGTAACCTATCCCTGTATTTGCATGTAACCATTTTTGATGCTTGTTTGTTTGAACCTTGCAATCTACAATGCAATGTCCCTTTTCATTTATGGCCCTGGGTTTATGGCCCCGACTAGGTCTGGCTAATGTAACCATTTGTCCGGGAGGATGGCGACTTCAGAGCCTGAGAACAATTGGCCTCTCACCCTCCTCTCACCCTCCTGCCTCCGCATTCCTTTCCTCCCTGCCGGGGAAGACGAGGACTACTTTCTTATCAACGTGTGAAGGCCTTGGAGAAAGTCATTTGTTATGTGAAAGATGGTTACATCTGAGGGGTCTGGTTAAGAGGGGAAATTTACTGCTTCACACCTAACCTTTTTCCTGTGGGAAGCAAACGGTCAAAGGACCTGTTAGCCCGCGGTTTCCCCCCCTGCTGATTGGTTACCTATGGGCAATTCAAATTGTGCTGGAGGGTATATTAGTCCTGCTTCTATTGTATGTTTTATCTCTGACAATAATCCGAGGACCTGTAGTAATGTAGTAATTGGAAATAAAGAACTGTGTTTCATCAACAAAGATCTGATCCTTGACTACTTCGAGCAGAAGCCTCACAGATTGTCAGAGATCCGTGACTGGGACTTGGCCATTCCTGACCATGTCGGACGACGGTACTATTCCCATCCCTACAACCGAAGGACAGCCGGTGACCCCGGAGGACCAGGGTGCCGGTGGTGGAGGCGGCGGCGGGGAGCCCAAAGTGCCAGAGACTACGGCTCAGGGGGCTTATTACATCCCGCGACCACCTCCTCATCAGAGCGTGACCCCAAGGTACTCATGGAGCAATTTTGGTCATGGGACCGTCAACTCGTGGGTCCACGACAGGAAGGGAGCATGGGTCTCGATCCAGGGAGACCGCACCAAGCACGGGAGGCTGAGCTTCCTGGGAGACGAGCGTGAAACGATCTACGGAGGAGACTGGTGGCCCCCGCCCTTGGAAGAGGAGAGGGGTGCGACATACGGTCCCGATCTCTACGGGGAAGACCAGACCCAAGCCCTAGATCACATGATGGGAGATTTGCAAATGCAACTCACCACGGCACTGCGAGAGATAGCACTCGACCTGCAGTACCAATTCCGCGATGCCTTGACAGCGGTTCAGGCAGCCCGGCCGGTCCCAGGAGGGGCCGGAGCCCCAGGAGGGGGTGCCCCGCTGCAACCGGCTCCCCCCGGGGGAGCTCCCACGGGAGTCGTCCTGCAACAAGTGCCGCAGCAGGTTCCGCAACCCGTTCCCCGCCCGGTTCCCGCACCCGTGCCTGCACCAGTCCCAGGGCCCGTGGGACCGATGATCCGCCAGGCGCCTGCCGATCCATTGATGGCTACTTTCGATGGGGACCCCGAAAAGCTACGGTTCTTCCTCATAGAGATCGAGAGGTTCCTAGACACCTGGGGACACCTCTACCCCACCGAGAGGGACCGGATTGGCTACATCGGGTCCAAGCTGAGGGACACCGCCAGCGACTGGTACGTGAGCCTCCACAATGCCCCCGGGCCTGAGTTGCACTCCGTGCACAACTTCATGTGGGCCCTCAGGCAGCACTACGAGGACCCCCTGGGGGAGGAGAAGGCTCGGAACCAATTGCGGAAGTTGACCCAGGGGCGGGCCTCCGTGAGGGAGTACACCGATAAGTTCCGGCATATAGCAGCTAAGATCCGTGGCTGGACCCAAGATCTCTTCATCGAGAAGTACCGAGAAGGCCTTAACCCCGAGGTGTACGAGACGGTGTTGCGAGGAGGGAGACCGGGCTCGTTAGCCACCTGGATGAGAGCGGCTGCAGACGTGGAGGAATGGTTCACCCTCATCAAGATGGGAACTTTAGCGGCTGCCCAAGCCAAGGCCCCCCAGAAGGTGAAGCCCAAGCTCAGCGTCCAGGAAATCCGAGACAACCGGTTCAAGCAGGGGCTCTGCATGCGGTGCGGGGAGAGCGGTCACTTCGCCTCGGCGTGCCCCCGTGGGAGTGGAAAGGTCCCAAAGACCTCCACCCCGGTGGCGGGGAGCACCCCCAGCAAGGGCAAGACCTCGTTCAAACCCCGGGCATTACAGCTGGAAGGGGCAGCGAGCGAGCAAGGGGAGCTGGAACTGACGGAGGCTCAGATGTCGGGAAACTCCAACGGCCTGCAGTGAGCGGCGCAGAACTGCAGGTCCCCAACCCCGACGCGCCATCTCCGGTGAGCATCCCCGGCCCTTTATTGTATATGGTAGTGACTGTAATAGCCCCTGGGACTGGGACCCATGTTAGGGTGCGTGCCCTGATTGACTCGGGGTGCGCCAGGGACTTGATCAGCCCCTTAGTAGTGGATGGGCTAGCCCCGAAAGTCACCCCATTGGGGGAGCCACTTACGTTTACCCAAATGGATGGGTCGGAAATGAAAGAGGCGTGTGTGGCAGAGATTGAAAGACTAATAGTGGGAACCGGGGAACATTGGGAAAAGAGGGCTTTCGTCATTACCCCCAACACCCAGTTCCCCATGGTGTTGGGAAGCCCCTGGCTGAGTTCCCATGACCCTTACATCAAATGGAGCGAGGGAAAGATCTCGTGGGTGGATGAGAAGTGCCACCAACACAAGTGGGATCCGAGGTGGGGATCGGGTCCCCCAGCACCCTTGCTAGCGGCGGCGCTCACGTTGGTGCCCTCCGCAGTCCCCAGGGAATACCGGGACTTGATGGGAGTGTTCAGCGAAACCAAGGCGGACGAGCTACCCCCCCACCGACTATCGAACTGCGCCATAGAGCTGCTCCCAGGAGAAAAGCTACCGAAGGGGAAGCTCTATTCCATGAGCCCCTCGGAGAGGGAAGAACTAAGGAAATTCCTAGACAAGAATTTGGAGCGAGGTTTCATCCGCCCTGCGAAATCCCCCTTTGCAGCCCCTGTTTTGTTCAGGAAAAAGAAAGACGGGGGGCTGCGATTGTGCATGGACTATAGGGGTCTAAACGCAGTGTCGGCTTCCAACGCATAGCCCCTCCCCCTCATAAAAGACTTGCTAGCGGAGGCTGCCAAGGGGAAGGTGTTTACTAAACTGGATCTCTGAAACGCTTATTTCCGCGTGCGCATTCGGGAGGGGGACGAATTTAAGACTGCCTTTAACACACCCCTGGGACAGTTCGAATACCTGGTGATGCCATTCGGCTTAAGTGGCGCGCCGGGAGTTTTTATGAGCTTGATAAATGAGGTGTTACACAAGCATTTGTTCAAGGGGGTGTTATGTTACTTAGATGATATCTTGATCTATTCTACTGATAAGAAGGAGCATGTAAAATTGGTCCGGGAAGTGCTTGCTATGTTGTTGCAGAATCAGTTGTATGCTAAGTTATCTAAATGTGAGTTCAGTCGGGACTCAGTGGACTTCCTGTGGTACCGCATTTCCTAGAAGGGGTTAGAAATGGACCCTGCCAAAGTAGAGGCAGTGGTACAGTGGGAGGCGCCCCCAACTAGAAAGCAACTGCAGAGTCTATTGGGGTTTTGCAACTTCTACCACACCTTCCTAAAAGATTTCGCCACGGTCACCCTCCCGCTAACCGAACTTTTGAAAACCAAAGGGAGGGGCCCGGAAGCAGGGAAACCAGGGGAAAGAATAGCCTGGTCTGAGGACTGTCAAAAGGCGTTTGAAACTTTAAAGAAACTATTCACCTCAGAGCCCATTCTTGCCCATCCCGACGAGACTAAAGAATTTGTGATCCATGTAGATGCTTCCGATGTGGCCATGGGGGGAGCCATCCTCCAGAAGGGGCCAGACGGCAAATTACACCCTCTGGCATATATTTCGAAAAAATTTAATGAGACAGAGAGGAACTGGTCGGTATGGGACAAGAAAGCTGTGGCTATACGTTTGGCCCTAACCACATGGTGACATTGGCTGGAGGGAGCGCAGACCCCTTTTGAAATTTGGACAGATCACAAAAACCTGGAGGCTCTGTGCACCCAAAGGTCCCTGAATGCCAAGCAACTTCGGTGGGCTGATTTTTTCTCAAAGTTTAATTTCGTGCTCAAACACTTTCCTGGAAAGGCCAATTCATTAGCAGACGCGCTGTCCAGATTACCACAACATGAGAGTCAAAAGGAAGAAGTGTTTGACTCCATGTTCTCCCCTCAGCAATTGGGAGGAGCCGTCACTACCCGGAGCCAAACCAAGCAAGCAGCGGTAGAATCTTGGGAGGAAAAGTGGGGGGGGGGGAATACTCCCCGGAAGAAGCAGAGGAGTTAGAGAGCTTAGAGGAATGCTCCCTCCAGGCTAATAAGTGCTGGTACCATGGAGACAAACTCGTGGTGCCTCGGGCTCGGAGAAAAGACATATTGCTGACTTGTCACTCATCAAAGCTAGCAGGACATTTTGGCTTCCTAAAGACTCTTAACTTAGTCCAACGACAATTCTGGTGGCCGCGCATGCGAAAGGATGTTTCGGACTTTGTTACGGCTTGCCAAACCTGTTTGATGTGCAAGAGGAGGGGGGGAAAGTCCCAGGGCTGTTGCATCCCTTACCCACCCCCTCTCGTCCATGGGAAGCGATAGCGATGGACTTCATCACCAACCTGCCACCCTCGAAAGGAAAGACTGTTATTTGGGTGGTGGTGGACATGTTTTCGAAGCAAGCCCATTTTACCCCTTTCAAGCAATTACCTACCGCCAAGGGACTGGCAAAAGCATTCTTTAACCACGTGATTAAATTACACGCTTTCCCCAAGCGAGTGGTATCCGATAGGGGCAGCCAATTCGTTGCCAACTTCTGGCGGGAGCTCTTGAAAATGATGGACATTGAGCCGGCCATGAGCTCGGGTTACCATCCAGAAACCGATGGCCAATCCGAACGAACTAATCAGATATTGGAGCAATTTCTGAGATGTTACACTAACTATCATCAGGACAACTGGGTAGAATTACTACTGTTTGCTGAGTATAGCTATAACAATGCTATTCATTCGTCCACGGGGGTGTCTCCTTTCATGGCAGTGGGAGGCTTCGAGGGGAAACCCCTACCCACCATAGAGGAGGACTCGGACACCCCTCCTTCAGACTTTAAGCGATGGTGGGCCAATTTGCAAGATTCGTGGCCACTGATTGCTAAGGCTATAGACAAGGCCAAGGAGGACTACAAAAAGTATGCGGATCGTGGAAGGGCGGAAGGTTGGGACCTGCAACCAGGGGACTCTGTCTGTCTATCTACAAAAAACATACATGGTCTGCAACCCAGCAGGAAGCTAGGATGGAAATATGTTGGCCCTTACAAGGTGTTGCGAAAAATCTCTGATGTGTCTTTCGAGCTTGAATTGCCTAAATCACTGAGTTCTATGCACCCTGTTTTTCATTTCAGCTTGTTGAAGAAGAATCCTGGGCCGAATGCATGGCATCCAACTCCTCCGACTCCTCCTCCACTGATGAAGGAGGGGGCTCCCCATTTTGAAATTTCTGAAATCCTGGATTCTAAGATGCGTAGGGGCCGCTTGCTATATTTAGTCAAGTGGGTAGATTTCGGTCCTGAACTGAATGAATGGGTTCTTTCTGACAATGTTCATGCTCCTAAATTAGTTAAAGCTTTTCATAACCGATTTCCAGATAAGCCGAGGTAGATTAGATTTTTTGGGTGGCAGAGTGTCAGAATCTATGGATTCTAACAAGGGTTTCTGGGGCTTTATGCTGTATTGTGTAACCTATCCCTGTATTTGCATGTAACCATTTTTGATGCTTGTTTGTTTGAACCTTGCAATCTACAATGCAATGTCCCTTTTCATTTATGGCCCTGGGTTTATGGCCCCGACTAGGTCTGGCTAATGTAACCATTTGTCCGGGAGGATGGCGACTTCAGAGCCTGAGAACAATTGGCCTCTCACCCTCCTCTCACCCTCCTGCCTCCGCATTCCTTTCCTCCCTGCCGGGGAAGACGAGGACTACTTTCTTATCAACGTGTGAAGGCCTTGGAGAAAGTCATTTGTTATGTGAAAGATGGTTACATCTGAGGGGTCTGGTTAAGAGGGGAAATTTACTGCTTCACACCTAACCTTTTTCCTGTGGGAAGCAAACGGTCAAAGGACCTGTTAGCCCGCGGTTTTCCCCCCTGCTGATTGGTTACCTATGGGCAATTCAAATTGTGCTGGAGGGTATATTAGTCCTGCTTCTATTGTATGTTTTATCTCTGACAATAATCCGAGGACCTGTAGTAATGTAGTAATTGGAAATAAAGAACTGTGTTTCATCAACAAAGATCTGATCCTTGACTACTTCGAGCAGAAGCCTCACAATGAGCTCCTGCACCTCTTTTTCTACAAAATGACCCCTGCTAAAGGGCATGATCCGACAGCAACATCTGGAAAAGAGCCCGCAGTTGTCGGCATCCTGTGCTGCTCCTCCACAGAAGTGGAGTTAAAAGACCCTGGGCGAAGTCTGGTTCCAACTGGTTCTGACAGGCCGCGGATGGACTTTTTGCTGTCTGATCGCATAAGCCCAGTCCATCTCAACTCAGTGCCATTCTTTTGCTCACTTAGCAGTATGAGCATAACCATGTAAGTGATCCATAGTCACAGATTGCTGCATGGGTTCGGTTCCTCATTTATGCACATGGGGGGGAGGCAAAACCCCACTCGCCCACACATGTGGTCTGATGGGGCAGTGATGGGCTGAGTCTGCAGCACTGAGGGATGTATGATCACACAACTCTGTTTCAGTTTCCACCAGAGGAAATAAGATCACTTCCCCTCCGCGCCAAATGGCACATCTGACCGCAGCCCCAGGATAATATTTAAGGAAGCCAACTGAGCTGAGCCACCCTTTATCTAAGGGGTGTCGGGTAAAGATATTGGATACAGTTAGGATTTATACATCTTTCCACGAAGGAAAGGCAAGGATTTCTCCTCAGGATATTGCTTGAAGTTCAGGAGCATAAATCATTTGTGCTTTTCTTATTTCTTCTCCATTATCTACACAGTCATTCTAAAATATCCCATTTTCTTTCTACTGCATTTAAATACACCTTGATTGCGGAGAGCCAGTGGAGCATGGATTTGCATTGATTCCAGAGACTGCAAGGCTTCTGTTAATATATTTCTAAAATTCACTGAAATGGCTTTCTAAATCCAATCGCAACTGAGGAGGCTAAATGGTTCCCTGCTGTTATTTCGGCGTCACTTGTGATAGAGTACCCATCGACATCAAGGGTGCTGTGAATCTGGCATGCAATGTCTTGAATGGGATCTCACTTTGGGGGATTTATTTGTCTCTTTAAATTATTTCTCTGCCACCTCATCAGACACCTGCTCAAGGCAGCCCATGCAATGAAACAAGACAAAATTACAACAACTAAAAAACAACCATACGATCATTAAAACTGGCAACCATTAAAACCCAGCCGATAAAAA
This sequence comes from Lepidodactylus listeri, assembly GCA_029233225.1. Lineage (NCBI taxonomy): Eukaryota > Metazoa > Chordata > Lepidosauria > Squamata > Gekkonidae > Lepidodactylus > Lepidodactylus listeri. The sequence goes on along the minus strand of JARCFY010000021.1, from coordinate 8,438,188 downwards.
TCCAGACTAAAGATACAAAACCCACTTTGCCTACAAAATATATAAACTACAATGAAGATTTTAATAAACTATACCCTGTGTGATTCAATAGCTATAAAATTCTATTCTGTGAAACAAGTAGTTTCTATTTCTATGATTAACCACATGGTTCCCCTATACCAGGGGTGGGCAAACTGTGGCTCCGGAGCCGTATGCGGCTCTTTCCCATATATTATGTGGCTCCCAGCAGGGCATCTGGGGAAGCTAAATATCATTAGTAAACAAATATCATTGGACAAATTAATATCATTATCAATATCTGCTTTTACCCCTTTTGTTATGATTTTTGGCAGTCTCATTTAATGTTAATAAAAAGCAAATTTGCTTCTTTTCCAATAAAAGCAGGTAATATTTGTTCATGTCTTGTGGCTCTCAAACATCTGATGTTTATTCTATGCGGCTCTTATGTTAAGCAAGTTTGGCCACCCCTGCCCTATACAATTTATTTCATGTCACATCAGAAGTCTCTAGTTTAAGCTTCTATAAACAAGACCTTAATAATTTCTACAACAACAGGAATGTTTGAATTCACACATATACCATTCGACAGGTAAGTTCATCAGGAAAGTCCAGTGTAGTACATCAGTCAGTTAACTCCAGTTTTACAGGTGAATATTCAACAGGTTAAGTTCAACAGGAGAATCTAGTGTAGTGCTTCAAGTAGATTAATTCTGATTATGACGTCCTCTTTATCCTTCGGCTTCTCTCCCTTGAATTATGTCAGTTTCACTTCTGGCTTTCACTTTAGGTTTATTAATTTCACTTCTGGCTTTACTTTTTGGCTTAACAGGTAATCTGGTAGCCCCCGTTTCCAACCACGCTTCTTCAGAAGCTGTACAAATTGAGATTATTTCAAACAGAAAAGCCTCAATTTGATATTATTTCAAACAGGAAAGCCTGCGTTCTTCTCAATCAGGTTTTCATGAATGACTCCTCTGCCTTACGAAGAAAAACTCTTTTCTCCTGTGCTTTCCAACGGTGTGCATCGCATATCCTAATGCCTTCAAAGCACAAAAATAGACATCTTTAAAGATGCTTGGAGTGGTATAGGAGGATGTGCAAACAGAGTTGCCAACCTCCAGATAGGTTCTGGAGATCTCCTGGAGTTACTACTAATCTTCAGGTTAAAAAGGTCATGGAGAAAATGGCTATTTTGGAGAGTGGACTTTATCGCATTCCAGGCTGAGGTCCTGCCCGTTCCCAAATTCCACCCTCTTCAGGCTCCACACCCAAATCTCCAGGAATTTCCCAAGCTAGATTTGGCAACCATATGTGCAAAGCACTGGTATCATCTATACCACAAGGTACAGATAGGAACTCTGGGTCTGGGGCAAGTGATGTTCTGTATTCTTGGTGCTTGGGGGGCAACAGTGGGAGGGCTTCTACTGTCTTGGCCCCACTGGTGGACCTCCTGAGGGCACCTCTTTTTTTTTGATTCCCCACTCCTTCACTTGCACCTGCTGGATGACCTTGGGCAAGCCATAGTTCTGGCACAGCTGTTCTTGAAAAAGAGCAGTTTCTGTCATAACTCTCTCAGCCCCACCTACCTCACAGGGTGTCTGTTGCGGGGAGGGGAAGGGGAAGGAGACTGTAAGCCATTCTGAGACTCCCTTGGGTAGTGAAGGGCGGGGTATAAATCCAATCTCTTCTTCTTCTACCTGGTATTTTTGACCACTGTGTTGTTAGCCTGACTGCTATATTCTGTTATCAATACTGGGGGAATATTAGCTCTTAATAATCAGCAGTAGGTATTAACAGACCGAGCACCTTTGTATACAGAGGCTGGGCCTCTCTCAGACCTCCCAAAAAGAGACACAGAGACTTAAATAAATTTAAAAAGAGTCTTTAGTTTACTTAACAATAATAAAAGTGAATCATTCAGATGTTGCAAAAATCATACATACGGGTCTAAGAAGTAAGATAGAATTAAAGAGACGGTTGCATTAGCAGGAAGTTGATGGTATCCTGTAGAGGGAAATTTTTACCTTCCAGAGGTCTGGTTTCTGTCCTACTAGAAGAATAGAGGGTATTTGGGGAGGGGGGGGAAGGATCACATGCTCTGAGCCAGCAGAAGCACATGGCGGGCCCTAGTGTGCACACAAGGGTCCAGGAGGGAGGTTGGGAACAAGACAGGAGGGAGATAGCAAGAGAACTAACTAAAAGAAGCTGGGCAGACTTTTCTTAAGGGGGGGCATCTCTGGGGGCTGGCTTGGCAAGCCACCTCCTCTGGGCTGATCCGCCTCTAAAGTATTAACCAATAAGATATAGGATGGGTGTGGGCAATGTTTAAAATATGACCTAACCACATCTGGAGACACCTGGTCTGGAGGAAGGATGAGTCGTAGGTGAGGCCATTGTCTTCTCCAGAAGGGATTACATTCTTGGCCTGGCCGAGTCAATTGTCTGTTAACTGCTTCTATAGTCAGTGTGAAGTGGGCCATTAAGCTTTTATTTAGCTGGAACAATGTCTGTTGCGGGGGTGGGGAAGGAGCCTACTACGCAGAGACTTGGTGGTGACAAGCCTGGACATGTTTTTGCAAGCAGAGATGAACCAGAGTCACAAGCTGGCTTCTGTGCTCAGAGAGGCTTCTGGGAACTGGAACAATGGGCTTCTTCTGGACTGTCGTCTCCTGGCATAGGATGGCGTGTGTCTGCAGTTGGCATCTGTTTTTGTACACTCAGCAACACAAGTCCTTTCATGCACTCAGCTTCATTGTCCATGATCTCACACTTATGAAATTATCATTCATAAGTCCGCTAAAACAGCGCCTTGCAGCTTACAGTGTGGCAGAGTGTTGGACTGGATGGGCCATTGGCCTGATCCAACACTGGCTTCTCGTATGTTCCTATGTTCTTATCTAAGCCAAGAGAGGCATGGCTCTGCACACATTTACTTAAAGTCCTGCTGTTCTTTTATCTGTGCTAAATAATAAGATGCCCCTGACTTGGGTGCTTGCCAGGCTAGCTCGAACTCTTCGAATATCGGAAGCTAAGTAGGGTTGGCCCTGGGTAGTACTTGGATAGGAGTACTAAGGAGGTCCAGGGTCGCAATGCAGAGGCAGGCAGTGGTAAGCTACCTCTGTTCGTCTCTTGCCTTGAAAACCTGACGGAGTCTCCATAAGTTGGCAGCGACTCGACAACACTTCCACCGGCACATAATAAGTGAATAGTTACTTCCCCTTGCACTGTGTCCTCCAAACCACTGTGACCTGGATAGCCCAAGCTAGCCTGGGCTGAGGACAGACTGGCAATTTGGCCCAGGATAGGTCCACATTGGAAGCGGAGGAAGGGAGGCAGTTCAGACAGCCACAGCTGTCCTCCGTTGCCCTTGCGTACTCACCCGTTCCTGAAGCGCTTTCATGACACTTCAACCGGATACCTGTAGAAACCGGTGTCAACGGGCGTCTGTGCACCTTCATTCCGCTTCCTGGCGTGTGGATGCTAATAAGCCACGCATCAAGTGGCGCCGGTAATGTGAGCCCACTAATCCAGCTGCTGTGCTCATGTGCATATGCGCACCTCAGCAAAACAGACCAAAGCCATGCACCACTGTGATGGTGCCACCAGGATCCACCTCGCAGTGTGAATGCAGTGTGAACACAGTTCCGCCACCTCCCCGGAATGCTCCCGCTTCAGTCTGCCCAGTGGGAATGCCAAGTCCCAGGACGATTTGGCCCGGGTCTTTTTGCCCTGCTTCCGTGGCGCTTGATTTTACCAGTCTTTCCTCAGCCCTGATTTTGACAAATCCCACAAGCTAAGCAGGGTTAGTCCTTGGATGGGAGACCACCGAGGAAATCCAGGGTTGCTACTGCAAAGGCAGGCAGTGGCAAACCAGCTTTGTTCCTCTCTTGCCTTGAAAACCCTACAGGGTTTCTATAAGTCAGCTGAGACTCAGGCTGTAGTCACAGAATCCGCAGTTTCGCCAGACTTGACAGCCATCTCTCGCTATGATTGCAATTAGGTCGTCTGAACTTCCTTCGCACACTGAATCCCCCCCCCCCCCAGCTTTCAATATTGTGCGCATGAGCAATCCCACACTGAATATTCATGAACGTTCAAGCACACATATATAGATGTTGGCAGGGGTCCGTTGGAGCGGGAGCGCACAGGAGCACAGCTCCGGGAGTAAGAAGCCCAGGGGGCGGGCACATGACCAAGCCCCGCCCCCGCCTCGGCTTCCCCGAGCAGTGCAGAGGCACAGCGCCCCGGGGAAAGCCCTGCTAGGGTCTTTATTGTTTTTAATGTTTTGTTTTAATAGTGATAATTTTATCATTGTTCGTTTTATGACTGTGTGCTGCTTTTCCAGAGACTTGCTCAAGGTGGCATATAAATTTTCTAAGTATACCATTTTTTATCTGGGCACATGGCACATAAGTACTGGAGAAATTTCACCAACCCTTCAGCAGCTTCCACCCCATCAGTTTGGTGTAGTGGTCAGGAGTTGGACTCTAATCTGGGAGAACCGGGTTTGATTCCCCACTCCTCCACGTGCAGCTGCTGGTGTGACCTTGGGCCAGTCACAAGTTCTCACAGAGCTGTTCTCTCATGAGCAGTTCTCAAAAGACCTCTCTCAGCCCCACCTACCTCACAGGGTGTCTTGTTGTGGGGAGGGGAAGGGAAAGGGATGGGTGGCGCACATGTCCTGGGTATCTCAAGTCGACTTGAAACCTGGTGGTTTCAAGGGAGCAGGAAGAGAATGAGGGTGTGTTCTTGACGCTTATTTTTATTGCACAAAGTATTGGATGGGGAAGGGAAGGAGGGAGAGCAGGTCAGTTTCACTCACCTGTGGAGGGGAGCCTGAGGGGTGGGTGTTGCCTTCTGACACACTTCTGGTATGTTGGGGGTGTGGCATATGCAAATGAGTTATGCTAATCAGCTCCTGCACCTCTTTTTCTACGAAATGACCCCTGGATGTTGGTACATCTATATATGTTGTACATTGGTGGTTCATTTTATTCGCTACTGGGGGGGGGGCACTGCAAAAACCAGGGAGTTCAGTGTGTCCAAGTGGGAGCGGTAATTTGGCCATGTGCATATTTGGATGCACAAAGAAAAAAAATTAAAACTTGCACCATGCCACTGCTTGGGGGATGCGGCTATCTGGACAGTGCCTGGAGCCTCGTTGCACGATGCAAGCGGTTCGGGGAGGGATGCGTGATCATCCCAACCCGCAAAACATATCCCCGATCCAACGTACAGCGGGAATGAATTGCGATAAGCTTGCCGTGAGACCGCAACCTCAATGGTGCTCTGAACCAAAATAGAATTAACTTTATAACCAGGAAGCAAAATTAAACCCCTCTCCCCACAAAAGAACTCCACAGATTTTAACATTGTCTCTGGGGAATGTTGATAGGAGCAAGGAAAGAGAAGAAGTCTGACAACCCGCTCAGCCACCCCTCCCACGTCCCACCCACACACCGAGCCACAAACAGCAGTGAGATTCAGGAGGGGGTCAACACCTTTGCTCTCCAAGTGGCAGCGGAAAAAACCTGCTTTCCTTCTGACACCCGATGACATTTGACAGTGTCGTGTGCCTCGGCTGGTGCACAGCTAGCAAGGGTGGCTTGGCAAGAGAAGCCCAATCCTGGCCACGAGTTAGAAAGCAGCACAACTCTTTTTTTAAAAAAAAGGAGAACAGGCTGCTTGACCAACAGAAAATGGCAGCAAGACCTGGGGGAGGAACGGCCATGCAGTGCAGCAGATTTTCATAGGGTTGAAGTGCACATTTAAGTTTTTTTGAATGGAGTGCCTAAGATTTTTAGCAGCACACCTGTGAACGAGACAAACACACAGGGGTCATTTCGTAGAAAAAGAGGTGCAGGAACTCATTAGCATATCAATTAGCATAACTCATTAGCATGGCCAGCCAAAAGTCAAAACGTTACTTTTTTCCCACCATAGAGAACAATGGAGGGAATGGGGGCAACCTGTTTGGGGGCCCATAGAATTGGACCCCCTGGTCCAATCTTCTTGAAACTTGGTGGGTATTTGGGGGAGAGGCCCCAGAAGCTACCCTGTAAGTTTGGAGCCTCTCCCTCAAATCCCCTCCCCTCCAGCCACTTTTAAATCTGCCGCCAAATGTTGGTGGCAATTCGGCAGCGGGCCGAATCAGATCTGAGAATCTGATTCGGCCTGTGGCTGCCCTAGTGCTCACTCCTGGGCTGGCGGAGCACCGCTCCACCTTGCTCCAGCCCCAAATGACCCCTGGCTGTTCAACTCTCACTTCCAAAGGCCCTGCTCTTTGGAAACTCACATCACCTGCCACACCCTGTCCAAAACAAACAACAAATTGCACGCACCCCCCCCCCAAATTCTGCAATAACATTAGAGTGGTGTAAGAGTTATGCAAACATGTTCTTTTTGCAAGCCGTTTCAGTAATACAGTATTAGCCTAATTGTCCTGTTTTTTTTTTAAACGCCATTATCTCCAATTTTAGGCATAAAATCCAAGCAATAAGTGAGTTACACATTCAGCTGAGACAACGAGGTGTCTAATTATCCACACATGTGGCGGAGAGATACCAAAGTATCCTGAGCTACTGCAAAGATGACAGTCGTCAACCTTTGTACTGTAATTAAGTCCAAATGGGAACCCGAGTCGTTTTCCAAATGAGCAAACAAGGAAGCCGGCCTTGATTGGCTCTGTCAAACCAGCGAATGAAACAGATTTACAGGATGGGTTAATTAACAGTTTTATGGACACCGTCAGCTTCCCTGTCCCCCAAAACCCACAACGTCAGCAAATATGAAAGCTAATTGGCCATGCGCTGTCCTAATTTAGCACAACATGCTTACCTGGTGTGGCGGAACAGTTCTGCTGTGGCCTGCAGGCCCTGTTCCACCTTGGCCACCTGGTTTTTCCCAAAACCTGGAGAGGCATTCCCTCCTTCTCGGTTCAACCGCTGCCACCACCTGACTTCTGTAGGAATAGCCCGCTGGCAGGGTCACACAACACCCGGCTTCCCTTCCAAGCTCTAAGGCCCTGCTGTCTCCGCTCTCTCGTGAGCACCTCTTGCTTCTCGCAGTCTCAAAACCCGTGCATTAGCAGCATGGTGCAGTTTATGCCTGGAAAGAATCCAAGTTGCTTCACCGAGGCTTCAATTAGTGGCTTTCGACAATTAGTGGCTTCCCACAAATTGTGCCTCGCAGCCGCACCATAATAATGTCATTTGTGGGCCCTTGTCGGATGATGTGGTTTTGCTGTTGTGCAGGTGTTGTGGCCACAAGAATTGCAGAAAGGGTTTTTTTTCCCCCTATGACAAAGCCTTCCCCCAATCCTAGGGCTGCCAGCCTCCAGGTGGGGCCTGGGGATCTCCCGCTTTCACAACTGATCTCCAGCTGACAGAGATCAGCTCCCCTGGAGAAAATGGCTGCTTTGAAAAGTGGACTCTATGGCATTGGACCATGCTGAGGCCCCTCCCCTCCCCAAAACCCGCCTTCTCCTGGCTCCACCCCCAAAGTCCAGCAGGTATTTTCCAACCTGGACTTGGCAACCCTACCCAATCTCCACACGCACAGAATTTCATATGTGCAGACACGAGCAGTTTAAGGGGAAGTTCCTTTTAGTAGTAAGTAAGATCATGTGGTGAGGGGGCTTGCTTGGTTCGATGAGGTTGTGGGCTATGCCGTGGAGGGCCACCCAGGACGGACAGGCCACGGCAGAGAACTCAGACAAAGTGTGATCCACTGGAGAAGGAAATGCCAACCCACTCCAGTATCCTTGCCAAGAAAACCCCATGGACCGTAACAAAAGGCTAAAAGATATGATGCCAGAAGATGAGCCCCTCAGGTCGGAAGGTGTCCCGTATGCTACTGGGGAAGAGCAGAGGGCAAGTACAAGTAACCCCAGAAAGAGTGAAGCAGCTGGGCCAAAGCCAAAAGGATGCTCAGTTGTGGATGTGTCTGATGGAGAAAGGAAAGCCCCACGCTGCAAAGAACCAGGGCTATTTTGGGGCAGGAACGCACAGGAACGGAGTTCCGGCTGGCTTCTGAGTTGGCCACTCCCCCCCCCCCCCCGGGTTCCCCAGGCGCCTTGCAAACCATGGGGTGCTTGGGGAAGCCAAGCCGATCTAGGGAGGGAAGGCAGTTCAAACTGCCTCCCCTCCTCGGGTTCCCCAGGCGCCCCACAGCTGCAGGGCACCTTTGGAAGCCAATCCAGACACTGCCTTCCTTCCCTCGGGTTCCCCAGGCGCCCTGCAAGCCCGGGGGCACCTGGGGAAGCCGATCCTGGGAGGGAGCTGTGCTGTCAGGGGTGTGGCCTAATGTGCTAACGAGTTCTTGCTGTTGGGTGTGGCCTATTATGCTAATGAGTTCCTGCCCCGGCTTTTTCTACAAAAAAAGCCCTGCAAAGAACAATACTGCATAGGAACCTGGAATGTAAGATCTATGAATCAAGGTAAGCTTTTTTAAATTTATTTTATTTATAACTTTTATAACTTTTGCAAGTTTTACAATACAAAAAATTAACAGTACATAACAAATATTGTTCAAAATGTATATTGCAGATTTACCTTCAGTATTATGCTTTATAGTCTTTCATTTTTAATTCCATAATTGATAAAACTTACATAAATTAAAAACTGCATAACCACTTAAAAGTATATGACGATAAACACATGTTTACATAGCTTTCGATTAAACTTTAAAACAGTGAAATGATGTCAAGATATCGTTTTGGGATAGATTCTTGGGGGATTTGATCGTTAAATGCTGCTTCCACAAATGGAAGCCATTTTGGAATAAAAACTTCGCTGGCAATGAAACAGTTTCGAGCAAGGTAAGCTTGACGTGGTCAAAAATGAGATGGCCAGACTGAACATCGACATCTTGGGAATCAGTGAACTACAGTGGACGGGAATGGGAGAATTTAACTCAGAAGACCGTTGTATCTACTACTGAGGCCAAGAATCCCATAGGAAAAAAATGGTGCGGCCTTTGTAGTCAACGAGAGAGTGCAAAACAAGAGAGTGCATCTACGGCTGGCGAGGCAGTTGGTTCCCTACCTCGACCGTGATGACCTAGCCACGGTGATCCATGCGACGGTCACCTCGAGGCTGGACTACTGTAACGCTCTCTACATGGGGCTGCCTTTGGTGCAAATCTGGAAGCTTCAGCTGGTGCAGAATGCCGCGGCCAGGCTGCTGATGGGTCTCGCAAGGCAGGACCATATCGGGCCTGTGCTGGCGGCGCTGCACTGGCTGCCTATAGCATACCGAGTTCGCTTCAAAGTGCTGGTTCTTACCTATAAAGCCCTATATGGCCAGGGTCCAACATACCTTAGGGACCGCCTCTCTCCATACATACCCCAGAGAGCACTACGGTCAGGGTCAGAACACAGACTATGTGTCCCTGGCCCCAAGGATGCCAGGCTGGCCAGAACAAGGACCAGGGCCTTCTCGGTGGCGGCTCCTGTCTGGTGGAACAAGCTCCCGGAGGAGATCAGGGCCCTGCGGGACCTGATGCAGTTCCGCAGGGCCTGCAAGACGGAGCTCTTCCACCAGGCCTTTGAATAGGAGCCGCCACCAATGATACCGGGGATACCACCTACCACCTAGCATCGCAACTACCACGATGTTTCCCTAATCCAACACGGCCTCGGCTATGGTTGCGGGGGGGGGGGGGCTCAGACCTGCCATTTGGTTGCCATCGGATGCTGTATTATGGAAGCTTTTATGGGTATTTATATGTTTTATTGGTATTTATTGGAATGTTTTAACTGATTTTATAGGTTAATGTATTGATTAGGCCTTGGGCCCATGTAAGCCGCCCTGAGCCCGTTCGCGGGGAGGGCGGGATATAAATGTGAAAAATAAATAAATAAATAAATAAAAGGCAGTAATGGTGGGATACAGTCTCAAAAACGACAGAATGATCTGTCTGAATCCAAGGCAAACCATTCAACGTCACAGTAATCCAAGTCTATGCCCCAACCACTGATACAGAAGAGGATGAAGTGGACCGGTTCTATGAAGACCTCATAGAACTAACACCAAAAAAAGATGTCCTCCTCATCATAGGGGACTGGAATGCTAACGTAGGAAGTCAAAAGGTAACCGGAATAACAGACAAGTTTGGCCTTGGAGAAGAAAATAAACCCAGGCAAAGGCTAACAGAGTTTTGTCAAGAGGACACGCTGGTCGTAGCGAACACCCTCTTCCAACAACCTAAGAGGCGACTCTGCACATGGACATCACCAGATGGGTAACACCGAAATCAGATTGATTATATCATTTGCAGCCAAAGATGGAGAAGCTCTATACAGTCAGTAAAAACAAGACCTGGAGCTGACTGTGGCTCGCATCATGAGCTCCTCATTGCAAAATTCAGACTTAAACTGAAGAAAGTTGGGAAAACCACTAGGCCATTCAGGTTTGACCTAGATCACATCCCTGATGAATATACAGTGGAGATGAAGAATAGGTTTAAGGGACTAGATCTGATAGAGAGAGTGCCTGAAGAACTATGGACGGAGGTTCGTGACATTGTTCAGGAGGCAGCAATCACTACCATCCCAAAGAAAAAGAAATGCAAGAAAGCAAAGTGGCTGTCTGATGAGGCTTTACAAACAGCAGAGGAAAGAACGAAAGCGAAAGGCAAAGGTGAACAGGAAAGATTTACCCAACTGAACGCAGATTTCCAGAGAACAGCAAGGAGAGATAAGGAGGATTTCCTGAATGAACAATGCAAAGTAATAGAGGAAAACAATAGAATGGGAAAGACTAGAGATCTCTTCAAGAAAATTGAGAAATCAAGGGAATGTTCCATGCAAAGCTGGCCATGATAAAGGACAAAAACGGTAGGGACCTAACAGAAGCAGAAGAGTTTCTGTATTGAAAAAGAAAAATTATTATGTATTCTGTTGGAAATATTTTTATTTTGCAATAAAAAATTATATTGGCAAAAAAAGAAGAAGACGCAGAAGAGATTTGGAAAAGATGGCAAGAATACACAAAAGAACTATATAAGAAGGACCCCAATGTCCTTGACAACCACAACAGTGTAATCGCTGACCTCGAGCCAGACATCCTGGAATGCAAAGTCAAATGGGCCTTAGAAAGCATTACAAACAACAAAGCTAGCAGAGGTGATGGTATCCCAGCTGAGCTGTTCAAAGTCTTAAAAGATGATGCTGTTAAAGTGCTGCACTCAGTTTGCCAGCAAATTTGGAAAACACAACAGTAGCCACAGAATTGGAAAAGGTCAGTTTACATTCCAATCCCAAAGAAGGACAATGCCAAGGAATGTCCAAACTATCGCACAATTGCTCTCATTTCACACGTTAGCAAGATCATGCTCAAGATCCTACAAGCTAGGCTTCGGCTGTACATGGATACAGAACTGCCCGAAGTACAAACTGGGTTCCGAAGAGGTAGAAGAACTAGAGATCAAATTGCCAAAATTCGCTGGATTATGGAGAAAGCAAGAGAGTATCAGAAAAAAAAATATCAAAAAAATCAGAAATAAATACATCAAAATCGGAGAGAGATGGGCAGATGTACCCTTCTTAATTGTGGAATACTGAGAGTAATTAAATCATGCAGTCCTTAACCCTCTCACACAAATGGCTCCCATTACTAATCTACACCGAATCTATCAAATCTGCCTGCTAAATGTCCCCGTGGATAGGTTCTATTTTTAAGAGCGAGACCAAACAGATGCAAAAAAATCTGTTTCCCAGCAGCTGTGTGTTTTGGACAGACAAAGATTGGTACTTGAACGATGGGGATATCTGGCAGCTATTCTGTAATCTCTATCGAAATGCACCTCACTTGGTCCCACAATGTTGCATTGTGTACAAACACTCAGCAATGTGTGAGGCTTCTGCGCAGACAGCAAGAAATCAGACCTTTGTTGTTGAAGCAAAGTTCTTTATTGTTCCAATACTGCAGACAGGTTCTCGAATGTTTGTTAGAGATGCTTAATGGAATACAGACAGTACTAATATACTCTTAGACTTTCAATTGAACCCCGGACCTAAGCCAATCAGGGCAAGAGGGTGAACGCGGGAAAAGTAGAAAGGACCGTTGAGGTTCCCACAGCAAGGTGAGAAAGTTATAAATTCCCCTCTTGATCTGAGTGACCCACATGTGTGAACCTAGGCATAACATCTCCAGGCACCCGGCCATAAAGAACTCTCAAGGTTTTAACAACAAGATAACATACACTGGCCCGGAAAAAGGGAGGAGGGAATGCAAGGGAGTAACCACCATTTGTTTAGAGATGACGCCTAGGAATGTGGGTCGCCATCTCCCGCCTAGACATTGCAACATAAACCAGAGCAACCAACATACTTCAAAGCGACATTTATAGCTGTCAGGAGGGAGGGGGGAATAAGACAGATAAGGGGCAGAGGCGAGGGTCTGCGAAAACAAAGGAATCGAAAGCAAAGTACAGAAAAACACAGAGGCATCATTGTCAGACATAGAGGCATCATTGTCAGATCCTGACACAATGCCACAATACAGCGTTCAGTAATGGCAAGAATTTTTCCTGCTCATTTGTTACGGGAAAAGGTATAAAATGAATCAATATATGTTTTTTAAACCTTCAGTTACATGCCTGGCTGACCCAGGCTAGCCCGGTCTCGTCAGATCTTGGAAGCTAAGCCGGGTCGGCCCTGGTTAACATTTGGATGGGAGACCACCAAGGAATTAGTAAAGGTAAAGGTTTCCCTCGCTTGAAAGCCAGTCGAATCCGACTCTAGGGGGGTGCTGCTCATCTCCGTTTCCAAGCTGAAGAGCCAGCACTGTCTGAAGACTTTTCCATGGTCGTGGCCGAGTGTCAGAATCTGCTGATTCAGACAAAGGTATCTTGCTATTTACAGCCATGCTCCACTTTGTATTTGCTGCTTTGCTTTATTATAGTACTGTATGTATACCTTCATCAACACCTGTCATGTACCCCTCATCCTGGCCAGTATGTATTAGCATGTATGTAGAATGTGCAACCCCAGGTTTATGACCCTGACCGGCCTGGTTTGTGTAACTGTCAAAGCGGGAGGATGTCAGCTTCAAAGCTTGGGAACAATGGGCCTCTCACACTCCTACCTCCGCATTCCATTCATCTCGGCTGAGACTCTAAGGGAGGACAAGTCTCATCTCTTATCAATGTGCGAAAGCCTCGAGGCCATGGATTGTTATGTGAACTGGTAACATCTGAAGGGTTTGGTTGGGAAGGGGAAATTTACAACTTGACACCTCACTTTCTTTCCTGTGGGAATCAAACGGCCAGAACCCCGTTTTGCCCGCCGTTTTTCCCTTGTAGTGATTGGCTACCTATGGGTAATTCAAACTGCTTAGAAAAGTATAATAGACCTGGTTTGGCCATCTGTGTCATCTCTGACAATAATCCGAGAAGCTGTACCAATGTAGAGATTGGAAATAAAGAACTGTGTTTCATCAACAAAGATCTGATCCTTGACTACTTTGAGCAGAAGTCTCACAGATTGTCAGAGATCTGTGACTGGGACTTGGCCGTTCCTGACCATGTCGGACGACGGTACTCTTCCCATCCCTACTACTCCGGAAGACACACCGACCACCCCTGGGGACCAGGGAGCCGGTGGTGGAGGCGGCGGAGGGGAGCCCGAAGTGCCATTGACTACGATTCAAGGGGCTCACTACATCCCGCGCCCACCTCCTCTTCAGAGCGGGACCCCGAGGTACTCATGGAGCAATTTCGGTCACGGGACCGTGGACTCCTGGGTGCACGATCGGAAAGGGGCCCGAGTCTCGGTCCAGGGAGATCACCTCGACTGTGGGAAGCCGAGTTTCCTGGGAGATGAACGCGACACTACCTACGCCGGAGATTCGCGTCTCCAGTCCCTGGACGGAGAGAGAATGGGACCCTACGGGCCCAATCCCTACCGAGAAGACCAGACTCAAGCCCTCGACCGGATGATGGGAGATTTGCGGTTCCAGCTTACCACCGAACTGCGAGAGCTGGCCCTCGATCTTCAATATCAGTTCCGGGATGCCCTCACGGCTATGCAAGCGGCTCAGCCGGCACCAGCCGTGGTCGGAGTCCAGCAGCCGGTGGTGCCTCCCGGGGGAGTCCCCGCCCCGGTGCAGCCGCCCGCGCAGCAGCCAGTGGCACCGCAGGTCCCCCCTGTCATTCCTCGCCCAGTGCCCGCACCTCCACCTGGGCCGGGTCCCGTGCCGGCAGGGCCAGTGGTTCGCCCGGCCCCCGCCGACCCGTTGACGGCTACTTTTGATGGGGACCCCGAGAAGCTGCGCTTCTTCCTGCTGGAGATCGAGCGGTTCCTAGACACCTGGGGACATCTCTACCCCACCGAGAGGGACCGGATTGGCTACATCGGGTCCAAGCTGAAGGACACCGCCAGCGATTGGTATGTGAGCCTGCACAACGCCCCCGGGCCTGAGCTGCGGTCGCTGAACAACTTCATGTGGGCCCTCCGACACCACTATGAGGACCCCTTGGGAGAAGAAAAAGCCCGGAACCAACTACGGAGGCTGACCCAAGGGCGGTCCTCGGTGAGGGACTACACCGACAAGTTCCGGCGCATCTCAGCCAAGATTCGCGGCTGGACGCAGGACCTGCTCATAGAAAAGTATCGAGAGGGGCTGAGTTACGAGGTGTACGAGGCGATCCTGCGAGCGGGGAGGCCAGGATCGCTGGGCGCTTGGATGAGGGCGGCCGCAGACGTGGAAGAGCGCTTCACCCTCATCAAGATGGGAGCTTCATCGACGGCCCCCAGCAAGGCGACGCAGAAGGCAAAGACCAAGCCCAACATGCAAGAAATCCGAGATGCCCGGTTCAAGCAGGGGCTCTGCATGAGATGCGGGGAGAGTGGCCACTTCGCCTCAGCATGCCCGAAGGGAGGGGGAAAAGTCCCGAAGACCTCCACCCCGGTAGCCGGGAGCACTCCCAGTCGAGGAAAGACCTCGTTCAAACCCCAGGCTTTGCAGCTGGAAGGGGCAGTGAGCGAGCAAGGAGAGCTGGAGCTGACGGAAGAGCAGATGTCGGGAAACTCCAACAGCCTGCAATGAGCGGCGCAGAACTGCAGGTCCCTCGCCATGACGCGCCATCTCCGGTGAGCATCCCCGGCCCTTTGTTGTATATGGTAGTGACTGTAATGACCCCCGGGACTGGGACCCACGTCCGAGTCCGCGCCCTAATTGACTCTGGGTGTGCTAGAGACTTGATTAGCCCACTGGTGGTAGAAGGGCTAGGACCCAAAGTCACCCCCTTGGGGGAGCCACTCAAATTCACGCAAATGGACGGTTCAGAAATGAAAGAGGCGTGTGTGGCAGAGACTGAGGGACTTATTGTGGGCACGGGGGAGCATTGGGAGAAGAGAGCCTTTGTCATCACCCCAAACACCCAATTCCCTATGGTGCTGGGGAGCCCCTGGCTAAGCTCCCACGATCCCTATATTAAATGGAGTGAAGGGAAAATCTCCTGGGTGGACGACAAGTGCCAGGGCCATAAATGGGATGCCGGGTGGGAACCAGGACCTCCGATGCCGCTCCAGCCGGCGGCCCTCACCCTAGTGCCCTCATCTGTCCCCCGGGAGTATCGGGACCTACTGGAAGTGTTCAGCGAGACTGAGGCGGACGAATTGCCCCCCCACCGACTGTCGGATTGTGCTATAGAGCTGATCCCGGGTGAGAAACTCCCTAAAGGAAAGCTCTACTCGATGAGCCCCCCGGAGCGGGAGGAGCTAAGGAAGTTCCTAGACAAGAACTTGGAGCGCGGGTTAATTCGCCCTGCTAAGTCCCCCTTCGCGGCCCCCGTTCTGTTCCGGAAAAAGAAAGATGGGGGGTTGCGGTTGTGCATGGACTACAGAGGATTGAATGCGGTGTCTGCTTCCAACGCCTACCCCCTCCCCCTGATTAAAGACTTGTTGACGGAGGCGGCAAAAGGAAAAGTGTTCACTAAACTAGATCTCAGAGACGCTTATTTCCGAGTGCGCATAAGGGAGGGGGATGAGTTCAAGACTGCCTTTAACACCCCGTTGGGACAGTTCGAGTACCTGGTGATGCCGTTCGGTTTGAGTGGCGCGCCGGGGGTCTTTATGAGCTTGATAAACGAGGTGTTGCACAAGCATTTATTTAAGGGGGTGTTATGTTACTTAGATGATATCTGGATCTACTCAACTGATAAGAAAGAACACGTGAAATTGGTCCGGGAAGTCCTTTCCACCTTGTTAAAAAATCAGTTGTATGCGAAGCTGTCTAAATGCGAGTTCCATCGAGATTCCGTGGACTTTTTGGGGTACCGCATTTCGCAGAAGGGGTTAGAGATGGACCCAGCCAAGGTAGAGGCGGTGGTCCAATGGGAAGCCCCCAAAACGAGGAAACAGCTCCAGAGCCTATTGGGATTTTGCAACTTCTACCGCACCTTCATCAAAGACTTTGCCACCGTCACCCTCCCGTTGACTGAGTTGCTAAAAACCAAGGGGAGGGGGCCGGAAGCGGGGAAGCCCGGGGAAAGGATTGCCTGGAATGGGGAATGCCAGAAGGCGTTTGAGACTCTTAAAACTCTCTTTACCTCAGAACCCATTCTAGCCCATCCGGACGAAACTAAAGAATTTGTAATCCATGTAGATGCGTCTGATGTGGCTATGGGGGGGCCATTTTGCAACAAGGCTCAGACGGGAAATTGCACCCCCTTGCTTACATCTCGAAGAAATTTAACGAAACAGAAAGGAACTGGTCAGTTTGGGATAAAGAAGCCGCAGCTATCTGGCTAGCCCTCACTACGTGGCGGCATTAGTTGGAGGGGGCGCAAACCCCTTTTGAAATATGGACAGACCATAAAAATCTAGAAGCGCTGCGCACCCAGAGATCCCTGAATGCAAAGCAACTCCGTTGGGCGGATTTTTTCTCAAAATTTAATTTTGTGCTCAAACACCTCCCTGGGAAAGCCAATTCGCTAGCCGACACGCTCTCCCGTTTGCCCCAACATGAGAGTTTAAAGGAGGAGGTATTTGATTCTATGTTCTCCCCCCAGCAATTGGGAGGAGCAGTGATCACCCGGAGCCAAAGTAAGCGAGCAGCCGTGGAATC
Source organism: Lepidodactylus listeri (assembly GCA_029233225.1). NCBI lineage: Eukaryota > Metazoa > Chordata > Lepidosauria > Squamata > Gekkonidae > Lepidodactylus > Lepidodactylus listeri. Next base: position 8,421,116 of record JARCFY010000021.1, on the reverse strand, counting down.
ATAGGCGTGCGATTGGGGGGGGGACTATTCGCCAGAAGAAATTGAGGAGTTGGAGGCACTGGCAGACTGCTCCCCCAAGGAAAATAAGTGCTGGTATCATGGAGATAAATTGGTGGTGCCCCGCAGCAGGAGAAAGGACATATTACTAGCCTGCCACTCCTCTAAATTGGCAGGTCATTTTGGATTTCTAAAAACACTCAATTTAGTTCAGAGACAATTCTGGTGGCCACGCATGCGCAGGGATGTTTCGGACTTTGTTTCTGCCTGCCAGACCTGCTTGATGTGCAAAAGGAGGGGGGGAAAAGTCCCGGGACTCCTGCATCCTCTACCCACTCCTTCCCGCCCTTGGGAGGCAATAGCCATGGACTTTATTACAAATCTGCCACCCTCAAAGGAAAAGACTGTAATTTGGGTGGTGGTGGACATGTTCTCTAAACAAGCTCATTTCACTCCTTTCAAGCAGCTGCCTACCGCTAAAGGGATGGCCAAGGCTTTTTTCAACCACGTGATTAAATTACACGCTTTTCCCAAATGCGTGGTATCCGACAGGGGCAGTCAGTTCGTTGCCAACTTCTGGCGGGAGCTCCTGAAGTTTATGGACATAGAGCCTGCTCTAAGCTCTGGTTACCATCCAGAGACCGATGGGCAGTCCGAACGAACTAATCAAATTCTGGAACAATTTTTGAGGTGTTATACTAACTACCACCAGGACAATTGGGTGGAGTTGTTGCCGTTTGCAGAATATAGCTACAACAATGCAGTACATTCGTCTACGGGCGTTTCTCCCTTTATGGCGGTGGGGAGCTTTGAGGGAAAACCTTTGCCCACATTGGAAAATACTTCAGATGCTTCCCCCACTGACTTTAAACGATGGTGGGCGACCCTGCAAGAGTCGTGGCCTCTAATAGCCAAAACGCTCGATCAAGCCAAAGAGGATTACAAAAAATATGCAGATCGTGGTCGGGCTGAGGGCTGGGACCTCCAGCCTGGAGACTCTGTCTACCTTTCTACCAAGAACATACACGGACTGCAACCCAGCAGAAAACTGGGGTGGAAATTTGTGGGCCCTTACAAGGTGTTGCGCAAAATCTCTGATGTGTCTTTTGAATTAGAATTGCCCAAATCACTGAGTTCTGTGCATCCTGTCTTTCATTTCAGCTTACTGAAGAAGAATCCTGGGCCGAATACATGGCATCCAGTTCCTCCGACACCTCCTCCACTGATGAAGGGGGAGGCACCCCATTTTGAAATTTCTGAGATTCTTGATTCTAAGATGCGTAGGGGCCACTTATATTATTTAGTTAGATGGCTTGACTTTGGCCCAGAACAAAACGAGTGGGTTCGTTCTGAAAATGTACATGCTCCTAAACTAGTTAAAGCTTTCCATAAAAGGTTCCCAGATAAGCCCGGATAGATGTATTTTTGGGGTGCCAGAGTGTCAGAATCTGCTGATTCAGACAAAGGTATCTTGCTATTTACAGCCATGCTCCACTTTGTATTTGCTGCTTTGCTTTATTATAGTACTGTATGTATACCTTCATCAACACCTGTCATGTACCCCTCATCCTGGCCAGTATGTATTAGCATGTATGTAGAATGTGCAACCCCAGGTTTATGACCCTGACCGGCCTGGTTTGTGTAACTGTCAAAGCGGGAGGATGTCAGCTTCAAAGCTTGGGAACAATGGGCCTCTCACACTCCTACCTCCGCATTCCATTCATCTCGGCTGAGACTCTAAGGGAGGACAAGTCTCATCTCTTATCAATGTGCGAAAGCCTCGAGGCCATGGATTGTTATGTGAACTGGTAACATCTGAAGGGTTTGGTTGGGAAGGGGAAATTTACAACTTGACACCTCACTTTCTTTCCTGTGGGAAGCAAACGGCCAGAGCCCCTTTTTGCCCGCCGTTTTTCCCTTGTAGTGATTGGCTACCTATGGGTAATTCAAACTGCTTAGAAAAGTATAATAGACCTGGTTTGGCCATCTGTGTCATCTCTGACAATAATCCGAGAAGCTGTACCAATGTAGAGATTGGAAATAAAGAACTGTGTTTCATCAACAAAGATCTGATCCTTGACTACTTTGAGCAGAAGTCTCACACCGGCATGCTGAAGCACACGGAACGCTGTTACCTTCCCACCAGAGCAGTGCCCATGCCTATTTATCTCCTTGCTTTCAAACTGTTGGGTTGGCACTCCGTCACGCGGCCCTCGGGTCTCGAACTGCCGAGCTACCGACCTTCTGGTCCGCAGTTCAGCGTCTTAACCTCTGAGCCACCGCAGGAATGACATGGTCACAGTTCAGAGACAGGCAGCGGCAAACCGCCTCTGAATGTCTCTAGCCTTGAAAACCCTACAAGGCAGCCAGAAGTCACTGCAACTTGAGAGTGCTTTACGCCATACACATGCCAGTTTTGCTCATCTGACAGTGGTGGCTCAAGGGGTCATATGAGCACATGGAACTCCCTTATACTGAACCAAGCCACTGGTACTGGTCCATCAAGATCAGTATTGTCTACTCTGACTGGCAGCGGTTCTCCAGGGTCTCAGGCAAAGGTCTTTCACGTCACTTTCACCCAGAACTTTTAAAACTGGAGATGCTGGGGATTGAACTTGGGATCTCCTACCTGCTCTTCCCCTGAGCTGCAGACCCTCCCCAAGTCGGGGAAACAGGGCTCAGTAGGTACCCGTAGCCTGGAAGAAATGAACTGCACCAACCACCAATTTTACACTTCTAGATTTCCTGTGCCAAGTGCTAATGGGGTAGTGGGCAGCTTTGCCCAGCAAATGGCCCGTCAGGGCATCCTTTGAAGCTGGCTCTGCCACTGGAGTTTCGATTAAGATGGTTTAAAATGTGAACATCAGACTTGCAATTTGAATGTCAGTTTTCCGGTACAAAATTTGAAGGCTTACAAAGCGATCCTATGCAGAGTGCCCCCTTTCTTAAAAGCACAGCCCCACATAAATTTCTCCTGTAAATGCTTTTTTTTTTTTCAATTATTTAAAAACATTTTTAAAGGCATGCGCTCCTTTAAGCAGAGTGGGGTGCTGTTGTTGACTAATTCCCACACTGAGCAAGGGGGTTGGAGTAGGTGACCTCTAGGTGTCAACACCCATGTCAAGAAACTGGTCTCCTTTAAGAGAGTTTTTCTGCCTAAGTGTTAGCTTTCTTGACTACAGAAGTCATCACCCACCCACCCCTTGCCAGTTGATTACCAGAATTGTTGCTGAGGCGGGCAGAAGTGATGAACTTGCAGCAGGTGCGAACTGTCATCTAAAGTGGTTGACAGCTTGCAATTTAGAGATCTATCCTGGCAACAGCTTTCTATCAGCTAAATGGTTAATAGGCCAAGGGTGATTGCTAGCGTACAAACGCCTTTGCAGAATAGACAGTTTGAGAAGACTTGCAGACCCACAAGCCACAAAATCCTGGCTACAGGACTGAATCTCCAGCATCTCTAGTTAAAAGGACCAGTGATGGGAAAGACCTCTGCCCGAGACCCCGGAGAGCGGCTGCCTCTTTGAGTAGACAGTGGTGACTGGGCCGATGGCCCGATTCAGTACAAGGCAGTTTCTTGTGTTCAAAGATGAAGGCTGCCATGTTGGGTCTCCTGGTTTCAAGCCAGCGAGCCTTTTAAAGGTTAAGGCTGACAGTTTGAATCCCGCTGGCAAAGAGGTTGGCGAGTGGCGTCGTTGTCAAAGTCGTGATGGCACGCCTCCTGCTCAATACTGTCTAACATCACATCTTGAAATGATCGCCGGATACCAGGCACGAGGATCACAGTGTTGGTGGAGACAGGGGTCTGATGGAGCGGGAGCGCACAGGAGCGCAGCTCCGGGAGTGAGGAGCCCAGGGGGCGGGCACATGACCAAGCCCCGCCCCCATCTCGGCTTCCCCGAGTAGTGCAGAGGCGCAGCGCCCCGGGGAAAGCCCTGCTAGGGTCTTTATTGTTTTTATTGTTTTGTTTTAATATTGATAATTTTATCATTGTTCCTTTTATGACTGTGTGCTGCTTTTCCAGAGACTTGCTCAAGGTGGCATCTAAATTTTCTAAGTATACCATTGTTTATCTGGGCACATGGCACATAAGAACTGGAGAAATTTCACCAACCCTTCAGCAGCTTCCACCCCATCAGTTTGGTGTAGTGGTCAGGAGTTGGACTCTAATCTGGGAGAACTGGGTTTGATTCCCCACTCCTCCACATGCAGCTGCTGGGGTGACCTTGGGCCAGTCACAAGTTCTCTCAGAGCTGTTCTCTCATGAGCTGTTCTCAAAAGACCTCTCTCAGCCCCACCTACCTTACAGAGTGTCTTGTTGTGGGGAGGGGAAGGGGAAGGGATGGGTGGTGCACATGTCCTGGGTATCTCAAGTCTCCTTGAAACCTGGTGGTTTCAAGGGAGCAGGAAGAGAATGAGGGTGTGTTCTTGACGCTTCTTGTTATTGCACAAAGTATTGGATGGGGAAGGGACTGGAGGAAGAGCAGGTCAGTTTCACTCACCTGTGGAGGGGAGCCTGAGGGGTGGGTGTTGCCTTCTGACACACTTCTGGTATGTTCGGGGGTGTGGCATATGCACATGAGTTATGCAAATGAGTTATGCTAATGAGCTCCTGCACCTCTTTTTCTACGAAATGACCCCTGGCTGTAACAGCAGTATAACAGCAGTGCCTGCTCCAAACCTTGGTTCTGGCACCACAAGCTTCTATTTGGAGTGCCTCCTTCTTGTGTGATTACAAAGAAAACACAGTCATAAAAGGAACAATTATAAAATTATCAATATTAAAACAAAACGTTAAAACAAATATTAATATCAATATTAAAACAAAACTCCCAGAGCTGCGCTCCTGTGCGCTCCCACTCCAACGGACCCCTGGTTACAGCAAAGTGCTGAAGATCTCCTTGCAGGGGACAGTCCCCAGATTGTAGGGATGCGTCACTTGGTGTGGTTCACAGGTTTTAGGGAGGTGCAGCCTGGCTCCAGGGTCTGCCTGGGTGATTGTCCTGGGGGCACCTCACTTTGGAGCGGCTGGCAGAAGAACCAGGCCTTGGACCAGGAAGTGCCATCTATGTCTCCTTGAAGGGGAGAGTCCCCTGAACGTGGGGGTGTATGACATATGGTGGTCCAGACCTTATTTTGGGGTTCAGCGCTTTCAAACTCTCCTCAGTGTTTTGGGTTGGATTCATGAATAGGTCACAGATAAGGAATGAATAAGGAACTGGGACGAAGCGACCCACTTCAGCCTCCGCACGCAAGACCGTGCGCTGCTTTTATTCCACTGTGCGTTTTCAGTGCTCTGCTAATATTTTCCAGCCAAAGGGAACGTTGGCGACACGTTGGGGACCCGTGTTCTAGCACGACCCAGCCCACTTTTTGCTTATTTTCACCTTGGGTTGTACCCAAGGGACTATTTAAAAATCTGATTCTCCCCTTTCAATCTGACATGGTTAGGGGTGCCAGCCTCCCGGTGGGGCCTGGGGATCTCCTGCTTTTATAACTGATCTCCAGCTGACAGAGATCAGCTCCCCTGGAGAAAATGGCTGCTTTGGAGGGTGGACTCTAGGGCATTGTACCATGCTGAGGCCCCTCCCCTCCCCAAACCCCACCTTCTCCTGGCTCCACCCCCAAAGTCCCCAGGTATTTTCCAACCCGGACTTGGCAACCCTAGACATGGTACAGTCATCATAGGGTTGTCAGCACCGGGTTGGAGAATACGTGGAGACTGGGGGGGAGGGGAAGAGACTGAGGGGGGCGGGGCTTGGGGCATAATACTATAGGGTCCAACTTCCAAAATGGCAATTTTCTCCAGATGAACTGGTCTCTGTCACCTGGAGATCTGTTGTCATAGCAGGAGATCTCCAGCCACCAACTGGAGGTCTCCAGCCGCCACCACCTTTGTATCCCCTCAGAACACATCCAGCCCGCCCTAAAGGCACTGCACTGGCTGCCTATAGCATACTGGATCTGGTTCAAGGTGCTGGTGCTTACCTAGAAAGCCCTATATGGCCAGGGACCTGGTTACCTGAGGGACCGTCTCTCCCCGTATATACCCCAGCGAGCACTTCAATCGAGTTCCCAGAACCACCTGGTCCTAGGGTTGCCAGCCTCTAGGTGGGGCCTGGGGATCTCCTGCTCTTACAACTGATCCCCAGCTGACAGAGACCAGTTCCCCTGGAGAAAATGGCTGCTTTGAAGGGTGGGCTCTATGGCATGGGAGGGGCATCATCATGGTACCATCCTGAGGCCCCTCCCCTCCCCAAACCCCACCCTCTCCTGGCTCCACCCTCAAAGTCTCCAGGTATTTTCCAACCCAGACTTGGCAACCCTACCTGGTCCTCCCAGGGCCCAGAGAGGCCCGACTGGTGGCAACAAGGGCCAGGGCTTTTTCAGTGGTGGCCCCGCACTGGTGGAACAAGCTTCCAGAGAACATCAGGGCCCTGTGGGACCTCTTACAGCTCTTCTGCCAGGCTTACAAGTAGGGGCTGCGGCGATCTTATAGCCCTGGCCCGATTATTGTAGATCGCCGTCCGGACCATCGGCACCAAGTGGGAATTCAGTAGAGTGCCTGCTGACGCTGCCCACACGGGGGTGAGGAAGCGCCACCGTGCCCTGGAATTGTATAACTTACCATGTATGCGGTATGTTTTTATACTGTGTCTCTATAGAATTTTATTGTGTGTGAAATGTATTGGTAGCTGCCCTGAGCCTGCCGCAAGGCAGGGAGGGCGGGATAAAAATCTGATAAATAAATAAATAAACATTGCCACCCCTCTTTGCTACATGGCTGCGCCAGGCCGAAACTTTCGCTAGAAGCAGCGGGGGGAGGGGGGGGGATCTTTGCAGCGTTGCAAACGGAGATCTTCACAACCAGAATGCCATGGAAAATTAATGCACTAAGTAACATTTGGAACAAGAAAAAAAAAAAAGGAAGGAAGAAATGAATTAATGTAAAAGGTTAATGCTCTTGGCTCGGTTTCTATCCGAAGCACAAGAATAACTTCCATTCTCGTGACAACCTGGGGACTTTGGGACATCACAGGGGGTGGGGGAAATGCGGCTTCTCCCACTTCCATAATGAAACTTTCTCGACATTTTAATACACAACCTGCTACCAGCCGAAGGCCATTTGCATAGCAAGTGAGGTATTCGTCACCGTAATTGCCGACACTTTCTGTCTTTTAAAATTGTTGGATGCGCCTGCCTTCCCTTTCTGCACAAGCCCCAAATGATTCACCAGAGAACAATCCGGGATTCTTCTTAGCGGCACAGTAATAATAAGAAGAATAAACTTCCCCCGTTTTCCCCATTCTCTGCAAAAACTTCGCCACGGAAATAGGACTACGGAGATTCGCTCAGCAATTTCTTGGTTGTCTTCCAGGCCGGATGCTGCAGAGACGTTTTTGCTTTGGAAAGGCAGAATCCTTGGACGAGGCCTTTGGTTGTTGTTCAGTCGCACAGTCGAGTCTGACTCTTCGCGACCCCGTGGACCACATCACGCCAGGCCCTCCTGTCTTCCATCATTCTCTGGAGTTTGCTCAACTCCATGTTTGTTGCATCAATAACACTGTCTAACCATCTCCTCCTTTGCCATCCCCTTCTTCTTTGACCTTCAGTCTTTCCCAGCATCAGGGTCTTCTCCAGGGAGGGCTCCCTTCTCATTTGGGAGCCAAAGTATTTGAGCTTCAGCTTCAGGGTCTGGCCTTCCAGGGAACAGTCAGGGTTGATTTCTTTTAAGGTTGACTGCTCTGATCTCCTTGCAGTCCAAGGGACTCTCAAGAGTCTTCTCCAGCACTATAATTCAAAAGAATCTATTCTTCAGCGCTCGGCCTTCCTTATAGTCCAACTCTCGCAGCCATACATCACTACTGGGAATACCATGGCTTTGACCATACAGACTTTTGTTGGCAGGGTGATGCCCCTATTTTTTATGATGCTGCCTAGGTTTGCCATCGCTCTCCTCCCAAGGAGCAGGCGTCTTTTAATTTCATGGCTGCAGTCACCGTCTGCAGTGATCTCGGATCCCAGGAAGGTGAAGTCTGTCACTGCTTCCACGACTTCCCCTTCTATTTGCCAAGGAGTGAGGGGGCCGGATGCCATGATCTTAGTTTTTTTCATGTTGAGTTTCAAGCCAACTTTTGCACTCTCCTCTTTCACCCTGAGCAAGAGGCTCTTGAGGTCCTCTTCACTTTCTGCCATTGGCGTAGTATCATCTGCATATCTGAGATTGTTGATGTTTTTCCCAGCAATCTTAATTCCGGCTTGTGATTCATCCAGGCCAGCATTTCGCATGATGTATTCTGCATATAAATTAAATAAGCAAGGTGACAATATACATCCTTGTTGTACTCCTTTGCCAATGCTAAACCAATCAGTTGTTCCATATCCAGTTCTAACTGTTGCTTCTTGACCCTTATACAGGTTCCTCAAGAGAAGAAGAAGAAGAAGAGATTGGATTTATACCCCACCCTTCACTCACTTGGAGTCTCAGAGCGGCTTACAAACTCCTTTCCCTTCCTCTCCCCGCAACAGACACCCTGTGAGGTAGGTGGGGCTGAGAGAGCTCTGAGACCATTGTCCTTGATAGAACAGCTGGTACAGAGCTATGGCTTGCCCATGGTCATCCAGCAGGTGCAAGTGGAGGAGAGGGGAATCAAACCCCGTTCTCCCAGATTAGAGTCCGCGCACTTAACCACTACACCAAACTGGCTCAACAAGGAATCGTATTATTTATTTACTAACTTACTACATTTCTATCCTACCTTTCTCTCTAAAGGAGACCCAAAACAGCTTCAATTGTTCTCCCGTCCTCCATTTTATCCTCACAACAACCCAGCGAGGTAGGCTACGATAACAATGTCATGTGACTGCTCCATCCCTGGTCATCCAAGCTACCATGCTGAGAATTCAAATCTGGATTTTCCAGATACTAGTCCAAAACTCTGACCACTACACTACACAACACTACCCCAATAACAACAATAGATTTCTGAACATACAAGATGATCAGTAATTGACATAAGAGTTTAATGGAGGCTCACAGAAACAATGCCTTTCATATATCAAACCTCGAATGATATTTCCTGTCACTTGAATGCTACCGGAGGAAGTTTCTTAACCGAAATCCGCTCTGGAGAAAGAAACACAAATATCCAGAGAGTTTTCGTCTTCGGCAGAATATCTGGCAGCGAAGAGAAGGAAAGAACAGGGGAAGATTATCTGTGCAACATTTTCTTTTCCTCCTCGGGGGAAAAAAATGTATAATTGGCTGCGGATACCTCTCTGTTACTTCCACCCCTCCTCCTCTGGTGATGCACAGAAAAGGAAACACTGCAAGGAAAGCATATAGATTAGGCCCGGAAAAGGTCAAGAGACTCCCCAGGCACCCTCCATAAAGAAGAAAGGGGAGAGTTCCCAGCATGCCACCTTCCTCTGTGAAGAACGCGCTATAGGCCCTTTTCGCATCCCTCCTCACCAGGAGAGTCTACTGAGAGGAACACAGATCTTTTACATCCTGCCTTTTCTTGTGACGGAACTTTAGAGACCCGGCTGCAGGGGCTGCGTCGGACAACTCGGGAAGGGTCGGGGAAATGACTTCCTGTGTGAAGAAATCTTGGTTCAAATTTTGTTTCCTTAAGACTAGGTCAGGGTTGCTGGGCCAAGCTTTGCAACCAAAGGCAGGGTGAGTGGTGGTTAGGGTTGCCAAGTCCAGGTTGGAAAATACCTGGGGACTTTGGGGGTGGAGCCAGGAGAGGGCGGGGTTTGGGGAGGGGAGGGGCCTCAGCATGGTACAATGTCACAGAGTCCACCCTTCAAAGCAGCCATTTTCTCCAGGGGAGCTGATCTCTGTCAGCTGGGGATCAGTTGTAAAAGCAGTAGATCCCCAGGCCCCACCTGGAGACTGGCAACCCTAGTGGTGGTGCCATAGTGAGGAGGCAGCTTCGTGATGGTAGAAAAGAGCCGGAGTCCAATAGCACCTTAAAGGCTAGCAAAAATTGTGGCGGGGAAGGAGCTTTCATGAGTCCCTGCCAGGGCCAGCCCATCACTGACAAAATTTAGGCAGCTGCCTATGGACACAGCTTGACGAGGACACCGTGGTAAGTCTTCCGGTGAGGGAGGTGGGCAGAGCTTGAAGTAGCCGTGCTCCTGCTTCAGAGCTGTTGTGCAAGTCGCCCTGTCCCACGGTTCCAGCCAGGAGGGACTGCAGCAGGCTGGGCAGCCTCCCTTCTTCCCCACCTCCCAGCAGCAGACCGTCTCCTCGAGCTCAATCTCCACCTCCTCCCCTCCCTCCCTCCCGGAGTGCCCCCCACCCCCCGCCTTTGTCATGCCCCTGAAACCAGACTGCTGGCACTCACGAAGGGAAGGGGGGCATGCCAGAAAATTGGTGGGCACATGGGGGGGCGCCAGAATGGGGGGGTGCCTAGTGCACAAAAAAATCTGGGGCCGGCCCCGGTCACTGCTCACTAAGAGCCAGTTTGGTGTAGTGGTTAATTGCCCGGACTCTCATCTGGGAGAACCGGGTTTGATTCCCCACTCCTCCACTTGCACCGGCTGGATGACCTTAGGCAAAGCCATAGTTCTGTCAGAGGTGTTCTTGAAAAAGAGCAGTTTCTGTCAGAGCTCTCTCAGCCCCACCTACCTCACAAGGTGTCTGTTGCAGGGAGGGGAAGGGAAAGGAGTTTGTAAGCCCTCTGAGACTTCTTTGGGTAGTGAAGGGCAGGGTATAAATCCAATCTCTTCTTCTACTTCTTCTTCTTCAGATACAGCTAGAATGTGAGTTCATCTGTCTTACTTATTGGAAAGTGGAGTGATTTCAGATGCTGAATGATATTAGCAGGCAAATGACAATAACAGGTGTGACTGGGTTAGGTGTGATATGCAGAGAGAGCGGTAGAAATCAGCATAGGTAATGAGACAGGAAACCTAGGTCTCAGTTCAGTCCAGGTGGATGCATTGTCTTGAGCTTTGTTATCTGTTGCAATTCAGCAGTCTCTCTTTCTAGTCTCCCTTCGAAATTCCTTTGTAAGATAACTGCTACTTTTAGGTCAGCCACTGAATGTCCTGGAAGGTTAAAATGACCCCCCACTGGTTGTGGTTTCCGATGCCAGACTTATGTCCATTAATTCTTTGTTGAAGGGACTGGCTGTCAGAATCTGCTGATTCAGACATAGTAATTCTGATTCAGCCACAGTATTTCTATTCCTTACAATTGTGCTTTTGAGTGCCTTCTTACTCTATCCTGTTGCCACTTATGTATTACCACAAATGTATGCTTGCAAATGCCATTTTGTATTTTGTATGCTTGCAAATGCCATTTTGTATTGCCTAACCAGGCCTGGGGTATGTAACTGTTAAAGCGGGAGGGTGACACCTGCGATGCATGGGAACAATGGGCCTCTCACACCGCTGCCTCCGCATTCCATCCGCCCCGGCTGAGACTTCAAGGGAGGATGCGTCTCATCTCTTATCACATGCAAAAGCCTTGAGGCCATTGATTGTTATGTGAACTGGTAACATCTGAAGGGTCTGGTTTGGGAAGGGAATTTACTGCTTGACACCTCACTTTCTTTCCTGTGAGAACCAAACGGTCAGAGTCCCTTTTTGCCCGCCAATTTTTCCCTATAGTGATTGGCTACCTATGGGTAATTCAAACTCCTTGGAAAGGTATAATAGACCTGCCTGTATTATCTGTCTCATCTCTGACAATAATCCGAGAAGCTGTACCAATGTAGAGATTGGAAATAAAGAACTCTGGTTTACCAACCAAGATCTGATCCTTGACTACTTTGCGCAGAACTCTCACACTGGCCTGGTTTTCCAGTGTAGGGGATGGAAGGGCATTCTGACGCATGATGGTATAAGCCATGTTAGAGGACGAGCAGGAACCTGAGATGCTCTGGCTGATGTTGCTGTGTCCACTGATGGTGTTGCCAGGATCTATATGAGAGCAAAGTTGGCACCCTGGTTTGTTGCAGGCCTTGGTACCAGAGTCCATGTTACTGTAAAGTAGTCTATCACTGCAGGTGAGAAGTGTTTTAGGTTAGCAGGCTGTTTGTAAGCAAGAAAAGGTCACACACACACAACCAGTGTCTGTGCAGGTGAGGTTTCACTATCCAGGATGGATTGTAAGTTATTAACAATGCATTGAACTGGCTTGCGTGCTGTAGGTGTTCTGCTGTCGTTTTCTTTGGGCTTGTCCCGTAGCAAGCTGTCCCTGGGTATCATTCAGGCCTTTCCAGTCATTTTGCTCACCATATCAGGAGGATGTTGATGATATCACTTCCTGGAAAACAAGGAAGTGGCGGTGATTCCTAGAGCTACCACCATCCCTTCTGGGTTTTCCCTGGAAGTGATGCCATCCTGCTCATTCCCCCTTCCCGCCTGCCTGGGAGCTCGGGGTGGAAGATTCTCTGGTCTGCCTAGACAGAGACTGACCAGGAAAGAGATCTTGGGGGCCTGGTGAATATAGTTCCAGGAAATCATCAACTCAGTGTGGAGCAACAGAGAATTCTGAGCGAGGGATCATAAAATTATCATTGCTGGTGTTCTTGTTGTTACGCCAATGATAGCAGTAATATTGGACTTCAGTTATGGCCTCGCCTTTGTCCCCACGGGGTTCCCAAAGCAGCTTGCATCCCCCTCGCCTCCATTTAATCTCCACAACAACCCTGTGAGGCAGGTGTGATGAACTGACCTCCAAAACCAGGATGCTTAATGCATCAGAAAGCAGAGAGCTGGGAGATTAGGGGTTAATGCCTCACTGTAAAGCGCTTTGATTGACAGGCTGCTGCCCCCTTCTCTCTGATTGGTCAGCAACAGCTGAGGAGAGCTTTCAAAAGTCTTGTCCCTCCCCTCTTCCAAACCCCACCCTCTCTAGGCACTGCCCCCAAATCTCCAAGGTTTTCCCAACATGGAATTCACAACCCTAATCTGTGAGGGAGGTTAAGCTGAAAGAGACCCAAGGACACATAGTAAGCTTTCATGGCTGAGTCAGGACTCGAACTTGGGTCTCCCAGCCTGATGCTCTAACCACTGTATGACAGGCCTCATGGGGGGGGGGGGGAGTTAATTTCTTGTGTAGCCACCTCACTTTTTTCAGAGAGACAGACAGATGCATAGATCAGTAGTAGAGCATCTGCTTGGCAAGCATAAGGTCCCAGGTTCAGTCCCCAACATCTCCAGTTGAAAAGACCAGGGAGTAGGTATAGCTGAAGACCTCAGCTTGAGACGCTAGAGAGCTGTTGCCAGATTGAGTAGAAAATACTGACTTTGATGGACCATGGGTCTGGTTCTGTTGAAGGCACTTTCATGATAGATGGATGAAGATGAGGAAGATGGATGGATGGATGGATGGATGGATGGATGGATGGATGGATGGATGGATGGATGGATAGATAGATAGATAGATAGATAGATAGATAGATAGATAGATAGATAGATAGAGAAAAGTACTGGAGTCGGGAGGCCGGTTGTAGTGAAATCAGCATGGTGGTTTATTGCGGGTCAAGATGGAACATAGAAACCCTGGGCTCAGAACCCTCTTTTATGCCGGTCGGAGGCGCACCTCTGACCTTGCCCAAATGCCCTGGTAGGACCTTATGAACATGGTTACATTTCATAGGTCCTCTAGAGGAACCTAGGTACCTGATTGGAGGTCAGTTAGGATCCGACCTGCTATTGTTCTACCTGGCTGAAGCTCAGGTCGTTCCTGGCCATGTGCATTTAGCCACATGGCGGTCGCCATTGCCTGACTGCATGGCGACCGCGATAGTAATACACAACAGATGACAGACAGATAGATAGATAGATAGATAGATAGACAGACAGACAGACAGACAGACAGACAGACAGACAGACAGACAGACAAGATAGATAGATAGATAGATAGATAGATAGATAGATAGATAGATAGATAAGATTAGATAGATAGATAGATAGATAGATAGATAGATAGATAGATAGATAGGGCATAGACTTTCCAATTTCCCGGGGGAGGGGTTGGGGCTGGGCCAGAGACATCACAGGCCATTGTCTCCAGAGGAGGCTCAGCACTTCCTGGAAAAGTTCGGGGGGGGGGGCTCCAGCTCCTCAGCCCCCCTGAAGTTGATGCCTATGTGAGACAGATAGATGATAGATAGATGATAGATAGATGATGGATGGATGCAGGGGTCATTTCGTAGAAAAAGAGGTGCAGGAGCTCATTAGCATAACTCATTTGCATATGCCACACCCCCGAACATACCGGAAGTGTGTCAGAAGGCAACACCCACCCCTCAGGCTCCACTCCACAGGTGAGTGAAACTGACCTGCTCTTCCTCCATTCCCTTCCCCATCCAATACTTTGTGCAATAAAAAGAAGCGTCAAGAACACACCCTCATTCTCTTCCTGCTCCCTTGAAACCACCAGGTTTCAAGTAGAAGTGAGATACCCAGGACATGTGCACCACCCATCCCTTCCCCTTCCCCTCCCCACAACAAGACACCCTGTAAGGTAGGTGGGGCTGAGAGAGGTCTTTTGAGAACTGCTCATGAGAGAACAGCTCTGAGAGAACTTGTGACTGGCCCAAGGTCACACCAGCAGCTGCATGTGGAGGAGTGGGGAATCAAACCCGGTTCTCCCAGATTAGAGTCCAACTCCTGACCACTACACCAAACTGATGGGGTGGAAGCTGCTGAAGGGTTGGTGAAATTTCTCCAGTACTTATGTGCCATGTGCCCAGATAAAAAATGGTATACTTAGAAAATTTATATGCCACCTTAAGCAAGCCTCTGGAAAAGCAGCACACAGTCATAAAAGGAACAATGATAAAATTATCAATATTAAAACAAAACATTAAAAACAATAAAGACCCTAGCAGGGCTTTCCCCGGGGCACTGCGCCTCTGCACTGCTCTGGGAAGCCGAGAAGGGGGCGAAGCTTGGTCATGTGCCCGCCCCCTGGGCTCCTCACTCCCGGAGCTGCGCTCCTGTGCGCTCCCGCTCCAATGGACCCCTGGATGGATGGATGGATGGATGGATGAAGGAAAGAAGGAAGGAAGGAAGGAAGGAAGGAAGGAAGGAAGGAAGGAAGGAAGGAAGGAAGGAAGGAAGGAAGGAAGGAAGGAAGGAAGGAAGGAATATTTTTTCTTAAGAGTCGGGAAACAGCAGTATATCATTCACTTATTCAAAGCATTTCATAAAGCGCGAAGTGATTTGCAAGCCAGGGGATTCCAGCCATCATCGACCGGTGCAGTGTCTCTGCAGCCTCTCTCTCTCTCTCCCTAGGCCGCCTCCTTTCAAAGGAAAAGCATCCATTTGTGTTACTTCCCCCCACTTTCCTGAAATTGCTGAACTTGTCTCCATCACTGCAGCTCTTGTCATCTTCAGAAAGGAATTAATTAGCATCCAACTGCTTTATTCAAAAATCCAGAAAGAATGAAAAGCCAGGATAATAAAAGGGAGCTTATAAATCAGCTGGGGGGGGGGCGAACTCCTGTAAAACAAAAGAGTGGAAGGAGGAATGTGGAGGAATTAGGAGGAATTATCTCCATATTTTCCTCATGTTTATATTCTCTTTTATATCTATTTTGCATCCCTCATGCAAATCATGTCCAAATTTTTCAGTTATGCATGTGTGGGAGGGAAGGATTATCCCTCCAGTTAATGAGCACAGCCCAGATTGTGGCCAGCTTTTTTTCCTTTCAGAGCTCCTACGCTTGTCTCTCTTTTTTTAAAAAAAACAACAACAACAAAACCTGACAGTTGTATGAAAATTTAGCAGGTCAAAATTTATCCCATTTTCTCTCCAAGCTGCATGAAACCCTCAGCCATTAACAGATGTCTGTCTGATGTCTACATGTAAATGGCGCAGGAGCTTTACCCAGAAAAAAAGCTGGCAATGCGATTAGTGTGGGTTGTTGAGCCTGGGGCAAAATTTAGCATTTGGATCGCCTTCACTTCTCTCCTAAGAAAATGAAAAGAGGCTTAAAAGCATGGAACAGTAACAGCTCAAGTATGCATAATGGGAGCACGCCAAAGTTAAAGCCGTTTGGAAATGGTGGAACAGAGAAGGAACAAAGGACAGATGTGTTAACACTGAGGCTGCGGTCACACGGGCCCTTTAAATCCGGGAGCCCTCCCGGATTTAAAGGGGCCGCATTTTTCTACCGCGGGTTGGGATGTCTACACATCCCAACCCCTGCGGTAGCAGAAGCGGCAGCCGCGGCAGAAGCAGCGGCGGCGAAAGCTGTGGCGGCCGCATTAGAGGCAGCGGCGGCGGAAGCGGCGGCGGCCACAGAAGCAGCAGAGGCAGCGGTGGCCACGGAAGCGGCGGCAAAAATAAGTTTGGGGTTCCCCCCCCCTTTTACGCTTGGGTGCTTGACTGCCCAAGCGCCCAAGTGTAAAGGGGGGGGGGGAAATGGCTGACGGGACCATCTGGACAGCCCTGCTCTCACAATGATTACGAGAGAGGGCTGGCCAGATGGCTAAAATGCGGGTTCCTCCCGCAAGACCTGGGAAAACTGTTGATTTTCCCGGGGTTGGAAAATGCGGGAGCAACCCGCATTTAAGCCCGCTTCGGAGCGGGACTTTCTGCGGCCGTTGTGGACGGCCCCTTTAAATGCGGGAAGAAATAGCCCTTCCTCCCGCATTTAAGGGCCGTGTGACCGCGGCCTGACAGCCAGTATGGTGTAGTGACTGTGTCAGATTCAGGAGACCTGGGTTCAAATCCCCCTTGTTCCATGGAAGCTTGGTCATGGAGCCAGTCATGCTTTCTCAGCCTAGCCTACCTCACAGGGTTATTGTGAGGATAAAATGAAGAAGAACGATGTAAGCAGCTGGATTAAAATAAAGGAACATCCTCTTTTTCTGCATCAGCTGTCTCTCAAACACCTCCATTGTGACTTCTGTTCTTGCAGCGTTCCAGATAGGGTTGTCAATTCTGGATTGGGGAATCCCTGGAGATTTGGGGGTGGAGCCTGAGGAGGGGGGGTTGGGGAGGGGAAAGTCCTAAATGGGTTACAGTGTCATAAACTCCACCCTCCAAAGTTGCCATTTTTCCCCCCAGGGGAACAGATCTCTGCTGTCTGGAGATCAGTTGTCATTCCCGGAGATCTCCAGGCTTTATCTGGAGGTTAGCAACCCTAGTTCTATACACTTGGGGGCCAAGAAAGTAGAACTGAACGCAAGCAATGCCCTGCTTTGGAAAGCATTGCTCTCTGCACAGGGTGGTGTCATGTCTGTCTGTAGAAAGCCCAAAGAGTTAATATTTTCCCCCCTAACCCTTTTTGCCACCCCAGTAAGAGGAGTGGCTAGAAAGGGAGGAGCGCCCAAAGGTGTAAGGCCTATCCAGTGGGCAATGTAAAGGTCAAAGTAAAAGTTTCCCTTGCTTGAAAGCCAGTCGAATCCAACTCTAGGGGGCAGTGCTCATCTCCGTTTCCAAGCTGAAGAGCCAGCGCTGTCCAAAGACATATCCGTGGTCATGTGGCCAGCATGACTAAATGCCGAGGCGCATCGAACGCTGTTTCCTTCCCACCGAAGCGGTACCTATTTATCTTCCTGCAATCTCTTGCTTTCGAACTGCTAGGCTGGCAGGAGCTGGGGCCAGAGACGGGAGCTCACTCCGTCACGCGGCACTCGGGTCTCGAACTGCCGAACCACCGACCTTCTGGTCTGCAGCTCAGCATCTTAACCACTGAGCCACTGCGGCCCCTAGTGGGCAATATGGCACCAGACAAATTTCTAGAGTTGCCATTTTGGGCGTTGCCTAGTTGTCTCACTTTGATTCATTCTGCCTTGCAGAGCCATATTTTGGGCTAACACCCCCAAATCCAGAAACTGGACCTCCAGTGCAATTGGCCGCTGCAAAAGTCTCCACACCCTCCCAGCCTACGCTAGGTTTACACAACTACACCTGCTGGGTTTTTTAAAAAAGTAGTGTAACAGGAAAGGGAGACGGGGCATGAGTCACTCCAACTGTGAAATCTTTCCCTCCCCCGCCCCCATGCCTTCTGTCTTTAAGGGGAATCTGGAATCTAATCTGGCCAGACTTTCTGGAGAATGCAGCATGTTTCCAAATTGCAATTTATGACGAATGGCGCTGGCAAATTTTCGTGCTGACAAGACAGATTTTTTTTAACTTCCACGCACTGAAAAGTGGGAGGGGGGGCCTTTCGGAGCTCTGGCTTCTTCTCAGAGTATTCCTTTTTTTTTTTTTTTTTAAATAACATTTGTGTTTCACTGATTTCTATTGTTTTGCACAATTAGGGGGCGCCAGAATTTTGTAGATGAGGACCGAGCTTCTAAATATTCACTTTTATTCGTTTTTTTAACTTTATTTATATCCAGGGGTCCGTTGGGGCCGGAGCGAGGCGGAGCAAAGCTCCGCCAGCTCAGGACTGGCCAGTAGGGCAGCCAGGGGCTGAATCAGATTCTCGGCAGCAACTTTAAAAGCCACTGGAGGGGAGGGGGTTTGACGGAGAGGCTCCAAACTTGCCGGGTAGCTGCTGGGGCCTCTCCTCGAAATGCCCACCAAGTTTCAAGAAGATTGGACCAGGGGGTCCAATTCTACAGGCCCCCAAACAGGTTTCCCCCATTCCCTCCATTGTTCTCTATGGTAGGGAAAAAGTTAACATTTTTTCCCTCCATAGAGAACAATGGAGGGGATGGGACAATCTGTTTGGGGGCCCATAGAATTGGACCCCGTGGTCCAATCTTTTTGAAACTTAGTGGGTATTTCGAGAAGAGGCTCCAGCAGCTACCCTGCAAGTTTGGAGCCTCTCCCTCAAACCCCCTTTCCTCCAGCCCCTCATATACCCTATGAGTTTTTGCCATTGATTTCAATGGTCCATAGGATATAATGGGGCTGAAACTGACATTCCCTTTCTGACACACTTCTGGTGATGTCAGGGGATGTGGCATATGCTAATGAGTTATGCTAATGAGTTATGCTAATGAGCTCCTGCACCTCTTTTTCTACGAAAGGACCCCTGTTTATAGCCCGCTTTACTCCCCAACGGGGACCCAAAGTGACTTACACTGTTCTCTCCTCTCCTCTGTTTTATCCTCACAACAACCCAGTGAGGTAGGTTAGGCTGAAAGTGCGTGACTGTCCCAAGGTCACCCAGCAAACTCCCATGGCATGAGTTGGGATTCGAATTGGGGTCTCCCCGATCTCAGTCCAACACTTTTAACCACTACACCACTCTGGCTGTCATATAGTCAAATAATCCATCTGCCTTGTGAGAAAGGAATTAATAAACGGCTACTTGTGCATGGGGAGAAATGAGTTAAGGACAGAATTAGAGCACAAAAGAGGCTGTCTGCTGTGTCTCTGTATGAATCTCTTTGAAGGGCTGGTCCCCTTCCAATCAGCTCTTTCTGCAATCCAAGCTGTAGGGTAGAAGCTACAATCATGTCATTGTTTTATCACATCCGTTGCAGATATGCCACAGAATGATCTGCCCCCAGGGGAGGCTGCCTGTTGTGCCTCAGCAGGAGTCATATTTCCATTAAGGAGAAAATCACATCCAGATCCATTTGGGCGTGCAAGCAGAGAGTCCCAACAATTTTAATTCAGAAAATAAGTGTGCCTCGGTTATCAGAAGTGTGGGAAATGCTGTCTTGAGATGTATCAAACGGAGACTCATAAAATTCAACCGGGGGCCAATCATCATATGAGTTTTGTGCCAAAATAAAATTCATCAAAATGAAGCACCACAGGAAATTCATTTCCTCCCCCCCACTTTGGGCTGATAAGGACCGGCATCGGCTGAACCTGATGGGGATCCATGGTCATTTATTTCCCCCATCTCCAGCTGTGTGAATCAATTTGCAAAATTAAATTCCAGCAGGGAACGGCACACCGCCTGGCTTTCCATGCTATCGATTCAATTTGCTCTGCCTGTGTGTATGCATGACTTCTGTGCCAAGTTGGGGGGGGGGGGGGGGAATTCGTCTGCTGAGATGCAGTCTGCAAAAGAAATTAGAAGTTGGAAAAAGAGATGGGGTGGCGGGCAAGGTCTCTGCAGAACAGAGGGGACCAGATGGCAGGGAAAAAACTTGAGACCAAAGCACTACTAGAAATCGAGGGAAGCAGTCTGCTTGAGTCTTGGGGGGGGGGGGGTATTTTACCTCCTCAGACTCTGCCATTATACATGAGACATCTCCAATGTTAGACCGATTTCAAACAAGTCGCTGCTCCGCCCCCACTCCTCTGCAGCTTCTAGAGCCTCAAAAAACAGGATCGCAAAGATGGGGGGGGAAATCGAGCAAAGCTGCGGGTCAAACTGCGGCCGCACAGCATATAGTGGAAAATTGGTGTGTGAAATTGGGGGGAAGGGAAGAGCGGGCGCGGAGCAGTGACTTGTGTGAAATCTGTCTTAGTGTGAGCTAGCTCAGTCTTTTAGCCTCCGGCTCACACATGTTTTTCCTCGCTGAGGAAGTGTAGCTCCAGAGCAAACTCATGTATGCAGCAGCCAAAACGCTCGCTCACAACTTTAATGCCAGTAGCTCACAAAGGGGAATTTTTGCTCACAAGACTCCACAGCTTAGAGGGAACATTGCATCCAACTCCCCCCCCCCCCCCCAATTAGGGCATTCATTTTAGGTTGCCAATGCCACCCCTTCTGAAGTATTACAAGCAGGGGTAATTTCGTAGAAAAAGAGGTGCAGGGGCTCATTAGCATAACTCATTTGCATAACTCCTTTGCATATGCCACACCCCCTAACATACCGGAAGTGTGTCAGAAGGCAACACCCACCCCTCAGGCTCCACTCCACAGGTGAGTGAAACTGACCTGCTCTTCCTCCATTCCCTTCCCCATCCAATACTTTGTGCAATAAAATTAAGCGTCAAGAACACACCCTCATTCTCTTCCTGCTCCCTTGAAACCACCAGGTTTCAAGTAGACTTGAGATACCCAGGACATGTGCACCACCCATCCCTTCCCCTTCCCCTCCCCACAACAAGACACCCTGTGAGGTAGGTGGGGCTGAGAGAGGTCTTTTGAGAACTGCTCATGAGAGAACAGCTCTGAGAGAACTTGTGACTGGCCCAAGGTCACACCAGCAGCTGCATGTGGAGGAGTGGGGAATCAAACCCGGTTCTCCCAGATTAGAGTCCAACTCCTGACCACTACACCAAACTGGTAAGGTGGAAGCTGCTGAAGGGTTGGTGAAATTTCTCCAGTACTTATGTGCCATGTGCCCAGATAAAAAATGGTATACTGAGAAAATGTATATGCCACCTTGAGCAAGTCTCTGGAAAAGCAGCACACAGTCATAAAAGGAACAATGATAAAATTATCAATATTAAAACAAAACATTAAAAACAATAAAGACCCTAGCGGGGCTTTCCCCGGGGCGCTGCGCCTCTGCACTGCTCGGGGAAGCCGAGGAGGGGGCGGGGCTTGGTCATGTGCCCGCCCCCTGGGCTCCTCACTCCCGGAGCTGTGCTTCTGTGTGCTCCCGCTCCAACGGACCCCTGATTACAAGGCAGGTTTCATCTTATTCCATGATCAGATTGTCTCTGCCTTTGTGGTCAGGGTAAAATTGACACTCTGTCTCACAAAATATCGGAATGTCAGGGGGGGGGGGTTACCACTTTTAGGAACCATTGGATTCCACTGCTTTTGACACACTCTTGTTTAATAAACTTCAGGAGATAAAATTCCCTGTCTGATGCTAAGACAGTGACCTGAACTCAACCTACCTGGTTGCCACATTCCTGCCTAGCATATTTTCCTTCAGGAAATAATGTATTATGCTTTTAGTCAGTACTCAAGATCATCTGATTGTAGGAGCTCTGAAAAGGAAAGTAGTAGAAGTAGGGAAAGTAGTAGAAGTAGGGAAAGAAGTAGGGAAAGCAGGAAATGCCTGTAGCTGGCACGCTTTCGGCTCACTTCAACATAGGGTTGTCAGGTCTGGGTTGGAAAATACCTGGAGACTTTGGAGGCGGATCCAGGAGAAGGTGGGGTTTGGGGAGGGGCCTCAGCATGGTGGAATGCCATAGAGTCCACCCTTCAAGTCAGCCATTTTCTCCAGGGGAGCTGATCTCTGTCAGCTGGAGATCAGTTGTAAAAGCAGGAGATCCCCAGGCCCCACCTGGAGGCTGGCAACCCTACTTCAGCGCATGGTTATATTGCTGCCTCTATGTAAGGATGCCAGCCTCCAGGTGGGACCTGGGGATCTCATGGCATTACCGCTCATCTCCAGACTACAGAGATCAGTTCCCCTGGAGAAAAGGGATGCTTTGGAGGGTGGACTCTGTGGCATTGTACCCCACTGAGGTCCCTGCCCTCCCCAGGTTCCAATCCAAATCCCCAGAAATTTCCCAACCTGGAGCTGGCAACCCTATCCCCTATCCCCTGCCATAGGGTTGCCAAGTCCGGGCTGGAAAATACCTGGGGACTTTGGGGGTGGAGCCAGGAGAGGGCAGGGTTTGAGGAGGGGAGGGGCCTCAGCAGGGTACAATGCTATAGAGTCCACCCTTCGAAGCAGCCATTTTCTCCAGGGGAGCTGCTGTCTGTCAGCTGGAGATCAGTTGTAAAAGTGGGAGATCCCCAGTAGGGTTGCCTAGTCTGGGTTGGAAAATATCTGGGGACTTTGGGGGTGGAGCCAGGAGAAGGCGGGGTTTGGGGAGGGGAGGGGCCTCAGCAGGGTACAGTGCCATAGAGTCCACCCTTAAAGCAGCCATTTTCTCCAGGGGAGCTGATCTCTGTCAGCTGGAGATCAGTTGTAAAAGCCGGAAATCCCCAGGCCCCACCTGGAGGCTGGCAACCCTACCCTGCCAGTAACTGGAGGGACCTGGCAACCGCAGTCTGTATGAATGATGGGTTAGGGCACAGGTTGCTGTTGAAGACAACAATTTTTGCTCTCTTTCGAAAGCTTCTGGCATTTTGAGTGGCACCGTGACGAAATGGCTGCCATGGCAGAGACAGCCAGTGACGAAATACCTGCTACAGGGGCTGGAACCAGTCATGAAATGCTGGGAAATTCCAAGCCAGATTTCTCCAATGATGGAGATGGCTGTGTCCAAATCGACGCTTCACGTCGTTGACCTTCCTCCTGGAGGGGCCGGGAGTTCTCCTGGAATGACAACTCATCTCCAGACTAGAGAGATCATTTCCCCTGGAGAAAATGGCCGTTTCCGAGGGTGAACTCTGTGGGATCACATACCTACTGAGCTGCCTCCCCAACACTGTTCCCCCCGAGGTGTTGCCCCCAAAATAGGGTTGCCAGCCTCCAGGTGTGGCCTGGGGATGTCCTGCTTTTACAACTGATCTTTCAGCTGAGAGAGATCAGCTCCCCTGGAGAAAATGGCTGCTTTGAAGGCTGGACTCTCTGGCATTGTACCCTGCTGAGGCCCCTCCCCTCCCCAAACCTCCCCTTCTCCTGGCTCCACCCCCAAAGTCTCCAGGTATTTCCCAACCCGGACCTGACAACCCTACCCCAAACCTCTAGGAATTTCCCAAGCCAAAGTTTGGCAAACAACCCAAAGGTAATATCTCCTGGGCTTGCTGGTCCCCAGGTTGGGGGAGGGGATCCCTCGATTTTGCAGGGTCTGGCCCGCCACTAGCCAGGTCAAAATGTGGCCACGTTCCAAGTAGTGGGAAATTGACTAATACAATCAGGAGAAAGAGAAGAACCAGCCCGGAGCAGCTGCTTGTGGGAAATCGGTCTTGGAGTCTCAGAGCAGCCTTCCTTTCCTCTCCCCGCAACAGACACCCTGTGAGGTCAGTGGGGCTGCAAATTCCCTGAGAGAACTCGTGACTGACCCAAGGTCACCCAGCAGTTGCGTGCGGAGTGGGGAATCAAACCCAGTTCTCCCAGATTAGAGTCCGTGCTCCTAATCACGACACCAAACTGCCCTCTGACCCCCGCCTCTCTCTCTTTCCCTTTGTCCCCTCACTCTCTGCACATGGCCTTCCATGGAGACACACGTCTCTGCAGGTCTCTCCTGTAGCAACAACGCCCTCATATTCCCACACGAGGAATACCAGACAAGCTGCCCATTTGCAATATGGACTCTTTAGATTAGGTTTCTTTCTCTTCTTTTGACTACAACCTGAATGTGAGCTGGATCTACTTGAAGAAATATTAAGTCTACCTTTTTTGCAATATACTCCTTGGGAGATTTATTTACGGCACTCAGCAATACGCTTCTATGACCGGGTAGCACTCTGCTATATTAACCAAATATCACAATATCCTCTCCAAAGGTACAGCATCAGCATTTGGGATTCTGGCTGTGTGGCGGCACCATTGCGAGAGAGGCCCCCTGCCTCTTTCCGCAATCAGCGTGATTGAAGAGGCATAATCGCTTGTGCTTTTCCGTTATCTCTGCGAACTCGGAGGGATGGCTGTTTGGAATACAAATGGAGATCAGCCAGCCCTTGGCTGAAAAACTGGTATCACCTGCAATCCTCCCGCTAAGCTGAGGAGTCTTGTGAGCAAAAATTCTACTTTCTAAGTTACTGGCATTAAAGTTGTAAGTGAGCTATTTGGCTACTGCATCAATTAGTTTGCTCTGGAGCCTACCTGAGCTGAGGAAAAAAAAATCTGTGAGCAGGAGGCTAAAAAAACTGAGCTAGCTCATACTAACTCAGCTTAGAGGGCACAGTGATCACCTGGGAACAAGGTTATGGATACGGTCCAGGATCTCATCATCTCCAGGGTTTGGGTGGGTGCAACAGGGCTGGCCCATGGAAGTGGAGAGGCCAGAGTTCACCCCCTTCATGGCTCGCCAGAATGAACTCTCAGCTTACAAGCGGTGTCCGCTCTGGGGGGACCGGGTGGAGGTTCCCGAGGCTCTAAGGCACTGTGTCCTCACCACCCTCCATGAGGCTCATCCCAGGGTGGCCTGCATGAAAGCTCTGGCCCGGAGTTATGTGTGGTGGCCCAAAATCGACGCGGGGATCAAAACATGGGTGAAGGAGTGCCAGGCATGTCAAGAAAGCCGCCCCAACCCACCAAAGGCCCCCACACAAGCATGGGAGTCAACCCAGACCCTGTGGTCAAGGCTCCATATCAATTTTGTAGGGCTGTTCCACGGACTGCTATTCATGGTGACCGTGGAATCACACTCCAAATGGCTGGAGGTCACCCCCGTCTCCACAACGTCATCCAAAGAAGCCATCCATGCACTGTGCCACCTGTTTGCGACCCACGGGCTCCCAGATACCATAGTATCAGACAACGGGTCCGCCTTCACATCGGACGAGTTCCAGGTGTTCCTCCGAAGCAACCTCATCCGACACGTAAGGTCTGCACCTTTCCACCCTGCAACCAACGGACAAGCAGAGCGCATGGTGAGGACTGCAAAGGAAGCCCTCAGCCACATCACGGACAGAGATTGGGAGTTTAGGTTGGCCCATTTCCTACTGGCACAACACAGCACCTCGAACCCGGTTGGTGGCAACAGCCCGGCTGAACTACTGATGGGCCAGCGACCGACGGTACTCCTGAACCGACTGCACCCGGATAGAGCCCCGGAGTCACGGCAACTAACCAACCAGGCAGAAGCTCCACAGGAGTTCTTCCCAGAGGATCCCGTCTTCTTGTGCAACTTCAGGAGGGAGCCCCAATGGTTGACAGAGAGGATCATCTGCACCACCAGACCAGTTTACTACAAGGTCTCCACCAAGGACAGCCAGGTCCTGAGGAAACATGTGGACCAACTGCACCGATGTCAAATCCCCACCTCCATAGATCCAGGGTCTGCGGGGACCCCCGAGAGACCGCCACCTGGGCCACCACCCTGCCACCTTCCCCAAGAGAACACCACCAAAGAATGCCAGCCCCCCAGGGCAGAAGGATCCGCCTCACTCCTGTGCCAGAGGCTACCATCGAGCCACAGGAAACACTGGGTCCCAGAGCAAGCTCTGCGTCCGAAAGTCAGGACTTGCTGGTTCCGGCACCTAGATGCTCCAACCAGGAATGCTGGCTCCCAGCATACCTTAAGTACTATGTACCCTAGGTACTATGAAAACTACAGGGTGAGGGGTGTTGTGTCCGCTGACCACCACGAAGCACCAGCAAGAATAACCCAGAGGTTCGTTCCTAGAACAACAGGGGCCAAGGATCCTAGGATCCCTCCAGTCCTCCAATGAGATCTAGGCAGGAAATTCAACCCCCCCAATAGGACTACAGGCAGGACACGGGGTGTGTCCGGGGTGCGTATATAGTTGGCCACTTGACCGGTTAAGCCATGCTTGCTCAAATAAACTAAGAGCTGATCGCTACGCTGTCGTCCTTGTCTGTGCCACCGAGAACTCAATACTTTTCAGATCCTCACGTGGGAGCTGCTCATCTATGAATAATTCAGGGTGTCAGACTTGATTTCCACCTCCAGGGAACCCCTCGGTTGCTTCCTCCTCCCTTTGCTGGTCTCCCTCAGAGTTTTGAATTGAGATGTATTATTCTTTCTCCCAGAAGCTGATTCAAGCTCCGGGGGGGGGGGGGGGGGTGTTCCGGCTTGTCTTTTACATGTCAGGTGAGTTGAATTCCAAATGGTGGGATCACTTGGAATGTAAAAGTGGGCACAGACTTCAGCTTCCTAAGAATCCCAACTGTCAAGTTTCTAGCTCTTATGACTCCTCTGAAACTGATGTCTGTGGAAATCTTAGACACTGTTGACATCTTTTTTAAAAAACAAACCCTAAGACTAATATCAGAGCAGAAGCAAGATCATAAAGAAGAGAAGAGAAGAGAAGAGAAGAAGAGATTGGATTTATACCCTGCCCTTCACTACCCGAAGGAGTCTCAGAACAGTTTATAATCTCCTTTCTCTTCCCCTCCTGACAACAGACACCCTGTGGGGCAGGGGTCCTTTCGTAGAAAAAGAGGTGCAGGAGCTCATTAGCATAACTCATTAGCATAACTCATTAGCATATGCCACATCTCCTGACATCACCGGAAGTGTGTCAGAAAGGGAATGTCAGTTTCAGTCCCATTATACCCTATGGGCCATTGAAATCAATGGCAAAAACTCATAGGGTGTATGAGGGGCTGGAGGAAAGGGGGTTTGAGGGAGAGGCTCCAAACTTGCAGGGTAGCTGCTGGGGCCTCTCCTCGAAATACCCACCAATTTTCAAGAAGATTAGACCACGGGGTCCAATTCTATGGGCCCCCAAACAGGCTGTCCCATCCCCTCCATTGTTCTCTATGGTGGGAAAAAGTGTTACTTTTTTCCTACCATAGATAGCAATGGAGGGAATGGGGGCAACCTGTTTGGGGGCCCGTAGAATTGGACCCCTGGTCCAATCTTCTTGAAACTTGGTGGGTATTTCGAGGAGAGGCCCCAGCAGCTACCCTGCAAGTTTGGAGCCTCTCCCTCAAACCCCCTCCCCTCCAGTCGCTTTTAAAGCTGCCGCCGAATTTCGGCGGCAATTCGGCAGCGGGGGGAATCAGATCAGAGAATCTGATTCGGCCGGTGGCTGCCTTAGTGGCCACTCCTGAGCTGGCGGAGCTTTGCTCCGCCTTGCTCCGGCCCCAAAGGACCCCTGCTGTGGGGTAAGTGGGGCTGAGAGAGCTCTGACAGAAACTGCTCTTTTTCAAGAACAGCTGTGCCAGAGCTATGGCTACATCAATTAGAAGAGGAGAAGAAGAGATTGGATGTACACCCCGCCCTTCACTACTCAAAGGCGTCTCAGAGCGGTTTACAATCTCCTTTCCCTGCATCTGAATTGTTCCCAGAAACCATGCAAATCTTTCAACACAGGTGTGGCACCCTTTATTCAACCCATGAAAATATCCTGGCTGCAGCACTTTGTACCAGTTGAAGTCTCCAGGTGTTCTGCTAAGAGTTTCGAAACTGAGATTCCTAGGTAGAGATGATCCAGATTGGTTGCCAGCCTCCAGATATGGCCTGGAGATCTCCTGGAATTACGCCAGATTCCAACAACAAAGATCAGTTCTCCCTGGAGAAAATGGCTGCTTTGGAAGGTGGCCTTTGTGGTATTGTGCCCCACTGAGCTCACCCCCTCCCCAACCCCCACCCTCCTCAGGCTCTACCCCCAAATCTCCAAGAATTTCCCAAGCCAGAGTGGTCAACAGTGTTCCCTCTCAGCTGAGTTTAGTGTGAGCCAGCTCACAGTTTTTTATCCCCCGGCTCACGCATTTTTGTCTTAGCTCAGGAAGGATGGCTGCAGAGCAAACTAATTTACGCAGCAGCCAAATCGCTTGCTCACAAATTTAGAATTTTTGCTCACAAGGCTCCACAGCTTAGAGGGAGCACCGGTTATCAACCCTACCTGGTGTCTTAGTCAGCAAGATGGAGAAGGGCAGATAAAGCTCCCCCAAAACGAAGACCTGATGCCGGCTTTGCAGGTGACAGAATATGAAGCAGGTTGCTTTTCCTGTTTTGCTTGCAATAGAGTTGCAAGATCTGGGATGGGAAATACCTATAGATTTGGGGGGTGGAGCCAGAGGAGGGCACGGTTTGGGGAGGGGAGGGTCCTCCTCAGCGGGATCTAATGCCATACAGCCCACCATCCGAAGCAGCCATTGCCTCCTCCAGGGGAATTGATCTTGGTTGCTTGGAGATCAATTGTAATAGCGGGCGATCTCCAGGCGCCACCACTCGGCTATAACACAAACATTTTTATGTATTTATTTGTTTAGATTTACTAGGCCGCCCTTCCCTACAAGCAGGGCTCAGGGTGGCTTACAACAGTATCATACAGTCAACGTACATTAAAAACAGTACAATAAATAACAATAGGTAAAAACAGTATATATACAATACTTAAGATGGCGGAAAATCCTAGCTCCCCGGCCTCCCTTGGGGGCAGGGGCTACGAGGAATGGGGAACCACATGAGAGTGCCAGAAGAAGTCCCATCACTGTCCTCAGCCAAAAGCCTGGAGGAACATCTCTGCCTTACACGCCCTGCGGAAAAGTAACAGCTCCTGCAGGGCATGGATGTCTTCTGGCAGAGTGTTCCACCAGGCCCTGGTCAAGGACAGCTGAACCTCGTGGGCCAGGGACCACCAGGAACTTCTTATTTCCGGAGCGTAGTGCTCTTCCAGGGGCATACTGGGAGAGGCGGTCCCGGCAATGGAAAGCAGCAAGGACAAATTAGCGTTGCTGTTGAAGCTGTATTTGGACACAGTGATTTCCCCCACCCCTGGAGGAGCTGGGAGGGAGACACAGACGGAACTGTAGATACTTATCCCCTTCCTGCCATCGAGCTAGGAATATATCATTTTGTAATTAATGTTAAGAGCCAAAAAGAAAACACAGACTATTGATTCCGCTTCACTCTGGGGTGTCGTTAATTGCTTGCTTTCAAGGCGATTTCTTCAGGTAACAGCCCAGAGCAAACACGAATTATTCCGCACAGCACCGGAAAGCAGGCAGGGTTACAGTTCACATCATCCATCAGATTGCCAGCT
The DNA here is from genome assembly GCA_029233225.1 of Lepidodactylus listeri. Lineage (NCBI taxonomy): Eukaryota > Metazoa > Chordata > Lepidosauria > Squamata > Gekkonidae > Lepidodactylus > Lepidodactylus listeri. Next base: position 8,391,750 of record JARCFY010000021.1, on the reverse strand, counting down.
CCAGGTTGGGAGATATCTGGAGATTTTGTGGGTGGAGCCTGAGGAGGCCAGAGCTCGGGGGGGAGGAGTCACCTCAGCAGGGTATAATGCCATAGAGTCCTCTTTCCAAAGTGGCCATTTTCTCCAGGGGATCTGAGCTCTGTCACCTGGAGATCAGCTGAAACCTCAGGAGATCTCCAGGTGCCACCCGGAGCTTGGCAAGCCTACATTCATGCAAAACCTCTACAGAACTGGGTCTTATTGGCTTATTCTGGCCACAAGCTAAGTGACACTAGCCAAGTGCATGTCTGAGCTGCAGTTTTTTTTAAAAAAAAGACTTTGGTTAAATGTAGGGAAGTTGGACGGAAGTTTGAACAGAGTTTTTATTAGGGGAAGGGGACAAAACAATATTACCCGGGGATGATGATTAAAAAGAAGAAGTGGAGGAGATTGGATTCATATCCCGCCCTCCATTTGGAGTCTCAGAGCAGTTTATAATCTCCTTCCCTTCTCCCCACAACAGACACCCTGTGAGGTGTTCTCTTTCGAAAGGTGTTCTCTTTCGAGGACTGCTCTCGAGAGAACAGCTCTGAGAGAACAGTGACTAACCCAAGGTCACCCAGCTGGCTGCATGTGAAGGAGGGATGGGGAATCAAACCCAGTTCTCCAGATTAGAGTCCGCACTCCTGACCACTACACCAATCAGACCATTGTTCCATCAAGGTCAACACTGTCTACTCGGACTGGCAGTGGTTCTCCAAGCTCTCTGACTGAGGTCTTTCATATCACATCCTTTCTGGTCTTTTTAGCTGGACATGCCAGGGATTGAACCTGGGACCTTTTGCATGCCAAGTAGATGCTCTACCACTGAGCCACAGCACCTCCCAGCGTGTCCCCAAACGATGCCATTTGGCCCTCCCTCACCCTACAAACTTCCAGACCTGCTGCCAGTTCCCTGATGTGGGTTTCCATGTCGTTTTACGTTTGGATTGGTATTTTTAAACCTCGCATCCGTCACTGATGATTTATAGAGTCATAAAATGTCATCTAAGACCAGAATCTGCAAACTGGTTGCATCAGTGATAGAGACAGTCATATTCAAACAAAATATGATATTTTTTTTACTAATTAACTGAAAAGGGGAGGGGGGAAGTCACTGAAGTGTGGGAATGGTCTTTTACACAAACCGCGAGCTGGTTCCATGGATACTTGTAAAAGAATGGTTTGTTTAATCAAACTCCAAAGGAAATTCCATCACTGAATGGGTGTCTGAAAAGAAAGAAAGGCGATAAAAAACAGAGAGCGATATATCTTTAGGGGAACTTCACAGGGCTTTTATTGTCCCAAAGCCACAAAGGAATGGAGCCCTGCTGGGTGTCAGTTACATTGCGCTAAATAAGGGGTGACCAATTGATAACTGCAGGCCAGATCTGACCACAAAGCCATTTTGTCCGGCCTCCTTGTCCCGATCCAGTTTGAATCAAGGTGTGATTAAAAGTTTGCCTGCATTACTTATGGAGAAAGACAGATGTCTCCAACTTGGAAGAGATGCTCGCTTCATGACTTCCCCACATGTTCTCCAGAGAGATCAGGGTCCCAACATTGATTGACCCTTCCTGGATACCAGGCTGGTTATTATGAGGGCTAGGGCTTTCTCAGTGGTAGCTCCTCTCTAGTGGAATAAGGTCCCGAAGGAGATCAGGGCCCTGCGGGACCTTAAGCAGTTCTGCAGGGCCTGCAAGACGGAGCTCTTCCTTCAGGAACTCTTTCGCCAGGAGCTCTTCCGCCAGGCCTTCAGTTAGGCAGAACCATGTTACCTGAACAGCCTGTGCCAGCTGCACAATGTTAGATCTGGGTCGATCACCAGGATGGTATAATGAAGGCCGACCTCCATCTTAAACTTAATTTAAATCGTCAATCGGTAAGGACCTTTTAATGTTTTAATGTTGAAACTGTTTTATGGTTTTAGGGTTATTTAAATTATTTACTGTTATTTTATTCTTTCTGTAAGCCACCCGGAGCCGGCCATGGCTGGGTAGGGCGGGGTATAAATTTAATAATAAATAAATAAATAAAATGACTCAGGGGAATGCTACAGGCGACCAGAGTCAGGTCAGGTGCGTCCCCCCCCCCCCCCCCCCGACTTGTGCTATACATAACATTAGGGAACTCTCATTCTCAAGCATTGTGGGACTTATTTCTGGTCGCAAGTGTGACTTGGGTGAGGAAGGTTAAGACAAAGAGAGGCATTCCATTCAAGTAGATAACACCTATACACCCTTAGATTGTGGCACGTGGGGCTCCAGGCGGGGCAAAAGGCTGACCTGTGGCCATTTTGAAGTGAGGAAACGGTACAGGAGGATCCCTCCTGTGCCATTTTCTCAAGCCAAAATGGCCACAGGTCGGCCTTTTGCCCTGCCTGGAACTCCATGTGCCGCAGCCAATATAGACAGGGCTCCCAAGTGGGGTAAACTGTGTTAGAGTGAGCGACTCAGCATGCCTGGACATTGGGGGGGTACTATGTCACTCTTAGGGTGTGTAGGTCTTGTCTCCTTGATGCTTCTCTCTTGAATGGGAGCTACCCTTTACTTCTTCATCCAGTGATTAACATGTGGAATTCACTGCCACAGGAGGTTGGCGGCGGCTACAAGCATGGGCGGCTTCAATAGGGAATTAGATAAACATATGGAGCAGAGGTCCATCAGTGGCTATTAGCCACAAGGTATAGATAGGAACTCTCGGTCTGGGGCAAGTGATGCTCTGTATTCTTGGTGCTTGAGAGGGGGGCAACAATGGGAGGGCTTCTAGTGTCCTGGCCCCACTGCTGAACCTCCTGAGGGCACCTGGTGTAAAAACCCACTCTGCTGTCCTTATTATATCTAGATTTAAGTTGTAAAATTTCCCACCATGTCAATTTTAGTTTCTGTGCAAGTAAGATCTCATCAGATTTTTATGTATTGTTTTTATCTAGTAGGGTCTCATAGCTCTCTCTCTTGTCTTTAGAGAGCAATGTGGGTTTTATAAAAGCTTCAAGAGGAGAGCCCCATTTTGGGATTTTCATATACTAGCGTTCTTTTATATCTTTCCAGATTTTTATTAGTGCTCCTCTTAACATATGCTGTTGGAAGTTTGTGTGTATTCTATCCTTCCCATACCATGCATAGGTTTGCCATCCCATGCTTAGATAATGTCGTTCTAGGCTCAAACCTCTTATGTTTTCTAGAGTTATCCAGTCTTTTATCCATCCTAGGGAAGCTGCTTTATAATATATATTCCAGTTAGGTAGACTGAACCCTCCTCTTTCCCTTTTATCTTGTAAAACCTTACATTTGATCCTTGGTCTCTTAAAGTGCCAGATAAATTGACTAGTAATTCTACCAAGATCTTTAAAGTATTGTATCTTTTTGATGATTAGTACATTTTCGGCTAGAAAGAGAAATCTTGGGAGTACATTCATTTTTATCATTGCTTTTCCCCCCATAAATGACAGTTGGAGATCTTTCTATTTCAGTAGGTCTTTTGTTATTTCTGTCAGAAGTCTGTTATAATTGTCTGCAAATAATGTGCTGGTTCACATTGGACAAAACTATACCTAAATATGTAACTTTTCCCTACACTTTCATTAAGGAAATTCCTTGTAATTGGTGTATTTGGCTTTATGTGCAATTTTTAGTCATTATATTTGTCTTTCTGAAGTTAATTTTTAAATCTGCCACCTGTCCATACTCTTGAATTACTTTTATTAGATGAGTAATTGATATTATAGGATCTTCCTTTATAAACATGAGATTGTCTGCAAAAGCTTGTAGTTGGAATTCTTCTCCTATTGTCTTAAGGTCTTTTTTCTGTTTGTTTTCTTTTACTAGGTCGTTCAGAGTTTCCAAGGTAAAAATAAACAATAATGATGACAGTGGGCATCCTTGTCTCATTCCTTTTTGTATTTAAATATTTCGGGTCATATCTCCATTCACTATAATTTTAGATGTTTTGAGTGTTATATATTGCTCTAATCATTGAAAGAAAATGTGAACCACAATCCCATAACACTAGTTTTTGCTGCAAAAATTCCCAATTCACATTATCAAAAGCTTTCTCTGTGTCAAGGAATACCAGCACCATCTGTTTTCCTGGGTGCATCTCGTAATACTCTAGTACATTATTAATAGTTCGTATATTGTTTTTGATTTGTCTGTTCAGCAAGAAACCTGCTTGGTCTTGATGCAAAGTTTGGACTAAGACTGTTTTTAACCTAGCAGCCAGAATGTTAGCAAATATTTTATAATCTGCACTTAACAATGATATGGGTCTATAGTTTTTAATCTCTTTTTTGTCTGTACTTGGTTTATGAATTAGAGTTATCAAAGCTTGGTTCCATGAATCAGGGAGTTTTTCTGATCGTATTACATTTTGAAGCACCCCTTTCAAAGGTATCATTATTTGATCATCACATTTCTGGTTTATTTTTGTTGGGAGACCATCTGGGCCCGGTGTTTTCTTTTTTTTTAGAGTTCTTGATTGATTCTGTGATCTCACAGATTGAGATTGGTTCATTTAATATTGCTTTCTGTTTTTCATCAAATTTCTATATATTCCATTTCAGAAGGTAATCTCTTACAGCTTGACTATTTTGGGTATTTTGTTGGTATAATTTTTTATAAAAGTCTTCCACAATATTCTTTAAATCCTGTAAGTTGTATTTTTCTTCACCTTTTTCATTTTTTAATGTTTTGATTATTTGCTTTTCTTTTTCTTTTTGTAGCTTATATGCCAACCAGCGTCGGTTTATTTGTGTTATCAAAATAATACTGTTTGGTATATTCTAAGTTTTTTGCTATTTCCTGAGTTAGTATTAGATTCATTTGCTGTTGTGAATTTTTTTTTAATCCCTATTTTCTTTGTTTGTGTTTTCCTTTGCCTTGGTTCTAAATTGGAATCTAGAGAGGATTTGTGATGGCGTCATCTCTGCTCTTTTCTTTCCTTTTCTCATTACACTTTTTTTGGTTCTTTCTGCTCCTTGTCCTGGGGTTTCTTCCTCTGATTGGTTAATTTCTTCTTCTTGCCAGCCTAGCTCCTTTCCATGTCTTTCAAGAAAGTCTTCCACTTTAAATATCAAGTCAATTTTCTGTCTTCTACCCTCATGACTGAATAGCACACTTTCAGGCAAAAGCCATTTGTATGCAATTTCATTGGCTCTCAAAAGGGATGTCAATACTGCATAGTTTTGTCGTTTTTCCCTAACTCTCTATGGTACTTCTTTAAGAAATCTAATTTCTGCATCTTGTATCACCACTTTCATTTCATTTGTAGCTCTAAGAAACTTATCATGCATTTCTCTTCTATAAAATTTTATATGTACTTCCCTAGGAATTTTGTTTCTCCTTGCATAAGAATTTCTTCTATAGTTATACCCTGCCTTGCCGGGCAAGCTGGCTCAAGGCAGCTTCTAAGTTTAAAATCTCATAGATCTCTTTTTTGAGAGAGCTCTTTGAGAACTGCCCATGAGAGAACAGCACTGAAAGAACTTATGACTGACCCAGGATTACACCAGCAGCTGCATGTAGAGGAGTTGGGAATCAAACCCAGTTCTCCCAGATTAGAGTCCACGCTTCTAACCACTACACCAAACTGGCTAGATAAATAGGTACAGCTTCGGTGGGAAGGTAACAGCATTCCATGCACCTCTGCGTTTAGTCAAGCCAGCCATATGACTATGGGAAAAGTCATCAGTCAGTGCTGGCTCTTCGGGTTGGAAATGGAGATGAGTACTGCCCCCTAGAGTCGGATTCAACTGGCTTTTGAGCAAGGGAAACCTTTATCTTTTTACTTATAGGCAGAGGGTGAGCAGTAAATTAGCATACATCATGATGAAACTGTCATTTTCTCCAGGGGAACTGACCTCTGTAATCTGGAAGTCACTTGTTATTTCAGGAGAACTCCTGGAGGCTGGCAACCCAAGTGCCCATCAGCCAATCTGGTAGGAAATCTTAAGACCCACCAGCACCAGCCACCGAACATACAGCCAGCCAGAATAACTCACAAAATTTCTCTTCCCAAACACTTAATGCCCATGCGGCAGTTTGATGAAATAAAAAGTGATAACACGTCCACCCAATTATGATAGCCCAGAGAAAAAAATCCCCTTCATAATCATCTTATTACTGGCTGGTGGTAACGAATACGTATTTGTTCTCCTTGGGTGAGGATGGAGCAATATATATTTTTATGGCTAGCAAAAGGAAATAAATTCCCTCTCAACAGCCCCTTAGTGGTTTGGGGATGGCCGCCCGCATGCCTCTCCCCGCATTTATGGATGCACGAAAGGTCAAGTTGAATGTTATGTCTTTCACAAGGCATCCAGCGGTTTCCCTTTGTTTAATGGGAAGAAATAACCCTGGGATTCTGGTGTTCACCTTTAGGACTTGGGCTGGAGGGCATATGCTTCTCGAGTGGAGATGAGCTGTCACAGTTCACTCCCTCATCACAGGGATGTTTGTTTTACAGATGAGATTGTGAGGGGTTTCGCTGGCCAAGGTGTCACTGCTAGGGACAAAACACACACACACACAAAGAACCCTACTCTTCACAGCCTCTCTACTAGCTGGCTATTTGCATTAATCCCTAATCTCAGGGTGGAACCCATCTCCAGAGATCAGTTTCCCTGGAGGATATGGCAGCTTTGAAGGGTGGGCTGTGCGGTACACCATGGAGACTAGGAGAAGGGAATCTCCTAGAGTGACATCACATTGCTGCTGAGACCTCTCCCAATCCTGGGCACTGCCTAGGGCTGCCAAGTCCAACTTGGGAAATATCTGGGGACTTTGGGGGTGGAGCCAGGAGAAAGGAAGTGACATCATTTTGTGATGTCACATCCTGTGATGTTGCTTCCACATGAACTCATGAAGTTTCCTAATACTGAATCAGGCCATTGGTCCATCAAGGTCAGTATTGACTACTCAGACTGGTAGTGGCTCTCCAGAGTCTCAGGCTGAGATCTTTAATGTCACCTATTACCTGATCCTTTTTTAGCTGAAGAGGCTGATACCTCCTGCATGTCAAGCAGATGCTCTATCACTGAGCAACGGCCCTACTGAATTCTTCCTCATCTCGGCAGAATATGAAGCCCTAAGTGCTACACAAGTGCTAAATATGATTTTCATATCATAAGAACAGGAGAGAAGCCACAGTGGATCGGCCCATCCAGTACAGCCCATCCAGTACAACACTCTGTGTCACAACAGTGGCCAAAAATACCAGGTGCCCTCAGGAGGTCCAGCAGCGGGGCCAGAACCCCAGAAGCCCTCCCACGGTTGCCCCGCAAGCACCAAGAATTCAGAGCATCACTGCCCCAGACAAAGGGTTCCATTTAGACCTTGTGGCTAATAATAGCCACTGATAGACCTCTCCTGGATGGGGACAGAGAGAGAGAGAGAGACAGACAGACAGACAGACAGACAGACAGCTTTTTCACTTACTCTTGCCCAATTCCCAGGCTTTATTTCTGGCCCTTGTTTCACCCAGCTGTTGTCCATGTAAGTCCCATAACTTCTCCCCCCCCACCACCATAGGCTTTTTGGTGGCTAAAGAGGACCTTTGTCCTCCCCTTTTCGCCAGCAGAAAAGCTAGTTGGATCCATCCCTAACTTAAAATACCGGTTACTTGATGTACAAATGCTTTTAAAAATGCAGATTTTTACTGCCGGGGGGGGGGGGGGGGGGACGACACGGTTGAAAGAAACAGAAAATTGGCATAAAAATGAGGAATCCCAACTTTTATTTGCAGAAGGGAAATGAGGATTGGGGGGACCCAAACAGCCACGACAAGACATTTTAAACAATCCCACTCCCAGACCTTCTACAGGCAACCTCTCCTTGTGATGTTTACCTCTTTGGAAGTGACAGTTTATTCCTTTGACAAAACCACAGTGGACAGACAGACAGAAAAAAGAAAGAGGGGGAGAGGGAGAGACAGAGAAGGAAAAGAGCTCGCAGACCCCAGCTTACCCCAGCAGTTTACTCAGCAGCAACCTTGCACGCAGTAGAAAGAGCTTAGTCCCTCCTTAATCTCTGGGCGGGGCTCTCTTGCTGGCTCAGCTCTTAAAGGGGAAATTTCCCTTTTAAGAAGTTCAAGAGGCTGGCCAGGGCAGGCTCCGAGGTTCCCCTGCTGGCAGCCATTTTGTCCCCCTGGTGGCCAATTTTGAAAAAGCGGGGGAAAGCTTTAAAAATCGGTGTTTCCCCCGCTCTACCGGGGGACTTGGCAGCCCTAGCACTGCCCACATCTCTCCAGGAATTTCCCAAGACAGAGCTTGGCAACCCTGTCTATATAGCCTGTCAGCTTCCACCAAGATTATAAATTTTCCTCAGAATTACATTCTGAAGAAGAAGAAAAAGAAAAAGAGGAGGGGGAGGGGAAGGGGGAGTGGAGGGGGAGGAGATTGAATTTATACCCCACCCTTCACTCAGAGCAGCTTACAAACTCCTTTCCCTTCCCCTCCCCACAACAGACACCCTGTGAGGTAGGTGGGGCTGAGAGAGCTCTTTCGAGGACTGCTCTTGAGAGAACTGCTCTGAAGGAACTTGTAACTGAACCAAAGGTCACACCAGCAGCTTAACCACTACACCAAACTGGCTCTTTCTCCCCCAAATCCCTCCCCCTGTCCAGGCACTACCCCTAAATCTCCAGGATTTTCCCCAGCTGAAGGTGGCAACCATAACAAGAGTGTTTAAAGGGTCCTGTAGGATCAGAGCAGTAGTCCATATAGTCTTCGACAGTGGCCAATCAGGTATCTTGGAGGACCAATAAACAAAACATAGAGGCCAAGGCCTTCCCCTAATGTTGTCTCCTAGCACTGGTATTCAGAGGTTTACTGCCTTTGGGCGTGGGGACTCCACTGTAGAGTTCCTTCCTAGCCACTGATGGGCCTACTATCAGTGATTCTGGCTAATCCTCTTTTGAAACCATCCATGCTCAGGGACTTCACTATATCCTTTGGCAGTGCATCCCACTTTTCCAGCTGGGTGATCAGGGTTACCAGGACCCCACTGAGAGCAGGAATCCCCCTCTGGGGCCCTCCTCCCATCACCAATCAGCTGGCTGGCGGGGGACTTACCAATAGCAAAAAAAGGCCTAGGTCTGCCTCACCATCAGAACAGTGATGTCACTTCCAAAACACATGAGAAGTGATGCCATCACATTGCCAGCAATGGAGAGACACTCTGGTATTTGGGCAAAAACTCTATGGTAAAAATGACTTCTACCATAGAGTTTTCCCAAAAAAACTAGAGTGCCCCACATTGTCGATGTAATTTCAATTGTGCACCAGAACTAGTGATCCCACGAATAAGGTCACCAACTCTGGGTTTGTAAATTCCTGGGGATTTGGGGGGGGGGGGTGGAGCCTGGGGAGAGTGGAGTTTGGGGAGGGGAAGGACCTCCGCAGAGGATAATAACATGTGTTCTACTTTCCAATCAGCCATTTTCTCCAGGGATCTGATCTGTTTAGTCAGGAAATCAGTCATCATTTCAGGCCCCACCTGAAGGTTGACAGCTCTAGAAAAGAGTCCTGGGCTCTTTTTCTGGGGGAACGCACCGGAACAGCGTTCCGGACCCCCTTCCACAAAGTTATTTTTACCATTTTTAAAAGTTCATGAGTTTTCAGTATACAGGATGAAAACTTCATTTCCCTCTTAAGAGTTCTGGCACCTCTTTTTGGCGGGTGGAGAAGCCCTAGTAGTACCTGTTTTGCCCTACTGAGATATCTTACCAAACTCACCAGTACCTAAGTGAGAAGCATTTCATCTCAGGGCTTGCAGCCAAAGTTCCATCGTGGTGTTCTCTGACATTTGTCTCACAGATCTCCCCACTGGGACTAAAGAAGGCCCTTTGATACATTATGGATGATTTAGATCTGGCAGCACAACATGTAAATTAGCATGTGCCGATCAAAGGGCATTACAATTATCTCTTCACGGAGACACGGCTTTAATTAAACCACGGCTGTTGTGAAGGATTATGGGCTCGATGGCATCCCCCGCCTCCATCTTGAAATACACACCCTTGATCTTCACATCCTCTGTACACTTGAATTTGGAATGCAGTTTGAATGGTGCCTTAGGAAGAAAAGAGGGGGGGGGGGCTTACTGAAGTTTAGAGATTGTATTACTTGCTGGTGCAAGCAAATGGCTTTTTTTTTAGTGCTCTGCTGTTTTAAAAAAGCTGTTTTACTTTTGCACACACACAACCCTCCCAAAGCACTGGTTTCAGGACCAAAATGAATATTATGTAAGAGGGTCTGTGATCAGAGTTTAGGGTTGCCAACTCCAGGTTCAGAAATGGAGGGACACTCTGGTATTTGGGCAAAAACTCAATGGTAAAAATAGAGTTTCCCCCAAAAAACTAGAGCACCCCACATTGTCGATGTAATGATGTCATTACCATTGTGCACCAGAACTAGTGAATAAAGTCACCAACTCTGGGTGAAGAAAAAGAAGAGCTGTTTTATACCCTGCTCTTTACTACCTGAAGGAATCTTGGAGCTGTTTACAATCTCCTTCCCTTCCTTTCCCCACAACAAACACCCTGTGAGGCAGGTGGGGCTGAGAGAGCTCTGAGAGAACTGCTTTTGAGAGAACAGCTCTGAGAGAACTTGTGACTGACCCAAAGTCACTCAGCTGGCTGCATGTGGAAGCGTGAGAGGGGCTTGTATGGAGGGGAAACCTGTTGCGTGCTTTTGGAATGTTTGGGCTTGACTACTGTATTATTGCTCTGCATGGATGGCCTAGTACAGGGGTGGGCAAACTGTGGCTCAGGAGCCGCATGCGGCTCTTTCACATATATTATGTGGCTCCCGGCAGGACAGCTGGGGAAGCTAAATATCATTAGCAAACAAATATCACTGGACAAACTAATATCATTATCAATATCTGCTTTTACCCCTTTTGTTATTATTTTTGGCAGCCTCATTTAGTGTTAATAAAAAGCAAATTTGCTTGTTTTCCAATAAAAGCAGGTAATATTTGTTCATGTCTTGTGGCTCTCAAACATCTGATGTTTATTCTATGCGGCTCTTACGTTGAGCAAGTTTGGCCACCCCTGGCCTAGTAGCTTCAACTAGTGCAGAACCGTGTTTCAGCTTTTGGGAGGCAGAAACATATTCTGCCTGTGGTGTTATCCTCTGAATGTCTCAGATAGGGGCGTCAAGTTTTCAAAATCCCAGGGGGGGGCGGGAGCTCTTCCATGCACGCGCGCCGGGACCGTGTTCCCGCCGCCACTGCCTCTCCCCCCAGCCTGACCTCTCCTGCTTCCATCCCTCCCTTCGTCTGTCCAGGGGCCAGCTGGGCATTTGCTTAGCTGGCCCCTGGATGGACAGAGGGAGGGACAGAGTGGCCAGGCGGGGGGGGAGAGATGGCGGCGGCCCTAGGAAGGGCCCGGGGAGGCGCGGCGGAGGGCGTACTGTTTTCCCAGGGGGGCTCAGTCCCCTCCGGGAAATTTCAGGGGTGGCTCAAGCCCTCGAGCCCCCCCGTAGTTGACGCCTAAGGTCTCAGAGACCACCTGGCTGTCTACCGGCCCCACACAAACAGCATTCATCAAATCAAGCCCAGCCTCACATTCCATCAGTAAGGGACATGAGGCACCTGGCTGCTAGGGACAGGAGTCTTACAGTGATGGCCCCCAAGGCCTTGGGATGGTCTTTTTCAGGTATGAGTTACAGCCTTTAAGAAGCCTCGGCAAATGCAAGGAGATTTGGAAGGTGGTGCCTGAGGGAACGATGGAAGAGTTTGGGGAGGATGTGATTTCACTTCCAGGTGCTACTCTACGCTGCTTTCCCTAGTGTCTATGGTATGTGCCATAAAGATTAGGTGGGATCCCTAGAGGATGCAGAAGAGAGTCTCTGATTGGGTGAGCTGAGCTCCATCGCCAAAACGGCTGGGCAGAGTTCCTCCAGGACCTTCCGCAAGCAAGGCAGATGTTCTTCCACTGAATTGTGGCCCCTCTCTAAATGAAGCTGCCTTCTTCTGAGTCAGACCGTTGGTCTACCAAGGGTTGGTATTGTCTTCTCAGACTTGCACTGGCTCTCTGGGGACTTGAAGTCTTTCACATCGCCTATGACCTTTTAACTGGAGATGTTGGGGATTGGACACAAGACTTGCTGCATGAAAAAGAAGAAGAAGAGATTGGGTTTATACCCCACCCTTCACTCAGAGTCTCAGAGCAGTTTACAAACTCCTTTCCCTTCCCCTCCCCACAACAGACACCCTGTGAGGTAGGTGGGGCTGAGAGAGCTCTTTCCCAAGCTGTCCTTGAGAGAACAGCTGTGCCAGAGCTATGGCTTGCCCAAGGTCATCCAGCCAGGTGCAGGTGGAGGAGTGGGGAATCAAACCTGGTTCTCCCAGATTAGAGTCCACACACTTAACCACGGCACCAAACTGGCTCTCAAAAGAAGTCCTCTGCTGCTGAGCCATGGCCCCACTCTGTCCCAGCCCCAGCAATCATAAAGGAGAACGTGTTTTTGAGCATGTGCAAAGTATTTTTCACGGTTCAGTTCTGAGATTAGGTCTCAGGGGGTTATTAACTTCATTTATACCCTTCCTTTCTCCCCACTTGGCGACCCAAAGCTGCATACATTGTTCTCCTCTCTTCCAATTTTATCCTCACCGCAACCCTGCGAGGTAGGTCAGGCAGAGAGTACGTGGCTGGTTCTCCTAGATGCGATTCCAGCCCTGCTACCACGACACCACACTGGAACTCAAGGTCAGAGAGAGTTTCTCCTGTTCTCCTGCTCTCTGCTCTTGGGATGTTGCGGTCTAGATTTTGGAACTTCCGAAAGTGTTTGAGTTAGCAGAGGGGGGAAAGAGCAGTCATCCTTCCACATTTCTGACATTACTTCTCCTTGGCCAGCTCTGCTCCTTTCAATTCAGCCAGCCTGCAAGAGACTTTCCTCCCAAGCTTTAATGCCATTACATCTGTCTCTCCTCATTACACCTGCCAAGGCTAATTAGGAATACCTGCACAGGGTTAGCCTTCATCTTCAATATGTTTTTTACATGAGTGGTAAGCTGCGTATTCCTTATGTCTCTCATTGTTTTTTCCTTAATTTTTCTGGGTCTCTTCTGGACGCCTCTGATAGTCTATTAATATGTATTTCAGATTCGTAGTACTATTGACTGATCGTTAACCGATGAGATCTGATGTCCTGCACTTTGCTGTATGCGTTTATGCATTTCTACATGATTGTATGTATAGTTTTTAGCTATTTTCCCTGCAATTCTTGCTCTCCCTTGTTGCAAGGTTTTAATATACTTTTTCCCAGGGGTCCTTTCGTAAAAAAAGAGGTGCAGGAGCTCATTAGCATAACTTATTTGCATATGCCACACCCCCTGACGTCACCGGAAGTGTCAGAAGGCCACACATCCCTGACGTCATCGGCAGCGTGTCAGAAGGCAAGAAGGGAGGGAGGGAGGGGGAAGGAAGGAAGGAAAGGAACAGGAAGGAAGGTAGGTAGGTAGGTGGGGGAGAGAGAGAGAAGAAAGGAAGGAAGGAAGGAGGGAGGGAGGAAGGAAGGAAGAAAGAAAGGAACAGTAAGGTAGGTAGGTAGGTGGGGGAGAGAGAGAGAAGGAAGGAAGGGACAGGAAGGTAGGTAGGTAGGTGGGGAGAGAGAGAAGGAAGGAAGGAACAGGAAGGTAGGTAGGTGGGGGAGAGAGAGAGAAGAAAGGAAGGGAGAGAGGAAGGAAGGGACAGGAAGGTAGGTAGCTGGGGGGAGAGAGAGAGAAGGAAGGAAGGAAAGAAGGGGGAAAGGAAAGAACAGGAAGGTAGGTAGGTGGGGGAGAGAGAGAGAGAAGAAAGGAAGGGAGACAGGAAGGAAGGGGGAAAGGAAGGAACAGGAAGGTAGGTAGGTAGGTGGGGAGAGAGAGAGAGAGAGAGAGAGAAGGAAGGAAGGAAGGGGGGCGCTTCTCCCCCCCCCACTGGGGCCAGAGTTTCCCTTCCTCCCCCCTTACGCCTCTGGGGCCCAGCTTCTCCCTCCCTTGTGCCCCCCTGGGGCCCGGGAGCAGTGAGTGGGGGAGGGAGGGAAGGAGGAGGCTTCTCCAGGGGGGCAGCGTTTGCCGCCGCCCCGGGAGCAGTGAGGGGGGGAGGAGGGGGCTGGTGCCGGGGCCGGCGGCGCTCGCCGCGGCCCCGGGAGTTTGAGGGCGGGGGGAGGGCGGCGGGGAGGGCGGGGGGAGGCTGGTCCCGGGGCCAGCGGCGCTCGCCGCGGCCCGGGCTTTTGAGGGTGGGGGGAGGGCGGAGGGAGGCTGGTCCCGGGGCCGGCGGCGCTCGCCGTGGCCCCGGCTTTTGAGGGCGGGGGGAGGGCGGCGGGGAGGGTGGAGGGAGGCTGGTCCTGGGGCCGGCGGCGCTCGCCGTGGCCCGGGCTTTTGAGGGCGGGGGGAAGGCGGGGGGAGCGCAGAGGGAGGCTGGTCCCGGGGCCGGCGGCACTCGCCGCGGCCCGGGCTTTTGAGGGCGGGGAGGGCGAGGGGAGGCTGGTCCCGGGGCCAGCGGCGCTTGCCGCGGCCCGGGCTTTTGAGGGCGGGGGAAGGGCGGCAGGGAGGGCGGAGGGAGGCTGGTCCCGGGGCCGGCGGCGCTCGCCGCGGCCCGGGCTTTTGAGGGCAGGTGGAGGGCGGCGGGGAGGGCGGAGGGAGGCTGGTCCCGGGGCCGGCGGCGCTCGCCACGGCCCGGGCTTTTGAGGGCGGGGAGGGCGAGGGGAGGCTGCTGCTGGGGCCGGCAGTGCTTGCAGCAGCTCGGGCTTTTGAGGGCGGGGGGAGGGCGGCGGGGAGGGCGGAGGGAGGCTGGTCCCAGGGCCGGCGGCGCTCGCCGCAGCCCGGGCTTTTGAGGGCGGGGAGGGCGAGGGGAGGCTGCTGCTGGGGCCGGCGGTGCTCGCCGCGGCCCCAGGAGTTTGAGGGCGGGGGGAAGGGAAAGAGGAGGCTTGTCCCGGGGCTTGTCCCGGTCGGCGGCGGCAGCCTGCCGCTGCCGGGAGGAGTGAGCGGGGGGCGGGGCTTTGTTAAGTTCCCACCCCCCGCCCTCCTCTCTCCCGGAGCGACGCTCCGGCGCGCCCCGGCCCCAACGGAGCCCTGCTTTTTCCCTTCTTTGTAAGAATTTACAATTCCATTTCGGACGAAGTTCATCTACAAAACGAGATTGCATTCCGGAGAACCTCATCATACTTACCTACCTCAAAATATCTACCTAAAACATCTACCTATAATATCTACCCGAGAAAGACTTTTGTAATTTTGTATTGTGTTACATGTATATTATGAGAAGAAGAAGAAGAAGAAGAAGAGATTGGATTTATACCCTGCCCTCCATTCCCCAAGGGAGTCTCAGAGTGGCTTACAAACTCCTTTTCCCTTCCCCTCTCCACAACAGACACCCTGTGAGGTCGGTGGGGCTGAGAGAGCTCTTTCCCAAACTGTCCTTGAGAGAACAGCTGGTGCAGAGCTATGGCTTGCCCAAGGTAATCCAGCCAGGTGCAAGTGGAGGAGTGTGGAATCAAACCCGGTTCTCCCAGATTAGAGTCCGCGCACTTAACCGCTACACCAAACTGGCTCTCTTTATGCCCTTTATATTATCATTAGTGCACTACACGGCTCTTTTTGTTCGTTTTTGCTCACGGTCTTTGGAGCTGTGGCCCTCCTGTTGTCTCTCTCTCTTCATTACCCTGCAGTGGGACGTTCAATAAAATTTTTTACGGCAAGCTTAATTTCATGACAATTATTCTGCCGAGGGAAGAAGTCATGAGGAATGCCATTCAAGGATTGCAGAAGCATCATCTATCAACTATATTCACTTACAGTGGGTTTAAAAAAACAAACAAACAAACCCACAACCGAGATCGGTGTAACACAAAAATATAATTCACAGAAATTAAATAGTAGGAAGGATCCCTTCAGAATACAAACTACCTGTTCGATGAGCTGCCATTGTAAAAAATAACTCTCAATGACATCCTTTGTGCACCTTTCTCAGATTTGTTTTTGGAATGTCGCATAGCAGTGAGAGGAAATACGTAACTGGAGTATTTGGGGGGGACAGTTCTACCACTCTGGGCCAAGATAAAAGCGAGGGACATGTTTGCTCCTGTGACCATATTGGGGGGTCGGGGGGATAATTTTTTCAGAATTTCTGTATGCAGTAATCGGAACCAAATCCTCTTCTTCCCTCAACCCTCCTTGCAGGGTTGTCAGGTCTGAGTTGGGAAATACCTAGAGATTGGGGGGAGGGGGGGTGGAGCCCGAGGACCGGGAATTGCCACAGAATCCACTTTCAATTCAATGCCACAGAATCCACTTTCCAAAGTGGTCATCTTCTCCAGGTGAACTGATTTCTATCACCTGGTGATCAGCTGTACTCCCAGGAGATCTCAAGCCACCACCCAGAGTTTGTAAGTAAACCAAAAAACAGCCATTATATTATTTATTCATTCATTCATTGGATTTATTAATCGCCCCATCAATGTACAGGACCCATTGCCATAAAATACAAAGTCAAGACATTAAAATTTACAAACATTCATAAAAATCTCACTGTAGATCAAAGATCCCAGATGGTGATTTTCCTGTATTATTATGGATCCCGATTCTGAACTACCGGTCCCTTTTTCTTCTTCTGGGCGGAGGAAGGGAACTCAGGATATGGAGGGGATCAACCGTCTATGTCGAAGAAGGACTGTGTGAAGCTTCTTTGAGCTGTGTTATACAGAGAAACCTTGAGCGCGGAGAGTTTGGTTGACAAGGACACTTTAAATATCTGTATATTATGTATTGGCAGGGGTCATTTTGAGCAGGAGCTCGGGGAGCGCAGCTCCGGGAGTTGGTGCCAGCCCCCCCCCCCCAACGGGGGAATGCCTGCTTGTGTCATGGCTGCAGCAAAATGACCCCGTCCCCTGGAAAGGTCCTTGTTCCTCCGACCAGCCTTCTGAAGGCTTCAGCCACCACTGAAGCTCTCCTCCCAGAATAGTGGTATTTCTGAGGCTTGGATTAGTAGTTGTCCCCTCTCTGCCAGCTCTCTCTCTCTCTCTCTCTCTTTTTCTTTCTTTCTTTCTCTCCCTCCCCTTCCTCTTTCTTTCTTTCTTTCTTTCTTTCTTTCTTTCTTTCTTTCTTTCTTTCTGACATACTTCTGGTGATATCAGATGGTGTAGCATATGCAAATAAGTTATGCTAATGAGTTATGCTAATGAGATCCTGCACCTCTTTTTCTATGAAATGACCCCTGTGTATTGAAATATGTTTTGTGATTAATACCAAAATATAAATGCTTGATAATAATTATTTAATAGGTCACATAATAATATTACGATTGTCTTTTTGGTTTACTTACAACCGATCCCGTGATCTCACGTTTGTACAGCCACTCAGAAGTTGGCAACACCTTCTATCTTGGTGTACTGGTTAAGTGTGCGGACTCTAATCTGGGAGAACCGGGTTTGATTCTCCACTCCTCCACTTGCACCTGCTGGATGACCTTGGGCAAGCCATAGCTCTGTACCAGCTGTTCTCTCAAGGACAGCTTGGGAAAGAACTCTCTCAGCCCCACCTACCTCACAGGGTGTCTGTTTTGGGGAGGGGAAGGGAAAGGAGTTGTAAGTCGCTCTGAGACTCCAAGTGAGTGAAGGGCAGGCTATAAATCTAATCTCTTCTTCTTTTATCTGATGCCCCACACACTTCACCCAGCCTGGCTAATTTCTGGTACCCAAGTAAGATGGGGGGGGGGGGGATTGAGGTAGTTGACCTCAGGGGATGGTTTAGCTCATCTCACTTGTGTACCCCTTTTGATGTTAAAATTAGACACGCCCTGCTGTTGTATATGAGAATGGGCAGATATACCAGTAACAAAACCGGCTGTTCCCATAACTTCAGTTTGGCCTTCAGGACCAGAGGAGCAGTTTCCTGTGATGTCCGATACAGGAAGCAATTTCAGGCAATTGGTGGCCACAGAGCAAACCAAAGGAGACTTATTTTGCCCAAAACAAAGTGTCCTGATATAATGTTTAATTGGATTTTCATTAGTGGTGAAGCCCAATGATGGAATAAAGTTTGAGTCCAGTGGCACCTTCAAGACCAACAAACTTTTATTCAAGGTATGAGCTTTCACGTGCATGCACATTTCCATTGTCTGTGTCTGAGGAAGTGTCCGTGCTCATGAAAGCTCATACCTTGAATAAAAGTTTGTTGGTCTTGAAGGTGCTACTGGACTCAAACTTTGTTCTGCTGCTTTGGACCAACATGGCTACCCAAGGATGGAGTTATTTTCAGGAGGAATGTAACAAGCGACCATCATCCTGTCCCCGGTTCCAGGTAGGGATGCTCGAATACCTGAGCTCATTCAACTTAATGTCCTGCTCGCCAGGAGCAAACAGCCAGCCAAGTTTTTGACAGATCATTTGTATGTCGATCCATTCATGGCTGATTTGGCAGGTTGCTTCACCATATTCCTTCATAGCAGTGTGGTACGTTTTCACAATTGTACATTCACACACACACCGACTGAGTTCTACTCGCCCTCCGGCCACTCTTGCTGCAGACGTTTGAGTCCTTTGCTACCAAACTGAATGTGCCCAATCATCATCAGTTGAACAACTGTCAAACACATTGGCCACAAAATTCCCAGCATCCCCAGTTCTAGCAGTTTCTGCCAAGCTGTTGAATGAAGGGCCATGCTTTGCATGCAGAATGCCCCAGGTTCATACTCTGATCTAGCTCTGGATCTGGGAAACTCGGGATTTGAATCCCCACTCTGTCACGGAGGCTTGCTGAGTGACTTTGGACCTGTCTCACAATCTCACAGGGTTGTGGTGAGGATAAATGGAGGGGGTGGAATTTACGGAACCCGCTTTGGGTCCCCACTGGGAGAAATGTGGGATATAGTAAATAAATAAAAATAGTACTCCAGTGTGGCAGCAATATAGGTAGCTGGAGACAGATCAAGATGATGAAGAAGAAGAGAAGAGATTGGATTTATACCCCGCCTTTCGCTCGGAGTCTCAGAGCGGCTTACAAACTCCTTTCTCTTCCCTTCCCCACAACAGACACCCTGTGAGGTAGGTGGGGCTGGTAGAGCTCTTTCAAGGACTGCTCTTCTTCAAGAACAGCTCTTGCCAGAACTATGGCTTGCCCAAGGTCATCCAGCAGCTGCAAGTGGAGGAGTGGGGAATCAAACCCAGCTCTCCCAGATTAGAGTCTGCGCACTTAACCAGTACACCAAACTGAGAAAGATGATTGGTAAGGCCGGAATGATACCCAGGGACAGCTTGCTTCAAGACAAGCCCAAAGAAAATTACAACAGTACACCACTGGTGGTCACCTTAATATGTCTGGGTGGGTCCACAGCTAATTATTAACTGAACGAGGAATGGTTTGAAAGCTCTTCAATATGAACAGCAACTAAAACATCTTGGTTCAGCAGCCTCAAAGCTTTGCTTTGGTCCAGTGATCTGAGGGTAAGTCCACAAACTGCCCATTCTTTAACACTGTTAAACACAAGGGACTGTGTCTTAATTGTAAATTCTGTCACTCCCGGTTTAGATGTAAAGGCAAAAGACAATTGTTTGATGCCCCCCACAACCAAGTTTGGACAGTCTTCCGACCTGGCATTTAGCTGCAATTGATTTTACTTTTTTTTAGTGCTAGGCAAAAAAGAAGAACAGTTTGGAATTATACCCCGCCCTTCACTGCCAGAAGGAATCCCAGAGCCACTTACAATCTCCTTTCCCTTCCCTTCCCCACAACAGACACCCTGTGAGGTGGGCGGGGCCGAGAGAGCTCTTTCGAGAACCGCTCTTAAGAAAACAGCTCTGAGAGAACTTGTGATGGACCCAAGGTCATACCAGCAGCTGCATGTGAAGAACTGGGGAAGCAAACCCGGTTCTCCCAGAGTAGAGTCCATGCACTTAGCCGCTACACCAAACTACACCAAAGACTCCTTTTGTTTCATATAACTGACCCTTATTTAGAGGGCAGCCATATTGGTCTACAATAGGAGAGCTAGATTCGAGTCCAGTAGCACCTTAACGGCAAACACGATCTCCAGAGTACATGGGTGCCAATCTCCAAGTGTGGGCTGGAGATCTCCCGCTATTTCAACCGCTCTCCAAATGACAGAGATCAGTTCCCCTGGAGAAAATGACTGCTTTGGATGGTGTACTATATAGCATTGTACCTTGCAGAGGTCCCTCTTTTCTCCAAACCCTGCCTTCCCCAGGCACCACTCCCAAAATCTCCAGACATCTCCCAACCCAGAAGTGGCAACCCTACATATGAGGTTTTGATAGGGTTGCCAACCTCCAGGTAGCACCTGGAGATCTCCTGTTACTACAGTTAAATCTCCAGAAAACCAAGATCATTTCCCCTGGACAAAAGGGCTTCTTTGGAGAGTGGACTGTATGGAATTATAGCCCCCTGAGGTCCCTCCCATCTCCAAAACCCACCCTCCTCAGGCTCCACCCCGCAAAGCTCCAGATATTTCCCAGCCCATGTTAGCCAAATTGCCTCGATTTCTTAATCAATATTGGGGAATTATGAATATTAATAATCGGCAATAGGCATAAACGGATCACACCTTTGTATACAGAGGTTGGGCCCTTCCAGACAAACCAGAGAATGGACAAGGAGACTGATGTAACGATAAAGCAGTGTTTCTTTACTAACAAACTTATATCTCATTCAAACAATACAGAATCACACACAAACGTACAGATTCTAGGAAATTAGAGAGATTAAGAGAAAGGAGATTGTTGGTTTCCTGTAGACGTCATATTTACCTCTCCAATAGCTGGTGTAGTCCTTCTGGGGAAATTAATAATAGGCTGGGAGAAAGATGGGAGGTGGGGAGCACATGTGCTGAACCAGCAGCAGCATGTGTAGGCCCTTGGCTGCGCAGACCAAGAGTCTTGAAGGTAAGGGAGGGCAGGAGATCAGCGAAGCAAGAGAGTGAGCTGGCTGCTGGGAGCTTTCTTTTATTGGGGGGTGGTCTCTGGGGGCAGGCTTGGCCAGTCGCCTGTCCTGAGACCATCCCTTGCTGGTCCACCCACTAGTTCTTGTCCAGGAGGAGAAGGGGATTGGGGTTGGGCAATGTTAGATTCTACCAAGCATGGTCAGAGAAATACCTGGGGCCAGAAGCTGACGTCATCGGCTAGTAGCATTGTCTTGTAGATGGGATTAACCTCTCTGGGCAGCCAAACCGGTTTTTAGCTGGTCAAGTCCATTGTTTCACTGGTCAAGGAATGTTGGAGGGGGGGGGGGTTGCAGCCTGCGATGTGTAGAGAGCATGTAATGGAGTTCGTGAGCACATGTCTTTAGCCAGAGACAAGACGGCTATTTTCTGTGTCAGTGTCTTTGTGTGTGTTAAGAGAAGCCTCCTGGAGTTGGCAACCTCGGGAACCGCTGTCTCAAGCCTTTGCTGGAGTCATTTGCAGCTGGTCTTTCCTTGGTTATTCTTCCTAGTTTCTCTCACACAATCAGCAGTCCATTTATCACTTATGAAGTTATCATTCATAAGAGTGCAAAAGCACCTTGCTGGCTTACACCCAGAGCTGGCAACCCCAGCTTTTGAGAATACCCTGAAAATCTTGTTGGTTTGTAAGGTGCCACTGGATTCGAATCTAGCCAATCTTTATTCAGTTGTTTTTTATTTACTGCTCAGCCGCTGGCTTGCTTTTATTTGCGGTTCTGTCTTATTGATATTTGATTCGATACTCTCAGCGGCTTCCTTTTATTGGCCTTTGTTGTTAAGTTTATATTGTGTTGGATTTTATACATTTCACATTTGTTGCCAGTGTGTCCTCCTTGGGGACGAGTTTAGTGGAAAGACGGTCTATAAATATTTCAGATAAACAAAAGGGCACTTTCTCTGTTTTATCGCCCTGTCTTTCGCTGCTACCTGCAAATCCGTCTGCAACGCATACTGCCGATCCTGCACACCAGAAGGAGTTTGTCTCAAAAACTGTAAGTAACGCCCCAGAATCCGCTGAACTGCACGTGTCAGTTAATCACAGATATGTGAGTGAAAGCTGCTTTTTTCCATGTAATCACAGAAAATTAGAATAACAAGGGCAACCAATCTTAAAATATAAAAGCCCTATTAATATTCATAAAACTTGACATTTGCAAAGAAACCCTGCGGTAAGATAATAGAAGACAATCAAAGCTAATCCCAGGGCTCTTTGCTTACCAAGTGAATAAGTTTATGGCTTTTTAAATCCGTATCAATGGCTCCTCTGCCTTTGTGTGGAGGAGATAATCGCCATCAAACGCAGACTGCCGGATCCTCTAAATGATCCATCCAAAAGTCACACGTTTCGAAGGACAATAGGGAAACTTTTCAGAATGAGAGAGGGGCGCTCTATCTGGCTTGCAGCCATTTTGCTATCAGGGAGGACTCATCGTTAAAACCACAAGAAATGCAGAACTGCCAGAAACTCAGTGGTAAAACCATCGAGTTTCTGGGGATTCCCAGAGAGCCGTGATGTCACTACTGGGTTTTCTCCAGAAATAACACCACAGCATCTGCCCAATGGCCATTTTCCAAAAAAAAGTCTCCTTTTTGTTCTGAGGAAAGGGAGCTGGGCTGGCTATACTACTGGATGACCCTGCACCAGTGACTTTCCACCACAGGACTATTGTTGAGAGATAATATGGAGCAGGACAGAATGATATAAGTTACTTTGGGTCTCCGGGGCAGGGGAAGGAGGAGGAAGAAGAAGAAGAAGAAGAGGAAGAGTTGGATTTATACCCCTCTCTTCACTTGGGCTGGGGACAGACTGGCAATCTGGAGTGGGATGAATCCGGAGGCAAAAGCTGCGGGGGGGAAATCCCCCAGGGCTGGCTGTCCACATTGGCCAGGGTATTGCGCAAGGATGCCGTTACGGAGTGTTCAGACTGCTGCGGAGTGGCCCCAGGTGGGCCAGCCTCCGCAGCTCGTGATAGGACAGTTTCAGCAATTTGCGCATGTGCGCATGCGCTTATGTGCACATGTGCGCATGAGCGCTCATGCGCAAACTGGCAAAATGCTGCGTTCGCACTGCCACCTCCACTTGCCTCCCGCCTTCTTCCAGTTCACACTGCCTGGAAGCGGGAGGCAAGCGCAAGACGGCCTCCGGACACCAGTTTCTCCCGGTGTCCTTCTAAAGCGCAAGAAAACCGGCTTCAAAACGGGTAAGTGCGGAAGGGAGCCGAGGGACAGCTGTGCATGTCTGAACAGGCTCCCTTCCCCCGCTTCCCAGGCGGACCTATCCTGGGGCAGATTGCCAGTCTGTCCTCAGCCTTGGAGTCTCAGAGCGGCTTACAATCTCCTTCCCTTCCCCGCCCCGCAACAGACACCCTGTGAGGTAGGTGGGGCTGAGAGAGCTCTGAGAGAACTGCCCTGAGAGAACAGCTCTGAGAGAACTGTAGCTGATCCAAGGTCACGGAGTGGCTGCATGTGGAGGAGTGGGGAATCAAACCCGGTTCTCCCAGATTAGAGTCCGCACTCTTAATCACTACGCCCAGGGCACTTTTTTGTAGAAAAAGCCCAGCAGGAACTCATTAGCATAATAGGCCACACCCAACAGCAGAAACTCATTCGCATATTAGGCCACACCCCTGCAGCACAGCTCCCGCCCAGGATCAGCTTCCCCAGCTGCCTGGAGAACCCAAGGGAAAGAAGGCAGTTTCTGGATTGGCTTCCACATAGGTCCTGGGGAAACCCGAGGAGGGGAGGCAGTTTAAACTGCCTTCCCTCCCTGGATTGGATTGGCTTCCCCAGGTACCCCACAGCTTGCGAGGTGCCTGGGGAACCCGGGGGGTGGAGAAGGCTGTAGGCGTGGCCAACTCAGAAGCCAGCCAGAACGCCGTCCCTGTGCGTTACTGCCCCAAAATAGCCCTGACTACACCAAACTGGTTCTAGAGAAAAAACTGGGGCATAGTTTTATGACTGTTCACCCCCTTGTATTCTTCTGCTTTGGTGGGTTTTATAGTGGTTTTCCTTTGTTTTATGTCCCATCTTTATGGCTGCCATTTTTCACTGGATTGCAAAGCTCTATCAGAATACACCTGCCTCACGTGCCCTCTTTCGTGGTTCAAATCTCGCCTCTTCCATATACTCGTTAGGTGGCTTAAGGCAAGCTTGTGTCTCTTTGCCAGTGCAGGGCAGTGCTTGGAGTGTTGGACTAGGGTCCGTGGGCCCCAGGTTTGAATCCCTGCTCAGCCACAAAAGCTTGCTTGGTGACCTTGTAATTTAACCTTCACAGGGTTGTCGTGAGGATAAAATGGTGGGGTGGAGAACAATGTCAGCTGCTTTGAGACCCCACTGGGGAGAGAAGCGGGGGTACAAACGAAGTAGCTAAATAAATAAATGTGCTGCAGTCACCCATCTGTGGGCAGTAACAACAACGGCCTACCTTGCAGGGGTTTTGTGAGAATACCCGAGGTCATGCACACAAACCCCTCTGCACAGTCTAAAATTTATTTTATTTTATTTTTATTTATTTATTTATTACATTTTTATCCCACCTATCCAGCAAGCTGGCTCAAGGCGGCTACCAACCATAAAATGGGTTACAAACTTAAATAACAACATCAACAATAAAACAATATAAGCAACAATCAATACTGGCAGCAACAGGGTTCTCGTGGCGAGAGGCGATGGCAGAAGGTTCAGCAGAGTGGGCAATAATATCCTACATTGCCCCAGTGGCGGCTCCTGAGGAAAGGCCTGGCGGAAGAGCTCCGTCTTACAGGCCCTGCGGAACTGCAATAAGTCCCGCAGGGCCCTGATGTCATCCGGGAGCTCATTCCACCAGTGTGGAGCCGCCACCGAGAAAGCCCTGGCCCTGATACAGGCCAGCCGAACGTCTTTTGGACCGGGGAGAGTCAGGTGGTGTTGAGTGCCTGACTTCAGTACTCTCTGGGGCACATATGGGGAAAGGCAGTCCCTCAAGTAGGCAGGTCCCTGACCATATAGGGCTTTAAAGGTCAGCATCAGCACCTTGAACCGGATCCGGTATGCTATAGGCAGCCAGTGCAGCGACCTTTGGCTCTCTAAAGGTGAAGGGCAAGCAGCGCAAGTCACTTGCTGCGATTCTGCTAGCGCAGCAGGAAAGGGGTGGGCTTCCATGGTGCAAAACCCACAACTGCCATTTCTGTGCACACAGCTCTGTTTGGGACACCCGCTTCCTTCCTGCTGACATGTAAAACAAAAGCAGCCAACGTCAGCCAGAAGAGACCATCTCTGCCAAAGGCACTGTGTCGGCCTTTTCAGGGACCGTGAAACAAAAGCAAGTGTTTGTCCCCAAAGGAGGTATCATGGAACTGCGTACAGCTGGGGGAGATAAAATGTCAGGGGCATTGAATTCTCCCCCCCCCCCCCAACAGACAAGGACGGTCATGGAAGGGGGGGGGGAAGGTGGCACCGCAGTCTCCAGTGGTGGCAGAACACAAGAGAATGTCATCTTCAACAAAATAAGAAACCGAGATTATCTTTCCTTTTAAAAAATTTAGATAGAAAACGACGTTTCCTTGGGAAAGGGATGGAAACCATTCCTCTGGTCGAATGACAGTCTGACAGCGAACAGCTAGCTAGCGGCACCCCTGAACAATCAAGAAGCACGGTGTGTGTTTCCTTTTTGAGCACTCAACATTGTTCTAAATTGTATTGCAAATCTTTCGCAGAAGTCCATTCTCACCTGCCTTTCCTGTTGCTCCCCTTTCCCATCTGCCCCGCACACCCGACAGGAAAAAAAACCCCACATTTATTTATTTGCTTCATTTAAATCCTGCCTCTCTCCCCCAGTGAAGATCCAAAGCAGCTTTCATCATTCTTTTCTCTTTATCCTCACAACAACCCTGTGAGGTAGGTTGTGCTGAGAAAGCATTACTGGCTACAGCTCACCCAACAATCTTCCGTGGCACGAGTAGAATTTGAACCCGGGTCTCCCAGATATTAGTCTGAGACGCTTGATCACTACACCACACTGGTAACAAGTTGTCTTGATCCTGCTTGGGGGAAAGGGGGGAGTCTGACAGCAGGAGCAAGCACAAGGTGGTCTACTCAAAAGTAAGTCCCAATTTTTAAACAGGGCTTATTCCCAGCCTGACTGCACTAGCAAGAGCCTTCTGCCCTGGTTGCTGAAAACATCAGTGGCATCTGCGCCATTATGTCCCCTCTAGGGAAAACCCAGAAGTGATGTCAAGTAGCTCTAGGAATCAACAGGAAAATCTATAGTTTTTCCATCCTCTATGGTTTTACCATAGAGTTTCCAGCAATGCTTAGAGCTACCTGATGCCAGTTTCAGGTTTCCCTGGAAGTGACATCATGGCACAGATGAAGATACACCCCACCCCACGTCCCCGCTCCCAAAGCTTCCACCAGTTGACAGACATGGCCTGACAACTTTATTAACAACTTTGCTTATTTTGCCTGTTGAACACCCCAAGCCAAGACTGTTCATGTTAACAAGAGGGAAGGGAATTGGGAACACTGCAGCCAGCTGACTTAAGACTTGACCTTCGTGCCTCCCTTTCTTGAGGTAACTTCAACTCTGGGTATCGGTCCCCCTCTTTGAGCCAGGGTTACAAAACCAGCATCTACCCAAGATGGACCATGGAGCAATTGGAAAGAGGATTTATCTTGGATGTCTTTATTTCAAATGCATATTGTTTTGTGGTCTTCATTTGGAAGCCGCTTCGCCTTCCCAGATCAGGGTGAAGTATTCATGTTGTGTTCTAAATTAGGTCAAAACCTTCCAGCATTGCCTTCTGGGAAATGTAGTTTGGCCTGTAAAAGTTCTGACTGCGGCCCAGCTCAATGGGTTAGAGACGACCAGCTTTTCCACTGTCAAAAAGAGGGAGGGAGGTCCCCTTCTGACCTCTGAAAAGACTAGACTGGGGATGATGAGGACAAAAGCTGGGCAGGACAGATATTTCAAGGAGGAGAGAAAGCAGGCAAGAAGAAAAGCAGTTCAGGGCCACCCAAAAGAATCCCACTCAAAATGTAGCTGATTTTAAGCTTCCTGTCTATGATTACCATGGGTCATATGTAGGATTGCCAACTCCATGATGGGAAATTCCCGGAGATTTGGGGGGTAGAACCTGGGGATGGCTGGAGTCCAGGAGAGGAGGGCCCTCAATGGGGTATAATGCCATAGAGAGTCCTCCCTCCAAAGCAGCCATTTTCTCCAAGGAAACTGATCTCTATTGTCTGGAGAGAAGTTGTAATTCTAGAAGATCTGCAGGCCCCACGTGGAGGTTGGCAGCCCTAGAAGCCCCCCTCCCCAAGAAACATACAATCTAACCTACCTTGCAGGGCTGTTGTGAACTGGAGGAGGAAAAACCGAGTACATCCCCTGAGCTCTTTGGAGAAGGGAGAGGCTGTAATGAAACGCATGTTCGAATCAGTACCCTGTGCAGGGCTTTCCCTCCAGAGCTGCTCCCTCTGTTCTAAAGAAACATCCTTGTAAGTTATCCTCTGCTGGGTGCTTGTGCGTTCCAAGAAGCCAGAGAGATCTATCAGAAGATGGGGCGGCTCTTGCCGGCGCTTGAAGTCCGTCCACTTGTTTGATCCTGTGACAGGCATGTGTCTACCACATGCTCACTCAGACTATCCATGTGCCAGATCAAGGGGCTGATGTTCCAGTCTGGAGTCAGCTGCATATTTAGACAGCCTGATATTGCGAAGAATTGTGCACCGAGGTGTGACCGTTTACAGGGTTGGGATTTATTCACAACCGTGCAACTAGAGCAGGCATTATAAGAACAACAGAATAAAATTAGCAATATAACATACCCAGCTGGAGTGTTAACGCATCCGCATTGCCCCAGCTTGATCCAGTCTTCTTACATTATTCTCCTCTCCTTCCTTTTATCCTCACAACAACCCTGCGAGGTAGGTCAGGCCGAGAGGGTCTGACTGGCCCAAGGTCACCCAGCAAGCTTCCATGGCAGAGTAGGGACTCGAACCTGGGTCTCCCAAATACTAGTCTGGCACTCGTAACCACTGCTCCTCACTGGCTGTTCTACAGCCATCAAGATATATATATATACATTAGAGAATCCACTGACGTTAAAACCTAGCCTGTAGCTTTGCAATAAACCCCCAAACAGGAATAATTCTAAGCAGGGGTCCTTTCGAGCAGGAGCTCAGGGGAGCGCAGTTCCGGGAGTTGGTGCCAGCGCCCCCCCTGCGGGGGAATGCCTGCTTGTGTCATGGCTGCAGCAAAATGAGCCCGTCCCCTGGAAAGGTCTTTGTTCCTCCGACCAGCCTTCAGAAGGCTGCAGCCACCACTGAAGCTATCCTCCCAGAATAGTGGTATTTCTGAGGCTTGGATTAGTAGCTGTCCCCTCTCTGCCATTTCTTTCTTACTTTCTTTCTTTCTTTCTTTCTTTCTTTCTTTCTTTCTTTCTTTCTTTCTTTCTTTCTTTCTTTCTTTCTCTCTCTCCCTTTTCCCCTCTCTCTCTCCTTTCTTTCTTGCCTTCTGACATACTTCTGATGATGTCAGGTGGTGTAGCATATGCAAATAAGCTATGCTAATGAGTCATGCTAATGAGCTCCTGCACCTCTTTTTCTACGAAACAACCCCTGATTCTAAGTATTTTTAAAGACGAGAGACACATTTCCTTCCATTGCAACTTTGTCACGATACACCGATAAGGAAATGGTCTTCCGGGTATGGGTTTATTCCACCCAGAGAATTGGGATGCTGTATTGACTTATTGGGTTTTGAGTTGATAATTAGGGTCAGGGCTATTTTGGGGCAGGAATGCACAGGAACGGAGTTCTGGCTGGCTCCTGACTTGGCCATGCCTGTAACCAAAACCTCTGGCATGCGTGGCTACAGAGTACGCTGCCCTCCCCACATTACACACAGGAGGGAAAGGCGGCATGTTCAAATGCCCTCTTTCCCTCTGGGGAGCGGTCTGGATTTCCTTGTCAATTTCACTCCCTGCCAGTCAGCGGGGAGTGAAATTGACAAGGAAAAGCCTTTCTCTGCCTTCCTTTCTCAAGCTGACCTGTGGCAGCTGGAAAAGGGCAGGCAGGGAACCCAGGCACTGTTGAAAATGCCTTTCTTTCCCTCCCCGATCTGCAAAAGCAGAGAGGCTCAGGGAAGGAACGGGGAATGTTTGCCTGGCTGCCTTTGGTCTCCCCAGCCTGTGTGCCTTGGCAGGCTGGCTGTGGAGATGGAGGGATGTCTGTGGAGATGTCTGCTTCCCTTCCCGATCTTTGGGGGGGGTATGAGACTAGAAAGGCAATGCTGAAGTGGGGTGGAAAAGCTCAGAGGGGGAAGAGGCAAGTTTCCACACCTGCCCTGGGCTTTCCCAGCCCCCCTGCCTAATATGCTAATGAGCTGCGCTGTTGAGGTGTGGCCTAATATGCAAATGAGTTCCTGCTGTCGGGTGTGGCCTATTATGCGAATGAGTTCCTGCTGGGCTTTTTCTACAAAAAAAATCCCTGATTAGGATTAACTACTTGGTGTCAAATCCTACAGGAAAGCGTATTTTCTCATTAACCTTGAACTTCTATCACCCCCACTGGAGAAAATACTTTCCAAATAAATCCATATATGCATCTAATACGTATCTAACATCTACGCATATTCTGAACTAGTAACATTTAGAATTCTGCACAAAGAAAAGGTGCTATAAAATGAGGTGGGGCAGCCATGTTGGTCTGAAGCAGCAGAACAAAGCTTGAGGCCAGTGGCACCTTTTAAGAACAACGAAGTTTTATTCTGGGTATAAGCTTTCCCGCGCATGCACACATCTCCATGGTATCGGATGAAGTGTGCATGCACACAAAAGCCTATACCCAGAATAAAAATTTGTTGTTCTTAAAGGTGCCCCTGGACTCAAGCTTTGTTCTGCGGCAATAAAATGTGTCTCGTTGAATTGAGAGCCGGTGTGGCAAAATGGTTAATTAATGTGGCAATGTGTGTGTGTGTGCGTGTGTGTGCAGCAGTGTTCCCTCTAAGCTGAGTTAGTGTGAGCTTGCTTACAGTTTCTCAGCCTCTGGCTCACCCAGGGCTCCAGAGCAAACTAATTTATGCAGCAGTCAAATCACCTGCTCAGAGCTTTCATGCCAGTAGCTCACAAAGTAGAGTTTTTGCTCACAAGACTCCGCAGCTTAGAGGGAGCACTGGTGTGCAGGACATCCTGGAGATCCTAAAATTGTCAGGCAGAGAGAAGTTCTAACTCTTTGAGCATTATGCAACACTAGGGGGTGGGCTAGACTTGTTTTTTTTAAGGCAAGAGTCATTTCAGAGGTGGCTTGCCACTGCCTGCCTCTACATCTCAGCCCTGGTGTTCCTTGGAGGTTGCCCTTCCAAATACTAGCCAAGGCCGACCCAGCTTAGCTTCCGGGATCTGACAGAATCCAGCTAGCCTGGTATAGTGGTACAAGTGCTGGGCTAGGAAGACCCAGGTTTGAATCCCCACTCTGCCATGGTAGTGTGCTGCATGGACCAGTCACACACTGTCAGCAAGGCAAGGCCTACCTCAGAGGGCTGTGGTGAGGATAAAATGGAGAAAGGGAGAATGGTATCAGCCACTGTGTGTCTCCACTGGGGAAAAAATTGGAGCACCAATGAGATATAATAAATAAACTTTTCAAAATGGAGTGGTGCTTGGGTTGCCAGCTTTGGGTGGGGAAATACCTGGGGATTTGGGGGCTGGGGGGCTAGGGAATGTGGGGTTTGGGGAGGAAAGGGACTTAAGGCAGATGTAATGCCATACAGTCCACCCTCCAAACCAACCATTTTCTCCCGGGGAACTGATGTTGGTCATCTGGGAGATCAGTTTAATAGCAGGCAATCTCCAGATGCCGCCTGGAGGCTGGCCACCCTAAGTGGTGCGCAGTTTTCTAAGATACTCCTGTTGTTGTTCTAAAGGATGATGTTTTCAATATCGGCTGAATTTATTGACTGTGAAATTTGACTGGATTGTATCCATTGTATCGGCAAGTCCCGTGGTGTAGTGGTTAGTTAGAGGACTGGACTAGGATCTGGGATAAACTCTCTGCCCTGACAGCTCGCTGGGTGACCTTGGGCCAGTCACCCACTCTCACCCTAACCTACCTCACAGGGATGTTTTAAGGATAAAATGAATGAGTGACCCATACAAACATCAGAAGAGCCCTGCTGGATCAGACCAATGAAGGTCCATCGAGTCCAGCATCCTGTCTCACACAGGGCTCAGCCAGCTACTCTGGAAAGCCAATAGCAGGGCACAGACATCAAGATCTCCCCCTGATGTTGGCTCCTGGCATTGGGATTCACAGGTTTATTGCCTCTGATAGGGAGGTTCCCTTGAGTCACCATGGGTAATAGCCAGGGGTCATTTGTTAAAAAAAGAGGTGCAGGAGCTCATTAGCATAACTCATTAGCATAACTCATTTGCATATGACACACCCCCTAACATACCGGAAGTGTGTCAGAAGGCAACACCCACCCCTCAGGCTCCACTCCACAGGTGAGTGAAACTGACTTGCTCTTCCTCCGTTCCCTTCCCCATCCAATACTTTGTGCAATGAAAAGAAGCGTCAAGAACATACCCTCATTCTCTTCCTGCTCCCTTGAAACCACCAGGTTTCAAGTAGACTTGAGATACCCAGGTCATGTGCACCACCCATCCCTGCCCCTTCCCCTCCCCACAACAAGACACCCTGTGAGGTAGGTGGGGCTGAGAGAGGTCTTTTCAGAACTGCTCATGAGAGAAGAGCTCTGAGAGAACTTGTGACTGGCCCAAGGTCACCCCAGCAGCTGCATGTGGAGGAGTGGGGAATCAAACCCGGTTCTCCCAGATTAGAGTCCAACTCCTGACCACTACGCCAAACTGATAAGGTGGAAGCTGCTGAAGGGTTGGTGAAATTTCTCCAGTACTTATGTGCCATGTGCCCAGATAAAAAATGGTATACTTAGAAAATTTATATGCCACCTTGAGCAAGTCTCTGGAAAAGCAGCACACAGTCCTAAAAGGAACAATGATAAAATTATCAATATTAAAACAAAACATTAAAAACAATAAAGACCCTAGCAGGGCTTTCCCCGGGGCGCTGCGCCTCTGCACTGCTCGGGGAAGTCGAGGAGGGGGCGGGGCTTGGTCATGTGCCCTCCCCCTGGGCTCCTCACTCCCGGAGCTGCGCTCCTGTGCGCTCCTGCTCCAACGGACCCCTGAAAATAAATGAATATGCCTGAAACAACGCATCTCACTTTTCTCAGAAATCTCCCAAAGAAACAGGGCAGTCCAGTTATAGTACAGTTAAGAGCAGGGGTGTCAAACACATTTGTTATGGAGGGCCAGATTTGTTGGTCCGGGCCACACTTCCGGTATGTTAGGGGGTGTGGCATATGCAAATGTGTTATGCAAATGAGTTATGCTAATGAGCTCCTGCACCTTTTTTCTATGAAATGACCCCTGGAAAAGTGAGATGCATTGTTTCAGGCGTATTCATTTATTTTTATTAATTGATTAAAACATCTATACCCTGCTTTTTCTCATGGCTCAAGGTGACATTCAAAGCAGTGTGGTTCAAATGTGCCCCCGATTCAAATCCCGAAAAAGCCCAGGCTCCAGATATCAGAAGTGTAGGAAAAACAGGAAGAGACTCATCTTTCAGTGAATCCGTTGGACTCCTGAACTCGATTCTCATTGATATTCTGGTCTCCGCACGTGCCCTGCCACCCAAAGCCTCTTTCCACCAAACGTTCAGGCCGTGTGAGCAAAGAGCCTGCTGGAAATGAATCGTGTGCTGCAAAAATCGAGGTTTGGGGGTAAGTTAAAGGCCTGTCTCCCCATCCCTTTTTTTAATGTCTTCTCTAACTTCCCGGCAAATTGATTTTATTTCTGAATTTGTCAGGAGGAACAAGACACATTGCCGGGAAGGCCATGGTTCTATACTGCGGAAACGCTCGCACCCTGGCGACTGCATCGCTTTCAGAGGACTCTGCTGGGACATGTAGCGGAGATGAATGACCTTCGTGAAAAGGTAGCGAGTGTGAAATATGCTGTACGCACCAGCCAGCCAGTGTCAAGCAAATGGATTCTGCAAGGGAAACAGACATTCCATGGGTCCAACGTTACACAAGCTGACAAACTCTTAACAAACGGCTTTGCCAGAATCCTGTTCTTTTCATCTCACCTTCAGTTTCATACCCCCAAATTATACATTCTTTCAACCAGAATCTAAGCTGGCAAGTAGCTAGGGCTGCCAACTTCCACGTGGTGGCTGGAGATCTCCTGGAATGACAACCAATCTCCAGGTGACAGAGATGGTTCCTCCAGAGAAAATGGCCGCTTTGGGAGGTGGACTCTATGACATGATGCCCCCTCTGAAGTCTGTCCTTTCTCTAAACCCCACCCATCTCAGGCTCTGTCCCCAAATCTCCAGGTATCCCCCAACCCTACAAGCACTATTGCAACAGGTCATGATTTGTAGAATCCAAAATCTGGTTTCCAACTAGGGTTGCCAAGTGTTACCTGCGGGAAAGCGGGGGAGTCCTGTCCCTCGTCCTGGAGCGCTGCGCGTGCACTTTGCGCGCCCGCGCCATGACGATGTCACTTGGAAGTGACGTCATCACGCTGGGCACGTTGTCATGGCAATGCTCTGGCAATCGCCCAATTACTCTATGGTACCATAGAGTTTCCGGGGGCGATTGCTAGAGCGTCGCCCTGGCAACGTGCCCAACGTGATGACGTCACTTCCGGGTGACGTCATCACGCTGGGGCAGTCAGCCTGATCGGGCCACTTCGGGGGTGGGGTTCCCCCCGCCGGCCAAATCCGGGCCGGTGGGTTGGGGACCCCTTTAGCAGGGGATTCCCCGCCCCCCGGGGGGACTTGGCAGCCCTAGTTCCAACAAATGTCTTTGGTCTAGAGCAGGGTCTCCAACTTCCAAGTGAAGGGCCTGGAGATCTCCCAGAGTGATAACTGATCTCCACACTGCAGAGATCAGTTCCCGTGGAGAAAATGGAAGCTTTGGATGGCAACTTCTATGGGACATGATAGATTCTAGGTCAGGGGTGGCCAACCTGTGGCTCGGGAGCCACATGCGGCTCTTTCACACATATTGTGCGGCTCCTGGCAGGGCGGCTGGGGAAGCAAAGGGGAGGCATGCTTTTTCTCTCTTTCTCCCTTCCTTCCTTCCCTCCTCCCTCCCATCTATTTGCTTTCCTAGTTTCTCTCTCTCTCTTTCTTATAACTGGTTTTCCTCGTTTGTTTTTATTTTTGGCAGTCCCATTTAACGTTAATAAAAAGCAAATTTGCATATTTTTAAAAATAAAAACGTGTGTGTGATATTTGTTCCTGTCTTGCGGCTCTCAGACATCTCTATGTGGCTCTTACGTTTATTCTAGGTGGTTCTTACGTTAAGCAAGGTTGGCCACCCCTGTTCTAGGTGAAATCTCCCCCTAATAGAGTGGCCAGTCCCCAGCCTCTGGCAGGGGATGGGAGCTAGGGATGCCAACTCTCCTGGAGATTTGGGGATAGCGCCTGGGAGGACAGGGGACTCAGTGGGCTACTATGCCACAGAGTGCTCCAGTGTTCCCTCTAAGCTGAGTCAGTGTGTGCTGGCTCACAGTTTTTGAGCCTCCAGCTCATGCATTTTTCTCTGAGCTCAGGAAGGGTGGCTCCAGAGCACACTGATGTTATACAGTAGCCAAATCGCTCGCTCACAACTTTAATGCCAGGAGCTCACCAAGCAGAATTTTTGCTCACAAGACTCCACAGCTTAGAGGGAGCATTGGGGCACCCTCCAAAGCATCCGTTTCATCCCAGGGAACTGATCTGTGTATTCTGGAGATGACCTGTCATTCCAGGAGATCCCCAGCCTTCACCTGGAGGACGACACCCCTAAATTCCCCCTTCTAAAGGCACCATTGCCAGATCTCAGGAATTTCCCAAGCTGGAGTTAGCAATCCGAATGTTTCCTAGTTAGACAGTGAAGCGGTTATGTTGCCCACGGTTGTTCAGGAAGGGCAGGTGATTTCTGTCAAGCCAAACACGAAGAAAGAGTAATGAGCATACGATATGAGTTAAATCATTACCTTGCGATACGAGCTGGCAAATTTGAGTGTGGAAGAAGAAGAGGAGGAAGAGGAGATTGGACTTACACCACACCTTTCACTACGTGAAGGAGTCTCAGAGCGGCTTGCAATCTCCTTTCCCTTCCCCTCCCCACAACAGACACCCTGTGAGGTAGGTGGGGCTGAGAGAGCTCTTTCGAGGACTGCTCTTGAGAGAACAGCTCCGAGAGAACTTGTGACTGACCTAAGGTCACACCAGCGGCTGCCTGTGGAGGGAGTGGGGAACTGAACTGGCTCTCAGATCTGAGGATGTGAGGGTGGAGCTTGGCAAAGTGGCATTTAGGGAAGGGACGTATCCTAGTAGTGTATAATGCTGCACAATCCACCTTCCAAAGAAGCAATTTTCTCCAGGAGAACTGGGATAAATGTTTTAAATGAATGAATGAATGAATGAATGAATGAATGAATGAATGAATGATTTATGTCGTCTGGAGATCAGTCATACTTTCGGAAAATCGCCATCTCCCACTTGAAGGCTGGCAGCTCTAAGCTGAGTTAGTGTGAGCTAGCTTACAGTTTTTTAAGCCTCTGGCCCTCACACTTTTGTCTCAGCTCCAAACTGGCTCTCAGGAACCGAACTGGCTCTCAGATCTGAGGATGTGAGGGTGGAGCTTGGCAAAGTGGCATTTAGGGAAGGGACGTATCCTAGTAGTGTATAATACTGCACAATCCACCTTCCAAAGAAGCAATTTTCTCCAGGAGAACTGGGATAAATGTTTTGAATGAATGAATGAATTAATTAATTAATGAATTAATTAATGATTTATGTCGTCTGGAGATCAGTCATACTTTCGGAAAATCACCATCTCCCACCTGAAGGCTGGCAGCTCTAAGCTGAGTTAGTGTGAGCTAGCTTGCAGTTTTTTAAGCCTCTGGCCCTCACACTTTTGTCTCAGCTCAGGAAGGATGTTTCCAGAGCAAACTAACTTATGCAGCAGCCAAATTGCTCGCTCACAGCTTTAATGCCAGTAGCTCACAAAGCAGAATTTTTGCTCACGAGACTCCACAGCTTGGAGGGAACATTGCAATGGCGACTCTTAGTGTTTCTTGTGCCTTGGGGGGGGGGGCAGAGGGAGGGGCAGGGGTGTGTTTTGGGAAGGCCAGAGAGTACCTCCAGCGTGCCGCATGTTGTTTTCCCCCAAGAGCAACCCCACCCTGGAGAAAGATACATGGCGGAAACATTCCCCCTTCACACGGGTGCCCCGTGATGAGTTTTAACTCTGCGCAGAGGTCACGGCAGATGAGCTGATTCAATAACGCCACCTCAACAAGGCTGACTTAATAAAACGCCCCTGTCACGGTTGTGTTGGTATTGATTTCTCTGGCTTGCGTGGGCCACTTTCGCTTGCAAATCAAAACTGCCTCATCCCGGCGCGGCCCGACCAATCCTGCGGCAGCCCCGGTTTCTTTCAGAAATGGAGATTGATGGGAGGAGGTTGGTGTTGGGTCAGCTTCTAATGGCTCCCTCGCAGCGGCCTGAATTATTCATAAGCGCCGGAGCCTCTCGTGGGCCTTTCTTAACATGA
The DNA here is from genome assembly GCA_029233225.1 of Lepidodactylus listeri. Taxonomy (NCBI): domain Eukaryota; kingdom Metazoa; phylum Chordata; class Lepidosauria; order Squamata; family Gekkonidae; genus Lepidodactylus; species Lepidodactylus listeri. The sequence goes on along the minus strand of JARCFY010000021.1, from coordinate 8,355,179 downwards.
ACAATGGAAGCCGTGCTGGAGAGGTGTTCCCAAACGGCAAGATCTCATGCCTCTCCCGGCCTCTTACCCAGTTCCCTGCAGACCAAAATATATTAATTGAGTATATATTTATCCTGTCCGTCCTCCACGGAAGCCTGGGCACGGTGAATGCCCGGGCAATGGTTATCAGGCCTCTGTGCAGTAGGGTTGCCAAGTCAAATATACTCACCGGCGGGGGGGAGTCCTCCTTTGCCCGGGAGCTCCCCCGGCGCGCACGCTTTCACCCAGAAGTGACATCACCACGTTAGAGGCGTTGCCAGGGTGACGCTCTGGCAATCGCCCCAAAACTCTATGGTACCATAGAGTTTTGGGGAGATTGCCAGAGCGTCACCCTGGCAACGCCCCCAACGTGATGACGTCACTTCCGGGTGACGTCATTACGTGGGGGAAGTCGTCCTGGCTGGACAACTTCAGGGGTGGGGATTCCCCCGCCGGCCGAATGCTGGCCGGCAGATCGGGAACCCCTGTAGCGGGGCATCCCCCGCCCCCCGGGCTGACTTGGCAGCCCTACTGGTCAGGCCGCCAGAGAGATCAAGAGAGACCTGGGCCACTTCCACATCTGAGAGCCTCCCCACCCCCAGTAAATTAAAAAATGAAGAAGTGTGAAAACAACGGTGCAAAATTAGTAGTATTATATTTTAAATGTTTATATTTAAATTATTATAAGAAGAATAATACAATAAGAATATTGTAAGACTTTGTGACAAGTGTTCCCATCTTTATTTAACATGTGATTTTACATCAAAAGGGTAAATTTGAGGGCCCCCCGAGAATGTGAGGCCTAGGGTTGCCAGGTCTGGCTTGGGAAATACCTGGAGACTTTGGGGGTGGAGCCAGGAGAAGGCAGAGTTTGGGGAGGGGAGGGGCTTCAGCAGGGGTCATCTTGTAGAAAAAGAGGTACAGGAGCTCATTAGCAGAGCTCATTAGAATAATTTATTTGCATAAGCTACACCTCCTGACATCACAGGAAGTGTGTCAGAAGGCAACACCCACCGCTCAGGCTCCACCCCAAAACTCTCCAGGTATTTCCCAAGTCAGAGCTGGCAAGTCAGCTTTACACTTTGACTGAAAACCCTTGAGGTTTCCTTTGCTCTTGCAGGGAAGCTACCCTACAACAAGCATGAAAATACAGATCAAGTCAGTATTCTTTTGCCTTTTTCCACAGCACATCATCATATGTGCCCGCTCTTAGGCTTGTTACTCCTGGAACGGTGTTCCTGCGCATTCCTGCTCAAAATGACCCCTGGGCTTCAGCATGGTACAATGCCATAGAGTCCACCCTTTAAAGCAGCCGTTTTCTCCAGGGAAGCTGACCTCTGTCAGCTGGAGATGAGTTGTAAAAGCAGGAGATCCCCAGGCCCCACCTGGAGGCTGGCAACCCTAGTGAGGCCCAGGCCAAATGGCCCTGATATCCCCCCTCTCAGAGGTCCTGCCTCTGAGTAGAGGCCTAGAGATGTACCAGAATTACAACTGACCTCCAAACTACAGCGATCGGTTTCCCTGGAGGAATCGGGGGCTTTGGAGAGTGGACACTATGACCCAGGGGTCATTTCGTAGAAAAAGAGGTGCAGGAGCTCATTAGCATAACTCATTTGCATAACTCACTTGCATATGCCACACCCCCTAACATACCGGAAGTGTGTCAGAAGGCAACACCCACCCCTCAGGCTCCACTCCACAGGTGAGTGAAACTGACCTGCTCTTCCTCCATTCCCTTCCCCATCCAAGACTTGGTGCAATAAAAAGAAGGGTCAAGAACACACCCTCATTCTCTTCCTGCTCCCTTGAAACCACCAGGTTTCAAGTAGACTTGAGATACCCAGGACATGTGCACCACCCATCCCTTCCCCTTCCCCTCCCCACAACAAGACACCCTGTGAGGTAGGTGGGGCTGAGAGAGGTCTTTCGAGAACTGCTCATGAGAGAACAGCTCTGAGAGAACTTGTGACTGGCCCAAGGTCACCCCAGCAGCTGCATGTGGAGGAGTGGGGAATCAAACCCGGTTCTCCAAGATTAGAATACAACTCCTGACCACTACATCAGACTGATGGGGTGGAAGCTGCTGAAGGGTGGGTGAAATTCCTCCAGTACTTATGTGCCATGTGCCCAGATAAAAAATGGTATACTTAGAAAATTTATATGCCACCTTGAGCAAGTCTCTGGAAAAGCAGCTCACAGTCATAAAAGGAACAATGATAAAATGACCAATATTAAAACAAAACGTTAAAATCAATAAAGACCCTAGCAGGGCTTTCCCCGGGGCGCTGCGCCTCTGCACTGCGCGGGAAAGCCGAGGAGGGGGCGGGGCTTGGTCATGTGCCCGCCCCTTGGGCTCCTCACTCCCGGAGCTGCACTCCTGTGCGCTCCCGCTCCAACGGACTCCTGGGTATACCGTAGAGTCAAGGAGAAACAAGAGTCCTAGAGGGACATCACATCCCTGCTTTGCTCCCTCCCATACCCAACGTCTGCTCTCCCTGGGCACCACCCCTAAATCTCCATGGATTTCCCCTGTTCGAGTTGACAGTCCAAAATCCTGCACTAAACTCTATGCAAGGCTGGCAAAGGCAGCCAAGCCACCTGGGAAATTTATGCTATATGAGACAGGAACAGAGTCAGGCATGGCTGCATCACAACATCACTTTTGGGGAAAACATTTTGTCCTTACAGCAGCCCTGTGAGGTAGGTTTGGCTGAGAGTGTGTGACTGGCCCAAGGTCACCCAGCAGGCTTCTGTGACAGAGCAGGGACTTGAACTGGGTATCCCAGATCCAAGTCTGACATTCTAACCATTACACTATACTGGCTCGCTCATGAAATGTGGTATGGATACAGCTCCCCTATTCAAAACAGGGCCGTGGTGGCTCAGAGGTTACGAAGCTGAATCGCAGACCAGAAGGTCGGTAGCTCGGCAGTTCGAGACCCGAGTGCTGAATGACAGAGTGAGTTCCCGTCTCTGGCCCCAGCTCCTGCCAACCTAGCAGTTCGAAAGCAAGAAAGCGCAAGTAGATAAATAGGTACCGCTTTGGTGGGAAGGGAACAACATTCCGTGCGCCTCGGCATCTAGTCTTGCCGACCACATGACCACGGAGAAGTCTTCGGACAGCGCTGGCTCTTCGGCTTGGAAATGGAGAGGAGCACCACCCCCTAGAGTCATATTCAACTGGCTTTCAAGCAAGGGGAACCTTTACGTCTACTTTAGCTATTCAAAAAGAAATCCATATGCCCTCCCGAGAGTTGAGCCGAAATCGCGCACCAGGCCAACATCTGGACCATCTCTGCAATATGCCGAAGCGTCAAACTGAAGGCCAGGGCTCCTGCTAGCATAGTCCCCTATCAGCTCGCCTTTATCTGACAGAGAAATTGCGACACCTACCAGAGATGGTTCCTGTGATCTCTAACAAGACATTTGAAGGTGATATCAAAGGAGAGATGCTGGTTTCGTGGGCAATACCAGTAAGCTGTTGCCAGCAGACGCTAATGGCTTTTTATGATCGAGAATGCGGTGTCAAGATAAAAACAGGAAGCCTGCAGGAACTGTGGGTGGGGGAGAGCCCTCCGAATTAATTTCACACTCGTATAGGTGCTGATATGTGTGCAGTGAGATTAGGAAAGTCCCTTTATCGGGGGATTTATCATTCATTTCCCCAAGTTACTAATCTCTAATTATTTTACCCTGTCAAAGCAGGGGTTACAGATTTCAAAGGGATACGCCTGCTTAGGGGGACCAAGTAGGCTTGCCAGCCTCCAGGTGGGAGCTGGAGATCTCCTAGAATTACAGCTGATCTCCGGATGACAGAGATCTATTTCCCTGGAGAAACTGGCTGTTTTGGGGGGTGGAACTCTATGGCATTCAATCCCTGTTGAGGTCTCTCCCCTCCCCAGCCCCACCCTTCCCAGGCTCCACTTCCCAAATCTCCAGAAATCCCCCAACCCAAAGTTGGTGATCCCGCCAAAGGCTCATGGCATCATTTTTGTGTGGGGTGTTCGGATGAAAGACAACATGGCTTAACTCTGCCGTAAGAAGGGTTGTCAACCTCCATCCGGCACCTGTTTATTAGTTGATCTCCAGACAACCAAGTTCAGTTCCTCACCAGAACATAGCTGATTTGGGGGTGGGGATTCTGTGGCATTGTACCCTGCTGAGGACCCTCCCGTCCCCAAACCCCCCCTCCCCAGGCTCCACCCCCCCCCTCAAGTCTCCAGATATTTCCCCATCCAGATCTGGCAACCTTAGCCATAAAGGCAAAACAGTTTGGTGTAGTGGTTAGGAGCACGGACTCTAATCTTGAGAGAACCGGGTTTGATTTCCCTACTCCTCCACATGCAGCTGCTGGTGTGACCTTGGGTCAGTTACAAGTGCTTTCAGAGCCATTCTTTCCAGAGCAGTTCTCAAGAGAGCTCTCTCAGCCCCACCTACCTCACAGGGTGTCCATCGTGGGGAGGGGAAGGGAAAGGAATTTGCAAGCCGCTCTGAGTGAAGGATGGGGTATACATCCAATCTCTTTTTCTTTTTTTCCTCTTCTCCTTTTCTTGTTATTAGAATGAATCTGGAGTATCCTTGGGGCATAAGTCTCCCTCGTCCTTCCTCCTTTCCTCATCTGCATCTTAATATGTCTTGATTTGTAGGGCAGAGAGACCCAATCATATTTCCTGGTTGCCAGGGTGGCCAGCCTCCAGGTGGGGCCTGGGGAACTCTCGCTTGTACAACTGATCTCCAGCTGACAGAGATCAGCTTCCCTGGAGAAAATGGCTGCTTTGAAGGGTGGACTCTATGGCATTGTACCATGCTGAGGCCCCTCCCCTCCCCAAACCCCGCCCTCTCCTGGCTCCACCCCCAAAGTCTCCAGGTATTTTCTAACCCAGACTTGGCAACCCTAGTTCAGCCATGAGGGCTGTTTCAGTTTGCAGCCAGATTTGAAGTACTGAACTAACTGGTGGTGCAAAGGGGAAGGACAGAAGGGAACATGTGAAGTCAAGGATCCTGGTTTGTCTTTTTTTCTGAAGCATAACATACACTTATGAAGCAAACTCTCCAAGAAAACACTTCATTCCCAGTTTTGAATCGGCAGGTAAGGTTAAGCTGAGAGTGTCTGTGACTGGCACAAGGTCGCTCAGCAAGCTGACATGGCAGAGTGGGGATTCAAACTCAGGTTTCCCAGATCCTTGTCCAGCACCTTAATCACTACACAGTGCTGACCCTTATGCTAATGTTGCAAGCAGCACCACCAATCTGTTGATCAGAGCACATGATCTTGTAAGTGCAACAATCCTGAAAGGCAGGGGTCCGTTGGAGCGGGAGCGCAGAGGAGCGCAGCTCCGGGAGTGAGGAGCCCAGGGGGCGGGCACATGTCCAAGCCCCGCCCCCTCCTCGGCTTCCCTGAGCAGTGCAGAGGCGAAGCGCCCCGGGGAAAGCCCTGCTAGGGTCTTTATTGATTTTAATGTTTTGTTTTAATATTGATAATTTTATCATTGTTCCTTTTATGACTGTGTGCTGCTTTTCCAGAGACTTGCTCAAGGTAGCATATAAATTTTCTAAGTATACCATTTTTTATCTGAGCACATGGCACATAAGTACTGGAGAAATTCCACCAACCCTTCAGCAGCTTCCCCCCCCATCAGTTTGGTGTAGTGGTCAGGAGTTGGACTCTAATCTGGGAGAATCGGGTTTGATTCCCCACTCCTCCACATGCAGCTGCTGGTGTGACCTTGGGCCAGTCACAAGTTCTCTCAGAGCTGTTCTCTCATGAGCAGTTCTCAAAAGACCTCTCTCAGCCCCACCTACCTCCCAGGGTGTCTTGTTGTGGGGAGGGGAAGGGGAAGGGATGGGTGGTGCACATGTCCTGGGTATCTCAAGTCTACTTGAAACCTGCTGGTTTCAAGGGAGCAGGAAGGGAATGAGGGTGTGTTCTTGACGCTTATTTTTATTGCACACAGTATTGGATGGGGAAGGGACTGGAGGAAGAGCAGGTCAGTTTCACTCACCTGCAGAGTGGAGCCTGAGGGGTGGGTGTTGCCTTCTGACACACTTCCGGTATGTTAGGGGGTGTGGCATATGCAAATGAGTTATGGTAATTGTTGGAGAAATGAACATGTAATGCAAGGCCTGAGAAATTCAGTCATTATAGGGTTAACTATGCAACTTGTTTGTTTACCTATGTTAGCCTGGAAGTGATACCTGGCAGCTGGCCAATTGACTGTAAACCCGGGAAAGCTGAAGGTGTACTGTCTTGCTAATTGGTAAATGATATCAGGTGTTTCCTTTCAGGGGTCAAGAAGAAGGAGAGATCCTCCATTACAATCTCTCACTCTCTATCAGTATGTCTTAGTGTGAAGACGGAGCACAATGCAGCTCCTTAGAAAGCATGTTTTGTTTATTTGTAGCTAATCCCGTTTACCTTTTCCCTTTAGTAATAAACTTCTTTTAAACTAAAAGAAGCAATCTCTTCTTTCCAGAAAAGCAAGATTCATTACTCTGATTTTTCTGATTATTGGACAAAAGTCCTAACAGTAATGAGCTCCTGCACCTCTTTTTCTACGAAATGACCCCTGCTGAAAGGTAAGCCACTATGGAGAGGCTTGATTCTTGCTCTGTTTTTATACTGCACATGGTTTGTTTTATGCTTCCTTTATGCCCCCAACTTATTTATTTATTTATTTATTGGGATTTGTATCCCGCCTTCCTCGCCGTACGGCGGGCTCAGGGCGGCTCACAACAAGCCATTGTGGCAACAATAACATTTCTAAAAATAGTTAAGAACATATTTAAACGGACATTAAAACATATCAAAAACACATAGATGGCACATCTTCAGTACGAAGTATCAAAGCAGCATCGAGATGAAAATCGGGCCAGCGCCAAGATGTAAATACTAGGCGGCTCCTATTTGAAAGCCTGGCGGAAGAGCTCCGTCTTACAGGCCCTGCGGAATTGTAATAGATCCCGCAGGGCCTTGATGTTATCTGGGAGCTCATTCCACCAGTAAGGGGCCGCCACAGAAAATGCCGTGGCCCTTGTAACTGCTAGGTGGGCCTCCTTCGGCCCTGGGATAGTCGGGCGGTTTTGGGATCCAGACCAAAGTGCTCTCTGGGGAATATTTGGTGAGAGGCGGTCCTTCAAGTAAGTAGGTCCCGGGCCATATAGGGCTTTATAGGTAAGTACAAGCACCTTGAACCTTATTCGGTATGCTATAGGCAGCCAGTGCAGTGCTTTTAAGGCAGGCTGGATCTGCTCCCGTACCGGGAGACCTGTCACGAGCCATGCCACTGCATTCTGCACCAGCTGCAGCTTCCAAATTTGGCACAAGGGCAGCCCCAACTTGTTTTTCTTTGAGTAATTTCACACAGCCAATATGTTCCATTTCAGGAACTCGACAGTAACGGTTTCTGTCAGGCATTTCACACAGAACCGTATTAGTACCAGTTTCCTAACGGAACATATTGGCCCTTTCAGACAGAAACGTCCCTCTCCCGTTGGGGAAGCATTCCTGAGCCGGTTTACCTTGAAACCTCCTCCCAAGCATTCTTCTGTTCTTCTCCCAGTCCTGAAGCGCTTACGGGGGTGCTGTGTGAAATGCCCCCGAAGCGCTTCCTCCTCCGATTAGTGTTTTTGCGCCTCTTTTCGCCCGCGCGGGCTATCTCCGTGAATTTTTTAAAGAGCCGCTTTAGAGCGCCATAGCAACCCCATTGGAAAGCCAGGGCTCAGTTGAGCCCAGGCATTCCAATGGGGTTGCTATAGTGCTATAGCGCTATAGTGCTCTAAATCAGCTCTTTAGAAAATCATGGCGATCGCCCACATGAGTGAAAAGAGGTGCAAAAAGAAAGCGGCCGTCTGAAATGACGGACTGCTTCGAAGACAGCTCCAAAAAGGTAGGGGAAGGGCTGTGTGAAACGGCTGTCACTGTACCGGTTTATTCCAAGCTGGTTCAGTACTGTTTTTAAAGGTATAGTGTGAAATGGCTTTGTTTTTACTTTGCGAAGTGTCCCTTAAGAGAGGCAGGATATAAATTCTCTACAGAAATCCTGAAACAATCAGATAAGGCCACTTTAATGAGTTTGGGGGAGAGGCATGATTTGAACTGGGGACCACCAAGGCCACACCTCCGTCTCTTAGCTTCTCCTCTGCACCATCTCTCATGAACCTTTCAATTTAACCCCTTAGTCCTCATCATCCAACAGTATTGGAAGCTCGCATCGCTGTGCATCCAACCCTTATCGCTCTCTTTCCTCTCCCTCAATGTTTCATTTTTTGACTTCCCCTTGACTTGTTTTCCCCACCTCTGATTCATCGATCACCAGAACTTAGATTGCAAGCACTTGGGGGGCAGGGAGACATGATTGTTAGCTAAGGTTGCCAGCCAGGTAGTGGCTGGCTGGAGGCTGGCTGGAGGTCTCCTGAGGTTATAGCTAATCTCCAGGTGACAGAGATCAGTTCACCTGGAGGAAATGGCTGCTTTTTTGGAAGGTGAACTTTATGGCATTATACCCCACTGAAGCTCCTCCTTCCCCCAAACCGTATACTTCTCAGGCTCCACCCCCAAAATCTCCAGGTATTTCTCAACTCAGAGTTAGCGTTGCCAGGACCCCAGGACCCAGTGGGGGTTCCCCTGTTTTGGAGGGCTACGGTCCACTGGAAACCCCACCCCCAAATAGGGACATCACATGTGACGCTCTGGTTTTTGGGCAAACTCTATGGTTTTGAAGCCAAAAAACTAGAATTTTTGCCCATAAACCAGAGTGTCAGGCACGACGTTGCTGACATGATGATGTCATTTTCAGGTGATGTCATCACATCGGGACATTGTCCGACAACATCCCGCCAAACCCCAGAACACCCCCCAAATCCCCCCCCCACGATGGCGAGGGGATTTGGCAACCCTAACCATGAGCTGTCAATCCTGTTGCCAGCAGAGTTTGGCAAATGGTGGGAGATTTGGAGGGCAGGGATTGGGAAGGGATGTGATGTCACTTCCAGGTAACGCTGTACAAATCTGCCCTAATCTCCATCACAAAGACCATAGAGACATGCAGAAATTCCTAGAGCGTCATTATGGAGGCCTTTTTCTGGCCGTTTTTTCCTCCCACTCTTCAATGTCTTGAGGGCAAGGGATTAAGGCTGCGAAGGAGGTTGCCCGCCTTAACAGTTCCTCGGCCAACTATGACATGCACTAACTTAGAGCCAAAACTACATGTTATGGGTGGGCACGGGAGAATTTGTGGCTTCCAATGGAACAGCCACTTAAATTGGAGAAAGATTCCTTAGTCTGGAGAAAGGTTCCTTGGGGGGTGTTTAGCATACCCCTGTCCCAGCTCAGATAAAGCGCCTCTGCTCATCTGTTGCGATGGTCAGGGGTGACCATAAAGTGGTTGCCATTTGATCGCACAATTATTAATAATCTGGTAACAGCGTTATGTTACGAAGCAAGAGCCAGTTATCTTCATAAACATAGTTTAACCATTAGAGCTCCCGAAAGGCGGTTACATTTGCCCCTAGCGTTCCTTTGAAGGAACAGATTTGATATTAATTATCATCTGATGCCTGCCTCATTTGTAAAATGATCCCCAAACCTAATTAGGAACACCAAAGAGAAAGAGAGATTATTATAAACCCTTCCAACATACACCTTTAATTGTACCTTAGGTGCTGGAGTAGTCTAGCGAAATTAGATCCGTAAGTCAGAAAGATATCATTTGCAATATATACCCTTCTTATGAAATGAGTCTCTGGTGTACACTAAGCGACTTTTCTGTTATGGTGACTCTTAATGCTTAGAACTCTGGGAATGCCGTATGCAAATAAGCAATATAAAGCGCCATTTAAGAGCCCACAAGAATGAACTAATGAGGGTGATATAGGAACTCCTCTGAAATGTTTTGCTTTTTTAAATTAGCTAATTAGAACAAAACCTCATTATCCCACCAAGAGGGTGTATTGCCCTGAAGGATGATGCAGAAAGCCAAGCAATCCTGGGGTGTGAAAGATCTCTCCGGCCTACTTGGGTCATTTATATGAGCGGTTTGTCTCTGGAAAACTGGTAGCTGTTTACCGAATAGTCACTTATCACAGCTTGCCTAACCAAGGAAGGGAATCTTGGGAACCACTCTGCCAGTTTTAAACTTCGGTGGGACTCCTGAGAGAGGGAAATTGAGAACATCTCTAACAGCTGCATAAAATCTGGGCTGTGATATTCAGGGGTCCGTTGGAGCGGGAGCACACAGGAGCGCAGCTCCGGGAGTGAGGAGCCCAGGGGGCGGGCACATGACCAAGCCCCGCCCCCTCCTCGGCTTCCCCGAGCAGTGCAGAGGCGCAGCGCCCCGGGGAAAGCCCTGCTAGGGTCTTTATTGATTTTAATGTTTTGTTTTAATACTGATAATTTTATCATTGTTCCTTTTATGACTGTGTGCTGCTTTTCCAGAGACTTGCTCAAGGTGGCATATAAATTTTCTAAGTATACCATTTTTTATCTGGGCACATGGCACATAAGTACTGGAGAAATTTCACCAACCCTTCAGCAGCTTCCACCCCATCAGTTTGGTGTAGTGGTCAGGAGTTGGACTCTAATCTGGGAGAACCGGGTTTGATTCCCCACTCCTCCACATGCAGCTGCTGGTGTGACCTTGGGCCAGTCACAAGTTCTCTCAGAGCTGTTCTCTCATGAGCAGTTCTCAATAGACCTCTCTCAGCCCCACCTACCTCACAGGGTGTCTTGTTGTGGGGAGGGGAAGGGGCAGGGATGGGTGGTGCACATGTCCTGGGTATCTCAAGTCTCCTTGAAACCTGGTGGTTTCAAGGGAGCAGGAAGAGAATGAGGGTGTGTTCTTGACGCTTATTTTTATTGCACAAAGTATTGGATGGGGAAGGGAATGGAGGAAGAGCAGGTCAGTTTCACTCACCTGTGGAGTGGAGCCTGAGGGGTGGGTGTTGCCTTCTGACACACTTCCGGTATGTTAGGGGGTGTGGCATATGCAAATGAGTTGTGCTAATGAGCTCCTGCACCTCTTTTTCTACGAAATGACCCCTGGTGATATTGTTTCCATTTCTGTTGCCAGTATGTATGGGTGAAGCCCAGTTTTGCCACCCTCCAGGTGGTGGCTGGAAATCTCCCAGGGTTACAACTGATCTCCAGGCGACAGACATCCATTCAGCTGGAGAAAATGGCCACTTTGGAAGGTGGACTCTGTGGCATTATACCCCATTGAGGTCCCTCTTCTCCCCAAACTCCACCCCCTTCAGCATCCACCCCCCAAATTTCCAAACCTGGAGCTAGCAACCCTAGACCATGACTCTTCTAGCAGGGAGGGAAATTATTCTGAACATCTCTGCAAGCTGTGTAACACCTTATAGGGTTGCCAATCCCCAGTTGGGGACAGGGGATCCCCTGGTTTGAAGGCCCTTCCCCTGCTTCAGGATTATCAGAAAGTGAGGGGAGGGGGGAAATGTCTGCTGGGCACTCCATTATACCCTATGGAGACTGGTCCCCATAGGATATAATGGAGAAGAAGAGGAGGAGGATATTGGATTTATACCCCGCCCTTCACTCGGAGTCTCCTTTCCCTTCCCCTCCCCACAACAGACACCCTGTGAGGTAGGTGGGGCTGAGAGAGCTCTGAAAGAGCTGCTATTTCAAGGACAACCCCAACAGAACTATGGCTTGCCCAAGGTCATCCAGCAGCCGCAAGTGGAGGAGTGGGGAATCAAACCCAGTTCTCCCAGATTAGAGTCCGCACACTTAACCACTACACCAAACTGGCTTTCAGAATCGATCCATGGGTATCTGGGGGACTGTTTTTTTAGGTAGAGGCACCAAATTTTCAGCATAGCGTATGGTGCCTCTCCTCAACCCCCTCCCCCCATATCAAAAGATTAGACCAGAGGGTCCAATTCTATGAGCCCCAAAGTAGGTGCCCCCATCGTCCATTATTTTCAGTGGAGGGAAGACATTTAAAAGGAACACAGTCCCTCTAAATGAGACAGCCAGATCTCCCTTCAGAGTGCTTCTGCCCTCCCCATTCCCGGAGGCTCCTGAAAAGTTCTCTGCCGGCTTGTCAGCCTTACCTGTCAACCCTAAATGGTACCAGTGTGTGTGGTTTGGGCAGAGAAGGAGTTGAGAGCAACCACTGGAATCACAGGAACCTTCTGGATGTGGGGCGGGGGGGGGGGGTGGTGGACCTGGAAGTGACATCACAGGATGTAACATCACAAAAGTGATGTCACCTCCTTGCTCCTGGCTCTACCCCATAGTCTCCTGGCTCCACCCCCAAGGTTCCCAGGTATTTCCTGAGTTGGACCTCCCAACCCTAAACACCTATGCTGTGTTCTTGTTTCCCTCTCTGCTCCAGCTATATAAGCCCAGGTATGGCTGTGGTGGCTCAAAGGCTAAGACACTGAGCTGCAGACCGGAAGGTCAGTAGATCGGCACTTCGAGACCCGAGTGCCACGTGACAGAGTGAGCTCCCGTCTCTGGCCCCAGCTCCTGCCAACCTAGCAGTTCGAAAGCAAGAAATAGCAAGTAGATAAATAGTTCCCTCTTCGGTGGGAAGGTAACAGTGTTCCATGCATGTTTTAGGGCCAGCGTACTCTAATGACCGCCTTCCCCCATATGAACCCCGCCCACTGTGGCCATCTTCAGTGGCCCCGCTTTGAGTGCTTCCGCCATCTGATGCTAGATGGGTGGAAACTCAAGAAAGGGCCTTTTTTCATAATTGGTGGGCATATTCAGCAATTAATGCTTTTTAGAGTCAAATATTGGAAAAGGGCCTTCTCGATAGTGGTGCCCAAACTTCGACACGCCCTCCCCCGGGAAATTTGTCTGTCTCCCTCTATCGTTGTCTTCCACCAGCAGCTGAAAACTCTTTGGCATTCCCTCATTAACTTTTATCAGCCTTCCTCCCTGTTCGTGTGTTTATGTGTTTCAGTTAATTGTTCTAAATAATTTAGATAAATATTTTTATTTCCAACACGGCTTTCAGAGGTTTGAAATGTTTTTAATGTTCAGATGATCGTCACCATGGGCACCCTGCAGTGGATGGCGAGGCAACGTAGAAATTATAATTGTTGTTTGCTGTTGCCTTACTGTTTGCCAGCCACCCGACGAAGCAAAACGCTCGCAATAAACATGGTTGGTGCATTGGACCGGCTGCCTGGCCGGATCCAGCTGGTACGAAGCACCCTGGCCCGTGAAAAGCTGCGAATTGTTTCTCGTCCTCCTAAAAGAACAAGATGGTTCGAAGGAGGATTAGATTGATCCGAGAAGAGTGTTTACCATTTTTGCTTGTAATTGAGGCAGCCAGCCAATTAAGGGCATTAAAGATTAATTAGCACAGAAGCCATGGCCGTACCTACCCAGGAGATGACTTAAAAGCGCCGGCTCTCATGTCTCTTTGTCAGTTGAGGCAGAACCTGGGAAGGACGGGAGGCAGTGGGCGACTTGGGTGAGTTTTGAGCCAAACGTGGCTGTGGAAACAGGAAAACCAGTTTCCAGACGGGGCAAGGGATGGGCAAACTAAAAGCTTTTAAAAACTTACTATTTGGGACTTAGCTACAGTGATCTATGCAATGGTCACTTCCAGGCTGGATTACTGTAACTCGCTCTATGCAGGGCTATCCTTGGGCCTGATCCAGAAATGGCAGCTAGTGCAGAATGCAACGGCACACTTACTGACAACGCCTCTGCGGGCGCATATTCAGCTGGTGTTGCAGCAACTGTACTGGCTGCCAATCAGATACCAGACCTTTAAAGCCCTATGTGGCCTGAGAACATCACACCTGCGGGACCACCTCTCCCCATATGAGCCCCGGATTCCAGGTCTCAACAAGAGAAGAAGAAGAAGAGAAGAGATTGGATTTATATCCCGCCCTTCACTCACTTAAGAGTCTCAGAGCGGCTTACAAACTCCTTTCCCCTCCCCTCCCCACAACAGACACCCTGTGAGGTAGGTGGGGCTGAGAGAACTCTTTCCCAAGCTGTCCTTGAGGGAACAGCTGGTACAGAGCTATGGCTTGCCCAAGGTCATCCAGCCAGGTGCAAGTGGAGGAGTGGGGAATCAAACCCGGTTCTCCCGGATTAGAGTCCGCGCACTTAACCACTACACCAGACTGGCTCTCAACAGTATCAAAATGCTGCAATCTGTTTAGATGGAAGCATGGTTACAGTGGAAGCAAAGCTTTGGATTAATGTCTTTAATTACTGGTTAAAATTGATCTTTTCGCCTTCTGGCCTCATCCAAGCTTGTGATGCAGGATAAGTGTTTACCTTTATGGAGAGAAAAACTAGAAGCTAAACTGACCTATTACGGCCTCACAGAACAATTTATACGTTCCTCGGGATATTTACGGGCCAAATCAGTTATAAGGCAAAGAGTCTTAGATATGGAACTGCAGATCCAAATGAGTAAAATTAGGACGCCTATATTTGATCTAGCCATATGCAGTAAGGTAACTTTGGGAACATATGTAAAAACTCTAGCTAACGCCAAACACAGGAGAATTTTTATACCCCTAAGAGACAATGCTTTGCTTTCTGCCATTTTAGAAGCCAGATATAATAAAACCACGAGAAGGAAATGTGTTTGTGAAAGGGGAGAAGAAACTTTGGAACATATCTTCTTTGACTGTAGATTATATCAATACAACAGAGACATTATAGTCTTCTTTGGCTGTAGATTATATCAACACAACACAAATCCCATCATAAAATCAAATCCAGGGCATAGCAGGGGGACTCTCCTTTCAATTATGTTGGCAGATAAAAATCTGAATATTACTCGTATGGTAGCTAAATTTGGCTGGTTAGCCTACTGCAGGGGTGGCCAACCTGTGGCTCGGGAGCCACATGCGGCTCTTTCACACATATTGTGTGGCTCCTGGCAGGGCGGCTGGGGAAGCAAAGGGGAGGCATGCTTTTTCTCTCTTTCTCCCTTCCTTCCTTCCCTCCTCCCTCCCATCTATTTGCTTTCCTAGTTTCTCTCTCTCTCTCTCTTTCTTTCCACTTCTTTAATTCTTTCTTTCCATCTCTCTCTTTTTCTCTCTCTCTCTCTCTCAATATCACTAGCAAACAAGTAATATCATTATCAATAACCGGTTTTCCTCGTTTGTTTTTATTTTTGGCAGTCCCACTTAACGTTAATAAAAAAGCAAATTTGCATATTTTTAAAAATAAAAACGTGTGTGTGATATTTGTTCCTGTCTTGCGGCTCTCAGACATCTGACGTTTATTCTATGTGGCTCTTACGTTAAGCAAGGTTGGCCACCCCTGGCCTACTGTATCAGGAGAGAGTGGAGGGACCATAATTAACTGGTTAAACTTAATTTTTACTTGATCTGTACTGGAATTTGTAAATATTTTTAATATTTTAATGTTTATAATTTAGAGTGTCATTCAAGACATATTATTTTTATAATTACTTTGATAGCTGTTATATTAACTGTATTGGTTGTATTATGGTCTTGGACCGCAATAAACTTATCTTATCTTATATGAGTCCTGGAGAGCTTTACGCTCTTCCAATCAGCACCTCCTGCTGATCTCTGGCCCAAGGGATCTCCGCTTAGCTTCAACCAGGGCAAGGGCTTTTCCAGCCATTGCTCCAACCTGGTGGAACATGCTCCCCTTCAAGATCTGCAGGACCCCTTGCAGTTCCACAGGCCTGGAAAATGGAGCTATTCTGCCAGGCTTTGGGTTGAAAGAAAGGAAAAATGCATCTACCCAAGTTTTAACACCAAGAATCAATGGATTTAATTCTAGAAAGACATATAAATTTTCCATCAACAACAGGTAGGAATTCACAGGTGGGGTTTTTCCACAAACAATTTGATATAGATTTTTTGAAAAGTCATTGAACTGTAAGGATGGAGTAGTGTCTCTGCCCAGCTGACTCGACAGATCCCCGGTTCTAAATCTGTTTCAATAATTTTTTTTCAAGAATCATGCTGGATTCAACATTTCAGAGATACATGTAGACCTCCATAAGGCATAATCAAATACAGCAATCCTCAGTGGTTCCCAATGAAGAATGTAACATTTCTTGAAGCCTCCCTTCAAAATTCTGACACATTCCACCATTTACATTAGAGGGAATGTAAGCCAGCAAGGCATATTATATGCTCTTATGAACGTTAAAATCATAAGTTTGACCTTTGGGTTGGCTTTCTGCCTAAGGCAAAGGCACTCTCTATTGCTATGAGAGGCTCCAGCCCACAGCGGGAGGCTTCCTTCAGAGTTCACACTTGCATGGAGATCAGAATTCCATATCAAAGAGCTCTCACATCTACTTCACATGTTCCCACCAACAGGGAGACCAAGACTCCATTTCAAAGGGTCCTTTTCTCCTTTACGTTGGCCTCTTCACACCTGCCCCCAAAGTTCCAGTAAGAGATTAGGTTGCCCAGCAACTAATCGCCAACCATCAAGTGACCTGGCCGAAGCCATCACGAGACCAGAGATTGGCGCCAAGAAGACTGACCAGATGGCCCAGGTGTTAGATCCTGATTAGCACCTAGATTTGCAATATTGTCCACTCCTTCCTGCCACCTCCTCACTATGACATTGACCAATAGAAAGACTAGTAAGGACGGACAACCTAGTGGGTGTGACAATGGGATGTGGTCAGCGCAGCCCGCCCCAATGCCACCTGATAAAAGACCTTGCACAACAGAAACACATTGCTTAGCCACCTTTGATCTCTATCTTCTTACCAACCTCTCATGTCCAGCTTCCTGTACCCAACACCTTGCCTCCATCTTTAACCCCTGGTTTGCGCAGCCAGGACTGGAGCGTGTATCTGCAGGTTCAGATCTCGTTCCCCCTATTTTTCACATTCATCCCTCCCTCATTCTTCTCGTGGAAGTGAATCACCCATCATCAAGACAGGTAACGTACTCCCCCTCAACGATATTCCTGCTCATGCAACAGTGCTATTTTCTGTCTGATTTCCTTAGATCTTGAATGTATGTGGTTTTTATTATTATTCCTTGTATGCTTGAACAACATCTTACAGTAAACATCGTTCAAAGAAACCACTCAGCCTCCGCGCCTATTTTCTGAGAACTCCTGGAAGGGGCGGGACCTTGGTATAGTTGGCAAAAACCCGTTATTTCGCCAGTTGCTGAACGTAAATTAAAGCAATTCGGCTAACAGGAAAGCTTCTCAAACAAGATAGAATCAGCTAGCTAGCATCCCCATTGAATAGATCTGGAGAAGTATGGAGAGGGGCCATGGCTCAATGGAAGAGCCTCTGATTTGCACGCAGAAAGTCCCAGGTTCAATCTCCAGCACCTCCAGTTATGGATTAGATAACAGGTGGTGTGAAAGACCCTCCGCCTGAGATCCTGGAGAGCCGGTACCAGTCAGAGTAGACAATACTGATCTTGATGGACCAATGGTAGCTTTGCCAACCTCCAGGTCTGGCCTGTAGCTACAGTGGGACTACTGAGGGCTCCGCCCCCTTCTTTAAAGGGCCAGCCCCCTTCCTTAAAGCCCGCCCACTTCTTCCCAAAAGCATCTAAAGGGATCCTTTAAATGCTTTTGAAACCGCCATCAATACAAATTTGGTATGCAAAACTTTGGGTTCGGTTTTTGATGGAATGTGTCACAGATAAATTGAATACTTCCCCAGTAAACCCTGTCAAATCTTTCTTTGTGGCAAAGTGGGAACCAGTTCTAGAGTTCCTATCGGCAGCTGATACAATACCGCAGAGCTGGGCTACCCTTGAGAGATGGTTGTAAGCACCCGTCGCCTCACCCTTCATTCTTAATGCTTTCTCTTTGAATTATGTTCTGTTACAATTATATTGCCTTCTGGCTTACTATATGATTTTGGCATGTTGCTATCAGATTAAATATATGTTGTTAATACCAGTTAAGTGGAATTAATTTTTGAGATCTCCGCATTTGTTGGTGATGAAATGATATAAGAAGTATTTATATATAGGAAGAATATATATAGTTGACTTATATAACTGAACAGTTGGTATCATCTATTCAGGCTGAGGACAGACTGGCAATCTGGAGCGAGATGAATGCGGAGGAAACTGCTGCGGGGGAAAAACTCCCTGGGGCTGGCCGTTCACACCGGCCGGTGTATTGCACAACGGTGCCGATATGGAGCGTTCAGACTGCTGCAGAGTGGCCCCACGTGGGCCGGCCTCCACAGTTTGTGATAGGGTTGTTTTGGCAATTTGCACATGCGCGCATGTGCACATATGCGCAAACTGGCAAAACACTGCATTCACACTGCCGCCTCCGCTTGCCTCCCGCCTTCTTCCAGTTCACACTGCCTGGAAGCGGGAGGCAAGCGCAAGACGGCCCCTGGACACCGGTTTCTCCCGGTGTCCTGTTAAAGCGGATGGAAAGCGAGTGGGAGACGGGTAAGTGCGAAACGGAGCCGACGGACAGATGCACATGTCTGAACGCGCTCCCTTCTTCCACTTCCAACGCGGGACTGTCCGGCTTTACATTGCCGGTCTGTCCTCAGCCTCAAATAACTAATCTTTATGTTTGCATTAAGTTGACAAATTGAAATGTTACAAAAATGAAAAGGTCTTATTGGAAGTTTTAATGTTATTGTAGAGATCAAAAATATTCTTGATTTCTGTAATGCTTTCATACTTACTTAAATTTAAATTAAAATATTGAATAAAAAAATGCTTTTGAGAAGAAACAGGGGGTGCATGCCCCACTCCCTCCCCTCCTGAAAGATTTCAAGAGCTCCGCAGATCGGTGGCATGCACCACCACCCATTCATTATGTCAAATAATAACAGCCTCATCAGCCCTACTGGGAAAAAAATTGCCCCACAAGCCGCAAGATTCTGGCTCCAGGCCTGCTGCTGGCCTCCAGGCCAGCGGCTGGAAATCTCCTGAAATTCCAACTATCTCAAGACAACAGACATCAGTTCCCTTGGAGACACTGGTGGTTTTGGAGGGGCATTATACCCCTCTGAGGTCCCTCCTCTCCCCAAACCGTGCCCTCTCCAAACTCTGCGTCTGGCTCATGGAGATCCTCTGTCCTCTGGAGATCATTTGGAATTCTGGGAGACATCCAGGCCATGCCTGGAGTTTGGCAACCCCACCTAGCACCAACATAGTTTGTGCAAACTGGAAACTTCAGCTGTTTCCCCCTGCAGGTGCATCGCCAGGCCTTTTGGTGACATCAGCGGTGCTCCAATTAGCTAGCAAACCGCCTATCTCCGTTAAACTGAAGAGGCTAAAAATATACCCACCCCAGCCTCCAATTTGCATGCGATTATTCCTCATCGACAAGGCTTGGCCAGAACAATAGCTACTGCCAGAGGATTATAGGGAGGCTTATATTCGGCTGGGCTGATGTGATATTCTATCCAGGCGGCTCGCGAGCCGTGTCGCATCAGATCAAAATCCCGGCTTTCATTTTGCAGTTGAGAAAGCCCATTGTTCTCGCCGGCTCCTTCCCTCGCAGGCATTTAATCCACCCGAGAGCTCTGCAAATTTGCGGCATGGAGCGGATGTTCCTTTGTACATTTTAAATTGGGCCTTTGTGGCCCGGCGCTGGTGGCTAATAAGGAGATAATGAAAATAGGGAAATTAAATAAGCTCTCTGCCACAGTTGAAAGGGCTGTTCTTTCCAAGCCGCTGTACAGCTCGGATAAAAATACATTAGGAGGATTGTTTTATAGCAGAGGGGGAGGGGGAGGGAGCTCTGGGGTTCAGTGAGTGTCAGAAATGGGTCCGTGTGGCAATATGGTGTAGCAGTTAGAATATCAGACAAGGATTAGGGAAGCGGAAGAGGAAGAAGAAATTGGATTTATACCCTGCCCTTCACTATCTGAAGGAGTCTCAGAGCAGTTTACAACCTCCTTTCCCTTCCCTTCCCCACAACAGACACCCTGTGAGGTAGGCGGGGCTGAGAGAGCTCTCTCAAGGACTGCTCCTGAGAGAACAGCTCTGAGAGAACTTATGGTTACACCAGCAGTGGTATGTGGAGGAGTGGGGAATCAAACCCAGTTCTCCCAGATTAGAGTCTGCTCTCTTAACCACTACACCTGCGGTGTGCTGTATAAAATGTCCACAGTGCTTCCTACAGTACTGATTCCCCACACACATGCACACACCATTTTTCTCCACGTGATTGTCCTTGCCCTATATTGCTTTAGTGCTATAGTGCTCAACTTAGAGCATTCCGGGGGGGGGGGGGGGGGAGAGATAGCATGGTGGGAAAGGGGGGGGGAAGAGTACATTTTGAAATGGCCTCAGCACTTCTGAGATGGCTCATTAATGTTTGCTATATGAAATCCCCATCCCTGTACCACTTTACTCAAAACTGGGCCAACACTGGATAACGTCCAGTTTAGAACAGCCACGGTGTGTCTAGGTGTTAGCTCCTTGAATGGGATGCCTCTTTTTGTCTTAACCTGGGAGCTGACCTTTGACCCCACCTCTCTCTCGCTTTGTCCTCTCACTCGCTCGACATGGCCTTCCAATGGAGACACATGTCTCTGCAGGTCTCTGCTTTAGAGACAGTGCCCTCATACTCCCACACACACAATGCCGGACAAGCTGGCCATTTGTGATAGGGATATACTCTTTAGATTGAGCTTCTTTCTCTGTTTGGTGTAATGGTCAGGAGTGCTGACTCTAATCTGGGAGAACTGGGTTTGATTCCCCATTCCTTCACACGCAGCTGCTGGGTAACCTTGGGCAAGCCACAGTTCTTTCGGAGCTGTTCTCTCAAGAGCAGTCCTCGAAAGAGCTCTCTCAACCCCACCTACCTCACAGGGTGTCTGTTGTGGGGAGAGGATGGGAAGGAGATTGCTCTGAGACTCCAAGTGAAGGGCGGGGTATTACTCCAATCTCTTCTTCTTGACTACAACCTGAATGTAAACTGGATCTACTTGATTAAATATAAGTTCACCTTTTTTGCAATATTCTTCTGGGAGATTTATTTCCCGATAATAAGTCATGTGGTTTTGCAAACAGAGCCAATAGGAGCAGCTTTAAGATGGAGAAAACAGGGTGGAAGGGGAGGAGGTGGGGCTGTGGCTCTGTGGCAAAGCAACTGTTTTGCACTCAGAAGGTCCCAGGTTCAATCCCCCCGTGCCTCCAGTTAAAAGGACTGGGTGATAAGAGGTGTGAAAGGCCTCCCTATGAGACTTTGAAGAGCTACTGCCTATCAGAGCAGCTAAGACTGGCTTGATTGCCCTGACTTGATGTTCCTGGTCCTATATTATAGTGAACGTATGTACATCCCCCATAAACATGTCTATACCTCTTTGTAAAAAAAAAAAAGCCAACTTGCATCCCATTGCAAACAAAACTAGGGACTGGTACCTCAATAAATGTGTGGTTTCAATCACGCATACAGCCGTACATGCACTGAATGTAACATGAGATTTACTCAGCTCGTGTATACAGAAAAATCAAGTGTACTGTGTACCTGGATTGTACGTTTATTCAGTGTAACCTATGAGCAGGGCTCAAAGACGGCAGCTTCATGTCTGCATACATTCACCCCATAGGGGCACAAAACTCCCATTGAGTATCTGATTCAAAGTCTGGCAGAGCTCTCTCAGCACCGCCTGCCTCAGGGGAGGAGATTGCAAGCCACTCTGTTAGCCTGACTGCTGTATTTTATTATCAATATTGGGGGAAAGTATATGTTTGAATAATTACTCGTAGGCGATAACGAGACAACACCTATTTATACAGAGGCTGTGCCCCTCTCAGACCATTGAGAAACAGACAAAGAGACTAGTATCAGTGTAAAAAGGTTTTCTTTTACTTAAAGAATAAAAGGTAACTTATTCAAATGTTATAGGAACGTTCACTCATTCATACAGTTCTAGAAAGTCAGATAGAATAAAAGGGACGGTTGCATTAGCAGGAAAGTCACTGGCATCCGTCGAGGGTGATATTTACCTGTCCAGAGATCTGGTTTCGTCCTGCTGGAAGAATGGGGGGTATTTTGGGAAAAGGAAGAGAAGAAGAAGAAGAGATTGGATTTATACCCCACCCTTCACTCACTTGGAGTCTCAGAGTGGCTTACAAACTCCTTTCCCTTCCCCTCCCCACAACAGACACCCTGTGAGGTAGGTGGGGTTGAGAGAGCTCTTTCCCAAACTGTCCTTGAGAGAACAGCTGGTACAGAGCTATGGCTTGCCCAAGGTCATCCAGCCAGGTGCAAGTGGAGGAGTGGGGAATCAAAC
This sequence comes from Lepidodactylus listeri, assembly GCA_029233225.1. NCBI lineage: Eukaryota > Metazoa > Chordata > Lepidosauria > Squamata > Gekkonidae > Lepidodactylus > Lepidodactylus listeri. The sequence goes on along the minus strand of JARCFY010000021.1, from coordinate 8,332,968 downwards.
CCAGTTCTCCCAGATTAGAGTTCGCGCACTTAACCACTACACCAAACTGGCTCTCAAGAAAGGAGAAAGGAGCATGTGATCTGAGCCAGCAGAAGGCAAGTGTCGGACCCCAGTGGTGCACCCAAGAGCACAGGAGGAAGGATGGGAGGAGGGGAGAAAGAGCTGAGCTTGGGGGACTGTATTTATTGGGGGGGCGTCTCTGGGGGCTGGCGCTGTCAAACACCTCCCCAGGAACGCCTTAGGGTGGTCCGTTCTCCGAAGTCCTGTCCACTGAGAGGGGCCGGTGGGCATGGTCAATATTTGAATCTATCTGATGGTCAGAATGATACCCAGATAACCTGAAGCTGACACCTCAGCTGGAAGCATTGTCTTTCAGATGGAGACAGGTCTTGGGCAGCTAAATCTGGTTCCTTCAGGAAGCTTCCTGCTGTTTGCGCATCCTGGGATGAGCTCCTTTGTTACATCAAACAAGGAGTGTTGGGGGGGGGCGGTGTTTGCAGCCTGCGACATGTAAAGAGCATGTACCGTAATGGTGTTCGTGAACACATGTCTGTTGCCAAAAGGACAAGATGGCCCATTTCCTGTGTGAGTCTCTTTGTGTTAGGAGAAGCCTGCCTGGAGATGGCAACCTCGGGAAACGCCGTCTCAAGCCTCTGCTGGAGATGTCTGCAGCCCTTTTCTCCCTGGTCGTTTTGCCCCACAGTCTTTCTCGCACATTCAACCACACAGTTTAATTAACACTTATCGATTTTCTCATTCATAAGAGCGCAAAAGCACCTTGCGGGCTTACAACTCTGAGACTCTGAGTGAAGGGTGGGGTGTAAATCCAACTATTCATTTTCTTCGTCTTCTTCGTCGTAGTCTTTGTCATGTCTTCATCGTCATCTTCTTCGTTGCCATCATCTTCATCATCATCTTCTTCTTCCCATTTCAGCAATCCCTCTCACTCCCCCCCCCCACTTTCCACAACAAACCCCATGACCCTCCAAAACCACATGGAGGGTCGTGGGAGGGTCATGGATAGGGATAGATACGAATCTCCAGTTCACGAACCACAAACCAGCGATGTTCGTCAAGAAATTAGGTTCGTGATGAGGTTCCTGCCATCCCTTGCTGAGAGCAATTTGGTCTAGGTCACCCAATCAGCTTCCCATTTCAGAGTGGGGATTTGAACCTGGGCCCTCCAGACCCTAGTACAGCAATCTAACTACTATACAAGAAACTATATGTATAGATAGTTTCGGAGGGCACTTGTGCTGGTCCGCAGTAGTAAAGGTTGGATTACTGTAACGCTCTCTCCATGGGGCTGCCCTTGTGCCAAATCCAGAAGCTGCAGCTGGTGCAGAACGCGGCAGCGAGCAGAATGCGACGGCGAGGCTGTTGATGGGTCTCCCCATGCAGGATCACATCCAGCCCGCCTTAAAGGCACTGCACTGGCTGCCTATAGCATACCGGATACAGTTCAAGGTGCTGGTGCTTACCTATAAAACCCTATATGGCCAGGGACCTATCTATCTAAGGGACTGCCTCTCCCCATATGTACCCCAGCGAGCCTTGTGATAGGGGTCCCAAAATCGCCTGGTTCTTCCAGGGCCAAGGGAGGCCCGGTTGGCTGCTATGAGGGCCAGGGCTTTTTTGGTGGCAGCCCCGCACTGGTGGAATGAGCTCCCAGATTACATCAGAGCCCTGCGGGACCTTTTGTAGTTCCGCAGGGCCTGCAAGATGGAGCTCTTCCTTCTTTTTATGGTATTTCCTACCGCTACAGTATCTGTGGAATGCTATATTAACGATGCTCATCTGGTTTACCTTATATAGTGTTTTAGTATTCATTCTTGAAGTATTATAGACCAAAAATGGAAGTTCTCCTAGTTTCTCCAATGATTCTTCAATCCGTTGTTCTTACTTACTTTCTCTCTTAATATGGTACAGAAATTGCACAAAAGTTATAGTTGTATTGGACGTAATCGTTTCAAGTTGGCAAATATCGCAAGGATGCATGCTGTTTCTTGTTATGCTCATTCTATTTGCACTACCATTACTGTATGGAAAAGATTTTCCTTGTTTTGTATTTGCATTGTTTTGGCTTGTACTTTCTTTGTAAAAATAAAATAAAATATTAATTAAAAAAAAAAAAAGATGGAGCTCTTCCGCCAGGTTTTCAAGTAGGGGCTGCCTCGATTCCTCATAGCCCTGGCCCTATCATCAGAAGTCGCCAATGTGAACCATCTTGCACCGACTGAAACTGGATACCATCTTTGACGCTGCTCAGATAAGGGGGACGAAGGTGCGCCATCCTGTAGCGGTTGGGTGTGATCTCCTGTTGCGTACTGCATATTGTGTTGTGTACTGTATATTCTTGTGGATAATGTTTTATTGCTTTTATTGTATAATGAATCTGTTGGTAGCCGCCCTGAGCCGGCCGCAAGGCGGGGAGGGTGGGATAGAAATCCCAAAAATAAAATAAATAACTAAAGTGAGATTTGAGTACAGTAACGTCTTAGAGACCTAGAAGGTTGTCAAGGTATGAACTGCTGTCTTCATCGGATATATCTTGATGTGACTGTCTCCAAACATCTGTATTTCACAGGTGATTTCTTTTTTTTAAACTCAAGCCATTGGTTATGTGCTGTTCCTGCCACCATGTTCCCCCCCCCCCCCGCCCTATTAAAAGTAGCTAACTACCAATCGAGGCCATCATAAAAAACAGATAAACAGGGACGGCATACTCATTAAAGAAAAGGAGCATGTCATATTTCAGCCTAGGCCTTTGATTTGCAGGTTAATAGAAAACCCCGCTGGTAGGAATTGAGAGGGTAATTAATTGCCAGTCTGTAAAATTAACATTCTGGGTGGTTCCGGAGATAAGAGGCCCCTTCTTTGGAAACACTCAAGACTGCTCAGAGCGAAGCAAAAGGTGTTTTTCCCCCCCTGGAAAAGGGAAACAGCATTCAGCGTCTGTCCCAAGATGCTATCTTCTTAAATAATTGCCTTGTCTCGCTATACAAAATGCCCTAAGAGCCGTTCAACAGAGACATTCTAAGTTGCTCAGAAATGACTCGCGTTGTTAAACCTTTTGTTAGCTGAGGCTGTTTTCCCCTCCCGCTGCATAAAGCCAAAGATGAGGCAATTCAGGCTGCCACTGAACAATATCATGTCAATATTCTGCTAGGGTTGTCGACTCTGTGTTGGGAAATTCCTGGAGATGTGCAGGCAGAGGCTGAGGAGGAGAGAATCTGTAGAAGGGGGAGAGCTCAGCAAGGTATCTTATATATATAAAAGCCCTAGCGTAGTGGCACTTTCCAGCTCTCCCATTGGCTGTGCTGTGCACTCCATCAGCCATTGGCCTGTCAGCCACCACTAAACTCATGTGCCATTGGCTGGGTACTGGCTCCACTCCTCTTAGGGTTATAGAGTTGCCAGGTCTGGGTTGGAAAATACCTGGAGACTTGGGGGGGGGATCCAGGAGTGGTTGGGGTTCAGGGTGGGGAGGGGCCTCCCCTCAGCATGGTAGAATGCCATAGAGTCCACCCTCCAAAGCAGCCATTTTCCCTAAGGGAGCTGATCTCTGTCAGCTGGAGAACAGCTGTAAAAATGGGAGATCTCCAGGTGGGGAAATTCCTGGATATTTGAAGGGTGAGCCTGGAGAGGGAAGTGTTTAAGGAGGGGTGGGACCTCAGACAGGTACAAAGCCATAGACGCCATCCTCCAAACCAGTCATTTCCTCCTGAGGAACCATTTCTGCCAATCTCCAGTTGAGGGCTGGAGACCACTCAGAATTACAACTGCTCTTCAGATGGCAGAGATCAGTTCCCCCAGAGAAAACTCTGTGTCATGATACCATGCTGAGGCCGCCACAGCAAATTTACACTGAGCGCCCAAAGCAGGAGCACCTGCCCAATTTATTTTCACAGTGGGCCTTATTCCTAGTAATGCCATAAAATCATAGAATCATAGAATCACAGGGTTGGAAGGGGCCATGCAGGCCATCTAGTCCAACTCCCTGCTCAATGCGGGATCAGCCTAGAGCATCCCTGACAAGTGTTTGTCCAGCAGCTGCTTAAAGACGGCCAAGGAGGGGGAGCTCACCACCTACTTAGGCAGCTGAGTCCACTGTTGCACAACTCTGACTGTAAAAAAGTTTTCCCTAATATCCAGCCGGTACCTTCCCGCCCTTAATTTAAACCCATTCTTGTGAGTCCTCTCCTCTGCTGCCCACAGGAACAGCTCCCTGCCCTCCTGTAAGTGACAGCCCTTCAGATACTTCAAGGGAGCAACCATGTCCCCCCCTCAACCTCCCCTTCTCCAGACTGAACATTCCCCTCAGCCTTTCCTCACAGGGCTTGGTCTCCAGTCCACCCTTCAGAGCTCCCATTTAGTCCAGGGAACTGATCGCTGTTGTCTGGAGACCAGTTGTAATTCCAGGAGATCTCCTGGTGCCACCCAGAGGTTGGCAACCCCAAAATATTCTCCCCACCCACCTACTGGGGTTTCCAGGGCTTAACCCAGAAGTATAAACTTCAGGGGGAAGCAGGGCTTAAGCGCTCCCCCCTCTGACTTCCTGGGTGCAATCCCATGCCCCCAACCCCCAACCCCACCCTGGCTGCTAACCAGTTTCCCGGCTGTGTAGGTCTGCTGACTTCATTTGGGGGGAGGATTGTATTTTGTATGTACGTGTGTGTGTACCTGGAAGTTATGGCGACCTCTGGTGACTGACCCCTTCTGGGGGCCTGGAGGATATTCAGAGAGGTGGCTGAATAAAGCCTGCCCCCACCTCCCGACTGCTGGTATTCCAAGGAGGTTTCCTATCCAAATACTTGCCAGAGTTGGCCCTGCTTAGCTTCGGAGATCTGACAGCCTTGCCTGGGCTTAGGGTTGCCAGCCTCCAGGTGGGGCCTGGGGATCTCCCGCTTTTACAACTGATCTCCAGCTGACAGAGATCAGCTCCCCTGGAGAAAATGGCTGCTTTGAAGGGTGGACTCTAGGGCATTGGACCATGCTGAGGTCCCTCCCCTCCCCAAACCCCGCCCTCTCCTGGCTCCACCCCCAAAGTCCCCAGGTATTTTTCAACCCGGACTTGGCAACCCTACCTGGGCTATCCAAGACAGGGCTCCATTTTGGGAAATTTGTGGAGTTTGGAGCGCAGAGCCTGGGGAGGGGAGAGTTGGGGGAGGGGAGGAACCCCAAGTGGGGCATCATGTCATAGGATCCATCCACCCAAGCTGTCATTTCCTCCAGGCAATCTGATTTCTGGAGATCAGTTGTAATTCCAGGAGAGCTGCAGGTCTCACCTGGAGGCTAGAAACGCTCCTGCTGTGCCTTGATTTGTGAGGGGGCTGTAATGTAGTATGCTCTGTGTAGCAACCAGCCTGCCGTGTGCTCCCAGGTAATGGCGCCCGCCGCGTGGCCAGAGCACATGGTCAGGCAGAGAGGGGAGCTTGAATCTGGAGGAACAATCGACGTCCGGATTCAAAGCCTCCACCAATGTGGGGCCTAGGTTCTCCCTGGGGAGCCAATGCGGCCAAAGGCTCCTCCAGGGAACCTATGACAAACATGCGCCTATGTGAAGCCCCTATCAGGTCTTTTGGGTGCGGCCGGAGGTGTGGCTCCGGCCAGCATATAATGAGGGCCCTGGAGCCCTGGAAGCATGCTTGTTCTGACCATCTACTGGACATGCTGAATCACTCAATAAAGGCTTCATGATTTCACCGTTCCTGGTCTCCCGAGTCCAGTATGCTTCAGGGGCTAATCTAATGAGTGAGGGTAGTGTGTGTGTGTGTGTGTGTTCTCCAGGGCTGCCTTCAAAAACAGAAGGGAACAGGTGTGCAACATCAGGCCCTTCATTTGACCAGCTGATGGATCAGCCGGGACTTGCACGCATTCCCTTTATATACCCCCTGGCTTTGTTTATTTGTTTAATTGTTTTACCGTCAGGTCACAGCTGACGGACAGTGAACCCCGTGGGGTTTTCAGGCCAAGGGGGGTTCACAGGTGCTTTGCCCTTGCCTGCCTCTGTACTGGGATCCTGGACTTCCTGAGTGGTCTCCAGCAGTGTTCCCTCTAAGCTGAGTTAGTGTGAGCTAGCTCACAGTTTTTTAGCCACTGGCTCACACATTTTTGTCTCCGCTCAGGAGGGATGGCTCCGGAGCAGACTAATAGATGCAGGAGCCAAATTGCTCGCTCACAGCTTTAATGCCAGGAGCTAACAAAGCAGAATTTTTGCTCACAGGACTACACAGCTTGGAGGGAGCATCGTTTCCCATCCAAATACTAACCAGGGCTGATCCTGCTTAGCTTTTGAGCTCTGACAAGACTGGAATATCCTGGGCTATGCTTTATTTATCCACTATCTTTTCCTCCAATGGGGACCCAAAGGGCCTTTCCTCACCTTCCCAGCCTCCATGTAATCCTCATGACAACCCTGTGAGGTAGGTTAGGTTATGAATAGGTGACTGGTCCAAGGTCACCCAGCAAGCTTCCACGGCACAGAGGGGACTTGAGCCAGTTTGGTGTAGTGGTTAGGAGCATGGACTTTAATCTGGGAGAACCAGGCTTGATTCTCCATTCCTCCACACGCAGCCAGCTGGGTGACCTTGGGTCAGTCACCAGTTTTCTCAGAGCTGTTCTCTTGGGAGCGGTCCTCAAAAGAGCTCTCTCAGCCCCACCTACCTCATAGGGTGTCTGCTGTGGGGAGGGGAGGGGAAGGGAAAGGAGATTGTGAACTGCTCTGAGACTCCTCCTCCTCCTCCTCTTCTTCTTCTTCTTCTTCTTCTTCTTCTTCTTCTTCTTCTTCTGTCTCCCAGGTCTTAGACACCCTCCCTACTTCTCCACAGTGGCTGAAAACTACAGAAAAAGGACTTTAGGTTTGACCCATAAAAGCAGTTCTTATACTTTCCTCTCCGAACACGAGCCCCGTCACTGGCACACTCTCTATAGCAATCCTCTTTGTGCTAAAATAGATGTCGCTGTCCTCTGTGGCTTTGGTGAGATGTTATGTATTGTGCACTGGGTTCAACGCATGGATGAGCAGGACGAACGCGTAATGATCAGCTTAGTTTATTGTACCCAACAGAACATGAGAAATACCAGCCAAGGGGGCCAACTATATACAGACCCCTGAGACACACCCAGTCCCATTGGAGGGTTTGAATCTCCCGCCAAAGTCCCTATTGGTGTATCCTTGGACGCTCAAGATCCTTGGCCCCTATTGTTCCTTGGAGCCAAGCTCGGAGTGTCTGTCGCTAGCACCTAGCGGTGGCCAGCGAACATAACATTGTGCTTTCTATTTATCGGCTGTAAAAGGCACAATTCTCCCGTTAAGGGCTTTTCAAAGTCTCATCAGCGTAAATATCACCATTGGGGTTACGGGTTCCTTCCCTGGGCGATCTCCTTAACAGGTTTTCTTATGCCGTGTTTCCAAGAGAAACCCGTTAAAGAAAGGGAAAGTTGAATTGAATGCTTCCAGCCTTCAAAGGAAGAAAAGAACAGCGCCAGTTGGGGCAGAACAATATATAATACGGAGGAGACAAAGAGGAACCCGAAAGCAGCTTTTAAGAATATATTTATGACCCTGCTCTCGTTAGAATGCGGAGCCTTTCAAGGAGAAAGGAGCTTCTCCCCCCTCCCTTTCCTCTTAGTGTGGAATATAAAATTCTTCAAGCAAAAAGGGGGGGTCAGCATATCCATTCCCTTTAGCATGCTCCAGGCTTAGCTGGCATCTTTGAAGCCCTCAGTGAAAAATTTATGATTTTTTGCTGAAAAGATTTTAGGACGTTAACGGGGGGATTATAACCTTGTTCCCCGATCTCCCCCCTTCCTGATCTTTCATCCTTTCCTGGAGTGGCACCCTCTTACATTCAAATGAGGCCTTCCTTGCCCAGAATGCAGGCTCGCCTTTCGGATTTAATACACACCCCTCCCAAAAACTTCGTAGATTCACTGGAGATGCCCGGGATTGAGCCGGGGACCTTCTGCATCTACCACTGAGCCGCAGCTCCACCCTAACTTTTAACCAACCTCATGATACAAAGGAGGGCCTAAACTGGAAAAGGCAGCTATATGAAATAGACACGTCAACCTCTTTTTTTCCTCAAGAGAACCTCCCCCCCCCCCGCATCCTTTTTCTCTTCCCATGTTAATTCTATCTTTACGCAGCGCATATTTCCACAGAAAGACGCGACTGAGAAACAATCACAGTTTAGCTGCCCCTTGGGATTGGCAACCGGAGAAAGGGGGCAGGAAGCGGGAAATCTTCCCACTGCACCTGGCGAGCATCACTCATTATTTAAGCTGATGGCTGTTTCCTTATCGAGGAGGGGGACAGGTTGCGGGGAACCACCTGGACTGCCTTGTGGAGAGGAAGAAGCCCATTTAGAGCGACTGGAAGACATTTGCAATTCAAGAAAAAAAAAATCCCTGAATGAGCCTTTTGGGGAAATTTTAGGCAAACCTGGACTCCCTCATCTACCACGATGGTCATCAAACAGCCAAGAGGCCGCCATGGGAAAACTCTCCTGAGAAAAGAGATGGGATTGGTTGGCGATACTTTTCTCAACAGCTGGAATGGTTTTTTTTAAAAAAAAAAAACACAACAACTTGGGAATGTGGAACATGGTATTGATTTTGCATGCCGAAAAATAATCCCAGAGGATCAGCGCTTCTTGCAAAAGCCGTGTGCGGAATGAAACCAGTTTCTCATTGACACTGGGCAATTCGGCATCCAGCATTCATTCACTCCACATTTTCTCAGCAATGGGCAATTCTGCATTGGCTGTTCCTGCTGTTGTTTTACAAAACCTATGCTGGAACAGAAATCCCCCTCTGCATTGCAGGCTGCTTTCACTTTCTCTGCTCATCGGATTTTATGGTCCCTTCCACACTGCATGCCGCTTTCGCTCTCTTTGATCATTGGGTGTTATGGTACCTTCTGCAAAGATTTATGGCCGTTCAGGAGAGACTTTGCAGTCAGTACGGCATTGCCCTGGATTATTTGAATGTAGTTTTAGGCTGTTTTTACATCTGACTTTCACGCTGGAATCATTCTAGTTCCAAAAAAACCTGCCCACACCTCTGTGCGGTGTGAAACCGTGCTGCTACTGAAATGTCCACATCTACTAATTGCCCTCCTGTGGTCAAGCTAGTATTCAACTGGCTTGATTCTGCTTTAAACAATTGCTGTTGATTAGTGCACTTAGACCCCCTGGAGTGAAATTTCACACCACTGTGAAATCAGCACAGGAAAAGACAGCAGTCAAACTACTTTAGAGGGGAGGTGTAAAATGACCCTTAAGCTGTACCTTTTCCTCCCAGCTGAGAAAATGTCGAGCGAATGCCAGATGCAACGGTGGGAAACGCCAATGCAGAATCACCCATCGCTGCCTCTTTTCCTTTCGACGGGACAGCTCCATGGACGGCCCATTCGCTCTGCTTTGTCCTGAAGGATTCTCACCAGCTTGGCTTTGTTTCGATTTGGAACAACCTCTTTTTAAGAAACGAACAAACGAACTGTCCAGCAACATGAAGACTGCATTTGGGATTGCTGGGGTGGAGAGGATGCTTTTGCAGAATGTGATGAAGGCGGTGGTGGTGGTGATGATGGATGATCATCACCATCATCTCCATAGTACTGTAGCAGCTTCTTGTGCATTACTCATGGGGGGAGCTTTACAACAACCCTGTTAAGTAGGTCCGTATCACTAGTCCTGCATTACACAGAGGATTTCCCTAATGTTGTACCATCGGTGCAACTTTGGTCCTTTCCGCATTTGCCTGCCACTTCGGATTTTCTCCATGTTCGAGTCAAGGCAACTTAAGTCCTCAGCAAAACAGCATCCAAATAACCCGGGGTAACAGCAGACTGGGACTGGGCTGACCACTGAAGGGAGGGGATACAGTGCAGAATGGGGGGGGGGGGGGGGACCCGGAATAAAAAGAAGGTTGAACTCGATTTTAGTGCAGAATTGCTTGGAGGACACCGCTGTGAACATGAATGAAAAGGAGAGTGCGGGAAGGGCCATCGCTTGCTTCATCACTGTCCCATCCATCTCCACCTGGTTCCCAGCCAACGGCTAGCAACCCTGAGCCCGCTGGATGCTGTGGAATCCCAGTCCAGAGAAGTTTCTCTCCTTTGGGATCCCCACAGACACATTTGGGAAGGGAATGGCAGAACTCCCATGCAAGTCTTGCGAGATCACTGTCTAATTATTGGGAATGTGTTTGGCCTAAAGCAGGAGTCAGATTTCACAAAATGGCTGGAAACGCTGCCTAAATATGGGAGATAATTGTCAGAAGATGGTCCCCCGATAATACTCTTATTCAAAGACCCATTGGAGCTTTGAGAACTTGACACCACTCCTACACTTGTCCTGGGGTTGCCATGCCATGCCTGGCAACTAGCGGGAGCTTTGGGGGCAGGGACATGGGGACTGTATTACATGTGCCTTGATGTCACTTCCATGAAACCCAGACGCGTCCTTGAGTAGCTCTAGGAATCACCTGACACTCTATAGTTTTACCATAGAGTTTTCAGCAGTTCCTAGACCTACGTACCGCATCTTCCAAGTTTCCCCCAGGAATGATGTCACAGTGCATACGACACTGGTATTATTATTTTTTTAAAAAATCTCCTGATGCCACTTGGAGCAGTGTTGGACAATGCAAGTTGCCAGCGGGAGGGCTCCCACCATAAGAGACCTGGCAACCCTACCCCATCCCCAGATGAGACAAAGATGTGTGTGAGAGAGAAAGTCCCTGGCCCAAGGAGCGTCCAGCTGCCCTCAACCAGAGCCAGGGCCTTCTCAGTCCTGGCCCCAACTTGGCGGAGCTCTCTGCCAAATAACATCAGGACCCTGCAGGACTTGTTACAATTCTGCAGGGCCTGCAAGGCAGAGATATTCCACCAAGCATATGGTGGAGGACAGTAATGGTTTTTAACAGCCATCAAATCTACCAGTTGCCTCCTCACTCTCCTCCCCCCCCCATGTTCATATTAATGGGGGTCAAATTTTTACTGTGGTGCTGGTAGGGCTGCCAAGTACCGGCGACTTACCGGAGGGGGGAGTTGTTCCCCCCCCCCGGGAGCTCTTCTGGCGCGTGCGCTTTGCACGTGCGCCACGGTGATGTAATGACATCACCCGGAGGTGACGTCATCACGTTGGGGGTGTTGCCAGGGCAACGCTCTGGCCACGCCCCCAGCGTGATGACGTCACCTCCAGGTGACGTCATTACACGGGGAAAGTCGTCCTCACCGGACGACTTCTGGGGCGGGGTTCCCTAGGTGCTGGGTAGGCTTATGTTTTATGATAGTACATCTGTTGTTATAATTTTTTTTTAAATCCCTTTGTTTTAAACTGTGTGCACTGCTCTGAGCCCACTTTGCAGAGAAGGGTGGTATAGAAATTCAGTTAGACAGATAGACGGACAGACGGACAGACAGACAGACAGACAGACGGATAGACGGATAGACGGATAGACGGATAGACGGATAGACAGACAGACAGACAGACAGACAGACAGACAGATAGATAGATAGATAGATAGATAGATGGATGGATGAGTGGAAGACTTGCTCAGAGGTGAAGAAGGTGACTACAAAAAACAGGGCCTTCTCAGCGGCGTCCCCCAGCTGCAGAACACCTTCCTTTCTGCAACCGAATGTTCCTGCTCTCACATGCTTTTGTTTCATTTGTGGGCAGAACCTGTGACATTAATTCAATCCCTATATAGTACATTGTATCAATTGGTTTTCTCAGCCACCTCAGAAGTTCCGGGGAAGAGCCCGCAGGATTTTTTTTGGAGGGGGGAAGGAATGATGGAGTGAAGGAAAAAGAGCACCAGAAGTTGCCAGCCCGAGTCGTGGTGCCCTTGGAAATTCTCACTGCAAAACATGAGATCCCTAGTATCTTTCCCACATATATAGGATGATTCTTGGCAGCCATCCAGGAAACCCAATGAGCTTTCAAGACCTTTCAGCTTTTGGTTCTTGGCCAACGCGTCAGGAAATCCTCCCAAAGAAGAATGTCAGCTAAGCCCCTGCACAGACCTACAATAAAACGTCTCAGATGTTCTGCTCAGTTTCACGTCCCTCCCATCCAGCGCAGGAGGAGCCGCCAAGAAGCCAGCTGCGCCCGCAGTTCTGGTGCCTCAGAGAGCAACTAGCTCCGGGATGAACTGGGGTTGCAGTCAGTGTTCCCTCTAAGCTGAGTTAGTGTGAGCTAGCTCACAGCTTTTTAGCCTCCAGCTCACACATTTTTGTCTTGGCTCAGGAAGGGTGGCTCCAGAGCAAACTGACTTATGCAGCCACCAAGTCGCCCGCTCACAACTTTAACGCCAGTAGCTCACAGAGTAGAATTTTTGCTCACAAGACTCCACAGCTTAGAGGGAGCATTGGTTGCAGTTGTCCTGGTGGGAAAACGTGCAACTGCAGTCTAGATTTCAAAAAGATACAAACATCGGTTTGAATAAAAAGCCTAACGGCCTTGACACGATTTGGTTAAATAATAACGATAAACTAATTAATAAACTATATAATTTCCTATGAAATCAAGAAATGCAGGATGAAGTGATAAAGCCAACGATGATTCAGTGGATGAGGGATTTGGGTAGTAAAGTTGAGATAGACAGATGGACCAAGATATGGAAGTCAATAAAATTTTTGAAAGTATAAACTATAAAGAAAATATCTATATTTGAAACTATAAAGAAAATATCTATAAAATGTTTTATCATTGGCATTGGTCACCTGATAAGTTGCATAAATGGTACAATAACATATCAAATAAATGTTGGGTTTGTGGGAGCAGCATAGGTACCTATTTTCATATGTGGTGGATGTGTGAAAGGGTTAAAGAATACTGGTTGAGGGTCAAAAACATGATTGTGGGAATCGTGGAATTAGAACTACCTTTGGATCCTGTAATATTCCTATTGAACGTTGCCTGAGGGAATATCAAAAGAAAACCAAAAAATGTTGTCCTACATTGTGACTGCAGCTCGTATTTTGCGGGCGAAATTATGGAAACAATCGACTCTTCCAAGACGAGAAGAAATAATCAGCACTCTGCTGAACTGGGCTGAAGTGGACAAACTAGGCTATCTTTTGAACTCACAAGCCAAGAGGGACACGCTGGAGGTTTGGTCCAAATTCTATGAATGGTTGGAATAAGTATATGGCTCATTGTATATATATGTGTGTATGTTGATTGTGTTGTTAATGCAGAAAAATTCAATTAAAGTATTAAAAGAGAGAGAGAGAGAGAGCAACTAGCTCCCAGCTGTGCATCGTAAGTGGTAGCCACATGGCAAATCCCATTACATTCCAGGAAAACAACGCCGTTGAGGGAGTTAAAGGAAGGGGCACATTGTCAGCCAAATAAACAATCTCCTGAAAAATCTAGGGTGATCCGGAGGCAGGAAAATCACGGCTGTGGTTGTGAGAAAGGGTTTTGCAACAGACACACACTAGGGTTCCCAGTTCCAGATTGGTAAACTGCTGGAGGGGAGGGGACTCAGCAAGGTATGATGAAGAAGGAGGAGGAAGATATTAGATTTATACCCTGCCCTATTGAGTCCACCCTCCAAAGCAGCCATTTTCTCTAGGGGACCTGATCTCTACCTTCTGAGCCATGCCAGATCTCCAGGCACCACCTGGAGGCTGGCCACCCTAATGTACTTCCATACCATGTAGAAGAAGAGGAAGAGAAGAGATTGGATTTATACTCTGCCCTTCACTATCTGAAGGAGTCTCAGAGCGGCTTACAGTCTCCTTTCCCTTCTCCTCTCCACAGCAGACACCCTGTGACATAGATGAGACTGATGGCTTTTTCCCACTCACATTGTGCCGGCGTTCTGCCTCCGTTTGTCCCGGCGCTGGGTGTCAATTTCACACCCTTTGCTGCGGCGTGTGTGTTAATACGGGGCTTCGCGTCATTTTCTCCGTGCCTTACACGCCGCAGCAAAGGGTGTGAAATTGACACCCAGCGCCGGGACAAACGGAGGCAGAACGCCGGCACAATGTGAGTGGGAAAAAGCCCTGAGAGACCTCTTTCGAGGACTGCTCCTGAGAGAACAACTCTGAAAGAACTTGTGACTGACCCAAGGTCACCCAGCTGGCTGCATGTGGAGAAGAAGTGGGGAACCAAACCCGTTTCTCCCAGATTAGAGTCCGCCGCTCTGAACCACTACACCAAACTGGCTCTCGTAGGATATCTTCTTTTTTAAAAAAACAGCTGGAATGAAAAGAAAACCTGGCAGTTCTTTTACAGCAACCTGCATGTCCTGGTTGGGGTTGAAGACGATTACACACTGTCTCTTGGAGCTGCCACTCCAGCAAGAGAGACAAATGGACTTCTTATGGGCCCAGCTCTGTAACGGATTACACACAGCCCTAGCTCATCCATCTTGGCTCCATTTGACTCTCATTATAGGCTGGAAATGGAAAGTCATTTTTTACCACCGGGGAAGACAGTTAGCAAGTTGGAATGGATCCCCCAAGCCTCGGTGCCGTGCATTGGGAAGGGACATCCATTATCCAGGGGGCCACTCCAGCCTCGCTTGTTCACTATTTATCATCCCAGAGAGCAGTTGGCAAGGCTGCGGTCCACAAGCCGGGCTCCTGGACTTTGTCTTGAGCGAGCCGCGAGAAAACGAATGGACTCCGACTCAGTTTGCTGCATGGGAGGCAAAAGAGCCGCGTTGGCACTTTCAAGAAGAAGAATATGGAACGTGGCTGTCGCACAATGCAAAAAAAAAAACCCAAAACCCCACCTTTTCATGGAGAATGTTGAGAAAGAATGGTTGCAAAACGGCTCTCGGGGTTTGGGATGAGACCAGTGTTCCCTCTAAACTGAGTTAATGTGAGCTAGCTCACAGTTTTTCAGCCTCCAGCTCACACATTTTTGCCTTAGCTCAGGATGTAGGGCTCCAGAGCAAACTAGTTTATGCAGTAGCCAAATCGCTCGCTCACACCTTTAATGCCAGTAGCTCACAAAGTAGAATTTTTGCTCACAAGACTCCACAGCTTAGAGGGAGCATTGGATGAGACCTCCTTTTGGTGCAGTGATTAAGTTTGGCGTAGTGGTTAAGTGCGCGGACTCTAATCTGGGAGAACCGGGTTTGATTCCCCACTCCTCCACTTGCACCTGGCTGGACGACCTTGGGCAAGCCATAGCTCTGTACCAGCTGTTCCCTCAAGGACAGTTGTCTCAGAGCTCTCTCAGCCCCACCCACCTCCCAGGGTGTCTGTTGTGGGGAGGGGAAGGGAAAGGAGTTTCTAAGCCGCTCTGAGACTCCGAGTGAGTGAAGGGCGGGATATAAATCCAATCTCTTCTCTTCTTCTTCTTTTCGAGATGTATCCCAAACTGGGTGTGGGAGGTGAAGCACAGTGGTCAACCTCAAGGGTGCTCTATGCCAGCGCTACTCGCTCTGCAGCTAACAGAGCACCACATTCATAGTGACCATCAAGCAAAACACATGGACACATGAGGCTGTCTTATACTGAGTCAGATGTCTGGTCCATCGAGGGCAGTGTCTCCCACATCACCTCCTGCCTGGTCCTTTGAACTGGAGATGCTGGGGATTGAACCTGGGACCTTCTGCATGAGGAGGAGGAGGAGGAGAGGAAGGAGGAAGAGATTGGATTTATGCCCCACAGAGTGGCTGTCAATCTCCTTTCCCTTCCCCTCCCCACAACAGATACCCTATGACAGGGGTGGGCAATTGTTTTGGCTCAGGGGCCACTTTGTGGGAGCGGAGGTTGGCGGAGGGCCACACCTTTTAAAATGATTGCATTCATTAGTTAACTTTGCATTTCAGAAAAGGTATCAATTGTATCATAAAATCAATAAATATAAATTAAATTAGATAGTGGTAGTTTTATTCCATTTATTTATTGTGCTAATTTCATATCATCTATAGCTGCAAGCACATTTAATTTTAGAATCAGTTTGATGAGACACATGTACCCTATCACACTTTTCTACAATTTTTTTGAAATCAGGAGTGAGATTGCTTGTTGAGATTCTCATCACAGCCTGCAAGTTAATGTCTGTCAAGGAGCATCTATATTTACTCTTGTTGATCTTCGTGCAAGAAAAACTTTGCTCACAAATATATGTAGACCCAAATATAGAGAACATTTTCCCAGCAAATTTCTTCATACATGGAATTTTTTCAGCAGAGAAAGATTAGTAAAAATCAACTAGTCTCACAGCATTAAACATTTCTTTCCCAGTGTGATCTGACTGCATGTCAGTAAGTTCAAGCTGCAGCTCCTCAGGTGTTGTATCAATATCAGCAGCGATGGGATAAGACAGCAAATTGAATTTAGGCTCAATTTTCTTGAAGTCCGGAAATCTTCTTGGCGGGCTGCAAAAAACTCTGTGGCGGGCCGCATAAAACTCTGTGGCGGGCCGCATGTGGCCCCCGGGCCGCAATTTGCCCACCCCTGCCCTACGAGTTAGGTTGGGCTGAGAGAGCTCTTTTGAGAACATCTCTGAACAGGGCCTTTTTTGGTAGAAAAAGCCAGGCAGGCACTCATTAGCA
The DNA here is from genome assembly GCA_029233225.1 of Lepidodactylus listeri. Lineage (NCBI taxonomy): Eukaryota > Metazoa > Chordata > Lepidosauria > Squamata > Gekkonidae > Lepidodactylus > Lepidodactylus listeri. Next base: position 8,316,432 of record JARCFY010000021.1, on the reverse strand, counting down.
TAATAGGCCACACCCAACAGCAGGAACTTATTAGCATATTAGGCCATACCCCCTGACAGCACAGCTCATTAGCATATTGGGGATTGGGGGGGCTGGGAAGCACAGGGCAGGCATGGAAGCTTGCCTCTTTCCCCCCTGAGCTTCTCCGCCCCACTTCAGCATCGCCTTTCTAGTCTCCCCCCCCCCCCCGAACCAGACGGCCGGGGAAAGGCTCTGCTGAAGTGCCTGGGATCAGATCGTGGAGGGAAAGAAAGGCCTTTTCAACATGCCCGGGTTCCCTGCCTGCCCTTTTCCAGCTGCCACAAGTCAGCTAGAGAAGGAAAGGCAGAGAGAGGCTTTTCCTTGTCCATTTCACTCTCTAGCTGACTGGGGGAGAGTGAAATTGATAAGGAAATCCAGACAGCTCCCCAGAGGGAAAGAGGGCATTTTAACATGCCCCCTTTCCCTCTTGTGTGTAACGTGGGGAGGGCAGTGTGCTCTGTAGCCACGCATGCCAGAGGTTTTGATTGTAGGCGTGGCCAACTCAGGAAGCCAGCCGGAACTCCATTCCTGTGCGTTCCTGCCCAAAAATAGCCCTGTCCTTGAAAGAACTTGTAAGTGACCCAAGGCAGATGCTCTACCACTGAGTCACAGTCCCTCTCAATAACCATATCTACTTCCATCCCTGGAAAGGAGGCCCTCACCTCAGGAAGGCTCACAGCTTACGTGTTACTCTGGCTGCAGCTGCTTCAAGGTGGGTGTTAATTAGGTTCCCTTAAGCAGGAAGGAGGAGGAGGAGGAGGAGTTGGTTTTTATACCCCATGGCTTACAATGTCCTTTCTCTTCCTCTCCCCACAACAGACACTCTGTGAGGTAGGTGGGGCTGAGAGAGCTCTGCAAGAACTGCTCTAGACAGGACAGCTCGGAGAGAACTGTGGCTGACCCAAGGTCACCCAGCTGGTTGCATGTGGAGAAGTGGGGAACTGAATCCAGCTCTCCAGATGAGAGTCTGCCGCTCTTAACCACTACACCAAACTGGCTCTCTGTTCCTCAGGAAGCCTCTATTCCTGTGGGCTGTTATCATCCCCGTGGGTATGCAACTGCCAGTTGGAAGATGCAGACTCTGAAGTTTATAAAATTACGCACAGGGTGGAGAGAACTGATCAAGAGAAATTTTTTCTCCTAAAGAAAATTGCTATAAAATGATGTATAGATGGTATATGACACCTAAAAAAATTGCAATTTTTAGTCAACATGTATCTAATAAGTGTTGGAAATGTAAACAAAAAGAAGGTTCCTTTTATCATATGTGGTGGACTTGTGAAAAAGCGAGGAACTATTGGTCAATGATATATGAGGAAATGCAAAAAATTGTGAAATGTACTTTTAAAAAAACACCAGAATTGTTTTTGCTAGGTCTTAAGTTGGAAGATATAGATGTCAGTAAACGGACAATGATATGGTATATGGTGACAACCGCAAGAATGGTTTATGCACAAAACTGGAAGAATGAAAGAACTCCAGAGCTTTGGGAATGGCTCAGAAAACTAGTATTTTTGGCTGAAATGGACAAATGGACTAAGAAACTGAACAATCAAGATTCTATGATATTTTGGACTTCCGGCAAGACTTGCGAGCATGGCGGACGTGCTCCTCCGCATCTGCGGGGAGCACGATCTGTACCCGGCGGGAAGAAGGGGCTCTGGACTGGTGCCGAACCCCCAGAGACCCCAGTGAGGGGGCTCTGCCTGGGGTGGCTCGAAGGGGATCTCTCCCTACGGTGGCGACCGAGGGATAGCGATCCCTTTTCATCACCCCCATAGGTTCCCCCGCCGTGGGAGCCGTATGGCTGAAAGCGCAAATCCGAGAAGCAGCAGAGAGTGCGAAGCAATGAGGCTGGAACTGACAGTTACGCATGGAGAAAACGTGAGTCTGAAGTAAGAAAAGCAGAACACAGCGGGAAGACGGCGGGAGGAGTGAAACCCCCCCCCTCTCCGGGACTAGCGTACTTACGAGACTCTTTACGTGGTGTTACTGCAGGAATAAAAGCCCATCCGCCTTGCTAAATGGCAGAATCGCTCACTTGGAGATATAAACTTTAGAAGAACATAAGTGCTGTTTGAAAATTTGCTCCTTTCGTTCATCTTATCTATCTATAAACAAAGAGCGTAGTCTCAACAATGAAGGGGAAACCGAAACCTTCCCCCAAACTAGGAAGTACAGCTCCGAGTTCAAAGGTTGATACCACGGAGATGAGTGCGGTGTTCTCCTCGTTATTGCGACCTCTAGTGGACCAAATGACAGCTCTCAACGTTAAAATGGACAAAATGCAGCTAGAACTAAAAGAGTCGAATAAATCCACAGAGAAGCTGCAGCGAGAACTTCTGGAAGTAAAAACTTCAGTAAAAAACCAAGACGCAAGACTACAAAAGGCAGAGAAGGAAAAGGCCTTCCACCACGATCAGCTTTTGAAATTACAAATGGACAGATCGAATTTTTTCCTAAGACTTCAGAATGTGCCAGAAAACACAGGAGAAGACCTTAAAAATTTGCTAAGTGAAGCACTTGAACCAGTGACAGGCATGAAAGCAGCGGATATAAAAAGCGATATGGATATGGTTTACAGAACATATCCAGATTACACTAAAAAGAAAAGCCTGCCTGGTGAAATTATGATAAGGTTCTCCAAAAAATCTACAAGAGACGTGGTGCTTAGGACCACAAACAAAGCAGCTCTGAAAATCCTGGGAGAAGAAGTAAAAGTGATGAAGGATATTCCATTTGAAATAAGGAAAAGAAGGAAAGCCTATGGAAAATTGACATCTTGGCTCCAGTCTGAGTCTATCATCTATCGTTGGAATACTCCAGAAGCACTATGCTTCAGCATCAAAGATAAGAAGTATAAGATTGACTCTGTTCAACAAGCGAAAAAATTTCTGGAAAAAAGCAAAGAGCAGAAAACTGGGAGAGACTCAGATGGCTCACTGGCCTTGCAAGAAAGCATGTATGGATTTGATAGCTCAAAGAGTGAAGAAGAAGTGTCTGACTCGGAAAAGGGAGCTGCGGCTCCAAAAATAGTTGAGACTGTTAAGACAAGAAGAGGACGAAAGAAGAAATAGTGATTAAACTGTTTTATTAAGCATTGCACTTATGTATTATAAATGGTTTAATTAAACGTATGTCTCTAGGTGGGCGTGCCTGCCAAATAGTTTTGATAACTTTTATAGTAGCAGTAACAAGTAATTGAAATTTATCCAAGGTTCTAAAGGCTTCATAATTATATTATGTAACAAGGTAGTATTAAGCAAATGATAAAGTACTCTCTGTATAAGGTATATGTAGCTTAGATTGTAGCGTTATAGTTGTAGTTATAGAGAAAAAAAAAGATTCTATGATATTTTTAGAAGAATGGAAAGATCTGCAAGAATATACAGAAAAGTGTATTGAATTAAAGGGAAACATATTTACATTTTCTAACTATTGAAAAATCTGTAATAACTGTATATGTATCTAACATTTTTAGGAATGGAATAATATATAAAACATTAGAGGTACGTATGTTATAGAAAAAGAGCTAAGTACTCAATCCTTTTTAATTAGTAATTTACCTGTTAATCTAAGTCTAAGTACAGGTGTGGGGTCTGCTGGAAGCCTAGAAGGGGGGAGGAGGAGGGAAAATAAAAAGAGGTTGATAAAAAATAAGATGAATGTACTGTCTAATGTAAATGGTGACTTCAATTAAAAAAAAATTTTGGAAAAAAGAGAAATTTTTTCTCCCTCTCCAAAATGCTAGAACTCAAGGGCATCCAATTAGGCTCATGGACAGTAGGTTCAGGATGGACAAAAAAGAGTGGTTAAAATGTAGAGTTCGCTGCCCGAGGATGCTGTGATGGTCACAGGAATAGCTTTAAAGGGGGATTAGATAGATTCATGGAGGATAGGTCTGCCAATGGCTACCAGCCATGGTGACTGAGGGGAACCTCCCCATTCAGAGGCACTGAACCTCTCAATCTTAGAGCTAGGAGCCAACATCAGGGGCAAGCCTCAGCCTCTATGCCCTGTTGTTGACTGTTCAGAAGAACTAGTTGGCTAGGGGAGACAGACAAATACCCTCCAGGAAGGAGTTCCAATTTTTGGCACCACAACCAAGAAGGCCCTGTTTCAAGTTGCCACCCATCTAATCTCAGAAGGCAGAGGCACCCGCAGCAGGACCCCGGAGAACAGTGAGAGATAACTGGGATTTTTTTTCTGGATGGGAAGAGTCCATGACAGACTTAACTGCTGCCTATTGCAAAGGCCCAGAAAATAATCGTATTTCTACATGGGCTACCCCCTTTCTGCCTATCCAGACACAGAAAGATGCAACGCTGGGGGTCCAGCAGGGCAGGAAATATGATTCCCACCCATCCCATCCATTCTTCATGGACCCCCATTTCTCCCTCTTATTGCCCTTAGGTAACAAGGCACATTTCTCCATCTCACCCGTTTCTGTTTCCCAGACATGCCCCGCGTGAGCTTTAACTAGCCCTCTCGTGCGCCGTGATGGACGAGGTGGCTGAAAGCTACCACAGGGTCCAAGCGCACCGCATTAAAGAGCGCATTAATAAACTGTACTCTTTCTTTCTCTCCCAGAAGATTGTGTGTCAGTCAGAGCATTCCCGGCATGACAACCCCATAAAGTGGAGCCACGCAGGTCTGCTAATTAGTGAAACTGAGAACAGCGAATGCGATCTAGAAATTCAGCCGGCAGATACCTTACAAATCCCTCTGTGCTTTGTAAGGGAAAGCTGTCAAAAGTTGTCAGGGCGAGAGAGCTGACCTCCACTCCTCATGTTGTCTAGGTCTAAACATCCCATAATCATTACTCAGAGGCCCTGTTTTGGGCTCGCCGGCTCACAGCCGCTCCTTCTAGGCCTTTGAACGCTCAAAAGAATGTTGGAAATTATGGGATTTATCCCTAGAATTCACCCACACTCGACTCAGAAAAATGAAAATTTTCCACAACTCCCCAGTTCCAACCTGAAAATTCCGCTGTCACCTTTAAATCTTCCACGTTAATTCAATCAGTCCGCTTCTGAATCTCATTTATCTGAGTACGTGTTATGTATTCTCAGTGTATGTGTTCTTTTGTTCTCTATCATTTGGCGGGATTGGCAACTCCAGGATGGGAAATTCCTGGAGATTTGGGGGTGGAACGTGGGGAGGGAAGGGTTTTGGGGGGGGGGGACCTTAGTGAGGTATGAGGCCGTTGAGTCTATTGGGATATCTGGTCAATATAGCAGAGTTTTGCCCAGTCACAGAAGCATGATGCTGAGTGCAGTAAATAAATCTCCCAAGAAGTATATTGCGAAAAAGATAAACTTTCATTTGTTCGGGTACATACAGTTCACATTCGGGTTGCAGTCAAAAGAAGAGGGCTTCTGGAGTCCTGGCCCCACTGCTGGACCTCCTGAGGGCACCTGATATTCTTGGCCACTGTGTGACAGAGTGTTGGACTGGATGGGCCATTGGCCTGATCAGGGCCTTTTTTGGTAGAAAACGCCCAGCAGGAACTCATTAGCATAATAGGCCACACCCAACAGCAGAAACTCATTAGCATATTAGGCCACACCACTGACAGCACAGCTTATTAGCATATTAGGCCACACACCCCCATGTTGCCAGAAGAGTGGTCATCCAGCCACACCCATCTTTTGCTTCTTATTCTGTTCACCTTGTTTGTTGTCAAAACCCAGGGCTTTTATTTGTCGCAGGAATTAATTTGCATGTTAGGCCACATACCTCTTATGTAGCCAGTCCTAATGAGTTCCTGCTGTTGGGTGTGGCCTGTTATGCTAATGAGTTCCTGCTGGGTGTGGCCAACTCAGGAGCCAGCCGGAACTCCGTTCCTGTGCGTTCCTGCCCAAAAATAGCCCTGGGCCTGATCCAACATTGGCTTCTCTTATGTTCTTACTAGCCTGACACCCGTGCTTCGCTACGGTATTTAAGTTCCATGAATCCAGTTATAATACTGATTGTGTGAAGTTTGAAAGGTAACATTTGTTGTAGGAATTCTAATGGAGAAGATTGTAGTGTAAAAAATGAAGTGAGACATACATACTGGGTTTTTCTCTCTCTACTGAAGGACCTGTCTGTGGACCACAATTGGTGGTTCTGCCCTCAGGTGCTAGGATCACCAGGCTGCTTGGTGAGCTCACTCTGGAGCAGGCCACATAGAACTGTCCACTTAAGAAACAGTCATCTCTTAAGTCAACTCCTGCCACCTTCCATTTCTACTGGTGTTCCTGGATTGTTTTGCTCATATGGAGACTGTGTTGTTCTGAGCGTCTCAGGGTGATATTGCTGGTACTTGGCCTGTGCAGCTCAGTACCCCGCAGGAGTACTATGTGCAAATGTCTTTGCTGCATTCCTAAGTTGCCTCCTCCTTGTAGCGTTAAAGTACCCTAGCCCTGCTCCAACACCTGACAGACAACCGCCTGTCTGGTGTGTATGTCTGTGGGGGGAATTATGTTTAAAGGCATCTGGGAGGCTGGGCCAACAGTAGGGCTAAAGCAATCCTGCTGAGCAAACCTCCCTGGTGGCTGTAAGCATCCCACCTCCTCTCCTTCACCTGACAGGCAGCTGCGTGTCCAGTGTAGGAGCGGGAGGAGTATTAGAAGCCACTGTGGAGGTGGGGCCAGCAGGATCACTAAGGCGTTACTACACCAGAGCATCTTATTTGGTAAACATTTCATCTCCAAACCTTAGCAAGGCAGTCACTTCCCTACATTTCCAGACAATGCCGGCATTGCTCATGGGAAGATATTCTCAAACACCGATGGCTCTACGTGTCTGTTTATATGGTGCTTCCATTCCAGAGGATATATTCCATTATCTGCTATTTTGTCCTATGTATACCAAAGTCATGATTAAGTTTCTTGACAATTTGTTAAAGGGACAAAATCTCCCCTCTGATTTGGATAAATTGGTCTTTCTATTATCTGACACCAATCTGTTTGTTACCTATAGAGTTTCACTTTTCGACCTGGCTGCAAGGAAAATTAGGGCCAAGATCGCTGCTTCAGTAAATGAATCTGAGAAACCGGATATATCTTCTAGATTTGTAATTTTACTGTTTGTAATTAATTGCATTTTATTTCTAACCAGGGCTTTTTTTGTAGAAAAAGCCCAGCAAGAACTCATTAGCATAATAGGCCACAACCAACAGCAGAAACTCATTAGCATATTAGGCCACACCCCGACAGCGCAGCTCCCTCCCAGGATCGGCTTCCCCAGGTGCCCCGTGGCTTGAGGGGTACATGGGGAACCCAAGGGAAGGAAGGCAGTTTCTGGATTGGCTTCCCCAGGCGCTCTGCAGCTGCGGGGCGCTTGGGGAACCCGAGGGGAGGCAGTTTAAACTGCCTTCCCTCCCTGGATCAGTTTAGCTTCCGCAGGTGTCCTGTGGCTTGCGAGGCGCCTGGGGAACGGAAGGTGGGGGGAGGCTGTAGGCATGGCCAACTCGGAAGCCAGCCGGAACTCCGTTCCTGTGCGTTCCTGTCCAAAAATAGCCCTGTTTCTAACAATTTTTAAAACCACTCTTGTAATCATGTTTGACCCTTTACCTCTATATTCTTAATTTTCTTTTGTGATGGCCTTTGGCAACATGCAATAAATATGTCTGTCTGTCTGACTGACAAAGGTGTTGCTGCTGGGGCGGGCTCCCCCGTGGCTTTAAGCACCCTGCAACTGCTGCTGCACCTGACAGACAACTGCCTGTTAGGTGTAGGAGGTGAGGGGGAGTATGTTGGAAGCCATTGGAGAGGCTGGGCTAGCAGCATCACTGCAACTCACAGGTGGTTGTTGGCCATTCCTGATTTCCTCAACTGCTGTCAGCTCTCTGTAGTCTCCTGTAACTGTTTTTTTTTTTACCTCAGAATGCTGAGCTCTGCAGCTGCAGAGAGTGGGGGGTGCAAGGAGGCAGCCACATAAGAATCAATGGGGGAGCACATTTTCCCCCTTTTGACCCACATAGGGGTCAAATTTCTAAAAATCTCTTCTTAGTGAGCACCTACGGCATGGTAGGAGCACTCTCCCCGAATTTGGTGTTTCTAGGTCCAGCGGTTTGGCCTGGGCGTTGATTTTACGGTGAGGGGACTTTCTTTTATATATATATAAGAGAGAAAGAAGACTAATGTAAAGAGTAATTTCCCTATCACAAAAGGCCAGCTTGTCCGGCATCATGTGTGGGAGTATGAGGGCATTGTCTCTACAGGAGAGACCTGCAGAGACATGTGTCTCCATGGAAGGCCATGTTCGGATGGGGGATGACAAAGAGAGGAGGGGTCAGAGGGTAGCTCCCAGGTTAAGACAAAGGCAGGCATCCCAATCAAGCATCCATTTTCTCCAGGGGACCCAGTCTCTGTCATCTGGGGACCAGTTGAAATTTCGGGAGATCTCAAGGCCTGCAGGTTGGCAGCTCTATTGTTCTGCATTTATTTAAATTGGGTTGCACTCTACCTTTCTGCTCAGCTAACAGGGACATATTCTTCCCATCCAAGGAGTCTTCCTTTGATACAAGAGGAACAAAACTCCTCTGTGAGCTGAGTGAAATGGCAGGAGACAACCTGTTCTTGTACAACTGTGTACTCCATAAAATATGCACAGAATGGCTTGCAGCAATATATTTTTAAAAGCATTTATTTATGCGTTTACTTCATTTCTACCCCACCTTTCTCCCCAGTGGAGACCCAAAGCCACTTACATCATTCTCTTCTCCTCCATTTTAACTTCACACGCAACCCTATGAGGTAGGTTAGGCTGAGTGTGTGACTGGCCAAAAGTCACCCGGCAAGCTTGAGAATGTGAGGACCAGTTTGGTGTAGTGGTTAGGAGCACGGACACTAATCTGGGAGAACTAGGTTTGATTCCCCACTCCTCCACATGCAGCTGCTGGTGTGACCTTGGGTCAGTCACAAGTTCTCTCAGAGCTGTTCTCTCAGGAGCAGTTCTTGCCAGGAGAGATTTCCCAGCCCCACCTACCTCACAGGCAATGCTCCCTCTAAGCTGTGGAGTCTTGCGAGCAAAAATTCCACTTTGTGAGCTACTGGCATTAAAAGTTGTGAGTGATTTGGCTGCTGCATAAATTAGTTTGCTCTGGAGCTATCCTTCCTGAGCAAAGACAAAAATGGGTGAGCCGGAGGCTAAAAACCTATGAGCTAACTCATACTAACTCAGCTTAGAAGCAGGGGTCCGTTGGAGTGGGAGCGCACAGGAGCGCAGCTCCGGTAGTGAGGAGCCCAGGGGGTGGGCACATGTCCAAGCCCCGCCCCCTCCTCGGCTTCCCCGAGCAGTGCAGAGGCGCAGCACCCCGGGGAAAGCCCTGCTAGGGTCTTTATTGTTTTTAATGTTTTGTTTTAATATTGATAATTTTATCATTGTTCCTTTTATGACTGTGTGCTGCTTTTCCAGAGACTTGCTCAAGGTGGCATATACATTTTCTAAGTATACCATTTTTTATCTGGGCACATGGCACATAAGTACTGGAGAAATTTCACCAACCCTTCAGCAGCTTCCCCCCCATCAGTTTGGTGTAGTGGTCAGGAGTTGGACTCTAATCTGGGAGAACCGGGTTTGATTCCCCACTCCTCCACATGTAGCTGCTGGTGTGACCTTGGGCCAGTCACAAGTTCTCTCAGAGCTGTTCTCTCATGAGCAGTTCTCAAAAGACCTCTCTCATCCCCACCTACCTCACAGGGTGTCTTGTTGTGGGGAGGGGAAGGGGAAGGGATGGGTGGTGCCCATGTCCTGGGTATCTCAAGTCTACTTGAAACCGGTGGTTTCAAGGGAGCAGGAAGAGAATGAGGGTGTGTTCTTGAGGCTTATTTTTATTGTACCAAGTATTGGATGGGGAAGGGAATGGAGGAAGAGCAGGCCAGTTTCACTCACCTGTGGAGTGGAGCCTGAGGGGTGGGTGTTGCCTTCTGACACACTTCCAGTATGTTAGGGGGTGTGGCATATGCAAATGAGTTATGCTAATGAGCTCCTGCACCTCTTTTTCTACGAAATGACCCCTGCTTAGAAGGAACACTGCTCACAGGGTGTCTGTTGTGGGGAGGAGAAGGGGAAGGAGATTGTAAGCTGCTCTGAGACTCCTTCAGGTAGTGAAGGGTGGGGTATAAATCCGATCTCCTCCTCCTCCTCCTCTTCTTCTTCTTCTTCTTCTTCTTCTTCTTCTTCCACAGCAGACTGGGGATTCGAACCTGGGTTTCCCAGATCCTGATTTGACACTCCAGCCATTCCGCTCTGTGGGCTCGGACATAAACCTAGAAACATAAACACTCGTCACAAACATTTAAAAATCAACTGTAATCACAGAATTCAATAAAAACAGTTAAACATCAAAGTAAAACTGTAGCATTAAAAAAAATTAACGAGAGATCTCCAGCTCCTAGCTTTTTCCAGTTTGCAAGGTGAATCCTGGTTTGACAAGCGAATCATAGCTTCCAGAAACCCTGTTTCAGTGCTGTATTTGAATGTACCTAACCCCTACCTGTTTTACTTATTTTTTAAAAAAATATGGAGACGGTCAATACCCCTTTCTTTGTTAATATATTATGTATATAAAGAAATGATGGGGAGAGGCAGTATAATACAGATCTCAGAAGCAGTGCAGGGTTGGTTCTTGGATGGGAGACCACCAAGGAAGGCTCTGCAGAGGAAGGCCAGGGCAAACCACCCCTGCTTCTCACTTGCCCCGAAAGCCCCTTGCTGGGGGAAGCTAAGCGGGGTCAGTGCTTGGAAGGGAGACCACCAAGGAAGGCTCTGCAGAGGAAGGCAAGGCCCAACCACCCCTGCTTCTCACTTGCCTCGAAAGCCACGTCCTTTTTACATTTTAAAGAAACATTATATGGAATATGCAAAACATATCAAATATATAATGCTACCTGTATTGGAATTCCACCTGTTCTTCACACACACACACACACACACACACACACAGAATGCTTCTCCATCACAAAATTTCTGGCTGACTAGAGCATCCCTATAAATGTGCATGAAGCAGAAAAATGTGGAATGTTTTCTCGGCGGGGGGGGTAACCCGATGCAAACTACGACCGAAGGTGGGACTGTGAACATTTCTCCATCACGGAAAACACAGCTGTGCTATGCTTTGGGATGGGAAGTGGGGGAGAGCTATGTTTTTAAGAGGTGTGATTATGATTTTTATTGTATTTACTCACCTTTCTCCCCCCCCCCCCCCCGACCTTCCAAGCTACAGTCGACACGGGGACGGGGGAATAAGAGATCAGCTTTTGCCATGGGAAGGAAATAATCGAACTAAGAACACGTGCACACAAACGGTTTCCTTGCTAGAAATTCCCCCTATTCCTCTTGCTAATATCAGAGAAATTCTCCGGTGACCTCTTCCTTGAGGGTTCACCAGTGGGTGCATTGGGGGTACCGAAAGACAAATCACCCCCATTAAGCCTATGCAGCTGGTGAAAACAAGGTTGGTGCATAAACATCATTTTCACATAAACTGACTGCAGGTTTACTTGAATGTAAGTCAGGATTGCAACAGCCGGACAGGGGGAGGAGGATGCTGGCAGGCAAATATCCTGGTTGGAAGAACTTGCTAAATATTAGAGCTAAAATACTAACAATAATTATTAATGATTATTTTGTATACAGCAGTTCCCCAGCGGATTGGTTTCTGAGGTTCATCACCTAAAATCTTGCATAGATATAAATATATAGCTACAAGTTAAAGAAGGGGGGGGAGTTGTGGGGGGAAATAACTAGGACATTCCCTTCTTCCCATAGCCCAGTACTGCAAGACTGCTGGTCTCTAGGACTAGGGTTGCCAGCCTCCAGGTGGGGCCTGGGGATCTCCTGCTTTTACAACTGATCTCCAGCTGACAGAGATCAGCTCCCCTGGAGAAAATGGCTGACTTGAAGGGTAGAGTCTATGGCACTGTACCATACTGAGGCCCCTCCCCTCCCCAAACCCCGCCCTCTCCTGGATCCACCCCCAAAGTCTCCAGGTATTTTCCAACCCAGACTTGGCAACCCTATCTAGGACAGGGTTGTCAACTCCAGGTTGAGAAACTCCTGGAGATTTATTGGGTGGCGCCTGGAGAGAACAGAGATCTGACGAGACCAGGCTTGCCTGGGCTATCCAGGTCAGGACTAACCATTTATCAGTATTAGAATTATGATTATCAGCTGGTTAGCTGTTGTGGTGACACTCTAGGATTCCACCAAAAGTCTATGGTTTGTGCTGGTAGTGATGTTGGAACCTCACCTTGGCTCCTGAGCCTCATCCACCGGCAGAACAGAAGTCTGCTTTAGTGGAAGAAGACCTCTTTCTTTCATTTTCTTTATGAATTTGTGGCAGGATTGTCACCAATGAGGTTAATCCAAGGCACGATTATTACTAATTGAAAACTTCTTCTGCGACCTGAGCACTCCCCTGAGGATAGGGTTGCCAAGTCTGGGTTGGAAAATACCGGGGGACTTTGGGGGTGGAGCCAGGAGAAGGTGGGGTTTGGGGAGGGCAGGGGCCTCAGCATGGTACAATGCCATAGGGTTCACCCTTCAAAGCCGCCATTTTCTCCAGGGGAGCTGATCTCTGTCAGCTGGAGATCAGTTGTAAAAGCAGGAGACCCCCAGGCCCCACCTGGAGGCTGGCAACCCCACCTGATGAGGTAGAAGCCGCCATCTTTATCTCTGCAGACTGACAGGCATAAAAACATCAGAGTCCCCAGTATATTGTCAGTCAGGGTTGCCAGGTTGACTTACCTGGCTAGTGGGGGTCTCCTAATGTCCTTCCGAAAGACCTAGGGCTGCCAAGTCCCCCGGTAGGGCGGGGGAAACACCGATTTTTAGTCCTTCCCCCCGCTTTTTCCAAGTTGGCCACCGGGGGGACAAAATGGCTGCCTTAAAAGGGAAATGTCTGCAGAGAGCCTGCCCTGCAGTAAAAAGCCTCACCAGACATTTCCCCTTTAAGAAGTCAGCAAGAGAGCTTCCACAGCAAGAGAGGTCCGCCCAGAGATTAAGGAGGGCCTGAAGGAGCTGCTTTTGCATGTGGCTGGCAAGGTAAGTTTCTCTTCCAGCTCCTTTCCTTCTCTCTCCCTCTTTCTTTTTTCTGTCTGTCTGTCTGTCTCTCTCTCTGTCCCCATCCAGCAGAGGTCTATCAGTGGCTATTATTAGCCACATGGTCTAAATGGAATCCTTTGTCTGGGGCAGTGATGCTCTGCATTCTTGGTGCTTGAGGGGCAACAGTGGGAGGGCTTCTGGAGTTCTGGCCCCGCTGCTGGACTTCCTGAGGGCCCCTGGTATTTTTGGCCACTGTTGTGACACAGAGTGTTGTACTGGATGGGCTGTACTGGATGGGCCGATCCACTGTGGCTTCTCTCCTGTTCTTATGATATGAAAATCATATTTAGCACTTGTGTAGCACTTAGTGCTTCATATTCTGCCGAGATGAGGAAGGATTCAGTAGGGCCGTTGCTCAGTGATAGAGCATCTGCTTGACATGCAGGAGGTATCAGCCTCTTCAGCTAAAAAAGGATCAGGTCATAGGTGACATTAAAGATCTCAGCCTGAGACCCTGGAGAGCCACTACCAGTCTGAGTAGTCAATACTGACCTTGATGGACCAATGGCCTGATTCAGTATTAGGAAACTTCATGAGTTCATGTGTCAGCATGTGGAAGCAACAGCACAGGATGTGACATCACAAAATGATGTCACTTCCTTTCTCCTGGCTCCACCCCCAAAGTCTCCTGGCTCCACCCCCAAAGTCCCCAGATATTTCCCAAGTTGGACTTGGCAGCCCTAGAAAGACCAGAAGTGACATGGGGCATTTTCGGGCCTAATTCTGGTTTCCGGCCTACTTCCAGTTTGGGGCGTACTTCCGGTCAGGGGGAGACACTCTGGTTTTGGGGCAAAACCCTGCGGTAGGTTTGGCTTCAAACCCCTCCCTCTAAGCTGGGGAGTCTTGAGAACAAAAATTCTACTTGATGAGCTCCTGGCATTAAAGTTGTGAGCGAGCGGTTTGGCTGCTGCATAAATTCATTTGCTCTGGAGCCATCCTTCCTGAGCTAAGACACAAATGTGTGAGCCAGAGGCTAAAAAACTGAGCTAGCGCACGCTAACTCAGCTCAGAGGGAACACTAGGGTTGCTAAGTCCGGGTTGGAAAACACCTGGGGACTTTGGGGGTGGAGCCAGGAGAAGGTGGGATTTGGGGAGGGGAGGGGCCTCAGCATGGTACAATGCCCTAGAGTCCACCCTTCAAAGCAGCCATTTTCTCCAGGGGAGCTGATCTCTGTCAGCTGGGGATCCGTTGTAAAAGCGGGAGATCCCCCAGGCCCCACCTGGAAGCTGGCAACCCTGGGGAATACTGCTGGCAACCCTAATATTATTATAAGCTACTTGCTGAACTTCCGGTGTACTGCAGAATGTTCCAAGGGGAAGACGTCTGTTAGAATGCCATCCCCCAAAAATGATCCCAGCTCCATAAGAAAGTGCAAAACCCAGCTGGATTAGGAGACAATATCTATGTAAGGCCTTGGAGCAAGTGGAGAAAGTCTGCTGTTATCAAGGAAGGAATAGAGACACTTGCTGTGGGGAGCCCAGAGGATTCTGGGAGTTCCGTCGGGCACTGGGCCAAAAATACTGTCTGCTGTCACCAATTTCTGCCACTAAAATCAAACTGTGGAGAAGCAGACCTGGGTAATGACAGCTGCATTTGCAAGGCAATATACGAGCAAGCAAATCCGTCTCTCCTCCCCTTACTTGGAGAGGGGGGATTGCGTGGGGAGGAAGGGAGTAAGGAGAAATAATTGGCTCCCTGCATCATTGACTCCGGATCCCATCATCCCCATGCCCCATTAACTTGGGATGTGGGAGAACAGTGGGTGTTATTGGTGATAAGTGCCCTAGCATCGAGAGCTGCTCTAGCAGGGAAGATGGGTGCCTCACCAGAGGGCAAATCGTATCTTGCTAATTGCGTGGGCTTCGTTTTATTATCTCCTCATGAGGGCTGGTGAATGGGCATCGGAGAATATATGAGCCTGTCGCCTAATGAATCCCAGAACAGTCAAGCCAATCTTGTAATGCACCTCTGCCTGGCAACAAACACTGAAAGGCAAGTGGTGAATGCTTCCTTACCCACAAGGTGGACTGTGGGTAGAAGTGGCAACAGGGAGTGGCGCTGTCTGCATGATGGTGTTAACACTACTTCCAGGGAAAACCCAGAAGTGATGTCATATACCTCTCTAGGACTTGCTGGAAATTCCTTGGTAAAACCACTTTCCAGCAATTCCTAGAGAGGTATGATATCACTTCTGGGTTTTCCCGGAAGTGACGTAATGACATCGTGCTGATGGTGGGTTTTTTCCTACATTTTTTTTCGCTACCAGCCAACAGAGTCTTTGCCAGAGGAAGGCTGTGCCAGGCGAATGCATTCTTCACATGCTTCGGAAGGTGTTTCCACAGTACAGGTCCAGCCAGGACAAAGCATGATTTCAGTGGGGGAACTATTAATAATTGAGGTTTTCAATTCCAGGTTGGGAAATTTCTGGAGACTTGTGGTGGGGTCTGGGATGGGTAAGATTTCCAGAAGGGAGGGACCTCCTCAAGGTATAATGCCTTATGGTCCACCCTCCAAGGCCACCATTTCCTCCAAGGGAACTGATATCAGTCATCTGGCAATCACCTTATAGAGGCCAGTTTGGTGTAGTGGTTAAGTGCGCGGACTCTGATCTGGGAGAAGAAGAAGAAGAAGAAGAAGAAGAAGAGATTAGATTTATACCCTGCCCTTCACTCACTTGGAGTCTCAGAGCGGCTTACAAACTCCTTCCCCTTCCCCTCCCCACAACAGGCACCCTGTGAGGCAGGTGGGGCTGAGAGAGCTCTTTCCCAACCTGTCCTTGAGAGAACAGCTGGTACAGAGCTATGGCTTGCCCAAGGTCATCCAGCCAGGTGCAAGTGGAGGAGTGGGGAATCAAAGTGGAGGTGCAAGAGGAGGAGTGGAGAACCGGGCTTGATCCCCCACTCCTCCATATGCAGCTGCTGGTGTGACCTTGGGTCAGTCACAAGTTCTCTCAGAGCTGTTTTCTCAAGGGCAGTCCCCGAAAGAGCTCTCTCAGCCCCACCTACCTCACAGGGTCTCTGCTGTGGGGAGGGGAAAGGAAAGGAGTTTGTAAGCTGCTCTGAGACTCCAAGTGAAGGGCAGGTATAAATCCAATTTCTCCTCTCTTCTCTTCTCGTGTCTGTGGTTAACTCCTTTATTATCTGTATGCCAACTTGCTGCGATGTACATGTCCCACTGCAGGGCTATTTTGGGGCAGGAGCGCACAGGAACGGCGTTCCGGTTGGCTTCTGAGTTGGCCACGCCTATAGCCTCCCCCCCCCCGGGTTCCCCAGGCATCTCGCAAGTCACGGGGCACCTGGGAAAGCCAAGCCGATCCAGGGAGGGAAGGCAGTTTAAACTGCTTCCCCTCCTTGGGTTCCCCAGGCGCCCCGCATCTGTGGGGTGCCTGGGGAAGACAATCCAGAAACCGCCTTCCTTCCCTCGGGTTCCCCAGGTGCCCTGCAAGCCACGGGGCACCTGGGTAAGCCGTTCCTGGGAGGGAGCTGTGCTGTCAAAGGTGTGGCCTAATATGCTAATGAGTTTCTGCTGCTGGGTGTGGCCTACTATGCTAATGAATTCCTGCTGGACTTTTGCTACAAAAAAACCCCTGTCCCACAGTATGTGTCATTCCAATCTTAGCTATATTTATTGCTCACTTACTTATGCATCTTGACTCTAATCAGCTCTTCTTGGCAACTGCTGCCCCCCCCCCCACCTGCATGTAATATTTGAGGGAATCTGTTTAAATGTACGTGAAGAAGTGTGCACAGGCTGAGTCTCTGCTCTCGCACGTACACAGGGGTGAGCTTGCTGCTGGACTCCAATTTCATTCTCGCATCTCTTTGTTAACGTTTGCATTTACATACCAATTTGCTGCCATCCATCGATCCCACCAGTCACTCATTCCAGTTCCAGCTCTCTACATATGCACCTGGGCTCTGCAGTGTTCCCTCTAAGCTGAGTTAGCGTGAGCTAGCTCACAGTTCTTTAGGCTCACACATTTTTTGGTCTTCGCTCAGGGAGGACGGCTCCAGAGCAAACGAATTGATGCAGCAGCCAGTAGCTCACAAAGTAGAATTTTTGCTCACAAGACTCCACAGCTTAGGGGCAGCATTGTTTCTGAGGGGCCTCTCTTAATGTCTGCTGTGAGGCCTCTGCCCTATGCAGTCAAGGATCAGACCTTTGTTGATGAAACAGAGTTCTTTATTTCCTAATACTACATTACAGGTCCTCAGATTATTGTTAGAGATAAGGTATACAATAGAAGCAGGCTTAATATACCCTCCAGTACAATTTGAATTCCCCATAGGCAACCAATCACAGAAAGGGAAAAACCGCGGGCTGAGGTCCTTTGACCGTTTTGCTTCCCACAGGAAAAAGGTTAGGTGTGAAGTTGTAAATTTCCCTTCTTAAATTGGGCTCCTCAGATGTGTCCATTCTGTGCATAACAAATAGCTCTCCAAGGTCTTCTCACACCGATAAGAAAGTTCTGTGTCTCCGCTGGCAGGGAGGAAAGGAATGCGGGGGGGGGGGGGAATGAGAGGCCGATTGTTCTCGGGTGACATGTGAAAGTATGCAGTCGCCACTCTCCCGGACCAAATGGTTACATTGACCAGACCCATCGTTAGCAATAAACGGCAGACAATAAACCAGGGGGGGAAAGGAACATGCGACAGCATGAAAGAGATAGCAGAATGTTACAATTGAAATGCCAATGCAGGCTACATATGATGTGGTTATACAAAGCATGAAAGAAAACCTTTGTTAGGATCCCCAGATCCTGACAGCTGCCCCCTCCCACCCTCTTTTTCCTGTCACTAGTTTTTTAGATTTTGTTCCGGCTTTGTCTGAGGAAGGGGGTTTTGCACACAAGAGCATACACTTTGAATAAACCTTTGATGGTCTCAAAGGTGCCACTCGACTCAGACTTTGTTCTGGCAATCGCCTGGAATTCCAGGAGGTCACCAGGCCCCACCTGGAGACTGGCAACCCTACTAATCCCTGGGCAGTTGACCAGAGCTGTTTTGTGGACACACGTGGGTGGCATCAGCCCAGCAAATATGAAGGTCCAAGGTTGTAGAGGGTCTGACCCATCAGCTTTTAAAAGTCTTCCAGGTCAGCCGTGACCTATGGGTAACTCTGCACGTGCAAAAATATCCTGCCCATGGGAATTCTTGAATCTGCAGCCTTGCATTTCTCTTTGCACGGAGCAGCACAGAAGCCCGGATCCAAAAGTTCCGTAAGGTGGATCCTAATACCCTTTGGGTGCGTCTGTAACAAGGCACGTCCTGGAAGTTTGCCTGCCAAAGAGAGAAAGGCGAATCCGTGTTCCCTTGAGTAAAACAAAAGGCCTTCCAACTGCAATGGAATTATCCCACCATTGGTGATTTCCTTCCAGGCTGTGTGCCAGAAGAGGAAGTAAAACAGTCTCGGAAGGAGAATCACAATAGCATTGCTGCTAAATACAGCTGTGGCGTCACGTTTCCAGAAATCCCAAAATCGTAGGGCACAATATGGACAATATCATCCTGCAAGATTTGATGACGACGATATTACCAAATTCCATTCATGGAGTTCTTCTCCGGGGAGACTATGGCTGATTTTACACCTCCCCTCTAAAGTAGTTTGACTGCTGTCTTTTCCTGTGCTGATTTCACAGTGGTGTGAAATTTCACTCCAGGGGGTATAAGTGCACTAAGAAACCACAATTGTTTAAAGCAGAATAAAGCGGTATAATACTAGCTTGACCACAGGAGGGCAATTAGTAGATATGGACATTTCAGTGGCAGCACAGTTTCACACCTCACAGAGGTATGGGCAGGTTTTTTTGGAACTAGAATGATTCCAGCGGGAAAGTCAGATGTAAAATCAGCCTATATCAGTGGGACTGTCATTTCCCGGTCTGGAGGTGGGATGCGTTAATGCAAGCTGAGCCCGTCTTTCCTCCACCTTTGGAATGTACTCTTTCTCCCTCGCTTCGCCTCTCACTTCTCTGCGTCCTTGGTTGCAGTTTCTCACAGGCTTTGTTTCTAATTGGGAGTTTTTTCCTACAGGTGCAAAATGCTACTCTTTCCCGCTTTTAGTCTGGGAACAAACGAGCCAAGTGTATTTGTGCAGCTTTTTTCCGAAATGTTGATTGGGAGTTTCATTTATGACAGCATTGTTTGAATATACTATAATAATTGTTCTTCTACATCACATCACCCTCATTACTGACTCAAGAAGTGTAACCCAGTTGATACACCCCAAATAAAGAAGCTCTTGTTTAAGGCCCTTTGCTTGAAGTTTGAAATCTTTTGGGACTCTCACAGACTGACCCCAAATTCTGGACAGATTTAGAAAGTATTGTTCCATTCTCCATGCTTTCCATCCTTATATCTGTCTCTGCACACAAATGCTCACACCCAGAATGAAACTTTGTTGGTAGTGGTGCCACTGGAGTGTGGTCACATGGCAAACTTACCGCAATTTGTTCCTGCTGTAGATTTGATCGGGGACATTTTTTAGCGGGTTCAAATGATCATACATCCCTTGCCCAACCGATCAAAATGAACTACCGACGTGTAACTGAGCGCTGTTTTATGTGCGCTTGGGCATTCATGCGTTTAGTATATTCAGCCCAGGAATGGTCATTCACACAACGGTGAAAGCTGGGGGGGGGGGGAACAACTACCACAAGAAGGATGTACAGACGACCTAAATTGCGATCATTGCAAGTGATGGCTGTCCAAATCACCAAAATCACGGATTCAAAGTGCAAAAATTCAGAAAGTACATGATTTTCTAGGTGTAGGAAAACTCGCTAGGGAACTGGGAGGATTGCGCAAGTGATCCTGCTTCAGTGTGGGAGGCAGATTTGGGTGTCTGGTCAGCAGTTTTAAATGCAAGAGGGAATAGCATTGAAACCAGATCAAAATGACCGTGTGACCACATCCTAACTTCGTTCTGTTGCTTTAGACCAACACAGCTACCCACCTTATGTGCTGCACTTTCAGTGCTCTTGGCTTCTTACTGGCTTCTAAACTTTCCCTGTTCCCAAGTACACATCCCTGCCTTCCTTCTCTGCTGAGGACTGTGTATCACCTTCTCCAAATCCTGACGGGCTCTTCAGTAAGACAACTATCTGTTCACTATCTCCTAACAATTAGCTCTGACTGAGGAACAATCTACAGCCATAAAAGGAGTTCAACTGAAGGGTGAGTGTCCCCTTCTCCAAAATCTAATCATTTCTCAAATAAGAGAGCTATCTGGGTACTATTAGGTCCCGCTGAAGAAACATCTGTAACCATGAAAGAAGATTATGTCATCATAGGGTGATTCTAGCATCTGTGGGCGATTCTGTATCTGGCATTTGCTCCATGTTTTTTCAACGCTGAGGAACAGGTGCAGCTCAAAACCACACTCAAATACCCCAGGGCAACGCTGTTCTGACTGCGAAGTCACCCCTGAACGGCCATGAATCCATGCAGAAGGTACCATAAACCCCGATGATCCAAGAAAGTGAAAGTGAAGGCAGAGGGGAATTTCTGTTCAAAGGTAGGTTTGGTAACAACGGAGGAGAAAGCCAATGCAGAATCGCCCAGTGTTACTTCAGTGAGGTGCCCACCAAAATCTCTCCGCTTATTCATCATATCGTATTCCAAGGTTCTTTTTCTAGCTGAATATTAAAACAAACAAACCGTGAGCTCAAGTTAGCCAAAACCTAGGGTACAATTTTTTAAAAAATAGTAATAATTGTTTGTGTATAAGACAGACCTTGGGTTTGATCCAGACAGGTTTCTTTTTTTTCCTTTTTTGCTACGACTTACCCAACCCCCTCTGATTATTACAGTCCCCACCGAACCCATGATCCCCACCATAGTCTTTTCCATGGCCAAAGAGGACTTCCTTTTTTTGCACCAATGGAACCACTGGCTGGATCCAATCCACAACCGACAATTTCCAATCATGGGCCACATACTAACTTTCTTCATTTACTACCTAACCAGTTTGGGGTAATGGTTAAGTGTGCGGACTCTAATCTGGGGGAACTTGGTTTGATTCCCCACTCCTCCACTTGCAGCTGTTGGATGACCCTGGGCAAGCCATAGTTCTGTCAGAGCTGTTCTCTCAAGGACAGTTCTGGAAAGAGCTCTCTCAGCCCCACCTACCTCATGGGGTGTGGGGAGGGAAAGGGAAAGGAGTTTGTAAGCCACTCTGAGTGAAGGGCGGGGTATAAATCTATATATCTAATAGCCAAGTGCCCCCCTTCATGCGGATACCTAATTCCGCACCGGGGGGGCACTTGGAGGGCAGAGGGGGGGTTCTGCAGGTGGGGGGTGACCCCCCCTCCTGCAGAAAAATCCAAAAAGTTTGAAAAACTTCTCGGGGATATTTAAATCCCTCGAAAAGTTAAAGCGTTCTCCGTGCACGCGCGGAGAAAGCTCTGGCCACTGTAGGGGAGGGGGTGGGAAGCAGCGTGGCAAGGCCTCACTGCTGCCGTTTTCGGGGAGGGGGGAGAGCCTCAGCGGACGGCGGTCTCCCTGCCACCGCCGTTTTGAAGGAAGGAGGGGGGGAGCCTCGGCGGACAGCGGTCTCCCTGCCACCGCTGTTTTGAAGGAAGGGGGAGGGGGGGAGCCTCGGCGGACGGCGGTCTCCCTGCTGCCGCCACTGCCATTTTGAAGGGAGGGAGGGGGGAAGCTGCCAAAGGGGGAGGGGGTAGAGGCTCGGTGCCCCCCCCACGAGTACCGCGGGTCCACCGGCTTGTCTAATCTAATCTCTTCTTCTTCTTCTTCTTTCCAGAGCTGGCTTATTCTACATAATACATATTTTTCAAGAAGACGAACACCCCTTTTCTCAGCAATGGCAGCAGCGTAGAAGTGTTGTAGAACCCAATTATCTTTACCAGGCTTCAAATGGATGCTGATAGCATCAAAGAGCCATAAAGATCAGTGGGAAATGAGCAGACGGGAGACTGTTCTCCCTTTGCGTAGCTCAGGCCTGTGGCCAGGATTTTGTGGCGTGTGGGACAATTTTTTTTCTGGTGGGAATGAAGTTCTCTGTGCAGAAAGAAAAGCCACTGAGCCAATAGGAAGCTGTTCCCAGGATAGATCTCTGAGTTGCAAGCTGTCAATCACTTTAGATGACAGTTCTCAGCTGCTGCAAGTAAATCACTTCTGTTAGCCTCAGCAACAATTCTGAGAACAAGCCGGCAGATGGGGGTGATGAATCCTAGAGACAAGAAACCAATACTTACGCAGGAAAAACTCTCCTAAAGGAGACCAGTCTCTTTACACAGAGTTAGAAGGGATCCTAGAGGTCACCTACTCCAGCCCCCTTGCTCAGTGCAGGAATTAGTCAACTACAGTAACCCACTCTGCTTAAAGGAGTGCACGCCTTTTAAAAACTGATTGAAAATGATTGAAAAAAGCATTTACAAGAGAAATTCTTGCGGGGCTGTGCCGTTAAGAAAGGGGGCAGAGCCCCCCCAAAACCCCACCATAGCTATGGGCCAGTATCTGCCATTGTGGAAAAGGTAATGAAGGCAGACTGCCTCTGAAAGATCTCCATCTGGTTAGGAGGCAGCCATGCGCGGGAATGTATCGTGTGCAGCTCGCAAGTGCATAAGGCCCTTCTCTTTTCAACATTACACCTGCTGAATAGGCTGGGCTGAGCCAGGAATCTGATGTTTGACTTCTGTCTTATGGGGCCCACGGAGTCCGACTTTCCTTGGCTCCCCTTGAACTGGTACAGAGTTTCCCCGCACATTATTTTATTTAATTAAAACCACCTGAACCCATAACAGCAGCCGAGCCCGAATCAGTCCGCTCCGTTGATGCCGTTCTAACAACAACAGCAGCGGTGGGAGGCGGGGAGAGAGAAAATAACACCCCGAGTGTTTCTCGCTTCTAGATAAACTTGGCTCTCGGGTGCTGAGGAAATGAATGCAAACATAGAGTCCGCTTTTTTCGGTCAGATGGAACGCCCCTGCCACGACAGGCCATAGCTGTCATATGGCCTGGATTTTTAAAGTACAACATTAAATAGAGTTTGGCACAAAAGGAGTAGGCCCGCCCTCAGAGAAAATTTGACACCTCGAGCCTCGTGATTCTCTGTAGTTATCAAGTGCTCGAATTAGGAGCACACGCCGATTCCATAAAGGCCACTACTTGTTTTATGTTTATTCGGCTTTCAGTACTCCCCCTTGTCCTCGTCCTGAGTCTTGAGCCAGCCAGGCTGGCCAAGGGTGGGCATGCCAGTGGAGTAATGCAGGCATAAAGTTGCTCTTGTTTCCCCTCTCTTGCCCCCTTGGAGCCAGTTTGGTGTAGTGGTTAAGTGCGCGGACTCTGATTTGGGAGAACCGGGTTTGATTCCCTACTCCTCCACTGGCAGCTGTTGGATGACCTGGGACAAGCCACAGTTCTCTCAGAGCTGTCCTTGAAAAAGCAGTTCTGGAAAGAGTTCTCTCAGCCCCACCTACCTCACAGGAGCTGTTGTGGGGAGGGGGAAGGAAAGGAGTTTGTAAGCGATTCGGCGACGCCAAGTGAAGAGCGGGGTATAAATCCAATCTCAGAGAGAGAGAGAGAGAGAGAGAGCTGGTCCAAACTGTCCTCCCTCTAGGCTTGCCACTGGCCTTTACATGACAGGTATACCCCCATCCTGGGTCCCAGTCCACCACTACTGAGAAATTGAGGAGCAGGAAGGGGGGAAATGGCTTCCGTTGTGACACTCTAGGGCCAAGGACAGACTGGCAAATTGAAGCACAAGGGAAGCGGGGCAAAAAGACCCGGGCCGAGTTGTCACGGGGCTTTCCGTTTGCACTGGGTAGACCGATGCAGGACCATACTGGGGAGGAGGCGGAACAGAGTGTTTGCACTGTGGGGCTGTCCCTGGTGGTGGTGCCATGGCGGCGCACGGCTTTAGTCTGTTTTGCTGAACTGCGCATAGGCGCATGAGTGCATAAGCACATGGGCGGTTATGCCGGATCAGTGGGTTCACATTACCGGCGCCACTGGATGCACAGCTTATTCGCGTCCACACTGCCAGGAAGCAGAATGAACGTACACCCAGATGGCTTGACACTGGTTTCACCAGGTACCTTTTTAAAGTGGGATGAAAGCGCTTCAGGACCGGGTGAGTGCGGCACAGCAACGCCGGGCAGCTGCGGCTGTCTGAACGGGCTCTCTTCATCCACTTGAAAAGCGGACCTATATTGGGCCAAAATGCCACTCTGTCCTCAGCCTAGGAATTTCCCCATGTCTCTATGGTTTTTTTTACCATAGAGATTGGGGAAATCCCTAGAGAGATGCCCCAAAATGATGTCACATCCTCCCAAAGCTCCTTCCTCCTCTGGTGCCTCCCTCAAAATCTCATGGCATTTGCTGGTCGGCCAGCTGCAAACCGCACCAGCCCCAGTACAAGCTGGGGGGGAATGCTGCAAACCTACCTGGTGAGGAGAGCGGACTAAAGCCCTGGAGATAACACCTGCAGGCAACTTCACTTGCCGATGACGCTTACGTATCCTGTTACTAGGATGAGTAGTTAATTAGATATTTTTTTTCCAGATCATCTATAACAACTAGACCTTGTTTAAGGTTGCCAGACTGCCACTATAGCAGCCTGGTAACTAAGGTTGCCACCTCCTGCTTGAAAAATCCCTGGAGATTTGGGGGAGAAGCCTGGGGGGCAGGTTTGGAGTGGGGAGCGAGGGACCTCAGCAGGGCATAATGCCTTATGGTCCGCCCTCCAGATCAGCCATTTTCTCCAGGAGGTATCTATCTATCTATCTGTCTATCTATCTATCTATCTATCCAGGGGTCCGTTGGAGCGGGAGCGCACAGGAGCGCAGCTCCGGGAGTGAGGAGCCCAGGGGGCGGGCACATGACCAAGCCCCGCCCCCTCCTCGGCTTCCCTGAGCAGTGCAGAGGCGCAGCGCCCCGGGGAAAGCCCTGCTAGGGTCTTTATTGTTTTTAATGTTTTGTTTTAATATTGATCATTTTATCATTGTTCCTTTTATTACTGTGTGCTGCTTTTCCAGAGACTTGCTCAAGGTGGCATATAAATTTTCTAAGTATTCCCTTTTTTTATCTGGGCACATGGCACATAAGTTCTGGAGAAATTTCACCAACCCTTCAGCAGCTTCCACCCCATCAGTTTGGTGTAGTGGTCAGGAGTTGGACTCTAATCTGGGAGAACCGGGTTTGATTCCCCACTCCTCCACATGCAGCTGCTGGTGTGACCTTGGGCCAGTCACAAGTTCTCTCAGAGCTGTTCTCTCATGAGCAGCTCTCTAAAGACCTCTCTCAGCCCCACCTACCTCACAGCGTGTCTTGTTGTGGGGAGGGGAAGGGGAAGGGATGGGTGGTGCACATGTCCTGGGTATCTCAAGTCTACTTGAAACCTGGTGGTTTCAAGGGAGCAAGAAGAGAATGAGGGTGTGTTCTTGACGCTTCTTTTTATTGCACAAAGTATTGGGTGGAGGAAGAGCAGGTCAGTTTCACTCACCTGTGAAGTGGAGCCTGAAGGGTGGGTGTTGCCTTCTGACACACTTCCGGTATGTTAGGGGTGTGTGGCATATGCAAATGAGTTATGCAAATGAGTTATGCTAATGAGCTCCTGCACCTCTTTTTCTACTAAATGACCCCTGTATCTATCTATCCACCCATCCATCCATCCATCTACCCTATCTGTCTGTCTACCTGTCTATCCATCCATCCATCTATCCATCCATCCATCCATCCATCATCTATCAATCTATCTCTGTCAAACAGCATTCATGTAACATTTCATGTTACATTATAAAGACAGCACTCATGTTACATGTCTTTATTTTATTTATTCTATTATGACATGTTTATATCCCACCCTCTCCCCATGGCAGGATCAGGGTGGCTTCCAGTTCCAGTACAATTAAAACATATCCTTCAATACAATAACCATTAAACTCACTCAAACTCTAAAACATACAATGCGCCTCAACAGATGGTGTTAATTCCGGCAGCGTTGTAGTTCCAGTTGGCTTCTAGGATCTGTGGTCACTGGAGCAGGGGGCAGATCGAAATGGATTTCTGTTGCCTCCGCTAAGAGCCTGGAGGAAGAGCCCCACTTTACCGGCCCTGTGGAACTGTAAGAGGTCCCACAGGGCCCTGATCTCATAAGGTGGCTCATTCCACCGGGTAGGGGCCAAGGCCAAGAAAGCCCTGGCCCTAGCTGGGGCAAGTTAGAAAGTTCTAGGGCCAGGGAGAAGACTCTGATCCTGGATAAAAGAAGAAGGGGATGACAAAGGATGAGATGGTTAGACAGTGTTATCGACGCAACAAACATGAAGTTGAGCAAACTCCAGAGGACAATGGAGGACAGGAGAACCTGGTGTGATGTGGTCCATGGGGTCGTGAAGGGTCAGACTTGACTGTCCGACTAAACAATGTAGCCTGGAGATCTCAAGCCCCCACCTGGAGGTTTTCTATCTATCTATCTATCCATAGGCGTCAACTACGGGGGGCTCGAGGGCTCGAGCCACCCCCGAAATTTCCCGGGGGGGACTGAGCCCTCCCCCCCGGGAAAACGGTGCGCCCTCCACCGCGCCTCCCTCAGCCCTTCCTAGGGCCGCCACCATCTCTCTCTCCCCCCCCAGCCTGGCCACTCCGACCCTCCCTCCGTCCGTCCAAGGGCCAGCTAAGCAAATGCCCAGCTTGCCCCTGGATGGACGGAGGGAGGGATGGAAGCAGGAGCGGTCAGGCAAGGGGGAGGCGGCGGCGGCGGCGGGGACATGGTCCCAGCGGGTGCACACGCTTTGCACGCGCACATGGAAGAGCCCCCACCCTCGGGAGTTTTTAAACTCTACGTCCCTCTATCTATTTATCTATCATCTATCTATCTATCTATCATCTATCTATCTATCTATCCAGGGCTCCGTAGCAGGAGCTCCTTTGCATATTAGGCCACACCCCCTAATGTATCCAATCCTCCAAGAGCTTACAGAGCTCTTCTTACAGGGGCTACTGTAAGCTCTTGGAAGATTGGCTACTTCAGGGGTGTGTGGCCTAATACGCAAAGGAGCTCCTGCTACGAAATGAGCCCTGTATCTATCTAGCTAGCTAGCTAGCTAGCTGTCTGTCTATCCATCCGTCCATCCATCTATCTATCTATCTATCTATCTATCTATCTATCTATCTATCATCTATCTATCGATCTCTCTATCTCTCTACCAAAATAGCATTCATGTTACATTTCAGGTTACATTATAAAAACAGCACTCATGTTACATGTCTTTCTTTCTTTCTCATCTATCTCTAAGAACCATCCTTGCTCCTTATTAAACCCCGTGCGCCCAGCTGTACAGAAATGTCACCCATTCTTCAGCCGCAGGATACAATCTGCGCTAATAGTGCCCTTTGGTTTACAATGAAGTACTAATTCCCAAAGATCCCTACGTCTCACCTGGAGACTGGCAACCCTAGCAAAGGGCTATTTGTTTACCCTCTACAGTTCACTGCTATTCATACTCACTAATCTCTGAGAAATCTCTTCCGTTTACCTTTGGCAATCGGCAGCTGGCAAAATGTATCAGTCTGCTTTGGTGTCAAGGTAAAGCAATTATAATAAATTTTTTTTTAAAAAAAACACAGGTTACTGAAGTCTTTGATCCACTGAAAAGCCACCCATAATCTGCAGTCCTGAACATATTTACCAGGAAGTAAATTGAGTTTGGTGAGTTTTACCTCTGAGTAAGCATGTTTTAGAACAGGGGTGAGCAATTGTTTTGGCTCGGGGGCCACTTTGTGGGAGCGGAGGTTAGCGGAGGGCCGCACCTTTTAACATGATTGCATTCATTAGTTAACTTTGCATTTCAGAAAAGGTATAAATTGTATCATAAAAATCAATAAATATAAATTAAATAAAATAGTGGTAGTTTTATTCAATTTATTTATTGTGCTAATTTCATATCGTCTATAGCTGCAAGCACATTTAATTTTAGAATCAGTTTAATGAGACAAATGTACCCTATCACACTTTTCTATAATTGTTTTGAAATCAGGAGTGAGATTGCTTGTTGAGAAACCTCGTGGCCGACTGTCTTGGCGGGCCGCAAAAACTCTGTGGGGGGGCGCATGTGGCCCTCGGGCCGCTATTTGCCCACCCCTGTTTTAGAACAAGGGTCCCTACTTGTCACTCTGAGGAAGAGAAGGCGGGTTCAAATTTCTTTCCTTCTCGGAAAACAAATTGGGAATCTTGGGGCATTTTAAATAAGGCTAACAGATTCACAGAAGCAATAAGCATTTGCTTGCTGGAGAAAAATTCACCTGGTTGGTTTTTGCTTTTTTGTTTTTTTTGCAAAAACTAGATATCAGGGTAATTTTTTATTATTTGTTTGTTTGTTTGTTTGTTTAATTTCTATCTCGCCCTCCCTGCCAGGTTGTGAGTTCCAGGATTAAAAATTATCTCCAAACCACAGAGATCTGTTTTCCTGGAGGAAATGGCAGCTTTGTAGGATGGATTCTATAGAATACCAAAGAGGTGTATAACTGTGGTATACCACAGAGTAGGGCTCTCAGCTCTGGTGGAGAAATACCTGAAGATTTTGAGGGTAGAGCCTGGAGAGGACAGGTTTTGGAGAGGGGAGGGACCCCAGCAGCGTATGCCGTAGAGTCCACCCTTCAAAGCATCCATTATCTCCAGAAGTACCAAAGGAAAAAAAACCCGTGATAACCTGACTAATTAACAATTCTTAACAAATTTATTTTATATGTAATTGAACAGTGCATTGCATACAGGGGTCCTTTCAGAAAAAAAGAGGTGCAGGAGCTCATTAGCATAACTTATTTGCATATGCCACAACCCCTGACGTCACCGGAAGTGTCAAAAGGCCACACATCCCTGATGTCATGGGCAGTGTGTCAGAAGGCAAAAAGGGAGGGAGGGGGAAGGAAGGAAGGAAGGAAGGAAAGGAACAAGAAGGAAGGTAGGTAGGTAGTTGGGGGAGAGAGAAAGAAAGAAAGAAAGAAAGAAAGAAAGAAAGAAAGAAAGAAAGAAAGAAAGAAAGAAAGAAAGAAAGAAAGAAAGAAAGGGAGGGAGGGAGGGAGGGAGGGAGGGAGGGAGGGGGGAAGGAAGAACGAAAGGAAGGAAGGAGGGAGGAAGGGGAAAGGAAGGAAGAAAGAAAGGAACAGTAAGGTAGGTAGGTAGTTGGGGGGAGAGAGAGAAGAAAGGAAGGAAGGGGGGAGTTGGGGGGAGAGAGAGAGAAGAAAGGAAGGAAGGGGGAGAGGGAGGAAGGTGGGAAGGAAGGAACAGGAAGGTAGGTAGGTAGGTGGGGGAGAGAGAGAGAAGAAAGGAAGGAAGGAAGGGGGAGGGAGGAAGGGAGGAAGGGAGAGGAGAAGGAAGGGGGAAAGGAAGGAACAGGAAGGTAGCTAAGTAGGTAGGTGGGGGGAGAGAGAGAAGGAAGGAAGGAAGGAAGGAAGGAAGGAAGGAAGGAAGGAAGGAAGGAAGGAAGGAAGGAAGGAAGGGGCGCTTATTCCCCCACTGGGGCTGGTGTTTCCCTCCCTTCCCCCCCTTGCTTGGGCCTGAGTGGTGTTAAGCCACTCAGGCCCAGCTTCTCCCTCCCTTGCGCCCCCCTCCCGCGCCCCAGGAACAGGTGAGAGGGGGAGGGAGGGGGCTTCTTCCCGGGGCCGGCGGCACTTGCCGCAGCCCGGGAAAGGTGAGCGGGGGAGAGAAGGGCTTTTCCCCAGGCCGGCGGCGCTTGCTGCAGCCCAGAAAGAGTGGGGGGGGAAGGATGGGCTTTTCCCCGGGCCGGCGGTGGCCTGCCGCTGGCCGGGGGCGGGGCTTTGTTATGTGCCCGCCCCCCGGGCCCTTCTCTCCCGGAGCGGCGCCCCGGCACGCCCCGGCCCCAACGGAGCCCTGATTGCATATAACATGTGAAGAATTATATTTGAATTGCATGGGAACATTACAATCTTTGTTTTTTTTCCTTATACAGAAATCCAAAACCTTTGAAAGATTTCACAGCAGGAACTCAGTCCCTGTATGCAGGGAGTTCATCAAATGAGAAGAGTCTTCTTAGGGAGGAGAACATTTCACACCTCGTCGGTGTATCCTATCTCTCTTTGTGTGTTATTGTTTCCGGGGGAACCGACTGCCATTGTCTGGAGATCAGTTGCAATAGTGAGAGGTCACCAGGCCCCACCTGGAGGTTGGCAACCCAACCACAGAGGCTAGGAGAAACGGAAGGCCTTTAGTGACACCATATTCCCCACTGTGCTCCTTTCCCTACCCAACTGTCCTTTCTCAGACCCCACTTGGACTTTGACAACCTTACCTCAACTTTACCCCATCTTTGATATCTTCAAACTCTGACAGATCACAGTCCTAGACCATGATATGATGTTGCAGTTAACAAGAGGCAAATACAAACATGTGAACAGGGCTTCAGATGACCCTAGTGTGCCATATCTACTAGGAAGGGCCAGTGGTGTAGCGTGGGTGGCCAGTACCCAGGGCAAGGCAAGTATTGCACCCCCTAACCTGTGAGAGTCCAAGAGTGCTCAGTCCACAACAGGTGCTCTTAAACAGAAAGTCCTTTATTGAAGACAGGTTCTCAAATGGTCATCTACACTTCTCGTGTTAGTAATGCCAGGCATTCATACATCCAGGGTAAATATACAGTATTCAAAGGTTAGTTCGTAGGCATACTTCCAATCACGACAAGATAAAAAAAGCGCAAAATCATACTGGCAGTTTGTTCTCAGGCTAAAAGCGGGAAAAGAACTATTTGCACCTGGGAACAGAAAAGCGGCTGAGAGTCAGACACTCAAGGTCAGGAGAGCGAGGGAGGCGATAAGCTTGCAGTAGACTGGGAACCGAAAATACATTCCACTCCTTGAGGCCTCTCGGCACAGGAACGACCTCCCGCCCGGGGGGATGGCAGCATTAGCTGACATAGTCTGTGAACCATTAGAAGTCCCTGAGTCCCTTCCACCAGTCCAGTATTGAACCCCTTCCCCCACAACACATGTACTGTATTTTAAGGAAATACTAATGTAATTAAAGTAAAAATGAATGTAATGCTAGTATACTCAAATTTATTTAAAATCGTCTGGTTTTAATTTGTGCATTTTTTTTCAATAACAGTATTAAAATCTACATTGAAATCTTCAGACGGGAAATCATGCTATTAATAGGCATTATGTATGTAATTAACCAATAAGGATTACATGAGGACAGTAGGGCTGTAATTAGCAAGGAAAATACTGTAAAATGTTATGCGGCAACGTTTATTTGCCCCGTCATGTGGAAAAACTGTGTAGAATGTTCTAGCACTGGAAAAATTTCGGTGTGAGTCGGGTGGGTGCACTCTTTTTTAGTTATTACTATTTTCTTTTCTTTCTTTCTTTTAAATTTTGTGTTCCTAAGAATTTTGGGAAGAGCTGTGGCTCAGTGGGAGAAGGATCTGCTTGGCATGCAGGAGGTCCCAGGTTCAATCCCCAGCATCTCCAGTTAAAAAGGATCAAGCAGTGGGTGACATGAAAAACCTTTCCAATGGTCTGATTCAGCAAAAACAACTCCGTCTTCAGCCAGTTTACGGGCACCTCAGAGGTGTCTCTCTTTAAAATTATTATCATTCGCAACCCCCTTTTGTCGCCTCCCGCCAATGATTTACACCCAAGCAGTCTGTTGAACATCATACCGGGCTGTATCTGTTTTCAAAAGATCGTCAAACCTGTCTGGGGATAGGAAAAGCTTGCCATATGATTTCCCACCCACCCCCTTGCTGGCTCCAGGAAGCATTGACAGCTTTAACTGGAAAAGCCTAATCCCTTTTAATTGGGTGGGCTTTCGGGGGTTCCTCCTTTGCTATTTTAATGAGCCCTCCCGTGAGGACCGATTGGCTTATTTGTCTAGCGCTCTTGGGCTGAAAATTCAACGGCAATTAAGTTGTTCGTCAAGCGGGGCCTGCCTTGAGGTCACCATGTCGTCTGGTCTCCCTCTTGGCAGAACGTTCCCTGCCAAAGCATCAATGCAACTTTTCTCTGCCTCGGTCCTGGGACTCTCCCGCCGTACCTGACCCACCCTCCTTCCATTTTACTGGGATGGTTACTTTGGCAGGATGTGGGCATGAGCGAATGGAATTGTGAGCTGGAGAGAATATGGGCTTCTCTGTGTAGCTGCGTGGGTGACTCACGAAAGCACTTGGACTGGGCCGCCAGGACCAAGGGCGTGGGACCAAGGACCATCTCTGCCTTCTCCTGGGGATCTGAGACATCAAAGGGCGTGAGTGGTGGGTGAATAGTTTCCCAGTACAACATAAAATGGAGGCACACTTTAGACTCACTCTACGGGTCGGAATAGCAATGAGGCCCAAGGGCCCAATCCACCACTGCCTAGCCCTTAATCCTAATGAACCCCCTAATTATACACTATTCCTTGTTTCTTCTCTGCAAGTCGGGTTCAATCAATCAATCCATCAGTCAATTTATTATGGTCCTCGTGGGCCAGCAGGGAAAAAGCATACATTAACATAGTGGTTATAATCTCTGCAGTTTCCTCTCCTTCTTGCTGCCTGTATTCCAGCTGTAATACCAGGAGATCCCCAGCCACCACATGGAGGCTGGCAACCCTACTCCCCACTATCTCCAGCTCCAAGGATTATTTATTATTTCATTAAATCCAACTTGTTAGGCCGCCCTTCCCTACAAGCAGGGCTCAGAAAGGCTTACATCAAAACCAACATGATAATAATCCATCAAATAACAATAAAAACTACTAAAAACAGCATATTAAACAACACATTACGGCTGAGGTGGCGAGAAGTTTCTGTTCCCACCAGCCCTCTGGGTAAAGGGGGTGTGGAGGGGTGAGTACGAGGGTATAAGAGCGCTAACCTTCGCTGCCTTCAACTGAATGACTGCAGACAGAAGTCGATGGGAAAGGCTTTTCTCAGCTTGAGACACCGGAGAGCGGCAGCCAGGCAGAGCAAGACTGACCAGGGACCTGACTCAGTAGGAGGCAACTTGGTACATTCGTATTTATTTTTATTTATTTATTTATTTCATTTGTACCTTGCCCTTCCCACCAAAGCAGGTTCAGGGCGGCTTACATAAAAGGTTAAAACAAGTTAAAAACATAAGACATTTATAAGACATTTATAAGGTGCAAAATACACATACAGGATGGTGAAAACACAGTTTCGTTATTAATAAATACCTAGCTGATGCCATTTATCCTTTACCCATTTACAGGGGTCCTTTCGTAGAAAAAGAGGTGCAGGAGCTCATTAGCATAACTCATTTGCATAACTCTTTTGCATATGCCACACCCCCTCACATACCGGAAGTGTGTCAGAAGGCAGCACCCACCCCTCAGGCGCCTCTCCACAGGTGAGTGAAACTGACCTGCTCTTCCTCCATTCCCTTCCCCATCCAATACTTTGTGCAATAAAAAGAAGCGTCAAGAACACACCCTCATTCTCTTCCTGCTCCCTTGAAACCACCAGGTTCCAAGTAGACTTGAGATACCCAGGACATGTGCACCACCCATCCCTTCCCCTTCCCCTCCCCACAACAAGACACCCTGTGAGGTAGGTGGGGCTGAGAGAGATCTTTTGAGAACTGCTCATGAGAGAACAGCCAGCAGCTGCATGTGGAGGAGTGGGGAATCAAACCCGGTTCTCCCAGATTAGAGTCCAACTCCTGACCACTACACCAAACCAATGGGGTGGAAGCTGCCGAAGGGTTGGTGAAATTTCTCCAGTACTTATGTGCCATGTGCCCAGATAAAAAATGGTATACTTAGAAAATTTATATGCCCCCTTGAGCAAGTCTCTGGAAAAGTGTGAGGCTTCTGACCTATGCAGTCAAGGATCAGACCTTTGTTGATGAAACAGAGTTCTTTATTCCCTATTACTACATTACAGGTCCTCGGATGTTTGTTAGAGATAAGGTGTACAATAGAAACAGGGTTAATATACCCCCCAGTACAATTTGAATTCCCCATAGGCAACCAATCACATAAAGGGAAAAACCGCGGGCTAAAGTCCCTTGACCGTTTTACTTCCCACAGGAAAAAGGTGAAGTGTGAAGTTGTAAATTTCCCTTCTTAAACTGGGCTCTTCAGATGTGCCCATTCCGTGCATAACAAATAGCTCTCCAAGGTCTTCTCACATCGATAAGAAAGTTCTGTGTCTCCGCTGGCAGGGAGGATAGGAATGCGGGGGGGGGGGGGGATGAGAGGCCGATTGTTCTCGGGTGATGTGTGAAAGTATGCAGTCGCCACTCTCCCGGACCAAATGGTTACATTGACCAGACCCACCAATAGCAATAAACTGAAGGCAATAAACCAGGGGGAGAGGGAACAGGAGACAGCTTGAAAAAGATAGCAAAATGTTACAACTGAACTGCAAGAGCATGTTACATATGAAGTGATTATACAAAGCATGAAAGAAAACCTTTGTTAGGATCCCCAGATCCTGACAAAAAGCAGCACACAGTCATAAAAGGAACAATGATAAAATTATCAATATTAAAACAAAACATTAAAAACAATAAAGACCCTAGCAGGGCTTTCCCCGGAGCGCTGCGCCTCTGCACTGCTCGGGGAAGCTGAGGAGGGGGCGGGGCTTGGTCATGTGTCCACCCCCTGGGCTCCTCACTCCCGGAGCTGCGCTCCTGTTCGCTCCCACTCCAACGGACCCCTGCCCATTTAAAAGAAAAAGATTCAGAAATTTCAATTTTGCTATTTCTGCCCTCTTGTGGAAGAAAAATTGGTTATAGCTCTGACTTCCCATAATTAATAACAAAACCAGAGTATTGACTAAATCTATAACTGAAATTAAGTTTTGCAATGAAAGAAATGGATCACTAACATAAAAAAACTGAGTCATCTGCAAAGAAACTAGTCTTAAACGTTTCATTAAGTATTTCTATACCTTCCACGCCAATATTGCCCCGAATAGCGTGAGAGAGAGGTTCTAAAGATAACGCAAATAAAAAGGGGAAAGAGGACAACCTTGTCGGGTACCCTGAGATAACTGGAAATCTTTAGAGGTATAATAATTAATACTAAGGTAGGCAGTTGGGTTCGAATATATAGCTGAAATGGATCTCAAAAAATTAGCACCAAATTGCATAAATTTCACAAGTGATAATAAATTCACAGGTTCCACCCTATCAAATGCTTTATCTGAATCAAGTGACAATGATGGAGTATTTTTTTTAAAAAAAAAGTGTTTGTTATTAAGGCTATTTTAGTGACAGAATCATAAACCAATGGGTTGAAGTGCTTAATATTGACCCTAGAATATGCTCTAGTACCAATTTCATATGGCCTCAAAGCGTCCCTGTGATTAGTTAAATTTTGAAACTTTCTTGGGAGCTTGTAGCACCTGAGCCACCCAGCTGTATGGGCTTGCTGAGCTCATCAGAATCTATTCAAAACCTGCATTTTGGCCCATTTTCAAGGGTTCCACCCCACCTCTTCCATTTGGGCCTCGAGGTCCTTGCAAGGACTACAAGGCCCTTTGGACCTTGTTGGATGTTGCCCTGCTGTTGCTGGTTGAGAAGGGGGCCCCCGCTTCTGGTATCGGCTTGCTTCATGGTGGGTGCACCTTCCCGGAGCTCCAGGAGGCATGATCCGAACCCTGTGGTGAGAAGGGGATCTGAACAGGCTTCGGACCCCCAGGAGCCCTTGGAGGGGGCTTCTGCCTGAGGCATGAGAGGCAGCCTCTCCCGGGGTGGTGACCCGGGGATCAAGGCTCCCCTTTGCCTCCTAAAGTTCTCCCACCATGGCAGCCTCCGGGCTTGCAGAAGTGCACGCTGGACAGCTGCAGAATCAATAGAGCAGCAAGGAAAAAAAGATGATTAAGCAGAGACGCCTGGCAAAATCGTGTCTACTTTAAAAAGAGATTCTCAGGTTAGAACTGAAAACGTGGAGATGGGGGGTTAAAGTTTAAATCCCCTCCCTTCTTTTTAAAAGCGGCTTTACATTAACGTCTGAGAATCTGAACTATAACTGAGTGGCTAAATCCTAGGTGGGAGTGAGACTGTTTAAAGACTCTTAAAGAAGAATAACTTTTAACTTACTTGGGGGGGGTTGGAACTGTAAACAAAAAATAATGACTGGTCAGGGAGAAAAGATGGCGGGGAAAACCAGATCTTCTCCAAAGTCAGTATCAATGCTTCCGGCAGCCAAGACCGAGGCAAGTACAGAACTAACTGCTGCACTGGCAACAGCATTGCGCCCTCTGATGGAACAACTGACTGTGGTTAATTCAAAACTGGATAGCATGCAACAATGGAGGGGATGGGGAAACCTGTTTGAGACCCTGTAGAATTGGACCCTGTGGTCCAATCTTCTTGAAATTTGGTGAATATTTCAGGGAGAGGTCCCAGAAGGTACCCTGCAAGTTTGGAGCCTCTCCCTCAAACCTCCTCTCCTCCAGCCCCTCATATACCCTATGACTTCAATGGCCCATAGGGTATAATAGGACTGAAACTGACATTCGGCCGATTATGCTAATGAGTTATGCTAATAGGTATGCTAATGAGCTCCTGCACCTCTTTTTCTACGAAATGACCCCTGGATAAGGACAACATATTGCGACTTCAGATGGATCGTTCATCATACTTTTTAAGATTTCAGGGGGTTCCTGAACAAAAAGGTGAGAATCTCAAGAAGATATTGAATGATGCTTTGGCTCCAATGGGAGGTTTGCAAGTGGATACACTACAAAGCGATATGGATATGGTCTATCGGACCTATCCTGAATTTGTAAAAAGGAAAAACCTGCCAGGAGAGATTATGGTGAGATTCTCTAAAAAATCAACTAGAGATGTGGTGCTCACGGCCACAAACAGAGCTTCCCTGAAGATGCAAGAAGAAGACGATATTAAGGTTTTGAAGGACATTCCATTTGAGATAAAGAAGAAGAGGAAGCCTTATAAAAGTTTAACCACATTTTTGCAATCAGAAAGCATCTTGTACCGCTGGATTATTCCTGAGGGTTTGGTTTTCATCTTCAAAGATAGGAAGCAAAAGATCGACTCTGTTCCAAAAGCCAAGAAATTTTTGGAATATGCCAAAGAAGGAAAAGAGAAGACTTCCACAGAGGACTCGTTAGATCAGCACGAGAGCATTTATGGACTGGAAAGCTCGGGTGGATCTGAAGGAAAACAATCGGGGGATGAAGAGTCTGATGCTGACCTGGGAGCGACAGCACCGAAACCCCCAAGACCGGAGAAGAAAAATAAAATAAAATAAATAATAAGCAATGTTTTGTTGGAAGTTATATTTGTTCAACGTATCTCATTTAAGATATTAGCCATGCATGAATTTTGTTATAAACCTGAGTTAGTGTAATTAGCAACTATAATCGCCTGAATATTATAAGTTTTTTTCTTGAAATACCTGAAGGAAACATTATAATACCATAGAATTTTGATTCTGTATACTTTAGGGTAGTTTAGGGTTTTTAGTTACCATAGAATTTTGGTTCTGTATACTTTAGGGTAGTTTAGGGTTTTTAGTTAGTGTAGTAATTTTAGCATGTTGTAGTTATAGAAAATCAATTTAAAAAATCAATTTAAAAAATCAAAAAAAAGAAAGAAGGGGCCCCGCCATAAGGTCAAGTTTCAGGGTGCCAAAAATGCAGGTTCACCCCTGAACAAACCACAATTTGTCATGCTGTCTCTCTCCCTCTCTTGCACGCACACACACACGTAGCTGAGATGGTCTGTCAAGTTCAGTATTGTCTACTCAGACTGGAAGCGGCTCTTCAGGGTCTCAGACAGAGGTATTTCATACCTCCTGCTGCCTGGTGCGTCCAGCTTTCCCTGTGAAGAAAGGTGGGGCTCTTTAGCTTGGAGAAACGACAGCTGAGGGGTGACATAATCGAGGTTTACAAGACTGTGCATGGGATAGAGCAGGTCGAGAAAGAGGTACTTTTCTCCCTTTCTCACAAGACAAGAACTTGTGGGCACTCCATGAAATTGCTGAGCAGTCGGGTTAGAACAGATAAAGACTTTGGGGGAGTCCTTCTTCACCCAAAGAGTGACTAACGCATGGAATTCACTGCCGCAGGAGGTGGTGGTGGCTACTAGCAATTCAAGAGGGAATTGGATAAACAAATGGAGCAGAGGTCCATCAGTGGCCATTAGCCACAAGGTATAGATAGGAACTCTCAGTCTGGGGCAAGTGATGCTCTGTATTCGTGGTGCTTGGGGGGGCAACAGTGGGAGGGCTTCTAGTGTCCTGGCCCCACTGCTGGACCTCCTGATGGCACCTGCTATTTTTGGCCAGAGTATGACAGAGTGTTGGACTGGGTGGGCCCTTGGCCTGATCCAACATTGGCTTCTCTTATGCTCTTATGTTAACTGGAGATGCTGGGGAATCAATCCTGGGACCTTCTGCTTGCTAAGCAGAGACTCTACCAGTGAGCCATAGCTTCTCCCCAAAGGTCATGCTGCCACTGACCCTCTGGAGTGTTCTGTGCAGAGTGACAGAGTCGGGCCCTGTGGCTCCACTGGCTCTGTGGAGCCAGCCCTGCAGGTTCCACCAGCAACACGCTCCCTCTAAGCTGTGGAGTCTTGTGAGCAAAAATTCCACTTTGTGAGCTACTGGCATGAAAGTTGTGAGCGAGCGATTTGGCCTCTGCGTCAATCAGTTCGCTCTGGAGCCCTAAATTAGTTTGCTCTGCTTCCTGAGCGAAGACAAAAAAAAGTGTGAGCCGGAGGCTAAAAGACTTTGAGCTAGCTCACACTAACTCAGCTTAGAGGGAGCACTGACATGAGGGCTAGAAGCTTGAAGCGAGTGCAGAGAGTGAATGGGAGCAGTTACACAGGGCTTCTCCTTGCCAAGAGCGCTCACGCCAACATTGTGAAATGAATGGTGGAAGGCTGTAAATGATGCATGAAATGAGAAATCCCAAGGAGGACGGGAGGCGGCTTGGAATCGACGTGGCTGTATAATCGGCAGCCAGCCTGCAGTGAGCCAAGCCCTGAACAATGGCCCAGGAAAACCTTTAAGAAACCCCAAAGCCCCCTAAGCTCAATTAAAACCCAGAGCTGAATACCAGCCATCCCACCCCTCTCCCCCCTCGACACATTTTCCTCTCAGAGCGATACCCAAGCACTGCGGAGTGCTATTAAAAACGTAAAGGCGGGTTTAATTTGCAGAAAGCTCCCCGAATCTCATCAGATCTTTCTGCTGATTACGTTTTGAGTGACACTACGATGGGGGGGGGGGGGGAGGAACGAGCACCGCTTGCAAGGGAATAAGGGATGAATCCCCTAAGCAGTTTGGGAAATGACAGAACAGATGAGTGACGGTTGTCTTTGAAAGAGCAGACAAAGCCCAGTGTCAAATTCTGCCTTTTTTTAAAAAGGCGCACTTTATTTCTGATGACATTAGGTAGATGAATCCGTAAAATGAATCCTTTAACAACGTTGAGCCACTAGAAAGGTGGTGGTGGCGGCGTGGAAATAGTATCAGGTCACATCTGGTTTCGGGTTCTCAGGGGAAGAGACGTTCAAAGGCGATTTGCCATTGTCTTCCTCTGCATCATGTCTCTGGTATTCCTTGATGGTCGCCCATCCAAATACTAGCCTGGGCTGGCCCTGCTTAGCTTCCAGGATCTGACTAGACCAGGCTAGTCTAGGCTACCCAGGTTAGGTCAGAAAGATAGCTCTCATTTTTTAAAAAAATAATAATTTTAAACTAATAATTTTAACACAATTTTAAAATAACAAAGCCTCATCGATAACTATTTTGAATACCCTGACTCTGCCTTCACACTGGAAAGAGTACTAGAAAATCAGAGAAGATAGTTTCTGAATATTGTTATCCAGCCGATTTTGGGTCTGGAGAGATCCCAGGGTCTTGCAAGAAAAATAAGGTGCAAGAGATCACACACACATACCCCCCCCCCAAAAAAAATGGCTGCTTCGAAGGGTGGACTTTATACACCCAACCGAGGTCCCTCCCCTTTTCAAATCCCCATCTTCCTTAGTTAGCTCCACCTCCAAA
The DNA here is from genome assembly GCA_029233225.1 of Lepidodactylus listeri. NCBI lineage: Eukaryota > Metazoa > Chordata > Lepidosauria > Squamata > Gekkonidae > Lepidodactylus > Lepidodactylus listeri. Next base: position 8,276,351 of record JARCFY010000021.1, on the reverse strand, counting down.
TACCCAGGAGCTTCCCAACCTGGAAAGTATTGAAGTTGGGAGGCGAGTGGTAGTGATTTCCAGGGGTCATTTCGTAGAAAAAGAGGTGCAGGAGCTCATTTGCATAACTCATTTGCATATGCCACGCCCCCTGACATACCGGAAGTGTATCAGAAGGCAACACCCACCCCTCAGGCTCCACTCCACGGGTGAGTGAAACTGACCTGCTCTTCCTCCATTCCCTTCCCCATCCAATACTTTGTGCAATAAAAATAAGCGTCAAGAACACACCTTCATTCTCTTCCTGCTCCCTTGAAACCACCAGGTTTCAAGTAGACTTGAGATACCCAGGACATGTGCACCACCCATCCCTTTCCCTTCCCCTCCCTACAACAAGACACCCTGTGAGGTAGGTGGGGCTGAGAGAGGTCTTTTGAGAACTGCTCATGAGAGAAGAGCTCTGAGAGAACTTGTGACTGGCCCAAGGTCACACCAGCAGCTGCATGTGGAGGAGTGGGGAATCAAACCCGGTTCTCCCAGATTAGAGTCCAACTCCTGACCACTACACCAAACTGATGGGGTGGAAGCTGCTGACGGGTTGGTGAAATTTCTCCAGTACTTATGTGCCATGTGCCCAGATAAAAAATGGTATACTTAGAAAATTTATATGCCACCTTGAGCAAGTTTCTGGAAAAGCAGCACACAGTCATAAAAGAAACAATGATAAAATTATCAATATTAAAACAAAACATTAAAAACAATAAAGACCCTAACAGGGCTTTCCCCGGGGCGCTGGGCCTCTGCACTGCTTGGAGAAGCCAAGGAGGGGGCGGGGCTTGGTCATGTGCCCGACCCCTAGGCTCCTCACTCCCGGAGCTGCGCTCCTGTGCGCTCCCGCTCCAACGGACCCCTGGTGATTTCATAGTACAGCTCTTTATTGAGGGTCAGATGGAACATGGGGAACCCCGGGCTCAGAGCCCTCTTTTATGCCGGCCGGAGACAATGCCCCAACCTCGCCCCCAGGTCCTGATAGGACCTTAAGTCCGTGGTTGTATTTCATAGGTCCCCCAGCGGGAGACCTAGGCTCGTAATTGGTGGACACTCAGGATCCAACTGGCTATTGTTCTACCTGGCTGAAGCTCAGGTAGATTCTGACCATGTGCGCTGACCACGTGGCGGTCGCCATTACGGGAGACCCTGCGATCGTGGTCCTAGTACACAACACCACCCAAAGTTAGGAACCCTTCCCAGAGTTCTCTTTAAATGACAACTGATTCCCAGAGAGTTCCCTTTCCCTGGAGGGAGCAGCGGTTTTGAAGAGCCGACTTCATGGTATACTATTGAGCTGAAGAGAAATGAAAGGCCTAGAGTGACCTCACATTCCAGCTGAGCTCTTTCCCTCTCCACACTTGGCCCCCGGTTAGCCAGGTCCCTTTCGCCCATCGGAAGGGGGATGGGGGGGATGTTCTGGGAGCAGGAATTGGCATCTCCCCCCATTCCCCCCCAAACAGTGACATCGCACACAACGTGCCTGCTGGGCTTGCCATTCCCCCGGGGGAGCAGGGTTTTGCCCGCTTTAGCCCCCTGGATCCACTGGCCCAGATCCAGCCAGTAGGGGGAGCTTTGAACCCAAAGTGCCAGGATTGCTCTGGGCATGTTGCCGGGGAGGGGGGGATGCTCCAGCATGGCCTAAAAACTCTATGGTACCATAGTTTCTGGCCGAATGCTAGAGCGTTCCCCTTAGGGTTGCCAAGTCCTTGTGACTTACCGGCGGGGGGGAGTCCTCCTGGGTCCGGGAGCTTCCCTGGCGAATGTGCCACGATGTTGTCACCTGGAAGTGACATCATCACGTTGGGGGCGTTGCCAGGGCGACGCTCTGGCAATCGCCCAAAAACTCTATGGTACCATAGAGTTTTGGGCCGGTTGCTAGAGCGTCGTCCCGGCGACATCCCCAACGTGATGACATCACTTCCGGGTGACATCATTACGCCTGACTGGACGACTTCGGGGGTGGGGTTCCCCCCGCCGGCCGAATGCTGGCCGGCGGATCGGGAACCCCTGTAGCAGGGGATCCCCTGCCCCCCCGGGCTGACTTGGCAGCCCTAATTCCCCTGGTGACATGCCTAGTGTGATGACATCACTTCTGGGTCCTGGGAAGGAAGCCCCGCCCCCCTGCCGGCAACCCTAGTGCCTGCGTCACCCGGATGTTGGCACATTGGCGATGTTGGGGAAAATGCTCTGGATTTGGGGCAAAACTCTATGGGAAAATCAGCATAAAACCATAGAGTTTCACCCAAAGTCCAGAGTGTCACCCCTTGACGTTACTGGCATGCTGATGTCACTTCCGGGTGACACAGACATGTTGTGTGCGATGTCACTGTTTCGGGGGGCGGAATTTCCTCCTGCCGGCCAACTGGTTGATGGTGGGCAGAAGCCCAAAAAATCAGAGTATCCTCACCCCACTGGGCAAACGGTAACCCTACTTGGGCCCCTCTATAGCACCACTCTTTTGAACTCTGGAAATTTCCCAAGCTGGAGTTGGCAACTCCATGAGTGGTGGCAGAGCATGGACTGGAATATCAATGGTGGGCCTTGAGATGGGGGAGGAGGACCGTGGCAGCTAATTTGAGGCTGGCGAAGCCCCGAGAGAGCCCGAGTTCATTAATGCCTAATTACCGGCTTCTTCAAGAGGTGACAAGAGCTTGCTGATGAATATTCATGCGGAGGGGGAGGAGCTGGGTCTCGACCTTGTCATCCCGAGGAGAGGAGGAATGTTGACTTGTCTCAGAATCCGGAATGATGGAGGCCTGGAACGGTCTGTGGGCGGGGGCGGTGAGCTGAGGGCCGTCGCTAACATTGGTGTGGAGACAGACCAAGATTCAGGATCTGAGCCTCTCCAGATTTTAGACGGAAACGGGCAAAATATTGTGTCTTCATAACCGATGCTCCCTCTAAGCTGTGGAGGCTTGTGAGCAAAAATTCTGCTTTGTGAGCTACTGGCCTTAAAGCTGTTGAGCGAGCGATTTGGCTGCTGCATCCATCAGTTTGCCCTGGGGCCATCGCCTTCCGGAGCGAAGACAACAATGTGTGAGCTGGAGGCTAAAAAACTGAGCTAGCTCACACTAACTCTGCTTTGAGGGAACACTGTTAACATTTCTGTTCTCATGGCCAGAGCGGCGTGACCACCCAGGGGCCTCACCTCTCAACTGCTCTGTGCCCAGTTCCTTTACTCTGCTGGTCTGCCACTGATTTAAAGGATGCCGGGGGTGGGGGGTGGGAAGGATGCTGTTTGGGCTAAAGATATGCCAGGAAAACAGAACTGTTCGACAAGCATTGAAAATGAAGCACACCGGATCTGCGGCATGTGAAGTGAAATGACACTTGATGCCAGAAAACGTAGTGAGGGCCACAGGCACAGCTGGCTTTAAAAGGAGATTAAGCTGACTCATGGAGGATCCGTCTGTCAGTGGTTGCTAGCCAATGCTCCCTCTAAGCTGTGGAGTCTTGTGAGCAAAAATTCTACTTTGTGAGCTTCTGGCATGAAAGCTGCGAGCAAGCAATTTGGCTAGGGCATGAATTAGTTTGCTCTGGAGCCACCCTTCCTGAGCAAAGATAAAAATTTGTGAGCCGGAGGCTAAAAAACTGGGAGCTAGCTCACACTAACTCAGCTTAGAGGGAACACTGCTGCTAGCCATAGTGAGTAAAGGGAACCCCCAGACAACTTCAGGGGAAGGCCTCTATGCCTGGTTCTTGGACCTCCGGAGGAACCGGTTGGCCACTGTGTGAGACCTGATGCTGGACTAGATGGACCATGGGTCTGATCCAACAGGGCTCTTCTCAGGGGTCATTTCGTAGAAAAAGAGGTGCAGGAGCTCATTAGCATAACTCATTTGCATAACTCATTTGCATAACTCATTTGCATATGCCACATCCCCTAACATGCCGGAAGTGTGTCAGAAGGCAACACCCACCCCTCAGGCTCCACTCCACAGGTGAGTGAAACTGACCTGCTCTTCCTCCATTCCCTTCCCCAGCCAATACTTGGTGCAAGAAAAATAAGCGTCAAGAACACACCCTCAGTCTCTTCCTGCTCCCTTGAAACCACCAGGTTTCAAGTAGATACCCAGGACATGTGCACCACCCATCCCTTCCCCTTCCCCTCCCCACAACAAGACACCCTGTGAGGCAGGTGGGGCTGAGAGAGGTCTTTTGAGAACTGCTCATGAGAGAAAAGCTCTGAGAGAAATTGTGACTGGCCCAAGGTCACACCAGCAGCTGCATGTGGAGGAGTGTGGGGAATCAAACCCGGTTCTCCCAGATTAGAGTCCAACTCCTGACCACTACACCAAACTGATGGGGTGGAAGCTGCTGAAGGGTTGGTGAAATTTCTCCAGTACTTACGTGCCATGTGCCCAGATAAAAAATGGTATACTTAGAAAATTTATATGCCACCTTGAGCAAGTCTCTGGAAAAGCAGCACACAGTCATAAAAGGAACAATGATAAAATTATCAATATTAAAACAAAACATTAAAATCAATAAAGACCCTAGCAGGGCTTTCCCCGGGGTGCTGCGCCTCTGCACTGCTCGGGGAAGCTGAGGAGGGGGCGGGGCTTGGTCATGTGCCCGCCCCCTGGGCTCCTCACTCCCGGAGCTGCGCTCCTGTGCGCTCCCGCTCCAACGGACCCCTGGTCTTGGTCCATGTTTCTCACAGGATTTCTGATGCTGTCTCAACTGGGAGATTTTGGAGGGACAGTGCCAGGAAGGGTGGTGTTTGGGGAGGTTTTGGTGTCAGTTATAGGTGACACTGTGCGCCGCTGCCCATAGTGTCTGTGGTCTTTACCATAGAGAATAGGGGAAATTCCTAGAGCATCACCACATGGAGGCCATGTTTTTCTCTTCAGTTCCTCGGGGATGGCAATTGGGGCTGGGGGGTGGATAATTTCCTGCCCTGGATGGGTAAACAGGAGGTCTCGTTCCCCATTTGTGGCAAGAACAAAGGTTCTGAGGTTCTCGGCATCCTTTGGATGAGGCCTTTTGCCTCGTGGCCTCCTTGTTTACAAATGAGCAGGTGGAACCACAGGGGCACTCCCTAGTCACCCCACCTGCGGGCCAGCCTCCACCCAGTCTTGTCTCAGTCGCACCGGCTGCTTCTAAATCCTCTGGATTCGCCGTGCATTCTTGTTGCTGTGGGAATCGTGACATCTGATGGCTGAATGGGCAGCAATGATGGGGGGCGGGGCGGAGGGATTCGTCCAGGATGCTGAAGGGGGGAAGGGGGGAAGGAGGGACATCTCTAGGACTCGGAAGAGGGCTCCAGAGGAATGTCTCCATCTTTTTAAAAAAAAAAAAAAGATCTCTGTTTCTTGAATGGGTGGGCAATGAAAAAGGAAAGGGACTGAAGGCCAGCCAGCAGTACATCATAGGATTTGGTCAGAGGCCAGTGTACTGGAGACACACGGGGGGGGGGGGGGGGCTTCCTTGGTAGGGCTTGTCGGCTTCATGCCCTGGCTGTGCCTGTCTCGGAGCTCTTTTCCAACGGTCCTGAAAACAGTGGTTGGACTAGGAACTGAAAGACCCAGGTTTGAATTCCCTTTCTGCCATGCAAGCTTGCTGGGTGACCTTGGACCAGTCATATACTCTCACTAAGGATGCCAGCTTCCTGGGGAGGCCTGGGGAACCCCTGGAATTAGAGCTCATCTCCAGACTACAGAGATCAGTTCCTCTGGAGAAAATCACTGCTTTGGAGGGTGGGCTCTGTGGCATTGTACCCCACTATAAAGTACTGAGTCCAGAGACGCGTTGCAGTGAAATCAGCTCATAAATTTATTGATGGTACAATTCCAGGCTACTGAACGGGGCTCGGGGGGTCTGGTTAAATACATGTCTAAACTGCACCCCCAGCCTTGCCCAAACTCCCTGATAGGATTACTCCCTGATAGGACTAGTCATGAGTTACCTTAAACCAGGGGTCATTTCATAGAAAAAGAGGTGCAGGAGCTCATTAGCATAACTCATTTGCATAACTCATTTGCATATGCCACACCCCCTAACATACCGGAAGTGTGTCAGAAGGCAACACCCACCCCTCAGGCTCCACTCCACAGGTGAGTGAAACTGACCTGCTCTTCCTCCATTCCCTTCCCCATCCAATACTTGGTGCAATAAAAAGAAGCGTCAAGAACACATCCTCATTCTCTTCCTGCTCCCTTGAAACCACCAGGTTTCAAGTAGACTTGAGATACCCAGGACATGTGCACCACCCATCCCTTCCCTTTCCCCTCCCCACAACAAGACACCCTGTGAGGTAGGTGGGGCTGAGAGAGGTCTTTTGAGAACTGCTTGTGAGAGAACAGCTCTGAGAGAACTTGTGACTGGCCCAAGGTCACACCAGCAGCTGCATGTGGAGGAGTGGGGAATCAAACCCGGTTCTCCCAGATTAGAGTCCAACTCCTGACCACTAAACCAAACTGATGGGGTGGAAGCTGCTGAAGGGTTGGTGAAATTTCTCCAGTACTTATGTGCCATGTGCCCAGATAAAAAATGGTATACTTAGAAAATGTATATGCCACCTTGAGCAAGTCTCTGGAAAAGCAGCACACAGTCATAAAAGGAACAATGATAAAATTATCAACATTAAAACAAAACATTAAAAACAATAAAGACCCTAGCAGGGCTTTCCCTGGGGCGCTGCGCCTCTGCACTGCTCGGGGAAGCCGAGGAGGGGGTGGGGCTTGGTCATGTGCCCGCCCCCTGGGCTCCTCACTCCCGGAGCTGCGCTCCTGTGCGCTCCCGCTCCAACGGACCCCTGCCTTAAACCATAGGTCCCCTGGTGGAACCTGGGTGGCCGCTTGTTCTAATTTACAATCCGGCCGGGCCATTGTCTCCCAAAGCGGAGCTCCAGTAGCCAGCCCGGCCACATGCGTTTCTCTGACCGCGTGCACGGTTGCCATTAGGACATAACACCCACTGAGGTCCACCCGCAAATCTCCCGGAGTTTTCCAATCTGGATCCGGCAATCCTGCCCCCCATCCCCAGCTTGTGGCCAGGGGGGACCTGGCAACCCTATGGCAATATCACAGAGAAGAGGAAAATGACATAAGCTGATTCAGTTCCCCATTGGGGAGAAAGGTGGGGTATAAATAAAGTAAATGATGATGATAATGATGATGCAAAAAGACGGGATCCGTTTTTGTCCTCTCATTCTAGGTTTTCCTGAGCATTTTCTTCCTCTTCTCCCCTCTCCAAAACCCTGCTTCTGTCAGAGGGGTGCCGGAACAGAGCCTGGGTCAGCGGCAGAGGCAGGAAGAGAGCTCTCCTGAGCAGACTTTGAAGAAAGAAAGCCCGACCGAACCCAGAAGGATTTACTCGCTGCCTTGAAGGAAAGTATAAAAAGATACCCTATGAAGAAAGGAGTTGCCCCTGCTATAATGAAGGCACAGGATTGCTAGACTGTGTCTTGTTTGAGTGAAAGGTGTGGAACAATTTCCGTCAACCCCTTCCTCGGCCAGTGTCATTACCTTTCAACACAGGGCTGCCAAGTCAGCCCGGGGGGCGGGGGATCCCCCGCTATAGGGGTTCCCGATCCGCCGGCCGGCATTTGGCCGGCGGGGGGAACCCTGCCCCAGAAGTCGTCCGGTGAGGACGACTTCCCCCGTATAATGACGTCACCTCCGGGTGACGTCATCACGTCGCTGTGGCGCACGCACAAAGCGCACGTGCCAGAAGAGCTCCCGGGGGGAGAACAACTCCCCCCCGCCGGTAAGTAGATCCTACTTGGCAGCCCTATATTCAACAGCAGACAGAGAGCGGGCCTTCTGAGGAGATTTCTTCAAGATGGGATACCATAACCTTACTTATCTGGGGGCTAGATTTGGCTGGCTTGCTGCAAGGCCTAGGAAAACTGTAATAGCTCACGTAGTCAATTGTTGAGATTTCAAACTTTTTACTAGACACACTGTAGTATCCTACTGTATTTTGAATGGTTTTATCATGAGGCATTGCTCAAACTGTATTGTGAATGATTTTATTATTGTTGTGTTGCCCCAATTAGGCATTTTATTGTCTGTGATTTATATTCGGGTCACAGACCGTGAATGAACCTTCTTCATCTTCTAACCATCGCCTTGTCCACTGCCATGTCCGCACGTTGCAGAGAACACATGTACATTCTGTGCGTACAAGCAGGCACTTCCTCATAAGAAAGAGCTGACGCTTGTTCAGTTTACAAATGAAACTGTGCAGACCAGTGTTCCTTCTAAGTTGCGGAGTCTTTTTTTAAAATATTTTATTAATTTTAAACAAATAAACAAACAGTTCTTAAACATAAAACACAAACCAACATGTGAGCCTCATTCCAACCATGTAAGGAATTTGGACCATACAGTAACAGGGTCCGTTTTGTTTTCTGGATTCGTTAAAAAGCTTAACTTATCCATTTCTGCCCAGTTCGAGAGTTTGTTGATTATTTCTTCTCTCTTTGGTATTAATGCCGATTTCCAGTATTTTGCCCGAAGTATTCGTGCTGCAGTTAATATATATGCAATTAGCTTTTGGTCTTCTTTCTTCAAACCATTTGGTAACATGTTCAATAGATACACTTCTGGAACCAAATCCAGGTCATGTTCCATGATGTCCAATATCAATTTCTTAACCAACAACCATAGTTTTTGAACAGTTTTACAGGACCACCACATATGATAGAGAGTCTTGATATTATTCCCACACAACCAACAAAGACTAGACATGGATTTAAAGCACTTACTTAATCTATCTGGTGACCAATACCAACAATAGAATAATTTATAGATGTTTTCTTTATAAGATACTACTTTAAGATTTTTTTATTATTATTAAATTTATTTATGATAAAGTTTATACATTTATATCATTTCCATAAGATTAACAGTTACATATTACTGGAGCCCTTCCCCGTTACTTAACCACGCATAAAATTTCGACCAGATCTTCGCTGGATCCTTCTTTGCGGTTGCATTCAACAAAAAGCCCAACTTAGATAGTTCTGCCCATTCCAACAATCTAACAATCACTACTTCTTTCTCCGGTGGTGTTATCGCCTTCCATGCACTAGCCCGTGAGATCCTAGCAGCCATCAATATAAATGCAAGAAGTTTCTGATCACTTCTCGACATACCTTCAGGAAATATGTTTAACAAGCAGATTTCTGGCACTAACGAGATATCTACTCCCAGTATTTCTTCTGCCACTAAATTCACCATTATCCAATATCTTTGCATTTTTCTACATTTCCACCACATGTGAAAGTAAGTGCCTATTTCTATTCCACACATCCAACATTTGTTTGACACGTTCTTATAGCATTTGTGGAGCCTGTCAGGAGACCAATGCCATCGATAAAACAGTTTATAGATATTTTCCTTATAATTTACTGCCCCTAAAAATTTAGCTGTTTTCCACACCTTTGCCCATTGATCAATTTGGATATTGTAACCAAAGTCTTCCATCCCTTTTACCACAGTAACTTTTACCTTTTCATCTTGCATTTCATAATTGAGTATTATTTTATAGTTATTTTTAAGCTTGTTACTATTCATCCAATTTAACTCTAATTCATTTGGAGCCAATTCAAAACCTACTTTTCTATCTAAATTATATCTAGATTTTAATTGGTTAATTTCCCACCATGATAATTGCATGCCTAGTTCTATTAATGTTTGCTCAATGTTTTTCAAATCACCTTTTTTATCTAATATTTTATCATAACTTACCATATTCTTGGCATTTATCAATGTTGGTTTAATGAAAGCCTCCATTGGTGAAACCCATCTAGGAATTTTCCTATAAAATTTTTCTTTTATTGACAACCAATTTCTCAACAGTGCTGCTCTTAGAGTATGAGTGCTAAAATTTGTGTGTACCTTATGTTTATTGTACCATATGTATGCATGCCACCCCATTAGGAGATCGTGTCCCTCTATTGCCAAAATTCTATTGTTATCCAGTAGAAGCCATTCTTTCAGCCAGATTAAAGCCGCTGCTTTTCCGTAGAGTTCCCAATTTGGGAACGCAATCCCCCCTTCCTCCTTCCTGTCTTGGAGAATCTTCCATTTTACTCTAGGTTTTTTGGGAAACCAAATTAATTTTCTTGTAAGCTCATTTATTTTTTTTATAAAATTTCATGTTTTCTTTTAGAAGTGGGATCGTTTGTGCCAAAAATAAGAATCTTGGAAGAATTTTCATTTTAATCGCAGCAACCCTGCCCAACCAAGAAAGCTTTAAGTTGTTCCAGTTGTCAAAATCTTTTTTGATGTTTTTTAGAAGGATGTCATAATTATCCTCTATTAAAGAGCTGGTTTTGTTTGTACATACCACACCTAAGTATTTTACCTTTTTTACAATCTCTATGCCGTACCTATTAAATATACTCAACTGATCCTGGGAGGATAAATTTTTGGACAGTAACTTTGTTTTTTTCAAGTTTATTTTTAGGCCCGAGACTTTTCCATAGTCTGTGACTACCTCCAAAAGTCTACCTAACGAGGAGTCCGGTTCTTCCAGGATAAACATTACGTCATCCGCATATGCACAGACTTTATACTCTTGCCCTTTACTAGAAAGACCTTTAATACTTTTATCATCTCTAATTTGATCACAGTGTCTCTAGTACAAATATAAATAACAGTGGAGATAGCGGACACCCTTGTCTGGACCTTTTCTCAATCCTAATCTCTTTAGTAATATCGGAGTTTATTCGTAGTTTAGCTGTTTGCTCATGATAAATTGCCTTAATCATGGCTTCAGTTTTTTCTCCACAATTACATTCTGATATTTTAGTTTTTAAGAAGTCCCAAGACAAGTTATCAAAGGCCTTTTCAGCATCCATGAACATTATTATAGCAGCTTTTTCTGGATGCGCCTCATAAAATTCCAAAACATTTATTAGTATCCTCCAGTTCTCTTGTAGATGTCTGCCTGGTAGGAAGCCTACTTGGTCCCTATTTATGATCTGAGACAGAACTCTTTTCAGTCTTTCTGCTAATATGGAAGTGAATATTTTATAGTCCGCGTTTAGGAGTGATATTGGTCTATAATTACTGATATTATCTAGATTGTCTTTCCCCTTTGGAATTAATGCAACCAAGGCTTCACTCCAAGATTCTGGGACGGAGCTTGTATTTCCTATACTCTTCGCCAGGTCTTTAAATACTAGAGATATTTGCCCCTCAAAAATCTTATAGAATTCACTTGGGATACCATCAGGACCAGGTGTTTTATTTGGCTTTTGCCTTTTAATGGCTTCCACCACCTCGCATATTGTTATTGGGTCATTCAACGTTTTTCTCTGCTCTTCTGTCAATTTATTTATTTTAGTTCTTTCTCGAAAATAATTTCTACTTGAGTTCTCTTCTTTGATTTCCTGTTTATACAAATTTGTAAAGTATTCTTCCGTTATTTTTTTTAGATCACTTAAGAGATATTTATTCTCTCCTTTACTATCTTTTAGTGTAATTATAAATTTCTTCCCCTCTTCTTTTTTTAATTTATGAGCCAGCCATCTTGACGGTTTATTGCCATTTTCAAAAAAAACTAATTTATTATATTCTATGTTTTTTGCTAACTCCTTATTTAATAAGAGATTTAGCTCATGTTGTTTATATAGTATGCGTTGTTTAATCTCTTGTTCTCCTTTTCCCTTCAATCTATTTGCTTCTTCTATTTTTATTTGTTCCACCAAATGTTTATATTCCCTATTTTCTTGTTTTCTCTTCCAGATGGTAAAACTAATCAATTTACCTCGTATAAAGGCTTTGAACGCATCCCATACTATGTTAAGAGAAATTTGTGGTTGAATATTAATTATAAAAAATTCCTTTATATCCTTTTTTAGTGAATCCACAAAATTTTTATCCTTTAGAATGTACCTGTTCATAGTCCATCTAGGGGCCTTCCTAGCCTCTTTGAGAGTTAGCATGATAGGATTGTGATCTGCAAAAGTTAGGGGATTTATCTCGCACTCCAGCATTTCCATTATTATTGATCTAGAAACCCATGCCATATCTATTCTAGACCATGACTTATGTCTACCTGAGAAAAATGTATAGGCCTTTTTATCTTTATTCCTGGTTCTCCATGCGTCCAAAAGGTCTTGCTCTTCAGCACATTGGAAAAAACTCTCAGGTAAAATTTGCCCTTTATTATTTTTAATTTTTTTCCCAGAGTTAGATTGAGTTTTTCTGTCTAACTTTCTGTCTACTACAGCGTTAAAGTCTCCGATCACACATATTTTATTATATTTTTTCATCCTCAATATTTCGGCTACCTCTTTATAAAACTGGCTTTGATTAGAATTAGGGGCATAAACATTTACAATAATATATTCCTTTCCATTCCTAAATATATTAATTACCACTAGCCTTCCGTCTTTTGAGGCGTGAATGAGCTGCGGATTTAAGGTCTCCTTAACATATATTACCACCCCTCTTTTTTTTTCAGTGTCATCTGCCGCTACAAACGCTTGACCCAGCTTCTTACAGTTCAGATATTTTATATGATCCTTTTTAATATGAGTTTCCTGGAGGCATATTAAATCTGCTTTTATTTTTCCCAATTGACAAAATGTATGTTTCCTTTTTTGCGGGGCATTTAGACCGTTAACATTTAAAGATAATATCTTAAACTCCTTAAGGCTCGGCTCCATTCTGCATTTTAGTGTCCTTCAAGCGTATTTTCAGTTGATTCCTCATTTGAATTTGGGGTGAAGATGCGGCGTCCTCTTTTGTCGTTCCTTTCTTTCCCTTCTTCATTCTGCTTTTCTTTCCTTCTTCCTTGTCATTCTTGTCTCCTTTACATTTTTCTTCTTCTTTTTCTGATTGTGTAGATTCATCTTCTTCTTCTTCCCTTTCATCATAAATTCCGAGGTCTGCACCAAAGGATTCTAAGAAATTTTCCAGTTTGAAAATAGAATTTAACTTGTGCCTCCTTCCTTTATGTTCGAAAAAATGCCTTCCGGGACCAGCCATCTGTATTCTATTCTGTGTTCACGTAATGCTCTTGCCAACCGTTGGTAAGTTCTTCTCCTCTCTCTTACTCGCCAAGGAACCTCTTTCAAAAACTTGACTTCTTCCCCTTGGATCTTGATTTGATTCTCAAACGATGCTCTCATTATCTTGTCTCTCGTCTCTTTTCTGTTGAATTTTATATGCACTTCCCTGGGCGTGTTATGTTTCCTCGCGTACGCAGTTCCTCGTCTGTAGACTCCCTCCATTTCCGACATCAGTTCCTGTTTTGTGCTGATCTTAAGTTGATCCATTATTAGTTCCGCGACTTCTTCTTTTAGGTTGGCACCTATATTTTCTGGAATGTTCTGACACCTAATTATCTGTGCCGCTTTATCCATTTCCAGAATAATGATTGAATCTTCCAGTCTCTCGTTCTTTGCCTTGTATTCCTGCAAGTCGAGCTCTAATTCACGTGTTCTGGTATGAGTTTGCCTACCCTTTGATGCTAGGGTTTGGATCTCCGTTTGCAACTCTGTCTTGTTCTTCACCACTTGAGCTTTAACCTCTTCCACCTCCGCCTTAAGTTGTGAATTCATCTCGTCCATCTTGTCGTAGAAGATTTCAAATTCCTTCTTGATCATGACCGGTATTCTCTCCTCCACTTTCTCCATTAGTACAGGAAGTGTACTTTCCATGACCGCTTTGATGGCTGCAGAGACTGAGTCGTCAATCATCGTTTTTATTTCTTTTGATGATAAACTGGGATTGCTTGCCGTAGGTTTCATCTGTCCAATCGTGGATGCCTGTGATGGGGAGGGAACCGAGCCTTTCCTTGTCGCCCCGGGGATCCCACTAGCCATTAGGTACTTAGTTAATACTGTTTACGTTGTTTAATTAAGCCTGGGAAATATTAACTATCTTACTCTATATTTATTTCCTTTAAATCAACTTCTCCTTATTTAGCTGATTAACTTAAAATTTGTGCTAATTATTATTTATATCTTCAAATTAATTACTCAATCAATTAGTTAGATAATTAATCAATCAATTAATAAGCTGATTTCAAGTTTATTTCAAATTAATCAATGAGGAGGTCCACAAATAAATTTGGCCTAAAAAGGCACTTGATGATCCCTTTATCCCACCCAATTTACGTTGAGCCAAATAGTTGATTATTTCTCCTAAATTGATATTGCACGTAAATAACTCCTGTCTCCCCTCCAGATAGTTGGTCCCTTAACAGCCCCAACTCACAAGACACACTGCACACAATGCACACCGCTACTCACAATATACAGGTAGAGCTAATAGGGGGAAACAGAATCAGTGTAACAAAAAGTTAATCCACCTTCCTTAACAAAGGCCTAATTAATTAATTGATATTGATAATGATGGCAATTTAATATTTAATATTTAATATTTCGTGTTCGATCAATAATTAATTAGGATATTGGGTCTAGTATCAGTTCAATTTCTCAGATCAAGTATGTTGGCAAGTACATTACAACAGTATTGCTTTGCATCGCCTCCGACAGACTCCTGAAGCTCCTGAAGCAGACGTCTTCAAACAGCCTCCGTTTCTCCATGCCGCTCCCTCGTCTCCGCTCCGTTGACTCCGCAGACTCCGCTCCGTAGACTCCGCAGACTCCGCAGACTCCGCAGGCCACTCCAACGATGCTCCACCGTCTCCACGTCACTCGCGCTGTCCCCACCGATTCCACAAGACGCTCCGCAAAAAACGCTCCGTCGCCGCCGTGCCGACTCCATATCTACGGGCCACCGTCTTGCTTCCACGCCTGCACACTCTGCCGCCACGCCCGACGCCGAAGTTTCTCTGGAGTAACACCCTTCTCTCTGCCTCTCGCCGCTCCCGACCTCCCGAAATCGGCCTCCAGATCTCCCGCTCTCTCCTGGCCTCTCCACGGACCGAGACACCAAAAAGCAAACAAAGCAAAAAAAAAAAGAAATAAGAAATAAGGTTAGTGTAGCATTTATCTTTTCTTTTTTTCAGCTCCCCCCTCCTCTATCTTTCTGGCCAGTCAATATTATGAGGAAGCTGCTTGTCTTTATCTAAAGCTTCAGTTGGGCTAAGATAAAACGAGTAAGTAAATAGCTTAAATACTCAGCTTTTGGATGAACGCTTGTTGTGGTCCGTAGTTCTTCTTTGGCTCCTCAAGGTTCCTTCCCCCACGCTTCCGTCCGAGACCGCAATTTGGTCGCGGCGGTACACCACCACGGCTTCTGCTCAGAGTCAAGTAATTATCTGGAGGAGTTTTGCCACACTCCCCCCTTCAACTACCGAAGACTCTCTGCTTCCTCCAACCCCACAAGCTAGAAGAAAGGCAAACTATAAAGCCTAGAAAACCGAGTGTTACTGGGGCAGACAGCAGAGAACACGCTCCCTGCGACTGCCTCGGGAGAAGCCGGAACTGGAACTCCACTACTTTAAGATATTTTATAGATTTCCAAATTTTTGCCCATTCTTCTATGTTAATATTATACCCAAAGTCCTCCATCCATTTTATCATTGCTTGCTTAATTTCCTCATCTTGCATTTCCTGTTTTAAAATTACATTATATAATTTCTTTATTGAATTTGAATCATTATTTAGCCATACTGCTTCTAATTCGTTTGGTTTTTTATTAAATCCATTTTTTTGTCTTCTTTGTATCTAGTGTGAAGTTGAATGTTCTTCCACCAAGTTAGACGCAATCTAAACATCTAAGTTGCGGAGTATTGTGAGCAAAAAATTCTATTTTGTGAGCTCCTGGCATTAAAGTTCTGAGCAAGCGATTTGGCTACTGCATAAATTAGTTTGCTCTGGAGCCATTTTCGTCTCCTGAGCGGAGACGAAAACGTGTGAGACAGAGGCTAAAAAACTGGGAGCTAGCTCACACTAACTCAGCTTAGAGGGAACATCTCAGAGACCAGTGTTCCCTCTAAGCTGAGTTAGTGTGAGCTAGCTCACCATTTTTGAGCCTCCGGCTCTCATGTTTTTGTCTTACCTCAGGAAGGAGGGCTCCAGAGCAAACTCATTGATGCAGTAGCCAAATCTCTTGCTCACACAACATTAATGCCAGTAGCTCACAAAACAGAATTTTTTTGCTCACAACACAGCTTAGAGGGAGCACTGCTGCAGACTGGCCCCAGAATAAACAGAGGGTTTAAATTACGTATTCAGCAGGACATGCCTGTTGAGTATAACATGAGAACAGCTCAAGACTTGTTGAGATATTTCTGACCATTGGTTAGGGTTGCCAAACTCCAGCTGGGGCCTGTTGAGCCTCAAGAGTTACAACCGATCTCCAGTATGCAGAGGTCGCTCCCCCCTGAAAAAATGGCACCTTTGGAGGGCAGGCGCTTAGACCCTGCTGAGATCACTCTAGGGTTGCCAGCCTCCGGGGGGGGGGGCTGGGGATCTCCTGCTTTTACAACGGATCTCCAGCTAACAGAGATCAGCTCCCCTGGAGAAAATGGATGCTTTGAAGGGTGGACTCTATGGCACTGTACCATGCTGAGGCCTCTCCCCTCCCCAAACCCCGCCCTCTCCCAGATCCACCCCCAAAGTCTCCAGATATTTTCCAACCCAGACTTGGCAACCCTAGATCACTCCTGTCTCCATCTTCTGCCGTCCCCAAGCTGCACCCCCCAAAAGCAACCCTACCACTGACCAGAACTGCTCGAGTCTCATGGAAAGTGTGTGAATATTCTGATTGCTCAAGGACAGCAAAGGAATATTGTCAAATTGCAAAACTTGCCAGTGGAGGTTGGTTTGGGTTTGGCACACCGTACAGGGCTGGCTTAAGAAAAGCCATTGGCTTTGGATAATTCAGCCATATCCCAGGTTGATAGTCTGGTGCAGTGGTTAAGTGCACAGACTCTAAGCTGGGAGAACCAAGGTTGATTCCGCACTCCTCTGCTTGCAGCTGCTGGATGACCTTGGGCAAGCAGTTCTCCCAATATGGCTGCCCTCTAAATAAGGGTCAGTTATATGAAACAAAAGGAGTCTTTGGTGTAGTTTGGTGTAGCGGCTAAGTGCGTGGACTCTACTTTGGGAGAACCGGGTTTGCTTCCCCAGTTCTCCACATGCAGCTGCTGGTATGACCTTGGGTCCGTCACAAGTTCTCTCCGAGCTGTTTTCTTAAGAGCAGTTCTGGAAAGAGCTCTCTCAGCCCCACCTACCTCACAGGGTGTCTGTTGTGGGGAGGGGAAGGGGAAGGAGATTGTGAGCCGCTCTGAGTGAAGGGCAGGGTATAAATCCAATCTTCCCTTCCCTTCCCTTCTTCTCCCTGGGTTGGGACATTCCTGGAGGTTTTTCTGGGTGGAGCCTGGGGAAGGTGAGGTTCAGGGGGCGGGGAACTAAGTTGGGGTAGCCATTTGCTCCATGGGAACTGATCTCTGTTGTCTGGAGATAGTGGTAATTCTGGGAAATCACCAGGCCTCACCTGGGGGTTGGCAACTGTATCATCCATGAAAAAGATCAGTTTCAACTCCTGGTCCATGGCCGGGCTTCAAACTTCTGGCACCTGACCGGTGAATCCGGGGCTCATTCCGTAGCAGGAGCTCCTCTGCATATTAGGCCACACCCCCCTGATGTAGCCAGTCCTCCAAGAGCTTACAGTAGCCCCGGTAAGAAGAGCTCTGTAAGCTCTTGGAGGATTGGCTACATTCGGGGGGTGTGGCCTAATACGCAATGGAGCTCCTGCTACCAGATGAGCCCTGGGTGAATCACTCTCCTGTGGTCTTTGTTGGGAGTTCGTTTGTTAACTTCGATGGTCTCCTGCTGCCACATCTTGAAGGGATAGGGTTGCCAGCCTCCAGGTGGGGCCTGGGGATCTCCCGCTTTTACAACTGATCTCCAGCTGACAGAGATCAGCTCCCCTGGAGAAAATGGCTGCTTTGGAGGGTGAACTCTATGGCATTCGACTATGTGGAGGCCCCTCCCCTCCCCAAATCCGACCCTCTCCTGGCTCCACCCCCAAAGTCTCCAGGTATTTTCGCACCCAGACTTGGCAACCCTATGAAGGGATCAGGGCTGTTTCCACATGGAAGTTGTGCTCTGCCTTGGCCTCCCTCTAGCACTGCCAGAGTTTCCACAAGACACCGTCCTCATGGTGTCCTGTTTCCACCGTGGCCCTTGCATTGTTTGGCATCTTTCCCAAACCTGGGTTGGTGCCATCTTTTCAGGAAGTTCTCAGGCAATCAACCCTCAGACACCCAGTGAACGCATGAAGCTGCCTTACTGAACCAAACCCCTCATCCATCAAGGACAGTATTGCCTACTCAGACGGGCAGGAGCTCTCCAGGGGTCTCAGGCGGAGGTCTTTCCCATCATCAGCTGCCTGATCCTTTTAACTGGAGATGCCGGGGATTGAACCTGGGACCTTCTGCGTGCCAAGCAGATGCTCTCCCACTGAGCCACAGCCCCTCTTTACCAATCTCCAGGGTCTCAGGCGGAGGTCTTTCCCATCGCCTCCTGCCTGGTCCTTTCAACTGGAGATGCCGGGGATTGAACCTGGGACCTTCTGCGTGCCAAGCAGATGCTCTTCCACCGAGCCACAGCCCCACTTCATGGCTCTCCAGGGGCTCAGATGGAGGTCCCGTCCTGCCTGGTCCTTTCCACTGGAAATGCCGGGGACTGAACCTGGGACCTTCTGCACACCAAGCAGATGCTCTGCCACTGAGCCACAGCCCCTGTGGACAGGAAGATGCACATTTCTACAGGTCCTGCCTAAATCAGCACCATTTTCTTTAGCCCAATCTTCACAGTGATCATCACTCTCTTGGATTGCTTCCCCCACCCCAGCCTTTAAAAAAAATCAGTAATAGCCAGATGGTTGTAGTGTTACATTATTATAACTGTGTCGTGCAGCAATTGACTGGTTCTTTGTTTTTATTTTTTTAAAGCCCTCTTTGTCGCAGAGTTATAAGGGGAAAGGTACTGTTTGCACATTGCACGGGCTACTTCAACAGCACACACACCCCCCTCGATTCCGGCCCTCTGATTCATGAAGATGTTGCAAATAAATTAATTTCCGTTCCCACTCTGCGATGTGGGTGATTTAAGGCATAATAATTTCAAAGGAGGCAAAGGCAAGACTGCAGTTAATTGCCTGTCCCGGGGCGAGGGAAGATAATCCAACTCAATGCCTCACTCAGGTGAACAAATTTGGGGCACCGGCCTTAAATGCTGGGGTAGACTTGGTGTGACACCCAAGTTCTATTCTTAGCTTCCTGAAGACTGAATCACTGCTGAAGACACACAGCCCGTGGACTGCAAGGAGCAGACGGCATTGCCCCGTAAGGAGGATATCCTGGAAATGTGTCCTGTAATTACACAATCAACCGGATTACCCAGGGATATCTCTGGAAGCATCAGCAGGGTGTGAAGGAAGAGGGCAGCTGCTTCCTGGGAATGATAATCCAGATCATCCCAACAGGATGCTGGGCGCTGACATGGCAAAACGCTTCCTCCCGGCATGTGTTTGGGTGTCTTACAATTGCTTTGGCATTGCACTTTCTGGAGATGGGCCAGTCAACGGGGTGGGGGTGGGGGTAGCATTAGCAGTGTTCTCAGACGTTTCCCAAATTCAAGCCAGAGAATTATTAGAAAGATATTTTTGGTAGACCCGTGTTTTGCAAGGTGGTGTTTCTCAGGCTGTTTTTACATCTGACTTTCCTGCTGGAATCATTCTAGTTCCAAAAAAACCTGCCTACACCTCTGTGCGGTGTGAAACCGTGCTGCTACTGAAATGTCCACATCTACTAATTGCCCTCCTGCGGTCAAGCTAGTGTTCAACCGGCTTGATTCTGCTTTAAACAATTGCTGTTGATTAGTGCACTTAGACCCCCTGGAGTGAAATTTCACACCACTGTGAAATCAGCACAGGAAAAGACAGCAGTCAAACTACTTTAGAGGGGAGGTGTAAAATGACCCTTAAGTGAACGCATCTCATTCCTACCCACTAGAATCAAGGGATACCATTTTGAATTTCTCTGTGTGTCTCTGTGGCTTGCCATTTTTCCTTTCCTTGAACCAAAGGGCACCATTTGGGATCTCTCTCTCTCTCTCTCTCTCTCTGTATGTTTATCTGTGTGTAGGGGGCAAGATTTGCAGTCATTTTCAAATTTATTATCGTTTACTTCATTTATACCCTGCCTTTCTCCCTGAGCCATGGTGTCTCAGAGGTTAAGATGCTGAGATGCAGACTGGAAGACTGGTAGCTCAGCAGTTCAAGACCCGAGTGCTGCGTGACAGAGTGAGCTCCCGTCTCTGCCCCCAGTTCCTGCCGACCTAGCAGTTCGAAAGCAAGACATTGCAAGTGGATAAATAGGTACCGCTTCGGTGGGAAGGTAACAGCATTCTGTGCGCCTTGGTGTCTAGTCATGCCGGCTACATGACCACGGAGACATCTTTGGACAGCGCTGGCTCTTCAGCTTGGAAACAGAGATGAGCCCACCCCCTAGAGTCGGATTCGACTGGCTTTCGAGTAAGGGAAACCTTTACCTTTCTCCCCGATATGGATCCAAAGCGGCTTACATCATTCTCCTCTCTTTCATTTTTACCTTCACAACAGCCCTTTGAGATAGGTTAGGGCAAGAGTGTGTGACTTGGTCCCAGGTCAGCCAGCAGGCCAGAATGGGGATCTGAACCTGGGTCCCGGCAAATCCTAGTCTGACATTCTAACTACCTTGCCAAAGGTACCCGGGATTCAACTGCACAGAAAGACAAGAAAATACATTTAATAGCATTTGTTGCGATTGCTTTCGATACCCTTCCAGTGAACGGAGCGAGGGCATCTTGCAGAAATCAGTGGGGGGTTTTGTTCGTCAACCAACAGTCTTAAGGAATCTCAATATAAGAGCTTGTCTCTTGACAACGGAGTGGTGGAATCTCCTGACAGGTACAAACATTACATCTCGAACAATTTGCTGTTGTCAAGCGGGGAACCTTGGCAGATGAGAATTTTTGATCGGGGCTTCTCTAAATCCCTGTCAGTTGCCAAAAGGTGGACAGATCCCAGTTTTGGGTGCAGTGGCCTTAACGGTCACAGGAAAAAAAGATGGATAACCATTTGGTACAGGACAAAGCAGTGGCACTTATTGCGAAGGAGCTGTGCTGAAGTTGACACTACGGCTGATGGATGGTCCTTTTGTTTGCTTCTGTGCAATATGGAAATCTAAGCAAATTAGCCGATGCCACCAAACATGCTGATGGGCTTGAGCTCTGATGGCTTGCAAAACGATTAGACAAACCAATAAAGGTTAACGCTCATTATCACAGGTAATTAGGCATTAGGGCTAAAAGGGGCTTCCATTATGCCTCTGAATACCGGTTGGTTGTTGGAGTGGGGGTAGAATGTGGGGGCTGGAACTGTTATACCCTGCTCATAGGTTTCCTGGAAAGTTCTGACTTCAGCGGGGCCTGGAGGTCCCCCAGAAATAAAGAACTCCTGTGCCAAAGTGGGAATTCGAACTCAGGACTCACAGACCCTAGTCCAACTTTCTAACCGCTATACAATTTTGGATCTCTCACCGGAGTGCTTCTTTCCAACTCTTCTGTCGTTGGGGTCTCCGTTTGGCTCTTTGGGAAGGGGGCTTTAGCATTTCCCTTTTCCCCTACCCAGCTTGGCCTTTCCATGTTGGTGTCTCAGGATCAGGGGTTTCCATAGGGCTGGCAGTCTTCCTGTGGTGGATGCCCCCCCCCCCGGAATCACAACAGACTACAGAGCTCAGTTCCTCTGGAAAAAAATGGCTGCTTTGGAGGGTGGACTCGAATGGCTTTATACCCTGCTGAGATCCCACCCTTCCCCAAACCCCGCCCTCTCCAGGCTCCACCCCCCCACCCCCAAATCTCCAGGGATTTCCTCAGCAGGAGTTGTCAACCCTAAATTTTGACCACATCTAATTGGAAAAGAATGCTGGCTGAGATGAGAACCCTAAACCTGATCTCACAAGATGCTTCTTAATTTTGGTGTTTCATTTCTGGGGGATCTCCAGGCCCCGCTGAAGTCAGGAAGTTCCAGGAAACCTATGCGCAGAATATAATAGTTTTCAGCACCCATGTTCTACCCCCCCCCCCCCAACAACCGGCATTCAGAGAGCCAGTTTGGTGTTAGTGGTTAGGAGCACAAACTCTAATCTGGAAGAACCGGGTTTGATTCCCCACTCCTCCACATGCATCCAGTTGGGTGACCTTGGGTCAGTCACAAGTTCTCTCAGAGCTGTTCTCTAGAGAGCAGTCCTCAAGAGAGCTCTCTCAGCCCCACCTACCTCGCAGAGTGTCTGTTGTGGGGAGGGAAGGGAAAGGAGATTGTAAGCCGCTCTGAGACTCCTTTCGGTAGTGAAGGGCAGGGTATAAATCCAATATCTTCTTCTTGTCTAACAGAAGCCCCTTTTAGGCGTAACGCCTGATTGCCAGTAATAATGATAATAATCCTTTATTGGTTTGTCTAATCAATTTTGCAAAAACCGTTTTGGTGTAGTGGTTAGGAGCAGCAGACTCTAATCTGGAAAACCGGGTTTGATTCCCCCACTCCTTCTCCATGTGAAGCCAGCGAGGTAATTGGAAGGGAAGGTGAACTGCTCCAATTCTCCTTCAAGTAATGAAGGGCAGAGTATAAAACCAGTTCTTTTTCTTCTTTTTCTTCTTCTTCTTCCTTCTCCTCCTCTTCTTCTTCTTCTTCTTTTGTTTTTTCCTTGCTGAATTATTACAGGTTTAGGGATCAGTTTCATTTACACGGAGGTAGAATCCCGTCTTTTTAAAAAGCGCATTTTAGCGTTTTAAAAGCCAAGCGGCGGCACCTGTTCCACAGGCCTTGTAATCATAATATTTGAGACGGCACCGTTTTATTTTGGAAATAAAAAATCATTTCCCCAATCAAGCCCCCAAACAAGTAAAGCAATCAAATTAGGACAATATGTGTGTTTTGGGGCAGATCCACCGGAATTCTCCATTAGGGTGACTCACAGGCGGTGGTTTATCTCATTAAAACTCCTGCCGCAAAAATTACTGTCAGATGGAAGGGCAGGCACGATAACTCTTGATTAAATGAAATTGCATTTGGGGCGTGGAATAAATTATGGGCTGGTGGAGAGGCTCGCGGTGTCTGCTTGCTAGAAGCAGCAAACAGCTCCCTCGCCTACCACGGCCCTGCACCCTTTTAGCTCATCCTGCATTTGGGAATTGCTCTGAAACCTGATGAATTGAGGCTATTAATATGACACAGCTGTTGCTTTTGTGAATTTTCTGTTGCTGATCCAGACAGTGTGGTCTAGTGGTTACAGTGTTGGGAGACCCATCTTCAGATGTCCACTTGGCTGTGGAAGCCCGCTGGGTGACCTGGGGCCAGTCATACACTTCCAGCCTGACCTACCTCACAGGGTTGTTGTGAGGATAAAATGGAGGCTGGGACAATGATGCTTTAAGATACTGGGGCAAAAGCAAGGTATAAATACTGCGGGGGGGCTTTGGGGGCAACCTGGGCATCTTTTGCTTGAGGGTGGCCAGCTCCAACTTGGGAAATTCCTGGAGAAGAAGAAGAAGAAGAAGAAGAGATTGGATTTATATCCCGCCCTTCACTCACTTAAGAGTCTCAGAGCGGCTTATAAACTCCTTTTCCCTTCCCCTCCCCACAACAGACACCCTGTGAGGTAGGTGGGGCTGAGAGAGCTCTTTCCCAAGCTGTCCTTGAGAGAACAGCTGGTTCAGAGCTATGGCTTGCCCAAGGTCATCCAGCCAGATGCAAGTGGAGGAGTGGGGAATCAAACCCGGTTCTCCCAGATTAGAGTCCGCGCACTTAACCACTACACCAAACTGGCTCTCTGGGTTTGGGGGGGGGGGTGGAGCCTGGAGAGGGTGGGGTTTTAGAACTGGAGGGGCATCATCAGAGAATAATGTCTCAGAGTCCACCCTCCAAAGCTGTCATTTCCTTCCAGGGAAGTAATCTTCTGTTGCCTGGAAATAAATTCTAATTGGGGGGGTCCTCCAGGCCCCACCTGGAAGTTGGCAACCCTATGGCCTGGGGACTGCACTCCTGGTTCACCATCCCCGAGCTTGCTGAGCCTGTGAACACTTTTGGAATTTAGAGAAAGGGGGAAGAGAGTGGCCCCCAAATCCTAGTGTGGGAGACAGAACCGATGGCAAGATGGTAGCCATGGAAGGGCAATTGTTGAAGCATCGTTTCCCAAGCCAAGCATCCTCCCATGAAGGGGGCAGGTATTTCCAAATGGATGCCCCCTGCCGACCTTGAAGGTGAAGGAAAGCCAGGACCAGTTCTTTGCTTTGTCAAAGGAGGAGGTGGGCACTAGGAAACAAGTGCATGGACACCGCAATGCCCCTGGGGGCCACGTTGCATATCACTGGCCTTGTATAGGGGTTGGACTAGATGACCCTGGAGGTCCCTTCCAACTCTATGATTCTATGATCTGTAATATTTGACAGCCTGTTCAGGCTCACTTGGCCTCGTCAGGCTCTCATTCTTTTGCCCTGAGACCTTTCAGATCAGCCTGTTAAAAGGCCTGGCCTGACCATGGCGCTTTCTGCTTTTTTGAAATCGAGGCTTGCCAACTCAGAGTTGGGAAATACCTGAAGGTTTGGGGGTGGAGCCAAGGAAGGGTGGGGTTTGGGGAGAGGAGAGACCTCAGTCAAATATAACGCCATAGACTCCGCCCTAAAAAGCAGCCATTTTCTTCAGGGGAACTGATACCGGCTGTACGGAGATCAGTTGTGATTCCAGGGGCACCCCAGACACTACTGGAAGACTGAAGTCCAATCAAAACAACGTGACCAAAAGGATGAAGAATCAATAAAGATATATCTACAAAAAATGTTTACTATAATAATAGTGATTCTCTAAAAAAATCTGTTATATCCAGGGGTCTGTTGGGGCCGGAGCGAGGCGGAGCGAAGCTCCGCCAGCTCAGGACTGGCCAGTAGGGCAGCCACGGGCTGAATCAGATTCTCTGATCTGATTCAGCTCGACGCCGAATTGCCGCCGAAATTCGGTGGCAACTTTAAAAGCCACTGGAGGGGAAGGGGTTTGAGGGAGAGGCTCCAAACTTGCAGGGTAGCTGCTGGGGCCTCTCCTCCAAATGCCCACCAAGTTTCAAGAAGATTAGACCAGGGGGTCCAATTCTACAGGCCCCCAAACAGGTTGCCCCCATTCCCTCCATTGTTCTTTATGATAGGAAAAAAGTTAACATTTTCCCCCTCCATAGAGAACAATGGAGGGGATGGGACAATCTGTTTGGGGACCCATAGAATTGGACCCCGTGGTCCAATCTTCTTGAAACTTTGTGGGTATCTAATCTTCTCTTCTTCTTCTTCTCTTCCGGCTCTACCCCCAAAATATCCAGGTATTTCCTGACCCAGACCCTAAAAACATAAGAACATAAGAGGAGTGAATGTTGGATCAGGCCAGTGGCCCATCCAGGCCAACACTCTGTCACACAGTGGCCAAAAACACCAGCTGCCCTCAGGAGATCCAGCAGTGGGGCCAGGACGCCAGAAACCCTCCCACTGTTGCTCCCCCACCCCAGCACCAAGAATACAGTGTTTCCCAGCTTGTCCTACCTGAAGGCCCATCAATCTCTCTCTCTCCCCACCCCTCTACTCATGGCCTATGATTTGACAAACCCTAATAAAGCCCCCTTCCCAAAGACCCAAACGGATACCCAAAAGACAGAAGAATTGGAAAGTAGCCCTCAAGTGAGAAACCCAAAACTGCATAATGGTTAAAAAGTTGGACTAGGATCTGGGAGACCTGTATTCGAATCCCCACTTTGGCATAGAAGCTCACTGGGTGACCCTGGGTGGTGGTGAGGGTAAAATTTAAAAAGGGTGAAACCCACTGGGGACAGCCAGCTCTATAAATTAATAAATGCACCCAGACCTTGTGAGGTGCTGTTGTCTTGTAAGCTAGACCTAAAAACATTCACTGATGTGTTGTCCTTAATCAATGAATGGAAGCATTTGATCCCTCTGCTTTTTCTCTTGGCCTGAGGGGCTAGTTGCAAAGTTATTATTGAAACCACTTTTGCCGCTCGGCTTCAGCCAGCCGGCTCTGGTTTCCGAGGCTGAGCACTGCCGTGGCAAAGTCTCCCCAGCTCGTGGTATTGGTGTCATCTTTGTTTGTCGCCCTTCCCCCGCCCCGATCCATAATTCACTGTCTTTTTGATTGCTCTGTCATCCTAAGGCTTGAGATAATGGACCATCATTCCTCCGAATATTGCTATTATAGTTTATTAATAGGCTCATAGAAGATTTATGGCCGCAGACCCAGGGAGATTAGCCGTTGGAGAGCTGCTGTTCTTCTGAAGTGCAATTAATTTTGGCGATGCGGTTGACAGGCGGGGAGAGAGAGCGCGCTCTGGGATCCACCTGCTTCCCTCCCCCACCCCAGTGGAATTCCGGACTGGACAGCAACGCGTGTAGAACAATATTTCTCGGCTTGTAAAAACCCTTTTGCAGACGTGACAACCGGGATTTTCGGGAGCCCCCCAGTGTGAGCGAATGAGCCTTGGGATACTGCAGACCAGGGGTCCGATGGAGCGGGAGCGCACAGGAGCGCAGCTCCGGGAGTGAGGAGCCCAGGGGGCGGGCACATGACCAAGCCCCGCCCCCTCCTCAGCTTCCCCGAGCAGTGCAGAGGCCCAGCACCCCGGGGAAAGCCCTGCTAGGGTCTTTATTGTTTTTAATGTTTTGTTTTAATATTGATAATTTTATCATTGTTCCTTTTATGACCGTGTGCTGCTTTTCCAGAGACTTGCTCAAGGTGGCATATAATTTTTCTAAGTGTACCATTTTTTATCTGGGCACATGGCACATAAGTACTGGAGAAATTTCACCAACCCTTCAGCAGCTTCCACCCCATCAGTTTGGTGTAGTGGTCAGGAGTTGGACTCTAATCTGGGAGAACCGGGTTTGATTCCCCACTCCTCCACATGCAGCTGCTGGGGTGACCTTGGGCCAGTCACAAGTTCTCTCAGAGCTGTTCTCTCATGAGCAGTTCTCAAAAGACCTCTCTCAGCCCCACCTACCTCATAGGGTGTCTTGTTGTGGGGAGGGGAAGGGGAAGGGATGGGTGGTGCCCATGTCCTGGGTATCTCAAGTCTACTTGAAAGTCTACTTGAAAGTCTACTTGAAACCTGGTGGTTTCAAGGGAGCAGGAAGAGAATGAGGGTGTGTTCTTGATGCTTATTTTTCTTGCACCAAGTATTGGATGAGGAAGGGAATGGAGGAAGAGCAGGTCAGTTTCACTCACCTGTGGAGTGGAGCCTGAGGGGTGGGTGTTGCCTTCTGACACACTTCTGGTATGTTGGGGGGGGCGTGGCATACGCAAATGAGTTATGCAAATGAGTTACGCTAATGAGCTCCTGCACCTCTTTTTTTACGAAATGACCCCTGCTGCAGAGATGTGCGTGGATGTTGTTTCGTGTGAACAGGGATGCGGAGGAGGGCAACTAAGATGATGAGGGGGTTGGAGCACCTTTCCTTTGAGGAAAGGCTGAAGGGTCTGGGACTTTTCACTTTAGAAAAGAGACGACTAAGGGGGGGACATAAGAAAGGTTTATACAGTGATGCACGGGGTGGAGAGAGCAGACAAAGAGAACTTTTTTGTCCGTCTCCCAAAATACTAGAACTTGAAAGCATCCAGTGAAGCTGATGGGCAGTTGGTTCAGGACAGACAAAAGGAAACACTGCTTTCCATTGTACATGCTAGCCACCTGCAACCAGGAAATGACCTCAGGGGAGGAAGAAGAAGAAGAAGAAGAGGAGGAGGAGGAGGAGGAGGAGGAGGAGGAGGAGGAGGAGATTGGATTTATACCCCGCCCTTCACTTGGAGTCTCAGAGCAGCTTACAAACTCCTTTTCCCTTCCCCTCCCCACAACAGACACCCTGTGAGGTAGGTGGGGCTGAGAGAGCTCTTTCCCAAGCTGTCCTTGAGAGAACAGCTGTGACAGAACTATGGCTTGCCCAAGGTCATCCAGCAGGTGCAAGTGGAGGAGTGGGGAATCAAACCCGGTTCTCCCAGATTAGAGTCCGCACACTTAACCACGACACCAAACTGAGAACATGTGTGGAAGGTCTGGGGTTTATGGCCATTCCCTGGCCCAGATGACTGCAGCCAATTCACATATGGTGGGACAAGTGGTGGACACAAGACATTTCTCATGCTTTCATTTTAAGGTTCCACTTGAAGAAGTGACTTCGATGGTGACCAGAGACATGGGCTTTTCAGTGCTGGCACCTTGCCATTGGCATGGTTTCCTCCTCAGGGCTTCGCCTGACATCTCCTCCTCGGGGAGAAGCCATAGCTGAGTGGTAGAACATCCGTTAGGCATGCAGAGGGTCCCAGGTTCAATCCCCGGCATCGCCGAACCAGGCAGTAGATGATGTGAAAGACCTCTGCCAGAGACTCGGGAGAGCCGCTGCCAGCCAGAGTAGACAATACTGTCCTTGATGGACCAGAGGTTTGATGCAGCAGAGGGCAGCTTTCTGTGCATACTTTACCTTCTTTTAGGTGCCAGTCCAAAGCATTTCTTTATTTTACAGGCTTTCAACTCAGCAGTTCCATTGTTTTCTTAGTGGTTTGGTGTGAGAACTCTTTGATTAGAGGACCCTGTGATTATCATTTTGGGCTTGTTTTATGCAGGTTTTTATGCCTAGCTTGTTTTTATTGTATTGTTCTAATTCAGAGCCAGTTTAGGGGGGGAGGGGTCGCTGCTCTAGATAGGGGGCATGTAAGTTTTTGAAATACAATAAAACCAACTGTTTCAGGGTTTCCGTACTCCTGGTGAGGCCTCGCAATGTTCTGGAATGACAACTCATCTCCAGATGACCAAGATCAGTTCCCCTGGAGAAAACGGCTGCTTTGGAGGGCGGACTCAGTTTGGTGCAGTGGTTAGGAGCGTGGACTCTAATCTGGGAGAACCGGGTTTGTTCTTCACACTTCCACATGCAGCCAGCTGGGTGACCTTGGGTCAGTCACAAGTTCTCTCAGAGCTGTTCTCTCAGGAGCAGTCCTCGAAAGAGCTCTCTCAACCCCACCTACCTCACAGGGTGTCTGTTGTGGGGAGGGGAAGGGGAAGGAGATTGTCAGCCGCTCTGAGACTCCTTTGGGTAGTGAAGGACAGGATATAAATCCAATCTCCTCCTCCTCCTTCTCTTCTTCTTCTGTCTCTCCAGGCCTGTAGCCAGGATTTTGTAATTCAGGGGGCCTTTAAATAAGTTGGGGAGTACTTATGTCAGTTGGGGAAGCAAGCCATGCTTTGGGAAGGGATAGCGGCAGTGAGGCGCTAGATGAAAGTTGGGGGGCCATGGTGGCCAGTTGGGGGGCTAGGCCCCAAAATGCCCCACTCCCTTTTGCAAATCCTGCAATCCCCAGGCTGTCCCCCCAAAAAATCTCCAGGAATTTCCTAACAGAATTGGCAACCCTGTTCTTAACCTGCCACCTTGAGCCTGCTTGCGGGCAAGGCAGGATAAAAATAATAAATTTATAATAAATAATAAATAACCCACCTTGGTTGAGTCTCAGAAGAAGAAGAGAAGAGATTGGATTTATACCCCGCCCTTCACTACCTGAAGGAGTCTCAGAGCGGCTTACAATCTCCTTTCCCTTCCTCTCCCCACAACAGGCACCCTGTGAGGTGGGTGGATGGGGCTGTGAGAGCTCTCTCGAGAACTGCCCTTGAGAGAATAGCACAGAGAGAACTTGTGACTGACCCAAGGTCACACCAGCAGTGGCATGTGGAGCAGTGGGGAATCAAACCTGGTACTTGTCCAGACCTACCAAAGCACTCCTGGAGACACTGGTGGAATCAATGCAACCACCACTGAATGCATCCAGGTGTGCTAATAATACACACCTTTTTGCGGTGACGGAAGCGGCTGAACTTGTTCTGGGTGGGGCTTTCCTGTTTGCTTCCTCGGATGGAGGCAGAGATCTTCCTTCCTTGCAAGTGGGGCTCCCCCCCCCCCGCCCCGGTCTCCTCATTCCTCCCGAGGAAACCTCCCTGTTGTGGCAGAGAGTTCATGGCGGTTCGTACCATATCAGGCAGCCAACATAAGCCTTTCGGGGTGGGGCAGAAGTCTTTCATCTGAATATGTCTTCAAAGGTGCCACCTGTCAAGTTCGCCTTTCCTTGGGTGTCACCTGGGCTGGAAGAGACGCCGCTCCCCGACTTCCTTGATGGGGAATGTATCACCTCGCCTGGGGAAGGGAAGGGAGCGGATCTCTGCCCAAGACAAGTTCTTCTGCTCGCATGGCGGGTGTCAAGACTTAAGCTACAAACACATTTTTATCAGAGGAGAAAGATTTTGCCTCCCTGATGCCGACTTGGGAGGTGCCCAGGTACAGAAGAACATAAGAGAAGCCAATGTTGGGTCAGGCCAGTGGCCCATCCAGTCCAACACTCTGTCACACAGTGGCCAAAAATACCAGGTGCCCTCAGGAGGTCCAGCAGTGGGGCCAGGACACTAGAAGCCCTTCCACTGTTGCCCCCCCTCAAGCACCAAGAAAATAGAGCATCACTTGCCCCAGACTGAGAGTTCCTATCTATACCTTGTGGCTAATAGCCGTTGATGGATCTCTGCTCCATATGTTTATCTAATTCCCTCTTGAAGCTGTCCATGCTTGTAGCTGCCACCACCTCCTGTGGCAGTGAATTCCACGTGTTAATCACTCTTTGGGTGAAGAAGTACTTCCTTTTATCTGTTCTAACCTGACTGCTCAGCAACTTCACGGAGTGCCCACGAGTTCCTGTATTGTGAGAAAGGGAGAAAAGTACTTCTTTCTCTACCTGCTCTATCCCATGCATAATCTTATAAACCCTGACCACGTCACCCCTCAGCTGTCGTTTCTCCAAGCAAAAGACCCCCAAGCACTTCAACCTTTCTTCATAAGGAAAGTGTTCCAACCCTTTTATCATTCTAGTTGCCCTTTTCTGCACTTTTTCCAATGCTATAATCTCGTTTTTGAGGTGTGGCAACCAGAACTGTACACAGTACTCCAAATGAGGTCGCACCATCGATTTATACAGGGGTATTATGATGCTGGCTGATTTGTTTTTCAGTTTCCTTCCTAATAACCCCCAGCATAGGTAAGAGGGTTGGCAACTCCAGCTGGGGGGAATCCTGGAGATT
Organism: Lepidodactylus listeri; assembly: GCA_029233225.1. Taxonomy (NCBI): domain Eukaryota; kingdom Metazoa; phylum Chordata; class Lepidosauria; order Squamata; family Gekkonidae; genus Lepidodactylus; species Lepidodactylus listeri. The sequence goes on along the minus strand of JARCFY010000021.1, from coordinate 8,245,247 downwards.
TGGGGGCAGAATGCGTAGAGGGGGAGGGAACTCAGTGGGGGACATTATCTCATAGAGACCACCATCCCAAGTTGCCACTTCCCTGTGAGCCAGTTTGGTGTAGTGATTAAGTGCGTGGACTCTAATCTGGGAGAACCGGGTTTGATTCCACAGTGGTTTGATTCCACTCCTCCACATGCAGCTGCTGGTGTGACCTTGGGCCAGTCACAAGTTCTCTCAGAGCTGTTCTCTCAAGGGCAGTTCTCAAAAGAGCTCTCTCAGCCCCACCTACCTCACAGGGTGACTGTTGTGGGGAGGGGAAGGGAAAGGAGATTGTAAGCCGCCCTCGGACTCTACCCTCCAAAGCATCCATTTTCTCCAGGGGAACTGATCTCGGTCATCTGGAGATGAGCTGTAATTTTGGGGGATCCGCAGGTCCCACCTGGAGGCTGGCATCCCTACGTGATGGGCCAGACACAGTTCTTTCAGAACTCTCTCATGACCTTGGTCACATGACCTTGGGCCAGACACGGTTCTTTCAGAACTCTCTCATCCCCACCTACCTCACAAGGCGACTGTTATGAGGAGAGAAGGGAACATGGTTGTAAGCAGCTTTGAAACTCCTCAGAGTCTTCCAGTCAAACTCCACAGGCAGCCAGCTGGGTGACCTTGGGTCAGTCACAGCTCTCTCAGAGCTCTCTCAGCCCCGCTTACCTCACAAGGTGTCTGTTGTGAGGAGAAGAAGGGAAGGTGGTTGTAGGCTGCTCTGAGACTCCTTCGGGTAGTGAAGGGTGGGACATAAAATCTCTTCTTCTTCTTCTTCTTCTTCCCAAATGATAACAGCTACATTCCACTCAGTATCTGAGCATTGGCTTTCTTGGGTGACCTTTGTTTGCAGAACAAGAGCAGCTAAATCCATAGTTTAATTGTCCATCCAGCGAACTAAAGATTATACTTGAGCAAGCGTGCATTGATTGATGGGGGGGGGGGGTTATTTGTTTATCTCCAGGCACTGACTTTTTCCATCTTAAAATGCATGCCTTTCATTAGGGTTTAAATACAGTTTGGAAGCCTCTTTGTGTTTTTGGAGAAGCTGGGTATAGATCGGAAATAAAGACGTAAATACCAGACCGGCCTTGGGAGGCGAGTTCCCTCGCAGGGTTGCCAAATCTGGATTGGGAGATTCCTGGAGTTTTGGGGGGTGGAGCCTAGGGAGGGCAAGGTTTGGGGCGGGGAAGGACCTCAGGAGGGTCTCATGCCATAGAGTCCACCCTCTTTCTCCAGGGAAATTGATCTTTGTGGTCTGGAGATCAGTTGTAATTCCAGGAGATCTCCAGGCCCCATTCGGAGTTTGACAACCCTAGTACACTGGGCTCTTGGCCAAACTACCTCTTGTCCTCCTCTAGCAATGGAATCAAGGACTGCAGTGTACACAGCAAAAATGCAAATATTTGTCATTTGATTCTACTCGACCTAATCCTCCTTCCATCATTCTGTGCTGCATGTACCGTCACATTTGTGCCCTTTGGGAATCTCCCCCTTTCCTTGCCCGTGCCCACTTCCATTGACTCGCTCAGGATCCCGTCACACCAGGCAAACAGTTTGCAATGGCTCGTGGAGGGCTTAGGCTGAAGCGACAGCGTTAATCTCTCGAGCAAACAAGGGAGGGGTTCCCCAGAAATTGTAAAGGGCCGGGGCACACACTGGGCCCCAGTGTTCCCTCTAAGTTGAGTTAGTGTGAGCTAGCTCACTGTTTTTTAGCCTCTGGCTCACACATTTTTGTCTCAGCTCAGGAAGGATGGCTCCAGAGCAAACTAACTGATGCAGTAGCCAAATCGCTCACTCACAACTTTACTGCCAGTAGCTCACCAAGCAAAATTTTTGTTCACATGACTCCACAGCTTAGAGGGAGCGTTGCTGGGCAGCCCACAATGCCCCTGGGCTGGGCCATACCTAGGAAAAAGTGGGAGTTGGCCAGTGGTCAGGGGTCCGTTGGAGCGGGAGCGCACAGGAGCGCAGCTCCGGGAGGGAGGAGCCCAGGGGGTGGGCACATGACCAAGCCCTGCCCCCTCCTCGGCTTCCCCGAACAGTGCAGAGGCGCAGCGCCCCGGGGAAAGCCCTGCTAGGGTCTTTATTGTTTTTAATGTTTTGTTTTAATATTGATAATTTTATCATTGTTCCTTTTATGACTGTGTGCTGCTTTTCCAGAGGCTTGCTCAAGGTGGCATGTAAATTTTCTAAGTATACCATTTTTTATCTGGGCACATGGCACATAAGTACTGGAGAAATTTCACCAACCCTTCAGCAGCTTCCACCTTACCAGTTTGGTGTAGTGGTCAGGAGTTGGACTCTAATCTGGGAGAACCGGGTTTGATTCCCCACTCCTCCACATGCAGCTGCTGGTGTGACCTTGGGCCAGTCACAAGTTCTCCCAGAGCTGTTCTCTCATGAGCAGTTCTCCAAAGACCTCTCTCAGCCCCACCTACCTCACAAGGTGTCTTGTTGTGGGTAGGGGAAGGGGAAGGGATGGGTGGTGCACATGTCCTGGGTATCTCAAGTCTACTTGAAACCTGGTGGTTTCAAGGGAGCAGGAAGAGAATGAGGGTGTGTTCTTGACGCTTATTTTTATTGCACAAAGTCTTGGATGGGGAAGGGAATGGAGGAAGAGCAGGTCAGTTTCAGTCACCTGTGGAGTGGAGCTTGAGGGGTGAGTGTTGCCTTCTTCTTTTTTTCCCAAATAATTTTTATTAATTTTTCAGTTTTCTTTAACATAAACAACAGTAATAAACATGTGTAAATAAAATGTTTGTAACAACTTCAACTACAACAACAACAACAACAAGACGCAGTGGAGTTTACATGGTATTAATTCCTTCATAGTATAACTGGTACAGGAAAGTTAGTAGTAATATCATTGTTAAAAGCCGACTCCAAGAAAGGAAACCATTTTGTACAAAAATCAGAGTGTTTAAAAGGAGTGGGTGTTGCCTTCTGACACACTTCCGGTATGTTAGGGGCTGTGGCATATGCAAAGGAGTTATGCTAATGAGCTCCTGCGCCTCTTTTTCTACGAAAGGACCCCTGCCAGTGGTTATAGCGGCATCTCAGTTATCTCCTCCTGCTCTGTCCTGTTTTCGAGATTCACTTTTAGAACAGTGACTTTAAGACCTGCAAATATACATACCATGCGGACAAACTAATGGTCGCAAATTTGACCCTGAGAAAGGCAACACAGAAGAGCCTGCAGGGGATCATTTTTTAAAGTTTCCATTGGACGTTCATTTACACGCGTTCTGTGCTTCAGCCGCCATCCATTGTGACTTAGTACCTCATGTGAGTTTGTTGCTTGGGAAGACTCAGCATCCCCTGGCCGAATCTGGGGGGTGCCTTAGCCCCTTAGCACCCCCAAAGTCTACTTCTATGACACTAGGCATCTCCCCATGGCCTTTATGGTCCTTACCAGAGAAATTAGGTGAACTTCCTAGCATCCTAGGGCTGCCAAGTCCAACTTGGGAAATATCTGGGGACTTTGGGGGTGGAGCCAGGAGACTTTGGGGGTGGAGCCAGGAGAAAGGAAGTGACATCATTTTGTGATGTCACATCCTGTGCTGTTGCTTCCACATGCTGACACATGAACTCATGAAGTTTCCTAATACTGAATCAGGCCATTGGTCCATCAAGGTCAGTACTGACTACTCAGACTGGTAGTGGCTCTCCAGGGTCTCAGGCTGAGATCTTTAATGTCACCTATGACCTGATCCTTTTTTAGCTGAAGAGGCTGATACCTCCTGCATGTCAAGCAGATGCTCTATCACTGAGCAACGGCCCTACTGAATCCTTCCTCATCTCGGCAGAATATGAAGCACTAAGTGCTACACAAGTGCTAAATATGATTTTCATATCATAAGAACAGGAGAGAAGCCACAGTGGATCGGCCCATCCAGTACAGCCCATCCAGTACAACACTCTGTGTCACAACAGTGGCCAAAAATACCAGGTGCCCTCAGGAGGTCCAGCAGCGGGGCCAGAACTCCAGAAGCCCTCCCACTGTTGCCCCCCAAGCACCAAGAATGCAGAGCATCACTGCCCCAGACAAAGGGTTCCATTTAGACCTTGTGGCTATAATAGCCACTGATAGACCTCTGCTGGATGGGGACAGAGAGAGAGACTGACAGACAGACAGAAAAAAGAAAGAGGGAGAGAGAAGGAAAGGAGCTGGAAGAGAAACTTACCTTGCTAGCCACATGCAAAAGCAGCTCCTTCAGGCCCTCCTTAATCTCTGGGCGGACCTCTCTTGCTGTGGAAGCTCTCTTGCTGACTTCTTAAAGGGGAAATGTCTGGTGAGGCTTTTTACTGCAGGGCAGGCTCTCTGCAGACATTTCCCTTTTAAGGCAGCCATTTTGTCCCCCCGGTGGCCAACTTGGAAAAAGCGGGGGGAAGGACTAAAATCGGTGTTTCCCCCGCCCTACCGGGGGACTTGGCAGCCCTATAGCATCCTCCCCAAAGTCTACCCTCCCCAGTGTGGAAGGAGACAGTCCTTTAAGGACCCTGCCGCCAAGCTGTTTTGGATCTTACATGTAAGACCCAGCATTCTGAATCTTTCTCGGAAGCCGATGGATTGCCGGCGCGGATCTCTCAGCATAGGGGTGATCCAGTCCCTGTATCCATCCCGTCTTCACCTAACAGAGTGCTGTTTTGCAGCTTGCAACAGATTTATGAAGCAAATCACTAGTGCTGGTATTTTTATAGATGGGGGGGGGGATTTTCTTGCTCCACGTGACCTTCGGCCAGTTTCGCACTCTCCACCAAACCTACTTCACAGCAAGGATGAAACGCAAGAGAGGAGAATGCTGGGAGCCACTTGGAGTTCCCTTTGGGAAGAAAAGTTGGGGGACAAAGTAAAATAAAATAAAAACCTATTAAAGAGGAAGGCCCTTCCCTTTTGACGCGCCCTGTCTCTTTTGCAAAGGAGAGCGATTCATCTTCAGCGAATGTTCCAGATTTCCTTAGTGTCTCCCAGATGTCACATCGGGAGGGAAACGCCAATGGCATGAAAGCGTGCGGGACTTTTGTGTCTCTCTCTGTGCAATTCCCTCTTTCCCCTCGCCCTGGTCTTTTTGTGTGCTGTCTCCTCTCCCCCCCCCCCCCCCTTTTCTCCTTTCCTTTCCTATTGAAATGTCAGATGCAGCCGTTGTCTGTAGCTCAAAGACGAGGGCTCCCCAGTGGGAAGCGAATGCCCTTCTAACCCGGAGGAATAAATAGAGCCCTCTTCGCTTTGGTGTCCTGCATTCTGAGGAGATTTCTGTTTGTTGCATCCTCCAAGAATCAAACCCAGGGTTTCTTTTCACCTGGCTGTTTCGTTCCCACCAGAGCAAACACAGGCACACAGAAGTGGATCTGTTGTCAATAAGGCGACTTCGGGGGGCCTTCACTACCAAGAGGGGGTCCCACCACTTTGTGTCCTGTGGTTTGACAGGGAAACTATGCGCTTGTTTGCACTGGGTCTGAAAAAAGGAGGTAAAGAAACAAAGAATGGGCTTCCGTGCGCGCGCACACTCTTTCAAATGCATTCCAATGTATTTGAAAAAGTGTGCGCGCACACGAAAGCTTATACCTTGAATAAAACTTTGTTGCTCTTAAGGGTGCCCCACTGGATTCAGCTTTGTTCTGCTGTTTCAGAACAACGCAGTGACCCACTGTGAGAGTCTAAGAGATTTCAAACTGCAACCAGAAGTTCTTAACCAGAAGATTCCTTTATTGCCGGTGGATCTTATAGTCATCTACACATCTCAAGTCAGTAATGGGGGGGGGGGGGTAGAAGGGGTACAGTTATAGTGTATTCAAATGGGGTAATGCAAAGTGAAACCTCCAATCACGATACAGATAAAAAGGCGCCCAAATATACTGGACAGTTACAGTTAGCACCTGCAAAAGGGAAGCGTCCAAAAAGCGGCTGAGAAGCTGCGAAAAGCAACACAGTCAAGGTTAGGGAGGCGTAGTGAGATAAGCCTTTGCAAGTGAGACATTCCGTAGGGAGGGGGTGAGAGGCCCAGACAAGGGAGAGGATGTGCCACCTCCCGCCCGGGAATGGCAGCCATAGCTGACACCCACCTGACAGAATGTGTCACCAGAAATACTTCTTCATACTACAAGAAGAAATATTTCCTCTTTCTTTTTTTTTTGCAATCAAGTCACAGTTGACTTTTAGAAACCCTGTAGAATTTCCAAGGCAAGAGACATTCAGAGGTGGTTTGCCACCGCCTTCCTCTGCATAGCCACCCTGGACTTCCTTGGTGGTCTCCCATCCAAGTACTAGCCAGGGCCAAACCTGCTTAGCTTCTGAGATCTGATGAGATCAGGTTGACTTGGGCTCTCTAGGTCAGGGTACATCTCTATTTGTGTTCATTTAAAGTGTCATCATTGCAGCCAACCTCTTGTGACCCAGTAGGGCTCTGAAGGCAAGAGACATTCATAGATGGGGTTTGCCATAGCCTTCCTTGGTGATCTACTATTCCAGGGGCGGCCAGACTGTGGCTCGGGAGCCGCATGTGGCTCTTTCACAGATATTGTGTGGCTCCTGACAGGGCTTTCTTTCCACTTTCCTCTTCACTCTCTCTCCCCCTTTTTTCTCCCCCTACCCATCTATTTGTTTTCTTTCCTCTTGTCTTTCTCTCAGTTTCTCCTTTCCTTCCTTCCTTTCTCTTTTCCTCCCTTCCTCTTCCTCCCTCATTTATTTTCTTTCTTTCTTTCTCCCCTCCCTCCCTTCCTTCTCTCTCTCTCTCTCTTTTTCCTTCCTCCCCTTCTCTTCCCATCCATCTTTGATACTATTTCTCTCTCTTTCTCTCTCTCCTTCTTTATAGCCAGCTCTTTCATTCTTTCCACCTTTCTCTTTCTTCCTTTCTTCCTCCCTCTCCCTCCCCCATCTATTTGCTTTCTTTGTTTCTCTCTCTCTCTTTCTATCTTTCCACCTCTTTCTCTTAGACAAATAAATATCATTAGCAATGTCTGTAATATTTGTTCATGTTTTGCGGCTCTCAAACATCTGACCTTTTTTATATGTGGCTCTTACGTTAAGCAAGTTTGGCCACCCCTGTACTATTCAAATACTAACCAACAAGTCTTACCCTACTTAGCTTCTAAAACTTGATGAGATCAGGCTAACCTGGGCTAGGTCTGGGCAATAATTGCTTACTTTATTTTATTCATTTAGTTGCAACATTCACATCCCGCCTTTCTGCCCAATGAGGGCCCATTCTTATGCCCCACAATTCTCTGCACTGGGAGCCTGAGAGCCAGTTTGGTGTAGAGGTTTGGAGCACGGACTCTAATCTGGGAGAGCTGGGTTTGATTCCCCACGCCTCCACATGCAGCCAGTTGGGTGACCTTGGGTCAGTCACAGGTTCTCTCAGAGCTGTTCTCTCAACAGCAGTCCTCAGGAGAGCTCCCTCAGCCCCACCGACCTCACAGGGTGTCTGTTGTGGGGAGGGGAAGGGAAAGGAGATTGTAAACCGCTCTGAGACTCCTTCGGGTAGTGAAGGGTTATGGTATAAATCCAATCTCCTCCTCCTCCTCCTCCATGTCAGAAAATTCTCCTCTTCTCCATTTTCATCTCACAACAAACCCGTTGCAAGGTTGCCAGCCTCCAGGTGCGAACCCTGGAGATCTCCTGGAATCACAAATTATCTCCAGATGATAGAGATCAGTTTGCCTGGACAAAACAGCTGCTTTGGAGGGTGGGCTCTGTGGCATTATACCTCGCTGAGGTCCCTCCCAACCAGTGTTCCCTCTAACCTGAGTTAGTGTGAGCTAGCTCACAGTTTTTTTAGCCTCCAGCTCACACATTTTTGTCCTAGCTCAGGAAGGATGGGGCTCCAGAGCAAACTGATTTATGCAGCAGCCAAATCGCTCGCTCACAACTTTAAAGCCAGGAGCTCACAAAGTAGAATTTTTGCTCACAAGACTCCACAGCTTAGAGGGAGCATTGCTCCCCACCCCACTCTCCCCAGGCTGCACCCCACAAATCTCCAGGAATTTCCCAAACCAGAGTTGGCAACCCTGCGAGTGAGGTAGCTTAGGTAAAGAGGTTGGTCCAGGGTCACCCAGCAAGTTCCCTTGGCAGAGTGGGGATTCGAACCTGAATCTCACAGATCCAAGGCTGACACTAACCCCTACCCTGTGCTGGCTCGGCAAAGAGGCTTTGCTTGGACACTGCAGATCGCTCTACAGACCTGACCGTTGCTCAACTCCCCGTGAGAGTTCTCCACACACCAGGCTGGGCCTCCTCTTTCTATGCTGCCAATTTCCCCCCATGAACACCTGGATCGCCCCCAGAGTGATTTTTGTCAGAGCGCCGTGAAACTGCAGATGTTTGCTCAGGGGATAACACCACCCCCACCCCGGCCGCCTCTGTTTTTCTTGTGAAATGTTTCACCCTGGTGTAGCGTATTTCTGCCGGGGCCAGACTAAAATGCCACATGTCGGTGGGGAATTGAGATCTCAGCCATGACATTCCGCAGGTCTTCTCGGAGGCGTTTGTAACGAGACTTAGAAGGTCTGGTCTCTCTGGGGCAATGCACTCTCTAAGCTTTGGAGTCTTGTGACCAAAAATTCTACTTGGTGAGCTACGGGCATCTAAGTTGTGAGCGAGTGATTTGGCTGCTGCATAAATAAGCTTGCTCTGGAGCCACCCTTCCTGAGCTAAGACAAAAATCTGTGAGCTGGAGGCTAAAAAACTGTGAGCTAGCTCACACTAACTCAGCTTAGAGGGAACACTGCTCTGGGGTGTGCCACTCATACAGCGTTGCCGACTCTAGGCTGGGAAATTCCTGGAGATTTCAGGGGTGGAGCCTGAGGAGGGTGGGGTTTGGGGAGGGAAGGTACTTCAGCAGGGTCTAATGCAGGGCTGGCCAAACTTGCTTAATATTAAGAACCACATAGAATAAACATCAGATGTTTGAGAGCTGCAAAGGCATGAAGAAATATTACCTGTTTTTGTTGGGAAATATGCAAATTTGCTTTTTATTAACATTAAATGAGACTGCCAAAAATGATAACAAAAGGGGTAAAAGCAGATATTGATAATGATATTTCTTTGTCCAATGATATTCGTTCGCTAATGATATTTAGCTTCCCCAGCCGCCCTGCCGGGAGCCACGTAATATGTATGAAAGAGCCGCATGCGGCTCCCAAGCCACAGTTTGGCCACCCCGGGTCTAATGCCATAGATTACACCCTACAAAGCTGCCGTTTTCTCAGGGGAAGTGATCTCTGGAGATCAGCTCTAGCCCTATGAGGAGATTGGCAACCATGAAAGCACAGAAGGTAGAAACCTGCCATTTTGAAACAGATTTTTCATTCTTCTCAAAGCACCTTTTGTACACCATGGTTTGTCCCTCCCTCCCTCCCTCCCTCCCTCCCTCCCTCCCTTCCTTCCCTTCCCTTCCTCCCTCCCTCCCTCCTTCCTTCCTTCCTTCCTTCCTTCCTTCCCTCCCTCTCTCCCTCCCTCCCTTCCTTCCTTCCCTTCCTCCCTCCCTCCCTCCTTCCTTCCCTCCCTCCCTCCCTCCCTTCCTTCCCTTCGTCCCTCCCTCCCTCCCTCCCTCCCTCCCTTCCTTCCTTCCTTCCTTCTTTCCTTCCTTCCTTCCTTCCTTCCTTCCCTCCCTCCCTCCCTCCCTCCCTCCTTCCTCCCTCCCTCCCTCCCTCCCTCCCTCCCTTCCTTCCTTCCTTCCTTCCTTCCTTCCTTCCCCTTGAGAAAATGTCTGCTGCAAAGGGTGGACTCTGTGGCAGCATTACACCCCCCCCCCCGAGGTCTCTCCCCTCCAAAACCCTGCCCTCTCCAGGCTCCACCCCCTAAGTCTCCAGGAATTTCCTAACCTAGAGTTGGCAACCTGACTAGTCCTCTGCAGCACTTTTGAACTGAGTTCCTTCCTTCTGCGGCTTCCATCTTAGGGGAAAGCAGATCAGGTTGTCATCGTGTCTGCTTTAGGCCTCAGGATGCTTCGCACGTTTTCTTACTGAGGTTGTTCCTGTATTTATTCACTCTGGAACTTCCTCATTCTACTTAAGGACTCTGTTCTGTGAGCATCTCGGGTTCTGCTAAACCCAGTAACGGCACGATGGGCAATTCTTCAGAAAGACCCATGGCATGGGAGACAATGCACAGCGCTCCTGGCTTTGCTAGGCAACCACGGAAAGGCGCTTCAAGAAGCTGTTGGCGAGTTTCCTTGTCTGTCCTCTGAAAAATCTCCCAGACCTTCAGGGAAAGTGGGGGGGAGCTCCTTTCCACAATTATGAACCACATACTTTTAACTCCGGATAAACTGGACCCATGGTGATCCATGTGAGCAGCTATCATGAATGTCCCTCTGTCCAGCACAATTTTATCCCATTATGCTTCAAGAAGCTCAGGCCAGTGTGTACCTAGCTGTATAGTGACCCCTTCCTCCCTCTGACCCTCGCCACAACCTTCTGAAGTAGTCTAGGTAGAGAGATTGTCTGTTCCAAGGTTACCCTGGCAGAGGCAGGATTTAAACCAGGCCTCTGAAATCCTGGGGGCTGCAGTGGTTCAAGCGGTTAAGATGCTGAACTGCAGACCAGAAGGTCGGTAGTTCAGCAGTTCGAGACCCGAGTGCTGTGTGACGGAGTGAGTTCCCGTTTCTGGCCCCAGCTCCTGCCAGCCTAGCAGTTCGAAAGCAAGAAATCGCCAGTAGATAAATAGGGATCGCTTCGGTGGGAAGGTAACAGCGTTCCATGCGCCTTGGCGTCTAGTCATGCCGGCTACATGACCACGGAGACGTCTTTGGACAGTGCTGGCACTTTGGCTTGGAAATGGAGATGTGCACTGCATCCCTAGAGTTGGATTCGACTGGCTTTCAAGCAAGGGAAACCTTCACCTTTACCCAGGGGCGTCGAGTTTTAAAATCCCGGGGGGGGGGGGGCTCGTGCACGCGCGCTTCGCTGCTGCCCCCTCCCCCGCCTGGCCACTCCTGCTTCCGTCCCTCCCTCCATCCGTCCAGGAACCAGCTGGGCATTTGCTTAGCTGGCCCTTGGACGGAGGGAGGGAGGGATGGAGGCAGCCAGGGCAGGGGGGGTGGGAAGAGAGAGAGAGAGAGACGGTGGCAGCAGCCCTAGGAAGGCCCAGGGACATGTGGCAGCGGGCACTCCATTTTCCCAGGGCGGGCTCAGTCCCCCCCGGGAAATTTCGGGGGTGGCTCGAGCTCTCGAGCCCCCCCATAGTTGACGCCTATGCCTTTACCTCTGAAATCCTAGCCGGACACTCTAACCACTACACTACATGAACTTGAGTTTCAGGGATATTTAGAAAGCAAGGCCTGTGGGGAGTTGCCCTGTATTTATAAGGTTCTCCTGTTTTGGAGACTCACCACAGCCCTAGCTTGAGGCGTGTCTAATTGTCACGTCAGGGCTCCCATGTAGTGGCAGTCATTTCGTTTTTATTTCATTGGCTGCATTTTGTGCCTTTGAGGTTTCCCACTTCCCTGTATGGTAGGAAATTCCAGGGGTAATTGCATTAATCTCTTTGTTTATTTCTATAAAGATAGAACAGGTGGAAAGGAAGTATTGTTGGCTAAAATAACAAGATTGAACCTTATCAAAAAAGCACATAAAGATTATTCTGGAAGTGTCTGTGATGAATGTGATGAAAAGCAGACCAGAGACATGCAAATGTGTTCATTTGATTATGAACATGTCACACGAAAAGTCAGCCTTAAGCCAGTTTCTCAGACTTTCTAATCCCGCTCCATAATCGATGACAGGTTTGGTTTCTTCGGTAGCCTAGATGCACGCACAGTGTTCTCTGCAGCCGGTCAACTAAATATCTCAGAAACTGCGATGCTTTGCATTTCAAGACAGAGGAGGGAGTTATTTTTCTCCTTGAGAAATCTCAAGCAATATATCTCCAAATATATTCATTAAATATTGCTGTTCCTGAGACTGAAGTAGCAATGGGGGGGGGGGGTGTTGCAAATAGCCAAGGACAAAGATATTCGGAGTTTGAAGCAATGATAGCCAGGATAGAAGTCGGAAACAAACAGAGATTAAATTGTTAATGATAAAGTTGTCCTTTTTTGTAAACCTGATTTCTATTTGGTATGCCGACCTAGGGGAAAGTTTTCAATAGCATTCTCCCAAGGGATCGTTCACAATCTCAGGATCTGAGGATTGAGTCTTAATCCATCCTTGCTGCGTTATAAAATAGCTTAATATTAGGAATTGCTAGGCCTCCCTGATCTGTTCACAGTTGAACACCCTTTAATTCTTGCTTTTTAAGACTCCCAATTAAATCTATACATTTCACTCTGCCAGTCTTTTAGAATTTTGTTACGAGATCATAATAGGGATGTATTAGCTCCACGTATAATACCACGATGCACTGTACATCCCAACATTAATGGCAGCCATGTTGTCTGAGACAGTTACGATATGTTTATAATTGTTAACCGTCAATAATTTTTCTGTACCCTCTTGAATCCTTAATAAAAATACTTTTTTTTAAAAAAACCCCTAAATGTCTCAAAATTGGACGCCTCGACTAACCCTTCTGCATAACAAAGTAAGATAATCTCGCGGTCTGTTGCTAACTGACACCCTGTCGTCTTGTGAGTTAATGCATCCATGGTATGCCAAAAAAAAGAAGAACTGAACTGGAGGGCAGTGCCAGAATATATGAATTAGGGCTGCGGCCACATGGGCCTTAAATGCGGGAGGAAGGGCTATTTCCTCCCGCATTTAAAGGGGCCGACTACACGGCCCGCCCCAAGTCCCGTGCTGAAGTCCTCCCGCATTTTCCGACCCCGGGAAAATCAAGTGTTTTCCCGGGTGTTGCGGGAGGAACCCGCATTGGAGGTATCTGGACAGCCCTCTCTCGCAAGCATTGCAAGAGCAGGGCTGTCCAGATAGTCCTGCCGGCCATTTTCCCCCCTTTTTTACACTTGGGCGCTTGGCCACTCATGCGCCCAAGTGTAAAAGGGGGGAAAAAAACCCAAACTGACCAGACGGATGGCGGATCCTTGGCCGCCACCGCCGCTTCTGCCGCTGCTGTGGCCACCTCCGCCGCCGTTCCTGCCAGCCGTTCTCACCGCCACTGCTGCCTCTTCTGTGGCAGCCACCGCCGCCGTTTCCACTGCCGCTGCTTCCGCCACCGCTGCCGCTTCCGCCACAGCCACCATCGCCGTTCCCACCGCGGCCGCCTCTTCAGTGGCCGCGGCCGCTGTTCCTACCGCCGACACGGCTGCCGACACTGCCGCAGGGGTTGGGATGTGTAGACATCCCAACCCGCGGTAGAAAAATGCGGCCCCTTTAAATCCGGGAGCCCTCCCGGATTTAAAGGGGCCGTGTGACCGCGGCCTAAAATTGGCATTATTTGCTGGGCACCTCCAACACGACTCCCAAAAAAGAGTTTATTTTAACAGCTGATGCCGTATGAGAAACCATTGGCTTTTTCAGAGGGGAGTGTACTTCCTTCCGAAAACATCATTGGGGGTCCAGCGGAAATGCGTACTCCCCCCATTTTAACTTTTTCTTTACTTCCCCACCTCTATCTATCTTGTGTTGATTTTTGTTGTACCTTTTCGTTTTCATTGCTTTCCGGGGCTTGAAGTTCACAGGTTTGTTCTTCAGGATAAAACAGGGAAAGAACCAACGGAAAGGGTTTAGAGTTTCAGACTAGTATCTGGGAGAGCCAGGTCCGAATCCCCACTCTGCCATAGAAGGTTCCCGGGTGAACTAAAGTGGAAAACAAGAAAGAAATCAGTGTAATACTTTTTACTGGAAGCCACCAAATTGACCCTAAGGATTGTGTAAACTTTCAGCCTCACCAGAACTCTTCACTGGGTCGTTGCTTGAAAGCCAGTCAAATCCGACTCTAGGGGGCAGTGCTCATCTTAATTTCCAAGCCGAAGAGCCGGCGCTGTCCAAAGACATTTCCGTGGTCATGTGGCCGGCATGACTACTCACTGAGGTGTACTCACTGAGGTGCACGGAATGCTGATACCTTCCCACCAAAGCAGTGGGATTTATCGACTTGCAATTTCTTGCTTTCAAACTGCTAGGTTGGCAGGAGCTGGGGCCAGAGATGGGAGCTCACTCCGTCACACAGCACTCGGGTCTTGGACTGCCGAACTACAGACCTTCCGGTCTGCAGCTCAGCGTCTTAACCTCTGAAATATTAAATATTAAGAGATTGAAGGGTAGAAAGCAGATTCTTCAGGGCACGGTGGAAAGGTCTGATCTTGCATGCATCTTCTGAGGAATGCCTGAAGTGAACAAAAGAACATAAGAGAAGCCAATGTTGGCTCAGGCCAGTGGCCCATCCAGTCCAACACTCTGTCACACAGAGGCCAAAAACACCAGGTGCCCTCAGAAGGTCCAGCATTGGGGGCAGGAAGCAAGAACCTCAGAAGAGCCCTGTTGGATCAGACCAGTGAGAGACCATCTAGTCCAGCATCCTGTCTCGCACAGTGGCCAGCCAGTTCCTCTGGAGGGCCAGCAACAGGGCAGAGAGGCTGAGGCCTTCCCCTGAGAAGGACCTCAGAAGAGCCCTGCTGGATCAGACCAGTGAAGATTCATCTAGTCCAGCCTCCTGTCTCACAAAGTTGGCCAAGCAGTTCCTCTGGAAGGCCAACAACAGGGCATTGGGGCCAAGACCTTCCCCTGATGCTACCTACTAGCTCTGGGATTCAGAGGATTAGTGCCTCTCTGAATGTGGAGGTTCCCCTCAGTCACCAGGGCTGGTAGCCATTGATCGACTTATCCTCCATGAATCTATCTATAAGAACATAAAAAGTGGCCAATGACACACACTCTCAGTGTACCTACCACCAGGGGTCATTTCGTAGAAAAAGAGGTGCAGGAGCTCATTAGCATAACTCATTAGCATAACTCATTTGCATATGCCACACCCCCTAACATCCCGGAAGTGTGTCAGAAGGCAACACCCACCCCTCAGGCTCCACTCCACAGGGGAGTGAAACTGACCTGCTCTTCCTCCATTCCCTTCCCCATCCAATACTTTGTGCCATAAAAATAAGCATCAAGAACACACCCTCATTCTCTTCCTGCTCCCTTGAAACCACCAGGTTTCAAGTAGACTTGAGATACCCAGGACATGTGCACCACCCATCCCTTCCCCTTCCCCTTCCCCTCCCCACAACAAGACACCCTGTGAGGTAGGTGGGGCTGAGAGAGGTCTTTGGAGAACTGCTCATGAGAGAACAGCTCTAAGAGAACTTGTGACTGGCCCAAGGTCACACCAGCAGCTGCACGTGGAGGAGTGGGGAATCAAACCCGGTTCTCCCAGATTAGAGTCCAACTCCTGACCACTACACCAAACTGATGGGGTGGAAGCTGCCGAAGGGTTGGTGACATTTCTCCAGTACTTATGTGCCACGTGCCCAGATAAAAAATGGCATACTTAGAAAATTTATATGCCACTTTGAGCAAGTCTCTGGAAAAGCAGCACACAGTCATAAAAGGAACAATGATAAAATGATCAATATTAAAACAAAACATTAAAATCAATAAAGACCCTAGCAGGGCTTTCCCCGGGGCGCTGCGCCTCTGCACTGCTCGGGGAAGCTGAGGAGGGGGCAGGGCTTGGTCATGTGCCCGCCCCCTGGGCTCCTCACTCCCGGAGCTGCGCTCCTGTGCGCTCCCGCTCCGACAGACCCCTGCCTATCACACAAAAAGGGTTGCCAGGCCACTTGCAGGGGACGGAGAGCCCGTAGGGTTGCCAGGTCCGGGTTGGAAAACTCCTGGAGACCTGGGGATGCCTCAATAGAGTACAATGCCATAGAGCAGGAGTGTCGAACTCATTTGTTACGAGGGCCGGATTTGACGTAAATGACATTTTGTCAGCCGTGTGTGCCATAAAACACGGTTTCAAGGGAGCAGGAAGAGAATGAGGGTGTGTTCTTTACGCTTATTTTTATTGCACAAAGTGTTGGATGGGGAAGGGAATGGAGGAAGAGCAGGTCAGTTTCACTCACCTGTGGAGTGGAGCCTGAGGGGTGGGTGTTGCCTTCTGACACACTTCCGGTATGTTAGGGGGCGTGGCATATGCAAATGAGTCATGCTAATGAGCTCCTGCACCTCTTTTTCTACGAAATGACCCCTGGCCTTAAGTAACACTGTAAGCCACTTTGGGGAGAAAAGAGGGCAATAAACGAAGTAAAGAAAGAAAGAATGCTGGATAGAAGGATAAAAATGGGACAGATAGACAGAAAGGCTGCAATGGCGTTAAAACGCTGAACTGCAGCCCTCTCCCTTTAACGTGACGGAGTGAGCTCCCGTCTCTGGCCCCAGCTCCTGCCAGCCTAGCAGTTCGAAAGCAAGAAATTGCAAGTAGATCAATAGGTACCGCTTCGGTGGGAAGGTAACAGCGTTTCGTGCGCCTCGGCATCTAGTCATGCCAGCCACATGACCACGGAAACGTCTTCGGACAGCGCTGGCTCTTTGGCTTGGAAAGGGAGATGAGCACCACAGCCCTAGAGTCGGATTTGACTGGCTTTCGAGTAAGGGAAACCTTTACCTTTACCTTTTTAGACAGAAAGGAACAGACAGGGCTAATCCTTAGCGGTGCAGTCCTATGCAAAGGCCATCCCTTCTTAGTGAACTGAATTGATGGGTTCAGCAAGGAGGAACTTTGCTCAGGATCACATGGGAACCCATGGCTCAGTGAGAGAAAAGGCTTTGAATGAATGGACCCTGTGTGGACTCTGTGGACCCTGATATTAGTTTGAATAATGGACCATGAATTCTTCAACGCTGTGAGCTCAAAGGAAGAAACAGACATTAAAAGGACTGGCTGTAGCATTTACGGGCTCAGAGGTTTGGGATTCTTTTCTCAACACCCTTGGATGTGGTGCTTGCTTTTCTCACCGACTCTCTGGCATTCGCTTCCCAGACGCCTGAGTAAAGACACTGAAAAATGGTCGTGTCCCCAAAGGAATACCAGGTTTACATTCTTGAACATCCTCCCTTGTCTTTGTGTGTTAACTGAGGGCGAGCATCTCAAGGCCATTTAGCTGAGACAGTTGGTGCCGAATCCCTGAACAGGCATGAGTGAGGGAACCATACTTTCCCACATATTTTTACAGCCAGGGTTCAAAGGTGTTCTGGGGCGAAGAAAAGGCCCCGGAAAGAAACTCTTCTGAAAGAAGTTCGGGTTTTGATCTCTTTCAAGCGCCTCTCTTTTCTCTGGGATGTTTCTCCCACACGCTCATTGGGCCCGTCTGGAATAAAAGACAGTAAATAGACATCGTTTTCATGGGTGAAAGATCTTTTTCTTCTTTCCAGCTAGCAAAGTAACAGACACAGTCTTGGCATCTTTGGCAGCAGGCCTTAAAATCGGCTTCAGAAAATGAACGGCGTGATCCCACGTGGAGTTGCTCCAACCTCAGTTCATTGAATCCAGCGGGGTTAGCCTGCTGTAACTCTGTAGAGGATCACAGGGAAGGGGGGGGTGTCAAGAAACATTTTGTAACACTTTAGAATGGAAAAAATAAGTCTGCATTGCAGATGGGAGGAGAGAAAAAGGCCGAGGGCCAAGCTCATGTGGCTCCAAAGTTCTGTGATTAGAATGGCTCATTTTATTTTTTTAGAAAATGGGGGGGAAAGTTGCTGAATTTTGGGGGGGAGGGGAATCAGTTGGATCAAGAATGCAGGGTGTGAGATAGTTCTTTCTCTGAGCTGTTTCTCTGACACAACTGCTTACCAAGCCTGTTAAAACATACCTGTCACTTTTATCCTTAAGAAAGAGAGACTTCCCTTTGGTCACAAAGTTAGTTGTTGGAAATTATGGGATTTAAATTAGGGGCTTCCAAGTGCACAAGTTGTGACTTCCAGGCTGGACTACTGTAACACACTCTACATGGCACCGCCCTTGAAGATAGTTCCAAAACCCCGGCGGGAACAAAATGTGTCAGCTAGGGTTTTGACCAGGACTCACCTTCATCACTCGGAATCTCCTTTCCCTTTCCCTCCCCATGACAGACACCCTGTGAGGTAGGCGGGGCTGAGAGAGCTCTGAAAGAACTGCTCTTGAGGGAACAGCTCTGAGAGAACTTGTGACTGGCCCAAGGTCACTCCAGCAGTTGCATGTGGAGGAGTGGGGAACCAAACCTGGTCTTCCCAGATTAGAGTCCACGCTCCTAACCACTACACCCAACTGGCTCTCAGGAGGTCTAAAAGAAGTAGATGCAGGATCAGTGCTCCTGCCTAGCAATGCTCCCTCTAAGCTGTGGAGTCTTGTGAGCAAAAATTCTACTTTGTGAGCTGCTGGCATCAAAGTTGTGAGCGAGCGATTTGGCTGCTGCATAAACGAGTTTGCTCTGGAGCCATCTTTCCTGAGCCGAGACAGAAATACGTGAGCCGGAGGCTAAAAAAACTGTGAGCTAGCTCACACTAACTCAGCTTAGAGGGAACACTGCCCCCAAGTTGTCTAAGTGGCTGCTTAGGGCCTTCACAATGAGTAGACAGCTGATGCACCATGGGTAGGGTTGTCAACCTACAGGTGGAACCTGGAGAGTTTCTGGTATTACACCTGGTTTCCAGGTGACCGAGATCAGTTCTCCTGGAGAAAATGGCAGCTTTGGAGGGTGGACTCTGTGGAATCACATCCCAGCTGAATTCTCTCTCCTCCCCAAACCCTGCCCTCCCCAGGCTCCACCTGCAAAACTTCCGGTATTTCCTAACCCAGAGGCGGGAACCTTAACCGTGGGGCTCAGCTCATTCCATGCCAGCAGTGGCATGGGGAATGGATCAAGGTTGGCACAACATGGCAACCACTAAGAGGGTTGGAGGCAGAGACACAGGGTTGTGATAATGGCTACACTTGTGGGGGGAACCTAGAAGCGACTTAGTACAGCTCTAGCACTAAGGCACTAACTCTATGGCAAAACCATAGAGTTCCCAGCAATTCCTAGAGTTACCCTATATCACTTCCGCTCAGAGTGGCCGGAGGCAGGAACAGTGATGGGTGGGAGGCTTCTCTCTATAGCGGAAGGCCTGGAAATCCTAGTAGAGAGTGTGATCCTGAGCAGAAAAACCAACCAAACCACTTCCGTCTGGATTGGGTCAAACTTTTTTTAGGTTGCTTCTTTGCGTCAGGTTTCACCTTCCACATCTTGGTAGACTAGCCATTGACTGAGACCATGACTAAAACTGGATCATGTAAAGAGAAGAAGAAGAGATTGGATTTATACCCTGCTTTTCATTACCCGAAGGAGTCTCAGAGCGGCTTACAATCTCCTTTCCCTTCCCCTCCCCACAACAGACATCCTGTGAGGTAGGTGGGGCTGAGAGAGCTCTTTCCCAAACTGTCCTTGAGAGAACAGCTCTGAGAGAACTTGTGACTGACTCAAGGTCACCCAGCTGGCTGAACGCAGAGGAGTGGGGACTCAAACCCAGTTCTCCCAGATTAGAGTCCGTGCCCTTAACCACTATGCCAAACTGCCTCTTCTTCTGTCTCTGTTTGCCTCTTCTGTCCTGAAAACACCTCTTAACCAAGGTCCAGCTTACACAATTCCTGTGACCACTTTTAGACCAGGGGTTTGAAGGGTTGCCAATCTCCATGTGGGGCCTGGAGATCTCACGGAATTACAACTGATTTCCAGTTGACAGAGATCAGTCCCCCTGGAGGAAATGGCTGCTTTGGAGGGTGGACTCTATGGCATTCTACCATGCTGAAGTCCCTCCCCTCCTCAAACCCCACCCTCCCCAAACTCCACCCCCAAACCTCCAGGAATTTTCCACCTTGAAGCTGGCAAACCTAGTTTAGCAGAACAGGAGATCTGGTCTCAGGCAAAGGGGAGGACAACTGAAGCGGACTGAAGTTTCACAGCAACCATCACCCCCAAATCTCCCAGGCAAAGCCTGCCTGAATCTGGAGCGTGATGCTATTAATAAGCCGGGTGTCTCGATTAATTAAGTGCTTAATATGTGATGTGGAATCCCAGGAAGCAATTTGCATTTTCCTTTTGAGAAGAAACACACGGTAGCAGAGCTAATTATTTGTCAAAAAAATTATTCCCCCCCCCCAAAAAAACCCTGCCATGCAAATCACCAGGGAAGAATTCACTGCGATGTGTGGGCGGATATTTAATTATCACAAAGCCATTGAGGGTTGAGGGGGGCTCGATTTAATACATTCCTAATGAAATCTCTTGAATTGTGTTGGCGGCTGTAAAGAATCCATTATTTCCTAACAGCTGAATTTGGCTGGAAATTGATCATCGCCCGAGGAAATGCCAGCTGCAGGGTCTCATCTGTGAAAACACCTCCCCCCCCCCCTTCCCCAAATGTTGAGGGACATTTCACACACACACATATATGAGAAATGTCCTTTTTTGTGTGTGTATGCAGTTTTGACTTTGACAAGTGAATAAATTTTGATTAGAATTTGCTGGGTTGCACATTGGCTGAAGAAACTCCCCAAGAAGTTAACGTGGCCCATGCAGAGATTGGTAGCTGCTGCTATTCAACCAACACAAATCTATAGTGTCTTAGACTGTGGGGATCTGCCGTGAAATAACCGCATTGAAGGAGATGACAGATTTATCAGATGACCAGTTGCAAAAAGGTGATGCTAGAAGGGAGGCAAAGAATATTGCAAACAAGATGTGAGAACTGGAATTTGTTTTTAATGCTGAATTTTTGGAATGACACTTTAGAAAAGTTTCATAGAACAAGTCAACTTCTTCAATGTGAAAATGGGATCTTGCAAATGTGTGCAGATTTGCATTCATCACTGGCAGACCAGTTGCATGTATCAAGAGATGAGTTTGAGAGATTTGAATCATTTGCAAAGGACATGCTCCCTGATGTAGAATACAAAGCAACTCAGACGCGTAAGCGTATAAGAAGGAGAATGCCCAATGATGGAAATGCGCCAGGGGTCATTCTCAGTGCCAGAGACAAATTCCGTATCTCCACTTTTTATGTCATTGTTGAAAAGTTAGAAATGGAAATGAGGAGGAGACGAAAGGTGTACACTGAAATAGCAGAGAGATTCTCTTGTCTGACAGACGTTCGTAATGCCACCCAACTAATTTCCAATTATCAGAAAGTGAAAGGTACTCAAAGACTTGTCAAGCACTCATTGATGCTTATCCAGATGACATGAACAACACTTTGTCTACAGAGCTTCAGCAGTTCCATTCATATGTTCTTCATAAGTTTAAAACAACCAAGAAAACATCTTTCACTCGCATGGAACTTTACAACGCAATTACAGAAGACAAACTAGAGAGTGCCTTTCCAAATGTTGAAATTGCCTTAAGAATATTTTTAACATTAATGGTCACCAACTGCACAACAGAGCGGTCTTTCTCACAACTGAACTGTGTAAAAAAACCAAATAGATCAGTTATGCTTCAAGAAAGACTCAACTCACGGTGTATATTAACAATTGAAGCAGATATTCTGAGAAGTATTGATTTTGAGGATGTTGTCAGTGATTTTGCAAAAATGAAATGTAGAAAAATGCCTTTCAGGTCACGAGTATTGGAGCTTCGAGACCTTTAACTTGTGAAATATGAAAATAGATGTTGTATGGCATTTTTGTACAACTTTATGTAGCCCAAGCTTGGCTTAGTTTGTACAGCATATTGTGTTATCATATAGATACATTTTTGTCTTGCTGCAACCTGCATTGTATATCTGGCCAGGCAGGTCAAGAACTAAAATGGACTGGGTCAGTGTGGAAAGGAGGGGGCCACCAAGGTTGGTCAGTGCTTAGGGGACCAGTGAGCCTTAATCCGCCCCTGCATCTGTGCCTCAGGCCCTTTGCTCCCCAAAGCATTTCCTGTAAGAAGACGCACACCAAGGTCAAGCATTTTTGCTGCACAACTGCCACAGTCTGTGACGCTGACACAAAGGATTCCAGTTTTCCAGACGACCCCCCTGGGACTTGTCACCAGGCCTAAAGACACTGCATATATTTTTTTTAAAAACCCAGGGAAATGGCCCCCGGGCTTGTCACCCGTCTTAGCTTGTTGCTCCTCAGATCAGAATCCTAATTGAGGTCTGCCAGTGGCCTAGTGGAAGGTGACACCAAGCATGTCCATAAATAATGAGGCGGCAGGCAGAGAACGTCCTCTCTTCCCCCCCCCCCCCCCCCCCCCGCTGCTCCTCTTGGATCTCTGTGGAAGAATAATGCACAAGTGACTTGGAGTGTGGCAAAGCCCACAGTTGAAACAAGGTGGTGTCTCATAACCTGTCCAGAGGTGGATCTACTGTGAAACTAGGGTTGCCAGCCTCCAGGTGGGGCCTGGGGATCTCCCGCTTTTACAACTGATCTTAAAGCACTATAAACCAAGAATAGAGAATCGTTTCCCAATGATCCTAAGGTCCGAACATCGGGTAGAGAAGAAAGCCTTTATTTTTATGACGTCAGTCTCGGCAATGGTAATCCATGAAAGCTACCGAGCCCAGATTTTACTGAGGCTTGGCGTTTTATACCAGGGGGTGGGGACGCACAGAAAGGAAGGGGACAGTGTCATACAGCACCATATTTGTTAACAAATCATACGATATAACTCCGCCTAACTAGCTGCCCAAGTGTTAGGAATGTTTCTATCTAAATGTTGCTAATTGCTCCCCGTTCCCATGGTTCTTTAGCCCAGCCTAAGAGCAATAATGTTGCCCACTAAACAATGTAAGACTGTTAGCTAGATGTTGTTAGTGTTCCATGTAACAGCAAAGAATCTTGTTTCATTGACCTTGCGTTTCAAAGCTTCTAACTTACTAAGCAACATGCAGAGTTCTATTCAGCATAATTATTGATTAATTTTTCTTATTGCTTCAATCTCCAGCTGACAGAGATCAGCTCCCTTGGAGAAAATGGCTGCTTTGAAGGGTGGATTCTATGGCATTGTACCATGCTGAGCCCCCTCCCCTTCCCAAACCCCACCTTCTCCCCCAAAGCCCCCAGGTATTTCCCAACCCAGACTTGGCAACCTTATGTGAAACTACTGACGCTTAAGCTTCAGGGGCCCCAATCCCCGGGGGCCCCTGAAGCATTTTTTTTTTAAAATGAGTGAATTTTTCAACAAAAATTAATGGAGTTTTTAGAATCATAAGCCAGTGGGTTGAAGTAGAAGAAGAAGAAGAAGAGATTGGCTTTATACCCCGCCCTTCACTCACTTGGAGTCTCAGAGCGGCTTACAAACCCCTTTCCCTTCCCCTCCCCACAACAGGCACCCTGTGAGGTAGGTGGGGCTGAGAGAGCTCTGAGACTACTGTCCTTGAGAGAACAGCTGGTACAGAGCTATGGCTTGCCCAAGGTCATCCAGCAGGTGCAAGTGGAGGAGTGGGGAATCAAACCCGGTTCTCCCAGATTAGAGTCCGCGCACTTAACCACTACACCAAACTGGCTCTCTTAATACTGTACTTAATACTGACCTTAGAATGGGGCATGCTCGGTGTTCTTGCTTCCCCTAAAGTGGGCTGGTTGTTCCCAGCAGCCTAGCAGTTCAGCCTGGCCCAGGAAAAAGCAACAGCACCATAATGGTGGGGGAAAGGCCTGCACAGGACTTGTTGTGTCAAGGCCTGCTTTGGATTATTGCAGGTAAATTATTATTGTTTAGAACTGTTGCAATGCGTGTTTTTAGTATTCTGTTTGTTAATGCTTCTGAGGAGTTAGGCCTGGCCCAGGAAGAAGCTGCACCACAAGGGGAGGGAAAGGCCTGCACAGATCTTGTCATTTCAAGGCCAGGTTTGGATCACTGCGAGTAAATGCTGGTAATCTGTGCAAGTATTAGAGAACTTTTAAAAGAAAGGTGAAGTGGGATTCAGGACCCAAGTGAGAACTGCAGCCTCCCAGATACAGCCTGGAAATCTTATCTGATGTTCCAATAGGGTTGCCAAGTCTTCGGAACTCACTGGTGGGGGCGTTCCTCCTGGCGCGCGCGCTGCAGCACGTTGGGGGCGTTGCCAGGGCAACGCTCTGGCAATCGCCCCAAAACTCTATGGTATCATAGAGTTTTGGGGCGATTGCCAGAGCGTCACCCTGGCAACGCCCCCAACATGCTGACGTCACTTCCGGTGACGTCCTTACGTCATCCTCGCTGGACGACTTTGGGGGTGGGGTTCCCCCGCCAGCCAAATGCTGGCCGGTGGATCGGGAACCCCTTTAGCGGGGGATCCGCCACCCCCCAGGCTGACTTGGCAGCCCTATGTTCCAATATTGTGAAGTTAACCTGGATTTACAATATATTTATTACTTATGTGCTTAGACTTTTTGTACTGCGTATCTTTGTGGATGCTGAATATATTTGTAGCCAATAGTCTGTGAGACTTCTGAATAGATCCAAAAAGTCAGGCCTTGTGGTTTAAAACAAAGTCTTTATTTCTTAATGGTCTTTCAGGAACACTTGCTTTGTTTGTGATACCACATACAGTAGGGAGGGGATTCATATACTGTATTCAAACAGGAACATAAGCATAGGTATAAATCAGAAGGAAAATAATCAAGCGCCCAAAAATCTACCATTATTTTCTCAGGGAAGAAAAGGCGCGTAAGCTGAAACTAAATTCCCACCCTGACCCTGTGTGAAAGCTACTTGCCGCCCCCATGTAAGACACCTGGAAAAGCAGAGCCCAGTTGCCCAAGGTTACAATAGAAATCAACATAGATAACTGAAGTCTAGCAGAACACATGAGCTCATCCATAGGAGGCTGGAGTGGGAAGGAGGGGGGAAGAGGGGGAACTGAGCAGTCAGAGCAGGAACTGATGCCAAGCTCCCGCCGGGATCTGTGACTGGGAAAGTTACAAGGAAGCAGAACATGACAGGAACCTGACAATAATATCCTAAAAAGCCTTGCTATGAAGTAACAGCAGCTGGACTGGGATGAACAAGGATTCCTATGAAAACCTCCATGCTTTTGTTTATATGGTTTATTGTAATGTTAAATTGCATCTGTTGCATTGCCTCTTTTATGTTGGTGTTTAAGTGTGTTGTTCATAGATACATGTAGTTGCAGTAGAACTAATAACAATAACAACTTTATAGCTGTAATTGTAGAGATCAAGACCCCAAGAGGAATAGCAATGAGTTCAAGAAAGTATTTAAGTGGATACCAAGAACGCAAACTCAAGAAGAAACAATTTGATGAAATCAAAATGTCGATGAAATGTTTGATGAAATTCTAAATGTCGAAAATTATCAAACATTATTACAATGTCAAGTCAAGCTTTGTCAACACCTACAGCTGAAACAAGCCAAGCAAGCACCAGTGAAGCCAGTGATGGTGCACAAACAGTAGGAGCTTTCTAGCAGTCATCACTGTTGACACTTTTGATACCGATGGCAATCACAGTGGTCAACATGAAAGTATCATGGAACAAGAAGGGACAGAGCAGAAACAGGAAGCAAATTCAGAGATTTCAAAGCATACAATGACCTTGCAAACTGGCCCATAACAGTTGATAATGATTTTATACAGAATTGTTTAATGCAAGACATCAGGTTTTTTCAAAATAAAAAAGAAGATGTATATACCGGATCCAGCAAGGTTTACAAGGAGCAAAACAGACGTTTCTCAAACAAATACTTTGAAAAAAGATTGGAAAATGGTCAGACTTTGATGAGATCCTGGTTAGTTTACTCAAAGAGCAAAGGCTGTATATACTGTTTTGCTTGCAAACTCTTTTCTAAATGCCAAACAGGTGGGTTCTCTGACTGGATGAAATTTACTCTGGAGAATCCTGAAGACAGCATGGAACATAAGAGGGCAATGTTGTGTTGGATAACAATAAAGTCAAATAAAGACACTGTGGATCAGCAACCTGAGGAACAGATGAGAAAAAACATAAGTACTATTTCGAAGTACTGAAAAGAGTTGTAGTTGTTATAAAGTTTTTAAGTGAAAGAGGTTTAGCATTTAGAGGTCATGAGGAGAAGTGGGGCTCACCAAATAACGGATACTTCATGGGGGCCATTGAACTTGTTGCAGAGTTTGACCCATTTTTACATGAACATCTTGAGAAATGTAAAAAGGAAAAAGGAAATTTTACCTACCTATCCAAAACCGTGTGCGACGAACTGATAGATTTCATGGGGAAACATGTGCAAGATGAAATTGTGACTCAAATCAACGATCTAGACACCAAATACTACTCTATTATTGTTGGTGCTATGCCTGCCCTGACACATTTTGACCAGTTTGGTGTAGTGGTTAAGTGCACGGACTCTAATCTGGTAGAACCGGGTTTGATTCCCCACTCCTCCACTTGCGCCTGCTGGATGACCTTGGGCAAGCCCTAGCTCTGTACCAGCTGTTCTCTCAAGGACAGCTCTGGAAAGAGCTCTCTCAGCCCCACCCACCTCACAGGGTGTCTGTTGTGGGGAGGGGAAGGGAAAGGAGTTTGTAAGCCGCTCTAAGACTCCAAGTGAGTGAAGGGCGGGGTATAAATCCAATCTCCTCCTCCTCCTCCTCCTCCTGGTAATTGTGGTTCACTGCTGCTATAATGGAAAACCCTGTGAGAGATTTTTAACATTTATACCAATAGAAAACCATTCATCCATGATGTTCAACAAAATACAAGACGTTCTGGACAAACATGAGCTGTCAGTTGAAAATATCCAAAGTCAGTCCTACGATAATGCATCTAACATGAAGGGCTCAGAGAAAGGGCTGCAAGCACTTTTTACAAACATTAACAGGTATGCAGACTATGGAGCCAGTTTGGTGTAGTGGTTAAGTGCGCGGACTCTAATCTGGGAGAACCGGGTTTGATTCCCCACTCCTCCACTTGCGCCTGCTGGATGACTTTGGGCAAGCCATAGCTCTGTACCAGCTGTTCTCTCAAGGACAGCTTGGGAAAAAGCTTTCTCAGACCCACCTACCTCACAGGGTGCCTGTTGTGGGGAGGGGAAGGGAAAGGAGTTTGTAAGCCGCTCTGAGACTCCAAGTGAGTGAAGGGCGGGGTATAAATCTAATCTCTTCTTCTTCTATGTACCATGTACAGGCCATTCACTCAACCTTGTTGGAGTAAAGGCAAATGTCTACTGTGCCTGAAGTTCTTGACTATTTTGGCATTTTGCAGGAGCTGTATGTTTTCTTTTCTGGATCTCCATGAAGATGGGGAATTTTAAACGCACATGGCAATCTAGCACATGGTGATCTAGCTCTTCCCTGAAGAGCTTAAATGTAACTAGATGGTCTGCAGAATACGAAGCAGTCCGGGCAATGAAAAATGGATATACGGGTATTTTACAAACTCTCAATCATATTTTTGAAGACTCAGAAGAGAAGCCTGAATGTAAACGAGATGCAAAGAATTTATACCACAAGCTGGTAAAGTGGGAATATGCTATTTTAACAGGTGTCTGGGAAGAAGTTCTGGAGCGTTTCAACAATCAAGCAAGAAACTCCAGACTCCTGGTTTTAATGTATTTGAAGGTTATCTTCTGCTGTTATCTTTACTTTCATTTGTTAAAGAACTCCAAGAAAATTCAGCTGACCAGATTGTACGCTATGAATCAGAAGCAAAAGGTTTGTGTGAAGATATTATCTCAAGCTATTCTGATGCTTCCAAACACATGGTTCCAAAGAAATTTTCAGATGGAACAAGTGGAAGGGCTTCTTTGAAAGGAGCTGAAAAATTGAGGACAGATGTTCTAAATCAACTCTATGACTTCTTGGTAATCCATTTAGGCAAGAGGATTGACCCACGTGAGCAGATTGCAAAAAGCTTCAAGTTCCTCTCAGCATTGGGGAACAATTCTGAAATTGATGAGGACAATATTAAACTTATAATATGGCATTACAAAGATGATATTGACCATAAATTAGTAAATAAGTGTTACCAGTTCAAAGAATATTTACACCTAAAGAAATCTCAGAACACAGAAGAAAACACGCCATCTGAAATGCAATGTGCAGAAGTTCTTCAGCATTTATGAGCAACACCCTAATATTACTACTAATAGAGAGCCAGTTTGGTGTAGTGGTTAAGTGCATGGACTCTAATTGGGGAGAACCGGGTTTGATTCCCCACTCCTCCACTTGCACCTGCTGGATGACCTTGGGCAAGCCATAGCTCTGTACCAGCTGTTCTCTCAAGGACAGTTGTCTCAGAGCTCTCTCAGCCCCACCTACCTCACAGGGTGTCTGTTGTGGGGAGGGGAAGGGAAAGGAGTTTGTAAGCCGCTCTGAGACTCCAAGTGAGTGAAGGGCGGGATATAAATCCAATCTCCTCCTCCTCCATTACTGTGCTTAAGCTGTACTTGACAATGCCTATCACAAGCTGTGAAGCAGAAAGGGATTTCTCAAAGCTTTCCTTTATAAAGAAACAAATTTCGATCTACCATGACTGAAGAGCACTTAAATTCTTCATACATATTGTCTGTAGAAAATGACATTGCAAGGAAGCAATGTATGACAAAACTGTATGTGAAGATGTTGCTAGAAAAAAACGGGGGGGGGGGAGCGTATTTTGTAAAATGTGCTTCATGTCCTATGTATTCCCATAGGTGTCTAAAATAAAATATATTAACTGTGGTTTTGCTATCTTTTATTTCATCATTCTATGATGCATCATGCATGTATACGTCTCCCTAATTTCCATCCCCCATAACCTGAAAACTAGAAGGCATAGCGTAGGAAATTTTTATTCACACAAGTGACATGTAAGATAAACCAGTACAGCAATTTTAATCAAAATCTGAGATGTAGTGGTTAATTTTTTAAAAATGTGGTTATCTGCTATAGAATAACCCCACTGAAGAAGATAACAGCAGTTACCCAGACCTCCTTGCTCACTGTATGGCCCATTTTCAAGGGCTCCACCCCAACACCCTGTTCTCTGCCAATTGAGCCTTGAGATCCTTGCAAGGGAGCAAGACCCTTTGGACCTTGTTGGATGGTGCCCTATTGTTGCTGATTGCAAAGGGGGCCCATAACAGTTCAAGCTTCAGGGCCCAAAAAATGTAGATCCACCCCTGAACCTGTCCCAGCAGCTGAAGACTTGGAATGGAATGTGTTATACCCAGGGGTCATTTCGTAGAAAAAGAGGTGCAGGAGCTCATTAGCATAATTCATTAGCATAACTCATTTGCATATGCCACACACCCTAACATACCAAAAGTGTGTCCGAAGGCAACACCCACCCCTCAGGCTCCACTCCACAGGTGAGTGAAACTGACCTGCTCTTCCTCCATTCCCTTCCCCATCCAAGACTTTGTGCAATAAAAATAAGCATCAAGAACACACCCTCATTCTCTTCCTGCTCCCTTGAAACCACCAGGTTTCAAGTAGACTTGAGATACCCAGGACATGTGCACCACCCATCCCTTTCCCTTCCCCTCCCCACAACAAGACACCCTGTGAGGTAGGTGGGGCTGAGAGAGGTCTTTTGAGAACTGCTCATGAGAGAATAGCTCTGAGAGAACTTGTGACTGGCCCAAGGTCACCCCAGCAGCTGCATATGGAGGAGTGGGGAATCAAACCTGGTTCTCCCAGATTAGAGTCCAACTCCTGACCACTACACCAAACTGATGGGGTGGAAGCTGCTGAAGGGTTGGTGAAATTTCTCCAGTACTGATGTGCCATGTGCCCAGATAAAAAATGGTATACTTAGAAAATTTATATGCCACCTTGAGCAAGTCTCTGGGAAAGCAGCACACAGTCATAAAAGGCACAATGGTAAAATTATCAATATTAAAACAAAACATTAAAAACAATAAAGACCCCAGTGTGCCTCTGCACTGCTCGGGGAAGCCGAGGAGGGTGCGGGGCTTGGTCATGTGCCCGCCCCCTGGGCTTCTCACTTCCGGAGCTGCGCTCCTGTGCGCTCCCGCTCCAACGGACCCCTGGTTATACCTAGAGTTACCAGCTCTGGGTTGGGAAATCTCTGGAGAGTTGCGAGGGGGGGGGAGTCTGGGGAGTGCAAAGTTTGGGGAGGGGAGGGACCTCAGCAGGGTGCAATGCCATAGATCCTACCTTCCAAAGCAGCCATTTTTTCCAGGGGACCTGGTCTCTTGTCAGCTGGAGATCAGTTGTAATTCCAAGGGATCTCCAGCCACCAGTTCAATATGAGACACACACTATATATCAAAAAAGAAGAAGAAGAAAGCTGTCAAGAGACCTCCACTCCTGCGAGAAGAGAATGGAGAGTATCAGTTTACTTCCCACACTTCGAAAAGATACCTTTACACATTTATCTGCTATTCTGACATATTTATTGCTTTACAGTTGTTGACCTTATAACCTTAATTTGTTATTTAGTTTTTCCTTTGCACATCTTCATCATGTTACAAGTTACCGTATTTTTTGCTCCATAAGACTCACTTTTTCTCCCAAAAAAAGGAAGGGGGAAGTGTGTGCGTCTTAAACCCCCCTCACCTTTCCTGAGCCACGGCACCGAGCAGAGCTAGGTGCATCTTATGGTCAGGTGCATCTTATGGAGCAAAAAATATGGTAATTTGCTGTTCAGCCCCCTGTCTATAAGTTTGACCCTTACCTACCATTCCAATGTATTTGAAAAAGTGTGCATGCTCGTTAAATCTCCTACCTAAATGAGTGTTACCAGTTCAAACAATATTTACACCTAAGGAAATCTCAGAACACAGAAGAAAACACGCCCTCTGAAATGCAATGTGCGGAAGTTCTTCAGCATTTATGAGCAATGCCCTAATATTACTACTAATAGAGAGCCAGTTTGGTGTAGTGGTTAAGTGTGCAGACGCTAATCTGGGGGAACCGGGTTTGATTCCCCACTCCTCCACTTGCACCTGGCTGGATGACCTTGGGAAAGCCATAGCTCTGTACCAGCTGTATTCTCAAGGATAGTTCTGGAAAGAGCTCTCTCAGCCCCACCTACCTCACAAGTGTCTGTTGTGGGGAGGGGAAGGAAAAGGAGTTTGTAAGCCGCTCTGAGACTCCAAGTGAGTGAAGGGCGGGATATAAATCCAGTCTCTTCTTCTTCTTCTTCTTCTTCTTCTACCTTGAATAAAACTTTGTTGGTCTTAAAGGTGCCCCTGGGCTCTAAATTTCTTCTGCTGCTTCAGACCAACACGGCTGTCTACCTGGAATACGCTATGGCTGAGAACAGACTGGCAAAATGAAGCGCAAGGGAAGCGGGGCAAAAAGACCTGAACCGAGTTGTTGTGGGGCTTTCCATTCACACTGTGGAGACTGATGTGGGACCATACCGAAGAGGAGGCGGAATGGAGCATTCACACTGTGGGGCAGCCCCTGGCAGCGGCGCAGTGGCACGCGGCTTTGGTCCGTTTTGCCGACCTGCGCATAGGTGCATGGGCGCAGCAGCTGGATCAGCGGGTTCACATTACCGGCGCCACTTGATGTGCAGCTTATTTGCGTCCAGGAAGCAGGATGAACGTGCAGCCAGACAGCTTGACACTGGTTTCACCAGGTACCTGTTTAAAGCATGATGAAAGCGCTTCAGGACCAGGTGAGTACAGCTGCGGCTGTCTGAACGGGCTCTCTTCATCCGCTTGAAAAGCGGACCTATATCGGGCCAAACTGGCAGTCTGTCCTCGGTCTTCATATGTAAACACAAAGGAATTAACTGTGCATGGCATCAATAACAATTTCAAAAATCAATAAATAATGATAATGTAAGAATGTTAGCCGAATTGCTTTAATTTACGTTCAGCAACTGGCGAAATAACGGGCGCCTGCCAACTATACCAAGGTCCCGCCCCTTCCGGGAGTTCTCAGAACATAGGCGCGGAGGCTGAGTGGTTTCTTTGAAAGATGTTTACTGAAAGACGTTGTTCAAGCATACAAGGAATAATAATAAAACCACATACACACAAGATCTAAGGAAATCAGACAGAAAACAGCACTGTTGCATGAGCAGGAGTATCGTTGAGGGGGAAATTACGTTACCTGTCTTGATGATGGGTGATTCACTTCCACGAGAAGAATGAGGGAGGGATGAATGTGAAAAATAGGGGGAACGAGATCTGAACCTGCAGATACACGCTCCAGTCCTGGCTGCGCAAACCAGGGATTAAAGATGGAGGCAAGGTACTGGGTACAGGAAGCTGGACATGAGAGGTTGGTAAGAAGACAGGGGTCGAAGATGGCTAAGTAATGTGTTTCTGTTGTGCAAGATCTTTTATCAGGTGGCATTGGGGCGGGCTGTGCTGACCACATCCCATTGTCACACCCGCTAGGTTGTCCGTCCTTACTAGTCTTTCTGTTGGTCAGTGTCATAGTGAGGAGGGAGCAGGAAGGAGTGGACAATATTGCAAATCTAGGTGCTAAGCAGGATCTAACACCTGGGCCATCTGGTCAATCTTCTTGGCGCCAATCTCTGGTCTCGTGATGGCTTCGGCCAGGTCACTTGATGGTCGGCGATTAGTTGCTGGGCAACCTAATCTCTTACTGGAACTTTGGGGGCAGGTGTGAAGAGGCCAGTGTAAAGGAGAAAAGGACCCTTTGAAATGGAGTCTCGGCCTTCCTGTTGTTGGGAACATGTGAAGTAGATGTGAGACCTCTTTGATATGGAATTCTGGTCTCCATGCAAGTGTGAACTCTGAAGGAAGTCTCCCGCTGTGGGCTGGAGCCTCTCATAGCAAAAGAGAGTGCCTTTGCCTTAGGCAGAACGCCAACCCAAAGGTCAAACTTATGATTTTAAAGTTCATAAGAGCATATAATATGCCTTGCTGGCTTACAAGGATGATTCGTTTATAGACGAATAAGCAAACCATTTATACAGTTTCCAAATCCTGAGCAAAATTGTTCATACAATGCCCAATTTGTAACCAGGGTATAAATGATTTAAGTCCTGTATATGGCTCACAAAGAATATTGGAAGTGAGAATGTTGAATGTTGTGAAGGCGCAGCCCACTTTGAAAATGACATTGTAAATTGAGTACGCTGAGACTGTTTTTCAGCAATACCCTTCAAGTTATTGGTCTCAGTTTGATAAAGACAGATTGGTGAAATGTGGAGCATACTGCGGAATCTGGCAATCCCATAGCTCTTCTCGTCGAACCGTCCAAGTGTTCCTCTTTTTGGACTAGTTCCAGGTGGTCAGCTGTGTTGGTCTGAAGCAGTAGAACAAAGTTGAGAGTCCAATGGCACCTTAAAGACCAACAGAGGTTTATTCAAGGTATGAGCTTTCGTGTGCAAGGCACACTTCCTCAGGTACAACGAAATGGAAAGTGTGCATGCACAGGAAAGCTCATACCTTGAATAAACCTTTGTTGGTCTTCAAGATACCACTGGACTCTAACTTTGTTCTTTTTGAACTGTTGGAGTAGATATCTTCTAGAAACTCATTTTCCCCCTTTACACTGTGAAGCATGTTAGGGGGGGAATGAACACTTTGGAGTGTTTTGGACTATGTGAGCCAAATTCAGGACTTACATTAAATCATTTATGCCCTGATTGTGACTTGGGTATTGTATGAATAATTTTGCTTAGAAATGGGAAATTTCATAAATGGGTTGCTTATTTGTCTATAAATGAATTATTCTTTAAGTACCACCTGGAAGTTGGCAACCCTAGATACCTGCCATTGCTTCTATGTCACATCAGAAGAGTGACCCCATGGACCACATCACACCAGGCCCTCCTGTCTTCTGCCGTCCTCTGGAGTTTGCTCAATTTCATGCCCGTTGCATCGATAACACTGTCTAACCATCTCATCCTTTGCCATCCCCTTCTTCTTTGACCTTCAGTCTTCCCCAGCATCAGGGCCTTCTCCAGGGAGGGCTCCCTTCTCATTTGGGGGCCAAAGTATCGGAGCTTCAGCTTCAGGATCTGGCCTTCCAGGGAACAGTCAGGGTTGATTTCTTTTAGGATTGACTGATTTGATCTCCTGGCAGTCCAAGGGACTCTCAAAAGTCTTCTCCAGCACCATAATTCGAAAGCATCTATTCTTCGGCGCTCGGCCTTCCTTATGGTCCAACTCTTGCAGCCATACATTACTACTCGGAATGCAATTGCTTTGACCATACAGACTTTTGTTGACAGGGTGGTGTCTCTACTTTTTATCATGCTGTCTAGGCTTGCCATCGCTTTCCTCCCAAGGAGCAGGCGTCTTTTAATTTCCTGGCTGCAGTCACCGTCTGCAGTGATCTTGGATCCCAGGAACGCGAAGTCCGCCGCTGCTTCCATGACCTCCCCTTCGATTTGCCAACAAATGGACTTGAGGCAACTTCTACCCCACCCCTGCCCTCTGGCATTGCCAACCCTGGGTTAGGAAATTTTTAGTGATTTGAGGGCAGACCCTATAGAGGGAGGGGTTTGGGGAGGGGATGGACCTCAGTGGGGTATAATGCCATAGATTTCACCCTCCAAAACAACCGTTTTCTCCAGAGGAACTGTTTTTTATAGTCTGGAGATCAGATAATTCTGGGCCCCGCTTGGAGGGTGGCAATTATGGACTGCCCTCGGTCCCTTGACCTCACTGATTTTAGTGGCCAGTTTCTAGGACCCTGTTCTACATACAAAGGCTGTTTTGGAGAAATGGTGTCCTGCTCGGCCTGGCAGAAGCGGAACATCCCACCCAACCGGGCCTTGGGGGTCCCAGTCACCCATGGATGTTGGTTGGCCAATTAGCAGATGTTGTAGAGCTGAGAAGAAAACACGCAGAATGAGAAGCCCCAGGGAGGAGGGGTCAGCTTTGCACAAAGGAAGATAAAAGCTTCTCTTGTTTTGGTAGAAGGAACAGTGGGGGGGGAGGGGATTTGCAAAGGTCTCCTCTTGGACAAATGAGCTCAGCCGCCACCTGCTCCTCTCAACAAATCCATTGGCAAAGGCAGAGGGCCGCTCTTCTGTTCCACACCTTGGCTTTTGTGGCTTGGAACTCGAACCCTCCTCCTCATTCTATCTTGGCCCTCCCCTCACTGTAGGGGGTCAACAGAGGTCAGCTTGGCTGCAGCACCGAATTGGGGAAACGGTCAAAAGAAAGGGGGGGGGTTGGTGAGAAGCCTCCCTGCCCTGCCCTCCATCTTTTCATTCTTTCTGCAGGCAAAAGGTTTCTGCCAGTCTGGAAACAGCAGGGAATTCTCCGGCCAGATTGAGGGCAATTGTACCACCGCCGGCTTTCTTATTTTCTTTCTGCTCCTGATTTGGGCGAGCCGATAAGGGGGATAACATGGAATTCATTTTCGGCAGGTTTAGCGAAAGCGCTTTCGCTATCCGGTATTGGCCTTGGGCCTCCACCGAGTGAAAAATAAAATAAAGACTTGAGTATTGTGCAATTAACCTGCAAAACGATGGCTGTGTGGCTCATGCCATGTTCTAAAGGGCTTCCTTTGAAATAGCAGAGAGGGCAAAGCGGCTAGTGGAATGCTGCCTGCTGCAGTCACGGACAGCTCTCCGTTTCATACAATCCACAGGGTTTTTTTTTTTAAAAAAAAATACCCCCTAGGCCAACCGGGCTGATTAATTCATCATCACAATACACAATACAATACACAATCTTTATTGGCATACAATTCATCATCTCTTTTGCTTCTTCATGGTTTAATACCATGACATATTAATGGACACTGCCGTGTCTTTGAAGAGACGGTGTCGTGGTTGGAGGGTTCAGTTAAGAGCTGGGAGACCCACGCTGGAATCCCCACTCTGCTGGGGGAGCTTGCTAGGTCACCTTGGGCCACACACACACACTCTCAGCCTGACCTACCTCACAGGGTTGTCGTGAGGATAAAAGAGAGGAAAGGGGAAGAACATAAGCTGCTTTGGGTTCCCATAAGGGAGATAAATTGGGGTATAACAGGAAGGAAGGAAGGAAGGAAGGAAGGAAGGAAGGAAGGAAGGGGGGAGGAGGAGGAGAAGGGGAGGAGGAGGAGGAGTTGGTTTTATACCCTGCTCTTCTATACCCGGAAGAAGTCTTGGAGCAGCTTACAATCTCCTTCCCTTCCTCTCCCCGCAACAGACACCCTTTGAGGCTGAGTGAGAGAACTGTGACTGACCCTAGGTCACCTAGCTAACTTCATGAGGAGGAGCGGGGGAATCAAACCCGGTTCTCCAGATCAGAGTCCTGCCGCTCTTAACCACTTCGCCAAACCGAGAAAGAAAGAAAGCTCTCTCCTCCAACTCCACCCTTCCCCGTCGCCATTCCCCAAATCTCCAGGAATTTTCTACCCCAGAGCAGGAAACGATTATCTCAGCATGCCAGTGGACGATAAACAGCCACCTTGTGTCAAGGACAAGAAAAATGGCTGCCGAGTGGGGGAATGTTGTTAGTCTTTTATGGGTGCCATTGGATTTTTGCTCTATTTCATTTTTCCCACCCCATACGTAATTATATAAACCCCGGCCGTGTCCTATCTTAAAAATCCTTTTCTAAATGGAAAAGTTTCTGGGGCTTCAACATCCCTATGCTGGTAGATTCAGGTGAGTCCCGTGGCACCTCGAAGACCAGCCAGGTTTTATTCAAGGTGCAAGCTTTCATGTGCATGCACAATGAAATGTGTATAAGGAGGTGTGTGTGCACATGGAAGCTCACACTCGAATAAAACTTTGTTGGTCTTCTAGGTGCCACTAGACTCAAACTTTGCTCTGTCCCTATGCTGAGAATGCCTGATCTCATTGGGAGTCAGGATTTCATGGATAAGATGATAGACATAAAAATACATAAAACCTAAATTTAAAAATCACAATTTAGGACTGCTTTTGATCAAATGTAGTCCTAAGTGAAACCATCTTCGGCTGTCTCCTAAAGAACCAAAGTGAGGGGGTCAGGCTTACCCCCCCTCCCCCGGGGAGGTTGTTCCATAATCAGACGGACTTCTTTGGTTGACGGGACAGTCAAGACGGCCTCTCCCTGAGATCTTAATTCCTAGGCAGGAATATATGGGAGAAGACAGTCCTTCAGATACCCTTGTCCAGTGTTCCCTCTAAGATGAGTTAGTGCAAACTGGCTCACAGTTTTTTAGCCTCTGGCTCACACATTAGGTTGTGGTCACACGCACCACAAAAACCGGGGTGGGGGGGGGGGGAAGCAAGGCTATTTCCTCCGGCAGAATTTGACCCGTAGTTGCATGATCACACCTTCCTTTGAAGCTGCAGGTGCAGTCCGTCAGTGTGTGATCAGACGCAACTGTGGGTGAGCTGGGGGTTTTGTCCTGTTTTTGCCCCATGCGCTTAAATGAGGGATCGATGAATCGCACCTCCAGACTGAGGGTTCCCTATGGAGTTTGTGATGATGCGCATACTGCAAGGGGGGGGGGGGCACGGAGTCGGGATGGCCTGATCAGACCATCCTAATGCCATGAGAGGGATCAGACAAAGGAAAGTTTACCTGTAGCCGGCCACAACCTGTTTACTACCGGTTTTTCCCTGGTGTCTTTTAACTCCGCTTCTGTAGCAGAGCAAAATGGGTTGCCGATGGGTGCGGGGCACTTCCCAGATGTTGTTGTCTGATGTCTTCCTTTAAATCCACCTGGCATTCACGCCTATGTTGGGTCTAATTGTGCGTATGATCGCAGCCTTAGCTTAGGAAGGATGGCTTCAGAGCAAACTAATTTATGCAGTAGCCCAGGGGTGGCCAACCTGTGGCTCGGGAGCCACATGCGGCTCTTTCACCCATATTGTGCGGCTCCTGGCAGGGCGGCTGGGGAAGCAAAGGGGAGGCATGCTTTTTCTCTCTTTCTCCCTCCCTCCCTTCCTTCCTTCCCTCCTCCCTCCCATCTATTTGCTTTCCTAGTTTCTCTCTCTCTCTTTCTTATAACCAGTTTTCCTCATTTGTTTTTATTTTTGGCAGTCCCATTTAACGTTAATAAAAAGCAAATTTGCATATTTTTAAAAATAAAAACATGTGTGTGATATTTGTTCCTGTCTTGCGGCTCTCAGACATCTCTATGTGGCTCTTACGTTTATTCTGTGTGGCTCTTACGTTAAGCAAGGTTGGCCACCCCTGCAGTAGCCAAATCACCCACTCACAGCTTTAATGCCTGTAGCTCACGAAATAGAATTTTTGCTCACAAGACCCCACAGCTTAGAGGGAGCATTTCCCTGTCCCCAGTCACATAGGGCTTTAAAGGCCAAAACCAATGCCTTGAATTGGCCTCGGGAGTGGACTGGTAGCTACTGTAAATGCTGTAGTATCAGGGTCACATGCTCCTGATAGCTGACCCCGAACAGCAGTCTAGCTGCAGTGTTCTGGGTTCACACAGCTTCTGTTTTGGAAGCCCTGCTTCCCAGAGGTTTGGCAGTCAAACAGGTTTGGTTGGAGAGCTTCCAGCAGAGATATCTAGCAATCTTATCGAAACCTTGCTTGACCTTTGTAGCAGATGGAAACACCTGGAACAGTGATTCATGCCTTTGGTATATTATTCTCCCACTTTTTCATCCAAATCTTGGCTGGCCGAGATGCTCACCAGAATCAAAATCTAATGCAACGTTTATAGGTCAAGCCCATGCACTGTATCAAGCACCGCTCTGGGTTGGGCTTACAGAAACTTCAGACTTTACTGCAGGTGGTTTCTCGCCCTCACGATTACCAAATCTGTGGGTGACACAGAACTGGGAAGAAGAGTAAACACCGTAGACAGCAGAAATAAAAGCCAGAATGACCTACATACACTGACAGCTGGGCTGAATCTTAACCAAATGAAATTCAGGGGAGGTAAACTGGCAGTGAGAGCCAGTTCGGTGCAGTGGTTAGGAGCGTGGACTCTAACCTGGGAGAAGCAGGTTTGATTCCCTACTCCACATGCGACTGCTGGGGTGACCTTGGGTCAGTCACAAGTTATTTCAAAGCTGTTCTCTCAAGAGCAGTTCTTTCAGAGCTCTCTCAGCCCCACGTACCTCACAGGGTATGTGTTGTGGGGAGGGGAAGGGAAGGGAAGGAGATTGTAAGCCACTCTGAGACTCTAATTTTGAAGGGCAGGGTATAAATCCAATTTCCTCCTCCTCCTTCTCCTCCTCCTCCTTCGTCTTCATCTTCGTCTTGTGGGGGTCTGAATTCAGGCAGAAGTACAGATATTAGGGTGGGGCTCATCTGGTGTGGCAGTTAGCCCAGTCCGTTTGTATGTTTCAGTGTATGCATGTAACATCCTGCCTGTATGTGTGTACATATGCTTGTAAAAAAGAGCCAACGTGCATTCACTTTAGAAATGAAATCAGAGACCAGTACCAGGATAAAGGCAGGCTTTAAATCACACGTTCAGCTGTACATCGTGCAATGAATGTACCATGAGAATTACTCAGCACATGTACAAGGAAAAATCCAGTGTACACGGTGCATGAATTGTACGACTGTGGGCTAGAATTACATGGGAGAACTCAGGACTGCTGTCCATCACAAGCTGAACATGAGTCAGTTCCATGATGCAGTGGCTGAAAACGCGAATCCAGTTTTAGGCTGTATGAACAGGGGGAGAGTCTCCAAGACATGCGAAATAATACATCAGTCAGATCTCAGCAGGAGTCCTGTGTCCAGAAGAAGAAGAGGAGGAGGAGGAGGGGGGGGGGTTGGATTTATATCCCGCCCTTCACTCACTTGGAGTCTCAGAGCGGCTTACAAACTCCTTTCCCTTCCCCTCCCCACAACAGACACCCTGTGAGGTAGGTGGGGCTGAGAGAACTCTTTCCCAAGCTGTCCTTGAGGGAACAGCTGGTACAGAGCTATGGCTTGCCCAAGGTCATCCAGCCAGGTACAAGTGGAGGAGTGGGGAATCAAACCCGGTTCTCCCAGATCAGAGTCCGCGCACTTAACCACTACA
This sequence comes from Lepidodactylus listeri, assembly GCA_029233225.1. NCBI lineage: Eukaryota > Metazoa > Chordata > Lepidosauria > Squamata > Gekkonidae > Lepidodactylus > Lepidodactylus listeri. The sequence continues at coordinate 8,205,593 of JARCFY010000021.1, read as the reverse complement.
CCAAACTGGCTCCCAGAAGAAGAGGAAGAGATTGGATTTATATCCCGCCCTTCACTCCCTTGAAGTCACAGAGTGGCTTACAAACTCCTTTCCCTTCTCCTCCCCACAACAGACACCCTGTGAGCAGTGTTCCCTCTAAGCTGAGTGAGTGTGAGCTAGCTCACCGTTTCTTAGCCTCCAGCTGACACATTTTTGTCTTCGCTCAGGAAGGAGGGCTCCAGAGCAAACTAATTTATGCGGTTGCCAAATCGCTCGCTCACAGTTTTAATGTCAGTAGCTCACAAAGTAGAATTTTTGCTCTTAAGACTCCACAGCTTAGAGGGAACATTGCTTGTGAGGTAGGTGGGGTTGAGAGCAATGCTCCCTCTAAGTTATGGACTCTTGTGAGCAAAAACTCTACTTTGTGAGCTACTGGCATTAAAGTTGTGAGCGAGCAATTTGACTACTGCATCAATTAGTTTGCTCTGGAGCCCCATCCTTCCTGAGCTAGGACAAAAATGTGTGAGCTGGAAGCTAAAAAACTGTGAGCTAGCTCACACTAGCTCAGCTTAGAGGGAACATTGGTTGAGAGAGCTCTGAGAGAACAGTCCTTGAGAGAACAGCTGGTACAGAGCTATGGCTTGCCCAAGGTCATCCAGCCAGGTGCAAGTGGAGGAGTGGGGAATCAAACCCAGTTCTCCCAGATTAGAGTCCACGCACTTAACCACTAGACCAGACTGGCTCTCAGTTCTACTTGCTAAACGGAGGTAGACAAACTGGAATGGGCTCAGAGGAGGACGATGGAGATGGCTGGAGATCTGGAAAACAAGGCCTATCAGGAGAGGATAAAGGCACTGGGTATGTTTACCCTGTCAAAGAGAAGACTGAAGGGGGCCATAATTGTGTTCTCCGAACACTTGGAGGGCTGTGGTTTATCCTGCGGTTTATCAGTGGTTCATCCCGGCAGCCCAGGACGTCTCCTACTCTATGCCAGTGCTTTAATATTATTTGTTTGATGGAGTTTGCAAAGGGTTTAAATTTTAAACCACAATGAACGCTCTTATTAGATGGATCGCTCCGATCCCTCTCCTTAAACAACTCACCCCTCTCTACGCTGCTAGCTTTTAAAGTCGCATCCTCCAATAACCGGGCAGGATAAACCACGGATAGGTTACAGGAGTACTAGAAGTTTAAGAGATACTCTAGTCCGAGCAGATATCAGCCCCACACCCAGGGCGCAAGCTGGCTGGGTAGGACACACTTCCCATGTGGGAGACTGGAAAGTATTGGAGTTGGGAGGCGAGTGGTAGTGATTTCATAGTAAAGCTCTTTATTGAGGGTCAGATGGAACATGGGGAACCCCGGGCTCAGAGCCCTCTTTTATGCCGGCCGGAGACAATGCCCCAACCTCGCCCCCAGGTCCTGATAGGACCTTAAGTCCGTGGTTGCAGTTCATAGGTCCCCCAGCGGGAGACCTAGGCTCGTAATTGGTGGTTACTCAGGATCCAACTGGCTATTGTTCTACCTGGCTGAAGCTCAGGTAGATTCTGACCATGTGCGCTGACCACGTGGCGGTCGCCATTACGGGAGACCATGCGATCGTGGTCCTAGTACACAACAGAGATATAACCTATGTTCATTTGTTTGGAAAACTGACCATATCGATCAGCCCGGATCTTAATTTCCATTATGAATTTAGGAGCCTGACAACTTGTTCCACGAGGAGGATCATTTATTTGGTCCGTTGTTCATGTAATTACTGGTACATAAGTATGTCTACTCGCTCAGTAAGGACACGGATCATTGAGCGTCGCTCACAAATTAAACACAAACACCTGGCATCCCCACTAGTGCAGCATTTCATCAGCGCAGGTCACTTGTTTGATGATTTCAGATTTACAGTCCTGGAAACTTTCATTCCCAACAGGTTTAACCGGGTAGATGTACAAAAATGGCTACACCAGTGTGAGTCATATTGGATCCATTGGCTAGGTACACACCATCCCTTAGGAATACAGGGGTCCATTGGAGCAGGAGCGCACAGGAGCGCAGCTCCGGGAGTGAGGAGCCCAGGGGGCGGGCACATGACCAAGCCCCGCCCCCTCCTCAGCTTTCCCGAGCAGTGCCCTGGGGAAAGCCCTGCTAGGTTCTTTATTTTTTTAATGTTTGTTTTTAATATTGATAATTTTATCATTGTTCCTTTTATGACTGTGTGCTGGTTTTCCAGAGACTTGCTCAAGGTGGCATATACATTTTCTAAGTATACCATTTTTTTCTGGGCACATGGCACATAAGTACTGGAGAAATTTCACCAACCCTTCAGCAGCTTCCACCTTATCAGTTTGGTGTAGTGGTCAGGAGTTGGACTCTAATCTGGGAGAACCAGGTTTGATTCCCCACTCCTCCCCATGCAGCTGCTGGTGTGACCTTGGGCCATTCACAAGTTCTCTCAGAGCTGTTCTCTCAGGAGCAGTTCTCAAAAGACCTCTCTCAGCCCCACCTACCTCACAGGATGTCTTGTTGTGGGGAAGGGAAGGGGAAGGGATGGGTGGTGCACATGTCCTGGGTATCTCAAGTCTACTTGAAACCTGGTGGTTTCAAGGGAGCAGGAAGAGAATGAGGGTGTGTTCTTTACGCTCATTTTTATTGCACAAAGTATTGGATGGGGAAGGGAATGGAGGAAGAGCAGGTCGGTTTCACTCACCTGTGGAGTGGAGCTGGAGGGGTGGGTGTCGCCTTCTGACACACTTCCGGTATGTCAGGGGGTGTGGCATATGCAAATGAGTTATGTAAATGAGTTATGCTAATGAGCTCCTGCACCTCTTTTTCTACGAAATGACCCCTATTTAGGATTAAATCAGGAGCTGGACCTTTCCAGTTTTTTGTAAACACCTGCACTTCTTTGCAAACAGCCTTAGTTTTCTGTCATTATCCACATATAGAGCTTGGCCAAAAGTGAGGGCCCTTTAAGCATTCAGCCCCATACAACTGGAGCTGTGGTCCTTTTAAGCATTTGGCTGCAGTCAAAGCAGAATGGGCTTTTTTTCTTTATACACAACTCTCTCCAGAGCATTTTTCATGGAGGCTTGTCAGCTGTTCCTTACCGTGAAGCTGTTCTCCTTTGGAAGGAAACTGGTAGCCCGACATTTAAGCTGGATTAGTAGGTAAGAATTGGGAATTTATAACATAAAGAAATAATGTGATTTAGTATTTACAGTGGGCCTATATGTATTTGCTTTTTCCATCGGACTTATTGTCCATGAATTTCAATGGTATTGCTACTTGCAGTGCAATTAGAAGCAATTTATATGGTAAATATGGTTACTGCGTATCATAATTATTTGTTACGACACATTATTTGTTATGTTTAATTGTATTCTTAGTTATGTAATAATTAATTTGCTTTTGTATGGTCATGTGTGTCACTCTGAAGAAGGACCTTGAAACAGAGCATTATCCGGACGCTTCGTCTTTTTGTGCCTTTGGAACTATTCCAAATTGTATTATGTACCTTTTTCATATTTGTTGTACTATACAAATATATTGTTCAAATAGTTTGTCATTGGTAATAATTATTATGGGTTGTAGTGTTGTGCATTACAGTTTTTTGTACATTGTAATTCTGGAAGTGACGTAGGCACATCAGGGATGTCAGCGTGGCACTGTTTTTTGGGCAAAAAAACTCTCTGGTAGAAACTAATTCTAAAAAGGTTAAGGTTTCCCTTGCTCAAAAGCCAGTCGAATCTAACTCCAGGGGGCAGTGCTCATTTCCAAGCTGAAGAACCAGCGCTGTCCGAAGATATTTCTGTGGTCATGTGGCCAGCCCGACTAGACGCCGAGGCACACAGAACACTGTTACCTTCCCACCAGAGCGGTACCTATTTATCTACTTGCAATTCCTTGCTTTTGAACTGCTAGGATGAAAGAAGCTGAGGCCAGAGACGGGAGCTCACTCCGTCACGCAGCACTCGGGTCTCGAACTGCCGAGCTACTGACCTTCTGGTCTGCAGCTCAGTGTCTTAACCTCTGAGACACTGTGGCCCCTCAGAAACTAATTCCACCATAGAGTTTTTGCCCAGAAACCAGAGCGTCATCCCAACGTCCCTGATGTGCTTATGTCACTTCCGGGTTACACTGGAAGTACATGGGCATGTCGCTGAGACATGCGAAGAAACGTTCCCAGCTCCTGGTAAGCTCACCCCCCACCCATGCGCCATCTAAGCTGTGGAGTCTTGTGAGCAAAAATTCTACTTTGTGAGCTACTGGCATTGAAGTTGTGAGTGAGCGATTTGGCTGCTGCATAAATTAGTTTGCCCTGGAGCCATCCTTCCTTGGCTAAGACAAAAATGTGTGAGCCAGAGGCTAAAAAACTGTGAGCTAGCTCACACTCACTCAGCTTAGAGGGAACACTGCCCCCCACCAGCTGCCTGGAGGGACCTGGTAACTTTCGTAGCACATAAGTCCCCCTGGCCACCAGCTGATTGGCAGCAGAAGGCAGGGCCAGTGGGGGTTCCCCCCACTCCTGGCAACCCTAGATTGGAGAGGAACTGGCAACTGGGTTGAACAGGCTGAAGTTCTGGAACGGAAGACGCTAGCTGGACATTTGGGGGAACTTCGAGCTCTGGCTTTCCTGCCCTTGGAGGAACCGAACACCTTCCTTCCAGCCGATGTTTTATGAAAAAGCACGTCACCGCCCCTCTCCCCCTGCCCTCTCCCTCTTTTTCCACCAGCCCCGATCTTCTTTGCCCACAGCTGGGAAGCAGCTTTTGAAAACAGCGCTTTCTCCCCCAAACCACCGTCTCTCGGGAGTCCAAATAAACAAAGCCACAGCCGTGCTCTGCAAGAAGGTCGGCCCAAGGCGTTAGCAAGAGAAGGCCTTTCCGAGAGCCAAGGCAGCCAGCGGGAGGGAGGGAGGGAGGGAGGGAGGGAGGGAGGGGGCGTGGGCCGGGTTCACCGCCCACCTGGGAGCAATAACAGAGTTTCCACCACATGTGTGTCTGGGCTTCAGCTTGCAGGTCCCCCCACCCCCGAGAGTGTGGAATCTGCAGTTTCCCGTGAGGAGGAAACACCCTTGTGCGGCGTTGACGGACCAGAAAGAATGTGAGCTTGCACAGCCGCTGGATTCGCTGGGCTCCCCAGTTTCCAGTTTCAGGCTCCGGCTGTGGAACCAGAGGCCCTTGGCCAGTCCCACAGACCCACCTGCTCCTTCGCCCCCTCCCCCTCCTCCTCCTCCAGGCCCCATGGCTACCCAGCACAGCTGGCTGGCGGCGCAGCGAATCCGGTTGTCCCATCTGTTAGGAATGCGTCCTCCCAAACCTCTTTTCTGGAGAAGGCCCGCTTCCCCTCATTAAACTGCCTTGTAAAAGCCAGAGTTGCTCTTGTGCGTGTTGTGTTCCTCGAGGATGAGGCACAAACTGTTGTGTCATTTGAGGCAGTTTTGCACAACAGCAGGGCTGCGGTGTCGTCTCTGGTCTCCAGCCACCCTTGCGACTCCATTCATCCACTGCCGATATCCACACGCTGCTAGGATCCAGAGAAACTGGATCACACGTTCATGCTTGTTGGTACATGTATGCATCCCTTGGTAGCTCTGTGCCTGGAGTTGCCAGCCTCCAGGTGGGGCCTGGAGATCTCCTAGGGATGCCGACCTCCAGGTGGTATGGAAGGGAGTTACGCAAAAGATACAGAAGATCAAACCGTGCATAAATAACGAAAAATATTCAACAATCAATGAGTATGATAATCTGAACCTCTATGGATAGTGTAAAAAGGTAAAGGTTTCCCTTGTTCGAAAGCCAGTCGAAGCCAACACTAGGAGGCGGTGCTCATCTCCATTTCTAAACTGAAGAGCCAGCGCTGTCCAAAGACTTTTTCCGTGGTCATGTGGCCAGCATGACTAGATGCCGAGGCGCACGGAACGCTGTTACCTTCCCACCAAAGTGGTACCTATTTATCTACTTGCAGCTTCTTGCTTTCGAACTGCTGGGTTGGCAGGAGCTGGGGCCAGAGACAGGAGCTCACTCCATCACGTGGCACTCGGGTCTCGAACTGCTGAACTACTGACCTTCCGGTCAGCAGCTCAGCATCTTAACCTTTGAGTCACCGCGGCCACATACTCATTGACTGCTGAATATTTTTTGTTGTTTATGCACGGTTTGATCTTTTGTATCACAACCTCCAGGTGGAGGTTCCAAGAGGGACAGCTTCCAAGAGGGACTTGGATAAACATATGGAGCAGGGCTATTAGCCACAAGGTATAGATAGGAACTCTCAGTCCGGGGCAAGCGATTTGTTTGTTTGTTTGTTTGTTTATTTATCATATTCATAGGCTGCTTTCCCCGCACGCAGGCTCAGAGCGGCTAAAAGAGATTGGCAAATGCGCCGAGGTGTATAAAACATTTAAAATCAGTTAAAACATCAACAGTCAGCAATAACAATCAGTCAGGGTCCAACATACCTGAAGGACCGCCTCTCCCCACACACACCCCAGCGAGCACTACGGTCTGGGACCCAACACCGCCTGACCATCCCCGGACTGAAGGAGGTGCGGCTGGCTACAACACGGGCCAGGGCTTTTTCAGTGGCGGCCCCGTACTGGTGGAATGAGCTCCCGGAGAACATCAGGGCCCTGCGGGATCTGATGCAGTTCCGCAGGGCCTGCAAAACGGAGCTCTTCCACCAGGCCTTTGGGTAGGGGCCGCCCAAGGCAAACATCTCAGCCCTGGCCCAGTTCCATCTTGCCAACCCGTCTATCTGCATTGCCATCTGCCTGCCCGTCTGTGGCACCGTCATCTGCATACAGAGACTTATGGGAATGCTTCTCGGACCCACCGGCGGGTTGAATTAGAATGCCGCCAATCTTGTATGGACAGTATTTTAATGTTGATGTATGATTTTAATGTTGATGTGTTATTTTAAAATGATGGGAGCCGCTCTGAGCCTGCCTTTTGGTGGGGAGAGCGGGATATAAATTTAAGAAAATAAATAAATAAACAATAAACATTAAAGTGCTCCCGGTAGTCGGCAAAAACAAGATGTTGTGCAATATAGTACCCAGCTGCCCCTCATTCTACAGATGCCATAATTCGCCCACAACTCAGGCCAGCCTCTGCCACCAATTAATAGTGGCCATTGATGGTAGTGGTGGAAGAGCTCCATCTCGCAGGCCCTGCGGAACTGCGCAAGGTCCTGCAGGGCCCTGATCTCCTCTGGGAGCTCATTCCACCGGTAAGGAGCCGCCACCGAAAAGGCCCTGGCTCTGGTGGCAGCAAGCCTGGCCTCCCTGGGGCCTGGAATTGCCAGGCGATGTTGCGCCCCTGACCGTAGTGCTCTCTGGGGTATATATGGGGAAAGGCGGTCCCTCAGGTATGTTGGACCCTGGCCATTTAGGGCTTTAAAGGTAAGCACCAGCACCTTGAAGCGAATTCGGTATGCTATTGGCAGCCAGTGCAGTGCCTTCAGCACCAGCTGGATGTGCTCCCATCTAGGAAGACCCATCAGTAGCCTAGCCGCGGCATTCTGCACCAGCTGCAGCTTCCGGATCTGTGACAAGGCCAGCCCCATGTAGAGAGCGTTACCATAATCTAATCTCGAGGTGACGGTCGCATGGATCACTGTAGCCAGGTCGTCGCGATCGAGGAAGGGAGCCATCTGGGAGAGAGCCACAGTCTCCCCGTCCCGCACCTAGGTTTCAGTCAGGCAAGCCAGAACTGCCTGTTGTTCCTCCAAGAAGTCCGCGGCCTTGTTGCTTATGGATCTGGCATTGCACAGCACCAATGCCGGAGGGGGGGGGTTCTCTTTCCTAGCCCCACTGCCAACAACCTTTGCAGGGGCATAGACTTTGTAAATTCCCGGGGGGAGCGGGGGCTCTCTCGTGCGTGCGCGCTTTGCGCGCGCACACGGGACCATGTCCCCGCCGCTCCTCCCCCCCCCCCCCGCCTCAGGGAGGCAGACCCGCGCTCACCTCCCGCTCGCCTTTGCTCGGGGCGTGCGGAGATGGCACAGATGAGCGCAGTCTCGGCGGCAGCAGCAGCAGAGTAGCCCCATTGAGCTGCATGGGGTGTAGGGCTGCCAAGTCCCCCGCTTGGGCGGGGGAAACACCGATTTTTAGAGCTTACCTCCCGCTTTTCCAAAGATGGCCACCGGGGGGACAAAATGGCTGCCTTAAAAGGGAAATGTCTGCAGAGAGCCTGCCCTGCAGTAAAAAGCCTCGCCAGACATTTCCCCTTTAAGAAATCAGCAAGAGAGCTTCTTCCACAGCAAGAGAGCCCCGCCCAGAGATTAAGGAGGGACTGAAGGAGCTGCTTTTGCATGTGGCTGGCAAGGTGAGTTTCTCTTCCAGCTCTTTTCATTCTCTCTCCCTTTCTTTTTTCTGTCTGTCTGTCTCTCTCTCTGTCCCCATGCAGCAGAGGTCTATCAGTGGCTATTGTAGCCACAAGGTCTAAATGGAAGTAAGTGCCTCTGCCAGTTTTTTCCCCTTCTCTCTCTCTCCCTCTTTCTTTCTTTTTTCTGTCTGTCTGTCTGTCTCTCTCTCTCTGTCCCCATCCAGCAGAGGTCTATCAGTGGCTATTATAGCCACAAGGTCTAAATGGAACCCTTTGTCTGGGGCAGTGAGGCTCTAAATTCTTGGTGCTTGGGGGGCAACAGTGGGAGGGCTTCTGGAGTTCTGGCCCCGCTGCTGGACCTCCTGAGGGCACCTGGTATTTTTGGCCACTGTTGTGACACAGAGTGTTGTACTGGATGGGCTGTACTGGATGGGCCGATCCACTGTGGCTTCTCTCCTGTTCTTATGATATGAAAATCATATTTAGCACTTGTGTAGCACTTAGTGCTTCATATTCTGCCGAGATGAGGAAGGATTCAGTAGGGCCGTTGCTCAGTGATAGAGCATCTGCTTGACATGCAGGAGGTATCAGCCTCTTCAGCTAAAAAAGGATCAGGTAATAGATGACATTAAAGATCTCAGCCTGAGACCCTGGAGAACCACTACCAGTCTGAGTAGTCAATACTGACCTTGATGGACCAATGGCCTGATTCAGTATTAGGAAACTTCATGAGTTCATGTGTCAGCATGTGGAAGCAACATCACAGGATGTGACATCACAAAATGATGTCACTTCCTTTCTCCTGGCTCCACCCCCAAAGTCTCCTGGCTCCACCCCCAAAGACCCCAGATATTTCCCAAGTTGGACTTGGCAGCCCTAATGGGGTGGCAGCCTGGGCGAAGCTCCTCCTAGAGAGGACAGGACGTGTTTTCCCTTCCTCTGCAGCACTGAAAAGGTTAAACCCGCCAAGCGTCTTGCTAGAGAAGCCGGGGGGGGGGGCGGGGGCGGAGAAGAAATCTGCTTTTCCTGCGGGAGGAAGGAGGGGTTTGCTTTTGCAAGGCGAACGAGGACGGGGAGGGCTGCAGAGCAGCAGCGGCGGGGGAAAGCCAGGCAGCAGCTGGATCCCGGGAAGGTTTCCTAAGAAGTGAGTCCTTGGGGGAGAAGCTTTGAGATCTTGGACGGGAGGAAGGCTAGGATCTCAGGAAGTCAGTTCAGCTCCTTTCCACACACAAACCACACCCCTGGTACACTCCCATTCTATGCCAGAGCCAGATTTACATTTGCCCTACACCAGGGAGGCAGGAGGGCAGGCCGGGGGTGGGGGGGAAGGAGAGGCGGCGACGGCCAGCTGGCCGGCTGACTGGCCACCGGCAGGCGCTCCATTTTGCCGGGGGAGGCTCGAGCCCTCGAGCCCCCCCCCCCCGTAGTTGACGCCCATGCTTTGGGATGGGTCGCAGGCTGGAAGGGTGCCAAGCAATCCTACATCTCCATGCCCGTCCCTTTATTTCCTGCCTGGACCCACTGCTATATTTTTCCCTCCCCAGGAGTACCGGAATCTGTTGACCAGGCATTGTATTCTTGGTGCTTGGAGGGGGCAACAGTGGGAGGGCTTCTAGAGTTCTGGCCCCACTGGTGGACCTCCTGAGGGCACCTGGTGTTTTTGGCCACTGTGTGACACAGGGTGTTGGACTGGATGGGCCACTGGCCTGATCCAGCATTGGCTTCTCTTATGTTCTTTCTTTTTCTAATTGTAGCAGCCAGTGGGATAGGTATTTGGGGCTGTATGGATTTGATGGCAAAAACATACCTAGCAGTCTTGCAGTTCCCTCATTAGGAAAAGCATTTCTCACCCCAGCTCATTATCCACACGAGACCACAGCACCACTGATCCCCCCCCATCCCATAATTTCCCCTCTCATTCAGCCAGCAGCAAAAATGATGCGCTGACACTCTAATCCGTGACAGTAAATAATGGCTCCGTTTCTGGTTGGACAGTTCTAAAGGACTGCTAATTTACTCTCCCGCCTTTCCACAAGGCCCATGCACTGCCTGAGCAGCCGGATCCCGCCAATTTGCCAGCAAGAGGATTTTCATGCACAGCAGAGAGATATCCAGAGTTAAGCCATGCGCTGAACACGCTCCCTTGAAGTGTCTCCGCTCCAGGAAGTCACAGGAAGAGACAGTGTTTTATATAATTGCGGTCAGGAGGGGGGAAAAACACAATTCACCCCAAGCATCCAGATTTTAATAGGTGTAATTTATAATCCCTTGCAGGTTTAAATTCCACTTGCTGAGGCATGAAACCTGTCCCTCATAGCAGGTGCTAAAAGAGATGTTATAGATTACTTTCCTGAATCTCAGGATCAAATCTCTAAATCAAATCAAGCCCAGAATTTCCCTAGAAGCTAAAATGACTAAACTGAGGCTATCATACTTTAGTCACATTAGGAGAGGAAGAGGAGGAGGAGGAGGAGGGAGGAGGAGGAGAGATAGTATTTATACCCCACCCTCCACTTGGAGTCTCTGAGTGGCTTATAATTGCCTTCCCTTCCTCTCCTCACAACAGAAACCCTGTGGAGGAGGTGGGGCTGAGAGAGCTCAGAGAGAACTTGTGGCTGACCCAAGGTCACCCAGCAGCTGCATGTGGAGGAGTGGGGATTCAGACCCGGATCTCCAGATTAGGGTTTGTAGCTCTTAACCACCACACCACACTGACTGTCGTAATTAAGTAATTATCGTATGGCAGTGTGTTTAGTATAGCCAGGAGATCCTAAGACTGTCTGGCAGCCAGAAGTTCTAGGTCTTTAGCATTGTACACCACTAGGTGGCGAGCTAGACTTGTTTCTGAGGCAAGAGTCATTTCAGAGGGGGTTGGACATTGCCTGCCTCTGTGTCACGCCCCTGGTATTCTTTGGAGGTCGCCCTTCCAAATACTAGCCGGGGCCGACCCTGCTTAGCTTCTGAGATCTGATCAGATCAGGCTAGCATGGGCTATCCAGGGCAGGGCAGGAGCAGACAAGACTGACTGGAAAAGACAATAACACTGGGAGAAGTCAAAGGCAGGAGGAAAAGAAGACCCAACGTGAGATGGACTGGAGCCACGGCCCTCCGTTTGTAAGAGCAGGGCTGTTAATGACAGGACTTTTAGGGGGAGCTTCATTCTTAGGGTCATGGTAAGTCAGAAGCGACTTGGTAGCACTTTAAAAAAAAACCCAACACACATCTCAGGACGCTGGGCAGATTTCCTGTCTGAAATATATTTGCCTTCTCTTCAACTTTTGAACTATCTGCTCTTTGCTTAAGGACAATTCTACTGAGGACACTTTGGCTTGACAGTCATTGGAAGGCACTTTCTAGACCAGAAATTATCAGTGAAATAACACTTGGCATACGACTGCGTCTTTGGAGGCCTCATTTATACTTTTATTCTGTGCCTAGTGGTTTCACTTTGGGACTGTTCTTTACGGGTCCATCCTGTATCTGTATTGTATAACTGTATGATTGTACTGTGATATTATTCAAGCCAATGTTTTCCTCGCTGTGTTTGACCTCTGAAGAAGGCCTGTACAGGCCAAAACGTGTCAGGTGAAGTCTATTAGCCCTTGTGTTAGAATCAGTTATTCTCAGGGGTCATTTCGTAGAAAAAGAGGTGCAGGAGCTCATTAGCATAACCCATTTGCATAACCCATTTGCATATGCCACACCCCCTAACATACCGGAAGTGTGTCAGAAGGCCACACCCACCCCTCAGGCTCCACTCCACAGGTGAGTGAAACTGACCTGCTCTTCCTCCATTCCCTTCCCCATCCAATACTTTGTGCAATAAAAATAAGCGTCAAGAACACACCCTCATTCTCTTCCTGCTCCCTTGAAACCACCAGGTTTCAAGTAGACTTGAGATACCCAGGACATGTGCACCACCCATCGCTTTCCCTTGCCTTCCCCACAACAAGACACCCTGTGAGGTAGGTGGGGCTGAGATAGGTCTTTTGAGAACTGCTCATGAGAGAACAGCTCTGAGAGAACTTGTGACTGGTCCAAGGTCACACCAGCAGCTGCATGTGGAGGATGGGGAATCAAACCCGGTTCTCCAAGATTAGAGTCCAACTCCTGACCACTACACCAAACTGATGGGGTGGAAGCTGCTGAAGGGCTGGTGAAATTTCTCCAGTACTTATGTGCCATGTGCCCAGATAAAAAATGGTATACTTAGAAAATTGATATGCCACCTTGAGCAAGTCTCTGGAAAAGCAGCATACAGTCATAAAAGGAACAGTGATAAAATTATCAATATTAAAACAAAACCTTAAAAACAATAAAGACCCTAGCAGGGCTTTCCCCGGGGCGCTGCGCCTCTGCACTGCTTGGGGAAGCCAAGGAGGGGGCGGGGCTTGGTCATGTGCCCGCCCCCTGGGCTCCTCACTCCCGGAGCTGCGCTCCTGTGCGCTCCCGCTCCAACTGACCCCTGGTTATTCTTACATATGGTGGGATCGGGCCCCTATATATTTTTTAATTCTTTGGTAATAAATACATGTATCTTTTTAATTTTTATACACTATATATTAAGCTTTTATTGCTGGCCCTCTATTCTACTTGGCTAACCTTTTCAGGTTCTAGATCCTAGTTTTAGGTTCACTCCCCCCCTTTTTTTTTGTCGCTAGAGTGGGGATTTGAACTTGTCTCTCACCGATCCTGGTCCAGCACCAGCACCAGTACAGTAGCCTGCCTGACCAACCACAAATGTACTGTATCTTGTTGATCTTTCAGGTGCCACTGGAGTCGAATCTAGTACTTCAGTCTCAGAAGATCATGCCTAGAGGCACCAAGGAGAGGAAGAAAGAATGTTAGGACCAGAGCTAAGAAATCGGACGTGGGGATTTACAGGTCCATCGTACAGGGTGATAGAGTTTGCCAGCTCTGCTTGGGAAATACCTGGAGATTTTGGGGGTGGAGCCTGTGGAAGGTGGGGCTTGGGGAGGGGAGGGGCCTCAGGAGGGTACAGCGGCATACAGTCCGTGACTCCAAGGTAGCCATTTTCTCCAGGGGAACTGATCTCGGTTGTCTGGAGATCAGTTGTAATAGCAGGAGATCTCCAGGCCCCACCTGGAGGTTGGCAACTCTAGCTGATAGACGAGCCCTACAGGTGCCAGCTGTCAGTTGGGAAATATCTGTAGATTGAGGGGTGGAGCCCAGGGACAGCAAGGTTTGGGGAGAGGAGGGCCCTTAATGGGAAACAATGCCGTAGAATCCACCCACCGCCTGGAGAAGAAGAAGAGATTGGATTTATACTCGGCTTTTCACTACCCGAAGGAGTCTCAGAGCAGTTTACAATCTCCTTTCCCTTCCCCTCCCCGCCACAGACACCCTGCAAGGTTGGTGGGGCTGAGAGAGCTTTTTTGAGAACTGCTCTTGAGAGAATAGCTCTGAGAGAACTTGTGGCTGACCCAAGGTCACACCAGCAGCTGCACGTGGAGGCGTGGGGGATCAAACCCAGTTCTCCCAAATTAGAGTCCGTGCTCCTGACCACTACACCAAACTGAAAATTCTAGCTAGCTTTCAAGCCCACATAGGGTTGCCAAGTCAGCCCGGGGGGCGGGGGATCCCCCGCTACAGGGGTTCCCGATCCGCCGGCCAGCGTTCGGCCAGCGGGGGAAACCCCATCCCCGAGGTCGTCCAGCCTGGATGATCTCCCTCACGTAATGACGTCACCCGGAAGTGACGCCATCACGTTGGGGGCGTTGCCAGGGCGACGCTCTGGCAATCGCCCCAAAACTCTATGATACCATAGAATTTTGGGGCGATTGCCAGAGCAACGTGCTGACGTCACTTCCGGTGACGCTGCTTGCCGCGCACGCAAAGCGCGTGCCGGGGAAGCTCCCGGCCAGCAGAGCTTCCCCCCCCCACCGGTAAGTTTGATACACTTGGCAACCCTAAGCCCACAGGAAAAGTTCTGGCTCTTGAAATTAAAAAAATAAAATAAAATTGTTCTAAGATCTCGGATTAGGATAACAGTGGGGGGAAAATCAACACGGAAATACCCACTTTCCCATATAGAAGATTCCTAGTTTCTTCTACAAGTTATTTGCAAGGAATGATACATTTCACCACTTCTAGCTGCAAGAAATGTGAATTGCTTGAAAACTGCAAGGCCTGTGACCTATTTACAGGGCAATTGTGTGGATGAATTTGGCTTCTGTGGCTGAATGCATCTCGGTGTCTCGCTGGCTCCAAGGCACACAGAGAGGGGAGGGGAGGTTTAAAGGTCACCTACAGGCTGTGCAGTTTTAGAGCCACAAATGTCGGCATGCAGAAAGCAAACAAGCAAAACCGAATTGCTCTGGGATGTATTGATGTGTGGGAATAATGTTGCCTTTTCTTGTGGCTTCACAGCTTCCCTGCCAAAGGTTCATCCACATGACGCACTGTCCCACAATGCCTGCAGCAACGTATTAATGCGTTTGGGTTGTTATCTGTCTGCTTAGGAAGAAATAATCTTTCATTCCTGCCGGCGCTTTTCTTCTTCCTGTGCTGTTTTCCACAATAATGTTCGATAAACTCAGCGAGTCTCTTCTGGATTGTCTTTTTGACTTCTCCTCCTGAACCACTTGGCCAGTTTGGCTGAGAGAGGTTTCTCCTGAGAACAGAAGAGGAAGAGGAGGCACCGACAGTGTTGGCTGGATATTCACCAGTATGTTTTCAGACCTCTTAATGAAGAAGAAGAAGAAGAAGAAGATGAGATTGGATTTATACCCCGCCCTTCACTCACTGGGAGTCTCAGAGCGGCTTACAAACTCCTTTCCCTTCCCCTCCCCACAACAGACACCCTGTGACGTAGGTGGGGCTGAGAGAGCTCTTTCCCAAGCTGTCCTTGAGGGAACAGCTGGTACAGAGCTATGGCTTGCCCAAGGTCATCCAGCCAGGTGCAAGTGGAGGAGTGGGGAATCAAACCCGGTTCTCCCAGATTAGAGTCCGCGCACTTAACCACCACACCAAACTGGCTCTCATGAAACTGGATCTCATGAAAATGAGATCAATCCAAATAATCCCTTCTGTCATTTGGGAGGGCATTCACATGGACATATGAACACAAGAAGCAACCTTATGCTGAATCAGACCGCCCAGGGGCAGTGTTCCCTCTAAGCTGAGTTAGTGTGAGCTAGCTCACCGTTTTTTAGCCTCCAGCTCACAGATTTTTGTCTTAGCTCAGGAAGGATGGCTCCGGAGCAAACTAACTGATGCAGTAGCCAAATCACTTGCTCACCACTTTAATGACCGTAGCTCACAAAGTAGAATTTTTGCTCACAAGACTACACAGCTTAGAGGGAGCATTGCCCAGGGGTCATTTCAAGCAGGAGCTCGGGGGAGCGCAGCTCCGAGAGTTGGTGGCAGCCCCCCCCCCCCCGCAGGGGAATGCCTGCTTGTGTCACGGCTGCAGCAAAATGACCCCGTCCCCTGGAGAGGTCCTTGTTCCTCCGACCAGCCTTCTGAAGGCTTCAGCCACCACTCAAGCTATCCTCCCAGAATAGTGGTATTTCTGAGGCTTGGATTAGTAGCTGTCCCCTCTCTGCCAGCCCTTCCTTCCTTCCTTCCTTCCTTCCTTCCTTCCTTCCTTCCTTCCTTCCTTCCTTCCTTCCTTCCTTCTTTTTCTTTCCTTCCTTCTCTCTCTCTCTCTCCTTTCTTTCTTGCCTTCTGACATACTTCCGGAGATGTCAGGGTGTGTGGCATATGGAAGTAAGTTATGCTAATGAGTTATGCTAATGAGCTCCTGCAGCTCTTTTTCTACAAAAGGACCCCTGAGACCACCAGTCCCTCAAGGTTAGACATTCCGTCCCTCAGGGGCAGTATTGTCTACTCATGCTGGCAGCAGCCCTTTCTGCCCTGGCAGCTTGCGCCAAAGAATCAAGGGAATCAAGCTTTAAGGGTTGGCTTCGCAGTTGCATGCATTCCCACTCCACTAGTTTCCGCCCTCCAGTTTATTTAGTTGTGTATTCTGCATGTGCTGAGGACACTGCACTGGCTGCCAGTAGCTTACCAAATTCACTTCAAGGTGCTGGTACTTACCTTTAAAGCCCTATATGGCCAGGGTTCAACTTACGCCTTTCCCCATACGTACCCCAGAGAGCACTACGGTCGGGGTCTCAAAATCGATTGACCCTCCCTGGTCCTAAGGATGCCAGGCTCATTATTACCAGGGCCAGGGCCTTCTCAGTGGTGGCTCCTTACTGGTGGAATGAGCTCCTGGAAGAGATCAGGGCCCTGGCGGGACCTTTGTCAGATCCGCAGGGCTTGCAAGACGGAGCTCTTCCACCAGGCTTTCAACTAGGAGCCACCTCTACTATTACCACCAACGAACCTGCGACCCACAGAGTGACCGCTAAAGAACATTGAACGTGTCAACTTATGTAACGAATACGCTATCTTGGGGCACTAGTATGCCATCTTATGTAATTAGTGAAATCCCGATAGCACATTATTATTGTAACCAAACTGTTTTAGATGATTTGATTGGTTTAATTGTTATTTATGTATTATGTACACAGTATGAATGAATGTAAGCCGCCCGGAGCCTGCTTTGCAAGGAGGGTGGGAAATGAATGAATAAATAAATAAATAATGCACTCTGCATCTACAAGCAAAACCCGCCTTTTTTGAGCTAACTTGCTGCTTTGTCTAAGATGAAGGCAAACATTGTATAAAACGTTTAACCCAACCACCCCTCCCTCCCTCCCTCCCTCCCTCCCTCCCTCCATGATTCTGCAAAAAGAATGGGAAGGGAGGGGGAAATCCCGGCCCCCACATGTAAGGCTGACACATTTGGGAGCAGGGAATCCCCTAGTCCCTTATGTGTACTGATTCCTTCCTATATTCTCTCTGGCTCTTTCAAAGTTTGCCTGAGCAGGAAGACACACCCTCCTTTGTCTTTGGAGAAGGAGGGAAAGAAAACAGAACAGAGAGGGAGTGTCAACCCTAAACAGAGAGAGGCGGAAACAGGGGAGGGCAGTGGGCAGCACCTAAATACCCGCAGAAACAATTCTACTTTAGAAAGGATTAGCAATTCGAAAGCGGATGAGAACAAAGAATCGCAGCAAAAGGAGTTTTGGTAACCGTGGGGCAACAGTGTGCTGGAAGCGGTCTGAATGCAGATTCCTGTAAAACAAATGCAGAAACAAGAGAAAGCCCTGACACAAACTGGAAGTGAAATCGGGAGGGAATGCAGAATGGAAGAATAGAATGCGCTCAGAAACTGAGGCAAAATACGGGTGCAGAAAGGGCCAGTGGCTCTCAGGCAGAAGCCTTTCCCATCAGCCTTCTATCTCATCCTCTTAACTAGAGACACTGGGGATTGGACCTGGGACCTTTTGCATGCCGAGCAGATGCTCTGCCACTGAGCCAAAGCCCCTCCCAAAGTTTCAGTGTTCAAGGGACAGGGTGAGAGAACTCTGGCCACCACCATTCTGATCTGGTGCCAAGGTGCTAGTGAGAGCCCGATTTCCCAACCAAAGCTGGCACACAGTTTTCAAGCCCCTTGTCCTGGGCTTCCGAGGTTCCAACCCACACCTTGAACTGGGCCTCAAGGCAAGCATGCAGCCATGGCAGTTTTCACACCCAACTGCAAACTATCTCCATGTGGTGTAGAGGTTAGGGTGTCAAACGAGGATGGCTTCAACTCCCCACTCAGCTGTGAAATTCACTGGGTGATTGTAGACCAGGGGTGGCCAAACTTGCTTAATGTAAGAGCCACATAGATAGAATAAACGTCAGATGTTTGAGAGCCATAAGACATAAACAAATAAACAACATAAACAAACACACGTTTTTATTGGAAAATATGCAAATTTGCTTTTGATTAACATTAAATAAAAACAAAAGGGGTAAAACAGGTATTGATAATGATAGTTATTTGTCCAATTATATTCGTTTGTTTCCTTATTTGTCTAAGAGAGAGAGAGAGGTGGAAAGAAAGAATGAAAGAGGTGGAAAGAAAGAAAGAGAAAGCCAGAGAAACAAGGAAAGCAAATAAATGAGGGAGGGGGGAGGGAGGGAAAGAAGGGAGGGAGGGAGGAAGGAAGGGAGGAAATAGAAGGGAAGGGAGAGAGAGGTGGAAAAAAAGCAACTTTAAATGTGTCCTCTAAGCCCTCCCCCCATGCCTCCACACCCACTGGCTTGGCTTGGCAAACTGATTTATAGAGAGAAATGCCTTCTCCAAGTTGGCGGGAGGGAGGGGTTGAGAATACATTTAAAGTTGCTCTCTTTCTCTGCCCCTCCCACCTCAAGCCTACCCAGGGAGAGGAACCCTGGCTGGGGAAGGGAAGACCGATTGGGGAGGCGTGCCTCCCCTTCACTTCCCCAGCTGCCCTACCGGAAGCCACACAATATGCGTGAAAGAGCCGCGTGTGGCTCCCCATTACTCGGTGTGACTGAGCCTACCTCAAGGGGTTGTTGTGAAGGAAAAAGGCAGAGAGCCCTGTATGGTGCCTTGAGAAGGAAGAACAGGAGAACAATGGGACTTATCTGGGGTGCCATTTTTAGGGGGGGTGGGCTGCAACAAGCTATTAACAACTGAAACACATAACTGAAATTAAAGGGAGGGGATGCAATCCTGTCCAGAGTCACAAGTCGATTGACAGCGATGAGTTTAGATAAGAACAGCTCTGGATGAGATCATGCTGTGAGACTATGGAAATTGGTGCACTTAGACTGGAGTAACTCTGCATAGTAAATCTCTCAGCCATTTGAACAGGATTTCACACTGGTCTTCTCCACATGGGGTTGCCAACCACCAGGTAGGCCCTGAACATGAGAACATAAGAGAAGCCAATGTTGGATCAGGCCAGTGGCCCATCCAGTCCAACACTCTGTGTCACACAGTGGCTAAAAACACCAGGTGCCCTAAGGAGGTCCACCAGCCCCAGACATAAGAGAAGCCATGTTGGATCACGCCAGTGGCCCATCCAGTCCAACACTGTGTCGCACAGTGGCCAAAAACACCAGGTGCCCTCAGGAGGTCCACCAGCCCCAGACATAAGAGCATAAGAGAAGCCATGTTGGATCAGGCCAGTGGCCCATCCAGTCCAACACTCTGTGTCTCACAGTGGCCAAAAACACCAGGGGCCATCAGGAGGTCCGCCAGTGGCGCCAGGACACTAGAAGCCCTCTCACTGGTGCCCCCCCCCCCATCAAGCACCAAGAATACAGACCATCACTTGCCCCAGACTGAGAGTTCCTATCTATACCTTGTGGTTAATAGCCACTGATGGACCCTCTGCTCCAGATGTTTATCCAATCCCCTCTTGAAGCCGTCCATGCTTGTAGCCGCCGCCACCTCCTCCTGTGGCAGTGAATTCCACGTTAATCACTTTTTGGGTGAAGAAGTACTTCCTTTTATCCGTTCTAACCCGACTGCTCAGCAATTTCATGGAGTGCCCCTGAGTTCCTATATTGTGAGAAAAGTACCTCTTTCTCTACCTGCTCTATCTCATGCATAATCTTATAAACCTCAATCATGTCACCCCTCAGTCATCGTTTCTCCAAGCTAAAGAGCCCCAAGCGCTTTAACCTTTCTTCGTAGGGAAAGTGTTCCAACCCTTTTATCATTCTAGTTGCCCCTTTCTGCACTTTTCCAATGCTATAATATCTTTTTTGAGGTGTGGCGACCAGAACTGTACACAGTACTCCAAATGAGGTCGCACCATCGATTTGTACAGGGGCATTATGATACTGGCTGATCTGTTTTCAATTCCCTTCCTAATAACCCCCAGTATAGCGTTGGCCTTTTTCAGTGCAGTCGCACACTGTCTCGACATTTTCATTGTGTTATCTACTACGACTCCAAGATCTCTCTCTTGGTCACTCTCCACCAGTTCGGACCCCATCGACGTGTATTTATAGTTAGGATTTTTGGCTCCAATGTGCATCACTTTGCACCTGGCCACACTAAACCCCACATTGAACCTGGAGGTCTCGTGGAATTTCACCGGATCCTCAGACTGCAAAAGGCCACTTTGGAGGGTAGACTCTGTGATATCAGAGTCCTGCCGAACTCTCCCCAAACTCCGCCCATCCCAGGCACTGACCCCCCCCCCCCATCTCCAGGAATTTGCCAAGCTGAGTGAGCAGCTCTATGACCCATGCAACGCACCTATTTCCAGCAAGTACATTTCAGTGATTCTTAATCTTAAAAAGCTTCAGTGCGCTTGGAGAAAACACATTTGTTTTTATTTGCTTCTGTATGGCATCAATAAATACGGGCGTGCTAATCCCAGCACTGTGCAAATTGATTGTTGCGCGCGGGAGAGATGAAGCGTGCATGCAAATTGGGCATCGGAGCTGTGAAGTGGGGAAATGCCATTGAGAATAAAGAAGGAGGCTGGTGTTGAAAAGTCTCCTTTCCTGGAAAGCCATTTGCCTCGAGGCTGGGAGGGAACAGTTGCATCACACCTGAAGTCCATTCTGTTTAGCTATAATAACACAGACCTTCGCAGACATGGAACCCGGGCTGTCTTCAGCATCCTCCTCCCCTTCCACCTAGGGTTGCCAATCTCCAACTGGGGCCTGGAGCTCTCGCAGAATTATAACTTCTCCAGACTACAGAAATCTGTAGGAAACAGTGATGGAAGGTGGACTTTATGGCCTTCCTTCCCTCCTGAGCTCCCTCCTGAATCCAAGCTCCACCCTCACCAGGGTCTATCCCCAAACTTCCAGAAATTTCCCAAGCTGGAGTTGGCAAGCCCAGCCTGGCCCCAGCCGGATGGGCCAGTATTCTCTCCCTCTTGCAAATGGCGGGGCTGAGGCTTGGGTGGGTATCAATGTTCCTTCTAAACTGAGTTGGTGTGAGCTAGCTCACAGTTTTTTTAGCCTCCAGCTCACACATTTTTGTCTTAGCTCAGGAAGGATGGCTCCAGAGCAAACTGATTTATGCCGCAGCCAAATTGCTCGCTCACAACTTTAATGCCAGTAGCTCACAAGGCAGAAGTTTTGCTCACCAGAGCAACTCTCTTCTGTGATCGGCAAAGGACAGAAGAGACCCCCTCACTTCTGCAGGAGTACACTGCATACTCTGCAGTTGTGGACAGGTTTACATCGGGACCACAGAACATA
Source organism: Lepidodactylus listeri (assembly GCA_029233225.1). Classification (NCBI taxonomy): domain Eukaryota; kingdom Metazoa; phylum Chordata; class Lepidosauria; order Squamata; family Gekkonidae; genus Lepidodactylus; species Lepidodactylus listeri. Next base: position 8,184,192 of record JARCFY010000021.1, on the reverse strand, counting down.
GCATCCAGACAAGAATAAAAGAACATGAAAGACACTGCAGACTTGGCCAGCCTGAAAAATCAGCAGTGGCTGAACATAGCCTAACTCAAACAGGACACAATATCTTATCCCAAGACACTGAAATGCTGGACAGCACATCCAATTACCATGTCAGATTACACAGGGAAGGCACTGAAATCCATAAACACAAACACAATTTCAACAAAAAAGAAGAGAGTTTAAAAATAAACAGGGCATGCTTTCCAGTCCTGAAAAACACAAAATACTCTACATCTTTACAACAGCACTACAGATAAGATTAGAATTTCAACAGCCAATCCATATGCAAAAGAACCTCCTCAGGAAAGCTCCTCCATTAGAATGTCACAGCCTGGGAAACTTTCCTGAGTAGATATAAATCACCTGCCTACCATTTTTCTTCTCACGTTGACACAGAGAGTACACCATCTTTCTGGGTTATACCTCTGAGGATGCCAGTCACAGCTGCTGGCAAAACATCAGGTAGAAGAAGAAGAAGAAGAAGAAGAGATTAGATTTATACCCCGCCCTTCACTCACTTGGAGTCTCAGAGCGGCTTACAAACTGTTCTCTCAAGAGAAGTCCTCAAAAGAGCTCTCTCAGCCCCACCTACCTCACAGGGTGTCTGTTGTGGGGAGGGGAAGGGAAAGGAAATTGTAAGCCACTCTGAGTGAAGGGTGGTGCATAAATCCAGTCTCCTTCTCCTCCTCCTCCTCTTCTCCTCTTCTACTGGGCTCGATGGCTGTTTGGCTGCATCCTGCAAAGCTCTTTTATTGTTCTTATTACTCAATGGATTCTGCAGTTCATTGAGAGCCAGCGCAGTGCAGTGGTTAGAGCACTGGACTAAGATCTGGGAGACCTGGATTCAAATCCCCACTCTGCCTTGAAAGCTTGTTGAGTGACCTTGGGCTCGTCGCACACTCTCAGCCCGACCAACCTCACAGGGCTGTTGTTTTGAGCATCAAACAGAGGAAGAAAAGATCATATTATGAGCCACTTCGAGTCCCTTCTGGAAAGAAAATTAGGGCATAAATGAGTAGCATAGGGTGGCAAGAAGATTACAATGAAATTGATTTGATTTATTAGGCTTCTATCCTCCCCTTCCAGCTGAGGCCGGCTTAGGGCGGCTTACATAAAACACATTAAAATTTTAACAATGCATATTAAAATAGATTAACAACAACATATAACAATTAAACAGTTCTAAAACCATAAATATAACACAGTGCTAGTATCAATAATTTAATAGGTTCACAGCGATAGTTGTTATGAAGTTCGCCATCAGCTCTGTAGTTTTCTTGGTCATCTTAGGCGGCTGGCTCAGGCTATATTGAGAAATCCTGGGGGGAACGGGGCTCTCCCAGCCAAGCTGTCAGTTGTTAATGGTGGCGGCGGCACCAAAAGCCTGGTGGAAGAGCTCCATTTTATAGGCACTGCAGAACTGCGCAAGGTCCTGCAGGGCCCTGAGCTCATCTGGGAGCTCATTCCACTAGAATGGAGCCACCACCGAAAAAGCCCCGGCTCTGGTTGTTACTAGCCTGGCCTCCTTAAGACTCAGAAGGGCCTGCCGGTTCTGGACCCCTGCTTGCAGTGCTCTCTGGGGTACATGTGGGGAAAGGTGATTCCTCAGGTTTGTAGGTCCCTGTCCATAGTTGGAAAAGAACAGAGAGAGAATTGGGGGACAGGGGGGACATGGGACCTTGGATAAAAATGTAAGTGCAATTTCTTTGCTCCTGTTGGAAATGCTGACCACATGATTTCAGTTTCAGTGGATTTCAGTTTCAGAATGAGTCCGAGGCACAAAATAATATTATGCGTTATATGTGAACTATTCCTTTAAAAAAAACAAAACGCTATTCACAAGCTGACCGTAGCCAGGATTGTCTTCATCGGGGGTGGGGGGGGCAGTTAAATTTCTTAAGGGGCAGCTAAGTTAATTTACTTAAGGTCAGTTAACTTTAGCCAGTGCAACTGAATCAATATTTTAAAAAAATGCTTTCTGGCACGGCTTCTTGTGGGGGCGTGGCTTTTTATTCAGGGGGCGTGGCCCCCAAATGCCCCACCATGGCTACGGGCCCATTCACAAGACCAATTTGTTGCCAGAATCAGCATGCGTGGACTTCAACAGGCAAATCAGCAGAGAAACCAACAGAATGCTGACGTGAGAGGGCTGAAAGTGGATAACTCAGACAAGAACATATGAGGAAACCTTGAAAAGAAACACAGCGCAAGGTCCCTTGCTTCATCATTGTTCTGCCAATAAACTTCCAAGCATCCCTACTCTCTGGAGAAGATTCCCCGGGGGCTGGGAAAGTAATTTGATCTTTGTGTTGCCTAAATCACTGCCTCCCGTTAAAGAAACATTTGCCTTTTTTTTTTTCAGCTCTGTTATTTTTTTCTCGGGATGAATTTCTCCCCACCCACCCCCCATGTGCAGCCACAGAGTGATGGATTTCCTCAGGGGTAACCTGTCAGCGCGTCTGCCCTAATGTGATGGATGGACGGAGTGCAAAGAGGTTCATTTCAGCCATGCGGCATGCTGCTTGTGGAGTCTGTGTGAGAGACAATGGGGGGGGGGCGGGGCTCAGAGTGGAATCTTATACTGCATGTGTTACAAGAAGGCACACTGTACCTTGTCTTTAATTCTGAAAGGATTAATTCCGAAACTTTTAATTCTGGAGCGCTAGTAAGCAGGGATGCTGAAAAACCCACCAGTCCAAACTGTGTCCTGTTTGCCATTGGTGAACAGGAAGCTAGTTTTTTGACAGACTCATCTGTGGCTGTTTGGTGTAGTGGTTAGGAGCGCGGACTCTAATCTGGGAGACCCCGGTTTGATTCCCCACTCCTCCACGTGCAGCTGCTGGTGTGACCTTGGGTCAGTCACAAGTTCTTTCAGGGCTGTTCTCTCAAGGGCAGTCCTCAAGAGAGCTCGGCCCCACCTACCTCACAGGGTGTCTGTTGTGGGGAGAGGAAGGGGAAGGAGATTGTAAGCCTCTCTGAGTGACACGTGGGGTATAAATCCAATCTTCTCCTCCTCCTCTTCTCCACCTGCTGCTTCACTGTATTTCGTTTGCCAGCCTCCAGGTGAGTGCGGGAGATCTCCTAGAATTACAACTGTTCTCTGGACTACAGAAATCAATTCTTCTGGAGAAAATGGCTGCTTTGGAGGGTGGACTCTGCAGCATCACACCCCACTGAATTCCGCCCCTTCCCCAAACTCCCTCCTCCCAGGGTCTACCTCCCAAATCTCTAGGAGTTTCCCAGCCTAGAGTTAGCAACTCTAGCTGTATCCCATTGAACAATGCAGTGCAGTGTAATTTGTTTTCTTCCCTTTTATGGCTTTCATCCAAGGTAGTGGCAAATATTCACAAGTTTTGATTTTGGGGTTGAATCCCACACCACTGCTCGGTGCGCCCCATCTCCCAAGCTTCTTTTTCTTCTTTTTCAGTGATGCGAATGACGCCACTGGAATGGAATAACAATACAACTTTTAATAGAATGAGGACATTGGTTAAAGAAAACAAAACTAAAACAAAAGAGGTGGGCCTACGGAACTAAGCAAGTACGGGATGACATCACTGAAGGCAAGTGAGGGCAACTGTGAATGAGGGTGAGTGAAGGCAACTGAAACAAGTTAGTGAGAGTTTGCGGTGGGAACAATGGCCCCGAAGAAGGCGAGTCCGTTCCGCCCACTCCTGGCTTTCAGTTCTCTGCTTTTTAAGCAGGAAACGTCAGTGGCAATGGATCCATATTCCTTTCCATCTGGCCCAGGTGGGGGCTTTCACGCTGCAGAGAGATTCTGAGGGCTGATCTTTAGTTTGTACAAAAGCCTTGAAATATATCTGGCAATTAATTTAGCGTCTGGTGAACACGCACATGTGCTCGCGTAGCAAAAAGACCTGGAGCGCTGCTACCTTTCGGACTTGCTTTCTCTTTGCATGCTTTTTTAGAAAACTGTATAAAACGGAGGAAATCATTGCGGGCTCCAAACCTCCAGCTTGTTAGGAATGTGCCCTGAAACGGTTAACAGCTGAGGCAGAGGAAATTGCAAACTCTGAGCTGTGTGATGCCTGATGCCTGATAAAGGCTGTTCCATTTTTATGAGTCTAGCTCCGATCAGACTCCGAAATGCAATAAATTGTGTTTTTTAATCTTATCGTGGGAAACCAAAATAAGGCACGCGACACAGAGACTCATCCCCTAACATTCCAGCATTTATTTGCAGTTCAGAGATTTAACCCTGGTACGTATGAAGTATTTTTTAGAGGACCGCCTGTTGTAGGGAGGGGAAGGGAAAGGCATTTGTAAGTTGCTGAAACTACCAGTTAAGGGCGGGGGTATAAATCCAATCTCCTCCTTCTCCTCCTCCTCCTCTTCCTCTTCTTCTTCTTCTTCTTCTTCTTTTCTTCTTCTTCTTCTTCCAGAATAACAACAAGGACAAAATTCATAGACCGATGGTGTGCTGAAGTGCCCTCATTGTGCTGTAGGAAACTAAGGGTCATTTTACACCTCCCCTCTAAAGTAGTTTGACTGCTGTCTTTTCCTGTGCTGATGTCACAGTGGTGTGAAATTTCACTCCAGGGGGTCTAAGTGCATTAATCAACAGCAATTGTTTAAACCAGAATAAAGCCGGTTGAATACTAGCTTGACCACAGGAGGGCAATTAGTAGATGTGGACATTTCAGCAGCAGCACGGTTTCACACCGCACAGAGGTGTGGGCAGGTTTTTTTTGGAACTAGAATGCTTCCAGCGGGAAAGTCAGACGTAAAAACAGCCTAACGAACAAAACACAGCAAAATAAAATGTCCTGCGTTCCAAGAGTGTCCTCTGCATCTCTGCATGATTCACTGCTCCCACTTTGCAAACATTCTTGCCATTCAGCCTTATCGGGAACAGGACAAATTATCTGTACCGGGTGAGATCAGACCACCTCTCTGCCCCCCACGCAGCAGAATTCCTACCATGGGAGGAGGCTGCTTGTTGCCATTCTGCTTGAGTCACTGAGACATCAGTTGGAGGCACATACAGATAAACGACTTGCGTTGCAACACAGAGAATGGGTTCCTCTGAGGCAGGCCATTTTTTTAAAGCACAGAACGAGTCTCAGTGGTCATAAAAGCAGACCCAGGGGTACACTTGTGCAGGGATCCCGCCACCTCAACCGGAAGCCGACGTGAGGAACTCCTTCAGTCACCAACACTGGTTGTTGGAAAGTGCCCGCCAAGTCATAGGCAGTTTATGGTGACCTTGTAGGCTTTTCAAGGCAAGAGACATATGGAGGTCATTTGCCATCGCCTGCCTCTGGGTAGGGGCCCTGGACTTCCGTGGTGGTCTCCCAATCATGTCTGGCCCTGCTTAGCTTCCGAGATCTGATGAGATCAGGCTAGCCTGGGTCAGTCCAGGTCACAGCTGTCTAACATTACTTCACCTAAAAAAAAAACTGGTTGTCAAGAGAGAAAGTAAAGCCAGAATCCTCTTCTGGGCATCAGTCTGTCCATCATCTATCTATCTATCTATCTATCTATCTATCTATCTATCTATCTATCTATCTATCTATCCAGGGCTCATTTCGTAGCAGGAGCTCCTTTGCATATTAGGCCACACACCCCCTAATGTAGCCAATCCTCCAAGAGTTTACAGAGCTCTCCTTACAGGGGCTACTGTAAGCTCTTGGAGGATTGGCTACATCAGGGGGGGTGTGGCCTGATATGTAAAGGAGCTCCTGCTACGAAATGAGCCCTGTTTCTATCTATCTAGCTAGCTAGCTAACTATCATCCATCCATCCATCATCTATCTATCTGTCTATCTATCTATCCATCCATCCATCATCTATCTATCCATCTATCCATCCATCCATCATCTATCTATCCATCCATCCATCCATCTATCCATGATAGCTAGCTAGCTAGCTATCATCTGTCTGTCTGCCTGTCTGCCTGTCTATCGATCGATCGATCTACCTATAAATCATCTATCTTCTATAATCCATCCATCTCTCTCTCTCTCTCTCTCTCTCTCTCTCTCTCTCTCTCTCTCATCATCATCATCATCTATCTTCTATCTGTCTATCTATCTGTCTGTCTATCTATCATCTATCATCTTCTAACAAAATATGTGTCAGGGTGTGAGCTTTCGTGAGTCACTTCTTTAGATACAGCTAGAATGGGAATCCATCTGTCCTTTTTATTGGAAAATGGAGTGCTTTCAGATGTCGAATGACCTTAGCAGGCAAATGACAGGGTCAGTTTCCTGTGGATGCACACTATAGGTCTGCTGGGATCCGATGGCAGTGCGGTGGGGCGCTGGAGCCTTGCTTCGCCGGGAACAAGCGGATCAGCCTTCGATGCACTGCTGGGGATCGGTGCTGCAGATGGCGGAGCGGTGAGGTGCTGGAGTCTTGTGTCGCCAAGAGTGGCTGGGTCGGCGTCTGGAGTGGTGCTGGAATCAACTGGAGAGTCGCTCATTTGGATCTCCTCCTCGTCGCCAGTATAAAGTACTGGGGTCGGAGACACTTCATGTGAAATCAGCTCAAAAAGTTTATTGAGCGGAGAAGATGACATGCTGAAGGGAGGTCTGGGGGCCTCCTTCCTTCCTTCCTTCCTTCCTTCCTTCCTTCCTTCCCAGGAACGTGAGTCCCTACTTGCCATCTGACTTGAGGGTCCACTCTTATCTGCTGGTCACAAGAACCACACCCACAGGTGAACATTTTGTCAAAGTGAAAAGAGATCTGTGCCTCCACTTAGAAAAAAAAGTGTGCTAGAATCATGTGACAAAGATGCAGTTCTTTGAACTACATAAGTGGAAGTCCATTGTGTGTGTGTGTGTACTTTTACCTCAAAGAAGAATAATTCCCTTGTTAAACTTATGCATCAACAGAATCTACCATCTATGGACAACGGCTGTGGTTCAGTTCGTAACCGTGGCTGAGAGTTTTCTCTGGAGGGTGCCAGAAGGAAACACTATCACAGGAAGCTTATCCAGCGAAGGCTCTTGGCTGGTCATAAGGAGAAGGGGAAACTGATAGCAGTCCCTGGGACCTGGATTCGAATTACATCCCATCACCTCAATGTCACTAGGAGGTTTTACAAGAAGCGGGTTGGAAGAGGAGAAGCAACAGGAACAGGCTACCTGCTGGAGTGGGCTGAGTCGGAGTGTTTTGCCGCCCCCAGCAAGTCACACCCATCCCCTCCTGAGGGCACTGCCCAGGTCCAGCAAGGGCTGGGATTGGAGCCAGCCAATGGTGCTTCGGGCCCAGGAAGAGATGTTAGTCCCATGCTGCTGATGGACCCAGGCTTGTACTCCCATTCTGACAAGGAATCTGGCTGGGTTAACCTACCTTACAGGGCTGTTGTGCTTTGTATGCTTACCTTGGGCCAGTCACACACTGCTCAGCCTAACCTACCTTACAGGGCTGTTGTGAGGATAACGTAGAGAATGATGTAAGCCTCTTTTGGGTTCCCCCAAAGAGAGGGAGAAAGGAAAATTGAATTAAATTAATTAATTTACATGGCATTAAAATAGCGGGCAGTACATTGAGCTCCTGTGGGTGGATCATTATCCAGCTCATTGTACTTCCCATGCAGTTGCTGGCGTGACGGGTCTGGAGAACTGGCCCCACTTATCTGCAAGAGATCAAGAGCAAATGCTATGCACGGATGTAGGGTCATTTTACACCTCCCCTCTAAAGTAGTTTGACTGCTGTCTTTTCCTGTGCTGAATTCACAGTGGTGTGAAATTTCACTCCAGGGGGTCTAAGTGCCCTAATCAACAGCAATTGTTTAAAGCAGAATCAAGCCGGTTGAATACTAGCTTGACCACAGGAGGGCAATTAGTAGATGTGGACATTTCAGTAGCAGCACGGTTTCACACCGCACAGAAGTGTGGGCAGGTTTTTTCGGAACTAGAATGATTCCAGCGGGAAAGTCAGATGTAAAAACAGCCGTAGTCCCAATGCGGTTTCCTTGTCAACGGCATACAAAGCACGTACTTTTAACCTTTTCCTAGTCTGCCATGTTTTCGGGGCAAATCCCATAATTTACCCTTCCTGTAAGTCAAAGTGCAGAAATATTTGACACTGGATTAATTAGCCTGGAATAAATATTCTTCCTCAATGCTGGAAGCAAAAGCCACCCACCCCCAAATTGCCTGCTGAGCAGGGGCGTTAATGCAGCACAGTAGTAGACCTCAATCGGAGGAAGAGGCACATGCACAAATGCCAACACGGCTAGTACGGAATGCAGTGAAACAATCTGCCAAACACCCACAAACAGACTGATGTATTATCGAATGGATCAACGAAAATTCAGGTCTCTCTTTGTAACCGGCAAACAGCACAAACCAGACCTGCGAGTGTTCGCGTATCCTTAACTGAACATCCCGTTGGGGAATCCAAAGAGCATGGAGCCATAACCTCCTTCCAAATCCTCCGGGGTGTGCGAGGTCTCTCCCATCCACTCTTGAGTCCATTTTGCCGAAATCCTAATTAAAACCTGCTAATGCTAGTCCCAGCAGTTCGGGGGCTTCGCTGCATCACTTTCATCAATATCTGTCTCAGGTCTGCTTGGCATTAATTTATTATCAATTAGGTCACCTTGAGCAGAAATTAAGGGAATAGCTTTGGCAGGGAGCTTAAGGCGCAAGCGAGCTACAGCCCTGGCCAGCTCCCATCCATTGTGAATCGAAATGACATCCTCGAGTCCGATGGCAGTATAATATTTCTCCAGCAGGGGAAAAGAAAACCCCACACTTCATGAATTACTTATCCGTGAAGCTGATAAATGTTATTTCGGAGGTTTGGGACTGTGGGATCCTCTTTCTGTCACAACGTAAGTGCTGGATTTTATTTACGTATTGAGTTAAACCCAGTCTTTTCGTCCAGTTTGGTGTAGTGGTTAGGAGCAGGGACTCTAACCTGGGTGAACCGGGTTTGATTCTCCACTCCTCCACATGCAGCTGCTGGAGTGACCTTGAGTCAGTTACAAGATCTTTCAGAGCTGTTCTCTCATGGGCAGTTCTTGAGAGAGCTCTCTCAGCCCCACCTACCTCACAAAGTGTCTGTGGTGGGGAGGGGAAGGGAAAGGAGGTTGTAAGCCAGTCTGAGATTCCTTCGGTAGTGAAGGGTGGGGTATAAATCCAATCTCCTCCTCCTCTTCCTCCTCCTCCTCTTCTTCATCTTTGTCTTCGTCTTCTTTTCCCCTAATGGGAGCCCAAAGAGGCTCACACAACAATGTCCCCATCCCCATTTTATCCTGACAACCACCCTGTGAGGGAACTGTTTTTTATCTATTTTCCTATTGGCAAACACAGTTTCCTATGTTCTTTATCAGAACCTTTTAATTCCAGGTGTTGCACAAGTCTGAGGCACAACACAGCAAAAACTAAGGCTAGGGTTGCCAACCACCAGGTGGGCCCTGGTGATCTCCTGAAATTACAACTTCTCTCCAGGTGACAGTGGTCAGCCCTCCTAGAGGAAATGGCAGCTTCAGAGGGCATCATTCTCCACTGAGGGTGCTCCCCCTCCCAGGGTTCCACTGTCAGATCTCCAGGGATTTCACAACCTGGAGTTGGCAACCCTAATTAAAGCTGTCAACTAGTGAATGAAGAGAGATCCAGGTGGTCAGCCGTGCTGGTCTGAAGTGGTAGAACAAATTTAGAGTCCAGTGGGCACCTTTAAGACCAACAAAGGTTTATTCAAGGTGTGAGCTTTCGTGTGCACGCACACATAGGCATTAACTTCAGGGGGGCTGGGGAGCTGGAGCCCCCCCCCCCCGAACTTTTCCAGGCGGTGCTGAGCCTCCACCAGAGACATGGAAGTGATTTCTCTGGCCCAGCCCCCCCCCCCCCCCCAGGAAACTGGAAAGTCTACACCCTTGCACGCACACTTCCTCAGATATATTGAAATGGAAGGTAACAGTTCATGGATATATAGAGAGGGTATCTTCCGTTTCAGTGTACCTGAAGAAGTGCACACAAAAGCTCACACCTTGAATAAACCTTTGCTGGTCTTAAAGGTGCCGCTGGACTCAAACTTTGTTCAACTAGTTAATGAGCTTTTAGTTTGGGGTTTTTGGTCTTCCAGCCAATTAATTAGTTATTCAAGTAAATTAAGACAAATTTCCATCTTGTCCAAACTGGCAGATTTGGAACATAAACTGCAATTTAATAGAGGGAAAAACTTATTGCTACAGTCCGTAAATCCAAAAGGGAATGGGGTCATGGGTTGCTGTAGTTAGGAAATGGATCTGTCTGTCTATCTGTCTGTCTGTCTGTCTGTCTGTCTATCTGTCTTCATCCCTATTTTGTTGTTGTTGTTGTTGTAGTTCAGTCGCACAGTCGAGTCTGACTCTTCGCGACCCCATGGACCACATCACGGCAGGCCCTCCTGGCTTCCGTCGTGCTCCGGAGTTTGCTTAATTTCATGTTCATTGCATCGATAACACTGTCTAACCGTCTCACCCTTTGCTGTCCCCTTCTTCTTTGACCTTCAGTCTTTCCCTGCAGCCATAGGCGTAGAGTACGGGGGGGCTTGAGGGCTTGAGCCACCCCCGAAATTTCCCAGGGGGGCTCAGCCACCCCCGGCAAAACGGAGCACCTGCCACCATGCCTCCCGGGTCCTTCCAAGGCCTGGCCGCCGCTGCTGGAGAGTGAGAGGGAAGGGGTGGCAGGGGGGGGGAAGAGAGAGGCACGGGCAGCAGTGGCTGGCGAGCCTCGGAAGGGCTCTGGAGGCGCGGCGGTTTCCCAGTGGGGGGGGAGAACATCGCCCCAGCGAATGCGCGCGCTAAGGAGCCCCCCCCCCAGAATTTCCAAAAGTCTACGCCCCTGCCTGCATCAAGGTCTTCTCCAGTGAGTGCCCCCTTCTCATTTGGTGGCCAAAGTATTTGAGCTTCAGCTTCAGGATCCGGCCTTCCAGGGAACAGTCAGGGTTGATTTCTCTTAGGATTGACTGATTTGATCTCCTGGCAGTCCGAGGGACTCTCGAGAGTCTTCTCCAGCACCATATCTTTATCTCTATAGGAATATATTAAATAGGCTTGACCTCAACACAGCCTGGTTTATAATGAATTGTGAATTTCACTGTCCTCACCCGTGGTTGCCCCCCCCCCCCACTCTTCAATCAACTAAAACTTGAGTTGATTTCTCTATCAGTTCAACCGACTCAAGCTTGCGGTCCTCCCGAATATGCCAGCAAACCACATTTGCAGGCAATAGATCTTGCTGCGAAGAGAGAATGAGAAATAATAAATATGTTTGCTTGCAAATAGGAAGTGCCACTGTGCAGTATTGAGAGTCGCAACTTGACGACATGCATTGAGGCCGAGCACAATGCCCACCACTGGGCTGATAGGACAGGCTCACTTATCTTCAGAGACACACCCCTCCCCGGCAGCAGCATTTGAGTGCAACGCAAAGAACGGAAGCTTATGGCGTTCGCTGGTGTTGTAGAGATGCCGCGAAGCAGACTGTGACCAGTACAATTTGGGTGCCTCTTTTTCCATTGCCTTCACCTCTGGCTTCCTCCTCATTTAGAATTCACCCTCCTCTCGCCTTCCCTGAAAGATAAACCATCAGCTGCCCTTGACACCTGTTTCCTCGGGGTCAAATCTCTCTCTCCGCCCCTCTCCGCTTTCGTCTGGGGTTTGCGGGCGTTGGTAACGCCAGCTCTATCAATTTCATGCTTTCCTTCCAGTGCGGTCTGCAGGGACCCGGGGAGGCAAGCGAAGCTGAGTCGAGCGCACTTAACCGTTTGCTCGTCTTTCGAAGCGGTGGGGAATTAAAGATCTGAACGGCTGACAAGTTGGGACGGTGGCTAGGGAAATAAGGGGACAGGGGGACAGGGGTTAAGACGCTGAGGAAAATGTTGCATGATGTTACAGCGGTGAACGCTAATCTGGAAGAATGTTACAGCGGCAGAACCTAATCTGGAGAGCCGGGTTTGATCCCCCACTCCTCCGCGTGAAATCAGCTGGGTGGCCTTGGGCCAGTCACAGTTCTTTCAGAGCTCTCTCTCAGCCCCTAAAAACAACTCGAGCCCCCCACCTTAGCATAACATTAAGACCTAGAACTTGTGGCTGTCAGACAATCCTAGGAGAGCCAGTCTGGTGTAGTGGTTAAGTGCACGGACTCTAATCTGGGAGAACCGGGTTTGATTCCCCACTCCTCCACTTGCACCTGGCTGGATGACCTTGGGCAAGCCATAGCTCTGTCCCAGCTGTTCTCTCAAGGACACTTGTCTCAGAGCTCTCTCAGCCCCACCTACCTCCCAGGGTGTCTGTTGTGGGGAGGGGAAGGGAAAGGAAAGGAGCTTGTAAGCCGCTCTGAGACTCTTGAGTGAAGGGCGGGATATAAATCCAATCTCTCTCTCTTCTCTCTCTAGGATCTCCTGGCTATTCTACACACAATGCTGTACAATAATTAATTAACATGATGGAAGGCTGAAACCCCTTCCCCTTATGTAACATGGCCTAGATCTGAACTTGGCACCATACCCCTGGACTGGAAGAAAACCCACAACTCACATGACTGCTGATACATCTGATATATCTGATAATCAGCCCATCTGCAATCCAAGGGTCATGGGTTCAAGTCTCAATGCAACCACAAACTCACTAACAGCCCAAACAAACGATTTTAAAAAAACCAGTTAATGTCAAAGTAGTCCTTAGCAGTAGGAAAGAGCAAGGGTCCAGTTGCGCTTTAAAGACTAACAAAATTTGTGGCAGGGTACAAGAAGAAGTGAGCAGTGGCTCACAAAAGCTCCGCCCTCGCCACAAATTTTTTTAGTCTTTAAGGGGCTCCTCTGCTCTTTTAGCCTTTTGTTACTGTCCGTGGGGTTTTCGTGGGAAAGATACTGGAGTGGGTTGGCATTTCCTTCTCCAGTGGATCGCATTTCGTCTGAGTTCTCTGCTGTGGCCTGTCCATCCTGGGTAGGGACATAATAAAAAGTAGGGACACCACCCTGCCAACAAAAGTCTGTATGGTCAAAGCGATGGTATTCCCAGTAGTAGTAATATATGGCTGCAAGAGTTGGACCATAAGGAAGGCCGAGCGCCGAAGAATAGATGCTTTCGAATCATGGTGCTGGAGAAGACTCTTGAGAGGCCCTTTGACTGCAAGGAGATCAAATCAGTCAGTCCTAAAGGAAATAAACCCTGACTGTTCCCTGGAAGGCCAGATCCTGAAGCGGAAGCTCCGATACTTTGGCTACCAAATGAGAAGGGAGCGCGCACTGGAGAAGGCCTTGATGCAGGGGAAGACTGAAGGTCAAAGAAGAAGGGACAGCAAAGGATGAGATGGTTAGACAGTGTTATCGATGCAACAAACATAAAGATGAGTAAACTCCGGAGGATGATGGAGGACAAGAGGGCCTGGCGTGATGGGGTCCATGTGGTCCCGAAGAGTTGGACTCGACTGTGTGACTGAACAACAAAGGTGCTCCTGGACTCTTGCTCTTTCCTACTGCTACAGACGGACTAACACGGCTACCCGTTTTGATCTAAGGAGTGATGTCAAGGGCGGCTGATCCGTTTGGACCAACGATGGTTTTGCGCATGCACAATTTTGAGAGCAAGGAACAACGCAAGCTTGTTCCTCAGCTGTTCGAGTCGCTTGGTGCCAGCCTGGAGATCGGCCCAGCATCTGCCCACCACCACTGGACTCAATACATTTGGAATGTCAAACATGTTTGACTTGTAATCCACAGTATCCCCATTTTTGAGCATTGAAATGGCTGCAAATAGGGTCACTTTACCCCGATCTGGATAGCCCAGAATAGCCTGTTGTCAGATCTTGGAAGCTAAGCAGGGTTGGCCCTCATTTGGATGGGAGACCCATCAGGGAAGTTTGGGGTTGCTGTGCAGAGGAAGACAATGGCAAAGCACTGTGAGGCTTCTGCCCTAAGCAGTCAAAGATCAGACCTTTGTTGATGAAAACAGAGTTCTTTATTTCTTAGTACTGCATGACAGGTTCTCGAATGTTTGTTAGAGATGACCCATACAATTCAGTTAGAGTTAATATACCCTCCAGTGCAGTTTGAAACCCCGATATTCAACCAATCACAACAGGGGGGAAAAGCGCGGTTAATAGATCTTAGCCGTTTTACTTCCCACAGGAAAAAGTGAAGTGTGAAAGTTATAAATTTTCCCTTCTTGAATTAGGCGCCTCAGATGTGCTAGCCATATACATAACAAGTGTCCTTTCAAGGACTTCTCACAGCGATAAGAGAGTTCCGTGTCTGCGAGGGCAGGGGGAGGAGGAATGAAGGAGGGGGAAAGGCCATTTGGTTTCGGGTGACGTGCAAGTATGCGAGGTTGCCATTCTCCCGGATGAAATGGTTACATTGACCAGACCCTCAAAGAGCAATATAATTCAAGGCAATAAAGACAGGAGGAGGTAACCTGAGACAGCTTGAAGGAGATAGCAAACAGTTACAATTGCATCTGCCTTTGCACACAGCAATTTACACAATACATAAAGAAAACTTTGTTAGGATCTGAGGATCCTGACAAGCACCTCTGAACATCACTTGCCCTGGAAACCCCATGTTACGACCAGTGTTCCCTCCAAGCTGAGTCAGTGTGAGCTAGCACACAGTTTTTAGCCTCCAGCTCACACATTTTTGTCTTCGCTCAGGAAGGATGGCTCCAGAGCAAACTGATTGATGCAGGAGCCAAATCTCTCACTCACAACTTTAATGCCAGTGAAACACACAGCAAGCCTGTTTTTTAGGATCACATTACACATTTGGAGTTTTAAACAAGGAACTCCAGTCTCACGTTGACTCAACTCCCCCCCCCCCAATTAAATACCACATTGCCCTGAATTAAATAGTTGTCAGTTCTGTGACTTAAAAACACCACTGCTCCAGTTCAACAAAGCAGAAGTGAGCGGTCAGGATTACTTCCAGGGGAGCCTGGCTCCTTTTCTCATTGAGCCCCCCCCCCCACAAGTACGTGGAGAGTCCTCCCTTCCCCCCCCCCCCCCAGAAATGCACTTTGGAAACCACTGACATACCAAGATCTCTCCTGGAAAGGACCCGCCTGCCAAATTCCTTTGAGGATTTTCGAGTCGAGCTGCGTCTGGGCTATCGGTTATCAATGTTCTGCTCATTTTGATGTATTTAATTAAAGGGGGGGAGCCTCCTCCGTGGAAAATTAATCGAGGCTAATAGGGCTGCCATTAATACCTGCCGTGTTCAGGGAATGAGCCGTCCCTCAAATCTCAGGAATAATGAGCCCTTGGTGAATCATCCCAAAGCCATGGAAAGTGATATTTATCTGCCCGCTTCTCCGCTGTACCCTCCTGGCTTGCTTAATCTGCGTGCGCTCTAAGCATTTGCAGAAGCTATCAGATCCAGATTAGGCCTGCGGCAAAATACTTATAAAAACATTAGTATTTTGCACAGGCAGACATGCAAGGAGACTGTGGCAGCTGCTTGAGCTAAATCAGACTTATTGGATCTCCTCCCCCCACATCCCCAGTGACCAGTGACCTCCAGAAGTGGGCTGAAAAGTACTGGAGTCGTAGGGTTGCCAGCCTGGGGATCTCCCGCTTTTACAACTGATCCCCAACTGGCAGAAATCAGCTCCCCTGGAGAAAATGGCTGCTTTGAAGGGTGGGCTCTAGGGCATTGTACCCTGCTGAGGCCCCTCCCCTCCCCAAACCCCGCCCTCTCCCAGATCCACCCCCAAAGTCTCCAGGTATTTCCCAACCCAGGCTTGGCAACCCTATGGAGTCAGAGGCTGGTGGTAGTGATTTCAGCATAGCAAGTTTACTTCAGGTCCAGATGAAGCATAAGAAAACAGAGGTCAGGGGGCCTGCTTATAGACCCAGGTAAGCCACACCCCTGACCTTGCCCAAACAAGGCAGTTGGATAAGGTCATTGAATAAGTTCCAAGTTAGTTGAATAAATTTCAAGGTAATCCCAGGATAATAGTTGGATAATCCCAGGGGCAGATCAGTCTCAAGGTAATTGAATAAGTTTCAAGGTAATTGGATAAGCACAGATTTAATCACAGAACATAACATGGGCAAACCCCCCCTCCAAGATCCCCAGCCAAACTGGCCTGGAGAAAACTGCTGCCTGACCTCAAAGGCGGCGATCGGCATTTCCCTGGGCGTGTAAGAAAGGGCCACGAGAACTAAGCACTGAGGCAACCCTTCCTGCCCTCCCTCTCATGATCTGCCTAAGTTCACAGAATCAGCATTGCTGTCAGATGGCCATCCAGCCTCTGCTTGAAAACCTTCACAGACGGGAGAGCCCACCACCTCCCAAGCTAGCCTGTTCCACTGAGGAACCACTCTCACTGTAAGGAAATTCTTCCTAATGGTTAGCCAAAAACTCTTCTGACTTAATTTCAACCCACTGGTTCTGGTCCGACCCTCTGGGGCAACAGAAAACAACTCTGCCCCATCCTCTATATCAGGGGTGGGCAAATGGTGGCCCGCGGGCCACATGCGGCCCGCCACAGAGTTTTTTGCGGCCCACCAAGACAAATTCAATTTGCTCTCTTATCCCATCACTGCTGGTATTGATACAGCACCTGAGGAGCTGCAGCTTGAACTCATTGACATGCAGTCAGATCACACTGTGAAAGAGAGGTTTAATGCTGTGACATTAGTTGACTTTTACAAATCTTTGTCTGCTGAAAGATTTCCATGTATGAAGAAATTTGCAGGGAAAATGTTCTCTATACTTGGGTCTACGTATATTTGTGAGCAAAGTTTTTCTTGCATGGAGATCAACAAGAGTAAATATAGATGCTCTTTGACAGACATTAACTTGCAGGCTGTGATGAGAATCTCAACAAGCAATCTCACTCCTGATTTCAGAAAAATTGTAGAAATGTGATAGGGTACATTTGTCTCATTAAACTGATTCTAAAATTAAATGTGCTTGCAGCTATAGATGATATGAAATTAGCACAATAAATAAATGGAATAAAACTACCACTATTTTATTTAATTTATATTTATTGATTTTTATGATACAATTTGTACCTTTTCTGAAATGCAAAGTTAACTAATGAATGCAATCATTTTAAAAGGTGCGGCCCTCCACTAACCTCCGCTCCCACAAAGTGGCCCCCGAGCCAAAACAATTGCCCACCCCTGCTCTATATGACAGCCCTTTAAGTACTTGACCATGGTTATCTTCTCACCTCTCAGTCATCTCCTCTCCAGGCGAAACATACCTTCAACCTTTCCTCATAGGACTTGGTCTCCCCTGCATGGCGCTGCATTTTGCACAACCAGTTTCTGGGCACTGTGATATAGAGTGTCCTAACTGTCCAGGCTAGTCCAATCTTGTCAGATCTCAGAAGCTAAGCAGAGTTGATCCTGGTTAGGACTTGGATGGGAGACCACCAAGGAAGTCCAGCGTTGCTAGGCAGAGGCAGGCAGTGGCAAACCGCCTCTAGCCTTGAAAACCCCACAGGGTCGCCATAAGCCAACTGTGACTTGACAGCACTTTCCACCACTGCCTGATGTAGGGTAAGGGAAGGAAGTGCTACGTGTTGCATAAGATGTTGCAGAAGCAGAATTCTACTAAGACTGTCTGTGGTTCCGCTTGCACATTGCAGGATCCAGACCAATAGCTCCTGGCTCTATGTCAGCCCTTGTGGAGGAGCGGCTAGGGCAGTGGTGGCAAACCTATGGCACGCGTGCCAGAGGTGGCACTCAGACCCCTCTCTGTGGGCACGCACGGCATCGCCCCAGCACAGAGTTCGCAAGACTGGACAGCAAAAATCACATTAATTGTTCAAAAGCATGCCAAATGCAAACTTTTACCTTTCAATAAAAAGTTGTTTGTATAATTGAAAGCTCTGTTATTGTGTTTTTCTTTTAAGACAAAAGATGTTAATGAGTTCTTTTTTCTAAACTAAAACCTCAGTATTCAGGTTAAATTGTCGTGCTGGCACTTTGCGATAAATAAGTGGGTTTTGGGTTGCAGTTTGGGCACTCGGTCTCTAAAAGGTTCGCCATCACTGGGCTAGGGTGTCGGTCTAGGATCTGTGAGATCCAGGCTTGAATCCCCACTCCACCATGGAAACTCACTGGGTGACTGTTGTGTTTGTGTTTTGGATCATTGAAGCAGCAATAGCTTGAAAGGGCTCTGGTATCCTAAAGCTCCACGTCCTATTGGCTGATGAATAAAGACTCCCATTGGTCCTAAAGCCAATCTAGATATCCAATCGCTGAGCTCTGCTTAGGTCCAATAGTATTGCTTGTATATAGTTACTTTGTTGAAAGTTATGTGTTGGAACAGTATAAATGTAGGTGCTGCTCTCATAGAGCTGACTTTGGAGCTGAGCAATATCACTAAATAAAAGCCTGTTGTTTGAATTCATCACCTCTCGCTCAGTACTTAAAAGTGACCTTTGGCCAGTCACATGCCCTCTCCCTAACCTACCTCACAGGGTTGTTTTGAGGAAAGAAGAAGAAGAGAAGGAGGAGGGTGGATTTATACCCCGCCCTTCACTCGGAGTCTCAGGCCGCGGCCACACGAGTGAGATAATCCAGGGGGAAAGCAAGGCTATTTTGCTCCGAAGCAATTTGACCCGCAATTGCGCGATCACACAGGTCGGTGAAGCTGCTGGCACAACTAGCTGCTGCATGATCAGATGCAACCGTGGGCAAGTTCGGTTTTTGTTTTGTTTTTTTTGTCGTTGCTTTCCGATTCACTTAAACAGGGGATCGATGAATCGCTTCTCCACCCAGGGCTTCCAATGACAGTATGCGATGATGCGCATACTGAGAAGGGGAGGGGGGGAACAACAGCATGGCGTCCGGATAGCCTGATCAGACTATCCCCAATGCCACAAGTTTGCACTGGAGTGATCACACGGGGAAAGTCCGGCTGCGGCCCGCAGCAAACTGTTTGCTGCTGCATTTTCCCTAGTAGTTTTTTACTCCGCTTCTCCAGCGGATCAAAATGGCTTGCGACGGCTTGCCGACGGTTGCGGGACACCTCCCAGATGTGCCGGTGTGATCGTGCCGCTTTGATCCGCTGGTGAGTTGTCCCTCTCGCAAGGCTAATGGGTGCACATGATCGCGCCCTCAGAGTGTTTTACAATCTCCTTTCCCTTCCCCTCCCCACAGCAGACACCCTGTGAGGCAGGTGGGGCTGAGAGAGCTCTCTTGAGGACTGCCCTTGAGAGAACAACTCTGAGAGAACTTGTGACTGACCCAAGGTCACCCAGCTGGCTGCATGTGGAGAAGAGGGGAATCAAACCCAGTTCTCCCAGATCAGAGTCCGCACTCTCTGCAGTGAGCATTTTTGAATGCAGGAGCAAGAAGGAAACCTTCCCAAATCCAATAGCAACGCTGGGGCTTTCTGTAACGATTTGCACCCAAACTAGAGGCTGTTGTGGTTCATTACGATTGACAGGAAACCTCATTCTAATTATTCCTTTCACCTGGAGATCAATCCGGCAATAAAATAAATTCTCTAGAGGTGGGGGTTGATTCACTCTGGCCTTTACCTAGCAACAGCCGGGAGTATTGATGGCTTGAAAAATGGGCAGATGCCCCGACACGTCTGGTGGTCTTATTGCAAAATTCTCCACCCGGGTGACAGGTTTAATTTTTCAAAGGCCCAGACTCCACTTCTAGAGACCTGCTCACCGCAGCATCCTGAACCGAGAAGTGACAATTGAGATGCCTAATTTATATCTTATTGATATAACAGTGGCAGGCGCACCATTTGCACAACAGTGGACGTTTCAAAAGAGCTCTGCATCAGATCCGTCAAAGGCTCAGGAAAATTTTCTGCTGATAAGGTTGCCGTCTGCTGGGCTATGCTTAGACCCGTGTGGGGTGTTATTAGCGCTGCCAGTTCCCCCTGGCCACCATCAGGGCATAGGGTGGCCAGCTCCAGGTTGGTGTTAGGACTTTTGTCCAATATTCAAGAAAATTCAGAGTGATGGATCTTGCTTTTCTGGAAAGAAGAGATTGCTTCTTTTAGTTTAAAAGAAACTTTATTACTAAAGGGAAAAGGGAAACGGGATTAGCTACAAATAAACATGCTTCCTAAGCAGCATTGGGCTGCGTCTGCACACTAAGACATCCTGCTAGAGAGTGAGAGAGATTACAGTGGAGGATCTCTCCTTCTTCTTGACCCCTGAAAGGAAACACCTGATATCACTGACCAATTAGCAAGACAGTACACCTTTAGGTTTCCCGGGCTTAGAGTTAATTGGCCAGCTGTCAGGCACTTCCAGGTTAAACTAAGAAACACAACAAGTTGCATAGGTTAACCCTATAATGACTGAAATCCCAGGTCTTGTCTTTCAGACCCATTTCTCCAACACCCTTTCTCAAGACCTAAAATGCAAGTCATTATACACGCATACACAAAACATTATCCAACATTAGCATCAAGCATATTCAACATTTCACGAAGTCTTTCAAACGTGTCTTTGGTCAGTGGCTTAGTCAGGACATCAGCCACCATCTCTTCTGTACGACAATGCTTAATCTCTATCAGCCTTTTCTGGTACAAATCTTTAACTAATGCACATTTAATACCTATAGATCTACTTCTAGCAGTCGTGCTCTCTTCCTTACATACAGTTATACAAGCTTGATTATCCTCTAACATAAGTATAGGTACAGGTTCAATTATTCCAAAATCTTTCAACATCTCAAAGATCCATTCAAGTCTGCTGCAGGCACTTGCTGCTGAAAAACAGTTGGGAAACTCCTGGAGATTTGGGGGTGGGGTCTGAAGAGCGCAGGGATCTCAGTGGGGTTCTTTTTCTAAAAATAATTTTTCTTTTAAATTTTAAGGCGATACAGGAAGAAAAAAAGAATAGGGGAAAAAGCATAGGGAATATCATGGCTCCCCCTTGTCTCTGCAGGCCTCCCCCATCCTGGGGCGGGGGACAACTTGGGTTGCTGGCCAGGCTTTGCTGACCACGTGGACACACGAAGCTGCCCTGTACTGAATCAGATCTCTGGTCCACCAGGGTCAAAACTGTCTACTCAGACTGGCAGCAGCTCTCCTGGGTCTCAGGCAGAGGTCTTTCATATCACAAAGAGGAGGAGGAGGAGGAGGAGATTGGATTTATACCTAGCACTACCAGAGGGAGTCTCAGAGCGGCTTCCAATCTCCTTTCCCTTCCCCTCCCCACCACAGACACCCTGTGAGGTAGGTGGGGCTGAGAGAGCTCTTTCGGGAACTGCTCCTGAGAGAACAGCTCTGAGAGAACTTGCGACTGAGCCAAGGTCACCCAGCTGGCTGCACGTGGAGGAGTGGGGAATCAAACCCGGTTCTCCCAGATTAGAGTCCGCGCTCCTAACCACTACACCAAACTGGCATTCAGCAACCTACAGCCTGGTCCTTTCAAATGAAGGGGCAGGTGCTCTACCACATAGCCACGGCCCTTCCTTCTCTGAGAGGAGATTTGGGACTAATATAGGGAAGGCAGGGAAAGACCCCCTCTGGCAACGTCTTCTGTCAGCCCTTCCAGGGGACCCAACCCAACGCACCAACATGAGGCCTTTCATTGGCTGACAGATTCTGCTGGCTGCACGGCTGCCAAGAGGACACATCGCTCAAGAGAGAGCTGATTACAAGTGACGCTTCACCTGCCCATGAGGAACCCGGGCCGGACTTCATCAGAACAGGCCGGCAAATTGCCAGGGGCTGCGCTGAATGCGGAGCAGCGCAGACTGCCCGGAAAACTGTTTGTTTTACATTGCAAACCAGTCTCCGATGCCATCGTAACCAGAGAACCGGACGTTGCAAGCCGGGGGATCGGGAGTTCTGTATGTGTCATTTGTGGGAATGAAAGCATCGCCAGTCTGGGTACGGCACTGGCTCGCGCTACGTAGAGAACCAGCCATTTGCACGATAAGTGGGTAGTTGTGGAGCCTGGCTCTTGTTCAGCCAAGAGCAGTCAAGGCCCTGTAAACACAGCCAGCGCAACAGATGCCTTCGATGGGAATCCAGCCCACTACTTTGCACCTCCCGGATTCTAAAAGCCTTTGATGTTTTCCATCTGTGCCTGTCTCCCCTCTCTCTTCCCCCCCCCCTTCATTTCCAGCCTTCCCAGGCACAGATTAATTGTAATTGTCAGTAATTGTCCTTTTGACAGAGAAAGCGCACCAGATGTTTCTGTTGGCTGATATGGCTGATGGGGAGGATAGATTTAGGAAACTACAACAGTGATATTTCAAGGTTTCCTCAAAACATCCCGAAGCCAGGCTGGCAATGTTTCGTTGTACCTTTCCCACCCTTGACTGTTCTCCAGGAAGAAGAAGAAGAAGAAGAAGAAGAAGAAGAAGAAGAAGAAGAGGAAGAGGAGGAGGAGGAGGAGGAGGAGGAGGAGGAGGAGGAGGAGATGATGATTGGATGTCTGTGATTGGATGTCTGGAGGAGGAGATGATTGGATTTATTCCCCGCCCTTCACTCGGAGTCTCAGAGCAGCTTACAAACTCCTTTCCCTTCCCCTCCCCACCACAGACACCCTGTGAGGTAGGTGGGGCTGAGAGAGCTCTTTCCAGAATTGTCTTTGAGGGAACAGCTCCATCAGAACTATGGCTCGCCCAAGGTCATCCAGCAGTGGCAAGTGGAGGAGTGGGGAATCAAACCCGGTTCTCCGTGCACTTAACCACTAGACCAAACAGGGCAAGGCAGATATAAAAAGCAACAGGAGTGGAGAAAGGGTGCCAGCTAGGATGGAGACCGTAGGCGTCAACTAC
Organism: Lepidodactylus listeri; assembly: GCA_029233225.1. Taxonomy (NCBI): domain Eukaryota; kingdom Metazoa; phylum Chordata; class Lepidosauria; order Squamata; family Gekkonidae; genus Lepidodactylus; species Lepidodactylus listeri. Next base: position 8,161,471 of record JARCFY010000021.1, on the reverse strand, counting down.
GGGGGGGCTCGAGGGCTTGAGCCACCCCCGAAATTTCCCGGGGGGGACTGAGCCCCCCCCCGGAAAATGGAGCGCCCCCCGCCATGCCTCCCCGGGCCCTTCCTAGGGCCACCACCGTGTGTCTCTCTCTCTCCCCCACCCCCCGGCCTGGCCACTCCGTCCCTCCCTCCGTCCGTCCAGGGGCCAGCTAAGCAAAAGCCCAGCTGGCTCCTGGACGGAGGAAGGGAGGGACGGAAGCAGGAGTGGTAAGGCGGGAGTGGGGGGGTGGCAGGGGGCGGCAGCAACAGCGGGGACATGGTCCCGGTGCACACGTGCACTTTGTGCGCATGCATGCAAGAGCCCCCCCCCCCGGGAATTTAAAAACTTGACGCCCCTGATGGAGACCATTGCTGTCCTCCACCAAAGTCCTGGCAGAACATCTATCCAACCCTTGTTTTCTAACCCTGAGGGCCTCCACCACTCGAGGAGACCTGACTGGCCCTCTTTGCAGGTTTCAGGACAAGACAGGACAGCAGCTGTTTCAGGACAGGTTGTTCTTGCAGACACAGGGCTCTCCTGAAGCACTTACTGCTCTGGAGGAAAGCCAAGACCTGCGCTTTACTTTGTGAAGGATGTGAGTAAGCACCAGCAAGGGCATTGGCGGGCACCAGAATCCCCATACCCGCCATACTGGGGATCACTGCCTTTGTATCTTTGTGGTGAAATCCTTGCAAATTTTGGATTGGAAATTAGAGCAGAAAACCAGTTGAAATCTTTTCACTGAATGGGCTATGAGGATTCCTTTGGGATTTTTTCCATTTGGAAGCCCCCAATCCCTGGTGCATACCAATGATGTCATCAGTCTGTGCCCAGTTCTAGAGGTCTCTCAATATGAGGGGTGCACACGAATCTGCCTTCTACTGAGTCAGACGATTGTTCTGTCAAAGTTAGTATTATGTACTGAGATCGAGGCAGCTTTGCAAACAAGTGATTTCTTTTTTCAGCTCAGAACACAACCACCGACACACAGAATGAGCCAACTATATACAGTTTGATCCAGGAAAACCACACCTCCTGGAACAATAATGTCCAATCATAAATCAATGCTTGGGACCAATGGGAGTTGTTCCTGCCAAAAGTCAGAGTCTTTCCGGATTGGTCTGTTTGCAACAGCAACCAATCCAGTTGCATATTTTTGGATGCATTGCAGTCTAGGGAGCTGTAATCGAAGCTCATGCTTACAAGCAGTATTTTTAACCCAGTACATTAGCATTGCCCACTCTGGCCTGCAGTGGTTCTTCATGATCTCAGGTTGTTCGTCTCATTTACCACCTGATTCAGCCCTGATCTGGTTGGCCCAGAAGAGACCCATTATGATGTGTGACCTTTAAAGCTCCCTTTAAGCTGTGGAGTCTTGTGAGCAAAAATTCTACTTTGTGAGCTACTGGCATTAAACTTGTGAGTGAGCTATTTGGCTACTGCATAGATTAGTTTGCTCTGGAGCTATCTTTCCTGAGCTAAGACAAAAATGTGTGAGCCGGAGGCTTAAAAACTGTGAGCTCGCTCACACTAACTCAGCTTAGAGGGAACACTGGTATCTGCTGTATTGTGATGTTCTATGAGGTGACCGATCAGGCTTGCCTTTACTGTACTGACCAGCTCCCTCTATCCACCTGTTAGTCTCTTTGGGGTTTGTTTTAAATTTCTTTATAGGTATGTTGAGGCCCACTGCTAGATATATTTGTTGTTGGTTTTAAGAGCCAGGCATCACTGTGTTTTCACTTCAAAACAAATCAGTACTTTATTTTCAGAACACAACAGGGGGACGGAGGATGTATATACAGTTGACACTTTATTTCTTTATAGGCTGGCATGTTTGGCTTGGATTACACTTAGGCAGGAGGCTATGTTGTTTCCAGCTTCTTTAGATGTCCATAAATTCACTCAACACCTTCATATGTACTGTCCTGCTTAGTGGTTAGCCTTTTGGCTTTGGCTTCCAGGCCCTTTTTTCTTTCTTGAGTCCCAACTGGCCACCAACCAGCTGTCCAGACTCTGCCCGACCTTTCCTCGCCCCTCACTTAACCACCTATCCCAGGTTCTCCAGAAGTGATGTATGTTGTGTTTGTGACCGCTTATGTGCTCTACTTTCACTAGTCTGTTCACTGTCCCCTGAACCAGACTATCCAGCCCCCAGTTATCTGCTCCAACTGGTATTTTAGGCTGCTCACGCAGAGCTACAGAGGACGGTTCCCTCCAACAGACTCTCACTCGACACTGTCAGCCCCAAAACTGTCCCAAATGGCACCTTCACTCAGTCATGTGACTTAGCAGTGTTCCTTGTTTAGATTCTGCCAGTCCCAGATCTTTAATTCCGTCACACCCATCTTGGAAACAGAACAGGATCAGCCCTAGTTACTGAAAGCAGAACTGGGCTCTCCGCATAGCCAAATTCTACAGTCCGGCTACAGTCTATATGACAAGAGCAATTATTGCTCTTCAAGGGCCCAAAGAACAGTTCTACCTCTAAATAGGTGTTCAAAAGACACAACAGTCAACTATGCAGGCCGTATGTTAAGTCAGGTAATAAACAGAATTAATCTTTTTATATTGAATGGGTCCTTCCCAAGTGACCACCCTGCAGAGTTTACATTCTGGTCTGGGGACAGAATGAGCGTTATAGATTATATCATGGTTTCAGAAGAGGTAGTCCAATATATAAAGGATTTTGAAGTTGCTCCTCTCTGTGAAAGTGATCACCTGCCCCTTGTAGTAAAAATAGATTTGCGAAAGGTAGACTTGTACTCAGTGAAATCCCACTGTCTCAGTCCAGGGTCCTCTGAAAGCATTATACACAACCGTCCCAAATGGAAAGATTCTGTGGAAAGAGCCCTGTCTGAGACGCTCCACTCTGAGCTGCTTAACACTATCTCCCAAAGTCTAGTAAAAGCAGACAAGATAGAGTCCTGCCTGGAGAACTATGAACAAATTTTGAGGGAGTTACAAAAAGGTCTGAAGGGCTCCAACTCAGAGCACCCAAGGTCCAGGCCAGATTTTAATAAACCATGGTTTGACAAAGAATGTAGAAATTCAAAGAAACTTCTTAGTGCAAACTATGCAAGATACAAACACAATCCAGAGGCTGTATCTCTATCAACCTTAAAACACTTAAAAGCCCAGTACAAGGCTCTTATCAAAAAGAAGAAAGAGGAAGACATTAGACAGTCCTGGGAAGAAATTAATAAGGCAGTTAAGGAAAAGAACTCAGCATGGTTTTGGAGACTGGTCTCTGGCCTTTCGGACAAGCCAGCAAATATTTCGGGTAATATTATCTCTCCTGGAATCTGGGAGACCCACTTTGGGAACTTGTATAAAGAGATAATCACAAGATCTTCCAATCCTAGAGAAATTGATAATCTTCCAAATTGGCCTTCAGTTAATCACTCAGAGGTGAAACAGCTTATCAACACCCTGAAGTCTGGTAAAGCACCAGGTCTCGATTTAATTCCCCCCGAGTTGATTAAAAAGAATGCAGAATGGTGGGTGCCAGTTTTGGCATCCCTGTTTACACTAATTGACCAAACAGGGAGAATCCCTGAGGACTGGAAAGTAGCAGTTATTAGCCCATTTTATAAAAAAGGTAATAAAGAAGATCCAAACAATTACAGGCCAATTAGCCTGCTAAGCACAGTCAGTAAACTTTATCCGAGGCACCTCTTATGGAAATTCAGGGACTGGCTGGAAAACGACTCCTGTCTGGCAGAAGAGCAGGCTGGCTTTAGAAAGGGGCGTGCCACTTTAGACCAGTGTATGATATTGGATCATCTGGTTGCCAAATATTCATCCAACTCAAAGGTGTCTCTTTTTGTTGCCTTTTTGGTCTTGAAGTCAGCTTTTGACTCAGTCTCCAGAATCATTTTATGGGAGAAACTATGGGAGAAACTAAGAGCTTCAACTATCGACAGAAGGTTACTATTTCTTATTCAGGCTCTTTATAACAACACATTTATAAGGGTTAGGTACTCTCCCCAAGGTCACTTGACAAATCTTATTAGAGTTGAGAAAGGAGTTAAACAAGGATGCCTACTGGCACCACTTCTCTTTAACTTTTATATCAACGATGTGATAGCCTACTTAAACAGGCCTGAGTTTCATCCCCCAAAGCTAGGCAACAGACACATTGGGGTGCTCCTATATGCAGACAACGCCATCCTACTTGCTAGGACACCCATAGGTCTTAGGAGAGCCATGAGCCATGAGTTCTTTTGCCCAGTATTGCCAGAATAACAAACTAGAGGTTAATTATTCAAAAACTAAAGTAATGGCCTTTACTAAAAGATCCTCCAAAACTTTCCTTTGGCACTTAAACTCCGTTCCCATTGAACAAGTTACCTGCTTTAAGTATCTGGGTGTTAATTTTCAGGCGAATGGTTCAAGAACTGTACATATAAATTCTATTGCCACAAACACCAAAAGGAGTTCGGGAGCAATACAAAAATTTTACTGGCATAAAGGGGGCAAATGTCTTGTAGCGGCCCTTTGACTATTTAAGGCCAAATCCCTTAGTCAACTTACCTTTGGTGCTCCCATCAACATTACATCTAAATACAAGAAACTGGACACAGTGCAATCAAAATTTTTGAGATCCGTCCTACAGGTACCGAATGGCATTCCAAATGCACTTATTCGAATTGAAACTGGAATGATCACTGTGGAGGCAAGGTTATGGATCATGGTGATTCATTACTGGCTGAAATTAGTTTTTCTATCCAAAGGGCTCACATGTTTAATTTTGCAAGACGCCTTTATACCTCCCTGGCTTAAGGCCATAGAAGAAAAACTCCCTCACTTTGGCCTCACAAAACAATATCTATGCTCTCTTGCATATGATAAAGCTAGAGAATTGACAAAACAGAGGATTATAGATATTGATAGGCAGAACAATACTGGCAGAGTGGAGAAATGGAATAGACTTCTGGACCCTTCTAACAGAATTAATCCTATGGCTTATCTCCACCAATTGTCAAACAATGAATATAGGAGAACGTTTACTCTGATGCGTTGGGATGCCCTTCCTCTAGCAGTTACAGAGGGAAAGTATAAGAAAACCCCATTTGAGGAATGCATTTGTCCCTGCTGTAATAATGGTACTGAAAATTTAGAACATATCATTTTCGATTGTAAGGCATATGATAATCTCCGGAACTCACTTCCATTCTCTAAATCTTTACCTCTTAGTAGCAGGCAAAGAGTCCATATTATGAAAAATCTCCTGGCAGACAGATATCCAGAGGTAACACTTTTAGTGGCTAGATATGGATGGCTAGCTCTAAGAACTAGAAAATTTATAATAGAGGAAATCAAATCACCTAATTGTTAACTGCCTGTCTCTTAAGAATCTAAAATGCATTTTACCGTTTGCCTTTTGTAAATTTTTAAATGCATTTTATTCCTGTTTTAACCTTCTTTTATTGTCGTTTGATTGCTCTTTTAAGCCTCTCTTACTTTTAGGTGCAGGGAGAATACAACTTTTATTCTCATTTTACAAGTCTCTTACAATGCCATCAGGACTGGATGCCCCATAAGTGAAATGTTACTATTAGTTGTGCTCCTGTTCCATTTAACCTGTACGTGTTATATAGAAAATGTTTTATTAGCCACAAAAGTTTTTATGCAATTCATGTGTAAAACTATTTTTATCTGGTCTATGACTGTTATAATAAACTTGACTTGACAGTCCGGCTGCCTGCGGAACAAGTCCACGTTAAGGCTTCATACCGAGAAAAGAAACAGAAGCTCCTTATTGTAAGAGAACCCCATACTTAGAGTTGCCAACCTCCGGGTGGTTTCGTTAATTAATTAATTACTTGAAAAGGAATACAGACACGAGAATCTAATCTAACAGCCTAAGCTAAATGCTGCATGCTTTTTTAAACAATAAATATTCAAATAACAAGTCTAAGTGGGGGGGGGGGGTTGGTTTTGCATTACGAAATATTCGTGAGTATTCTAATATCCAGTTTTTTATTGTTTCATACATACACAGTGAAAAAAAATACAGTAACATAACCCAACCACAAGACAGAAAGCTCATGAATTACAAGACGGGGGTGTATTTTTACAAAGTCATTGAAATAGGAAAAGGTCCTTTTTAAACGGTGGTATCAATAAAGATATAGACCTTGAACCAGACCAATATATGCCAAAATGAACTTGGCAAGGCTTAGAACTTTACAATATGTCCACATGGCTGTGGCGGTCCTTAAACTCTTTAAATAAAACTACTGCTAACGCAGATCCTAGGTAGTCTCAAGTGTTTCATTTCTTCATCAGAGTGTGTAGTTCATGCAGGCTTCCTTTGATAATTCTATATTGGAGCTGATGGAATTCATAAGACTTAATTCTAAAGCAAAAAAAAAAAACCACAACAAATCCCAATATACATCAAATCGATGCAATGCCTTAAAAAAGCAGCTTACCTTATCATTAGACATTAAACACTGAACATCAAAGGCACTTTACAACTCCGAGGCACATCAAAACCGGGTGGTGGCTGGTGATCTGCTGGGGTTACAACTGATCTTCAAGTGACAGAGATCAGTTCCCCTTAGGGATGCCAGAACCCCTCAGTGGGGAGGGGTCCCCCGCTGTCAGGTCCCACCTCTCTGCAACTGATCAAGTGGCCAGTGTGGGGACTTTCTCCCCAAAAGGGAGGAACACCCAACATTTCAGCAACATGCCTATGTGACGCCAACGTGACTCAGAAGTGACGTGAGGATGTTGGGGCAACGCTCTAGTTTTTGGGCAAGAGCTCTATGGTAGAAGCTAATTCTACCATAGAGTTTTTGCCCCCAAACCAGAGCATCATCCCAACATCGCTGATGTGCCTATGTCCCTTCTGGGTCGCGTTGGAAGTGGCGTTCCCTCTAAGCTGAGTTCGTGTGAGCTAGCTCACAATTTTTTAGCCTCCTGTGCACACATTTTTTTGTCTTCGCTCAGCAAGGATGGTCCAGAGCAAACTAATTTATGCAGTGGCCAAGTCACCTGCTCACAACTTCAATGCCAGTAGCTCAAAAAATAGAATTTTTGCTGGCAAGACTCCACAGCTTAGAGGGAGCGTCATGTGGGCATGTTGCTGAAACGTGGAATGAAACGCTCTGCCCCCAGCCGACCCCCATCCCCCATTGGTTGTCCAGAGGGATCCGGGAACCCAAGTTCGCCTGGAGAAAATGACCACTTTAGAAGGTGGACTTGATGACAGTATACCCCACTGAAGTCTGTGACCTCCCCCACCCCATCCTGACCAACCTCAGCCCCCCCCCCCAAATCTCCAGGTATTTTCCAATCTGGAGCTGGCAACCCTATCCATACTTGATAGGAAAAGCGGAGGAGGAGGAGGAGGAGGAGATTGTATTTATACCCTGCCCTTCACTAGGAGTCTCAGAGCGGCTTACAATCTCTTTCCCCTCCTCTCCCCGCGACAGACACCCTGTGGGGTAGGTGGGGCTGAAAGAGCTCTTTGAGAACTGCCCTTGAGAGAACAGCTCTGAGAGAACTTGCGACTGACCCAAGGTCACCCAGCTGGCTGCATGTGGAGGAGCGTGGAATCGAACCCGCTTCTCCCAGATTAGAGTCCGCACTCCGAACCACAAGCTAGCCTGGACTACCCTATGGGGCTACCGTAAACTTTCTCCAACTGGACAGCTCATGATCCCAGATGCTGGGGTTCGAACTCGGCACCTCTTGTGTCCAAAGCAGACGCTAAACCTCCGAATCAGGCACCCTCCCCAACGTCTATCTCCACTATTTAGCATTGCCATGTCTGACAACAGAAAGAGCAATTCAAGCTCGTCTGAGTCAGTCATTTGCTTTCCCCAAACCGTTCCTGAACTGGACCCAAGGTGTCCACCCATCCCTGCCTCAAACTGTTGTGTCTGAAGAGAAGGTATTTGCTCAGATCAGTGAGTCAGCGAGGGCCGTGGAAATAAACATTCTGGTCTTCGTTGGAGTGTATCGGAGGGAAGACTGAAGGCTTCACCTCGTCTCCTGGCCTCTGGATTTTGTTAATAGCTCCTTGCTTGGTCTGCTGTGTTTGCTGGAACCCTGCGATATGAAAGCTCTCTCCGCTTCTGTGGGGCTCCACAAGAACAGAAGCTTAGTCTATTCCGCACTTCACTGGAAAATAACAGACACGAGGCATCGTTGTGCGTTTACATTTGAGCCGTTGGCCGGTTTCTCCCCAGCTGGAAGCTGAAAAAATATAAAAAGCTCACACATGGAAATAATGCACTGCAAGGCTAATTCCTGGATCTGCGGGGGGAGGGGGGGACAAGTCAGGTATGGAAGATTTTTGGGGGGGTGAGCAACCAACCACGCACCTAGCCATGGGAAAAAAATGCATAATCTGCAGCCAGCAAAAAGAGACGACCTTCATGAAAAATATGCTTGCAGGGTTTGAGACTCACAGTACATTAGCGACCAACAAGATTTTCAGGGTATAATCTTTAGAGAGTCAACGCTGCCTTTGTCAGATACCAAGGGAGCGATGATTCTTTTTAAGTATTGAAGTCAGGAGACGATGAATCAAATGCAAGCTTTTGTTTCAGACATCATTCTGCTCTGGAACAGCTCTAGCAAGAGCGGCACTCAACTTATAGGGTTTCAACCGCTAACTGTAGACATTGTAACTCTTTACAGGCAATCTCATTGGACCTAAGCAGGGCTCTGCGATTGGTTCCCTGGATTGGCTTCAGGACCAATAGGGAGTCTTTATTCGGCAGCCAATAGGAATGAGGGAGTTAGGATACCAGCGCCCTGACAATGCAATGCAACATAACATAATAGAACATAACAATTCTTGAGAGCTTAGTGAAAATCTTATTGGTCTCTAATGTACTATGAGACTCAAACCTACTTGTTCTACTGCAGATGCTGGAGACTGAGACTGAGGCCTTCTGCATACAAAGTAGCTGTTCTCCCATTGAGCCATGCCCCTTCCCCACAATCTATGCGATTGCAGCAGATTTGAGATTCCCCACCATGTCCTGACACCCTGGTGGTTATGTTGGTGTAGTGGTTAGGAACACGGACTGGGAGAACCGGGATTGATTCCCCACTCCTCCACATGCAGCTGCTGGTGTGACCTTGGGTCAGTCACAAGTTTTGACAGAGCTGTTCTCTCAAGGGCAGTCCTCGAAAGAGCTCTCTCAGCCCCACCTACCTCACAGGGTGTCTGTGGTGGGGAGGGGAAGGGAAAGGAGATTGTTAGCCGCTCTGAGACTCCTTCCGGTAGTGAAGGAGTCTCATCTTCTCATCTTCAGGCCACCATGACAGATGACAGCTGTGCTCTGATTTGAAACAGCTGGCATAGCATAGTGGTTACAGTGTTTGACTAAGACATGGGATGACCAGATTTGAATCCCCACTCTGTTGTGGAAGCTTGCTGGTTGACCCCAGTCTGCACGAAGTTATCGCTGGAAGGACAAAATGGAGGCGGGGACCACAGTGTGAAAAGCCATTTTGAGTCCTGGTCCGGAAGGAACATGGGCTATAGGACACTTTCACACACACTAAAGAAAGCACTCTCGATCCACTTTCAGTGCACTCTGCAACTGGATTTTACTGTGGCCCATTCTGCATCTAGCATTAGCTCCACTGTTTTACCAAACCCACACTGGAACAGAAATCCCCCTCTACGTTGCATGCCACTTTCACTTTCGTTGATTGTCGGATTTTATGGCAGCCTTCACACTGCATGCCAGTTTGCCTTCCCTTGATCTCTCGGTTTTATGGTACCATCTGCATAGATTTATGGCCACTTTCTGGCCATTTATTGGTCACCTCAAGACTGGATTACTGTAATGCTCTCTACATGGGGCTGCCCTTGGCCCAAATCCAGAAGCTGCAGCTGGTGCAGAACACAGCGGCGAGGCTGATGTTGTATCTTCCCATGCGGGAACACATCCAGCCTGCCCTAAAAGCACTGCACTGGCTGCCTATAGCATACCGGGTATGGTTCAAGGTGCTGGTGCTTACCTAGAAAGCCCTATATGGCCAGGGACCTATCTACCTAAGGGACTGCCTCTCCCTACATGTACCCCAGCGAGCACAACAATCGGGTTCCCAGAACCGCCTGGTTCTTCCAAGGCCTAAAGAGGCCCGGTTGGTGACGACGAGGGCCAGGGCTTTTTCAGTGGTGGCCCCGCACTGGTGGAACGAGCTCCCGGATAACATCAGGGCCCTGCGGAACCTTTTACAGTTCCGCAGGGCCTGTAAGATGGAGCTCTTCTGCCAGGCTTACAAGTAGGGGCCGCCTGGATCCTACAGCCCTGCCCCAGCCATCTAGGACTGCCAATTTAGGACCATCTGCACCACAAACCGCAAGTTCAGAAGCTGGAAGAAGCCTGTTGGCACCACCCAGATAGAGACATTGCAGCTCGCCATCTTGTTCTGTATTTTAAAGCTGTACTGTGTGTTTTTATCTTATTAGTTGTTTTATGGAATATATTGTACAGAAATGGTGCTGTTCGCTGCCCTGAGCCTGCCAAATGGCAGGGAGGGCGGGATAGAAATCTAAATGATAGATAGATAGATAGATAGATAGATAGATAGATAGATAGATAGATAGATAGATAGATAGATAGATAGATAGATTGATTTAGGGGTGACTCTGCAGTCAGTACAGCGTTGGCCCGGGGTATTTGAATGTGGTTTTGAGCTGCATCATTTTTGGTAAAAACGACAGAGCGAATGCTAGATGCAGAATGGCCTGTGTGGAATGGCAAAATCCACTTGCAAACGGCCACAGAAGTGGACTGAAACTGCATTATTTAGCATGTGTGAAAGCACCCTAACAAATGAGCATAAGGTCACACTTATAAACCACGATCATATTCTAGCTCAGTACTTGCCTTGTCTGAACCATCTGTGGGAACCTAGAATATCATTGCTGACCCTTATTTTCCTATGAACCCTCTACAGTCTGTAAATATATTTGTGATGAAGGATTGTTTTTTTTTGACAAAACTCCAAGTTGTGTTAAGCTTATCTCCAGGGGTCATTTCGTAGAAAAAGAGGTGCAGGAGCTCATTAGCATAACTCATTTGCATATGACACAGCCCCTAACATACCGGAAGTGTGTCAGAAGGCAGCACCCACCCCTCAGGCTCCACTCCACAGGTGAGTGAAACTGACCTGCTCTTCCTCCATTCCCTTCCCCATCCAATACTTGGTGCAATAAAAATAAGCGTCAAGAACACACCCTCATTCTCTTCCTGCTCCCTTGAAACCACCAGGTTTCAAGTAGACTTGACATACCCAGGACATGTGCGCCACCCATCCCTTCCCCTTCCCCTCCCCACAACAAGACACCCTGTGAGGTAGGTGGGGCTGAGAGAGGTCTTTTGAGAACTGCTCATGAGAGAACAGCTCTGAGAGAACTTGTGACTGGCCCAAGGTCACACCAGCAGCTACATGGGGAGGAGTGGGGAATCAAACCTGGTTCTCCCAGATTAGAGTCCAACTCCTGGCCACTACACCAAACTGATGGGGTGGAAGATGCTGAAGGGTTGGTGAAATTTCTCCAGTACTTATGTGCCATGTGCCCAGATAAAAAATGGTATACTTAGAAAATTTATATGCCACCTTGAGCAAGTCTCTGGAAAAGCAACACACAGTCATAAAAGGAACAATGATAAAATTATCAATATTAAAACAAAACATTAAAATCAATAAAGACCCTAGCAGAGCTTTCCCCGGGTCACTGCACCTCTGCACTGCTTGGGGAAGCCGAGGAGGGGGCTGAACTTGGTCATGTGCCCGCCCCCTGGGTTCCTCACTCCTGGAGTTGCGCTCCTGTGCGCTCCCGCTCCAACGGACCCCTGCTTATCTCCATGGGAGGTTGTTCACTGTGTATAGTAAGAAATAACCATTCCATTTTTAAAAAAAACTTTTGCATGCACAAGTCTTATATTTACTGAGGGGGGGGGGGAATCCCGTTATCGGCTATAGCACCTGAAGAAGAAGAGAGGAGATGGCATTTATACCTCGCCCTTCACTACCTGAAGGAGTCTCAGAGCAGCTTACAAACTCCTTCCCCTTCCCCTCCCCACAACAGACACCCTGTGAGGTAGGTGGGGCTGAGAGAGCTCTCCCAAGAACTGCTCTTTTTCAAGAACAGCTGTGCCAGAACTATGGCTTACCCAAGGTCATCCAGCAGGTGCAAGTGGAGAAGTGGGGAATCAAACCCGGTTCTCCCAGATTAGAGTCCGCGCACTTAGCCACTACACCAAACTGGCTCTGGTGGCCGGCAAGCACTGTCTGTTTTCTCACTCAGTTTTCCAGCTGCGTTGAAGAATTTTGGAAGCAAATTATAAAGGACATCAAAGAAATAACAGGACAAACACTTGATAGGAACCCTCTAATAATTTTGTTAAACTGTTGGCAAACAGATAATCCCCCCACAGGAGACAGGGAATTAATTTTGTTGATGCTAACGGCGGCAAAAGCCACAATGGCACAGCGATGGAAAGACAAATCCCCTCCTAATTTATCACACTGGTATAGTAAACTGTGGGACTATTTCAGGTTTGAAAAGTATTCCATAAACAATGAAAGAGACAATACAGAAAGAAAATGGTTTAACCCAATAGATAAATGGCCATATTATAAATACTGGCCTATTGTGAACAATTAATATGGAACTATAAAGTAGACAACTCGTTGATTTAAGTTAACAACAACAAGGAAAGTTTGTACTTGTAATGCTGCACTACACACTAAGAGGTATGGGACTCGAAAAACCTTTATGTTTTACCCATGTAACCTATATAAACAACTGTAAGAACTGTAAATGATTTGTTTGATCTTGTTTATGGAAAACACAATAAAAATTGTTACCAAAAAAAATGTTAAGGTACAAAGACGCATCAGCCCAGGTCCACACAGGAAGTGAGGAACTGAGCTATGGATAAACCAAAAAAAGAATGCGATTTCCCCCCCTTGTCTAAAGTACTTTTTGCAATGAGAATTTGCAGTGGAAATGCCAAGAGTAGCTGGCAACCACAAGAAAAACACTGTGAGAAAGGTCGCTAAGCACGAGAAATTAATAATTGCATTACAATAAAATTCATTCTTATGTTCTGTGTGTGTTCTTATAAATCAATCGATCAATCAATCTAATTTATTACAGCAAGAGCAAGTAAACCAGTACAATTCTGATATAAGAGCACTATTCTGATATAAGAGAGATTAAAACAGTAATAACATAGCAATAGTATAAAAACATTAATAGAATAAAATTAATAAAATTAGTAAAATCAAATAAGAATAAGAGAATCATACATTTTTTTCCAGCTAAAATAAGTTTATGTTTCCTAATAGCTGAGAAACAAAATTTTGCCACAGCATAAGTCACTGAATTTATAAGTAAATAATCCTGTGTGAAATACATACAATCTGAACAACATACGTGGTCAGATTCTAACCTGATTGTCAAGGTAACTCGTATGCAATCAAATAAAGCTTAAGCGCTTCAAGTTACGTCCATACAGTCCAAATATTCTCAAAACTCTCCAATAACCTTGCTTCTTTCTTGACAAATTTCCAGATTATTATACCACTTGTTTTGGAACCTTCCTCAGAAGAGCAGTGAATGTTTATCTGTAGAGTCATAGAAATTAATAGTCAGAGTGGTTTTTTTAACAGAACTAAGATGGAGGAACTATACCAGACGAATTAACACTTACCAACAAATGTATTGCAGTTCCGCAGGGCCTGTAAGACGGAGCTGTTCTTCCGGGCTTTTAGTTGAGGTGGTCTGGTGTCCAAATTCTTCCATCTCCTGGCCTCCCCTACCGGTAGCCCTAGCCTTGTGTCTAGTGGCCAATGTTACCAGCACCATTCAGAAGACGTACATCCAGGGCTATTTTGGGCACGAATGCACAGGAACGGAGTTCCGGCTGGCTTTTGTGTCGGCCATGCCTACAGCCTTCCCCCTTCGGGTTCCCAGGCACCTCACAAGCTGCAGGGCTGTCAGGGGGTGTGGCCTAATATGCTAATGAGTTTCTGCTGTTGGGTGTGGCCTATTATGCTAATGAGTTCCTGCTGGGCTTTTCCTACAAAAAAAAAGTACATCATAACGTTGCTACCAAGGCAACCTTATGCTACCTTGCACTGGTCTTAGTGTTTTTTGAATTTTGAATTTTAAACTTTCAACTTGTAATATTTGTGCAATTTTACTGTTTTATTATCATGCCTTATGTGACCTGTAAAGCCAGTCAGTGTGGAGGGTGGGATTTAAATTGAATAAAATAAAAAATCAGGAAAAAAATAGCAAAATCATTACATGGAAGGCGCCAGTCAACAAATCTTCCAAGAGACTGATAGACATGGATGTACTATCAGTAGCAATGTTCCCTCGAAGCTGTGGAGTCTTGCGAGCAAAAATTCTACTTTGTGAGCTACTGGCATTAAAGTTGTGATTGAGCCATTTGGCTACTGCATAAATTAGTTTACTCTGGAGCCATCCTTCCTGAGCTAAGACAAAAATATGTGAGCTGGAGGCTAAAAAACTGTGAGCTGGCTCACACTAACTCATCTTAGAGGGAACAGTGAGTACTTCACAAAAGTGCATTTTCAATACCACATAATATGCTACCATCACAGCCATTCATTTTCTGCCATCTCCCAAACAGGTAAAATTCCCTGCCAAAAAATAAGTATTATTTATTGTGTTATTATCTTTGAACTCTTCTTGATGTCTACTTCTCCTACTTGCACAATCTGTTGTAAAATCCTAAGAACCTGCTTTGGGAAAAAAAAGTGGTGCACAGCTCCAATTGTCTGGTGCCTGTGTAGTTAGCAACCTGGTGCCTGAACTGTTTTTGCAATTGCTTCAAAACTGTTCTCCAACTCCACCTACCATCAAAATATAGATGGATGGGCATAGACATGGCATATTCTTTTATGCGCTGTTTCCTTGAGGGCCAAACCACACATTACTTGTGAAGTGAGTTGGCTTCCCGACCCAAATGTATCCTTTTAGCATGCAGATGTGACATCAGGGAACTAATGTTCCCGATCATGCCAGGGCCTGATTTGGCTCAAGAACACTATGAGAGGGAGGAGGGGTTTCAGCCTTCCCTCCCACACGGTTTTCCTGAGCTGAAACTGCTCTTGGGGCTGCATCTGCCTCCACATGCTACAGGGGAGGAGAGGAGAGGAAGAGGAGATTGGATTTATACCCCGCCCTTCACTCGGAGTCTCAGAGGGGCTTACAAACTCCTTTCCCTTCTACCCTGTGAGGTAGGTGGGGCTGAGAGAGCTCTGAGACAACTGTCCTTGAGAGAACAGCTTTGACAGAATTATGGCTTGCCCAAGGTCATCCAGCAGGTGCAAATGGAGGAGTAGGAATCAAATCCAGTTCTCCCAGATTAGAGTCTGTGCACTTATCCACTACACTAAAGTGGCAAGACTGCTGAGGAAGTATTCGGCTTGGTGTCTGTCACACAAATTGGTGTCGAGAGCACCTCTCCTGGTATACCCCCACCCCAAAGAGCATTGCACACATGAAAACCTACTGGTGATCCCTGGTCCAAAAAATATCTGACTGTCCTCAACCAGAGCCAGGGCTTTTTTGGCCCTGTCCCTGAACTGGTGGAACTCCCCGCCGAATGACTTCAGTGGCCTGCAGAACCTAAGGCAGTTCCAGAGGGCCTGTAAGGCAGAGTTGTTCCACTGGGCCTAAGTTTCCATCTTGCCCTTTTCTCTCCTCCCCCTTGTGGGGTAGTGATAACACCGATTCATTTTAGGGCTCTCTGATATTGTTATATCATTTACTGTTTTAACTGTCTTTAATTTGATCTGAATGTGCTCGCACAATTGTTGTACACCGCCCCGAGCCTTGTTTCACGGGGGAGGGTGGTCTATAAGCTGAATTTATAAATAAATAAACATAAATAAATTACACAGCTGTGAGAAAGGCGGCTCTCACACTATAGGAAAAAGAATCCATTGAGGATTCTCTTAAAATATGATGTTGGACTCCATCCTTGAAGGAGAAGGAAGTAGTGCCTTCTCCCCCAAAATGTCCAGCTGTGAGAGTCCTACAGAGTCAGTCACAGCAAATGTCCTTAAAGAAGGCTGATCTTTATTGAGAAAGGTCTGTTATGGCCATCTACACGTTTCGTGTCAGTAATGGCTAGAAGGTCCCCCAGCCAGGGCAATTGTACAGAATTCAAAGAGGGTCTTGCAACAGAATGCAACCAATCACATAAATCAGGAAAAAGGCACCCGATATACTGGCTACCAGTTCTCATAAGAAAAAGCAGGAAGATACATCAATAGACACTAACAAGCTTCCAAGGTCAGTGCTAGGCGGCAAGCGATAAGCAGTCAGGGAGGGAAACGAAACTGAACATTCCAAGAATCCTACATAGCAAGGCAGACCATGCCACCTCCCAGGCAGGGGATGGCAGCATTAGCTGACATTCTGCCCCCCCAAAACCTCCCCACCACCACCGGGTTTCATAGGATATAATTTATGGAAGGCACGGCACAATGCAGGAGCGTTAACATGTTCAACTGCCACCCATTCATTGTCCCCAGGCCCAAAATCTTTCCATTGAACCAGTTGACCACGTTTGACTTTAGAGTCCAGAAATCGCCAGATTTTGTAGTGCGGTTCACCATTCATCATCAGAGGAGGTGGAGCTGACGGATGGGGCCTCCACACATTCGGCCCAGGGTCCCGTTTCAGTAGGCTGAAATGGAAAATGGGGTGCGAAGATTTCAACGACTTGGGTAATGCAAGTTCAACTGCAACTTCATTGATTTTGCGCACTACCTGAAACGGTCCAATGTATTTCCAGTCCAATTTACAACTGGGTTGCAGCCCACAAATGTTTTTAGTAGATGAGTATACAGAGACCACCCTGGCACCCTCCCTTTGTCCGCCTGTTTTTTATAGTCGGCTTTAGCTTTATCCAGAGTCTTTCCAATAAGCGGTCAAGAGTCTTGTAAGGACTTCCACCATTCTTTGGAGTTGCCCCCCTGGGATGAAGCAAGAGTCAATTGAGGGAGGGGAGCTCCTTCATACCCACATGAGGACATGAAGGGGGAGACCCCCGTGGAAGAGTGGACTGCATTATTATAACTGTACTCCGCAAATGGCAACAAGTCCACCCAATTGTCCTGTTGATAATTCGAAAAACAACGCAAAAACTGTTCGAGTATTTGATTAAGTCTTTTGGTTTGTCCGTCAGTCTCTGGGTGATAAGCACTACTGAGGCCTTGTTCCACCCCAAACACTTGTAATAATTCCCGCTAGAAGGTGGCAACAAACTGAGACCCGTGGTCAGAAATTACTTTCAGTGGAACTGAATGCAACTTAATAATGTTACTCATAAACATTTTGGCCAATGCCTTTGATATGGGTAGCTGTTTGAATGGAATAAAATGAGCATGCTTGGAAAACAGGTTGACCACCACCCAGATGACAGTTTCCCCCTTACTGGGCGGTAGATCCATGATGAAATCCATGGAAATCACATCCCATAGCTGACTGGGGGTCTCCAGTGGTTTTAACAGATCTGAGGTTTTCCCCCCTCGATGTTTACATATAAGACAGGTTTGGCAGGACCCCACATATTTGGACTTGTCACCCATCATGTGTGGCCACCAAAATTGACATCGCAATAAGTGGAGAGTTTTCAAAAACCCAAAGTGACCTGATAACTTAGATTCATGAGCAGCATTCATAACCTCCCCCCTCAGGGAGTTTGGGACCACCAGTTTATCCCCTTTACACCAGCATTCATCAGGGCTCTTCGTTACATCAGGCTTCCCTTCCAGTTCAGCATGATCAGAGTCAGTAGAGGCTTTCCCACATTTAACACACCAAGCATTTTCATTTGGGCTGCAGTCTTCCAGCTTTTACTGTGGGTGACCACTGCCCCTCCCAACTGGGAGGGAGTGAACATCGAGTCGATGACCTCATCACAGAGAGTGCGTCTGCTAGAGAATTGACTTTCCCCAGGAAATGGTGGAGCGTGAACTTAGAGAACTGAAACTTAGAGAAAAATTCGGTCCACCTCAATTGCTTGGCATTGAGGGTTCTATGGGTTTTAAGTGCTTTGAGGTTTTTCTGATCAGTCCAGACCTCGAACAGGAGGCGCACGCCCTCTAACCAATGGCACCAAGTAGTTAAGGCCAACCAGATTGCAGCAGTCTCCTTGTCCCACACCACCCAGTTGTATTCTGTGTTCCCGAATTTCTTAGAGACATAAGTGAGGGAGTGCAATCTACCATCTAACCCCTCTTGTAAGATCGCCCCTCCCTCCCCCGGCTACATCTGATGCATCAACTTGGACAATGAATTTTTTTTCTTCAGCAGGGTGCACTAGCATGGGCTCCAGAGTGAATAGCGCTTTCAGGGCCTCAATTCTAGCTGACATTCAGAGGTCCACTGGAGTCAAGCCCCGGGTTTCACCCCTTCTGGATGTTTCCCTTTAGTTTTTAACAAATCTGTGAGGAGCAGGCTGATTTGGGCAAAATTGGCGATGAACACGCGATAGAAATTCGCGAATCCTAAGAAGCTCTGGAGTTGTCTATGGGTCTTAAGTACTTCCCAGCCCAACACTGCAGCCACTTTAGCAGGATCCATTTTGTCTATGAACTTCCACAGTTCCCCCTTTTTGGCCGGACTCATGGAATACAAAAGAAGAAGAAGAGATTGGATTTATACCCCGCCCTCCACTCCCCCAAGGGAGTCTCAGAGCGGCTTACAAACTCCTTTCCCTTCCCCTCCCCACAACAGACACCCTGTGAGGTAGGCGGGGCTGAGAGAGCTCTGAGAGAACTGTCCTTGAGAGAACAGCTGGTACAGAACTATGGCTTGTCCAAGGTCATCCAGCCAGATGCAAGTGGAGGAGTGGGGAATCAAACCCGGTTCTCCCAGATTAGAGTCTGCGCACTTAACCACTACACCAAACTGGCTCTCAATACAGTTTTCCCTTGGGGAGTTTATGGCTCGGCAGTAGCTCTATAGCACAGTCAGTGTTCCTATGGGGGGGAGTTCATCGGCCTCAGTTTCTTCAAACACCCTGCTCAGATCCTGATATTCCCATGGGATAGACATGAACTCTGTGGCTAGACAAGCTTTCAGCGGAGGGGATGTGGGCATGGTTCCCCATTCAGGCAGCCACCCATGCCATGCCCCTCACAGCGGGGCACCACAAAGCACACTTTTCCCTCACTCCATAATATATAAGGGTCATGTGTCCCCAACCAGGGGCTTCCCAGGACCATGGGGAATTGGGCATGCGGATTGATCACAAATTCTCTTTTCTCCCAATGCTCGCCTGTCCCCATAATTAAAGGTTCAGTCTGATATTGGCAAGGTACTTTCGTAGCTGAGCCATCCATCTGGGTAAACAGCAGCAGCTTGGGTAGACTCTTGACTCCTGCTCCTTGTCCCGTAACTACTACTGGGCTAAAAAGATACCTAGCACACCCCAAGTCAATGAGTGCACGAACCCGGACTTGCATTCCAGGTCCAGACTGAACACTGAAACTATCACAGAAAGAAGGGGGGTGGGATTGCTCACCACTTGTGGCACCAATTGTTCATGGACCTGCTGGTTTGCGCCCTTTAAAGCAGGTCCTGCTCATTTCCCGCTGACTGGGCAGTCTCCAGCCTGGCCATCTGTTCCTACCCCAGTTGGGCATCGAGCTGCAGAGCCCAGGGTTTCGGGTGGTGAGTTCCCTTGATAATCGGTGGAGCGGCTGTTTGTGGGATAGACCCCCCTTGGGGTTACTGGGACCCCTGTGGGGCATGACACAGCATAGTGTCTAGACTCCCCACACATTCGTAGGTCATGGAGGGGTTCCTTCATCTTAGGTCGGGTTACTTTCCCAGCAGCTACTGGGGTTTTGGGGAATAGCTTTGGGGCATGCATACGGATCATCTGGAGCCTGCCCTCAGCATCTTCAGCTTCCCTCACCCAATGAAGTGGGGTTCACATTCCTGAGGACTGCCTCCAGGATGCTGTGATTAAGGCTCAAGCGGTACTGTTCAATGAGCATGGCTTCTGGCCACCCCTGAATCTTAGCTGCACATCTCTTGAACACATTGGAGTACTCACGCATAATGCTGCTTCCTTGCTGCAACACACGGATCCGGTTGCGGGCTCTCTCTTCTCTCATGGGGTCTTCGTACTGCCACTGTAGAGCCCACATAAACTCTGGTATCTCTGAGTTCCGGGCCTGGGGTATTGTGCAGGTTCACAGACCAGTCGGCAGCCCCTTCCCTCATCCTCGATCCGATGTAGCCAACCTGCTCCTCCTCTGTAGGGAATAAATGGACCCAATGTTGCAGGAACCTCCCGGCCTCAATCACAAAGAATTGGAGCTTGTTGGGGTTCCCATCAAATGTAGCCTGTAAAAATTCCTCAGGTATTGGGTGTTGGGGTGCTGCCAGCACCAGTGTGGCCAGGCCTGGTCCCTGAGCTGGTGGTGGTTGTGGGCACCTCTTGCCCTTCCTCTTTCATCACCACGGCAATTACCTTGGGAAGGTCGAGGAACACCTCTGTCATCTCTGCTCATACCTTCTCCTGCAAGGCATCCATCCTCTGGTCCATATGGGCCCAGAGCTCATCATGGGGCCCCTTTGCCCCTTTCACTGGCCCCTGGACACTTGGGACTGTTGGAAGGTCATAACGGCTCACCCCTAATTGTGGGGTTGGCGTTGACCAAGATTCCTGGGGCGCAGTTGAAAACATAGTCCAGGAGTACTGCCCCCGTTTGGGTCTCTCGTAGACCCATCTGCTTAGGCTCGCGGTAGGGACCATCACCTCTTCCTCGGTGGTCACAGGTAGCTCCACCGGAGCAATAGTTGTAGGTACCCCTTTGTCCTCATCGTCCATTGTTGGGTGCGAGGCAGGATCTCAAAAAGATTACTGACCCTCTGCGAGAGTCCTACAGAGTCAGTCACAACAAGCATCCTTAAAGAAGGTCGGTCCTTATTGAGAAAGGTCTGTTATGGTCATCTACACGTTCTGTGTCAGTAATGGCTAAAAAGGCCCTCAGCCAGAGCAATTATACAGAATTCAAAAGGGTCTCACAATGGTATGTAACCAATCACATAAATCAGGAAAAAGGCACCCAGTATACTGGCGACAGGTTCTCATAAGAAAAAGTGGGAAGATACATGAATAGTGTGAGGAACTGATAGATCCAATAAGCCAGGTCTCAGTGTTAAACAAAGTCCTTTTATTCTTAATGGTCTTGCAGTCTGCAGCTTCAGTGTTAGAAATACTTGTGCTTATGGTTACAGGTAATTTATACACCCTTCAAAAAGCAGGAGAAACATTAGCACCAATCAGGGCACCTACAATAAAGCAGGGGGGGGGGACTAGCCGTTGCGTTCTCACCAAAAATGTGCACAGTTCACCCTGATTAGGCTTGGTGGCTGAGCTGTCCCTCCCACAAGTCCAACTTCAGATTCCCACACAGACAGCCATCTGGAGCTCTGCTACTACATAAACATCCCAAGGTCACACTTCACCAGGTCAGATTAAGAGAAGCACAGGTGGAGGGGGCGATAGAGAGCACTATGACATAGAGGGCACCGGGTCGCCATTCCCCAGCCGGGAGAAAGCAAAACAAATCAGAAAGCATATAAATGACAGGGAACCTGACAAATAGACACTAACAAGCTACCAAGGTCAGTGCTAGGCAGCAAGCGATAAGCAGTCAGGGAGGGAAACAAAGCTGAACCTTCCAAGAATCCTACGAAGCAAGGCAGACCATGCCACCTCCCAGGGAAGGGGGTGGCAGCATTAGCTGACACCAGCTTTAAATGCCATCTGATCTTGGACTACTATTGTTCCAAGACAAACAGTCTTCTCGCTTTATCACACCAGACTGCCAGAAGCACATTTTAACAGCCTCAAACCTATATATATATATTTTGCAAATGGAGAATGCACAAATAGTTACAAAATCAACATTCAACATGTCCCCAGGTGTGAGGTTCCATTGTGTTCGCCAACCAGATGTGCTGTGCTAGAACTCTCGCTCCAGCCAGTTCCAAAAATGAGTGTTGTTTTCTAGCAGAAAAACTCTGGTACTTGCAACAGTTTTCCTTGAATGAACCAAACGTCAGCTCCATTTAAGGACTATTAATATATCTGTATCCTTTTTTGTCTCGGGCAGGGCACCAAGTGAAATAAAACATGTAAAACCTGACATTTATAAAATTAATGACTGCAGGGCCATAAAAAACCGGAACAGGCACGTTACCATATGCTGGGAAAACTCCCCCAAAGAAAGTACTTTGAATACAAGTTATACATCCCTCAGAAACTTGCTGAGGTTTAGAAGAACTGCTTGAGCCAAACTTTCAATTGGTGTCCACCTATTCTGACCCCCAGAATCAGTTCTACAGTAGAGTAAAGCAACTTAATAGGTCTATTGATGGCTATGAAGGTCTGGAAAGGTACGGCTACTCAGATGCTCTATGTAACTTTTTTATTGAATTTTTATTTGTAGGTCTGTTTAGTCAACAGGTTTAGTCTTAAGATAAAAACAGAAGGAACTATTGATTTGCTTTAAAATGTCCTACCTCACCTCTGAGCCAAAGGCATGATGTAATGATATCAACAGGTCTCATTTCGTAGCAGGAGCTCCTTTGCATATTAGGCCACACACCCCTGATGTAGCCAATCGTCCAAGAGCTTACAGAGCTCTCCTTACAGGGGCTACTGTAAGCTCTTGGGGGATTGGCTACATCAGGGGGTTTGTGGCCTAATATGCAGAGGAGCTCCTGCTACGAAATGAGCCCTGGATATCAACACGTTTAAAACAATTCGATATGTAATGTAAAGTAATGTAATGATATCAACAAGTTTAAAACCATTCGATAATGGCAGCAATACAAGGAATGACAGCAGCAATACAGGCACAAACAAACCCATCTTTTTAAGCAACCCTCATACATCAAAATACAACTTCCCACCCCACTCATGGACATATGCAGGGGTCATTTCGTAGAAAAAGAGGTGCAGGGGCTCATTAGCATAACTCATTTGCATAACTCATTTGCATATGCCACACCCCCAAACATACCAAAAGTGTGTCAGAAAGCAACACCCACCCCTCAGGCTCCACTCCACAGGTGAGTGAAACTGACCTGCTCTTCCTCCATTCCCTTCCCCATCCAATACTTTGTGCAATAAAAAGAAGCATCAAGAACACACCCTCATTCTCTTCCTGCTCCCTTGAAACCACCAGGTTTCAAGTAGACTTGAGATACCCAGGACATGTGCACCACCCATCCCTTTCCCTTCCCCTCCCCACAACAAGACACCCTGTGAGGTAGGTGGGGCTGAGAGAGGTCTTTTGAGAACTGCTCATGAGAGAACAGCTCTGAGAGAACTTGTGACTGGCCCAAGGTCACACCAGCAGCTGCATGTGGAGGAGTGGGGAATCAAACCCGGTTCTCCCAAATTAGAGTCCAACTCCTGACCACTACACCAAACTGATGGGGTGGAAGCTGCTGAAGGGTTGGTGGAATTTCTCCAGTACTTATGTGCCATGTGCCCAGATAAAAAATGGTATACTTAGAAAATTTATATGCCACCTTGAGCAAGTCTCTGGGAAAGCAGCACACAGTCATAAAAGGAACAGTGATAAAATTATCAATATTAAAACAAAACATTAAAATCAATAAAGACCCTAGCAGGGCTTTCCCTGGGGCGCTGCGCCTCTGCACTGCTCGGGGAAGCCTAGGAGGGGGCGGGGCTTGGTCATGTGCCCGCCCCCTGGGCTCCTCACTCCCGGAGCTGCGCTCCTGTGCGCTCCCGCTCCAATGGACCCCTGGGCATATGTACATAAATGCTGTTAAATTGCTGTTGACCTGTAAGGGGGCTTTCAAGGCACTGGTGGTTCGACATTTCCTTTCTCTGCAGAGCCTTCCTTGTTGGTCTCCCATCCCAGTATTGACCCTGCTTAGCTTCTGAGATCTGACCAAATTGGACTATACCAGAGGTGGCCAAACTGTGGCTCAGGAGCCCCATGCAGCTCTTTAACACATATCGTGTGCCTCCCAGCCATTGTTCCCCTCCCTAGGTAGGCTTGAGGTATTGGGGGGGGGGGGGGGGAGCAGAGAAAGAAAGCAACTTTAACTTTAAATGCGTTCTCAATGCCCCCCCCCTTCCCCACCTACAAAATATCATTGGCTAAATAAATATCATTATCAATATCTGTTTTTACCCCTCTTGTTTTTATACTTGGCAGTCTCATTTAATATGAATTTAAAAAAACAAATTTGCATATTTTTCAATAAAAACATGGGTAATATTTGTTTATGCCTTGCAGCTCTGAAACATCTGACGTTTATTCTCTGTGTTTCTCAGCAAGTTTGGCCACCCCTGGGCTCTACCATGCCACCTTCCCTCCTAACCTAACCATATACAATCCAGAAATATAGAGAATGCAGGAGTGCATGCTAAACTAACTGAATGCAGGATAAATAGCTGAGGGAAGGGAGAAGCTCATGGAGCAACCCAGCCGACTTCCAAAGGTGGATGCTCTTGGAGAAGGGCCTCCAATGAAGACCTTAAATTGGGTTTAAGGTTCATATGGGAGCAATCTGTCCTTTAGAAGAACATGTGAACACATGAAGCTGAATTAGACCATTGGTCCATCAAGGTCAGTATTGTCTACTCAGACCAGCAGTGGCTCTCCAGGGTCTCAGGCTGAGGTCTTTCACATCACTTCCTGTCTGGTCCTTTTAACGGGAGATGCCGGGGATTGAACCTGGGACCGTCTGCATGCCAAGCAGAGGCTCTACCAGTGAGCAACAGCCGCTGTGCTGTCAAGTTCACAGCCAACTCATAGAGACCCCATCCACTCAGCAGTCCAAGCAAGCTCATAAACATCACTTTCAGTTATGCTCATAGCCTGATAAAAACCAGAGTTTTTTTTTAAAAAACACAGCAAGATGTGGTCCAGATAATGACTGCCCATCAACAGTTTCTGCTGTGTTTCAAACACATCACAGTTTTTTTTTTTAATTTATTTATTTCATGTGATTTATATCCCGCCCTCCCCGCCACAGGGCGGGCTCAGGGCGGCTAACAACATATCCACAATATAAATAGTTTAAAACGTTTAAAACATTAAAACATATAAACCAGCATAATATCATACAGACGGCGTATCATCAAATTCAGCGCAGCACCCGAGTGCAACCTTAAAGCAACTACAAACTGGCGGGTGAAATCGGTCCAGGGCCAGATGTAAATCTCAGTACTAGGCGGCCTCTACCCAAAAGCCTGGTGGAAGAGCTCCGTCTTGCAGGCCCTGCGGAACTGTAAATAGTCCCGCAGGGCCCTGATGTCATCTGGGAGCTCATTCCACCAGTACGGTGCCACCACAGAAAAGGCCTTGGACCTTGGACCCGCCAGCCGAGCCTCCTTTGGCCCTAGGAGGGTCAGACGATTTTGGGAACCAGACCGTAGTGCTCGCTGGGGAACATATGGGGAGAGGCAGTCCTTCAAGTAGATAGGTCCCGAGCCATATAGGGCTTTATAGGTAAGCAGTTTCCAAACAGTCTTCAGGAGCAAACTCACACAGAGGTCCCTGCAGTAGCAGAGTGGGGATTTGAACTTGGGGCTCCCTTGAGCTAGTCGTGCATTCTAAGCTCTGCACAACATGGGCTCTTTACCCTATTCTCAATGTTTTATTGACACCAGTGACAGCCTTTCCACTGGAATCTCTGCATCCTTTTTAAGACCCCCATCAATTCTCTTTGCTTTTTATACCACTTGCTCTAATTGGGGGCAAAATGAACACACGGTGAATGATCATTGGCCAGACAACACGGAACTGCCTGTATCGCTTTTCCCTTTCACATGCCAATCAAATGGAACCCGATAGTCCCGCCTCTCTTTCCATCTCTCCATTGCTATCTCTCCCACCCGTAATGCCCTAATTTGTGTCCTCTTTTTAAGAATGCTGAAAATGTGGGCTGTCCTGTTAATTGACCCAAAGCGCTCAGTGAGAGGAAACAAGCTTTGATCAGATAGCCACGCACTTGCTTTTAAAGGTCCTATTCTTCAGGAGAGCTCCAGGAGTCTGGAGTGTTTGACATGCCGGAAAATTACAAGTCAAGCTTTCGATCTGTCTGCCTGTAACCGTGTCTGGAATCGATATGGCAAAACATTAAATGGTGCAAAAGGCACTTAGAGGGGAACCAGTAGCCGGGAGGGCCGATCCCCACACCTTTTGTGATTGTATTGTAAGGCACTGTGGATCCCACTGGGGACAACAGCAGGAGAGAAACAAAAATGAAATTAATAGTTAAGTGGAAACACCTTGAGACTATCCTTTAGTTACAAGACTGGTTCCAAGAGAGAAAGACTCCCTCTAACCAGTGGAGTCCTGTGAGCAGAAATTCTGCTTTGTGAGCCCCTGGCATTAAAGCTGTGAGAGAGCAATTTGGCTACTCCATAAATTAGTTTGCTCTGGAGCCGTCCTTCCTGAACTAAGAGGAAAGTGTGAGAGCCAGAGGCTAAAAACTGTGAGCTGGCTCACATGATCTCAGCTCAGAGAGAACACTGAGGGAGTGTTATGTGTGACCAGACCCCCAGATCTGCCTGATACTGACCCTGCAGATAGATTTCGTGGCATTTGCCTGTGCTAGAAATGGCATTTAAAATATCTGTATGTGATCTCTACAAATCTCTATATCTCGACATTTTCTGATGAAAACCTGCCTTGCTTAACGTATTACTCTTCTGATGTATCATTCATTTGGCTCCAGCTTGGTGAGCATCTTCCCTATCCATGGGAAGAGACAATAGGGAACATAGCCTTCCTGTTCTTGTCAGCTTCTTTATGTAAGTTTGAGAGAACAAGGTGATTCTCACTACCTATCTTTACGTGCTGTTAAGTTGTAGCTGATTCATGGCAACCCCTCAAGAGGGTTTCAAGGCAAAGGACGAGCAGAGAGGTGGCTTGCCATTGCCTTCCTCCACATAGTAACTCAGGTCTTCATTGGTGCTCTATCATCCACATACTACCCATGACTGACCCTGCTTAGCTTCTGAGCTCTGATGAGTTCAAGCTACTCCGGGCTATTCAGGTTGTTCCACTGCCAAACTGTGTAATGTGTAACAAACCCCTTGGAGCAACCCCTGCTACCATTGGGAGCTCTCCAAGGTCCTGTGAAAGCTGGCTGAGCAGACAACTTTAACAAGAAAATGGAAGACCTCCAATGTATCAAGACTGCTCTATATATTATCTATATTTTATATACTATCTACTTTATTAGGCTGTAGGAACAGACCAGTGGACAGTCTTGGTTTAAACTGAGTTTGAACGTAATAGATTTTTGCAGACCATAACATCCTGTTTCCCAGGAAGGTCAGATCAGGAGAAATGAGTTACATTACTGACAGATAGAAACAAATTAATTACTCCCCAAATGGCAAGATTTGCTGCCGCCATTACGAAGGATAAAAAGATGACGGGGCATGCTGACAATAATACGCCTGGCCCGTGACTGCTTCATTCTGGATCAACTGTTATTTGTCGTCTTTTATTTGGTCTCTGGGTTGCAAGGTCTTTCTTATTTTTAAATACACCATTTTAATGATGATTTTGTATTTGTGTTTTAATTTTAATTGGAAAATGTTTAATTTTTACATTATTTTATTGTGTTTTCCCCCTTTTTGGTTTGTCTTGGTGGAATCTCCACCTTATTCTGTACTGTTGCTATGGCTTTTTTTTTTTTTTGCTTATGCAATAAATTGATTAATTGAACTGTCTTCTCTTGCACAACAGCCGGCGCGGCTGTTGTTGGGTCTCCCTATGCGGAAACATATACAGCCCGCCTTAAAGGCACTGCACTGGCTGCCTATAGCGTACCGGATAAGGTTCAAGGTGCTGGTGCTTACCTATAAAGCCCTATATGGCCTGGGACCTGCTTACCTGAAGGACCGTCTCTCCCCATATGTTCCCCAGCAAGCACTACGGTCTGGATCCCAAAACCGACTGGCCCTCCCTGGACTGAAGGAGGTGTGACTGGCAACAACACGGGCCAGGGCTTTCTCAGTGGCGGCCCCGCACTGGTGGAATGAGCTCCCGGAGAACATCAGGGCCCTGCGGGACTTGATGCAGTTCCGCAGGGCCTGTAAAACGGAGCTCTTCCACCAGCCCTTTAGGTAGGGGCCGCCCAGGGCAAACATCTCAGCCCTGGTCCAGCTCCATCTGCCAGTTCCATCTGCAGACAATTCTATCTGTCAACCTGTGTGTGGTCACACAGGGATTATACATAAATGCTGCTTGGACCCACCTGTGGGTAAAATTGAAATGCTGCCAATCTTGTGTAGAATGTTCTGGGATGTATTTTTAATGTTTAATACTGAGTGTTTATTTTAATTGATTGTAATTTAATCTGTGTTGTGAGCCGCCCTGAGCCTGCCATTGGCAGGGAGGGCGGGATATAAATTCCAAGAAATAAATAATACATTAATAAATTAATTAAAAAGTGCAGTGATTTTATGCTTAGCTTATGCTTAGTGATTTTATGCTAAGAATAGCTATGCTGGATCCGACCAATGGTCCATCTCGTTCAGCATAATGTTTCATAACATTTGTCCTGGGGGCCAACAAACAGGGCATAGGGGCCAAGGCTATCCCTGAGGCTATGTGCTAGTAGCGGTATTCAGGAAGCTAAGTTTTGAGTGGTGGTCAAAAAAATGTCTTAAACAAGCAAGCGATCAGTCTAAAGCATGGGTAGATTCAACCGAAAAACAGTAAGCATATCTCCTTTTTTATTACCTTTCTGTGCATCAAAGGTTAATGCTTCCCATTCTCTCCTTCTTGTAACCTCAACCTTTGATGTGTGATAGATCTCAAGCCTGAAGTGACAATCAATGACAGAGATTATTTCCTCGCTGTCGGACAATCGACTTTCTCTCCATCTCTGGTATCAAAGCTCCTCTCCAAGAAAGTGGTGTCAGGAGGGAATGGGGTGGGGAGAGATAGAATTTTGATAGCCATCTCGGAGCTGGTTTTGAAGTGCCACTTAATGGGACAAATGTGGCAAGAAAGAGGGAAAGTCCATGATAAGACACAGTGTGGCGTGGTCAGTAGAGAAATCAAGGGCTCGGTGCCCGCACTGGTAATACCAGTGAATTGGCCAGCCTTTCCCGTTCAAGACAATTACATATTTCCTTTCTCCCACCTGCTCCATTAAATGACACTTAGTTCAAGTCAAGAATTATTTCCCCCTTTTAGCATTTGACAGATTTATTTTCTCTTTGTTTCTCAGGGAGACGTCTTGGTGCATTGAAGGCCCATTCTCCAATATGGCAACTTTGCCCTTTGACCCAAAATACATGCAAGATGGGGGGGGGGGGTTGCTTACTCTGTACTGAATGACGTTAGGCTGGAAGCCAGATGTTACAGAAGACACATGGCGGCGGCTGAAAACTGCAGCCACAGGTCTCCTCCTCCTGCACTGATGGCTAGTACGGTGTTTACTTGAAAGGAAGGTGACCTTGAATGCAAAAGGACCCTCCTAACTATTTTTTTTTTTGCCATCAAGGTCAAGTCACACCCTACTTTTGGTGACCCCGTAAGGTTTTCAGAGCAAGAGATGAACAAAGGTGGTTTGCCATTGCCCACCTCTGCATAGTATTTGTGTGTGTGTGAGTGTGTGTGCTTGCATGTTTGGTGTGTGCTTGGTGACTTCTGGCAAAGCCTGCTGGGGCTTGGAAATTTTCAGAGAGGTGACTTGATGTTGCCTGCCTGTGTGCCCCTGCCCTGGTATTCCTTTGGAGGTCTCCCTGCTTAGCCTCCGAGATCTGGTGAGATCGGGCCTGTCTGGGCTTTCCAGGTCAGGGTGCCTGCCTCTGTATCATGGCCCTGGTCTTCCTTGGTGGTCTCCAGTGTTCCCTCTGAGCTGAGTTAGTGTGAGGTAGCTCACAGTTTTTAGCCTCCAGCTCACCGATTTTTTTTGTCATAGCTCAGGAAGGAGGGCTCCAGAGCAAACTAATTCATGCAGCAGCCAGATAAGGGCTGAGGACAGACTGGCAATGTAAAGCGGGACAGCCCCGCATTGGAAGTGGAAGAAGGGAGCACGTTCAGACATGCGCACTTACCCATCTCCCACTCGCTTTCCATCCGCTTTAACAGGACACCAGGAGAAACCGGTGTCCAGGGGCCGTCTTGCGCTTGCCTCCCGCTTCCAGGCAGTGTGAACCGGAAGAAGGCGGGAGGCAAGCGGAGGCGGCAGTGTGAACGCGGCGTTTTGCCAGTTTGTGCATGTGCGCACGTGCGCACATGCGCACATGTGCAAACTGGCAAAACAGCCCTATTACGAGCTGCGGAGGCCAGCCCACGTGGGGCCACTCCGCAGCAGTCTGAACGCTCCGTATCGGCACCATTGCGCAATACACCAGCCAGTGTGAACGGCCAGCCCCGGGGAGTTTTTCCCCCGCAGCACTTTCCTCCGCATTCATCTCGCTCCAGATTGCCAGTCTGTCCTCAGCCAAGGAATTTTAAACACACCCAGCAATCTAGATTTTTTCCCTAAAGAGCTTAAGTGTAACTAGATGGTCTGCAGAATACAAAGCAGCCCGGGCAATTAAAAATGGATACACAGGTATTTTACAAACTCTCAAACATATTTTTGAAGACTCAGAAGAGAAGCCTGAATGTAAATGAAATGCAGAGAATTTATACCACAAGCTGGTAAAGTGGGAATATGCTATTTTACTGTGTTCAGGGAGAAGTTCTTCAAGACCCAAGTGAGAAGAACAGCGGCCTCCCAGATACAGCCTGGAAATCTTACCTGATGGTCCAATATTGTGAGGTTAACCTGGAATTACAATATATTTATTACTTATGTGTTTAGACTTTTTGTACTGTGCATCTTTGCAGGGGCGTAGAGTTTAAAAACTCCCGGGGGGGGGCTCCTCTGTGCGCACACACTTCGTGCATGCACCTGCCAGGACCATGTCCCTGCTGCAGCCGCCTCCCCCCCGCCTGACCGCTCCTGCTTCCATCCCTCCCTCTGTCTGTCCAGGGGCCGGCTGGGCATTTGCTTAGCTGGCCCCTGGACGGAGGGAGGGAGGGTCGGAGTGGCCAGGCGGGGGGGAGAGAGGCGGCGACGGCCCTAGGAAGGGCCGAGGGAGGCGCAGCGGAGGGTGCACCATTTTCCCGGGGGGGCTCAGTCCCCCCCGGGAAATTTCAGGGGTGGCTCAAGTCCTCGAGCCCCCCCGTAGTTGACACCTATGCATCTTTGTGGATGCTGAGGATATTTGTAGCCAATAATATCCTAAAAAGCCTTGCTATGAAGTAACAGCAACTGGACTAGGATGAACAAGGATGCCTATGGAAACCCCATGCTTTTGTTTATATGGTTTACTGTAACGTTAAATCGCATCTGTTGCATTGCCTCTTTTATGTGGGCATTTAAGTGTGTTATTCATAAATACGGGTAGTTGCAGGAGAACTATTAACAACTTTATAGCTGTAGTTGTAGAGATCAAGACCCCAAGAGGAATAGCAATGAGTTCAAGGAAGTATTTAAGAGGATGTCTTGCATTAAACATTTCTGTATAAAATCATTATCAACTGTTACAGGCCAGTTTGCGAGGTCATTGTATGCTTTGAAATCACTGAATTTCCTTCCTGTTTCTGCTCTGTCCCTTCTTGTTCCATGGTACTTTCATGTTGACCACTGTGATTGCCATCGGTATCAAAAGGGTCAACAGTGGGTTGGTGATTGCTAGAAAGAGCTCCCACTGTTTGTGCAGCATCACTGCCTTCACTGGTGCTTGCTTGGCTTGTTTCAGCTGTAGGTGTTGACAGAGTTTGACTTGACATTGTAAAATAGTTTGATAGTTTTTGACATTTAGAAATTCCATCAGATCGTTTCTCCTTGAGCTTGTGTTTTTGGTATCCACTTAAATACACCAGGGAAAATCAGAGTGGAACACCGAGGACTCTTTTTGTTTGCTTATGATGAGGATAGTGGAAGATGACTTCTATTGAATCTGCAGCTAGACACTCCAATGGACCTGTCCCGGCAATCTAGCAAAAGGAGGCTGGACGATCATCACAGCTTGCAGTGTCTGCGGGTTCCTCATATGTTTCCCCATATTATGTGATCATGTGACTCTCATTTTTCACAATTGCCAGTAAAACAGCAGAGAAACTTCTAGTACTCCGCATTATGGAAAACGGGGCTTCGCAGCTGCTTGTCAGTTTCAAGAGAGTCCGGTCAGTTTCAACATCAGGTTTCTCCCCTTTGCCTGCTTTCCTTTCTGTTCTCTTTCATTCAATAAACTAACACTAAAATGCATGTGCAAAACCTGAACCACGCAGCTGTGATAGAGCAACTGCATAATTTAAAAAATTGATACCACCCCCCACATGTCACAAGTGTCACTCCACGCTGATTTTAAAAAGCGCAGGGTTTAAAAATTGTATAACAAATGCACTGGAGGGAAACAAATGGTGTGTCAGGCAGGCACAGAACATTAATCAGCCTCAAGGATCAAGCTGAAAAGCTGCAGTCCCAGGACAAGTTAAGCACACTCCAGCTACAGAAGAATGGGCTAACTGGGCATAGGATTTCAGGCTTACGACTGAAGAAAGCAGCTCTAATTCTGTCCATCAGATGGGTTTGAACCGGGAACACACCAAGAGTTTTGCTTCTTCATCCTCAGAACTTTTGGGGATTTCACTCCAAAGTAACAACTATGACGTCCCAAGACTCGCGTGGCATCTTTTCTATTTCCATTAAGACAAGACTATCAGCCATGGCTGTTAATGAGGAGCTTTTAAATACCACCATATACGTCCTTGTTCATAAGGCACCGGATTTGTTCTCTCCAGGGGGAAACTCCTCAAAGGGCTTGGCTTGCCTTTGCCGGGTCAGTGAGCAAATATATAATTTCATAATTGAATTCATTCTTCAAATTAATGCAAGCAACCTCTTAGCTTTATACACACACACACACACACACACACATATATATATATCTATACATATATATATATATAAAATCTTAAAAAACCCTACAAAGACTACACAGACTAGACACTACAAACACTACATAACTAACACTAAAACCTAAAATTGCTATACAAGGACCAAAAAAATTACGATAATTCTAAGCTTAAAGTTCCTTTCCTTTAAAAAGAGTTATTATATAAAAGCATAATACTTTCATTTTCTATTATAAATTGGCTGTCTTGTGTATTTAAACCAAGTGAATACATATAATATTTCTAAACTTTCGAACAAGTAAATTGGATTATTTATTTTTCTTTCCCATCATTTTTTCTTTATCAAAGCCCCAGTTGGCTTTCAGGGGATTTAGAGCAGCTGCTCCTTTTCCTGACTCAGGCTGCGGTCACACACACTAAATAATCCACTTTCAGTGCACTTCCAATGCACTTTGAAACTGGATTTTTACTGTGTGAACTGGCAAATCCAGTTTGAAAGTGCACTGAAAGTGGATTGAAAGTGGATTATTTAGTGTGTGTGACCGCAGCCTCAGAGTCCTCCTCTGAAGTACCTCCCAACCTTTCCAGTTCATATATGCTGCCTTCTTCATCATCCTCATCTTCCTCTGTTGGTTTTTTAGATTTCTTTGCACTTTGTTGCTGCTCCAGAAACTGCTTTGCCTTTGAAACAGAGTCAATCTTTTCTTTTTCTTTTCTCATTGTAGTTGAAGATCAGACCTTCAGGTGTAATCAATCTGTAAGGGGTAGAATTTTTCTGCAAAAAAGTGGTTAAGTCTTTATACTCTTCTTCCTTAACTTAAATGGTATATCCTTTAAGACTTCAATTTCTGCGTCTTTGATTTTCAAGGCTGCCCTATTTGTGGCCTTGAGCACCACATCTCTTGTAGATTTCTTTGAGAATCCCACCAGGATCTCCCCAGGAAGGCTCTTTTTCTTAATAAATTCTGGATATGTCCTGTAGGTCATATCCATATTGTTTTGTAGTAGATCTGCTTGTAAGCCTGTCATTGGGGCCAACACTTCACTTAATGTTTGCTTCAGATTCTCATGTTTCTGTTCCGGGATGCCTTGAAATCTTAGAACATATGCTGATTTTTCCATTTGAAGTCTTAAAAGTTGCTCTTTGTCAGAGGTTCTCTCATTTTCTACTACTTCCAGTCATTGTTTCATTGCTTTTGTCTTAGCTTCAACCTTTTGAACTGATTTGGCTGTTTCTTGTATTTTAATATCTCTTTCAGCTGTTTGGGTTGGAGTGCTTCAAAGTTAGAGCTGAGGTTAGTCATCTGATCCAACTGAGGGTGCCGTGTTGTTGCTAACATGTTAGGAAAGTCAGTATTTACTTCTGGTTTGGGAACCGGACATGTTAAAAGTTGCAGTTTTGGGGGAGGGCTTTGATCTTGTCGCCATTTTTTCTCCCCGTCCAGTCATTGTTTACAGTTCAAGAAAGTTTTAAAAGTTCATGAAAGTTCAATTAAGTAGCCACTTTAGAAAAATCTGCTGTCACTTGTTTAAATCCCATGCACATCAAAGCTCCTAGCCCTGTTCACATCAAAGAATCGCTTGAAGTAAGGGGGGATTGCCCTCCCTTTCCCTCGCCACTTTAAATCAGGGCTTCAGGAGATTGCTTAGCCACATGTCCAGTTTAAAGGGTGAACTCACGTTTGCTGCATTGAAGAGTCAGGTAAGAAGGCTTCTCGTTTTTATTCAGTCTCTTGCACGCCCAACCTGTGTGCACCTCTGTGCGCCTCTGTGTGCCATGGAGGCACTGTGGTGGCAGGACCTGTCAGGGCAAAGGGGGGCCTCAATCCCTTGGCTACTGCCTTGGGAGAGGCATCCCTCGTGTCCCAGGCTGGGAGCCCCCTATAAAAGCACCAAGGGGGTCTGGAATCATCTGGTACCCCTCCCGTCTGCCAGGCTATGGGCCACCTCCATCAGAGTGCCAACGAAGTGCACCCGCCATCGAGTTGCCAAAAACTGGAAGTCCTCTTAGCCTTTCTGAGACTGCAGCACAAGGCCTTTAGAAGCTGGAGACGATCTTTCTTGACTCGGTAGAGGCATTGTTGCCTGTGGCACAAACACTTATTCTTTCTGTAGTCTCTGGTCAAACAGGCTTGGCAGGTTTCTGAAGCACTTAAAAAACCTACCACACTTGTTTGACCAGGAATGACAACGTCTGTACTCTGTGTACCAGAGGGATATGATGCCTGTTAGCATACGCACTGGCCAATTTAGGAAGTTTTTTTCCCACCCCTTGAATTGTTTATTGGGTGTATTATGGGGTTCTTTTAAAATTACATCCTTCTCTAATTTTGTAATCCAGTTCTATTGCACTGTTTGTTGGAGCTACTTTGCCTACCTCTATTGCACCGTTTTCTCATTCCGTAGTGTACCTTGAGTCTCAACAAAAAAGAACGACTGCAAATGCAATAAATAAATAAACAAACAAATCTAAGGGGACATAAGGTTGCCACCTCCAGGCTGGGAAATTCCTGGGGTTTTCAAGAAGAAGAAGAGGAGGAGGAAGAGGAGGAGGAGGTGGAGGAGGACGATGACATTGGACTTATACCCCAACCTTCACTATCCAAAGGAGTCTCAGAGCGGCTTACAATCTCCTTTCCCTTCCCCTCCCCGCAACAGACACCCTGTGAGGTAGGTGGGGCTGAGAGAGCTCTCCTGAGGACCACCGTTGAGAGAACAGTTCTGAAAAAACTTATGACTGACTCAAGGTCACATCAACAGCTGCATGTGGAGGAGTGGGGGATCAAACTCCGTTCTCCTGGATTAGAGTCCGCGCTCCTAACCACTGCACCAAACTGACTCCAAATGAGAACACTATCAATAAAGAATAATAGAGAACATTTAGTCCCGTGTCTAAAGTTTCCTCTCTGCATCACTGAAAATTCATTGAAGATGAAGCAATAACCTGAATGAGTCGTCTGCTCACCTGAGAAGATCTGGAGTACAGCGGCAGAGACCAAGCTATTTGAAACCAGGCCTTGTATTCTGCAAGCCTGGATCTCTAGGAAAGCCCTCCCCCCCCCCCCCACCTTATATGACTGCTTGTGTCATAGGGTTTCAAATCTGCCTTGGAAAATACCTGGAGATTTGGAGAGTGGTGCCTGGGAAGGGTGGAGTTTGGGTAGGATGTGATGTCACTTCCAGTTGACACTGCAGGCTGCCTCCCCTAGTCCTTACCATAGGGTTTAACATAGAGACGAAGGGAAATTCCTAGAGCATCACTAAGTGGAGAGCATTATTTTCCTCTTGCTCTTGAATTCCTTACAGCAGGAATTTACTCACCCCCCCAGCCCCAATTTCCCTCCCCTGATGAGTAAGCAGGAAGCCTGCTGGGCCAACAAAAGGAGGGAACTGCTAATGTACCACACAGTGTTGCTAGCAATGCCTGGCTTCTGGCAGTAGTCTGGGAGGTGAGTGGTACACGGTGGAGCACGACTGGATACAGTGCGATGCCATTTCTGGGGGAAAACTCAGAAGTCATGCCAGTGTCAGGTTCCCTGTCATGTTTGCTTCCTTTTTGCAGTCCCTGTTGCAGGTCCCGGCGGGAGATCGGCATCAGTTTCCCTTCTGGCGGTTCCCCACCCCCACCCCTCCCCCCTCAGAATGAGCTCATATATTTTGCTAGACTTCAGTTATCTCTGTTGCTGCACTTGTAACCTTGGGCAACTGGGCCTCCTCTCTTCCAGGTGTCTTTTGCGTGGGAATGCATGTAGATTATGCACACAGGGCCGGGGATGGGAATGTAGTTCCGCTTACGCACCTTTTTTTTCCCTGAGAAAGTAACGGTAGCACATTTTGGCGCTTGATATTTTTATTCTCATTGGTACCCGCGCTTTTACCCTTGTTTGAATACAGTATATCAATTCCTCCCCTTCTGTATCTGGTATCACTAACAACGCAAGTGTTTCCTGAAAGACCATTAAGAATAAAGACTTTGCTTTGAAATACAAGACCTGGCTTGCTGGATCTAATCAGAAGCCTCACAGTCAGTCCTCTTTAGCAATTGCTGGAACCTCTATGGTAAAACCAGCAGCTCCCAGAGAGGACTGGTGACACTTCTGGGCTTTCCAGGAAGTGACATCACACCATCACCAATAGCGATTTTAAAAATTCTCCTGCCAACCACTGGGGGCAGGAGATCTTCACTCCCAGCAGGCAAACGGCAACTCTAGCCTGGCTTACTACCAGTCTACATCAGTGGGAGGGGGGAAGGGAAGGGTATCTCTTCCTGGCCTCAGACTAATGCTAGACAGGTTCAGCCAGGGCAAGGTTCTGCAGCAGTCCCACAGTGGCTTGGCCTTGGGATGCAATGACCCAAACCCAGGAGGCTAGAATGGGTGGACCTTGCTTGGGGTGACAAACACTTTCAACCGGCCACAGTTCTCAGTTCCAGTGGAAGAAATAACGCCACTTTTCCAATCGGGATGCTAATGGTGCCGCTTTGCAAGGAGCGAGAGACTCCCTTTGTCATCCCATCCCAATTGGCTGGGAAAGCCTCTGAAAAGGTGCTGCTCCGGTGGCTGAGCCTGGATAATGCACAACAGCTGTGCGCTCCGCCGTTCCCATATGCTCCGGCGGCTCCTAATTTGTGTTTTAATGGCGAGGAAATGATAGAGCACAACAGCCAGAAACGGTGAATGGGGCCGTCGCAGCATTGTTCGCGGGAGCTTCGTGGGGGTCTCGTCTGCCCCATCTTGGGGGGGGGGGGGGGATGCTGTACACAATGGTATTTTGAACTCTTGCCAAGGTCTGTTAGGGTGGATTCGCTCCGCAGGCCTGCTGAGAGCCAGGCTGGGGGCCTACTTTAACCCCTGCGCCCCTCTAAAAATGTTGGGTATTGTGACTCTGCATGCAAAGAGGATCTGGGAGGGAAAGGGTACACTTGGCAGTTGCCCCCCCCCATCAGTTGGATGTTGAACCTCTTTGCCCCTTCCTTGCCTCCTGTTTTCATCTTATATTGGACCTGTCTTCTTCTTCTTTTCCTTTTTTACCTGGGCTTGGGGCTGTAGCAAATTAACCTTTTTGAAGTTAAATCTGTTCACGGTAAGCTGAATGTACCTACATGAGTAGGTCGTGTAAGATGCGCTGCTATTTTTGTAAGTAAAATTAATTTCCCTTGTTGCCACTGGAGTCAGGTCATCTTTGTAATTGGTTTGAGCAGCATTTCCCCCTTAACCAGGAAACTGTGGAGAATCAGGGATGCGGCCTAAAGCTTCTGTGCTTCCAAGGTCAATTGATTTTTTTACATTGAAGCCAATTAAAACCCCCTCTAGATCGGTCTCTAGAGTACAGTTGCTAACACCCAGGTTAGGGAAGAAGAAATTCGGATTTATACCCCTCCCTCTCAGAGAGGCTTACAATCTCCTTCCCCTCCTCACAACAGGCACCCTGTGAGGTAGGTGGGGAAAGAGAGAGCTCTTTTAGGAAGTGCTCATGAGAGAACAGCTCTGAGAGAACTTTGACTGACCCAAATTCACACCAGCAGCTGCATGTGGAGGAGTGGGGGATTAAACCCGGTTCTCCCAGATTAGAGTCCGCACTCCTAAACCACTACACCAAATGGGTGCAGAGAATCAGTTAGGCCTTCACAAAAGTGACCAATATAATACCAAAGATGCTGTGACTTATTTGCATTTGAAGCCCCAGAGGGCAAACAAATACTTTGCTGGGGGGGGGAGGGGGATTGCTTGGCATCTTTCAGAGACCTCATCCCTTTCCATTCTGCACCTGTGCAGCAGCACAGATTCAACTGACCCCATCAGTCTTTTGAATTTTAAGGGTCAGGAGCATTTCCCCCCCCCCCCATGATTGCAGAGGAGGAATTCAAGCCACACCCTTTCACAAATTATTCATTCAACTGATACCCCACCTTTCTCCCCAAAGGGGCTTGACATCATTCTCTTCTCCTCCATTTTATCCTCACAACAACCCCATGAGGTAGGCTAGGCTGAGAGCGTGTGACTGGCCCAAGGACACTCAGCGAGTTTGCACGGCATGAGTGGGAATTCGAACCTGGGTCTCCAGATCCTAGTCCCACCCTCTTAACCGCTGCACTACACCGGCTCTCTTTTAATCAAAGGTGAAATCCATGCGGCTGAATGGATTAAATGTCACACCAGGAATAGATGCGTGGACTATGTGGCTTGCGCAGTACGCATAAATGTTTGCTTGAACTGGCGGGCAGCATTTAAAGACAACGGAAGTGGGTAATTACAACCGAATTAGACGAGTCATGTTTGGAAGGTCAAAGCAATAATAACGAGGGCGAGAAATGCAATTGCTTATGCGCTGCTCACTAGATGGCAAGATTCTACGATGTCTCATGCCTTTGTGCTCTCTCTGCATCCTCATGACCAGAGGTACATTTTGCCTGGGCTTTTTGCACCAATGGCGTTTTGTCTAGTGTCTGTCACATTTACATTCTGCTTTCCTTTCGTCACACTGAGTGTGAACCTGAGTGTATGATGAGGCCATCTGCGCACTGATCATGGAGGCATCAGACGAGGGGACGGCCACCATCGGCTCCAGCCCTCAGCTCTGCAACATTGATATTAGAGTTGCCAGCCTCCGGGTGGGGCCTGGGGATCTCCTGCTTTTACAACTGATCCCCAGCTGACAGAGATCAGCTCCCCTGGAGAAAATGGCTGCTTTGAAGGGTGGACTCTAGGGCAGTGATGGCGAACCTTTTAGAGACCAAGCGCCCAAACTGCAACCCAAAACCCACTTATTTATCACAAAGTGCCAGCACGACAATTTAACCTGAATACTGAGGTTTTAGTTTAGAAAAAAGAACTCATGCATTGACATCTTTTGTCTTAAAAGAAAAACACAATAACAGGGCTTTCAATTATACAAACAACTTTTTATTTAAGACGACACAGACTCGGAGGCTGGGCTGCTCTCAAACTTACAAAGTATGAGCCGAGGTTAGACAAATTATCAGCATGCATACAACAGCAAAAATCACATTAATTGTTCAAAAGCATGCCAAATGCAAACTTTTACCTTTCAATACAAAGTTGCTTGTATAATTGAAAGCTCTGTTATTGTGTTTTTCTTTTAAGGCAAAAGATGTTAATGAGTTCTTTTTTCGAAACGAAAACCTCAGTATTCAGGTTAAATTGTCGTGCTGGCACTTTGCGATAAATAAGTGGGTTTTGGGTTGCAGTTTGGGCACTTGGTCTCTAAAAGGTTCGCCATCACTGCTCTAGGCTGATTCTGCATTGAGCAGGGGTGGGACCAGATGGCCTGTCTGGCCCCTTCCAACTTGGTGATTCTATGATTCTTTCCCAACGTTTGTTTGGGGTTTTTTAAAATCACCCTTCTCCCCTGCACTTGGGCTTTCTCTCTCTCTCTCTCTCTGTGAGTGTGTATGTGTGGTGGAGAGGGGAGGGGCTGGTTCTGCCTCTCATGGCAACTATTTTGTGGTTGCACCCATCACCCTATGCCAGAGTTTCAAAGGTGCCTAGGGGCTTAAAAAGGCTGGAGACCCGCCCCGACCTGGATGGCCCAGGCAAGACTGATCTTGTCAAGACCTTGGAAGCGAAGCGGGGCCGACCCTGCCAAGTACTCGGAAGGGAGACCTCCAAGGAATACCAGGGCCAGGACGCAGAGGCAGGTAAGATCAAAGCCACGTCTCTGAAACGTCCAGGCCCCACTATGGGGTCATCAAAAGTCAGTAAGGCAAAGCAGGGATCACAGTTACAGGAATTACAATCAACAACCAAACAAGCCGTGTGATAAAATGACAATTATATTTAATAACTCTTATAAACATCAATTATTTCACTTTATTTTTACTAAAAAGTCCAACATCCTTATCTTCATTTAATAACTCTTATGTGCATCAATTATTTGGCAAAAAAGACAAAAAGTCTAACATCCTCATCTTCATTTAATAACTCTTATGTGCCTCAATTAGCCTGTAGACACCTTATCAATGTTTTATACCAGGGGTGGCCAACCTTGCTTAACGTAAGAGCCACATAGAATAAACGTCAGATGTCTGAGAGCCGCAAGACAGGAACAAATATCACACACACGTTTTTATTTTTAAAAATATGCAAATTTGCTTTTTATTGATGTTAAATGGGACTGCCAAAAATAAAAAAAAAATGAGGAAAACCGGTTATTGATAATGATATTACTTGTTTGCTAATGATATTGAGAGAGAGAGAGAGAGAAAGAGAGAGATGGAAAGAAAGAATTAAAGAAGTGGAAAGAAAGAGAGAGAGAGAAACTAGGAAAGCAAATAGATGGGAGGGAGGAGGGAAGGAAGGAAGGAAGGGAGAAAGAGAGAAAAAGCATGCCTCCCCTTTGCTTCCCCAGCCGCCCTGCCAGGAGCCGCACAATGTGTGTGAAAGAGCCGCGTGTGGCTCCCGAGCCCCAGTTTGCCCACCCGTTTTATACCTTTAAGAAAGGAAAATTTAACATGCAGCTGCATGGAATCAGTCTGAATACTTTTTAGAGAGTTCCTAGCTGGTGGAGAGTATTTGTAAGTCTGTTTAAAAAGAAGGCTTTTAGCCAGAAGAAAAGCGGACTGATGTATGCCTCTACCAGGTACACCTAGAGAGCAACTGAGCCAGCATTTGAAATAGAGAGCATTTGCCAGCCATTAAAAATAAGGAAGGCTTTAGCCGGGTATTGAAGAAAAGACTGGTTGCTACTTTTTCAGAAAGAAATTAACTGGCTTGCTCCTAACTTAAGTACTGAATTTTCCGGCGTATAAGACGACTGGTCGTATAAGACGACCCCCAACTTTTCCAGTCAAAATATAGAGTTTGGGATATACTCGCCGTATAAGACTACCCCTCTTCCAATGCACACCAAGTACAGCGCCAGACCTTCAGTTAGTCCTTCTCTCTCAAGTGGCTCTGTGGACGCCGGAGGCTAAGAAACTGTAAGCTAGCTCACACCAGGGGCGTCGTCTTTTTAAATTCCGGGGGGGGGGGGGGTTGTGTGCCAGCACAACTTCTCCCTGCAGCTGCTATGAGCGGTGCAGGGCCTCCCCGTGAGCGGCGTGGGGGCTTCCTTCCCCGCGGCCAGCAGCGGTGCGAGCCCCCCTGAGAAATGAAACGACTGCTGCTTGCGCTGCCACTGGCCTTGGTAAGGGAGGCCTCGCGCCACTTGCGCCACCCCTGGCCGTGGGGCCTCGCTGCAGCCGGCACAAGCGGCGCAGGGCCTCACCACCACAAGCGGCGCAAGGCTTCCTTCCCCGCGGCTGGCAACGGCACGAGCAGCTCAAGACCTTGCCGCGGCCGCCACGAGCGATGCGAGGTTTCCCTCCCCGCGGCAGTGCAAGCGGCCCGAGGCCTCTCTTCCCGCGGCCGCCGGCGGCGTGAGTAGCAGCCGCTTCATTTCCCAGGGGGGGCCCTGCCTATTCCCACCACACTAAGCCCCGCGCGCCGTCTTTCAGAAGGCGCCCTTTGGCTGGAGGTCTGCACAGTGCCCTTCCCTTTGGTTGCCCCCTCGTTCCCCTCCGTCGGCCGAGCTGTGGACGTGGTAGGGATGGGGTAACCGCAGATTCTCCAGTCCGGCTTGGAAGTTTCATCACCCGCCCTATAAGACGACCCCCGGCGTATAAGACGACCCCCGACTTTTGAGAAGATTCTCCTGGGTTAAAAAGTAGTCTTATACGCCAGAAAATACAGTACTTTTGGAACTTAAAGTAAGTTACAGGGCACAGATTATTAATTATCTTAAAGATTATAGAATAACATTCCATTCAGCTTCATGTTCCTCTCAATAATTATGTTTGTTCTAGGATTGTAGTGGAAGCAGTAGCGATTATGAAAATCAGAAGATATGAAGAGAACGAAAAAGAACTTAGGCTGAGAAAACTTTGAAGGAAATATAATAGCAGCCAAGCTGCACCTAGAGGCTGACACCTTTTACTCTGTGTAAAGTTACTCCTGAGGAAGATTGGTGAAATGACTGTATAACTGGGCGGTCATTGACACGTTTTGCCAAATAATTGATGCACATAAGAGTCATCAAAAGTCACCACGGCTTCCAGGCACATATACACAATACTCACCCCCCCCCCCCTGAAAACTGAGATGAATGATAGAGTTATTTCAACAGATGCCGCGGACCTTCTGAAAGGAGGTGCAAGAGGAGAATGAAGGCTTCGCCTGTAGCCCTGCCCTGGATGTCCTGATCATGTCAGATCTTGGAAGCCAAGCAGGGCTAACCCTGGCAAGTAATTGGAAGGAAGGCCTCCAAGGAATACCAGGACTCAGGACGCCAGCCAGTTTGGTGTCGTGGTTAGGGGCGCGGACTCTAATCCGGGAGAACCCACTCCTCCACGTGCCGCTGCTGGCGTGAGCTTGGGTCAGTCACAAAGTTCTCTCAGAGCTGTTCTCTCATGACCAGTTTTTGAAAGAGCTCTCTCA
Source organism: Lepidodactylus listeri (assembly GCA_029233225.1). Taxonomy (NCBI): domain Eukaryota; kingdom Metazoa; phylum Chordata; class Lepidosauria; order Squamata; family Gekkonidae; genus Lepidodactylus; species Lepidodactylus listeri. The sequence continues at coordinate 8,118,032 of JARCFY010000021.1, read as the reverse complement.
GCCCCACCTACCTCGCAGGGTGTCTGTTGCGGGGAAGGGAAGGGGAAGGAGATTGTCAGCCGCTCTGAGACTCCTTCGGGTAGTGAAGGGTGGGGTATAAATCCAGTCTCCTCCTCCTCTTCTTCTTCTTTGTCTTCTTCTGTGTCCCACCTCTCTGAAATGTCCGAACCCCACTAGGGGTCGCCAGAAGTCGCCACACACACAGTGACCACTAAAAAAGGCTGGAGACCCCTGTCCTAGAATGGTGCTTACTGCCCCATACAACCATGTGGACAGAAACCATCATCTGACCACCTTAAGGGAAGGTATTTATGACATGGGGAAGATCCAGGCAATTAGTCCCACACATGTGGTCATTGACTTTTCCACAGTACACAAAAGCCATGCTCCCTCTAAGCTGTGGAGTCCTGTGAGCAAGAATCCTACTTGGTGAGCTCCTGGCATTAAAGTTTGGCTACTGCATAAATCAGTCTGCTCTGGAGCCCCATCCTTCTTGAGCGAAGACCAAACCGTGTGAGCCGGAGGCTAAAAAACTGTGCGTTGGCTCACACTCACTCAGCTTACAGGGAACACTGTCGGTGGCACGGATCCACAGAAAAGCTCTTCCCACGCCGCTAGTATCACATTTAAAGGGCACCTTTAACTTTAGCCTCCTGGTACTCCAAAATCTGGGAGTATTATGCACGGGATAAAATCTCTGACAAAATATCATACAGTAAAAACAGGTTCTAAACATTCTAATCTTCAACTGAAATGGCTCCCTTTCTTAGAGTCTGCTTTTAGCAACGATTCCTTTTCAAAATATCCTATACCTAAACTGTACTAGGATGCTATTCACATAATGTAAAGCTCGCTGCAAAATGTTGTTTCCGTCTTAGTTTCTGTTGTTTATTACTTGTTACGTTTTGTGTTGAATGGTTGAAAATAAAAAATATATATTAAAAAAGGGGGGGGGGGGCACCTTGGTTTCCAAAGAGAAGAGGGTTGAAGATGGCAGCATTAATTTCTCAATTGCCGTGGCAACACTAAACGGCTTCGTGGACCTCAGAGGGCTAAGTGTAGGGTTGTCAAGTCTTACCAGGCTTTTTTTTGGGGGGGGGGGGGGGGAGTCCTTGCTGTCCCGGTAGACTTCTGGTTCGTGTGCTTCTGAGATCCGATGAGATTGTGGAGTGAAATGAATTATTTGCAGCTGAAATGGGGAAAACTTCCCGCCGTCCCATTCCCAGGTGACGTCATCGCGTCGGACACATTGGGGCGGGACCTCTGTAATTTGAGGGGAAACCATAGAGTTCTCCCTCGAATTATAGAGCGTCCCCCCTCAAAAAAATGTGCCCAACATGATATCATCACCTCTAGGTGACATCATCGCGCTGTGCATGTCTCCGCAGCCCGGCAATTTAGGGGCGGGGTTCCCCCCGGCGGCCCAATCCGGGCCGGCGGGGAGCGGGCCAATTAAGCAGGGGTTTCCCCGCCCCCCGGGGGGACTTGGTAACCCTAGCTGGGTGCCACCTTCGGTCTGTGTTCATTTGATTTGAGTACATAGGACGTTTACTCACCTGGAGGCAGGAGGGGAGGAACTGACAGACTGCACTATAGGAATGCTAAACCTTTTTTCCGTTTAATGCATGAACTCAAAACGTGTTCCTCTTTTGCTGCTATTAACTCTCGTCTGGGAGAACGCCAAAGGCCTTGCTCTCTCTTTACGGAATTAATCAGCCAGAAAAAACACAGTGAGAAAAGATGTCCTTCCCCTCTCCCCCGCCTGCAACTCATCACCTGTATGACTTGCCTTGGTAATATTTTACTTTGAAAAGAAAAGGAGAAAGACAGAAAATCGACCTGTCCAAGCATGTCCCGGTCTGCGTGCTGTACCCAGCGCATTTGTTGGCAGTGCGTGCATACCTGAAGACAACAAGGGCGGAGCAGGGCCATTCATAACAGGGGATCATCCGTAACGCCTACGCCTGCCAAAATCACACTGGGTGTCTGGAGATAAGGGTGCGGGCCTTTATACGTCTCGATCTCTGTGTACACTCAGAATATCAAGAATAAACAAGGTACTGCTGGAGACAGTTGACGCCTTCTGTAGCATTGGTTGGAAAGTCATCTGTTCCTGTTCTTTCCCCCCCCCCCCCCCCGACTTCTTTCGGTCCGCTTATTTCTCATCTAATGGGACGGCGGGAAGTTTCCCCCATTTCAGCTGCGAATGATTCATTTTACTCCACAATCTCATCGGATCTCAGAAGCTAAGCAGAGTTAAGGTAAAGATTTCCCTTGCTCGAAAGCCAATTGAATCCGACTCTAGGGGGTGGTGCTCATCTCCGTTTCCAAGCCAATGAGCCAGCGCTGTCCAAAGACTTTTTCCATGGTCACGTGGCCGGCTGTTACCTTCCCGCCAAAGCGGTACCTTTTTATCTACTTGCAATTTCTTGCTTTCGAACTGCTAGGTTGGCAGGAGCTGGGGCCAGAGACGGGAGCTCACTCCATCACGCGGCACTCGGGTCTCAAACTACCGATCTTCTGGTCTGCAGTTCAGCGTCTTAACCACTGAGCCACCAGGGTTAGCCCTGGTTATTATTTGGATGGGAGACCACCAAGGAAGTCCGAGGTTGCTACGTAGAGACAGGCAAGGACAAACCACCTGTGGTCGTCTCTTGCCTTGAAAACCCCTTGAAGGGTCATCGTTAACTAAGTTGGATGTGTCTTGACCATTAAAAAAAGAAGTCCAACCATTTCTAACAGGGAAGACTGAAGCAGACTGGTAGTTTCGGCCTCAGAGCTGGCCTAAATCCTGGTTTGAGATGAGCAAAGGCAAAACCAAAGGTGAAACCAAGAGGCTCTGTGTGGTGCAGTGGTTGGAGTGTTGGGCTAGCATCAGGGAGACCCAGGTTCGAATCCCCACTTGGCCATGGCAGCTGGCTGGGCCAGTCACACATATATAGTCAGCCTAACCTACCTTGCAGGGTTGTTGTGAGGATAAACTGGAGGAGAGGAGAAGGATGTAAGTCATTTTGGGGCCCTGCTGGGGAGAAAGGTGGAATATAAATGAAGTCAGTAAATAAATAAATACAACCAAGGCGAAGGAGGGGCCGATGTTGAAGGACAGCAAGTGGCGATACTAAACTCTAGCTACCGGTCTGAAAATTGTCAGGAATGTTTTGGATTGTGTTTTTGGAATGGCTCAGGTACATGGGCTGTTCATAAAAGGGCTGTGGCTCAAAAGCCTTCGATTGGCCCTGCAGCAAAGCACTGTCTTTCCTGTCCATGTGCAAGAGACCGGAGGGAGCTGTTCGGCAGTGAAACAAAAGCACCCTGCACATGCTCAGAAGTACCTTTATATTATCATTTCTATGGATGCCACAGATTTCGCCATGGAGATGTTCGACAATCCAATTCACCTTCAGCTGGGAGGCAGTCAGCAGATCTGTTCAGTTCACCACCGAACGACTCAAACACACAGTGAATAGATTTGCATTGGGGTTTTGCAACACTGCGCGCACACCATAAACGGTGCCAGTCCAAATCGAGCCACACACATGAACGTGTCGTAACAAAGATGTGGGGAAAGCAGAACTCAACGGGCCGGGCGAAAATGTGCACGCGCAATGCTCAAATTGTGCAGCACGGCACAGTTTGTAAGGAATCGTTGCCGCAACTTGCCGAACGGCAGCGAACAGGCTGAGAAGCAGTCCAGCGAAAAATCAGTTCCCTGCTCACAATTTTTATCTACCTGTCCCAAAAGACTAGAACTTGAGGGCCTCCAGTGAAGCTGATGGGCAGTAGATTCAGGACACACGCCAGGAAATAATTCTTTACACAGTGCGTGGTTAAAATGTGGAATTCGCTGCCAGAGAATGTAGTGATGGCCAATGCTCCCTCTACGCTGTGGAGTCTTGTAAGCAGAAGTTCTACTTTGTGAACTACTGGCATTAAAGTTGTGAGCGAGCGATCTGGCTCCTGCATAAATCAGTTTGCTCTGGAGCCCTCCTTCCTGAGCTGAGACAAAAATGTGTGCGCCGGACGCTAAAAAACTGTGGGCTAGCTCACACTGACTCAGCTTAGAGGGAACACTGGTGATGGCCACACGTCTTTTTCACCCCTGCAATCAAGTTGCAGCCAACTGATGGCGGCTCAGGGGTTAAGACACTGAGCTGCAGACTGGAAGGTCGGTAGCTTGGCAGTTTGAGACCCGAGTGCTGCATGATGGAGTGAGCTCCCCTCTCCAGCCCCGGCTCCTGCTAACCTAGCAGTTCGAAAGCAAGGAATTGCAAGTAGATAAATAGGTACCGCTTTGGTGGGACGGGAACAGCATTCCATGTGCCTCGGCGTTTAGTCATGCCGGCCACATGACCATGGAAAAGTCTTCAGACAGCGCTGGCTCTTCGGCTTGGAAATGGAGATGAGCACCGCTCCCTAGAGTCGGAGTCGACTGGCTTTCGAGCAAGGGAAACCTTTACCTTTAATTGACGGTGACACCCACCCCCCCTGGGGTTTTCAGTGCAAAAGGCTGTTCAGAAGTGGTTTGCCCTTGCCTGCCTCTGCATAGTGAATGACCTGGGGCTTCTCTGGAGGTCTCCCATCCAAATACTAACCTGGGCCAACCCTGCTTAGCTAGCCTGGACTGTCTGGAGACTAGATAAAGCGGGAGTCGACTACCTCATTAAATAATGTTAGGCAAGCTACTCTTCATCTGCAAATGGGGGGGGGGGGGGTGATAGTGAGACCTCCTCTACAAGGCTGTTGTAATAAAAGTAGAGACCTAGTTTACAAGGCTGTTGCAATAACAGTGGGAAGCTGGATTTGGGCTGGGGAGACCCGTTTGTGCAGTTCGTGGGGAACCTAGGGCCAGTCACCTATCAGCCTATCCTACTTCACAGGGTTGTTGTAAGGGAAGTTACTATCTGTGGAAGTTAAGGCAGTCCTCGCGGTATAGTTGATCATGCCTTTATTGCGTTGTTCTCTGATTCTGTACACCAGCCTTTTCATTCTATGCAATATAACGATACCCTGTATTGTTGGCCAGTTGAGTAACCCTGCTTGCTCTGTACTACACTCGATGGAGCTGGGCACGGCTTTTTTGTCTAGAAAAAGCCCAGCAGGAACTCATTAGCATAATAGGCCCCACCCAGCTTCAGAGGCAGGGGGCTGGGAAAGCACAGGGTAGGCACGGAAGCTTGCCTCTCCCCCCCCCCACTGAGCTTCTCCGCCCCATTTCAGCATCACCTTTCTAGTCTACCCCCCCCCCCCCCAAACCAGGCAGCCAGGGAAAGGCGCTGCTGAAGTGCCTGAGATCTGAAAGTGCCTGGGATTTATTGCAGAGAGACTCAGGGAAGTGCGGGGGGGGGGGGGTTAAATGCCTTTCTCTCCCTCCCCCAGATCGGGGAGGGAAAGAAAGGCCTTTTCAACCTGCCTGGGTTCCCTGCCTGCCCTTTTCCAGCTGGGACATGCCAGCTAGAGAAGGGAAGGCAGAGAGAGGCTTTTCCTTGTCAATTTCACTCTCCGCTGACTGGCGGGGAGTGAAATTGACAAGGGAATCCAGGGGCTCCCCAGAGGGAAAGAGGGCATTTGAACATGCCGCCTTTCCCTCTTGTATGTAACGTGGGGAGGGCAGTGTGCTCTGTAGCCACGCTTGCCAGAGGTATTGGCTGTAGGCATGGCCAACTCAGGAGCCAGCCGGAACTCCGTTCCTGTGCGTTCCTGCCCAAAGATAGCCCTGGAGCTGGGCATAGGCGTAAACTACGGGGGGGCTCGAGGGCTCAGGCCACCCCCGAAATTTCCCAGCGGGGGGGACTGAGCCCCCACCGGCAAAACGGAGCGCCTGCCACCACCTCTCTCCCCCCTGCCTCCCCGGGCCCTTCCTAGGCCTGCTGGCCGGCTGGCCACCGCCGCCAGAGCCTCTTTCTCCCCCCCCCCCAGCTCCCCTGTACCCACTCCTCCCTCCCGGGGCTCCGGGCAAATGCCCAACGTGATAGTGTCACCCGGAAGTGATGCCACCGTGCTGGGCCCGTTGCCGGGGCGACACTCTAGCAACCGCCCCAAAACTCTATGGCACCATAGAGCTTCAGGGCGATTGCCAGAGTGTCGCCCCGGCAACTTACCCAGCGTGATGGCGCCATTTTCGGGAGGGAGGAGTGGCCAGGCACACGGGGGGGGGAGAGGCGGCAGCGGCGGCATCTTTTCGGAGCGTGCACGCGCTTTGTGCGCGCACAAGCCCCCCCCCCCCCAGGATTTCAAAACCTGATGCCCCTGGTGCTGGGTATGTTTAGTCTGGAGAGGACTGAAAGGTGATACGATCACCATCTTCAAGTACTTGAAGGGCTTTCATCTAGAGGATGGTGCAGGGTCGTTTTCTGTTGCCCCAGAAGGTCGGACCAGAACCAACAGGTTGAAATTAAACCAAGTCTTCAGCTACACATTCGGAAGAACTTCCTGTGAGAGTGTTTCCTCGGTGGAACGGGCTTCCTCAGGAGGTGGGGGGCTCTCCTTCTTGGGAGGTTTTCCGACAGAGGCTAGACAGCCATCGGACAGCCGTGCGGATTCTGTGAACTTAGGCAGATCATTGGGGGGAGGGGGGGCGCGGAAGGGTTGCCTCAGTGCTTAGTTCTCGTGGCCCTTTCTGACACGCCCAGGGAAACGCTGATTCCCACTTTGGGGTCAGGAAGCCATTTTCTCTCCAGGCCGGTTTGGCCGGGGATCCTGGAGGGTGGGGTGGTTTGTTTGCCTCCCCCCTCTTCTGGGCACAGAACAGGGGTCACTGGGAGAGTGGGGACAGATATTTATGAATTCCCTGCATTATGCAGGGGGTTGGACTAGATGACTCTGGAAGCCCCTTCCAGCTCTATGCTTCCAAGGCTCTACTGTGCTTTTAGCTCACCGCTCTCATGTCAGCATGTGTGACACTGACTCCGAACGGTGAAACCCGCCCCCCCCCCGTTCTCGTTCTAACACGTTTCCATTCTTTTCTCCTAGTATATCCCGATTTCTCCCCCTCTCTGCGTTCAAACTAGGACCCCAAGAGGTCTGCGTCATGGGCAGAGAAGAGCTCTCAACCTGGCTGTGTGTGTTTCGGGCGGGGCGGGGGGGGGGAGAGTAACAGGCAACGCTTCTGGGCAGGAACACGTCCCCCACCCTAACAGCACCCTTATTCTCTTTCGTGAAGGGGGGGGGGGGCTGGCTGTCATCAGAGAGAGTGGCCCCCTCCTTTCTCCCCAGCCGACTGCCTCTTGCCACCCCTCACCCCCCCAAATGAAGTGCGAGGCTGCCCTGGCTGGCTCCACTCGGCTGCTGGGGCTGCGTGCGTCTACACTGGGAAGCGGTTTCACACCTCCTTCTCTCTCTCTCTCTCTCTCTCTCCCCCCCCCCCCCTTTGTAGGCGATGCAGCCGGAACGGCCGAAGGCGAAGGAAGCCGGGCTTTGCTTTCTGCAGCCGCTGTGAAGGGGGAGGGGGCGTCGGAGGCTCGGCACGCTGAAGGGGGGGAGGTGCATCGCGGACCATTCCGCCCCCCCCCTTTTGCAATCCAGGGACAGCTCCTGCAACCGCCTCCCGCTATCTCCGCTCCCCCCCCCGCAGGTGCAAACGCCCATGCAGCCGCTCAGGTAAGCCCCCCCCCCTCCCCAGGGGGATCTTCCTCTATTTGCAATTGTAGTCTTGGGGGGGGGGCAGTTAAGGAGGGGGTCCGTTTACTCTGTGCAGTTTTTATAATTGCGCGCGCGCACACACACACACACACACCACGGAGCCCGCCCCCCCCCCCTTTCGGACACCTGTTCCGGATGCGAATTCTTTCCCCTTCCCCGGTCCCCGTTCACACGGAGAACCTGTTGCGGATCTCCCCGCCCGCTCTGCACGCCCGGCGGCCGAGTCGTCCCCCGCAATCCGACACCGGCTTCCTTTGGGGCGTCGACCCCGTTTCCACGCGGGGGGGGGGGGTTACTCCCGAGTAACCCTGCACGGGTGAACTTTGCAAGGCGCGCGGATTGCACGGGGGGGGGGGGGGCGTCCAAAACGAAGCCACCTCTCTTCCATCCCGCCTTAAAAAAATATATATTTATTTTTTTTGCACGGTTACTCGGAAGTAAATCCCTGCGTTTCGTTGGGGTTTACGCCCGAGTCGGCGCCGCTTCGGGAGTCCCCTCTGTTTAAGTCAGCAGGGTTTCCCGATCCTACGCACGCCGAATTTAAGGCTGCTGTTCTAAGCAGCGGGATCGGGTGAACTTTCCTCCTAAACTCATTTTTTTTTGGGGGGGGGGGTTTACTCCCGAGTAAAACGTGCGTAGGATCGGGACCTGCAGCGAGACGTCCTAAACATGCCTTCTCGCGTGAAACCTTGGTTTCAGCGGATCTTGCTCCGAAGGACGCCTGCGCGCGGGATTGCAACCTTAAGCCCCTTAAGCCAACGTAATGGACTTTCTTATTTTTTTAAAAAAACATCTCTTTTCCTGGACCTCTTTTCCTCCCACCCTCTCCCAAACGTGCTTGGCTGCGGGCATGCGACATGCGAGGAATACAGCAGATTTCTCCCTTTCAGGAAGGAATCAAAAATTAGACGGGGGGGTTGGTTTTATTTTCTGGCAGTTCTGTTTTCCTGCCCTCCCTTCCTGGAAATCCTATGCTCAATTGGTGGTGCGTGATCCCCCATGCCAAATGTCAGATACATGCACTCCCCCAACCCACCCGAAATACACTTTTCAGACATGCAAACCCCATTCATTCAAGGGGTCTTGTGAAACAGAACCCCGGAGGGTGTGGTTAAGGCTGGTTCTTTTCCCCTCTGTCTCCCCCCCCCCCCCCACACACACACACACATACACCAACACACTATGGTGTAGGAGACTATTGCGCTATGCTCTTTAATTTTTCAGAATAGTTCCCACCCTTCTGATCTGAGCATGTTATCCAGAGAAATCAAGCAGTGATTCATTTCAGAACGAGAGGTACTGGGGTTCAGGGCCAGGTGGGAGCCCCCTCCTCTGTTTGGAAGCAAACCCAACAGTTTGGTGTAGTGGTTAGGAGCTCAGACTCCAGTCTGGGAGAACTGGGTTTGATTCCCCACTCCTCCACAAGCAGCTGCTGGGGTGACCTTGGGTCAGTCATGAGTTCTTTCAGAGCTGTTCCCTCAAGGGCTGTCCTCAAGAGACCTCTCTCAGCCCCGCCTACCTCCCAGGGTGTCTGCTGTGCGGAGGGGAAGGGAAAGGAGATTGTTAGCCGCTCTGGGACTCCTTCGGATCGTGAAGGGCCGGGTATAAATCCGATCTCTTCTTAATTCGAAGGTAATGGATCAATATGGGCAGGGGTCATTTCGTATAAAAAGAGGTGCAGGAGCTCATTTGCATATGCCACACCCCTAACATACCAGAAGTGTGTCAGAAGGCAACACCCACCCCTCAGGCTCCACTCCACAGGTGAGTGAAACTGACCTGCTTTTCCTCCATTCCCTTCCCCATCCAATACTTGGTGCAATAAAAAGAAGCGTCAAGAACACACCCTCATTCTCTTCCTGCTCCCTTGAAACCACCAGGTTTCAAGTAGACGTGAGATACCCAGGACATGTGCACCACCCATCCCTTCCCCTTCCCACAACAAGACACCCTGTGAGGTAGGTGGGGCTGAGAGAGGTCTTTTGAGAACTGCTCATGAGAGAACAGCTCTGAAAGGACTTGTGACTGGCCCAAGGTCACACCGGCAGCTGCATGTGGAGGAGTGGGGAATCAAACCCGGTTCTCCCAGATTAGAGTACAACTCCTGACCACTACGCCAAACCGATGGGGTAGAAGCTGCTGAAGGGTTGGTGAAATTTCTCCAGTACTTATGTGCCACGTGCCCAGATAAAAAATGGTATACTTAGAAAATTTATATGCCACCTTGAGCAAGTCTCTGGAAAAGCAGCACACAGTAATAAAAGGAACAATGATAAAATGATCAATATTAAAACAAAACATTAAAAACAATAAAGACCCTAGCAGGGCTTTCCCCGGGGCGCTGCGCTTCTGCACTGCTCGGGGAAGCCGAGGAGGGGGCGGGGCTTGGTCATGTGCCCGCCCCCTGGGCTCCTCACTCCCGGAGCTGTGCTCCCACTCTAACGGACCCCTGAATATGGGTCCCTCTTAGTCTGTCTGTAGCATTAGAAAAGAGCAAAGAGTCCAGGAACACCATAAAGACTGACAACATTTGTGGCAGGGGAGGAGCTTGGACTCACAAAACTTCATTCCCTGCCCCATATGTTGTAGTCTTTTAGGTGCTCCTGGACTCTTGCGCTTTTCTGGGTCTTAACTCGGCAGCTGAAATTTTTCAGAAAGGTCTGAGTTTAGGGGGTTTGTGACTTTAAAGAAGGGGGTGGGGCTACAGAGCTTAGGGGTGTGGCTACAGAAGGAAGTCAGAGCTATGAGGCACGGAGTCTCCGCCTAGGCTTTTTGTACCTAGCGCACCCTTCTCATCTAGCACTGTATCGGCTTGCAAACCCCAACCAAATTAAAATAATTTTTAAAGGACCTAGATGTGATCAATTAATTGTTGTTTTTTAATGCTGTGTAAAGTTGAGCAATGTGCTGGGTTGCAAGTTAGGTGGTGGAAGACAAATCTTTCCAGAAAACTTTTAGCTGGAAAAATGTACGCGACTTACCCTTCACTTTGCGGGAAATATCATATAGGGTTGCCCGTTGACTTGGGGGAAACAGCCCGGCCTATTCTCTAGCTTTCACACATGCTAAATAATGCCGTTTCAATCCACTTCTGCGACTAGTGGATTTTGCCGTTCCACACAGGAAAATCCAGTTGCAAAGTGGATTGAATATGCGTTATTTAGTGTGTGTGTGTGTGAAAGTGCTCGAAAAATCTCCAAAATCAGCAGGTAAAGTTCTTCCTGGTCATGAAGGAAAGCATTATCACCTGCTGATGGTCTGAAAATCAAGAGAAAGGGGCAGTGGAGTGCAGTGGTTAGGTTGTTGAGCTGCGATCTGGGAGACTCGGGTTCGAATCTCCACTCTGCCATGGAAGCTCACGGGGTGACCTTGGGCCAGTCGGACACTTTTCGGCCTAGCCTACCTCGCAGGGTTGTTGTGGGGATAAAATGGAAGAGAGGAGAATGTGACGTATGGTACTTTGGGTTCCCGTTAGGGAGAAAGAGGGAATGAATGAATGAATGAATGAATGGCCGAGAGCCCTTGAACAAAAGACCATCCAATCCAGCCATCTGATGTCTTCCAGGAAGCAAGGTAGACTACCCCTGTACATGGAGGCTCTATTTTAAGCTATCTTGACCTCAGTGCAGTTAATACACTAGGGTTGCCACATCCCCCCGGCCACCGGCAAAGGATTGGGGGGGAGGACAGGGACCTCAGTGGGGTACAATGCCATAGAGTCCACCCTCCAAATCAGCCATTTTCTCCAGGGGAACTGATCTCTGTCAGCTGGAGATCAGTGGTAAAAGCGGGAGATCCCCAGGCCCCACCTGGAGGCTGGCAACCCTACAAGGATATTTTAATAAGAGACCCTAGAAGGGTGCCTCGTTCCGATTTTTCCTGCAAGCCTCGATCTTTCTCCTTTCCTTAAGCCGAGCCATACCGTTGGGCTGCGTTTGCCAGACAGATGTGCTTGTTTGCGGTTCCCAGCCAGAAGGAGATGAAGGTTCCCTGTTGTTTAGATGTGAATCTTGATTGCCGCCTGTTGAAGTAATTGCAGTCCAATTGCTTCGAGGTGGAATCAATTTCCCTAAATTGAGCTTTTAATGGGAAACTTGCAAGGGGGCTGTGATGGCATGTGGTTTAAGGAGGCAGCGCGCCGTTGCATGGATTTGGCCGCACAGGTCTCCGCCCCCCCCCCTCCCCACCCACCCATAGTCTAGGAAAAACAGCTCCATCTGCTGGGAATTAATGAACTCCAGGCTGCGTTTAGTCTTGGGAGGAACCGATGCGCCACGGAAATTTGTGATAGATTCAGGTGGGGTCGCCGTATCGGTCTGAAGCAGCAGAACACAGTTGGAGTCCGGTGGCCCCTGTCAGACCAACGAAGTTTAATTCTGGGGACCAGCTTTTGTGTGCATCCACAGTTCAAAGGAGTGTGAGTCCAGTGGCACATTTAAGTTTGAGTCCAGTTAAGTTGGAGTCCAGTGGCACCGTCCTTTAAGACCACTAAAATTTCATTCTGGGTATAAGCGTTTGTGGGCACAAAAGGTTATACCCAGAATTAAACTTTGGTGGTCTTAAAGGTGCCACTGGACTCAAACGTAACTGGGCTCAAACCAGGGGTCGTTTCATAGAAAAAGAGGTGCGGGAGCTCATTAGCATAACTCATTTGCATAACTCATTTGCATATGCCACACCCCCTAACATACCGGAAGTGTGTCAGAAGGCAACACCCACCCCTCAGGCTCCACTCCACAGGTGAGTGAAACTGACCTGCTCTTCCTCCATTCCCTTCCCCATCCAATACTTTGTGCAATAAAAATAAGCGTCAAGAACACACCCTCATTCTCTTCCTGCTCCCTTGAAACCACCAGGTTTCAAGTAGACTTGAGATACCCAGGACATGTGCACCACCCATCCCTTCCCCTTCCCCTCCCCACAACAGGACACCCTGTGAGGTAGGTGGGGCTGAGAGAGGTCTTTTGAGAACTGCTCATGAGAGAACAGCTCTGAGAGAACTTGTGACTGGCCCAAGGTCACACCAGCAGCTGCATGGGGAGGAGTGGGGAATCAAACCCGGTTCTCCCAGATTAGAGTCCAACTCCTGACCACTACACCAAACTGATGGGGTGGAAGCTGCTGAAGGGTTGGTGGAATTTCTCCAGTACTTATGTGCCATGTGCCCAGATAAAAAATGGTATACTTAGAAAATGTAGATGCCACCTTGAGCAAGTCTCTGGAAAAGCAGCACACAGTCATCAAAGGAACAATGATAAAATTATCAATATTAAAACAAAACATTAAAAACAATAAAGACCCTAGCAGGGCTTTCCCCGGGGCGCTGCGCCTCTGCACTGCTCGGAGAAGCCGAGGAGGGGGCGGGGCTTGGTCATGTGCCCGCCCCCTGGGCTCCTCACTCCCGGAGCTGCGCTCCTGTGCGCTCCCGCTCCAACGGAGCCCTGGCTCAAACTGAACTGGACTCAAATTTAAAGGTGCCACTGGACTCACACTCCTTTGAACTGGGGATGCACACAAAAGCTTGGTGTTCAGTCGCACAGTCAAGTCCGACTCTTTGTGACCCCGTGGACCACCTCACGCCAGGCCCTCCTGTCGTCCACCCTCCTCCGGAGTTTGCTCAACTTCATGTTTGTTGCATCAGGACTCAAACTTAAAGGACTCAAACTTAAAGGTGACACTGGACTCACACTCCTTCAAACTGTGCACGCACACGAAAGCTTGTACCCAGAATTAAATTTTGTTGGCCTTAAAGGTGCCACCGGAGTCAAACTTTGTTGTATAAAAGGGGATTACACTAAGTTTTGTCGGCACAAAAACTCCCCAGCCTTTCTTCCGGGTCTTCCGGTCCAACTTTGGACTCCACTGCTGAGGTGCTTTTATTTAGTGGGTGGCAGAGAAGTGAAATGTGTGTAATTGGGGCGGGGGGGGGGAGTGTTGCTCAGAGCTGGCTCCAGAGAGAAGATAGAGGGGCTCCGGCTCCCTGCGGAGAACAAAATACGCAGAAGGAAGAATCCTAGCCAACCCTCTGATGAATGGTTTAGAGCACAGCCTGGGATGTGTAGCATTCATACCTCGTTTTTGGGGATGTGCCTCCCACAGGAGGGGAGAGAGAAACACCATCTGCCAAACTCTGTTTACAACGGAGGCTTTGTTCTGCCCAAAATGTCTAGGCAGTATTGTGAGGAGTTTTCTCAAACAGCCACGGTCCTTTGGACGGGTGGGGCGGGCCCCGGCTGAGGAGTTTGGGGCCGTTTCTAAGGACGTCGTTGGCCAGTGCCTTTGCTTTTGGGAGCTGGGAGTTCTAGCTGTAGTAACCTGGTTCCTTCCAGACTGGTATCTACCTGAGTTTCGAACCAATCCAAACCTCCACCTGTTTCCCTTGTCTCTGTTCCTTTTCTGTAGAGTCGCCAACCTCAAGGCAGGGCCTGGAGGTTTCCGAGAAAGCTGATCCCCAGACTAGTGAGATCAGTTCCCCTGGAAGAAATGTCAACTGCAGTGGACAGTATTTATGGTATACCATCGAGCAGGAGTGTCAAACTAATTTGTTATGAGGGCCGGATCTGACATGAATGAGATCTTGTTGGGCCAGGTCATGTATTTTATAACATGGAATGCCAGGTAGTGGAGATATAAACTTTATAAAGGACACAAAGATTTTTTTTTTACTTAAAATAAAAACAGGCTTAAAACATTAGCACTCTTGCAATATTTTGGTTATTTAACAGTATCTGGTAACTGACACCTCTTGCTCTGAATTCTTGCAGCCAAATGTCTGTGCTGTTGCAATCTTGAGTGTGCTGTTCAGGTAGCTGCAAACCTACTTTTGATTTTTTTGACACTCACCACCGAAATCTCATGCTCAAGAGTTCTGAGTCTAGGACCCAGGGGAAAACACGAAATGGCTGAGCGATTGAGAGAATCTGGCGAAGCAAGTGATGATGCAGCAGCAGCAACAGAGCTGGAAGCAGGAGGTGGCCAGTTCCAGGGCGGGCCTGATAGAAGCCCTCCGGGGGCCTGATCCGGCTCCCGGGCTGCATGTTTGACACCCCTGCCATAGAGTATGAGAGAGAAGTCCTAGAGTGACATCACGTCCCTGCTGAGTTCCCCCATGTCCCCAGAGTCAGCCCTCTCCAGGGGCCACCTCTAAATTTCCAGCAGTTTCCAGAGCTAGGGTTGGCCACCATTCTTTTGGTGCCAGTTTGGTGAAGTGGTTAAGTGCGCGGACTCTAATCTGGGAGAACCGGGTTTGATTCCCCACTCCTCCACTTGCACCTGGCTGGATGACCTTGGGCAAGCCATAGCTCTGTCCCAGCTGTTCCCTCAAGGACAGCTTGGGAAAGAGCTCTCTCAGCCCCACCTACCTCACAGGGTGTCTGTTGTGGGGAGGGGAAGGGAAAAGGAGTTTGTAAGCCGCTCTGAGACTCCCTTGGGGAGTGGAGGGCGGGGTATAAATCCAATCTCTTCTTCTCTTCTTCTTTTCACTGATGCCATGATAGTGGCCTGCCCCTTTCTCCTCTTGAATCTGTTCCAGCACAAGCGAGCAGGACTTCCTTAAGTTAGTGTCTTTAAAATGCAAGTCGGAGATCCAAGCCACAGTTTGCTTCTAGAAATTCAGCCTAGGGATCGCTTGCTCAAATCCTGCTGTTGGTTCTGCACTGAGTGTTGTGAGCTCAGAACTGCCAGCTGTACAGGGGCATCATCTTCCAAGCCAGGAAGAAACTTCAGGTTGCAGGAGTGCAAACAAGGTTGCTGGTATGGGCCTGTCGATGGCTCACCACAAGTGCAGAATCAATTATATCTTCAGATTTCCTAGTATCTGATACAGAGAAGGAGGAGAGATTGGATTCATACCCCACCCTTCACTACCCAAAGGAGTCTCCGGGCGATTTACAGTCCCCTTTCCCTTCCCCTCCCCACAACAGACACTCTGTGAGGTAGGCGGGGCTGAGAGAGCTCTTTCCAGAACTGCTCTTGAGAGAACAGCTCTGAGAGAACTTGTGACTGACCCAGGGTCACACCAGCAGCTGCATGTGGCGGAGTGAGGAATCACACCCAGTTTTCCCAGATTAGAATCTGCGCTCCCAACCACTACCCCAAACTTTTGAGTCTTGTATGCTTGCTCTTCTACCACAGACCAACATGGCCGCCCACCTGAAACTGTCTTCCCATTTCCTGTTGTCCTGACCATATTTTTTTAACCCCGTCCTGCCTCTGAAGAGCTCAGGGTGACACGCAGGGTTCTCTGCTCCCTGCTTCTCCCAACAATTCTGCCGGTTGGGCTGAGCAGAGGTCCAAATCAAAGGGGCCCTTTAGAGTTCCGTGTTGGATGCGCCCCATGATTTTAAAACAATACATTCAGGTGTCGTGAGCACCAGCTCGGATTGGGACTATGGGGAAAGGGGGTTTCGGTTTCCTCTGTGCCAAAGGCTTTAAAAATGCCCAGACCCAAAAGGGAACAGCCCACACACATCCATGTCCCTGCAAATCAAGTTTAAAAATCGCTGGGAGCATGGAACGCCCAGAACACAGAAGAACTCACTAGTGGCCACCAGGGGACTTTATGAGTGAGCAGAACAAATTTAGGGTCCAGTGGCACCTTTAAGACCAACAATGGTTTATTCAAGGTCTGAGATTTCATGTGCACGCACACTTTTTCAAATACAGAAAAAGTGTGCATGCACATGAAAGCTCATAGCTTGAATAAAACCATTGTTGGTCATACAAGTGCCACTGGACTCTAAATTTGTTCTACTGCTCCAGACCAATACGGCTGACCCCCTGGAGCTACCTTTATGAGCAGTGTTCCCTCTAAGCTGAGTTAGCGTGAGCGAGCTCACACAGTTTGTTAGCCTCCGGCTCACGCATTTTTGTCTCCACTCAGGGCGGATGGGCTCCAGAGGCAAAGTCATTGATGCAACAGCCAACTCGCTCGCTCCCAACTTTAATGCCAGTAGCCCTCATAGCATGGAAGTTTTGCTCACAAGACTCCACAGCTGAGAGGGAGCCTTGTTTATGAGCGAGTGTAAATTTGAAACGGGGTCGGCCGCGTCCGAGATGCTAACCCCTACACTTGTGCTGCCGCCAGAAATAGTTGTGGAGATCGTTTTCCGTTTGATATTACAGTGTGATATTTCCACAGGTATTCAAACTATTTAGACTGGGGGTGGGAGCAGATAAACAGAAATTAACAACAACAAAACCCCTCAGCAAACGTAATGCAATTTGAATTTCTTTTTTTGGGGGGGGGGGGGGGAAATCCCACAAACAAGACCCCAACCCTCTGCTTGTCCACACCCAGTGATCTTATGAAGTTTATCAGTGCCATCCCGTCTCCCTTACTGCCGCAAACTCAGGGACTCACAGATGTTGCAGTTTGCTAGTTTTGGGCGCTAAGCAGCCCTGACAGCTACACGGAACCTCCATGTCCAGGAACAGTGTACCCTGAAGGGATCGCTGTCACCAATATACTTTGCTCATGAGGGCTTGCAGGCACCTGGCTGTGCAATGCTGGAAACAGGATACTGGCCCCTCGCTTGGATCCGGCGATGCCGTTCTGGCCTGAGGTTCGTACGTGAAACTCCTGAACCGGCAGCCGCCGGAGGAAGCCGCTTTGTCGAAAGGGCCAAGGCTTGCGGCCCAAGGGATGGCCACCTCTCAAGCCTGGCAGCCCCTGCGGACGGGCAGAGGCCAGGTTTGGCCCTCGGGCCTTCTGTTGCCGACCCCTTGCCTTCCCAGCTGTAACCTTTCCGGGCTTCCTCCTCCAGTTCCTCTGCAGCTCCAGCGTCTGGAATCCAGCTGCAGCCAGACTCCTCCCTTCCCCCTCCTCCAACCCCTTTACGCTCCTGTAACCGGAGCTGTGCCTGGGCGAGGCAGGCGGATCCTGGCTCCTGAGTGGCCCAGCGAGGTGCAGGTCTGCAGGCATTGGAAGGGACCCGGGTATGATTGATGGCCAGAGCTGTTTTCTACAGAGAGGAGGCGGGTGGAATTTGGTGCGTGCTCGCAGAACCGTGGGGCTTCCCTGTAGCCACATTCCTCCTCTTATGCTGCCCCTGCCTCTGTCGGATTTCTGTTTTGTGCGGTGTCCTTTCGCCTCCCGAGTCCTCCTCTTCCTTGGCAGCTGGTTTTTCATCGTCTCCTTCCTCTGACTCTATTCTTTCTCTCTCTCTCTCCTTCTCTCTCTCTCTCTCTGTGTCTTTGAAAACAACTCTAGGGAGAGGATAGTGGTTAGAGGCAAAGCTGGATGGATGGGTATGGGGAAAGGGGTAAGAGCGGAAGCCCTGGGACTGGTCCAAACCCTCTTTCTCTCTCTCTGCATCTTCCCATCAGGTAAGACCCATGCTTTCTTAGATTGCTATGAACGCTGTTGTTAATATATGTGGCTTTCTTCTGTTTTGACGCCTTTGGGGGGAGCAGCGGTCTTGGTGCCTTCCCCCCCACACCTCTTTGTGCCTCCCGGTCCCACATGTGGCACCCGCCTTCCCCACATCTGCGCCGATTCCACCTTTTATGGGCACATTTCTCTTCCCACTCGGTTGCCGGCTGCACCTGAATGTCTTTGGCTTGGAGAACAGGAGAATCCGGGCCAACAGATCCACTCCAGGAGCAGTGACTTGGTGGCACCGAAAAGATATCCCTGACCAGTCTGTTTGCCTAGCAGGGTGACAGGCGAGGGGAAAGCCGGCAGGAGAAACCGTGCTGCGTTTCCCCAAAAGATTGGTAGCCGCAGAGAGGGGGAAGAGAGCTAGGCTGATTCTCACCTGATAAAAACTTCTGGTTTAATTTTTGGAGAGATTTTTTCCCCCAGCAGCGGCGGATACCTTCCTGCGCTGTCCACCCCTTTGCTCGGGCTTGTAACATTTTCGGAAAGGGGGGGAGGGGGGAACCCAGGTGGGCCCTCTGCTTTTCTGAAGATCATTCCGGATGGGTTAGGCCAGGGGTGGGCAAACTTGCTCCGCGTAAGAGCCACCTAGAACAGGGGTGGCCAAACTTGCTTAACGTAAGAGCCGCATAGAATAAACATCAGATGTCTGAGAGCCACAAGACAGGAACAAATATGACCTGCTTTTATTGGAAAAGAAGCAAATTTGCTTTTTATTAACATTAAATGAGACTGCCAAAAATAATAACAAAAGGGGTAAAAGCAGATATTGATAATGATATTAATTTGTCCAATGATATTTGTTTGCTATTGATATTTAGCTTCCCCAGCCGCCCTGCCGGGAGCCACATAATATATGTGAAAGAGCCGCATGCGGCTCCCGAGCCACAGTTTGCCCACCCCTGAGTTAGGCTAGCAGCAGAGTTAAACCCGGGAGCCCGGAGGGGGCTTTGCCTCAGTGAATGGCGGCGGTCTATAAAGTGTTGCCACTCTCTGATTTTACTTTGGGGGAGAGTTCTGGAACCACAGAAGCCTGATGGATCTGTTAGCCTGACTGTGCTAGATCTGGAACGTAACAAACCGGGTCTGTCTCCAGATTGGGGGTGGGGGTGGAAGAAACCTATCGACACACGTTTGGAGATGTCTTTCCTGCCCTAACCTGCCTCAACTGTTGCAGCTGCCAGATGTTCCTCTCTGTAGTCACCCATTTCAGTGCAAAAGGGGGTGGGGGGGAGAAATCTTCTGAAAATACATAGGTTTTCCTCTCCCTTCTCCAAACGGCCCCATTGGGTTCCTCCTAGTCCTTCTGCGCCAAAGGAAAACGTTTCTCTTTGCTACCTTCGCTTTTTGCATCCCACTTGAAGCCCACAGTTTGTTTTTATGGTGTCGAGAGCGAAAGAGGGGGAGAGAGAGCGCGCGCGCCAGAGAGAGAATTTTCAGAATCACAGCTGAAAACGCCATCTGTTTCCAATGAATTCCCCCCATTGCTTTTCGGCAGTGTTTCTGGCCGGTTCTTCGCTTGCAAATTCCTTCAAGCTCCGAGGACTTGTTTTTCTTGGGGGAGGGGAGGGTAACTTCACACAGGGAGAGTTGTTCCTTCCAAAAACGCTCCAGTTCCTTTACCTCGGCCCTCCCCCCTAACCCACCCCCCACCCCACTTTCATCAGAGGCAGAAGGAGGGAAAGTTGAAGGAATGATTAATGTGCTAGAAGTTAAATCTCCTAAAATGGTGCGTTCTTGGGGGGGGGGGAGAACTTTTTATTTTATTTCTTAAGCCTTTGGTCTTCGCGAAAGACAACTGGTCGCACCAAGGAAACAATTCACTTTGTCGAAAGGAGAGAGAGATGGAATTATTTCATATTTGCTGCGGTCGAATGTGCAATGCATCCTGTCTCCCCAACTCCAGGCGAGTTTTTACAACCTTTGGGCCTGCTTTTTGAGAACTTTCGTAAAAACCCTAGGACTTCAACGCAGTTTTGCTGGGAAGGCCCGATCCGATTCAATCCGTGGCTGAGTTTCTTTTTTTATACGAAGCACGCTTGCTCACCTGGTAAGGAGGAACTTGATATTAGATCCTGGGTACGCAGCGTGTATTTGGAGTCCTCATTCTCCTCCGCAGCAATTGGCGTGTAATAATCAAGCTTGGGGGGCTTAAAATAGGGTACTATCCAGTTTTCCAATTGGATGGAAACCCCTGGAGGTAGTGAAGAGGGTCATGAGATCTGTGAACGTCATGTGCCTCTACTCTTTGCAGTTTCTACCCCACCCTTAACTCAAGGGGCAGGAACTGTGATATAAAACTCTCCCGGCGTCACCTCTAAATCCATTTGCAAAGTCCACAGTGATGTCCCCTTGGGTTAAGAACGTTAGAGCTTCACGGGATCGGACCGAGGTCCAAGTGTCCCACTTTCACTACAGGCCAGGTAAATTCTTCTTGAAGTGCACAGTCAAGGTATAAAGGTGATGACCTTTGCCCTCAGCATCTGTTCTTGGGAGGTATACTGCCTCTGTACATGCAGGCTCCATTGAAGACAGAGTTTCCGTAGCCGATAGTCCTTGGTAGACCTATTCTCCATAAAGGTGTCAAATTCTTTTTTAAAAAGCCACCGAGGCCAGGGGCCAATGTACTCTCTAGCCCTAGCAAATTTCGGATCATTCCATTTGTCCCTGCTCTAAACTTACCACTGATGGGATGACCCTCTAGTGTTATGAGAGGGTGAGAGGAAGGTTAATTCATCTCCCAGTGGTTCAGATATTTTTTAACTTTGGTCGTTTCCCACCTTTTTCCCAAGCTGAACAACCCTGCAGGCCGATCCATGCACAAGTCAAATTCGCTTCTTGGGAAATATGCCTTGGTTTGCCTTATAGTCTCACAGCCCAGATCCTGGACATATTTCCTCCGAGATAAGGCCCACCAAATTCAGCAGGCCTTTATTTTCGCCCATAAGAAAGGCCGCCACTGTCTGGCCGCTGTCAGGATCAGACCTTTGGGGTTAACAGACTTTTCAGTCAGATCCAACCATGCGATCACCAAAATCCACCCTCTATGGTGTCTCTTTGGTATACTGTGTCTCCAGGCCGGTTCAGCTATGCCAAATGTGTTTTGCCAAGCTGGGGAGGACGCTCCACAGTTTTCCAGCTGCCGTGTGTTTGTTAGGCATATAAGAGTTGAAGCTTCTCAGGTCTGACATGAGTTTGGACTGTTTCTGTCTCTGTCTGGAGCAGCGTTGTTGGTTTGTCCTTGGTCAAGAGGCAAAGCAGGAGACCGATCCGTCGCACACCAGATCTCCCACAGTGGGGGAAGCAGAAAAGACAAATGTAGCTTCCCACGGGTACCCGCAAGATCCCTGCTCAGCTCTTAGGCTCTTGAAATAGCCGGACAGTATCTACTGGAGTGTCAGCTGTGCGTGGTGGGGAAGAGGAACCGGAGTCACGTGTCCAGAGTGACAGAGTGGTTAGAGGATATGGGAGACCCGAATTCGAATCCCCAGGCTGCCGTGGAAGCTCACTGGGTGAGCCGGAGGAATTTTGACACTCTCAACCTGAGGAGAAAATGGAGGCGAGTAGAACAACGCCGGCCTATTAGGGTTGCCATTTAGGAGCGGCGAAGTCAATGAAGTCAATAAATGTAGGAATAAGAGTAGCGTGGCACAAAATCCCAGCTTTGTCTTCGCTTCCTCTTTGGAGAAGACGGAAGGTGGGGGGAGGTTGTGAATCCAATCTTATCAGGTCTCTAAAGGATCGAGAAAACATATCCCCCCCACCCCAAGTCTTGTTTCACAAGAGAAAAAGGCAATAACTGTCTTGTTTTAACGATGTTGCTGGTTGGATTCCGGCCGCCGTAATTCACAGGGGTTTGTCGTGTGCAACGCCGGAAAACACAACTGAAGTGCCTAGCCGAGAATGCGATTCAGTGCCTTTAACGTCGGTCTGAGCGGTGCCGTTTAAGAATGGGCCGCTGGACACCATCCAGAGAAAGTTTGGGCCTGCCGAACCCCCTTTGAAATCGAGTCCCGTTGAAGGAGCTTGGGATCTACTCCAGGGTGGGCCCTCGCGCTCTCCGTTTGCCCTGCTGTGATTTGTGGCAGACGTTTCCCCGCAGCCACACGATTGGGAGCAGCTCTCCAATCGTCCAGGGCGTGTGGTTAATCCCGGATAAGGACTGGCCTCTTGGTGGCCGTTTTTTTTTTATCAGATAAGTTGATAAATGGCTCTGGTCTCTTTGCTGGCAAAGCTCCGCTGCTAAGCTGAAATTTAGAAAGCGGGTTAAGAGGTTGTCCTGGAGGCCTCCTAAACTCTTTAAAAGGCGGCGCTGGGCTTGCGAGATCCCCCGAATGCCAGAGAGATGGCAAAATGACCCAAGAGAAAGGAGTCAGTTTTGACTTTGGGGATATCACGACGAGGGAGGGCGTGGAGGGAGGGGAGACCTCAGTAGATCGGAGGCGTTCATTATTAACCATAGATTTGTAGGCTGCTGTTTTGGTCCTTTGGAGCAAATCTCAAAGCACTTGTTGGGCAATCGCTTTCCAGTTCTTTTTTTTTCTTTCCTGGGGGGAATGCACCGGAATGGAGACCTTTTCAGCATCTTTCTTTTTAAAATGTTTTAAAGGCCCTGAGTTTTCAGCCTCCCGAATGAAAACTCCCACTTCCCTCTCGAGAGTTCCGGCACCTCCTTTTCCAAGCCTAAAAAGCCCTTGCCTTTCCCTGGGACCAAACTCAAGTTAGAGCGAAGCAGAGCCTCCATGTTCAGAGGTAGTTTAACCCTCCGTACCAGCTGGTGGCAGTGAAAAGTGCCGTTGAGTCACAGCTGGCTTCTGACAACCCTGCAGGGCTTTCAAAGCAAGAGAAGTTTGGAGGCGGTTTGCCCTTGCCTGCCTCTGCATCCCAAGCCCTGGTATTCCTTAGAGGTCTCCCACCCAAATACTAGCCAGGGCTGACTTTGCTTAGCTTCTGAGATGTGACAAGATCCGGCTAGCCGGTGCTGTCCAGGTCGGGGCCAGTGTTCCCTCTAAGCTGAGTTCCTGTGAGCTAGCTCGCTGGCTCACCCATTTTTGTCTTTGCTCAGGAAGGATGGCTCCTGGTTCATGCAGGAGCCAAATCACTCGCTCACAACTTTAATGCCAGTAGCTCACAAAGTAGAATTTTTGCTCGCAAGACTCCACAGCTTAGAGGGAGCACTGCGCCCACGCTAGCCGCCGGGTGCAAATGTTTCCACCATGTCCTGCTTGTGAGTCTCCAGAAGGCACCCAGCGGGTGGTGCTGGGGGAAAAAATGGCTGACCTAAATGCAGCTTTTCTTACGTTCTGGTTGGGTTTAGAAACCTGGGTGGCCAAAGCCATGGGGAAGAAGAAAGGGTACATTCTTGGGACATGGAGACACTGGCATTAAAGTGGTAGTCGTCAGAATTGTGTCAGTTGCGGGGCAGTGCCATTCTACCAAGAGGTCCGCTGGGTCACCAGAAGGACGATTTCCCAACCCTGTTCCATGCAGTAGGGTATCTGATTTCCTTACGCACTGTTTGCTGCAATTCCTGGCCTAGGCCGAAAATGCCAAACCCAGTGACACGAGGCCTTTTCCGGGGCAGCCGTGACCTAAGCCGTAACGGGCTGCTTTGTGGAGAACAAGAACACACACATACTTCAAGTGGGCTGCTGGTACACCCCCAGCCACAGCCTGTGTGTACTTCTCATGTGCCTGGGTTGGCGGAACAGTTAGATCTGAGTGCAGTGGCCCCTTAGGGACCGACAAAAGCTTCAGGGTGTGAGTTTTTGAGAGTCAAAGCTCCCTTTGACTCTCAGTCTGGTGCAGCGGTTAGGAGCACGAACTCTAATCTGGGAGAACCGGGTTTGATCCCCCACTCCTTCACATGCAGCTGCTGGTGTGACCTTGGGTCAGTCACAAGTTCTCTCAGAGCTGTTCTCTCAAGGGCAGTCCTCAAAAGAGCACTCTCAGCACCACCTACCTCACCCAATGTCTGTTGTGGGGAGGGGAAGGGAAAGGAGATTGTAAGCCGCTCTGAGACTCCTTTGGGTAGTGAAGGGCAGAGTGTAAATCCAATCTCCTCCTCCTCCTGTTCTTCTTTGTCAAATACAAGCAGGAATGGAGGTTCAAATCTAACAAAGGGAATCTTTGACTCTCAAAAACTCACACCCTGAACCTCTCGTTGGTCCCTAAGGTGACATTGGATTAAAATCTAACTGTTCAGCTGTGGACCAACGCAGCTACCCTTTTGAAACTGTCTGGGTGGGTGGAAGATGATGCCCCTTAGATCTACGGATTGCCAGTTGCTCCTTTTGGAGGAAAAGCAGAGAGGATTCTCAGATAGGCGCACCCCCCAAATTCCCCATTTCCTGCCTCACAGGAGTTGCCAACAGACCTGGAGAAATATGTTTTCCCCCTTTAGTAGAGGCTTAATGTATGGGACTAGGCAAGTGATGCTTTTCATGGTATGGAAGTAAAGAATATCGCCTGGTCAGTATCATCCTGTTAAGCTGTGGTTAAAGGGACTGGGCTTCCCCCCCCCCCCTCCTCCAGGCAGTTGGCAGCCAGTGCTCCCTCTAAGCTGAGTTAGTGTGAGCTAGCTCACCGTTTTTTAGCCTCTGGCTCTCACATTTTTGTCTCAGCTCAGGAAGGATGGCTCCAGAGAAAACTGATTTAAGCAGCAGCCAAACTGCTCGCCCACAGCTTTAATGCCAGGAGCTCACAAAGTAGAACTTTTGCTCACAAGACTCCACAGCTTAGCGGGAGCATTGCTGGCAACCCGTCTTGCTAACCAAAATCTTGTGCTTTCACACATTCTTGTGGGTTGAAGCAACCCTTTAAATCTACTTTGCGACTGGATTTTACTGCGTTGAATTAGCAACATCTACTTGCAGATACTTGCTAACATGCATCGAAACGGGGATTTGAAAGTGCATTTATTCCATGCGTGTGAGAACACCATTTCGTAGGACTAGGGGAGTTCCACACGGAGGACACTGAAGGCATTGCCTACCCCAGCACAAAGCTGGAAGTCAGCTACTGAGCAGGATGCGTTGCCTGTGCGCAACTCCCTGCGGACGATGCCTCTAACTGTTGGTGGTGCTGAAATGGCACAGCCCCGTGGTAGGATTTGTGCCCCAGGCTGGCCTGGCCCCTGGTAAGTCTGTTGTGCTTATGGTTATATAGAGTCTGGCATAGCATCATCCACATTGTTCTGGCCTCTGCGCATTATGTGCACGGTGGCCTCGGTCTTCTGCGTTCGTCGTCTGGAACTTTGGCACTGACTAGAAATGCATGCTGCTCCTCCCTGTCTCCTTTCCAGCCTTATTCGCGCAACTTGACCGCCAGGACCAGGGCCTTCTCAGTGGTGGCTCCTCACTGGTGGAACGAGCTCCCGGAGGACATCAGGGCCCTGCGGGACCTCTTGCAGTTCTGCAGGGCCTGCAAAGCGGAGCTCTTCCGCCAGGCCTTCGATTAGGAGCCGCCACTGGGGGAAATGGCCCCTGGGGAAAATGGCGGGTGGTATCACCGGCCTACGAAATCGGTTGGTGGAAGTTTCCTGGCCTGTGATCCTTAGGCTGCTACTCTTGCGTTGGTTGTTATGCACTGCCTTTCTCACGATGGGTTTCTGAATTGCCGCCATCTCTGTGGTCTTATTTTGTTAATTTCATACCGATGGATTTATGTTTAACTTATGTATGAATGTTGGCTTTAATGTTGTTAGCCGCCTTGAGTCGGCATGCCTGGCTAGGCGGGATATAAATCTAAATCAATCAATCAATCAGTAAATGACTCGCTCCCAAATTCCGCCGCCCCTCTTTTCCAGCTTGCAAAGCCCTCGCAGTTTCTTCTTCCCTGTCCGCGTCGGACCCACAACTCTGTATTTTCATCCTCTTTGTTCCTTCTCTCGTAAATGTAGGGGGTTCTTAGCCATCCTTCTCACTTGGGTGGCAAACAAATTGCCTCGAGCTGAGGTTGGAACTAGTCAAGAGGGCTGGAAAGAAACAAACCCGCTGGGAATGCCAGCAAGGAAAACGGGGGGGGGGGGGGGATGAGAAAGCTCACAGTGCCACCGAACAAAAATGGGAAGGAACAGAGAATCCCGCAAATTCATACATTCTGCCTCTACGCTCCTTCCTCCTAGAGGGGGAATACAAGTAGACCAGCATGGGGTGGAATATTGAATGCACCCTGGCTGTTCCCCCCCCCCCTCTTCCCCACTTCTTCCTCTCTCCCTCCCAGTCCAAGGTGCCTATAAAAATGGACCTTGTAGATGGTAAAGGAGAGAGGGTCCCTGTGGGGGGTGGGTTGTAATAAAGTAAATGGGGTTAGCCAGGCTCACAATGAAATAAGGAAAAGCATTCTTCAAGTCTGAATGGCTGGATCTCCCTTTGAATGGGATAGGATTAGTGGGGGCTGGAGGTCTCCTGGAATTACAGCTCCTTTCCAGGTTACAGAGAGAAATCCCCCTGGAGAAAACGGCAGCTTTGGAGGGTGGAGAAGATGCCCGTTACACCCCACTGAGGTACCTCCCCTCTCCAGTTCCGCACTCCCAAACGTCCAGCGATTTCTCAACCCAGAGCTGGCAACCTTGGGTACCAGTGTTTCTTCTAAGCTGAGTCAGGGTGAGCTAGCTCACAGTTTTTTAGCCTCCGGCTCACATATTTTTTGACTCAGACCAGGAAGGATGGCTCCAGAGCAAACTAATTGATGCAGCAGCCAAATCGCTCGCTCACAAGTCACAACTTTCATACCAGTAGCTCACAAAGCAGAAGTTTTGCTCACATGACTCCACAGCTTGGAGGCAGTGTTTCCTCTCAGCTGAGCTAGTGTGAGCTAGCTCACCGTTTTTTAGCCTCTGGCTCACACATTTTTTGTCTTAGCTCAGGAAGGATGGCTCCAGAGCAAACTAATTGATGCAGCAGCCAAATCGCTCGCTCACAACGTTAATGCCAGTAGCTCACAAAGCAGAATTTTTGCTCACAAGACTCCACAGCTTAGAGGCAGTGTTCCCTCTAAGCTAAGTTAGTGTGAGCTAGCTCACAGTTTTTTAGCCTCCGGCTCACACACTTTTTATCTTAGCTTGGGAAGGATGGCTCCAGAGCAGTGTCCCCTCTAAGCTGAGTTCATGTGAGCTAGCTCATAGCTTTCAAGCCTCCAGCTCACACATTTTTGTCCTAGCTCAGAGAGGATGGCTCCAGAGCAAACTAACTGATGTAGGAGCCAAATCGCTCGCTCACAACTTTGAGGCCAGTAGCTCACGAAGTAGATTTTTGCTCACGGGACTCCACGACTTAGAGAGAGCGTTGGCAGGAGCTTTAGTTTCTATTGTTGAGATTGAGGTCCTGTTGGTTAAAAAAACCAGCCCATCTGTTTTCGGATATAGATCCCTGGGTCACCCCGTCTCTAGATCCTCTGGCACTCAGTCCCCTGCATTTCTAGCTTGGAGGCGGTGGGGCAGGAGAAGCGCTCTGTCAGCCTGCAATCCTGGAGAAATTCTGCCCACTACTCAGGGCAGAGCAAACAAGAGAGCCACAACCCCGCAGAGCAAGTACAGTAAGGAACCAAAGAAAGGTTGTGGAAACATTATTGTATTATAACATAAATGCAGTGAGAAATTTACATAAATATTACAAAATACTCAAAGTAATCAGTTCAGTTCTTTACAGTTCCTGACGAGGTTTTCCAGAATAAAAACTCGTTTCATCCAAAGACTTCGTCTGAGCAGGAGAATATTATTTGATAGGTTGCATGACGCATACATTAGAGGCAAATTGCCAAAAGACTTATAGTACTATAATAGATTACACGCAAAGCATGACGAGTGATGGCTACAGTGAAAGATTCATAATTCCATTATATAATATATTATATAGTGGAAAATACTATTCTCCTGCTCAGATGAAGTCTTTGGATGAAACGAGTTTTTATTCTGGAAAACCTCGTCAGGAACTGTAAAGAACTGAACTGGTTACTTTGAGTATTTTGTAATATTTATGTAAATTTCTCACTGCATTTATGTTATAATACAATAGCGTTTTCACTACTCAGTGTAGGCAGGGTTGGCTGGATCCGTGGCCTTACAGTAGCCACTGTTTATAACCACCAGATTCAGGCTGGTAGCCGTGTTGGTTTGAAGCAGCAGAACAAAGTTTGAGTCCAGGGGCACCTTTAAGATCAACAAAGTTTCATTCTGGGTATCAGCTTTCGTGTACACGTGCACAAAATCTTGCGTTGTTGTTTTTGTTGTTGTTCAAGAAAACATTGTTGTTGTTCAACAAAACAGAGCCAGTTTGGTGTAGTGGTTAAGTGCGCGGACTCTGATCTGGGAGAACCGGGTTTGATTCCCCACTCCTCCACTTGCACCTGCTGGATGACCTTGGGCAAGCCATAGCTCTGTACAGGGGTCCTTTCATAGAAAAAGAGCTGCAGGAGCTCATTAGCATAATTTATTAGCATAACTCATTAGCATATGCCATGTCCCTTGACATCACTGGAAGTGTGTCAGAAAGGGAATGTCAGTTTCAGCCCCATTATACCCTATGGGCCATTGAAATCAATGGCAAAAACTCATAGGGTATATGAGGGGCTGGAGGAAAGGGGATTTGAGGGAGAGGCTCCAAACTTGCAGGGTAGCTGCTGGAGCCTCTCCTTGAAATACCCACCAAGTTTCAAGAAGATTGGACCACGGGGTCCAATTCTATGAGCCCCCAAACAGGTTGTCCCATCCCCTCCATTGTTCTCTATGGTGGGAAAAAATGTTACCTTTTTTTCTACCATAGAAAACAATGGAGGGAATGGGGGCAACCTGTTTGGGGGCCCGTAAAATTGGGTCCCCTGGTCCAATCTTCTTGAAACTTGGTGGGTATTTGGGGGAGAGGTCCCAGCAGCAACCCTGCAAGTTTGGAGCCTCTCCGTCAAACCCCCTCCCCTCCAGTTGCTTTTAAATTCGGCAGCAATTCGGCAGCAGGCTGAATCAGATCAGAGAATCTGATTTGGCCCATGGCTGCCCTAGTGGCCACTCCTGAGCTGGCGGAGCTTTGCTCCGCCTCGCTCTGGCCCCAACGGACCCCTGGCTCTGTACCAGCTGTTCTCTCAAGGACAGTTGTCTTAGAGCTCTCTCAGCCCCGCCTACCTCACAGGGTGTCTGTTGTGGGGAGGGGAAGGGAAAAGTGTTTGTAAGCCGCTCTGAGACTCCAAGTCAGTGAAGGACGGGATATAAATCCAATCTCTTCTTCTTCTTCTTCTTCTTCTTCTTCTTCTTCAGTCGCACAGTCGAGCCTGACTCTTCGCGACCCCATGGACCACATCGCACCAGGTCCTCCTGTCTTCCGCCGTGCTCCAGAGTTTGCTTAATTCCATGTTCTTTGCATCGATAACCGGGTACAGAATCCTGTACCTGGAATTAAACTTGGTTGGTCTTAAAGACAGGGGTGTAGAGTTTTAAAATCCCCGGGGGGGGGGGGCTCTTGACCATGTCCCCTCCCTCCCCCCCCCGGCCTGGCCACCCCTGCCTCCATCCATCCCTTCGTCCGTCTCGGGGCCAGCTGGGCAAATAATCAGCATGCTGGTGTCACCCAGAAGTGACGCCAGCACGCATGCCATAGAGTTTTGGGGCAACTGCTAGAGCGTCGCCCCAGCAACGTGCCCAGCGTGATGGCATCACTTCCGGGTGACGCCAGCACGCTGGGCATTTGCCCAGCTGACCCAGGGATGGACAGAGGCAGGAATGGCCAGGCCGGGGGGGGGGGGGAGAGGCGTCAGCCAGCTGGCCGGCAGGCCTAGGAAGGACCAGGGGAGGTGTGGCGGCGGGCTCTCTGTTTTGCCGGGGGGGGCTCAGTCCCCCCCCGGAAAATTTTTGGGGTGGCTCGAGCCCCCCCATAGTTGACGCCTGTGCTTAAAGGTGCCATGGACTCAAACTTTGTTCTACTGCTTTGTTCTAAAGGACATAAGCAGAGTTTGGGGACGTGGAAAACCTGGAATAATAACAGGAGATTGCACACTGGGGTGAGGGTAGATGGACAAGAGCCAAGGTAGGCTGGTGGTTAGAAGATCTGGAAGGTCTGAGTTTGAATCACCACTCGTGCCATGGAAGCTCGCTAGGGGACCTTGGGCCTGTCACGCTCTCCTCTCTCAGCCTAGCCTACTTCACCGTGTGGGGGCCGTGGGGTGGGTCAAATGGAAGAAGGAAGCACGGTGTTGTAAGCTGCTTTGCTTCCCCATTGGGGGAAGCAAGCAAGGTACAAATAAATAAATAAATGTAGCCCGGGTGAAAGGGGAACAAAATCCTAGGGAGTGGGGGTGGGGAATGAGTCCCCCTCACAGCAAAATCGACCTCCCCCTGCCCGTCTGCGTAAAGAGCCCCGGGTCCCTTTTTTCCCCTTTCATAAAGACTGAATTTGCTCGTAAAATTCTTTTTAAAGGCTCTGCAACCTGCAATTGTCAAATATTGTAATTAAGAGTGGAAATCCCAGAATGTCGCCATGGCTTTTTTTAAAAAAAGAAAAGAAACCGGGGTTGTAAAAATAGTAACGGGTATCATCGCTGGCCAGGTGTGAGCAGACAGCCCCTGCAGTAAGCTGCTGTTTGCCTGTGGCCCCCAAAGGAACTTCCCTGCAAACTAAAGAACCCATTTGGCCTTCCTATTGAGGGAACAGAGTGCGACAGAGTGTGTGTGTGTGTGTGTGTGTGTGTGTGTGTGTGTTTCTCATTGTGTCCCGTGCCAGAGCCTTCCCTTTGAGGAAGCCCTACAATGGGTTGAGCTGGGGTGCAGAGGACTTTTTTAAAAAGAAATTTGCTTCATTTCTAGTCCGCCCTACCCCCAAAGTGACTTTCCTCATTCTTCTCTCCGCCATTTTATCCTCTCAACAGCCATGTAAGGTAGGTCAGGCTGAGAGTAGGTATGATTGGCCCCTGGTCAGCATTCATGGCAGAGTGAGGAGTCGAACTGGGGTCTCCCAGATCCTAGACCCATGCTTTAACCACTACGCCACGCTGTCTTTGCGCTGCTTGTTACAGCAGGAGGAGAAACGGAACTGCCTTCCCGTACCAGACCAAAAGGTTCATTCGCTGCTTTTCAACGGTCGTCAGCCCTGGAAAGCTCACAAACCCTGAGCAGAAGAGGTTTTTCTTGTTGTTGGTCCCTACCATACAGTATTCCAAGGTAGACTGCACCTGTTCATGGAGGATACATTCACGTATCTTGTTTTCATGTGCTCCAGCATTCTTGTTTTTCAGCTGATGCCAGATGATTGAAAGTTTACAGATAAGGCACAAAATGGTTGGCTGTGCTTTGTTGCATACTCCATGCTTCCCTTGAGCAGTGGGTTCAAGTGAGGTCTTTTCCTGATGAGTATTGTGGGACTCGCCACCACAGGATGAGAGATGGCGGCCGCTAGCGGAGACGGCTTGAAAAGGGGATTGGAGAAATTCGTGGAGGTGGAGGAGAAGTCTATAAACAGCCAATAGCCACAATGGGTAAATGGAACCTCCATGTTTAGAGACACTCTACCTTTGAAGACCAGTTGCAAAGGAGCGACAATTGGGGGGGGGGGTTGGCCTCTTTGAGGGATTTTGGTTGACCAGTGTGAGAAATAGGATGCTGGACTAGGGGCACCACAGCTTTTCTTAGGTTCTTTGGGAGTGCCACCCAATGCTCCCTCTAAGCTGTAGAGTCTTGTGAGCAAAAATTCTCATTTTGTGAGCTCCTGGTATTAAAGTTGTGAGCGAGCGATCTGGCTCCTGCATCAATCAGTTTGCTCTCTGGCGCCATCCTTCCTGAGCTAAGACAAAAAAACGTGTGAGCCGGAGGCTAAAAAACAGTGAGCTAGCTCACACTAACTCAGCTTAGAGGGAACATTGGTGCCACCTCAATACCTACTCTTCTTCTTGTCCCTCCCCTCCAATCTTAACTCCTCTCCTTCTCTCAGTATGGTGTGGGTTGGCTAGGGAGAGCTGAGAATGAATAGAAAAAAATGGATAGAGATCCAATACCTTTGAGCACAAGCTGACCAGGAAAACCTTGCCTGGTCACCTATGGCGAGTTAAGAATCCTCTCCAGGCGACCAGGGCAGAGGAAAGGTACAGAAATGCCCCCTCCCCCCATTTTAGTCTTGGGATGATCAAGACAGGTTTGTCTGGACAGGTGAGCTGGGTTTTTTAAAAAAACTGTGGACTTAGGACTAGTAACTTACATGCTCTGTTGGCAAGGCTCTTTAGTTTTATGTTTTAGTCGAGTCTGGCAGAGAGAAAGGGGTCCTGGCATGCTTGCTCTCACCCTCCCTGGCAACAAGTCCCTTCAAGAGTTCCAGGGCTTGGACTTGTTCAGCCGGCTGGAGGAACAAAGTGTCATGTCGGAGCGCTGATTGAATTCTGCTGATTAATCAATGGAGGCTCCAAGCCCCGCTTCAGAAATGTGACAGTTATGGATGTCAGCACTGAAAGCAGATTTATTATTATTATTTTTAAAGCAGCTGAGGTTGAAAGATCTTGCAACGTTTCAAAAAGATGTTCCCTCTCAGCTCCTGTGAGCTTCTCGGAGTTGCCAGCTCTGGGTTGGGAAATGCGTGGAGGTTTTGGAAGCGGAACCTGAGGGAGGCAGGGCTGGGGGAGAGGCTTCGGGGTATAGAGCCCACCTTCCAAACCGGCCGTTTTTCGGGGGGGGGGGGGCTGATCTCGGTCACCTGGAGATCTGTTGAAATCCCAAGAGATCTCCAACAGCTGCTGGAGGTTCAGCCCTAAAATACAAAGTACAGTGTCAGGGAGTACAAACAAAGCAAAACTACTGTGTACAAAGACAATGAAGTAAAGAAATGTACAGAAATATTTACTAAAGGCTTGAGGGTTTTTTCTTGTTAGCAGCAACCAGTGGGGTGGATTGGCTGTGGCTAGACTGCTGGTCGGGACCGCTTACTGGGATAATCGGACCCCTCCAATCCTACAGCAATTGCATCGGCTTCTGATCTGCTCAAGGTGTTGGTTTTGACCTTTAAAATCAGACCGGGTTGGAACTAGGGAATCCAAAGGACTAGGGAATCCAAAGGTCATTTCGTAGAAAAAGAGGGGCAGGAGCTCATTTGCATAACTCATTTGCATAACTCATTTGCATATGCCACACCCCCTAACATACCGGAAGTGTGTCAGAAGGCAACACCCACCCCTCAGGCTCCCCTTCACAGGTGAGTGAAACTGACCTGCTCTTCCTCCGTTCCCTTCCCCATCCAAGACTTGGTGCAATAAAAATAAGCGTCAAGAACACACCCTCATTCTCTTCCTGCTCCCTTGAAACCACCAGGTTTCAAGTAGACTTGAGATACCCGGGACATGTGCACCACCCATCCCTTCCCCTTCCCCTACCCACAACAAGACACCCTGTGAGGTAGGTGGGGCTGAGAGAGGTCTTTTGAGAACTGCTCATGAGAGAACAGCTCTGAGAGAACTTGTGACTGGCCCAAGGTCACACCAGCAGCTGCATGTGGAGGAGTGGGGAATCAAACCCGGTTCTCCCAGATGAGAGTCCAACTCCTGACCCCTACACCAAACTGATGGGGTGGAAGCTGCTGAAGGGTTGGTGAAATTTCTCCAGTACTTATGTGCCGTGTGCCCAGATAAAAAATGGTATACTAGGAAAATTTATATGCCACCTTGAGCAAGTCTCTGGAAAAGCAGCACACAGTCATAAAAGGAACAATGATAACATTATCACTATTAAAACAAAACATTAAAAACATTAAAGACCCTAGCAGGGCTTTCCCCGGGGCGCTGCGCCTCTGCACTGCTCGGGGAAGCCGAGGAGGGGGCGGGGCTGCGCTCCTGTGCACTCCTGCTCCAATGGACCCCTGCAAAGGACCATCCTCTCCCATAGATTCCTGCCCCTGGGCCTCAGGTCACAGAGAGAAACCCTCCTGACTGTCCCATCAACCCCAGAAGTCTGTCTGATGGGTACAGAGAGAGGGACTTTTCAGTGGCAGCCCCACGATTACGGAAGAACCTCCTAAGGAAGGTGCGCCCGGCCCCCTCACTCTGGAAGTTTAGGAGGCAGCTGAAGACAGATTTATTTGTTAGACAGCTAATAAATGATTTTGCCTTGACCTGGCTGGCCCAGGCTAGCCTGATATCATCAGGTCTGGGAAGCTAAGCAGGGTCGGCCTTGGTTAGTACTTGGATGGGAGACCTCCAAGGAATTCCGGGGTTGCTACGTAGAGGCAAGCAAGGACAAAACCACCTCTTTATGTCTCTTGCCTTTACCTGGATGGCCCAGGCGAACCCGATCTCATCAGATCTCGGAAGCTAAGCAGGGTCGGCCATGGTTAGTACTTGGATGGGAGACCAACAAGGAAGTCCAGGGTTGCTTTTTGGAGGCAGGCGACAGCAAACCGCCTCTGAACGTCTCCTGCCTAGAAAACCCTACAGGGTCGCCATCAGTCAGCTGGGCCTTGATGGCGAAAGAAATAAAGGAAAGGAGGAGGTGAAATGAAGGGATTTCCGGACAGAGTTCTTTGTAAACTGTTCTCCATCGAGGATTTGCCCTCCCTACAGATGCTGGGAGAGGTGGCAGCTCTCTGAGCCGGAAAAGATCCGAGCTGTTCCCATGGCTTTGTGTCTGCGGGCTGGAGAGGGACCCCTCTCTGCCGATTCCTCACACCCATTACGGGAATCATGAACACCTCCAACGGAGATGCTGCAACGTCTTTTGGCAGGACCTCAGCTGGGCCTGATCCAGAGTTACATGCCTGGGGCTCTCTTCCAGAGTTCCTTTCGGGTTGGAACGGGTGTGAAAGGGATGGGGGGAGAGGGGGGAGACAGAGCGCATCGTGCCCCCCTCCTCGGGTGTTTCCAGCAGTCCCAAGACAGGAATTCCAGTGTGTGTGTGGGGGGTGCCTTTCTGTGCCGATAGATTTAGGGCTGAGCCAAAGAGAAGGCTGAGGAAACAATTCAAACTGAAGGAAGAAGGAACCGAGTCATTGCTCAGCGGCAAAATGCCAACCCATTATGACCGATTTATTTATTTCGATTTGTATCCCGCCTTGCCAGCGAACCGGCTCTAGGCAGCTAACAACATAAAATCATAGACATACAAAGTTAAAAACACAGCATATAAAATTTTAACTCATATTAAAATACAATTAAACAATCAAATCACAGCAAACAAACCAGCACCAAATACCAGCCACTTACTTATACCCTGCCAGGAGGCTTCCACCATAGATGTTCTAGAGGTGGCTCACCACGCCATCTACTAAGGGCCATTCCCTCTGGTGGCGGCCCCAAAAGCCTGGCGGAAGAGCTCCGCTTTACAGGCCCTGTGGAACTGCAAAAGGTCCCGCAGGGCCCTGATGTTCTCTGGGAGCTCATTCCACCAGTAGGGAGCCGCCACCGAGAAGGCCCTGCTCCTGGTGGTTGTCAACCTAGCCTCCCTCAGGCCCGGAAGGGTCCGGCGATGTTGGGTGCCTGACCGCAGTGCTGTCTGGGGTATATGCGGGGAAAGGCGGTCCCTTAGGTAGGCAGGCCCCAGGCCATATAGGGCTTTAAAAGTTAAAACCAGCACCTTGAACCGGATCCGGTACGCTATAGGCAGCCAGTGCAGCGCCCTCAGCACAGGCCGGACGTGGTCCCTCACTGAGAGGCCCATCAGCAGCCTGGCCGCGGCATTCTCCACTAGCTGCAGCCTCCGGAGCCGGGTCAAGGGCAGCCCCATGTAGAGAGCGTTACAGTAGTCTAGCCTTGAGGTGACCATAGCATGGATCACTGTCGCCGGGTCATTGCGTTCGAGGAAGGGAACCAGCTGCCTAATCAGCCGTAGGTGGTAAAAGGCTGCTCTGGGCCTCCATGGTTATGGTGGGAGGGAAGGAAGGTGTGTGTAAGCAATTAAAAAAAGAGCAACAGTCCAGGAGCACCTTGAAGAATAACAAAATTTGTGGAAGGAGGTGAGCTTTTGTGAGTCGCTGCTCAGTTCTTCAGAGATCTGAAGAATATAGATCGAGAGGTAGATACGGATCAAGTGTAGGTCAAGATGGGTGGCAGCGGAAAAGAGCAAGAGTCCAGCAGCACCTTAAGGCTGACAAAATACGAGGCCGGGGAGGAGCTTTCATGAGTCCCTGCTCACTGTTTCAGTGTAACCACGTTCGTATGATGTGGGGTGAGTGGGGGAGCATCGCTGTATGGGCAGGTATATCGTGGCACCCTCACTGTGCCGCAGAAGGCTTCTTGGTGAGGGCCTCGGTCTCCAACCTCCAGGTGGGGGCTGGAGATCTTCCGGGATTACAGCTGACCCCCCAGATGATGGAGATCAGTTCCCTTGGAGAACAACGGCTGCTGTGGTGGGGGGACTCTGTGCCTGAGGTTCTCCCCCCCCCCAAAAAAATCCCACCATTCAGATCTCTAGGTATTTCCCAATCCAGCGTTGGCAGCTCTATAATATCAGAGGATTTGGTGGGAGTTGGCAACTCCAGGGTAGAGGATTGTCCCCCCTCCATGCTGGAGTAGTGAGTTCGTCAGCCCGTCTCAGCCGTCATATCCCCCAATAGCCAGCTTGGTGCAGTGGTTAGGAGCGTGGACTCTAATCTGGGAGAACCGGGTTTGATTCCCCACTCCTCCACATGCAGCTGCTGGTGTGACATTGGGTCAGTCACAAGTTCTCCCAGAGCTGTTTTCTCACAAGCAGTCCTCGAGAGAGCTCTCTCACCCTCACCTACCTCACAGGGTGTCTGTTGTGGGGAGCGGAAGGGGAAGGAGATTGTAAGTCGCTCTGAGACTCAAGTGACAGGCAGGGTATAAATCCAATACCCTCCTCTTCTTTTCCTTCTCTATCTAGGAAATTCTGTCATGCAGGAAAAGCCGGGCGGCGGCCGGGGGGGGGGGGGGACGACAACCAAGCAACCCCATTGGGAGTGAGTAGAGTTGCCTCTTCTGGGTTGGGAAATTCCTAAAGATTTGGGGGGAGGGCCAGGGAGGGTTCGGGTTAGGGGGGAAAAGAACCTCAGTGGGGTATCATCCCGTAGCTTTGACCCTCCCAAGCAGCCCTTTTCTCTCAGGGAACCGCTCTCTGTAATCTGGAGGTCAGCTGTAGTTTCGGGAGAGCTCCAGGCCCCACCTGGAGATTGGCAGCCCTGGGAGTGAAGGCTAAATTAACTCATTGTCCTTAGCACAGCCTCAGGGGGCCCAGCTAGTGGCCAACCAGGGCTGGATCTATCTGCACACACACACACACATATACACACACACCCCTTTTCTAAGCGCTCTTTCTTGGTCACGCTTTTATTTTCACATACTGATTTGGTTTGTCGTCCGCCTTTCTCGCGGAGCCTGGAGGCAGGTGACAAAACAGAGCCACGCAATCGGACCAGTAGAAGACAGGGGGATGAGATCGGATCGCCAAGTTAGAAAACGGTGTCGTGTAAAGGGTGTAAGACTGTGGCGTAAGAAATGCAAACAAACTGGTTTGCGGAGATGAGGAAACCGTGCGGTAAAAGCAAGAAACACCCAGCCAAGTGCTGTATAGCGGCGGCACCTGTCCATTGCCATAGTTCTCCACCTACATGTTCAAAGTGATTCCCACTCATAATACACATATCTTGCTGTTGCTTTCTGTTTTGCTGACACACTGTGGGGAGTAGAAGATGGCGGATAAGTGCTCACCCAGTGGAATTTCCTTGAAGTTCACCTTGCTTCAATACTCTCTCTAAGCTTTGGAGACTTGTGAGCAAAAATTCTACTTTGTGAACTACTGGCATTAAAAGTATGAGCGAACAATGTGTGTGCTGCATACATTAGTTTGCTCTGGAGCCCTCCTTCCTGAGTGAAGACAAAAATGTGTGAGCCGGAGGCTAAAAAACAGTGAGCCAGCTCACACTAACTCAGCTTAGAGGGATTGAGCATTTCCCCGTCTGAATGTGCATGGATTTGGAAGGCTAAGCATATGGGCAGCAAAGGGGGGGTGGAGGTGATATTGGTGAAATAGGCCGAAGCCCGTAGGTGTTCTCTGGCACAAATCCCACTGAATTGAACCGGTGTTGTTCAAGAACATCAGGGTTCCATCTCAGTGGCGTTGGCACAACCTTGCGTTTGGACTGCCATCCCCAAAGTTTTGTGGTGTGCGATATTCTGTGCTGGGTCCTCTAGTTTTGGGGCAGGGGCAGGATCCAGAAAAGGGGGATTAGGGGAGCCATTCTAAAAAGCTTTCCTTGGAGCCCGGTCACACGAGCAAGATAATCCGGGAGGGAAGCGAGGCTTTTTGCGCTGGAGCAAAATGAAGCGCGGTGTCGTGGTCAGACAGTCTCCCGAGGCTCTGTGCTCAGGCCGTCAGCCGCCGATCAACACGGTGATGGTGAAGCGTCACAAAGTTCAGCAGCACCGCGTTTGAGCACGTGCGCAGGTCCGCGTTTGTGCACATACCACGGAGGTTTAAAAAAACCATCCAGCGTGAGACGGGACACAGACAGGCACCAGATGTGACAGGATACCAGCGCTTCTGCGACCCAATGCCCGCCTGCGCCCCGCGTTTTCCAGAAAATATTGCACTTTTGCTGGTATCTTTTAACTCCGCTTCTTCGGTATACAGGTTGCCAACAGGTGCAGGGATGCTTGCCAGATGTTTTCGTGTGATTGCGCCCTTAAACTCCAGCCAGCATTCGTGCCTGCCATGCAGCTACTGCTGCGTGTGATCGGACCCCTTGGAAGTAAGGTCCATTTTGCTGACTGGGGACCCCTCCCGGGAAAAGGTTCTGAGGATGGCGAACCTGATGGCATGCGGGTGGTGGAAATGGCACTTGTGTGGCAGATTTAAGACTTGCAGGCAGAATCAGTGGCTGAGGACGTGGAGGAAGTGAGTCAGAGGAAGTGGGTTTGCTGTGGTTCTGAATTTTAGCTTTCAGAATGTAGGGCTGCCAACCTCCAGATGGAGCCTGGAGGTCTCCCAGAATCACAA
This sequence comes from Lepidodactylus listeri, assembly GCA_029233225.1. Lineage (NCBI taxonomy): Eukaryota > Metazoa > Chordata > Lepidosauria > Squamata > Gekkonidae > Lepidodactylus > Lepidodactylus listeri. Next base: position 8,079,111 of record JARCFY010000021.1, on the reverse strand, counting down.
CTGCTCTTCAGTCAACAGAAATCAGTTGCCTTGGGGAAAAAATGACTGCTTCGGAGGGTGGACTCTATGGCATTTTCCTGCTGAGGCCCTCCTCCGCACGCGACACCCCCAAATCTCCAGTAATTTCCCAACCCAGAGCTGGCAACCCTGGCTTTTCTGCTTTGCCATCTTCCGGTTTGTTTCCTGCTGTTAAGAGGCACAAAGGACCAGACCCCTTTAAAGGTGTGGGGGGGGGGACCGGTGGGGGTCTGCGATGTAAAAAAGATCGCTTTTCAAGCTCGGGTTTATGATTTCACTTCTTAGAAACACTTCTGTTCCCTGGGCTTTGAAGTTCCCCTTTGGCAAACTTTGCTTCTAATTCTCCAAGCGGGCTCTGGTTCCAGAGGGGCAATGGGGGGGGGGGGGGCTTCTGGCTTCTGAGCTCAGGGGGCTTTGATTGATGGTTCTTTGGTTGTGCCCCCTCCCAGAAGTGGTAGGGGGAGGGCAGCAGGGGTGCAGAGGAGGGGAGGGGGTAAGGTTTCATTGCCGGAGAAGGAACGCCATCTTAGAGAGGGCCATTCTGGTCTGATTCGTCTGGCTTTGGGAACAATTCCCACAGCCTCGAGAAAAACCCAAGAACTGGCTTGCGGGTGTCGACCATGGTCCATCTCGGGGTTACCAACCTCCAGGTGGGACCTGGAGATCTCCCACGATCACAGCTGGTCTCCAGGAGACAGAGATCAACCCTCCTGGAGAAAACGGGTGCTTTGGAGGGTCGACGCTGTGGCGTTATGCCCTGCGGTGGTCCCTCCCCTCCGCAGACCCCCCCCCCCCTCCCCAGGCTCCACTCCCCCCCCCCCCCAAATCTCCAGGAATTTTTCAAGCTGGAACTGACAACCTTAGACTTAGTCCAGTGTTCTGCCCAGCAGGGAAGTCCACATGGAATTAAAAGGGGGGAGGTTGACAGATTTGTGGTGGATAGTTCTATCAGAGGCTACTAGCCCTGGTGACTAAACGGAACCTACACAGTCCAAGGTCGCCCTCGGAGTATCAGCGCTGGGAGGCAACATCTGGAGAAGGCCTTGGTCTCCATGCCCTGTTTGCTGACCCTCCAGGGCAACTGGTTGGCTGCTGTGCGAGACAGGATGGTGGGCTAGGGGGTCTGATCCAGCAAGGCACTTTTCATGTCCTTGAACAGCAGCTCTGCCCACCCCCCCATCGTCCCCATTCTTTGACTGTCATCCTCTGGTACCCAGAGCAAAACTGCCTTGATCCATGGAGGCTCCACTGAATTAGCCTGTCTGATATCCCTTGGCAGATCTGTCCAGAGTTCATCAAAACATGTCCCCCGGCATGGCTAGTGCCAGCATCGTGAGCAATATGGAAGCCGGTTCTGGCTGGAGAACATGCGTGTGTGTGTGGGGGGGGGGTCTGTGTAAGCCCCTCACATCAAACATCCCACAAGGAGGGGGTTTACCCTCTTCTAATGCCATCAAGGGTGGACGTGGTCTGGTCTGAATGAGCAGCGAAGAGTAGATGAGCGCAAGCATAGGTATTGCTGGGAACACGGTGAGGGTTGCCAAGTCCGGGTTGGAAAATTCCTGGAGACTTTGGGGGTGGAGCCAGGAGAGGGTGGGGTTTGGGGAGGGGAGGGGCCTCAGTGGGATATAATGCCATAGAGTCCGCCCTCCGAAGCGGCCATTTTCTCCTGGCGAGCTGATCGCTGTTGCTTGGAAATCAGTTGTGATAGTGGGAGAGCTGCAGCCCCAACCTGGAGGTTGGCAGCCTTAGGAATGGGGGTTAGGGTTGCCAGTTCCAGCCTGAGGAATTCTTGGAGCGTCAGGAGCAGTGCCTCTGGGGGCAGGAATCTGAAGTGGCCATTTCCTCCAGGGGAGCTGACCTCTGAAGTCTGGAGATCAGTTGCAATGCCAGGAGACCTCCAGGCCCTGCCAGGAGATTGGCAGCCCTGATTGGGTGGGCAGACAGAATGGGGGAGTCGGTGCCACTCTCTGCCACACTCCGCTTAGCACTGAATTGCACAATTGTCGGGACAGGGAGCGGCCGTTTGGGCACCTCCTTCGGTTTGTGGGTGGGCGGCGTTTGCAAAATGGGCTTTTCTGAACAGGTGTGCGTGGGACTTTGAAGATCTTGGCTGATAGGGGTGGGGCGGGAGGTGGAGTTCCAGCTGCAGTGCTTTTGCAAGACAGTTTGCTTTGGGAGAGTCCAGTTGGACTGATTCGGTGTCACAGGCCAGGACACCTGGCTTGCCAAACGTAATATCTCTGGATTCCAAGCTGGGGGTGGCGTACAAGGAAACGGGTACCCGGTGGCATCTCGCCTCCCCCCTCCCAAGCTCCAAGCAAAACCCCCTACCATTAAAGAGATCATAAGAACATAAGAGAAGCCAATGCTGGATCAGGTCAGTGGCCCATCCAGTCCAACACTCTGTCACACAGTGGCCAAAAACACCAGGTGCCATCAGGAGGTCCAGCAGTGGGGCCAGGACACTAGAAGCCCTCCCACTGTTGCCCCCCCCCCCAAGCACCAAGAATACAGAGCATCACTTGCCCCAGACTGAGAGTTCCTATCTGTACTTTGTGGCTAACAGCCACTGATGGACCTCTGCTCCAGATGTTTATCCAGTTCCCTCTTGAAGCCGCCCATGCTTGTAGCCGCCGCCACCTCCTGTGGCAGTGAATCCCACGCGTTAATCCCTCTTTGAGGGAAGAAGTACTTCCTTTTACCCGTTCTAACCTGACTGCTCAGCAATTTCAAGTTGTTCTTGTACTGTGAGAAAGGGAGAAAAGGGCTTCTTTCTCTGCCTGCTCTGCCCCGTGCATAACCTTGTAAACCTCGATCATGCGTTATTCTGGTTCAGAGGGCTTCGAATCCACATTCTGTGAGTGCTAACTGGAACACCCATGTTCAGAGGGACAGACAACTGTGAAAGTCTGTTGCATTGTGGGTTTCTCTGAGGCCTATCGGAGACTGTATTCGTTTGTGTCGCCCACCCGTCCCACTGAGACTCCAGGAGGATTACAAGCTGGCATCTTTCCCCCAGAACAAAGAGGAATCCACAGAACAAAGTGTCAGTCCAGGGGCACCTTTAAGACCGACAAAATTTAATTTTGGGTATAAGCTTTTGTGGGTAAGCACACTTCTTCAGCTAGAGGAATCCGAACAGCCTTCTGGGCCCAATTGCTTCCTTCATGGTTTACTCTGGAGCAAGCCCCCTTGCGAACATATTGCTGTCCCTCCACCTGTTAAGGGGTCTTTTCTGCACCTTTTCACCAGTTCTTCCCCCACCCTCCATCAAGTCGCATGCGGTCTTCAAGGCAAGAGATGAACGGATGTGGTTTGCCCTTGCCTGTCTCTACATAGCAAACCTGGGCTTTCTTGGTGGTCTCCCATCCAAGTACTAACCAAGGCAGACCCTGCTTAGCTTCTGAGATCTGGTGAGATCCAGCTAGCCCGGGCTATCCAGGTCAGGTCTGCAGTTCTTTATTCTCCCCCCCCTCCCAAATTGTATTACTGTGGGCAGTGTTCCCTCTAAGCTGAGTTAGTGTGAGTTAGCTCACAGTGCCTTAGCCTCCAGCTCACACATTTTTGTCTTCGCTCAGGAAGGAGGGCTCCAAAGCAAACTAATGTATGCAACAGCCCAATCGCTCGCTCGCAACTTTGATGCCAGTCGCTCACAAGGTAGAATTTTTGCTCACAAGACTCCACAGCTTAGAGGGAACACTGACTGTGGGTACTAAATTTGGGCCAGACCCTTGCAACGATTGTTCTTGTTACCACGGCTCAGCCGTAATGTCTGACATGCTCCATCGTGTAATATCATGTACGTTGCATGATGTGATATCTTACGTGATTCACAATGTAAGTATGTTATTTTTCTATAATGGCAGGGCCGTTTCCTCCGGGGGGAACTGGTTTTTATAGTCTGGCGTTGAGCTGTAATTCCAGGGGAATCCCCAGGTCCCATCTGGAGACGGGATTCCCGACAATGGGGAGTGCCTCCAAGCATGTACAGAGTGTCTTTATGCCCAGCCAGCTCTCAAGGGTTGCCAGCTCTGGGAAATTCCGGGAGATTTGGGGGTGGAGACCAAAGCTCCCGCTAAGCTGTGGCGTCTTGTGTGCAAAAATTCTACTTTGTGAGCTTTGGGGAATGAAAGTTGTGAGCGAGCGATTTGGCTGCTGCACCAATTAGTTTGCTCTGGAGCCGTCCTTCCCGAGCTGAGACAAAAATGGGTGAGCCGGGGGCTAAAAAACTGTGAGCTAGCTCACGCTAACTCAGCTTAGAGGGAACATTGGTTGGGAGCAAGAGGAGACTTGAACTTCAGGAGTGGGGCGGGCAACTTTGTTCTGACCTTCCCAGTGCATTTTTTTTTTAAAAAAAATAATCATTATTATTTTGTCCTGAAAGGAGCTCTACATTTTTTAAGAAACACATTTGAGGCCCATTTGGAATTTTCGGCCTCCTTCTCAGCGCCGGGAGAACAGCCTGGCAGACCCTCCCACCCCCACCCCCCAAAAAACCCATTCAGGGTGTCTCGTAAAAAGCTCTCTCTCCTTTCTCCACCCCCCAATAAAAACCCTGCGTTTGAGGAAGGCCAGCTTCATTTTCACACGTCCGCCCCGCCTCCGTGCACCGCCGAAACCCAGCCGTTATTCTTTTATGTTTGGAGGTGAATTTATTGCTCCATTCGGACTCTTTCTGGAGTCCACTCTGGATGGCCAATTTCATTGTCTTTCTTTCCACTTCGGTTCTCAGAGCCGCCTCCCCCTACAGCCCTCCTCCCACCCCCTTTCATTCCTTTGCTACCCAGGCCGAATTGGTTTTATGGGACTTTCTGCTTTTGTTACGCAAAAGGCAAGCATGATAATTGGGCGGTTTGGGGGGGGGGGACAAGATTGGCGCTCAATTAGCAGTTCAAAGGCAGGGTCTTAATGGGCTGTCATGGCCAAGCTTTGCTCTGGTCAGCTGGTCACTTCAGGCCTCGGCCACCTGCCGGGAGTCTCTCTTTGGCTGTGCTGGGAGCTTCTGAAAGGGGGCATCGATCACTGCTGCTCCGTGGGAGGAGAGTTCCATTGGGGCGGTGACACTCCCCTGAACAACTCTGTGCGAGTCCCTGACATAACTGATGCACCATCATCGGAAAGGGCGGGCTTGAATCTCTGTTCAGAACGAGTCTGACCAGCCTCTAGGGTTGCCAACTCTGGGTTTGGGGGGGAGGAAATTAGAGTCCGGTGGCACCTTTAAGACCAGCAAAGGTTTATTCAAGTTATGAGCTTTCATGTGTACGCACAGCTGACATCCTGGATCTATCTTCACGGTTGGAAAGTTCCTGGAGATTTGGGGGTGGAGCCTTAGGGAGTGGTGGAGTCTGGTGGAGGGAAGGGATCTCAGTGAGGTCTAATGCCCTAGAATCCACCCTCCAACGCACCCATTTCTCTCCAGGGGAACTGATCTCTGTTGTCTGGAGATCAGCTGTAATTCTGGGAAATCTCCAGCTCCCTCACCTCCTGGTGAGGGCCTGGAGATTTCCCAGAATTACAGCTGATCTCCAAACTACAGAGATCAGTTCCCTTGGAGAAAACGGTTGCTTTGGAGGGTGGTCTCTTGGGTATTATATCTCCGGGAGTTTCCCAATCCAAATTGGGCAACCCTAGGCTGACGGCAGGGGAAAGGGCCCCAATTTGGAGGGAGGGCTTTGTCGCTGCCTATCTCCCCATTTCGATGGCATGATGGATGACATTCTTTTTCTAACATAGAAGTAAAGTAAGTTTGGGAAAGAGCGAGTTGAAGGAAGTGGATGAAAAGGGGGTGGCATTTTATTAACTTCAATTCTACCCTGCCTTTCTCTCCCATGGGGACTCGAGGGGCAGCTGACACCAGTCTCCTCTTCTCCATTTTATCTTCACAACAACCCTGTTGGGCTGAAATGGTCTGACTGCCACTAAACCTCTGAATCCCAGAGCCAGGAGGCAACATCAGGGGAAGGCCTCGGCCTCTATGCCCTGTCTGCTGGCCCTCCAGAGAAACTGGTTGGCCACTGTTTGAGACAGGATGCTGGATTAGATAGACCACTGGTCTGATCCAGCAGGGCTTTTCTGATGTTCTTACGAAGGCCTCAGCCTCTGTGCCCTATTGTTGATCCTCCAGAACAACTGCTTGGCCACTGTGTGAGACAGGATGCTGGACTGGATGGACCACTGGTCTGATCCAGCAGGGCTCTTCTGATGTTCTTATAGATAAATTCATGGAGGAGGGGTTATCAATGGCTACTAGCCACGGTGACTGAGGGGAACCTCCACATTCAGAGGCACTAATCCTCTGAATCCCAGAGCCAGGAGGTAACATCAGGGGAAGGCCTCGGCCTCTCTGCCCTGTTGTCGTCCCATCAGAAGACCTGGTTGGCCTCTGTGTGAGACAGGAGGATGGGCTAGATGGACCTTCATGGGTCTCATCCCACTGGGCTCTTCTGATCTTCTTATCCCTGGAAAGGAGATTCCTTCTTGGGAGGAAGATCTGCTGTTAGCTCTGAAGGGCATGGAGACGGATGGCATTCTTTCCTTTGTGGGTGAAGAAGTCCATCTGTGCCTTCCAGAAGAACCCCCCCCCCCCAAAAAAATAGTAGTTTGCACAGTTCTTTAAAGAAAGGGGGTGTGTCCATAGAGGGGAAGGGGAGGTGCTAACTGGGTATGGTGAAAGAGGTGGCCAAAGCTATGAGCCCAGCCGTACCTGCAAATGGCTTTTTTGACTTGCCACTGTTACTTCGGCTTCAATGGAAAAACAAACAAGGCTGTTTCCAAGGGTAAGGAATTCAGATTTTCCCCCCCTTTCTCCAAGCAGTAGGGGTAACCAGGATCATTTCAGTGCTAAGTCACCTGTGCCTGCAATGCAGATGTCTCCTTACCCGATGGGAAATGGATTAAGTGAAATGGAATAAAACTGTGTTTTCTTGGCTTCTGTTCAAAATACGTTTCCAGGGCTGTGCCCGGAGCCTCCGGCTTTAGGGTGTGTGTCAGCTGTGGGGGTGGGGCGGACTTGATTTCCCAATATCCAGAATCTAAGACGTGGTATCAGTTAAGGCTGCAAGGAAAAGATTAGGATAAGCGCCGGCTTCTCTGCGCAAGCTTGGTGTGAAGGGTTCCTGCTTTTTTAAAAAAAATCAGCGACTTCCTAAGCTTTTAAGAAGGGGGATTTGAATTTAAAGATCGAAAAGCTTCGGTGAAAAGTGCCTTTCTGGAAACCTTGAAGCAGCCGTTTCTCCAGATGAGCCACCCAAGAGATTGAGACACTGCATAGACCCAGGCCCAGCAGGCAGTGTTTGTTGTTGTTCTGTCGCACAGTCGAGTCCAACTCTTCGCGACCCCGCGGACCACCTCACGCCAGGCCCTCCTGTCTTCCGTCGTGCTCCGGAGTTTGCTTAATTTCATGTTCATTGCATCGATGACACTGTCTAACCGTCTCCTCCTTTGCCGTCCCCTTCTTCTTTGCCCTTCAGTCTTTCCCAGCGTCAGGGTCTTCTCCAGGGAGTGCCCCCTTCTCATTTGGTGGCCAAAGTATCTGAGCTTCAGCTGGACGCTCCCTCTAGATAAACTGTGTACTAGAAATGCAAACAAATGTAAAATCACTCAAATAATTACAGAAGGCAAACAGCCAGTATCTTGTATCACAGTGATATACTAACCGATGAAACTGCTAGACCCGTGTACAAAGCACAACATAAGACTTAATTGAAGTCCATGATAACAAGGAATGCAGGGGTTAAATACCCTCATTCAGGGGTCATTTCGTAGAAAAAGAGGGGCAGGAGCTCATTTGCATAACTCATTTGTATAACTCATTTGCATATGCCACACCCCCTAACATACCGGAAGTGTGTCAGAAGGCAACACCCACCCCTCAGGCTCCACTCCACAGGTGAGTGAGACTGACCTGCTCTTCCTCCATTCCCTTCCCCATCCAATAGTTTGTGCAATAAAAAGAAGTATCAAGAATACACCCTCATTCTCTTCCTGCTCCCTTGAAACCACCAGGTTTCAAGTAGACTTGAGATACCCAGGATATGTGCACCACCCATCCCTTTCCCTTCCCCTCCCCACAATAAGACACCCTGTGAGGTAGGTGGGGCTGAGAGAGGTCTTTTGAGAACTGCTCATGAGAGAGCAGCTCTGAGAGAACTTGTGACTGGCCCAAGGTCACACCAGCAGCTGCATGTGGAGGAGTGGGGAATCAAACCCGGTTCTCCCAGATTAGAGTCCAACTCCTGACCACTACACCAAACTGATAAGGTGGAAGCTGCTGAAGCGTTGGTGAAATGTCTCCAGTACTTATGTGCCATGTGCCCAGATAAAAAATGGTATACTTAGAAAATTCATATGCCACCTTGAGCAAGTCTCTGGAAAAGCAGCACACCGTCATAAAAGGAACAATGATAAAATGATCAATATTAAAACAAAACATTAAAAAGAATAAAGACCCTAGCAGGGCTTTCCCCGGGGCGCTGCGCCTCTGCACTGCTCAGGGAAGCCGAGGAGGGGGCGGGGCTTGGTCATGTGCCCGCCCCCTGGGCTCCTCACTCCCGGAGCTGCGCTCCTGTGCGCTCCCGCTCCAACGGACCCCTGCCCTCATTAGACAACAGCTTCGTGTGCAGGTTTCAAATAACTGTGTCCCACGCGTTGACCGGTTCCAAGTTCGCATCTTGCCGTGCAGGCTTTATCAAAAGGAAAAGAACCTGAAACGAGTGCCAATGCTTCTCCAGTGCACGACGCCCTAAAGAATGTATTCTTATCGGGGAGCAAGGTCTCCCAAGTAAACAAAATGAATTGGAAATGAATTGATGCTCCCTCTAAGCTGAAGAGTCTTGTGAGCAAAAATTCTACTTTGTGAGCTTTACTGGCATTAAGAGTTGTGAGCCCGCAATTTGGCTGCTGCATAAATCAGTCGGCTCTGGAGCCGTCCTTCCTGAGTGAAGGCAAAAATATATGAGCCGGCAGGGGTCATTTCGAGCAGGAGCTCGGGGGAGCTCAGCTCTGGGAGTTGGTGCCAGCCCGCCCCCACCCCCTGGCGGGGGAATGCCTGCTTGTGTCATGGCTGCAGCAAAATGACCCTGTCCCCTGGAAATGACCCCTTGTTCCTCCGACCAGCCTTCTGAAGGCTTCAGCCACCACTGAAGCTATCCTCCCAGAATAGGGGTATTTCTGAGGCTTGGATTAGTAACTGTCCCCTCTCTGCCAGCTCTTTCTTTCTTTCTTTCTTTCTTTCTTTCTTTCTTTCTTTCTTTCTTTCTTTCTTTCTTTCTTTCTTTCCTTCCTTCCTTCCTTCCTTCCTTCCTTCCTTCCTTCCTTCCTTCCTTCCTTCCTTCCTTCCTTCCTTCCTTCCTTCTGACAGACTTCCGGTGATGTCAGGCGGTTTAGCATATGCAAATAAGTGATGCTAATGGGTTATGCTAATGAGCTCCTGCACCTCTTTTTCTACGAAATGACCCCTGTCAGAGCCGGAGGCTAAAAAACTGTGAGCTAGCTTAGAGGGAACACTGCAAGGGGCTACCGACAGCCAGTTCTAACAAAGCCTGGGAGAGGAAAGGATCCCTTTGAACCGGCCTTGGGGAAAGGACATTTTCTTTTATGCCTAGGGGAGGCCAACATCTGAAAAGCAGGAGCTCAGAACGTCAAGCAGGGTTCAGGGACCTTTTACAGCCAAAGGGAAGGACGGTGTCAAAACTGTGTGCCAGAGCCTTGACTTGGATAGTCCAGGCAAGCCTGAGCTCACCAGATCTCGGCAGCTAAGCAGGGTCGCCTCTGGTTGGTATTTGGACGGGCGGCCTCCAAAGAATACCAGGGCTGGGGGGCAGAGGGAGGCTATCAAGCCACTTCTCTGAACGTCCTCCGTGCCAGAGGTCACCTGAAAGACTAACAAAATTTGTGGCAGGGGGGGAGCTTTCGTGAGTATCTGAAGAAGTGAGCCGTGACTCACCGAAGCTCCTAGCCTGGCCCAAATTTTGTTAGTCTTTCAAATTGCTCCTGGACTCTTGCCCTTTTCTACTGCTGAAGACCAAAAGCGTCACTCAGAACTTTACTGGTGATTGACACGTGGATTAATCATGATGTTTCTGAAACCCAAAAACACTGGTTGTGGCGAGACTGAGACAAGGTGCACAGCGAGGTCTCGCAGTAAATCATAAATGTACCTGGAAGCACCCTGAGTGATTGCTTGCGCTTGGGTTCTGGGCAGCCATTCACTCCGACCGTTTTCCATTCTGTAAGCATCTCTAAGACATCTTTGAGGTCCATGATAAAACACTTGCCTGCCCTTCCCTTCACAGACTGGTTGTTCCATCAGCCCGCCTACCCCGCCAATATAACTTTAGATTTCATTTTTTTTTAAGAAGAAGAGTTGGTTTTTATACCCCGCTTTTCATTACCCGAAGGAGTCTCAGAGCAGCTTACAATCCCCTTCCCTTCCCCTCCCCACAACAGACACCCTGTGAGGTAGGTGGGGCTGAGAGAGCTCTTTCCAGAACTGCTCCTGAGAGAACAGCTCTGAAAGAACTTGGGAGTGGCCCAAGGTCACCCAGCTGGCTGCATGTGGAGGAGTGGGGAATCAAACCGGGTTCCCACAGATTAGAGCCCACCGTTCTTCACTACTACACCAAACTGGCTCTATATACGGTTCTATCCTGAGCCACGTTTACCCCTGGAGCTTTACTTTTTAGCCTCCCCACCAGCTGTCTGCAGGAAGTAGATTCATTTATGCGTTCATTTATTTCCTGCCTGGATTTTATGGTCAGGGGTAGAGTTGCCAGCTCTGGGTTGGGGAATACCTGGAGATTTGGGGGGTGGAACCTGAGGACGGGTGGAGTTTGGGGAGGGCAGGGACTTCAGTGCCATAGAATCCACCTTCCAAAGCAGCCATTTTCTCCAGGAGACCTGATCCCTGTCACCTGGAGATAAATTGTAATCCCAGGAGATCTCCAGCCATCACCTGGAGCATGGCAACCCCCTGGGGGGGTGTCAAATTGCTGTTAGCCATTACAGCATGACTGCTGACTGGCAGATGTTGACTGGGCCCAGCTGGGCGAGGTGCCAGCCCAAGAGTGAAATGGGTGTGCCTCGCTTGGGGTAACAAAATACCACCACGAACCAGATCTGGGCTTTCCCAAGGCCTCCTGCTGGGTCGATGGCAGAAATGAGAGTCAGACCAAAGACTCAGCAATCCACAGTTCGGTTCCTCCGCTCAGCTCTGTCCGGGCTCGGCTTCCCTGGAGGCTCTGGGGAATGTCAGTTATTCCTCGCCCGAGTTGTGTTTATTCCTTTGCTTTGCATCCGTGCTCTCCCCGGCCTCCATCTACGGGCGGAAAGCCTTCCCTGGCGGAGAACTGATCTTGCCACTCCCGCTGTCTTGCTCAGGTGCCCCTGCCAAAGCGGTTGAGTCACGCAGGTGTTTGTGCAGGCCGGAGGGAAGGGGGCAGGAGCGGGCATCTGCCAGCCAATCAGACTGGCACCCGGGGCTGGAGAACCTCGCCCTCGGTCCCCCGAGCAGACCTCCGTCTCTTGAGTGGGGCAGAAGGGGGGGGGATTCAAGGAGTGAACCCAGTTGGATAAGAAGGGGCTGCCTTCCTGGTACCAGGGCAGAAGACTCAATGAAGGCTTTTGGGAGAAAATGCTGGGAAATCCATGAATTGGGGTGTAGCTTTAAAAAAAAGAAAAGCAAAGGCTTAATTCCAGCCTGCACGGGGACTGTGAGTTGCAGCTAGCGGTGTCAGCTTCCAAGCAGGTCTTAGAGATCTCCCAGATTTGCAGCTGATCTCCCGGACTACAGAGATCAGTTCCCCTGGGGGTCTACGGTACTGTACCCCACTGAGATCCCTTCTCTGTTTTCCAAAACCCACACTCCTTAGTCGCCACCTCCAAATCTCCAGGAATTTTCCAACCCGGAGTTGGCAACCCTGCAGGGTGGGCAAAGGGCTTCTTTCTCCCCCCCCCCCCCACCTCACTCATGCACACTTTTTACTTAATTTCGTCTGTCTCTCAGGAGGAAACATACAGGTACCCTATAAGGGGTCTGTATATATCCTCAGGCGGCAGGAAAAGCAATTCTGTGGGACATTTGAGGTTAAGGACTCAGAAAAGGGGGGGATAATTAACCCTTCCTCCTCAGGCGTGGCCTCTTTTCCTTCCAGCAATTAAAACAAAACTGCTGGCGATCCTTTTGCGCCCCTTCCACCATCTTACGTGCTCGTGGGCTGGGTGCAGAAAAGGCGGGTTTTGTGCTGGTCTCTCTCAAGCACACACGGACCTGTAAGCATACCCTCATGTGCAGGGGGGCGTAGTCACAGTTTATATGTGACACCTGGTGTTGGAAATTTGGCCTTATATGGAGACGTGTGGTGTGTGTGAAGCGGCAAAGGAGGGTGCATTTTCCCTAGAGCTGATGTCTCTCGCATCTTCAGGGAAATGTCTCCCCCTAGAGGCCTTTTAGAGCCGATTGCTTTTTCCTCCCTCACCTTCCAAATTTTATGCCCCCAAATTTCACCACAGGGCCTGGAGTAACTCGGACAGAGGGCCCGCCGTCCGGTTGCTTTGGGAGGGGGTTTCCGCATCTCTAGAGACAGTGTGCTTTTGTGCTTAGAGGGTCAGACTGAGATCTGGGAGACCCAGCTTTGAATCCCCACTCTGGCACGGAAGCTCGCTGGGTGACCTTGGGCCAGTCACACACTCTCAGCCTGACCTACCTCACAGGGCTGTCGTGAAGATAAAATGGAGAAGGGGAGAATAATGTGAGCAGTTTGGGTCCCCGTTGGGGCGGGGGGGGGGGGAAATGGGGTATCAAAGTGAGGAAATAAATGGTGGAAAGCATCCTTGCTAGGCATTAGAAGAAGAAGAGATTGTATTTATACTCTGCCCGTTGCTACTTGAGAGAACAGCTCTCAGAGAAGTTGTGACTGACCCAAGGTCACACCAGCAGCTGCATGTGGAGGAGTAGTGGGGAATCAAACCCAGTTCTCCCAAATTAGAGTCCATGCACCTAAACATGACACCAAATTGGCTCTCATGCTCAAATAGGAATGTCCAGGAAGAAGAAGAAGAGATTGGATTTATACCCCGCCCTTCACTCACTTGGAGTCTCAGAGCGGCTTACAAACTCCTTTCCCTTCCCCTCCCCACAACAGACACCCTGTGAGGTAGGTGGGGCTGAGAGAGCTCTGAGACAAGTGTCCTTGAGAGAACAGCTGGTACAGAGCTATGGCTTGCCCAAGGTCATCCAGCAGGTGCAAGTGGAGGAATGGGGAATCAAACCCGGTTCTCCCAGATTGGAGTCCGCGCACTTAACCACTGCACCAAACTGGTGGAGACCACCAAGGAAGTCCAGGGTTGGTATGCAGAGGAAGGCCCTGGCAAACCAGTGTGGTGTCGTGGTTAAGAGTGTCAAATTAGTATCTAGATGGGTAGCCATGTCCGTCTCTCTGCAACAGTAGAAAAGAATAAGAGTCCAGGAGCGCATATGACATCAGCAGCCAATGCATCCTGTTGGAAGTTATGTGGGCTAAAAGGATCCTTTATACACCCTTGGTGGGGATGCAAACACACTGAAGAATTTTGGAAGCAAATTATAAAGGAAATCAAAGAAATATCAGGACAAATACTTGACACGAACCCTCTAATAATTTTGTTAAACTGTTGGCAAACAGATAATCCCCCCACAGGAGACAGGGAATTAATTTTGTTGATGCTAACAGCGGCAAAAGCCACAATGGTACTGCGATGGAAAGACAAATCCCCTCCTAATTTATCACACTGGTATAGTAAACTGTGGGACTATTTCATGTTTGAAAAGTATTCCATATACAATGAAAGAGACAATACCGAAAGAAAATGGTTTAACCCAATAGATAAATGGTTTCCTTTTTTAGACAAGATGGCAAAAAATAGAGATAAGTGTGGAAGTTGGCCATATTATAAATACTGGCCTATTGTGAACAATTAATATGGAACTATAAAGTAGACAACTCGTTGATTTAAGTTAACAACAACAAGGAAAGCTTGTACTTGTAATGCTACACTACACACTAAGAGGTGTGAGACTAGAAAAACCTTGATGTTTTACCCATGTATCCTATATAAACAACTGCAAGAACTGTAAATGATTTGTTTGATCTTGTTTATGGAAAACACAATAAAAATTATTACTAAAAAGAAAAGAATAAGAGTCCAGTTCAGATATCTGAAGAAGTGAGCAGTGACTCACGAAAGCTCCTATCCTGCCACAAATTTTGTTAGTCTTCAGGTACTTCTGGACTACTATCTGGGAGACACAGGTTCGAATCTCTAGTTGTGCCATGGAAGCTTGCTGAGTGATCTTTGCCAGTCATACTTTCTCAGCATTAAGATACTACACAGAGAGAGCCAGTTTGGTGTAGTGGTTAGGAACGCGGACTCTAATCTGGGAGAACCGAGTTTGATTCCCCGCTTCTCCACATGCAGCTGCTGGTGTGACTTTGGGTCAGTCACAAGTTCTCTCAGAGCTGTTCTCTCAGGAGCAGTTCCTGTCAGAGCTCTCTCAGCCCCACCTACCTCACAGGGTGTCTGTTTTGGGGAGGGGAAGGGAAAGGAGATTGTAAACTGCTCTGAGACTCCGGGTAGTGACGGGCGGGGTACAAATGCAGTCTTTTCTTTTTGTCTTCTTGTTGTGAGGATCAAATGGAGGAGAAGAGAACAAGCTAAGCCACTTTGGGGATAAAGCCAGGGTACAAATGAACAGAATAAAATGAATAATAAATCCCCTCTGCTCACCTCTCGGATAAGCAACCTTCATGTTATGCATTTCTGTTCTCCTCCTTTAGGGACGTCTCCTTGCAAAATCATGAAGTGCAACTCTGAGTTTCTGGCCGCCACGTCGGGGCCACACCACCTGGGCGTTGAGGAGCCCCCCGAATTTTGCACGGCCCTGCGCACCTACGCCCACTGCACCCACCGGACGGCCCGGACCTGCCGGGGGGACCTGGCTTACCACTCTGCCGTCCATGGCATCGACGACCTCATGGCTCAGCACAACTGCTCGAAAGAGGGTCCCACCGCCCAGCCCCGCCCCCAGCCCCCACCCCGGGGAGACAGCCAGGAGCGCTCGGACAGCCCTGAGATCTGCCACTACGAGAAGAGCTTCCACAAGCACTCCCCCCCTCCCAACTACACCCACTGCGGGCTCTTCGGGGACCCCCACCTCCGGACTTTCTCGGACACTTTCCAGACGTGCAAAGTCCAGGGGGCGTGGCCCCTCATAGACAATAACTACCTGAACGTGCAAGTCACCAACACCCCCGTCTGGCCAGGATCCACGGCAACCGCCACCAGCAAGGTAAAAAGACGGCGGACGTGATGGGAGCCAGCTTGGTGTGGTGGTTAAGTGCGCGGACTCTAATCTGGGAGAACCGGGTTTGATTCCCCACGCCTCCACTTGCAGCTGCTGGATGACCTCGGGCAAGCCGTAGTTCTGTCAGAGCTGTCCTTGGAAAAGAGCAGTTCCTGTCAGAGCTCTCTCAGCCCCACCTACCTCACAGGGGGTCTGTTGTGGGGAGGGGAAGGGAAAGGAGTTTGTAAGTCACTCTGAGACTCCTTTGGGTAGTGAAGGGCAGGGGATAAATCCAATCTCCTCTTCTTCTTCTACAAAGCCTGTGGAGAGCAGAGACGGATGGTGCCGCCCAAAACGCCAGGGGAAGCCCATTCCAGAGCTATAGAGGCCTTGCGGAGGTGGCCATGCAATAGAATGGCGCAGTCCCCCTCCCCCATATCGGGAGGGTTGGGAAGCGCTGGCACAAAGCTCGTATTTGACATGCAGTTTCATAGATGGAGAGGGTGGTTTCGTCAGAAATATATGGGCACCCCCCCACACACACCTCAGACCAAGTTTTAATGGCTTACCAGAAATGTTATTTGAACTCGGAACCGAACAGACACCTAGCTAAGATCCAGCTGCTCCAGAACTGGTGTTGCTAGCGTCCGGTCTTCGTCAACAGACAGGCTGCTGCGTTCTGAAGTTTCCGGATTGTGTTTAAGGGCAGCCCCAGATAATAGCGTGTTGCGGTAGTGCAGATGGGATCGATTCCCATCACTAGGCAGAGACACGGGGAGGGGCTGTGGCTGAGGGGAGGGACCCTCGGGGCTAGGCTTCTAAGAAAGTTGGGGGGGGGCAGGGCTTGGCTGAATGGATGTCCTCTGCCTGGAATGCTCCTGGCTTCATCGTGTTGGTGCGGAGACCCAGGATGAACGGATGCCAGCCATGTCCGATTTGGGGTCACTCTGCTTTGAATTAATGGAATCTTGCAGGATCGGTACCTTGCTGGGCGCTCCCTTGAGCGAGAGGCTCTGGTTCAGTGGTAGAGGGTCTACTTTGCCTGCGGAAGGTCCCTGGTTCAGTCCTGGGAATCTCCAGCTAAAAGGGTCAGGTGGTGGGCGAGGTGAAAAATCTCCATCTGAAACCCCAAAGCGGGCACTGCCAGACATAAGAACAGAAGAGAAGCCAGTGTTGGATCAGGCCAGTGGCCCATCCAGTCCAACGCTCTGTGTCACACAGTGGCCAGAAACACCAGATGCCCTCAGGAGGTCCAGCAGTGGGGCCAGGACACTAGAAGCCCTCCCACTCTTGCCCCCCCCAAGCACCAAGAATACAGAGCATCACTTGCCCCAGACTGAGAGTTCCTATCTGTACCTTGTGGCTAATAGCCACTGATGGACCTCTGCTCTTAGGAACATAAGAGAAGCCAATGTTGGGTCAGGCCAATGGCCCATCCAGTCCAACACTCTGTCACACAGTGGCCAAAAACACCAGGTGCCCTCAGGAGGTCCAGCAGTGGGGCCAGGACACTAGAAGCCCTCCCACTCTTGCCCCCCCCCCCGTCAAGCACCAAGAATACAGAGCCACCACTTGCCCCAGACTGAGAGTTCCTATCTATACTTTGTGGCTAATAGGGACCACTGATGGACCTCTGCTCCGTATGTTTATCCAATTCCCTCTTGAAGCCGTCCATGCTTGTAGCCGCCACCACCTCCTGTGGCAGTGAATTCCAGCATTGACCTTGATGGATCAGTGGTCTGATTGCATATAAAACAGCTTCATGTGTTCAGCCAGCTCCATTTGTTATCAGGAAATACTTCCTTGGTGCTCTAGCGCCAGGAGAGAGTGTGGATTAAGTGTAGTGGCAACTGGCGGGAGTGTTGGGGTGGGGGGGGAAGCATCCCAATGGAAAAATTAAAGGGAAAAGGCCACGCCCACTTACAGGAAGTTCTGACCATAGAGTTCCTGGTGATCACTAGATCTGGAAGTGGCCTGGGGTGTCAAACATACGGCCCGGGGGCTGGAGCCGGCCGCCCAGGGCTCTTATCCAAGCCACAAACAACTGGTGTGAGACAGGGAAGGCAGGAGGCTGTTTGGGGGGAGTTGTAGAAAGTGAGGTGAGGCGTGTGTGGTCGAAGCTGTCAAGAAATGAAAGGAAGGGGACAGGTATGGAATCCGTGGGGACGACGACACTTAGTCTTGCATATAATTAAATACACTTATTGGGTCTTTTGTGGGTTCCCCAGCAAATCAGTTGCTTTCACACCTAGGGATCAATTGCTTTTGTTTGTCTTTTGAGTAAAAAATAATATTGTTGATTGGGTTTGCCTGTACCATTTATTAAGTTTATATCTCCGGTCCGGACATTTTACGGCAGTCGTGGCCCGGACTGACAAAGTAACATTTATGTCAGATCCAGCCCTTGTAACAAATAAGTTTGACATCTCTGTTCTAGGAATTGCCAGAAACTCTATGGTCAGAGCAAATAGAGGAGGCTGTATTTTTCTTTATAATGTTTCCCCCCAGGGTGATTGTGCCCAGTGTTCCCTCTAAGCTGAGTTAGTGTGAGCTAGCTCACAGTTTTTTAGCCTCCGGCTCACAGATTTTCATCTTTGCTCAGGAAGGAGGGCTCCAGAGCCAACTAATGTATGCAGGAGCCAAATCGCTCGCTCACAACTTTAATGCCAGTAGTTCACAAAGTGGAATTTTTGCTCGCAAGACTCCACAGCGTAGAAGAAGTATTGAGCCCCCAGTTTATGCCTGCTGACCAGGTGAGCTTTGGTAGGCAAGGGCCACAATTACTTGAAGGTGTTGCAAAATAATTGGACAGATTGGACAAAGTTGGGTGTAGGCGGTTGTCTGCATTTGAGAGCTTTCTTCAGTGCTATACTGTCCTTTTCACGCTGTCTTTCCGCCCTCCATTGTCCATGCAGCTCACAATCATCTTCAAGAGCTTCCAGGAGTGCGTGGACCAAAAGGTCTACCAGGCAGAGATGGACGAGCTCCCAGCGGCCTTCATTGACGGCTCCCAGAACGGCGGTGACAAACACGGGGCCAACAGCCTGAAGATCACTGAGAAAGTGTCGGGCCAGCACGTCGAGATCCAGGCCAAGTACATCGGGACCACCATTGTGGTGAGGCAGGTTGGCCGCTACCTCACCTTCGCTGTGCGGATGCCCGAGGAGGTGGTCAACGCCGTGGAGGACAGAGACAATCAGGGCCTGTACCTCTGTCTGCGGGGCTGCCCACTCAACCAGCAGATAGACTTCGAGGCCGTCCGCTCCGCTGCACAGGCCGCCGAAAGCCAGCCTCGCCAAAAAGGGCAGGCCTTCACCCACGATGCGGCCACGGCCAAATGCCGAGAGAAGCTGCCGGTGGAGGACGTGTACTTCAAGTCCTGCGTCTTCGACCTCGTGACCACGGGGGACGTCAACTTCACCCTCGCGGCCTACTACGCCTTTGAGGACGTCAAGATGCTCCATTCGAACAAAGACAAATTGCACTTGTACGGACAGTCCAGGAACGCGGCTCCCTCCCAGCAGCCTCTTCCCCTTTTCATTCTCCTAGCCGTGCTGGGGTCTTTGGGCCACTTCTTGGCCATTTTCTTATAGGCCTTCGCCTTGGCAGAGGCAACCACACACACACACAAAAAATCACCGTACTGGTACGAGCTGAGCCATCTGGGAGCGAATGGTTTCTTCACCTCTCTGTGGGAGCCGTGGACCTCCTCACAGTACAAAGTTCTTCCGTTGTGAAGAGATTCTGTATGACTGTGACTCGTGTTCGCCGCCGGCTCCGTTCCCTCGTTTCCTCCTGTTGCTAAGACTTATGGGAGACCCTTCCCCTTCCTCGCTCCCCCCGTTTTCTGTGCTTCAGATGGTTGTGGTGATTGTGACTTAGGCGTTTATGTAAGCTGGGTCATTGTCGGAGAGGCGGAGATGGCCGACGTTGCCAGAAAGGAGCGGTGGTATCCCAACTGCTCGAGGTGGCCTCAAAAGACCAGCGGGAAAGGTCTTCCAAAGGTCTTCTCAGCACGGGCTGCTCAACGCCCCCCCTCCTCGGGCGGTTAGATTTTCTCTTTGTTGGATCCGCCCATTGACTGTCTCCAGGGAGCAACGTCTGCACCTGGAGAAATGCCTCGTACGTGCTCCTCTTTCCTCATGCATGCGGAGCAGGCCCTTACATATTTGTAATGGCTGCTAGTGCACCTCCAACATCTGTGTTCTCCCTTTTGCAGCTGCAGGCAGCTGTCTGGGCACAGTTAGGCACAGCAAATAAGTTGGGATCTCGCCCCTTCTCCCCTTTCCTGCATTCCCAGTCTTCAGTCTGGAAAGATTTGGGGCGGGGGAGACCCAGTTTGCAGGAATCTGTTTCTTTCTCTAGCAGGGTGTTTGCGCTTTGGGTGAGGAAAGGGTGTAATGGGGGTTGCTGATATTTTCTATTGCCCTCCTCCATTGAGTGGCAGTGGAAAAATTAAAAAAAAACAACAACACTGCCAGCCTCAGAGCTGGTTTGTCACGTCCGGGTACGACCCGGAAGTGCCAATGGGTACCTCTAGGGATCTCCAGGAACTCTATAGTAAAACTATGAAGTTTCCGGTGATTCCTAGAGCTACCCTTTATCACTTCCAGCTTGTACCAGGAAGTGATGTGGTGATGTCAGTGACATCACGCGCCGCCCCCACGTCCTTGCCTCTCGACCCTCCCCCTTGTTGCTTGGCAGCCATAGGCATTACAGCAAAAGGGAAGGGGTCCACTCGGCCCAAGGGGAGCCCCTTTCCGGCACAGCAGACGTCAGCCTTGCCCAGAGGCATGCTGCTCTCCTAACGTTCCTGCCTCGTTTCCTATCCTCTGTTTCTAACCCCCACCTCTCACATTCATTCCAGTACTCTCAGGATACACTAGGCCAGTATTTCGGTGGCATACGCTACTTCTTTTAACTTTGACCTTGCACAGCAGATAGAGGTGGGGAATTTTCTTCCTGAGGGGCTCTTGACGGAAACATGACAAGGGCTCCAAACCCTGTATCTCTCCCCCCATTTTTTTATTTTTTGCGCTCTGGAGAACGTCTTTACTCAACAAGTAATTGTGGAATTCACTGCCTGCGGGTTTTCATGAAGAATGGGGTTAAACGTGCATTGAACCTTCAGAAGCTGTGCGAAGGGCATGCAAGTCTTCTGAAGTCATCCATTCCTTTTGACACGGGGATTTTCCACGTTCTCATTTTCCACACTTGTGTGTTCCTGTCTCTTCAGGCTGCTTCCCCCCCCTGTTCCACATGTGTTTCGCTCCCTCCAGTGGTCGATTTGATATTACATCGCGTTGTGTCCAGCGTAAAAACCTGCCGTTTACATTTGCAGGGAGATAATGCCAGACATAAAATGATGTAATATCAAATTGGCCACTAGAAGGAGTAAAACACGTGCAGAACAGAATAAAAAACAACAAAGCAACAGGTGCACCCGAGCGAAGAAAATCAGAAGGCAGAAAAGCCCTTTGGCATATAAACCAGACCTGGGTAGGATTGCGGGATTCTATGGTGTACACCAGGGGTGGCCAAACTTGCTTAACGTAAGAGCCACATAGAATAAACATCAGATATTTGAGAGCCGCAAGACATGAACAAATATTACATGTCTTTATTGGGAAATATGCAAATTTGCTTTTTATTAACATTAAATGAGACTGCCAAAAATAATAACAAAAGGGATAAAAGCATATATTGATATTTATTTACCCAATGATTTTGTTTGCTAATGATATTTAGCTTTCCCAGCCACCCTGCCGGGAGCCGCATGATATGTGTGAAAGAGCCGCATGCGGCTCCCGAGCCACAGTTTGGCCACCCCTGGTGTACACTGTTCTCAGATTTGTTACACGGGATTACCCTTGAGTGCTGCTATCCGTTTTGTTTTCCGTCATCTTTGTGTCCCATCTCTCCATATCTTTTCCAGTAAAGCCCTCCGTCCCAGTTGACTGAATGTCTAAGCTGTCAAGGAACGGCCTCTTTGAGCAACAAGGCACCAACCCATAATACTCAACTGTTGAGTCCAAATCCCCAGCAGGCCAGCTTCCATCCTCTACGCCTCGTTTTCTTTCTCCATCGTCTCCGCTGCACCGTTCAAACGCAATTCCATAGCCCTTGGGTGTAAATTATTATGTCTGTAATATAGAGAGGGACCACTTGTGTGACTGTACAGATGAAGAGGTGTAAGTTTTGTTTCAAATGGTTAAAAGACAATATGTGTTTACTACTTTGCCTCCCCCTCTGGCTGATTTGCCAGTGACCTGTTTGCCTCCCCTTCCCTCCGGGTTGGCGTTTCTTTTGAGAGAGAGCATAAAACAGGGCTCACTCAACCAAGCTTGCAAACTTGGGGTCAGAAGGGGAGAGGTTGGGTGTTGACAAGTTTGCAAACGAGGGGACCAGAATGCCCAGTCCCTAGAAAACCACCAGCTAGTTTCTTTGGACAGAGGAGGTCTAGTTGAGACCATTCAGCTGCCTTGAAATTTGTTATTTATGCACCTACGCTGTCCAGCTAGTGTGATTCTTTTGCCAGCCCGACCTCTGAATGCTTGCTAGAAGCAGAAGCTGTGTTCCTTTTTCCTGTTGTTCAGCCATAAAGGATGGTTGTATGGTGATCTTTGCTGATCCCCAGACGACTCCTCTTACCCACTGATTGCCCCACAATTATGGTTGCCGGAGAATTCCTTGAGATTTCAGGGGTGGAGCCTGGGTTTGTGGAGGGCAGGGACCTCGCTGGGTAGAATGCCGTACAGCCCACCCTCCAGAGCTCTCATTTCGTTCCGGGGAACTGATTTGTATCATCAGCTGTAATTCCAGATCTCCAGACCCCGCATGGAGGTTGGTAGCCCTACCCACAATCCTGTGCAACGTCACAGAAGATTGTCAGAGGCAAAACCTGTAGAGGATGTGCTCCTTGTTGATAGCAGCGTAGCTCTCTGCATCATGTGCCGTTCTGCAGTGGACCAAGAGGCGCACTTTTCAAATAGTATCGTTGGTCCTGAAGAGGAAGAAACTCACTCGGGACCTCAACTGCAAATTATGTTAACAGTTGTGTGCGATCCAGCCAAAGGGGGAAATCTTCTGTTTAATCTTACCCCCTCCGACTCCTGTAAAAACAGAGGTTCTGTCGGGTGACGGAGATGTTCACGTCCGTTGGTAGAGAGACGGGAATAAAAGACTTTTTAAAAAAACGAACTTCAGGGCTCTAAACAAAACTGAACGCCCAAATGCAGATAGTTTGGCCAAAATGAGACATACTGTAGAGGTCCTGAAATCACGGCTGGGGTACTGAACCAAACCATAACCACCTCCGTGTCCGTGACCCAATTTTCATTCACAAAAAAGATAAGGAAATCTCAACTCCCTCTTTGGCTGTGTTTGTACAAAAAGCACCAGCGGATGGGTTCAAACCTGGGGGGATTATCCAAGTCCCCAAGTAACTTGAAATAGGAGTAATTGTCTACCGTGGGGATTTAAAAAAAAAAAAAAACAGTTGAAATTGTATGTGCGGCTGGATTTTCTCAACGGATCCCACTCTTTAGTATCTGCTCCTTTCTTCCTGTTCCACAAATTCCGTGGCCGTTTTCTAGGAGTTGGGATATCCCTGTTTTAATCATCAAAGAACTGAGAAAGCACTTTATTTTGTCATGTTCGCGCTTACTAGTGACGCAGAGCCAACGAAGACCCAACAAATTAAAAAAATCAAGGGCAGGGTGTATGCCCCGAAGCCATCCCACCTTCCTTTCCACCTTTTGTGTGTGCATAGAACTTTTATGGCGTGTTAACTGTACATACTGTAAATTATTTATTGATGAAAATTCAAGTAAAAAATTTTTTTCTTCTTCCCAGCACTCTGGAAGTGACTGCTTTTCTGGGTGTGAAATCTTTAACATGTATAGTGAACCGGTGTGTGTGCGAGTGAGTGAGTGTAACCCTTCCCACACACCTATCCATGCAACCGCCTTTTCCTTTGGAGACCCACGAGGATGTACTGGTTAGAGCAGGGGTGGGCAAACTTGCTCAGCGTAAGAGCCACCTAGAACGGGTGGCCAAACCTGCTTAACGTAAGAGCCGCATAGAATAAACATCAGATGTTTGAGAGCCACAAGACATGAACAAATATTACCTGCTTTTCTTGGAAAATAAGCAAATTTGCTTTTTATTAACATTAAATGAGACTGCCAAAAATAACAACAGAAGGGTTAAAAGCAGATATTGATAATGATATTAATTTGTCCAATGATATTTGTTTGCTAATGATATTTAGCTTCCCCAGCCGCCCTGCCGGGAGCCACACAATATATGTGAAAGAGCCGCATGCGGCTCCTGAGCCACAGTTTGCCCACCCCTGGGCTAGAGAGTGTCAGACGGCATCACGGATATTTAGGGTCCCGTCCTTCACCCAGTCCGCCACGGAAGCTCACTTGTCAGCTTAACCTACCTCACAGGGTTGTGGTGAGGATAAAATGGAGGAGAGGGAAACAATGTAAGGTGGTTTGGGTCCCCTCTGGGGAGACAGGCGGGGTATGAATGAAGTGAGATGTAGAGAGAGGTAAAGGGGAAGGGTGGCTTCATTTCTTTCCCTGTCATCGTACTGAATAGTTAGGGGTCAAATGGAGTTTTTGCCTTGGCTCCGGCAGGATGGCTCCAGAGCAAACTAGTTAATGCAGCAGCCAAATCGCTCGCTCACAACTTTAATGCCAGGAGCTCACCAAGTGGGATTTTTGCTCACAGGCCTCCACAGCTTAGAGGGAGCATTGCCTGTAAGTATCCTTTAAAACACCTCCCCCCACCACCACCTTTTAACTAGGGATGCCAACGCTGGGTTGGGGAATACCTGGAGATTTGGGGGGCGGAGCCTGGGGAGGGCAGAGTTTGGGGAGGCAAGAGACCTCGTCAGAATACAATACTACAAGAAGGGGGGACCTGTGATACTTGTGGAGGGGGGAGAAGGAGCCCCACCGAGTGAAGGAAGCAGCCACAGGTGAGTCTTCTCTCCCCCCCCATCCCCCGCGGCGAGCTGAGCAACCCAGAACTGCTTGGGCCTGCAGCTTCTCTTCCCCCCTGTCCCCCCCTGGCTACCGCGGCAGACCCGAGCGCCCAGGAGCTGCTCAGCCCGTCGCTCCCCCTCCACGGGTACTGGTGAGGCCTGAATGGCTCTCACCAGGCCCACCAATTCCCCCCCCCACAGCTTTGGCGGTGAAGCTTGGACGCCTCCCAAGCGCCTCCTGGCCGCTGCACAGTTCCAAAAGCATTCCCTGCACATGCGCAGGGAATGCTCTTTAACTTTCTGGGGGATTTAAATCTCCCCCCCCCCCAAAGTTTTTTTTTTTAACTTTTAGGATTTTTCTGCACACGTGGGGAGTCCCCACTTCCTCCCCCACGTGTGTAGGGAAATCTCCCTACCCCCAAGTGCCCCCCCTGCAGATTTAGATAATCCGCATGGAGGGGACCACTTGGCTATTAGATATATAGACAAGAGTCCACCCTCCAAAGCAGCCTTTTTCTCCAGGGTGAATTGATCTCTACAGTCTGGGGAGCAGTTGTAATACTAAGAGATCTCCAGGCCCCACCTGGAGGTTAACAACCCCATTTATAACGGGGATAAAAGGACTCAAAGATCTCCATTCCTACTTGTGTCTCACAAAGGGAGTTTTGACGGTCCGAAGCTCGTACCCCGAAAACTTTGTAGGTTCCCAAGGTGCTACAGGACTAAGATGGGCCGTTGGTTTGATCCAGCAGAGCTCTTCTTACATTCTTATGGGGCTCGAATCCAGCTGTGCTCCTGCAGACGAACCCGGCTGCCCCCTAAAACTTCCCCCCCATCTCTCTCTCCCCTCCTGGTGCTCCAGCCTGCCTGGGGCCTCTCTGCAAAGCCCGCCCTGCTCACCCACGCCAAGTCAGCAACGGCTGAATCAGTGTTTCCATTATAAAACCCGTCTCTTTGGGGAAGGCGTCCCAGCTGTGAAATCTCACTCTTGCTTGCAAGACAAGCCGCCTGGCTCCAGCCCTCTGCAGGTGTGGAAAAATCCTTTCGTTTGGGGCTCCCTCCCATGCATGGGGGGTGGGGGGGCAGCCCTGCAATGCCAGAAAAATGCATTTCATTCTCTCCCCTTCAGTAGACATAAGAAGGAAGAAAGCGACCCAAAAGACCTCAGAGTTGGTGGCCCCGAGTCCAGATGGGATGCTACAGGCAGCCGGAGCTCTCTTGCCTTGAACCTAAGGTTGCTAACTCCAGCTTGGGACATTCCTGGAGGTTTGGGTGTGGAGCCTGGAAAGGTTGGAGTTTGGGGTGGGGGAGGGGGTATAACAACATAGAGCCCCACCCTCCAAAGCAGCCATTTTCTCCCGGGGGCAAAACTAACTGGGAAAGGGAAGTGTAGATCTAGAAACGGTAGAAACTTTCCCCCCAAAATTTTAAGACAAGTAGTAACACTCATAGGCATATATTGAATACGTAAACACGTTGACAGCAATTCGAAAGAATGTTCAAAAGAATGTAACGCACATCATACAGTCACATAAAACCACAGACCAATGGTACTTAAAAGCAGGGGTCATTTCGTAGAAAAAGAGGTGCAGGAGCTCATTAGCATAACTCATTTGCATATGCCACACCCCCTAACATACCAGAAGTGTGTCAGAAGGCAACACTCACCCCTCAGGCTCCACTCCACAGGTGGGTGAAACTGACCTGCTCTTCCTCCATTCCCTTCCCCATCCAATACTTTGTGCAATAAAAATAAGCGTCAAGAACACACCCTCATTCTCTTCCTGCTCCCTTGAAACCACCAGGTTTCAAGTAGACTTGAGATACCCAGGACATGTGCACCACCCATCCCTTTCCATTCCCTTCCCCTCCCCACAACAAGACACCCTGTGGGGTAGGTGGGGCTGAGAGAGGTCTTTTGAGAACTGCTCATGAGAGAACAGCTCTGAGAGGACTTGTGACTGGCCCAAGGTCACACCAGCAGCTGCATGTGGAGGAGTGGGGAATCAAACCCGGTTCTCCCAGATTAGAGTCCAACTCCTGACCACTACGCCAAACCGATGGGGTAGAAGCTGCTGAAGGGTTGGTGAAATTTCTCCAGTACTTATGTGCCATGTGCCCAGATAAAAAATGGTATACTTAGAAAATTTATATGCCACCTTGAGCAAGTCTCTGGAAAAGCAGCACACAGTCATAAAAGGAACAATGATAAAATTATCAATATTAAAACAAAACATTAAAAACAATAAAGACCCTAGCAGGGCTTTCCCCGGGGCGCTGCGCCTCTGCACTGCTCAGGGAAGCCGAGGAGGGGGTGGGGCTTGGTCATGTGCCCGCCCCCTGGGCTCCTCACTCCCAGAGCTGCGCTCCTGGGTGCTCCCGCTCCAACGGACCCCTGCTTAAGAGTGGTACAATCCAAAATAGTCCCCGAGCACCAGCCCTCCTAGGGGCAACAGCAGTCCATCGAGGAAAGTACTGTTTGGTATACCCCGGGGGTAGCGTACGTTATCTTAAGACCATTTCGAAGACAATCCTTCATCGAAGGGTACGGTGAGTCAAGGTACGTGTAAGGACCAGGGCTATTTTTGGGCAGGAACGGAGTTCCAGCTGGCTTCTGAATTGGCCACGCCTACAGCCTTCCCCCCCCCCCCCAGGTTCCCCAGGCGCCTCACAAGTTGTGGGGCGTCTGGGGAAGCCAAGCTGATCCAGGGAGAGAAGGCAGTTTAAACTGCCTCCCCTCCTGCTGCGGGGTACCTGGGGAAACCGATCCAGAAACTGCCTTCCTTCGCTCGGGTTCCCCATGCGCCCCGCAAGCCGTGGAATACCTGGGGAAGCCAATCCTGGGAGGGAGCTGTGCTGTCAGGGGTGTGGCCCAATATGCTAATGAGCTTCTGCTGTTGGGTGGGGCTTATTATGCTTATGAGTTCCTGCTGGGCTTCTTCTACCAAAAAAAGCCCTGGTAATGACCATGCACACATCAAAATACTATTTCTTATCAAGTGGAGTCCAAGGCCTCTTAGCAAATTCACAACTTGATGGTATCAAGTCTAGCAGGCAGGGCTTTTTTTGTAGGAAAAAGCCCAGCAGGAACTCATTAGCATAATAGGCCACACCCAACAGCAGAAACTCATTAGCATATTAGGCCACACCACTGACAGAAAAGCTTATTAGCATATTAGGCCACACCCCCATGTTACCAGAAGAGTATTCATCCAGCCACACCCACCTTTTGCTTCTTATTCTGTCTACCTTGTTTGTTGTCAAAAACTAGGGCTTTTTTTGCAGCAGGAATTAATTTGCATGTTAGGCCACACACCCCTAATGTAGCCAGTCCTAATGAGTTCCTGCTGTTGGGTGTGGCCTATTATGCTAATTAGTTCCTGCTGGGTGTGGCCAACTCCGGAACCAGCCGGAACTCCGTTCCTGTGCGTTCCTGCCCCAAAATAGCCCTGCTAGCAGGCAAAAAGGGTCTTGAGTTGTGAATTTGCTGGCTTTGATGGATAAAGAGGGAAGACGATTTTGCAGACAATTGGGGTTCCTCGGTCCCGTTTTCCCATGAGACACACCGCGGAAGGGCATTTCGGGCTGCATCAGGCAGACCAAGAGGTCTCACCCCACTGATGGAACTCCACACTCAGATTTCTGATTCCTCACTGGAAAGATGGCTCAGAATTAGGGTTACCGGATGTTCTGTTTTTAGGGGATGCGTTTTCCTTTTTTGCTGTCCGTCCTCTTTTGGGCTCTTTTAAAAAACCCGATGAAAACGTTGTCCTTTTTTTGGGTTAGAAGGTTAGGAATATTCCTAGTTAGTAGCAATTATCGCAACTTAAATAGGAGGGGTATTTAAAATGAGATTTGCCATAGTGATAATTTGTTTGACGTAGTCGGGAAATATGTCCCCTTTTCAAAATACGGCCAGCCTATGGGAACAGAAACTCGTGCAGATATACGTCGGGGGGCCTTCTTCCCAGGGAGGCCATTCTTGAGCTGTTGAATATGAAGCCGTTTCTCCTGTTTTAATTCAGGAAAACAGTACCCTGCACATATCAGATGCTTGCGCTGCATAGATCTGGGCTACAAACAGGTTAAACATCTTAACACCGACATCGGTGTGGGTTTCTAAACAATGCCAAAATGGAAGATTCTGTGAACTTAACTCCTGTAAACTTTATGGAAGGAGTGATGGTTTGGGTAGGAGGCACAGGTCAGTGCAAGGTGACGTTCACATGCCAGATCTGAGAACCTTCTGAGATCCAGAGTTTAACTGACATTATGGGGCAAGTTTGAGTCCAGTGGGCCTTTGAGATCAACAAGTTTAATTCCGGGTGTAAGCTTTCCTGTTCACGCACACTTCTTTAAATACACTGGATCAGATTTTGATGTATTTGAAGAAGCGTGCACGCAGATAAAAGCTTATGCCACATAAAAGAGCCAGTTTGGTGTAGTGGTTAAGAATGCGGACTCTGGGAGAACTGGGTTTGGTTCCCAACGCCTCCACATGCAGCTGACGGTGTGACCTTGGGTCAGTCACAAGTTCTTTCAGAACTGTTCTTGCATGAGCGGTTCTCCAAAGAGCTCTCTCAGCCCCACCTACCTCACAGGGTGTCTGTTGTGCGGAGGGGAAGGGGAAGGAGTTTGTAAGCCGCTCTGAGACTCCTTCGGGTAGTGAAGGGCGGGGCATAAACCCAATCTCTTCTTCTTTCTCTTCTATCCTGAATTAAACTTGTTGGTCTAAAAGGTGCCCCTGGACTCAGACTTTGTTCTGTTGCTTCAGACCAACACAGCTGACCACCAGATATTATGGGGGTCTCTTTGAAAGACGCTGAGATACTTTCTCACATTTTACAGGGAGGAAATCAGCAGAGCTGGCCTGGGTCTCCTTCCGGACTGTTCTTCCCTTAGCTTTCCACCACGCCTTCCCCCTCCCTCCCAATTACTTTTTATAATATCACTCTTTTTAAAAATACTTTTTATAATATCACTCTCTTTAAAAATAATTTTAAAAATCGTATTTTTAAAGGACTCTACCATTAGAACAGACATAGAGCCAAAGCTGGGGGGGCGGGGGGGGGGGGGTGTTCAACTGTCAAATTATGATTTGGAGGCGCTTGGTTTGAATCCCCTCTTCCGTGGAAGCTTGCCAGCTTGACCTTGGGCCTGCCGTGCACTCTCAGCCGAACCTACCTCTCAGGGTTGTTGTGAGCAGTATTCCCTCTAAGCTGAGTTAGTGTGAGCTAGCGCACAGTGTTTTAGCCTCAGGCTCATGCATTTTTGGTCTTCGCTCAGGAAGGATGGCTTCGGAGCAAACTAATTAATGCAGTAGCCACATCGCTCGCTCACAACTTTAATGCCATAAGAACATAAGAGAAGCCAATGTTGGATCAGGCCAGTGGTCCACCCAGTCCAACACTCTGTCACACAGTGGCCAAAAACACCAGGTGCCCTCAGGAGGTCCACCAGTGGAGCCAGGACACTAGAAACCCTCCCACTGTTGCCCCCCCCCCCCCGGTCAAGCACCAAGAATACAGAGCATCACTTGCCCCAGACCGAGAGTTCCTATCTATATCTTGTGGCTAATAGCCACTGATGGACCTCTGTTCCAGATGTTTATCTAATTCCCACTTGGAAGTCATCCATGCTTGTAGCCACCACCATCTCCTGTGGCACTGAATTCCACGTGTTCATCACTCTTTGGGTGAAGAAGGACTTCCTTTTATCTGTTCTAACTCAACTGCTCAGTAGTTTCATGGAGTGCCCACAAGTTCTTGTATTGTGAGAAATGGAGAAAAGGACTTCTTTCTCTACCTGCTCTGTCCCAGGCATAATCTTATAAACCTCGATCATGTCACCCCTCAGCCGTCGTTTCTCCAAGCGAAAGAGCCCCAAGCGCCTCAACCTTTCTTCATAGGGGAAGTGTTCCGACCCTTTTATCATTCTAGTTGCCCTTTTCTGCACTTTCTCCAATGCTATAATCTCTTTTTTGAGGTGTGGCGACCAGAACTGTACACAGTACTCCAAATGAGGTCGCACCATCAATTTATACAGGGGCATTATGATACTGGCTGATTTGTTTTCAGTTCTCTTCCTAATAACCCCCAGCATAGTGTTGGCCTTTTTCGTTGCAGCCGCACACTGTCTCGACATTTTCATTTGAGTTATCTACTACGACTCCGCCAGCTCGGACCCCATCAACGTGTATTTATAGTTAGGATTTTTGGCTCCAATGTGCATCACTTTGCAATTGGTCACATTAAACCCCATTTGCCACATTGATGCCCACTCGCCCATCCTCGACAGATCCCTTTGGAGTGCCTCACAATCCTCCCTGGTCCTCACCACCCTGAACAACTTCGTGTCATCTGCAAATTTAGCCACTTCACTGCTTACTCCCAATTCCAAATCATTAATAAACAAGTTAAAAAGCATCGGACCAAGTACTGATCCCTGCGGTACCCCACTGCTTACCTCCCTCCACTGAGAAAATTGCCCATTTATACTCACTCTCTTGTTTCCTTTCAATTAGCCAGTTTTTCATCCACAAAAGGACTTGTCCTTTTATCCCATGACTATTGAGCTTACTTAGGAGCCTTTGATGAGGAACTTTATCAAAAAATTTCTGGAAGTCAAGGTAAACAACATCTTTTGGGTCTCCCTTCTCCACATGTTTGTTTACTCCCTCAAAGGCCCAGCAGCCAGAGGCTCACAAAGTAGAATTTTTGCTCGCAGGACTCCAGAGCTTAGAGAGAGCATTTGGTGAGGGTGAAATGGATTGTCAGAAGCCACTTCGGTTCTCTACTGGAGAGAAAAGTAAGGTATAAACGAAGTAAACGGATATTATCCCCAGTCCTTGCAGGAACAAGGGTGGGCAGAGATAGGATACGCCCAAGTTGTTGTTTTTTAACCCTTGCTTTTACTTGCCTGTGATGTAACTCCACCACCACTACCGCCCGTTTCCAAAGAATCCTTCAGTGGATTTATACACGTTGTGGGGTGCTGACATTTTCTTCGAGGGCTAAGAGGATCAGGCCAGAATTTCTAGTGTTGCCCCACATGGGAAAGTGCAGGCCAAAAGCAGACAATAACCTTTTGCTCCCCTGCCCGGTATTTTTTTTAAAAATCAAACCCTTCTTTGGTGTAGTGGTTAAATGCGCGGACTCTAATCTGGGAGACCCGGGTTTGATTCCCCACTCCTCCACTTGCACCTGCTGGATGACCTTGGGCAAGCCATAGCTCTGTACCAGCTGTTCTCTCAAGGACAGTCGTCTCAGAGCTCTCTCAGCCCCACCCACCTCACAGGGTGTCTGTTGTGGGGAGGGGAAGGGAAAGGAGTTGGTAAGCCGCTCTGAGACTCCAAGTGATATCCAATCTCTTCTTCTTCTTTCCTGGGCACAGTTTATGGGCCTCCTTTCCGTATTTTATTCTCAAAACCGCCCTGTGAGGTAGCAGTGTAAAAAAGGAAGAGTCCAGTGGCACCTTAAAGACTAACAAAATTTGTGGGCAGGGTATTTATTATTTATTTATTTGATTCTTTTTTTTTTTTTAACCTCACCCCACCTTGCAAGTAAGCTCTTGGGCGGCTTACAGCACGCCAGTGTAACTATTAAAAAGATTAAAACATGATACAGTTAAAAAAAAATTAAATTCAGTTCCATAAATAAATTACAAGGTGGCTACCATCCAATCAAGTGCTCTCGGCAAAATTTGGCCTGTGGATGTGTGCTCAGTTTTACTGTTTCTCCAAACATTCCCACAGCCAGTAAAAAAGTTTAGACCTGTAGAGAACACAGGAGATGGAACAGGTGGGTGGGTGGGGGATCAAATTTGGTGTCTGCCACCTCGACCAAAGACCTGGCAGAAAAGCTGTTTTGCAGGCCCTGCGGAATGGTAGTAGATCCCACAGGGCCCTGACCTCAATCGGAAGACTGCTCCACCAGGCCGGAGCCAGAACCAAAAAGGCCCTGGCTCTGGTTGAGGCTAAGCGGACATCCTTCGGGTCGGAGACCATCAGTAGGTGTTGATCTGAAGAAGTCAAGAGATCTGAGGGACACAGCAGGAGCGCCAGGCCTGCAGATGTGGCGGTCGCAGACCGCACAGGGCTTTAAAGGTTAATATCAGACCCCTGAACTTGATACTTCATATCTGAAGTCTATCTGAAGAAGCAGTGACTGATGCAAGCTCCCTACCTTGCCGCAAATTTCCTTAGTGAGCAGTGGCTCACGAAAGCTCCGCCCCAAGTGTTCCCTCTAAGCTGAGTGAGTGTGAGCTAGCTCAGTTTTTTAGCCCCTGGCTCACGCATTTTTGTCTTAGCTCAGGAAGGATGGCTCCAGAGCAGACTAATTTACGCAGCAGCCGAATCGCTCGCTCGCAACTTTAATGCCCAGTAGCTCACAAAGTAAAATTTTTGCTCACAAGACTCCACAGCTTAGAGGGAGCATCGCTTCCTACCCTGCCACAAATTTTGTGAGTCTTGAAGGCGCTCCTGGATTCTTGCTCTTTTCTACTGTTACAGACTGACTAACATGGCTACCCACCTTGACCTGTGAGGTAGGTCAGGCTGAGAGCAATGGGCGAGCTTCACGGTTCAGGTTTCCCCACATCTAGCACAGCCCTCTTAACCACTACACCACACTACCTCTCGACCTTCTGACGATACTATGAGGTCGCAGAAATGCTTGGAATCCTTCCGGCAAACCAAAACTTCCTTTGTTCTGGCGACAGGCCCAGATGGACATTCAGAACCCGAAAAGCCCTGCTAGGAACTCTGCACCGCCAAGCCAACAAAAGAGGCGTCACCACCGTTTGTGAAAACGTCTGCGTCACGTTTTAATATACAAGAATCAAACCATTTTACAATGTAGGAAAATTTAATACATACTCTATAAACAACATATTTACATCAGAAATCACTAGAACAGTGGCCAAGTTTTCGTCACAAATATAAATTAATATTAATTACTGTTTTGCCTTCTCTCCCCCCCCCCCCCCCCCAAGTCAACAGGGGTTTTCTTTCCCCCTTTGAAATCCATAAATTTAAGAGGAAAGGCTCTTCCATCCTCCTACTTACTGGAGACACTGCAATGGATAGACCCCAAACTGTGCTGTGGGTCACTGAAATGTGTGGCGGCAATTCCACCCCCCAACAAAGAATCCACTAATAATCCAGCCAAACTGGACACCTTGTCAGCATTCATCCTACGGCAAAGGTTTCCTTCACTTCCAAGTTGAGTGTTTAACACCATCCGTAGAGGGAAATCAGAAATAAAGACCAGTGTGGGTTTCCCCCCCCCCCTCCCCTTCCTCGGGCCCGCAGAACTGCAAGCAATCGGGGGCTGAGGGGTGGTGGTGGTGGTGGCAGAATCGGCATACCGAATGATGGTATCTTGCCATCGGTTAAAAAAGTGTGTCTCCCCCTCCCCATCCACCATCACTCTTCCAGTTCAGATACTGGATTTTTTTCAAGTACCGACGGCTCCCGGTTCCGTGCTTATTATTTCCCCTTAATAGGATACTCTCCAATTGTTTCTCAAGCCCGGACAAACCCTTCCCCATCAAGTGTAAACTTTTTTAAAAAGTCACTGATTACGCCTTTCACCCTTGCTGGTCACCCCATCACCTTTTTCATGTTAAAAAGGAGACTCTCCAGATGTTTCCTGTGGGCTAGATTTCTGAGGGCTGTGAAACACCTAGCCCCCTACCCAGCCCCCCCCCTCCTTGAAATAATACCCCCTCCCCACCCAGGGAAATCCCTCATCCACATCTGCAGAGCCACCCGGTTTAAATGCAACTCCTCTCCACGTCAACTGAGCTTACTTCCCTGTAATACTAGGACTGGGTGCTCCTTAAACACAGAGAGACACACACGCGCGCGGATCCCTTAACTGTCAGTCCTGCTGTTAGCGACGACGTTATGGCACACAAATATCCTTCATTAAGACCGTGGCGTTTCAGGAAGGGGAGAACCGTTCAGAAACCATTTCATATTATTTACCAGCCACCCGGTCTGAAAATAAGTGGACCCCTTTAGAGAAAACCTGTAGTGTACTTCCTACTGTCATAGCTTATTCGCATCACAGACGAGGCCCATCCGGATGCTGAGCATTTCCCCGGCAGAACCCTCTCAGGAACACTCAGGGTTTCTGACTCCTGGACACTTAACACTTCTGGAATTCGCCTGGCCACCCAGAAAGGCTCCGGGCTTGTTTCAGGTCGCTTCCTCCTGCTTTGGCAGGAAATCGCAAGCCGGCACCTGCAGACAGGGTGCAGCAGCCAGCTTCAGGGCATGAGTCTGAGGAATGCCCCTCTCACGGGAACGCTTTCGAGGCCTTAATACATGGCTGGGTTCGTCAGAGGGGGCCCCTCCGTGTTCGACTCCTTCTGCGTGCGAGACTAGCTAGCATAGAGCCCCGGAACGGAACACAGATTTGGGATGTGGTTCTCCAGTGTGCATACAAACACACGGGAGCCGGCGAGGATCCTCCTGAGCCGATGCCCGTTCTCCCCAGCGATCGCTGATCGGCAGAGCGTTAGCTATGGGTGTGCACCTAACCGGCTGAGCGGTCCACTTCGCTTCTGGGCCGAGCGACGCACCCTTTCTGCTGTGTTCCTCCATCCCCACTAGAGGGCACCTGTGTTCGCCAGAGATCTCGAAACACTCGTGGGGATCTGATAAAAGCGAGCCAGGCTCCGTTTGGGGTAGCGACCTGGGCTTTTCTCTGCCGCCGCCGGGAAAAGTCTCTGCATGTCACATGTCTGGCTCAGCCTTACAGCTGTTGTCGAGAGCAAAAGTGTGGGGAGGGGAATGGAGGGGAACATGGGGAACCTTTTGTCAGCAAGGGCTGAAGCTTTCCCACAAAGCTGAACTTCCGAGTGCCCAATCCTGCCTCTCCCTCCTCGCCTGAAGGAGTGACGTAACCCACCTGTGGGGACTCCTCTCTGGCATATTTCAGGACCCCCTTTTCCCCAAGTTCAGGAGAACCCCCCCTCAAAGAAAACACTGTCTATGCTTCCCCCTGCTGCGTACACAGCACCATAACATGAAAATGGCATGAGAAACGGTGAGTCTGGAAGGAACACAATATGTCTGTAGGGTGAGGCATCCATACATCTTCCACTCTTTTTGGCATCACATACCAAAGGGGGGGGGGGCTCGTCTCCAAGGCCCACAGCAATACTCCGGTTTGGTTACTGAAAGGCCGGTTCGCCCAGCTCAGGATTCTGCTCTCCCTCATCAGTCCCCCCCCCCCAGCCCCTATTTCATATGCTGAGCCACTACGGCTACAGCCCACTTTCCCCCCTCCTCCCCGCACGCTCACCCCTCCGTCGACGCCCCGAATCCTAACCCGGAAGTTGCACCGCTCCTTTCCCACCCGCACCCTGAACAGCCGGAACAGCTGAGTCCCGGGACCCGAGGCACAACTGCAAAAACTCCCTGGGCGTTCGTGGGAGTCCATTCAATTCGGCGTTTGGGTGCACGAAAACAGATGGGGGGAAGAAACCCAATGGGCCCGCCCTTTCCCCACGGTGCAAGGAAAGCAACTCCTGATGTCTGGCCCGCAGGGTCACGGGAGGAGAGATCGGGACACAAAGTCAGACGCTTCGAACCGTGTCCGGCTCCGATGATCCTTCTTCAGCGGCAAAGCCCAGCCCAACGGCAGCCTGTTTGGAGTCTCCGGGCCTGGTAAACCAACAGGTGCGGTTCGCCTCGGATCAAGCGCGGTTCTCCCGCCTCCCCCCCTCTTCTCCCCTGCCCTCTATGTTTTCCGGGTGCTCCAGTTATAATCTGCGGTGTTCTTTTGTTCTAAAGACCTCTCCAGAGGCGACCGGTGGTCCAGAGGGGACTTAGCATCGTGTGGGGACTTCTGGGACGGAGGAGAGCGAGGGTCCGAGACTTGGGAGTGAGGAAGGGGGAGTAGCTGCTTGTAATCTGCCGATTTGTCTGGGTGGAAAGACCGGTAATGATCCGAGGGACCCTGGCCATGGTATCCGATGGGGGGCCGGTGGTCAGACATCCTCCGGAAGTCCTGCGGGTGGTAATTCGGGGTCCTGAACTCATCAGACCTTCGCCGCTTGGAATCGTGGTGGTGCCTGGGTAGAGACAAGCACAGGAAAGCAATATTACTTATTTATTTATTTCGGCTTATATCCCGCCTAGCCAGCAAGCCGGCTCTAGGCGGCTAACAACATAAAATCATAACATACAAGGTTAAACACATCATATAAAATCATTTAACTCACAATTAAAAGGCGGCTTAAACAATAAAATCACAGATGGCAGCAAATACTAGACCAGCACCAAAACCAGCAGCCTGCTTTTTTTTTCTGGCCAGGAGGCTTCCACCACAGATGTTCTGAAGGTGGCTCACCAAGCCCCCTACTAAGGGCCATTCCCTCCGGTGGCGGCCCCATAAGCCTGGCGGAAGAGCTCCGCTTTGCAGGCCCTGCGGAACTGCAAAAGGTCCCGCAGGGCCCTGATGTTCTCTGGGAGCTCATTCCACCAGTGGGGAGCCGCCACCGAGAAGGCTCTATTCCTGGTGGTTGCCAACCTGGCCTCCCTCAGGCCCAGAAGGGTCAGGCGATGTTGAGTGCCTGACTGGAGTGCTCTCTGGGGTGTATACGGGGAAAGACAGTCCCTTAGGTAGGCAGGCCCCAGACCATATAGGGCTTTAAAAGTTAAAACAAGCACCTTGAACCGGATCCGGTACACTACAGGCAACCAGTGCAGCGCCCTCAGCGCAGGCCGGATGTGGTCCCTCACCGAGAGACCCATCAGCAGCCTGGCTGTGGCGTTCTGCACTAGCTGCAGCCTCCAGAGCTGGGTCAAGGGCAGCCCCATGTAGAGAGCATTACAGTAGTCTAGCCTCGAGGTGACCATAGCATGGATCACTGTCGCCAGGTCATTGCGTTCGAGGAAGGGAACCAACTGCCTGATCAGCCTAATCAATAAGCTCAGAGGGAGAGACAGAACCTCCCAAAATTCATGTTCAGTTCAGGCTGGCCGGCGACCACTTTCCGGGTCCTTGGCGAAGTATAAAAACTGATCTTAGGTGATTGGGGAGGGAGCCAGGACAAAACGTGGCTTCCCTTTTCTTTCAAGCATCAGATGATTATGACAGGAAGGCACATGAGGGCAAGCAGGCATTTGTCCGAAGGCTGACCTGCCAGTTTGGCTCAGTTTATTCACTGTGTTCGCTCAGCCATCTCTAACACGTGCTGGAGCACCCCACCAGTTTGAGGGACCTGCATGCTTGACGGCTCCTGGAAGGCTGTTAATTCTGCCGTACCCATGCCATCGCGAGCAGCAGGGAACAGTAATATCCAGTGCAGACGCGCCCCGGAATTATTGCTGGAGGTCTCCTGCCGCACCCCTGCACGAGTCATGTGACTATGCAATGGGGCAGCAGGCAGAAGGTCTTTCTCAAGCCCTGTTATTTATTTTATTTATTTATTTTTCGTATTTATATCCCGCCCTACCCGCAAGCAACTTGTTAGGCAAGAAACTTGAGCTGGAGATGCTGGGGATGGAAACCGGGGCCTTCTGCACCCAAAGCACATGGCTCCGCCACTGAGGCATGACCTCGCTCATCGACACGGTATTAGAGAACTGCGGGATGTTGGCCGACTACATACACTGCTGGTGGAAATGCCCGGCTATTCAGAATTTCTGGAAAGAGATAGTTCTGAACATAAAAGCAATAACTGGTGTGGAAATACCCTTTACCCCTGAAGTAATTTTATTAGAATGCTGGCCGCGGCCTAGACTATATAAACATCAAGAAGCTCAAATTGCAATTCTCTTAGCATCAGTGCGCCTTCTTGTAGCGACTAAGTGGATACAAAAGTGCCCTCCAACTCTTT
Source organism: Lepidodactylus listeri (assembly GCA_029233225.1). Lineage (NCBI taxonomy): Eukaryota > Metazoa > Chordata > Lepidosauria > Squamata > Gekkonidae > Lepidodactylus > Lepidodactylus listeri. The sequence goes on along the minus strand of JARCFY010000021.1, from coordinate 8,040,925 downwards.
CCCAGTGGTATAACAAACTTTGGAACTGTTTTATTATGTCGAAGATTTCTTTTTCTGTTTCTAGTTCTTTACCTGGAAACTATACGAAAAAAGTGGTTGCATTATGGTACCCAATGGTAACTTTCTTACATGGCAAACAGATTCTTCCTGATTAATCCTCAATATAAGACAATGATTTACTTTTAAGTCATCTGGTATGTCTTCTTATTTTGTAACTTTAATAATTTTGTTATTTGTTGCAATATAACTAGATACAGAAATATATATATATATATTATATAAATATTTTTCATTTGTATAATAACTAGATTGTTATTTCGGCTGATATTATAGTTAAAAAGTATTATATGTTGTGCTATTATTACTTGATTGTTAAAAAATGTTCTTGTGGTATTGTTTTATTATTTTGTGGCCCGATATGGCTGTATTTTACGTTTTTATTTATTTTGTAAAAGTAAAAAGTCAATAAAGAGATAATTAAAAAAAAAAGACACAGTATTAGAGAGCAATTTAAACACAGGATGCTGCCTTTTGTGGAGTTGTTCCATCCAGTCGTGCCTACTCTGAGCCGGCAGCACCTCTCCAAGGCCTCAGGCAGAGGCCTTCACCTACTATCTAGCTTGTTTAACTGGAGATGCCGGGGACTGAACCTTCAGCACGCAAAGCACAGGGCTCCCCCCCCCCCGCCACAAGTGCCACGGCCTCTCCGTATTCCTCCTGTGGGAATGACCCCTTCCCATCTTTAGCAAAAAGGGAAAGTAGGACACCGAGACATACTGTCACAAACTATAATAAAATATTTATATTTATAGTCTATTAGTGTCACCTCCCACATCTATAAGCATACAGAAATGTAACACCCAAAGGCCGGTGGTACCAGTTCAGACGCGCAAAACAGTGCATCCAGGCCAACGACAAAATTTAACGCAACAAGGTGCCGTCTTTTCTGTGCTCACAGGTACACAAGAATTTACAAAGGTGCTGTTTTTCTTGTAATTGTAGGTACTAAGTAATTAGTACGATAAGCGAAAGCCGTAAGTTCCAAAAGCAATTAATTACAAACGGAACGTCCGCTATAATACAATGCTAAGACAGGCTTCCAAAACACTTGATAAGGAGCTGCCGCACGTAGATCATATTCAGGTAGATGGACCTCCGTGCAAACATCACCAATGAGACATGTGTCCCAGATAAGCCTTGCATTTCAGAAACTTCTTCACCTTACTGTTGCAACCGCAACATCCTGTCTGATGCACGGAGCCAAAGCTACCTAATTCCCTTATGATGGAAAGAAAGCCTTGTGTTTTAAAAAAGAGATAAATAAAACAAGGCACACCCTTGACTAGATTCCAGTCATTCGGTTCCTTGCGCAGAGACGGCTTGTGGGGACCCATTTTACAGTCCCTGCCCTAAATGACCGAGGGCGGTGGGGAGACACGTGCTGTGGCGCTCCAGCTAACCTGGAAGATGAGCATGTTCCAGCAGAACGAAGTGCGAGTCCAGCGTCGGCACCTTTAAGACCAACGAAGTTTAATTCTGGGAATCAGCTTCCGTGTGCTTCTTCGAAGTGTGCTTGCAACCAGAAAGCTGATTCCCAGAATTAAACTGCGTTGGTCTTAAAGGTGCCGACGCCAGACTTGCACTTTTAGAGTAAGACACAGGGAGCGGGAAACTAACTTGACCCAAAAACTGGAATCGAGAACCACAAGGGTGAGAAAGAAGTCTAATAAAGGGCAAATATTAAAAACCTATTTAAAACTTATAATATACAAAAATTCATGTATTTGTTAGAAAGGCAGTTAAAAACAAAGAAGGGCTCGCGAAAGCCTCGTTGAAAAGTTCAAGTGGCCTGAACACAAGGGCCTCATATCTAGAGGGCCTCACACACATCTTTGTCTTGTGTCTATTGCTCTTGCTGCTTAACTTTGCTTTTCTTGGTCCGGTATTGTCAGAGACTGCCATTTCCCGCTCCGGAGGTGGGATGTAACACAGTAGGCTGCGCGCCTCTCCCCCCCTCCTTCGGAATGTGCTCCTTTTCCCTCAGTCCTGCCTCCGCCTGTGCCTTCACTTATCTGTAACCTTGACTGAGTCCTCTCACAGTCTTTGTTGCTCATTGGTTTTTTCCCTAAAGGTGCAAACCGCTTTCCTTCCCGCTTTTCTGTCTGGGAACAAACGGGCCGATGAATTTAGGCCCCCCTTTTTCTTGAGTGTTGATTGGGGGGGGGGGGGGTTCTTTGCTACACTGTGGTTTGAATACACTATAACTGTACCTTAACATGCCTTCTTCCCCCATTACTGACTCAAGAAGTGTGAACCAGTTGATCCACCATCAAATAAAAGAAGTTCTTGTTTAAGACCCTTTGTTTGTGGTTTGAAATCTCTTGGACTCTCACAAGTATTAATTTATTGGTTATTTTATTGTAATATGCAACATTGTAATGTGTACCTCAGACTGTTTGACCTCTGAAGAAGGCCCCCCCAATAGGGCAGAAACACATTCTTACCCTGGTGGACGCACACTTTGTTCTGTTGCTTCAGACCAACACGGTGGCCCCACCTGAATTTATCTTGCAACCGAGCGAGCCTTTGGCTCCCCCGAGAGGCAGAAGAGGGGGACACGGTATACGGGGGAGGGGGCGCAGCAGCTTACCTCTCGTAATAATCCCGGTGACCGCGGTGGTCTCGGTCACTGTTGTACGGCTCGTACGGCCGCTTGCGGGACATGTTGTTCAGCCGGTAGTTCCCCGAGCTGCGGTGCGGCTCCCCACGCAGCCGGCGGTCTCCGTAGTGGTGCTCCTTGTACCACTGCTGCTCGTATGGGTGGTGCCGCTCTCCGCCCCACATCTGGTTGGCATTGCCGCCATAGTTGAATTTGCGGTCCCTCGGCCACTCGCCCCGGTCTGCACGACAGGAAGGGGGGGAAAGAGGGTAGCCTTTGGGTCAACTGTTTATCAAACCATCTTCGGGGCATACCCCCACCCCCAGGATAAGTCGTCCCCGAGGTGGTACCGTGGACACCAAGGCAACGCCCCCCCGTGGGTTTCCTGGTACACCCATTTGCTTCTTCCCCAGAGTGTCTTTTCCTGAAAGCAAAGAGCCAATCTTGGCTTTCCGTCCACTCGCTCAGCCCATCCCTTACACCAGGGGTGGGCAATTGTTTTGGCTCGGGGGCCACTTTATGGGAGCGGAGGTTAGCAGAGGGCCGCACCTTTTAAAATGATTGCATTCATTAGTTAACTTTGCATTTCAGAAAAGTTATAAATTGTATCATAAAAATCAATAAATATAAATTAAATAAAATAGTGGTAGTTTGATTCCATTTATTTATTGTGCTAATTTCATATCATCTATAGCTGCAAGCACATTTACTTTTAGAATCAGTTTAATGAGACAAATGTACCCTATCACACTTTTCTACACTTTTTTTGAAATCAGGAGTGAGATTGCTTGTTGAGATTCTCATCACAGCCTGCAAGTTAATGTCTGTCAAAGAGCATCTATATTTACTCTTGTCGATCTTCATGCAAGAAAAACTTTGCTCACAGATATATGTAGACCCAAATATAGAGAACATTTTCCCAGCAAATTTCTTCATACATGGAAATTATTCAGCAGACAAAGATTTGTAAAAGTCAACTAATGCCACAGCATTAAACATTTCTTTCCCAGTGTGATCTGACTGCATGTCAGTAAGTTCAAGCTGCAGCTCCTCAGGTGCTGTATCAATATCAGCAGTGATGGGATAAGAGAGCAAATTGAATTTAGGCTCAATTTTCTTGAAGTCCTGAAATCTTCTTGGCGGGCCGCAAAAAACTCTGTGGTGGGCCGCATGTGTCCCCCGGGCCGCCATTTGCCCACCCCTGCCTTACACGACCCAGAATATTATTGTGTATTCCTTTCCAAAAACCAACCCACTCTACCCGAGTCTGAGAAAATTTGCAAGTCATGCGCTCCCTCCAAGGCTGCAGTCAAATGTCATGATAAACTGCAGTTTCTCTAAAACACCAGTTTGGTGTGATGCTTGGATGAAGGGCACCAGTTTAGCTTTGGTTAGTACGAGGGCCGCAAGCGGGGATTCTCGGACGAGGCTTACAGCACCCTCCCCTCCTCCATTTTATTCTCTGGTATTCTCTCCCCTTGAAACCAACTTCCCCCATAGGGCAGGGGTGGGCAAATTGCGGCCCGGGGGCCACATGCAGCCCGCCACAGAGTTTTTTGCGGCCCGCCAAGAAGATTTCAGGACTTCAAGAAAACTGAGCCTAAATTCAATTTGCTCTCTCGTCCCATCACTGCTGACATTGATACAGCACCTGAGGAGCTGCAGCTTGAACTTACTGACATGCAGTCCGATCACACTGTGAAAGAAATGTTTAATGCTGTGGCATTAGTTGACTTTTACAAATCTTTGTCTGCTGAATAATTTCCATGTATGAGGAAATTTGCTGGGAAAATGTTCTCTATATTTGGGTCTACATATATTTGTGAGCAAAGTTTTTCTTGCATGAAGATCGACAAGAGTAAATATAGATGCTCTTGGAATGACATTAACTTGCAGGCTGTGATGAGAATCTCAACAAGCAATCTCACTCCTGATTTCAAAAAAAGTGTAGAAAAGTGCGATAGGGTCCATTTGTCTCATTAAACTGATTCTAAAATTAAATCTGCTTGCAGCTCTAGATGATATGAAATTAGCACAATAAATAAATGGAATAAAACTACCACTATTTTATTTAATTTATTGATTTTTATGATACAATTTATATCTTTCCTGAAATGCAAAGTTAACTAATGAATGCAATCATTTTAAAAGGTGCGGCCCTCTGCTAACCTCCACTCCCATAAAGTGGCCCTCAAGCCAAAACAATTGCCCACCCCTGCCATATGGTATCGGAAGAAGTGTGCATGCACTCAAAGACTTATACCTAGAACTAAACTCTGCTGGTCTTAAAGGCGCCACTGCGCACAAAACTCCCCACTCCCCTGGTTATGGTATGCCATGCCTTTGACGGGTTCTTTCGCTTCGTTTGCACTGTTTTCCAATTCTATGATTCTAGTCCTACTGCAATGTTACTGGATATCTTACACAGTCTGTTTGAATCGTTTTCTACTGTTTTTCCTGCACTGTCTTCTATCTTGGCAACCCGCTTCGGCATTATGGGATGTCAAGCCTTAGACAGGTTTCCTTGTTTGCTTGCATCGCTTTCCAGTTCTGTCATTCTAGTCCCATTGCGTTGTTATTGGACGGCTTACGCTGTCTGTTTGAATTGCTTTCTGTTGTTCTTCCTGCACCGTCTTCTGTCTTTGCAACCCACTTTTGGCATTTTTGGCATGCTCTGCCCTAGACAGTTTTTGCTCGTTCTCCTAATGGCTCCCTTGTGCTGTCTGACTGAATTGTTTCTGACCCACTGTAATCTGCCCCGAGTTTAAGCAAGGGAGGCAGGCTATAAACAGAGGAAAACGAAATAAGAAGAGAGGAAGAGATTGGATTGATACCCTGCCCTTCACTAGGAGTCTCAAGAAGAAGAAGAGGAGGAGGAAATTGGATTTATACCCCACCCTTCACTACCCAAGGGAGTCTCAGAACGGCTTACAAACTCCTTTCCCTTCCCCTCCCCACAACAGACACCCTGTGAGATAGGTGGGGCTGAGAGAGCTCTTTCCAGATCTGTTCTTGAGAGAAAAGCTCTGACAGAACTATGGCTTGCCCAAGGTCATCCAGCAGCTGCATGTGGCAGAGTGAGGAATCAAACCCAGTTCTCCTAGATTAGAGTCCGCGCACTTAACCACTACACCAAACCAGAGCGGCTTACAAACTCCTTTCCCTTCCCCTCCCCACAACAGACACCCTGTGAGGTAGGTGGGGCTGAGAGAGCTCTTTCCAGATCTGTTCTTGAGAGCAAAGCTCTGACAGAACTACAGCTTGCCCAAGGTCATCCATCAGCTGCATGCGGCAGAGTGAGGACTCAAACCCAGTTCTCCTAGATTAGAGTCTGCACACTTAACCACTACACCAAACCAGAGTGGCTTACAAACTCCTTTCCCTTCCCCTCCCCACAACAGACACCCTGTGAGGTAGGTGGGGCTGAGAGAGCTCTGAGAGAACCGTCCTTGAGGGAACAGCTGGTACAGAGCTATGGCTTGCCCAAGGTCATCCAGCAGCTGCAAGTGGAGGAGTGGGGAATCAAACCTGCTTCTCCCAGTTTAGCGTCCGCCGCCTTAACCGCGACACCAAACCAGAAGCTCCATTCCATCTGGGCTGCATGGGGCAGGGAGGAGAGGCACGGGCAGAAACCCTTTCCGGTGATGCGTGTCAGGGGGCCTGACAAAAGACTGCCTTGTTTGCTTTAATCAAATGAAAGTTACATGTCTCTTGCTATGTCTGCTTTCCCCTTTCCTTTTGTCGCCTTGAAATGTACTGCCTTTATGAGCCCTGCACAATGTAACCATTTCTGTCGGGAGAGTGGCGACCCCACATTCTTGCACGTCACCGATGAACAAATGGCGTTTCCTCCCATGCATTCCCTCCTCCCATTTCCTGGGACACAGGACTGTCTTATCTTGTTGTGAGAGCCTTGAAGGTCGGTTATTGCCCACAGAGTCATTTTGTTATGCATGGGTTTCACACATCTGGGTCGCCCAGTTCAAGAGGGGAATTTTTACAACTTTAGCACCTCACCGTCCTGTGGGAATTCAAACGGCTCGAGCCCATCTCTCGCGTTTTCTATTCCAAATGTGATTGGTTTCATGGTGGGTTCAAACAAGCGGGAGGGTATATTAACTCTGACTGTTTTCTACCTGGCATCTCTAACAAACATTCGAGAACCTGTCAAGCAGTATTAAGACTAATAAAGAACTTTGCTTCATCAACAAAGGTCTGATCTTTTTGCTGTTAGTACAGAAGCCTCACATGCGTCACAAGCCCCTCACAGTCAGTGTGTCCCAAAGGCCTAAAAGGACGAGTGGACATTCCTTGCCGCTCCCTCACCTGCGTTACTGAAGTGCCTCTTGTTCGGGTGGCTGTAATTGTCCCTCTGGTGCCCGTGCATCTGGACGTGGTGGACGGGAGGCGGGTGGAGCTTCTGAGGATGGGGGCCGTGGGGGATCTGGGGGAAAATGGCGTCGCGGCCAGAGCTGGAAGGCTCCTGTCGGAAGAGCTTCTTCCCTCCCACAGCCTCTTCTTTCTTCCGCTGCTCCTGCTGGTGGGGGTGGAGACAAGTTAACAGTGAATTTGAACCCAAGAGCTTAAAGGGCTACCAGCTCTGAAGCGCCCCACAGACTTGACTAAGCATTCGGGCAACAGACGGCAAAGCTATTGCGCGGCGGTGTGAAGCCCCCCGTTAGGGGGTGCAATCATAAAAGGGCCCTCTTCCAAAGGTCAGACTGCTCACCGATTCCAGTTCCGTCCTCTCCCTTCCCAAATTAATTACCCCTTAAATGGGAGAAAAAGACGCCAGACGTCTCTGATAAAAAAAGCTTAACGGAGAAAGAAGTAATCGACTGGGCCTTATTCACGTAGCTCTTGGAACGTGTTTGACTGCCGCCGTTATAGTCAAGGGGGCTTCCAAAAGCGTTTTGTGTTCTCTCCCTCGACTTTTAGATAACGAAGACAGAATCCTCCACCTTCTACGGTCTGGGCACCTTCCACGGCACCTAGGAAGTGAACTTTGTTTCCTTCTGCTGTCAAGTACATTACTAAAAGCCCGTGTGTTTAGGGAGGCGAGGCCATTTGCCCGGGGCCCCCGGGAGTAAAGAATCCCTTTTAAATGTCACCGAGACTAAAATTGCGTCTGCTGTCCTCGGCACTGCTTTTGGAAGGAAAGCGCAACCAGAGTTGGGGCCCAGGTCAATGCTCCCTCCAAGCTGTGGAGTCTTGTGAGCAAAAATTCTACTTTTGTGAGCTGCTGGCCTTACAGTGGTGAGCGAACGATTTGGCTGCTGCGTAAGTTCGTTTGCTCTGGCGCCCTCTTTTCCTGAGCTGAGACCAAAACGTGTGAGCCGGAAGCTAAAAAATTGAGAGCTAGCTCACACTAGCTCAGCTTAGAGGGAACACTGGACCAACTGCCCCTCACCATCCATGGGCACCCAGCCCTCCGGAGGAAGCAGAAAAGGAAGAGGGGGTGGGGTCACATCAAGACGGGTTCCTCTGGCTCCTGAATTCCTCCCAGTCTCGTTTGAATTTCTGGAGCGTCATTCCCCCTTGCCTCTGTCCATCCCTGTCCCTCCCCGTCCCACACACCCTCCCCAATCCCAAGTTCACCTCCTCTTCCTGGGACCGCTTCTTGTGGGCCATCTTATATAGCTTGTGCAGCTTCCTGGCGTCAAACTCCGTGAACTTGGACACGAAGATCCACAGGTTTCTGGAAGGAGGCAAAACGTTGCGGAAGCGTTGAGCAAGTTTGGATTTTCCTCTCTCTCCACCAGCCTTTGGGAAAGCCTCCAAACCACTGGAAATCCTAGGCAGACCACCCACCCACCCCCTTCTGAGATTCTGTCGGGCACTTGCGGAATGAGCGACAAATGCGTTTTGCGCAGCGGTGGTTACAGAGAAGAAGAAGTAGAGATTGGATTTATATCCCGCCCTTCACTCACTTGGGAGTCTCAGAGCGGCTTACAAACTCCTTTCCCTTCCCCTCCCCACAACAGACACCCTGGGAGGTGGTTGGGGCTGAGAGAGCTCTGAGACAACTGTCCTTGAGAGAACAGCTGGTACAGAGCTTTGGCCAGGTGCAAGTGGAGGAGTGGGGAATCAAACCCGGTTCTCCCAGATTAGAGTCCGCACACTTAACTACTACACCAAACTGGCTCTCAAACAGAGTTGGATGAGGATCCGAGGTATAAATATCATCAAAAGGAATTTCCAAAGATTCGGAACTATATTAATCTATGATTTTCTATCTTATGGTAACAGTTATTACCAAAGAATACCATCGAAACTAAGTTTTGAATAGCCGGAGCCTTCGTTGTTGAAATTACCTGTTTAACTGTTGAATGCACCTGCTGAATTATTTTAGGCAGAACCTTGTGGTCTTATTTGAACTTACCTGTTATATGCTGTTTTTCCTAATTCATTTGCTGAATGTTATAATTATCAATTGGGACTTTACTAGTTGTATGTTACGCACCTGTTGAATTTGCTATAGTTCCTTAAGTGGGCTTTTCGTCTTTGATAATAGATATTGATTTACATAGTAAAAGGGGAATCCCACAAGCCACTGGCCTACCGGGATGTTTCCCAATAGCCTTAATGGCCAATCCATCTCTGCCTTGGAGGAAATCTACATCAACTGAAAAGGAAACCAACGTTCCCAGAACGTTGAATCCCAACGTTGAATCCTGCATGCAACAAATCCTGCCCTTGCACAATGAGGCTGCAGAAGTGCAGAACCCAGAAGAGACGGACATTCGTCAACCGACCACGGGAAAGCTCGGAGACTTGCCATGTCACCGTAAAGTTCCTCGTGTGGCTCTTGCCTCTGCCAAGAGCTCAGTAGCTGGCCTCTCTACCCTTCCAGCAACACCACCCTACTGCGGACGGCTCCTTGAGGCCAGGTCTGAAGGCCAAACACCAGAAGTGCTTTCTGTCCGACGGACAACAAGGCTGTGCGTGGAGGGAGAGTCCGCGTTTTGCAAAGGCCTCCATGAAGGAAGTTTGCAAAGCATCTCTGCTTTGGTCCGCGGGGAGAAGCCTGTCCCCTACTGCAGCTGTCTTTCGGATCTCTGCCCCACAGTAATGAACACAGCATTGCACCAAGCCCTGTCTGCAAAGCTCTGCCCTGGGATGTTGCGCAGCATGCCATGGACCAGGGTTAGGGTTCCTAGCCTCCAGGTGGGGCCTGGGAATCTCCTGCTTTCACAACTGATCTCCAGGTGACAGAGATCAGTTCCCCTGGAGAAAATGGCTGCTTTGAAGGGCGGACTCTATGGCATTGGACCATGCCGAGGCCCCTCCCCTCCCCCTCCCCACCTTCTCCTGGCTCCACCCCCAAAGTCCCCAGGTGTTTTCCAACCTGGACTTGGCCACCCTAACCAGGGTGTGTGTATGTGCTTACCTTCGCCACAGCTTAATGAGTTCCTGGTCGGAATAGGCTTTCAGGCACTCTGAGATGCGATCGCCGATCTTCAGCAGGCAGCTCCGGGTGTGCTCCAGCTGCTCCTGCACCGTCAGCCCTTTGTCGGGCTTGTCCAGCTGCTTCAACGCCTTCTTGACCGGCCGCATCCGCTCTTTGCACTGGGGGAGCGGGACAGGGACAGTGTGGGGATGGAGCCATCTCCGGCCCTCCCTGACCACTTGTCTGCCGCGCAGGGTCAGGCGGGCTTTAGAATGGGCGGAGGAGAGGAAAGCAAGTGAACTCGGGATCTGGCATTCCCACCCCCGAAAGCGAAAATATCGAGTGGATTTTAAGGTCCGCCAGAGCCTTGCAGGCTCACTGCTGGGGAAGGGACTCCGACGGAGATTCGGCTTGCCAGTCCTGATGTCTTCCACCACTACCTCCCCGCCCCCAGAAGAGTTTCTGGCTAAACATTAGGAAGAACTTCCTGACAGTCAGAGTGGTTCCTCAGTGGAACAGGCTTCCTCGGGGGGGGGGGGGGCGCGGGGGGCTCTCCTTCTTTGCCCTATAAGGTCAGGGACCTGCTTACCTAAGAGACCCCCTTTCTCCATATGTTCCCCACAGAGCACTAAGATCGGGATCCCAAAATCGCCTAGTTCTCCCGGGCCCTAAAGAAGCCAGGCTGGCCGCAACGAGGGCCAGGGCCTTTTCAGTGGCAGCCCCTGCGGGACCTTTCACAATTCCGCAGGGCCTATAAAACGGAGCTCTTCCACCAGGCTTTGAATTAGGGTGCCGCCTGTAACGTCATGGCCCTGGCCCAAATATCAACACTGCCACCAGCCTGATGATCAACAGCCTGGAAGGAGCCCGGATTAGGGGGTAGGCGACCATTCAAATGCCGAGAGAATGTCGCCATCTTTGATTATATTTTATGTTTTGAGTAGTTAGGATTTTTATATAGTGATTTTAATTTAACTCTGTTCTTAATATTTTGGACTTTTAATGTCTACCTCTATATGTATGTTGGAAGAAGAGGAGATTGGATTTAAACCCCGCCCGTCACTACCCAAGGGAGTCTCAGAGCGGCTTACAAACTCCTTCCCCTTCCCCTCCCCACAACAGACACCCTGTGAGGTAGGCGGGGCTGGGAGAGCTCTGACAGAAACTGCTCTTTTTCAAGAACAGCTGGTCCAGAGCTATGGCTTGCCCAAGGTCATCCAGCAGGTGCAAGTGGAGGAGTGGGGAATCAAACCCGGTTCTCCCAGATTAGAGCCCGCGCACTTAACCACTACACCAAACTGGCTCTCCAGCCACCCTGAGCCTGCTACGGCGGGGAGAGCAAGATAACAAGTTTAATAAATAAATAAAATAAACAGGCAGATCGTAAGAAGGGAGGGCAGAAAGGGCTGCCTCAGTGCTTAGTTCTTGTGGCCCTTTCTGACACACCCAGGGAAATGCTGGTTGCCACCTTGGGGTCAGGAAGCCATTTTCTCTCCAGGCCAGTTTGGCTGGGGATCCTGGAGGCTTTTTGTCATCCTCTGGGCGTGGAACGGGGGTCACTGGGGGGGGGGTGTTGGGGAAGTGTTTCTGAATTCCCTGCATTGTGCGGAGGGGTGGACTAGACAGCCCTGGAGGCCCCTTCCAACTCTATGATTCTATGAGAACTTACGATGCTGAAAGTTTCCTGGTCCAAGTCGTCGTCTTCTTCCTCCCCAATGGGGACGGGATCGCTTCCCGCGGTGATATGGACGGGCCCCTGAACTCTTTTCCCTTTGCCGCCGGCCTTGGCCTCCCCGCCTTTCGGCTATGGAAAGAACAGGACGCTGTGACTGGGCTGTGTGTTCTGAAAACCCAAACCCTTCAGTCTTCAAGTTTCTAGCCCTTGCAGCTGCAGGCCATCCAGCCAGGTGCAAGTGGAGGAGTGGGGAATCAAACCCGGTCCTCCCGGATTAGAGTCCGCGCACTTAACCGCCGCGCCGACCTGTTTTGCATGCTAGACATCCAAGTACCTTGTTCTTGTCTTTCGTCTTCCTCTTCTCTTTCTCGCCTTCCTTTTCTTTCCTGCTCGCTGCCTGTTTTTCTTTGTTTTCTTTATTCTCTTTCTTCTTCTGTTTCTTTTTCAAGGGGCTCGTATCCAGCCCATCCTCCTGGAAAGAAGGGAAAGGGTTGGTGTCAACCTAGCCATGCTGACCCACGCTTTCATGCTTGCAGCTGGACTACTGCAACATTCCCTGCGTGGGGCTGCCCTTGGAGACAATCCGGAAACTTACTACTGTTTCAAAGCACCCTGCCATGGTTGTTACTGGGAGCACATCTTGACAGCTTTAAAAAAAACAACAACACTAGCTGCCAGTTTGTTTCCAAGTTCAAATCAAGGCACTGGTTATCACCCTTAATCTCAGGAGTCTCATGTACCTCTTGGACATGCCCCTTGCGGCTTTTCTGAGTACCATTCGCCAACGTGCCACCTGCCCCATGTTTCCGGAAAATGAGCAAGGCCCTTGTCCTAGGGCAGGGGTGGGCAAACTGTGGCTCGGGAGCCGCATGCGGCTCTTTCACGTATATTATGTGGCTCCCGGCAGGGCAGCTGGGGAAGCTAAATATCATTAGCAAACAAATATCACTGGACAAATTAATATCATTATCAATATCTGCTTCTACCCCTTTTGCTCTTATTTTTGGCAGTCTCGTTTAATGTTAATAAAAAGCAAATTTGCTTGTTTTCCAATGAAAGCAGGTAATATTTGTTCATGTCTTGTGGCTCTCAAACATCTGATGTTTATTCTATGCGGCTCTTACGTTAAGCAAGTTTGGCCACCCCTGTTCTAGGTGGCTCTTATGCTGAGCAAGTTTGCCCACCCCTGCCCTAGGGGACTTGAGGATGGCAGGTGGTTCCCACCTGAAAAACAGATTACAAACATCTCCAATTCCGTGGGGACTGATCTGATTACATACAAATCCCTTGGGAAAGACGAAAGAGCTAAAACAAACCACTGGACCCCACCCCCAAAGAAGTGCTGCTTCAAAATGCTACAGAACATGAATTCTCTCTCTCTCTCTCTCTCTCTCACTCACTCACACACACACACACACACACACACACACACAGGTTGATATGGATTAATAAGAAGGAAGAGCTTGAGCTTCTAATGCAGACAGAGGGATATGATTCAGTGGGCATCACAGAGACCTGGCGGGATAATTCCCACGACTGGAATGCAGTAGTGGGATGGACACGAGCAGTGTTCCCTCTAGGCTGTGGAGTTCTGTGAGCCAAAACGTTGCTTTGTGAGCTACTGGCATTAAAGTTGTGAGCAAGTGATTTCGCTCCTGCATAAATTAGTTTGCTCTGGACCCATCCTTCCTGAGCTAGGACAAAAATGTGAGCCGGAAGCTAAGCTAGCTCACACTGACTCAGCTTGGAGGGAACACTGGCTACGAGCTGTTCACGAAAAACCAAAAGGGTCGAAGAGGAGGCGGAGTGGCACGGTATGTGAGGAGTTGTGCAGCTGCCTAGGGAGAGGTGGTGAGCTCTCCCTCGCTGGCAGTCTTCAGGCAGCAGCTGGACAAACGATGGTCAGGGATGCTCTAGGTCAGGGGTGGGCAATTGTTTTGGCTCGGGGGCCACTTTGTGGGAGCGGAGGTTAGAAGAGGGCCGCACCTTTTAAAATGATTGCTTTCATGAGTTAACTTTGCATTTCAGAAAATGTATAAATGGTATCATAAAAATCAATAAATATAAATGAAATAAAATAGTGGTAGTTTTATTCAATTTTTTTATTGTGCTAATTTCATATCATCTATAGCTGCAAGCACATTTAATTTTAGACTCAGTTTAATGAGACAAATGTGCCCTATCACACTTTTCTACAACTTTTTGGAAATCAGGAGTGAGATGGCTTGTTGAGATTCTCATCACAGCCTGCAAGTTAATGTCTGTCAAATGTCTCTTAATGTCTATATTTACTCTTGTTGATCTTCATGCCAGAAAAACTTTGCTCACAGATATATGTAGACCCAAATATAGAGACCATTTCCCCAGCAAATTTCTTCATACATGGAAACTGTTCAGCAGACAAAGATTTGTAAAAGTCAACTAATGTCACAGCATTAAACGTTTCTTTCCCAGTGTGATCTGACTGCATGTCAATAAGTTCAAGCTGCAGCTCCTCAGGAGCTGACAGTGGCCAAATGTCTTGGCGGGCCACAAAGAACTCTGTGGCGGGCCGCATGTGGCCCCTGGGCCGCAATTTACCCACCCCTGCTCTAGGCTGATCCTGCACTGGGCAGGGGGTTCAGACTAGATGGCCTGTACGGCCTCTTCCCACTCTGGGATTCTATGATTACAGGAAAAGGGGAGAAAATCCTTGTGCTCATTTGGACACTGACTTTCTCCCTTGTTTTCTGACTAGCAAAAGGGCTGCCAGCAGATGGGCAGAGTGAGCTTGGAGGGAGAGTATGGGGACATTTTGTGCGCCCCCCGATGCCCATCAGTTAGGGTCCTTGAGGACCTGCTCCTTTTCGTTCTCGATCCGCGAGAGGCCACGGCACCCACGGTCACAGGGGAAGGGGCAGGTTTCCTTCTCTCACTGCAACGATGCAAGGGCTTTATTTCCTCGCATGGGTTCCCCCAAGGAATGTCATCCCTTTGCTTCCCCTGGAATAAAATACAGCAGGCACAACTGGGGGGGGGGGTACTGCCAAAGTTTGGGGCTAACCTTGTTCCTGCTGCTGGTGACCAAGGCTACAAAAAAAAAAAATCAAACCTGCTTCATTCCACCTGTGTAACACCTTCAAGGATTCTCTTCCTTGATCATAGCAGCCCATGGTGGACTTTTTACAAACTGACTTAAAGAAACACGCTCTTTGCTCCTCTGCTCCACGCCCTGACACACCGAGTTTATTACCGTATTTTTCGCTCCATAAGACGCACTTTTCCTCCCCAAAAAAGTGTGTGTGGGGGGGGAAGTATGTGCGTCTTATGGAGCGAATATGGAGCTTTTCTTATCTGTAACAGGGCTCCTTCTTCAGCAGGAACGCAGGGGAACGCCATTCAGGCTGGCATCCCAGCCTTCCCCGCCCCTCCCTGCTGGGCCTGAGCTGTTAAGACTTAAAAGGGAAACGGCAGGAAAAACCCCACCAGGCTAAGTACTCTTTCCCTTTAAGTGCTTTTCCCCTTTACGACAGCCAACAGCAGAAAGCCCCGCCCACAGATTGAGCTCCGTGGCTACTTTGCACAGAAAGGCCTGGCTTTGCATGGCATGCCGACGTCTCGCTTCTTTCCTTTCTCTATCTTTCCTCCTTCCTTCCTTCCTTTCCTTTTTTCTGTCTGTCTGTCTGTCTTTCTGTCTCTCTCTCTGTCCCCACCTTTCTTTCTTCCTTTCTCTTTCTCTCTCTCTCTCCTCCTCCTTCCTTCCTTTATCTCTTTCTCTCTTTCTTTCCTTCTGTTTCATTTTTTCCTGTTTTCCTCCTCTTAAAAACAAGGTGCGTCTTATGATCAGGTGCGTCTTATGGAGCGAAAAATACGGTAACTTCTCCTGGTGCCATCCCATAACCCTAGCAACTGCCTGCTTATGGAACTGGGGACAGGCCACCAGGTCCAAGGTTCGATCCCTGCTATCTCCAGGTAAAAAGATCAGTTAGTAGATGATGGGAAAGTGTCAGCTAGGCTGCCATAAATAAAAGGTGGGGGTACAGAAACTGGCCGGCATACAGAAAAGGGCGGGGGGGAAGATTGTTGACACTAGAATGTTAACTTTCGATTCTCCTCTAGCACTTGTCTCTGTTTTGTTAAGATCTTGGGTTTCTCTTGCGAGTTTCCAGCTGACAATTAAAAGCCGTTGTTTTCCGTGCGAGGGTAACATGGCATTCATTGGCTTGTAGCCATCCGCCACCCAAGTTTGAACCCCGTATAAAATCCCTTTCCCACTTTCCCTCTTCAGTCTTAACACAGAGAGTGTTTAGGGAATGTACAGTGACCTGACTGCAATAAACTGATCCCGCTTCATGGAACGTTGCTGAGTGCTGATTGCTAGAGACTCTGACAGAAAGACCTCTGCTTGAGACCCTGAAAAGCAGCTGCCAGTCTGAGTAGACAATACCGACCGTAACGGACACAACTGCCCTCGTTCAGCACAAGGCAGCTGCGCGCACAAACCTTTGCTGAGCGGCCGCGTAGATCAACAGGCCTGCTGAAGCTGGCTTACCTTGACCTCGCCCTCTTCTGAAGGGTTGTCGGAGTGCCGAGGAGAGGCCAGCTCGTTCCCCTGTTCATCCCTCCCCTTGGGGGATTTGCTCTCTTTCCTGACACGGGGCTTCCTCTTTTTCAGCTTGCTCTGCGGCACAAGACAATCCAGTTGGGGAAGGAAACAAGGCACACGCGGGGCACTACGACTTACAGCCTCTGGGATAAGAGCCTGCAAGGCCCACGGACCACTGGGCCAGCCTCTCCCCCAGCCCACCCTCTGGCCACTGGGAATCCTGCCCATCCTGCTCCCTGAGCTCCAAACCAAAGGGCCAAAGGTCGCCTGCAGCAGAGTGAGCCTGCAGCAGAGTGAGCATCTAAATTAGTCCAGCCCTCTAGCCACAAACTGGGGGACATCTCTGTGCGCAGACACTCGACGCCCTGACCACAACAGAAGGCCTCCCCCGGCACTGACCTCTTCGGTTTCCTTCACCCCCTCCTTCTTTTCCAGGTCCTTCTTGAGCAGTTTCAACAAGTAGTCCACCCGGGCCTGGAGCTGCTTCCCCTGGGGTTTCTTGTCTGGCTCGACAGGCAGAATCTAGGAGAGAAGCGTTTGGAGAAGGACACGTCAACCATTAGTGCGACTCCAATCGGACGCCCGTGCCAGGTGTGTTCACAAGACCTCCTGCCAGCACGGCTGGTCTCTTGTCTTTTCTTTCTCCTGCTGCTGGAGCTTTGCGGTTGGGGGCAAGAACACACATCAAGCTGCTTTACACTGCATCAGGCCACCTGTCCATCAAGGTCTACGAAGAAAGGTTAAAGCGCTTGGAGCTCTTAAGCCTGGAGAAACGATGACTGAGGGGGTGACATGATCGAGGTTTATAAGATTATGCATGGGGGAGAGCAGGCAGAGAAAGAGGTATTTTTATGCCTTTCTCACAGCACAAGAACTCGTGGGTGCTCTGTGAAATTGCTGAGCAGTCGGGCTAGAACGGATAAAAGGAAGTCCTTCTTCCCCCAAAGAGTGATCAACACGTGGAATTCACTGCCACAGGAGGTGGTGGCGGCTACAAGCATGGACGGCTTCCAGAGGGAATTGGATAAACATCTGGAGCAGCGGTCCATCAGTGGCTACTAGCCCCAAGGTATAAGGCAGGGGTCATTTTGTAGAAAAAGAGATGCAGGAGCTCATTAGCATAACTCATTAGCGTAACTTATTGGCACATGCCACACCCCCTGACATCACCGGGAATGTGTCAGAAGGCAACACCCACCGCTCAGGCGCCAACCCCAAAAATCTCCAGGAATTTCCCAACTCAGAGCTGGCGAGCCTACCTGGAGGAAAAACTGCTTCAAAAGCACAAAGAAAATAGTCAAGTTCAGGGGGGGGGTGAACACTGGTCTCCCCTCCATCCATTTGGCCCTCACAAGGACCCTTAGAGGTAGACTAGGCTGAGAGAGTGGCTTGCCCACCATCACCTAACCATCTTCATAGCGCAGTCAGGTATTTGAAACTGGCTCTCCCAGATGCTAGCCTAGACATCTGACCGCTACACCCAGAGGGTCCCCCAGTAGCTCCAGGCTACACACCGGCCACCAGAGAAAAGTGCAAACAAAAGGCTCAGCAGTTCAACGTTAACGGATTGACTTGAGACGAGCGTGCGAGGAAAGTGGAGCAAGGGGCAGTGGCTCAGTGGCAGAGCCTCTGCCCGGCACGCGGAAGGCCCCAGGTTCAGTCCCCGGCATCTCCGCTTAGAGGATCTAGCAGTAGGTGATGTGAAAGACCTCAGCCTGGGACCCTGGAGAGCTGCTGCCAGTCTGAGCAGGCAACACTGAACTCGACGTACCAAGGGAGTCCAAGGCAGCTTCCTGTGTCAGTCCAAGGCAGCTTCCTGTGTCAGGCTGTCAGGGGTGACGTCAACAGCACTTTGGGGGTGAAAACCCAGGCCTATCAGCAACAGGCCAGGGGGGGCTCTAGAATTCCTCCGAATAATACCAGAGAGCAGCCCCCGACATGCTGATGCCCCGGGGAGAACTCTGGAGAACGAACAAAGTTTGAGTCCAGCGGCACCTTTCAGACCAGCGAAGTTTAATTCTGGGTATGACCTTCAGAGTGCATGCACACTTCTTCAGGTATCTGTTCTGTCGCTTCAGAACGAAACGACCACTCACCCAGACCAGTCCTGCTGCCCCTGGGGCTCCCATTCCACTCCGGGGTCTCTGATTCTAGTCACAGAACACTCCTGCTACCCCCGGGGCTCTCATTCCAAGCTGGGGCCTGTCGTTCCAGTCCCAGTGTAGTCTATTTGGGCCCGCAGACCCTAATGGAAAATCCATTCCTTTGCAACTCTACTTGTACTGTAATGTATTTCAATGGAGCCCATGCAAGTCAATTGGCATTCCTGGCTCACATTATTTCCAGTGGGTCTTCAATGGGCTGCATGGAATTCACTGCCACAGGAGGTGGCAGCGGCTACAAGCACGGACGCCTTCAAGAGGGAATTGGATAAACATACGGAGCAGAGGTCCATCAGTGGTCCCTATTAGCCACAAGGTACAGATAGGAACTCTCAGTCTGGGGCAAGTGATGCTCTGTCTTCTTGGTGCTTGACCGGGGGGGGGGGGGGGCAACAGTGGGAGGGCTTCTAGTGTCCTGGCCCCACTGGTGGACCTCCTGAGGGCCCCTGGTGTTTTTGGCCACTGTGTGACACGGAGTGTTGGACTGGATGGGCCACTGGCCTGATCCAACACTGGCTTCTCTTATGTTCAAGTGTATCCCATTGTTTCCGATGGGCAATCCTGTCCTTCCTTTTAGTACATCCCCAGAGAGACACACAGAGGAAGAGAGATCAGTCCCCCGCTCTCCCCGGGGAAAATGCCTGTGGAGGGTAGACTCTATGGTAGGCTCCAACCGCCCCGCTCCCCCCATAGTCTAGGAATTTGCCTTCCCCCCCCCAAAAAAAAAACATTTACAGAGGAGAAAAAACGATGCCCCAGAGTGGAAAAACCTCGTTTACAGAGAGGAGAAAAACTGATGCGAGACTTCTCCGTGCTGCTGCAGTCTGAAGCGCTTCCTATCTTTGGTGATTTAGAAACTTCTCTTCCCCCCCTCCAGCGGAACAGCCCTTCTACCCCCCCCTCTCCCTTGCTTGGCCTCTCTAGCAAACAGCTTCGTCTCCTTAACCCTTGCAGTGCTGGACATGACTTAAATTGCTTCCTGTCCTCTTTCCAGCTCCCAGACCCAGGCGGACGAAGCGGTCTTAAGCCAGGCTGCCTCCTGCAATGCCCTCTGCGGCTCAGTGGGGCTCCTCGGGAGTAATCCTGACCTGGATGGCACTCCCGGAGTCCCCCCGCTGCCTTGTTTATTGGATCTCTCTTCTCTTGTCTGTGGATTGTTGGCTGGAGAGGCTCAGGGGGAAAGGGGGGCATGACCGCCTCTCTGCGCTCCCCATCTCCAGCAAACCCGCAGCGGCAGGATCGCTGAAGACGGGGAGCACACGGAGGCAGTCGTACCTGGCTTCCCTGCCCAATCTTCTCCAAGTGCCCCGCAGCTGTGGGGCACCTGGAAAAGATCGGGCAGGGAAGCCAGAGATTTAACCGCAAAAACGGAGCGGCTCAAGGGGAAAGGCAGGCACGTCTGTCTCCCTGCACCCCCCTCTCCAGTGAACCCACAGCGGCGAGCTTGCTGGAGACGGGAACAGCAAGCTTCTCACCTTCTCCAGGTGAAGATCAGGCAGGGAAGCCAGGCATTTAAATCCCCCCTCCCTGGGTCTCTCTGTGGGTGGGGGGGGCAGGGCCTGGGCTCGTTACTGCCGGAGCACCGCTCCGGGGCGCTCCGGCAGGAAATGACCCCCTGGGTATAGGTAGTAACTCTCGGTTTGGGGCAAGTGATGCTCTGTCTTCTTGGTGCTGGGGGGGGCAGCAACAGTGGGAGGGCTTCTCTAGTGTCCTGGCCCCACTGGTGGATCTCCTGATGTCACCTGGTGTTTTTGGCCACTGTATGACAGAGTGTTGGACTGGATGGGCCATTGGCCTGATTCAACACTGGCTTCTCTTATGTTCTTAAGGCCAGCAGTGCCTACTCAAACTGGCAGCACCTGTCCAGGGTCTCAAGTACTGCCCTTCCACATCTTCTAATACCCTAGTCCTTTCAACTGAGGACATCCAGCTCTGAACCCCCAAGCAGATGCTCTGCCACTGAGCCACAGCTCCTCCTCAAGAAAAGGCAGAGGGGCCCTGACCTGGATAGCCCAGGCAAGCCCGATCTTGTCAGATCTCAAAAGCTAAGAAGGGATTTATGTATTTATTTATTTGGATTTATACCCCGCCTAGCCAGCAAGGCCAGCTCTACAGGATGACTCTGGCAAGTACTTGCATGGGATACCCCCTTGGAATACCAGCAGTTGGGAGGCAGGGGCAGGCTTTATTCAGCCACCTCACTGAATACCCCCCAGGCCCCCAGCCCAGCAGGGGTCACCAGAAGTTGCCACGACTTCCAAGGGCACACACATACGCATACACATGTGAAAAAATGCAAAAGAAAAAAAGAAAAATGCAGAGGGGTAGCCATGTTAGTCTGTCGTAGCAAAATAAAACAAGAAGTGTTGTGCCACTTTCAGTAATAACAATAACAACAGCGTGTGCCATCAAGTCACAATCCCAGGACTGTGGGGTTTCCAAGGAAAGAGATGAGCAGAGGTAGTCTGCCGCTGCCTTCCTCTGCACAGCAACCCCGGACTTCCTTAGAGGTCTCCTATCCAAGAACTGACCATGGCCAACCCTGCTTAACTTCCAAGCTCTAACAAGCTCAGCTAGGCTAGGCTGGGCTCTTAGGCCACTGCGCTTTACAAAGATCAGCAGCATTTATTTCAACAAGGAAGGGGGGCCAAAGCTCTATCTGAAATAAAGGTACTCGCCACTGTGCTTCTGCGTTATTTTGCAAGGGGATGGGCTGCCCCCGGAAGAAACCACATGTGGCGGAAAGGGGAAGCGGCGCGGGCGGCGTTTTCTGTACCTTGTCTGTTAATTTCAGCTCCGGATCCAATTTGATCAGCTCCCAGTTCCCATAGCCGTGCTCGTAAACACCCAGAAGCAAGTGGGCGTCATCCTCCACGCCCCATTCGACGTCAAAATGGACGGCCTTGGCACGGCATGAGAGGCAGAACCTGAAGAACCAAACCGAGAGCAAAGCTGTCGGGAAGGAGGCTCTTACCTGTCGTCTCACTCTCTGCCTCTTTCACAGCAGAAGAAAGAAAAGGACATAACTACAAGACGGGGCTCTGGTCTATAGCAGCCAAGGTCACCTTTTCTACAGGACCAGCCAAGCACCATTTCCATGATAAAAACTATACCCCAAGTCCTGTCTCTCAGTCCCACCCTAGCGGAGGGGTCCCCAATGTAGTGCCTGCAGGTGCTACGGCACCTATCGATTTTTCTTGGCACCTGCCAAGGCTTCCAGAGAGTGGGTGGGGCTTTTGCCCAGCAAGGCTTCTGACTGGCTACTAGGATTTGATTGGCAGTGCAGGATTTTCCAAAACATTGCTTTGGCAGCGGCTGCCATTACTGCGCAAGGATCTTCGCTGTGTGACTAAAAGTAAGCTGCGGCAGCCATTTTGTGGCTGGTTCCACTTCCCACGGCAGCCATTTTGTGGCTGCACTCACCCTGCTGTGCTGGAATGCCAAAGATTCAGGTGGGGCCGCCGTGCTGGTCTGAAGCAGCAGGATGAGGTTTGCGTCCAGTGGCCCCTTTAAGACCAACAAAGTTTTATTCAGTAAAACAAAACTTGGTTGGTCTTAAAGGTGCCACAGGATGCAGACTTTGATCTGGAATTCGAAAGGGTCCTACAGGCTTAAAAAGGTTGAGGACCTCTGCCCTAGTGTGACCGAGCGAGGAGCCCTTACAAGGGAGGCAGGCCTATGAAGGCGCAAGCCCCATTCTCAATAGCTGCTACCTGGGCCACAGTGCAGGGAAAAGCCTCCCTTCTGTCCTAGATACTAGACAGAAAAAGAAGAGATTGGATTTATACCCCGCCCTTCACTACCTGAAGGAGTCCCAGAGCAGCTTACAGTCTGAGAGCCAGTTTGGTGTAGTGGTTAAGTGCGCGGACTCTAATCTGGGAGAACCGGGTTTGATTCCCCACTCCTCCACTTGCACCTGGCTGGATGACCTTGGGCAAGCCATAGCTCTGAACCAGCTGTTCTCTCAAGGACAGTTGTCTCAGAGCTCTCTCAGCCCCACCTACCTCCCAGGGTGTCTGTTGTGGGGAGGGGAAGGGAAAGGAGTTTGTAAGAAGAAGAAGAGATTGGATTTATACCCCGCCCTCCACTCCCCAAGGGAGTCTCAGAGCGGCTTACAAACTCCTTTTCCCTTCCCCTCCCCACAAGCCGCTCTGAGACTCTTAAAGTGAGTGAAGGAGTTTGTAAGCCGCTCTGAGACTCTTAAGTGAGTGAAAGGCGGGATATAAATCCAATCTCTTCTTCTCCTTTCCCTTCCCCGCCCCACAACAGAGGATTCCCCTGTGAGGTAGGTGGGGCTGAGAGAGCTCTCTCAAGAACTGCTCTTGAGAGAACAGCTCTGAGAGAACTTGTAACTGACCCAAGCGCTCACACCTTGGAGGAGTGGGGAATCAGACCCAGTTCTCCCAGATTAGAGTCCGCGCTCCTAACCACTACATCAAACTGGCTCAGATACTGAGGCCAGGTCTCCCCCCCCCCAAAAAAAATTCCTGCTTCCCTGGCTTTAGTTTCTCCCCGAGAACTGCTTGCATTCACTCCTATGGCAAAGACGCAATGCACCAAGATGCTTAGCCTGCCCGGTCGCTTGCCCTGTACTGGCAAGGAGCGGCAGTGTTTCCGCATGGGGGCACGCCGTGGCGTCTGCGTGCTGATCAGGGCCCTCTGTCCAACAGTCGTAACGACGGACGTTTTGCTCGTCAGATCAGCAAAACGAGCAGGCCAGTGTTAAGGCGATTCAACCTGGGGGGGGTGTGGGGTGTGGTTCTCCCTCTGCTGTACTGGCGTTCTTCTGACCCACTTCCACGGCTCCCTCTACTCACGTCTTCCTCTCCTCCAGGTCCGCGGTGATAGCCTGGTGCAGCATTGCAAACTCCTCTTCGTGCTGGATGATGGCTTTCACGTTCACCTGGACGGTGGAAATCTTTATGGTGGGGCCCCTCCGCTTCCCGGGGCCTTTGCCTGAAAAGGAGCGCACACACACACACACACACCCAACCACGTTACACCTGCAAACGACCAGAGAGGGACGCGTGTGCCTTCCTGACTCTGCACAGTCAGCGGTGTTGGCGGCAGTCCCGCTTCCCACAGGCAAACTGGGGTCTCTTCCAAAGCCACAAACAGCGAGATCACAAACAGCCTGGGGTGCCTCTGGGTTATTGGCAGGGTTGCCAGATCCAGGTTGGGAATGACCTGGAGATTTTGGAACGGAGCCTAAGGAGGGCGGGGTTTGGAGAGGGCAGGGACCTCAGCGGGGTACGATGCCACAGAGTCTACCTTCTAAAGCGGCCGTTTTCTCCAGGGGAACTGATCTCCATTGCCTGGAGATTAGTTGAGATCCCCAGCCATCACCTGGAGTTTGGCAGCCCTAGTTACTGGGCATCAAAACTGTGGTTGAAAGGTTCCATTCTTGACCTGGTCACAGCTGACAAATAGGTCATTTCTGGACTACTGACTATAGAAGAAGAAGAAGAGGAGATTGGATTTATACCCCGCCCTCCACTCCCCAAGGGAGTCTCAGAGCGGCTTACAAACTCCTTTTCCCTTCCCCTCCCCACAACAGACACCCTGTGAGGTAGGTGGGGCTGAGAGAGCTCTTTCCCAAGCTGTCCTTGAGGGAACAGCTGGTACAGAGCTGTGGCTTGCCCAAGGTCATCCAGCCAGGTGCAAGTGGAGGAGTGGGGAATCAAACCCTGTTCTCCCAGATTAGAGTCCGCGCACTTAACCACTACACCAAACTGGCTATAGTAGTCATAGGTGCAAGAGGACCCAAACCCCTACCCCAAATCACTTTATCTGTGGTTGATCTGCAGTCAAATACCTTAAAACCTCTTTCTGAATCAGTTCAAGAATATCTCTCAACTCTGGCTAAACAATTTGACATCATTCGGGGCCCTTTAACAGCACTGAAATTATTTTTATTTATTTAGACAGTTGTACCCCAACTCCGTCTCTGGTAGGAGCCCAAAGCAGAGCCTTACAACATCATCCTTGCCCCCTTTGTTTATCTGCACAACAACCTTGCGAGACAGGTTAGACTGCGAAAGAGTGACCGGCCAGAGGCCAACCAGCCGGCTTCCACGGCAGAGAGGAGGATTTAAACCTGGGGCTCCCAGATCCTAGTCCGGATGCTTTACTCTACTACACTATATGTTCTTCTCACAAGCCTTCTCTCAGCAAGTCTCTTTCACCAAAGAAGAGGAAAAACAGAAGAGGAAGCGACCAAAAGATGCTGTGGAAAACTGATCCAATGCATTTTGAGTTCCTGCTTTTTGTTGAAGCCTCTTTTTCCCACAATACCTTTGGATCTCCCCCTTCTTCTGTGGGATGTTGCAGCTCTCTGCTTTTTCCCCAACCCTTTTAGAAGCCTGATAAAAAATCTCACAAGCTCCAGGAGGAAAGCTGAGGCCGATTCCGCACTAGATGTTGCCCCGGCTTCACTCCCCAATAAAATCCGGGGCTAAGCAACAGTTCCCCACCTGTTGCTTCGGGTCTGCATTTGGCCCGAACGTAACAAGCATTTTCCCCGGATCTTCTGTTTCCGGGATTTTGAGGTTCTTTTTTTCGCCACGGGAGTGAAGGTGGGGGACTCCGAAATCGGGGTTTCTTGCTCCATCCCTTTAACGCCCTCTCTCCCCTTACCCTCCCCTTTCCCGCCCTAGCGCGAGCGGGTTTTTTGTTTCCCGCTTCGTTGCGTTACAACAACATGACACGGCATTGATCCATCGTTGTGTGTTTATTTTGTTCGGGGCCAATGTATTGCGGGTGGCGTGGTGGTGTGGACACATTTTTTGCAGGGGTTACATGTGTTAGTGTTGCATGATCCCCCTCCATTTCCCATCCCTTTCCCACCCTCCGATTCCCCTCCAACCCTGGTGCAATTTTTTTTCCCGCGGGCATTTCCTAATGGCGAAAGTGACCAGAGTTGTTTCATGCGCATGCGTGGAGGATCCTTGCCGCTCTGTGGGATGGTTCATCACAATGAAACTCCACCTACATTAAAAAGGTGGGGGGGGGGGAAGGGGCGGGTGCATGATGTACTTTCCCGGGAATTATGAAAACCCTTGGCCAATCATGACCTTGTTGCGTCACGATGTTATAACGAAACTCCGCCTACATTTTTTTATAAAAATGGCGGGCGGGGGCTCAAGATTCAGGACAAGGACAGATGCGGAAATGAAGAACCGGCATCAACCCGGGTCAGATTCATGTAATGCGGAAACGCGCAGACTGATTCGGACCAATTAAACCCGGGAGGAAAGGGAAGCAAAGCACTTGTGCGGAATCGGCCTGAGTGACACGTCTAGCCAGTGAGAGCTGAGGACTTCGGTGCCGCCTGCAGAGCCCTTTCTCCTCTTCAGGGCTGCTGTGTTTTTCCCCCAACCAAAAGCCCCAACGATGCAGCTTTCAGAAACTGCTGTGGTGTGAGCACTGTAAAAGCCCGCCTCTGCCTCTCCGCGACGTAAAAGAAATGGAATAACGTAGGCCAAGGTATCTCGATCAAATCAAATAAATTTAGAACAGATCACACAAATAAATAATTAACAGATTGACTTTGTTTGTATAAGCCGCACGGGGGTGCAGAATTCGAGAGCGCGTCTTGTAGTGCAGAGTTTCCAAGAAGCCCTGGCCGCGGTGTCGACGCTAGAGATTGCTATTAGGGATGACACCCTCCAGGTGGGATTTGGAGATCCTTCGGAATTCCAGCTCATCTCCAGACTACAGAGATCAGTTCCCCTGGAGAAAATGGGTGCTTTGGTGGGGGGACTCCATGGCTAAAGTACTCCACTGAGGGCCCCGCCCTCTCCAGGCTCCATCCTCAAATCTCAAGGAGTTTCCCAAACTGGGCCTAGCAACCCTACCCTGCCTCTCCCACCAGTGGACAGGAAAGACCTGGCAACTCTAGTTGCCACTGTGATGCCTAAGAGGGCCGTGATGCCTGCCAACACCTTTCTTGGGAGTCCACTAATTGTTTTTAGAAAGTGGGCAAGGCCAGAAAGTGGGCTTTCACCCAGCAAGGCTTCGGAAGGACTGTGCAGATTTTTTAAAAATGTTGCTTTGGAAGCAGCTGCCACTGCAGCGCGAGGATCTTCACAGTGTGAGCAAAAAGTAAGCTGTGGCAGCCATTTTGTGGCTGGTTACGTCTCCCACGGCACCCATTGACAGGCTGTCTGTTGTGGGGAGGAGAAGAGAAAGGGGATTGTGAGCCGCTCTGAGACTCCCTTGGGTAGCGAAGGGCGGGGTATAAATCCAATCTCTTCTTCTTCTTCTTACGGCAGCCATTTTGTCTCTGTTTCTGCCTCCTGCGGCAGCCATTTTGCAGCTGGTTCTGCCTCCTGCGGCAGCCATTTTGTGGCGGTGCCCAAATTCCAAATGTGCCAACAGGCTCAAAAAGGCTGGGAAACCCAGGTGTACACTACAGAAGCGAGACCCATCGTGGCCCTGCTCCAAACCCCACCAGAGGGCTACGGAAGCCTGAGAGGCAGCCACCGCTGGGGCTTACCTTCAGTCGGGTTTTCCTTCATCTGTTCCTCGTACTCTTGCATGGCTGAAACGCAGCTGTTGTGAAGAAGGTCTCCCAAGCGCTTCAGGTCGGCCACCGACTTGTCCACCAGCTCTGCATCGCGAGCAATGCACTCCAGTCTGTGGAGACGGCCCAGGGGAGACACAAAAGGGCACCAGTTAAGTCACGTGACACAGAACCTGCCTCAAATGAAATAACGACATGTCTAACTCTGTGTCATTATTTCTTTCGTAGATTATGTCTGTGGAAACTGGGGTCCTCTGGGGGGGAAAGGAACTTTAGCTATAGAAGACTTCAGCAACTAGAAAAGTCTGGCTTTTTCCTCACCGGCCTGTGTAAACCTCCGCCACAAGGAAATCTACAGAAGGATTTCCAGCCTCCCAGCAGGAATTCTCTCCAAACCAGGGGTCCTTTCGAGCAGGAGCTCGGGGGAGCGCAGCTCCGGGATTTGGTGCCAACCCTCCCCACCCTCGGCGGGGGAATGCTTGCTTGTGTCATGGCTGCAGCAAAATGACCCCATCCCTTGGAAAGGTCCTTGTTCCTCCGACCAGCCTTCTGAAGGCTTCAGCCACCACTGAAGCTGTCCTCCCAGAATAGTGGTATTTCTGAGGCTTGGATTAGTAGCTGTCCCCTTTCTTTCTTTCTTTCTTTCTCTCTCTCTCTCTCTTTTTCTTTCTTTCTTTCTCTCCCTCCCCTTCCTCTTTCTTTCTTTCCTTTCTTTCTCTCTCTCTCTTTTTCTTTCTTTCTCTCCCTCCCCTTCCTCTTTCTTTCTTTCTTTCCTTTCTTTCTCTCTCTCTCTTTTTCTTTCTTTCTTTCTCTCCCTCCCCTTCCTTCCTTCCTTTCTTTCTTTCTCTCTCTCTCTCCCTTTTCCTCTCTCTCTCTCCTTTCTTTCCTGCCTTCTGACATACTTCCGGTGATGTCAGGGGGTGTGGCATATGCAAATAAGTTATGCTCATGAGTTATGCTGATGAGCTCCTGCACCTCTTTCTCTACAAAATGACCCCTGCTCCAAACTATGCACATGTTAACATGCCATTTCTGCTTTGCCCCCTCATCCTGCCCCCCGACACGCAGACTTCAGAAAACAAACCAAGTCAACAGATTGGTTCTCGGGAGAACAAATCTAACTGCACGTACCGTTCGAGGGGAACTCCGAACTTCTTATAGGCCTTGATAAACCTGAGGGAATAAAAAAACGACACAGTGTCCCAAAGATGGCCACATCCCACATCCCAGCCTGACCAGGCCAACAGAACACTCCTTAATAAATGTGGCCAAACCAAAAAGCAGTTCAAGAGAATGGGGCGGATTCCTTGTTGGCACTCCAAGCAAGGACTGAGCTTATCTGACACTAAAATTAGCATCTCGCTGGTGCCAGGTTAAGACTTATTTGCTTGCCTGCTGACCCCCCCCCCCCAATCCCTTTTTCCTGCTGGACATCAAATCTACGTTTTAACATAATTTTTTGCTGTTTTATCTGCTGCATATTCCACGGCAGCAATAGCAGGTAGGCTGCTGTTGTTAATTTTATTGCTGACATTTAACGTATTTTATTATTGCCCTAGAAAAAAGCAAAAGGGAAAACAGAGGGTTGTAACCTGCCTGAGATTGTGGGATAAATCAACCGGTATCAAATTGTGGCCACATGCTGACTGGTATCTGCAGGGCCTGATTGGGGGCCGCACCAACCTCCTGATTTCTGGGTCTGTGAACCCTTCCACCATGTCCTTCCGAACGCTCCGGGGCCGCCCTCGGCGCTTGGGCCTCTTGTCATCGTCCGAATCTTCTGTCTCGCTCTCAGATCCTGAGGATCTCTGTAGCTTCCTCTTCATCTCACTGTCTGAATCGCTGTCATTCGCCTGAGCCTGAGGGAGGAGGAGGAGATTGGATTCATACCCTGCCCTTCAGTACCCAGAGGAGTCTCAGAGTGGCTTACAATCACCTTCCCTTCCCCTCCCCAAAACAGACACCCTGTGAGGTAGGTGGGGCTGAGAGAGCTCTTTTGAGGACTGCTCCTGAGAGAACAGCTCTGAAAGAACTCGTGACTTACCCAAGGTCACGCCAGCAGCTGCATGTGGAGGAGTGGGGAATCAAACCCGGTTCTCCCAGATTAGAGTCCTAACCAGGGGTCCGTTGGAGCGGGAGCGCACAGGAGCGCAGCTCCAGGAGTGAGGAGCCCAGGGGGCGGGCACATGACCAAGCCCCGCCCCCTCCTCGGCTTCCCGGAGCAGTGCAGAGGCGCAGTGCCCCGGGGAAAGCCCTCCTAGGGTCTTTATTGATTTTAATGTTTTGTTTTAATATTGATATTTTTATCATTGTTTCTTTTATGACTGTGTGCTGCTTTTCCAGAGACTTGCTCAAGGTGGCATATAAATTTTCTAAGTATACCATTTTTTATCTGGGCACATAAGTACTGGAGAAATTTCACCAACCCTTCAGCAGCTTCCACCCCATCAGTTTGGTGTAGTGGTCAGGAGCTGGACTCTAATCTGGGAGAACTGAGTTTGATTCCCCACTCCTTCACATGCAGCTGCTGGTGTGACCTTGGGCCAGTCAGAAGTTCTCTCAGAGCTGTTCTCTCATGAGCAGTTCTCAAAAGACCTCTCTCAGCCCCACCTACCTCACAGGGTGTCTTGTTGTGGGGAGGGGAAGGGAAAGGGATGGGTGGTGCACATGTCCTGGGTATCTCAAGTCTACTTGAAACCTGGTGGTTTCAAGGGAGCAGGAAGAGAATGATTGGATGGGGAAGGGAATGGAGGAAGAGCAGGTCAGTTTCACTCCCCTGTGGAGTGGAGCCTGAGGGGTGGGTGTTGCCTTCTGACACACTTCCGGTATGTTAGGGGGTGTGGCATATGCAAATGAGTTATGCAAATGAGTTATGGTAATGAGCACCTGCACCTCTTTTTCCACGAAATGACCCCTGGTCCTAACCACTACACCAAACTGGGCCAGCAAAGAGTCCTCCGTGAGCCCCTGTATCCTAATGGCTTCATGAAGGCAATCAAGATTCCAGTTTCGGGAATGGGCTTTTATGGGAGCTGAGTCGAAGTGCTCAGGGAAAACTTGTGGACCTGTTTTTAACAAAGCAACATCCAACCGATGGAGGGCTTGTGCACTCTTGTGAGGCCTGGATGCACTGCAACGCACCAGCAGAGACAGGGAAAGGCTAGGTTCGCTCTTATCACAGTTCTCGCAATTTGTTCTCACTGGCATTTCCCTCCTTCTCACCTCCAACCCCCTTGCACCAATATTTAGACTGTACTCTCTCTAGGGGCAAGGCCCCGTCATTCCACATAGCACCAATGTATGCTGAGGGTGTGTGACACGAACAATCATATTCCCTTCCACCCAAATGCCAGTCCAAAGATGTTTCCGTGGTCACGTGGCCGGCATGACTAGACGCCGAGGCGCACGGAACGCTGTTACCTTCCCACCTATTTATCTACTTGCGGTTTCTTGCTAGCTTGGCAGCTGTGCATCACCCCACCCCAAAAGGAAAAAAGGTAAAGATTCTGCACCAAAATTACCCACATTCTACAAAAAAAGAGCTAAATTCAGCGGGTGGAAAGAACCCTGTAAAAGTTTCCCATATTTTATTCCAGCTTTGCTTAACAATTTCTATCACGATTCTCTATGGCTAGGCACACCAATGGAGACGAGGAGGGCAAGGAAGGCTCCGCCGTACACCAGAAGCCGTATTCAGTCACCCCTTCGGCATCCAAACCTTCAGCTGCTGCCGCCTGAACACTTTCAAGCACCTGTCTGCGACGGCAGGGGCCAGAAGCTTAAGCAAAGACTTTTATAACCAATTTCTTTTTACGCGAGACACAGGATGAAAACTGGTTTTGGGTTGTTGTTTTTGTTTTTTTAGCAAAAGATGACTTTCTTGGGAAACTAAATCTGGGTCGTGGCCACACGAGCGAAATAATCCGAAGGGGGATCGAGGCTTTTTTGCTCCGGAGCAATTTGCCCCGCAGTTGCACGATCACACAGCTCCGTGGACCTGCTGGGGCAAACCGCCGCTGCGGGATCAGACGCAACCGTGGGCGAGTGGTTTTTTGTGTGTGGTGGGTTTCCGAGGTGCTTAAACGGGGGACCGATGAAGTGCTTCAGCAGGGGAAGGGGGAATCGATGCTTTGCTTAGACGGCACTGCAGCGCGCACGTGGTCCCGGCTATACCTTTTTAGCTGAACTGCGAATTCTGGGGAGCATGTAGATCTCCTCCAGTTCCTTTTGACGCTCTTCCTCCTCCACCTTCTTCCTCCGGTCCTCAGGGATGATTTCGTCCCAGTCCTTCTGAGATCTCTCTTCCAGCTCTGCTTCTTCCTCCTCCATGGTTGAAAAGTTTGCTACCTGGAAGGAAAACATCCCTCGTTTTGTTCTCAGGCACCAGTTTGGCTGCTCGTTTTCGAGCGTCAGAAGCTGCTTTCTCTCGGGAGAAGAAAGGGGAGAAAGTCCTAGTAACGGATTGTAGAAACTGAGGCTCAAAGAGGATGCCTTCTTCCAAGGCCACCAGAGAAGTTCGAAGACCCGCAGGGAAATGGAACACGAGTCTTGAAGACCTGGATGGCTATCCGATTTTGCCAGTGATTGCCAGCAACCCAGAACTCTTAGATAACATGAAAAGCACATGAAAAGCACATCCCTTGCACGCTTCCAAATTGGAAACCAGGCCTAAACAGATACCAAATGGACCACTTTCTGTGGAAAGACTGCCTGGTACAGGAAAGGATGAGGGAAGGGACCCTAGTTCAGTGGCACCCTGCACACCTCAACATCCTGAAAAGACACGTATGAACTGTCATTTCTGTGTCTTTGTATGGATTCTAGCTCTGATTTAAATTGTTTTAGTGGGGGAGGTTGATTGGTTTCAAAATGTGATTTTATTACGTCTGTTGGTTACCTGCCCTCAGTAGCCCTGGTGAGGGCAAAAAGGTTGGATTTGAAGTTCGTAAAATGAAAAATAAAATAATGCCATGACCTGTCAAGAGCCCCACGCCAGAAGGGCCCGACTCAGTATAAGACAGCATGATGTTGCAGTAATGATTACATTTTTAACCTGGCCTCGTTTCGTAGCAGGAGCTCCTTTGCATATTAGGCCACACACCCCCTGATGTAGCCAATCCTCCAAGAGTTTACACTAGCCCCTGTAAGAAGAGCTCTGTAAGCTCTTCGAGGATTGGCTACATTAGGTGGGTGTGGCCTAATATGCAAAGGAGCTCCTGCTACGAAATGAGCCCTGGGCCTTTCCCCCTCAGCCATTTTATCATCCCCCTCCAAGCCACTTAATCGTCTCACACAGCGTTGCGAGGGAGGTTAGGAAGAGAGTGCAACTTGATGTGCTTCCAAAGAAAACCAGAGAATCGCTTTGCCAGCTGAAGTCTAAAGCCCCCCATCTTCAGCAATAGCCCTGGAAGCTCGCAAAGGAGGCACAAAGTGGCGATTGACTCTCCCCAGTACATACGCAAGCACCATCAAGTCGCAACTGGCTTTTGGCAACCCCAACGAGGGGCTTTCAAGGCAAGTGAGAAGCAGAGGTGGCTGGGCCAATGCCTTCCTCTGCTGAGCCTTTCTCAGGGGTCTCCCTTCCAAGTACCAACAGTGCTTAACGTCTGAGATTGGGCTACTCCATGCCGCCTTCCGTCCCCTTTCTCCCCAGTCCCTGGTAATGATATTATCTTCTAGGTATTTAAAAGGCACCAGAGCTAGCAGCCATCCTAAGATCCAAATCCTTCCATGCCACATGCGGCTCTTTCACCTATATTGTGTGGCTCCTGGCAGGGCATGCCTCCCCAACTGGTCTTCACTTCCCCAGCCAGTGTTCCCCTCCTTGGGTAGGCTTGAGATGGGGGGAGGAGCAGAGAAAGAAAGCAGCTTTAACTTTAAATGCGTTCTCACCCCTCACCCCCCGCTGGCCAGCTTTCTTCCCTCCCTCCCCATCTAAACTTAAATGTGTTCAAGCCCTGCCACACTGGCTGACTGGCTTGGCTCGGAGAAGGCATTTGTCTCTTTAAATCCCTTTGCCAAGCCAAGCCAGCCACTCTGGGGGGGTGGGGGACTTGGAGGCTGCATTTAAAGTTAAAAGTTGTTTTCTTTCCACCTCTCTCTCCCCCCCATCTATGCTTTCTTTCCATTCTTTTTCTTTCTTTCTTTCTCTCTCTTTCTTCCCTCCCTCCCCATCTAAACTTAAATGTGTTCAAGCCCTGCCACACTGGCTGACTGGCTTGGCTCGGAGAAGGCATTTGTCTCTTTAAATCCCTTTGCCAAGCCAAGCCAGCCACTCTGGGGGGGTGGGGGACTTGGAGGCTGCATTTAAAGTTAAAAGTTGTTTTCTTTCCACCTTTCTTTCCCTCCCTCATCTATGCTTTCTTTCCATTTTCTTTCTTTCTTTCTCTCTCTCTCTCTTTCTTCCCTCCCTCCCCATCTAAACTTAAATGTGTTCTTCAAGCCCCGCCACACTGGCCGACTGGCTTGGCTCGGAGAAGGCATTTGTCTCTTTAATTTAATATGAAAATTTGCATAGTGTTCAATAAAAACGTGTGTGTTCCTGTCTTGCAGCTCTCAAACATCTGATGTTTAATCTGTGTGGCTCTTAAATTAAGCAAGTTTGGCCATCCCTGGGCTGTACCATACTGCCTTCCCTCCCTTTTCTCCCCAGCACCTGGGTAATAATGGCTACCAAACGTTTTAATCTTCCACAGCTAACAGCAACCAACCAAATTATCCTTTGTGTATTTGTCTAAAACCAGTTCTGAAAGGCACCTGAGCTAGCAGCCACCCGAAGATCCAAATCCCTCCATGCCCTCAACAATCACTCCCTTCCACGCTCCGCTTCTAGAAATACAATCTCCCCCTGCCCACGGCTATACCTTGAATTGGGAGAGAAGTTCATCCGTCGCACTTGTGGACACTTCATTCTCGTGGGTTTCAGCCATGCGCAAGATTTCATCTATGTCCATTTCCTGAAAGCATGGGACAGGAGATCAAAGAGAAACATCACCAAAAACGGGCGAGGGGTCAGAAATCTGTAGCGCTCGACTTCCCAGCCACCCAGACCAGGTAGAACTCTGGAGAAGAGTCGATATGCTTCAAAGTTACTGGAACAGAAGCGGGGTGTGTGTTTGTGTGTGTGTGTGCACGCAGAGTCCCCCAAGCTTCTGAAGGCCAAGGCACCCTCCCCTCCTTAATTAAAATTGGAAACACACACAGTTGGATCCACAGAATGCAACTTTCTTGCCCTCCCCTCCACGCATTCCAAAATGCTTCCTAAAATACTGTTCCCAGGGGTCGTTCAGAGGGCATTCAGGACTGCCGCAAGAGTGTGGAA
Organism: Lepidodactylus listeri; assembly: GCA_029233225.1. Taxonomy (NCBI): domain Eukaryota; kingdom Metazoa; phylum Chordata; class Lepidosauria; order Squamata; family Gekkonidae; genus Lepidodactylus; species Lepidodactylus listeri. Next base: position 8,006,609 of record JARCFY010000021.1, on the reverse strand, counting down.
ACGAAGACCAATCCACAAACTGAAGTATTTGCATGTGTGGAAACATTGTACTAGATCCAGCTCACTGCCCTCTTGTGCCCCCAAAGATTTACTTCTAGGGAGCACAAGAAAAATTATCCATGCTCTATGGAGCTCACTCCCCATTTCAGCATGAGTCACTGACTCACTGCTCCGGGTTCACCGACAGAATAAAAGGAGAAAACGCCAGAGCAGGGACTCATGCAGAGATGCAGCGGCAGCCTCCTCACTGGGCAGGCAACCTGAAGCTCACAGGGGATGAGGTTTCTCTGCTGGTAACACGTAAGAAGAAAGAAACAGCCAATGGCCCTATATGATTTGGAACCAGCATAACTTGAGGACCACCAGTTCCCATATGAACCTACTTGACCCGCACAGTCAACTTCTGAAGCCCTGCTTCCGATGCCCTCCCCTTCTGAAGATACATACACAGCAACCCAAGAGACGGCCTTCTCAGTCATGGCCCCGAAATTATGAAACTCCCTCCCCAGAATATTTTGTCTGTCCTGTTCTATCACTGTCTTCCACCAGCGGGTGAAGACTTTTTGTTTCATCTGTCATTCCCTCAATAACCCCCCTTTCCTGCCTTATTTTAGTTGCTGTTTCTGTGTTTTTTAGTTATGCATTTTAGTTTTGGTTTTAATTGGTTTGGGTTTTTTTTTAGTAAGTTCTATTAGTATTTCAGTCGATACAATTACTAACAGTTATGCATCTGCATATGTCAAAAACAAATGTAACAAAAGGAACATTAGATTCAAGAAACCAGTGTAAACAAACAAACATACGTAGGTAAGTTATATTGCATATGTTAAACCTATTTATAAGTTGCCTTGTGGGAAAGTATTGGTTGAAATAGACTGTGGTAGTTAAATCATAGGTGCAGATTTACATTAGTGGTTAGTGTGTTCACGACTAGACATTAAGCGTTCTGTGAGTGGCATGATGGTTGCAGAATGCAGACAGCGTCACCTAGTGTGTGTTGAGAGCGAAGTAAGGTTAGATATACTAGATTATGTGGCTGGCAATCAGTGTTCCCTCTAAGGTGAGGTAGTGTGAGCTAGCTCACAGTTCTTTTTAGCCTCCAGCTCACACATTTTTGCCATTGCTCAGGAAGGGATGGCTCCAGAGCAAAGTAATTTATGGAGCAGCCAAATCACTTGCTCACAACTTTAATGCCAGTAGCTCACAAAGTAGAATTTTTGCTCACAAGACTCCACGGCTTAGAGGGAGTCTTGTTGGCAATCCTTTGTTATAACACAGTCCAGAAATAGGAACCATTTCCCCATAAAATTAGATAATTTAGGGTATATTTCCAACTGCTGGATGCGGTAATGTTTCCCAAGATGTTTCGTTAGCTGCTCTGGTGGCCCCGATTGGTCAGAAAGGCAGGATACAGATTTTGTGAAGACCTAACTTGCATCCTACTTAGGGAAAGGCCCACCTGTGGTTCTGATTCTTCCCCTTCTACTTCCTTGAAGAGGTCTTCGGCTCCAAACTTCAAGATGGCCGTCAGCTCCTCTTTGTTGAAAGGGTTCGAGCTGCGATTACAGAAATAAAATGGGAAGCTCAGGAAGTGTTGCTTTAAAGTGGTGTGCCTCAAAGCGGTACAGTCAGCCCCCGGTCCCTCCTCTTACTTGGATCGGCCAGAGCTGTTGTCCAAGACAGTCCGGCCCGTGGTGTCCATGCGCTGTATCACAAGGTGATCTAGCACCATCTTCTTCTTAGCTCTCTCAATGATCTCCTCCTCCACTGTTCCCTTTGTCACCAAGCGATAGATGTTCACCTGTTGAGAAGGAGCAGACATTAACCTGGGGAAGAAATATATCTGCCAGGTACTAAGTCGGAGTGTTCGTCCACACAGCACATGGCTCTAACTGGCCGACAGCTATCCAAGACCTCAAGGAGAGATCTTCCCCAGCTGGGGGAGACCTTTTTAACCTTCAGCACTCAAAATAAGGGCTCTGCTACAGAGCGATACTGCCTTCCCCAGGGCAAATGGATTCTTCAAACATGGATTCTTCAACATGATGGATTCTTCAACATGACTGTTGTACCTCCCAAAAGAATGGGCCTCTTCTTTCATCTGCGCAATTTTCTTTTCCCAGGGGCAGGAAGGAAACTCTGAGACGATGAAGCAAAAAAAGGAAGCTCTAACTCAGTCTCACCACCAAAGAACCTGGTTTATTATTGTAAGTTTGGCCCGTAGCCATGGTTGGGCATTTGGGGGCAGAGCCCCCCACCCAGAGCCTTGCCCCACCACCTGAGGATGCCAGACACTCCCACCCCCAGTGTGCCTAGCCCAACAGCAGCAGCCACCGGGGGGGGGGAGCCCCCCAGCTTCTGGTAAGTTTTACTTCCAGGGATCAGCTGTTTGAAGAAGAGGAAGAAGAAGAGAAGAGATTGGATTTATATCCCACCCTTCAACTCACTTGGGAGTCTCAGAGCGGCTTACCAACTCCTTTCCCTTCCCCTCCCCACAACAGGCACCCTGGGAGGTAGGTGGGGCTGAGAGAGCTCTGAGAGAACTGTCCTTGAGAGAACAGCTGGTACAGAGCTATGGCTTGCCCAAGGTCATCCAGCAGGTGCAAGTGGAGGAGCGGGGAATCAAACCCGGTTCTCCCAGATTAGAGTCCGCGCCCCTAACCACTACACCAAACTGGCTCTCTAGGTTTAACAACTAGGCTGAGGAGAGTGAAACTGACCAGAAGCCGCGGTGCCACTTTCCATTCCTTCCCCAGTGTACCGGCTTCTGAAGGGTGCCGGGGAAGGGAAGGAAAGCTACCCTGCCGCTTTGTGTCCATTCCACTCCCCTCGGATCAGCTGTTAGACCCAACAGCTACGGAGGGAAACTGACCAGAAGCAGCAGGGCAGCTTCCCATTCCTTCCCCAGCCTGTTGTGGGGAGGGGAAGGGGAAGGAGTTTGTCAGCCGCTCTGAGACTCCAAGTGAGTGAAGGGCGGGGTATAAATCCAATCTCTTCTCTCTTCTTCTTCGTCTTCCCTGCAGGTCTAACAGCTGATCAGAGGGGAATGAAAAACAATTCCGGTTTGAAGAGCTGCGATCCATGTTTGTTTTTTATTTGATGTCGTGCCTGCCCCACAGGGGAAAAAAAAATCCCCCACAACCAAAAGATTCCTGGCTATTTGGGCCTGTTGTAAGCCCCAAATCTAAAATTCCACCCAAGATGGAACAGAACAAGTGGTGGACCCACAAGGTCTTCTGGGTGGGTGGGTGGGAAGGGTCTCATTTTTCTTTTCCTGTCCCACCCCTCCAGCGACATCCGCCTCTCACCTTCCTTTCTCTCCCCCCCCCACCCTTTTCCTGTCCCTCCCCTCCCTGGCAGACTCTGCCCCACGGCCCTCCCTCGCCCAAACTACCTTCTTTTTCTCCCCCTCTTCCATTTTCAGTTTTCCTTTCTTAATCTATTTCGCCCTCCCCTCTCCCACGACAGCTTTACCGCCTGCCCCACTCAGAGACTAACTGACGCTCAGAATCCTCAGCACTGTTTACTGGGGGTTGCCCAGCAACTCAACCACCACCAGCGTCTCACAATGGGGGAGCCAGTGGGGTGTCGGGGTTCAGCGCGTCGGACTAGTTATCGGGGAGAGCCCAGGTTTGAACCCCCACCCCTGCCGTGGAAGCTCGCTGGTGACCAGGGCTCATTTCGAAGCAGGAGCTTCTTTGCATATTAGGCCACGCACCCCCAGTATTCCCTCTAAGCTGAGTTACTGTGCGCTAGTTCACAGTTTTGTAGCCTCCGGCTCACACCTTTTCGGCTTCGCTCAGGAAGGATGGCTCCAGAGCAAACTAATTTATGCAGGAGCCAACTCGCTCGCTCACAACTTTAATGCCAGTAGCTCACAAAGTAGAATTTTTGCTCACAAGACTCCTTAGCTTAGAGGAAGCATTGCGCACCCCTAATGTAGCCAATCCTCCAAGAGCTTATAGAGCTCTTCTTACAGGGGCTACTGTAAGCTCTTGGAGGACTGGCTACATCAGGGGTGTGTGGCCTAATATGCAGAGGAGCTCCTGCTACGAAATGAGCCCTGCCAGTGGTGGCCAATGTTCCCTCTAAGCTGAGTGAGCTAACTCGCAGTTTTTTTTAGCCTCTGGTTCACACATTTTTGCCTTAGCTCAGGAAGGATGTGGCTCCGGAGCAAACTGATTTTTGCAGCAGCCAAACTGCTCGCTCACAACCAATGTTCCCTCTAAGCTGTGGAGTCTTGTGAGCAGAAATTCTACTTGGTGAGCTACTGGCATTAACGGTGTGAGCGAGCAATTTGGCTACTGCATAAATTCATTTGCTCTGGAGCCATCCTTCCTGAGCTAAGTCCAAAATGTGTGAGCCGGAGGCATAAAACTGTGAGCTAGCTCACGCTAATTCAGCTTAGAAGGAACATGGCTCACAACTTTGAGGCCGGTAGCTCACGAAGTAGGATTTTTGCTCACAAGGCTCCACGGCTCAGAGAGAGCATTGCTGGTGACCTAAGTCGCACTCTCTCCGCCTAACCTACCTCACAGGGATGTTGTGAGGATAAAATGGAGGAGAGGAGAGTGATGTAAGCCGCCTTGGGTCCCCATTGGGGAGAAAAGCAAGGTATAAATGAAATAAACAAAGAAATAATACATTTATACCCCACTTTCCTGTTCGGGGGGGGATCAATCTTGGTGGCTTTCTTTTCTGTGTTTCTGTAAATTTAGGATTTTTCAAAAACACCACTATGGTTTTTTTAAAGACCACAACACATTTTTTATTGTTTCAGGGTTTTTTCCTGCAAAATGGCTTCTTCCAGGCTTGTAGAAAAATACCCACTATCCATACAGGGCCGCATGGTTATTTTTTTGATCCTTACTCGGAAGCCATTGTTAAGATATAATTACCTCAACTTCTAAGTAAGAGATTGGCGGGGGGGGGGGGGGGAACAAGCTCAAACATCAGTGCCATCTAGAATGTAAGAATCAGACACAAACCTCACACACATTAACCCACTAGTCAAAAGGCCCAGTTAAGGTGGGCGAGGGTCCAGTGATTAGTGTCAGCCTAGGATCTATGAGGGCCAGGTTCAAATCCCCACTCTGTCGTGTAAGCTCGCTGGGTGACCTTGGGCCGATCGCACGCTCTCGGCCTGACCTACCAAACAGGGTTGTTGTGAGGATAAAATGAAGGAGAGGAGAATTATGTAAGCCACCTTAAGGGTCTAACAAAGAATGCTAGACACTGAGAGACAGAATGATATTGTCGAGGTCTTGAGATTTTATGTTCCCCTCCAGAAGAGATATGTAGTTTCCCCAGCCCCCCATCTATCGAATCTCACAGTTCCACACCACAGAAGGGCCTTTTCTGTGGCCCGATGTAACACTTTCCCTTCTGCAGCTACGGCTGAGCGTGTTTTGTCCGTGTGGCACGGGCAAAGTAGAAACAACCAAACATACTTTGCTTGGGTGCAGTCTTTACGAAGAAAGACAAGCCAAATTTATCCAACCTATACTGGCAAAACTTATGGGCCTCCCGGACTCTGAATTAAGGAATACACTTTTGGCGGACTCTAACCCTCAAGTTACGCTCGCTCGCCTCAGATTTTTGGCTGCAGCCTCTAGAATCTGCAAAGATCACATAAAGAAGTGATATAAATGTCCTTTAGGCTTTTTCTTCTCCCCCCCCCCCCTCAAAAATATTATAAGTTCTCTTCTTCTAAATACTCCTTTCTTAAGTCTTTGCACAGTTTACTATAATATTCCCATACAAACGGCTGTGCACTTTCTGTATTTTATGCAAACTAGTTTGTTTCAATCTATGCTGGCCATGGGCTGTAATAATAATAAACTACGACGACGCCTTGATTCCCCACTGAGCAGGAAGGTGGGGTATAAACGAAGTAAACAAACTGAACAAATAAACGTTTCCCAGAGGTCTGCCCGGCCCGCTGCTTCAGGCCTGTCTCCCTTTTGCAGAATCAAAATGCAACTGGCTTAAAGCCACAGCGAGATGATGCCTCAGAGAGACGTCCGAAGCCAACGGCACCCCGCCAAGGAAGCCGAGACTGCTCTCCTCACCTGCTTCTTCTGCCCGATCCGGTGAGCTCGAGCCTGGGCCTGCAAGTCATTCTGGGGGTTCCAGTCTGAGTCAAAGATCACCACCGTGTCCGCAGAGGCCAAGTTAATCCCCAGTCCTCCAGCTCGGGTGGAGAGCAGGAAGCAGAAATCCTGGGCGCAGGAAGGAAAAGTCATGTGTCAGTCATGCTGCAGACAGCCGCACAGCCAGAAATTTTGGGTTGGTGGAGCATGGGGAAATTTGGGGAGGGGGGAGTTGAGGAGGGAGGGAGAGGGGTGGCTGTTTTTCTAGCAGGGGCTGCCAGGGCCTGATCTCCCACTTGGGAGTTCAGGGAAGGTATGTGGCGCCACTTGGGAATTCAGGGAAGGCATGCAGCCAGCAGTTGCTCCTCTCCCTCACCTCCTGCAAGATTTAAAAAGGCCCGCTGATCAGCTGGAGGGCCATTTCAATCTTGGGAGGAGGGGAAGGAGGGGGGCAGCTGCAAGATTTGAAGGGCCCTCCAGCTGATCAGCTGGAAGGCCACGTGCTCCTTCCAATCAGCTGGAGGACCCTTTTAACGTCACAGGAGGGGGGAGAGGGGCAGCAGCTGTTGTGGGGCATGCCTCATATTTGAGGGGGCAGAGCCCCGAAATGCCCCACCATAGCTACAGGCCTGGCTGCAGAAGCATGAACCGGGAGGCAGATCAGCAATACAAGAATGAGACACAAAGCCAGAGCTCTCGGGTGCCAACTCAGAGACTGTAGATTGGGTACACTACTGATCTGGGTTGAACACAAGAGTTGCCAACCTCTAGGAGCTACATTTGGTCTCCCGGAGTTACACTTGATCTCCAGACTACAAAGATCTGTTGCCCTGGAGGAAATGGCAGCCCTGGAGGGTGAACTCTATGGCATCATATCCCCTCTGGGTTCCTCCCACGGCCCAGGCTTCACCTCCCCAAACCTCCAAGAATTTCCCAATCTGGAGTTGGCAACTCTAGCCACACACCAAGGGGAACTCTGGACTTCGTGCACTCTGGACCACAGGCACTTAGGACGGGTATACTCTGGATGAAGAAGCGTTCCGGAGAACTTGAAAACTTGTACACTGTTACACGTCATCTGGTTGGTCCTAACACAAGGTGTCATGTGGATTATGTTCTGGATTTCGGATCTAGCATCAAGACTGGAACAGCAAGGGGCGGAACAGGAAAGGACACTCGAACAAGATTTTTCCTGGCTTTTGGGCCACCCACGAGTGGAAGCCGATCTTTTTTGCAAATCGTTAACGCATGCAAAATATTTTGCGCCAGATGCAAAATAATTCCTCTGAATCACCTGCACGAAGCGAGAATCTTTCCCAAGCTGCCGGGAAAAAGCGCTTTCATTTTAAAAGGGAAGGAGCGGATCCTTCTTTGGGGCCTTGCAGGTGCCGCAAAATGCAAACTCGCGGATGTCTTTAGACAGGGATGCATGCCATTAAAACTTTTCTGAGGGCTAGAAACTCATTCAGATGGGTTTCCAAGGTTGCTCAGAGTGTTTGAACGCTTCACATAGTAATCGGTGTGTACGTCAGGCCACCGTATTGCAAGACTGAGAAAGAAAGGGACAGAGGCTCAGGGGAGACAGTTGGCCTAGAGCAGGGGTGGCCAACCTTGCTTAACGTAAGAGCCACATAGAATAAACGTCAGATGTCTGAGAGCCACAAGACAGGAACAAATATCACACACTAGTTTTTATTTTTTAAAATATGCAAATTTGCTTTTTATTAACGTTAAATGGGACTGCCAAAAATAAAAACAAACAAGGAAAACCGGTTATTGATAATGATATTACTTGTTTGCTAATGATATTGAGAGAGAGAGAGAGAAAGAGAGAGAGATGGAAAGAAAGAATTAAAGAAGTGGAAAGAAAGAGAGAGAGAGAAACTAGGAAAGCAAATAGATGGGAGGGAGGAGGGAAGGAAGGAAGGAAGGAAGGGAGAAAGAGAGAAAAAGCATGCCTCCCCTTTGCTTCCCCAGCCGTCCTGCCAGGAGCCGCATAATATGTGTGAAAGAGCCGCATGTGGCTCCCGAGCCACAGGTTGGCCACCCCTGGCCTAGAGGGTTCAAGGGAACAGGTGAGATCTGAAGCAGGGACTCGGTCATTCGTTCCCTAGCCCTGCAATCCTAAGCAGAGTTGCATCCTTCTAAGTCCACTGACTTCAATAAGCTTCGATTCAGGTGGGTAAGCTGTGTCGGTCTGAAGCAGTGAAAGAAAGTTCGAGTCCAGTGGCACCTTTAGGACCAACAGAGTTCATTTCTGGGTATCAGCTTTTGCACGCACGCACACTGCTTTAACGTATCTGAAGAAGTGCGCGTGCACACGGAAGCCTATACCTTAAATAAAACTTGCTTGGTATTAAAGGTGCCGCTGGACTCGAACGTTGTTCTTCAATAAGCTCCTGAGGTTCAGGATGGCGCTCGTTTAGCAAAGTTCTGCTGCAGGCGTTCTTAGCCAGAGTGATTCTGTGCCAACAACTGTGGGCCACCGTGCGAGAGCCGGCAGAAAGACCTTCCCGGGTGCCGGCCTCATTTTCCCACTGCCCAGTTCCGTTTCCACCCTAAATAATTCATACAAGCTGTGTTCACGCTGCTGACAGAAAGTACCTGCCCTGCCAGGGGACGGGACGTTGCTAAAGCCCCCAAAGCAACTGAGGGGCTCCCGCCTGGTCGCGCAGTCAGCCAGGGACCTTTCTCGTTCCCGTTCATCTGCTCTCGGCCTCGAGCCCTCCAGACCCAGAAACATTTCCAAAGACGCCTCTCTCTTGAGAGTGCCGGACGGGGACACCTTGCCTCCACAGCCCCGCCTTCACGCCTGCCCTCTCCCCCAGAGCTCTGTCCTCCCCACCAGCCTTTCGCGGCCGGATCCCGTACCTCCGAGCCGTCGGCGTTGAAGTGATCCAGCGCCTGCTTTCGGATCTCGCCTTTGATCGAGCCGTCCAAGCGCTGCAAAAAGGGGAACAGCGGATTCAAAAGCAGGGAGTAAATAAGACACACGCACCCTGCGAAGCTGCTGCCCCTCCACCCCAGGTGCTCCTGCTGCACCGGCAGCTCCAGTCCCCCTACAGCTCGGAGCAAGTCAGCACTTTAAAAATAACAAGCCGATTAAAAATAACCCTGTTGCTGCCAGAGACGCTGCCTGGCCAGTGTCACCGTGTACCAGGTGACAACACAGCTCCCGTTACAGGCCGAGAGCCAGGATCCGCCTGAAGAACTGGAGGCTTTTCTTTCTTTCTTTCTCTCTCTCTCTCCCTCCCCTTCCTCTTTCTTTCTTTCTCTCCCTCCCTCCCCTTTCTTTCTTTCTCTTTCTTTCTCTCCCTCCCTCCCCCTCCTCTTTCTTTCTTTCTCTCCCTCCCTCCCCTTCCTCTTTCTTTCTTTCTTTCTCTCCCTCCCTCCCTCCCCCTCCTCTCTTTCTTTCTTTCTCTCTCCCCCCCTTCCTTCCTTCCTTTCTCTCCCTCCCCTTTCTTTCTTTCTTTCTCTCTCTCTCCCTTCCTCCCCTTCCTTTCTCTTTCTTTCTTTCTCTATCTCTCTCCCTCCCCTTCCTCTTTTTTTCTTTCTCTCCCTCCCTCCCCTTTCTTTCTTTCTCTTTCTTTCTCTCCCTCCCTCCCCCTCCTCTTTCTTTCTTTCTCTCCCTCTCTCCCCTTCCTCTTTCTTTCTTTCTTTCTCTCTCCCCCCTTCCTTCCTTTCTTTCTTTCTCTCCCTCCCCTTTCTTTCTTTCTTTCTTTCTCTCTCTCTCTCTCTCTCTCCCTCCCTCCCCTTCCTCTTTCTTTCTTTCTTTCTTTCTTTCTTTCTTTCAAGGATAACATAGACTGGGCTTGTTAGATCTCGAAAGCTAAGCAAGGTCGGCCTTGGATAGTACTTAGATGGGAGACCACCTACGAAGTCCAGAGTCGCTACGTAGAGGCAGGCAAGGGCAAACCACCTTTGCTCATCTCTTGCCTTGAAAACACCATGGATGGGGTCACCCTGCATTGGCTGTGATTCAATAGAACTTTCTTGGTGGCGTGAACGAACAGTAGGAAGCATTAGGGGGTTGCCAAAAAAATCAGTTGCGACCGAGGCCGGTGTTCCCTCTAAGCTGAGTTAGTGTGAGCTAGCTCACAGGTTTTTAGCCTCCAGCTCGCACATCAGGTAGGATGGCTCCAGAGAAAACTAACTGATGCGGTAGCCAAATCGCTCACTCACAACCAATGCTCCCCCTCTAAGCTGTGGAATCTTGTGAGCAAAAATTCTACTTTGTGAGCTACCGGCATTAAAGTTGTGAGCGAGCGATTTGGCGACTGCATAAATTTACTTTGCTCTGGAGCCACATCCTTCCCGAGCTAAGACAAAAACGTGCGAGTCGGAGGCCAAAAAACTGTGAGCTAGCTCACACTAACTCAGCTTAGAGGGAACACTGCTCACAACCAGTGTTCCCTCTAAGCTGAGTTAGTGTGAGCTAGCTCAGTTTTTTAGCCTCCAGCTCACACATTTTTGTCTTCGCTCAGGAAGGATGGCCCTAGAGCAAACTAATTTAGGCAGAAGCCAAATCGATAGCTCACGACTTTAATGCCAGTAACTCACAAAGTAGAATTTTTGCTCACAATACTCCACACCTTAGAGGGAACATTGCTCACAACTCTAATGCCGGTAGCTCACAAAGTTGAATTTTTGCTCGCAAGACTCCACAGTTCAAAGGGAGCATTACGACTCGACTGCACTTAATTACAATTAAGATACACCTCCCACAGAAGGGCCAATGACAGTGTGCATGTGTTACACACGGGAGGGCCCAGCATCAATCCCTGGCATCTTCAGCTATATGCTCCCAGATATTGTTGGCAAAGACCCTTCTCTCGCTGCCTGAGCCCCTCAGCAAGGCCGAGGCCTGTCAACAGAGCCAAAACTGGGCCGGAGGAACCAGTGGACTCTGTCTGGAAGCTGTGAAGCAGAGAAGGCCAACACATTCCTGGGAAAGTGTGTGCTTTGTGTGCGGAAGGTCCCGGCTCAGGGTTCAGAATCTCCAGATACAGAAGAGCAGGAGTTGGGAACCCCCCCCCCCCAGACTGTGAAGAGCTAGGACAGATTAGAGAATGCAGGGCTTTTTTAGGAAGACAGAACTCTGTGCTGGATCACGCCAGCTGCATTTCCTCCAATGGACAGCTGCACGTGCACCCAGGTTTCCTCAAGCCCTGTGGCACACCTGAAGCCCATACCCCACCAACCACCTTTTCCCCCTACAAGTCAGGGAGATCACATCCCAGCAACACCTTGGACAAGCATCTTAGATGAGTCCATGTTCTTCCTCGAAAGAAGAAACACATTCCATCTTTCCCAGATGCTGGGGAACGGGAATCAGGGACCTACTAGGGCAGCATAACCAGGGTCACGAGTGGACGAACCTCGCTGCTTTAATGAGTGCGGGGAAATGAGGCAAAACCTCTGCCTCTCCTCCCAGCTCCTCTGGAACAGGAAGCCCACCACGGTGGGTATTTTCAACACCCCCCACCAGCCTTCCCTGACAGTGAGAGAGCCCCCTACCGCGCAGCCACAAACACTGCCACTGCTCGCTACACAGAGCTTCACAAAATTCAGAGCGGCTTCCTTCGGAGGGTTCTTTCCTTTCATGACTACGTTCCTTCTGTTCACATCCTGCTCCTTTGCCCTCCAAGGCTTCGCTGGGGCTCATACGCCCTTTCCCCCTAGACAAGGGGTCCCGTCCTTTTTTGAGCCTTTGAGCAGGCACCGTCAGAATTCCGACACAGGGCGGTGGGTACAACCACAAAGCAGCTGCTTGCAGGAGGTGGAGCCAACCACAACACGTCAGGGAGCAAGGCTATGCACAACTCTCAGTAGTCATAGGCGTAAACTACGGGGGGGCTCGAGCCACCCCCGAAATTTCTAGGGGGGGGGGGCTCAGCCACCCCTGGGAAAATGGAGCGCCCAGGCCGGCTGGCTGGCCGGCTGCCGCCGCCACCGCCTCTCCCCCTGCTCCGTTCCTCCCTCCCTCCATCCAGGAACCAGCTGGGCAAATGCCCAGCGTGCTGGACGGAGGAACAGAGGCAGGAGCAGGCAAGGGGGGAGGTGGCGGGGCAGGCGCGGGCTGCCGCCATGTTTGCCTGCCCACCGGCTACTGCCGCCGCCGCCTCCCCCCCCACCCCGGGACTGACCTGGCATGCTGGGCAGTTGCCCAGCTGGCCCCATGGAGGCAGGAGTGGCCAGGCTAGGCCAGTCCGAGGGGGGGGGCAGCGGGTACATGGTCCCAGCGCACAAGAGCCCCCCCCCCCCCAGGGATTTTAAAAGTTGACGCATCTGTCAGTAGTAACTCTTCAACGTTTCCGGCAGGAGCTCTGTTTGACAGGACGCCTTTTGATCCGCACAGCCAGTCAGAAGCCCTGCCGGGCAAAAGCGCCACTACGCCCCGCGCCCCCCCTTTCGAAATCACTTGGCAGGCGCCAGGAAAGGTATGCACGGGCTCCATGGCGCTTAAAGGCCCCATGCTGGGGACGTCTACTGCAGACCGTCTCCCAGTCCTGCCTTTATGGGTGTAATGTAGCTTAAAGGGACAACCAACTTCCGGCAACCCCAGCCAGGGGCTTTCAAGGCAAGTGAGAAGCAGAGGTGGTTTGCCATCGCCTTCTCTGCAGAGTTGTCCCTCATGGTCCCCCATCAGGCCCGTACACACGGGGGTGCCTGCAAGTGCCCGACACCCTCCCCAAACAGTGCCTCCCCCCCTGCTGTCTCTAGAACACGTCAATGTGGCGTAGGCGAAGTGGATGACGTCGAGCATTATATGATGAGATGCTCTTGGCATGAATCACTTAGGCAAAGGTTTATTTACCCCATTATACCGCTGCCTAATGGAATTTCAGATCTGGACACGACTGTTTTTTTGCTCTCTGATAATGACACGTATATTACCAGCAGAATGGCTTTGTTTGCACTGGCGGCCAAAAAGATAAGAGTAAGTCTTGGATTTGCAGCGAGTTACTGAAGGGCTTGTCCCATTTTGGTTTATAATGTCTGTTGTATTTTGTTTTATCTGTTTTGTTTTGTTTTGTTTTGTTATGGCCAATGGCCAAGACAATAAACTTGACTTGACTAAGAGTGCCTCCCCTCTCCCCTCTCTGTGAAAGTGCAAGATGGAAGTTCTGGTCTTCCCTCTTTTCTCGGATTGCCAGCAAAGGCGGGGGGGGGGGGAGGGCGCGTGTAGGAAGGGGATGTGAGGAGAATAGCCCATCGGCACCGGGAGTTAAGGGGATGTTCAGGGGGTTATTGTCCTCCTCCTGCTGCTGCTGCTGCTAGTTAGCCAACGGAACCAGGTTGTGTCTGTAAAAGCTTGAGGGGCGCTCCCAGCAAACTTCAGGAATGCTTGCCAGGCGTCGTGGATCTTCTGGGGGCAGGCTTTGAGTCTGGAGCAACGCGCAGCACTTCAGAGGGAACACAGCTCCCAGACACAAATCCTGACCTTCCTTTATTATTTCCAAACTGTCCTACACGCTGCTGCTCCCCCCCCACAACCATTTTTATCTGTCAACTCTTACCTAGCCACGTCTCCCCTCTGTATTTCCCTAACTGCCACAACAACCCCGTGATGCAGTCAGCGCCACTGTATTAAACTGCCCCACTGGGGCCCCCCTCTAACAAAAATGTCCCCCGCCCACCGACCCTTCCGGAACTGGAAGGCCTAAATAGTACAAAGAACAGACCCTTCGAGCTTGGCAACTGGTGCTCCATTTATCCGAGCGTTAACACACTAGATTTAATTTGCTTCCGTGCAGAAGGATAGTCTATTGGATCGCAAAGTTCAGGGGGAAACCCTAAGTTTTGCAATTGGCCATCGACCAATTGCCGCCACGAACTTCGAAAACTGTCCTTAGCTAAGAGGCGCAAATAACATCCCTCTGAGGAACGGAGTATTTTTAGCCTAAAGAAAAAAGTTGACACCCAAGCCTTGGATCCGCTGTCCCTGCCTGGCTTCTGAGATCTGATCAGATCGGGATCCACCGTGACATTCCACATCCCCCTCGTTCCTGCCTTTGGCTGAACTTTGATCACCATGCAAAGATGAAGCCATTCTGTTGGCCTTGGGGTGGGGGCAGGGGTCACTTTGTAGAAAAAGAGGTGCAGGAGCTCATTAGCATAACTCCTTTGCATACGCCACACCCCCTGACATACCGGAAGTGTGTCAGAAGGCAACACCCACCCCTCAGGCTCCACTCCACAGGTGAGTGAAACTGACCTGCTCTTCCTCCGTTCCCTTCCCCATCCAATACTTGGTGCAATAAAAAGAAGCGTCAAGAACACACCCTCATTCTCTTCCTGCTCCCTTGAAACCACCAGGTTTCAAGTAGACTTGAGATACCCAGGACATGTGCACCACCCATCCCTTCCCCTTCCCCTCCCCACAACAAGACACCCTGTGAGGTAGGTGGGGCTGAGAGAGGTCTTTTGAGAACTGCTCATGAGAGAACAGCTCTGAGAGAACTTGTGACTGGCCCAAGGTCACACCAGCAGCTGCATGTGGAGGAGTGGGGAATCAAACCCGGTTCTCCCAGATTAGAGTCCAACTCCTGACCACTATGCCAAACTGATGGGGTGGAAGCTGCTGAAGGGTTGGTGAAATTTCTCCAGTACTTATGTGCCACATGCCCAGATAAAAAATGGTATACTTAGAAAATTTATATGCCACCTTGAGCAAGTCTCTGGAAAAGCAGCACACAGTCATAAAAGGAACAATGATAAAATGATCAATATTAAAACAAAACATTAAAAACAATAAAGACCCTAGCAGGGCTTTCCCCGGGGCGCTGCGCCTCTGCACTGCTCGGGGAAGCCGAGGGGGGGGGGGCTTGGTCATGCGCCTGCCCCCTGGGCTCCTCACTCCCGGAGCTGCGCTCCTGTGCACTCCCGCTCCAACGGACCCCTGGGTGGGGGGGAGTTCCATCCACACCCCCCTCCGTCCTTACCTGGAAAGGGTAGTGCTTGATGGCCAGATACTCGGCCAAGATGTCCAGCATCCTCACCATCTGGGAAAAGATCAGGACCCGGTTCCCCCTCTCCCGCAGCCTGGTCAGCAGCTTGTCTAAGAGAATGAGCTTCCCGCTGCTCCTGATCAAAGACTGAAGGAGAGGCAATGGTCATTTCTGGCGCTGCTTGTAACCCCCCATCCCCCCCAGTCCATGATCCCTAAAAGGAGCAAAAGAGAATGCCCAAGCTTGGGGGCAGAAGAAGAAGAAGAGAAGAAGAGATTGGATTTATACCCCACCCTTCACTCACTTGGAGTCTCAGAGCGGCTTACAGACTCATTTCCCTTCCCCTCCCCACAACAGACACCCTGTGAGGCAGGTGGGGCTGAGAGAGCTCTTTCCCAAGCTGTCCTTGAGAGAACAGCTGGTACGGAGCTATGGCTTGCCCAAGGTCATCCAGCCAGGTGCAAGAGGAGGAGTGGGGAATCAAACCCGGTTCTCCCAGATTAGAGTCCGCGCACTTAACCACTACACCAAACTGGCTCTCCAGAACATGAGAAGGGCTTGTATTCCATCCCCCGCATCTCCCAGCAATTTGTTGTTTAGCTGGTCAATCAATCGGTGTTCTTACCAACTCATTGCTTTATAGACCTTGACAAACCCTGAGGAATTTACGCTAAAAGCCATGACAGCTCTAGGAAGCAGGTCTGCAAAATAAATCCCAGTTTAAATAAAACCACCTGCTTCACAAAAGCCACTCGATAAACCAGCAGCAAATGCTGACTGATGGCTTGCTAGATTGGGCCCAGAGATCCCTCCGTTCTTTTTACAACAGCAGCCAGTCAGATGCCTCCAGATAATCCACAAGTGAAAGCATGAAGGCAAGGGCCAGTCCCTGTTTTGGTCCCCAGCTTCTGGCACTCAGATATACTGCTCTGGGAACTGAGGTTCTAACTGGACAGCAAAGCTAATAGCGTTTGATGGAATTCTCCTCCGCGAATCAGTCTAACAGTCTGCAACCGGTTGCAATGAGTTCCGCAAGCTAATATGGATTACAGATTCCCTCCTTTTATCATTTATTATGGTACTGCATTTGCGGTACGCTTCTATAGCAAGGCCTATTTATGCCTAATTGTCAGTCAGGGCATCAGTTACAACTACCTTCTCCATCATTTGGTGCTTACAGTCAAGTTAGCTCACATGTTTGTTCTTTGTTTGCTTTTGTTATCTTTTACATGTCCAAGCAAAAACTGAAATAAACATAAAAGTTAAAATGAGAATCCCCTCCCTGAACCTACTGCTTCACTGGATTTAATGGGGCTCCCCAGGTAAGACTTCAAAATGAGCTTGTGGTTTGCGGCTCCGGAGAATTTGGGTCCCCTCTGACGTGCACACTCCACAGAGGACCAGTATCCAGCCACATCACTCACGTAAGAGGTCCAACCCTTTCCCACCCACATGCAATCATACTCCCCCCCCCCCCCCGGCCCCCCGAAGCTACCCACCAGGAGCATCTCTTGGCTATTTTCACGCTCGTTTTCCTCGGGGGATTTGATCAGATAGGAGTGGTTACAACACTTCTTCAGCTCCATCACAATGTTTAGGAAACCGGACGTGCTGCCCCGGGTCCCCTTGGAAAGGGCTTTGTAATTCCGGGTCAGAATCCACCTACGGACAAAACAAGACCAGCTGAAAACCAGATTCCTTCTGCGGCATGGAAGCAGCCCGGCTTAGCCTCGGGCTATCAGTCTTAGGAGCTAAGCAGGGTCGGAGAAGGAGGTGAGCCCGAAATTTTGGGAAGATCTGCAGGAGGAAGGAATATTAAGAGCGAAGGATATGTATAACAGCCAAGGAAATTTATTAACCCTTCAGGAGTTAAATCAAAAATTAGGCAATAGACACTGGTTAAATTCAATGGGATTACATTATTTAATTAAACAAGATAAATATAGAGGAGCAATTAAAAGGGAAGACAATAATATCGAACAAATACTGTATGTGAAAGAAATAAAGGAAGGTTTGGCAGGAAAGATTTACTTAGAACTGGTGACAGGGAATTTATGTTCAGAATTTTAAAAAACAAATGGAATAAAGAAAAACAAATTACTACTGAGGAGGTTAATAGGTTAATGGTGAATTTGAAGAAAATCAAGCTAGAAAAGTATAGAGAACTTGAAAGAAAAATGATTCTGAAGTGGTATAGAACCCCTGCCCAACTGGCATATATGATCAAAGGGATGAAACCTAATTGCTGGCGCTGCAATGCAAAAGAAGGGTGGTGCTCTCACTTATGGTGGGAATGCCCAAAGGTGATAGATTTTTGGGGAAAGATACGGGGATAAATAGCAGTACTATGTAACGTTAACCTGGATACAGAGGTGGATTTATTATTTATGGGTGTGTTGGGAAACCATCGCCTGACCCTTCCGGGCCTGAGTGTGGGTGTGTTGGGAAACCATCAAAATCGCCTGACCCTTCCGGTCCTGAGGGAGGCCAGGTTGACGGCTACCAGGAGCAGGGCCTTCTCGGTGGCGGCCCCCTACTGGTGGGACGAGCTCCCGGAGAACACCAGGGCCCTGCGGGATCTTTTGCAGTTCCGCAGGGCCTGCAAAGCGGAGCTCTTCCACCAGGCGTTTGGGGCCGCCGCTGGGGGGAACGGCCCTTGGTAGGCGACACGGTGTATCGCCGCTAGAACATCTGTGGTGGGAGTCTCCTGGCGGGAAATCAAGTAGACACTGGTACTGGATATTGGGTTTTATACTTGCTACCATCTGTGATTGATTGCCTAGCTTTTAATGTGATTGTGGCATTTTATGTGTTTTAACTGTATATTTATACTATGTTGTGAGCTGCCTAGAGCCAGTTTTGGTAAGGCGGGATATAAATCGAAATAAATAAATAAATAAATAAATAAATAAATAGATAGAATTGAGAAACAAAATCAGAATATTTTTAAGGCAATGTTATTAGCAGCGCATGCAATGGTTGCCTATGGTTGGAAGGAGAACTTAAAATGGACTTTAGAAGAACGGAACGAATATTTATATGAGTATAGACAATCGGACATATTGGAATGTTTAAAGCAAGGTAAGTTATGGACTGTAAAAACGGAGGAGATAAAAAAAGAAATGGTCGGTATATTCTGAATGGGTTTATAAAGGGGAAGCCAGTATGATTATATTTGAAAAGTTGGAAAGAATATGCTCGTGGTTGAAAATGTAATGGCCACCTTAGGGGGGGGGGAGGGAAAAACAGGGGTAAAAGGAGGATCAAAAGAAATGTGGAACTAAATTGCAATGTAACAATAATACTGAGATATAATAAAAATAAATTATTTATTTTTTTTTAAAAAAGGAGCTAAGGAGGGCCGGCCACGCTCAGTCCTTGGGCGGGAGACTACCGAGGGAGACTGGGTCAAAAGGTTGTTTTCCCAATCAGCATCCCCGGTTACAAGGATCAGGCGGTGGGTGATGTGAGACCTTTACATGAGACCTGAGCAACTGCCAATCAGAGGAGCTGAGACACACCTTGACGGACCCATCACCTCCATGCGGGGCCAGCAGACAAGTGGAATAGCAGCACTGTACTAAAACTGAGTTGATGAAACTATGCCTTGGGATCAAGATAGAAGGGAACCCTCCCACCCACCCCCACCCCCCCGAATTAAAAGCAGAAGCAGCTTTCATTCCGATCTAGATTGCCCTCAGAGGAGCCAACCGGTGTATCTCTGTATGAGTTGCTGGTCTAGGCACTCCTCCGGACCGGGAGGAAACGAACCAGCAGTACAGTTGTGGGTTGTTGTTGTTTTAAATTCAGAAGGTAGCTGTGTCGGTCCGCAACAGAAGAGCTAGATTCGAATCCAACAACATCTTGGAGACCAACCAGATTTCGGAGGGATAAACGCCTGAGAGTCCCTCTGTCACACGCAAGTAGGAATGGAGATCTCGGAGTCTTTTTATCCCACTTAGAAGGCAGGAATGGTTGTAGAGGGATGGAAAGGTACAATGCATATAGTAATCAGCTTAATTAGAGCAGACAGGAGACGCTTGGGGGCATCAAACTAGCCTCCATCGTGAGGTAAGAAACCTACGTCCGACACCCACACTTTCTCAATGGCATAAAAAGTTGTGGGATTTATATATTATGGCAAAACTCTCGGACAATCTTATGCGACTTGACACATGTTCTTCCCTCTCTAGTTTTACTGCCACATGGTTCTCCGTAGTGCAATACCTCGCTAAACAAATGGAAATCCCACCGATTATAAACGATCTTTGGTTATGGTAAAACATTATTGGTACTGTCGTTACTTCTCTCATGTTGGAAATGTAGACCATCTACTAAACGTATAACTCCATCTCAAGTACTATTCATCTGAAAGCTATACAAGTTCTCAAAGTAGGTTTCTTAGCACTTCATGACTTCCAACTGCTGTAAACAATCAATCTGTATTGACTATTATTCATGTGTAAAGCTACAATGTTTAAACTCAAGTAATAACTGTATGTTTACTTGCACTTACTGTTTGACAGAAAAAACGAAAATTTTCAATAAATTGTATTATATATATAAAAAAAGAAACCTATGTCCCTGTCTGGGGAGTCCACTGTTCTGAACTCGTGAGTTAACTGTGGGTCTCTGAGGTTCTACTTGCTGGCCTCTAGGGTGCTACCGGACTCGAACCTAAATTTTCTAAATAATAATGCAAAGATGTGACAGGCCGCCTCCTTGGCGGGCAGGTAAAGCTGCTGACTACATGCTCCAGTCAGACCAAATGCAGAGATGGAGGATGACACGGAAGACCAATGGGTGTCAGATTCTGCTTCGCATAAAAGAGCTTCTTATAATTTTCTCTTTACATTGTCTCTATTAATTGAATCTGACATTGATGCTTCTCTTGTCATTTACTTTCGATTCCTTTGTAGTGCTCGCCGGCCAGATGCTTTATTACCCCTCCTTTTGGTTGTAGATTAGTTGTCTGCTCAGTGTGACCATTCAGGCGGGAATTTGGGTTCCCACATACCAGGATGTCACAAAGTACAAAGTTATCTCTTTCTTCCCTCCCTTGTATGTCCTCCCCCTTCGCTTCAAGTACTATCTGTTCAAAGTAGCCTTGGGAATTGTTTTATTGTTTGTTCCGTCCTGTTTTGCTGGGGACCTGGCACCTTGGGGGGGTCACACAGTTCGGGCTGGGAATGTTTATGTTCTCTCACCCCTGGATGACAAAAGGTGAATCTGCCTTCCCGCACTTTTTCTGAATGCTGATTGGTGATCAATGTTTATACTTTCATGTTTGCAGGTATAATAGTCCCCTGCTCTCTGTATATGGTGTCACTAACAAACATCGAGACCTGTACCAGTATTTGAAATAAAGGACTATGTTTTAACTAACAAAGGCCTGCTCATTTGCTAGCGTGGCAAATCATACAGAGAAACAGCGGGCAGCCTCCTTTGCGGAATGATCTGGGTGCACGGGCACCTTAAATATGTGGCACGGTATGAGCTTTTGTGAGCCACTGCTCACTTCTTCAGTGATCTGAAGAAGTGAGCAGTGACTCGCGAAAGCTCTTACCCGCCACATATTTTGTTTGTTTTGAAGGTGCTCCCGGGCTCTGGCTTTGTTCTGCTGCTACAGACAGACTGACGCCCGTCTTGAGGCACCTTAAATGAATGTTAGTTCTAACCGTTCACTCACAGCACAAGCCCTGGGAATGGCTACTGCACCCCAAATGATTTCAGGCACCTACTTGTAATACTGCTTCTGTAGGGCGGACATCTCCACCCGTAGGATCTGCTCCACTTTGGCAGGGAGAGACTTCTCCACATCTTTCTTCACTCTGCGCAGGAGGAATGGTTCCAGGACTTTGTGGAGGCTCTGGTAGCCATTTTCACGCCCCTTCCCGTGGTCATCTTCAAAGTCTTCCCAGGACTCAAACCTGATAGCCAAGGCAAGGCGTCAGGATTAGACAAGCTATCAATACTTGTAACACGATATCCTGCCACCATATTCAGTGCGGTTGTGGTGGTTAGAGTGCTGGACTGGGATCTGCGGGACCCAGGTTCGAATCCCCACTCCGCCAGGGAACATTTATTTATTTATTTTAATATTCGATTTCTAGGCCACTCTCCCCGCGTTTGCAGGCCCAGAGCGGATTACACGACTTGGCAAGCCAAGATTCATAAATACACTAAGACAGTTAAAACATTTTAACAATTACAATTAAAACAATAACAGCTTACAGATAAAGTGCTCAGTAATCTATCGGATGGCGTCTTATGTAGACCCGTAACGTTTCCCGGCTCCGGTTGTCAGATATCTCTGACTCCGGCTGATCTTATCTGCGGCCAATCATTGCTGGTTATAGGGTGAGGAGGCAAGATAGAAAGGTGGAGGCCCCTATTTGTAAGCCTGGTGGAAGAGCTTCATCTTGCAGGCCCTGCGGAACTGCTTCAAGTCCCGCAGGGCCTTGGTCTCCTCCGGGAGCTTGTTCCACCAGTAAGGGGCCGTCACCAAAATAGCTCTCCCCCTAGTGGCAGCGAGCCTGGCTTCTCTGGGGCCCGGTATAACATTGCTGGGTGACCTTGGGCCAGTCACACGCTCTCAGTCTAACCAACATCACGAGGTCGTTGTGAGGATAAAATGGAGATGAGATTCATGTAAGCTGCTTTGGGTTCCTACTGGGGAGAAACATGGGGTGAAAATGAAGTACAATAAGTAAATAAATTCAGGGATATACATTCCAGAACGAGGGATGTCTGTGGGAACTAGTTTATTTAGAAAAGTATCAATGCCACCTTCCCGTGGAAAGGCCTCAGGAGGTGACAGAGACTGAGAGCCAAAGGGGAAGAGGAGTGCCACGAACTATCCTGTCTGTGCATCCACCGTGCACCCTAAATTTTATGACTAGATCTGTTTATTGAAAATGATTATATCCTGCCTTCTGTGCTCACGGCAGCTGAGAACACAGGTCGTAAGGACATAAATACCTGAGCCCGTTAACGAGACATTAACATTCAAGTTAAAAGCAAAAGATTGAAAACCAACACAATTTTTTTTATTAAAAAAAAAAGGGCAAACACAGATTAAAACCCAACCCATGGATTAAACCCAAGGCCAGATCAACCCAAGCCTTCCTGAATGGAGCCAGAGAGAGTGCCCCTTTGCACCCACTCAGGTAATCTTATGTTTGTATAAAATCTGAATTCTGTAACACCTGGCTTATTTGCTTCATCCTTCTGCCGATCACTGGTTGGGGCTAGAAGGTCTGCATGGGGCAATGAAAACCCCATGTGCCAGACCCCGTAAATGGTACCTAGCCCACCAACTCCGCCCCATAATACAGCTTCTTAAATTCTGTTTTCAGCGTTCCCTCTAAGCTGCGTTAGTGTGAGCTAGCTCACAGTTTTTTAGCCTCCGGCTCACACCTTTCTGTCTCCGCTCAGGAAGGGGGGGCTCCGCAGCAAACTGATTTATGCCGCAGCCAAATCGCCCGCTCGCAACTTTAATGCCAGTAACTCACAAGGTAGAATTTTTGCTCACAAGATTCTACAGCTTAGAGGGAGCACTGGCCTACGCCCTTCTGAGCGTATCTACGTACAGAATTAAAGAGTAGAAGTCTGGGGTGATTTCAGGGGTCCTTTCGTAGAAAAAGAGGTGCAGGAGCTCATTAGCATAACTCATTAGCATAACTCATTAGCGTATGCCATGTCCTCTGACATCACCAGAAGTGTGTCAGAAAGGGAATGTCAGTTTCAGCCCCATTATATCCTATGGTCCATTGAAATCAATGGCAAAAACTCATAGGGTATATGAGGGGCTGGAGGAAAGGGGGTTTGAGCGAGAGGCTCCAAAGTTGCCGGGTAGCTGCTGGAGCCTCTTCTCGAAATACCCACTAAGTTTCAAGAAGATTGGACCATGGAGTCCAATTCTATGGGCCCCCAAACAGATTGTCCCATCTCCTCCAGTGTTCTCTATGGAGGGGGAAAATGTTAACTTTTTTCCTCCCATAGAGAACAATGGAGGGAATGGGGGCAACCTGTTTGGGGGCCTGTAGAATTGGACCCCCTGGTCCAATCTTCTTGAAACTTGGTGGGTATTTCGAGGAGAGGCCCCAGCAGCTACCCTGCAAGTTTGGAGCCTCTCCCTCAAACCCCCTCCCCTCCAGTGGCTTTTAAAGTTGCTGCCGAATTTCGGCGGCAAGCTGAATCAGATTAGAGAATCTGATTCAGCCCGTGGCTGCCCTACTGGCCAGTCCTGAGCTTCGCCTCGCTGTGGCCCCAACGGACCCCTGGGTGATTTGGAAGACCCAGTTCCTGCCCTTATGTCACCAGGGGCACATAAACCAGCTCCTTCTGAACATCCTGGGCTCCCGTCTTGTGCTCCGAGGCCATGGCATTTCAACCCAGGCGGCCCTTCAACACAGCTGCATGCCACCTCCGTCAAAAGCGAACCCGTAAGGAAGCTTACTTCTCCGGCATGATGAAATGCAGCAGGGACCAGAGCTCTTTCAGGGAATTCTGCAGCGGCGTCCCTGTGATGAGTAGCCGGTGGTTGGACTTGAAGTCGATCAGCGTCTTGTACAGCAGGGAGTCGTCGTTCTTCAAGCGATGCGCTTCGTCCACGCCCAGGAAGGCCCAGCTGATGCTTCCCAGGACAGCCTAAAGCCAAAACAGGATACACGCCACTGAGCACTACTCCGGGGTTCAACCTTGTTGCCTTCAAAAGCAGCTGCCGACTTTTCTGGCCTGAAATCCCCGCACGCACACCGTGGAAGCAGAGGAATGGATCCAGCCATCCTTCAAAAGGCGCCTTCCTCCATCTTAACACACAAAGGGGGGCTTCGATTCGTGAAAGCTCAGACCCTGGGGATCTTGGCAGCTACTTTAAGGTGCTACTGGACGCGAATCTTGCACTTCCTCCAGCTTAAGACGAAGGGCCTGGGCCAGGGGATGAGGGGGACGGGGCGAGACTAGGGATCCAACTCCCAACTCTCGATGGGGTGTTGTTAACACCGACGCCAACAGTGAAGAGTTTGCGCGTGATTTTGGGTGCCTCATTATCCAAATCAGAAACGTTGCCAGATCAGCATTTTCTCATCTTCGTCCGGTCAGGCAACTGGCTTCCTGCCCTTCTTCCCACAACCTAGCCCCAGTGATCCCTGCAATGGTCACCTCCAGGACGGACTACTGTAACTCGCTATACACAGGGCTACCCTTGAGACTGACCTGGAAACGTCAGCTGGTCCAGAATGCGGTGGCGTGTGTTCTCACAGGAACACTATTAAGAGCCCACGTATCACCGGTGCTCCGCCAGCAGCACCGGCTCCCAGTTGAATACCGGATCAAGTTCAAGGTTCTGGTTTTAACCTTTAAAGCCCTGTGTGGCCTGGGACGAACATACCTTCAGAACCGCCTCTCCCTGGCCGAGGACAGACTGGCAGTCTCGGCCGCTCTGCCTCCGCTTCAAAAGCGGAGGCAGAGCGGCCGTTCAGACAACCGCATCTGCCCGGAGGAGGCGGCCCGGACGCATCGCGTCCGGAGCCGCGCTCCTCCCGCAGCAGCTGAGCACCACTTCAAAGTGGTGCTCCGGCTGCTGCGGTGCGCGTTCCATCCGCCAGAGCGGGTGTGAACACGCGCCGGGGGGGGGGAGCCGTGCGGCGTCCGCACGCCACCGTAGGAAGCCGCCCGCAGTCTAAATGCTGTGGGCGGCTTCCTTCCAGCAGCGTGTGAACGCCGCGCCGTGGGGGAAATTCCCCCCACCTTAGTCTGCCGTGCCGCGGAGGCGCGGCAGACTTTAAGTCTGTCTTCAGCCCCAGTATCTCCCTCAAAGAGTCTTAGAACCACAGAATCATAGAGTTGGAAGGGACCTTCAGGGTCATCTAGTCCAACCCCAAACACAATATGGGGGGGTTCTATGGATGAACGTCTTCTGGTGATCCCCAGCCCGAGGGATGTCCAGTTAGCCTGAACCAGAGCTTTTTAGGCTCTGGCCTGGTGGAACATTCTCCCAAGTGAGATCTCAGTCCTGCAAGACTTAATGCAGTTTTGCAGGGCCTGTAAAACAGAGATGTTCCGCCAGGCCTATGGGTGAGGCAGCGGAGATCTAGTTGTCCTGGCCTCCCCTCACTCTTGGTTGCCTTCCTGTATCCTGGCTTGTCTCCTGTCCATCCTCTTCCTCTAGTCTCATTTACCATCTACTTCTGCATACACGTGGAGCCTATCCAGGAGCAGATATACCATCTTGTACCATCGACTGCCATCTGACTGTCTAGTAATAATTTATGTTAAATCAGGTTTCAGTGATTGTTCTATGTTTTTAACTACGTACTGTTTTATTGCACTGTAGTAACCCACACTGAGCCTTGCTGATCAGGGGAAGGGGACTAGAAATCAAATATAATTAATTAATTGAAGAAGAAGAAGAAGAGATTGGATTTATACCCTGCCCTTCACTCACTTGGGAGTCTCAGAGCGGCTTACAGACTCCTGTCCCTTCCCCTCCCCACAACAGACACCCTGTGAGATGGGTGGGGCTGAGAGAGCTCTGAGACAACTGTCCTTGAGAGAACAGCTGGTACAGAGCTATGGCTTGCCCAAGGTCATCCAGCCAGGTGCAAGTGGAGGAGTGGGGAATCAAACCCGGTTCTCCCAGATTAGAGTCTGCGCACTTAACCACTGCACCGAACTGGCTCTCTCCCTCCTAAATAAGGATTGGCTCATCCGTTGACTGGAGGAAGCTTTCAAGCTTTGCTCGGTGGATTGGTAGGGTAGGGGTAGGATTGACCTCTGTGTTGCAAAGGATTCTAAGGCACGTATTCAGTTCATACAGGCTGAAGTACAGCATCGCTTCCCGCTGGCTACCCATTTTTATTTATTTATTTATTTATTTATTTATTTATTCAATTTATACCCCGCCCTTCCCGCGAACGGGCTCAGGGCGGCTTACATGGGTACAAGGCCTGAAAAATACATTAAAATGATTAAAACAGTTAAAATAAATTCCTATGATTAATACATTACTAATAGCTTCCTATAATTATTTTCAGACTGGCGACCCAGTGGCAGGTCTCTAAATCCACACCCGCATCAGCAGGGATTGTTAGGGCCGATGCATCATTGATGGTATCCCTGATGGGTGGAATCCTCGGTGGCGGCTCCTATTCGAAAGCCTGGCGGAAGAGCTCCGTCTTGCAGGCCCTGCGGAACTGCACAAGGTCCCGCAGGGCCCTGATCTCCTCTGGGAGCTCATTCCACCAGACAGGAGCCGCCACCGAAAAGGCCCTGGTCCTAGTTCTGGTGAGCCTCGCGGCCCTCAGGCCTGGTACCTCCAGTCGGTGGGTTGACCCCGACCTCAGTGCCCGCTGGGGAATATATGGAGAGAGGCGGTCCCTAAGGTATGTTGGACCCTGGCCATATAGGGCTTTATAGGTAAGTACCAGCACCTTGAAGCGAACTCGGTATACTATAGGCAGCCAGTGCAGTGCCGCCAGCACAGGCCCGATGTGTTCCCGACTTGCGAGACCCATCAGCAGCCTAGCCGCGGCATTCTGCATCAGCTGCAGCTTCCGGGTTAGCCCCACGGGCAGCCCCATGTAGAGAGCGTTACAGTAGTCCAGCCTCGAGGTGACCGTCGCATGGATCACTGTGGCCAGGTCGCCCCGATCGAGGTAGGGAACCAACTGCCGCGCCAGCCGAAGATGATAGAAGGCCGATTTTAGGGAAGAAGTAAGCAAGCTTGCCCGGGTGAAAACTCACTGACGTTACTAGTTGAGGGATTCCTTTTCAGCATCTAAAGGACCCCCAGAATATGTCAGCCACCGTGTTCCGGAACTGTCCAAGGGAAATCAGTACGCTCCAGGTAACTGAGGCAGCCCACTGTCACTGAGGGGCATCACCACCGCTGGAAACACACCTGGCTGCTAAGCCAAGGATGTCAGGTGCGCGCCCGGTATTTCTGCACAGGCATAAGACGGGGACGGGACACGGATTCCGGTGAGCTGCGCGCCCGGCCGATCACACACCTTATCTTTCAGGAGAATCTCATACGTCGTGATAAGCACGTTGAACTTCAGCCGCTTGGTCTGAGAGTGGATCCACTCGTACTCGCGGATCTGAGGAGCAAGGGACAAAAAAAAACACACCCGGAATTCACACATTTATGGTGCGTGCCGGAACCTGTTGCGACAGCGCTATGTGAGTATTCGCGAGCTGCCTGGGTGGAAACACGGCCTGAGCCTTTCTGTGGTCGCTGAGTGTCTCTAGTAAGCCACGTGAAGAAGAAGAAGAAGAAGAAGAGATTGGATTGATACCCCGCCCTTCGCTCACTTGGAGTCTCAGAGCGGCTTACAAACTCCTTTTCCCTTCCCCTCCCCACAACAGACACCCTGGGAGGTAGGCGGGGCTGAGAGAGCTCTGAGACAACTGTCCTTGAGAGAACAGCTGGGACAGAGCTATGGCTTCCCCAAGGTCATCCAGCCAGGTGCAAGTGGAGGAGTGGGGAATCAAACCCGGTTCTCCCAGATTAGAGTCTGCGCACTTAACCACTACACCAAACTGGCTCTCGTGGAAACAACACACAACCTATTTATTTAGGAGCTTTCCCCTGCCGCCTCTCCAGAAAACCCACTCAAGGAGTCTTACAAGGCAAACATAAAATAGAACAAAACACTGTTTTAAATTAATGAACTATTTAAAAGCCATGAGCCATGCACCAAACTGGTGTTGTGGCAGTTAAATGGCTAGTGGAAGGCCTAAAGTCCCAGGGCTGGGCTCCACCCCACCCTCCACCCCGGTATTTCGCTGCCTTTTGCACAGCTACAAGGCTATGCTTCTTGAAAACTTCAGCCTTCGTTTTAAAATCAAAAGAAGGAAAACAAAGCAAGCTTCAGCCCTTCTGACTGTAAGGTCATCAAGCACGTGGGAGACAGCTTGCCTAACCCCAGTAGCCAGAGGGCTATCCGAGGAAGGGGTCCCAGCAGTGCTACCTCCAAGCTGAGTTGGTGCAAGCTAGCTCACAGTCCTTCAGCCTCCGGTGCACACATTTTCATCTTCGCTCAGAAAGGATGGTTCCAGAGCAAACTATTTGATGCAGTAGCCAAATCACCTTCATACAACTTTAATGCCGGGAGCTCAGAAAGCAGAATTTTAGCTCACAAGACTCCACAGCTGAGAGGGAGCATTGGTTCCCAGTTACGGTTTCCAGCTCTGAGTTGGGAAACACCTGGAGATTTGGGGGGGGTGGAGCCTGAGAGGGGCAGGGCTTGGGGAGGGGAAGGACTTCAATGGAGTGTAATGCCATAGAGTCCACCTTCCAAGGTGGCCATTTTCTCCAGGTGAACTGATCTCTGTCACCTGGAGATCCGTTGTAATAATGGGAGGTCCCCAGCTACCACCTGGAGCTTGGCAACCCTAGTTCCAGTGGGACTTAAGCAGCCCTCTGACCACTTTCCCCTCCCCGTAACTGGGGGAAGGTAGCTAGAGGGAATAATGTAAGGACACGTACCAACCGTGAAAAGCTTAAAACATCAGTGGTGGCGGAAAGCGCCAACGAGTCGCCGCCGAATTATGGCAGCTCTGTAAGGTTTTCAAAGTGAAAGACGAACAGAGGTGGTTTGGCCACTGCCTGGCTCTGCGTAGCAATGCTGGACACTTCCTCGGTGATCTCACATCCGAGTACTAACCAGGGCCGACCCCTCCTTGGCTTCCGAGATCTGATAGGCTCAGGCTAGCCCGGGCCATGCCGGTCAGGGCAAAACATCAGTAAATCTCATTGTTTTTGTGAGTCAAACCCATTTGGGTCAACAGGCCAGCTACAACCCTGCACAGCAGCCTTTCTCAATTGCCCTTCTCTCAGTTCCAACACGCTGACCCTCCACGTCTCCGGGGAAACCAACAGCCGCCACTACGGCCCCTCCCACCCCACCCCACGCAACCCCGAGGGTCACCCCGCCTCCTCAGCTCGAGCCTACGCACAGTGTTCCTGCTGATCTGGTCTCCGATGTAGACGACCACGTTGATCTCGGGGGCCCAGATTTCGAACTCCCTCTGCCACGAGGTCAGGGTGGACAAAGGCACCACGATCAGGAAGGGGCCGTACAGCTGGTGCTGGTGGAAAAGGCAGGAGAGGAAGGAGATCGTCTGGATGGTCTTCCCCAAGCCCATTTCATCGGCCAGGATCACGCTGTTGTTCCTGAAAAGGAGTGCCGATGTAAGAAAAGCCCTCCTGGATTGGGGACGGGGGGCCCCCTTGCGCCCCAGAACCCCAGTTCTAATAAAGGCAAGCCAGTGTCAGACTCCAAGGATTCTAACAAAGGTTTATTCTGTGCTTTTGTAATCTCTCCATATGTAACATGCTGGCAGTTGAGTTGTATCACCCTGCTATCACTTTCATGCTGTATCATGTTCCCCTTTAACTCTGGTTTATTGCCCTCTGTTTATTGCTAATGGTGGGTCTGGTCAATGTAACCATTTGGTCCGGGAGAGTGGCGACTGCAGCACCTGAGAACAGTCGGCCTCTCACCCCTGTCCCCCTCCGCATTCCTTTCCTCCCTGCCTGCGGAGACACAGAACTTCGCTTATCGCTGTGAGAAGACCTTGGCGAGCTATTTGTTATGCACGAAATGGACACATCTGAAGAGCCCAGTTTAAGAAGGGAAATTTACAACTTCACACTTCACCTTTTCCTGTGGGAAGCTAAACGGTCAAAGGACCTTAGCCCGCAGTTTTTCCCTTTCTGTGATTGGTCACATATGGGAAATTCAAATTGTACCGGAGGGTATATTAATCCTGCTGCTATTGTATACTTTATCTCTAACAATGATCCGAGGACCTGTAATGTAGTAATAGGGAATAAAGAACTCTGTTTCATCAACAAAGGTCTGATCCTTGACTACATAGGGCAGAAGCCTCACAGCCAGATGCCTCTGGGAACCCCACGGCCTTTGGCATTCAGTGATACACGGCCTGTGAATAGGAAGGTTCCTTTTATTTATGTATTTGTTTGTTTGTTTGTTTGTTCTATTTATATCCCGCCTAGCCAGCGGACCGGCTCAAGGCAGCTAACAAAACTCAGTACCATTAAAGGTTTACAATAAAATCATTAAAAATACAATAAAATTCCCATAAAATTTTTCTAAGATGGCGACTTCCGAGTTTCCCGGTAAGCAAAGGCGGTGGGGATACTCCCCCAGGACCAGGGCGATGTTATTAATCAGTTCTCCACCCGATGGTGGCCCCTATTTGAAAGCCTGGCGGAAGAGCTCCGTCTTACAGGCCCTGCGGAATTGTAATAAATCCCGCAGGGCCCTGATGTCGTCCGGGAGCTCGTTCCACCAATAAGGAGCCGCCACCGAGAAAGCCCTGGCCCTGGTGCAAGTCAAACGGGCTTCTTTTGGACCGGGGCAAGTCAGGCGATTCTGTATGCCTGACCTCAGTAACCTCTGGGGCTGATATGGGGAAAGGCGGTCCCTCAATTTTAGCCGCCGTGGCTGAAATACTGACCTATGGATTTGTCTGATTCTTTTCAAAGCTATCTCAGACACTCCCCCCAACTTGGAACATGGAATTAAATAAGTTAGTTACAGCTATGCAAAGATACTCTTCCTTTTCTGCTTTCTGGAGTATACTGGCTATTATTTTCATTGGGTGATCCCAGGAGCAGCGATTTGTAGAGGTCAGCGGGTTGCACTGGGCATGGGGGCGGGGGGGATGGGAAAGTTAAATAATATTCTTGTTGACGAATTGGTAAAATGTGATTTGGATCCAGTTACTGTCAGATGGATCTGTAACTGGTTGACCGATCGCACCCAAAGAGTGCTTGTGAATCTTCTTGGAGAGCAGTGACAAGCGGAGTGCCTCAAGGATCTGTCCTGGGACCTGTTTTGTTCAACGTCTTTATAAATGATCTGGATGAAGGAATAGAGGGGAGGCTTATTAAATTTGCAGATTATACTGAATTGGGAGGGGCAGCAAATATGGCAGAAGACAGGGTCAGGATACAGGATGATCCTGACAGGCTGGAAAACTGGGCTAAAACAAACAAAACATTTCAGCGGGGATAAATGTAAAGTTCTGCATTTAGGGAGGAAAAAATCAAATGCATAATTATAGGATGGGGGAGACTCGTCTTGGCAGCGGTATGTGCAAAAAGGATCTAGGGGTCTTAGCAGACCACACACTGAATATGAGTCAGCAGTGTGACGCCGTAGCTAAAAAGGCAAATGCAACTTTCCTCCATTAAGAAGTCTGGATGAGACTGGAAATGCTTTCGGACTTAGTACATATGAATTATGATCTGACTGTTGTATATAGATTGTGTACAAGAGTATCTTTATTAATTGTAATACACAAATGACACGTTTGGGTCATCGTTAATTTGTTCACGGTTTTGTTTTTGTCTTGTATTAATCTTCTGTCCATTAATCTCTCATTGGCTATTAACAGGGGTCATTTCGTAGAAAAAGAGGTGCAGGAGCTCGTTAGCATAACTTATTTGCATATGCTACACCACATGACATCACCGGAAGTATGTCAGAAGGAAGGGAAGGGAAGGGAAGGGAAGGGAAGGGAAGGGAAGGGAAGGGAAGGGAGGGAGGCAGGAAGGCAGGCAGGCAGGCAGAGAAGAAAGAAAGAAAGAAAGAAAGAAAGAAAGAAAGAAAGAAAGAAAGAAAGAAAGAAAGAAAGAAAGAAAGAAAGAAAGAAAGTGCTGGCAGAGAGGGGACAGCTAGAAAGAAAGAAAGAAAGAAAGAAAAGAAGAAAGAAAGAAAGAAAGAAAGAAAGAAAGAAAGAAAGAAAGAAAGAAAGAAAGAAAGAAAGAAAGAAAGAAAGCGCTGGCAGAGAGGGGACAGCTACTAATCCAAGCCTCAGAAATACCACTATTCTGGGAGGACAGCTTCAGTGGGGTGGCTGAAGCCTTCAGAAGGCTGGTCGGAGGAACAAGGACCTTCCCAGGGGACGGGGTCATTTTGCTACAGCCAGGACACAAGCAGGCATTCCCCCGCAGGGGTGGGGGGCTGGCACCAACTCCCGGAGCTGCGCTACCCCTGAGCTCCCGCTCGAAATGACCCCTGGCTGTTAACCTCCAGGTAGGGCCTGGAGCTCTCCTGGAATTACAGCTGATCTCTAGACAACAGAAATCAATTCCCCCTGGAGAAACTGGCTGCTTTGGAGGGTGGGCCCTTTGGCAACTGAACTCCACTGAGGTCCCTCCCCAGGCCCCAGGCCCCACATCTCCAGGAATTTCCCACCCGGAGTTGGCAACTCTATGGAGGAAACGCTAAACTGCATCGGAACAGGGCCCCACAACAGAACCGTGCACCAAAGCACCACTGGGGGATGCAGACCAAGTTATCTCCACCAGCACCGACCAAGCCCAGTGGCAGGAGCATTTCCCTGGTATTTTGGTGGGGGGGGGGGGGGGAATGTATGCTTTGTACTGAGTTCAAGACAGGCCACCTCCCCAGTCCCCAGGCGGGCTGCCCTTCCTTCACTTACTTGCACCAGGAGTGCGACAGCCAGTTGAGGCCTTCCAGCTGGTAATCCCGGAGTTCCAAGTTCTCCCCGCCGATGTATGAAGGCTGCTTCTTCAAGGCAAGAAACCGGGGCCTCTGCTTCAGCACCTAGAACGGCACAACCCCTTCACGTCTGCTCAGCCACGAGCGGCCGCTCATTAACTCCAGAAGCCCCGCTCGGCAGCGAGCTGGAGCTTTACCAGGCCTTGCACTGCCTATTGCCCATTCTAAGATTGCAGCAGCTACCGTATTTTTCGCTCCATAAGACGCACTTTTCCTCCCCAAAAAAGCGGGGGGGGGGGGAGTGTGTGCGTCTTATGGAGCGCATATGGAGCTTTTCTTACCTGTAACAGGGCTCTTTCTTCAGCAGGAACGCAGGGGAACGCCATTCAGGCTGGCATCCCAGCCTTCCCCGCCCCTCCCTGCTGGGCCTGAGCTGTGAAGACTTAAAAGGGAAACGGCAGGAAAAACCCCACCAGGCTAAGTACTCTTTCCCTTTAAGTGCTTTTCCCCTTTAAGACAGCCAGCAGCAGAAAGCCCCACCCACAGATTAAGCTCCGTGGCTACTTTGCACAGAAAGGCCTGGCTTTGCATGGCATGCCCACGTCTCTCTTCTTTCCTTTCTCTATCTTTCTTCCTTCCTTCCTTCCTTCCTTCCCTTTTTTCTTTCTGTCTGTCTGTCTTTCTGTCTCTCTCTCTGTCCCCACCTTCCTTTCTTCCTTTCTCTTTCTCTCTCCTCCTCCTTCCTTCCTTTATCTCTCTCTCTCTCTCTCTTTCTTTCTGTTTCATTTTTTCCTGTTTTCCTCCTCTAAAAACAAGGTGCGTCTTATGATCAGGTGTGTCTTATGGAGCGAAAAATACGGTATGTCCTGCACAGGATGTGAACCGCTCCACTCAGGTTGGGGGGGGGGGGGGATCAGAGGGAACGCTGGTGTCCATCGTGGTATTCCAGCATCCCCAGAGTAAGGGGAAAGCATGGGAACAGCCAAACCTTGCAGTCCCGCGTGGGCATGGTTTTGGAGTTGTTCCTGCTGTTGAAGCTGTCGATGCAGTGCTGGAATTTCTTGCTGATCAGGGCCTCGTCTTCCCAGCTGCAATCGGCGTAGGGAAGTCCCATCCACTTGCAAAGGTACTCTGGCTCGTTAGAGGAGGATCTGCGGCTGTGAGCTGCAAAAGGGGAGGGGGGGGAAGAGGTGGTCAGAGCATTCTAAGCCCAGCGCAGCACCTTCCAGGTGCTCCCAAGAAACACAGCATTCAAGGAGCACTGCACCAAAGGTTGCATCTGTGTTGTGCTGCATATTGCATGTTATTTCGCAACAGCATCCTTTTGCAATTGGGTTTTCCTCTGTGGACTTTTATGGATACAGCACAATAGTGCAGGGGTGGGCAAATGGCGGCCCCAGGGGCCACATGCGGCCCACCACAGAGTTTTTTGCGGCCCGCCAAGAAGATTCCAGGACTTCAAGAAAATTGAGCCTAAATTCAATTTGCTCTCTTATCCCACCACTGCTGATATTGATGCAGCACCTGAGGAGCTGCAGCTTGAACTTATTGACATGCAGTCAGATCACACGGTGAAAGAAATGTTTAATGCCGTAGCATTAGTTGACTTTTACAAATCTTTGTCTGCTGAAAAAATTTCCATGTATGAAGAAATTTGCTGGGGAAATGGTCTCTATATTTGGGTCTACATATATTTGCGAGCAAAGTTTTTCTTGCATGAAGATCGACAAGAGTAAATATAGATGCTCTTTGACAGACATTAACTTGCAGGCTGTGATGAGAATCTCAACAAGCAATCTCACTCCTGATTTCAAAAAAGTTGTAGAAAAGTGTGACAGGGTACATTTGTCTCATTAAACTGATTCTAAAATTAAATGTGCTTGCAGCTATAGATGATATGAAATTAGCACAATAAATAAATTGATTGATTGATTTTTATGATACGATTTATAACTTTTCTGAAATGCAAAGTTAACTAATGAAGGCAATCATTTTAAAAGGTGCGGCCCTCCGCTAACCTCCGCTCCCAAAAAGTGGCCCCGAAGCCAAAACAATTGCCCACCCCTGCAATTGTGCAACAGCCGACTGCCGTGCTATAGTGGTCGTTCGCAACGGGACTGTCTCATCTACTGAGAAAACCCAGTTGCAAACGATCACTGCCAAAAGCAATAAAAAT
Organism: Lepidodactylus listeri; assembly: GCA_029233225.1. Classification (NCBI taxonomy): domain Eukaryota; kingdom Metazoa; phylum Chordata; class Lepidosauria; order Squamata; family Gekkonidae; genus Lepidodactylus; species Lepidodactylus listeri. Next base: position 7,971,886 of record JARCFY010000021.1, on the reverse strand, counting down.
GCAACATCCAACGATGTGTTGGTACAGTAGCAGGCACATGCTTTGAAAGCACAAGGCTTCGGGCCTTCTTCCCGGCAAGCTCCCGTGAAAAGTTCTCAGGAAACAGGACTAAGACCTCTATAGTGTTCAGCTCGACAATGCGTACCTAGACTGACTTTTGATCTAATTCAGGGAGATCACCAGATACAGAATGTCTTCACTGTTCGAAGCCCACCACTGTCAGGCACTGCTGGACGGAGCAAGGAGCCCTGAAACCTGCCTGGACCACTAAAGCCGTTGTTTGTTCAAATTTGTACCCCGCCCTCCCTGCCAAAGCAGGCTCAGGGCAGCTCACACCATATGGCGTTGTACATTCTGTTAATTAACTTGGTATTCAGCTTGTGGCGGCTCCTAGTTGAAGGCCTGGCGGAAGAGCTCAATCTTACAGGCGCTGCTGAACGGTAAAAGGTCCCACAGGGCCCTAATCTCTTCCGGGAAGATGCTTTAGAGGAGAGAGATGCTGGCTATCCCAGCCAGGAGAGAACCGCAACAGTCCAGGAGCCTCCTGGGAAATCAGGTGATGCTGAAGAGCCAATGGGGTGTGACTGAGGGGCATAAAAGACCAGCCGGTCTTCTGATTTCTTTCAGTCTTGGCAAGTTGTCAACGGGAGACAGCGTCCATCTTGGCTTTGCTCTCTCAAGCCACCCCACTGTTTCCAGCTTGCCAAGGCTGCCCCCGCAGCCTGAGAGCCCAGGGTGAAAGGAGGAAGAGGAGGCTGGATTTATACCCTGCCCTTCACTACCCAAAGGAGTCTCCGAGCGGCTTACTATCAATCTTCTTTCCCTCCCCCTCCCCACAACAGGCAGCCTATGAGATAGGTGGGGCGGAGAGAGCTCTTTTGCGAACTGCTCCTGAGAGGACTTGTAACTGAACCAAGGTCACACCAGCAGCTGCATGTGGAGGAGCGGGGAATCAAACCCAGTTCTCCCAGATTTAAGAGTCCGTGCTCCTAACCACTGCGCCAAACTGGCTCTCAAAAAAGGGGCCCACGTTCTAAAGCTGGAGGAAGTGGTGTGGCGGCATCGTGTTCCACTCCAGCTGCGTGCTCAAAACCATCTCCCACCTCGCTCAGAAAGTGCGTTCGCCTTCATTCCCAAAATCCCTCCGTTCAAAAACTCTGTGAGGTAGGCCAGTAGGATTATCCTCGTAGCGCGGGCGGACAGCCAACTGAGCCCAGTATGCAAGAGTTTGTGATGGAGAGGAGATGTAAACTGGGGTCTTCCCAGATCAAACACTCGCAGCAGCACCCTAAGCAGAAGGACCAGCCTTCTAAGTTCGTTGACGCTGATGGACTTGCAAGGGCCGTAACTCTGCTTCCGAGTGCACTGCTAGCCCTGCAACATCTGCTCTCTCCAGATGTGGTATCGTTACAGTTTCTTGCAACTTGGATGAAAATAAAAAGCCACCTTACCTGGAAATTCAGAACCGGCTGTGGCTGATTTGCTGGTCTTTACGGCTTAAGGGTCAGTGGGGGAGGGGAGGGGAGAAAAACCCAAATGAGGTAATTTTAGCAATTCAGGGACCATCAGAGAAGGCATCAAATTATTCCGTAGCTTTCCTCATGCTCGAAAACAGAAGAACACCTCACACGGCTGCTCTTTCAAAATTACTAAGTTAAATGACCATAACATGCCAACCCCTCTTCTTTCAATGGCCAAATCTGGCTTGTTGATGACTCGTTGTAATCAGGGCTTTTTTTGTAGAAAAAGCCCAGCAGGAACTCGTTAGCATAATAGGCCACACCCAACAGCAGAAACTCATTAGCATATTAGGCCACACCCCCATGTTGCCAGAAGAGTGGTCATCCAGCCACACCCACTTTTTGCTTCTTATTCTGTTTACCTTGTTCGTTGTCAAAACCCAGGGCTTTTTTTGTAGCAGGGATTCATTTGCATGTTAGGCCACATGCCCCTAACGTAGCCAATCCTAATGCGTTTCTGCTGTTGGGTGTGGCCTATTATGCTAATGAGTTCCTGCTGGGTGTGGCCAGCTCAGGAGCCAGCCGGAACTCTGTTCCTGTGTGTTCCTGCCCCAAAATAGCCCTGGTTGTAATACACTTGGCCAGCAGATAAATTTTACTACAAATAAGGTGGCAAATACAAATAAAATATTAGTCTATTTTAGAAAAAAAAATTAAAATCCAGTGGCATCTTAAAGACTAACAAAGTTTATCTCAGATGGGTAGCCATGTTGGTCCGAAGCAGCAGAACCAAGTTTGAGTCCAGTGGCACCTCGAAGACCAACCAAGTTTAATTCTGGGTCTAAGCTTTCGTGTGCATGCACACTTCTTCAGATTGGAAGAAGTGTGCGTGCACACAACAGTTTATACCTTGAACAAAACTTTGCTGGTCTTCAAGGTGCCGCTGGACCCAAAACGTTTATTTCAGTATGCTTTGGTGAGTCACAGCCCTCTTTTACTCCTTATGGTGTTCGCAAGAATTTTTTAGCAGATTCACTGGCCCGGTCCTATTTCTTAGCCTCTTCACAGACCACTCACAACGCAAAACCATTTGAGATGAGGGCACTCAAAGTGTAGCGGGAAGGGCCTTTGAGTCACAGCCCACACAGGGAGATCCCACAGTTTTCAAGGCAAGAGGCAGACAGAGGTGGTTTGCCAGTGCCTGCCTCTGCATAGCCACCCCAGGTCTTCACCGGCGGCCTCCCGTCCAAATTCTAACCAGGGCTGCCCCTGCGTCGTTTCCAAGAGCTGATGGGACCAGGCTAGGCTGGGCAATCCAGAACTGGACAACGTGTCCTTCCCCATCCAAGATTTCAAAATAACCCAGAAACAAAAACTGCTCCCAAGAAATTGCCCTTGTCTTCCCACGGCACTCACCGATCACCCTTTCCACTATCTGATACTGCTTGTTCAATTCTGCTGCCAGTTCTTGCTGGCAGTTAAAGTATTCCACGTCCTCAGGGGTCACCTTTGCCAACCTACACAAGAAGGAGACAGGTCAGCATGTGGGCAGAAAGCCGGGGCATTCAGGTGGTGTCCTGCCCCACAGCGTCACAAATTTAAAAACCAACTTGGCTAAAGAATTGGGTCTATATCCCTCCTAACAGCTGCCAACTCTAGGTTGGGAAACTCCTAGGGATTTAGGGACGGAGCCTGGGGAGGGTGGAGTTTAGGGAGGGACTTAAGCGGAGTATAACACCAAAGAGCCCACTTTCCAAAGCTGCCGTTCCTCCAGGGGAACCGATCCCAGTCGTCTGGAGAGCAGCTGTAATTCAAGGAGACCTCCAGACGCCACCTGGAGGCTGACAACCCTAGGGCTGCCAACTTCCAATTTGGGAAATTCCTGGAGATTTGGTTGCGTAGCCAAAGTACCCATTTCCTCCAGGGAAACTGATCTCTGTCATCTGAAGATCAGCTGTAAATCTGGGAGATATTCAGGCCCTACCCGGAAGTTTGCAAACTTAGCACCTCCCTGGCAAATCTTTTAAACGGAGACTAAGAAACTGCATAGATGATGAATATTGGAACACAACATGGAGATCCTATCCATTTAAAACTAGCATTATTGATATAAAGCTTCAAACTTTTTAAGATGCTGTCATTTTGGTACCTTACGCCCCAGAAACTGTCGTGTCTCTCAAGATCAAGGAAGCCTGATTGTTGGTGACAATGTGGTCAAAAGGGGACGTATATTCATTGTTGGCTAGAATGCCCGGTTTTGGTGAAATTTTGGAAGGAAGTATTGCAACAAATTAAATACATTACTGGAATAGTAGTACAATACACACTGGGGCATATTATGTTGAATCAATGGGCAATGGGAATTACTTCAAATAGTATGATTAAGGCGGTAACGATTTTAGTGCCAGCTGCGAAAGGTGGGAATCTAATGTAAATCCAACCACACAAAACTGGCACTCTAAATTTGGAATATATATCTATATATCTAATTCCCAAGTGCCCCTCCCGCATGCGGATACTTAAATCCGTGCGGGGGGGGGGCACTTGGAGGGCAAGGAGGTTGTTCTGCAGACGTGGGGCGGTCCCCACGTCTGCAGAAAAATCTAAAAACTTAAGAAAAATTTCGGGGGGATACTCAAATCCCCCCAAAAGTAAAAAACCCTGTTCCCTGCGCATGCGCAGGGAAAGGACTTCCCTGAGTGGCGGCGGCAGCAACGGACAAGCGGCCGGGCGGTGGTGGCGGGGGTTTGCGGCCGAGCCACCGGCTCAGAAACGGGGGAGGGGGGAGGCAGCGCAGCGGCCTCAGGTCTAGCTGCGCCGCCGACTCTGGAAGGGGGGAGGGGGCGGGGAGGGGGAGGCGGTGAACGGGGGGGAGAAGTGGTGGCCCGAGCATCGCTTGGCCACTCGGGCCTGGGAGCCGGGGGTGAGTGGGCCGGGGGAGGAGGCAGGAGGGAGGGAAACGCCGGGGCCGAGTGGCTTAACGCCACTTGGGCCCGACCTAGAGCGGGTCAGGGGGGAGTGCCTCAGCGAGCGGCGGTTCATGCCGCTGCCGCCGATTTCCGGGGGGGAACAGGGGGAGGGAGGGAGGGGAGAGAGGCTCACCTGCCCCCCCGCGAGTATCGCGGGTCCACCAGCTTGTATATATCTAATGGCGAAGATTTCAGACAACATCAATAATACTCAGGTACCCAAAAACAAATCAGATTTTGAGTCAGTATGGGTTCCCATTCTAGACTATTTAGTAAAGCGAAAAGAAATACCGGAAATTCTGGACGCAGTACATTTATGGTAATTATAATGATTGATATGGTGCCTTGTATTATCTCACTATGGTGGCTGTGCGGTGCAACCTACGTTGTCTAAATCCTTGTTCTGCCTGCATATTGTTTTCTTTCACTGGTTAATTCTGCTGTTGTTGTTTTTTTTGTTATTATTATGACAATTCAATTAAATTATATATAGATAAGAAACTGCATTCAGCTCTAGCTCTGGGACCAGAGAGAGGACTGCAGGACCCCAGAGCAGGCCTGCCTGGTTGGATCCCCCTCGGCTGCACTGACGCATCCCGACCGAGCGCCGGAAGTCCTGCAGCGCGGACGTACCACTGCTTGATCTCCTCCTCCTTCTTTTTGAAGTTCTCGAGCTTCTTAAGGCCTTTGACTTTCTGCTGCTGCAGGGACTCCTCGCTCTCCCATGTGCTGTGGATGTACGACCAGCCCTTCCACTTGATGAGGTACTGAACCTCTCCCTCCTCCTTCTTGGGGTCGAAATCGGCACAGGGGTCGCCGCTGGCCTCCGTCGCATAGACCGTGGTGGAAGCCCCAGTGACTGTCGGCGGGGGGGGGGGGGGGGGGGATGAAAGTTAGCATCATTCAAGCAAGGGCAGCAGCATCTCTCTTAGCCCAAGTTGCGTTTCTGGAGCAAGATGTCCCACGTGAAACACTTAGACCAGAGGTGTCGAACGCATTTGCTATGAGGGCCGGATCTGACACAAATGTCACTTTCTCGGGCCGGGCCACGTGTGCCATAAAATGTAATGCCAGGTCCCAGAGATATAAACTATAAAGGACAGCAGCTGGTAAGCTCCGAGTTGGTGTGTCCTCACTGCAAAGGCCCCATGGAAAGGACACCCACAAAAACCCAATGCTCAAATGGTACTCTATCATCAACAAAGACTCTGAAAGTAAAGATGCGACACCAGGGGCCATTCCGTAGAAAAAGAGGTGCAGGAGCTCATTAGCATAACTCATTAGCATAACTCATTTGCATATGCTACACCAACTGACATCACCGGAAGTATGTCAGAAGGCAAGAAAGAAAAGAGAGAGAGAGAGAGAGAGAAAGCTGGCAGAGAGGGGACAGCTACTAATCCAAGCCTCAGAAATACCACTATTCTGGGAGGATAGCTTCAGTGGTGGCTGAAGCCTTCGGAAGGCTGGTCGAAGGAACAAGGACCTTTCCAGGGGACGGGGTCATTTTGCTGCAGCCATGACACAAGCAGGCATTCCCCCGCGGGGGGGGGGGGGCTGGCACCAACTCCCGGAGCTGCGCTCCCCCGAGCTCCTGCTCGAAAGGACCCCTGTGCGACACTCCCAAAATCTTGGGCAAACAACTCCTCCATATATCTCTCCTTATAAGGAGTAAACCCACCTTTTCTCAGCTTAGTTCCAAGATCGGTTACTGATGTCCGATATAAACAGTAGTAACTCTAGAGTTAACCTTAGTTTAATGTGACTGGAATGTTTAAAAATTGCTGTAATACAAGCTAAGCCTCTCACTTTGTATTCCAATATATTATTAAGTATCTCTAATATGTAACACCCTCTTTACTGCTTGTACCCTTTGAATACCTTCAATAAAGGGGGCGGGGAATTTTTAAAGGCCCCATGGGCTGGGAGGGGGGTGCAAAGGAAAACCCATACGGGCAGACTGGAGAACCAGCGGTGCAGCACTGGACAGAAACTCCCACGCTGCTTAACTGCTGCAGACGAGGTTGTTCCGCCATGCTGAAGCCACAATCGGAGTGGGCCTGCCCACTCCCCCCCCCCAAGCAGTCTCCTGTTCCCTCCCTTGCACCAGTTGCTCGCAGGCCACATGAGAGCCCTGGACGGGCCAGTTCCGGCCCCCGAGCCTTACGTTTGACACCCCTGATTTAGACACTCTCCAAACCAGAACAACACCAGAGGGCTGTATGGTGCAAGGGTTAACACAGCTGCAATCATTCTGCAGTTCCCACTCAATGCTTTTATGAAGCTTCAGCTGCAGAACCTCCTACAGCAGGGGTGTCAAACGTGTGTCCTGAGGGCCATATCAGGCCCCCACAGAGGACTTCTGTCAGGCCCGTCCTGGAACCGGCCACCTCCTGCTTCCAGTTCTGTTGCTGCTGCTGCATCATCGCTTGCTTCGCCAGACTCTCCCAGCTGCTCAGCCATTTCATGTTTCCCCCTGGGTCCCAGACTCAGAACTCTGAGCGTGAGATTTCGGTGGTGAATGCCAGTAAATCAAAATTAGGCTTGCAGCTTACAGATACACACCTCTGAACAGCATACTCATGACTGCAACAGCACAGACATTTTGGTGCAATGATTCAGGGCAAGAAGTGTCAGTTATCAGGGACTGTTAAATAAACAAAATCTTGCAAGAGTGCTAATGTTTTAAGCATGTTTTTATTTTAAGTAAAAAAAAGTATTCGTGTTTGTGTCCTTTATAAAGTTTATATCTCTGCTACCTGGCGTTACATTTTATGACACACATGGCCCAGCCCAGCAAGGTCTCACTGGCGTCAGCTCTGGCCCTCATAACAAGTGAGTCTGACACCCCTGTCCTACGGCCTTCGTATCCACTAGTAGCTTCTCTGCCACCAATTTTTCAGTTCGCGCCTGCAAACCAGGCTAGAAGTTCCTCCAGACAAGAGGCCTTATTCCATCTTACACAACTGTTCTGTTAGTGGAAAACTCTCCAAAACTGGAGGAATGTTCCTTAGGCTGGAAGACCGCAACAAATTTTGCCCAGCCGAGTGACGGGATCAAGAAGATCCTAGGCCAACCCTGGTCTGAAAAATCTATTTCAAATTTATTTTATTTATTTGGCTTATAGCCTGCCCCCCCCTGCAAGCAGGCTCAGGGCGGGTAACGACAATAACAATAAAAACGTTTAAAACAATGGATATAAATTAACATTAAGAACAGCGTCTAATATCAGTATCTGATGGCAGCCGAAACAATATCCGATGGCAGGACAAATGGGCATGGAAGAGAGAGAATGGTGGGAAGCCAATTCAGATGGTTACCACAGCCAGGCCTGGTGGAACAACTCCATTTTGCAGGCCCTGCAGAACTGCATTAATAATATAATAATAATATACTTTATTGTCATTGTACATAGTACAATGAAATTAAAAAGTGCCATCATTCAGTGACTCACAACATATAATCATGCGCACTCACACAGACATTCACGACTGCTTCTCCCTTATGATTTACATAGCAACCAACCACTGTTTCCCCCAGATTTCGGTCTCATACAGCATTCAGGGCAATAATAGCTCTCGAGTAAAAACTGTTTTTTAGTCTATTTGTCCTTGTTTTGATTGTCCTATATCTTCTGCCCGAAGGCAGCAGTTCAAACAAGGAATATGCAGGATGTGACAAATCCTGTAGGATGTTCTTCACTTTTTTCAGACATCGAGAACTGTACAGTTCCTCCAGAAGTGGGAGAGGACAACCAATTATCTTCTGGGCTGTGGTGATGACTCTTTGGAGTGCTTTCCTATCTGCAACCGTACAACTAGCAAACCAGGAACAGATACAGTATATTAAAATGCTCTCTATTGAGCAACGATAGAAAGACATCAATATTTTCTCATTCAAATTATTTTTCTTTAAAAGTCTGAGAAAATAAAGCCTCTGCTGGGTCTTCTTCACCAGAGCAGTGGTGTTTGCACTCCAGGTCAGATTTTGTTCAATAGTCACTCCCAAAAACTTGAAAGTAGCCACCCTTTCCACACATTCTCCACCAATAAACACTGGCTTAATGTCCGTTTTGTTCCTCCTGTAGTCCACTACCAATTCCTTGATCTTGGTGGTATTAAGAATCAGATTATTTTCCCTAAGTCCCGCAGGGCCCGGATCTCACCTAGGAGAGCGTTCCACCAGGCCGGTGCCAGAGTCCAAAATGCCAACACAAATGGCCATCAGTTTCGGTGCAAAATAAATAACAGGCAACGTTTTCCAAAGTAGCTTGGGAGAGCCACAGTTCAGCTGCGGGGCACGGACTCTGGATGCGAAGGGTCCCAGGTCCAATCCCCAGCACCTCCCATTAAAAGCATCACTGGCAGCAGGGCAGAGAAGGGCTTTGGACAGAGTCCCTGCGGAGGTCCTGCCGCTCAGAGCAAAGCACCAGATGGACCAATGTCCTGGTTCCTTGGCTTCTGCCCTGTGTTGTCAACCCCACATTTTGGAATGCTCGCCAACGTTTAAAAAAGCCACAGTTGGAAAAACTGCCTCCAAACAGAAAACTAGGGAGTAAAACTTTCCTCCTTGCTGTTCTAGCTTTCTACCTGCAGGGAGGTTGCAATGCAAAGGAGCGTCCAAACCTAAAACCCAACACCTGCAGTCTGCAACAGTGCAGTCCGCCCGCCCCGCCCCCCCCAACATTCCACTGCTTCGTCTCCCTGCGTGCCTAAATCCGGCAAAAGGCCTCACCTCCTTTCCTGCCGACTCTCATGTCCATCACTTTCTCGATGGCCTCACTATTATCTTGCTGCTCCTCGGCCCCTTCGCCGGTCATTTCAATCAAGTCGTCCGAGTCCGTCTCAAAATCGTCGTCCTCCTTGTAGCTGGGGACAGGACAAAGAAGAGACAGCGTAAAAGCTCTTCCCTTCTGTCTTCAGGCCGAGCAAAGGAAAAGACCAGCCCCGCAGGGCGTTTGAAGGGGGAGCCAAGTCTGTTCCTTTCATTATTTAATTTATTTATCTTTATTTTTATACCCCGCCCTCCCCGCAAGCGGGCTCAGGGCGGCTTACAAGGGCACAAATGCCAGCCAAAACATCACAAAACAATTAAAATCAACAATAACATAAAAATTCCAATAGATTACACATATATTACTACAATTCCCAATAAAGGGCTTCCAGTCTTACTAGTCAGATGGCTTCCTATCGGGTTGGGGTCCTGCCAGCCTTGACCAATGTTCCCTCTAAGCTGAGTTAGTGTGAGCTAGCTCACAGTTTCTTAGCCTCCAGCTCACACGTTTTTGTCTTAGCTCAGGAAGGAGTGCTCCAGAACAAACTTAACTTATGCAGTAGCCAAATCGCTTGCTCACAACTTTAATGCCAGTAGCTCACAAAGTAGAATTTTTGCTCACACGACTCCACAGCTTAGAGGGAACATTGGCCTTGACCATCGGGGCTGGGCTGTATTCAGGGCCGGCTCACTTTGTAGATGCTATTGCGGTAGATGTTACTACTGTTACTGCTGGTGGCGGCTCCTAGCCAAAGGCCTGGCGGAAGAGCTCCGTCTTGCAGGCCCTGCGAAACTGCATTAAGTCCCGCAGGGCCCTGATCTCCTCCGGGAGCTCATTCCACCAGACTGGAGCTGCCACCGAAAAGGCCCTGGCCCCAGCGAGCCTGGCTTCCCTGGGGCCCGGGATACAAAGTCGATGACACGACCCCGACCCCGACACAACCCCGACCGAAGTGCCCGCTGGGGTATATGCGGGGAGAGGCGGTCCCTCAGGTATGTTGGACCCTAGCCATATAGGGCTTTCATGCTTTCCAAAAGGAATCCTGGGAGAATCCTGTCGCCACGATCGGGAATCGTAACAACTCATTCTTAAGGGTTTAGGATCAGAAGGGTTGAGAATGGGGAGAAACCACCGCTAAGATGTAACGAATGAAAGTAAGATTCAAGTCCAGTATCGCCTTAAAGACCAGAAGGATTTTCAGACTACAAGCTGTCGAGAGTCAAAGCTCCTGTTTGTCACAGATGAATGAAAGCAGAACAAAGTTTGAGTCCAGGGGCACCTTTAAGACCAACGAAGCTTAATTCTGGGTATCAGCTTTCGTGTGCATGAGCGACAAGGTTTAATTCTGGGTATAAGCTTTCGTGTGCATGAGCACACGAAAGCTGATACCCAGAATTAAACTTTGTTGGTCTTAGAGGTGCCCCTGGACTCAAACTTTGTTCTGCTGCTTCAGACCAATGCGGCAGCCCACCCAAATCTATGAATGAAAGCAGTGAACGGAACCAGTGGTGATTCCTTGCCCTTGAAGCTCATCTTTTCCCTCCCTTCCTCTTTTTTAGGCACCAAGACCCAACCTTTTCTTCTTTACCCAGGATTTTAACAAAGGCCTTTCATCTTTTTTTTAACTGCCTTATGGTCAGTTCCTAGCCTGCAGACTGTTTGATCAGCATCATTCTAGACTGCTCTGTGTTCTGCGCTTTTATACTCTGACTTTCTTTTACCAGCCGGTTTTATTGGTAATGTTTTTAATTGATATTGTAAATAAGTAAAATGATTTATGGATGTAGCCTTAGGCCGTAACTTCTCAACAAAATCTTCACAACATACAGTAAATTCAGAACAAGATTAGAACAGGATTCTCCCAGGATTCCTTTTGGAAAGCATCATGGCAAAATAAATTTTACAGATTTATAATATACATATAATAAGGTTAATAAAGACATATTGTCAGAGAACTGCCATAGACTGGGGTAACTGCACCAATATTACAATGTTACATCCGGCTAAGCCTTTCTGTTTAACTTGCATTGTTTTGGGTCTGAATGTTTTACTCCATACTTATAGATCCCGGCCAGGGAGATAGCATCCAGGACCTGACCCCCACCACTGGAAGGCACACCTCGCTTCGCCTCGCTAGCTTTGTGCATGCTCATTACTCATTCGCTTTTATTTCTAGCCTCCTCAGCTAACGACCTTGAAAGGAAGTGCCTCCTGTTCTGTGTTACAAGAACCACAGGTGCTATGTATTCTGTTTTCTTAATTTCTCTGGGAACCGTTCTCCCAAAATGTTCAACAATATTTCTCCCTGAGAACTCATTTTGCCGCACTTTCCTTGGGAATACTGGGCCAGTATAATTGGGCGCCAAGAATTCTCTGTATTGATTGGTAGAGGGTAGTTGGGCCATATTTCATATCCAGTATAATTATGATTGCAATTCAAAGCTTAAGCATTACTAACAGAAGAAGTGTCTGACCAACATGTTCTTTTCTACAAATAAAAGACAATCTGTTTAAGGAGACCTGTTGTGGACTATATCTACTGGGACAGTCTCACGCATATATACAAAGTCCTAAAATATAAAAGCTATTATTTGGCTAAAATTCTAATATATGTATCCAAGGTTAATTTCTTCCTTGTGTTTATTGAAAGAAAAAGAAAAATAGCCGCCTTATGAGTAACCGATATTGATTTTATTGACGTTATTTGTTCTTAACGGTATCTTTTTAATTGTTTTCACCGCGAGCTGCCTCAAGCATGGCGGGAGAGGTGGTGTATGAAGTTTCTAAATAAATAATGGATTAGTAAGTTTTGTATGCCCAAAGTACCAAAATTCCAGTTCCAAAACGTCCAGCTATGAAAGGTCTTGGAGATGCACTACAAGTCAATAAATAAATAAAGTTCTCAGACCAGGCCGTTCAATGCAAACATTTCTTTTCTTTTAATTTTTACTTAAAACATTTTTATGCCATCTTTCCAGCCAGTTTGGTGTAGTGGTTAAGTGCACAGGCTCTAACCTGGGAGAACCGGGTTTGATTCCCCACTCCTCCACTTGCACCTGCTGGATGACCTTGGGAAAGCCATCGTTCTGCCAGAGCTGTTCTTGAAAGAGCAGTTCTCTCAGAGCTCTCTCAGCCCCAGCCACCTCACAGGGTGTTTGTTGTGGGGAGCGGAAGGGAAAGGAGTTTGTAAGCCGCTGTGAGACTCCAAGTGAAGGGCAGGGTATTAATCCAATGGCTTCTTCTTCAAAGAGGATTTATTTTATTTATTCATTAAAATTACGAATCGCCCACCCCGCAAGCAGGCCCTGGGTGATTTACAGCCATATAAAACATTAAAAACACAGTCAATATATATAATTAAGTTTCCCAACAGTAAATCAGTAATTTAAACTGATCCAAGGTGATATTATAATCCCCTTTTAACTGCCACACTGCTGTCCCACAGGGCAGGGCACGTGGGGGCCACAGGAAAGAAAGGGAGGGTGCCAGACTTAACCTCCCATTGGTGCGCTCAACCAAAAGCCTGGTGGAACATCTCTGCCATAAAGGCCCTGCGGAATTGCATCAGATCTTCTACCAGTTTGGGGCCAGGACTGAGAAGGCGGCATGATTTATTCCATGATCTTCTCCACGATTTATTTGGCAGCTCTACATATTTTATTCTGCTGTTGCTGGTTAAGCCAAGGCAGGGACACAAAACGCAGCTCTTGTTCATTAAAAAAAAAAAATGAGAACAGGGGTTCTCCAGAATTTGGTGCCTATCCCCATATTCTGGCAAAACTGCAGCATCCACACAGCCCTCCCCCCACAAAACCAGCTCTGTACATATGCAATCTTTCACGTGTGATGTTGTTGTTGTTTTGGAAAGCCCCACAAGACTGGCCAGTATTATCACAGAGAGTGATTTAAAACGTGGAATCAGAGGATGTTGTGATGGCCACAGGAATAAATGGCTTCAAAGGGGGGGAACTGTACCCTTTAAAACCTCAAGGGGGGGGAATTTGTTATCAGGAGGGCAGAATGTCAGTTAACTGCCACAAATTTTGTTCAATAACTGTGTTACTGCTACTGAGTGTATTTACACGACCCCTGAACAGGTTATTGGCTTTCATTTGTTTTTTCCTCCTACTTGGTGACAGGTCCTGCCCAGGAGTTCTCAACGGGGCCATGACTCCCTCCTCAGGAATGCGTGCTTTGCTTCGCTTGCTTGCTTAGCTCGGTTTGCGCATGCCCGTCTCAGTGCTTTGCTCTTCCCTGCTATCTCTGTGCCCTGTCCTTAAAAGGAAATGCTTGCAATTATGTGAAAGCCAAACCCACAGGTGTTCTGTATTCCTCTTATCCATGCCTTGAGAACTGAACTTTAGAGATGTTCAACATCATTATTTTCGGGGAACCCTTTCCCCGCGTTTTTCTATGGGAACTCTAAGCCATTGTACTTGAGCGCCTAAAATCCTGCCTAGTGATTGGTAGAACGCCCTTAAGCCATATTTCGTATCCAGTATATCAATACATGTCCTCCCTAACCCCAGCATTACTGACAGTGAAAGTGTTTGACTCCAATGATCTTCTCTGCAAATAAAGGACTTACTGCTTCATGAGACCTGTTGTGGATAATATCTCTAGGGACATTCTCACAGTTAGCTAGATTCATGGAGGATTGCTCTATCAGTGGCTACCAGCCCTGGTGACTGAGGGGAACCTCCACATTCAGAGAGGCACTAATCCTCTGAATCCCAGAGCCAGGAGGCAGCATCAGGGGAAGGCCTCAGCCTCGGCCTCTCTGCCCTGTTGTTGGCCCTCCAGAGCAACTGGTTGGCCTCTGTGTGAGACAGGAGGCTGGACTAGATGGACCCTCACTGGTCTGATCCAGGGGGGCTCTTCTGAGGTTCTTCTCAAGGGAAGGCCTCAGCCTCTCTGCCCTGTTACTGGCCCTCCAGAGGAACTGGCTGGCCACTGTGTGAGACAGGATGCTGGACTAGAGGGACCCTCACTGGTCTGATCCAGCAGGGCTCTTCTGAGATTCTTCTCAGGGGAAGGCCTCGGCCTCCATTCCCTGTTGTTGGCCCTCCAGAGGAACTGGCTGGCCACTGTGTGAGACAGGATGCTGGACTAGAGGGACCCTCACTGGTCTGATCCAGCAGGGCTCTTCTGAGGTTCTTCTCAGGGGAAGGCCTCGGCTTCCATCCCCTGTTGTTGGCCCTCCAGAGGAACTGGCTGGCCACTGTGTGAGACAGGATGCTGGACGAGATGGACCCTCCCTGCTCTGATCCAGCAGGGCTCTTCTGATGTTCTTGTCCCAGACAGAAACCTTTCCAAAGTCTGCCTCTGAGTCCAAACACTTGATGCAGAAAAGGCGGCCACTCTTAGTGGACTGTAGAGACTGAGGACAGCACAGGGAGAAAACAGTTTCATCCCAAAAAAGTGAGCCAAACTTACGCACTAGTGCTCTGATCCAAGAGCCAGAGTGGCCTAGTGGTTTGAGGGTCTGACTAGGACCTGAGAGACCTGGCTTTGAATCCCCACTGAGCCATGAGGAGCATTGGGTGACCTTGAACCAGTCTTTCAGCTCATAACCTACCTCACAGGGTTGTTGTAAGGGCAAGAGTGGAGGAGGGAAGAACCACTTACACTGCTACGAGTTCCTCAGAGGAAGGAGGGCATAAGAACGTGCCACGCAGCCACCTCGGGCAAGTCTCTGCCGAGGCAACCTGTACATTTTCTAAATAAATAAAATGACAGAGGTGTATGAAATCTGGAAAGGCCTCCTGCCCAACGCGGGGCTTGCACCCACCAATACCTGACGTTTTTGGCTGCTCGGCGCCGGGTCTGTCTTTTGGGGGCCTCGTCATCTTCGTCGTCATCCTCGTCCTCCGACGTCTCCGTTTTCCTCCTCCTCTTCCCGCGCTGGGGCTTGTGGGCCTTCTTCACCACCGTCTTGCCCAGGGCTCTAAAACAAGGCACAGGCATTACACAAAGGAAGGGGGAGGAAGCCGAGGCTCCCTTGGCACAGAACTGGGAAAGGCGGCCCACGGAATCACGGGTACAGCTCATGCAAAGCAAAACCTAAGGACAGCCCACACCGTAAGAGAGCATCCACATAAGAAAGGGGAGGACTTGGAGTTGCCAAGTTGTTAATTGGGTCATTAAAAAGCCTCTTCTTGCATCTCCAGGGAGAAAGGCAGCATGGTACAGCCTGGTCTCAGAGGATCTCAGAAGCTAAGCGGGGTCAGTGCTTGGAAGGGAGACCAGCAAGGAAGGCTCTGCAGAGGAAGGCAGCGGCGAATCACCACTGCTTCTCACTTGCCTTGGAAGCCCCTTGCCTGGGGTTGCCAGAAGTTGGGAGCTAAGCAGGTTTGATACTTAGATGGGGGACCACCAAGGAAGGCTCTGCAGAGGAAGGCAGTGGCAAGCCACCTCTGCTTCTCACTTGCCCCGAAAGCCCCTTCCTGGGGGAAGCTAAGCGGGGTCAGTGCTTGGAAGGGAGACCACCAAGGGAAGGCTCTGCAGAGGAAGGCAAGGGCAAACCACCTCTGCTTCTCACTTGCCCCGAAAGCCCCTTGCTGGGGGAAGCTTAGCGGGGTCAGTGCTTGGAAGGGAAACCACCAAGGGAAGGCTCTGCAGCGGAAGGCAGTGACAAACCACCCCTGCTTCTCACTTGCCCCGAAAGCCCCTTGCTGGGGGAAGCTTAGCGGGGTCAGTGCTTGGAAGGGAGACCACCAAGGAAGGCTCTGCAGCGGAAGGCAAGGGCAAACCACCCCTGCTTCTCACTTGCCCCGAAAGCCCCTTGCTGGGGGAAGCTAAGCAGGGTCAGTGCTTGGAAGGGAGACCACCAAGGAAGGCTCTGCAGCGGAAGGCAGTGACAAACCACCCCTGCTTCTCACTTGCCCCGAAAGCCCCTTGCTGGGGGAAGCTAAGCGGGGTCAGTGCTTGGAAGGGAAACCACCAAGGGAAGGCTCTGCAGCGGAAGGCAGTGACAAACCACCCCTGCTTCTCACTTGCCTCGAAAGCCCCTTGCTGGGGGAAGCTAAGCAGGGTCAGTGCTTGGAAGGGAGACCACCCAGGAAGGCTCTGCAGCGGAAGGCCAGGCCCAACCACCTCTGCAACTCAGTTGCCCTGAAAGCCCCTTGCTGGGTTGCTGTAAGTCAGCAGCGACTTGGCAGCACTTACATAGGTCTCTTGCATCTCCAACCAACATGCAAAAATCCAGCCAGCGGGACTTTTCTGGGGAAAGCAGCTCCTTTGCACGCACCGTTAGGCCTGCTAGTCAGGCCGAGCTCAAAGGCAATGGGGCTGGGGGCCCAGTCGGCGACCCGAAGCGAGAGAACGAGTTTGAGCCCTCCTCACCTCCTCAAGACGGGCCTGCGGGCTTTCACCTTCTTCTCCTCGGTCTCGCTTTCTGCACTGGTGCCTGGGTCCTGTTCGTCCTCCCCATCGTCGCCAGAGCCCTCCCGCTCCCATTTCTCCCTAGATCGAAAAGGGAAGCGGCACAAGGGGCATCAGCCTTAATGTTCGTTCACAGTGGGCCTTTTCATCGCAACACACATCTTCAGCGGGCAGGTCACACACAGACACACAGAGACACACACACCAGAGCTGAGTACCGGTCACGGAGGCACAGCTGTCGCTGGAGGGCTTCTGTCCCCGAAAACGGGAAGAGAGCAAGAGAAGCAGACGCACAGACGCTCGGGCAGGGCCAACGGGGCTACGGGAAAGGCAAGAACCCAAGGGCTCTCGTCCCCCGACTTGGGCCCTGCAGCCCTGGAGGAGCCAGCTCATCGGATCCACGACCAGCACAAACTAAGCGTTTCCGTAAAGGTCCATCAAGTCATGGCCAACTTATGGCGACCTCCCGGGGGCAGGCCCGTAGCCGGGATTTCTTTTGATCGGGGACACTTAAATTTGGGGAGGGCAGCTAAATTACCGTTAATTAAATTAACCTGGATGCCTGTCTTTAAAGGGGGAGGCTCTAGATGCATCGAAGTGCCCTTCTAAGCTTTCTTGCCCTGTGGAAAGGGAACTCAACAGGCATTTAAATGCCTCCTGAACTATCTTTTCCCAGGTCTCAGGATGCCCACCAGGAGTTCCGCAGTGGGAGGGAGAGGGAAGCCCGAGGGTAAGTCACGGTGCCGCTGCCTGCGGGGGTCTCTCCTCAAAAATAAGGTTTTTACACACACACACACACAAAATACCTCCAAAAAATAAGGTTTCTGGCATGGCTATTTGTAGGGCAGGGCTTTTAATTAAGGGGGCGGGGCCCCAAAAGGCCCCACTGTGAGCTACGGGCCTGCCTGGAGGGTCTCGAGGCACAAGACTAACAGAGCTGGTTTGCCGTGGCCTTCCTCTGAATAGCAACCATGGACTTCCTTGGCAGTTTTCCCAGCCAAGTACTAAACCAGGGCTGGTCCTACTTAGCTCCTGAGATCGAACACAATCAGGCTGGCCGGGGCTATCCGGGTCAGGGCAGCCCACGCGATAGGGTTATATATATTTTTTCTTTATTTAGATTGTATTTTTTTCTACCGTACTTTTGAAAATGCATATTTGTATTATTTGGTTTTATACACAGAATACAAACATATTCTGCTGCAATATTACATATTGTGCTTTTGCTGTATTTCCCCACCCCCCGCTACTGTGAGCCGCTCCGGGACCCCTTTGGGATTGAAGCAAGGAACAGATATTCAGGTAAAGTCAAGGAGGACAACGGGGTTCGTGCTCCATTGAGTCGCTGAAAACAAGAAAAAAAATGCACGGGCCCAAATCTTAACACCAATAATCAATGAATTTAATAACAGTAAGACATATAAAATAGTCAGGACAAATTTTCCACCAACAACAGGTAGAAATTCACTGGTAAAGTTGATCACAGGTAGAAATTCACAGGTGGAGTTTTTCCACAAACGATTTGTTATGAATTCAAAAAAGTCCTTGGACTGTAAGGATGGAGCAGTGTCTTCTGCCAGCTGACTCGACGGACCCCCGGATCTAAATCCATTTCAGTATTTTTTTCCAAGAATCATGCTGGCTTCAACATTTCAAAGACACATGTAGACCTCCATAAGGCATATTCAAATACAGCAATCCCTCAGTGATTCCCAATGCAGAATCAAACATTTCTTGGAACCTCCCTTCAAAATTCTGGTCAAATGCAGAGACACTACTATACCCTTACTGTCCAAGGACTTTTTCGAATCTATTACAAATTGTTTGTGGGAAAACTCTACCTGTGAATTTCTACCAGTGATCAACTTTACCAGTGAATTTCTACCTGTTATTCATGGAAAACTGGTTCTGAGTATTTTATATATCTTACTATTATTAACTCCAATGATCACTGGTGTTAAAATTTGGGCGTGTGCTTTTTTTTTTCTTGTTTTCATACACTGCTGTGCCACTGCCTTTCATCTTGTATCCCATTTGATCCCTGGGCAAAAGAAAAGGCCGAATACGTGCTAAGAGCGGCTTTTCCTCAAAGGCCCTCCTTGCTACAACTATGAAAAATACGGGATCCCTGCTGCCCTCTTTGCCTCCAACCAGCTAGAGCAGGGAGGAAGAGACAGGGGGTAAAAAATTAAGTGGGTCCCATGTTGCAGGCATGAGACACTGGGGTACTGTCCGACTGCGATGTAGGAGAGCAAGATTCAAATCTCTGCCCTGCCATGGAAGCTTGCTGGGCGACCTGGGGCCACTCACACAATCTCCCCCTAACCTTCTTCACAGGATTGTTGTGAGGATAAAATAGAGGCAAGAAGAGTGATGTGAGCTGTGTCGGGTCCTAATAATGAGGTTCAAACATAGGACTCACATCTGACGTAGGACATTTCAAGCGTTCACGGATCACCGGAATCCTTTTTAAAATCCACCCAAGTCGTCTCAGAAATAAAACACAGACCCTGAAGGATCCCCCAGCACAGACTTACGTTTTTTTCACCTGCTTTTGGCTTCTTCTTTTGGGGCTTTCACTCTCAGACTCGCTTGCCTTGAATCAAAGAGAAAGGGACAATCAAAGAGACTGGCTGAGGGCGGCAGGCTTTTCCGCTCGCCACAGCCGAACACACAGTCCTTTCCGTTTGAATCGGGAAAGTGCACGGACGAAGCGGGGGAACTCTGCTCACCTTCGCCTCGCCAAGACTAACCGCTGAAGCAACACCTTTAATGCCGGGTTCCAGAAACAGAAGTAAAGCAGGACGCACGGGGTGGTTCTGAACCCACAAACACACAGGCTTCGCAGGTTCTGAACCCACAAACACACAGGCCCAGGGACTGTAATGATACACTGCATGGACCCAGGGAAAACTGTACGCAGATGCCTTTCCCAGATGCCTTCTGGGATTCCCAGAAGCCTTCTGGGAATTCCCAGATGCCTTCTGGTCAGAAATTCCCAGATGCCTTCTGGGAATTCCCAGATGCCTTCTGGACAGAAAAATGGCACAGAGGGAGAGTCAGACAAAAAGCGAAGAAAAAAATGGGGGGGGGGGGGGGGGACTCAACCCAAAAAGTAGCTGCCATCTGAGAGGGTCAAGCTAACAAGTAAAATTATTATAAAAATACAAATATTTATTAGGGTGTACACAAGAATACAACGTAACAGGGTTAAAAGAAACAGTCTAAATATCAGATTCTTAAAGCTTATTTTATCCAGAACTGTTTGTAATACATATCAAACTGATGGATGAAACTTTTGAGCAAAGGATCGTACATGTTTCGGCCCTACGGGCCTTCCTCAGTGGTCAATATTCCTTATTTTATGACGACACACATCCATAAATACATGCATAAAGAATATTGTATATACACATATGTGACCAGGTGTTGCTTTCTTAAATGTTATGCAGTTGCTACAAATTTGTATGATGGGCCTGAACATCAGCTGTACAAATTCTCCAGCTCAGTCTGGTACCAAAAGTCCCCTTCGCCAGGATGTGGGTCACTTCCATCAATTACCATCAGTTGGAGAATTTGTAACTGAGGAAGGCCCATAGGGGCCAAAACGTGTATGGTCCTTAGGTCAAAAGTTTTATCCATCAATTTGATATGTATTACAAACAAGTTCTGAATGAAATAAGCTTTAAGAGTCTGATATTTAGATTTGTTTCTTTTAACCTTTATGTTTTATTTATGTGCACACCCTAATAAATACTGTATTTTCTGGCGTATAAGACTACTTTTTAACCCAGGAAAATCTTCTCAAAAGTCGGGGGTCGTCTTATATGCCGGGTGTCGTCTTATAGGGCGGGTGATGAAACTTCCAAGCCGGACGGGAGAATCTGCGGTTACCCCATCCCTACCACGTCCACAGCTCGGCTGACCAAAGGAAAGGGCACTGTGCAGACCTCCAGCCAAAGGGCGCCTTCCGAAAGACGGCGCGTGGGGCTTAGTGAGGCGGGACTAGGCAGGGCCCCCCTGGGAAATGAAGCGGCTGCTACTCGCGTCGACGCCGGCCACGGGAAGAGAGGCCTCAGGCCGCTTGCACTGCCGCGGGGAGGGAAACCTCGCATCGCTCGTGGGGGCCGCAGCGAGGTCTTGTGCTGCTCGTGCCGTTGCCGGCCGCGGGGAAGGAAGCCTTGCGCCGCTTGTGGTGGTGAGGCCCTGCGCCGCTTGCACCGGCTGCGGCGAGGCCCCACAGCCGGGGGTGGTGCAAGCGGCACGAGGCCTCCCTTACCAAGGCCAGCGGCGGCGCAAGCAGCAGCCGTTTCATTTCTCAGGGGGGCTCGCACCACTGCCAGCCGCGGGGAAGGAAGCCCCCACGCCGCTCACGGGGAGGCCCCACACCGCTCACAGCGGCTGCAGGGAGGTGTTGTGCTGGCACACAAACCCCCGCCCCCCCCCCCCGCCCGGAATTTAAAAAGACGACGCCCCTGGTGTGAGCTAGCTTACAGTTTCTTAGCCTCCGGCGTCCACAGAGCCGCTTGAGAGAGAAGGACTAACTGAAGGTCTGGCACTGTATTTGGTGTGCATTGGAAGAGGGGTAGTCTTATACGGCGAGTATATCCCAAACTCTATATTTTGACTGGAAAAGTTGGGGGTCGTCTTATACGCCCAGTCGTCTTATACGCCGGAAAATACGGGTATTTGTATTTTTTTTATAATAGTTTACTTGTTAGCTTGACCCTCTCAGACCGGAGGGAGAGTCACCATAAGCCTCTCTCGTGGCAGGCTGTGGTCCCAATTCAATTTGGGGGCCCCACGCACCTGGGAACTGGGCAACTCACGAGGGCACATCTGCCCAACAGCTCCCAGGGCAGATCTGGACTCAAACCAAACACTCTGCACTGTGTTGTTAACTTGTTAGGCCCTCTGAGGAAAGGGGACCTGGGAATAAAAGGAACGAGAGAGTTGTGTGACCCCACAACTCCCGAGAAAAGGTGTGTGTTTTTTCTCTCACTTGGAAGGAAGGGGCAGAAAAACCAACAGGCATCTTCAGCACAGACCAAGGTCCAAGACCGAAAAAGCTGCTCGAACCTTATGCAAATAGCTTACAGGACCATTGTCATCCCTGCAGGGAGCTGATCACCTGGCTACCCCCCTCCCCTTCCAGGGCAGTTGAGATCCATCATTTTAGACACTCCCCGGGTCTCAAAGACAGCTTGCCCTGCAGCATCATGAGGCAAAGTGGCAGATAACTCTTTGGAGGGAAAGACATCCCCCCCCCTCCAATGCCAACCATTTGCTCTCCTTCCCACCAGGGTCTCCAGATCATGTGAGCAGCAATTTAGACATCTCCTTTTCTTGGGGAGAGAAGCAAGTGGGTTTAAAAAAGGACACATACACACAGGAGAAGATCAGACACAATCCACCCGAGATTCCCCTCCGTGAGCCTTGCCAAAATTAAGCTTTGTTTTCTATGGGGAAAGGGGTCGGGATTCCTCAGGGCATAGGTGGAAAGCAGAAGCCATCCTGGCCTGGGGGCTGTTGGAAGGGGGGGGGGGAGAGCAATGAAAGAGAATGGAATCCCAGCTTGAAAACATCAGGCAGAACCGCGAAAAACAAAAGCCGGAGTCTGGATAGCACCAGGATAAAACGTCACGTTTCAAGGGCTGCAAGGTTGGAAGGAATATTTGGGGGGAGGGGGGAGCTGTCAGGAATCACCAGGGCATCTTCACGTTTCCCCCTGTATTCGGGGGAAAAAAAAAAAGCTCTTTGCCCACCACAAAAAAGTCCCCAGTTCACAGCATACAGTGCAGCTGTAGGAGGATCCCACCTTTGCTCAAGCTTTCCTGATTCACTACCACGGTTGCTGACCCCAGGTTAGGAAATTCCCGGAGATTTGGGGAAGAAACCTGTGGAGGGCAAGGTTTGAGGAGGAGAGGGACCTCAGCAGGGTGTCATGCCACAGAGTCCACACACCCCCCAAACAGCCATTTTATCCATGGGAACTGACTGACGTCGCCTGGAGATCAGCTGTAACTCCAAGAGATCTCCCGACCCCACCTGGAGGTTGGCAGCCCCACTCGCCACACCCATAGGCAGCTGCGTAAACATGCATACACACAACACTGCACACACAGGCTTGTTATCTTCATGGGCCCCCGCTCCCCACCCCAAAACTGCAGCTGTCCCATCCACAACTATTCATCACGAAGCCTCGGCATTGCCCTGGTGACACGCATCGGTCACACCCTTGGAAAGGCTCTGCTGCAACTGAGGCCTTTAGAACTGCAACTCTACAGAAATAGTAGAGATGCAAGGAAGATGGCAGACTTGAGGGTGGAGCGGGGTGGAATGGCAACTAAGTCCACTGGGAAAAGCCTTGGTGGGGCCGGTGGCCTGGGTTGTTGTCCTGCCCCCCACACACGGGGCCACCCTGGCTGTCAGTGAGGTTATACTTGCCTCACACAGGACAGCCCCACACAAAGCAGAGGCAGGAGTCCTCAGGGAAAGAACCATCAAAGATTGCCAAAGTATATAAACTCTATTTAACAATTACAATCTCTTATGTCACGATTTTAGAGTTGGCGGTGTCACAACATCAAAATAAGGGCATACTATAACTATAAATACAACTATAAACAAGGCACAGATTACAATGTTTCCTCCTTCAAAGATAAATATTGGTCCATATAGTCCAGTTCAACTTGGCAGGAGGCATCCATGTTTGCCAAACGTTTTCAAAAACAGCCTTTGCAAAAACGCAAGAGAAATTGTTGAAATCAGGTTCCGACTATGCAGCCGGCAAACTGAAGAAGTTGATGGAAACGTCTCTTTTTATGTATCTAGAACGGACGTTTCTGCAAAGGCTGTTTTTGAAAACGTTTTGCGAATGTGGATTCCTCCTAGAAGAAGAAGAGGAGGAGATTGGATTTATACCCCAGCCTTCACTACCCAAAGGAGTCTCAGAGCGGCTTACAGTCTCCTTCCCCTTCCCACAACAGACACCCTTTGTGAGGTAGGCGGGGCTGAGAGAGCTCTGAGAGAAACTGCTCTTTTTCAAGAACAGCTGTGCCAGAACTATGGCTTGCCCAAGGTCATCCAGCAGGTGCAAGTGGAGGAGTGGGGAATCCGCGCACCGAACCACTACACCAAACTGGCTTTCAAGCTGAATGGACTATACAGACCAATATTTATCTTTGAAGGAGGAAACACTACAATCTATGCCTTCTTTATAGTTGTATTTATAGTTATAGTATGCACTTATTTTGATGTTGTGACACCACCAACTTTAAAATTGTGATATAAGAGGTTGTGATTGTTAAATAGAGCTTATATATTTTGGCAATCTTTGATGGTGTTTTTCCCAGCGGAATTCGCATGTTTGGTATTTCTGTGACGCTAAGTTGCATTCTGGGAGGCAGGCGGCTGGGAGCCCTTCTTTCCTCCATCAGAGCAACACGCCGGGGGGGGGGGGGGGCTTTTCCAGGGCTGTTTGACCTCCTGGGACCCCCCCAAGGGTGGAAGCTTGCCAAGCTTTTCTCTATCCCTTCAAGACAGGAGAGGTCTGAATTAGGCCTCTGTCAAGGAGTCCCGTCAGGCCATACTTGCCGAAGAGACACTGTGGTGTGGCAATTATGGAGCTGAACTAGGATGCTGGAAGCCCAGGTTCAGGTCCCAAAGTTTGCCATGAAGCTTGGCTGGGTAACCTTGAACCAGCCCTCATTTTCCAGCCTAACCTATCTCACAAGGCTGTTTGGAGGAAAGTAAATAGAGGACGGCAGAACAACCTTCCGCTCCTTGGCAGAAGGAAAAGATAAAAATGTTCCGGACAGCTAGACAGGCTCACCCTCGGGGCAAAACTACACAGTTTGGGTGTCCCCAAAGATGGCTCGGTGACAGCCTGCCATTTTGAAGCAGTGCAGCAGGGTACGCCTAACTGTGCCAGGGGAATCAATTCTATTTAGGGCCACTACAGCATGGGGGCAGGAAAAGTTCATGCCCCGGCCAGTAGCCACAGTGGAACTTTTGGGGGCTTTGCTCCCTTTTTTAAAGGCACAGCTGCGCAAGAATGCCTCCTGTAAATGCTTTTTTCAATCATTTAAGAACATTTTTTTAAAGGCACGCACTCCTTTAAGCAGTGGGGTGCTGCAGTTGACTAACTCTCGCACTGAGCAAGGGGGTTGGAGTAGGTGACCTCTAGGATACCTTCCAACTGTGTGTCAAGAAACTGGTCTCCTTTAAGAGAGTTTTTCTGCCTTAGAGTTGGCTTTCTTGACTCTAGAAGTCATCACCCCCACCTGCCGGCTTGTTCTCAGAATTGTTGCTGAGGCTGGCAGAAGTGATTAACTTGCAGCAGCTGAGAACTGTCATCTAAAGTGGTTGCCAGCTTGCAGTTTAGAGATCTATCCTGGTAACAGCTTTCTGCTGGCTAAATGGATTTTCCTTCTGCACTGAGAACTTCAGCCCCACCAGGAAAAAAATTCCCCCACAAAACCACAAAATTCCGGCTACGGGCCTGCTCCTGCCTCTCCCCCATGCCATTTTTCTGAAACCAAAAGGCACTAGAGAAGGCATATCTGTCCCTATTATATAAAAGCCAGGTGGGGTGGCAACATTCCATGTGCTCTCCCTGGCTGTAAAATGCTCTCCCTCAGCCGTTGGCCCATCAGTCACCACTCGAGAGTACTCGCATGCCATTAGCTGGGTCTGCTCCTCTTCACCACCCGCTCCCCTTTCAGCCACTGTCTTCTGTCAGAAGCACTGAGTCTCATGACGAAGACACTTCTTTTGCGCAGCTTCTGTGGGGGACAAAGTTTTCCCTCAGTGGCTGTTGTGAGGAACTCATAGGGTTGCCAGCTCCAGATAAGGAAGCCAGAGTTTGCGGAGGGGAGAGGAAAGACCTCAGCTGAATAGAATGCCATACAGGCCACCAGCCAAAGCATTCTAACTTTTCCCTCCCTAAGCAACCAAGCTTGGTTCTGTCAGTAAAAAGACAAAGGAACAAGACCCTTTCTATGCCTCTGGGATGAACGCATTGGGGCCAGTCCATTGCCAGCTCCAGGTTGGGAAATTCCTGCTGAGTCCTTCCACCACCACCTCCAACACTGCCTTCCACAGTATCCAACCCCCCCCCCCCCCAAATCTCCAGGTATTTCCCTACTCAGAGCTGAGAACACTACTTTCCCCTCGGTGCCTGCTGCCGGTCTACCAGGCTTGGTTTCTGTCAGTAAAGGGCCCTTTCCACACCTATTCCGGCCTTTAGGAGAAAACGCACTGTGCCCTTATACCCTGCTGAGATGCCCCCCCCCCCATGACAACCAATGTGACGTGGCAATCAGGGCTTCAGAGCATGGTAGAGGCTGCAGGTGTTGGGGGGGGGGATGGAAAGCTGAAGAGTGAGGGGGAAATAAAGGTAGGTTATGCTTGGCTGGAAAGGAGAGACGGTTGCCAACTCCAGGTGGAAATTCCTAGAGATTTGAGGGGTGGAGCCTGGCGAGGGTGAGGTTGGAGGAGGGGTGGGGCCTCAGACAGGTACAATGCCATAGACTCTGCCCTCCAAACCAGCCGTTCCCTTTGGGGAACCACTGTTGCCAATCTCCAGGTGAGGGCTGGAGATCACTCAGAATTACAGCTGCTCTCCAGATGGCATTGATCAGTTCCCCTAGAGAAAATGGTGGACTGTGTGTCATACCCTGCTGAGGTTGCCACAGCAAATTGACACTGAGTGCCCAAGTCCTTGGCACTCTCACAGAGCCTCTTTCTGGAGCCCGTTGTAATTATTTCCACAACAAGCCTTATTAGTGGGCAAACAATGCTCCCGCAGTGACATTTTCTGTTGCAAAAACAGTACAAAGGGGAACACAGAAACCCCTTTTCCCAGCAGTCTTGACCAGAGTTTGGCCCCACAGCGCAGTTAAAAGGAGTTCCTCCAGTTGGGAACTCACTGCTTCAAAATTGCAGGGTGACCCTGGGGCTGTTGATTCGTCTAGTCCAGCTCTCAGGCACTGTTCTTCCTATGGTGTGGGGCAGAACTGTCTATTATTTTTTAAATAACCTATTACAAAAAGCAAAACATACAAGAAGAAGAAGAAGAGATTGGATTTATACCCCGCCCGTCACTTGGAGTCTCAGAGCGGCTTACTAACTCCTTCCCCTTCCCCTCCCCACAACAGACACCCTGTGAGGGAGGTGGGGCTGAGAGAGCTCTTTCCCAAGCTGTCCTTGAGGGAACAGCTGGTCCAGAGCTATGGCTTGCCCAAGGTCATCCAGCAGGTACAAGTGGAGGAGTGGGGAATCGAACCCGGTTCTCCCAGATTAGAGTCCGCGCACTTAACCACTACACCAAACTGGCTACAAGGACAAGTGGGGATTTTTTTAACCAGCTAGGTTAAGGCAAAACATTTCCCTCCAGAAAAAAATATGCCTCTACGTCACAGAATTCTGTTGGTTATTTAAAACACACACACACACACACACACAGAATTTGTAGCTACAGCCAGACTTAGAACTGAAGAGAAATGCAGCAAAAAAAAGTAGGCACATGTAGGAATGAGCCACGAAGTGGGGCACACAGAAGCCTCTGGATCCAATCGCTGGCCTCACCCGTTGAAGTGTCGCAGTAGCAGATCTCAGGAAAGAAGTGACAGCTGCCAGCCAGAGCACGCGATTCTGAGTTCAATGAGCCAGAGACCGGACTCAGTTGGCAGCTTCGCATGTTCAATGGAATTTTGCATCCGCTTCCTTACACTGGTTTTTTTTTAAACCCTCCTGCTGTCAAGTGGGTCTCCTGCCCGGGCGTTGTCTTCTTTCCCCCACTGTTGTGCCCTCGCTCAGATTTTGTCACTGTCATTTCCGAAAAGGGAAACCCGTCTTCTTTTTTGTGTGTTTACAATATTGTGTGGTATAGCAAAATTTACCGTTAATTTTTTTTTTCTTTACCAAAGTCATAGTTTGTAACGTAGCCGAAAGAGGGAACAGGGGAAGGAGATAATAATTATAATAATAATAAAAATAAAGAGGCCAGCATTTGCAAAACCACGTAATATTGTAAAACGAAAAAAAAGACAGGACTTACCTTAGCCCCTAGAGGGCACTCTGATCTGCAGCTGAGAGATGGGGTGGGTGTGACCAGCAAAGTGCATGCTGGGCCATCGTGACAGAGAGTGGTGGGGCCGGCCAGACTGGACTTGTCAGAACTTGGGAAAAGGAGAATAAAAGCTGCTGTCAATAGCACAAAATGGCCCTCGGAAACTTTTGTTTGAAAATTCTGGGTGGGGGGGAAGGCTGCATTCAGTACATTGCATGGAAGGGGGGCAGTGTGGTGAAAGCAGAACCAGGGGTCATTTTAGGGTTTCCAAGTCTAAAGAACTCACCGGCGGGGGGGAGTCCTCCTCCGTCCGGGAGTTTCTCTGGCGCGCGCGTAAAGCGCTCACGCCCAGCGATGTCACCGGAAGTGACGTCAGCACATTGGGGGCATTGCCAGGGTGACGCTCTGGCAATCGCCCCAAAACTCTATGGTATCATAGAGTTTTGGGGCGATTGCCAGAGCGTCGCCCTGGCAACGCCCCCAACGTGCTAACGTCACTTCCGGTGACGTCATTACGTCGTCCGGGCTGGACAACTTCGGGGGTGGGGTTTCCCCCGCCGGCCAAATGCTGGCCGGCGGATCGGGAACCCCTTTAGCGGGGGATCCCCTGCCCCCCGGGCTGACTTGGCAGCCCTAGGTCATTTCGAGCAGGAGCTCAGGGGAGCTCAGCTCCGGGAGTTGGTGCCAGCCTCCCCCCCCCCCCCCCAGCAGGGGAATGCCTGCTTGTGTCCTGGCTGCAGCAAAATGACCCTGTCCCCTGGAAAGGTCCTTGTTCCTCCGACCAGCCTTCTGAAGGCTTCAGCCACCACTGAAGCTATCCTCCCAGAAGAGTGGTTTTTCTGAGGCTTGGATTAGTAGCTGTCTCCTTCCTTCTCCTTCCTTCCTTCTCCTTCCTTCCTTCCTTCCTCTCTCTCCCTCCCTCCTTTCTCTCTCTCTGTCTCTCTCTCCTTTCTTTCCTGCCTTCTGACATACTTCCGATGATGTCAGGGGGTGTAGCATATGCAAATAAGTTATGCTAATGAGTTATGCTAATGAGCTCCTGCACCTCTTTTTCTACGAAACGACCCCTGAGCAGAACAACTGCACTTGGCATTCCTGGGCAAGTCCGAGGGGGCAAGAGGCACACAAGTACTGAACGATGCGTCTAGCTGCACATGTCCTGGCTGGATTCGGCAGGCCTTGCCAGCTCCCTCCCTAGTCACGGGGTAGGAACAGAATCGGAATACAGGACAGAGGGTCACAAAGCATCGTGGGAAAAGATGGGGCAGAGAGCAGCAGTCCAGTTACAAGGCGTTGGGGAGCTGGACTGGGAGGGGCTGTTGGCAGGAAATGGGTCAGGAATGCATCCCTCCACCAATTTTTGAAGTGGGACATGGAATATCGAGGCTTCGTCTGCTTGTCTTTAACGGTTCTGCACCTCCCCAGCTCTAGACTGTGGGGTGGCAACCATCTATAGCTAACAGATCTTTAAGAAAGACACAAAAAAAACCCTTTGCAGAATCAGCTGGCCTTTCAAAAAGGGAAACGTTATCCACAGCCTCCCCCAAATTCTGCCACACTTTCACAAAAGTAAAACCTATCAGGTTGGATTCAGTGGAGAATTTCTGCAGATGGGGGGGTGGCTGGGCGTTTGTCACCAATTCTTCCCTCCCACCACAAGCCTCTGGCACCCCCCGCCCCCCCATGTGGTTCCCAGGGATCCTCTGTCACCAAGGAGCAGCACTTGGGGGGGGGGGCCTGTGTCAGGACTGGGGAGCAAGAGAGTCACTGTCAGGATCCCTGATCCTAACAGTATATTCTTTATGCATTGTGCAGTATAATTGTGCAGATGTCAGTTCACTCCCTTGCTATCTCTATCTAAGTCGTCTCCGGTTTCCTCCCTTCTCTTTATTGCATGGTAATATATTGTTCTGTGAAGGTCTGGTCAATGTAACTGTTTCATCCGGGAGAGTGGCGACCTCGAGCGCTGACACGTCACCCGAGACCAAATGGCCTCTTCCTCCCTGCATTCCTCCGCTCCCCCGCCCTCCGAGACACGGCACCTCCTTATCGCTGTGAGAAGTCCTTGGGATGGCCTTTGTTATGGATATACGGGGCACATCTGTGGCGCCTAATTCAAGAGGGGAAAATTTATAACTTTAACACCTCGCCTTTTTCCTGTGGGAAGTAAAACGGCTACAGATCTTTTAACCGCGCTTTTTGTCTTTTCTGTGATTGGCTGAATATCGGGGTTTCAAACTGTACTGGAGGGTATATTAACCCTGACTGTTTTGTATACGGTATCTCTAACAAACATTCGAGAACCTGTCATGCAGTACTAAGACAATAAAGAACTCTGTTTCATCAACAAAGGTCTGATCTTTGACTGCTTAGGGCAGAAGCCTCACAGTCACATTCTACGGACAGACATTCCCTTCTGTCGGTAGAAATCCTCCACACGACTCAAGCCCTTAATCTGTGCGTTTTCCTGTGCAACGTTTCAAGGGCGAGGAGGACTTCCGCGAGCAAGTCATGCTGCCCTTTGGGGGCCTTACGTCAGCCCAAGAAGCCCCGGCACATGTCCACAAACATGGAACTGTCTGACACCGCTTTAGTGGAGACTACTTTTCCATGTTCATCTGGCTGGCTGTCCACTGTGGGGAACAAGTCGCTGGAAATTGGACTTTGGGTCTGACCCAGCAAAGCTCTTCTGATGTTATCAACACTCAGAGGTTCTCTCTTTCCTAGTTTTGAAAGGGTGTGGGGAAATCTCCAAAAGATCCCCAGCTTCCCACACGGGAGGACTGCTGCCTGCAGGATGCTTGTCACCTCAAGCAAGGGACATCCATCCCCTCCTGGGTCTGTGATACTGCTGGCCAGACCAAAGCCAGGCTTCTGCCTAGGGCAGGGGTGGGCAATTGTTTTGGCTCGGGGGCCGCTTTGTGGGAGCGGAGGTTAGCGGAGGGCCGCACCTTTTAAAATGATGGCATTCATTAGTTGACTTTGCATTTCAGAAAAGGTATAAACGGTATCATAAAAATCAATAAATATAAATTAAATAAAATAGTGGTCGTTTGATTCCATTTATTTATTGTGCTAATTTCATAACATCTATAGCTGCAAGCACATTTAATTTTAGAATCAGTTTAATGAGAGAAATGTACCCTATCACACCACGTGGCTGACTGTCTTGGCGGGCCGCAAAAAACCCTGTGGCGGGTCGCATGTGGCCCCCGGGCCGCTATTGGCCCACCCCTGGTTTAGGGAGCTCAGCCAGAGACCCAACCCTCCTGGGGAGAAGGAAGCAAACCCGGTTCAAATTCAAACAGTAAATGAGACTCAAGAGGGATGCTCCCTCTAAGCTGAGGAGTCTTGTGAGCAAAAATTCTACTTTGTGAGCTACTGCCGTTAAAGCTGTGAGCGAGCGGATTGGGCTGCTGCATAAACTAGTTTGCTCTGGAGCCACCCTTCCTGAGCTGAGGCAAAAATGTGTGAGCGCCGGAGGCTAAAAAACTGAGCTAGCTCACATCAACTCAGCTTAGAGGGAACATTGCTCAAAGAGTTACACCGCTGTCTGTATGAATAGAGAGGGGGTAAGTGTGGTGTGGTGTTTGGGGCACTGAAAGACCCAGGTTCAGCCACAGACGCTTGCTGAGCAACCGGGGGCCAGTCACACACCCTCAGCTTAACCAACCTCACAGGGCTGTTGGCGAAAGTCAAATGGGAGAACAACGCAAGCCGTTTTGGTTCCCCACTGCAGAGAAACATGAAGTTAATAACTGGAAAGTGCTGCGGGGGGAAAAGGATGTGGAAAGTGGAAATCGCGTTACTTTACTGAGATGGATGAAGGAGCGTGTCTTGTGAATCTTGAGCTGCCTAATAAGCAGCAACACGTGACTCTTAAGACGCTGGCCACTGGTTCTGCCAAAGTTTAGGTCCCCCCCCCCCTTGTTAAGCCTGTGAGTACTTTTAGAAATCTGAGATCAGGGAATGTGGGCCGCAGCAAAATGGCTGCCGTGGAAGGCCAGGCCAGCCAGAAAATGGCTGCCGTGTAGTACTGGGGCCAAACACAAAATGTAGGGAAGTTGCCAGCTAATCAATCGAAACCCTGCTGTGAGGAGAGTTGTTTCCGGGTCCTGTTCAAATGAGGTGCAGGAGATCTCTGTTTTAGGAAAGAGGTAAAGGACACCAGGAAACCCACTGGCAGGTGCCACGCTGCCCATCAGCACCACGTTGAGGATCACTGCTTTAACAGGGCCGTCTTTGGCTTCTTTGACTAAGTCATGATGCTCGTAAATACAGATCTGAGAGAAGAGGGTGACTTCAGCTCCAAAAGAAGTATTTTTCTCCCTTTCTCACAATACAAAAACTCGTGGGCGCTTGATAAAATTGCTGAGCAGCTGGGTTAGAACAGATAAAAGAAAATACTTCTTCCCCCAAACAGTGATGAACACGTGGAATTCACTGCCACAGGAGGTGGCGGGGGCTACAAGCATGGACGGCTTCAAGAGGGAATTAGATATAACATATGGAGTAGAGGTCCATCAGTGGCTGTTAGCCACAAAGTAGGAGCTCTCAGTCTGGGGCAAGTGATGCTCTGTATTCTTGGTGCTTGACGGGGGGGGGGGGGGGGGGGGCAACAGTGGGAGGAGGGCTTCTAGTGTCCTGGCCCCACTGCTGGACCTCCTGAGGGTACCTGGTGTTTTTGGCCACTGCGTGACAGAGTGTTGGACTGGATGGGCCACTGGCCTGATCCAACATTGGCTTCTCTTATGCTCTAATGCAGGGGTGGGCAATTGTTTTGGCTCGGGGGCCACTTTGTGGGAGCGGAGGTTAGTGGAGGGCCGTACCTTTTAAAATGATTGCATTCATTAGTTAACTTTGCATTTCAGAAAAGGTATAAATTGTATCATAAAAATCAATAAATATGAATTAAATTAGTGGTAGTTTTATTCAATGTATTTATTGTGCTAATTTCATATCATCTATAGCTGCAAGCACATTTAATTTTAGAATCAGTTTAATGAGACAAATGTACCCTATCACACCACGTGGCCGACTGTCTTGGCGGGCCGCAAAAAACTCTGTGGCGGGCCGCATGTGGCCCCCGGGCCGCAATTTGCTCACCCCTGCTCTAATGGGTGCATTTCTCCAAAATTTGGCAATGAGAGCCAGTTTGGTGTAGTGGTTAAGTGAACAGACTCTAACCTGGGAGAACCAGGTTTGATTCCCCACTCCTCCACTTGCACCTGCTGGATGACCTTGGGCAAGCCATAGCTCTGGACCAGCTGTTCCCTCAAGGACAGCTTGGGAAAGAGCTCTCTCAGCCCCACCTACCTCACAGGGTGTCTGTTGTGGGGAGGGGAAAGGAGTTTGTAAGCCGCTCTGAGACTCCAAGTGAGTGAAGGGCGGGGTATAAATCCAATCTTGTCTTCTCCTCTTCTTCTAAGGCAAAGACATGCAAAAGTGGGTACCTGACTCTAGGCACCTAAATCCATATATAGGCACCCAAGCATAAATGGACCCACTTTTAGAGGACTGGGTGCCGCTTATATTTCAAGGTGCTTGCATATAAATTCAGGTGCCTACCTTTGGATTTCCAACTTGGGCATTTTCTGTTTTACTCTGACCTTTCCTGAGTCTCATTTTGTCCATCTGCAAAAAAAACAAACATGGCTTACCCTCTTCTGAGGTCGGGCTCAAGGGGGAGGGAGCACCGTGTGGGAAAGGAATAGATAAAATAAATAACCACTCCCCCCCCCCGCCCAACCAACCAAGCCTCTAATGAAGACAGCAACACCAACAGCAAAATGACAGGGCTCCATTACCACGTTTCTTTTACTAGGGTCTGACGAAAAGGAAGGAGGGAAATGGCTCAGCCAACAGATGAAGAACCCAACAGTGAATTAGCCTCATGCACTGGGATGGAGGGAACTACTAACAATCTAAAAATGCAAAAGGGGAAGAAAAAAAATGGGTTCACAGAACTTAAGATCAAACACACGTACACATGCACAAAAAACGCGACCCCGCTGTGCTGTCCTTTTGGATCCCGGAACGGTGCACATTTGGCAACTGATTCCTGGTTTTTTGCTTTTCTTGCATTTTGCTACATGGCAGCAGCCTTGCATTAAGCCCACGTGCTGTCCCTTTCCTGTCAATGAGAAGCCAACAACCCCCCACCCCAATATATTTTGGTGGGACTGCAGGAACGGGGCCCTCTCCACCAGCAAAATGCAAACGCTACTTACACTTCTACATATAAAGGGTGACACCAAATACAGTAGCGCTTGGGATCTCCCAATTTCACCTTCACCACGGTCCCATCCTTACCTCTTCGTTAATATTAAAACGCGAGGGTTCCTGTCTGCTGCGGTTTGACCTCCTCACCCCGTAAACGTCAGGGTATTCTTCCCACATCTGCAAAAAACAAGCCAGACCTGTATTCTTTACCCATCCTTCATGCAAAGTTCTCAGGGGCTGCCCCACGTACATTTCATTCTCACAACAGCCCTGTGAGGTATGCCTGTATCTGACTGCTCCATTCAGCATAGTCAGAAGCTTTTCTCCCACCTCTTCCCTCCAACTTAAATGGGCTCTTCCAACAATCAAAGTTTCTTATGTTGCGGGAAGGTTCCTGAAGGATCTGGGCTATGCTGAGGTAGAACACAGCAAACAAAGCCAAAATACCGAGTACAAAACCCAAACAAACAAAGAAATTGTACAAAGCCGTTTATTCAAAACTCACGGTGTGCATTATTATAAATAGCATATAGGTAAAAACCTCAAGATTATTCTGTGCAAATTATGTAACCTCATACAAACACCATATCTCAAAATTATGTAACAATCCAAAATGAATACATGCCAAGTACAACGTGGCTCCCTAGCAGCACACAGATTTCCACTTACAGACTCGGTCCTTTAATTATACCAATTAATCACAGAGTGTGAGAAAAAAGAAGAAGAAAGAAGAGATTGGATTTATATCCCGCCCTTCACTCACTTGGAGTCTCAGAGCGGCTTACAAACTCCTTTCCCTTCCCCACTCCCCCAGTTTGGTGTAGTGGTTAAGTGCGCAGACTCTAATCTGGGAGAACCGGGTTTGATTCTTCACTCCTCCACTTGCAGCTACTGGATGACCTTGGGCAAGCCATAGCTCTGTACCAGTTGTTCTCTCAAGGACAGTTGTCTCAGCGCTCTCTCAGCCCCACAACAGACACCATGTGAGGTAGGTGGGGCTGAGAGAGCTCTGAGACAACTGTCCTTGAGAGAACATCTGGGACAGAGCTATGGCTTGCCCACGGTCATCCAGCCAAGTGCAAGTGGAAGAGTGGGGAATCAAACCCGGTTCTCCCAGATTAGAGTCTGCGCACTTAACCACTACACCAAACTGGCTCTCAAAAAAGCCCAGGTTCTTCAGTAAGTTGCGTTCCATCACAAAATTCAACGTGTGAGATCAATGGAACTTATTGCCTGTTTCTGAATTCTCTGTGAGAATCTTTCCTGTATGTAACTGATTGTTAGGTTCCGCACTTCAGAAAGCTGTTGGCGAAATGCAATTTCCCGAAGCTAGCTTACTGCGTTGGGAGTCGCTGGAACTGCTTCTTTGATTAAACTTCTATTACTGAGTGTATCTGGATGGAACGCAACTTACTAAAGAACCTGAGAGTTTTTTCTCATACTTTGTGATTAACTGGTATAATTAAAGGACCGAGTCTGTGAGCAGAAATCTGAGTGCTACTAGGGAGCCACATTGGACTTGCATGTATTCATTTCGGATTGTTACATAATTTTGTGATACGGTGTTTGTATGAAGTTACAGAATAATCTGAGGTTTTTACCTACGTACTATTTGTAATGATGCACACTGAGTCTTGAGTAAATGGTTTTGTACAATTTCTTTACTTGTTTGGTTTTTGTGCACAGTATTTTGGCTTTGCTTGCAATTTCCTACTGTGTTCCTCCCTGTTATTTGTTGGAGGTAGGCCTACCTGGCTGGCCCATCTTAACTTCAGGGTACAGCAGGTAATCTTAACCCAGGTCTCTTATGTCAAAGGTACCATCAGCCCCCTTGAGCATGTGAGCTGCCCTTTGCCGGTTCCTCCTGCAGCTATTCAAATCCTTCTATGGCAGATCAGTAACCACACACCAAAGGTTCCAAGCAGATTCATGCAAAGATACCAAATCGAACCCAGGCTTGGTAAAATTGTTATTCCTGTGGCTGGCAAAATGAGGGGAGTACGGTGGTCCAGGTAGCAGTTTTGGAGGTTCCTCCATCCAAACTCACTCAGGAGACAACTTATTCCGTCTGTGGCATTAAACGCAAAGGGCTAGATCCTATGGGAGGTGTCCTCTTCTGGCCCCTTCCGCCACCTGGGAAGGTACCATGGCCAGCAATGGGACATCTCTTTTGCACACCGAAGTTCCCACTACTTGGCATCTAGTTAGAAGGACCAAGTAGCAGAGGATGTGAAAGATCTCTATAAAGGGGTTGGAACACTTTCCCTATGAAGAAAGGTTAAAGCGCTTGGGGCTCTTTAGCTGAGAGAAATGATGACTGAGGGGTGACATGATAGAGGTTTACAAGATTATGCATGGGACAGAGCAGGTAGAGAAAGAAGGACTTTTCTCCCTGTCTCACAACACAAGAACTCGCGGGCACTCCATGAAATTGCTGAGCAGTCGGGTTAGAATGGATAAAAGGAAGTCCTTCTTCCCCCAAAGAGTGATTAACACGTGGAATTCACTGCCACAGGAGGTGGTGGCGGCTACAGGCATGGGCAGCTTCAAGAGGGAATGAGATAAACATCTGGAGCAGAGGTCCATCAGTGGCTAGATAAACATATGGAGCAGAGGTCCATCAGCAGCTATCAGCCACAAGGTATATAGGTAGGAACTCTCGGTCTGGGGCAAGTGATGCTCTGTATTCTTGGGGGGGGGGGGCAACAGTGAGAGGGCTTCTAGTGTCCTGGCCACACTGCTGGACCTCCTGATGGCACCTGGTGTTTTTGGCTACTGTGTGAGTGTTGGACTGGATGGGCCCTTGGCCTGACCCGCCACTGGCTTCTCTTATCTTCTTATCTGCTGCCAATCAGAGGAGGCAATATTGACCTTGACAGACTGATGCTCTGACACAGGATAAGAAAGCTTCACGTGTATGTTTGTGCGTGTGCCTCCACCAGCAGACCAGATAGCCAGGATCCAACCCACAAGTTTACAAGGAGCTGGCATACCTTCTTGACGTCTGCTATCCTTTCTTTCTTGGAAGCTGGCTTCTCTTTTGCTTCAGGAGGCGTCTGCTGAGATTTCGAGCCTGTCGACTCGCTCTCCGATTCGGACTGGCTCTCGGAGGTCTCCGAGCTGCTGTTGGACTCGCTCCCATGATCACCGGCCTGCTCGCTGTCGGACTGGCTCGCCGAGTCGGATCCTGAGGCCTCTTCAGAGGCTGAGTGACTAAGGATAAAGACAGGAGCGGTTTGTTACTGTCAATGACTAGGATGTGGCACACACAACCTGCTCGGCTTCCAAGATCTGATGAGATCGGGCCAACCTGGGCCGTCCAAGGTAAAGGCAAGAGACAAACAAAGATTGCTTTGCCCTTGCCTGTCTCTGTGTAGTGACCCTGGACTTCCTTGGAGGTCTCCCATCCATGCACTAACCAAGGCTGACCCTGCTTAGCTTCCGATGACACCAGGCCAGCCTGGGCTATCCAGGTAAAGGCAAAAGACATACAGAGGTGTCTCTGCCTCTGTGTAACAGCCCGGGACTTCCTTGGAGGTCTCCCATCCAATTACTAATCAGGGCCAATTAGGCTAGCCTGCACCACGCAAATCAGGGACAATGGCAGCTCCACACCCACCCTGTCACACCTTCCATCAGCAGTGACCAAGTTAATTTTAGTTATGGCATGGGTTTGCAAGTAGTCAGTAAGGCAATTTTTACAAACAGCTGTGCTAGACCACATGCTTCCATTCACTGTAATAGATGACCCTGGCAAGCCCTTCCAACTCTATGATTCTATGGTTCTCGCCTCAAACTCACTTCCTTCAAACAGCCTTGTGTGATGAAATCTAACTTCTCATGATTTTTTTCCCCAAAGTCTGTGCAATAAGCATTGTCTGTTTTGCTAGTAAAGCTACAAAATGGCGGCCAGGAGGACAATGCCTTGATTGACGACACCTTTCAGAAGTTGATGAAGGGAACTGAATTAACAAATTGTTATTACTTGGCACTTCTCTAACACCGTCTACTACCTGCTGTGAGATGCACTTTCAATCCACTTTCAGTGCACTTTTGGACTGGATTTTACTGTGTAAAACGGCAAAATCCACTGTCAAGTGATAGCGGAAGTGCGCCGAAAGTGGATTCGAAGCGAATTATTTGCCGTGTGTGAAAACGCCTTATTGTCTCTTCCTCAGAAGAGCTCAGGGCTTCGTGACTGGGTGGATAAGGACAAGGTATTGGTTTTTCACAGCAAGGGACAGCAGAAACTCGGCGACAAAACAGTTACAATTCCACACGCAGCTTTGCAGAGCTGACAGGGTGTTTCCGTCAGAAAGTGAAAGAACTCCTCCAGAAACCCAAGAATCTCAGTCTACTGAAACAGAGTCAGCTTGTCTCTTGGGAGATTTACCCCAATCCCCTCACAAGCCCCTAAACCTACTATTTCCCTTAGGTACCACAGGATACCTGCCCTATTCCTGCCTTTTTACCAGCCCCTGAGCCCTAGTTACCTATCCTATATATCAGGGGTGGGCAAATGGCGGCCCGCGGGCCACATGCGGCCCGCCACAGAGTTTTTTGCAGCCCGCCAAGACATGAAGATTAACAAGAGTAAATATAGTTGCTCTTTGACAGACATTAACTTGCAGGCTGTGATGAGAATCTCAACAAGCCATCTCACTCCTGATTTCAAAAAAGTTGTAGAAAAGTGTGATAGGGTACATTTGTCTCATTAAACTGATTCTAAAATTAAATGTGCTTGCAGCTACAGATGATATGAAATTAGCACAATAAATAAATGGAATAAAACTACCACTATTTTATTTAATTTATATTTATTGATTTATATGATACAATTTATACTTTTTTCTGAAATGCAAAGTTAAGTAATGAATGCAATCATTTTAAAAGGTGCGGCCCTCCGCTAACCTCCGCTCCCACAAAGTGGCCCCCGAGCCAAAACAATTGCCCACCCCTGCTATACATGAGTTTTTTCCTTCATCGGTCAAAGCCTAACTATATAGCTAATCCCCTAGTGGTTTTCCGATTTCTTCATGGCTTCCCCAAGCCCTCACTGAGGCCATGACAGACCTTCCCTCCATTTATAACTCCCCGCCCCCAAAGATTCCACAGCCTGTCATTGGCTGCTTAGTATGCCCACTCCCTTGCAGGCAGGGATTGGCTAAGGTGACTGGAAGGGTGGAACTAGACATCACAGGTGGTCCAAGTACAAACCAGGGCCGACCCTGCTTAGCTTCTGAGATCGGGCCGGATCGGGCTATCGTCTCAATTAGCAAGCACAATTTAAAACACGAAAGTCAGGGAGCAAAAAAAGGTTTGACGGTAAAAACTTTCACTTGGATATTCCCCCAGTTAAACTGCGTACAAACTAGTTGCTATAAGCGTCAAAACGTGTGGATTTGAAACTGAATTAAGCTTTTATACAACCCCACATGCTCCAGTGTCAGTTTCTCTAAAAGAAAATGTTTTGCTTTTTTTATTTCAGAAAACAATATAGAACCTTCAGTTTATTCTTGAACAGCAATGCTCACGACCCCCCCCCCCCTCCAAAAGGGGACTATGTACTTTACAACCGGTAGCTTTGGAGGTGGGTGGTTTAAAAGATCAACATTCAAAGGCCATTCATCTTTCCAGGATCCTTTCCTGCTTTGATCTGCCCATTTCTCCTTTGTCACGTAAATCACCCTGCTCTGTCCAGAAATCTCAGAGGAAACAGCTGACAGCAGCAACGGAGGAGATCGCCAGTCTCCACGAGACAGAAGCTAAATTATCTCCTACGATATTTATAATTAGAGCACTGAGATTCCCCCCCCCTCCAAAGCAACCTTCAATAAGTTCATAAAAGAGTCAGAAGCTCCAATTTTTAACAGTTTGTTTCATTTCAAACCAACGTTTGGCTTAAATCACACCTTGACGCCAGCCCCCGTGCCAAAAAGCATCATGCTGAAGTATAATAAAGGGCACACTTTAAAAAGAACAGTGAAAAAGCCAAGTTCTTCCATCTGAGACACAAAGAAAAGAAAAGGGACGGGGATAAAAGATATTTCCACAGGAAGCTGGCAGAGGGCAGCAGTGAAACGCTCCTCTGGAAAAGAAACCACTCCAGAGGCACAGAGCCGGATCTTCCAGGAGCCATTTTAAAACTGTCCTCTGCGCTCAGTGTTCCACCATCTTATGACCATCCGTCTGGTGCTGCTTTCCTTGCAAATAACTGAAGCAGAGGAAAACCCTAGCACTGAAAGGAAGCGAAATTAAATAGCCAGGGCTTGAAGGGGAGGGGGGCATCCCTGAAAGTAGACTGCAAATCCATCAAAGAAAAGCAGCCTTTTAAAAGATAAGATGGCCACTGAAATTCTGTCCCTCCTTCGTCATCGTTCCAGAGGGGTTTCAGGAAACCAAGTAAGGCGTGACATCTGATCCCTGTTGGCCTTCATGCACAGCCTGTTCTGCTGATGGCCCTGAGACTTCTGGAGGAGTCTAAAGACCCTAAATTAAAATTAGTGCAAGCGTTCTACCCCATTTTATTAAATGGAATAAATCCTACCAGCTGGTCAACTGTTTGTTTATTTCATCTGCACCCCTCCTTTCTCCCAACGGGGATCCGAAAGCTTACGTCATTCTCCTCTCCTCCATTTTATCCTCACAACAACCCTGTGAAGCAGGTCAGACTGAGAAAGCGTGATTAGTCCAAAGTCACCCAGCGAGCTTCCATGGCACGAATGGGGATTCGGATCTGGGTCTCCCAGACACAAGCCCGACACTCGAACCTCTACACTACGCTGTTAAGAGTTCAGTGGCACCTTTAAGACCAGCAAAGTTTTATTCAAGGTGTGAGCTTTTGTGCGCACGCACACTTCCACCAGACAATGAAATGGAATTACAGATCACAGTTGTAAATATATATATATATAGAGAGAGAGAGAGAGAGTGGCTTGTTAAATTGGCATGCAAAATAGTGAAGATGTTTTTTTAACAGATAAAAAGAATGACAAGCTTGGTTCCTGGTTATCATCTGGGGGGGGAAACGACCATTGGTACTTACCATGAGGGGCAGGGATTTTTAAATCCCCGGGGGGGGGGGCTCTCTCGTGCGCACACGCACGGGACCATGTTCCCACCGCTCCCCCCCCCCCCCCCGCCCCAGGGAGGCAGGCGCAGTCTCGGCGGCAGCAGCAGCCAGCTGGCCAGCTGACTGCCCCGCGCACGAGCGGGACCATGTCCCCACCGCCTCTCTCCCCCCCCCCCGCCCCAGGGAGGCAGGAGGGCAGGCCGGGGGTGGGGGGGAAGGAGAGGCGGCGACGGCCAACTGGCCGGCGGGTGCTCCATTTTGCCGGGGGTGGCTGAGCCCCCCCCCGGGAAATTTCGGGGGAGGCTCGAGCCCTCGAGCCCCCCCGTAGTTGACGCCCATGGTGAGGGGTCCTTCTCCTGTGAGGTCAGGAGGACATCTCCTTGGGTTATTCCGACCGTGCCTTTAGGGAGGTAGGAAATTGTTTCCCCCCCTTCCTGTTGGTGCCTTCGGA
The DNA here is from genome assembly GCA_029233225.1 of Lepidodactylus listeri. Classification (NCBI taxonomy): domain Eukaryota; kingdom Metazoa; phylum Chordata; class Lepidosauria; order Squamata; family Gekkonidae; genus Lepidodactylus; species Lepidodactylus listeri. The sequence goes on along the minus strand of JARCFY010000021.1, from coordinate 7,930,481 downwards.
ATAGCCCCTCTTCCGGTTCTGGGACTCCGAAACCAGTGCTTGCAGACTAAACCTAACAGCCTTGCCCTGGAAAACATAACTGCAACTGAACTGTGCAGAATAATTGGGCACAGAGATATAAGAGAAAGACGACAACGGGAGGGCCGAGATGTCCTCCTGACCTCGTAGGAGAAGGACCCCTCACGGTAAGTGCCAATGGTCGTTCTCCCTATGAGGTGGAGGACATCTCCTTGGGACCTCCCAAAGCAGTGTCCCCTTTAGTCGGGTGGGTCGCCATCTTCCTCCAATGCTGTGACGTGCTGAAGGATCCTCCCAAACGCCTCATCCGCCAAGGCAATCGTGTGAAGTCTGTGGTGCCCGCACGAAGGTGGAGACGGAAGACCAGGTAGCCGCCCTCCACACCTCCCTCCACAGAGGTTCTGTTAGCGAATGCTGCGTTGGTTGCGGCACTGCGCAGAGAATGGGCCGGGATGCCTCTGGGAATCCCTTGCCCCACTGCCTTGTAAGCCTCTGTGATGCCGGCCTTCAGGACTGAGCTGATTGCTGACTTGGACATCTTATCACCCTTACGTGGCAGAGAAATGCGAAAGAACAAGGACTCCGTCTTTCTCCAAGATTCTGTCCGCTTAATGAAGACCTTCAGGGCCCTCTTAACATCCAGGGTGTGCCACTTCAGCTCCCTAGGATGCTTGTGGCGAGGGCAGAAGGTTGGCAGACAGATCTTCCGTGAACAATGAAAGATGGAAGAAACCTTTGGCTGAAACGTCGGGTCAGTACGTAGGACCACTTTGTCCTTGTGAAAGACGCAGAGAGATGATGTGACTGACAGCGCCCCGAGCTCGGAAACCCTCCTGGCGGAGGTGATGGCGACCAGAAGCAATGTCTTCCTTCTCAACCACTTCAGCTCCACCTCTCAGAGGGGCTCAAAGGGGGCTCTGGTGAGCGCCTGCAGAATATGGCTCAGCCTCCAAGTCAGGAAATGGTGTACTAGCGGTGGCGGTTTCATCGCGGCTCCCTATAAAAACAGTTGAATATGAGGTCGCTTGTTAATCTTGAACCCCCCTGACGAGGGAAGGACAGTGGCCAAGGCTGCTAACTGTCTCCGCAGGGTAGAGGTCTTGAGACCGGTGTCCAGGCCCTCCTGCAGGAAGGAAAGGACCGATGCCATGGAAGGTGACAAGGGATCCACCTTCTTACGTCTACACCATCGCACGAACGCCTTCCAAGTAGTGTTGTAAATGTGAATGGTGGACTGCCGTCTGGAAGCAAGGATGGTGTCCAGGACCTGTGTGGAATATCCTAGCTGAGCTAGGTTGCTCCACTCCATCTCCAGGCGGTCAAACACAGCCAGTCAGGATCTGGATGCCACACTGGACCCTGAGACAGCATGTCCGGGGTCACCGGGAGTGTCAAAGGTGGAAGAGTTGCCATCTCCTGCAGTGCTGAGAACCACGGACGTCGAGCCCAGCATGGAGCCACTAGGATGACCTCTGCTCTGAGCTCTCATATCCTGAGGACTGTATTGGAGATCAGAACGAACAGTGGAAACGCAAAAAGGAGGCCCTGGGGCCACGTTGTCGTGAGCACGTCCGTCGCCTCCACCTGCGGATGGTGAAACCTGGTGAAGAATCGAGGCAACTTGCGATTCACTGACGATGCCAACAAATCCACTGACAGCAGGTCGAAGCGGTGCAGGATCATGCTGAAGAGCCAAGGGTGGAGAGCCCATTCTCCTGCCTGAATGGTCTCCCTGCCGAGCCAGTCCGCCTGGACATTCTCGATCCCCTTTGTGTGTTCTGTCCTTAGGGAGGCTAGTTGCCTCTCTGCCCGAGAGAGAATCTTCACTGCTTCTCTGTGCAACTGTGGGGCATGAGATCCCTCCACTTGTTGATATACGCCTTGGCGGAAATGTTGTCCATCCTCACCAAGACGTGCTGGTTGTTCAGGAAGGGGGCAAAATGAATCAAGGCCAGCTGGATCACCCTGAGTTCTAAGAGGTTGATGAATAACTTTGATTTGTTCGGAGGCCAGGTCCTCTGGACTGGTGAACCCTCTAGAGTCACCCCCCCAGCCCTGTAGACTTGTGTCCGTGAAGAGCTCCCTGGTGTGGCCTACATAGCAGCCCTTGCCTGTCAGCAGGTTGGCCATGTCCATCCACCAGAGGAGACTCCTCTTGACTCTGTGAGCCACTCTCCAGGCCTCTGAGAAATGTAGAAGACGTGCCCCCACCGGAAGGGATGAGTAGTCATGCCTGTTTGGACTTAGGGACCTGGGTTCTTCTGTCATTCTTGTTGAACCTAGGTGTATAGGGCCTACGTTTGCTGGCTGGCATGGACATGTCCCACTGAGTCTTCTTTAACATCCTGGCGGAACTGTGGTAAGGAGTGTTGGGTACAAAAGGACTGGTTGTTTCGCCTATCAGAGCGTCTGAGGGACCTTAGCATAGCTTTTTTCTCGTCCTGGGTTTCTATCAGGATGCTGTCTAGAGCTTCTCCGAAGAGGTGATCCCCTTGGAAGAGATAAGCCATCACAATGGATTTGGATAAGGCATCTGCCGGCCACGCCCGCAGCCAAAAGAGTCATCTTGCTACTGCCATGGATGCCATGGCTCTTGACGCAAATAAAATAATGCCCAAGGTGGCATCCGCAGTGAAGGAGTTGGGCCTTGAGAACACGAGAGGCTCCCTCCAGCAGACTGCGGCTGTTTTCCAGCAAAAGTTGAATCAGCTTGCGCATCTACACGATGGCAGCTCTGGAAGCAATGGAGGCTGTAGACACTGCCCTCACCATCATGGCCATGGCCTCGTGGATCCTCCTGAGGGTTGCCTCTGCCTTCTTATCTGTGGGGTCCTTGATGGAACCCTGGCCATCCTCAGGTAGTAGCCCAGAAGATTGGAGTGCAGCTACTGGGCCCCCCACTAGAGACACCTGCAACAACTCATCAGCATAGTTAGGCCGAGCATACAATTTTTTGGCAAGTGCAGGAAACTGTTTGTTAATCATGGGTCTGTCCCATTCAGCTCCGAGTTGACGTTCAAAGTACTCATGGAAAGAGAATACCTTCTCTGTATATTCCTCTGGAGGGAAAAACTCAAAATTGCCCCCAGACTTAGACTTAAATTTGGCTCCGGCCGCCTTCTGGTACTCTGAGGGCGGCAGATCATGGATCTCAAGAGCTTTAATGGCCTTGGTCAGAAAGTACTGATAGTCCTCTGCTTTAAAAAATCGACTGGACTGCTCAGGGAGTTTCAACTCCTCATCAGACAAAAACTCTCCCTCTTCTCTGTCATCTATAGAAGAGGCAGCGCACTCCACCTCCTCCTGTCGTAGTAGATAACTCAATGAAAATGTCCAGACAGTGTGCGACTGCAATGAAAAAGGCCAACGCTATGCTGGGGGTTATTAGGAAGGGAATTGAAAACAAATCAGCCAGTATCATAGTGCCCCTGTATAAATCGATGGTGCGACCTCATTTGGAGTACTGTGTACAGTTCTGGTCGCCACACCCCCAAAAAGATATTATAGCATTGGAAAAAGTGCAGAAAAGGGCCACTAGAATGATAAAAGGGTCGGAACACTTTCCCTTTGAAGAAAGGTTGAAGTGCTTGGGGCTCTTTAGCTTGGAGAAACGACGGCTGAGGGGTGACATGATCGAGGTTTATAAGCTTTTCTCCCTTTCTCACAATACAAGAACTCGTGGGCACTCCATGAAATTGCTGAGCAGTCGGGTTAGAACGGATAAAAGGAAGTCCTTCTTCACCAAAAGAGTAATTAACACATGGAATTCACGGCCACAGGAGGTGGTGGCGGCTACAAGCATGGACAGCTTCAAGAGGGAATGAGATAGACATATGGAGCAGAGGTCCATCAGTGGCTATTAGTCACAAAGTATAGATAGGAACTCTCAGTCTGGGGCAAGTGATGCCCTGTATTCTTGGAGTTTGGGGGGGGGGGGCAACAGTGGGAGGGATTCTAGTGTCCTGGCCCCACTGCTGGTCCTTCTGAGGGCCCCTGGTGTTTTTGGCCACTGCGTGACAGAGTGTTGGACTGGATGGGCCACTGGCCTGATCCAACACTGGCTTATGTTCTTATGTCCCTGATCACCTCTGTGTCTGTCCTGGATGCGGGGGGGGTGCTTTTTGGGCTGCCTTAGTCGGCCAACCGGAGAGAGAGGGAAACATGGACCCTGGAGAGGAGGAATCTCCTTGGGCAGGCCAGGGACCTTTGGTCTGGGCTGGAGCTGGGAGAGCTCCTGGTGAACGGTCTGATGAATTAGAGCCATTAATTCAGAGGGCTGGATTTGTCTGATTGCTTCCCCCTTCTGCGTGGCAGCTACAGACGCCAGCTCCTGGAGGTCTGGGGAAGTGATGGGGTAAGCTCCCTCAGCCCCCACAGGTCCTCAAATGGCCTCCTGGACGGTGCCGGGGCTCAAAACCGGACCCTCAAAATGGCCACTGCTGGCCCAAAGGCAGATTGGCCCCATCAAAACTTTGCGCAATCACCAGCTTTGTGGCGCACGCCTTTCCCTCGTTGCCCAAGGACAAGCCCTCAGGAAGTTCTGTTGCCACCATGCCGCAGGGGTCGAAGACTCCCTCTTCGGGTCCTGGAGACCCCTTCAAACTTCTCTCTCGGCTCAGAGCAGTTGAGAAGAGGAGAAAATAGAAGGAGAAATAAGAAGGAAAAGGGCAAGGTGAGGAAGAAGGGAAGCAGAAAGTGAAACTACAGCTAAAATACTAGCAAGGCTTTTCTGCTGCTAGTCCCTATAGAGGCAGGAATAGAATTACATTGAAATCTACCATACCATTCGAAATTACATTACATATTCAATTATATTCTTAATTGTTAAGAGTAGTAAATGGGGATTTTTTTTTAAAGCAACATTTTGCTTCACTAAAACATGGGGTTAACTGACAGAATCCTTTTCCTGGGGCGCAGTGTTATGTCAGAGATCAATGAAATGTTGCATTGCAATACAATCACTAATATACTATTTTTTAAAAAACATTAAAATATAGGGGATGTATAGCAGCTGCTAGTGTGACTTTGGGTCAATCACAAGTCATTTCAGACCTGTTCTCTCAAGGGCAGGGCTCAAGATAGCTCTCCCAGCCCCACCTACCTCACAGGGTGTCTGTTGTGGGGAGGGGAAGGGAAAGGAGACAGTAAGCCGCTCTGAGACTCCGAGTGAAGGGCAGGGTATAAATCCAATCTCCTCCTCTTCTTTGAACGGATGGGAAATTTTCAAAATGAGCATGTTCTCCCTGTCCTAAATTGCCTTAAGCTGCATCAGATAGGGCTGCCAAGTCAGCCCGGAGGGTGCGGGATCCCCCGCTAAAGGGGTTACCGATCCGCCGGCCAACATTTGGCCGGTGGGGGGAACCCCACCCCCGACGTTGTCCAGCGAGGACGACGTAATGATGTCACCGGAAGTGACGTCAGCACACTGGGGGCGTTGCCATGGCGACGCTCTGGCAATCGCCCCCAAACTCTAGGATACCATAGAGTTTGGGGGCGATTGCCAGAGCGTCGCCCTGGCAACGCCCCCAACGTGCTGACGTCACTTCTGGTAACGTCACTGGGCAGGCGCGCTTCGCACACGCGCCAGGAGAAACTCCCGGCTAGAGGAGGACTCCCCCCCGCCGGTGAGTTTTGAAGACCTGGCAACCCTAGCATCAGACCTAGTCTTTCAGGGTCAATACAATCTACTCCGACAGACTGCCACATCTCGGGTGGAAGTTTCTTATATCATCTGCAACCAGATCCTTTTCTTTAAGCCAGTTTGGTGTAGTGGTTAAGTGCGCGGACTCTAATCTGGGAGAACCGGGTTTGGTTCCCCACTCCTCCACTTGCACCTGGCTGGATGACCTTGGGCAAGCCATAGCTCTGTACCAGCTGTTCTCTCAAGGACCGCTTGGGAAAGAGCTCTCTCAGGCCCACCTACCTCACAGGGTGTCTGTTGTGGGGAGGGGAAGGGAAAGGAGTTTGTAAGCCGCTCTGAGACTCCCTTGGGGAGTGGAGGGCAGGGTATAAATCCAATCTCTTCTTCTTCTTCTTAACTGGAGATGTCAAGGATCGAACCCAGGGCCTTCTGCATGCGAAGCAGGGCCCTCTTCTCGCTGAGCCACAGTTCCTGCCCACCTTGGCAATCCTGTCTACAAATAAAGGCAACCTACAGAAGGAACCCATTCAAAACAGGGACATGCACGGTACGCAGGAAAATAATTCACGTTCTGAAGGGAAGATAAGGGGGAAATTGCAGCAAAAAGCCAAAGAGCTAGGCCTCGTTTTTTAAAAAAATAAAAAGGGGTTGTAGAGACCCTTCCCCTGACCTGGACGGCCCAGGCTAGCCTGATTTTGTCAGCAGGGGAGTCCCTGGATAGTCTTTGGATGGGAGACCACCAAGGAAGTCCTTAAAACCCCCATGAGGGGTTGCTATATGTTGTCTACTATGAGTCAGTTGGGTGTAGTGGTTAGGAGCATGGACTCTAATCTGGGAGAACCGGGTTTGATTCCCCACTCCTCCGCATGCAGCTGCTGGTGTGACTTTGGGTCAGTCACAAGTTCTCTCAGAACTGTTCTCTCAAGGGCAGGTCTCTCAGAGCTCTCTCAGCCCCACCTACCTCACAGGTAGTGTTCCCTCTAAGCTGAGTTAGTGTGAGCTAGCTCAGTTTTTTAGCCTCAGGCTCACAGATTTTTGTCTTAGCTCAGGAAGGATGGCTCCAGAGCAAACTAACTTGATGCAGGAGCCAAATCGCTCACTCACAACTTTAATGCCAGTAGCTCACAAAGTGGAATTTTTGCTCACAAGACTCCACAGTTCAGAGGGAGCATTGCTCACAGGGTGTCTGCTGTGGGGAGGGGAAGGGAAAGGTGATTATAAGCCGCTCTGGGACTCCTTCAGGTAGCGAAGGGCTGGGGAAAAATCCAATCTCCTCTTCTTCTTATGTCTTGATGGCACTTTACACACACACACACACACACACACACACACAAAGGGTCCTTTCCTTGAGATTACACCATTTCAATCTATATTTTTTCTTCTATTGGCACACAGGGGAGCTGTGCTTGACAGCAAGAGGGAAATGCCCTCTGCACATGCTCAGGACCCTGACATTCACAATAAATTCTGAGCTGAGCCTCTTGGAAAGATCAGAAGGGGGCTAACCCAAGATGTTGAGGGACTGTGAAAACAGTGTGTTCGAGGATAGGCTTTTGTAGCTGAGGCAGCAAGGGTTACCAATGGTAATTCCCCGTGAGTCCAGTGCCCTTCACAGAAACTTGAGGCATACTGTATTCATCACTTTTGCTGACTGATTTCTGCTGACAAAGGGGATGCAGAAGGGCTGGGACCAAGTTTCCTTCTGAGCAGACAGTAAGCCAATCTTGAAAGGCCAATGTGTGATTTAGTAGTTAGTGTTGGGCTAGGATCCAGGAGGCCCAAGTTCGAATTCCCACTCTGCTCTGTAAGCTTCCTGGGTAACCTTGGACCAGTCACACCCTCTCGGCCTGACCTACCTCACAGGGTTGTTGGGAGGATAAAATGGAGGAGAGGAGAAGTCCGTCTCCTCTTCCTCCTCCTTCAAAATTTCAGGGTAGCCATTTTGGTCTGCAGGAGAATGATGTAAACCGCTTTGAGTCCCCAGTAGTAGTAGTAGATGATGAAGATTGGATTTATACCCCACGCTTCACTCAGAGTCTTGAAGCGGCTTACAAACTCCTTTCCCCTTCTCCTCCCCACAACAGACACCCTGTGAGGTAGGTGGGGCTGAGAGAGCTCTTTCCAGAGCTGTCCTTGAGAGAACAGCTCTGACAGAACTACGGCTTGCCCAAGGTCATCCAGCTGCTGCAAGTGGAGGAGTGGGGAATCAAACCCAGTTCTCCCAGACTAGAGTCCACACACTTAGCCACTACACCAAACTGGCAGGGTGTAGACAGGGTATAAACACAGCAAATGAACAGATTAAAAATGTGGAGTCAGATATCTTAACTTGACAAAGACGGGCAGAAAGCGGGAAAGAAAGCTTTTGGAAAAGCTTGTGAATTAATTTCATCTCTGCAAACAAGAGGGAACCGAGTCTTGCTTTGAAGAAAAGAGTACAAAATGCAGGCCTAAAAAGCAGTTACTTCCCTTACCCCCCTCCCCCCACAAAAAAACAGCCTTTCAGCTAGCAAAAGCTCTGACCAAAATGAGGCAAAGGCCCTGAAAATAGGCATGCAAATAGTTCTGGGAAGCCCCTTCAGCAAGAAAAAGGGTTTTCCCCCTTTAAATAGACAAGGTGGCTATTAACAGGCGGCTCTTGACTCTAGGAAAGTGGGTGGGTGAAGAGGGGGGGAGCGGAAAGCGCAGTTTTACACAGAATTGATCTTTGAGTGCATTTCCGAAATACGCCACACTTTTCACGGTGGTGAGCTGGTTTAACCATTTTTTCTTTGGTCATGTTACTCTGTTTACCCTCGGGGAGCCCTGCAGTCCAAGTGCAGATTTCTGCCAGCCGGCGACGTCTCTGCGTGAGTCCCTGTTCTGGCCCAGTCTCCTTTGAATCAGCCACAGGATGGGGGGCTGGACAGTTCTACAGGGTCTCTACCGCTGGTGCGATGGGATCAATCACTCCAAAAACAGAGACAAAGAAGAATTGCTGTACTTTGGAAGGGGCTGCCCGCTGCCTGCTCTCAAGCCACCTCCCTTGACACAGAAGACACCGCTGAATGACTAGTGAAACAGCAGATGGGGTGATCTCCGTAGAAACCAACAAGATTTTCGGGGTACGAGCTTTCGAGAGTCAGAATCGAAAACAGATCAGCCAGTACCACAATGCCCCTGAACAAATCGATAACGCGACCTCCTTTGGAATACTGCGCGAGTGTGCGCAATTCTGGTCACCACACCTCAGAAAGGGTATTATAGCACTGGAAGAAGTGCAGAAAGGGGCAACTAGACTGATAAAAGGGTTGGAACACTTTCCCTGCGAAGAAAGGTTAAAGCGCTTGGGGCTCTTTCGCTTGGAGAAACGACGGCTGAGGGGTGACGTGATCGAGGTTTACAAGATTATGCCTGGGATAGAGCAGGTAGAGAAAGGAGGACTTTTCTCCCTTTCTAACAATACAAGAACTCATGGGCACTCCATGAAATTGCTGAGCAGTTGGGTTAGAACAGATTTTTTAAAAAGTACTTCTTCCCCCAAAGAGTGATTAACACAAGGAATTCACTGCCACAGGAGGTGGCAGCGGCTACAAGCATGGACGGCTTCAAGTGGGAATTGGAGAAACATACAGAGCAGAGGTCCATCAGTGGCTATTAGCCACAAGATAGAGTTAGGAGCTCTCGGTCTGGGGCAAGTGATGCTCTGTCTTCTTGGTGATGGGGGGGGGGGGCAACAGTGGGAGGGCTTCTAGTGTCCTGGCCCCACTGCTGGACCTCCTGATGGCACCTGGTATTTTTGCCCACTGTGTGACACAGGGTGTTGGACTGGATGGGCCCTTGGCCTGATCCGACATTGGTTTCTCTTACGTTCTTGTGATCTGTACTGGAGAGCCGAGTCCTTCTATCCCAGTCAGAAGGTGGAAAGGCTGTTGCAAAGAAAGGAGTCAGCACGCAGAGGTATCTTAAAGGTGCCATTAGATTCAAACTTTGTTCTGTCCTACATGGTATCATTGAGGCTAACCCTCTCTGCAGACAACATCTTCTTCCCATGCCACGGATCCATAAGGAAAGGCACCTGAACCCAGGGGCAAAAGATAATAGATTTCCTACCAAGCCAGCAATCAGGGACAGGCACACCCCTGAATTACCCAAAATGAGCGGGGCAGTTGGGAGACAGGACTTTGTGCCCTTTCAGAAGCTGTGTGATGGGCAGAAATCAGACTCTCCACTTTATCCTCACAACCACCCTCTAAGGTAGGGTAAGTTGAGCGTGTGTGGCTGGCCAAGGTCATCCAGCGCGCTTCCGCAGCATGAGTGGGCATTTGAACTCAGGTCTCCCAGATACAAGTCTGACATTCTTAACCATGACACCGGAGTTCCCTCTAAGCTGAGTTCGTGTGAGCTAGCTCACAGTTTTTTGGCCTCCAGCTCACACATTTTTGTCTTGGCTCAGGAAGGATGGCTCCAGAGCAAACTAATTTATGCAGTAGCCAAATTGCTCACTCACAACTTTAATGTCAATAGCTCAGAAAGTAGAATTTTTGCTCACAAGACTCCACAGTTTACAGGGAGCATTGGACACCACTCTCTCAATTTCTATAGGGCTTAAGAGCACACAGAAGCCCTGCGGGAAGGTGGGGGGGGGGGGGGGAAAGCAATTTATGCAGACTAGGCAGTTTTATAAACTTGAAAGACCTTCTTCTGCCCAGACTCAAAACTGAAGAGGTTGGATTTATACCCTGTCCTTCACTACCTGAGTTGCTGTTGGGCAAGACTCAAGCAGGATTTTCAAATACAAAAATGCGCCCGACATCTCTCGTCTCCAGGGAAAACACAGACAGGGGAAAGTCTCAGTTTTCATTTTTAACCTACCGCTATGAACTAGAAAATTTAGAATTAGAAAATCAGAATTAGAAAAATATTGATATTAAATGTCATATTACCCAGCCTCCTCCACTCCTCATTCCTTAAAGCTTCCATTGCAGTCAGGGGGGAGGGGCTTCCAAGCAGCCAATAGGAAATGCCTCCGATTTGCATGTAACACAGACACTTCCTGTAGGAAAATGGTGTGTGTGTGTGGGGGGGTGAAATGCAAACCCTGAGATGTGCAAAAAAACCTGGCATAAATCTCTATAATATGTGGGAAAGACACATTTGGGGAGGTTTATTCTGGGCTTCAAAACAATTTATTGTTTGACCTGTTTATTTAAACTAGGGTTATTTTAAATTTATTAGTGGGCCTAGCCAATGCTCCCTCTAAGCTGTGGAGTCCTGTGAGCAAAAATTCTACTTTGTGAGCTACTGGCATTAAGAGTTGTGAGCGAGCGATTTGGCTTCTGCATGAATTCTGGAGCCCTCCTTCCCGCGCTAAGACAAAAATATGTGAGCTGGAGGCTAAAAAACTGTGAGCTAGCTCACACTAACTCAGCTTAGAGGGAACACTGGACCTAGCCTAGGGTTACTGTATTTCCAAAAGCAAAAAAGGGGACATACTTCCCGACTGTCAAACAAGTGATCACTATGACAAATTTCTCATTTTAAATACCCCCACTACTTAAGCTATGATAACTGCTACTAACTAGAAATATTCCTAACCTTCCAACCCCCAAAAAGAACATTTTCACCAGGTTTTTAAAAAGAGGCCAAAAGAGGATGGACCCCCAAAAAACCAAGACACGTCTTCTAAAAAGACGACACCTGGTAACTCTAACCTAGCCCACTCTTCCTCCAAGAACTCAAGGAGGATTACACCGTCTTCTGTTTTATCTCCCCAACAATCCTGCGAGGTAGATTGAGCAATCTATGGCCCAAAATCAAAATAGATTCCAATAGTAGAGACCTGGTAGAAGTTCTTCTTACAGCGGCAAAATATACAATAGCGATAAACTGGAAAGAAGCCACCAGCCCCTCACTCAGCACCTGGAAAGCCAAAATTTGGGATTACTTTATTTTTGATAAAATAGCAGATAAAATAGAAAGCTGGGATAATACACAGAACGCAAAAAGTCCCATGACTAAATGGTACCCAATTATCAATGAGTATTCTGAAAGTGGAGGGGGTCTGCTCCCAAAAGCATGGCTAAATAACATCCCCCTGTATCTGTATTTATAATTGGAGAAAGAGATAATTGCTATTCTTCTTATATCATATGTTGCAAACCACATTTACCTGAAAAGTTATAACTTATAGCATAGACTACATTTAAATTTTGCCTGTATTGTCAATTTGTATTTTTCACTTCTCTCTGAGAAGGATCAACTTATTAACTCCACGTATAACACCAGGATGCGTTGTACACTCCTACATTAATGGCCGCCATGTTGTCTGAGACAGTTACGATATGTCTATAATTGTTAACCGTTAATAATTTTTCTGTACCCTCTTGAATCCTTAATAAAAATACTTTAATTAAAAAAAAAAAAACAATCCTGTGAGGTAGGTTATGCTGAGAATTTCTGGCCCAAAGACACCCAGCAAGCTTCCAAGGCTGAGTGGGGATTCGAACCTGGGTCTCACAGATCCTCGTCTAATAACGCTAGGCACAACACCACGCTGGATCATGTTTACCAGCTCTGAAAGTTAACTTCACCCCCACACTTTGCATTTTCACATCCAAAACAGCACCAGGAACTCCAGCACCGGCTGCAGCTCCACTTATTTTGCTCCCTTCCTGTTCCAGATCCGGATGGATGATCTTGGTTACCCCTTTTCAGAAGCTGGCAGTTTCCAGATTTTAAAAGAACTGTTTTTGTGACCGAGACGAGACAAACGGCTACTAACAGCTGGAAACGTAGAAAGAGGGGGAATCCAACGGGCGTTTCCGCCAAGACTTTTAAAAATCAAGCAAACTCATGGGGGTTCCATAGTCCAATCATTCCTGCCATTGCACTGAGAGAAAGCAAGAACCATCTGCCTTGTGCTGAATGGCGGAGGGGACGCTGTCAAGGATTTAAAGCAACAAGCTCTCTTCAGGAAACCGGATGAAGGTGCTTAGCTCAACCTGCCGGCCCACTAGGAACAAAAACTTGCTGCAGAGAACAAAAGTAGAGAATCCATGAATCTGATCTGCAGGTTCACCCCCATTGTAGGAAAGGCAGATTTTTTTAAAAAAAGAGAGAGAGAAAAAACTGGTTTTTTGGCATTCCAGGTTCCTTACATTTTAAACAAGCAAAAATTTGTTGTTATGCAGGTTTGCTCTTCCAAATTAACACAGCGAAAATCTGCCACAGCCAGACACACAAAAATGCCTCTTGCTTTTTTAAAACCAGCCAAGGCTGAGGTTTGGAAGTTCAATCCAAACACTGCGGGAGGATTTCAGAAAGCTGGGGGAAGAAGGGGCAGTGTGGGGATGAGTAAGAGGAGCTCACTTCGAGCTAAGCAAAAACGGCAGTCCTGACCATTTCAGTTCACAGGGCGGTGGGCTGAGAGCCAGGCATTAAAAGGGCCGAGCCCCCTCGACCCAAATTCCCACAACAGGGCTCATCCCTCGGAACCTGTGCAAATATAAGCGTGCGGCTGAGCGAACAGATAATGGCATTTTCTTCAGTACCAAGCGCAAGTTCGTTCTCAAACATAGGCAAGATTAGAACAACCTTCCAGTCCAGTTATTACAGACCAGTTCAAACGTGCTTCTTTCTGAACTCACAACTAGCACTGTTTTTAGCAAGAAGGTCACACAGCCAAGGTTTAAAGGATATCTATCCTCATTTACTGGGGTAAGCAGAAACCATTGTTGAGTGTTAGCAGTTTGGATTCTCAGATTTGGGGGGGGGGGGGCTGTATTCCCACCGGCAACTGTAATTTGCCACACAAATGCTTGAATAGCCCCCCTTAAGCACATCAGACAACACTGACAGAGCACAAGATCTAAGGTCACAGCCAGCACTATGGGGGTGGGGATCGGCCCCAGATCACTTAACACACACACACACACACACCCCCGCCGTTCTCGTACAAACATTGCTGTGCATTGGACACACGAGAAGCCCCATGCTCGGCCCTGTGATGTCCGACGCCAAGGGTTTTATTTAATGCTTCCAAAGCTGCTGACTGCACGCAAGCATTTGATGACTTCGGGAAAAAGCTTACAGCGACACTACTCGCCTGTGGCTCTCCAAACTGGTTTGCTTTCGTTAGCATTTTTTATTTTTAGAGGGAGGGAGAGAGAGAGAGAGGACAAGGGGAGTGGAACTGCCCAATTGCCCCAACCCAGCTTTCCAGTAGCACGAGGCGGCCACCCTGTCTTGGAAGGCCACATCTGAATCCCCGTCTGCTTGTGGCTGGGAAGGCAGAAGCCGAGAAAGTGGGAGGAAGGAGCTGTGTGCAACCCAGAAAGGGGAAGCAGCAGTGGAGGGGGGGGGGGGCTGACGTCACTAGCAAGGCAGGGCTCCAGCTGCCACAGAGCCTCCAGCAGTGACCCTCCTGTTACCAAGCAAGCCAACAGCCAACCGGATCCCACAGCCAGCCCAAATGGCCTTTGAACTCCCCACCAGCAACTTCCTGCTGTGGTTCCCCCCCCCCCCCCCCCAAATACACACTGCATTGCACTGTCTCTCTCAGCTATGCGGCACAAAGGAACAGCCATTTTGTGACAAGCAGGGCTTGCGGTTAAAATGCCCGGGATCTCTGCCTTTCTGATTCTCATCCACCTCTCTGTCTCCTTCCCCAAATAAGGGGCTTGCATGGAGACACGGCTGACACGGCTTGATCGCTGCTGCTTTCTTTTGCTAACCTCCCTCCCCTCGTTCATTGTCTCCAGCTAAAATCCTCCTGGCCGAGTGGTTTCATAAAATGGCTGCCACCAACATACTTCGTGAGCAGAAATCTGCACTGGTCGGCTTCCACGGCCCGACTTGATTCAAGGAGAAACCACCCCATAATAAATCCCCCGTTTGGAAAGGGAACAAAAATGCAGCTTTACATCTGCCATCCACCCCTGATGTTTCGGATTTGAACAATGTGCTCCAAGCTGTGGTGCATTATGACAGATACAAACCTGCCAGTGCAGATGAGCTGTGTGCATTTTGCAAAGGCGCCACAAGTTGTCTTGTTATGCGCATGGTATCACGTAAACCATCCCTGACACACACAAACACATGTGAATGCCCTGATCCTGTACAGAATTGACTTAAGTGCATTTCACATTTACCTAGAAGTAAAATTCCCCTGAACTAAAATGGGATTAAAGCCTCAGGGAAAATGTCCTTTGTTGGATTGGGTGCTAGGTATGATGAACAGGACTGCAGTCTTAAACTTCATACCATTCCACATCAAAATCTACAGGTATATACAGAAGGCTCTTTTGCAGTTGCCAACATCTGGAGTGGGGCGTGTGATGAAACATCTGGCACCTCCTGGCTGGTGGCACTACCATACTATACAAGTTCTAGCCCAGGAAATTTTACTTTAGCCTTCTCCCGAAGGGCCTTCATGTGACAAGTTAAGGATACCTTAAGACAAAGAACCTTTTTAATTAAGTCAGGTTTTAAGCTGGAGTTTTTCCATGACTCAGTGTTACATGGAAGCCCGATGGTTTCATTTTCTGTTTTATATTTTAGGCCTCTCAAGAGACCTTCAACACGGGGAAGTATTAAAATATAGCAAGTGTACTTCAAGGCATATGCTTACAGTAAGGACCCATAACTATCGCCTGTCCCTTTGTGAAGACTTCGCATAACAGACTTGGTTCCACTTTGATCACAACCCAAACCTTGACAGGTGTTGTTAGGGAAAAAGCCAGCATGGTAGTTGACTCTCAGAATCCATGCTGGTGGTCTTTGCAATGTTCACTCTAGGCTAGTCTCTCAAGCGCTTTGAATCTTTGTAATCGTGAAAACCTTCAGAGTTGTGAAACCTGCGGACTTTTTGAAGTACGTGAACGTTATTCCGCGCCAGCGTGAAACTGAAGCTTGCAAGTTTTGCCCCATTCCAGCGTGTTTGACTCCTGAAGAATGGGAGGGCATCAATATCTCACTAGTCAAGTGTGAATCCAGGTGAACAGCAAAAGAGCCAAGGCAGTGTTTTTATTCAAAGATGATAAAAATGCATGTTTGCAAAGAAACTCCTAGGAGGGACTGACTTCCTTTTATACTGATATTGTGGAGCCCTGAAGAGTGGGGAACAGAGTAGAAAAAATCTTGAGCTAGACCTTTGGGGGGGGGGGGGGAAGGACTGTGTGATTTCTTAGAATGACAACAAGGCACACGGACCATTCATCTCCATGTTACACACATTTCCCCTCCATAGGCACACACATCCCCCAATCAAGAGAGGACTTGATGTCATAGAGGGATTACGTGCTTCCTCTTCAATCTGGTAGAGAGAGGAAGTCTACCACACCTCCATGCTGCTTGCTTAGAAGGGACTTCCCCACAGGCCCACCTCTGAAAAGCCAAGAGCAGGAAACAAGAAGCACATTTTACGACATTCAGCTGACTTTGAAGCCCGGAAAACAAGCTTCAAAGACAACTGCTTAGAGCACTCAGTTTCCCACAGTACATGTGACGGAGGACTGCCAGCAGTCAATATATTCTGATGAAAAATAGCAAAAAAAGGGCAGGGGGAGAGACACGGAAGCAGTGCTTTATTTTCCTTGCAGGAGCTGCTTGCATATTGGTTGACACCGAACATATGATCTGTTACCCAGAAAGCAAGAGTTCACATGTGGAGGTTATGCAAATAACTTACCCAAGGGAAAGGAAAAGAAAAAACATCTCAGAAGAGATGCTTGTATCCACTCTGAATTCTGATATACCTCAAATCCCCAGTCTTTGTTTTAAAGCGTTGCCTGGTGGGCCTCAGATTCTCCTAAAAATTCCTTGTTCGGGTTATCTCTTAAAATAAAAATGAAAAAATTGCACTGGTTTCCCCTATCACTAATGTGGAGCTGGATGATTAATTTCAAGATCAATTTTTTTAACCAAGTCAAGTGTTTAACCCTTATAACATCATTTCCATGGGGAGCGATCTTCATAAAGGGCTTAAAATGCATTATGATATGCTTGTTTCCTTTGTGTGGAAATGAGTGGTGTGTGTCCCCCTCCCCAACCTAAAATTGCAGCTAAGTCTGTTTAGCTTTCCGATTAGATTTACCCCCACAAAACTTCAAATTTGCTACATCCAGAAATCACTCTCAAATCCTTAACCTGCTCTCAACAGCTTATCTATCAGAAGATCATTTTCAACTCCAGTATACTTAATGGGTTAAGTCTGGATATCAAAAGATTTCATTCATTCATCTGCAACAAGAACAGGTTGATATAGAAGTTAGCTTCGGAATTACAGATGCTCAAAAAGCTTCAGAATTATAGATGCTCAAAAAGCTTCAGAATTATAGATGCTCAAAAGTTAAAAAAAATGATTTAACATAAAGGGGGGATCAGAATGTTGCAGAAAAGTAGTATTATTAGATTAGCATGAGTGCGTTATTAAATTTGTTGTTTTTTAATAGCAGCACAAAATAAAGTTGCCAGTTTGGTTTTTACTTCTCACCCAGACCAGTAAAAAGATCAAAATATATGCAGAGCCAACCAAAGTGAACATCGAGATTCAAAGGGGTTCCCAGTATAGATTATTCTTTTTTAATAGAACCAACCACTATCAGTAGGAAAATGTGGTTAAAGTGTATCAAAATACCCTAAAAATAACTAAAACAGTATCAAAGTTTGATATACCAAAACCAAGTATCGAGCAATGGGTATCGACCCGACAAGCACTTTTCCATTTTTATTTTAAAATGAACATTTTTTCATTCATATAACTTCTGCAGGGTCTTATTTGGTATACCAGGCTTCTGTATGGCCTTCAGTTGGAAGTTTAGACTTCAGAAATTCTTCCAAGAAAAAAAATGCCTTCTACATAAAATGGTGCAATGCAGCAGCAGGCTAAAGAGGCAAGGTCATTTTTCACAGCACAAAAGCCCTCCAAAAACACAAAACCCACAAGCTGAAACAGCTTAATATACAAATTAAGGGCTGCATCAAGAGAAAGGTGTATTACCTTTTTATCTATGCCATGGGGCCTCCAAGTCCCAGCCCAACTTTCCGAAATTGCTATAAAAATTAGGGTGTGGCAGCTTCGAAATCTCAAGGTCACTTCTTAAGCAAAGAATCAAAAGCAACTAAATGTATATTTGCTTCTGTGTTGCTGGGAACCCCAGAATGTCAAGAGGTAAACAGTGGGATCAGGTTAACCAAAAAACGCAAAATAAAGTTGAGAGATCATACCTCGATGCATTGCTGTGGACTGAACCCTCCTCTCCGTGGCTTTTGTCCCTGCTTCTCATCATCTTTTAATTCTTAAAATAGTAAGAGCCAAGCAGGTGGGATCCCCGGGTCTGCTTTGAAGTCCTGTGCCCAGGTATTTACTGTCAAAAGTTGAAAGAAAGGAAAAGTCCCACTTGCTGCCTTTGGCTTGCACGACGACGAACAAAAAAAGCTCCTGACGTTGCAATGGTATTTGTTACAATAATGCACAAGGCTCCAAAGCATCGGGGGGGAAATCACGGATTAAATTTTACATTCCCCCCCTCAAAAAAAATTAAAAGAGGGTACGCAACCCTGGGGAACATCGTGCAAACTTTCCCAAAGTCACCGTGGAAGCAAATATCCTCGGTATTTTATTGCGTCATTCAGGATCGTTCAAACCGGTCGACGACAAAAAAAAAATCAAAAGTACTCAGAAAAGGGACAAAAATCCTAAAAAACGATGGTTAATAATCGCCCACCTACCTGATCAGGGCACCCGCGCCAGGTCCCACCCGATATTAGTTTCGGGTAGCAGGGAAACATCAGCTCCAAAATGTTTCCAAGACAGGCGGACCGGGAGTTTTTTTTTTAAAAGTATTTCCCCCCCAAAAAAATAATATAACAAGAGTTTAATCCCAAAAGATCCGCCGTCGTTTAATCGCCAGAGGCGATCATTAAAGCAAAAAGGAAAAGATCCGGAGGAAAAAGCTCATTAGGCGAGCGCACAAAAATGGAGGTACGCCATGGCTTCCAAGCTGGGAAAAACAACGACCTGGGCTGCCTCCACGGCTGCTTCTTTCCAGCAAGGCGAGGGGAAAGAGCCCCCCGAACCAGCTTTTCTACCCGAAAAACGCTCGCTCTCTCCCACGCCGGTCCCCACGAGAGGCCAGGGGCCGCAAGAGCCCCCCAAGGCTGCCCAAAAGTTGGGGAAAGTTGCGCAAAAGTGGAGGAGGGGGGGGAAGGCAGGGAGACTCAGCGCGCTCTCCAAGGCACAGCCGCCATCTAGAGCTTTCTTCCCAGCTCTGAGCTCTGCCTTTGATTGACACTCTCTACATTTACCCCACAACTCAGGTGATGTACCATAGACCCACCCCTTCATTTCCACCCAAAAAAAAACAGAGAGGGAGCCTCCACCTAAAGGGAGGGGGCCCCCCAACCATGGGCATCTCAAGCCACCCCAACCTCTGGAGGGGGCAACTTAACCCCATCTGGTTCAGACACCCTTTCTAAGCCAGAAAGAGAGATTATTGGCTTCTTTTGTTGTAGAGGGCTGGCATATTTCTGTCCTTGGGCTAAAATTACTTCCTCCCTGGACAGGAAGTGGGGATGCGGCAAGCCATTTTGAAGCAATGGAAGTCCAGATGGGTCCATTGGGTTGCCCCCCGGTACTCTAGGTGGGTAGGCAAGCCCACCACCCAATGGGGTAATTTCCAGAAAAAGGAGGAAGTATCTTCTTTTTAATAGCCATTGTGGGACAACTGACCATAAACATGCTCCTCGGAACAGTCATTCTAATGGAAAAGCGCAGGCTACTAGCCCTGCCAAGCTCCATAGCGCCTCCCTAGTGGCTACGCTTGGAAACAAGAAATCGGGTAATTGAAAATCCAATTCATTGGTTACTTGAAGTGGCTGTAAAACTGGATCCATTGTATTGTCACGTCCATTTTCTTAATTTGGCATATCTCATATTCAATAACAAAGACTCCATACGGGGCCATATTTTAGCTGTATTCAATGTCCAACAGTTTTCTAAGCAACAGTGATGAAGGACCAACAATCTCTTCAGAACTCCAATGGGAGAGAAGTACACCCAGTACCTCACCGCTGAGCATGCCCAATACCTAGATCTGAGAAAGTTCATCATGATCCCCTCACATTCTTCATTCATTTGGAGTCCAGACGCACTCAGGTGGGATGCGAGCTTGACCCAAAGACACATAGTACCTTCTAACAAAAGCTGTACCAGTACAAGCCATAATCTGTTGCATTTTCCCGCATCCTTTCCAGCCCATATGCAACCTACACTACCCCCATTTTCAAGGAAACAGTCAAGTGTTGCAACAGGGCACCTCTTGGGTATGGGCTCAAGATGCCCAAATTAAGGGGCACCACAGCTGTTAGAATTTCTGGAAGAAACCCACATCCAAAGTATTCCACTAGCCCAAACCTCAGGTACCTTGTCTGGACCCAAGTCACCATTTTAAGCCATCAACACAGGGCATTTGTTAAGAGTCAGCAGGTAGGTAAAGATACCTATTAATCTCCAAAACCACGACTACACAAATCAATGAAAGCCAACATCATTCAACAGCAACAGGGCCTGTTGAGTAAACTTCTATTTTTCCCTCAGTAATCCTCCACATCACTATGGCAGGAGCAAACTGGATCTCCTGTCCAAAAATGATGTGTCCATCAACCTACAGTGGTTGGCCAAGTAGCCCTACATTGGTTGGCCAAGCTTGAAATGGCAAAACATAACTCAAGAAAATACCTGTGGTTCTGTAATGGTTTACACAGGCAAAAAGAAACAAAAGCGCAACTTCATCATTTTAACCAGTTACATGGACATCAGTACAATAGGACCATGGATTTCATGAACATTTGTACAAACAGCAACCCATTTAATATATTGATAAGTGTGATCAATGTTACCAGGCCCAAATTATTTCATGGCAAGATGTCCATAGAAGCAGCTCAGTGAAACAGTCAGGAATGGGTTCCATTTGTAGATTATGTGAATATCTGGCGAATTCTAGAACATCAATAGAAGACTCCAAAACACAATGTGTTATGTGGTATTATTTCCACTGAGATCATTTAATTCGTACCATTCTAAAGCTGCTGCGCCAGTTTGGAAATATTGGTCTTAACAGCTATCACCATTTTAAGTCAGCCAGACATGTAACCCATCGGATATGATGACAAATTTTTGTAACTAACCAGAGCATACAAAACAAAAATTCCCAACCAAGAATCCTCAAACATTTCTCCTGTCAAAACCACCAACAGAAGATATTGATACATTAATAATCATTCAGCCTGAAAGATGACAAACAAGAATAAAAATGTAAAAAACCTTTTATTTAAAATCATTTTGAGATTGAATTGCACTTCTGCCAACAGACAGGGGCCAAACATGTATGCACACATTCCTGGTACCAGAATTCAGTAAGCCACTTCCACCTCCCCCAAATGAGTTGTATTAATACAAGACTCAAAACATTTAATT
Source organism: Lepidodactylus listeri (assembly GCA_029233225.1). Taxonomy (NCBI): domain Eukaryota; kingdom Metazoa; phylum Chordata; class Lepidosauria; order Squamata; family Gekkonidae; genus Lepidodactylus; species Lepidodactylus listeri. Next base: position 7,909,365 of record JARCFY010000021.1, on the reverse strand, counting down.
TTAAAAAATCCATTTAGGAGATGGCCATGAGGCCCAGTCTTCTTTGGTTTAGAAAACAGTGTAGTCCATGCTAAAGTGCCCCTGTCTTGGATGGATATACTCGGCAACCATGCATTAGTTCATTTTCTCAACCTCTCAATCAGTGGAATTGCCATCTTGATTTGGAACTCGTAGTCTCCCTTTGAGATTCTTCCTTTGTCTGGACTCTTGATAAAAAAATTAAAAGAAATATGCTGTTGGAATACAAGTGATTTTATCCTTAAACTAAGCAACCAATACTGAATTGTCACATCTGAACAAATTCACCATGTTTTAAAGAGTAAAGCAATGTCAAAATTAGATGGGTCAAAACTAGTGTAATTCATGGCCAATCCATTAACCATCTTTCAGAATCACTATAGGGAATATTGAGGATTTATGCCTTTAATATAAAAATTCTACTTTGAATCACCACTGAAGACACAGGAAAAGATTAGCTTTAGCCACAACTTTTACAATCACAATTTATAGCTAAAATGATATTCACAAATAAACTACTGACAGGTCTTTTCAATACTGCCAAGGAGGAAACTTTGAAGTTGCGTTCTTAATGAAATTAATAAACACATTTCAATTATTTGCTTGCGATTATTTCAAACAGATCAAGAATGCTCTAACTAGATAACGTAAAAAGATTAATACATCACTATACAAATGCATAAAGAGCAATTACAGACCAGTCTGGGAAAACTGCAGCGCACACACACATTACTCTATGGCTAGCCATATAGACAAAAGCAGTACATGTGATGCGAGTGGGGATTTCAAAGAATGACAAAATGTCCTCTCAACCTTCAGCAAACAGACCCCAGGAGAAACTGAGGAAAGGTCTTGCTAAATAAGGACTGCTCATATATGCATGAAGTTTATTTCAGCCTGATTTCTGGTCACCAAGATCTAAAGAAAAACAGAATCCTTTGTTCTATTTGGATTCCTATGAATGTAGAACAAAATGGCAGAACAGATACTCCAGTGTCTGCAGTAGTTTAACACAGTCCATAGGGAAAGCCCATTAATATTACAAGTTACTTGTACTTCTGTACCCCTTCCGATGCATTCCTCATTACCTGAGCAATGCTGTAACTCAGTTTCAATTCCATGTGGACAATCAGCCCAAGACAAATGGGCATTTTGGTCAAACTCTGGTTTTTCAGCCCCGCTGACTTCTACCCCCTCCTTACTCCACGGTCCTGAATTGCACCCATCAATTTGAATGGGTGAGCCTATTGTTTTAAAGGATAGCACGCAACGGCCAAGGCAAAGCCAAATATGGCTCTCCATGGAATATATAAGAAAGATTTCAGGGATTTTCAGCGAAGGTAACAGAATTTTTAAGAAGTGCTTAGGCCATCATACCCCATGACACTGCATGATCAAGGAAACTTCAATTCTAAACTGATTTATGAAATCAGCACAGACTCTTTTCACAAGGCCCCAAAACAGGTTAATTAACCCATAACCAGTGAGGGATATCTAGAAAGGTCAAGAAGTTAGTTACTGCAGCTGCAATATGCAAACCCAGCTGGGGGCTAACCTATAGCACCATATGAGACTTTGAAAGGTACAAAGGACTCAGTCATTGAAGTGGGCAAAGTCAGGGCTGGGGAAATCCATGTGATCGATCACTTAAGCACACAAACACTTATTTCATTACTTTATTTGTTGCCCGCCTTTCTCACTGAGACTCAAGGTGGATTACAGAATATAAAACAGTGCAATCAGTCCTTGACTGTCTATTTAGAAAGCATCTTTCGATTTACTCACTATCACAACATGTTGCACTATGTTTGCTGCATCAAGAAGCAAAGCCACAGCCAGACTGCTGTAAAGCAGCCATAAACAAGAATTAGGCTTAAGGGCAGAAGTGGATCTTGTCTATGATGGCTCATAAGAAAAGCATCTACAGATTATATCCTCATGTTGTTAACTATTTGGTCTTTGCATTTAGTGACTGTCTCTTCTAGCACACAGATTTTAAGGCTCCTTCTCATAATTTCAAATCTTCTTCTCCATATACTGTAGAAGCTTTTAGAAATTCCTATTCTTTCAAATTATTTCCTATTATTTCTAAAGTTCATTAACAGGAAAACAAAAATCCAGCCAATAATCATCATGTATTAATCAAGCTTAGTAACTGGACATCCAGCAAAATTGTTCACTGATTGCTGGTTCCCAAAGCTGGTCAAGCAAAATGAAGAAAGGCTATTAAGTTGACTTGAAAGGCAACCCAAATATTTTTCAAATTCAGTTTTCAACGTCTACTTCCTATTTGGCAATTCCGAAAACCAAACAGCAATTAAAGTGGTTTAGTTAAAAAAACCACATCTACATTTATGTTGTGGCAACCAACAACCAAAGATCAGGCTTGTTGTAGGATCTGACCTATTTAAGTGGAACTTTGTTCTGACCTATTGATGGGTCCTTACATGGTCTTCTAAAGCAAAAAAAACAAAACAAAACTCTACAATCCCAGACCAAAAAAAGCAGGACTCCATTCGACTTCTTTCTTGAAGTATAGCAAAATGGTGACATGTACAGGACAATGTTGGAAGCCCATTCTGAAAACCAGAATTGTCCAACTTAAAGATTCCTACATATATACAATGGAGCACTGAACATAGGCCATCACTTTATGGGGAAAACAAAAAGCAGCAAGCAGATAGCAGATAGCAATCAGTTAGTTCCTCAACATGGAACTATCAAAAGGGATTCTACAGAAGAAAGACATGTAACACAGAACATGGAAAATCTTTAGAAACAGATGCAGGCCCTTTTCAGAGACCTTGCTGTGGCTCAATTAGTTCAATTACAAGACGCAGAGGGGTAAGTACTTCAGAGCCCCTCTAAGAGACCTTTGTTCATTTTTGCCTATCTCCATGAGTTGTACTTAAGAACAGAGGGGCGGCTCCTGTTTTGAATACGAAATGAGTTCCCAGAGAAGAAGGGAAACTAGTTTCAGAAATGAGTACTCAGATTTTATATATTTGCCCCACATTTTATAATTCAGTACTCTTCTCTCAAAAGACTTCAACCAAGGTTCATTTAACAATGTGCTATACCGGGGGCCTCCAAACTTTTTTGAGCCTGTGGGCACCTTTGGAACTCTGCCACAGGGCGGTGGGCAGAGCCATGCACACACCCAGAGAAACGTGCAGGGAAGAGGAGGGGTAATTTGAACACTACACTAGGAAGGAGAGAGACCGGACACAACCAATACTGCGGTGACAGTCGCTGGTGGAGCAATGTTATTTTAATCTGCACAGCCAATAAACTGCACAGCTTCAGTGACCATGCTGGGTAACAGCCCCACCCGTTTTCTAAAAACCCTTGGCAGGCACCAAAAAGGTGTTGGTGGGTGCCATGGAGCTCATGGGTACCACACTGGTGACCCCTGCACTACCCAATTAACTGAAAGCAAGGGTTGGAAAACAAACTGAGCAGCATTTTAGCTGATCATTTGAGGGAAACTGCAGGTGATCACAGAATTTCAGGAAGCTAACTAGCATATTCAGCTTTCCACAAAAACCTACACCTCAGTCCCAGCTCTTTGATTCCTATTAGAAGGTTGATGGCTCTACGTTGCAAGCAGCTTGATTAGCACCTTTCAAGAAATCTGCAATTTACTTTGAGGAAAATTCAAGGTTTAGTTTCAATTCCTATCCCTGGTACTAATGCTATAGGAATTAACACAAAATATGATCAAACACTGCCGTCGGACCGAGTTAAATACAGAACACGGACACAAAGGAGAAGGCCATGATACAGAGCACACATGTAGAGTCCCAAGAAGAGATGCACACATACAGTTTTTGTGCTGGTTAGAAGCAGGAAGATCCAAAAGCCGACAAAGAAAGAACAGTTAAAGTAATAAAAGCCACCTCAAGCAGGACTCTGAAGAGGTGGCATATAAATATTCTAAATAAATAAGGGAAAGGATGACTTAAAGCTGTGTTTTCAGATGCTGCTGTAGGAAACCCTTCATTTCTTAAAAGCTGGGGTTCTCTCTTAAGAGCAGTTAACCACAGATTTTCTGTAGCAGATAGCTCTCTCTAGAGCTAACCCTACCGGTCACAGGAAAGCATAAGCATATGACATGCGTTTAGTCCATGTAGGCAATTACGAGACCCTGCAGGCCTGGCCAGTGCTGCATGTGAGCTGTACTCCAAGAACATGTCCTAAAGTCCACTGGAGCTCACAGGGATTTCTCAGCAGACACAATGTACAAAGGATGTTCTTTAAGGTAGCAAGTCTGAAGCCTGCTGGTCTAGAAAGAATACTACTGGAACATGGCATTCTTATTTCATACAACCAGAACTGGACAAAAGGTTCAGAGGGGAAACAGTATTAGATTGGTGCAGCAAGAACAAAAAGGAGTCTTGTGGCACCTTAAAAACGGAAAGATTTTATTGTGACACAGTGAATGAGTTATTTTCGTTGTCACAGGATTTCTTCTTTTCTGGATCAAGGTCACGGTTCTGTGTATGGTTCGGTTAACATAAAAGCCCTTTACAATAGAATATAAGAGCATTCAAATCAGAAAGCATTTTACACTTTGGACCTGTAACTTCTGTTGAGCAACTTTCACTTTGCTGAAGTCAATGGATCATTAAAATAAACACATTTAAAACAGTAATATGCTAAACACCAACATTATCCTCGTAACAAAAAAGATTATAGATGCTGGAATTGGGGTCTGCAAAGCATGGAGGAAAGGGAGAGCTTTAATAAGTGCCTTGCCATACAAGACAAGCTTAGAAAGAAATGAAGAAAGCCCGAATGCTGCCATTAAGACAGACACCATCAAGAGCTTCTGTGCAGGAACTATTTTAAAAATTACACTGGTTAGTGAGCTGTTTGTTCAGTGCAACTCCAAGGAGCCTAGGGACAAAGTGATCTACAAATGGAGTGATCGCTCCATGTGTACAAATGGCCATAAGAAGCCCTATGCCATGCTATTTAAAGTAACTATCCCACACAAGCGTTCCTTGTGTTCTGCCACCATAAGGCCAATATTTAGAAGCAGAATCAAGTTCATTTGAAAAAGTGTTTCCCCACAGCTACAGATGTGTGTAACAGTGTACCTTCAAAAAAATTGAAAACTGTTATAACCTTAGACCAGAAGAAATGATAAAGGAAGCAAAGCATGAACTTTATATAAACATTAGTAGCATGCCTACCTTTCTATTTACCATATCACCAAGTCTTTTAAAGTGACCTTGGCATACCAATCGCCATGAAATGTTTACATCTGTCACTCAGAAAAAGGTACAAAAAGTACTCTAGACATTTTTTTTTAGAGTTCATACTTTGAGAACTCTGAACTCCATACATATTAAAGAATATTAATGTAGAGCTTGACAAATCCCATACGGGAAGCCCCATGTCCCCTAGAAATGTTACTGTGGTGCATAACAGTTTCAATCAGGAGTGCACTGTAGTGTGTCTCAGCAATTCTCAGTAGAACTACACTGGGTTGAATCCAATCAGTTTTTCCAATGGTGAATCAAGGGAGGAAAATGCCCCTCTGACCACAAAGAAGGCTGTTTGGGACCCATACAGACAGAAACCGTGTGGAATGGAGCTTGTAATAACACCAGGAATTGGCCAAGATTGAGCAAAAATGCTGGCTGGATTAAACCCAAAGCTTGTCATTTCACATCAGAACATTTTGTTGGATGACAGAAATAAGTGTATGAAGTTCTTGTCCTTGATCATTTAAACACAAACTTAACACTATTCAGTGGTGGTGAGTGAATTCAGTTCTTAACCAGTTATTTCTACATAGGATCTAATATTCAATAAAATCGAGCTTTTTAAAGCAATAATGAATTATGAAAACTTGGAGAGAAGTTAGGCTGGGGTAGAGGTTAGCTCTTTGTGGTGATGACGACCACGGTTACCCACATATTTACATACTACAACACTTTAGTGCATAGGTTAGGATCTGTTTTTATGACATAAATAATTAGAAAATTTAGCCCTTAAAATATGAAACCGTGGCTCCAGCTTGACTCCTGGCCTGGTTTTTAGATCCAAAGAAAATTTGTGGAGGCCCACATTAATACCTCCTTCCTGCCCCCTGAGAGAGCAGGCTGGCTGATGATGCTCATTAATTTACCTACTCAATCCTGAATAATTTTGGACAGATGTCTCATCATCAACAATTTTTGAATTTCTCTTAAGTAGGAAGTGGATTACAACCTATGTGTTGCTACAAAACTCTTGGTTTATACACATCAGCAGAACCAAGCAAAACAAGCTCTTTCCAGACTACAAGTGGGAAAAACCACATGTATGAATGCTCCCCATACTAAACTTTCCCACACATATGAAACCAGAATACCAAGAAGAGACCTAGTTGAGCCCTTCTCTCTAACAAGCTGTATTGTATATGAACAAACAACTTCAGAAGTATTCAGACATGTGATTTTCCTAACTGCAGCCTGGAGTACTTTAATCCAAGTAAAGATCTGCAATTTAATTCTACTGAAATTATCCTGAATAAATGGCTAATTGCAAATATTTTACTTGAATCTACATCCTCTTTTACTTTCGGAGACTTGTTCAATGAAAAAAAACTGCAACACATACATTTATAGAAACAGACAAGTCACATGCAAACATACTAAGACAGTAACTTACCAGTGCTTCAACCTGCATCAGATATTTCATATGTTCAATCCATTAACGTTATCTGAAGGAAAAGTTTAATATGCTATTCAATGAGTCAACTTAAATTCACTATCAGGACAGTCATGTTTATGATTGTTGACTCAAATAAGCTGATGTTTTCAACAATCTTGATTTTAGTTACATTCAAGACTTCAGCCTAAATTTGGTATCACATTGTCAACTGTATTAGGACCCAAGTAAAATATATTCAGAAAACATAGCGCAAAATTCTCTGATACTATCAGTTTATAATTGAATGGGCATGGTAATCTAGGGCTTGAGATTTAGGGCTTGGAAGTTATCTTCTGTTGCAAATGTCCTTGACTATCAGAATATTTCAAGCCCTAATTTTTCTGGAAGCGAATCATAAGAACCATCACCACTCTATTGATGCAGCATTAGACTGTTGAGAGCAAAGTGCCCTTACAGTTATACTGCTTCCATTTTTAATCACCCTCTTCTTAAAAACAAATGTGCTTTGCTGCATAGGAAAGTGCAACTGTAAGATCAATTGGTGTTTGTCATTAAATAGCTTGCTGTCATCCAGAGTTAAAAGAGCCCATTTAAAAATGTACTTTGGATAGCCTGATCAAATATTAACTTGTCCAGATATGGCTTGTCCGGCAATGCCTCCTAAACTCAGGAATGAAAGTTAAACCTCTAACTATTTAACCCAATTCCTAAACTAGGGGTCCCCAACAGAGGTGCCCATGGGCACCATAGCGGCCACCCACACCTCTTCTGGCACCCACCAAGTGTATTTATTAGTGGGCAGGGCCAGGCACAGCTTTTGCTCAGCAAGGCTTCTGGTCAGCCACTGAAGATCTGATTGGCTGTGTCGATTTTAAAAGTGCTAGTTCAGCAGCAGCTGCCATCACAGATCAAGGATCTCCGTTGTGTGTCTGATATTAAGCTGTGGCAATCATTTTGAGGCTGGCTCTATCTCCTGCGGCAGCCATTCTGTGGCAGCGCCCTCCACACCATGCCAGAATTCCAAAGGTGCTCACAGGCTCAAAAAGGTTGGGGACCCATGCCCTAAACAGTGCATCCATAAAAGTGAATCACTGTCTACCTCTCAGCACAATCTTCCAAGAGGCCAATCATTTTAACTGAGGAGAGGAGACTGGATTTATACCCCGCCCTTCACTCGGGAGTCTCAGAGTGGTTTACAAACTGCTTTCCCTTCCCCTCCCCATAACAGACACCCTGTGAGGTAGGTGGGGCTGAGAGAGCTCTTTCATGGACTGCTCTGACAGAACTATGGCTTGCCCAAGGTCATCCAGCAGCTGCAAGTGGAGGAGTGGGGAATCAAACCCAGTTCTCGCAGATTAGAGTTTGCACATTTAACCACTACACCAAACTGTAGATTAGGAAACTGTAGACTAGGATTAGGAAACTAGTAAAAAAAACTTGTTTATGATTTTAAGTATATAGGTCCTAACCTAATTTTTAAAAATGTGATTCCTATTAAACAACATAGTCTGGTACTCATATACTGGATATGCTCAACCAATGGTAATATTATTTCAGATACTCATATACTGGATATGCTCAACCAATGACAGTTTCATCTGTGTCCAGTATACTATAGTATTGTTAAAACCTAAATTTCTTTCCCCACATGCAACTCCCAAAGCAATGCGCACATTAGCGTATCTATTACTTCCAGATTCTATATGTTGCCAAGAGTCAGCTAATGTACAATTCAGCAGCATGCCAAAATCAACACTGGACTTGTTGAACAGGTGGGATTTCACTGCAATCTACAGTCAAACGTGACACACTCCTATTACAGAGCATGCTGTTCCCAAAGGATGTTCAGTAAGGAATTTTCATGGGCCTCACAGGTAAGGACACAGAACTGCAACTTTGGTTGACACACTAAAGTGTCTGCATTTAGAACTCAAATATTTTACACTTCAAGAGTAGAAACTGAATTGGTAAATGAAAAGAGAGATCACCACAACGATACACTAAATAATTTTAGTATGATCTTTTTAACCTAAGGGGCTGATCTCTTTTGATATGGCCACATACATGCGAAAACAGGATATTTCTTAAAAGGAGGCTACAGGAACTAAGGTTCTGTTGTCATTCCGGAGAAAGTAGTATTATTACTAAAACAGGGTACCAATACTACATGCCTACGTAAATTAAGGCCATTTTATGCACAAATTTTGCTGATTCCAAATAGATTACCAGAAGTCCCAGGGACATAAGCACAATGTTTGATTTCATGAACTGATAATTTGCTCCTCACCTAAATTCCCAGATGTTATTTACCGTATTTTTTGCTCCATAAGACTCACTTTTTCTCCCAAAAAAAGTGGGGGGGGGGGGAAGTGTGTGCGTCTTAAACCCCCCTCACCTTTCCTGAGCCACGGCACCGAGCGGAGCTAGGTGCGTCTTATGGAGCGAAAAATACCGTAACTGCTTAATTACATGTGACAGCACTTTACACTATGGACAGATTACTAAATCAAGGGTTTGTCAGGTGGGAATCAAGAATCCAGTACTGATCTACAATTATAAAGGGATTTGTTCACTAATGTTTTCTGCAATTTCCATGATTCCAGCTCAGCAGAAATCCAATCCATCCAGTTCTGTACAATATTTATCACCTGCACTTTAGCAATGTACTTTCCCACAATCTACTATAATTCTCAGTAGAAACGGTGCAGGAAACTCAAGCTGCCTTTTTAAAATGGAACAATTTGACCATTTTAGAGCAAGGAAAAAACATGCAATTCCCACCTTAACTCGCAGAACCACTTAACTTAAATTTGCAAGATTAACAGCCAATGGTACACATACCCTATCATACCATAATCTTAGATTAAGAAAATAGTAAAACTAACAGTGCAATCCTACAGAGAATTACACACCTTCCAAAGCCACTAGGCATAAGAGTGTGTAATTCACCATAGGATTTCAGTGAACTTGAAGACAGATCAAGATGGGTAGCTGTGTTAGTCTGTCTGTAGCAGTCGAAAAGAACCGCAGTCCAGTAGCACTTCAAAGACTTTAAAAAAATGTGGCAGGGTAGGAGCTTTTGTGAGTCATTGCTCACTTCTTCAGATACCATCAGATACTATCTGGAGAAGTGAGCAGTGCCTCACAAAAGCTCATACCCTGCCACAAATTCTGTTACTCTTTAAGGTGCTACTGGATGCTTGCTCTTTTCTAGTGAACGTGAAGATTTACTTCTGAACAAATGACTTAGTTCTGAAGTCATGTACTGCGTAGCAATATTCCCAAAGCAGTAACCTAGATTTCTACCGGTCGGTCTCAGTTCTTTATTAAATGGTGTCTTTCATTAGCTTCACATATTAAACAAGTTACCATACTGTCAAAGCATTTACTTGATAAGCATTCATAGTGTATAAAAGATGTGCTGTACACTGACAAACATTTTTAATGTAAGTGAAGACCAAATGAACTTTACTTACATTAAGTGATAGTATATTTAAAGCCAGGAGCTGGTAAATTTTAACATACTACTGGCAAAGTGATTTCTGTGCAAAGAAATACTGCTTTTTGCTATAGGTTCAATCAAACGCAGATAGTTTTCACCAAGCTGCTAAATTGTAAACAGAGGTTTGCTGATTTTGAATCCGTTTAAGACTTGGAATCCAAATTCTGCATTCCATGTGAAGCACACCTGTTCCATTTAAGATATTCATACTGTATAACATATTAAGATGCCACATTCAAACTCTTCAATTACAGTCTTGAATTAGGCAAGAAAAAACAAAGTTGAGACAACAACAGGGAATATCAGGATGATCTTCCAATGTGCACATGTAAACTGATAATGTAAACAGAAAAAAATCTCCAAAGATGCCCATCAGAGACCTGAGACAGCTCAGGGGTTCAGAATACAAGACATGAACTGGGAGTCTCTTTGTAGCGCTGAAGTGGCCTTGGACTTAGATAAGTCCCCCTCTCTCAGCTTCAGCCTCCCACATTCACCCTTTCTGAAAACCCTGGGATATAGCATATGGAGCTGATCTATAAAAGTCAACTCGGTATAAATGCAGAACACTAAACGTTATTTTTGTTCAGCTACTTTTACTTCTAATGCTCAAAGAATATTGGCACACCCATACTCAGTTGCTTAAAAGAATACATGAAGTCAAGGGCTGGCAAAGCATACAGATTAATGCAACAGAAATAGGACCTCTGTAATTATAAATGGAAACTAAGATTCTATTAAAAGCTTATAGGCTGTGACAAAGGGGACAGTAACAGCACCTGCGGTATCCAAGGAATCAAGCAGAAGTAAAATGTACCTGAAACAGTTTACAAGATTCTGCATTTCCTCTTCTAGTGCCATATGGAACGCCCAGTTAGCAGAACCCAAAGCAATCTTTAAACAGAAAACATGGGTTTGTTTAAAAAAACATTTCACTTAAGAAAAAAAGGTTTGAATTGCAATTTTGAACTACAATTCAGTTTTATCTCAGTTTCACATTTAAGACTAATTATCTTGTCCCAAAAAACTCAGTTAACATTTGTAGTGAAAGACCCGCTAGTTACAAAAGTATAGACAAGTCCCTAGCCCTCAAATCACTGTGTAGACATTTCAGCAAGCATGATGTAACTTTCTAAACGTTACAGTGCATATTTAAGTCTGCACTGAAATCAATCCCCCAAGCAAACGTATTTATAAGGATGTTATTAATTTTCTTAAAATAATCTAAATGTATGTTGCTCTAATACATTTAGCAACAGACTAAATTACGAATAATCAGTTTGTATTTAGTTTGAACAGGAGGTATAGTGTTCCTCTTATGTGGGAAAACTTTATAAAATGGTTGACAAGTTAGCCACACACTAAAGACAAACAACACACTAATATGAGTTTGAAATTATTCTCACCTATTGAAAATAGATTCTATAGATTGTCTGAACGCCATCAGTTACCGCAGGGATAAACATTCAACAAATACCTAAGTAAAAAAAAATTAGTTTAGATAAGATTTTTAAAAAAAACTGTTCAGTATTTACAATATGAGGTACCTTAATAAGAACTTGTAAGATAAAAATAATGCTGACTACATTTCTAAGTTAATCATTTTCAAAAAAAATTGTTTCCAGCAACACACAAGACACTAGAAGCTTTTTCACCAAACATAACTTAGTTTTAGCCTCATTAGAGAAAACACGGCATAGTTATCACACTATGGATATGTAATTCAAAACCAATGTTAGACCCAGTTACACGTATAACAGAAGGTAAAGTAGTTTTACGTTGATTTCACCCGTATTTTCTTGCACTAGAGTACAGGTTGGTTACAGTTAACTTTATTCCAAACAGGCTTTAGCCAAGTTAATATTTCCATCCGTTTAATTTAAGAATAAATTGAAGTGCATGCTATAAACATTTAAAAACTCACATGCTGCCAATAAGGATAATATTCATCCTTTTAAATAACTACCTCTACAGTGGTGTTTTCTGCAAGACCAGTATTGGTTTCAACTGATTACACAGCCAATAAGGTCCAATGAAAAATACATTTGCCTGCATGCTAAAAATATAGCAGGAACCAGTTCTATGCTAGAACTTTCTTCAACAGTACACTCCTCATGTCACTCAAGTCCAAGACACCATAAATGTTAACCCCAGAAGGAAAATGAAAATTTTAGAACTTGGACTAATTAGTTAGACCAAGCTTCTGGATAAATATGAATATACCTTCCACTCAGAAATGCCAGTTAAAGACATACCTTGCAAAGTCTGGGCATCTGAAAAATTACTCTGAATGTCAAATTGCTAACTTCAACAAAGCAAGGGAAAAAGCAAGTGCCAAAGATTCCATCACAAGTTTTCTCACAAATTCAAGGCATTTTTAGATGTGTGAATACAAAATTTATCTCACAATTAAAATGCCAAATACAAGCATATGAAAGACTGTCAGTAAGACTTTAAAAATGCCCTTTATTAGTTTTTCTAACTATTTTTAAGTCAACACAGCCCATTTTTTTAAACAGGATTTTCTTTAACCTTGGATTCCTGTTTTAATACAGAAGTGCATTCAATTGTTTAACTGGAATACACAAAATGTTTGCCTATTTGAAGACATTCATAACACACAATTAATTTGAAGCCCAAACTACATCACATTATTCCTTCTTTCTGGTTAAAATGCACTCAAAAATTCATCTGAAGGTTTTTGTTTTTGTTTTAAATGCTCTATCAACTTTTTCCCACAGTCTACTTTCCTATAACTGGTCTAGAAGGTGTCAAAAGCCAACACCCTACATTAGAAAAAACAAGTTTTTATATCTGAAGGAGACGGACAGAAATGGCGTCTTTTGTTCTTACAAAAAGTAGACACGACTGTTTCTCCCTTTCAGCTGCAAAGACGAACCATCACCACCCACTAAAGTATTCAGGACTTTGACAGACGTATAAGGAATCTGTATACCTTTCATTTCGCTCTGTCCGGGCGGGGGGGGGGGGGGGGGGGGGCTCAATTTGCCGCAGATCCCCACCTTGTCTTGCCCCATACAAAAATACTGCATTGGATTAAAAAAAAAAAAATACTGTCTTCCAAGATGCCAGCCCTTCAGAATCCAACCTAGTACGGTGTTTACAGAAAACCCACACTCGGATCTTTGGGTCTGTATCAGGGGAGAAGTATCCTTAATGATGGGGGTGTCATAAGCTCCCCCTCCACCGGTGCTGCAAAAAGATGGAGGGGGGGGGAGAAGAAAAAAAAAACCCTCTGCAGTTCCAATGGCGGCTGGGGCTTGACAGCAATCTCCTTCAACGTTATGCTCACCTCCTACACCAGGAGTCCTTGCTTACTACCCCCCCCCTCCCCGCCCCATACATATCGAGGGACTCTTCCACTGGGGGAGGCAGTGTTTTAACACCCCCATTCAAGATGAAAACGGGGTTGGGGGGGGGGTAGGTTTGGAATCCCTCTTCTGGCTGCCTCCAACCTTGAATATCAGGTCTTTCGCGGCCCCCCCCCCCCTCTACTTGCCATTCTCCCTCCCAAAATCATGACCCCCCCCCTTTACACACACACAACACACACCACACCCAAGCTTTGGGGGGGGGGGACCCCACTAAAGCCCCACCATGGTAAAAAAAAAAAAAACAGGGATGCGAGTAGCCCTGCAGTGAGTTGTTTCCCCCCCCCCGTCTCCCACTCAGGATCGGGTCCTGTTTTTTTTCTTTTTTCCTTTTATTCGGCACCCCCACCCCCCCTCCCCAAATTCGGAGTGGGAAGCCACCCAGATGTCTGTCTTGTCTTTTCTCTCTCTCTTTCCTCTCTCTCTCTCGGGGAGCTTCTTCCCTGGCAAAGAAGGAAGGAGAAAGAAGGAAGCCCCCCCCCCTGCAGGCAGGTAGGTAGGTAGGTGGGGGGGACGGCTTCTTACCACCCCCCACCTCTGAATGTCAGACCCCCCCTCTCCCCCCCCGCCCCAAAGTTGGACATTCAGCCCCCCCCTCCCTCCCTCCCTCTCCCCCCCCCCCCCAGGGGGCTCCAAGGACATCTTGTTTTCCCTCCTGGAGGACAAAGGGAGGCCGTGGCGGGGAAGGGGGAGGCGGGGGAGGGGGAGGCGAGGTGAGGGGGGCTCGGAGGGCGATACTCACCGTCCTGGGGGTGGGGGATATGGGGGGAGCCGAGCTCGGCAGCCCGGGAAGGGCGCGGGGGCGGCGGGGAAGAGAGGAGCCCGGGCCGGCCCCGCCGCAGTTCTTCCCCCTTCCTCCCCTCGGTCTCTTCCTGACGGGGGGGGGGCGAGAGACCCTCCGACGGAGCCGCCCCGAAGCCCCCCAACCCGGGAGCCGGCGGCCGCTTCAGGCCGGGCGGGTTCCTCCTCGGAGAGGGGAAGGTGGCGGCGGAGGAGGAGGACGGGCGGCGAGCTGCTGCCTCCCCGGCCATCTTGCGCCGTGTGCGTGTCTGTGTGTGTGTGAGGGAAGGGAAGCCTCTGCCCGTCTTCTTCTTCACCGTCTCTGAGCGGAGCCTTCCTCTCCTCCCCTCCCCCCCCCCATCACCATCCGCGCCCCTACCCAGCAGCACAAAATGGCCGCCGCTACTGCAGCGGGGAAGGGGGGGGGGGAGGGAGGGAGAAGAGAGGGAGAGCGCGCGCGCGCGCGCCTCGGCAGGCCCGCGCCCGGCCTCCGCGCCCGCGCGCATGCGCCCGCGGCACTCCTCGATTGGCTCCTCTTTCTACGCGACCCTATTGGCCGCTCTGGAATTCCGCCTGTCAGGCGCTTACGCGTCGCTATTGGTCCGTGGCTCTTTTCTTTCCCTTTTTTTTTTTTTTTTACTCGTCCGCACCCCAACGGTCGTGGCTGGGGCTTTTTTCTTTTTTTTGGGGGGGGGGGGTATTAAATTAAAGGCCTTTAGTTAAAGCAGCTGGCTAGCGCGAGCCGCCGCTGGCTCTTCTTCTGATTGGCTGCGCTCTCTCGCGCTCTTGCCGCCTCCTCCTCGCGCCCCCCCCTCCCGATGACGGAAGGCCCTCTCGCGCCGCAGCCCCCCCCCCCCCCCCAGTCACCTCACACCGCGGCCCAGCGAAGTGTTTTGTGTGGGGGTGGGTGGGATTCGGCTCTTCTGATTGGTCAGAGGAGTTTGGCGCGCTCGCTGCGCGGGATAATAAATTCAGGGGCCCGTCCTTCGGATTGTATGTTAGTCACAGACCCTTGCTTCAAATGTTGAGGGGGGGGGGGTGTGGTCTTCTATCATATGTCAGTGACACCCAGTTTTGCATAACCTACTGTTAACATAAGAGAAGCCATGTTGGATCACGCCAGTGGCCCATCCAGTCCAACACTGTGTCACACAGTGGCCAAAAACACCAGGTGCCCTCAGGAGGTCCACCAGCCCCAGACATAAGAGCATAAGAGAAGCCATGTTGGATCAGGCCAGTGGCCCATCCAGTCCAACACTCTGTGTCACACAGTGGCCAAAAACACCAGGTGCCCTCAGGAGGTCCACCAGCCCCAGACATAAGAGCATAAGAGAAGCCATGTTGGATCAGGCCAGTGGCCCATCCAGTCCAACACTCTGTGTCACACAGTGGCCAAAAACACCAGGTGCCCTCAGGAGGTCCATCAATGGGGGCAGGACACTAGAAGCCCTCCCACTGTTGCCCCCCCCACAAGCACCAAGAATACAGAGCATCACTTGCCCCAGACTGAGAGTTCCTATCTATACCCTGTGGCTAATAGCCACGGATGGACTTCTGCTCTGCGTGTTTATCCAATTCCCTCTTGAAGCCGTCCATGCTTGTAGCCGCCGCCACCTCCTGTGGCCGTGAATTCCACGTGTTAATCACTCCTTGGGTGAAGAAGTACTTCCTTTTATCCGTTCTAACCCGACTGCTCAGCAATTTCATGGAGAGCCCATGAGTTCCTGTATTGTGAGAAAGGGAAAAAAGGACTTCTTTCTCGACCTGCTCTATCCCATGCATAATCTTATAAACCTCGATCATGTCACCCCTCAGCTGTCGTTTCTCCAAGCTAAAGAGCCTCAAGTGCCTCAACCTTTCTTCATAGGAAAAGTGTTCCGACCCTTTTATCATTCTAGTAGCCCTTTTCTGCACTTTTTCCAATGCTACAACACCTTTTTTGAGATGTGGCGACCAGAACTGCACACAGTACTCCAAATGAAGTCGCACCATCAATTTATACAGGGGCATTATGATACTGGCTGATTTGTTATCTGTTCCCTTCCTAATAACCCCCAGCTGAGACAACACTCCTAAGAAGTCACCACACACCCAAGTGGCACCTCCACAGTTCACCATATCAAATATGTGGCTCCTTGTTCCCTCACACCTACTGCTTACCCCCATCTTGACAGGAAAGACACGGAAGTTTACACCTTGAATAAAACTTTGTTGGCCTCGAAGGTGCCACTGGACTCAAATTTTGTTCTGCTGCTTCTGACCAACACAGCGACCCACCTGAATCGACTTCCATCTTGATGACGGTTGTGCCACCATAAGTACCACAGAAACTCCTTCGCCTCCCTAGCCTACTGGGTTTTGACATTTGTTCTTCACCACACAACTAGTCGTGCCTCCACAGTTCACCGCATCAAGTATGTGGCATCTGGTTCCCTCACACCTACGACTGATCAGCCAGGCCATGGTAGTGGTGGCTGTGTCTGAAAAAGTACCACAGAAACACCTTTGCCTTCATAGCCTACTGTTTTTAGAAAATTGTTCTTCGCAGAAGACTGTGGCTCCCACATCCAGTGCCATGTGTGCTCTTGACTGTCACACACACACACGGCCACAAAGGTGTTGTGCTGTTCTTAGTGGAGTGTGAACAAACTGGAACAAAGAAAGTTGTGCAAAAATGCTATATAATGTGAAAACAATCAATAAATATTACAAGGTGATAAAGACCATGTATTCAGTTCTTCAACGAGGTTTTTCAACAGAATATTTCTGATGAGGTTTTCCGAATAGTACTACAATCGACAAAAGTCAAAGCATTTTCAATGAAGGCTAATTATGAACCCTGCATTCGTCTGATGATATTTTGATATTAATGCCCTCGTGTAGGCAACATGCAACAAATCAAATATCCCTGTTCAGATAAAGTCCACGGATGAAACGAGAGATTTTATTCTGGAAAACCTCGTCGGAAATATTCTGTTGAAAAACCTCACTGAAGAACTGAATACATGGTCTTTATCTTGTTGTAATATTTATTGATTGTTTTTCGCATTATATAGCATTTTTTGCACAACTTTCTTTGTTCCAGTTTGTTCATGCTGTTTGGGGTTGTGGTTTTCTTCGTTATCTGTTCTCAGTGGAGTGTCATCTCTTTTCAGAAAAAGATCTTGCAGCTTTAAAAATCAACTGTTCTTTCAGGGCAGGTCCATTGGCCTGATCCAACATTGGTTTCTCTTATGTTCTGATAGAGAAACACACAGAACAGAGGTCCATCAGTGGCTATGAGCCACAGGGTATAGATAGGAACTCTCAGTCTGGGACAAGTGATGCTCTGTATTCTTGGTGCTTGGGGGGGGCAACTGTGGGAGGGCTTCTAGTGTCCTGGCCCCACTGGTGGACCTCCTGAGGGCACCTGGTGTTCTTGGCCACTGTGTGACACAGAGTGTTGGACTGGATGGGCCACTGGCCTGATCCAACATGGCTTCTCTTATGCTCTTATGTCTGGGGCTGGTGGACCTCCTGAGGGCACCTGGTGTTCTTGGCCACTGTGTGACACAGAGTGTTGGACTGGATGGGCCACTGGCCTGATCCAACATGGCTTCTCTTATGCTCTTATGTCTGGGGCTGGTGGACCTCCTGAGGGCACCTGGTGTTCTTGGCCACTGTGTGACACAGAGTGTTGGACTAGATGGGCCACTGGCCTGATCCAACGTTGGCTTCTCTTACGTTCTTACAAAAAGCCACCATAAAAGCAATGACTCCTCCATATTTCACCACAGCCACATGTACTTCACTTTATGCCACCTCAGCAGCGGCCACAAAAACAGCACACCATGCTCAGCAGTAAACCATTTGCTATGTGACAAAAAAAGTATCACAGAAACCCTTTCATCACCTTAACCTATGGTTTCAGACATCAACTGTTCCTCACAGAAGTCAGTGCATAATCCGTGACTCCTCCACCTTTCACTACAACCAGTGTGTGGCATCTTGATTGTCTACGTGTACTCCTCATTGTCCCACCTCAGCCATGGTCACAGATACAGCACATCTGCCTCAGCGGAACAGCCACCTTGTCTGGTAGGAAAATGCCACAAAAATCCCTCAGCCTTCCACGACCCTCTGCCCATACTAATGTCACAGATGCGACCTAGCTAGATGGAGCCAATTTGTCACTCTTAGGATGTTCACCAAGAAAGTTTCACAGCTGTTTAATCGTCTGTAGTTCGACAGTTAAAGCTAGTTTACCTGAAACAATCATTAAGCTGAAACATGTCTGCCTTCTGTTTTCTGTCCTTAAATAATAGGGTTGAAACGCCAGGTCATCTTTTCATAGGCATGACCAGAGTGTCGGGATCTCGGCCTGTCAAAACAACTACAGTATGCAGAGCCAGGAGAGAAAGGAAAAGCCAAACTATTTTGCGGGTGCGTGAGATATAAAACATGCATGTGATTGAACTCTATGGTGTCACATAAAGGAGATAAATAAATATTCTGGAACCCTGGCAGAACCCACAGAAATGCTTTATGCATCAAAAGCATATTATTTACAGCCACTGAACAATGTTATCCAGACGTCATATCAGACTCCCACAAATCACTACCCAGATAGGTCCATCAGTGGCAACTAGTCATGGTAACCGAAGGGAGCCTATATGTATTTAGAGGCAGCAAATTTCTTTTTTTTTTAATCTTTATTTATAGTTTTCCAATACAAGTACAATCTATTCATATCACACATAATCTTGAGACTCTATTTTTCCATTATCTTGTTTAACCATTAATAAACTTCTGTAGAAGCAGCATCAGGGGAAGGCCTTGGTAGGGTTGCCAGCCTCCAGGTGGGGCCTGGGGATCTCCCGCTTTTACAACTGATCTCCAGCTGACAGAGATCAGCTCCCCTGGAGAAAATAGCTGCTTTGAAGGATGGACTCTGTGGCATTGTATCATGCTGACGCCCCTCCCCTCCCCAAACCCCGCCTTCTCCTGGCTCCACCCCCAAAGTCCCCAGGTATTTTCCAACCTGGACTTGGCAACCCTAGGCCTTGGCCTCTATATCTTCGTGTTGCCAAACTCTCACTAAACTCTGTAGGGGATACTGTTGTATTCAGGGCCTTTTTTTGTAGAAAAAGCCCAGCAGGAACTCGTTAGGCCACACCCAACAGCAGAAACTCATTAGCATATTAGGCCACACCCCCGTGTTACCGGAAGAGAGGTCATCCAGCCACACCCACCTTTTGCTTCTTATTCTGTTTACCTTGTTTGTTGTCAAAACCCAGGGCTTTTTTTGCAGCAGGAATTAATTTGCATGTTAGGCCACATACCCCTAATGTAGCCAGTCCTAATAAGTTGCTGCTGTTGCTAATTATGCTAATGAGTTCCTGCTGGGTGTGGCCAACTCAGGAGCCAGCCGGAACTCCGTTCCTGTGCGTTCCTGCCCAAAAATAACCCTGCCTATGACACATCTCATTTTAAATATTCCTATGTTAAGGGATTTTTCCCTTTAAATCTAATGACTAACTCCCTCCTTTTACCCAGGTCTATCTGGGAGAGAGAGAGAAACTCACTTCAAGGCTTTTCCTCTAGCAAAGTACGCAGTAGGAAATAGTAGTTGTATTTCCTGCACACGTCACGTACAAGCTGCAGCTGAGTGTTCTCTGAATGAGGACTTTTGATAGAACTCAGATTTTATTTTTCAACCTGGTCAAGTGTTCTGTAACACTTGGGCTGAGGGGAAGCCCTGAACAGTAGCTTGCCTCCAATAGCTGATCTTCTTAACAAAGCTGGAGCACTGTTTGTAGTATTTTGCAACTTCAGGCACATGGGAGAAACTCAGGGAAACGGTATCTTTTGTGGTTGCCCCGTCAGCAGAGGAAGCCACGGCAATAGCTTGTGTCAAAATTACTTTCCAGACAACCATATTTGGACAGAACAGCCAAAGCTAGTTTCTTTATGTTATTATTCATAGTCTTTCTGAAGAAGAATCTAATGTGTTCTTGCATTTATACCCTCCCCCCCATTGCCATTAACACCTGATGCGATTCCCCAGATAACTTCAAGGGGGGGTTATTTTGAGTCTGTTTTCATGTGCAAGTAGTAATTACCCACAGCTTAATTACTCCTTACCGATTTCTTCTCGAGGTGATGTTGTCTGCACCCAGACCCATCTAATTAGCACTTCCAACACCAACCCCACACCAGGTTCATTAGCTCATGGCGCCAGCATCAAGGTTCCCAAGGAGAAAGTCTGCTCAGGGAGTGAGGGATGGGGAGATCAGCAGAGCAGACCCTTACCTCAGGACTGACATTTCAGACTCTTCAAGGGAACCGGCCTAACTTATGCCCCACCCAGTAGTAAATGGCCTTTAACGGCACAATCAAAAAGTGAAAAGTTGTTGGGATTCGGCTTTCTAGGAGAACACCACCACCCCGGCAAAACTGTGCTTCTGTTGCTGAGAAAGGGCATCTTTCCCATGCTTTGCTTCACTTCCATTATTTATGTTCTTCATACATTCATACAGAATAATGCAGAATGCAGCCAGCTGAATGCAGATCTTGGGGGGCGGGGGGGGCATCCTCCTTCATACAAGCTGCCCTTTCCACATCACTCCAATGGAGGTCAACTGTCAAATACTAGAGTTGCCACACCCAGTCATTTTTCAAATAATTTGAATTCTGTTCAAGGGATATACACAAAACTGATCTGTAACCTACAAGCAGTGTTGGAAAAAAAATCCTCTCACTCTCAACCTCTGAGCTATAAAAAGCCTCCTCTGTGCGTGCAAAGCATTGCAACATGTTACTGAAATGTCCTAGCTGCGCGGCACCATTTGGTGTTGGGTTTCTCAGCAGGGGATATATGTTTGTGGGGGGGGGGGGGGGAAGGAAGCTGCTTTTGTGTCAGCCTCAGAGAACTAGACGTCCATGGGGGATGAGTTTCATCTTGAAAGTAACCATTCAGATGCTGAAAAGCTAGAATCTGGATTCCATATGAGCATAGAATTGACTAATATAGGGGCAGCCCCCAACTATTGCATACAAAAGCCTATTCCTTGGTCTTCTTGCATCAGGTGTGCCGCAACATAGCTATGGCAAAAGACACACCGGATGTACAAAATTAAGCAGAAGGACTTATATTATTTCGGTCCTTGGAATCATAGCGTCCATGGGACAGTTTGCTGTTATGAATGCAGAGGTATTCCTGGCGGCAACAGAGTAGCCATATGGTCGTTTTTCCTACTTTTTCTTTGCCCTACTCTCCTGTGGCTGCTGTTTCCCCTTTTGTGCCACTGCAGATCTTTCAGGGGCTTTTGAAAGAAAATATAATTGACATACCACTATAGAATTCAAGCTACAGAGATATGACAATTTTGAGCCAGGGCAATATATCAGTTACCAAATGCAACTGACATATGGTTTACAATCTCTAATTCAAATGTAATTGACATACTCCTATATACAAAAATTAGTAATTCACAGATTAGTGATGCCTCTATAGCATCATGTCAATAACTGTTTTGTTTTTTCTAAAACCCAAAAAAGCCCTGAGTTCCACAGATCTTCATAAAGTCAAATGAACAGCCCAGTTTTGGACATGGAATTTTGATAACTTCTGTGGCAGTTCACTAGATAGCATGGTTAGCCGCTTCGGCTATTGAAGAATGATCTCTTTCAAATAACTGACTTCAATTTGAAATAGGTAAAGGTAAAGGTTTCCCTTGCTCAAAAGCCAGTTGAATACGACTCTAGGAATGCGGTGCTCATCATTTCCAAACTGAAGAGCCAGCGCTGTCCAAAGACATTTCCATGGTCATGTGTCCAGCATGACTAGATGCCGAGGCGCACGTAACGCTTTCACCTTCTCACCAAAGTGGTACCTATTTATATACTTGCAATTTCTTGCTTTCAGACTGCTAGGTTGGCAGGAGCTGGGGCCAGAGACGGGAGCTCACTCCGACATGCAGCACTCGGGTCTTGAACTGCTGAACTACCGGTCTGCGGTTCAGCATCTTAACCACTTGAGCCACTGCAGCCCCTACTTGATTTGAAACAGGGTACCCTTATTCCAGGATCAGAGTTCCTTAGAATTCCACATCGGACTTCCTTGTAACAAAATGGCTATCTAGGAAGCAATGTGATACAGAATGGTCTGTGAAAAAAAACACAGTAAATGTGCTATTTAGATGTGCAAAATCGAGCCCTGATTTCACAACATTGTATCTTTACATAGTTACATAGGTCAAAGAAAAAATTCCTTTATTTCTAACATTCCTTTACCACCTTTTTCTAAAGGAATTATGTGCGTGTTCTTCCAGATAAAATTCTGTGCTGCTTAAGAATCTTTTCATTGGCCAGAAAACCTCTTGGTTAATGGAGGGTCATGTGAGTCATGTCACGTGTAGTTTGAGGCCAAGCCAAAGGACAAACTCAATACGTGGGAAGATAAACATGTCACGAGTTCACTTCCACACTAAGTGTTTGGTCTCGCTTCGTGCTGACAGGAAGCGGGAGGGGGGGTCACTGTGGCGCCTTCTTGCGCACCTTCTGACTTTTCCCCAACTCTCCTGTGAACTTTCCTAAGCCTGTTTTACTACAGTCTTCTTAGAAGGCTCCGGTAGATGCTATTCATGTGGGAAAGTCCAGTTCTGTCCCAGGCCCACCCACATCTGAGCCATTTTTTGTTAGATTAATGGGTATGGTACAGCCAGGAATCTCTGTACGTAGCAGAGGGCATGTGGCTTACACGCAGCAGTAGCTTCTGAGTACTGTGTGGGCTAGCAAACTTGCAGTTACACGAAACCGCTTGTCAGTTTCAAACTAATAAGAAGCCTTTCTTCAAGGAACTACATTGGAGATAGTGCAGGTTGAGAGACAGGGATAGGATCTGCTCTAACTAGCTAGATAGATGTGGATGGGGAATGCCTGTCCTGCATCCATGGTGATAAGGATGGAGAGCATGTCCTCATCTTTGTGTGCAAGAGAGAAAGATGTCAAGCTGGAAGGAAAGAACAGAAGTGTATACTCCACTTCCAACAATTTTCCTGTCCCAACCCCTGCAGCCACCAGTTTCCCACCCTGTGTCACTGGTTTTGTTGTTTTAAGATTTATTTTTGAATTAGTAATTGACACATGAGCACATGAAAGTGCCTTATACTCAGGGGTCTGTTGGGCCCGGAGCGAAGCGGAGCAAAGCTCCGCCAGCTCAGGACTGGCCAGTAGGGCAGCCACGGGCTGAATCAGATTCTCTAATCTGATTCAGCTCGCCGCCGAATTGCCGCTGAAATTCGGTGGCAACTTTAAAAGCCACTGGAGGGGAGGGGGTTTGAGGGAGAGGCTCCAAACTTGCAGGGTAGCTGCTGGGGCCTCTCCTCGAAATGCCCACCAAGTTTCAAGAAAATTGGACCAGGGGGTCCAATTCTACGGGCCCCCGAACAGGTTGCCCCCATTCCCTCCATTGTTCTCTATGGCAGGAAAAAAGTTAACATTTTTTCCCTCCATAGAGAACAATGGAGGGGATGGGACAACCTGTTTGGGGGCCCATAGAATTGGACCCCGTGGTCCAATCTTCTTGAAACTTGTTGGGTATTTCGAGGAGAGGCCCCAGCAGCTACCCTGCAAGTTTGGGGCCTCTCCCTGAAACCCCCTTTCCTCCAGCCCCTCATATACCCTATGAGTTTTTGCCATTGATTTCAATGGCCCATAGGGTATAATGGGGCTGAAACTGACATTCCCTTTCTGACTCACTTCTGGTGATGTCAGGGGACGTGGCATATGCTAATGAGTTATGCTAATGAGTTATGCTAATGAGCTCCTGCACCTCTTTTTCTACGAAAAGACCCCTGCTTATACTGAATCAGACTAATGATCCATCAGGGTCAGTATTGTTTACTCAGACTGGCAGAAGCTCTCCAAGTTCACAAGCTATGGTCTTTCATATCATCTGTAACCAGACCCTCGCTGGAAATGCGGGGGACTGAACCTGGGACCTCAGGCCTCACTGTCAGGGCGGGGGGGAGCGGGGGAGAAGGATTGGTGGGTCCAGGCCTCGCCATGGGTGCCGGGGTGGGGTCGGGGAGAAGACTCACCTGCAGCTGCTTCCTCCGCTCATTGGAGCTCCTTCTCCACCCACCCACCCCCCGTGAGTATCGCAGGTCCCACCTCTTGTAATATTCTAATACTAAAGAAAAAAATTTCAAAACTGACTTTTAGAACTGTGGTAGCAGGGGAGGGAAGGCTGTGGGGGACAAGGGCAGGAGAAATGTAGGGATATCTATGTGGAAGCCCAGTTGCCTCTTCATTAAATTGGTAGCTGTAGCGGCAACAACCCCCCCCCCCCCGGGAAATAAACAATATTTATTTTTATTTATAGTTTGAGAGAGCTGCTTTTTGCGGGTTCATCTCATAGCACTGCTTCTAATGTTTTTTAAAAGCCTGCAATCACAAGTTTGCAATCAACCGTGCAGGTCCTCAACACAAAATGATTGTCAACCAGGATCAGGGTACAGACCTGAACAATTAGCATCTGTTTTCAGGCATTTAACAGGATGAAGACACAGAAAAAGGGTCCCTGCTGAGCTACTGTGACCAGAAGACAAGACAAAAATGTGGCGAGAGGCAGGAAACATATTACCCTTCCTGTCTCACCAGACACACCCTCGCAAAGTTCAGTTGAAATGTATCTGTGCCAAACTAAATGATATGTTATTCTGAGACACTTCTCCGATATGAGCCAGTTTCTCAACCCTTCACACCCTCAGCAGCTTTCAATAAACAGGTAGAACCAGGAGGTTACACCCAGGAGCATGTGAGGAGTTGCAAAGGCAAGTTAAAGCCAGATCCTTCGACAAACGAAGCAGGCTAACCTTTTCTAAACAAGGCTGCTTCCACATAGAGCTCCATGTTGGCTTCCAAATCGGGGTGCTTTTCTTCTCAGAGTATCCACATGATCATGTGTTCCAATAATCCACTTTTTAGGCTTTCCCCATCCTCAATATACTCTTTCCCCAACTGCTTCAGTCCAATGTTTTTTGGAAAGAATGCAGTCCAAGTGCACTAGAAATTACGGTGCACACGGGCCTGCTCTTCAAAGGTCCTGCCCACATCAGAACCACAACCAGAACCACATCAGCCTCTTGCAGGCACCATTTCCCCCCAACATTTTTATGCCTTGCCACCAGAAGGTTTTTAAAAAATCATGTTCTGTGCGCCTTGGCATTTAGTCATGCCAGCCACATGACCACAGAAACATCTAGCGGACAGCGTAGGCTCTTCAGCTTGGAAACGGAGATGAGCACCACCTCCTGGAGTGGGATTCAACTGGCTTTCAAGCAAGCGAAACCTTTACCTTTATAACACTATAGCACTGTAAGATCTGTCACCAAACGGGCATTTTTTCTGGGGGAATGCACCGGAACAGAGTTCCGGAACCTCTTCAGCAACATTCTCTTTAAATGTTTAAAAATTAATGAGTTTTCAGTATCCAGATTGAAAACTTAATTTCCCTCTTGAGAGTTCCAGCACTTCTTTTTCAGGAAGGAAGGAAGCAAGACCTGATTACCACTAATAGCACTATAGCGGATATAGTGTTATAGCACATTATAGTGCTATAGCACATTCACAAAGAACAAATCAAAGGTGAGGTGATGAGTTACCATGGCAGCTGTGATAAGCACCCTTCTGAGAGCCAATGAAAAGTTGCTGCAGAGTGGATGTCCTGAGTACCTCTGAGGACCTGCCTCCTGCGGACCTAAGTGCGGTGGAGGATCAGTCCCCAGCTCCAGAGGAGCCTCCACCTGAAGCTGACAAGGCTCAAGCAAGCACCTCTCAGGGCATTACCCCAGCACCACCAGCAGCGGAGCCACAGCCAAGCTCAAGCGCACCTGATTCACTTCCTCAGATGGAACGGCTAAGGTCACGATCCAGGCACGACTTGGCTGCTAGAAGAAAAGACGCACGCCTGCGTGGTCACAGATCACTCAGCCCTGAGTTTTAGGAGGAGCCGGGACCTCATTGCCAGCTGCTAACAAACACAGGAAGTGGCTGGGTATTTAGGTACAGTACAAAGACCAACAACTTGTGCTAGCAATGAGTCATTCTGGCTAAGCTCTGCACCCGCTTGGCTCGCATCAGCTAAACCTGATTCTGGACCTTCTGGCTCTGTCTGACTTCGGCTTGATTCTGGACCCTCTGGCTCGTGACTTCGGCTCTGTTTGACTTCGGCTTTTGGTCAACTCCTTGGACTGGTTTGCTCGTGAGTTTCCCTCTCTGACCTCGGCTTGGACTGACTCTGCTTTCGGCTTGTGTTTTGGACATGGTAATTCGTTCCTGATTTGGCTTGACCTTGGACTGTCTCGGACCGACTTGGCTCCTGACCTACTGGCACCCAGCCCGTGACAGAGGATGTGGAAGGGGAAAGTCCAAAAATGACAGAGGAAAGTGTACAGAGAACTCCCGCCTATGAAAGCAGCATGGAGAATCCTTACCATGCAGAGGCAGCCAAAGAGAAGGTGGGAAGAATTGGGAATGAAGGAAATGCTGTCCCAGGTGTCTGCCTCTAGAAGTCCAATTCAGAGCCAATCTCACTACACAGATAATCACTAGGCCAGACTCAAGCTTCTCTCTGCAGCCCAAGAGCCAGTTTGCTATAGTGGTTAGGAGCATGGACTGTAATCTGGAAGAACTGGGTTTGATGCCTCACTCCTCCATATGCATCTACTATGGCAAAGCTGTCAAACATGCAGCCCGGGGCCCGGATCAGGCCCCCAAAGGGCTTCTATCAGGCCGGTACTGGAACTGGCCATCTCCTGCTTCCAGTTCTGTTGCTGCTGCTGCATCATTGCTTGCTTCACCAGACTCTCTCCGTCACTCAGCCATTTCAAGTTTTCCCCTGGGTCCTAGACTCCGAACTCTGAGCAGGAGATTTCTGTGGTGAATGTTAATAAATCAAAAGTAGGTTTGTAGCTTACAGATACACACTCGAACAGCATACTCAAGATTGCAACATTTTGATGCAATAATTCAGAGCAAGGGGCGTTAGTTGTCAGATACTGTTAAATAAACAAAAAATTGCAAAGAGTGCAAATGTTTTAAGCACGGTTTTCTTTTAAGTAACAAAAAAAAATCTTTTGTGTTTGTGTCCTTTACAAAGTTTATATCTCCACTACCCGGCATGACATTTTATAACACACATGGCCCGGCCCAACAAGGTCTCATTTATGTCAGATCCGGCTCTCATAACAAATGAATTCGACACCCCTGTGCTACAGTGACCTTGGGCAGTCACAAGTTCTCTCAGAGCTGTTCTGGAAAGAGCAATTCTTGAAAGAGCTCTCTCAGCCCCACCTACCTCAAGGGGTGTCTTTTGTGGGGTGGGGTGGGGTGGGGTGGGGTGGGGAGGGGAGGGGAGGGGAGGGGAGGGGAAAGGAGATTTTAAGCCACTCTGAGACTCCTTCAGATAGTGAATGGCAGGGTATAAATCCAATCTCTTCCTCCACCACCTCCTCCTTGTCTTCTTCCATCTTGGTTGGGCCCTGCAGACTATACATGAACACATCCGTTCAATACAGTGTCTATCCGTTCTCATAGTCAAAAGCTGGGATACCTGTAAGGCAGAGCTTCTATTTCTGTCAGTTCCCCAGCGTCTTTTTTTACAAGGACATTAAAATATGCTGTGGTCTTAAACAAACCCTATTTAGTTTACCTCCCTTCCTGTTTATGGCTCACACTACTGGCCCATCTGGTCTCGAATCTTGTTTTGCACAGTGGCCAGCCAGTTGACTTGGAGGGATGAGAAACAGGGCATAGAGGACAAAGCCTTCCCTTACTTCTGACTTCTGTCACTAGTGCTGGGAGCTCTGCTGCCACTGAATATAGAGATTACCCTATTTGTTTAAACTGCCTTCGTGAACACAGTCAGGGCGGGACTAAACTTCTTAGCAAACCTGTCTTTCCAAACCAAGACGGGAAGACTGCGAACTTCTAGGGAATGCTGAACTCCTATCATATCCACTGATTCTTTCCTGAAATAATCCTTTTGGATTGACACACACACACACACACACCCGATTTACTAACATACAGTTTTGGAACACGACTATAGGAAAAAATGGAAAAATCACAATGGGTTTTTTTTTCACGAGATTGACCCCCCCCCCCTTCCTACGTACCAATTCTCCATTGCAATTATTCCACCGTCCACTCAAATAGGACTGCCAAGAAATCAGAGGGTTGCCCTGATCGGGATAGCCCAGGCAAGCCCGATCTTGTCAGATCTTGGAAGCTAAGCAGGGCCGACCCTGGCAAGTACCTGGAAGGGAGACCTCCAAGGAATACCAGGGCTAGGCCACAGAGGCAGGTAATATCAAAGCCACCTTTCTGAGATGTCCAAGCCCCACTAGGGATTCGCCAGAAGCCAACCATGACTTCCAGGCTCTCACAAACGCACACACACAAATACCAAAAAAGGAAAAGAAATCAGAGGTTTGTGAGCGCCCACCTTTGGATAAGTTTGTCTTTGTTGCTTTGTTAACTTGGGGGGCCTCATATGCTGCTTCATCCATCCATCCATTCATTAATTCATTCATATACCTGCCTGTTGCCCAGAAGCTGTCCCCCCCAGGGATAAGCCACCCAATAGGCCCCTACTCTTGGAATCCTGTATCAGACAAGGGGAAAAGGCTGCTAGAGTCCCTCAACCCATCTTTAAAGCATTTTTTTCTGCCATTAAAGAGAAACTTAGAACCAGCCATACATGTGTATTATATGACAACAAACTGCTTCTGACTTATGGTGACCCTATGAATGAATGACCTCCAAAACATTGTCATTAGCGGCCTTGCTCAGATCTTGCAAACTGAAGGTCATGGCTTTTTTTATTGTGTTAATCAATCGCATGTTGGGTCTTCCTCTTCTCCTACTGCCTTCAAGTTTTCCTAGCATTATTGTCGCTTCCAGTGAGTCTGGTCTTCTCATGTTGTGATCAAAGTACGAGAGCCTCAGTTTAGTCATTTTAGCTTCTAGGGAAAATACAGACTTGATTTGATACAGAACTCAAGCCATATATACAGTTAACATAAAATGCCAACCAAACCCAGGAGAGCCCCGAGGACCTATTGTTAAGAGTCTGTCTTGGATTCCTAATAATTACTTTAACCCCACCTGTGAATGATGCACCTGTTTCAGAGTGGTAAACTTGAAATGTAAGCAGGTATCCTGCCTTGCCCAGAGAAACAGGACATTAACTAGGTAATAATTTCTACCATCGCCCAAGCTCGTCCTTCGTCTTTTAACTTTAATTCAGTCAAGGTTTCCACACACTCTGCCAGCACCAGTGAAAACTGGATTTTTCCTTCCAAATTCAAACCTGAACAGTTCAACAGACAAGAAATACAAAAAAGGGCTCTTCTGCTCAGTAATTTGGATTTGGCCACCCTTGGGACTTGGAATCCACTTGGAATCAGGCACGTTTTCTCTTCCAAATACCAACAACAACAACAACACACACACACACTATCTTCAAGGAATCAGACCTAACAGACCAGTTTTTCAAATAGGTTGTTAATTTCGCCATTACTGCATATTTAGCAAGTTTATTTTCCCATTCTTCTAAACGTGAGCAGGTCTAGTTTCCATTTTGCTGCATAAATAGTGTTGTCACCATGTATTTGTATATCTCTTCTAAAATTTTTGAATATTTATAAGGCAGAACACCTAATAGCGTGCTCTTGGCTTCCATTGGGAATTTAAACTTTAATATGTTCTGCATTTTTCGGTGCATTTCTTTCCAATATCTTTTTGCTTTTTTACAAATCCACCACATATGACAGAAGGTTCCATCTATGTCTTGACATTTCCAGCATTTTCCTTTGTGGTTTTTGTGTGCTTTTTCAATGTCCTTTGGAATTATATACTATCTAAAAAAACATTTTGTACCAATTTTCTCTTAGTGTCTGGCTGACTGTATATTATATTTGATATCTTTTCCCACTGTTGCATAGATACCTGTTCTTTAAAGTTTTGCATCCACTTAGTCATACATTTTTTCACTTGTTCACCTTCTGTTTCCAGCTGAATTAAAATTTTATACATCTATTGTAGTGCTTCTTTTTTGTTTTGTAATCAGCTGCTCAAACTCAGTTTCATCTCTTAGAATTCCACCTTCAGTACCCATTATCTCCTTTAGTCTTGAGACCGAAAAAATATCAGTCGTTAAGTGCTTACACCTAGCAATATTCAGATCTCGGTATTATTCTGGCACACATTTCAGATAGGGTTGCCAAGCCCCAGATGGGAGCAGGGGAGCCCCCCATTTCACAGGTTCCTGCCCGCCACTGGCCAGCTGGCCAGCGGGAGGAAGTCCCGCCCCCAACAGCCATGACCATGCATGACATCCCTGAACTGATGATGTCATGCGCAAGTGATATCATCACACCGGGGATGTTGCATGGTGACTATCTTGTATGTTGGGCAAAACTCTATGGTATAGTCTCACGGTGGTAGCCATTCACAAATGCGGGGGGTACATTTCCCAGGGTGCGCAGAGGCACAGCACTTGGCTAGGGATGACAGCCTCCGGGTGGGATGTGAGGATCCCCGGGAATTACAGCTCATATCCAGACTACAGAGATCAATTCCCCTAGAGCAGGGGTGGGCAAACTGTGGCTCGGGAGCCGCATGCGGCTCTTTCACATCTATTATGTGGCTCCCGGCAGGGCGGCTGGGGAAGCGAAATATCATTAGCAAACAAATACCATTGGACAAATTAATATCATTATCCATATCTGCTTTTACCCCTTTTGTTATTATTTTTGGCGGTCTCATTTAATGTTAATAAAAAGCAGGTTTGCTTATTTTCCAAGAAAAGCAGGTCATATTTGTTCCTGTCTTGCGGCTCTCAAACGTCTGATGTTTATTCTATGCGGCTCTGACGTCAAGCAAGTTTGGCCACCCCTGTTCTAGATGGCTCTGACGCTGAGCGAGTTTGCCCCCCCCTGCCCTGGAGAAAATGAATGGTTTGGAGGGTGGACTCTGTGGCCTTGCACCCCACTGAGGCCCCTGTCCTCCCCAGGCTCTATCCCCAAGTCTCCAGGAGTTTCCTAACCTGGGTCTGGCACCCTGACCCCCTTATTCCCTGCTGGTGGCTGGGGGGACGACCTGGCTACCCTACTTGGGACTCAGCAGAAAACATGTCTGAAATGCTGGGAGGGACAAACAAACAAATAAAAAACAGAACAAAGGAACCAAAAACGAAAACCAAAATATCACAGTTTGACCTCTTTCTTGGCAATGCTGTTTATGACTGCCGGCTGCCATGTTTTCTGCCATTCTGCTCTCAACAATAGCCATTCTGGCTGGCAGCCCCCCCCCCCCCCAAAAAAAAAGCCCAGCATACTTCCCAATGGCTCAGGCAGACCTGAGGTCAAGCACCCAGTCTGGACGTCCAGTCCATCCTTACTATCCTCGGTGACGCTGTTCTCCTGGATCAGCTATCAGATCAATCCTGGTTTTGCCCACAGCCCATCACAGACCTCTGCTGCCTATAAATATCCCTTGGAAAAACCAAAAAAGGGGTCACCTTCCTATCACCGCCCATGTTGTGACCACCAGAGCAAACTTGAGAGTAGAGCTTCCCAACCTTTTTGAGATTTTTTGGGTGGCCAAACTTGCTTAACATGAGGGCCACACAGAATAAACGTCAGATGTCCGAGAGCAGCAAGACATGAACAAATATTACATGTTTTTACGGGGAAATATGCACATTGGCTTTTTATTGACATTAAATGAGACTGCCAAAAATCATAACAAAAGGGGTAAAAGCAGATATTGATAATGATATTCGTCCAGTGAAAATTTGTTTGCTGATGATATTTAGCTTCCCCAGCCGCCCTGCTGAAAGCTGCACAATGTGTGTGAAAGAGACACATGCGGCTCCGAAGCCACAGTTTGGCCACCCCTGCTCTAAATAATCCACTTTCAATCCACTTTTGAATTGGATTTTGCCAGTTCACACAGTAAAATCCAGTTAGAAAGTGCATTGAAAGTGGATTGTTTAGTGTGTGTGATCACAGCCTCTGTGTGTGTGTGTGTGTGTGTGTGCGCGCGCGCGCGTACATGCGTGCGCACCTCTGGAATTCTGGCAGAGTGGTGTGCAGAGAGCCACAAAACGGCTACTGCAGGAGGTGAAGCCAGCCACAAAATGACTGCCGCAGCTTTCCGTTCACTTGCACCATGAAGATCTTGTGCTGTCCTGGTAGATATAGGCAAAGCAACATTTCAAAAAATCTGCACAGCCAATCAGATCTCCAGTGGGAAATGTGAAGCCTTGCTGGGCAAAAACCTGACCCCCTCCAGTTTCTCAAAACAGTTTGGCAGGAGCCACTGCACCACAGCACCCTGGGGAACCCCAGTGTGAGATTCCTGACCCGTTTGATGGGCAACTTCTGTGGATGGCACTGCAATACATATAAACTCCAGGGACCCAGAAGAAATTCAGGTTCTGAGTCCACATTCCGACCAAACAAAATCACAGGAGGGCAGAAAACCTAGTGTACGGGGAAGAAACAAGCTGCCTGAATTTGAGAGCTACGGAAAGTTCTGGGAGTACAGGAACCTTCTTGTCCCATATGCCTCCTGCAGCTGCGTCCTCTAATTATAGCCCTACTAGAGTAGCAACCAGTTCCTCTCTGCCCCTTTCCCCAGCCAATAAAGTCTTTGCAAATGGCATCATGCCACATGAACGCACATAAGCGCACACACACCCATCTCAAGGGATCAGCAGGAACTGTGCCCTAGTTACAGGCCTTAAGATATAAGAGGGCCAACAAACTGCTCTTAACAAACACAAATTCATTGTACGAGAGAGAGAGAGAGAGAGAGAGAGAGAGAGAAAGAAAGAAAGAAAGAAAGAAAGAAAGAAAGAAAGAAAGAGAGAGGAAGGGAGGAGGGAAGGAAGAAAGGGAGGAAGAGAGAGAGACAAAAGACAGAGAGAGGCACAGAGAAAGACAGAGAAAGACAGAGAGAGAGAGAGGGGAAGGAAGGGAGGGAGGGAGGGAGGGAGGGAGGAAGGAGACAAAAGACAGAGAGAGACACAGAGAAAGACAGAGAAAGACACAGAGAGAAAGAGAGAGACAGAGAAAGAGAGAGGAAGGAAGGAAGGAAGGAAGGAAGGAAGGAAGGAAGGAAGGAAGGAAGGAAGGAAGGAAGGAAGGAGAGAGACAAAAGACAGAGAGACACAGAGAAAGGCACAGAGGGAGAAAGAGAGAGAGAGAAAGAGAGACAAAGGAAGGGAAGGAAGGAAGGAGAGAGAGACAAAAGACAGAAAGACAGAGAGAGACATAAGGAGACAGAGAAAGAAAGAAAGAAAGAAAGAAAGAAAGAAAGAAAGAAAGAAAGAAAGAAAGAAAGAAAGAAAGAAAGAAAGAAAGAAAGAAAGAAAGAAAGAAAGAAAGAAAGAAGAAAGAAAGAAAGAAAGACTCAGTAGAAATCTGTTCCACAGATTCAAGTTGTGGATTCTTGGAGGTGCCAAGCTAGGTTTGCCCGCTCTGAGCTGGGAAATACCTGGAAATTTGGGGAGTGGAAACTGGGGAGGGTGGGGTTTGGGGAGAGGAGGGTTTTCCTGTAGAGTCCACCCTCCAAAGCTGCCATTTTCTCCAGGGGAACTGATCTCCGTTGTCTGGAGATCAACTATAATAGCTTAGCAGGAGATATCCAGGTGCCACCCGGAGGTTGCAATCCTATGTCAAGCATGCACGCAGGCACAATCAACATGTTGCTTTCGATTCATCCGGCCATCTTTTTTCCAAAGCAGATCATATTTCCGTAACTCCTTTATCCTCCCAACAGACAGGTCACAGTTTGAGAGTCCAGTGGCACCTTTAAGATCAGCAAATATTCAAGGCATAAGCTTTCACGTGCATGCACATTTCTTGATGTCACAGAGGTGGGAGTGACCATACAGGCCATCTAGCCCAACCCCTGATCAGTGCAGGATCAGCCTAGAGCAGGGGTGGTCAAACTGTGGCTCAGGAGCTGCATGCGACTCTTTCACACATATTGTGCGGCTCCCAGCAGGGCAGCTGGGGAAGCGCAGGGGAGGCATGCTTTCCCTCCCTCTCTCCCATCTATTTGCATTTTCTCTCTCTCTCTCTCTTTCCTTCCTTCCTTCCTTTCTCTTTCTTTCCACCTCTTTCATTCTTTCTTTTCACCTCTATTTCTCTCCAACAAATATCATTAGCAAACAAACAAATACCATTGGACAATAAATATTATTATCAAT
Source organism: Lepidodactylus listeri (assembly GCA_029233225.1). Classification (NCBI taxonomy): domain Eukaryota; kingdom Metazoa; phylum Chordata; class Lepidosauria; order Squamata; family Gekkonidae; genus Lepidodactylus; species Lepidodactylus listeri. The sequence continues at coordinate 7,874,738 of JARCFY010000021.1, read as the reverse complement.
ATCTTTTTTTACCTCTTTTGTTTTTTGTTTTTGCAGTCTCATTTAATGTTAATAAAAGGCAAATTTGCATATTTTCCAATAAAAACGTGTGTGTAATATTTGCTTATGTCTTTCGGCTCTCAAACATCTGACGTTTATTCTGTGTGGGTCTTACACTGAGCTAGTTTGGTCGCCCCTGGCCTAGAGCATCCCTGACAAGCGTTTGTCCAGCTGCTGCTTAAAGACTGCCTGTGAAGGGGAGCTCATTACCCCCCTAGGCAGCTGATTCCACTGCTGAACAACTCTCCCTGTAAAAAAGTTTCCCCTAAGATCAAGCCAGTACCTTCCCGCTCTTAATTTAAACCCATTATTGTGAGTCCAAAGTAGATCGAGGACAAGCCAGGAGAACCCCAGAGGATGCATGTTGTGTACTAAATGGCAACCGCGCACGCGGTTGGGCAAACTACCGAAGCTTCGCATCCGTAGACAATAGCCCATGCTATTGGACCTAACTTGGACCAATCAGCTCAGCAGGATCCTGAAAGGGACCTATGGTCAGGGGCAATGCTCCCTCTAAGCTGTGGAGTCTTGTGAGCAGAAATTCTACTTTGTGAGCTCCTGGCATTAAAGTTGTGAGCCAGCAGTTTGGCCACTGCATAAATTAGTGTGCTCTGGAGCCATCCTTCCTGAGTGAAGACAAAAATGTGCAGGCTAGAGGATAAAAAGCTGTGAGCTAGCTCACATTAAGAAGAAGAAGAGAAGAGGAGATTGGATTTATACCCCGCCCTCCACTGCCCAAGGGAGTCTCAGAGCGGCTTACTCAGCTTAGAGGGAACTAGGGCTGCCAAGTCAGCCCCGGGGGGCGGGGGATCCCCCGCTACAGGGGTTCCTGATCCGTCTGGCATCCCTTTCTCCTACCTACCCATCCATCCAGGGCAACCATAACAGGGCAGAAAAATGGGCATCTCCATGGCAAATAAACAGAGGTGCACAAGCAAAAATGTGATTCCCCCCGCAACAGCAGTGTGATGTAAATCCACATCTGGTTGTGCCGCTTCTGACTGAAGCTCCAAACAATTACAAGCATTTCCAGATGGTCATCTCCTCTCCGCCTAGCCTCCCTCGCAGGGTTGTTGTGAGGATAAAATGGAGGAGAGGAGGAGCCGTTTTGTATCCCCCTTGGGAAGGAAGGCGGGCTATAAATGGCATTAACAAATACACAGTCAATTGGTTTTAGTTTGTTCCTGTCCGGGGTTTTTTTTTTATCACAACAGGGAACTTGTGGTTGTGATATTTCTTGAGAAAACAAAAGGTGAAACCTAAAACTCAGTGGGGGGGGGGGGGGGAGGAGAAACACCCAAGACTGTATTGTCTCTGAAGATGTCCGAAACACGGATGGGTTCAGGGCTTTTTTGGTAGAAAAAGCCCAGCAGGAACTCATTAGCATATTAGGCCACACCACTGACAGCACAGCTTATTAGCATATTAGACCACACCCCCATGTTGCCAGAAGAGTGGTCATCCAGCCACGCCCACCGTTTGCTTCTTATTCTGTTTGCCTTGTTTGTTGTCAAAACCCAGGGCTTTTTTTTGGAGCAGGAATTAATTTGCATGTTAGGCCGCCTACCCCTAATGTAACCAATCCTAATGAGTGTCTGCTGTTGGGTGTGGCCTATTATGCAAATGAGTTCCTGCTGGGTGTGGCCAACTCAGGAGCCAGCCGGAGCTCCGTTCCTGTGCGTTCCTGCCCCAAAATAGCCCTGGACGGGCTAATAGAATACGAATGGTCAAAGTTACTTTGTTTTAACGATTTGTAGGTATGTTTCTTTGTTCTGTTCTGTGTTTCACAAGATACGGGGATAGCCCACTTTTAAATGTTGGAGCCCATGGACCCTGCATTTCAACTGCGGTTAAACTGGACACCTCGCTGCCACCAGAGAATTCCAAGTTCCCATGAATCCACGCAGCAGCTCTTCGTATCAACCAGAGAGACACGTAAAAGAGCCGGTATTGTAATCTCAGCATACAGATGAAATCTTTGTTTATGGGGAAAGGGAAGGACCAAGCACTCTCTCCCTTTCTGTCTCCTGAAACAAAATGGCCGTCGCTTGGAATCTTTTTGATAACATGAACAAGTTCAAATTTACTCGGTCCGTTGACCCACTGATTTTCAGTCATGTGAGTTTTGGACCTGATGTCTCTGGCCGCCAGAGAACTCTGCGTTTTATGTTTGAGTCTTTTATAATCATTCCTTGAGGCATCCAAGCAAAAATTTACTTCAACTCAATAAAACTGCAAAAGCCTAGAGAACCCGCTTTCACAGGATTTGTGGCCCGCTTTTGGGTCAGGACCCATAAGTCGGGAAATGCGGCTCTACGGCATCACACCCCACTGAGGTCCCTCCCCTCTCTGAACCCTGCAACCCCCCAGGTTCCACCCACAAATCTCCAGGAATTTCCTAGTCCGGAGTTGGCAATGCTGTGGGAGCAAGCCTACTCAAAAGTAAATCCTCACATTATTCAGTGGGGTTTAATACCAGAAAACTGTCCTTCAGACTGCAAACATGGCCACGCATAGCGGTGCCAAGCCAACTCCAGGTTCAGAAATGCCTGGAGATTTGAGGGCGAGCTTTAGGGAGGGCAGGGACCTTGGTAGGGTATAATGGCAAGCGGTCCACCTTTTCCAAAGCAGCCATTTTCTTCAGGAGAAGTGGAATTTTTTAAAGAAATACATAATAAATAAGCAATGCATGTACTCTGGAGATCAGTTGTCATTCCAGGAAATCTCCAGCCCCCCCATCTGGAGTGACCTTGATTTATTGTCAGGGGTCATTTTGTAGAAAAAGAGGTGCAGGAGCTCATTTGCATAACTCATTTGCATATGCCACACCCCCTAACATACCGGACGTGTGTCAGAAGGCCACACCCACCCCTCAGGCTCCACTCCACAGGTGAGTGAAACTGACCTGCTCTTCCTCCATTCCCTTCCCCATCCAATACTTTGTGCAGTAAAAAGAAGCGTCAAGAACACACCCTCATTCTCTTCCTGCTCCCTTGAAACCACCAGGTTTCAAGTAGACTTGAGATACCCAGGACATGTGCACCACCCATCCCTCCCCCTTCCCCTCCCCACAACAAGACACCCTGTGAGGTAGGTGGGGCTGAGAGAGGTCTTTTGAGAACTGCTCATGAGAGAACAGCTCTGAGAGATCTTGTGACTGGCCCAAGGTCACACCAGCAGCTGCATGTGGAGGAGTGGGGAATCAAACCTGGTTCTCCCAGATTAGAGTCCAACTCCTGACCACTACACCAAACTGATGGGGTGGAAGCTGCTGAAAGGTTGGTGAAATTTCTCCAGTACTTATATGCCATGTGCCCAGATAAAAAATGGTATACTTAGAAAATTTATATGCCACCTTGAGCAAGTCTCTGGAAAAGCAGCACACAGTCATAAAAGGAGCAATGATAAAATTATCAATATTAAAACAAAACATTAAAAACAATAAAGACCCTAGCAGGGCTTTCCCCGGGGCGCTGCGCCTCTGCACTGCTCAGGGAAGCCGAGGAGGAGGCGGGGCTTGGTCATGTGCCCGCCCCCTGGGCTCCTCACTCCCGGAGCTGCGCTCCTGCGTGCTCCCGCTCCAATGGATCCCTGTTTATTGTATACTTATGGTGTGTTTCATTCGGTTCTTAATTGGTTGCTCGTATACATTATGATTTTTCAGCTAGAGGTTCTTCTTTTGAGAAAGCAACAGCGATACGCGAAAACAAAGCTAGCAGACACGTTAAGCAACGTTGGAACTGCAGAGTACTGGAGTCGGAGACACAGTGAAGTGAAATCGGCAAGCATGTTTAGCCAACAAACAACACCCCACAATGCAACTGGGCGCAGTCCTGCAGAACTGCTCATGGGTCGGCGGCTCACAACCAGACTGGACCGCCTGCATCTGACTGCGCTCCAGAACATAGCATGGGCCCAGAACAGCAGAAGGCTCCTCAAGGGTTCTTCCCGGAGGACCCGGTCTACGTTAAGAACTATGCCGAGGGTCTGGCCTGGCTGCCAGGCCGGATACGACATGTGATGGGGCCTCTATCCTACGAGGTCACCGGGGAAGAAGGCCAGATTTGGAAATGCCACTTGGACAAACTGCACCGCCAGCTCCTGACCCCCGCAACGGACAGACCAGAAGAGAGCGAGGACGAGACCCCCCACTCCTGAGCCTACAGACGAGAACATGGGTGAAACGCCGGCAACAGAGTTTTGCCAGCCTCACCCGACAGCCGACACTCACACCGCCCTGTCTCCTACACCAGCCTCCGTGGGCGAACCAGGTCCGTCTCCGGAACCAGTCGTGGCAACTCCCGAGCTGCCCGCCAGAGACACAGCCGTATGCCGTTCGACCAGGGAACAGTGAAGACCAACCTACCTCAAAGACTTTGTGTGTTAGGAGGGTCCGAACTATGGCGGGAGGGGTGTTGTGTTCGAATGCGGTCTGGCCATGCGGTCCGGGGCAAGCACATGGCCGAGCGCAGACAGAGCGTCGCTCCAGAACACAATAGACTGGCTGGATTGTGATTTAGACCCATCGGTCAGCTAGGACGCAAATAGGGACCAATGATCTGGGGAGGCTTAATTGTAACCCTATCAGAGTGTGTGGGCGAGGCCGGGGGCGCGGTTTAAATGCGCATATAAGCAGACCAGCCATGTGTTCCAGAACCTCCTAATAAACCACGATTTCACTCGATGGCGTCTCTGGACCGAGTACTTTATAGTGATTCAGAACATTCTGTCATTTGGTGTTTTGTACGTGGGTTTTTTTGTGCGTGGTTTTCGCCCCCATCTGGAGCCTGGCAACCAATGTTCCCTCTAAGCTGGGGCGTCCCGAGAGTGAAAATTCTACTTTCTGAGCTACCAGCATTAAAGTTATGAGCAGGTGATGTCGCTGCTGCATAAATCAGTTTGCTCCGGAGCCCTCCTTCCTGAGCTAAGACAAAAATGTGTGAGCCGGAGGATAAAAAACGGTGAGCTAGCTCACACTAACTCAGCTTAGAGGGAACACTGCCGGCAACCCTGGCCACCTGGCCTCCTCCCCTTCGGCAGCCTGTGCCCAGAAAAGGAGAGGCTTCTTATAGAAATTTCGGATGCTCTGCCACTCAAGAGGAGACTGTGGGAATCGGCGTAGTGCTGCTGACGGGGCTTTTGCAAGACAGAGCGTGTGACCCGGGGGAGGAATGGTGTTCTTTAGCGGTGAGCCTGGGCCGGGCTGGGCTTGCACAAGAGAATCCGCGCCTGAGTCGGGGAGGGGGAAGGCAAAAGTCTCTCCCAGGAGGGAGCTGGCAGGCCTCCTGCATACCGAGAGAGGTTTCCAGGCAACCGCGAGCCCATCATGCACTGCAGCATGCCTTGCAAACAATTCCTGCCACGTTGGCGGAGAGCATGGAAATTTACTGCTGTCTCTCCCTCCCCCCCCTCCTTCCTGTTCAAACATCCCTTTCTAAACTTTGACACCAGTTCCGTGCAAAAGAGAGAGATGCTGTGTGTGTCTCTCTCTCTCAACAGTCTCTAGCCCTGGATTATAAACTGCAGAGAGCACTTTTTAATATACGTCTGGGCTTTTTTGTTTTTTGGGGGGGGGGTTTTAGAAAAAAAGAACAATGTGCAAAACACTAATTTCCGCACATGATTGATCGTTTCACAAACTGGCTCCGGGAGAAGAGCAATGAGTTGGTTCGGGTTCACAGCGGGACAGTTTTGCACGTGACCCCAAAGGGGACTGGGTGGCCATCTGCCTGGGGACTGGTGGGCTTGCCTGAAGAGCCCCCATGGGTGGCTGACCGGTGACCCTTGGGAAAACCAAGCAGGTGTTTTAAGAAAGGGGACTTTTACGATTGTGTTAAGAACAAAAGAAATGGTTTGGGAAAACGCTTAGAAGTTCTTGGAAGGCTGCAGGGTGGGAGGCAGACCAGAGGCTGTGGGTTGCGATATGGTTGCCAAGCTCCAGGTGGGGCCTGGAGATCTCCTGGAATTACAACTGATCTCCAGATGACAGAGATCCGTCCCCCTGGGGAGAATGGCTGATTTGGAGGACTCCATGGCATTAACCTCCCCCCCCCCGCCGAGGTCCCTTCACTCCACCAGCCCCACACTCTCTAGGTTACACCCCCATAATCCTCCAGGAATTTCCCAACCCGGCGCAGGTAACCCTAGTACCACAACCTAGTTTCCAAGGAATCTCTTTGCAATGAAGCTGACCCAGTTGGGTGTAGTGGTTAGTAACACGAACTCTGATCTGAGAGAACCGGGTTTGATGCCCCACTCCTCCATACGCAGCTGCTGGTGTGACCCTGGGTCAGTCACAAGTTCTCTCAGAGCTGTTCTGGAAAGCGCAGTTCTTTCAGAGCTCTCTCAGTCCCACCTACCTCCCAGGGTGTCCGTTGTGGGGAGGGGAAGGGGAAGGGAAAGGAGATTGTAAACCACTCTGGGACTCCGTGAACCTCCTCCTCCTCTTCTTCTGAAGTTGATTCCCAGTTCCCAGTTCCTTATTCTAGGTCTACCATATTTTCAAAAACCAAGAAAGGGGACATTTCCTAACTGACTACTTCAAACAAGCGATCCCTATGACGCATCTCATTTTAAATATGCAGGGGTCATTTCGTAGAAAAAGAGGTGCCGGGGCTCATTAGCATAACTCATTAACATAACTCATTTGCATATGCTACACCACCTGACATCACTGGAAGTATGTCAGAAGACAGGAAGGGAGAGAGAGAGAGAGGGAAGGAAGGAAGGAAGGAAGGGAGGGAGGAAGGAAGGAAGGAAGGAAGGAAGGAAGGAAGGAAGGAAGGAAGAGCTGGCACAGAGGGGACAGCCACTAATCCAAGCCTCAGAAACACCACTATTCTGGGAGGATAGCTTCAGTGGTGGCTGAAGCCTCCAGAAGGCTGGTCGGAGGAACAAGGACCTTTCCAGGGGACGGAGTCATTTTGCTGCAGCCATGACACAAGCAGCCATTCCCCTGGGGGGGCTGGCACCAACTCCTGGAGCTGTGCTCCCCCGAGCTCCTGCTCGAAATGACCCCTGTTCCTATGTTAAGGGATTTTTCCCTTTAAATCTAATGACTAACTCCCTCCTTTTACCCAGGTCTATCTGGGAGAGAGAGAGAAACTCACTTCAAGGCTTTTCCTCTAGCAAAGTAGGCAGCTTTATTTAAGAACGAAACTCATTCTGACACCGGCTTGTTCAACAACAAACTGGCATTCGGAACAGACACGGAGTTCATCCTTTATAGGAAAATAACAAAAGGACAGGCTCCAGTAGCTAAATCCCATCCCCTAGACATAATTCACTTCACCCCCTGTTTACTGAACATTTCAAACGTCTAGGAAGGACATAAGAGGAAAACAATCCTTCCACAACTTGGAAGAGAGTTAAGAGCAGGGGTCCTTTTGAGCAGGAGCTCGGGGGAGCGCAGCTCCGGGAGTTGGTGCCAGCTCCCCCCCCCATGGGGGAATGCCTCCTTGTGTCATGGCTGCAGCAAAATGACCCCGTCCCCTGTAGGGCTGCCAGCCTCCAGGTGGGGCCTGGGGATCTCCTGTTTTTACAACTGATCTCCAGCTGACAGAGATCAGCTCCCCTGGAGAAAATGGCTGCTTTGAAGAGTGGACATTGTACCCTGCTGAGACACCTCCCCTCCCCAAACCGTGCCCTCTCCTGGCTCCACCCCCAAAGTCTCCAGGTATTTTCCAACCCAGACTTGGCAACCCTAGTCCCCTGGAAAGGCCCTTGTTCCTCCGACCAGCCTTCTGAAGGCTTCAGCTGTCCCCTCTCTGCCAGTTCTTTCTTTCTTTCTTTCTTTCTTTCTTTCTTTCTTTCTTTCTTTCTTTCTTTCTTTCTCTCTCTCTCTCTCTCTCTCTCTCTCTCTCTCTCTCCCCTTTCTTGCCTTCTGACATACTTCCGGTGATGTCAGGTGGTGTAGCATATGCAAATAAGCAATGCTAATTAGTTATGCTAATGAGCTCCTGCACCTCTTTTTCTACGAAAGGACCCCTGGATAAGAGAGACCCTGCACTGTGACCAGGAAAACGGCTGTGTGAAGTTAAGGGGTGTTAATTAACAGGTTTTGGGCAAGGGTGAGAGAAGGAAAGAAGCATCACAGAAACTTAACTTGAAAACATGATCAATCTGTCTCATGCCCAATAAACAAAACGATGCGAGAATACTGGATCCTTATCCAGCATTCTAATAATGAACTAAATTTCTCTAACACCCTACTCTTTAAGCTGTGGTAATGGTTAATAACGAGGAATATTCCCCTTCCAACCCAAAAAAGTTAACATTTTTTTCCCTCCATAGAGAACAATGTTTGGGGGCCCACAGAATTGGACCCCGTGGTCCAATCTTCTTGAAACTTAGTGGGTATTTCGCGGAGAGGCCCCAGCAGCTACCCTGCAAGTTTGGAGCCTCTCCCTCAAACCCCCTTTCCTCCAGCCCCTCATATACCCTATGAGTTTTTGCCATTGATTTCAATGGCCCCTAGGGTATAATGGGGCTGAAACTGACATTCCCTTTCTGACACACTTCCGGGGATGTCAGGGGGCGTGGCCTATGCTAATGAGTTATGCTGATGAGTTATGCGAATGAGCTCCTGCACCTCCTTTTCTACGAAAGGACCCCTGTCAACAAGAGTAAATAAATGCTTTGATCTCATTGTAGGCATGTAGTCACCATCTTGAATGTTGAATTTCCTGTCTTTGTTGCTGACCAAGGAGAAGGAGAAGAGTGGCCATTAACCTTTCTCTCTAGCAACGTGACTGTTAGCATTAGCTGGATGCCAGGATGTGTTATTTTGCCCTAGCCTTATTTAAAGGCAAAAATCTCAACAAAATGCTTCCTCACCCATGATCCCAGCTGCCGGGGAAGGACATGTGGGCGGTGCCCTCCTCCACACAGTGCTCCTAATGGCCACGGCGATGGCACCCCAGCTGCACCCACAGCCCAGCAGCATCAGGGAATGGGCACACAGGTCGTACGAGCAGCACTGACTTCAGGTGGTAGGAGAACTTGAGAGTGGGTGGGGGAAGGACACAGAGGCACAGAGGGGCATGCAGGTTAGTAGGCAAGGAGGGGCTGGTAATGCGTATGGGGAGGGCCTGGGCACTCTCTGCACCCCCCGCCCCAATCTGGAATCACCCCCTGCCACTATTAAATCACAGCTGTGGGGGTCAGCTGAAAAACTGGCACTCCTATTGGTTTTATCTGCTGGGGATGTTCCCAGGTACCCTCTTCCCAGTCTTGGAAGCAAAAAGGGACAGGCGTCAAGCTATGGGGTTGCCAGTTTGGTGTAGTGGTTAGGAGGGTGGACTCTCATCTGGGAGAACCGGGTTTGATTCCCCACGCCTGCAATTGCAGCTGCTGGCTTGACCCTGGGTCAGTCACAAGTTCTCTCAGAGCTGTTCTCACACAAGCGTTCCTCGAAAGAGCTCTCTCAGCCCCACCTGCCTCACAGGGTGTCTGTCGTGGGGAGGGGAAGGGAAAGGAGATTGTAAGCTGCTCTGAGACTCCTTCGGGTAGTGAAGAGCGGGGTATACATCCAATCTCCTCCTCCTCCTCCTCGCCAGTTTCTGTGTGCGGCCTGGAGAATCCCCAGAATGACAACTGAGCTTCAGACGACGCAGATCGGTTTCCCTGGAGAAGATGGCAGCTTTGGAGAGTGGACTCCATGGCGTTGCATCTCACTGCAGCCCCTCCCACCCTACTAAAGCCCCACCCCCAAATCTCCAGGAATTTCCCAACCCAATGGCGGCAATTCTAATAGGATTCATTTTTGAAGAAATAAAACTCAGACCCAGGGACATGTCCGAACATCAGCAGCACTTACTATTTACCTAGCTATTTATCTAGCTGAGTAGCTAGCTAGCTTTTAGGCAAGGCCCTTTTCCTAACCCTTTTTTAGATTTAGAGGTCTGTTTCAGAGGAGAAACTGCCCAGAGACAGATTGCTCATCATGTACCACGTCAGCCCTGTCAAGACATGCATACTAAGTATGTTCTTTATGCGCCAGATTGCCATCCAGCCAGGGAAAAAAACACCTTGTCCTGGCTGTTCGTTGCAGGGTGGCGGTTCCGGGGGAACCAATTGCTGGACAAATAGTGAGGAAATGTGGTTTTCTTTTCCCCACATTCATTGTCTCCTCCCTAATACAATTACCACTGTTACAAGCACTATCCTTCTGCGAGGATATCAGCCTCCAAACGGGGTCCTGGAGTTCTCCTGGATTTACAACTGATCTCCAGACCACAAAGATCTGTTCCCCTGGTGGAAATGGCTGCTGAAGGGGGGGGGGGGCCTCACATTCCCCTCCTCCATTTTCTCACAACAACGAACCCGTGAGGTAGGCCAGAGTGAGAGTTTGTGACGGGCCCGGGGTCACCCAGTTAGCTTCCACGGTAGAGGTGGGGATTCGAACCCAGTTCTCCCAAGATCCCAGTTCGACACTATCCAGTGCACCGTGCCAGCTTATTGACCTGTAATTTTTATTTACTTTTTTATTTATTGACATTATTTATAGTCTGCCTTTTCCACAGGGAGTCAAGGCGGATTACACGTAAAGAGCCAGTACAATGGATAAAATGGGGCATTCAATAGCCAGTGCATTAGGATTTTAGAAGCCTGGAACCACCAGAAAGAACTGAGGCAGGGAGGGCCTCAGTGTTCACAAGACACAGTAAGCGGCACAGGGATTACACATTAGGATTCTACTATCAAGGAAACTTAGCATTGACGTAGACAGGAGAGGGATGGTAACTCCCACCCGGGAACCATGGCAGCATTAGCTGACATCTACTTCCAGTAAGCGATATACAGCCGTATAGACCGCAGTCCAGAACCATTTATCCAAGCAAGCAAGCTTGTAAACACATGAAGCGAGCCAATTCGGTGTAGCGCTTAACAGAGCAGACTCTAATCGGGGAGGACCGGGTTCGATTCCCCACTCCTCCGCGTGCAGCTGCTGGTGTGACCTTGGGTCAGTCATACGTCGAAAGAGCCCTCTCAGCCCCACCTACCTCACAGGGTGTCTGTTGTGGGGAGGGGAAGGGAAAGGAGATTGTAAGCCGCTGTGAGACTCCTAGAAAAGGGTGGGGTATAAATCCAATCTCCTCCTCCTCCTTCAAAATTTCAGGGTAATTTAAAAAAAAATAAAAAATTTCAGGGTAGCCATTTTGGTCTGCAGGAGGAGACCTAGATCCAAGTCCAGGAGCCTCTTGGAGACAAACTAGGTTTTGAGTACGAGCTTTCAAGAGGCAAAGCTCCCTTCGTTAGATATAAGTCAAAATGGAGATCCCTGAGTTCTTATACCCCAGTCAAAAGGTGGGAGGGCTGTTGCAGAGAAGGGAGTCAGCATGCAGAGGTACAAGGCGCACTGTAATCAGCTTGATTAGAACAGAGGGGAAGTGTTAAAGGACAGGAAATTAGAGCAGAGAAGAAGAGGAGACTGGATTTATACCCCACCCTTCACAACCCGAAGGAGTCTCAGAGCGGCTTACAATCTCCTTTCCCTTCTCCTCCCCACAACAGACACCCTGTGAGGTGGGTGGGGCGGAGAGAGCTCTCTTGAGAACCGCCCTTGAGAGAACAGCTCTGAGAGAACTTGTGACTGACCCAAGGTCACACCAGCAGCTCCATGGGGGGGAGTGGGGATTCAAACCCGGTTCTCCCGGATTAGAGTCCGTGCTCCTAACCGCTACACCAGACTGGCTCTTGGGGGCAGAAAAGCTGCGCTGTACTTTCAGAGAAGCCGTGTTGGTCTTCTTGACAGCACTCCTCCCCCTTCAAACTGGGATATAAAGACTCCGAGATCTCCATTCCTACTTGTGCGTGACGAAGGGAGCCTTAACTCTCCAAAGCTTCTATTCCCCCCCCCCCCCCATTTTGTCGGTTTCTGAGGTGATACTGGACTCGAATCTAACTGTTGTCTTCTACCCTTGGTCCAGGAAAGTCACTATTGTCTACTCAGACTGGCAGCGGCTTTCCAGGGAGGTCTTTCGCATCAGCTACTGCCGTGCCTGATCCATTTTTAACTGGAGATGCCGGGAATTGAACTTGGGACCTTCAGCACGCCAAGCAGCGGCTCTGCCATTGAGCCACGGCCTCTCCTTTACCACCTCCTAATCCCCCCAGGTTCTAACCCACGTTCCACTCAGGTTATTTCAAGGACTGGCAATCCTAACTGTGCAGAGGGAAGCCCGCTGCGCGTGAACCTATCACAGAGTTCACACACCACTCAGATCTTTCTATAAGGTTGCTTTAAAACGATTTCTCTCAGCTGGGCAGCACCTCTCCCGTAAGCTGCTGGAGTTGGAGAAAAGCGACTGACTGAAAAAGCGAGAATCTAGCAAGGGACAGGGTATTTCCCCCTCCTTGTTTGAAACAATTGTCTGGTTAACGAATAATGGAATAGCAGCAAGCCAGCCGAAGAGTGACTCACGTCCCTCTCTGGCCTTCCGAAGCCACACCCATCCCCCACGCCACGGCTCTCTCTGCGCCTGAAACCGAAGCTCCCTGGTTGTTGAAAAGCTTCAAACAGGATTGGGCAAGAAACGGCCTGTTCTTTTCCACCCTGTCTGATTGATTTATCAGGTCCCTGCCAAAGTCAAGCACTTGAAAGGCCCATGCATTTCGACAGGGCAATCACCGAGATGTGCTTGCCTACGCAGCCCTTGAGAGAACGAAGAACTTTTCGTGGGCACACACACTTCTTCAGGTAACCACAGGGCTTCAAACCAGTTGGCACACCGACATCGGATATGCTTTATCGAATGACCAATGGGAAGCGATTTGGAACTCAAATATATATAAAACCAAGTCCACCCCAATACAACTTCAAGCCTTAAAAACTTTATTTAGATGGCACATAACACCTGCAAAGCTATCACACATACACTCAACACACTCACCAACGTGCTGGAAATGCCAAATCTCTACTGGGACCTTCTACCATGCTTGGTGGTCCTGTCCTCTCATAGTTATATTCTGGGAAAAGATTCTCTCAGAAATTGAACAGATGCTTGAAGTCTCTGTTCCTTACGACCCGGCTCTGATTCTACTCAATTTATGGCCTAAGACAAAGATTCCCAGAGAAACAAGAGAATTAGTAGAAGTCCTTTTAACAGCAGCTAAACACACATTAGCAGTCAACTGGAAAAAACCCTCCAGCCCACCAATTTCCACATGGCTAGCCAAGGTATGGGACTATTTTATATTAGATAAAATAACTGAAAGAACAGAAAATCTTTATGGAAACGACACCCACAAAAACCCAATGCTCAAATGGTACCCTATCATCAACAAATACTCTGAAAGTAAAGATGCGACACTCCCAAAATCTTGGGCAAACAACTCCTCCATATACCTCTTTTTATAAAAAGTAAACCCACCTTTTCTCAGTTTAGTTCCAAGATTGGTCACTGATATCTGATATAAACAGTAGTAACTCTAGAGTTAACCTTAGTTTAATGTAACGGGAATGTTTAAGAATTGCTGTAATACAAGCTAAGTCTTTAACTTTGTATTTCAATATATTATTAACAATCTCCAATATGTAACACACTCTTTACTGCTTGTACCCTTTGAATCCCTTCAATAAAGAAAAAATTAAAAAAAAAAAAAGTGTGCATGCACACAAAAGCGGATACCCAGAATTAAACTCTGTTGGTGTTAAAGGTGCCGCTGGACTCAAATTTTGTTCTGCTGCTTCAGACCAACACGGCTACCCCACCTGAATCTATCCAGAGAGAACAAAGTTTGAATCAGCTTTCCTGTGCATGCACAGGAAAGTATCAGCTTTCCTGTGCATGCACACTTCTTCAGATTCTGGGGACAAGTTTTCCTGCGCATGCACACAAAAGCTTATACCAGGAAGTCAGGGGTCATTTCGTAGAAAAAGAGGTGCAGGAGCTCATCAGCATAACTCATTGACCTAACTTATTTGCATATGCCACACCCCCTGACATCACCAGAAGTGTGTCAGAAGGCAACACCCTCCACTCAGGCTCCACCCCAAAAATCTCCAGGTATTTCCCAACGCAGAACTGGTGAGCCAGCTTTACACTTTGGCTACAGACACTTTTAGGTTTTCTTTGCTCTTGCAGGGAAGCTACCCTACAACAAGCATGAAAGTACAGATCAAGTTGGAATGTGTTTGCTTTTTTCCACAGCGCATCACCATATGTGCCCGCTCCTGGGCTTGCAACTCCAGGAATGGCGTTCCTGCGCGTTCCTGCTCGAAATGACCACGCCCAGAATAAAACTTAGTTGGTCTTAAAGGTGCCACGGGGCTCAGACTTTGATCTATTGCTTCAGAACAACACAGCTGCCCATCTGAATCGTACTTGAGATGATGATGATAGACAGACAGACAATTGATAGATGATAGATTACTTGACAGAGCAAGACTCCGGGAGCACTTTAAAGACTAAGAAGAAGAAGAAGAAGAGATTGGATTTATACCTCGCCCTTCACTTGGAGTCTCAGAGCGGCTTACAAACTCCTTTCCCTTCCCCTCCCCACAGCAGACACCCTGTGAGGTAGGTGGGGCTGAGAGAGCTCTTTCCCAAGCTGTCCTTGAGAGAGCAGCTGGTACAGAGCTATGGCTTGCCCGAGGCCATCCAGCAGGTGCAAGCGGAGGAGTGGGGAATCAAACCCGGTTCTCCCAGATTAGAGTCCGCGCACTTAACCACTGCACCAAGCTGGCTCTCAACTAACAAAATACGTGGCAGGGGAGGAGCTTTCCTGAGTCACTGCTCACTTCTTCAGATACTGCTAGAATGTGAGTCCATCTGTCCTATTTATTGGAAAGCGGAGTGCTTTCAGAGGGAGACTAGCTTGCCTAGAAAGGCAGGTTAGAAATACCAATGAATAAATAAAAAAATAAACTAAGCCCTATGCAATGCAGTATCTTGAGTCATCAGACATCCGGTCCTGCTGACTCTGGGGTTCGAAAGAGCTTTAACTGTGTCTGGGCAGGAGTACTGGCCCCTAACTACGGTGAGCCTATTTGGGGCTCTGCCCCCTTTCTTAAAGGAACAGCCCCACAGGCCACTCCCCTAAAACAATCTTCCTTTTGTCTCTTCTGTAGAAGTCCTCATTGTAGAGAAAAGCCTTGCAGCCGGGTCCTAGGAGGGTTTACTCTCGAATAAGTCATTTCAAAAGGGCCGCGGTGGCTCAGAGGTTAAGACACTGAGCTGCAGACCGGAAGGCTGGTAGTTCGGCAGTTCGAGACCCGAATGCCATGTGACAGAGTGAGCTCCCGTCTCTGGCCCCAGCTCCTGCCAGCCTAGCAGTACGAAAGCAAGAAATTGCAAGTAGATCAATAGGTACCACTTCGGTGGGAAGGTGACAGCGTTCCGTGCACCTCAGCACTTAGTCATGCCAGCCACATGACCACGGAAAAGTCTTCGGACAGCGCTGGCTCTTCGGCTTGGAAACGAAGATGGGCACCACTCCCTACAGTTGGATTCAACTGGCTCTCAAGCAAGGGAATCCTTTACCTTGACTTTACGAAGTGATTTCAGTCTTGGTGTGGTGGTTAAGTGCACGGACTCTAATCTGGGAGAACCAGGTTTGATTCCCCACTCCTCCACTTGCACTTGCTGGATGACCTGGGGCAGGGGTAGGCAAACTGTGGCTCGGGAGCCGCATGCGGCTCTTTCACATATATTATGTGGCTCCCGGTAGGGCGGCTGGGGAAGCTAAATATCAATAGCAAACAAATGTCATTGGACAAATTAATATCATTATCCATATCTGCTTTTACCCCTTTTGTTATTATTTTTGGCAGTCTCATTTAATGTTAATAAAAAGCAAATTTGCTTATTTTCCAACAAAAGCAGGTGATATTTGTTCATGTCTTGTGGCTCTCAAACATCTGATGTTTATGCTATGCGGCTCTTACGTTAAGCAAGTTTGCCCACCCCTGACCTGGGGCAAGCCATAGCTCTGAACCAGCTGTTCTCTCAAGGACAGCTTGGGAAAGAGTTCTCTCAGCCCCACCCACCTCACAGGGTGTCTGTTGTGGGGAGGGGAAGGGAAAGGAGTTTGTAAGCCGCTCTGAGACTCCAAGTGAGTGAAGGGCGGGGTATAAATCCAATCTCTTCTTCTTCTTGGGAGACAGACATTCGGCTAGCGTGTGGCTTGGGGTTAGGGTTAAACGCGGGGCGAGGGGAGAAGTATCAACACTAGGTTTCCTTTCCTGCCTCATCCTCCCCCCCCCCCCCCCATATCTGCCAAATAGATTTTGCAGTTGGGAGAATGAATCTACTGCAAGATCAGGGCGAGAAAATGGGACCCAGATTGTTCTGGACAGTTGTGTACAGACAGAACAATAATGGCAAAAACGACAGGCCTCCCGGAGCAAAAAACTGGCCCACCAGCTTCAAAATCCTGGCCACAATATAAATTTTGTTGCATTCTTTTTTCTTCAAAGACAAAAATAGTTAAAATTCAAAGTCCACTCTCCGGCCTTCCCTCCCCACGGCGCCTCCGCCTTATTTCCCTCGCTCTAGCGTTGCCCATGACGTCATTCCCAGGGCGGTCGCTATGGGAACCGTTCTGCACTGCGGCATTCCGCGCTCTGCGGCACGAGGCCGAGCCCTGCAGGAGAAGATCTGCCGCCACCCAGTGGCCAGCGCGGGAGAAGTCTCCCAAAGTCCCCCACCCTTCCGCCGCCGCGCCTCGCCCAGCTCCGGAAGATGCGCATTTCGCAGCCTTCCAAGGGGTGTCAGCGTGTCTGCTCCGCCCACTGTAGCCTGTGGAACTCTCCTCCCCCCACACACCAATCTTCTGCAATGCACGCAAGGTTTTATTAGCAGGCTTCAGGGATCCAAGGAGAGGCAGGCGTTATTAGCATCCAAAACCTCAGGGGTTTTTCCTTTTTTTAAAAAACAGTGTAGCAATGCTCCAAAACCTTCAGCCACCAGCTTTGGGTTGTGACTTTAGGGAGCAGGGGTGTGAGTAGCAGTGAGGACTCTAGGTTTTTCTGCCCACTAGGAGAGGACACATTCTAGCCCCCCCCCCCCATGCTGGATGTGGGGGAGCTGCAAATGCATGCGGGGCGGGGGGGGGGGGGCAGGATCACTCGAGGAGCCTAGGGTTGCCAGCCTCCAGGTGGGGCCTGGGGATCTCCCGCTTTTACAACTGATCCCCCCTGATAGAAATCAGCTCTCCTGGAGAAAATGGCTGTTTTGAAAGGTGGACTCTAGGGCAGGGGTGGGCAAATGGCGGCCCGGGAGCCACATGCGGCCCGCCACAGAGTTTTTTGCGGCCCACCAAAAAGATTTCAGGACTTCAAGAAAACTGAGCCTAAATTCAATTTGCTCTCTCGTCCCATCGCTGCTGATATTGATGCAGCACCTGAGGAGCTGCAGCTTGAATTTATTGACATGCAGTCAGATCACACTCTGAAAGAAAAGTTTACTGCTGTGATATTAGTTGACTTTTACAAATCTTTGTCTGCTGAAAAAATTTCCATGTGTGAAGAAATTTGCTGGGAAAATGTTCTCTATATTTGGGTCTACATATATTTGTGAGCAAAGTTTTTCTTGCATGAAGATCAACGAGGAAATATAGATGCTCTTTGACAGACATTAACTTGCAGGCTGTGATGAGAATCTCAACAAGCAATCTCCCTCCTGATTTCAAAAAAATTGTAGAAAAGTGTGATAGGGTACATTTGTCTCATTAAACTGATTCTAAAATTAAATGTGCTTGCAGCTATAGATGATATGAAATTAGCACAATACATAAATTGAATAAAACTATCACTAT
Organism: Lepidodactylus listeri; assembly: GCA_029233225.1. NCBI lineage: Eukaryota > Metazoa > Chordata > Lepidosauria > Squamata > Gekkonidae > Lepidodactylus > Lepidodactylus listeri. The sequence continues at coordinate 7,856,939 of JARCFY010000021.1, read as the reverse complement.
TTTATTTAATTTATATTTATTGATTTTTATGATACAATTTATACCTCTTCTGAAATGCAGAGTTAACTAATGAATGCAATCATTTTAAAAGGTGCGGCCCTCTGCTAACCTCCGCTCCCACAAAGTGGCCCCCGAGCCAAAACAATTGCCCACCCCTGCTCTAGGGCATTGTACTATGCTGAGGCCCCTCCCCTCCCCAAACCCTGCCCTCTCCTGGCTCCACCCCCAAAGTCTCCAGGTATTTTCCAACCCAGACCTTGCAACCCTACTAGGAGGGGACGAGGCCAGCCGGAATGGCGCCCTCGTCGAGCCGTCGCCCTAGGCGACAGTCTAAAATTTAGCAATTAGGAGCTGGCCCGGAGTGTGAGGTCCGGAGGTTCTGTTGCCAGGGAAGGGCTGTGGAATGTGTTTGGATTTTAGGGGTTCTACCTGTCCCCTTGGAGACCAATTCTGCTGCCACTCTTAGGAGCTGTTGTTGAATGCAGAGGGTGGCTAAAATCGAAATATATTTGCATCCAAGGTTTGATCTGGATGTCTGAAAATCTTTGGGGATTCTCACCGGTTCAGTAGCCAAGTGAGTTCCCAAAATTGCCTGGCAAATCCTAGATTTTGGAGGGAGGACAAGACATCACTTCTGAGGCCTGTTTGGGGCTGCCTTCCATAGTTTCTGTTCTAAAAACTAGGGGAATTTCCTGTAGTGTCACATGGAAACATGAAGCTGCCATCTACTGAGTCAGACAATTGGACCTTCGGAGTCAGTATTGTCTACTCCGATTGGCAGCAGCTCTCCGGGGTATCTGGTAGAGGTCTTTCACACCACCTACTGTTAAACTGGACGTGCTGGGGATAGAACCTGGAACCTTCTGCGTGTCAAGCAGATGCCCTGCCACTTAGCCATGGTCCCTCTCCTTAATTTCGGGTTGGGATGTGTATTCAGCAGCGGGCGGAGGCGGTGGAGGCGGCAGCAGAAGAGGTAGGCGGTGGCGGCAGCAGGCGGCGGAAAAGGCGTGCGGCGGAGGCAGCAGCTGGCGGCGATGGCGGCCAGGGGAGGCACCCTTCCCCAAGCCCCGCTGGCCACCTGGTAAGTTTGGGGGGTCCCCCCCTTTAGCACTTGGGCGCTTGAAGGGGGGGGGGAACCGGGGGGGCCCCCATCTGGACAGTTCTCTCTCGCAATGATTGCGAGAGAGCGCTGTCCAGATAGGCTCAATTGCGGGTTCCTCGCGCAACCACTGGGAAAACACTTGATTTTTCTGGGGGTCGGAAAATGCAGGAGGAACCTGCTATTGAGCCTGCTACGGCACGGGATTTGTCCTCCCGCATTAAAGGGCCGTGTGGCCGCAGCCTCAGAGGCGCAGAGAAAGGCCACTGCGGCAGTATTAGAGCTTCCCTTTGAAAATGAAGTGCCACGGACAGTTTTAAGAAGTATGACTAAGAGATGCAAAGGCCCCTGTGAGAGGAAAGGACCTTGGAAAAGAAAATGGTCAGGTCCTCTAGTGGTAGAATCTGTCATTGCAAAAATGAAAAGTCTGTCAATGCCTTTATTATTAAAGATAAAGGTTTCCCTTGCTCGAAAGCCAGTCGGATCCGACTCTTGGGGACGGTGCTCATCTCCGTTTCCAAGCCAAAGAGCCAGCACTGTCCGAAGACATTTCTGTGGTCATGTGGCCGGCATGACTAGACGCCGAAGCGCACGGAATGCTGTTACCTTCTCATCAAAGCGGTACCTGTTTATCTACTTGCGATTTCTTCCTTTTGAACTGCTAGGTTGGCAGGAGGAGCTGGGGCCAGAGACGGGAGCTCACTCCATCATGCGGCACTCGGGTATCAAACTGCCAAAGTACAGACCTTCTAGTCTGCAGCTCAGCGTCTTCACCTCCGAGCCAAAGCGGCTAACCAAAAGATCACGTAACAGTATGCAAGCCTTCAAGTACCTCAGGGCGGGTATTTGGTAGGGATGCCAGCCTCCAGGTGGGACCTGAGGATCCCCTGGAATTACAGCTCATCTCCAGGCTACAGAGATCAGTTCCCCTGGAGATAATGGATGCTTTGGAGGGTGGGCTCTACGACATTATTTGTATCCCACTGAAGTCCCTGCCCTTCCCAGGTTCACTCCTCACATCTCCCAACCCGGAGCCGGCAACTCTCCCCTCCCCGTCCCCTGGTGTTTGGGGAGGGAGGGGGAACGACCTCCCGGAGGACACCAGGGCCCTGCGGAACTTACTGCAATTCCACAGGGCCTGAAAGACGGAGCTCTTCCACCAGGCATTTGACCACATTTAACACCTGGATATGACATCAGAGCCTTCCCTGGGATTTTCTCCATCGGCTGTGTTTGTACTGACTGATTCCTGTTATGGAAAATATTGAATTATTGTTTGCCATTGCAGTCTCCCCCCACCCCCCCCGATTCCTGGGGCCTGAAGCAATTGTATGAGATAAGCTATGCAGATCTCCTTAGCATAAAGAAACTGTGAAGGTTACACCCAGGGGTCATTTCGTAGAAAAAGAGGTGCAGGAGCTAATTAGCGTAACTCATTAGAATAACTTGTTTGCATATGCCACACCCCCTAACATCGCCAGAAGTATGTCGGAAGGCAAGAAAGAAAGAAAGAAAGAAAGAAAGAAAGAAAGAAAGAAAGAAAGAAAGAAAGAAAGAAAGAAAGAAAGAAAGAAAGAAAGAAAGAAAGATGGCAGAGAGGGGACAGCTACTAATCCAAGCCTCAGAAATACCACTATTCGGGGAGGAGAGCTTCAGTGGTGGCTGAAGCCTTCAGAAGGCTGGTCGGAGGAACAAGGACCTTTCCAGGGGACGGGGTCATTTTGCTGCAGCCATGACACAAGCAGGCATTGCCCCGCTGGGGGGTGGGGGGTGGCACCAACTCCCAGAGCTCCCCCCGAGCTCCTGCTCGAAATTACCCCTGGTTACACCTTTTTATTGCAGTCTGTTAAAGATCCGGGCCAGTTTCTACCATCCAAACACAACCCTACTTGGAGGCATCCAACCTCCTAACTAAAGTCCCCCCCCCCCCGAGGTGCCTTATTAAGAGTCAGAGCGCAGCAGCACCTTAAAGACTAACAAAATGTCTGGTAGGATAGGAGCTTCCGTAAGTCACTGCTCACGTCTTCGGATACCTGATGGCACCTGAAGACGTGAGCAGTGACTCCTGAAAGCTCCTCCCCCTGCCACAGTTTTTGTTAGTCTTGAAGGCGCTCCTGGACCCTTGTGCTTTTCTGCTGCTGCGGACAGACTGACATGGCTGCCCATCTCGATCTATCTGAAGAAGAGAGCAGTGACTCACGAAAGCTCCTACCCTGCCACAATTTTGGTTAGTCTTGAAGGTGCTTCTGGACGCTTGCTCTTTTCTGCTGCTACAGACAGACTAACTCGGCGACCCATCTTATTACGATTAACAGCTTCTGCGGCCACCCCATGCTCTTGTGCCTTCAGCAATAGATAGATCTGTGTTAGGCAGGTGGTCTCCACGCTGTAAAGAGCTGCAAACACACACAAAAAAACACACACACACACACACATTGTTACCACAGAAGTGTGTTTATTGTTTATTTGATTTAAAACATTTACAAGCTGCCTTTCTGCAGAAGTGGACCGTTTGTATGCAGGGGTCTGTTGGAGCAGAAGCGCACAGGAGCGCAGCTCTGGGAGTGAGAAGCCCAGGGGGCGGGCACATGACCAAGCCCTGCCCCCTCCTCGGCTTCCCCGAGCAGTGCAGAGGCGCAGTGTCCCAGGGAAAGCCCTGCTAGGGTCTTTATTGATTTTAATGTTTTGTTTTAATATTGATAATTTTATCATTGTTCCTTTTATGACTGTGTGCTGCTTTTCCAGAGACTTGCTCAAGGTGGCATATAAATTTTCTAAGTATACCATTTTTTATCTGGGCACATGGCACATAAGTACTGGAGAAATTTCACCCACCCTTCAGCAGCTTCCACCCCATCAGTTTGGTGTAGTGGTCAGGAGTTGGACTCTAATCTGGGAGAACCGGGTTTGATTCCCCACTCCTCCACATGCAGCTGCTGGTGTGACCTTGGGCCAGTCACAAGTTCTCTCAGAGCTGCTCTCTCCCATGAGCAGTTCTCAAAAGACCTCTCTCAGCCCCACCTACCTCACAGGGTGTCTTGTTGTGGGGAGGGGAAGGGAAAGGGATGGGTGGTGCACATGTCCTGGGTATCTCAAGTCTCCTTGAAACCTGGTGGTTTCAAGGGAGCAGGAAGAGAATGAGGGTGTGTTCTTGACACTTATTTTTATTGCCCAAAGTATTGGCTGGGGAAGGGAATGGAGGAAGAGCAGGTCAGTTTCACTCACCTGTGGAGTGGAGCCTGAGGGGTGGGTGTTGCCTTCTGACACACTTCCGGAATGTTAGGGGGTGTGGCATATGCAAATGAGTTATGCAAATGAGCTCCTGCACCTCTTTTTCTACAAAATGACCCCTGTTTGTATGTGTAAAGTTGCTGTCAGGGCCGGCTCTATCACTAGGCCAACTAGGCGGCCGCCTAGGGGCACAGCTGGCAACTGGGGCGGCAGAGAAGGGACGGCCAGCGGGTGAGGAGGGCACATTGCAGAGGGCGAGAAGTTTTAATTACCTTTATCCCCCCCGCCGCCGCCGCCTTTCTCCCCAGCGGAGATGCAAAGTGGTTTATTGCAGCCTTCTCTCCTCCATTTTATCCTCACAACAACCCTGTGTAGGTGAAGAAGTGTGCTCATGCTGAGTCTCTGTTCTCTCAAGCATACGGGGTTGAGCCTGGTTTGTCTTGGAGGTGCTGCCTGCTGGAGCTCTCCAGACCCTACCTAGAGGTTGGCACCCTTTATGTTTGAAAACTGGTGGGCGCACGGGGGTGTGTGTGTGCCAGAAGGTATCCTCGCCTAGTGTACAAAAAAACCTGGGGCCGGCCCTGGTTGCTGTGAGCCTATCTGAAGGAAATATGGGTATGCAGGGGTCAGGACAGGCCTGTTCAGTCCCACTCCACGCACATTGCCCTGGATCCATTGTTCTGGCCAGTGTAGATTTTTTTTTAAAGAAATTTCTATTGTTTTTCAATACAAACTTGAATCCAACCTTGTACAATACACTGAATAATGTGACACTTACACGCTCAGGTTTCTTATTGATACAAAGAGGAGGGGGGGAAATTCAAAAAATTAAAAAGACTATACTGTCCATTATAACATTTGACAAGGTATAACAGAACAAGTGCTACGCAGTCATAGTATTAACTTTATATAACTTCTTCTCTTTACCACTCTGTAAGTTAGCCAGTAATAATAGGCCAGTATTTGTAATGGGACCAACTTTCACATTTTTCTCTGTTTTTTGCCATCTTATTGAGGAAAGCATACCGTTTATCTATTGGGCTAAACCAGGGGTGGGCAAATTGTGGCCCGTGGGCCACATGCGGCCTGCCACAGAGTTTTTTGTGGTCCACCAAGACAGTCAGCCACGTGGTTTCAGACAGGCCTCCGTTGGGCCCGGAGTGCAGAGAAGCGGCGCTCCGGGAGTGAAGTGTCCAGGGGGCGGGCACATTACCAAGCCCCACCTCCTGCTCCCAGCAGCCTTGTTGGGCAATGAGGCAGAAGAAGGAAGGTAAGTTACCTTCCCGTCCCCCATCCTTCTCTTCCCAGGGCCGCAGTGCTCCTGGGAAGCCCTGCCTGCCCCCACCCTCGCCTTCCCCGGGCCGCGCCAAAGCGCAGCGCTCTGGGGAAGCCATGCCCACTCCCACCCTCGTCTTCCCCGGGTTGCACGGAGGCGCAGCAGGCAGGCAGTTGCTTTCAGCGATCTCTCTCTCTGTCCCTGTTTCTCTCTCTCTGACTCTCTCTTTGTCCCTCTGCATGTGTGTGTCTCTGTGTCCCTCTCTCTCTCTCTCTCTCTCTCTCTCTCTCTCTGTCCCTATGTTCCCCTGTGTGTCTCTCTCTGTCCGTCTGAGTTTTTCTTGCATGAAGATCAACAAGAGTAAATATAGATCCTCTTTGACAGACATTAACTTGCAGGCTGTGACGAGAATCTCAACAAGCAATCTCACTCCTGATTTCAAAAAAAATTGTAGAAAAGTGTGATAGGGTCCATTTGTCTCATTAAACTGATTCTAAAATTTAATGTGCTTGCAGCTATAGATGATATGAAATTAGCGCAATAAATAAATGGAATAAAGCTACCACTATTTTATTTAATTTATATTTATTGATTTTTATGATACAGTTTATACCTTTTCTGAAATGCAAAGTTGACTAATGAATGCAATCATTTTGAAAGGTGCGGCCCTCCGCTAACCTCCGCTCCCACAAAGCGGCCCCCGAGCCAAAACAATTGCCCACCCCGGGCTAAACAATTCCCTTTCTGCTTCCCCCCCTTCCTTATACATTGAATATTTTTCGAACATAAAATAGTCCCATATCTTGCTGTACCAGTGTGCTAAGTCTGGGGGAGACTTGTCTTTCCAGTGTGGTGCTATGACTGCTTTTGCAGCAGTTAGCATTCAAATGATCAAGTCCCCTTTCCCTTGTGGTAAGGTTTCCCTTTTGCCAACAATTCAATAGAATCATTGATGGATTCAGTTCTAGTGTGTGGCCTGCAATTTCTTTGATTTCTCTTAAAATTTGCTTCCAAAAGTCTGCTATGCCCCCACATTCCCACCAAGTGTGTATGAAAGCAGATTTGAGTCCAGGGGCCAGTGTACGTGGCTAGAGTTGATGACTGAGCTATGGGGCTGGCGGGGGGCTGAACCCATTCTTCCACAGTCCTGCTGTGACACTCTAGCCATCACTTGCATGCTCTGCTCATCAAACCTCTCTTTTAGTAGCCCTGACCCCGATAGCCCAGGCAAGTCCCGCCAAGATCTACTGGGAGACCTCCAAGGAATCCCAGGGGTGGGATGCCAAGGCACACAATATCTTGGGAGCTAAGCAGGGTCAGTGCTTGGAAGGGAGACCACCCAGGAAGGCTCTACAGAGGAAGGCCAGGGCAAACCACCCCTGCTTCTCACTTGCCCCGGAAGCCCCTTGCTGGGGGAAGCTAAGCAGGGTCAGTGCTTGGAAGGGAGACCACCAAGGAAGGCTCTGCAGAGGAAGGCCAGGGCAAACCACCCCTGATTCTCACCTGCCTTGGAAGCCCCTTGCTGGAGTGGCCATAAATTGACTGTGCCTTGGCGGCTCTTACATACCTGTAACGTTTAGCAGTGGCTTGCCCCGTCTTGTAGATATTTTATCTGTACAGAGACCTGGTGGATATAAGGATGGCATGCCTTTCTTCTGTTACAGGACAAGGACAAGGTGGCATATATGGGGCGTTCCCAGGAACCCCCAGCCATGCACCAACCGGCCACCGGCTTCCTTAGCAGAACCGAGACTGCGGTACTCCATGCCTTCCAACCATCCCCCGGGCATGGGGTGCGGTTGCAGTTCTGCCCAGCAGAGGGCAGTGGTTGCTCGGCATTCTCAAGCGAACACCCGATCGCGAACTCAGGAGGGCCCAAACCTGCAATTTCTGTTTGTGCTGCACATAAAATTAAAAATCTGCAATGCAGAAACGAAGCAGCCGCCTGGCAAGCGAATCCGCTATAGAAGGTCCGAGCGTGTACCCTTCATCTCCCCTTTCCTGCTGAAGCCGGGCATTTGTTCGTGACGGATGTGCCGCCCTTTGGCGCTTCTGCTCTGGCGGTTGGTCAGCTTGAGACATTTGTTCTCGGGCCAGAGGCACACATCAGGAGGGTGACAGGAAAAACTGAACCCTGAAACTGTCTTTGCTTGACTTCCTTTTGCAGAGCCGGCTGGAGTCCATTCCTGATGACATCGAAACCCGTTTTAATGTTAGGTTAATCACTGGGTGACATGCTGGCTCCGGTTGGAAACTCCTGCACAGGTCTGGACTGAAATCCAGAGAGTCTATCCAACACGCGGAAGGAAGGCGGAGAGGGAGAGGCAGCAGAAAAGCCCCTTCCGTTGACCTGTTGGGCCCCTCGTGTCCTGAAAAAAAGAAAGGGATTCGCAGCTAGTGGACGTAGTGATGGGCAGAAGCATCTGTGTGTAAAGGGCCGTCAAGTTACCGCTGACTTATGGTAACCCCAGCAAGGGGCTTTCAAGGCGAGTGAGAAGCAAACGTGGCTTGCCATTGCCTTCCTCTGCAGAGCCTTCCGTGGTGGTCTTCCATCCCTGCTTAGCTTCTGACTTGAGAACATAAGAGAAGCCAATGTTGGATCAGGCCAGTGGCCCATCCAGTCCAACACTCTGTGTCACACAGTGGCCAAAAACACCAGGTGCCCTCAGGAGGTCCAGCAGTGGGGCCAGGATACTAGAAGCCCTCCCACTGTTGCCCCCCCCCCCCCAACACCAAGAATACAGAGCATCCCTTGCCCCAGACTGAGAGTTCCTATCTATACTGTGTGGCTAATAGCCACTGGTGGACCTCTGCTGCAGATGTTTATCCAATTCCCTTTTGAAGCTGCCCGTATTTGTAGTCACCACCACCTCCAGTGGCAGTGAATTCCACGTGTTAATCACCCTTTGGGTGAAGAAGTACTTCCTTTTATCCGTTCTACCCTGACTGCTCAGCAATTTCATGGAGGGCTCATGAGTTCTTCTGGTGAGCTCAGCAAGGGGCTTCCAAGGCACGTGAGAAGCAGAGGTGGTTGGCCATTGCCTTCCACTGCAACATCATCCTTGGTGGTCTTCCATCACTGCTTAGCTGCCAACTGATGGTGACCCCCAGCAAGGGGCTCCCAAGACCAGTGAGAAGCACAGGTGGTTTGTCATTGCTTCCTCCACAGGGTCTTCCTTGGTGGTCTCCCATCCAAGTAGCAATACTGCTTAGCTTCCGATTTCTGGTAACCCCAGAGAGGGGCTTTCAAGGCAAGTGAGAAGCGGAGGTGGTTGGCCATAGCCTTCCTCTGCAGAGCCTTCCTTGGTGGTCTCCCATCCAAGACTTATGGTGACCCCAGCAAGGGGCTTCCAAGGCAAGTGAGAAGCAGAGGCGGTTGGCCATTGCCTTCCTCTGCAGAGCCTTCCTTGGTGGTCTCCCATCCAAGACTTATGGTGACCCCAGCAAGGGGTTTCCAAGGCAAGTGAGAAGCAGAGGCGGTTGGCCATTGCCTTCCTCTGCAGAGCCTTCCTTGGTGGTCTCCCATCCAAGACTTATGGTGACCCCAGCAAGGGGCTTCAAAGGCAAGTGAGAAGCAGAGGCGGCTGGCCATTGCCTTCCTCTGCAGAGCCTTCCTTGGTGGTCTCCCATCCAAGACTTATGGTGACCCCATCAAGGGGCTTTCTAGCCAAGTGACAAGCAGGTGGCTTCCCATTGTCTTCCTCTGTAGAATCATCCTTGGTGGTCCCCCATCCACGTACGGAACCTGCTGAGCTTCTATCCTACGGTGACCCTGCTGGCAAAGTTTAAATGTGTAAGGAAGTTGAGCACTGACTGTTTAGAGAAAAAATAGGTTTATTGAAGAAGAACAAACCATTATAGAACATAGAACAGAGAGAGCCTTAACTATCTAGCCTAACTGCTGTGAGAGGAATAACAAGAAGACGGGATCTCTGCAAGAGCAGGATGTCTTCAGAAGAGCCAGTCAGGAGACAGTAAGGACATCATTTTGAAATTGTGGGCAATCATAAGGACAGAAGAGAAGCCAACGTTGGGTCAGGCCAGTGGCCCATCCAGTCCAACACTCTGTGTCACACAGTGGCCAAAAACACCAGGTGCCCTCAGGAGGTCCAGCAGTGGGGGCAGGACACCAGAAGCGATGCTCCCTTCGAGCTGCGGAGTCTTGTGAACAAAAATTCTACTTTGTGAGCTGCTGGCATTAAAGTTGTGAGCGAGCGATTTGGCTGCTGCATAATTGAGTTTGCTCTGGAGCCATCCTTCCTGAGCCGAGACCAAAATGTGTGAGCCGGAGGCTAAAAAACTGTGCACTAGCTCACACTAACTCAGCTTAGAGGGAACACTGACCAGAAGCCCTCCCACTGTTGCCCCCCCCCCCCGTCAAGCACCAAGAACACAGAGCATCACTTGCCTCAGACTGAGAGTTCCTATCTATACTTTGTGGCTAAGAGCCACTGATGGACCTCTGTTCCCTAATCTAGCTATGCTAACTACCAGTCCTTCACCTGTCCCCCTGTAGGGTGACCTTCAGATCTTCTTCATAAGGCTGCACTAAAGACCTTGCATATTCCAACAGACCCCAGCAAGGGGCTCTCAAGGCAAGGGAGAAGCAGATTGCCCTTGCCTTGCTCTGCAGAGCCTTCCTTGGTGGTCTCCCTTCCAAGCACTGAACCTGCTTAGCTTCCAACTTCTGGCGGCCCCACCAAGGGGCTTCCAAGGCAAGGAAGAAGCAGAGATGGTTTGCCATTGTTTCCCTTTGCAGAGCCTTTCTTGGTGGTCTCCCACCCTGCTTAGCTTCAGAGATCTGACGAAATTGGTCCGTGCCGTGCCGCCTTCCCTCCTGGCCAGGAGGGAAGATGTCCTTAAAAGGAGGTCAGAGGGATGAGAGGCCCAGTGGCCCAAAGTCACCCGGTGAGCTTCCACGACACTCTGTGAATTCGAACCTGAGTCTCCCAGAGCCTATCCCAATGCTCTAAGCCAGTGGTGGCAAACCTATGGCACGCGTGCCATAGGCGGCACTCAGAGCCCTCTCTGTGGGCACACACGCAGTTTGGGCACTCAGTCTCTAAAAGGAAAAAGACGACACAGACTCGGAGGCTGGGCTGCTCTCAAACTTACGAAGTATGAGCCAAGGTTAGACAAATTATCAGCATGCATACAGCAGCAAAAATCACATTAATTGTTCAAAAGCATGCCAAATGCAAACTTTTACCTTTCAATAAAAAGTTGTTTGTATCATTGAAAGCTCTGTTACGGTGTTTTTCTTTTAAGACAAAAGATGTCAATGTATGAGTTCTTTTTTCTAAACTAAAACCTCAGTATTCAGGTTAAATTGTCGTGCTGGCACTTTGCGATAAATAAGTGGGTTTTGGGTTGCAGTTTGGGCACTCGGTCTCTAAAAGGTTCGCCATCACTGCTCTAAGCCCTGTACCACACTGCGTCTCATTTAAAAATGTTCTGTGAAAAGGGAAGGCTATACTTTTCTGTGAAAAGGGAAGGGGAGAGCCAGTCTGGTGTAGTGGTTAAGTGCGCGGACTCTAATCTGGGAGAACCAGGTTTGATTCCCCACTCCTCCACTTGCACCTGGCTGGATGACCTTGGGCAAGCCATAGCTCTGTACCAGCTGTTCTCTCAAGGACAGTTGTCTCAGAGCTCTCTCAGCCCCACCTACCTCACAGGGTGTCTGTTGTGGGGAGGGGAAGGGAAAGGAGTTTGTAAGCCGCTCTGAGACTCTTAAGTGAGTGAAGGGCGGGATATAAATCCAATCTCTTCTTCTTCTTCTATACCACCCTGCCATCGTCCAGAACTGCACACAATGTGATAGCAGTTAAACTTTCCAAAGCTGCTCATGAAGATCTGGTTTTAAAAAAACACACTGCCCTTGATTTCTGTTTCGTCGCATTTTTAAAAAATGTGTCACTCCATCGCTGCTGCAGGCAAATGCCCTTCTAACGGAGTTGGGCCTGATGCAGACCCACAAAACCTGAAAGTGACATCGTTCCGGCATCACCGGGCACCCTCCTGGCCTGACATTTCTCCCCAAGGAAGCCGGCACAACGCAGGGACAGCCAACAGCTGGTGCAAAGCTCTGGGGAACCAAGCCAGGAGGCATTTGATGCATTATGGAGCATACAGACCACTGCAAGAGGAGTCCGTGGCGCTGGTTCCTTGGCAACCTCCATGCTGGGAGACTTGATGAGCTGCCCGCTTTGTGCAGCCGGGAAGGTGCTCCTTGGATACATTCCAGCTCAGAAAGCAAAGAGAATTTGCCTGGAGCATTATCTGTTCCACCCCTTCCCTTGGCATAATGCTCTTTCATTCTCCTCGGCTTGCCAACCACCATGTGTAGAGATCTCCCAGAATCACAATGGATCTCCAAACTACAGAACAGGCCTGTAGCTATGGTGGGGGTTTTTTTGGGGGGGGGCTCTGCCCCCTTTCCTAAAGGCACAGCCCCACAAGAATTTCTCCTGTAAATGTTTTTTCCCCCAATCATTTAAAAACCTTTTTAAAGGTGTGAGCTGCTTTAAGGAGAGTGGGGTGCTGTAGCTGACTAATTCCCACACTGAGCAAGGGGGTTGGAGTAGGTGACCTCTAGGATCCCTTCTAACTCTGTGTCAAGAAACTGGTCTCCTTTAAGAGAGTTTTCCTGCCTAAGTGTTAGCTTTCTTGACTCTAGAAGTCATCACCCCCCACCTGCCGGCTTGTTCTCAGAACTGTTGCTTCACCTGGCAGAAGTGATTAACTTGCAGCAGCTGCGAACTGTCATCTAAAGTGGTTGACAGCCTGCAGTTTAGAGATCTGTCCTGGCAACAGCTTCCTATTGGCTAAATGGTTAATAGGCTAAGGGTGATTGCTAACATAAGGACACCTAGACCAGACAGCTTGAGAAGACTCAGAGAGAGAAGAGTAGCTCGGTCATAACTCTGGCTTTTCTTTCTGCACTGAGAACTTCAGCCCCACCAGGGGGAAAAAATGGCCCCACAAGCCACTAAATCCTGGCTAGGGGGCTGTACAGAGATCAGTTCTCCTGGGTGAAATAGCTGCTTTTGAAAGCAGGCACTGGGGCATTGTACTGATGTACCTTGGGGACCGCTTCTCCTGGGACCCCTCCAGAAGAGCGCTGCACTCTGCTGATTAAAATCTATTGGTGGTCCCCGGCCTGAGAGAGATCCAGCTGTCCTCAACCAGAGTCAGGGCCTTCTCTGCCCTGGCTCCAACCTGGTGGACCTCTCTTTTGCCAAGACTCCCTGAAGTATGGATGCCAAGCTCCAGGTGGGACCTGGGGATCCCTCGGAATGACAGCACACCTCCAGTCCATCTTCCAAAGCAGAATGGAAAAACAAATGCTGGGATCATTTCACGATGGATAAAATAGCGGACATAGTTGAAGGGCAATCGTCTACATCTACAAAAAGGCACTCATCTTTTGTTAGCAAATGGTTCTCCTTTGTTACATACAGGGGTCTGTTGGAGCAGGAGCGCACAGGAGCGCAGCTCTGGGAGTGAAGAGCCCAGGGGGCGGGACCAAGCCCCACTCCCTCCTCAGCTTCCCTGAGTAGTGCAGAGGCGCAGCGCCCCGGGGAAAGCCCTGCTAGGGTCTTTATTGTTTTTAATGTTTTGTTTGAATATTGATAATTTTATCATTGTTCCTTTTATGACTGTGTGCTGCTTTTCCAGAGACTTGCTCAAGGTGGCATATAAACTTTCTAAGTATACCATTTTTTATCTGGGCACATGGCACATAAGTACTGGAGAAATTTCACCAGCCATTCAGCAGCTTCCACCCCATCAGTTTGGTGTAGTGGTCAGGAGTTGGACTCTAATCTGGGAGAACCAGGTTTGATTCCCCACTCCTCCACATGCAGCTGCTGGTGTGACCTTGGGCCAGTCACAAGTTCTCTCATGAGCAGTTCTCAAAAGACCTCTCTCAGCCCCACCTATCTCACAGGGTGTCTTGTTGTGGGGAGGGGGAGGGGAAGGGGAAGGGATGGGTGGTGCACATGTCCTGGGTATCTCAAGTCTACTTGAAACCTGTTGGTTTCAAGGGAGCAGGAAGAGAATGAAGGTGTGTTCTGGATGCTTATTTTTATTGTACAAAGTATTGGATGGGGAAGGGAATGGAGGAAGTGCAGGTCAGTTTCACTCACCTGTGGAGTGGAGCCTGAGGGGTGGGTGTTGCCTTCTGACACACTTTCGGTATGTTAGGCGGTGTGACATATGCAAATGAGTTATGCAAATGATTTATGCTAATGAGCTCCTGCACCTCTTTTTCTACGAAATGACCCCTGGTTACATATATGGCAGAACACAATGATATACCATCTAATCCGAAGTATATCAAGTGGCTTCGCTTCTAAATACTTCTAATTACATTTAAACACTGACAAACATTCTTAAATACTCCCGAACTCCTTAAATACTTACCTTAAATACTTACCTTATTAAATACTTAGAGAGCCAGTTTGGTGTAGTGGTTAAGTGCGCGGACTCTAATCTGGGAGAACCGGGTTTGATTCCCCACTCCTCCACTTGCACCTGGCTGGATGACCTTGGGCAAGCCATAGCTCTGTACCAGCTGTTCCCTCAAGGACAGCTTGGGAAAGAGCTCTCTCAGCCCCACCTACCTCGCAGGGTGTCTGTTGTGGGGAGGGGAAAAGAGTTTGTAAGCCACTCTGAGACTCCCTTGGGGAGTGGAGGGCGGGGTATAAATCCAATCTCTTCTTCTTCTTCTTCTAAATACTTACCTTAATAATTTTCCTTGGTTTAATGTCAATAATATACTTAACAGATCACCACTAGGCAGAAAGCAAAGGTTAAACAAACAAATAATATACATGAACCATGTTAACAGGATTATCAACTCTTATATATATTTAGAATTTTTTACTGCTGATACTGTATTCTGTATTGAATTGAAAAGAAAAAAATTATTATGTATTCTGTTGAAAATATTTTTATCTTTCAATTAAAATTTTCCTGGAGAATATCCAAAGCAGTTTTTTTTCTCCAGGGGAACTGATCTCTGTAGTCTGGTTAACAGGATGTTAACTGCAGTCATTTCCCCTAGAGAACATGGATGCTTTGGAAGGTGGACTGTATGGCATTGTGCCCCACTGAGGTCCCTGTCCTCCTCCAGGAGTTTCCCTGCCTGGAGTTGGCAACCCTACTCCCCACCAATGCTCCCTCTAAGTTGTGGAGTCTTGTGAGCAAAAATTCTACTTTGTGAGCCGCTGGCATTAAAGTCGTCAATGAGAGCACGCACACACACAAATACGCAAGAGAAGCTGAGAATATTTTGTAAGCGCAAGATAAGTTTTCATTGAAGTCCACAAAAGGGGAAGATGACATCTCCCCACCCCCACAAACTGAAACCTTTCTCCATGCAAACTGTGTTAGCAGAAAAAAGGTTTTCTGCTTCAGAGTTGCTGTTAGAGAACATCCCACGATTGACACAAGAGTATATGTACTGAAGCCAATGGGAATACTCCCATGTATTCCAAGAAAGAGAGGCAAAACAAAGGAGGCTGAGAGTCCAGACATCTCTATGGTGTCGCTATGACACTGAAATGCGAGGTTGGTTTAGTGGTTTAGCACTCACATAACAACATCTTTAAAAAAAAAAAACAACCCCTCCAAGGAAGATCACACGGGAGGTGAAAGAAAGGCAAGAAATGCTATGGGCATTTCTAACAGCACACCACAGCGATTCAGAAGTGCAAAGAGGGGGTTGAAGACAGAAGAAAGCCATTTACATCAACGACGACTTGGGAACGCTTCGCCAATGGGAGGCCACCAGGTTTGTATAAAAATGCAAATAAATATTGCAAGCAGCCAGTTACTAAAACGGGTCTGTCTGAAATGACAGGAAAAGCCAGTTAGTAAGCAGAAACTAAAACGGAATAGATAGGCAGTCTGAAAAGGGCCATTGTGACTGGGTCAAGGCCATCCTGTTACCTTCCCTGGCAGAGCTGGGATCCGAATCCGGTTCTCTCAGGTCCTAGTTCACCATTCTTGCTGCTGGGACACTCTAGCTCTTTTCTATCTCTATTTAAGGCCCCTGTTGTGCACTAACAGCTGCTGAGAATGTGGCATTTGGGGCAGCAATGAATCATCCACATGGAGGGATTCTCCAAGTTCTACTTGACGTCCCCTCTTGCCTGCTGTTATCCCTTCCTTTTAGCTGTTTTTTTTTTAAATCAGCAAAAGCTATAGCGCTATAGCGTCACAATACTATAGTGATATAGCAACACTGGATAAAAAAGCCCACCAGAGGCTGGGGAAATGGCGGACATGAGGGAATACAGAGGGGAAATGGCACCAGTGTGGGCAAGGATGTTCAGAAATGCACATCTTCCCTTCCATATGTTGGACAAACCTCTGTGTGTGTGTGTGTGTGTGTCTGTGCATGTGTCTGTGCCTGGAAGTCACGTTGGCCACTGGTGTCTGACCCATACTGGGGAGCTGGAGGATATTCAGAGAGGTGGCTGAATAAGACCTACCTCTCTCCTCCCAACTTGGTATTCCAAGGAAGTCTCCCATCCAAGTACTAGCCACAGTCAACCCTGCTTAACTTCCGAGATCGGAAGAGATCGGGCATGCTATCCAGGTCGGGGCAAACCTATGATCTTTTGGGGAAGATCCAAACACCGCATGTTTGGAAAACCAGGGGTTCGTTGGAGCGGGAGCACACAGGAACGGAGCTCCGGGAGTGAGGAGACCAGGGGGCGGTCACATGACCAAGCCCCGCCCCCTCCTCGGCTTCCCCAAGCAGTGCAGAGGCACAGCGCCCCAAGGGAAAGCCCTGCTAGGGTCTTTATTGTTTTTAATGTTTTGTTTTAATATTGATAATTTTATCATTGTTACTTTTATGACTGTGTGCTGCTTTTCCAGAGACTTGCTCAAGTTGGCATATACATTTTCTAAGTATACCATTTTTTATCTGGGCGCACGGCACATAAGTACTGGAGAAAT
The DNA here is from genome assembly GCA_029233225.1 of Lepidodactylus listeri. NCBI lineage: Eukaryota > Metazoa > Chordata > Lepidosauria > Squamata > Gekkonidae > Lepidodactylus > Lepidodactylus listeri. Next base: position 7,840,362 of record JARCFY010000021.1, on the reverse strand, counting down.
TTCACCAACCTTTCAGCAGCTTCCACCCCATCAGTTTGGTGTAGTGGTCAGGAGTTGGACTCTAATCTGGGAGAACCGGGTTTGATTCCCCACTCCTCCACATGCAGCTGCTGGTGTGACCTTGGGCCAGTCACAAGTTCTCTCAGAGCTGTTCTCTCATGAGCAGTTCTCCAAAGACCTCTCTCAGCCCCACCTACCTCACAGGGTGTCTTGTTGTGGGGAAGGAAAGGGAAAGGGATGGGTGGTGCACATGTCCTGGGTATCTCAAGTCTCCTTGAAACCTGGTGGTTTCAAGGGAGCAGGAAGAGAATGAGGGTGTGTTCTCTACGCTTATTTTTATTGCACAAAGTATTGGATGGGCAAGGGAATGGAGGAAGAGCAGTTTCACTCACCTGTGGAGTGGAGCCTGAGGGGTGAGCGTTGCCTTCTGACACACTTCTGGTATGTTAGGGGGTGTGGCATATGCAAATGAGTTATGCTAATGAGCTCCTGCACCTCTTTTTCTACGAAATGACCCCTGTGGAAAACATTGTAGCAAACCTGGGGAAGCCACCGAAGAAGGTGGAAAGAAAATGGAAGAGGTTGTCATGTGGATATGCCACAATACCCTCCTTCAGTCTGAGAGCCAAGGCGGACCAAAACAACTATGCAGAAAGGAGCCTTCATTTCAACCCTTAAGATTTTTGCAGCAGGGCCCAGGCCCCCCGCCCTTTCATTCTGTAAAGTGCCATGTGCAGGGATATTCAGGGGCAGAGTGGTTGGTTAGCTTACCAGGAAAATGCCTGGTGGACCAAAGTCTTGAATGGTATTGACCACCACAGGAAAGATGGCCCAAGAGATTCTCTTCTGTTCTTATAACACATGGCATTCACCGCCACAGGAGGTGGCAGCGGCTACAAGCATGGACGGCTTCAAGAGGGAATTGGCTAAACATATGGAGCTGAGGTCCATCAGTGGCTGTTAGCCACAAGGTATAGATAGTTCGAAATCAAGAAATTGCAAGTAAATACATAGGTAGCGCTTCGGTGGAAAGGTACCAGTGTTCCGTGCACCTCGGCGTTTAATCATGCTGGCCACATGCCCACGGAGACGTCTTCGGACAGTGCTGGCTCTTCATCTTGGAAATGGAGATGAGCACCGCCCCCTAGAGTCAAATTCTACTGGCTTTTGAGCAAGGGAAACCTTTACCTTTATAGATGGGAAGTCTCGGTCTGGGGCAAGTGATGCTCTGTATTCTTGGTGCTTGACCGGGGTGGGGGGGCAACAGTGGGAGGGCTTCTTGTTTCCCTGGCCCCATTTCCAGATCTTCTGAGGGCACCTGGTATTTTTTACCACTGTGTGACAAAGTGTTGGACCGGATGGGCCACTGGCCTGATCCAACATTGGCTTCTCTGATGTTCCTTTGGTGCTCATAGTATGCATGAGCTGTTCGGCTTGGATCCGGCCTGCGCTGATGATGACCTCCCAGATCCAACCGGAATGGGCCCTGCGCCGCTACTCACACCTCAGACTGAAGGCTGTTTCAACCTGCCAAGCGGCCCCTGTCCACAGTGCTATATCAATAGACTTCCTGCCGGCACATGACCTTTGAAAGAGGATGCATTTAAGCCTCTTTTGTGTGGGCTAGCGTGGCGTGCGGGGAGATGTTCATTGTCAGCGAGAAGAGAGTTATCCATGTCAGTTGTCAACAGTGGATCCCTGTTGCATTTTTTGCTACTGGGCAATCCATTAGGGAAGGGGGAAAAATATATATAAAGCCAACATCCAGCAATGAACCTCCACACTCTAAAATACCAGACGTCCTTTATGTTGTCATCCTTTCAAAAGAGAATTTCTTTTTTAAGCCCTATTAACTGCTATCTGAAATCTTCTCGTGGACACAAAGGCAGACAATAAAAAAAAGAGTTTAGCACATGGCTCTCTCGCCTGCTCATTCTCCTCTCGCTCTGCAGATACTCTGCTATCCTTTTTGGGTGGATGGAATTAAGCCCAGTTGAATACGGATAGGGCAGAAATATAAAGCGTGGGGGAAAGCTTGGAGTGAGCATTAGATTCTTAGATGCAGCCAAGGAGGGAAGTGTTTGAGGAGGGGCTGTGGCTGAGTGGAGGAGCATATACTTGGCATGCAGGAGGTCCCAGGTTCAATCCCTGGTGTCTCCAGTTAAAATGAACAAAGCAGTAGGTGATGTGAAAGACCTCTGCCTGAGACTCTAGAGAGCTACAGGGAGGTGTTGTGGCTCAGTGGCAGAGCCTCTGCTTGGCATGCAGAAGGTCCCAGGTTCATCTTCCGGTTTCGGCGGGCTTCATGGTGGGCGCGCCTGTCCTGAGCTCTGGGAGGTGTGGCCCAGACCCGGCGGTGAGAAGGGGTGCTGGCTGGATTCCGGCCCCCCAGGAGCCCATGTAGGGGGCTCCTTCCTGAGGCGAACATGAGGTGGCGAACCAGGGATGGAGGCTCCCCTTTGCCTCCAAAGGTTCCGCCGCCATGGCGTCTTTGGGCACACCGAAGAGCACATCGGATGGCTGCAGGAGTCATAATGAGCTGCAAGAAAAAATGTACCTACCTGGAACACATGGTGAAATCAAGTGTCCAATTTGTAAGCAGATTCTCTGGTTGGAAGGTGAAGCACAGGGGATTTAAAGTTTAAATCCCCCCCCCCTTTCTTAAAGAAATAGCAAAACCGAGAATCTGTTTGTCTAAGGAATGGCTGGAACTTAAAAGGGAACAAGTTAAGTAACAGAGGTTGAGAAAACGTGGCTTTTACATAACTATGGAGAACTTTTTGGAACTGTAAATAAAAAACAATGACTGGACGGGGAGAAACAATGGCGGGAAAGCCCAGATCTTCTCCTAAGTCTGCATCTACACTTCCGGCAGCTAAGACCAAGACGAGTACAGACCTGACGGCTGCACTAGCAACAGCTTTGCGCCCTCTTATGGAGCAACTGAATGCAGTTAGCTCTAAGTTGGACTCACTACAAAAACAAATTTCAGATGCGAATATGAGGTCTGACCAGACAGCAAAAGAACTGGCAGAGGTTAAAGCCAAAACTGAAAAGACTGAGTTAAGGTTGGACGTGATGGAAAAAGAAAGGATTTCTGATAAGGATAATTTACTGAAGTTACAGATGGAACAGTAATCTTTCTTTTTAAGGTTTCAGGGCATTCCTGAACAAAAAAGAAGAGAATCTTAAACAAATCCTGAGTGCTGCTTTGGCTCCAGTGACAGGTTTACAAGCGGAATCAATACAAAGCGACATGGATATGGTTTACAGAACCTATCCTGAATTTCTAAAGGAAAAAACTTGCCTGGAGAGACTATGGTAAGATTTTCAGAAAGATCAACTGGAGACGTGGTGCTCAAGCCCACAAACAAAAATGCCCTGAGGATCCAAGAAGAGGACATTAAAGTTTTAAAAGACATTCCATTTGAAATCAGGAAGAAGAGGAAACCCTATAAAAATTTAACCACGTTTCTACAAGCGGAGAACATCATGTATAGGTGGTTGACCCCTGAAGGTTTGGTATTTACCTACTAAGAAAAGAAGCAAAAGATCAACTCTCCAGCAAAAGCAAAGAAATGTTTGAATTACTGCAAAGAAGAAAAAGATAAAGCAACCACAGAGGACTCATTAGAGCGTCGAGAGAGCATTTATGGACTGGAAAGTTCAGACTCATCTGTAATTGGTTCAGGAGAAGAAGAGTTGGATGCAGATTTGGGAGCAGCAGCTCCTAAAGCCCTGACAGAAGAAAAGAAAAAAGAAGACGCAAGAAAAAATAAGTAGTTATATGTTAAAAACCTGAGTTTTTTTTATTGTACCCCATTTTAAGTTTTTAGTTGTTTATGTATGTTAAAAGTTTAGTGAGAAATAGAAGTTAGCAATTTCAAGGCCTATATATTATATTATTTTCTTGAAGTATATGTAGCAAAGATCATGTTAGCATTGAGATTTGATTCCTGTTTACACCTTAGGGTAGATTAGGTTTTTTTTTTTAATTAGTGTTTTTGTGCTTGGATGTAGTTGTAGAAAATTAATAAAAATATTCAAAAAAAAAAAAAAAACCAAAACAGAAGGTCTCAGGTTCAAGCTCTGGCATCTCGTCACGGGCGTAGACTTTCCTATGTCCCGGGGGGCAGGGGCGGGGCCAGAGGGGGGAGAGAATTTACCTTTTTTCCCCCTTGCGCGTGGGTGCCGGGATGAAGTCTGCTGTCGCCGCTCCTCCGCACACCTCTCCCCTCCCTCCTGCCTTCCGGGGCTGACTGCCCAGTGTGATGATGTCACCCGGAAGTGACGTCATCACGTTGGGCACGTTGCGAGGGCAACGCTCTGGCAATTGCCTCAAAACTCTATGGCACCATAGAGTTTTGAGGCGATTTCCAGAGTGTCACCCTGTCAACGTGCTTAGCGTGATGATGTCACTTCCGGGTGACATCATCACGATGGGCAGTCGGCCCCAGAGGGAGGGAGGGGAGAGGTGTGCGGAGGAGCGGCGGTGGCGGTGGCTGCTTCTTCTTCTTGGGCCGGGGGCCCTGGAGGGCGGGGAGACGCAGCAGCGGGCGGTTCGCCTGAGCCCCCGAGCCTCCCTGTAGTTAACGCCTATGTCTCCAGTTAAGGATCAAGTAGGAGGTGATGTGAAAGATCTCTGGCTGAGACCCTGGAGAGCTGCTGCCAGCCTGAGTAGACAATACCAGCGTTGATGGTCTGATTCCGTCTAAGGCAGCTCCATGTGTGATGCCAACCTGCTGGTATTTTACAGGTAATGTGGTAATGCCCCATTATACTGGGTAACCAGGACCAATGCTCCCTTTAAGCTGTGGAGTCTTGTGAGCAAAAATTCTGCTCTGTGAGCTTCTGGCATTAAAGTTGTGAGCGAGCGATTTGGCTGCTGCATAAATCAGTTTGCTCGGGACCCATCCTTCCTGGGCTAAGACAAAAATGTGTGAGCCGGAGGTTAAGAAACTGTGAGGTAGCTCACACTAACGCAGCTTAGAGGGAACACTGGCCAGGACTGGTGTCTGGAAAGGTTTTATTCTTCAGACTTTGTGGGATTCCACCTTGGCTCCATCCTACCCGGGCCAGCCAGCCATGATTTTGCTACGTACCCCCATTGCTGTTCCCCCCTCCCTGAGCTTCACAGCTGGAACAGCCTCTAAGACCTGAAGCCAGCATGATGTCGTGGTTAGAGGGTCAGACTACAATGCGGGAAGGTCCAGGTTCGAATTCCTGCTCTTCCATGAACACCTGCCGGGTGACCTCAGGCCAGTCACACGCTCTCAGCCTAACCTACCTCACAGGGTTGTTGTGAGGATAAAATGGAAGAGAAAAGAATCACGTAAGCCACCTTGGATCCCATTGGGGAGGAAGGCAGGGTATAAACGAAGGAAATAAAGAAATATTTCCTAGGCCTAGGTAAGTCTGTTAAGAGTCCAAAAAATTGTGTCGCCTGTCAGGTTCACCTAGAAGTGTAAGGTTGTCAACTTTCCCGGGGCGGGGGGCAAAGAAGAAGACGATGAAGAAGAGGAGGAGGAGGAGACTGGATTTATACCCTGCCCTTCACTCAGAGTCTCAGAGCAGCTTACAATCTCCTTTCCCTTCCCCTCCCCACAACAGACACCCTGTGAGGTAGGCGGGGCTGAGAGAGCTCTTTCGAGAGCTGCTTGTGAGAGAAAAGCCCTGAGAGAACTTGCAACTGACCCAAGGTCACACCAGCAGCTGCATGTGGAGGCGTGGGGAATCAAACCCGGTTCTCCTAGATCAGAGTCTGCGCTCTAAACCGCTACCCCAAACTTGTGCCTTTCGTACCAACACAGTGGTAAAAAAAATAGCAGCTGAGAATCTTATATTCTAATAGTGAAGTCCGCCAAATCTGAAGATGCTTAAATCCAGTGACTGGATCTGTGAACAGGCAAGACAGATCTTTCCACAAACCTGAAAAACGGCCCAGGTCTGCAAGGGAGGGGGGCAGGGTTAAAGATGGCAAAAGGATAAAAGGAGGGCCTGCAGGTTTAACAAAGGGATTCCCTCAGTGGCAGTTGCTAGGCAAAAACAGTATTCTGGGGTGGGTTTCAGTGAGGACAGGGGAGGGGGCAAGGTCCTTTCCAGGCTGTTCTGGCTTTGGGGGGAAGGACTCATCGGGGACAGTCCTGGCTAGGGTTGCCAGCTCCAGGTTGGGAAATTCCTGGAGATTACGAGGTGAAGTCTGAAGAGGGGAGGGTTTGGGGCAGGGCAGGGAGGGGCTTTGGCCGGATATAATACCATAGAGTCTACCCTCCAAAGAGCCGTTTTCTCCAGAGGGACCCCAAAGTAGGAACCGTCACTGGATGCGAGGGGATAACTTTTTAATGCTCACGCAAGCTCTTATCATTAATAATTTTGCCAACATGCAGATATTTAAGTGAAAGGAGCAGGAGGACTGGAATGCCAACCTCCAGGTGGGACCTGGGGATCCCCGGGGATTACAGCTCATTTCCAGATGACAGCGATCAGTTCCCCGGGAGAAAATGGCTGTTTTGGAGGGTGGACTCTGTAGCGTTGTATCCCACCCTCCATCCCCTGCCAGTGGCCATGGGAGACCTGGCAACCCTAGGTGGGGAGGGAGGGATCCAGAAAATCTTAAGTGCCTTTCATCTGAACTGTCTGCTCCTAATGCCCTTATCAGCGCAATGCCACAAGCCCTCCCTGCCAGTGAGAGGCGATTTGGGGGAGGGGGGCAGGTGTTATCTCCTGCCAGGCCGAATCTTTGGAACACGCTTCATCGAGAGTGACGCTCCCCTGCCTTTCCTTGGAAACCGTCAACCGGATTAAGCTTCAGTGATCTTCACTGCCATCTCAGATAAAATAAGGAGGCCGAGTGAATGTTAAGTGACAGCCATGGAAAGGAACGCTTTAACTGAACACTTCTGCAAATGGAGAATCGCCAGATGCATCAGCACAGCCCGGGATTCTTCTTTCTGTTATTTTTAATCTTCGTATCATTTATACCCCAGCTTTCCCCGCAACGGGGGCCCAAAATGGTGTACATCGTTCTCCTCTCCTCCATTTTATCCTCACAGCCACCCTGTGAGGTAGGTTAGGCTGACAGGGGGTGACTGGCCCAAGGTCACCCAGTAGGCTTCCAAAGCAGACTGGAGATTCGAATCTTTTCCAGTGGTTTGGTGTAGTGGTTAAGTGCGCCAGTTTGGTGTAGTGGTTAAGTGCAGGGACTCTAATCTGGGAGAACTGGGTTTGACTCCCCACTCCTCCACTTGCACCTGCTGGATGACCTTGGCCAAGCCGTAGCTCTGTACCAGCTGTTCTCTCAAGGACAGTTGTCTCAGAGCTCTCTCAGCCCCACCAACCTCCCAGGGTGTCTGTTGTGGGGAGGGGAAGGGAAAGGAGTTTGTAAGACGCTCTGAGACTCCAAGTGAGTGATCCAATCTCTTCTCTTCTTTTCAGGAGAAAATGGGGGAGTTAAAACCTGGAAGTCTCTGTAGAGTCCAGTGAAATCCTAGAGCACTAGTGACATCACTTCCTGGTTTGAACAAGAAGTGACATCCATGTGTCAACAGCAGTTTTCCCTCTAAGCTGAGTTAGTGTGAGCTAGCTCACAGTTTTTTAGCCTCCAGCTCACACATTTTTGTCTTAGCTCAGGAAGGATGGCTCCAGAGCAAGCTAATTTATGCAGTAGCAAAATCACTCGCTCACCTCTTTAATGCCAGTAGCTCACGAAGCAGAATTTTTGCTCAGAAGACTCCACAGCTTAGAGGGAGCATTGGAACAGTGTGCATTTTCTAATCCCCCCTCCCCCAAGTCTCTCTGAGATTCTTGCAACGTTAATGTGGCCACAGATGGAACTGACTGCATCAGAGCAGGGTAGGAAGAAAATGTAATTCGAGGGGGACTTTTCTGAGGCATTCAGAGAGGAAATGGTTAGGGCTGGGCACAAACCAGCTCACAAACTAAAGTTCCTGACAAATTCAGACCGGTTCGTTGTTCACAAACTCAAGTTCATGGCAGGTCAACTGGCCCGAATTTCCCACAAACTTTCAAGCAATTCATGGTGCTTGGTGAATGGATACGTTTCCAGACAGACTGTCTCCACTCAATCTAAATGTTTACCGATCTCCACTCAGTTTAAATGTTTACCAAACTTCAAAGCAATGGGGAGGAATGGAGGGCATGTAGAAGAATATCTGGGGGGGGCGGTGTCCCCTGCGACTTTGATGTCTCTAGCATGCACTGGATCCGTTCTATACACGTCTGGACCTCCTGAACATGCGCCTGTCGTTTCTCCAGAAAGCACTTTCTTAAGAGCACCTTCTTTGGGGGGGGGGGCCATAACTTGGTCCCTGTGAATCTAATCCTCATCAAACTTGGGAGGGCAGCTAGAGGAGTGTCAGCTGGAAACTCCCTGAGTTTGATGAGGATTAGATTCACAGGGACCACAGGATCTGTTCTATACACTCCTGAACCTGTGCCTGTCATTTCCCCAGAAAGCACTTTCCTGAGAGCACCTTCTTTGAGGGGCTGTAACTTGGACCCCATAAACCCAGCCCTCACCAAACTTGCCGGGCAGGTAGAGGAGAATAAGCTGGAGATCCCCAGAGCATTTGTTTGGCAGCTAAAAGTTTGTGATGGTTTGTGGTTCGCAAACCCGGCATGCCACAAACCACGAACCAAACCGCATTTTCCTAGTTTGTGCCTGTAATGTACCATGCAGGTTGCATGTAATGACGATCGCCATGTGCTCCAGGTAATGGCGACCACCACGTGGTCAAACGCACATGGCCAGGCCAGCGACCTGAGCTTGGGTCAGGAATAGCAATAGCTGGCCGGATTGTAACTTGCCACCAATCTAGTGCCTAGGATCCTCGAGGGGACCTATGATATGTAACCTGAAGCGTAAGGTCCTATCGGGACACTTGGGTGAGGTCGGAGGTGTGGCTCCGACCAGAATAAAAGAGGGTCCTGGAGCCCAGGTTGTCATACTTCATCCGACCACCTAACAAAGAGCTTGCTATGAAATCACTTCCACTGGTCATCCAACTCGAGTACCTTTCAGTGCCCATCCCTAGTAATGATGGGGTCGATGGAGCAGGCAGGCTATTCAGGAACCAGCAGTCAAAGCTTGGTAGGTAAGGCTTTGGTGGGGGATTCAGAGAACCAGAGACAGAGAGGGAAAGGGGGGATTAAAGAGATTAGGGGTGTAGTTTATTGCACAGTTTATTGTACGTATTATCTTGTTTGTATTGCACTGCTTTCAAACATTTGTAATCCGATTACAGATCGTAACACTAAGATTTAGCAGAGCCAGGTTCAAATCTCCACTCTTGTCATAGAAGCTGGCTGGGTGACCTTGGGCCACTCACACACTCTCCGCCTAACCTACCTCTTGGGGTTGTTGTGAGCAGTGTTCCCTCTAAGATGAGTTAGTGTGAGCTGGCGCACAGTTTTTTAGCCTCCTGCTCACACATTTTTGTCTTCGCTCAGGAAGGATGGTTCCAGAGCAAACTAATTTATGCAGCAGCCAAATCGCTCGCTCACAACTTTAATGTCAGTAGTTCACCAAGTAGAATTTTTGCTCACCGGACTCCACAGTTTAGAGGGAGCATTGGTTGTGAGGATAAAACGGAGGAGCAGAGAATGATGTCAGCTTTTCTGGGTTCCCATTGGGGAGAAAGGCAAGGTAGAAATGAAGTAAATAAACTCTATTTGACTCCGTTTGTATTGTTTTTGTGAACTTTTTGTGGACGTATTATTCCAGCAGGATGTAGTGGTCAAAGTATTGGACTAGGATCTGGGAAACCCGAGTTTGAATCCCCACTCTGCCATGGAAGCTTGCTGGGTGATCTTGGGCCGGTCACACACCCTCCGCCTAACCTACCTAGCAGGGTTGTTGTGAGGATTTTAAAAAGGGGGAGAGGAGAATGATGTTAGGCCCTTTGGATCCCCGCTGGGAAGAAAGATGGGATATAAATAAAAATATAAATAAATTGTACCCCGTTTTCTTTATTCCACTGTTTCCCTTACCTTGCAATCCGCTTTTTGTCTCGGTGAGAGAGGTGGACTACAAGCACAGCAGACAAATCCATGATCACAACCAATATACATTTTTAAATTGCTTTGAACTGCAGACGGTATTGGAAACATCTCTTGCATGGAGAATTGGGCTTCTTTTTGGTATCTTCGGGGAAGCCTCAGTACAGGGGTGGGCAAATTGCGGCCCAGGGGCCACATGCAGCCCGCCACAGAGTTTTTTGTGGCCCACCAAGAAGATTTCAGGACTTCAAGAAAATTGAGCCTAAATTCAATTTGCTTTCTTATCCCATCACTGCTGATATTGATACAGCACCTGAGGAGCTGCAGCTTGAACTTATTGACATGCAGTCAGATCACACGGTGAAAGAAATGTTTAATGCTGTGACATTAGTTGACTTAATCTTTGTCTGCTGAAAAAATTTCCATGTATGAAGAAATTTGCTGGGAAAACGTTCTCTATATTTGGGTCTACATATATTTGGGAGCAAAGTTTTTCTTGCATGAAGATCAACAAGAGTAAATATAGGTGCTCTTTGACAGACATTAACTTGCAGGCTGTGATGAGAATCTCAACCAGCAATCTCACTCCTGATTTCAAAAAAATTGTAGAAAAGTGTGATAGGGTACATTTGTCTCATTAAACTGAGTCTAAAATTAAATGTGCTTGCAGCTATAGATGATATGCAATTAGCACAATAAATAAATGGAATAAAGCTACCACTATTTTATTTAATTTATATTGATTGATTTTTATGATACAATTTATACTTTTCCTGAAATGCAAAGTTAACGAATGCAATCATTTTAAAAGGTGCGGCCCGCCGCTAACCTCCGCTCCCACAAAGTGGCCCCCGAGCCAAAACAATTGCCCACCCCTGCCTCAGTAGATACTCTGCGTGTAAAGCCCTTCTGAGTTTCAGTTGACATATGGTGACCCTCTTGGGGTTTCCAAGGCAAGATACGTCCGGAGGTGGTTTGGCACTGCCTGGCTCTGCGTAGCAACTCTGGACTTCCTCGGTGGTCTCCCATCCAAATGCTAACCAGGGCCGACCCTGCGTGGCTTCTGAGATCTGATGAGATCGGGCTAGCCGGGCCTACCCAGGTGGGGGGGGGGAGGTAATTTGCCATTGCCTGCCTCTGTGTAACTACCCTGGACTTTCTTGTTTGTTCCCCGTCCAAGCACTAACCAGGGCCAACCCCGCTTAGCTTTTAAGATCAGACAACACTGGGCTAGCCAGGACCATCCAGGGCCGAGGATGGTAGCTTTGATCTCTCTGCGTTTGCCAACTGTCCGCATGGCCAAACCGACTGGTGCTGAACCAGTCTTGGATGGGAGACAGATCGACTCCTCACAGGCCTGGCCTGTATCTGCAATCAACATCTGCAGCCCTGTCATATTCCTGCTTGTGGAGGCTGGAATGTCCGGCTAGCAAGTTCTAAAGAGAAGGTTAAAATGGCAATTCCTGTCTGCGTCACTGGCGGCCCTTTGGGGACCTGCGCGATTAGCAACTGCCGGTGCGCTCGATAGACTTTGTCGAAGCCGAGGTCAGACGCCACGGGGCACGTCGCAGGACCGGTTTGGGGAACACGATGTGCCGACCAGCTTCAAAAACCCGACAGCACGCACCATTTGTCAATTTTCGTTCAGGTGCCTTCTCAAGGAGGGCAGAGTGTTCTTACCGCATGAAAATCCAACCACGCAGCGGAAGGCACAGTCGGCTTTTGCGGCCTTTTGATTCTTGCTTTGGGGGCTCAGAACAAAAAGGTTTGGCTTGTTGACATGATCTCTCTTTTGTTCCCACAGCTTTCTGAGAAGGACTGTGAAACCATTTTGCTACTGTGATGCGACTTGTCAAAGAAAGTTCTTAACAATATGCATGAGAGGGAAACATCCATTTTTGCGCCTGCGCCACCACCAGTGAGGTCTACACCAAATTGAACCCCATGGTAGTAGAGAAGGTAGGATGACAGAATAACCTTGAACCAGTCCTGGGGATGTGCTGAAAAGTGCTGCCAAGTTACAACTGACTTACGGAGACCCAGTAGGGTTTTCAAAAGACAGAGGTGGTTTGCCCTTGTCTGCCTCTGTGTAGCAACCCTGGAGTTCCTTGGAGGTCTCCCATCCAAGAACTAACCGGGGCTGACCCTGCTTCATTTCTGAGATCTGATGAGATCAGGCTAGCTTGGGCCATCCAGGTCAAGGAATGCCATGTGTCTAATAAACACCCCTCCTGGACTTAACAGGGATATTGGTTTCTTATTCCATTACATATGCTAACTCATTCAGTGCTCACATATGTATTCTCACCAAGAAGGGCTATATATCAGTTATATTTTAATATAGATATATTTAGAAATAGTACATTTTAATAGTGATTTCAATGCAATGCAATATTTTGTTGATCTCTGACGTAACACTGTATCCCAGGGAAAAGGATTCTGTCAGTTAACTCCATGTTTTAATGAAACAAAATGTTACTTTAAAAAAAATCCCAGTTTACTACTCTTAACAATTAAGAATATAATTGAATATGTAATGTAATTTGGAATGGTAGATTTAAATGTAATTCTCTGTTGAGGTGACAAGAAAAATACACCACACAGCCAAGATGCTGTAAGGTTTACCTCCATGCTAGAAACGAGATGGATGAGATAGGATGACTGAATTCTCACAACTTAGGGTACATCAGTCTCCAGGACTGACATAATTATGACCTATGTTGTTTTTTCCCCTCCAGTTCAACCCGAACAGATGATAACCAGAAACCAAGCTTGTAATTCTTTTTATCTGTTAAAACACATCTTCACTATTTTGCATGCTAATTTAACAAGCCACCCTCTCTCTATATATACAACTATGAACTGTCATTCCATTTCATTGTCTGACGAAGTGTGCATGCACATGAAATCTCACACCTTGAATTAAACTTTGTTGGTCTTAAAGGTGCCACTGGACTCTAAAGTTGTTATTATTATAGTTGTAATTTTGTCGTCGTCATCATCATCAGTGGAGAGCCAGCGTGATGTGGTAGTTTGGTGTAGTGGTTAAGTGCGCGGACTCTAATCTGGGAGAACCGGGTTTGATTCCCCACGCCTCCACTTGCACCTGGCTGGATGACCTTGGGCAAGCCATAGCTCTGTTCCAGCTGTTCTCTCAAGGACAGTTGTCTCGGAGCTCTCTCAGCCCCACCTACCTCACAGGGTGTCTGTCGTGGGGAGAGGAAGGGAAAGGGGTTTGTAAGCCGCTCTGAGACTCCAAGTGAGTGAAGGGCGGGATATAAATCCAATCTCTTCTCTTCTTCTTCTTCTTCTAGTTAGAAAGTCCAACTACGATCTGGGAGACCCAGGTTCCAGTCCCTGCTCTGCCATAGATGGTTGCTGGGTGACCCTGGGCCAGTCCCACACTCTCAGCCCAACCTGCCTCACAGGGCTGCTGTGAAGATAAAGTGGAAGAGAGGAGCATAATCGAGAGTTTGGTGTCATGGTTAGGAGCGCGGACTCTAATCTGGGAGAACCGGGTTTGATTCCCCCACTCCTCCACGTGCAGCTGCTGGTGTGACCTTGGGTCAATCACAAGTTCTCTCAGAACTGCTCTCTCAAGGGCAGTCCTCAAAAGAGCTCTCTCAGCCCCACCTGCCTCACAGGGTGTCTGTTGTGGGGAGGGGAAGGAGTTTGTAAGCTGCTCTGAGACTCCAGGTAGTGAAGGGCGGGGGATAAATCCAATCTTCTCTTCTTCTTTGTCATCTTCATCATCGTCTTCTTGTGGCTTTTGTTCCCTGTGACAGAATGTGCCTGCTTTGGCCTACAGGCCCCATTTCCACCTTGCCCTCCTAGAGGTTCCCAACTCCCTGGAGGGGCTTTTCTTTCTCTCTAGGGCAGGGGTGGGCAAATGGCGGCCCGGGGGCCACATGCGGCCCGCCACAGAGTTTTTTGCGGCCCGCCAAGACATGAAGATTAACAAGAGTAAATATAGATGCTCTTTGACAGACATTAACTTGCAGGCTGTGATGAGAATCTCAACAAGCAATCTCACTCCTGATTTAAAAAAAATTGTAGAAAAGTGTGATAGGGTACATTTGTCTCATTAAACTGATTCTAAAATTAAATGTGCTTGCAGCTATAGGTGATATGAAATTAGCACAATAAATAAATTGAATAAAACTACCACTATTTTAATTAATATTTATTGATTTTTATGATACAATTGATACCTTTTCTGAAATGCAAAGTTAAGTAATGAATGCATTTTAAAAGGTGCGGCCCTCTGCTAACCTCCGCTCCCACAAAGCGGCCCCCGAGCCAAAACAATTGCCCACCCCTGCTCTAGGGTAATGTGTCGTTGCCACTACCTGCCCTTTTTGAGGAATTGCCTGCTGGGAGGGACAGGACTCCCGGCTCCCCTTCTCAGTTCTGAGGCCTTGCCTCTGTGCATCCCATTGTCCAACGCCTGGCTACCATGGGGACAGTTTAATGCTTCGGGCTCCTTTGGAGGAATTGCCTGGAGCCCCTCTTAAAACAGTGTGTCTGAAACAGTGCAGCTGTATGTGGTACAGAGAACCACTCCCAGGATCAACAGTTTAAAGCATTTATTAAAAAGAAAATGTTTTCAAGCATACTTTTAGTACAGCACCAGATTTGAGTAAGGAAAGCAAAAGCAATTGGAGAAGGAGGAGGAGGAGATTGGGTTTATACCCCACCCTTCACTACCCAAAGGAGTCTCAGAGCAGCTTACAGTCACCTTTCCCTTCCCTTCCCCACAACAGACACCCTGTGAGGTAGGTGGGGCTGAGAGAGCTCTTTCAAGAACTGCTCTTTCAAGAACAGCTCTGACAGAACTATGGCTTGCCCAAAGTCATCCAGCAGCTGCAAGTGAAGGAGTGGGGAATCAAACCTGGTTCTCCCAGATTAGAGTCCGCACACTTAACCACTACACCAAACTGGAACCAAACCCACAAATCCTTGTCCCTCTTGCCATACATGCCCTGTCTGATGTTAAAATAGGACAGGCTCTTTAGGCTTAGCTAGTTACAGGTCTCTACATATTTGCCATTACCTTGAAGCTTGCTCCCAGTCTCTCAGGCAGGCACATGGCCATTATGGCTGCCTCAGGAGTCAAGAGTCCTGGGTCCTCTCATTGCATGAGCATTCCAAAGGAAGAGAGCTTCCTCCTGGCTCCCAGGAGTTTTATCTTCTACCTTTCCCCACCCCCTGACCAGGTCAGAGAAGCGCTTCCTGGCAATCTCCAGGAATCTCTTTCCTGGAGACTGTCTAGCATTCTCATACCTCCAAACCTCTATTCCCTGGAGAAGGGGGGAGAAGGAGGGGAAGGCCTGACCATCCCTTTGTCTAAACCCATTAGCATTTCTTAAGAGCTGAGCCTGGAAAGCCACTGAGGGACTTACTGGTTCTCTGCGCCGAGAGAAGGAAAAGAACCTTTCAAAGTGCCAAGTGGAGGTTTGCTGTTCGCCAACCTCCCAGGAGTAAATGCATCTCTTTACAGTTCCCACTGAGGAGAAACACGAGGTGTAAATGAAATACATAAATAAACTGCTGTTGTTGAGCAGACTTTTAAGGGGCGCAATGCACACAGCCATTACTCAGGGTTAGCATGTAAGACAGAAAAAGCCCCAGTGCGGGGGACTGAACAGTATACTGTCTGGGCTATGCGAGAGACCTCTCCCTTAGGAAGCCTGGCGGTTCTGATAGCAGGAAGGGAAACCAGAGAGGAAAGCCAGCAGCTGGCTTGCTTCTCACGGCTGTTGACAATCCAGGAAATGTTTCAGGGGCGACAGATTGCACCCCTGACCTGGATAGCCCAGGCATGCCCGGTCTCGTCAGATCTCAGAAGCTAGGCAGGGCCCACCCTGGCAAGTACTTGGAAGGGAGACCTCCAAGGAATACCAGAGCTGGGACGTGGGGACAGGCAATATCAGACCACTTCTCTGAAATGCCCAAGCCTCATCAGGGGTCACCAGAAGTCACCACAACCTCCAGGCACACAAGCGCGCACACACACAAAATACTCACCAAAAGGGGTGGGTGGGTGGGTGACAGATTGCCAGGGAGTCCCAGAGAGGCTTTAACCCACACTGTTTTGCCCTCTGGCCCTGCTACTCTCTTCTCAGACTGGAGACATACATCGCGAGCCCCATTTTTACCCTCTCACACGTCCGCTGCCTGTTCTGGCAAAGCGAATGTTGCTTTTTTAGCTGGAGAAGGGATGTCCTCTGAGGCAGTCTCCGGATTGGTCGGGAAACACCGCCACACGTGTTCTCTTTTGCCCCAGAAGATCTGGAGCTGTGTGCCCACAGATCCCTTCCAGTTGGGCAGAGGGCGCTGCTGGGGTGCCCACTTTAAATCCTGGGATTAATCCACACTCCCCCCTGTTGTTTGTGTGTTAAATGCCCTCAAGTCACAACTTATGCTGACACTATGAATTAACATTCTCCAGAACATCTCATCATTAGCAGCCATTCTCGGGCCTTGCAAACTGAGGGTCCTGCAAGCTTCCTTTTATTAAGTCAATCCAGCTACTGTTGGGTCTTCCTCTGTTCCCGCTGCCTTCCACTTTTCCTAGCCTTATTGTCTTTTCCAGTGAGTCTGGTCTTCTCATAACGTGACCAAAGTACAACAGCCTCAGTTCAGTCATTTTAGCTTCTAGGGAGAGTTCAGGCTTGGTTTGATCTGGAACCCACTTGTTTTGGTGGTCCGTGGTATCCGTAAAACCCTCCTCCAGCACAGTTCAAATGAGTCAACATTTTGGTTTGGTGTAGGGGTTCAGAGCGCGGACTCTAATCTGGGAGAACTGGGTTTGATTCTCCACTCCTCCGCTTGCAGCTGCTGGAGGACCTTGGGCAAGCAATAGTTCTGTCAGAGCTGGTCTTGAAAGAGCAGTTCTTGAAAGAGCTCTCTCAGCCCCACCTACCTCACAGGGTGTCTGTTGTGGGGAGGGGAAGGGAAAGGAGTTTGTAAGCCGCTCTGAGGCTCCTTCAGGTAGTGAAGGGCGGGTTACAAATCCACTCTCTTCTTCTTCTCTTCTTCCTGTCAGCTTTCTGGTCCACCTTTCTCATTCATACATAGTAACGGGGATTACTAAGGCATGAATTACCTTGATCTTGACAGCTGGGGACACAGGCGCTCACCAGAATCCTTTCTAGCGCCTTTCCCCTGTCTGAGTTTCCTTCTGATTTCTTGGTTGCCGTCTCCCTTTCAGTGGTTCTCAACCTTCCTAATGCCGTGACCCTTTAATACAGTTCCTCATGTTGTGATGACCCCCAACCATAAAATTATTTGTTGTGCTATCCAAACAGTTTTGACCAGGGGTCCTCAAACTACGGCCCGGGGGCCACATGCGGCCCGCCGAGGGCATTTTTCTGGCCCGCCGGGTGTGCCGCTGCCTGTCCTCCAATTCCCAGCAGCACACAAAGCAGCGGAAAAATTGCAGCCGACTCGTCCCGGGCCACATGACAAAGCCCCCCCCCCCCTGCTTCCAGTCAGCCAGGAGGAGGCAAAAGGAAGACTGGAAGAGGGTAAGGGTGGGGTGGCAGGCGCTCCGGCTGGCCCCAAGTCTCCTAGCCGGCTGAGAGGCCTCTCAGCCGGCTAGGAGACCTGCGCCAGTCCCAAGAGCCGGGCAGGGGTCTTTTTCGAGGCTTTTTGTGCTGCTGGGAATCGGAGGGGGAGAGAGAGAGAGAGAGAGAGGTTTCTCTTTCCCATCATGATGCCTGCAGTAGTGGAGTTTCAGGGAGAAGCAGCTGGGGGCTTGCTGCCTTAAAAAGTTTGTGAGGATGCCGAGTTCTTTGTTTCTTTGGAGAGGGAAAGAAAACAGCCCCGTCAAGGTTGCCTTGCTTGCGCGCGCACCCCCCCCCCCCCCGGTGCGCCTTCCCTACCCGCAAAATAACATCTGAAATCTCCAACCAGATCTAGACTAACTGATGCCCACTTGCATCCCTGGTTACGACTAGCAGTGACAAATATGGAACCGGACATTGACCATCTCATTAGCCAAAAGCAGGCCCATAGTTCCCATTGAAATACTGGTAAGTTTGTTGATTTAACTTTACTTGTTCTTCATTTTAAATATTGTATTTGTTCCCATGTTGTTTTTTTACTTCAAAATAAAATATGTGCAGTGTGCATAGGGATTTGTTCGTAGTTTTGTTTTGTTTTTTAAACTATAGTCCGGCCCTCCAACGGTCTGAGGGACAGTGAACTGGCCCCGTTTCAAAAGTTTGAGGACCCCTGGTTTTGACAAAACCAATAAAAACACTATTTTCTGTCCCATCTATACAAAACCTTGCCTGAACCAATAGCTTATGTCCAACCATTATTCCCACACTGGATTGGAATCAATTCCTAAAGGTTAGGTCCCCATGGCAATCAGCTTGCCTTCCTGCAGAACTAGCGCACTGAATATGAATTTTTAGGGTTGCCAACCTACAGGTGGGGTCTGGAGATCTCCTGGAATTACAGCTGAGCTCCAAACTACAGAGATCAGGCCAATGGCTGCTTTGGGAAGTGGAATCCATGGTATTATGCCTTGCTTAGGTCCCTCCTTCCCCCAAACCCCATCCTCCTCAGGCTCCACTCCCAAATCTCCAGGGATTTCCTCAACCTGGAGTTGGCAACCATACTTCACTGGCAGAAGAACCCTAGGTTTGTGGATGCACTGGACTCTTTCTCTGCAGATGTCCCCTAAAGTCCCCCAAGCAACAGAAGCGCAGAGCTCACGAAAGACCGGGGGCTGCTGGAGCCTCCTATCCTGGGCTCCCCGCGGAAGTGTGGAGCCCAGGAAAGATCATGGTGGGGGCGAGGGGGCGGCTGGAGCCTCCTTTCCTGGGCTCCCCGCCGAAGTGCGGAGCCCAGGAAAGACCGGGGGGTGGCTGGAGCCTTCTTTCCTAGGCTCCCCGCCGAAGCGCGGAGCCCAGGAAAGACGATGGCAGGGGCAGGGGGAAGCGGCCATTGCCTTACCTGCTGGCTTCTTCCTCCTCGTGGCCCCACTGAGGGCTGCAGGAAGCGAGGGGCAGTGCTCCGACCCCAACCAACCCCTGCTCTTTGCCCTCCCAGCTAGCGACCCCTGTGAAAGGGTTGTTTGACCCCAAAAGGGGTCACGACCCACAGGTTGAGAACCGCTGCTTTAGGTCGATGGAGTCACCGAACAGAAAATTCTGCTTTGAGTGACTCCCCTGAGAGTTCAGCCTCTTGACAGAGTCCACAACTTGTGAGGCGGTTCTCAGCTTCCCTGGTACACACCAAAGCCCTCACCAGGCGAAGGTGTTTGTCCAAGAGGGGGACTCCATTCATTCATCGGCCTTCAACAAGGGTTCTGAAGGAGGGGGAGAGCATGCGGAGAGGATACAACTACATCCCACGGGGAACACCACCTCCCAAAAGAGAGTTCCTTTTCAAAAGAAGAGATTTTGGGGGGGGGGGGGGCGGTGTCTTCTGTATATGAACACGTGTTTTCTACAGAGTCAGACTCTCGGTCTTTTGAGGACAGACTTGTCTACTCAGGCTGGCAGCAGCTCTCCGGGGTCTCAGGCTGAGGTCTTTCATATCACCTCTTACCTGGTTCTTTTAACAGTAGGTGCCAGGGACTGAACCTGGGACCTTCTGCATGCCAAGCAGAGGCTCTGCCACTGAGCCACAGCCCCTCTTTACCAATCTCCAGGGTCTCAGGCAGAGGTCTTTCCCATCACCTCTTACCTGGTCCTTTTAACAGGAGATGCTGGGAACTGAACCTGGGACCTTCTGCATGCCAAGCAGATGCTCTTCCACTGAACCACAGCCCCTCTTTACAGCACTCCAGAGTCTCAGGCAGAGGTCTTTCCCATCACCTCCTGCCTGGTCCTTTTAACTGGAGATGCCGGGGATTGAACCTGGGACCTTCCGCATGCCAAGCAGAGGCTCTACCACAGAGCCACTGCCTTCTCCTGAGTCAGGCCCTTGGTCCATGAAGTTCAGTGTTGTCTACTCTGACCCGCAGCTGATCTCAAATGCCTCAAATAAAGGTCTATTCCAACGGATCCTCTTAACTTGAGATGTGCCAAGGATTGAACCGGGGACCTTCTGCATGTTGAGGAGGTGCCTTCCCACTGAGCCACGGCCCCTCCACAACACCGCGATTATAAAGGGTTTTAAATACAGAGAGCTGCCTTCTACTGAGTCAGACCTTCAAGTTCACGGTAAGTAAAAGGAACTTCCATATTCAGAGAAAGTCAACCCCTGAAGCCCAGCACATAGGAGAGGCGACACCAGGAGAAGGTCTTGGCCTCTCTGCCCTGTTGTTGGCCCTCCAGAGGAATTGGCTGGCCACTGTGTGAGACAGGAGGCTGGACTAGATGGACCCTCACTGGTCTGATCCAGCAGGGCTCTTCTGAGGTTCTTATCAGGGGAAGGCCTCGGCCTCTCTGCCCTGTTGTTGGCCCTCCAGAGGAACTGGCTGGCCACTGTGTGAGACAGGAGGCTGGACTAGATGGACCCTCCCTGGTCTGACCCAGCAGGGCTCTTCTGAGGTTCTTGTCAGGGGAAGGCCTCAGCCTCTCTGCCCTGTTGCTGGCCCTCCAGAGGAACTGGCTGGCCACTGTGTGAGACAGGATGCTGGACTAGATGGACCCTCCCTGGTCTGACCCAGCAGGGCTCTTCTGAGGTTCTTGTCAGGGGAAGGCCTCGGCCTCTCTGCCCTGTTGTTGGCCCTCCAGAGGAACTGGCTGGCCACTGTGTGAGACAGGAGGCTGGACTAGATGGACCCTCCCTGGTCTGACCCAGCAGGGCTCTTCTGAGGTTCTTGTCAGGGGAAGGCCTCAGCCTCTCTGCCCTGTTGCTGGCCCTCCAGAGGAACTGGCTGGCCAGAGTGTGAGGCCGGATGCTGGACTAGATGGACCCTCCCTGGTCTGATCCAGCAGGGCTCTTCTTGTGTCCTTATGGGTGTTTTTAAAAGCAGATCACACACACACACAAAGGAGCTGCCTTCAGCTGCATCGCACCCTTGGTTCATCAAGGTTCAGTACTCAAGACTGACGCAGCTCTCTGGGGGCCTTCGGGAGAGGTCTTTCCCATCCCCTCCTTCGACGAGCGGATGCCCGGGATCGACGTCCCCGCACGCCAAGCAGACGCCCCGCCTCGCAGCCGGGCGGGCCCTTCTTCCCCACCCCAGACCGGCCTGGCCGACTCGGGCGGGCAGCGGCTGCCATCTCGGCCCCACCCCCGCGCGGGCTGCCAGCCGCGCCAGGCTCCTCCCCCGCCCGCCCACCGCGCCGCCTGATCCGGCTCCGGGAGCCGTGGAGGGGACGGGCCGGGAGGCCGGAGGCAGCCGGACCGCGGGGCCTCTGCAAGCCAGCGGGGCTGAGCGCGCCTCCCTCCACGATGCGCTCCGCCGCCCTCCTGCTGCTCCTGCTGCCGGTCCTGGACGCGGCGCTGCGCCGCCTCCCGCCGGCCTCCTCCTCCGCCGCCGCCGCCGCCTCCCCGGCCAGCAGCAGCGGCAGCAGCGGCGGCGCCCTCGCGGGCAACACCAGCCGTCCGGGCCCGGAGCCGCCCGCCCGCAACGGGAGCGACGGGGCCGGGCGGCTGGCGGCGGGCTGGGCGCTGCTGCGGGAGCTGCCCGCCCTCAAGGCCGGCGTCATCGGGGCTTGTGCCGCCAGCGCCGCCGCCCTCCTCTGCCTCCTGCTCCGCATCCTCAGGTACCCGCGGGGGGGACGGGAGGGGAAGGGGGAGGGGAAGGGGGGGGGGCACAGCTGCAGCGGGGAGGGGGGCCAGGCCGCTGCTCTCCTACCCACCCCCCTCTTTGGGTCACTCGCCGGGTTGCCAGCCTCCAGGTGGGGCCTGGGGAGCTCCCGCTTCTCCAGCTGATCTCCAGCTGACCTTAGGGTTGCCAGCCTCCAGGTGGGGCCTGGGGAGCTTCCGCTTTCAAGGGTGTAGGCTTTCCCATTTCTGGGGGGGGGGGTGGGCTGGGGCTGGGGCAGAGACATTACAGGCCGTTGTCTCCAGGGGAGGCTCAGCATGTCCTGGGAAAGTTCGCGGGGGGGGGGAGGGCTCCAGCTCCCCAGCCCCCCCTGAAGTTGACGCCTGTGCCCGCTCTTACAACGGATCTCCAGCTGACAGAGATCAGCTCCCCTGGAGGAAATGGCTGCTTTGAAGGGTGGACTCTATGGCATTGGACCATGCTGAGGCCCCTCCCCTCCCCTCCCCAAACCCCGCCCTCTCCTGGCTCCACCCCCAAAGTCTCCAGGTATTTTCCATCCCAGACTTGGCAACCCTAAGGCCCCTCCCCAAACCCCGCCCTCTCCTGGCTCCACCCCCAGAGTCCCCAGGTATTTTCCAACCCGGACTTGGCAACCCTAGCTCCCCTGGAGGAAATGGCTGCTTTGGAGGGTGGACTCTGTGGCACTGTACCATGCTGAGGCCCCTCCCCTCCCCTGGAACCACCCACAAAGTCTTCAGGTATTTTCCAACCCAGACCTGGCAACCCTAGTCAGTTGGCATCTACGCACGGGGAGGGGGAGGAGGGAGCAGGAGGTCACTGTTGCCGCGCTTGGCGTAGCGGTTCAGTGCAAGGACTCTGATCTGGAAGACCCTTCCCCCACGCCTCCACTCGCAGCTGCTGGATGACCGTGGGCAAGCCGTAGTTCTCTCAAGAGCAGTCCTCGGAAGCGCTCTCTCTCTGCCCCACTGACCTCACAGGGTGTCTGTTGTGGGGCGGGGAAGGGAAAGGAGATTGTAAGCCACTCTGAGGCTCCGAGGGAAGGGCGGGGTACAATGCTTCCTCTAAGCTGCGGAGTCCTGTGAGCAAAAATTCTACTTTGTGAGCTACTGGTGTTAAAATTGTGAGTGAGCGATTTGGCTGCTGCATCAATTAGTTTGCTCTGGAGCCATCCCTCCTGAGCTGAGACAAGAACGTGCGAGCCGGAGGCTAAAAAAACGTGAGCTAGTTCACACTAACTCAGCTTAGAGGGAACACTGGTGGGGTATAAATCCAATCGCTTCTCTTCTTCTTTTAGGGAGGCCAGCCTCCAGGTGGGACCTGGGGACCCCCCGGAATTCGAGCGTAATCTCCAGGCGACAGAGATCAGGTCCCCTGGAGACAAATGCGAGCGTCCACGGTGGCATGGTAAAAGACTAACCAAATATGTGGCAGGCCGTGCTCCCTCTTAGCTGTGGAGTCCCGTGAGCAAAAATTCTACTTTGTGAGCTCCTGGCATTAAAGCCGCGAGCGAGCGATTTGGCTGCTGCATACATTAGTTTGCTCTGGAGCTATCCCCCCCCGAGCTAAGACAAAAATCTGGAGGCTGAAAAACTGTGAGCTAGCTCCCACTAACTCAGCTTAGAGGGAACACTGGTGGCAGGGGATATGCT
Source organism: Lepidodactylus listeri (assembly GCA_029233225.1). Lineage (NCBI taxonomy): Eukaryota > Metazoa > Chordata > Lepidosauria > Squamata > Gekkonidae > Lepidodactylus > Lepidodactylus listeri. The sequence goes on along the minus strand of JARCFY010000021.1, from coordinate 7,816,998 downwards.
TTTGTGAGTTGCTGCTCACTTCTTCAGATACTCCTTCAGAATACCACATGTTTGGTTAGTCTTGAAGGTGCTCCTGGACTCTGGCGCTTTTCTGGTGCTACAGACAGACTAACAGGGCCACCCATCTTGCTCTGTCTCCTGGAGACATATAGATGCTTCGTAGGGGTGACCCTAGTGCATCGTACCCCACTGAGGTCCCTGCCCTCCCTGGGTTCCATCCCTGAATCTCCAGGAGTTTCTCAGCCGGGAGCTGGCAACCCTACACCCCCCTCCCCCATCTGGTGCTGTTGGCCAGGGGGACCTGCCAACCTAAGCCTGTGTTTGGGGGGTGGGAAGTTGCAATATTGCAATATTAATTTGTTTTTGCATCGACCGTGTTTTGCGGAAACGGTTCTCCCTTAATCCAGTGCATCCGCCCCACAACCTTGCGAGGTAGGCTGGGCTGGGAGAGAATGACAGCTTATAACGTGTTGTGTGTTGGCCCTCACAGAAACTAAAGTAAAAACCAAAAGCCACCTTATACTTTTTAAATCAGGGTCGGGCACCAGGTAAAGCAAAGCATGGCGTGGTTTTTGTTGTAGCCCAGGGCCACCCGGCGGTAGAGACGCCAACCTCTAGGTGGTGCCTGGAGATCTCTTGGATTTATGATTGATTTCCAGGCGATCAGTTCCCCCGGAGAAACAAGCTGCTTTGGAGGGTGGCTGTTACGGCGCTGAGGTCCCGGCCTTCCCCCAGGCTTCCCCCAAATCTCCAGTAATTTCCTGACTCAGAGTTGGCAACCCTGCCTAGAGCATTTCATGGCAAGGGAGGATATTAGTGCTGTAGAATATTTTAACAAACGTTTGCCTTTTCCTCCTTGCAAGAAGTACAGAGTGACATGCAGGGTTTTCCCTTCAGATGCTAAGTATTGGTGGTTCCACTGTGTCTAATGGAAATTGTTATTACTTATTTTACTTCCCTGATGCCCCACCATTCTCCATAATGGGGGCCCAAAAGGGCTGACATAATTCTCCTCTGTTTTATCCTCACAACAACCTTGCGAGGCAGGCTAGTCAGAGGGAGCCTCAAGGTCATTCAGCGGCCTTCATGGCGGAATGGGGATTTGAACCCAGTCCCTAGTCCAACACTGTGCCCCAGTGGCTCACAAGAGCTCAGTCATTTTCACAAGAGCCCTGTAAGGTAGCCCAATATGTATTTTCTCCATATCGCGTGTAGCTGAGTTGAGGCAGACAGATAATGGCTTGTCTCAGACTGCCTTGCAAGGAGGTTTATTTATCAAGCATTTTTTCAGTATATGGTGTCCTTTGCTTACGTTTTCTTGCCCCTGCGGAGTAGGCCAGTGGCAACAATATTGCAGGGGACAGAACTGAGTTCCAGAGCTGGTGGTTTGCGAAAGGCTTCCTGGCCAGAATAGTGAGAACTTTGCTTCTTGCAAGTTGAAATTGCTTTAAAATACAAAAATCTAGACCCTCGTCTAACTAGCAAACGATGCTTTCAGGTTCTGAGCAATGCTCCCTCTAAGCTGTGGAGTCTTGTGAGCCAAAATTCTACTTTGTGAGCTCCTGGCATGAAAGTTGTGAGCGAGCGATTTGGCTGCTGCATAAATTAGTTTGCTTTGGAGCCATCCTTCCTGAGCTAAGACAAAAATGTGTGAGCCGGAGGCTAAAAACCTGTGAGCTAGCTCACACTAACTCAGCTTAGAGGGAACACTGGTTCTGAGTGAACTTCACATACATTAGCAGTCTTTCAACCATGCCTGTAAAATAGGTCAGAGTTCATTATTTTTGTGTTGTGGATTACAGAGGTGAAACTAGAACCTGGGACTTCAGGGCTTGCAGTTTAGCGCCTACGCTCCTTCCAAGGAGACCTCTGCCCTGTCAGGGATCTCCGCCACTGTACTGGGGAAATGCCTTTTCCTCGAAAATATTCTCGTTCCAGCTCCTTCCCCCTCTCTGTTGTCAGACGAACTGGAATTCTGCAGAGACACAGCGGGAGGGTCAGAATCCAGTTCACCCCAAGAAGAATCTGCCCTCCTGTCTCACTTTAATTCCTCCCCCAATCTCATGTCTTAAAATGATTTCCTCCAGGGGTCACTTCGTAGAAAAAGAGGTGCAGGAGCTCATTAGCATCACTCATTTGCATAACTCATTTGCATATGCCACACCCTCTAACATACCGGAAGTGTGTCAGAAGGCAGCACCCACCCCTCAGGCTCCACTCCACAGGTGAGTGAAACTGACCTGCTCTTCCTCCATTCCCTTCCCCATCCAATACTTTGTGCAATAAAAATAAGTGTCAAGAACACACCCTCCTTCTCTTCCTGCTCCCTTGAAACCACCAGGTTTCAAGTAGACTTGAGATACCCAGGACATGTGTACCACCCATCCCTTCCCCTTCCCCTCCCCACAACAAGACACCCTGTGAGATAGGTGGGGCTGAGAGAGGTCTTTGGAGAACTGCTCATGAGAGAACAGCTCTGAGAGAACTTGTGACTGGCCCAAGGTCACACCAGCAGCTGCATGTGGAGGAGTGGGGAATCAAACCCGGTTCTCCCAGATTAGAGTCCAACTCCTGACCACTACACCAAACTGATGGGGTGGAAGCTGCTGAAGGGTTGGTGAAATTTCTCCAGTACTTATGTGCCATGTGCCCAGATAAAAAATGGTATACTTGGAAAATTTATATGCTACCTTGAGCAAGTCTCTGGAAAAGCAGCACACAGTCATAAAAGGAACAATGATAAAATTATCAATATTAAAACAAAACATTAAAAACAATAAAGACCCTAGCAGGGCTTTCCCCGGGGCGCTGCGCCTCTGCACTGCTCAGGGAAGCCGAGGAGGGGGCGGGGCTTGGTCATGTGCCCACCCCCTGGGCTCCTCACTCCCGGAGCTGCGCTCCTGTGCGCTCCCGCTCCAATGGACCCCTGATTTCCTCCATCTTTGAACCATCGGTGACTTCTCGGGAGAGAGCATCAATGGAATTCGTGGGGAGAACCTTTTGCTGGTGGAGAGAAAATGGCTACAGGGGAGTTTACTATGTTGTTTATTTATGCCAGTTTTACATCACCCTTCCACCCAACTCGGGGTCCTGTAGGAGGTGAATGATCCGAACCATTAGATTAAGCCTTAAAATGTACACGTGAACACACACAATCAATTAAAAATAACAGCTAAACAGCAATTCTGTTTAAACAGCAATTCTGCCATCTGTTGTACTGAATGTTGAGCACTTTAATTGTTATTATGTTTTAATTATGTTTTTGTTTTATACTGTTTTAACTATTTTAAAATGCAAAGTGAATCCTGGTTTGCCAGGTCTTGTAAGCCGCTCTGAGCCTGGGAAATGTGGGGCAAGCGGCCTAGAAATCAAATAAACAAATAAACGAACAAATAAATAATTTAGATAACAAAAAACAACTAAACAACAATTAAATTTCAACAGGGATGAAGGTCAGAGAGGGAATGCCCAACAACCACCCCAGTCAATATTCTGGCGGCAGCATTCTTTACCTGCTGTAGTTTCCAAAGGGCAGCCCCATGTAGAACACATTGTAGTAGTCCAGTATAACAGTTTTTACTTTTCATGTTGTTAGCAGGCCTATATTTTCATTTACTACATTTATTGCCTTCCTTTCTGGCAGAGACTCAAGGGGGATTGGAAAATAATAATAATCAAAACAGCGTTAAGACATCTAATAAACAGTGCGGTGGGACTATGCTTACAGAACTGGTGAACAGACACAAGCAAAAGACAAAGGGAGGGAAAAAACCCTGCCTAAGACATGATAACGCAGCTCAAGTTGTTCAACTTAACATTTTCAACCTGTATAATTTTTAAAGTTTTTGAACCGCACCCTTTTGCCCTGGAAAGGTAAATTTGGTTTTGGTAGTACGTTCCAAAAAAAGCTCTGTCTTTCGGAACATGTTTTTCTTCCCACGTTGTTATGTGTGCTAAAAAAACAACAACCAAACAGTAGAAATGACAGTTCCAGTATAATAAAATAATAAATGGGGGGGGGGGGATAAGCTTGAGGGTGTAGACGGCCCTCGTAGACGTTGACGGGGAAGCGGAGAAGGATGGGAAGCCACTGTGCTGAAATCGGGGCCCTTTTAAACAGAATGTGGCAGATGAGTTGCAATGGCTCAGCAGTAGAGCCTCTGCGTGGCATGCAGAAGGTCCCAGGTTCAATCCCCGGCATCTCCAGTTTAAAAGGACCAGGCAGGAGGGGATGGGAAAGACCTCCACCTGAGACCCTGGAGAGCTGCAAAGAGGGGCTGTGGCTCAGCAGTAGAGCCTCTGCTTGGCATGCAGAAGGTCCCAAGTTCAGTTCCCAGCGTCTCCAGTTAAAAAGGACCAGGCAGGAGGTGATGGGAAAGACCTCTGCCTGAGTCCCTGGAGAGCTGCAAAGAGGGGCTGTGGCTCAGTGGGAGAGCCTCTGCTTGGCATGCAGAAGGTCCCAGGTTCAATCCCCGGCATCTCCAGTTAAAAGGACCAGGCAGGAGGTGATGGGAAAGACCTCCACCTGAGACCCTGGAGAGCTGCAAAGAGGGGCCGTGGCTCAGTGGTAGCAAAAGTAACAACACCAAAAAAAAAAAGCCACGTCAGAGTTGGCTCACATGCCTGTTGTTTTTTCCTTCAGGAAGTATCTGAGAGCCAAAATAGCCTGCTGGGAAATATTGCAGGAAGCTGCTTGTAGGTCTTTTCCTGAAAAAAAGGTGTGCTAGGAATTCTTTGAGGGGGGTGGGTGGGGAGGGTGTAATCTTCCAGAGCAATCTGCCCTGCTCTTGAGCCTTGTGCGCTGGGGACATGAGTAAAACCATTCAGCGGTGTTTTCCTAAGAGCCGGTCTTTCTGGTCATGTGAGTCACGGCTCAGCCGCCTCTTCAGAGGACAGAGTCACCCAGCCGTGTTGTAGCCTGTGGGAGAATAAGCAACTAAATAGTGCAGCTCTGTTCTTTCTCCCTGCTGCCCAGTGCAAACATTTTGCCCTGGGTCATTTCCGGATGACTGTTGCTTGGGCTGTAATCGAGAGATGCCGTCACATACCCGTGGAGCTAGCCTCGGCCATCCAGGATGGGGAAGTCTGAATTGAAGGTAAAGGTTTCCCTTGCTTGAAAGCCAGTCAAATCCAACTCTAGGGGGCGCTGCTCATCTCCCTTTCCAAGCCAAAGAGCCAGCACTGTCTGAAGATGTCTCCGTGGTCATGTGGCCAGCATGACTAAACGCCGAGACGCACGGAACGCTGTTACCTTCCCACCGAAGCGGTACCTATTGATCTACTTGCAGTTTCTTGCTTTCGAACTGGTAGGTTGGCAGGAGCTGGGGCCAGAGATGGGAGCTCACTCCGTCACGCAGCACTCGGGTCTCAAGCTGCCAAACTACTAACCTTCCGGTCTGCAGCTCAGCGTCTTAACCTCTGAGTCACCGCGGCCCTAATAGTCTGAATTTAGCTTCTGCCAAAGTGCCACTTGTTAGTGCAGAGTAGTGGCTTTTCTAGACTTGTTTGCAAGTTTCTGTAGAATCATAGAATCACAGAGTCGGAAGGGACTCCAGGGTCATCTAGTCCAACCCCCTGCACAATGCAGGAAATTCACAAATACCTTCCCCCCACACACCTCCAGTGACCCCTGCTCCATGCCCAGAAGATGGCCAAAAAAACAAAACAAACACCCTCCAGGATCCCCGGCCAAACTGGCCTGGAGAAAAAACTGCTTCCTGACTCCAAAGTGGCGATCAGCATTTCCCTGGGCGTGTAAGAAAGGGCCACAAGAACTAAGCACTGATGCAACCCTTCCTGCCTGAAGTTCACAGAATCAGCAGTGCTGTCAGATGGCCATCCTTAGGGGTTCATAGCCATTCCCGTTCCTCAGGAAAGTTTGGGAGTTTCAGTTTTGTAAGGACCCAGCGATTTTTAACAGGGAATTCGCACCCCATCTGCAGTCACAGCCCCCCCCCCCCAAGCCACAATCTTACAAATTTGTAGTGTCCATGTATGGCTGTAAGGCTTACTGAGCTCCATGTCTCGTACAAGGACTGTGTTAAAAAAAAAATAAAACCCTGGCGAGAAATCACTAGTGTTTGTTCTGCAAGCTCTTGAGCAGTTGTTAGGATTTCATTTCCTGAGAAAGTCCGGAGGGCTTTGCGGAAACCTCCGATTTCCCTTGACCTTTCCGTCAACCCTCCGCTTGAAAAGAGCACCCCAAACCCCAAAGCGAGAAGAAAACCGCAATGTGGCAAAGACGTTTTTCCTGTTCTGGAACAATAAGTTAGGTCAGGAGGAATTTTCTTCCGCCTCCGCCTAGGAAGACTTCAGCCAGCTACTCAAACAGCAAAGGTTTTTGCCTAAGATGCTGCAGATGAGTTGCAATGGCTCAGTGGCAGAGCCTCTGCGTGGCATGCAGAAGGTCCCAGGTTCAATCCCCGGCATCTCCAGTTTAAAAGGACCAGGCAGGAGGGGATGGGAAAGACCTCCGCCTGAGACCCTGGAGATTGGTAAAGAGGGGCTGTGGCTCAGTGGGAGAGCATCTGCTTGGCATGCAGAAGGTCCCAGGTTCAATCCCCAGCATCTCCAGTTGAAAGGACCAGGTAGGAGGGGATGGGAAAGACCTCTGCCTGAGACCCTGGAGAGCTGTCAAGAGGGGCTGTGGCTCAGTGGGAGAGCCTCTGCTTGGCATGCAGAAGGTCCCAGGTTCAATCCCCGGCATCTCCAGTTAAAAGGACCAGGCAGGAGGCGATGGGAAAGACCTCCGCCTGAGACCCTGGAGAGCTGTAAAGAGGGGCTATGGCTCAGTGGAAGAGCCTCTGCTTGGCATGCAGAAGGTCCCGGGTTCAATCCCCGGCATCTCCTGTTGAAAGGACTAGGCAGGAGGTGATGGGAAAGACCTCCGCCTGAGACCCTGGAGAGCTGTAAAGAGGGGCTGTGGCTCAGTGGCAGAGCCTCTGCTTGGCATGCAGAAGGTCCCAGGTTCAGTCCCCGGCATCTCCTGTTAAAAGGACTAGGCAGGAGGGGATGGGAAAGACCTCCGCCTGAGACCCTGGAGAGCTGTAAAGAGGGGCTGTGGCTCAGTGGAAGAGCCTCTGCTTGGCATGCAGAAGGTCCCGGGTTCAATCCCCGGCATCTCCTGTTGAAAGGACTAGGCAGGAGGTGATGGGAAAGACCTCCGCCTGAGACCCTGGAGAGCTGTAAAGAGGGGCTGTGGCTCAGTGGCAGAGCCTCTGCTTGGCATGCAGAAGGTCCCAGGTTCAGTCCCCGGCATCTCCAGTTGAAAGGACTAGGCAGGAGGTGATGGGAAAGACCTCCGCCTGAGACCCTGGAGAGCTGCAAAGAGGGGCTGTGGCTCAGTGGGAGAGCCTCTGCTTGGCATGCAGAAGGTCCCAGGTTCAATCCCCGGCATCTCCAGTTAAAAGGATCAAGTAGATGGTGGAGAGCCCCTGCCAATCTGAGCAGTCAATACTGACCTCAATGGACTGATGGTTTGATTCAGGATAGGGCAGCTTCATATGTTCATGTGAGAATGCCGGATCCCAGGCTTGGAAGTGCGAAGGACGTCTCTGGGTTTTAAAAAAAAGTCAAATTAAGCCTTTGAAGTCTGGAAAGCCGACCCACTATGGGGCAGTGGTTAGTGCTAGTCTAGGATCTGGGAGACCCGGATTCGAATCCTTGCCCTGCCATGGAATCTCGCTGGCTGACCCGGGGCCGGTCACACACTCTCCACCGAACCTACTTCGCAGGGTTGTTGAGAGGATAAAACAGAGGAGTGGAGAACGACGTAAGCCTTCTGGGTTCCCCTTTGAGGAGAAAGGCAGAGTATAAATGAAGGAAATAAATACTTTTGGAATTGCTGACGTTTGCTTTCCTCCTCTGGCACAAAGCTTCAAAGAAAAGAGAGCAGTCCAAAAGAACACAGAATTGCACATTTTAAGTTCCCTTCTGGCCGTAGTGTTGTGAACCCCGTCCTTTGGGCTGAAACCACTTCTACAAATGGGCGGTTTGCGATTGCTTGCCTTGCGTAGTGACCAGGTCTGCCTTGGTGGTCTCCCCTCCAAGCCAGTTTGGTGTCGAGGCTAAGAGCACAGACTCTAATCTGGGAGAACTGGGTTTGATTCCCCACTCCTCCACATGCAGCCAGCTGGGTAGCCTTGGGTCAATCACAAGTTCTCTCGGAGCTGTTCTCTCAAGAGCAGTCCTTGAAAGAGCTCTCTCAGCCCCACCTGCTGCCCAGGGTGTCTGTGGTGGGAAGGGGAAGGGAAAGGAGACTGTAAGCCGCTCTGAGACTCCTTTGGGTAGTGAGGGGTGGGGTATAAATTCAGTCACTTCCTCCTCCTCTTCCTCCTCCTCCTCCTCTTCTTCCCTTGGCCAACTCTGCTTAGCTTCTGAGATCTGATGAGGTCGAGCTAGCCTGGGACATCCGGGTCACCGCCAAACTCACTAAGGAGGTCTTGAATCAGTTTGATTATTTTATATCTCACCTGGAGACCATCATTGCAGCCTGCATCACTGAAGCCCAAAAATTAGTTCTGTGTTGTGTGCAGAGGGGTCATTTTTCACCAGTGGCTGGGGGGGGGGGGGGTGAGTGGGAAGACTCTTGCCTTCGAGGGGGGGGGGGAGGAATTTCCTGGGAGCTCTTCACTACCCACGGTTGGAAGCTGGATACCGGGGCAAATCCTTCTAGTTTGATCCCGCGGGGTTCTTGCGATGTTCTTACACAACGGTAGTTGCTATTCATACAGCACTGGCCTAATTATTTCAGAGACTGTGTGAAACTCCTGGGGGGGGGGAGGGCGCGTGACTCAGGGGTAATTTCCTCCTCCTCCAGGGGACCCTTTCCCTCCAGTTGGTGATACTGCAGCCTGACAGTGGGTAGGGGTACCTGGGACGCTTTTCCTTACTGATTTCAAGCAGGGGTCTTTTCGAGCGCAGCTCCGGGAGTTGGTGCCACCCCCACCCCCCTGCGGAGGAATGCCTGCTTGTGTCCTGGCTGCAGCAAAATGACCCTATCCCCTGGAAAGGTCCTTGTTCCTCCGACCAGCCTTCTGAAGGCTTCAGCCACCACTGAAGCTATCCTCCCAGAATAGTGGTATTTCTGAGGCTTGGATTAGTAGCTGTCCCCTCTCTGCTAGCTAGCTTCCTTCCTCCCTTCCTTCCTCCCTTCCTTCCTTCCTTCCTTCCTTTCTTTCTTTCTTTCTTTCTTTCTTTTTTTTTTCTTTCTTTCTTTCTTTCTCTCTCTCTCTCTCTCTCTCTCTCTCTCTCTCTTTCTCTCCTTCCTTTCTTACCTTCTGACATACTTCCAGTGATGTCAGGTGGTGCAGCATATGCAGATAAGTTATGCTAATGAGCTATGCTAATGAGCTCCTGCACCTCTTTTTCTACGAAATGAGATTTCAAGGGTGGCATCTGGAACTCTTCAGGCAGTTCACTACCAAGGGAGCCAGGCACCCAGGGCTGGCGTGGCGACGCCTGGCGATTTCACCATCCCATGACTGTACGGTGGGGATCAGCAGTTCTTCATGTGACCCCCCCCTGCTCTTCCCTGGCAAAGAGTCTAAGCAGGGATTTGCTTCCCTCCCATATGGCTGCTTTATTGTGTCCTAAGATGTAAGTTGAAGCTCGCAGGGAGGGCGCCTGAGGTCTCAGAGGAGGGAGGTGTCGGAGGAGACGGCTGCTAACCAATGCTCCCTCTAAGCCGTGGAGTCTTGTGAGCGAGAATTCTACTTTGCGAGCTGCTGGCATTAAAGCTGTGAGCGAGTGATTTGGCTACTGCAGGGGTGGCCAACCTTGCTTAACGTAAGAGCCACATAGAATAAACGTCAGATGTCTGAGAGCCGCAAGACAGGAACAAATATCACACACACGTTTTTATTTTTTTAAATATGCAAATTTGCTTTTTATTAACGTTAAATGGGACTGCCAAAAATAAAAACAAACAAGGAAAACCGGTTATTGATAATGATATTACTTGTTTGCTAATGATATTGAGAGAGAGAGAGAAAAAGAGAGATGGAAAGAAAGAATTAAAGAAGTGGAAAGAAAGAGAGAGAGAGAAACTAGGAAAGCAAATAGATGGGAGGGAGGAGGGAAGGAAGGAAGGAAGGGAGAAAGAGAAAAAGCATGCCTCCCCTTTGCTTCCCCAGCCGCCCTGCCAGGAGCCGCACAATATGTGTGAAAGAGCCGCGTGTGGCTCCCGAGCCACAGGTTGGCCACCCCTGGGCTACTGCATCAGTTAGTGGCTCTGGAGCCCTCCTCCCTGAGTTAAGACACGAATGTGTGAGCCAGAGGCTAAAAAACTGTGAGCTAGCTCATACTAACTCAGCTTAGAGGGAACACTGCAGTGCTAACCCTCCGCTGAGCCGTGGGTACTCAGGCACGCTCTCACGTGCAGAAATTTGAGTGTAAATGGAAGTTAGGAGTTCCTGCTTTTCCAAATAGTGGCTTAGCCTCATTAGATCTTGCCAGGTATTTCTCCCCCTTCTCCTTGAACAGCAGCCTGCTATGCAGAAATTCAACAGGGGAAGCTGGGTGGCCTGCACTTGCAGTTCTAAAAATCTCGCTTTTCTTGTGGGCTGCTGTTGATAGCGCAGGAGCAGAGCTGATAAGAAAAGTGGCAACTCTGATTTGGCCTGAGATCCATCTAGCAAACCAAAACAGAGGTGGGGGGGAACCCAGCCTTAAGAAACAGGGCCACGGTGGCTCATAGGTTAAGACGCTGAGCTGCAGACTGGGAGATAGGTAGTCCGGCAGGTCGAGACCCCAGTGCTGCGTGATGGAGTGAGCGCCTGTCTACCTAGAAGTTTGAAAGCAAGAAATTGCAAGGATATAAATAGGTACTGCTTTGACAGGAAGGTAACAGTGCTCCGTGTGCCTCGGCATTTAGTCATGCCGGCCACATGACCACGGAGAAGTCTTCAGACAGCGCTGGCTCTTCGGCTCGGAAAGGGAGATGAGCACCGCCCCCTAGTTTCGGATTCAACTAGCTTTCGAGCAAGGAAAACTGCCTAAGAAACAGCAAAGCTGGGTACCCGAGGGCTGGGAGAGAGAAAAAAATATTTAGAGAAATAAACAAAATATATGTATTTATTACAAAGTGCACTGAAGCTAAACTTTAAAAACACTGGCACACTCTGCCCTGGAAGTGGCAAATATTTGAACCAAGAAGTTCTATGATATATAAAGAAGAAGAGATTGGATTTATACCCCACCCTTCACTCACTTGGAGCCTCAGAGCAGCTTACAAACTCCTGTCCCTTCCCCTCCCCATAACAGACATCCTGTGCGGCAGGTGGGGACTGCTCTTGAGAGAACAGCTCTGAGAGAACTGTGGTTGACCCAGGGTCACACCAGCAGCTGCATGTGGAGGAGGAGTGGGGAATCAAACCCGGTTCTCCAGATTAGAGATCACACTCTTAACCACTATACCAAACTGGCTCTCAGTTTGATACACACATGCACATTTTGAGAGTGTTGTGATAGCCATGGTCAGAAAGAAGTATTAAACCTGCATTCCTAGGATGTGTGGGCTTAAAAGTTTAAGATGACCCGCATGCAGGCCAGTTCGTTTGCCACACAGGATATTTGGAATCCCTTATAATCGGTCTGCCTTGCTATGCCCTCCAAGCTGTGGGGTCTTGTGAGGAAAAATCCTTCTTTGTGAGCTACTGACATTAAAGTTGTGAGCGGACGAACTGTCTACTGCATCGATTAGTTTGCTCTGGTGCCATCCTTCCTGAGCTATGGGGAAAATGTGTGAATCGGAGGCTTAAAAAACCATGAGCTAGGTCACACTAACTCAGCTTAAAGGGATCACTGCCTCTGAGGGGTGGAGTCTTGTGAGCGAAAATTCTGCTTTGTGAGCTGCTGGCATGAAAGTTGTGAGCGAGCGATTTGGCTGCTGCATCAATTGGTTTGCTCTGGAGCCCTCCTTCCTGAGCTGAGACAAAAACGTGTGAGCCAGAGGCTAAAAACCTCTGTGAGCTAGCTCACACTAACTCAGCTTAGAGGGAACACTGGTCATAGTGTGTACACATATACAAACATTTTACCATTGAGGAATGCCATGGAGGCCGAAACGCATTTGGTCCTGTGTTAATGTGGTTCAAGGTTATCAACCTAGATATATTGAATTATCGGTCCCCTTTTATTGGTTCGATGCTTTTAACCCAGAAATATCGAAATGTGTCAGGTTATATAGATTCAGGACTTCTCAGTTCAAATGTTCACCACTTCCAGGGCAGATTTTGCCAATATTTTTCAAGTTTCGTTTCGGTGCACTTTGTAATAAATACATACACTTTGTTTCATTTATTTCTCTAAATATTTTTTTCTCTCTCACCCAATCTTTGGGTACCCAACTCTGAGATCCATATAGGCCACTGTTCTGTCTCTAGCAGTTGCCAATTTACCAGGTGGAGGAAGACTGGCCTGCTCTTGCGCCTTAAATAGCAGTTTGAGGCACAGAAACTGGCAGAGAAAGCTTTAGTAACATTATAGCTAGGAGTTTGAGGCTTCCAGTTTGGTGTAGTAGTTACGTGTGTGGACGCTAATCTGGGAGAACTGGGTTTGATTCCCCACTCCTCAAATTGCAGCTGCTGGATGACCTTGGACAAACCATAGTTCTGTCAGAGCTGTTCTCTCAGGAGCAGTTCTCAAGAGAGTTCTCTCAGACCCATCCACCTCACAGGGTGTCTGTTGTGGGACGAGGAAGGGAAGGAGATTATAAGCTGCTCTGAGACTCTGAGTGAAGGGCAGGGTATAAATCCAATCTCTCCCCCCCCCCCCCCCGCTCCTCCTCTTCTTCCCCACAGAAATAAGATCTTGTCTTTGACATTGTGCTCGGCTGGCCACAAGGATAGGTAGCCAGCCAAAATTTGATTTTCCCAATGCTTCTGGCGAGCTCTCAGAGAAGGCGCAGAAAGAACCGTCCAAGTGGCGATGAGCAAATATTCCTGACGGAGTCGTAGATCACCGTGCGAAGGGTGTTTTAAATTCAGAACGAAGGGGAGAGAGAAACTCCGTCAAGAATTTTGCTGTGTCTGGTCTGTGCTGGCGCCACGTTTGTGTAGAGCCGTTAGAGGCTTCTTCCTATGAAATTGTGTTCAGCCTAGCTAAAGTAATATTTTAAAACACACACGTAAACTAAATCGAGCATGTGTTAAATGAATTCAGAGGAGGGCTTCCAGGTCGCAGAGGGTGTGATTCTAATCCATTTCATGGCACACGTACCCATTTGAGGGAAAATCTGCGCCTGGTTTTCTCAGCGTTTTTTGTTCACAATGAAAAGCAACCAGATGGGAGAAAGTTCAGGTGGAGTAGTCTGGGAACAGGAGGAGTTTGCTCTGCCCTCCGTGCCAGGGCCTTACTGGAAACCCACTCCTTCCCCAGGAGTTTTGGGGCCCCCATTTGAGTGTGATGCTGGCAAAGCAAAGAAAATGAGTGGGGTGACTTTGCACGCGCGCGCACACACACACACACAAGCTCCGGGGCCACATTAGAGGTGTTGTGTTTGCAAAGTACGCATAGCTATTCTGCAGCGCAGTTTAAATGAGCGCCTGCAGATTTGCCAAGGGACGCTCTTCATTTGGCAGGCTCGGTATTAATTGAAACCAGGCCTTGACATGGTATCGAAAGAATACAGGCACCATTAATTCTCCCTGTCTTTACCCCACAAGGGCTAATAGCAGTTCCGAGTGCCTGTTTTGTAATGATCGTTTTCACCAGCCAAAGTTAGCTGGGCTGCTTCCGTACCGAGAGGGTAGCCAGGTCCTGCTGGCCACCGGCTGGGGATTGGGGGTATCAGGTTGCTAGATCTAGGTTGATAAACCGCTGGGGATTTAGGGGTGGAGCCTGGGAAGGACAGGGGCCTCAGTGGGGTACAATGCCATGGAGGCCACATTCCAGAGTGTCCCTTTCCTCCGGGGGAAGTGATCTCTGTAGTTTGGAGATAAGTTGTAATTCCGGGGGATCCCCAGGTCTCACCAGGAGGCTGGCATCCCTACGTATGGAGAAGATTCTCCTGTGCTTTCCTCTCCTGCCCTCTTATTTCCAGGTCACCAACCCAACTGCAATCATACATAGGCGTAGACTACGGGGGGGCTTGAGGGCTCGAGCCACCTCCGAAATTTCCCGGGGGGGGGACTGAGCCCCCCTGGGAAAACGTAGTGCCTGCTGCCGCACCGCACCGCCGCTCCTCCCCGGGACCTTCCGAGGCCTGGCAGCTGCTGCTGCCTTGGCCTCTCACCCCCCCCCCCCCCGCCTGGCCACTCCTCCATCCTTCCCTCTCCCTCCCTCTTTTCCGGGTGAAGGGAGAGGGAAGGAGTGGCGGGGGGGGGAGGGAGAGAGGCACCGGCAGCAATGGCTGGCGGGCCTCGGAAAGGCCCAGGGAGGTGCAGCGGTTTCCGGGGGGGGGGACACATTGCTCCAGCGAGTGCGCGCGCAAAGCACACATGCTAAAAAGCCCCTGCCCACCCACCCCGGGATTTACAAAACTCTACACCCCTGCAATCACACACACCAAAGAATCCACTTTCAGTGCACTTTGGAACTGGATTTTACTGTGGCCCATTCTGCATCTAGCATTCATTCCACTGTTTTATCGAACCCACGCTGGAACAGAAATCCCCCTCTACACTGCATGCCACTTTCACTTAGAATCACAGAATGTTATGAGTTGGAAGGGACCTTGCAGGTCATCTAGTCCAACCCCCTGCACTCTGCAGGAGCAGAGCCGAAAGATAGCCCTACAACATACCCGAAAGGTGGCCATCCAGCCTCCGCTTGGAAACGTCCAGCAAAGGAGCATCCCCCACCTCCCGAGGCAGTCTGTTCACTGCTCAACCACCCTTACAGTTAGGAAGTTCCTCCTGATATTTAGCCGGTATCGACTCCCTTGTGATTTCCACCCGTTAGATCTAGTCTTGCAATCCAGAGCAAGAGAGAATAGATCTGCTCCATCTTCTACATGACAGCCCTTCAAATATTGGAAGACTGCAATCGTGTCCCCTCTAAGCCTTCTCTTCCCCAGGCTAAACACACCCAACTCTTTCAGCCTTTCCTCATAAGACTTTCTTTGTCGGGTTTTATGGCAGCCTCCACACTTTCTTTTCAGGTTTCACTTCCTTTGTTCTCTTGGTTTTATGGTCCTGTCCAGTGTTCCCTCCAAGCTGAGTTAGTGTGAGCTAGCTCACAGTTTTTTAGCCTCCAGCTCACATTGAAAGTGGATTATTTAGTGTGTGTGACCGCAGCCCAAGAGGCCTTTTTATCATCAGTAGTATGAATTATCATTATGTTAAAACACTATAGAAATATCCTATTACTACTGCTACTACGGTGGTAGAAAGCCAGCCAGAGACGGAGGGAGAAGGGGGCGTGGTAATGGAGGTGCAGAAATTCGCATCTTCCTTTCCATTTTCCCCCCAAGCTGCTTTGAGTACAGTCCTCCAGGAAAGATCATACAGGTTTGGGGAAAATTGCAGCGGCACTGTGGAAAGTCCAGAGGGTTGGTGGAAGCAGTGAGCCTTGAACGCCGTGGATGCTCACAAGCGTTTTATCTGTGCAAACAAGCCTTCAGAAGGGGGTTTTAATCCCACGCGAGTCTGATAAGTCCGTGAAACTCATCAACTAAGATTTCTTTTAACAGCTTGACAGGCGCTAATTCTAGTTAATAGCACGGTTGATTTGGAGAATCAACAGAATTACAGCGTGATTTGGAGAATCAACAGAATTACAGCCATTGTCTCCTAATCAGCTGTCTCAAAAAAAAAAAAAACCATACTATTTGGGAGGGGAAATTAGCTGTATGCAGGCTAAAGGGTCCAGGGTTCTGTCCCTGAACCTGTTTCCGTTGCCCTGTTTTCATGATCTCCCAAGTCAACAACCGCTAAAGAGAGCCTCCCTAAACATGTGAAAAGCGGCTGTTTGCTTCCATTGAATTCAAGCCTTCTGCACCTGTCTTGTATTCAAAACCAGCCGGGGGCTTCTCTAGGGTATGTTATCTGACACCGAACTTCTTGTGATGCCATGAAGTTGTGGGTAGAGCTAAGTAGACCTCGCCCCACCAAGGGTCATTTTGTAGAAAGAGAGGTGCAGGAGCTCATTAGCATAACCCATTTGCATATGCCACACCCCCTGACATCACCAAGAGTGTGTCAGAAGGCAACACCCACCGCTCAGGCTCCACCCCAAAAATCTCCAGGTATTTCCCAACTCAGAGCTGGCGAGCCAGCTTTACACTTTGGCTAAAGACACTTCAGGTTTCCTTTGCTCTTGCAGGGAAGCCACCCTACAACAAGCATGAAAATACAGATCAAGTTAGTATGTTTTTGCTTTTTTCCACAGCACATCACCATATGTGCCCGCTCCTGGGCTTGTTACTCCCGGAACGGCGCTCCTGTGTGTTCCAGCTCAAAATGACCCCCTGAACTCATTAGTTTCTCTTTGCCCTTGTGCCTCCCTGATATATTATACACAGCTTCCTCCAAGGTTGCAAAGTGTCATACTGGGACCTGGGAGGCCCAGATTTGAATCCCCACTGGGTGACCTCCGGCCAGTCGCATACTGTCAGCCTGACCTACCTTGCAGGGTTGTTGTGAGGAGAAAGTGGAGGTGAGAATAACGATGTAAGCCACTTCAGCTCCCCGTTAGGGAGACAGGTGGGGTGTAAACAAATTGCATAAGTCAACAATGCAGCACCATAGCAGGACACAAGGGATGAATAGCGCCTACCAGTTTGGTGTAGTGGTTAAGTGTGCAGACTCTGATCTGGGAGAACCAGGTTTGATTTCCCACTCCTCCACTTGCACCTGGCTGGATGACCTTGGGCAAGCCATAGCTCTGTACCAGCTGTTCCCTCAAGGACACTTGGGAAAGAGCTCTCTCAGCCCCACCTACCTCCCAGGGTGTCTGTTGTGGGGAGAAGGAGGGGAAAGGAGTTTGTAAGCTGCTCTGAGACTCCCTTGGGTAGTGAAGGGCGGGGTATAAATCCAATCTCCTCTTCTCTTCTTCTTCTGCGGTGGGGGCGGTTAAAAAAATTTGCACTGATTTAGCATCCTCTGTAGTGAAAATTCTGTGTTTCTTCCTCTTTCTTTAAAGGTCTGGCCGGAAGAAGAAGAAAACCCGCAAGTATGACATCATCACCACCCCAGCAGAACGGGTCGAAATGGCGCCGTTGAACGAGGACGATGATGAGGAAGAAGATTCCACAGTGTTTGATATCAAATACAGGTGATCTGGGCATGGTTGCCAACTCCGGGCTGGGAACAGGGCCGGCTCTATCATTAGGCCAACTAGGCGGCCGCCTAGGGGCGCAGCTGGCAAACGGAGCGGCGGAGAGACTGAGAGAGACTCAAACCGGGAGATAGTGCGCTTTATGCAAACCATGATTTACCATTATGTCTGAATGCAGCTTTCCATTCAGGCTAAGAACCAAACTTAGCCTTGGGCCAATGCAGATAGACTTGTAGGCGCTGCGGCCAGCTGGCGCAGGTGGCTGCCGGCGGGGCTGGAGAGCTTGTGAGCTCGGGCAGGCGGGGGGTCACTGGGGGGGGGCGGGGTCCCTTGCGGGCAGGTCTCCGGCAGTGGAGAGGGCGGCTCTGCGGTGGGGAGGGCACTACAAGGCAGCCTCGCCTGGGAGGGGCGCCACAAGGTAGCCTCACCTAGTGCACAAAAACCCCTGGGGCCGGCCCTGGTTGGGAAATGCATTGAGATTTGGGGGTGGAGCCTGGGGAGGGTGGGGTTTGGGGAGAGGAGGGCGCTCAGCAGGAATTTTGTGCTGCAGAGTCCACCCTCCAGAGTTTCCATTTTCCCTGATCTCTGTCACCTGGAAATCCCTTGGAATCCTGGGAGAATGCCAAGCCCCAGCTGGAGATGATCAACTCTATGTCCTTCCAGAAACAGACTCTCTAGAACGCATGTTTTCCAACTGCATATACCATAGGGTGATCTGTATAGAGACTATTAGTCCGCTGTTAGAAAGTTTTTCCTGACAAATCAAATCAAATTAAACTCTGTTCCCTCCTGTCTGACCGGAACCATCAGACAACAAGACAGGTGGCTAGATCTTTGTGCCGAGGTTTACGGGGAACAGAAAATGCATGGCAAATAGATTTTCTCATCTTTACGCTAAATTATACCCAAGTTTTATGAGTGTCTTGTTTTATCTCTGTGGTGTAGTCTCAGGTTTTTAAATTTAACTATGCCACTGTTGGTTTTATCCCATATTTATCCCATATTTCTTATTCGAATGTCTTTATGTAACATGATTGAGTGCGCTGGTCGTTGACTGTAACTGATTTGATTTGAACTTTATATGTGGGGTGAGAGTGAGGGATGCGGTTTCCTAAATTCAGCCTCATCTCATCTTTCCTCCAGGGAGCTTAGGACGACATTCATACCTCCCCCCTCACCCCCTGTTTTCTCCTCACAACAACCCTGCCAGGTAGACCGGGCAGAGAGAAAAACAGACTGGGCCAAACTTACTCCACTTCATGGCTGAGCTGCACTCCCAGTTTGGTCAGGAGTGCAGACTCTAATCAGGGAGAACCGGGTTTGATTCCCCATGCCTCCACATGTAGCTGCTGGTGCGACCTTGGGTCAGTTACAAGTTCTTTCAGAGCTGTTCTCTCAGGAGCAGTTCTTGAGAGAGCTCTCTCAGCCCCACCTACCTCACAGGGCATCTGTTGTGGGGAGGGGAAGGGAAAGGAGACTGTAAGCTGCTCTGAGACTCCTTCAGGCAGTGATGGGCAGGGTATAAATCCAATCTCCTCTTCTTCTTCTTCCTCCTCCCAGGTCTTAACCTGACACTGTGGTCCCTACGCTGCATTGGTGACACAAATGTGTGAAGGACAGAGAACCCCTGGTGGTACATGAAGCATTTGGTCATGAGTGCTGGTGGGGTGTCACGGTTAGAGTCTCGGGCTCGGAGACCCGAGTTCAAATCCCTACCCTGCCATGGAAGTTCAGTAGGTGGCCTTTGGGGGCCAGTCACTCTGTTGTAGCCCAGTCTACCTCGCAGGGTTGTCGTTTTGAGGGGAAAATAGAGGACAGGGGGATGACGTAAGCCAACTTTGGGGTGGAGATAATCAGCACAGACGGGGGGAACATATCCCCATCAGTACAAAACAGAGGGGGTTTCGCAGCTTTCTCAGCCTATCAGAGGTATGTGGTTCTAGCGGTTAGCAACTCTGCCAAGGATCTGGGAAGCCCAGGGTTCAAGTCCCCTTTGGCATAACTTAAACACACTGGAACAGAGGATTTTAAAAAGGCTTTCCACTTGCAGCGAAGTGATTTTTAACCCAGCAGATGGGGGGGGGGGGCAGTAATGATACAGGACAGAAGTGATTATATTTTGGAGGCATTTAGACAGTTGAACAATACCAGTAACTACAAAAGGAACACATGATGTATGATTAGGGAAAACATTTTGAGTGTTTTAGTTGAATCCCCATACCGCTGTCGAAGCTCACTGGGTGACTTTGGACCAGTCTCACTCTGTCTCTGTAAGCACGGCCTACCTCACAGGGTTGTCATTCTGAGATAAAATGGAAGGGAGCACAGCATTGCTAAGCCCCACTGGGGTTTCCACTGGGAAAAAGAAGAGAAGAATAGATTGGATTTATACGCCACCCTTCACTAACTGAAGGAGTCTCAAAGCAATTTACAGTCTCCTTTCCTTTCCCCTCCCCACATCCTGTGAGGTAGTTTGGTGCCAATTTGTTGTAGTGGTTAAGTGCGCGGACTCTAATCTTGGAGAACTGGGTTTGATTCCCCACTCCTCCACTTGCAGCTGCTGGGTGACCTTGGGCAAGCCATAGTTCTGGCACAGCTGTTCTTGAAAAAGAGCAGTTTCTGTCCGAGCTCTCTCAGCCCCACCTCCCTCAGGGGAAGGGAAGGGAGTTTGTAAGCTGCTCTGAGACTCCCTTGGGTAGTGAAGGGCGGGGTATAAATCCAATCTCTTCTTCTAGGTGGGGCTGAGAGAGCTCAGAGAGAACTGCTCTTGAGAGAGCAGCTCTGAGAGAACTTGTGACTGACCCAGGTCACACCATCAGCTGCATGTGAAGAAGTGAGGAATCGAGCCCGGCTCTCCACGATTAGAGTCCACGCTCCTAACCATTACACTAAACTGGCTCTCTAGAAAAGTGGGACAGAAATAGCTTAAATAGATAGAGCTGATGGGACAGCGTCTGTCCTTTGCGGTGAAAAATAAGAGAATGGTTGCTTTGGAGAGCAAGGGGGTTGTGATGTGGGAAGAGGCAAATGCTTGCCAGGATTAAGGAACTGGTTTCCTTACATGCCGGGCTTCTGAGGGGCAGCGATAGAGCGTGTTGGACTCTGAGCTCAATCCCTGCCGATTTCGGGCCAGCCACCGTCTTTTGGCCTAACTTACTTTTCAAAGCGGTCAATGAAACCTGTCGCAAGAAATGCCACAGCTGGGGCGCTTTTCCCCCAGGTCTGTCTCTTTTCTTTCTTTTTTGGACATTTTTTTATTGCCTTTATTCTAAAATCTACACAGAAATCAAAAGGGAGGGGTAAACGACAAACTACAGGAGAAAGGAAAGAAGCCACTAGAAACCCAAGTAGCAGTGGTCACACAATACAAAAGTCGTTTAGTAAAATACATCACTCACTAACGTTTAGATATGTTGAAGGTGATATATAAAATTCAGTTATAATCCTAGTATGTCATAAAGAATAGAAAACGTTTCTCCCCAACTCCCCTTTCATTACATTTTTTTTTTAAAAAAAAAAGCATTGTCTATAAAGTACAATAACTTCTGTTGGGGTTCCTTTAATAGTCAACATTTAACAATTAAAACTGCTTCTCTTCCACATCTTCATTGCAATACATTTGCATACAGTGTTTACATTTCGACAGTGCTTTCATACATATAATACACACTCCATCTCTCCTCGAATTTTGTAACTGATCCGTTTCTTAAATAAGTTGTTAGTTTTGCCATCACTGCATCGTCAGCAAGTTTTATTTTCCCACTCCACTAATAGTGGACAAATGTCTAATTTCCGTTTCACCTTTTCCTTTTAAAATGTTGTTTAACGCTATGTGCTTCTCTGATAATCCTAATTCTGCCCCACTTTTCCTGCTCTGCCAGGTGAGGCTGTTCGCTGAGGCGCCGCGGGATCAGAGTTTGCTGTCCGCCATCTTGCAAGAATCTCAGCGTCAAAGAGGGCCCCTGAAGAGCACTACCTTAGTCCTGAAGAAATGCAAACTGCCTTCGACTTTCAAGATGCTTTATAATGAATATGAACATCTGGGTTGATAAACCTTATCATTACATTCCCAGGGACCAAACCAAAAGAACTGGAAGAGACCTTATTACAAAATCCTACTTTTCCGCTCTCGTTTTACTAGAAGTTTGGATCCACTGTTGTAAGTCAAGTCTGAACCACTGCAGTTTGGGGCGCAAACTTCTCTTCAAAAAACCGAGATATCTGATGGACTTTCTGTTCTGGTCGCTGAACTTGGATGGATAGGTTATCTCTGCTGCACCTAAACCTGTCAGGGATTGTGCCGTTCTAGAGGCAGCCAAAAATGTGTTTTTGTGTCAGCTTGGGACTTGTGCAAACTCTACTGAAATGGCCGATGGCGTGTCCTGATGTGTTTGTGTGTGTGCGTGTGTCTGTGGGTGCAACGTAGACAACCGTGAGTCTTGCTACTGAGAACAATTGCACTAAAACCCTATTCCGCAATAAGGTTTCCTAGTTTCTTTGATTGGTTTCAGGGAGGATTCCCCCCCTCCCCCCGTCTTCCCAGAGGGTGAGGACTTTTAGGGAGCGGCGGGGGGGGGGAGCAACCACCACCTGGAACAAGATAAAGTTTTTATTTTTGTATCTCATCCACCTCTTTTCCACCTCCAGAGGAACCCAGATGTTCTAATGCTTTTCTGTAATTTCATTTGCCTTGCTTGTAAGTTCCTGTTTCTTCAGCGTTTTTTCCCCATGTTCCGCATGTATTTTGCTCCCTCTAGTGGTTGATTTGAGATTACACCGCTGTATGCCGGGCATAAAAACCTGTGGTTTAAATCTGCAAAGAGATATGCTGGACATGAACCGGTGTAATATCCAACGGACCACTAGAGAAGCAAAATATATGCAGAACAGACCCTCTCCCAAAGAAACAGGAACTCATAAGTGAGGAAAAGGACAATGTGGAAAAGCCCTTAGCTAGGAATGGTCTCTCTTTCTCCCTCCCCACTCAGTAACTTCTGTATTTCAGATCCAGAGGACTTAGCTGTTTTAGTCTGTTGCTGCAAAATAGTAAAAAGCCCAGTAGCATCTTTAAGACTAACAAACCTTATTGTAGCATAAGCTTTCGAGAAACACAGCTCTCTTCGTCAGATCTGACGAAGAGAGCTGTGTTTCTCGAAAGCTTATGCTACAATAAGCTTTTTTAGTCTTAAAGGTGCTACTGGGCTTTTAACTGTTTTGTATATTTCAGAACAGTCTTCAGCCAGAGAATTCTGGGTGGTAAGCTGTCAAAGCATGATGTTTGAGGTCAAGCTTTTCCCACTGCTGTTTTGTAGGGGTTGACGGGAAGTTTGTCCTTCCCTCGGAGACCATCTCCCTGGCAAAGCCAAATCTTACCAAACGAGATGCCCTCCTTTTTTTGGTTGCCCTCTGTTCCGGCACCGGGCTCAGGTTTTCTAATGCACAGTACCAGTATGGGTTGGGACGGGGCGGGTACGTTTCATTCCTCTCCCCGCTTTCCTGAGCACAGCCTGCCAAACTCTACAAACAGAACTACTCAATTGTGAGTCATTGCAGAGGAGAGGAGACAGCGCGGTTTAGAGGTTTAAAGTATCAGGCTAGGAACGGGGAGACTCCCGGAGGCTTCCATCATTCACCTTCTCTCCATTTTATCCTCACAATAACCCTGCGAGGTAGGTTAGGCTGAGAGCGAGTGACCAGCCCTAGGTCCCCCAGGAAGGCAGAGCGGGGATTCGAACCTGGAGTCTCCCAGTTTCTAGTCGGATACTGTAACCACTAAACTGCGCTGTCTCCTCTCCTCTGCATTACTCAACCCACCTCCTGGCCAGTCCTCCATCTAAGCGGCGGAGTCTTGGGAGCAAAAATTCTACTTGGTGAGCTCCTGGCATTAAAGTTGTGAGCGAGCAATTTGGCTGCTGCATAAATTAATTTGCTCTGGAGCCATCCTTCCTGAGCGAAGGCGAAAATGTGTGAGCCGGGGGCTAAAAACCTGTGGGCGAGCTCGCACTAACTCAGCTTAGAGGGAACACCGCTCCTGACTTTGACCCTATCGTCTTCTCCTGTGCAAATTGTGATCCGCAGTTTGTATCCGAGAAGCTCTGGGCAGGAATAAGCCCTTCCTGTAGCGGCTTTTCCCCTGAAGTTCCCTCCTTCCAACTGCTTTCCTGCCAGAGTAGGATCTAGACCTGCGTTTGCCCAGTTTTCACATTTCTCAGGCATGGAAAGCTGTTTATTTCTTGGTGTCCTGTTCTCAGAACTAAGATAGCCAAGGGTTAGGGTTATTGAACAGAGTTTCTTTGAAAAGGGACTGGGCTTGGCCTTCTCTGGTATTCTCGGGGGAGTGTGTTGCGAAATATTCACTCCAACTGAGCATTGGAGGTTCACGGGACTTTTGCTTTACTGCCATGCTGATATCATTCGAATCCCTTTGTACCCAACAAAGTCCATCCATAGGGATTCCTGATAGGCTAGAATTGCAAAAAGAGGGAGGTTGCGGGAAGCATGTTGCAAAAGATTCACCCCAGCTGAGCGCTGGAGATTCACAGGACTTTTGCTTCACTGCTGTGCTGATATCATCTGAATCCCTTTGTACCCCAACAAAGTCCATCCGTAGGGATTCCTGATAGGCTGGAATTGCAAAAAGAGGGAGGTTGCGGGAAGCGTGTTGCAAAATATTCACCCCAGCTGAGTGTTGGAGATTCACAGGACTTTTGCTTTACTGCTACGCTGATATCGTTCGAATCCCTTTGTACCCCAACAAAGTCCATCCGTAGGGATTCCTGATAGGCTGGAATTGCAAAAAGAGGGAGGTTGCGGGAAGCATGTTGCAAAATATTCACCCCAGCTGAGCGCTGGAGATTCACAGGACTTTTGCTTTACTGCCGTGCTGATATCATCCGAATCCCTTTGTACCTCAACAAAGTCCATCCGTAGGGATTCCTGATAGGCTGGAATTGCAAAAAGAGGGAGGTTGCGGGAAGCGTGTTGCAAAATATTCACCCCAGCTGAGCGTTGGAGATTCACAGGACTTTTGCTTTACTGCTATGCTGATATCGTTCGAATCCCTTTGTACCCCAACAATGTCCCTCTGTAGGGATTCCTGATAGGTTGGAATTGCAAAAAGAGGGAGGTTGCTGTTAACAGCCAGATATCTGCTATAACTTGGATCCGGGATATCTCTTAAAGTTACCCTTGCTGTTGCTAATTTTTTTATTGTTTGGGCATAAAACCTTGAAGATGGTATTTATCAGAGGAGGGTACATGACTCCTCAAAATATTTGATCGGAAGAGCTTTAACTAGAGGACAGGAGAGAATCTGGGAGATGAGCTCCAAGATTTTTCTAAGGAGTCTTAACCTCTTTGGCACATAATAGCTCCATAATCTTGGCATTAATTTTTTGTGGCCTAGGTCTTTCTTACAGTTTATTTACTTATAAGCTGATCTCTCAAATTACTGGATGGTATTAGAAAATCTCATCTTTCTAACTGACCGTGTCGTAGATTAACCTAGATGAATCCCTTTTGCAAAAGGTTTTTTTCCCCTTTTTTCCTTTACATGTTTCTTCTTATTACCCAAGTTTTGTGACTGTTTGCATGGGATTTTCACCTCTCTTTGATTTCACAGGTTGAAATCTTCCCTCCCCCCCAGTCGCCTGCATAGCTGGATTCTGTTCCGGCCTATGAGACCCGTGGCTAGGTTTCATAGCCAAGAGTTAGCTTCCTTAGCTAAGGAGAGTGTATTGGTTCTTAGACCCGGAAGGATATCCGGCAAGACTCACTGTTAGTGAAATGCCGAGTTTTAGGCAGACTGGTAGAGTAAACAGAAGGGTCCCACCTAGCATTAGTACAGTCCGAAATGGAGGAAGATCAAGTGGTCATGAATGTACTAGCATGGGGATTAAAGTTTCTAGTCCTCAAGCTTTCTTGGAATCTTCGAACTGGTTTCCTAGCTGGAAACAAGTTTGCCCATGTCTTTTGAGACCTGCCAACTGTTCTTTCAGGTAGATTTTTAAGAGGTTTTTTTTGCTCGGTTGAATAGACACCCTCTGGCTAGAACGCTTATGGCTTTTGTATGTCTCGCTTTATAGCAATGCTGGAGAGATTCAAGATTACTGGACCCCGGCTGTGTCTGATTTACTCTAATTCGCGGTTTTGAGTCAACCAGCTCTGGAAGGACAGCATTTCCCTGGAAGCTCTCCGTGGCTCAGGGGTAGAGCGTCTTGCCTTGCATGCAGAAGGTCCCAGGTTCAATCCCCGGCATCTCCAGTTAAAAGGACGAAACAGTAGGCGATCTGACAGATCTCTGCCTGAGTCTGGAGAGCTGCTGCCATTCTGACCTTGATGAACGAAGGGCCTGATTCAACTTCCATGTGTTCAAGAATACCCTATAATGTACCCAGCTGGGGAAGGATTGTGCATCCTCTCGGAGCTTTGTCCTGCCAAAGTGAGATCCGTAAACTAACCCGAGATCGTGTGCCAAGAACTGGGGGCTCCGCTCCCACTGGGACACGGCCCCCGTTTACGCAACCCACAGACTGTGTTCTGGAGAGGGAGAGAATCTTTTCCTAGATTATACACTGGCAAGCGGGGGGGTTGTACCTTTGGCATTTCCCCCAACTAGTACCTCCTCACCACTGGAAGCCTGTCGTGTTACGAGAGTTGCCAACTCTGGGTCTGGAAATTGCTGGGGATTTTGGGTGGTGAGGCGCTGGGAATTCAGGGGTGGGTGGGGGAGGGGGACCGGGGGGGGAGAGAGGGATCCCGTGAGCAGGCAGGCGAAGAAGGGAAGGGTCTTTCCTTCCTGCCAGCCGCACTCGTTTGCTTTCACCGCTACAGGAGAAGGAGAACCGGCCGGCCAGTGTGATTAAAACTCGGCAAGTATGTGCTCTGTTCTACAGTGGTGGCAGGCAGTGTTGCCTCTAAGCTGAGTTAGTGTGAGCTAGCTCACAGATTTTGAGCCTCTGGCTTGCACATTTTTGTCTTCACTCAGGAAGGAGGGCTCCAGAGCGAACTGATTTATGCGGCAGGCGAAACAGCTGCTCACAACTTTAATGCCGGTAGCTCAGAAAGTAGAATTTTTGCTCGCAGGACTCCAGAGCTTAGAAGGAGCAGCCTCGCCCACCCACTACTGTAGCAGAGCGTGCATACTCACTGAGTATTAATTGCAGTGGACGGCTGGCAAATGAGCCCGGCCAGCAGGTAAGGGCAGGGACAGTGGGGCGTGGGTCATGAGTGAGGGGGCACCGCCCCGAAATGCCCCACTGTAGCTCCAGGCCTGGAGCTCAGCAGGATGTGATTCCATGGAGTCCACCCTCCAAAACAACTGATCTCTCTGGCCTGGAGATCCGTTGTGATTCCAAGGGATCTCCAGGCCCCACCTCTGTCTGGCAGCCTTGCTGCACAGCCCAAGAAGATGTTTTCCATTCTGGTTTTTTTTCCTTTTTCGTATAGAATGTTGGAAAATCTGGCAAAAACAGATATTCGGAGCTTGCAATGGATCTTTGTTCACTGGAGAGGAGGCGTATTCTTTCTATGCAACAAACCTTCTATTTCTAAAGGGAAAGGTACACGGGAAATCTACAAAACAGCCAACACTTAAGACTATGTCCTTACTGTTACAAGTACAACAACAGACAGACTGACCACACGGTTGGTAATGGAGATTCTTCATTCTGCTTGACCCCTAGAAGGAAATCACTTGAATACATTATCCAGTGATTGTTAGTAGATAGGCACCAGTTTCCCGAGCTTTCTCCCCATTGGCTCAGCAGGTAACCTTCCAGGTCAGGCTAAACAACAGCACACAAGGTAAACACATTAATCCTATAATTACTGGATTTAGACCTTGCAACACACATATTTCCAATGTAGGGATCATCCCCAACTGAGACTACTGGTGTTAGAAGGAGATACCTTCCTCAAGAGGGTTGGAATCCAAGTCTTATGCGGAAAGGCTGAAAGAGTCGGGTATGTTTAGCCTGGGAAAGAGAAGGCTTAGAGGGGACACGATTGCAGTCTTCCAATATTTGAAGGGCTGTCATGTAGAAGATGGAGCAGATCTATTCTCTCTTGCTCTGGATTGCAAGACTAGATCTAAGGAGTGGAAATTGCAAGGGAGTCGATACCGGCTAAATACCAGGAGAAACTTCCTAACTGGTTGAGCAGTGGAACAGACTGCCTCAGGAGGTGGTGGATGCTCCTTCGCTGGACGTTTCCAAGCGGAGGCTGGACGACCACCTTTTGAGTATGTTGTAGGGCAGGGGTGGGCAAATTGTGGCCCGGGGGCCACATGCAGCCCGCCACAGAGTTTTTTGCGGCCCGCCAAGACCGTCGGCCACGTGGTTTCTCAACAAGCAATCTCCTGATTTCAAAAAAATTGTAGAAAAGTGTGATAGGGTACATTTGTCTCATTAAACTGATTCTAAAATTAAATGTGCTTGCAGCTATTGATGATATGAAATGAGCACAATAAATAAATGGAATAAAACCACCACTATTTTATTTAATTTATATTTATTGATTTTTTATGATACAATTTATACCTTTTCTGAAATGCAAAGTTAACTAATGAATGCAATCATTTTAAAAGGTGCGGCCCTCCGCTAACCTCCGCTCCCACAAAGTGGCCCCCGAGCCAAAACAATTGCCCACCCTTGTTGTAGGGCAATCTTTCGGCTACACTCCTGCAGAGTGCAGGGGGTTGGACTAGATGACCTGCAAGATCCCTTCCAACTCTAACGTTCTATGATTCTATGATAGGACAGTTGGGGCAGCTCCCCCCCCCCCCGCCCAATTTTCCTCAGTGATGCTGGCAAATTTCTTGAGTATGAGTTGTTGTCTCTGGAGACCGAAGCTTGCTTAACAAAAAAAAAAAACAAAAAACCCCACACAATGTTGGTGTTTGTTTATTTTAAAGGGTTTTCACGGCCCCCCGTAGATCTCTGCATAGCAAATGTCGATACCATTTATTTTGAAAAGGTGGTTGTTGGGAAATACAGCGGAGCTTGGACGCTCTGAAATCTTGGAAATCAATCTTAACCATGTTTTATTTTTCCCCGCGGGGGAGAAATTGATAGAAATTGATAGGAGAAATTAATGTGAAGTGACTCTGGATGTCTCCTGCCACCGGGTTGCATTTTCGGGGCAGGCAAAATTTTCTCGGACTCCTAAACTGCGACGGTTTCTTTTGGAGATCTGTTTTATTTTATTGCTTTATAAAGGAGAATGGTGAAAAGCAGTGGTTGTGATGGCTCTGTGACTCGACGCTGACTTTTCAAGGCGGGGATGAATTTCGTGCGGGAAACATGCAGAAACCTTTCTTTCTTTCTTTCTTTCTTTCTTTCTTTCTTTCTTTCTTTCTTTCTTTCTTTCTTTCTTTTTTTCTTTCTCTCTCTCTCTCTCTCTCTCTCTCTCTTTCTCCCTCCCTCCCTCCCTCCCTTCCTTCCTTCCTTTCCCTCCCCCTCTCTCTCTCCCTTTCTCCCTTCTTTCTTTCTTTCTTTCTTTCTTTCTTTCTTTCTTTCTTTCTTTCTTTCTTTCTTTCTTTCTTTCTTTCTTTTCTTTCTTTCTTTCTTTCTTTCTTTCTTTCTTTCTCTCCCTCTCGCTCTCTCTCTTTCCTTCCATCCATCCTTCCTTCCTTCCTTCCTTCCTTTCTTTCTTTCTCCCTTCCTTCCTTCCTTCCTTCCTTCCTTCCTTCCTTCCTTCCTTCCTTTCTTTCTTTCTCTCTCACTCTCCCTCTCTCTCTCTCTCCCTCCCTTCTCTTTCTTTCTTTCTTTCTTTCTCTCCCTCTCGCTCTCTCTTTCCTTCCATCCATCCTTCCTTCCTTCCATCCTTCCTTCCTTTCTTCCTTCCTTCCTTCCTTCCTTCCTTTCTTTCTTTCTTTCTTTCTTTCTTTCTTTCTTTCTTTCTTTCTTTCTTTCTTTCTTTCTTTCTTTCTTTCTTTCTTTCTTTCATACCCACCTTTCTCCCCATAGCAGCTTCCATCGTCCAGCTTCTCTCCATTTTATCCTCGCAATAGCCCTGTGAGGTAGGCTAGGCTGAGAGAGAGAATAAAGGGATATCATCCAGCAGAGTAAAAGTGATACCATCACTCTGTGTGATCTGGTCCAGAGCTTCCCAAGCTTATTTGGCCTACCACCCCCTTTTCAGAAAAAAAAATGACTCAGCGCCCCCCTAGAAAGAAGTGGACAGAAAGATGCCGGTAGAGTCCACCACGATCCACGCAGCCAGGCGGGCCAAGAGCAGCAGCAGCTGAAGGCCTGAAGCCGGAGGCCAGCAGCAGCCGCCACACAAGAGCCCAGCAGCAACACCAGCCTGACAAGGGTGCACACGCATTTGCAATTAGCAAATGACTGGCTGTGGTTGGCTGTGGGGACCCCTCTCCCCCT
The DNA here is from genome assembly GCA_029233225.1 of Lepidodactylus listeri. Taxonomy (NCBI): domain Eukaryota; kingdom Metazoa; phylum Chordata; class Lepidosauria; order Squamata; family Gekkonidae; genus Lepidodactylus; species Lepidodactylus listeri. The sequence goes on along the minus strand of JARCFY010000021.1, from coordinate 7,787,401 downwards.
CCCCCTCCCTCCCTGATCCCAGGGAAGACCTGGAGAAGGCAGGAGAAAGCTGCTTTAGATAAGTTCTGGACTCTTCTTTCTTTATGCTTCCACCGTCCTCTTATTTTTATTCAGTGCCCCCCCAGTTGCACCCAAGGCCTGGACGGCTTCAAGAGGGAATTAGATAAACATCTGGAGCAGAAGTCCATCAGTGGCTCTTAGCCACAAGGTATAGATAGGAACTCTCGGTCTGGGGCAAGTGATGCTCTGCATTCTTGGTGCTTGGGGGGGGGCAACAGTGGGAGGGCTTCTGGTGTCCTAGCCCCCACTGCTGGACCTCCTGAGGGCCCCTGGTGTTTCTGGCCACTGTGTGACACAGAGTGTTGGACTGGATGGACCACTGGCCTGATCCAACATTGGCTTCTCTTATGTTCTTACAGCATGCTGCAGCCAGGGTACTGACGAGTGGGTCGTAGGGACCGTATCACTCCAGTCTTGGCCTATCTATACTGGTTTCAGAATTTGTTTCTGGGCTCAACTCAAGTTGTTGGTCTTGACCTTTAAAGCCCGATACTGTTTGGGCATGGAACAGGGATCACTGCAGGTGTGGAGGGGGAGGTATTTGTGAATTTCCTGCATTGTGCAGGGGTTGGACTACATGACCCTGGAGGTCCCTTCTGACTATGGTTCTATGAGAGCGACCAGCCCTTTGTTGTTGTTGTTCAGTCGCACAGTCGCGTCCAACTCTTTGCGACCCCATAGACCGCATCACGCCTCTTGTCTTCCGTTGTGCTCCGGAGTTTGCTTAATTTCATGTTCGTTGCATCGACATAACACTGTCCAGCCATCTCATCCTTTGCCGCCCCCTTCTTCTTTGACCTTCAATCTTTCCCAGCATCAGGGTCTTCTCCAGGGAGTGCTCCCTTCTCACTTGGAGGCTGGCCAAAGTATTTGAGCTTCAGCTTCAGGATCTGGCCTTCCAGGGAGCAGTCAGGGTTGATTTCTTTTAGGATTGACTGATTTGATCTCCTTGCAGTCCACGGGACTCTCAAGAGGCTTCTCCAGCACCCTAATTCGAAAACATCTATTCTTCAGCGCTCGGCCTTCCTTATAGTCCAACTCTCGCAGCCATACATCACTATTGGGAACACCATGGCTTTGACCATACGGACTTTTGTGGGCAGGGTGATGTCTGCTTTTTATTATGCTGTCTAGGTTTGCCTTCACTTTCCTCCAGACCTAGGTCCCCCATGAAGGCAGAGCGGGGATTCAGACCTGGAGCCTCCCAGTTCCTAGTCTATTACTCCAACCACTGAACCCCGCTGCCTCCTTTCCTCTGCGTGTGGGCTGGGACCGCCGAACCAAGCAGCAGCATCCTTGAGGACCTGATTCAGGTGAGCTGTGGGATGGATTCGGCGCAGAGACTGCAGATTAAACAAGGGAGCACTCTTCTATTGTGTGAAAAGGACTTTTCCCAGCTTTAAGGCGCAGAGTTTCTCTCTGGAAAGTCCAGGATGGAGACGCTTTCTCTGCCCATAACATATGCAGGGGTCCATTGGAGCGGGAGCGCACAGGAGCGCAGCTCCGGGAGTGAGGAGCCCAGGGGGCGGGCACATGACCAAGCCCCGCCCCCTCCTTGGCTTCCCCGAGCAGTGCAGAGGCGCAGTGCCCCGGGGAAAGCCCTGCCAGGGTCTTTATTGTTTTTAATGTGTTGTTTTAATATTGATAATTTTATCATTGTTCCTTTTATGACTGTGTGCTGCTTTTCCAGAGACTTGCTCAAGGTAGCATAGAAATTTTCTAAGGATACCATTTTTTATCTGGGCACATGGCACATAAGTACTGGAGAAATTTCACCCACCCTTCAGCAGCTTCCACCCCATTAGTTTGGTGTAGTGGTCAGGAGTTGGACTCTAATCTGGGAGAACCGGGTTTGATTCCCCACTCCTCCACATACAGCTGCTGGTGTGACCTTGGGCCAGTCACAAGTTCTCTCAGAGCTGTTGTCTCATGAGCAGTTCTCAAAAGACCTCTCTCAGCCCCACCTACCTCACAGGGTGTCTTGCTGTGGGGAGGGGAAGGGGAAGGGATGGGTGGTGCACATGTCCTGGGTATCTCAAGTCTACTTGAAACCTGGTGGTTATAAGGGAGCAGGAAGAGAATGAGGGTGTGTTCTTGACGCTTCTTTTTCTTGCACCAAGTATTGGATGGGGAAGGGAACGGAGGAAGAGCAGGTCAGTTTCACTCACCTGTGGAGGGGAGCCTGAGGGGTGGGTGTTGCCTTCTGACACCCTTCCGGTATGTTAGGGGACGTGGCATATGCAAATGAGTTATGCTAATGAGCTCCTGCACCTCTTTTTCTACGAAATGACCCCTGAACATATGCATTTGGAGGATGACAACATAGCCGTCACAAACCTTTTTTTGTCCTTCAATTACAGCATCGAGACCCTTTGCTGGGGCCGGCCTCTCTCTGAATTAAGTCTGGTGGCTGGGAGCAGTTGTAAATTCCTTACCGCCTGCGAGGGAACAAAGACTGTCGGTTGGCCGAAGAGTTACGGCACCCTTTGCCCCCGCAATTTGGCGGCTGGCTTGGCTGCCCTGCCTCCCTCCCAGGCCCCTCGCTGATCTCGGCCCTGACATCTTCATTTCTCACCGCCTAACAAATCAGAGTTGTAGGAAAGTCATTTTGTATGGGGGACAGAGGGCAGCTGCTGTCTAACTGCTGGCACCTAAATTACCCCCTGCCGCCTGCCAGGGCTGTGTATTTAAGCTATCTGGCTCTGAATGAACCCATCAGAGTCCCATCACGCTGCGGCCTTCTTTGCCAAGCCTGTTCTTTGTAGGCACTAAAGCCCTGTTGATGTAAAACCTGGTTCTTTTCTTGGCTGTTGAATAGCGAAGGAACTGGCGAGACTGGCAAGAAGCTGCAGCTGTGCAACTGTGCAAACTGGAGTCGCGTAGATTGCAGTTGCTTGTGAGCTGCAGCATTTCAGGGTGCCGTCATCAAATGGAGAACAAGGCAGTAGTCCTTACGATTGAAAAGACATCGCCGCGTTGTTTTTGTTGCAGCAAAATAACATAACATTCAAGGAATACCTTAAAAACTAACCGCATTTATTTCAAAGTTTGAGTCCAGTGGCACCAGTTTGGTGTGGTGGTTAAGAGCGGCGGGCTCTAATCTGGGAGAACCGGGTTTGATTCCCTACTCCTCCACATGCAGCTGCTGGGTGACCTTACGTCAGTCACAAGCTCTTTCAGAGCTGTTCTCTAGAGCAGTCCTCGAAAGCAGTCTCTCAGCCCCACCTACCTCGCAGGGAAAGGAGGTTGTAAGCCACTCTGAGACTCTGAGGGAAGGGCAGGGTATAAATCTATCTGTCTGTTTGTCTGTCTGTCTGTCTATCTATCTATCTATCTATCTATCCTCACACTGAGAAGTTAAAATACATTAAAACACAAAAAATAGACATCATAAAATCATAGACATAACAATTAAAGTGCTGGTGGCAGTATGACAGTGCATTGTGATCCCAGTAAGCCATGGTGGAATGGTAACCAAGGAGCATAGCCAGAGTCATGGGTCCGTTGGAGCGGGAGCGCAGCTCCGGGAGTGAGGAGCCCAGGGGGCGGGCACATGACCAAGCCCCGCCCCCTCCTCGGCTTCCCCGAGCAGTGCAGAGGCGCAGCGCCCCGGGGAAAGCCCTGCTAGGGTCTTTATTGATTTTAATGTTTTGTTTTAATATTGATAATTTTATCATTGTTCCTTTTATGACTGTGTGCTGCTTTTCCAGAGACTTGCTCAAGGTGGCATATAAATTTTCTAAGTATACCATTTTTTATCTGGGCACATGGCACATAAGTACTGGAGAAATTTCACCAACGCTTCAGCAGCTTCCACCCCATCAGTTTGGTGTAGTGGCCAGGAGTTGGACTCTAATCTGGGAGAACCGGGTTTGATTCCCCAGTCCTCCACATGCAGCTGCTGGTGTGACCTTGGGCCAGTCACAAGTTCTCTCAGAGCCGTTCTCTCATGAGCAGTTCTCCAAAGACCTCTCTCAGCCCCACCTACCTCACAGGGTGTCTTGTTGTGGGGAGGGGAAGGGAAAGGGATGGGTGGTGCACCTGTCCTGGGTATCTCAAGTCTACTTGAAACCTGGTGGTTTCAAGGGAGCAGGAAGAGAATGAGGGTGTGTTCTTGACGCTTATTTTTATTGCACAAAGTATTGGATGGGGAAGGGAACGGAGGAAGAGCAGATCAGTTTCACTCCCCTGTGGAGTGGAGCCTGAGTGGTGGGTGTCGCCTTTTGACACACTTCCGGTATGTTAGGGGGTGTGGCATATGCAAATGAGTTATGGTAATGAGCTCCTGCACCTCTTTTTCTATGAAATGACCCCTGGCCAGAGTTAGTAGCCAGGATATCAGAGCATTAATAGAAACTATCGCCGGCTATTGGTGATAGCATAGAGGGCCTTACCACAGTTCAGTTGTTGGAAGCGGCTCCTAGTTGAAGGCCTGGTGGAAGAGCTCCATTTTGCGGGCCCTGCGAAACTGTAAACGGTCCCACGGGGCCCTGATGTCTTCTGGGAGCTCATTCCACCAGTATGGAGCCGCTACTGAGAAGGCCCTGGCCCTGGTAGAGGCCAGCCTGGCATCTTTGGGTCCAGGGAGGGCCAAGCGATATTGAGACCACAACCTCAGTGCGCTCTGGGGAACATGTGGGGAAAGGCAGTCCCTCAGGTAGGCCGCCCCCTGACCATATAGGGCTTTAAAGGTTAAAGCCAGAACCTTGAAGCGAATTCAGTCTGCTATCGGTAGCCAGTGCAATGCCTTCAGCACAGGCTGGATATGTTCCCACACCAGCTGCAGCTTCCGGATCTGGGACAAGGGCAGCCTGATGTAGAGAGCATTACAACCTCCTCCTCCTCCTCTTCCTCCCTTCTCCTCCCCTGAAATGTCGACAAAAGAGGCGGAGGCAAGTGGCATTTGAAGGGCAAAAGAAGTGGCATTGCGCAAGTGTCCCCTGAAACATACCATATCTGCAAGGGCTAAGAATAGAGCGGCTTCCTTTTCAGATTGGAGGGCAGAGATTTGAGACCGCACACCGCTGCTTTCCTCTGACAGCGACTTTCCTTGACAGCTGGAGAAGACACTCGCCCGCTCGCGTTCCCCTGAGACCTTTGCCGTCCATCTTTCCCCTCCCAGGGTATTTTCTTCCCCGCTGCCTGTTTTCCCCAAAAATAAATAGCTTTTCGCTTTGTTAACTTACTGGCGGTGCCACAGGTAGCCGCTCTAATGCTTACCGCTTTGCAGCGGAGAATCTTCTTTTCTCCCTTCTGCTTTCCCATCTATATTTATCACTCAAGCTTCAAAGATTTGAGCAGGGATGCTCAGCACCCTTTTGTACTCTGATTTTGGCTTTTAGAGGAAGACAAAGGGCCAAAGCAAGCAAGCAAGGAGTTGGGAGCGCCTTTCCTATGAGCAAATTTTAGTTTTGGAGGGAAGAGACGGCTAAGGGGGTGGGAGACAAGGGCTTTCTCAGATTATGAATGGTGTGGAAAGAGAGGTGTTTCCCCCCTTCTCGGGACTCGAACTTTAAGATCGCCCAATGAAATTGAGCTGTGGTAGATTTCTGGTTAGACTACAGGGCCCCTACTTGGGAAACCTTATTTGGGTAGAAACCTTATTTGGGTAGAAAGGCAGCATAAAAATTGGGTCAGTCACAAGTTCTTTCAGAGCTGTTCTCTCAGGAGCAGTCCCCGAGAGAGCTCTCTCAGCCCCACCTACCTCACAGGGTGCCTGTTGTGGGGAGGGGAAGGAGATTGTAAGCCACCCTGAGACGCTTTTGGGTAGTGAAGGGTGGGGTATAAATCCAATCTCCTCCTCCTCTTCAATAAATGAGGATTTGCTTCTTCCCCAGCTGTGGAACTCACTGCCACAAGTTGTGGGGAGTGCCACGGGCTTAAGGCTAAACCAGACATGCACTGTTATTTCCATGTTTGGAGATCCCAACACTTTTTTAAAATTAATTTTCAGGTACCGGAAGCGGGGGTAGCCTGATTCAGATTGGAACATGTGTGGTCTCCTTGCAGTTGCCATTTTGCTTGGCGCACCACCAGATGGCTTTTGGAAGAGTTTTAAAAAACATCTATAATCGCTGTAGTGCTATAATGGTATAGCAATCAATTAGTTTTTAAAGCCCTCAAATGCCCCTTGGTGGTGAGGCAGCTGGCAGACGGAAATGCCCAAAATATTCGTCACGTTCTCCTGCAAATGTCTCTGTACTTGCAGCAACAAAGAATGCAAAATAGAGAATCCTTGCCATGTGGATGCAATCTAGAATCAATAACCTATGCAAAAGGCTTTGGAAGAGCTGCCAAAGAAACAAGCCATTTTCTTTTTAATATAACCAAAATCAGGGATAGGTAAATCAGGGCCTTAACCTGAGCCTAGCCACACAAGTCCGTATTTGTTTAGGGTTCTGCTTTTTTGATCTGTTACCTGCAAGCTCTGGAACTTCGTTGAATGATCCTGTAACTTGGAATTTGCGAGACTGGCCACTCACCTCTTTTATTTACAACTATAATATTACTTGATAATACAGTCTTAGAAAAGACTGCTATTTATTAGCTCGAGTCGTTCACAGCAGAAAAGGTTTTACTGCCGTTGAAAGTGTCTGAAATTAGAAGGAGCGCTGCCAAAGGTTTTGAGCCCAAATAGCTCATTAGCACTTAAAGCACTCGCTAGACTTGAAAAGAGAGAGAAACTCTCAGGAGACATTTCAAAAGGGAGTGATTCCAAAAGGGCACTTTGCCCTTTGTGAGCTCCTGTGGATTTTCAGTGCCGCTGGCAGAAAAGAATTTTACTAGCAAATTGGGCCCAAAGTGGCAGGGGTCTGTTGGAGCGGGAGCGCACAGGAGCGCAGCTCCGGGAGTGAGGAGCCCAGGGGGTGGGCACATGACCAAGCCCCGCCCCCTCCTCGGCTTCCCCGAGCAGTGCAGAGGCGCAGCGCCCCGGGGAAAGCCCTGCTAGGGTCTTTATTGATTTTAATGTTTTGTTTTAATATTGATAATTTTATCATTGTTCCTTTTATGACTGTGTGCTGCTTTTCCAGAGACTTGCTCAAGGTGGCATCTAAATTTTCTAAGTATACCATTCTTTATCTGGGCACATGGCACATAAGTACTGGAGAAATTTCACCAACCACAGCTTCTCGGGGTCCCCATCAAAAGTAGCCGTCAACGGATCGGTGGGTGCCTGGCGGATCATCGGCCCTGCTGGCGCCTGGGCTGGTGCCGGTACGGGCATGGGAACCGGGCGGGGGACGGGTTGCGGGACCTGCTGTGGCACTTGTTGCGGGACGACTCCCGCGGGAGCTCCCCCGGGGGGAACCAGTTGCAGCGGGGCTCCCCCTCCTGGGGCTCCGGCCCCTCCTGGGGCTGGCCGGGCTGCATGCATAGCTGTCAGGGCGTCGCGGAACTGGTACTGCAGGTCGAGGGCTATCTCTCGCAATTCCGCGGTGAGTTGCAGTCGTAAATCTCCCATCATACGATCTAGAGTTTGGGTCTGGTCTTCCCCGTAGAGATCGGGCCCGTAGGTCGCGCCTCTCTCCTCTTCCAGGGGCGGGGGACGCCAGTCTCCTCCGTAGATCGTCTCGCACTCGTCTCCCAAAAAGCTTGGCTTCCCGTGCTCGATGCGGTCTCCTTGGATCGAGACCCGCGCCCCCTTCCGATTGTGGACCCACGAGTCGACGGTCCCGCGACTGAAATTGCTCCATGAGTACCTCGGGGTCTGATGAGGAGGTGGTCGTGGGATGTAGTAAACCCCCTGAGCCGTAGTCACTGGCACTTCAGGCTGCCGGGGTCACCGGGTGATCTTCGGTTGTAGGGATGGGAAGAGTACCGTCGTCCAACATGGTCAGGAATGGCCAAGTCCCAGTCAGAGATCTCTGACAATCTGTGAGGCTTCTGCTCGAAGTAGTCAAGGATCAGATCTTTGTTGATGAAACACAGTTCTTTATTTCCAATTTCTACATTGCTACAGGTCCTCGGATTATTGTCAGAGATAACACATACAATAGAAGCAGGTCTAATATACCCTCCCGTACAATTTGAATTGCCCATAGGTAACCAATCAACAAGGGGGAAAAACCATTGTTCTCATGCTTTGAAGTCGCCACCCTCCCGGGCAAACGGTTACACAGACCAGACCTAGTCAGGGCCATAAATCCAGGACCATTGAATATACAATCACATGGGTCAAACTAATAAGCAATATGTATGATTACAGAGTTAATATAGAGACAGGTTACAAAGCACAGCATGAATCCCCAGAAACCCTTGTTAGAATCTGCAGATTCTGACAGTTGGACTGGATGGGCCACTGGCCTGATCCAACACTGGCTTCTCTTATGTTCTTATGTTCTTATTCTGGCCAGCTCAATGAGCCCAGACAGCTGGGAGTTCAAGTGCTTCAAGCCCTTGAGAAAGTTTCGAAATCTGACCAATTACAGGGACATTTCGAGGCCATATGAAATGGGTATTCGAAAATAGCCTTATTTTAATAACAAGCACTTAAAAAAAAAACCACACCATCAATTTTGTTGCAACGTTCCTGTGCTTTCCCCCCTCCTGTTCAATGCAGCAGGTCCCTCTGGTTTCCAGGTACTCATTCTTTCAAGAAACCCAGCCACGGACAAATGCACTGCATATTCAGTACCATCCCCCCAAATCCAACCAAAATCAGAAGTGGACCAAGCCCACTGAGGCAACCCCCTTGCCTTCCAGGGAACTTCTAATTATGACTTCACAGTTTGGTTCACACGCTTGGCAACTGGCAAACTTTCCCCCTGAATTGGCACGCATTCCCCCTCCCCCCCCCCCCAAATCATTAGTTCAAATTAGAGACCCTGCAGAGACACAGTTGGGCTTATCCAAAAGGAAGTTTCTGTCTGGCCCTTTTGTGTCTTTGGAGCAAATGGTTGATTTTGTTCAGGTTTCTGGATGGGAACAAGAGAACGATTACATAAGGGGGGGAGGCCCTGGTCCAATTTTTGTGAATTCTTTATTCACAGGATTTCTAGCGTTCTCAGACTTTGCCATAAAGAACCCCAGTGTCAAGAGAACAACTTTTTGAACCCCTTGCATGCCTCCCACTCAAGACCAAACATCCGATGGCGCCACCATCCTCCTTGTCTTTCTTAGACCTGCAGCTCCAAGACTACAAAGCCCATGATGCATTGCACCTGTGAGGGAAACGACAGAAGATAACAGTCATCTAGTGAACATCCCTGTATTTTGGTACGCATTTGCACAGTTCATAGATAAAGATCTTCTGTTGACAGTGTCTTACTTAAAAGAGCATAGATGGCTTTTGCTTGCTAGGGTTGGTAGTCTTGAAGCTGCAGGTCTAAGAAAGACAAGGAGGGTGGTGGCGCCAGCGGATATTTGTTCTTGAGTGGGAGGCATGCAAGGCATTCAAAAAGTTGTTCTCTTGACACTGGGGTTCTTTATGGCAAAGTCTGAGAACGCTAGAAATCCTTCTAGTTCCGCTCCCCCCCCCCCCCCCAGCTAAAGACAGGGAAGTTGGACAGATGCCATCTCGCAGTTGCCACATGGCAGATGGATCACTTTATTACAGCTGGCTGATAATGAAGGGCATGATATTGGCGCGAAAGCCATCTATTTATTCATTTATATCCAGACCTGTAGCCAGGATTTTGTGGCTTGTGGGGCAAATTTTTTCCTGACGGGGCTGAAGCCATTGAGCCAATAGGAAGCTGTTCCCAGGATAGATCTCTAAATGGCAAGCTGTCAGCCACTTTAGATGACAGTTCTCAGCTGCTGCAAGTAAATCACTTCTGCCAGCCTCAGCAACAATTCTGAGAACAAGCCGGCAGGTAGGGGTGATGACTTCTAGAGTCAAGAAAGCTAACATTTAGGCATAAAAACTCTCTTAAAGGAGTTCAGTGTCTTGACACGGAATTAGAAGGGATCCTAGAGGTCACCTCCTCCAACCTCTTTTCTTAGTGTGGTCAACTACAGCACCCCACTTTGCTTAAAGGAGTGCACACCTTTTAAAAAACGATTGGAAAAAGCATTTACAGGAGAAATTCTTGTGGGGCTGTGCCTTTAAGAAAGGGGGCAGAGCCCCCCAAAGCCCCGCCGTAGCTACAGGCTTGTTTATACCTCCGTTTCCTCCCCAATGGTGATCCAAGTGGCTTACAACATCCCTCCCTTCTCCATTTTATCCCCTCAACAACCCTATGAAGTAAGTTAGGCTGAGAGTATGTGACTGGAGAAAGGTCACTAAGCAGGGATTCAGACCTGGATCTGCCGCTCTAACCACTAAACCTCGCTGCCTCTCAAGGACATGCTTTTTGGCTTGGGGGGGAGGATGGGATGTTCCTATGCAGCTGAAAGAGCCCGTTCTCAAGTTTGGCTACCTTGCAGGGACTATTCTAAGAGGAAGACAGGCTCTGCATTCCCTCCCTCCCAGAAGCGAAGCTTTTCAAATGTCAGCTCTATGGGGGACTTGTTTTAAAAGGCCTCATCAACACCCATCTTTCCCTGCAGGAATGACCTTTTCCCTGTCTGGGCTGCCAGTTACCAGGTTCGCCGCACCTCAGAAGGAAGGTTGCCATAGCGATCAGACATCAAGCTCTGCTCCCCCCCTCCAGCTCCCCCGGCCCAAATTCTCTGCTCAGGTCCTCTCCCAACGGAGGCCCGCCTTCACCTGCACGGAGTTGTCAAATGGATGCCAAGGGATGGGTGAAACGGCAGCAGGAGAAGTTAAAACTATATTGCGTTTGTCCAAAGCGGATCATAGTAGAAAGTAATGTGCTTCCTGCTTAGAACATGAACACACGTGAAGCTGGCTTATACCGATTCAGACCCTTGGTCCCTCAAGGTCAGTGTTGTCTGCTCAGACTGGCAGCTACTCTCCAAGGTCTCAGGCAGAGAAAGGTATTTCACATCACCTGCCACCTGGTCCTTTTAAACTGGAGATGCTAGGGATCGAACCTGGGACCTTCTGCATGCCAAGCAGATGCTCTGCCACTGAGCCACAGCCCCTCTTTACAGCTCTCCAGGGTCTCAGGCCATAAAGGAAGACAAAAAGCACCCCTTGGAGGTTTTGGAAACAGCCTCTCTGTTGGGCCTTCCCCTCAGCCCCATAGGCGTAAACTACGGGGGGGCTTGAGCCACCCCCAAAATTTCCCAGGAGGGGCTCAGCCACCCCCGGGAAAATGGAGCGCCCAGGCCAGCTGGCTGGCCGGCTGCCGCTGCCACCGCCTCTCCCCCTGCTCCGTTCCTCCTTCCCTCCGTCCAGGAACCAGCTGGGCAAATGCCCAGCGTGCTGGACAGAGGAACGGAGGCAGGAGCAGGCGGGGGGGAGGCGGCGGGGATATGGAACCTGTGCCAACAGGCGCGGGCTGCTGCCTCGTTTGCATGCCTGCTGGCTGTCGCCGCCGCCTCCCCCCCGGGACTGGCCTGGCATGCTGGGCAGTTGCCCAGCTGGCCCCATAGAGGCAGAAGTGGCCAGGCTAGGCCAGTCCGGGGGGGAAGCGGCGGGGACATGGTCCCAGCGTGCACGCGCGCTTTGCGCGCTCGCACAAGAGCCCCCCCCCCCCGAATTTTAAAAGTCGACGCCTCTGACTGGAGATGCTGGGGATTGAACCTGGGACCTTCTGCATGCCAAGCAGATGCTCTCCCACTGAGCCACAGCTCCTCTTTACAGCTTTCTAGGGTCTCAGGCCATAAAGGTGTTGGAGAAATGAGTATGAAAGACAAGACCTGGGATTTCAGTCATTATAGGGTTAACCTATGCAACTTGTTGTGTTTCTTAGTTTAACCTGGAAGTGCCTGGCAGCTGGCCAATTAACTCTAAGCCCGGGAAACCTAACGGTGTACTGTCTTGCTAATTGGTCAGTGATATCAGGTGTTTCCTTTCAGGGGTCAAGAAGAAGGAGAGATCCTCCATTGTAATCTCTCTCACTCTCTATCAGGATGTCTTAGTGTGCAGACGCAGCACAATGCTGCTTAGGAAGCATGTTTTGTTTATTTGTAGAAAATCCCGTTTCCCTTTTTCCTTTAGTAATAAAGTTTCTTTTAAACTAAAAGAAGCAATCTCTTCTTTCCAGAAAAGCAAGATCTATTACTCTGAATTTTCTTGAATATTGGACAAAAGCTCTAACAAAAGGAAGACAAAAAGCACCCCTTGGAGGTTTTGGAAACAGCCTCTCTGTTGGGCCTTCCCCTCAGCCCTGCTGCTTCTTCTGTGGGAAATGCAGGAGGGATAAGAACTGGCAGCGGGGTTGAGGGTTGGGGTTGGGAGAGCTGGGTTCAGACTGCCCCCTCCTCCTGAGCCAGGAACCTGTCATCTGGGTCACTCAGGGCTAGTTGCTCAGCCTGGACCACCTCACAGGGGTGGGGGGGGATGGGGCAGTGGAGAGGGAAGTCCAGCGTACCTCCTCATAAGAGAAGCCATGTTGGATCGGGCCAATGGCCCATCCAGTCCAACACTCTGTGTCAAACAGTGGCCAAAACCTAGGTGACATCAGGAGGTCCACCAGTGGGGCCAGAACTCCAGAAGCCCTCCCACTGTTGCCCCCTCAAGCACCAAGAAGACAGAGCATCACTGCCCCAGACATAAGAACACAAGAGAAGCCATGTTGGAGGAGGCCAATGGCCTATCCAGTCCAACACTCTGTGTCACACAGTGGCCAAAACCCAGGGGCCATCAGGAGGTCCACCAGTGGGGCCAGAACTTCAGAAACCCTCCCACTGTTGCCCCCCAAGCACCAAGAAGACAGAGCATCACTGCCCCAGACATAAGAGAAGCCATGTTGGATCAGGCCAGTAGCCCATCCAGTCCAACGTTCTGGGGTCACACAGTGGCCAGAAATACCAGGTGCCATCAGGAGGTCCACCAGTGGGGCCAGAAGTAATCCTCAGAGGTAGGACAGGTTGCTGCTGAAAAACTACCTTATTTACTTACAAGGAAAATGACTCCTCTCCTAAAAATGCTATATATACAAGAACTGGCTTGCTGGCTAGGCGGGATATAAATCGAAATAAATAAATAAATAAATAAGAAGTAACCAGGGGTCCGTTGGAGCGGGAGCGCACAGGAGCGCAGCTCCGGGAGTGAGAAGCCCAGGGGGTGGGCACATGACCAAGCCCCGCCCCCTCCTCGGCTTCCCCGAGCAGTGCAGAGGCACAGCGCCCCGGGGAAAGCCCTCCTAGGGTCTTTATTGTTTTTAATGTTTTGTTTTAATATTGATAATTTTATCATTATTCCTTTTATGACTGTGTGCTGCTTTTCCAGAGACTTGCTCAAGCTGGCATATAAATTTTCTAAGGATACCATTTTTTATCTGGGCACATGGCACATAAGTACTGGAGAAATTTCACCAACCCTTCAGCAGCTTCCACCCCATCAGTTTGGTGTAGTGGTCAGGAGTTGGACTCTAATCTGGGAGAACTGGGTTTGATTCCCCACTCCTCCACATGCAGCTGCTGGTGTGACCTTGGGCCAGTCACAAGTTCTCTCAGAGCTGTTCTCTCATGAGCAGTTCTCAAAAGACCTCTCTCAGCCCCACCTACCTCACAGGGTGTCTTGTTGTGGGGAGGGGAAGGGGAACGGATGGGTGGTGCACATGTCCTGGGTATCTCAAGTCTACTTGAAACCTGGTGGTTTCAAGGGAGCAGGAAGAGAATGAGGGTGTGTTCTTGACGCTTCTTTTTATTGCACCAAGTATCGGATGGGGAAGGGAATGGAGGAAGAGCAGGTCAGTTTCACTCACCAGTGGAGTGGAGCCTGAGGGGTGGGTGTTGCATTCTGACACACTTCCGGTATGTTAGGGTGTGTGGCATATGCAAATGAGTTATGCAAATGAGTTATGCTAATGAGTTATGCTAATGAGCTCCTGCACCTCTTTTTCTACGAAATGACCCCTGGAAGTAACTAATTCGTATGGAAATGTAAGACATCCCACCTCCTTTTGTGGTATCCCTTAGAAAAAACCTAGTCTGGTATATGATTAAATACATTCATTGGGGTGTCTGTGGAGTCCTCAGTAAATCAATTCCTTGCACCCTAGGAATCAATTGCTTTTGATCGTTTTTTAAAGGGAAAAAGAATATCATTAATTGGCTTTGCCTGTGTCTTTTATATAAAGTTTATGTCTCCCCTACCTGGCTCTACATTTTATAGCCCACATGGCCCAGCCTGACAAAATAACATTTATGTCAGATCTGGCCCTTGTAAGGAATGAGTTTGACACCTCTAAATTAGAGGCTAAGCCAGGGGACTTAGTAGGATGAAAGAGAAAAGGGGCAGGGAGGGGAAGAGATGGCCAAATGGACCTTCGGAGGCCCAGGGCAGTAGAGTTTGAAAAGTGAAGGTCTTGGGAAATAAGCAGAACAACAATAAAGGCAGAAAGATTGAGGCAGCAGAAAGGCAGTGGAGAGAGAGAGAGCTTCAGAAATAAAAGAAATGTGTGCTTTCCTTTCAAAGAACTCCCCTTTATTGCTTGCCAATCTAGCTCTCAACAAGGATTTTTATATGGCTCTAAATCTTCAGCTGTCAAAACGTCAAAAAGGGATGCACAATCTGTCAGGAGACGTAATTGGACTGCCAGTCTTTCTCCACTTGACGCCGGGTCCCTCTATCCGCCGGGCAATCATTTCATCTCTGGGACTCTGTTTTCCACCGCAATTCTCACTCAGTATTAGCGGCTAAGTTCTTTTTGAAGCGAGGCATTTGCTCAGTTTTATTTCAGGTTGGTGAACTGTCCGTGTCTTTTCTCGAGAGCGTTTGGAGTTCACTTTAAAAACACGATGGCAAGGAATTGGCAGAAATAATCAGGTCGATTCTGGGCTCCCCAAGAGGCAAGAGAATGGCACAGAAATAGAACGGTGTCTTTTTTTTCTGAGCAGTTAATGTTGAGGCTAAGCAGACAGGACAGATGTTTTGGCAGACATGGAAAAAAATACATCACTGGTTGATTTCTAAGAAAGCAGACTTTGCACACAGCCCCGTTTCTGCAACTTGAAGACTACCTGGTGTGACATCGGAGCATATAGGTGTCAGGATCTGACATAAGCTTGCTTGTTCCATGCTATGCTGAAAAGTTACTTTCTGTTTCTTTGTACCTTGCTATCACCTAAATGTTTTATTGCTTGCCTTGAAGTAGAAATTGCTGTCCTGCTTAGTGTTACTTTTTCTCCGGGAGGATGGCTTCTTGCATTCCAATGCGTCACATAAACAACGGCTATCTTGCCATGGCTTCCTCCCCCTCCTGCCGGAGACTCTCAGGGTGCTATCAGAGTGGGTATAGCCTTGAAAGTTATTTTATTGTCACTGCCCAAATGTTTTGCCTAGAAGTTAGCACATCTGGGTCACTCAGGGCAAGAAGGGAATTTTTATAACTTTCTCACCTTTGGTGGGAACAAACGGTCGCCATTTCTTTTCCCGCATTTTGTGTGTATGCTGATTGGAGGTATTTGTTTATGCTTCTATGCCTGTAGGTATATTAACCCAAAGCATCTTTGTTCTGCATCTCTAACAAACATCGAGACCCTGTCCCAGTATTTGAAATAAAGAACTCTGTTTAACTACAAAGGTCTGATCTCTTGCTGATAGTACAGAAGCCTCACAATAGGTGGGCTTGAGCCCACAGGTGGTCTTCAGGTTGCAGAAATGGGGCAGTGGGCAATGGTTACCTGCTTGTAGGCGAAACACTCCTTCCTGCGGGCTTCTGCTTGGCTCCTCTGGAGTTCCAGTTCATGTTTTCTCCGCTCCCTCATGGTCTGGATATGCATCCCTTCCAATTCCAGTTGCATCTGGAAGTTCACCTCCGGCTGGTTTGGGTGCACTTCTGTGGGTGGCCCTGCCTGCTGGTTATGGTCTATCAGGTGTCAGAGTCCCACAGCAATCAGTCCCAACAATGTTCCTTCAGAAGGATCAAGTTTATTGAGTACAGTAAAGGCAGGTCACCTGTGCACACATTCTGTGTTAGAACTAACTCTAGAGGCAGGAGAGGGGAAGATATACAGGTTTCAGAGTTGGGTCCCTTGATGGATCTGAGCCAATCAGAGGGTGCGCTGAAGTGTGCCTAAACTAACGGGTTCACATTCCCCGGGAAGAAGTGGAGCCAAGTACCAAGGTCACAGTTCACAAGCCTAGGCTAGAAGATAAGGCACAGTGAAAGAAATGAAACTTAACATTCCAGCACATTAAGGAGTTCACCCAGCAGCCTCCTGCCTCCCCCCACTAAAATGGCGGCATAGCTGACATCAGGAGAGCTTGCATATCTGCCACAGTCATATTTTCACAGTCCAACGGTTGCTTCACGCATTCTTCCTGGAGCTGTGGCTTTGGCATTTTCAGGATGCCCCCATGCTAATGAAATGAAACTTTCCCTATATTGGTCAACCCGAGAAAATAAAATAAAGCTTCCGTCACTGTCTGGTGGGTACACCAATTTTTAAATGCCTGTTCAGTCAGGCTCTCAGCTCAGTCTTTTGTCCCCTCTGCCTGTCCTATCCCACCGCTGCCACCACAATGTGGCAGAATGGGCCCGCGTCAGCTGGCAGGTCCTGCTTGGCCCACCCCTCCTTTGCCTGACCTGGCACCTGAAGGGGCGGTTCTTCTCCACTGCCTCCGATTACTGCTTCCACCACTGTCCCTGTCTTGGGCTCTGGTTAGGCGGAACAGCCTCCTAACCTCTCTCCAGTGTCACTAGAAACCTGCCTCAGAGCTTCCTGTTAATCTTTGGGGCTCCCTTGGAAAACTGGCAACTGGCCATTTGCCCCCTTTTTCTACTCCGTAGGGATTCCCTGAGTGGAGTGTGTCCGAGTGGCTGGGGGACCTATGCAGTACAGAGGGACTTCCCATTGCCAACAGTTAAAGGATTTATTCAAAGCTTTTTAACTATTTACAGGCATATCCACAGTGAACGGAAGAATCAAAACAGAGGTGACAAGACTGCTCCATCTCTCCCTTCTCTACACTCATGCCCTGCCTAGATGGTCTGCAGGGCAGGCCCATCACTTCATTTCATTGGAGAAAGTGGCGCTGGGGGAGCAGGTGTCCCAGAGGCACCCGCTGGTATGTGGTGTGCCTCAGGGGGCAGTGCTATCTCTCATGCTGTTTAACATCTATATGTGCCCTCTCGCCCAGATTGCCCAGAGGCACAAGCTGGGCTGTCATCAGTATGCTGATGACACCCAGCTGTATCTGCTGTTGGGCGGCCGGTCCGGGGTCACCCTGGTTGACCTGGAGCAGGCGTTTGAGGATGTAGCGGGCTGGCTTAGGCTGAGCCGACTGAAAATGAATCCAACGAAGATGGAGGTCCTGTGCCTGAGTCGGAGTAGACCGGGGGTGGGTATCCCATTACCGGCCTTCGGGGGGGGGGGCGCCATTGGTGCCAGCGCCGTGGGTCCGGAGTTTGGGAGTGCTCCTGGATGCCTCCCTAACCATGGAGGCCCAGGTAGCAGCCACTGCCAGAGCAGCCTTTTACCACCTACGGCTGATTAAGCAGTTGGTTCCCTTCCTC
The DNA here is from genome assembly GCA_029233225.1 of Lepidodactylus listeri. Lineage (NCBI taxonomy): Eukaryota > Metazoa > Chordata > Lepidosauria > Squamata > Gekkonidae > Lepidodactylus > Lepidodactylus listeri. Next base: position 7,769,864 of record JARCFY010000021.1, on the reverse strand, counting down.
GAACGCAATGACCTGGCGACAGTGATCCATGCTATGGTCACCTCAAGGCTGGACTACTGTAACGCTCTCTACATGGGGCTGCCCTTGACCCAGCTCCGGAGGCTGCAGCTAGTGCAGAATGCCACAGCCAGGCTACTGATGGGCCTCTCAGTGAGGGACCACGTCCGGCCTGTGCTGAGGGCGCTGCACTGGCTGCCTATAGCGTACCGGATCCGGTTCAAGGTGCTGGTTTTAACTTTTAAAGCCCTATATGGCCTGGGGCCTGCCTACCTAAGGGACCGCCTTTCCCCGTATACACCCCAAAGAGCACTGCGGTCAGGCACTCAACATCGCCTGACCCTTCCGGGCCTGAAAAAGGCTAGGTTGACAACCACCAGGAACAGGGCCTTCTCAGTGGCGGCTCCCCACTGGTGGAACAAGCTCCCGGAGAACATCAGGGCCCTGCGGGACCTTTTGTAGTTCCGCAGGGCCTGCAAAGCAGAGCTCTTCCGCCAGGCTTTTGGGGCCGCCACTGGAGGGAATGGCTCTTAGTAGATGGCGTGATGAACCATCTCCAGAACATCTACGGTGGAAGCCTCCTGGCTGGGTATAAGTAAGTGGCTGGTATTTGGTGCTGTTTTGTTTGCTGCCATCTGCGATCTAATTGTTTCGTTGTATTTTAAAATGAGTTAATTTTATATGCTGTGTTTTAACTTTGTATGTGAATTATTTTATGTTGTTAGCCACCTAGAGCCGGTTCGCTGGCTAGGCGGGATATAAATCGAAATAAATAAATAAATAAATAAATAAGTAAGTAAGTAAGTAAGTAAGTAAGTTGGGTCAGCATGTCTCCCAAAATGGCCTCTGCCTCCTGCAGACTCCAACCGACTGACTGACTGGCTTCCCACCCAAAACTCCACTATATAAAACAAACGGGCTCTCCCTCCTGCACCACTCTGGGGGAGATCTCTTCACAACCTTGATGGACTTCCTGCCCTCTCTTAGGGAGCTGCCCTCAGACTCCTGGTTGGAGATAGGAGAGGAGGGAGGAAGGAGGAGGAGACTAGGCCCAGGCCTACCTCAAGTTTGATGGTCTCCTCTTGTCCAGTCCACACCAACTTAAACACATACCCAAAATTTGTGTTTCTCTACATGACTCTATAAATTAACGTCCTCCAGAATGTCCTCACATTCTTGCTCAGGTCTTACAAACTGAGGGCCGTGGCTCCCTTGATCGAGTCCCTCCACCTCGTATTGGGTCGTCCACTTTTTCTGCTGCCTTCCACTTTTCTTAGCATTATTGTCTTGTCCAGTGAGTCTTGTCTTCTCATCATGTGACCAAAGTACAATAGCCTCAGTTTGGTCATTTTAGCTTCTAGGGAGAGTTCAGGCTTGATTTGATCTCTTACTAACTCTGCTCGAATACTTTGAGCGCAGAAGCTCTCTGTGAATGCATTTTGCTCTTTGACTGAGCGAAGCATCTTATAACCGTGGAAATCTTCATGCGTTTTTGGTATAGTGGTTAAGAGCATGGACTCTAATCTGGGAGAACTGGGTTTGATTCCAACCCCTCAACATGCAGCTGCTGGCATGACCTTGGGCCAGTCACAAGTTCTCTCAGAGCTGTTCTCTCAGGGGCAGTTCTCAAAAGAGCTCTCTCAGTCCCACCTACCTCACAGGGTGTCTGTTGTGGGGAGGGGAAGGGAAAGGAGATTGTAAGCCGCTCTGAGATGCCTTCGGGTTGTGAAGGGCAGGGTAGAAACCCAATCTCTTCTTCTCTTCTTCTTCCTATGCTGGTGTTAAGTAACAAGAAAGGATTCGGTTCAGAACCATTTGGGAATTTTTGGAACCCCGTATTTTGCCACTGCCTTTTAACGGCTATCTCAAGTGAGCCATTAAAAATGAAAAAAAGAATGCTGGAGAGACGCCAGAGTTTCTGTGATCTGTTTCACATTAAAAATGCATCAATTAAAGGACTTTACCCCCCCCCTCCATAATTATCTTCTCTGCCTCCTAGACAGAGCTTAATGAGGGATCCCTGGTGTTAATCTGTTCTCTGGCCAAGACATCATTTTCTCCCCGGCAATGCTCCCGCTAAGCGGTGGAGTCTTGTGAGCAAAAATTCTACTTTGTGAGCTACTAGCATTAAAGCTGTGAGCCAGCGATTTGGCTGCTGCAGAAATTAGTTTGCTCTGGAGCCACCCTTCCTGAGCGGAGACAAAAATGTGTAAGCCAGAGGCTAAAAAGACTGTGAGCTAGCTCACACTAACTCAGCTTAGAGGGAACACTGCCTGCAACTCCTTTCTCTCTCTCCAGCACTAATTACACCTTATTTCAAACTGTTCCATTAGCCGAAATGACTTTGTCCCCAAAATAATAAATTGCAGCCGCTCACCTTAAGGTGTATCCGTGTCATTTTTTGACTTACAGTGCTGGCGGTATTGGACCTAACAATGCATATCTACCGATCTGTCTGTATCTGAAAATGCATCATTGTAAATTGTGATTTTGGTTTGCCCACTCCCTTTCATCTTCTTTGATGGGACAATTGTGAGGTTACGGAATGCTTGGAAGCAGTCCCGTTGCTAAAGGGGGAAAGGGCCAGTACTGGTAATTGACAGTCTAGTGACTGTGCAAGATCAGTTGCGTGTATGTGTTTGCATGAGTCTCACGCATAGTCCTGGAGTCAGGGCATCTCTGCCCCTCTGCCCAAAGCCAGTAATGGCTTTACCTTCTGCAGTATGTACCATTTTGTATCTGGAAACTGATGAGGATTCCCACATCAGAAGAAGAAGACGAAGAAGGAGGAGGAGACTGGATTTATACCCCACCCTTCTCTACCCGAAGTAGCCTCAGAGTGGCTTACAATCTCCTTTCCCTTCCCTTCCCCACAAAAGACAAAATGCTCCCTCTAAGCTGCGGAGTCTTGTGAGAAAAAAAATCTACTTTGTGAACTACTGGCATTAAAGTTGTGAACAAGTGATTTGGCTACGGCACAAATTAGTTTGCTCTGGAGCCGTCCTTCCTGAGCTAAGTCAAAAATGTGTGAGTCGGAGGCTAAAAAACTGTGACCGAGCTCACACTAACTCAGCTTAGAGGGAACACTGCCTGTGAGGGAGGTGGGGCTGACAGAGCTCTCCTGAGAACTGCCCTTGATAAACAGCTCTGAGAGAACTTGTGACGGACCCAAGGTCACCCCAGCAGCTGCATGTGGAGCAGTGGGGAATCAAACCCGGCTCTCCCAGATTAGAGTCCACGCTCCTAACCACTACACCAAACTGGCTCTCATCTGTGTGGATCAAGCCCCGAATCTAATTTCCTCTCCTCAGTGAAAGCAAGATCCACATCTTCTTGAATCACTCCCAGAGTGAAAAAACACTATCTTAACTACTTAATAGATGATCTGCCATTGCTTCAATCAGCTTCATTGCATCAGCTAGCCAAGAACTTTCTCCGACTCCCTTCTTCCAGGCTTGGGAAAACACCCAATCCTCCCCCACGGAAGCCATAAGGGAGGAATTAGAAAAGCCAGAAGCAGGTGAGCTGTAAAGGTTAGGAGGCAGAATGATGTCTGCCATTTGCTGCCCTGTTTTAATACCGATGGATGCCTTGTAATTGCTCTCCAACCAGAAATAAAGGTGCTGGAGGGAAGCCAAGGTGTGCTGATTTCCCCAGAGGCAGAGCACAACAGAAGTCCTTATGGAGGCCGGAGTTGACTGTCAATTTCCTCACCCTGGGCCTGGGACAACCATCGCATTGGCAGGTCAGGGTTCCTTGATGGCGACTCATGCGCTGCATTTCCCAGAAAGACCATGAACTTCTCCAGCAAACGGAGAGAGATCCGTGTCGGTCTGAAGCCATGCTGATCAGCCGTGTTGATCTGAAGCAACAGAACAAGTTTAGAGTCCGGTGGCACCTTTAAGACCAACAAAGGTTTATTCAAGGTATGAGCTTTTGTGTGCGTGCACACTTCACTGTATCTGAGGAAGTGTGCATGCACACGAAAGATCATAGCTTGAATAAACCTTTGTTGGTCCTAAAGGTGCCACTGGACTCTAAATTAGTTCTCCAGCAAATGGATTTGAGACACAGCTACGGCTGGAACCCGATCGTGGGCCCAGGATGAATGGCTGTACCTTTCTTGCAGGTAAAGAACACCTTCCCCCAGCTCTGAAGCCTTCCACACGTACTCCGATTTGCCAGATTCTGTCACAAAGAGACCCGATTGTTTGCTGTTGGCACTCACAATCCAATTATTACACCCAATCTATTTGTTTCTTCCTGGTGGGGACCTCAAAGCAGCTCACGTCATTCTCTTGTCCTCCGTTTTACCATGACAACAGCCCTGTGAGGGAGGTTAGGGTGCAAGGCTGGGACTGGCCCAAGGTCACCCACCCGCCTTCCGTGGCAGGGTGGGGATTTGAACCTGGGCACCACAGATCGTCAGCTGACAATCAGGCCTAGAGCTCCCCATCATTTCTGAGCCTGCAGGCACCTTTGGGATTCTGACACGGTGTGGTGGGCGCCACAAAATGGCTGCCGCGGCTTACCTTCACTCATCTTCGCTGGAGAGCAGGTTTGGTGCAGTGGTTAAGAGCAGGAAAGATGGGCCAGCTGTTATAGCAATTAAACTTTGTGGTATAGACGTGCCTACAATGAGCTCCGTAACTGCCCGGGGTTGTAATGGCTCGGATCCAACACAGCCAAAAGTGAAAGATTAGAATCAGGCACCAGGCCCCCTGGCCTGGATTTTGTGACTTGTGGGACACTTTCTTTTTTCCGGCTGGGCTGAAGTTCTCAGGGCAGAAAGAAAAGCCATTTAGCCAATAGAAAACTGTTACCAGGACAGATCTCTAAGATACAAGCTGTCAACCACTTAAAATGATAGTTCTCAGCTGTTGCAAGTTCGTCACTTCGGCCAGCCTAAGCAACAATTCTGAGAACAAGCGGGTAGATGGGAGTGATGAATTCTAGAGTCAAGAAAGCTAACATGGGCAGAAAAACTCTCTTAAAGCAGACCAGTTTCTTGACACAGGACCCTAGAGGTCACCTACTCCAACCCCCTTGCTCAGTGTAGGAATTAGTCAACTACAGCACTCCACTCTGCTTAAAGGAGCACGCACCTTTAATTTTTTTTTAATGATTAAAAAAAGCATTTACAGGAGAAATTCTTGTGGGTTTGTGCCTTTAAGAAAGTTTTGTAAGCATTTGCAGGATGCCCATTGTAATTTACTGTATGTTTTATTTTCATATTTTTGTTTCGCAGCGACAGAAGAAGAATTCTTACAGAAACAAGGAAAATTATACCGGGACCTTGTATCGCTGTTATTGTCATCTCTGAATGTAATTGCTCCTCGCTGTTATTGCAAGCTTTGAATGTTATTGTTCCCAATTTTATAGGATGTCTCAGCGATTGGTTAGTTTGACTGCTTAATTATATCCTATTTGGTCGTTTGACAACAGTACCTTTGAGAATGTTGTGAGTCCAATGGTACTGGCTTTGTATTTGCCTACAGTGGGGTACTGTTTTCAATAGAATAATATTTTGTGAATTCTTATTGGGTGGAACTTTGATATGATTTGGGGGCCTCTGTGATGTAGCCCACTTTCAGAGTTTTAATAGTTTTGGTTACAGCAGCTCTCTCACGCTCTATGTTGTTTTTGTATTCCTTTAAGAAAGGGGGCCGCCCCCTAAAAGCCCCACCGGAGCTACGGGCCCATCAAGCAGTCTTCAACCAGGTATAGATCTTGCCTTAATCTTTGTTGCAAGTCCTTTGGTCTGGTGTGTGTGCGAGAGATGCCACCGTTCCAAGTGCCTCATGCACAAAAGGCAGCCGGGGTATCTCCTAGTTGCTATGGAAACATAGAATTTGCCAGTTGGAAATGCACAGCTGGGCCGTCCGAGAGACGTCAGCCAGGTGAATCGTCCGGGACCTCTTCTCGCTGTCCAGGGTCTGGCACTGTTGATATCAGGCAGAATTAAAAGAAATAAAGCCATTCGGTGGGGAAGGGGGGAGCATAATTTTTCCAAATTACGAACATTGTGGAGAGAAGGTAAGGAGGGCTTTCCTGCCACACATCATGATAATATTCCAACACCAGTGGCCCCACCGGTCCAAAGGAACCATTTCCTCATGGGCGGGGACTACAGAACGGATTGCTAAAATATGTCATATTGGTATAGATCGAGGTGTCGGACTCATTTGTTCTGAGGGCCGGATCTGATATAAATGCCACTTTGTTGAGCTGGGCCATGTGTGCCGTAAAATGTAATGCCAGGTACCGGAGATATAAACTTTATAAAGGACACAGGCAAACCCAATTAACGATATTATTTCTTACTCGAAAGACAAACAAAAGCAATTGATTCTGAGCAAGCGAAAGCATATTGGGGAGCCCACAAAAGCCCCAATAAATGTATTTAATCATATGTAAGACTAGGTTTCTTCCAAGGGATACCTTAAAATGGGGAGTACCTTGCATTTCCATACATACCAGTTGCTTGCGGGCTGGGTAGGAGCACTGGATGGGCCAGTTCTAGCCCCCGGGCCTTATGTTTGACACCCCTGGTGCAGATTTCTTTGTAAAAGGAAAAAAAAAGATCAGCTGAATTAGGGAAAGGCAGATCTCCATAATAAAAAATAGGTGGAGTCTGACTTACCTCAGAGACCCTGAGAGACGGATCACTGTAGCGTCATGGCACCAGTGCTCCCTCTAAGCTGAGTTAGTGTGAGGTAGCTCACAGTTTTGTAGCCTCCGGCTCACACATTTTTGTCGTAGCTCAGGAAGGATGGCTCCAGAGCAGACTCATTTATGCAGTAGCCAAATCACCTGCTCAAAACTTCAGTGCCAGTTGCTCAGAAAGTAGAATTTTTGCTCACAGGACTCCACAGCTTAGAGGGAGCATTGCATGGCATTATAATGATATGTCATAAGACAGAAAAGAAAGGAGAAAACCTCACAGTATATAACGATACGTCCAAGGCCAACAAACTCTCTGGTGGGAAGGGAAGAAGAAGAAGAAGAAATGGCCCGGTCACGATCTGGGCTGTGCCACTAGTAGGGTTGCTAAGTAACTTACCAGCAGGAGCGGGGGAGTCCTGCTCCTGCTCCAGGAGCCTCGCGCGTGAGCAGCGTGATGATGTCACCCGGAAGTGACGTCATCATGCTGGGCTAGGGTTGCCAGGTCTGGACTGGAAAACACTTGGAGACTTTGGGGATGGAGCCAGGAGAGGGCAGGGTTTGGGGTGGGGAGGGGCCTCAGCATAGTACAATGCCATAAAGTCCACCGTCCAAAGCAGCCATTTTATCCAGGTGAGCTAATTTCTATCCGTTGTAAAAGCGGGAGATCCCCAGGCCCCACCTGGAGGCTGGCAACCCTACACTGGGCACGTTGCCGGGGCGACGCTCTGGTAATCGCCCTAAAACTCAATGGTACCATAGAGTTTTCAGGGCGATTGCTAGAGCAGTCGCCCCTGGCAACGTGCCCAGCGTGATGACGTCACCTCCGGGTGACGTCATCACGCTGGGCAGTCGGCCAGATCGGGCCTCTTCGGGAGTGGGGTCCCCCCCGCCGGTCAAATCTGGACCGGCGGATTGGGGACCCCTTTAGCGGGGGATTCCCCGCCCCCCCCGGGGGGACTTGGCAGCCCTAGCCACTAGAGGGGCCTACTAGGCCCAGGGAGCCTGAGTAGCAGTGGGAGGAGGCCAGGCCTGCAACTCCCAGAAGCCCCCGAGAGGTCTTGGCGCCAGTTTCAGCCAATCACAAAGAAGGGGGACTTGTCATAAGAGGCCTGGCTCAGAAGGAGAGCGGTTCTTTCTTCCAAGGGAGCAGGGCCAGAGGGGAGAGGCCCTCATCCCGAGAGAGGAAGGGCGAGCAGACTCAGGCCCACGGGAGACCGGGAACTAGGGACAGTGAGTCTAGACGCATTAGGGCCTTTGGTTCTTTTTCTTTTCACCCACCGACATCGTTACTGCCAGGGCTTCTTTTGTAGGAAAAGCCCAGCAGGAACTCGTTAGCATAATAGGCCACACCCCACAGCAGAAACTCATTAGCATATAAGGCCACACCACTGGCAGCACAGCTTATTAGCATATTAGGCCACACACCCCATGTCACCAGAAGAGTGGTCATCCAGTAGGGTTGCCAAGTCTTAGGGACTCACCGGAGGGGGGGGGGAGTCCTCCTCCGGCTGGGAGTTTCTCGACGTCAGCGGAAGTGACGTCAGCACGTTGGGGGCGTTGCCAGGGCGACGCTCTGGCAATCGCCCCAAAACTCTATGGTATCATAGAGTTTTGGGGCGATTGCCGGAGCGTCGCCCTGGCAACGCCCCCAACGTGCTGATGTCACTTCCGGTGATGTCATTACGTCATCCTCGCTGGACAACTTTGGGGGTGGAGTTCCCCTTGGCCGGCGGATCGGGAACCCCTTTAGCGGGAGATCCCCCGCCCCCCGGGCTGATTTGGCAGCCCTATCATCCAGCCACACCCACCTTTTGCTTCTTATTCTGTTTACCTTGTTTGTTGTCAAAACCCAGGGGCTTTTTTTGTAGCAGGGATTGATTTGCATGTTAGGCCACAAACAAATAAACAAGCAGAAGCCATCCATCTCGAGTGCCATTTTGCCAGCTTTGGTCCATGGCCAGATTGCAGCTATCATTTTCTCCAACCTTTTTTTCAGCCAGAAGATCGACTGAAACAGTTGCCGGTTGATATTTTAATCATCTTGCCTGGTTTATGACAAGAGATAACGCATGTAAACAAGATCCCCCCCCCCCACCACACAGCATCTCTTCTCTGTCCTCCTCAGAGGTAATGACATCACTTCCATTTTGGATCCACACCCGATAGTGAATTACTAACTTGGACTTATTTTTTTAAGATTGAAAGATGACAGTGATGATACTCCTAATGTAGCCAATCCTACTGAGTTTCTGCTGTTGGGTGTGGCCTGTTATGCTAATGAGTTCCTGCGGGGTGGGGCCAACTCAGGAGCCAACCGGAACTCCGTTCCTGTGCGTTTGTTCCCTGATTCCCCATACCATGTTGGTGCTTCCGTGCATGTCTCGGGTGGTCCCCATTTTCCCTGTGATCTGTTCCAAACCTATTTTGCTATGATGGTTTTGGAAAGGTAACAGCAAAGCTCAGGCAGCATACATACAGATGGGGAAGTCAGGATCTTCCCGGTCCTGCCCACACGGACACCATTTTCCTTTCCCCAGCCACCTGTGGCAGCCATTTTGCCCCTCACCACCAGGAGGCTTTGTAAACAACTGGCAATCGACAGCCCAAGGAGAGCGTCACACTCTGCGCAGACCAACTTGCTGGTGATCCCCGGCCCTACAGACATCCAGCTGTCCTCTGCCAGGGCCTTCTCGGCCCTGGCCCCAAACCCAGTGGAACTCTCTGCCAAATTACATCAGGGCCTTGCAAGATCTTGCACACTAGGTGTTTGGGTGAGGACAGTGACGGCTTACATATGGCTGGCACGCTTCCTGGACCTCTGTCCCCTGAAGGATTTAACTCCCCCCCCCCAATACCCATGAGGCACCCATGGGCTGGAAATGGGAGGGAACCTTTTAAAAAATCGCTGCTTGGTTTTAATTAATGAATTATATGTGCTGCCAATGGTTTCTCTGGTTCTAATTCTGCACATCGCCTAGACCCCACAGTTGTGGGGATTAGGCGATCCGAAAATGTAATAAATAAATATAATCATAACGTTATAATAATGCTACAGTTATCTCTCTCTGAAGTCAGTCAGTTTTGAGCCCTTTCTCTTACTGAGACACACCTTTCCCTAATCTTTTTTAGAAAATATATATGTATATGCCAACGTGACATATTGACCGTTTTCCCTCTGATCTTTCCCAAACTTGTTTTGCTTTGATTGCTTTTTGAAATACCACAGCAAAGCGTGGGCAGCATCCGTGGCAGACGGGGAACGCTGGATCTTCCTGGTCCTGCCCACGTGGGCACCATTTTTCTTTCCCTAGGCCCCACATGGGGGCCTGTCACGACTCAGGTGGGGTGTCATCACTCTGGATTTAGGGTCCCTTGGGAAGCCCCAGAGCCCCCTCCCAAGGCCTTCAGACCTCCCTTGCTTGGCCGAAGAACCGGCGTGAGGAGGACCAGGCAGAGTGAGCAGCAAAGAGAAGGTGTCTTTTTACAGGTCAGCCCAATAGGGGAAGCAAACGAGGTGCAAGAACAGTAACCAGGGCTATTTTGGGGCAGGAAGCTGGGGCAAGCAACTCTCTGTGCGAGTTTAAAAATCCAAAAGAGGAATGGGATTTCTTCCCCTTTGAACTTCAAAGCCTTCCTCTTGCACTCCGAATTAAAGATGGAAAACATCTGAATATTTTAGGACATGCTTAATATTTCCCTTTTCTGAAAGCTGGGCTGAAACCAAACCTCTTTCAAACGCTTTGTGCCATCACGTCCTGAAGCCCAGATCGAAACACTGCTCTGCTCTGCTTGTGAATTCTAATCTCGACGTCTCCCGCTTAGCTAATTAGGCAAAGGGGCTCATTAAGAGGCTCATTAAGTGTTCTGTTTTGCTAAAGACTTTGCTTTTAAAAAAAGCAACCAGACGGGTCAGATCTGAAGTCTCTCGTAATCCGCTTGGAAGACTTCGTATTAGATCGGAGGTGTTTGAACTGCTCAAAGGAGCTGCAGAAATCATCGTGGATGGGTTTCACTTGGGTTTCCTGACCAGCCAGGTGGTTTATTTATTCATTTAGATATTTATACCCTCCTTTCCTCCCCAATGGGATCCAAAGCAACTGGCAATATAGGCTTCCCCTCCTCACAAGGACCCTGGGAGGTGGGTTAGGCGGTGACCATGTGACTGGCCTGAGGTCACCCAACAAGCTTCCATGGTGGTGGTGGTGGGGATTCGAACCTTGAGCCTTCCAGATCCTAGCCCAACGCTCTAACCACTAGAGTGGTTAGATGTCAGATTCTTAAGGGGCCTCAGTCGCTGGCACTTTCCAAATGAGTGAATAATACATGGGCTGGTTCAGGGTCATTGGTTCCTCCAGACAACCGGTTAACACCCCATTTATACAGAGAGCCTCATTATGCTAGGTGAAAAAGATCCCTTACAACAAACAGCGCTACCGTTCCATCACTAGAAGAAGAAGAAGAGATTGGATTTATATCCCGAACTTCGCTCACGTGGAGTCTCAGAGCGGCTTACAAACTCCTTTTCCCTTCCCCTCCCCACAACAGACACCCTGTGAGGTAGGTGGGGCTGAGAGAACTCTTTCCCAAGCTGTCCTTGAGGGAACAGCTGGTACAGAGCTATGGCTTGCCCAAGGTCATCCAGCCAGGTGCAAGTGGAGGAGTGGGGAATCAAACCCGGTTCTCCCAGATTAGAGTCCGCGCACTTAACTACTACACCAAACTGGCTCTGGTGGCCCTGTCATTTGTGATTGCCACTAGGAAAGAGCCGGAGACCCCTCTTGCCCCTCTCATTGGTGGTCTCCCAAATTTCCATCATGTGCGTTGCCGTCGGGCGACCAAGCTACCATATGAGGAATGCTGTGGCCGTGTGATGAACACCCATACTCTGAATCCATTCTCCGACAGGTCTGAAGCATCACTTTCTGGATCCAAGAAGGGTTAGGACGGCCAGGCTGAGCAAACAGCAGGACAGTTTGGGGGGGGGGGGCGTCGCCTCAGCTGTGGTGATGTCAGTTCCAGGCAAAACCCAGAAGCGATGGCTGGTGGCTCTAGGAATTGCCAGAAATTCTATGGTAAAACGTGATTCCTAGAGCTACCTGCCATCTCTTCCAGGTTTTCCCCAGAAGTGACATCATCACGCCTGCAACGCCACGGTTGGTTTGGGTTGTTTTCATCCCCCCTCCACCACTTGGATGGCCTTCCTAGTCCCCATGGTGAAGTTTGGCAGCAGTTGTCCTCATGTTACTCAAGGCAGCTCTTGGGGTTCTTTTCCTCTTCAGGCTAGCCACGTCTGGTGTTTCAAGAGAGCACACCATGTCGACAGAACAGTGCTCCATAGAGCGCCCCTCACCCCTGGATAGGCAAGAGACGGTGCAGACGGTGAGCCGGCTCTTGAAGCAGGCCCCGCCAGGAGAGTTCGACGAGGCCTTCAGCGACTTGCGTGCGCTGGTGGAGGATGACGGCTTGATGTGTGAGGAGGCCTCCGGCTTTTACGCCGTCCACAACAAGGACCACTTCACCCCCGTCAGAGCGGAAGGCTGCGAGGTGCTGCTGACCCGCCACAACGAGCTCGAGGAGAACCGCTTCCTGGACCCTCAGAACCAAGTCTCCTTCAAGTACGACCACCTGAAGAAGAAGCCGAGCGATTTCCAGGCGCACCCCGAGGAAGACGAGAAAGGCGAACAGTGGAGGAGGGAGCTTCACGAGGCCCTGAAGGCCTACGTCAACGAACACTACCCCGAGGGGCTCTGCAGCGTCTTCATCAAGGACACGGCGGTCAGGAAGATCTCTGTGGCGTGCATCGAAAGCCACCAGCACAAGCCCTCGGCCTTCTGGAACGGCTTGTGGAAGTCGGAATGGACTTTCGCCTTGACTCCAGCCTCCGCCTCCACAGAGGTCGCCGGCACCATCATGGTTCAAGCGCACTACTTTGAGGATGGCAACGTCCACCTGAACGTCACTCGGGATGTGGAGGAGACCCTTCTGGTCACAGACGAAGCCCAGACGGCCCAAGCCTTTGTGAAGCTGGTGGAGAAGGCAGAGCGCCAAGTCCAGACCGGGCTGATGGAGGAGTATCAGAAAATGAAAAACACGTACGTGAAAGCTTTCCGGCGGCAGCTGCCAATCACCCACACCACCTTTGACTGGGCCAGGATGGCGACGGCGAAGATCGTGGAGGCCCACATTAACCAGTGAAGCCACATAGCGGGATGAACGGAAGTTCCCTCGGGAAATGGAGAATGCTGGAATAATCGCACAAAATAAATAGTAGAGGGGGAGGGAGAAAAGAAGTGTACGAGAGCTGTACAATAAAAGCAAGGGGAAAGAGAGTCACGATTGTGGCTGCAGCGTTCTTTCAAGCGTTCAAAGCACCTTGCAGAGCCCGTTCCGCCCACCCCCTACCCGGCTGGCGCCAACTCCTGGAGGGAGCTATTCCACCTCCTTCCACTAGGGGACTCCCTGCCACCGCTGTCCTGTTGGGGGTTCCCCGCTAGGAGGGACAGACTCCCAGCTCCCCATCTCCCTCTGAGGCTCCGCCTCCTGGCCTCCTGCTATCCAGCCCCTGGTTACCACGGGGGGAGGGGGCTACTGACTTCTTTGTGGCTTCCCTGGAGGGTTGGCAATGAGCATCCTTACTACTTCCCGGGGGAGGGGGGTCCTCATGCACAATAGCACGTCAAAAAGCGGGTGGGGCACGATGTGGTACAGAGATTAACTGCCAGCATCGGTAGATTAAAATATTTATTTAAAAAAGGAAAAGTTTACAAGCATCCTTTAGCACCACACCAGATCAGCAATACAGAAACCAAAGAAACTGGGAATAGGCGCGATCCTTTTGTCCCTCTCTCTAATTAGAGCAGGCACCTAATCTTGGAAAGTGATGACGTCCCTAAAGCTCTTCCATCACCTTCCGGCTCCCAGCAGGCATCCAGACAGACGGCACGGCTGAAAATGGTCGCCTGCTTCCAACCTCAGACGGGAGGTCTGCTCAGTTCAACATCCCCTTGCAGGGAAGTTTGGCTAAGCCTTTGTCTCCACCCACTTCACATCACTCACTCCACCCCTTTTGACCCGGTCTGTCCCGGTCACAAGATGCATCCGGGATCACCCGAGTGCATTCTGGGTGCCCTCCTGGAAGGCATTCTGGGAAATCTCCAGGACTCACCTGGAGTCGTCCTCAGGTAGCACCAAATCCCTCAGTGGACTCTCCCAGCCAGGTCGCTAACATTTCTACAGCTGGAATCTGGCATGCTTTTGAACTGACTCTGCCTGCCTACCTCCCTCCAGGAGAAAAATGCATTTCTTCACGTATCGTATCAAGGTGATCCTTACAATGAGCCCTGCAAGAGAGCCAGTTTGGTGTAGCAGTTAGAAGTGCGGACTCTGATCTGGGAGAACTGGGTTTGATTCCCCACTCTTCCGCAAGCAGCTGCTGGCATGACCTTGAGTCAGTTTTAAGTTCTTTCAGAGCTGTTATGTCAAGGGCAGTTCTCGAGAGAGTTCTCTCAGCCCCACCTACCTCACAGGGTGTCTGTTGTGGGGAGGGGAAGGGAAAAGAGGTTGTAAGCCGCTCTGAGATTCCTTCAGGTAGTGAAGGGCAGGGTATAAATCCTAAAGCCACATAATGAGCTTGAGGTGAAGCTGAGACGGGGTGTGTGGGGTGTGGAGCTGGGGGATGAAGCAGGTTTGGGGAAGGGAGGGGGAAAGTGCTCTGTACATGTTCAGAGGCATTTGGCTGTTCAGAATTCATTTATTTCAAAAGGGGAGGGGGCATGGCGAAAGATGGGGGAAAGAGGGGTTGCTAAACAGGTGAAGTTAAAACAAGAGGGATGGGCTACAGGACCGCAAGGAATGGTTTTTACTTATACCACAGTCAGGAAAATAGAACAGGGGATGTACATTTAAAAGGCGACAGAAATGTGTGATGCATTTAGCACAGTAGCTGGCGGTCTTGGACTCTTGCTTTCCTGGGAGATTTCTATCAGGGGAATCCGAGTTCGAATTCCCCTTTGGCCATGGAACTCCTGTGGCCCACTCACGGACCCTCGGGAGGAGAAAACAGAACACAATCCTCCGGTCTTGCTCTGCTCCTTCAGGAAGGATACTAGTGGGCCATAGGCACATGAGGGGGGCATCTGCCCCCGAACTTGGAAGCTACTGGTTTTTTAATGGAACAGTGTGCGGGGTGGGATGCCAATGGTAAGAAGACAGCAAGGGTGTGGTGCGGTGGAGTGGTCAGAGTGTCAGACTAGGTGGTGAGAGACTCGGGTTTGAATCCCCACACGGCCATGAAAGCTTCCGGGGGGACCACGGGTTGCCACACACTCTCAGCCTGACCTACCTCACAGGGTTGTTGTGAAGATAAAAGGGATAAAATCTGCTTTGGGTCCCCACCGGGGATCAAGGCAGGGTATAAATGGAGCAAATAAAATAAACATAAAGTAGTCACGTCGTTGTCAAACTCTATTTAGTTTGCCATAGTTGGGGGGGGGGAGGGAAATTCCCGAGGGGGAGAGTGAATGACTCTCTCTGTGTGTGTAAACCGCTCTGCCTTAGGCCACTGCAACTCTTCCTTAAGATGCCTTCCTCCTGGAGGAACGTCCTTGTGACCGAAGATGTGCCAGCTTCCTATTGTAGATAACGGGATCGTATGTTCCAGGTGGGGGGTAGTGAACATGAGAGCTAGGTGGGATGGCTGCGATGTGCAATTGGCTATTCCCCAGGGGGGTCCGTTTGAACTGTCTATCTCTTTGGACTTTCCCACCAGAATCTCAGTTCTGACACAGTACTGTTCTAACCTGGATCATGCTGATATCTCAATAAACAAATCACTGCCAAAGAGACTAGGAGTCTGACAGCAATCTGCAGTTGCAATTTATAGATCTTGCCTCCCCCCCCCCCCGGATCATTTACGTGGCTCCCATTGCAGTGAAAGAAACAAAATATAGACCCCTTCCCCTGCGGGGCACAAACAAGATCTTGCGCTCTCAAGCTCGGCACATTCTACTGTGAGCCCCCAATGTTATCCGTCCTGGGGGAAGAGAGAGAGGCTGTCTCGCTCTCCGAATCCCAGAGCCACCTTCTGAAATGTGGCTTACTTTGAAAGTCCCTGGGGCGCTTGGCTCTTGTAATTCAACAGATCTTTATCTTTTTTAAAAGACTATTTAAAATGTTTGTATGCCGCTTTTCTGTCCGAATAATGTCCACTCAATGGAGAGGGGAATGCACTCTGTTCATGCTCACGGGCATTTTCCTAACAAATCCTTTCCATTTGGAAAACATGCTGATCCACATGTTGGGAGAATCTATCTTTATCTGCAGTAAAGGTAAAGGTTTCCCTTGCTCGAAAGCCAGTCGAATCTGACTCTAGGGGGCGGTGCTCATCCCTGTTTCCAAGCTGAAGAACCAGCGCTGTCCAAAGACATTTCCGTGGTCATGTGGCTGGCATGCCGAGGCGCACGGAACGCTGTTAACTTCCCACCATAGCAGTACTTATTTATCTACTTGCAGTTTCTTGCTTTCGAACTGCTAGGTTGGCAGGAGCTGGGGCCAGAGACGGGAGCTCACTCCGTCATGCGGCACTCAGGTCTCGAACTGCCGAACTACCGACCTTCCAGTCTGCACCTCAGCATCTTAACCTCTTAACCAACAAGCAATTTGCCTCCGGACTCAAAGGGTATCAAAGGGTAGAGAACAGGTTGCAAACAGGAATAAAAGTTCTCAGGTTTGGATATTCGTACTTTGTCTCAATTCTGGCTGTTGGTTTTGCCATTTTTTAAAATTGCATTTTTATTTTGTTAGTCCACCGGTTCCAGTCACCCTCCTGGAGCAGGAGGGAAAAGAAGAAGAGATTTTAGAAGTTAGCTTCGGGAGGGGGAATCACCTTGGCCTTCTAACCCCTCCCTCCCTTCTCCCCGTCACGCAAGAATCCCCAAGAAGCCTGCTCTTTGAATGCCAGTTAATGAAATCATTAATTCCATGGGCTCGCTGATGATTACACGCAAAGGGGTTTTGGTTCCCCATTAGTTCATTTTCACTGATGTCCCTCCTCCCCTCCGCAAACACACAATCCATTATGTTCCAGCTGCGAAGACTCAAGGTTACTGTAAACTCACCTCAACGGGAAGTTTACTCCGTCAACAAAGCCGGGAAGTAACTTTTCGTTCAGCCTCTGCTGCTACAGGCATGTGGGCATGGCCAAAAGTTGTCATACCCCAGGTGGGGCCCGGAGATCTCCCAGAATTACATTGGGGTAGTGGTTAAGAGCGTAGATTCTTATCTGGAGAACCGGGTTTGATTCCCCATTCCTCCAAATGCAGCCAGCTGGTTGACCTTGGGTCAGTCACAAGTTCTCTTGGAGCTGCTCTCTAAAGCGCTCCTCGAAAGAGCTCTCTCAGCCCCACCTACTTCACAGGCTGTCTGTTGTGGGGAGAGGAAGGGAAGGTAATTGAAAGCTACTATGAGACTTCCCTTGGGGGGGTGAAGGGTGGGGTATAAAACCAACTCTTCTTCTTCCTCTTCCTCCTCCTCCTCCTCCTCCTCCAGTTAGATTTGTGTCCAGTAGTACCTTAGAGACTAACGAGGTTTTCGGGGTGTAAGCTTTCAAGAGTCAGAAGTACTGAATTTTGAAAACTTGCACCCTGAAAATCTTGTTCATCTCTAAGGTGCTACTGAACTTGTATTTAACTGTCCTACTGAAGACCGACATGGCTACCCCCTGAAATCCTCTCCAGACTGCAAAGATCAATTTCCCTCAAGAAAATGGCCGCTGGAAGGGTGGACGCTACAGCTTTGTACCCTGCTGAGGTCCCTCCCCTCCCAAAACCCCGCCCTCCCCAGGCTCCACCCCAAAACCACCAGGCATCTTCCAGCTTAAGAGCTGGCAACCCTCGTTGCACGTTCAAACACTCCTCCATCTAAAGAATCATCCCTGCATACAGCTGACAAGACAGAGAGCAACATGCGGCCCGCCATTTTCCTTGACTGGCTACTTTTCTGTGTGCAGGGAAGGGAGGGTTGGGTGCAAACAATCCACACCTGTGACCTTTGCCCCCATGTAGACTAAGCTGGAATTGACAGGGAAAGCATTGTTTGTTTACCCCTGTATCTTTCCCATCCATGTGTACTGGAGACGTTAGGTCCAGGGCGCATCCAAGATGGTGTCCGAGGTGGTGAGTTGCCTCTCCTTCCAGCCTCCATTTTGCTCAACCTAAGAATTTTCTTAATGGGGAAAAGAGTCACTTACTCCCTGAAAGCTTGCGGGTGGTGGTTAAAAATCAGACCTAGGGCTGCCAGCTCCAGGCTGAGAAAGTCCTGGGGATTTGGGGAATCTAGGGAGGCCAAGCAGAGGGACCTCAGCAGGGTATAATCAGGGGTCTGTTGGGGCCGGAGCGAGGTGGAGCAAAGCTCCGCCAGCTCAGGACTGGCCAGTAGGGCAGCCACGGGCTGAATCAGATTCTCTAATCTGATTCAGCTTGCCGCTGAATTGCCGCCGAAATTCGGCGGCAACTTTAAAAGCCAATGGAGGGGAGGGAGTTTGAGGGAGAGGCTCCAAACTTGCAGGGTAGCTGCTGGTGCCTCTCCTCGAAATGCCCACCAAGTTTCAAGAAGATTAGACCAGGGGGTCCAATTCTACGGGCCCCCAAACAGGTTGCCCCCATTCCCTCCATTGTTCTTTATGGTAGGAAAAAAGTTAACATTTTTTCCCTCCATAGAGAACAATGGAGGGGATGGGACAATCTGCTTGGGGGCCCATAGAATTGGACCCCGTGGTCCAATCTTCTTGAAACTTGGTGGGTATTTCGAGGAGAGGCCCCAGCAGCTACCCTGCAACTTTGGAGCCTCTCCCTCAAATCCCCTTTCCTCCAGCCCCTCATGTACCCTATGAGTTTTTGCCATTGATTTCAATGGCCCATAGGATATAATGGGGCGGAAACTGACATTCCCTTTCCGACACACTTCTGGTGATGTCAGGGGACGTGGCATATGCTAATGAGTTATGCTAATGAGCTCCTGCACCTCTTTTTCTACGGAAGGACCCCTGGGTATAATACCATAGACTCCACCCTCCGAAGCAGCCATTTTCTCCAGGGGAGCTGATCTCGGTTGTCTGGATATCAGTTGTAATTTCGGGAGATCTCTAGGTCAGACCACCCTCCACCCACAGTATCTGAACAGAAAAGGCAAATAATTGCCTCCTTAAGCCCCCCCCCCGATGCCCCCCCCCCAACTTTGATCTTCAGGGGGCCACCTATGGGCTGTTCCCACACAGAGGCCCAAACGACACAGAATATTCCGGCATGTGTTTGGGGCAGGGTCACGCTGGCAACATGGAGGGGCCCAATCCAGCTCCAGACCAGCCACCTCCTCTGTCGTTTGTGAGAACCCTAAGGCAAAAGAAAAACAGAACGCTCCATTAAAACTACCTGGTTTATTAAGAAACCAGTCGAACCACAATAAATCCAGTCGGTTGTAAAATGAAAAGTTTGGCTGGTTTCCCCCCGTGAGGTTTGGTTCAACTTCGGAGTGGTTATCGGGAGAACAGTCTCCCTAGAAGTCGAAAGCCGCGATACCAACAGCTTTGGTTGGTAGCCTCCAACTTCCTATAGCCATAAGGACGTTCCCGGTCCCTCCTGCCCCACAAATATTTCTTAACAAGGGGAAACTTCAAAAGCCACGCTACAGAGTCTTAAATCTTTTAAATCTTCTTCTTAAAAGTCATTGTTTTCTTGAGGTCCTGGCGTTTTCTCTCATTGTATACATATATAAAAAAGACAAAACTCATCGTAACGAATCTTCGGTTGCCTCTCTCAACTGAAAAACCGGTCGCCAGTTTCGGAAAGAAATGTCACTGTCCGCAGAATGTTTCAGGAACAGCTCGAAACTGGAGTTGTAGGATTCAGTTGATGCCTCAGGAAGTCAACTCTCCCCTGGAACGGTCCCCAGCAGCTTTCTCATGAGTCCGGTCCCTCTTGGCTCTTTTGCCGGATCACGGAATCCACCCCCACCCCCAAGTCCCTCTCAAAACCACTAAGCAAGAACACGACACAAACCGGAAGTCCGGCTTTCTGGCCAAACAGATCCTAGCTACCAATTCTAGACCACTCACAACACGGGCCTAACATTAACTCGTCACGCTAAAAGTACCCATACAGACCACATCGACTTTCCAAGCTTCGGGGGAAGGCCGCAAGAACTGAGCTCTTCTCCTGCACCAAACTGCCTTCCCTCTCCCGGGCTGCGTCTCCCAGCCGTCCCCTGGCTCTTCCCTTTATGAACCCCAAAGACGTACAATGGTACCATGTCTATATACTCGGGCCCCCGTTCTCTGTGTTAAGAAAACCATTTCCACCCATCGCTGCTCCTCCTGGGCTCCCCCTCCCCAGACCTCCTGTCAAGAAAAGCGAGCCCCTCCCCAGGGACCCCAGCTCTACGTGGCCCCCTCACACCCCCCCACCGTGAGTTTCAAGGCGCCTTGTTGGTGCAGGGTCTTCAGGGCTTTGAACTCCAAGGGCATGGTGTGCGGGCTGGCTTGCGACGTGTAGCCGTATTTCAAACTGTCGTAGTAGTGGTACTTGACGGGGTTTTGGTCTTGGTCCCGGGGGAAAGGCCAGAAGCCATAGAGATGGATCCTGTTGCAGAAGCGAGTCGCCAGGGTGTACATCAGCAGACCGGTGGTTGGGCGTTTAATATACACTTTGTTAGTCAGCCAATACCTGCGAGGGGACAGCAAACACAACATCATGGGGCATGCAGTTCTGCTGGCTCTGTATTCCCCCACAGTGGAGGGCATCCTATATATGTTTGTACGGGTGAGGTCTTTGCAAAACAATTGCCCCCTTCAGATGCAGCTCCAGAAGTGAGATCCGACTCATGAAAGCACCTGCTTAATACATGTGGTCAGTTTTCAAGGAGCCGCTTGACTTGTCTTTCGCTTTGCCGCAAACACATTAACTTGGTTATGTCTTTGGAATTACCACCAAAACCCGTGTGGGAGAAGAATTATCCAGAAGAGGCTGTCGAACACTGATAATACATTGGTCATAAGAACATAAGAGGAGTAAATGTTGGATCAGGCCAATGGCCCATCCAGTCCAACACGCTGTGTCACACAGTGGCCAAAAACACCAGGTGCCCTCAGGAGGTCCAGCAGCGGGGCCAGGACACTAGAAGCCCTCCCACTCTTGCCCCCTCCCCCCCCCCGCGCAAGCACCAAGATTACAGAGCATCACTTGCCCCAGACTGAGAGCTCCTATCTATACTTTGTGGCTAATAGCCACTGGTGGACCTCTGCTCCATAAGTTTATCCAATTCCCTCTTGAAGCCGTCCATGCTTGTAGCCACCACCATCTCCTGTGGCAGTGAATTCCACGTGTTAATCACTCTTTGGGTGAAGAAGGACTTCCTTTCATAGAGTGCCCACGAGTTCTTGTATTGTGAGAAAGGGAGAAAAGTGCTTCTTTCTCGACCTGCTCTGTCCCAGGCATAACCTCGTAAACCTCGATCGTGTCACTCCTCAGCCGTCGTTTCTCCAAGCTAAAGAGCCCCAAGCGCTTTAACCTTTCTTCTTCAACCTGGACTGGTTTGAGCTGCTGTTTACAACTCCTTGTAACAGGCCCTTGTAACAGAAACATATCTGCCTAGTGAGGAGTAGGGTTAGGGTTAGGCTTCCCAATTACCTGAGCCCTGTGGAGAATTCCTTGTCCCAGGATCAATCCCCCACCCTCAAGAAATTGAGGAGTGGGAGGGAGGAAAGGTCTCCATAGTGACACTCAAGGAATTTCCACTGGTCTTCATGGTGGCACTCAAGGAAATTCCCTACAGAGATTAGGGGAAATTCCTAGTATGTCACCCAAAAGTGACATCACATCCTCCTCGAGTTGCCAAGCCCCCCAGTGAAGAGGGGAGTCCCCCCCCCCCAATCAATCAGTTGGCCAGTGGGGGACTTTCCAGGAGAAAGAAGAATGCTCCCTCTAAGCTGTGGTCTTGTGAGCAAAAAATTCTACTTTGTAAGCTACTAGCATTAAAGCTGTGGGCGAGCGATTTGGCTATGGAATAAATTAGTCTGCTCTGGAGCCCTCCTTCCCGAGCGAAGACAAAAAATGTGTGAGCCGGAGGCTAAAAAACTGAGCTAGCTCACACTAACTCAGCGTAGAGGGAACACTGGGCCCAGGCCACGTTGCTGGTGTCACACAGGAAATGACATCATCACGCAAGTGACATCTGGGCAGCGCTGTGGTATTTGGGCAAAAACTCTATGGTAGAAACCATTTTTACCATGGAGTTCTTGCCCAAATACCAGAGTGCCACGGTGACGTTGCAGTGTGATGACGTCACTTCCTGTGTGATACCGGCGATGTAGCCTGGGCCTTCCTCTTTCTCCTGGTAAGCCACCCCCCTGTCCCTTGCTGGTTGCTAGGAGGGGCTTGGCAACACTACATCCTCCCCAAACGTCACCCTCCCAGGCACTGCCTCCCAAATCTCCCAGGATTTGCCAAGTCTTGGGAAACGCTTCATTTGAAGTGGGCTCTACTCTACAAAAGGCTCTTCTAGACTAAAAACCTGTTAGTCCTTAAGGTACCGAGAGTTATATTAAACCACTGGGAGCATTCAAGGAGGTTTTCCTCCTAGTGACGTGATGCCTGATTACCCGCAGAGTCGTGGAGAACTGAGCATTTCTTTTTTTAAAAAATCTTTATTTTTGAGTTTTAACAAAAAGTGAGCAACGTGCACCATATTTCATGATATAATCATTTTTAGTCTTTTACATTAATTCTTAACCTATCCATTTATAAAACTTCATCCACTTCTCCAAAAACAAAGCTTCATCTTTTCCGTACAGTATTATACTTAGTCTGTCCATTTCTGCAAGATCCATTAATTTGTATGTCAACTCCTCCCTAGAGGGAATACGGTCCAGTTTCCAATATTTAGCCCAGAGCATTCTGGCAGCTGTTACAATATATATCATCAAAATTGTCTCATTATGTTCATATCCTGCTGGCATTAAATTTAACAAATATATCTCTGGATTTAAAGGCAAGTTAATATTAGTAATCTCCATAATAATTTGCTGAGTCATACGCCAATAGCCTTGAATTTTTGCACCATGCCACCACATATGAAAAAAGGTCCCCACATTTGATCTGCACTTCCAACATAGATTAGATACATTAGTATAACATTTTGCCATCTTATCTGGAGACCAATGCCATCTGTAAAACATTATATATATATTTTCTTTATACATGATAGCTCTCACATTTCAGCGTTTTCCATATTTTTAACCAATCATGCGTTGCTCTAGTGTAACCAAAGTCTCGCATCCAAGAAATCTTGGTATTCTTAACTGACTCATTATATTAAATCACTGGGAGCATTCAAGGAGGTTTTCCTCCTAGAGACATGATGCCTGATTACCTGCAGAGTCATGGAGAACTGAGCATTTCAACAGGGCCACATCAGAGGTCAGACCAGAGCCTCAAGGCTGGCAAAGGGCTGACGGTTCCAGCCCAGAACACAGAAAAGGGCAAAGGCGGCACAAGCGAATTCTCCATTAGAACCCCATCCCTCTTTAAGTCTAAGCTGACACTAAATTCCATGAACACCATTTAATGGTGGTGGTGGTGGAAAGGGTGGTCAACTCGCAGCCGACATATGGCGACCCCATACAGTTTTCAGGGGTGGTTTGCCCTTCCGGGACGAGCTCCTGGAAGAGATCAGGGCCCTGCGGGACCTTTCACAGTTCTGCAGGGCCTGAAAGACGGAGCTCTTCCACCAGGCCTTCAATTAGGAGCCGCATAAAACATCCGAGGAGTGACCCTGTGCCCTGGTCTTACCACCTTTAGCCCACCCTCATCACATAAGAACATGAGAGAAGCCAATGTTGGATCAGGCCAATGGCCCATCCAGTCCAACACTCTGTGGCTGCGGTCACACTCACTAAATAATCCACTTTCAATCCACTTTCATTGCACTTTCCAACCGGATTTTACTGTGTGAACTGGTAAAATCCAGTTGGAAAGTGGATTGAAAGTGGATTATGTAGTGTGTGTGACCGCAGCTTGTGTCACACAGTGGCCAAAAACTCCAGGTGCCCTCAGGAGGTCCAGCAGTGGGGCCAGGACACTAGAACCCCTCCCACTGTTGCCCCCCCCCCCCCCCGGTCAAGCACCAAGATTACAGAGCATCACTTGTCCCAGACTGAGAGTTCCTATCTATACTTTGTGGCTACTAGCCACTGATGGACCTCTGCTCCAGATGTTTATCTAAATAAATAAGTAGATCAATGGAGCTGTTGTGGGAACACCATCACTGTCACCTATGGAGTACTGTTCAGTCTCGAAATTTCTGCTCTCACACTTTATTTGGATACTGTTCCAGCACTTTAGGATAATTGATTTTAGGATAGTTGATTTGTTCATGGTTTTTTAATTGTTTTTATGATGGATTTTGATTGTATTTATTTCTGCATTTTATGTAAGCCGCCCTGAGCCTGCCTCGACAGAGAGGGTGGGGTATAAACCGAATTAATTAATTAATTAAATAGCCTGCTTCTGTGTAGCAACCCTGGACTTCCTCAACGGTCTCCCACCGGCCCATAGCTATGATGGGGCGATTGGATCCGCCCCTTCTTTAAAGGGCCAGCCCCCTTCCTTAAAGGCCCCCCTGCTTCTTAAAGGCCCCCCTGCTTCTTCCCAAAAGCATTTAAAGGGATCCTTTAAATGCTTTTGAGAAGAAGCGAGGGGTGGCACGTGCCCCTCTCCCTCCCCTCCTGCAAGATTTAAAGGGCTCCCCAGCTGATCGGCGGGCCACCTGCTCCCTGCTGATCAGCTGAAGCGCCCTTTAAATCATGCAGGAGGGGAGGGAGTGGGGTGCCCGCCTCCCTCCCTTCATTATGGCAAATAATGGCAGCCCCACCAGAAAAAGATTTGCCCCACAAGCCACAAAATCCTGGCTACAGGGCTGGTCTCCCAGGCAAGTACTAGCCAGGGCCGACTCTGCTTAGCTTCCAAGGTCGGGCTAACCCAGTCCATCCAGGACACAGCTGTCAGCTAATGCTGCCATCTCCTGCCCTGGAGGTGGGATGAGGGAACCCTTGATGTCGGGTCTGTGGAATGTTATGTTATATTTCTCCTGGCATGCTTATCGCTCTTCAAGCTGCTCTGAGCTTGGGAGACTGTTGGTGCCTGCCCATGTATCTCTTCTCCTGTCCGACTCTAATTCCTCCCGCTTTTTCCCTGGGAACCGTACACCAGTATTTTGAGCGCCGTTTCTCTGACACGGTGATTGGTTGCGACGCATTACTAGACCCCTTTTTGAATTCTGTATAATTGTCTTGCTTGGGGCTGCCATTACTAACACAAGACATGCAGATGACTTGCCATTACTAACATGCCATTACTAACACAAGACATGCAGATGACCATAGCAGACCTTTTTCAATAAAGCATTCCTGTTTAAGGACACTTGTTGGTGACTGACTCTGGAGGACTCTCACAACGGCCCCCATTTAATGAGTGGGGCCAAAACGATAGCAGGCAGAGAAATGATCAGTCAGCACACTCTCTTGAGAGGTACATTGGAGGATTTCTTGCCAGGGGCCTGCCTCTCCAATCACGCAATGCAGGCCCACGGGGAGGCAAAACGTCTCAGGCTGGTCTCGGAAACAGGGCCTAAGCTGCCACAAGATTGCTTTTTCCACGCTTGGGTCAGCCGTGATGCTGTCTGCCCGGCCTCCGAGCACAGCATTCTGCTGTTCTGCAAGCCAGCCGGGGACCATAACAAAACCCGATTAATTCTGCAGACTGAAATAAGGTTGCATTAAGTGCCCACGAGCTGCCACATCAGCGGCGCACCTACAGTGCGTGAGACTCGGGTTTTTAATTAGAAGGCGAGGCAATCTCGAGAAAGACTGTAATTATGTCTTCTTCCCCACCCCCGCCACCAAATTGGCGACACCAATCGGCATCGCTATTAAGGGTGCGATTTGTATGGGATCAGGAAGGCGTGAAGAACAAACAGGCAGGCCTGTTACTCGGTAGCTCTCTGCAGAGTTGGCCTGGCAGCCGGGCCCTTCTTCCGAAGACAACAAAACAAGGACTGATATAACCAAGGGCTTGCAGGAGATATTGTAAAGAGCAGGGAGGAGACGATGAAGAGGGGGGAAGTATCCTGAGACTCAATTGATACGGGACAGAAGAAGAAGACGAGGAGGAGGAGGAGGAGGAGAAGGAGGAAGAAGAGGAGATTGTAAGTGGTTTACAATCTCCTTCCCTTCCTCTCCATTTTGGTGTAGTGATTAGGAGCGTGGACTCTAATCTGGGAGAACTGGGTTTGATTCCTCACTCCTCCACATGCAGCTGCTGGTGTGACCGTGGGTCAGTCACAAGTTCTCTGAGAGCTGTTCTCTCAGACCGATTTCCCACAAGTGCTGCCCCGGCGTCGGGTCCTCCGTTTGCCCCGACTGCCTGCTTGAATTTCCCACTATTTGCCATGGGGCGCATTTTGACCCACGGCTTCACACGATTTCGTCCGATTTCCTCCACGGCTTCAGTGAACCTCAAAAAACAGGATCACTGAAGCAGGGGGGGGGGGTAATCGCGCAAAGCTGCGGGTCAAAATGCGCCCCGCGGCAAATAGTGGGAAATTCAAGCAAGCAATCGGGGCAAACGGAGAAACAAGCACCGGGGCAGCGCTTGTGGGAAATCGGTCTCAAGGACAGTTCTTGAGAGAGCTCTCTTAGCCCCACCTACCTCCCAGGGTGTCTGTTGTGGGGTGGGGAAGGGATTGTAAGCTGCTCTGAGACTCCTTTGGGTAGTGAAGGGCAGGTTATAAATCCAAACTCTTCTTCTTTCTCCCCACGACAGGCACCCTGTGAGGTAGGTGTCATAAGAAAGCACTTTCCTGGGGGCACCTTGGTTTGGGGAACCATAACTCAGACCCCATAAATCCAATCCTTACCAAACTTGGAGGGCAAGTAAAGGGGCATCAGCTGGAGATCTCCTGTGATTTTGGTATCTCTACCATGCTGGGGGCCATTCTATGCCTCACAAACAAACCCACAAAAGGTTTGTGATGGTTCATGGTTTGCGAACAGGGCATGCCATGAAACTTGAAGCGAACCGTATTTTGTGGTTCGTGACCATCCCAACCGGGAATTGAACCTACGATATATATGTGAACTAGCAGTGAGGGCTTAACTGCATGACACAGTCTTTGGATCAGGTCTGGGCCCGCGCCCTGTCCTGGATAGCCCGGCAAGCCCAATCTCATCAGATCTCGGAAGCTACGTAGGGTCGACTCTGGCAAGTACTTGGACGGGGGACCTCCTTGGAATACCAGAGGCAGGAGGCGGAGGCAGGCTTTTTCCAGCCACCTCTCTTAATATCCTCCCGGCTCCCAGTAGGGGTCAGTCACCAGAGGTCGCCATGACTGCCAGGTGCACATACACGCACGTACGCACACACACAAAATACAACCCCACCCCCACGAATGGAAAGAAATGTAATTGCGCACTCCCCTCTGCAAACTCAGTTTCCAGGCACAGGGGCTCAATTGGGATTAAGACCTCAGTGCATAAAAAAAGGGTGGGGGGGTTTCAACCTCCCCCCCCCATCATTTTCCTAACCCAAAATGGCCCTGAGTCACTCCATGTGCCCCTTTAGGAAACTTTCATGCACCCCATCAGTAAACATGGTGTCCCCAATATGATCTTGGTGAATGTTTCCTTGTTGATGTAAATTTTTTCAATAGAAATCTTCAATAATTTTCTTTAATTCTTTTTGTATATCTTTTTCCTCACCTGTTTCTGTCCTCAATACTTCGATGTGTTTCTTTTCTTAGTTTATACGCCAACCGTCTTGTAGGTTTATTTGCGTTCTCAAAATAATTCTGTTTCGTGTACATAATCTTCTTTGCTATTTCCTGAGTTAACAAACAATTAAGTTGATGCGGAAAATTCTTAATCTTGATCCTTGTACGTTCCATTGAAGCTCCAGATTTCATCGGTGCTTCTTCTTTTTGTATCGGACCTTCTATCCCTGACGCTTTTTGTTTTCTTTGTTTCTTCACCCAAGCATTTTGTCTAATAAGCTTTAAAAGCATCCCGTGCTATATCCATGGAAATATCTGGATGGATATTCAATTTAAAAAATTCTTGAAATTTTTCTTTAGAGTCCTCAACGAACTCAGTTTTTTTTGTTTTTTTTTAACAACCATAAGTTCATAGACCATCTCATAAGAACATAAGAGAAGCCAATGTTGGATCAGGCCAGTGGCCCATCCAGTCCAACACCCTGTCACACAGTGGCCAAAAACACCAGATGCCCTCAGGAGGTCCAGCAGTGGGGCCAGGACACTAGAAGCCCTCCCACTGTTGCCCCCCCCCCCCCCAAGCACCAAGAATACAGAGCATCACTTGCCCCAGACTGAGAGTTCCTATCTATACCTTGTGGCTAATGGCCACTGATAGACCTCTGCTCCATATATGTTTATCCAATTCCCTCTTGAAGCCGTCCATGCTTGTAGCCACCGCCACCTCCTGTGGCAGTGAATTCCACGTGTTAGTCACTCTTTGGGTAAAGAAGGGCTTCCTTTTATCTCCTCCTTGGAATATCTTGCAAAGTCAATAACAGAGGGTTATGGTCAGCAAATTTCCACGTCTGTGATGTCATTGGCACTGGTGGAGGAAGGCGGAAGCACTTTGCCCTTGCATGCTTCACTCCCAATCCAAATAAGGCCCTACTTGTGGGGGAACTACCAGCAAGGAGCTCCCATGCGCACGTGGATTACATGAGCTAAGGGAGAAAGGTGAAATGTAATTCAGCCCTGAGCTATGGTTCCTCCTCCGAGCAGGGTGTGGAACACATGTTCATCCTCCCAACATCTCTGTATCGGCTCCGAAAACACTGGGGAATTTCACACTACACCTTTAAAAACGTTACTGAACCAGCTTCAAATAAACCGGTACAGTGGCAGCCGTTTCACACAGCCCTTCCCCTACTGTTTTGGAGCCACCTTCGAAGCAGTTTGTCATTTCAGACTGCTGCTTTATTTTCGCGCCTCTTTTCCCCCCTCACGGGCGATCTCCGTCATTTTTTTTAAAGAGCCGATTGAGAGCGCTATAATGCTATAACAGGATACCAAAACAGCGTTCTAGCGTTCTAGCGACCCTATTGGAATGCCTGAGTCAAGCAGTTGCCTCTCAGTGGAGTCCAGGCATTCCAATAGATTCGCTTTAGTGTTATAGCGCTCTCAACTGGCTCTTTTAAAAAACAATGATGGAGATCGCCTGTGTGGGTGAAAAGAGGTACGAAAACACTCGTCATTGGAGGAAGCAGTTCGGGGGCATTTCACACAGCACACCCGGAAGCGCTTCAGGACCGGGACAAGGACTGAAGAACGCTTGGGAGGAGGTTTCAAGGTAAAGCGGCTCAGAAACACTTCCCCAATGGGAGAGGCACGTTTCTGTGTGAAAGGGCCAATACGTTCCGTTAGGGAACCAGTACCAGTACAGTTCTGTGTGAAACGCCAGACAGAAACCGTTACTGAAGAGTTCCTGAAACGGAACATATCGGCTATGTGAAATTCCCCTTTGTTTCCCAGTGATCAAAGCAAGCCAGAAGAAACAGGCTCAAACATACCATCAGACACAACGCCTCTGTCCAACAACTGCCCTCAGGAAGGGCTATCTGTCTCCAGCCTCAAGCCGGCAAAACCAAAATTTGGGCAGTCAATCTGACTCCTCTGCTGCTGGGCCCAGTGCACAGAGACTGCGGCTTTGCCTGAGAGGCCTCTCCTGCCTCGCCCGGCCGCCTAACAAGCGGACGCGTTTCCTGACCTTTGCGCCGCGTAGCATTGCCCTTGCACAATATCCGATTCCTCAGGCCGCAGACGTTGCTGCATCCTGGTCGCAAAGGAGCAGCAATCTGTGCTCATTAACTAACCATCCATTCTAATTATGACTGTCCCCTCTGGGAGACGAGCGGGACACAGAGCGAGCCATATGGCCGGTCAGCCTGTAGCCTTTTCGGCCGAATGCTGGAGACTCTCCGCGGCTTGGGGCTGTAATTGAATCAGTGCTGCTCAGCACCAGCTGTTGACTTCCTTGGCCCTCTCTCTGTCTCATTCACTGAAGAAGAAGAAGAAGAAGAGATTGGATTTATACCCCGCCCTTCACTCACTTGGAGTCTCAAGAGCGGCTTACAAACTCCTTCCCCTTCGCCTCCCCACAACAGACACCCTGGGAGGTAGGTGAGGCTGAGAGAGCTCTTTCCCAAGCTGTCCTTGAGGGAACAGCTGGTCCAGAGCTATGGCTTGCCCAAGGCCATCCAGCCAGATGCAAGTGGAGGAGTGGGGAATCAAACCCGGTTCTCCCAGATTAGAGTCTGTGCACTTAACCACTACACCAAACTGAAGCAACATGTGCCTTTAAAACAGAATGGGCCTCTGCTCATCTCCTGTAGCCTGACCTCGACACCTGTAGCATCTCCCTTTTTTGAGCAAATCAGCCCATGAGCAAAAAGATTTCCACTCTGCAAGGCTAAAAAGGACTAGTCAAGGCTGTTTTTGTAGAAAAAGCCCGGCAGGAACTCATTAGCATAACAGGCCACACCCAACAGCAGAAACACATTAGCATATTAGGCCACACCCCTGACTGCGCAGCTCCCTCCCAGGATCGGCTTTCCCAGGTGCCCTGTGGCCTGGGGAACCCAAGGAGGGGAGGCAGTTTAAACTGTCTTCCCTCCCTGGATCAGCTTGGCTTCTCCAGTTTGGTGTAGTGGTTAAGTGCGCGGACTCTAATCTGGGAGAACAGGGTTTGATTCCCCACTCCTCCACTTGCACCTGGCTGGATGACCTTGGGCAAGCCATAGCTCTGTACCAGCTGTTCTCTCAAGGACAGTTGTCTCAGAGCTCTCTCAGCCCCACCTACCTCACAGGGTGTCTGTTGTGGGGAGGGGAAGGGAAAGGAGTTTGTAAGCCGCTCTGAGACTCCCTTGGGGAGTGAAGGGCGGGGTATAAATCCAATCTCTTCTTCTTCTTCTCTTCTCCAGGAGCCCCATGGCTTGCGAGGCACCTGGGGAACCCGGGGGGGGGGGGAGGCTGTAGGTGTGGCCAACACAGAAGCCAGCCGGAACTCCGTTCCTGTGTGTTCCTGCCCAAAAATAGCCTTGGGACTAGTTATACTGAGCACTTGCCAACTTAAGCTGGTTCTTGTGACCCCAAAACTGGATGCCGAAAACCGGTCCTGGGCTGCTAACTTTGCCGCCTGGTGTAGCTCCCAAGTTCTGCCCGATAGGCAGAAATCCAAAAGGAACGATCATAGGGAAAGATCCCGCACTTGAATTTTATACCCGCAGCTCTTGTAAGCACAGAAGTACGACTAGAAAAGAAACTGGCGTACCCTAGTCAGTCTGCACCGTGATTCTTACCCTTTGGCCTGGCGACTGCTCCAGAATGTCCCCAAGGCTTCCAGATGGGCAAATATATCATACAGCAAGAGTCAGAAAAGAGGGCGCTGATTATTGGAGAGGTTAGATCCAGACCAGAATGACCAGAACTACTCACCCTCGGACGGCATGCAAGAGGCGCAGGGAGGGGTAGGCCGTGCGGACGTTGATGTGATGCTTGAGGATCAGCTCGTTGACCCACTCCACGCGCTCCTTGCCCCCTTTAGCCATGAATGCCGGGATCCATAGGATGCTGCCGTTGAGGCTGCGCAAGCGCTGCAGCAGCTTCTCCCGCCAGGTGTCGTTCACCAGGTCCTCGAAGGCACGCTGGATGACTGAAGGGTTCATCGTCACCAGGTCTGTCTTCGTCCCAACGTCCTGGGTGTACTCTTGCACTGGAGCAAGGTTGCATCTGGAAGAGGAAACGACAGGCAGCACCAGTTCAGAAAGGAGAGCGGCTCAGCTGCAGAGCACTTGTTCTGCTGGCTGAAGGCCGCAGGTTCGATTCCCGGCAGTTCCAGAGAAAAGAGATCAGGTGTCAGGGGATGGGAAAGACCTCTGCCTGAGCCCTTAGAGAGCTACCACCAGGGCTGTCCCTGCTTAGCTTGCAAGATCTGAGGAGATCCTGCTTGCCTGGGCTATCCAGATCAGGGCAGAACAAGCATGTTTGACAGTCTAATTCAGGGGTGGCCAACCTGTGGCTCGGGAGCCACATGCGGCTCTTTTACGCATATTGTGCGGCTCCTGGCAGGGCGGCTGGGGAAGCAAAGGGGAGGCATGCTTTTTCTATCTTTCTCCCTTCCTTCCTTCCTTCCCTCCTCCCTCCCATCTATTTGCTTTCCTAGTTTCTCTCTCTTTCTTATAACTGGTTTTCCTCGTTTGTTTTTATTTTTGGCAGTCCCATTTAACGTTAATAAAAAGCAAATTTGCATATTTTTAAAAATAAAAACGTGTGTGTGATATTTGTTCCTGTCTTGCGGCTCTCAGACATCTCTATGTGGCTCTTACGTTTATTCTATGTGGCTCTTACGTTAAGCAAGGTTGGCCACCCCTGGTCTAATTTAACGGATGAGATGACCACTGGATCAGTTCAGTTTGGCACGGAGCGACTTCAGTCCCCACTGAACAGACTGCAGTAGGTTCATACAAAACCGTGCATGCATGAAAACACCGACAATGCAAACAGATGGGCAGCCCATAATGTTGCCAAAATCTGCTTAGATGAACACCTAACCGTAGGATTCTTTAAAAGAAGTGGTTCTTCATGACTCATTTATCCGACTGGCAATTGGTTTAACTGTTTAAACAAATGCATGCCAGCCAGGACAGCTCGACAACGAAAGGGAGGGCACTAAGGAGAAAATATAGCAAAGCGACCTGCTGAACTGCCACAAACTGGCCAACAGACCGTCAAAAAAACGGCTCCCTTGTCGCAACTGGCGAACAGGTTTTACACTAAACCAGTGGGTATTTGAGCATCCCTAGTCCCAACCATCTAGTTGAAATATTGCACAGTTGGTGACTCACAAACACACACAGCTGACTAGCCATGAATCTGGCCTTGCTATATAAGCATGTTACACTGCATTATACCGAGTCACGCCACTGGTCCATGTAGCCCAGCCCAATCTGCTGGGATTGTCAGGAGTCCTGGAAGATCTCAGACAGAGGAAGATATTGTATAAGGTGCTACCAGATCCTGGGGCCTTTAGCATACCATGTAGATGCTCTACCCCTGAGTTTCTCCTATCCAGGAACTAGAGGCAGCAGGGATAGAACTCGAGACTCTCACTGGCATAGCCTAAGATAAAGTTCCTGTGGTGAAAGAAATGGTTCACTCAAACCACAAAAATGAAATAAAGGAAAAGCATATGTAGTTTCTTAAAACCTGGAAATTGTTTGTTTGCAATACAACAAAGAACTATTTCCTCAAATGATGCACGATTAACCCAGGGGACTCCTTGCCACAGGATGTTGCAGTAGCCAATAACATTGCTGGTGAAGTCTGACAGGGGTTAGGGGAAATCTGTTGGGATTTAGGTGGCAAATAAGGAAAGGCGGCGTGTGAGAAAAACCCAAGTGGACACAATGAAGGGACACTGGCCTGCTGTAAGGATGGAACATACAGGGCTTGAGAGGAAAGGGGAGAGGTTTTGTGCATCTGCCCGCTTCTCTGTTTCCGTGCCACCTTTCCCAAGTCCTCTGGGGCGCATCCAGACCAGCTTCCTTTCTGCCAATTGCCGGGTTGGCTCAAATACCCTTCCTTTGTCGCCGGGTCATTCGGGCCCCAGTACATCGCTGCCCTGACAGAAAGGGTTCTCTGTGTGATGAATCGGCATGGAGTGAATTAAGAAGGGGGGAGGAAGAGGAAACCCCAGCCTCGCTCACCAATTAACACCGGCTCAATCAACCGGGAAGTTCTCCCCGCCCAAGCCCGCTGCCGGAAAAGAGTCCCTCACAATAGGGCTTGGCTTGCAAAGGACAATGGACTGAGCTGTATTGTTTGTGGAAGGAGGACCAAAAGAATCCTTCTTCCCCAAGGGATTTTAAACCATGCCACGCGCACCGAGACTCCACTAACCCCCTCTTCTCCAGTGTGAACAGCAACAGACTTCCTCGATTCTCCATCTAGGATTGCTGGACTCCAGGTCCCACTGGAGGTTCCCTCACTTTGGGGGGCTTCGATTCACCAGGTGGCCATCGGAGGGGGGAATCCACCCCCAAACAGGGACATCGTCACGATGTCCACGACGTGATGACATCACCCAGTCATCAAAGCTGACGGGCAGTAGGTTCAGGATGGACCAAAGGAAAGACTTCTTTGCACAGTTAGTGATTAAAATGTGGAATTCGCTGCCAGAGGATGTTGTGAATAAGCAGCTTTAAAAGGGGATTAGATATTCGTAGAGGATAAATCTATCAGTGGCTACTAGCCATGGTAACTGAGGGGAACCTCCACATTTAGAGGCACTAATCCTCTGAATCCCAGAGCCAGGAGGCAACATCAGGGGAAGGCCTCAGCCTCTCTGCCCTGTTGTTGGCCCTTCAGAAGAACTGGTTGGCCACTTTGTGAAACAGGATACTGGACTAGATGGATCACTGGTCTGATCCAGCAGGGATCTCCTTATGTTCAGTCCCTGTTTAAACACCTCCAAGGAGGGCGAAACATTTCCAAGCAACCAAATTCCACCCCTGAACTGCCCTTATTGTTCAGTAAGGTTTGTTTATTTAACCCGTTGGTCTCCAGCGCCATCATTTCATGAAGTTTCCAGGGGCAAAAATGGAAGGAAGCTTAAAGATGACCCCTCCAACCCCCAATCCACCCTTTTTTTTTCTGAAGTTCACATTGCATCTCCAACACAAGATCGAACAAGGCCTCAGTCTGACTTCGGTCTCCTTCCCGCCCGTTACCTTATCACGAAGTTATGAGCATCGATCTCCTCACCGCAGGCGCTGTTCAGGAGGATGCCCGAATTGCCCACAATCGCGCACGTCCGGAAGTGCTTGCCCTTCAGGGGCGAGGTCCTGGGCAGGAGCGCGTAGAGGTTTTGGGAAACGTTCATGGTGCTGTCCCTGTCGAAGACATAGTGGATGATGTCCCCAGGCTTCAGAGTCCCCTTCAGCACTGAGATGTCTTTCTCCGCATCCAGAAACTTCAAGATGTGTTTCCTGACAACGAAAAACACAGACACAAGTCCTAGTTAACGCGGCCCTCTGTCTCCCTCACAAGAAACATGCGATACTTCAAGATGAGCCAGGATATTGTCCCAGCTCTGCACTTCTTTCAGATGAGGCCAGCTGACGAAGAAGAAGAAGAGATTGGATTTATACCCCGCCCTTCGCTCAGAGCGGCTTACAAACTCCTTTCCCTTCCCCTCCCCACAACAGACACCCGGTGAGGTAGGTGGGGCCGAGAGAGCTCTGAGACAACCGTCCTTGAGAGAACAGCTCTGAGAGAACTATGGCTTGCCCAAGGTCATCCAGCAGCTGCAAGTGGAGGCGTGGGAAATCAAACCCGGTTCTCCCAGATTAGAGTCCGCGCACTTAACCACTACACCAAACTGATACTTTTCCACCTCAAACAAGGTGCAACCACCCCCTCCCAGGTGGAAATCAATCCATACAGCATAGGTCCCCCACTTGGGGCCCATGGGTCTTTTCTGGCACCCTCTGAGTGTTTTGAGAAAGTGGGAGGGACCAGGTAGGCTTTTGCCCAGTAGGGTTTCTGATTGGCCACTGGAGATTACAAGGCATCCTGTTAAACAGGGCTGGAATGCTGAAGTGTTACTATTAGAGTCATGCATAGCCTCCACTCCTTACTGTTTTGCATTTGGTTCCACCTCCTGCAGCAGCCATTTTGCATTTGTGCCCACCACCTCATGTCAGAATTCCAAAGCCCGGTCTCGTCAGATCTCGGAGGCTAAGCAGGGCTGACCCTGAAAAGTACTTGGAAAGGGTGACCTCCAAGGAATACCAGGGACAGGACGCAGAGGCAAGCAATCCATTCTCCCTCTAAGCCGTGGAGTTTTGCGAGCAGAAATTCCACTTTGTGAGCTACTGGCACTGAAGTTGTGAGCGAGTGATTTGGCTGCTGCATCAATCAGTTTGCTCTGGAGCCATCACAAAAATATGAGCGAGTGATTTGGCTGCTGCATAAATTAGTTTGCTCTGGAGCCATCACACAAATGTGTGAACCAGAGGCTAAAGAACTGTGAGCTAGCTCACACTAACAGCTTAGAGGGAAAACGGCAGGTAGTATCAAGCTACCTCTCTGAAATGTCCTAGCCCCACTAGGGGTCGCCAGAAGTCACCCTGACTTCCAGGCTTGCAAGCACATACAGACCCACAAAATACTCATCCAATCAATCAATCAATCAATCAATCTTTTTTTAAAAGGTTGGGGACCCCTGCCCTACAGTATTTCTGCAGGTGGGGACTCCAGCCATTTCCCAAGCCAGCAGTGGCTCATTGCCAGCCAATTCCTGGTGGAGTATTGATACCGTCCTCACCACCCACGACATGATCGAGGTTTACAAGATTATGCCTGGGATAAAGCAGATGGAGAAAGAAGTCCTTTTCTCCCTTTCTTACAAGACAAGAACTCGTGGGCACTCCATGAAATTGCTGAGCAGTCGGGTTAGAACAGATAAAAGGAAGTTCTTCTTCACCCAAAGAGTGATTAACACGTGGAATTCACTGCCACAGGAGGTGGTGGTGGCTACAAGCATGGACGGCTTCCAGAAGGAATTGAATAGACATCTGGAGAAGAGGTCCATCAGTGGCTATGAGCCACAAAATATCGATAGGAACTCTCAGTCTGGGGCAAGTGATGCTCTGTATTCTTGGTGCTTGGGGGGGGGGGAACAGTGGGAGGGCTTCTAGTGTCCTGGCCCCACTGCTGGACCTCCTGAGGGCACCTGGTGTTTTAGGCCACTGTGTGACAGTGAGTGTTGGACTGGATGGGCCACTGGCCTGACCCAACATTGGCTTCTCTTATGTTCTTAAGAGCAGAGGTCCACCAGTGGCTATTAGCCACAAGGTATAGATAGGAGGAACTCTCAGTCTGGGGCAAGTGATGCTCTGTATTCTTGGTGCTTAGTGGGAGGCGCAACAGTGGGAGGGCTTCTAGTGTCCTGGCCCCACTGCTGGACCTCCTGAGGGCACCTGTTATGTTTGGCCACTGTGTGACAGAGTGTTGGACTGGATGGGCCACTGGCCCGACCCAACATTGGCTTCTCTTATGTTCTTTTACCACCCACCCTGATGCACAGATCTGTCCCTGCGTGACCCCCTTGACCAAATTGGAATCACACAGTTGGAGTCCAACAAGTTAGATGAATATCTGTTCAATGAATTCAAAACAGGGAATACAGGGCTGATCAGTACCTTAGCACTCCAGAAATTCCAAAGCTGTATTCTGCCATAACCAGGAAGGGGGAAAGGCCTTACACCCTGAATGACATCACATATAGTTTACACATTAAAGAGTCTCTAGTTGGTACCAGGCAGTTAACATCATACAAGCATCATTTGACTCACTGCATCTCTCAGTGGTGTCAGTAATTTCACTTGTTTATCTTGTCTTCAGAACACTGGGAACTTTAGAGAACTTCCTGGGCTCGCATGTGGAGAGCTAGCTGATAAGGACTGTGAATCACATTAAACTTCGCTCTCGGCGGCCTTGCAACTTCTAAATAGCATTCCATTTTTATTGCATCCTAATTCCTTCCTTCTGCTATAAGTTTCCTCTCATCAGAAGTTTCTCGGTTACATACCAGGATCTGGGTCTATTATGATTAAACTTTGGAAGGCACAGTGACAGCTGTCAATATATATATATATATATCAAGGAGAAAGTGTCAGAAATCACATTCAGAAATCATTCTTTTCCCCTTGTCCTACATCCCCAAAGAGTCATTCAGATGGCTTGAAAGGAGAATCAGCCCAGCTTTCAGCTCTTAGTATGGTACGGAAATTGCTTAGCGCCAGTCTAGGGTCTGGGAGATCCAGCTTCGAATCTCCATTCTGCCATTGGAAGCTCAGGGGATGACCTTGTAGGGTTGCCAACAGTGTTCCCTCTAAGCTGAGTTACTGTGAGCTAGCTCACCATTTTTTAGCCTCCAGCTCACACATTTTTGTCTTAGCTCAGGAAGGAGGGCTCCAGAGCAAGCTAATTCATGCCGCAGCCAAATTGCTCGCTCACAACTTTAATGCCAGGAGCTCACAAAGTAGATGTTTTGCTCACAAGACTCCACAGCTAAGAGGGAGCATTGGTTGCCAACTAGGTGCATTTAGAGGGCAGAGGCTGGGGAAACAGTAGTGCGCGACAAGGTGACACCTCACCTGGAACTGATGTCATGATGGCTGTGACACTGTAGGAATCCCCCAAATATCTGTGGCTCTAGGATTCCCCCCCAAAAAACTCTATGGTTTTATCACAGATTTTTTTTGGGGGGGGGGGGAAATCTGAGAGCATTATACTGATAAGATGGTGTCACTTCCAGGTTTGTTCCAGAAGTCATGTTGCAGCGTCAGAACAACACCTATTCCCTCCCCGCACTGTACCCCCATCTCTACTAAGCAATGGCAGCTAACTACACTATGGTCTCCCACCACACTGTAGCGCTCCTCACAGAGTTGTTATTGTGAGGATCAAATGGAACATAAGAGAAGCCATGTTGGATCAGGCCAATGGCCCCTCCAGTCCAACACTCTGTGT
Organism: Lepidodactylus listeri; assembly: GCA_029233225.1. Classification (NCBI taxonomy): domain Eukaryota; kingdom Metazoa; phylum Chordata; class Lepidosauria; order Squamata; family Gekkonidae; genus Lepidodactylus; species Lepidodactylus listeri. The sequence continues at coordinate 7,731,533 of JARCFY010000021.1, read as the reverse complement.
CACACAGTGGCCAAAACCTAGGTGCCTTCAGGAGGTCCACCAGCAGGGCCAGAACTCCAGAAGCCCTCCCACTCTTGCCCCACAAGCACCAAGAATGTAGAGCATCACTGCCCCAGACAGAGTGTTCATTATGTACCTTGTGACCAATGTTCCCTCTAAGCTGTGGAGTCTTGTGAGCAAAAATTCTACTTTCTGAGCTACTGTCATTAAAGCTGTGAGCGAGCAATTTGGCTACTGCTTAACTTAGTTTCCTTTGGAGCCATCCTTCCTGAGCTAGGACAAAAATGTGTGAGCTGGAGGCTAAGAAACTGTGAGCTAGCTCACACTAACTCAGCTTAGAGGGAACACTGCTTGTGACTAACAGCCACCGATGGACCTCTGCTCCATATGTTCATCCAATCCCCTCTTGAAGTTGTCTATGCTTGTAGCCATAAGAGCAGCCATGTTGGATTAGGCCAACTGCCCATCCAGTCCAACACTCCGCGTCACAAAGTGGCCAAAACCCAGGGGCCATCAGGAGGTCCACCAGCAGGGCCAGAACTCCAGAAGCCCCTCCCACTGTGGCTCCCCAAGCACCAAGAATACAGAGCATCACTGCCCGATACATAAGAACATAAGAGAAGCCAAGTTGGATCAGGCCAACGGCCCATCCAGTCCAACACTCTGTGTCACACAGCGGCCGAAACCCAGGATCCATCAGGAGGTCCACCAGTGGGGCCAGAACCTCAGAAGCCCCTCCCACTGTTGCCCTCCAAAGAGAGAATTACAAAGTTATACGCCGCTTTGGGCCCCTACTGGGGAGGAAAACACAGTATAAATAAAAGTATATGACTATTTAATAGGAAGTTCTGATTGTGGTTGCCACAGCCTGGGTGTGAGCCACACGGCTCCTGAACTGCTGCCATGCCATGGTGGGGTGGGGGGGGGGGGGATCAGGAACCTTCCCAGAAAGGTCAAGGGGCAGGTCCCCTTCTAATTCTCTATTTCTTTGCTTCCCATTTATTCCTAAGTCCAAAGAGCATGCTGCAGAATTCACTTCTGAACACTCGTTTACGGATATCAAGCCAGGCTCAGCGGGATTGGGAGGGCGGCGGAATGGTTTATCGCTTTCTGCACGCCTTTCGGAGGATCCGGAGAGAGACAATTTGCCGGCTTCTCTCCGCAGGACTCAGAGTCGCCTCTCTAGGTAATTACCCAGTACCTGATCTTCAAAGAGAGAGTCTGGTTGTGTTTCCATTTGGACAGGCCCAGTCGAACATGGTGCTTAATGCTTTCATTGCTTCTGTCAACAGCAGCTGGAGGCGAAGAGCCATTTATTCCCACTTCAGCTCTGGAGGGGGAAAAGAGAGACACGGCAGGGATGGGGGATCTGTCAGAGGCAACCCTGGCAATCGCTCGGCTACGCCAGCTGGTTGGCAGTCTCTTCCAGAGAAGCAAGCTTGCCGCTGATACCCCAATTAAAAGGGAACTAAAGCTCGAGACAGACAGTATATATTTTTTAACAAGTCCAGGTTCCTCCAACCCAGGGGTCATTTAGGGCCAGAGCGAGGCGGAGTGGCGCTCCACCAGCCCAGGAGTGGGCACTAGGGCAGCCACGGGCCGAATCAGATTCTCTGAACCGATTTGTCCCCCTGCCGAATTGCTGCTGAAATTCGGCAGCGGCTTAAAAAGCGGCTGGAGGGGAGGGGGTTTGGGGGAGAGGTTCCGAACTTACAGGTAGCTGCTGGAGCCTCTCCCACAAATACCCACCAAGTTTCAAGAAGATTGGAGCAGGGGGTCCAATTTTACGGGCCTCCAAACAGGTTGTCCCCATCCCCTCCATTGTTCCCACAAATACCCACCAAATTTCAAGAAGATTGGAGCAGGGGGTCCAATATTACGGGCCCCCAAACAGGTTGCCCCCATCCCCTCCATTGTTCTCTATGGTGGGGGAAAAGTCATGTTTTTTCCCACCATAGAGAACAATGGAGGGGATGGGGCAACCTGTTTGGGGGCCCATAAAATTAGACCCCGTGGTCCAATCTTCTTGAAACGTGGTGGGTATTTCGGGGAGAGGCCCCAGCAGCTACCCTGCAGGTTTGGAGCCTCTCCCTCAAACCCCCTTCTCCTCCAGCCCCTCATATACCCTATGAGTTTTTGCCATTGACTTCAATGGCCCATAGGGTATGATGGGGCTGAAACTTACATTCGGCTGGCCGAATGGGCTTGCACTGCCAAAACTGACATGCGGGGGTCATTCAGCAGCCGGAACAGATGCGACCTAATTTGGTCCAATCTGAATGGGGCCAAAAATTTTTTTTATTAACACACCCCTAGTGAGCACAAATGGCAGTGGAGGCAAGCCCCTCCCCCAGTGGGTCTGTGGAGGAAGCAAAGCGAGAAGGGGTATAAAGTTTAAACCCCTTCTGGTTAGAGCCGCATGGCAGCACGATCTTTCCACTGTATTCTATGGGGCCCTTCTCGCTTCGCTCCCCCCCACCCCGCCTTGGCAGGCCAGCTGGGGAAGGGGAGGGGAGGCTTTTGAAGATGCCCCCCCCTTTTCCTTCCCTTTCTGACACACTTCCGGTGATGTTACGGGGCGTGGCATATGCTAATGAATTATGCTAATAGGTATGCTAATGAGCTCCTGCACCTCTTTTTCTACGCAATGACCCCTGCTCCAACCCAATTGTCATTCCCCGCACTCAGATGGCAACTGTGGAAAACTTCTTTCCCGAGCACTGCAGAAGCCAGATTTGGAAAAGGATTGCATGGCAAAGAAGAACCGGTTTCATCTTACCCTGGTGCCATTTTCCAACCCAGAATGGCCCCTGGGAGCATTATTTGCCCTGTGGTAGACAGCATGTTAAAGTTGCCAACTCCAGGTTGGAAAATTCCTGGAGATTTGGGGGCAGAATCTGGGGAGGGCAGGGTGTATGGGAGGGAGGGACCTCAGCAGGGTATAATGCCATAGAGTCCACCCTCCAAAGCAGCCATTTTCTCCAGGGAACTGATTTCTGTTGTTTGGAGATCAGTTGTAATTCCAGATCTCCAGAGCCTACCTGGAGGTTGGTAACCCTACTGTACATTCAGCAAGAAAAATAGTTCCTCACAGCTGCTATATGACTTTTAGGAATTTCAAGCCCCACCCAACTCATTAGGACGCTCCACATCTAGTTTGAGCCCAAGAGGTCTGATTCACGTGTGCATGTCCATCATGCAATTCGTATACCAGGAACTGGGGACTTGCACGTGTGAGTGAACCAACTCACGCTAACTGCCACAGAGAAAACCAGCTGATTGGTGCCCATGGCATTTGTGGCAGTAGAGTCAGTTCACGTATTCAACCTCTGCTCACAAAATACTGCACGAAGTATGTGTTAGGTGTCTTATGCCAACCCAGATAGGTGGAATGCAAAAGTTATGCACACTCATTTTGGGAATGGGAATGCTTTAGAAGTCAGTGGAGAAGAAGAAAAGAGAGAAGGAGGAGGAGATTGGATTTATACCCCGCCCTTCACAACCCGAAGGAGTCTCAGAGTGGCTCACAATCTCCTTTCCCTTCCCCTCCACACAACACACACCCTGTGAGGGAGGTGAAACCGAGAGAGCTCTCTTGAGAACTGCCCTTGAGAGAACAGCTCTGAGAGAACTTGTGACTGACCCAAGGTCACACCAGCAGCTGCATGTGGCGGAGTGGGGAATCAAGCCCAGTTCTCCCAGATTAGAGTCTGTGCTCCTAACCAAGAAACCAAACTGGCTTTGGAGTCCATCTAGTGTGTGTGTGTGTGTGTATGAGAGAGAGAGAGAGAGAGAGGGATGGAGGGAGGAGGAGGGAGAGGGAGGGAGGGAGGGAGGGGAGAGGGAGAGGGGGAGAGAGAGGGAGGGAGGGAGAGAGGGGGAGGGAGAGAGAGATAGGGAGGGGGAGGGAGAGAGGGGGAGGGAGAGAGGGAGGGAGAGAGGGAGAGGGAGAGGGAGAGGGAGAGGGAGGGAGGGGGAGGGAGAGAGGGAGAGGGGGAGAAGGGGGAAGAGAGGGAGGGGGAGAGGGGGAGGAGGAGGGAAGGGAGGGAGGGAGAGAGAGAGGGAGGGGGAGGGAGGAAGGGGGAGGGAGAGAGAGAGGGAGGAAGAGGGAGGGAGGGAGAGAGGGAGAGGGAGGGAGAGGGAAGGGAGGGAGGGAGAGAGAGGGAGGGGGAGGGGGGAGAGAGTATTCTGAGCATGTGTCCTCATAAAATGGAACCAAGCCAAGAACATCAACTCATGCAAAGATACATAAGGCAGCCTCTTTTGAGAGTGGACCGTCCTTCTGCATTTCTGTACTACACTCAACTTAGAAGGGGGACAGAATTCCCCTCTGCCGTGGAGCCTGATTGGAAGGGGCCAAGGCCGAAACCTTTACTCATGCAGAGACACACGAGGCAGCCTCCTCTGCGGACGGGTGGGTTTATGGCTCCTAGGATCCTCCGATCATTTGATTTCTTTTAACAGTCACAATACACCACAGTGCGCAGTAAGTAAAACAGACATTTTCATTCTATAGCCCTTGCCGTTGCCGCGAGGTGCGGCTTGTCTGTCACCGGCAAGTGATTACCACTGCCAAGAGAGGAGAGAAAGGCGGAGGGAAGAGATGATTAAGGAAACCCCAAGCAGAGGTGGAAAGAAACAGATCTGTGAGCTAAGTGGAAAGAGCACCATCCTGCAAAGAGAGAGGGAGGAGGAGTCGAGTAGATTAATAGCCGCCTTAAAGCCAAAAACAAATGAACACAGAATCTAATTTACGAACCTATTAGATTTGCTCTGTAAGCTGTTCACCGCCGACCTGATCGCCCCTCTGCCTCCAGAATTCCTACAAGACAAAGGAAATGCATTATTTATAATCCTGGTGCCTGTTTTGTGATGTGCTCAACACTCAAGGCAATCTGTTCTCAGAGGCAGGCTACAGAACTTCGGACTGAAATGCCCCTTCCTGGGTCCACGCGTCAAGAGTCTTTTTCTCCCACCCTCTGAAGCCCCAGGTCAACCTCTCGGATGACGGTGTAGTTGATATATTTCTCTATATGACAACAGTCACCCAGGATCAATATCAAACGGAAATCCGACTCTATTCTGCCACAGCCTGGTTTTAAGGATCACGACCTCTGCCAAAATCTTGCTGAGAACTACAGCTCTGCTCGGAGGGCTTTGAAAACCGGGTTGGAAATCAGCATTCCTGCAACAGATCAGCTAAATTTGAGTCTAATAGCACCAGGCCCGTAAATAGGGGTTCTTTCCCCCAGGGGGGCTTAAATTTTTTTTTATGAGGGCTTGGGTCTAACGTCTTTTAAAAAATGTTTTTAAAAGGCTAAAAAAGAGGGTTTTTTTGGGGGGGGGGATTTTGTTGAGGCTGTCCCTTTAAGAAAGGGGGCACAGCCACAAATTGCCACACCATAGCTCCAGGCCAGAGTGGCACCATAGAATCCACCAAGATTTTCGGGGTCAGTGCTTGCAATCTTCTATCCAGGAAACCTTGCTGGTCTGTACGGAGAAATGCATTTTGCTTTGGAGGTTTGAACTGAGCAAAACCTTCACCTTCCGTTTTTTTGAAAAAACAATTCTTGCTCTTGGCAGAGACAGAACGGGCAGGAGGGAGGGAAATCAATTCAACTGCTTTCCAGCCTTCACCCTCTCCACCTTTTAGAAATGCTAACCGGAATACCAAGAGACAATGGGATGGTCAAGTCCCCCCCTCCGCTTCCAGCTGGACAGGTGATATATGCCAGAGAACAGAGATTTGGAGGACTTATTTATGTATATATTCAACTTGTAGACCGTTCTCCCTTGCAAGCAGGGCCCATGGAGATGGAGGAGGAAGAGGAGGAGGAGGAGAAGATTGGATTTATACCCCGCTTTTCACTACCAGAAGGAGTCTCAGAGCAGCTGACAATCTCCTTTCCCTACCTCTCCCCACAACAGACACCCTGTGAAGTAGGTGGGGCTGAGAGAGCTCTTTCGAGAACTGCTCTTTCGAGAACAGCTCTGAAAGAACTCGTGACTGACCCAAGGTCACCCCAGCAGCTACATGTGGTGGAGTGGGGAATCAGACCCGGATCTCCCAGGTTAAGAGTCCGCGCTCCTAACCGCTACCCCAAACTGGCTCTCTGAACAACATTTTAGTAGACACACTTACAAGTCAAGTTAAAAACAAGGAGGGCAGTAAAACAATTAAATACAATTCCAGTTTCAATTTCAGGTGGCACTAAGAAACCAATTTATATTCTTATCTCATGGGCGGAGAGGAAAGAAGAAAAGAGGGAGGCTCGATGGAAAAACCACTGCTGTCCTTAACCGTAGGCCTGGCGGAACATCTCTGCCTTACAGGCCCCGCGGAACTGCATGAGGCCCCGCAGGGCACGGATGTCATTCGGCACAGAATTCCACCAGGTCGTGGTCTGGGCTGAAAAAGCCCTTGCTCTGGTCAAGGACAGCCGGATATTTTTCGGGCTGGGGATCGCCAGAAGCAGGGCTATTTTGGGGCAGGAACCCACAGGAATGGAGTTCCGGCTGGCTTCCGAGTTGGCCACGCCTACAGCCTCCCCCCCTCGGGTTCCCCAGGCGCCTCACAACCTGCAGGGTGCCTAGGGACCTCCTCGGGTTTGCCGGGCGCCCCGCAAGCTGTGGGGCGCCTGGGGAAGCCAATCCTGGGAGGGAGCTGTGCTGCCAGGGGTGTGGCCTAATATGCTAATGAGTCTCTGCTGTTGGGTGTGGCCTATTATGCTAATGAGTTCCTGCTGGGCCTTTTCTACCAAAAAAACCCTGACCAGAAGATTCTTCTCTCCAGAGCCTAATGCTCTTGGGGGGGAGGGGGGATACCAGGAGAGGTGAACCTCTAGTCCAGGGGTGGGCAAACTGTGGCTCGGGAGCCGCATGCGGCTCTTTCACATATATTACGTGGCTCCCGACAGGGCGGCTGGGGAAGCTAAATATCATTAGCAAACAAATATCATTGGACAAATTAATATCATTATCCATATCTGCTTTTACCCCTTTTGTTATGATTTTTGGCAGTCTCGTTTAATGTTAATAAAAAGCAGATTTGCTTATTTTCCAAGAAAAGCAGGTGATATTTGTTCATGTCTTGTGGCTCTCAAACATCTGATGTTTATCCTATGCGGCTCTTACGTTAAGCAAGTTTGGCCACCCCTGTTCTAGGTGGCTCTTACGCTGAGCAAGTTTGCCCACCCCTGACCTAGACTATATAAGTCTCAGACTATATAAGGTTAGCACCAAAGCCTCGAACCCGATCCAGTGTTCAACCCGCAGCCAGTGCAGCTGGCGAAGCATCGGTCGGGTGTGTGCTATCAGTGGGGTTCCAGTGAGAACTTGTGCCGCTGCATTTTGGACCAGTTGTAATTTCCCTGCGTAGAGCGAGTTACAGTGAGGATCTAGAGAGACTTCAGAAAAAAATCCTGGAGGCTTCAGGAAAAGCTTCTTTGATCAGGCCAGACCTGGTCAGAGGCAAGAGGAACAGAAATAATAAAACTTCCCCTCCCTGGCCGCCTTCAAGCAGCGGCTGGACAAACCCTTGTCAGGGATGCTCCAGGCAGGGGCGTAGACTTTACAATTTCCCAGGGTGGGTGGGGGCTCTTGCGTGCGTGCGCACTGGGACGATGTCCCGGCTGCCGCCACCGCAAGAGCCTCTCCCCCCCACCTGGCTCCCCCGCACCCCTCTCCCCACTCACTCCTCCCTCCCTCCCTCTCCTTCCCTCCCTCCAGGGGCCATCCGGGTGAATGCCCAGTGTGATGACATCACCCGGAAGTGATGTCATCACGCTGGGCACGTTGCCAGGGTGATGCTCTGGCAATCGGCCTGAAACTTTATGGTGCCATAGAGTTTCGGGGTGATTGCTAGAGTGTCACCCTGGCAATGTGTCCAGCGTGATGATGTCACTTCCAGGTGATGTCATCACGTTGGGCATTTGCCCGGATGGCCTGAGATGGGAGGGAGGGAGGAGTGGGTGCAGGGGAGCCAGGCGCGGGGGGAGAGGTTCTTGCGGCGGCGGGCTGGCCTAGGAAGGGGGCCTGGAAGGTGGGGAGATGCGGCGGTGGGCGGGCGCTCTGTTTTGCCGGGGGGGGGCTCAGTCCCCCCTGGGAAATTTCAGTGGTGGCCCGCGCCCCCGCACCCCCCATAGTTGACGCCTATAGCTCCAGGCTGATCCTGCACGGAGCAGGGGGGTGGACTAGATGGCCTGGATGGCCCCTTCCAGATCTGGGATTCTCTGATTCCTGAGAACGAGAAAAGAGGGCCTCTTTCGGGGTGATTCCATCAAAGCAGAGAGAACATGGACCTGAGATCTGTAGGAGGTGGCCGTTGTCATGGGCTGGCCAGCACAGCTGAGCACAGACTTCAAAGGGAATGGAAACCCTTCAGACCAACCGTAACCCTTTAAGCTAAGAAGCCTGCCTTATACTGAGATCCCGAAGGGCACGAACAGAGGGAGGGATTGCATCTTACCCCTTTCCTCTGAATCCCTTGCTCAGTATGGGGTTGCACTGAGAGTACGCTTGTGGACATCTTCCTTTAATAAATGCTTTATAACTAATTTTCATTATTTTCTAACAAAACATGGCAAGCAACCATACAAAGAGATATGAGAGTAACACTATTACTAACACTATACCCTTTAAATTACCTCATACAGAGATACCTCAATGGCTTTCTTGTTACCATAATATGATTACTATTTATGCAATATCTAAACATTCCACTGCTAAGTGTTTCTATACATCTCAGTAGGTTAACATGTTTTCTCCTAAACATTCTATATTAGTCTTCTACAGGTTGCCTTTAAATATCATTCTCCTACTTCACAATAAAGTTTTTTTTATACCAGTTATCAAGACTTCTGGAATCCTTAAATCAGAGTTAGTTGCATTACATCTTTTATAAGAAATCTGAACCTTAACCCTCCATAAATTTCCATTCTGCGTAGTTATCAATTATCAGCCTTGGACAATCTTATTCTAATAGACATCTATATATCTAATAGCCAAGTGCCCCCGTGCGTGTGTATATCTAAATCTGCACTTTGGGGGCACTTGGAGGGCATTTGGGGGGCAGAGAGATTTTCCTGCACACTTGGGGGACTCCCCAGGTGTGCAGAAAAATCCTAAAAGTTTAAAAAACTATACAGGGGATATTTAAATCCCCCCCAAAGTTAAAGAGCATTCCCTGCTCATGCACAGAGAATGCTCTAAGAACTCTGTGGCTGGCTGGTGGCTGAGAGCCGCTGAGGCCTCACTGCCAGTGGGGGGGGGGGGGGAGGGAAGATTGGAGGTCCGGCAGCCGGGAGCCACTGAGGCCTCAGTGCCAGGGGGAAGATCGGCGGCCCGGCGGCTGAGAGCCGCTGAGGCTTCGCTGCCAGTGCTGGGGGGAGGGAGATCGGCGACCCGGCGGCTGACAGCCACTGAGGCCTCGGTGCCGGGGGGGGGGGAGAGATTGGTGGCCCAGTGGCTGAGAGCCGCTGAGGCCTCACCACCGGTGCCGGGGGTGGGGTGGGGGAAGAAGACTTACCTGGAGCTGATTTCCTAGAGATTTTGCTTAGGGCCAATGGAAAGCTCTGCTTGTATTATCCACCAGAATGTAGGTGAATATGCCTAATGAGTTCCTATTGGAATTGGCTACTGACTAATCAATAGATCTGATCATGTCCCAGGGTCGGAGGCCTAGAACAGTTTTACTGCCTTTGTTCTAACTCTCACCTGGGAGGTAAAAGCTACAGAGACAAGATGTAGATTAGCAAAGCTAGACAGGATGTTTATTGTTTTCAAACTCCCCCTTCCCTTTCCGTAAGTCATTTAGTAAACTTTACTTTTAAAGCTAATACACAGACGTGCTGCGCGCTTCATTTGCTCTGCTACCTTAAATAATCCAACAGACACCCATCGGGTGTCTTTTCCACACCTTTTATTGCTGGCATTCCTTCTCTGCATTAAGCCTCCTAAATGAGCTCCAATAATATGGTGGCAGAACGTGCGGTCAAGTTGCAGCCAATTCATGGTGAACCCGTAGGGTTTTTAAGGCAAGAGACAAAAAGCGGTGGTTTGCCATTGCCTGCCTCTGTGCTGCAACCCTGGACTTCCTTGGTGGTCTCCCATCCAAGAATTGTTGTTGTTGTTCAGAATCACAGTCGAGTTCGACTCTTCGCGACCCCATGGACCACATCGCGCCAGACCCTCCTGTCTTCCGTCGTGCTCCAGAGTTTGCTCAACTTCATGTTTGTTTCATCGATAACACTGTCCAGCCATCTCATCCTTTGCCGTCCCCTTCTTCTTTGACCTTCCGTCTTTCCCAGCATCAGGGTCTTCTCCAGGGAGGGCTCCCTTCTCATTTGGGGGCCAAAGTAGTTGAGCTTCAGCTTCAGGATCTGGCCTTCCAGGGAACAGTCAGGGTTGATTACTTTTAGGATTGACTGATTTGATCTCCTTGCAGTCCACGGGACTCTCAAGAGTCTTCTCCAGCACCGTAACCCAAGAATTAAGCAGGGCCAAACCTGCCTAGTTTCAAACACCTGAAGGAATCGGGATAGCTTGGGCATCCACGTATGGACCATAACCAGGGGTCCGTTGGAGCGGGAGCGCACAGGAGCGCAGCTCCGGGAGAGAGAAGCCATGGGGGTGGGCACATGACCAAGCCCCGCCCCCTCCTCGGCTTCCCCGAGCAGTGCAGAGGCGCAGCACCCCGGGGAAAGCCCTGCTAGGGTCTTTATTGATTTTAATGTTTTGTTTTAATATTGATAATTTTATCATTGTTCCTTTTATGACTGTGTGCTGCTTTTCCAGAGACTTGCTCAAGGTGGCATATAAATTTTCTAAGTATACCATTTTTTATCTGGGCACATGGCACATAAGTTCTGGAGAAATTTCACCAACCCTTCAGCAGCTTCCACCTCATCAGTCTGGTGTAGTGGTCAGGAGTTGGACTCTAATCTGGGAGAACCGGGTTTGATTCCCCACTCCTCCACATGCAGCTGCTGGTGTGACCTTGGGCCAGTCACAAGTTCTCTCAGAGCTGTTCTCTCATGAGCAGTTCTCCAAAGACCTCTCTCAGCCCCACCTACCTCACAGGGTGTCTTGTTGTGGGAAGGGAAAGGGATGGGTGGTGCACATGTCCTGGGTATCTCAAGTCTACTTGAAACCTGGTGGTTTCAAGGGAGCAGGAAGAGAATGAGGGTGTGTTCTTTACGCTTATTTTTATTGCACCAAGTCTTGGATGGGGAAGGGACTGGAGGAAGAGCAGGTCAGTTTCACTCACCTGTGGAGTGGAGCCTGAGGGGTGGGCGTTGCCTTCTGACACACTTCCGGTATGTTAGGGGGTGTGGCATATGCAAATGAGTTATGCTAATGAGCTCCTGCACCTCTTTTTCTACGAAATGACCCCTGACCATAACCATGTAGTCTTGGTAAACCCCTGCATCCGTCTGTGATAGCTAATCACAGTAACTACAGCCAAGGTGATAAAAAAGGAGGTGTGTGATTCAGCTAGCATGATGACTGACCTATGTGTGGTGGTTAAGGGGGGGAATTAAAGGGAACATAGACTGCCTTTGACTTGAACACTTAAAATCAATCCCTTTCTGGGCTGCCTAAAACTGGATTTTATTTTTTATGCTGCAGTTATAGCCCACCTTATACAAAATACAGAAAATAATTCAATCAGATGGTTTAAGATACAAAATCAACAACGCAATAGGGCACTGGCGGACCTTCATTGTTGGGACCCTGAAGTTTGAACTGTTATGGGGTGGGGGCTTCTCAACCAGCAACAAAGGGGAACCTCCAACAAGGTCCAAATGGCGGAGAAGGGGGTGGTGGGATGGAGCCCATGAGAAAATTTTGCGATCTGATCAATTATAGGAACATTTCGAGGCCATATAAAACAGGTATTTGAGCGAAGGTGTCAAACATGCGGCCCGGGGACCAGATCAGGCCCCCAAAGGGCTCCTGTCAGGCCCGCCCTGGAACTGGCCACCTCCTGCTTCCAGTTCTGTTGCTGCTGCTGCATCATCGCTTGCTTCGCCAGACTCTCTCAATCGCTCAGCCATTTCATGTTTTCCCCTGGGTCCTAGACTCAGAACTCTGAGCGTGAGATTTCTGTGGGGGATTTCTGTGGTGAATGTCAATAAATCAAAAGTAGGTTTGCAGCTTCCAGATACACACCTGAACAGCATACTTAAGGTTGCAACAGCACAGTCATTTGGATGCAATAATTCAGAACGAGAGGTGTCAGTTATCAGAGACTGTTAAATAAACAAAATATTGCAAGAGTGCTGATGTTTGAAGCATGTTTTTATTTTAAGTAAAAAGAAAACTTTGTGTTTGTGTCCTTTATAAAGTTTACATCTCCGCTACCTGGCATTCCAGTTTATGACACACATGGCCCAAAAAGTTCTCATTTACGTCAAATCTGGCCTGCATAACAAATTAGTTCAACACCCCTTTATTAGATCAACATTAAGCACTTCAACCCACTGGCTTCTGATTCTGTTCCTAGCCTTATTTTAATCACAAACACATTAAAAAAACCTCCATCAATTTTGTTGAAAAACCCACTCATTAAAAAAGAAGTTGCTTCAGGGGCCCTCCAGGATTCGGGGCCCTGAAGCTTCATTAGTTTCATAGCTGGTTCGCTCCTGCAGGAGGGTTAGGGCAACAGAACTGGGAAATGACGCAAACAGAAAATACAGATCATACAGACCACCCTGTATATATACAACTATGACTTGTAATGCCATTTCATTGTCTGACGAAGTGTGCATGCACACGAAAGCTCACCTTGAATAAAACTTTGTTGGTCTTAAAGGTGCCACTAACTTTGTTCCAGGAACAGACAATTAAGTATGGCTGCAGTCAGGCGTGCATTTTAATCTGCTGTTGCTCCACCTCTGATTGAACCAGGGTGTTTTATAACAGATAGTACTGATTAGACTCACCCCTTTTAGCCCTCTTCAAAGCACTTTTACCCTGTTCTTGATCGATCAGACGCATATCAGACCCGGCAGCCAAGGAGTGTTGCAGTTGGCCATTTTTAAAAATAGTTTCTCCCTTGAGCGTGCCCACAAGCGCTGCTATGCCTCCTGGGATATGCAGTTCATGGGGCCATCAGAATTTTTTTTTTAAAGTTTGTCTCCTGGGCATGCGCACAAGCACTGAGCGGCCTGCTGGGACATGCAGTGTCCCTTTCAAAACTTTTCAATTTACTCCTTCCCCAAAGCACAGGAAAAAGCTGAAGTACAGGGGCATCTTTCTTTGAGAGTTTTTATGAAGAAAACAAAGTTTAGAGCAGCCCCTGTGGGGGGGGGGAGAGGGGGGGGATGCGAATGTGCAGTTGTGTACACTTTGCTAATTGGGAAAAAAATGGTGGCTGAAAAACAAGAGACCAGCCAGACCTGCCTGACTGCTTTGGTGCACAACAGAGTGATCAGGCAACAGGACATCCGATTTGAAAACAGCTCAGCCCAAAAGGACTGAACTTTAATGGGTATCAAATAAACATGCAGTAAAGGGGGGGATGGGACACAGATGACTGGGGCACGACAGACATATGTTGCTGTCTGATTGTGCATTTTAAATCCGTAAGGGAATGGCAACAGATTAAACTGCACGTCTGATCACAGCCTTAGACTCTAACTTTGTTCCAGGAACAGACAACTATGACACTTTTGCCAAGTATTTTTGCTCATAAAATATCGAGAATACACTCTAACCTGGATGTTAGTTGTAACACAGGTACACCAGAAGGCCTGATTCACCACCTGGGCTGTTTATGGATGTCATGATGTCACACGTAACTTGAACATGAAGATAATTTCAGCGGGCAGCTGTGTTGGTCTGCATCGGAGCCGTTAGATTTGAGTCTGTTAGCACCTTAGAGACCAATATGAGTTTCAGCACAGCTCTTAAGGTGCTAACAGCATAATACTAACGGTAAGCTCTGCCTTTCAAAATGAACATATCGTTTTCAGATATCTTCTTGCATACACGCTATGTCTGTTTGGGAGAGTTTCCCTGAAAAGTCTCATAAAAGATGGTTGACTGACATTTGATATTTCCTTCACCTGCTTCTGACCTCACCCTGGGTCCGCTTGGTACGCCTGCTATTTCCCCGCGTCAACATTTGGACAGCTGCCCTTTGGAGACATTTGGCACCCGCTAGAAAGAAAGACCACTGTGGAGGAGGGGAGAAATGCAAGACAAATCCCCCTTAAGGGATACATTTCAAAGGAGTCTAGGAAACCACCCCCTACCCCTGCCAGGGATGAGGGGAGCTCGAATTCCTGTCTCTCAGTGACCTTTTGAGAGCTCACACTCAGGTGTTTAAAATCTCATCTGTTTGCGTAGTCACACCTTGGCAACTTGGGTGCCTAAAAGCTTTTCCCCTTGAGTCGCAGGTGCTATTTCGGGGGAGTCAAAATTCCTTTTTAAAGGCTTGGCAGTGAATTCAAGCAACAGCGTCTCTGCCAATGTCAAGGAATCTCCTTTTCTGTTCCCAGCAACAGAAGTCTTGCCATTCCCGTAGAGCTAGTTAACTGGATATGTGTGTGTGAGAGAAGAACAGCCCGTGGTCTTAAACGTCAACACACATTTCTAGGAAATAAGGTTGCCAGCTCCAGTTTGGGAAATACCTGGAGATCTGGGGGGTGGAGCCTGAGGAGGGTGGGCTTTGGGGAGGGGACAAGAAAAATACTCCACACTGCCAAGATGCTGTAATGTTTGCCTCCATGCTCGAAAGGAGATGGATGGAATCTAATGACTGAATCCTCACAATTTAGGGTACATCCGTCTCCAGTTCTGACATACTTATTACGTATGTTGTTCCCCCTCCGGTTGAACCCAAACAGATAACAAGAAACCAAGCTTGTCATTATTTTTATCTATTAAAAGAACATCTTCACTAATTTGCATGCTAAGTTAACTATTAGCCACAAAGTATAGATAGGAGCTCTCAGTCTGGGGCAAGTGATGCTCTGTATTCTTGGTGCTTGACCGGGGGGGGGGGCAACAGTGCGAGGGCTTCTAGTGTCCTGGCCCCACTGGCGGACCTCCTGAGGGCACCTGGTGTTTTTGGCCACTGTGTGACAGAGTGTTGGACTGGATGGGCCACTGGCCTGATCCAACATGGCTTCTCTTATGTTCTTATGTCTGGGGCTGGTGGACCTTCTGAGGGCACCTGGTGCTTTTGGCCACTGTGTGACAGAGTGTTGGACTGGATGGGCCCTTGGCCTGATCCAACATTGGCTTCTCTTATGTTCTTATGTCTGGGGCTGGTGGACCTCCAGAGGGCCCCTGGTGTTTTTGGCCACTGTGTGACACAGAGTGTTGGACTGGATGGGCCACTGGCCTGGTCTAACATGGCTTCTCTTATGCTCTTATGTCTGGGGCTGGTGGACCTGCTGAGGGGACCTGGTGTTTTTGGCCACTGTGTGACACAGAGTGTTGGACTGGATGGACCACTGGTCTGATCCAACATGGCTTCTCTTATGCTCTTATGTCTGGTGGACCTCCTGAGGGGACCTGGTGTTTTTGGCCACTGTGTGACACAGAGTGTTGGACTGGATGGACCACTGGTCTGATCCAACATGGCCTGATCCAACATTGGCTTCTCTTATGTTCTTATGTTCTCTTATGTTCTTAACAAGCCACTCTCTCTATATATACAACTATGATCCATAATTCCATTTCACTGTCTGAAGAAGCGTGTGTGCACACAAAAGCTCACGCCCAGAATTAAACTTTGTTGGTCTTAAAGGCAGCTTCAGGACGGACAAAAGGAAATACTACAGAGGGAGATTAAAATGTGGAATTCACTGCCAGAGGATGGAGTGGTGGCTGCAGGAATAAACAGCTTGAAAAGTGGGTGAGACAGATTCATGGAGGATGAGTCTATCAGTGGCTACTAGCCATGGTGACTGAGGGGGACCTCCATATTCAGAGGCACTAATCCTCTGGACTCCGGAGCCAGGAGGCAACATCAGGGGAAGGCCTCGGCCTCTGTGCCATCTTGTTGGCCGTCCAGAGGAACTGGTTGACCACAATATGAGACTGGAAGGACTCGATGGACCATTGATCTGATCCAGCAGGGCTCTTCTTATGTTCTCATTGAAGACAAAAAGTGATATATATATATATATGAAATAAACTGGAGCACGGGGGGGGGGGGGAGGGTGGCGTACAAAGTCTTGCTCCTGTTTTCAGGTTTTCTCAATCCTCAACAAGCTCTTTCCCAAACCTGGACACGACACTGTCCAAGGGTGCTAGTGTGCCATCTGGAAGGAACAGTATGCATTTTCCTGCCCTGCAAAAGCCCTGCTGACACTGGTGCCACTGCCCCACGGTCAGCCCTTCACAGACACCATTTTCCCACGACCCTTTTTCCTGGTGAGCCACCAGAGGGCTTCCTGGGTTGTTGCTCCTCAAACTGATGATTGCTATAGTGCTAGAATGATCTACGGCCACTTATTGAAGAGGATCCGGTTAGTATGTGAATTCTGTGAGGAAAAGAACAGAACCGGAGGGGGAGCAGCTGTCCCTGCAGTGGTCACCAGCACAGTCACAGTAGCATACATGGGGAAGGGAAAAGTCAGGGGGAAATGACAGAGGAAACTGTATAGAAAACTGTCCTGTTTGCATCTCCATTGTCAACAGGTGTCAGAGTCTGTTCCAGTCTCTGCCATGATTTGGGGGTATCTGGGGTGCCTATCAGTAATTTACGAGTTGCCTTGAGTTTTATTGCCTGTCCTGCTTAATGTGTCTTTTTCCCCGGGAGGGTGGCTTGCCGCATTCCACCGCGTCACATAAACAGTCTGGCTATCTCGTCCCGTCACCTCCCTTTTCCCTCTCCGGAGACTCGAATGTTTTATCTGCTTGTGTAACCTTGGAGACCTGTTGAACTGTTATTCTAACCGGGTGTCTGGCCTGCGAATTGCAATTAGAGGTCACTATGGGGCATGGGGGGAATTTTTAGTGCTTTGCGCCTTTTCTGTGAGAACAAACGGATTTTCGCGCGTCTTTTATGTATTCATCCTGATTGGCCCTCTGCCTGTTTGTACCTGAAGGTGGGGGGTATATTAATCCATGCTGTCTGTAACCAAGTATCTCTAACAAACATTGAGTACCTGAACCATCATTAAGAATAAAAGAACTCTTTGCTTCATCAAAGGTCTGGCTTATTGATTTGATCAGAAGCCTCACAACAAGCAGGCCTCTAAATCCATGCCTTAGTGTTTATATATATATATATATGTGTGTGTGTGTGTGTGTGTGTAAATAAAAGCTGGACTACTACAATGCACACTACTTGGGACTACCCTTGAAGAGTGTTCAGAAGCCACAGCTAGTGCAGAGCACAGCAGTAGACTGTCGGTCGGGGCCATCTACTGGGAGCATGTGACTCAAGCACTAATTACAATGGCTACAGATTCACTCCCGAGTCCAATTCAAGGTGCTGCTTTTGACCTTTAAAGCCCTATCTGGCTTGGGACTGGGGCATCTGAAGGACTGTCTTCGCCCATGGGAATTAAGATCACAGGGAGAGGCCCTCTGGACTGCTCCTTCGACCAAAGAAGCTCATCTGGTGGGTACACGAGGGAGGGCCTTTTCTGCGTCAGCCCCACAATTATGGAACAGCTTCCCCAGGGAGGTGCGCCTGGCCCCATCACTTTCAACGGTTAGGAGGCAGCTGCTTCTATTTAGGACTGCATTTGATCAAAACATTCCTAAATTGTGATTTCGTATGGGTTTTTTCCCAGAGTTTTAAAAATATATTGTATACAGGGGTCCTTTCGTAGAAAAAGAGGTGCAAGAGTTCATTAGTATAACTCATTAGTATAACTCATTCGCATATGCCACACCCCCTGACATCACCGGGAGTGTGTCAGAAGGCAACGCCCACCGCTCAGGCTCCACCCCAAAAATCTCCAGGTATTTCCCAACTCAGAGCTGGCGAGCCAGCTTTACACTTTGGCTAAAGCAGGGGTGGTCATTTTGTAGAAAAAGAGGTGGAGGAGCTCATTAGCATAACTCATTTGCATAACTTATTTGCATATGCTATACCACCTGACATCACCGGAAGTATGTCAGAAGGCAAGAAAGAAAGAAGAGAGAGAGAGACAGAGAGAGAGAGCTGGCAGAGAGGGGACAGCTACTAATCCAAGCCTCAGAAATACCACTATTCTGGGAGGATAGCTTCAGTGGTGGCTGAAGCCTTCAGAAGGCTGGGCGGAGGAACAAGGACCTTTCCAGGGGACGGGGTCATTTTGCTGCAGCCAGGACACAAGCAGGCATTCCCCCGCGGGGGGGGGGGGGGCTGGCACCAACTCTCGGAGCTGAGCTCCCCCGAGCTCCTGCTCAAAAGGACCCCTGGGCTAAAGACACTTTAGGTTTCCTTGGTTCTTGCAGGGAAGCTACCCTACAACAAGCATGAAAATACAGATCAAGTTAGTCTGTGTTTGCTTTTTTTCCACAGCGCGTTACCATAAGTGCCAGCTCCTGGGCTTGTTACTCCCGGAACGGCGTTCCTGCTTGAAATTACCCCGATATATATTTCCATGTATTCTCTTTTACGTATTTGATTCTTATCGTAAGCTGTCTCGAGCTCCGTCAGGAAGAAAGGGGGCTAATAAATGTTTTAAATAAAACCAACCAATCATCAGCAGTAGCAATAAAAGCAAGAACTGAGCATCCTCCCCACGTGGGAGCAATTTCTGCAGAGCGCAAACACTGTCCCACCATTTTCTTCATCTCTCATTTATCTTTGTCTCCCTCCCTCTAGGGCGAGAGGGCAACCGTTTTGCGATTCCAGCCTGCTGGCAGAGGTGAATGGAGGTCGGATAGGGGGGGTTACCGCTTGCATTCCCACCAGGTGTATCCCAGCGAGCCAATTCCACAAACGAACGTGACTCTTAACCATATCAGAAGAAACACAGGGAACTGCCTACGGAAACACTTGAAATTCTGTCCAGCCCCACCAAACCTAACGGCGAAGTCTGGTGTCATGCGATGCTCGGAGAGAGAAGGGGGCGCATCATAAAGACGACACCTGTGATGGTCTGAGCATGATGCTGGAAGCGAGGAAGCCCTGTGCTTCTGAGCCCATTGGGGATGCCTCTACACACAGAGCCAGTTTGGTGTAGTGGTGAAGTGCACGGACTCTAATCTGGGAGAACCGGGTTTGATTCCCCACTCCTCCACTTGCAGCTGCTGGATGACCTTGGGCAAGCCATAGCTCTGTACCAGCTGTTCTCTCAGGGACAGTTTGGGAAAGAGCTCTCTCAGCCCCACCTACCTCACAGGGTGTCTGTTGTGGGGAGGGGAAGGGAAAAGGAGTTTGTAAGCCGCTCTGAGACTCCAAGTGAGTGAAGGGCGGGATATAAATCCAATCTCTTCTTCTTCTTCTTCTTCTTCTTCTTCAAGGAAAGGATGTGGCACAGCCCTCTCTGGGGGCTCAACCAGAAGGCAGGTGGGAGAGAACATGCTTGAACGCTGCATTTCACAACAACGGAGAGACATCTGGAGCGGAGTGGTCCATCCATGGCTACGAGCCACACGGTAAAGTGCAAAAAAAAAAATTCGGGAGGTAATTTTTATAAAGGGATTAGAACTGTGGTAGAATGGAACAGTTCAGGAGGCTGCCTTTATAACAGAATAGGTTTGTAGTCTACAGCGATCATTGTAGGTATTGTTTGAAATTTACTGCCTTATCTTATGCCTTTGTAATTCTGTAAAGTGGTCCAACGGTGGCCGAGGCCCGTCGGCAAAGGCTGCCAACGGACACATGAGCAGTCAAGGGATGCCGGTGCCCCTGGGGAGGGGGAGGTATGGCGGTGGGACCAGATGGAATGAGGGAAGGAGACGGAGACACGGACGAGCTCGGTCCCCTTCCAATCTGCGTCTCATCCCAAAAGTAGTAGGTTGTGGGGCGAGGAGGCAGAACCCCACTCCGAGATTGGTGATGTGTAACGCCAGGTCCCTAAATAATAAGACCAGAATCCTCCATGACTTTTTGTCTGAGCAGGATGTGGAGCTGGCGAGCGTGACCGAGACCTGGGTGCGAGAGGGCGAGACTGTCTCCCTCTCCCAAATGGCACCTACTGGGTTTTCGGTCCTTCACCAATCCCGGACTCAGGGGCGGCGGGGAGGGGTGGCGCTGTTCATCTGGGAGGGTTACTCCTTCAGGGCGCTACCGCCATGGAATCTGGTGGGCATGACGTGTGTCGGCTTTGTTTGGGATGCTGGGGAGAGTTTGGCTGTCTGGCTGGTGTACCAACCACCCAACGCTCCAGCAAGCAGCCTGCCATCCCTGCTGGAGGCCGTATCAGGCTGGGCGCTTGAGCACCCTCGGCTGTTAATCTTGGGTGATTTCAACATCCATACCGAGGACGCAACTTCCATGCATGCAATGGACCTGGTGTCATCCATGGCGGCACTAGGACTCTCTCAGTCCGTTACGGCTCCCACACCCAGAGCCGGTCACACACTTGACTTGATTTTTGCGGCGGGGGTTACGGTGGACCGGATTACGGCTAGGGCTGTACCATGGTCGGACCACCAGACTCTGAAGGCCCGGGTGAACATGCCGCTCCAACCCCGTTTGGGTGGCGAGCAGGTTTTAGCGCGCCCGCAGAGCCAAATGGATCCTGTCCAATTCCAGGAAGCTCTGCGGGATCCGATGCCCCCCGGTGGCTCATTGGATAAGCTGTTTGAGGACTGGCAACATCGTCTTTCAGCGGCCATCAACAAGATCGCTCCCCGGCGTCCTCTGCGCCCCCATTCCCGACTTGCCCCTTGGTACACGGGCGAGTTGAGGGACATGAAACGGGAGCTCAGATGTCTAGAGAGATGGTGGCGTCGTGCTCCCGACAAAGCAGCGAGAACATCTTATAGGACATTTATGAAAGCCTGTGAGGTGGCTGTCAAGGCTGTGAAAAAAGCTTGCTATGCGGCCGAGATAGCGTCTGCGAGTTCCCGCCCGGCCCAATTATTTAGGACAATTCGGTCACTGACGACTCTGCCGGTGAGCAGACCAAATGATAGAGAATTGGATATGTGAGGCTTTGGGGAACTCGGCTGTGAGGCTTTTGGGAACTTTTTCGCAGGTAAAGTCTTGTCGCTCCGCTGGGACCTCCCAGCCACAGTTGACACAGTAGCAGAACTTGAGGCTCCAAGCACGTCTTCTGGTCACATTTTGGATTATTTCGGTCCACTCTGTCTGGAAGAGGTTGACAACTTGCTCTCTCTGGTCCGCCCAACCACCTGTAGACTCGATCCGTGCCCATCATGGCTAATTAAAGCGAGCCATAAGGGGGTGCGAGGGACACTTAGGGAGATTATTAACACATCCCTGGCCAAAGGGATGTTCCCTAGTGCCCTAAAGGAGGCTGTGGTACGCCCCCTCCTAAAAAAAACCATCATTAGATCCGGCTGAATTGGCCAACTATCGGCCGGTATCTAACTTGCCCTATTTGGGTAAGTCAATTGAGAAGGTGGTGGAGGACCAGTTGCAGAGCTTTTTGGATGACACCTCTGTGCTAGATCCCTTCCAGCCCGGTTTCCGACCAGGCCACGGGACGGAGACGGTGCTGGTCGCCCTCACAGATGACCTCCGGAGGCATTTGGATCGAGGCGGTATGGCAGTGCTGATGTTGTTGGACCTGTCGGTGGCATTCGACACGGTCGACCATCAGCTACTAGTCCGCCGCCTCGCCGACGTTGGGATCCAGGGGTTAGCTTTACAGTGGCTTTCCTCATTTCTCCAGGGTCGGGGACAGAGGGTGGCAGTAGGGGAACAGCTCTCCCAAAGGCATCCGTTGTTGTGCGGTGTCCCACGGGGAGCAGTGCTTTCCCCTATGTTGTTCAACATCTATATGCGCCCCCTCGCCCAGATTGCCCGGAGGCATGGGCTGGGGTGTCATCAGTATGCGGATGATACCCAACTCTATCTGTTGTTGGGCGGTCAGTCAGACTCCAGTCCAGGTGATCTGGACCTGGGGTTGCAAGCCGTGGCTGGTTGGCAGAGTCGACTGAAATTGAATCTGACAAAGACGGAGATCCTATGCCTGAGTCGGAGTGGACCAGGGGTAGGGATCCCTCTCCCGGCCTTCGATGGGGCGTCGTTGGTGCCAGCGTCGATGGTCAGGAGTTTGGGAGTGCTCCTGGACCCCTCGTTAACGATGGAGGCCCAGGTAGCAGCCGATGCAAGGTCAGCTTTTTATCATCTACGGCTGATCAGGCAGTTGGTTCCCTTCCTTGAACGCAACGAACTGGCTACAGTGATCCATGCTTTGGTCACCTCAAGATTGGACTACTGTAACGCTCTCTACATGGGGCTGCCCTTGTACCAAATCCGGAAGCTGCAGCTGGTGCAGAATGCGGTGGCGCGGCTGCTGATGGGCCTTCCCGTACAGGAGCACATCCAGCCCGCTTTAAAAGCACTGCACTGGCTGCCTATAGCATACCGGATAAGGTTCAAGGTGCTGGTGCTTACCTATAAAGCCCTATATGGCTCAGGATCTACCTACTTGAAGGACCACCTCTCTCCTTATGTTCCCCAGCGAGCACTTCGGTCCGGATCCCAAAACCGTCTGACCCTCCCAGGGCCAAAGGAGGCTCGGCTGGTGAGTACAAGGTTCAGGGCCTTTTCTGTGGCAGCCCCGTACTGCTAGAATGAGCTCCCGGATGACATCAGGGCCCTGCGGGACTATTTGCAATTCCGCAGGGCCTGCAAGACGGAGCTCTTCCACCAGGCTTTTAAGTAGGGGCTGCCTGGTCCGATTTTATCCGCCAGTTCTGTGGCCATTTCAATGGTCACATCTGGATGCTGCCTTGAGTGTCTAAATTGAAGATACGCCATCGCTATGATAACTTGTTGTTTTATATGTTTTAAATATGTATTTATTATCCTTTGATGTGCTGTTAGCTGCCCTGAGCCCACCGTATGGCGGGGAGGGCGGGATATAAATCTCATGAAATAAATAAATAAATAATCCCACTTTCTGAAACAGTTTGTTTCTGAAACAGTTTGTTGTTTCAATTATTGTCATCAGTGTATCGATGGTGTTTTGATAACCCTGTTCCTTTAACTTGTTGGTAGCCGCCATGAGCCTGCCATAAGGCAGGGAAGGTGGGATAGAAATCCAATAGACAGACAGACAGACAGATAGAAACTCTCAGTCTGGGGCAAGCGATGCTCTGTATTCTTGGTGCTTTGTGGGGGGCAACAGTGGGAGGGCTTCTAGAGTCCCGGCCACACTACTGGACCTCCTGAGGGCACCTGGTGTTTTTGGCCACTGTGTGACACAGATGGTTGGATTGGATGGACTCTTGGCCTGATCCAACATTGGCTTCTCTTATGTTCCAATGTGCAAAAACTCACTCAAGTTCTTCAAATCACTCCTCAAGCCTCACCTTTTCAGAGACCTTTTTGGCTTGGCTCCTGAATTCTAGGTCTTTGGACAAAACAAATACTGAGTTTGGTGCAGTGGTTAAGTGCGCGGACTCTAATCTGGGAGAACCGGGTTTGATTCCCCACTCCTCCACTTGCACCTGCTGGATGACCTTGGGCAAGTCATAGTTCCAGCACAGCTGTTCTCTCAAGGACAGTTCTGGAGAGAGCTCTCTCAGCCCCGCCTACCTCGCAGGGTGTCTGTTGTGGGGAGGGGAAGGGAGAGGAGTTTGTAAGCCGCTCTGACACTCCGAGTGAGTGAAGGGCGGGATATAAATCCAATCTTTTCTCTTCCTCTTCTGGCACTACAATTGGGGTGGACTGGCCATTTACCTTACGGCAGAAACGCTTGGTGGGCCATCTGTTCCTGAGGCACTACCCTAACCCTGCAGCATGGTGGGGCCTCCACTCTTTCCCGTCAGCTCTTTGACTCCCATCAGTTGAGGAGGAAGGGGTAGTGGGGTTGCCATCCTCCGGGGGGGGGGGGGGGCAAAAGATATACCGGAATCACAACTGACCTCCAGATGACACATCAGGCCCATAGCCAGGAGTTTGTGGTTTGTGGGGGGATTTTTTTCCTGGTGGGGCTGAAGTTCTCAGTGCAGAAGGAAAATCCATTTAGCCAGTAGAAAACTGTTACCAGGATAGATCTCTAAACTGCAAGCTGTCCGCCACTTTAGATGACAGTTCTCAGCTGCTGCAAGTTAATCACTTCTGCCAGGTGAAGCAGCAATTCTGAGAATAAGCCGGCAGGTGGGGGCGATGACTTCTAGAGTCAAGAAAGCTAACACTCAGGCAGAAAAACTCTCTTAAAGGAGGCCAGTTTCTTGACACAGAGTTAGAAGGGATCCTAGAGGTCACCTACTCCAACCCCCTTTGCTCAGTGTAGGAATTAGTCAGCTACAAATGACTGAAAAGAAGCATTTACAGGAGAAATTCTTGTGGGGCTGTGCACTTAAGAAAGGGGGCGGAGCACCCAAAAGCCCCACCGTAGCTACAGGTGTGCAACACATATCAGTACCTCTGGAGAAAATGGCTGCTTTGGAGGGTGGATTCTATGGAGGTCCCTCTCCTCTCCAAACTCTGGCCTCCCCAGATTCCACCCCCAGATCTCCAGGAATTTCCAAAACCCAGAGCAGGAAACCATCTGTGGTTCTGGGAGGGTATCACGCCTTTATCTAGGGCTATTTTCTCAACAGCCCTTTATTTCCAAGCTGCTCCACATGCCTGTTTAGGGTTGTCAGCCTCCAGGTGGGACCTGGAGATTTCTCAGGACTACGACTGATCTCCAGGAGACAGAGGTCACTTCCCCGGGAGAAAATGGCTGCTCCGGAGAGCGGATTCTCTGGCATTTGATACTGCTGAGGTCCCTCCCTCAAAATCTCCGGGAATTTCCAGACCCAGAGTTGGCAACCCTACTGATCATCAATGCATACACTGTAATTTTTAAAATATTCGACTGCAAGCAAACTTTTCCCCCAAATCACAAGGTCTATGATTCTGCCCTAACTGAAGAAGAAGAAGAGTTGGATTGATAACCAGCCCTTCACTCAGAGTGGTTTATAATCTCCTCCCCTCCCCACAACAGACACCCTGTGAGGTAGAAGAACTGCCCTTGAGAGAACTGCTCTGAGAGAACTTGTGACTGACCCAAGGTCACCCAGCTGGCTGCATGTGGAGAAGGAGTGGGGAATCAAACCCGGTTCCCCAAATTAGAGTCCGCCGCTCTTAATTACTACACCAAACTGGCTCTAATTGGGAAGAAGGCCAGATAACAAGTGTTGTAAATAAATAACAGATCATTTTCCACCCGCAGATTCTAAGGCACGCAAGGTTGTTGAATTCCCCATCGGAACAAACTCCACCGTCACAGACTGGGGCTGAATGATCCTTCATAGGGACTAGCTATTCCCCCCCCCCCCCCCCCCCCCGGTCGCAAATGTATGGAACCTGTGTTTATAGGAAAACTGGGTAGTGGGTAGTGAGGAGAGAATTACGAGAAACTGTCCCTAGAGAAGGATAAATGAACGAATGCGAGAAAACTCCCTATCAAGAAGGGAATTCTGAAAAGCAAGGTTTAAAGAGCCGGAGATTCAGAGAGGAGATGAACCAGGGGAACAAGAAAGGGGGAGGGAAAGAGAGCAGGGGTCCACGCGAAGAGACGGGTCTGCCGGGAAGGGATGGGGAGAGAGAACCGGCCCCATATGAATAACCTTGACAGCGTTATCATTAGAGTGGAGCTGCTGGACCAGAATGGGCAGGGGTCCATTAGAGGCGGCAACCCATGCCCACTCCGCGCCCAGTCTATTCCACGGCTTGCTCCTGCTTAATGCAAAGGGAGATGATTATCCCTTCGATCATCTCCGCCACTCGAACATCATCATTCTTACTGTATCGTGCTGGAATACCAGGATGGAGACGGTGAATTAATTTTTAAAGAAATCCTGGCCAGCTGCGTGCTCGGCAGCCACTTGGAAGGTTCCCCAGGGCCTCTGCAAATGCCGCTGTTAAGTGTATGGATCCGGCAGCAAATGGGCCTCTTATTTACTGATGTTTTTGATAATAACCTGGAAGGGAAAGAAAGGTGTCTCTCCCTAGATGGCCTAGGACAGGGGTGGGCAAACTGTGGCTCGGGAGTCGCATGCGGCTCTTTCACATACATTATGTGGCTCCCGGCAGGGCGGCTGGGGAAGCTAAATATCTTTAGCAAGCAAATATCATTAGACATATTAATATCATTTTCAATATCTGCTTTTACCCCTTTTGTTAGTACTTTTGGCAGTCTCGTTTAATGTTAATAAAAAGCAAATTTCCTTATTTTCCAATAAAAGCAGGTAATATTTGTTCATGTCTTGTGGCTCTCAAACATCTGATGTTTATTCTATGCGGCTCTTACATTAAGCAAGTTTGGCCATCCCTGTTCTAGGTGGCTCTTACGCTGAGCAAGTTTGCCCACTCCTGGCCTAGGAGAAACCCTACTGAGGTTGGGCTTCAGAACACAAGAACTGCCTCGCCGGCTCAAACCAGAGGTCCGTTGGTTCCCATCAACGGTCAGCTAGATAGCTCCAGGTGCAATACAAGAACCACCCCAGCATCCCACAGAGATCAACTGCCAGCGTGGCGTAGCAGGTAAAACGTCCGACTAGAAGCCGGGAGACCTGGGTTTTAAATTTGTCCTCTGCCACAGACTGGGACCAGTCACCCACTCTCAGCCTAGCCTACCTCGCAAGGTTGTTGTGAGGATAAAAAACGGAGCAGGCAAGGAGACGCCTGCCAGTGCGTTCAGGTCCCCTCTGGATATGAATATCGAGTTCCGGCTGGCTTCTGAGTTGGCCATGCCTACAGCCTCCCCCCCCCTCGAGTTCCCCAGGCGCCTTGCAAGCCACGGGGAACCTGGGGAAGCCAATCCAGAAACTGCCCTCCTTCCCTCAGGTTCCCCATGCAAGCCGCGAGGCACCCGGGGAAACCGATCCTGGGAGGGAGTTGCGCTGTCAGGGGTGTGGCCTAATATGCTAATGAGTTTCTGCCACTGGGTGTGGCCTGTTATGTGAATGAGTTCCTGCTGGGCTTTTTCTACAAAAAAAAGCCCTGTCTAAATCAATCACTGCAGAATTAGCCCATTTACTTTATTAGAGCTAATAGCCGCTGCTGGATGTCAACTGGTTTTAATCCCTTTAAAAAAAAAAAAAAAAAGCGATCTAAATTGTCTGGCTAACTCTGCTGTACTGAATTTTATCAGGTAATGACATATTAGGGGAAGTAGTTCTTACTTCAGACACTATCTGCTGTCTCCGTAGAATGCCTAAGCAGATACGCCTATGCCAGCTCTCAGAAGTTCAAACAGAGCCTTTATAGCCGCTGGAAACAGAGTCCGCTCACCAAAGCACCCATTTTCTCCAAGGGGAACTGGAGACTCCACACTCTGGAGCTGAGCTGTCATTCCAGGCCAATGCTCCCTCTAAGCCAGTGGTTCTCAACCTTTCTAACGCCGCGACCCTTTAATACAGTTCCTCATGTTGTGGTGGCCCCCAACCGTAAAATTCTGCCAACACACACAACAATGAAGCTACTTTTTCAGATGTTTTCTCTTGCACGGCAGTTAGCACCAAACGACTTTAATACAGACTTTAGACACACATATATTTGCAAGCTAGTCCCAACAAGACACAACAAACACTCAGGCTTCAGACTTACTTTTCTTCAACAGAAGACGCCATGAGAAAACGAAGGTAGGTGGGGGGGGGGGGAGAGGCTGTTGCAGGTGGGGGGGGGGGGGAGAGAGAGAGAGAGAGAGAGAAAGTAGGGGGAGAGAGAAAGAGAGAGAAAGGGGAAGAGAGAGAGAAAGGGGGAAGAGAGAGAGGGGAGAGAGAGAAAGGTGGGAGGGAGAGAGAGAGGACGGAAGGAAGGTAGGTAGGTGGGGGGGCTTTTGCCACCTTTCCTGGGCTCTGCGCTTTGGTGCGGAGCCTAGGGAAGGCGGGGGGGCTTTTGCCGCCTTTCCTGGGCTCTGCGCTTTGGCGTGGAGCCCAGGGAAGGCGACAGCAGAGCACCCTAAAGGTGGCAGCGGGGAGGGGGAAGCGGCCATTGACTTACCTGCTGGCTTCTTCCTCCTCGTGGCCCCTGCTGGAAGGGCTGCTGGAAGCAGGGGGCGGGGCTCCGGCCCCAACCAACTCCTGCTCTTTGCCCTTAAAGGGAAAGCTCCCTTTGAGGGCAAAGAGCCGGGAGGCCAGAGCTCACACTCGATCGAGCGCAGGGCCATTTCCTGCTGGTGGGGAGGGGCGGGGTGGGCTCAGACGCCAGTCGGTGACCCCTGTGAAATGGTCATTCGACCCCCAAAGGGGTCCCGACCCCCAGGTTGAGAACCACTGCTCTAAGCTGTGGAGTCTTGTCAGCAAAAATTCTACCTTGTGAGCTACTGGCATTAAAGTTGTGAGCGAGCCATTTGGCTCTTGCATAAATCAGTTTGCTCGGGAGCCGTCCTTCCTGAGCTAAGGCAAAAATGCGTGAGCCGCAGGCTAAAAAACTGTGAGCTAGCTCACACTAGCTTAGAGGGAACACTGATTCCAGGGGAGTCCCAGGTCCCACCTGGAGGCTGGCCTCCCTAATTGTAGCTGATTCCCCCATGACAGAGATCCGTTCCCCTGGAGGAAATGGCTGCTTTGGAGGGTGGACTAACCCCAAACCCTAACCCCAAACCCCACCCTCCCCGTCCGTAGACACCGCCCTCCAAAGAAGCCACTTCCTCCATAAGGGAACGGATCTTTGCTACCTGGAGATTAGTTGTAATCAGGGTTCATTTCGTAGCAGGAGCTCCTTTGCATATTAGGCCACACACCCCTGAAATAGCCAATCCTCCAAGAGCTTACAATAGCCCCTGTAAGAAGAGCTCTGTAAGCTCTTGGAGGATTGGCTACATTAGGGGTGTGTGGCCTAATATGCAAAGGAGCTCCTGCTACGAAATGAGCCCTGGTTGTAATTCTGGGGTATCTCCAGTCCTTACCTGGAGTTTGGCCATCCTAGCTATAACCTACTAATGCTCTATTCAGTCTCTGACCAACTGTGTTTCACCAGCTCTTGAGGCCAGGAGTAGGCGAAGGAAGGATTCCGCCTCCTTTCCCTACAAGCCATTTTCTGCAAAACAAAAATCCTCACACACACCCACTTTATGTATGAAAGGTTTTTTTGTGTGTGAATAAATACATTTGGGTTCCCCATAGGGTTGCCAAGTCATTGAGACTTACCGGCAGGGGGGAGTCCTCCTCGGTCCGGGAGCTTCCCCAGCGCGTGCGTTTATGCGCACGCTGCGATGATGTCACCCAGAAGTGACATCATCGCCCCAAAACTCTATGGTACCATAGAGTTTCGGGGCGATTGCTAGAGCGTCGTCCCGGCAACGTCCCCAACGTGATGATGTCACTTCCAGGTGACGTAATTACGCTGGGGACATCATCCTGACTGGATGACTTCGGGGGTGGGGTTCCCCCACCGGCCAAATGCTGGCCGGCGGATCGGGAACCCCTGTAGCGGGGGATCCCCCCTCCCCCGGGGCTGACTTGGCAGCCCGAGTTCCCCAGCCAATCTAACATGGGCCTTATCCGGAAGCATAAGGAGACCCTTCCGTGACTCAGAAACTTGCTTCTCGCACTTTATGATTTGCTCTTCCAGCCCATGTTCTCCATCTGAATCTCAGTTTTAAAACGATTGATTGATTGATTTAATTTGTTATCCCACTCTCCTGGCCTGGGCTGGCTCAGTTAAAACGAGACAATTTAAAAGTTAATAATAATACTGAAAGGGCACAGATAAAAATGGAAAAAGTGAAACTATGTTCTGCCTAAAGGGAGAAGTAACAACAATTACTACTACCGTTCGGTGTAGTGGTTTGGTGCCAGTTTGGTGTTAAGAGCATGGATTCTAATCTGGGAGAACTGGGTTTGATTCCCCACTTCCCCCCACATGCAGCCAGCTGGATGACCTTGGGTCAGTCACAAGTTCTCTCAGAGCTGTTCTCTCAAGAGCAGTCCTCGAAAGAGCTCTCTCAGCCCCACCTACCTCACAGGGGAGAGGAAGGGAAAGGCTCTGAGACTCCTTTGTAAGACTCTGAGACTCCTTTGGGTAGTGAAGGGTGGGGTATAAATCCAATCTCCTCCTCCTCTTCTTCTGTTATTATTATTATTCATTTATATCCCACCTTTCTCCCCAGTGGGGGCCCAAAGCAGCTCACATCATTTTATCGTCACAACAGCCTTGTGAGGTAGGTTAGGTTGAGAGCATGTGACTGGTCCAAAGTCACCCAGCAAGCTTCCAGGACCAAGTGGGAATTCGCATCTGGGAATTCGCATCTGGGATGGCACTTTTTAATTTCATTGTACTATGTACAATGACAATAAAGTATATTCTATATTCAAAGCCTTGTCTGACGCTCAAACCACTATACCAAGCTGGTAACAAAGGTCACGGTCAATGAGAGGGAAGTCCTAAAGCAAATCAAAAAGCACTGTAAGAGCAAGAAACTTGGGCATTTTAAGGGAAAACTAATGATTAAAGAAATGCCCGAGCCAGTGTCAATCAGCACTTATGACTTCTCTCTGCTGGGCTGAAATGCTTCCGCGTCTGCAAGCAGATGCACCCTTTTGTTCTGATCGTAAAACCGAAGCAGTTTTACCCGCCCTCATTTGACCCACCCTCTTGCATGTCTGTAGGGGCTTCTCTTCCAGTTTGGTGTAGTGGTTAAACGCGCGGACTCTGATCTGGGAGAACCGGGTTTGATTCCCCACGCCTCCACTTGCAGCAGCTGGATGACCTTGGGCAAGCGGTAGTTCTGGCACAGCTGTTCTTGGAAAAGAGCAGTTTCTGTCAGAGCTCTCTCAGCCCCACCTCCCTCACGGGGTGTCTGTTGTGAGGAGGGGGAGGGAAAGGGGTTTGTAAACCACTCTGAGACTCGGAGTAAAGGGCGGGGTATAAATCCAATCTCCTCCTCCTCCTCCTGCTCCTCCTCCAGGGGACTTCCTGACTGGATGGAGGCAAGGCCAGAGCAGGAACTCACACAGAGATACAACAAGCAGAGCCCTCTAAGGCCAGCGGCTGTGCTGTGCCTAGACCTCAGAAGTGGTTGATCCACACCCAAGGCAAAGTTCCCACAGGGATCTCAGTGGAGAACCAGGTGGACGGAAGCAAGCGCAGAGCAGCGACTCATGCAGAGATGCAACAGTCAATGAGCCTTTTTAAATTTCTTCCCCCCCCCCCACAGTACACCAACTGCTCTCTAGTGGCCCATCTCTGTACCTAGGCTCACAATGTACTAATAACTGCACTTCCTCCATCCTGATCAGTATCCATAGAGCACCTTTCACCTTGGACTCCAGCAGGCCCTCCATCCTCAGAGAGCCAGTGTGACGTATTGGTCAGCACGTGAGAGTCGGGCTGGGAAAAATCGTTCCAATCCTCCTCCCCAGCCCAGCCAAGCAGCTCAGTGGGTGCCCTGGTTTGGACAGCCCAGGCAAGCCCGACCTCGTCAGATCTCGGCAGGGCTGACCCTGGCAAGTCCTTGGAAGGGAGACCTCCAAGGAATACCAGGGCCGGGATGCAGAGGCAGGCAATATCTGACACCCAAACCCCACTAGGAGCCGCCAGAAGTCACCGTGACTCCCAGGCATGCAAGGACATATACATGCAAGCACAGGCGCGCACACACACGTTCAGTGACTGACTCTATGCCAGTCTAAACCTACCTCACTGGTAGGCTTGCCAGCTCCAGGTTGGGACCAGTGTTCCCTCTAAGCTGAGTCAGTGTGAGCTAGCTCACAGTTTTTTAGCCTCCGGCTCACACGTTTTCGCCTTAGCTCAGGAAGGAGGGCTCCAGAGCAAACTGATTTCTGCAGCAGCCAAATCGCTCGCTCCCAACTCTTCATCCCAGCAGCTCACAAAGTAGAATTTTTGCTCACAAGATTCCACAGCTTAGAGGGAGCACTCGTTGGGACTCTCCTGGAGATTTGGGAACGGAGCCTGGAGAGGACAAGGGCTTTAATGGGAGCTAATGCCACAGAACCCAGCCTCCAAAGCATTCCTTTTCTCCAGGGGAACTGATCTCTGTTGTCTGGAGATGAGCTGTAATCCCAGGGGATCCCCAGGCCCCGCCTGGAGGCTGGCACCCATAACTCACTGGATTGTTGTGAAGAAGACTGGATTGGAGAAAGAAACATGCACTCAAGGTACAGTATTCAGGTACAGTAGCCATGTCGGTCTCAAGAAGCAGAACAAAGTTTGAGTCCAGGGGCACCTTTAAGACCAACAACAGTTTTCATGATATAAGCTTTCGGGTGCAAGTATCTGACGAAGTGAGTTCGCACACAAAAGCTTATACTGTGAACAAAACTTTGTTGGTCTTAAAGGTACCACTGGACTCACACTTTGTTCTACAAGGAAGGCAGGTGTGTGACAGACAAACCACCACCCAGTGTAAAATACATCCCTTCTCCACAATAGCAAACTTGTGGCCGTCCCAGTAAGTTCAGTCCCATTACAGAAGGCTGATTGGACGGAGGCTAATTGATACGTCTGATAAAAAGAACTCCAGGGCTGCGGACACACACACACTAAACAATCCACTTTCAATGCACCTTCCAACTATATCTTTAAGAAGAGAAGAAGAGAAGAGATTGGATTTATACCCCGCCCTTCGCTCGGAGTCTCAGAGCAGCTTACAAACTCCTTTCCCTTCCCTTCCCCACAACAGACACCCTGTGAGGGAGGTGGGGCTGAGAGAGCTCTCTCTAGGACTGCTCAGTGCTTGGAGCTTGGGGGGGGGGGGAGCAATAGCAGGAGGGCTTCTAGTGTCCTGGCCCCACTGCTGGACCTCCTGAGGGCACCTGGTGAATTTGGCCGCTGTGTGACAGAATGTTGGACTGGATGGGCCACTGGCCTGATCCAACATTGGCTTCTCTTATGTTCTTATGCTCCTGAGAGAACAGCTCTGAGAGAATTTTTAACTGACTCAAAGTCACGCCAGCAGCTGCATGTGGCGGAGTGGGGAATCAAACCCGGTTCTCCTAGATTAGAGTTCGCACACTTAACCACTACACCCAACTGGCTTCTGTGTGAACTGGCAAAACCCAATTCAAAAGTGGAGTGAAAGTGGATTACTTAGTGTGTGTGACCGCAGCCCAGAACTCACTGCAAAAGACAGTAATCCTAGGAAAAGTTGAAAGCAGTGGGAAAATAGGAGCGTGAGATGGGTTCACCCCATAAGGGAAGCCACAGCCACAAGACCTGTAAATGACAGGATGTTTTGGAAGTCCTCAATTCAGAGGGTCGCCACAAGTTGGACGCACCTTGATGGTACACAGCACACAACACAGCAAAACACACGGAGCCTAATATGTTTAAAGTTATTTAATAGTGTTCTAGTTACTTCTTTACTCCATTTAGACCCTGTCGATCTCCACAGTGGGGAGGCAAAACAGCTAATTTCATTCTCCTCTCCTCCCTTCTATCCTTACAACCAGGGGTCCTTTCGTAGAAAACGAGGTGCAGGAGCTCATTAGCATATCTATTAGCATAACTCATTAGCATATGCCACACCCCCTGACATCACCGGAAGTGTGTCAGAAAGGGAAGCAAGAGGGGGGGGGATCTTCAAAAGCCTCCCCTCCCCTCCCCTTCCCCAGCTGGCCAGCCGGATGTCAGTTTCAGCCCCGTTATACCCTATGGGCCATTGAAGTCAATGGCAAAAACTCATAGGGTATATGAGTTACTTTTTTCCCACTATAGAGAACAATGGAGGGAATGGGGGCAACCTGTTTGGGGGCCCGTAGAATTGGACCCCCTGGTCCAATCTTCTTGAAACTTGTTGGGTATTTCGGGGAGAGGCTCCAGCAGCTACCCTGTAAGTTTTGAGCCTTTCCCTCAAACCCCCTGCCCTCCAGCTGCTTTTTAAGCTGCCACCAAATTTCGGCGGCAATTCGGCAGCGCCCATGGCTGCCTTAGTGCTCACTCCCGGGCTGGTGGAGCACCGCTCCGCCTCGCTCCAGCCCCAAATGACCCCTGCTCACAACAACCCTGGGAGGGAGGTTAGGCTGAGAGGGTATGAGCTGCTCAAGGTCACCCAGCAACTTCCAGCAGCAGAGTGGGGATTCGAACTTGGGACTCCCAGCGCCTAGTCCAATCCTCTGATCACGATCCCACACCAGCTCTCTCACTGAAGTATTGCAGGATTTTAAAATGTGTGTCTTGTGCGTGATCAATTTCAGAGCAGCACGCTGCAATCTTAAGCACACTTACAAGCAGGGCTATTTTGGGGCAGGAACGCACAGGAACGGAGTTCCGGCTGGCTCCTGAGTTGGCCACACCCAGCAGGAACTCGTTAGCATAACAGGCCACACCCAACAGCAGAAACTCATCAGGATTGGCTACATTAGGGGTATGTGGCCTAACATGCAAATTAATTCCTGCTACAAAAAAAGCCCTGGGTTTTGACAACAAACAAGGTAGACAGAATAAGAAGCAAACGGTGGGTGTGGCTGGATGGCCACTCTTCTGGTAACACGGGGGTGTGGCCTAATATGCTAATGAGGTGTGCTGTCAGGGGTGTGGCCTAATATGCTAATGAGTTTCTGCTGTTGGGTGTGGCCTATTATGCTAACGAGTTCCTGCGGGGCTTTTTCTACAAAAAAAAGCCCTGCTTACAAGGCAGTGATGCC
The DNA here is from genome assembly GCA_029233225.1 of Lepidodactylus listeri. NCBI lineage: Eukaryota > Metazoa > Chordata > Lepidosauria > Squamata > Gekkonidae > Lepidodactylus > Lepidodactylus listeri. The sequence continues at coordinate 7,696,889 of JARCFY010000021.1, read as the reverse complement.
CACGGACTCAATGACCCTTTCTTCCTGAGTAAACAGGAAACTGTCCACTCTACCAAGAAAAAAAAAATCTCATCGTTAAGTTAAGAGACATTATTGAGACAGAAGCCCTTGCAGATCGGAGCCACAGGACCTGACAACTAACAGATTGATTGCGGCCGAAGTTCTCCCGGAGAACCACATTCCCGTCCACAAGAGCAATAAATCTGCTAATCTTTAATGTGCCGCAAGACCCTTTTTCAGTCATTACTTATCCCAATGTCTTTCCAGAGTATTGGAAAGCAGCAACAGTTTTATTCTAAGCAAGCAGGCAGAAATATTACCTGTGGGAGACCATGAACACAGGAAGCTGCATTATACAGCATCAAACCTTAGGTCCTAGGGTTGCCACCTTCAGGTGGGGAAATACCTAGAGATTTTGGGGTGGAGCCAGGGGGAAGGGCTCGAGGGGGGGAAGGACTTCAGCAGTGCCAGCGAGACCACCCTACAAAGCAGCCGTTTGCTCCCAGGGAATTGATCTCTCCTGCCCGGAGATCAATTGTAATAGCGGGAGATCTCCAGGCCCCACCAGGAGGTTGACAACCCTACATGGCCCATCAAGGTCAGTATCGCCTACTCAGACTGGCAGTGTTTCAGGCACAGGCCTTTCCCAAGATCGTCTGAGACCCAGGGATCAAACTTGGGACCTTCCGCATGCCAAGCAGAGGCTCTGCCACTGAGCCACAGCCCCTCTTTACAGCTCTCCAGGGTCTCAGGCGGAGGTCTTTCCCATCACCTCCTGCCTGGTCCTTTTAACAGGAGATGCTGGGAACTGAACCTGGGACCTTCTGCATGCCAAGCAGAGGCTCTTCCACTGAGCCACAGCCCCTCTTTACCAATCTCCAGGGTCTCAGGCGGAGGTCTTTCCCATCCCCTCCTGCCTGGTCCTTTTAACAGGAGATGCTGGGAACTGAACCTGGGACCTTCCGCATGCCAAGCAGAGGCTCTTCCACTGAGCCACAGCCCCTCTTTACCAATCTCCAGGGTCTCAGGCGGAGGTCTTTCCCATCCCCTCCTGCCTGGTCCTTTTAACAGGAGATGCTGGGAACTGAACCTGGGACCTTCCGCATGCCAAGCAGAGGCTCTGCCACTGAGCCACAGCCCCTCTTTACAGCTCTCCAGGGTCTCAGGCGGAGGTCTTTCCCATCGCCTCCTGCCTGGTCCTTTTAACAGGAGATGCCGGGAACTGAACCTGGGACCTTCTGCATGCCAAGCAGAGGCTCTGCCACTGAGCCACAGCCCCTCTTTACAGCTCTCCAGGGTCTCAGGCGGAGGTCTTTCCCATCGCCTCCTGCCTGGTCCTTTTAACAGGAGATGCCGGGAACTGAACCTGGGACCTTCTGCATGCCAAGCAGAGGCTCTGCCACTGAGCCACAGCCCCTCTTTACAGCTCTCCAGGGTCTCAGGCGGAGGTCTTTCCCATCGCCTCCTGCCTGGTCCTTTTAACAGGAGATGCTGGGGATTGAACCTGGGACCTTCTGCATGCCAAGCAGAGGCTCTCCCACTGAGCCACAGCCCCTCTTTACAGCTCTCCAGGGTCTCAGGCGGAGGTCTTTCCCATCGCCTCCTGCCTGGTCCTTTTAACAGGAGATGCTGGGGATTGAACCTGGGACCTTCTGCATGCCAAGCAGAGGCTCTCCCACTGAGCCACAGCCCCTCTTTACAGCTCTCCAGGGTCTCAGGCGGAGGTCTTTCCCATCGCCTCCTGCCTGGTCCTTTTAACAGGAGATGCCGGGAACTGAACCTGGGACCTTCTGCATGCCAAGCAGAGGCTCTGCCACTGAGCCACAGCCCCTCTTTACCAATCTCCAGGGTCTCAGGCGGAGGTCTTTCCCATCGCCTCCTGCCTGGTCCTTTTAACAGGAGATGCTGGGGAAGAAGACGAAGATGAAGATGAAGATGAAGAAGAAGAAGAAGAAGAAGAGATTGAATTTATACATCGCCCATTACTTAGAAAGGTAAGCCACTCTGGGATTCTGACTAATGTGTGATGTATAAATTCAATCTTCTTCTTCTTCTTCTTCTTCTCCTTCTCCTTCTCCTTCTCCTCCTTCTTCATGGATTCTGAAAATGACTGAATCTGCCTTGGGCCAGGCAAGTTTCATTGGGCAGGCCAAGTTGGGATCTTTCGCGTTCCCTTCCTCCAGCTCTTAAGGACCTCCAGTCCTTGCCCACCTGGGGCCCACCCAGCACCCTCCCCATTTTAGCCTGACCCAGTGCAAGCCATCGGAATCCCAGCTGCTCCAATTTGGTCTTCCAACAACACAATGAAGAGGATCAGACAAGAGATCTATCTTGGTCACTATTCTGTTTCACTTTCAAGTACATCTGGGAAGTCCGCCGGCAGTGGATGAAGCTGACCGTTCCCCAGTTACTGTTTGTTCCAGCAACTGCTGTACTGCCACTGGACAGGGAGGCTCTGCTTAACTAGCACAGGCAAGAACTCTGCTAAATCAGATCATGTTTGATTCATTTGGTGGGCCCAGCACCCTGTTGACAAATCACACACACGGGTTAGACGATGTTAATGGCTCCAAAAATGTGTACGAGGAATGTGTAAGAGGAATGTAATATAAAGGTGGAAAGTGAATAAAACGACAAATCACACAACACTAACGGAAGAGATTCTTGTAGTAGTAGTAGTAGAAGAAGAAGATTTATACCGCACCCTTCACTCGGAGTGGCTTACAGTCTCCTTCCCTTCCCCTCCCCACAACAGACACCCTGTGAGGTAGGTGGGGCTGAGAGAGTTCTTTCGAGGATTGCTCTTGGGAGAACAGCTCTGAGAAAACTGTGGCTGACCCAAGGTCACCCAGCAGCTGCATGTGGAGGAGTGGGGAATCAAACCCAGTTTTCCAGATTAGAGTCTGCCGCTCTTAACCACTACCCCAAACTGGCTCTCAGTTTAAGCTCAGTTACTCCCCGAGGCCCTGTTGATCGGCTAGCCTAGCCCAGCCTCACAGCTCTCAGAAGCTAAGCAGGGCCGGTCCTGGTTAGTCTTTGGATGGGAGACCACCTAGTACCATTGCCGGCCTCTGCGTAGCAACACTTATCTTTCTGGATTTGACAAGCTCAGGCTAGCCAAGTTCTGCATAGATAAAATGGAGGAGAAGAATCAGGGAAGCTGCTCTGGGTCTCCACTGGGGAGATTTCCGAAGCTAAGCACGGTCCATCAAAGAGGCCACCGAAGAAGTCAACGGTTGCTACATGGAGGCGAAGGACAGCAAACCACTTCCCTACTGGGACTGCCATCGATCAGCCGCAAACCGGCAGCCCTTTCCTCCACCACGACCAGGCACTGTGGCTCCATGGTAGAGCACCTCCTTGGTATGCAGAAGGTTCAGTCCCCGGCATCTCCAGTTAAAAGACCCGGCCGCAGAAGACGTGAAAGAGCTTTCTCTGCCTGAGACCCCGGAGAGCCACGATCAGTCTGAGGCTGCGGCCACACGGGCCTTAAATGCGGGAGGAAGGGCTATTTCCTCCCGCATTTAAAGGGGCCGACCACACGGCCCGGCCCAAGTCCCGCACTGAAGCGGGCTCAAATGTGGGTTCCTCCCGCATTTTCTGACCCCGGGAAAATCAAGTGTTTTCCCGGGTGTTGCGGGAGGAACCCGCATTTGAGGTATCTGGACAGCCCTCTCTCGCAAGCATTGCGAGAGCAGGGCTGTCCAGATGGCCCCCCGCCATTCCCCCCCCCCTTTTTACACTTGGGCGCATGGCAACTCATGCGCCCAAGTGTAAAAGGGGGGGGGAACCCCAACTCACCAGGCCACTGCCGCTTCTGCCGCTGCTGCGGCCGCCTCTGCTGCCGTTCCTGGCAGCCTTTCCCGCCGCCGTCTCTTCAGCGGCAGCCGCGGCTGTTTTCGCTGTTTCCGCCGCTGCCGCTTTCACCGCCGCCGTTCCCGCCGGGGTTGGGATGTGTAAACATCCCAACCCGCAGGAAGAAAAATGCAGCCCCTTTACATCCGGGATCCCTCCCGGATTAAAGGGGCCGTGTGGCCGCAGCCTGAAGAGACAATACTGACTTTAACAGAGTGATGGTCTCATCTAAGGCAGCTTCATTTACAGAAGCCTCCATGGCTCAGTGGCAGAGCCTCTGCTTGGCGTGGGGAAGGTCCCACGTTCGAACCCCGGCATCTCCAGTTAGAACGGACCAGGCAGGAGGTGGGGCCTCAGTCTGAGACCCTGGAAAGAGAGCTGATGCCAGTCTGAGTAGGGAAGACGGACCCTGATGGACCAACGGTCTGACCCAGTAGAAGGCTATTCTACATGTTCATGTGTCCCCAGGGGTCATTTCGTAGAAAAAGAGGTGCAGGAGCTCATTTGCATAACTCATTTGCATATGCCACACACCCCTAACATGCCGGAAGTGTGTCAGAAGGCAACACCCACCCCTCAGGCTCCACTCCACAGGTGAGTGAAACTGACCTGCTCTTCCTCCATTCCCTTCCCTATCCAAGACTTTGTGCAATAAGAATAAGCGTCAAGAACACACCCGCATTCTCTTCCTGCTCCCTTGAAACCACCAGGTTTCAAGTAGTCTTGAGATACCCAGGACATGTGCACCACCCATCCCTTCCCCTTCCCCTCCCCACAACAAGACACCCTGTGAGGTAGGTGGGGCTGAGAGAGGTCTTTTGAGAACTGCTCATGAGAGAACAGCTCTGAGAGAACTTGTGACTGGCCCAAGGTCACACCAGCAGCTGTGTGTGGAGGAGTGGGGAATCAAACCCGGTTCTCCCAGATTAGAGTCCAACTCCTGACCACTACACCAAACTGATGGGGTGGAAGCTGCTGAAGGGTTGGTGAAATTTCTCCAGTACTTATGTGCCATGGGCCCAGATAAAAAATGGTATACTTAGAGAATTTATATGCCACCTTGAGCAAGTCTCTGGAAAAGCAGCACACAGTCATAAAAGGAACCATGATAAAATTATCAATATTAAAACGAAACATTAAAAAAATAAAGACCCTAGCAGGGCTTTCCCCGGGGCGCTGCGCCTCTGCACTGCTCGGGGAAGCCGAGGAGGGGGCGGGGCTTGGTCATGTGCCCGCCCCCTGGGCTCCTCACTCCCGGAGCTGCGCTCCTGTGCGCTCCCGCTCCAACGGACCCCTGTGTGTCCCACAGATCCAACTGTTACCTGCATCTGACTATCTTTACAGTTCAAACTAGCAGTCCCCAGCTTCCAGCCAGGAGTGACAAGCTATTTTCTTGGCTGTTGACCTCAGAGCCCGATCCAAGATTTTTGGTCCTGGCTTCTGCCTGATTCGATCTCTCCTCCTCTTCCACCCCCCCCTTGTTGAGAGGCTACCGAGGAGGACTCCGGTCTAGGGTTGCCAGCCTCCAGGTGTTGCCTGGAGATCTCCTTTTTTTACAACTGATCCCCAGCTGACAGAGATCAGGTCCCCTGGAGAAAATGGCTGCGCTGAAAGGTGGACTCTATGGCATTGTACCATGCTGAGGCCCCTCCCCAAACCCTGCCCTCTCCTGGCTCCACCCCCAAAGTCTCCAGGTATTTTCCAACCCAGACCTGGCAACCCTACTTCAGTCACACACCCCAAGCCTGGTTTAGGGTGTCCCAACTGACGCCCAAGTGATTGTCCATAGCACTCCCAATTCTCGAAAAATCGACATACTGGTGGCCAATGCCTCCTCTAAGCTGTGGAGTCTTGTGAGCAAAAATTCTGCTTTGTGAGCTACTGGCATTAAAGCTGTGAGCGAATGATTTGGCTACTGCACACATTCGTTTGCTCCGGAGCCATACTTCCTGAGCGAAGACAAAAAAAATGTGTGAGCCGGAGTCTAAAAAAACTAAGCTAGCTCACACTAACTTAGCTTAGAGGGAACGCCGCAGATCAGAGTGGGAAACCACCCCTTAGGATCTGGTTCCTGTTAGGCGGGAGAACGCTGTATTGATTACTGGGTGGCCAGGGCATTGCACTCTGCACCTGCTCAGGAACATCGCACCGGCTCTTCCTTCCTACCTTATCTCCCGGCTTGGCAAACGAATTCCTGGGAAGTCAATTCCTGGGAAGCCAATTAAGTACTGAATGGCGCTTGACGCTTGCGGGGTGGTGCGGGTGGTTACACCGGGGGGAGGTTTACCTGCAAAAAAGGCAGCTCTCTCCCCAAAAAGGAAGCAAAGGGAAGGGGGACTTTGGAGGGTGGGCTAACCCGGGGTAGGTGCGCGCGCGGTGCTGAGAAACTTCCACTTTTGCATGCAAACCATTTCCCTAAAATTGCAAACGGGCAAACCCAGGAGTGGAAGAGTGCATCAACGCCCCCCCCCCCCCGCCTTAAAGAACCACCTCCGGTGCTAACCTGGGAAGGGGGGGGGGTCAATGGCTCCTTGCATGCACCCCCCCGGGGCAATTTCCTGCTCTCTATCCCCCCCCCCCCCGCTTCAACCAAGGCAGGTCCACGCCCCCCTCCGCCCCTCCCTCTCCCGAGCAAACCAGCCCCTCAGTTTCGTCTCCTTGCACCCTTGCCCCCCGCCCGGGCTCTGCAACCAGCTGGCCGCCCCCAGCGCACCCGGACCTCCCCCTCCACTCTCCTTCTTTCGCGTGGGGGGGGGGGAGAGTAGAGAGCCCCCCCCCCCCGGTTTCCGCTTCTCCCAGTCCAGCAGCGGAGGCAAGAAGGCAGGCAGGCGTCAGACAAAGAAACTCCGGCGCCCCCTCCCCTCCCCTCCCCAGCCCCCTCCTTCGCCCCCCTCTTTTGCATCAGCCCCTCTTCCAAGAACTCGAGTGAGCGGAGCTCCCCCCGCCCCCCTTTGCAAGCCCCCGCACGCCCCCTCGCCTCTCGGACCCCCCCCCTCCAAGTCTCCCCCCCCTCCCCAGCTGTGGCAGAGCCCCCTCCCGGCAACCTGCCCCCTCCTCTCCCCCCAGCCCCTCCAAAGACGCCCCTCCCCACTGCTGTCCCCCCCCCCCCGCCCCCCAAGCAGTTACCCCAGCTCCAGCTCGATCTCCGAGATGTCCGCGAAGATGAGGATGCCCACCAGCAGGGTCAGCAGCGCCAGCGTCCAGCTCCGGCAGGGCAGCGGCGGCGGCATGGTTCCGGGGCGCAGGCCGGCCGGGCGGGCAGGCGGAGCTGGGCGGCAGCAGCGGCAGCCTGCCGGGGCTGGGAGCGGCTCCTCCTCCTCCTCCTCCTCCTCCTCCCGCGCCGGTCCCGAGGAGAGGCAGCAGAGGGTCCCCCGCGCGGGAGTTTGCAGGAGCCAGGGGGGGACGGGCAGTCCCGGTTCCCCCGGCCCTGGGGGGCCCCTGCCTGCCTCCGCTCCGCTCCCCTCCGCGCCGGGTCCTCTCCCCGGCCAGCCCCGGAGTTGCCTTCCTCGCGCAGAGAACCAGCAGGACAGAAGCTTCTCTCCCGGGCTCCTTGTCGCCGCTGGCGGAGAGGCAGAGAAACCCGGCTCTCCCCCCTCCCTGCCACTCTCGCCTGCCCTTCCCTTCCCAAGTTCTCTCTCTCTCTCTCACACACACACACAAGTGGAGTCTCTCTCTCTCTCTCAGGCACATACAGTCTCTCACAAATCACAGTCTCTCTCTCACACTCATACACACACAAGCAGCGTCTCTCTCTCTCTCACACACACACACTCTCACACACAAACAGAGTCTCTCACACACACATACAGTCTCTCTCTCTCACGCACACTCACACTCACAAGCAGAGTCTCTCTCTGGCACACATACAGTCTCTCACAAATCACAGTCTCTCTTTCACACACACTCATACACACACAAGTGGAGTCTCTCTCTCTCTCTCAGGCACATACAGTCTCTCACAAATCACAGTCTCTCTTTCACACACACTCATACACACACAAGTGGAGTCTCTCTCTCTCTCTCAGGCACATACAGTCTCTCACAAATCACAGTCTCTCTTTCACACACACTCATACACACACAAGTGGAGTCTCTCTCTCTCTCTCAGGCACATACAGTCTCTCACAAATCACAGTCTCTCTCTCTCACACACACATAGTCTCTCTCTTTCACACACTCTCTCGCACTCACAAGCAGAGTCTCTCTCGCACACATACAGTCTCTCACAATCAGTCTCTCTCTCACATACACACACACACACAAGCGGAGTCTCTCTCTCTCAGGCACATACAGTCTCTCAAAAATCACAGTCTCTCTCTCACACTCATACACACACAAGCAGAGTCTCTCTCTCTCACACACACACACACACACTCACACACAAACAGAGTCTCTCACACACACATACAGTCTCTCTCTCTCACACACACTCACACTCACAAGCAGAGTCTCTCTCTCGCACACATACAGTCTCTCACAAATCACAGTCTCTCTTTCACACACACTCATACACACACAAGTGGAGTCTCTCTCTCTCTCTCAGGCACATACAGTCTCTCACAAATCACAGTCTCTCTTTCACACACACTCATACACACACAAGTGGAGTCTCTCTCTCTCTCTCAGGCACATACAGTCTCTCACAAATCAGTCTCTCTTTCACACACACTCATACACACACAAGTGGAGTCTCTCTCTCTCTCTCAGGCACATACAGTCTCTCACAAATCACAGTCTCTCTTTCACACACACTCATACACACACAAGTGGAGTCTCTCTCTCTCTCTCAGGCACATACAGTCTCTCACAAATCACAGTCTCTCTCACTCACACACACATAGTCTCTCTCTCTCACACACACACACACTCTCACACTCACAAGCAGAGTCTCTCTCGCACACATACAGTCTCTCACAATCAGTCTCTCTCACACATACACACACACAAGTGGAGTCTCTCTCTCTCAGGCACATACAGTCTCTCAGAAATCACAGTCTCTCTCTCACACTCATACACACACAAGCAGAGTCTCTCTCTCTCTCACACACACACACAGTCTCACACATAAGCAGAGTCTCTCACACACACAGTCTCTCTCTCTCTCACACACACACACTCACACTCATAAGCAGAGTCTCTCTCTCGCACACATACAGTCTCTCACAATCAGTCTCTCTCACACATACACACACACACAAGCGGAGTCTCTCTCTCTCTCTCTCAGGCACATACAGTCTCTCACAAATCACAGTCTCTCTCTCTCACACACACACAAGCAGAGTCTCTCTCTCACACACACACTCATACACACACAAGCAGAGTCTCTCTCTCTCTCACACACACATACAGTCTCTCTCTCTCTCACACACACACACACTCTCACACTCACAAGCAGAGTCTCTCTCACACACATACAGTCTCTCACAATCAGTCTCTCTCTCACATACACACACACACACAAGCAGAGTCTCTCTCTCGGCACATACAGTCTCTCACAAATCACAGTCTCTCTCTCACACACAAGCAGAGTCTCTCTCACACACACATACAGTCTCTCACAATCAGTCTCTCTCTCACATACACACACTCACACACAAGCGGAGTCTCTCTATCGGCACATACAGTCTCTCACAAATCACAGTCTCTCTCTCACACACAAGCAGAGTCTCTCTCACACACACATACAGTCTCTCACAAATCACAGTCTCTCTCTCACACACACTCATACACACACAAGCAGAGTCTCTCTCACACACATAGTCTCTCACAATCACAGCCCCCCTCTCTCTCACACACATACCTACACACACACACTCTCACACACACAAGCAGTGTCTCTCACACACACATACAGTCTCTCACAATCAGTCTTTCTCACACATACACACTCACACACACAAGCAGAGTCTCTCTCACACACACATACAGTCTCACACACAAACACACATTCTCACACACAAGCAGAGTCTATCTCACACACATACAGTCTCTCACAAATCAGTCTCTCTCACACACACAAGCAGTCTCTCACACACACATACAGTCTCTCACAATCACAGTCTCTCTCTCTCTCACACACACACACACAAGCAGAGTCTCTCACACACATACAGTCTCTCACAATCAGTCTCTTTCTCTCTCACACACACACACACTCACACACAATCAGTCTCTCTCTCTCACACACATACAGTCTCTCACAATCACAGTCTCTCTCTCTCTCACACACACACTCACACACAAACAAGCAGTCTCTCTCTCACACACACATACAGTCTCTCACAATCACAGTCTCTCCTCTCACACACTCACTCACATACAAGCAGAGTCTTTCTCACACATACAGTCTCTCTCACACACACATTCTCTCACACACACAAGCAGAGTCTCTCTCTCTCACACATACAGTCTCTCACAATGAGAGTCTCTCTCTCTCTCACACACACACACACTCTCACACACAAGCAGTCTCTTCCAGTTCAAAGGATGAGACAGCGGGTGATATGAAAGACCTCCAACAGAGATCCTGGAAAGTGGCTGCCAGCCAGAGTTGACAATACTGCAACGGTGGACCAACGGTCTGATTCAGTATAAGCCGCTTCATATAGCTGTGTGAGTATGTGTGTGTGTCCATCCATCACAGAGGAGTCTTTGGCAGGATTCTACAAAACTTTTATTTATTTGTTTGTTTATTTAAATTTATACCTCGCCTATCCAGCAAAGCCAGTTCCAGGCGGCTAACAACAATTAAAATCATATCCATGCATAAGTTAAGATTAAAACCCATCTACATAAAATTAACATAGTAAGAACCACAGATAGCGGCAGTACAGAACATCCCACAAAGCGCAGCAACCTAAAAATCCCAGGCCAGGAGGCTTCCACCAGCTGGTTTCCTGGGCCAGAAGGAGTAAACCAGCCAGTTTCCCAAAGGCCATTTCCCCCAGTGGCGGCTCCTAATTAAAAGCCTGGCGGGAGAGGTCCGCTTTGCAGGCCCTGCAGAACTGCAAAAGGTCCCACAGGGCCCTGTTGTCCTCTGGGAACTCATTCCACCAGTGAGGAGCCGCCACTGAGAAGGCCCTGGATCTGGTGGTCGCAAACCTGGGCCTGGGAGGGTCAGGCGATGTTGAGTGCCTGACTGCAGTACTCTCTGGGGTATATATGGCACGAAGGTATATTTTGGCACGAAGCAATTGTAGAAGAGCCACAGACATTCAAAATCAAAGACGGCTGTTCATCAGTGGTTATTGTTCAAAAAATCAAAACACATTCAAAACAGTTGAACAGCAAAAACAAGCTGTTCAAACAGCAGAACGGCAAAACCCAGTGACAGTTGGCGTGTTGAGAACTTGCTTAAACAGAAGGACTTAACAGAATTTCAGCCCATAAGTGGTCCAGAACTTTGGGGTGTTCACCAGCAGTGTTCCCTCTAAGCTGAGTTAGTGTGAGCTAGCTCACAATTTTTTAGCCTCTGGCTCACAAAATTTTGTCTTAGCTCAGGAAGAATGGCTCCAGAGCAAACTATTCTACACAGTAGCCAAATTGCTGGCTCACAACTTTAATGCCAGTAGCTCACAAAGTAGAATTTTTGCTCACAAGACTCCACAGCTTAGAGGGAACATTGGACCAGTGTTCCCTCTAAGCTGAGTTAGTGTGAGCTAGCTCACAGTATCATAGCTTCCGGCTCACACATTTTTGTCTTCGCTCAGGAAGGATGGCTCCAGAACAAACTAATTTATGCAGTCGCCAAATCGCTCGGTCAGTAGAGGATGTGCTCACAAGACTCCACAGCTTAGAGGAAGCATTGGTGGTCACCTATCTCTCTTACTCAGGTTAGGTCCCAACGCATTCACTACCAACAGCCAGGCAGGTATGGAAACTACACACTGTTCATATGTTTATTTATTTCCTTCATTTATACCCTGTGTTTCTCCCCAAGGGCGATCCAAAGAAGGTTACCTTGGGCCGTGGTCACACGGCCCTTTAATGCGGGAGGAAGGGCTGTTTCCTCCCGCATTTAAAGGGACTGTCTACAAAGGCCAGGGCTAGTCCCGTGCCGAAGCGGGCTCCAATGCGGGTTCCTCCCGCATTTTCCGACCCCGGGAAAATCAACAGTTTTCCCGGGTTTTGTGGGAGGAACCCGCATTTAAGCTATCTGGACAGCCCTCTCTCGCAACCATTGCGAGAGCAGGGCTGTCCAGATGGTCCTGTCGGCCATTTTTTTCCTCTTTACACATGGGCGCTTGTGCACTTGGTCAATCAAGTGCCCAAGTGTAAAAAGGGGGAAAACCCCCCCCCCAAATTTACCAGGCGGCTGGCGGGTCCTTTGCTGCTGCTTCCGCCGCCACCGTCTTCCCACTTCTTCCGCCGCTGCTGCTGCCGTTTCTTCCCCCACCGCCTCCGGTTCTTCTGCCGCCACCGCCGCGGCTTCTGCCGCCTTTTTCACAACTTCTGCTGCCGCTGCTTCTACCACCACTGCTCTGCTGCCCCCACTGCTGCCGGCCTCCGCAGGGGTTGGGATGTGTAGACATCTCAACCCGAGGTAAAAAAATGCGGCCCCTTTAATCTGGGAGGGCTCCTGGATTTAAAGGGGCCGTGTGACCGCAGCCTTGTTCTCCTCACCTCCATTTGATCCTCACAACCTCACCTCCATTTGATCCTCACATCCTCCATTTGATCCTGTGAGGTGGGTTAAGCTGAGAGTGTGATTGGCCCAAAGTCACCCAGCCAGCTTCCGTGGTAGAGTGGGAATTCAAACCTGGCTTTCCCAGAACCTAGTCTTAACACACTAACTCTGACACTGCTCTCAGTCTTCTTCCAGGACTGAGTTGACGGAAACTCACACCTGTGTATCGGAAATTTGGGGCAGAAACTTGGCTGGGCTCTATGGCGAGCACACCACGCTGGAGAAATTTGCAAGCGGCGCTTAATTTTTTTTTTCAAAGGTTGAATGCCTGCCTGAAGCGCGGGGGAAGAACAAGACAGGCAACTTAGTCAGTGTTCAGTCAGATGACAAGTACACCTGTCAAAAGCTTTGTGGATGCAGGGGGTGGGGGTGGGAGTGGGGGCGCATGCCACAAAGGAAGAAGAAATCAGCGAGGTTTAAAGCACATCTGCGGCCATCCCTGGCTATGAATCCCTGTGCAGGGCATTTCCTGCCTTACGTCAGACGAAAGACCTATTTTACACTATACGTTGTTCATTTATTATTGTCGTTGCTGTTGTTAAAAAATATCTATAGGCTGCCTTTCCATCCAGATAAAGTCCCCAAAGCGGACTTTACAGCATCAAAACATTTAAAGGATATATACATATTTGACAGTACTATAAAAACAAGGCAGTACAATAAATCGCAATAAAAGCATCTATATGTACAAACACACCCAACCAGGAAAGGTCACCAGGGGTTCGCCAAACGAGACAAAAAAAGTCTTTGCCCGTCACCATCGGTCTAGCCTCGGATGTCAGCACCTCTGGAAATGATGGACAGATAGGTTCGGATGGGGGGAGGGAGGCATTAGGGCACTAGTGCTTCTAAAGGGGATCGGACTTAGTCACAGAAGAGGGGACAAAGTTCGAGTCCAGTGGAACCTTTAGGACCAACAAAGTTTAATTCTGAGCATAAGCTTTCCTGTACATGTACACTTCTTTGAATTCTGGGTATGAGCTTTCCTGTGCCTGCACATTTCTTCGAATTCTGGGTATGAGCTTTCCTGCGCATGCACACTTCTTTGAATTCTGGGTATGAGCTTTCCTGCGCATGCACACTTCTTTGAATTCTGGGTATGAGCTTTCCTGCGCATGCACACTTCTTCGAATTTTGGGTATGAGCTTTCCTGCGCATGCACACTTCTTCGAATTTTGGGTATGAGCTTTCCTGTTCATACACACTACTTCGAATCCTGGGTATGAGCTTTCCTGCGCATGCACACTTCTTCGAATCCTGGGTATGAATTCTGGCTCACACCCAGAATCCGAAGAAATGTGCATGCAGGGGGAGAGGACATTGTTTTAGGTACCCCGTTCAAAAAGAACAAACTTTTCCTCCAGCATCCAACACTGTGTTATCACTGCTGTCAATCCTGAGCACGGCAGAGGAACAGCCTTTGGGATAACAACCCAGGACAGCTTCTCAGTCCCCCAGGAAAATGGCAGAGAAAAACGGGGAGCCCAACCATGGTCAGTTCACACATGCCTGTGTGCATTCCTAAATTTCTCATCCTGGCCCCTCGACACTGGATCCTGGGAAATGGTAGTAACAAATCACTGCTTAACCCTTCGTGGCTGTAGTCCCGTGTGCACCAGCCCTCCGCTCGTTGACCAAACTTGTCGTGAGGGAAAGCAGGCGTGAATGTGCCAACTCTGCTCCATCTCTGTGTGATCACCAAGCTGCGAGAATGGCACCTGTGTGCACAGGAAGTGTCTGCGTGTACACCCGCTCCTTGTGAGAGCCAGTGTAGTGGTTAAGAGCATGGACTCTAATCTGGGAGAACCCGGATTCTGCACTCCTCCACATGCAGCTGCTGGTGTGACCTTGGGTCAGTCACAAGTTCTCTCAGAGCTGTTCCCCCAAAGGCAGTTCTCAAAAGAGCTCTCTCAGCCCCACCTACCTCACAGGTTGTCTGTTGCGGGGAAGGGAAAGGAGATTGTAAGCTGCTCTGAGATTCCTTCAGGTAGTGAAGGGCGGAGTATAAATCCAATCTCTTCTCTCCTCTAATGTTCAGAAAGTCGCATCCCCGATTCTGGGAAGGGAGTGTACGCATGGACACTTCCTTTGCATCTTTGCTGCATGGGGTAGGAATGGAACGCTCATATCCACTGTGCTTCCCCCTGCTTGTGTGGGGTAGCGGTTAAGAGTGTCAGGCTAGGATCTGCGAGCCCTGGTTCGAATCCCCACTCTGGCCACGGAAGCTTATTGGGTGACATGGACCAGGCACACTCTCTCAGCCCAGCCAACCTCACAGGGTTGTTGTGAGGATAAATTGGAGGAGAGGAGGGTGCAAGCTGCCTCGGGTCCACGTCAAGGAGAAAGGGAGAACACAGATGAAGTCATCCTACCAAGCCACAAATCTAGCACACATAGTGCAAATGCTACAGTGGGATAATCAGAAGCCATGGATGCAAACTGAAGAAACACACTATGCCCTTTGACCTACAGGAAACATTTTGGACGAGGCCAAATCAGAGACCAAAAAACATCAAAAAACAGCATTCTGCTAAAAACAGCCATCAAAATCTGGGACCAAAAAAGGAAGAGATAGCACAATTCTCTATATTGACGCATCAAAACTGGTTCCCACCAGGTAAAACTCATTGAGCGTTTGAAAATTGGAAAAAAGCAAACTTTAAGAGAATAACAGACTTAATATAGCAAGGCAAAATTTTGGGTAAACAACACTTTGACAATAAGACAGGCGTACAAACACTGTGATATAAGTATCTCTAATGTAAGACCCTCACAGAATACCTTGCGAATCTAGGAACATTCAAAAGAGAAATGACAACACTAGAAAAGATAATTAAAAGTGTCTCCAACTCACCCAAGGGCATACTTTCGAAACTATATCAAACAATTATAACTACAGAAAATCAATCAAAACTAAAACATCAACTACGATGGGAGGAAGACTTAAATGTACAATGGCAAGACTCTGACTGGAACACAATTTGGACCTCTCCAGCAAACAAAACCACAATATACAACATCTGTCTACGTAAGTTCAAACTGACATCAAGATGGTATATGACACCCCATCCACTAAACAAGACAAACAGGAACAACAACCTTACATGTTGGAAGAAGTGTGGACAAGAAGGTACATACCTGCATTGCTGGTGGAGCTGCCCACAAATCCAAAGGTTCTGGAAAGAAGTAATAACTCAAATAAACGAGATCACATCTCTAAAAATCTCCTATGAACCAGAAATCTTGCTACTAAACAAATGGGACGGCCCAATAAAAGAAAACACCATGGAGGTCGTTTCGATACTGTTAGCTACATCCAGAATAACGATAGCAGCGTCCTGGAAATTACCCATCTCACTATCAATAGCAAAGTGGCACGACAAACTATGTTCATAGTGGCGAAAATAGCGAACTCGATTCAGAGATCACAATCATTAAGCACAATAACTGACTCAAAATTTGTGAAAACCTGGATGCCGGTATTAGACAACATGTCAGCTCATGACATACTACTTGCCAACTCCTTGTACCACAAGGGGTTAACTCTATAAGAAATCAAAAGCAAATCTTCCATCTAAAACACACCTAAAATAATGCTTACAACTAAATAAAAAAATAGAAAGCTCAAAGCGCTTAGGACCTGTTCAAAGGCGCTCAAAGGACATGACCTGTTAAACCAGGGGTCATTTCATAGAAAAAGAGGTGCAGGAGCTCATTAGCATACCTATTAGCATAACTTATTAGCATAACCGGCCGAATGTCAGTTTCAGCCCTATTATACCCTATGGGCCATTGAAGTCAATGGCAAAAACTCATAGGGTATATGAGGGGCTGGAGGAGAGGGGGTTTGAGGGAGAGGCTCCAAACTTGCAGGGTACCTCCTGGGACCTCTCCCCGAAATACCCACCAAGTTTCAAGAAGATTGGACCAATTCTACGGGCCTCCAAACAGGTTGCCCCCATCCCCTCCATTGTTCTCTATGGTGGGAAAAAAGTTACTTTTTCCTCACCATAGAGAACAATGGAGGGAATGGGGGCAACCTGTTTGGAGGCCCGTAGAATTGGGACCCCCTGGTCCAATCTTCTTGAAACTTGGTGGGTATTTCGGGGAGAGGTCCTGGTGAAACCCATTCTCGCCAGTCCTCTCCTCCACTGCCAACAAGAACAGCCCTTCAGATACTTCAAGAGAGCCATCCTGTCCCTCCTCACCCTCCTCTTCTCCAGACTGAACCTTCCCAAGAAGTCCCTCAGCCTTTCCTCAAAGGGCTTCTTGATTTCCAGGCCGCTGATCATCCTCGTCGCTCTCCTCTGCACCCGCTCTCAGAGGTTCTCTCAGAGCTCTCTCAGCTCCAGGGGTCATTTCGTAGAAAAAGAGGTGCAGGAGCTCATTAACATAACTCATTAGCATAACTCATTTGCATACGCCACACACCCCTGACAAACCGAAAGTGTGTCAGAAGGCAACACCCACCCCTCAGGCTCCACTCCACAGGTGAGTGAAACTGATCTGCTCTTCCTCCATTCCCTTCCCCATCCAATACTTTGTGCAATAAAAATAAGCGTCAAGGACACACCCTCATTCTCTTCCTGCTCCCTTGAAACCACCAGGTTTCAAGTGGACTTGAGATACCCAGGACATGTGCACCACCCATCCCTTTCCCTTCCCCTCCCCACAACAAGACACCCTGTGAGGTAGGTAGGGCTGAGAGAGGTCTTTTGAGAAATGCTCATGAGAGAACAGCTCTGAGAGAACTTGTGACTGGCCCAAGGTCACACCAGCAGCTGCATGTGGAGGAGTGGGGAATCAAACCCGGTTCTCCCAGATTAGAGTCCAACTCCTGACCACTACACCAAATTGATGGGGTGGAATCTCTGGAAAAGCAGCACACAGTCATAAAAGGAACAATGATAAAATTATCAACATTAAAACAAAACATTAAAAACAATAAAGACCCTAGCAGGGCTTTCCCCGGGGCGCTGCGCCTCTGCACTGGTCGGGGAAGCCAAGGAGGAGGCGGGGCTTGGTCATGTGCCCGCCCCCTGGGCTCCTCACTCCCGGAGCTGCGCTCCTGTGCGCTCCTGCTCCAATGGACCCCTGCTCAGCCCCACCTACCTCACAGGGTGTCTGTTGTGGGGAGGGGAAGGGAAAGGAGATTGTAAGCCACTCCAATCAATCCAATCTCCTCCTCCTCCTCCTCTTCTTGAAGAGTGAAGCAGTCATCCCTTTCTCTGGCTACCAGTCTCTCTCACGTGCAGTTTCCAACCAGATGTCTCCTGGAAAGGGAATGGCCCCTGTGAAAAGGACTGCAATTCCTTTCTTTTGCAGGCAGGATGGCTAAGGACTGGAGTGTTAGGAGGAGGAGGAGAAGGAGAGAGAAGTAGTTCAGGGGCAGTCAAGAGAGCAAAGGCTAGGGAGCTGCATTCCTCCCAGCCATCTCTTCTCGGAGGCTCCAGTCCTCAAACACTGAACTAGGGGGGAAGAAGCTGTGAGGTTACCAGAGGCCAAAGCATCCCGGGGCATCCAGTTGCAGCCTCGGCCCGGAGGACGTAAAGGTTGGTGGAGGTAATGACTGGCTGGCTGATGCCAGCAGCCCCTACAGAGTGGGAAGAGGAGGGAGAAAGAGAGAGAGAGAGACCACCAGTGCTAACTTTCTCCTGGACAGGAGGCTCCATGGCCTGGAATGACGAATGGCCTGGAACGTCCATAAATGAAGACACTTGGATGGTTCTAGAGGTCTTCTTCGCCATCTTTATTAGCAGACACACATGAACACAGGGACCTGTCTTCTGCTGAATCATATCAATGGTCTATCAGAGTTTTGGAGGGAAGCTGTGCTGATCTGCAGCGGAACAGTTAGATTTGAGTCCAGCAGCCCCTTAGGGGCATGAGATTTCGAGAGTCAACACTCTCAGTTACCCTTTTCTACTCAGACTGGCAGCTGCTCTCCAGGGTCTCGGGGAGGTCTTTCGCATCGTCTTCTACCCGGAGATGCCGAGGATTGGACCCTGAGGTCTTGTGCACGCTCTGATCCTGAGCGAAGGATACATGGTTTACTCCGAGTGAGACCATTGGTCTATCAAAGTCAGTAGTCTCTCCTCTGACTGGCAGTAGTTCTCCGGGGTTTCAAGTAGAGGTCTTCTACATCCCATCCTGCCTGGTCCTTTTAACTGGAGATGCCGGGAATTGAACCGGGGACCTTCTGCACACCAAGCAGGTGCTCTGCCACTGAGCCATGCCCCCTCCCTAGAAGAAACTGCTGTATCCTGAGTAAGACCACTGATCTATTGAGGTCAAGGTCCTTCTGGGTGCAAATCAGATGCCCCGCCTCTAAACCACAGTCCCCTCCTCAATGGCTCCCATGACTGGTCGCTCAGCGTCTACCCACAACCCATGTGGTCACCTCCCGTTCTGAGCCCTCCCCTTTGCGACCCAACTCACTATGCATTTTGTGGGAGAGTGTGAAACTGAAATGCTTTCACTTTTGCCAGGCTGCTTTGAAGTAGTAGGCAGCCTTATCACCTCTGAGAACCCAGGTGTCCTTGGAGCTCACAGCTTAGCTTCATCTTACATATTGGGGGGGGGGGGTGGCATAGTAAGGGGGGTGGCTGGCTGTTGCTTTTGGCGGGTGGAATACTAAGGGGTGATTGGTCCTGGACCTTTAGGGTCCCTGCTTGAACCTTGTATATCTATTGCATTCGCGCCTTTAACCTCAGTTCTAACACAACTAGTGTCCAGTCCGGATCCTTTCACTGTCTCAATAAACCTATCATTCTCCAGTGTGAATGTTGTTGGGAACTGATTTATCCAGAAGTCTGAGACCAGGCTTCTGCTGTCCCCCTCTTTCTCCTCCCCAAATTTCTCTTTCTTTACACTTTACAGAGTCCAGCAGTCGGGTCTGGGTCAGACATAGCAGAACCTGTGAACTCTGTAATGTGCAAATGAGGTTCCATTCTTCTGTCTGCCTTTCAGTAGGATCGATGCCCTCAGTTTTATTTTTTAAAGCAAAGGATGGTTGTTGCCAGCTTTAAAATGGAAATGACCTCCTCTTCAAATATTGCATCCTTAATTCAGACTGATGGCGCTAATGTTCCCAGGGTGGAAATGGGGAAAATTTTCCCACTGGTAAAAATAGATCCTGTAGCAGAGCTACTAAAGGGTCAGGTATCCTGCCAGACAAAAAATATTAAAGGACAGCAGAGGGAGAGAGGAGGAGGAGGAGGAGAAGGGGGGGAAGGAGAAGGAGGAGGAGGAGAAAAAGAGGAGGAGGAGGAGGGGAAGGAGAAGGAGGAGAAGAAGAGGAGGAGGGGGAAGGGAAGGAGGAGGAGGAGAAGAGGAGGAGGAGGAGAAGGGGGAAGGGGGAGGAGAAAGAGGAGGAGGAGGGGGGAAGGAGAAGGAGGAGGAGAAGAGGAGGAGGAGGGGAAGGGGAAGGGGGAGGAGGAGGAGGAGGAGAAGAGGAGGAGGGGAAGGGGGAGGAGGAGGAGGAGGAGAAGAGGAGGAGGAGGAGAAGAAAAAGAGGAGGAGGGGAAGGAGAAGGAGGAGGAGGAGGAGGGGAAGGAGGAGGAGAAGAGGAGGAGGAGAAGGGGAAGGAGGAGGAGAAGAAGAGGAGGAGAAGGGGGAAGGAGGAGGAGGAGGAGGAGGGGAAGGAGGAGGAGAAGAAGAGGAGAAGGGGAATGGGGAGAAGGAGGAGAAGAAGAGGAGGAGGAGGAAAAGGGAAGGGGAAGGAGGAGGAGAAGAAGAGGAAGAGGAGGGGGGAAGGTGAATGAGAAGGATAGGAGAAGAAGAGGAAGGGGGAAAGGGGAATGAGGCGGAGGAGGAGGAGAAGAAGAGGAGGAGGAGAAGAAGAAAAAGAAAAGGAGGAGGAGGAGAAGGGGGGAGGGGGAAGGAGGAGGAGGAGAAGGGGGGAGGGGGAAGGAGAAGGAGGAGGAGAAGAGGAGGAGGTGAAGAAGCTGGGAGGGGGAAGAAGGAGGAGGAGGAAAAGAGAGAGGACGGAGAGAAGAGTGTCTTGTGTCTGAAAGTCTTCCTTCTGAGCAGGCGACGCCCCAAGGAGTGATTCTCTGAACAGACAAGACGTTCATCATGACAGCCTTCCCAGCAGGCATTTGCATAGTTCCAGTTTACGTCGCATTCCCGCCCCCCCCCCCCCCCCCCCCCCCCGGGCACACTTTGAATTTGCAAAGCCACAAAATACACATCACCTTTCACATATCTGTCAACCTGCCAGGAACCGCATTGTTGAACATGAGACAATCCAGAACCGTTGACCCACCAGTGCTGAACAGGGGCTTTGAAACCTCGTCTTGCTGGTGGCGGTCGTGGTGGGAAGTGCCACCATGTTGCCGCTGACCTCTGAGACCCCAGAGGGCTTTGGAGGCAAGAGACGTTCAGAGGGGGTTTGCTGTTGCCTGCCTCTGCGTGGCTACCGTGGACTTCCTTGGCGGTCTCCCATCCGAATGCTAACCTGGTAGTTTAGCTTATGAGATCTGACAAGATTCGCCTAGCCTGGGCCACCCGTCTCCCTACAGATGCTAATTTCCTGCCCCTACACATTTCTTCCCTGCTCCGCTCAAGCTGATTGCATTTGGCATTGCACCTCTGCATCTTGACTCCATTCTTTGCATCACCCCTCCCACCTTCTGACTGGGATAGGAGGACTCCAAGATCTCCATTCTGTCTCATATCTGACAAAGGGAGCTTTGCCTCTCGAAAGCATCTTTCCTGGATATCTTGTTGGTGTGGCGGTTAGGAGCGCAGACTCCAATCTGGGAGATCCGGGTTTGATTCCCCACGCCTCCACACGCAGCTCCTTGGGTCAGTTACAAGTTCTTTCAGAGCTGTTCTCTCAGGAACAGTCCTCGAAAGAGCTCTCTCAGCCCCACCTCCCTCACAGGGTGTCTGTTGTGGGGAGGGGAAGGGAGAGGAGATTGTAAGCTGCTTCGAGACACATGAGGCCTTGCTGGATGACCTTGGGTCAGTCTCAGCTCTCTTAGCGCTCTCTCAGCCCCACCTACTTCACAGGGTGTCTGTTGTGGGGAGGGGAAAGAAAAGGAGGTTGTAAACCGCTCTGAAACTCCTCCGGGTAGTGAAGGGGGGAGTATAAACCCAATCTCTTCTCTTCTTCTTCTTGATTGCCAAGGTGAAACCAGACTCAAATCAAACTCTTCTTCTGAAAGGCCAACATGACTACCCTGTGACACGACATTTACCGTTTGTTTTTAAGTGGCAGGGAACTATCATGCGCGAGACGGCTGGCTGCTGAGGCCAAGAAGGGAAGAGATCTTTCCATTAAACCTCCGAAGTTCCGGCTAGTTATCTCCGAAACAGCTCTGTGGGCAGAACGGTCCCTGCCTTGCCGGAAGGCGCCTGGAGGATTCAGTAATATCAACCTGGGCAAAGTCCAGCGCCCTCGATTCCCCACAAATGCTTTTGACTTTAGCGTGGTCGGTACCCATCTAGGTGTATGATGAGTGCAGTGATTCTGGCAGGAAGTTAAGTGAGAGCTGTCTCCGTGTCTGCATTCTGCCCCGTTGCGTGGATACACCCCCCTGACAAGGCCAGCGCAGATTGCCTGCCAGATCAGCCATCACAAGGCTTTAAGTAATCTGCCTCCACAAAGGACAGGCATCTATCGGAAGGAATGCGGGTTTAGCCCATCTCAGCCGAGGCACGTGGTCCGGCAGGCGCTTAAGAAGTTTGCACGCAGAGACATACTCAAACATAACATTAATCTTCAAACCGCAGGGCACCGGATATTTTGCACATTTGTGCATTGAATAATCAAGGCCAGGCCTTAATGCACATTATAATTTAAAAAGCGGATATTACTTTCCTCCCTGGGCCGCGCACCACCAATAACTTTTCCCGTCACGCTCTGCATTTTCGGCTTCTCGTTGGCACTGCAAGATGCCAGTTGATCTCAAGTAGGGTAACCAACCTCCAGGCGGAGCCTGGAGATCTCCCACTATTACAATTGATCTCCAGACTACAGAGGTAAATTCCTCTGGATAAAATGGCTGCTTTGATGGGTGGAGTCTGTGGCATTATACCCTGCTGAAGTCCCTCCCCAAATCCCGGCCCCCCACAGGTGTTCACCCCCACAGATATTTCCCTACCCAGAACTGACAATCCCAAACTCAGGAGAGTGAAACAGACTCATGGTTCAAGTAGCCAGCCAATGAGATTCATCGAAGCACTGGGGGCAGTCCTATGTGATGCTATATATCGACAGGGGTCCTTTTGTAGAAAAAGAGGTGCAGGAGCTCATTAGCATAACTCATTAGCATAACTCATTAGCATATGCCACGTCCGCTGACATCACCGGAAGTGTGTCAGAAAGGGAATGTCAGTTTCAACCCCGTTATACCCTATGGGCCATTGAAATCAATGGCAAAAACTCATAGGGTATATGAGGGGCTGGAGGAAAGGGGGTTTGAGGGAGAGGCTCCAAACTTGCAGGGTAGCTGCTGGGGCCTCTCCTAGAAATACCCACCAAGTTTCAAAAAGATTGGACCACGGGGTCCAATTCTATGGGCCCCCAAACAGGTTGTCCCATCCCCTCCATTGTTCTCTATGGTGGGAAAAAGTGTTACTTTTTTCCTACCATAGATAGCAATGGAGGGAATGGGGGCAACCTGTTTGGGAGCCGGTAGAATTGGACCCCCTGGTCCAAGCTTCTTGAAACTTGGTGGGTATTTCAAGGAGAGGCCCCAGCAGCTATCCTGCAAGTTTGGAGCCTCTCTCTCAAACCCCCTCCCCTCCAGTCGCTTTTAAAGTTGCTGCCGAATCTCGGCGGCAATTCGGCAGCAGGCCGAATCAGATCAGAAAATCTGATTCGGCCGTGGCTGCCCTCGGTGCCACTCCTGAGCTGGCGGAGCTTTGCTCCTCCTCGCTCCGGCCCCAAAGGACCCCTGTATATCGATATGACATCATTCAATCACGAGTCCTAAACAAACAACAAAAACATTTGCTGGAAGGATGGGGGGGAATGGAGATGGGGAAGGGTGAAAAAAGGAAGAAGAAGAAGAAGAAGAGATTGGATTTATATCCCACCCTTCACTCACTTAAGAGTCTCAAAGCGGCTTACAAACTCCTTTCCCTTCCCCTCCCCACAACAGACACCCTGTGAGGTAGGTGGGGTTGAGAGAGCTCTGAGACAACTGTCCTTGAGAGAACAGCTGGTACAGAGCTATGGCTTGCCCAAGGTCATCCAGCAGGTGCAAGTGGAGGAGTGGGGAATCAAACCCGGTTCTCCCAGATTAGAGTCTGCACACTGAACCACTACACCAAACTGGCTCTCCAGGAGATATATCAGGAAAACCAGAACTGATTCATGGAAGAAGAAGAAGAGGAGGAGGAGGAGGAGATTGGATTTACACCCCGCCCTTCACTACCCAAAGGAGTCTCAGAGCAGCTTACAATCTCCTTTCCCTTCTCCTCTGCACAACAGACACCCTGTGAGGTAGGTAGAGCTCAGAGAGCTCAGAGACAACAGCTTTGAGAGCTGTGACTGACCCAAGGTCACACCAGCAGCTGCATGTGGAGCAGTGGGGAACCAAACCTGGTTCTCTCAGATTACAGTCCATGCTCCTAACGACTACACCAAACAGTTACGGAATTCCCTGCAATAAGGTTTACGTGGCCACTAGCAATAAAAGGTTTATTCATGGAGTTATAATATGTAAATGGAACCTCCATGTTTTAGAGGCAGGAGACCTTTTCATACTAGAAGCTGGGCATTCCATTCAGTATTTGGCTGGCTGCTTTAGGACAATCATGATAGAACAACGTGGATCTCCAGCCCAACCTAGCCGGTCTCCTCTTACAATCCCCTGTTCGAATATGAGCTCCAGAAAACATGCAGACATTTTTGTCTCCGCTGTAACTAAAAAAGGGAATGCTGATTTTTCTTATTCACCGTCTTGAGCAGGGGAGCCAAGCACGGACAAATCATCTTTGGTACATTTGAAAAAAAAAACGGAACAAGATTAAATTGCATGAAAGGGATAACAATCAGTGGGAAATAAAACTATCTTCTAGCAGCTAGGAGAGAATTGCCAACGAGCGCAAAATATATCTGATGATTGGGGGGGGGGGGGGAGAAGAGAAAGGATGCCCATTTTATCTTTTGTTGGCGACGAAGAGAAATCAAAAAGGGGGCTACGTAAACAGCCATTTGACTGTCATTTGGCATAAACATATAACAGAGATAATCGCCCGTTATTTCTTTCCCTTTTTCTTTGGCATGTTGCAAAATAGCATGCCCCGCTTGGTTGTATACCACTTAGCACTGTTAGTGTAAACCATTAGATCTAAAACGAGGGATCGTTTTGCGGAGGTTGTCTTTTTCTTCCGTGGTTCAGTAACCTGGGATGACTCAGAACCCCTGAACCTTGCAAAGAGACGGACAATTTGCGCGGGGGCGCAGGGGGCGGGGGGAGCCTCCCACCAGATTGGCAACGTACACATTTCTTCCCCTTGTATCCGCTGCCAATCTTGAAAGTTAAGGAGGGTTTTCTCTGTTCTTCTTTTGGCAATTGACCAATGCCCAAAAGGCGATTTCTGCATTGTCATTTTCGTCACTCGTTTGTCCCTATTGCTTCAGGTGTCTCCCCCCCCCCCCCCCCAAAAAATGTTTTGCTCTCTCTGGTAGTCCCAGAGGGAGCAAAACACATGTAGAAAGGGGGGGGGGATGGACCCAAAGCAATAGGGACAAAAGAGTGGCAGAAACTACAGTGCAGAAGTGGCCAAAACTAGAGAGACAGAAAAATCTGGGGGACAAAGATTGGACCATCTGGATTTTTATTTTTTTTGGTATTTTTGGTATTTTTCATATCTGCACATGTGAGTGTGTGTGCATGCACCTGGAAGTCACGGTGACCTCTGTTGACTGAGTGTGCCCTTGGAAGTCACGGCGACCTCTGGTGACTGACGGTGTGTGCACCTGGAAGTCACGGTGACCTCTGTTGACTGAGTGTGCCCTTGGAAGTCACGGCGACCTCTGGTGACTGACGGTGTGTGCACCTGGAAGTCACGGTGACCTCTGGTGACTGATTGTGTGTGCACCTGGAAGTCATGGCAACTTCTGTTGACTGACTGTGTGTGCCCTTGATAGTCACGGCGACCTCTGTTGACTGACTGTGTGTGCCCTTGGACATTGTGGCAACCTCTGTTGACTGACTGTGTGCGCCCTTGAAAGTCGCGGCGACCTCTGGTGACTGATGGTGTGCACACTTGGATGTCATGGCGATGTCTGGTGACTGAGGGTGCGTGCCCTTGGAAGTCACGGCGACCTCTGGTGACTGATTGTGTGCGCCCTTGGAAGTCATGGCGACCTCTGTTGACTGACTCTGTGTGCACTTGGATGTCCCGGCGACCTCTGGTGACTGATTGTGTGCGCCCTTGGAAGTCATGGCGACCTCTGGTGACTGATGGTGTGCGCACTTGGATGTCATGGCGACCTCTGGTGACTGATTGTGTGCACACCTAGAAGTCATGGCAACCTCTGTTGACTGACTGTGTGCGCACTTGGATGTCATGGCTACGTCTGGTGACTGAGGTAGTGTGCCCTTGGAAGTCACGGTGACCTCTGGTGACCGACTGTGTGCACACTTGGATGTCATGGCGACCTCTGGTGACTGACTGTGTGTGCCCTTGGAAGTCACGGTGATCTCTGGTGACTGACTGTGTGCGCACCTGGAAGTCACGGCAACTTCTATTGACTGTGTGCACACTTGGATGTCATGGTGACGTCTGGTGACTGACTGTGTGTGCCCTTGGAAGTCATGGCAACCTCTGGTGACTAACCCCTCCTGGGGGCCTGGAGGATATTCAGAGAAGTGGCTGAATAAAGCCTGCCCCCACCTCCCACCTCTGGTATCCCTTGGAGGTCTCCCATCCAAGTAGTTGCCAGAGTCGACCCTTCTTAGCTTCTGAGATCTGATGAGTTCGGGCTTGCCTAGGCTATCCAGGTCAGGGCAGACCATCTGGAATTTGATGCCAATATTCTGACATTGCCATCTACCTGGCTGGCACCAGAACAACATGTTTACATGACTTGAATGCCTTCCCTTCTGTTTAAGAAGGTGCTGTCTATTTCATTCCTCCTCAATGGTCAGGTTTGCATTGCTACCTTTAGCATGGAATGTACTAATTTACTTTGCCTTTACCCTCGTTTTCTTCCCAGCGGGGACCTTGGGGCCAGTCAAACATTGTCATCCTCACCTCCCTCACAGGGTTGTTGTGAGCAGAGCTCCCTCTAAGCTGAGTTAGTGCGAGCTAGGTCACAGTTTTTTAGCCTCTGGCTCACACATTTTTGTCTTAGCCCAGGAAGGATGGCTCCAGAGCAAACATAGCATTTACGTAGCAGCCAAACCGCTCGCTCACAACTTTAATGCCAGTAGCTCACAAAGTAGAATTTTTGCTCACAGGACTCCACAGCTTAGAGGGAGCATTGGTTGCGTGAACGACGCAAGCCATTTGGCATCCCTGCTGGAGAGAAAAGTGGGGTATAAATGAAGTAAATTAATAAACCTCTTGAAAGGATTACGGATCTGAAAATCAGATTTGTTCAGGGTGAGGTCCTAAGCCTTGCTTCTGGAGAACTTAGGGTGGCAACCAAACCCTGCGGCAGCATTCCTGCAAGAGATGCCCATGTGTGTGAAAATATGCCAGCCCCACACGACAGCGCTGGCATGGTGCTATAGCCACAACAGTTGTGTAGAAACGGGGTCAGAAGGGATGTGCTAGGTGAGACAGCAATCTAACCCTTCCCCTGCCATAGAGACTGGGGAAATTCCTAGACTGTCACTATGGAGTGTAACCCTACCAGTGAGTGATGGATAGAAAGAGCCCAACCAAAGAACTGGGTGACTACCAGGAACCCCGCTCTAACTATCGCATGCACAAAAAAGCTTATTCCAAGAATTAAACTTTGATGGTCTTAAAGGCAGGGGTCCGTTGGAGCGGGAGCGCACAGGAGCGCAGCTCCGGGAGTGAGGAGCCCAGGGGGCGGGCACATGACCAAGCCCCGCCCCCTCCTCGGCTTCCCCGAGCAGTGCAGAGGCGCAGCGCCCCAGGGAAAGCCCTGCTAGGGTCTTTATTGTTTTTAATCTTTTGTTTTAATATTGATAATTTTATCATTGTTCCTTTTATGACTGTGTGCTGCTTTTCCAGAGACTTGCTCAAGGTGGCATATAATTTTTCTAAGTATACCATTTTTTATCTGGGCACATGGCACATAAGTACTGGAGAAATTTCACCAACCCTTCAGCAGCTTCCACCCCATCAGTTTGGTGTAGTGGTCAGGAGTTGGACTCTAATCTGGGAGAACCGGGTTGATTCCCCACTCCTCCACATGCAGCTGCTGGTGTGACCTTGGGCCAGTCACAAGTTCTCTCAGAGCTGTTCTCTCACGAGCAGTTCTCAAAAGACCTCTCTCAGCCCCACCTACCTCACAGGGTGTCTTGTTGTGGGGAGGGGAAGGGGAAGGGATGGGTGGTGCACATGTCCTAGGTATCTCAAGTCTACTTGAAACCTGGTGGTTTCAAGGGAGCAGGAAGAGAATGAGGGTGTGTTCTTGACGCTTCTTTTTATTGCACAAAGTATTGGATGGGGAAGGGAAGGGAGGAAGAGCAGGTCAGTTTCACTCACCTGTGGAGTGGAGCCTGAGGGGTGGGTGTGGCCTTCTGACACACTTCCGGTATGTTAGGGGGTGTGGCATATGCAAATGAATTATGCAAATGAGCTCCTGCCCCTCTTTTTCTACGAAATGACCCCTGCTTAAAAGTGCCACTGGACTCAAACTTTTTAGGGATGCCAGCCTCCAGGCGGGACCTGGCGATCCCCTGGAATTGCAGCTCATCTCCAGGCTACAGAGATCAGTTCCCCCTGGAGAAAGGGGATGCTTTGGAGGGTGGGCTCTGTGACATTGTACCCCACTGAGGTCCCTGCCCTCCCCAGGCTCCATCCCCAAATCTCCAGGAGTTTCCTGGCAACCCTGCCCCCCTCATACCCCGCTTGTGGTCCTATTTGCTCTGTTGCTTCAGACCAACAGGGCGACCCACCTGAACTGCTACTGCTGGTCACATCTGAACGGTGTCTAATATTGACAGCTCTGGGTTAGGAAATCCCTGGAGATTCGGAGTGGTGGAGCTTTGGAAGGGCAGCGTTTGGGAAAGGAGACACTTCAGTGGGGGATAATGCCATCGAGTCCACCTTTCAGAGCAGCCATTTTCTCCAGGGGAGCTGATCTCCATACGCTGGAGGCCAGTTGTAATGCTGGGAGATCTCCAGGCACCACCTGGAGGCTGGCAACCCTAGATGTGCCTATGGCCTTGAAGGACCACAGTCCCACCAGCCATGTCAACCGGCAGCAACGCCTGGCATGAAGGCATTGGCATTCTTCTGGAATTATAGCTTTTCTTCAGACTACAGAGATCTGTAACCCTGGAGAAAACGGCAGCTTTGGAAGGTGGATTCCACGGCATCACTTCCCTGCTAAGTTCCCTCCCCTCCCCTGATTTCATCCCTAAATGTCTGGAATTTCCCAGTCCAGAGTTGGTAACCCTAACTATTTGCCTCTGTGGTACACAACGTCCCTCAAGTTGGTTCCCAAACTCTCGGGACCCTAGAGACTGGGGAAATTCCTAGAACGTCACCATAGAGGGTGGGAGAATTGAGCTGGGGGCAGGGAACGCCCCACAAGGTCTGGGAAGTTAGGAATCCTACCTCCAAAAGGTGCACCCCACTTTGTGGGACCCCCCCCCCAAAGGAGTGAAGGGGAGAGGGGGAACTTCAAGAGAACCTTATGTGAAATTGTGGTGCCCCCATGTGTCTCTCTAGAATGTAGAGAGCCAGTTTGGAGTAGCGGTTAAGAGCATGGACTCTAATCTGGGAGAACCAGGTTTGATTTGCCACTCCTCCACCTGCAGCTGCTGGTGTGACCTTGGGTCAGTCACAAGTTTCCTCAGGGCTGTCCTCTCAGGAGCAGTCTTCAAAAGAGCTCTCTCAGCCCCACCTGCCTCACGGGGTGGGGAGAGGGATGGAAAGGGATTGTAAGCCACTCTGAGACTCCTTCGGGTAGTGAAGGGCGGGGTAGAAACACCAACTCTCGTCCTCCTCTTTCTTGTTTAACCACAGCTGGATCCCAGAATCTGACTTGAAGGTTACCAACTCCAGGTTGGAAAATCCCTGGAGAAATTGTGGGTGGAGTCTGGGGAAGGCGGGGTTTAGGGAGGGGAGGGACTTCAGTGGGACACAATGCCATACAGTCCCCCTTCCAAAGCAGCCATTTCCTCCCCAGGGGAGCCAATCCCTGTCATTTGGAGACTAGTTGTCATGCTGGGAGGTCTCGTGGCCTCACCTGGAGGTTGGCAGCCTTATCTGGCTTCCAGAAGATGGCGATTCAGTTTTCCATCCCCGCAGCAATCCTTAAGCCCTGGTCTCTCTTGGGCAGGATGTGTTTTTTGCTGTTCAGGCTTCCGTCGAAGACCCAGCGCCCCTTTCACTTCAAAGGCCGTATCAGCTGGCATCGAAGACTTATCCCTCTTGAAGGCAGACCCAATAAAAATTTTTTTATTCGCCTTTAATCTTCCCCCAAAAAGTTTAATTGCCATGTAACGACATAACTATCGCAAGTCAATTAGTTTGCAATTAAGTCCCATTTACTATACATCCAGCAGGTCTTCGTGGCAATTAAAGACACCTAATGAACTCGTGGCGGAGATTGGATTTACATAGATCGGTTATGGAAAAAGGGCTCTTTGGGGGTCTCTGGAACGTCCCGGAATGAATGCGCGGCATGACAAACATTTAGTTACATCTCTGGGGTTCTTTTGGCGATGGAGCCTACTGAGCGTTTCCCGCGATATCTGGCGCATAATAATTTTCAGTGCAAGATGCATATGTATGAGGAGCATTACGCCCAGGCGTGAACCGTTGCTCTTCTTGCAATTTCCTGATTTGTGCAACTATCTGAAGCTGCCCTGCCGGCTCAGAATCTTGGGATTTTCTTTCCACTCCTGGAACAGGGCCAGTTTTCCACCTGAACATGCCAAGATACCCGGACTTGGTTCCCTGGCAGTTATCAGCAGCAAAGGATGCACCTGGAAGCTAGGGTTGCCAGCTTCCACGTGGAGCCGGGAAATCTCCTAGCATTACAACCGGTCATTGTTTGAGCGTCGGACTAGGGCCTGGGAGACTTGGGTTCGGATCCCCCTCTGCCCTGGGAGCTTGGGCCGGTTGCACCCTCTCGCCTAGTCCGCTCCACAGGGCCGTTGTTGCGGAGATAAAAGGGAAGAAGGGAGAATGTCCTTGTTAGCTGCTTTAGGTCTCCATCGGGGAGAAGAGCGGAGGGACGGACACTGACTTAAAAAAAATACCTTCGGTGATGCGTGACCCATTTTGGAGGGTAACCTGTGAACTGTGGGAAGGGTTATAAATTTAAGGGTTGCTAGCTCTGGGTAGGGAAATACCTGGAGATTTGGGGGTGGGGCCTTGGGAGGGCGGGGTTTGGGGAAGGAGCTCAGATGGGTTTAATGCCCTAGAGCCCCCCCTCCCCATAGCAGCCATTGCCTCCTCCAGGGGAACTGACCTTGGTTGTCTGAAGATCAATTGTAATCAGTGCTTCCCTCGAACCGGTGGAGTCTTGTGAGCAAAACTTCTACTTTTGTGAGCTACTGGCATTAAAGCCGCGAGCCAGTGATTTGGCTACTGCACACGTTAGTTTATTCTGGAGCCCTCCTTCCTGAGCGAAGACAAAGATGTGTGAGCCAGAGGCTAAAAACCTGTGAGCTAGCTCACACTGACTCAGCTTAGAGGGAACGCTGATCTCCGGGTGGCCCCTGGAGGCTGGCAGCCCTCAACGTAATCCTGGGCCAGCGTGCCTAATGTAGGGTTGAAACCTTCAGCCTTTAGAATCTCGAAGAACACAAAAATGCAAGACGTTCGGCTTACCATCATGACGGTAATAATCGAGGGAGCTCTACCCACCCCCCTCTTCCCTTTTCCCTTCCCCCCCCCTGTAATTTTCCCTGTAAGAATGTGGAAGGTGATTTCCTCTTCACAACATCCGAAGAAGTGAGCTCGGACTCATGGAAGCTTGTTCTGTGTGAGGCTTCTGTGCTGTCAGCAAATGAGCAGGCCTTTGTTAATTAAAACATAGTCCTTTATTCAGATACTGGTACAGGTCTCGATGTTTGTTAGTGATACCATACACAGAAGGCAGGGGACTATTATACCTGCAAACATGAAAGTATAAACATTGATCACCAATCAGCATTCAGTAAAATTGCGGGAAAGCAGATTCACCTTTTGTCATCCAGGGGTGAAAGAACATAAACATTCCCAGGCCGAACTGTGTGACCTAGAGGTGCCAGGTCCCCAGCAAAAAAGGACGGAACAAACAATAAAACAATTCCCAAGGCTACTTTGAACAGATAGTACTCTTAGCGAAAGGGGAGGAAGTACAAGGGAGTGGAAAAGGAGATAACTTTGTACTACGTGACACCCTGGTATGTGGGAATCCAAATTCTCGCCTGAAATGTAACATTGAGCAGACAAGTAATCTACACCAAAAAGGAGGGGTAATAAAGCATCTGGTCAAGCTGGCACTACAAAGGAAACGAAAGTAAGCGACAGAGCTGGGTTACAGAGATACATCAATGTCAGATTCATTTAATAGAAACATTTTAAAACATTCTGAAAAGACCTCCTATGCGAAGCAGAATCTGACATTCTGTAACTAACGTCGTTGGTCTTTTAAGATGCCGCCCAACTTCTGTTTTCTTTTGCTCCAGAAAGATTTGCACAGTTATACCTTTGCCGTGATTTTCTTCTTTTGCTTGCTATGTGTGCACAGTGCTAAGACTGTGGCAACATGCGTTGTTCCAGTTCAGTTTATTGTCCCGGTCCTTAGACCGATCGTACAAAAAAAGAGAAAGAAGTACACCTTTACAATATTCCCAAATTTAAAATACATCAATGAGACATTAAAATTTAATCTAATGTTTGACTACTGTAACCTTAAGAGCGTTTGGGGCACTGTAGCTTGGAGAAACGACAGCTGAGGGGTGACATGATCGATGTTTACAAGATTATGCACAGGATGGAGCAGGTAGAGAAAGAAGCACTTTTCTCCCTTTCTCACAGTACAAGAACTCGTGGGCACACCATGAAATTGCCGAGCAGTCGGGTTAGAATGGATAGAAGGAAGTCCTTCTCCCCCCAAAGAGTGATCAACACATGGAATTCACTGCCACAGGAGGTGGTGGTGGACTACAAGCATGGGCGGCTTCAAGCAAGGGCGACTTTCCAATTTCCCGGGGGGTCAAGGGCTGGGCCGGGGGGGAGGGAGGGGGGAGGGAAAGAGAGAAAGAGAGAGAGAGAGAGGTGTTGGCTATAAGTACCTTTTTGGTATTAGTTCCTCACCATGCTGGGCAGCCAGCCCCAGAGGGAGAGAGGGAGGGAGGGAGGAGTGGGTGTGGAGAGGTGTGCGGGGGAGTGGCTCTTGCAGTGGCAGCTTCTTCTTGGGCTGGGGAGGCATGGTGGCAGGCGGTTCACCCGGGGGGCGCTTAGTCCCCCCTGGAAAATTTCAGGGCTGGCCTGAGTCCCCGAGCCCCCGCCCAGTTGACGCCTATGGCTTCAAGAGGGAATTGGATCAACATCTGGAGCAGAGCTCCATCAGTGGCTATGAGCCACAAGGTATAGATAGGAACCCTCAGTCTGGGGCAAGTGATGCCCTGTATTCTTGGTGCTTGAGGGGCAACAGTAGGAGGGTTTCTGGAGTTCTGGCCCCACTGCTGGACCTCCTGAGGGCACCTGGTGTTTTTGGCCACTGTGTGACACAGAATGTTGGACAGGATGGGCCATTGGCCTGATCCAACGTGGCTTCTCTTACATTCTTATGTCTGGGGCAGTGATGCTCTGTTTTCTTGGTGCTTGGGGGGTAACAGTGGGAGGACTTCTGGAGTTCTGGCCCCACTGGTGGACCTCCTGAGGGCACCTGGTATTTTTGGCCACTGTGTGACACAGAGCGTTGGACTGGATGGGCCATTGGCTTGATCCAAAATTGGCTTCTCTTATGTTCTTAAGAGCAGAGGTCCACCAGTGGCTATTAGCCACAAGGTATAGATAGGAGGAACTCTCAGTCTGGGGCAAGTGATGCTCTGTATTCTTGGTGCTTAGTGGGAGGGGCAACAGTGGGAGGGCTTCTGGTGTCCTGGCCCCACTGCTGGACCTCCTGAGGGCACCTGGTTTTTTTGGCCACTGTGTGACACAGAATGTTGGACAGGATGGGCCATTGGCCTGATCCAACGTGGCTTCTCTTACATTCTTATGTCTGGGGCAGTGATGCTCTGTTTTCTTGGTGCTTGGGGGGTAACAGTGGGAGGACTTCTGGAGTTCTGGCCCCACTGGTGGACCTCCTGAGGGCACCTGGTGTTCTTGGCCACTGTGTGGCACAGAGTGTTGGACAGGATGGGCCATTGGCCTGATCCAACGTGGCTTCTCTTACATTCTTATGTCTGGGGCAGTGATGCTCTGTTTTCTTGGTGCTTGGGGGGCAACAGTAGGAGGGTTTCTGGAATTCTGGCCCCACTGCTGGACCTCCTGAGGGCACCTGGTGTTTTTGGCCACTGTGTGACACAGAGTGTTGGACAGGATGGGCCATTGGCCTGATCCAACGTGGCTTCTCTTACATTCTTATGTCTGGGGCAGTGATGCTCTGTATTCTTGGTGCTTGGGGGGGGGGGGGCAACAGTGGGAGGACTTCTGGAGTTCTGGCCCCACTGCTGGACCTCCTGAGGGCACCTGGTATTTTTGGCCACTGTGTGACACAGAGTGTTGTACTGGATGGGCTACTGGCCTGACCCAACACTGGCTTCTCATGTTCTTATTATGTTCTTATCTTATGTATCTAACTACTTTAGAATTTCCACAATCTGAGTATCGCCATACAGAAACTGGCTACGTGGTAGGTGATCTTGGGATTTCTATCAGATAGAAGAAACTCGAGTCTCTCTTTTTCAGAAAGGGCTGGCATTTATTCAGTCAACGGAGTGGGAACGTAAAGTATTAGGAATATTCCAGCCACTGCACAATCATGAAACTCCATTCTTACAGGATCTATAGAAATGACATTTAAAAGGATCCCCCCCCCCCCCCCGAACAGGGGAAAGGATGTTTGAAGTCAGGATTGCCAACCGATCCGAAGAAAAGCCCAGCCATTTGATTTGCAGGAACCAGCAGCTAAGATTCCTCAGACTCTGAGCATTACCAAATGAAACAACAAAGAACTGGTATCCTTTTAAAAGCGTGCAGAGCAAAGAGAGGGCCCCTTCCCCCCCCCCCCCGCCCGCCATGCGGTGAGCTTGCCTCTTCCTATCACCATCTGTGAATAAAAATGCCACGCGGAGTTTCGGGATCCAAAAGGGAGGACGGGGAAGATCGCGAGCTAATTTGCATTTTAATGAATTTTTAATTGAACTCAAATCTGTTGTTTCCCTTTAAAAGATGCGCTGTTGACTTTGCTCTGTCTGCCGCCGAGAGCCGTGTGGGATTTTAATGCGATACAAACAGTGATAATGTTAAGCTTAATTAGCCTGGAGAGCATGTCTGGGGTGGCAGAGAGGAGGAGTCGGGTGTGAGAGTGAGGCTGTTTGATCGGAGGGAATGGAGTCGCTTGGTTTCTTGGTCGAACTGCCCATCTCCAGGTGGGGCCAGGAGATCTCCTGGAATTACGACTGACTTTCAGACTACAGACATCAGTTCTCCTGGAGAAAATGGCTGCTTTGGGGGGTGGGCTCTGCGGCATTACGCCCCACTGTGGCCCCTCCTCTCTTCAAACTCCACCCTCCCCAGACTCCACCCCCCCAAAACCTCCAGGAATCTCACAATCCGGAGTTGGCAACCCTTAAATCTTGATGCTGGGGGGTGGATTCACGTATGCACTGGTGTCCTTTCATTGTTCAGTTCCGGAACTCCTTCTCAAGTCTCAACAGGAACGGCAGGCTCCAGATGAAGGAAAGAAATAAAAACTGGAACTGGAAGCTAAATGTGTGGGCTGTTGTGGTAGAATCTCACATTGAAGCAGTTTGGTGTAGTGGTCAGAAGCGCAGACTCTAACCTGGGAGGACTGGGTTTGAGTCCCCACTCCTCCACTTGCAGCTGCTGGATGACCTTGGGTAGGGTTGCCAAGTCTTCTGTACTTACCGGCGGGGGGGAGTCCTCCGTCGTTCGAGAGCTTCCTGGTATCATAGAGTTTTGGGGCGATTGCCAGAGCGTCGCCCTGGCAACGCCCCCAACGTGCTGACATCACAGCCGGGCGACGTCATTACGTTGGGGAAGGGGTGTGGGGTTCCCCCCGCCGGCCGAATGCTGGCCGGCGGATCAGGAACCCCTGTAGCAGGGGATCCCCCGCCCCCCGGGCTGACTTGGCAGCCCTAACCTTGGGTCAGTCACATGTTCTCTCAGAGCTGTTCTCTCAAGAGCAGTCCTCAAAAGAGCTCTCTCAGCCCCACCTACCTCACAGGAATCATATTGTTATTCTTCTAACTATATTTGTGAGAACTGGAGTCCAGAAAGGCAAATATAACCTCCCCCCCCCCCATGCTGGGCATACACACCCGAGACTCCCCCAAGGGAAGGAATGTCAGCTGAGACAGTTTTAAAGGGTAGCCATGTTGATCTGCAGTTAAAGAGTAAAATCTGAATTCAGTTGCACCTTCGAGACCGACATGAGACCAGCTGAGACAGAAGGCGGATGGAACATGAAGGCAGTAACACCCACAATCCCTTTCATTTGTTAACTTCCCCCTCATCCTGTAAGATCTGTGCACGGGGTTGCCAGGTCCGGGCTGGAAAATAACTGGAGACTTTGGGGATGGATCCAGGAGAGAGGGCGGGGTTTGGAGGAGGGAGGGGCCTCAGTCTGGCACAATGCATTCAAAGCAGCCATTTTCTCCAGGGGAGCTGATCTCTGTCTGCTTGGAGAAACGACAACTGAGGGGGTGACAGGGTCGAGGTTTACAAGATTCCGCATGGGATAGAGCGGGTAGAGAAAGAAGGACCTTTTCCCTTTTCCCTCACAAGACAAGAACTCGTGGGCTCTCCATGAAATTGCTGAGCAGTCGGGTTAGAACGGAAAAAAGGAAGTCCTTCTTCACCCAAAGAGTGATTCACACGTGGAATTCACTGCCACAGGAAGTGGTGGTGGCTACAAGCATGGACGGCTTCCAAGTGGGAATTAGATAAACATCTGGAGCAGAGGTCCATCAGTGGCTATTAGCCACAAGGTATAGATAGGAACCCTCAGTCTGGGGCAAGTGAGGCTCTATTTTCTTGGTGCTTGGGGGGGCAGCAACAGTGGGAGGGCTTCTAGTGTCCTGCCCCCACTGCTGGACCTCCTGAGGGCACCTGGTATTTTTGGCCACTGTGGCAAATGCCTAGGGGCCCCGTCCTGTTCTGGCACTGTAGCAGGCAGCTACGCAATTGCTCCAGGGTAGACAAAGTTCACGGCGGGCACTGATGTCCCAGGCTATCACGATCTGTTCTTTCCTCGCCTTGAAAACTGTACGTGACCTCCATAGGTCAGCTGTGACTTTATTTATTTATTTATTTAAATTGATATTCCACCCTCCTCCGAGCGAGCTCAGGGCAGATCACAACATAACTCTTAAAACACATCAATAGAATTTGCAGAATAATTAAAGGACGATTTAAAATACATAGGCTTAAAAAGGGAAAACACTAAACAGATTGCGCTGTTTCATTATATACCTCATTTTCAAGCTGGTGCCGTTGGGTCGGTAAGATCTTATTGGTCCGGGCGGTGCTGAGGTGGTAGGCTTCAATTTCGGCAGGGGTGGCCAAGTTTTTTTTTTTTAATTGGACGCCTGCCACATCAGCCAACGGCCTGGAAGATTATTTTGTCTATTCTGTTGTTTATGCTGTTTGTTAATTTTGTTTATTCTGGAAGGTTATTTTGTTCAGCTCAGCCAGTTCATTGTGGAGAGCCAGTTTCGTGTCGTGGTCAAGAGCAGCAGGCCTCTAAGCTGGAGAACCGGGTTCGATTCCCCACTCCTCCCCCTGCAGCCAGCTGGGTGACCTTGGGTCAGTCACAGCTCTCTCAGAAGAGAAGAAGAGATCGGATTTATATCCCGCCCTTCACTCACTCGGAGTCTCAGAGCGGCTTACAAACTCCTTTTCCCTTCCCCTCCCCACAACAGACACCCTGTGAGGTAGGTGGGGCTGAGAGAGCTCTTTCCCAAGCTGTCCTTGAGAGAACAGCTGGTACAGAGCTATGGCTTGCCCAAGGTCATCCAGCCAGGTGTAAGTGGAGGAGTGGGGAATCAAACCCGGTTCTCCCAGATTAGAGTCCACGCACTTAACCACTACACCAAACTGGCTCAGAGGAAGGGTAGGAGATTGTAAGCCACTCTGAAACTCCGAGTGAAGGGCGGGGTATAAATACCACCTCCCCCTCCCTCTCCCTCCTCCTCCTCCTCCTCTTCTTCTTCTTTCTTACTCTTCTTCTTCTCTCTAACATTACAAAATTTAAAAAAATAATGCCCAAGGCATGACATGTCCTAATCTGAATGGCCCAGGCTGGATGGGAGACCACCAAGGAAGTCCAGGGTTGCTACGCAGAGGCAGGCAAGGGCAGACCACCCTCTGTTCGCCTCTTGCCTTGAAAACCCGGTGGGGTCGCCGTAAGTCGGCTGTGACTAGAGGGCACTCTCCACCGCCGCCATGTGAAGTTCAAACATGGACTGGAAGATGATCTCTTTCAACTCAGCTTTTACTCTCCATGAAGAGCTTTCCCCCCCTCTGCTCAAGTTTCACTCGATGCCAGCTGTTATTTCGGAAAGCGGCTTGGCTAATATCCCATATGCCGCCCGATTTTGCCTCGGTGGCACAGGAGAAATTGAGCATCTCATCCACGGCTTCTTTAAAAATGTCACGCCTCCATTAGGAACAAATTTCTCGCCCAGATGTGGGGTGTGTGTGTGAAGGAGACCCTGTTCTGACCTTCAAAAGCTTGTCTTTTTAAATTGGCGAATAAGTACTAGAAAATAACAACGGCTGGCAGCCCAAGAATAGTCAGAATCCCATACGGCTGTTTTGATGACGGGCTACGGGAAAAGATAGGCGGCTTCAACATGCAGGATTGTCAGTGCTTTAGCTTCCAAACTGGAGTGCTTTTTGGGCGGGGGGGGGGGGGGGAGTATTCACACAGCACCTTGATTGTCCTTCACATGTATATGTATATTGCTATTGAGTCGCAACCAATTTATGAGGGCCAGTCTGGTGTAGTGGCTAGGAGCGCGGACTCTAATCTGGGAGAACCGTGTTTGATTCTCCACTCCTCCACATGCACAAGTTCTCTCGGAGCTGTTCTCTCATGAGCAGTCCTCGAAAGATCTCTCCTAGCCCCACCTGCCTCACAAGATGCCCGTTGTGGGGAGGGGAAGGGAAAGGAGATGGTAAACCGCTCTGAGACTCCGTTGGATAATGAAGGGTGGGGTATAAATCCAATCTCCACCTCTTGCTCCTCCTCCTCCTCTTCTTCTACTTCTTCTTCTTCTTCTTCTGTGGCCCTATAAGGGTTTTCAAGGCAAGAGACGTCCAGAGGTGGTCTGCCTCTGTGTAGCAACCCTGAACTTCCGTGCTGGTCTCCCATCTAAGTACTAACCTAGGCTGACCCTGCTTAGCTTCTGAGATAGGCCTTGGGCCTATCCAGGTCAGGGCACAATTGCGTTTAGTTTAGGGTTGCCAGGTCTGGTTTCAAAAATACCTGGAGACTTTGGGGGTGGATCTGGGAGAGGGCGGGGTTTGGGGAGGGGAGGGGCCTCAGCAGGGTACAGAGCCATAGAGTCCACCCTTCAAAGCAGCCGTTTTTTCCCCAGGGGAGCTGAACACTGTCAGCTGGAGGTCAGTTGTAAAAATGGGAGATCAGGGTCCACCTGGAGGCTAGCAACCCTGGTTTAGTTGTGTGTGTGTGTGTGTGTCTGTAAAATGCAGTGAAGTCACAGCCGATTTAGGGTGACCCCTCATGGAGTTTTCAAGGCAAGAGAGGAATGGTTGTGTCTTGCCACTTGCCTGCCTTTGGGTGGCAACCCTGGACTTGCTTGGTGGTCTCTCGTCCAAATACTAACCAGGACAGATCCTGCTTAGGTTCTGAGACCTGAGGAAATCAGACTAGCCTCAGCCACCCATGTCAGGGCCTTGCTTAGCTTGCTGGTATCCAAACCTGCACTTCTCCAATCTAGTATCAGCAAGTTCTGGCACTGGGCCACTGTAAATAGGGTTGCCAACCTCCAGGAGGGGCCTGGAGAGCTCCCGAATTCTCATCTGATCTCTAGACTATTGATTGATTGATCGATTGATTCATTTGATTGATTCATTTATATCCTGCCCTCCCTGCATAGCGGGCTCCAGGTGAGTTCCATTATACAAACTCAACAGCCACATAAATATGCAAATGACAGTTAAAACCAATTCAAATACATCAAAACTGAAATACAAATTGTGATTTCCAATCAATGCTCCCTCTAAGCTGTGGAGTCTTGTGAGCAAAAATTCTACTTTGTGAGCTACTGGCAGTAAAGTTGTCAGCGAGTGATTTGGCTGCTGCATGAATTAGTTTGATTGGGAGCTTTCCTTCCTGAGCAAAGACAAAAATGTGTGAGCCGGGGGCTAAAAAACTGTGAGCTAGCTCACACTAACTCAGCTTAGAGGGAACACTGTTTCCGATACTCCTAACCAGAGCCTCAACAGATGAGGGCCTACCACAAGCTGAGGTTCCAGACGGTTACTCGAATCTGCGGTCACTGGAGGGGAGGCCCAACAAGGTGTGGACGCCCACCGCCTCTGCTAAAAGCCTGGCGGAAGAGCTCCGTCTTGCAGCCCCTGCTGGAACTGTGAAAGGTCCCGCAGGGCCTTGATCTCATACGGGAGCTCATTCCACCAGGTAGGTGTTAGTTCCCCTGAGAAAATGGACTCTTTGGAGGGTGGCCACTGTGGTGTTACACTGCTCTGGGGTACCTCCCCTCCCCAAAACCCCCTCTTCCCAGGCGCCACCCCCAAATCTCCCTGCATTTCCCAACCCGGAGTTGGCAACGCTGGCTGTAGAACCGTTTTGCTCTGAGCCTCTCCCCAGAGGGAAAGAAGTGTGAAGAAAAGGAAAAAAAAGGGGCAGCCGATCAAGTGCCTCCCCAAAATTCCCACCCTGGGATTGTCTTCTAATGAATTTGTGGGTAGGCGGGCAATTCCTCTCTCTCACCGCTGTGCCAACCTCCCCCTGGAGAGATCACCTCGTGAGGACTTACTGGCAATTAAGCCTCCACACAACGGTTTTGCGAGTGGCAGACACCCCTCTTTAAGCTTCTTTCAAAAGCCCTTGGAGGATAATTCTTTCTCATTCTCCACTTTACGGAGCTGATCTTTCCACATGCGCGACATGCCCGGCTTGGCACTGCCACGTTTTCCTTTGTGGTTCGGTGGAAGCGGATTTTGCTTTCTTTGCTTGTCAACATTTCGGTTTGGAGAGCCAGAGATTGTGTGGGAGATCCTCCACCGATACGCTGCAAAAAAGAATTCGGTGTGTCTTAGTATTTTCTCTGGGATGGAAAGCACAGAGGAGGACCTGAAGAGGAGGACAGGGGGCAGGGTTGCCAACTCTGAGTCTGGAACTGCATGGAGATGTGGCGGTAGATCCTGGGAGGACAGCTCATCGTGGGGGGCGGGACTGGAGTTGTCTGTTGGGCCTCTTCCTGCAACAACTGCAGCTAGAGCCAGCGGGAGGAAGCAGCCAGGGAACAAAAGAAGAGACCAGCTTGTCTATTTTTATTTTTGCACAGTTCGCCTTGAATGTCCAGTGAGTGAAATGTTCCTCCTAGGTTTCTCAGTAGTGTTGCCACCCTCCAGCTGCGACCTGGAGCTTTCCTGGAATTACAGATGATCACTAGACTGTGGTGATTAGTTCCCCTGGAGACAATGGGTGCTTTGGAGGGTGGATTCAATAGTATTGTGCTGCACTGAAGTCCCTCCCCTCCCCAAGGTCCACCCCCCAAACCCCAGGAATTTCCCAAGCCAGAGTGGGCAACCCTACTCTATTGAAGGGCTTTAGCTGAACACTCTAACCACTGCACCATGGAATGACTGGAGGAGGAGGAGGAGGAGGAGGAGGAGGAGGAGGAGGAGGAGGAGGAGGAGGAGGAGAGTTGGATTTATACCCCACCCTTCACTCGGAGTCTCAGAGCGGCTTACAATCTCCTTCCTCTCCCCTCCCGACAACAGACACCCTGCGAGGTAGGTGGGGCTGAGAGAGCTCTGACAGAAACTGTCCTTGAGAGAACAGCTCTGACAGAACTGTGACTGATCCAAGGTCACACCAGCAGCTGCATGTGGAGGAATGGGGAATCAAACCCAGTGCTCCCAGATTAGAGTCTGCGCTCTTAACCATTACACCAAACTAGCCCAATATACAAACATGATGCAGTGCTTAAGTTTAACATGAGTTGCATTTCCTTCCTTCCTTCCTTCCTTCCCTCCCTCCCTCCCTCCCTCTCCTTTTTTCCTTCCTTCCTTCCTTCCCTCCCTCCCTCCCTCCCATCCTCCCACCCCTCCATCCCTCCCTCCCTCCCTCCCTCCCTCCCTCCCTCCCTTCCTTCCTTCCTTCCTTCCTTCCTTCCTTCCTTCCCTCCCTCCCTCCCTCCCTCCCTCCCTCCCTTTCCTCCCTCCCTCCCTTCCTTCCTTCCTTCCTTCCCTCCATCCTCCCTCCCTCTCTTCCTTCCTCCCTCCTTCCCTCCCTCTCCTTCCTTCCTTCCTCCCTCCCATCCCTCCCTCCCTCTGTTTTCCTCCCTCCCTCCCTCTCCTTCCTTCCTTCCTCCCTCCCTCCCTCCCTCCCTCCCTCCTGAACTGGCTTTGTGTTTTGTGAACTTTGGAGACTTTTATGCGACACCCTCCGCCCCTGCCCCAGTCCAGCTTTGCTTTCCTTGAGAAGGTATGAAGAGCTTTTTTCTTCCTGCTACACTGAGGTGCCAAACATCGAAGAAGAGAGGAAAACTGGTTCTGGGCAAACTGCTGTTCCTTCTGACTTGGTACATTTATGAAATCAACAACTGCAGACTGCACTACTGATCTCTGAATGATGCATCCATGGATGGGGGAGTAACAGCCCCTGCCTAGCTGCGAATTGGTGGTAGCCCTTCAGCCGTCTCCAGGCCCCGACAAAATGCCCTGCGTGATCTGTGCAGGCGCCAGCCACGGCCTCCCATGAACCAGTGTTGTCAGCTTCGCAGCCAGGCACTCAATCACCCCTTGGGTGGAAGACTTCCTGGGACGCCACCTCCATTAGTGCCTCACCTCCAGCCCCTGGCTCATTAGGCAGCGATGATTCACGACAGGAGCCCCAGGCTGAGACACAGCGCGGCTTCAGACCTGGAATGATCCTCGCTGGCTGCCGGTGACGAGCTCCGGCGGCGACGCCATATGCTGTGTAATAAGGGCTGAGCACAATCCTTCCTCGATTCTTCCTGCCACTCTTGGCGCCTTGATCGGAAGGACGGTGATGTGAAGTTCGGGGGTATAATGCAGGGAGAAACTTCCGACGGTTTAAAAAGGGGCAAAAACTGTCAATCGTCGTACAGTTTGACGTGAGAAGTTCACGAAGACGTTCAGAAGTCCTGTTCAGGCATCTCCAGAGCAAAAGGTTTCAATTATTCTTCCTTTCAGCTTCTCTGCCCTGCAGTGTGCCGTGGGAATGCTGTGCACTGCAAAGCATTCTGGGACATGCTCCTGGTCAGGCCGATGCGAGGCATTTCCTTGCCCCAAGGAAGGGGCTGCCGTCGCCTCCTGCATGCCTGATGGCTGTGAGCCAGCCAA
Source organism: Lepidodactylus listeri (assembly GCA_029233225.1). Classification (NCBI taxonomy): domain Eukaryota; kingdom Metazoa; phylum Chordata; class Lepidosauria; order Squamata; family Gekkonidae; genus Lepidodactylus; species Lepidodactylus listeri. The sequence continues at coordinate 7,653,472 of JARCFY010000021.1, read as the reverse complement.
ACCCACGTGGTGCGTTCATTACCCTCCTCACTGTGGTGTAAACTTGCATGGTTTGGCCAGAGAACCAGTCCTGGTTCAAGGTGCAAAGTGTCACCTTACACAGATCATGAGTACCTCTCAATCTCCTTTTGGAAAACTCACTGGCTCTGTGGAACAGAACTCCAAAAGGCTGAATCACCAAAACATACGATGCAATAATCCACCTAAAACGGTGGCAAGCTGCTAAGCCATCAACACAAATGGCAACAAGATTGTGAAACTGACTTTACAGATGTTTAGTGGAATCATATCTGGTCTTCTACACTGTTATCCTCACCTGTCATTAGCACAAAACTTCAATCCTACAAGATAATCACACAATGGTACCTTAGGCCAAGGGTGTCAAATGTGCAGCCCATGGGCCAGATCAGGCCTTTGGAGGGCCCCAATCTGGCCTGCAAGGACCTGACTGTTTCCTACTTCCATTTGCAGCTTGCTTTACCAGTCCCTTTCAATCGCACAGGAGTGGTAGATAGGCAAGGCTCTCCTGTGTGATTGAGAGAGCCTGGCAAAGAACTGGCTGAGGCTCCTCCCCCTCCTCCTCCCAGGGGGAGGGAGGGAACAGCCAGAGCTTGCTTCCTAGTCAGACTGCAGGAGACAAAGGGAAGCCTTTCTTTCCTTCTACTGGCTGAGGCTCCTCCCTGAAGGAAAGGAGGGAGGGAACGAGGGAGAGCTTGCTGGGTTGCCTCAATTGCATGGGAGAAATACCAAGCACCTTTAAGATCAACAAAGTTTTGTTCAAGGTATGAGCTTTCGTGTGCCTTGCTACAGTGTTTGTGTGTTTTGTTGGGCTCTTTATACCAGGGCTCTCCTGGGTGCAACTGGGTTCCCTCCCCCTTTTCACTGTATTCATGCCCTCATGATCCAGCCTTTCTCAGTAAGAAAGCAATGTGGACAATTTTAGAGGAGGAATAACAACAAGTCAGTGAGGTGGATTGGGCTGAGAGTGTGTGCCCACACCAAGTTCACCCAGCACATTCTCTTTGTAGGAAGTTGTAGTGATTTCTCTGGGTAAGAGTATAGTTTTGTTGTCAAACACATGGCCCTCAGTCTGTGTTAGTATGCCTTCTCATGTTCTTGACCAGCACACAAAACAACTTATGTACAAAAGGTTGCAATGCCCAGCCATTTCATGTTTTCCCCTGGGTCCTAGGCTAGGAACACTGAGCATGAGATTTCTGTAATGAATGTCAACAAATCAAAAGTAGGTTTGCAGCTTACTGTCAGGATCTGAGGATCCTAACAAAGTATTCTTTATGCATTGTATAATTATAGAGTCGCTCTGTGCGGATGCAATTGTAACTCCTTGCTATCTCTCTCAAGCTGTCTCAGGTTTCCTCCCTTCTCTTTATTGCTCTGAGTTATATTGCTCTTTGAAGGTCTGGTCAATGTAACAGTTTCATCTGGGAGAATGGCGACCTCGCACACCTACAAGTCACCCGAGACCAAATGGCCTCTTCCCCCCTGCATTCCTTCCCTCCCTGCCCTAGGAGACACGGAACTGGCTTATCGCTGTGAGAAGTCCTTGAAAGGACACTTTGTTATGTATATCCCGGGCACATCTGTGGCGCCTAATTCAAGAGGGGAAAATTTATAACTTTCACACTTCACCTTTCCGGTGGGAAGTAAAACGGCTAAGATCTTTAACCACGCTTTTTTCCCTTCTTGTGATCGGTTGAATATCGGGGTTTCAAACTGTACCGGAGGGTATATTAACCCTGACTGTTGTGTATATGGTATCTCTAATAAACATTCGAGAACCTGTCATGCAGTACTAAGAAAATAAAGAACTCTGTTTCATCAACAAAGGTCTGATCTTTGACTGCTTAGGGCAGAAGCCTCACACTGACAGATACACACCTGAGCAGCATACTCAAGATTGCTACAGCACAGACATTTTGATGCAATAATTCAGAGCAAGAGGTGTCTGTTAAATAACCAGAGACTGTTAAATAGAAAAATATTGCAAGATTGCTAGTGTTTTAAGCATCTTTTATTTAAAGTTTGTAAAAAATCTTTTTTTTGTAATAAAGCTTTTATTTTTTTCCATTGTTTTTTTAACACAATTAGCTTTTATACATATTCCATTCTCTATAAAACTGCGTACTAAGTTAAAAAGATATAATTATTAAATGACTTCCCACCCCACCTGCACCATCATATATATCGACTGATAAACATATATATAAAAATATTTGTCTCCTAAGGTAACATTTTGAACTATTATAACTTTTATACATTTAAATTGATTATCAAAGTATTAGTTAGGGACGGTTACATTTTGTGGTTAACCACAGACTCATTTTTTGCGTTATAAACATATTTCATCATTTCAATAGTTAGAAAGTGTAAAAATATTATTTTTCATATCCCAATACTGCTCCATATATTCCTTCAAATCTTTCCAATCTTCTAAGAACTTCGCTAAGTCTTGATTGATTAATTTTCTTGTCCATTTATCCATTTCTGCCATAAATAGCAGTTTTCTCCACCATTCCCATAGTTCTGGAGTTTTCTCGCATTTCCAATTTTGCACATAGACCATTCTTGCTGTTATTACCATATACCATACCAGTGTCCTTTTACCTATACTTACATCTTCTAACCTAAGACCAAGCAACAACATTTCAGGCAATTTTTTAAACTTACATTTCGAAATTTTCTCTGTTTCAGCATGGATCACACACCAAAAACCCTTAGCTTTATCACAAGTCCACCACATATGATAGAACGATCCTTCTTTTTGCTTACATTTCCAACACTTGTTAGACATATTTTGACCAATATTTGCTATTTTTTTTCAGAGTCGTAAAAAATCTTTAATTGTGTTTGTCTGTGTCCTTTATGAAGTTTATATCTCTGCTACTTGGCATTACACTTTATGACACACATGGCCCGACCCCACGAGGTCTCATCGATGTCAGATCCGGCCCTCATAACAAATGAACTCACCTGCCTTAGGCTGAAGAAACAAGCTTTAATGTTGTCTTCTCATTCTTCTTTATGATGGAAGAAATATGGGGAGATGGGCTTCTTTGCACACTGCTGGGGGCGATGCAAGCTTGTAGAAGACTTTTGACACGGTACCCTTTCACAAATACGACTTATCACAGGATACACAATCCCGCTTTCCTCAGAACTGATCTTCCTAGACATCTGGCAAACGACAGACCTCCCGAAGATCAAGGGTGAACTGATGTCAGGATCTGACAATCGCTTGCTTGTTCTACAACTGCCTTAATGTTACTTTTGCTTTCTTTGTGCTTTGCTATCGCCCAAATGTTTTATTGCTTGCCTTGAAGTAGGAATTGCTGCCCTGTTTAGTGTTACTTTTCCCCAGGAGGATGGCCTCTCGCATTCCTATGCGTCACATAAACAACTGTGCCGGTCTTGTCCGGTTCCCTCCCCCTCTCCTGTGAGACTCTATGTGTGTTATCAGAGTGGGTACAACCTTGGAAGTTATTTTATTGTCTCCGGCCAAATGTTATGCCTAGTGTTCGCACATCTGGGTCACTCAGGCCAAGAAGGGAATTTTTATAACTTTCCCACCTTTGGTGGGAACAAACGGTTGCCATTTTCTTCCTGCTTTTTTGTATGTATTCTGATTGGATGTTTATGCATAAGCACCTTTGCAGGAAGGTATATTAACCCAGGTCATCTTTATTCTGTATCTCTAACAAACATCGAGTTCCTGTTCCAGTATTAGAAATAAAGAACTCTGTTTGACTACAAAGGTCTGATCTTTTGCTGATAGTACAGAAGCCTAACAACTAATAACTAGTCTCCTAGTAGCGGCTAAGACATCGAACTCTTCCACATGGAAATGGCACCTAGCCCCTAAATGCACTTGCTTGTATAACGAGGTTTGGGACCATTTCATTACGGAGAAGGTCACAGATTGTCTTCAGCAGTCAGAAATCTATCCAACTTTATGGAGAAATGGCTCCCATTCCTAGAACATGTCACAACGAATGATCGCCGGCCTCACAGTCCTGTATATCTAAACATGCTCTGTTCCTAACACTCTTTTAGCACGAATACTTACCCCACACTTATCCCAACCTCCACAGTGTCTAGCCGTTCTTCTCCTCATCGACACTGGGGATCCAAATGAACAAGCCTTCAAAAAGGGCATTACGTACCTTCTGGACTCAGACACCTCTACATGCTGCAAAGTTCAATATGGTTTTCCGCATTCTGTTCCAGTGTTGTTAGACGTATATCCTGACTCACTTACTATGTTGCACAATCCATAATGCTTAGCTTTGTTGTTAACATAAAGACATAACAACATAAGAGAAGCCAATGTTGGATCAGGCCAAAGGCCCATCCAGTCGAACACTCTGTGTCACACAGTGGCCAGAAACACCAGGTGCCCTCAGGAGGTCCAGCAGTGGGGCCAGGACACTAGAAGCTCTCCCACTGTTGCCCCCTCCTATCAAGCACCAAGAAGATAGAGCATCACTTGCCCCAGACTGAGGGTTCCGATCTTGACCTCATGGCTAATAGCCACTGATGGACCTCTGCTCTTAAGAACATAAGAGAAGCCAATGTTGGATCAGACCAGTGGCCCATCCAGTCCAACACTCTGTCACACAGTGGCCAAAAACACCAGGTGCCCTCAGAAGGTCCACCAGTGGGGCCAGGACACTAGAAGCCCTTCCACTGTTGCCCCCACCCTCAAGCAGCAAGAATACAGAGCATCACTTGCCCCTGACTGAGAGTTCCTATCTATACCTTGTGGCTAATAGCCACTGATGGACTTCTGCTCCAGATGTTTATCTAATTCTCTCTTGAAGCCGTCCATGCTTGTAGCTGCCACCACCTCCTGTGGCAGTGAATTCCAGGTGTTAATCACTCTTTGGGTGAAGGAGGACTTCCTTTTATCCATTCTAACCCGACCGCTCAGCAATTTCATTGAGTGCCCACAAGTTCTTGTATTGTGAGAAAGGGAGAAAAGGACTTCTTTCTCTACCTGCTCCATCCTGTGCATAATCTTGTAAACATCGATCATGTCACCCCTCAGCCGTCGTTTCTCCAAGCTAAGGAGCCCCAAGCGCTTCAACCTTTCTCCATAGGGAAAGTGTTCCAACCCTTTTATCATTCTAGTTGCCCTTTTCTGCACTTTTTCCAATGCTGTAATCTCTTTTTTGAGGTGTGGCGACCGGAACTTTACACAGTACTCCAAATGAGGTCGCACCATCGATTTATACAGGGGCATTATGTTACTGGCTGACTCGTTTTCAATTCCCTTCCTAATAACCCCCAGCATAGCATTGGCCTTTTTCATTGCAGTCACACATGATATCATTCAACTTCGTACTATTTGTAAAATTAATAAAAAGCTAGTGGGTTTTTTTTTAAAAAAAAGGTGCAAAGTGTGTTCCCACAGCATTAGGGTTAGTCATTTGCTTGGCTTGGGGAAAAAATGTTCAGGTGAGTGGTCAAACATTGGTCAAGTATTTTTTTTTAAAACCAGGGATACTTAATTATTCACCAGTTCAGCTCGGATTCTGCTTGCTGGTCACCATCAGCCAGCTCTCTGGATGCACCTGAAAGAATTTGGATCCATATCTTTATAAGATTGCATGATGTTCTCACGGCGGCAGCCCACCCCTCCCTCCCTTCTGTCTGCTGCTGCCTCCAATTGTTAGAACGGATGTAGGTCAAAGAAGAAGAAGAAAAACTCCATGTCAGGTTTTTGAATTGTGACTTACTACTTAGATGTCTCTATGTGTGTATGGTTTTTGTGCAGGTTTGTGGCCATGAACCACCACCACTCCGCTCTTGGGAAAGGAGCATTTGCACTTGTCAGGGATCAGCAGAAGAAGGGGTATGGCCAGTGTGCTTTTGCCCAAATCATGAAAGGGAGGGTTGCCTCAGTACTAAGTTCTCGTGGCCCTTTTTTACACACCCAGGGAAATGTTGGTTACCAATTTGGGGTCAGGAAGCAATTTTTCTGCAGGCCAATTTGGCTGGAGATCTGGAAGGTTTTTTGGTCACCTTCTGGGTGTGGAGCAGGGGTCACTGCAGGTGTGGAGGGGGAGGTATTTGTGAATTCCCTGCATTGTGCAGGGGGTCAGACTAGATGACCCGGGAGGTCCCTTCCAGCTCTGTGATTCTATGATTCTCTTTGTGTGTTGCCTGAGTGCACAGAAAGGGTTATGCTCTCAAGCTGGAGAATGTGCAGATATGGGCAGCCACTGATCCTACCCATATACAGGGTGGCACATTCAGAAATAATACTAATAGTTAATGTATGGCATTGTGCGTAGAATAGCTGGGAGATCCTGTGAGGCTTCTGCACTATCAGCAAATGATCAGACCTTTGTAGTTAAACAGAGTTCTTTATTTCAAATACTGGAATAGGGTCTCGTTGTTTGTTTGGGATACAGAATGAAGAGGGTTAGGGATTAATATACCTACAGGCACAAATGCATAAACAAATCCTACCAATCAGCATACACCTAAAATGCGGGAAAAGAAATGGCGACTGGTTGTTCCCATGAAAGGTGCAAAAGTTATAAAAATTCCCTTCTTGCCCTGAGTGACCCAGATGTGCTAAGTCCTAGGCAAAACATTTGGGCAGTGACAATAAAATAACCTTCAAGGCTATACCCAGCCCGATAGCACCCTGAGAGCCTGGGAGGAAGAGGAGGGAGGAAGCTTTGACAAGATATCTGTTGTTTATGTGACATGTTGGAATGTGTGAACCCATCCTCCCGGGGAAAGAGTAACATTAAGCAGGAGAGCAATTTCTACTTCAAGGCAAGCCATAAACTATGTAGTGAGATAGAGAGAACAAAGAAACAGAAAGCAACTTTGCAAATAGCATAGAACAAGCATCCTATTGTCAGATTCTTACATTAAATGTAACTTACAGGATAACATGAAGCAATGCATACTTATGAGAATCTGACAGATCCTAAGATTCTCTGGCAGCCAGAAGTTCTAGCTCTTTAGTGTTAAAGCTTTACTTTGTGTGAAGCTTTACTCAGATGTGTGAAGCCGTCTCAGCAGTACCTATCGAGAGGGGCAGTCCTGCGGATATGTGGTCCCCAGGTGATGTAGGACATTTACAGGCAGCAGCACCATGAATTAAATCCAAAAACTGGTCAGGAGCCAATGGAATGACTGCAAAACAGATGTGATGCGCACATTCTTCCTGATAGTAACTGAGCTGAGTTGTCTCCAAGGGCAGGCCCATGTAGAATGTGTTACAGTAGTCTAGTGTCAAGATTATTGTGGCATGGATCCAAGGAGCCAGATTAGGTTTGTATCCTACCCTTCCTGTAAGGATCTCATGGTAGCATATGTGGTTACTCCCTTCCTCATCCTTACCCTCAAAACAACTCTGCGAGGCAAACAGAGGCTGTATGTCTGCCAGTTTGGTGTGGTGGTGAAGAGCATGGACACTCATCTCGGAGAACCGGGTTTGATTCCCTGCTCCTCCTCCACATGCAGCTGCTGGCGTGACCTTGGGTCAGTCACAAGTTCTCTCAGAGCTGTTCTCTCAACAGCAGTCCTCTAAAGAGCTCTCTTGGCCCCACCCGCCTCCCAGGGTGTTTGTTGGGGGGGGGGGAGGGAAGAAAAAGGAGGTTGTAAGCCACTCTGAGACTCCGAACAAAGGACAGGGTACAAATCCAATCTCTTCTTCTCTCTTTCTAAATCTGCATGTTGCCCCTTTTCACCAACATGGCCACTATCCACACTGGGAGGATTATGGGCAGTGTCTGAAAGTCCCTTATATCTACACTTTTTTGTAAAAAGGAAACCAAGCACAGTAAATGTACTAATTTCGCCTTAATTAAACCTCTTTGTCTTTTGCACCAGAAGGCAGTGCTATTAGACTCTCAGGGCCACGGGCAATCCGTTAAACGGCCACACACTGAGTTTTGCTCTGAGCACTGCAGAAAGGGAGAGGGAAGAGAGGCACGGCACAGTCTGAGGATCGGGTTCAGTTCCAGGAACCAGCTCTTAGCCATGGGGGTGGGAAGGAACAATCCTCCAGAAGCCGATAAGCCCGGGGTGGTACATTGGTAGGATAACAGGCCGCATTTAGAATTTGCTTGTTATCTTGAAACCCACAAAACGCTGGAGATAGAACTTATAAGTAAGCTGCTAAGCTCTTGGCATTAATCCTTTTTTCATATCATGGACTGCTTCAAGAGGGAATTAGATAAACATACGGAGCAGAGGTCCATCAGTGGCTATTAGCCACAAAGTATAGATAGGAACGCTCAGTCTGGGGCAAGTGATGCTCTGTATTCTTGGTGCTTGAGGTGGGGGGGGGCAACAGTGGGAGGGCTTCTAGTGTCCTGGCCCCACTGCTGGACCTCCTGAGGGCACCTGGTATTTTTGGCCACTGTGTGACAGAGTGTTGGACTGGATGGGCCACTGGCCTGATCCAACACTGGCTTCTCCTATGTTCTTATATTCATAAGGAGGAAGGGGGAATCAACGAGGAATCTATTTTGCCTGCACCCAAGTGACCAACAATGCAGTCCTAGAACCACTTTAGAGTCCAGTGGCACCGTTAAGACCAGCAAAGGTTCTTGCACACGAAAGCTCATACCTTGAATAAGCCTTTGTTCGTCTTAAAGGTGCCGCTGGACTCCAGATTTGTTCTACTGCTTCAGACCAACACGGCTGACCACCCAGCGCAATCCTAAACAGAGTTCTACATTCATTGTCTTTGGTGGATTTAGAAAGGCATAACTCGGTCTAGGACTGGACTGCAAGAATCATGCGGAACACAGTCGGCATGTTGGCACATTTGGAGGGCAGGGTGAAACAGGACGTTGCCTTATACTCAGGGGGGTTTTTTTGTAGAAAAAGCCCAGCAGGAACTCATTAGCATAATAGGCCACACCCAACAGGAGAAACTCATTAGCATATTAGGCCACACCCCTGACAGAGCAGCTCCCTCCCAGGATCAACTTCCCCAGGTACCCCGTGGCTTGCGGGGCGCATGGGGAAGCCGAGGAAAGGAAGGCAGTTTCTGGATCGGGGGAACCCGAGGAGGGGCGGCAGTTTAAACTGCCTCCCCTCCCTGGATCGGCTTGGCTTCCCCAGGTGCCCTGCAGCTTGCGAGGCACCTGGGGAACCAGAGGGGGAGGGAGGCTGTAGGCGTGGCCAACTCAGAAGCCAGCCGGAACTCCGTTCCTGTGCGTTCCTGCCCCCCAAAACAGCCCTGCTTATACTGAATCAGACCATCGGTCCATCAAGGTCAGTATAGTCTACTCAGGCTGAGGTTTTTCACATCACCTACCCCTTGATCCTTTCAACCGGAGATGCCAGGGATCGAACCCCGGACCTTCTGAACACCAACCAGATGTTCCACCACTGAGCCAAGGAGCCTTCCCTAAACAAAGCTCCTTTCTTCTGAGTCAGGCCCTTGGTCTCTCAAGCTCAGTCCCGTCTACTCAGACTGGCAGCAGTAACCCAAACGGTCTTGTGACCCTGATGTTAACAGAATCTCTTCTGGCGATTTGGCTGACCAACATAGAGAACAAAATCTCTGCAATGGGCTGCAAGTTGGATGATCTCTCTTAAATATCACCAAATTCTTCCTTGTTCTCACCAACAAAAGCGTACATTTCTGCTGAATTTTTAATCACTATTCTGTTGTTACCATAATAAAAACTCAGTCCTTGTGGTATTTCCCAACGGAACCTTATTTTTTTCTCTTTCGGTTTGTCTGTCAGACGCTTGAATTTTTTCCTGTCTTGCAAAATTGCTCTGGGCAGTTCTTTCATTACGATAACTTTCTTTCCACCTATTTCAAAGGAGTCTGTAAAGCATTTCTTGTAGATTTGTTCTTTTGTCCTCTTCATTGTAAATTGTAAATGATCTCTAAAATGTATAAAATTTTGTGAAAATGGTTTAACGCTGATGAAATGGTAAAAGAACAAATGGTAAAAGGGGCGATAAACTTTAACAAAGACATTGAAATGGAATCTTGGGAATTTTTATGGAAAAATGCTATGGGTATATCTACATGTTATAACTTAAAAGAAAATTGTTTTAAAATGATGTACAGATGGTATATGACACCTAAAAAAATTGCAAATATTAATCAGAATATGTCTAACAAGTGTTGGAAATGTAAAAAGAAAGAAGGTTCTTTTTATCATATGTGGTGGACTTGTGATAAAGCAAAGACTTATTGGTCTATAATACATGCAGAAATGGAAAATTTTTTGAAATGTACATTTAAGAAGTTGCCTGAAATGTTATTGCTTGGACTTAAATTAGAAGAGATAAATGTAAAGAAAAGGACAATAATATGGTATATGATAACAACAGCAAGAATGGTGTATGCACAAAATTGGAAAAATGAAAAAATACCAGATGTGTGGGAATGGTTGAAAAAATTGTTATACATGGCTGAAATGGATAAATGGACTAGAAAGTTAAATGACCTGTACTCAGAGACCTTTTTAGAAGATTGGAAAGATTTGAAAGAATATGTTGAAAAATACTGGGACATGAAAAATTACATTTATACATGGTTATAATAACATAAAGCAATAGAATTAGAGTATGTGAATGTATTAAGGATAATTAGATAATGAAGTTGTTTTTTATTTTAGAATTATATAAAAATATAGAAAGTAAGAATTAGTATATAAGTATTTTTAAGGTATATGACCGTTACCAGAAATGTAAACATAGATATAAGTATTACTATTTTGGATAAAGTGGAAAATGTGTTATGCTTCAGATGTGGTGGGAAACCGCCAATACAAGATAAAAACAAGATTATACAAATAGAACAAAATGTTATGTAATATAGAAAAAAGGATTTGTAAAAGATAATTTTAATGTTTTGAAAAATAAAAATTTTTTACAAAAAAAAAAAAAAAGTTTGATGATCTGTTACCCTTGCCGGAGCAGAAAGCTTTCTATTTACTTAAACAAAGACTCCTGGAGATAGAGGGGCAAGAGCTGAGAAGGCTTGCGCATAGACATTGTTCCCCTTTGAGTTTGGGACTTTCCTTTAGTCACATCTCTACAGGTTACCTGACTACCTTGTTTCAGTCCCACCTCCGTAGGGCTTTTATGCTAGCTCGGTTTGACGTCTTGCCCTCAGCTGTACTTTCGGGAAGATTCAAAAAAATCCCCTACAGAGAGAGATTTTGCCCATGTGGGATGGGGGAAATTGAATCTATTGGTCATGTGCTTTTACACTGTAGTTCTCATAACGATATTCGTCTCGCTTATATTGAAGCGGTGATCGCCCCCCTCCGGGATCAATCCGAGGAGTTCATTATTGATACCTTGTTGTCATCCCAGAGAGCTGAAATTCTTGAGACTGTAGCAAGTTTTTTATACGAGGTCTCTAGGAGGAGAGCCTTGTATTAGGTTGGACTGGAAAACCGTGTTTTACCTGGCTATTTTGGGGTATATCGCCGAGTGCATTGTATTGTTTTTATGCCAATAAAGGTATTGTTATTGTTATTGTTGTATTGTGACTGGCAGCAGCTCTCCAGGGTCTCAGGTTGAAGGTCTTTCCCATCACCTGCTGCCTGGTCCTTTCAACTGGAGATGCTGAGGATCGAACCTGGGACCTCCTGCGCTCCGAGCAGATGCTCTTCCGCTGAGCCACAGTGGTAAGGTAAAATCCACGGCTGTTTGGGTGGCATTCAACTTGGGAGGGTTACATGCTGTGTGGGACTGTTCTCCAATTGGTTGGAGAAGCAACCTTTCCAAACGCAGAGATCGGAATTCTTCTTCCATGCATTCACGTTGCCTAGCAATAGCTGGCTCTACCTGCTCCATTCAAAAGAAGAAGACAAGGAAGGGGGGGGGGGGGAATGCCGGGTTCGGCTCTTGCTGGGGTGCATCGAAGGGGAGAGGGAGGATGAAAAGGAAAGAGATGCTTATGACCTTCCAAGGCCAATCGCCAAAGAAAAGATTTCACCGGTCTGGAATAATACAGCCACTGAATGGGAAAAGCTTTTTGAAGTGTAAAAGCAGGGAGACTGTCAGAGGACTGTGGAGTGGGTTTGTGCATTTCTGACAGTCCAGTGTTGTGGGGAGGTCGCCTCTCTCGCGGTTACTTTGTCAAAGGACGATTGGGGGACTGACCCGACCCAAATGACACCCGAATTAATTTTAACACGCACTTTGGAGCGCTCCTTGTGAACCATGGGGTTGAATCCAGACTCGGTTTCCCAATGGAAGAATGCAGCTCTCCTGTCTTCCTTTTCCCACCATTCGCCACAGAAGTGCTGCTCTGGGGGGGGTGGAGTTGGGGGTCCCTGAAAGCCAAACGGCAAGCGGCGTGGCGGCCTCAGGTCCATCCATGGGTCATTTCATAGAAAAAGAGGAGCTCATTAACATAACTCATTAGCATAACTTATTTGCATATGCTAAACCACCTGACATCACCGGAAGTATGTCAGAAGGCAAGGAAGGAAGGGAGGGAGGAAGGAAGGAAGGAAGGAAGGAGCTGGCGGAGAGGGGAAGCCTTCGGAAGGCTGGTCGGAGGAACAAGGACCTTTCCAGGGGACGGGGTCATTTTGCTGCAGCCAGGACACAAGCAGGCATTCCCCCGCCGAGGGTGGGGGGGTTGGCACCAACTCCCGGAGCTGAGCTCCCCCAAGCTCCTGCTCAAAATGACCCCTGGCGTCCATCCCATGGCTGCCGCCGTTGCCGTTTTAGAAACATTTTTAGTCCTTTAAAAATTGCTGCAAAACCCTGATTGGGATTGGGCACATGGCATGGTGGGCCAGGAGAAATTGTGCCCCACCCTGAGCCATTTCAGGAGTCAAAATGACCTCCCAAGGGAAGGCGACTAAGCTGCTTTGAGGCTCCTTAGGGTAGAGAAAAGTAGGGCATAAAAACGAACTCTCCTCCTCCTCCTTCCTCCACTTGAAAAGGCACAGTGGGGACAACAACTTCTAGGGCTGCTGTGCTATGTGCCCTGTCTGGATTGGGAGGTGGGGCTGAGAGAGCTCTTTCGAGGACTGCCCTTGAGAGAACAGCTCTGAGAGAACTTGTGACTGACCCAAGGTCACGCCAGCAGGCTGTATGTGGAGGAGGAGTGGGGAATCAAACCCGGTTCTCCCAGGTTAGAGTCCACGCTTCTAACCACTGCACCAAACTCACTTTACTTTGTCCATCCACTTAAATCCATCTTCGTCATCATCAAAGGAATAAGGACCGCATTTTCCTTCTGCTCACAGATGTTTAAAGAGCTGCTGTGTTTTGTTCAGTTAGCAAAACACTTCCTCCCCTGCTTTTTGTGCGTTTTTTCAACTGGGTGCTTTCATAGATCAGCTTCATCCTCCCAGAAGGCCAAGGGTATGCTCTGTCACCGGCCCCATTTTAAATCTATATACCTGCTCACAAGGTTCCCAGGTTTGGGTTGGGAAATTCCTGGAGATTTGGGGGTAGAGCCCGAGGAAGGCTGGGTTTGGGGAAAGGAGGGGCCTCAGCAGGGTATAATGCCACGGAGTCCACCCTCCAGAGCAGCCATTTTCTTCAAGGGAACTGATCTCTGTTGCCTGGAGGTCAGTTGGAAATCTGGGAGATCTCCAGGCCCCACCTGGAGGTTGGCAACCTTATGGCAGCATTCATAGATGACAAAAGTTTAAGATCAGGGCCTGAGGCATCTTTCCCCCCTAGTCCTCCTCTTCTTTTAATTTGTAACATCTAGTCTGAGAAAGATTTCGGAAGAACTCTAAAGTTTGTGTACCAGTTTGGGTGCAGTGGTTAGGAGCATGGACTCTAATCTGGGAGAACCGGGTTTGAATCCCCACTCCTGCACATGCAGCTGCTGGCATGACCTTGGGTCAATCATAAGTTCTCTCAGAGCTGTTCTCTCAAGAGCAGTCCTCAAGAGAGCTCTCTCAGCCCCACCTATCTACCAAGGTGTCTGCTGTGGGGAGGGGAAGGGAAGGAGATTGTAAGCCACTCTGTAAGGGCGGGGTAAAAATCCAATCTCCTCCTCCTCTACTTCTTCAGTTAGCATGGGGTTTATATTTTTTGTTTTTTGATGGTTTGCGCCAAAAGCCTTACATGATTTTTTTCTTTGAGCATAGCTGAACATTTGATTAGTATTTATTGCTTAGATGTATTCTCTGCCATTCTTCCGTCAAGGAAGCATAAATATCCATGGCGGTCTTCCATGCTGGCTTAGCTTCACTGAGACTGCTGAATCAAAGGCCTTTCGACCACGCCATGGAGGATTCCACCTTGGGCCTCACGCCTGAGATGGATAAACCTTTTAAATAATATATGAAAAATAAATAAATAGACCCATGAAACCTTTCAGTAGACACCTGAAGTGACATAGGGTCGCTCTAGGAATCAACAGATTCCCAGGTGACGGGGCATAGAGTTCTACCATAGAGTTTCTGGTGATTCCTAGAGCTACTCTGTGTCATGTCTGAGTTTTTACCAGAAGTAATGTAGTCCTGCAGACAGCATGGTGTCCCCCCTCATAATCTTCCTGCTGGTTGCCTGGCAACCCTATTTCCTCCCCTTGGTAATTTCCCTTCAGTGCTGTGGTGTGGAAAAAGATGGCGGGCCACTAGTCTTTACTAGAGGTAGTGGTGGGACTGGGGAGAGAAATCTCATTAGAATCAAAGCCAAGTCGTTTGCTATTCTGGAAGATAATGTGCTGGTACCTGGAAGAGTTATACCTTGGTGTCGCATTTCCTTCACCCTTCCCATTCAAAGCAATATGATGTGTGCTAGCTCACAACACACACGCTATTGTTCCCCCACTCCCTGGGGTCCCGCTTAGGTAGATAAGAATCCCTTCATTTCCAGGGAATCGTGTGCAAAGGCGGCCCCATCGCAGCCACAGATAGAATAGACTATTAGTTCAATGAAGGCCTTGGAAACGAAAAAAAATCGTTCCTGCCCCTTCTCTAGGGGATGATTAAGGATGGAAGAACGCTGGCTCTTTGAAATCGTCTTCCAGAAACTGTTGTTTAAACTCTTCAGGGAGACGGTCCCCTTCAAAAGCAAAAATGCCTCCGCAAAGCCGGCAATTGCTTTGTGGGCTTTTCTTCTTGTCCTCTAGTCCGGGCCAGCAGAGAGAATAATAATGTTATGGAGATTGTTCAGCTGTTTCCTCGAGAGGCGACGGAATGCAGGCGGTGCGTTGCTGTCTGACTTGTGTGCTTGGGGGCAAAGTAGGCATGCTTCATAAAAAAACCTTTTATTTAAGTTGATGTGTTTAATTTTGCTTCTGCATGATGGAAATTAATACTGTTAACTTGCTATCGGTCTGTAAGTTATATGGAAAATTTTGGGGAAAATAAATAAAATGTTTTTTTGGGGGGGAAAATCAAGCTCTGTTGAAGGCCGTGAGGGGGAAAGTTCCTGGAGAGGCGGCATTAAAAAATTCCTAAATAGAAGAGAAGAAGAAGAAGAGATTGGATTTATACCCCACCCTCCACTCCCCAAGGGAGTCTCAGAGCGGCTTACAAACTCCTTTCCCCTCCCCTCCCCACAACAGACACCCTGTGCGGTAGGTGGGGCTGAGAGAGCTCTTTCCCAAGCTGTCCTTGAGGGAACAGCTGGTACAGAGCTATGGCTTGCCCAAGGTCATCCAGCCAGGTGCAAGTGGAGGAGTGGGGAATCAAACCCGGTTCTCCCAGATTAGAGTCCGCGCACTTAACCACTACACCAGACTGGCTCTCCAAATAAACAAACACACAGTCTGTTGGAGTGAGGTGACTCAGCATGCCTGAACATTGGGGGGCACTACATCACTCTGAGGTTATATAGGTGTTTTCTCCTTGAATAAGATCCCGCTGTCTTAACCTGGGAGCTGCCCTCCGACCCCTCTTCTCCCTTTGTCCTTTCGCACTCTGCACATGGCTTTCCATGGAGACACATGTTTCTACAGGTCTCTCCTGTAGAGACAGTGCCCTCATACTCCCGTGCACACACAATACCAGACAAGCTGGTCAATTGCGATAGGGAAAATACTCTTTCGATACAGCCAGTTTGGTGTGGTGGTTAAGAGTGCACTCTAATCTGGAAGAACCGGGTTTGATTCCCCACTCCTCCACCTGCTGGTGTGACCTTGGGTCAGTCACAAGTTCTTTCAGAGCTGTTCTCTCAAGGGCAGTTCTTGAGAGAGCTCTCACAGCCCCACCTACCTCACAGAGTGTCTGTTGTGGGGAGTGCAAGGGAAAGGGATTGTAAGCCATTCTGAGATTCCTTCAGGTAGTGAAGAGCGGGGTATAAATCCAGCCACCTCCTCCATCTCCTCCATCTTCTTTTGACTGCAACCTGAATGTGAACTGGATGCACCTGAATAAATGTAAGTACCACTTTTTGCAATATACTTCTTGGGAGATTTATTTACTGTACTCAGCGTCTCCAATGACTGGGCAAAACTCTGCTATCTTAACCAAATACCCCAAACCAATGTACCCAAAATGCATAGAAAGGCTGCCATATTGGGTTTCCACCAGTATTAGTTTGGAGATCAGTGTCATGAGTCAGCCTGGACCCCGAGCTTGACCTCCAATTGGAAGACAGCAGCGATCAGGATGCTTTAAGAGTAGGGGTTTGCTTGGGTGAAAAGGAACTTCAGGGAAGCGGTAGTGAATCGGCAGAAACCGGCCCACGAGACGAACTGAAGCTGGGCTCATTGCCAACAGCTGACGCTGACTCACCAGCACGTTTCAGCCCTGTCTCGACAGACGAAGGCCGGGCAGTGACTACCAGTCCTCCCAGGTTGCCCACGCTCTGCGAAAGGAGACATTGAAGGCTTAGAGCAGAGCTTCAAGAAAGAAGGCAGAGTGCATCCCTCCTGGCCTGCTGCTTGAGGATGATAAGTAATTGCAGGACTGCTTCTAAGTAGCCGGCTAGAAACAGGGCCTCCTGACTAACACCTATAAAAGCTGAGCAGAGAGGCTGCTCAATGTGGAAGCAAGGTGTCATAATCCTTGACAGCAGGGGTCAGAAAAAGAGGTGCAGGAGCTCATTAGCATATGCCACGCCCCCTGACATCACCGGCCGAATGTCAATTTCGGCCCCATTATACCCTAGGGGCCATTGAAGTCAATGGCAAAAACTCATAGGGTATATGAGGGGCTGGAGGAGAGGGGGTTTGAGGGAGAGGCTCCAAACTTGCAGGGTCGCTGCTGGGGCCTCTCCCTGAAATACCCACCAAGTTTCAAGAAGATTGGACCACGGGGTCCAATTCTATGGGCCCCCAAACAGGTTGCCCCCATTCCCTCCATTGTTCTCTATGGTGGGGAAAATCTTCTTGAAACTTGGTGGGTATTTGGGGGAGAGGCTCCAGCAGCTACCCTGCAAGTTTGGAGCCTCTCCCTCAAACCCCCTCCCCTCCAGCCACTTTTAAAGCTGCCACCGAATTTCGGCTGCAAGCCGAATCAGATCAGAGAATCTGAGTCAGCCTGTGGCTGCCCTAGTGCCCACTCCTGGGCTGGCGGAGCTGTACTCTGCCTAGCTCCGGCCCCAAATGACCCCTGCTTGACAGCAGCCACAACTCTTGGCTTGAATCTGTACCTGTGACCTTTGGACCAACTCTTGGCAACTCCCTCGGACTCTTCCTGTTTTGTCTTGGGACTCATTGATGACGCTCCTGGCTATGACCCCTTGAACCTGCCCCTTGCTCGACCCTGACAACTCCGTACTGGAGAACCTGATACTTGACAATCAGTTGTTATTCTGGGGGAGCTGCATGTCCTTCCCAGAGGCTGGTAACACTAACGACAGCCCATTCATACATGCACTTCATCTAGGGTTGCCCTGGAGGGAGCCCCAGCTGACGGTGGAGTGGCATGTCCTGATCACTTCCGATGTGACCAGGAAGTGACTTCATCAGACAGTGCTGTCAGGGCAACGCTCTGGTATTTGGGGGAAAACTCTATGGTAAATTTGGCTTCTACCATAGAGTTTTTTCCCAAATACCAGAGCATCGTCTCGATGGCACCGATACGATGATGTCATTTCTGGGTCATGTCAAACGTGATACAGACACATCACTGTAATGTCGACCGGGCCTCATTCTTTTTGCGGGTAAGTGCTGGCAGGGGCCAAAGAGGAAAGAATGCTTTTTTGATTGGTATAATTGCCACAAATTGGACGGTTGAATGGAGATAGTTAACGAAGAGAATTAGCAAATGGATTACGCTTTCGAGCACGGGGCTCTGAGGGGATGGATTGTACACTTTCCCGGTGGGTTTGGGGGCCAGCTGACCAGTGGCAGGGGACCCCCTCTTCCACCGGGGAGTCTAGAAACCCTAATATCATCATTTGATGGGGAAATCAAGTAAAGAAAATCCCTGTGTGAAATAGTCTTTGACCAAGGCTGCCTTGGACAATTTCCACTGAAAATCCTTGCCTTCGGGGTGATGTGGGAGCTTTACCTGGGGTGTTTTTTTCTGCAAGGACCCAGGCCAGTTCATCCATGCAAGCCAACACTTGATAATACGTTTATTACATGAAGAAACGCCTGGCTGAATGAGCCCTCTATCTATCCCCTCACCTTATCACAGAAGATTCTCGCTCGCTGGCTGGCTCGCAAAGCCAGTGGAGTTTTGCACCACAGAAAGCATATCTAAGCACACAGGCCGTGAATGAAAATAGTGCTTTTAATATCATTTACAGCAAACTTACAGTACATTATTTCACATCATCACAGATTTCTAAACTGCTCATCTGGAAAATATAAGCTTGCAAAAATACAGAATGCAGTACTCAAAATATACCGAGCACGGCGTTTCTTCCCCCCCCTCTCTTTTCATTTCCCCCTTTCCTTTTTGATCAGATATATGGTGAGATTTTTCTCCATTTTTTTTGTAAAAATGCCCACCCCCAGCCCACCCCAATGAGGATTTACAGACTCATTTTAGAAGTGCTGCTAGAACTCCCCTCTAATAATTATCCGAGCCAGGCGGGAAGTATCAAAGGAGGATGGTTAATATTCTTTGGAACAAACCCTCCTTTTCGGGCACGAGAGACCCCAAAGCATTGCATGCTGTCTAACGGATATGGGGCACTGTCAGGGAAGAGTAATTAAGTGCCAGATGGAATGAATCGTAGACCTGTAGAAGCAAGGTGAGAGATATACCTGGATACTGTTACCTAACTAGCTTCAGAGGGAGAAAAAAATTCTTTGAATTTAGAGGTGTATTTACATGAGGATTCCAGACAATGATATGGCACTCAGCTACCGAGGGAAGGGGCGGTGGAGTTCTGAAATGGTCCCTACAACTGCCCATTTGACAGGATGTTGCGTTCCTTGGAGGCTAAATCTCCTCTAGGAAAGGAAGGCGGCACAGTATAGCCTAATCTCATCAGCTCTCAAAAGCTAAGCGGGGCCGGTACGTGGAAGGGAGACCTCCAAGGAAGATTCTCCAGAAGAAGGCAATGGCAACCCATCTCTGCTTCTTCCTTACCTTGGAAGCCCCTTGCTGAAGTTGCCATTAGTCAGCTGAGACTTGACAGCACTTTACACACACACAAATCTGTAGGGACCTGACCTTGTCAGGTCTCAGAAGCTAAGCAGGGTTGACCCTGGTTAGTATTTGGATGGGAGACCACCGAGGAAGTCAAGGTCCGTTACGCAGAGGCAGGCAAGGGCAAACCGGCTTCGAACGTCTCTCGCCTTGAAAACCATACAGGTTCGCCGCAAGTCAATGGTGACTTAACATCACTTTCTACCACCACAAAGTCTCCTTCCTTCTTTGGCTACCTTGGCTCAGGATGGATCTGTCAGGTACATTCCGACTCCTGATCTAGAGTTCCCAGTCTTGCCTGTTGTCGGCGGCAGGAAATCCCACCCCCAACTGACCTTCTCGGGCAACTTCCAGTAAAACTGGAAGTCCAGGCCCCTATATGATGACATCACCCAGTAGTGATGTCATCATGTTTGGGAAGTTTGGGGTCGAGGTTTGGGGCCTATGCTCTGGTTCGTGGGCAAAACTCTATGGTTTGAAGCCAAATCACCTTAAGAATTTTGCCCCAAAAGCAGAGCGTCGCCCCCGACGTGATGACTCCGCTTCTGGGTGATGCCATCCTCTTGGGGCCTGCACTTCTGGTTTTATCAGAAGACGCCTGACATCACTTCCGGTCTCCCAGAAGGACGAAGGGAGCCCCCCGTCAGCCAGGAAAGTGGACCTAGTAGTCCAAACCTGATCCCATCTGGTTGCTACAAGGATTCAAGAGACATCTGACGTGACCTGGGCCACCGTACAAGGATTCTACCCCAAGACAGTCTCAAAGCTATAACCCAGATAATGTTTGCAATCTTGAGTAATTTCTGGGGCGTGCATTTCATAATTTATTATACTATTCTGCATAATTTATTCAAGTTCTGCTAGTTAGGAGACAGTAGGACACCGAAGCCCCCTTGTAGTCACTAGAAATCTTACCCAGCTATCCCTTGAAGACCAAATCCCCCCTCTGCCATGGAAGCTCGCTGGGTGACCTTGGGCCAGTCACGCCCTCTCAGCCTGACCTGCCTCACAGGGTTGTTGTGAGGATAAAAGCGAGGAAGTGGAGAATGATGTAAGCCACTTTGGCTTTCCATTGGGGAGAAAAGCTGAATGTAAATGAAGTAAAGAAAATAAATTTTAGCCAATGTTTGCGCATGAGCTTTCAAGCATTTTTTTTTTTTTTGCAGTCATAGGGACTAGAAACTTGGAAGATGAATCCTGTGCACTAAATCACATTTGGCAGTTTCTCATTGCTTCTGCGGAACTGCACATCCATACAAATGGCTGAAGGCATACGATGAGTCACCTTTGGAGGAGGAATTGGGTAAGCAGGATACTTTCCCCCAAAGACATGCATTCTCCAATACAATTCCCACTGGAATGGTCCTATAAACGGCAGACCTGTTTACTGGGGGAAGGGATAGGTTTGGGCTGGGAGGATTCACACTTGAGGTCCCGGTGAAGAGGCGCAACTTCCTGTTGCAAGAGGAAGTTGGCTAAGGTGTGGCTCTCATCTTGCTGGTTTCTGCCACTAGCCTTAAGGGGCACCTTGGAGTGCAGGGGAGATGTACAACCTTTGGTCCCCAGTAATTTGGGATGAGCTGAATTCTATTTTTTTTTTAAATAAAAGGTCTTCCTGAATTCCACATGGGCTTCCCCACCCCCCTCAGTATTACAACCACCCCTTACTAGTGTACCTTTATGATAGTCTAGGAGGTGGGAAGGTATTATGTCACCTCTCGCTTTGCTCACCACAAATCATTCAAACACATTTGTCGAAAATTTCACCTTATGGAGGTGTTTCTGTAGTGCTCGCACAGAGGTTTTGTTTTCTGGGATTTTATTCTAGCTTCCCCCCCCCAAGTTTGCTTCTCAAATGCAGGAGAGGAAAAAAATGAGTCTCAGTATGACAATTTGAATGCATTTTAAAGCATATTATCTCAGAAAATGTATGTTTAAGATGAGCGGTGTGACTATGCATAACTCAGCAGATACCAAGGGATCAGAATTCCTTGGCTGCGCTTTGATTTGGGGGAATATTCAGTCATAGAACATCACTTTCCAAAGCGGACCCTCAGACCCAAACCAGGCGCATCAAAGGCAGCTTTTTGCACACAGAATATATCTGCAAGGCAACTAACTGTCAGTGGGACGGGGAAGAACTTAGCTGCCATTTATTTCTAGAAATGGGAGAAGGAATGTAGATTATTTGCTCTTAAATTACTGGCTGTCCCTGATACAAACTTTATTGCTTACGGCCACCTCGTAATGACCCTAAAGACTTTCGTCAGGCAAGGCATGATCAGAACAAAATGAGGAGATGCGTTTTTTATCTTTTTGGTTTTTTAAAAAAATTAATGACATGGATGTGTGGGTTCAGCTAGGCCAGGGGTGGGCAAACTGTGGCTCGGGAGCCGCATGCGGCTCTTTCACATATATTATGTGGCTCCCAGCAGGGCGGCTGGGGAAGCTAAATATCAATAGCAAACAAATATCACTGGACAAATTAATATCATTATCAATATCTGCTTTTACCCCTTTTGTTATGATTTTTGGCAGTCTCATTTAATGTTAATAAAAAGCCAATTTGCTTATTTTCCAATAAAAGCAGGTAATATTTGTTCATGTCTTGCGGCTCTCAAACATCTGATGTTTATTCTATGCGGCTCTTATGTTAAGCAAGTCTGGCCACCCCTGTTCTAGGTGGCTCTTACACTGAGCAAGTTTGCCCACCCCTGAGCTAGGCCATAAGGGAGTAAGAGTTTAGAAGAGCATTTGCCAATCCGGTTTCCAAACTCGGCTGCCAGCTGGAATGAACAGAGGGTTGGACTCTGAACAGGGAAACCTGGGCGTGAATTCCCCCATCTCATCTTGTACATGTCACTCTCTCTGTGTCTGTCATCTTGGCCTATATTACAGGGTGTTGTGAAGATAAACCGAGATACCTTCCAAGATTCAGGAATGATGGGATTTGAATACGGTCATTAAAAAACCACAACCGAACAAAGGATCAGCCATGGGGAGGAATGACTTGGAAGAACATATTATCAAACTGTGTGCAGAATCTTGGGAAGACACCGGATCATATTTGTATACTCCGATAGGCCTCATGAAAATGACTGGATCCCTGCTGCTTTGGACTAACCCCAGACTGGGTAACAACGGTTGGCTTCTGTTTCTCTTTCCAAGGAAGAGGATCTTTCCAGACCCGTTAACGTTTTTGAACTTTCTTTAACCCTCCGGAGAAATTCTGTTGCTGGGGGCTTCCAAATGGTGCATATTGCGATAAATGTGATCACTAAGCCTGCCAACCTCCAGGTGGGGCTTGGAGATCTCCTGGAATTAGACCGGATCTCCAGGTGACAGAGATCAGTTCCCTTGGAGAAAATGGCTGCTTTGGAAGGTGAACTCTGTGGAGGGTGAACATTATACTTCGCTGAGGTCCCCCCCCCCCCAAATCTCCAGGTATTCCCCAACCAGGCAACTGTAGATGACATTATCTTGTGTGAATTGGGCACCATCACTTGGACCCCCAATACCTTTTCATGCAGTATTTTATTCTTTTCCAACTCCATTTTATTGACCTGGGACTCCCGATGTTATTTTTGTGCGTAAAACATTACCGAACAAATTCCATAGGCCACGCCAGCCGGAAATAAATACTAAAACAACAGAAATAGCTCTGTAGCTTTTACAAGACAGACAGCTTTGTTTTGCCATTTCACCAGCTGCGTGAAGAGAGTCTTCAGCTAGCAAGCGTCTGAGGAAGTGGGCTTTGGTCCGCGAGAATCAAAGGTCAAAATCGATCGGATAACCTTTCAGGTGTCGCAAATGTACAGAGACATTAACCCTGACATTTGCTGGCAAATATATAGACTATGAAGTGGCACAGGTGGGGTGGAGGTGGGATAGGGTTGCCAAGTCCCCCCGGGGGTCCCCGCTCCAGCGGCCTGCTGCCCGTTGGCTGGGATCCGGCCAGCGGGGGGAACCCCACCCCCAAATTGCCGGGCTGAGGAGACATGCCAGCACAATGGCGTCACCCGGAGGTGATGTCGTCGCGTCAGGCACGTTTCGGGGGGACGCTCTATAATTTGAGGGAAAACTCTATGGTTTCCCCTCAAATTACTGAGGTACTGCCCCCAATGCGCCTGACACAATGACGTCACCCGGAAGTGACGTCATCGTGCCGCGCGTGCGCGAGAGAAGACTCCCAGGTGGCAACGAACTCCCCCCTGCTCCAATAGGAGGTAGGAAGAAGAAGAAGAAGAAGAAGAAGAAGAGATTGGATTTATATCCCGCCCTTCACTCACTTAAGAGTCTCAGAGCGGCTTACAAACTCCTTTTCCCTTCCCCTCCCCACAACAGACACCCTGTGAGGTAGGTGGGGCTGAGAGAACTCTTTCCCAAGCTGTCCTTGAGGGAACAGCTGGTCCAGAGCTATGGCTTGCCCAAGGTCATCCAGCCAGGTGCAAGTGGAGGAGTGGGGAATCAAACCCGGTTCTCCCAGATTAGAGTCCGCGCACTTAACCACTACACCAAACTGGCTCTCTTTCTTCTCAGCCTCCTTAGGGTTCTGGTGGCTGCGACGGAGGCATTTTATTTAGACTGTTGGGAACAGAAGCAACATACAACAAACGAAACCCACAACAAAACCCCCAGATCAGATTTTTAAAAAAACGATACAACCCCCATCCTGGCTACCCTAAAATGGGATGTTTAAGTCACGTTTTAATCTCCATTGGGGAGAGGTACGACCACCCATTGGGGAGAGGTACGACCACCCATATGTAGAAGGGAATGTGTACTCAACACCTGGAAAATATTGAAGTCTGAATGTGACCATACACTTGCGTTATCTAGGCAGACTAGTTATATAGCCAGAATTGGCCATGTAGGTTTGCCAACCTCCACGTGATGGCTGGAGATTTCCTGGGATTACAGCTGATCCCCAGCTGACAGAGATCAGTTCCCCTGGAGAAAATGGCCGCTTTGGAATGTGGACTCTATGGCATTATGCCCCACTCTGGTCCCCCCTCCCGAAACTCTGCCCTCCCCGGGCTCCACTCCCCAAATCTCCAAGTATTTCCCAACCTGGGGCTGGCAACCCTAACTGTATGGGATTTTGTTCTTGTTGAATATCCTGGCCAAGCCTCTCTGAGTGTGTTAAATGACCCTTAAACACACCATAGGGAAAGGGAAAGGTTTCCCTTGCTCGAAAGCCAGTCGAATCTGACTCTAGGGTTCTGGTGCTCATCTCCATTTCCAAGCCGAAGAGCCAGCGCTGTCTGAAGGCATCTCCGTGGTCATGTGGCCGGCATGACTAGACACCGAGGCGCACGGAACGCGGTTGTCTTCCCACCGAAGCGGCACCTATTTATCTACTTGCAGTTCCTTGCTTTCGAACTGCTAGGTTGGCAGGAGCTGGGGCCAGAGACGGGAGCTCACTCTGTCACGCGGCACTCGGGTCTCGAACTGCCAGACTACCAACCTTCCGGTCTGCCGTCCGGTGTCTTAACCACTGAGTCACAGAGGCCCCCTAAACGCACCATAGAGACTGGCAATTCCAAGCCTTTTCCCTGACAAGTCATCCTTACAGAGAGTCAGGCAGGGGGCAATTTCTGACCAGACTGCCCCATGCAAAACGAAGGTCCTCACTGTCTCATGAAAACTTGCGCCACCTCTGATACGCCCTTTGGAACTGGGCCCCAACGGCCTGTGTGAATGTAATCTGAGTACACGGTGTTTATTGTTTTTAAGGTATTTTTAAAAGGATTTTTTTTGGCAGAAAAACGGAAAGCTACAGAGCGATTTCCGAGGCTGGTTAATCATATAGTGAGACAGTTCTGCAAGGTGACTCTTTGGCCTAATTAACGGGGTTAGCGAGACGATTAGCATGCTATTACCTGCCACAGCTATGCGAAACGGATGCCCAAGTGTAATACGAAAGGCAACCCGGATTTCGCAATGGGTAAGCATGGCACAGAGTAACTTCATGATGCTCTGCTAATTCCAGCCCAGCCTACAACAATACCTCAGGGTCAACCAGGTTTGCTGGACAGTCCTTGCTGGTTGCATCCCCACGAGGGGTGAGAAAAACCACCCCTGCTACAGCAGGAGCGGCAAGGCAGAAGCTGGGGACTGTGTCCCTCCCCCCCACACCCACCCCACTGCTTCCATTAGCCCTCGCCTCCTTCCCCATTCCCCCTCCCCATCATACCTCCATTAAAGTGCAGACATCATGGCGATTTCACTGGGAACCCCCCCCGCCTTCCACAGATCAGAAACATGTCCCTTCCCCCTAATTTCCTTTTCCCCTATCGAGTTGTGCTGTAACACTGCAGCATAGCTCAGAAGGGAAAGGGGGGGGCAGCCCTTTAAAGGGCTAAAAGGGGGAGGGGAGGCAGAGCTTAGCTCCACCATTTTGAAGGCAAAAACTTAGCTGTACCCCCAAGACGGCAGCTCCAGAGAAGGAGTCCAGATGGCTGCTCTATTGGCAGCCGCCCTCCAGTTGCACCTTGAAACTGGAGAAAGTGAGGTTCATTTTTCCACCGGAGAAAAGGGGAGGGGGCAGAACAGAGCCAGACAAATCCTGCTTAGAAGGAGGACAGCGTTGTGGCTGCTAGTTCCTTTCACCTACGATCTCCAGTGTTTCTTCACATATGAAACTGGGATGGGGGGGGGGGGGGAATGTTTCCAAGTAATAACGCCAGCCTGTGGATTTTTAAAAAGTTCGGGGTCTCTGTTGCCAGCAATGGAGGAAAGGGAGATGGCAACTCTTGGAGTCTCATGTGGTGAGCTTTATCTTGCCTACTAATGCATCGTGGCTTCTTTAAACAGGGGAGCTGATCTCTGCCATTTGGGGGATCAGTTGGAATTCTGGGAGATCTCCTGGCCCTACCTGAAGGTTAACAACCCAGTCCCCAAACCAGGGGCTGGGCAAAGTTAGGTTTGCCAACAGAGTGCAAGTTCCCACACCAGCCCAGATGCCAGAAGCTTTTCAAAACGGGTTGAGTGAGAGACTGCCTGCCCACTAGCTGGGCAAATGACCCCCGTTTGTTACAGGCAAACGCCAATCTTGCTGATCTCTCCCCCACCGATAAAACCCTCTCAATGGTCTCTTTGTTGAGCTCAGTGAACAATACTCCTTTACAAAGCGGTTTGGTTCAAATATTATCTGTCCTTTCAGCAGAAGGAAGTGGTAGGAGTTCAGACCTTAGATTTCAGAACTGCAGGATGAGGAAGAGGTTATATTTCGGAATGTTTCCTCTACATCAACCCCCCACCCAATCTCATGCATGGCGCAAAATTAGAACGCCTTGGAGAAAGACTTGCATGTTGCCATCTCCCTAAGGCGATAGTTCACTACATGCAGGGAGCTTTTTAATATTAGGAGAGTATTAAATAAATGCCTCCTTTTTGAGATTTTACAGCTCATACTTCTACCCAGGGCTATTTTTGGGCAGGAACGCACAGGAACGGAGTTCCGGCTGGCTCCTGAGTTGGCCACACCCAGCAAGAACTCATCAGAATAACAGGCCACACCCAACAGCAGAAACTCATTAGGACTGGCTACATTAGGGGTATGTGGCCTACCTAACATGCAAATTAATTCCTGCTACAAAAAAAGCCCTGGGTTTTGACAACAAACAAGGTAAACAGGATAAGAAGCAAACGGTGGGTGTGGCTGGATGACCATTCTTCTGGTAACATGGGGTTTAGCCTAATATGCTAGTAAGCTGTGCTGTCAGTAGTGTGGCCTTATATGCTAATGAGTTTCTGCTGTTGGGTGTGGCCTACTATGCAAATGAGTTCCTGCTAGGCTTTTTCTACAAAAAAAGCCCTGCTTCTACCCCAGCTCCACAGAATGTTTTGACTGGTTCTGTGTTGACTGGTTTCAGCTTCTACCCATTCCGAAGTTACTTTGGAGGTGCATTTCTCAGATAGCACAACTATCCCACATTGGAAAGTGAATCAGTTTTGAACCTCAAAAGCTATTTGATGAAGAACAAGAGAGGAGATGCTATTGAAGGAAGTTCCACCTAAATTTTCTGGGACATAATTTGACATGCACCACCCCAGTTTGTACTTGGATGAGAGACTACCTAGGAAGTCCGACCTGGGCTGCTACGCAGATGGCATACCACCTGGAATGTCTCTCACCTTCAAAAGCCAACAGGGTTGCCATAAGTTGGCTGTGACTCAGTGATATTTTTCACCACCACCACCAAACAAAATTAATGAAACTCTGGGAAATATACAAAATATTGGAACAAAGTTTGAGTCCAGTGGTACCTTTAAGACTAACGATTCTGGGCATGAGCTCTTGTGCGCATGTGTACTTCTTCAGATTCAGATTCACATGAAATTCAGAGTCACATGAAAGTGTATACCCAGAATAAAACTTTGTTGGTCTTAAAGGTGCCCCTGGACTCAAACTTTGTTCTGTTGCTTCAGACCAACATGGCAACCCCACCTGAATACAAAATAACTCTTTCTGCCTTTTCCCTATCACCATGTTTTAACCTCCTTTATAATATCATTGGTTTTAATTCCTTTGGATTTAGAGCAGGTCCTAAAAAGAAATAAACAACAGCCTTCAAAAATGAAAAATTGCAGATAACCAACCAGATCCTTTAAAGCATCCATTTTTGGTTTTTGGATTACAGCGGAATCTTGCTTTAAAAAAAAATCTGGTGCCTCTCCTCAAAAATCCCCCCAAGTTTCAAAAAGATTGGACCAGCGGGTCCAATTCTATGAGCCCCCCCCAAAAGGTGCCCGCATTCTCCACTATTTCCAATAGTGGGAAGGCATTTAAAAGGAACATGGTCCTTTTAAAGATGATGGCCAGAACTCCCTTTGGAGTTCAATCTTGCTTCTTCCCTCCTGTCTCCCAGAGTGATGTCACATCCTTGTTCTACTCACAAAGTCTCCTGGCTCCACCCTGAAAGTCCCCAGATATTTCCTGAGTCAGACCTGGCAACCCTATTATTAAAAGATTCAACAGAAAGACAGACAGAAGGTGAAGGGAAAGACACCTCATTCTAAGGACATTCATGGCACCTTCTTTACCCGTCATG
The DNA here is from genome assembly GCA_029233225.1 of Lepidodactylus listeri. NCBI lineage: Eukaryota > Metazoa > Chordata > Lepidosauria > Squamata > Gekkonidae > Lepidodactylus > Lepidodactylus listeri. The sequence goes on along the minus strand of JARCFY010000021.1, from coordinate 7,624,914 downwards.
TGATTCTAGTCACACAACGTGTTATGGATTATAATCCAGTTCTCATACACTGAGATGGCCAAATTAGCTCTTTCTGGGTGCCATGTTTGACCATACGTATGGTTTAACTATACTTGCATTGCCCATTTCAAACAAAATGGCAACCGTAGGTCCTGGGAAGATTACATGTTGTGTGTTCTCCCTATATGTGTGGTTAACCGTGATGCCTGGAAAAGGGCTATTCTTTCTGGGACTCTGCACTTCAGACATATAAACACAAATCCCACAGCCAGAAGCAATGAGCTTATTAGAAAGGGCCTTCACTTCATCTGCTTTCTAACTGGAGGGAATGTTGGGTAAAATGGAATAGAGAAGTATCCTGGGAGGAGATCTGAAGAGGCAGAGTCCGGATACTGAATGAGCCCCTGTAAAAAGACCTAGACTACAGATCAGCAGGAAGTCATTCATTGGATTGGTTAGTTGCTTCCCGCATTTAAGGATAATTATCTGTATTTGCAATCCCACTTCAGGTATGGCACCCCGCCATTTTGTTTGCAAAATGGCACCATCTATGTAGAACCATACACCTGTGTAGAACCATACACTCTGCGGCACGCTCGGAAGAAAACTTACAAATGTTTTAAAAATGGGAGAATCACGTTGCACAGCCAACACCCCCCACACCTCGAGTGAATCCTGTTAAAAACATTTGCAGATTTTTTGGGGGGGAGGTTAAATTTTGTTTTTTTCCAGAGCTTGCATTAGGGCAGAAAATTATATTTGCTTAGGATGCATTGCAGGGGCCGCTGCCTCCAATTCTCTCAACAGAAACATCTGCTTTCCCTGTTAGACCTTATCCTTTCCTCTTCATATTTTGAAAAGGTAACGGGTGCTTAGTGAGAAGGTCCCACCATCCTTCCCTTTGTTGGCACAGCCAGGTACAAGCCCCCCTCGTCCCCGAACTTGGAACTATGTTAACAAAAAAGCTGCTGGTGTTTTGGGACTGATGGGGTGACGTGTGAAGGTTTGAGGCCTTTGAGCCCCCAAATCTGGGCATGTCTGCTTGAATTACAGCTGGTGAATATGGTATTGACGTGGTAAATCCAACACAGCTCCTCCTTTGACATCTGACAGGAAGAGACAGGAGAATTCTGGGACTGAACAGCACCCAGTTTAGCTACACATTTATAGCTTGTATTGCAAAAGTGACACTCCCCCCCCGGGGGGGGGTACTTGAGTGTCCTGTTAAGGTTCATATCTCCTCCTGGTTTGTTGGGGTTTCGTATGATTATGATTAGACATTTTTAACCCAGAAAATGTCCATCTGCTCAGCTCTCCAACAAAACGGTGAAACTCCTCAAATACCCATCTGTCGCGCCCCCAACCGATGCACCCGTTATCTTGAAGTACAGCTTCCTGTTTTCTCCATTTCTCGAGCGGAATCTGAAAAATGATCCCGCTCTCCTGAATCTTGCCTAGGTCTGCTTTCCTGGAAGAGGACACTCTCCACCTTCTTAGTACGTATCAGGGCATTTCGGAAAATCCTGGCAATCGTTGATGATGCAGTGCAGGCCACTGTCTCGCTCGTATTTCCTGAAATGCTCCTTTCTTATATATTATATTTTCTTTCTCTCTTTTTTAAAACTTTAAAAAGGATCCTTGGGCGATCAACACAACCCTGAGGTCACTATAAAACCGACTCCATGTTTTCACACCACTCGTGATCTTCGAGGTTGTAGATAAATTTTGTCCTGTGAGCCGGGTTCTGACTGATGGAGTCCCGCCCTAGGTTGTCCAGGGTCAAAGTGGAGGAGAAGAATTCACTAGTGCTGAGTCCCCCTTCGTGGTTCTTGATGTACTTCTTATAGTTTTTTCTCAAGCACTGCCAGGTGGTGGTGTATAGGATGAACGCACAGGACTTCAAGGCTATTGCGATGCTCACGTACAGGTATCTGTAGACGACATTGTCATAAAGCGCGCACGCTCCTTGCTTGCCGCAGAATGTGCTCCAGAATAGGCACGTCGAGTCAATTCCTGCTCCAAAGATCAGAGGGGGTGGGATAAAACCTGTGGAAGTAGAAGACACTTTTTTTACACACCCGCCTGCATCCGCTGGAACATCTTGCAGGGCAAGAGAAATCTCTGGGAATATTATATGCTGGGAGTTTCAGGCAGGTAGCCATGTTGTTCTGCAGTAGACGATCAAGCACCTTAAAGACCAACAAGATTCCCAGGGTATAAGCTTGTACATAGGCGTCAACTACGGGGGGGCTCGAGCCACCCCCAAAATTTCCCAGGGGGGACTGAGCCCCCCCGGGAAAACAGAGTGCCCTCTGCTGCGCCTCCCCAGGCCCTTCCTAGTGCTGCCGCCACTGTCTCTCTCTCTCCCCCCCCCAGCCTGGCCACTCCCTCCCTCCGTCCGTCCAGGGGCCAGCTAAGCAAATGCCCTGGATGGACAGAGGAAGGGACAGAAGAAGGAGTGGTCAGGCCAGGGGGGGGGAGGCGGAGGGGACATGGTCGCGGCGCGTGTGCACAGAAACCCCCCCCCAGATTTTTAAAACTCGACACCCCTGAGCTTGTATAAGAAAATAAGAAGGGGCCCACTGGATCAGACCACCTGGTCCATCAAGTCAAGCATCCTGTCTCACAGAGCAGCCAACCAGTTCCTCTGGAGGGCCAACAACATGGCAGAGAGGCCAAGGCCTTCATAAGAACATATGAAGAGCCATCAGACCAGTGAAGGTCCATCTAGTCCAGAATCCTGTCTCATACAGTGGCCAACCAGTTTCTCAGGAAAATCTCCCTGCCCCCAAGTGCCCCCTCCGCACGGATTTAGATATCCGCACGGAGGGGGTGGCTTGGCTATTAGTATATAGATTATATCGCGAGTATGACATTCCACGTGTATTACACTCATACTGTGGTCTGACATGGACTCCCCATGTGTGCAGAAAAATCTTAAAAGTAAAAAAAAACTTTGAAAGGGATATTTAAATCCCTACAAAAGTTAAAGAGAAATCTGGGCGCTGCAGTGGGCCCAGTGGCTCTGAGCTGCGCGGGCCTTGCCATGGCAACCGGGGGCATGGGGGAGAGATTGGCGGGCCCCATGGCTCTGAGCAGCGGGCCTCGCTGTGGCAACCAGGGGCAGGGGGGGAGAGATTGGCGGGCCCGGGGCTCACCGTTGTTGCCCGGGGGAGGGAAGGAAGCCTTACCTGTGGCTGCTGCTCCACGTGGAGCTCCTTCTCCCCCTCCCCCCATGGGTCCCGCGAGTCTTGCCTCTTATTCTGTCTCTAATTCTGAACCTGGGTCCCATGCGGATCGATAGACCAAAAGAATGGGGCCAGGTTCAGATGGGGGTATTTGTCTGTGGACCTGCTGACCCAGGTTTGTGGGGGGGGGGGGGGAAGAAAAAGAAATGAGTTTAACACCCTCCCAAGAATGCTTTTGGGAGCAAATCTCTGGAGACATGGCATATAAATTTTCTAATTAAATAATTGTAATAAAATACTGGCTTAAGCAGTTTTAACAGGATAGGATTAATGGGTCGGCTCTAAGGAAAAAGGAGGAAGGTCAGATAAACTGAAAAAAAGGAAGAAAAACAGGCAGAGGTCATAAGGTGCAGCTCCCAGAATGTATTGGGTTGCTGGCAAAGTGGCAAAGTTGACCGCACCCATTCATTAGCGTGGTGACATGGTCTGAAAGACCTGGGTTCAAGTTCCTACTCTGCCGTGGAGCTCACTGACCCTGGGACCAGTTATACTCTCTCCATCTAACCTACCTCAACAGGGTTGTTGTGAGGACAAAATGAGTAAGGGAGAAGAAGAAGAAGAGAAGAAGAAATTGGATTTATACCCCGCCCTTCACTACTCAAGGGAGTCTCAGAGCGGCTTACAAACTCCTTTCCCTTCCCCTTCCCCTCCCCACAACAGGCACCCTGTGAGGTAGGTGGGGCTGAGAGAGCTCTGACAGGAACTGCTCTTTTTCAAAAACAGCTGTGCCAGAACTATGGCTTGCCCAAAGTCATCCAGCCAGGTGCAAGTGGAGGAGTGGGGAATCAAACCTGGTTCTCCCAGATTAGAGTCCGCGCACTTAACCACTACACCAGACTGGCTGCTCTGCGCTTCCTGGACAGGCAACTGGATAAAATGCGCTTGCTGGACAAATGTGGAGGACCTCTCCCACTTACTCAGTTCAGGTAAAAGTGAACCCGGCTGTGTTTGAATAGAGATGGGAAGAAAAGGAGGAGGAAACGTTGGTTCTCACTTACCTATCAGACGGAGGAGGAGGAAGAGGACCCCCAAGGCATACGACTTTAGCTCTGGGCTCACTGTTCTGTTCAGAGAAGACATCCAAGCAAAAAAAACCTGATTCCTATCACCAAGCTGCTTTAATGAACAGACACCCCCCGCCATCAGCTGTGCTTTGCTCTCAACCACAATGACCCAGGCATTTCTTCGGGGAGGGGGACATTAAATGAGCTTTCTTCCCTCCCATTCCAGCTGCCATAGGTCTGAAAAATAGTTCCAGCTGCAGCCGCCAGATAAGTTAAGGCATTTAGCAGTGTTATTAATAACTTATCTTCTTAAAAGGATTTTTTTTCAAACCCCCCCCCCCCCCTTTCTGCAAATTACTGCCTTTGGAATTCACACTATTGTATGCCAGACACAAAAAGAACCTTCACAGCGCAGGATGAAGGCTTGTTTGTTTTTCTGACCGGTTTCCAGCCATAGTTAGCCAGATACAAACCTAGATCCAGCATGGTGTTGCGGTTAAAGCACTGGGCAAACGTTTAAGAACATCAGAAGAGCCCTGCTGGAACAGACCAGTGGAGGTCCATCTAGTCCAGCATCCTGTCTCACACAGTGGCCAACCAGTTCCTCTGGAGGGCCAACAACAGGGCAGAGAGGCCGAGGCCTTCCCCTGATAAGAACCTCAGAAGAGCCCTGCTGGATCACACCAGTGGTCCATCTAGTCCAGCATCCTGTCTCACACAGTGGCCAACCAGTTCCTCTGAAGAGCCAACGACAGGGCATGGAGGCGAAGGCCTTCCCCTGATAAGAACATCAGAAGAGCCCTGCTGGGTCAGACCAGTGAGAGTCCATCTAGTACAGCATCCTGCCTCATGCAGGGGCCAACCTGGAAGTCCAGCAACAGGGCAGAGGGGCCGAGGCCTTCCCCTGATGTTGGCTACTGGCTCTGGAATTCAGATTAGTATCTCTTTGGGAGACCCATTTTCAAATTCCCCACTCTGGCATTTAAGCCAGCTGGGTGACCTTGGGCCACGCACTCTTTCTCAGTTAATCCTACCGCACATGGTTGTCATTGTGAGTATAAATATAGGGGGAAGAGCAATGTTGTACGGCGCTTTGGATCCCATTTTGGGAGAAAAGCAGGGCATAAATCTCCAAATGAACAAAACGTAGGGAGTGACAGTCGCCTCTTTCCCCTTCTCGAGTTCCCCAAGAATCTGGAATTCAGAGGTACGTTGTTTTTGCCTTTTACAAAAAAAGCTACCCTGGCTAAATCGTTAGCGAGTCAGTGGGCAACATGTTTTTAAGAAACCGCCCTTCTAGTATCACAGGGAAGTTGGAGAGACTGCAAAATAGCAGCAGGAGACATCAGTGCTCCATCCTTGGACGTTTCCCGATGTCACGGACTTCCTGGCGCTGAGGTTCATGAAAGGGAAACCTGTTTTTGAACTCGGCTTCAAACTGGGGAGATGAAAGCCAGAGGTAATCACAGCACCCTGCTCTGATGTCTGGCGGGGGATATCTTCCCAGGGAGCACCAATTAGCATCTGCTGGGTCACCTTGCATGCCCCGCAAAACTGCCCAGTGGCAGGGCAGCAGAGGGGGCTGGCATCCAGTAGTACATCCCCGCATCCCGCACCACTAAACCGAAAGTGTGTCAGAGTCTGTTTGTTTCAGCCTCTGCCATTTGTTCGGTTATCTGAAGTCTCTGTCTGTAATTAACGGTTTGCCTTGAAGTTTATGGTGTGTCCTGCTTAATGTATCTTTCTCTCCCCGGGAGGGTGGCTTGCTAAATTGCATCGCGGCATAAACCAGCCCAGCTATCTCGTATTGTCACCTCCAGTGTTCCCTCTAAGCTGAGTTAGTGTGAGCTAGCTCACAGTTTTTTAGCCTCTGGCTCACGCATTTTTGTCTTAGCTCAGGAAGGATGGCTCCAGAGCAAACTCATTTATGCAGCAGCCAAATCGCTCACTCACAACTTTATTGTCAGTAGCTCACAAAGTAGAATTTTTGCTCACCAGACTCCAAAACTTAGAGGGAACATTGGTCACCTCCCTTCTTCCTTCTCCGGAGCCTAGAGTGTTTTATCTGCTTTCGTAACCTTGGAGAACTGTGGAACTGTTATTCTAACCAGGTGGCTTGTCTGTAGTCTACAATTAGAGGTCACTATGGGGCATGGGGGGAGGATTTTAGTGCTTTAGCGCCTTTTTGGTGGGAACCAAATGGCTCAGAGAATTTCGCGCTTTTTTGTAACCATTTCTATTGTTCTCTGCCCTGTTTGTACCTGAAGGTGGGGGGGTATATTAATCCTTGTTGTCTGTAACCAAGTATCTCTAACAAACATGAAGTACCTGACTCATCATTAAGAATAAAGAACTTTCTATTCCAGCAAAGGTCTGGCTTATTGATTAGATTCAGAAGTCTCACAAAGTGGCGTTTAAAATTAGCCGAAACTTCCTGCCTGGAAACCGAATGCTACTTTCTGCAGGGAGGCGGTTCAAGCGCAAATGGATCAAAACAGGCGTGGCATAAGAGCTTTGATTGCAGCTTTCGTGGGCTAGAGACCACTTTGTCTGGCGCATGAAGTTGGATCCCGGTGGTCAGCCGTGTTGCCCTTATAACCTTAGCTTGTTATTTAGTTCTGACTTTGCATATCTGAAACATCATCATGTTACATGTTAATTTGCTGTTAAGTCCCCCCATCTATATAAGCGATTTCCACGCCTGGGACTTTTTGGTTTGCTTCCCACAATTAGAAAAGACACCTTTCGACATTTATCTGCTATTTTGACGTATTTATTGCTTTACAACTGTTGACCTTCTTGAGCTTGTTATTTAGTTCTGACTCTGCATATCTGAAACACCATCATGTTATGTGTTAATTTGCTGTTCAGCCCCCTGTCTATAAGTTTGACCCTTATCTACCATTCCAATGTATTTGAAAAAGTGTGTCTTGTACACAAAAGCTCATACCTGTTCAACCTTTGTTGGGTCTTAAAGGTGGCACTGGACTCTAAATTTGTTCTGATGCATGAAGTACTGCCTTCATTTGCAGAGGTAAAGTGAGTGGGGGGGGGGGGGGAGGGGGCGGCTTAGTAAAATTTTCCCTGTGAGGAAAGGCTGGAACGTGGGCCATTTTGTTTACGGGGAAAATCCACAGTTGGAGCGTTGAGGAAATACACTGTGAACAGTATAGAGGGAGTGAAGAGAGCAAACTTTTTTTCTTCCTTTCTGAAAATATTAGCACTTGGGTAATGCCTGGCTGTGGATATCCATGCTCTGATCAGCTTCAAGTTAGACTACTGCCCCATGTTGTATGTGGGGCTGCCCTTGATGACTGAAAGCAACAAACCCATGCAGAACGCGGTAGCAGAACTGAAACATGAAGGGGAGCATTTGCAACCGCTCGCTAGCTGTCACTGAGCTCAGAGGCCCTCCGCTGCTTGCTTTCTGCTTGCAGGGAGGGCCTTTTTTTACCTGGATGTGTCAGTGGCACGGTATTCATTTGGCACCGTGCCGGTTAAAACCTGGCACCTAAACTTTATCTGCCCAGGTATTTGGGTTGATTACTGGGGTAATTCTGCTCTCACTTTCTGCTTGTGTCCTTCCTTCAGCAGAACTGTTTTCATCATACCTCCAGTTTGCGGTCCTATTTAGTTATATTTTTTTGCTGCTTTTGCTTTTGTAAAATGTTTAGTTTCCCCACACACACACACTCTCCAAAGCTGCTTGGAGCAATTTTGCAGAAATGTGGCAATTGAAGTGGGTTAGACAAATTCAGGTAGGAAAGGTCTATCAGTGACTATGTCAGCTAGATGATACCTAAATGGAACCTCCATGCTCAGAGGAAGTGTACCTCTGAGTAACTTGGGAAAACATGTTGCCTACACCACTTACTGCTCATAAGCTTTGGAGAAATGCTTGGCTTTCCACAGTCTGGGGCAAGTGATGCACTGTATTCTGGGCGCTTGGGGGCAGGGGGGGCAACAGTGGGAGGGTTTCTAGTGTCCTGGCCCCCACTGCTGGACCTCCTGAGGGCACCTGGTGTTTTTGGCCACTGTGTGACACTGAGTGTTGGACTGGACGGGCCACTGGCCTGACCCAACATCGGCTTCTCTTATGTTTGTTTGTTTATTTATCATACTTTTAGGCCGCTCTCCCCGCACGCAGGCTCAGAGTGGCTTACATAGCTTGGCTAGAATAGCCACGGTGCATATAAACATTAAAATCAGTTAAAGCGCAGTTAAAAGCAAACACTCAGAACAATAACAGTAAAGTGCTCAGTGATGTAAAGTGCTCAGATGGCGTAGTGCGTATGCCCGGCATTCTCCAGCTCTAGGTGACCGCAGCCAGTCGCCACTCACCATATGGGTTGTGGCTGTTGGTGGTCACGGGATGGGGGAGGGTGGCGGCTCCTATTTGTAAGCCTGGCGGAAGAGCTCCGTCTTACAGGCCCTGCGGAACCGCATAAGATCCCGCAGGGCCCCGATCTCCTCCGGGAACTCGTTCCACCAGTAAGGAGCCGCCACCGAGAAGGCCCTCGCCCTGGTAGCAGCGAGCCTGGCCTCTCTGTGGCCGGGGATAACCAGACAGTGTTGTGCCCCAGACCGCAGTGCCCTCTGGGGTACGTATGAGGAAAGGCAGGTATGTCGGACCCTGGCCATTTAGGGCTTTAAAGGCAAGCACCGGCACCTTGAAGCGAATTCGGTATGCTATCGGCAGCCAGAGCAGTGCCTTCAGCATCGGCCGGACATGCTCCCGTCTAGGGAGACACATCAGTAGCCTCGCCGCAGCATTCTGCACCAGCTGCGGCCTCCAGATCTGCAACAAGGGCAGCCCCATGTAGAGAGCGTTACAATAGTCTAGCCTCGAGGTTGCATGGATCACTGTAGCCAGGTCATCGCAATCCAGGAAGCTGCTGCACCAGCCGCAGGTGATAGAAGGCCGACTAGGCAGTGGCTGCTACCTGGGCCTCCATTGTTAAGGAGGGATCCAGGAGCTAACAAACGGTGCCTCATCGAAGGTCGGGAGTGGGAGCCTCAACCTTGGACTGCCCCGACCCAGGCACAGGACCTCCGTCTTTGCCGGGTTCAGCTTCAGCCTATTCAGTCTGAGCCATCTAGGCACAGCACGCAATGCCCAGTCCTGGTCTTCCGGTCCGGAGTCCGACTGGCCGCCCAACATCAAATAGAGCTGGATGTCATCAGCATACTGATGACATCCCAGTGCAGCCCTCTGGGCAATCGGGGCAAGGGGGCACATGTAGATGTTGAAAAGCACTGGGGACAGGACCGCCCCCTGAGGCACTCCGCATCTGAGCAGGTGCCTCCGGGACTGCTGTTCCCCTAGCACCACCCTTTGTCCCCGACCCTGGAGAAAGGAAGCGAGCCACTGTAAAGCAAGCCCCTTTATCCCCACGGCGGTGAGGCGGTGGGTCAGTAGCTGGTGGTCGACCGTGTCAAACGCGGCCGACAGGTCTAGCAACAGCAACACCGCCGCACCGCCTCGATCCAGATGCCTCCGGAGGTCGTCAGTAAGGGCGACCAGCGCTGTCTCCGTCCCGTACCCCGGGCGAAAGCCAAATTGTAAGGGATCTAATACGGAAGCGTCATCCAGAAAGCTCTGCAGCTGTATCGCCACCGCCCTCTCAGTTATTTTGCCCAGATAGGGCAAATTGGAAACCGGCCGGTAGTTGGCCAGTTTGGCCGGATCCAAGGATGGTTTTTTCAAGAGAGGGCGGACCATCGCTTCCTTGAGTGCCCTCGGGAACCATCCCTCCATGAGAGACTGGTTGATAATCTCCCTCAGTGCAACTCGGAACCCCTCGTGGCTGGCTTTAATCAGCCAGGAAGGGCACGGATCAAGATTGCATATGGTTGGGCGTACAGTCATGAGCAATCTGTCAACTTCCTCCAGGCTGAGCAGGCCAAAGCTGGGATCGAAGACGTGCAAGAGGCCTCAAGTTCGCTCACTGTATCAACCGTGGCGGGGAGGTCGTGGTGCAGCGCCAAGACTTTATCCGCAAAATAGCTCGCAAAAGCCTCACAGCCAATGTCCAATTCCCTACTGTTTGGTCTGCCCTGTGGCCGAGCTGTTATAGTCCGAATTATGTAGGGGCGAATATAAGAACATGAGAACATAAGAGAAGCCAAAGTTGGGTAAATTAATTTGCTCTGGAGCCATCCTTCCTGAATGAAGACAAAAATGTGTCAGCCGGAGGCTAAAAAACTGTGAGCTAGCTCTCACACTAACTCAGCTTAGAGGGAACACTACCGGCAGCCCACTGTTATCTCAGCCTCCCCATTGGCAACAGGCAGATAATAACCCTGTTCCACCTGTCAGACGTATCTTGCCTTGAAAACCCTCACAGGGACACCAGAGAAGAAGAAGAAGAGAAGGAGAGTTGGTTTTTCTACCCCGCCCTTCACTCAAGAGTCTCAGAGCGGCTTACAAACTCCTTTCCCTTCCCCTCCGCACAACAGACACCCTGTGAGGTAGGTGGGGCTGAGAGAGCTCTCTCGAGAATTGCCCTTGAGAGAACAGCTTTGAAAGAACTTATGACTGAGCCCAAGGTCACACCAGCAGCTGCAAGTGGAGGAGTGGGGGAATCAAACCCGGTTCTTCCAGATTAGAGTCTGCGCACTTCACCACTACACCAAACTGGACCCGGCAACCCTAGCTCTACCTTGCAATGTTGCTGTCAAGATCACAGCAAGATAACTTACATATTGTCAGCTATGGCTGACATTCCTGGGCGGGAGGTGGCACGTTCCATCCCTCGCACTGGGCCTCTCACCCCCAGCTTTGGAATGTCGCTCCACTCTCACTAGCAACAGCTAATCTCACTGCACCTCCCTAGCCTTGACTGTGTTACTTCTCACAGCATCTCAGCTGCTTCTTCTTTGCAGGTGCCAACTGTAACTTTTCCCTGCTTTTAAGCCTGGGAATGAAACGTCCAGTATATTTGGGTGCCTTTTTATCTGTACGGTGATTGGAAGTTTCACTTTGCATTACACAGTTTGAATACACTATAACTGTACCCATTCTACTCCCTCCCCTCTATTACTGACTCGAGATGTGTAGATGACTACTAGATCCACTGACAATAAAGGAACCTTCTGGTTAAGAACTTCTGGTTGCAGTTTGAAATCTCTTAGACTCTCACACATATTGTCCCCACCACCACCCTTGAAGGGAATCTCTTCCTCCCCCCCCCCGCCACAAGGTTAAAGGCTAGCAGGCCCCCACCTGATGAGAATGATGACGGAGGGCGTCTGCGCCATGGCGCCAATCATGCTGCAGACGCACATCACACAAAGGAATGTCAGGAAGGCTTCTTGGCAACCGGGGCTGGGGCACTTCCCGGGAATGACCGTGGCATTCTCGGCTCGGACCAAACTGAGGCATGCGCAGCTAGTGAGGTTCTGGAAGAAAAAGCAGAGTCGGTTGAGGCGCAGATCCCACCACATGAGCCAGAAATCCAGGGCTGTCGATTCGGCTAGCTAGAAAAGGTGGCAGAAAGTGCCGTCGAGTCGCAGCCGGCTTCTGGCAAATCCTCATGGGAGTTTTGAGGCAAGAGATGAGCAGAGGTGGTTTGCCCTTGCCTGACTCTGCATAGCAACCCTGGACTTCCTGGCTGGTCTCCCACCCAAGGGCTAACCGAGGCTGACCCTGCTGAGCGTCCCAGATCTGACAAGTTCAGGCTAGCCTGGGTTATCCAGGTCAAGATCTGCTAGAGAACTGGATCCTCGTTTTCTGTGGGGGTTTTTTTGTGTGTGTGTTAGGGTTGCCAACCTCCAGGTGGGGCCTGGGGCTCTCCCGCTTTTACAACTGATCCCCAGCTGACAGAGGTCAGCTCCCCTGGAGGAAACGGCTGCTTTTAAGGGTGGACTCCATGGCATTGTACCCTGCTGAGGCCCCTCCCCTTCCCAAACCCCACCCTCTCCTGGCTCCACCCCCAAAGTCCCCAGGTATTTTCCAAGCAAGACTTGGCAACCCTGGTGTGTGTGTGTGTGCACGCGTGCATGCTTGGAAGTCATGGCTGGCTTCTGGCGACCCCTAGTGGGGCTTGGAAGCAAGGGATGTTCAGAGAGCTGGCTTCCTATTGCCTCACGGCCCTGGGAGGTCTCCCATCCAAGTACGTGCCAGGGTCGGCCCTGCTTAGCTTCCGAGATCTGACAAGATCAGGCTTGCCTGGGCTACCCAGGTCAGAGCCCTCTTTCCTGGTTTTGCAAGTCACCAGGGAAAGAACAACCTGTCAGCAGGGCCTCGTCCTGGACCCCTGGAAATTGCATTTGTCCCTTGGCTTCTGAATTTTTTTTTGCAGGTGTAGCTCACACACTTTCAAGCCTGCTTTTGTAGCCACTGGGACTAGGAACTTGCTTTTAAAAAATGAAAGGGGTGGGAGGGAGGGAGAGAGAGGGGGGAGGGAGGGAGAGAGAGGGGAGGGAGGAAGGGAGAGAGACAGGGAGGGAGAGAGGGGGAGGGAGGGAGAAGGGGATGGAGGAAGAGAGGGAGAAAGGGGGAGGGAGGGAGGGAGAGATAGGGGGAGGGTGGGAGAAAGAGAGAGGGGGAGAGAGCGGAAGGAGGAAGAAGGGGATGGAGGAAGAGAGGGAGAGAGAGGAGAGGGAGGGAGAAAGAGAGAGGGGGAGAGAGTGGAGGGAGGGAGAAGGGGATGGAGGAAGAGAGGGAGAGAGAGGGGGCGGGTGGGAGAAAGAGAGAGGGGGAGAGAGCGGAGGGAGGGAGAAGGGGATGGAGGAAGAGAGGGAGAGAGAGGGGAGGGAGGGAGAGAGATGGAGGGGAGAGAGGGAGGGAGAAGGGGATGGAGGAAGAGAAGGAGAGAGAGGGAGAGAGGGGAGGGAGGGAGAGAAAGAGGGGGGAGGGATGGGGGGAGAGAGGGAGGGAGGGAGGGAGAGGGCAAGGGAGGGAGAGGGGGAAGGAGAGAGAGGCAGAGGGAGGGAGAGGGGAGGGAGGGGGAGGGAGAGGGCGGAGGGAGGGAGAAGGGGATGGAGGAAGAGAGAGGGGAGGGAGGGAGAGAGATGGAGGGGAGAGAGGGAGGGAGAAGGGGATGGAGGAAGAGAAGGAGAGAGAGGAGAGGGAGGCAGAGAGAGAGAGATGGAGGGAGATGGAGGGCAAGGGAGGGAGGGGAGGGGGAGGGGGAGGGAGAAAGGGAGAGGGGAAGAGAGGGAGAGAGAGGAGAGGGAGGGAGAGAGAGAGGGGGGAGTGATGGAGGGGAGAGAGGGAGGGAGGAAGGGAGAGGGGAGGGAGGGAGGGAGAGAGAGTGGGAGGGAGGGAGAGGGGGAGGGAGGGGGGAGGGAGGTGAAGTTTTCAGGAAGGCAGATTCTGCCCCCGTGTCCTTTACTCAGCCAATATGACAGCCTTCATGCAACCCTGCCACCCAGTTCCTGAGGCCTGTGCTGAAATGTTGCCATGGCAATGCTGGCCTTCCCCAAGAGCGGACTGGCCCTATCATTTACTAGGAAAGATGCCGGCGGGCCGTTGAACCGGAGGGTCCCTGGCAGCCAGGGGCCCCTGAACTCCCTCGTAAGAGCCTCCCGGTGGTGCTCGCTCTAGGGCTCTTTCAGAGTCCCGATCTGCCCCCGGCTCACACCTCTGAAGCCCCAATCCAAGCCAATACGAGGCGGTCCATCACCCGCCAGGCAGCAAAGTGGGTCGGGACCAGGCTGGCTTTCGGCCAGGGGGCTGTGCCCCGCTCTTGCGTGGTATCATTCCCTCGGCTTCTTCGAGTCTTTCAAATAAGCACGGCTATCAGCTCGGACCCCTTGGGAATGCAGGGATAAAAGGAGGACTCGGTGTTGCGGCATTCAGGCTACAACATCTCCAAATTAAAGTTTCTAATTGCTTCCTGGTTTATTTTCCCCTCCTCCTTGCCTTCTCATTGTGCTCGAGTGTGTTAAAAGCAGTAAATGCACCCGCCCACCTCGTTTTAAAGCACAGGAAATGATGATAGTACTAGGGTTGCCCAGTCCAGGTTGGAAAATACCTGGGGACTTTGGGGGTGGAGCCAGGAGAAGGCGGGGTTTGGGGAGGGGAGGGGCCTCGGCATGGTGCAATGCCCTAGAGTCCACCCTTCAAAGCAGCCATTTTCTCCAGGGGGGCTGATCTTTGTCAGCTGAGGGTCAGTTGTAAAAGCGGGAGATCCTCAGGCCCCACCTGGAGGCTGGCAACCCTAGATAGTACAGCACTCGAAGTTCAGTCCTTCTCTCGCAGAAAGCCAGGAATGGTGATGACCGCAACGATAACAGAAGCATTTCCTCTCCCCTCCTCCCTGGCTCCCCCAAGCCCATTCAAAGGGCAACAGAAAGCATGAGATTTGGTGGGGATTTGCGCAGGACTGAACGCCCAAGGCACAGGAGATAAGCGTTATCAATACACGACCAGAAAGGAAAGAAATCCAGCATCTTTCCTTAGATTGTCCACGCCAGCACTGAAGGTCCAACGGGCCTTTGTCTGCCATTTGTGGATTCCCCCTGAACTAGGGTTGCCAGGTCTGGGTTGGAAAATACCTGGAGACTTTGGGGGTGGATCCAGGAGAGGGCAGGGTTTGGGGAGGGGAGGGGCCTCAACATGGTACATTCAGTTGTTTATTCGGTATATCGCCAGCACAATTACAATCAATACAAAAAGGGTACTAATAAAATATATAAAATATCAAATACTTAAATATAAAACTGCATTAAATCTACGTATATTAATTACAAAATTGCTGATACTCTAAATTTCTGCAATACTCTTATCACCTGATATTCAACTGTTGGACAAATATCATAAGAGTTACACAATTCTACTCCCCATCTCCTAAATCTTCTGAATTCTTTTAAAATTGTTCTAGATGTGCAGCACGTATTTTTTGAGCTCTTGCTAAAAATTTGGCACAGTTTATTATAATCTGTGGAGCAGAATCAAATAATAGCTTCCTACTTATCTCCTTATCCAAGTATCCATGATACCTCCTTATAACAGGATGAATAAATATTACTCTCCTCAACATGGTACAATGCCATAAGAGTCCACCCTTCAAAGCAGTCATTTTCTCCAGGGAAGCTGATCTCTGTCAGCTGGGGATCAGTTGTAAAAGCGGGAGATCCCCAGGCCCCACCTGGAGGCTGGCAACCCTACCCTGAACCAGGCCACTAGGAAAAGGATGAAGGAGGAGTTCCTCTCCCCACAGCAGACACCCCGTGAGGTAGGTGGGGCTGAGAGAGCTCTCTTGAGAATTGCTCGAGAGAACAGCTCTGAAGGAACTTGAGACTGACCTGTGTCTGACCCAAGGTCCTCTGTGAAGGAGTGGGGAATCAAACCCGGATCTCCAGATTAGAGTCTGCCGCTCTTAACCACTACACCACACTGGCTCAGAGGGTGGCGGTGGTTTCCACTGCCTGCCTCTGAACAGCAGCCCTGGAATTCCTTGGTGGTCTTCCATCCAAGTACTAACCAGGGCCCTGGTCTAGGGCCAACTTAAAGGTGGCAATTGTCAAGGCAAAGGAATTAACAGCAAAGCAGGTAGACAGCACGGGTAACAGTCCCACTTCCACAAGAAGCAGCGCACGTGTGAGCATTGGTCTCATCAAGCATCATGTTTAAATCAGCCACTGCCCACGCAACAGAATTAAGCAGCAGGTTGAACGGACTATTTCACTTCAAACAGGGGAAGAGGTGCCGCATGCTTGATTCTCCCCGGGGTGGGATGGGGGGCATTCCTTGCAAATTACAAATTTTCAGACGTCAGGGAGGAAGGATTGATTCTAGCCTTCTGGATACTGTGCTAGGACTCCTCTTGCAGAGAATTACATGTGAGCCTCCGTGAAAAATGCAGCCCCATACTTTCAGAGGAACAGTCTCTTCTGTGGTACGTTGGGCTTAATGCACCTCTGGAGAGGTGGGAAGAAAGGGAGGTGAGCAGGAAAAGGGAACTGGAATTTAAGGAATGGCAGACAAATGACCGCGGACCACAGACAGCAGCAAAAGCACCTTCTGGGGGGCAGGAGTGGGGCAGGCCCTACCCACTGCAAGCTTCAGGTATGGCTGGGCATAATGCCTCAGTGGGCTTTGGTGCAACTCACTTGTTTGCCCACTGTGTCTGGACCCAATCCATCCTACCGCTATGAAAGGAGAGAGGGCTGCCATTAGCCCCACCTTCAGGACCACAGCTATGGCGGGCTTTTGGGGGCTCTGCCCCCTTTCTTAAGGTCACAGCCTCACAAGAATTTCTCATGTGAATGCTTTTTTCAATCATTTAAAAACATTTTTAAAAGGTGTAAGCTCCTTTAAGCAGGGTGGGTGCTGTTGTTGACTAATCCCTGCACTGAACAAGGGGGTTGGAGTAGGTGACCTCTAGGGTCTCCTTTAAGCAAATTTTTCTGCCTACATGTTAGCTTTCTTGACTACAGAAGTCATCACCCCCACCTGCCGGCTTGTTCTTGGCATTGTTGCTGAGGCTGGCAGAAGTGATTAACTTGCAGCAGCTGAGAACTGTCATCTAAAGTGGTTGACTGCTTGCAATTTAGAGATCTGTCCTGGGAACAGCCTTCTATTGGCCTCTTAGGACAGCAGCAGCATAAGTTTGTTTTGAGAGGCTCACTGTCCCTTGTTAAGAAGGGAGGCTTGCCCTTTTCCTTCCTGGCTTCCCTACATCTTTTTAATCGTTCTGTAAGGCAGGCAGCTTCTCAGGTTCATAATTCACCTCCGGGAACAGTTCCCCCCACCCTGAGGTCTGTTCTTCTCCGAGCCTAACAGCAGAAGTGTATCTGCAAGCGCAGAAGCCCCCCCCCCCCCCCCGGCGGGTCGGGATGTGATCTGCATCACAATAGCAAAGGAAAGTGATTCCGTAGGAACGCCCAGAGAAGGGTAATTTTGCCATTCTCATCAGGCGTCTTAAGAGGAACCTTGGTTTTCTGTAGACACCGCAACGGGGTGTTTGCGGGAGAGCAGAGCAGAGAGAGAGAGTCCGCGGCTTTTGAAGATATTGCGGGAGCAGAGAACAGCTCTCCGATGCTGCTTGAGAAAGGAGGAGAGAAGGAGACCGGGAGGAGACATTTGGATCTGGGGGGCTCTGGTGTTTGAGCAGAAGAGTGGCTGCGCTCTTCTTTCCTTTTGAGACCCCCACGTACCTAGAAAAGCTTGACAACACGGAGTTCATTTTCGGTACATTTTGCAATCAAGGCTGTTGCTCCCGTAGGATGCTTGGGATATATGGAATCGCTTTAATTCTTTCTAGGGGGACTCATTTTAACCCGCTTGTCTGGAACTGTGAAAACTTCAGTAATTGAAAATATAGACACGGAGGGAGAAACACAGCCTGGCCAGATATGTAGGCTCCACTGGTTGGGTCCAGGTCTGCTATCAGTCAGAAGTGTGCTTATGAGTTTCCTGTAGGAAATTAATTCCCAGCTGCATGGGAGCCTGAATCAAATTGGCATGTGGTATGTGGGGAGAAGGAGGTTATCTCCAATGTCCCCGCTAAAATCAGCAGCATGTTGCTTTCTCAAGCTGAGCCATGGCTGGGAAACATTATTTGCTGCTTCCTGGCAACTGGTGGGAGGGTTTGGGGTGCTTAGTGCCACTTGCAGCACTATGTAACTTCTGGTAAAAGAGGAAGTTACAAAGGGTAGCTCTAGGAATTACCCCAAACTGTGATAAAACCACAGAGTTCCCAGCAATTCCTAGAGCTACCCTTTGTCTCTTCCAGCGAGAACTTCCAGTAAGTCGACAGAAGCAGATGGAAAGGAGAGATAGCGAGGAAAACAGTTACATTTGGGGGAGGGCAAAAGACCCCAGTAGGCAACCAAACCCTCTTCCTTACCTGGACGCGAGAATTTGCTGGATCCTAGCTCTCTTTTAATGTTGGATTACCACCACCCCAGTTCACAGATATGTAGACAGACCATGGTGGGTTACATGCTTATTGCTGTCTGCAAGGATTATGCATGCTTACATACTAAAGTCACAACTGTGGTTGGGCTGAAGGGCTTAAGAGTACATTCAGAAGGGGTCCCCAAGTTCAAAAGATGTTATGCAGAATTCACCGGTTTCTCTTTGGACGGAAATGTCGGCTTGGCAGTGTGGGGGAAATGCCTTGGGAACTTGCCGAAAGCCAGATGGGTGGGTGGCAGAACATGATTTTCAGTGCTTTAGCCCCTCCCAAGAATAAATCATGCAGAGCAGCAAAGCACAAGTGAATTAAGTGATGCAAAAGGTAGAGAGAGAGAGAGAGAGAGAGAAACTCCGTATGCCCACATTATCCGGGTTGCAGAACTGCACTTCTCTGGGGAAAGAAATGGCATTGCCTACAGGGGAGAACAGTATTTTCCTATTTAAAGTCTGAAGTACATCCTATCTGGTTATAGGGAATCATTGGCCCAGTTGGTTCAGGTCAGGATTTCTTTTGCTCCGTGCAGACAGGCTGTAAACAAAACAGCAAGCGGCCAAATCTCCGAAGCCCCAAAGTTAGAATGAAAAATCCTTTGGCTGAATAAGGAGAAGAGAGGTCCCCAGTTTGTTTGTTTGGAAAGAGAAGCAAGGATCCTTTGTCTAAACGGGCACACCGCCAAAAACCCACGTGGAGCTACAATTTTGCTGGATCAGCTCAGAGTGCCTTCTGGCCAAAAGCCAGCACAAAAGAACCAAATGGGCGGATTCGGAATCCTCGTTCGCATATGACAGTTTACACCCCCCTCTGCAGTACGTGAAACTAGGTCTAAGAGAATTCACTATACAGAAAGACTATGTACATGCCCCTCAAGGGAGGTTGGGTCCCTAGAACACATGTTTTTAGTTGCACATACTATAATGCGGCCTCGTTTGGAGATTATTACACCTCTGCTGGACAAGATTGCTGGTCACACAAATAAAGCCAGGCTTGGATACCTTCTATCTGACACAAATCCTAAAATTACTTATGAATTGCTATATTTTGTGTGTTGATCACGAGGATATGGGAATTGTATTATAACTAGGCTCAGATTTGAGTTCTGTTTATATTATGTATTTTGTTTTTATACATATGAACGTTTTTAGTTATAATTTTCATGTACACGGATGGTCTAACGACTGTAATAAATATATTGCCAAACTCGCTTTCCATGTTATTGTTCGCTTGCCATAGAATCTGGGAGGGGGAGAGTGGGAAAGCCACATACTTTCGCTTTTAGATGCTTTGAGGTAGAATGTTCCTTATTGCTCACTGGCCTTCACTGGCCTTGGGTCTCATCTTGCACTGCTTGGCTTTTGTCTGCAGGTTGGGGGGCTGTCACCAAGGTGGGAACACGTAGCCCTTGGTTTTGGCAGGTGGAATACTGAGGGGTGATTGGTTCCTTTTAGGACCCTTGCTTGAACCCTGTACGTCTATCGCTTTCGCGCCTTCATCCTCAGTTCTAACACAGACGGTGTCCAGTCTGGAACCTATCAACGTCTCATTAAACTTACCATTCTTCAGAGTGAATGTTGTTGGGAACTGATTTATCCAGGAGTCTGACATACATACATGCTACTGTGAACAAATTACAGCCTGCACATATGTGAATATACCTGTTTGCAAGAAAGAGCCAACATGTGTTCCCTCAGCAAATGAAACTGGGGGCCAGTTCCTGTCAGGATCTGACAATGATGTCTCTGTACTTTGCTTTCGATTCCTTTGTTTTCACAGACCCCCCGCTTGTGCTCCTTATCTGTCTTATCCCCCCTCCCTCCTGACAGCTATAAATGTTGCTTCGAAGTATATTAGTTGTTCTGGCTTATGTTACAATGTCTAGGCGGGAGATGGCGACCCGCATTCCTCGGCGTCATCTCTAAACAAATGGTGGTTGCTCCCTTGCATTCCCTCCTCCCTTTTTCCGGGCCAGCGTATGTTATCTTGTTGTGAAAACCTTGAGAGTTCTTTATGGCCGGGTGCCTGGAAATGTTGTGCCAAAGATTCACACATGTGGGTCACTCAGATCAAGAAGGGAATTTATGACTTTCTCACCTTGCTGTGGGAACCTCAACGGTCCCTTGTACTTTTCCCCGCGTTTACCCTCCTGCCCTGATTGGCTTAGGACCGGGGTTCAATTAAAAGCCTGAGAGTATATTAGCACTGTCTGTATTCCATTAAGCATCTCTAACAAACATTCGAGAACCTGTTTGCAGTATTAGAACAATAAAGAACTTTGCTTCACCAACAAAGGTCTGATCTCTTGCTGTCTATACAGAAGCCTCACAGTTCCTTGGTAAATGTGGGGTTTCAGTCACACTTTCCACTGTACATGTGTTGATCGTTAACTAGGTTTGCCAAGGGCCAAAGATCTCCTGTACGCAGCGGCTGTTGCCTGCTGGCACTCCATTGGCCGGTGGGGCGGGGGGGGGGGGGATCACCATTAGAGACCATTAGAGACTCCATCATGTCACTTCCAGGAAGTAGTGGAAACACTATGGTAAAACCATATTGTTTTCAGAGATTTGTAGAGAGGACTGGTATCATTTCCTGGTTTTTCCCCAGAAGTAGTGTCTTGCTATCGCTGATGGCGCCCCTACCCCCCAGATTCCCACCAGAACCCCTAAACTTAACATGACAATTATCCAACAAACGTATAAGGAACAATCAAGCGTACACTGTCCACCGATTGTACTGTGTTCCCTGTAACTCATGAATAGGGCTAGAGCGTACGGGAGACGAAATTCAGATTACCGAGCTAGTGCAGCCAGCAAAGCAGGCGGATAAGTAGGTGATCCCATCTGCCCCACAGACTGGAGTGAAGGAATCGGTTTGGCATTTACAGTCCTTATTGCAGGCAGAATCTGGGACCAAGGCGGAGGCTGACGCAGAGCTGAAAGAGACCGGAGGAAATCAACACTGGGTAAGAAGAACTGCTGACCCATCCCTCCCCCCCCCCCCCCGAAACTCTCCCCTTCTAAGCAGTTATTTAGGGCAAGGAATGGGTTGTGCTGGGGAAAAAAACAGGAGTCAAATACAGTTAATGAGACATCGACACAGCAAGGTGTTCCTTTCATCCCCTCTGTAAATGCAGAGCCATTCACAGCATCGATGGAGCAGATACACAGTCAGCTGAGTGGTGACTTCCCACCCTGTGCCAGCCATCTTGCCACTTTCCAGGCAATCTGGACAAAAGCTGCCTGCACCTTTCCCCTTATATCTTTGTAAAAAAAAGGGGGCTAGTGAGAGATACTTAAAAAATAAAGCTGGGAATTCAGGCAAAGGTCTGGTGGCACGGGGGGAGTGGTGGTCATAAGGAGCTGGCAGAAGGGACATGGTTCCAATGTGGGTGGGGAGATCTCCATTCAGACAGCCCTGTAAAACGTGCTTGGGCAATGTTCTTCCCAAAAAAATATCCCAGCAAAATTAGTTGGGGAAACATCGGAGCAAAGCAAGGCAAGGGTGCCTCGGAAGAAACAGCCACTTGCCAACTGCCTGCCTCCCCCCTGGTGCTCCTTTAAAAATAGTGTGTCAAAGATGATGGAGGTCTGTGCGGTACAGAGAACCACTACCAGCACAAAAAGTTATAAAGTATTTATTAAAAAGAGGATGTTCACAAGCATACCTCTAGCACAGCACCAGACTGAGCAAGGAATCCAAAAGAAATGGGTAAAACACCGTTCCTCGGTCCCTGTCTCTATACATACCCTATCAGATGTTAAAATATAGTACAGGCTCCCTAGCTTAGGAAGTTACAGATCTCTACAGAGTCACCATTACCTTGAAGCTTCCTCCAACTCCTTAGGCGAGCACATGGTTAATGGCTGCTCCCTCCAGACCTCAGTTAAGAGTTCTGTCTGGTCTGATGGACTCAGCACCAAAGAGACCTTCCTCCTTGACCCCCTGAGTTTTACCACCTCTCTATTTCTCACCCACTGACCAGGTCAGGTCGGGTCAAAGAGCTCTCCAGGAGTTCCTTCCTGAAGTCTCTCTACGATTTAATACCTCCAAATCTCTGTGCCCTGCTTGAAGGGGACCCTCCTATTGTCTCTAGCTAGACCTATTAGCATTTCTTAAAAGGAAGCTGAGGTGAACCTGGAAAACAATTGAACTGACTTCCCCCTCCCAGTCTGTTCCCTGCCCAGAGAGGAGGGGGAAAAAAAATCTTTTTGAAACACGAAGTGAAGGTTTTGCTCATTTCAACTTCCAAAGGAAAAAAAATGCCTTTCTTCACAGCCCACATGGAAACAGAGTTTGAGGTCGGATGGGGATGCTTTTGCTCTGCTCTCTGTCGATACTCACTTGTTTCCATAGGGAACAGTAACGCCAGCCACGGGCCCCGTGTCGCAGCCCAGGAAGAGGAAAGAGACATAGCATGCCGTGGACACCAGGTTGACGAGCATGGCCATCCTGATGGCTCCGAGAGCGGAGAGGCTCAGCTTCTTGACCAATAGCCCCCCCAGGAAGATGCCCAGACAGGCGCACGGAATCGCTGTCATGCCTGCAAAAAGGAGCAGAGAGTTCTGAAGGAGCGGCTTTCATCATTGGCTTTATCGATACACAAAAAAACAAGTTTCTAGTCCTCGAGGAGGTGAGGAAAAGCTTACAAGTGTGTGTACAGTGCACAGAAGATGGAAGAGTGGCTAAATAAGATCCCCAGAGGTTTGGGGATTCAATGTGCCTCAAGACACACCAAACCGGAATCCCGAGAAGCAAAACCGTACATGGGTGCCGAAATTTGGCCTCAACCGATGCATGCGTGAACACATCCTGAACGCGCACTGGATTCCCAAACCACAGGAATCTGCTGCCTGAGAGACATTTGTGTGGTGTAGCGGTTAGTGCCGGACTAGACCAGAGGAAACCAATGTCCAGATCTCCACAAAGCCCCCAAGGACTAAGTGGATGGTACGCTGGGAGTTTATTTATTGCGATATTTATACCCAGGGGTCCGTTGGAGCGGGAGCGGACAGGAGCGCAGCTCCGGGAGTGAGGAGCCCAGGGGGCGGGCACATGACCAAGCCCCGCCCCCCTCCTCGGCTTCCCCGAGCAGTGCAGAGGCGCAGCGCCCCAGGGAAAGCCCTGCTAGGGTCTTTATTGTTTTTATTGTTTTGTTTTAATATTGATAATTTTATCATCGTTCCTTTTATGACTGTGTGCTTCTTTTCCAGAGACTTGCTCAAGGTGGCATATAAATTTTCTAAGTATACTATCTGGGCACATGGCACATAAGTACTGGAGAAATTTCACCAACCCTTCAGCAGCTTCCACCTTATCAGTTTGGTGTAGTGGTCAGGAGTTGGACCCTAATCTGGGAGAACCGGGTTTGGTTCCCCACTCCTCCACATGCAGCTGCTGGTGTGACCTTGGGCCAGTCACAAGTTCTCTCAGAGCTGTTCTCTCATGAGCAGTTCTCAAAAGACCTCTCTCAGCCCCATCTACCTCTTGTTGTGGGGAGGGGAAGGGAAGGGATGGGTGGTGCACATGTCCTGGGTATCTCCAGTCTACTGGAAACCTGGTGGTTTCAAGGGAGCAGGAAGAGAATGAGGGTGTGTTCTTGACGCTTATTTTTATTGCACAAAGTATTGGATGGGGAAGGGAATGGAGGAAGAGCAGGTCAGTTTCACTCACCTGTGGAGTGGAGCCTGAGGGGTGGGTGTTGCCTTCTGACACACTTCCGGTATGTTAGGGGGTGTGGCATATGCAAATGAGTTATGCAAATGAATTATGCTAATGAGCTCCTGCACCTCTTTTTCTAAGGAATGACCCCTGTTTATACCCCACTTTTTTCCCCAACGGGGACTTCAGGAAATGTGAAGTCATGGTGGGATTCTATCAGACGGTGAAGCTGATCTTGTCCCCTCGGGTTCCTACCTGGACATGAGACCCTGCAACGGTGCCAGAGTTCCAGGGAACAAGCAAGGGTGCATATAGCACAGCAGACGGCAGAAGGATGCTTTGGAAAGACAATGGCATCGTAAGAGTGGGGGCTTGTTCCTGAACAGCTGTAGGCCGCTGTCTCCCCCTCCCAGCTCTTCCAAGCTGCCCGTCCAAATGGAGATCTGCCAGACTGCAGGGGAGGCATGAGGCTTTTTGGCAGCCGGAACGGGCGAGCGGGGAGACGCACCAGGCAATCAAACAAAGCCCCCAGATGTTAGCGGCTGCCCGCATACGTGCAGCGGTTCCCCATATCCCGAGCCCGCCTGCGTATGTCGGGTGGGCAATACTGAGTGGGTTCGGAGCCAATTTTTGTCAGTAATGCTCATCCATATGCTCGGGTGAAAGTTTATTGTAAAAGCTCCTGCTCTTTAGCAGGGACAGCGAGTTGCCACGTCTTCTATCAGAGAAGGTCATCTGATTTGGGTCATGAGATGCCTGCGGATGTATAGCATCCCCACCCTGGGCCTCTGTACCTGCACTGCAAAAAGGGGCCGTAGCTGGAACAACCCGCTGCTTTGGGACTCGAAACAAGGGAAGAACTGAGTTGTCCTGTCCCCCCCCACCCCTCACTTTCTAAATAGAAGAGAGAGAATCTCCCAGTGTGCAACGACGACGCCAGATAAGGACATCTGCATAAACACTCACTTCTTTCTCAGAATCATTCTACTTCCATCGATCCCTACAATAAATGGCAGTGCTCAGGCTCTGCCCTGCAATAATAATAATTATCCTATGTATCCTAAAGAGTCTCTCTCTTTGCCTTTGCAGCAAAGAAGTTAAGGTCCGAGGGGGTATTGTTGAAGGCAGTTTCTTGAAAATGTAGCCTGTTACGTTTTAATCTCTTTTAATCACAAATTTTTATATTCTGGTTTTATGGTTTTATTTATCACTGTATTTTGTGGCTTTTCAACTTTTCAACCTATGGCTATATACAATAAGAAGAAGAAGAAGAAGAAGAAGAGATTGGATTTATACCCCGCCCTCCACTCCCCAAGGGAGTCTCAGAGCGGCTTACACACTCCTTTCCCTTCCCCTCCCCACAACAGACACCCTGTGAGGTAGGTGGGGCTGAGAGAGCTCTGAGACAACTGTCCTTGAGGGAACAAGCTGGTACAGAGCTATGGCTTGCCCAAGGTCATCCAGCCAGGTACTAGTTGGGAATCAAACCCGGTTTTCCCAGATTAGAGTCCGCACACTTAACCACTACACCAAACTACGTGACTGACTCACTGATGGATTACTACCCCCTGTCAGCGCTCATTCCGTAGCAGGAGCTCCTTTGCATATTAGGCCACACACCCCTAACGTAGCCAATCCTCCAAGAGCTTACAGAGCTCTTCTTACAGGGGTGTGTGGCCTAATATGCAAAGGAGCTCCTGCTACGGAATGAGCCCTGCACCCCGTCCTGTCAACCTGTGCTTGCTTTTCAGGCTAGAAACCCAGACCCCGTCTCTTGCCCTGACTTCCAAGCTTTGGACCCCAGACTCCAGACATTTCTGTTTTCCCAACCTTTGGACTGAACCTTCAGCTCCCTGGCTCTGTACTGGTTTGTCGACCTTGCTCTTGTATCTTGCCTTGATTGACTGCGCTTGTATTTGTGTATCCCGGAGACCCCAGGTAGAGTAAAAGAGCCAAGCTCTGCCTGAACAGACATTTGCAGTGATTGATGGTGCATCCCGGAGGCCTCGTGCGAGGCCTCGTGCACAGTACAAACGTGACACGGGGGCAAGGCAAAACACAGCCCACCAGTGGCTCAACGAAAGCATTGGTTTTGATGCCCGCCTGGCTCCTGGCAGACCACGATCTGTGCATGGCAGGCTCCATTAGGATGGGGAGCTGCGCACTGCTCCGGATACGCACCCAGCAACTGATTCGCCGACGACGTTGTGAGATTGAACTGCTGTTCCAGATACTTCCCGAGGAAGGCTGCAAAGCCGGCGACCACGGCGATCTCCATGCAGGCAGCCAGGATGATGCAGGTGAACACAGGGTTGGAGAGCAAGTGCTTGGTTACTTTCGGGATCACTGGAAAGGGGGGAAGAAAAAGAAAAGGTCTTCAGCCCCCTCAAGTGCCCTTCAGCCCTCCCCCGCCAACATGAGCACCTCCCTTTGGGGTCGTTTATCTCCAAGGAACACCTCAGTACTGATTTCTTAATCCACTAAAACCTTTATAAAATGGCCTTTACCAAGAGCAGTTCAAGACAATGCAGGCAATACATTTTGATGCAATAAAAAACCTATTTTAAAACAATATCCAACCCAACAAGCCAATCCCGTACCCGCCATAAAAATAATCCACCAGAGAGCCAATAAGTCCTTCAGACTGATAATGAAGAAGAGAAGAAGAAGAGATTGGGTTTATACCCCGCCCTTCACTACCCAAGGGAGTCTCAGAGCGGCTTACAAACTCCTTTCCCTTCCCCTCCCCGCAACAGACACCTTGTGAGGCGAGTAGGGCTGAGAGAGCTCTTTTGAGGACTGCCCTTAAGAGAACAGCTCTGAGAGAACTTGTGACTGACCCAAGGTCACACCAGCAGCTGCATGTGGAGAAATGCGGGAATCAAACCCGGTTCTCCCAGATTAGAGTCCATGCTCCTCACCACTACGTCAAACCGACCCTCTGTGAATACTCTGTGAAAGTGGGTTTATAGTCCTTCCCCAAAATAGATAGGGTACTATCAGGGGTCCTTTCGTAGAAAAAGAGGTGCAGGAGCTCATTAGCATAACTCATTAGCATATGCCACGCCCCCTGACATCACCAGAAGTGTGTCAGAAAGGGAATGTCAGTTTCAGCCCCATTATATCCTATGGGCCATTGAAATCAATGGCAAAAACTCATAGGGTATATGAGGGGCTGGAGGAAAGGGAATTTGAGCGAGAGGCTCCAAACTTGCCGGGTAGCTGCTGGGGCCTCTCCTCAAAATACCCACCAAGTTTCAAGAAGATTGGACCACGGGGTCCAATTCTATGGGCCCCCAAACAGATTGTCCCATCCCCTCCATTGTTCTCTATGGAAGGAAAAAATGTTAACTTTTTCCCTACCACAGAGAACAATGGAGGGAATGGGGGCAACCTGTTTGGGGGCCTGTAGAATTGGACCCCCTGGTCCAATCTTCTTGAAACTTGGTGGGCATTTCGAGGAGAGGCCCCAGCAGCTACCCTGCAAGTTTGGAGCCTCTCCCTCAAACCCCCTCCCCTCCAGTGGCTTTTAAAGTTGCCGCCAAAATTCAGCAGCGAGCTGAATCAGATTAGAGAATTTGATTCAGCCCGTGGCTGCCCTACTGGCCAGTCCTGAGCTGGCGGAGCTTTGCTCCGCCTCGCTCTGGCCCCAACGGACCCCTGGGTACTATGCAGATTGCAAACTGTAGCCAGTTCTCCAGTTTAGGGGCCAACACAGATAAGACGCTAAAGAGAAGCGCCTCTGACCTTACCTCCCTTCTATAGGCTTTTCCAATAGACTTAGAACATCACCAAGGGTTCCTGAAAGGCCAGTGCTGTCGTCCCAGTAAAATATGGGTGTACCGTGCTTAGGATGACAAAACTGACCGCAGGGTTGCTAGGCCATAGCCGACAAGCCCCAAGAGGAAATGGGGGCGGGGCCTGATGCACCGGCATAGCATCAGCACGCTGACATCATTTCTGGTGATAACAGGAGATGACAAGGTAGATGCTCTAGCATTTTACAAAACCTTTCTGAATTTTTGCAGCCTCTTGACCACTGCAGGAAGAAAAGCTAGGCTGCCCCATTCCTGGCTTTAATCACATTCTGATGAACTAGAAGATGCTACCCTAGATTCTTATCATTTTGCATAGCTTTAGCCGGTGTTGCTTTTTGCTGCCTGTCTGCATAATATCCAAGGGATGGAATACCTGCTTGTAATAATTAACACGCCCCGCCATACGCAAGTCAGGAATGTTGAAAAGTACTCCATCTAGTGGCCACATGACATATTACAAGTACACTTTCAGGTGCTGGTTCAGGTAAAACTGATAATTCAGGGCCAAAGTCTCTGAGATGCCTGGGAGTTGTGTGAATTGGGTCGCAAGCCAGCCTTTTCTTTCAAAAAGCAGGCACACGAGGCCCCCTCCAGACTGGGACCGAGTAAAGGGGGAGACAGTTGTAAGGGAGAGCCAATTTGGTGCAGTGGTTAAGTGCGCGGACTCTAATCTGGAAGAACCAGGTTTGATTCCCCACTCCTCCACTTGCACCTGGCTGGATGACCTTGGGCAAGCCATAGCTCTGGACCAGCTGTTCTCTCAAGGACGGTTGTCTCAGAGCTCTCTCAGCCCTGCCTACCTCACAGGGTGTCTGTTTTGGGGAGGGGAAGGGAAAGGAGTTTGTAAGCCGCTCTGAGACTCCAAGTGAAGGGCGGGGTATAACTCCAATCTCTTCTCTTCTTCTAAACTCCCCACACACACCCCACCTTAGATAGCCCTGCAGTCATTATTTGATGCACTGAGACGCGCATCCGGAAAATGAAGGGTTGGCATGGGAGAAAACACTCCCCATCTGCATTTTCCATGCCCAGCTTGCAATTTCTCGGCACTTTTCCTCTTGGATGGGGCTAGTTCTGGTATTAGGGCCCTTTTTGGGAAAGAAAAAAATCATAGGAGCTGGTTATGGTTCGGTTGCTAGACCCTCCGGAGGAGGTGGAGGTCCCCCGCCTCCAGGCCCTGCCCCCTAGCTGCCAATCAGCTGGCTGGTGGGGGGAGGACTTACCAGGAGAAAGAGGAAGGCTCAGGCCACCAAACCAGTGTCATACACATCACCTGGCTAGCGACTTCCGGGTGACGCTCTGGCATTTGGGCAAAAACTTTATGGTAGAAGCTGATAAGTTCCCTCCATCCCCCACTGGCTACCTGGAGAGATCTGGTCCCTAGGTTATAGCTCAAAGGGCACAAGGGAAGAAGGAAGATCTACCCCCTTCCACCAGCCTACGTAGGACTTTTAACTGTTCCCCCCCCCCCACAGTCCCCCCCTTTTTATAATCATTTGGCCACATGACAACCCCAATTTAATACAGGTGGCAGCTACGACCACATCTGGCTGTGCCCCACAACAGGGAGGTGCTTTTCGGTCTCCAAAGACAGTTATGGGGCAGCCCCCAGAGGTGAACAGAAATTGTCCTGTGTGGTAGGTGTGGTGTATTTTCATAAAACTAGGCGGCCCAGTCCCGCTCGACAACTTTGATTCTTTATTCGTCTCTTTTGCAAAGCTGTCTAATTTTCTAGCTTTCTCTGTATAGCTACATGCCTAGGAAAATGCTGATCACCACTTTGGGATCAGGAAGCAATTTTTCTCTGGGCCAGGTTGGCTGGAGATCCCGGAGGGTTTTTTTGCCATCTTCTGGGGTCACTGGGAGTGTGTGTGGGGGGAAGTATTTGTGAATTTCCTGCATTGTGCAGGGGGTTGGACTACATGATCCTAGAGGTCCCTTCCAATTCTGTGATTCTATGGCGGGGCTTTTGGGGGATCTGCCCCCTTTCTTAAAGGCACAGCCCCACAAGAATTTCTCCTGTAAATGCTTTTTTCAATCATTTTTAAACATTTTGTTTAAAGGCATGCACTTCTTTAAGCAGAGTGGGATGCTGTAGTAGTTGACTAATTCCTGCACCGAGCAAGGGGTTGGAGTAGGTGACCTCTAGGATCCCTTCTAACTCTGTGTCAAGAAACTGGTCTCTTTAAGAGAGTTTTTCTGCCTCTCTTGACTATAGGAGTCATCAGCCCCACCTGCCGGCTTGTTCGCAGAATGGTTGCTGAGGCTGGCAGAAGGGATGAACTTGCCGCAGCTGAGAACTGTCGTCTAAAGTGGTTGACAGCTTGCAACTTAAGAGATCTATCCTGGCAACAGGCTTCTATTGGCTAAATGGCTTTTCTTTCTGCACTGAGAACTTCAGCCCCACCAGGAAAAAAATTTGCCCCACAAGCCACGAAATCCTGGCGTACCTGCCTTGGTGGTAGAAAGTGCTGCCAAGTTGCAGCTGTTTTATGGCAACCCCCGCATGGGGTTTTCAAGAGATGAGCAGAGGTGGTTTGCCATTGTCTGTCTCAGAGTAGCGACCCCGGGCTTCCTTGGTGGTCTCCCATCCAAGTGCTAACCAGGGCCAACCCTGCTTAACTTCCAAGATATGGCAAAATTGGGCTAGTCTGGGCTATCCAGGCCAGGCCAGGCCTGCCTATCCCTATCCCTATCCCTATCCCTACTTCTCTCCCTAACCTGAACCACCTGAAATCTGTGGCTGAGCAAAAAGCATCTGTGACTATCATACCTTACTGATCAGCTTTTGGGAAATGCCTGACACATTCATGCGCCTGAACACCAGCGATGGCAAAGGCCTCTAGACTGTGAGAGTCCCACAGAGTCAGTCACCAACAAGTGTCCTTAAACAGGAATACTGCAATGGTCATCTACACTTCTTGTGTTAGTAATGGCTGACACAGCCCTAAGCAGGACAATTATCCAGAATTCAAAAAGGAATTGCAACCAATCACCAAGCCAAAGAAAAGGCGCTTAAAATACTGGTTTACGGTTCCCAGGGAAAAAGCGGGAGGAATTAGAGTCGGACAGGAGAAGAGATACGTGGGCAGGCACCAACAGTCTCCCAAGGTCAGAGCAGCTTGAAGAGCGATAAGCATGCCAGGAGAAATATAACACAACATTCCACAGACCCGACATCAAGGGTTCGCTCATCCCAAGGTCAGAGCAGCTTGAAGAGTGATAAGCATGCCGGGAGAAATATAACACAACATTCCACAGACCCGACGTCAAGGGTTCCCTCATCCCAAGGTCAGAGCAGCTTGAAGAGCGATAAGCATGCCAGGAGAAATATAACATAACATTCCACAGACCCGACGTCAAGGGTTCGCTCATCCCAAAGTCAGAGCAGCTTGAAGAGCGATAAGCATGCCAGGAGAAATATAACATAACATTCCACCGACCCGACGTCAAGGGTTCACTCATCCCACCTCCCAGGCAGGAGGTGGCGGCATTAGCTGACATAGACTCAGGCTGGGCCTAGCCAGAAGTCACAGTTCATTGCACCTGGCACCGTTCCACAGTGGGGAAAAGGAAACACACTTGTGTGCGACTCACTCCAAGCCCTTTCCGAGGCCTCCCCCCTTTATTCGCGCTGCTCAGACACGAATCCCTCTTTGTTTTCAAGACGTGAGCAAGGAAAAGAGACTGCCGCTCCGAATGAATCTCCCAACTAATGACTCAGACCGCGTGCGCCTTCTCCTTGGAGAGGCATTTTAATTATTCTGGAGATCGTGCAGCTGGGGCGAGATGGAATGCTAATACTGGCGAGAAGAGACGCGTCGCGCCTTCCTACCTGGTGACTAACTCCGCTGTGGATTAAATGTGAAAACCGCTACGTTTGAAGATTATCTCTCTGGTGATGCCGAAGCCTCACCAGGTCTCGTTTGCCGTTGGAAATATCTCCCCCCCCCCGCCCCAGTTTTTGGGAATGTGCAGGCCGGCGTTTTCCTCCTGTGTTGAGTTTTTGTTCAAATATTCAAATATTTGTCTCACCGACCACCACAACAGGATCAAGACCCTTCATGTTGGAAATGTAGTGAATCAGGGAGAAGGCTTCGAGTCAGGGGAGAGATTGTGGCTCAGTGGTAGGGCATCTGTTTGGCATGCAGAAGGCCCCAGGTTCAATCCCCGGCATCTCCATTTAAAACTGGACCAGGCAGTAGGTGATGTGGAAGACCTCCGCCTGAGACCCTGGAGAGCTGTCAAGAGGGGCTGTGGCTCAGTGATAGAGCATCTGCTTGGCATGCAGGAGGTCCCAAGTTCAATCCCTGGCCTCTCCAGTTAAAAAGGACCAGGCAGGAGGTGATGGGAAAGACCTCCACCTGAGACCCTGGAGAGCTGTCAAGAGGGGCTGTGGCTCAGTGGCAGAGCCTCTGCTTGGCACGCAGAAGGTCCCAGGTTCAATCCCCGGCATCTCCAGTTTAAAAGGACCAGGCAGGAGGCGATGGGAAAAACCTCCGCCTGAGACCCTGGAGAGCTGCAAAGAGGGGCTGTGGCTCAGTGGAAGAGCCTCTGCTTGGCATGCAGGAGGTCCCGAGTTCAATCCCTGGCCTCTCCAGTTAAAAAGGACCAGGCAGGAGGTGATGGGAAAGACCTCCACCTGAGACCCTGGAGAGCTGTCAAGAGGGGCTGTGGCTCAGTGGCAGAGCCTCTGCTTGGCATGCAGAAGGTCCCAGGTTCAATCCCCGGCATCTCCAGTTTAAAAGGACCAGGCAGGAGGCGATGGGAAAGACCTCCGCCTGAGACCCTGGAGAGCTGCAAAGAGGGGCTGTGGCTCAGTGGAAGAGCCTCTGCTTGGCAGGCAGAAGGCCCCAGGTTCAATCCCCGGCATCGCCAGTTAAAAAAGGACCAGGCAGTAGGTGATGTGGAAGACCTCCGCCTGAGACCCTGGAGAGCCGTCGCCAGTCTGAGTGGACAGTACTGACTCTGATGGACCGATGTTCTGATTCAGTATAAGGCAACTTCATGTGTTCTCGTGTGGTCCAATGTTCTTGACATTTATGTATTGATGGATTTAGAAGATTTCTATGCTATGCAAAGATCGTGCGCGAGGCTGCTAACCAGGGATCGAACATAATCAAAACATAAAACGTCGTCACAGTTGATAAAAAAGAATAAACTAGGATTGCCAACTCCAGGTTGGAAAATTCCTGGAGACTTGGGGGGTGGAGCCAGAGAAAGAGACGGAGCTCGGTAGGGCTGCGATGCCATGAAGTCCACCCGCCAAAGCTGTCGTTTTCTCCATCTATCTGTAGTCTGGAGAAGAGGTGTAATTTTAGGAGATCACCAGGCCTAACCTGGAGGCTCAAAAACAGAACAAAATGCAGGAAGGAAAATATGAAAATACAGGCATTATGAAGCTCTTGTAGAAATCAATCAAACAATATCGAAAATGGAATAATTACCCAAATAATTCAAATGGAATAATTACCCAAAATAATTCAAAACTTCACAGCTATGCCATTTACGAAGCACTGAACTATCTGTGAAGTTTTGAATTTATGTTCTGTACACGATTCTCTAGTTTAAACTTAAAGACCCTCTAGTGTCCACTTACTTCCTGTATGCACCCTGCGACATGTCTGGGCATGTTCACCTGTAATGCCAAATGATACCTGCCTGAGCTTCAGTCCCCAGAGGACAATGGACCCTCGGATTCTGACTGTCCCCCTATCAGAGGCTGAGGATATTCAAATGGACCTATGACAGCCTCTGGCGGGAACTTAATCTCTGTTCACCCAATCCCCCGTGGGGGGCGGGAAGACAGGGGTGCGGTTTACGTGTAACTATAAGCAGGCTCCCCTCTCCCTCATGGTTGTTCCTGACCTACAATAAACTCCCCTATACTGAAAATCACTCCAACGGCCTCCAGTACTCTTCAGAATTATTTGGGTAATTCCGTATCAAGCACTCCTGTTGTTGATATAGCAAAGAAGAGCATTGGTTCAGCTTTGATAAAGCTTTACGGTGAAACGAGATAAGACCGTAGCTAGCACCCTCGTTAGAAGAGTCTCCTTTTGGAACCGTTGGTGTCTGCTCATTCACTGGGATTTTCTCATGTAATCTTCCTTATCAATATTTGTGAAAGAATACTTTGTGTATGCCTCGTATGTGCAATATGGATTGTCACTGAATGCTTTGGACGTTATGCACCCACATGTTCATTGTGGAATTTTTCCATTTTTTATAGTGTTTGATTAATTTCTACAAGAGCTTAGTAATCCCTATATTTTCATATTTTCCTCCCTGAACGGTTTGTTTTATTTTTGGTCCTTGAACAGTCCAGTCACCGGGGTTTGTTGCTCACCTGGAGTTTGGCAACGCCAGAATAAACCACTGAACACCCAGCATTAAAAATCCACCTAGAACAGCACAAAACATTCATCATCCTAAAACGACCCCCATGAACCAGTTCTCAGGCTCGGAACAAAATATTATTTTAAAGTGAAATCCCTTCACTAAAAGCCTGGACTAAAAGAAATGTTTGGTCCTGGTGCCTAAAACCGAGTACAGAAGGTTGCCGGGTGAGCCTTGAGTGCGAAGGGCGTTTCACAAGTGAGGTGCGGCCACCGAAAAAGCCCTGCATCTGGTTGCCATCCACAACATGGATGGAGGACATATTAAGTGTTCACCCCCAAGGGGGTTCTGCTTCTCTGGAGGAAGTGAATACTAGAAAGAGAGGCCAGTTTGATGTAGTGGTTAGCAGGGGTCATTTCATAGAAAAAGAGGTGCAGGAGCTCATTAGCATAACTCAGTAGCATAATTTATTTGCACATGCTACACCACCGGACACCACCGGAAGTATGTCAGAAGGAGAGAGAGAGAGAGAGAGAAAGGAAGGAAGGAAGGAAGGAAGGAAGGAAGGAGGAAGGAAGGAAGGAAGGAAGGAAGGAAGGAAGGAAGGAAGGAAGAGCTAGCAGAGAGGGGACAGCTACTAATCCAAGCCTCAGAAATACCGCTCTTCTGGGAGGACAGCTTCAGTGGTGGCTGAAGCCTTCAGAAGGCTGGTCGGAGGAACAAGGACCTTTCCAGGGGACGGGATCATTTTGCTGCAGCCATGACACAAGCAGGCATTCCCCCGCGGGTGGGGGGCTGGCACCAACTCCCGGAGCTGCGTTCCCCCAAGCTCCTGCTCGAAATGACCCCTGGTGGTTAGGAATGCAGACGCTAATCTGGGAGAACCAGATTTGATTCCCTACTCCTCCACATGAAGCCAGCTGGGTGACACTGAGCCAGTCACAAATGCTGTGAGAGCAGTTTTTGTCAGAGCTCTGTCCGCCCCGTCTACCTCACAAGGTGTCTGTTGTGGGAAGGAGGGAAGGGACATTGTAAGCTGCTCTGAGACTCCTTCGGGGAGTGAAGGGCGGGGTATAAATCCTCCTCCTCCTCCTCCTCCTCCTCTTCTTCCAGAAGCTGCTTCTTCCATGATTTCCCCCACCTCTCATTGTGGTTCAAAGGCCCCCATTTTCATGGAAAGTTTCCAATTCCTCTTGATGGGAGCCCCTGGGAGCAGCCACAGAAGCTTTGTCTTGGAAGCTCACAGCAGCGTGGCTCCATTCTCCCACTAGACCACCACCCCTCGGGGCCGGAATACTTTACACATGGTTTCCTCTCTTACTGTCCAGGCCCCCCCCCCCCCAACCAGCTAAAGTCCCCCTTACAAGCCCTGCTCTGTGCTCCATCCTGCAGAGGTCAGGCAGGTGGCAACCAGAAACAGGGCCTTTTCAGTGGTGGTCCCTTCCTTTTGGAATGCCTTCTGCCTTAGTCTATTTTCATGGTCTGCTTCTAGCCCAAGGACTGGTTTGCAAAGATCGTGTTGGGCTGCTATTTTAAGTAGCATGCTCCGGCTCATTTTTTTAATGAGTTGTTAATTTTAATGATGTTAATGCTTTGTTAAGGGCTGCAGTGGCTCAGAGGTTAGGATGCCGAGTTGAAGACTGGAAGGTCGGTAGTTCGAGACCCGAGTGCCGTGTGACGGAGTGAGCTCCCGTCTCTGGCCCCAGCTCCTGCCAGCCTAGCAGTTTGAAAGCAAGAAATTGCAAGGAGATAAATAGGTACTGCTTTGGTGGGAAGGTAACAGTGTTCTGTACACCTCGGTGTTTAGTCATGCCAGCCACGTGACCACGGAGAAGTCTTCAGACAACGCTGGCTCTTCAGCTTGGAAACGGAGATGAGTACCGCATCCCTAGAGTCAGATTCGACTGGCTTTCAAGGAAGGGAAACCTTTACCTTTACTTTGTTATGATCTTGGGAAAGGCAGCAAATGCATCATCAGAATAAACAAATAATACATCTGATTTCCTCTCTCCCAGCTGACCTACAACCTCACCCCCACACTGAACGTTAAAGCCTCTCTGCAAATCAGTCCTCGGAACCTTCCTGATACAACACGGTGTGCGTTTCCATGCTTGTCGCAGTCATTTTAAAATCTGCAGTGACGCAGGTGAGTGGATGCTTTGCCAGAAGAAAGTGAGCTGCGAGCTGAAGGTCAGTACTGGAAATGTTCAGTATCCTGAAGATTGATGTCCTCGATACAAAAAGTTCTTCCTTGTTGGATTAACTCCATAAGAAGACATAAAAAGGGACCTACAGGATCGGACCACAGATCCATCGTGCCCTGCAACCCATTCTGGATGGAGCCTATCTGGCATACCAAAACAGAAATGCAGAGCAATATTTATCACAGGTTGAGGCTCACTTCTTTAGATGCAATGGAAATTCCGGATCAAATACGAGGGAAATGATTGTCCTTCTTTCCATTGCATCTGAAGAAGTGAGCTCTGATTTATGAACACTCGTGCTGGAATAAACATGGTTAGTCTTTCAGGTGCTTCTGGGCTTCTGTGTTGTTTTGCTACAACAGACTCACACAGTTACCGCTTTGGGATTGTCCCGCTTAAGCAACTCTGATGCAGTTAGAGCCCAAGGAAGTAAGTCAAACCTCTTGAAGGCCTTTTCAGATGTTGCAACTACATGTATCAGGGACACATGCTACCTGCAGTCCTTTCAATAGGTGAGGCCATCCTGTTGTGCAAACAGGGGTAATGCACATATTTAGCATGCAAGTATAACTTCAGTGTGCATGAATACTGAAAAATCCAGTATACACCACAGCTAGTAAAATATGACCGTGTCCAAATGAAACAAAGTGTGAGTCCAGGGGCACCTTTAAGACCAACAAGTTTAATTCTGGGTAGAAGCTTTCATGTGCATGAACACGAAGGTTTATACTCAGAATTAAACTTCGTTTGTCTTGAAGGTGCCACTGGACTCAAACTTTGTTCTGTTGCTTCAGACCAACACGAATCTGAATACCCCACCTGAATCTAATTTCTAAATGAGTAAAACACTTCTCAGCCTTTTGGCTAAGATCAAGTGTAATCAGGGGTCATTTTGTAGAAAAAGAGGTGCAGGAGCTCATTAGCATAGCTTATTTGCATAACTCATTTGCATATGCCACACCCCCTAACATACCGGAAGTGTGTCAGAAGGCAACACCCACCCCTCAGGCTCCACTCCACAGGTGAGTGAAACTGACCTGCTCTTCCTCCATTCCCTTCCCCATCCAATACTTTGTGCAATAAAAATAAGCGTCAAGAACACACCCTCATTCTCTTCCTGCTCCCTTGAAACCACCAGGTTTCAAGTAGACTGGAGATACCCAGGACATGTGCACCACCCATCCCTTCCTCTTCCCCTCCCCACAACAAGACACCCTGTGAGGTAGGTGGGGCTGAGAGAGGTCTTTGGAGAACTGCTCGTGAGAGAACAGCTCTGAGAGAACTTGTGACTGGCCCAAGGTCACACCAGCAGCTGCATGTGGAGGAGTGGGGAACCAAACCCGGTTCTCCCAGATTAGGGTCCAACTCCTGACCACTACACCAAACTGATAAGGTGGAAGCTGCTGAAGGGTTGGTGAAATTTCTCCAGTACTTATGTGCCGTGTGCCCAGGTTAAAAATGGTATACTTAGAAAATTTCTATGCCACCTTGAGCAAGTCTCTGGAAAAGCAGCACACAGTCATAAAAGGAACAATGATAAAATTATCAATATTAAAACAAAACAATAAAAACAATAAAGACCCTAGCAGGGCTTTCCCCGGGGCGCTGCGCCTCTGCACTGCTCAGGGAAGCTGAGGAGGGGGCGGGGCTTGGTCATATGCCCGCCCCCTGGGCTCCTCACTCCTGGAGCTGCGCTCCTGTGCGCTCCCGCTCCAACGGACCCCTGAGTGTAATGTATGTAAAGCAGAACCATTTCTGAATGTCCTGATAACAAATGAATTGAACGAATTGATGGTCTGCCGAATAATTAAG
The DNA here is from genome assembly GCA_029233225.1 of Lepidodactylus listeri. NCBI lineage: Eukaryota > Metazoa > Chordata > Lepidosauria > Squamata > Gekkonidae > Lepidodactylus > Lepidodactylus listeri. The sequence goes on along the minus strand of JARCFY010000021.1, from coordinate 7,586,966 downwards.
ACATCGTTTCGATGTCTTTGTCAGAATTATTTTTTTCTGTTGGAGTCCTGTTAAAATCAGGCCTCGTGCCCTGACGTGGATAGCCCAGGCAAGCCCAATCTCGTCAGATCTCGGAAACTAAGCAGAGTTGACTGGCAAGCACTTGGATGGGAGACCACTTTGGAATACCAGCAGTCGGGAGGTGGGGGCAGGCTTTATCCAGCCACCTCACTGAATATCCACCAGGCCCCCAGTAGGGGTCAGTCACCAGAGGTTGCCAAGACTTCCAGGTGCACAGACATGCCCATATGAACAATACCAAAAAATACCGAAAAAAAGAGAAGTCTGGCCTTGTGCAATTGATGGGAACTGTCTATAAAAGACGACAGCCAAAAATCTGCATGCATGATACGTTAAGTGGACTCATTACAGTGGAGAAAATAGCACTTACTGTTTATATCCACCAATCATGGAAGAAAAAAACCCCCATTTAAATCATAAATCTGTGTCAGATAAACTACGAGCCGATTAGTGGAGTCAGAAGTACAGAAAAAAAGGAAGGATGCAACAAAAAGAAGTTAAAAGGCTCAGTTAGAAGCCGAAATTGATGGTCTGAAATTTTTGTGTTATTGGGACATCCAGGAATTGTTCACTGGGATTGTTTGCACTGTTTCGTTTTTACACAAGCAAGGATAATCCCCCCCCTTTCTTTTTGTGACCTCTGGGACTCAGGACCTTTTGTGGTTTCTTACAAAGATCTCTCTTAATAAGAACATGTGAAGCCATGTTGGATCAAGCCAATGGCCCATCCAGTCCAACACTCTGTGTCACACAGTGGCCAAAAATACCAGGTGTCATCAGGAGGTCCACCAGCAGGGCCAGAACTCCAGAAGCCCTCCCACTGTCCCCCCCCCCCCCCCCCAAGAACCAAGAATACAGAGCATCACTGACCCAGAAACAAGAGAAGCCAATGTTGGATCAAGCCAACGGCCCATCCAGTCCAACACTCTGTGTCACACAGTGGCCAAAACCCAGGTGCTATCAGGAGGTCCACCAGTGGGGCCAGAACTCCAGAAGCCCTCCCATTGTTGCCCCCCAAGTACCAAGAATACAGAGCATCACTGACCCAGAAATAAGAGAAGCCAATGTTGGATCAAGCCAATGGCCCATCCAGTCCAACACTCTGTGTCACACAGTGGCCAAAACCCAGGTGCCTTCAGGAGGTCCACCAGCGGGGCCAGAACTCCAGAAGCCCTCCCACTGTGGCCCCCCCAAGCACCAAGAGTGCAGAGCATCACTGCCCCAGAGGGTTCCATCTCTCCCTTATGGCTAATGGCCATTGGTGGACCACTGCTCTGTCCCCTGTTCTCACAACATGGCGACCATACATGTTGGGAGTATCTACACATGTTTAGGCATATTCCTGGTACATGGTGTTGTAACGTCTGAAATACACTTGAGTCACATGGTGTTTGAAGAAGGACTGACCTAAGGGAACGACAAGAGGAGCATGAATCTGGGTCAGGTGATGGATCTAACTCAGCATTAACCTGTCGGCTCCCACGGAAGCCACGTGAGTTACAGGGGAAGTGTGTCACCTCTCAGCTGCTGGAGACAAGAGCTGCCATCCTCTGCTTCCAAGGAGTGTTGGCGGAGGATCCCGTTACTTGGCTTGGGCCTCTCGTAGTCCTGGTCCGGGAGCATGGCTTCCTCGGCCTCAGCCACGTGCTCCGGCCGGCGGATCAGGGACTGCGGGAAGCCGAACATCAGGAGGGATGAGAAGAAGAGCAAGGCACCACAGAGGAGGAAACCCGCCCACCACGCACCAATCCACCGCGGGTCATCGGGGGTGATGTCCAGCTTACCTGCGAAGGACAAAAACAAGGCTGTTGACCAGGATGGAAGAGGGCAAATAGATACATGTTACACCTGTGGGGTGTGTGTAGGCTTGTCAACTCTGGGGTGGGATGTTTCTGGAGATATGGGGGTAGAGCCTGGGGAGGGTGGGGTTTGGGGTGGGGAGAGACCTCAGAGTCCATGTTCCAAAGTATCTGGAGATCAGTTGTAATTCCAGGAGAGCTCTAGGTCCCTCCAACGGTGAGCAATATACGAGAGATCATGGGAAAAGCAGTTAAGAAGAACCAAAATACAGCCATGATATAATTACTCGGTGTAACATTGTATAGTCAATTATGTTGTTTACCAAACACATTGATATGAACACGTACATGCAAAAGTTATAATGAATAAATGTTTTAAATAAATAAAGGTTTCCAGTCCTGAAAAACATGAAATGCTCTACATCTTACAACAGCACGACAGATAAGATTAGAATTTCAACAGCCAATCCATATGCAAAAGAACCTCCTCAGGAAAGCTCCTCCATTAGCATGTCGCAGCCTGGGAAACTCCTACAAGAGAATGACTCGGCCCTACCCCACCTTCCTGAGTAGATATAAATTACCTGCCTACCATTTTTTCTTCTCACACTGACACAGAGAGTACTCCATTTTTCTGTGTTATACCTCTGAGGATGCCAGTCACAGCTGCTGGTGAAATGTCAGGTACTACAATGCCAAGACCATGTCCATACAGTCCGGAAAATCTACAACAACTAATAAATAAAGTACTGATGCCAAAGTTCAATTCTAATTATTTCCTTATCAGTTTCTCATTGTATATATTTAGTCCAAGCGTGGCAACCATCAAGGCTTCCAATGGGACCACTAAAGATCCCTGTTTCTGTCCTTTCTCGAGAAATCTGGCCGTCAAACCAATCTTGTCAAATTTCTTTGTAGAATTCTATTACGCAACTTCAGTCCATCTCAGTGTAAAGTTCTTTGCGGTAGCTTGTGACGGCTGGCAAACCCGTGAGTATCACAGAACGGGACTTGGGAGACCCCAGGCCAGAGATGACCATCCTTGAAACACTGAAATAACATGTCACAGGTTAGGGGAAAGCAAAGACCCTTTTCAAACTGCCTTTACATTCCGTTTTAGCAACTGGTTGCTAATGGTTTTTTCCTGTCATTTTAGACAGAAACATTTTATTAACTAGCCGCTAGTGGAATTTATTTACCTGTTCATACAAACCTGTTTGCATCCGATTAGCAAAACATGGTTGGCCCGCTTTTGAGGGAAACTGCTTTTTTCCATTTTCAGCCCCTTTGTTGCCCTTCTGAATCACTGTGGTGTGCGGTTTAAAATGTCCATAGTTATTTCAACCAGAGAGCCAGCTTGGTGTAGTGGTTAAGTGTGCGGACTCTAATCTGGGAGAACCGGGTTTGATTCCCCACTCCTCCACTTGCACCTGCTGGATGACCTGGGGCAAGCCATAGCTCTGTACCAGCTGTTCTCTCAAGGACAGTTGTCCCAGAGCTCTCTCAGCCCCACCTACCTCACAGGGTGTCTGTTGTGGGGAGGGGAAGGGAAAGGAGTTTGTAAGCCGCTCTGAGACTCCAAGTGAGTGAAGGGCGGGATATAAATCCAATCTCTTCTTCTTCCTCCTACAATGATGCTTTTTTCCTTGCCTTTTTTCACCGCACGATCTTTCTTGACTTTTAAAAATTATTCTAAGGTGAGTGCTATCGTGTTAAACCGCTATAGCACTGAAGTGCTATAACATTCTAAGGTGAGTGCTACAGGTTTAGTGCTACAGCGCTCACCTTAGAACGTTTTTTAAAAGAGGAAGATTGTACGGCAAAGAAGGGCGGGGGGAAAGTGGCACTGTTTGAAATGACTGTAGTGCTTCAGGGACGGCTCATTAACGGAAGGAAATTCACTGTATGAAAACCCCGTCCCTGTATCACTTTACTCAAAATCAGGCTAACAATGAATAACATCTGGTTTCGAACAGTAATGTGAAAAATGCTGTAATAATTTATACTCCCGAGGCGTGGGGGGAGATTCAGCCATCCTCCAAGCAGACACCTTCCAATCTATGTTGCGCTTCCTCCAACGGAACAGACACTTAATTTGTTGGACAGCTCCTTACATGGCTTCAACCTTGAGCCGAAAGGAAAGGCTCGGTTGAAATAAAACATTTTAATGAACAAATACAGTAAGTAAATTAACTTTGCTGGGTGGAATGGTGGGATAGGGGTCAGAGCCATCCTAGTATACACACAGTTAAAAAGAGCAAGAATCCAGTAGCACCTTAAAGTCTAACAAAATTTGTGGCAGGGGAGGAGCTTTCGTGAGTCACTGTAGTAACTTCCTCAGGTATAGCTAGAATGTGAGTCCATCTCTCCTCTATATTAGAAAGTGGAGAGATTTCAGATGCTGAATGATATTAGCAGGCAAATGACAATAGGAGGTATGACTGGATAGGGTGTGACAAGAAGGGGGGACCTGCGATACTCACAGGGAGGGGGAGCTCCACGCAGAGGAGGAGCTTTCTCCCCTGCCCAGCTCTTCCTGTACCCCCTACCCCCTGCCAACAATGGTGAGGCCCGTTTGGTTCCCAGCTGCCAGGCCTGCCAAGGTCTCCCCCCCAGAGACGGTGAGGCCCATGCGGCTCCAACCACCGGGCCCACTAAGCCCTCTCCCTCCCGCTGCAGCGGAGGCGAGGCAGGAGCAGGGAATGTTCTTTTAGTTTTGGGGGGATTTAAATATCCCCTGAATAATTTTTTTTAACTGTTAGGATTTTTCTGCACACCTGGGGAGTCCCCCAACTGTGCAGGAAAATCTCTCTGCCCCCCAAGTGCCCCCGGTGTGTGAATTTAGATATACGCATGCACAGGGGCACTTGGCTATTAGATATATAGATATGTAGCGGGGTAGTCAGTGTGGAGAAATCAGCATTGGTAATGAGAGAGGAAACCTAGGTCTCAATTCAGTCCGGGTGGCTGCATTGTCTTGAGCTTTGTTATCAGTTGCAGTTCAGCAGTCTTACTGACCCAAGGTCACACAGCTGGCTTCATGTGGAGGAGTGGGGAATCGAACCCGGTTCTCCAGATTAGAGTCCGCTGCTCTTTCAAGAGTCAAAGCTCCAGCTTCTAAGAGACTGTGTTTTGTTCCCCCACAATCAACCTGGAGTTCCACGGTCGGTAAATACATTTTTAAAAGGCAAACGACAGCCATTCAGAACCCCAGTTGAGACTAGTCCTGTTCACTTGTTACAGCGAACGCACTTACACCTTGCCTGTAAATGAGCATGGGCGCTCGTATGACAGAAGCTGTGTGTGTTCACCGTACAAATGAAATTGGGGACCAGCACCTGGATAAGTGTGAGGTTTTAACCACATGTTCAGCTGTACATGTGTTGAATGTAACATGAGGATTACTCAACACACATATAAAGAATCGCCAAGTGTGTGCTGCACATGGATTGTATGTAGGCTAGCTAGGGTTGCCAGTTCCCTGCTTTCGGGGGCTCTGATCAGCCGCCAGTTGGCTGACTGATGGGGGAAACCCCATCCCCAAACAGGGACATCATTGTACAGCATCCCTGGTGTGTTTACATCACCCAGGGCCTTTCCAGTGGCGGCTCCATACTGGTGGAATGAGCTTCCGGAAGAGATCAGGGACCTGCGGGATCTTTTACAGTTCCACAGGGCCTGCAAGACAAAGCTCTTCCATCAGGCATTCGACCAAGGAACCACCCGCACTACGACTACCAACAATTGTAGTACGGATCCTGGCTCAAATTTTGACATCTGACCTGTGCTGCCGCGGAACTTAGGAAGATTACTGAGCTGAAAAACTGTATGCACTCTTCATCACACCATCTGAAGTAATTAAGGATATACTGCAGCACTTTATGATTTTATGATCTTATGCTCTTGTTTGTAATTGAACTGTTTAAATGTTTTTATGTGGATTTTAATGGTTATTTATGTATTAACCAATGTAAGGCGCCCTGAGCCTTGCGGGGAGGGCGGGGTATAAATTAATTAATTAAACGAACACACAAATAAATAAATAATAAATGCCATCGTTTTGGCGGCATTGTGCACCAATGCTCTGGTTTTGGGGCAAACTCTATGGTTTCGAAGCAAAAAAACCACACAAGAGTTTTTGCCCCAAAACCAGCGAGTTGCATGTGATGACATTCTGGGTGATGTCACTGCACTGGGGATGTTGTGCCCACCCCCGGAATGCTCCCCCAAATCCCCCTGCCTAGGGGTCATTTCGTAGAAAAAGAGGTGCAGGAGCTCATTGGTATAACTCATTAGCATAACTTATTTGCATATGCTACACCCCCTGACATCACTGGAAGTATGTCAGAAGGCAAGAATGAAAGGGGGGAGAGGGAAAGAGAGGGAGAGGGAGAGGGAGAGGGAGGGGGGGGGCTGACCAACTCCCGGAGCTGCGCTCCCCCAAGCTCCTGCTCGAAAGGACCCCTGCCCCTGCCACAACAGCGAGAGGACCTGCTAAGGCTTCCTGGTGTTGTTACATCATTTCTGGGTAAAATCCAAAAGTGACTTCTGGGTTTTACCCAGAAGAGACATAGCAACCTCAGCAACAGCACTGATGTCACGCGCCCCCCACATCCCGTCCCCCCCAGCCCTCCTGCCAGCTGCCAGGCTCATCCCTAACTGCACATCCCAGCACGGTGATGCTTGTGACTAGGGGTCCCGAGGTTACAGCGGGGGCAGGCCTGATTCCTTCCACCCCTGCACTGAAACTGATTTCTCCCTCATCTCAGGATTGTTATTAGCCACGGAAGGCCCGGTGTGTGTGTGTGTGTGTGTGTGTGTGTGTGTGTGTGTGTGATCCAAGTCAATCGTTCCATTCCAGGTAGGGTTGTCAGACCTCCCACCCCAACTGACCCAAAAGGCCAAGGGATGACATCACCCAGCAATGACATCATCACGTCACTGACATCACACGGCAACGCTCTAGTTTCTGGGCAAAACTCTATGGTGAAATCACCTACAAACCATAGAGTTTTGCCCATAAACTAGAGTGTCACCCCCCCCCCCCCCAATAACGGCTACATGATGACGTCCCTTCCGGGTGATGTCACTGCACCACACACGCAGCAGAAGATCCAGGAACAGAGCCGAGATCCCCCCCCCATCCAGGGGCGTAGAGTTTTAAAATCTGGGGGGGAGCTCTTGTGTGCCATGTCTCCGTCGCTGCCGCCTCTCCCCCCCCCCCCCGGCCATAGAGTGCCATAGAGTTTCGGGGCAATTGCTAGAGCGTCGCCCTGGCAATGTGCCCAGCATGATGGCATCACTTCCGAGTGATGCCAGCACGCTGGGCATTTGCCCAGCTGGCCCCTGAACGAATGGAGGGACAGACGGAGGCAGGAGTGGCCAGGCTGGGGGGGAGAGACGCCGGCTGGTTGGCCGGCAGGCAGGCGGGTGGGCCTAGGAAGGGCCCGGGGAGGCGCAGCGGGGAGCTCCGTTTTGCCGGGAGGGCTCAGTCCCCCCTGGGAAATTTCGGGGGTGGCTCGAGCCCTCGAGCTCCCCCGAAGTTGACACCTACGCCCTGACCTCGCTGTGAGGTAGGACTTAGCAACCCTAGTTCCAAGATTAACAACATCCCGGGGCGGGGGGGGGGGTTTCGATGGGTGCAACTGTGCAGTGGGGGAATGCTCTCTCCCCACTTCTCAGCACAGCCACAATATGGACTGAGGCCCTTGTAGTCTCACCTCCCCTTTAAGAACTGCGGAAATAGGGTTTCATTTAGTTAGGCCTTGACAAGCCAAGGCAAGTGGGTGATGTTGTCGGATAACCAGGGATTAAGCACAAGAAACGGGAGTGGATCTCCCCAAAGGTTATTAGGAAGGGAACTGAAAACAAATCAGCCAGTATCATAATGCCCCTGTATAAACCGATGGTGCGACCTCATTTGGAGTACTGTGTACAATTCTGGTTGCTACACCTCAAAAAAGATCTAGCACTGGAAAAAGGGCAGAAAGGGGCAACTAGAATGACATAAGGGTTGGAACCAGTGTTCCCTCTAAGCTGAGTTAGTGTGAGCTCACACATTTTCCCTTTTGCTCAGGAAGGGACGGCTCCAGAGCAAACTAATTTATGCAGCAGCCAAACCACTAGCCCACAACTTTAATGCCAGGAGCTCACAAAACAGAATTTTTGCTCACAGGACTCCACAGCTTGGAGGGAGCATTGGTTGGAACACTTTCCCTATGAAGCACTTGGGGCTCTTTCGCTTGGAGAAACAATGGCTGAAGGGTGACCTGATCGAGGTTTACAAGATTATGTGTGGGATACAGCAGGTAGAGAAAGAAGTACTTTTCTCCCTTCTCACAGTACAAGAACTCGTGGGCTTTCAATGAAATTGCTGAGCAGTCAGGCTAGAACAGATAAAAGGAAGTACTTCTTCCTCCAAAGAGCGATTAACACATGGAATTCACTGCCACAGGAGGTGGCGGCGGCTACAAACATGGACAGCTTCAAGAGGGAATTAGATAAACATCTGGAGCAAAGGTCCATCAGTGGCTCTTAGCCACAAGGTATAGATAGGAACTCTCAGTCTGGGGCAAGTGATGCTCTGTATTCTTGGTGTTTGGGGGGGGGGGGGCAACAGTGGGAGGGCTTCTTGCCCCCACTGCTGGACCTTCTGAGGGCACCTAGTATTTTTGGCCATTGTGTGATGGAGCGTTGGACTGGATGGGCCATTGGCCTGACCCAACATTGGCTTCTCTTATGTTCTTATGTGACACCTCCTGGGCTGTCGAAAAGCAATTCCAGCACCAAGATGGAGAAACGTCTGGATCAGCTCCTTGCTTTGGAGAAGAGATGCTTTGGTTTCAGTTGCCAAAGAAAGGGGAGCGTTTCACACGAGAACACATGCAGCTGTCTTATCCTGAATCAGACCGTTGGTCCATCAAAGTCAGTATTTTTTTTTGGTATTTTCGTATTTTGTGTGTGTGTGTATGTGTGTGCACATGTGAGTGTGCGTGCACCTGGAAGTCATGGTGACCTCTGGTGACCGACCCCTACTGGGGCTTAGAGGGAGCCTGCCCCTGCCTCTCGACTTCTGGTATTCCAAAGAGGTCTCCCATCCAAGTACTTGCCAGAGTCGACCCTGTTTAACTTCCGAGATCTGACGAGATCGGGCTTGCCTGGGCCATCCGGGTCAGTGTTGTCCACCCAGGCTGGCAGCAGCTGTCCAGGGTGTCGGGCAGAGAGGTCGTTCACATCACCTACTACTACCTGATACTTTCAACTGGCAATGTTGAGGATTGAACCTGGGACCTTCTGCAGGCTAAGCAGATGCTCTGTCACTGAGCCACGGCCCTTTCCCCTCCTTCCACTGCAGCAGGGAGAAGTGCCAAGCTGAGAAACGTAAGAATGTCTGTGTCTATGGCCAATTCAAGAGCCGACAGCTGTCACACACCTGCTGGGAAAGCTCTCAAGGGTTTGCCAGCCACGCAGCTGGTGAACGGCTACCCAAAGCTCCCATTTGAGACCCTTTGGACTTTATCCAGGAGACACAAGCTGCATATGAATCCACCCGTTCACTTCGGTCACGTTCTGGGGCCCTGCTTCGCTGGCCCCTGCGATCTGAGGCTAGGTGGCTGGCGACCCGAGAAAGGCACCACAGCTTTGCAATTCCCTCTCCAGGCAGATTCGTCTGCCTCTATCGATGTCTTCCGCCAGCGGGTGCAGACTTCTTGTTTCCTTTGGCATACCCCAAATAACTGTTCCCGGCCCTCTTCCTCGGTGCTGGCAATATTTATTTTTTTTTTAATTTTTTTTAAAAACGATCCCGTACGTTGTTTTAAAGTGTTCAAATGTTTTAATGTGTGCCACCCTGATGGGGTGGGAAGCAATGCTCCCTCTCCGCCGTGCGGTCTCGTGAGCAAAAATTCTGCTTTGTGAGCTCCTGACATCAAAGTTGTAAGCGAGCGGTTTGGCTGCTGCAGAAATCAGTTTGCTCTGGAGCCCATCCTTCCTGAGCGGAGACAAAAATGTGCAAGCCAGAGGCTAAAGAACTGTGAGCTCGCTCACACTAACTAAGCTTAGAGGGAACCCAGGTGGGAATGTGGCATAAAAATGTTTTAAATAATCATAAATCCATTAGAAGCCAGTGGACACCGAGAAACACATACTAGTGGAAGCCACGGAGCCCCTAGACACCATCGCCTTGGGGATTAGGGCTTTAGAGGAACGTGACCTCTTTGACCCCTTTTAGGCAGCCCTTGAGATCTGTTCAGTAGCAGGTTGCAAATGGATTTTTTTGTGTCAGTTCAGACACGACCGTTTTAGCCACTGGCTGCTAATGGATTTTATTTCCCTGTCCATACAAAGCTGCTGGTGTCCCGTTGGCAAAGCGGGGCTGAGCCGTTTTTGAGGGAAACTGTTTTCTTCTGCTTTCACCTCTTTGTTGCGCTTTTGAATTGCTGTGGTGTGCCGTTCAAAATGTCCACAGTGCTTCCTATAATGCCACTTCCCCCCGCCCTTTTTTCACCATGGTATCTCCCGCCCCCCCCCCCCCCCCGAATGATTCCCCTCTAAAGAGCCAGTTTGGTGTCGTGGTTAAGTGTGTGGACTCTAATCTGGGAGAACCGGGAAAACCAAGGTCTTTTTGCACACTAGGCGAGGATACCTTCTGGCGCCCCCCCCCCACGCCCATCAATTTTAAAAAATAAATGCATTTTAGGAATTTTGCCCCTTTAGGGAATGCGGCCTAGCAGATAGAACTTTGGAACAGGGAACCTGCTAAATTATGTTCAGCCTCTGCTGTGGGATCTCCATCTAGTCTGAGGGCCAAGTCATTCAGCCTCAGTTGCCCCTCTGTAGAACGTGATTATCAGGGGCTGATCAGACTGATGCCGGAGAAAAAAGAAGAAGAATAGATTGGATATATATCCCGCCCTTCACTATCCAAAGGAGTCTCAGAGCGGCTTGCAGACTCCTTTCCCTTCCCCTCCCCACAATGCCCCCCCCCCAGAAAACCAGACTGCTCTGCACTTGGGGGCAGCCCCGTTTGCCCTAACAGGATCAAACACAAACGAAAATGCATGTTTTGTTTGCTCACACGAACATCTTTCCCCCTCCATTGCTCGGGGAAAATCAAGAAAGGGGAGGGGTTAACGGATCGCAAGCCCCCTCCACTCATTCACCCCAAGTGCTGCAGCACTCTTCTCCCCCCCCCTTCAAAACTGTCCCCAAGATTTCTTCCTGCAGCCCTAGCTGGCCATCCCCCCCCCACTCCGCACTCACCCCAGTGCTGATCTTCTGCGCCCACGTGGCTGGGCAGTCCGAGCTGAGCGTCCCAAGCAGCTTCCTGCAGCGCTCGAATTGGAACCGGACGCAGCAGAACAGACGTCTGCCTGCCTGCCAGCTACAACTCTGGACTTGTCCCGGGGCTGAGCTCCAGCATGGGGGGGCGGTGGCCAGACACCGACTACCGTTTCCTTCGCTGCTGTGCCACCGCCAAAACACAAATGCACGCACCACTTCCTCTTTGATACTCAGTGGGCTTGTAGGGGTGGGTGGCCCAATCATGTCTCTTAAAGGGGTGTGTGTGACTTGGACAGAACTTGGAAGGGCAGTCAGGCGCTCACCACCAGGGGGCGCCCTTGGCAGTAGTCTAGTCTGCCTAGAGGGCGAGCTCGCCCGGTTGATTCCCCGTTCCTCCGCTTGCAGCTGCTGGATGACCTTGGGCAAGCCACAGTTCTGTCAGAGCTGTTCTTGAAAGACCTCTCTCAGCCCCACCTACCTCACAGGGTATCTGTTGTGGGGGAAGGAGTTTATAAGCTGCTCTGAGACTCTGAGTGAAGCGGGGGTATAAATCCAATCTCCTCCTCCTTCCTCATCTTCTTCTTTGATTCCCCACTCCTCCACATGCAGCTGCCGGTGTGACCTTGGGCCAGTCCCAAGTTCTCTCAGAGCTGTTCTATCAGGAGCAGTTCTTGAAAGAGCTCTCTCAGCCTCAGCTACCTCACAGGGCGTCTGTTGTGGGGAGGGGAAGGGAGAGGAGATTGTAAGCCTCTCTGAGACTCCTTCAGGTAGTGAAGGGCAGGGTATAAATCCAATCTCCTCCTCGAACTCTCCTCCTCCTCCTCCTTCTTCTATATAGCACTTTGGAGTGAAGGCAGCAGCATTGAGACGCCTTGGCTCCGTTGAGAGAATATACTGATTTAGTGCTGTAGCGCTCAACTTAGAACATTCAAGGGAGAAAGGCTGAGGATGATCGCACAGCAAAAAAGGAGGGGGGGGGGGAAGAAGCGCAGTTTGAAGTGGCCACAGAGCTTTAGAGCTGGCTCATTAATGGGATGAAGTTTGCTGTATGAAACCCCCGTCCCTGTATTCAAGGTGCTTGTTGTAACTTTTAAAGCCCTATATGGTCTGGGGCCTACCTACCTAAGGGACCGCCTTTCCCCATATACTCCCCAGAGAGCACTCCGGTCAGGCACTCAACATCGCCTGACCCTTCCGGGCCTGAGGGAGGCCAGGTTGGCAACCACCAGGAATAGGGCCTTCTCGGTGGCGGCTCCCAACTGGTGGAATGAGCTCCCAGAGAACATCAGGGCCCTGCGGGACCTTTTGCAGTTCCGCAGGGCCTGCAAAGCGGAGCTCTTCCGCCAGGCTTATGGGGCCACCACCGGAAAAAATGGCCCTTAGTAGGGGGCTTGGTGAGCCACCTTCAGAACATCTGTGGTGGAAGCCTCCTGGCCGGAAAAAAGTAGGTTGCTGGTTTTGGTGCTGGTCTAGTATTTGCTGCCATCTGTGATTTTATTGTTTAAGCCGCCTTTTAATGTGAGTTAAATGATTTTGTATGATGTGTTTAACTTTGTATGTTATGATTTTATGTTGTTAGCCGCCTAGAGCCGGCTTGCTGGCTAGGCGGGATATAAGTCGAAATAAATAAATAAATAAATAAATATTGCTTTACTTGGACCCGGGCCAACCACGGAGAACATCGGGTTCAGAACAGTAATGTGAAACGGGGCCAGAGTCACGTGTCTGGTCAACTGCATGACGGAACAGGACCACGGCGAGCCCCGAGTGCAAAGCTCTAATGGTGGTGGGAAAGTGCCATCGGGTCTCGACCGACTTAGGGCAACCCCGAAGGGTTTTCAAGGCGAGAGACGTTCAGAGTTGGTTTGCCATGGCCTGACCCTGCGTGGCGACCTTAGACCTCCCTGGCGGTCTCCCATCCAAGGACTAACCAGGGTTGACCCTGATTAGCTGATGAGATCGGACAAGTTCAGACTAGACTGGGCCGGGGAACTTAAAGTGCCATAATGACTTACTTTTTATGTATTTATTTCATATATACCCCACCTTTCTCCCCAACAGGGACCCGAAGTGGCTCACGTCATTCTCCTCTCCTCCGTGTTATCCTCACAACAACCCTGCGGGGGAGGTTCGTCTGAGAGCGAGGGACTGGCCCAAGGTCGCGCAGGAAGTTTCCATGGCAGAATCAGGATTCGAATCTGGGTCCGCCAGATCTTAGTCTGACACTCTAACTACTTCACCACACCGCCCAGGAGAATTTTGCAAATTGGAGGTCTTGCGTCCTTGTTTATATAAGGACAATCAGGGCTTTCTGGTTTATTTATCAGGTTTGTCGAGAGATATTCTAAAATCCTCTGTTACGTTTCTATTTGTTCAAAAATCTTATCTACACAGTCCCTCTCAATGGATACCTGGTGGAATGAGCTCCCGATTACAATTCCGCAGGGCCTGAAAGACGGAGCTCTTCCGCCAGGGTTTTGGTTGAGGCGGTGGGCACCCCCTATCTGTAGCTGACCCCACCAGCAGCCTGGACTCTAACATCTTAAAATCAGCCACTACTCTTGATATGTTTCTATCAGAGCCAACATGGTACTTAGGAGTATGGTATTTTATACGGTTGTTTTATTCTGGGGAGGGCGGGATATAAATCCAAATAAATAAATAAAATATTGATCCACATTCTTTTTTTTAGCCATTCACAGCCTATTCGGTAGGATACAAACGGTATCTTGGCTAACAACCAACCTGGCCCCAAATCCCACCAACTTTCCTCCATAGCCATACCTTGCACCAAATTTAAAACACGAAATAAAATCTGGCATTCAGGCAATCAAATTCTGCGCCCAGAAGGGCAGAATTCTGTGCCCTGAATAAGCTAAGCGTGCAGAGTCCATGGGTCCAATTGCTCTTACCTGGCACAATTTCATCCGTAGTTTTGCGGACCTGGGCACAATTTATTCTGGGTCCGCTGACCGCCTCCCCCACTGCCCACGACCACTGTTCCAGCCTCCTCTCTAGCCTCTGTGATTTCAGTTGGCTCTAGCCACGCGCTACCGAGCATATCTTGGCAACCAAGATGATCAGAAACTTGGCATTTCCAGTTTCTAACTGAATATTGTGTGTGTGTGTGTGTGAACCAAATACAGTCTAGGCAGGGGTCATTTCGCAGAAAAAGAGGTGCAGGAGCTCATTAGCATAACCATTAGCATAACTTATTTGCATATGCCACATCACCTGACATCACTGGAAGTATGTCAGAAGGCAAGAAAGAAAGAAGAGAGAGAGAGAGAAGGAAGGAAGGAAGGAAGGAAGGAAGGAAGGAAGGAAGGAAGGAAGGAAGGAAGGAAGGAAGGAAGGAAGGAAAGAAAGAAAGAAAGAAAGAAAAAAAAAGAAAGAAAAAAAGAAAGAAAGAAAGAAAGAAAGAAAGAAAGCTGGCAGAGAGGGGACAGCTACTAATCCAAGCCTCAGAAATACCCCTATCCTGGGAGGATAGCTTCAGTGGTGGCTGAAGCCTTCAGAAGGCTGGTCGGAGGAACAAGGACCTTTCCAGGGGACGGGGTCATTTTGCTGCAGCCATGACACAAGCAGGCATTCCCCCGTGGGGGGGGGGGGGCTGGCACCAACTCCCAGAGCTGCGCTCCCCCGGGCGTCTGCTCGAAATGACCCCTGAGTCTAGGGATGGAGCATGACCGAATGGCAGCTTTCGAATGAGAAATTAAGGCCATATACATTTTGCTTCTCTTCTAGACTTCTTTGGTTGCCCTTCCTGTTTCGGCAGTAGGATTTTAGGAAATCCGGGAGGTTCACTCCACTTAAGACCCTGTTTAGCAGTGAATACCCATTTTGAGGGTCAAGGGTTTCACTCCTGATGAAGAACCGTGTGCCACTCAAAAGCTGGCAAACTGTTCTCACAACGATTGGGCGCCCAGAGCAGAGGCTGCGTCTCCCGTTCCACATCGTCTGTTCCACATCCATCCTTCTCTCTCCTTCCCAGCAGCATCCCAAGGAATTCAAGCCCCATATTTCCCCCCACCCCCACTTGCAATGCACAAGAAAAGTCCGCTTACTTGTGTCGATGAAGACAGCATCCACGTAGATTTTGGTACAGAAAGAGCCCAAGATAAAACCGCAGGCTGGTCCGAACACCAGCATTGTAAACAAGATCCCTGCAAGGAAACACAAAACAAACGCGGAGGGGTTAAGTGAGAGGCTCAAGGTCTGTGGCACATCTTGAAACGGGAGCCTCCGGTGTGCGAACCTGGGCTCCCCCAGGAAGGGAATCCACCATTCTCAGCCTCTTGCAGACTTCAGTGTTCCCTCTAAGCTGTGAGCAAAAATTCCACTTTGTGAGCTCCTGACTTTTAAGTTGTGAGCGAGCGATTGGGCTGCTGCAGAAATCAGTTTGCTCTGGAGCCCTCCTTCCTGAGCCGAGACAAAAATGTGTGAACCCGAGGCTAAAACTCTGTGAGCTAGCTCACTGTGAGACTTCTGATTAGATCCAATAAGTCAGGCCTTCTAGTTCAAAACAAAGTCTTTATTTCTTAATGGTCTTTCAGGAACACTTGCTTTGTTAGCGATACCAGATACAGCAGAGGAGGCATTGATATAGTAAATTCAAACTAGAGTAAAAACGCGGGTACCAATGAAAAAAGAACAAACAAGCGCCAAAATGTACTACCGTTCCTTTTCTCAGGGAAAAGGCGCGTAAGCAGAGCTACTTTCCCATCCCCGGCCCTGTGGTTTTTTCTACATGCAATCCCACGCAAAAGACACCTGGAAAAGCGGAGGCCCAGTTGCCCAAGGTTACAAGTGCAGCAACAGAGATAACATAAGTCTAGCAAAATATCTGAGCTCATTCTAGTGAAGGAGGGGGGAGGGGGGGAAGGAACCGTCAGAGCGGAAACTGATGCCGCTCTCCCGCCGGGACCTGCAACCGGGATAGTCATAGAGAAGCAAAACATGACAGGGAACCTGACACTCACACTAACTCAGCTTAGAGGGAACACTGCTTATAGGGCCATCTGCAGTGGAGTTAACCCTTCAACATCCACTGAAGTCAATGAGCTGAGAATCTGTTGAGGATGGGACTCCTAACCCTATCTCCACCTCTTTGAGGCTGGCCTATAGCCAAACATTTTGTAGCAGGGGGGCTTTTTAGACAGGCAATGCCCTTTCTTTCTTTCTTTCTTTCTTTCTTTCTTTCTTTCTTCGACATAGCCAACTTACAGTGACTCCTTACGGGGTTTCCAAGGCAAGAGACAAACAGAGGCGGTTTGCCATTGCCTTCCTCTGCATAGCAACCCTGGACTTCCTTGGTGGTCTCCCATCCAAATACTGATCAGGGCTGACCCTGGGCTAGCCTCGGCCATCCAGGTGAGGTCAGATGTTCAGAAGTGGTTTGCCCTTGCCTTCCTCTGCATAGCAACCCAGGACTTCCTTGGTGGTCTCCCATCCAAGTCCAAACCAGGACCCACCCTGCTTAGCTTCTGAGATCTGACGAGATCGGGCTAGCCTGCACCACCCAGGTCTGACGGCGTTGATGGAAAGTACCATCAAGTCACAACTGACTTCTGGTGTCCCTTCAAGGGGTTTTCAAGGCAGGAGATGAACCGAGGGGGCTTTCCCGTTGCCGGCCTCTGCGTAGCAACCCTGGACTTCCTTGGTGGACTCTGGTCCAAATAATAACCCGGGCTAACCCTGCTTAGCTGCTGAGACCTGTAGGGTTTTCAAGGCAAGAGATGAGCAGAGGTGGCTTGCGACCGTTTGCCATTGCCTGCCTCTGCCCCACTGGACTTCCTTGGTGGTCTCTCATTCAAATACTGACCAGGGCTTAGCTTCCAAGATCTGAGGAGGCTGGGCTAGTCCGGGCTACTGCAAATCAGCCAGAAGAGGGCAAAGGCTAAAGACTGGGGGGGGGGCACTTGTTAGAGGTTTATAAAATTGTGCCTGGGACAGAGAGATGGGGAGAGAACTACTTCTCCCCCTCCCAAAACGCTAGAGCTCTGGGGCACCCAATGAAGCTTACAGGCAACAGATTCAGGACAGAAATAAGGAAATACTTCACTCAACGAGTAATTAAAACGTGGACTTTGCTGCCAGTGGATACAGTGATTGCCATAAGCATAGCTGCCTATGATTAGACAGATTCATGGAGGAGAGGTCATGTCAGTGGTTAGCCACGAGCCATGGTGACGAACCTCCAGAGGCAGTCAAGCTCTGAAAGCCAGTTCCAGGAAGCAGCATCAGGGCAAGGCCTCCGTCTCCGTGTCCTTTTGTTGGCCCTCCCAGAGGAACTGGGTGGCTGCTGTGCAATGCGCCCTCTAAGCCGTGGAGTCTTGTGAGCAAACCTTCTACTTTGTGAGCGACTGGCATTAAAGTGGTGAGCGAGCCATTTGGCTCCTGCACAAATTAGTTGGCTCTGGAGCCATCCTTCCCGAGCTGAGACAGGAATGTGTGAGCCAGAGGCTAAGAAACTGTGAGCTAGCCCACACTAACTCAGCTTAGAGGGAACACTGCTGCTGTGTGAGACAGGATGCTCGACTAGATGGACCCTCAATGGTCTGATCCAGCAGGGCTCTTCTGATGTTCTTTTATATAGATTCATGGAAAATAAGTCTATCAGTGACTACTAGCCATGGTGACTGAGGGGAACCTCCATGTTCAG
Organism: Lepidodactylus listeri; assembly: GCA_029233225.1. Taxonomy (NCBI): domain Eukaryota; kingdom Metazoa; phylum Chordata; class Lepidosauria; order Squamata; family Gekkonidae; genus Lepidodactylus; species Lepidodactylus listeri. Next base: position 7,569,161 of record JARCFY010000021.1, on the reverse strand, counting down.
AGGCACTAAACCTCTGAATCCCAGAGCCAGGAGGCAACATCAGGGGAAGGCCTCGGCCTCTATGCCTTGTTATCAACCATCCAGAGGAACTGGTTGGTCACTGTGTGAGGCAGGATGCTGGACTAGATGGACCGCTGGTCTGATCCAGTAGGGCTCTTCTGATGTTCTTAGGGGAAGGCCTCGGTCACTCTGCTCAGCAGCTGGCCCTCCAGAGGAACTGGTTGGCCACCATGTGAGACAGGATGTTGGACTAGATGGACCATTGGTCTGATCCAGCAGGGCTCTTCTGAGGTTCTTCTCAGGGGAAGGCCTCGGCCTCCGTGCCCTGTGGCTGGCCCTCCAGTGGAACTGGCTGGCCATTACGTGGAACAGGATGCTGGACTAGATGGACCCTCACTGGTCTGATCCAGCAGGGCTCTTCTGAGGTTCTTCTCAGGGGAAGGCCTCAGTGCCTCTGCCCTGTTATTGGCCGTCCAGAGGAACTGGTTGGCCACTGTGTGAGATGGGATGCTGGACTAGATGGACTCTCACTGATCTGATCCAGCAGGGCTTATCTGATGTTCTAATCAGGGGGAGGCCTCAGCCTCTGTGCCCTGTTGTTGGCCCTCCAGAGGAACCGGTTGGCCACTGTGTGAGACAGGATGCTGGACTAGATGGACCACTGGTCTGATCCAATAGGGCTCTTCTTAGGCTCTTATCAGGGGAAGGCCTCAGCCTCTGTGCCCTGTTGTTGGCCCTCCAGAGGAACCGGTTGGCCACTGTGTGAGACAGGATGCTGGACTAGATGGACCACTGGTCTGATCCAATAGGGCTCTTCTGATGTTCTTATAAATATTTAAATAAACAAACGGGCTTTTTTTCTTTTAAAAAAAATGAAAACTTCCAATGTCAGGGAGGGGTGCGACCAGGCTATTTCCATTTCTACACATCTATTTGAGAGTCCCGTGTGCATTCAAACAACTTTGAACTTGATGGCAATATTACACGCTGAATATAAACCATGAAATGCGGTGACTCCAACAGCTGGTTGATGCAGAACCTGTTTCTTTCCAAGGCGGAAAGGAGTGCCTTTTTTCTCCACAAATTTGCTAGCAGCAGTCCCCAAATCAACCTCCAGAGACCAAACCAAAAGCTAAGCCGGGGGGGGGGGGGGGGGGCGCGATCAGACCCAACCTCTGAAAAGTGACTTTAATTTCAACAGACTACTAAGGGAAATATACATCGCAAAACAACAGCAACATAATACCTTCTTATCAAGACCAACCAAATACCACCAAAAAACCCACATCAGTCTTTCAGGTAGGTTCCCTAGAAATCTTCATGGGGCTGGATGTTAGACACAAAAAAATCCAGGGTGGGTGGGTAGGTGGGTGGGTGGAAGAAGAAGAGTTGGTTTTTATACCCCACCCTTCACTATCCAAAGTAGTCTCAGAGCGGCTTACAATCACCTTCCCTTCCTCTCCACACAGCAGACGCCCTGGGAGGTAGGTGGGGCTGAGAGAGCTCTGAGAGAACTGTGACTGACCCAAGGTCACCCAGCTGGCTGCAAGGGGAGGAGTGGGGAACCAAACCAGATTAGAGTCCACCGTTCTTAACCACTACACTGGCTTTAGGGCACGTTGGAAAAAACCAGAGTCTGTCTTTAGTTTATAACTTTCATAAAAGAGAGGCCACTGGTTGTTGTAGATGGCCATTGAATCACACAGGGAAGGGTGCAAAGAGGTCCTGATCAAAACTAATTGCCATTACTGTTGGTTTGAGATCCCCCCTCCACCAGAATCACATCGCTGCTTGCCATTTTATACAAGGATAAACAGACAAATAGACAGATGAAACTATGGGTGACTGAGCTAGGCCACTGGGGAAATACATATTTCAGTCTCTAATTCTACCACTAGAGGGTGCTGGGAGCTTACGCAAGAGACTGAAAAGCGGGTTCCACAGGCCACCGTTAAGAAAAGCTATTCCCGTTTTATTGAAGGTTTGGACAGAGCATTTTGCCATTTAATTACTCCACAGCAATGCTAAGCCTTTCAAAAGAGCCCTTGGCGTACAGTGGTGCTGCAATCCTTACAACAGCATTGCGAGGTGGATCGATATTAATTCCCACATACCACAGAGAGTTCATACACTGTCCCCACCCACGAGGAGCCTATAAATCTCCCAGAATTACCACTGACCTCCAGACTTCAGAGATCAGTTCGCCTGGAGAATATGGCTGCTTTGGAGGGTGGCATCGTACCCCACTGAGGTCCCTCGCCTCCCCAAACCCTGCCCTCCCCAGGTTCTACCCCCAACATCTCCAGAAATTTCTCAGCACGTTGACGCGGGGATCTGGGGGATAGCCTTGCAATGGTTTTGTCTCTTTCTCCAAGGTCTGGGCAGAGGGCAGCGCTAGAGGAGGGGGGTCTCACCACGATACCCCCTGGTATGCGGCGTTCCCCACAAGGCAATCGTCTCCCCAATATTATTTAACATATTTATGTGCCCCCTCGCCCAGCTGGCGTGGAGCTGTGGGCTCGGGGGAGCATAGAATCATAGAGTTTGAAGGGACCTCCAGGGTCATCTAGTCCACCCCCCTGCACAATGCAGGGAATTCACAAATACCTCCCCCCCACACCCCCAGCGACCCCTGTTCCACGCCCAGAGGATGACGAAAAACCCCTCAAGAATTGCTTCCTGACCCCAAAGTGGCAATCAGCATTTCCCTGGGCGTGTGAAAAAGGGCCACAAGAGCTAAGCGCTGAGGCAGCCCTCCCTGCTCTCCCTCCCGTGATCTGCCTAAGTTCACAGAATCCGCACTGCTGACAGATGGCCGTCTAGCCTCCGTTCGAAAACCTCCCAAAGCAGAGCCCACCACTTCCCGAGGAACCGCTCCGACAGGAAGTTCTTCCTAATGTTTAGCCAAAAACTCTTCTGACTTAATTTCAACCAGTCGGTTCTGGTCCGACCTTCTGGGGCAACAGAAAACAGCTCCACACCATCCTCTACATGGCAGCTCTTCAGGTACTCGAAGATGATTGTCATATCCCCCCTCAGTCGTCTCCTCTCCAGGCTAAACACGCCCAGCTCCTTCAACCTTTCCTCATAGGACTTGGTCTCCGGACCCCTCACCATCTTCAATGCTCTCCTCTGGACACACTCCAGCTTGTTTATATCCAGGGGTCATTTCGTAGAAAAAGAGGAGCAGGAGCTCATTAGCATAACTCATTTGCATATGCCACACCCCCTAACATACCGGAAGTGTGTCAGAAGGCCACACCCACCCCTCAGGCACCACTCCACAGGTGAGTGAAACTGACCTGCTCTTCCTCCATTCCCTTCCCCATCCAATACTTGGTGCAATAAAAATAAGCGTCAAGAAAGCACCCTCATTCTCTTCCTGCTCCCTTGAAACCACCAGGTTTCAAGTAGACTTGAGATACCCAGGACATGTGCACCACCCATCCCTTTCCCTTCCCCTCCCCACAACAAGACACCCTGTGAGGTAGGTGGGGCTGAGAGAGGTCTTTTGAGAACTGCTCATGAGAGGACAGCTCTGAGGGAACTTGTGACTGGCCCAAGGTCACACCAGCAGCTGCACGGGGAGGAGTGGGGAACCAAACCCGGTTCTCCCAGATTAGAGTCCAACTCCTGAACACTGCACCAAACTGATGGGGTGGAAGCTGCTGAAGGGTTGGTGAAATTTCTCCAGTACTTATGTGCCGTGTGCCCAGATTAAAAATGGTATACTTAGAAAATCTCTATGCCACCTTGAGCAAGTCTCTGGAAAAGCAGCACACAGTCATAAAAGGAACAATGATAAAATTATCAATATTGAAACAAAACATTAAAAACAATAAAGACCCTAGCCGGGCTTTCCCCGGGGCGCTGCGCCTCTGCACTGCTCGGGGAAGCTGAGGAGGGGGTGGGTCTTGGTCATGTGCCCGCCCCCTGGGCTCCTCACTCCCGGAGCTGCGCTCCTGTGCACTCCCGCTCCAACGGACCCCTGTTTATATCCTTCTTAAATTGTGGATGCCAACTACTGGCTCTTGATGGTGTGCTATTAGCCCCTGCATCGTCCTTCAGGAGCTTGGGGGTGATCCTGGATGCCTCCCCTTCTATGGAGACTCAGGTCACGGATGTTGTGAAACTGGCGTTTTACCACTTTAACCAGGTAAAACAGCTGGTTCCCTTCCTGTCTCCCTATAATTTAGAAGAAGAAGAGCTGGATTTATACCCCACCCTTCACTTGGAGTCTCAGAGCGGCTTACAGTCTCCTTTTCCTCCCCCTCCCCACAACAGACACCCCTGTGAGGTAGGCGGGGCTGAGAGAGCTCTTTGAGAACTGTTCGTGAGAGAACAGCTCTGAGAGAACTGTGAGTGACCCAAGGTCACCTAGCTGGTTGCATGTGGGGGAGGAGTGGGGAATCAAACCCGTTTCTCCAGATTAGAGTCCGCCGCTCTTCACCACAACACCAAACTGGCTCTCTAGCCACATTGATCCATGCCGCCGTCACCTCCAGGTTAGACTACTATAACTCGCTCTACGCAGGGCATCCCTTGAGACTGACCCGGAAATTGCGACTGGTCCAGAATGTAGCTGCGCAAGTTTCGACAGGAACATCTTTCAGAGCACATATCCAGGTGCTCTACCAGCTGCACTGGCTCCAGGAGGAGGAATGGACCGGGTTCAAGGTTTTGGTGTTGACATCTGAAGCCACAAAATCCTGGCTACCTGACGGCACTTCATGTGCACCCAAAACATGTCCGCAGGCACAGGGGAGGGAGCATTTGTCAAAAAGTCAGTCTCCAGCCAAAGGGAATGGCTGCCCCTTTAACGCGCCACTTAATCTCCAAAACCAGCTTGCCCCACATTCTCTCACTGGGGCGTGTCTCCAGCCCAGAGGGATTAGTGAGATTGATTTAACCGGGATTGCCACCTGTGCTGTGCCGCAGAAGAGTTGATGGGGTTCAGCAGGAACAGATCGCCATCGCCTGCAATGCTTGGGCACTGTTCCTTCTCGCGGGCAACTGGCATGGCTGTTTCCCTGTTGCTACGTCCCAGACAACCGGTTCATTGTGGAAAGAAGATGTGCCTCACGAGAAGAGGTTTTAAGCACCCCTGTCAAGAGAAGCGGTTTTCATGCACAAGTGCCAGATTGTGGCTTCGTGCTGTGGTGCAATGAGGAAGTCTGCGGACATTCTGGGCACGCCTGTGTGGCCCACCACCCTGGCGATGGGTTCCAGATCTCCTGGAAGAGAGCCAGTTTGGAGTAGTGGTTAAAAAGCGTCCGATTCTAATCTGGGAGAACCGGGTTTGATTCCCTGCTCCTCTACATGCAGCCAGCTGGGTGACCGTGGGTCAGTCACAAGTTCTCTCAGAGCTGTTCTCTCAGGAGCAGTCCTCGAAAGAGCTCTCTGAGCCACACCTACCTCATGGAGTGTCTGTTGTGGGGAGGGGAAGGGAAAGGAGATGGCAGGCCGCTCTCTCTGAGACTCCAAGTGAGGGTGAGGTATAAAACCAACTCCTCCTCTTCCTCCTCCTACTTCGTCCTCCACTGGGTACACTTTCCCTAACCAGTAAGCACCACTGCCACCCCCCTTCTAGGACTAGAAGGGGGGCAAGTGGGGCTCCATGAAGGTTAAGAAAGAAATTCTCCACTGTGGTTTCCATCTTGGGCCACTCACTTGTGTTCTAGTTTAATGAGAAAGAACTGGCTGAAATTCTCCATCACGGAGCGCTTTGTTGAAGGCAATCTATCAACAGCTATTATCTGTGATGGAGAAACGAAACCTCCGTGCCTGGAGGCACTGGCCGAGGGGCAGACCCCAGGCTGGAAGAAAGCGGATGCCCTCAGGCTGTGCTTGCGGCCTTTTCTGGAGGAACCCGACTGGGAACTGGAAAGATGCTGAACTAGCTAGATCCCAGTTCTCAGGCTGGTTCAAGGTAATTTGTTGCTCCCATTAGGGAAGAAGAAGAGATTGGATTTATACCTCACCTTTCACTCGGAGTCTCAGTGCGGTTTATGATCTCCTTTCCCTTCCCCTCCCCACAACAGACACCCTGTGAGGTAGGTGGGGCTGAGAGAGCTCTTTCGAGAACTGCTCCTGAGAGAACAGCTCTGAAAGAACTTGTATCTGACCTAAGGTCACTCCAGCAGCTGCATGTGGAGGAGTGGGGAATCAAACCCAGCTCTCCGAGATTAGAGTCCACGCTCCCAACCAGTGTTCTCTCTAAGCTGAGTTAGTGTGAGCTAGCTCACAGTTTTTTAGCCTCCGGTTCTAGTTCAGGAAGGATGGCTCTGGAACAAGCTAATTTATGCAGTAGCCAAATCGCCTGCTCACAGCTTTAATGCCAGTAGCTCACAAAGTAGAATTTTTGCTCACAAGACTCCACAGCTTAGAGGGAGCATTGCTCCTCTAACCACTACACCCATCCTGTCCTGGGCCAGCAGCAGGGTGGGCCCCGGAGGAGATAACAGCCCCATTTTGCATTGCTGATGGCGGGGAGTGACCGGAGGCCCTGCGGTTCTCTGTCACCCTTCTTGCCCTGGTGCCCCAAGTGCTTGTCTGGGTGGTTTGGCTCAAGAACCGGCCCTGCCTGGATTAGTTTTAGAAGAGCAGGTCTGGCTCTTCTTAGCTGACAAAGGGCTCAAGACCTTGTTTTCAAGAACACCCAGTCTTCTAGGAGCTCACAAGCAGAGTGTGAAGGCAGAAGGTGTCCCCTCTGTATACCACAGAAGCCACACATGTAGAAATCCAGCATGCCAAGAAAAGGGCTTACGGCTGACCTGCCCGCTGACCTGTTTATCTACTTGCGGGGAGATCCTTTCAAAAAGCACAAGAATATTCAATATTACAATTTCCTCCTACCCAAGCAGCTCAAAGTGGTTCTGAATCTGCTTTGAAATGTCCAGATTCTGAATTTTTAAGCTTGGCTGACATCTGACACTTTGCACTGGAGGCTGCCAAGATGGAAAAGGGATGCCAAAATTGGGGTCTTGATAGAAAATGTCTGCTGTTAAAATTCAGAATTAAGGATGTAGGAAAGAAGAATTAGAAAAATTAGAATTAGAAAGAAGAGGAAGAAGAATGAGAATTAGAATAAGAGGAGGAGGAGGAGGAGATTGGATTTATACCTCGCCCTTCACTGCCCAAAGGAGTCTCAGAGCGGCTTCCAATCTCCTTTCCCTTCCCCTCCCGACAACAGACACCCTGTGAGGTAGGTGGGGCTGAGAGAGCTCTTTCGAGGACTGCTCCTGAGAGAACAGCTCTGAGAGAACTGGTGACTGACCCAAGGTCACTCAGCAGCTGCATGTGGAGGAGTGGGGAATCAAACCCCGTTTGCCCAGATTAGAGCCCGTGCTCCTAACCACTACACCAAACTGGCAGTCGGTTGACCCCTCCAGCAACCCGTTTTCAAAAAGTGAGAGACAGTGTGGGATAGCAGTTAGAGTGTCAGGCTAGGATCTGGGAATCCCAGGTTCAAATCTCCACCCTGCCATGAAACTCACTGTGTGACTTTGGGCTAGTCACACACTCTCAACCTAACCCTATCTTATAGGGATGTTGTTGGAAGATGAAATGGAGGCGAGAAAAAGGATGTCGTAGGTCACTTTAGGTCCCCAACAGAGAAAAAGTGGGGCATGAATAAATAAATAAAAGAGTGGCCCGTGAGAAACATGACCCTCACACAACTGCCATTCGGTGGTATACTGCTTCTGAATATAGAGGTTCCATTTGTCTGTCACAGCTAAGAACATGAGAAGAGACCTACTGGGTCGCCCAAGAGAACATATCTGGTCTAGATCTACTGAGAACTTCTGACAGTAACATAACAGCTGAGTGAACATGCCTGGATCGAACTTCTTCACTTACATGCAAGATGAGGGGCGAATCAGTTTGCCTGGACATTTGGGGTGCGATTTCTCTCAAGCACTAGACCAACAGAATTTGTGCCTGCACAGCAGCCGCTTGTGTATCTCCAGGGCAACAAGAAGGTTGCAGCTTGCCACATTTTTTGTGCTTTTACAGCCCATGAACTAGATCTGCTCGATTACTGGAGAAGATGTATCTATCCCCTGGAACAGTCAGGTCGTTAAACTGATTTGTTTGTTGAGCCCAGAGTCTCTCACACTTCATCCCTCTCCAGGATACGTTGCTTGAAATTCGCCACTGTGCCATCAGTGGCATAGGCTCATAAAGTGATCATAAGAACGGACTGCAACGTTGGCTAGGTTCAAGGATCAACATTCACCAGAGGAACACACAGGCATCTAAATAGTAAGTCTCATTTCAAAAATCTCAAATGGAATTTCCCCCTATGACGGATTGAACAGAAAAGCAGGCTTTTAAAAATGCCTCTTATATCTAGAGTCTGGGAGTTCATGAGTTAATCTTCCCTTGAGAGAAGACCGTAGGTGATTGGCTGATCTGCTCACTCTCTGATTGGCCAGCATCACCTGAGAGACAAAATAAAACAGCTGATCTGGAGGGAAAAGAGGTCTTCCACAAGTTGGTCTTTTGCAGTTTGGTCTTACTAATGTCTGGATCAGAAGCCAGAGAGTTTGGACTTCCGGCAAGACTTGCGAGCATGGCGGACGTGCTCCTCCGCATCTGCGGGGAGCGCGATCCGTACCCGGCGGGAAGAAGGGGCTCTGGACTGGTGCCGAGCCCCCAGAGACCCCAGTGAGGGGGCTCTGCCTGGGGTGGCCCGAAGGGGATCTCTCCCTACGGTGGCGACCGAGGGATAGAGATCCCTTTTCATCACCCCCATAGGTTCCCCTGCCGTGGGAGCCGTATGGCTGAAAGCGCAAATCCGAGAAGCAGCAGAGAGTGCGAAGCAATGAGGCTGGAACTGACAGTTACGCATGGAGAAAACGTGAGTCTGAAGTAAGAAAAGTAGAACACAGCGGGAAGACGGCGGGAGGAGTGAACCCCCCCCTCTCCGGGACTAGCGTACTTACGAGACTCTTTACATGGCATTACTGCAGGAATAAAAGCCCATCCGTCTTGCTAGATGGCAGCATCGCTCACTTGGAGATATAAACTTTAGAAGGACATAAGTGCTGTTTGAAAATTTGCTCCTTTCGTTCATCTTATCTATCTATAAACAAAGAGCGTAGCCTCAACAATGACGGGGAAACCGAAACCTTCCCCCAAACTAGGAAGTACAGCTCCGAGTTCAAAGGTGGATACCACGGAGATGAGTGCGGTGTTCTCCTCGTTATTGTGACCTCTAGTGGACCAAATGACAGCTCTCAACGTTAAGATGGACAAAATGCAGCTAGAACTAAAAGAGTCGAATAAATCCACAGAGAAGCTGCAGCGAGAACTTCTGGAAGTAAAAACTTCAGTAAAAAACCAAGACGCAAGACTACAAAAGGCAGAGAAGGAAAAGGCCTTCCACCACGATCAGCTTTTGAAATTACAAATGGATAGATCGAATTTTTTCCTAAGACTTCAGAATGTGCCAGAAAACACAGGAGAAGACCTTAAAAATTTGCTAAGTGAAGCACTTGAACCAGTGACAGGCATGAAAGCAGCGGATATAAAAAGCGATATGGATATGGTTTACAGAACCTATCCAGATTATACTAAAAAGAAAAGTCTGCCTGGTGAAATTATGATAAGGTTCTCCAAAAAATCTACAAGAGACGTGGTGCTTAGGACCACAAACAAAGCAGCTCTGAAGATCCTGGGAGAAGAAGTAAAAGTGATGAAGGATATCCCATTTGAAATAAGGAAAAGAAGGAAAGCCTATGGAAAATTGACATCTTGGCTCCAGTCTGAGTCTATCATCTATCGTTGGAATACTCCAGAAGGACTATGCTTCAGCATCAAAGATAAGAAGTATAAGATTGACTCTGTTCAACAAGCGAAAAAATTTCTGGAAAAAAGCAAAGAGCAGAAAACTGGGAGAGACTCAGATGGTTCACTGGCCTCGCAAGAAAGCATGTATGGATTTGATAGCTCAAAGAGTGAAGAAGAAGTGTCTGACTCGGAAAAAGGAGCTGCAGCTCCTAAAATAGTTGAGACTGTTAAGACAAGAAGAGGACGAAAGAAGAAATAGTGATTAAACTGTTTTATTAAGCATTGCACCTATGTATTATAAATTGTTTAATTAACCGTATTTCTCTAGGTGGGCGTGCCTGCCAAATAGTTTTGATAATTTTTATAGTAGCAGTAACAAGTAATTGAAATTTATCCAAGGTTTTAAATGCTTCATAATTATATTATGTAATAAGGTAGTATTAAGCAAATGATAAAGTACTCTCTGTATAAGGTATATGTAGCTTAGATTGTAGCGTTATAGTTGTAGTTATAGGGAAAAATCAATAAAAATTTATAAAAAAAAAAAAAAGAAGCCAGAGAGTTTGGATTCTGAGGGAAGAGACATTAGGGAGTCAGTGCTTTCTGACAGGCAATAGTCAGAAAAGTACTTCTACAGAGAGAAGAAGAGAAACCCCATTGTCTTAGATATATTAAAACTGCTCTGAGGGAGAACTTAAATTCTCAGAAAAGCTACAGATCAGCCTTAGGCAGACAAAGGATACTGGAGAAGAATTCGGCAGGAAGTCTGGGTAGTTGGAGAGAACTCCCAGATAAGCCAAATAGTAAAAGGAGTTATTGCTTCTTAGGGACAAGGAGAATAACTTCCAGCCAGTGAAAGGGGTTGGGAAGAGAACTCTGCCCTGTGATAAAAGAGGAGAAGCTTAGACACTTCAGGAGTTAGTGAAAAGCTGTAATATCTAAAGGAAAACCTGTGATATCTGAAGGAAGAAATCTAGAAACATCAATAAGAGCCATGTTGCGCTGAAATATACTAAACAAAGTACCTCTCAAAGAAAGAAATAGAAAGCCTCGAAACAAAACTACAAATACATTCTTTTGATTGCTCTAAGAATTCAGCTCTGTAGTATACATTAGAAAGTTTTTTACCTCAGCAATCTGAAAACTTTGACTATTCCATTTATACATATATTCCCTGCCTGTTTTAACAAAATCTTTATTCTGTTTTTGAAAGTTAATTTGCCTCAAGTGCCATTTCTCAAGGGTTTAGAAATTGGACAGCTCCTGTATTTTCAGTACAATTCCTGAGCTGAGAAAAAGCCTAAACTAAATATCTAAACTTAGGGAGGGACAGTCAGGTCTTTTATGACAAAGAATATTTGCAATAGATACACGCTACAGTGGGGCAACTCAGTCACTGAGGGGAACTGAAGTTTTGGCAGGAAAAATCTGCCAGATACTTGGGGATACAGGGGTTCATTATACCCCCCCCCCTTTTAATGATGTGTATTTTAATAATTTTAATAATAATGGTGGAAATTGGGAGCCAGGGACAGCATCCAGATGAAACCAGTGTAATTCTCCAGACAGACACATCTGACTCTGCTGGGGTCCATTCCAAGAGCTTGCGCACAGTTGCTCTCTGATCATGACTGGGAACCTAGACAAAATCTGAATTGTTGGTCTGTAAAGCATCCTTGATCCTGATTCCAAAAACTGCCCACCGGAACCTTCTGGGAAGTCCACAAGTCCGGCAATTCAGATCAGCTGTCCTATGGAACACTATAAAGCAGATCTCTCCCTTCAAACCCATTTTCTCCGTTTTTTCTTGCTCTCCGGCCAAACCAAACCAGAGAAACATACATCATCTTTTGGACATTTTACTGCAAGGTGGCTCAGCCTGCTTGATTTAAGTGTTTTTCTTTGGGCTGCTATTAAAGCACACAAAACTCCCCCCCCCCCCCCCAAATCTCAGGTATCGCCATGGCAATGGCTCATTTTGATTTATTCTGCTTTCTCCCGCAGTCGTCTGGAGTAAAGGGAATGTGAAAGCAACCCTGACAGATGTTGAAAGTGCCTGCAGCTGTTAATTAATGAGAGGCAAGGCTGGGACGATTTGCTTTAATGTTTTGCTTTCCTTCTGACGGGGATCAAAGTGCTTCCAACCAGGCGCTTGTACCAAATGAGGCTGTACTGGTGCGGGGGGGAGGGGGAAAGAGCAGGCCGAAAAACCCAGGGCCCCCGAATAATAGTATTTTTCGTCACTTCCATGAAAGAGCGCCCATGAATAATTGAAATGGGATTGCACCTGGAAAGCAAGATTTGTGGCTGGGAGCTGTATTAACAGCCCGTTAATAGACTGAGCTGCCAGGATTAGCTTGCAGGATCTGTATATGCACACATGCAGACAATGGGTTTATGAAAAACCACATGGCTGGTGCCTTTGGCCAGTGAGAGTTAACTCCAAGCAACCAGGCCGGGCGGCTAGTTTTGAGCTGGCCAATCTGCCTTTCAGGCCATCAGGGCAGGAACGTAAAATAATTCAGTACAAAGCAAGTTCTGGAGATCTATTTGCTGTGTGTCTGTGTGCGTATGTTTGTCTGTGATAAAGCTGAATTCTCAACAGACCAGCCCAAATTCTCATCAGACTCCCAGAATTCTCAACCTCCCCCAATTCTCAACAGACCTGCCCAAATTCTCATCAGGCCCCCCAAATTCTCATCAGACCTGCCCAAATTCTCACCAGACCCCCCCCAAATTCTCATCAACCCAATTCTCAACAGATCTGATAAAGCTGATAAAGCTGAATTCTCAACAGACCAGCCCAAATTCTCAGACTCCCCAAATTCTCAACCCCCCCCAAATTCTCCACAGACCTGCCCAAATTCTCATCAGACCCCACAAATTCTCAACAGATCTTTCCCAAATTCTCACCAGACCCCACAAATTCCCAACAGACCTGCCCAAATTCCCATCACATCCCTCCAAATTTTTATCTACCCCCCCCCAAATTCTCATCAGACCCCCAAATTTTCATCAACCCCCCGACCCCACAAATTCTCAACAGACCTGTCCAAATTTTCATCAGACCACCCCAAACACTCATCAGTCCCTCCAAACTCTCCACTATGCATCATAGCATACAAATGACATGATTTCTCTTACGTTGTAGAATCCATGCTGCAGTTTGTTTGGAATATAGTGCACACACAGCTCAGTGGTATCAAAGAAAGAGATGTGGGTGGCACAGATGGCTGTGAGTGGGCTTGTGGGCAGGGAAAGGAAGAAAAACAACAAGAAGAAGACGAAGAAGAAGAAGAAGAAGAGAAGGTGGTATTGGATTTCTACCCTGCCCTTCACTACCCGAAGGAGTCTCAGAGCGGTTTACAATCGCCTTCCCTGTCCCCTCCCCACAACAGACACCCTGTGAGGTAGGTGGGGCTGAGAGAGCTCTCTCGAGAACTGCCCTTGAGAGAACTTGTGACTGACCCAAGGTCATGCCAGCAGCTGCAAGTGGAGGAGCGGGGAATCAAACCCAGTTCTCCCACATTAGCGTCCGTGCTCCTAACCACTTCACCAAACTGGATGCACAGGCAGGCAGTGGGACACATGGGGGAGTGGGTTGGAAAGGGACCGCCGGGAACTCTCTGCCCAGCGCCTCCAAAACCTGGAACTGGCTCGGCTCCCAACTCAAGACTGGGGATTAATTCTTGTGAGCCACCGTCAGCATCAAAGGGAAAGCTCAGCTGTTTTTTGGCTGAAAGGCTGGAGCTTTCCCAGGCTGCATTAATGGGTTTTGGTGTGGCTGACCATGGCAGCTGGGGAAGTCTTCACAAACACAAACACACACACACCACCACCACCACCAACACGGCTGTTTTTCCAGCTAAGCCACATTAGCTACTGCTTGGGACAGCTACCGTGAGGAGACAGCGCCACCTTCTGGCCACCACTAGCATGGGAGATGACCGGCACCAACTTCAGCGCTGCCACCAGCCAGATCCTTTCCAAGTCCTTGAAGCATTGCCATGGGGGCTAGGTACAGACCCAGCTGGTGGAATGCATAGGGCCAGGGGCACTTCGCTTGGGGTGTGTGTGTGTGTGTTAACATTTCTCAAACCAAGAGCTGCACCTTACCAGCCAACAAGATTTTTCAGGACAGAAGCATTTAAGGAAAGCCTTTTCATCAACTTAGGCCAGGGGTGGGCAAACTGTGGCTCAGGAGCTGCATGCGGCTCTTTCACATATATTATGTGGCTCCCGGCAGGGCGGCTGGGGAAGCTAAATATCATCGGCAAACAAATATCATTGGACAAATTAATATCATTCTCAATATCTGCTTTTACCCCTTTTGTTATTATTTTTGGCAATCTCATTTAACGTTAATTAAAAGCAAATTTGCTTATGCTCCAATAAAAGCAGGTAATATTTGTTCCTGTCTTGTGGCTCTCAAACATCTGATGTTTATTCTATGCGGCTCTTACGCTAAGCAAGTTCGGCCACCCCTGTTCTAGGTGGCTCTTACGCTGAGCAAGTTTGCCCACCCCTGTCCTAGGCCAATATCCACACACAAACACGTCTATTTCTTGAAATGAGTTGTTAGCATTTGCAGTTACAGAAGCACGTTTGAAGGAGATCTTTGTGCACCCTGGAACAACGGAGAACGGCTATTACTTGGCATGGGACAAGTAAGCGCCAAAGTTTTGTTTGAATCAACTAGTGCTGGTGTGAAGGCTCGTTCACTACAGTGTGGAGGAAGAGGGACCTGGAAGTCAGGGCACCGGGATATTCTTTGTATCACTGCCACTTTGCTGAGTGCCTGCATCTCAGGTTTATGACCACTGACTGTGGAAATCCTGCCCTTCTAAAAATAATGATATTGCTGTTTTGGTTTCAGTTATGTATGTCTGAAACTTTTGCCCAGCTGTCTCGTATGAATGTTTCCTGTGTTGGGGTTTATATACACTGCAACACAGATATGGAAGACTAATTTGTTTCGTGGATTGGTTCAGAAATTGTATACAGGCTCTAAAGCTTTTTTGTTGTTAATTTACCAATCCCATGTTCTCCTGAGACATTTGCTTTACAAGATGAACTATTATCGGTGTTGAAACAAAGAATGTATTCATGGGCTAAGTATCATAAGGAAATTAAATACATTTGCACAAGCTAAAAAAAGATTTTTCAGGATATAAGTTCTGAAAGTCAATGCTCCCCTTTTTAGATACGTCAAGAGCAGTGTTCCCTCTAAGCTGAGTTAGTGTGAGTTAGCTCACAGTTTTTTAGCCTCCGGCTCACACATTTTTGTCTCAGCTCAGGAAGGATGGCTCCAGAGCAAACTAATTTATGCAGCAGCCAAATTGCTGGCTCACAACTTTAATGCCAGTAGCTCACAAAGTAGGATTTTTGCTCACAAGACTCCACAGCTTAGAGGGAGCATTGGTCGGGAGCTCGGATTCTCAAAAGCTTATACCCTGAAAATCTTGTTACTCTCCAACGTGCTACTGGACTCAAATCCGGCTCTCCCAGTACAGACCAATACAGCTACCAACCCAAACCATTTTTCAGACCAGTCATTTGTCCCGGTGTGGCCCACACACTTTCACCCACAGCTCCACATCCCAGAATCTACAAAACAGAACCCGTAAAGGATGGGATTCTTAAAAAGGCCACATCAGCCTAAGAGGAGACCAGAGCAACAGAAGATGGATGTTAGCCATTTCCTCTAAAGCACCGTCGGGAAGCATTCTGCCACTCGGCAGCAATAACGGAATGAAGCCAAATATGCTGATTCGAAGCTACGAACATTTGAGAGGGAATTTCAGTTACCCGATGCACTCCTGTTTTCTGCATCTGGAACTGTGGCTGATGGATTGCGCCAGTTGCGACGGAAGCCCTCCTCAAGAGGGAGGGCGTTCCCCCCCCCCCAGCTAGGAAATAAAGAAAAATGGCTCCCTTCCCTGCGTATGACCATTAGCCACATGCAGCCACTCAATGGTAATAATTCCGAATGATCACCCAGATGTATTTATGCATAACAGAGACTATTTGCAGGAACGCGTTCATTTGTGCTATAGGACAACGGGCCCCAGTTTGGCACCTGGACAATTTGGCACCTGCCGACGGAAAGCAACGGCCAAAACGCAGACAGATATGCTTATCAGCACCGATCTCAAAACTAGCCAAGATTTTAAAGACCGGCTTCTAAGCGGTGAATTGCTCAACTATATTTAAATATGTTGGTGAGCCCCCCGCCCAAACAATGGAATGAGGCTTGCTCAGGGGGATTTTTTCTCCCCAGGGACCCCTACCTGTTTTTCTCCCATTGCCTAATTAAGGCCAAGATACTTGTCAGCTGGGTTCTTCTGAGGTGCAGGGGTTAGAATGCTGGACTCGGATCGGGTAGACCCGGGTTCCAGTCCTTGCTCTGCTGGGTGAACTTGGGCCGGACATACACTCTTCACCTGACCTACCTCTCCAGGGTGTTGTGAAGATAAAATGGAGGAGAGAACTGAGCTGTTTTCAGACCCCACTGGGGATAAATGAACGAAGTATGTAAGTAAATAAATACAGCTTTGATTACCGACTTGTCAATTCTCAGTTGTTCCACCCATTTTTTCCCGCCATGAGATGGACTGTCCTTGGCTCCGTTGCAGTCATTGTGCATTTCCCCACATGCGGCATTCTGCAAGCTCCTTGCAGTGCATGCCCGCATTTAAAAAACATCTTGCCATAGCAGCACCTCTCGTTTTCCACACCTCAATGGGTGCCGGATCCCGATCCCATGGCTTGCGTTACAGCCTCCCTAGCATCCAGCCAGTAAAGTCAGCTTTGCCTGCACATTAAAACGCCTTTGGCCTCCTTGTGGATCATAAGTTGACTAACTCCTCGTGAACTTGAAGGGGGGGGGGATAATAATTTCTAAAGGCTGTTTCTGCTGCTGTTCTTCCTGGCCGATGCCAGAGAAGGGGTCTTAGCTCACCGGCAGAGCACCTGTTTGGCAGGCAGAAGGAACCCGCTGAACACCTGGCATCTTATCGCAACCAGATCACAGGTGTGCAGCACTGGGTCTGAGAACAAGGCACTGGGATATCTGGTTCATATGCAAGAGTTTTGCCCAGTCATAGCAGCGTGATACTGAGCACAGTAAATAAACCTCCCAAGGAATATATTGCAAAAGGTTAACAACATGACATTTATTTAAGTAGATCCGGTTTACATTCAGTTTGCAGTCAAAAGAAGAGAGAGAAGCCGAATCTAAAGATAACTTTCCCTCTCACAAAAGGCCAGCTTGTCCGGCATCGTGGGGGGAGGAGTTAAGAAGGCAGACCTGCAGAGAGACATGTGTCTCCATGGAAGGCCATGTGTAGAGAGTGAGGGGACAAAGGGAGAGGAGGGGTCAGAAGGCAGCTCCCAGGTTAAGCCAAAGAGAGAAGAAGGAGGAGGAGGAGGAGGAGAAGGAGAAGGAGAAAGAGAAGAAGAAGAAAAGATTGGATGTATACCTGCCCATCACTACCCAAGGGAGTCTCAGAGGGGCTTATAATTTCCTTTCCCTTCCCCTCCCCACAACAGACACCCTGGGAGGTAGGTGGGGCTGAGAGAGCTCTCTCGAGGACTGCCCTTGAGAGAACAGCTCTGAGAGAACTTGTGACGGACCCAAGGTCACTCCAGCAGCTGCACGTGAAGGAGTGGGGAATCAAACCCGGTTCTCCCAGATTAGAGTCCACGCTCCTAACTGCTACACCAAACGGACTCTCGGAGGCATCCCACCCCAGGAGATAACACCTGTACACCCTTAGAGTGATGTAGCCCCCCTCCCCGCAATGTCCAGGCATGCTGTGTCGCTCACACCAACACACGGACTGCCACCACTTGTCATTCCTGCAGCTAGACGACCAAGGCAGATTCATTCATGTTATGGGTTCATTCTTCAGCTTCTTAAACCTTGCTAACTGAGCACCGAGCTCCAGCTTGCAGTTCCCAGAAGGGACCTTTACCGTCTCTTTTTCATTATGAGAATGTACGCGCTCACATTACGGCACACCTTATGGCCAAACATGTTCTCATCCCAGGAGGCACAGAGGAAGAGGAGGAAATGTGCTCGGGGAGGAAGTATAAATATCCTTCACAGAACCGGCTTCTGGCGTTTGGTATTTCAGCCTTGGACCGTGTGAGGCAAAGATCGAGAAATCAAAACGCTGCGAATAGACAGCACAAGTGTGCATTTCCCTCCCCACGAACTCTTCAGGATTCTGGCTTCCAGGATGAGATGTTCAGGTCAGTCGAAAGTTCCAACACCTGAGACTGGAATATAGGAGACTCCGAATTCCTGTTCAGCTGTTCAGTGGGTATCCGGGTCTTGTCAGATCTCAGAAGCGAAGCAGGGCCAGCCCTGGTGAGCACTTGGATAGGAGACCACCAAGGAAGTCCAGGGTTGCTACGCAGAGGCAGGCAACGACAAACCACCTCTGTTCACCTCTTGCCTTGAAAACTGTCCTGGGTCAGCGTCAGTCAAACATTTCTGCCCCCAACCGGGATTAAGCCCTGATGCTGAACCTCTGATCATGTGGGAAAAGGGCTTCCTTGTATCCTACTGGAAAGAACCCATTTGATTATAAATTGTGTCGGCACCAGTGGACTGGCATTGCTTGATGTAAGCTCTTTATGCTACAAAAGCACAGTTTATGTATGTGAGGGACAGAGCGTGTTCCTGTCAAAGAGAGGTAGATGGAACTGACGCAGCCTGCAGACAACAGCCTCTCCACAAGAGGGCAGTGTCACATCAGCCATTTTTGTCTTTAAATAAAGGTAAAGGGTAAATGTTTCCCTTGCTCGAAAACCAGTCAAAATCCGACTCTAGGGGGGCGGTGCTCATCTCCGTTTCCGAGCCGAAGAGTGCTCATCTCCGTTTCTGAGCCGAAGAGTGCTCATCTCCGTTTCCAAGCCGAAGAGCCAGCGCTGTTCGAAGACTTCGAACAAATGGCTTTCAATGCAACATTCACCCAAATGCCTCATGGGAAATCTCACATTTTGTGTGGCAGTAAGATGAATCCAGAAAAACCATCCACTCTAGAGTTGCCAACTATGGCTGAGGAAATTCCTGGAGATTTGGGGTTGGAGCTTGGGAAGGGGTAGGTCACAGAATCTGCCCTTCAAAGTTGCTTTCAGGGGGACTGAGTCTCTGTCATCTGAAGATCAGTTGTAATTCTGGGGGAACTCCAGGCTCCACCTGGAGACTGGCAACTCTGCTAGCCAGGCAATAATAAGAACTGACGTTGGTAGTCCAGTTCATGAGCTTTCTGAATGCAACCACAACTCAGGTGTTATGAGGAAGAAGCCACAACATGGTCATTATAAGCAGGGCCCCCGTGTGTCCGAACCACGGACTTTGTTGTGGGGGGCCAATATCATGCAGACTTCAGAACATCAGCTCATAGGGGTTCAGTTTAGATAATGCGGACTGTGCACGTGCCCAAAACAGCTAGCACTAAAACAAACATCACATTTGAACTGGTCCAAGGCACATTTCAAGGCAACCAGATGCAGGGCCTTTCCCGCCTTGGCCCCTTCTCTTTAGCACATTCCCCCCCCCCCACACACACACACACTCCCCCCAAGAGGGCAGGTGAGATAGTTCTGTCTAAGCTTCTAAGAAAAAGCCAGGTATTCATATTAGCTTCCCAGTGCAGCAGCGTTTATTACTAAAGCGTTTTTGTTTGTTTTTTAAACCCATTATCGCCGGAAGGCTTTAACAATGTGGTCTCCATGTATGCTTTACCCAATTGATATCACTTTCTTTCTACTGGCATCTGCCTCCGAGGTCCCCAAGCGGGATTGAAGGCGAAGAGGAAAATGGACAGATCAAGGAAGAAAGAGATGAAGACCGGTTTGAGAAGTGACAACTGTTTAACAGCGAACCCTTTAGCTTAATATATAGCTGCCTTGCTAGCGCGTTCCAATTATCTATCCTTTTTGCAAATGGCTTTTTTTGGGTGGGGGGGGGAAGGTGGAATTGAATGTGGTCTCCATGTATGCTTTACCCAATTGATATCACTTTCTTCCTACTGGCATCTGCCTCCGAGGTCCCCAGTCGGGACCGAAGGCGAAGAGGCAAATGGACAGATCAAGAAAGAAAGAGATGAAGACCGGTTTGAGAAGTGACAACTGTTTAACAGCGAACCCTTTAGCTTAATATATAGCTGCCTTGCTAGCGCGTTCCAATTATCTATCCTTTTCGCAAGTGGCTTTTTTTGGGTGCGGGGGGGGGGGAGGTGGAATTGAAGAAGAGACGAACAGGGGAAGGCAGGCTTTCGAGAGAGACTGTTGCACTGGCAAATTATGCATAAATGGTGTACAATTTAATTTCCGGGGCCTTCGTTAGGGATAATACCACCCTGCTGCGCCGTCTTCGTCTCCCGCCTAATAAACTGATTACAGAGCAGCGCACCAAAGCCCCGCACACCATTATCCATTATTTAGGTTTCCGAAAAGATGATAATTAACCCGCACGTCCTGAGATGCTCCATTATGGCTCAGACAAAAGGCGGCACGCGTTGCTCCTTCCCTTCTGACTTAATTACACGGGCACGGTGCCAGGGCGGTGCTGAGGAAAAGACACACCCCCCCGCCCCGCCGGAAGCTTCCAGCTCAGTCTCGATAAAGCGCAGGCCTCTTTGTGGTACACTGGAACTGCAGGGAAGGGAAGGCGTCGCCGTGCCGGGCCTAGAGGAGCCACAAGGCAGGGCAAAGATCCGAGACCAGGAGGCCACAAGAACTGTCTCACGGGATCGGACCAATGCCTCTGTCCAGTCCAGCATTCTGTCTCCAACACGCTCTGGTAAACTCCCTCAAATGAACTTAAACCGCAGCGATTCTGCTCACGATCAAATGGAGCCCAAGCTCTCCCTAGAAGCTAAAATGACCAAACGGAGGCTATGGTGCTTTGGACACATTATGCGGAGACAAGAGTCAGTGGAGAAGAGAATAATGCTAGGAAGAACTGAAGGCAGTAGGGAATGAATAGGGAATGTGACATGGAGTGACTCGATTAAGGAAGCCACGAGAGCCCTCGGTTTATGAGACATGAGCATGGCTGTTAACAACAGGAGAAGGAGAAGGAAGAAGAAGAAGAGTTGGATTTACGCCTTGCCCTTCACTCAGCGTCTGAGTGCCTTCCAATCTCCTTCCCTTCCTCTCCCCACGACAGACACCCCATGACTGAGGTAGGTGGGGCTGAGAGAGCTCTTTCGAGAACTGCTCTTTTGAGAATTGCTCTTTCGAGAACTGCGGCTTGCCCAAGGTCACCCAGCAGCTGCATGTGAAGGCTTGGGGAACAGAGAGTTGGGAACGTCACATTCTAGAGAGGCTTCCTGGAGACAACAGGAAAAGATGCCTTGACCTGGGCGGACTGGGGTCAAGTGGGAGGAGGCACAGTGTTAATAAAGCTTCCTTGCCAGAGGAAGTTGCCCTCTTCCTTTCCTGAATGGACACAGGCCTCTTATCTCCGGAGGCAGCCACAGTGACCATGGGGTCAGCCAGAATATCTGAAGGCAGCCTGAAGGTAATGGTCACTTCCTAGAGATCTAAAACAGCTAAGCTAAAGAGCCTGCCCTATTTTGCCATCAGTTATGTATAGAGAAGGGACAGAGGATTTGCGTTTCTGGCCAAGTTCTCTCAAGAGCAGTCCTCGGAAGAGCTCTCTTCCTCATCTTCTTCTTCGATTCCCCATTCCTTCACATGCAGCTGCTGGTGTGACCTTGGGCCAGTCCCAAGTTCTCTCAGAGCTGTTCTATCAGGAGCAGTTCTTGAAAGAGCTCTCTCAGCACCACCTCCCTCACAGGGTGTCTGTTGTGGGGAGGGGAAGGGGAAGGAGATTGTGAGCCGCTTTGAGACTCCTTCAGGTAGTGAAGGGCAGGGTACAAATCCATTCTCCTCCTCCTCCTCCTCCTCCTCCTCCTCCTCCTCTTCTTCTTCTTTCCCTCGCTCAAATCTGGCCTTGTGCTAAAAATATGCTTGCAAACTTTTTCTTTTTCACCAATATTTTAAACGGCTGATGCAAGGAGCGGTTCTCTGCACTACATAAACCTCCACTGTTTCAGACACGGCCGGGGGGGGGGGGGATTGGCAAGCGGCTATTCCTCCAGGAACACCCAAGGCACTAAACTGTCCCCATGGGAGCCAGGCACTGGGAGACACTGAGGCGAGGCCCCTGAGCTGGGAAGGGAGGCTGAGGGTCTTGATGCCCTCAGTGGGAAATCCCTGTATTGATCAGGTGGTAGCGGTGGCTACTCAACAGGAAAAGAAAAGCCCCTTCAGGGAGTTGGGAACCTCTAGGAGGGCAGGGTGGAATGGGGCCTGCAGTAGGGCTGTCAAGTTAGCCCAGGGGGCGGGGGATCCCCCGCTACAGGGGTTCCCAATCCGCCGGCCAGCATTTGGCCGGCGGGGGGAACCCCACCCTCCTCCCCCAACATAATGATGTCACCCGGAGGTGACGTCATCACGTTGAGGGCGTTGCCAGGGCAACGCCCTGGCAATCGCCCCCAAACTCTATGATACCATAGAGTTTGGGGGCGATTGCCAGAGCGTCGCGCTGGCAACGCCCCCAACGTGATGACATCACTTCTGGGCAACGTCGCTGGGTGCGCGTGCTTCGCGCGCACGCCCAGGAAACTTCTGGACAATGGAGGACTCCCCCCTGCCAGTAAGTAAGTATGGTCACTTGGCAACCTTCGCCTGCAGTCCAGAGTTGGCCCCATTCTGCCACAGCCTGCCAAACAAGTTTGCATCGGGTGGTTTCAAAACTGCCCCTGTGCCAAAAGGCTGAGTAGCAAGACAGATCAGCGGCTATTAACCTCGCCAAGAACCACTCTGACAAACACGAAATGGTAGCAGATTTTAAAAAACAACATGCTTATTTACGACTGGTTTGTATGAGTTGCGACTGCGTCAACTTTCCGTCTTAAAACTATCGCCTGCAGAGCAGAGTCACAGCAAGGACCGGGGGGGGGGGGGGGGAGAGACAGAACTCAATCAGGCTGTTTGAAAACACGCAAGCGTGGAAAGGTTATCGCGCTGTACTGCACTGTTGGGAAGTAACACGGTGAAGCAAGTCAGAAAAGGATCCACGAACCGACAGATACTTTATTGAAAAACTGGCTCCCTGTTCGTGGCGGTGAGCAGAATTGTATCCCTACATCCTAGGGTTGCCAAGTCTTACCGGCAATGCTCCCTCTAAGCTGTGGAGTCTTGTGAGCAAAAATTCTACTTTGTGAGCTACAGGCATTCAAGTTGTGAGCCAGCGATTTGGCTACTGCCTAAATCAGTTTGCTCAGGAGCCATCCTTCCTGAGCAAAGACAAAAATGTGTGAGCTGGTGGCTAAAAAAATGTGAGCTAGCTCACACTAACTCAGCTTAGAGGGAACACTGCTTACCAGTCTTTTAGCGGGGGGGGGGGGCGGGTGTGAGTCCTTGCTGGTCTGGGAGTCTTTTTGGAGAGCTGACCTTTATGGCCCAGAATAAGAAAAGCGATCCCCACCCTCCAGAATGGAGAATCCGCTTTTGTGCCGACTCTCTCGGAGTGAATCTGTAAAGCAGATTTGAATTCCAAGCTGCCAGCCTTTTAAACGACAGCGAGTGATCTGCATGTGGGCGTATGGCCCTTTCCAACTCTGTGATTCTATGACTCTATGATTCTTAACACAACAGCATGCAGAATCCTGGCTTCCACTGCGAGAGCCCCGGTGCCCTGGACCTTGGGCAGAGTTTCGGTCCGTTTCCTAAGAAGCCACCGCTGGGAGAAGGAAAGGAAAGCGGAAAGAATCAGAGAGAGGGAGGGAGGGAGGGACAGCATTCCCTCTTTTAACAGTCTTTTCTTTTTTGGGGGGGGGAAACCCACACAGATCTTTGCAGAGCCGGAAGGATAACAGATCAATCGTAAGCCCGGATTCTGGCGCATGTGGCTCAACAGTTATCCTATACTCTCTCTGAGTCAGTGTGGTATAGTGGTTAGAGTCTCGGCATAGGCACTAGGAAACCCGGGTTCAAATCAGTGTTCCCTCGAAGCTGATGAGCTGGCTCACAGTTTTTTAGCCTCCGGCTCACACATTTTTATCTCCGCTCGGGAAGGATGGCTCCAGAGCAAACTACTTTATGCAGTAGCCAAATGGCTCGCTCACAACTTTAATGCCGGCAGCTCACAAAGTAGAATTTTTGCTCACAGGAATCCATGGTTTAGAGGCAGTGTTCCCTCTAAGCTGAGTTAGTGTGAGCTAACTCACAGTTTTTTAGCCTCCGGCTCACACATTTTCGTCTCCGCTCAGGAAGCATGGCCCCAGAGCAAACTACTTTATGCAGTAGCCAAATGGCTCGCTCACAACTTTAATGCCGGCAGCTCACAAAGTAGAATTTTTGCTCACAGGAACCCACGGCTTAGAGGCAGTGCTCCTTCTAAGCTGAGTTAGTGTGAGCTAGCTCACAATTTTTTTTAGCCTCCAGCTCACCCATTGTCTTAGCTCAGGAAGGATGGCTCCAGAGCAAACTAATTTATGCAGCAGCCCGGGTAGAAAGGAAGTAAACAGTGCTACAAGCAGGGGTCTGTTGGAATGGGAGCGCACAGGAGTGCAGCTCCGGGAGTGAGGAGCCCAGGGGGCGGGCACATGACCAAGCCCCGCCCCCTCCTCGGCTTCCCCGAGCAGTGCAGAGGCGCAGCGCCCCGGGGAAAGCCCTGCTAGGGTCTTTATTGTTTTTAATGTTTTGTTTTAATATTGATAATTTTATCATGGTTCCTTTTATGACTGTGTGCTGCTTTTCCAGAGACTTGCTCAAGGTGGCATATAAATTTTTTAAGTTTACCATATTTTATCTGGGCACATGGCACATAAGTACTGGAGAAATTTCACCAACCCTTCAGCAGCTTCCACGCCATCAGTTTGGTGTAGAGGTCAGGAGTTGGATTCTAATCTGGGAGAACCGGGTTTGATTCCCCACTCCTCCACATGCAGCTGCTGGTGTGACCTTGGGCCAGTCACAAGTTCCCTCAGAGCTGTTCTCTCATGAGCAGTTCTCAAAAGACCTCTCTCAGCCCCACCTACCTCACAGGGTGTCTTGTTGTGGGGAGGGGAAGGGGAAGGGGAAGGGATGGGTGGTGCACATGTCCTGGGTATCTCAAGTCTACTTGAAACCTGGTGGTTTCAAGGGAGCAGGAAGAGAATGAGGGTGTGTTTTTAACGCTTATTTTTATTGCACAAAGTATTGGATGGGGAAGGGAAGGGAGGAAGAGCAGGTCAGTTTCACTCACCTGTGGAGTGGAGCCTGAGGGGTGGGTGTTGCCTTTTGACACACTTCCGGTATGTTAGGGGGTGTGGCATATGCAAATGAGTTATGCAAATGAGCTCCTGCACCTCTTTTTCTACGAAATGACTCCTGGCTACAAGGAATGTGTTGGTCGATTTAAGGAAAGGCCGACTTTCAGCTATTAAGATTCTCGAAGCCAAGATCTCTCACAACGGCAAATGCATAAGGTTTGCCCATCAGAAAGAAAATCAGAGATGCAAACATGAGCTAAGCCAAGCTTACGAGTGTCCAAGATGGATGTAAACACTTTTACTTTGACAACAACCCTCCTTGAGTGCTATTTCCCGATTTTGCAACCTCCCCAGGATTTATTTAGTAACCACAGTGTCTTTCGTGTAAAGGTGCTTCTCTCCAGGAGGAATATCCGGGGTCTTGAAAGGGGCTGGCTGCAAGCTGCTTGCAACTAGTGGAAGCTTCTGTCTGTCCGATGCAAACCACGGAGGAAAGGTGACATTATTTGCATTCAAGAAGTCACAAGGCAGAGATTCAACTAGGAGAAGAGGCAATTAGCCCTGGCTAAATTCATTACATTCACAAGGGGCTCTTCCACATCCTCATCTTCCTCACTGGTGTGTCCCTATTGCTTCCCCCCCTCCCCAAAACATGTTTGGCTCCCTCTAGTGGTCAATTCAATGTTACATCACTTTATGTCCAGCATATTTTTCGCAAAACGCATGCAGAAAAAGTAGAAAAACCCAAAGCAAGAGACACACAAGCCCTAGGTTAAGAATTCCTGTAATCAAACACAGAAGCCATTCGAAACACTCCGCCCCTCCAGTGCCTCTCCCCGTTACTGCTCCAACTTCTGAAAAATATATATGATTCCACAAGGATACTTACAATTCTGTTGATGGCCAACCCATATAACGGGTACAATTTCAGAGCTACTGTTTATGCAGGATGAAGGCTGCAAGTCCCACTGAACAAAGTGAGCCAGTTTGGTGTCGTGGTTAGGATCACAGACTCTAATCTGGGAGAACCCGGTTTGATTCCCCACTCCTCCACATGCAGCTGCTGGCGTGACCTTGGGCAAGTCACAAATTCTTTCAGAGCTGTTCTCTCAAGGGCAGTTCTCGAGAGAGCTCTCTCAGCCCCACCTACCTCACAGGGTGTCTGTTGTGGGGAGGGGAAGGGAAAAGTGATTGTAAGCCACTCTGAGACTCCTTTGGGTAGTAAAAGGTGGGGTATAAATACAACGTTTTTACTTACTTTGGGTCCCCACAAAGGATAAAATCAGGATGCAACTACCTGGATTAATTAATTGAAAAAGAAAACAGGATTTTTTGCAAAGAGATCTGCATGCTTAAGGAACTCAAAGACAGGTAGAGCAAATCTCTCATTCATTCATTCGTTCATTCATTCGTTCATTCATTTGTTCATTCATTCATTCATTCATATCCCAGTCATCAAAGACTGGATGAAGCAAACCGAAGCAAGCCAGACTTCAGTGTGTTAGAAACAGAACAGACCCTGAAAATTCCATATACAGTTCCTAGCTGGGACCTGCTAAATGCGTAGCTAAATGCGTAGCAAAGCAGAAGTTGCGACACACACACTATACACCTAAAATGCGCCAAGAAAACGGCAGCATTATGTCTCCTTTTGTATTTTGTTTGTTTGTTTTCACCGCCAGCCGGGTTGCCCAGGTCAAGTACACACGCGAGGCACTGTGCAAACGCTGCAATTTAAAGACGGTGCCATGAAGAGAGGAAACGGGATGAGTAGCTGCTAAACTGAGCTGTTCCAGAGAGTTGGCTGGTATTTGCCTCTTGGTCCTGGCACATTTACACCTTCCTCGCTTGGCCGGAACAACTGCCCTGGGCGGCAGAACAGAAGGAAAAGAAGAGCAAAGCCAGGTCTCTGGACCAGCTGATGCAGGGGACTGAGGTACTGCGATAGGGCCATGGTGGCTCAGAGGTTAAGACACTGAATTGCAGACCGGAAGGTCGGTAGTTCGGCAGTTCGAGACTCGAGTGCCGCATGATGGAGTGAGCTCCCGCCTCTGGCCCCAGCTCCTGCCAACCTAGCAGTCTGTAAGCAAGAAATTGGAAACAGATAAATAGGTACCGCTTCGGTGGGAAGGTCACAGCGTTCCGTGCGCCTCGGCACCGAGTCATGCCGGCCACACGACCACGGAGATATCTTCGGACAGCGCTGGCTCTTCGGCTTAGAAACGGAGATGAGCACCACAACCCTAGAGTCGGATTCAACTGGCTTTCGAGGAAGGGGAACCTTTACCTTTACCCTTACCTGAGGTACTGCAGGGGTTCGGTCCCAGCAATCAGCAGTGTTCTGGGAGAATGGCATTCCCTCTTGGGCCAGCAGGAGAACAGGCCCAGAGGGGGGGGGGTGCCTCACTTGAGGCTAGGGATGCCAGCTTCCAGGTGAGCCCTGGGGATCCTCCAAAATGACAGCTCATCTCCAGACTACAAAGATCAGTTCCCCCGAAGAGAACTTTTCTGCCCTGGTCTGATGGAACATGCTCCCATCTGAGCTCAGAGCCTTGCGAGACTTAACTACTGTTCCACAGGGCCTGTAACATGAGTCTGTTCTGCAGTGCCTTTGGCTGAGGCAGCGAGCATCCAATAAAATCTCACCTCCCCCCCCCTCCCAGGCTGAAGTTTACCACCTTTATGTGGCCCAGATTAAGAATGAAATGCCCCCAGTTTGAAATAGATGCATACGAATAGTGTGACTTGTTTTAATTGATGCTGATTTAATTGTTTTGTAAATTATACTCAATGCAGCCTGAAATTTTTACGATGTCTTAGATTGCCCTGTGTTCTGCCCTGCACTTGCTTGCTGGGAGGGCAGAGTAAAAATTGAAATAATAAAAATAAAAATAAATCTGGAAGGTGGGCTCTGTGGCATTGTCCCTCAGTGAGGTCCCGGTCCTCCCCAGGTTCGATCCCCAAATCTCCAGGCGTTTCTCAGTCTGGATTTGGCAACCCCCCCGCCCCCCCCCCCATTCCCCACTGGTGGCCGGTAGAGACCTGGAAGCGCTTTGGCGTCATGATTAAGTGTGCGGACTCTAATCTGGGAGAACTGGGTTTGATTCCCCACTCCTCCACTTGCACCTGCTGGATGACCTTGGGCAAGCCATGGTTCTGGCACAGCTGTTCTTGAAAAAGAGCAGTTTCTGTCAGAGCTCTCTCAGTCCCACCTGCCTCACAGGGTGTCTGTTGTGGGGAGGGGAAGGGACAGGAGATTGTAAGCCGCTCTGAGACTCCCATGGGCAGTGAAGGTAAAAATCCAATCTCTTCTCTTTTTCTTCTTCATTTGATGTTGTCTAACTAAACTCAGACTCGGTGGCTGCAGGGGTTAATTGCTTTCTCAGAAGAACTTGGTCCTCTGTTTTCGTCTACATGCTGTTTGTCTTCCTGGCTAGAAAGGGTGTGTGTGAATGGGAGTGTGTGAATGTCTGCTTATCCTTACCTGGTGCCAGTTTGGAGTAGTCTATAAGGACCTGGGAAACGTATGATCTCGGCGCCCACCCTGACCTTGGGTGCGGGGAATGTCTAGGTATTGCAACTGTTAGTGGAAGGTGCGGGGGGCGGCTTTTTGGGCAAGTTTCGATCTTTGGTGGGCTGAATGAGAATACTGATTGGGCAGTATGACTTAGTTAGGAGCAGGGGTCATTTAGTAGAAAAAGAGGTGCAGGAGCTCATTAGCATAACTCATTTGCATAACTCATTTGCATATGCCATACCCCCTAACATACCGGAAGTGTGTCAGAAGGCAACACCCACCCCTCAGGCTCCACTCCGCAGGTGAGTGAAACTGACCTGCTCTTCCTCCATTCCCTTCCCCAGCCAATACTTTGTGCAATAAAAATAAGCGTCAGGAACACACCCTCATTCTCTTCCTGCTCCCTTGAAACCACCAGGTTTCAAGTAGACTTGAGATACCCAGGACATGTGCACCACCCATCCCTTCCCCTTCCCCTCCCCACAACAAGACACCCTGTGAGGTAGGTGGGGCTGAGAGAGGTCTTTGGAGAACTGCTCATGAGAGAACAGCTCTGAGAGAACTTGTGACTGGCCCAAGGTCACCCCAGCAGCTGCATGTGGAGGAGTGGGGAATCAAACCCGGTTCTCCCAGATTAGAGTCCAACTCCTGACCACTACACCAAACTGATGGGGTGGAAGCTGCTGAAGCGTTGGTGAAATTTCTCCAGTACCTATGTGCCATGTGCCCAGATAAAAAATGGTATACTTAGAAAATGTATATGCCACCTTGAGCAAGTCTCTGGAAAAGCAGCACACAGTCATAAAAGGAACCATGATAAAATTATCAATATTAAAACAAAACATTAAAAACAATAAAGACCCTAGCAGGGCTTTCCCCGGTGTGCTGCGCCTCTGCACTGCTCAGGGAAGCCGAGGAGGGGGCGGGGCTTGGTCATGTGCCCACCCCCTGGGCTCCTCACTCCCGGAGCTGTGCTCCTGTGCGATCCTGCTCCAACAGACCCCTGGTTAGGACTGATGTCTTGCAATGTAGTACAGGGTTGGTCCTGGCACCTGGGTGTCAGTTCTGACCCGTGCTCCCTCTCAGCTGAGTTAGTGTGACCTAGCTCATAGTTTTTTAGCCTCCGGCTCACACATTTTTGTCTTAGCTGAGGAAGGGTGGCTCCAGAGGCAAACTAATGTATGCAGCAGCCAAATCGCTCGCTGACGACTTTAACGACAGTTGCTCACAAAGCGGAATTTTTGCTCACAGGACTCCACAGCTTAGAGGGAGCACTGGTTCTGACACAGAATCTGCCCATGCTTGGAACCTTCCCACTTCTCAACAAACAAATCTTGCTGATACAAGAGCGTGGTGAGAGTGACTGGCAATCCACTGCTAAGGGGGACAGAGAGCTTAGCGGAATCCCCAAGCTTTTACTAGAGGACCGAACAGGTGGTGAATGTCTTCTGAAATCCGAGCCACCGTCCAATTCCTTCTCTTCCCGTTTCCTTTCTCATTCAGCCAGAGACTCAAGCTTGCCATCTGTTCTGCAGCAGTCGGAAATCTCCCACCCACCCCAGTCTCAGGCACCCATCCTTCATAATTTGAGGACCAGGAGAGAAAAAACGGGGGGGGGGATGGTATTGACGGTGATGCTCTAGGATTTCCCCACAGTCTCTATGATAAAGACCATATATACAGTATACAGAAATGGAAAAACTTA
The DNA here is from genome assembly GCA_029233225.1 of Lepidodactylus listeri. NCBI lineage: Eukaryota > Metazoa > Chordata > Lepidosauria > Squamata > Gekkonidae > Lepidodactylus > Lepidodactylus listeri. The sequence continues at coordinate 7,538,863 of JARCFY010000021.1, read as the reverse complement.
TGACAAATCTAGGTAAAAAAAGGACTGATTTCTAAAATATATCATATACTAGTAGGCGGAGAAACCAAAAAAATGACAGGCATACCAAAAAGCACAGAAAAAAGATTTAGGGATAGACATCACAGAAGACCAATGCTTAGATATATGGAAACGTAAAAGTAAGATTTCAAAATCGCAAAACATACAAGCAACAGTATATGAAGTGCTGTTTAGGTAGTATTTAACTCCTGAAAAAATAGTGCATGTGACATCAGCAGCCAATGCATCCTGTTGGAAATTATGTGGGCTAAAAGGATCCTTTATACACACTTGGTGGGGATGCAAACACATTGAAGAATTTTGGAAGCAAATTATAACGGAAATCAAAGAAATAACCAGGGGTCATTTTGTAGGAAAAGAGGTGCAGGAGCTCATTAGCATCTCATTTGCATATGCCACACCCCCTAACATGCTGGAAGTGTGTCAGAAGGCAACACCCACCCCTCAGGCTCCACTCCACAGGTGAGTGAAACTGACCTGCTCTTCCTCCATTCCCTTCTCCATCCAATACTTTGTGCAATAAAAATAAGCATCAAGAACACACCCTCATTCTCTTCCTGCTCCCTTGAAACCACCAGGTTTCAAGGAGACTTGAGATACCCAGGACATGTGCACCGCCCATCCCTTCCCCTTCCCCTCCCCACAACAAGACACCCTATGAGGTAGGTGGGGCAGAGAGAGGTCTTTTGAGAACTGCTCCTGAGAGAACAGCTCTGAGAGAACTTGTGACTGGCCCAAGGTCACACCAGCAGCTGCATGTGGACGAGTGGGGAATCAAATCAGGTTCACCCAGATTAGAGTCCAACTCCTGACCACTACACCAAACTGATGGGGTGGAAGCTGCTGAAGGGTTGATGAAATTTCTCCAGTACTTATGTGCCATGTGCCCAGATAAAAAATGGTATACTTAGAAAATTTATATGCCACCTTGAGCAAGTCTCTGGAAAAGCAGCACACAGTCATAAAAGGAACAATGAAAAAATTATCACTATCAAAACAAAACATTAAAAACAAAGACCCCAGCAGGGCTTTCCCCGGGGCGCTGCACCTCTGCACTGCTTGGGGAAGCCGAGGAGGGGGCGGGGCTTGGTCATGTGCCCGCCCCCTGGGCTCCTCACTCCCGGAGCTGCGCTCCTGTGCGCTCCCGCTCCAACGGACCCCTGGAAATAACAGGACAAACACTTGACATGAACCCTCTAATAATTTTGTTAAACTGTTGGCAAACAGATAATCCCCCCACAGGAGACAGGGAATTAATTTTGTTGATGCTAACGGCGGCGAAAGCCACAATGGCGCAGCGACGGAAAGACAAATCCCCTCCTAATTTATCACACTGGTATAGTAAACTGTGGGCCTATTTTATGTTTGAAAAATATTCCATATACAATGAAAGAGACAATACAGAAAGAAAATGGTTTAACCCAATAGATAAATGGTTTCCTTTTTTAGACAAGATGGCAAAAAATAGAGATAAGTGTGGAAGTTGGCCATATTATAAATACTGGCCTATTGTGAACAATTAATATGGAACTATAAAGTAGACAACTTGTTGATTTAAGTTAACAACAACAAGGAAAGTTTGTACTTGTAATGCTACACTACACACTAAGAGGTGTGGGACTCAAAAAACCTTTATGTTTTACCCATGTAACCTATATAAACAATTGTAAGAAGAACTGTAAATTATTTGTTTGATCTTGTTTATGGAAAACACAATAAAAATTATTACTAACAAAAAATAAAAGAATAAAGATCATATATGGGGGGAGGGTTCCTAGACTGTCTCCTCAAAGCGCCTGCATGCCCCCTGACTCTCTACCCAGAAGTGATGTCACATCCTCCATGCTGACGTAGAGAATTTTCACAAAGTGGGTGGCACCCATGGTAGCTCTGACAATGCGCAGCTGGCTGATGGCAACCCCCTCATAGGGTTTTCAAAGCAAGTGACAAACTGAGAAGGTTGGCCATTGCCTGCCTCTGCATCGCAACCCTGGACTTCCTTGGTGGTCTCCCACCCAAACACTAACCAAGGCTGACCCAACTTAACTTCTGAGATTGGATGAGACTAGGCTAGCTTGGGACATCCAGGTCAAGGCATTCAGAGGATTGCTGCCTCTGAGTGTGGAGGCTCTCTTTAGTCACCATGGCTAGTAGCCACCAATGGACCCTGACTTCCATGAATCTCTCTCTAGTCTTCTTTTTGGCCACTGGAATTGCCACTTCTTCCCCTACATTTGAGGATGGTACATTGGTCACCGGAAAGCCCTGACTGGATAGCCCAAGCTAGTCCGGTCCCATCAGATCTCAGAAGCTAAGCAGGGTCGGCCTTGGCTAGTATTTGGAAGGGCGACCTCCAAGGAATACCAGGGTTGTAACGCAGAGGCAGGCAATGGCAAACCACCTCTGAAATGTCTCTTGCCTCGAAAACAAGTCTAGTTTGCCCCCTAGTGGTGCATATTGCTAAAAGAGCTAGCACTTCTGGTTGCCAGACAGTCTTAGGATCTCTGGGCTATACTACACACAATGTCATACGATAATGATAATGATGATGATGATAACAACAACAAGAATAATAATGGTCACCAGACTATTCTGGAAGGGGGGGTGGAAAAATGCAGAAGAGGAGGAGGAGGAGCTTGGATTTATATCCCGCCTTCACTACCTGAAAAAGTCTCAGAGTGGCTTACAATCCCTTTCCCTCCCCACAACAGACACCCTGTGAGGCAGGTGGGGCTGAGAGTGCTCTCTCAAGGACTGCCCTTGAGAGAACAGCTCTGAGAGAACTTGTGACTGACCCAAGGTCACACCAGCAGCTGCATGTGGCAGAGTGGGGAATCGAACCCGGTTCTCCCAGATTAGAGTCCACACTCTTAACCACTACACCAAACTGGCACCCACTCTTCAGGTATCCACCCAAAGCCGGAGAGAAACACAGCTCTCAGGGTCGCAGTGGCACATAATGGGAGAGAGTACGAAACCCACAATCAACCCGGACGATCAACCCTTTTAAAAATAACACACCGCTCGCTAGGACTTTGGCTCCAAATGTCACAGAGGAATTGTTGCAAAGGTGCTTGAAAAGACGGAGATTGCTACGAGACGGTCGCTATTAGCACACTGCGGTTGCTGCGGTAACTGCCACACGGGAATACAAGAAGCATTCGGTAGACTGAAGGGCTCTCGAACAATTCATTTGCTTAAACCATCCTCTCCACCTCCCCAAGAGCTTCAGAAAGGCCTGCTTTCTGCCTGCTCCCCCCCCCCCCCCCCAAGTTTGTTTTCCACTGGCAGAGCGGATCAGGTCGTCGGATATAGGCCTGGGGCTCGTTCAAAACCCGCGACAAAAATCCTGGTGTGAATTCTCTGCAAATAGACTGATGCTCTTGGGAGATTTCAGGCTATGACACAGTTCTTCAGATAGTGACCCAGATTCAAAGAATTCTACGACTAATTTCAAAGCTCCAGGCAGGCTTTGGACTTGTGTGTTTCCAATAACGGCGCCTTACCCTGTGTGTGTCTCAAAGCATACCATCTTTTGCATATGATAATATTTTCCAAAATAGCTTGCAATATGGTACAGGGGAGGATTCTGCTGTTCAAGGTTTAAAAGAACATTAAAATCTAACTGGCCTTCTTGGACTCCTGGAACGAATTGTGCATTTCTTTGAATCTGGGTCAGTATCTGAAGAACTGTGCCACAGACTTGATTTTGACAAGAGGACCGGTTTGTTTGATTACAGAAAGATTACAGAAATCCTTGCCACGCGTTACCTTTCCTATAATATCCAGTCACAATCCCACATACGTTTGCACAGCGACATGGACCATGTAGTCTTTATGCTGCGTACCAGCCGTGACTGAGCAAGCAATCACACAAGCTACCTTGGACATTTTCAAATGGAAAGGTGGGTGTGGAAATAATTTAAATACATAAGAAAATTCTCACCAATCGCTCACATCTCAAACTCACTGTGCCTTCCTGATGCATAGCTAAGGTTGACCAATTTGCCAATAATTTAATGGATTAACCAGCAAAAAAAAAAGTGACTGACAGATAATCTATGTAGGGGGTCTGAAAACCACAGATTCTACATGGAGTCACCCTTAAAGTTCTAGGCTGAACACATGAACCTACCTTATATTGAATGAGACCTTTTGGTTCGTTGAGGTCAGTATTGTCTACTCAGACTGGCAGGGGCTCTCCAGGGTCTCAGGCCGAGGTCTTTCACATCACCTACTGCCTGGTCCTTTTAACTGGAGATGCCGGGGATTGAACCTGGGGCCTTCTGCATGCCAAACAGTGGCTCTCCCACTGAACCACAGCCCCTCTTTACAGCTCTCCAGGGTCTCAGGTGGAGGTCTTTCCCATCACCTCCTGCCTGGTCCTTTCAACTGGAGATGCTGGGGATTGAACTTGGGACCTTCTGCATGCCAAGCAGATGCTCTGCCACTGAGCCACGGCCCCTCTTTGCAGCTCTCCAGGGTCTCAGGTGGAGGTCTTTCCCATCACCTCCTGCCTGGTCCTTTCAACTGGAGATGCTGGGGATTGAACTTGGGACCTTCTGCATGCCAAGCAGAGGCTCTGCCACTGAGCCACGTCCCCTCTTTACAGCTCTCCAGGGTCTCAGGTGGAGGTCTTTCCCATCACCTCCTGCCTGGTCCTTTCAACTGGAGATGCTGGGGATTGAATTTGGGACCTTCTGCATGCCAACCAGAGGCTCTACCACTGAGCCACAGCCCCTTCCGAGGTTCTGCCACTGGCTCTGCCCCCAAGTACCCGACTCCATCTTGGTCTAGCCTGGCCTGTTCTGGTCCTTCCCTGAAATCTAGTACTTTTGAAATCAAAAGTCACAAATCTTTCCCTGAGACACGCATTTAACATCACAGATGAAATCAACCCTGACCGTTCCCTGGAAGGCCAGATCCTGAAGCTGAAGCTCCAATACTTTGGCCCCCAAATGAGAAGGGAGCACTCCCTGGAGAAGACCCTGATGCTGGGAAGGATTGAAGGTCAAAGAAGAAGGGGACGGCAAAGGATGAGACGGTTAGACAGTGTTATCGAGGCAACGAACATGAAATTAAGCAAACTCCGGAGCACGACAGAAGACAGGAGGGCCTGGTGTGAGGTGGTCCATGGGGTCGCGAAGAGTCAGACTCGACTGTGTGACTAAACAACAACAACCACAACCACAAATACCCTATAACTACCCTATTGCAATAAGAAGGTACAAAGGTGATGTTTTCCTATCTTTCCTTTGCCCACTGTGGTCCCTCAGAGTGTTTTTTCATCTAAAATGCTTTAGAATTTGCAAAGAGAAAAGAAGTGTTGTTTATTATATTTCTAGCGCACCTGGCCATGTCTCTACCTTTATTAAAAGGTAGATTCAGGTGGGTAGCTGTGTTGGTCTGAAGCCACAGAACAAAGTTTGAGTCCGGTGGCACCTTTAAGAGCAACAAAGTTTAATTCTGGGTATGAGCTTTCTTGTGCAGGCACACGAAAGCTGATACCCAGAATTAAACCTCGTTGGTCTTAAAGGTGCCCCTGGACTCAGACTTTGTTCTACCTGACAGGGTCGTACGTAGGGAGATATGTTAAGACTTTGAATGGGGGAAAACAGAACAGAGATAGGCATTTGATGATGGTTGACCTAAATCAGACTGATAGTCCAAGGTTAGTTACGGTCCGTGATCCGCACCGGTTATGTGCTCTGGGTCACTGGGTGAGAAAATGAGGAGACCCACAGAACTGTCAAAAAAGGTGGAACGCACAACATCAGAAATAATTTCCCTTGATCTCTCTCTCTCTCCCTCTCGATGTGCTGGGTGCTCATTTTGCACTACCATATCGTTTTACACTTCAGAGACCTGCTGGAAGATCCTTCTGGACAGAGTGGTGGGAGTAGAAACTATATAAAGGACAGCGGCTGGTAATCCCCGAGTTGGTGTCTCCTCACAGTAAGGCCCCATTGTCTGGGAGGGGTGCAGAGGAAAAACCCACATGGGCGGACTTGATGCTCTGTCTCCTTCTTTTAAAAAAATTTGTTTTAATTATTTTCATTTTTCATGTATTACAGTCATCAACTCACAAGACATCCATATTTCACTTACAACTAAGGAGGTCAAAAACGTTACATATATTCTATACCCAGTCTTTACATGTATTGTACTTTTCGATATCTAAGGCAGAGCCCATACAAGCCACTGCCTCTAACACTTACATATATTATTATTTTGAGTCTATTTGTCCTTATTACGATCTAACCATATATACAGCAAATTCCATCTTTTAATAAATTCCTCTAGATCTTTTCCCTGTAGTAACAAATTCAACCTATCCATTTCAGCCACTTCTAATAATCTTTGTATTAAGTCCATTCTTGTTGGTAGCATTTCTCCCTTCCAATTCTTAGCCACTAAGATTCTTGCCGATGTTAATATATAAACCCAGGGGTCATTTCGAGCAGGAGCTCGGGGGAGCGCAGCTCCGGGAGTTGGTGCCAGTCCCCCCCCCCCCCCCCGCAGGGGAATGCCTGCTTGTGTCATGGCTGCAGCAAAATGACCCCGTCCCCTGGAAAGGTCCTTGTTCCTCCGACCAGCCTTCTGAAGGCTTCAGGCACCACTCAAGCTATCCTCCCAGAATAGTAGTATTTCTGAGGCTTGGATTAGTAGCTGTCCCCTCTCTGCCAGCGCTCTCTCTCTCTCTCTCTTTTTCTCTCTCTCTCTCTCTGTCTTTCTCTCTTCTTTCTTTCCTGCCTTCTGACATACTTCCAGTGATGTCAGGGGATGAGGCATATGCAAATAAGTTATGCTAATGAGTTATGTTAATGAGCTCCTGCACCTCTTTTTCTATGAAATGACCCCTGTATAAACTATTAAATATCTCACATCCCTATCATAATCTTCTGTAGGCATATTTAACAGAAAAACTTCTGGAGTATTTGGTATCATTACACCCAATATTTCATATATCATATGATACACTTCACCCCAATACTTCTGTATTTTTTCACATTCCCACCAGACATGGTAATATGTTCCCACGCTTCTCTTACATTTCCAACAGTTGCTAGACACATTTTTATAACACATAGCCATTTTAACTGGTGTCCAGTGCCATCTGTGGAACATTTTCAAAATATTCTCTTTATAGGGAATAGCTCTCAAACTTTACCGTTTTCCAAGTTCTTGCCCAGTGGTCCAGCTCAATATTGTAACCAAAATCTTTCATCCATAGAATCATAGTTGTTTTAACCTGTTCATCCAACATATAGTCTTCTAATAATAAATTATACAGTTTTTGTATCAGTTTGTCACTAGAAGAAAGCCATATTTTATCTAAATCATTGTTCTCTTTCTGAAACCCACTGTTACGATCTTTATTAAACCTAGATTTAATTTGTATTCTTTCCCACCATGTCAGATTTAGATTTTCCCATTTATTGTTTTCTTCCATTTTCAGTTCATTATTTTTATCTAACAATATATCATACATTATTTTTTTTCATATCAGTTATTAATGAAGGTTTAATCAATGCCTCTAAGGGAGAGACCCATTTTGGAGTTTTATCATACTATCTCGTTTTAATCAATCTCCATATCTTCATTAGGGCTCCCCTTACAATGTGCTGATTGAATACAGAATGCACTTTTCCCTTCTCATAATAAATATATGAATGCCACCCCATCGGTAAATTATGCCCCTCCAATTTCAAAAGTCGTGTATCTTCCAGAGTGATCGAGTCTCGTATCCATACCAAAGCTGAAGCTCTATAGTACAGCTCCCAGTTAGGAAGACTAAATCCTCCTCTTTCTTTTTTCTCTTGTATTATTTTCAGTCTGATTCTGGGCCTTTTGTTATTCCAAATAAATCTACTACATATTCTTGTCAATTCTTCCAAATATTTCATACTTCTTAATATTGGTAAATTTTGTATTAAAAAAAGAAATCTAGGTAAAATGTTTATTTTAATCACTGATATCTTACCCATAAAGGAAAGTTTCAGATTATTCCATCTTGTTATATCTTTTTGAATATCTTTAATTAATTTACTATAATTATTTTCTACAAGTGTCGTATTTCTGTCAGAGATTATTATTCCCAAGTATTTAACTTTCTTTACTATCTCTATACCCGAAATGTTTTGAATATTTTCTGTCTGTTGTGGCATACAGTTTTTGGTAATCATATTTGTCTTTAGGAAATTCACCTTCAGGCCTGCCATTTGTCCATATTCATGTACTGATTCTATCAAATATGAAGAAGTATTCACTGGATCTTCAACAATAAAAACAAGCAAAGGCTAATAATTTATACTCTTCTTCCTGCATTTTCAAGCCTTTTATATGGGTGTTATCTCTAACCTGTCCATTTAAAGATTCTAGTGCAAAAATAAATAAAAGTGGGGACAGCGGACATCCCTGTCTTGTCCCTTTTTGAATTTCTATATCCTGCGTAAATTCGCCATTCGACCATAATCTTAGCATATTGCTTCTTATATATAGCTCTTATTCTTGACAGAAAGTTGTTACCACAATTCCACATCTCCAGCTTCTGCAACAAAAAACTCCAGTTCACATTGTCAAACGCTTTCTCGGCATCAAGGAATATCAAAGCTAATTGTTTACCTGGATGCAAGTCATAATATTCTAGAACATTAATTATTGTCCTTATGTTATTTCTAAGCTGTCTCTTGGGAAGAAACCCTGCCTGATCTTGATGAATAACTTGACTTGGTTCCAGTATCATGGAGAGCAGTCGTGGGAGGCTTGAACTCCGAGGCTTGCTCCTTAATAGCAATCACTTAAACTTTATTTTACAACTAGAAAGGTTCTTGGAAGAAAGAACTCAAAGCAAGAAGCTTAACTTGAGGGGTGTGTGAAAGAGTACTAAGCTCTACACCTCCTCCACAAGTGTGCTTGGAGGCGAGGAGATTGCTTCAAACGCCCGACAAGAAACACTGGGCACATAAATCACCTTACATGGAGCCAATACAGTCAACAAATGAAACTTCAAAGAAAACACCACTGAAAACCGAAGCTAAGTAAAATCTTATGCCCTCTTGGGTGGTTTACTGTTTAGGAAAGCTTGAAGGCTAGGAAAGATAAGGGGGGTAATTAGAGGGAGGAAGGTTGAGAGGTGTCCTTGGGGCAGCCATTGCTGTAGAATATAGTTGCAATTAGTTAAAGTAAGAGTGGTCAAAGAGGCTGAGAAAGATATATTGGAGCTTTTAGTGAAATTAAAGATAAAACCAGGTACCTCCTTCGTCGCTTTCTTTTTGGATTTTGCCGTAGTAACCAAGGAAGCTGAGTAAGAGGAGGGTAGTTAGAGGAAGTAAGGTTGAGGGCAGCCATTGCTGTAGACTATAACTGCAATCACTTAAAGTAAAAGTAACCAAAGAAGTTGAGAAAGATATATTGGAGCTTAAAGTGAAAGTGAGGTGTCCTTGAGGCAGCCAGTGTTGTAGAATATAGCTGCATTTACTTAAAGTAAGAGTGGCCAAAGAGGCTGAGAAAGATATATTGGAACTTAAAGTGAAATTAAAGATAAAACTAGGTACCTCCTTCTTCTCCAGGTGCCCCACAGCCGCTCTTAGATCCAAGCCCCTTTCAGCCTTCTCTCCCCCACCCCCCCAAGCCCACAGGAAATGAGAGCAAGGCTGAAAGCAGCTTGGATCTAAGACGGGGTGGGCAAATGGCGGCCCGCGGGCCACATGCAGCCCGCCACAGAGTTTTTTGCTGCCCGCCAAGACGTGAAGATTAACAAGAGTAAATATAGATGCTCTTTGGCAGACATTAACTTGCAGGCTGTGATGAGAATCTCAACATGCAATCTCACTCTTGATTTCAAAAAAATTGTAGAAAAGTGTGATAGGGAACATTTGTTTCATTAAACTGATTCTAAAATTAAATGTGCTTCAAGCTATAGATGATATAAAATTAGCACAATAAATAAATTGAATAAAACTACCACTATTTTGTTTAATTTATATTTATTGATTTTTATGATACAATTAATACCTTTTCTGAAATGCAAAGTTAAGTAATGAATGCAATCATTTTAAAAGGTGCGCCCCTCCGCTAACCTTCGCTCCCACAAAGTGGCCCCCGAGCCAAGCCCCTTTCAGCCTTGCCTTTCCTCTCCCGCCCCCAGTGCACCCAAGCCCGCAGGAGCACAGGGCTTGGATCTAAGAGATCTCTTAGATCGGGGGTGTGACATATGCAAATAGGTTATGCTAATGAGTTATGCTAATAAGCTCCTGCACCTCTTTTTCTATGAAATGACCCCTGTATATATGGACCCTGGACAGTCAGTGACTACCAAAACACTAACCTTCCATGATTTTCCGTAACTCCTTTCTGAGTTGGTGACCATCAGAATTTCTTGTAGCAGGGAATTCCATAGGTCAGTTGCACGCTTCCTGAAGAAAGGGGGTCCCTTTGGTTTGCCCTGAACAATATCAGTGACTGAGACCATAGACACTGGTACCAGAGCTTGCAATATACCTAGATGTCAACTTTGCTGCCTGCAACATACACCTAGACAACACAATCACTGGACCTAACAACATCAACTGCACCATCTCAGGCTCATTCACTTCCTCATCTTCTAACAATTTATATGTCATTAAGTGCCAACAATGCCCTTCCTTTCTCTATACAGGGCAAGCAGGTCAAACCACACATCAAAGGATAAATGGACACTAATTTGACATTAAGAATCACAAGACTGAGATATCTGTAGAACATTTCAGCCTTCTAGGACATTCAGTGGGTGACCTCAAAGTAGCTGTTTTGTTGCAAAGAAACTTCAGGAATAGACTGGAAAGGGAAATTGCTAAATTACAAGTTATTACAACACTTGAAACAAACAAAAAAAACCCCCCAGGGCTTAACAGGGATATTGGTTTCTTATCTCACTACATATGCTAATCTCATTCAGTCCTTACATCTGTATTCTCACCAAAAAGGGCTGTACGTCCTCTTTATTTTATTGTATTTTTATTGTATTTCTTATTTGGAATAGTGGATTGGCATAGTGATTGTAATGTAATGCAATGAATACTAGAATGTAACGTAATTTGGAATAGTAGACTGGAATGCATTTCTCTGGTCTGGCGACAAAAGAGACATAACACTGCACAACCAATCACCCCATCTTAAAGAAAAGGATGCTTTTAGTTACCTCCATGCCTGAGAGGAGACGGATGGAACATAACAACAGGGCCTCAGTTAATGACTCTCAGCATTCCACAATTAAGAAGGTACATTTAGGCTGTGGTCACACGGCCCCTTTAAATCCGGGAGGGCTCCCAGATTTAAAGGGGCCGCATTTCTCTACCGCGGGTTGGGATGTCTACACATCCCAACCCCTGCGGTAGCAGAAGCGTCAGTGGCGTCGGTGGGAATGGCAGCAGCCGCTGAAGAGGCGTCGGCGGCGGAAGCGTCGTCGGCGTAAACGGTGTCGGCTGCTGAAGAGGCAGGAACGACGGCGGCCGCAGCGGCAGTGGTGGCCAAGGACCCGCCAGCCGCCTGGTGAGTTTGGGTTCCCCCCCCCCTTTACATTTGGGCGCTTGAGTGGCCAGGCGCCCAAGTGTAAAAGGGGGGGGGGGAAATGGCCGGCGGGACTATCTGGACAGCCCTGCTCTCACAATGATTGTGAGAGAGGGCTATCCAGATACCTCAAATGCGGGTTCCTCCCACAACCCCTGGGAAAACTGTTGATTTTCCCGGGGTCGGAAAATGCGAGAGGAACCCGCATTTGAGCCCGCTTCAGCACGGGACTTGGGGCGGGCCGTGTGGTCGGCCCCTTTAAATGCGGGAGGAACCTTACACATCAATCTCTGATTTTATATTTATTTGCTTCCCTATGTTTTCTCCTGGAATTAAATCCAAACAAATGGTAACCCTATAAACTAGGCTGGTTATTCCTGTTTGGTCCTTGCATCTGTTAAACATCTTCATCATGCTGTCTGCTAATTTGCAGCTCACCCTCTACCTATATGTATGGACTGGTAACTTCCGTTTCAATGCATCGGAAGAAGTGCGCATGCACACAAAAGCTTATACCGTGAATAAAGCTTTGTTGGTCTTAAAAGTGGCACTGGACTCGAATTTTGTACTGTTGCTTCAGGCCAACACGGCGACCGGCCTGAATTTCAAATGCCTATCGATATTCCTCTGGAGGTTTTTGTCCAGTTAGCTGGAGGGCTGGGCAGGAAACTGGGAGTTTGAGGAGCCAAGCTGACAGGGACGGCCCCTACAAACCATCCCTGCTCCTCAGGCTTTCTCTCCTTTTCTATACTGAGTTTCCAGCCAGGCACTCGAAGGGAGCTGATCTGCAAGGCTGCCTTCCATATAAATAACTCATCCAAGGTCCCCCAGGGGCGTCATCTGATTGCAATTTCCCATTTACTGATGCATGTCAGGATGTCAGGGCGAGAGCTCCTCCGTGAAGGATCCGAAATGGCACACCGACTGGGTCTCACGCACTGCTGAGGTTTCAGCCCTTCGTCGTCTGAGAAGAACGCGGATGCTTCTATTTATAACGGCTGCGGACCAGCCTCTGACGAGCAAAGAACAGCTGCCGGGTTGCCCGTATTTTTGGACAGACATCGAAGAGTTCCCAGAGAAGCCAAGAGAGGAATCCTGCCACCACTTCGCTCACCGACGTGCCAGTGTAGATTTAATTGATCATCCCAGTCATGGGGAAATTAAGTTTCTGGTTGTCCCAAGGCTTACCCAGAGAAGAAGCTCTGAGCCAGTGTGGTGCAGTGGTTAAAGCGTCAGACTAGGATTGGGGAGACCCAAGAACAAATCCCCACTCATCCCGTGAAAACTTGCTCGGTGACCTTGCGGCCATGATACATTCTCAACCGAACCTACCTCACAGGGTTTTCGTGAAGGTAAAAGGGAGGAAAGGAGAATTATGTAGGTCATTTTGGGTCCCCCCTGGGGTGAAAGGATATAAATAAAGTAATTTTTTTTAAAAAAAGGTTTGATGGCTGCTGATCTTTGTTTTATTTTATTTCATTTTCTTTACTCCTCATCTTTCTCCCCAAGGGGGACTCAAAACAGCTTACATTGGTCTCTCTTCTCCATTTTATCCTTCCAACACCCCTGCGCGGTAGGCTATCCTGAGAGAGAATGACTGGTCTAAGGTCACCCAGCAAGCTTCCAGGGCAGAGTGGGGATTTGGTGGACCACAGATGGGACCTGAGTCAGATCCAGGCCCGTAGCCAGGATTTTGTAGCTTGTGGGGCAATTTTTGCCATTATTTTTTCTTTCTGTACACAACTGTCCAGAACAATCTGAGCCCCTAGAACGATCTGTGCCCCTTTTTCTTGCCCTGATCTTGCAGTAAAAGGTAAAGGTTTCCCTTGCTCAAAAGCCAGTCAAATCCGACTCTAGGGGCGGTGCTCATCTCCGTTTCCAAGCCGAAGAGCCAGCGCTGTCTGAAGATGTATCTGTGGTCATGTGGCTGAATGCCGAGGCACATGGAACGCTGTTACCTTCCCACCGACGTGGTACCTATTTATCTACTTGCAATTTCTTGCTTTCAAACTGCTAGGCTGGCAGGAGCTGGGGCGAGAGACGGGAGCTCACTCCGTCATGCGGCACTTGGGTATTGAACTGCTGAACTACCAACCTTCTGGTCTGCGGCTCAGCATCTTAACCTGTGAGCCACCGCGCCCCCCCCAATCTTGCAGTAGATTCTCCCAAATGCGAAACCCATTTTGCAGATATTGGGGGGGGGGGATGAGGCACAAAAGGGAACCTGCTGTTGATGCTTCTCCACCCCCCCCCATTTCTTTTCCTCCTTGCTCTCCTGGGGCCCCTTCCCCAGAAGAATCGGTGATCCTTTCATCTCTTTTGTAAAAGTCCTCAGTGGTTCAAAGCCCTCCCCAAGCTACACAAGAGCCAAATGTCTGTTTTCCAAGACTGAAATGACTCACCAAGCCAGCTTGGTGTAGTGGTTAAGTGCACGGACTCTAATCTGGGAGAACCCGGTTTGATTCTGTTGGGTGTAACAAGTTAAAACACTTCAGTGTATCTACTGGGTTACTGCTGTATGCAGGGGTCATTTCGTAGAAAAAGAGGTGCAGGAGCTCATTAGCATAACTCATTTGCATAACATTTGCATATGCCACCCCCCCTAACATACCGGAAGTGTGTCAGGCTCACTCCTCAGGCTCCACTCCACAGGTGAGTGAAACTGACCTGCTCTTCCTCCATTCCCTTCCCCTTCCAATACTTTGTGCAATAAAAATAAGCGTCAAGAACACACCCTCATTCTCTTCCTGCTCCCTTAAAACCACCAGGTTTCAAGTAGACTTGAGATACCCAGGACATGTGCACCACCCATTCCTTCCCCTTCCCGTCCCCACAACAAGACACCCTGTGAGGTAGGTGGGGCTGAGAGAGGTCTTTGGAGAACTGCTCCTGAGAGAACAGCTCTGAGAGAACTTGTGACTGGCCCAAGGTCACCCCAGCAGCTGCATGTGGAGGAGTGGGGAATCAAACCCGGTTCTCCCAGATTAGAGTCCAACTCCTGACCACTACACCAAACTGATGGGGTGGAAGCTGCTGAAGGGTTGGTGAAATTTCTCCAGTACTTATGTGCCATGTGCCCAGATAAAGAATGGTATACTTAGAAAATGTATATGCCACCTTGAGCAAGTCTCTGGAAAAGCAGCACACAGTCATAAAAGGAACAATGATAAAATTATCAATATTAAAACAACACATTAAAAACAATAAAGACCCTAGCAGGGCTTCCCCCGGGGTGCTGCGCCTCTGAACTGCTCGGGGAAGCTGAGGAGGAGGCGGGGTTTGGTCATGTGCCCGCCCCCTGGGCTCCTCACTCCCGGAGCTGTGCTCCTGTGCACTCCCGCTCCATCGGACCCCTGGTTGTATGTATTAGTCATAGGAAGTCACATGTTTGTTTGTAACCAATCTGTATATACAACAGTTTGCCCAGGAACTTTGTTAGGACCCCTCGCTCTCTGATTGGAAACCATGTATAAGCTATTTGCATTTTATGGTTTCTTCTCTTTGCCTTTGTTCTTGCTTAGAGAGAAAACGCCATCGCTAGCAGTTTAGATCTCTAACTGTAAAGATGTAGGCATCTAGCTCTGTTGTTATTTTGTATCCCATTTACCTTTTCCCATGTTAGGTTTATAGTAAACGTTAATCTTTTAAATACACATGGACTCAGTCTCTCAATCTGTACTCTGCTGATGCTTAACCGTTTTACTTTGCTCAAATATATTCTTACCAGAATAACCAACAGATTCCCCACTCCTCCACTTGCACCTGCTGGATGACCCTGGGCAAGCCATAGTTCTGTCAGAGCTGCTCTCTCAAGGACAGTTGTCCCAGAGCTCTCTCAGCCCCGCCTACCTCACAGGGTGTCTGTTGTGGGGAGGGGAAGGGGAAGGAGTTTGTAAGCCGCTCTGAGACTTCAAGTGAGTGAAGGGCGGGGTATAAACCTAATCTCCTCCTCCTCCTCCTCTTCTTCTCTCAAGAGTAAGCCCTCCGAGGCACTGGCTGCAAGGCCTTTCTCTACTGTTGCACCCTCGGAGCGTCCCTCCCCCTTCCCCATTGAGAAGCAAAGCCTGCTTTAACTCTTGCAGAGCTGCAGGCTGTTCGGCCCTCTCAGAGCCACCTGGACGAATTCCTGTGGGAATTCCTGTGCCCCAAGTAGCCCCACCGTAGCTACAGGCCTGGTCAGATCCAAATGCAGCGGTTCTTAAATTGTTCCATTCAAATTGCAAAGACTTACAAAACTAATCATGTATCACAGAGAACTCACGAAAGATTGTGAGGCAACTAGGGCCAAATGCTTCATATATCCTTCGTGGGTACGCCCGCAAACTTGTACCTACACCAGAAACGCGCACACAAAACCGTGTGCAATCACCCCGATGAAAAGGGGGGCTAGCCCTTTCCACTGAAAGGGTTTCAAAGGCGGCACCGTCATCCATGAGCTTTTCCCAAAATGACTCACACCGAGTCTTAGTTACACGTCTTGCGTTGACTCTAATGAGAACCTCGAGGCGAGAGCAGTGAGGCGGCGTGTCCCAAAACAGGGTGGGCTGGGACCATGCTTTTAGGCCAGTGAGCTGAAGCAGCTTGCCGACAACGAAAGAGCGCTGCCCTCTTGCAGCGAAAAATGCACGGAAACTGGAATGGAAGAACGGGGAAATGTCTGGATAACAGTTCCTGCATTTCTCTGTTGGTGAGAAACATAAAGGAAAAAGAGCTGCTTGAAGAGGAGCCTGCCTTATACAGAGACCAACTGCTGACTGATCAAGGTTGATCCTGCTCTTGAAAGGCAGTGGATCTCTAGGGTGTTCCACACTACCCGATCTACCTGATCCTTGCAACAGGGCTTTGAACCCGGGATCTTCTGAATGCAAAGCTCCCCCCCACCCCGAGTCTGCCTTCTACGGAGTCAGACTATTAGTCCATCAAGGTGAGTACTGCCTACCCTGACTAGTTCTCAAGTGGAGGTCTTTCACATCGGGGAATTTCACATTACACCTTTAAAAATGTTACTGAACCAGCTTGGAATAAACCGGTACAGTGATGGCCGTTTCATACAGCCCTTCCCCTACCATTTCAGACTGCCGCTTTCTTTTCGCGCCTCTTTTCGCCCGCGCAGGCGATCTCTGTCATTTTTTTAAAAGAGCCGATTGAGAGCGCTAAAACGCTATAACAGAATACCAAAACAACGTCATAGCGTTATAGCGACCCCACTGGAATGCCTGAGCCAAACAGTTGCCTCTCAGTGGAGCCCAGGCATTCCAATGGGGTCGCTATAGCGTTATATCGCTCTCAATTGGCTCTTAAAAAAAATGACGAAGATCACCCGCGCAGGCAAAAAGAGGCGCGAAAACACTTGTCATCGGAGGAAGCGCTTTGGGGGCATTTCACACAGCACCCTGTAGCGCTTCAAGACCAGGAGAACTGAAGAATGCTTTGGAGGAGGTTTCAAGGTAAACTGGCTCAGAAATGCTTCCCCAACGGGAAAGGTATGTTTCTGTGTGAAAGGGCCAGTATGTTCCATTAGGGAACCAGTATCAGTACGGTTCTGTGTGAAATGCCAGGCAGAAACCATTACTGAAGAGTTCCTGAAACGGTACATATTGGCTGTGTGAAATTCCTCATCATCTGCTACCTGATCCTTTCACCTGGAGATGTTGGGGACTGAACCGGGGAACTTCTGCATGAAAGGCACATTGTTCTGCCACTGAGACATACAGGTTGCTTACCTGTAATTGGAGATCTTCGAGTGGTCATCTGTGCATTCACACCTCTGGGATTATGTGCACCTGCGCCGATCCCGATCGGTAACTTCAAAGCCAAACGGATTTTCGTGCCAACTCCCCGATCGCGCGCCGGCTCCACTGCGCATGACTGGGGAGGGGCACGAGGATCCCGCCAGTTCCTTCTGACCGCTGCAAGCAGCCTCCAAGAAAGTACAAGGGAGACCAAAAGCAGAGGGGAAGGAGGGCGGGTGGTGTGAATGCACAGATGACCACTCGAAGATCTCCAATTACAGGTAAGCAACCTGTATATCTTCTTCGTGGTCTCTGTGCATCACACCTCTGGGAGAATAGCGAGCAATAAATACACCACATACCTGGAGGTGGGTGCTGAAGGTCTCACATCTGCGCTGTCTGCAGAACTGCACGGCCCACCGCCGACCGCTGATGGGCATGGATGTCCAAAGCATAGTGCCTCACAAACGTGTGAGGAGACGCCCATGTAGCAGCATTGCAGATGTCTCCCAGGGGAATGCCCTTGAGAAAGGCTGTCGAGGCAGCCACTGCTCGAGTAGAGTGGGCCCGCAGGGACGCCAGCAATGGCCGCTTGGCCAGTAGGTAGGCGAGCTTTATCGTCTCAACAATCCATTTAGACAGTCTCTGAGACGACAGCTTCTGTCCCTGTCTGGGCAAGGCATACATGACGAAGAGAGCTGGGGACTTGCGGAAGGATTTAGTCCGATGCAAGTAAAAAGACAGGGCCCTCTTAACATCGAGAGAATGTAGACAATGTTGTGCCTGGTCCTTGGGTTCATGGAAAAACACTGGCAGGGTGATGTCCGCTTTAATGTGGAAGTCCGAAACTATTTTCGGCAAGAAGGTGATATCAGGAGACAGGGTTACCGCATCCTGATGAAAGGTGAGGTAGGGTGGGTCACAATGGAGAGCCGACAGCTCACTCACCCTACGAACCGAAGTGAGAGCCACAAGAAACGCCACTTTCCATGAAAGAAGCTGTAGGCTACAGGAAGCCATAGGCTCAAACGGTTTGGACATGAGCTTGTTCAACACGAGTGGCAGATCCCACGCCGGAACAGGGGTTTTGACTGTTGGGAAGAGATGGCACATTCCCTTTAGGAATTGCTTCGTAGTAGGATGGGAGAACACAGAGTAGCCATCTATTGAAGGATGATTGACCGAAACAGCGGAGAGGTAGACACGCAGTGATGCATGGCACAATCCTCTGTCCTTGCATGATAAGAGGAAGCCAAAGATGTCGTTGAGTGTAGATGGAATGGAAGGTCTTCCTATTGAAGCCAGGAAAGACAGGAACTTACTCCATTTCGCCTCGTAGGAACGACGTGTAGACGGCTTACGGGCATTGAGGAGGACATCAGCAATACAAGGGTCTGCTTCGGAGGATGAATTAGCCAGGCTGTTAGCTTCAGTCTGGGTATGTCGTGATGCAGCACCAAACCCTCGTGCATCCAAAGGAGGTCTGGGTTCATCGGAAGGTGGGTGTAAGACTCGTTGGAGAGGCGAAGAAGGGTGGGGAACCACGGTTGCCTTGGCCACCAGGGTGTGATCAGGATTGCTAGTGGTTGTTCCACCAGTAACTTCTGTACTACCCTCAGTATCAGCGGGATCGGGGGAAACAGATAAATGTGTAGCCCCGACCAGGAGAGGAGGAGACCGTCTCCCAGGGACATCGGATCCGTGCCCGCCCTGGAGCAAAAAAGGGGACACTTCTTGTTGTCTCTTGACGCAAAGACATCCACAGCAGGTTGACCCCAGAGGCTGAAGATCGGGGTCAGGTACAGAGGATTGAGTTCCCAATCGTGTAAGGATGCACCCCCTCTGCTCAAAAAATCTGCCTGCGTGTTGAGCTGGCCAGGAAGATGGTTCGCTACTAGATAAATATCCAGCGACTGACATTCCGTCCAGAGTTCTATCGCCAAGCGGCATAGGCTGCGGGAAACTGTACCACCCTGTCTGTTGATATAGTACATCGTGGTCGTGTTGTCTGTGAAGACGGCCACTGTCTTTCCCGACAAAAGGTGTCGAAAGGAGCGTATCGCGTAGCGGACCGCTAGTAGCTCTAGAAAGTTGATGTGATTGGAGGCTACTGACGGGTCCCACTTGTCGCCTACGCACAGATCGCCCAGGTGGGCTCCCCAGCCCCATAGGGAGGCATCTGTGGTAATAGTGACTGACGGAGGAGGGCGGCGAAAGGGGGCGCCTGTCTGAAGATTTTGTGGCACCTGCCACCACTCCAGGGCCTGAACCACCGGGTCCGAAAGGTGGAATCTTTTGGACAGAGGGTGTAGACTGGGTCGGAACCGACGGAGGAACCACAGTTGCAAGGGCCTCATGTGCAGCCTGCGAAGGGAATAACCATGGTGGTAGCCGCCATGAGTCCCAAGAGACGTAGTATTTGACGGGCTGTCGCCTCCCGGTGCCTTCTCAGAGCACTGAGGAGGGAAACAATATCCGAGACCCTGCTGGGAGGCAGAAATGCCCTGCACTGTAGGGAATCGAGAAGAGCTCCGATGAACTGTACCCGTCTGGAGGGGGTGAGCATGGACTTTTTTGTATTTATCGTCAACCCCAGGGTCTCCAGGGTGTGGAGTGTTAGGGAGACGTGGTCTTGTAGGTCTGATGCTGAGCGTGCGATCAGGAGCCAGTCGTCCAGGTAGGGGTATAGGTGAATGCCGTGCAGGCGGAGGTGGGCCGCTACTGTTGCCATTAATTTCGTGAAGACACGAGGTGCCGTCGAGAGACCGAATGGGAGTGCCTTGTACTGGAAGTGACGCGGACCGATCGCAAAGCGTAAAAAGGGTCTGTGGGAAGGATGGATGGTCACATGAAAGTATGCATCCTTCAGGTCCAGCGTCACCATCCAAGAACCTTCTTCCAGCAAGGGTAAGATGATCTGGAGGGTGGTCATTCGGAACTTCTTGTACGTTATGAATGCGTTGAGGTTCCAAAGATCCAGGATGGGTCGGAGGCCCCCGTCCCTCTTTGGCACTGTAAAGTAGCGGGAATAGAATCCCAGTTGGGATTGCTGGACTACTACCGGTTCTATCGCATCTTTGCTCAGCAGAGTCTCGACCTCGGATGTTAGGGTATCGGATGGGGGAGTGACCACGAAGTAAGGTTCCGTAGGGATCTCGAAGAATTCTATTCTGTATCCCTCGGAGATGACCGAGAGTGCCCACTTGTCCGAAGTGATGGATTGCCATGCTGTCAGGAAGGGTGATAGACGGGTGTTGGAGCGGGGGTGGGAGTCAAAAGCTCTGCTAGCTCGGTTTGGGGGGTTTCGCCTTAGACGCTGGAACAGTTGGGAAGCGAGGTTTGCTGTTATAAGGCTTATGCTGGTAGGTGGGTGGCGGTGACCTCTGCCATTGGGGTTCAGCGGGAGGTCTTTGCGATTGCTTCTTGGGCCATGATCTTTGCCATGTTCTCTGCTTTTGTTGTTTAGGTTGAGAGACTCCCAGATTGCGGGATGCCTTCATACTTTTATCAAGCTCGTGAAGCACTGTGTCCGTTGTTGAGCTGAAGAGTCCGTCCCCTTCAAACGGAAGATCTTCCACCAAGGTCTTAGTGTCTTGAGGAAGAGAAGTGGATCTCAACCAGGCATGGCGTCTCATGGACACTGCTGATGTGAGCATCTTGGAGGTTACTTCTGCCGAGTGCTTGGAGGCCGAAAGTTGGAGCTTGGCCAGAGACATGCCTTCCTTCTGGATCTTTCTGGCATTGCGTAACTTATCCTCTGGGAGATGGGCAATGAGCGCGGTCATCTGCTCCCAGAGCGAGTACTGGTACCTGCTCATGCAGGCGGTGTAGTTTGCTATCTTTAAACCCAATGCGCCCGCTGAATAAATGCGTCTTCCGAAGGAGTCTATTCTGCGTCCTTCTTTGTCCAGAGGGGAAGAGTGCCCACTACGACCCTTGGTGGAGGGTGTCACAACCACTGAGTTAGGTTTGGGGTGGACAAATAAAAATTCTGCCCCAGGCTCCTGGATCCTATACATATGGTCTAGGCGTTTGCTGGAGATGGGGGTAGATGAAGGATGCGGCCAAGGTTCTTTGGCTGTAGTCATCAGGACCGATATGAGTGGGAGGGCTACCGGTGTTGATGTATCCATCTGCACTATATCGAAGATGGAATCTGTGGCTGTTGGGGTCGGCTGGGCCGTGGCCAGGGCCAACGAGTGTGCCATTCTCTTGATGAGTTCCCCGTAGGGTTTTACATCCTCGGAGGGGGAGATAGGAAGGTTCTCGGTGACCTGCGTGTCAGGAGACGGGTGCGGGAGCGATTCGTCTTCTGACACCGAAGATGCCGGAGACCTCGGTGCCGAGTGTTTGGACGGAGAGAGGGGGGTCGGGCTTGAAAGGTCTTGGGATGTCGGCAACGGGCATGGATCGTTGTCGGGCGTCCGTTTCGGGGGTGCCGGTGTCGGTACTGATGTAGGTTCTCGGTACCGGGACACTCTAGAGGAGGTGGATTGCTGATCCCATTCGGTGGGGTACCACTGGGGTGGAGGTGGGTAGGAGCCGTACAGGTATCTCCACTGCTGAACGTCCCACGGCACCGGTGGAGCCGGGGAGCGGTAATCTTTATCCCCTCTCGGTGCCGATGGTGGCTTCGCCTCGGCGTCGGGGGTGTCTCGAGGGACCTGTGTAAGGTCTATGTCGAGGTCGGAGTCCGTCAAGGTGATCGGTCGCGGCATCGGGGAGGTTGATCTACCCCTGGGTCGCTCGCGATCTTTCGGGTCAAGCTGGTCGAGCCCGGACTGGGCTGAGTCGAGCGCGCCGCGCGTCGACGAAGCACTCGAGGGTTTCTTGTGCTTCAGCTTGCCCTTCTCCTCCTTGCCCTCTCTGCACTTTTTAACAGGAGTATCGGGCAAGGGGAGTGATCTCTTCGGTGCCGGTCTGTCGGTACCGATGCTTCGGGATGGAGACGGCGTCGGTCCCGTCGGTCTCGTCGGTGAAGACGCGGGAACTTCGGAAGAAGACATCTTCGGAGACAACGCAGACTCGAGAAGGGCAACCCGGAGCCTCGCAGCTCGATTTTTACGAGTTTGCTTCGAGAAAGCCGCACAACTCGCACAGGAGTCGACTCGGTGGGACTCGCCCAGACAGAGAAGGCACAAGGAGTGCTTGTCCGGTGGGGCTATTTTGCTGCCGCACTGCAGGCACCTCTTAAAGAACCCCCACCGCTGGGCCATAGGCCGAGCGGTGAAGTAAGGGGGGGAAATTCCAAATTCAAGTCCAGTTAACAGTCCGAGTTCGAATAGGGGAAAAATCAGTCCGTAAGGCTTTTTTAGATAGGAAGAAGTAAACTACCGACCGGAGCAGGAGAGAAAGGATCCTCACGACGCGGCGGTCAGAAGAGAACTGGCGGGATCCTCGTGCCCCTCCCCGGCCATGCGCAGTGGAGCCGGCGCGCGATCGGGAAGTTGGCGCAAAAATCCGTTTGGCTTTGAAGTTCCCGATCGGGATCGGCGCAGGCGCACATAATCCCAGAGGTGTGATGCACAGAGACCACAAAGAAGATCTGCCCCATCTCTCCTCTCAAATCCTATACATATGGAACATATGAAACCGGCTCCTAGTGAATCAGGCCCTTGGTTGATCAAGGTCAGTATCGTCTACTCTGACTGGCAGCCGCTCTCCAGGTTCTCAGGTGGAGGTCTTTCACATCATCTCCTACCTGGTCCTTTTCACTGGGACTGAACCAGGGAGCCTTTGCTGGCAAAGCAGAGGCTCTTCCACTAAGGCATTAATGAAGGTGCTTCCTGCTGAGTCAGACCCTTCATCTAGCAAGCTCTGTGTTGTCTACTCTGACTGGCAGCGGCTCTCCAGGTTCTCCGGTGGAGGTCTTTCACATCACCTCGCACCGGATCCATTTTTAACTGGAGATGCCAGGGATACCCATCCTCAAAGCATCTGAACCCAGGAAGCTGCCTTATATCACATCAGACCACTGGTCTACCAAAGACAGTACTGTCTGCTCTGACGGGCGGCAGCTCTTCAGAAGAGGAGGTCTTTCGCATCACCTACAAGCTGATTGTTTTAACTGGAGATGCTGGGGACTGGACCAGTGTTCCCTCTCAGCTGAGTTAGTGTGAGCTAGCTAACAGTTCTTTAGCCTCCAGCTCACAGATTTTTGTCTCAGCTCGGGGAGGATGGCTCCAGAGCAAACTGATTGATGCAGCAGACATATCGCTCGCTCACCACTTTAATGCCAGTAGCTCACAAAATAGAATTTTTGCTCACAGGACTCCACAGCTTAGAGGGAGCATTGGACGGGACCCGGGATCTTCTTGCGCAATTACTGAGCCACAGGCTGCCCCTGCTAGCAACAGTGAACACAGAGAGCAACAGGAAAATAGATAAAGCAAGAACTCCCTTTCCTCCCAACATACACCTCGGGAAAGGAATTTGGCCCATCCCTCCTTTCTACATGCAAAGTTGCCATACAGGGACACATCTCTCATCTGCAAGTGTATATGAGGAAGAAGAAGAAGAAGAAGAAGAAGAAGAAGAAGAAGAGGAAGAGGAGGAGGAGGAGGAGGAGGTGTTGGTTTTACACCCCACTCTTCACCTGAAAAAGTCTCAGAGCGGCTTACAATCTCCTTCCCTTCCTCCCCCTCACAACAGACCCCCTGTGAAGTTAGGTGGGGCTGAGAGAGCTCTGAGAGAACTGTGACTGACCCAAGGTCACCCAGCTGGCTTCATGTGGAGGAGTGGGGAATCAAACCCAGTTCTCCCGATCAGAGTCCGCCGCTAAAATGATCAGAAACTGAAAGGATTAGAGGCTAAAATGACAAAACGGAACCTATCGTACTTTGGTCACGTGATGAGAAGGCAAGAATCACTGGAAAAGGCAGTAACACTAGGAAGAACTGAAGGCAACAGGAAAAGACCGAGCGTGAGATGGATTTTGATACAGGAAGTCACAGCCCTCAGTTTGCGAGACCCAAGCAAAGCTGTTAACGCAAGGACATTTTGGAGGTGATTCATTCATCCATAGGGTCGCCAAAAGTTGAAAGTGACTTAGCACTACTTAACACAGGGTGCAGTCACACAATCATTCTGATTGGGTTTCGCCGCTGTTCTCTCTCGCATTTAAATGTGCTGATCAGACGGGCCAATCCGCCTCCTACACTGAAGCGGACTCACTCCCACAATGCTCCCGGTTCCCTAGGGCGTTTCCCAACACCGAGGAAATCCAGTACTTTCCCAGTATTTGCACTTTAAATCCACATTTTTGCCGATCTGGACAGACATCTCTTGCGTGGATTGTGATTACGGCCGTCTGATCATTCTTTGCGAAATATATATATTTTTAAGCTTTCTCCTTTGAGTGCATGAGCAAACAAATTCAACATTTAAATGTGCAAGCACATATATAGCTGTGGTGTTAGGAAGGAGCCCTTGGCGCCAGGGAGAAGTTGGTTTGGCAGAGGAACTGGTGTTGTTTAAACTTTTTTTTAATTGAAGGCATTTTTATTAAACAAGCAAACAATCAAAATAATCATTTCAATAAAGAATATGAAATTTTTCAGTTACCATTGGAAAGGAAGGGAGGGAGGGAGGGAGGGAGGGAGGGAGGGAGGGAGGGAGGAAGGAAGGAAGGAAGGAAGGAAGGAAGGAAGGAAGGAAGGAAGGAAGGAAAGAAGGAAGGAAGGAAGGAAGAAGGCTAGCTACAGCCTACTAACAAATTGCAAAGATAACTTCAGCTTACAATTGTAACAGGTCTATGGGGTAAACGTCTTTCAGCACTTTACCAATAGTTGTCATGTGTTCTAAACATGGGTACCAGACTGCTGGGAATTGAGCTTTCAGCTCTGCATTGTCATTTAGAACTTTCTTGAAGGCAATCTGTTGTGCTCCAGGCAGCCGCTGCCGCCGCCCTCCCTGGTTTCCAGGGGGCCCTCGGTTAAGATGAGACTGGGGAGGCTCCCACTGTCTGGAGACAGGCAGCAGAAGACGGTGGAGAAAGTTGCTGGGGGAAGAAGCGGGCAGGTGGGGAAGGAAGGGTCGGGCAAGTCCAGCGGGGGCAGTGATTCGGCCATGCGCATGTGCGCATGCACAAAGCAATTTAAAAAAATCTCACGCCGCGCTGCCCGAACAGCGGTGCGGCTATCTAGACGCTGCTCAGAGCCTCGTCGCGTAATGGTTGCAGTTCAGGGAGGGATGTGTGATCATCCCCAACCCGGAAAAAAACCCCTGATTGTATTTATAACGAGACCAAAATCGCAGTTACCTTGCTGTATGACCACAGCTACACACAGCCACACACACACACACAGCAGGAGTATTCTGCCCTTCTCCAGTAACCCAAAGCAGACCATGGAGGGTGTATCTGTAAATTGTTGGCCAGTGTGCCAGTTTTACACCCAAGCAACCATTGGCCGCTGTTCTCTCCTGTCTGAACAGGAAATTCTAGTTATGAATGATCGCTATGAGGCCAGGAGAACACAATACACAAAGCAGGTTAATTCATTACCTCTGTCACTGCGGCATCAAACAGTAATCTGCGTGAGTGAATTAATCAGCCGTTTCAAGTTCATTTGTCTCTCAAATTGAAACAAGACTGCAACAACACGCTATTGCACCATGCCAGAGAGCCAAATTGCATTTTTGTTATTATCTATCGAACGCTGATGGCCCTGATCGGTAGAAACAGCGGCTTACAAGTTTGACTCAGGCTAAACCCATGTTTCTCAGCCAGGGGTCTTCAACCTTTTTGAGCCTGCCGGCCAATTTGGAATTCTGACACAGCGTGAAGGGCGCCGCCACAAAATGGCCGCCACAAAATGTTTCGCTGAAGGAGGCGGAATCAGCCACAAAATGGCTGCCGCAGCTTACCTTCAGTTACAAAATGAAGATCCTTGTGCTGTAGTGGCAGGAACTGCCAAAGCAGCATTTTTAAAAATCTGCACAGCCAATCAAACTTCCAATGGCCAATCAGAAGCGCGGCTGGATAAAAGCCCCACTGGGCCCTGGACACTCTCTAAATCTGCTTGACAGGCTCCAGGGGAGGAGGACGAGGAAGAGGGGATTGGATTTATACCCCGTCCTTCACTTGGAATCTCAGGCTGTGTTCAGACGGGCAGTTTCATCTGTTGCTGCTGCTGTTCCCTTATGGATTTAAAGTGCACAATCAGACAACAACATCCGTCTGTTGTGCTGCAGTTGTCTGAGTCCCCCCCGCTGCATGTTTCTTTGATACCTGAGAAAGTCCGGTCTGAGCTGGTTCCAAAACAGATTTCCTGCTGTCTGATTGCTCTGTTGTGCACCCAAGCCATCAGGCAGGTCCTGTTTTCCAGCCGCCATTTTGTTTTACTCATTAGCAAGGAGCACATAGCTGCATATACAAACCTCTCTCTCTCACACACACAAAGACACCACGGGGCTGTTCAAAACTTTATTTTCTTTTTAAAAACTCTCAAAGGAAGACAGCTTTTTTCTGTCTATTGTGGAAGGGGTAAGTTGAAAAGATTAGAGGGAGAATGGCAGTGAACTCCATATCCTAGCAGTTGAACTCCATATCCCAGCAGTCTCAGCAAGAGCTTGTGTGCATGCTCAGAGTGCAAACTTTAAAAAAAATGGCCGATAGCCCCATGAACTATATATCCCAGCAGGCTGATCAGTGCTTGTGGGCATGCTCTGAGGACAAACTTTTAAAGTAAATGGCTGATGGGCTGACTCCCTGCCTGCTGCCATCTGATCATGTAAAACCGCTCTGAAGTGTGCTAGAAGGGCTGAGACTGATCAGGATTCTCTGTCACAAAATGATCTGGCTTAATTAGAGGTGGGGCAACAGTGGACTGAAGGGCCTGTCTGAATGCAGCCTCAGAGTGGCATACCATCTCCTTTCCCTCCCCTCCCTACAGCAGACACCCTGTGAGGCAGGTGGAGCTGAGAGAGGTCTTTTGAGAACTGCCCTTGAGAGAACAGCTCTGAGAGAACTTGTGACTGACCCAAGGTCACCCCAGCAGCTGCATGTGGAGGAGTGGAGAATCAAACCCGGTTCTCCCAGAATTGAGTCCACGCTCTTCACCACTACACCTAACACCATGTTGGGGACGCCTGTGCTAGGCCACAAGCCCCACTGAGTTTAACAGACTGACTTCTGAGTAAACACACATAGAATTGCACCATCTGTTTACACAGGAACAAAAGTCGCCCAACGAACAAGAAGGAATCGATACACAACAACTGCTCATCTCTGCTCAATAATCACATGGCTTTTACACTGTTGAGTTGTTGGGGCCTGCCAGAGCTGACTCACAAAATTATTATTTTTTAAAAAGACGCTGCCCAAGAATTACAGCTGTAATGCCAAACTGGCTTCGCCGCCTGTCAAATGTGCAGGTTTTTAAACGAATAATCTTCTTTGTGGCAGCCCAACGGCTGAATATTTTAGATCACCGGTACTGGTGGCCTTTTCTTTCGATTTCAATGTTGGCAATAATCAGAATTGATTTTCTCACTCTCTCAAAAAAAGAGACGCCAGGCCTCAAGCCAGCCTAAAACTGGGATTGCACTTGATCGGGAAGGCAAATGACAACAGAAGCACAAGATCCCACAATCCGTGGATCCCGTTAACCCAGCGGTCCCCAGCACAGCACCCTGTGGGCACCACACTGCCGAGTCAACACGTTCCCTGGTGCCCACCAAGTGTTTGTGGTCGGGACAAGATGGGGGTTTTGCCCAGCGGAGCTTTTGACTGGAGGTTTTTTTTTAAAATCACTTCAGCAACAGCTGTCAATACGGCACAAGGATCTTCTCTGTGTGACCAAAGATAAGCTGTGTGTGAGCAGGAAGATATTTCAGAAGACATTCCTTTTCGATGATATTTATTTATTTATTTGTTTGTTTGTTTGTTTGTTTATTGGACTTGCATCCCGCCCTCCCTGCATAGCAGGCCCAGGGCCAGTTCCATCAATCACTGCATGCAAAAACTTAGAAACAATTAGAACACATCAATAAAATAACAGCTAAATGCCTGTGTGCTGATCAGTGCCTCAACGGTTCAGGATTTTCAGATTGGGGTTCCTTGATGGTAAACATAAATCTGACCCGCTGGAGGGGAGGCCCAATAGAAGAGGGGGACGCCCGCTGCCTCACCTAAAAGCCTGGCAGAACAGCTCCATCTTACAGGCCCCGCGGAACTGTAAAAGGTCCCGCAGGGCCCTAATCTTATACGGGAGCTCATTCCACCAGGTATCCAATCCAACAGAGGTTCTGCTTGAAATGCTATCCACCGGATAGATTGGCTAAGTTTTCCAAGGCTGTTTCGAAGTCTTGTTGGAAATGTAAACAAAACGTGGGTTCCTATTACCACATGTCATGGATGTGCAGACACGCTTCTAAGTTTGGGTCGTTAATTCAGGGACTGCTCCAGGCAATAACCCAGTCAAAAATTCCAAAGAAACCTGAAATATTCTTATTGAGTATGATTCCTAGTGAGTTTGGGGGAAGTGTTAAAAAAATAATGTTATATGGTATAACTGCAGCAAGATTGCTCTACGCCAAATACTGGAAAACAGAAAGAACACCGGGCTATGACGAATACCTAGCAAAACTATTAGAAACAGCGGAGATGGATAATTTAACTTTAAAGCTAAAAAATAAACAAGATCGAGCCTTTAAATCTTCACGGGAAATGTTATACAATTGGTATGAGAAATCAAAACAAATTCAAGTCTCTTAATTCTGTTGGCAATGTATAATTGCGGTCTATCTTCTTATTTTGTTATACAACTAAAGTGTTTGTGTTGATTGTGTAAATATGAAAGAATAAATTATTATTCAAAAAAAAAGAAAAAAAAAAGAAATGCTGAAGAGTCACTATTAGAGAGAAACAGAATCCCACTCTCTGAAATGTTGTGGTTGTCGCTCTCTCACGTGGCAGCCATTTTGCCACTGACTCCGCCCCCTGCAGCAACCATTTTGCGGTTGCTTCCACCCCGTCTCCAAATTCCAAAGGTGCCCCTGGGCTCAAAAATGTTGGGGACCCCCACATTAGCCTCGGTTTGCCCACTTTTCCACTCAGAGGCCACGTGGACACCAGCAGACCCACAACCACACGGAACTCATATGAGACCTCAGGTTGAGTGAGCACCTCCACTGGGTAGACCCCTCAGCTTTCCATGGTGGCAGCACACCACAAAGAACCACATCCATCTCCAGACTTGAGACAGCCACAAGTTTCAGTTATGGGTGGGTTTTTTAAAAAATCATCAAGTCACAGATGACTTATGATGATTTATGGTGACCCCATAAGACAGTGGTGGCAAACCTATGGCACGCGTGCCAGAGGCGGCACTCAGAGCCCTCTCTGTGGGCGCGCACGCAGTTTGGGCACTCAGTCTCTAAAAGGAAAAAGATGACACAGACTCGGAGGCTGGGCTGCTCTCAAACTTACAAGTATGAGCCAAGGTTAGACAAATTATCAGCATGCATACAACAGCAAAAATCACATTAATTGTTCAGAAGCATGCCAAATGCAAACTTTTACCTTTCAATAAAAAGTTGTTTGTATAATTGAAAGCTCTGTTATTGTGTTTTTCTTTTAAGACAAAAGATGTTAATGTATGAGTTCTTTTTTCTAAACTAAAACCTCAGTATTCAGGTTAAATTGTCGTGCTGGCACTTTGCGATAAATAAGTGGGTTTTGGGTTGCAGTTTGGGCACTTGGTCTTTAAAAGGTTCGCCATCACTGCCATAAGATTTTAGAGGCGAGAGATGTCCAGAGGTGGTTTGAGATGAGTTTTTCAAAAAGTAATTATAAACATTGCTGTTTGGACTTTTCACTGTTTGAGGAGTTTGACTTGGACTATTTCTGAAGGTTATTTAGGTACTTGAGCCATGTATTTTTGAGTTTCTATCGTATTTTTGATAAACTGCTACACTGTTTATATAGGTTCAGATTATCATACTCATTGACGGTTGAATGTTTTTCATTATTGATGCACGGTTGGTATCTTTTGTATAACTTGGTCCTGCCGTGTTTCTCTGCTGTTTCGGTGCCTCTGTGTCACGGCAAGAAGGGTGCCTCTTACATAGGGTTCCCATCCTCCAGGTGGGGCCTGGGGATCTCCCGCTTTTACAACTGATCCCCAGCTGACAGAAATGAGCTCCCCTGGAGAAAATGGCTGCTTTGAAGGGTAGACTCTATGTCATTGGACCATGCTGAGGCCCCTCCCCTCCCCAAACCCCACCTTCTCCTGGCTTCACCCCCAAAGTCCCCAGGTATTTTCCAACCCGGACTTGGCAGTTCCGCAGGGCCTGTAAAACAGAGCTCTTCCACCAGGCCTTCGGGAGCTGCCACCACCATCAACAATTAACAACTCACAGTGGAATGAGAGAAAGCCCTGTACCCCTGGAATTTCCACCAACAGCCTAAAGGACATCAGTTGCCTCAAGGACAATCAAAAAGGAAGATCTACAAGCTGACTTTGAGTAGGGAAAATCGAATAACGGCTGCCATCATCAAACTAATAACCACGACTACTAGCACTTTACTATGTCAGATGGATTAGACGGTTTTAGAACGGTTGTGATTTATGTTTTAACAAAATTAATCTGTTTTCTTATGTAAGCCGCCCTGAGATGGCTTTGGCAGGGAGGGTGGGGTAGAAATTTGATTAAATAAATAAAGAAATCCGATCAGGATTCATAAACTGTGCAGAGGGTGGAGGAGCTCCTAGGCTGATTGGGGGGGGGGGGGGGTTTGCCATCAAGTCACAACTGACTTATGGTGATTCCTGTTGGGTTTTTGGGGCAAGAGACGTTTCAGAGGTGGTTTGCCACTGCGCCGCAGCCCTGGTATTCCTTGGAGGTCTCCCATCCAAATACTGGCCAGGGCCGACCCTGCTTAGCTTCTGAGATCTGACGAGATCAGGCTAGCCTGGCTTATCCAGGTCAGAACATTTGAGGAAATACCAGGGGTGCGTTCAGACGCTCAGTTTGATCCGCGCCCCTTCCTCTTCCCTGTCGGATTTAAATGGCACGATCAGACAGCAACAGCTGTCTTTCGTGCCCCCGTCTCTGTCTCCCGTTTCCCCCCCACTATACTCCGTGGCTTTTTGATACCTGAGAAAGTCTGGTGCAGATGAGCGGTGCAGTCTTGGCGCGCACTTCCCGAATGTCTGATCGCGATCTTGCGCGCCAAGACTGCAACCACCATCTTTTAAAAAACCAATTCTCTGCACGCGCACATGTGCACATTTGGTGCAGCCGTCTGCGCATGTGCACATGAGACATGTGTATGCGTGAATCAGAGTGAATCAGTCTGCCCAACAGGGTCATCAGTGTGCATGTGTGTTTGCATAGGGGTTTGCTGGTTCACTCGTCTGCTTATGCGCATGTGTGGATTTTTTTTTTAAAAAAGAACGTGGGCTTTGTGGTTAAAGCGTGGTAAGGTCTGGACATCCGGTCACGGAACAACTGTGTGCTGAGGCAGGTGAGTGGATCACCGTCTGGATGCCATTCTTTCGGGATGATTTCATTTGGTTTTAAAAAAACGGGCTGATTGCTCTTCAACGTTGTCGTCTGAACGCAGCCCAGATCAGAAAAACACTTCCGAAGCCAACATGTATATTTGGGGGGGGGGGGTCAGTGCCATTGTAAGGGGATGCCACAGGCCTCTCAGATGTGAACCTCTCTGACAGTGATCTAGAATTCTCTAGTCAGGCAACCTCAGCCCACCGCCCCAACTCAGACATATAGTGTGAAGAGAATGGTCCTACAGACGTCTCGCAGAGGAAGGCTAGTTTTGTGATGGAAAGTGCCATCAAGTTGCAGTGTAGTGACCCCACAGGGTTTTCAAGGCAAGAGACATTAAGAGATGACTTGCCTTTACTTGTCTCTGCGTAGCAGTCCTGGACTTCCTTGGTGGTCTCCCATTCAAAAACTAACCAGGGCCGACTCTCCTTAGCTTCCGATGTCTGACAAGACTGGGCCTGCCTGCCTGGGCTATCCAAATCAGAGAAGGCTACTTTAGCCTCCAGAGAGGAAGCACAGATCTTTCAGGAGAGGACTTTGGACCAGTCACCCAAGTCTATGTGTTCCCCCTTGGAGAAGGCACAATTTGAAGCTATTTACTTATTTACTACATTTTTATCCCACCGTTGTACATCACGCCCACCTCCTCTGGTTTATCCACACAACAGCCCCGTGAGAAAAGAAGAAGAAGAAGAGAAGAGATTGGATTTATACCCCGCCCTTAACTCACTTAAGAGTCTCAGAGCGGCTTACCAACTCCTTTCCCTTCCCCTCCCCACAACAGACACCCTGTGAGGTAGGTGGGGCTGAGAGAACTCTTTCCCAAGCTGTCCTTGAGGGAACAGCTGGTACAGAGCTATGGCTTGCCCAAGGTCATCCAGCCAGGTGCAAGTGGAGGAGTGGGGAATCAAACCCGGTTCTCCCAGATTACAGTCCGCGCACTTAACCACTACACCAGACTGGCTCTCAAGGTAAGTGAGCCTGAGGAAAAGTGACTGAGCCAAGGCCGCCCAGCGAGCTTCATGGATGAGTAAGGATTTGCACCCAGATCTCCTGGAATGAATGGTGCAATGTAACAAAAATTACTTTGTTTTCTGCTCTTCCTCCGGTGAGCTCAGGGCAGTGTGCCTCATTCACCTTCCTCCTTTTTATCCTCACAACAGCCCTGTGAGGTAAATAAGGCTAGAAAAGAGCGGCTGGCTCAGAGTCACCCAGCAAACTTGCACGGAGGAGCGGGGATTCAAATCCATTTCCCCCGCCAGATCCTAGGCCCAACCCCCTAATAATTATACCACACCAGGTCTCACATTTGTGGTGCCATTTGGTGGCACCACAGTACAAATCGGAAGGCCAAAGATTTCTCACTTTAAACTCCTTGCAACCTCCCTCTCTTGGGGAACTGTCATCAGGTGTGAAGGTAAAACCATAGCTGAGCTCTACTTCATTGGAGCAATGTCTGTTGCTGTGTGGACCTCTCCAAAGCCCTGCACAGATTACTTTGACTGATTTCATTGGAGTAACATCTGTTTCTGCTCGAAGCTCTCTGAGGTCCTGCAGAGATCATTTTGACTGTTTTTTATCTGTTCCCTGATCCTGCCTGTTTCTACACTAGGCAGAGTTTTTATTAGCCTCCTGAGGGCTCTCAGTGCAGTGGTAACATTTGTTATCTGACATAAATGTCAATTTGTCAGGCTGGGCCATGCATGTCATACAATGTAACACAAGGTACCGGAGATATAAACTTTATAAAGATTATTTCAGGTTCTGAATAGCAATAGCAGGCTTGATTGGATTAGGTGTGATATGCAGAGGGGTCGTAGGCATGGAGATACCAGCGTTGGTAATGAGACAGGAAACCTAGGTCTCAATTTGGTACAGGAGGATTCAGTCCAGGAGGATGCAAAGAATAAATGGAAATGCTCTCTCTCTCTCTCCCTCTCTCCCCCTCCCTCCCTCTCTCTGAAGAAGTGTGCACCCACACAAAAGGCATGGAGATATCAGCATTGGTAATGAGACAGGAAACCTAGGTCTCAATTTGGTACAGGAGGATTCAGTCCAGGAGGATGCAAAGAATAAATGGAAATGCTCTCTCTCTCTCTCCCTCTCTCCCCCTCCCTCCCTCTCTCTG
Organism: Lepidodactylus listeri; assembly: GCA_029233225.1. Taxonomy (NCBI): domain Eukaryota; kingdom Metazoa; phylum Chordata; class Lepidosauria; order Squamata; family Gekkonidae; genus Lepidodactylus; species Lepidodactylus listeri. The sequence continues at coordinate 7,504,903 of JARCFY010000021.1, read as the reverse complement.
AAGAAGTGTGCACCCACACAAAAGGCATGGAGATATCAGCATTGGTAATGAGACAGGAAACCTAGGTCTCAATTTGGTACAGGAGGATTCAGTCCAGGAGGATGCAAAGAATAAATGGAAATGCTCTCTCTCTCTCTCCCTCTCTCCCCCTCCCTCCCTCTCTCTGAAGAAGTGTGCACCCACACAAAAGCTTATACATGGAATAAAATGTTGTTAGTCTTAAAAGTGCCATGGGGCTCCATTTCTCTCTCTCTCTCTGGTTCTTTCCTTCCCCCTCCCACCCTGGAGAAGGAGGGGGAGGAGCCCTCAGCCAAATGAGGGAACGGCGGCTTGGCTTTCTTTCTCTCTTCCGCAAAGCAGGAAATAGGAGAGACTGGGCAAAAGAAGCTGTGATGCAGGAAACCGGAAGAAGGAACAGAAAGTAGGAAGGAGCAGAGAGCTCATGGGCCAGATAGCAGCCCTGCAGGGGCCGGATCTGGCTTGCGGGCCTTTTGTTTGACACCCCTGTCTTGAGGCCTTACCCTCATCTATGCACAAGATTAGGGATTTGTTTTGACTCCTACCAATCTAAATACAATACACCAAAGCCCTTTTGAAGACACCCACATCATTCTTCCTGGCACACGGGAAAAGCAAAGAACGACACGGATGCTATTAATACGTGTCCCAGTTTTTATAACCATGACTCAAGATTTCCATAATTGCTTTGCAAAAAAAAAATAATAATGCTTAAAATTGAATCCAATATGGATTTTTATCACTGACTTGTCACCGAGAGGAGCCACTCTGTTTCCCGTGGAATTGGCTGGAAACTGCGTCACAAGTTCTGGCCCTCCAAAGGACTGGCAGGAGACTGGGCTCATAATCTGCCAACACAGCTTGGACCTGCCGCAAGGGAGCCCTTGGGAACATCTATGGCAATACAAGCCAAGCAGCAAAGCAGTGCTTCTTGCTGGTTTGTGTGTTTATATTTTTTTAGAGAGGAAAAGGGGAATGCGGAACTCCGAAAGGGTAGGAGGCAAACGAGAGCCCATCTTGTGCAGAGTGACAGGAAGGGAAGGGAGGGTAAGGGCCACAGGGATATTTATTGTTTACTTCATTCACTTCCTGACCCATTGCAGGAAGGATAAGATCGTGGTATAAGAACCTCAGAAGAGCCCTGCTGGATCGCACCAAGAGTCCATCTAGTCCAGCATCCTGTTTTCATGCAGTGGACAACCAGTTCCTCTGAACAGCCAACAACAGGGCACAGAGGCCGAGGCCTTCCCCTAAGAGGAACATCAGAAGAGCCCTGCTGGATCAGACCAGTGAGAGTCCATCTAGTCTAGCATCCTATCTCACACTGAGACCAACCAGTTCCTCTGGAGGGCCAACAACAGGGCACAGAGGCCGAGGCCTTTGTAAGAACATCAGAAGAGCCCTGCTGGATCAGACAAATAGTCCATCTGGTCCAGCATCCTGGCTCACGTAGTGGCCACCCAGTTCTTCTGGAGGGCCAACAACAGGGCAGAGAGGCCTTCCCGGATGTTGCCTGCTGGCTCTGGGATCCTGAGACTTCGAGTAAAGGGTGGGGTATAAATCCAACTCCTCCTCCTCCTTCTTCACCCCAACCTGGCAAGAAGAACTTCTCTGGAAGGGAAAGGTCATGAACCGCCTTCTTGACCATGCCAATGGTTCTTCCTGGCCTCCTCAATACAAGGAGAAGAGATTGGATTTATACTCCACCCTTCACTACCCGAAAGAGTCTCAGAGCGGCTTACAAACTCCTTCACCTCCCCCTCCCCACAAGAGACACCCTGTGATGTAGGTGGGGCTGAGAAAGCTCTTTCGAGGACTGCCCTTGAGAGAACAGCTCTGAGAGAACTTGTGACTGACCCAAGGTCACACCAGCAGCTGCCTGTGGAGGAGCGGGGAGTCAACCCCAGTTCTCCCAGATTAGAGTCCGCGCTCTTAACCACCACACCAAACCGGTGTTTTGTTGATCAGGGGTTAACGCTCTCCATCGGTTTCCTGTTCAGAGAAACAGCTTTGCTTCCCACATAAGCTCCTTTCTCTCCAATAGTCTGTCAGCCTCACTCACTCTTGCCCCAACCCCATAAAGCTCTTCAGAGTTCTCTCGCTGCTAGAATATTCATTCAGAGCATGGGCTGATTGAATTAAGAGGGCCGCATGCCTTCCACTGACTGCAAATGAGATACAGGTGGTCTTTGATTGTGGGCTAATTGCTGCATGCACTAATTACAAGCAATGTTCGCGAGCACAGACCGGCCTTGTTTGCATTTAATCCCTCCGTTAAATAACTTTTAAAAATCCACAGTAATCATAATAACGTCCACGCTGGGCTTATCGCTGCCTTGGGAATGTTTTTAAATACAAGAATGCTGGAAGTTACACGCAAGGAAGCCAAGACGGGAAGAATCCGCCAGGGAGTAAACGCGCACGCATCAGCTATGCAAGTACTGTCAAGTGTTAACTGCTGAGCAGATTCCAGATACAGAAATCAAGGATCAGAGGATGACAAAAGCAGATAAAATATGAGCCCCATCCAATTCGCCATCCTGTTGCCACAAGGGCTGCCAGCTCTGGGTTGGGAAATACCTGGAGATTTGGGGGTGGAGCCTGCGGAGGGTGGGGTCTGGGGAGGGGAAAGACCTCAGCAGGATATAATGCCACAGAGTCCACCCTCCAAAGCAGCCATTTTCTCCAGAGGAACTGATCTTAGCTGTCTGGAGATCAGATGTAATAGCAGGAGACCTCCAGGCCCGCCTGGAAGTTGGAAACCCAGTATTGCCATCCATTGCCAGCTGGTCAGATACCTAGAGTTAGGACACTGTAGTAATAGTCCTCTCTCATCCTTTGCTCCTCCCTCCATCAGGTATTCAGAGGCAGTCTTCCCCTGAACATGCGGATTTCCTTTAGCTAGCATGGGCAGAAGCCTTTGAGAGACTTCTCTGCCACACTGTTGCCTCATTCGCTTTTTTTTTCCAGCAACTGTGTGGTATCACATCCTAAGCTGGACATCAGTAGCACAGGGGAAAAAGGCATGGGCTTGGAGCAGGGGTCAGTGGGGCGTGTGCGTGTCTGGCAGTATTCGTGAGTTTCCTGCACTGTGCACGGGGTTGGACTAGATGACCCTGGAGCTCCCTTCCAACTCTATGATTCTATACAGAAAAGTGGGGCCCATTTTACAGCTCGGGGCTAAGGGTGGGTCTAAAATGTCTTCAGCTTGCTGATGGGATGCATTTTTAAAGCCGTCTAACCCAGTGGCTATCACCACATCTTCTCTTGATAGGGCCTTCTTGGCTGTTTCCTTTCAGACAGCGGAACTCCCTTATGCCTGGATGTGTGGTTGGGACCATCTCTCTCTCTCTTTCTCTCCCCCCCCCCTTTCTATCTGAAATATAACACAGTCTCATTCCAAAGGACCTCTGAAAGTTGACTTCTACTTCTTGCACTGAGGCCTTGAGTAGGTTATTGAGAGTCTGCCGCTGGTTTTCTTAGCCGTCTGCTGATTTTACTGATCTATTTGTGACACGTTGATTGAGGATATTTAAATTTTTAAATGGCTTCTATTTATTCTTGGTCACGTAGGTCGCCTTGAGAGCTCTTGCAAGCAGCAAAGTGGGAAAAGAAGTCGAGTACTTGGCAAATATTTGAGCATACCCAGGTGACACTGGCCATCAGAATTCACACAAGAGCCTTTTGATGGAGCCAAATTATTCCAATTCTACCTAAGGATACCATGACAGAAGGGAAGTGCCTATCTAGAAAGGTCCTTCATGAATCATCATAACTGGACAATACAGAAAGCTGGATACCCCCTCAAATGGTTACCCTGAAGAAGGAAAATGTGAATGTTGGAAAAAGAAGAAGAGGAGGTGGAGATTGGATTTATACCCTGCCCTTCACTGCCCAAAGGAGTCTCAGAGCAGTTTACCATCTTCTTTCCCTTCCCCTCCTCACAACAGACATCCTGTGAGGTAGGCGGGGCAGAGAGAGCTCTTTCAAGGACTGCTCTTGTGAGAACAGCTCAGAGAGAACTGGGGCTGACCCAAGGTCACACCAGCAGCTGCATGTAGAGGAGTGGAGAATCAAACCTGGTTCTCCCCTATTAGAGTCCATGCTCCTCATCACTACACTAAACTGGCTCTCAGGAGAACTGAACGCATACATTAAAATATGAAGCTGCCTTCTGCTAAATCAGACCCTTGGTCCGTGAAGGTCAGTATTGTCTCTTCTGACCAAGAGCAGCTCTCCAGGATTTCAGGTAGAAGTCGTCCACCTCATCTCCTACCGGATCCTTTCAAATGGAGATGCTGGGGGATTGAACTTGGGAAGGGGCTGTGGCTCAGTGGCAGGCATCTGCTTGGCCTGCAGAAGGTCCCAAGTTCGAACCCCGGCATCTCCAGTTAAAAAGATGAGGCAGGAGGTGATGGGAAAGACCTCCGCCTGAGACCCTGGAGAGCTGCTGCCAATCTGAGTAGACAAGACTGACCTTGATGGACCGATGGTGTGATTCAGTATAAGGCAGCTTAATGTGTTTTTCGTGTGTTTTCTAATAACCGAGGGCCTCCTGCCCGAGAAACTAAGTCTGTGCCACTGAACCGTGGCCCCTTGCAAACAGGATCACCGGGGCAGGTTGAGTTCATAACCATGGGGATAATTTGCTTGCAGAGGAGTGCAAAGGGCAGGGGAGAAAGCCCGGCCCAAATTCAAGATATAAAAGGTCCTTTCAAAGCGACTGTTGCAGTTTCCTCCAGGCCTGGAGGCCACGCTGCTACATGGCTATTGGATGAGACTTTAGCAGTGCCCTATAAACCGTCAGGGACTTGGAGCTCCCAGGTGGGAGGACAATGAAGAACAAATAACAAAGCCATTGTTCGGGAACAAAGGACAGAGGATGGGTTGCTAGGGCTGTGAGCAAAGGCGGCGACAACAGGCTCTTTATTAAAGAGCAACAACGTGGCTGCAAAGCACGCCTTGATGACATGCAATAAAAACGCCCTCTCAGGCTTTTCTCAATTCAAGTGGCAAACGGAATAGGGCTTATACCCTGGGTGGAGTTCTTTTATTATTATTATTTTTATCCTTGTAACTCTGTCACCATGCTGACCTGGATGGCCCAGATATACAGGTTGCTTACCTGTAATTGGAGATCTTCGAGTGGTCATCTGTGCATTCACACCTCTGGGATAAAGTGCGCCTGCGCCGATCCCGATCGGTAATCTTCAAAGCCTAACGGATTTTCGCGCCAGCTCCCCGGTCACGTGCACGTCCCACTGCGCATGACCCGGGGAGAGGCACGAGGATCCCGCCAGTTCCTTCTGACCGCTGCTAACAGCCCCCAAGGAAAAAAGTGAGGGAGACCGAAAGCAGAGGGGAAGGAGGGCGGGTGGTGTGAATGCACAGATGACCACTCGAAGATCTCCAATTACAGGTAAGCAACCTGTATATCTTCTTCGTGGTCTCTGTGCATCACACCTCTGGGAGAATAGCGAGCAATAAACACCACATACCTGGAGGTGGGTGCTGGAGGTCTCACATCTGAGCTGCTTGCAGGACTGCACGGCCCACCACAGTACGCTGATGGACACGGACATCTAGGGCGTAGTGCTTCACAAACGTGTGAGGGGACGCCCACGTTGCAGCATTACAGATGTCTCCCAGGGGAATGCCCTTGAGGAATGCTGTGGAAGTAGCCACGGCTCGAGTGGAGTGTGCCCGGAGGGACGCCGGCAGTGGCCTTTTGGCCAGAAGATAGGCGAGTTTTATCGTCTCAACTATCCACTTCGAGAGTCTTTGAGACGACAGTTTCTGTCCCTGCCTGGGCAAGGCATAAGAAATAAAGAGAGCTGGAGACTTGCGAAAGGATTTTGTCCGGTGCAAGTAGAAAGACAAGGCTCTCTTGACATCTAAAGTGTGTAGACTACGTTGCGTTGGGTCCTGGGGATCAGGAAAAAATACCGGCAAGGTGATATCTGCCCCTATATGGAAGTCCGACACTATTTTAGGCAGGAAAGCGACATCTGGAGCCAAAGTGACGGCATTATGATGAAACGCGAGGTATGGTGGGTCGCAACGGAACGCCGAGAGCTCACTCACGCGTCGAGTAGACGTGATGGCCACCAAAAATGCAACCTTCCATGACAAAAGCTGAAGACTGCATGAGGCCATGGGTTCGAAGGGTTTTCCCATCAGCTTAGTGAGAACCAGGGGCAAGTCCCATGCTGGGACTGGTGTCCGCACTGGGGGATAGAGGCGATTCATTCCCTTGAGGAATTGTTTCGTTGTTGGGTGGGAAAACACCGAATAGCCATCAATCTTAGGATGATTGACTGAGATGGCTGACAAGTAGACTCGGATAGATGAGTGACACAGTCCCCTGTCCTTACATGACAGGAGGAAACCAAAAACATCCTTAAGTCCAGCGGGGACTGAGGGTCGTCCCACAGACGCCAGGAAAGTTAAAAATTTAGTCCATTTTGACTCATAAGAACGTCGAGTGGAGAGTTTGCGTGAGTTCAGTAGAACTTGAGCAATGCGTGATTCTAACCCTAAGTTTGGATCAGCCACGCTGTCAATTTTAGCTTGGGCACATCGTGGTGCAGTACTCGGCCCCCGCACATCCCGAGGAGGTCCGGGTCCGTCGGGAGATGGAGATACGTCCCTCGTGAGAGGCTGAGGAGCGTGGGGAACCAGGGTTGTCTCGGCCACCATGGGGTGACGAGAATTGCCCACGGTCGCTCTGTCAACAGTTTGTGGACTACTCTCGGAATGAGAGGGATTGGGGGAAATAGGTACAACCGTTTCCCTGTCCACCGGAAGAGGAGACCGTCTCCGAGAGAGGTCGGGTCCGTTCCCGCTCTGGAACAGAATAGATGGCACTTCTTGTTCTCCCGAGAGGCGAATACATCCACGGATGGATGTCCCCAATGGTCGAAGATCGGAGTCAGGTAGAGGGGGTTCAGCTCCCACTCGTGTAGGGATGCTCCTCCTCTGCTTAGGAAGTCCGCTTGGACGTTGAGTAGTCCTGGGAGATGAGCCGCCACTAGGTGAATATCTAGCGCCTGGCACTCGTTCCACAGCTCTATCGCTAACCGGCAAAGTCCACGGGAGACCGTCCCGCCCTGGCGGTTGATGTAAAACATAGTGGTGGTGTTGTCCGTAAGGACAGTCACCGTTTTCCCCGTTAGGGATTGGCGGAAAGATCTCACTGCGTAGAGAACTGCCAGCAGCTCTAAGAAATTGATATGGTTGTGCGCCACAGAGGGGTGCCACCTGTCTCCCACACCTACACCTTCCAGGTGAGCTCCCCAGCCCCATAGGGATGCGTCCGTGGTGACGGTCGCTGAGGGGGGTGGAAGCCGGAAAGGTGCACCTGAGTGTAAATTCTGGGGCACAAGCCACCAACTCAGGGTCTCCAGGACCTGGGTAGATATCTGGAAACGTTTGGAGAGGGAGTGGAATTTGGGGCGGAAACGCCTCAAGAACCAAAGCTGCAGTGGTCTCATTCGCAATTTGGCGAAGGGAATTACTGCCGTTGTCGCGGCCATCAGGCCTAGCAGGCGAAGGATTTGTTTGGCTGTAGCCTCCTTGGCCTCTTGGATAGCCTGGAGAAGGGAGACTATATCCGCTGCTCTGTTGGGGGGTAGGAATGCCCTGCATTGCAAGGAGTCCAGGATAGCTCCGATAAACTGAACCCGTCTGGAAGGGATAAGCATGGACTTTTTGAGGTTTATAGTCAACCCTAGTAATTCTAGGGTGTGAAGGGTAGTAGAGATGTGGTTCTGTAGTTCCGTCGTAGAAGGGGCGACTAGAAGCCAGTCGTCCAGGTAGGGGTAAAGGTGGACACCTTGGAGTCTCAGATGTGCCGCTACTACTGCCATAAGTTTCGTGAAGACACGAGGAGCTGTAGAGAGGCCGAAGGGTAGGGCCTTGTACTGGAAGTGACGCGGACCGATCGCAAAGCGTAGGTACCGTCTGTGTGACGGGTGGATCGTCACATGAAAGTATGCGTCCTTTAAGTCCAGCGTCACCATCCACACGTTGGCTTCTAGTAGCGGTAGGATGGTCTGTAGAGTGGTCATACGGAATTTCTTGTAGGTGATGAACGCATTGAGGTTCCGCAGATCTAATATGGGACGAAGTCCGCCATCCTTTTTTGGGACCGTGAAGTAGCGGGAGTAGAACCCCCGCTGAAGGTGTTTTGTTGGTACCTGTTCTATGGCATCCTTTAAGAGGAGGGCTTCGACCTCCGACGATAGGGTGTCGGAGGGAGGGGTGGTTACGAAATACGATTCTTGTGGAATCTGGAAAAATTCTATTCTGTAGCCTTCTGCTACAACCGACAGTGCCCATTTGTCTGTCGTGATACGTTGCCATGCTAGTAGGAAGGGGGATAGACGGGTGGGAATATCGGAGCGAATGGGAGAGTCAAAGACTCTGCTTGTTCGGCTTGGGTGGTTTAGCCTTAGAAGCGGAAGCGGACGGGAATCGCGGCTTATGGCCATAAGGTTTCTGCTGATAGACAGTAGACGGTGGTCTCTGCCATTGGGGTTCAGTGGGAGATCTTCGCGGTTGCTGTTTGGACCAAGATCTCTGCCATGTCTTCTGCTTCTGTTGTCTCGGTTGTGAGACACCCAAGTTACGAGATGTTTTGATGCTCTTATCTAAATCATGAAGAACTGTGTCCGTCGTGGAGCTGAACAGTCCTTCACCCTCGAAAGGGAGATCTTCCACTAAGGACTTAGTGTCTTGTGGAAGCGAAGTCGACTTCAGCCAGGCGTGGCGACGAAGGGCGACTGCTGAAGTGAGTGTCTTGGACGTGACGTCCGCAGCATGCTTGGATGCGTTAAGCTGATGCTTTGCTAGCACCATGCCTTCCCTCTGGATCTTCCTCGCAAGGCGTTGCTTATCCTCAGGAAGCTGAGCCAGAAGAGGTGTCATCTGTTCCCATAGGGAGTACTGGTACCTGCTCATGCAGGCTGTGTAGTTTGCCGTTTTTATGCCCAATGCACCGGCTGAATAAAATCGTCTTCCGAAAGAATCGAGTTTCCGTCCCTCCTTGTCCAAGGGGGAGGAATGTCCGTTACGTCCCCTAGCCGAGGGGGTCACGACGACTGAGTTGGGCTTGGGGTGGATGAATAGGAATTCTGCCCCTGGCTCTTGGAGCCTATACATGTGGTCCAACCTCTTGTTTGAAATTGGGGTTGAGGAGGGGTGGCCCCAGGATTCTTTGGCAGTGCTCAAGAGCACCGAAATTAGTGGCAACGCTACCGCTGTGGATGTGTCCATCTGTACGATATCGAAGATGGCATCGGTAGCGGTAGGCGTTGGTTGGACCGTGGCAAGCGCCAAGGAATGTGCCATTCGTTTGATAAGTTCTCCATAGGATTTCACGTCCTCGGAGGGGGAGATTGGTAGATTTTCAGCCACATCAGGGGATGGTGACGGCTGGATGGGAGATTCGTCATCGGATGATTCGGGAGATTCGGGCATCGAATGGTCGGAATGTTCGGAGGGAGACATAGGGGTCGACGGATCTGGCTGATAAGGAGGGAGGTCGATATCGGGTGATGTGGGTATCGGCATCATTAGTTTCGGTATCGGTTTCGGTTTCGGTAACGGTATCGGAGTCGGAGGCGGGGCCGGGGGATCTCGGCATCGGGAGACTCTTGACGACGTCGATTGGCGATCCCACTCCGCTGGGTACCATTGTGGAGGTGGCGGGTAGGAGGAACCATACAGGTATCGCCATTGACGGACGTCCCACGGCACCGAAGATGGGGGAAGGCGCCAGTCTCGCTCGCCTCTCAGTGTCGGCATCGGGTCAGGCCCTGTCTCGGGACTGCTGTGAGGGATCTGCGTCAGCTCGATGTCGGGTTCCGAATCCATGAGCTGGATGGGTCGCGGCATCAGGGAGACGGGGCTGCCCCGGGGTCGCTCGCGCCCAGGAGGGTCAAGCTGTGGGGACCCGTGCTGGGTCATGTCGGACGCGGGATGCGTCGACGAAGCACTCGAGGTTTTGTGCTTCAGCTTGCCCTTACCCTCTTTGCCCTCCTTACGCTTCTTAGCGGGAGTTCGTGGCAGTGAGAGGGGTCTTTTCGATGCCGACTTCTCGGTGCCGGAAGGGCTTCGCATCGGTGGCGACGTCGGGCCCGTCAGTACCGATGGGGATGTTGCCAAGGCGTCGGCTGCGGACATCTTCGGTGACAACGCTGCCTCCAAGAGGGCCACTCGGAGTCGGGCCGCCCGGTTCTTCCGAGTTTGTTTGGAGAACGCGGCGCAACTCGAACAGGAGTCGACGCGATGCGACTCGCCTAGGCACAGCAAGCAGAGGGAGTGCTTGTCTGGGGGGGGGATTTTACTCCCACACTTAAGGCAGCGTTTAAAGAAACCCCACCGCTGGGCCATAGGCCGGGCGGAGAGTGGAAGGAGGATAATCCAAAGAGAGTCCAGAAAAACAGTCCGTAGGTCAAGTAAAGTCCAAGAAATCAGTCCGAAAGGCCTTTCCAAAGTTGGAAAAAGAAGAACGTTAACTACCGACCGGAGCGGAGAGGGGGTCCTCACGACGCGGCGGTCAGAAGAGAACTGGCGGGATCCTCGTGCCTCTCCCCGGGTCATGCGCAGTGGGACGTGCACGTGACCGGGGAGCTGGCGCGAAAATCCGTTAGGCTTTGAAGATTACCGATCGGGATCGGCGCAGGCGCACTTTATCCCAGAGGTGTGATGCACAGAGACCACGAAGAAGATCTTGTCAGACCTTGGAAGCTAGGTATAATCGGTCTTGGTTAGTATTTGGGTGGGAGACCCCCAAGGAAGTCCAGGGTTGCCACGCAGAGGCAGGCAAAGGCAAATCGCCCCTGTATGTCTTTCGCCCTGCCCGGCATGGCCCAGGTTAGCCCTGTCTCATTAGATCTAGGAATCTAAGCGACATCTCCCCTGGTTAGTACTTGGATAAGGGACCACCAAGGAAGATGAGGGTCACTGCGCAGAGGAAGGCAGTGGCAAACCACCTCCGTTCGCCTCTTGCCTTGAAAATGTTATGAGGTCAGGATAAATTGGCTGAGATTTGATGGCCCTTTTTACCACCATTCAAGCCCAGCCTGGCCTGATCTCATCAGAGCTTGGAAATTAAACCAGGTTGGTGTAGTGGCTAGGAACACGGACTCTAATCTGGGAGAACCGGGTTTGATCCCCCACTCCTCCACATGCAGCTGCTGGCGTGACCTTGCGTCAGTCACAAGTTCTCTCAGAGCTGTTCTCTCAAGGGCAGTCCTCAAAAGAGCTCTCTCAGCCCCACCTACCTCACAGGGTGTCTATTGTGGAGCGAGGAAGGGAAAGGAGATTGTAAACTGCTCTGAGACTCCGAGTCAAGGGGAAGGGTATGAATCCAATCTCTTTTTTTTCTTCTCTTTTCTTCTTCATTATCTTCTTCATGTCAACATAACTCCACTGGTCTGACTTTTGATTGGGCCAAAGGGCTCTGCACACTCAAATCTTAGGCCTTAAAAGGTTAGTCTTTTCTTCTTTGTGGTAGCTAGCCAACACAGCTCTCATGAGGTATGATGAGTTAACCTCTGAACAGACCAGACTCTGCCTGGCAAAATGCTCTCTGAATAGAGAGACCTGGATTACTGCCTGACTTCAGCTCAGAAGGGTAACACCTGGTAACTACGGATTCATGACCTAATGAATGGGAGCCAGTCTGGTGTAGTGGTTAAGTGCGCGGACTCTAATCTGGGAGAACCGGGTTTGATTCCCCACTCCTCCACTTACACTGGCTGGATGACCTTGGGCAAGCCATAGCTCTGTACCAGCTGTTCTCTCAAGGACAGCTTGGGAAAGAGCTCTCTCAGCCCCACCTACCTCACAGGGTGACTGTTGTGGGGAGGGGAAGGGAAAGGAGTTTGTAAGCCGCTCTGAGACTCCAAGTGAGTGCAGGGCGGGGTATAAATCTAATCTCTTCTTCTTCTTCTTCTTCTTCTTCTTCTTCTTCTAATGTGTAGCTAGTATGTCAACTGAAGTTTTTTTTTTGTTTTAATGCTCACCGCTACTGTTCTTTAGAAATATTCTTGCACACTTTAATAAAGAGCCTTTTATTATATTCGGTGTCCTGTGCTTTAAATCCCTCAATCCTAATTAAGGACCTTCGGCCTAAAGAGCCCACCCACCAGGTTAATCGTTGTGGAAACTCATTCTGCAAGCGGCCTGCCTTGCAGGGCTGACTTTCTTGATCAATCCCAGGAAAGTCAGAAGCTTGCCCCTTAGCTTCTGACTGTGTGGGTGGTCCAAGGGGTTGGTGGAAAATACCAACACTAGTGAGTGTATGGACATATACCCCTGGGTATTTGTAATTGTGTGCTCTGCCAGCCCATGCCAAGAATCCCTTGGATTGGGGATTCTGGACAGTTATTTCGAGCATAGGTGAAGGAACATTAACTCAGGGCAGAAAGGAAGATCGCCGCTAACAGACAAAACCAGGAGGTAATATGGGTTTCCTGACGGGATCGTGACTCGACAGGATCATCTCCTGGTCAGCTTTTAATAGCTCTCCCCCTCCTTTCAGGACACGGCGTTGTTTTAAATCCAGGCCAGATTAGTTTGCAGTAGATCTGTAGCAACCGAGGCAGCCGTTTGGTTTTCTTTTAACATTACAGCTCATGTCACTCTCCGCGGATGGCTCAGTTCTCAGCACAAGGTGAAAAGTGCACAGCCGACTCCCTGGAAGCCGCAGTCTTGCTCATTTGGCTGGGGGCAGCTGGGATTATCTTTCCAGATGGGCCTCAAAGATGTCTTCCGTGTCACATTCTCCCGCTCTTGGCCGGGGCACCCAAGCAGAGCCTCTGGTCAGGGGCTGGCTGACAGGCCATTGCGACCAGAAGATCGTGAAGGTGGCTATCTAACCATTAAAGGGGCACTTCCTTTTCAAACAAGGGCAAAGTGTTTCTCAGACTTCCCAGAAACTCATACTCCCCCCCCCCCAAATCAGTGTTCCCTCTAAGTTGAGTTAGTGTGAGCTACATAGGGTTGCCAAGTCCCCCCAGGGGGCGGGGAAACCTCCGCTCGATCGGCCCACTTCCTGTCAGCCCAGATTGGGCTGCTGGGGGGAACCTCACCTTCAAATTGCCGGGCTGCGGAGACCTCTGGGTGACGTCATCGCATTGGGTATGTTTTGGGGGGGGACGCTCTATAATTTGAGGGAAAACTCTATGGTTTCCCCTCAAATTACAGAGGTCCCGCCCCAACGTGCCCGACGCGATGACATCACTTCCGGGGGACGTCATTGCGGTGTGCGCGCTCTGTGCGCGCACCAGAACACTCCTGGACCAGCAAGAGCTCCTCCCTGCTAAAAGACAGGTGACACTTGGCAACCCTAGAGCTACATCGCAGTTTTTTAGCCTCCGGCTCGCACATTTTTGTCTTTGCTCAGGAAGGACGGCTCCAGAGCAAACTAATTTACGCAGCAGCCAAATCGCTCGCTCACAACTTTAATGCCACTAGCTCACAAAGTAGAATCTTTGCTCACCAGACTTCACAGCTTAGAGGAAGCATTGACTGAAATAAAACTGAGAGGGGGCACATTCGTCTTACGAACTCTTAACGTCTTTCTGGATACGAACACATTTTGAGTCCAGGGGCACCTTTAAGCCCACCAAAGGTTTATTCAAGACCTGAGCTTTCATACGCATGCAGGCTTCCTCAGACCAACTGAAATGGAACTAAACAGACAGATGCTTTTACATAGGTGAACGGCAAATTAGCACACAACTTAATGGAAAAATTTTGACATGTGCAAAGGCAAAAACAATAATAGTCAGCTAAATTCATGGGGTCACAATCTGTTTGGATTTAATCAGTGGGAATAAGAGCAGTAAAAGAATAAAAATGTCAGAGATAGATGGGGTACTGTGGTGGCTCGTGACGGTGTGATGTCCCATGTCTGGTCCCAGCTCCTGCCAACTCAACAGTCCGAAAGCAAGAAATTGCAAGTAGATAAATAGGTGCCACTTTGGTGGGAAGATAACAGCATTCCGTGCATCTCGGTGTCAAGTCATGCCGTCTCCACATGACCACGGAAATGTCTTTGGACAGTGCTGGCTCTTCGGCTTGGAAACGGAGATGAGCACCGCGATCCTGGAGTCGGATACGACTGGCTTTCGAGCAAGGGAAACCTTTACCTTTGCTAAGAGACAGATGTGCAAAAGTATCCTTCAAAATTATTATAGGCAATGAATAAAGCTTTGTTGGTCTTAGAGGTGCCACTGGACTCAGCATCTATTTTGTTGCTTCAGACCAATACCTCTGCCCACCTCCATCTTTTTCGATGTAAGGGTTAAAGAAAACAACCCGATCTCAAAAAATCAGTTATTGTGAGAGTTCCTGTTTCTCCTAATTAGAAAAGCAGTAACTCATACAACTTGACATAATTGATTACTGACTCGTTTGCAAGGCAGCCTCCAAGGCAAGGTCAGATCTGTGACTCATACAGAGATGCAACGGTATCTCTGCGCATGCTCACACCCATCCTTTTGCGGTCCTTGCCTCCCCCCTCCTAGGCTGTAAGCTCCTTTTTCATCTGTGCTCCCTTCTAAAGCTCAATGCATGCCGAATCCCACAACATCAGAGAGGGTAAGCATCCTTTCATCTTTAAAGAGCCAAGCGACGTCAACATTTAGAGCACGAAATCTATAAAGAGACACGATTTGCCCATTTGCAGCACGGAATCTACACAGCTTGACATGACTGATAACTGACATACTGATTCATAATCTGTAACATTTCTTCAGCCCAAACGCTGGTCTTTGCATGTCTTTTACTCGACAGTGGAACTGATGAAGTCTCAATATCAAAAGACACACAGGAGAATCATGTGCAATTGTCTTAGTGTGCCGGCATAAATTTGTGCACGGTTCACATTTGGATTGCAGGTACTGGCTCGCCTGTATAATTTCCCTTTCTGCAAAGCATCTCTAAGAAGCCCTTTAGTGGCACAAGACAAAATCTTTGCTAGCCATTTCCTTCACAGACTGGTGATTCTAGCAGCCCACAACCCTCCAATAGACTTTAATGCTGGGATTTCATGTTCTTTCTTAAAGTGCAACATTTGGCTTTGGAGCAGAAGAGGAGGAGGAGGAGGAGGAGGAGGAGGAGACTGGATTTACTCCGAGTCTCAGAGCGGCTTGCAAACTCCTTTCCCTTCCCCTCCCCACGACAGACACCGTGTGAGGCAGGTGGGGCGGAGAGAGCTCTTTCCAGAACTGTCCTTGAGGGAACAGCTCTGTCAGAACTATGGCTTGCCCAAGGTCATCCAGCAGCTGCAAGTGGAGGCGTGGGGGAATCAAACCCAGTTCTCCCAGATCAGAGTCCATGCACTTAACCACTACACCAAACCACTACCCCAAATAGGTAACAGATCCTGGCCTTAAATCCTTCACCTATCATTCTTTTTATAAAAAGGATTCTATCTCTGCTCCAAATCACAAATGCCTGTCAAAATCCCAACTCGACACGTAAACCATGAAATCAGAAAAGTGCAAGAGTCCAGTAGCACCTGGAAGACGAACAAAATGTGGAGCAGGGGAGGAGGTTTCATGAGTCACTGCTCACTTCTTCAGATACAGTGACTCACGCAAGCTCCTTCCCTGCCACGAATTTTGTTTTGTCTTCCAGCTGCCCGTCTTGATCTATCTCCATGAAATCAGAACTGGAGTCCAAGGCAGAAAGCAAAACAGGGTCAAATGAGCAGCCTGGGGACGTATTAAGTACTGAGTCAGGAGGCGATGACTCCAACAAACAGGCTTTTATTCATAACACCATTCAGCTCAAAGGGAAGAGCGGCATTCTAATTTATGTGGTTCTGTCAGCTAACTATAAACAAAGTCACTATGTACAAGCAATATGATTGGACCTAAGCTGGGCTCTGTGATTTGTTCCCTTGACTGGCTTCAGGACCAATGGGAGTCTTTATTATGCAGCCAATGGGAAGGAGGAAGTCATGATACCTGAGCCTTGACCATGCAATGCAATAACCATTAATACACAACACTCCTTCCCCCTTAGTTCAAACGACAAAGTCCTTTAGGAACGGGGGAGGGTGCCTGGTCCTCTGGGACCGGTGCGGCAAGGTGTCAGATCCTCTGCCATTAATTGTTCAGGCCGGGGTCTCTATCAGTAATTTACAGCTAGCCTTGAGGTTTATTGCCTGTCCTGCTTAATGTGTCTTTTTCTTCCCCGGGAGGATGGCTTGCTGCATTCCACCGCGTCACATAAACAGTCTGGCTATCTTCCCTCGTCTCCTCCCTCTTTCTCTCTGGAGTCTAGAATGTTTTATCTTGCTTTTGTAACCTTGGAGAACTGCTGAACTGTTTCTAGCCAGGTGCCTGGCTTGTGAATTGCAAATAGAGGTCACTAAGGGGCATGGGGGGGAATTTTTAGTGCTTTTGCGCCTTTTTTGTGAGAACCAACGGTTGGGGGTTTTCGCGCTTTTTTGTATTTGCTCTGATTGGCTCTTTGCCTGCCCTTACCTTACTGTGGGGGGTATATTAATCCCTGTTGCCTGTAACCAAGTATCTCTAACAAACATTGAGTACCTGAACCATCATTAAGAATAAAAGGACTTTTGCTTTTATCAAAGGCCTGGCTTATTTGATTTGACTCAGAAGCCTCACACAAGGGCAGACCCAATGGAGAACGTCCTGCTAAGTCCGGGAACTCCATATGGGCCGGCATGACTTGTGGCAGCGGACTCAATAGGGAGCAGTCCGTTAAGTCCGGGAGCTCCGAGAGTTCCAGGGAAAGACCCAGCTCCGGCAGGGGGCCTACCTCAATCCGAGCAGGCAGTGGCTTGGCAGACTGTTCTCTTAGAATGTCCCGGGCTGGAGTTGGCATGGGAATGCTCTCTGTCGGGCAGTTCTCCCGGGCGCTGGCGTCTTGCTGTGCTGGGATATCTCCCGGGCTGGCCTCTGGAACTGGGGTGTGCTGCAGCCGTTGTTCAGTCTCAGGAACTGGGGAGCGTTGCAATCGATCCTCCTGTGCTGGCCGCCGGCATCTTAGTTGGGCCAGGTGTCGGCGACAGACCTGCCCTGCGTCGTCTTTTACCTCATAAGAGATAGGGCCCATTGAACATAGAACAACTGCCGGGACCCAGTGTGGACCTGCCCCATAGTTCCTGGCATATACAGCGTCACCTGGCACGAAGGACCGCATGGAACCCAATGCGATGGGGTCATGGTGGACGTCCGGCGCCAGGTCAGGGTGCACGCGGCTCAGGATGGTGGACAGCTGATGTCCCATGAGTAGCTCTGCAGGTGACTTCCCAGTAGCGGCATGTGGCAAGGTGTGCTGCTGCAGCAGGAAACTGGCGAGCTTGGCTGGGAAATTTCCATCCCCCAGCCTGCGGAGTGAATCCTTCACAGTTCTCACCATTCGCTCTGCCTGGCCATTTGTCTTGGGGTGGAACAGTGCTGATGTGACATGCTGGATGCCCCGTTCATCCAGGAATTTCTGGAACTCAGCGGATGTAAATTGAGTTCCGTTGTCGAACACGAGGAGGTCCGGCAGTCTGAAGGTGGTGAAGAGACAGTCCAGGCAGCAGGCAACGATGGCCGATGTCATGGAGGTAACAGGAAGGACCTCCAGCCACTTGGAATAAGCATCCACAGTGATTAAGAGCGTTCGGCCCTGGAAAGGCCCAGCAAAGTCCACATGAATGCGGGACCACGGGCCCCTCGGCTTTTCCCACGGATGGACGGGAACCTCAGGAGCTGCTGGCCTCGACGCGGGGCACAGCTGGCACGTCCGGACCCACCGTTCGATTTGCTGATCCAGGCCAGGCCACCAAACATAACTCCTGGCGATAGCCTTCATCTTCATGATGCCCGGGTGCCCTTCATGTAAGGTGTCCAGCACCCGTTGTCGCAGTGGAGGAGGGACGAAGACTCGGTTTCCCCACAACAGACAGCCCTTGTTCACCGACAGCTCTGACGATCTTGACAGGAACGGCTGGAACTCAGCGTCGAGTGTCCCCAACGGCCATTCCCTCCACACATGGTTGTTGTAGACTCGACTGAGCATTCAGTACCGGCTGGTGTGGAACACTATGTCAGCGACAGAGAGCAGAGGCTGCGGCCATTCTTCAATTAACAATGCTTCCTGAAGTCTCGGGTGGCCCTGGCGACGGCAGCGGCAGGCGGCTGAGGGCATCAGCGTGCCCGATGGCCCTGCCAGGCCTGTGGAGGAGATGGAAGGAGTAGGCGGAGAGAAGAACTGCCCAACGCATCATCCGTGGTGACAGGATTTGAGGGGTTTGACGGTTGGCTGTGAAGATGCCGAGCAGCGCCTTGTGGTCGGTGATGATTTCAAACTCACGCCCATATATGAAATTGTGAAATTTCTTCACAGCAGCAGTGATTGCTAGTGCCTCTCAGTCAATCTGGGCATAGTTTCTCTCAGCAGCGGATAAAGTCCTGGAATAGAAGGCAATAGGGGCCTCCCGGCTGGAGGGCAACCAGTGACTAAGTACAGCCCCGATCCCATAATGTGACGCATCACAGGCTAAGACAAGGGGCTTCTTTTCATCATAGTACATGAGGACGGCATCAGAGGCAAGGAGAGCTTTAACGGCTTGAAAGGAGGTGTTTTCTCGGCGACACCATGCCCACGAAGCCGATTTGTCAAGCAGACGATGGAGTGGTTCAGCAAGAGCTGCATTGTTGGGCAAAAAGGCATGATAAAAGTTCAGGAGCCCTAAAAAGGACTGCAGCTCTTTCTTAGACTTCAGAGGGGGTGCGTTGCCCCCCATAACGGCAACCTTGTCCAGAGCAAGGTGGATGCCGTCTGCATCTAGGAGGTAGCCCAGAAATTGAACGGTAGGGATGAAGAACACACATCTTTGCTTCTTGAGCCGAAGGCCAACCTCTTGTAGCCAACGAAGGACCTCACGCACCCGAGTAGCCAGTTCAAGTTCAGAGATTCCGGCAATTAAGACATCATCAAAATAGGGCACGATGCTGGGCAGACCTCAAAGAAGGCACTCCATAAGTTCTTGAAATATGCCGGGGGCGACGCTTACCCCGAACTGCAGCCGGTTCACCTTAAACACACCTCAGTGTGTTATGATAGTCTGTGCCTTGGCAGTGGCTGCATCTACCGGCAACTGTTGATACGCCTGGGCGAGGTCGATCTTGGCAAACACACAGCCCCCAGAGACCGAGGCTAGAAGGTGGCTCACCACAGGAACCGGGTACGTGTACAGCTGCAGGGCCCTGTTGATGGTACATGTAGTCAGTGCACAGGCAGACGAAGCCATCAGGCTTGAGAGGAGTGACGATGGGTGTCTCCCACTTGGCACTGGGAACCGGCCCGTGGATACCTTGGGCCAACAGCTTATCAATCTGCTTGCCAATCTTGGGCTTGAGAGCGACGGGACAGCGTCTGGGCTTGAGGCGGATTGGCTGTATAGCAGGATCTAGGTTAAAGGAAACTGGGGGACCCTTGTAGCAGCTTAGCTCTGCTCTGAACACCTCAGAAAACTCTGCCTCGAAGTCCATAAAGGGCTGCGGATCGACTTGGTTCATGTCAACAACGTCTATGACCAAGGCAGCGAACCAGTCCAAACCTTAAGGCTTGTGCGGCGACTTTCCACCACAAACAGGTTCAGACGGCCAGAGAACTTCTTGTATCTGACCTGGACTGTGGCGATGCCGACAACTGGAACTCAGCGCCTTTGGAAGTCGAACAGCTGTAGAGTGCATTTCTGAAGGCAGCAAGCAGAGAACCACAGGCAGAGCTGTTGGAAGGTGCTCCACGAGACGATGGACAACGCGGACCCAGAGTCTACTTCTATCTGGCACGCCCAACCTTCGATGAAGACGGTGGCTTTGATTTTCGGACATGGATGCAGCCCTTGATGGATATATAGGCGGTTGGTGTAGTCCTCTGACAAGCTTGCCTCATTGTTGAACTTTGGTCTTTGCTCAAACGACCGTGATGACTTGGAACGATACGATCGGCTGGGGGCATTCACAGACCCTCGTGTACGCTGGGACTCATCTGTAGCATCATGACCTTGTGACGAGCGGCAGACTTTGGCAAGGTGGCCTGCTTTATCACACGCATGACAGATGGCATTGCGAAACTGACAGTCTCTACGTGCCTGCGCACCACCGCAACTGGCACAGCATTTTCTTCGTGGGCTTTTTTGAGAGCGGTGTGAGCTTTTGTGATAGTGGTGTGGCTTCTTATTGACCCTCATGTTGTAGACCCCATCATTGGATGCATCAGTTTAGTCATCCCGGGCATCATCGGAATCAGCGATACTGCCATGGTGTACAGCGTCAGAGCAGCATGATGTGTGGCTTTGGGGACCCAATCACAGCTCACGGAGGGACAGGTTGGCGGCCTCTACTTCCAGGGCCTCTTTGAGGGCTGATTCGTATGTGAGAGTCCTTAATAAGAGTAGGGCCCTCTTGACGGTTTCGTCTCAGAGGCCACAGAGCAGCCAGTCTAGAAGGACGGACTTCAGATCCGTGAATTGACAGTCTCGAGCAGCCCGCCTGAGTGCGGTTAAGATACTCTGTGACAGACTCGCCCTCTTTCTGGTTCCGCTGATGAAAACCGCATCGGTGGGCGGCAACCGATGTCTTCGGGGTGAAATACTCGGTCAGCCGAGCCTTGATGATGCTGAGAGGGGGTCTTGAGTAACTTGGAGGGGGCAACTAAATCTCGAGCGATGTCGAATACAGCCTGGTCGCATATACTCAGAAAAGTGGCGCGGCAGACATCGTCTCCTTCAATATGATTTGCTACGAGGTAGCATTCAAAACGATCGAGGTATGACTCCCAGTTCCCAACCTTTGGGTTGAACGGTTCGATATGGTCCTTGGATGCCATGCCCGTAGTGATTTGGCTCTAGGCACCCTTAGTGATTTCAGCTGGGCATGCAGAGTGATTTCAGCCGTTCAGTTAGGACTGGGATCCCATCCTCGTCGCCAGTATTAAGTACTGAGTCAGGAGGCAATGAATCCAACAAACAGGCTTTTATTCATAACATCGTTCAGCTCAAAAGACAGCTCAGGAAGAGCGGCACTCTGATTTATGTGGTTCTGTCAGCTAACTATAAACAAAGTAACTATGTACGAGCAATATGATTGGACCTAAGCTGGGCTCTGTGATTTGTTCCCTCGAGTGGCTTCAGGACCAATGGGAGTCTTTATTATGCAGCCAACGGGAAGGAGGGAGTCGTGATACTCGAGCCCTGACTATACAATGCAATAACCATTAATACACAACAGGACGAATTCTATATCAAAGAGTCAGTTGTAGGAAGCTATTTAAAAAGTCTAAGTTTTTATTCTGTATGTTCCATGGTTCCAGTTCTACCTGATTTTAAAAAATGGACATACACGTTTCTCTTTTTCTAAGAGAAGTCCTTAAAAATATATATATCCTTAGTCCTGGGAACTGAAAACAACTGAATGCCACACCAAAGACATGAAAACGATACCTGCACAGCATTCAAATTAAGCACCGTTGTCTTGTGGAATTTGAGATCAAGCAAACCTAGGGTCTTGGCATGTTTAACTCACTGCGGGTTGTTACCGGCCCTGACTCTAATAAATCTGTGGACATGATGAGTTGCCCATTCAACTGCATTTGATACTCCACTCCCAGCCTCCGCATACCGCAGAAAGCAATCAGCAAAACTACCTCCAGTGAACTGACTGCTGTAACACGTCAGAGACCCTGAGCCGTAACAAAGTGGCGTGTTTTCTTTTTTTTATCTTTTTGGTTTAATAAATGCAACTGCTTTAACTACCTCCACAAATCTCCCTGCCGCTTAGAAAGGTGTTCCCATTACTTGATTAGAGTTACAACTCCCAATGAACGGTAACCTTGTAGTACATGTTTCCACTGAATTCGCACCCACCCACTCGCCCCCTGAGATGTTGCCACTATAAATATCGGCATGCACCACCTCTCTTCTCCGGGGATGTGGAGGAAAGGCCATTAGGACTCGACAAGAAGAAGAAGAGCTCGTTTTTATATCCCACTTTTCTCTAACTGAAGGAGTCTCAGAGCAGCTTACGTCGCCTTTCTTCCTCTCCTCACAACAGACACCCTGTGTGGCAGGTCGGGCTGAGAGAGTTCTGAAAGAACTGTGACTGGCCCAAGGTCACCCAGCAGGCTTCATGTGGGACAGAGGGGAAACAAACCCAGTGCTCCGGATTAGAGGCCCCGACTCTTAACCACTACACCAAACTGGTTCTAAAAGGCACTGATTCACAAAAAAGGGCATCAAGTCATAATGTTTGCAAGGCTTCAGCAAGGCTGTTAACGGGATCTTCTGTAGGTCATTCATTCATGGGGTCACCATAAGTTAGAAGGAACTTGACAACACGTCACACACACACACACATCATTTCAGGTTGGAAAAATAGCACGGGGGAAAGCAGGAGCCCCTCTCCTCCCTGTGCCACAATGGTCAAAACAAGAACTGGGCCCCCGACGTGCTCTTATGTGGTTTTCCCACCACTACAATATGGAGGCATGTCTCCAGGTTGAACCCAGGGACAGAATCATGTAAGAACATAAGAGAACTTAAGAGAAGCCATGTTGAATCAGGCCAATGGTCCATCCAGTCCAACACTCTGGGTCACACAGTGGCCAATGTTAGGACTTTTGTCCAATAATCAAGAAAATTCAGGGTAATGGATCTTGCTTTTCTGGAAAGAAGAGATTGCTTCTTTTAGTTTAAAAGAACTTTATTACTAAAGGAAAAAAGGAAAGGGGATTAGCTACAAATAAACAAAACATGCTTACTAAGCAGCATTGTGCTGCGTCTGCACACTAAGACATCCTACTACAGAGTGAGGAGAGATTACAATGGAGGATCTCTCCTTCTTCTTGACCCCTGAAAGGAAACACCTGATATCAGTAACCAATTAGCACAATAGTAGACCTTCAGCTTTCCCGGGCTTAGTGTTAATTGGCCGGCTGCCAGGTATCACTTCCAGGCTAACAAAGGTAAACAAACAAGTTGCATTGGTTAACCCTATAATGACTAAAATTCTCAGGCCTTGTGTTACATACTCATTTTTCCAACAGCCAAAACCCAGGGGCCCTCAGGAGGTCCACCAGCGGGGCCAGAACTCCAGAAGCCCTCCCACTGTGCCCCCCCCCAAGCACCAAGAATACAGAGCATCACTTGCCCCAGACATAAGAGAAGCCATGTTGGATCAGGCCAATGGCCCATCCAGTCCAATGGTCACACAGCTGCTAAAACCCAGGTGCCATCAGGAGGTCCACCAGTGGGGACAGAACTCCAGAAGCCCTCCCAGTGTTGCCCCCCCCCCAAGCACCAAGAAGACAGAGCATCACTGCCCCAGAGAGAGTTTCCCCTCTCTACCTCACAGACACTGAAGGACCTCTGCTCTGCTACATTGCCTTTTCGTTTTTAACAGTGTGCATATAAAGCTGCTTTCAATAGGCTCTGGTCATTGCTCTATCTACCCCAGCAATTTTTGTTGAGATGGAGACCTTTTGCAGTCCAGAGGCCCTTTAACTGGAGACCCTTTGACAGGCAAAACACACGCTATATTCTGGCCCAATGAGAGCCAAGAATGCAGAAACTGTGAGACGTAAAAGGAAGGATACCGTCGCCCAGACAGACCAAATGTAGTCCGTTTCCTTTCTTGGGAGGCGATGTGGAAGGGGGACACGAGTTGCCTACAGCTGCCCAACTGCGCATCTTTGGGAACTTCCAGCCCGAGAAATGTGTCCCGTGCTGTTTCTGTACTCAAAGGACTGCCTCCTCCTGTTCAGTAGAGCATGCAGCTTAAGACCTGCCTTGCCCATAGGGTTGCCAGTCTCCAGGTGGGGACTGGAGATCTGCTTTTACCACTGATCTCCAGACAACATAAATTAGTTCCATGGAGAAAATGGCGGCTTTGGAGGGTGAACTCTATAGTGTTTGACCCTGTTGAGGTTCCTCTCCTCCCCAACCCACCCTCTCCATGCCTCACCCACCAAGTCTCCAGGTATTTCCCAACCCAGAGCTGGAAACCCTACACACAAGCCCTGCTCTCTATGCCCCTGTCCTTGAGAGAGGAAGTCGGCGATGACCAGAGACAAAGCCTTTTCAGTGGTGGGCCCCTCCCCTGTAGAATACCCTCCCCCTTGAGGCATGGCGGGCCCCTACACCACACTCTTTTAGGCAACAGGCCGAAACATTTCATCCTAGTCAGGCTTTTAATTACAGAGTTGATCTCTTACAATCCTTTTTATTGGATTCTTTTGAAGCTCTTTTGTCCGCCTTGATGTTCTTTGCTGGAATTGTTTTTGTTCCTTTAATGCCGGGAGGGGGGTTGATCGTTAACAACATCGTTAATCGCTCATAACGTTTACAAGTCGTATCTGTATCACATTTTAATCTATAAACCCCCCTCGAGCAGGTCTGGAAAGGCAGCGTAAAAACTGATAGCAACAAAGTGTTTAAATATGCAAGGAAGCGGAGCACTGACTGTTTAGAGAAAAACAGGAAGGTTTATTAGAGAAGAACAAACTGTTATAGAACACAGAAGAGAGAGAGCCTTCGGTGTCTAGTCTAACTGCTGAAGGAGGAACAAAGAGCAATGGGAAATCTCCAGAAGAGCCAATCAGGAGGCAGCAAGGACACAAGTTGAAAAAATGGGCAGTCTCTAATCTTGCTGTGCTAACGACGAGTCCTTCAGCTGTCCCCCTGTAGAATGATCTTCAGACCTTCTTCATAATGCTGCACTATAGACCTTGCGTATTCCAGCGCAAAGAACTGTCAGCTAGGCTACCTGACTACAATAAACTGATCCTGCTTAAGGAATGCTGATGACGGCTGATTACTAGGGACTCTGACAAGAACATCACAGCTGGTAGTTTCAAGTAGCCCTGCTGATCCACATTAGAAAAGCAAGATTAAGCTTTGGTATCACCTTAAAGACCAATAAGATTTTCAATGTATACGCTTTCGAGAGTCAAGGGTCTTGTGTCTGATGAAGGAAGCCCTGACTCTTTACCACTTATGCCCTGGCAATCTTGTTGGTCATCATGGCGGAACAGTCTTGCTTCGGCCTGCAGTCCCGGTTCCACCCTGCCCTCCAATATTTTCCCAGCACCCAGAGAGGCTTTTCTCTCTCTCCGTTAACCTGCCGCCACCACCTGACCTTTGTATGGAATTGCCCGCTGGGTGGATCAGGACTCTTAGCTTTACTTCCAAGTTCTGAGGCCTTGTCTCTGTGTCTTCTACAGGCTCCTTACCTTAGGTCAGACTCCTTAGCTTAGAAAGTTACAGATCTCTACAAAGTTTCTGTTACCTTGAAGCTTCCTCCAGCTCCCCGGGCCAGGACATGGTTAATGGCTGCCCCCTTTAGACCTCAAGAGTTCTGTCTGCTCTGATGGACTCAGCACAAAAGAGACCTTCCTCCTCACTTCCAGAAGTTTTATTTTCTCTCTTTTCCCCACCCACTAACCAGGTCAAGCTCGGTCAAAGAAGCTTTTCCTGACGTCTCCAGAAATTTCTTCCTGGAATCCTTCTAGTCTTAATTCCTCCAAATCCCAGTTCCCTGCTTGGGGCGGGGGGACTGAACCCTCCTATTGTCTCTAGCTAGACCTATTAGCCTTTCTTAAGAGGTCAGTGAGGTGAAGCTGGAAAGCCACTGAACTGACTTCTCTCTCCCTGCCTGTTCCCTGCCCAGAGAGAAACACTTTTAAAGCCTCCTGGTAACCATTTTTCTCAAGTCAGACCTCTACCCCCCAAAACGCATTTCTTCAGACCAACGGTCTGATTCAGTCTAAGGCCACTTCAGTTTGGTATATATCTAGTTTGGTGTAGTGGTTAGGAGTGTGAACTCTACTCTGGGAGAACAGGGCTTGAGTCCCCACTCCTCCACGTGCAGCTGCTGGTGTCACCTTGGGCCAGTCACAAGTTCTCTCAGAGCTGTTCTCTCAAGGGCAGTACTCAAGAGAACTCTCTCAGCCCCACCTACCTCACAGGGTTTCTGTTGTGGGGAGGGGAAGGGAAAGGAGATTGTAAGCCGCTCTGAGACTCCTTCGGGTAGTGAAGGGCAGGGTACAAATCTAATCTTCTATTAGATATTATGAGATGGAGATCTGAAAGTCTTATTGGGCTCTTCAGAAATGAAAGAATGGGATTTGAGAAAGGGGAAATGAAATGTGAGGAGAGCAACTGTTGAGGCTGCATGAGCACACACAAACACACACACACACACACACACACAGCTGAATAAGACCACTGCTCCATCACAGTCAGCGGCCCTCCAGGGTCTCAGGCAGAGGTCTTTCACATCACCTCGTACCTGATCCTTTCAACTGGAGATGCCGGGGATCGAACCTGGAACCTTCTGCATGCCAAGCAGAGGCTCTGCCACTGAGCCACAGCCCCTCCCTCGTAAGGAACCAGGTCCTGAAAAAAACTAAGACTTTGCTGGGTCTTCTGTTCCATTATCACAGTGACTAAAGGGACCTTCTGTGTTTAGAGGCAATAAATCTCGGAACCCCGGTGATAGAAGGTAGCCAGAGGAAGGCCTTTGCCTCCGTGTCCCGGGCACCAGTTTGGCCTCTGTGTGGAACAGTGTGCTGGACTAGATGGACCACTGGTTCAATCCAGCAAGGCTCTTCTTACGTTCTTACATAACTCACATGAACTCCTGCTGGAGAGAATTCATCGCCTGTCGTTAGCAAGGGAAGCAGATGGGATGCTTGCCCATGCTTGAATTCCTAACATCCTCCAGGCTTACACAGGGGCCCTGAGATTTTATTTTCCTCCAAAATTCTTCCTCCCGTTCCTAGCGGTGGTTGCTATGGCGACAAAAACAGTCTCGTTCGGCACCCGGAATTATGTTCTCACACCCCTGAAACGGCTGCGGTTCTAAAGATGGGGGAGGAGAATCCAGGGCACAATCGCTGGTGTCGAGAAAGAGCAGTGAATTTCTCCCTTCGCAGGTTGAAGCCGATTTAACGGTCCTCCCTTCGCACTTCAGAAACCCGGGAGCTGTAAATCTGGAAGGGGAGCCATCAAAGTCGGTATTGTCTGGCAGTGGTTCTCCAGGGGCTCAAGGAAAACACCTACAGCTGGACTCTTTGATAACTGGAGGTGCTGGGGAATGGAACCTGGGACCTTGTGCTTGCAAAGCAGATGTTCTGCCACTGAACCACGCCCCCTCCCAAAAAGAAGCTGTCTTATATCGATTCAGGCCCTTGGTCTATCAAGGTCAGTATTGTCCGCTCAGGCTGGCAGCAGCTTTCCAGGTTCTCAGGTCTTTCCCATCACTTCCTGCCGGGTCCTTCTAACAGGAGAGGCCAGGGATTGAACCTGGGACCTTCTGCATGCCAAGCAGAGGCTCTTCCACTGAGCCACAGCCCCTCTTTGCAGCTCTCCAGGGTCTCAGGCGGAGGTCTTTCCCATCACCTCCTGCCTGGTCCTTTTAAACTGGAGATTCCGGGGATTGAACCTGGGACCTTCTGTATGCCAAGCAGAGGCTCTGCCACTGAGCCACAGCCCCTTTTTGCAGCTCTCCAGGGTCACAGGCGGAGGTCTTTCTCATCACCTCCTGCCTGGTCTTTTTAACTGGAGATGCTGGGGATTGAACCTGGGACCTTCTGCATGCCAAGCAGAGGCTCTGCCACTGAGCCACGGCCCCTCTTTACAGCTCTCCAGGGTCTCAGGTGGAGGTCTTTCTCATCACCTCCTGCCTGGTCGTTTCAACTGGAGATGCCAGGGATTGAACCTGGGACCTCCTGCATGCCAAGCAGAGGATCTGCCACTGAGCCACAGCTCCTCTTTACAGCTCTCCAGGGTCCCAGGCACAGAAGTCTTTCCCATCGTCTCCTGCCTGCTCCTTTCAACTGGAGATGCCGGGGATTGAACCTGGGACCTTCTGCATGCCAAGCAGAGGCTCTTCCACTGAGCCACAGCCCCTCTTTGCAGCTCTCCAGGGTCTCAGGCGGAGGTCTTTCCCATCACCTCCTGCCTGGTCCTTTTAAACTGGAGATTCCGGGGATTGAACCTGGGACTTCCTGCATGCCAAGCAGAGGCTCTGCCACTGAGCCACAGCCCCTCTTTGCAGCTCTCCAGGGTCTCAGGCGGAGGTCTTTCCCATCACCTCCTGCCTGGTCCTTTTACACTGGAGATGCCGGGGATTGAACCTGGGACCTTCTGCATGCCAAGCAGATGCTCTATCACTGAGCCTTGGCCCTGACCCAGCCAGTGACCTCCAAGAGGACTTCCAGCACCACCAAGATACATTTCCCAGGATTTCTTCGGGCAGGGGCAGCAAATGGCTTTATAACACAAACATTGCAGTTTAACCAGGGCTCATTTCAAGCAGGAGCTCGGGGGAACTCAGCTCTGGGAGTTGGTGCCAGTCCCCCCCCCCCGGGGGGGGGGATGCCTGCTTGTGTCATGGCTGCAGCAAAATGACCCCGTCCCCTGGAAAGGTCCTTGTTCCTCCGACCAGCCTTCTGAAGGCTTCAGCCACCACTGAAGCTATCCTCCCAGAATAGTGGTATTTCTGAGGCTTGGATTAGTAGCTGTCCCCTCTCTGCCAGCTCTTTCTTTCTTTCCTTTTTTCCTCCTTCCTTCCTCCCTCCCTCCCTCCCTCCCTCTCTCTCTCTCTCTCTCTCTCTTGCCTTCTGACATACTTCCAGTAATGTCAGGTGGTTTAGCATATGCAAATAGGTTATGCTAATGAATTATGCTAATAAGCTCCTGCACCTCTTTTTCTACAAAATGACCCCTGAGTTTAACAAGATATGAGATTTTTGGATAGATATGCATTCACAGGCTGCCTAAGTGGCAGGAAAGGAGGGGAAAGAAAATGATTCATTGGAATTTTTACATAAAATTACTTTAAACCTGCTTTTTGCCTGGGAATAGGACCCATTTACAATTGCAATTTTAATCTAAGGGAAGAAGAAGAAGGAGGAGGAGGAGGAGGAGGAGGATTTATGCCCCACCCTTCACTCGGGAGTCTCAGAGCGGCTTACAAACCCCTTTCCCTTCCTCTCCCCACGACAGACACCCTGTGAGGTGGGTGGGGCCAAGAGAGCTCTGAGAGAACTGTGACTGACCCAAGGTCACCCAGCTGGCTTAATGAGGAGGAGTGGGGAATTGAACGCGGTTCTCCAGATTAGAGTCCATCGCTCAAACCACTACACCAAACTGGCTATTTCCAGAATTCTTTGAGGGAAACCACACCAGATTTCAAACACATATGAGCTGCTGCTCCCATTATTTTTTCTTCATGGCTCTACTAATGGTGCTGAAATAGCTAAAAGATTTAATTCGATGTGGAAGTGTCTATTTTCTTCCAGGGAACAGGGAGATGGCTAGTCCAAACCTGAGCCTACCCTGCCAGCACAGCGCTGATGCCGTGGTGGTTTCAGCACTGCTAATCTGTATCTGAGGCTTGCCATTTGCCCAGCCATGGCGGATAACCCCCCACACTCGGCCCTAATCACCCACCCTCAAGAAACTGAGCAGCAGAAGAGGAAAAAATGGTGAGAAAAATGGTCTCCATAGTGGCACTCTAGGAATTTCCACATATCTCTATGGACTTTACCACAGAGATTAATGGGAGATTCCTAGAGCATCACCTGAAAGTGATGTCATATCCTCCCCAGACTTCACCCTCCCTAGCCATCATCCTCAAAATCCTCTGTCATTCGCCAAGGCAGTGCTGGCAACGCTACTGCATTTTCTGCTCATTCAGCAGGGGAAAATATACACACCAGAAAAGGCCCAGGAAGCTGAGAGCCGAGAAAATGGCACCCCAATCCAGAGCAAGCTCCACATGTCCCCCACTTACTCAAATGTATCTTGCAGTTACACTACTGTCAGGGTAGATGGCATCGCAACTGCTTCAGTGGCTTGTCTTTGGGTTGCTCGCTTAGAGCGCTCTCCTAAGCAATATAATGCCCTTTTGCATCTGGTGAAGTCAATGGGTTAAACTCTGTATAGGATTGCACTATCCCAAGTAGGTTTTATTTACACCTCTGGGGCTGTTGACTGACCCTGCACTGTAACTCTCCCCCTAGCACTCATCTGAATCTAAGAAGCAAACTGGGAGTCAATTGCTCAGTTCTTAAAATGCCAGCTAGGCAGAATACATTGCAAAAACAGGAAAAAGGCCACTGTAATAAGGGGCTGAATAAAATATACTAATTAAATAAACCGATGCATAATTGATTTCTGTGTATCTCTCAATTTATGAAAAATATATACCATTCATCTGAGGTCTAT
This sequence comes from Lepidodactylus listeri, assembly GCA_029233225.1. Lineage (NCBI taxonomy): Eukaryota > Metazoa > Chordata > Lepidosauria > Squamata > Gekkonidae > Lepidodactylus > Lepidodactylus listeri. The sequence continues at coordinate 7,474,611 of JARCFY010000021.1, read as the reverse complement.
GTATACAATTTAAATACAATTTTGCAAAACATCAAGAAGGATCATCAAAGTCTTCGCAATCTTTCCTATATAATAAAGCCATTTTCAAGTGGCAAGATTCCATGGGCCAGCAAAATCAGTTGGCTGGATGGACTGCCACTCAAAAGGGGGTCCCTGGCCACTGGCTGCATTCTCTCCCTGCTTTGCCTCAGTCCCGCCCACAGAGCCACCGGCCAGCGTCTCGGCTTCAGTCTGGAAGGAGCCAGTGAAGGGGAAGGACCGACTGGGTGCTGGGTCCACTCTTCTCCTCCGCCCACTGCCAGATGGGTCTAACTGTCCCCTCAGTGGCCTGCTTCTGTCACTGAAAAGACAATGGACTTTCTGCATAACCCCCTCCCCCGCACACTGCCATTCCACACAGCACCCCATAGTGCTTCCGAACTGGTACAAGAACTGAAAAACACTTGGGGGGTTTTTAAGGTAAACCGGCTCAGGAACGCTTCCCCAATGGGAGAGGCACGTTTCTGTGTGAAAGGGCCAATATGTTCCGTTAGGGAACCGGTACTAATACGGTTCTGTGTGAAATGCCTGACAGAAACCGTTACTGAAGAGTTCCTGAAACGGAACATATTGGCTGTGTGAAATTCCTCAGGCTCTCTCTCTTACTTAGCTCCACCATGGCTGGCTGGCTAATGAGGCGGGCCAGTGACCATCATACCATTCTCTTCAACCCCCTGCTGTGCGGCTGACTTCTCCCTAGGGTTGCCAATCTCCAGGTGTGACCTGGAGATCTCCTGCTGTTACAATTGATCTCCAGATGACAGAGATCAGTTCCCCTGGAGAAAATGGCTGCTTTGGAGGGTAGACACTATGGCATTATACCCTGCTGAGTCCTTCCATCCCCCCCCCCAAAAAAATGCTGCCCTCCACAGGATCTACCCCCCAAATCTCCAGGTATTTATGGGTTGGTAACTTTCCCCTCAGTGCCTGTTGCTAGGCAACCAAGCTTGCTTCTCTGAAAGCCCCTTTCCACACCAATGTTGGACTCTGGGAGAAAACTCATTGGGGCCAGCTGAACATGGGGTTGCCAGCCTCCAGGTGCGGCCTGGGGATCTCCTGCTTTTACAACTGATCTCCAGCTGACAGAGATCAGTTCCCCTGGAGAAAATGGCTGCCTTGGAGGGTGAACTCTATGGCATTTTACCATGTGGAGACCCCTCCCCTCCCCAAACCCCACCTGGCTGCACACCCAAAGTCTCCAGGTATTTTCCCACCCAGACTTGGCAACCCTAGCTGAACAGAATGCCATAGAGGCCACCCTCCAAAGCAGTCATTTTCTCGGGGGGGGGGGGGGAGATCTGTTGTCTGGAGTTCAACTGTAATACCTGGCAATCTTCAGGCTCCACCTGGAGATTGGGTACCCTAGGCATTGCAGTCAGTGCTTCAGAGCAGGATCTGCTGGATCCAGGTTCTTGCTGGGTGGGTGATTTTGGGCCAGTCACAGACTTTAAGCCTAACCTACCTCACAGGATTGTTGTGCAAGTTAAAAGGTGGAGAGGAGAATGATGTAAGCTGCTTTGGTGCCCATTGCAGAGAAAGACTACTTTTCCTCCAGGGGGATATGGTTGCCAATCTCCAGGCAAGGGCTGAAGATCACTCAGAATTACAAGTGCTCTCCGGGGGGGGAGATGGAAAGTTGAAGAGGGAAGTTGATGATTGGCTGGGAAGGAGATAGGGTTGCCAACTCCAGGTGGGAAATTCCTGGAGATATGAGGGATGGAGCCTGGAGACAGTGAGGTTTGAGGAGGGGTGGGACCACAGACAGGTACAATGCCATAGACTCCACCCTCCAAGCCAGCGAGTCCCTCATGGGAAACCATTGTTGCCAATCTCCAGGTGGGGACTGGAGATCACTGAGAATGACAACTGTTCTCTAGGGGGGAGTGGGGAGGAGATAGAAAGCTGAAGCCAGGGGGCAGATAATGATACATTGACAGTTGGCTGGGAAGTAGGGTTGCCATCTCCAGGTTGGGAATTTCCTGGAGATTTGAGGGGTGGACCCTGGAGAGGGTGAGGTTTTAGCAGGGGTGGGACCTCAGACAGATTCAATGCCATAGACTCTACCCTTCAAACCACCCGTTCCCTCATGGGGAACCATTGTTGCCAATCTCCAGGGGAGGGATGGGGATCACACTGAATTACAACTGCTCTTCAGATGGTAGAGATCTTCCCCTGGAGAAAATGGTGGAATCTGTGTCATTATACCCTGCTGAGGTCGCCACAGCAAATTGACACTGAATGCCCAAGGTCGGGACACTCTCCCAGAGCCTCTTTCTAGAGCCTGTTGTATTTATTTCCACAATGGGCCTTATTCCTAGTTGTGTATATTTTTCATACATTCAGGTACAAATCAATTACACACAAGCAATGCTCCCTCTAAGCTTGGAGTCTTGTGAGCAAAAATTCTACTTTCTGTGCTATGGGCATTAAAGTTATGAGTGAGAGATCAGGCTGCTGCATACATCAATTTGCTCTGGAACCATCCTTCCTGAGCGGAGATGAAAATGTGTGAGACAGAGGCTAAAAAACGATGAGCTAGCTCACACTAATTCAGCTTAGAGGGGACACTGCACACAAGTTTATTTAATCATTATACTTTAGCGTCTTATTACAGTGGTCTTTCCCCCCATTTTCGCTGTATCCTTTTTACACTGTAATGCTCCTAATGCTAGGCTCCATCGCAAACGTGGCCAAGAGCAGGACAGGGCAGCGTTCTGCACTGGCCTCGAACCTTCACACACAAATCGCCATGCCTTTAAGATAGCTACAAAAGGCAGCCGATCCATCCAGGCTATTTCGGGCCTTCTGTTGTATCACCCAGGATGAGATCATGGAGCAGAAAGTTCAGGACAGAAATAATCCTGGCCGTGAACTGGAATTGCCAAGTCACCCTTTGAGCTGACAATATTTTGGAACGAGAGGTATCATAGCAACTGGGAGGCGTTGCTGATTGAGGCATCCTTGTCTGGTGGCCTGTCCCTTCTGGCAGAGAAAAGGCACCCATCTCTGCCTGCGGCAACTACAGAATACGAGAAGCCAAACTTTGGGCAGAAAGGGTCCGCGTCTATGGTAACCTCCTTCAGTTTGGTGTAGCGGTTAGGAGCACAGACTCTTTATCTGGGAGAACTGGGTTAGATACCCCACTCCTCCACATGCAGCTGCTGGTGTGACCTTAGGTCAGTCACAAGTTCTTTCAGAGCTGTTCTCTCAAGGACAGCTTGGGAAAGAGCTCTCTCAGCCCCACCTACCTCACAGGGTGTCTGTTGTGGGGAGGGGAAGGGAAAGGAGTTTGTAAGCCGCTCTGAGACTGCTTCCGGTAGTGATGGGCAGGGTATAAATCCAGTCTCCTCTCCTCCTCCTCCTCCTCCTCCTCCTCCTCCTTCTTCACCAAATGCCAACCCAGATATAAGAACCTGGGGGTCATCAAAACATGGAAGCACATGCGCCAGAAGATCCAGGCTCAGAGCTGGGACCCCCCCCGCCACAAGCCCGCTGAGACCCAGCAGCCCTAAAAGAGAGAAGATTTTCTCACGCACTTTTAAAAAACAGCATTCACACAGTCTCGGAGTCCAGGCTTGCCTCTGTACTTTGTGTTTCACCCCTTAGCATCATGGTAACCCAAGACCTACACATTACTTCACCTCCTGGCCCTCACTGTGCCGAGGGGGCTTTGGTGGGATCACTAGACGGAGCCTGGCAACCTGGAGGGGGTGGGGACCACCGTTCCCTCTAAGCTGAGTCAGTGTGAGCTAGCTCAGGGTTTTTTAGCCTCCAGCTCACACATTTTTGTCTTAGCTCAGGAAGGATGTCTCCAGGGCAAACTGATTTATGCAGCAGCCAAATCGCCCGCTCACAACTTTCATGCCCGTAAATCACCAAGTAGAATTTTTGCTCACAAGACTCCACAGCTTCGAGGGAGCATTGCAGGGGACATTTGCGGGGGGGGGGGGGGGGGCACAATATCAGCAATGTCACGGTTTCATTTCCAGGGAAAACTCAGACATGGAATAGAGCACTCCAGAAATCACTGGAAACTTTATGGTAAAAACAGAGTTTCTGGCAATTCCTAGAGCGAGCCTGTGTCTGGGGGGAAACCCAGAAGTGACATAGTGATGCCAACAACATTGAATTTTTTTTAAAAAAATTCTTCACGCAGCAGAGAGCAGAGGATTGCCAGCAGGAAGTGTCTTGCCATAGCAGGATACCTGGGTAGCCCTAGGCCAGCGGTGGCCAAACTGCGGCTTGGGAGCCACATGCGGCTCTTTCACACATATTGTGCAGCTCCCAGCAGGGCATCTGGGGAAGCGAAGGGAAGGCATACTTTGAGAGCCAGTTTGGTGTCGTGGTTAAGTGCGCGGACTCTAATCTGGGAGAACCGGGTTTGATTCCCCACTCCTCCGCTTGCACCTGGCTGGATGACCTTGGGCAAGCCATAGCTCTGTACCAGCTGTTCTCTCAAGGACATTTGTCTCAGAGCTCTCTCAGCCCCACCTACCTCCCAGGGTGTCTGTTGTGGGGAGGGGAAGGGAAAGGAGTTCGTAAGCCGCTCTGAGACTCCAAGTGAGCGAAGTACGGGATATAAATCCAATCTCTTCTTCTTCTCTTCTTCTTCCTTGTTTCTCTCCGTCTCTGTCTTTTTCTTTCCACCTCTTTCATTCTTTCTTTCCACCTCTCTCTCTTAAAACAGATATCATTAGCAAATAAATATCATTGGACAAATAAATATCATTATCAACATCTGTTTTAGCCCCTTTTGTTTTTATTTTTGGCAGTCTCCTTTAATGTTAATATAAAGCGAATTTGTATATCTTAAAATTAAAACATGTGTGTAATATTTGTTCATGTTTTGAGGCTCTCAAACATCTGACTTTTATTCTATGTGGCTCTTACGCTGAACAAGTTTGGCCACCCCTGCCCTAGGCTTTGGCGCAGGAAGATATAGTGAAGGCGACCCCCAGATTCTTATATCTGTGTGTGGCTTTTGGTGAAGGAGGCTCCAATTTGGGCAAATTGCCCCACCATATGCCTAGTCTCCTAGGGCACTAATGCCACCCTCTTCATGCCCAGATGTCCCCCATTTCATAATCTCTCTTGCACACATTTGCAATACAATCTTCTGCACGAGTCCTTGGTATATCATTTCAGGAGTGATCCCATTTGTGGAACACTCCATGAACTTTCCAGTTCATGGAAGCGCTAACACTCTTCTTGAGTATGAAAAGAACCTCAGGTTTTAGAACAGGCCTCCATCACATGCGGCTCACCTCTCTGGAAAGTAACGCAAGCGCTTTCCAGTTGACAGAAACCAGACAGCATTCCAGAAATCAGGCTCTGACACTGAAGAAAAACCACAACCGGGAAGCTAAGGCCGTACACGGCTTTGGCTTACTGAAGACATCGGGAGGGAGCATCTCCCTAATTAACCGCTGCCTCATTACAGCCGTCAGGCCGAAAGGATTATTAACAGATCATCAGCTTTCTCTAACGCCAGCCACCGTGAATAAATAGAACGCTTATCTCCTTGCTGCCATTCCAATTACCAAAAAGCAAAGAGACAAAGGGGGCAATCCAAAATACCCTCACCCCTCGCTACTCCTTCTCTTCCGCCACAGACATCTGTAAGACCCGTCCCCTTTCGGAAAGCTCTTTTTCTTCAGTAATAAACATGCTGGCCTTTTGTTCGAAAATAATCTGCTTGGGGGACAGTGAGCCATGAAACATGCACTTTTCCACCAAAGAACAGGGAATGGTTTGCTGTACAATGGAGGGGGAGGGACGGAGCCCTCAATTAATTGGCAGAGAAAGACAGGCACGTGATGTTACCACTTATTCACCCTACATCCCGGCGAAGATGGGCGACTTCCCGCAATAACAGAACCGGGCGGCTGCCCCCTCCCCCTTAGACCCTGGAGGGGGCCCTTCTAGAGCTGCTGGTGCTACCTGTGACCTGCCAGGCCAAATACAGCCAGCCAACCGTGCATTGATAAATTGGCTTGTTTTTTGCTACCTGGCTGGGATGCTGTCACGCCTGGCAGGCTACAACAGCTGGTGATTTTGCATTGCTGATCGAGAACCGTGCCAGCTGCCTCGGGCAGAACTCTGGACAGGTGGCGTATCAATTTTCTAAATAAAAATTCTAAACAGTAGGGCCAAGGGAAACTCCCGTATACATAACGATGAAAGAGATGATCAGGGAGGCATTAACCATGTTTGGCAGTTCTTTTGAATGTTCAAGGCCCAACAAATCTTTGTTTTGAATGGCCCTCCTGCACCTTTAGAACAGTACAACACTTGAGCCGCAGCTTCTATGCAATTCAAAAAGGTAAACTGATAAGAACATATGAAAAACAAGAACATGAGAGAAGCCAATGTTGGATCAGGCCAACGGCCCATCCAGTCCAACGCTCTGTGTCACACAGTGGCCAAAAACACCAGGTGCCCTCAGGAGGTCCACCAGTGGGGCCAGGACACTAGAAGCCCTCCTGCTCGCCCCAGACCGAGAGTTCCTATCCATAAGGTAAAGGTTTCCCTTGCTCGAAAGCCAGTAGGATTTGACTCTAGGGAACAGTGCTCATCTCTGTTTGCAAGCCGAAGAGCCGGCACTGTCTGAAGACGTTACCGTGGTCATGTGGCTGGCATAAGTAGACGGCGAGGCGCACGGAACACTGTTATGTTTCCACCAAAGTGGTACCTATTTATCTCCTTGCAATTTCTGGCTTTTGAACTGCTAGGTTGGCAGGAGCTGGGGCCAGAGACGGGAGCTCACTCCGTCACGTGGCACTCGGGTCTTGAACTGCTGAACTACTGATCTTCTGGTCTGCAGTTCAGCATCTTAACCTATCTATACCTTGTGGCTAATGGCCACTGATGAACCTCTGCTCGGTTTAAAAAAAATTAAAACTTGCATTGAGGACCCTGCATTGCACATACTTGAGGGCAGAGCTCATTTCGTAGCAGGAGCTCCTTTGCGTATTAGGCCACACACCCCTGATGTAGCCAATCCTCCAAGAGCTTACAGTAGCCCCTGTAAGAAGAGCTCTATAAGCTCTTGGAGGATTGGCTACATTAGGGGTGCGTGGCCTAATACGCAAAGGAGCTCCTGCTACGAAATGAGCCCTGCTTAAGGGCCTTTAAAGGAGACGAGTTGCCATCCTCCAGGTGGGGCCTGAATTCCACCTGGAATCACAACTGGTTTCCAGACTACAGAGGTCAGTTCCCCTGGAGGAAATGGTATCCTTCGAGGGTGGACTCTGTGACTTTGCATCCCCCCCTGAGTTCCCTCCCTGCCCCAGTCTCTGCCTGCCCCAGGCTCTGCCCCCAAGCCGCAGTGGGCAACCCTGTGCCCACCCTAGGGAGCCGTAAGGCGTGCCAGGCTCCCCGATTGGTTGAGATACCTCCTGCAAAGCACCCTGGGCTTCCTCTTCTGCTCCACGGAGCAATGGGAGAGGGGAGAAATCAGCGTTGCACGAAGGCCACGGCATAACTTCTGGCACAGATAGGGTTGCCAAGCCTGTTGAACTTACCGGCGGGGGGGGGGGGGAGTCCTCCGCCGGCCGGGTGACGTCACCGGAAGTGATGTCAGCCCATTGGGGGCGTTGCCAGTGCGACGCTCTGGCAATCGCCCCAAAACTCTATGGTATCGTAGAGTTTTGGGGCGATTGCCCGAGCGTCACCCTGGCAACGCCCCCAACGTGATGGCGTCACTTCCGGGTGATGTCATTACATGGGGGAAGTCGTCCAGGCTGGACGACTTCGGGGGCGGGGTTTCCCCCGCTGGCCAGCAGATCGGGAACCCCTGTAGCGGGGGATCCCCCGCCCCCCGGGCTGACTTGGCAGCCCTAGACACAGACCCGGAAGTGATTATCATGGCAGGGCAACATGGCGGACACTTTTGGGTTTGCCCTGGACGTGACATCGCAGCATCAGCACAACGAGGGTTTCTATTTTTGGCTGGCAACTCTAGGAACCATGGTGCTTGCGACTGGGCGTACAGCCATTGCGAACAGTATGTTGGAAGGGCAGTGGCAGAGGAACAGACGAGGCAGAGTTTCAGACTGGAGCGGTCGGACACAAAAGACCGTTCTCCACGTTGAGAAATCTGGCCCCTACTAAGGGGAAGGAGCAGGAGGAGGAGTTGGTTTTATACCCCACCCTTCACTAACAGGGCTCATTTTGTAGCAGGAGCTCCTCTGCATATTAGGCCACACCCCCCCTAATGTAGCCAATCCTCTAAGAGCTTGCAGAGCTCTTCTTGCAGGGGCTACTGTAAGCTCTTGGAGGATTGGCGACATCAGGGGGGTGTGGCCTAATATGCAGAGGAGCTCCTGCTACGAAATGAGCCCTGTACTACCCAAAGGAGAGCGGCTGACAATCTCCTTTCCCTTCCTCTCCCCACAACAGACACCCTGTGAGGGAGGCGGGGCTGAGAGAGCTCCGAGAGTTCTTGAGAGCCAGTGGAGTCAGCCGCGTCAGTCTGCTGCTTTAAGACTAAGTCGCACCTTTAAGACTAACAAACTCTATGGTAGCACAAGCTGCTTTAAGACCAGTCGCACCTTTAAGACTAACAAACTCTATGGTAGCACAAGCTTCCGAGAAACACCGCTCTCTTCCGTCATATCTGAGAGGACTTGTGACTGACCCGAGGTCACCCGGCTTGCTTCATGTGGAGGAAGAGCGGGGAATCAAACCCAGATCTCCAGATCAGAGTCCACCGCTCTCAACCACGACACCAAGCTGGCTCTCAAAGCAACCCGTGTTGGCTATTCCCGAGGCAGGGCCTGTTCCACCGGGGTCCTCTCCCAGGCAACAACAGTGTCGAGTAGCTTCCTTGATGTCAGTTCAGCACACAGCAATGGGGCTCCCCCAGGGAGGGCCGTTTTCCCACCATTCTCCATGCCCAAGTCCATTCAGGGGACCGTCCTTCCTACTGCACCACTGGGGAGTTTGGGGGGGCGGAAATTATGACTGGTACTTGTACACATCAGTATAACGCTATATTGATATATCAGTACGAAAAACCTGAGATTCCCTCGGGTGATGGGAGAAATGGCCATGATGGTAGACGAGGCCATGAAACGTGGCCGCAACGTGGGTGGGACTGGGAACGAGCCACATTTCCATGTCTGCACAGCCGCTGCCCCCAGGTTTGCTGCAACTGTTCCGTAAAAACCACAGTACATACCTGGAGCGATCTGATACTGAACCAGACCCTCGGTCCATCAAAGTCTATATTGTCTACACAGATTGGCAGTAGCTCTCCAAGGTGAGAGCCAGTTTGGTGTAGTGGTTAGGGGCGCGGACTCTAATCCGGGAGAACCGGGTTTGATTCCCCACTCCTCCACGTGCAGCTGCTGGTGTCACTTTGGGTCAGTCACAAGTTCTTTCGGAGCTGTTCTGGAAAGAGCAGTTCTCGAGAGAGCTCTCTCAGCCCCACCTACCTCCCAGGGTGTCTGTTGTGGGGAGGGGAGAGGAAAGGAGATGGTAAGCCGCTCTCAGAATCCAAGTGAAGGGTGGGGTATAAATCCGACTCTTCTTCAATTTGGTGTAGTGGTTAGGAGCGCGGACTCTAATCTGGAACCAGGTTTGATTCCCCACTCCTCCACATGAAAGTGCAGGTGTGACTTTGGGTCAGCTACAAGTTCTTTCAGAGCTGTTCTCTCATGAGCAGCTTTCAAAAGAGCTCTCTCAGCCCCACCTACCTCACAGGATGTCTGTTGTGGGGAAGGGAAGGGAAAGGAGATTGTAAACCGCTCTGAGATTCCTTCAGGTAGTGAAAGGCAGGGTATAAATCCAGTCTCTTCTTCTTCTCTTCTTCTTCTTCTTCAGATAGAGATCTTTCAAATCACCTATCATCTCATCCTTTTAAGGGGAGATGCCACGGACTGAAGTTGGGATCTTCTGCATGCCAAACAGATACTCCACCACTGAGCCGTGACCCTTCCCCACAGTAGGTTTTAGAAAGATTGCAGGAAAGACAGGGAAAAGGACAAGAGGTACATGAAAGTATCACAGGTCTGCAGCGAAGTGGGGAAAAACAACCCTTCTCAACAACATCCGAAGACAAAGCAAATGAACTTTGTGAAAAGCCCCCAGTACATTAGGTGACGCTTTGGACAGGACAGCCTTTTCCCGTCTCCAGCTGTTTCTCTGAGATCATTAAAATAACAGGGGGTGGTTGTTCCTACCCTCCCTCAAAGTTATTGCTGCTTGCTGAATTATATAAAGCAGATTCAAATACGGAGTTACATAATTCATGTGGAAACCTGAACAGGATTTCCCAGAGCAAATTCCAAATCCACCCTTCCCAAAGTAGTACAGTAAGACAGAAGCCATGGTATAAAGATTAATTCTCCTTTTTCAAGGAAGTTCCATCAATAGCCTTCCCATTCATCTGCACACAGAAAGTAAATGCTCACACTAGATTCCAGTTCCCCACCCTTGAGAAACTGTAGTGGAAGAAAAAAATTGTTCGACAATGGCCTCCACAGTTAACACTAAAAAAATTTCCCCATGTCTCTATGGTCTTTACCATAGAGATAAGGGGGAAATTCCTAGAGTGTCACCCAGCAGTGACGTTGTATCCTCTCCAAACGCCACCCTCCCCGGGCACTGCCCTCAAAATCCCCTTGAATTTGCCATCGCAGAGGTGGCAACCCCAGCCCAGGAAGTCCCGCCACTTACCTATGTACAGGGAAGAATCTTTCCGCCTCACGTGGTCATCGATGTAGGAAACTCCGAGAGGCTGCACAGGGGTAGCACCAATCCCTAGGAGGACCTGCGCTCCAATGAGAAGCAAGTACATCATGTTCGTAGCTGTCCGGTTCCTGCAGATTAGCTCCGAGTCTGGTCCCTCATCGCTTGTAGATCCGTTGACCACGCACACGTCCCTCCCTTCGGCCCCCCACCGAATCTCTCCGGATTCATATTCGTACTGGTGGGTCAGGAATTCGGGGAGAGCTGAGAGGAGAGCTCCCAGAGCCATGACGATCCCGCCACACCCAATCAAACGCGGCCTGTGTCCCCGGGCGCCAAAGTAGCTCACAAACAGGATGAGGGCCAAGTTCCCAATCTCAAAGCTACTGGCAATCACTCCCACGTCGGCACTCTGGAGGTTGAACCTTCGTTCCAGCGTGGTCAAGACGCTCACCTGCAAGGAGAGAGACCGACAGGTGGGTTACCTAACCTAATCGTAGAAACCTCTTTGGATCAGCCTGTCTTAGGTCACGGGAACTTTAATGATTCCTCAATAAATTTTCTACAGCTGTGGTCCCTACCAAGTGTTTTTAGGAAGTGGGCGGTGCCAGGTAGGGCTTTTGCCTAGCAAGGCTTCTGATTGGTCCTGGGAGATTTGATTGGCTGTGCAGATTCTATAAACATTGCTATGGGAACAGCTACCACCACAGCACAAGTTATCTTCACCGTGTGACTGAAGGTAAGCTGCGGCAGCCATTTTGTGGCTGGCTCTGCCTTTGACGGCAGCCATGTTGCCCCAGCACCCAGCATGCTGTGTCAGAATTCCAAAGATGGGGAAACTTGGGGATCCCTCTTATCTAGACAGACAAAACTTTGCAACATTTGGAAATCAGGCTGGCGTAACGGTTACCATGCCAGACTAGGAACTGGAAGATCCAGGTTCGAATTCCGCCTTTGCCATGGAAGCTTGCTGGGTGACTTGGGCCAGTCACTTTCTTTGTCTCTCCCCCCTCCACCTAACCTACCTCACAGGGCTGTTGTGAGGGTAAATGAAGGCAAAGTGAACAATGTTGTAAACCAAAAGAAAAGTGGAGTGTAGATGATAGATAGATATCCACAGGGCTATTTTTGGGCAGGAACACACAGGAATGGAGTTCCGGCTGGCTTCCGAGTTGGCCATGCCTACAGCCTCCCACCCCCGGGTTCCCCAGGTGCCTCGCAAGCCACGGGGCACCTGGGGAAGCCAATCCCGGGAGGGAGCTGCGCTGTCAGGGGTGTGGTCTAATATGCTAATGTGTTTCTGCTGTTGGGTGTGGCCTATTATGCTAATGAGTTCCTGCTGGGCTTTTTCTACCAAAAAATCCCTGGCTATCCAAATACTTGAACAGAAATTAATACTCTACAAGCAGGCAGGTCTCCTTTAAAATCCGAACAATAAAGACTTCAACAGAAGAGACAGCCGTCAAGATGAAAATAGAAATAGCAAAGGGTTGGGGGTTATCAGAACCTTGGCTGATGTGATTCCATAAATGCAAGAGATATAAAATAGTTAGATTCCAAAAGGTCCTGACAAGCTCTGTCTTCGGTAGCACTGGGGATACATCAAAACGCTGACGGGCGAGAAAAAGGTCGCCAGGCAGCAGAAAGAATAAAATATCTGCGGATCCCCTGAGCGTCCCTCGTAGGGGAAACCCTGAAGAAACACAACGGCCCAAAACACACAAAAATAATACTGCCTTTTTTAGCAGCACTTCAGAATACGTTACAACTGCAGTGGCGTCTATCCAAGCATATGCCAAATTCCTGTTGCAGCCCCGTGAAATATTGTTCCTGGGGGGTTATCGGAGCCTCAGGAACATCACAGGGCAAAGTAGGGTACTCAAGTGGGGGGGGGGGGATTGGCAGAAATTCCAGCTCCGTATTCTACAAATCAAAGGAATCATGTGGCTGGATACACAGCAGTAGGTCAGTTATCTTGACAACACCCCTGTAAGGTAGGCCCGTCTTCAACCCAACATTGCTGAGGTGAAGAGACCGTGACTGAGGCCGAGGCATAATCTGTGCCAAGGTCGGAGGTCAAAACAAAGGGGAGACGGAGAGATGCATGACTGGCTCTTGTCACTTTGGTGTAGTGGTTAAGTGCGCGGACTCTAATCTGGGAGAACCGGGTTTGATTCCCCACTCCTCCACTTGCACCTGCTGGATGACCTTGGGCAAGCCATAGCTCTGTACCAGCTGTTCTCTCAAGGACAGCTTGGGAAAGAGCTCTCTCAGCCCCACCTACCTCACAGGGTGCCTGTTGTGGGGAGGGGAAGGGAAAGGAGATTGTAAGCCACTCTGAGACTCCAAGTGAGTGAAGGGCGGGATATAAATCCAATCTCTCCTCTCCTCTCCTCTTCTTAAAGCCCGGGTTTCAACCATGCTGGGCCTCAGTCCTGACCAGTCTTATGGAGGGCAGAATGAAAGAGGCGAGTTTCACGCTTTCAGCTCCACATCGTTTCACTCATCAAATTCTAGACACCCTAGATGTGTTCATATGTTTCAGTGACTGTGCATACAATGCTTTGTAAGAAAAAATCAGTGTGCGTTCAGTTTACAAAGGATAAATGCGGGATTTATATTATCTGTTTAGCTGTACATGCATTGAGTGTCATGTGAGAATTACTCAATGGGCGTATAAAAAACCCCTCAAGTATACACTGTTCACAGATTGCACCTACATTCGCTGTAACATGGCCCCTGTTATCAGACATTTAAATTAATCCCTTTTTACCTTTCAGGGCTAATGACAGTGTACAGGGGTACATTCCTCCACTTGCAGCTGCTGGATGACCTTGGGCAAGCCGTAGCTCTGTATCAGCTGTTCTCTCAAGGACAGCTGTCTCAGAGCTCTCTCAGCCCCGCCTACCTCACAGGGTGTCTGTTGTGGGGAGGGGAAGGGAAAGGAGTTTGTAAGCCGCTCTGAGACTCCCTTGGGGAGTGAAGGGCGGGGTATAAATCCAATCTCTTCTTCTTCTTTCACTGAGTAAAACTGGCAACTCCAGGTTGGCAAATTCCTGGAGGTACGGGGGTGCGGCCTCAGGAGGAGGGGCCATTGGAAGGGACCTTGGCAGACAATGGTAGATTGTTCATCACCCCACAAAGTAGCCATTTTCTTTGGGGAAACGGATCTCTGCAGTCTGTGATTCGTTGGAATTCTGGGAGCTCTCTAAGAGCCGCTTGGAGGTTGGCAACTATAGGGACGGAAGGACAGAGCCTTCTTTCTCCCTCCCCCATGATCCTGAGCCAAATCTAAGCTGGGCACCTGGAGATTGAATGGACACAGGGAGATCTGTCATCTCCGTCTTGCCCAAGTCTGGCCCGAATCCTCTACTCTACGCCAGTTCTAGGTCTGGTCCAGAGCAAAACATTAAATCTTTGATCCGATGCCCACTTCAACAAGTGAGAGAGTGGAGTTTTAAACAGGAACTCCCTTCGGGAACGGCTTACCCCGGCAGTTCTGTAAAAAAGGAAAGCCCTACCCAGTCGAAAACCTGCTGTGTTTGTGGTTTCATAATTTATTTATTTATTCACTTACTGCTTCTGTATCCCGCCCTTCCCGCACGCGGGCTCGGGGCGGGTAAAATCAAAATGTCATGTACAATACAATCAGCTGTCAAATATTAAAACATTACATTTAAAATTTAGATTAAAATAGATTTAACTAAAGGTGGCGACATGTCTTTCCATATTAGTTCCAACAGCTTCATAGGCATAGTGAAAATCGTGGGTAATTTCAGTAGGGTCGTTTTGCATGCCCTGCAGAACTGTAATAAGTCCCGCAGGGCCCTGATCTCAAATAGGAGCTTGTTCCACCAGGGTTGGGATTTAATGGACACAGGGAGATCTGTTGAGGCCAGACAGACGTCCTTTGGGCCAGGGATAAGAAGAGAAGAGAAGAGATTGGATTTATCCCCTGCCCTTCACTACCCAAGGGAGTCTCAGAGCAGCTTACAAACTCCTTTCCCTTCTCCTCCCCGCAACAGACACCCTGGGAGGTAGGCGGGGCTGAGAGAGCTCTGACAGAAACTGCTCTTTTTCAAGAACAGCTGTGCCAGAACTATGGCTTGCCCAAGGTCACCCAGCAGCTGCAAGCAGAGGAGTGGGGAATCAAACCCGGTTCTCCCAGATTAGAGTCCGCACACTTAACCACTACACCAAACAGGAACCAGTAGATGTTGATCAGAGGAGTACAAGGCTCTCTGGGGGAGGTATACGGGGAGAGGCGGTGCTTTAGATATGTCGGTCCCAGGCTGCTTAAGGCTTTAAAGGTTAAAACCAACATTCCCTCTAAGCTGTGGAGACTTGTGAGCAAAAATTCTGCTTTGTGAGCTACTAGCATTAAAGTTGTGAGCAAGCGATTTGGCTGCTACATAAATCAGCTTGCTCTGGAGCCATCCTTCCTGAGCAGAGACAAAAAATGTGTGAGCCGGAGGCTAAAAAACTGTGAGCTAGCTCACACTAACTCAGCTTAGAGAGAACACTGGTTAAAACCATCACCTTGAAGTGGATCCGGTACTTGCTTGGTAGCCAGTGCAACTGGCGAAGCGCCGGCTGAATGCACACCCAGATAGGCATTATGCACAAGCTGGAGTTCCTAGATCAGGTTCACGGGTAAGCCCATGTAGAGTGAGTTACAGTAATCCACCCTGGAAGTGATCATTGCATGGGCCACAGTGGCCAGATCCTGGTTGGAGAGGTAGGGAACCAATTGCCTGACTTGCTGAAGATGATAAAGAGCCAGTTTGGTGTAGTGGTTAAGTGCGTGGACTCTAATCTGGGAGAACCGGGTTTGATTCCTCACTCCTCCATTTGCACCTGCTGGATGACCTTGGACAAGCCATAGTTCTGACAAGAGCTGTCCTTGAAAAGGCAGTTCTTGAAAGAGCTCTCTCAGCCCCACCTGCCTCCCAGGGTGTCTGTTGTGGGGAGGGGAAGGGAAAGGAGTTCGTAAGCCGCTCTGAGACTCCAAGTGAAGGGCAGGGTATAAATCCAATCTCTTCTTCTTCATAAAAGCCAGACCTAGCAACAGTGGTGACTGGGGGCTCCATGAACAATGAGGCATCCAGAATCACTCCTGGACCCCTAACCCTCGAGGCAGGCACCAATGGCACCCCCTTGTAGTCTGGCAGCCTGATTTCCCACCCCAGTCCAGACAGAGGACCTCTGTCTTCGATGGATTAAGTTTCAACCGACTCTGTTTTAACCACCCAGACACTGCCCAGATTTTCCAGGGTGGAGTCCGGGCAGCCATCCATCAGCAGGTAGAGCTGAGTGTCATCAGCATACTGGTGACAACCCAGCCCAAAGCTCTGTACCAACTGGGTGTGGGGGTGCATGTAGATGTTAAACAGTGTTGGTGAGAAGATCGCCTCTTGTGGCACTCAACACACCGAAGTGTGCTGCTGGGGGACCCTCTCACCAAGTGCCACCTTCTATCCCCAACTGTGGAGAAAGGAGGAAAAGCATTATAGGGTAGTCCCCCAATTGCTATGTCGATGAGGTGGTGGGTCAGTAGATTGTAAACAGCTGAGTCAAATGCCGCCATTAGATCAAGAACCACTAGCAGCGCTGACCCGCCCCAATCCAGATATCTCTGGAGGTCTTCTCTGAGGAGGAGTCTCCGAGCAGCTTACAAACTCCTTCCCCTTCTCCTCCTCACAACAGACACCCTGTGAGGTAGGTGGGGCTGAGAGAGCTCTTTGGTGTAGTGGTTAAGTGCACAGACTCTAATTTGGGAGAACCGGGTTTGATTCCCCACTCCTCCACTTGCACAGGCTGGATGACCATAGCTCTATACCAGCTGTTCTCTCAAGGACATTTCTCTCAGAGCTCTCTCAGCCCCACCTACCCCACAGGGTGTCTGTTGTGGGGAGGGGAAGGGAAAGGAGTTTGTCAGCTGCTCTGAGACTCCAAGTTAGTGAAGGGCGGGATATAAATCCAATCTCTTCTCTTCTTCTTCTTCTTCTTTCAAGGACTGCTCATGAGAACAGCTCTGAGAGAACTTGTGACTGACCCAAGGTCACACCAGCAGCTGCACATAGAGGAGTGGGGAATCAAACCCGGTTCTCCCAGATTAGAGGCCATGCTCCAAACCACTACACCAACGCCATCTCCGTCCCATAGCCAGGGCAAAAACCAGACTGGAAAAGTTCCAGGATTGATGTCTCATCCGGGAAGATCTGAAATAATACGCCCCCAAATTGAGACACACCTTGCAAAAGAAAGGAAAGAAATCAAAACAATGAGTGGGGTTGCCAACCTCCAGATAGTGATTGGAGAGCTCCTGAGTGTACAACTGATTTCCAGGTGACAGAGACCAGTTCACCTGGAGGAAAAGGCCACCTTGGAAGGTGGGCTCTATGACATTGATGTCTCCTGCTGAAGTCCCTCCCTAAGCCCCGCCCTCCTCAGGCTCCACCCCCCAAATCTCCAGGTATTTCCCAACCCAGAGCTGGCTTTGTGTCAGAACCTGCTGATTCAGACATAGTGTTCTTTATTCTTACAGTTATACCTTGCATGTTTGAGTGCTGTTCTTTTGTACTGTTCTATTGCCAACTATGTATGCTCAATGTATAATTGTGACTGCTATGCTATAGTAATTACCTAGGCCGGGAGTTTGTAACTGCTAAGGCGGGAGGGTGACACCTGCAGTGTGTGGGAACAAAGGGCCTCTCACACCGCGGCCTCCACATTCCAGCGGCCCCGGCTGGGACTTCAAGGGAGGATGCGTCTCATCCCTTATCACATGCAAAAGCCTTGAGGCCATTGATTGTTATGTGAACTGGTAACATCTGAGGGGTCTGGTTTGGGAAAGGAAATTTACAGCTTGACGCCTCACTTTCTTTCCTGTGAGAACCAAACGGTCAGGATCCCGTTTTGCCCGCCAATTTTCCCCTATAGTGATTGGCTACCTATGGGTAATTCAAACTCCTTGGAATGGTATAATAGACCTGCCTGTATTGTCTGTCTCATCTCTGACAATAATCCGAGAAGCTGTACTAATGTAGAGATTGGAAATAAAGAACTCTGGTTTACCAACCAAGATCTGATCCTTGACTACTTTGCGCAGAACTCTCACACTTTGGCCAGAGTTCTTTGCTAGGGGGCTGCACAGCTCTTTCCCTGCCTCCCATGGATGGGTCCCAGGACTTCAGCCCACGGAGACTTCCCCCAGTGGCCAGAGCGTCCAACTGATCCTGGCCATAAGGGTCAATCTATATTCATCTACTGCTGCAAAACCAAACAGGACTTGTGCGGCATCTTGAAGACTAATGCACTTGCGCTCTAGGATGGGGTCCCCAACCTTTTCAAGCCTGCGGGCACCTGTGGAGTTCTGACAGAGTCACAAAATGGCTGCTGCAGGAGGTGGGGCCAGCCATACAATAGCTGCTGGACCTCACCTTTAGGTACCTTCGGGACCATCTCGCTCAGTATGCCCCCCAGAAGACCATTACGCTTGGGAAGTAAGAACCTCCTGGTGGTCCCCAGCCCGAGAGAGATCCAGCTGACCTCAACCAGGGCAAGGGCTTTTTCGGCCCTGACCACTACCTTGCGGAACTCCCTGCCAGATAACATCCATGTTCTGTTCACCTTTTGCGGGATACCAAAGCATCGTCCCCCAACAATCCTGTACCCTGGCATTTTGAGTATCACAGGTGTGTCTTTCAATCTGTCCCCCTCCAATCCGTCTCCTCCTTGACCTGTCTAGGGATGTTTCCTGGCAGCTCAAAGAGTGCTAATAACACTTCTCTCTTTACCAGAGATCCCCCAGCCGCCTCCAAAAAAACCCCCTGTAAAGGTCCAACTGAGGAACAGTGAAAGATTAATTACACGTTCTGGATAAAAGGAAGGGAAAAATTGCCAAGAGATGTCATTTCACAGTCTCCACAGTTTCCCTTTACTTCCTACCAGGAAGTCCTGCTGGTCAGAGACTCACAAAATACAGAAGCATTAAAAAAAATACGAGGATGTATCAAAACTGCCTTCCTGTATGACGACCTCCCAGGGGTCTCCTCTTGGCTTTACCGAATGCCTCTGCTGCAAAACCCACATCTCTCTCTTGCAAAAAAGTCCAATGGTAATCTAAGCTTTTTAAAAAAAAATTTACTGCATATTTTTTTGGAACAGAAGATTTTTAAAAAGAAGTCACAGGGACCGATTTCCCACAAGCAGCTGTCCCGCCCTCGCCCTTCTGCTTGTCCCAGTTGCATTGGTCAGTTTTACACTCTTCCCTGCACAGCCAAACTTTGACCCACATCTCCCTCCGATTTCCCCTGCGTCTTCTCAATCTCAAAAAACAAGGATCGAGCTTGTCCCAGTTGCATTGGTCAGTTTCACACTCTTCCCTGCACAGCCAAACTTTGACCCACATCTCCCTCCGATTTCCCCTGCGTCTTCTCAATCTCAAAAAACAAGGATCGAGCTTGTCCCAGTTGCATTGGTCAGTTTCACACTCTTCCCTGCACAGCCACACTTTGACCCACATCTCCCTCCGATTTCCCCCATGTCTTCTCGATATCAAAAAACAAGGATCGAGAAGACATGGAGGAAATCAGGGGGAGATGCGGGTCAAAATGCAGCCATGCAGGGAAGAGTGTGAAACTGACCAATGCAATTGGGGCAAGCAGAAGAGCAAGGGTGGCACAGCTGCTTGAGGAAAATTGGTCCAGGTCTTTAGTTTATACGGAATCACACGGAATTAGTTTATACGGAATTAGTTTATACGGAATCACAGTCTTTAGTTTATACGAAAGCCCATCCTTTGCTGTCTATTATGATCAGCTCTGCAAAGTCTCAGGATGATGTCTTTTCCCATTCCAGAGATGCAGAGACTGAATGAGAAGCAATTTAGTGCAAGGGTTTGAGTATCGGACTAGGATCTGGGAGACCCAGGTTCGAATCACCACTGCTAAGGAAGCTTGTAAGCAGTGTTCCCTCTAAGCTGAGTTCGTGTGAGCTAGCTCACGGTTTTTTAGCCTCCAGCTCACACCTTTTTCTCGTAGCTCAGGAAGGATGGCTCCAGAGCGAACTAGTTTATGCAGCAGCCAAATTGCTCGCTCACAACTTTAATGCCAGTAGCTCACAAAGTAGAATGTTTGTTCACAAGACTCCACAGCTTAGAGGGAACACTGCTTGGAGGGTGACTATGGGCCATTCACACATGTTCTCTGCCTAATTCACCTCTCAAGGTTGATGTGAGTATACAATAGACAAGAGGAGAACGGCGTAAGGCACTCTGGGTTCCCCCACTGGAGAAAAAGGCCGGGTATAAACTGAGTAAGCAAATAAATAACTGTGGGCTCGTCTACAAGGAAAGCTTTAGCACCAAACTATGGGTGACCTTGGGCCCATCACAAACGCTCAGCTGGAACTACCTCACAGGGTCGTTGTTGTGAGAGGAGAGGGAGAGAACTATGTTACAAGCTGCTCTGAGTCCCAACAGGAGGCAAAAAAAACCAGAGGATATAAATAAATAAATGCAATCACATGGATGCACCCTGTGAAGGAAGATCACCCGTGACCTGGGGCCTATCACGCCTTCTCAGCCCAGCCTACCTCACAGGGTTGTTGTTAAGAGGGTAGAGGAAGAGAGAATGAGTTTGGCTCCCCACTGGGGAGAAAGATAAAGGTAAAGGTTTCCCTGGCTCGAAAGCCAGACAAATTCAACTCTAGGGGGGTGGTGCTCATCTCTGTTTCCAAGTCAAAGAGCCAGCGCTGTCTGAAGACTTCTCCGTGGTCATGTGGCCAGCATGACTAAACGCTAAGGTGCATGGAAAGCTGTTACCTTCCCACCGCAGCAGTACCTATTTATCTACTTGCAATTTCTTGCTTTCAAACTGCTAGGTTGGCGGGAGCTCATCTCCATTTCCAAGCCAAAGAGCCAGCGCTGTCCAAAGACGTTTCCTTGGTCATGTGGCTGGCATGACTAGACACTGAGGCACATGGAGCGCTGTTACCTTCCCACCGAAGCGGTACCCAGGGCTATTTTGGGGCAGGAACGCACAGGAATGGAGTTCCAGCTGGCTCCTGACTTGGCCACGCCTACAGCCAGAACCTCTGCTCATGCGTGGCTACAGAGCACACTGCCCTCCCCACATTACACACAGGAGGGAAAGGCGGCATGTTCAAATGCCCTCTTTCCCTCTGGGGAGCCTGTCAGGATTCCCTTGTCAATTTCACTCCGGGCCAGTCAGGGGAGAGTGAAATTGACAAGGAAAAGCCTCTCTCTGCCTTCCCTTCTCTAGCTGGCATGTCCCAGCTGGAAAAGGGCAGGCAGAGAACCCAGCCAGGTTGAAAAGGCCTTTCTTTCCCTTTCCCCAGCCATCTGGTTGGGGGCGGGGAGTAGGAGACTAGAAAGGTGATGCTGAAGTGGGGCGGAGAAGCTGGGGGGGGGGGCGAGAGGCAAGCTTCCGTGCCTGCCCTGTGCTTTCCCCACCCCACCTAATATGCTATGGGCTGTGCTGCCAGGGGTGTGGCCTAATATGCTAATGAGTTCCTGCTGGGCTTTTTCTACAAAAAAAGCCCTGGCGGTACCTATTTCTCTACTTGCAATGTCTTGCTTTCAAACTGCTAGGTTGGCAGGAGCTGGGGCCAGAGACGGGAGCTCACTCCGTCATGCGGCACTCGGGTCTCGGACTGCTGAACTACCGACCTTCAGGTTTGCAGCTCAGTGTCTTAACCTCTGAGCCACCGCAGAAAAGCAGGGTATAAATAAAAATAACTAACGACAGCCCTGACCGATCCAGGTGGTCAACCATGTTGGTCTGAAGCAGTAGAACAAATCTAGAGTCCAGCGGCACCTTTAAGACCAACAAAGTTTTATTCAAGGTATGAGATCTCGTGTGCGTGCACGGCTTTTTCAAATACAATTGGAATGGCAGGTAAGGTTCAAACTTATAGACCGGGGCTGAGTAGCCAATTAACATTGGGCACGAGGATGTTTGAGATCTGCAAAGTCAAAAATCACAGCCCTGACTGCAATGGGCTGTTTTTAAAGAGTGAAACTGCAGGCAGGGGTCCGATGGAGCGGGAGCGCACAGGAGCGCAGCTCTGGGAGTGAGGAGCCCAGGGGGCGGGCACATGACCAAGCCCCGCCCCCTCCTCGGCTTCCCCGAGCAGTGCAGAGGCGCAGCGCCCCGGGGAAAGCCCTGCTAGGGTCTTTATTGTTTTGAATGTTTTGGTTTAATATTGATAATTTTATCATTGTTCCTTTTATGACTGTGTGCTGCTTTTCCAGAGACTTGCTCAAGGTGGCATATAAATTTTCTAAGTATACCATTTTTTTATCTGGGCACATGGCACATAAGTACTGGAGAAATTTCACCAACCCTTCAGCAGCTTCCACCCCATCAGTTTGGTGTAGTGGTCAGGAGTTGGACTCTAATCTGGGAGAACCGGGTTTGATTCCCCACTCCTCCACATGCAGCTGCTGGTGTGACCTTGGGCCAGTCACAAGTTCTCTCAGAGCTGTTCTCTCATGAGCAGTTCTCAAAAGACCTCTCTCAGCCCCACCTACCCCACAGGGTGTCTTGTTGTGGGGAGGGGAAGGGGAAGGGATGGGTGGTGCACATGTCCTGGGTATCTCACGTCTACGTGAAACCTGGTGGTTTCAAGAGAGCAGGAAGAGAATGAGGGTGTGTTCTTGACGCTTATTTTTATTGCCCAAAGTATTGGATGGGGAAGGGACTGGAGGAAGAGCAGGTCAGTGTCACTCACCTGTGGAGTGGAGCCTGAGGGGTGGGTGTTGCCTTCTGACACACTTCCGGTATGTTAGGGGGTGTGGCATATGCAAATGAGTTATGCAAATGAGTTATGCTAATGAGCTTCTGCACCTCTTTTTTTACGAAATGACCCCTGACTGCAGGCAAATATGCTGGTTGCCACTTTAGGACCGGGGAGGAATTTCCCTCCAGGCCAGATTGTCCCAGGGATCCTGGAGGTTTTTTGCTTTCCTCTGGGGATAGAGCAGGGGGTCACTGGGGGAGGGAGGGAGCTGTGCATTCCCTGCATTGTGCAGGTGGGGTTGGACTAGATGCCCCTGGGTGCCCATTCCAGCGCTATGTTCCTATATTTTTATTTTTTTAAAATTCATTTCAGAGTTTCCTCCCACCTCCCAAAATTCATTACCACTTTAACAACCACCTCTGGACTTTAATTTCGAAGCAGCGTGTTAACCCCGACACACAAGCCTACTGCGCACACCCTCTCTGGCAGCAGAGCAGTGTTCCCTCTACGCTGAGTCAGTGCGAGCCAGCTCACCGTTTTTTAGGCTCCGGCTCACACATTTTTGTCTTTTGCTCAGGATGGAAGGCTCCAGAGTCCAGAGCAAACCGATTTCTGCAGCAGCCAAATCGCTCGCTCACAACTTTAATGCCAGGAGCTCACAAAGTAGCATTTTTGTTCGCAAGACCCCACAGCTTAGAGGGAGCACTGCTGCTGACACAAACTTTGACCTCCAGTGTCACAAGAAAACGGTGCTCAGCATCCCCATAGAAACCTCCCGGTGGGTGGAAAACTGCTGACCTTCCCAAATCTCCTCCCTGTCACAAAAGAGGATTTACTGAGCGAGACGCAGGGACGGGGAGACTTGAGAAGTCCGACACTGCGTAGCCTGAGGATTAGAGAGGGAAAGGGACGGCTGCGGCAATTAGAGTCACGGTCACTTTCTAACTTCACTATTGGTTATTGTCATCAGGGCAATCCCCTTACAGTGCCTTTTGCAAACATGCATGCCACAGGAGGCGCATCTCATCTTCACTTTCCCAAGAATCCCCCTCTCGTAACACCAACATCTTCCTTGGAGCTCATCCATCCCTTGTTATTAGTGCGTGTGTATCTTCTTAAAGGCAGCGGGGTACAATGCCTCCCTCTACGCTATGGAGTCTGGTGAGCAAAGATTCAGCTTTGTTCGCTACAGGCATTAAAGCTGCGAGTGAGCGATTTGGCTGCTGCATAAATTCGTTTGCTCTGGAGCAATGCTCCCTCTAAGGTATGGAGTCTTGTGAGCAAAAATCCTACTTGGTGAGCTACTGGCATTAAAGTTGTGAGTGAGCGATTCGGCCACTGCATCAATTAGTTTGCTCTGGAGCCCTCCTTCTTGAGCTAAGACAAAAATCTGTGAGCTGGAGGCTAAGAAACTGTGAGCTAGCTCCCACTGACTCAGCTTAGTGGGAACACTGCTCTGGAGGCCTCCTTCCTAAGCTAAGGCAAAAACGTGTGAGCCGGAGGCTAGAAAACTGTGAGCTAGCTCACACTAACTCAGCTTAGAGGGAACACTGCTCTGGCGCCATCCTTCTTGAGCTAAGACAAAAATCTGTGAGCTGGAGGCGAAAAAACTGTGAGCTAGCTCACACTGACTCAGCTTAGAGGGAACACTGCTCTGGAGCCATCCTTTCTGAGCTAAGACAAGAATCTGTGAGCTGGAGGCTAAAAAACTGTGAGCTAGCTCACACTAACTCAACTTAGAGGGAACCCTGCTCTGGAGCCATCCTTCTTGAGCTAAGACAAAAATCTGTGAGCTGGAGGCTAAAAAACTGTGAGCTAGCTCACACTGACTCGGCTGAGAGGGAAGACTGGTGTGGTGCCGTTCGAGCATCATTCTAATTGGACTAATCCTAGCATCAGACAAGGATTAGTGCAATTAGTCTCATTAGTCTCTGGACCCAATTCAAGGTGTTGGTGCTGTCAGACATCGCTCCGCTTACTTTGCCATGACTGCAGGGAGAAGGGGAATTCCTACCCGGAGGGGGGTAGTAAATGCTGAGTGTGTGAACCGGCTATCCTAGAAGCTGGAACAGTGTAACTCTTCCGGAAGAAGCCATCCTCCCAGAGGAATGTCCTTGAAACCTTTGATGCCAGCTTGCTAGGGTAAATACTGGGATCGTGTATTTTTCCAGGGGGTGGGTAGGTATTGCAACGGCTAGGCGGGATGACTGCATTGTGTGATTGGTTGATTATATTCAGGGGGTCTTGTCTGAATTACCTATAACTGTACCTGTACCCGTCAAAATCCTCAGTTCTGACACAGTACTGTTCTGGGCTGGATCATGTCTGTCCCTCAATAAACAAATCACTGCCACAGAGAGTGTTGTTGACAGTAACTGTCCCAGGAGCCTGACAGGTGCTCAGCTTTAAAGCCCTTAATGGTCTGGGACCCTCACATCTACAGAGCTGCCTCTCCTGTTACAGCCCCCCAAGCTCCCTCTGGTCGTTATCTAGGGGCAGGTGCCTGGCTCCAGGACGACTCAGCTGCCAGCAGGGGAAGGGCCTGCTCAGTGGTGGCCCCCTACCCTGTGGGATGCACTCTCGGATGACACCCACGCCATGCCAGACTTGCTTAGTTTCCGCAGGACACGCAAGTCCGAATTGTTTCGATTGGCCTTTGGAGGGTAACCACAAGTTTGGGCTGTTTTTATTAGTGGTATGGTGACAACTACCTTTTAATAGTTTAATGTTAATATTTTATGTTTGTTATTTGTTTTCATGCTGTTTATACCTTATTGGTTTTGATGTCGTAAGTCACTATAAAACCCTTTGGGTGAGCGACAACTAAAACAACTTAATAAGTAAATAGGATCTGGGAAACCCAGGTTCAAATCCTCACTCTGTCAGAGAAGCTTGCTGGTTGACCCTGGGCCAGTCATGTACTCTCAGCCTCACCCACCTCACAGGGTCGTTGTGAGGGTAAAAGGGAGATGAGAACAATGTACATCACCTTGGTCCCCACTGGGGGGGGAGCAGGTTCTGTCAGGCTCCTGGGCAAGTTACTCTCAACAACCCTCTCTTTGGCAGTGATTTGTTCGAGGGACAGACATAATCCAGCCCAGAACAGTACTGCGTCAGAACTGAGGATTATAAAAAAGCAAATAAATAGTATTGTTATTATTGTTGCTGTTGTTGTTGATAATACTAATGGAAGTTGAAGAGAAGAGACTGGGTTTATACCCCGCCCTTCACTACCTGAAGGCGTCTCAGAGCGGCTTACAGACTCCTTTCCCTTCCCCTCCCCACAACAGGCACCCTGTGAGGTAGGTGGGGCTGAGAGAGCTCTTTCGAGGACTGACCTTGAGAGAACAGCTCTGAGAGAACTTGTGACTGACCCAAGGTCACCCCAGCAGCTGCATGTGGAGGAGTGGGGAATCAAACCCGGTTCTCCCAGATTAGAGTCCACGCACCCAGCCACTACACCAAACTGGCTCTCTCATATTACTACTACTAAGAATAATAATACTCTGCTTCTTTCCACAACAGAGTATGTGTGCTATAAGAATGCCCACAATGTTTCAGCTCAGGATTTCACAGCTTGGGGGCAGAAGTCATGCTTCGCACAGGGACATTGGGGAGGCTCCATGGCTCAGTGGTAGAGCATCTGCTTTGCACACAGAAGGTCCCAGGTTCAATCCCGGGCATCTTCAGTTGTAAGGATCAGGTACTAGGTGATGTGAAAGACCCCTCCCTGAGCCCCTGGAGAGCCACTGCCAGTCTGAGTAGCTGTAGCCAGTCTCCAGGTGGTGGCTGGAGATCTCCTGGAATTACAACTGGTCTACAACAGGTTGCAGGCATCTGTTCCCCTGGAGAAAATGGCCGCCTTGGGAGGTGGCCTCTATGGCATTACACCTCACTGATGTCCTTCCCCTCCTCAAACCCCATCCCCTCCAGGCTCCAGCCTCAAATTCTCCAAGAATTTCCCAACCCAGAAGCCAAGGTTGGATCAGGCCAGTGGCCCATACAGTCCAACACTCTGTGTCACACAGGGGCCAAAAATAGCAGGTGCCCTCAAGAGGTCCACCAGTGGGGCCAGGACACTAGAAGCCCTCCCACTGTTGCCCCCCCCCCCCCCAAGCACCAAGAATATGGAGCATCACTTGCCCCAGACCGAGAGTTCCTATCTATACCTTGTGGCTAAAAGCCACTGATGGACCTCTGCTCCATGTGTTAAGGAACATAAGAACATAAGAGAAGCCAATGTTGGGTCAGGCCAGTGGCCCATCCAGTCCAACACTCCGTGTCACATAGTGGCCAAATTCACCAGGTGCCCTCAGGAGGTCCAGCAGTGGGGCCAGGACACCAGAAGCCCTCCCACTGTTGCCCTCCCCACTGTTGCCCCAAGAATACAGAGCATCACTTTTGTTCAAATCTAGGTATCAAAGATGGCAGGAAAGACGGAAGGAGAAGGCCTAATTCTTCATAGGATTTTAATTGGGGGGGGGGGGGGCGGTGGATGCCTTATTGGCTTGGCGCATTGCTTATGGATGGCTTGGCAACACAGCACACAGTTTGCTTGAGGAACCATGCAGGGCTACGCTAGCCACTTTCAGGATTATTATTGTTTTTTCACAGCCACGGAACACGCACAACAAAGGCCACCATTAACCCCCCCACCATGTGGGCAGCCACAAAGTTCAATTCTGTGCAATGTTCCCGGTCTCCTGCTCTCGGTCGTACACTGCCTTGAGCAGGGCTCTGGAGAGGCGGCATGGAAATAGCCTACATAAATAAAACAGGTCATTTGTCGCACTCCATGATCTTGTTAGGTCTTCCAGAAGATTGGGATATAATCAGACAGCGTGACCGCAAGAACTTATGGGAATTCATGAGTTCGTTCAGCTCTCAGGGGGTGACAACAGCCGCTTGTATCCCAGCCCAGGACTTCAGAGAGGAGGAGAAGAGGAAGAGAAAGAAGAGGAAGCATTGAATTTACACCCAACCCTTCATTTGGAGTTAGGGTTGCCAGCCTCCAGGTGGGGCCTGGGGATCTCCTGCTTTTACAACTGATCTCCAGCTGACAGAGATCAGCTCCCCTGGAGAAAATGGCTGCTTTGGAAGGTGGACTCTATGGCATTGTACCCTGCTGAGGCCCCTCCCCTCCCCAAACCCCGCCCTCTCCTGGCTGCACCCCCAAAGTCCCCAGGTATTTTCCAACCCGGACTTGGCAACCCTATTTGGAGTCTCAGTATGGCTTACAATCTCCTTTCTCTTCCTCTCCCCACAACAGACACCCTGTGAGGTAGGCGGGGCTGAGAGAGCTCTGAGAGAACTGCTCTTGACAGAACAACTCTGCGAAAACAGTGACTGACCCAAGGTCGCCCAGCTGGCTGAATGTAGAGGACTGGGGAATCAAACCCAAGAGAGAGGGAGAGAGGGGGAGAGAGAGGGAGAGAGGGAAGGAAGGAAGGAAGGAAGGAAGGAAGGAAGGAAGGAAGGAAGGAAGAAAGGAAGAAAGAAAGAAAGAAAGAAAGAAAGAAAGAGAAAGAAAGAAAGAAAGAAAGAAAGAAAGAAAGAAAGAAAGAAAGAAAGAAAATTTTCAGAATTATAAGCTTTCAAGAGTCACTACAATTAGGATTACCTGGAGAAAAGGTGTCCTGTCCCTTTAACAGTAAAAATGAACCAGAGTCCGGTAGCACCTTAAAGACAAACAATATTTGTGGCAGGGAATAAGCTTTCATGAGTCACTGCTCACTTTTTCAGCTACAGTGTGAGTCTATCTGTCCTTCTGTCTCGGAGAGTGGAGCGATTTCAGATGCCAAATGACATTAGCAGGCCAATGACAACAGCAGGTGAATGACAATAGCAGGCATGATTGGATTAGGTGTGATTCGCAGAAGGGTAGTCAGCGTGGAGAAATCAGCATTGGTAATGAGACAGGAAACCAAAGTCTCAATTCAGTCCAGGTGGACTGCATTGCCTTGGGCTTCATGATCAGTTGCAGTTAAGCAGTCCCTTTAATAAAGGCTTAATGAGTGGAAATGGGCAGGTCTTTCATGGCATGAAGGGAAATAGCAACAGCTGGCAAATAATATGCCATCAGGCCTCCATTAAAGGGGCAGGACCCTTTTTGCTGGTTTATGCAGAAGCAAAATTGCTCGCTCACAACTTTAATGCCAGCCGCTCACGAAGTTGGATTTTTGCTCACAGCTTAGAGGGAGCATTGGTGCACACCCTCACACGCGCATGGGCATACTAAAAAAATACCAAAAAGAAAAAGAAAAGAAAAGAAATGTGTGCAGGATGCCGATTTGCTTTAAAAAACAAATCTTTACATTGAACGGCGTAGAGAAACCCTTTGCAAGTTTCATGCAGTCTTTATAAAAGCACGTGCACAGACAGAGTTCATAGACCTGGTGAAGTGAGCTCTGGTTCACAAAGGCTTACACTGGAGTAAATTCTATTAGTCTTCAAGGGTCCACTGGACTTCTGTTTAATCCCACCAACACGTGTCACCAAAAGGAACTTCAGAAGAGGAATTGCTCCTTGAGAATCTAACAGCCTAACTTTCCTAGGAGTAAAACCCATTGAATGGACCTGCTTAGGAAACTGAGTAGACCTACGTAGGGTTCCTAGGGCCAAAATTACAGGGGTGAGAGAACCTAAAAGGGAACCAGGCATCCTTACCCAAGGGCCAAAAGTCAAAGGAAAGCTTTGAAGAAGTAAAATAACTATCATAAAGAAACAAGAGAGAGAAGAGATTGGATTTACACCCTGCCCTTCCCTCAGTCTCAGAGCAGCTTACAAACTCCTCTCCCTTCCCCTCCCCACAACAGGTACAGGGGGCCGAGAAAGCTCTTTCCAGAGCTGTCCTTGAGAGAACAGCTCTGACAGAACTATGGCTTGCCCAAGGTCATCCAGCAGCTGCAAGCGGAGCAGTGGGGAATCAAACCCAGTTCTCCCAGATTAGAGTCCGCACACTTAACCACTACACCAACCACTACACCAAACTGGCCAAAATAACTGAAACAAGAAGACACAGCATTCCGTCGATTAGGCTTCTGTAGAAACAGGGTTGGTCTGGACCAGGTGATACAGGGTAAAATCAGGATAAGATTGGGGGAAAGGATGATGTATTTACCACATTTATACCTACCTTTCCCTCCCCAATGGGGACCCAAGAAAGTTGGCGTCATTCTCTTCTTCTCCATTTTATCCTCACAACAACCCAGTGAGGTAAATTAGGCAGAGTAATTGGGATTGGCCCAACATCCTATGGATGAATGGGGATTCGAATCTGGGGGCCTGTGAGGCTTCTGCTCAAAGTAGTCAAGGATCAGATCTTTGTTGATGAAACACAGTTCTTTATTTCCTATTTCTACATTGGTACAGGTCCTCGGATTATTGTCAGAGATAACACATACAATAGAAGCAGGTCTAATATACTCTCCAGCACAATTTGAATTGCCCATAGGTAACCAATCAACAAGGGGGAAAAACCGCGGGCAAAAGGTTCTCTGGCCGTTTGCTTCCCACAGGAAAGAAAGTGAGGTGTGAAGCAGTAAATTTCCCTTCCCAAACCAGACCCCTCAGATGTAACCATATTCACATAACAAATGCTTTCCCCAAGGCTTTCGCACGTTGATAAGAAATGGTCCCTGTCCTCCCCTGTCTTCCCAGCCGGGATGAATGGAATGCGGAGGCAGGAGTGTGAGAGGCCCATTGTTCCCATGCTTTGAAGTTGTCATTCTCCCGGGCAAACAGATACATAGACCAGGCCTGGTCAAAGCCATAAACCTGGGGTCACACAGTATACATTCACAATGGTCAAGCAAAATGGCAATAGGCATGATTACATAGTGGGTATAGGAACAACTAATAGCAAGAGACATGATTACAAAGTGGGTACAGGAACAGGTTATAATATATAGCATAAGATCCCAAAAATCCTTGTCTGAATCTGCAGATTCTGACAGGGCCCCGGATCCCGGTCTGACTCTCGAACCACTTCGCCAACCCGGCACTGTTTTTCTTTGGAGTTTTTTAAAATATATATTTACTTGTTTAATTTTTTAAAAAAATTACAAACCCAAACAGAAAGAAACCAAAGCAATAACAAAATATAACAAGGTTGGGAGGTCTACAGATAAGCATCTACAAAAAGCCTTCCAGATAACTAAAATATATATTCATGCACCATTGTTGTCCATGTGCCTTTTACTGACAAAGGTTGCCAGGTTCTCCATCCATTGGATTTATCTCTCCGGTGTCACATAAGCTTCTGCCAACAGTAACACACAGTCCATTTTCACTGACCATCATTCTCCTGGAGACAGGCAAATAGTTCATATGTACATAAGCATCCTCAAAGATCAATGAATACCCTAATACAAAATTGATATGCATAATCACTTCCTCCAGAAAAAGACTGAATGACCGGGCAGGACCAAAGCATATGTTTAAGAGACGCGTCTGGCAATTTACGGCGCCAGCAATTAGATACTTTACTTAGTCCTTTACCATAAAGGTGCCCGGTATATCCTTAACATAATTTTTTGCTGAACAAGTCTCAGCTCAAGATCCATAGAGAGGAGAAGAGAAGAGAAGAGAAGAAGAAGAGAAGAAGAAGAGATTGGATTTATACCCTGCCCTTCACTACCCAAAGGAGTCTCAGAGTGGCTTAGGCCGATTCCGCACAAGTGCTTTGCTTCCCTTTCCTTCCGGGTTTAACTGGTCCGAATCAGTGTGTGCGTTTCCGCATTACATGAATCTGACCTGGATTGATGCTGGTTCTTCATTTCCGCATCTGTCCTTGCCCCGAATTTTGAGCCCCCGTCCGTCTCCCCCCTTTTTTTAATGTAGGCGAAGTTGCGTTATGATGTCGTGACACAACGAAGCCATGATTGAGCTTCCAAGCCCGCGAAAATCATCCGTGTAAGAAAAAAAAAAAAGCTTGCGCCAGAGTTGGAGGGGAAATGGAGGATGGGAAAGGGATTGGAAATGGAGGGGGAGCATGCAACACTAACGCATGTAACCCCTGCAAAAATTGTGTCCACACCACCCGAAATACATTGGACCCACAAAAAATGTTAACCACACAATGATGGATCAATGTCGTGTCGTGTTGTTGTAATGCAACGGGGGGGGGGGGGGGGGACAGCTTGCGCTGCACCTGAAAGCCATCAATACGTATTTTTATAGTGGCATGACTTTTGTGCAAAAGATGCAACACAGAAATGTGCAGACATCAACAACAAAAGTACATTTTTTAAAAAGACATTTAAATGCCGTGGCTCAATGTCGTGTTGTGTTATTGTAACGCAACAAAGCCGGGAACAAAAAAAAAACCCCTGCTCGCGCCAGGGCGGGAAGAGGGAGGGAAAGGGGAGAGAAAGAAGCAGAGGGGCGTTAAAGGGGTGGAGCAAGAAACCCCGATTTCGGAGTTCCCCACTTGAATGCCCCGACTTCACTCCCGTGGCAACCCCCCCCCCCCCCCCGGCCCGAAAATCTCGGAAATGGAAGATCCGGGGAAACGATGATTACATTCGGGCCAACTGCAGACCCGGAGCAACAAGTGGGGAACTGTTGCTCTGCCCCGGATTTTATCAGGGAGTGACGCCGGGGCAACAACTAGTGCGGAATCGGCCTTACAGACGCCTGTCTCTTCCCCTCTCCACAACAGACACCCTGTGAAGTCGGTGGGGCTGAGAGAGCTCTTTCGAGAAACAACAAGTATAAAACTTAGGGCCCTATCTATTGCTTTGGCAAAATAGGGAGCTCTAGCTTCTTATTCCAGTAATTCCTGGGACTTTGCATGCCATATTTATTAATCGACATCCCATCTTCATAAACAAATATCACAGGTTTTATTTTTCCCCCTTGATTCAATGAGAGCTTCCAAGAGTAAAGGAGATTCGGAAACACTGAGTGCTGCAGGGCCATATTTAGATACCAACAGATGTTGCAGCTGTAATACTGCCATTCCACAGAGGTTGACGGGTCCCACCTAGACTTCAGCTGAGAAAATAACAAGAACTCTTTCAAGTCTAAAATGCTCCAGAGCCAAAAACAAGCAGTGTGTCTGAACCAGCTGGACTCAGAAGCATTTTATAGGAGTCAGGATGGACCACCTGACCTGCTACGGCCTATCAGCTTTGACACGATTCCTTAACTGGCCAATGGCTGGTCTACCTGTAGTTCCTCCCTTGGCCAGTGGTGGCGCACAGGTCCCCAATTCAAGACCTAGTACAGGGGAAGATTGGTCAAGCAACTGAGAAAAGGAATTCTTTTCTTAAAAAATAAGTGAATAATGTAGTGAGAAATCAAGAGCCACGTGGGCAGTTATTGCAAGCCACGAAGCGGCAACTGGGGGAGGAAAGGAAACTTTGCCAGAATGCTTTATTTCAGTTCCTGCATACCAAATAATTTGCAAAATAAATCTCCAAAGCACATTAAGGTTCCATTTGTGAAGCTAATAAAAAGAGTTTCAATTTGTACCCGGAGTGTTCCAGACGCGCTGTAATTGCCAGATGTAACAAAAGATCACTCTTACTGCCTTCGTTTTTCTTGCAGATGGGCACCAGCTCCCTTGGGGGCGAGGAATCCAAACTCCCAGGAGCCAGATTTATTTGCTTAAAGAGTTACATAAGTGACTCTCCCTCACTCACTCCCTTCACATGTGCATGCACACCTCTACCTGGCAGGCTGTTAAAAAACGCCACAAATAATCTCCTTCCTACACGTTCTCACAGGCAACAAAAAGATGCAAGTGAGAGGATCCAAGATCCACACTTCGGACATGTTCAGGAGCTGACTGGAATGTGTCGATGGATCTAGCACTGTGTGTGAGGCCTGAATATGGAAGATAGGTAGGTTTCAAGCAGTGCTCCCTCTAAGCTATGGAGTCTTGTGAGCAAAAGTCCTACTTTAACTAGCATTAAAGTTTTGAGTTAGCGATTTGCAGGGGTCCGTTGGAGCAGGAGCGCACAGGAGCGCAGCTCCGGGAGTGAGGAGCCCAGGGGGCAGGCACATGACCAAGCCCCGCCCCCCTCCTCGGCTTCCCCGAACAGTGCAGAGGCGCAGCGCCCCGGGGAAAGCCCTGCTAGGGTCTTTATTGTTTTTAATGTTTTTTTTAATATTGATAATTTTATCATTGTTCCTTTTAGGACTGTGTGCTGCTTTTCCAGAGACTTGCTCAAGGTGGCATCTAAATCTTCTAAGTATACCATTTTTTATCTGGGCACATGGCACATAAGTACTGGAGAAATTTCACCAACCCTTCAGCAGCTTCCACCCCATCAGTTTGGTGTAGTGGTCAGGAGTTGGACTCTAATCTGGGAGAACCGGGTTTGATTCCCCACTCCTCCACATGCAGCTGCTGGGGTGACCTTGGGCCAGTCACAAGTTCTCTCAGAGCTGTTCTCTCATGAGCAGTTCTCAAAAGACCTCTCTCAGCCCCACCTACCTCACAGGGTGTCTTGTTGTGGGAAGGGGAAGGGGAAGGGATGGGTGGTGCATGTGTCCTGGGTATCTCAAGTCTACTGGAAACCTGGTGGTTTCAAGGGAGCAGGAAGAGAATGAGGGTGTGTTCTTGACGCTTCTTTTTCTTGCACAAAGTATTGGATGGGGAAGGGAATGGAGGAAGAGCAGGTCAGTTTCACTCCCCTGTGGAGTGGAGCCTGAGGGGTGGGTGTTGACTTCTGACACACTTCCAGTATGTTAGGGGGTGTGGCATATGCAAATAAGTTATGCAAATGAGTTATGCTAATGAGCTCCTGCACCCTTTTTCTACGAAATTACCGCTGGCGATTTGGCTACTGCATAAATTAGTTTGCTCTGGAGCCATCCTTCCTGAGCTGAGACAAAAATGCATAAGCCAGAGGCTAAAAAACTGTGAGCTAGCTCACACTAACTCAGCTTAGGGGGGACACTAGTTTCAAGCTACAAATACAGAGCTAAGAGCGGCTAGGGTTCTCAGATCTGTAGTTTGTCTCTGAATTACAGCACTCTTGGATTCTTCAAGGGTGGTGCTGGGGGGGGGGGGCTGCTAAACTACTTAAGCCTGAAAGTTTAGACCTTTTATGATTGATTGATTGATTGATTGATTGCATGTACATGCCACCTCTTCAGCAGCCTGCTCAGATCAGCGTACCAAATAGCACCAGAGAAAATCCGAAGAACCATTAAGATTCAAAGCCATTAAAAACCAAAGCAGCACAAAAGATCTTAGAAGAGCACCAGCAGTAGAAAAACCCAGAACATAAAACATTTGGCAACCTAGATAATCCTCGGATCACACATTACAAAAAACAATTTAAAAGACCAGATCCCTAGCTAATGAACATAAGGGAAGTCATGCTGGCCCATCCAGTCCAACACTCCGTGTCACACAGTGGCCAAAACCCGGGTGCCATCAGGAAGTCCACTAGCAGGGCCAAAACTCCAGAAGCTTTCCCACTGTGGCCCCCCGCGCACCAAGCTGGAACGTTTCCTGAGGAGGGCAAGGAAGATGGTGAGGGGCTTGGAGACCAAGTCCTGTGAGGAAAGGTTGAAGGAGCTGGATGTGTTTAGCCTGGAGAGGAGATGACTGAGAGGGGACAGGATAGTCATCTTCAAGTACTTGGAGGGCTGTCATCTGGAGGATGGGGCGGAGTTGTTTTCTGTTGCCCCAGAAGGTCTGACCAGAACCAACGGGTCGCAATTAAATCAGAAGAGTTTTCAGCTAAACATTAAAAAGAACTTCCTGACAGCTAGAGCGGTTCCTCAGTGGAACAGGCTTCCTCGGGAGGTGGTGGGCTCTCCTTCTCTGGAGGTTTTCAAACTGGCTAGATGGCCATCGGACAGCAATGCTGACTCTGTGAACTTAGGCAGATCATGAGACGGGGGCAGGAAGGGTTTCATCAGGGCTTAGTTCTTGTGGCCCTTTCTTACACGCCCAGGGAAATGCTGATCGCTACTTTGGAATCAGGAAGCCATTTTTCTCCAGGCCTTTTTGGCTGAGGATCCTGGAGGTTTTTTGACATCTTCTGGGCCTGGAACAGGGGTCACTGGAGGTTTTTTGTCATCTTCTAGGCATGGAACAGGGGTCACTGGAGGTTTTTTGTCATCTTCTGGGCATGGAACAGCAGTCACTGGAGGTTTTTTGTCATCTTCTGGGCATGGAACAGCAGTCACTGGAGGTTTTTTGTCATCTTCTGGGCATGGAACAGCGGTCACTGGAGGTTTTTTGTCATCTTCTGGGCATGGAACAGCGGTCACTGGAGGTTTTTTGTCATCTTCTAGGCATGGAACAGGGGTCACTGGAGGTTTTTTGTCATCTTCTGGGCATGGAACAGCGGTCACTGGAGGTTTTTTGTCATCTTCTGGGCCTGGAACAGGGGTCACTGGAGGTTTTTTGTCATCTTCTGGGCATGGAACAGCGGTCACTGGAGGTTTTTTGTCATCTTCTGGGCCTGGAACAGCGGTCACTGGAGGTTTTTTGTCATCTTCTGGGCCTGGAACAGGGGTCACTGGAGGTTTTTTGTCATCTTCTGGGCATGGAACAGCGGTCTGGAGGTTTTTTGTCATCTTCTGGGCCTGGAACAGCGGTCACTGGAGGTTTTTTGTCATCTTCTGGGCCTGGAACAGCGGTCACTGGAGGTTTTTTGTCATCTTCTGGGCCTGGAACAGCGGTCACTGGAGGTTTTTTGTCATCTTCTGGGCCTGGAACAGCGGTCACTGGAGGTTTTTTGTCATCTTCTGGGCCTGGAACAGGGGTCACTGGGGGTGTGGGGGGAGGTATTTGTGAATTTCCTGCACTGTGAAGGGGGTTGGACTAGATGACCCTGGAGGTCCCTTCCAGCTCTGTGATTCTATGACTACAGAGCCTCACTTGCCCCAGACTGAGAGTTCCTATCTATACCTTGTGGCTCACAGCCACTGATGGACCTCAGCTCCATTGTTTCTCCAATCCCCTCTTGAAGCCGTCCGTGCTTGTAGCTGCCACCACCTCCTGCGGCAGTGAATTCCATGTGTTCATGACTCTTTGGGTGAAGAAGGACTTCCTTTTATCTGTTCTAAGCCTACTGCTCATCAATTTCATTGAGTGCCCGGGTCAAAAGACGAACGTTGGCCTGGTGCTTAAAAGAGAGTAGAGGAGATGTCGGGTGAGTTTCAAGGGGGAGGGCATTCCAAACGCAAGGGCACCACCACTAAAAAAGTCCTGTCTCTGGTTTCCACCTGCCTCACCTCTGCAAGCAAGGACACAGAGGACCAGGGCCTGAAAGGTGTGATCGCGCTGCTTCTAGGTTTGCCAGGACTCCAGACCTGCTCCAAATTGTTTTAATGATTCATTAAATCTCAGGGCCAGAAGCCAGAAAGGGGTAGAATTATTCTCTGTGGTTCTTCGGGGTTTGAGGCAGAGCCTGGTCCTTTTGAACTGGAGGTGCAGGGGGTTGAACCAAGAACCTTCTGCATGCAAAGTAGAGGCTCTTCTACTGAGCCGTGGACCCTCTGCATTCAGTTAAGTTAAAAACCATGCTTTGTGCATAAACTACATCTTCCTGTCTGCACTGTGCGCAAACCCACCTTAGTCACGATCTTCTCAGAAAGATCGCAGTGATATTATGCAGATGTTCCAGAAAGGGCCGCTTTGTTTTAGGAACGAAAGTGGAGCAAAACAATCAGGTGGAAGCAAGAACTGTAGGCGTACGTACCACAAGGATGAGCCCTCGCACTGCAAACAGGTTCAGAGGTGC
The DNA here is from genome assembly GCA_029233225.1 of Lepidodactylus listeri. Lineage (NCBI taxonomy): Eukaryota > Metazoa > Chordata > Lepidosauria > Squamata > Gekkonidae > Lepidodactylus > Lepidodactylus listeri. The sequence goes on along the minus strand of JARCFY010000021.1, from coordinate 7,437,400 downwards.
AGTCCCAGCTCAAATTTGAGAGAGAGAGAGAGAGTGTGCGGTGCAGTGGTTAGAGTGTCAGGCTAGGATCTGGAAGACCTGGATTCGAATCCCCGCTTTGTTATGGAGGCTGGCTGGGTAACCTTGGGCCCGTCAAATTTCAGTCTAGCCCACCTCACCAGGTTGTTGTGAGGATAAGACGGAGAATTAAGTAAGCTGCATTGGGTCCCCACGGGGAAGGAGCTGGGGTATAAACAAAGTAAATAAAATAAGCTGAGCTTTCTCCTTCCAGTTATTTCCATTTCTCCCTGCCACTCCATCCGTTTCCTTTGCCGGCTCCTTCAGCCTCCTAAGATTTTTTTTTAATTTGCTGTCAAGGGGTTATCAAGGCAAGAGATGACCAAGAGTGGTTAGTTACTGCCTGCCTCTGCATAGCAACCCTGGACCTCCTGGCTGGTCTCCCATCCAAATACTGATCAGGGCCGACCCTGCTTAGCTTCCGAGATCTGACAAGATCAGGCTAGCCTGGGCCATCCAAATCAGGGCAGAAATGAACAGAGATGGTGGGTTAGTGCTTGCCTCTGCATAGCAACCCTGGACCTCCTGGCTGGTCTCCCATCCAAATACTGAACAGGGCCGACCCTGCTTAGCTTCCGAGATCTGACAAGATCAGGCTAGCCTGGGCCATCCAAATCAGGGCAGGAATGAACAGAGGTGGTGGGTCCCTGCTTACCTCTGCATAGCAACCCTGGACCTCCTGGCTGGTCTCCCATCCAAATACTGACCAGGGCTGACCCTGCTTAGCTTCCGAGATCTGACGAGATCAGGCCAGCCTGGGCCATCCAAATCAGGGCAGAGATGAACAGAGGTGGTGGGTCACTGCTTGCCTCTGCATAGCAACCTTGGACCTCCTGGCTGGTCTCCCATCCAAATACTGACCAGGGCCAACCCTGCTTAGCTTCCCAGATCTGACAAGATCAGGCTAGCCTGGGCTGTGCAAGTCAAGGCAGAGACGAACAGAGGTGGTGGGTCACTCCTTGCCTCTGCATAGCAACCCTGGGCTACCTGGCTGGTCTCCCATCGAAGTACTGACCTGTGCCGACCCTGCTTAGCTTCCAAGATCTGACAAGATCAGGACAGCCTGGGCTATCCAGGCCAGGCCTTCCTATGAAGAGCTGCGTTCGTGGGGACGAGCAACAAGCGGCAAGAGGTATCTCAACAGCCCACTGTCAAAACAATCACCAACACTTGAAGGCGCAGGTGGAACGGTTGCCTTCCGCCAGGCCTCCCCCCCCACGCAGGCAGCCTTTATCCAAACTGACCCCTCCCAACTCCAGCAGATGTTGGGTCCTTGCAACTAGGTCAGCTTGAACTGGAGCGCTCCCCCCCCCCCCCCCCCGTGGCTAAAGACCGAGGAGAGAAAATTAAATCGGGCTTTTTGCTTGCGAAAAAGCTGGGATACAGTCAAACACGGGAGCACTGTGTTCTTGGGGGGGGGGGGGGTTTGCTGTGAAACAGACTGATTTCACCTCGGGTTCAGCTGAGATTTCACCGTTAGGGTGTGAAGTTTTTAAAAACTTAAGGAGGGCATATTCGTCCGAGACTGGAGGAAGCGAAGCACGCAATCCCCTAAAAGAACAAGGGTGTTATAGGACTGCGGGCAAGGAGGGACAGGCCGGCAGCTAAAATACACTGACAGCAAGGGAAAACACTTGCTGTGGAAAAAATGGCTTTTTCCCCATCAGAAAAATAATACCCTGATATGGATGTAGGGGTTAGCCTGATCTCATCAGAGCTTGGAAAGTAAGCTGGGTCGGCCCTGGACAGGAGACCCTTGAGGAAGTCCAGGGTCTGGACTCAGAGGAAGGCAATGGCAAAGGGCCTCGGAACATCTCTCACCTTGAAAACTGTATAAGGTCACCAGACGTGGAAGGAAGGGAGGGAGGGAGGAAGGGAGGGAGGGAGGAAGGGAGGAATGAAAGAGGAAGGAAGGGAGGGAGGGAAGGAGGGAGGAAGGGAGAGAGGGAGGGAGGAATGAAGGAGGAAGGGAGGGAGGGAGGGAGGGAGGAAGGGAGGGAATGAGGGAGGGAGGAATGAAGGAGGAAGGAAGGGAGGGAGGGAGGGAGGGAGGAATGAAGGGAGGGAGGGAAGGAGGAAGGGAGGGAGGAAGGGAGAGAGGGAGGGAGGAATGAAGGAGGGAGGGAGGAAGGGAGGGAGGAATGAAGGGAGGGAGGGAGGAAACCACCTGATTTTCACCCTTTGTTCCCTGGCACAAGTAGAAATCTCAGAGCTCTAAAGCTTTCTGGATGGCTAGACTCCATCAACAGCCTTTATCCATATGGAGGGTTTGACAACACTATGGAAATTAATTAGGATTCACTTGATGGATCTGTCGATTACCCAGGTTAATCAACTAAAGCGTCCCTTTGTCACTTGACAGACAGAAGAAAAAAAATTATAGACATGCAACGGTAAATTTTTTCAAAGCCCCTCTGGAAACTGCTCTGCACGTGAACTGATTTCCCAATCCCCTTCTAATGTTTTCATGTCTTCCTGCAGCACAATGCCTACAGCGCAGGGGCGAAAGGGACCGAGCCCGGATCCAAGCGGACTGTGTGAACGCAACCCCAGCGGCGCCTTTGCCGGTGTCGCTCCACCCGATGCTAATTTCTATTTTCTGAGCGCTTATGGGATAATTAGACAGGGAGCCAAACAAGAGCATAAACAGAACATTAAGGGAGCTTGGAAATAGCAGGGTGCCTGCAGCTGCCGCCGAAACCGAGCAAGGCGCGTGGGTTACCCATTTGCATAAGCGATGCAAAGTGGAAGCGGAATCCGGACACACGCACTCACCCCGAGCCTTTCAGCTTTGCATGAAATTTCAGCCACGGGGACAGGAACGCGACCGGGAGGGGCTGCAGCTCACTGGGGGAGCGTCTGCTTGGCGTGCAGAAGGTCCCAGGTTCAAGCCCCGCCATCTCCAGTTAACAGGACAAATCAGCCGGTGATGTGTTCCCTCTAAGCTGAGTCAGTGTGAGCTAGCTCACAGTTTTTTTAGCCTCCAGCTCACACAGTTTTGTCTCAGCTCGTGAAGGATGGCTCCAGAGCAAACTAATTTGTGCAGCAGCCAAATCGCTTGCTCACAACTTTAATGCCAGTGGCTTACAAAGTGGAATTTTTCCTCACAGGTCTCCACAGCTTAGAGGGAGCATTGGGAGAGCCAGCGCCGGTCTGAGTTCACAGTATTGACCTCAATGGTCCAATACAATCGGATTCTGTAGAAGGCAGCTTCAGGTCTTCACCAGCACTCTTTGCCACTTTGTCTTGTCAAATCTTTCAAGAGGTGTTACTAAAACGACGCGAGGAAAAAAAAACGTGTGCGTGCAATCCGAGGGTCCCAGGAAGGGAACGGAGGATGGTTTGAGCCTTCAAAACTTCAGATATCACGTTTGCAGGTCACCCAATCTGCATTGTATCCGCTAAGGAAAGGAAGGGTCTGACACAGATTCTGTGGAGAATTCTGGTGCGGTGACTTCTGAATGCAAGCCCAACATAGGTGGGATACAGGTCGCCCCACTTATTTTTTTTGGGGGGGGTGTATTTTTTTATGTGTGTGTGTGTGTGTGTGTGTGTGCACCTGGAAGTCATGGCAACCTCTGGTGACTGACCCCTACAGGGGGCCTGAAGGATATTCAGAGAGGTGGCTGAATAAAGCCTGCCCCCACCTCCCGCCTCTGGTATTCCAAGGAGGTCTCCCATCCAAGCTCTTGCCAGGGTCGACCCTGCTTAGCTTCTGAGATCTGACGAGAATGGGCTTGCCTGGGTTTTCCAGGTCAGGTCACCTCACTTATTTTTGACCCGTCTACTTCACATGGCTTCCATCGTGGATTCCCAGGTCATCACCAGTCCAGGGGTCACCAGTCCAGATACTGACTGGTCCTGTTTGGTGCTGAACTCAGAACAGGGTCAGGGAGATTTGTGTTCAGATCTCTCCTCTGGCATGGAACTCACTGGCGACCTTGGGACAGTCACACGCTCCCTTTAAGCAGTGGAAGTCTTGTGAATAAAAATTCTACTTTGTGAGCTGCTGGCATTAAAGCTGTGAGCGAGCGATTCGGCTGCTGCATAAATTAGTTTGCTCTGGAGCCGTCCTTCCTGAGCTAAGACGAAAATGTGTGAGCCAGAGGCTAAAAAAACAGTGAGCTAGCTCACACTAACTTAGAGGAAACATGTGAGGCTTCTGAATAGTCAGCAAAAGATCAGACCTTTGTTGAATCAAAGTTCTTTATTGTCAAATACTGCAAACAGGTTCTCAGTGTTTGTTAGAGATGCTTAATGAAAGACAGTCAGTGTTAATATACTCTCCAGTCACAACTGAACCCCAACCTTAGGCCAATCAGGATCAGAGGGTGAACGCGGGAAAAGAAAGGGGACCGTTGAGGTTCCCACAGCAAGGTGAGAAAGTTATAAAAATTCCCTTCTTGATCTGAGTGACCCACATGTGTGAAGCTAGGCACAACAGTTCCAGGCAAGCAGCCATAAAGAAGCACCCAAGGTCTTCACAACAAGATAACACACACTGGCCCGGAAAGAGGGAGGAGGGATGCATGGGAGTGAAGACCATTTGTTTTCGGTGACGTGCAGGAATTTGGGTCGCCACTCTCCCGCCTAGAAATTGTAACATAAACCAGAGCAACCAATATACTTCGAAGTGACATTTACAGCTGCATAGGGGAAGGGGGTTGAGACAGATAAGGGGTGCAGGCAAGGGATTCACGAGAACAAAGAAAACGAAAGCAAAGTACAGAGATGCTATTGTCAGTTCCTGACAAAACACTGCTCTCAGCCTGGCCTACCTCACAGGGTGGCTGAGCAGATAACACAGGGCAGGGAGAAGCCCCCTCTAAGTTCCTTGGAGGAACAACAGTAAAAATACTCTAGGCAGATAGAGGGACAAGGCAAGGGACTCTGCGGGGGTGGGGGGACACACACACTGTTGCCCTTTAGAGGGGAAACAGCGACCGCGAAGACCGTGTTTCTCGACACAGGTTGCAGGAATAAAACTGTTAATATCAGACCAGCTTTCCTTCAAGGAGTCTCTTCCACAATTCGGGACTGAAATCCACTGCTCCAAGTGGAGGAGGCCAAGAGCAATTAAAAGAGGTCAGACAGGCGGTATTTTTATATGTTGCACAGCCGGACTAAAGCCTTATTTATTTATTTGTTGTTGCAATTTGTATCCCACCTTGCCGGACATGTTATCTTCAGGGGTCATTTCGTCGAAAGAGAGGTGCAGGAGCTCGTTAGCATAACTCATTAGCATAACTTTTTGCATATGCTACACCACCTAACATCACCGGAAGTATGTCAGAAGGAAGGAGGGAAGGAGGGAAGGAGGGAAGGAGGGAAGGAAGGAAGGAAGGAAGGAAGGAAGGAAGGAAGGAAAGAAAGAAAGAAAGAAAGAAAGAAAGAAAGAAAGAAAGAAAGAAAGAAAGAAAGAAAGAAAGAAAGAAAGAAAGAAAGAAAGAAAGAAAGAGCTGGCAGAGAGGGGACCGCTACTAATCCAAGCCTCAGAAATGCCACTATTCTGGGAGGATAGCTTCAGTGGTGGCCGAAGCCTTCAGAAGGCTGGTCGGAGGAACAAGGACCTTTCCAGGGGACGGGGTCATTTTGCTGCAGCCAGGACACAAGCAGGCATTCCCCCTTGGGTGGGGGGCTGGCACCAACTCCCGGAGCTGAGCTCCCCTGAGCTCCTGCTCGAAAGGACCCCTGGTTATCTTGCAGACAAGCGATTTATGTCCACCCCATTTTGCCCAACAGATACATTACCAAGGCAGGGCCTGAGCCCCTGAAAAGCTGCATTCTCTACGGTGAGGTTCACATGGCATTGGCAACCTACAGAAGTTGGGGCGGGGTTTTTTCACCCCAAACCATGTTGTTGACAGTAAGGAGCAACTGAGGGCATCTCCGCCTTGGCAAGCGGGATGCCCTTTCTCCTGCCACTTGTGTGAGGCTGCGCAGTGTTGAAAGGAAAGCATTCTGTCTCTACCGGCTCTCTAAAAAGTCACAGCAGAGTCCTTGGGGGCACGCTGGGCTCAGATTAAATCCTGCCGCAAAGTTCATTTCCCTGCTTTGATAGGGCTGCCAACTCTGGATTGGGAAATCCCTGGCGATTTGGGGTTGCAGCCGGGGAGGGGTGGATTTGAGGAAGGGAGGAAACGAGGCAGGGTGTAATGCCATAAGTCCACCCTAAGAGGAGAAGAAGAGGAGGAGAAGAAAGAAAAGAAGGAGAAGAGAAGAAGAAGAAGAGATTGGATTTATACCCCGCCCTTCACTCACTTGGAGTCTCAGAGCGGCTTACAAACTCCTTTCCCTTCCCCCTCCCCACAACAGACACCCTGGGAGGTAGATGGGGCTGAGAGAGCTCTGAGAGAAATGTCCTTGAGAGAACAGCTCTGAGAGAACTTGAGACTAACCCAAGGTCACACCAGGAGCTGCATGTGGAGGAGTGGAGAATCAAACCCGGTTCTCCAGTTTGCCACTCTTAGCCACTACACCAAACTGGCTCTCTAAAGCAGCCATTTTCTCCAAGGTGGTTGACTATTTCTGTAGTCTGGAGGTCAGTTGTCGTTCCAGGGGACTGCCAGATCCTGCATGGAGAACGGTAAACCTACCCTTTGACAAGTCTTCAGGAATTCCTGCCAGCTAGACTGCAGTTTCTTCCTCCTCCCCTCAGGTTCCTGCCTCTCTGCCCACAGGCTGCTCTATATAGGGTTGCCATCTTCCCAGTGGCACCTGGAGATCTCCCACTATTACAGTTAATCTCCACATGACCAAGATCAGTTCCCCTGGAGAAAACGGCTGCTTTGGAAGGCGGACTCTATGGTGGTATACCTGGGTGAGGTTCCTCCCCTTCCCAAACTCCGCCCTCCCCAGGCTCCACCCCCAAAATCTCCAGATATTTCCCAACCCAGAGCTGGCACTCCCATGACCCTTAATTCATTTTGCTCCTCGACTCCCCTGTCTTTTACCCCTTCTCAGACACACCAGCCACTCAGTTCTCCGGGGCCTATCCTTAGCTTTTGCAAACAGTAGAGAGCCCATCCGCTCTCGTGTGAACTTTTATATCCAGCCACTGGCCTGTTACTTTCCCCAGAGAAGCTGCCCTGCTGGTGGACATTCTATTCCAGCCATTCCGCCCCCCCCCCCAATTGAGCAGCTAGAATATTTGTGAATATTCCATAACAGCGCAGCAGCTCAGCTAGTGGGAGCGAGAGAGGACGTTCTGCCAAGAGGTAATAAACAAGGCCCAGAAAGAAATCTGCGACCTGAATAAACACTTCCCTGTAACCTGTAGAGACAAAACAGAGGGAGGAGGTAGAGAAATGAGCATCGTTATCCTCAGGGCCTAAAGCATCTTCTGCGGGTTGAGTGGAAAATGTTGCAACCAACCTTATGGAGCTGTTCTGAGGATGTACGAAGCTAGGATTGTAAACCATTTCCACCCCCCCCCCCCCACAGCTCAACCGCTCCATAAATGGAAAACGATAAAAAAATAATGACTATTTATTCAACACAAAACCAAATTTGCCCTTTGGGATGAACAGTGAGCCCACAGAATTTAAATGCATTAGCAGAGTTCTGCCACAGCATCATTTGTGGGTAGCAGATTTGATTTCTGAAGCAATCCGAGAAGGATGCGAGGAAGAGGGATTCTCGCTAGAAACTGGCTGCCCGACACAATCTCCTCCCCCACCCCTGAGTAAACTCACTGGTTGCCCGGGGAGCGCTTTGTCTAGGTCAGATTAGTAATTACTAATAGGTTCCACAGGAGAGAAGAGGGTGGAGTACAGCTGGAAGACAGGTGTGGAAAAACTGAGTTCACCTCTGTTCTTCTGCACAACTAGCTCAGCGGGAAAGCAGGGATGGTAACATAACATCCATCGTAAAAGGAGGGAAAATATGTCTGACTATCTCTCTGTCTCTCACTCACAGGGACAGATATATTCTTATTTCAAGGAGCTCCGAACAGTGTACGTAGCTCTCCTGTCCCCCATTTTATCCTCCTGACAGCCCTGCGAGGTGGGTTATGGTGTGAAAGAATGATTAGCCAATCATCACCCAAGGTCTCTAGCAATGGTTTTTATTTTTAAAACGTGCAACTAGATAGAGAGTTTGCAGTTGCGGGAGGGAAAGAGGTGCAGTTCCCAATGAACATTTCTGCAGATCAAAAATCAAAACATCACACAAAAACTGCACTAGGCTAGTACATATTGATAGGGCCCAATAACCGAGCAAGCATACCTATTTCTTCCCCACCGGATAAAGACTTTCCTTCTTTGTTCTCCCTTCCTCTCTTTTAGTATCACAATGTCCCTGTGAGGTGGGTCAGGCTGAGAGTGTGCAACTGGCCCAAGGTCACCCAGCGAGCTTCTACACCATAGTGGGAGGATCTGAACCTGTGTCCCCAGACCCCAGTATAACCCTCGAACCAGTCCTCCGCATTCCCCAATTTTAGATTACAGGTTCGACGCTGCCTCCTTGTTTGAAGAAGAAGAAGAGATTGGATTTATACCCCGCCCTCCATTCCCCAAGGGAGTCTCAGAGCGGCTTACAAACTCCTTTTCCCTTCCCCTCCCCACAACAGACACCCTGGGAGGTAGGTGGGGCTGAGAGAGCTCTTTCCCAAGCTGTCCTTGAGAGAACAGCTGGTACAGAGCTATGGCTTGCCCAAGGTCATCCAGCCAGGTGCAAGTGGAGGAGTGGGGAATCAAACCCGGTTCTCCCAGATTAGAGTCCGCGCACTTAACCACTACGCCAAACTGGCTCTCTAGTTTGGGCCGCAGTTCATGAGAAAAACTGAAATTCAATATGCAAGGTACAGAATTATCAAAATCTACAGTTATCGATGAGCGAGACCATTAACTGCACGTGCAGAAAAGAACCTTCGGTGCATGCATTCGTTGGAAAGCCAGCTTTGATACCTAACACAGATATCCAATACCGATATCTAATATTAGTGAGGGGGGGCTTGTTTTTTGTAGTTGTTGATTTGACCAGGCACCGGCGGCCACAAAGAATCGCTCCAGGTGTTTTTATTTCTAGAAAAGGGGCAACTTTAAATGCAGAGGGGGAATTCCTCCATAGTTTGCTCCCTCAGAAAGTCTTCAATTAAATGGAGTGGTATCTGGTGTTACAGGGTTGCCAGCAGAGTTCCCTCTAAGCTGAGTCAGTGTGAGCTAGCTTGCAGCTTTGTAGCCTCTGGCTCACACATTTTTGTCTTAGCTCAGGGAGGACGGCTCCAGAGCAAACGAATTGACGCAGCAGCCAAATCGCTCGCTCACGACTGTAATGCCAGGAGCTCACAAAGTAGAATTTTTGCTCACCAGACTCCATAGCATAAGAGGGAGCATTGGTTGTCAGCTACAGGTTAGGAAATTCCTGGAGATTCGGGGACAGATCCTGGAGTTGGATGGGGGGAGCTCAGCAGGATATAATGCAGAGAAGGGATTCCCCAACACGTTGCCCGCGGGCATGGCTGGCACTTGCCAACACCTTTTCTGACGCCTGCCAAGTGTTTTCAGGAAGTAGGTGGAGCCAAGTAGGGCTTCTGTCCTGCAAGGCTTCCGATTGGCCAGTGGAGATTTGATTGGCTGTGCAGATTTGTTTTTTAATGTTGCTTTGGCAACGGCTGCCACCGCAGCCCGCGGATCTGCGCCGCCTGACTGAAGTTAAGCTGTGGCAATCATTTTGTGGCTGGCCCCGCCTCCTGCAGCAGCCATTTTGTGTCTGCGCCCACCGTGCCTGTAAGAATCCCAAATGTGCCCCCTGGCTCAAAAAGGATAGGGACCCCCGGCACAGAGTCTCGTACCCTCTGAGGCTGCCATTTTCTCCAGGGGAGCTAATTCCTGTGGTCCAGGGATCACTTCTAATTCCAGGAGAACTCCAGGCCCTACCTGGGGGTTGGTAACCCTATCTTTGGAAAGGACACGCAATGACCGTCGGAGACTGCAAGGACATCTCCGGGAACTGCCATGGGGCCAAAGTCCTCCTTACGCAAGCTCTGTCAAGTCACGAATTCATTTAATCCGATCGGATCATATTTTAGGTTATGGATAAGGGCCCGAAGTGAGTTGCCAAAGGCAATCGTAAATTTAATTCTGGCACCAGCAGGGAAACCTCAAATATATGCTACGTTAGGGGTTTTTGTTTTTAATTAAACAGGAAGTCCAAGAGTGCTTCTTTCAGTCGGGTGGCAGATTCTGTGATACAACACTGAAGTCACGGATCACAAGAGGTTGTTATAAAACAGGCCTACTGAAGGTTGCTTTATAAATTATTGTTGTTGTTGTTACTTCATACACACACCAAACAAACGACAGCAACAAAACCAACCAGCAAAACCATCTGTAGCTTCCTATCCGATCTAAAAATAACGCCATCTTATTATGGTAATGTTCCAACCAAAAAAAACGCAAAACCCCTAGCAACGAAACATTAAAACATGAATAATTAGGTGAGAAAAAAAGAGAAGGGAGCGTTTCCATCTAGTCGGATGTAATTTTACATATTTTTCATTGATTCCGTTTCTATAAAATAATATCCTCTGATACGTCTATCCGGTGTCTTAGTCAAAATTTCAAATCAAGGTTTCCACCCAGTTAGAGACCATTTTTCAGTGAGCTATACTCTGGAAATTCCATTAAATAACCGATGAAGCAATTTTCCAAATTATCTAAAAATAGTCTTTCTTTTTGTTCTCCCCGGGACTCATCTAATCTTGTTTCTTAAATTTCCAGGTACTGCTGCGTTCTTTAATTTAGCTCGCCCCCAGTGCTCCCTCTAAGATGTGGAGTCTTGTGAGCAAAAGTTCTACTTTGTGAGCCACCGGCACTAAAGTGGCGAGCGAGCGATTTGGCGGCCGCTGCATAAATCAGTTTGCTCGGAAGCCGTCCTTCCTGAGCAAAGGCAAAAACTTGTGAGCCGGAGGCTAAAAAATGGTGAGATGGCTCACACTGACTCAGCTTAGAGGGAACACTGCACCGATCCAAAGATTACTGAGGATTGCTAACCTCCAGGTGGAGTTCCCCTGGAATCACAGCTGAACTCCAGACTAAGCATCAGTTCTCCCAGAAAAAAATGGTAGTTTCAGTGGACAGGTGGGGCCTAGAGTCCTCCAGACTCCAGCGCTGATCTACTAGAGGGAAAGGGCAGTTTTGGACTCTATGGCATTATCTCCCAGCTGAGCTTCTTTTCCAGCACTCCAGTAATTTCCCAACCTGGAGTTGGCAACCCCAGGCATACTGTCTGCCATTCCATCCCCTGTACGCCTGAGTAACACGTACAAAAGGGACCAAATTGACTACGTGGTATTGGAAGCCAGGCCACCAAACTGTACAGACTACTGGAAACAATAGCTGACTGCTGCCGAGACAAGTGTGGATCTGTGGACCCCCAGGTTATAGGAAAGGACTGTACCGCATTCCCCGGTTCTGTACAACCCTTTTCATGTGACTGGCAGATCTGAAGCCACCCTGCAATGCTTCACAATGCTCACCAGCCCTCAGGGTGGGGGACGCAGCAGGACAGCTGTCGCCTCTAAAGAAAACAACCGTGCCCCCATGTCACGCATGGACACACACATAAAGCTGCCTTCTATTGATGGTCCGTCAAGGTCAGGATCGTCCACTTAGGCTGGCAGCGGCTCTCCAGCATCTTAGGTATAAGCCTTTCACATCACCTATCCCCAGGGGTCATTTCATAGAAAAAGAGGTGCAGGAGCTCATTAGCATAACTCATTTGCATAACTCATTTGCATATGCCACACCCCCTAACATGCCGGAAGTGTGTCAGAAGGCCACACCCACCCCTCAGGCTCCACTCCACAGGTGAGTGAAACTGACCTGCTCTTCCTCCAGTCCCTTCCCCATCCAATACTTTGTGCAATAAAAATAAGCGTCAAGAACACACCCGCATTCTCTTCCTGCTCCCTTGAAACCACCAGGTTTCAAGTAGACTTGAGATACCCAGGACATGTGCACCACCCATCCCTTCCCCTTCCCCTTCCCCACAACAAGACACCCTGTGAGGTAGGTGGGGCTGAGAGAGCTCTTTTGAGAACTGCTCATGAGAGAACAGCTCTGGGAGAACTTGTGACTGGCCCAAGGTCACCCCAGCAGCTGCATGTGGAGGAGTGGGGAATCAAACCTGGTTCTCCCAGATTAGAGTCCAACTCCTGACCACTACACCAAACTGATGGGGTGGAAGCTGCTGAAGGGTTGGTGAAATTTCTCCAGTACTTATGTGCCATGTGCCCAGATAAAAAATGGTACACTTAGAAAATGTATATGCCACCTTGAGCAAGTCTCTGGAAAAGCAGCACACAGTCATAAAAGGAACAATGATAAAATGATCAATATTAAAACAAAATATTAAAAACAATAAAGACCCTAGCAGGGCTTTCCCCGGGGCGCTGCGCCTCTGCACTGCTCAGGGAAGCCGAGGAGGGGGCGGGGCTTGGTCATGTGCCCGCCCCCTGGGCTCCTCACTCCCGGAGCTGCGCTCCTGTGCGCTCCCGCTCCAACGGACCCCAGCCTATCCATCCGAGCCTTTTAAATTGAGAGGATTGAACCTGGGACCTTCTGGGTGCCACACAGACGTTCTACCACCGAGCCACGCCCCCTCCTTAAATTTCTGCATCTCTTCTTCACGAACACATGAAGCTCAGGACAACATGACTGGTGGTCTTGTGTATTTCACATCACACAAAGCTACATCAAACTGGATCACCTTTGGTCCAAGGTCAGAATTGCCAGCTCAGGTTGGCAGCAGCTCTTGGAGGTCTCAGGTCTTTCCCGTCACCTCCTGCCTGGTCCTCTTAACTGGAGATGCTGCCGGGGATTGAACCTGGGACCTTCTGCATGCCAAGCAGATGCTCTGCCACTGAGCCACAGCCCCTCTTTACAGCTCTCTAGGGCAGGAGTGGGCAAACTGTGGCTCGGGAGCCACATGCGGCTCTTTCACATATATTATGTGGCTCCCGGCAGGGCGGCTGGGGGAAGCTAAATATCAATAGCAAACAAATATCATTGGACAAATTAATATCATTATCAATATCTGCTTTTACCCCTTTTGTTCTTATTTTTGGCAGTCTCGTTTAATGTTAATAAAAAGCAGATTTGCTTATTTCCCAATAAAAGCAGGTGATACTTGTTCATGGCTTGTGGCTCTCAAACATCTGATGTTTATTCTGTGTGGCTCTTACGTTAAGCAAGTTTGGCCACCCCTGTTCTAGGTGGCTCTGACGCTGAGCAAGTTTGCCCACCCCCTGATCTAGGGTCTCAGGTGGAGGTCTTTCCCATCACCTCCTGCCTGGTCCTTTTAACAGGAGATGCCAGGGATTGAACCTAGAACCTTCTGCATCCCAAGCAGATGCTCTTCCTCTGAGCCACAGCCCCTCTCCTCCTCTCTGGCCCATGACGAAGAATGAATCCGGACACAGCATCGTTGTTGTATCACCCACAGCTCAGCCTCATTGGCTGTTTTCTGCAGGGACAGGTAAACTTGCCCCAGGGGGGCGCTTGCTTTGCAAGTGTCACTTGCTTTGCAAAACATAGAAGGAGACAGGAGAACTTTGTTTTTAGCAATCACCACCACATGTTTTGCCCGAGGTGGAGGCCTTACCCAGGGCTGCTGCCGGAAATCAGTTAAAACTGGGGGGGGGGGGGGGGGTTGCAACCCCACGCCAAGATCTTATGCATGCAAAATATCAAACCTCGGATCTTACGCACGTAAACCAGTTGCTCTGCTACTGAACGTTGCCCCTCTGAAGCTAGTAGGAGCTACAGAACACAGTAAAGGTTAGAAATTATCAGTCTGAAAAGCCCGGTGCGCTTTTCTCACTCGCAGCCACATGAAGCAGCTTGCCCTGAAAACCCATTTTGTAAAAGTGGTCTCTCTCTTTTTTGGCATCCGGTTTGATAGAACTGCATGGCACGTGGTCGGATTAGGGATTATACTGCCAGCGGTAAAACCGGCCTTGTAAGCAAGCTCTTAGTCCAAATGACTGCTGCCTAGCACTGCCAACTCTGGGTCGGGACATTCCTGGAGATTTGGGGTGCAAAGCCTGAGGAGGTTGGGATTTGGAAAGGGACAGGACCTCAATGGGGTATAATGCCGCAGAGGCCACCCATCAAAGGAGCCCCTTTCTCCAGGGGAACGGATCTCTGGATATCAGGTGTACTTCTAGGAGATCCCCAAACCCCACTTGGGAGTTTGACACCCCATCTGGAATGCTTGGGGGGAGCCAACTGCCACGGGGCAGAGATTTCTACACCACCCGCTCTGCCCTCTTCTGCATTAATCTGTCGATGGCAGGTAAACCGTCGCATTTGACAGTTCGTTGTTACGGGGGTCTCTCATATCGTGGGCTGCTCTGACTTGGCACGGAGAGGAGAAAAGTGGCTTAAAGTTATCCTCAATAAATAAAGTTATTTAATTATCAATTCGCAGGGTTGTCGTAAGCCGGAAGCGACTCCACGGCGCTGAAGACACCCCAAAGAATAAAGCAGTGGAAACGACTCTTCCGTCCAGCCTGCTCTAGTGAAGCAGGGTGAAAAGACAAACCTTCCGAGGTAAGACAGCAAACAAGAGACACGCTCCCAGCTGGGGACCGAGCCAAACGAGATCGGGTCGAGCAGGTCCCACAACCCGACCGGAAGCCCTTCAGACACGCACCCTTACGTGCTGCAGGACACACCTCCCGGCTCTCGAAATCGAGGCGCAGGAATCTGACTTCTGCAGAGTGACAGGTTAAATCTCTCCAGCTGGACCTCCATCGTTGTGTGAGACAACCAGGAGCGGGCAAGGATGTTAAAAGACCGCCCTGGAGCGGAGGGTGCCCTGCAGGGCCAGAAGAGCCACAGCGTCCACTCAGCTCAGACCCCGGCCAAAGCAACAACGGCAAGTGGTACAGACCTGCTCATCAGCTAAGCCTATACCAGATACCACTGCCACTGATTCAGTCCCGCCAGGTCCGAAATGAACAACCCTTGGGTCACTGCCGGGATCCCTTGACCCAAATCATTCTGGCCCATCAGTGGGAAGAAGAAAGAGGAGGAGGAGGAGGAGGAGGAGGAGGAGGAGATTAGATTGATACCCTGCCCTTCACTACCTGGAGGAGTCTCAGAGCAGCTTACAATCTCCTTTCCCTTCCCCTCCCCACAGCAGACACCCTGGGAGGTGGGTGGGGCTGAGAGAGCTCTTTTGAGAACTGCCCCTGAGAGAACAGCTCTGAGGGAACTTATGACTAACCCAAGGTCACCCCAGCAGCTGCATGTGGAGGAGTGGGGAATCCAACCCAGTTCTCCCAGATTAGAGTCCGCGCTCTCCTAACCAATACCCCAAACGGGCTCTCCAGTTTGGAAGCGAGACAAAATACGCTCACGTGTCGTTCTGCATCTTGAAGCAGGCATTTCCAGCTTCTTCCAATTTGGGGGTTCGAGCTGCTCAATGGCGCCCCAGCGGACCAGCTTGCTGCTTCTAAGGCCGCTCCAGGCCAGCTCCATTCAGAGTGCGGCCAGAGGTCAGCCACCACCTCTGAGCATGGGCAGCTAATACTCCTCTATCCACCCCCCCCCCCACCGGCTTTTTAAAAACCAGCCCAGCCCTGCTGTTTTTCAAGAGGCCTAGGAGATCAAGGGTGGTTACCAGCCGTAGTTCTGGGTCGTGGCCACAGCGGGCAAGGAGGCGGGTATGGACAGGTGAGGCAGAAGAGGAGGCAGGCAGGGTGGCAACTGCCTCGGCTGGCCCAGTTGTAAATCTGGCCCACCCACAACTCCTGCACGCGAGCTGGTCATCTCCACTGGCCTTTGCCCCCAGCAACCAAGACCTGAGGATGCCGGGTGTTTCTCCGCAACACACTCGCACTCCAGCAGGGAAAGCCAGTAGTAGATTTCGGGAGAGGCGTGCCACTCCCCCTCCCTGCTTCCAGTTTGCGCGCTGGGATCCAGGGACCCTGACATCCGATCAGGGAGCAAGGCAGCTGGTCCCTATATGCCCGCCCGCCCTCCCACCTCTGCCTCTTGGATTCCGGAAGGCGGCCTCCTCTTACCTCCGTGTGTTCCCACTCCACGCCAGGAAAGAACCGGGAAATAACTCCAGAGCTAATGCTGAGTCACTTCAAAGCTGCTCCAAGGGTGCTGAGCCCCCACCCCCGCCCGCTCGCAAGGCTGGTCCCCAAGGGAGGCACGCTCAGCCAGGAGGAGAAAGGCACCCTCTCTGCTGGCAGTGGGCCTCTCCGCGCGTCTCTTCAGCCTGCTCAGTGAGAGTCTGACAGCGTCACCCCTGGAGAAAACGTCTCTTTAATCGCTGACCCCAGAAAGCAGGATTGTGCTTCATCGGCCCTGCCAGTAACCGTCCACAGGCACTGCCCTCTGCCACCGACGGCGGGGAGCGGAGGGAGGACAAGAGAGGGCGATGCCCCCTCAATCGCTCGCCGAAGCCGCAGCTCCGGACGTCCTTGGCATTTCGGAGAGGCACCGGAGGAAAGAGAGGCACGTCGGATTGAGTCGCCAACCATTTCACAGGCCCCTGCTCTTCTGGCCTTTCCACAACAGCTGGCAGGGGGTCCCTGAGGCGATGCCTGCCCAGGCCCAGAGCGATGGTGGGGCATTCCGGGGCCCTGCCCCCTGAATTAAAAGCCCCACCCCACAAATAGCCATGCCAGAACCCTTATTTTGGACCATGACCTACATGGTACTGGGCTAACAGAAAGGGGGATTTTTGGAGATGTATCAAAGGCGACCTTCTAAGCTTTCTTGCCCCGTGGAAGGGAACTTATAAGGCATTTCACTGCCCCCCTGAGCTGTTTTCTCCTCGGAACTGACGCCCTCACTGCCCCGTCCCTTGAAAGGAAGGGCTAGAAAGAGGCTCAGAGTCTTCGAAGGCCGGCAACCAGATTAATTTAATTAACTACTGTTTAACTGCCCCTTAAAAATTGAAAGGCCTCCCCCCAACAAAGAAATCCTGGCTACAGGCCTGCTGCAAGCTAGAAAACGCTTCCCTCACTGATTCCCCCAGATCGGGTCCCAGTCCGACAACAGCCCTACTTATCTGAAGGGGGGGCAGACGGAGTGGGGAGAAGGAGAGGCTCACAGGCCTTATTTCAGTCTGGGAGAGGGAGGACTCTGCCCCGCACCTTTCAGTGTCTGAAGCACCTTTTAACGACACCCCTGCAAGGCGGGCCAGGGTCTCTGCCCCATTGCAGAGGAGGAAAGTGAGCCAAGCGAATCTGCGCCAGAGGCCTTCCCGGCTCCCCCCCCCCCCCCCCCACACACACACACTCCAGTCACCCAGTGAATCCCAGGCTCCTGTACACCCACCCTGATGCCTTTCAGCCCAGGCGCTGCAGCAGAAGTCCTCCGGCTGCACAAGGGCAGGCGTGCTGCATGTCTCCTTCCAGGCAATGCTCTTTCCCGAACGAGTCCGAGGCCGGGTGACAGCAAGCAGCCCTCCCGAAGCCTCTTGCGCCAAAGCGGCCGGAGCCTCCACGTGAACAGGGGCGGCGGAGCCAGCCCGGCCGGCTGCCCGGTGCCGCGCGGGGTGCCCATCCAACCGGTGCAGCTTCCCCCCCCCGCCCCCCCCCGGGCTCGACTTGCCTTCTGCAAGGGCGGTCGAGCAGCCCCCCTCCGCCCCCTCCGCCGAGGCCCCGATCCCCCAGCCGCGACTCACCAGGTAGGCGCCCACTGTGCCCTGCGCCAGCATGAGGGCGCACTCGGAGACCAGGAAGACCTGGATGCTGGAGAAACACGACGAGCCCTTCTTCCGGCGCTTCTTGGCGCCCGGCGGCGCCTCCTCCGCCTGCCGCTCACCGCCGCCCGGCTTCTTGCCCTGCATGCCTCCGGCCCGGCCCGGCCCGGCCCGCCAGCCGCCCGGCCACCAGCTCCGCGGGCGCAGCGGCGGAGGCGGCTCCCGGCTGCGTGCAGCTCTTAGGCGCTCCGCGGCGGCTGCCCTCGCCCGCCTCGCCTGCCGCCGCCGGCTCCTCCCGCCAGTGCCGCCTCTGCCGCCGCCGCTGCACGGTGCGCTGCCATGGCCGGCCGGCCGGCTCCCTCCGCCGCCGCTCTCGGCAAGCCCGCCCGCCCCGCGCGCTCCCTCGCCCGCCCGCCCCGCCGCCGCCGCCTCTTCCTCCTGCTGCTGCCGCCGCCGCCGCTGCTGCTGCTACTGGGCTGGAGCCAAGCGGGGCCGGCGGCGCTCGGCGGGGAGGGGACCAGGAGGCCGGGCCGGGCGGAGGGATGCGGCGGCTCCTGCCCCGGGCCGGGCACTGGAGCGGGGCGAGGCTAGAGACGCGTGGCGCTTCAGGCTAAGGGGGAGAGACTCGTACGCGCGTTCGAACCCCCCCTCTGCCATGGACGCGGGTTCGAATCCCCCCTCTGCCGTGGACACGCGTTCGAATCCCGTCCTCTGCCATGGACATGGGTTTGAACCTCCACTCTGCCATGGACCGTGAATCATCTCGGATGCGGGTTCGAATCCCCCCTCTGCCATAGACGTGGGTTCGAATCCCCCCTCTGCCATGAACGCGGGTTCGAATCCCCCCCCCCTCTGCCGTGGACACGCGTTCGAATCCCGTCCTCTGCCATGGACACGGGTTTGAATCTCCCCTCAGCCATGGACCGTGAATCATCTCGGATGCGGGTTCGAATCCCCCCTCTGCCATAGACGTGGGTTCGAATCCCCCCTCTGCCATGAAGGTGGGTTCGAATCCCCCCCTCTGCCGTGGACACGCGTTCGAATCCCCCCCCCCTCTGCCATGGACACGGGTTTGAATCCCCCCTCTGCCATGGACCGTGAATCAGCTGGGATGCGAGTTTGAATCCCCCCTCTGCCATAGACGTGGGTTCGAATCCCCCCCTCTGCCATGGACTGTGAATAAGCTTGGATGCGGGTTTGACTCCCCCCTCTGTTATGGATGCGGGTTCGAATCCACCCTTTGCCGTGGACAGTGGATCAGCTCAGACATGGGTTCGAATCCCCCCACTACCATGGACTCTAGCTCACCTCAGACAAAGGTTCGAATCCCCCCTCTGCCACAGATACAGGTTCGAATCCCCCCTCTGCCTCAAACTGTGGATCAGCTCAGATACAGATTTGAAAAAAAAACCCTTCCATGAATGTGGATTCAAATCCCCTCTCTCATGGTTGGAGATCTGGGAGGTCCGGGTTCAGATCTCCACTCTGCCATGGAAGCTCTCTGGGTGACCTGGGACCAGTCGCTCTCAGCCTCACCTACCTTACAGGGCCATCGTGAGGAGAAAATGTCAAACGGGGTCAGCTTCCAATCCCCACCCTCCTACGAATGTTGCTGGTGACCTGAACCCAGTCACTCTCAGCCTTGCCTACCTCACAGGGCTGGTTTGTTAACCGAACCGGAGAGCAGTGCAAACAACAACCAAAGTTAAGGCATACGATAAAACAGTATAGAAAGCAGATGACAAGGCAGCAGAGCAACCTGGTTTGAGTTCAGAAGCACCTTAGAGGGCAACAAGATTTGGGGTCTTTAAGCTTTCAAGAGTCAAAGGTCCCTTCGTCCAAGCTTTAGACTCTGAAAATGTCATACCCTGAAAATCTTTTCGGTCTCCAGGGTGATGCTGGACTCTGATCTGGCTGTTCTGTTGCAGATCCACACGGGCACCCCCTGAAACACAACGGTAAAAGCGGATGAGACCTAGAATAATCTTTGGGTAGAATAACGTCCAAGTCCAATATAAAGCCACCTTTGGGGAGGGACCGTACTACAGTAAGGTAAAGGTAAAGGTTTCCCTTGCTCGAAAGCCAGTCAAATCCAACTCTAGGGCTGCGGTGCTCATCTCCGTTTCCAAGCTGAAGAGCCAGCGCTGTCCGAAGATGCATACGAATCCCTTTATTACAATATTTCTGTTCTGCGTATTCTGCAGAAAGATATTAAGGGGCGGGGGGACAGAGGCGGATTAACCATTAAGCAGACTAAGCACGTGCTTAAGGGCACCAGGGACAAAGGGGCACCACAAAGTTGGGAAAAGGGTGAAAAGGAAAAAAAAACGAATGAAGATTTGTAACAAAAAAAATATGATAAAACTAGTGCAAATTGATCATGGTGCACCCTAGGGTTATCTTCTATTTTTTGTTGGTGAGGTGCAGTGTCATAGGCTATATTTAAAAGTAAAATGATGGAGCCAAATTCAGTTGTCTTGACAGTCATTTCAATGACCCTCTCAGCCCCTTTTTAATTTCAGCCTCATGTAAACATCAACAATGAAGCGTGTTCAGTTGAGTGGTGCACAAAGGAGAATGAGCAAAAGAATCTGTCTGTTGTAGCCAAGACAGGAAAGCTGACAGATTTCTTCTTACAAACTGCAGAGAAAGATGATCCAGATCAAAACCAGTGTCAGTCTTTAGAGACAGGAAGTGAATCAAATCTATCTCCTTCATCAGAAACGGGCAGTGTTGGTGCAAGGCCAGATTTTCATGATGACGTTGCACATGATGAAGTGCCACAACCTGGACCTACTTCCACGACAGATGTGTAAATGCTTTTGAACTGTCCAAGGAGTTTAGAGAACTGACCAAGGATGAAATGAACAAAGCTAAGGACCCAGGGTTGTGGGATGAATTTTATGGTGATGATGTGACATTGGGTTGCTTGTGGACCCAGTGAATGTCAGCACCACAATGGGCCATTTGACAAATCGTGTTGCAATTCCATCAGTGGGAATCCAAAGAGGTACTGTTCACAGAAGATATTTTTTGGAATAAAAGCCAATGGTGAACACTACAAGAGAGAATTTCAAGGATGTTATCAGTGATTTTGTGAAAATGAAATGTAGAAAAATGCCTTTCAGGTCATGAATATTGGAACTTTGATACATTTAACTTGTGAAATATGAAAATAGATGTTGTATTGCATTTTTGTACAACTTTATGTAGCCCAAGCTTGGCTTAGGTTGTACAGTATATTGTGTTATCATATGAATGCATTTTTGTATTGCTGCAGCCTGCATTGTATATCTGGTCAGGCAGGTCAAGAACTAAAATGGACTGGGTCAGTGTGGAAAGGAGGGGGCCACCAAGGTTGGTCAGTGCTTAGGGCACCAGTGAGCCTTAATCCGCCCCGGGGGGCAGGGGGGGGGGTCTTCCTGACTACCTCAAGCAGGCCAGTCCACAAGCTGGGAGTCACTCCAGAGAAGGTCTGAGAATGGACAGCCACTGGCTGACTTTACCCCTTTGCAGAGCGGTGCCAAGAGCCGCTGGAAAAGACAATCCTGCTGGGAAAAGTTGAAGGCAGGAGGAGCTGTGGAAGGCCCAGGAGGAGATGGACCAACTCAATAAAGGGAGCCGCAGCCTTCCGTTGGCAAGACCTGAGCAAGGCTGTTAATGACAGAACAAAGATTTGAGTCCACCTTTTTGACCAACAAAGCTTAATTCTGGGTGCATGCTTGTATCTTTCATGCGCATGCATGCATCTGAAGAAGTGTACATGCACATGAAAGCTGATACCCAGAATTAAACGATGTTGGTCTTAAGGGTGCCACCGGACTCAAGTTTCACAGTAGGTCGCGGTTCAGTGGTAGAGCATCTGATCGGAATGCAGAAGGTCCCCGGTTCGATTCCTGACATCTGCACTTCTGAAGATCAGGTGACAGGTGATGTGAAAGACCTCACCTTGGAACCCCAGCAAACCGGTGCTGGTCCGAATAGGCAGAACTGAACTTGGCTGATCTTAGAGGGGCCACTGGGCTCAGACTTGGTTCTGTTGCTTCAGACCAACAGCTCCGCACCTGATTCTGGTATGAGGCTGTTTTAGCGGTCTTAATCCATAGGTGCACCATAAGTTGCAAGCCAGCCAACGACACATAACACATCCCCATGTTTAGAAGGCTTTGTTCAAATGAGTGATGCCCTTGCAGCGAAGCACAGTGAGGGAGGGGGCCCTGCAGGGTTGCCAACTCTGGGTTGGACAATTCCTGGAGATTTGGGGGTGGAGACTAAGGGCGCTGGGGAGGGAAAGACCCTCGGCATAGAGTCCACCCTCCAAAGCACCCATTTTTCTCCAGGGGGACTGATCTCCACCATCTGGAGATCGGTTCTAATTCTGTGAGATCCCCAGGCCCTGCCTGGAGGGTGGCAACCCTGCCTGCAGGCAGGTGGCGACAAGGCCAAGACCAATTGCACTGGCCATCGGAGTCTGATGGCCGTTTTATTGCCTGTACTCCACCTTGAGTCTCAAATACAGTAAAGAAGTTAATTACTTAATAAAACGTCAGACCAGAGCCTGGCTCTTCAAATCCCTAGTTTTCCACGACGTTTGCTATTGGACCTTGGGCTGAATGGCCTAGCCTACCTTGTGGGGTTGTTGTGCTGTAGGGAGAAGATAGGCACACCCGTCGGAATGCCCGGATTGATCAGTCTTTGTCTAGAGGGGTTGAAATCAGATGCATTTATTCAGGGGTCCGTTGGAGCGGGAGCGCACAGGAGCGCAGCTCTGGGAGTGAGGAGCCCAGGGGGCGGGCACATGACCAAGCCCCGCCCCCTCCTCAGCTTCCCCGAGCAGTGCAGAGGCGCAGCGCCCCGGGGAAAGCCCTGCTAGGCTCTTTATTGTTTTTAATGTTTTGTTTTAATATTGATGATTTTATCATTGTTCCTTTTATGACTGTGTGCTGCTTTTCCAGAGACTTGCTCAAGGTGGCATATACATTTTCTAAGTATACCATTTTTTATCAGGCTACATGGCACATAAGTACTGGAGAAATTTCACCAACCCTTCAGCAGCTTCCACCCCATCAGTTTGGTGTCGTGGTCAGGAGTCGGACTCTAATCTGGGAGAACCAGGTTTGATTCCCCACTCCTCCACATGCAGCTGCTGGTGTGACCTTGGGCCAGTCACAAGTTCCCTCAGAGCTGTTCTCTCATGAGCAGTTCTCAAAAGACCTCTCTCAGCCCCACCTACCTCACAGGGTGTCTTGTTGTGGGGAGGGGAAGGGGAAGGGATGGGTGGTGCACATGTCCTGGGTATCTCAAGTCTCCTGGAAACCTGGTGGTTTCCAGGGAGCAGGAAGAGAATGAGGGTGTGTTCTTGACGCTTATTTTTCTTGCACAAAGTATTGGATGGGGAAGGGAAGGGAGGAAGAGCAGGTCAGTTTCACTCACCTGTGGAGGGGAGCCTGAGGGGTGGGTGTTGCCTTCTGACACACTTCCGGTATGTTAGGGGGTGTGGCGTATGCAAATGAGTTATGCTAATGAGTTATGCTAATGAGCTCCTGCACCTCTTTTTCTACGAAATGACCCCTGCATTTATTAATATGTTTCCCCTGCTTTGGTCTCAGACTGCAGGGCTCAGAGCCGCTGACGTGGCCCACTTCTGACACCAAAAAATGCAGGCAGCGCTTATGCGCTTGCTCGCTTTTTGTCAGAGCATTTCTGTCCCCTCTTTCCTTGTGATTCAAGACCGCTTACAGTAATAGGATGATGATGATGATGACAATGATGATGAAAACAGTAAACTCCAGAGCCAATTTGGTGTCGTGGTTAGGAATGCTGACTCTAATCTGGGAGAACCGGGTTTGATCTCCCACTCCTCCACATGCAGCTGCTGGTGTGACTTTGGGTCAGTCACAAGTTCTCTCAGAGCTGTTCTCTCAAGGGCAGTTCTTTCAGAGCTCTCTCAGCCCCACCCCCCTCCCAGGGTGTCTGTTGTGGGGAGGGGGAGGGACAGGAGATTGTAAGCCACTCTGAGACTCCTTCAGGTAGTGAAGGGCTGGGTATAAATCCAATCTCCTCCTCCTCCTCCTCCTCCTCCTCTTCTTCTTCTTCTTCTTCTTCTTCCCTCTCCCTTTCTGAAAAGATGGCCCGAAAGCAAAAGCTCCCTGGACTGATCAGAATGTCCCCAAACCTCCACAGGGTATAATGCCATAGAGTCTGCCCTCCAAAGCAGCCATTTTCTCCAGGGGAACTGATCTCCCTTACCTGGAGATCAACTGTAATTCCAGGAGGTCTCCAGGCCCCACCTGGAGCTTGGCAACGCTACTTGGGGCACAGTACTGCAGCGCTGCGTCTGCAGATGGAATGCAAGCTGCGCTGCAGGCCAAATTGGATTACTCGGTGTTACGTGTAAACAGATTTCTGGCCGTAGAGGCAGAGGGGGAGGGAGAGGCCCCCTCCCTTGGAAAAGATCGAGTCCACGAGTTAATCAGATGACGCTAATCCCTTGGAAGAACTTCAGCTGTCCCTTTCCGCTGCACGTGTCGCTGCACCAAGCGCCAGGCCCAAAGCCCGCCGGCTCTTTCCAGGGATTGACTGGTGGTCCCTGGCTCGCCCTGCCAATTCTGACGCGGCCCCTCGGCACCGATCCAAAGACCCCAGGCTACCCAATGGCCATCTGTCGGGCACGGCCTAGCCACTGCAGGCAATTTCCCTTCTCCTTCCTCGAGTTGCTGCTATCCCGTTTTCTCTGCAAATTGTCAGAATTCCTCAGGCTCGACTCGGGATTTCTCAAGCTGATCCAAGGTCTCTTTCCCCGTTCGCCAGCCAGAGAGATTTTTCAAAGGAGAAAGTGGAAACAGGCAGCCTTCTCGCCATCGCCAGTATCTGTGGTTCACATTCAATGCTCCCTCTAAGCTGTGGAGCAACAATTCTACTTTGTGAGCTACTGGCATTAAAGTTGGGAGCGAGCGATTTGGCCGCTGCATCAATTAGTTTGCTCTGGAGCCATCTTTCTCAAGCTAAGACAAAAAATATGTGAGCCAGAGTGCTAACAAACGGTGAGCTAGCTCACACTAACTCAGCGTAGAGGGAACACTGTTCACATTCTTTCGACATCTGGAAGGGAAACGCTTGAGGCTGAACCAGAGACCGATGCAGAATTTATCCCAGCCAAACCGCAACGGGAGTTTGCAGCAACCAGGAAGCTGAGCATGTGGCTTGTGCCGGTAGCTCACACTTACCGTTTTTGTGAGAGCCAGAAACTGAGTCAGCCAGTGGTGCGCTCTGCCTGATAGGAAGCCGCTGAAGAGCTGGCTGGACCGACTTACAGGGAACCTGAGAGCTGACATGGGGTCGTGGCTAGAGTGTCAGATCCTTACCCTGCCATGGGACCTCACCACGTGGCTTTGGGCCAGCCAGTCTCTCTCAACCAAACCTACTTTGCAGGGCTGTTGTGCAGACCTTTGCTACCAGTGGCATGACAGTTTCAATGCCAGAAGAGGATCTGGTGGCAGCTTAGAGGCCAATAAGATGGGGGGGGGGTGAGCTGTTTTGGAATGGATGCTCTTCTGAAGGACCTCTGGCTCCAGGGGAGTGGAGAAAACTCAGGGCTCTCTGCTTAGGTGAGGATGTAGTGATGGCCTCGAACACAGATTAATTTAAAAGGGGATCAGGCCGATTCATGGAGTTCTGCTAGTGGCTGCTAGCTGTGGTGACAATAGAGAACATCCATGTTCAGAAGCAGTAAACCTTTGAATCCCAGTGCAAGGAGATAACATTAGGGGAAGGTCTCAGCCTCTACGCCCTGGTATTGGATCTCCAGAGGAATGGTTGTCCACTGGTATTGGACCTCCAGAGGAATTGGTTGGCCCCTGGTATTGGACCTCCAGAGGAATTGGTTGGCCCCTGGTATTGGACCTGCAGAGGAACTGGTTGGCCACTGGTATTGGAACTCCAGTGGAACTGGTTGTCCACTGGTACTGGACCTGCAGAGGAACTGGTTGTCCATTGGTGTTGGACCTGCAGAGGAACTGGTTGTCCACTGGTATTGGACCTCCAGAGGAATTGGTTGGCCCCTGGTATTGGACCTGCAGAGGAACTGGTTGGCCACTGGTATTGGAACTCCAGTGGAACTGGTTGTCCACTGGTACTGGACCTGCAGAGGAACTGGTTGTCCATTGGTGTTGGACCTGCAGAGGGACTGGTTGTCCACTGGTGTTGGACCTGCAGAGGAACTGGTTGGCTACTGGTATTGGATTTGCAGAGGAACTGGTTGTCACTTCACTTTACTTTACTTCACTTCACTTCACAGACCTTTATTGGCAGAACAGGAACTGGTTGTCCCCTGGTATTGGACCTGCAGGGGAACTGGTTGGCCATTGGTACTGGACCTCCAGAGGAAGTGGTTGTCCCCTGGTATTGGACCTGCAGAGGAACTGGTTGGCCACTGGTATTGGAACTCCAGAGGAACTGGTTGTCCACTGGTATTGGAACTCCAGAGGAACTGGTTGTCCACTGGTATTAGAACTGCAGAGGAACTGGTTGTCCACTGGTGTTGGACCTGCAGAGGAACTGGTTGGCTACTGGTATTGGATTTGCAGAGGAACTGGTTGTCACTTCACTTCACTTCACTTCACTTCACAGACCTTTACTGGTGGAACAGGAACTGGTTGTCCCCTGGTATTGGACCTGCAGGGGAACTGGTTGTCCACTGGTATTGGACCTGCAGAGGAACTGGTTGGCCACTGGTATTGGAACTGCAGAGGAACTGGTTGTCCACTGGTACTGGACATGCAGAGGAACTGGTTGTCCACAGGTATTGGACCTGCAGAGGAACTGGTTGTCCCCTGGTATTGGACCTGCAGGGGAACTGGTTGTCCACAGGTATTGGACCTGCAGAGGAACTGGTTGTCCCCTGGTATTGGACCTGCAGGGGAACTGGTTGTCCACTGGTATTGGACCTGCAGAGGAACTGGTTGGCCACTGGTATTAGAACTGCAGAGGAACTGGTTGTCCACTGGTACTGGACATGCAGAGGAACTGGTTGTCCACAGGTATTGGACCTGCAGAGGAACTGGTTGTCCCCTGG
This sequence comes from Lepidodactylus listeri, assembly GCA_029233225.1. Taxonomy (NCBI): domain Eukaryota; kingdom Metazoa; phylum Chordata; class Lepidosauria; order Squamata; family Gekkonidae; genus Lepidodactylus; species Lepidodactylus listeri. The sequence continues at coordinate 7,410,600 of JARCFY010000021.1, read as the reverse complement.
TATTGGACCTGCAGGGGAACTGGTTGTCCACTGGTATTGGACCTCCAGAGGAATGGTTGTCCCCTGGTATTGGACCTCCAGAGGAACTGGTTGTCCACTGGTATTGGAACTCCAGAGGAACTGGTTGTCCACTGGTATTGGAACTCCAGAGGAACTGGTTGGCTACTGGTATTGGATTTGCAGAGGAACTGGTTGTCACTTCACTTCATTTCACAGACCTTTATTGGCGGAACAGGAACTGGTTGTCCCCTGGTATTGGACCTGCAGAGGAACTGGTTGTCCCCTGGTAACCCTTTTTTACCTGGTGATGCTGGGGATTGAACTGGGGACCTTCTGTGGACCAAGCAGATGCTCTACCACTGAGCCACGGCCCCTCCGCTTAGCACTTAAACTGACGGGGACTTCCTCTTAGTGGATAATCAGCAGTACGCTGGCTTGGTCTGTATTCCCACAGTGACTGAGTGACCTCCAGGTCTGCCCTTTGTTGAGACTGTACTAGAGAAGGAATGACCTTGCAGTGGTGTGCCACTTTGGTTGTGTGCTCCGTGCTCCAGGAATCTCTGCACAGAGCAGGCACCCTTCCCCTGCTTGTCTCCTCAGTGCTCCCAAATTGTCTTGGGGTCTGTCTACAGCGCTTTGGAGGCTGACTTGGCAGTCCAGGGACCCTGAGGAATGAATTTTGACAGCTGTCGGTTGGTGGCTGTGGCAATCTCCAGGTGCTTTGATTTCATTGCCTTTGGCTGGCTGACCTTTCGGGTGGGCGGGATGAGCCCAGTTGCTTAACCACTTAAACGGACGGGAATGCGATTTTCAGCTTCATTGAGGAATGGGGCTCATTAAACACAGCAAGGCTGAACTCGCTCGCTCCGTGTGCAAACATACTTGAGACACTGAATTGAATTAAAAGATCCGTTCATCGAAATAAGTCTGCCAGTCCTGGAAGGGCTCAAGGAGGGAAAGAGAGAGAAGTCTTGGGAATAACTAGGGAAAAGTTATGGACCCCAAAGCCATACGACAAAAGAATCAATACTGTGTGTAATTTACCACTTTTTAAAAAGTGAACATAAGGACATAAGAGAAGCCAATGTTGGATCAGGCCAGTGGCCCATCCAGTCCAACACTCTGTGTCACACAGTGGCCAAAAATACCAGGTGCCATCAGGAGGTCCACCAGTGGGGCCGGGACACCAGAAGCCCTCCTCCCACTGTTGCCCCCCCCCCCCAAGCACCAAGAATACAGAGCTTCACTGGCCCCAGACTGAGAGCTCCTATCTATGCCTTGTGGCTAACAGCACTGATGGACCTCTGCTCCATATTTATATACTAATTCCCAGAGGGTTTTTTTCTGTGTGGATACTTATATCTGCCAAAAGAGAGCTCACTCTCCCCCAACAGCTTTTCCCACATAGTCAGGAGTCTTTCTCGGTCTGCAGAAAAATCCAAAAAGTTTTTTAAAAAAAACTTCAGGGACCGTTGAATTCCCCCCAATACCTTTTGAAATGGCCTTCACAGGGATCTAACTCCAGGTATCGACTGTGAGAGATTAGACGTAGGTGTAGACTACAAGGGGGCTTGAGGGCTCGAGCCACCCCCGAAATTTCCCGGGGGGGACTGAGCCCCCCCCGGAAAACATAGTGCCTGCTGCCGCGCCTCCCCGGGCCCTTCCGAGGCCTGGCAGCCGCTGCTACCAGTGCCTCTCTCTCCCCCTTCCCCGGCCTGGCCACTCCTCCGTCCTTCCCTCTCCCTCCCTCTTTTCCGGGCGAAATGCCCAGCGTGGTGGCATCACCCGGAACTCCCCGGGAGAGAGAGGCACCGTCAGCAGCGGCTGCCGGGCCTCGGAAGGGCCCGGGGAGGCATGGCAGTTTCCCGGGGGGGGGGGACATCGCCCCAGCGAGTGCGTGTGCTTTGTGCACGTGCTAAAGAGCCCCCCCCCCAAGAATTTACAAAACTCTATGCCCCTGGACATCTGGGGAGGGCAGGGGCCTCAGAGGGGTCCAGTGCCACAGAGTCCATCCTTCCAAAGCACCCATTTTCTCCAGGGGGAACTGATCTCTGTCCCCTGGAGATCTGTTGTGATTCCAGGAGATCTCCAGGCCCTATCTGGAAGTCGGTGGCACCTCATTGCTGCCCTGGGGATTTCTTCTCACCCAGGGATGTGGAGAATTGCAGGAAAGTGCCGTGGGAACATCTGCTCGGCTTTCTGCCCGGCCCAGAACCTGTCACCAGCATCTCCAGTTAAAACCAGACAACAGGCATCCATTGGGGAAAAGCCTTTCGTTGACAGAGACTATGGCAGATAATACAGGGCTGCCAACCTCCAGGTGCGGCCTGGAGATCTCCCAGAATTACAACTGATCTCCAGACACTTCCCCTGGAGAAACTGGCTGTGGTTTCTATAGCATCATACCTCGTGATGCCCTCTCCACAAGCTCCACCCCCACATTTCCCGGCTTGGGAGTGGGGAATCAGACCCAGTTCTCCCAGATTAGAGTCCGACTCCTGACCACTACACCAAACTGATGGGGTGGAAGCTGCTGAAGGGTTGGTTAAATTTCTCCAGTTATTATGTGCCATGTGCCCAGATAAACAATGGTATACTTAGAAAGTTTATATGCCACCTTGAGCAAGTCTCTGGAAAAGCAGCACACAGTCATAAAAGGAACAATGATAAAATTATCAATATGAAAACAAAACATTAAAAACAATAAAGACCCTAGCAGGGCTTTCCCCGGGGCGCTGCACCTCTGCACTGCTCGGGGAAGCCGAGGAGGGGGCGGGGCTTGGTCATGTGCCCACCTCTTGGGCTCCTCACTCCCGGCGCTGCGCTCCTGTGCGCTCCCACTCCAACGGAGCCCTGCTCCTAGGGATTGTAACATCTGTGAGCAAATGAAGTGGGGATGCTTGCCTTAAGGTAAAGCATGTTGTCCATCACAGCTGGCTGATAGTGCCCCACAAAGGCCCACCTTGTAGGGTTTTCAAGGTGAGGGAGAAGCAGAGGTGGTTTGCCATTGCCTGCCTCTGCATAGCAACCCTAGCCTTTCTCAGTGGTCTCCCTTCCAAGCAATGCTCCCTCTAATCCGTGGAGTCCTGTGAGCAAAAACTGTGAACTACTGGCATTGAAGTTGTGAGCGAGCGATTTGGCTGCTGCATAAATCAGTTTGCTCTGGAGCTCTCCTCTCTGAGCTAAGACAAAAATCTGTGAGCTGGAGGCTAAAAAACTGTGCGCTAGCTAGGGCTGCCAAGTGCCGGCGACTTACCAGTGGGGGGGAGTTGTTCTCCCCCCGGGAGCTCTTCTGGTGCGTGCGCTTTGCGCGCGCACCACGGCGACGTAATGACGTCGCCTCCGGGTGACGTCATTACACGGGGGAAGTCGTCCTCACCGGACGACTTCTGGGGCGGGGTTCCCCCTGCCGGCCGAATGCCGGCCGGCGGATCGGGAACCCCTATAGCGGGGGATCCCCCGCCCCCTGGGCTGACTTGGCAGCCTTAGCGCTAGCTCACACTAACTCAGCTTAGAGGGAACACTGCTCTGGAGCCATCCTTCCGGAGCGAAGACAAAAGTGTGTGAGCCGGAGGCTAAAAAACTGTACGCTAGCTCACACTAACTCCGTTTAGAGGGAACACTGCTTCCAAGTATTGGCCATGATCTATCCTGCTTAGCTAAAATCATGCTTGTCTGAGCAAACAGGGTGCTAAGTATGCTTCCAAGTCCCAGCCAACTCATGTCAACCCCCTGAAGTTCCACCTCACAGGTTTTCAAGGCAAGATAGGAGCTTTGGGGGTGGGGCTTTGGGGTGGGGTGGGGGGAATAGAGGTGCTGAAACTCTCAAGAGGGAAATGAACTTTTCAATCCGTATACTGAAAACTCATGAACTTTTAAACATTTTTAAAAGAATTCTGTCAAAGAGGTTCCGGAACTCTGTCCTGGCATGTTCCCCCAGGGAAAAAAAAGCTCTGGCCATAGCCTTCCTCTGCATAGCAGCCCCAGCCTTCCTTGGTGGTTTCTCATCCAAATACCAACCCTGCTTAGCTTCCAAGGTCTAGATGAGATAAGGCTAGACTGGGCAATTGGGGCTGCTACAGGAGACACCTGGACTCCTAAAAAAGCCGCACTGTGCCATGCCTGCATTTCTTCTCTTGCATTTCTCTGGACTATGGCCAGCAGCTGCACCCCCCGATCATCTTCCCCGTTTGCCAGCTGGACCCGTAACAGATACGAGTGGCAGCCAAACCCCTCCGAGTCCCCAGCTGTGAAATGGAAGCCTGATTCTTGGCGATTGTTCGCGGTTGTTGCGAGCACCTCAAGAGGAGCGAGCGAGAAAATGCAATCTGGGCCTCCTCTCGCTCCCCGGGCAATGTTTCCGGCCGAGTTCACAGCATCAAATTCATTCCGAGTGTTTGATGGTAATCGTGACAATCACGAAGGGAACAGGAGAGTGAGTGAAAGGGCAGAGGAACTGCTTAAAATCAACCAGTGGGAGAATGCAACTGCTTGACAAGAAATGTGTCTAATTTATCTTGGCGTACACTGGTCCTCCCAGAAAAGAAAGAAAGAATGAGGCCCTGTTGTGGTCTTTCCAAGACCTTTGGGCAGCGGTTCCTTATCCGGGGCAAACTTGGGTTCTGATATGAGAGAGTCAGCATTGGATGTTTATTTCTAGCGTGGATAAGTTCCTAAGAATTGCGATTGCCACACGCTCTGACAAAGCAATCTATGTGAAACGGGTAGTTGCTCTTGCGCAACATCAGTTAAAAGATTTTTTTTCCCCTACAGAATCACAACTGTGATGGTAAAATTTTTTTTGCAAATACATCTTTCTTGACTCATTGTCATTTTCATCACGGATGTATTGTTTGGTCTTCAGTCGCCTGTGATCACTCCCTTTTGGCTTCTACCAATCTCTAGGTGGAGCCTGAAGATCTCGTAGATTTACAGCTGATCACCAGGTGACAAAGATCAGTTTCCCTGGAGACAATGACTGCTTTGGAGGGCAGACAATGGTCCTTTCTGCACTCTCCTTTCAATCCCTGTTCACCGTGATGTCCTCCAAGCAATTCTGCACTGAAAACCTTTTAAATCCAGGTTTTCCCCCTATTCTGCACTAAAATTGAGTTCAGTCTTCAGTTTGGTGTAGTGGTTAAGTGCGCAGACTCTAATCTGGGAGAACCGGGTTTGATTCCCCACTCCTCCACTTGCACCTGCTGGATGACCTTGGGCAAGCCATAGTTCTGGCACAGCTGTTCTTGAAAAAGAGCCGTTTCTGTCAGAGCTCTCTCAGCCCCACCTACCTTACAGGGTGTCTGTTGGGGGGAGGGGAAGGGAAAGGAGTTTGTAAGCCGCTCGGAGACTCCTTCCGGTAGAGAAGGGTGGGGTATAAATCCCATCTCTTCTTCTTCTCTTCTTTTTATTCTGGGTTTCCCCCGATTTTGCATTACGTTACTCCCCTTCAGTGGTTGGCCCGGTTTCAACCTGCTTTTGCCCCAGGTTATTTGGATGTTGTTTTGCCATGGACTTAAACAGGGCTCATTTCGTAGCAGGAGCTCCTTTGCATATTAGGCCACACACCCCTGATGTAGCCAATCCTCCAAGAGCTTACAGTAGCCCCTGTAAGAAGAGCTCCGTAAGTTCTTGGAGGATTGGCTACATTAGGGGGGGTGTGGCCTAATATGCAAAGGAGCTCCTGCTACGAAATGAGCCCTGGACTTAAATTGCCTCGACTCAAACACTGAGAAAATCCATCGCGGCAGACGAATGCAGAAAGGACCTCTGTTGGCATTATACCACACTAAAGCCCCTCCCCTCCCCAAACCACACCCTCCCCAGGCTCCACCCCCCAAATCTCCGGTAATTTCCTCACCTAGGGCAGACAACGCAACAGAGAACTCGGGGGCATCCAATGAAGGTGAGAGGCAACGGAGTCAGAATGAGGGAAAAGAAGTCTTCACCCAATGAGTGATTAAGTGATGGACTTCACGGCCCGTGGATGTAGTGATTCCTCTCCCTGATGTGAGGGACATGCCCAGCTCAAAGCAGTTTACTTCTCCAAGGCTTTGTGTGCCAAGTGACCGAATCCATCCTGCCTCTTTCACGAGACGTGCAGGAATCAGGCCCAGCCTTCAAGAGCTCCGGGTTCAAACAGTATTTTGAAACAGAGCCAGGACTGCCTGCCACTATACATAGCCTCTGCCTCAGAAACAATGCCTGAGATTCCAGCTGATTAAATAACTCGCTTAAATAACTTCTTCAATATATCCCTGCTTTCTTTTGCTCATGAATTAAACATCCCTTCTTCCGCATAAATAGAAGCCTTACTTTACAGTCCCCCTCTGTCCGGCACATGTCCGGCGTGTCGCTGTTTCAGAAGAGGATCAGAGAGTCATCTGCTAACCAGGATGTGCCCAGCTTGAATCTCACCTCTGGTAAGGACATAAGAAGAGCCCTGCTGGGTCGGACCAGGGGTCCATCTAGCTAAGGCCTTCCCCTGATAAGAACATCAGAAGAGCCCTGCTGCGTCAGACCAATGGTCCATCTAGTCCAGCATCCTGCCTCACACAGTGGCCAACCAGTTCCTCTGGAGGGCCAGCAACAGGGCAGAGAGGCCGAGGCCTTCCCCTGAGAAGAACCTAAGAAGAGCCCTGCTGGATCAGACCAGTGAGGGTCCCTCCAGTCCAGCATCCTGTCTCACACAGTGGCCAGCAGTTCCTCTGGAGGGCCAGCAACAGGGCAGAGAGGCCAAGGCCTTCATAAGAACATATGAAGAGCCATCAGACCAGTGAGAGTCCATCTAGTCCAGCATCCTGTCTCACACAGTGGCCAACCAGTACCTCTGGAGGGCCAGCAACAGGGCATATAGGCTGAGGCCTTCCCCTGATAAGAACATCAGAAGACCCCTGCTGTATCAGACCAGTGAGAGTCCATCTAGTCCAGCATCCTGTCTCACACAGTGGCCAACCGGTTCCTCTGGGAGGGCCAACAACAGGGCATAGAGGCTGAGGCCTTCCCCTAATGTTGCCTCCTGGCTCTGGGATTCAGAGGATTAGTGCCTCTGAATGTGGAAGTTCCCCTCAGTCACCATGGCTATTAGCCACTGATAACCTCTCCTCCATGAATTTATCTATAAGAACATCAGAAGAGCCCTGCTGGATCAGACCAGTGGTTCATCCAGTCCAGCATCCTGTCTTACAGAGAGGCCAACCAATTCTGGTGGGACAACAACAGAGCATAGAGGCCAAGGACTTCCCCTAATGTTGCCTCCTGGCTCTGGGATTCAGAGGATTAGTGCCTCTGAATGTGGAAGTTCCCCTCAGTCACCATGGCTATTAGCCACTGATAACCTCTCCTCCATGAATTTATCTATAAGAACATCAGAAGAGCCCTGCTGCATCAGACCAATGGTCCATCTAGTCCAGCATCCTGCCTCACACAGGGGCCAACCAGTTCCTCTGGAGGGCCAGCAACAGGGCAGAGAGGCCGAGGCCTTCCCCTGATAAGAACCTAAGAAGAGCGCTGCTGGATCAGACCAGTGAGGGTCCCTCCAGTCCAGCATCCTGTCTCACACAGTGGCCAGCAGTTCCTCTGAAGAGCCAACAACAGGGCATATAGGCTGAGGCCTTCCCCTGAGAAGAACATCAGAAGAGTCCTTTAGGATCAGACCAATGGTCCTTCTAGTCCAACATCCTGTCTCACACAGTGGCCAACCAGTTCCTCTGGACGGCCAACAACATGGCATAGAGACCAAAGCCTTCCCCTGATAAGAACATCAGAAGAGCCCTGTTGGATCAGACTAGTGGTCCATCTAGCCCAGCATCCTGTCTCGCAAAGTGGCCAACAAGTTCTTCTAAAGGGCCAACAACAGGGCAGAGAGGCTGAGGTCTTCCCCTGAGGTTGCCTCCTGGCTCTGGGATCCAGAGGCTGACTGCCTCTGAATATGGAGGTTAACTCAACCAATAACCAATATTGGCTAACTCAACCAATAGTAACCAGGAAAAATGATGATCACACCAGTGGGCAGGAAAGAAGAAAAAGGTGCCAGACAGAGTTGATTTAGCTCTTATGGATCCTTACACATTTCTCTATGAGCTTCGTCAGGGGATCCGTTGTAAAATGTAACATACAAATCCAAATTCATTAAAATATATAACAAATTAATACTGCTTGAAAATTATAAAATGCAGAAATGAACAGTCCAAGCATGTCAGAAGTTGGCAAATTTGCAACACAGTTCTTTTCTATAATAAACAAAAACTCAAATGGTTATTTTCATGCTTGTTTAAAATTAAAGAGTGTTAAAAAAACAGACATAGTCACACACCTTCTGCAGAGATTTCGCCCCTCCCACCTTGAACGGTAAAGTGAACAAGGTAGAGCTGGACATATTTTATAGCCATGTATGATGCAAGGCCTTTAACCCTTAAAAGACTGAGACCGATTCCCCGCAAACAGCTGTGCCGCCCTCGCTCTTCTGTTTACCCCGGTTGCACTGGTCAATTTCACACTATTTACTGCGCGGCCACATTTTGACCTGCATCTCCCCTCAATTTCCCTCATGTCTTCTCTATCCTTGTTTTTTGAGATCGAGAAGACATGGGAGAAATCGGGGAACGATGCAGGTCAAAATGCAGCCGCGCAGCAAATAGTGTGAAATTGACCAGTGCAACTGGGGCAAACAGAAGAGTGAGGGTGGCACAGCTGCTCGTGGGGAATCGGTCTGATTGTTTCAAAAATGCTTAGTCGCCATGACTAGATACGTAAAGGAGGTCCAGGCTCCCATTTAGTCCACGAGGGATCAAAGATCTTAATCTGAGTATCCACTCACCCTCCTTTCTCATTAACAAGTTGTCATTCTGCAGGGTTTCGAGCAGGAGCTCGGGGGAGCTCAGCTCCGGGAGTTGGTGCTAGCCCCCCCCCCCCATGGGGGAATGCCTTTTTTGTGTCATGGCTGCAGCAAAATGACCCCGTCCTGTCCCCTGGAAAGGTCCTTGTTCCTCCGACCAGTCTTCTGAAGGCTTCAGCCACCCCACTGAAGCTATCCTCCCAGAATAGTGGTATTTCTGAGGCTTGGATTAGTAGCTGTCCCCTCTCTGCCAGCGCTCTCTCTTTCTCTCTCTCGCCATTCTTTCTTGCCTTCTGACATACTTCTAGTGATGTCAGCTGGTGTGGCATATGCAAATAAATTATGCTAATGAGTTACGCTAATGAGCTCCTGCACCTCTTTTTCTACGAAATGACCCCTGTCATTCTGGCCTGGTACTTTTCGTATCCCCTAAAAGAAAATATCCGTGGGTTCCATAAAGTGTGGAACCAAAGGCTCTCCAGTTCTTCCCAAAGATATATTACTTTGTCATGTAACAAACTGTGTGTAGGGAAAATCTCAAGGTGCTTAAAAACATGTATTTGTGAACATGAAAATAATATATGTTGGGGAAGAAATCCCCACCCCAGATCCACTATTTCCCTTTTTGGAGAAACAGGCGTATAGCTCTTCAGGATGTGTATGGTCCCCCGCAGGGGTCATTTCATAGAAAAAGAGGTGCAGGAGCTCATTAGCATAACTCATTTGCATAACTCATTTGCATATGCCACACCCCCTAACGTACCGGAAGTGTGTCAGAAGGCAACACCCACCCCTCAGGCTCCACTCCACAGGTGAGTGAAACTGACCTGCTCTTCCTCCATTCCCTTCCCCATCCAATACTTTGTGCCATAAAAATAAGCGTCAAGAACACACCCTCAGTCTCTTCCTGCTCCCTTGAAACCACCAGGTTTCAAGTAGACTTGAGATACCCAAAACATGTGCACCACCCATCCCTTTCCCTTCCCCTCCCCACAACAAGACACCCTGTGAGGTAGGTGGGGCTGAGAGAGGTCTTTGGAGAACTGCTCATGAGAGAACAGCTCTGAGAGAACTTGTGACTGGCCCAAGGTCACCCCAGCAGCTGCATGTGGAGGAGTGGGGAATCAAACCCAGTTCTCCCAGATTAGAGTCCAACTCCTGACCACTACACCAAACTGATGGGGTGGAAGCTGCTGAAGGGTTGGTGAAATTTCTCCAGTACTTATGTGCCATGTGCCCAGATAAAAAATGGTATACTTAGGAAATTTAGATGCCACCTTGAGCAAGTCTCTGGAAAAGCAGCACACAGTCATAAAAGGAACAATGATAAAATTATCAATATGAAAACAAAACATTAAAAACAATAAAGACCCTAGCAGGGCTTTCCCCGGGGCGCTGCGCCTCTGCACTGCTCGGGGAAGCCGAGGAGGGGGCGGGGCTTGGTCATGTGCCCGCCCCCTGGGCTCCTCACTCCCGGAGCTGCGCTCCTGTGTGCTCCCGCTCCAACGGACCCCTGGTCCCCCGAGAGGTCAAATGGTAGTTCCCCAGGCTTACTACCCCTCTCCCCACGCCCCATGGTCCCAATCTGATGTGAAGAAGAAGAAGAGTTAGTTTTGTACCCCACCTTAGGGCTCTTTTTGTAGAAAAAGCCCAGCAGAAATTCATTAGCATATTAGGCCACACCCCTGATAGCACAGCTCATTAGCATATTAGGCCACACCCCATGTTGCCAGAAGTGTGGTCATCCAGCCACACCCACCTTTTGCTTCTTATTTTGTTGTTGTCAAAACGGTTTTGACAAGACCAGTAAAAACATTATTTTCTGTCCCATCTATACAAAACCTTGCCTGAACCAATATCTTATGTCCAACCATTATTCCCACACTGGATTGGAATCAATTCCTAAGGGTTAGGTTCCCATGGAAATCAGCTTGCCTTCCTGCAGAACTAGTACGCTGAATATGAATTTTTAGGGTTGCCAACCTACAGGTGGGGTCTGGAGATCTCCTGGAATTACAACTGAGCTCCAAACTACAGAGATCAGGTCAATGGCTGCTTTGGAAAGTGGAGTCCATGGCATTATGCCTTGCTTAGGTCCCTCCTTCCCCCAAACCCCTCCCTCCTCAGGCTCCACCCCCAAATCTCTAGGGATTTCCTCAACCTGGAGTTGGCAACCCCAATTCACAGGCAGAACAACCTTAGGTTTGTGGATGCACTGGACAGGAGTAGTTTGTGGACTATTTTATTCAAGGTACAAAATTTTATTCAAGGTATAAGATTTCATGTGCCACCCACACTTCTTCAGATGGAAGAAGTGTGCATGCACACAAAAGCTTATACCTCGGATGAAACTTTGGACTCCAGCTTTGTTCTGCTGCTTCATGGCTACCCACCTGAATTATTACACTATAATAGTTTTTACAAGCAATTATGTACCAGTGGAGTGGTTACCATGCAGAGTCTGTCCCACAGGTAAAATTATCCTGTGAACAGGTGGTCTTTACCACATCAAAGTATCACTACCACCACAAGATCACCAATCCTTGGAAGTCAATTCCTCCAAAGCAGAAATCTCTCTTATTAGGAGGTTTAAGAACATTAACTTTGCTGGCCCATTAAAGGCAGATGTCAGCCCAGTGGCAGGAGAAGAGGGACAATCAGGGCTCTTCTTGTAGAAAAAGCCCAGCAGGAACTTATTAGCATATTAGGCCACACCCCTGACAGCACAGCTCATTAACATATTAGGCCACACCCAATGTTCCCAGAAGTGTGGTCATCCAGCCACATCCACCTTTTGCTTCTTATTCTGTTTACCTTGTTGTCAAAACGGTTTTGACAAAACCAATAGAAACATTATTTTCTGTCCCATCTATACAAAACCTTGCTTGAACCAATATCTTATGTCCAACAATTATTCCCACACTGGATTGGAATCAGTTCCTAAGGGTTAGGTTCCCATGGAAATCAGGTTGCCTTCCTGCAGAACTAGTACACTGAATATGATATTTTAGGGTTGCCAACCTACAGGTGGGGTCCGGAGATCTCCTGGAATTACAACTGAGCTCCAAACTACAGAGATCAGGTCAATGGCTGCTTTGGACAGTAGAGTCCACGGCATTATGCCTTGCTTAGGTCCCTCCTTCTCCTAAACTGCACCCTCCACTCCCAAATCTCCAAGGATTTCCTCAACCTGGAGTTGGCAACCCTAGTTCACTGGCAGAACAACGCTAGGAGCCAGTTTGGTGTAGTGGTTAAGTGCGCGGACTCTAATCTGGGAGAACCGGGCTTGATTCCCCACTCCCCGCTTGCACCTGCTGGATGACCTTGGGCAAGCCATAGCTCTGTACCAGCTGTTGTCTCAAGAGCTCTCAGCCCCACCTACCTCACAGGGTGTCTGTTGTGGGGAGGGGAAGGGAAAGGAGTTTGAAAGATGCTCTGAGACTCCCTTGGGTAGTGAAGGGCGGGGTATAAATTCAATCTCTTCTTCTTCTAGGTTTGTGGATGCAGTGGATGGGAGTAGTTTGTGGACTATTTTATTCAAGGTACAAAATTTTATTCAAGGTATAAGATTTCATGTGCCACCCACACTTCTTCAGATGGAAGACGTGTGCATGCACACAAAAGCTTATACCTTGGATGAAACTTTGGACTCCAACTTTGTTCTGTTGCTTCAGACCAACATGGCTACCCACCTGAATTATTACACTATAATATTTTTACAAGCAATTATGTACCAGTGGAGTGGTTACCAGAGGGACAATCATCTTCTTCAGAAACTCTGCCCACTTTTTTAAATTTCACAAAACAGGCAATCTCCAAAGTGCAGCTGACCATGCTCATTTTTAGTTACAACTCTGTTTCTCTGCAGATGTCCCCCAAAGTGCCCCATGCAACAGTCAAGTGTGAAGCTACTTTTTCAGATTTTTCTCTTACACGGCAGTAAGCACCTGAAGCAGGGCCAGACCAAAGACCCAGGCCCAGCTCGACCCTAGGGTTATAAGCCAAACTCAGAAATCTGCCTCTTCTCTCTCTGTTGAACTTTAGCTCAGATAACATGCTTGCTTTGCTGATGGAACACAATAACTTCCTGACAGCCGAAAGAGAAATTGCAGAAGGAACCAAGTTGGCAAAAAGCCCGGAGCAAGGGTCCCTGTATTTGCTATAGGGAAAAGCAGAAGTTGAAGCGACGGGAGGGAGGTGAACCGGGGAATTCAGCAGATGTTGGATAAAATAAGAATATGTGACTGACATAACAGGAAAATGATTCAACTTGCTGTATTAACACGCCCCGTCTGTATAAAAACTATCTGATGCAAAGATACGGGGTCCAGCCTTTTTGCACTCCGTGCGGACTGGATCCAATAAAGCTTTATCTGTTCACACCTTTTCATCCGTTGTCTGGTGCGGCTCATTCTGCGGCTTCGGCTTGGGGGGGCTTCCTGCTACACACTAAACCACTTTAATACAGACTTTAGACACACATATATTTGCAAGCCATTCCCAACAAGACACAACAATGAACTCAGGCTTCAAACTTACTTTTCTTAAGCAGAAGATGCCATGAGAAAACTAAAGAGATTCTCAAAAATTAAAGATATCGTCAAAACCAGCATTTCCTGGGCTCTCTGCTTTTTTACATCCCCCCCCCTTTTCAATAATTTTTTTAATAAAAACAGAAAGAACAGAAGGAAGGAAGGAAGAAAGGAAGAAAGGAAAGAAAAAGAAAGAAAGAAGTAGGTGGGAGGGAGAGAGATAGAAAGGAAGGAAGGAAGGTAGACAGACAGAGGAAGGAAGGAAGGAAGGAAGGAAGGAAGGAAGGAAGGTGGAGGAGAGAGAGAGAAAGAGAAAGGAAGAAAGAAAGGTGGGGACAGAGAGAGAGAGAAAAAAAGACAGAAAGAAAGACAGAAAGGAAGGTGGGGGGAGAGAGAGAGAGAAAGAAAAGAGATGGGGAGGCACTTACTGGAGCAGGGAAAGCTACTCGAGGTCGGCAAGCCAAATGCAGAGAGCCTAGCCCCTGTGCTTAATCTCTGGGCGGGGCTTTCTCCTGCTGGCTGTTTGCTCTTAAAGGGAAAGCACCAGGTGGAGCTTTTTCCTGCTGGTTCTCTGCAGGAACTTTCCCTTTAAGTGTAAACAGCTCAGGCCGGGCAGGGAGGGTAGGGGGCGGGGCAGGCTTGGACGCCAGCCGGAACGGCGTTCCTGTGCATTCCTGCTGAAATCGAGCCCTGGCGGACAGTCATCTTCTTCAGAGACTCTGCCCACTTTTTAAATTTCACAAAACAGGCAATCTCCAAAGTGCTGCTGACCATGCTCATTTTTAGTTACAACTCTGTTTCTCTGCAGATGTCCCCCAAAGTCCCCCATGCAACAGTGTTCTGCCAACACACACAACAGCACTCCTCCATCCCCACTCTCTTCCTCAGCAGCTGAAATGCTGTTCCTGCATCTGCTTGTTCAAGCAAAATAATTGCCTGGCTGATGTACTTGGTCCCTTTGGGGTCTGGACCTTCCAGGGAAGGGGGCTGGAGAGGGTAGATAGAAGATTCCAGTGACGAAAGCTGGGCCAGTCAGGTGGGACTTCAGCCCTGTTACTCTGCGGTATTTTCTCATCGTACTTGACACCAAAAGGTTGAATTAGCCTGCCACCCTAAGCATGTGCCAAGCTGACTAGATCAAATAATTATTTTACCCTCACTGAGAACCACTGGTACCAGTAGGTCTTTCTCAGCCAGTGTGGTATAGTGGTGAAGAGTGTCAGACCAGTATCTGGGAGATTTGGATTTGAATCCCCACTCTGTGAGGCTTCTGTGCTGACAGCAAAAGATCAGACCTTTGTTTGGTGAAACAGAGTTCTTTATTTCTAATACTGCATGACAGGTTCTCGAATGTTTGTTAGAGATGCCACATACAAAGCAGTCAGAGTTAATATACCCTCCAGTACAGTTTGAACCCCGACATTCGACCAATCACAAAAAAGGTAGAAAAGCGCGGTTAAAAGATCTTAGCCGTTTTACTTCCCACAGGAAAGGTGAAGTGTGAAAGTTATAAAAATTCCCCTCCTGAACTGGGCGCCCCAGATGTGCTAGGCATATACATAACAAAGTAGTCGCCGCGGCCTTTCAAGGTCTTCACATAGCGATAAGACAGTTCTGTCTCTCCGGGGATAGAGGAGGAGGGAATGCATGGGAGGAAAGGCCATTTGTCCTTTGGTGACGTGTGAGTATGCGGGGTCGCCACTCTCCCGGATGAAATGGTTACACTGACCAGACCCTCAAAGAGCAATATAACTCAGAGCAATAAACGGTGGGGGTGAAACAGGAGACAGCTTGAAAGAGATAGCAACGGTTACACTTTTAGCTAAGCGATAGCAAGTTACAGAAAGCACAAAGAAAACCTTGTTAGGATCATAGGATCCTGACACCCTCGTGCCATGGGACCTCACTGGGTGAGTCTTAGCTCAGGAAGGATGGCTGCAGAGCAAACCAACTGATGCAGTAGCCACATTGTTAGCTCACAACTTTAATGCCAGTAGCTCACAAAGTAGAATTTTTGCTCTCAAGACTTCACAGCTTAGAGGGAACATTGGGCAGCTATTGACCTGCCTTTACAAAATATTACAAAATATTAAAACATTTCTGAAATAATGTATAGGAGGACTTTGGTCCTGAGAATCAAAATTGCACTGAACTAGAAAAGTTTTATTCTTGCAGTTTTACACTGTAGTCCTAAACACAGTCACATCCTCACTGATGCAGAAGGGTGTAACTCTATTTAGGATTGCATGGTTGATGGCTTTGGGGGGAGATGGAAAGGGAAACGCATGACTGGGACTCGCAACCCAAGCCTAGGCAGTGTGTCTTGTTGGGAATGGCTTGCAAATATATGTGTGTGTGAAGTCTGTATTAAAGTCATTTGGTGCTAACTGCCATGCAAGAGAAAACATCTGAAAAAGTAGCTTCATTGTTGTGTGTGTTGGCAGAATTTTATGGTTGGGGGTCACCACAACATGAGGAACTGTATTAAAGGGTCGCGGCATTAGAAAGGTTGAGAACCACTGCTGTAAGGTGCTATTGGACTCTTGCTCTTTTTAAAGGCCATTCTAGGGAGGGTTTCCCCCATTCCAAGTCCATAAGATTGCCCTCTTGGCTAGAGAAATGGATGGCAAGTCTTGGGGAGAAATGTGTTCATAATGAATTATGGCAGTGAAGAGAAACCATCTATGGAATCTGAAAAGTCTTCATTATTTCTGTTAACTGAAGTCTGTGGAGGAATGTACATTATCAGAGAGCAGGGAAATGAAATTTAATTAAAGCTTGTCTCTTATAATTTCCCCCCAAAAAACATGAACTTAAGTAGCAGTAAAAGGATGTATGCATGCATGCTGCTTCGATGAAATATATCAGCTCACTTTCACTACATTAATTTCTTCCAAGCACAGCCATGGCAGGGGAGATTGTGGGCTGTGTTGCTTCCTAGAAAGGCCATCCCTGTTTTTTGCCCCTTTCAATTTATTTATTATTTTTGGGATTTATATCCCGCCTAGCCAGCGTGAGCCGGCTCTAGGTGGCTTACAAAATTAATCAATATACATATAAAACACAGCTAAAATATATAACAACAAAGAACCAGAAGATCCCACCAAATTTGGCAGCCAACATTACTTCCAAACGCAAAGTACAGCAAATTTCCAGGCCCATGACCAAAAGCTTGTGCCAGTCGTATATTTTGGTGCTTTCCAGGGACCCCCTTCCCCCCCAGTGGCGGCTCCTAATTATAAGCCTGGCGGAAGAGCTTTGCCTTACAGGCCCTGCGGAACTGCATAAGGTCCCGCAGGACCCTGAAGTCATCCAGGAGCTCATTCCACCAGTAAGGAGCCGCCACTGAGAAGGCCCTGGTCCTGGTGGTTGTCAGTCTAGCCTCTCTAAGGCCGGGGAGGGTCAGGCGGTGTTGGGTGCCTGATCGCAGTGCTCTCTGGGGTGTATACAGGGAAAGGCGGTCCCTTAGGTAGGCAGGCCCCTGACCATACAGGGCTTTAAAGGTTAAAACCAGCACCTTGAACTGGATCCAGTACGCTATAGGCAGCCAGTGCAGTGTCCTCAGCACAGGCTGGATGTGCTGAGAGCCAGTTTGGTGTAGTGGTTAAGTGTGCGGACTCTAATCTGGGAGAACCGGGTTTGATTCCCCACTCCTCCACTTGCACCTGGCTGGATGACCTTGGGCAAGCCATAGTTCTGGCACCGCTGTTCTTGAAAAGAGCTCTCTCAGCCCCACCTACCTCACAGGGTGTCTGTTGTGGGGAGGGGGAGGGAAAGGAGATTGTAAACCGCTGTGAGACTTCTTTGGGTAGTGAAGGGCAGGGTATAAATCCAATCTCTTCTTCTCTTCTTCTTCTGGTCTCGCCTAAAAGCTTTCCCAGGCTAAAGAGTAGGAAGGCACTAATAGATGACACCTGCAAAAGAAGCTAAAAACATGAAACATGTCTGTGAGAAGTTACCAGTAGCCTTGAATAGAGATAACCAGGGGTCCGTTGGAGCGGGAGCGCACAGGAGCGCAGCTCCGGGAGTGAGGAGCCCAGGGGGCGGGCACATGACCAAGCCCCACCCCCTCCTCGGCTTCCCCGAGCAGTGCAGAGGCGCAGTGCCCCGGGGAAAGCCCTGCTAGGGTCTTTATTGTTTTTAATGTTTTGTTTTAATATTGATCATTTTATCATTGTTCCTTTTATGACTGTGTGCTGCTTTTCCAGAGACTTGCTCAAGGTGGCATCTAAATCTTCTAAGTATACCATTTTTTATCTGGGTCCATGGCACATAAGTACTGGAGAAATTTTATCAACCCTTCAGCAGCTTCCACCCCATCAGTTTGGTGTAGTGGTCAGGAGTTGGACTCTAATCTGGAAGAACCGGGTTTGATTCCCCACTCCTCCATATGTTTATTTTATTTGTAGTGTTTGTAGTGTTATTAGTGTTTGTGGTGGAAAAATAATTTAAAAAATCATACATATATTTAAAAAAGAGAGCCACTGCCTGTCAGAGGAAGCATGACCCACCCTGAGAGATCAAAGACTGACTCAGTTTCTATTAATTAATTTATTTATAATTTGAATTTATGGATCGCCCAATCCCTAAGAACACAGGGCTCTGGGCGATGAACAACAATGGGGTAAAATGCATCGCACACATTGTTTAAAACTACAATAAATAAATCCCTCATTACATTCATAAAAGCAATCCCCAGATGGCGTGTGGATTTATCTCGAGCCAGCTCCGGACCGTGTTGCCACCTTCCAGGCAGGGGGAAGAGGAGGCAGAGAAGAAAGAAAAGATGGGAGAAAGGAAGAGGGCACCAGCCGTCATAAAGTCCTCCACTGCCCTCAGCCAAAAGCCTGGCAGAACAAAAGCCTTGCAGGCCCTGCGGAATTGCATTCGCTCCCCCAGGGCCCTGGTGTGTCATTTGGCCGAGAGTTCCACCAGGTCTAGGGTTGCCAGCCTCCTGGTGGGGCCTGGGGATCCCCCGCTTTTACAACTGATCCCCAGCTGACAGAGATCAGCTCCCCTGGAGAAAATGGCTGCTTTGAAGGGTGGACTCTATGGCATTGTACCATGCTGAGGCCCCTCCCCTCCCCAAACCCCACCTTCTCCTGGCTCCAGCCCCAAAGTCCCCAGGTATTTTCCAACCCAGACTTGGCAACCCTAACCAGGTCGGAGCCAGGAGCAAGAAGGACCTGGGTCTGGTCAAGGACAGCTGGATATCTTTGGGGCACGGGATCACCAGTATGTTGTTCTCAGCAGAGCATAACACTCTTTGGGGGACATACCTGAGGTGGTGGTTGTTCAGTCGCACGGTCGAGTCCGATGCTTCGTGACCCCATGGACCACCTCACGCCAGGCCCTCCTGTCCTCCATCGTCCTCCGGAGTTTGCTTAGCTTCACGTCCATTGCATCGATAACACTGTCTAACCATCTCTTCTTTTGCTGTCCCCTTCTTCTTTGACCTTCAGTCTTTCCCAGCATCAGGGTCTTCTCCAGGGCTCCGTTGGGGCCGGGAGAGATGCAATGGGGGGGTGGGCACTTAACAAAGCCCCCCCCCCCCACCGTCGTCCCCCGTCAATGCTTCCCGGGGCTGCGGCAGAGCGCCGCAGGCCCCGGGAAGCCGCTTCCCTTCCCCCTCCCCTTCAATTGTCCCGGGGGCCGGCGGCGCTCCGCCAGCCCCCGGGAAGAAGAAACCTCCCCCCTCCCACAGATCCCGGGGCTGCGGCAGAGCGCCGCAGGCCCCGGGAAGCCGCTTCCCTTCCCCCCCCTTCAATTGTCCTGGGGCTGGTGGTGCTCCGCCGGCCCCCGGGAAGAAGAAACCTCCCCCCTCCCACAGATCCCGGGGCTGTGGCAGAGCGCCGCAGGCCCCGGGAAGCCGATTCCCTTCCCCCCCCTTCAATTGTCCCGGGGCCGGCGGCGCTCCGTCGGCCCCGGGAAGGAGAAGCCTCCCCCCTCCCACTGCTCCCTCCCCCCTCTCACTGCTTCTTCCTTTCCCGTCCTTCCCCTCTCTCCCCCCTTCCTTCCTTCCTTCTCTCTCTCCCCCCACCTACCTACCTACCTACCTTCCTGTTCCTTCCTTTCCCCCTTCCTTCCCCTCTCCCTTCCTTCCTATCTTCTCTCTCTCCCCCCACCTACCTACCTTCCTGTTCCTTCCTTTCCCCCTTCCTTTCTTCCTTCTCTCTCTCCCCCCCACCTACCTACCTACCTTCCTGGTCCTTCCTTCCTTCTCTCTCTCTCTCTCCCCCCACCTGCCTACCTACCTTCCTGTTCCTTCCTTTCCCCCTTCCTTCCTTCCTTCTCTCTCTCCCCCCCACCTACCTACCTACCTTCCTGTTCCTTTCTTCCTTCCTTCCCCCCTTCCCCTGTCCTTCCTTCCTTCCTTCCTTCCTTCCTTCCTTCCTTCCTTCCTTCTCTCTCTCTCTCCCACCTACCTACCTACCTTCCTTCCTGTTCCTTTCCTTTCCTTCCTTCCCCCTCCCTCCCTCCCTTCTTGCCTTCTGACACACTGCCGATGACGTCATCGCTTCCGGTGATGTCAGGGGTGTGGCACATGCAAATTAGTTATGCTAATGAGCTCCTGCACCTCTTTTTTTACGAAAGGACCCCTGGTCTTCTCGCACCTGAGGAGGCGGTCCCAAAGATATGTGGGTCCCAGACAAGGCCCTCAAGGGCAGTACCAGAACCTTGGATTTGACTTGGCACTCCACTGGGAGTCACTGGGTATAGCAGCTTCCTGTGTTTACCTGAATACCTTTCAAATAGGGGTGGGGCCATGGCCTAGAGGTAGAGCAGCCACTTTGCATGCAAAAGTTCAATTCCCGGTATCTCTGGTTCAAAGGATCAGGTAGTGGATGATGTGAAAGACCTCTGCCTGGGACCCTGGAGAGCTGCTGCCAGTCTGAGTACACAACACCGACCTTAACAGACCAAGAGTTTAACTCAACAGAAGGCTGCTTAGTTTGTTCAGGTGGCCCCCATCAATGAACCCTGGTCTCCACAGATTTTGTGGTTCCATTTTGTTGGAAGACAGAACACGAAACCTGATGCACCATGGTCTGATCCAGCAAGGCGATTCCGATTCTTTCCCCTCCTTTCAAATGACCTTCCCTGGCCTGGAGCCCTTGTCAGGTACCAAGTGTGCCAGCATTCATGCAAAACAGAAAAAAAAATGCATCTAATAAATATGTAAATCAGGCTATCTTTATTCATAACCTTGGCAGGGTTCAGAGGCCCCGATAGCTGCCAAGAGCACTTTATTATCTATCCCTTTTAAGTGGCTCTTCCATTTCAATTTCTCCGGCGTTGCCAAATGAACGAGGACAATACAGAGAGTTTCCTTCTTTCTTCTTTGACGGGGAAACAATTAGCATGGAGGATATTGCCCTCTCCGAGTTTGCTCAGTCACTGGGACTTCGTCCTCTGTCTTCCCTGATAAGGGAAAACACTAAGCCCACGACGGTGAGGTTCACCCAGCCTCCCTCGCCTGTATCCTCTCCGAGAATCTGGCATTAACAGTTACAGCTACGGGGATGCATGGCGAGTACCACAAAGGAATGGAGTTTCCCCATATTTCCCTCAACCCCACACACCCCTCGTCCCACAGATCCATTCTCTCCCAGGCTGAGGACTGCGCTTTGTTTTGGGGAATGGATGCGGCCATTCACATGGGATCGAGGAGGGGAGGAGGAGGAGGAGGAGGAAGAGGAAGAAGAGGAGGAGAAGGAGGAAAAGGAAGAAGAGAAGGAGGAAAAGGAAGAAAAGGAGTAGGAAGAAGAGGAAAAGGAAAAGGAGGAAGAGAAGGAGGAGGAGGAATGTTATGTCCACTGACCACCACTAGGCACCAGCGGCATATAGTCAAAGCTTGACTCTGAGAGACAATAGGGGACTAGGATCCTAGACCACCATTAGCCTTCCAATCAGAACTCTGGCGGAAAATTCAAACCCGCCAATAGGACTTTTGGGTGTGTCCTAGTGTCAGGTAATCCTGCCACTCTCCAGGGCAGGAGATGGGATTTACTGGGCTGGGAGAGACAACTCCACTCCTCCCCCCTCCTCCCACTGAAATGTACTCCCTTCCCTCTGCTTGCTGGCTTTACAGGGCTGTTATCTCCAGGGGTCATTTCGTAGAAAAAGAGGTGCAGGCGCTCATTAGCATAACTCATTTGCATACCTCGTTTGCATATGCCACACCCCCTAACATACCGGAAGTGTGTCAGAAGGCAGCACCCATCCCTCAGGCTCCACTCCACAGGTGAGTGAAACTGACCTGCTCTTCCTCCATTCCCTTCCCCATCCAAGACTTTGTGCACTAAAAATAAGCTTCAAGGACACACCCTCATTCTCTTCCTGCTCCCTTGAAACCACCAGGTTTCAAATAGACTTGAGATACCCAGGACATGTGCACCAACCATCCCTTCCCCTTCCCCTCCCCACAACAAGACACCCTGTGAGGTAGGTGGGGCTGAGAGAGGTCTTTTCAGAACTGCTCATGAGAGAACAGCTCTGAGAGAACTTGGGACTGGCCCAAGGTCACACCAGCAGCTGCATGTGGAGGAGTGGGGAATCAAACCCGGTTCTCCCAGATTAGAGTCCAACTCCTGACCACGACACCAAACTGATGGGGTGGAAGCTGCTGAAGGGTTGGTGAAATTTCTCCAGTACTTATGTGCCATGTGCCCAGATAAAAAAAAATGGTATACTTAGAAAATGTATATGCCACCTTGAGCAAGTCTCTGGAAAAGCAGCACACAGTCATAAAAGGAACAATGATAAAATTATCAATATTAAAACAACACATTAAAAACAATAAAGACCCTAGCAGGGCTTCCCCCGGAAGCCCTGCTGCGCCTCTGCACTGCTCGGGGAAGCCGAGGAGGGGGTGGGGCTTGGTCATGTGCCTGCCCCCTGGCTCCTCACTCCCGGAGCTGCGCTCCTGTGCACTCCCGCTCCAACGGACCCCTGGTTTTTACAAACAGAGTCCCCTCACACATCACACGTATTATAAATACGAAGAATAATCAATGGAGGCATGAAGTCCCCACGATTGGCATGTATTTAAATGAAATGTCCAGAACGCTTCTCGTTGTAACATCAATTTATGCGATTCCATTTCCCCCCCATCATTGATTACTTCCAGTACTACAAACCGCAATTCCTCATAAGTATACCCCATTTCTGTGTACTGCTGTAGCCTCTGCATTTTTACACTGCAGTATATTTATTTGCCAGCCTTTGAGGTGCCACAAAACCTTTGGCTGCTTTGGCAAGAAGGGTTACAGGAAGCCCTCTCTAGCAAACAGCGTCCCCAGCTGAAGTAAATCGATTTGATTGAAATGTTGGCCCCAAAGACAGGTAAGGTCTTGCATGCTCGAGAGAATTTCCTCTCCTGTAATGGAAACATAAATACGGGCTACTTGTATCCAGGGGTCATTTCGTAGAAAAAGAGGTGCAGGAGCTCATTAGCATAACTCATTTGCATATGCCACACCCCCTAACATACCGGAAGTGTGTCACAAGGCAACACCCACCCCTCAGGCTCCACTCCACAGGTGAGTGAAACTGACCTGCTCTTCCGCCATTCCCTTCCCCATCCAATACTTTGTGCAATAAAAATAAGCGTAAAGAACACACCCTCATTCTCTTCCTGCTCCCTTGAAACCACCAGGTTGCAAGTAGACTTGAGATACCCAGGACATGTGCACCACCCATCCCTTTCCCTTCCCTTCCCCTCCCCACAACAAGACACCCTGTGAGGTAGGTGGGGCTGAGAGAGGTCTTTGGAGAACTGCTCATGAGAGAACAGCTCTGAGAGAACTTGTGACTGGCCCAAGGTCACACCAGCAGCGGCATGTGGAGGAGTGGGGAATCAAACCCAGTTCTCCCAGATTAGAGTCCAGCTCCTGACCACGACACCAAACTGATGGGGTGGAAGCTGCTGAAGGGTTGGTGAAATTTCTCCAGTACTTATGTGCCATGTGCCCAGATAAAAAATGGTATACTTAGAAAATTTAGATGCCACCTTGAGCAAGTCTCTGGAAAAGCAGCACACAGTCATAAAAGGAACAATGATAAAATGATCAATATTAAAACAAAACATTAAAAACAATAAAGACCCTATCAGGGCTTTCCCCAGGGCGCTGCGCCTCTGCACTGCTCGGGGAAGCCGAGGAGGGGGCGGGGCTTGGTCATGTGCCCGCCCCCTGGGCTCCTCACTCCCGGAGCTGTGCTCCTGTGTGCTCCCGCTCCAACGGACCCCTGCTTGTATCAGACCCTTGTTCCATCAAGTCCAACATCCTGTTTCCAACCAGTTGCCATGGAGGTCGAAGCACACGGGATATTTAGGCTGAGGCCATCCCCTGATGCTTGCCCTGGTATTCAGACGTTTACTTCCTCTGAATTTGGAGGTTCGTTTTTATCACTGTGGCTTTAAATCTCTTTGAATCCGCCGAACCCCCTTTTCTCACAAGTATGAACAAGCTTTTGAGACAGACTGAGACCTTCCAAGTCAGGGACAAGCCTTTGCTGTTAGGGTCTGCCCTGATTAGTCCTTTCAGGGGAGACCACCAAGGAAGTCCAGGGTTGCTCTGCAGAGGCGCACCATGGCAAACCCTTTCTGTTCATCTTTTACCTGACCTGGATGGCTCAGGATGGGCTGATCTTGTCAGCTGTCAGAAGCGAAACAGCATTGGCCCTGGTTAATACTTGGAGGGGAGACCACCAAGAAAGTCCAGGGTTGCTACACAGAAGCAGGCATTGGCAAAGCCCTTCTGTTCATCTTTTGCCTAACCTGGATGGCTCAGGATGGCCTAATCTTGTCAGCTGTCAGAAGTTAAGCAGGATCGGCCCTGGTTAATACTGGGAGGGGAGACCACCAAGGAAATCCAGGGTTGCTGTGCAGAGGAAGGCAACAGCAAACCACCTCTCTTTGCCTCTTGCCTTGAAAACCCTTTTGGGCTGTCATAAGTTGGCTGCAACTTGACAAGGGGAGAAAGGAAAACAAAAGAATAGGTACGTATGTCAAAAGGGTATAAATCCACGTAGACCATCTACAAACTCCTCAGAGGGATAGACAGATCTCTCAGCCGTGCGCCCTGGATTTATACTATTCTCAGCTAGTGTAGTACACAGTTCTTGTTATCAGAATGGTTGTTGAACAAGAAGACAAATCTGAAGGATCGAGGTGAACATGATGCATGATTGATATCTTTCCCTTCTGGTGGGACAAGATGACCCAGATCAGCCCAGAAAAGAGGTATTTAAACTGGTAGTGTCTCCATGACCTGTCAGGGAGACATGGATGACCCTTGAAATGAATGCTCATTGCTTCTCGATAAAACAGAGGGTGACAGAGAGCCGTGAACACAGTAATGCTTCTGCCGTTCCACTCTCTTTAAAGGAGCAATCATGGAAATGACATAATATCGCACCTTCGATAAAAAAACGTTGTGCTTAGTTAGACTGTCTGTACTCAGCCCTCCCAAAGTCAAATGCCGGAGCGATGCTCATCAGAGTGTGGGGCCAAGAATAACCAACTGTAACAAATTATGCAAAGGAATCAAATGAGACTTCCTTTGCATAATGTAGTCGCTTTTTGATATTTATGGGATTGGTTTAAGAGAGGTGCGACAGTACATGGAAGAGAGAGGTCTTGGATTTTGAATCCAAGCGGTTTCTGACGTTTATCTATAACTTGCTTTCTCTGCATCCCGTTTTTACAGCTTTGAAGGCTTTGTTTTTTTAAAAAAAACAAAGTGATATCATTGTCAAATTCTGGACCCAGTACCAATTTGCTGAACTTACATACCTGACAACTGCAGAATCAGGGAATATACATACTGGTTTTTGTAGTATTGCTCCAGTAGGACTCGAGTAATTATTAGGAATGAACCCGAAAGGGGTTATTTTTGTTCCAATCTTTTTTCTTTTAAATGAAATGAAGCCTCATTTCATTTTTGTTAATTAAATTGTGCTTTGCTTCTAGTAGGCATCGAGTTTTATCTCAACTCAAGACTAGACTGTTGTAACACTCTCTACATGGGGCTGCCCTTGTCGCAAATCTGGAAGCTGCAGCTGGTGCAGAATGCCGTGGCTAGGCTACTGATGTGTCTCCCTAGAGTTATACCCCATTCTTGGTGTTATACGCCACTCTTCACTACCCAAAGGAGTCTCAGAGCGGCTTACAGTCTCTTTTCCCCTTCTCTTCCCACAACAGACACTGTCAGGATCTGACAATAGCCTGCTTGTTCTATGGTTGTCTTAATGTTACTTTCTGTTTCTTTGTGCCATGCTATCACCAAATGTTTTATTGCTTGCCTTGAAGTAGAAATTGCTGTCCTGCTTAGTGTTACTTTTTCCCCGGGAGGGTGGCCTGTCACATTCCTAGTCATCACATAAACAACGGCGGCTATCTTGTCCGGTTCACTCCCCCTCCCGTTTGAGGCTTGGAGTATGTTATCAGAGTTGGTACAACCTTGGAAGTTATTTTATTGTCACTGGCCAAATGTTTTGCCTAGAGTTCTCCCATCTGGGTCACTCAGGGCAAGAAGGGAATTTTTATAACTTTCCCACCTTTGGTGGGAACAAACGGTTGCCATTTTCCTTCCCGCTTTTTTGTATGTGTTCTGATTGGATGTTTATGTTCAAGCACCTATGCCTGAAGGTATATTAACCCATGTCATCTTTATTCTGTATCTCTAACAAACATCGAGTACCTGTTCCAGTATTAGAAATAAAGAGCTTTGATTAAACCCAAATGTCTGATCTATTGCTGTTAGTGCAGAAGCCTCACAGACACCCTGTGAGGTAGGTGGGGCTGAGAGAGCAATTTTGAGAACTGCTCTTGAGAGAACAGCTCTGAGAGAACTTGTGACTGGCCCAAGTTCACCCAGCTTGCTGCATGTGGAGGAGTAGGGACTCAAACCCGGTTCTCCCATATTAGAGCCTGAGCTCCTAACCACGGCACCAAACTGGAGCTGGTGGGGTTGAGGAGAGTTGAAACTCAGTCCCTCACCCCTGTGACATCTCTCCAAACTTGCAGCTGACTTATGGGGAAATACTCAGGATTGGGCACCTCCTGCTGTTTTCTCCCAGGCCAGCTTTTACTCTTGCTGGGAAGATAGATGTGGGTTAGGGATGCCAGCCTCCAGCCTCTGGGATCCCCCAGAATCACAGCGCATCTCCAGACTACAGAGATCAGTTCCCCTGGAGAAAATGGCTGCTTTGGAGGGTGGACTTTGTGGCATTGTGCCCCACTGAGGACCCTGCCATCCCCAGGCTCCATCCCCAGAATCTCCAGGAATTTCCCAACCTGGATCTGGCAACCCTACCACCCATCCCCCCAGAGAGGAGCTGGCAATGGATGACTGTAAGTCTTCCTCATTAGGTAGCATTGCCAGCTCTGGGTAGGAAAATACTGGAGATTTTGCAGGGTAGAGCCTGGGGTGGATTGGCTTTGGGGAGGGGAGAGACCTCAGCAGGGTATAAAGCCCTAGATCCCACCTTCCAAAGCAGCCATTTTCTACAGGGCAACTGATCTTGGTTGCCTGAAGATCAACTGTAGTAGTGGGAGATCTCCAGGTGCTACCTGGAGGTTAATACAACGAACAAACAAACACTGTGACATGAATGACTAGGACATTTAGTAAGGATCATATTATATTATAAATCAAACTTTATAAGATTACAAGGAAAAGTTCAGTATACTCCCAATAAAAGTTTACAAAATTACAAGGAAAGTCCATCATACTCAATGAGCATCCAGATATAAGCTCATTTCATCCCAATTTTCCTCAGGAGTAATCCTATTGTGCTGAAAGGTGTCAGTCTCTTGATCAGTACAGTACAGTTTATCTACTTACAATTTCTTGCTTTTGAACTGCTAGGCTGAAGGAGTTCTATGCGGCGATAATTGTGTCCGCAAACTCACGCCCAGCTCAGTTATTTAGAACAATTCGGGCTATAACAGCTCTACCACAGGGCAGGCCAAACGATAGGGAATGGGACATTGGCTGCGAGGCATTTGCAAGCTACTTTGTGGATAAAGTCTTGGTGCTCCGCCGCGACCTCCCCGCCACAGTTGATACAATGAGTGAACTTGAGGCCCCTTGCACATCGGGACTAGCGTACTTACGAGACTCTTTACGTGGCGTTACTGCAGGAATAAAAGCCCATCCGCCTTGCTAGATGGCAGCATCGCTCACTTGGAGATATAAATTTTAGAAGGACATAAGTGCTGTTTGAAAATTTGCTCCTTTCGTTCATCTTATCTATCTATAAACAAAGAGCGTAGCCTCAACAATGACGGGGAAACCGAAACCTTCCCCCAAACTAGGAAGTACAGCTCCGAGTTCAAAGGTTGATACCACGGAGATGAGTGCGGTGTTCTCGTTATTGCGACCTCTAGTGGACCAAATGACAGCTCTCAACGTTAAGATGGACAAAATGCAGCTAGAACTAAAAGAGTCGAATAAATCCACAGAGAAGCTGCAGCGAGAACTTCTGGAAGTAAAAACTTCAGTAAAAAACCAAGACGCAAGACTACAAAAGGCAGAGAAGGAAAAGGCCTTCCACCACAATCAGCTTTTGAAATTACAAATGGAAAGATCGAATTTTTTCCTAAGACTTCAGAATGTGCCAGAAAACACAGGAGAAGACCTTAAAAATTTGCTAAGTGAAGCACTTGAACCAGTGACAGGCATGAAAGCAGCGGATATAAAAAGCGATATGGATATGGTTTACAGAACCTATCCAGATTATACTAAAAAGAAAAGTCTGCCTGGTGAAATTATGATAAGGTTCTCCAAAAAATCTACGTGGTGCTTAGGACCACAAACAAAGCAGCTCTGAAGATCCTGGGAGAAGAAGTAAAAGTGATGAAGGATATCCCATTTGAAATAAGGAAAAGAAGGAAAGCCTATGGAAAATTGACATCTTGGCTCCAGTCTGAGTCTATCATCTATCGTTGGAATACTCCAGAAGGACTATGCTTCAGCATCAAAGATAAGAAGTATAAAATTGACTCTGTTCAACAAGCGAAAAAATTTCTGGAAAAAAGCAAAGAGCAGAAAACTGGGAGAGACTCAGATGGTTCACTGGCCTCGCAAGAAAGCATGTATGGATTTGATAGCTCAAAGAGTGAAGAAGAAGTGTCTGACTCGGAAAAAGGAGCTGCAGCTCCAAAAGTAGTTGAGACTGTTAAGACAAGAAGAGGACGAAAGAAGAAATAGTGATTAAACTGTTTTATTAAGCATTGCACTTATGTATTATAAATTGTTTAATTAACCGTATTTCTCTAGGTGGGCGTGCCTGCCAAATAGTTTTGATATTTTTTATAGTAGCAGTAACAAGTAATTGAAATTTATCCAAGGCTCTAAATGCTTCATAATTATATTATGTAATAAGGTAGTATTAAGCAAATGATAAAGTACTCTCTGTATAAGGTATATGTAGCTTAGATTGTAGCGTTATAGTTGTAGTTATAGGGAAAAATCAATAAAAATTTATTAAAACAAAAACAAAAACAAGTCCCTTGCGGAGGGATGGTTCCCGGGGCACTCAAGGAAGCGATAGTCCACCCTCTCTTGCAAAAGCCATCTTTGGAGCCGGCCAAATTGGCCAACTACCGACCGGTTTCCAATTTGCCCTATCTGGGCAAATTAATAGAGAGGGCGGTGGCAATACAGTTTTAGAGCTTCCTGGATGACGCTTCTGTATTAGATCCCTTCCAGTCCAGCTTCTACCCAGGACACGGTACGGAGACAGTGCTGGATGCCCTAACTGACAACTTCCAGAGGCATCTGGATTGGGGTGGGGTGGCAGTGCTGTTGTTGTTAGATCTGTCAGCCACGTTTGACATGGTCGACCACCAGCTACTGACCCACCGCCTTGCTGACATGGGGATACAGGGGCTTGCCTTGCAATAGCTTGCTTCCTTTCTCCAAGGTCAGGGACAAAGGGTGGTGCTAGGGGAACAGCAGTCCCGGAGGCACCTGCTTGAGTGCGGGGTGCCTCAGGGGGCGGTGCTTTCCCCAATGCTCATTAATATCTATATGCGCCCCCTAGCCCAGATTGCCTGGAGGTTTGGGCTGGGATGTCACCAGTATGCAGATGACACCCAGCTCTATTTGATGTTGGGTGGCTAGTCAGGCTCCAGACCAGAAGATCGGGACCGGGCATTGCACGCTGTGGCTGGATGGCACAGGCTAAGGCTGATTTTACACCTCCCCTCTAAAGTAGTTTGACTGCTGTCTTTTCCTGTGCTGATTTCACAGTGGTGTGAAATTTCACTCCAGGGGGTCTAAGTGCACTAATCAACAGCAATTGTTTAAAGCAGAATAAAGCGGTATAATACTAGCTTGACCACAGGAGGGCAATTAGTAGATGTGGACATTTCAGTGGCAGCACGGTTTCACACCGCACAGAGGTGTGGGCAGGTTTTTTTTGGAACCAGAATGATTCCAGCGGGAAAGTCAGATGTAAAATCAGCCTAAGTTGGCTGGAGCTAAATCCAGTGAAGACGGAGGTCCTGTGCCTGAGTCGGGGCAGTTCCGGGTTGGGACTCCTGCTCCTAGCCTCTGATGGGGCACCATTGATGCCTGTGCTGGTGGTTTGGAGTTTGGGGGTGCTCCTGGACTCCTCCTTAGCAATGGAGGCCCAGGTAGCATTCACTGCCAAGTCGGCCTTTTGCCATCTCCGGCTGGTTCGGCAGTTGGCTCCCTTCCCCGATCGTGGCGACTTGGCTACAGTGATCCACACGATGGTCACCTTGAGGTTAGACTACTGTAACGCTCTCTACATGGGGCTGCCCTTGTTGCAGATCTGGAGGCTGCAGCTGGTGCAGAATGCTGCAACTAGGCTATTGATGTGCCTCCCTAGGCAGGAGCACATTCGGCCGATGCTGAAGGCACTGCACTGGCTGCCAATACCATATCGAATTCACTTCAAGGTGCTGGTGCTTGCCTTTAAAGCCCTAACTGGCCAGGGTCCAACATACCTGAAGGACCGCCTTTCCCCATATATACCCCAGAGGGCACTACGGTCAGGGGCACAACCTAAGCCTGCCATAAGGCGGGGAGGGCGGGATATAAATCCCATAAACATCACCTGGTGAGTCCAGGCCCCAGGGAGGCCAGGCTCACAACCACTAGAGCTAGGGTCTTTTCAGTGGCGGCTCCTTACTGGTGGAATGAACTCCTCACCCTTCCACCCACTCCCCCTGTTGCTTTGAAGTTTGGCAAACATTTTGGCTGAGTGAAGACAGTCTGTCTGGAAACATATCCATTCACAAACTAGTTGACCTGCCACAAACATCAGTTTTCAAACCACGAACTGGCCAAAATTCATCACGAATTTTAGTTTGTGAGCCAGTTCGTGGCCCATCCCTACTAATTTTCAAGCCTGAAGCTACCTTTGCTGCCACTGAATACAAGCAAACTTGAACTCAACAAGACCAGTGATCTCCTAAGCAGTTACACCCTTTTAAACCCATTGATTTCAGTGGAGCTAGAAAGGTGCAACTCTGCTTAGGATGGTACTGTTATTCAACCGAGAAAAATGTGTACCTTGGGGTATCTTGTTTGTGTTAATTTCTGTGAGCACTTTACTTATTTGTTGATAGTCGATTTAACTGATTTTACATGTTTTATAGATCCTTGGCTCACTGGGCCAAGCTATGTTAGCTGCTCTGAGCCTGCTTGTGGGGAGAGCGGCCTATAAGTACAATCAATCAGTCAATCAATTTAATGTTAGGAGCAAGCCAATCCTTAACTTCTTTATTTTCTACACTTTATCCTGGGAAAAAAAATCCATGGTGTTTTAAATGAAAAGCAACAGAGCTGAATGGAATATTCTTATTATTTTTAAATGCTTTTCTAAAATGAATTCTTAACTTAATGATTTAATTTTTTTAGAACTTACTTCTGGCTCCATTTTAAGTGTTTGTGAGCAAAGCAGTCTTGTCCCTTTAGATAAAGGTAAAGGTTTCCCTTGCTCAAAAGCCAGTCAAATACGGCTTTAGGGATGCGGTGCTCATCTCCGTTTCCAAGCCGAAGAGCCAGCGTTGTCCGAAGACATTTCCGTGGTCATGTGGCCGGCATGATTAGACACCAAGGCGCATGGAATGCTGTTACCTTCTCACCTAAGTGGTACCTATTTATCTAGTTGCAATTTATTGCTTTTGAACTGCTAGGTTGACAGGAGCTGGGGCTAGAGACAGGAGCTCACTCCGTCATGCAGCATTCGGGTTTAAAACTGCCGCACTACCGACCTTCCGGTCCGGTTTAGCATCTTAACCACTAGGTGCAAAAGCCTCCTATATTATGCTGGCTAAAATGCTCTCCATAAAACACTGTAAAAATATTTATAGTAGTAGCAAAGCAGTCCTCTTTTCTGCCCAGATGGAAGCCTTCAGTTTTCAATGTGGCTGGCAAAATGGTCTCTACAACAAGATGGACCCCAGGCTGGCAACCCTATCCTTAGGTGATAGAAGCTGCGGATGAATGTGCCTTTTTCCAATCAGAAAACAGCAAGAGGAAGCCCAGACCTGGATAGCCCAGGCAAGCCTAATCTCGTCAGATCTCGGAAGCCAAGCAGGGTCGACTCTGGCAAGTACTTGGATGGGAGACCTCCTTGGAATACCAGAGGCGGGAGGCAGGGGCAGACTTTATTCAGCCACCTCTCTGAATATCTTCCAGCCCTCCAGTAGGGGTCAGTCATCAGAGGTCGCCATGACTTCCAGGTGTACACGCACTCATTAGAGAGCCAGTTTGGTGTAGTGGTTAAGTGCGCAGACTCTAAACTGGGAGAACCGGGTTTGAATCCCCACTCCTCCACTCGCAGCTGCTGGAGGACCTTGGGCAAGCCATAGATCTGTACCAGCTGTTCTCTCAAGGACAGTTGTCTCAGAGCTCTCTCAGCCCCACCTACCTCACAGGGTATCTGTTGTGGGGATGGGAAGGGAAAGGAGTTTGTAAGCCACCCTGAGACTCCGAGTGAAGGGCGGGATATAAATCTCTTCTCTTCTTTGTCTTCATATGAAAAATATTTTTAAAAAATCCAAAAAACAGCAGGGGGGAGGGTTAAAATTCTCCACCTCCTCCTGCTGTGTATTCCCTTGATAAAGCAAACCCAGGAGCTGCATTCACAAAAGGAAAAAAAAACAAACTTCCAAATAATAATAATAAGCAAAACCATAAAATGTAATCTAGCCCTTAGCTAATAAAGCCTGGCACCAGTGTTCCCTCTAAGATGAGATAGTGTGAGCTAGCTCACAGTTTTTTAGACTCCAGCTCAAACTTTTTTGTCTCAGCTCAGGAAGGGATGGCTCCAGAGCAAACTAGTTTATGCAGTTGCCAAATGGCTCACTCGCAACTTTAATGCCAGGAGCTCACCAAGTAGAATTTTTTGCTCACAAGACTCCACAGCGTAGAGGGCGCATTGCCGGGCACCCCAAAATATTGGAGCATTCTATCTTAAAAGGGACATTTCAAGCGATTTTGCGGGGGAGTGGAACCTGGGAAGGGGAGGGATCTCATCAAAGTATAAGGCCAGAGGGTCCACCTTCCAAAGGAGCCATTTTCTCCTCTGTAATCTGGCGATAAATTGAAATTCTGGGATATCTCCTGGCCCCACCTGGAGTCTGGCAACCTTAGCCACCCTGATTCCTGCTTGGCACCTTCCCCCGACATTTCTAAGCAGGGCGGTGTTTTCTCTTCTGCGTAATGGATTCCATTATGGAGAAATGCACCGAGAAATCATTCTTTTTATCAGTTTCCCAGACAGGCTTTGAGGGGAACAGGCAATTAATCTCTTGCTGTTCCTGTCTATTTTCAGGCCTCTAATTTCAGCATAATGAGGTTCCGAGGAGGGAGGGATGACTGGGAGTGAGCACAGGGAAGAAGGGCATGCCTTTCACACCTGATGAGTGCGGGGAACAATTCAGCCATACCTTGAGAGCACTCAAGTCTTTGCTTGTATCCCTTTGCTTGGTTTCCTGATCAAGAGAGCTTTGAAGGGGGGCGTGGCATGGAAGCAAAGAAAATGGCCGCTTAATCTCAGAGCTCCACACCTCCCCGCTACCAATACTCTCAAAATTGCACCACATTCCTTAAAAAAAACCCTCTATATATGGGGGAATCAGGAGACGAACATAATAGGGGAATCAGGATACGTTTGCAATGCAAACGGGCCGAATAGCCCTGAAAGACTTGGAAGCCAAAATGGTGGACAGCACAATGGAACAAGGTAAAGACAACATAGCTTTGGACCCCCAAAGTATTTTGAAACAAATGAGTAAAATGGAATGTCGGATCTTAGATAACATGAAGTTAATGTTTGAACCAATACAGATGCAACTGAATGATATTAAGCAGCATTACATGAGGTCGACCAAAAGACTGAACATGCTATGACTTTAAGCATGCATGCTGAAATTGCAATTAAAATGATAAGAAATGAAGAGACACAGACTCGTAAAAGAGTCTTAGCCGTAGAAATGGAGACCAGAAAGTTTAATTTGAAGTTTAGAGGCTTCCTGGAGGGATTGGAAGGTCCTAAAGAAATCCAAATCTTTATTGCACAGTGGAATGCCTCAATGCTTAAATTAGAAGAAAATGTAGCCCCAACAATCTTAAAAGCAAACCGTTTAGGGCAAAGAAATACGGATGTCCGTAGGGGTCCAAATCTTAATATAACTGTATAGTATTAAACCTTGAAGTGTTAGTAAGGAAGCAATTCTTACTTTCTCTCTCAGAAAGTTGTCAAAGTATGACAGGGTTGATTTTTTTTATTTTATTTTGATTTTTTTCTTCCCTTTTCATTCTTTTTTTTGGTATTGACTTAATATAATAATAAGTTAATGTTAGTTAAGAGTGTTAGAGTAGAAGTAGAGTGTAAGGATTAGATAGTATAAATTAGATATAGTAGATTAGGATTTAATATAGAGTTAGGTAAGAGTCTATGCTGTTTTTGTTTATATATAAACTGCAGATAAGTGTATTTTATATAGACAGACTTGCACTA
The DNA here is from genome assembly GCA_029233225.1 of Lepidodactylus listeri. Classification (NCBI taxonomy): domain Eukaryota; kingdom Metazoa; phylum Chordata; class Lepidosauria; order Squamata; family Gekkonidae; genus Lepidodactylus; species Lepidodactylus listeri. Next base: position 7,376,226 of record JARCFY010000021.1, on the reverse strand, counting down.
CAGCCAGCAGAGTCAAAGAGGGTTAATCTTGTAATTTCTATATAAGAAAAATAAAGTTTTTAGTTTGATTTTCTTCATAATAGGATTTTTGCAATGACAAACTCACTTAAATTGTTAAGTTATAATGTTAGAGGAATGAATAACCTGGTGCAGTGTAAACATATATATACGCAAACGATTAAGGAGCATCCTAATATTGTTTTTCTACAGGAGATGCATAATACTGCAAAATTTCCAACTCTTTTTTCTTTCAGTAGATTCAAACATCAATCGCAATCGTATGGTTCCTCTAAGGCCAGAGGAGTGGCTATTTTGGTTTCATCTAATACTAATTTTACACTTATGAAAATACTTAAAGACCCATTGGGCAGATATTTATTTGTGGTGGGTAAAGTAAACAATGTAGTATTGACTTTAGTAGCTTTGTATGCGCCTAATATGGACCAAATTTCTTTCTTGACAGATGTTTTAAATACATTGGCTAAGTTTAGAGAAGGTGAGATAATTATTGGAGGAGATTTTATTATGTATTAGATTATGCCCTGGACAAATCCTCTATCAGCAAAACTATTAAGAAACAAAAGAAACCTAAAAATACATCTACACCATTAGCAGAATTACTAGCACAATTCCCTTTAATCGATGTTTGGAGGCAATTGCATAATGGAGAAAGAGATTACACTTAGGCCGAGGACAGACTGGCAATCTGAAGCGGGGCAGGCACGCTTCGCAAACGGAGGAAAGGAGCCCGTTCAGACATGCGCATCTGCCCGTCGGCTCCGTTGCGTACTTACCCGTCTCCCAGCCGCTTTCCTTCCGCTTTACCCGGACACCGGTTTTTCCCGGTGTTCAGGGGCCTTCCTCCGCATGCCTCCCGCTTCCAAACAGTGTGAACTGGAAGAAGCGGGAGGCATCCGGAGGAAGTGTGAACGCACCGGCAAAAAGTTTTGCGCATATGCGCATGTGTGCATATGCGAAAAACATCAAAGGAAAACAAAAAAAAAGTGCAGCAGCACGCGCGAGCCGCGCGCGCTGGCTATGCGGCAGTCTGAACTCTCCGTGGCAGTCTGAATGCTCCGTATCGCCGCTGATCCGCATTGCTCTGGCCAGTGTGAACGGCCAGCTCCCTGAGTTTTTTCCCCCGCTCCAGTTCCCTCCGCTTTGCCTCCGCTTCAGATTGCCAGTCTGTCTTCGGCCTTACTATTCACAAAGACATAATGCATATATACTCGTATCGACTAATTGTTAATCTCCCCAACCCTTTTGAGCAAAACAATATCATCACAGATTGGATCATTGCAATGGTCTGATCACAACTGGGTAAACTGTTGTGAAATACTATTGAACACAGAGAAAAGACACACAACTTGGAGATTAAATACAACTTTATTACATGATACATTCATAGCTAATGAGATAGAATTGGTTATTAAAAACTACTTTATAGAATATTACAGATAATGTGTTGCCAACCATTCTATGGGATGCGGTAAAGCCAGTCTTGCGAGGACATCTGCTATCGAAGGCCTTGTATCTTAAAAAAGCAAAAACAGCAAGAAAGAGAAAAATTAGGAGTAGAAATAAGGAAGCTAGAACTTAAACACAAACAGGAAGGAAGTCCAAAAATGTATAAAAAAACTTATATCTCTGAGACGTCGATTAGATACACTGGATATGTCAAATACAGCAAAAAAAAAATCTATCTGGTTTTGAACAAATCTATGCTGTGATAACAAAAACTAGAAAACATATTATTGCTAAGGTCTATTTGACTCTGAAGGAGATAGAGGGGCGAACTTATCTAACTTATCAAAATAAGTGGCATAAAATATTTAAGAACAATGTACCAGAAGAAGAATGGAGTCAAATGTGGAAGAAGTTTCCTTTTAACTCTAATGTCATTGAAATAAAGTTACAAACTTTTAAAATACTTACCTTTTTGTATTGAACACCGCAGAAATTAGCATATATGTCACCTACAGCAAAATCCTTATGTTGGAAACATTGGTTGAGGACAGACTGGCAGTCCAGACTGCCACGTCTGCCTTGAGGAGGCGGGCTGGACGCAATGTGTCTGGCGCCGCACTCCTCCTGCAGCATCCGGGCACCACTTAAAAGTGGCGTCCCGGCTGCTGCGTGCGCGTTCCACCCGCTTCCGGCGGGTGTGAACGCGCGCCAGCCAGGGGAGCCATGCGGCGTTCGCATGCTGCCGCAAGGAAGCCGCCCGCAGTCTGGACGCTGCAGGCGGCTTCCTTGCGGTGGCGTACAAACGCCGTGCAACAGGGGCAATTCCCCCTGCCTTGTTCTGCCGTGCCGCGGAGGCGCGGCAGAACACGAGTCTGTCCTCAGCCATTGTGGAGGACTTGGGAATTATATTCGTTGCTGGCTTGAGTGTCCTAAATTAGAGCAATATTGGAAAGATGTGAAAAAGCAAATACAAAATATGACTGGTCAAACAATAGAATGTACAGCAGAGCATATTTTACTAAACAGATGGCAAATAAATGTTCAACCTGTTAGTATAAATGAGAGAATAGCTATCCTATTAACGGCAGCCAAAAATGCTGTAGCATTACTGTGGAACAGTAAGAAAAAAACCAACACTGCAACACTGGCATGCTAAACTTTGGAAGTTGTATATTATGTCTGAGGTTACTGAAAAGGCAAAAGATGAAGATAATTATAAAGCTGCATCAAACTTTGCTGCAATTTGGTTTCCACTTTTGGAATACTTGCTAACACAAGGTGAAATAACTGCAACGGTGAATGAGCTTAATCTTTGGTAAATGTAATTTCTATGTTGCTCTACTGTTCAGTATTCTTGCTGCTTGTTACAATTGCTTTAGTGTATTTAAATAGTACCGAAAGTACACTATCTGTATTTTTCTATGCAATGCCAACTTACCTGTTTTGGAATTTGTTTATGTTATTATCCAATAAAATGTTATTTAAAAAAGAGAGAGAAAGAGCTTTGAAGAGAGCCAGTTTGGTGTAGTGGCTAGGAGCGCAGACCCTACTCTGGGAGAGCTGGGTTTGATCCTCCACTCCTCCACATGAAGCCAGCTGGGTGACCTTGGGTCAGTCACAAGTCCTTTCAAAGCTGTTCTCTCATGATCAGTTCTCGAAAGAGATCTCTCAGCCCCACCTACTTCACAGGGTGTTTGTTGTGGGGAGGGGAAGGGAAAGGAGATTGTAAGCTGCTCTGAGACTCCTTCGGGTAGTGAAGGGCGGGATATCAATCCAATCTCCTCCTCCTCCTCCTCCTCCTCTTCTTGCTCAAAATCTTATACCCCGAAAAATTTGTTGGTACCTAAGATGCTACTGGACTTGAATCCAGATTGTAGAGGTATGGAACCAATCAGAAATCTCAAAAGAAGCAAAGCTTAAGTATTAAGATGACACATTAAATGAGGCAAAAATTACATCATAGGGTCCTATTTACAGCAAGCTATGCACAGTAGTATAGACTATAGTCTGTAATCATTCATTCAAGTAACTTTGTCAACCATTTTGTGTACCGCAACCTTATTACCTGTGTAGTTGCACTGGGCAACAGTAGAAAGAGAGAAAACAGAGGCGTTTCCCTCTGTTGCTCTCCAGAGAACCTGCTGCCTGCTGTAGGAACAGCTGTTTGCTTCCACTTACATTCTGCTGTAAATAAATTGTATATAAAGCACTCTCTACAAACAGTGCAATCCTAGGCAGAATTATTCCAGTCTGAACCAACTGATTTCAATGAATATAAGTACATTAGAGAAGCCATGTTGGATCAGGCCAATGGCCCATCTAGTCCAACCCTCTGTATCACGCAGTGGCCAAAACCCAGATGCCATCAGGAGGTCCAGTAGTGGAGCCAGAATTCCAGGAGCCATCCCACTTCGGCCCCCCAATCACTGCCCCAGACATAAGAACATAAGTGAAGCCATGTTGGATCAGGCCAGTGGCCCATCCAGTCCAAGATTCTATGTCACACAGTGGCTAAAACCCAGGGGCCATCAGGTCCACCAGCAGGGCTAGAACTCCAGAAGCCTCCCACTGTGCCCCCCCCCCAAGCACCAAGAAGACAGAGCATCACTGCCCCAGACAGAGTGTTCCATTTACACCTTGTGGCTAATAGCTATTGATGGATCTCTGCTCCATATGTGTATTCATAAGAAGCTAAGAGAAGCCATGTTGGATCAGGCCAGTGGCCCATCTAGTCCGACACTCTGCGTCACACAATGGCCAAAACCCAGGTGCCATCAGTAGGTCCACCAGTGGGGACAGAACTCCAGAAGCCCTCTCACTATTGCCGCCCCCCAAGCACCAAGAATACAGAACATCACTGCCCCAGACAGAATGTTCCATCTATACCTTGCAGCTAGTAGCCACTCTGATGGACCTCTGCTCCATATGTTCATCCAATCCCCTCTTGAAACTGTCCATGCTTGTAGCCACCACCACTTCCTGTGGCAGGGAATTCCACATGTGAATGGGGTCATAGTGGAGTAAATTTGCCTAGGGTTACCTTGGAAATCTTCTCTGCTCTCTCTTTTAAAGGAGGGCAACCTGCTTGCATTGCCCCTGAATGTTCTCGATGTGGGGAGCACTGAACAATAGGAAGGGTCATAGGCGTCAACTACGGGGGGGCTCGAGGGCTCGAGCCTCCCCCGAAATTTCCCGGGGGGGCTCAGCCACCACCGGCAAAATGGAGCGCCCGCCGGTGGGGGAGGCGGGGAGGGCCGCCGGGAGCCCGGTGGGTGCTGGGCACGGCCGAAGGCAGCCGCTGAGGAGGGGGGGTGGAGGGGGGGGCAGAGCTGGCTCGATGGGCGGGCACAGGGACTCCGCCGCGCCGGCCGCCCCCCCGACCCAGCCGGCGAGCGGGGTCTGGGGCAGCAGCTGGGCGGCCTGGCATTGGCTCTGGGCGGCGGGCAGCTGCAGCGTTGGGGGGAAGCGCGCCACCACAACTTCAAGGACCCCTATGGGGCAGCAGCCCCCTCCGCCGCCCCCCGCTCACCCCACCGGGTCTGCCTCCCTGGGACCGGGGGGCGGGGGGAAAAGCGGTGGGGACATGGTCCTGTGCGTGCACGCTTTGTGCGTGCGCATGAAAGAGCCCCCCCCCCCCAGGGATTTACAAAGTCTATGCCCCTGGGAAGGGTCTCAGAGATTCATTTGCAAATGTCCCCACACTGGAAAGTTCTTCTTGCCTTTATTAGACCTCTTCTTTCTCCCTCCGCAGCACTCTTGCATGCTCGAACCCTCGGAACTGTTTTTCGCTACGTGGATCGAAGCAACATAACAGCCCCATATTACATACTTCGCAAGTTGTTCTCTGATTCACTGGGCATTTCCAGTGAGGCAGCGTGGGGGAGTGATTAGAGCATCGGATGCAAACCCACACTCTCAGCCTAACCTACCTCGCAGGGTTCTTGTGGGGATAAAATGGAGGCGAGAAGGACAGTGCGAGCTGTTTAGGGCTCCCCCTGGGGAGAAAAGCAAGGCTTGAATGAAGTAAATGATTTCCAGTCTCTAGCCTCATGTGCCCCCTTTTCTTTTGGAGTATTAATTGTATTCGGGAGTCTCCCAGCCTCCTAACGGCACGCTCTCAGACCCGTTGAATAAACCATTTCATTTGGAATAAAAATCCATCACGGGCTGCTGCGTTTCCAAGCCTCAGAGCTACGGGCCCTGGAGCAAAGTCAATCTTTTCACGGCCCCGTCTTCTCCTGCTGCTAAAAATAAGCCACAAAATACGGCAGAGCTCACATCCTTGGAGACCATAATTTATGGGCTATGGAAAGGAAGGCCTCGATAAGGTTCCAAAAAAGCAAAGCCCTGGGTGGAAAACAGCAAAGACCCGCAGGCCGCATCTTTTTCCTGTTTGTTTGCAATTTCACAGGATTAGGGAAGGAGGGGGCTAATGCACACGTGCTCTGAAATATCCTTAACAGATCACTCACATTAGCAACTTGCGGCTTAAGCAGGTAATAGAGCCCTTTTTACTACACTGTACGTTAAAAAATATTTGATTTGTCATATTCATATTCAATTTTCCTTTTTTCCCCTTGTTTCTACAACTTCCCTTTTCTTGGTCCTGTATTAATTCATTGGTTATCTTATTGTAATGTGTAATATTGTAATGTGTGTACCTCAGACTGTTCGATCACTAAAGAAGGCCCCCCAATAGGACAGAAACGCATCCGGTCACTTGTCTGGGCCCTTGTGTTTAGGCCACTTGAACTTCTCTACAAGGGTTTCACTGGGCCCTTATTTGTTTTTAACTGCCTTTCTAATAAAGACATGTATTTTTGTATAAGTTTTAATTAGGTCTTTAATATTGCTCAGGGGTCATTTTGTAGAAAAAGAGGCGCAGGAGCTCATTAGCATAACTCATTTGCATATGCCACACCCCCTGACATACCGGAAAGGTGTCAGAAGGCCACACCCACCCCTCAGGCTCCACTCCACAGGTGAGGGAAACTGACCTGCTCTTCCTCCATTCCCTTCCCCATCCAAGACTTGGTGCAATAAAAATAAGCGTCAAGAACACACCCTCATTCTCTTCATGCTCCCTTGAAACCACCAGGTTTCAAGTAGACTTGAGATACCCAGGACATGTGCACCACCCATCCCTTCCCCTCCCCACAACAAGACACCCTGTGAGGTAGGTGGGGCTGAGAGAGGTCTTTGGAGAACTGCTCCTGAGAGAACAGCTCTGAGAGAACTTGTGACTGGCCCAAGGTCACACCAGCAGCTGCATGTGGAGGAGTGGGGAATCAAACCTGGTTCTCCCAGATTAGAGTCCAACTCCTGACCACTACACTAAACTGATGGGGTGGAAGCTGCTGAAGGGTTGGTGAAATTTCTCCAGTACTTATGTGCCATGTGCCCAGATAAAAAATGGTATACTTAGAAAATTTATATGCCAGCTTGAGCAAGTCTCTGGAAAAGCAGCACACAGTCATAAAAGGAACAATGATACAATTATCAATATTAAAACAAAACATTAAAATCAATAAAGACCCTAGCAGGGCTTTCCCCGGGGCGCTGTGCCTCTGTACTGCTCGGGGAAGCCGAGCAGGGGGCGGGGCTTGTTCATGTGCCCGCCCCCTGGGCTCCTCACTCCCGGAGCTGCGCTCCTGTGCGCTCCTGCTCCAACGGACCCCTGATATTGCTCTTTATTAGACTTCTTTCTCACCCTTGTGGTTCTTGATTCTGGTCTTTGGGTCAAGTTTGTTTCCCCCTCCCCGCGTCCCAAGTCCGAATCGCCCACCTGCTACATATCCCCTCAGTAGCCTCCCACAAGCCTCTTTCTCTTGTTTGCAGTCTGGGGGCCCCCCAAAGTGGCCTACCTTACAGGGCTGTCCTAAGGATGGTAAAGTATTATTATTATTAATATGCTGCATGGATGAAAGGGCAGAGCCTCTGCTTGGCATGCAGAAGGTCCCAGGATCAATCCCTGGCATTTCCGGTTAAAAGGACCAGGCAGGAGGGGATGTGAAAGACCTCTGCCTGAGACTTTGGAGAGCTGCTGCCAGTCTGAGCAGGCAATACTGCCCTCAAGGGCGTAGACTTTTCAATTTCCCGGGGGCAGGGCTGGGGCTGGGCCAGAGACATCACAGTCCATTGTCTCCGGTGGAGGCTCAGCACCTCCTGGAAAAGTTCGGGGGGGGGGGGGGGCTCCAGCTCCCCAGCCCCCCTGAAGTTGATGCCTATGACTGCCCTTGATGGCCCGGTTCAGTATAAGGCAGCTTCATATGTATGTTCAACAGGAGCGCCTAAAACTGGGGGAAAGAAACTTATCTTTCTGGCAGATCTGCAAAGGGCGGGACAGATTATCATGGGAAACGAACCCTCTGGACAGATTCCGCACCCTGCTGGCCTTCATCCTTTATTTTAAGAATGCCAAGTGGTCTTGGAACAACTTCTCCATGGGAAAGTGGCGAGTTTCCATGCCGAAGCAGGGAATCGAACCTGAGTCTCCCAGATCCTATTCTGGGACTCTAACCACTGTGCTATGTTGCTTCTAAGTGTGAGGCCAGCCGCAGAAGAAGCAATGCCAGGTGCCTAACAGTTCCCGCTTGCCAAACTGGAGAAGGAATACTGCCTTTCCCCCACTAATTCGAAGGAAAGTAGCCTGTATACATCAGAAGCAAGGTGTCTGTCAGACTCTCCAAATCAAGAGGAGGAGGAGGAGATTGGATTTAAACCTAGCTCTTCACTCCCCAAAGGAGTCTCAGAGCGGCTTACAATCTCCTTTCCCTTCCCCTCCCCACAACAGACACCCTGTGAGGTAGGTGGGGCTGAGAGAGCTCTCTCTCGAGAGCTACCCTTGGGGGAACAGCTCTGAGAGAACTTGTGACTGACCCAGGGTCACACCTGCAGCTGCACGTGGAGGAGTGGGGAATCAAACCCGGTTCTCCCAGATTAGAGTCTGCGCTCCTATCCACTACACCAGACTGGCTCTGCACATAGAAAGTTCTGGGTACAGGGGCCTGCTGCCCCGATGACCAGCCTTGCAGGGAGGTACTGCTCAGCTGACCTAGCTCCAGGGTCATTTCACTGTCCCAGTCCACTCCTGGCTTTAAGCACCTTGAACTGGACATCGGAACGGAGAAGTTAACTAACAGGAGGTGACTCCGATGGGAGTAAAGTGGCCACCCCTCTGGGCTCGGGTTGACAGGTGAACAGTCTCAGTATCCAGAGAGGTGTCAGAGCCAGGGTTTTTTCCAACCTCTGGGTGGTGCTTGGAGACCTCCCAGAATGACGATCAACCTTCAGATTACAGAGATCAGTTCCCCCAGAGAAAATGGCTGCTTTGGAGGGTGGACTCTGTGCATTATACATAGGGTTGCCATTTCCCTGCTGATGCAGGAGACCTCCAGCCCATTTCAGCCCTTGCCTGCTAGGGTTGTCAGGCCCCCCAGTGGAGGGAGGGGCCCCCACTGCCAAGGCCTGCCCCTCCACTGTCGATCAGCTGGCTGGCAGGGGGACTTCCTAGGAGAGAGAAGGAGGCCCAAGCCTCATTACTGGCAACATGGTGATGTCACTTCCAGCGTGCACCAGAAGTGACATCATCACAACGGTGACATCCAGACAATGTTCTGGTGTTTGGGTAAATATGGTAGAAGCCGTTTTTACCATAGAGTTTCGACCCAGATACCAGAACGTCACGCAATGTTGCAATGTGATGGATTCACTTCCTGTATGTGCCAGAAGCAGGCTTACCATCCCCCCGGGGGGCATTGCCCACTTTAGCCCCCCCGATCTACCGCCCTGGCTCTGGCCCGTGGGGGAACCCTGCCCGCTAAGTGCCGGGATTGCGCCAATGCGCCCGGCATGATGACATCACCTAGAGGCGACGTCATTGCGCCAGGCACGTTGCCGAGGGGGATGCTCTAGCACTTGGCCTAAAAACTCTATGATACCGTAGAGTTTCTGGCCGAATGCTAGAGCGTCCCCCTGGCGACGTACCTGGCATGATGACATCACTTCTGGGTGATGTCATCGTGGCGCGTGCACATAGTGTGTGCGCTAGACGATCCTGGGGAAGAAACTCCATGGGCAGCAGGTAGGGACTTGGCAGCCCTCGCCAGAAGTGATGTAGACACGTCAGCAGTGATGCTGCCTGGGCCACCCCCCTCATCCACTGTCGGTTGCCAGGAAGGACCTGGCAAACCTGTTGCCTGCTGATGGTCAGCTGATTGCAGGGCTCCGTTGGAGCGGGAGCGCACAGGAGCGCAGCTCCGGGAGTGAGGAGCCCAGGGGGCGGGCACATGACCAAGCCCCGCCCCCTCCTCGGCTTCCCCGAGCAGTGCAGAGGCGCAGCGCCCCGGGGAAAGCCCTGCTAGGGTCTTTATTGTTTTTAACGTTTTGTTTTAATATTGATAATTTTATCATTGTTCCTTTTATGACTGTGTGCTGCTTTTCCAGAGACTTGCTCAAGGTGGCATATAAATCTTCTAATTATACCACTTTTTTATCTGGGCACATGGCACATAAGTACTGGAGAAATTTCACCAACCCTTCAGCAGCTTCCACCCCATCAGTTTGGTGTAGTGGTCAGGAGTTGGACTCTAATCGGGGAGAACCGGGTTTGATTCCCCACTCCTCCACATGCAGCTGCTGGTGTGACCTTGGGCCAGTCACAAGTTCTCTCAGAGCTGTTCTCTCAGGAGCAGTTCTCCAAAGACCTCTCTCAGCCCCACCTACCTCCCAGGGTGTCTTGTTGTGGGGAGGGGAAGGGAAAGGGATGGGTGGTGCACATGTCCTGGGTATCTCACGTCTACTTGACACCTGGTGGTTTCAAGGGAGCAGGAAGAGAATGAGGGTGTGTTCTTGACGCTTCTTTTTATTGCACCAAGTATTGGATGGGGAAGGGAATGGAGGAAGAGCAGGTCAGTTTCACCCACCTGTGGAGTGGAGCCTGAGGGGTGGGTGTTGCCTTCTGACACACTTCCGGTATGTCAGGGGGTGTGGCATATGCAAATGAGTTATGCAAACGAGGTATGCTAATGAGCTCCTGCATCTCTTTTTCTACGAAATGACTCCTGGCTGATTGTAAAAACAACAGCGGAGTCAAAGAGCTGCTGGGACCAATTAGGAAACAAGGGAAGAAAACCGGGACCTTGTGTCGCTGTTCCTGGCAATTCTGTTCCTCACTGCTGGGGTCATCCCTGCTCAATGTGTTTGTTATGTAATTACTTTGTATGATTACTACTAGTGCTTTGTGAAGGGCATTGTTCCCCTGTCTGTAGGAGGTTCTAGCTCTTTCTTTATTTAATGGTCTAATGACATCCTACTGGATTAAGGTGGTAACTGGAATCTTGCAGTCTTGTGGATGTATTAATATTGATGTTACAGTTGACCAAAGTGGAGTATTGTTTGCGTTAGAAGCTTTAGTTGTTACTGGTATAACTTACATACCGTTTGGGAACAGATGGTCAGCTGATTGGCAGGCAGAAACTGGGGGCAAAGTGGGGGGGGGGGTGGAAGGATCCTGGGGAGAAGATTTAAAAAGAAAAATAAGGCTTTGTCTCCTTACAGGAAGTTCTGACCACAGAACTCCTGATGCTTCCTAGAGCTACCCAGAAGTGACAAGGGTAGTTCTAGAAATCTCCAGAAACTCTATGGCAATCTTACCGTAGAGGTTCTGAGGACTGCTTTAGCTAGCCGGTCACTTCTGGGTGGCTCTAGGCATCGCCAGAAATTCTATGGTCAGAACGTCCTCTAAGGAGACAATACTTTATTTTTATTTTTCGTTTTTCTCCCCGGATGCTGGCCCCCATGCACATTGCTTCATGCCGGGTGCCACTAGATACAGTCATTTCCGCCACACTTCTTCGATCTGAACAGCAGGACGCTGGGTGAAGCCAGTGGGCAGGCTCTTCCGTATTGCCCCCTTTCCACCTGCATCTGAACTGCTCAGAGGTGAGAGGACAGGGTGAGGTGGGGACGGGTGAGCAAGGTCCCGATCCGGTGTGTGCGACACTCCTCTTTCCAGTGGGCCAGAAGAGAGATGAGAAGCAAAGGCCTGCGTTGTCAAGGATTCCAGCAAAAGATGGAATGGGCTCCCGGCTGATGTACAAACATCGCATTACTGATGATGATGACTCCAAAGCAAATGCGGTCCTGAAAGAGCCCTTTAATGGATAGCCTTGTTTACCTCTGTCTCAATTTACCACCCATTCGGTACCTCAGCTGTAAACTGCAGTAAAGGCTTGCTCAAGAAGATGCGGCGAGCAAAAGTGCTGACTTCAGTCTTGGAAGGGCTGCCAGAACACCATTAAACCCGAGCATCACAAATCTAAGCGCTCGGTTGTGATTAATGACCGGCTGGGGACACGCTGGGCTGCCCGGTATCGCCTTAAGCAAAATTACTAGTTCCAAAGGTCATCCTTCTCCAGCTGAAACTTAAAAATGCTCCGTCAGCTGCTTTGGGTCCAGAGCAGGAAGATGTCAGCGGAGGTCGTGACAGGTGGGCATCCCTCAGGGAGCCCACGGGGGGTGTCTGTGGATGGTGCTGAAGAAGAAAAGGTGGCAGTGGTGGTCCTCAACCCGTCTTTGACACACTCGCAGAACGCACGGAAGTGGTCCAAAGACAAAGCACTACAATTGCCTTGTATGACGCGCGGCCTTCTAATCTGCCATTTTGTGGCGTTCTCTGAGGAGACTGATCAGGCTCGACTTTATGGAACTGACCAGCTCCCTCTATACTCCTAATCGTCTCTTCGGGGTGTGTTTTAAATTGCTTTATACGTAAATTGAGGACTACTGCTAGATATCTTTGTTCTTGTTTTTAAGAGTCAGGCACTCAGGCTTTTTGGTTCAAAACACAACAGTACTTTATTTCCAGAACCGAACAGGGGATGGAGGATGTAAATACAGTCAGGGGTCATTTCGTAGAAAAAGAGGTGCAGGAACTCATTGGCATAACTCATTTGCATATGCCACGCCCCCTAACATACCGGAAGTGTGTCAACGCCCACCCCTCAGGCGCCACTCCACAGATGAGTGAAACTGACCTGCTTTTCCTCCATTCCCTTCCCCATCCAATACTTTGTGCAATAAAAATAAGCATAAAGAACACACCCTCATTCTCTTCCTGCTCCCTTGAAACCGCCAGGTTTCAAGTAGACTTGAGATACCCAGGACATGTGCACCACCCATCCCTTTCCCTTCCCTTCCCCTCCCCACAACAAGACACCCTGTGAGATAGATGGGGCTGAGAGAGGTCTTTGGAGAACTGCTCATGAGAGAACAGCTCTGAGAGAACTTGTGACTGGCCCACGGTCACCCCAGCAGCTGCATGTGGAGGAGTGGGGAATCAAACCCGGTTCTCCCAGATTAGAGCCCAACTCCTGACCATTACACCAAACTGATGGGGTGGAAGCTGCTGAAGGGTTGGTGAAATTTCTCCAGTACTAATGTGCCATGTGCCCAGATAAAAAATGGTATGCTTAGAAAATTTATATGCCACCTTGAGCAAGTCTCTGGAAAAGCAGCACACAGTCATCAAAGGAACCATGATAAAATTATCAATATTAAAACAAAACGTTAAAAACAATAAAGACCCTAGCAGGGCTTTCCCCGGGGCGCTGCGCCTCTGCACTGCTCGGGGAAGCCGAGGAGGGGGCGGGGCTTGGTCATGTGCCCGCCTCCTGGGCTCCTCACTCCCGGAGCTGCGCTCCTGTGCACTCCCGCTCCAATGGACCCCTGTATACAGTGGACACTTTGTTTCTGTATAGGCTGGCACGTTTGGCTTAGATGACACTTAGGCAGTAGGCTATATTGTTTGCTGTTTCCTTAACTGTACATAAGCTCACTCAACACCTTCCTCAGTACACTCCCCTGTCCTGCTTAGGGGTTGGCCTTTCGGCTTTGGCTTCCTGGCCCTTACATCCCAACTGGCCACCAACCAGCTGTCCAGACTCTGCCAGTCTTTGCCTCAGCCCTCCCTTAACCTCCTATCTCAGGTTCCTCAGGAGTGACGTATTTTAGGTTTGTGACCGCTTATGTGTTCTGCTTTTACTAGTCTGTTCACTGTCCCGTGAACCAGACTATCCAGCACCCAGTTATCCGCTTTCACTGGTATTTTTGGCTGCTCACACAGAGCTACAGAGAGATACTCAGAGTCCTCACAGAGCTACCAAGAGACTGTTCCCTCACAGACTCTCACTCTCTGCTCTCTCTCTCCCAACTGTCAGACCCAAACTGTCCCTTGTGCCCGTTAAGCAGGGCTCCGTTGGAGCAGGAACGCACAGGAGCGCAGCTCCGGGAGTGAGGAGCCCAGGGGGCGGGCACATGACCAAGCCCCGCCCCCTCCTCGGCTTCCCCGAGCAGTGCAGAGGCGCAGCGCCCCGGGGAAAGCCCTGCTAGGGTCTTTATTGATTTTAATGTTTTGTTTTAATATTGATAATTTTATCATTGTTCCTTTTATGACTTGCTCAGAGACTTGCTCAAGGTGGCATATAAATTTTCTAAGCATACCATTTTTTATCTGGGCACATGGCACATAAGTACTGGAGAAATGTCACCAACCCTTCAGCAGCTTCCACCCCATCAGTTTGGTGTAGTGGTCAGGAGTTGGACTCTAATCTGGGAGAACCGGGTTTGATTCCCCACTCCTCCACATGCAGCTGCTGGGGTGACCTTGGGCCAGTCACAAGTTCCCTCAGAGCTGTTCTCTCATGAGCAGTTCTCCAAAGACCTCTCTCAGCCCCACCTACCTCACAGGGTGTCTTGTTGTGGGGAGGGGAAGGGGAAGGGATGGGTGGTGCACATGTCCTGGGTATCTCACGTCTACGTGAAACCTGGTGGTTTCAAGGGAGCAGGAAGAGAATGAGGGTGTGTTCTTGACGCTTATTTTTATTGCAGAAAGTATTGGATGGGGAAGGGAGCGGAGGAAGAGCAGGTCAGTGTCACTCACCTGTGGAGGGGAGCCTGAGGGGTGGGTGTTGCCTTCTGACACACTTCCGGTATGTTAGGGGGTGTGGCATATGCAAATGAGTTATGCTAATATGTTATGCTAATGAGCTCCTGCACCTCTTTTTCTACGAAATGATCCCTGCCGTTAAGTGTCAGTCACTGAGTGTTCTGAGCCAAATGGCCCCCTCCTCACTCAGCCATGTGACTCAGCAGAGTTCCTTGTTGACAGGCTGTTGGCCCCAGATCTTTAATTCCGTCACTCCTTGTGTCCCGTTTTGATGAGGCTGAAGGAAGGAGACGAGTATTCTTTGAGGGAGATTTGACAGAATTGTGTGCTTTCTGCCTGGCAGGTAGGACTACTGACCCCTGGGTGGTAGCTGGAGATTTCATAGAATCAGAATCACAGAGTTGGAAGGGGCCCTACAGGCCATCTAGTCCAACCCCCTGCCCAGTGCAGGATCAGCCTGGAGCATCCCTGACAAGGGTTAGTCCAGCCGCTGCTTAAAGACCGCCAGCGAGGGGGAGCCCACCGCCTTCCTAGGCAGCTGATTCCACCGTTGCACAACTCTGACTGTAAGAAAGTTTTTCCTGAGATCCAGCTGGTACCTTCCTGCCCTTAGTTTAAATCCAGGATTGCAAGTCCTCTCCTCTGGTACCAACAAGAACAGCTCCCAGCCCTCCTCCAAGTGAGAGCCCTCCAAATACTCCAAGAGAGCAATCCTGTCCCCCCTCAACCTCCTCTTCTCCAGACTAAACCTTCCCAAGTCCCTCAGCCTTTCCTCGCAGGGCTTGGTCTCCAGGCCCCCTGATCATCCTCGGCGCTCTCCTCTGCACCCACTCCGTTCTGTCCACATCCTTTTTGAAGTGAGGCCTCCAGAGCTGCACATCATACTCCATGTGCAGCCTGACCAATGCTGTGTACAGCGGGCCTATGATTTGGATTTGTAAATCTCCCAAAATTACAGCTGGTCTCCAGATGATGGAGATCAGTTCCCCTGGAGAAAATGGCTGCTTCGGAAAGTGGGCTGTATGGCATTGTACCTCACTGAGGTCACCCTTCTCCCCAAACCCCACCTGCTCCTGCATCTGTAAGCCAGCAAGGCATCTTATATGCTCTTATGAACTGTTAAAATCATAAGTTTGAACTTTGGGTTGTTATCCTGCAAAAGGCGAAATGCACTCTCTATTGCAGTGAGAGGCCCCAGCCCACAGCAGGAAACATCCTCCATGGTTCACACTGACATGGAGACCAGGACTCCCTTTCAAAGAGTCCTTCTGTCTCCTTCACGCTGGTCAATTCGCACCTTCCCCCAAAGTTCCTGCAGAGATTATGTTAAGTGACGTTACCTGGCAACTAATCGTCGGCCATCGAGTGACCTGGCCAGAGCCATCATGAGACAAAGGATTGGCACCATGGATCCTAACAGCTTGCCCAGGTGTCGGTTCCTGCTTAGCACCTAGATTTGCAATATTGACCCCTCCTTCCTATCTCCTCCTCCTTATTACACTGACCAATGGTAGGGTTAGTGGGGACAGACCAACTAGTAGATGTGTCAATGGGATGTGGTCAGCGCAGCCCGCCCCAATGCCACCTGATAAAAGATCTTGCGCAACAGAAATTCATTGCTAGCCGCCTCGACCCCTATCTTCTGTACCATCCTCTCACGTCCAGCTTTCTATCCCATTACCTTGCCTCCATCTTTAATCCCTGGTTTGCGCAGCCAGAAAGAAGCGTGTATCTGCAGGTTTAGATCGCGCTGCCCATTTTTCCTTTCTACCTCCCCTCAATCGTCTTTTGGAATTGGACCACCTATCTCCAGGACAGGTAAAATATTACCCCTCAACGAAACTCCTGCTAATGCCACAGTGCTATGTTCTATCTAAGTTTCCTAGATCTTGTGTGTATGTGTGTGTGATTAGGTTTTTGTATGCTTGAACAACATTTTATAGTAAACATCATTCAAAGAAACCACTCAGCCTCACTGCCTATTTTCTGAGAACTCCTGGAGGGGGCGAGACCTTGGTATAGCTGGCAAGAACCCGGTATTTTGCCAATCGCTAATCTTAAATTAAAGCAATTCGGCTAACACATCCACCCCCAAAATCTCCAGGTATTTCCCACCCCAGAGTCGGCAGCTCTTCTGGCAGGACATTTGTAACTTTAGCAGTGGCCACACAGAGATTTTTTTCCCCTTCATATTGGCAGTGGTGATGAAGAAGACATGGAGAATTCTCACATTTCGGAGGCAGCCTTGAACACCAGGCAAACCTTTCTGCAGCATGGAGAAGCAGTGGAGGGAGACGGTCCTTCAGCTATGCGGGTCCCACCAGGTCAGGAAGAACTTTAGAGGTCGTCACCAGTAACTTGGGCACATCCTTTCCCCTCATCTCTTCCTCCCCATCTTTGGCTGCGCAGACAGAAGCAACCAAGTCTCATGAGGAATTCCTGTGATAAAAGCACTGCGAAAGAGTTAAAATGTATTTCTGTCATTCGCCCAAGGAATGGAACAAACATACTGTGGAGAACATGTGTTGTTATTGTTGTTGCCTTTGTTACTCTTTGTATTTTTTTTAAGATGCTGAGAAGTCTAATGAGCCATAGGCGAGCCTGTTGCTCTTTTCCAATTCGCCAAAATGGATTTCTAATTAGCAACATTAATAATTGCGCCGAAGCACTTTGGCCGGGATATTTACCGAGTGTGGACACAACCATGAACGTCTCCATTTGCAGTCTAGCACCTTGGTGGTTAGCGGATAGATTTTTTGTATTAAAGCTAGGTTGGTTAGCTGGCCCTAGCTGGCCCCAGAAACTGGGGGTTGGATTTGGCATCACGCCAGCATGTGATGTCACTTCTGATCCATCACCACAGCAGTCCAGGATTCACCAACCATAGACTTTGGGGCGAATCCTAGAGCACCATATCAACTTGACGATGTCAGTTCTGGTTTCACGAGACAAATGTGGACAATCACGACCTGGTCTGGAAACAAATACTGAGAAAACAGTTGTGAGAGTTTGACCCACAAATCAGAGTAGTCAACAAGACTTACAAAGAAATTAAGTAGCATGTTTGCAGCCTGAATACTTTTGAGATCAGCGTCCTACCTAAATGCATTATTTTTCCTGATTCTGTCTGTAACACTTTATGAGCGTGAAAGCTCTTGCATGTGAGAGTCTTACAGAGTCAGTCAACAACAAGTGTCCTAGAGAAGGAAGTCTTTATTGAGAAAGGTCTGTTGTGGTCATCTGCACTTCTTGTGTTAGTAATGGCTGACACATTCCCAAGCAGGACAGTTATACAGAATTCAAAAAGGGGGTTGGTAAGGAATTGCACCCAATCACCAAGGCAAATAAAAGACGCTCAAAATACTGGTTTACGTTTCCCTGGGAAAAAGCGGGAAGAATTAGAGTCAGACAGGAGAAGAGATACATGGGCAGGCATCAGCAGTCTCCCAAGGTCAGAGCAGCTCGAAGAGCGATAAACACGCCATGAGAAGTATAACATAACATTCCACAGACCCGATGTCAAATGTTCACTCTCCCACCTCCCGGGCAGGAGATGGCAGCATATTTATAGAATATTTCTTGAGGAAGATCCATTTTTTGAAACATTGTTATAAAATCCAGAGATGACCTTGGTGCATTCTTATACAAGGATGATCTTATGATTTGATGGAATTTGTTGATTATTTTGTAGTGCTCACAGGCAATAATCTATAGAAAACATTTTCTTTGTAAGTCTTATTGACTACTTTGATTTGTGGGTCAGACTCTCACGACGGTTTTCTCGGTACTTCTGATTTCACACCAGGTTTCACACCAGGTTTCACACCAGAAGTTATCTTGCACACTGGCAGGATGCTGAATCACCCCGTGCCCCCCCCCCCCATTTTTTCCTCTGTTGCTCTCTCAAGTGGCAGCAAGGAATGTGGGTCTAAGCTTTTTAAAGCCAGGATCACATTCTGTAGTCAATTAAGGGTGCAATTATCACATCAGCACATCAAACTGCCTCATACTGAGTCTATCAAGGTCAATATTGTCTACTCGGACTGGCAGCAGCTCTCCAGGGGTCTTTTACATCACCTTCAGCCCCATCTTTTTAGCCGGAGATGCCAGGGATCTACAAGAGATAACCAGGGATGCCAACTCTGGGTTGGGAAATACCTGGAGATTTGGGCGGTAGAACTGAGGAAGGTGCGGTTTGGGGAGGAGAAGGACTTCAGTGGGGCGTCATACAAGCTCACCCCTGTCTTTTCACCTCCAAAAACATACCCAGTGGCCCCAGACTGAAAAGAAAACCATTTAATGTTAGGCTGAGGACAGACTGGCAATGTAAAGCGGGATAGCCCCGCATTGGAAGTGGAAGAAGGGAGCATGTTCAGACATGCGCATCTGTCCGTCGGCTTCGTTTCGCACTTACCCGTCTCCCACTCGCTTTCCATCCACTTTAACAGGACACCAGGAGAAACCGGTGTCCAGGGGCCGTCTTGCGCTTGCCTCCCACTTCCAGGCAGTGTGAACCGGAAGAAGGCGGGAGGCAAGCGAAGGCGGCAGTGTGAACTCGGCATTTTGCCAGTTTGCGCATGTGCGCATGTGCGCACGTGCACAAACTGGCAAAACGGCCCTATCACGAGCTGCGGAGGCTGGCCCACGTGGGGCCACTCCGCAGCAGTCTGAATGCTTCATATCGGCACCATTGCCCAATACACCGGCCGGTGTGAACGGCCAGCCCCGGGGAGTTTTTCCCCCGCAGCAGTTTCCTCCGCATTCATCTCGCTCCAGATTGCCAGTCTGTCCTCAGCCTTAGTTTCCTCATTGTCACTATCTCACATGAACTACCAGGTTGGGTGCATTTCAGGCCTTAGACTAGAATAATTCTGCATAGGATTGTGCTATGTTCTCTCAAGAGCAGTTGTCGAAAGAGCTCTCTCAGCCCCACCTACCTCACAGGGTGTCTGTTGTGGGGAGGGGAAGGGAAAGGAAACAGCCATTCTGAGACTCCAAGTAAAGGGCGGGGTATGAATCCAACTTCTCTTTCTTCTTCTCATAGGCCCCATTTCTTATCTTTTGGGGAGTGTTTTGTGTGTGTGTGTGTGCGCGCGCGCGCATGCATGAGCACGTGCCTGGAAGTCATGGCTGACTTCTGGCGACCCCTAGTGGGGCTTGGAGGCAAGGGACGCTTAGAGAAGTGTCTTGCAGTTGCCTTCCTCTGCATCACAACCCTGGTATTCCTTGGAGGTCTCTCTTCCAAGTGCTTGCCGGAGTTAGCCCTGCTTAGCTTCTGAGATCTGATGAGATCGGGCTTGCCTGGGCTACCCAGGTCAGGGTTTCATAGCCCCCATTTTATTTACAACACTGCTGGCTGGAGAAGAAGAAGAAGAAGAAGAAGAAGAAGATATTGGATTTATACCCCGCCCTTCACTCCCCAAGGGAGTCTCAGAGCGGCTTACAAACTCCTTTCCCTCCCCCTCCCCACAACAGACAGACACCCTGTGAGGTAGGTGGGCCTGAGAGAGCTCTTTCCCAAGCTGTCCTTGAGGGAACAGCTGGTACAGAGCTATGGCTTGCCCAAGGTCATCCAGCCAGGTGCAAGTGGAGGAGTGGGGAATCAAACCCGGTTCTCCCAGATTAGAGTCCGCGCACTTAACCACTACACCAAACTGGCTCTCATGCCAAACTGCTAAGAAAGAAAACATAACATTAAAAGGATGAATAAGGCTGATTTTACACCTCCCCTCTAAAGTAGTTTGACTGCTGTCTTTTCCTGTGCTGATTTCACAGTGGTGTGAAATTTCACTCCAGGGGGTTTAAGTGCACTAAGAAACCACAATGGTTTAAAGCAGAATAAAGCGGAATAATACTAGCTTGACCACAGGAGGGCAATTAGTAGATATGGACATTTCAGTGGCAGCACGGTTTCACACCGCACAGAGGTATGGGCAGGTTTTTTTTGGAACTAGAATGATTCTAGCGGGAAAGTCAGATGTAAAATCAGCCTAAGATAATAGCCGTTAGGTTTCACTGTCGGGTTGGGAAATTCCTGGATGTTTGGGAGCAGTACCTGGGGAAGGACTCCCGTTTCTCCTGTGAAGCGGCCATTTTTCTCCAGGGGACCTGATCTGTGTGGTCAGCTGTAATTCCGGGAGAGCCCCAGCCTCTAGCTCAGGGGTGTCAAACATAAGGCCCGGGGGCTGGAACTGGCCTATCCAGGTCCCTTATGCAGCCTGCGAGCAACTAATGCAAGGGAGGAAGTGCTGGGAGGGGGCAGAGCCACTCCATTGTGGCTTCAGCACGGCAGAACAACCTCGTCCACAGCAGTCAAGCATTGTGGGAGCATCTGCCTAGCGCTGCACCCCTGGCTCTCCAGTCGGCCCATGCAGGCTTTCCTCTGCACACACCCCCCCCAGCCCATGGGGCCTTGCAGTGAGGACACACCAACTTGGAGCTTACCAGCGACTGTCCTTTATGTTGGAGAAATGAGTATGAAAGACAAGACCTGGGGTTTCAGTCATTATAGGGTTAACCTATGCAACTTCTTGTGTTTCTTAGTTTAACCTGGAAGTGCCTGGTAGCTGGCCAATTAACTCTAAGCCCCGGAAACCTAAAGGTGTACTGTCTTGCTAATTGGTCAGTGATATCAGGTGTTTCCTTTCAGGGGTCAAGAAGAAGGAGAGATCCTCCATTGTAATCTCTCTCACTCTCTATCAGGATGTCTTAGTGTGCAGACGCAGCACAATGCTGCTTAGTAAGCATGTTTTGTTTATTTGTAGCTAATCCTGTTCCCCTTTTCCTTTAGTAATAAAGTTTCTTTTAAACTAAAAGAAGCAATCTCTTCTTTCCAGAAAAGCAAGATCCATCACTCTGAATTTTCTTGAATATTGGACAAAAGTCCTAACACTTTATACAGTCTCTGTCTTCATTTGACACCTCCGCCAGCCGGAGGTTGGGAATTTTATTTCACTGTTTCTTCCGGCTACAGTCAAGCTGATAACTCCCTGCAGTTTGCCTTCCTCTAGTGTGCTAAAAAGACATCAAGAAACTGGCGAAATACCCGAGGTTAGATGTGCAGACGTTAGATGTGCAGACGTTAGATGAGAAAGGTAAAAGCCTTTCTCAGACAAGAAAAAGCGGAGGGATCATGAGTTTGCAAGGAAGAAAAGGATTTCGGCTCCCAGAATGTGTGGAAGAGCCTGTCACTCGGTTCAAAACTCAGAATACCTGCTGGGGCTTTTGGACTGCAGCGACCCCGTGGGTCAGCCCTCCCTGGGGTTTTCACCACTTCAGGAAACAGCGCCCTTTATCTAAAGCCCGGATTCAATGCAATATGACACTTCCTTCACTTTGTGCAGGAGGGTTCAAACAGGAGTGCGGTTCTTTTATCCTTATGACGACGATTATCCCCGCTGAAGCAAGGACAGAGAGAGGAGAAACCACAGTACTCTCAAAGAACTCTATAAGTGAGGCTGGGAATCCTTTTGTAGAGTTGGAGACATGCTTTGGTCTCTGCGCCTTTCTGCAAATGGCGTTTTAAACATTGGTACTTCTTCCTCCATGCCACTGATAAAATGACAGAAGGATGCCTGACTTCTCATAGCAGGGAAAGCAAATTGTCAGCTAACCCACTGCATTCACAAATACCAGGTTTGGGGGTGAAATATCGATGTCTTGACATCCCCAGAGATTCTGAACAGAATTGTCAGGACCCATACCAGTTTCATTGTACTTGCTGTGTGTATTCATTACAGATGTTTGAGGCTGTGGTCATGCACTCAGGGGTCCTTTCGTAGAAAAAGAGGTGCAGGAGCTCATTAGCATAGCTCATTAGCATAGGCCACGCCCCCTGACATCACCGGAAGTGTGTCAGAAAGGGAATGTCAGTTTCAGCCCCATTATACCCTATGGGCCATTGAAATCAATGGCAAAAACTCACAGGGTATATGAGGGGCTGGAGGAAAGGGGGTTTGAGGGAGAGGCTCCAAACTTGCAGGGTAGCTGCTGGGGCCTCTCCTCGAAATACCCACCAAGTTTCAAGAAGATTGGACCATGTCCCATCCCCTCCATTGTTCTCTATGCTGGGAAAAAGTGTTACTTTTTTCCTGCCATAGAGAACAATGGAGGGAATGGGGGCAACCTGTTTGGGGGCCCGTAGAATTGGACCCCCTGGTCCAATATTCCTGAAACTTGGTGGGTATTTCGAGGAGAGGCCCCAGCAGCTACCCTGCAAGTTTGGAGCCTCTCCCTCAAACCCCCTCCCCTCCAGTCCCTCAAACCCCCTCCCCTCCAGTCGCTTTTAAAGTCGGCAGCGGGCCGAATCAGATCAGAGAATCTGATTCAGCCCGTGGCTGCCCTAGTGGCTGTTCCTGAGCTGGCGGAGCTTTGCTCCGCCTCACTCCGGCCCCAACGGACCCCTGCATGCACTAAATAATCCACTTTCAATCCACTTTCAGTGCACTTTCCAACTGGATTTTACTGTGCAAACTGGCAAAATCCAGTTGGAAAGTGCATTGAAAGTGGATTATTCAGTGTGCGTGGCCCTTTCTGCACTGTCCTTTTAATCCACATTCACTGCAGTGTCCTCCAAGCAATTCTGCACTAAAATCAAATTCAACATTCTTTTAAATCCAGGTTTCCCCCCATTCTGCACTAAAATCAAGTTCAGCCTTCTTTTTATTCCAGATCCCCCCCCCCCCCATTTGCATTACATTCCCTTCCTCCAGTCAGTCCGGTTTCAGCCTGCTGTTGCCCGGGTTATTTGGATGCTGTTTTGCTGTGGACTGAAATTGCCTCGACTGAAACACCAAGAAAATCTGGAGTGGCAGGCAAATGCGGAAAGGACCTGTGATGAACCTTTTCACACTTCAGTAACACTCCGCTTCAGAAACACTACAAAGACCATGCTGCAGTGCAACCTTGAGAGAATGCAAATGTACCGCAGAATCCAGAGTCGAGATACCATCAGTGCTGGCAAAGTTTACCATGAAGGTGGGCCTCATTTGTTTCAGTTCCAAAGACAATTTATTGGCATTTGTTTGGCTAGCATTGCCAAAATATACTTTGTTAAACTAGCAGAATCGAGAGCTGTGTGTACTAAAAGGATTAAAGCAGGGATCTGAGCCAAGATGTTGCTTTTGCATTACTAAAACCTTCATTGTGATATCTCGAAATAAAATCTCAATGTAGTGGGGGCACTAGTTATTTTGTCCCCTCTCAGGAAGCAAATCCAGGGGTCATTTCGTAGAAAAAGAGGTGCAGGAGCTCATTAGCATAACTCATTAGCATAACTCATTTGCATATGCCACACCCCCTAGCATACTGGAAGTGTGTCAGAAGGCAACACCCACCCCTCAGGCTCCACTCCACAGGTGAGTGAAACTGACCTGCTCTTCCTCCATTCCCTTCCCCATCCAATACTTTGTGCAATAAAAATAAGCGTCAAGAACACACCTTTATTCTCTTCCTGCTCCCTTGAAACCACCAGGTTTCAAATAGACTTGAGATACCCAGGACATGTGCACCACCCATCCCTTTCCCTTCCCCTCCCCACAACAAGACACCCTGTGAGGTAGGTGGGGCTGAGAGAGGTCTTTTGAGAACTGCTCATGAGAGAACAGCTCTGAGAGAACTTGTGACTGGCCCAAGGTCACACCAGCAGCTGCATGTGGAGGAGTGGGGAATCAAACCCGGTTCTCCCAGATTAGAGTCCAACTCCTGACCAGTACACCAAACTGATGGGGTGGAAGCTGCCGACGGGTTGGTGAAATTTCTCCAGTACTTATGTGCCATGTGCCCAGATAAAAAAAATGGTATACTTAGAAGATTTATATGCCACCTTGAGCAAGTCTCTGGAAAAGCAGCACACAGTCATAAAAGGAACAATGATAAAATTATCAATATTAAAACAAAACATTAAAATCAATAAAGACCCTAGCAGGGCTTTCCACGGGGCACTGCGCCTCTGCACTGCTCGGGGAAGCCGAGGAGGGGGCGGGGCTTGGTCATGTGCCCGCCCCCTGGGCTTCTCACTCCCGGAGCTGCGCTCCTGTGCACTCCCACTCCAACAGACCCCTGAGCAAATCTAAGCAGGTCTACTCAAACATAAACCCTATTCTAGTCAGTGAAGCTTACTCCGAGGAAACTGTTCTTAGGATAGCAGCCTTAACATGCTTTTGTAGAAAACTTGGTGGCAAGAGAGGAAAGCTAAGTTAGAAATTATGTGCTACTTTTGTTCTTTGATTTCAGTTTCAGGACCTCCTCCCTGCCTAATTTCAGTGGAACTGCAACTTGGACAAAAATGGGTTAGATCGGAAAAGGAGATTTCCAAATATTTGGAGGAGATTCAAAATAGTCTAGGACAGTGTTTTTCAACCTCTGTGCCGTGGCAGACTGGTGTGCCGCGAGATATTGTCAGGTGTGCCGCTGGATTTTTTCAATGAAAGAAATGTGCCTTCCGGGCTGACCTTCCGGGACGCGTTTGCGCATGCGAGAAAGAACAGTGGTGCGCTCTCGCTGATTCCGCTCGCACGCTCTGTGGCCGGCCTGAGGTAGGGTGATTTGCACCAAGACATTCCAGTAAACATGAATATGTTTGATGGTAACAGCTAGCTGTTTCTGTCAGGGTAAGGTTCAAATCAGTAACTGTCCCTCAGTGAAGAATGGGTGTACTGTGCTTCTCTTCAAATCACTTATGGTCAGCGGAATGCCGTTCACATAAGAGTAAGAGTTTAAACTCTCTCTTTGAAAAACTTTAGCAGAATCGCAGTATTAAAATACATCCACATTATATTTCTTCTGAAACTCAGGTCAATGTTATGGGAAGGAGCCATTACACTTTGGATCTGTAACTTACGATTTCGAGTTGAGTGGCTATTACGTGTATTTGTCATACTGTCATAGTTAATACTTGAGCTGAGGCAACTAATGACCCATTCATCTTGTATTTCAGTGTTTTTCAACCACTGTGCTGTGAGATATTGTCAGGTGTGCCGCGGGATTTTTTCAATGAAAGAAATGTGCCTTCCGGGCTGACCTTCCGGGACGCGTTTGCGCATGCGAGAAAGAACAGTGGTGCGCTCTCGCTGATTCCGCTCGCACGCTCTGTGGCCGGCCTGAGGTAGGGTGATTTGCACCAAGACATTCCAGTAAACATGAATATGTTTGATGGTAACAGCTAGCTGTTTCTGTCAGGGTAAGGTTCAAATCAGTAACTGTCCCTCAGTGAAGAATGGGTGTACTGTGCTTCTCTTCAAATCACTTATGGTCAGCGGAATGCTGTTCACATAAGAGTAAGAGTTTAAACTCTCTCTTTGAAAAACTTTAGCAGAATCGCAGTATTAAAATACATCCACATTATATTTCTTCTGAAACTCAGGTCAATGTTATGGGAAGGAGCCATTACACTTTGGATCTGTAACTTACGATTTCAAGTTGAGTGGCTATTACGTGTATTTGTAATACTGTCATAGTTAATACTTGAGCTGAGGCAACTAATGACCCATTTGTCTTGTATTTCAGTGTTTTTCAACCACTGTGCCGTGAGATATTGTCAGGTGTGCCGCGGGATTTTTTCAATGAAAGAAATGTGCCTTAGCTCGAAAAAGGTTGAAAAACACTGGTCTAGGATTCCTGAAATGATTTTTTAAAAAATGCACACAGTTGGGGTTCTAAGCAGACAGCCTTTTCTCTTCTCAGTTCTGAATTTACTTTAAGCACTCGTAGTGGCTTTTTTATTATTATTATTAAAGGAAGACCCATGTAGCTCATACATTCATGTGTACCAAATGCGTTCTCCTCCGGAGACCCATTTATCTGCAGTATGGGGGAAGCTCTTACAGAATTCTTCTCCGATTATTTCCATGGCAACTCCGGTGGGATTAGAAGAGGATGAAGGTTTATGAATAATTACCGGAATTCCATGGAAGGTGAATGGGAGATTATTCCCCCCCCCCAACTACCGTTTCCATGGAAATGAAAATTTACAAATTAGACAGGATTAATGCAAAGTTGTTAGTCGGGTTTAACAACCGGGTCTCCCAAGAAGATGAAATGCCCAGCCAAAAGGGTTTGCATATTCCATCACGATGCAAGTCAAACCCCAGACATTTCAGGATTCGAAGTGCACCTCCTGAGTCACAGCTGCTGTAACTACATAGTGGCATGGCTTAGAACTGCTGCAATCTTGATTTTGTGCACGCTAGAGGATCTTCTGCCCTGACCTGGATACCTCCAGCCAGGGGTCATTTCGTAAAAAAAGAGGTGCAGGAGCTCATTAGCATAACTCATTAGCATAACTCATTTGCATATGCCACACCCCCTAGCATACCGGAAGTGTGTCAGAAGGCAACACCCACCCCTCAGGCTCCCCTCCACAGGTGAGTGAAACTGACCTGCTCTTCCTCTGCTCCCTTCCCCATCCAATAGTTTGTGCAATAAAAAGAAGCGTCAAGAACACACCCTCATTCTCTTCCTGCTCCCTTGAAACCACCAGGTTTCAAGTAGACTTGAGGTACCCAGGACATGTGCACCACCCATCCCTTCCCCTCCCCCTCCCCACAACAAGACACCCTGTGAGGTAGGTGGGGCTGAGAGAGGTCTTTTGAGAACTGCTCGTGAGAGAACAGCTCTGAGAGAACTTGTGACTGGCCCAAGGTCACCCCAGCAGCTGCATGTGGAGGAGTGGGGAATCAAACCCGGTTCTCCCAGATTAGAGTCCAACTTCTGACCACTACACCAAACTGATGGGGTGGAAGCTGCTGAAGGGTTGGTGAAATTTCTCCAGTACTTATGTGCCATGTGCCCAGATAAAAAATGGTATACTTAGAAAATTTATATGCCACCTTGAACAAGTCTCTGGAAAAGCAGCACACAGTCATAAAAGGAACAATGATAAAATTATCAATATTAAAACAAAACATTAAAATCAATAAAGACCCTAGCAGGGCTTTCCCCGGGGCGCTGCGCCTCTGCACTGCTCGGGGAAGCCGAGGAGGGGGCGGGGCTTGGTCATGTGCCCGCCCCCTGGGCTTCTCACTCCCGGAGCTGCGCTCCTGTGCGCTCCCGCTCCAACGGACCCCTGCCTCCAGCTAGCCCAGTCTTGTTAGACTTTGGAAGCTAAGCAGGGTTGGCCTTGGCTAGTCTTTGGATGGGAGATTTCCAAGGAATACCAGGGTCATGATGCAGAGGCAGGCAATGGCAAAACGCCTCTGAAAGTCTCTTGTCTTGAAAACCCTATGGGGTCAGCACAAGGCAGCTGTGACAGGAAGAAGAGTTGAATTTATATGCCGCCCTTCACTTGGGAGTCTCAGAGCAGTTTACAATTGCCTTCCCTTCCTCTCCCCACGACAGACACCCTGTGAGGTAGGTGGGGCCGAGAGAGATCTGAGAGAACTGCCCTGAGAGAACAGCTCTGAGAGAACTGTGACTGACCCAAGGTCACCCAGCTGGCTGCATGTAGAGGAGTGGGGAATCAAACCCGGTTCTCCCAGATTAGAGTCCCGCCACTCTTAACCACTACACCAAACTGGCTCTGTGAAAAATGGAATCCGCTATGAAAAATGGAACCCAGCTTTGTAGAAATTATGCATCAAAATTGCCTCCTAATGGAGAGACAACACGGTGCAGTGAGAGTGTCTGGACTGGGATCAGGAAGATCACATTTGAATGCCCTGGAAGCTTGCTGGGAGGGAGGACCTTGGGCCAATCACACCATCTCAGCTCAGCCTACCTCCCAGGGTTGTCGTCAATGTTCCCTCTAAGCTGTGAAGTCTTGTGAGCAAAAATTCTAGTTTGTGAGCTACTGGCATTAAAGTTTTGAGTGAGCGGATTGGCTGCTGCATAAATTTGTTTGCTCTGGAGCCATCCTTCCTGGGCTGAGACAAAATCTGTGAGAGCTGGAGGCTAAAAAACTGTGAGCTAGCTCACACTAACTCAGCGGAGAGGGAACACTGGTTGTTGTTAGAATAAAATGGAGGGAAAAACAGCAACTTCAGCCCCTTTGGGTCGCCACTGAGGAGAAAGACAGTGGATAAATGAAGTAAGGCTGCGTTCAGATGGGCAGCGAATCCCGACATTGGCCCAGCTCTAATTTGATCCTGATCTTTTTTATCCGGTGTTGCACGACCAGACAGCTCCCCCGTGAATCACCTTACCATGCATGGACTCCGTGGTGGGTTGTCTAGACAACATCCGCCTGAAGGAGCCACGTGGTCATGGTTTTTTTTAAAAAAAATGTGTTTGCTCATGCACATATGTGCCTTACTGTGTACTTATTTTTCCACGCATGCGCAGAATCGAATGGTTAAAGCTCAGTGGAGAGACTACTTGGCGTGGGGAAAGACCTACCTTATCCTCCCTCTAGGTACTACGTCAATTAACAAAGTTCATAAATTTCAGGGGCCATTCAGAAACATGAAATTGTCCAGAACGCTTCAGCAGAGCTCTGCGGCTGTCACACGTTTATGCGCATATCGCTAAGGGTATTTTTTTAAATGGCGGATGTTTGGGATGGTCTGGAGTCATAATGGGGGAGTCTGGAGTCAGACCATCCTGACGGGCTGATTGCGCGCTGGAATGATCAGACAGGGGAAAGTCCGCCATTGGCCTGTCGGCAAGCATTAGCCTCGACTCTCTTTAAAGTACGACTCCCTGGCGGGGCTCGATGGGCTGATCACGGAAGCGGCACCTTTCCCAGATGTCGCCGTTTGATCGTTCCCTTTAAATCCGTCAGGCCCTTGTGCCTGGGTTGGATCTAAAGACCCGTCTGACTGCGACCTAAAATAAATTGGCTGAGGGAGGGGGGGTGAGTTTGATAAACGGCCCTCCCCCAGATTGTTCTTGCAAGCTCTGCGTTTCTTCATCACCACCATTTGCCACAGAGCTGCCCGATTAGCACCTTTTCAGAAGCAAACCCAGACTCGAGCGTCTGGCACAGAGCCTCCTCATTCAAGAACTCGTCACACTGTCGGGGCCCAAACAGTTTAACAGCCGTCAGCCTGGAGCTCACTCAGAATAGGCTTCCTGAACGGCGGAAGGTCCAGATGGCACAGCGGGGGTGGGAAAAGCAAGACGAAGAAGTCACACTCGGTTTGATGGCCCAGCACTGAGCTGTGTGCGCGGTTTGTGCGTGTGCCACATGCACTGTTGTATGGCACCACTGCCCCCATTTCAGTGGGGGATTTTAAATACTCAAACTGGGCCCGTTGAAGCCGAGATGCTCGGAGCTACCCACTGATTCCACAGCTACAGCTGGCAGGGCTATTGTCGAAAAGGAAATCCGAATCCGCTTTCCCGTCTTTAGTATCTGTACATCTAATAGCCAAGGCGCCCCTGCGTGCGGATATCTAAACCTGCACACCAGGAGCACCTAGGGGGCAAAGAGATTTTCCTGCACACTTGGGGGACTCCCCAGGTGTGCAGAAAAATCTGAAAAGTAAAAAAAAATATTCAGGGGATGCTTAAACCCCCCCAAAAGAAAAAGCAGTTGGAATGATGCCTCGCCTCCATTGTGGGGGGAGGAAAGGGGCTTGGTAAGCCGGCAGTTGGAGCCGCGTGGGCCTTGCCATCGCTGCTGGGGTGGGGTGGGGGGGAGAGAGTTTGGTGGGCCCGGTGGCTGGGAGCCGCTGGAGCCCGGGGGAAAGCTTACCTGCGGCCGCTTCCTCCTCAGCCATGGGGTCCTCCCCCCCACAAGTATAGCGGGTTCCTCTGCTTGATCTTATTATCACTCCGCTTTTCCAACTGGTAACAAATTTCAGGGGCTCATGTTTATCCCAGGTCAGTCACTTTGGAAGAATGCAAGCTACTTTGGCTGAAACCAGCCTCGATTCCATCTTTTTTGTCTCATCTTCTCACCAAATGTCTTAAATATCACAGAACAATTCCAGTAAGTATGGTTCCATTTCTAAAGTCTTCTCTTCTTATCTTTAAGCTGGACCTGCCCTTGTGGTTTTTTGTTTCCTTTCTTTGTTTATTTAAATTGCATCTTGTTGGTTTAAATTATTGTAAATTTAGGTGTTTTCATAAGCCACTTTTGGGTCCTCATCTATGAAAAAAAATGGGACAATAAATGCCTTAAATAAATAAACAGTCCCATTTCCCCTCCAGATTTGTGTCCTTCTTCGAAGATCGTTTTACGCAGCTTTATTATTGCCGTACCTTTCTGCACGTTGAGCAACTTTCTGGGTTCAATATGTCTGAGTGGAACATGTGGCTAAGCAAGGAAAAGACCCACTATAATTCCAGGGGCTCAAATAGGGTTGTTAACTCTGGATTGGGAAATTCCTGGAGATTTGGGGGTGGAGCTTGAGGAGGGCATGGTTTGGGTAGGGGAGGGACCTCAGCAGGGATGTGATGTCACAGACTCCACCCCCAAAGCAGCCATTCTCTCCAGGGAGATTGATCTCTGTAGCCTGGAGAGCACTTGTGATTCCGGGCAATCTCCAGGCCCCAGCTGGAGGTTGGCAGCCATGCTCTCATGCCTTCTGAATCAGTTATGAAATACCCTGAGATTTTATCTAATAATCCACAGTCGTCGTCCCCCACAAGTTTGTTGCTGAGAAAGGGAACTTTCCAAAGGTCACTGTACTGGACATGAATCAATTGTGTATGGGGAAAGAAATCTCTGAACATAGGAACATAGGAGAAGCCAATGTTGGATCAGGCCAGTGGCCCATCCAGTCCAACACCCTGTCAAACAGTGGCCAAATTCACCAGGTGCCCTCAGGAGGTCCAGCAGTGGGGCCAGGACACTAGAAGCCCTCCTTTTCCTCCATTAAAAAGTTACAGTTGACAACAAAGGCCAAGTTTTTCCTCTTTGTGCAGACTGGGAGAGAGAAATAGCATTTTGCAGAACAGGCATAGCTGATTCAGAAATGTCAAGTCAGTATGACGTTCAGCTGGACCACAGTTCCCTCTCTTGTTCACACACATGCCCAGATTCCTGAGAGAACAAAAGAGAACAAAACGTTTCAGACGCAAGGAAATAAAACATTTCTAGTTCACTTAAAAACAAAAATCATAGCTCAAATATGTCTCCCTCATAAATTTGCCTTCAGAGTGAACACCTCAAGAGGTTCATAGTGATACTCTAGGAATTTCCTCTAGTCTTGATGGTAAAGACTGCATAGAATAAGGGAGACAGTCTAGGGCTGACAGCCTCCAGGTGAGGCCTGGAGCTGCCTGGAGTGAAAACTGATCTCTAGATGACAGAGATCAGTTCCCCTGTAGAAAATGGTTGCTTTGGAGGGTGGACCCTGTGGCATTATATCCTGCTGAGGTCCCTCCCATTTCCAAACGCTGCTCACCTGTGGCCCCACCCCCAAATCTCCAGGAATTTTCCAACCCCTACTACAGCATCACCTGACAGTGATGTCAGTTCCTCCCCAAGCTCCACCCTTCCCAAGCACCCCCCCTCCGCCAAAATCTCCCAGCATTTGCCAAGGCAGTGTTTGGGAACTCAAAGACTTGCATGTACATTCATGACCGGTCATGGTGCACAATGTAAAGGCAAACGTTTCCCTCGCTCAAAAGCCAGTCGAATCTGACTCTAGGGGACAGTGCTCATCTCCATTTCCAAGCCGAAGAGCCAGCGCTGTCTGAAGACTTTTCTGTGGTTATGACTAGACGCTGAGGCACACACAATGCTGTAACCTTCACACTGAGGCTGTACCTATTTATCTACTTGCAGTTTCTTGCTTTCAGACTGCTAGGTCGTCAGGAGCTGGGGCCAGAGACGGGAGCTCACTCTGTCACGCGGCACTCGGGTCTCGAACTGCCAAGCTACCGACCTTCCAGTCTGCAGCTCAACGTCTTAACCTCTGAGCCATCGCGGCCCCTCTTGGGAAATTCTGCCTATCCTCCAGAGCGAGGTGAGAGCCAGTTTGGCGTAGTGGTTAAGTGCACGGACTCTAATCTGGGAGAACTGGGTTTGATTCCCCACTCCTCCACTTGCACCTGCTGGATGACCTTGGGCAAGCCATAGCTCTGTACCAGCTGCTCTCTCAAGGACATCTTGGGAAAGAGCTCTCTCAGCCCCACCTACCTCACAGGGTGTCTGTCGTGGGAAGGGGAAGGGAAAGGAGTTTGTAAGCCGCTCTGAGACTCCCTTGGGTAGTGAAGGGCAGGGTATAAATCCAATCTCTTCTTCTCTTCTTCTTCTCCTCCTCATTAATCTTCTCACTGAAGGCTCTTCTCCACTGGGAACTGCCTGACAAGCTACTGTAGGATGCCACAGCTCCCTGGTACAAAGTTTGCTATGCAAGGCGCCCACACATCGTGGTTCTCAGAACAAATCGCAGGGAAGTGGCCAAGAGTTCTCAGTGCTAGTAGCCCGTATCTCTAGGCAAACAAGCCCATGCTCCATGATCCACAGAGATAGTTTGTAGACCAAGCATTATGTAATCACTTTGAGCCCATTAGGGCCATGCTAAGCTATTTCTCTGAAGATTAAGTCCTTTAGATCTGCAAGGAAGCCCCAACGAGTCAGAGTTGGCTCCCGGCAGGGGATTGGAGGGGTAGGGCTACCAAATCCAGGTTACCAGGGGTCATTTTGTAGAAAAAGAGGTGCAGGAGCTCATTAGCATAACTCATTTGCATAACTCATTTGCATATTCCACACCCCCTAACATACCGGAAGTGTGTCAGAAGGCAACACCCACCCCTCAGGCTCCCCTCCACAGGTGAGTGAAACTGACCTGCTCTGCCTCCATTCCCTTCCCCATCCAATACTTTCTGCAATAAAAATAAGTGTCAAGAACACACCCTCATTCTCTTCCTGCTCCCTTGAAACCACCAGGTGTCAAGTAGACGTGAGATACCCAGGACATGTGCACCACCCATCCCTTCCCCTTCCCCTCCCCACAACAAGACACCCTGTGAGGTAGGTGGGGCTGAGAGAGGTCTTTTGAGAACTGCTCATGAGAGAACAGCTCTGAGAGAACTTGCGACTGGCCCAAGGTCACACCAGCAGCTGCATGTGGAGGAGTGGGGAATCAAACCCGGTTCTCCCAGATTAGAGTCCAACTCCTGACCACTACACCAAACTGATGGGGTGGAAGCTGCTGAAGCGTTGGTGAAATTTCTCTAGTACTTCTGTGCCATGTGCCCAGATAAAAAATGGTATACTTAGAAAATTTATATGCCACCTTGAGCAAGTCTCTGAAAAAGCAGCACACAGTCATAAAAGGAACAATGATAAAATTATCAATATTAAAACAAAACATTAAAATCAATAAAGACCCTAGCAGGGTTTTTCCTGGGGCGCTGTGCCTCTGCACTGCTCGGGGAAGCCGAGGAGGGGGCGGGGCTTGGTCATGTGCCCGCCACCTGGGCTCCTCACTCCCGGAGCTGCGCTCCTGTGCGCTCCCGCTCCAACGGACCCCTGGAGGTTACAAAAGTCCTGGAGATTTGGGGATGGAGCCTGGAAGGACAGGGACCTCAGTGGGGTACAATGCCATAGACTCCACGTTCCAAAGCATCCATTTTCTCCAGGGGAATTCATCGCTGTCATCTGCAGATGAGTTGTAATTCCAGGGGATCCCCAGGTCTCA
Organism: Lepidodactylus listeri; assembly: GCA_029233225.1. Classification (NCBI taxonomy): domain Eukaryota; kingdom Metazoa; phylum Chordata; class Lepidosauria; order Squamata; family Gekkonidae; genus Lepidodactylus; species Lepidodactylus listeri. The sequence continues at coordinate 7,342,281 of JARCFY010000021.1, read as the reverse complement.
CTTGGAGGCTGGCAACCCTACGTGGATTCCAGACAATGGTCTCTCTGTGAGAGTTTTACCTTGTTCTTCTGCCCCAGTGGGGACCCAAAGGATCATTGTTCTCCCCTGCTCAGTTTGATCCTCACAACAACCGCCCTGTGAGGTAGGTTAGGCTGAGATGGTGTGTCTGCCCCAAGGTCGCCTGGCTGCTTCCCTAGCAGAGCAGGGGTTCAGACGTGGGCCGATGACCAGTTCCTAGTCTGATACTCCAGCCATTCCAACGTGCTTTCTTTTTGTCCCTGGAGGGACCCAAAATGGGCAGTTTGGGACGTAGTGGTTAAGAGAGAGCCAGTTTGGTGTAGTGGTTAGGAGCACAGACTCTAATCAGGGAGAGCTGGGTTTGATTCCCCACGCCTCCACATGCAGCTGCTGGTGTGACCTTGGGTCAGTCACAGGTTCTTTCAGAGCTGTTCTCACAAGAGCAGTCCTCGAAAGAGCTCTCTCAGCCCCACCTCCCTCACAGGGTGTCTGTTGGGGGTGGGAAGGAGATTGTTAGCTGCTCTGAGATGCCTTCAGATCGTGAAGGGCAGGGTATAAATCCAATCGCCTCCTCATCTTCGTCTCCTCCTCCTCCTCCTCCTCCTTCATGCAACGGAATAAACACCACAGACCTATTTAATTATTTGTTTTATTTTTGGTCCGCTTTTCTTGCTGAAACTCACGGCAGCTTACAAAATTAGGAAATGACGTAATAAAACCATGTCATAGGAGCCCTGCCCTGCTTGATCTCACCAGATCTCGGCAGTTAAGCAGGGCAAGCCCTGGTTAGTCCTTGGATGGGAGACCACCAAGGAAGTCCAGGGTCGCTATGCAGGGGCAGGCAATGGCAGACCGCCTCCGCTTTGCCTCGAAAACCCTATGGGGTACCCTAACTTAAGTCAGCTGTGACTTCACAGCGCTTTCCACCACCAATAGGAACAGCATAAATAAGCCGTGTAATAAGATTGGTTCACAAAAGTCAGAAAACAATGCACTAAAAACGGTATAAAACGCAGGGCTTTTTTGGTAGAAAATGCGCAGCAGGAACTCATTAGCATAATAGGCCACACCCCACAGCCGAAACTCATTAGCATATTAGGCCACACCCCTGACCACGCAGCTCCCTCCCCAGGTGCCCCGCAGCTGCAGTTTAAACTGCCTTCCCTCCCTGGATCGGCTTGGCTTCTCCAAGCACCCCATGGCTTGCAAGGGGCCGGGGGAACCTGGTCGGGGGGAGGCTGTAGGCGTGGCCAACTCGGAAGCCAGCCGGAACTCCGTTCCTGTGCGTTCCGGCAGAAAAATAGCCCTGCTAAAACGTAACATACAGAGTGCAACAACTGGATTACGGAAGTTAGAAAAAGAATGCAGTAAGAACAATACAGTAAAGAAACGGGCTGCATCAATGGAATCAAATGGCGCTCGTTTCTCCACCTAACCTTGAGCATCTGGACAGAATGAAGGCTGGCACTCGGTCCCTCCTGCACGAAACAAGGAACCCGGATTCACACCATTAAATTGCCTTGCAGAGGGTCGGCTCTGCCTTGGCAGCTGCTGGGCTGTTACCATCTGCTTCCTTGCATTTTCCAGAACCATTTGGAAACTGTGAAAATTCCTCAGCAGGCGTCTTTGCGGCCACATCAATAAAAACTTGCCCTGGTGATGTTTCTCAAAGGAGGCGATTCTAATCTTCTCTCCTGTTTTGCTACAGAGAAGAAATCCAGCAAACATTGAAAGGGACTCAGGTAAAAGGGGGTTTTTTTAAAACAGAGAGAGGAATGGGTGAGAAGCATTGTGTCTTTAGACAAATTGAAAGAAATTGTTCTAGATACTCAGAAAGACGCAGACTGGGTCCCATTGCTGGATAGGGGTTGTGGCTCAGTGGCAGAGCATCTGCTTGGCATGCAGAAAATCCCAGGTTCAGTCCTCAGCCTCTCCAGTTAAAAGGATCAGGTAGGAGATGATGAAAAAGACCTCTCCATCTGAGACCCTGGAGAGCTGTAAAGAGGGGCTGTGGCTCAGTGGAAGAGCATCTGCTTGGCATGCAGAAGGCCCCAGGTTCAATCCCCGGCATCTCCTGTTAAAAGGACCAGGCAGGAGGCGATGGGAAAGACCTCCGCCTGAGACCCTGGAGATTGGTAAAGAAGGGCTGTGGCTCAGTGGCAGAGCCTCTGCTTGGCATGCAGAAGGTCCCAGGTTCAATCCCCGGCATCTCCAGTTAAAAAAGGACCAGGCAGGAGGTGACGTGAAAGACCTCTGCCTGAGACCCTGGAGAGCTGTAAAGAGGGGTCGTGGCTCAGTGGAAGAGCCTCTGCTCGGCATACAGAAAGTCCCAGTTTCCATCCCTGGCATCTCCAGTTTAAAAAGGACCAGGCAGAAGGTGACGTGAAAGACCTCCACCTGAGATGCTGGGTTGCTGTAAAGAGGGGCCGTGGCTCAGTGCTAGAGCCTCTGCTTGGCACGCAGAAGGTCCCAGGTTCAGTCCCCAGCATCTCCAGCTGGGGACTGGGCAGTAGGTGATAAGAAAGACCTTGACCTGAGACCCTGGCTCATGCAGAAGGTCCCAGATTCAATCCCCAGCATCTCTAGTTAAAAGGACCAGGCAGTAGGTGAAGTGAAGGACCTCCGCCTGAGACCCTGGAGAGCTGCTGCCAGTCTGAGTAGACAATGCTGACTTTGATGGACCAAGAGTCTGATTCAGTTCAAGGCAGCATCATGTGTTCATGTGTCTGTGGGGGGAAATCGGTTAACATGACCTGTATGGGACACCCAGAAACTACGACAGCCAGGATGGTGGAGTGGTTAGAGTGTCGGACTGTGACCTGGGAGGCGCAGGTTCAAGTCCCAGCTCTGCCACCAAAGCTGGCAGGATGACCTCGGGACAGTCGCACACTTTCAGCCTAACCTACCTCACAGGGTTGTTGAGAAGATAACATGGAGAAGGGGAGGAGGTTGTTTTGGTCCCGGGTTATTTTAGCAATCTCTGCAAATATTGATTTCCCAAGAATTTGCTATAACTGGACAAGACCACCACATGTGAATAAATGTTCCCTAGTTTACAGACTTGGATTCTGGAAGGCCAGATGCTGAAGCTGAAGCTCAAATATCTTTGGCCACCAAACGAGAAGGGAGCACTCCCTGGAGAAGACCCTGATGCTGGGAAAGACTGAAGGTAACTGAAGAAGGGGACGGCAAAGGATGAGATGGCTAGACAGTGTCCTCGATGCAACAAACATGAAGTTGAGCAAACTCCTCCTCCACATGAAGCCTGCTGGGTGACCTTGGGTCAGTCACAAGTTTTCCCTGAGCTGTTCTCTCAAGAGCAGTTCTCTTAGAGCTCTCTCAGCCCCACCTACCTCACAGGGTGTCTGTTGTGGGAAAGGGAAGGCGGTTGTAAGCCACTCTGAGACTCCTTCAGGTAGAGAAAAGCAGGGTATAAAACCCCATTCTTACAAGTATGCTGGCATAAATGTTATTAGTCTTTAAAATGCTACTAACTTCTCCAGCTGGATAGGGAAACTGCCCGTCCGGGAACAGAAGAGGTGAGCAGGCAGATGCCGGCAACTGGAACAGCCTCAGGGAGCAGCACAAGCAACCTGAGTGTTGTGCAAGCAAAGACCCAGGCAAGAACGGAAGCATTTCTAGCCAAGCCACACCAGGAAGAATCTTCACTTGGCTGCCTGTGGATGGAGGACAATACTTGAACACCCATGAAGCTGCCCTATCCCAGATTAGATCGTTGGTCCTTCGAGGTTGGTATTGTCTGTTCCTACCACCAGCAGCAATCCAGAGTCTCGAGCAGAGGTCTTTCACATCACCTGTTACTTGGTGCGTTCCACTGGAGATGCTGGGGACCGAGTCTGGGACCTTCTGCATGCCAAGCTTCAAGAGACAATTGGATAAACATCTGGAGCAGAGGTCCATCGGTGGTTATTAGCCACAAGGTACAGAGGGAACACTCTGTCTGGGGCAGTGATGCTCTGTATTCTTGGTGCTTGGGGGGGCAACAGTGGGAGGGCTTCTGGAATTCTGTCCCCACTGGTGGACCTCCTGATGACACCTGGGTTTTGGCCACTGTGTGACACAGAGAGTTGGACTGGATGGGCCACTGGCCTGATCCAACATAGGCTTCTCTTGTGTTTTTGTGTCTGGGCAGTGATGCTCTGTATTCTTGGTGCTTGAGGGGGCAACAGTGGGAGGGCTTCTGGAATTCTGTCCCCGCTGGTGGACCTCCTGACGACACCTGGGTTTTGGCCACTGTGTGACACAGAGAGTTGGACTGGATGGGCCGCTGACCTGATCCAACATTGGCTTCTCTTGTGTTCTTGTGTCTGGGCAGTGATGCTCTGTATTCTTGGTGCTTGAGGGGGCAACAGTGGGAGGGCTTCTGGAATTCTGTCCATGCTGGTGGACCTCCTGACGACACCTGGGTTTTGGCCACTGTGTGACACAGAGAGTTGGACTGGATGGGCCGCTGGCCTGATCCAACATTGGCTTCTCTTGTGTTCTTGTGTCTGGGGCAGTGACGCTCTGTATTCTTGGTGCTTGAGGGGGCAACAGTGGGAGGGCTTCTGGAATTCTGTCCCCACTGGTGGACCTCCTGACGACACCTGGGTTTTGGCCACTGTGTGACACAGAGAGTTGGACTGGATGGGCCACTGGCCTGATCCAACATTGGCTTCTCTTGTGTTCTTGTGTCTGGGGCAGTGATGCTCTGTATTCTTGGTGCTTGGGGGGGCAACAGTGGGAGGGCTTCTGGAATTCTGTCCATGCTGGTGGACATCCTGACGACACCTGGGTTTTGGCCACTGTGTGACACAGAGAGTTGGACTGGATGGGCCGTTGACCTGATCCAACATTGGCTTCTCTTGTGTTCTCCTGTACCACTGAGCCATGGCTGCTCCCCAGCCCAGGGAGCTGGATGTTCAAGTCTTCAAGGACTTAGTTATGGCACTTTAACAAGGTCACTGAACAACCCTCTTCCTTTTTAGTTCTGTTTCAGACTTTAAAAAAAAAAATGACCCTGCAACTGACCCTGAGCCCTAACAGCAGAGCTCCCAGTTCTGGCTTGGTTTCTGCTCCATCCGTAGTTAGCGCAAGCTGGTGAATCAAATTGAATGGGCCGCATGGCTGGCTTCCACCTCCGAGCGCCAGGCAACTACAAAAACTTATCCTGCTCGCTGCTGGCAGACGGAGCTCTGCCAAAGAGCATTAGAGAAGGAGATGGGAGGGGAAGCTTGCATAGATGAGAATGCAGTGGAACATCTCTCTCTCTGGCAAAGAGAGCCAGCGGAGGCAACTGAGCTGACACCCGATTTATCTTCCCTGTAGTCATCGCGATTCCCTCTTCCTTTTGCAAAGTCTTTTGGTAGTGTCATCCTGGAAGAGCCTCACAGGCAAAAAAGAAAATAGTCTTTATGTGCAAATCAAACAGCAGTCAGTTCATCGTTAGCTGCAGGAGGAAAGACCCCGCTGTTCTCGACAGAAGGTATCGCTGAGGCCGCTTGGAAAGGGGAGGTCTCCGACCTGGAACTGGGGTTGCCAGTTCCGGGTTGAGGAATTCCTGGAGATTTGGGGGTGGAACCTGGGGAGGGTGGAGTTTGGGGAAGGAAGGGACCTCAGCAGGGTATGACGCCACAGTGTCCATGTTATGTTCTGGCCAGGGGTCATTTCGTAGAAAAAGAGGTGCAGGAGCTCATTAGCATAACTCATTTGCATATGCCACACCCCCTAACATGCCGGAAGTGTGTCAGAAGGCAACACCCACCCCTCAGGCTCCACTCCACAAGTGAGTGAAACGGACCTGCTCTTCCTACATTCCCTTCCCCATCCAATACTTTGTGCAATAAAAATAAGTGTAAAGAACACACCCTCATTCTCTTCCTGCTCCCTTGAAACCACCAGGTTTCAAGTAGACTTGAGATACCCAGGACATGTGCACCACCCATCCTTGCCCCTTCCCCTCCCCACAACAAGACACCCTGTGAGGTGGGTGGGGCTGAGAGAGGTCTTTTGAGAACTGCTCTTGAGAGAGCAGCTCTGAGAGAACTTGTGACTGGCCCAAGGTCACCCCAGCAGCTGCATGTGGAGGAGTGGGGAATCAAACCCGGTTCTCCCAGATTAGAGTCCGACTCCTGACCACTACACCAAACTGATGGGGTGGAAGCTGCTGAAGGGTTGGTGAAATTTCTCCAGTACTTATGTGCCATGTGCCCAGATAAAAAATGGTATACTGCACTGCACTGCTCGGGGAAGCCGAGGAGGGGGTGGGGCTTGGACATGCGCCTGCCCCCTGGGCTCCTCACTCCTGGAGCTGCACTCCTGTGCGCTCCCGCTCCAACGGACCCCTGGTTCTGGCTGAGGAACTGCACATGCAGTCAGCCAAACACGTGGTCAGGCGAAGCCGTCGAGCTTCGCTTCCAGAGACAATAGATCCCCCGGATCCTAAAAGGGACCAATGAGCAAGTCTGCACCCTGGGATAAACAAATAGGGTGCAGGGACACTGTAAACAGCGAATCACAGGTGTTGGGTGGGTGCATGGGTGCGGTCGTGAGCGGGGATAAAAAGCGGGCCTGCGAAACCAGCGAGGCAGTCTTGTTCCGACCTCTTAACAAAGTATGAGCTGTTTCCACTCGACGCGTCTCCGACCTCAGTACTTTTCAGTCCACCGCCCCAACAGCCATTTTATCCAGGGGTGCTGATCTCTGTCACCTAGAGACCAGTTGTAATTCTGGGAGATTTCCAGGCCCCATTTTGGAGGTCAACAGCCCTCGCCTGGACTGACTTACTGAATTACGGCCCCCTTGAGGACAGCAGTAGATGTCTGTTACAGTCATGGGCCAGCAGTATAAAGCATACATCCGCAAAAATGTTAAATATTTACAGAAACTCATTACATAAAAAATATAGAAGAAGAAGAGATTGGATTTATAGCCCGCCCTTCACTCAAGAGTCTCAGAGCAGCTTACAAACTGGAGAGGGGAAGGGAAGGGGATTCTAAACTGCTTTGAGACTCCTTTGGGTAGTGAAGGGCGGGGTATAAATCCAATCTCCTCCTCCTCCTCCTCCTCTTCTTCTGTAGGGTGCCACCCTCCAGGTGAGACCTGGGGACCTCTGGGAATTACGATTGACCTCCAGGTGACTAAGATCAATTCCCTGGGAGAAACTGGCTGCTTTGGAGAGGTGACTTTATGGCAGTGGTGGCAAACCTATGGCACGCGTGCCAGAGGCGGCACTCAGAGCCCTCTCTGTGGGCACGCACGCCGTTTGGGCACTCAGTCTCTAAAAGGAAAAAGACGACACAGACTCGAGGCTGGGCTGCTCTCAAACGTACAAAGTATGAGCCAAGGTTAGACGAATTATCAGCATGCATACAACAGCAAAAATCACATTACTTGTTCAAAAGCATGCCAGATGCAAACTTTTACCTTTCAATAAAAAGTTGTTTGTATCATTAAAAGCTCTGTTCTTGTGTTTTTCTTTTAAGGCAAAAGATGTTAATGCGTTCTTTTTTTCTAAACCTCAGTATTCAGGTTAAATTGTCGAGCTGGCACTTTGCGATAAAGAAGTGGGTTTTGGGTTGCAGTTTGGGCACTCGGTCTCTAAAAGGTTCGCCATCACTGCTCTATGGAATGAGACCCCTACGGGAAGAAGGTCCCTCCCCTCCCCAAACCCTGCCCACCCCTGGCTCTACCCCCAAGTATCCAGGAATTTCCCAGCCTGAAGGTGGCAACCCTATGGGATTTCACAGGGGGGAAAAGCAGAGTGAAGGACTGCAAGGGAAGTGAGGGCTTATACCGCAGCAGGCAGGCCGGCCAAGCGGGAGCTTGGTAGAAATACCTGGCCTCCGTCCGGATCTTGTCTTGCCAGAATGCATTCAATTAAACCCTCGCCTTGCTGGCTCAGCAGCCGTTGACAAGGCCCCTTCCAGAGCTGACACTCTTAAGAGCCGGATTCTGCGCGGGAGATTATGGATGAGCTCCCCCCACCCCGTGCTCCTGTCAGCCGGCCTGGCAAAAGACTCAGAACGGGCCTTTTGGAGTCTCTCCTGGGTTTCCCATCAAGTGCACGCTTCCAGATACCTTGGCGGCCAGATCCTGCCACCTAAGCGCTGCCGGTTTGGTGTAGTGGTTAAGAGCACGGACTCTTACCTGGGAGAACCGGGTTTGATTCCCCACTCCTCCACATGCAGTCAGCTGGGTAACCTTGGGTCAGTCCCAAGTTCTCTCAGAGCTGTTCTCTCAAGGGCAGTTCTCGAAAGAGCTCTCTCAGCCCCACCTACCTCACAAGGTGTCTGTTTTGGAGAGGGGAGGGGAGGGAGGGAGGGGAAGGGAGAGGAGACTGCAAACCACTCTGAGTCTCCTTTAGGTAGTGAAGGGCAGGGTATAAATCTTCGTCTGTTTTTTGGTCAGAAGCGAGAGGCTTCACTGCAGACACTGGGGAGTCCAAATTCCTCCGCGCCCCGAAAACTGGCAATCTTCTGGGCACAGATGCCCCCCCCCCCGCTCCAGTAATCAATGCTCCCTCTAAGCTGTGGAGTCTTGTGAGCAAAAATCAGTTTGCTCTGGAGCCAATCCTTCCTGAGCTAAGACAAAAATTTGTGAGCCAGGGGCTAAAAAACAGTGAGCTGGCTCACACTAACTCAGCTTAGAGGGAACACTGCCAGTAACGGGTAGCTTTCGGGGCAGAGGGTCACAGCTGGTCTCTGCCCACTTTGAGGGGAAGGCTTTGAGTTGGAGGCTGGGTCTTCCTGCTTCTCAGGCGGCAGAAATTCCTAGGGTTGCCAACTCCAGCATGGGAAATTCCTGGAGATTTGGGGATGGCGTCTGGGGAGGGTGCGATTTGGCAGGGATTTATTTATATTTATTTATTTTTATTTATTTATTTTGGGACTTATATCCCGCCCTCCCCACAAGGGGGCTCAGGGCGGCTCACATGGGCCCACGGCCAATCAAACATTAAAACCTATAAAATCATTAAAACGTTCATATAAATACATATACAACGTTCATATAATATCATTTCTGATGGCGGCTTGATGGCAGGCATAGCTCCCCCCCCCCCCACCGTGCAGGACCGTACAGGACCAGGGTCATCATAGATGTTAAAGTGATGGATGGTAGAAGAGCTCCGTCTTGCAGGCCATGCGGAACTACATCAGATCCCGTAGGGCCCTGATCTCCTCTGGGAGCTCAGTCCACCAGATAGGAGCCGCCACCGAAAACGCCCTGGTCCTTGTTCTGGCTAACTTGGCGTCCCTGGGACCAGGGACACATAGTCGATGTTCAGACCCTGACCGTAGTGGTCTCTGGGGTATATACGGGATGCAATACAAGAGAGTCCGCTCTCCAGGCCTGCAAATTTCTCCAGGGGAACTGATCTCTGTCGTGTGGTATGGTTCCCAGATTCCTCCTGGCCACCACCAGATCCAGGTTGGAAAGCTCCTGGAGATTTGGGGATGGAGCCTGGGAGGAAAGGGACCCCAGTGGGATACAACGCCACAGAGTCCCCCCTCCAAAGCATCCCTTTTCTCCAGGGGAGCTGAACTCTGCAGGCTGGAGATGAACTATAATTCCAGGGCATCTCCAGGTTCCACCTGGAGGCTGGCATCCCTATTAAGTGGGAACTGGCTATACTTGGGGGGCATATATATATATATATATAATCTGCTGACATCCTAAGCCAAAAAAGAGGGCACTTGGAAGAGGGTTGCCAGGTCCCCTCTGGCCACTGGTGGGGGGTAGGGATGCCACATCCCAGTTGGGAAACTCCTGGAGATTTGGGGGTGGAGCCTCAAAAGGACAGGGACCCCCGTGGGGCACAATGCCATAGTCCTCCCTCCAAAGCAGCCATCTTCTCCAGGGAAACTGATCTCTGCAGTCTGGAAATGAGCTGTAATTCCAGGGGATCTCCAGGTCCCGCCTGGAGGTTGGCATCCCTATCGTGTGGAGCTCAGTTGTAATATAGTCATGGGCCTGCCTACTTGAGGGACTGCCTTTCCCCATATGTGCCCCAGAGAGCACTGAGGTCAGGGACACAACACCGCCTGACCCTCCCTGGTCCGAGAGAAGCCCGATCGGCGACCACCAGAGCCAGGGCTTTTTCAGTGGTGGCTCCACGCTGGTGGAATGAGCTCCTGGAGGACATCAGGGCCCTGCGGGACCTTCTACAGTTCCGCAGGGCCTGTAAAACAGAGCTCTTCCACCAGGCCTTTGATTAGGAGCCGCTACTGAGGAACGTGCCGTCGACGAACATCTCCTGGCCTGAGTCTCTGTCGGATGCTGCCTTACTTCTAGTTTTGATTCTGAAGGCCGCCTTCACTTGTCTGTAGGGTTGCCAAGTCTGTATTACTCACCGGCGGAGGGGGAGACCTCCGTCCGCCGGAAACTTCCCCGGTGCGTGCGCTTTGCGCGCGTGCCCGGCGACGTCAGCACGTTGGGGGCGTTGCCAGGGCGACGCTCTGGCAATCCCCCCCAAACTCTATGGTATCATAGAGTTTTGGGGCGATTGCCAGAGCGGCGCCCTGGCAACGCCCCCAACGTGATGACGTCACTTCCGGGTGACGTCATTACGTCGGAGAAGTCGTCCTGGCTGGACGACTTCGGGGGTGGGGTTCCCCCCGCCGGCCGAATGCTGGCCGGCAGATCGGGAACCCCTGTAGCGGGGGATCCCCCGCCCCCTGGGCTGACTTGGCAGCCCAACTTGTCTGTTTTATCTGTAATTGATTTTGTTTTAACTTGCTTTTATCGTTTTATGATATTGTAACTTCTGTAAACCGCCTTGAGCCAGCTCGTCCGGCAAGGGTATAAATAAAATAGATAAATAAATAAATCTATCTCCAGGTCCCGCTAGGAGGTTGGCGACCCTTAAGATACATGGTAGGAAAATTAATACATTCTTATAGCAGCACTTGGGAGATGAGACTACAGACTTGGATCAGAGGTCCTGGCACAAGCCTGCAGCTGGTCAACCCTGATTCCCTGCTCTGGTCACCGAGGAGACCCCCTCCCCAAACAGTCAGCTATAGGATTACCAATACGAGGCTGGGAGATTTCTGGAGATTTGGGGGTGGAGCCAGGGGCAGGTTTGGTTTGGTTTGGGGAGGGACCTCAGCATAGCACAGCGCCATAGAGTCCGCCCTGAACAGAAACCAAAAGAAAGTAACAGTCTCAAGAGCATAGGGAAAAAAAAGACCGAAAGGAAACTGCAAAAAAGCGCTACCTATTAAGTGAATCATGCAAAATACATATAATAGAGACAAATAGAGTCCGCAGAACTGATGTGGGCGAAGGTCTCTGGAATGGTTCTTCGTTTCGAGGGAAACTTCATCCAAACAGGGACCCGGACATCAAGAATCTCTCCAATTTCTTGCTCGTGACTCCAAAGTAACCACAATACAAATTGCGCAGCCCTCCACAAATGCTTCAAAACTACCCATTCTTCCAGAAGAAAAGAAAATGGCAATGGGCACGTGGGAATTGCTGACGCCTGCCAAGCAGCCATTTCCTTCAGGAGAACCGATCTTTGTTGTCGGGAGATCAGTTGTAATTCCAGGAGATCCCCAGGCTCCATCTGGAGGTTGGCCACCCCGAGAGAGCGACTGCGACAGGAGAAAGAGTACGAAGTGTAGGGGTTAGTGTCTTCTCCCTCAAAAGTCCTGCTCCGATAGGTTCTTCTTTCTCCATGCCCATTTGGCTTCTGGGTTGACAACTGGGAGTAAGGAGATTCTTTCCTGGTGCGGGTTTTGACCCTAGGTCCTCCGTTGGCGCAACACTTGCCTTTCCACTGGGGCTTTCACTAGGCTAACCAACCTCAAAGCAGGGTCCAGAGTTCTCCTGGAATTACAACTGACCTCCAGACAACAGAGATCAGTTCATAGGCGTAGAGTATGGGGGGGCTCGAGGGCTTGAGCCACCCCCTAAATTTCCTGGGGGGGGCTCAGCCACCCCTGGGAAAATGGAGAACCTGCCGCCGCGCCTCCCCGGGTCCTTCCAAGGCCCGGCGGCCGCTGCTGGAGAGGGAGAGGGAAGGGGTGGGGGGGGGGAGAGAGAGGCACCGGCAGGAGCAGCTCGCGGGCCTCGGAAGGGCCCGGGGAGGCGTGGCAGTTTCCCGTGGGGGGGGAGAACATCGTCCCAACGATGCCCCCAGAGCCCCTGCCCCCCCCCGGATTTCCAAAACTCTACGCCCCTGGATCAGTTCCCCTAGAGAAAAAAAACAGGAGAAACACAAGTCCTAGAGTGATCTCATACCCCTGCCGAGCTCAACTGGATGGCTCCCACCACGATCCTCTAACAGGGCCTCCGGAACCTCTCCAGTAGGGTCAAATTCCACGGAAGAAGAGTTCTGTTCAAGTAGGAGTTGAATAATTAACGCTCAGATTGGAAGGGATCTCTGGAATCCTAGAAATGAAAAGGGCACACAGAGAGCCTGGGTCTCTTGAAGTTTCGAATCTATCATACTGTATGGGTGTAAAGTGCCAGCAAGTTACAGCTGGCTTAGGTGGACCCCAGCAAGGGGCTTTCCAGGCAAGTGAGGAGCAGAGGTGGTTGGCCATCGCCTTCCTCTGCAGAGCCTTCCTTGGTGGTCTCCCATCCAAGTACTGACCCTGCTTAGCTCCCAGCTTCTGGCAACCCTAGCAAGGGGCTTTCCAAGGCAAGTGAGGAGCAGAGGTGGTTGGCCATCGCCTTCCTCTGCAGAGCCTTCCTTGGTGGTCTCCCATCCAAGTACTGACCCTACTTAGCTCCCAGCTTCTGGCAACCCCAGCAAGGGGCTTTCCAAGGCAAGTGAGGAGCAGAGGTGGCTGGCCATCGCCTTCCTCTGCAGAGCCTTCCTTGGTGGTCTCCCATCCAAGTACTGACCCTGCTTAGCTCCCAGCTTCTGGCAACCCCAGCAAGGGGCTTTCCAAGGCAAGTGAGGAGCAGAGGTGGTTGGCCATCGCCTTCCTCTGCAGAGCCTTCCTTGGTGGTCTCCCATCCAAGTACTGACCCTGCTTAGCTCCCAGCTTCTGGCAACCCCAGCAAGGGGCTTTCCAAGGCAAGTGAGGAGCAGAGGTGGCTGGCCATCGCCTTCCTCTGCAGAGCCTTCCTTGGTGGTCTCCCATCCAAGTACTGACCCTGCTTAGCTCCCAGCTTCTGGCAACCCCAGCAAGGGGCTTTCCAAGGCAAGTGAGGAGCAGAGGTGGTTGGCCATCGCCTTCCTCTGCAGAGCCTTCCTTGGTGGTCTCCCATCCAAGTACTGACCCTGCTTAGCTCCCAGCTTCTGGCAATCCCAGCAAGGGGCTTTCCAGGCAAGTGAGGAGCAGAGGTGGTTGGCCATCGCCTTCCTCCGCAGAGCCTTCCTTGGTGGTCTCCCATCCAAGTACTGACCCTGCTTAGCTCCCAGCTTCGGGCAACCCCAGCAAGGAGCTTTCGAAGGCAAGTGAGGAGCAGAGGTGGTTGGCCATCGCCTTCCTCTGCAGAGCCTTCCTTGGTGGTCTCCCATCCAAGTACTGACCCTGCTTAGCTCCCAGCTTCTGGCAATCCCAGCAAGGGGCTTTCCAGGCAAGTGAGGAGCAGAGGTGGTTGGCCATCGCCTTCCTCTGCAGAGCCTTCCTTGGTGGTCTCCCATCCAAGTACTGACCCAGCTTAGCTCCCAGCTTCTGGCAACCCCAGCAAGGGGCTTTCCAGGCAAGTGAGGAGCAGCGGTTTACCATCGCCTTCCTCTGCAAACCCTTCCTTGGAGCCTCCCGTCCATGTACCGACCCTGCTGAGCTTACAAAATCCGAAGGAATCGGGCTACACCACACCGCCTTCCCTCCTATTCATCATACTAATTATCTCTTTATGCGTGAAACGGTAGTTTCTATATAAACTTGCAGAGGTGATTTGTCCACCTTTCAGAGAACACGTAAGTTCTTCAGCAGGCTGGGTAAGCATGTTTACGTGCGCCGTGCTCTTTGGGGAGCCAGACGTTGAAGCGGGCAGAAATGGTGAACCGCCCCTTCAGAGAGTCCTCCATTTATGCACCGAAGGGGCTGGAGACGGCCCTGGAAGTTTGGCTCTGGCTGCGATCCAGCAAGGGAGCCCACGGCGGGAGGGAGAGCAGAGGCAGTGAGGCTGCTAAAAACCAGGATCTTTTGGTCCACACGTTAACCAGCCATCTCTGTAAGACTGCAGCGCCGACCCTTTTTCACATTATTCGCAAACAATGGGAAGACAAGGCAGGTGGCATGCTGACAGCCTAATGGTACGCAGGCGGAGAAAAAGATTCAGGTCGAAAAACTCAGTGAGATCCTTCCGCTTTCCGGGTGCCTTCTACCTAGGGGTACCAACCTCCTGGTGGCACCAGCCGGCCAAGATCGGCTCCCCTGGAGAAAATGGGTGCTTTGGAGGCTAGACGACATGGCATTATATCCTGCTAAGGTCCCTCCCCTCCCCAAACCCCACCCTCCCCAGGCTCAACCCCCCAAAATTTCTGGGAATTTCCCAACTCAGAACTGGGTAAGTTAGGGTTCCCAGAGATTTTGGGGGTGGCGGTTGGGGAGGGGATGAGACTCGGCAGGGTATAATGCCATAGAGCAGGGGTGTCAAACATGTGCCCAGAGGGTTTCTATCAGGCCCGCAAGGGACTGACTGTCTCCTGCTTCTTCCTCCATTTCTGCTGCTGCTGTTGCATCGTAGCTTGCTTTCCCAGACTGTCTCAGTCGCTCAGGAGCGATAGATGGGCAAGCTTCTGCTCCCTGCCCTGGGCTGAGGCTCCTCCCCCTCCCAGGCATCTAGGAACCTCTCGATCTCTATGAGGAAAAATCGTAGCTTCTCTGGGTCCCCGTCAAAAGTAGCCGTCAGCGGGTCGTTGGGCGCTTGGCAGATCATCCGTTCCACTGGTGCGGGCGCTGGGGCAGGAACGGGAGCTGGGACCTGCGCCGGGACCTGCTGGGGCACTTGTTGCGGGATGACCCCCACGGTTGGCTCCCCCAACCGGCCTCCCCCAACCGGTCCCATCCTTCGGTCCGCCCTCGATCCGCGTACTTTTTGTAGTCCTCCTTGGCTTTATCTAGAGCCTTAGCAATTAAAGGTCATGAGTCCTGCAAGCTAGCCCACCAATGCTGAAAATCGGAGGGGGGGCATCTGGCGCCCCCTCTATGGTGGGTAGGGGTTTCCCCTCAAAGCCCCCCACTGCCATGAAGGGGGATACTCCTGTGGAAGAATGCACAGCATTATTGTAACTATATTCTGCGAATGGCAACAATTCCACCCAATTGTCCTGATGGTAGTTAGTGTAACACCTTAGGAATTGTTCCAAAATCTGATTAGTTCATTCGGATTGGCCATCAGTCTCTGGATGGTAACCCGAGCTCATGGCCGGCTCAATGTCCATCATTTTCAAAAGCTCCCGCCAGAAGTTGGCAACGAATTGACTGTCTCTGTCGGATACCACGCGCTTGGGGAAAGCGTGTAATTTGATCACGTGATTAAAGAATGCTTTAGCCAGTCCCTTTGCGGTCGGCAGCTGTTTGAACGGAGTAAAGTGAGCTTGCTTAGAAAACATGTCCACCACCACCCATATAACCGTTTTTCCTTTGGAGGGTGGTAGGTTGGTAATAAAGTCCGTAGCTACCGCTTCCCAGGGCCAGGAGGGGGTGGGGAGTGGGTGTAGCAGTCCCGGAACCTTCCCCCCCCCCTCCGTTTGCACATCAGACAAGTTTGACAAGCAGTGACGAAGTCGGATACATCTTTACGCATGCGTGGCCACCAAAACTGCCGCTGAATTAGGTTGAGCGTCTTCAGGAATCCGAAGTGGCCAGCTAGTTTGGACGAATGGCATGTTAATAAAATGTCTTTTCTACGTGCCCTAGGCACCACGAGTTTGTCTCCATGATACCAGCAATTATTGGACCGCTTAGAGCACTCCTCTATGCCCTCTAACTCTTCTGTCTCTTCAGGAGAGTAATCTTCCACCCACTTTTCTTCCCAAGACTGCACAGTTGCCTTCTGGCTTTGGCTCCTGGTGATCACAGCACCTCCCAATTGTTGTTGCGAAAACATGGAATCGAACACCTCCTCTCTCTGACTCTCGTGTTGGGGTAATCTGGATAACACATCTGCTAGCGAGTTTGCTTTCCCAGGGAAATGTTTGAGTACAAAGTTAAATTTCGAGAAGAAATCAGCCCACCTGAGCTGCTTGGCATTAAGAGACCTCTGAGTGCGCAATGCCTCTAAGTTCTTATGGTCTGTCCAAATTTCAAACGGGGTCTGAGCTCCCTCCAGCCAGTGTCTCCAGGTGGTCAAGGCTAACCGAATAGCCGCTGCTTCCTTATCCCATACTGACCAGTTCCTCTCCGTCTCGTTAAATTTTTTTGAAATGTAAGCCAGAGGGTGTAGTTTATTGTCGAGCCCTTTCTGGAGGATGCCCCCCCCCCATAGCCACATCCGAGGTATCAACATGTATTACAAACTCTTTAGTCTCATCGGGATGAGCAAGGATGGGTTCTGACGTAAATAGCTTTTTTAAGGTTTCAAATGCTCTTTGGCAATCATCTGACCAGGCTATTTTCTCCCCAGGCTTCCCCGCTTCTGGGCCCCTCCCCTTGGTTTTCAGAAGTTCTGTAAGCGGGAGGGTGACCGTGGCAAAATCTTTTAGGAAGGTGCGGTAGAAGTTGCAAAACCCCAACAGACTCTGCAATTGTTTTCTCGTTCGGGGTGCCTCCCACTGCACCACTGCCTCTACCTTGGCAGGGTCCATCTCCAGCCCTTTCTGAGAAATACGATATCCCAAAAAGTCCACCGCCCCCCGATTGAATTCACATTTGGATAACTTGGCATACAATTGATTCTTCAACAGTATAGAGAACACCTCCCTGACCAGTTTTACATGCGACTCCTTATCAGGAGAATAGATCAAGATATCATCTAAGTAACATAACACTCCCTTAAATAAATGCTTATGCAACACTTCATTAATCAGGCTCATAAAAACTCCCGGCGTGCCACTCAAGCCGAATGGCATCACCAGGTATTCAAATTGTCCCAATGGAGTGTTAAAGGCTGTCTTGAATTCATCCCCCTCCCTGATGCGCACACGGAAATAAGCATCCCGCAGATCCAGCTTAGTAAATACTTTTCCTTTGGATGCCTCCGCTAGTAGGTCTTTTATTAAGGGGAGGGGGTAGGCATTAGAAGCGGACACGGCATTCAGGCCCCTGTAATCCGTGCACAATCGCAGGCCCCCGTCCTTCTTTTTCCGCAACAGAACAGGCGCTGCGAAAGGGGATTTGGCAGGGCAGATAAAATCCCACTCCAAATTCTTGTCTAAGAATTTTCTCAGCTCTTCTCGCTCCGCTGGGCTCATGGAGTAAAGTTTTGCCTTTGGCAGTTTTTCTCCCGGGAGCAACTCAATTGCACAGTCTGATAGTCGATGGGGGGGGGGGGCAACTCGTCCGCCTCGGTTTCGCTAAACACCCCCATTAAATCCCGATACTCCTTAGGCATGGCAGAGGGTGCCAATGAAAGAGCCGCCGCGTGCAGGGGGGCCGGGGGACCTGATCCCCACCCCGGATCCCACTTGTGGCGATTGCACTTTTCGTCCACCCACAAGATCTTCCCCTCACTCCATCTGATGTAGGGGTCGTGGGAACTCAGCCAAGGGCTCCCCAACACCATAGGGAACTGGGTGTTGGGGGTGATGACAAAGGCCCTCTTCTCCCAATGTTCCCCTGTCCCCACTATCAGCAGTTCCGTCTCAGCCACGAACGCCTCCTTCATTTCTGAACCGTCCATCTGCGTGAATGTGAGTGGCTCTCCCAGTGGGGTAACTTTGGGGCCCAGCCCATCCACTACCAAGGGGCTTATTAAGTCTCTAGCGCACCCTGAGTCAATTAGGGCCTGTACCCATACGTGGGTCCCAGTCCCAGGGGCTATTACAGTCACTACCATGTACAGTAAGGGGCCGGGGATGCTCACCGGAGATGGCGCGTTGGGATTAGGGACCTGCAGCTCTGCACCATTCACTGCAGGTCATTGGAGTTTCCCGGCATCTGCGCTTCCATCAGCTCCAGCTCCCCTTGCTCGCTCGCTGCCCCTTCCAGCTGTAATGCCCGGGGTTTAAATGAGGTCTTCCCTTTGCTGGGGGTGCTCCCCGCCACGGGGGTGGAGGTCTTGGGAACTTTTCCACTTCCGCGGGGGCACGCCGAGGCGAAGTGACCACTCTCCCCGCATCTCATGCAGAGCCCCTGCCTGAACCAGTTGTCTCGGATTTCCTGGACACTGGGCTTTGCTTTCACCTTCTGGGTGGCTTTGGCTTGAGCAGTCGCTGAGGTCCCCATTTTGATGAGGGTGAACCTCTCCTCCACGTCCGCAGCTGCTCTCATCCACGTAGCGAGGGATCCCGGTCGTCCTCCTTGTAGTATGGTCTCGTACACTTCTGGGTTCAGGCCCTCCCGATACTTCTCTATGAAGAGGTCTTGGGTCCAGCCTTGGATCTTGGCCGCTATCCGCCGGAACTGGTCGGTATATTCTCTCATCGAGGACCGCCCCTGGGTCAACTTCCGTAGCTGGTTTTGTGCCTTCTCCTCCCCAAGGGGGTCCTCATAGTGCTGTCGGAGGGCCCACATGAAATTATTCACAAACCGAAGTTCTGGTCCCAGAGCGTTGTGAAGGCTCACGTACCAATCGCTGGCGGTGTCCCGCAGTTTGGACCCGATGTATCCAATCCGGTCCCGTTCGGTGGGATATAGGTGCCCCCGGGCATCTAGGAACCTCTCGATCTCTATGAGGAAAAATCGTAGCTTCTCTGGGTCCCCGTCAAAAGTAGCCATCAGCGGGTCGTTGGGCGCTTGGCGGATCATCCATTCCACCGGTGCGGGCGCTGGGGCAGGAACGGGAGCTGGGACCTGCGCCGGGACCTGCTGGGGCACTTGTTGCGGGACGACCCCCACGGGAGCTCCCACTGGGGGAGCTGGCTGTGGCGGGGCTCCCCCAACCGGCCCTCCGGGGCCCCCTTGGACCGGTCGGGCTGCTTGGAAGGCAGCTAAGGCATCGCGGAGTTGATACTGCAAATCCATGGCTACTTCCCTCAGCTCCGTAGTGATTTGCAGCCACATGTCCCCCATCATGCAATCTAGAGCTTGGCTCGGATCTTCTCCGTACAGATCTGGACCGTAGGGCGCGCCTCTCTCCTCGTCGGGTAACAGGAGTCGCCAGTCGCCCCTGTAGTACGTCTCTCTCTCGTCGCCCAGGAAGTTCGGTCTCCCTGGCTCGGAGCGGTCCCCAGGGACCGAGATGCGCACTCCCCTCCGATTGTGGACCCACGAGTCGACTGTCCCACGGCCGAAGTTGGCCCATGAATACCTCGGGGTCCGGGTCTGGTGAGGGGGTAGTCGTGGGATGTAATGAGCCCCTTGAGCCGTAGTCACTGGCGGCTCGGGCTCCCCACCGCCGCCTCCAGCTCCGGCACCCTGGTCGTCCGGGGTCACCGGCTGTCCTTCGGTTGTAGGGATGGGAAGAGTACCGTCGTCTGACATGGTCAGGTACGGTCAAGTCCCAGTCACAGATCTCTAACAATCTGTGAGGCTTCTGCTCTATGCAGTCAAGGATCAGACCTTTGTTGATTAAACAGAGTTCTTTATTCCCAGTTACTACATTACAGGTCCTCGGATCATTGTTAGAGATAAGAAATACAATAGAAGCAGGATTAATATACCCTCCGGTACAGTTTGAATTTCCCATAGGTAACCAATCACCAAGAGGGAAAAACCGCGGGCTAAAGGTCCTTTGACCGTTTGCTTCCCACAGGAACAAGGGTAAGGTGTGAAGCTGTAAATTTCCCTTCTTAAACCAGGATCCCTTAGATGTATCCATTTCGGGCATAACAAATAACTTGCCAAGGTCTTCACACGCCGATAAGGAAAGGTCCGTGTCTCCGCCGGCAGGGAGGAAAGGAATGCAGAGGGGCAGAGGGGGGAGAGGCCGACTGTTCCCAGGTGTTGAAGTCGCCACCCTCCCGGACCAAATGGTTACATTGACCAGACCCTTTGACAGCCATAAAACATAAGACAATAAACCAGTGTCCCTACTGACATGATACATGGTAAAAGAGATAACACATAGTTGTAGCTGAATTGCAAAAGCAGGTTACATAGGAAGGAAGGGATTATACAAAGCATGAAAGCATTTAGAATCCTTTGTTAGAATTCTTAGATTCTGACACCGGATTGCTACAGCACAGACATTTTGATGCAGTAATTCAGAGCAAGAAGCGTCGGTTATCAGAGACGGTTAAATAAATAAAATATTGCAAGCGTGCTAATGTTTCAAGCATGTTTTTTATTTTAAGTAAGAATATCTTTGTGTTTGTGCCCTTTATAAAGTTTACCTCTCTGCTACCTGGCGTTACATTTTATGACACACATGAGCTGGCCCAACAAGGTCGCATTTACGTCAGATCTGTCCCCCTTAACAAATGAGTTCAACACCCCTGCCGTAGAGTCTACCCTCCAAAGCAGCCGTTTCCAGGGGCGTAGAATTTTGGAAATCCCAGGGGGGGGGGTTCCTTAGCGTGCGCGCACGCTGGGATGACGTTCTCCCCCCCCCCCGGGAAACCACCCCACCTCCCCGGGCCCTTCCGAGGCCTGCCAACTGCTGCTGCTGGTGCCTCTCTCTCCCCCCCCCCCCCCCCCCCCCGCCACCCCTTCCCTCTCCCTCTTCAGCAGCGGCCACCAGGCCTCGGAAGGACCCGGGGAAGGCACGGCAGCAGGCCCTCGAGCCCCCCCGTACTCTACGCCTATGGCCGTTTCCACCAGGGGAACTGATCTCTGATGTCTTCGGATTAGCTGTGATTCCAGGATATCTCTAGGCCCCACCTGGAGCCTGGCAACCTTTGTGTAGCTCCTGCTAGCGATAGCTAAGGGAGCGAAGAGTTCTTGGAGCAACCCTATCTGAAGGTATAGACCCATCTCCCATGCGACTCCAGAAAGGAGGGCTGGGAGGGAAGGAGGGAGCGCAAAGTCTTCTGGCATGGATAGGAGCAGGTGGCAGTATGAAATCCCTGGATGGCATTCCTGGAGAGCGTATCTGATTGACGGCTGGGGGCTGGACCCTGATGGGGAACACGCAGGCCCTCAGAGATGACTACATCAGTAATGGAAGACAGTCACTTTCTGTAGCGAACGAACTACTCCGTCTCCATGGAGTCCAGGTCTGACAGTTTGATTGGCGCACAAATTCCAGTTCGACATCTTCTCGTTGGAGTCTCCCTTTGGAACTCTTTTTGAAATACTTCTGCTGACGGACCTGACCTTGAAGTCACTGACCACGTACTCCTGAGCAGAGTTATACCCTTCTTAATCCCAGCAAAATCAAGGGGGCAACTCTGTTTAGGATTGCACTGTTATTCAGGGAAATGACCAGGGACTCCTGGAAACCAGTGCCATGTGTGTCTGTCAGTTAGCTTCCCGTTCTGCTGTCTCCCTGGGTCAGGATCCATTTTGTTTGTTTCTTTGTTTTAATTTTGTCAATCTTAGATAAATTCTAGGCACTTTACAAGATAACGTATTTTTAAATGCAGCTGAATAACAAAATTCTAATGCAGATTGCGAACAAATACATCAATCCATAAAGGTTAAAGGTAAAGGTTTCCTTTGCTCAGAAGCCAGCCGAATCCAACTCTAGGCGGCGGGGCTCATCTCCATTTCCAAGCTTAGAGCCAGTGCTGTCCAAAGACGTCTCCGTGGTCATGTGGCCAGCATGACTAGACGCCAAGGTGCACGGAACGCTGTTCCCTTCCCACTGAAGCGGTACCTATTTAACTACTTGCAATTCCTTGTTTTCGAACTGCTAGGCTGGCAGGAGCTGGGGCCAAGGACGGGAGCTCACTCTGTCACGCGGCACTCGGGTCTCGAACTGTCGAACTACCGACCTTCCAGTCTGCAGCTCAGCATCTTAACCACTGAGCCACTGCAGCCCCTCATCAATTCATAAGCATGCCTAATTTTAAAAGTTTGCGCACCAGTTCAAAACCAAGCAGTGGATCAAGGAGAATCTCAAGAGGGAGTGGATTACAGATCCCAGTACTACCTTAAGAAATGCTGGGAGATTTGGGAGGATGGTGCCTGATGAGGGCTATGGTTGGAGGAGGAGAATATAACTTGTTCCTGGTGACATTCTAGGCTGCCTCACCTAGTCTCTATGGTCTTTACCATAGAGTTCTAGAGGAATTTCCTAGAGTGTCACTACATGGAGGTTATTTTTTTCCTCCCACTCCTCAGTTTCTCAAGGGTTGAAAAATGGGGCTAAAAGGTAGGTAAATTCCCACCCCGAGCAGGTAAATGGGAGGGCTAGAGCTGGTTTTCTAAGAGGTGTGGCCTACAGCAGAAAGGCTCTGAGTTCCGGGGATGCATGTGTTGCTCAGAGAAGTCTTTGCTTTGTTTATGGGAAACTGGGACATCTCATCAGATGCAGCAGTGAAGTCGGAGGCCCATGAGGACACAAAAAGGACAGAAACAGAAGCCACATCCGTTGACGAATGTTTTTAGAAAAAGACCAGCCACACAATATGTTTGCAAATGAGCAGCACAAAAAAATTAAATAGCCCCTAACAGCAGGTGCTGTTTGATGTTGCCAAAAACCAACAGCGAACAGGGCGAGGACTTTCAACCCGGCCCCTCAAATTTTCTCCCCGGCAAGGGGGTTATCTCCACGTTTGAAACTCATCAGGTGGGAAGTGGCCCTCCATCAAACCAGCATCTGCTCCACAAACGGAGGTTAATTTCGGAGTTTAAAAGCGCTCTTCGGCTGGAAGGCTGTCAGCTGTTTTTAGATCTCCAACCCAAAATAAATTTAGACTCCGAATTCCCAGGGAGAGGGGGTTGCTACGGTAACTGGTTCTGGCTGCTGTTATAATCTCTCCTATGGCACTTCGCTAGGGAGGGCCGGCCATTCTTAGCATAACCGAACATGTTGTTTTCCAAAGACTTTTTTTTTAATGTATATTTTGGCAGCGATGGAACATTTCATTAGCCATATTAGCCCATTGGTCTCTAAAGACCACAAGCTGGCCCCTTTTACCGTTTAATTATTACTGTTCTCCAGTCATCCAAAGAGGAAGGACAAATCTATCACGATTTGCGTGGCTCCAAGAGGTAATGGAAATCCATTACTTAGATAAGAGGAGGCCAGGAAGCATAGGACTGTACCTGATCGTACAGTACAAAGTACAAGCATAACTGTCATTTACATACATTTACATAAATTATTCAGTGCCTTTATTTATTCATATTACCATGTCTACAAGAGTCGAGGCTGCCAGCAGCTGGGACAGACTGTGACATTAAAATGGCCCCGGAGTTTGAAGAGCGAAGTGGTCTTGAGCGAAGTGGTCTTGCTAGCCCCGCAGGGAGCCCTCAGCTTGGATTGAGGCCACGGCAGGAATGAGTGAAGCTGTAGCCACTGAAATCACTGCCATGGCTTCTGCGGCTCTGCTCAGCTTGTTTCTGGCCACCAGCGGCCCTCTGGAAACTTTCCCAGCGAGCGAAAGGCCAATCCGAACCCTTTGCTTGGCACTGAGCTCCAGTGACCCCTAGTGACACAGTATAAGCATTACAGCAGATTTTAATGCCAAAGGCAAAAGGCAAGTCGAGGACACCGGTATGTTCCCATCCAAACAATGTAAGATGTTTAGAAGCAAAAATGTGAGAAGTCTTTTCCCAGACCTGGCATTCCAATGATCACAGATACATAGCTGCATAGGAAAACTGAGTAAACACCCCATGGGGATGTTTAGAGATGGTAAGCCATTGCCTGCCTCTGCATTAGCAACCCTGGACTTTCTTGGAGGTGTCCCATCCACATACTTACCAGGGCCTGCCCTGCGTAGCTTCTGAGATCGGAAAAGATTGGGCTAGCCTGGGTCATCCAGTTCAGGGCAACACATCTTGAATTAAAAGCTAAAGGCAATCCTTTACTGGGTTGATGCGGCAACTGCTGCAAGGGCCCAGCAGATGAAAATAAGCCAGAGTGTCAGCCAACAACTCAACAAGAAGCAGAAATGAAATCATAACAAACTTGTGGCTTGTGTTTTAATGCCCGGGTTTTGCTACTGTGTTTTTTTTAATTGCGAGCTGCCTCGAACAGGACTCTGAAGAGGTAGCATAGAAGTATTCTAAAAAAATATAATGCTCTCCCTCCCCCTATGGTTGCCAACTGCTAACTGGGAAATTCCTGGGGATTTGGGAGAGGGGTAGGGTTGCCAGCCTCCAGGTGGGGCCTGGGGATCTCCCGCTTCGACAACTGATCTCCAGCGGACCGAGATCAGCTCCCCTGGAGAAAGTGGCTGCTTTGAAGGGTGGACTCTATGGCATTGTACTATGCCAGTGATGGGTCAACCTTTTAGAGACCGAGTGCCCAAACTGCAACCCAAAAACCACTTATTTAACGCAAAGTGCCAGCACGACAATTTAACCTGAATACCGAGGTTTTCGTTTTAGAAAAAACGACTCCTACATTAACATCTTTTGTCTTAAAAGAAAAACACCATAACAGAGCTTTCAATGACAGAAACAGCTTTTTATTGAAAGGTAGACGTTCGCATTTGGCATGCTTGTGAACAATTAATGTGATTTTTGCTGTCCAATCTTGCGAACTCTGTCCTGGGGTGATGCCGTGCCTGCCCACAGAGAGGGCTCTGAGTGCCACCTCTGGCACGCGTGCCATAGGTGTCAGAATCTGCTGATTCAGACAAAGTATTTCTAGTTCTTACAGCTATGCATTCTGTCTAATTTTCAATTCTGTCATGTTATATCCTATTGCCTTGTATGTATTACAGATATATGCTTTTTAGATGCCATGTTGTAGTGCCTAACCAGGCCTGGTTTTTATAACTCTTAGAGCGGGAGGGTGACACCTGCAATGTATGGGAACAATGGGCCTCTCACACTTCTGCCTCCGCATTCCATTCGTCCCGGCTGGGACTTCAAGGGAGGACGAGTCTCATCTCTTATCAACGTGCGAAAGCCTTGAGGCCATTGATTGTTATGTGAACTGGTAACATCTGAAGGGTCTGGTTGGGAAGGGAATTTACAGCTTAACACCTCACTTTCTTTCCTGTGGGAAGCAAACGGCCAGAGCCCCTTTTGCCCGCCGTTTTTCCCCTGTAGTGATTGGCTACCTATGGGTAATTCAAACTGCTTGGAAAGGTATAATAGACCTGCCTGTATCATCTGTGTTATCTCTGACAATAATCCGAGAAGCTGTACTAATGTAGAGATTGGAAATAAAGAACTCTGGTTTACCAACCAAGATCTGATCCTTGACTACTTTGAGCAGAACTCTCACAATAGGTTTGCCACCACTGTGCTGAGGCCCCTCTCCTCCCCTCCCCAAACCCTCCCCTCTCCTGGCTCCACCCCCAAAGTCTTTTCCAACCCAGACCTGGCAACCCTAGTGAAGTGTCTGGGGAGGGTGGGGTTTAGGGAAAGACCTCAGCAGGGACGTGATGATGCCATAGAGTCTGCTCTGCAAAAGCTGCCATTTTCTCCAGGGGAGCTAATCCCTGCAGTCTGGAGACGAGCTGTAATTCTGAGAGAACTCCTGCCCCCCCCTCGCCTCCCCCCCCCCGAAGCTGGCAACCACACCTCCCCCGCACATATTTGTGCTTGGAGAAAAATGAGAATGTGTGATCCAGCAAAACTCTGGCTTCCAAGGCAAGCTCCTCTCGCGAGCGCTTCAGATTCGGAACAGAAGCGGCGGTTGAGATTTGGAACAGATTTGCTCCTGTGGACATTTCAGAGTGCTTCCGCTGGGATGCTTGGCTTCAGCAGTGTGCGAACGGGCACCTCGGAATGGGGTGGCTTCTGCTAAAAAAGAAGAAGAAGAAGAAGAAGAAGAAGAAGAGATTGGATTTATACCCCGCCCTCCACTCCCCAAGGGAGTCTCAGAGCGGCTTACAAACTCCTTTTCCCTTCCTCTCCCCACAACAGACACCCTGGGAGTTAGGTGGGGCTGAGAGAGCTCTTTCCCAAGCGGTCCTTGAGGGAACAGCTGGTACAGAGCTATGGCTTGCCCAAGGTCATCCAGCCAGGTGCAAGTGGAGGAGTGGGGAATCAAACCCGGTTCTCCCAGATTAGAGTCCGCGCACTTAACCACTACACCAAACTGGCTCTCTAAAAAAGGTATCTAAACAAACTGCGTTTCCTAACCTGGCTTTGATCTGCACTGAATGTTTGGGACAGGAAACCACGGTGGTGTCTTCTCCTTGGCGGCACCCTCGTCCCTTTCTCCCCTGGAGAAAATGACTCTGTGGCATGATGCCCTGTTGAGGCCCCTCCCCTCCCCAAAGCCCACCTCCGCAGGCTTCATCCCCAAAATCTCCAGGTATTTTCCAACCCAGAGCCGGCAACCCTAAGCGACAATAAGCCGGGTTCACCCATAGGGGGACTACAGGCAGTATAAGGTGGGGGCACTGGATCTGAGTTCGAGTCACCAGACCTTGAATGGGAAGGGTCAGTTGAAAATGAGGAGACCCCCACTCCTCAGAGCCCGAGAGAAGAAACCCCCAAGTTCTCTGCTCTCTGGGACTTCTTTTGCTTGACCCAGGAACCTCAAGTCAGAAGACTAGAGAGGGCAGTGCCCAGAATCAGAGAAAGCTATTTTTTTTAACAGTGAGGTTGCCAAAACAATGGCAGCTTTGGCTAATACCATTTTGTTCCCTCCTCCCGTCAACACCCCCCTCTCAAAACTCTGCCTGCCTCTGTAGGATGTGTTGCTTGCATACAGGTTTCCATTCGGGCAAAGCAGTTTATCCTTTCAACAAATGCAGATGATTCCAGCTGGATTCTCTCGAGATAAAACCCCGGGGGATTTTTGCTCTGAAGGAAAACAGGATGTGCCATTCTTTTATGTGGCACAGCTTGGTTTTCTGACTAAGCCTGGAACATTTGTCGTCGCTGGAGGAGGAACAGAAGAGGTGACGGAACACCCAGGATCTGGGAGAAGGTTGCTTCGGATTTTCTCGTCGTCACCGATTCTTTCTCACCTTCGTTCAAACATGTCCCCATTTTTCAGTTGAGGAGTTCTAGTTGGAGCCCCTAAGAAGAGTTCAGTGGAAGAAGAAGAAGAAGAAGAGATTGGATTTATACCCCGCCCTCCACTCCCCAAGGGAGTCTCAGAGCAGCTTACAAACTCCTTTTCCCTTCCCCTCCCCACAACAGACACCCTGTGAGGTAGGTGGGGCTGAGAGAGCGCTTTCCCAAGCTGTCCTTGAGGGAACAGCTGGTACAGAGCTATGGCTTGCCCAAGGTCATCCAGCCAGGTGCAAGTGGAGGAGTGGGGGAATCAAACCCGGTTCTCCCAGATTAGAGTCCGCGCACTTAACCGCTACACCAGAAACCATGGATTAAGAACTGGACATGGAAGGATGAAGAGTCCTGGAACCGGAGTCCCGTTGCGGTGAAATCAGCAAGCATTTTATTAAGCTGGTTCAGATGAGGCATAAGAAAACGGAGGTCAGGGGGCCTGCTTATATACACAGGTAAGCCACACCCCTGACAGCGCCCAAACAAGACAATTGGATAAGGTAATTGAATAAGTTCCAAGGTAATTGAATAAGTTCCAAGGTAATTGGATAAGTCTCAAGGTAATTGGCTAAGTCTCAAGGTAATTGGATAATCACAGATTTAATCACACAACATAGAGATGGCTTAGCTCAGCCAAAGCTGTGCATAAAGGGATCCCTTTAGGGGAGGGACCGTGGCTCAGTGGTAGAGCCTCTGCTCGGCATGGAGAAGGTCCCGGCTCAATCCCCACCATCTCTAGTTAAAAGGAACCAGATGTAGGTAACATGAAAAAACCCTACCTGAGACCTTGGAGAGCTCTTATCAAACTATACTTATGGTATGAGGGGGAAAAAGAAAAAGAAGGAGGAGGAGGAGATTGGATTTATATGCTACCCTTCACTACCTGAAGGAGTCTCAGAGCAGCTTACAATCTCCTTTCCCTTCCCCACCCCACAAGAGAGATTCTGTGAGGGAGGTGGGGCTGAGAGAGCTCTGAAAGAACTGCCCTCGAGAGAACAGCTCTGAGAGAACTTGTGACTGACCCAAAGTCACACCAGCAGCTGCATGTGGAGGAGTGGGGAATCAAACCCAGTTCTCCCAGATTAGAGTCCGCGCTCCTAACCACTAAACCAAACATCCTTTGCAAAACTGTGCGTCCGCTGGGGCGGGGGCCATGGCTCAGTGGCAGAGCATCTTCTTGGCACACAGAAGGTCCCAGGTTCAATCCCCGGCATTTTCAGTTAAAAGGACCAGATAGGAGGTGATGTGGGAAACCTATGCCTAAGATCCTAGAGAGTAGACGATAATGACCTGGACTGACTCACTGATTCACTGATTCACTATCTGATTCACTGGAAGGCTGTTTCATGGATAAGAGTGATGCATTTAATGGACTAGAGCAGGGGTGGGCAAACTTGCTCAGCGTAAGAGCCACCTAGAACAGGGGTGGCCAAACTTGCTTAACGTAAGAGCCGCATAGAATAAACATCAGATGTTTGAGAGCCACAAGACAGGAACAAATATTACCTGCTTTTATTGGGAAAGAAGCAAATTTGCTTTTTATTAACGTTAAATGAGATTGCCAAAAATAATAACAAAAGGGGTAAAGGCAGATATGGATAATGATATTAATTTGTCCAGTGATATTTGTTTGCTAATGATATTTAGCTTCCCCAGCCGCCCTGCCGGGAGCCACATAATAGATGTGAAAGAGCCGCATGCGGCTCCCGAGCCACGGTTTGCCCACCCCTGGACTAGAGTGACGTATTTGGAAGCTAGGTGGGTACAGTTCTGGCCTGTCTTTCACTACCCCAGGAATGCCCTGCCAGGGCCCTAGACCACAGGAGTGCTTCCCACCAGTTTTGGATGATGAGCCAATAAAGCCATCAGTCCTGGCTGGGACAGTGGGGGGGGGGGGGGGCAGTACCTGGGATGGGTAGAGTGTGGAGGAAGGAAGGGTACGCGGATGGGGTGTGAGGTCACTCTAGCGCTCCCTCAGGTATACCACAGAGTCACCCTCCAGAGCTGGCAGTTCTTCTAGGTGGAACTGTTCCGTGTAGACTGGAGATCAAGTACCATCCCAGGAGAACTCCAGGTCATACCTGGAGGTTTCTTCAGAGGTCAGATAGTACAGCATACAACATGCCACGAAGCTCCTGCTATTTGTAAGGCAGTAAACAATTGATATAGGACCAAAAATGGAATGTTCCACTCTGGAATTGAATGACACACACACACACAAATACACACAATTATTTGTAGAAGAAGAAGAGAAGAGATTGGATTTGATTAATACCCCCCCTTCACTACCTGAAGGAGTCTCAGAGCGGCTTACAAACTCCTTTCCCTTCCCCTCCCCACCACAGATACACTGGGAGGTAGGTGAGGCTGAGAGAGCTCTGACAGAAACTGCTCTTTTTCAAGAACAGCTGGGCCAGAACTATGGCTTGCCCAAAGTCATCCATCAGGTACTCTTTCTACGAAATGACCCTTGCCTTCCCCTCCCCACAACAGACACCCTGTAAGGTAGGTGGGGCTGGGAGAACTCTGACAGAAACTGCTCTTTTTCAAGAACAGCTGTGCCAGAACTATGGCTTGCCCAAAGTCATCCACCAGGTGCTCTTTCTACAAAATGACCCCTGCCTTCCCCTCCCCACAACAGACACCCTGTGAGGTAGGTGGGGCTGGGAGAGCTCTGACAGAAACTGCTCTTTTTCAAAAACAGCTGTGCCAGAACTATGGCTTGCCCAAGGTCATCCATCAGGTGCTCTTTCTACGAAATGACCCCTGCCTTCCCCTCCCCACAACAGACACCCTGTGAGGTAGGTGGGGCTGGGAGAGCTCTGACAGAAACTGCTCTTTTTCAAGAACATCTCTGACAGAGCTATGGCTTGCCCAAGGTCTTCCAGCAGGTGCAAGTGGAGGAGTGGGGAATCAAACCCGGTTCTCCCAGATTAGAGACCGCGCACTTAACCACTACACCAAACTGGCTCTCTCGCCACAGATGTATCTGGCCTTGTGCCAGAAGCAATTGCATATACTGGAGAATGTACCTACCAGTTTAGGTTCTAAGTGTACAAGTAAAATCACTTCATTAGGGCCAATGTAACATCGATATCTCCTGCCAACCTAGCAGTTCGAAAGCAAGAAATTGCAAGTAGATAAATAGGTACCACGTTGGTGGGAAGGTAACAGTGTTCCGTGCGCCTCAGCATCTAGTCATGCTGGCCACATGACCACGGAAATGTCTTCGGACAGTGCTGGCTCTTTGGCTTGGAAACAAAGATGAGCACCGCATCCCTAGAGTAGTATTCAACTGGCTTTCGAGCAAGAGAAACCTTTATGTTTAACATCAGTATGTGGTTTGCTATTACCTGCCCCTGCGTAGCAACTTCAGAGCGAGCGTCTATAAGACAGTCAGAGACATAGAGAGGCCCGGACACTGACTATCCTTCCCTTTACTCTCTGATGCTATCCCTAAGCCAGCAGGTGGGGGTGATGACTTCTAGAGTCAAGAAAACTAACAGGCAGAAAAAAACTCTCTTAAAGACCAGTGTCTTGACACAGAGTTAGAAGGGATCCTAGAGGTCACCTACTCCAACCCCCTTGCTCAGTGTGGGAATTAGTCGACTAGTGCTCCCCACACTGCTTAAAGGAGCACAAGCCTTTAAAATGTTTTTAAAAGATCGAAGAAAGCATTTACAGAAGAAATTCTTGTGGGGCTGTGCTTTTAAGAAAGGGGGCAAAGCCCCCCAAAGCCCCACGATAGCTACAGGCCTGCTTATTCCCCTTCCCTCATATTCACAGAGCAGGGAAACAAGTGGGCAATATTCCTGGCTTGATTTTTTTCTTTTTCCTGTCTTCCTCCTCTTCCGCTGCAAGTCGGCACTACAAACCATCTGCGTGAAATGCCGCGATTCATCAAGGACAGGTGGCCCAAAGTAGATTCTCTTTTTCTGTGACAAGATGCTCACTGAAGACTCGTGAGTGTCTTCGCTAACTTTCAGGGCTTCTATTGGTTTGGTGTCTCTCTCCCCCCCCCCCCCCCCCAGATGCTAAAAGAGAGAATTTGTGCGAGCGCATGGCAGAACAACCAGCAGCTGTTCCATCATTAGTTTCCCATTAACTCTCAGGAATAATGAAGAGCGCCTCCAAATGTACCGCAGTTGACTCACCAGGCACTGAAGTGCTCAAGTGAACTCAGCGGGGAAGCGGGGAAGGCACTGAAGAGCAAATGGCAGGTGTGGGGGGGGAGCCAGAAATGTGGGGGGAGGGCATCGGGGAATACACAGCAGAGGGTACAAAGTTATTCACGTGGGGGCATGCCACAGAATGCAGAAATATCCTCACCGCTGCCACCAGGACTAATTTGATTCCGATAGCAGTCAACGACAACTGAGACTCTGGGACCTTTATATATATATTCCCCACACTGGTGAAATGAGCTTCTGGAAGAGACCAGGACCCTGTGGGACCTTTTACAGCTCCGCAGGGCCTGTAAAACAGAGCTCTTCAGCCAGGCCTTCGATTAGGGCGTCGCCTTCCTAATGTTGAGGCCCTGGCTGCAACACTAACACCAACTCAATAATCAACTGCCTGACAAAAACTTCGGCAGACTTCGGCAGTCATAGGCGTAGACTACGGGGGGGCTCGAGGGTTCGAGCCTCCCCCGAAATTTCCTAGGGGGGGACTGAGGCCCCCTGGGAAAACATAGCACCTGCCGCCACGCCTCCCAGGGCCCTTCCTTCCACCTGCCTCTCCCCCCCCCCCCCCGGCCTGGCCACTCTTCCATTCTTCCCTTTCTCTCCCTCTTTTCCCAGCGAAGGGAGAGGGAAGGAATTGGGGGGGGGGGGCTCGGAAGGGCTGGGGAGGTGCGGCGGTTTCCTGGCGGGGGGGGACATTGCCCCAGCGAGCGTGCATGCTTTGCGCGCGCGCGCTATAGAGCCCCCCCCCCTGGAATTTACAAAACTCTACATCCCTGTCGGCAGTAGATAATAACTTGGATGCTGAGAGAAATATCGCCATTGTTTATGAATGCACTAGCACTTTATGTTGTGTTTGCTTTTGTATCTTGTGGGTTTCATTTAAATTCTATATTTCAATGTATTCTACTGTTTTAACGTATACCGTGTAAGCCACCCTGAGCCTGCCTTGGATACAAATTAAACAAATAAATAAACAAAAATAAACAAGAAAAATTTAAAAGAGTCAGAGAGATTGAGAGGCCAGGACACCGACTATTCTCCCCTTTACTCTCTGGTGCTGTCCCCTTGCTGTGTAGATTGCTCCTCTCAGGGAATCTTCCTTCCTTCCAGTCTGACACCTTCTCTCCACACTGTGCCATTCTCTGCTCCATATATAACATTAAAAAGCAACTCAAACGTTGCATTATCCTAGGGCTGGTTCAGGCCTCAGGGTGGCCGGCAGCTGGAAGCGTGAATGAGCTCCACCAAAGAGCCCGGAGCTTCCTGTGTTCGTCTGTAGGTCCAAGCGTTTAAATTCAGAAGGCATCTCTGGTTTGGAAAGGTCTCCAGGTCAAAGTTTAGGGCACGTGCCTCCTGTCCTGTTGGGGATGTCCTATGGCTCAATGGAAGAGCCTCTGCTTGGCGTGCAGGAGGTTCTGGGTTCGATCCCCGGCATCACCAGTTAAAAGGACCAGGTACCCAGTGGTGTGAAAGGCCTGAGACCCCGGAGAGCGGCTGCCAGTCTGAGCAGACAATCCGGACCTTGATGGACCCAGGCTCTGGTTCCGTATGAGGCAGCCTCAGTGTGTCTCTGAGGCCACAACAGGGTGTTTGTGAGGATAAAACAGAGGAGAGGAGAGCAATGTAAGTTGCTGTGGGTCTCTGATGGAGAGAAGAAGAAGAAGAAGAAGAAGAAGAAGAAAAAGAAAAAGAAGAAGAAGAGATTGGATTTATACCCCGCCCTTCACTCCCCAAGGGAGTCTCAGAGCGGCTTACAAACTCCTTTCCCTTCCCCTCCCCACAACAGACACCCTGTGAGGTAGGTGGGGCTAAGAGAGCTCTTTCCCAAGCTGTCCTTGAGAGAACAGCTGGTACCGAGCTATGGCTTGCCCAAGGTCATCCAGCCAGGTGCAAGTGGAGGAGTGGGGAATCAAACCCGGATCTCCCAGATTAGAGTCCGCGCACTTAACAACTACACCAGACTGGCTGGAATATAAATAAATACAATTTAAAACTGTTAGAATCCACACACACACACACACTCAACACACACACATCATTAAAATAATGAAAAACAGACCTAAAATAAATTCATAGACATCCACGATCCAGTCCTGCTTTTGTTTCCGCCCCTCTCTTGTCTCGCTGTCTCTTGCTGTCTCTCTCTCTGTCTCTGGCTATTAGCCAGTCTGTCTCTCACTGTCGATGTAATGGGGCCTGGCAGAGACCCTTGCGGCAGCCATTTCAAAAGGTATTGGGGGGGGGAATTAAACCCTTCCAGAGGTTTTTTAAAAAAAAAACTTTTGGGATTTTTCTCCAGACCAATGGAGGCCCCGGAGTCTGTGGAAAAACCTGTTGGGGGAGAGTGCGCCCCCTATCTGCGGGAATAAGTATCCGCACGCAGAGGGGACTGTTGGGAATTAGATATAGAGATACCACAATTAAAACACGCCACCCCCCCCCCCCGGGCGGGCCCAGAATTTCAGCACGCAGATGATCTCATGAGTCAGAGAAGAAATTGAATGTTGCAGACCTGGCATCTAGGAAGACCTGTGTTCTGCAGGCTTTGCTTCTGCTCCCCCGTGACTCAGCCTCCCGTGCGTGACAAAGGAAATGATTCTGCCGGGGAGCTCTTCTTAAATACCAGTGATATAAACCCTCAAACGTGTACCTTAATGGTGCTGCACTAATGCAGAGAGGAAGCAGGCAAGAGGCATCGCTGAGTCTGTGCTGAGAAGGCGTAGAGTTTTAAGGAATTAGTTACACATTGACTGATTTCCCACAAACGCTGCCCTGGCGTCAGGTTCTCTGTCTGCCCTGGTTGCCTCCTTGAATTTTCTGCTATTTGACCGGAGGTGCATTTTGACCTGGGGCTTCGCGCGATTTCCTCCGCGGCTTCTGTGATCCTGTTTTTTAAGGATCACTGGAGCTGCGGGAAATCGTGCGAAGCCCTGGGTCAAAATGCGCTCCAGGTCAAATAGCGGGAAATTCAAGCAGACAATCTGGGCAAATAGAGGACCCGACGCCGGGGCAGCGCTAGTGGGAAATTGGTCATTATGATGTCCCTGGGAATGTTGATCTGGAGTTCTGCACTACCCAGGTGCATGGGGGTCCAGTTCAGAGTGGGACCAGGGTACGTGGTAGAAGGGGCTCAGACCACCCTCCTCCTTCATTTTCCTGACTTGATCTTCAGGAAACGTAACATGTATCTCATGAGTATTGTGGGCAAATGGCAGAAAAAATGCCAGCTTGGTATAGTGGTTAGGAGTGAGGACACCAATCCGGGAGAACTGGGTTTGATTCCCCACTCTTCCATATGCAGCTGCTGGGGGACCTTGGGCAAGCCACAGTTCTCTCAGAGCTGGTCTCTCATGAGCAGTCCTTGAAAGAGCTCTCTCAGCCCCACCTACCTCACAGGGTGTCTGTTGTGTGGAAGGGAAGGGAAGGGAAAGGAGATTGTAAGGCGCTCTGAGATGGTGAATGAAGGGCAGGGTACAAATCCAATCTCCTCCTCTTCCTCCTCTTCTTCCTTTTCCTCTTCCTCTTCTTCTTCTTCTTCCTATCATGTCAAGGGGAGGGCTAGGCTTCAACCTTCTCCTAGATGGCTAGTTTTCTATATATGACTGTAGTCCTTGACCTGGATAGCCCAAGCTAGCCCAATCTTGTCAGATCTCAGAAGATTAAGCAGCGTCAGCCCTGGTCAGTAGAAGAAGAAGAAGAGAAGAAGAGATTGGATTTATACCCCGCCCTCCACTCCCCAAGGGAGTCTCAGAGCGGCTTACAAACTCCTTTTCCCTTCCCCTCCCCACAACAGACACCCTGTGAGGTAGGTGGGGCTGAGAGAGCTCTTTCCCAAGCTGTCCTTGAGGGAACAGCTGGTACAGAGCTATGGCTTGCCCAAGGTCATCCAGCCAGGTGCAGGTGGAGGAGTGGGGAATCAAACCCGGTTCTCCCAGATTAGAGTCTGCGCACTTAACCACTACACCAAACTGGCTCTCTTGGAAGTATTTGGAAGAGAGACAACCAAGGATTGCTACACAGAGGCAGGCAATGGTAAACCGCCTCTGAACATCTCTTACATTGAAAACACCATGAGAGGTTCACCATAAGTCAGTTGCAACTGGACAGTAAAAATGCAGTCAACCAGATGAGCCCCACAACCAGATAAGTGCAGTAGTCCAGACCCCAACAGTACAAACACAGGTAATACATAGCTCTGTGATTATTTCAACCAAGGTGTGTCTGTTTGTTTGAATATAGATTACAGCCATGGCAAGGAGGGGGCTTTAAAGAGTTAGGCCAATTCCCAGGGTAAAGGATTTCACTCTTTCTCCATGTGGCAATTTTCAGTGAGAAAATGATATGCTCCTCAAACCTAAGGTGCATTTGCCCTGACCAAGGGAGGTTTAGAACTCAGCAGGGAAAGGGGTCTTAGAGGTAGCAATTTTATGTGAGAAAAGCATACAACAAAAGAAGAGTTAAACAGGACTTCTTCCCACCCACCCCCAACCCCAGGCCAGGCTGACACCCACCCTGCAATCCATTTTTTTAAAAAAACTACATACAACCCGAGGTTTTCCCCATGTCGCCTGGGTCTTCATATCTTACTGGTCTTTTGAATCAAAGGTCTTGAACAGATTGAAATCCAGGTCTCTTACCGCAGCTAAATATTTAGCAACTGCTAAGGTAGTTTTCCAATCCTCATCTACAAGGAAAAACTGGACGGTTTTTTAAAACAATAATAGCCTATTAAGAGGCAGGACAAAGTCCTCTCCCTCAACTCAGGCCAGATTTCACAGTCCAATAAAATATGTTCTAAGAAGCTGGGCAGATCCACATTTACAAACTCTGTCCACAGAGAGAGAGAGAGACGCACACACCCTCTTTGAATTATTGACGCAGATGACGGAAACTGTCGTCCTCAGGGCTCTTTAATTGCCAAGCTTTCTGTCCCTCCTAAAACACCTGTCGCTCCCATCTGGAAAGATAAAAACCTCGGCAGCTTTTCTGTGGGACAGCAAACATTTCCGTTCGTGTTGCCATGGGGAAAAGATAAGGAGCCACACAGACTGCAGTTTGGCAGAGGAAAGGAGAGGCAGGGCAGGGCTGAATACCCCACACCCCCATCCACACAACTAAGTCCCCTGCCACCAAAAAGCTAGCATGTCAGGAGGAAAGCTTGGCTGGAACACTTCTCCACTCTGGTCCCCTTGAAACATTCCCCTTGAAACTCCCTCACTTCCTGAGATTTCAACACTTACCGCCATGTCTAATTTTGTAGCCTTGAGGGCTAGAAACTTGGGAGGTTTTTAAATTATAAGCTGCAATGTCAGTTCTGTGCCCTATATCAAATCTGGCATCTGTGGGTGACACTCATAGAAGTGCGTGATGTATACACAGCCCAGACTAGGAGTCATCATGAGCCACTGTCCGGGAGCACAGAAGTCTTTAACCAGCTGCCTGCTGGTTATGGCTTGGTGGATTCCCCTCAGTAACGTAGATCAGACAGAGACATGCATTTGAACTCCCTCCGTTCCCCCATCGGCTTAAAAACGGAAACTGACTTGCAGGGCAAAACTCCCCTAAGCCTGTAGAGCATGTCGGATGGACTTGTTCAGGAAGACATTTTTATAAAAGAAATAAGGTTGCAGCTAATGTCTGTGAATGTTTAGTCAGTTCAACTTGCTTCGTTCTTTGTATGTGAGTGTGTGTGTGTGTTATTGCACGGTTGGCCTGCTTTGTAAGGCAGGTCTTAAGAAGAACCCTGCTGGATCAGACCAGTGAGGGTCCATCTAGTCCAGCATCCTGTCTCACACAGTGGCCAACCAGTTCCTCTGGATGGCCAACGAGAGGGCAGAGAGGCCGAGGCCTTCATTAGAATGTGAGAAGAGTCCTGCTGGATTAGACCAGTGGTCCATCTAGTCCAGCATCCTGTCTCGCACACTGGCCAACCAGTTCCTCTGGAGGGCCAACAACAAGGAATAGAAGCCAAGGCCTTTAAAAGAACATCAGAAGAGCCCTGCTGGGTCAGACCAGTCAGGGTCCATCTAGTTCAGCATCCAACGTCACACAGTGGCCAGCCAGTTCCTCTGGAGGGCCAACAACAGGGCAGAGAGGCCGAGGCCTTCCCATGAGAAGAACCTCAGAAGAGCCCTGCTGGATCAGACCAGTGAGGGTCCACCTAGTCCGGCATCCTGTCTCACACAGTGGCCAGCCAGTTCCTCTGGAGGGCCAACCACAGGGCAGAGAGGCTCAGGCCTTCCCCTGATGTTGTTTCCTGGCTCTGGGATTCAGAGGATTAGTGCCTCTGAGTGTAGTGGTTCCCCTCAGTCACCATGGCTAGTAGCCTTTGATTAGGCTTATCCTCCACAAATCTATCTAATTGTCTTTTAAAGCTGTTTATTCCTGTGGCCATCACTGCATCCTCTGGTCTTTTGAAAATGTTACACTACTTCGGCTGTCCCCATCTTCTGAGATTAGGTTGGTAGCAACCCAGAACAGGGTCTTCTCCATTGTGGCACCAAAACTCTGGAACTCTCTCCCCAAGGGAGATTCGTCTGTCCCCTTCCATTGCCATCTTTCGCCAGAAGCTGAAGACTTTTTTTCTTTCATTCTGGCATTCCCGCTGGAATCCCTGGAAAAGCAATTAACTGTTGCTTTTATGTCTGTGTGTATTTCAGTCTGTTTTTAATTGTTTTAGTGATGTATGTGTTTGGGGGGGGGTTGGTTTTAAAATGTGGCTTTATTATGTGTGTTTTAACTTGTTAGCCACTTTGGTGGCCCTTGTGAGGGCAGAATAATGGAGACTAAATGTTGTAAAATAAATAGATTTATTTGTTTGTTTATTTATTTATTTAATGTGATTTATATCCCGCCCTCCCCGCCATAAGGCGGGCTCAGGGCAGCTAACAACATATCCATATATACATAATTTAAAACGTTTAAAACATTAAAACATATAAACCAACATAATATCGTACAGATGGCATATCATCAAATTCAGCGCAGCACCTGAATACCACCTTAAAACAGCTACAAACTGGCGGGTGAGGTCGGTCCAGGGCCAGATGTAGATCTCAATACTGGGCAGCCTCTACCTGAAAGCCTGGTGGAAGAGCTCCGTCTTGCAGGCCCTGCGGAACTGTAAATAGTCCCGCAGGGCCCTGATGTCATCCGGGAGCTCATTCCACCAGTACGGGGCCGCCACAGAGAAGGCCCTGGACCTTGTACCCGCCAACCGGGCCTCCTTTGGCCCTGGGAGGGTCAGGCGATTTTGGGAACCAGACCGTAGTGCTCGCTGGGGAACATATGGGGAGAGTCCTTCATATGGGTCCTTCAAGTAGATAGGTCCCGAGCCATATAGGGCTTTATAGGGCTTTAAACACACAGATGCTGCAGTTTTGCAATCCAGTTGCATTCTCTGTCAGTTGTACAGTTTATACACTCCTTATTATGTGGTTTTAATTGTTTAATCCACCTTGAGTTTCAGTTAAAAAAAAAAGAAGGTAGACTAGAAACATCTGCAGGGCCTGTAAAACGGAGCTCTTCCACCAGGCCTGTAAGTAGGGGCCGCCAATAGCGCCATCTTGGGCCCTGGTCCCAATTTTCTCCGCCAGGATGTGTGACCGTCTTTTGTGGCTAACATCTAGGCGCTACTCTGATGCTCCAAACTGAAGAACCGCCATCTGTATTAGGTTTTCTAATTTTATATGTTTTAATGTTTTAAATATTAATGTGTATTGTTACCTGTTGTTAGCCGCCCTGAGCCTGCCATTTGGCGGGGAGGGCGGGATATAAATCTCAATAAATAAATAAAATGAAGTAAATCAATAACAGGCATATTTATTTTTTCATGGGCGTGTCTCCTCTGGATCACCCGGTAGAGCTGATCAGTGATATATCCTGGACAGACCAAAACTGAAGTACTTCCATTTCCACACAACATACCACAAGGTGTAGTTGATGGTCACTAGCTCAGTTGTCTTTTTTTAAAAAATGAAGAAGTATTGCACAAGCTTATGGAGGGTACGTGTTCTGGAACCTGTTCAGCATGGCAGTTAAATGGAACCTCCACGATCAGGGGCAGTATACCTCTGAACACCCGCTGCAGGGAACAAATGACAAGGAGGGCGTTCCCTTCATTTCTTGGAACAGGCGTCTCGGTCGTTGACCCGACCCTTCTCAGGGTCTTATGTGCCAACATGTGTCTTTCTGACAAATGCAGAGCTGACTACAGCGGTAAGTGGAGAGATCAATTTTCCCCTGGCACCCGGCACTGGTTATGAATGTTTCAGGATAACTAACTTCTTTCCCATCAGGGATTTATCTGTGCCTCTTAGCTTGCTCAGGCGGAAACAGGTTCTTCCACTGCACATTTCTTTTGCTCGCTTCCCCCCCTCCCCGCACCTGCATACAGTTTTGCACTCACATGAACGCAGAAGACATGTCCTGCGTAATGGGGCAGAAAGACACCCGGCGATCCTTCTGCCTGCGACTTTTTTGCTCGGAACCTGAAGAAACAAATTATCTCCCGCCTGAGTAGCTGTTTAGCAGCCTTTGATCAGCATGCATTTTTTTCCCGCACGCAGACAAAATGTTGCATGGTGGGAAGGCGGGGGAAGGGCTGGTGCTGTCTGCCTTTGGTCCCTCGGATTCCTAAATTCCAGGACTACCAAGGGAGCTGCCAATATTCAGGTGGCACCTGGAGATCTCCTGCTGTTAGAGTCAATCTCCGGGCGACCAAGATCTGTTCCCCTGCAGAAAATGGCTGCTTTGGAGGGTGGACTCTGTGACATCACACCCTGCTGAAGTCCCCTCCCCAAACCCCACCCTCCCCAGGCTCCACCCCCAAAATCTCCAGGAATTTCCCAACCCAGAGCTGGCAACGCTAAACCCAAACCACACCCACACAGAGAAGGCAAACTTCTGCTGCTGAGCCAGTGTGGTATC
Organism: Lepidodactylus listeri; assembly: GCA_029233225.1. NCBI lineage: Eukaryota > Metazoa > Chordata > Lepidosauria > Squamata > Gekkonidae > Lepidodactylus > Lepidodactylus listeri. The sequence goes on along the minus strand of JARCFY010000021.1, from coordinate 7,302,113 downwards.
GTAGTTTGAGTGTCAGCCCAGGATCTGAGAGATCCAGGTTCAAATCCCCAATCTGTCCTGGAATCTCAGTGGGGTACCTCGCGCCAACTGTGCTCTCTTGGCCTAACCTACCTTACAGGGCTATTGTGCAATCGAGTCAAGTCAGGTCAGCCTTTATTGGCATAAATTAGAAAAACAATTTCTGCATGTTAAAACCCGTTATAAACACATATATAAAAATTCTAAAAGAACCTTTGGCGCAACTTTAAGACCAGACAAATGCTTCGGCATGAAGCCCAGGAAAGGCAGTGTGTGTGGGGGGAGAGGCTGTTATAGCCCAGGAAAGAAGGCTCGCCCCCCCCCCCCAGCCGCCTTTCCTGGGCTATAACAGCCTCTCCCCCCCCCCACTGCCTTTCCTGGGCTCCATGCCGAAGCCCAGAGCCCAGGAAAGGCTGCAACAGGCTCTCCCCCCCACCTACCTTCCTTCCTTCCTTTCTCTCTCTCTCTTTCCCCTCCACCTACCTACCTACCTACCTTTCTTTCTTTCTCTCTCTCTCTTCATTGTTGTTTGGCAGAACACTACTGTTGCTTGGAGGACTTTAGGGGACATCTGCAGAGAAAGAGTCCAGTGCATCCACAAACCTAGGGTTCTTCTGCCAGTGAAGTAGGGTTGCCAACTCCAGGTTGAGGGAAGCCCTGGAGATTTGGGAGTGGAGCCTGAGGAGGGTGGGGTTTGGGGGAAGGAGGGACCTAAGCAAGCCATAATGCCATGGACTTCACTTCCCAAAGCAGGCATTGGCCTGATCTCTGTAGTATGGAGCTCAGTTGTAATCCCAGGAGATCTCCAGACCCCACCTGTAGGTTGGCAACACTAAAAATTCATATTCAGCATACTAGTTCTGCAGAAAGGCAAGCTGATAGCCATGGGAACCTAACCCTTAGGAATTGATTCCAATCCAGTGTGGGAATAATTGATGGACATAAGATGTTGGTTCAGGCAAGATTTTGTATAGATGGGACAGAAAATAATGTTTTTATTGGTTTTGTCAAAACCGTTTGGACAACACAACAAATAATTTTATGGTTGGGGGTCACCACGACAAACTGTATTAAAGGGTCGCGGCATTAGGAAGGTTGAGAACCACTGCTCTGGAGGGCCAACAATTCCTCTGATGTTGCCACCTGGTACTGGGATTCAGAGGTCTAGTGTCTCTGAATGTGGAGGCTCCCCTCAGTCAGCATGGCTAGTAGCCACTGATAGAGCTCTCCTCCATGAAGATGTCTAACCTAGGAATGCCAACCTCCAGGTGAGGCCTGGTGTTCTCCTGGAATGGCAACTGATTCCTGGACTACAGAAATCAGTTCCCCTTGGGGAAAATGGCTGCTCTGGAGGGTGGGTGGACTCTGTGGCATTCTACCCAGCTGAGGTCCCTCCCCTCTCCAAACCCCACCCCCAGGCTCCACCCCCAATTATCGTGGGATTTCCCAATCCAGAGTTATTAATTCTCACCCAACTCTCTTTTGCAGCTATCGATGCTTGTGACCGTCATTACGTCCACTAGCTGCAAATTCCACAATTTAATGACTCACTGAGTAATGATGTCCATCCGCACTGCACTGTCCTTGTATGATAGTCCAAGAGTATTCAGTCAACAACAAGTGTTCTTGAACAAGAAAGTCCTTTATTGAAGACAGGTCTCAATGGTCATCTACACTCCTTGTGTTAGTAATACTAGGCATTCATACATCCAGAGAAAATGTACAGTATTCAAAAGGTTAGTTCATAGGCATACCTCCAATCATATGACCAGGAGTCATTTCGCAGAAAAAGAGGTGCAGGAGCTCATTACCGTAACTCATTTGCATAACTCATTTGCATATGCCACACCCCCTAACATGCCGGAAGTGTGTCAGAAGGCAACACCCACCCCTCAGGCTCCACTCCATAGGTGAGTGAAACTGACCTGCTCTTCCTCCATTCCCTTCCCCATCCAATACTTTGTGCAATAAAAAGAAGCGTCAAGAACACACCCTCATTCTCTTCCTGCTCCCTTGAAACCACCAGGTTTCAAGGAGACTTGAGATACCCAGGACATGTGCACCACCCATCCCTTTCCCTTCCCCTCCCCACAACAAGACACCCTGTGAGGTAGGTGGGGCTGAGAGAGGTCTTTTGAGAACTGCTCATGAGAGAACAGCTCTGAGAGAACTTGTGACTGGCCCAAGGTTCACACCAGCAGCTGCATGTGGAGGAGTGGGGAATCAAACCCGGTTCTCCCAGATTAGAGTCCAACTCCTGACCACTGCACCAAACTGATGGGGTGGAAGCTGCTGAAGGGTTGGTGACATTTCTCCAGTACTTATGTGCCATGTGCCCAGATAAAAAATGGTATACTTAGAAAATTTATATGCCACCTTGAGCAAGTCTCTGGAAAAGCAGCACACAGTCATAAAAGGAACAATGATAAAATTATCAATATTAAAACAAAACATTAAAATCAATAAAGACCCTAGCAGGGCTTTCCCCGGGGCGCTGCGCCTCTGCACTGCTCGGGGAAGCCGAGGAGGGGGCGGGGCTTGGTCATGCGCCCGCCCCCTGGGCTCCTCACTCCCGGAGCTGCGCTCCTGTGCGCTCCCGCTCCAACGGACCCCTGCATATGACAGATAAAAAGGCACAAAAAATATACTGGCAGTTTGTTCTCAGGCTAAAAGCGGGAAAACTTTCAGTTTGCACCTGGGATCAGAAGAGCGGCTGAGTGTCAGACACTCAAAGGTCAGGAAAGCGAGGGAGGCAATTGTGAACGAGAAGTTCATTCCAAACGCTGGGGCCTCTTCCTCCCCGGAACCACCTCCCGCCTGGGGGATGGCAGCATTAGCTGACACCTTGCCCCAGCCCCCGCCCAGCCATCCCCCCACCTTTCTGACTGAAAATTAAGCCTGACAATTACACAATATAGAAAGCAATCCAGACAGCAAAAAAACAGCCAATAACAATGAGCTCAGTCTAGGATTACAAAATCAGACAACAAAGCAAAAAAAAAAAAAATTAGACGTGATATGCCATAAATGATGCAGAGAATGGAATTACAAAGCTCGGAGGCAATGTAGGAAAAGCAAGATAATTATATACTATTTTTTAAAAAAACGGTAATTGAAATATTGCTATAGTTAAAGATTGGTAATTAGCGTATCACTGTAGCCTGACAGTAGAGCAGTATGACAATAAGCACTTTTTAAAAACGTTGATGTAGCTGCTACCTGCAAAAATGAACACTGTTCTTGGGTTGCCAACTCCCAGTTGGGAAATTTCTGGAGATTTGGGGGTGGACTTTGGGAAGGGCAGGGTTTGAGGGGGGGGACCTCAGCAAGGTATTCTAATGCCCCGGGGGCCACCCTCGACCGCAGCCATTTTCTCCAGGGGAACTGATCTCTGTCCTCGGAAGACCAGCTTCGGTTTTGGGAAATCTCTGGGTCCCACTTAAAGGTTAGCAACCCTAACACCTTCCCATCCACACTCTGCAGAGGCCCTTGGACTGCAGTTTCCCCCCCCAAAGATCGAACCTAATCAGGTTTTGGAAAGATCACAGCTAAGCAGAGGAAACACAGAGAAAGAGGATGATTAGCAAGCCCGTAGTTAGAGTGGGGCATCTTGGGGCCCCGCCCCCTTAATTTACAGCCACGCCCCACAAGAGGCGTGGGTGGGGAGCTGTGTGGGGAAGGAAACAGGTGGCTTGGTTGCTTGGAGGGTAGGGAGGATTCGTGGGGTTTTGATTCTTAAGCGGCAGACTAGAGAATCTGCCTTGGGAAGGGCTAAAAGGGGGACGGGGTGTTGAGCTGGGTGGATATGAAAGAAGAGGGGCATGAAACAGAAATTTAGATTTATTCTGAATGCTGTCCCAACATACAGCCTTGTGTGCTTCAGCATACTTGCATGTTATTTTTGTACAACCTAGCTACTTCCGGCGTATTGATCAGACACAGCATTAGTAGTGGTACATATAAGTATAATGTAGTATTTTTACAAAGCCCTTCACTCCCTCCCCCCCCCCCAAAAAAATATGCCCAACAAAACAAAAATACCGTGGCTACAGACCTGACAATAAGGGCACGTGTAGTGGTTTGGTGTAGTGGTTAAGTATTTATATATTGATTTTATTCTTTAGTTTTATACCCCGCCCTCCCTGCAAGCGGGCTCAGGGCGGCTAATATGGCACAAGTATGCGGACTCTAATCTGGGAGAACCGGGTTTGATTCCCCACTCCTCCACTTGCACCTGCTGGATGACCTTGGGCAAGTTATAGTTCTGATAAGAGCTGTCCTTGAAAAAGAGCCGTTTCTGTCAGAGCTCTCTCAGCCCCACCCACCTCACAGGGTGTCTGTTGTGGGGAGGGGAAGGGAAAGGAGATTGTAAGCCGCTCTGATACGCCTTCGGGTAGTGAAGGGCGGGGTATAAATCCAGTCTCTTCTTCTCTTCCTCCTCTTCTTCTTCTTTTTCTTCTTCTTCTTCTTCATGTGGTTGGGTGGGATGCTTCCACAAAACCCAAAAAAACACTCCATCTTTCTTGTTCCTTTTAGACTAACTGGCACCAGTGGAGTTTAATGAACATAAGCGAAGCCAATGTTGGATCAGGCCAATGGCCCATCCAGTCCAACACTCTGTCACACAGTGGCCAAAAATATCAGGGGCCGTCAGGAGGTCCAGCAGTGGGGGCAGGACACTTTTGCCCCCCACAATCACCAAGAATACAGAGCATCACTTGCCCCAGACCGAGAGTTCCTATCTACACCTTGTGGCTACTAGCCACTGATGGACCTCTGCTCCATATCTTTATCCAATTCCCTCTTGAAGCCGTCCATGCTTGAAGCTGCCACCCCCTCCTGTGGCAGTGAATTCCACGTGTCAATCACTCTTTGGGGGAAGAAGTAGCGCTGCTCTGTAGAAATCCAGATGTGCGTGCAGAGGCAAGCTTTTCCAGTGAATGGGTCGTGCAGTACTAAGGTGAATTGTGATTGACTGGATTTGCCCCTCTGGGCTCACAATTTTGTGCCTCAAGGCTCTGGTTGGAAACACTACACAGACCCCAGAAGCCTAAATTTTGACAGATAAAGAAAAAAAAATAACCGTGGGGAGGGAGAGCCACGGTTTCTTTGTCTGTCTCTCTGGTCAAGATACTTTCCTGGTCATTTGGTAACCCAAAGCAGCATTTAACATGGACTTAATTACTTTATTTATACCCCACTTTTCTCCCTGATGGGGACTTGAAGCAACTGACATCATTCTCCTCTATCCTGACCCAAATAGCCCGATCCCGTCAGATCTCAAAAGCTAAGCAGGATTGACTCTGGCAAATACTTGGATGGGAGACCTCCTTGGAATACCAAAAGTCGGGAGGTGGGGGCAGGCCTTACTCGGCCACCTCTCTGAATATCCTCCAGGCCCCCAGTAGGGGTCAGTCACCAGAGGCCGCCATTTCTTCCAGGTGCACACACACTCACACACACACTCACACACATATGTACATGTGAAAAATACTGGGGGAGGGAAAACCTCCCAGAAAACCAAACACTAGCTCGCCAGCTAGTGGTGCATAATGCTAAAAGAGCTAGAACTTCTGGCTGCCAGACAATCTTAGGATCTCCTGGCTGTTCTTCACTCAGTGCTGTATCATCATCATTCTCCTTGCCTCCATTTTGTCTTCGGAACAACCCGGCGAGGTAGGTCAGGCTGAGAGGGTGTGACTGTCCCAAGGTCACCCGGGAGGCTTACAGAGCAGAGTCGGGATTCAAACCCAGGCCTCCTGGATCCTAGTCTTTGCACTCTAACCACACCAGGCTAGCTCTCAAGCATCCCCGCACTACTGACTTTTTAGTCACTCCTTCTCAGGGCTTTTTTTGTAGAAAAAGCCCAGCAGGAACTCATTAGCATAATAGGCCACACCCAACAGCAGGAACTCATTAGCATATTAGGCCACACCCCTGACAGCGCAGCTCACTCCCAGGATTGGCTTCCCAGGGTGCCCCACAGCTTGCAGGGCGCATGGGGAACCTGAGGGAAGGAAGGCGGTTTCTGGATCAGCTTCCGCAGGCGCCCTGCAGCTGTGGGGCACCTGGGGAACCCGAGGAGGGGAGGCAGTTTAAACTGCCTTCCCTCCCTGGATTGGCTTGGCTTCTCCAGGTGTTCTGCAGCTTGAGAGGCACCTGTTTCATGGGTGTCAACTACGGGGGGGCTCGAGGGCTCGAGCCTCCCCCGAAATTTCCCAGGGGGGGCTCAGCCACCCCCGGCAAAATGGAGTGCTCCCGGTGGCCGGCCAGCTGGCTGTCGCCGCCTCTCCTTCCCCCCCACCCCCGGCCTGCCCTCCTGCTTCCCTGGGGCGGGCGGGGGGGGGGGAGAGAGGTGCGCTTTGTGTGGGCGGCAGTCAGCCGGCCAGCTGGCTGCCGCCGCCACCGAGACTGTGCGGGTCTGCCTCCCTGGGGCGGCGGGGGGGAGGGAGCGAGGCGGCGGGGACATGGTCCCACGCTTCGCGCGGGCGGCAGTCAGCCGGCCAGCTGGCTGCCGCCGCCGCCAATGACACTGTGCGGATTTGCCTCCCTGGGGCCAGGGGGGGGGGAGTGGCAGGGACATGGTCCCGTGCACGCGTGTGCACGCACGCGTAAGAGAAAGCCCCTGCCCCCCCAGGGATTTAGAAAGTCTACGCCCCTGACCTGTTTGGTGTAGTGGTTAAGGCGTTCTGCGGCTTGAGAGCTAGTTCTGTGTAGTGGTTAAGTGTGCGGACTCTAATCTGGGGGAAGCGGGTTTGATTCCCCACTCCTCCACTTGCACCTGCTGGATGACCTTGGGCAAGCCGTAGCTCTAGCACAGCTGTTCTTGAAAAATAGCAATTTCTGCCAGAGCTCCCTCAGCCCCACCTACCTCACAGGGTGTCTGTTATGGGAAGGGGAAGGAGTTTGTAAGCCGCTCTGAGACTCCGTTGGGTAGTGAAGGGCAGGGTATAAATCCAATCTCCTCCTCCTCCACCACCTGGGGAGCCCGGGGGGGGGGGGGGGGCTGTAGGCGTGGCAACTTGGAAGCCAGCCGAAACTCCATTCCTGTGCGTTCCTACCCAAAAATAGCCCTGCTCCTTCTCATCAGGGAACTCTGGGAACTGTAGTTTGGTGGACCCCTACCTTGAACTGTCTCTGCTTATACTCCCTTTGAGTTACCCCTTGCCAAGTGGCCATTTGCACTGGCTGGTGCTATTTCTGTACTGCTGAGACACACTAAGAAGGACAAGGTGGATGCTATTATGTGTTAGCTTTGCATCCTTTGACAAAGGGCTCCGTTGAACAGAGGGCAAGATTGATCACCGCTTAAAAAGCCACCAGGGACAACCAAGCAAAGTCGGTTTGCCTTTCTAACAAATCAATAGCGTGTAATGTTGTCCTGAAAGAGAGCATGAATTCGGAACCAGCTGTGAACATCGTGTCTGTGTATGTAAAGGATTACTTGTTAGGTGTAATCATTTCTAATGATAGGGAACAGGGAGCTTGCCTTGCAAGGGAGAAATGCTGAAGTATTGTGGTTTTTTGCCAGGAGGGATTGACATTGGCAAGGAATTCCTTACCGTCCGTGGCTACAAAATCCGTATTCTTCCACGCACTGAATTTAAAATCCCAAAGGTAGATGTAGAAATAAAAATCAGACAACATACACAGTTAACTGACCCATGGGGGTTTGTGTGCAAAATCTGAGTAGAACACACCAGCAGGGTGTTGAAGAACATTGAAACACTTGAGAACCACAACCGAGCTAGACTGTTGCATTTCTCAGATGCCAGAAGCCAGCACCTGAAATGCCGAAGATCCGAGGAAAGCTGCATTATCTCTCTTTCTCAGAAATAGAAGGCTCCCTGCTGTTGGTAGGGAAGTGAATATGAATTCTAATGCCCTCTTTGCCCCTAGCGGACAGCCTGTTGATGGGGGAAGACTGAATTCTTTCCTGCATCTTATAATATTGGATTTGCCTCACTGACTACAGGGAACGTTTTGCACCAAACCAAAGCGACAAGGAACATGACTCGGAGTGAGAAGCGAGAACCCAGTGGACGGGCAGCCGAGAGATCATTTACTGAAGGTTGTCCGCTCCCCAAATTTATGATAGAGGTTTACAAAATGATGCATGGGGTGGAGAGAATTGACAGAGAGAAATTTTTCTCCCTCTCCCAAAAGACTAGAACTCGAGGGCATCCAATGAAGCTGATGGGCAGGAGGTTCGGGACGGACAAAAGGAAATACCACTTTACACAGAGAGTGATTAAAGGGTGGAATTCGCTGCCAGAGGATGTGGTGATGGGCACAGGGATAAACAACTTTAAAAGGGGATTAGATAGATTCATGGAGGATAATGCCATGCTGGACTCAGGAGCCGCCCATTGCTTCATTGATGCTGCCTTCGTCAAGCAGCACCAGATTCCTGACCAGCCCAAAGGAACGCCAACCCTGACAGAGGCCATTGATGGGCGTCTCCTTCGCTCAGGTCCCATGACCCAGGAGACCTGCCTCCTGACCCTCTCCATCCAACAGCATCAGGAGCAAGTCCACTTTGATGTGGTCTGCATGCCTCAGTTCCCGCTGATCCTGGGGCTCTCCTGGCTGGTAACCCACAACCCCACGGTGAACTGGGTTCAGCAAGAACTAACCTTCCAAGACCTGCACCTGACCGCGATCACCACCCTGGCTGCAACTGCTCCGACCAACAGCCCTCGCCTCCCGCAAACATATGCGGACTTTGCCGATGTGTTTGAGGAAAAGGGGGCCGATCAACTTCCTCCTCATCGACCCTATGACTGCGCCATAGACCTGGTACCCGGAGCACCCCTACCAATGGGGTGGCTATACCCTATGGCAGAACCAGAACTGGCGGCCCTGCGGGACTTTCTGGAAAAAAACCTGGCGAGGGGATTCATCCGACCCTCCACGTCTCCACTCTCCGCCCCGGTCCTCTTTGTCAAGAAAAAAAGCGGAGAGCTCCGGCTCTGCAACGATTATCAAGCCCTCAACAAGGTCACTATCCGGGATCGGGCTCTGATCCCTGAACTGTTAGATCGCCTCAAGGGGGCCCGGATCTATACTAACCTGGACCTCCGAGAGGCATACAACTTGGTACGGATCTGGTCAGGAGATGAGTGGAAGGGAGGGGGCGGAGCCAACGGCGCATGGCGGACGTGTAAAGCGAGAGCTCCCGCTCTAACCCCCCGAAACCTCAACTAGAAACCACTTTTTTCACTTCCATGCCGAAAAAGCCCTCCAGAAAGTCGACGAGACTGAGCACGGCAACAAATCGAGCTGAAAGTGCCTCGGTGAAAGCGTATTTTTCTCCATCCAACGTCCAACCCCCCCCCCCCCGACTCCGGAGGCCTCGAAGACAATCAAGATGGCGGCGGACGGCCCCCAGATTGCAGAAACGGACGCGAATGCGTTACTCACCAGACGCGATCTCCGGGACTTTCGTGAGGACATATTGAGGGCAATGAACACCCTAGTGTCCGACCTATTACGACCTATGCAATCTACTCTACAAGAAATGAGGCAAGAAATCAAAGAAGTCTCCAAGATTGCAGAGGAGATGAGTGGAAGGTGGCCTTTGGCACACGGTACAGCCAATACGAGTATTTGGTGATGCCCTTTGGCTTGACTAACGCCCCCACAGTCTTCCAGAGGTTCATGAATGACGTCTTCCGGGATCTGCTCGACCGCTTCGTAATTATTTACTTGGATGACATTTTGATTTATTCTAACGACCCAGCCCAGCACATCGAGCATGTTCACCAAGTCCTCCAGTGTCTCTATGCAAAGCCGGAAAAATGTGATTTCCACCTCCACTCTGTTGAGCTCCTCAGCCACATTATATCCCCGCAAGGAATACTCATGGACCCAAAAAAGGTGGAAGCAATCCTGACCTGGCAGATGCCTCACAACCGCAAGGACGTCCAACGGCTCCTCGGATTTTCCAATTATTACCGGCAATTTGTCCTCACCTACACCTCCTTAACCACTCCCTTGACTCGGCTTCTGCAGCCCAAAGAGCCTTTCCACTGGACCCCTGAGGCGGACCACACCTTCTCCATATTAAAGTCCTGCTTCCCAACCGAGCCGCTCCTGTGCTACCCAGATCCTCAATTCCCTTTCACAGTAGAGGCTGACGCCTCCAGCATGGCTATCGGCGCAGTCCTCTCCCAACGAGACGACCCAAATCAACTGCTCCAGCCCTGCGCCTACTACTCTTGCCCGCGGACAGCAGCCAAATGGAATTTCACCATTTGGGAAAGGGAGTTGCTGGCAATCAAGGCCACTTTCAAAGTATGAAGACACCATCTCAAAGGAACCTGCCACCTGGTCCGGGTGCTCACGGATCATCGAAAACTGGAGCATCTACAAACTACCCACTGCCTCAACCAATGACAGATCCAATGGTCCCTGTTCTTTTCGCAGTTCAACTTCTGGATCTCCTACATCCCGCAGTCCCACAACCAGAAGGCTGATGCACTCTCCCACAAACTGGAGTATGCCCCTGCCCTGGCTGAAGAAGCCCCTGCCTCACCCATCCTGCCACCTGTGGTATTCGCAGCCACCTCAAGCCAGGCAACCCTGACAGACACCATTCAGGCTGAGCAAGCCAAGGACCCCTGGGCACAGCAGCACCTTCAGGGAATCCAGGGGGGCTCATCAGGAGAATTCACCACTCAGGACGGCCTTCTACTACACCAAGACCACCTCTATGTACCTCCAGGGCCCCTCCGGACAGAAGTCTTGTGCTTGACCCACGACTCTCCTCCCAAAGGGCATTTTGGGCAACACAAAACAACCCACCTCCTAACCCGGAAGTTCTGGTGGCCCCGAGTACGTTCTGACATCACCCGGTATGTCAGCTCATGTGATGTATGCAGACAACCAAAGACCTGCCTGCCAAACCCTCGGGGCTGCTCCAACCCTTGCCCACAACCTCCGGCCCCTGGGGCACCATCTTGATGGACTTCATCGTGAACCTCCCGTGATCCCAGGGTCACACCTGCATCCTGGTAGTGGTGGATCTCTTCACCAAGATGGCCCACTTCATTCCCTGTGCAAAGCTTCCCACAGCTCAAGAGACTACACAACTATATCTGCAACACATCTTCCCGTTGCACAGACTACCGGCCCACATCATATCAGACAGAGGTCCACAATTCTCCTCCTGGTTCTGGACGGAGTTACACACCGGACTAGGTACCCAAATTCACCTGTCATCCACCTACCACCTACAGACAGACAGACAAACAGAATGAACCAACGCCACTCTTGAACAGTACCTTTGCTGTTATTCCTGCTATCAACAGGACAACTGGTTCACCCTATTACCCCGGATGAGTTTGTGTATAACAACACGGTACACTCATCAACCCAAATGACCCCGTTCACCGCAACCTACAGACACTATCCACATTTCTTCCCCACCGTCCAGCTGCCTACCAGCATTCCGGCAGCGGATGCCCGCATCCAGGAACTCCATGCGCTCCACACTTTGCTCTGGGAACAGCTCCAGCAGGCCAAGGATGCCTACAAGACAGCGGCTGACCGGAACCGGCAAGAAGGCCCCCACTCAAACCCAGAGATCGCGTATGGCTCTCCACCCAGTACCTATGGAGGCCCAGTTGGTCCCAGAAATTAGATGCCCGTTTTATTGGACCCTATGAGATCCTGGAACAAATCAACCCCGTCGCTTTCCGGCTCCAGTTGCCCTCCCATCTGCACATTCATCCCATGTTCCATTGCTCCTTGCTAGTCCCAGCAGCTCCGCCTGATCCTGCTCAACCGACTCCCCCATCACCGCCACCACCGGTCCTCATGGATGACGAGGAGGAGTACGAGGTCCACCAAATCTTGGATTCACGGTGCCATTAGGGGGCCCTCCAATACCTCATGGACTGGGAAGGCTATGGCCCTGAGGAACACTCCTGGAAACCGATCACTAACCTTCATTCCCCGGACCTGGTGCGGCAATTCCACGCCACCTACCCGGACAAACCCGGCCCATCTGCTGGGGGAGGCCCTGGGGGGGGGGATAGTGTCATGAGTCCTGCTGAGGATGCAGCCCCGGCTCCAGCTGAGCCCGCACTCCCGGCTTCAGCAGAGCCCACACCTGACCCTGATGAAACCTTGGAGCTCGCCAGCGTATCCCTACCACCTGTCCCAGCAACAGTGGGAGAGGAACAACGCCTGACTGGCAGCCCCCCTGACTCGCCTCCTCCAATGGTGCGTTTGCAGAACCAGCTCAGGCAAGACTTAGTGTCCTGGCAGAGGGAGGCGCGCCTGCATGGCCGATGGTCCCTCAGCCCTGAGTTCTAACAGAAGCCAGGACGCACACACACTGAGCACTAATTAACCCCGGCACCTGAGGGGTATTTCGCTTCCCCTCCTGATGCTGGTTCCTCGTGACAGCAACTAGTTAGTTTGACAGCGCTCTGTACCTCCCTCGCCCGTGCTCCCGATGCCTGATTTGTGTTTTGAACTCTCGGTTCCTTGACTCCGGCTTCCAACGACTACGCTCTTGGTTTGTACTTCAGACTCTGTTCTTTTGGCTCCTGCTTGCGGCCCCTTGATTCTGACCTCGGTCTGAACTTGGACTTTTGCTCTCTCTCGCCCTGCCTGCACCCAGCCCATGACACTGTTTCCATTGCAACTAGGAGATACCCCGGCTGCCTTTTGTGCATGAGGCACTTGGAACGGTGGCATCTCTCGCAAGTCACACACTCAAGGACTCGCAACACGGAATAAGGCAAGATCTATACATGGTTGAAGGCTGCCTGATGAGGCCATAGCCACAATGGGGCTTTGGGGGACTCTGCCCCCCCCTTAAAAGGCACAAAAAGAATTTCTCCTGTAAATGCTTTTTTCAATAATTAAAACCCTTTTTTTTAAAGTTGTGCGCTTCTTTAAGCAAGTGGGGCCCTGTTTTTAACTAATTCCTGCACTGAGCAAGGGGGTTGGAGTAGGTGACCTCTAGGTACCTTGTATCAAGAAACTGGTCTCCTTTTAGAGAGTTGGGTTTTTTTGCCTAAGTGTTAGCTTTCTCGACTATAGAAGTCATCATCCCCACCTGCCCGCTTTTTCTCAGAATTGTTGCTTAGGCTGGCAGAAGTGATGAACTTGTCATTTCAAGTGGTTGACAGCTTGCAACTTAGAGGTCTATCCCGGCAACAGCTTTCTATTGGCTGAATGGCTTTTCTTTCTGCACTGAGAACTTCCGCCCCACCAGGAAAAAGAAATAGTCCCACAAGTCACAAAATCCAGGCTACTGGCCTGGTGCCTCATTCTAATCTTTCACCTTTGGCGCTGTTGGATCCGAGCCATTACAACCCTGGGAAGTTACGGAGCTCATTGTAGGCATGTCTATACCACAAAGTTTAATTGCTATAACAGCTGGCCCGTCTTTCCTCAGGATGCTTGATTGTGTGCCTGGCTCAGGGGTTAGAAGCAGGGGTCCCTGAGAAGATGCCCACAGTGCCAGCACCTTTCCTGGCGTTCAGCAAGTATTTTTTGAAAGTGGGCAGGGCCAGGTGGGGGTGTTTCCCAGCAAGGCTCCTGATTGGCCACTGGAGATTTGATTGGCTGTGCAGATTTTTAATGATGTTGCTTTGGCAGCAGCGGCTGCCACAGTACAAGGACTTTCCCTGTAAAGAAGAGATTTGATTTGTTCCCCACCTCTCACTACCCAAATGAGTCTGAGAGGGGCTTACAATCTCCTTTCCCTTCCCCTCCCCACAACAGACACCCTTTGAGGTAGGTGAGGCTGAGAGAGCACTGAGAGAACTGCTCTTGAGAGAACAGCTCTGCGAGAACTGTGGCTGAGCCAAGGTCACCCAGCAGCTGCACGTGGGGAAGGAGTGGGGAATCAAACCCAGTTCTCCCAGATCAGAGTCCGCTGCTCTTAACCACTACGCCAAACCTGCTCTCCAGCGAAGGTGAGTGAAGGTAAGGCGCGGCAGCCATTTTGTGGCGCCCACCACACCGCGTCAGAATCCCAAAGGTGCCTGCAGGCTCAGAAATGATGGGGAGCCCTAGGCCTGATTGTCAGCCGATGATCTGCGGTGCCCAGGTTCAAATCCCCACCCTGCCATGGAAGGTGGGTGGATGACCTTGGGCCAGTCCCAGCCTTGCACCCTAACCTCCCTCACAGGGCTGTTGTCATGGTAAAATGGAGGACAAGAGAATGATGTGAGCTGCTTTGGAGTCCCCACCAGGGAGTAAGGCAGGGTATCACGGGAAGAAACAAATAGATTGGGTGTAATAATTGGATTGTGAATGCCAACAGCAAACAATCGGGTCTCTTTGTGACAGAATCTGGCAAATCGGAGTACGTGTGGAAGGCTTCAGAGCTGGGGGAAGGTGTTCTTTACCTGCAAGAAAGGTACAGCCATTCATCCTGGGCCCACCCGACCGCTGGTCGGGTTCCAGCCATAGCTGTGTCTCAAATCCATTTGCTGGAGAACAAATTTAGAGTCCAGTGGCACCTTTAGGACCAACAAAGGTTTATTCAAACTATGAGCTTCCGAAAACTCATACCTTGAATAAATCTTTGATGGTCTTAAAAGGTTCCACTGGACTCTACATTTGTTCCTGTCAGCTAATGCTGCCATCTCCTGCCCGGGAGGTGGGATGAGTGAACCCTTGACGTCCGGTCTGTGGAATGTTATGTTATATTTCTCATGGCATGCTTATCACTCTCCAAGCTGTTCTGACCTTGGGAGACTGCTGGTGCCTGCCCATGTATCTGTTCTCCTGTCTGACTCTAATTCTTCCCGCTTTTTCCCTGGGAACCATAAACCAGTATTTTGAGTGCCTTTTATTTGCTTTGGTGATTGGTTGCAATTCCTTACCCGACCCCTTTTTGAATTCTGTATAATTGTCCTGCTTGAGACTGTGTTAGCCATTACTAACACAAGAAGTGCAGATGTCCACAACAGACCTTTCTCAATAAAGATTTCCTTCCTTAGGACACTTGTTGACTGACTCTGTAGGACTCTCACAGTTTTACGGCTTCAGACCAGCACAGCTGACCAGCTGGTTCTAGCTCCATTTTCTGGAGAAGTTCATGGTCTTCTGACTGGACGCAGCTCATGAGCTCATGAGCTGTAATCAGGGAACCCTGACCTTCTAACCTGATGGTTGTCCCAGGCCCAGGGTGAGAAAATTGACAGTCAACTCCAGCCTCCATAAGGATTTTTGTTATTCTCTGCCTCTGGGGAAATCAACACACCTTGGCTTCCCTCCAGCACCTTTATTTCTGGTTGGAGAACAAGGCATTTGGGAGAACCGGGTTTGATTCCCCACTGTTCCACATGCAGCTGCTGGGGTGACCTTGGGCCAGCCACAAGTTCATTCAGAGCTCTCAGAGCCCTCTCGGCCCCACCTACCTCACAGGGTGTCTGTTGTGGGGGGAGGAAGGGAAGCTGACTGTAAGCTGCTCTGGGACTTCTTTGGGTATCGAAAGGTGGGGTATAAAACCAACTCTTCTTCTAGAGCAGAGAGATTCTGCAACGGAGTGTCTCGATAGCCAGTGGAACTCTTTTGAAAACATGCGCACAGCTCAGCCCCATGGATGAAACTAATCATGTGCTATGTTCAAGGCAGTCCAGGCCAGCTAGCATAATCGTTATGATTTCTCCCCCCTCTCATACAGTACAAATGCTGTGCTTAATCTTTTCAGCATTTTAATCGGTGGGGAAGAGGAAGACTTAATTAAAGAGCTCTTTGTGCCATTTTATAGCACTGCCATCTGCAAACCTTTCAGCTGGGCGTCTTATCTCTCGCAGGCAGCTTTGCTTTTGTAAGCTCTATCAGGAGCTCTAAAAGAGAGAGGAGGCGAGAAGAGAGAGAGAGCCCCCACCAGCTCAGCAAGCTAGCAATTTTTTTGGGGGGGGGGGGAAAGCAGGCAGTCAGAACTTGCAGGAGAAACACTCAGAGAAGTACTGTACCTCCTAGGGCCTCTGATTTACAAACAGAAGGTTCCAGGTTCAGTTCCCAGTGTCTCCACTTAAAAAGGATTTCAAGACTCCCACCTGGCAAAGGCCTTTGCCTAAGATTTTGCACAATTGCTACTAGTGTCAGAAGGACCAATGGTCTCCCTCAGTAGTGGGGAGCCAGTGTAGCAGCTGTGGTGTCAAACTCAGGCTATGGAGAATTGGGTTCCAATCTGCCTTTAGAGTTGCCAGCTCAGGGCTAGAAGATACCTGGAGATTTTTTTTTGGGGGGGGGGGGTGTTAGCCAAATTGCTTTAATTTACGTTTAGCAATTGGCAAAATACCGGGTTCTTGCCAATTATACCAGGGTCCCACCCCTCCCGGGAGTTCTCAAGGAAAGAGGCACATGAGGCGGATGGCAAATTAAATGCTGTTTACTGAATGATGTTGTTCAAGCATACACAAAACAGAATCACACACACATACACACAGGCCTAAGAAATAAAGACAGAAAATAGCACTGTTACATTAGCAGAAGTTTCATTGATGGGTGATACTTTACCTATCCTGAAGATGGATCCTTGTTCCAACAGAAGATTAGAGGAATTAGAAAGGAAAAATGGGGGAGCGTGATCTAAGCTGCAGATACACGCTTCTTCCTGGCTGCACAAACCAGGGATTAAAGATGGAGGCAAGGAAGTGGGATAGCAAGCTGGACATAAGGGGGGGTAAAGCAGATAGGGGACGATGGCTCAAGAGACCAATTGCCTCTGTGCAAGGTCTTTTATTAGGTGGTCTTGGGGCGGGCTGCGCAGACCACATCCCACTAACACACTTACTAGGCGGTCCATCCGTTTCTGACCCTACCATAGGTTAAGGGGTGAACAAAAGGAGGAGGGCTGGGGAGTGGACAATATTGCAAAACTATGATCTCACCAGGAACTGACACTTTGGGCGAGGTCTGATGACTCACCAGGACCACTGCATTGTCTATTAATGGCCCTAGCTTGCTGGATGATGGCCCGGCCATTAGTTGCCAGGTAACCACGTTAGCATAATCTGCTCAGGTATGTTGGAGGGGGCAGGGGCTGACCAGTGTGGTGTGACAGAAAGAAACCTCATGGCAGAAGGAGTCTTTGTGTCTGTCTTTGTAAACTATCGAGGGTGCCAGCCTCCTGGCATGGACTGGAACTTTCCCCTGCAATGGAGAATGCACATGGCCCTTCCAGTACTAGCAACCCAAGTTCAAGCTTATGAATATTAGAATCCATAAGAGCACGTAAAGTGCCTTGCTGGCCAACGTGTGGAGCCTGCGGAGGGCGGGATCTGAGAAGGGGAGGGCCATCAGCAGGGTACAGTGCATTACAGTCCACCTGTCAAAGAGAACTGAGCTCTGTCACCTGGAGATCAGGTGCAATTCTAGCTCTCCAGGCAGGCCTGTAGCCACAGTGGGGCATCTCGGGCTAGGCCACCTGACTTACTGGCAAGCCCCCCCCCCCACTTCCCATCCAGCCCAGGGCCCCCAAGCCATGACAGGTGCAGGGAAGGAGCTGGATATTCCTTTAATTCGATTAGCCAGTGCCCCCTAAGAAATTTAAATGCCCCCAACTTTAAAAATCCTGGCTATGGGCCCGTCTCCAGGCCCCACCTGGAGATTGGCGACTCCATGGCCACATTTGGTCATGAAGCACCTTGGACCAGTCACTTTCTTTCAGCCTGACTGACCCCATAGTGGGGCATGTTCCAGGTTTTCGTGGGCTCTGGGTGACAGAGTATAACAGGACCAGTTTTGGTACAGCCCCTTTCTCCTTTAGCCACACCCCCATCCATTTGGCTCCTCCCTTTGACTCTATGCTTTCTTCTATAACTGCACCTTTCTCCATTCCATTGACAGCCAGTTTGGTGTAGTGGTTAGGAGCATGGACTCTAATCTGGGAGAACTGAGTTTGATTCCTCACTCCTCCACATACAGCTACTGGGGTGACCTTGGGTCAGTTAAAGTTCTTTCAGGACTGTTCTCTCAAGGGCAGTTCTCGAGAGAGCTCTCTCAACCCCACCAACCTCACAGGATGTCTGCTGTGGGGAGGGGAAGGGAAAGGAAATTGGAAGCCACTCTGAGACTCCTTCAGGTAGTGAAGGGCGGGGTATAAATCCAGTCTCCTCCTCCTCCTCCTCTTCTTCTTCTTCTCGGAGGAAGTGAAAGATAAAAATTTACATCAGTGTGCACTTGCGCGATCAGACAGGGGAAAGCCCACCCACGGCCCATCACCACCCGTTTACTACCAGATTTTCTCTGGTGTCTTCTGTGGTGGAGCAGCATGGGTTGCCGACAACTGTGGGATGTTTCCCAGATGTTGCTGTCTGATCATGCCCTTAGATCTGTCGGGCATTCGTGCCTATGTCGGATCTACTGGCGCATGTGATCGCAGCCATAGATACCTTTTTTAAAGAGCTCTCTGGTCCCTCGTTCTGATTTATAACTTTAATTCGGAAGACATTTGCAATGGAGGAATTATTTCCAGCCCTCTTTATGATAAAGTCAGCTATTACTTTTCATCGTAAACACTTCTGCCATGGTAACTTATTAGTCTTTATATTATTAATCCCGGTTGTACGTTTTATACCCTGAGCTATGAACCAGTGCCAGAACGGGGAATCCCTATAGATATGTGAAGAGGAATCATACTGGGAAATCTTTGGGGGGGGGGCAGCCCTTAGTTTGAATTGTTGCTATGGGATTTGATGGTTCTGCTACCTCTTTCTTTTAGGATGACCCCTCGTCAGCAGCAAACCCAGACCTAAATCTCTGCCCTTTACTGCAACCAGCAATGGCAAATGGTCGTTGTTTTTCTGTAAGGTGCCACTTCCATTTCATAAAAGGAACACGATAATTTCACAGCAAGTGGGGCCCTGGGAAGCCTGCAGTCGTCAGCATCTGCCCCATCTCTCCGACTGCTGATGCCAGCACCACCTCACAGGGTTGTTGTGAGAATAAAATGGAGGAGAGCAGAACTATGTCAGCTGCCTTGAGCTCGTTTGGGGTAGCCAGTTTGGTATAAAGCCAGTTTGGTGTAGTGGTTAGGAGCGCGGACTCTAACCTGAGAGAACTGGGTTTGTTTCCCCACTCCTCCACGTGCAGCTGCTGGTGTGACTTTGGGTCAGTCACAAGTTGTCTCAGAGCTGTTTTCAAAAGAGTTCTCTCAGCCCCAGCTACCTCACAGGGTGTCTGTTGTGAGGAGGGGAGGGGAGGGGAAGGGAAAGGAGATTGTAAGCTGCTTTGAAACTCCTTTGGGTAGTGAAGGGTGGGGTATAAATCCAATCTTCTCCTCCTCATCGTCTTCTTCTTGCCAGTTTGGTGTAGTGGTCAGGTACACAGACGCTAATCTGGGAGAACCGGGTTTGATTCCCCACTCCTCCACTTGCACCTGCTGGATGACCTTGGGCAAGCCATAGTTCTGTCAGAGCTGTTCTGTCAAGGACAGCTCTGGAAAGAGCTCTCTCAGCCCCACCTACCTCACAGGGTGTCTGTTGTGGGGAAGGGAAGGGAGTTTGTAAGCCACTCTGAGACTCCAAGTGAAGGGCGGGGTATAAATCCAATCTCCTCCTCCTCCTCCTCCTCCTCTTCTTCTTCTTTGAAGGTGTGAAGGATAAAAATCAGATAGAAAGTGTAAGACAATGCCATAGGTGTACACTATATTCAGTAGTATCATCATTCCAAAGGTTTTTTCCCTCTTGATTTATTTCTGACCACCCCCTGATGTGCATGGCCCGGGCTAGCCCAGTCTCACCAGATCTCGGAAGCTAAGCAAGGTCTGCCCTGGTTTGTACTTGGATGGGAGACCACCGAGGAAGCGGAAGGTGTGGCTGTGTACAAGCGGGCAATGGCAAACCTCCCCTGAACATCTCTTGCCTTGAAAAACTTACGGGGTTGCCATAAGTCAGTTGCAACTTGATAGCACTTTCCATTCCCATTCCTGACCATTATAATTTGGGAATGAGTCTCGCATAGTTCTCTCTATTTGAGTATCTATTTATCCAAGTCTACTTGGAAAAGTACTAGACAGTACAAGATCCTAAGTAATCAGACCTCAGTGAGAAGAGCCCCCCCCCCCCTGAAAAACAAAAAATTTCTCTGCTTCTATCATTAGTAGAAAGTTGAATACTTTCAGTTTCCTCCTCCTGGTAACTAAACCATCTCTTGGTGGTGCTTTAAAGCATTTTTCCGCATACTATCGTCTTGCCCCGAGTAGGAAGCAAATTCCTGGGAACCGAGCCAGTCGTAGGCAATTTTACCACGAGAAAGCGGCTCCTTCTGCTAACGCCCCAGTTTGCATACATTAACCGAGGCCTTTGCTGGAATCCATTCAGCCACAGACCAAATCGAAGAGAATGTAGCTTCTGCTTCGAAAGGGGGGGGCTGGCTGATCCCAAAGGACAAACAAGTCGAGCAAGGAAATCCCTAGCTGCAGCTACTGAACAAATGAAGAAATAAAAGGATGGAATAAACATATCGTTTCTGGCCTCCATAAACCTTAAACTATTCCCCAAAGAGGGAAACGACGAGGTAAGTACCAATGTACTCTCCCCACTTCACCCCGCTTTTAAGTGCAGGACTCAGCTTATAGAATCTGGAAAGTACTGGAGTCGGGAGACCGGTGGTAGTGATTTCAGCATAGCAAGCTTTATTGATGGTCAGATGAGGCATGCCAAAAGGGCTCCGCTTTTTATGCTGGCCGGAGCCACACCTCTGGCAGCACCCAAACGACCCGATAGGGTCTTACATTTACATTGCTTGTCATAGGTTCCCCGGGGGAGAACCTAGGTTCCCTATTGGAGGCCACTTAGAATCCGTCCATCTATTGTTACCCTGACCAAAGCTCAGATCACTGCCTGGTCATGTGCTCGGCCACGTGGTCACCATTACAGGAGCACATGGCGAGCAGCCATTTCACACATTCGCACGGTACATGACAGAATCAAAATTTCTTCCATATGCTAATAAAATCCTGAATACTGTGAAGTCCCATCCTCTGCTTCCTCCTAACCTCCTCTCCCCTCCTTATTCATAACCAAGGCTCTCACTTCTGGGATTTCTTCAGGGGATTCTAGTAGTTCCTAGTCACATAGTATAATGATTAGACCAGGGGTGTCAAACATGCAGCCGGGGGGTCAAATCAGGCCCCCGGAGGGCTTCTATCAGGCCTGCAGTGGAACTGGCTGCCTTCTGTTCCTTCTTCCAGTTCTGCTGTTGCTGCATCATCGCAGGTTTGCAGCTTACAGAGACACACCTGAACAGCGCACTCAAGACTGCAACAGCACAGACATTTTGATGCAATATTTCAGAGCAAGAGGTGTCAGTTATCCGGGACTGTTAAATAAACAAAACATTGCAGGAATGCTAATGTTTTAAGCATGTCGTTATTTTAAGTTTAAAAACCTTTTGTGCTTATGTCCTTTTTAAAGCTTACATCTCTGCCGCCTGGCATGACATTTTATGACACACATGGCCCAGTCCAACAAGGTCTCATTCATGTCAGATCCGGCCTTCATCACATATGAGTTCGACTGGGTTAGACTGTCAGACGAAGAGCTGGAAGACTCAGGTTCAAATACGGAAGATTCAGTTTAAATCCACCCCCACCCCCCGCCATGGAAGCTCACTGGAAAACCTTGGGCCAGTTATGGGTTGCCAACTACCCGGAGGAAAAAAATGTCCTTTTTTTTTTCCAGCATAGGGGTTTAATGGGATGCTATTCACCAGGGGATGTTATTTACTACCAGCTGTGAAAAGTTTCAGCTGCCCGTTGCACTCATTAAAGCTCCTGTTTTCTCGGGCGGTCACCTTTTTTGGGAGGCCGTAACTTGGACCCTATAAATCCAATCCTTACCAAACTTGGAAGGGAGGTAGAAGAGAGTCAGTCAGATCTGCGAGTTTGCTGTTTCTAATGCACTGCGAGGAGGATTCTAGTGAACCACAAACCTCTCAGTCTGGGAGAACCGGGTTTAATTCCCCACTCCTCCACTTGCAGCTGCTGGATGACCTTGGGCAAGCCGTAGTTCTGGCATATGTTAGCCGAATTGCTTTAATTTACGTTTAGCAATCAGAAAAATACACGGGTTCTTGCCAACTATACCAGGGTCCCACCCCTCCCGGGAGTTCTCAAGGAAAGAGGCACGTGAGGCAGTGTTCCAGTTAAATGTAGTTTACTGGATAATGTTATTCAAGCATACAAAAAACGTAATCACACACAGAATCACTCAGGCCTAAGAAATAAAGACAGAAAATAGCACATTTGCATGAGCAGGTAATCGTTGGTGGGGAAAGCACAGTACCTTAGATGCGTTGTCCGATGTCAGGCTGGATTGGATGGGGAGAGAAAATAGAAAGGCTATGGGGACACGAGGCTTGAACCTGCAAGACCACGTGGTTCTCCTGGGTAGCTACTCCAGAGAGAGAAAATGGGGTTCAAAGATGGAGGCAAGGGTTGGGGACAGCAAGCTGGACTGAAGGGTCAATAGAATAGATAGAGGGCGACAGCTCAAGAGAGCGAGTGACTCCGGGTTTGGGCTTTTATTGGGGGGTCTTGGGGCGGGCTGATCAGGCCACATCCCACTAACACACCTACTAGGCGGTGTTATACCCCTTTTGGACCTTGGGATAGGTGAAAGGTGGACAAAGGTAGGAGGTCCAGGGGATGGTCAATGTTGCAATATTTAAAACATTAAAACATATAAAATTAGAACACCTAATACAGATGGCGGTTCTACAGTTTGGAGCATCAGAGTAGCGCCTAGATGTTAACCACAAAAGACGGTCACACATACTGGCGGAGAAAATCGGGGGCCAGGACCCAAGATGGAGCTATTGGCGGCCCCCTCTTATAGGCCTGGTGGAAGAGCTCCGTTTTACAGGCCCTGCGGGACTGTAAAAGGTCCCGCAGGGCCCTGATGTTATCTGGGAGCTCATTCCACCAGCGCGGGGCCGCCACCGAAAAGGCCCTGGCCCTAGTAACCGCCAGATGGGCCTCCTTTGGCCCTGGGAGGACCAAACGGTTTTGGGAACCAGACCGAAGTGCTCGCTGGGGAACATATGGGAAGAGGAAAGGAGATTGTAAACAGCTCTGAGACTCCCTTGGGTAGTGAAGGGCAGGTTATAAATCCAATCTCTTCTTCTTCTTCTTCTTCTTCTTCAAACTGAACAGGTCCATTGGGCTCCTGAAAGTTCGTGATGGTTCGTGCATCAAGAACTGGGCATTCCTTGAACCAAACCACATTTTCCAGGTTCGTGCCCATTCCTATTAGCCCGGTGCTTTTAACTGCTACACCACACCGTGAGGGGAGGGGAGAGGAGGGGAGGTGGCATGCCCCCTACTTGGAGGCTGTGCCACACCACTGAATGACTTTCCCCTGAAGAATCGCAAGCTCATTTGTGTGGTCATTATGTAAGGAATGCAGGCAGGTGTCCCGATCCATTAAGGGCCGCAGCATCAAAGGCAGAACATTCGAGAAGGGCGACGCTCAGGGCCAGAAAGTATCCATAAGCTCAGGTATAGAGACTGATTTGTTCTCAAATCTGACCTGAAACACAGCCTGGATATCAGAGCAGCTTGCGTCTGATCAGCCATAATAAGATCTCCGTCTCAATACTCACACTTCTTTGGATCACTCAACCCAGAAAGAGGTGGTCATAGGCAAGGGGTATCTCGGGCAGCTATCCTGGGCCTCGGGCTTGGCAGGCTCCCAACCACCCATGACCAGTGTTCCCTCTAAGCTGAGTTAGTGTGAGTTAGCTCACAGTTTTTTAGCCTCCAGCTCACACGTTTTTGTCTTCGCTCAGGAAGGACGGCTCCAGAGCAAACTCATTTATGCAGTCGCCAAATCGCTTGCTCACAACTTGAATGCCAGGAGCTCACAAAGTAGAATTTTTGCTCACAAGACTCCACAGCTTAGAGGGATCATTGCCCATGACCCCATCCTGTCCCCGTGCGGGGGGGGGGGGAGAGGAAGAGTCGACTATGACTGCCTGTACCCTCATGGACTCCAGCAGCAGCCAGCTGGACAGTTGCCAAGCACACCCACCTTGGATGGGCTAGGACTGCCAGCCTCCAGGGGGCATCTGGAGATCTCCCAAAATTTCACCTGAGCTCCAGGTGACAGAGATCAGTTCCCCTGGAGAAAGTGGCTGCTTAGATGGGTGGATTCGATGGCGTCATACCCCTAGGGTTGCCAGCTCTAGGGTGGGAAATACCTGGAGATGTGGGGGGTGGAGCTTCAGGAGGGTGGGGTTTGGGGAGAGGAGGCATTGTACTTCAATGGGGTACAATGCCATAGAGTCTACCTTCCAAAGTGGCCATTTTCTCCAGGGGAACTGATCTCTGTTTCCTAGAGATCAGTTGTGATCCCAGATCTCCAGCTACCACCTGGAGGTTGGCAAGCTGACTCCTCACCCGCTTCGACCTCCACCAGGAATTTCCCAACCTGGAGCCGGAAACCCTAGAGGGGGCGAGGGTCCCCCCTACCTTGAGACTGGCAGTGATTATGGGGCCCCACCTTGGACTTTGGCCCAGGGCCACTTAATTACTAAAACCACCCATGAACTGGAAGAAGGAGGAGGAGATTGGATTTATACCCCACCCTTCATTGCCCAAAGGAGTCTCAGAGCGGCTAACAATCCCTTTCCCTTCCCTTCCCCTCCTACAACAGGCACCCTGTGAAGTAAGTGAGGCTGAGAGAGCTCTCCGGAGAACTGCTCTTGAGAGAACAGCTCTGAAATAACTTGTATCTGACCCAAGGTCACACCAGCAGCTGCATGCCGAGGAGTGGGGAGTCAAACTCAGTTCTCCCAGATGAGTCCACACTCTTAACCACTACACTAAACTGGCTCTCAGTTCCCAGAACTTTCCACATTCACTTTAGAACACAAAGGAAGGAGAAATTATGTAAGCTGCTTTGGCTGCAGTGGAGAGGAAATGTTGGCCAGCAAGGCACTGCTAGTGCTCTTATGGATTGTAATATTCATAAGCTTGAACTTGGGTTGCTATGCTGTAAGGGCTACATGCATTCTCCATTGCTGGGAGAAGCTCCAGTCCAGTCCTGGGGGCTGGCAACCTCGATAGTTCACAAAGACAGAGACAAAGATATCCCGCTTGTGGGGAGGGCGGGATATAAATGTGAAATAATAAATAAATAATTCTACCATGAGGTTTCTTTCTGTCACACCACGCTGGTCAACCCCTGCCCCCTCCAGCATACCTGCACGGATTATGCTAAACGAGGTTACCTGGCAACTAATGGTCGGGCCATCAGCCAGCTGGCTAGGGCCATCAACAGACAATAGAGGTGACCCAGTGAGTCATCGGACTTTGCCCAGGTGTCAAGTTCCTGTTTAGTTTCAGTTTCACAATATTGACCACTCCCCGGCCTCTCCTCCTTTTGTTTACCTTTAACCTATGGTAGGGTCAGAAAGGGACGGACCACCTAGTAGGTGTGTTAGTGGGATGTGGTTAGCGCTGCCCGCCCGCCCCAGACCACCTAATAAAAGACCCTGCACAGCGGCAATCGGTCTCTTGAGCCATCGTCCCCTATCTGCTTTGCCACCCCTTATATCCAGCTTCCTATCCAAATACCCTTGCCTCCATCTTTAAATCTCTGGATTCGCAACCAGAGAGACCACGTGGTCTTGCCGGTTCAAGCCACGTGCCCCATTTTTCTATTTTTCTCTCCCCATCCAATTCTTCCTTCGAGCGGACAACTCCTCTTCAGGACAGGTACAGTATTACCCAAACAACGAAACTCCTGCTAATGCAGCAGTGCTATTTTCTATCTTTATTTCCTTAGGCCTGTGTGTTTGTGTGTGTGAGTCTGTTTTTGTGTGCTTGAACACCATCATTCAGTAAACGGCATTGAACTGGCTGTCTGCCTCACGTGCCTTTTTCTTGGAGAACTCCTGGGAGGGGTGGGACCCTGGTATAGTTGGCAAGAACCCGGTATTTTGCCAATTGCTCATCATAAATTAAAGCAATTCGGCTAACAGAAAGGGGGGGGATCGATATCTAAATAAACAGATAAAACGGTGCTAATAGCCTATTGCAGGGGTCCCCAACCTTTTTGAGCCTTGAGTCACTGGGGCCAGCAGGCACTAGGACAGGGGTCTCGAACAGGGTGCCCGTGGGCACCACAACGCCTGCTGATACCTTTTCCAGCTTAGAAAGTGGGCGGGACCAGGTGGGGCTTTTGCCTAGCTAGGCTTCTGATTGGCCACTGGAGATTTGATTGCCTGTGCAGATTTTTTAAAACATTGCTTTGGCGGCAGCGGCCGCCACAGCCCAAAGATCTTTGCCAGGTGATGGAAGGTAAGGGATTCCACCGTTCTGACACAGCGTGGTGGGCACAGCCACAAAAGGGCTTTCACAGAACAGCTGCCGCAGGAAGTGGAGCCAGCCACAAAATGGCTGCCACATGTGGTTGCCATCCCCCCCAATGGGGGTGGGCTTCCCCCCAATTTCAGACCCCCCAATCTGCCACTGGCCAGCTGGCTGGTGGGGGAAGCCCTGCCCCCAAAGACCCCCCACTACGCCTGATGTACCCAGTGCAATGATGTCATTTGGAGATGACATCGCACCGAGCACATCACATAGGGGACGCTCCAGCGTTTGGCTGAAAACTCTGGGGTGGCCATAGAGTTCTTCGCCAAAAGCTAGAGTGCCCCTTTCACGATGTACCCAGCATGATGATGTCACTTCCGCAAGAAGACCCATGAGAGGAGCCTGGAGCCCCCCGCTGGCAGAACCCTACTGCTACACCTGACCTCCTAGTGATTGCTGGGCCCCGTGATGACGGGGGATCAGGGTTATTTCATCACACCCCTGCTTCTTGCCCCCTCGCCCTGTGAATTTATCGGAAGGAAGGATTTAGTGGTCCCCAAACACACACACACCACGCTCAGGAAATCTGGAAAAGAATCATGGAGCCCTTCTCTCTGATAAGGACCGCTCTCTTGTCTGTTTTCAAACGGGTTTCTCCCCCCCCCCCCAGGACAGAAGGAATTGCTCTGTCTCCATATGCACAGGCCAGCCAGATGGGCAGCAAATCAAATAAACTGACAATATCCATTCATTTGAAATAGGGCAGGAGCGCCTGTGCGTGTTGCAATTAGAGCCCCCTGGAACTGTCCAGAAGCTAAAAGATCATTTTCATTTCTTTTAGAATATACAAGAAGAAGGACCCACAATACTCGTGGGGGGGGGGGGAGTATTCCTAAAGGCTCCCGACCTGCAGAAGCAGCTCTGCATTGAGGACAAAGCAGGTAAACCTTTTCTCTCCCCCGCCCCCCGTCAGCAAGGCCTGAGTGGCTCCCAGCTACCAGGCCCACTGCTGAGTTCCCAGAGGGTTCTCTGCGCATGCACAGGGAATGCTCTTTTACTTTTGGGGGGAATTAAGTATCCCCTGTATAGTTTTTAAAACTTTTCAGATTTTTCTGCACACCTGGGGAGTGCCCCAAGTGTGCAGGGAAATTTCTTTGCCCCCCAAGGGCCCCCGATGTGCGGATTTAGATATCTGCACAGAGGGGGCATCTTGGCTATTAGTATATAGATTGAAAGAGTTCGCTCGCCTTCTTTGGTGCTGCTAGATTTGAGTCCAGTAGCACCTTAGAGACCGGAGAGATACTTGGGGTATAAGCTTTCGAGAGTCAGAGCTCCATAAAATATCTGACAGAGAGAGATCTGACTCTTGAAAGCTGCTACGCGGAAAATCTTGTTTGTCTCTAAGGTGCTACAGGATTTGAATCGAGCTCTTCCACTGTAGAGTAGCACGGCTACCCTCTGAAAATATCATCTTTTGTCCAGCACCCTTTGAAAAAAAAATTCCAGAAAAACCCTCAGAAATGGGATGTCAGCTAAGGTTGGAACTCGTGAGGCCAACAAGCCAATGAACGCTCATGAAAAGAAGACATCAATCCACGACCTACGGAATTCCTCCCTGATACATTGACTTCTTCAGCTATAGTTCCTGTGGAACTCAGTTCTGTATTTGCATAGTTTGTGTCCAACTTCTTTGTTTCCAGCTCTGCAGTCGTACTCGGTTGCCAGAGGTGAATAAGAAGGATGCAGTGCTTGTGGCCAGTTTGGTGTAGTGCGGAGCTCTATGAGCATGGACTCTAATCTGGGAGAACCGGGTTTGATTCCCCACTCTTTCACGTGCAGCTGCTGGTGTAACCTTGGGTCAGTCACAAGTTCTTTCAGAGCTGTTCTCTCAGGAGCGGTTCTCAAAAGAGCTCCCTCAGCACCACCCACCTCATGGGGTGTCTGTTGTGGGGAGGGAGAGGAAAGGAGATTGTAAGCCACTCTGAGACTCCTTCAGTTAGTGAAGGGCGGGGTATAAATCCAATCTTCTCCTCCTCTGAACATGAACGTTTAAGTATTACCTTGAAATGTCAGGTGAAGGTGATGATTGCCAACTACCAGCTTCTAAAGGGATACCATGCTGAGAATGGGATGTATATGTTTTCAGTTATTTTGGATGACAGAACTTTGACTAATGGACATAAATTACAGCAAAGGAAGTCTCAGGCAATTCTGCGCTGGCTTTCCCCTCCATTGTTTTACCAAACCCACACTGGAACAGAAATTCCCCTCTGCATTGCACACCTCTTTCACTTTCTTTGATCATCGGATTTCATGGTACCGTCTGCATAGATTGATGGCTGTTCTGGGGTGACTTTGTAGTCAGTACAGCGACATTGCCCTGAGGTATTTTGAATGCGGTTCTGAGCTGTGGCGTTTCCTCAGAGTTGAGAAAATGTGGAGTAAATGCCAGATGCAGAAATCACCCTTGTCTAAATCGGGAAGAACTTCCTGACAGAGAAGTGTGCTCAGTACTGGAACAATTTCCCTCATGATATGATGGATTCTTTGCCATTCAAAAGGCCGAAGACAGATTGCCAGTCTGCCATGCCTCTGCGGCACGGCAGACTGGGCGGGGGGAATTTCCCCTGCGGCGCGGCGTTCACACGCCGCCGGAAGGAAGCCGCCCGCCGCCGGAAGGAAGCCGCCCGCAGCGTTCAGTCACACCCGCTCTGGCAGGTGGAATGCGTGCGCGCAGCACACCACAGCAGCCGAACACCACTTTGAAGTGGTGCTCGGCTGGTGCGGGAGGTGCATGGCGCCGGACGCGATGCGTCCGGGCCGCCTCCTGGGGGCAGATGCATCTGAGACTGCCAATCTGTCCTCAGCCAAAAAAGTTTTAAAGTATCAATGGGACACCGACTTATCAGGGATATTATAGCTGTGGTTCCTGTGTTGACAGGGGGTGGAACTAGATGACCCTGGAGGTCCCTTCCAACACGGAGATTAAATTTTAAAAATATATATTATATTTTACTTTGGCCTGATAGATTTGCAACAGAACACTGGCGGTTCCTTCCTGCTGCGGCCCCAGTTTTCCTGCAACTACACAATGGCTCTGTTTCAGCTCAGAGGAGGTGTTGTGGAATGCATTCTTTCAGGGCTATGTGTCAAATCCATCCTTGAAACAGTCATGAAGCTCCAAGTCCTTTGAGTCCTGGGCAGAATATATTGTTCACTAATTCTAACCAGCGCCCGACACTAAGCTAGTTTCTCGCACAGCTTTGGGAATTGGGGGGGGGGGGTCTCCTTTTATCTCAGCAGCAATCAGTAATTTAGAAATCTCTTACTTCATCCATAAACATATAATTAAAAAGGGAGAGGGGGACCAGCCTTTTAACGACCTTGATTGTGAATAAGAACAGGGCTGATTGAACCGTTAAGGAGGCACTCATAAAAGTTAACCGAATCTTTCTGATTGCGTGCCAAGAGCCGTCTCTTTCCAATGCCATCTGTGTGCCTTTGGCTTTGGGGAACTAGATGCTTAGAGTGTAATTAAGGCCCTTTCTGCTCTGACAGCTTGCTCCAAAGAATCCAAGGAGTCAAGCCTCAAGAGTTTTCCCTCTGCACTGTATTTTTTCCCCCTCTGGTTTATTTATTTGTGTATTCCACATCTACAAGCAAACCGCACATTTTTTGAGCTAACTGGCTGCTTTGTTTAAAGATGAAGAGAAAGGCAAACATCTTCCAAAACTTTTAATGGCAGACCCAACCCTCCCTCCCTCCCTCCCTCCCTCCCTCCCTCCATGATTCTGCAAAAAAGAGAGGGAAGGAGTGGAATCCAGGGCCCCACAAGCAAGGGAGCAGGGAATCTCCCAGTCCTTTATATTTGCTGATTCCTTCTTATGCTCTCTGGCTCTTTTAAAGTTTGCCTGAGCAGAAGGATACATCCTCTTTTGTCTTTGTAGAAGGAGGGAAAGAAAACAGAACAGGGAGGGAGTGGAGTGGAGCGGAGCGGAGCGGAGCATCACCCTAAAGAGAAAGAGGCAGAAACAGGGGAGGGCAGTGGGCAGCACTTAAAGACCCACAGAAACAATTCTACTTTAGAAAGGATTAGTGATTCAAAAGCAGATGAGAACAAAGAATCGCAGCAAAAGGAATTTTGGTAACTGCAGGGCAACGCTGTGCTGGAAGCGGTCTGAATGCAGATTCCTGTAAAACAAATGCAGAAACAAGATAAAGCTCTGGCACAAACCGGAAGTGAAAGCGGGAGGGAATGCAGAACGGAAGAATAGGATGCGCTGAGAAACTGAGGCAAAATACCGGTGCAGAAAGGGCCTAGAACAACCCAGCTGACCCCACAGTTAAACTCAGCAAGATGATGCCTCAGTTTCCCTGGACCTCCCGGACTCAGCCAGCCTTTATCATTCTCACCCCCCCCCCCAAGTGACACAAAAAGCACAAGCAGCACACAAGGAAGAGGGTCGGATCCAGAATGAAGTGGCAATTTCCACTGATTTCCCCTTCCCACTGCAGACCCCCCCCCACGTGATCCCTCTTGCCCAGGAGCACTAATTCCGGGAGATCAGTGGGCCACAGTGGTGTGTGGGGGGGAGTCAGGTCCAATGCTCCCTCTAAGCTGCAGAGTCCTATGAGCAAAAATCCTACTTTGTAAGCTGCCAGCATTAAAGTTGTGAGCGAGCAATTTGGCCACTGCATAAATTAGTTTGCTCTGGAGCCCTCCTTCCTGAGCTGAGACAAAAAGGTGTGAGCCGGAGGCTAAAAAACTGTGAGCTAGCTCACAATAACTCAGCTTAGAGGGATCACTGCTCCTCAGCCCCTTGACCAAACAGCAAACCGGTTTTGGAACTGGAGGGGACCCAGTCTATGCTAATAACTTCACAATGTCTTCCAGGCAGGGTGGTCCGGGTGACCGGGCCCCTATCATACGAGGTCTCCGTAGAAGACGGTCAGCTATGGAGGCGTCATGTAGACCAGCTATGCCACCGTCTCCTTCCCACAGACACCGACACACCCGGGGAGAGTGAGGATGAATCCCAGGCTCCAGAGACAGTCGAAGCGGAGAGGCCTGAGTCATCCACACAAGCACCACAGAGGCCAAGTGCAGCGGCCAACATGAGCACAGACATCCCTCCAGCACCGGCCTAGGAAGACAGTCCAGAATCTCCCCTCGAGCGCACAGAGACGGTCCCAGAACAGCCCGCCATGGAACCTGAAATACGCCATTCTACCAGGGAGAGGCCCACATACCTCAGAGACTTTGTGTGCTAGGAAGGGTCTGAACTATGGGGGGGAGGGGTGTTGTGTACTGAAGACGACCGCGCATGCGGTCGGAGACCACGCACGCAGTCAGGCCAGCCACTGAAGCTTCGCATCGGTAGACGATAGCCCAAGCGGATCCTAGCTTAGACTAACCAGTTTAGCAGGATCCCAAAAGGGACCTATGGTTATGGGCGCACTGTATATCATGGGGATCAGGTGTGACTGGGGGTGTGGTTTGTTCAGGCATATAAGCAGACCCCCAGGTCCTGCTCAGCAGTCTGTGTTTTCTTGCAAATAAACTATGAGCTGATTTCACTGCAACGTGTCTGGACCCAGTATATTTCAGAGTTCCACACGGAAGATTATTTCTCAGGGATGGGGGAGGTCCAGTTCAGATTGGAACTGCAGCATGTGCTGAAGAAGATCTTAAGCCTCCTTTCTCCACGGTTATCCTGACCTGAAATACCCCCTGGGAGCTGCTGTCTGGCCTGCTGGCAGAAAGTCACATAAACAAGTTTACAAGGCCTATATCGGGACCTGTATTTTTGTCCAGTGGGACATGCTGCAGCCGCACAGAAACCATCTGAGGCCGCGCTTATTCACCTTCCTTTTTTTTTTCGTGGCCCAGAAAAACACGTGTGGACAATGTCGACCAAAAAGGAAAGGAGAGATGAGAAGCTTAAAAAAAAAATTATTTAAGGGGGGGGAACCATTAAAATGAAGCCACACAAACGTGCGTGACGTTTCTACCAAGGAAAGGAAACTTTGTTAACGAGATGCTCTTTGGCTGTGGAAATGTGACAGATTTTTCCAGGAGGAAAAATGGATGGGGGGGGCGGAACCGAGGTGGGCCTGCAATGGCCCACAGCTGATGAACTGGGCCAAAAAAATATTCACAGAAAAAGAAGTCCCGGGGCACCTTACAGAGTGACAACGAGGGTGGCCAGCTCTGGGTTGTGAAATACCTAGAGATTTTGGGGGTGGAGCCTGGGGAGGGTGGGGTTTGGGGAGGAGAGGAGACCTCAGCGGGGTCTAATGCTACGGAGTCCATCCTGCAAAGCAGCCATTTTCTCCAGGGGAACTGATCTTGGTCGTCTGGAGATCAGTTTTAATAGCGGGAGATCTCCAGGTGCCTACTAACAGCCTTCATTTCGGCATGAGCTTCCACGGGTCCGAGCTCACTTCTTCAGATGCTATCAAGAAGCCTGAGCCAAAGTCTAAGTGAAATTCTCCTCAGCCCATTTATCAAGGACTCTTCAGACCTTCCGGCACTTCCATAAATAAATTCTGTGCAGATGTTACAGTTGCCGGGTCTCCCGCTAAGTCATGTGTATTTATTACGTTGTTAGCCGCCCTGAGCCCGCTGAATGGCGGGGAGGGCAGGATATAAATGCAAATATAAATAAATAAATAAGCTGTGGAGTCCTGTGAGCAAAAATTCTGCCTTGTGAGCTCCTGGCATTAAAGTTGTGAGCGAGCGATTCGGCTGCTGCATAAATCAGTTTGCTCTGGAGCCATCCTTCCTGAGCGAAGACAAAAATGCACGAACCAGAAGTTAAAAAACTGCGGGTGAGCTCACACTAACTCAGTATAGAGGGAACACTGTCGGCCACCCCCTGACTTAAGCAGCTGTTCATGGTGGGAAGATGGGGTGTCATCTTGCTTTCCCGCATGTTACATTGGCAGTGTCAGGAGCCGTGTGGCTTGACACAGGAACCCAGAGGTTGTTTCTGATGGATAGATTCACTGGTACAGTAAGTCGGTAATCTGTATCCTATTGTAGCAGAATGCACAAGGCATCCACATAACAGAAGCTTCTGTTTGTTCTATGTGTGCTAGCAAAGTTACAGAGTTACACAGAGCCCCCTGTCAATTTTAAAGTAATAACAGGAGCTTTATTTTAGGAACTACATTCTAGATGGTAAAGATGAGAGATTGGGATAGATACCTGTTCTGACTACCTAAGTGGATGCAGGTGGAGGTTTGCATCCCTGGTGCAAAGATGGAGAGCAGGTGTGCTCCTTCTTTGCATGTGTAGAGGAGAGAGAGAAAAGGTGTCAACGGAAGGAAGAAGCAATTCCCTGAAAGTATCGGTCTACACATCGAAGGGACAGGGGCAGAAGGGTGTCATGAGTGCCTCTGGGGATCTGCCTTCTGCGGATCTAAGTGAGGTGGAGGATCAGCTCCCAGCTCCAGAGGAGCCTCCACCTGAGCCAGATGAGGCTCAAGCAAGCATCTCCCAGGGTTTCCTCCCAACACCAGCACCAGCTGAGCCACAGCTAAGCTCAAGCCCACCTGATTCACCTCCTCGGGTGGAACGTCTAAGATCCCGATGCAGGCAAGACTTAGCTGTGAGAAGGAAAGAGGCACGCCTGCGTGGTGGCAGATCACTAAGCTCTGAGTTCTAGAAAGAGCCGGGACCTCACTGCCAGCTGCTAACTAGCACAGGAAGTGGCTGGGTATTTAGGCACAGCACAGAGACTACCAACTTGGGCTAGCAACAAATCTTCTTGGCTAAGCTCTGCACCCGTTTGGCTTGTGACTGGACCTGTTTCCGGAACCTCTGGCTTTTGACTCTGGACCTGCTTGACTTCAGCTCTGTTGATTCCTTGGACTGGTTTACTTGTGAGTTTTCCCGCTTCGACCCTGGCTTGGACTGACTCTGCTTCTGGCTCGGTGTTTTGGACTTGGCAATTGGTTCCTGCTTCGGTTTGACCTCGGACTGTCCTGGACGTCTGCTTGACTCCTGGCCTGTTGGCACCCAGCCCATGACAGAAGGGTAAGCAGGAAGGAAACTCAGTTTGCCTGTCTATCTGTCTGACTCTCATGTAAATCCCCTCTGGAGGCTGAGGCCAAGAGGTGGTATCCGGTGCTTCTCTTCCAACAGTTTCCAATGTAGGATTAGCTTAGTGTTTAGCTCTGGCACCAACTACAGATCTCAAGGTCTATATTAACCAAAGTGGAGCCTTCCATCTTCTGCTTTTAGACCCCAGTAAGAAATATAAGAGGCTTTCTCCCGTCAAATGGGCCCAGGATAGGGTAGGTAACAAGCCAGGCAACCAGCAGGAGAGGTGGAGGGAGAACAAGGGAGTACGTGTGATGTTGGTGACCATAGAGTTTCCAGGAATTCCTAGAGTGACCCATTGCCACTTCTGTGTTGTACCTGGAAGTGATGAACCAGCACAGATACCAGCAGGGTTTTTAATTTTTTAAATAAAAACAACAGTGGGGATTGGCAGGATGGCAATAAGGCAGTAAAGGAGGAGGAGGAGGACGAAGAGGAGGAGGAAGTGGAGGAGGAGATTGAATTTATATCCCGCCCTTCACTCAGAGTCTTAGAGCAGTTTACAGTCTCCTTCCCCTTCCCACAACAGGCACCCTTTCAAGGACTGCTCTCGAGAGAAGAGAACTTGTGATTAACCCAAGTTCACTCCAGCAGCTGCATGTAGAGGAGGAGTGGGGAATCAAACCCGGTTCTTCCAGGTTAGAGTCTGCGCTCCTAACCGCTACACCAAACTGCCAAAGCTGGTAATCCAGCAGCCCTAGGAGGACTGAATGGACTTTGGCCTCGTGCTTGCACAGAAATGTTTGTTTCCAGCCCAGTATGCCTGCAGAGCTAAGCCTCTGGGGCTGACGACCATTCAAAGCTCTGTGCCATTTGTGCCATTCAAAGCTCTGCCAAGCGTTTCCGGCAGGTGTCCCGAAAATGCAGCGGGGGCCAGCGCCAAGGTGGGAGCTGGACAGGTTAAAGGCATGTTGGCGAGTTCCGCCGCACTAAATTTAATCTTCAGACTCGCAGAGGTGGCACCGAGCTGAAAAATTGAGCCCGGGCTCCAGAAGTGGAGCTCTGAGAAGGAGGAAAGCAACGGACTGTGGAAGGGAGGAAAATAACTTGTTAAATATCGTTTCCCTCTTGGCGTTTTGTCTTGAAAGGCCGCGGGGAATGATCCACCAGGAAACTAGCCTGCAGGCTGGAAAGGGAGAAAAGCCCGCTGCCAAAAATGTTGATTTCCAACGTGGCAGCATTGAGACCAGGGAGTCTCCGGAGAGAATGTGAAACTCGCAGCTTGGCCAGCAATCTGTGAGGCTCTGCGGTTCAAGGTCAAGTGAAAGCTGTTGGGGAACCCTCACCAAAGAAGGGAAAGCATAGGTCGACCTTCATTGTTCCTTTGCCTCCTCAACCTCCAGTTTCCAGACTTCTCCAGCTGCGCTGAGATCAGCTTCAGGTCACCATGCAATGCCTGGAAACTGGTGGGAGGGTAAGAGAGGTGAAAGACTTCAAGCTGAGACCCTAGAGCAGAGGTGTCAAGCTCATTTGGTACAAGGGCCGGATCTGACATAAATGTCACTTCATTGGGCTGGGCCGTCTGCGCCATAAAACGTAATGCCAGGTTCCGAAGATAAAAACTGTATAAAGGACAGCAGCTGGTAAGCTCCGAGTTGGGGTGTCCTCACTGCAAGGCCCCCTGGGCTGGGGAGAGTGCAGAAGAAAACCCATATAGGCAGACCGGAGAGGCAGCTGTGCAGTGCTGGGCAGACTCTCCCACAATGCCTGACTGCTGCAAACAAGGCTGTTCCGCCATGCTGAAGCCACAATCGGAGTGGCTCCGCCCACTCCCCCTAGGACTCCCTCCCTTGCACCAGTTGCTCGCGGGCCGCATTAAGAGCCCTGGACGGACCAGTTCCAGCCCCGGGCCTTGTGCTGGACACCCCTGCCCTAGAGAGCTGCTGCCAGTCTGAGTAGGCAATACTGACCTTGATGGAAGAAGAAGAAGAAGAAGAGATTGGATTTATACCCCGCCCTCCACTCCCCAAGGGAGTCTCAGAGCGGCTTACAAACTCCTTTTCCCTCCCCTCCCCACAACAGACACCCTGCGAGGTAGGTGGGGCTGAGAGAGCTCTTTCCCAAGCTGTCCTTGAGGGAACAGCTGGTACAGAGCTATGGCTTGCCCAAGGTCATCCAGCCAGGTGCAAGTGGAGGAGTGGGGAATCAAACCCGGTTCTCCCAGATTAGAGTCCGCGCACTTAACCACTACACCAAACTGGCTCTCTGGACCCATCTGATTCAGTGATATGAACTTCCTACAACAGTCTGATTCAGTGATATGCGCTTCCTACGACAGTCCTCGCATCTAGGGGCAGCATTTGAGCCCCCAAATTTGCTTGCCTCTGTTTTTAAGGCTGGGATTTGGCTTTTTGTTAAATCCATCCTACTGGGTGCACCGAGAGGGAATCCAGTGGGAAAAGGATGCACAAAAAACGGCTCTGAAAGCTTTGGGGACTGGCAGGGAGGGAGCTATTTGTGTCTGAGATATCTGTCAAGCGGCCTGCCAGGGTGGAGGGGGACGCCTGTTTGGCAGCAGAAGGCAGCGCCCAGGAGAGCATTTAACACATTCTGCCTCAATTGAAAGGTCAACCGCTGGCCCCCGAGCGGAGACTTTGCCGTCTGGAAATTGCAAGCAAAGCGTTAGAGAGTAAAGCTTTGTGACAAGGGGGGAGGAAACCAAGTGCCTTTCCACGGCTTTGCTGATGCGTTTCGCAGGGCGAGCTGACACCTCTTGCTCGGGACCAAGCAGAATGAGTTAGGGCCACCAGGACGGTCAGACCCTTTGATTTTCCGATTGGGTTGATTTATCCTGGAAGGGACTTCCATTTCTACCCTCAGTCTTTGCACATCTGATGATGTGATCTGACTCCCGTGGAGAAATGTATTTGCAGAGCAGGCCTTTCGTGGGAGGGGCCATGGCTCAATGGTAGAGCATCTGCTTGGAGCACAGAAAGCCCCAGGTTCAATCCCCAGCATCTCCCATTAAAAATGGTCCAGGAAGTAGGCGATGTGAAAGATCTGTGCCTGAGACCATGGAGAGCTGTAAAGAGGGGCCGTGGCTCAGTGGCAGAGCATCTGCTTGGCACGCGTAAGATCCCAGGTTCAATCCCCGGCATCTCCTGTTGAAAAGGACCAGGCAGGAGGTGATGGGAAAGACCTCTGCCTGAGACCTTGAAGAGCCACTGCCAGTCTGAGTAGATGATGCCGACTTTGGAAGACTGATGGTTTGATTCAGTAAGAGGCAGCTCCATGTGATCAACCACCAATGACGTTGAGAACAGGAAGATCAAAGGAGCTTGCTGAGGAAAGATTTGGACAAAAGACTCTTCCGTCTACTTCTGTCCCCAGAGAGAGACAAGACAGCTCATGTCTGGTTCATATATTTAGATTCAGACCAAGAATAGCAAGTCTTGTATTCCCCAGTTA
Organism: Lepidodactylus listeri; assembly: GCA_029233225.1. Taxonomy (NCBI): domain Eukaryota; kingdom Metazoa; phylum Chordata; class Lepidosauria; order Squamata; family Gekkonidae; genus Lepidodactylus; species Lepidodactylus listeri. Next base: position 7,264,281 of record JARCFY010000021.1, on the reverse strand, counting down.
ACTGCAAGAAGAAGAAGAGGAGGAGGAGGAGGAGATTGGATGTATATCCTGCCCTTCTCTCAGAGTGGCTTCTGATCTCCTTTCCCTTCCCCTCCCCACAACAGACACCCTGTGAGGTAGGTGGGGCTGAGAGAGCTCTTTTGAGGACTGCCCTCGAGAGAACAGCTCCGAGAAAACTTGTGACTCGCCCAAGGTCACCCAGTTGGCTGCATGTGGAGGAGCTGGGAATCAAACCCAGTTCTCCAGATTAGAGTCCGCCGCTCATAACCACTACACCAGACAGGATCTCCTGTGTGGGTGGAAATTTATTTTCGGGATCTGAGGTCAGGGCTGCCATCCTCCAGGCGGTCCTCGCAGAACTGCAACTGATCTCCAGACGGCAGAGATCAGTTCCCCTGGAGGAAATGACACCTTCAGCAGGTAGACTCCATGGAATCATATCCTTGCAGTGCTCCTTCCCCTCTCTAAACTCCATCTTCCCCAGGCTCTGCTCCCCTATTTCCAGGAACTTCCCAAGGCAGAGCTGGCAACTATCAGGTTCCCTGTCATTTGTATGTTTTCTCCTGGCTGGGGAATGGCGACCCGGCTCCCTCTGCTTCATAGTGCTCTCTATCGCCCCCCCCCCCCCCGTTGCTTTGCTCCATTTGCTATGGCGCTGTGAAGTCTAGCCTTGGGTTGTTTATGTAACGGAGAAACTCCAGGTGGCTGAATGTGTGGGAATAACGGGGAAGGAGATGTGGGAGAGGGAGGCTAGCCGCCAAGTCTAATCATGACAGGCCGCGCACCTTTTTGGTGAGAATGCAACTGCTAGTACCTTTCGCGCCTTTGCTTTAATTGTCCTGATTGGTGACAAGCTTTGATCCTGCTGTTTGAAATGTGTATAATGGCCTCTGGTCCCATTCACGGGCATCACTAACACTGGACGTGCATACTGAATTACCATTAAGAAATAAAAAGGACTTTTGTTTCACATTAAGGCCTGGCTTATTGGATCTATCAGCTTCCCACAGAGTGTTTGAAGCATTTAGGAAAAGGTGGGTCTGGTCTCTTCTAAGGCTTTGGCTTGACTAGTCCTCTTCTGGGCAAGGCCATGGTGAATGGAGACGGCTCAGGGTTTGGAGGGTCCGGAAGTGGGTGTAGAATAGAATCCAACAAGTCCGGCATACAGACCATGATTTATCAGGGTTGCAAACTCTGGGTTGGGAATTTCCTGGAGATGTTGAGGTGGAACCTGAAGAAAGCATGGTTTGGGGAGGAGAGGGACTTCAGCAGAGTACGTTGTAGCAGGAAGCCCCCCAGGCCGAAGCCGCAGAATGAGCCACACCAGACAACGAGTGTAAAGGTGTGAACAGATAAAGCTTTATTGGATCCAGTCAGCACGGAGTGCAAAAAGGCTGGACCCCGTCTCTTTGCATCAGATAGTTTTTATACAGACAGGGCGTGTTAATACAGCAAGTTTAATCATTTCCTTGTTAAGTCAGTTACATATTCTTATTTTATCCAACATCTGTTGAATCCCCGGTTCACCCCCTCCTGTCGCCCCGAACTTCTGCTTTTTCCCTATAGCAAAGACAGGGACCCTTGCTCCGGGCTCCCTGCCAATTTGGCTACTTCTGCCATTTCTCTTTCAGCTGTCAGCAAGTTATTGTATTCCATCAGCAAAGCAAGCATTTTATCTGAGCTAAAGTTCATCAGGGAGAGAAGGGGCTGATTTTAAGTTTGGTTCATAAGCCTAGGGTTGGGCTGGGCCTGGGTCTTCTGGCTAGGCCCTGCTTCAATGTTACCATGGAGGCTGCCTTTCAAAGCAGTCATTGTCTCCAGGGGAGCAGATCTCTGTCGCCTGGAGATCAGTCGTAATTCTGAGAGATTTCCAGTCCCCACCAGGGGTTGGCAACCCTGTTAGTGGTAGAGGCCACGGCTCAGTGGAAGAGCGTCTGCTTTGCACACAGAAGGTCCCATGTTCAATCCCCGGCATCTCCAGTTTAAAAGGACTAGGTAGTAGGTGATGCGAAAGACCTCTGCCTGAGACCCTGGAGAGCTGCTGCCAGTCTGAGCAGACAATGCTGACCTCAACAGATCAAGGTTCTGAATCAGTGTAAGGCTGCTTCATATTTGAGGGGGTGTGGAATGGTGCAAGTCCCAGACAGGACCTTGTGAAACATGGCACTCACTTCAGGCAATGCTTAATTGGCTGACCATCCTGTTCTTCTCCAGGATTGCTCATTGTTTTGGGATATTTTTTGGGTTTGGATAAAAAGGATGGCACTGACTGATGTGTAGCCCCACCCCTTCCAAAGCACATCTCCATCCTTTGTTGTGTTTCTTCGGGAGCAGGGATGTTGAATTCATTTGTTATGTGGACTGGATCTGACATAAATGAGACCTTGTTGGGCTGGGCCATGTGTGTCATAAAATGTAATGCCAGGGAGCAGAGATATAAACTTTATAAAGGACACAGAGAAACACGATTATAGATTTTTAAAACTTTAAATAAAACATGCTTAAAACACTTGCAGCATTTTGTCTATTTAACAGTCTCTGATAACTGACACCTCTTGCTCTGAACCATGGCATCAAAATGTCTGTGCTGTAGCAATCCTGAGTATGCTGTTTAGGTGTGTATCTGTAAGCTGCAAGCCCACTTTTGTTTTATTGACATTCATTACAGAAATCTCATGTTCAGGGTTCCTTAGCCTAGGACCCAGGGGAAAACATGAAATGGCTGGGCATTGCAACCTTTTGCACATAAGTTGCTTTATGTGCTGGTCAAGAACATGAGAAAGCATCCTAACACAGACTGAGGGCCATGTGTTTGTCTACAAAACTATAGTCTTCCCCAGAGAAATCACTACAACTTCCTACAAAGGAAATGTGCTGGGTGAACTTGGTGTGGGCACACACTCTCAGCCTAATCCACCTCACTGGCTTGTTTTTATTCCTCCTCTAAAATAGTTCACATTGCTTTCTTACTGAGAAAAACTGGATCATGAGAGCATGAATATGGTGAAAAGGGGGAGGGAACCCAGTTGCACCTAGGAGAGCTCTGGCATAAGGAGCCCAACAAAACACACACACACTGTAGCAAGGCACACAAAAGCTCATACCTTGAACAAAACTTTGTTGGTCTTAAAGGTGCTTGGTATTTCTCCCAGGTGATTGAGGCAGCCCAGCAAAGCAAGCTCTTTCCTCCCACCTTCAGGGAGGAGCCTTAGTCAGTGGAAGGAAAGAAAGGCTTCCCTTTGCTTCCTGCAACCTGGCCAGGAAGTGAGCTCTGGCTGTTCCCTCTGACCCCCTGGGAGGAGGGGGGGGAAGAGCCTCAGCCAGTTCTTTACCAGACTCAATCGCACAGGAGAGGCTTGCCTATCTCTCTCTCCTATGCAATTGAGAGAGACTGGTAAAGCAAGCTGTGACATGGCAGCAGCAAGAGAACTAGAAAAGAAAGTAGGAAACAGCCAGGGCCTTGGAAATGGATTGGGGCCCTCCGAGGAACTGATCTGGCCTACAGGCCGCATGTTTGACACCTCTGCTCTAGAGTGTGGTGATCGAGTACAGTGGAAAGGGACTTGTGCTGGTGTGTGTCTGTGGATATAACTTTGGTGCCACTTTCGGTACTGGGTATTGTTATCTTTTTCCATAGAGAGTCAGCTTGGTTAAGAGCAGCAGGACTCTAATGTGGAGAACTGGGTTTGATTCCCCACTCCTCCACATGCAGCCAGCTGAGTGACCTTGCATCAGTCAAAGTTTTCTCAGAGCTCTCTCGGCCCCACCTACATCACAGGGTGTCTTTTGTGGGGAGAGGAAGGGAAAGGAGATTGTAAACTGCTCTGAGACTCCAAGTAAAGGGCAGGGTATAAATCCTCCTCCTCTTCATCTTCTTCTTTTTCTATCAACATATGCAGAAAGAGAAGTTTGCCATTTTTTGCTTCTGTGATGCTGGCAGCAAAACCTCAGAGGTTCCTAATTTCATTAGCTGCCAGACAAATTTACCCAGAGAAAGCTCATCAAGCGAGTGAATGGCTGAGGCTAATTTCAAAACTGGAACAAATCTGGTTCCAGGCTCCCATTATCTCGGCAGCAGTTCACCGGCTGGCCCATCTGCTGCAGCCAACACATGCCTCATCCATTTTCATGGACTGACGTCTGAACCCAGGGCTTCAAGAAGATACTCTGGAAGAGCCAGCAGCAAAACGCACCAACTCCACCACTGCAGGTCTAGCAGAACTCTTCGGTGCTCAAACCTGGGGCAAATCTTGGTGGTAATCCATTAGCGGTTAAAACATATCACTCTTTTTGGCTGCTGTTAAGACAAACATCCATGGCTTATTTATTGTTCTTCGGTTTAGAGCATTGCCTTTGCGAGTCTTGGCCTTTAACTGATTTGTTTTGTACCATGTACCTATTTTAGCCTAGAGGCTAAAGATTTGCATACAGGGTATACAAGGTATGCATACAGTGTGCTGCACAAGGAAGGAAGGAAGGTGTGAGAGTCCTACAGAGTCAGTCAACAACAAGTGTCCTAGAGAAGGAAGTCTTTATTGAGAAAGGTCTGTTGTGGTCATCTGCACTTCTTGTGTTAGTAATGGCTGACACAGCCTCAAGCAGGACAATTATACAGAATTCAAAAAGGGGTCAGGTAAGGAATTGCAACCAATCACCAAACCAAATAAAAGGTGCTCAAAATACTGGTTTACGGTTCCCAGGGAAAAAGCGGGAAGAAAGAGAGTCAGACGGGAGAAGAGATACATGGGCAGGCACCAGCAGTCTCCCAAAGTCAGAGCAGCTTGAAGAGCGATAAACACGCCATGAGAAGTATAACATAACATTCCACAGACCCAATGTCAAGGGTTCATTCATCCCACCTCCTGGGCAGGAGATGGCAGGATTAGCTGACATTCTGCCTCCCCAAAGCTCCCCCTGTCTGCACCAGGTCATATAGACTCTGGGCCCTTCCCCTTTGTTTTCTACAAGTCTGTGAGGGGAAGGCTATATTGGGTGAAATTCTCGATGAATGTGCAGTAAAAATTTGCAAACCCTAAGAAACTCTGAAGTTGTCGGCGGGTTTTGGGGGGCTCCCAATCTACCATGGCTGCCACCTTGGAAGGGTCCATTTCTAAACCTCGGGGAGTTATATGATACCCCCAAAAGTCAATTTCCAACTTGTGAAACACACACTTGGACAGCCTAGCAAAACGTTTATGTGCCCAAAGGGTGGTGAGAACTTCGCACACAAATTTCACATGCAACTCCCGATCCAGGGACTATAAAAGGATATCATCTAGATAGGAGAGGACCCCTTTAAACAGGTGCTTGTGCAACACTTCATTTATTAAATTCATAAAAACTCTGGGCGCCCTTGAAGTCCAAACAACATCACCAGGTATTCGAACTGGCCCAGGGGTGTATTGAACGCAGTCTTATATTCATCCCCCTCCCAGATGTGCACTCGGAAGTACGCGTTAATAACAAATGTCCTTTTTCCCCAATGCTCCCCTGTCCCAATGATAAGCGGTTCAGTCTCATAATCACAAGGTTCTTTTGTCTCTGCACCATCCATCTGGGTGAATCATAGAGGTTCAGCCAACCTTGTCATCCCAACTCCCAGACCTGTGGCTACTATTGGGCTAATAAGGTCTCTAACACACCCTGAATCAATTAGGGACCGCACCCTAACTTGGGTTCCCAGGTCTGGGTTGACCATAGTAAGAATAACATAAAGGAGGGGGGTGGGATTGCTCACCACTGGTGGCGCCAATTGTTCATGGACCTGCTAGGTAGTGCCCTTTAGAGCAGGTCCCATCAGTTTCCTGCCAGCTGAGTGGTCTCCACTGCTGCAACTCGTTCCTGTTCCAGTTGAGCTTCAAGCTGCAGGGTCCAGGGCTTTGGGAGGTGAGGTCCTTTTGTGCTATGAGGGCTGACGACCAGTGGAGTCCGAACTCCTTTTGGGGCTCCAGCCGGGCAGGATGAAACATTCCGCATCTTCCGCCGCCCTCACCCAGGCAGCCAACGATGTGGGGTTCACGTTTCTCATAGATATCATAATTAAGGCCCTGCTGATATTGCACGATAAACATGGCTTCTGGCCACCCCTGTATTTTAGTCGTGAATCTCTTGAAAGCATCAGAGTACTCACACATGGAGCTGGTCCCTTGCTGCAGGGTGCAGATCCAGTGGCGGGCCTTTTCCTCTCCCATGGAGGAGAGGTCCATCCATGGCTACTAGCTGTGGAGAATAAAGTCAGCCTCCACACCGGGAGGCACTTGGCCTCTGAATCCCAGGGCCTTCCTTGGCTGCTATGTCCTGCTTCTTGGTTCTGCAAAGCAAATGGTTCTCCAATCCCCTCTTGAAGCCGGCTATGCTTGTAGCCGCCTTCACTTCCTGCAGCAGTGAATTCCACATGTTAATGACTCTTCGGGTGAAGAAGGACTTCCTTTTATCTGTTCTAAGCCTACTGCTTGAGGGTCCACGAGTTCTTGTATTGTGAGGAAGGGAGAAAAGTATCTCTTTCTCTACCTGCTCTGTCCCAGGCATAATCTTGTAAGCCTCGATCATGTCACCCCTCGGTCGTAATTTATCCAAGCTAAAGAGCCCCAAGTGCTTCAACCTTTCTTCACAGGGAAAGTTTTCCTTCCCCTTAATTGTTTTCGTTGCCCTTTTCTGCACCTCAGGTTCTGAGGTGGGGGTAGGGAGAGACATGTGAAAGGACAGGGAGGGGCTGTACCTTAGTGGCAGAGCCTCTGCTTGGCATGCAGAAAGTCCCAGGTTCAATCCCTGGCCTCTCCATGTATGTTCTTATGTTCTCTATGCCCCTGTATAAATCGATGGTGCGACCTCATTTGGAATACTGTGTACAGTTCTGGTCGCCACACCTCAAAAAAGATATTACAGCACTGGAAAAAGTGCCGAAAAGGGCAACTAGAATGATAAAAAAAAAGGGTTGGAACACCTTCCCTGCGAAGAAAGGTTGAAGCGCTTGGCGCTCTTTAGCTTGGAGAAACGACGGCTGAGGGGTGACATGATCGAGGTTTATAAGATTATGCATGGGATAGAGCAGGCAGAGAAAGAAGTCCTTTTCTCCCTTTCTCACAATACAAGGACTCACGGTGGGCACTCCATGAAATTGCTGAGCAGTCGGGTTAGAGTGGATAAAAGGAAGTCCTTCTTCACCCAAAGAGTGATGAACACGTGGAATTCACTGCCACAGGAGGTGGTGGCGGCTACAGGCATGGACGGCTTCAAGAGGGAATTGGATAAATACATGGAGCAAAGGTCCATCAGTGGCTGTTAGCCACAAGGTATAGATAGGAACTCTCAGTCTGGGGCAAGTGATGTGCTGTATTCTTGGTGCTTGGGGGGGGGGGCAGCAGTGGGAGGGCTTCTAGTGTCCTGGCCCCACTGCTGGACCTCCTGAGGGCACCTGGTATTTTTTGGCCACTGTGTGACACAGAGTGTTGGACTGGATGGGCCATTGGCCTGATGCAATATTGACTTTCCTTATGTTCTTAAAGGACCAGGAAGGAGGTGATGTGAAAGACCTCCGCTTGAGACCCTGGAGAGCCGCTGCCAGTCTGAGTAGACAACACTGACCTCGATGGACGAAGGGGTCTGAGTCAGCAGAAGGCAGCTTCGTGTATTCATCCGATGCCCCCCCCCCCTCTTTTAGTCGGGCCCCCACAAATCCTGTTCACTGCTGTTGAGCTTAAAGGTATCATCAACACATAAAGAGTTATCCAGCCTGGAAGCTGCTCGGGAGGTTTCAAGGATGTTAACTGTAAAGCTATCAACACCTGAACGCCTAGAAAATTATTTTCCTCCTTTTGTTTGTTGATTCCGTACCTCCAATGCCATTATCAGTTGCGGAGTCTGACAAGGAGAAAATGGAACTGTGAAGTATGGGCCTTGTAAGCCCGAAGCTTAGCGCTCGGGGATTCCTGGCCGCCGGGCAGCTCAGCCAAGAGCAGACCCCTCTGGCAATTTAAATTAAACTTGGCTGTGATTGAAGAGGCTGCCTTTGCATTTGAAGGTCTGTTTCCAGGAGGGTAAGCAAGAATTATCCTCCCCGCTAGCGGGAATGGAAGCTCATCTGCAATCAATTAGCCACCCGTCACCAGACCACGGATTTGATTCCTGTTGCTTAAATGCTCCGTCCTGTATTCCCACCGTGATTTATTTACCTCATTCACGCCCTGCCTTTTCCCCCAGTAGACTGGAGACCCAAAGTATCTTACAAGATCCTCTTCCCCTCCTTTGTCTGACCCTCATGACAACCACCCTGCAGTGCTCCCTCTAAGCTGTGGGGTCTTGTGAGCAGAAATTCTGCTTTGTGAGCCGCTGGCATTAAAGTTGTGAGTGAGTGATTTGGCTGCTGCATAAATTAGCTTCCTCTGGAGCCATCTTTCCTGCACTAAGAGCAGGGGTCCGTTGGAGCAGGAGCGCACAGGAGCGCAGCTCCGGGAGTGAGAAGCCCAGGGGGCGGGCACATGACCAACCCCCGCCCCCTCCTCGGCTTCCTCAAGCAGTGCAGAGGCGCAGCACCCCGGGGAAAGCCCTGCTAGGGTCTTTATTGTTTTTAATGTTTTGTTTTAATATTGATCATTTTATCATTGTTCCTTTTATGACTGTGTGCTGCTTTTCCAGAGACTTGCTCAAGGTGGCATATAAATTTTCTAAGTATACCATTTTTTATCTGGGCACATGGTGCATAAGTACTGGAGAAATTTCACCAACCCTTCAGCAGCTTCCACCCCATCAGTTTGGTGTAGTGGTCAGGAGTTGGACTCTAATCTGGGAGAACCGGGTTTGATTCCCCACTCCTCCACGTGCAGCTGCTGGTGTGACCTTGGGCCAGTCACAAGTTCTCTCAGAGCTGTTCTCTCATGAGTAGTTCTCAAAAGACCTCTCTCAGCCCCACCTACCTCACAGGGTGTCTTGTTGTGGGGAGGGGAAGGGGAAGGGATGGGTGGTGCATATGTCCTGGGTATCTCAAGTCTACTTGAAACCTGGTGGTTTCCAGGGAGCAGGAAGAGAATGAGGGTGTGTTCTTGACGCTTATTTTTATTGCACAAAGTATTGGATGGGGAAGGGAATGGAGGAAGAGCAGGTCAGTTTCACTCACCTGTGGAGTGGAGCCTGAGGGGTGGGTGTTGCCTTCTGACACATTTCCAGGATGTTAGGGGGTGTGGCATATGCAAATGAGCTATGCTAATGAGTTATGCTAATGAGCTCCTGCACCTCTTTTTCTACGAAATGACCCCTGACTAAGAGGAAAATGTGTGAGCCAGAGACTAAAAAACTGTGAGCTAGCTCGCACTAACTCAGCTTAGAGGGAACACTGCCTGTGAGGTAGTTCAGCCTCCAAGTTTGGCACTAGCCCAGCGGTGGCCAAACTTGCTTACCATAAGAGCCACACAGAATAAATGTCAGATGTTTGAGAGCCGCAAGATAGGAACAAATCCAGGTTGTAGGTTTTCATTGAAACATATGCAGATTTGCTTTTTATTAACGTTAAATGAGACTGCTGACTTTAAATGCGTCCTCCAAGCCCCCCCCCCCCCCTCTGGCTGGCTGACTGGCTAGCTGGCTGGCTTGGCGAAGGGATTTAAAGAGACACAAGCCTTCTCTAGGCCAGTCAGAGGAGGGGGCTTTGAGAATGCATTCAAGTTGCTTTCTTTCTTTCACTGCTCCCCCCACACACACCTCAAGTCTACTGGGGGGGGGACACTGGCTGGGGAAGGGAAGACTGATCAGGGAGGCATGCCTCCCCTCCCCTTCGCTTCCCCAGCCCCGCTGCCGGGAGCCGCACAATAAGCGTGAAAGAGCCGCATGTGGCTCCCGAGCCACAGTTTGGCCACCTCTGCCAAGGTCACCCGGCACGCTTCCGCTGCACCATCGGGATTCGAACCTGGGTTTCCAAGGCAAGAGACATTCAGAGGTGCTTTGCTGCTGCCTGCCTCAGCATAGCAACCCTGGGCTTCCTTGGAGAGCTCCCACCCAAGTACTAACTGGGTGTACTAACTCCCAACCAAGTACTAACCAAGTACTAACCCTGCTTAGCTTTGAAGATCTGATGGGGTCAGGTTGGCCTGGGCCATCCAGCTCAAGGCCCCAATTATGGCCTGATAGTTATACGTCTTATTGTTTTCGCGCGAGCAATGTGAGCCACTTCAAGAGCCAGGTTGGCTAACAGCCCAGGACGCGTTTTAAAGAAAATAAGAGCTCTGAGCGCTGGATCCCAGGTGCAGAGGAAGATCTGAGTCTTCACACTTCGCCGAGGTGTTTGTATGCTTGCAGGAGGAAGAGGAGGAGGAGGAGACTGGATTTATCCCCCGCCCTTCACTGCCCGAAGGAGTCTCAGAGAGGCTTACAATCTCCTTTCCCTTCCCCTCCCCACAACAGACACCCTGGGAGGTGGGTGGGGCTGAGAGAGCTCTGAGACAACTGTCCTTCAGGGAACAGCTGGTACAGAGCTATGGCTTGCCCAAGGTCATCCAGCAGGTGCAAGTGGAGGAGTGGGGAATCAAACCCGGTTCTCCAAGATTAGAGTCCGCGCCCCTAACCACTACACCAAACTGACAGAATGCTAGGGTTACCAACTCCAGCCGGGGAAATTTCTGGAGATTTGCGGGTGGTACCTACAGAGGAGGGAATCTGGGGAGGGATTTCACCTGGACCCTGTGTTATATCAGAGTCTGCCCTCTAAAGCTGCCGCTTTCCCCAATGAAGCTGAACTCTGCCTTTTAGAGATTAGTTGTAATTCAGGGACAGCTCCAGTTCCCACCTGAAGAAGAGGAGATTGGATTTATACCCCGCCCTTCACTTGGAGTCTCAGAGCGGCTCACAAACTCCTTTCCCTGCCCCTCCCCACAACAGACACCCTGTGAGGTGGGTGGGGCTGAGAGAGCTCTGAGACAACTGTCCTTGAGAGAACAGCTGGCACAGAGCTATGGCTTGCCCCAGGTCATCCAGCAGATGCAAGTGGAGGAGTGGGGAATCAAACCCGGTTCTCCCAGATTAGAGTCCGCACACTTAACCACTACACCAAACTGGCTCTCACCTGGAGGCTGGCATCCCTAACTTACCTAGAGGGGCGTGGCCTGACCCAGCAAAGCAATTCTCACTTTGAAGCCCCTCAAGCCACTTCTGCCTGCCACGCTCTCCAGAGAGGAAAGACCATCTGTAACTGCCACTTGGGCTCAGAGCGAAGCCGTCTATCAAAGGCTTTCGGTGCATTTTGCAGTCGACATCTGCCATCGTGTGGCTATTGGCATCAATGCACAGGACTGCACGAGCCTGCTGTGAATGTACGGTAGGATGGACGGGGGTTGAGATCATGGGGATGTGTCAAACAATGGCCTTTGTAGACTGGGCTGCCAACCTCCAGGTGAGGCCTGGAGCTCTCCCGAAATGACAACCGCTCTACAGAGATCAGACCGCCTGGAAGAAACAGCAACTTCTGAGGATGGAATTATATCCCTGCTGAGTTCTCTGCTCTCCTCAAACTCCACCCTTCCCAAACCTCCAGGAATTTGCCAAGCCAGAGGTGACAACCAGTTTGGTGTAGTGGTTAAGTGCGCGGACTCTAATCTGGGAGAACCGGGTTTGATTCCCCACTCCTCCCCTTGCACCTGCTGGATGACCTGGGGCAAGCCATAGCTCTGTACCAGCTGTTCTCTCAAGGACAGCTTGGGAAAGAGCTCTCTCAGCCCCGCCTACCTCCCAGGGTGTCTGCTGTGAGGAGGGGAACGGAAAGGAGTTTGTAAGCCGCTCTGAGACACCAAGTGAAGGGTGGGGTATAAATCCAATCTCTTCTTTTTCAACCTTATTTGCAGAGCAAAATCCCCCCCCCCTTAAACCCCCAGGGCGGGGGCTGTTTTGCCACCCAGGCATTCCGCCATCCTTTGGGCTCTCCCATAAAAGACGGACTCCAAGAGAACAGTGAAAGTTAACGAGATAAATTCACGAGCGGTACCAAAAAGGCCGGGCTTCACCTGACAGCCTGCTGCCTGGAAATCCACTTTTTCCATTACTGCTGCCACCTACACCCGTCAAGGCCCTGGGGCAAGATGCCAGGACTGAATTCCTGCCCTGGATTCCTCCATGGCGGCCTCCAGTGGCTGCACCTTCACTTGCAGGGTTAGTTTTTTTTTAAAATCTAGGCTGCTAGAGAGTCGCCTGGCTAGGAACGTCACATGCACCTCTTGTTCCTGGGGGAACCTGGTCCCTTCAGACCTCATGAGTAGCCAGTTTGGTGTAGTGGTTAAGTGCGCGGACTCTAATCTGGGAGAACCGGGTTTGATTCCCCACTTCTCCACTTGCACCTGCTGGATGACCTTGGGCAAGCCAAAGCTCTGTACCAGCTGTTCTCTCAAGGACAGTTGTCTCAGAGCTCTCTCAGCCTCACCTGCCTCACAGGGTGTCTGTTGTGGGGAGGGGAAGGGAAAGGAGATTGTAAACCGCTCTGAGACTCCAAGTGAAGGGTGGGTTATAAATATAATCTCTTCTTAATAGAAATACTTTGTGCCGCTGCAAGGGCGGTCATTGTCAAATGTCCTAAAATCTCTGACTGGTTCTTTAATACAAGGAGAAATAGAATCTTACTCTTCGAAGTTAGTTAAAATATGGTTCCCAGTTTTAGAATACCTAGCATCTCAAAAGGAACTTGAATCCATCTTAGAAGCTATTCATGTGTGTGTTGTGTGAAGTTATACACACCTTTTTTATTATGCTTGTCGCTTACATGCAGATATAATTTCCTACTCATAATGGTTCTTTTATGTGATCGTATACTGTAATTGGTTCTTTATGTACATGCAATTGATTATATATTTCAATAAGCTTTAAAAATAATTTTTAAAAGAGCTGTTCTCTCACGAGCAGTCCTCGAGAGAGCTCTCTCAGCCCCACCTACCTCACAAGGTGTCTGTTGTAGGGAGGGAAGAGGAAGGAAAAGGAGATTCTAAGCTGCTCTGAGACTCCTTCGGCTCATGAAGGGCAGGGTATAAATTCAATTTCTTCTTCTTTCCTCCTTTTCCTCTTCCCCTGGCCACCCCAGCCTTTCTGTGCTGCCCCCTTTTCTCCAGCCCCGAATGTTTATTCCCACTCTTCCTGCCACTCCCAGTCTTCAGCTAGAGTTGCCAGCCTCGAAGAGGTGGCTGGCTATCTCCTGGGACGGCAACTGATCTACAGGAGATAGCGATCCGTACCCCTGGAGAAAAATGGCTGCTTTGACATCGTACCCTGCTGAAGTCCCTCCCTGAACCAAACCATGCCCTTGCCCAGGCGGAACCCCCAAATCTCCAGATATCTCCCAAGCATTCGGCGGGGAGGGCGGGATATAAATCTCAGGAAATAAATAAAATAAAATAAATAAGCAGGGTTTGGTCCCATGTGCCTGGCAAGCATGACACCCCAGGACGCTTGTGATCCAAAACTGTTGTGACAACCCCGAGGGCCTGTAACTTGTGACTTCAAACTCTCCCAGATCACTGTAGCTCGTGGTAACTGCCTGAGTTCTGAAGGTGAAGGTGTCTTACTTTACATTTGAGACCAGAGACCCTCTAGATCGGGGTCTCCCAATGTTGTGCCCGCCAGTACTTCCCTCGGCGCCCACTGAGCTTTTCATGGGGCCACTGTAAAGCAGAGCTCCTTATTGGCCATCGTCATTCAAATGAAAGGACTTTCCACTGGAGGGTGAGGAGGAGTGGTGGGCTTTCCTCTATCAGCGTGTGGCTCCATTCCCCCCCTCAAGATTTCCTTCTTCTTGGGTAACGTGAGGAGGGAGATATTCCGTTTTGAGTGAGAGCGGTGAGCGTCACCCCAAAATGGCAGCCAAAGAAGGTGCAGCCAAATTAAAAATGGCTGGCTCAGGAGGCAGCCATTTTTGATTTGGCTCCACCTTCTTTGGCAGCCATTTTGGGGTGGCCCTCATCGCTCTCACTCAAAATCCCAAAGGTGCTCACAGGTTCAAAAACGGTGGGGACACCTGCTCCAGGTGCCGGGATTTGAACCTGACACCTTCTGCAGGCAAACTGCCTGCTCTGCCAGTGAGGCATGGTTCTTCCCTGCTCTCCATGGGGTGACCACCCTTATCCTTGACCTCTACAGTCAGCAAAAAGACCTCCCTGGATGATTGCATGCTTAGCTCTCCACTTTAACCTATTTGGGCATGCTCTTTTCCTTTCTCTCTATAAACTTCCTAGTCGTTTTTGGACTTCGTATGTGTAGCAAATCAAAATGATCCGGTACCCCTTCCTAGTCCTGCTTTCCTTCCTGACCCCACTAACTGGTATGCCAGCTCCTGTCCCTCTCTGTCTACATCCAACTTCGTTGCCCCGCCTGCCTTTTAGGAACAGACCTCAGCAATGCCTCCCTCTAAGGGTCATTTTACACCTCCCCTCTAAAGTAGTTTGACTGCTGTCTTTTCCTGTGCTGATTTCACAGTGGTGTGAAATTTCACTCCAGGGGGTCTAAGTGCACTAATCAACAGCAGTTATTTAAAGCAGAATTAAGCCGGTTGAATACTAGCTTGACCACAGGAGGGCAATTAGTAGATGTGGACATTTCAGTAGCAGCACGGTTTCACACCGCACAGAGGTGTGGGCAGGGTTTTTTGGAACTAGAATGATTCCAGCGGGAAAGTCAGATGTAAAAACAGCCTAAGCTGTGGAGTCCTGTGAGCAAAAATTCTACTTTGTGAGCTGCTGGCATTAAAGCTGTGAGCAAGCAATTTGGCTGCTGCATAAATCAGTTTGCTCTGGAGCCACCCTTCCCGAGCTGAGACAAAAATGTGCGAGCCAGAGGCTAAAAGACTGTGACCTAGATCACACTAACTTTGCTTAGAGGGAACACTGGACCTCAGAGTGCCTCTCTGTCCTACTCTTTTTCCTTGTCTCTTGCTCAGATGCCATGACCTGGCCAGCTCTTTGGAAAAAGCTCTGTCTGACTGAGATTTCGGGCTGCCAAACTCCAGGTGGGATTGTAGTGATCTAAGCTAGAGATCAGGTCTCCTGGAGGAAATGGACACTTTGGAGGGAGGTGTCAAACCTTGCTTCAGTTTGCTCAGTTTGCCATAGACACGGGGGGGGGGGGGGGGATTCCTTAGGTGGGGTCTGACAGAAGGGCTTTATGGTGTACCATAGAGTCTAGGCGAAACAGAGGTCCTAGAGTGACATCAAATCGCCTCTGAACTCTCTACGTTCCCCAGACTCCACCCCCCACCCCCCAAATCCCTAGGAATTTCGGGGAAGCATGTCCGTCAGTCCTAGGAAGGCTACAGCTAATGGCATCAACTCTCGAGCATCAGGTTGGCTGACATTTATTGCACGTTCCTTGCATGACATGACTTTTAAAGTGGGGGGGAGACACAGTGGGTTGGGTCGCACAAGGAATTGCGGGAACATGACGACAGACCAGAACCAACGATCAAAACATTCAGGATGAAGAGAAACACTATTGAATACATTTGTTCTGTACAGGTTATGCTGTAACCACAGAGGCTTGTGGGAAAGATGAGCATCAGCTGCTATTTATACCCAAAGGTTAAGTGCCATCGCGGAATGGGGAACTTTGGGGCCTGGGGGTGGAAGCAGTCCTGTCCACTTTTCTAAGAGCGGACAAGCAATATGGCTTTTTGACATCATTGAAGAGGAGAGGAAGGACGCAGCCGGGGTTTTGAAGTCCACCGAGTGGAGGGAAGCGAATACGGTCCATGCGGTTCCCAGAATATTCCTCTCAGATGATTCTCCACCAAGCTGGTGTACGCCTGAAGGCTTATAACAGCGCGAGAGATTTTTTTTTCGTATGGCTGCTCCTTACAGATGGCTCGTTTTCCTGCTATTTTTAAAAATGAAATCGTCTTAGTGAAGGAAAATCCTTAACAGCCAACCTTCCTCCAACTCGCTCCCCAATCGCTTCTCTGTCCAGAGTCAAAGGACTGTCTTTGTGTCCCCAGTGGAACAGAGATTCTTAAAAGTGTCCAGGAAGGCCTTCACATCTCTCCTTCTTTGACGCTCGCATGGCCCCGCTGGCAAAATCGCCAAGCAGAGCAGCTCCAATGTCTTTCGCGCTACCCACAAGCATCTAAGCGCTCTTGACACCACCTGCCAACGGCACTGATATTTCATATCCTCTGTGCTCCCACGCAAAAAAAGGAAGCGGTTCGTTCTGTCCTCGCCTCCCGAAAACGCAGCCAAGCACGGATTGTATCGAGAGCAAGCGAGTCTAACCTGCATCACCAAGAGCCCAACACTCTCCAAGAGTTCCTGGGTTTTACAGAATAGGAAACGTTCCTTTCCCTTGGCGAGGACGTGGCTTTAGTTTATACAATGACGTTTCTCGGGTCTCCAAAGGACAACTGAAATGGCTGTTCGCCAGACTGTGCTTTATAGCGCACCAGATAAGACCCAAATTGATCAGCAACTCAAAACATTTTCATTAATTAATATGGCTGCAATGCTGGTAAATTAATTCCTGCAGTTTCTGTATTCTACACTGGATCCCAAATCTAACACCCTGCCGCCGTCCCCTATTTACACCGCAGAATATGTACATATTTGGTTTCTGAAATCGTTTGATACCCACTGAACAAAACTGGTTAGACCAAGAGACAAAAAAAACCTTCTTCCTACCAGAAAAATGTCCCAAAACAATGCACTGGAAATACTATCATGAGTGACTGTTTGCACTCTCATTAGATGCTGTTCCGACTGCGGTCGCCATGAGCGGTCTGAACATTTCTATTTTGAATGATAAACGAGTGTATGAAAATGAAATGGAAAGTTAATTCCAAAGAGTGTTTGAAAAAAAGAAAAATAAAGCAACAACGAGCCAAGATTTTCCAAGAAGAAATTGCTTCCTTCAATTTCCTTCAATTGATCTTTTTTTCAGATGTAGAAGTCTAATCCACAGTAGAAACTTAACATCCTTTCCTCAGAAAGAAAACAGGCTTAAGTGGAGAGTCAGTCTTCAAAATGGAAGCCCTAACCGCCAGCAAATGTCTAGCCGATGGCCGACTGTTGCTCAGAAGGGTAGCTTTACCCCTGAAAAATACAAGTGTTTGGCGAACTTTCTCCACACCTGATTGGCAGGGTACGAGCTCGGCTTCTCATTTTGCTAATTACCCAGAAAGTGACAGGAACGTGGAGACAGGTCAAGCTCCGGAAGGAGGCCTTCTGACCTGCCTCACAGTTTCAAAATGTACATAAATACACAGGCATGCAGAATCACGAGGTCGCGTGATCTCAGTTTGGGCCTTAGATGTTCGCACACGTTCGGCAACCGAGATGGGGCTCTGTCGTCTTGCGAGTGATAGCTTCTGAAGCAAATGAGCCAAGCTCAGGCGCGTGTGTTTGGGAGTGTGTGTGTGTGTGTGTGTGGGTAAGAGGGGACTCCGCCAGCCTCACTCAACAGTCCTAGAACTAAGGGGGTAACGTTATCATGGTGGGCTGCCTCTCTTCCTCCTCCCCGCCGCCGAAAATCCGAGGTGCCAGCAGAGGACATATCGGTGGGAAATATTTGACTTTCTTCTTGTGGCACTTTGTTTTTGCTGTCGTCGTGGTCATTTCCCCCTCAGGCTGCTCACATCAGGACCTGGTCACGGGTTTCTGGCAACCGCAGGGCGAGGAGGCCTCCCGCGACCAGAGCGGAGGAGGCCAGAAGGATGGGAATGACCTTGGTGATACCGACGAAGGAGGCGAAGATCGAGTTCCCCAGGATGGCTCCAACCTTGCACAGACCATTCAGGATGCCAAAGGCAGTGGCTCTGCAGAGGGGTAAAGAAGAATTGGAGGATGAAGGTCAAAAGCACACGCAGCTGGCAATCTGACGATCTCCAAGGTTTCAGCTTTTGGAAGGCTTTGAATCTGATTCTCCCTCCCCAAATACCCATCCGACTGGGAAGAATCACCATTTATCCAAGAGTCCAGCTACCCCCTCCCCAAAGCCTTCTTCCTCATCCTCTAAAGTCATGGGTCCCCAACGTAGGATATCTTTCCTGACAACCACTGAGTGTTTTTAGAAAGTAAACAGAGCCAGGTAAGGCTTTGGCCCCCAGGGCTTCTGATTGGCCATCAGAGATGGAACATGTCCAGAAGACGGCAATTAAGATGGCGGTGAGGAGGTCGCAATGTTCCCTCTAAGCTGAGTTAGTGTGAACTAGCTTACAGTTTTTTAGTCTCCGGCTCACACATTTTAGTCTTAGCTCAAGAAGGATGGCTCCAGAGCAAACTAACTTTATGCAGTAGCCAAATTGCTTGCTCACAACTTTAATGCCGGTAGCTCACAAAGTAGAATTTTTGCTCACAAGACTCTACAGCGTAGAGGGAGCATTGGAGACCAAGTTCTATGAGGAAAGGTTGAAAGAGCTGGGTATGTTTAGCCTAGAGAGGAGATGACTGAGAGGTGATGTGATAGCCCTTCAAGCACTTGAAGATGGTTATCATCTAGAGGATGGGGCGGAGTTGTTATCTGTTGCCCCAGAAGGTCGGACCAGGACCAGAGGGTTGAAATTAAATCCAAAGAGTTTTCAGCTAAGCATTAGGAAGAACTTCCTAACCGTTAGAGTAGTTCCTCAGTGGAACAGGCTTCCTCGGGAGGTGGTGGGCTCTCCTTCTTTGGAGGTTTTCAAACAGGGACTAGATGGCCATCTTGACAGCAATGCGGATTCTGTGAACATATGTGCCCAGGGAAATGATGATCGCCACTTTGGGGCGGGCAGCAATTTTGCTCCAGGCCAGTTTGCCCGGGGATCCTGGAGGTTTTGGTGGGTTTTCGTCATCTTCTGAACATGGAGCAGGGATCACTGGGTGTGCGGGGGAGGTGGGGGAGGTATTTGTGAATGTCCTGCATTGTGCAGGGGTTGGACTAGATGACCCTGGAGGTCCCTTCCAACTCCTATGATGTGATTTGTTGTGCAGATTTTTTAAGAGGCTGCTTTGGCGGCAGCTGCCACTATAGCACAAAGATCCTCATTGTGTTACTGAAGTTAAGCTCTGACCAACGCTTTGTGGCTGACTCTGTGTCCTGCAGAAGCCGTTTTGTGGTTGTGCCTGCCGCGCTGTCAGAGTTCAACAGGTGCCTGCAGGCTCAAAAAGATTGAGGAACCCCGTTCTAGAGAGGCCACAATGAAGAGCCACTGTTTATCCATACGGTATCACATCTGAACGTGACTCGGCCTCCCCAAACCCTTATTCCCTATCCCCTAGAGAGGACCCTGGAAAGTCACCGTTTATGTGTCGGGTACAGCTCCACTGTGATCACGTCCAAGGCGTTCCAGGCGGCGATGCTGGTACTGCAGAAAAGACACTGCCAGCCAATCATGGCGGACTCACTGTTGCCAAAGAACAGGAAGAAGCAACATACGGCTGAGATCAGCATGGACCCCCCTGCGGACAGAGCGAGACACCGGAAGGCAGTGAGTCTGGGACACAGTTCAGAAGACCAGAAATGATACTTGTTACAGATTCAGGTGGGTCGCCGCATTGGTCTGAAGTAGCAGTACAAAGTTTGAGTCCAGCGGCACATTTAAGCCAGTTTGGGGCAGTGGTTAAGTGCGCGGACTCTAATCCGGGAGAACCGGGTTTGATTCCCCACTCCCCCGCTTGCGCCTGCTGGATGACCTTGGGCAAGCCATAGCTCTGTACCAGCTGTTCCCTCAAGGACAGTTGTCTCCGAGCTCTCTCAGCCCCACCTACCCCACGGGGTGTCTGTTGTGGGGAGGGGAAGGGAAAGGAGTTTGTAAGCCATTCTGAGACTCCAAGTGAGTGAAGGGCGGGGTATAAATCCAATCCCCTCTTCTTCTTCTTAAGGCCAACAAAGTTTTATTCAAGGTATAAGCTTTCATGTGCATGCCCATGAAAGCTTAAACCTTGAATAGAACTTTGTTGTTCTTAAGGGTGCCACTGGACTCAAACTTTGTTCTGATACTTGTTACGGTTCTTCCTTGACTATACCACTTCAGTGCTTGAATGCTCCCTCCAAAAATAGAGATCCAGTGTGGTGTAACGTGGAGACCCAGGTTATAATCTCTGGTCAGCCAAGAAGTTGTCTGGCTGACCTTGGGCGAGTCGCCTCTTCTCACCCTAACCTACCTCACAAGGTTGTTGTGAAGATAAAGAAACACCTATGGCATTAGGGGTCTTCCAGTTTAGAAAAGAAAAGGTTGACTAAGGTTGGACACAATAGAAAATAATATATTGTGTAATATATGATACTAATTAATGTTTGGCTACTTCTTCCCCTTATGGGCTGCGGTGGCTTAGAGGTTAAGATGCTGAGCTGCAGACCAGAAGGTCTGTAGTCCAGCAGTTCAAGATCCTAGTGCCGCATGACAGAGTGAGCTCCTGTCTCTGGCCCCAGCTCCTGCCACCCTAGCAGTTCGAAAACAAGAAATTGCAAGTAGATAAACAGGTACTGTTCCGGTGGGAAGGTAACAGTGTTCCATGCGCCTTGGTGTCTAGTCATGCCGACCACATGACCATGGAAACGTCTTTGGACAGCACTGGCTCTTCGGCTTGGAAACTGAGATGAGCACTGCCACCTAGAGTCAGATCTGACTGGCTTTCAAGCAAGGGAAACCTTTACCTTTACTTTATTTCTTCCCCTTGTTGGGGAGAAAAACTACCCGTTGCAGGGAACATATCACCATATGTGGTGGCAATGTTCTTATACATTAGAGGACTACACCTCAAAAATTGTTTTGCATCAGAATGTCAGAAAGCACTTGATTATCATTTTCATTAAATATCAGGAGTACTGTTATGTTACCGGAAAGTAATGCTGGGGGGAAATTGTTTTAATGAATATTGGATGTCCATACGTTATTTCCTGTAATAAGAACGATGCTCTTGATGAAATTGCAAACTGAGGCTTCAATGATCGTTTTTGAAGAGCCTGTATTGCCCTCCCCAGAAGTAGCAGGAGTGGCAGTGGTGGGAGCGGGAGCCATGCCCCAGCTGATTTATGGAGCATCGGCTCTTTAAAGGCCTTTAACTGGCCAGTATTCTAGGGACCCACTGGGATGCATTCCCTCGTCTCTTCGGGCAGGCTGCAACACAGAAAGTCTTCCCTATGTAATTCTGGATATTGCCAATATTTATTGGAAGTGAAATATCAGAATCGAGAAATATCAGAAGCTGCTGCTGACCCAATCCGATACTGGAAATATGTGCAGCTCATTTGAGATTCAGATCTATGATGCGATCAGCAAGAGTAGTGCTTTTTGGCAAATCAGATCAAAAGCGGTTTGAGAAAGCACAGAGAAATGACGAGGAAAAACATGGAACAACAAATACAGAAGAAGGAGGAGGAGAATGGTTTTATACCCTGCCCTTCACTACCCGAAGGAGTCTTAAGAGTGGCTTACAATCTCCTTCCCCTTCCCCACAACAGACACCCGGTGAGGTAGGTGGGGCTGAGAGAGCTTTCTCAAGAACTGCTCTTGAGAGAACAGCTCTGAGAGAACTTGTGACTGACCCAAGGTCACTGAGCTGGCTTTATGTGGAGGAGTGGGGAATCAAACCTGGTTCTCCCAGATTAGAGTCCATGCTCTTGACCACTACACCAAACTGGAAGCTCGGGGAACAACTGCTGCAGGGCAGAACCTAAGCCTCAGGAAAATCTCAGTGTGAAAAGACCAGTAGCAGCAGTCATTGGCTTGGAAGTCACGGCTGACTTGTGATGACTTCATAGGTCACTGTGACTTCCAGGCATGGGCACACAAACACATGCAAAAATACAACCCCCCCCCCAAAAAGAGTAGAAGTGGGGGAATACTCTTGTCTCTATCCTTGAGACATCTGGCTGGCCACCAGAAATGGGGTGCCAGACCTCTGGTCCAATCCAGCAGCAATCTTGTGACACACAAACACCAGTTTGGTGTAGTGGTTAAGAATGTGGACTCTAATCTAGGAGAACTGGGTGTGATTCTCCACTCCTCCACATGCAGCTGGTGGTGTGACCTTGAGTCAGTCACAAGTTCTCTCAGAGCTGTTCTCTCAAGAGCAGTCCTCGAGAGAGCTCTCTCAGCCCCACCTACCTCACAGAGTGTCTGTTGTGGGGAGGGGAAGGGAAAGGAGATTGCAAGTTGCTC
Organism: Lepidodactylus listeri; assembly: GCA_029233225.1. Taxonomy (NCBI): domain Eukaryota; kingdom Metazoa; phylum Chordata; class Lepidosauria; order Squamata; family Gekkonidae; genus Lepidodactylus; species Lepidodactylus listeri. The sequence goes on along the minus strand of JARCFY010000021.1, from coordinate 7,242,200 downwards.
TGAGACTCCTTCAGGTAGTGAAGGGCAGGGTATAAATCCAATCTCCTCCTCCTCCTCTTCTTTCCCGCAACCTGCATTCTGAAGTACCACAGACCCAAGAGGGCTGCTCCATTTCCACCCCACATTAACAGCCCCCTATGTGCTCTCTCCCATTCTTATATGCTGTCACGCTGCCCACTCACCAATCATCTTGATCCTCCCAATTTTGTCCATCAGCAAGGCCGAGATGATGTTCCCCGGAAGCACCGACAGGCTGCCCAGGAAGCTGACCAGGTAGATCAGGAAGTCGTTGTCTTGCTCGAAATCCAGGTGGCAGCCCTCCTTCTGGTCCAGGAAGGTGGTGTTGACAAACTTGCAGTCGATGAATTTGTGCTCGTAGAGATCTGAGGAAGGAAAGAGACAGCGGACGGAGCCCGGTGAGTCTCCTCAGCGGGGTTCCCTCTAAGCTGAGTTAGCGTGAGCTAGCTGACAGTTGTTTAGCCTCCGGCTCACACATTTTTGTCTTAGCTCAGGAAGGGGGGCTCCAGAGCACACTGATTTACGCAGCAGCCAAATCGCTCGCTCACAACTTTAATGCCAGGGGCTCACAAGGTAGATTTTTTTTTTTTGCTTACCAGACTCCATAGCTTGCCTGCTTATTTATTTATTTGTTCGTTCATTAATTAATTAATGAATCGATCAATCAGTTAATCATGTTTTTATTCCACCTTGCCGGGCAAGCTGGCTCAAGGCGGCTAACAGGTTAAAATATCAAAACCAATAAATACATCAGTTAAAACAGCGTAAGTTACAAGTAAAACCACAGATAAAACATACTGATGGTGGCAGCAGGTCAGATCCTATCCGGAAATGGGTGCAGCACCCCGTAAATCCCAGGCCAGAAAAGGTCCCACTGGCCCATCCATCAGTGGCGGCTCCTAATCGAAGGCCTGGCGGAAGAGCTCCATTTTACAGGCCCTGCGGAACTGTAATAGGTCCCTCAGGGCCCTGATGTCTTCTGTGAGCTCATTCCACCAGTGTGGGGAAGGAAGTGCTTCAAAAGACACCCGAGAGGCATCACAAAGGTTTTGACCCTCTTAACTTCTTGTAACTGCTCCCCTTGGTAGCCATTTTGTGACTGGTTCCTCCTCTTCTGACAACCATTTTGTGATGTTGCCCAACACCTGCTCTCCAAAGCCCAAAGGTGCCTTATGAGCTCAACAAGTTTGGAGACCTTTGCTCTAGAGTATCCCAAGGTCTTGCCAAGATACTCTTCTCCACCAAGTATTCAGTTTTCCTACAGACAGTGCAATCCTAAACAGAGGTATCCTCTTCTAAGCCCATTGACTTTGATGGGTTTCGAAAGGTATGACTTTGTTTAGGACTGCACTGTTAGTCTTCCACCCCGGAGCATTTCCTGAGCCTCTACATCACTGAGAGCCGGTTCGGTGTAGTGGTTAAGAGCAGTGGACTCCAATCTGGAGAACCAGGTTTGATTCCCCACTCCTCCTCCACATGCAGTCAGCCGGGTGACCTTGGATCAGCCACAGTTCTCTCAGAGCTGTTCTCTCAGCCCCACCTACCCCACAGGGTGTCTGTTGTGGGGAGGGGAAGGAGATAGTAAGCCACTCTGAGACTCCTTCAAGTAGTGAAGGGTGGAGTATAAAGCCAATCTCCTCCTCCTCCTCTTCTTCTTCTTCCTCATTTCCTAGCTTCCCATAATCATTTTCTTTGTTTGTGTGCAACAAACACTCAGCACTGGTTGAGAAGTTGATAGCCAACATGGTGCAGCGGACAGAGTGTCAAACTAGGGTCTAGGAGACCCAGGTTCAAATATATGCTCTGCCATGGAAGCTTTCTGGGTGATTGAGGGCCCGTCACACCCTCTCAGCCTAGCCTACCTGACAGGGTTGTTGTGAGGCTAAGACAGAGAAGATGAGAAGACTGTCAGCCACTTTGGTTCCCCCCACACTGGGGAGAAAAAGGTAGGGTACAAATGGCCTAAATAAATAAAGAAACAAAAATTAAACAGGATGCTTGGAGAACAAGGCTATTCTTTTGTTTAAAGGTATACTAGGAAAACAAAGTACGAAAGAATACTGTTATCTAGGGATTCCCAGTCCTAAACAGAGTTACACCCTTCGAAACCCATCAGTGTCAATGGTCTTGGAAGGGTATAACTCTGTTTAGGATTGCACTGCAGAAAAACTGAATGCTTGGTGGAGAAGAGCTGAAACGTGTGAAACCACAGGTTCATGCGGAGCACTGTATGCACATACGTATAAAAGATGCATTGCCTCCGGTGTTCCCTCTAAGCTGAGTTGGTGTGAGGTAGCTCACAGTTTCTTAGCCTCCGGCTCACAGATTTTTGTCTTCGCTCAGGAGGGATGGCTCCAGAGCCAACTAATTTATGCAGTAGTGTTATGTATTGACCATGGGGTCGCCATGTGCTCCCGTAATGGCGACCGCCGTGTGGCCAGAGCACATGGCCAAGAAACTACCTGAGCTTCAGCCAGGTAGAACAAAGGCCAGGTGGATTCAAACCGGCCACCAATCATGTACCTAGGTTTCTCCCAGGGAACCTATGAGATGTAAATAGACTGAGAATAGCCTATCAGGCCAGTTGGGCGAGGTCAGGGGCTTATCCCTGACCAGCATAAAAGGAGGGCTCGGAGCCCTGGGTTGTATGCTTCATCCGGACCAGCAATAAAGATTTAGCTATTTCACTATTCCATGGACTCCCGACTCCAATACTTCTCAAGTAGACAGATCGCCCGCTCACAACTTTAATGCCGGTAGCTCACAAAGTAGAATTTTTGCTCACAAGACTCCACAGCTTAGAGGGAGCATTGATTTCCCTCTGATATGTAGTCATACACCCACTGGGGCCGATTTCGCACTGGCCAGTTGCCTCTCGTTCTCTTCGGAATTTCCCCTCCCAGTTTCCTCCGGAGTATTTTCTTCATTTTCCCACTTGGAACCTCAGCCCTTTCGATATAGCGTGACGAAGGGTTTTCTCAAAAAAAAAATTAGAAACCCCCACAATGGGGCGGCCCTGATGAAAGGCGGGCGAGTGGGCGTGTTTTCATTTTGGGTTCTCCCCCAGAGCAAACAGGAAAATCCTCTAAAAACAGGATTTGTTTGCTCCAGGGAAACTCCGGTGCAGCGGGGCGATACTCCAGAGCAAAACGTGAGCCCGGAGCAACTGGTTGTGGGTGTCAGGAACTGACAATAGTGTCTCTGTAATTTGCTTTCACTTTCTTTGTTCTTGTGGATTCCTTGCTTAACCCCTTATCTGTTTCAACCCCCTCGCCCTTTGCAGCTGCAAATGTCACTTTGAAGTATATTGGTTCCTCTGGTTAATGTTACCTTTTCTAGGTGGGAGAATGGCGACCCAAATTCCTGCACGTCACTGAAAACAAATGGTCTTCACTCCCATGCATCCCTCCTCCCTCTTTCTGGGGCCAGAGTGTGTTATCGTGTTGTGAAAACCTTGGAAGCTTCTTTATGGCTGTCAGCCCGGAATTGTTGTGCCTAGCTTCACACATGTGGGTCACTCAGATCAAGAAGGGAATTTTTATAACTTTCTCACCTAGTGTGGGAACCCCAACGGTCCTCTCTTTTTTCCCGCGTTCACCTATCGATTCTGATTGGTTTAATGCTTGTGTTCAATTGTGGCTGTGGGGTATATTAACCATGACTGTCTTTCATTATACATCTCTAACAAACATTGAGAACCTGTTTGCAGTATTAGACAATAAAGAACTTTGATTCAACGCAAAGGTCTGATCTCTTGCTGTCTATTCAGAAGCCCCACAGTGAGGAGATGATAGATCCAATAAGCCAGGCCTCAGTGTTAAACAAAGTCCGTTTATTCTTAATGGTCTTGCAGTCTGCAGCTTCAGTGTTAGAGATACTTGTGCTTATGGTTACAGGTAATTATATACCCTTCAAACAGCAGGAGAAACATTAGCACCAATCAGGGCACCTACAGTAAAGCGGGAAAAATACTAGCCGTTGCGTTCTCACCAAAAATACGCACAGTTCATCCTGATTAGGCTTGGCGGCCGAGCTCTCCCTCCCACAAGTCCAACTTCAGATTCCCACACAGACAGCCATCTGGAGCTCTGCTACTACATAAACAACCCAAGGTCACGAGGAGGGGGTGATAGAGAGCACTATGATGTAGAGGGCACCGGGTCGCCATTCCCCAGCCGGGAGAAAGCAAAACAAATCAGAAAGCACAGAAATGACAGGGAACCTGACATTGGTGTGAAATCGAGCAGAAGTTCCAGTGCAAGCATGAGGGCAAACCTGGGGCAAACGCTAGTGTGAAATTGGCCCCAGAGAGTTAATATCCCAGACTTAAAAAATGACCACTGTAGGATTTCATATTAATGAAACGTTTAGGTACATGCCCAGGGACAGGAACCAGGAAATAGAGACCCTCTCTAGTAAAGAAAGACCACGGGCACATATGTTCCTCAGTATCCAGAACAACAGCTTCACGCTTAAAAACAAAATGTTATCTTTTCTCCAGCTTCTTCTCTCCCTTCCCACGTCAGCGCCACAGCTCCGCCTCCACCTTCCCCTCCTGCACAAAAACCCACAAATTGCGCAAGCCCACACACACGCTCTCCCCACCTACCTGTGTTGTAAAAGACGGTGGAGATAAAGGAGCACTCTTTGAAGAAGGTCTCGCTGGAGGTCACGTCTTCAAAATAGCATTCCTCGAACAGGGAGTCCTCAAAGGTCACATCCTTGAACTTCATTTTCATGAACCTGCAACATCGGAAGGGCCAGCATCACCAACTGGAAGACAGCTGGTTTTTATTACATAGCGCAGGACGTAACAGGAGGAAAGGCCATTGCTCAATCCAAAAGACATGGCTCAGATGTAGAGCATCTGTTTTGAGAGCCAGTTTGGTGTAGTGGTTAAAGTGTGCGGACTCTAACCTGGGAGAACCGGGTTTGATTCTCCACTCCTCCACTTGCATCTGCTGGATGACCTTGGGCAGGCCAAAGCTCTGTACCAGCTGTTCTCTCAAGGACAGTTGTCTCAGAGCTCTCTCAGCCCCACCTACCTCCCAGGGTGTCTGTTGTGGGGAGGGGAAGGGAGAGGAGTTTGTAAGCCGCTCTGAGACTCCAAGTGAAGGGCAGGATATGAATCCAATCTCTTCTTCTTCAACCTTATTTGCAGAGCAAAATCCCCCCCCCCTTAAACCCCCAGGGCGGGGGCTGTTTTGCCACCAAGGCATTCCACCATCCTTTGGGCTCTCCCATAAAAGACGGACTCCAAGAGAACAGCGAAAGTTAACGAGATAAATTCACGAGTGGTACCAAAAAGGCCGGGCTTCACCTGACAGCCTGCTGCCTGGAAATCCACTTTTTCCATTACTGCTGCCACCTACACCCGTCAAGGCCCTGGGGCAAGATGCCAGGACTGAATTCCTGCCCTGGATTCCTCCATGGCGGCCTCCAGCGGCTGCACCTTCACTTGCAGGGTTAGTTTTTTTAAAAATCTAGGCTGCTAGAGAGTCGCCTGGCTAGGGATGTCACATGCACCTCTTGTTCCTGGGGGAACCTGGTCCCTTCAGACCTCATGAGCAGCCAGTTTGGTGTAGTGGTTAAGTGCGCGGACTCTAATCTGGGAGAACCGGGTTTGATTCCCCACTCCTCCACTTGCACCTGCTGGATGACCTTGGGCAAGCCATAGCTCTGTACCAGCTGCTCTCTCAAGGACAGTTGTCTCAGAGCTCTCTCACCCCCACCTACCTCAGGGTGTCTGTTGTGGGGAGGGGAAGGGAAAGGGAAAGGAGTTTGTAAGCCACTCTGAGACTCCCTTGGGGAGTGAAGGGCGGGGTATAAATCCAATCTCTTCTTCTTTTCTTCTTCTTCTCTTCTTCTTCTTCTTTGCGTGCAGAAGATGCCAGGATCAATCCCTTGCATCTCCAGTTAAAATGCTCAGGTGGTGGCCCAGACCTGGACAGTCCTGGCTAGCCGGATCTTATCAGATCTCGGAAGCCAAGCAGGGTCAGCCCAGGTTAGTGCTTGGATCGGCCACACCACTGAGGAAGTCCAGGGTCTCTACGCAGAGGCAGGCAATGTCAAACCGCCTCTGTTCCTCTCTTGCTTGGCCCTGGGTGGCCCAATCTAGTCCGATCTCATCAGATCTCGGAAGCCAAGCAGGGCCAGCCCGGATTAGGTCTTAAATGGTGGACCACCCAGAAAGTCCAGGATCGCTATGCAGAGGCAGGCAATGGCAAAGCCACCTCTATTCCTCTCTTCTTTTGCAAACCCTGCGGGGGCCGCCTGAGTCAGCTGAGACTCGATGACACTTTCCAGCAGTAGGTGACAGTGAAAGATCTCAGCCTGAGCCCTGACATAGATAGCCCAGGTGAGTCCAATCTCGTCGGATCTCAGAAGCTCAGCAGGGTCAGCCCAGGTTAGTGCTTGGATGGGAGTCACCAAGGAAGCCCAGGGCTGGGATGCAGAGGCAGGCAATAGCAAGCCACCTTCCTGGAACATCCCGTCCTCACTAGGGGTTGCCAGAAGTCAACCATGACTTACAGACACACACACACGAGACCCTGGAGATCACACTGCTACCCAGAGGAGACAAGAGTGATCTTGACAGACCAATAATCTGATTCGGTATAAGGCAGCTGCATGTCTGATTGGACCTAGGATGGGTAACAGGAGCTACAGAGCCATTTTGGTGTAGTGGTTAAGTGCGCGGACTCTAATCTGGGAGAACCGGGTTTGATTCCCCACTCCTCCACTTGCACCTGGCTGGATGACCTTGGGCAAGCCATAACTCTGTACCAGCTGTTCCCTCAAGGACAGTTGTCTCAGAGCTCTCTCAGCCCCACCTTCCCCACAGGGTGTCTGTTGTGGGGAGGGGAGGTGAAAGGAGTTTGTAAGCCGCTCTGAGACTCCCTTGGGGAGTGAAGGGCGGGGTATAAATCCAATCTCTTTTTCTTCTTCTTCTACTGGCTATATCCTTCCGCAAGGCCTGCAAGACGGAGCTCTTCCACCAGGCTTTTAATTAGAAGCTGCCACACCATCCACCATCCACCATCTATTACCCACCAGCGACTGTCTCCATTAACATCCGAGAAGAGGGCAGGCCCGAATTAAGGGAAGAAGAGAAGGACGCCATCGTGATTTGCGCTGATTGCCATCTTGCGAGCCCTTTATTGCATACTTTTATTGCAGCTCTGTTATAATGTTTGTTACTGTTTTAAATTGGGTTTTAACTGCTTTATCTTGACTTGGCTTTGTGCCGCATTGTAAGCCGCCCTGGGGTAAAAGAGTAAATTAAAAAATGTCCAAGAATTCAGGGCTTTTTCACTGGGGGAACGTGCCAGAATGGAGTTCCAGAACCTCTTCGACAGAATTCTTTTAAAAATGTTTAAAAGTGCGTGAGTTTTCAGGATACAGACTGGATGCTTCGTTTCCCTCTTGAGAGTTCCGGCACCTCTTTTTTCCCCAAAAAGGAAAGAAAGCCCTGAACAAGATGCAAAGTTCTAGATGCTTTGCAAATGAGAAGTGACCTCTTGCATCTACAGGCAGAATCCCACGGCCTTATTTCTCACATGCGCAACACAACTATTGCATTGCAGCGCTGTTTTGTGAACAGGCTACTGCAGAAGATGCTATTCTTAATGGGGTAAGACTGTAATGGGGTGGACTGTAAACTAAATATGAGCAGTCGATGTGATGCGGCGGCAAAAAAGGCAAATTCAGTCTTGGGTTGTATTAAAAAGGCCATAGCATCAAAATTGCAGAAGGTCATAGCCCCTCTGTATACTGCCTTGGTCAGGCCACACCTTGAGTACTGCGTGCGGTTCTGGAGGTCTCCCTTCAAAAAGGATGTGGACAAAATCGAGAGAGTGCAGAAGAGAGCGACGAGGATGACCGAGGGTCTGGAGACTGAGGCCTACGAGGAAAGGCTCAGAGCCTTGGGAATGTTTAGTTTGGAGAAGAGGAGATTGAGGGGGGACATGATTGCTCTGTTTAAATATTTGAAAGGCTGTCATTTGGAGGAGGGCAAGGAACTGTTCCAGTGGGCAGCAGAGGAGAGGACCCAAAGCAACAGGTTTAAATCACATGCGGAAAGGTATTGGCTGGAAAACTTTTTCACGGTCAGGGTGGTTCAAAGATGGAATCAGCTGCCTAGGGAGGTGGTTCGCTCCCCTTGTGTAATATATGTAAGGCAGCCACCTGGCCCCCACAGAACACATGGCCGAGTTAAGCCCTGAGCTTGGGGCCAGAGAACAATAGTACACTAGGATCCTCATTTTCCCCTTACCAGAGGCTTAGAATAGGCAAATAGTCCCATGATAGCCTCTGGAGGGAAACTTATCCTATTACCTTGAAACTTATTTGATTATCTTGGAACTTTCTTTTCTTTTTTTTTTGAATATATTTTATTGTTTTTAAGTAAAGTAACCACAACCAAATCATCACTGCAATTCAAACGGAGATACACTCTCAGAAAAAACCACGAGGGCATACATAAACAAGATCACATCCTCACAACCCTACTAAAAAAGTATATAATACCTGAGAACTTCAATATTGTATCCATATACAGTTTTAATCTTATTTAAAAGTAAACAATAATCCCCTACTTAATCCAGTTTATCGTTCAACCAACTATACATTTTTGCCCAAGCCATCTTATAAGAGTCCTTATCTTTGCTCTTTAACAATCTAGTTAAATTATCCATTTCCATCACTTGGAGAAATTTTTGTATAATCTCTTGAGTACTTGGGGTATTCTTTACTTTCCAGTGTTTCGCATACGTAATTCTGGCAGCTGTGATACCATGTAGAACTATAGTCTTGTCGGTCATTTTAATCTCCTCCGGTAAAATATTAAGAAGAAAAATCTCTGGTTTAAGTGCCATTTTTCTTTTTATTATCTCCTGCAATATTTGTTGAACCTTTAACCAAAACTTTTTTGCTTTTTCGCAATGCCACCACATATGTATAAATGTACCAGAGTTCTTCCCACATTTCCAGCAAACGTTTGGGATCGTTTTTATATATTTGGAAAGTCTTTCCGGGGTTAAATACCATTTAAAAAACATTTTATAAAAGTTTTCCTTAAATGCTACTGAACAGGTCATTTTAATATTTACCGTCCAAATTTTTTGCCAAACATCTAAATCTATCGTATGACCCAAATCACGCGCCCATGAAAGCATATTCGGTTTAACTTCTTCCTCCACTAGTTTCATTTCCATTAACAAGTTATATATTTTTTTAATGTTTTTGGTTGGGGCTATCAGCCAGACTTTATCAAGACTCGTTGTATCTTTATAGAAACCAATTGATTTATCAATGTTATATCTGGATATAAGTTGTAGGTTCTCCCACCATGTTAGGCTGATTCCTAGTTCTTGAAGCCCCTCCTGAGCGATTAGTTTATTGTTTTTATCTAAGATGTTACCATAACACAGCTTCTTTTCTTCCATTAACAGAGATGATCTAATAAATGCTTCGCACGGTGATACCCAGATTGGAATTTTTGAAAAGAAGTAATGTCTAATTTCTTCCCAAACCTTTAACAGTGCACCTCTAATTGTGTGATGTCTAAAAAGGGTACTTTTCTGGCTATACCAAAGAAAGGCATGCCAGCCCATTGGTAAATCATGTCCCTCTAAACTTAAAGTTCTATGGTCTTTCAACATTGCCCAATCTTTAAGCCATACCAGGGCTGCGGCTCTATAATATGTCAACCAGTCTGGTAAGCCTAACCCTCCTCTATTTGTCCTATCCTGCATATCCTTCAGTCTTATCCTGGGTTTTTTATTTTGCCAGATAAACCTTGAAATTATTTTTTCTAATTGCCTAAAAAATCCCTGATTTCTGATAATTGGGATATTTTGAAATAAAAATAATGTTTTGGGTAAAACGTTCATTTTGATTGCGGCTATCTTGCCTAACAGTGATAACTGTAATTTTCCCCATTTACTTAAATCTTTCTGTATATCCGCAAGTAAAGGCTTATAATTGTCCTCAAATAAGGAACTTGTTCTATTCGTTAACTTTATTCCTAAATATTTAACTTTTTTAACTATATTGAAGCCTGTCTTGTCTTTCAATATTTGTTTTACCTCCTCTGAACAGTTTTTTGTTAATATTACTGTCTTTTTATTATTTATCTTAAACCCCGCCACTTGGCCAAATTCTTGGGTGACTTTCAAAAGCTTATCGATTGAGGGGACAGGATCTTCTAATATGAAAACTACATCGTCTGCAAAAGCTTGGGTTTTATATTGTTGACCCCTTTGATATCTGCCTCTTTCCTAATTTCATCCAATAGTGATTCCAATATAAAAATGAACAATAAAGGAGATAGGGGACACCCCTGTCTAAGTCCCTTATTTATATGGAATTTCGCCGTATTTTCCCCATTTACTACAATCCTGGCTTCCTGTTTGTCATAAATTGAACTAACCATATTATAAAATTTTTCCCCACACTCCCAGTGTTTTAATTGCAATAGAAGAAACTGCCAGCTAACGTTGTCAAACGCTTTCTCTGCTTTGAGAAAGACAAGAGCAAGGTGTTTGTCAGGACGTACTTCAAAATATTCCAAAATATCTTAAGATAATTCTCATATTATTGCGATTTTGTCTCTGTGGAAGGAAGCCTGACTGATCTTTGTGTATCGTCTGTAGCAAAACTTTCTTAAACCTAGATGCTAATACATTAGCATAAATCTTTTAATCTACATTAAGAAGAGATATTGGCCTAAAGTTCTTTATGTCAGTATTGTCAACTTCTTTCTTTGGAATTAGAACGATCAAGGCCTCCTTCCATGATTCTGGTATTTTTTTGTTTTCATATATATTTTGTATGGTTAGTTTTAGAGCTTCCATAATTTGTTCTTCAAAAACAAAGTAAAATTCTAAGGGGATGCCATCCGAACCTGGGGCTTTGCCTTTTTTCATTTTTTGTATCGCATCATGAATTTCAAATGTTGAGATAGATTGATTTAGTAGCTGTTTTTGTTCTACAGTGAATCTTTTCTCTACCGTTTTTCCCAAATAGTTCTTCAAACCATCTTGATTTAAGTCTTTTTGCTGATAAAGCTCTGCATAAAATCTAAAAACTATCTCTTTTAATTTATTAGCTGCAAAGCATAACTTACCCTTGTCATTCCTTAAAGATTTAATAGTTTTATCGGCTCGCATTTTCTTTAACTTATAGGCTAACCATCGTGAGACCTTATTTGCGTTTTCAAAATAATTTTGTCTGGCGTATCTCAACCTGTTAGCTACTTCTTGAGAGAGTAGGCAGTTCAACAGATGCTGCGATTTTTTAAGTTTATTTTTAAGTTCTTCTGAAGCAGGATCTATCTTTAATAAGGTTTCATCTTTCTTTATTCTGTCCACTAAGTCAGTATATTTTTGTTTGTTTAATTTTCTTTGCCAGATCTCTTCACTAATCAATTTCCTTCTCACGAACGCTTTAAAAGTGTCCCAAACCACTGAGATATTTGTTTCTGGTATATTATTGATTGTAAAAAAAAAATTGAACTCATCCCTGCATTTATTTACAAAGTTTTTATCATTTAACAACCAAGTCCGCATTGACCATCTATGTTTTTTGATCTTGTCATGCAGGACCAATAGTACTGGGTTATGGTCTGCGAATGACGCTGGGAGAATTTCTACATTCAATATGTCAGGTAATAAAGACACCAAAATCCAAATTAAATCTAACCGGGACCATGATTTGTGACGAGCAGAAAAGAAAGTAAAGTCCTCTTTGTTAGGGTTTCTGATCCTCCACGCGTCCAACATATGGTATTCATCTACCAGCTCTCTAAAGGAGGGGGGGAAGTTCATTTTGCAGTTCTTGTTTCTTCTTACTTTTTTTCCTAGTGACCTTACGGTCCAGTTTTCCGTCAACCACCGCATTGAAGTCTCCTATGATGCACAGTTCTTCAGACGTATGCTTGGCAAGAATCTCTCTTAGTCTGTCGAAGAATCTTCCTTGCTGCTGACCTTTGTTTGGCGCATAAACATTTACTATCAACAATTTTCTTCCCTCTAGAAAAATCCTCACTATCACCACTCTGCCATCTAAGGCTTGATAAATCAGCTCCAGGTTCAAATGGGGTTTCACATATGTAATAACTCCCCTTTTTTTATTATTCTGGTCCGAAGAGATAAAAGGTACTCCTAGTTTCTTACAAGTCAAAAGTCTATTATCCTTTACTTTGATATGAGTTTCTTGTAGCGCTATTACATCACATTTTAGTTTAGTTATCTGACTCACAACTCTACTCCTTTTTTGCGGTCCATTTAGACCATTAACATTGATCGATAAAATCTTAAGTTTCTGCCTGTCCATCATTTTCCTTAGTTGATTCTTTCCTATGTTGCAGCCTAGTTGTTACACTCAGCGGAATTATATCCTGTTGTCTCTTTTTTTTCCTCATCTCCTTTCCCTGTTCTTTATCACCAGAGGTATCCTCATCAGAGCTTACTTCCTCTTCCCCAGGTATACCCATCTCATGCCCATGTTTCCGCAAAAAATCGTCTTTTTTATGTGTAGAAGATAGATTATACCTTTTACCTCGGAAGGTGAAGGAAAGACCCTCTGGTAATAACCATTTATAGGGTGTGCCCTGCTCCCTCAAAGCCGTTGCCAATGTGTTATACTCCCGTCTTTTATCTCTAATTCTCCAAGGAATGTCTCTGAGTATAGGGATTTCTATATCCTGGATTTTTAAAGGAGTATTTCTGGATGTTTCCAAAATCCTGTCTCTCATCAGTTTCTTACAGAACTTCACGTGCACTTCCCTTGGACATTTATTTCTTTTCGCATACGCCGAATTACGGTGGTAGGCCAGTTCTATTTCCCTTTGCATTTCTGCTGGTGTTTCCTGTCCTAACAGCTCTGAAAAGGCCTTTGCTAAATCCTCTTTTATTTTTTCCTCCTTGTTTTCTGGTATATTCTGTAATCTAAGAACATATGCTGCTTTGTCTAATTCTAGGGACATCAATGAATTCTCCATGGAGTCACATTTTAGTTGAAGATCTTGTACTTGAAGATCCACCTCCTCCAGTTTATTATCCGAAAAATTGGTGGACCTTTTAATTTTGTTAATTTCTTGTGTATTATTGGAGATCTGTTTTTTAATTTCTTCCATTTGCTCTAAAAAGTTCTGATTAAGGAGTTCAATTTTTGCTTGCATTGGTTCAAAAGCTTTTGCAGTTAATGGTGGTAACATATCCTGAATATTTTGCCCCATAGCTTCCATAATGTTTTCTTGGATTTGGAGCCCCCATTCCTTAACATTAATTTGTTCCAAAGTGGAACTTGTGGAGCTTGTACCTTTCCCTCCTACAGAGGGAGTAGAAAAGGAACTTTTCCTGGCTCCACTAGCCATATTATTCGTACCCTAAAGTAAATTATTAAAAGGACGAAAGGTAGTATGCTGAAGAATTTTACCAGAAGGGCTTTCTGGTGCTATATAAACCCAGGTTCTCTTTCTGTGTCTTATTTAATTACTAAGTAATATTACTGAGCTATTTTTTTAACCTCTTGCTTATCTATGCTATCTATCTTAACTTATCCTCTATCTTGTCTATCCTAATTTATTTTATCCTATCTTATTCTATTGAGGTTTGTTCTACTCTAACCTGTCTCTCTTATTGACTGACCTGTCCTGTATACTTCAATTTATATTTATATTTCCTTTCCCCTTCCCTCCCTCCGCCCTACCTGCGTTCCTGCTACCCCCACCTCCCCACCCAAACCAAACCAAACAAACTAGACTGGAAAGAAGAGGGGGAAAAAGGGAAGACAGAAAAAGAGGGAAAAGGAATGCTAACGCCGTTCCACCGTCGCTAGTAAGGCCTGTCAGTCAGTCCAGACGAAGCCAGTCGAACGCTAAACTCCCGGGGCCGATTCCTCTGCCAGACGTCAGCTGTCGATCCCAAGTGCATCAATAAAGCGATGCGCGCCGAAAGTAACTAAAATGTTGATGAAAGAAACATAGGACGAGGAGTATACGATTGCAACGTCTTACAATCGAGCAACACCGGTATTCCAGCCACTCCAAAGTGGCCAATGCTGCGTTAACTCGCGCCAAGAAAAAGACATAGCCGCTCTTCGCAGGATGCCGTCAACGCCCTTCTCCTGCTCCAGCTCTCAGCACTCGATTGGAATGCCTCCGGATCCCGAGCCTCGCCCCACGCTCCGCTCCAGACCGTCTCCCAGGCTGCCTACACCCCAAAGGTTCCAAGCCTGGATGTACGCACAAACTCTGCGGTAAAAAAGCACCTTTCGGTTTAAAAAAGAGTCTTTAAGAGTGCTCCCCCAGGTTTCCCGGCCGTTGCTATGGTCTACGAAACTCGCGACCTTCTTATCTTCCTCAGCCGCCTCAGCCTAGTCCTAAAGGTTGCAGAGCCGCCGCTCTGTCTCTCCTTAGAGGAGAAAGGCTATGCCCAAGCCCCTCTCCGAGGGGTCACGGATGGGTCTGTCACAAACCAAATAGGCCCAAAAGACGAGGAAGAGTTCAGCTTGAGATGCGGAGAACTCACCGACACCTCTTGCTGCCGCTCAGACCGGAACCGGACGATTATCTTGGAACTTTCAAGAGGCTGGGCGAATATTTGTCAGAGATGCTTTAGGCTGGTCCTGCACTGGGCAGGGGGTTGGGCGAGATGGCCTGTATGGCCCCTTCCAACTCTATGGTTCTGTGCAGAAACAACAACTATGAAAGACAGCAGGTGAGGTCCTCTTGCTGGCGGCATCTCAGTCCTCAACTTCTCTGCCCAAAGAGAACTTTATCCAACCAGGTATATTTGTTCTTTCAAAAGAACATTGAAAGCATTCTATTTCTGTACGGGGAGGGGCCCTGGCTCAGTGGAAGAACATCTCTTTGGCATGCAGAAAGCCTCAGTTTGGAGCCAGTGGTTAGGTCGCGGACTTTAATCTGGGAGAACCGAGTTTGATTCCTCACTCCTCCACTTGCACCTGCTGGATGACCTTGGGCAAGCCATAGCTCTGGCACAGCTGTTCTCTCAAGCACAGTTCTTGAAAGAGCTCTCTCAGCCCCACCTACTTCACAGGGTGTCTGTTGTGGGGAGGGGAAGGCGACCGTAAGCCGCTCTGAGACTCCAAGTGAGTGAAGGGCGGGATATAAATCCAATTTCTTCTTCTTCTTCTTCAAATTCAGTCCCCAGCATCTCCAGTTTAAAAAGGATTAGGTCAGGGATGTTGAACTCATTCGTTATGAGGGCCAGATCTGGCATAAATGAGACCTTGTTGAGCCGGGCCATGCGTGTCATAAAATGTAACACCAGGTAGCGGAGATATCAACTTTATAAAGGACACACACACAAAGGGTTTTTTTAAAACTTAAAATAAAAACATGCTTAGAACAGTAGCACTCTTGCAATATTTTGTTTATATAACAGTCTCTGATAACTGACACCGCTTGCTCTGAATTACTGCATCAAAATGTCTGTGCTGTGGCAATCCTGAGCATGCTGTTCAAGGGTATCTCTGTAAGCTGCAACCCTACTTTTGATTTATTGACATTCACTACAGAAATCTCACGCTCAGAGTCTAAGACTCAGGGGAAAACATGAAATGGCTGGGCATTGCAAGCTTTTGTACATTAATTGCTTCGTGTGCTGGTTAAGAACATGAGGAGGCCCCATGACACAGACTGAGGGCTATGTGTTTGTATACAAAACTACAGTCTTCCTCAGTTAGGGTTGCCAAGTCTGGGTTGGAAAATACCTGGAAACTTTGGGGGTGGAGCCAGGAGAGGGCGGGGTTTGGGAGGGGAGGGGCCTCAGCATGGTACAGTGCCATAGAGGCCACCCTTCAAAGCAGCCATTTTCTCCAGGGGAATTGATCTCTGTCAGCTGGAAATACTATGTGCAGTTCTGGTCCCTGCACCTCAAAAAAGAGATTATAGCATTGGAGGGGGTGCAGAAAAGGGCAACTAAAAGGATGAAGGGGGTGGAACACTTTCTCGATGAAGAAAGGTTAAAGTGGTTATGGCTCTTGGAGAAATGATGACGGAGGGGGTGACATAATAGAGGTTTACAAGATTATGCATGGGATAGAGAAGGTAGAGAAAGAAGTCCTTTTCTCCCTTTCTCACAATATAAGAACTCGGGGGCACTCAATGAAATTGCTGAGCAGTTGGGGGAGAACGGATAAAAGGAAGTCCTTCTTCTCCCAAAGGGAAATTAACAGGTGGACTTTGCTGCCGCAGGAAGTGGCTACAAGCACGGACGGCTTCAAGAGGGGGATTGGATAAACATATGGAGCAGAGGTCCATCAGTGGCTATTAGCCACAAGGTATAGAGGGAAAACTCTATCTGGGGCAGTGATGCTCTGTCTTCTTGGTGCTCGGGGGTCAAGAGTGGGAGGGCTGCTGGAGTTCTGGCCCCGCTGGTGGACCTCCTGATGGTACCTGGGTTTTGGCCACTGTGTGACACAGAGTGTTGGACTGGATGGGACACTGGACATGCGCTTCCCACAATGCTCCCAATATTACAGCCGACATGTTTTCTGAACGGGGCGGGGGGGGGGGGAATGTGTGTATTTTGCATGCACGTGACGCTTTAGGACATGTGAACCAGAACTTTGAAAAAGCCAGTGGTCAGTTCACAAATTGCTTTTAGTTTGGGGGAAAAGAGGAAGACCCCAGCATGAGACGGATGAACTTAATAAAAGAAGCCACGGCCTGCGACAGCAAGGCTGTCGATGATAGGATATTTTAGAGATCAATAATTCATAGGATTGCCATAAACTTGAAACGACATGAAAGCACATCTCTCTCTCTCTCTCTCTCACACACACACACACACACACACACACACACACACACTGTGAAAACAATATGCAAACAGCGATGCAGTACAAAGCGTGTGCCTCTTCCACAGAGCCACCAGATGTCAGTATACCCAAAGAGGGAAGAGAGGGAAAGAACCACGAGTTCTCCTTCAGCATGGAAAGAACTGGAGTTGATCAACAATCGTTCCTTTAGGCTTGGGTGTCTCCTCCGCACTAGGTTTATTGGAGCTTTGCAGGGCAAGGAAGACAACTTCAGCACTCAAGCAGACTTCTTCTTATCTTTCACAGATCTGAACATTGCATTGAAATAACCCTGATTATACAGTCCTTTCCAGACATTAAATCCATGCTTACCGGAAGCCTGACCACTGAGCATCTCAAGAGTGCGAGCGGCCGATGATGTTACCTATATGCAATATGTTGTCTGAACAGGAGAATACAAGCCTTTTGCATGTGTGTACGGCTTCAGTAGACGCAAAGCAGACACACACACACCAAAAATCAAGTGGTCGCTCAGGAAGACTGAAGCTGCACGCACAAGTAACACGCACCCATTTCCCCGGTTCAGACGACATGGCAGATGTGTGGTTGCTGACTCCCCACCCCATGGACCCGGGAGAATAATATCTGCATTTCAGGGGCTTCTGGATACACTGTTGACCATGTATGCGTGGTGTACTTACAAGAGGAGGAGGAGGAGTTGCTGTTGTTGCATTTATACCATGCCCTTTACTTGGAGTCTCAGAGCGGTTTGCCATCTCCTTCCCTTTCTCTCCCCACAACAGGTACCTTGTGAGTTGGTGGGGCTGAGAGCTCTGAGAGAACTGCTCTTGAAAGAACAACTCTGAGAGATCTGGAATGACCCACGGTCACCCAGCTGGCTGCATGTGGAGAAGTGGGGAATCAGTTCTCCAGATTAGAGTCTGCTGCTCTTAACCACTACACCAAACTGGTTCGATTCCGCACTCTTCCACATGAAGCCAGCTGGGTGGCCTTGGGTCAGTCGCAGCTCTCTCAGAGCTCTCTCAGCCCCCCCCCCCAACAAGTCTAGCTCACCACCTAGTGGTGCAAAAATGCTAAAAGAGCTAGGACTTAAGACTGCCAGGCAATCTTAGGATCTCCCGGCAATACCACACACGATGCCATATGATGCTGATAACTCTTATTACAAGATTTTAAATGATAACCATTCAGCCCCCTTGTCACTGCAGACAGACAGGGTGAAAGCCAGTTAAATAAACAGGGTTGTGAGGAAAAGGGAAAGCCACCACTCGCATATGTGGATATCAGCTCAAAGTTGCCCGCAAAGTTGTCGCTGGGCGGAAGCACTCACTTGTCATTGAAGTACGTCCCATTCTTGTGCACCTGGTTCTCTAGGGTGAAGTTGAAGGTGAAGTGCTTCACTTCCTCGTTATGGAAGTTTTTCTCACGGGATTTATACGCCTCTTCCTGGTAATACCGTATCATGTCCGGGAACCAGACGATAAGGCCATAGTAACTGCGGAAGAAACAGGACAGGAAGCACTGGAGTGGGGAGCAGGAGGGATCTCTAGTCCTTCTTTTGGGATTTCAGAAGTATTTTATGGCTTTCAGACAAGAAATGGAAGCTGGTTATTAGGCCCGGAGGGCCATTCCTTCCTGAGCCCAAAGTGGAGATCAGCATTACCCTGGGCATATAAGAAAGGGTCATGAAAGCCAAGCATTGGCTCCTCCCTTCCTGCCCTCCATCTCACGATCTGCCTAAATTCATAGTGAGTCACAGAATCAGCACTAGTGTCAGATTCTATTTTACTGTACTAGATGGACCGTCACTGGTCTGATCCAACAGAGCTCTTCCTATGTTCTTATGAAGGCCTTGGCCTCTCTGCCCTGTTGCTGGCCCTCCAGAGGAACTGGTTGGCCACTGTGTGAGACAGGATGCTGGACTAGATGGACCCTCACTGGTCTGACCCAGCAGGGCTCTTCTCAGGTTCTTATCAGGGGAAGGCCTCGGCCTCTCTGCCCTGTTGCTGGCCCTCCAGAAGAACTGGTCGGCCACTGTGTGAGACAGGATGCTGGACTAGATGGACCCTCACTGGTCTGATCCAGCAGGGCTCTTCTCAGGTTCTTATCAGGGGAAGGCCTCGGCCTCTGTGCCCTGTTGCTGGCCCTCCAGAGGAACTGGTTGGCCACTGTGTGAGACAGGATGCTGGACTAGATGGACCCTCACTGGTCTGATCCAGCAGGGCTCTTCTGATGTTCTTATAAGGGAAGGCCTCAGCCTCTCTGCCCTGTTGCTGGCCCTCCAGAGGAACTGGTTGGCCGCTGTGTGAGACAGGATGCCGGACTAGATGAACCCTCACTGGTCTGATCCAGCAGGGCTCTTCTCAGGTTCTTATCAGGGGAAGGCCTCGGCCTCTGTGCCCTGTTGCTGGCCCTCTAGAGGAACTGGTTGGCCACTGTGTGAGACAGGATGCCGGACTAGATGGACCCTCACTGGTCTGATCCAGCAGGGCTCTTCTCAGGTTCTTCTCAGGGGAAGGCCTCGGCCTCTGTGCCCTGTTGTTGGCCCTCCAGGCGAACTGGCTGGCCACTGTGTGAGACAGGATGCTGGACTAGATGGCCCCTCACTGGTCTGATCCAAATGGGTGGGAGAGAAAGGGGGCTTGAACTCCAAGTGGTGGGCAGAGGAGGGGACGGGTGCCCCGGGAGCTCTCTGCCTGGGGTTCCCCGAAACCTGGCCCTGAGATAACAACCAATTTTTGGACATCTCACGCAACGGCCCCTTACTGGTGGAACTGGTGGAACGAGCTCCCGGAGGAGATCAGGGCCCTGCGGGAACTTATGCAGTTCTGCAGGGCCTGCAAGATGGAGCTCTTCCGCCAGGAGCTCTTCCGCCAGGCTTACAACTAGGGGCCGCCACCCCAGCCCACCCCTACTCCATGACCACCAACAACCCCAGCCCATATGGGCTGGGACCGGCCGCGGGTGTCATCAAGCCTGTCATCTGGAGAACACTGGGCATACATGCCATGCCATTCTGACCTCTTACTGAGCACTTTATTATTGTTATGACTGCTGCTTTTACTGTGTTTTAACTGATTTTAATGTACATATGCATCTTGGCTTTTAGCCAAGCTATG
The DNA here is from genome assembly GCA_029233225.1 of Lepidodactylus listeri. Classification (NCBI taxonomy): domain Eukaryota; kingdom Metazoa; phylum Chordata; class Lepidosauria; order Squamata; family Gekkonidae; genus Lepidodactylus; species Lepidodactylus listeri. The sequence goes on along the minus strand of JARCFY010000021.1, from coordinate 7,222,251 downwards.
TAAGCCACTCTGAGCTTGCATGTGAAGAGAGCGGCCTATAAATTTGATAAATATATAAATAACTAATACATAAAATAAATGTTTGGTGTTTGGTTGAGGACAGCGACTGTTTATGTCATGGCCGGCACCCCACCCTACCTGAATCTCCCATCCCTTGTGAGTTATTCCCTCCTCGTGCCAATGAAGCCCTCCCAGACCAGGAACGGGGAAGGAACGACAAAACGCAAAATTCACCACTTGTTTTAACTGTGTATAATATGTCGGATATTGTTTAATGGCTTTAATAGGTTTAAATTTGTCCATCGCCTAGAGCCCCGCGTTTGTGGGGATTAGGCGATCCATGAATGTAATGAAATAAAGAAACTAACAAACAAACGTACCTTAACGCCATGGTAAACCACACGATGGCCAGAAACAGAGTGTTCATTCGATACTGGGCTGTCAGACAATACAGGATGTTGTCCAAAACCTGAAAAGCCCAGAAGATTAATTATGGCAAAATCCTAAGCTTAACTTTGGACACAGTTTATGGCTCTCAATAACATCCCTTGGAGACAGATCAAGATGGGCCCCGGTGTCAGTCTGTTTGCACGAGCGAGTGTCCAGCAGCACCTTCAAGACTTAACAACATTTGTGGCAGGGGATGAGCTTTCGTGAGTCACTGCTCACTTCCTCGGATATAGCTAGAATATGAGTCCATCTGTCCTTATTACAGGTAGAAAATGAGTCCTTCTGCCCACTCTCCAAGATATAAGGACAGATGGACTCACATTCTAGCTGTATCTGAAGAAGTGGCAATAGATAGAACCACAGTTATTTGATAGGTCAAAAGCTAACGGAACTTATAGCTAAAATGTACACTGAACCAATAAACAATATGAAAAAACAATGCAAAAATATCTATTTAATACAATAGACAATACACAAAGGTCCAAAAGTAAATCAACAAAGCATCCGGTACATATACTCGTTTCTGGCAATCTTCATCAGGTGAGGACCATCATATGACTTCATGCATGACTTAGTAGAACAACATCCAAGAGAACAATCCTTTAAGATCAGACTAATCCATCAATATCAATTTTTCATACTGGCATCCTACACAGAGCATTCATGCAAAGTTACAAATAGCTGAGCAAGCTTCGCAGTATCTGAAGAAGTGAGCAGCGACTCATGAAAGCTCCTATCCTGCCACAAATTTTGTCAGTCCTGAAGATGCTACTGGACTCTCGCTCTTTTCTAATACCATCCCTCGTTTGAGGAACAAAGTACCCATATGTGGAAACGAGGCCCAGAAGGAACACCATATTCGTTTCAAAGAGACTGAGAACTCAGAACAATTTGGAAACAGTCTATGCCATTCAACTTCATTCATGCTGAGTCGCATGTTAACAGAATTCACAGGCTGCATCTGGGTTCCCTGCTCGATATTTCTGTCACACATAACTGTGGGTTCACCACCATTTCTATGTGTGCAGAACTCCATTTTGTGATCATGTCACACAGCTTCAGCCTCCCCCACCCTGCACACTGTTTTCCTAACCTGAACTGCCCCTAAAATTAGCCCGCTTTCTAGTGTGGTTGCTTACCTGTTTTTTAATTGAATTGGTCCATGATTTTATTATTTATTTATTTTATTCGTAGAAGAGAAGAGCAGATTGGATTTATACCCTATCCTTCACTACCCAAGGGAGTCTCAGAGTGGCTTACAAACTCCTTTCCCCTCCCCTCCCCACAACAGACACCCTGTGAGGTAGGTGGGACTGAGAGAGCTCTGACAGAAACTGCTCTTTTTCAAGGACAGGTGTGCCTGAACTATGGCTTGCCCAAGGTCATCCAGCAGGTGCAAGTGGAGGAGTGGGGAATCAGACCTGGTTCTCCCAGATTACAGTCCGCGCACTTAACCACTTTTCTCCCCAATGGGATGCAAAGAAGCTGACATCACTCTCCTCTCCTTCGTTTTATCCTCACAACAACCCTGTGAGGTAGGTTAGGCTGAGAGGGTATGACTGGCCCAAGACCACCCAGTGAGCTTTCACGGCACAAGTGGGAATTTGAACCCGGGTCTCCCAAATTCTAATCCAACACTCTTAACCACTACACCATCTTGTATTTTTAATTATTTAAATGTTTTATTTTTTTTTGTTTGCCACCTTACAAACCCTGATTGGGTGTAAAGGCAGCATAAAAATGTTTATAATAAATGCATAAATTTGCCCAATTGGGAAAATCTGTATGTACCTTTTTTCAATGACAACTCATCTTATACTAGTCCCCGAGTTATCTTGTGTTTCCTTCAGTAAATCTAATGTTGAAGCTCAGGTGGTATGCAGAAGTATTTACTTTTCATCAAACACAAGGTAAAAAGACAAGTGAATAATAGAATAAAAATAATTTAATGGGTTCATATCCGCCTACCCCCAAAACCAAATATTTTGTTTGCGGATAAATCAATGGGGTGGTCCAACTACTCTCCCAAAATCCTGTTTTGGGAAGTGGGCATAAAATGGGCATGGCGGGCATATAACCCTAGCTGGAGGCTGCGTTTCATACCTGTTTGAAGGTGGTCGTAAATCTGACCAACGACCGCTGGTACCACGTCCCAGTGGAGCTCTGGATTTCGATAAACTCATCTATCTGCTTGGGAGTTTTTATGTTGGCTACCTGAAAGAAGAAAACCCAAGCCAAAATGTTCAGCTCTTGACACTATCAAACATAATACTCTGTCTAGTTCAGTTTGACCATTGATGTTTTGATTTTACTTCTCACTTGTGCAACGTGAAACCATTTTTGTGCCATTTTAGCCCTTTCCAGATGTTACATCCATGCATACCAAGAACCTACTTTCATGAGGTGGAATCTCTGCTGGGTTCTGTGAGAAGAAGGAGGAAGAGGAGGAGAGGAGGAGGAGGAGGAGGAGCAGAAGAAGAAGAGGAGGAGGAGGAGACTGGATTTATACCCTGCCCTTCCCTCAGAGTCTCAGAGCGGCTTACAATCCCCTCGCCCTGAACCCAGCTGGTCCCATCCCTGTATCTCCTTGCTAATAAATGGATGTAGTTTTGAAAGCACACATAGCAGAACCGAAGAGCAGGAACCTGAGTGAGTCCCCTATTCTTGCCCTGCAAGCTAATGGGAACGCCACACTTCTGGATCCTAGTTCAGCTCCACTAAACACCACCCCATACTGGCTGTCTGCTTGGCATCTCTGGAGGCAATGGAATGGGCTTACCGTGAACACCCTCTCTGGCTCTCCTTTGGCCCGCATGTTGGTGTCATGGACTTGCTTCAGAATCATCCAGGCTTCGTCGTGCTTGCCTATCTAGAAAGACCAAACCAAAGGATACCAGAAACATCACCTCATCCCAAGGATATGCTTTAACGATCTCATCCTTTTTCTCTGTTTTTATTAAGAAACTGCAGGAAACTGCATCATTAAACTAGGATGCTGGATGAGATGGACCACTGGCCTGATCCAGCAGGGCTCTTATATTCTCATGGAAGGACACTCTGATGCGATGTTGCTATAATCAATGAAAAACTTGGCACTCTGAGCTTGGCCAGTGACTACCTGAAAATTCTTCAGCATATTTGTTCATCTCAGTTTGAACAGCTGAGTTGCCACCTTTTCATGGCCTAGGTCCTCGACTTTGACAGCAACCTCTCCCCCCCGCCCAATTTAATAGGTGAACCTTTTCCTGGAAAAGAGATGAAGCGACGGGGAAAGTTTCACCACCTTTTTTGGGGGTTGAATTTTTAAAATATGTGCATGTGTGTGTCTGCATCTGGAAGCCATGGCGACCTCTAGTGACTGACCACTACTGGGGGCCTGGAGGATATTCAGAGAGGTGACTGAGTAAAGCCTGCCCCCACCTCCCGCCTCTGACATTCCAAGGAGGTCTCACATCTCCCTTGCCAGAGCTGACCCTGCTTAGCTTTTGAGATATGATATGATCGGGCTTGCCTGGGCCATCCAGGTCAGGGCTACTTTCACCACCTTTGAACCACCTAGTGTGAAGAGTTCTCCTCAAACTCATGTTGGGCATAAAATTCATCATGCTGTGGATCTTTCATTTTTTACACACACACAAAGTTTCCACCACTGTGGTTCCAAAGGCCTATTTATAGAATTATTTACAGCAGCAAGGTTGCCTTTACTATTCCAGTGCCATTTTAAAGATGTTTTCATTGATGGTGTTTTCTGTTTTGCTGTATCATGCCTTATAGTCTCTTTTGTTACCTGCCCTGAGAATTTTTGGTTACAAGACAGTCTAGAAATGTAACAACAACAGCAAACAACAAATAACAGTAGTAGCAGCAGCAACTATAACCCCCCCCCCCAATAAAGTCTCCTTTTTTCCTTTGTTTCACAGGATCCAATACCCACTGAAATTCAAGCTTGTTGATTTAATTTCCTGGCAAGCCTTCTTACCTCAAGCAAAAAACGTGGACTTTCTGGCATGAACTTCAGTGCGATGAGAGAGGCTATGCAAGGGAGAGAGCAGATGACCACAAAGACCCTCCAGCTGTGGAAGTGGTAGTTGGTTCCCATGCTGAAGCCCCAGCCTGCAAACAGGAAGAGTGAGTGAGTCGGGCTGCCCGCATTCTCCACTAATTTCTCCCGGCCGGTCACAGAGAGAGTGGAGGTCCTTAATTGCTAGCTGACAATCCCCTCAGACTTTCTCAGTGGCCTGCTAACCATGCAGTACCTCTCTGTTCTCCTCTCTTGAGGGTAATATAACACTTTGAGCAAAGCCTCTCATTGCAAAGGTGCCTTTTCTCATTTCCCTTTCCTGTATCTAAACAAACTCGGTTAAGGGCTCCTTGCAGGTCTCCTGCAGTGACTGCACAAACTCCAGCCTTCCAAAAATGCAATTTCAGATCACAACGATTAAGGACAAAATTAGATTTTTGCCAATGATGTTGCCTTATACTGAAGAAAAAGAAGAATTGGTTTTCTGTCCCACCCTTCACTACCCGAAGGAGTCTCGGAGTGGCTTACAACCTCCTTCTCTTCCTCAACCCACAACAGACACCCTATGATGCAGGTGGGGCTGAACGAGCTCTGAGAGAACTGTGACTGACTCAAGGTCACCCAGCTGGCTTCATGTGGAGGAGAAATGGGGAATCAAAGCTGGTTCCCCAGATTAGAATCCTGCCACTCTTGACCACTGCACCTAACTGGCACTCAATGCTCTTATACTGAGTCAACCCATTGGGTTATCATGGTCAGCACTGTCTATTCTGACTGGCAGCAGCTCTCCAGGGGCTCAGGCAGAGCACTCTTACAGAACCTCTTTTTAACTGGAGATGCTGAGGATCAAATTAGGGACCATCTACATACAAAGCAGATGCTCTACCACTGAGCCACAGCCCCTCCCTGAAGAGAGCTGCCTTATGCTGAGTCAGACCAGATTCACCTAGTTTAATGCTGTCATCTCTGACTGGCAGCAGCTTTCCAGGCCCTCAGGTTGAGAAAGGTCTTGCCTAGTATCGGCTGCCTTTGATCATTTAACTGGCTATTCTAGAGAGACTGAATCTGGGGCCTCAATGCAGAAGAGGAGCTCAGCCACTGACCCACTAACCCTGCACCTCTCTGATCAAAAACAGGACTCTGTGCATGCCACAGTTCTGCACACACAAAAGCAAAAATATCTATGACCTCAGCCACGTCCCCCAAACCAGGTGAAGAACACTAAACCCCAATCAAAGGATTTCATCTGGAAGAGGGTGCACTCCATTCAGATGCAGAAGTCAACTCCTGAATAGTTTTAGTGAAGTTCTTTGTGAATTGATGGATGTTTACGCGAATGATTCTTGAGAAGGAGGGAGTTGAAATGGAAAGAGACATCCACGGCTATCCCTTGGATCGCAATTAAACTGGGAGCAAAGGCTTACTTTCTGCATTATAAAGAACTCTTTGGAACTCATTGTGAAAGAAGATTGTTGTTTTAAAAAGTGCATTGTGAAGAGTGAACAATGTGACAAAAAATGTACCAAAATACCCCACTGATGTTATATATTGTTTAGCTGCTTGTTGAGGATTCTTTATGTCAGTAGACTAGATGTTTAGATCACATATTATATCCTCAAAAAGTTTTAAAAATATAATGTATACACAAGCTATTACATTTTACGAGAAGTAATATTGGCTTACACAATGCTCCCTCCGAGATGTGTAGTCTTGTGAGCAAAAATTCTACTTTGTGAGCTCCTGGCATTAAAGTTGTGAGCAAGCAATTTGGCTACTGCATCAGTTAGCTTGCTCTGGAGCCATCCTTTCTGAGCCAAGAGAAAAATGTGTGAGCTGGACGCTAAAAAACTGTGAGCTAGTTCACACTAACTCATCTTAGAAGGAACGCTGCTTACAGAATATATAAAGACTGCCTTTTTAATGCGATGTTTCATCATTCATTCTGGGTGTTCCTCACTGCATTCTCCATTTGTATTTACTACAATTCTGTACAAAGCATGGAAAGTGGCATCAGGGTGGGGAATTAGCTTTCGTTTTTAAATGGAGCAAGTTTCTAGCTCCTTTGGGTTACAAAGATCTATCTGAAGGTTGGTGGCAAAACCTCAGAAGCTGGAGTACAATTCTTGGTGGATCTCCAGTGCCCTGAACAGTGCAGTCACGATGACGAACAAAGCAAAATCATCCGAAGTATGCTGATATGCAAATCTAAATGTGCTGCAGAATTCTGCCTGTTCTCAGTGAAGACTGACCAAACTTTGGCTGAGGACAGACTGGCAGTCTTGGTCGCTCTGCCTCCACTTCAAAAGCGGAGGCAGAGCGGCTATTCAGACGGCCGCATCTGCCCCGAGGAGGCGGCCCGGACACATCACATCCGGCGCCGCGCTCCTCCCGCAGCAGCCGAGCACCCCTTCAAAGGGGTGCTCGGCTGCTCCGGCGCGCATTCCACCCACCGGAGCGGGCGTGAACATGCGCCGGGAGGGGGAGCCACGCGGCATCCACATGCCGCCGTAGGAAGCCACCCACAGTCTGAACACTGCGGGCTGCTTCCTTCCGGCGGGGTGCGAACGCCGCGCCACAGGGGAAATTCCCCCCACCTTAGTCTGCCGCGCCGCGGAGGCGCGGCAGACTACCAGTCTGTCTTCAGCTTTTGAGGACACTTGGGTGAACTATAATTCATCCAAAAGCACACTGCGAAGGCTAATGTGAGATTTTTGCCTGTATAATTTCAGCTGACTCTGAAGCAGGCCCATAGCTAGGGTATTTTTATCCAAGGGGGGCATTTAAATTTTTAAGGGGGCAGTTAAATTACAGTTAATTAAATTAATTTGAATGCCTGTCTTTAAAGGGGGGCTCCCAGCTAGTGTTCCCTCTAAGCTGAGTTAGTGTGAGCTAGCTCACAGTTTTTTAGCCCCCAGCTCACACATTTTTGCCTACGCTCAGGCAGGATGGCTCCAGAGCAAACTAATTGATGCGGCAGCCAAATGGCCTGCTCACATCTTTAATGCCGGTAGCTCACAAAGTAGGATTTTTGCTCAGAAGACTCCACAGTTTAGAGGGAGCATTGAACACAAGCCTCTTCCTACCCCTTGCATTCAAGGGACAGAGCAGGGAGTGCATAGGTTCCTAGCAAAAACCCCTCAGAGGGCATTTAAATGCCTTTTGAGTTCCCTTCTGCAGGGCAAGAAAGCTTAGAAGGGCACTCAGGAGTCCACTTTCAATACATCTCCAACACTCCCCTTTCTGTTTGCCCGGTCCTGCTGTGTACCCCCTTAGGTCACAGTGAGTCTTTCAAAAGCATTAACCACAGTAATGTACAAACAAACAGAAAGTCACTGTTTAATGCAGATAATAAATCACAAACAATATAATAGCCCAACAGGGTCTATATGTGTAATGAACAGCCCAACAGGGTCTACAAACAAAACATATAGGTCTCTCTTATACAGAATATCTTCAAACAAGGACACATAATCTTCAGACGAAGATGCCAGCCTTGATCCTTCGTTTTGTCAGGAGCTTCTTCATCTTGAACCTCTTCAGAACAAGAAATCCAATTTCTATTATATTCAAAGAATATTATTCCAAAAGTAAGAGCATTGATGGGCAACCGATCCAAAAGGGACACAGCCTCACATAGTCGGCTCGCCTACTATGATTTATTATCTGCGTTAAACAGTGACTTTCTCTTTCTCTCAAAAGCATTCCCATGAGCCTCTGGAAAACATGCAAATAAGGTTTCTGGCATGGCTATTTGTGGGGCAGGGCTTTTAATTAAGGGGGCGGGGGCCCCAAGATGCCCCACTGTATCAATGGGACTGCTCTGGAGGGCGCAAGGGCAGGTGGAGTATGAAGAAAGCCCGCCGACCAGTATTTTACTGGTCCAACCTGTGAAAACAGTACTGAGGGACTGAACACCTACGGAATTCCAGATCCCACCAGACTCAATCTGACTGGTAGATTCTCCACCCACGAACCACCCACACACCCACTCCACTCCCCCACCCGAGCTCTGCTTGCTGGAACAATCTAGAAAGGGGGGGTGGCTGTATTTTTAAATCAAAAGATGATGGCACAGTGTGACTGCTGCACATGGATCTGGAAACAGTTACCGTAATGTGGAATGATGCTCCAGGCCATGATGGAGGCGTAAAGACCACCGATCATCCAGAACATGCAAAGCCAGCTCAGGTGTTCCCCTCTCTTCTCACGGGACAAGAATTCAGAAAAATAGGCAAAGACAATAGGGAGTGTGCCCCCGATTCTAAGACAAAACAATGACAAAAAGGAACAGGAAGGATCAAACACCCCATAAAGTCAGCATTCAATCTGTGCAAGTCATCCAGGATTCTGTTTTGAAGAATGAATATGGAGCAGAGGTCCATCAATGGCTATAAGCCACAAGATAGAGATGGAACACTCTGTCTGGGGCAGTGATGCTCTGTTTTCTTGGTGCTTGGGGGGCAACAGTGGGAGGGCTTCTGGAGTTCTGGCCCCACTGGTGGACCTCCTGATGCCCCCTGGGTTTTTGCCACTGTGTGACACAGAGTGTTGGGCTGGAGGGGCCATTGGCCTGATCCAACATGGCTTCTCTTATGTTCTTATGTCTGGGGCAGTGATGCTCTGTATTCTGGTGCTTGGGGGGCAACAGTGGGAGGGCTTCTGGAGTTCTGGCCCCACTGGTGAACCTCCTGATGGCCCCTGGGTTTTGGCCACTGTGTGACACAGAGTGTTGGGCTGGAGGGGCCATTGGCCTGATCCAACATGGCTTCTCTTATATTCTTATGTCAGGGGCAGTGATGCTCTGTATTCTTGATGCTTGGGGGGCAACAGTGGGAGGGCTTCTGGAGTTCTGGCCCCACTGGTGGACCTCCTGATGGCCCCTGGGTTTTGGCCACTGTGTGACACAGAGTGTTGGACTGGAGGGGCCACTGGCCTGATCCAACATGGCTTCTCTTATATTCTTATATGGAGCAGAGGTCCATGAGTGGCTAATTAGATACAAGGTATAGATGGAACACTCTTTCTGGGGCAGTGCTGCTCTGTCTTCTTGGTGCTTGGGGGGCAACAGTGGGAGGGTTTCTGGAGTTCTGGCCCCGCTGGTGGACCTCCTGATGGCACCTGCTGGTTTTGGCCACTGTGTAACACAAAAGTGTTGGACTGGAGGCCATTGGCCTGATCCAACATGGTTTCTCTTATGCTCTTATTTTCTTAACCTTGAGTATTCCATAGAACAGATGTGGAATTTGGCATCCAGAAAATCAAGCGCTTCACTTTGAAAAGGAAGCAAGTTACTAGTCCTTATGACTGCAAAAGTGAGCATGAACACATTGGGACAGCGCCTGATGAAAACTCGGAAGCCAGAGGGGGTTAATAAGGACATAGAATCAGAGACAGAGGAGACTGTGTTCTGTACTTTTTAGGAGTCCCTACCAGAAGCAAAATAAACTATTCCAAGTGAGGAAATTTAATGTGTCTGTTGAATTTTCATATTTTATTCTGGTAGCAGATGTTTTCTGAGCACCAGACTGGAATTCCCTTGGCAGACTCTGAACACACATGAAACTGCCTTACAGTGAATCAGATTCTGGGTCCCTCCAGGTTAATATTGTCTACTCAGACTGGCCGGGGCTCTCCAGGGGCTCAGGCCGAGGTCTTTCACATCACCTACAGCCTGGTCCTTTTAACTGGAGATGCTGGGGATTGAACCTGGGACCTTCTGCATGCCAAGCAGAGGCTCTCCCACTGAGCCACAGCCCCTCTTGACAGCTCTCCAGGGTCTCAGGCGGAGTTCTTTTACATTACCCACTGCCTGGTCCCTTTAACTGACAATGCCGGGGATTGAACCTGGGACCTTCTGCATGCAAAAAGAGAGGCTCTTCCACTGAACCAAACCCCTCCCCTGAGTCTGGGGACATTTCAGAGCAACATAGAGTGCCAGTGTATTTAAACATCTCACTCCCTAAGTTCCAGGGCTCAAAATGACAGTTGCATTCACGACTGCATTCCCATTCAGGCGACACTTCATACCTTGAATAGAACAAAATTCAGGTTTTGGAGGCAGTATTTAGAACCTTAGCCCAAAATAATTACTGTATTTTTTGCTCCATAAGACTCACTTTTTCTCCCCCAAAAAGTGGGAGGGAAAATGTGTGCGTCTTAAACCCCCCTCACCTTTCCCAAGCCACGGCACCGAGCAGAGCTAGGTGCGTCTTATGGTCAGGTGCGTCTTATGGAGCGAAAAATACGGTAATTTTACAGATCTACTGTGCCATTTGCCTCCCTGGAGCAAGTCAGCCTCTGCCCTCGACCCCAATCCCCCACCCTCCAGAAACTGGGGAGAAAAAAAATAGCCAGAAAATATCCTCCATAGTGACACTCTAGGCTTTCCCCCATTTCTTTATGGCCCTTACCACAGAGATAAGGGGAAATTCCTAGAGTGTCAACTGGAAGTGATGTCACATCCTCCGAAATCTCCGCCCTCCCCAGGCACCCCCCTCAGCACCTCCCAGCATTTGCTGAGAGAATGCTGCTCACAACTCTGTGGAGATGTCAAATCTTGCCAGCTTTCCCCTTCATGAAACAGAGTCCAGGCCTTTCCCGAGGAGAACGCCAGACCCACCCGAAGCCAGAGATAAGGCGGCAGAAGAGGAAGAATCCATATCCCTGTACGAAGGAGGAGAGGAAGGCAAAGGCAGCATTGATGGAGAGAGAGACGATGAGACACTGCTTCCGGCCCAGTTTGTCGGCCAGGCCACCCCACAGGACGGCACCCAGCATCATGCCCAGGTAGACAATCAGTCCTGCGGGAGAGAGACGGGGAGAGAAGGAGGGGAGTTCAGAAGCAGATCCACGCCAGTCCTATTTTTTAAAGGGGGCAGCCCCGTTAGGTCGGCTGTGGCGAAGCTAAACGGCAGTTCGGCAGTACAAGCAGGCAAGGCGGGATATAAATCGAAATCAATCAATCAATCAGTAAATCAATCAATCAATCAATCAGTCAATACAAGCTGCATTTCAGCATAAACTCAGACTCTTGGAAGCCTCTGCCAGAATACATTTTTCTTAGTCTTTAAAGCGACTCCTGTTCATTCCGCTCATGGTTCCTGTAGCAGATTAAAAAAAACTACCCAGAGGCCAATGCTCAGAAACGCTACACCACACGCTTTGTGGGGGTCACACCCAATGCTCCCGCTAAGCTGTGGAGTCTTGTGAGCAAGAATTCTACTTCACGAGCTCCTGGCATTAAAGTTGTGAGCGAGCGATTTGGCTGCTGCATACATTAGTTTGTTCTGGAGCCCTCCTTCCTGAGCGAAGACAAAAATGTGTGCCCCGGAGGCTAAAAAACTGTGAGCTAGCTCACACTGACTCAGCTTAGAGGGAACATTCCCTCTAAGCTGTGGAGTGTTGTGAGCAAAAATTCTACTTTGTGAGCTCCTGGCATTAAAGTTGTGAGCAGGCAATTTGGCTGCTGCATACGTTAGTTTGCTCTGAAGCCATCCTTCCTGAGCTAAGACAAAAAGGTGTGAGCTGGAGGCTAAAAAACTGTGAGCTAGCTCACACTAACTCAGCATAGAGGGAACACTGGTTACACCTTCCATCCACAACCTGTCTGGTTAAAATTGGATCTCAGGGACCACAGCTTGGAAAGACGCTCTGCTGGATGAACGGGTGCTAGCTAATGAGATAAACAGATGGCCATTGTGGCATCAAGGTTACAGTGTCAGCCTGGGATCAGAGAGACCCAGGTTCAAATCTGTGCCATGGAAGCTCACTGGGTGATGCTAGACCAGGCATACGCTCTCAGTCCTCACAGGATTGCTGTTGTGGAGACAAAATGGAGGACTGGAGAACTGGAAAGCCGGTTTGGTGTAGTGGTTAAGTGCGTGGACGCTAATCTGGGAGAACCAGGCTTGATTCCCCACTCCTCCACTTGCACCTGCTGGTGTGACCTTGAACAAGCCATAGTTCTGTCAAGAGCTGTTCTCTCAAGAGCAGTCCTCGAAAGAGCTCTCTCAGCCCCACCTACCTCACAGGGTGTCTGCTGTGGGGAGGGGAAGAGAAAGGAGCTTGTAAGCCACTCTGAGACTCCTTTGGGTAGTGAAGGGCAGGGTATAAATCCAATCTCCTCCTCCTCCTCTTTTTCTTCCCACAGCAACCCCTCATGGGGTTTTCAAGGCCAGAGACATTCGGAGAGGGTTTGCCCTTGCCTGCCTCTGCGTAGCGACCCTGGACTTCCTTGGTGGTCTCCCATCCAAAGACTGTCCAGGAACGCCCCTGCTTAGCTTCCAGGATCTGACAAGATCAAGCTCGCTCTGGCCATCAAAGTCCGGACATAGATCCGCCATATGCCCTCCGGTGCCCTTGGGCTGACTGCGGACTAAGGTGGTAATAAGTAAACGGATGGATTCCTGCAGCAGAGAAAATCAGATATTATTCCCTTTTTTTCTTGCTCTCAGTTTGTGTTAGTCGATCTGTTAGTTTCTATTTCTTCTTGTGTTACTTTTTATTCTAACTCCCCCCCCTTCTTTTTTATTTCGTGTATAAAAGCCTTCATAGAACTCATATTAAAAAAAAATGCCTTCCAGCGGAAATGCACCATTCTTTGAATCGGAAATGCACAGCTGCGCTCTGCCCGAATACATTTCCACCAGAGGGCGTTGTGAGCTAACTCCTCTGGCCTGGCCTTCCTAACTAACCCCCTACACACACAGAGGCAAACACACACATTCCAGAATGATTCTTTTTTGGTGTGGTGGCTACAAGAATTTACCATACCAGGTTTATTACGGCCAGCTGACCAGCAATAGAAGCATGAAATAGTACAATTGCCAGCCACAGACCCCCCCATTAACATCGTAATCATATCCCCCAGCTTCTAAATCCTATCCAAAATTATTCTCTCTAAAACTATCCCCAGTCTGTGCTTTTTGTTAAAAACTTTCACTTATCTCTATATCTAATTCCCAAGTGCCCCCCCCCCGCATGCGGATACCTAAATCCGTGGGGGGGCACTTGGAGGGTGGGGAGGGGGTTCTGCAGATGGGGGGTGATCCCCCCATTTGCAGAAAAATAAAAAAAGTTTAAAAAGTTTTCGGGGGATACTGAAATCCCCTGAAAAGTAAAAAAGCGTTCCCCGTGCATGTGCGGGGAACGCTCTTGGAACGGCAGCGGCCCGGCGAGAGTCGCTGAGGCCAGCCGACAGTCCACGGAGGAGGTGGAAGGGGGCGAGCGGCAGGCCCGGCGAGAGGCACCGAGGCCCGCCGGGAGTCTCGGGGGGGAAGGGGGTGAGCGGCAGGCCCAGCGAGAGGCGCCGAGGCCCACCGGGAGTCTCTGGGGGGGGGAAGGGGGTGAGCGGCGGACCTGGCGAGAGCCGCCAAGGCCCGCCGGGAGTCTCTGGGGGGGAGGGGGCAGAGGAAGGGGGGAAGGGGGCGGAGGAAGGAGGAGCAGCTGTCAGCTTCTCCCCCCCCACACGAATATCATGGCTCCCCCCTTGTTTATTCCTAAAACCCAATATTTTGCTACTACCAGGGTTACTGACTTCTTGGTCTCTTCCAACAAATATCTCGACAGCACAGTATCTGCAATTTTCAAATAAATGTCCAAGGGTTTAAATTGGGTGAGTAAAGGAAAATTTAACTGTTGTCTCTCCCCGGCATAAAGTTTAGTGTAAAAGAACGTGAGCGATTGTTTCAACTTCTTTATCTGAGCAGAGCCAAGATCTTTGATGTATAGGCCAACGGAGATAACTTCCTTGCAGTAACTTAGAAGGGACGGCATCAAAACGCGCTCTAGAAAACGCCCATCTATACAGTCCATATGCAATGTTAGAACGACATGATACTGCTGCAAATCCAGGCCAAGATTTTAGGTTACTGTATGTCCTGGGTAAAAGCGCACCATCAGTTTGGATCTCAGTGTTAACCAACCAAAGATTTTGCTTTACTCAGACCATTTCCAGAAGATTTCCTGGACATAACCTGATAGTATTTAGCTTATCGATTATTCTGGCCGACCAGTTGTGAGACTTCTGAATCTAACCAATAAGCCAGACCTTTGATGAAGCAAAGTTCCTTTATTCTTAATGATGGTTCAGGTACTTCATGTTTGTTAGAGATACTTAGTTACAGACAGTAAGGATTAATATACCCCCCACCTCCAGGTGACAGCAGGCAAAGAGCCAATCAGAATAGTTACAAAAAAGCGCAAAATTCTCTGAGCCGTTAGTTCCCAACGAAAAGGCACTAAAGCACTAAAATCCCCCCCATGCCCCTTAGTGACCTCTGATTGCAGACCAGACACCTGGTTAGAATAACAGTTCCACAGTTCCCCAAGGTTACAAAAGCAGATAAAACATTCGAGTCTCCAAAGAGAGAAAAGGGAGGTGACGAGCCCTGATAGCCAGGCTGTTTATGACACGATAGAATGCAGCAAGCCATCCTCCCGGGGAGAAAAAGATACATTAAACAGGACAGGCAATAAACCTCAAGGCAACGTGTAAATTACAGATAGACACCCCAGATACCAAGAATTAATGGCAGAGGCTTTAGGAGGCTCTGACATCAGTCTGGATATGGGGCTAGAAGCAGGGGGGTCAGTCCTATTGGCTTCAGGTGGATTCTCAACCAATAATAAACCGAAATTGTCCAGATTTTCAGTTCTGCTCTTGGTATACCAGCCTCCTGTCTTAAGACCACATTAGCTGTACATTTTGGTACATTAAACAGTGCTCTGAGGAATTTAGATTGCACTCTCTCTAGTGTCTTATAATTACTCTTGTTATTTAAGATTATTTGCATGCCATAAGTAAGCAGTTTAGGAGAACCCGTGCACACTGGGTGTGCTACCAGTCCTGGTCCAGTTTAATGCCTGAGACCTGCTAACTGTCAGGTTCCCTGTCATGTATTGTATGCGTTCCTCCCGCCTGGAGTATGACAACCCAGGAGTCTCCATGTCAGAGCGTTCCTTCCTCCCCTTCCTTGCGCTTGTGGCTCCGGTAATCTGACCCTTTGAAGCCTAGCCTTGAATTGTTATTGTAACGAAGAAACTCCAGGTGGTTCATTGTGTGGGAATAGCTTTGCCTGTCTCGTGGGAGGGGGTGCTTGCTTGCCAAGTGTAATCTCTGCTTCTCCTCACGCTTTTGGTGGGAAGACAAATGGTTAGAGTTGTGTGCCTTTTGGGGGGGGTTTTCTGATTGGTGTCATTGACAAGACCTTTAAGAATAAATGGACTTTTGATTTCATCACAAGGCCTGGCTTATTGGATCTATTCAGTACCTCACACTAACCCAGGGGTGTCAAACATGCAGCCCAGGGGCCGGATCAGTAAAAGTAAAAAAAAATCCTTTGTGTTTGTGTCCTTTATAAAGTTTATATCTCCGCTACCTGGCATTACATTTTATGGCACACATGGCCCAGCCCAACTAGGTCTCATCTATGTCAGATCTGGCCCTCATAACAAGTGAGTTTGACACCCCTGTGCTAACCCATCCCAGCACATGTGGGAGTGGGGAGAAAGGCAGTAGACAGAGAGTCTCTGTTTGACTGTAGGTAGGAGAGGCAGGAAGAATCTCCCCAGGGAGGGTTTTGTGGCAAGATCCCAAATGGCAGAAAGGGAGGGAGGGAGAGAGGGAGGGGAGGGGAGAGATGGAAAGAAAGCAAATAGATGGGGAGAGAAGAAAGGAAGGAAGGAAGGGGAGAAGAGAGGAGAGATAGAAAGAAAGCAAATAGATGGGGAGAGAGGAAAAGAAGGGAGGTAGGGAGGGTTGGATCTATACACCTCCCTTCACTACCCAAAGAAGTCTCAGAGTGGCTTACCATCTCCTTTCCCTTCCCCTCCCCACAACAGACACCCTGTGAGCAATGCTCCCTCTAAGCTGTGGAGTCTTGTGAGCAAAAATTCTACTTCGTGAGCTACTGGCATTAAAGCTGTGAGCGAGCGATTTGGCTACTGCATAAGTTAGTTTGCTCTGGAGCCATCCTTCCTGAGCTAAGGCAAAAAGGTGTGAGCCAGAGGCTAAAAAACTGTGACCTAGCTCACACTAACTCAGCTTAGAGGGATCACTGCCTGTGACATAGGTGGGGCTGATAGAGCTCTCCCAAGAACTGCTCATGAGAGAACAGCTCTGAGAGAACTTATGACTGACCCAAGGTCACACAAGCAGCTGCATGTGGAGGAGTGGGGAATCAAACCCGGTTCTCCCAGAATAGAGTCCGTGCTCCTAACCAAACTGGCTTTAGGTGAAAAAGAGCAGTTGAAGAAGGTTCCAGGAAAGATTATGGAGTCTGGTATTTTCATGCTTTTGTGAAAAGACAAGACAATTTCTCGGGAGGCCAGTCTTTTCGACGCAGACTGGCAGCGACTCTCCAGGGTCTCAGGCAGAGGTCTTTCACATCACCTGCTGTCACACTGGGGACTGAACCTGGGACCTTCTGCATGCCAAGCAGATGCTCTTGAAGGATTATTTGGGCTAGCAGAGTGCTCAAGGCACATAACGCAGCGCAGTCTATCTGGTTGGTGTGTGCTGAGAAGAAACACTCTGAGCCTCTTGCTCTTTGCAAGGGCTAATATGAGTCCTTTGTTGTAAGGAACTACATTCTAGACAGGATAGGGGCAGGATTCTAATCTAGTCTAACTAGCTAAGGTGGATAGAGATGTAGGAGGCATGTCCTGCCCTCGTGGTGCCAAGATGGAAAAGAGAATGACACAGTGTCAGGTTGGCTGGAAGGAAGATTCCCCAAGAGTAGCAATCTACACATGAAAGGGATAGTGTCAGGGCAGTAGAAAGAAAAGATGATTCTGGCCTCCCTATCTCTCCAACTCTCCTATAGACCCCTGCTCTGAAGTCTGAGGCTAAGAGACCATGCAAAGGCCTTCACTTCCAACAGCTCGGCCACTGGCCCTTTAACATGCCAGAAAAGATCTTGGTGGGCCACTGCAGTGGAGGGGCTCTGCCAACTCTGGGAAATTCTTGAAGATTTGGATGTGGAGCCTGGGGATTGCAGGATTTGGGGAGGGGAGGGACACTGATCTGCTGTCTGGATATCAGTTGTGATTCCAGGAGATCTCCAGGCCTAGAGTTTCCAGACATGGCCTGGCAACCAGTAGGAGATGCAGGGAGGAAGCTACTAACCAATGGGGGGAGCTGCAATCATCTTTGTTATGTGATGAGGGTGACACTCTACCATTCAACCAAACTCTGTGGTTTCCATAGAGTTGTTGGATATCAGGGCTAGAGTGTCGCCCCAGCACAATGCCAACAATGCTTCCGGTTTGCGCCAGAAGTGACATCATCCCACTGGTGCCACGTGACCAGCCTGTTTCCACCCACTAACCTGCTGAACATCAACAGGGAGCAGACAAAATTGCTGGGAGTTTGCCCACCAGAAGTGAGCACCTGGCAAGTGTCGTAAGTCCGTCTGTGCTGAGTAATGGCTCAGATTTCTCAGATGAAGCCCTGCTAGCCCTGAGCTGGTAACTGAACAGCTGGCTCTGAAGAACAAGAGATCAGGTTACCAGCTGATCAAGACTCAGAGTCACAGCCTACAGCTGAAACCGAGCCAACCCCTTGTAGCTCTGAAGCAGTAAACAAGTCCTCAGTAGCCACTCCCAGCCCACCTAGCTCACCCACACCTTTGCAGCGCCGACGCTGTCAGACACTTAGAGTTGCAAGAAAGGAGTGGTGCAAGACTCATGGCCCATCATCAGCTGTCAGTTGAAGAGATGAATGAGTGGTTTTGAGATGACTGCCAAGGAATTGGCTGGGAGTTTAGATCATTAACCATTGGCTATAAATTCAGCTGGGAGAAGCAGCAGTTTGTGGAGACAACAAGTACACTTTGCTACTGAGCCAACTGTGCTGCTACTGGACTTCTGCAACCATGAACCTCGAACTGGACTTGACAACTGGCTTTTCTGGAACCCCTGACCTCGGATTGCTGCCTGGAACTCCTCAACCCTAGACTGGACTTTGGTAAACTTGCTCTCTGGAACCCCTGACTTTTGGACTGGACTTTGGTCACTCTCTGCAACCCTGCCTGTGACCTGCCCCGCTGGACCTCCAGCCCATGCCTCCTGGGGAACCTTCATCAGTACAGCAAGCCTACTCCAGGCCACTTCTGGAGCTTGACAACCCTAGTTGCCAATTAGAGCCTGGGTGACTCTGGTACTGTTGCTGAGCCGGCTCAACTCAGGCCCAGCCGCAATGAACGGGCACCTCTGGCTCCGTCAGAGCCAAGCATCCACTGTGGTCCAGCCTGTATTGGCTGGACTCACCTTCTTTCTGAGCCATTTTTGCTTCCCTGTTACCAGTTCCTGCTTCTCCACCCTGCTGGTTCCCTGAACGCCCTCTTTCAGCAGGAGTTCTCTTCTGGTGGGCGGCCAAACATTTGCAAATGTCAAGGAAGAAAGAATGTACTTGCGGTGGAGTAATAATCGGGGACAGGCATCGTACCCTGAGCAGTTCTCGTGGAGCCGAGCTGACTGTGAAGAGGAAGCCTTCAGCCACTGGCTCAGTTGGTCCTTGCCAACGGCACACAGAGAATGGATTCGCCTCACTGCCCGCCCCCGCCCAGGGTGCTTCGCTAAATTAAAGAGATCCTGTTAATCAGACCTCGGCGGAGCCCATAAATACCGTAATTTCTCCTAATCAGAATGTGGGCAGATCCTTCCTTGTGAATCACTGCTTTTTCAGACGCTTGGCTGCAAGCCAGCCACGGTTCCCTTTCATTTATTCATCATTCAATTTTGTTATCCCCCACCCCCCCCGGGGACCGTTATTCAACGGCTTGATCACGCATTCAAGGATACACACACATTCGTCACAGAGCTTATTTTACGGTGGCATCTGAAACTCCAATTTATAGTAGTATACAGTCGGGTCTTCCTTCTCGTCACTGTATAGATTACTGGACTGCAGGGGTTGGCAGCTGGGGAAAGTCCTGGGCTAAACCCCACTTGCCGATTGCTCACAATTCTCGATACCATAGACCCTAGGAGAAATGACAGTCCTAGAGTGACATCACATCCCTGCTGAGTTCCCTCTCCTCCCCAAAATCAACCACCCACCAGCACCACCCTGAAATCTCCAGGAATTTCCTAAGCTGGAATTGGCAACCTATCTCTACCTGGAGCTCTACCTCAGCCCAGGTCTCCCATTTATGCACCCAGGGTAGGGAGATTTACTCACTCCAGACTCAGTTGCCCACCACTGAGGAATGGGAGGGGAAAAAATTACCTCAGCATAGTGACACTCTAGGAATTTCCCCTAGTCTCTATGGTAAAGACCATAGAGACTTGGAAAGGCAGCCTAGAACATTACTGAGAAGAGATATCACATACTATGAAGACTCCACCCTCCCCAGACAGTGACCTCTCCCAAATCTCCCAGCATAGGGGGATATTGATCCTGGCCTACCTTGCAGGGCTCTTCCAGTGTCTGAGAAGCCCACTGAATGCTGGAAGTGATGCATGAAGGGCAAACATTATTACCAACCCTGCTTTTCTCAATGACTCTGGGCAGTGCACCGGAGAAGTTGTTCTTTCGGTTACCAACTGCAGGCTGGGAAGTTCCAGGAGATTTGGGAGAGAGCAGGGTTCAGGGAGGGGAGGGCCCTCAGCAAGGTCTATTGCCATGGAGTCCACCCTCCAATGCAGCCGTTTCCTCCAGAGGAACTGATCTTTGTAATCTGGAGATCTGTTGTAATCAGCGTTCCCTTTAAGCTGAGTTAGTGTGAGCTGGCTCACAGTTTTTTAGCCTCCGGCTCACAGATTTTTGTCTTAGCTCGGGAAGGATGGCTCCAGAGCAAACTAATCTATGCAGCACCCAAATCGCCCACTCACAACTTTAATGCAAGTAGCTCACAAAGTAGAGTTTTTGCTCACAAGACCCCATAGCTTAGAGGGAGCATTGGTCATAATACCGGGAGATTAAATTCCAGGAGATCAACAGGCCCCTCCCGGAGGATGGCAACCTTCGTCGTTCCTGAGATTTGAAAAACAACACAGAAACTCCCCCCTCCCTTTGGAGATGATGGAGGTTTCCTAGCCACTGCCAACGGAACGAAGTGGCCACTGAGTGGAGCAGGGCCCCTGTTTCCCTTCTATCCGGTTTTAATGCCCCTGTCCCCACAACCAGTTTTATGCCCAAGTTGGGATGTACCCCAGCTATAGGATACAAGAGGGCCTGCCCCACCTACTGAGCGCTCTGCTGGTTTCCTCAGCCACAGCTTTCTCTGCATGGCTTTGGAAGCGACCGGAGCGCTGGCTCTTTGGGTTCAAGATCTGTTCAGCAAAAATCAGTGGCAGGTGGCCAGCCATTCAAAATGAGTCTTGCCAAACTGCAGCATGGGAAAGGATCGCCATACGGGCATGAGCCCACCTGACCACGACGGTTACCTGCAGAGGTCCCGCTTTCAGTGCCCCACCTTCTGCGATCATGTGGGTGGCCACCTAGAACAGGGCCTTCTTAGTCATGGCCCCAAAGCTCCGGCACTCCTTCCCCCCCCCCCGGAGATTTGTCCGCCCTCTCTTATTGCCATCTTCCACCAGCAGGTGGAGTCTTTTTGGCTTCATTTGGCATCCCCTTGATGACCCTGCCTTCTGAACTAAGGTCTTAATTGCTGTTTTTAGGTTTTGCATGTATTTTAACTGTTTTTTAAAAAAATTGATTTAATGATGTATGTTTCGTTGGGGGTAGGGATGACAAACTCCAGAAGACGCCTGGGGACCCCCTGGAATTATAGCTCATCTAGACTACCGAGAACAGTTCCCCTGGGGGGGAAATTGATGCTTTGGAGGGTGGACTCAATGGCGTTGTATCCCACTGAGGTGCCTGTGCTTTGATTCCCCACTCCTCCACATCCAATGCTCCCTCTAAGCTGTGGAGTCCTGTGAGCAAAAATTCTACTTTGTGAGCTCCTGGCATTAAAGCTGTGAGTGAGCAATTTGGCGACTGCATAAATCAGTTTGCTCTGGAGCCACCCTTCCTGAGCTAAGACAAAATTGTGTGAGCCGGAGGCTAAAAAAAACTGTGAGCTAGCTCACACTAACTCAGCGTAGAGGGAACATTGGCAGCTGCTGGAGTGACCTTGGGTCAGTCATAAGTTCTTTCAGAACTGTTCTCTCAAGGGCAGTTCTCCAGAGAGCTCTCTCTGTGTCTGTTATGGGGAAGGGAAGGGAAGGGAAAGGAGATTGTAAGCCACTCTGAGACTCCTTTAGGGTTGCCAGCCTCCAGGTGGGGCCTGGGGATCCCCCGCTTTTACAACTGATCCCCAGCTGACAGAGATCAGCTCCCCTGGAGAAAATGGCTGCTCTGAAGGGTGGACTCTATGGCATTGCACCATGCTGAGGCCCCTCCCCTCCCCAAACCCCGCCTTCTCCTGGCTCCACCCCCAAAGTCCCCAGGTATTTTCCAACCTGGACTTGGCAACCCTAGACTCCTCTGAGTGGTAGAGGGAGGGGTAGAAATCCAATCTCTTCTTCTTCTTCCTAGGCTCCACCCCCAAATCTCTAGGAAGTTCCCAAACTGGAGATGGCAACCCTACCCGTCACCTCACCCCCTGCCAGTGGCTAGAGGGGGGGACCTGGCAACCTTGGGGGGGGGGAATCAATTTTAATGGATTTAAAATCTGATTTTATCACACATGTTTTAAATGGGTGGCCGCCTCAGTGGCGATGAGTCAGGGCAGAAAAGTGGGGCGCACATTTTGTAAATAAAATAAAAAGAGTCAATGATTGCAACGGATGAGGGGCGTCTATTTCCCCCACCCCGCCCCTGTCCTGCAGAGATTTCACTCCCAGCAACGCGATGGAGGGAACGGAAACCTGAACCCTGAACAGGGCAAGAGCAGCGCAGGGGGCTATCCGAGAGGCAAGTCCCAGAAAACAGAGACGGGCCCTGCTACATCGAGCCGGGTTGGCGCGTGGTCGTCCCCCATCCCCCAACTGTGAGCCCCGCCAACGAAATCCAGGTTCGTTTTATTTTATTTATGGGGGGTGTTTTTATGCCACTTCCCCAGAGTCCTCCTGTCCTGCTGCTGCTGCTGCTGCTCCCGGATTAAAAACAAATGACCCGGCAGAGTAAATTGCTTTCTGCAGGGAAAATCCATCTTGCCAGCTGTTCAGCCAAAGCTGCTTAAAACAAAATGGGCCACACACGCACAACATCTCTGACCTCACCTAACCATTTGGGTTTTAACTGGTGCTGTGTCATCAGCACCAGGGGTCAGCCCTGTGGGGAACCTACCAAGGGCCACACACAGAGAGACCCCCCCGTCCCCGTCAAGGGGCCTACGGCCAACCGCCGACCCTGCTGCTTCTCCTTTCTGCTGTTGTGTGCTTGCCCTCTTGGAAAGAGAGGAAGGAAGGAAGGAAGGAAGGAAGGAAGGAAGGAAGGAAGGAAGGAAGGAAGGAAGGAAGGAAGGAGGGGGAGGGAGGGAGGGAGGGAGGGGAGGGAGGGGAGGGAGGAGATTGGATTTATACCCAGCCTTTCACTACCCAAAGGAGTCTTCGAACAGCTCACAATCTCCTTTCCCTTCCCCTTCCCACTACAGACATCCCATGAGGTAGGTGGGGCTGAGAGAGCTGTTTCAAGGACTGCCCTTGAGAGGACAGTTCTGAGAAAACTTGTGACTGACCCAAGGTCACACCAGCAGTTGCACGTGGAGGAGTGGGGAATCTGCTCCTTTCAGGAAGTAGTGTGGATTGGGTCCAGCGGGAGAGAGGACAATTGATTGGGCCGCTGGCAAGACCTTGATCCCACCAACGACCGCTGGCCCACGAGCCCCCCCCCCCCCTCCCACTGCAGCAGCACAGGATATGGCTGACATCTCCTTCTGGGCCTATCCCGGCACTGGCTGAGTCCAGGCCAAGACCCCACAGCAGTGCCACAAGGGCTTGGCTAGAGGTGGTCAGCCTTCAAGTGGGGCCTGGATATCTCCCAGAATCACAGCAGGTCTCCAGACTACACACATCGGTTCCCTGGGAGAAAAGGGAAGTTTGCGAGAGAGGACTGCATGGCGTCACTTCCTGGCTGAAATCTCTCCCCGGGCTCCACCCCAAAACTCCAGGAATTTCCCACCCTGGAGTTGACAACCCTAGCCAGGCCTGGCCAGGCCAATAGCCCTCGGCATAACAAAATATTTCAGACTGACCCTGAATGTTAAACGGTAATGTTGGGATCAATGTGGAGAAAATTCAAGAGAAAATGGGCAGATTCTGGGGGGAAGAGGAGGCGGGGGAGATTGGATTTATACCCTGCTTTTCACTCGGAGTCTCAGAGCAGTTTACAATCTCCTTGTAATCTCCCCACCACAGACATCCTGCGATGTAGGTGGGGCTGAGAGAGCTCTTTCGAGCACTGCCCTTGAGAGAACAGCTCTGAAGGAACTTGTGATTGACCCAAGGTTACATCAGCAGCTGCATGTGGAGGAGTGGGGGATCAAACCCGGTTCTCCCAGATTAGAGTCCGCGCTCCTAACCACTACATCAAACTGGGTGATAAAAGGGCGAAACCAGAAAAACAAATAGTTCCAGTCCTGACAGATCACCTTGGATCTTCCTCTAACATGGGAGCTAAGTGCCAGTTTTGAAGCCTCTGCCAAATGAGGTGACATATAGCTGTACCCTGGTGTTTGTCCCCAGCTTCTGGAACCCAGAGATATACTTCCAATGAACATGGAGGCTCCATTTACCTAACTGCCCTTACCAGATGCGAGGAGTATACTGAACAGTTCCTTGGACGGGGGTAAGTGGCAGTGGACGACTGCATGCCGACACTACCCCTAAGGCTTCTGGATCACAACGTATTATCTCGTCCAGTTCACAGTGCAAATGGAACAGGGGCAATTGGACAGTGTCCATGCCAACTCCACAGTCTTGGTGGACATCAAAAACTATCCAGACATTTTCCAGTCCAGACACAGCCTGAAGCTCTCGCTTCGTAAGACAAAGAATTAAGCTACTGGAACATTTAGAAGTTCAAGGTGCGTGGGAAGATGAAGAAGAACAGAGCAAATTTCTGGAGGGAACATTATTTCCACAATTCCTTTTTCCTTTTTTTTTTAAAAAAAAACTCACGCTGTGCAGTATCAAAGGCAGAATCAAAATGACTAATTGTTCTTATTAAATTTGGCTTCCTTTTGCTTCGTTGTTTAGTTTCATACCAGCTGCCTCTTTAAAAAAGCAGAGGGGGGAAATTCAGTAGCATGTATACTTACGCCAGGATCCTCAAACTGCTTGAGTAAATAGGAGCCACCTATCTTAAATCCACTCTTGCCTTCTCAATGGTTTGCAGGCCACAGACTGACCAGATTCTGAACTTGTTTACTTTGAAGTAGGATCCACTGAAATCTATGGCATTCGCTAGGATTCTCTTCCACATAAATGTGCTTAGAGGGGAAGTATTAGAACAGTGCTAGAGGATTGTAATGGTCAGGAGTCATTTCGCAGAAAAAGAGGTGCAGGAGCTCATTAGCATAACTCATTTGCATATGCCACACCCCCTAACATACCGGAAGTGTGTCAGAAGGCAACACCCACCCCTCAGGCTCCACTCCACAGGTGAGTGAAACTGACCGGCTCTTCCTCCATTCCCTTCCCCATCCAATACTTTGTGCAATAAAAATAAGTGTCAAGAACACACCCTCCTTCTCTTCCTGCTCCCTTGAAACCACCAGGTTTCAAGTAGACTTGAGATACCCAGGACATGTGCACCACCCATCCCTTTCCCTTCCCCTCCCCACAACAAGACACCCTGTGAGGTAGGTGGGGCTGAGAGAGGTCTTTTGAGAACTGATCATGAGAGAACAGCTCTGAGAGAACTTGTGACTGGCCCAAGTTCACACCAGCAGCTGCATGTGGAGGAGTGGGGAATCAAACCCGGTTCTCCCAGATTAGAGTCCAACTCCTGACCACTACACCAAACTGATGGGGTGGAAGCTGCTGAAGGGTTGGTGAAATTTCTCCAGTACTTATGTGCCATATGCCCAGATAAAAAATAGTATACTTAGAAAATTTATATGCCACCTTGAGCAAATCTCTGGAAAAGCAGCACACAGTCATAAAAGGAACAATGATAAAATTATCAATATTAAAACAAAACATTAAAAACAATAAAGACCCTAGCAGGGCTTTCCCCGGGGCGCTGCGCCTCTGCACTGCTCGGGGAAGCCGAGGAGGGGGCGGGGCTTGGTCATGTGCCCGCCCCCTGGGCTCCTCACTCCCGGAGCTGCGCTCCTGTGTGCTCCCGCTCCAACGGACCCCTGGTAATGGTTAGAGTAATAATAATTAGCAGTTCGAAAGAAAGAAATTGCAAGGAGATAAATAGATACCACTTCAGTGGGAAGGGAACAGTGTTCCATGCGCCTCGGCGTTTAGTCATGCCAGTCACATGACCATGGAAAAAGTATTTGGACAGCGCTGGCTCTTTGGCTTGGACATGGAGATGAGCACTGCCCCCTAGAGTCAGATTCGCCTGGCTTTCAAGCAAGGGAAACCTTTCCCTTTTTACAGGTAGGGTAGCCAACAGCCTGAAAAACAAAAAACCTATCTCTTTAACAGAAGCTTAATGGGCTGCTATTTGCCAGGTGATGTTATTTACCTCCACACCACATCCATTTCAACACCTTAAACCTCTGTTAAGGGGGAAGGACATTATTTCTCCAGGCTGCTGGCAACCCTAAAAACCACACCTGGGTGCCAGATGCATCAAGTCCCTTGCCATCTCAAAAAATGGGTGTTCTACAGGAGACACATGCATTTGTGGCCTCTAAGTTTTGGGGAAAATACAGCAATTACGAAGCAACACAGTAGAGGATGGTGAAAGTATAAACTGTAAGGTGAGGGGGGGACTCTCCCATAGTTCAGCATCACAACCCAAGGTTATTAAAGGGAAGCTGGTTTGCAACAGGTTCAGGGCTCACAAACATCACAACAAAGCACATAATCCATGTGCTGCACAGCAGAGCATGCGATGTCACCAGAAGCAGAGACAAGGCACTTGCTTAGACAATGTTCGGAAAGGGTTCAGCAAATTTACGAGCAGACGTTAGCCAAGGTAAGCGGAGTGGACCCTCCATGTACGGAGGCAGCCTACCTGTGCACTAGAAACAGTAGGGAAAGCCTCTTGTATTCGTGCCCGGCTTAATAAACTTCTTCAGGGAAATCTGAAGACCAAGAGCTAGACTGCATACTCCTCTGGTCTGATCTGGCAAGGAAGTTCTCAAGTCTGACCTTTCATCCACCTGACGCTTTCATGCTAGAACTCCAACTACTTTCGTGAAAACGGCATTTTCAAAAATGGGAACACTGGCAGGAGATCTTTAGGTCCTCCGAGCTTGCCCTGACGAGGTATGTGCAGAAGGCTTTGGCTGCCTGCTGTTCTTCTGCTAAATTTATTAATACAACCCCCTACCTGACTGAAGCAGTAGCAGCTTGGTAATGTGTCCACATCTTCCCTGCTCAGCAGTGAATCCTCCCCACCACTGGGGGTGCTGTGGGGCCAGTCCTGTTTGTTTCAGAGCAGTGGCGGACGAAGGCATGACAAATGGATTCAAGCAGGGCCGGCTCTATCACTAGGCCAACTAGGCGGCCGCCTAGGGGCGCAGCTGGCAAACGGGGCGGCAGAGAGACTGAGAGAGACTCAAACCAGGAGATAGTGTGCTTCATGCAAGCCATGATTTACCATTATGTCTGAATGCAGCTTTCCATTCAGGCTAAGAACCAAACTTAGCCCTGGGCCAATGCAGATAGACTTGTACGCGCTGTGGACAGCTGGTGTAGGTGGCTGCTGGCGGGGCTGGAGAGCTCGTGAGCCTGGGCAGGTGGGCGAGCACTGGGGCTGGAGGGTGTCCCTTGTGGGCAGGTCTCTGGCGGTGGAGAGGGCGGCTCTGCAGTGGGGGGGAACTACAAGGCAGCCTCACCTGGGGGGTGCCACAAGGTAGCCTCGCCTAGTGTGCAAAAAACCTTGGGGCCGGCCCTGGATTTAAGCAACTTCTGGGAATACAGACTGACGGTCCATCTGGGGGGAAGTCTGCTCTTCCATTTTGTGTACGGCATTCAATGTATCGTGGAAGTATTTTGTTATATGAGCACCGAAAGGGTCATGATTTTGGGTGTTGCTTGTCATTTACTTAGAGTTGCCGGGTCCTTCCAGGCGACTGGCGGGGGATGGGGGGACTTATGTGGAGAAAGAGAAACATCACTGGCATCATACAGGAAGTGACATCATCATATTGGCGAACTCCGGGAGAGGCTCTGGTATCTGGGCAAAAACTTGACGGAAAACCGGCTTCTACCATAGAGTTTTTGCCCAAATATCCGAGTGTCACCTGGAAGTCGCTGCCGTGATGATGTCACTTCCTGTGCGACACCAACAACATAGCCTAGGCCTTCCTCTTTCGATTTTTATGGCCAGCTGATCGGCGGGGGGCAGGGGGCAGGGCCTAGCAGCGGGAGACCCTTGCCTCCACTGGGGGGGGGGGTGTCTGGCAACCCTAAATTTACTCCATATTTAACATTACTTGAACAAAAAAGGTGCCTACGCAGAAAGAAAACTGAGAGGACGGAGGGACAAACAGAATACTGGTAAGATTCGGGTTGTCAGCCCAGTGGCAACTTTAGGAGGAGGGGGAGGCATGCAAATAGGCATTGTGCGAACACCGTGACATCACTTCTGGAGCAAACCTGGAGGTGGTATTATCGTGTTGGTGTAATGCCCTTAGAATTTCCCTGAAACCCTAGTATTTGGGGGGAATCATAGAGCATTACTAACCCTTCCCGGCGGGGGAGTCCCGGTCCCAGTCTGGAGGCCTCATCTAGTACCATAGAGTTTTATGGGCAATTGCTAGAGCGTCGCCCCGGCAACCTCTGGGTGACGTCATCACGCTGGGTAGTCAGCTGGATCAGGCCACTTCGGGGATGGGGTTCCCCCTGCTGGCCAAATCCGGACCGGTGGATTGGGGACCCCTATAGCGGTAGATTGGGGACCCCTATATTCCCCGCCCCCCGGGGGGATTTAGCAGCCCTGTAGAGCATTACGCCGACATCATGATGTGAGTTCCAGGCCTGCACCAGAAGTGATGTCAGGTCATTGGGGTGACACCGATCCCCCCCTCCCCTATTCCCCCCCTCTGCTGAGATTGCGTGGCAGGAGTGTTCCACCAGAGCAGGAGATCTGTCAGCCATACTGTGCCACAGAATCGGAACACATAATGTACTTGTTCCAAATGCATACAAAGGATTGGGAGCAGTGAAGGTCACCCCGTCACCCACTTTGCTTCCGCTCCCTTGAATCCTAGCTACACCGAGCCGCCTGGATCACCCGCTTGGGCACAAAGGCGGGGCTATAAATGTCGCGAATAAATAAATACATCTGCCATCGGGTGAGCATTCTTCAGAACAACATGCCTAAGAATTTCTTGTTTTCAACTACAGGGTTTTAAAAAATATATATACAGCAAGTCTATTTTCATACATTAATAAATATTTAATATTGAGCAATGGGGAAAATCTGCAACTTGGAATCGTGCGCCAGCTACGAAAAACGCAAAATGTTTACCATAGAGTGTGTCACTTTATCAGAAGGGGGAAAAAATCTATTTATAATATTCAGCCATCTGTTATCTTTTTAAACAATTGCAACTCCACAGAGCACATGAACACATGGAGCGGCCTAATACTGACTCAGACCATCGGTCCATCACGGTCAGTGTTATCTAAGCAGACCGGCAAAGGTTCTCCAGGGTTTCGGGAAGAGGTCTTTCAGATTGCCTACTGCCTCGTCCTTTTTAACTGGAGATGCTGGGGATCAAACTGTTGGAAGTTCCAGGTGCGATGTCCCTGCCTCGGCCTCCAGACTTCGTGGCAAGAGAGACTAGATAGCTAGATAGGCACACTGGCCTGTCCTTCCCGTGTTTCCTATTCTGCCACTGTCACCTTTGAAATGTAGATTGTGTTCTCAGGGACAATTTCCCTTCCGTTCTCAGATGAAGAAAAAGGCCAACGCTATGCTGGGGGTTATTAGGAAGGGAACTGAAAACAAATCAGCCAGTATCATAATGCCCCTGTATAAATCAATGGTGTGAACTCATTTGGAGTACTGTGTACAGTTCTGGTCACCACACCTCAAAAAAGATATTACAGCATTGGAAAAAGTGCAGAAAAGGGCAACTAGAATGATAAAAGGGTTGGAACACTTTCCCTATGAAGAAAGGTTGAAGTGCTTGGGGCTCTTTAGCTTGGAGAAATGACAGCTGAGGGGTGACATGATCGAGGTTTACAGGATTATACATGGGATACAGCAGGTAGAGAAAGAAGTCCTTTTCTCCCTTTCTCACAGTACAAGAACCCATGGGTACTCCATGAAATTGCTGAGCAGTCGGGTCAGAATGGATAAAAGGAAGTCCTTCTTCCCCCAAAGAGGGATTCACATGTGGAATTCACTGCCACAGGAGGTGGTGGAGGCTACAAGCATGGACGGCTTCAAGAGGGAATTAGATAAACATCTGGAGCAGAGATCCATCAGTGGCTATGAGCCACGAAGTATAGATAGGAACTCTCAGTCTGGGGCAAGTGATGCTCTGTATTCTTGGTGCTGGACCTCCTGAGGGCCCCTGGTGTTTTTGGCCACTGTGTGACAGAGTGTTGGACTGGATGGGCCACTCGCCTGATCCAACATTGGCTTCTCTTATGAAGACGAACTCGCTCCCTGCACGCACCAAGCGTTAGACATGCTGTCCTCTCTTGGCGGCAGGAGGGAGATGGCCCTCTCGCCATCTGCTTCCATCCTTAGCTAGTAAGTTAGAATTCTATCCTGGCCCTACTCTTTCCTATCCAAAGGTGTACCTCTCAAATAAAGAGAGAAAAGTAGTTCTTCTGGGCATAGAGCAGGGGTCACTGGGGGTGTGTGGGGGGGCAGGTATTTGTGGATGTCCTGCATTGCGCAGGGGGGGTGGACTAGATGGCCCTGGAGGTCCCTTCCAACTCCAGGATTCTATGAAACTTGCAACATGGCTCTGTGTAGCTTTGTCAGCTGGGTAACCTGGTAAAGTGACGCTGCGGTATTTGCGGCTTTATTTAAAGCACTCTGCTAAGAAGATGAGAGAAAAAGAGACTGGATTTATACCCCACCCTTCACTACCTGAAGGCGTCTCAGAGCGGCTTACAATCTCCTTTCCCTTCCCCTCCCCGCAACAGACGCCCTGTGAGGGAGCTGAGGCTGAGAGAGCTCTTTCGAGGACTGCCCTTGAGAGAACAGCTCTGAGAGAACTTGTGATTGACCCTAGGTCACGCCAGCAGCTGCATGTGGAGGACTGGGGAATCAAACCTGGTTCTCCCAGATTAAAGTCCACGCTCCTAACCACGATATCAAACTGGCTCTCAAACAAGTGGGAACTAGAATATCCACACCAGTTCGCCCCAACATGAACCTGGGACCTTCTGCATGCCAGCTGATGCTTTGCCCAAGCGTGACAAGTTGAGTACGGCCAGTGAGAATGATTCCAATGTACTCCACATGACTCTCTCACCTCTTCCTGGGCCACACTGTCCAGGAGGGCAGCTAGATTCGAGTTCAGAAGCACCTTAGATGCCAATAAGGTTTTGAGGATATGATCTTTCAAGAGTCAAAGCTGCCTTCATCAGATACAAGCTGGAATGGAGATTGCTGAGTCTTTATATCCCAAGCAGAAGGTCAGGCGGATGTTCAAAAGAAGGAACTTAAGATGCAAAGGTACAATGCACATAGTAACTAACTTGATTAGAGCAGAGGGGAAATACTCCGGGGCAGAAAATTAGCATCTGTAGTGCGCTAAGAATCCGACATCCCTACTCAGCTCGGGGGGTGGGGGTGGGGGTGTCCCATTGTTCTGAACTTGTGAATGAACTCCAGTTCAGCAATCTCACGTTGGAATCTCCCCTTGAAGCTTCTCTGTCTGAGGACTGCCACTCTTTTATTTTATTCATTTATTTGTTTGATTTATACCCTGCCCT
This sequence comes from Lepidodactylus listeri, assembly GCA_029233225.1. Classification (NCBI taxonomy): domain Eukaryota; kingdom Metazoa; phylum Chordata; class Lepidosauria; order Squamata; family Gekkonidae; genus Lepidodactylus; species Lepidodactylus listeri. The sequence continues at coordinate 7,190,798 of JARCFY010000021.1, read as the reverse complement.
CCCCACGAGCAGACTCAGGGCAGCTTACAAAATCGGTACACAGGTACCATTAAGATACATTAAAAGCATTTAAATATTTCAATACAATAAAATCATAAGGTCAATAAAATCAAGGTGCTAGTAATATTTCCATAAGATGGCTTGATACTGCTTTCAAAGTGCTTACAGACATTTCACCATCTCAATGGCCTCCTGAGTCACAAATGGAGTAGACCCACTGCTGGAATTGTGGGCCGGGCTCGTTGACGGTACTAGTGAGGGCGGCTCCTTCGTTGAAGGCCTGGTGGAAGAGCTCCATCTTGCAGGCCCTGCGGAACTGTAAAAGGTCCCTCAGGGCCCTGATCTCTTCCGGGAGCTCGTTCCACCAGTATGGAGCCACCACTGAGAAGGCCCTGGCCCTGGTGGTGGCGAGCCTGGCATTCTTGGGACCCGGCAGGGTCAGTCGGTTCTGCGACCCTGACCATAGTGCTCTCTGGGGTATAGATGGGGAAATGCTCTTAGTTCAGGAATGGAACAACCTGGAAGATTCAAACATTCTCCCAGTGGTTTTCAAGCGCTGTGGGTTTTGCTGTGCGTGCCGGTCTCTAAGGCCAGGGTCCAACATACCTTAGGGACCGCCTTTCTCCGTATATACCCCAGCGGGCACTGAGGTCTGGAACAGCCCACCGTCTAGAGGTCCCAGGTCTTAGGGCCACTAGACTCACCAAAACAAGGGCCAGGGCTTTTTCGGTGGCGGCTCCTATCTGGTGGAACAAGCTCCCAGAGGAGATCAGGGCCCTGCGGGACCTTGTGCAGTTCTGCAGGGCCTGTAAGACGGAGCTCTTCCGCCAGGCTTTTGAATAGGAGCCACCATCCAATGATTCCATCCATCAGCTACACCAACTTGATGTAGTCTGGCCCGGATCAACCCTGGCGGGTGGCAGGGGTGACAGGGAGTTTTATCACTGAGCCATCGCCTGATAATCTGATAATATGTTACTGGAAGCTATTTGTAAGTTGTTAGGCAAAGAATGTATTTTAAGTATTTAAACTGTTTTAATTGTTTTAGTGATTTTAATGTATTATTATTGGCCGATGAGCCCATGTAAGCCGCCCTGAGCCCGTTCGCGGGGAGGGCAGGGTATAAATCGAAAGAATAAATAAAATAAATAAAATAAAATAAATAAGGTGTGCCCAGACTCAAATCTACCTGTTCTACTGTGGACCAACGAAGCTACCCTCTGAAACTACATCCAGAAGAAGTGGTACTCACCGAGCATCCCTTTGTTGGAGGATGACAAGCACATGTCCTTCTCGGCGCTGGGCAGGACGAAGCCGACCACAAACACCTCCACGCCGTCTGCCATCAGCGCCAAGCCCAAGACTATGAAGAGCATCCACTGGAAGCGTCCGTGGCTGCACTCTTCAATGATGGTCTCGTACTGGTGAGCGAGCTGTTCTTCGTCCTCCATCCTCTCGGCCACGAGGTCCGCATGGTCTCGGAACTCATCAGCCATCCCCGCGGCTTTTTTCTTCTGTTTGGCCTTGATGTCGTCCGGGTGAGGGATGCCCTGGTACTCGCCTTCATAGACCTCATCGTCTTCGTCGTGGCCTTCTGTGGCATCGCTCTGGGCGTCTTCCTCTTGGCTGGGTTCCTCCCCACCATGGTAATACCCATCCTGGGGCGGGTAGCCCTCGTAATTGGTTCCCTGGTATCGGTAGTCATCCGAGACTTGGTTCACCTTATTCCCATATCTGTCATCCATCGCGAAGGTCTGCCTCTCGTTTTAGTACTGTGCGACTTTCCACTGTGACGTCTTTTATATATTAATATGTTCGTAATCGGTCGTTAACTATACGCACATCACTTGGGCTTTGTTGAGGATGCACAAAATGATGTGAGAATTCTGGGGGGACTCCGTGGGAGGTTAAACTAAGGAGTGGTTCCTTCTCTCGGCCCTCAGAAAGTATATGGTTTCCGTGATCTCCGCGGCTCCGTCCCAGCGCCTTCCTTCGACTGGCAAGAGAGGTCTCGCGAGATACATGAAAGATCAACAGCTTTGCGGAAGGGCAACTAGAGGGGCAGGAGAGCTTGTTTGCTTTTCTGACTCATTCTCTTGCCGGAGGTCATGCCCTGGGAAAGAAAGAAAAACAGAAATGAATTTTGTATTTTAAATAAATAAAACAAGTGGAGACCTGCAAGAAACTTGCAGGATAGTTATCCCATTCCTCACACCTTTGCTTCCTCCCTTCTCCCCCTACCTCTCTCACACTCTTTCTCCCTTCTGCCCCCCTTCTTACTCTCTCACTCTCCTCCACGTATGTTACTTCCTCTCTCTTTCTGACCTGTCATCATTCCCTTTGTTTTCCTGCCTCCCCACCTCATCACTCTTTCTCTCTCTTTCTGCCTCCCGCCTCAAATCCCACCCTCCCCAGGCTCCATCTCTCAAATGTCTGGGAATTTCCCAACCTGGAGTTGGCAACCCTATTTCCTTCCCACCCAACAGCCAACCTACCTTTATCTGTCTTCAGCTTTCCATCTCCACCCGCCTCCCCTGCAGCCTCTACCTAGGAAAATTACAGTCTTTCTCCACAATGGGGACTAAAGCAGCTTACATTATTATTTCCTCTTTGTTATCTGCACAACAACCCTGTGAGGTTGGTTAGGCTGAAAGTATGTGACTGGTCCAAAATCTCCCAGTCAGCTTCCACTGCAAGATGGCGATCTGAACCTGGGTCTCGCAGATCCCAATCTGAAGCTCAAACTGTTGCACCACAATGGCTTTCATACGGTGGCTGCTGATGAACTGTAGCAAAACAGCTGGGCCTAATTAAGTCATGCAAATAAGGTGGTATCAAGTCACACAGAGGGTGCTGCCTAGGGATGCCAGCCTCCAGGTGGGACCTGGGGATCCCCTGGAGTTACTGCTCATCTCCAGACTACAGAGATAACGTTCCATGGAGAAAATGGATGCTTTGGAGGGGGGAGTTTATGGCATTGTACCTCACTGAGGTCCCTGTCCTCCCCAGGCTCCACCCCCAAATCTCCAGGAGTTTCCCAGCCTGGATCTGGATCTGCTGCTGGTGGCCAGGGGGGGTAGTTGGCCACCCTAGACTGCTGCCAGTAAAACCCCTGCTTTTTACTGACAAAAACAGTTAGAGCCTCCCCCCTCCCCCAAACATTCTAATCTCCTCACAGTTGATGTCTGGAGCTGGTGCCATTTCAAAAGGTATTTTGGGGGATTCTATGGTCACTGAAGGGTTTTTTTTAACTTTTCGGATTTTTCTGCACACGGGGGGAGTGCCCCCCATGTGTAGGAAAACCTCCCTGCCTCCCAGGTGCCCCCCCTGCGCGGATTTAGGTATCCTCACACAGGGGGCGCCTTCGGAATTAGATATATAGATTAAGTAAAAGTCTTACCAAGGAACAGGCTAGACTTGCCGGTACCAGGTTGAGAAATTCCTGGGGATTCAGGGGTCGAGCCTTGGGAGGGCAGGATGTGTGGAGGGAAGGAACCGCAGCAGGAGCCACAGAATCTACCCTCCAAAGTAGGGGAATTGATCTCCGTAATAAGATTGTGCCCTGACTGGGATTTATTATTCATTTATTTATTTATTTTGACTTGTATCCCGCCTAGCCAGCACAGGCCGGCTCCAGGCGGCTAACAGCATAAAATCAACAGCATACAAAAGTTAAAATCACATCGAAATATACAGCTAAACAGTAAAACCATAACGGATGGTACCAATACAAAACCAACACCAGGAACAGCATCCTAAATATTTCCGGCCAGGGGGCTTCCACCACAGATGTACCAAACAAACAGCTCACCAGCCACCTGCTAAAGGCCATTCCCCCCGGTGGCGGCTCCAAAAGCCTGGCGGAAGAGCTCCACTTTGCAGGCCCTGGGGAACTGCAAAAGGCCCCGCAGGGCCCTGATGTTCTCCAGAAGCTCATTCCACCAGTGGGGAGCCGCCACCGAAAAGGCCCTGTTCCTGGTGGTTGCCAACCTGGCCTCCCTTGGGCCAGGGAGGGTCAGGCGGTGTTGGGTGCCTGACTGCAGTGTTCTCTGGGGTGTATACGGGGAAAGGCGGTCCCTTAGGTAGGCAGGGCCTAGACCATATAGGGCTTTAAAGGTGAAAAACAGCACCTTGAACCGGATCCGGCACTCTATAGGCAGCCAGTGCAGCGCCCTCAGCACAGGCTGGATGTGGTCCCTCACCAAGAGGCCCATCAACAGCCTGGCTGTGGCATTCTGCACTAGCTGCAGCCTCCGGAGTTGAGTCAAGGGCAGCCCCATGTAGAGAGCGTTACAGTAGTCTAACCTCGAGGGGACCATTGCGTGGATCACTGTCACCAGGTCATTGCGTTCGAGGAAGGGAACCAACTGCCTAATCAGCCGTAGGTGGTAAAAGGCTGCCTTGGCAGTGGCTGCTACCTGGGCCTCCATCGTTAAGGAGGCATCCAGGAGCACTCCCAAATTCCGGACCTTTGGCGCTGGCACCAATGGCGCCCCCCCCCGAAGGGCGGTAGTGGGATCCCTACCCCCAGTCCACTCCGACTCAGGCACAGGACCTCCGTTTCCATTGGATTCAATTTCAGTCGGCTCAGCCTAAGGCAGCCCGCCACGTCCTGAAGCGCCCGCTCCAGGTCCTCTGGGGTGGCTCCGGACTGGCCGCCCAACAACAGATACAACTGGGTGTCAACAGCATATAGATGTTAAACAGCATTGGAGACAGCACCGCCCCTTGTGGCACACTGCATACCAGCGGGTGCCTCTGGGACATCTGCTCCCCCAGCGCCACTCTGTGTCCCCGACCAGACAGGCCCGATCTCATCAGATCTCAGAAGCTAAGAAAGGGTCGACCCTGGATGGGAGACCTCCTTGGAATACCAGACGTCGGGAGGTGGGGGCAGGCTCCCTCTAGGCCCCCAGTAGAGGTCAGTCACCAGAGGTCGCCGTGACTTCCAGGTGCATACACACTCACATGCATGCACGCATGCACACACACACACACACACACACACAAATATAGTAAGGTGTGAGACTATCCCAATAGATATAATCCACAACAGGTCTCCTTAAACAGATAGTCCTTAATTTTGCAGAAAAGATCATGTTGGTCAGACACTTCTTCTGTTAGTAATGCCCAAGCTTAGAAGTACAATCATAATTATACTGGATATGAAATATGGTCCAGCTACCTTCTATCAATCAATACACAGCACATTTGGCGCCCAATTAAACTGGCTTAATGTTCCCAAGGAAAGCGCAGCAAAATGGGTTCTCAAGGAAAAATATTGTTGAACATTCTAAGAGAACTGTTCCCAGAGAAATTAAGAAAACAGAAACCTTAACACCTGTGGTTCATGTAACACAGAACAGGAGGCACTTCCTTCCAAGGTCGCTAGTTGAGGAGGCTAGAGATAACAGCGGATGAGTAATGAGCATGCGCAAAGCAAAGCAAAGCGAGTGAGATGAAGCTAACTGTGCATTCCAGCGGGAGGGGTCGGGTTCCCAATGCTAGCTCCTGGGCGGGAGCTGTAAAGCTGAAAGGAACGAAGCAAACCCAAAACGATGCAAGAGAATCAGAGTATGAATCGTATGAGAGGAGCAGACACCCCAGGCTATGGCAGTTCACTGACATAAGGTTGCCGATATAGGTGGTGGCTGGAGTTCTCCTGGGATTAGAATTGGTCTCCAGCTGTCAAGAGATCAGCTCCCCTGGAGAAAATGGCTGCTTTGGAGGGTGGACTCTGTGGTATTAGACCCTGCTGAGGTCCCTCCCCACAACACTGCCCTCCCCAGGTCTCTACTCCCCAAATCTCCAGGTCATTCCCAACTCAGAGATGGCAACCCAGCTCTATAGTCTGGAGATCTGTTGTAATTCTGGGATATCTCCAGGCCCTGCATGGGGGTCGGCAACCCAAGAAGAGGCTACATAAGGTGTCATTCAGGTTATCTCGGAAAACTGGACCCCCAATCATGGCCGGCAAAATGCAGGATTTATCATGCACAGAATTCAACCGCATGAGTCTGCTGGCTGTTATATAGGACTGTTATAACTTCCCAGACTACTTCTACAAATTCATTGTATTTTCAGTTAATTGCTTAATTTGTTTGAGTTAATCCCTGGAGTCTGTGTGTCCCTTATTTGCCTATGGCAAGAGAACAGCTTTTATTAAGTTTCTAGCCCACAAGGCTAAGAGAAGGGGGGAAGCAGGTTTTATTATGCAAGGAGTATAAGAACATAAAGAGAAGCCAATGTTGGATCAGGCCAGTGGCCCATCCAGTCCAACATTCTGTGTTACACAGTGGCCAAAAACACCAGGTGCCTTCAGGAGGTCCAGCAGTGGGGCCAGGACACTAGAAGCCCCTCCCACTGTTGCCCCCCATCAAGCACCAAGAATACAGAGCATCACTTGCCCCAGACTGAGAGTTCCTATCTATACCTGGCTAAGAGCCACTGATGGACCTCTGCTCCAGATGTTTCTCCAATCCCCTCTTGAAGCCGTCCATGCTTGTAGCAGTGAATTCCATGTGTTAGTCACTCTTTGGGGAAAGAAGGACTACCTTTTATCCGTTCTAACCCGACTGCTCAGCAATTTCATGGCGTGCCCACGAGTTCCTGTATTGTGAGAAAGGGAGAAAAGTCCTTCTTTCTCTACCTGCTCTATCCCATGCATAATCCTATAAACCTCGATCATGTCACCCCTCAGCCATTGTTTCTCCAGGCGAAAGAGCCCCAAGCGCCTTAACCTTCCTTCTCTGATCATTCTAGTTGCCCTCTTCCGCCCTTTTTCCAATGCTATAATCAGGGGTCCGTTGGAGCGGGAGCGCACAGGAGCGCAGCTCCGGGAGTGAGGAGCCCAGGGGGCAGGCACATGACCAAGCCCCGCCCCCTCCTCGGCTTCCCCGAGCAGTGCAGAGACTCAGCGCCCTGGGGAAAGCCCTGCTAGGGTCTTTATTGTTTTTAATGTTTTGTTTTAATATTGATAATTTTATCATTGTTCCTTTTATGACTGTGTGCTGCTTTTCCAGAGACTTGCTCAAGGTGGCATATAAATTTTCTAAGTATACCATTTTTTATCTGGGCACATGGCACATAAGTACTGGAGAAATTTCACCAACCCTTCAGCAGCTTCCACCCCATCAGTCTGGTGTAGTGGCCAGGAGTTGGACTCTAATCTGGGAGAACTGGGTTTGATTCCCCACTCCTCCACCTGCAGCTGCTGGGGTGACCTTGGGCCAGTCACAAGTTCTCTCAGAGCTGTTCTCTCATGAGCAGTTCTCAAAAGACCTCTCTCAGCCCCACCTACATCACAGGGTGTCTTGTTGTGGAGAGGGGAAGGGAAAGGGATGGGTGGTGCACATGTCCTGGGTATCTCAAGTCTACTTGAAACCTGGTGGTTTCAAGGGAGCAGGAAGAGAATGAGGGTGTGTTCTTTACGCTTCTTTTTATTGCACCAAGTATTGGATGGGGAAGGGAATGAAGGAAGAGCAGGTCAGTTTCACTCACCTGTGGAGTGGAGCCTGAGGGATGGGTATTCCGTTCTGACACACTTCCGGTATGTTAGGGGGTGTGGCATATGCAAATGAGTTATGCAAATGAGTTATGCTAATGAGCTCCTGCACCTCTTTTTCTACGAAATGACCCCTGGCTATAATATCATTTTTGAGGTGTGGTGACCAGAATTGTGCACAATATTCCACATACCCCCATTTCCCATGACACCTTTCTGGCCCTCGGCTGTTCCAGCTCTCAGCCGCGGCCCAAAGAATCAACCCTTCCCACTTTCCCTTCCTGCCCTTCATGCCTCCATCACCCCCAGAACTGTGCGGGTCTCCTTTGTCCTTCTGCCCAGACTCTCTAGCGGTGTTTTGCCATTTCAGCCCTTCTGTTTTTGTCATGAGGCTGGGAAGCTGCAGTATCATATTCTAAAGAAATAACACTTTATCCCCCCCACCCTCGTGAGAAATTTAGACTCCACACAAAGGGCAATCAAACAAACCAGGGGATTCAAAGGACACATTTGCAGCCACTCTGGATGGGAATTCCCTGAACAAGGAAGGAAGATGGGAGAAAAATGCAAAAAAAGAAAAATCATGTAAAGGGTTACGGTTGCCAATCTCCAGGCGGGGCCTGATGATTTCCCAGAATTTTTACTGCTATCCAGACTACCAAAATCATTTCCCCTGGAGAAAATGGCTGCTTTGGAAGGTGGACTGTAGGCCATTAGATCCCGCTGAGGCCCCTCCCCTCCCCAAGCCCCACCCTCCCCAGGCTCCACCCCCAAATCTCCAGGAATTTTCCAACCTGGAGTTTGTTTCTTTGTTTATTTGGAAGGAGGAGGTGGAGAAGGAGAAGAAGATGAAGAGAAAGAGGAGGAGGAGATTGGATTTATACCCCACCCTTCACTCAAGAGGGGTTTACAATCTCCTTTCCCCTCCCCTCCCCACAACAGACACCCTGTGAGGTAGGTGGGGCTGGGAGAGCTCTGACAGAAACGGCTCTTGAGACAACAGCTGTGCTAGAACTATGTTTTGCCCAAGGTCATCCAGCAGGTGCAAATGGAGGAGTAGGGAATCGAACTGGATCTCCCAGATTAGAGTCCGCACACTTAACCACTACTCCAAACATTTATTAGCTGCCTTGCTATTTGACAAAGCTCAGGGTGACTCACACAATGTGAACAAAGCAATAACCACAAAACCCGCAATTTAAAATCACAATTTAAGACAGCCAATAAATAGAAAAACTAGATTAATCCCATTTATTCCTAAATAAAACTGTCTCCAGCTGCCTCCTGAAGATCGAAAGAGAGGGGCCTGGACATATCTCCCTCTAAGCTGTGGAGTCTTGTGAGCAAAAATTCTACTTTGTGAGCTCCTGGCATTACAGTTGTGAGCGAACGATGCGGCTACTGCATGAATCAGTTTGCTCTGGAGCCCTCCTCACTCAGCTAAGACAAAAATGTGTGAGCCAGGAGCTAAAAAGCTGTGAGCTAGCTCACACTAACTCAGCTTAGAGGGAGCACTGGTCAGGAGGCAGGAAAAAGACAGTCCTTCATGTACCCCAGCCCCAAGCAATGTAGGGCTTTAAAGGTCAAAAACAACACCTTGAATTTGGCACAGGAGTGGATCCGTAGCCGTAGCCAGTTCATATCCTCCTGGGAACTGGCCCCAGCCAGCAGTCGAGTCGCAGCGTTCTGCACTAGCTGCAGCTCCCGAACACCCTTCAAGGGCAGCCCCAAGGAGAAGGCGCTGCGACAGTCCAGTCTAGATGCAGGGGTCCGTTGGAGCGGGAGCGCACAGGAGCGCAGCTCCGGGAGTGAGGAGCCCAGGGGGCGGGCACATGACCAAGCCCCGCCCCCTCCTCGGCTTCCCCGAGCAGTGCAGAGGCGCAGCGCCCCGGGGAAAGCCCTGCTGGGGTCTTTATTGTTTTTAATGTTTTGTTTTAATATTGATAATTTTATCATGGTTCCTTTGATGACTGTGTGCTGCTTTTCCAGAGACTTGCTCAAGGTGGCATCTAAATTTCCTAAGTATACCATTTTTTATCCGGGCACATGGCACGTAAGTACTGGAGAAATTTCACCAACGCTTCAGCAGCTTCCACCCCATCAGTTTGGTGTAGTGGTCAGGAGTTGGACTCTAATCTGGGAGAACTGGGTTTGATTCCCCACTCCTCCACATGCAGCTGCTGGTGTGACCTTGGGCCAGTCACAAGTTCTCTCAGAGCTGTTCTCTCATGAGCAGTTCTCAAAAGACCTCTCTCAGCCCCACCTACCTCACAGGGTGTCTTGTTGTGGGGAGGGGAAGGGAAAGGGAGGGGTGGTGCACATGTCCTGGGTATCTCAAGTCTACTTGAAACCTGGTGGTTTCAAGGGAGCAGGAAGAGAATGAGGGTGTGTTCTTGACGCTTCTTGTTATTGCACAAAGTATTGGATGGGGAAGGGAATGGAGGAAGAGCAGGTCAGTTTCACTCACCTGTGGAGGGGAGCCTGAGGGGTGGGTGTTGCCTTCTGACACACTTCCGGTATGTTAGGGGGTGTGGCATATGCAAATGAGTTATGCAAATGAGTTATGCTAATGAGCTCCTGCACCTCTTTTTCTACAAAATGAACCCCTGTCTAGATCTAACTGCAACATGGATCGCTGCGGCTAGATCAGACTGACCCAGGAATGGATGCAGTTGACACACCAGCCGGAGCTGGGCAAAAGCGCTCTGAACACCCACAGCCACCTGGTTTCATGGATGCCAGCCTCCAGGTGGGAACTGGGGATCCCCCGGGATTACAGCTCATCTCCAGACAACGGAGATCAGTTCCCCTGGAGAAAAGGGGTGCTTTGGATGTCTCTGTCCTCCATGGGTTCCGTCCCCAAATCGCCGGGAGTTTCCCAACTTGGATCTGGCAACCCTAACCCCCACCCACCACCCCTCACCGGTTTATAAAATTATCCATGGGGTGGAGACAGTTGACAAAGATATATTTTTTTCCTTCCCCCCAAATCCTAGAACTCGAGGGCATCCAATGGAGCTGATGGGCAGTAGGTTCAGGATGGCCAAAAGGAAATTTTTACAATTGTTTTTAAAATTGTATATCCTAGATTCTATATGTTGTTAGCCGCCTAGAGCCGGCCTGTGCTGGCTAGGCAGGATATAAGCCTAAATAAATAAATACTACTTTACGCAGAGAGTGATTAAGATGTGTTTTGAAAGGAGGAATTCACTTCCAGAGGATGCAGTGATGGCCACAGGAATAAACCGTTTAAAGGGGGATTTGATAGATTCGTGGAGGATAAGTCTATCAATGGCTACTAGCCATAGTGGCTGAGGGGAACCTCCACATTCAGAGGCACTGAACCTCTGAATCCCAGAGCCAGGAGGCAACACCAGGGGAAGGCCTCGGCCTCTCTGACCTGTTGTTAGCTCTCCAGAGGAACTGGTTGGCCTCTGTGTGAGACAGGATGCTGGACTGGATGGACCTTCTGTGGTCTGATCCAGCAGGGGTCTTCTGATGTTCTTATCAGAGGAAGGCCTCGGCCTCCATACCCTGTTGTTGGCCCTCCAAAGGAACTGGTTGGCCACTGTGTGAGACAGGATGTTGGACTACATGGGCCACTGGTCTGATCCAGCAGGGCTCTTCTGGTGTTCTTATAGATAGATTCATGGAAGATGAGTCTATCCATGGCTGCTAGCCATGGTGACTGAGGGGAACCTCCACATTCAGAGGCACAAAACCTCTGAATCCCTGAGCCAAGAGGCAACATCAGGGGAAGGCCTCAGCCTCTCTGCCCTGTTGTTGGCCCTCCAGAAGAACTGGTTGGCCACTTTGCGAGACAGGATGCTGGACTAGATGGACCACTGGTCTGATCCATCAGGGCTCTTCTGAGGTTCTTCTCAGGGGTGGGCCTCAGTCTCCATGCCCTGTTGTTGGCCCTCCAGAGGAACTGGTTGGCCACTGTGTGAGACAGGATGCTGGGCTTGATGGACCCTCACTGGTCTGATCCAGCAGGGCTCTTCTGAGGTTCTTCTCAGGGGAAGGCCTCAGCCTCTGTGCCCTGTTGCTGGCCCTCCAGAGGAACAGGTTGGCCACTGTGTGAGACGGGATGCTGGACTAGATGGACCCTCACTGATGTTTCTTATCAGGGGAAGGCCTCGGCCTCTCTGCCCTGTTGCTGGCCCTCCAGAGGAACTGGTTGGCCACTGTGTGAGGCAGGATGGTGGACTGGATGGACCCTCACTGGTCTGATCCAGCAGGGCTCTTCTGATGTTCTTATTAGGGGAAGGCCTCGGCCTCTCTGCCCTGTTGTTGGACCTCCAGAGGAACTGGCTGGCCACTGTGTGAGACAGGATTCCGGACTAGGTTACTGATCAGCACTCTTCTGGTGTTCCTACATTCTTATCTTTCACCGGTGGCTGTTGGGACCTGGCCACCCTCAAGGGACTGCTGTGTCAAGTATTCCTCCTATGAGGGTCTGTGTGGGGTGGGCCTGTACCTCGGGCAAGAGAGACTTCAACTCGCACAAGGTGAACGTCTTTCAAGGAGCTGGAAAGTTTCTACCAAGAGATGAATGCATTCCACAGCAATGGATTGCCTGCAGCAGACCAAGAAGACAGCAGGTAAGAAGGAGGCATTGGCTCCAAGCTCTGGTATGCAAGGGAGTGAACAGGTGGCTGACTGCGGTCCTTGTAATGACTCTAGGCCCCAGACAAGGGCCAGACATTGCCAGTGGCTAGTCCAGGCCACGTGCACAAGACACAATTTAACTGCTCTCTCAAAGCGTAATATTATTGGCTCTGGGTTTTTTTCTATGCGCAATAAACAGTTACACCCTCCCATTTCATTACAAAAAGTCCCGGAGGCCCTGGAAATCATGAATTTCAATCAGCCCTGCGAATGCTTTAGAAAATGAATTGCACTGCAACCAATTCACGGCCTGGAACTTCTTCGGTTCCTGGGGGAGTTGGAAAGGTGGGAACAGAAGAAAGAGCACACACCAAACAGAGAAAGGAACCCCAGCCAGGCCACCCTGGTGAGCAGCATTGGTGGATGAGCAGAGATCACCTCCTTTGGTTCCACTAGAAAAACCAATCATCTCTGTGAAGTCCTCCAGTGCCTGGGGTAATATATTTTGTTTGGCTGGAACAAGAAAAGGAAACTGGCTGTAGTATATTTGGAATCATGTCTGTGTGTTTCCTGCTCTCCATTCAAGCCCATCATGGGTTGTTTTCTGGTCTGAAAATCTGCCCTTGTGACCTTATTTGGGTCTGCTATTCCATGGAAGGATTCAATAAAACTGCACGCGGTAATAACCTTTGAGAAAGAGAGCTTTGTCAAGAGACGCAAACTGCAGAGTCCGATCCTTCTGGCCTTTAAGGGGAAGCCTTTAAACTTTGCTGTTTTAATCTTGGAATAAACTGTGATGCTTTTATGGGGGGGAATGGCTTTGTGGAAGGTTATCTTGGGTTTTAAAAGGGAGGCAATGACTTCAGGGTTGCCAGCTCTGGGTTGGGAAATTCCTGGATATTTGGGGGTGGCGTGTCGGGAGCAGGGGGAAATGCCCTAGAGTTCACCTTCCAAAGAAGCCATTTTCTTCAGGGAGGATTGATCTCTGTGGTCTGGAAATGAGTTGTGATCTCAGGCGATCGCCACCTGAAGGCTGGCAACCAGGGCTCCGTTGGGGCCGGAGCGAGGTGGAGCAAAGCTCCGCCAGCTCAGGAGTGGCCACTAGGGCAGCCACAGGCTGAATCAGATTCTCTGATCTGATTCAGCCTGCGGCCGAATTTTGGTGGCAACATTAAAAGCAACTGGAGGGGAGGGGGTTTGAGGGAGAGGCTCCAAACTTGCAGGGTAGCTGCTGGGACCTCTCCCCCAAATACCCACCAAGTTTCAAGAAGATTGGACTGGGGGTCCGATTCTACGGGCCCCCAAACAGGTTGCCCCTATTCCCTCCATTGTTCTCTATGGTAGAAAAAAAGGTAACATTTTTTCCCACCATAGAGAACAATGGAGGGGATGGGACAACCTGTTTGGGGGCCCATAGAATTGGACCCCGTGGTCCAATCTTCTTGAAACTTGGTGGGTATTTGGGGGAGAGGCCCCAGCGGCTACCCTGCAAGTTTGGAGCCTCTATCTCAAATCCCCTTTCCTCCAGCCCCTCATATACCCTATGAGTTTTTGCCATTGATTTCAATGGCTCATAGGGTATAATAGGGCTGAAACTGACATTCCCTTTCTGACACACTTCCAGTGATGTCAAAGGACATGGCATATGCTAATGAGTTATGCTAATGAGCTCCTGCAGCTCTTTTTCTACGAAAGGACCCCTGCTGGCAACCCAACCAAAGACTTACCCCCTACTGAACTGTAAACACTATTTTTTAAAATTGTGTTATGCTTTCTGGAAGCACGGAGTTATCTTTTCTCTAGAGGCTCACTTGCATTCACTTTTTTAAAAGGAGTTTGTGCCAACCATCTGGCTAAAACAACTTTCTTCGTCCTTCACATTAGAAATAAGAATTATAGCCCTGGCTGACCCTGGAACAGAAACAACAGAACCAATCCCCCACCCAGTCCTGAGCAAAACAGTTTAGAAGAAGAAGAAGATTATGACGATATTGAATTTATATCTCTGCAGGGCCAACAACAGGGCATAGAGGCCTTCCCCTGATAAGGACATCAGAAGAGCCCTGCTGGATCAGACCAGGGAGGGTCCATCTAGTCCAGCATCCTGCCTCACACAGTGGCCAGCCAGTTCCTCTGGAGGGCCAACACCAGGGCACAGAGGCCTTCCCCTGATAAGGACCACAGAAGAGCCCTCCTGGGTCGGACTGGTGGTCCAGCATCCTGCCTCACAAAGTGGCCAGTCAGTTCCTCTGGAGTGCCAACAAGAGGGCATAGAGGCCAAGGCCTTCCCCTGATGTTGCCTTCTGGCTCAGGGATTCAGAGGTTTAGAGCCTCTGAATGCGGAGTTTCCCCTCAGTCACCTTGGCTAGTAGACTTACCCTCCATGAATACATGAAAAGCCACACAGGGTGAGGAGTTTGGACCACCCAGAGGCATGTACCATTTTTAGCCCATCCCCTCTTAAAGCTGTTTATTCCTGTAGTCATGACTACGTCCTCTGACAGCAAATTCCCCATTTTAATCCCTCTCTGTGTAAAGCAGTGTTTCCTTCTGTCCGTCCTGAACCGGCTGCCCATCAGCTTCATACTCATTTTGTGAATAATGTTATGCTCTTTGTGTCCACTGGCTTATTTCAACGGCTCGTTTTAACAGCTTGTTGTTTTTATATTGTTAATTTATTGTTTTAATTGTAAGCTTCCTGAAGCATGACTCTGACTAGCAGGTGTAGAAATCTTTTAAACAGCGATAACACCCTTGGCTTGAATCAAATACATAAATTACATGCCTTCCAAATGAGTAATAATATCATCTGAAATTCTCGCTCGTCCATCTACATCTCGAAATCGTTAGAGAGCTGTTAATTTATACCAACAAGGTCTTTGATTTGAGCCATGCAGTCTTCTCTAAGGGGAATAATCTTCTAGTGGGATTTTTTAAATTGCCGCTACCGGTGCGAGTTTTTTTGTTTGTTGTTTTAATTATTTGAATGTGATTTTTATTGTAACGTGTCTTGAACTTGGTTTTTTTGTGGTCTGCCCTGAGCTTGCTTTGGGGAGGGCAGAATAAAAATGGAAGGAAGGAAGGAAGGAAGGAAGGAAGGAAGGAAGGAAGGAAGGAAGGAAGGAAGGAAGGAATATATATATATATATACACACACACATACACACACACACATAATACAAGCAATAAACAATGTAATGTAACCTGATTGGAAGGTTAAGAGCAAAGCCTAGAGCAGGGGTGGCCAAACTTGCTCAACATAAGAGCAACATAGAATAAACGTCAAATGTTTGAGAGCCGCAAGACATGAGCAAATATTGCACACACGTTTTAATTTTAAAATATGCAAATTTGCTTTTTATTAACATTAAAGGAGACTGCCAAAAATAAGAACAAAAGAGGGCTAAAACAGATACTGATAATGATATTTATTTGTCCAATGATATTTATTTGTTTGCTAATGATATTTGTCTTAAGAGAGAGAGGTGGAAAGAAAGAATGAAAGAGGTGGAAAGAGAGAGAGAGAAACAAGGAAACAAATTGATGGGAGGGAGAAAAAGTATGCCTCCTCCTGACTTCCCCAGCTGCCCTGCCAGGAGCTGCACAATGTGGCTCCTGAGCCACCGTTTGGCCACCCCTGGTCTAAAGCAATAAACAAAATGGTGAATTGCCTAAAATATCACAGACATTTGGGGCAGAAAGTGCTGTTCAGTTGCAGCTGACTTATGGAGACCCCTTATTTTCAAAACTGGGAGCCAGTTCGGTGTAGTGGTTAGCAGCGCAGGCTCTAATCTGGGAGAACGAGATTTGAATCCCCACTCCTGCACATGCAGCTGCTGCTGGTGTGACCTTGGGTCAGTCACAAGTTGTCTCAGAGCTCTTCTCTCACGGGCGGTTGTCGAAAGAGCTCTCTCAGCCCCACCGACTTCACAGGGTCTCTCTTGTGGGGTGGGGAAGGGAAAGGAGATTGTGGTCTCCCATCCAAGTACTATACAGAGCTGACCCTCCTTAGCTTCTGAGATCTGAGATTGAGCTAGTCTGGGCCATCCAACTCAGGGCAAGACAAAAAGAGCCGGCTTTCCATTGCCTGCCTCAGCGTAGCAACCCTGAATATCCTTGGTGGTCTCCTGTTTAGCTTCTGAGATCCCATGAGATCAAGCTAACCTGGGCTATCCAGGTCAGGTCTGCATTTTGATGGCCCTGCGTACATACGAATTGTAAATGCAGCAGACTATACCGTGTGACCAGTTAGCCTTGCTTTTGGGGAAGGTTTCTCATTGCACATTCATGAATTTCTCACTGCACGAGGGCACGACCTCTGGGAATGATTGCTTCATCGATCCAAACTGGGAAGGGGGGGGGGGAGGCCATTTTTGCTGCACTTCTCTCTCCTCCATCATAGCAAGAGAAAGGCACACTCTGAACAGATGGGTTTCTCCCCCACCCCCGCCCCACCCCCCGCCCCGCTGCACACGGGTCATTGAACAAAAAAAACAGAAGATCGTCTCATGCGGCCAATCAATTTGCCTTTGTGATTCCCCAAGATGCGTTACTGCCAGGATTTATTTTAGACGGCCAGATTACACTTGAGCCTCATGAAGACCTACACACTGGGAATGGTTTCAGCCTTGAAAGTCACAGGATTGCGGGGAAAGTATCGCCAATGACCCATACGTCTTCTGTTTCTCCCTCTTTTGACCCTCTGAAGAGCCAGTTTGGTATTCTCTTTGCTTTTTTCTTAAAACAGTGGCCACAAAATTGCACGCATCGATCACCACCCTTGTCAAAAAAAAATAAAGAAATAAGCTACAGAACTTGATTAGTAGATGCAAGCAGATACTCGCATTTATCGGCCAAAGTTTACTGCGGGCAGATTTATTAGCCGGGGATCGTTTCGGGAGAAGCCCACTGCCTCGTTTGTAAAAAAATTCCACCGCAGGGAATCGGCTTTTGCACTTCACAAGGATATGTTCTGAATGCTGGCGGAAAGAGTTTTCTCGGGCTGCCGCCAAGAGAATTGGAAAGAGTAAAAAAAGGAGGGGGGAAGCCCAACTACCCCGTTGGTGGTGATTTTTTAAAAAGCTGATGGGTATGATATTGCGAGCTGTAAGTACTCTCCGTGGGGCTTATTAAGTGAGCTGTCTGTGCCGTAGATCCTGTACGAGATCCATTTCACAAAAACTGAAAGGCATCGGAAGGTCAGCATGATAAACAAGAGCAGAGCTTCCGAGAGAGAGATTTCAGCACCATGGACACCAGCTGATCGCCCCAGGGGGAAATAGGTACCTTAGGGAGGGTAAGACTTGTATTGTCAATGGGAAAGCACAGAACTGATTTTAAAGATTCCACATAGCTTGTTATCTTTTCCACTGTTATATACATGGGCTCACTTGGTCCAAATTACCGGCTGGCAGGAGGTCAAAGTAGAAACATCTGTCTGGCAAGGTATGGAAACAGGAGGGAGGGCAGAGGGCGAACGGAGCTCAAAGCAGGGAACGTATCAGCAAACGGACTCGATGGCTTATTTAAAGGAACCACAGAGACGACTACACCTGAAATGGCCAGGACTCGTGTGAAAAGGTTCCCACACGTGTACGCACGAGAGAGAACAGAGTGAGGCAAATCGGGCTACGATTCCCTTCCAGAAACCTGCGTTCCAGCCAGAGATCAAATTGGAGAATGAGTAACCGAGCGTGAGGAAACACTTTCCAAACTGAAAGCAAATCTTAATTCCTGCTTCAAGAAAGAAGAGAGATTCCACCAGGGCTTTTCTTGTAGAAAAAGCCCAGCAGGAACTCATTAGCATAATAGGCCACACCCAACAGCAGAAACTTATTAGCACATTCGGCCACACCCCTGACAGCACAGCTCATTAGCATATTAGGCCACACCCCCATGTTGCCAGAAGAGTGGCCATCCAGCCACACCCACCTTTTGCTTCTTATTCTGTTTACCTTGTTTGTTGTCAAAACCCAGGGCTTTTTTTGTAGCAGGAATTAATTTGCATGTTAGGCCACATACCCCTAATGTAGCCAATCCTAATGAGTGTCTGCTATTGGGTGTGGCCTATTATGCAAATGAGTTCCTGCTGGGTGTGGCCAACTCAGGAACCAGCCGGAACTCCGTTCCTGTGCGTTCCTGCCCAAAAATAGCCCTGGTTTCAACCATCCCCACTCCCTGCAAACTTTTAGGAATACCCAGAAAATAAGACCCCCACTTTGGGGGTAGTAGTCACCAAGTGTTTGTTTGTTTGCCTGTTTTTGGAATATTCATAATAAGTTACACTGGTTTGGAGCATATCTGTTTAAAACAGTTTCCCCCAAATTTGGGGGGGCCTCAAAAATCCAAAATCTTTTCCCAGAATCCTATTGACTGAAGAATGGAAGAGCATAAGAGAGTCATGCTGGATCACCACACTGGTCCATTTAATCCAGTGTCCTGTCTCACACAGTGGCCAAACAGCTGCCCCAGAGGGCCAAACCAGAAAGGCAGAGAGGTTAAGGCCTTCTCTTGATGTTGCCTCTGAGAGCCAGTTTAGTGCAGTGAGTTAGGAGCATGGACTCTAATCTGGGAGAACTGGGTTTGATTCCCCACTCCTCCACATGCAGCTGCTGGTGTGACCTTGGGTCAGCCATAAATTCTCTCAGAGCTGTTCTCTCAAGGGCAGTCCTCGAAAGAGCTCTCTCAGCCCCACCTGCCTCACAGGGTGTCTGTGGTGGGGAGGGGAAGGGAAAGGAGTTTGTAAGCCGCTCTGAGACTCCTTCGGGTACTGAAGGGCGGGGTATAAATCCAATCTCTTCTTTTCTCTTCTTCATTGGGATTCAAAGGTTTGAGGCCTCTGTACACAATGGCTTCCTTCAGACCCCACGGCTAGTAGTTATTGATCACCCTCCCTTCCATAAATGTGTTGAACCCCCTGTTGAAGCCATCAAAGTTTGTGGCCAGGCCTACATCCACAGGTAATAAATTCTGCAATTGAATTAGTCGTTAAAGCCAGCCACTCCTTCGCGGGGAGGGGGGGGATACTCAGTTGTTAAAAGGGTCCAGTGTAAAAGGTTATGTGAGGGACACTCGGCTTGGGCCCAAGTTACGCTGATGAGAACAGACACGAGCTTGTTGGTCACCTCCTCCAGGGAAAACACCACTGGCGTCTGGGCCAAGCGATTCCAAACAGAGGCCACTCAGCTTAGACACAGTTGACCGGGGCGCAGGAGGAAGTGAAAGAGAAGCTTATGCATGCCAGTATCATCGGAAAAGACAATGTCTGGTGTACCAAGAAGAAGAGACGAAGACCCTGAAGGGGACAGCGAGAAGACAAGTAGATAGGGTAGTGAGGTCAGCACCTTCTCTCCTGTTAAGGGTCACACAAACGCAGGAAACTGCCTTGCACTGAATCAGACACACGGTCCATCATAGAATCACAGAGCTGGAAGGGATCTCCGGGGTCATCGAGTCCACCCCCCCAGCACAATGCAGGAAATTCACAAATACCTCCCCCCCCCCCACAAACCCCCAGCGACTCCCATGCCCAGAAGAGGGCAAAAAAAGCCCCCAAACCAGGATCCCTGGCCAAATTGGCCTGGAGAGCAATTGCTTCCTCACCCCAAAGTGGCGACCAGCATTTCCCTGGGTGTGTCAGAAAGGGCCACGAGAACTAAGCACTGAGGCCACCCTTCCTGCCCTCCCTTCTCCTGATCTGACTAAGTTCACAGAATCCACATTACTGTCAGACAGCCGTCAAGCCTGTATTTGAAAGCCTCCAGAGAAGGAAAGACCACCACCTCCCGAGGAAGCCTGTTCCACTGAGGAACTGCTCTGTCAGGAAGTTCATCCTCATGTTTAGCTGGAAAAACATTCTGACTTGATTTCCACTGGTTCTGGTCCAGCCTTCTAGGGCAACAGCAAACAACTCCATACCATCCTCCGTATGGCAGCCCTTCAGGTACTAGAAGATGGTTATCAAATCACCTCTCGGTCATCTCCTCTCCAGGCTAAACACACCCAGCTCCTTCAGCCTCTCCTCATAGGACTTGGTCTCCAGACCCCTCCCCATCTTCATTGCCTGCCTCTGGACACATTCTATATCCTTCTTATATTGTGGTGCACAAAACTGAACACAATACTCTAGGTCAGTGTTCTCTCTAAGCTGAGTTAGTGTGAGCTAGCTCACAGTGTTTTAGCATCTGTCTCACAGATTTTTGTCATAGCTCAGGAAGGATGGGTCCAGAGCAAACTAATTTATGCAGCAGCCAAATCGCTCGCTCACAACTATAATGCCAGTAGCTCAAAAAGCAAAATTTTTGCTCACAAGACTCCACAGCTTAGAGGGAGCATTGCTCTAGGTGAGGCCTAACCAGAGCAGGATCTGCAGTGTCTACTCAGACCAGCAGCGGCTCTCCAGGGTCTCAGAGTCAGGGTCTTTCACATCACCTACAGCCAGATCTTTTAACTGGAGATGCCAGGGATTGAACCTGGGATCTTCTGCATGCCAAGCAGATGCTCTTCCACTGAACCACAGCCCCTCTTTGCAGCTCAAACAGCGGTCTTTCCCATCACCTCCTGCCTGGTCCTTTTTAACTGGAGATGCCGGGGATTGAAACTGGGACCTTCTGGATGCCAAGCAGATGCTCTGCCACTGAGCCACAGCCCCTCCTGAAGGGTCATTCCTTGGCTGAGGACAGACTGGCAATCTGCCCCGGGAGAGGTCCGCATGGGAAACGGGGAAAGGGAGCCGGTCCAGACATGCGCAGCTTTCCCTCGGCTCCCTTCCGTACTTACGCGTCTTGAAGACGTTTTCCTTTCGCTTTACCGGTACACCGGGAGAAACCGGTGTTCAGGGGCCATCTTCCTCATGCCTCCCACTTCCAGGCAGTGTGAACTGGAAGAAGGCGGGAGGCAAGCGGAGGCGGCAGTGCGAACGTGGCGTTTTGCCCATTTGCGCATGAGCGCTCATGCGCACATAAGCGCATGCGCACATGCACAAATTGCTGAAACAGCCCTATCACGAGTTGCGGAGGCCAGCCCACGTGGGGCCACTCCGCAGCAGTCTGAACGCTCCATAACAGCATCCTTGCGCAATACACTGGCCAGTGTGAACGGCCAGCCCCGGGGGAGTTTTTTCCCCACAGCAGTTGCCTACGCATTCATCCCGCTCTAGATTGCCAGTCTGTACTCAGCCCTTGTCTGTCTCCAGATTGCTACTGTTAGGGCAATTTCCTGCTTCCCCTCAGAAGTTCCACACTTAGTAACCGTGTTGTACTCTTGTTGTAAGTCATCACAGGTCCATTGTCGCCCAGAAATCTAGCTTCACACAGAATTGCTAGATTTCCAGTTTTTGCCTCACAGTCGATAGTAGGTATTACACATCACAGTCATACATCTCGCAATGAAAGCAAGGGGAACCGAAAAGATGCCTTTGATATTTTATGGTCTTTTTGGGAGCGGATAGGAAGAGCAGATGTGTATGGGGGGGGGAGGGCAATGGACAGAATCTTCCACCAATCTCCTACACGCATACACACAAAGGTTCTACTTGACCAATGTGCCTAAGTTAGCGACTTCTTGCTTATTTTGTCACAACTATCCATGGTGACCGTGTCTTTTCCATACCATTCTCTACCATGAGAGGCCAACCCAGAATTTCAACACATCTCTGAACACATGCGACATCGCCTCCTATTAAGTTAGACCGTTGGTCTATTAAGGTTAGTTCTGCCTACTCTGACCAGCGCTGGATTGCCAGGGTTCCAAGGTGAGGTCTTTCACATCACCTGTGACTTGATCTTCATAAGTGTAGATGTCAGGCATCGAACTTCCGCATCCAGATCAGATGTTCTACCACTGAACCGCAACCCACTGTGAAACTTGAGTCCAGTGGCACCTTTAAGACCAACAATGTTTAATTCTGGGTATAAGCTTTCATGTGCATGCACACTTCTTCAGATCACATGAACACACGAAGCTGCCTTAGATCAGACCATTGGTCCATCAAAGTCAGTATTGTTTGCTCAGGCAGGCAGCGGCTCTCCAGGGTCTCAGGCAGAGGTCTTTCTCATCACCTACTGCCAGATCTTTCAACTGGAGACACCAGGGATTGAACCTGGGACCTTCTGCATGCCAAGTAGATGCTCTACCAGTGAGCCACAGCCCCTCTCTACGTGTACATGAAAGCTGATACCCAGAATTAAACTTTGTTGGTCTTAAAGGTGCCCCTGGACTCAAACTTTGTTCTGCTGCTTCAGACCAACCCAGCGACCCACCTGAATCTACCCTCACTGTGAAACTGTTAGATTAGAGTCAGTAGTACGTTAGTCAATCCTAAAAGAAATCAACCCAGACTGTTTCCCTGGAAGGCCAGATCCTGAAGCTGACGCGCAAACACTTTGGCCACCCAATGAGAAGGGAGCACTCCCTGGAGAAGGCCCTGATGCTGGGAAAGACTGAAGGTCAAAGAAGAAGGGGACGGCAAAGGAGGAGATGGCGAGACAGTGTTATCAAGGCAATGAACATGATGTTACGCAAACTCCGGAGGACGGCGGAACACAGGAGGGGCTGGTATCCCAGGAGGGCCTAGTGTGTCCATGGGGTCGCAAAGAGTCAGACTCGACCGTGCAACCTTTAGAGACTGACAACATTTGTAGGGTATAAGCTTTTGAGAGTCAAAGAGCTTTGACTCTCAAAAGGTCATAATTACAACTGATCTCCAGACGAGGGATGGACCTCAGCAGGGTACAATGACAGAGAGTCCACCCCTCCAAAGCAGCCATTTTCTCCAGGGGAACGGATCTCTGTCCTCTGGGGATCAACTGTAATATCAGGAGATCTCTTGGTCCTACCTGGAGGCTGGCAACTCTGCCACTGGATGAAAGAGAGCACATTGAGGTGGTTGTGACTGATTGAATATTGGTTCCAATTTTGGCCTGGGTTCTGATTTCCTGCAAACCCGAGCCTTCAGACAACCGGGAACCAAGGTATGTCATGTGCCTGGTAAATGCCACAAAATGGCAGCCGCAGATTTCTTCCAGTAAAGCTGATGGTATTTGTTTGCTTCATCTGTCGCAAGAACATGTCGCCAACTGACTGGAACACTGTGCTGACTTCTTGCTTTGTACGTTCTGTTTTCAAGCGTTCGCACCCAGGAAATGTCAAACTAAAAAAAAATATTGAAATGCTTTAAAAGCCAGAGAAACTGTTCCGTCGCTCTTTTCCTGGACACAAGGACCCCTGAAGCAAAAAATGGGGGGGTCGGGGAAAGCCCCCAAATTATTTTATCGCAAAAAGACGTTTTTCAAATAAAGTGGGCGACCTTTTAATTAAGTGGCGTGGCATTTGCTTTTGGTGACACGCTGAATAAGAAGGGAAGAAAATGGGATCCAAAGAACACCCCCCCCCCCAACCTCATGAGAATAAGATAAAGTGGAGAAATATCAAGGTTGTCTTTCTTACACAGTTTTCCAGTGGGATTCAGAGGGGTAGCTTGCTGGTCTGTAGAGCAGTTAGATCTAAGTCCCGCAGCAACTGAAATACTAACAAAACCTTCAGGGTATGACCAGGGGTCTGTTGGCATATGCAAATGAGTTATGCAAATGAGTTGTGCTAATGAGCTCCTGCACCTCTTTTTCTACGAAATGACCCCGATTATAATTACAGAATTCTAGGCCTCGCCTGTCAACTAGGCTGTCATAAATAAAAAGTTGTTATCTTCCGCACAAGGATAATGTGGCATTCATTGGCTTGTCGCCATCTGATCCTTCAATTTGAACCCCGTGTAAAATCCCTTTCCCGCTTTCCCTCTTCAGTCTTAACACAGAAGCGTTTAGAGAATTTATTAGTAATACTGACCACAATAAACTGAACCTGCTTAAGGACCATTATTGAGTGCTGATTACTAGAAATTCTGACATGCCTGGAGGTTGGTACCTCTACAAAAGGACTCAAGGAGGTTACAATTGAAAAACCATAAAGCATAAAGATAACAAATGTAAAACATACAAAGGAAACTGAAAACAAGTAAATATACAGATGGCTATCTGAGAGAGCAAACAAAACGAATCATGGACTTGAGTGCTGTCAAGTCACAGCCAAGGTAAGAGACAAACAGAGGCGGTTTGTCATTGCCTTCCTCTGCGTACCAACCCTGGACTTTGTTGAGGGTCTCCTATTCAGGTACTAAACAGACCCAACCCTGCTTGGCTTCCAAGATCTGACAAGATCTTCCTTGCAGCCTTTCCTCTGACGCTAGGTATGTATTTGCGTGAACAAAACCTATTCCTTAACTAGGTCTAAATTCCCTCCAGAGAAGTCGAGAGAGAGAGGGGGGCCGTGGCCCAGTGGCAGAGCATCAGCTTTGCATGCAGAAGGTCCAAGGTTCAATCCCCAGCATCTCCAGTTTAAAAAAGGATCAAGTAATAGGTGATGTGAAGGACCTCTGCCTGAGACCCTGGGGAGCCAACGCCAGTCTGAATAGCCAAGGCTGCCCTTGAAGGACTGATGGTCGGTATCATGGGTCCTGGCTCCACTGAAGCTTACTGCTCCGAGGAGGAAGAGGCGTGGAGCAACCCGGCCTCCTCTAGAGTCAGCCCAGAAGAGGAAACTTTAACAGCACCTGAGGGAGAAGAGGCCCCAGCATCTGTGCAGGAGGGGCAGCAAGGCGAAGAGACTGAGGTGCAGTCAGAGGGAGAGACTGGTCCAGGGCCTGGCCCAGCACCCCCAGTTGGAGACACATCAAGGCCGGAGTCCCCACCTAGCTCACCTGAATGTCCCAGACGCAGGGCATGCCAGTGTCTGAATGTGTAAGGGAGAAGGAGGAGTGCCAGACTTCAGCTGTTGCCAAGGCAACGTGAGGGGCTGTGAGTCTTTGCAGGTTGCCTCCCAGGGAAGGGAGGATCCGGTCATAAGCAACCACACTCACCTGCCTCAGTGCGGATGCAACCGTCCATTCTCGGACCTCGTCCCGGCTGCCAGCCTCCACTCCTAGCTCCTGAAAACTCTGACTGATTTCCCGGCATTCTGACCTTCGGCACTGTTTCTCGGCTTGCTTTTGGACTGTGTATCTAGCTTTCAGTGAAGGGTATCTGTGGCAACCGGCCAGTCCCAACACAGTCAGGTTCAGGACAAGGCAGCTTCATGTGACGTGAAAACAGGCCTCGATTGGGGTAACATAACTGATGCTGGGGGAGGACAGACGGATTGCAAATCTAATGATGGTCAGTGCCCGATCTGATAACAGGCCCATTTGGAAACTGAAAATCGAATGTGATAGTTCCATGGCCAAATTCTCCCGCCCACCCCCGTGCACGCGCCCTCCGGCAGCGGCTGATTGGGAAGGAAACACGGAGGAAGCATTCTCTGTGGGCAGAACAGAACCATTCACCATTTAGGTCGTTTTGTTTTCATGGTGCCCAATTATTGCAAAAACCACAGAAGAGAAGGGGGAAGGGAATGCCCCTTTCCTTAATTCAGTTAATTTTGGGGTTGCCAACAACCAGGTGGTGGCTGGAGATCTCCTGGGATTACAACCTGTGTTCCCTCTACGCTGAGTCAGTGTGAGCCAGCTCACAGTTTTTCAGCCTCCGGCTCACACGTTTTTCATCTCAGCTCAGGAAGGAGGGCTCCAGAGCAAAGTAACTTATGCAGTAGTCAAATGGCTCGCTCACCACTTTAATGCCAGCAGCTCACAAAGCAGAATGTTTGCTCACAAGACTCCACAGCTTAGAGGGAGCATTGAACAATTGATCTCCAGGAGACAGAGAAGAAGAAGAAGAAGAAGAAGAAGAAGAGGAGATTGGATTTATACCCCGCCCTTCACTCACTTGGAGTCTCAGAGCGGCTTACAAACTCCTTTCCCTTCCCCTCCCCACAACAGACACCCTGGGAGGTAGGTGGGGCTGAGAGAGCTCTTTCCCAAGCTCTTTCCCAAGCTGCATCCAGCCAGGTGCAAGTGGAGGAGTGGGGAATCAAACCCGGTTCTCCCAGATTAGAGTTCGCGCACTTAACCACTACACCAAACTGGCTCTCAGATCAGTTCAACTGGAGAAAACGGCTGCTTTGGAAGGTGGGCTCTATGGCATTCTAACCCACTGAAGTCCCTCCCCTCCCAAAACCCCGCCTTCCTCAGGCTCCACCTCCAAAATTTCCAGGGATTTCCCAACATGGCGCTGGTAACCCTATAATGATTTGAGCGGCTGTTTTCAAATCCAGAGGTGCTCACTCCAAGCCTCCTTCCCATGGCTTCAGACATGGAGAATTCAGGAATGCTTTGGGAACTTGGATGTCCAGACCAGCAGTAGGCACAGTCAATGGAAGCAGCTGCAGACTTCGCGTTCCTGGGATCGAAGATCACTGCAGACGGTGACTGCAGCCATGAAATTAAAAGACGCCTGCTCCTTGGGAGGAGAGCGATGGCAAACCGAGACAGCATAACAAAAAGTAGAGACATCACCCTGCCAACAAAAGTCTGTATGGTCAAAGCCATGGTGTTCCCAGTAGTAATATATGGCTGCGAGAGTTGGACTATAAGAAAGGCTGAGAGCCGAAGAATAGATGCTTTTGAATTATGGTGCTGGAGAAGACTCTTGAGAGTCCCTTGGACTGCAAGGAGATCAGATCAGTCAACCTTAAAAGAAATCAACCCTGACTGTTCCCTGGAAGGCCAGACCCTGAAGCTGAAGCTCAAATACTTTGGCCCCCAAACGAGAAGGGAGCACTCCCTGGAGAAGACCCTGATGCTGGGGAAGATGGAAGGTCAAAGAAGGAGGGGACGGCAAAGGATGAGATGGCTGGACAGTGTTATCGATGCAACGGACATGAAATTGAGCAAACTCCGGAGCAGGGGTCGCGAAGAGTCGGACTTGACTGTGCAACTGAACAACAAAAATGGTTTTAAATTTTGTTGGCCTTCAGCACAATCACGTGATAAAGAGTCCAGATGCAAAGTAACTGCAGTGCCAAGGATCTGATTAAAAAGACGGTTCATCTTTTTCCCATTGGATGACTTAGTACATAAATTCAACAGAAGCCGCCATCTTGGCCTCCCACAGGGAAGGGCCAGGAGTTCTTTACAAGTAATCTACAAGTACAGAATTACAAGTAATTTCCAGGCTACAGAGAGCATTTTCCCTGGAAAAAACGCCAGCTTTGGAGTCAGACTCTATGGTATACCATAGAGTCTAGGAGAAATGGAAGTCCTAGATTGACATCACAACCCCACTGAGCTCCCATCACCCTCCCCAGGCACCACTCCGAAATCCCCAGGAATTCCCAAGCTGCAGTTGGCAACACTATTCCTGTATCAGCCCCGGGGAACATATCCCACCCAATTTCTTGCATGGGCAGGCCTGGAAATAGCCATTTGCTCGTCTCCCACATGAGTAAGCATCTCCTCCAGGCAGAGAAGCCATTTGACACTGGCTCTCGCCTAGCCACATCCTATTCCAGCATCAGAGTCAGACCTCTGATTTCCCGTGCATTCTTCTCTTGGCTCTGTGCCCGCAAGGCTGCTGGCTTTGCCTGCTGCCGCTCTGAGAAGCAGTAGGAGAAAATAAGTTTTAAAAGTTGGTGGTTTGGGTGCCACGATGTCATTTCTGGAAGAAACCCGATGCGACAGTAAGTAGCTCCAGGAATCACCTGAATCTCTGTAGTCTTGCCATAGAGTTTCCAGTGATTCCTAGAGCTACTCCGCTGTCAATTCTGGATTTTCCACAGAACCTCAGCACACCCAACTCCATGTGCTCCCCATTTCCCCACCACCCAAGTTCCCTCCAGATGGGCACAGCTGGTTGCCCACTGGGTGGGAGACTTATGGAATTACTTGCAAGACTTGAGTCTGCAGAAGCGCCTTTGGAGCTGGTTTGCCGTCTGTTGTGAAACCTCCGATCCAATAAAGCCTTTAAAAAGATACTAAACGTCACTGCCAGCATCCTACACTAAGGAAGTTAGCCGAGAAGCCCGAAATAGAAAGCCACGTCTTAGAGAACACCCTCCAGGGAGAATTAGCTGGGGAATTTCATCTCCTGCACCGATTCAAACAAACAAAACGCGATTGTTCCTTTTAGCCTTCTAGCTCGTACAGGTACCTTCCGTGGGCATTATGTAACAAGCCGTTGAAGAGCTGTCTACCATTCAGCATTTCTCTGTCTCACTTTTAGCAGGTTTATACACTGGATCTGCAGAGGGGCAGCTCGAGGCAGCCGCGTAAGATGCTGGGAAGAGAGGTCTCGTTTTGCGAAAGAGTAGGGTGGTTTTTGCAAAAAGGGCTGTGAAACCGGACCTCAAGCCCCCAACCATCAGGGAAATCCAGGGCAACTGTTAACAGATCTCCCTAGAACAGGGGGAGGGGAAACCTGAAAAGTCAGACTGTATTCTTTGCCCCTGTCTTTCCCTTCTCAGATTCTTGCAGAAGGAAGCCCCCAGCTGTGATATGCAGCAAGGGGTTCCCTGCGGCATGACATCACGGCTGGCTTGGTTCCTGAATGGCGCAGAGGAGCCTTCCGGTCGAGTAAGCCTTCCCCACCTGGCTGCGTGCCTAACTGCAGCCACGGCTCAGCAGTTCCCCTCCCCGCCAGACACGGAAGACAGAGAACACCCTTTGCAAGAATCGGTCTTCACACTGACAGGCAGGGGGCGACTGCTAACTTCTTCTCTCCCCGATTCCTGGTGACTTACTTGTGGATTCTCTGTAAGGCATAAAAAAGGAAGGGGGGAGGGAGGGGGGATTTGATTTATACCCTGTCCTTCACTTGGCTGAGAGAGCTCTGAGAGAGCTGTGACTGGCCCAAGGTCACCCATCTGGCTGCATGTGGAGGAGTGGGGAATCAAACCTGGCTCTCCAGATTAGAGTCTGCCGCTCTTAACCACTACACCAAACAAGAAGGGAGGGAACGAGGGAGGGAGGGAAGGATGGAGGATTTGATTTATACCTTGCCCTTCACCTGGAGTCTCCGAGCAGCTTACAATCTCCTTCCCTTCCTCTCCCCACAACAGACACCCTGCGAGCCATGCTCCCTCTCAGTTGTGGAGTCCTGTGAGCACAAATTCTGCTTTGTCAGCTACTGGCATTAAAGCTGTGAGCCAGCGATTCGGCTGCTGCATAAACTAGTTGGCTCTGGAGCCATCCTTCTTGAGCCAAGACAAAGATGTGTGAGCCAGAGGCTAAAAAACTGTGAGCTAGCTCACACTGACTCAGCTTAGAGGGAACGCTGCCTGTGAAGTAGGTGGGGCTGAGAGAGCTCCGAGAGAGATGTGACTGGCCCAAGGTCACCCATCTGGCTGCATGTGGAGGAGTGGGGAATCAAACCTGGCTCTCCAGATTAGAGTCTGCCGCTCTTAACCACTACACCAAACAAGAAGGGAGGGAACGAGGGAGGGAGGGAAGGGCGGAGGATTTGATTTATACCTTGTCCTTCACCTGGAGTCTCCGAGCAGCTTACAATCTCCTTCCCTTCTTCTCCCCACAACAGACACCCTGCGAGCCATGCTCCCTCTTAAGTTGTGGAGTCCTGTGAGCAAAAATTCTACTTTGTCAGCTACTGGCATTAAAGCTGTGAGCCAGCGATTCGGCTACTGCATAAAGTAGTTGGCTCTGGAGCCATCCTTCTTGAGCCAAGACAAAAATGTGTGAGCCAGAGGCTAAAAAACTGTGAGCTAGCTCACACTGACTCAGCTTAGAGGGAACGCTGCCTGTGAAATAGGTGGGGCTGAGAGAGCTCCGAGAGAGATGTGACTGGCCCAAGGTCACCCATCTGGCTGCATGTGGAGGAGTGGGGAATCAAACCCTGTCCTCCACATTAGAATCTGCCGCTCTTAACCACTACACCAAACAAGAAAGGAAGGAGGGGAGAGGAAGGGAGGGAGGGAGAGGAAGGGAGGGAGGGAGGGAGAGGAAGGGAGAGAGGGAGAGGAAGGGAGGGAGAGAGGGAGAGGGAGGGAGGGAGGGAGGGAGAGGAAGGGAGGGAGGGAGAGGAAGGGAGGGAGAGAGGGAGAGGAAGGGAGGGAGGGAGGGAGGGAGAAAAAGGGAGGGAGGGAGAGGAAGGGAGGGAGGGAGGGAGAAAAAGGGAGGGAGGGAGAGGAAGGGAGGGAGAGAGGGAGGGAGAAAAAGGGAGGGAGGGAGAGGAAGGGAGGGAGGGAGGGAGAAAAAGGGAGGGAGGGAGAGGAAGGGAGGGAGGGAGAAAAAGGGAGGGAGGGAGAGGAGGGGAGGGGAGGGAGAGAGGGAGAGGAAGGAAGGAAGGGAGGAGAGGGAGGGAGAGGGAGGGAGGGAGGGAGGGAGAGGAACGGAGGGAGGGAGATTTACACTGGGAGGTCCAGCTAGACCACTTTGATGGGCAACCATTTGCCAAAGTCTCTTAATGGGGGGTCAGAGAGGACTCAAATGTTAAAACAGCCCTGGAGTGAGCTGTGCCAAGCACCCCCAAGGCACTGGCAGCCCTCCCCAAGGACCTTTTGGTTTAGATGGGGCCGCGGTGACACTGGCAATGGGAGTCGTATCTCCTGATTGGGTAAGCCAACGACCACTGGTCTTGCAGATCCCATTCTTCAGTTTCCATATTGAATGTCCAACCACCCCAAGGGTTCCCCAACAGGGTGCCCACTGGCACCATAGCGCCCACCAGTAATTCCCTTGGCATCTGCCATTGTAAGTCAGGCTGGTTATGGGCTGCCTTCTTTCAAGGGCAGAGAGCCAGTTTGGTGTAGTGGTTAAGTGCGCGGACTCTAATCTGGGAGAACCCGGTTTGATTCCCCACTCCTCCACTTCCACCTGGCTGGATGACCTTGGGCAAGCCATAGCTCTGTACCAGCTGTTCCCTCAAGGACAGCTTGGGAAAGAGCTCTTTCTCAGCCCCACCTACATCCCAGGGTGTCTGTTGTGGGGAGCGGAAGGGAAAGGAGTTTGTAAGCCGCTCTGAGACTCCAAGTGAAGGGCGAGGTATAAATCCAATCTCTTCTTCTTCTTCTTCTTCTTCTTCTTCTTCTTCAAATGAAAGGGTTTTCCTCCGGAAGATCAGGAGGACTAGGATGAGCACCTGGGCTTTCCTCGGGCAACATGTGGTTTCATCCTCCCCTCAGGATTGCCTTCTTCCCAGGATGTGTGCCGAGGGAGACGTTCCATTGGGCTGCATCTCCTAAGGTGGTCGTTTTGGGTTTGGCTCCGTCTCTTTTGTCAGCCATCTTGTGTTCTTATAATGAAATTAGATACCTGGGTTCTGGCCACTGTGTGACTCAAGAGTGTTGGACTGGATGGGCCATTGGCCTGATCCAACATGGCTTCTCTTATGTTCTTACACAGAGCAGAGGTCCATGAGTGGTTATTAGCCACAAGGTATAGATAGGAACTCTCAGTCTGGGGCAAGTGATGCTCTATATTCTTGGAGCTTGGGGGAGGCAACAGTGGGAGGGCTTCTAGTGGCGTGGCCCCCCTGGTGGACCTCCTGATGGCCCCTGGGTTTTGGCCACTGTGTGACACAGAGTGTTGGACTGGATGGGCCATTGGCCTCATCGAATATTGGCTTCTCTTATGTTTTTTTGCGGAGCAGAAGTCCATGAGTGGTTATTAGCCACAAGGTATAGAGGGAGCGCTCTGTCTGGGGCAATGATGCTCCATCTCCTTGGTGCTTGGCAGGGCAACAGTGGGAGGGCTTCTGGAGTTTTGGCCCCACTGGTGGACCTCTTGATAGCCCCTGGGTTTTGCCACTATGTGACAGAGTGCATTGGACTGGATGGGCCATTGGCCTGATCCAACATGGCTTCTCTTATGCTGTTATTTCTGGGCAATGATGCTCCATCTTCTTGGTGCTTGGGGGGCAATAGTGGGAGGGCTTCTAGAGTTCTGGCCCCACTGGTGGACCTCCTGATGGCCCCTGGGTTTTGGCTACTGTGTGACACAGAGTGTTGAACTGGATGAGCCACTGGCCTGATCCAACAGGGCTTCTTCTCTTATGTTCTTATCCGGAGCAAGGTCCATGAGTGGCTGTTAGCCACAAGGCATAGATGGAAAACTCTATCTAGGGCAGTGATGCTCTGTATTCTTGGGGTTTGGGGGGCACAGTGGGAGGGCTTCTGAAGTTCTGGCCCCGCTGGTGGACCTCCTGATGGCACTTGGGCCACTGTGGGACATGGAGTGTTGGACTGGAGGGGCCACTGGCCTGATCCAACAGGGCTTCTCTTATGTTCTTACTGCCCTTTTCTCAAAATCCTAAAAGAGGCCACAAGCTCAAAAAGGTTAAGGAACCCTGGGCAGAAAGACAGACTTCTCTAGCTTTCTCCTCACCCACCCTTGGCAATTCATATCCCCATCAAAATACCTCATTTCCCTCCAAGGGGTCTTTCTCCATTTTATCCACATTGGTGTTTCTCAAATTAAGCTCCATAAGAGTGGGTCCACAAGTCCTTTCTAAAAACAAAGGGGCAGCCTTTGTCCCACCCATCCCACTGGCACAGACATGGAAGCTCGCTGGGCGAACTTGGGCTTGTCACAAACTCTTGGCCTGGCCTACCTCACAGGGTTATTGTGAGAAAATGGAGGGGAGAACAATGCTGCTTTGAGTCCCAACTGTGGGCGGGAAAGCGGGATACAAAGAAGAAGGAGGAGGAGGAGGAGATTGGATTTATGTCCTGCCCTTCACTTGGAGTCTCAGAGCGGTTTACAATCTCCTTTCCCTTCCCCTCCCCACAACAGACACCCTGTGAGGTAGGTGGGGCTGAGTGAACTGTTTCAAGAACTGCTGTTAAGAGAACAGCTCTGAGAGAACTTGTGACTTACCCAAGGACCAACCAGCGGCTGCATGTGGAGGAATGGGGAATCAAACCCAGTTTTCCCAGATTAGAGTCCACGCACTTAACCACTACACCAAACTGAGTGAATCATTGGAAATGAATGCATCTTCTCTTCCCCCCTTGACCCTTTTTTTTAAAAAGCTTCCGATTTAGGGGGCTGGTGGCTTATTTTCTCCCCCTCTCCCCTCTCTCACGGAGACAAAGGCCTCCAGGGGAAACCTGTGTTCTTGGGAGGTCAGGGATTGCCTTTTTGCTTAGTTCCTGATTCTAAGTGACCTCAGGATGGGGCCGCCAGGTGGGCCATTTGGTTCGGTCCACAAAGGTCAGCTCCTCGTCCTTTGAAGGAAATCCCACAATGCCTCGGGCCCGTTCGTTAGCATTGCCCAGGAGGCAAGATCTGACGCTTCCTATTTTAGACTCTTAAGTACAAACGGCTTTAAGAGGCAGAAACTGAATCTCTGATTGACCTCAGTTGTGGCTCCGAGGAGAACCGGGGAGCATCAGGACGGCATGTCCTTTCCTTTGATCCAGGCTTCAAAGGCTAGAACGAACACTGCACAGAACACTCGCCAAGCACAAAAAAAATGGAGATCCATATTCTCTCGTCAAGAGATTTGTCCTTCTCTTCTATGGCCCCCAGGTACCCTGCCCTGCCTTGCCGTGAAGGACAGCGGTGTGGCCGGCGAAGGGGGATTATTATATTACCATCTCGGACTGTTTTTTAGTTATTGATTTACTGTTGATGAAATTTACTTATTGATTGTTTAAATCTGGTAAATCACCCAGAGCCCGCTTGCAAGGTGGGCAGTTCATAATTCCAATAAAATAAATCTCTCCTTATATATAATTGAGTAGTGGAGGGGCACTTTCTGAACATTCCACACGCTCCTAAATCAGTTGGCTCCATGATGTGTCACTCAGAAGCTGTCCCTATCCACTGGCTGCATTGCCTGAGTCTCACCTCCAACATTCTAAACAGTTTGCTGTTCCTCCCCCTCCCCATAGCCAGTCGGAACACAGGTCATTTGCATATGCGGCCTGATTGGCCTTTGCCTCTAACATTCTAAATAGTTTGCTGTTGGGAGTCATTGAATGTGTCCTGAGGTAAAATACACATCCCAATCTTCCCTTAAACAGTCACTGGAGTTGCCAATCTCCCTGTGGGGCCTGGAGAAATCATCGTGTTCCCCAGCCACAGCACACTATAGTGCGCGGACTCTAATCTGGGAGAAGAGAAGAAGAAGAAGAGATTGGATTTATACCCTGCCCTCCACTCCCCAAGGGAGTCTCAGAGCGGCTTACAAACTCCTTTTCCCTTCCCCTCCCTGGGTTTGATTCCCCACTCCTCCACATAGAGCTGGTGGTGTGACCTTGGGTCAGTCACAAGTTCTCTCAGAGCCGTTCTCTCAAGGGCAGTTCTTGAGAAAGCTCTCTCAGCCCCACCTACCTCACAGGGTGTCTGTTGTGGGGAGGGGAACGGAAAGGGATTGTAGGCCATTCTGAGACTCTTTTGGGTAGTGAAGGGTGGGGTATAAATCCAATCTCTCCTCCTCCTCCTTTCTCCTCCTCCTTCTTCTTCCTCCTCCTTTCCAGTCTGAACCCACCAAGGAGACAAGCCCAAACCCATCCACGATGGCAGAGGGTGGATAAGCCAGTACAGCAACGGGGAGGCTTCACACAAAGAATGATTCCAAATTGCACATGCAAGGCTGAAGGCAAGCCTATGCCAAACTGGTGACTTCATGGTAGTGTCAAGATTTGAATCTGGATCTTCGTGGCTCACACAACCAGGGCTTTCTTTGAAGAAAAAGCCCAGCAGGAACTCATTAGCATAACAGGCCACACCCAACAGGGAAAAAAACCTCCTTCGCATATTAGGCCACACCCCTGACAGCACAGCTCCCTCCCAGGATTGGCTTCCCCAGGTGCCCTGTGGCTTGCGGGGCACATGGGGAACCCAGCGGGAGGACGGCAGTTTCTGGATTGGCTTCCCCAGGCACCCCGTAGCTGCAGGGTACGTGGGGAACCTGAGGGGTGGAAGGCTGTAGGCGTGGCCAACTTGGAAGCCAGCCGGAACTCCGTTCCAGTGCGTTCCTGCCCAAAAATAGCCCTGCACACGACGGTTTGGGAAAGGGGCTGCAGAGAGGAGCATGTGTGTTCCTGCGAGTCCACTATGGAAAAAAAAAGCATCCATAGCTCAAGACCGTTGGTCAACCGGTCGGTCAGTCGGTTGGTCGGTGGTGTGCATTCACCAGTTCTAAAGGCTCTGCCCAGCATTTTGCCATCTATATTTCATGAAGGCGGGGAACTGTCTGAGGACTGGTGGAACGGCAGCTCAGCCGGGTGTGCCTTTGAAGGGCTTCTCTGCTTCAGGAGGCTGCTGAGAGGTTTAAGGTCACTTCAAGGTGGGGGTGGGGGTGGATGGATTACTGCTACCACCCCCCACTCGGGAGCGCTTGCAATGAAATGAAATAAGCATTCCTCTTTCTCTCCTCCTAATTGTGTTATCTCAGCAGCACTACAGGCAGCCAATTGATGGTGACCCTGTGGGGTTTATAAGGCAAGAGATGAATGGCGGTGGTTTGCCATCACCTCCCCCTTCGTAGCATCCCTGGAATTAGTTGGTGGTCTCTCACCCAAGGACTAACCAAAGCTGCCCCTGTTACACTTCCAAGCTCTGACAAAATCAGACTCTCCAAGTTAGGGCACTATATGACTACATAAGGTACATAGATACATAGATAAATCTCTGCCCCAAGGAGCTTACAGTCTAAAATTGAACACTGGAAGGAGGGGGCAACCTGGGGAAGAATAGGTAGGTGGCTCGATTCAGATGTGTGTGTGTTTGATTTCAGTTGCAGGCGAGGAATGAAGACTGAGCCGAGGGTTTCAGTTTGGTGTCGTGGTTAGGAGCGCAGACTCTAATCTGGGAGAACCGGGTTTGATTCCCCATTCCTTCACATGCAGCTGCTGGTGTGACCTTGGGGGAGTCACAAGTACTTTCAGAGCTGTTATCTCAAGGGCAGTTCTCGAGAGAGCTCTCTCAGCCCCACCCAGGGCGTCTGTTATAGGAAAGGAGATTGTAAGCTGCTCTGAGACTCTTTTGGGTAGTGAAGGGCAGGGTATAAATCCAATCACCTCTTCTCTTCTTCTTCATAGAAAAGTTGGTTTTGGAGGAGGCATTTGAAGGAAGAGAAAGAAAGATGGGGTGCCAACTCTGGCTTGGGAAATTCCTGGAGATTTTGGGAGCAGCGTCTAGGGAGGGCAGAGTTAGGCGAAGGGAAGGAGCTCTGCGGCAACACGACCCAATAGGGTCCACCCTCTGAAACTTGCTATTTTCTCCAAGGGAACTGATCTCTAGTCTGGAGCAATCAGGGCTCATTTCGTAGCAGGAGCTCCTTTGCATATTAGGCCACACACCCCTAATGTAGCCAATTCTCCAAGAGCTTACAGAGCTCTTCTTATAGGGGCTACTGTAAGCTCTTGGAGGATTGGCTACATCAGGGGGGTGTGGCCTAATATGCAAAGGAGCTCCTGCTACGAAATGAGCCCTGGGAGCAATGCTCCCTCTCAGCTGTGGAGCCTTGTGAGCAAAAACTCTACTCTGTGAGCTCCTGGCAATAAAGTTGTGAGCGAGCGATTTGGCTGCTGCATAAATCAGTTTGCTCTGAAGCCCTCCTTCCTGAGCTAAGAGAAATGTGTGAGCTGGAGGCTAAAAAACTGTGAGCTAGCTCACACTGACTCAGCTTAGAGGGAACACTGCTCTGGAGATCAATGACAATTGCAGGAGACCTCCGGGTATTTTAGCCATATAGACTACTGTGAGCCTGAAATCTATTAAAGGTAAGCCGGCCAAAGGGACAACTCCTTTTCTTAAAGGGGAGACTTACCCGAGAGCAATTTCTTCTGCTCAGATCAACTCTGCCTCTTTCCAGTATCCTGTAGGGCAGCGCTTTCTCCAGACATGCCTAGAGGGATCCATCTCTTTGCTAAGCAGCCCCTTAGAGGTGTGTGTGTGAGTCTTCCCTTCACACCAGGTAATAAAAATGAGCCCCAAGTCCGCCCTCCCGCCCCTATCAGAAACCTAGTCAACACTTTGTTGGTGGCTGCTAAGGTTGTCATAGCCCAAAAATGGAAGGACGCCTCCCTGCCCACTATTAAACAGTGGGTTAACAAAATTTGGGAGTTCTTTCTACTTGAGAAATGTCTAGTTTACTTCAATAACAGCCACACAGAAAGAGATCTTTACAACCCTCTTGAGAAATGGTATCCCTTTTTACAAAAACTTGACATAGATAAGGTTCAAGACGAAATCATTACAATTAGCTTGTTACAATCTTTTTTAGTTTTGTAAATTATAATATTTTCTTTTACTGGATTGGTAACTAAGGCTGAGGACAGACTGGCAATCTGGAGTGAGATGAATGCGGAGGAAACTGCTGCAGGGGAAAAACTCCCCAGGGCTGGCCGTTCACACCGGCCAGTGTATTGCGCAACGGTGCCGATATGGAGCGTTCAGACTGCTGCGGAGTGGCCCCACGTGGGCTGGCCTCCGCAGCTCGTGATAGGGCTGTTTCGGCAATTTGCGCATGTGCGCACGTGCGCTCATGCGCAAACTGGCAAAACGCCACATTCACACTGCCGCCTCCGCTTGCCTCCCGCCTTCTTCCGGTTCACACTGCCTGGAAGTGGGAGGCAAGCGCAAGACGGCCCCTGGACAGCGGATGGAAACCGAGCGGGAGACGGGTAAGTACGAAACGGAGCCGATGGACAGATGCGCATGTCTGAACGCGCTCCCTCCTTCCACTTCCAACGCGGGGCTGTCCCGCTTTACATTGCCAGTCTGTCCTCAGCCTAAGTATAGTCTATTTGCTATTCTATGGCCTTATCTATCCTATCCCGACTCAACCGATTGATAAGGTCAAACGGTAAAACTTATATACACAGGATTGCTAATGTGGTTATTATGGCTTCATCCTCACCTTACAGTATTGACTGAGTAACAATGGTTTATATAAATATTGTCTTTTGTCAGAGTAAAGCTCCGGCCTATAAACTTTAACTTGTTAGTGTCTTTTTAGAACTAATGCCTTTTCTTGTGGTATTGTGTTAAATTTATTTACCTATATTTTTATGTCTTTCTATTTGTTAAGTGGGGTTTTTTTTGGCTCACTTGTTATTCTCTGTATGCTTACCATTGTTCTTGTTGTGCCTTTTATAAATTCAATTAAAACAAAAAAAGTAATAAAAATGAGAACCCGCAACTCCTTGAAAAGGAATGAGAGGCTGTGAAAACACAGGGGTCTCATCAGCACACGAAGCTGGCCGGTAAGGGAGCTCTCCAGGGTCTCAGGCTGAGGTCTTTCACGTCACCCACGACTGGACCCTTTTTGCTGGGGATTGAACCAGGGACCTCCTGCATGCCAAGCAGAGGCTCTGCCACTGAGCCACGGACCTCCCCTGAAAGAAGCTACCCAATGCCAAGCCAGACCCTCAGTCTGTCAAGGTCAGTAGTTCCTCATCTGACTGGCTGTGACTCTCAGGAACTCAGCTCTTTCTCCCTACCTCCTCCCTGATCCTTTTAACTGGAGATCCCCGGGACTGAGCTTGGGGCCTTCTGCATGCAGTGTCCTACTACCACCGAGCCACAGCCCCTCCCTAAGGCTGTGGTCACGTGGTCATTTTGATCGGGTTTCACCACTGTTCCCTCTCGCATTTAAAACGGCTGACCAGACACCCGCCTCCGTCTCTCACACTGAAGCGGGCTCACTCACGCAATCCTCCCAGTTCACTAGCAAGTTTTCTGACACCGGGAAGACCAAGTTCTTTCCAGGTATTTGTGCTTTAGATCCGAAATTTCACCGATCTGGACAGCCATCTCTCACCGTGACTGTGATTAGGTCATCTGACCGTCTTTCGTGCTGTGAGGTTCCCGCCCCCCCCCCAGCTTCCACCTTTGTGCACATGAGCAATCCTGCACTGAATAAATCCAATGTTTAAGGAGAAGAAGAGATTGGATTTATATCCCGCCCTTCACTCACGGAGTCTCAGAGCGGCTTACAAACTCCTTTTCCCTTCCCCTCCCCACAACAGACACCCTGTGAGGTAGGTGGGGCCGAGAGAACTCTTTCCCAAGCTGTCCTTGAGGGAACAGCTGGTACAGAGCTATGGCTTGCCCAAGGTCATCCAGCCAGGTGCAAGTGGAGGAGCGGGGAATCAAACCCGGTTCTCCCAGATTAGAGTCTGTGCATTTAACCACTACACCAAACTGGCTCTCTTAAGCATTCAAGTGCACATATATACCCCAGCGCTTGGTAGTACGTCGCCAGTTCATTTTGTTCACTGTTGGGAGGGGGGACTTATAAAAATAAGGGAGTACGGCGGGTCCTTT
Organism: Lepidodactylus listeri; assembly: GCA_029233225.1. Taxonomy (NCBI): domain Eukaryota; kingdom Metazoa; phylum Chordata; class Lepidosauria; order Squamata; family Gekkonidae; genus Lepidodactylus; species Lepidodactylus listeri. Next base: position 7,151,526 of record JARCFY010000021.1, on the reverse strand, counting down.
GATTCGGCCATGTGCATATGCGCATGTGCAAAGCAAATTTTTAAAAAACTCATGCTGCACCGCCCAAGCTATCTAGACAGTGCCCAGAGCCTCGCTGCACAATGCTTGCGGTTCAGGGAGTGGTCAGGGCTGGCTCTCTCGCTAGGCCAACTAGGCGCCTGCCTATGGGCGCAGCTGGCAAACGGGGCGGCAGAGTGAGAGAGAGAGTCCAACAAGTCCGCCCCCACCTCCCCGCATGCAGCTCGGGTGTCCAGGCAGGCACAGCAGCGCCCCCAGAATGGAAGGTCACCTGCAGAGCACAGCTGGGCACAGACTTCTTCCCCCCCCCCCAAAAAAAACCTTCTGCCGCAGCTGGCTGGCTGGGGTCCCGCCTGGTAGGTGCCATGCTTGGCCCCGCCACTGAGCCCCGCCAAACAGCACTGCCTTCTCAACTCAGCTTACAAAGCAGCACCTCCCCCCCCCCCAATCTCCAGGAGTTCCCCAGCCCGGAGTTGGCAACCCTAGCTAAGCATGGGTTTGAGTGGAGACTAGTAGTCTGTATGGGGTTGTTAAAATACATTTATGTTTGAAAACTGGGGGCGGGCGCACGGGGGGGGGGGGGCAAAAGGTAGCCTCGCCTAGTGTGTAAAAACACCTGGGGCCGGCCCTGGGAGTGATGTGTGATCATCTCAACCCGGGAAAAAAATATCCCCGATCAAATCTACAGCGGGAACAAATCACGGTAAGCTTGCCGTGTGACCCCCTCCCCCCCAATGAAGGCCGTCTTCTACTGACTCAGCCCCTTGGTCTATTGTGGTCAATACTGTCTCCACCAACTGGGAGTGGCTGGCAGGGTCTCCGGTCTTTCACGCCTCCCATTCCCTAATTCTTTAAACTGGAGATGCTGGAAACTGCAAGTCGGGGCTCCCCAATGAGCCAAAACTCCGGCGCATAAACATTATATTATAAATCAAATAAACACACGAAGCAGCTTTGAACTGCATCAGACCCTCACTGGCAGCTGCTTCCAAGGTCTCCGAGAAAGGTCTTTCACATTGCCAGCTGCCCGATCCTGAAGACTGAACCTGGGACCATCCGGCACGCAAGGCTGATGCTCTACTGCTGGGCCACAGCCGTTCCCTCTCTCCTGACTTCTCCAGAGAGAATTTCGACCCAGTTAACGAATGGGTTGTATTCACGCAAATACATATCTAGCGCATGCACAGACCATGAAAAAGACGGCTTGACTTGGGTCAGCCTTGCTGCCGCGGTATCTGGAGTCCCTGCCGAGTCCCCCCATGTGAGGCTAGAAGGAGGCTGCGATTATAGCCTGACAGATTCTTGCAGGCTACTGGCACAATCAACTCCCACCACGACCACCTTTTGCCTTCTCCTTCCACTCGCCTACTCTGTGACGGCAGCCAAAAACGGAACATAATATTATTAGAGACCCCTGCACCTTCTCTCGACACTGCTGCCATCGGTGGAGGGCATTTCCGATTCCACTAACTGATGCCGCAGCTATTTTAATCCGAAACAGACAGCGGGAATTAGGCAGGCCATCTTCCCCTTCGAGCTGCCCTAGCGGCCACCTTCGTCACATTTCTCCCTCTCTCTTTTTTGCCAGCCGGCTGCTAATTAACGCCAAAGGAAGAGCGGGAGCTAATCCCAGAAGCTGCTCATTTACTCCCCTCCCGGCCCCCAGCCTTTCCAAGCAGAAGGGGAAACCGCTTGCCGCCTGCCTTCGCTGGCTCCTTGGCTCCAGAGCAATGATCCCTCTAAGCCAGGGGTGGCCAACCTTGCTTAACGTAAGAGCCACATAGAATAAACGTCAGATGTCTGAGAGCCGCAAGACAGGAACAAATATCACACACACGTTTTTATTTTTAAAAATATGCAAATTTGCTTTTTATTAACATTAAATGGGACTGCCAAAAATAAAAACAAACAAGGAAACCCGGTTATTGATAATGATATTACTTGTTTGCTAATGATATTGAGAGAGAGAGAGAAAGAGAGAGAGATGGAAAGAAAGAATTAAAGAAGTGGAAAGAAAGAGAGAGAGAAACTAGGGAAACAAATAGATGGGAGGGAGGAGGGAAGGAAGGAAGGAAGGAAGGAAGGGAGAAAGAGAGAAAAAGCATGCCTCCCCTTTGCTTCCCCAGCTGCCCTGCCAGGAGCTGCACAATATGTGTGAAAGAGCCGCATGTGGCTCCCGAGCCACAGGTTGGCCACCCCTGCTCTAAGCTGTGGAGCCTTGTGAGCAAAAATTCTGCTTTGTGAGGGAGCGATTCGGCCGCTGTATAAATTAGTCTGCTCTGGAGCCATCCCTCCTGAGCTAAGACAAAAATGTGTGAGAGCCGGAGGCTAAAAAACTGAGCTAGCTCGCACTAACTCAGCTTAGAGGGAACACTGGACAGGAGTATCTCCCCCACATGGCAGTTATGCTCCTTGGTTGCTAAAAATCCTTGTGCGGGCCCTGCCGTCCAGCTGGCCTTCTCTCGCCGACACCCAGTCACGAGTCCAAAGCGAAAAGTCGTCTCCAACTGCCGAACAGGAACTTGCACAACATTTTGCAGGGTTGCACAACCCAAACAGTTATTCGGACCACAAACAAACTTCGCTGGAACTCGGAGGGCCGCCCTGTGAAAGTATGACATCATCAGGCCCATACCTATGAGACAAGATCTATAGGTAAACTGCAAACCGCAAAAAGAAGAAGAGAAGAGATTGGATTTATACCCCGCCTTTCACTACCCGAAGGAGTCTCAAGAGTGGCTTGAAATCTCCTTTCCCTTCCTCTCCCCACAACAGATGCCCTGTGAGGTCGGTGGGGCTGAGAGAGCTCTTTTGAGAACTGCTCTTGAGAGAACAGCTCTGAGAGAACTTGTGACGGGCCCAAGGTCACACCAGCAGCTGCATGTGGAGGAGGAGTGGGGAATCAACCCCGGTTCTCCAGACTAGAGTCCGTGCTCCTAACCACTACAAGTTCATATACCCTCAGTTACCCTCTTGGCTGTGCGGTTAAGAGAGACAGGGTTTAACCAGGGTTGCCAGGCTCCCGCTGGAAGTGGAGAATTCCCCTCATCTCGCTTCCTGCCGTTCCTTGGTTTTACCACAGAGTTTCCAGCAATTCCTATAGAGGAGTGACGTCACTTCCCGGTTTTTCCCAGAAGTGATGTCATACCGTTGCCAATGGCCACCCCCCATGTCCCTCGACTCCTCTCGTCACACTGGCTTGAGGTTTAACCTTCCAACCTTCACTCACTTTTTAATATTCCAAACCTGCATCCCTGCTTTGTAAGCATTTTAAAGGGGAAAAACACGTCCCAGGCGTCAACGCCTCTTGGCAGCTTGAATAAGAATTGCAATTCCTCTCCTGTACCGCTGCGTCATTCGCATCCAGCTCACAACTGCGGCCAGCCAGGATGAGGGAATCTAGAGATTTCTGCTGAGTCCCCACATTGGCTGTGGGCCTTGCTATATCGCTCAGTGAGACACAGGCTGCGCACGTCCCCTGGCGTTTTTCGTGATATCCGGGTGGTCATAAGGAAAGGCATTGTATATCTTATGCTTTTGGATACAGCTACCTGCCACTCCGTTCTAGGCATCTTTTATTCAGAAGTAAGTCAGGTCAGCATAGCAGTGCCAGTCCCCTGGAGAGCAATTCCCTGCCCCTCATTTCCTGCTGCTTCTTAGATCAGCAGTGTGGGGGGGGGGGAATTAAATGGCCATTGGGGTGATGGTGTGGTGTCACTTCTGGGCTAAACCCTCAGCCCCACCTACCTCACAGGCAATGCTCCCTCTAAGCGGTGGAGTCTTGTGAGCAAAACTTCTACTTTGTGAGCTACTGGCATTAAAGCTGTGAGCGAGCGATTCGGCTCCTGCATAAATTAGTTTGCTCTGGAGCCGTTCTTCCTGAGCTGAGACAAAAATGTGTGAGCCGGAGGCTAAAAAACTGTGAGCTAGCTCACACTAGCTCAGCTTAGAGGGAACACTGCTCACAGGGTGTCTGTTGTGGGGAGGGGAAGGGAAAGGAGTTTGTAAGCCGCTCTGAGACTCCCTTGGGGAGTGAAGGGCGGGGTATAAATCCAATCTCTTCTTCTTTATTTATTTATATTTATATCCTGCTCTGCCCACCATTCGGCCAGCTCAGGGCGGCTAACAACATACAGTATACATTAAAATGTCCATTAAAACCGTACAATACATCATAAAAGATGGCGATCTTCTGTCAGCGAAGTGGGACCTCCAGGCTCCTGCCTAGTTGTTAGGCCTCGGTTAGTGGTACTGTTGGCACTGTTGGTAATCAGGCCAGGGCGTAGGGCTGCCAAGTCAGCCCGGGGGGCGGGGGATCCCCCGCTACAGGGGTTCCCGATCCACCAGCCAGCATTTGGCCGGCGGGGGGAACCCCACCCTCCTTCCCCAACGTAATGACGTCACCCGGAGGTGACGTCATCACGTTGGGGGCGTTGCCAGGGCGACGCTCTGGCAATCGCCCCCAAACTCTATGATACCATAGAGTTTTGGGGCGATTGCCAGAGTGTCGCCCTGGCAACGCCCCCAACGTGATGACGTCACTTCCGGGCGACGTCACCAGGCACGCGCAGGAAACTTCCGGACGATGGAGGACTCCCCCCCGCCGGTAAGTAAGGGACACTTGGCAACTCTACCAGGGCCAGACACCGCGGCGGCACCCTAGTTGAAAGCCTGGTGGAAGAGCTCCATTTTACAGGCCCTGTGGAAATGTAAAAGGTCCCGCAGGGCCCTGATGTCCCCCAGGAGCTGATTCCACCAGTGCGGGGCCGCCACAGAAAAGGCCCTGGCCCTCGTTGTAGCCAACCTGGACTCCTTAGAGCCCGGAAGAACCAGGCAGTTTTGGGAACACGATCTTAGTGCTCTCTGGGATACATATGGGGAAAGGCGGTCCCCTAGGTAACTAGGTCCCCGGCCATGTTTCTGGAGGGGATATTATACCACCACAGCAGACTATTTCCATGTCCCCATAAACCTGGTCTCCCATTGGTTGCCAGGCCGGCAGGATTTACCTACTAATCCCTGCAGTCCTAAACAGAGTTACACCCTTCTAAACTCTGAAGGGGGTAACTCTGTTTAGGATTGCATTGAGTAAGTGTGTGCAAGATTACTTCAGCAGTCCCACTCAGTTTGGGATTTATTTATTATTTGAGAGCCAGTTTGGTGTAGTGGTTAAGTGCACGGACTCTAATCTGGGAGAACCGGGTTCTATTCCCCACTCCTCCACTTGCACCTGCTGGATGACCTTGGGCAAGCCATAGCTCTGTACCAGCTGTTCCCTCTAGGACAGCTTGGGAAAAAGCTCTCCCAGCCCCACCTACCTCACAGGGTGTCTGTTGTGGGGAGGGGAAGGGAAAGGAGTTTGTCAGCCACTCTGAGACTCCAAGTGAGTGAAGGGTGGGGTATAAATCCAATCTCTTCTCTTCTTCTCTTCTTATTTTTTAATAGCTACATGGGAGAAACTTCAAAAATGCAAGTTTCTCACTGGCAAGCTGAAGAGGTCATACAGAATACTAGCCCTTACTACTGGTAATTGGAAGAACGAAAAGAAGGGAGGAGGAGGAGGAGGAGTTGGATTTATACCCTGCCCTTCACTCAGAGTCTCCAAGCCGCTGACAATCTCCCTTCCCTTCCTCTCCCCACAACAGACACCCTGAGATCCAGGTAGGGCTGAGAGAGCTCTGAGAGAACTGCTCTTGAGAGAACAGCTCTGAGAGAACTTGTGACTGTCCCAGGGTCTCCCAGCTGGCTGCAAGTGGAGCAGGAGTGGGGAATCAAACCCAGTTCCCCCAGATTAGAGTCCGTTCTCCTAACCACACCACCAAACACCTAACCGCTACACCAAACTGGCCCTAGAAGGCAGCTGGAAAGTGAAAACCCACTGGAACCCCCAATGAACTTCAATCAAGGCTGCCAATTCCAGAACCCGTAATGAGCTTCAGTTAGGGCTGCCAACTCTGGGGTGGGAAATTCCTGGAGATTTGGGGGGCAGTACCTGGAGAGGGTGAATGCTGGGGTCGGGAGCGACCTCAGAGGGGATATGAGGCCAAAGAGTCCACCCTCCGAAGCTGACCTTTCCCTCACTGATCTCTGTAGTCTGGAAAACGGCCGTAATCTTGGGAGATCGCCAGCCCCACACCTGGAGGCTGACAACCCTAGACATTCCAGGCAGCAGCTCATCAGGAGCTTTTCCTGTGAGCGAAAGGGCCGGTCCCTCCCTGTTCGGGACAGCAGCCTGAGCACAGGCAGCAAATACTATTCCTCCACACACACACACACACACACTTTATCTTCCATCCAAGCATTTGCAGGAAAGATCCGGCCATCCCGGGAAGCGGCTTCATTAGGAAAATGCATCAGAAAAGCCTCGGCCTGCCCCCCCCCCCCCCGCTCTGCCACCTACACGGCACAGGCCAGCTGGCGCGCTTCTTTCCAGGATGGTGATTAAATATTGAAAGGATTTTTTTTTAGTCGGGGAAGGGGGGGGGGCACTGCAGGAGGCGGATGAGTCAGGCCGGGCTGGAGCCATAAGCTGCAACCTGGGAAACCATCTAGCCGCTTTTGCAGCCCAGCAGCTGCGACGGAGGCGGGGGCTGCAACTACCCAGCACCAGCACCCTCCTGCGTGCCTCCCACCACCACCAGCACCACCAGGCCCTTTGCCCACCCAGCCCTGCTGCCTGCTATGGGGCACACCGGGCAGAGTTAACTTAGCAGATGTTCAGGAACACAACCGCTCCTATCGTTTCAAGAAAAGAAATTAGATCTCTCTACACACACATATACATGCATATAAACACACACACGCTCATAATTCACAGTTAAGTGCTGTAGGGCAGGGGTGGGCAAACTGTGGCTCGGGAGCCGCATGCGGCTCTTTCACATATATTATGTGGCTCCCGGCAGGGCGGCTGGGGAAGCTAAATATCATTTGCAAACAAATATCACTGGACAAATTAATATTATCGATATCTGCTTTTACCGAGAGCCAGTTTGGTGTAGTGGTTAAGTGCGCGGACTCTAATCTGGGAGAACCGGGTTTGATTCCCCACTCCTCCACTTGCACCTGGCTGGATGACCTTGGGCAAGCCATAGCTCTGTACCAGCTGTTCTCTCAAGGACAGCTTGGGAAAGAGCTCTCTCAGCCCCACCTACCTCCCAGGGTGTCTGTTGTGGGGAGGGGAAGGGAAAGGAGTTTGTAAGCCGCTCTGAGACTCCAAGTGAGTGAAGGGCGGGGTATAAATCTAATCTCTTCTTCTTCTTCTTCTTCTTCTTCTTCTTCTACCCCTTTTGAAATTATTTTTGGCAGTCTCATTTAACGTTAATAAAAAGCAAATTTGCTTATTTTCCAAGAAAAGCAGGTGATATTTGTTCATGTCTTGTGGCTCTCAAACATCTGATGTTTATTCTATGCGGCTCTTACGTTAAGCAAGTTTGGCCACCCCTGCTGTAGGATGACCCTGTAGGGTTTCCAAGGCAAGAGATGTTCAGAGCTGGATTGCCATGCCCTCCCTCTGCATTGCAACCTCGGATTTCCTCAGTGGTCTCCCATCCAAGTACTGACCAGGGCGGACCCTGCTTAGCTTCCGAGATCTGCCAAGATCAGGCTAGCTGAGGCCATCCAGGTAAAGCGAGCCACCCTATCACAGCCAGCTTATAGTTACCCCTCCTGGGATTTTTAAAGGCAAGAGAGGAAAAGAGGTGTTTTGCCGTTGCCTGCCTCTGCATGGCAACCCTGGCCTTCCTTTTCTTGGAGGTCTCCCATCCAAGTACTAACCAAGGCTGACCCTGCTTAACTTCCGAAATCTGAGGAGATCAGGCTAGCCTGGGCTATCCAGATGTGGGCAGAGGTGGTCTGCCATTGCCTGCCTCTGCGCGGCAACCCTGGACTTCCTTGGTGGTCTCCCATCCAAGTGCTAACCAGAGTCAACCCCACTTAGCTTCCAAGATTTCAAGGCAAGAGATGGACAGAGGTGTTTTGCCCTTGCCTGCCTCTGCGTAGCAACCCTGGCCTTCCTTAGCGAACTCCCATCCACGCACTGACCATGGCTGACCCTGCTTCACTTCTGAGCTCTGCCAAGCCGGAGTTAAGCCCAGAGGATTCCAGCAGCTTTTATTTTTAGAGCTGTATAAAGAGATGCCCCGATTTTCTGTTGTTTGAATACACCGCGAAAGCGACTCAGAGTGAAAGCAATTTAAAAACGCTGATATTTATATCAACGGAGAATCGAGTCACCTTCACACACACACACACAAACACACACACACACCGTCAGCTGCACAATGCCGAAGCAATACTGACCCGGATTTCAAAACTCGCCTCCTACTCTTTGGTTACACAATACAGATCATTCGGCAGCTTGTCACAGGAGAGTGAGAGAAGTTGCGTGGGAGGAAAATCCTTCTTCTGTGTAACTGTAGGCGCCGCGGCATCCTGGTCTCTTCTCTGGTCATCCAAGCCACGAAAGGGAGTCTGAGATCCCAATGGAGGATTTCATGGCTCATATACAGATTTGTAGAAGGAGGGGCTGTGGCTCAGAGGTAGAGCCACATCTGCTTGGCATGCAGAAGGCTCCAGGTTCGATCCCCGGCATCTCCAGTTGAAAGTCCCAGGTAGCAAGTGATGGAAAAGACCTCTACCTGCGACCCTGGAGAGCTGTAGAGAGGGGTCGTGGCTCAGAGCATCTGCTTAGCATGCAGAAGGTCCCAGGTTCAATCCCTGGCATCTCCAGTTGAAAAGGACCAGGCAGGAGGCGATGGGAAAGACCTCCACCTGAGACCCTGGAGAGCTGCAAAAAGGGGCTGTGGCTCAGTGCTAGAGCATCTGCTTGGCAGGCAGAAGGTCCCAGATTCAGTCAGCAGCATCTCCAGTTTAAAGGATCAGGTAGGAGATGATGGGAAAGACCTCTGCCCTGCAGAGCTGCTGCTAGCCTGCACAGGCAACAGTCTGCTTCTGACCTCAACAGACCAACAGTCTGATTCGATACGAGGCAGTTCCATGTGTTTCCCATGGCAGCTCTTTTAAGCCCATCCTTTTGTATCAAACACTAAATAAACGGAATTCCACTGAAAGTACTGTATAGCAACCATAACAAAAAGCCTATGTTTTCAAATGGACATCTGCTCTATTTATCCTGGCAGGAGGCAGCAAGAAAAGAAAATAAGAAGACAAATGGAATAAATACAATCCAGTGTGGCGCTCATTTATATTTACACCCACAGCAAACAAAACAGAAGCCGGGATGGAGGCGGAAGGAAAATTAAAGAAGCGGTCTCTTGCAGAGCTGATTTGGAAAAGCCGGCAAGCACCGCATGGGGCTTCGGGGCTTTGCCTGATGCTGGATTTTAGGAACATACTGAGCGGGAAGTCAGTTTTTCCTGGCAATTAAGGGATCAGACTAGAATTGGAGAGACCTGAGTTCAGGTCCCCACGAGCTGACCGTGGGCAGGTCATTGTCAGGCTAGCCTACCTCACAGGGTTGTTGTGAGGAGCAGATGATGTACACCGCCCTGAGCAGATTTCTTAAAATGAGATTGATAGTTAAGGTTCAGAATAAAAACTCAAAAGTCCCCACAGAGAATGGCTGGTGGAACCTTCCCTTTATTCTATGGAGCCAGCTACAAAAATACCAAAAATATTGTAAGCTTATTGGTAATTTGCAGAGATGCCAAAAACCTGGAGAAACAATGTCCTGTCCAGAAGAAGAAAAAGTAGAAGAAGAGGAGGAGGAGATTGGATTTATACCCCGCCCTTCACTCCCCGAAGGAATCTCAGAGCAGTTTACAATCTCCTTTCCCTTCCCCTCCCCACAACAGACACCCTGTGAGGTAGGCGGGGCTGAGAGAAATCTCGTGAGAACTGCTCATGAGAGAACAGCTCTGAAAGAACCATGGCTTGCCCAAGGTCATCCAGCAGCTGCACGCGGAGGAGTTGGGAACCAAAACTGGTTCTCCCAGATTAGAGTCTGCGCATTTAACCACTACACCAAACTGGAAGAATGATCGCCTGGAAACAGCACGAAGTTACATAACATCACCAGGTAAATACCATCCCATTATGCATCCATTTTTTACTTATTTATTTACCCCAATTTATACCCTGCTTTTCTCCCCAGTGGAGACCACAGCGGCTTCCAGTGTTCCATTTTAGCCTCACAACAACCCTGTGAGGTAGGTTGGGCTGAGTGAGACAGGGCCAAAGTTGCTCGACAAGTTTCCATGGCAGAGAGAAGGCCCTCACTGGACACTGCCCACCACGCTACACGGGCTCCATGAAAGGGGCAAGATGAGTTTTGTTTTCTCCAGGCAGTCAGAAACCCCAGGTGTTAATCTACTCATTTGTTTGAAACATGTATAGGTAGCCTGCTTTCCTTCCCAAAAGCAGCTCACTGCAAAAATGAAGAATGTTTCATTATGTAACAGAAACTATACTCAACAAAAGGAGAGCTGGGTTTTAAAAGGGGATAATAATAATTATCATCTGGCGTTGTGTGCAGTATAGCCAGGCGATCCTAAGATTGTCTGGCAGCCAGAAGTTCTATCTCTTTTAGCATTATGGACCACTAGGTGGCGAGCTAGACTTGTTTCTGAGGCAAGAGAAGTTTCAGAGGCGGTTTGCCATTGCCTGCCTCTGCGTCATGCCCCTGGTATTCCTTGGAGGTCCCCCTTCCAAATACTGGCCAAGGCCGACCCCTGCTTAGCTTCCGAGATCTGACGAGACTGGGCTAGCCTGGGCTATCCAGGTCAGGGCATTTAAAAAGGGATTCTAAAAGGGAACACTTTGTCAGTCCTACTAACCACCTTTATTAGACAGACACCAGCTTTCTCCAAAGTGACGACCCAAAGGGATCTCCTTTCCTCCACTTAATCCTCATCACAATAACCCTGTGAGGTAGGCCAGGCTGTGAGTTAGTGTTGGCAGCAAGCTGGAGAAAATACATACTGTCCCTTTATTAGAAGGTGAATATGTGAAAAAGAGCAGGTGAAGACACGGACAGCCTATGCGGTGTAGCAGTTAGAGCGTTAGACTACAATCTGGGAGAAGGAGGAGGAGATTGGATTTAAACCCCACCCTTCACTACCTGAAGGAGTCTCAGAGCAGTTTACAATCTCCTTTCCCTTCCCCACAACAGACACCCTGCGAGGTAGGAGGGGCTGAGAGTGCTCTTTCGAGGACTGCTCCTGAGAGAACAGTTCTGAGAGAGCTTGTGACTGACCCAAGGTCACACCAGCAGCTGCATGTGGAGGAGTGGGGAATCAAACCCAGTTCTCCAGATTAGAGTCCGTGCTCCTGACCACACCACCAAACTGGCTCTCTCAGTTTCGAGACTCAGGTTCAAATCCCCACTTGGCCACAGAAGCTCGCTGGGTGACCTTGGGCCAGTCACACACTCTCCTCTAACCCACCTCACAGAGTTGTTGTGATGATGAAATGACAGAGAGGGGAAAAACGTTAGCAGCTCTGCGTCCCCATGGGGAGAACGGCAGGATATAAATGAAGTAAATAATAAATAATTTTTTTAAAGGTTTCATAGCAGTGGGTTAAATCACATCACTTGTTAAATTACATTCCATTAAATTTCTATTAAGGGGGAAGGGCAGATTTTGTCCAGGTTGTTGGCAACCCTGCCAGCACCCTCTCTTGTCCCCTCAAAACTATGGTTTAATCGAACAGGTTCTATTAGACCTCAAGGCAAGGGAAAGAGTTGTTTCTGGATTTCATGAATCTGTCTTGATCTATAAATAATGTAGTGCTTTTATCCTTTTTTTAAAAAGGAAATGAAACAAAAATGCGGTCTTCATTAACCCGTCAGGCTTCCTGAGATGTTTTTAATTAAAAAGAAATATTGAGCCACCGCCAGGGTGCTACAAACCTATTCCTCTAGTAGGCGTTCTCTGGGATAACAGCAAAATGAACAAAGGCTTGAAACATTTTGGAAACCTGATTGTTTCAGTTCTAGGGTTGCCAGCCTCCAGGTGGGGCCTGGGGATCTCCCGCTTTTACAACTGATCCCCAGTTGACAGAGATCAGCTTCCCTGGAGAAAATGGCTGTTTTGAAGGGTGGACTCTATGGCATTGTACCATGCTGAGGCTCCTCCCCTCCCAAACCCCACCCTCCTGGCTCCACCCCCAAAGCCTCCAGGTATTTTCCAACCCAGACTTGGCAACCCTATTCAGTTCTGCTCCTAGCAGGAGCCAGGTACAGCATTCAGGACTTTTCAATGGGGAGAGAGGAGACAACTACGGGGGCAGCCTCTGGAAGCCCTTCATCTGGGCCAGAAAGTCATCATCTGCTGTTTTCCCCAACATCTGGATGCCGAAGATAGAATGCCTCTAAACTTGGAGGTTCTGTTTTTAGCATTTTAAAAAATTAGGACGTTTGCATCCTGTCTTTCTAGAAGAAGAAGAGAAGAAGAGATTGGATCTATACCCCACCCTTCACTCCCCAAGGGAGTCTCAGAGCGGCTCACAAACTCCTTTCCCTTCCCCTTCCCACAACAGACACCCTGTGAGGTGGGTGGGGCTGAGAGAGCTCTTTCCCAAGCTGTCCTTGAGGGAACAGCTGGTACAGAGCTATGGCTTGCCCAAGGTCATCCAGCCAGGTGCAAGTGGAGGCGTGGGGAATCAAACCCGGTTCTCCCAGATTAGAGTCTGCGCACTTCACCACTACACCAAACTGGCTCTCTACCTTAAAGGCCTCCAAAAAGAATTATGCCCAATGTACAGAAAAGCAGTTAACAAATTGCTGCTGTTTTATCATCAAGTTACAGCTGACTTATGGCAACCCCATAGGGTTTTCAAGGCAAGAGACGTTTCAGAGGTGGTTTGCCACTGCCTGCCTCCATGTCACGACCCTGGTATTCCTTGGAGGTCTCCCTTCCAGATACTAGCCTGGGCTGACCCTGCTTAGCTTCCAAGAGCAGATCAGGCTAGCCCGGGCGATCCAGGTCAGGGGAGTTAACAAATTACACACACACATCTCTTTTGAGCCAAGGCAGATTACGACAAACATAAAACAGTGATAATAAAACCGTCGCTGTTGTGGCAAGAACTGACCTCCAGAAACGAGTGCAACCTCTTTAAAAGAGGCTGAAGGCCTGCTCTAGATAAACCACTTGATCTGTACAAAAGTGTTCCTGGATTGTACCACTTCTGAATTCATTGTAGGGAGTCACATAAATGTCTGCTTCTTCCACGTATTTAAGGGGGGGGGGAACCTCCCTGCAAGTAGACAACAAATATGTCAGGGGGGAAGGATTCTGTTGCAGTTGCCTGGGCCGGTGTATTCTGAGACCAGTTTTCCCCCAGGGTTGCCCGTGTCATATTATAGGGTTGCCAACCTCCAGGTGGAAACAAAAAACCACCAGAACAGGCTGTGCAAAACCTGTATGCACCGTCAAAATAATTACAGCAATATTTTCTGACACGTGAATTAAAACATAAATTTTGGAAATTTTAAAAAGAATTTTAAAGAATGGAAACTTGTGATGTTAGATTATGTTTAAGCGCCCCAAATCAGAATTACAACCACCCCCTTAATGTCGTATATAAAAGTGTAATCTTCAGACACAAAGCACGGAAGAAGATCCAATTCGAAACGAGCAAACGGAACCGGGGCTCGTACATCTTGTGGTCACTGAAGATGCACATCATGTGTTTTTGAAGATTTTTCATTTGAATTATTTGGCATTCTTAATGGTTATTTGCAGGGGTCCGTTGGAGCGGGAGCGCACAGGAGCGCAGCTCCGGGAGTGAGGAGCCCAGGGGGCGGGCACATGACCAAGCCCCGCCCCCTCCTCGGCGTCCCCAAGCAGTGCAGAGGCGCAGCGCCCCGGGGAAATCCCTGCTAGGGTCTTTATTGATTTTAATGTTTTGTTTTAATATTGACAATTTTATCATTGTTCCTTTTATGACTGTGTGCTGCTTTTCCAGAGACTTGCTCAAGGTGGCATATAAATTTTCTAAGTATACCATTTTTTATCTGGGCACACGGCACATAAGTACTGGAGAAATTTCACCAACCCTTCAGCAGCTTCCACCTTATCAGTTTGGTGTAGTGGTCAGGAGTTGGATTCTAACCTGGGAGAACCGGGTTTGATTCCCCACTCCTCCACATGCAGCTGCTGGTGTGACCTTGGGCCAGTCACAAGTTCTCTCAGAGCTGTTCTCTCTTGAGCAGTTCTCAAAAGACCTCTCTCAGCCCCACCTATCTCACAGGGTGTCTTGTTGTGGGGAAGGGAAAGGGATGGGTGGTGCACATGTCCTGGGTATCTCAAGTCTACTTGAAACCTGGTGGTTTCAAGGGAGCAGGAAGAGAATGAGGGTGTGTTCTTGACGCTTATTTTTATTGCACAAAGTCTTGGATGGGGAAGGGAATGGAGGAAGAGCAGGTCAGTTTCACTCACCTGTGGAGTGGAGCCTGAGGGGTGGTTGTTGCCTTCTGACACACTTCCGGTATGATAGGGGGTGTGGCATATGCAAATAAGTTATGCAAATGAGTTATGCTAATGAGCTCCTGCACCTCTTTTTCTACGAAATGACCCCTGGTTATTTGTTAGCAACTTACACATGGCTTGTTTGTGCCACCGCCTGCCCAACATGCATCATTAAAACAATTAAAAAACAGAGTCGAAATATGTACAAAATATAAAAATGGCAAATTAAAAACATGATTAGGAAGGAGGCATTACTGAGGGAATGCCGAACAAAACCAAAATAGTCTTCACCTGCTGGGGGAAGACAGCAGCAGAAGGGGACGTTGAGTCCAACTGGGGAGAATGTTCCAGAGCTTTGGTGCCATCACTAAGAAGGCCCTGTCCTGGGTTCCCACCCACTTACTCTTAGAAGGCAAGGACACTTGAAGCAGGGCCTCCAAATATGACCGAAGTGGTCCAGCAGGTTCATAAAGGAATACGTGGTCCTTAGAGCCAGTTTGGTGTAGTGGTTAAGTGTGCGGACTCTAATCCGGGAGAACCGGTTTTGATTCCCCACTCCTCCACTTGCACCTGCTGGATGACCTTGGGCAAGCCATAGCTCTATACCAGCTGTTCTCTCAAGGACGGTTGTCTCAGAGCTCTCTCAGCCCCACCGACCTCACAGGGTGTCTGTTGTGGGGAGAGGAAGAGAAAGGAGATTGTAAACCTCTTTGAGACTCTTTTGGATAGTGAAGGGTGGGGGTATAAATCCAATCTCTTCTCTTCTTCCCCTCGAAAACCCCACAATGGGCTGCCATAAATTGGTTGCGACATAACAGATGATGATGATGATGATAGAAGAAGAAGAACTGCAAGTGGGATGAGAGAATGAGTGGGCAAGGCGAATGGAGCAGATAGGAAGGAAGGGATGGGTTTACACTGCCTGGAGGAGTTTGGAGCAAACAAGCAAAATTGTGAAGCAAAGTCTGCGTGCCTGAACAGCCGCCAGTTCAGCTCACATCCTGTTCGCCAGTCATGAAGTCGCAGTCAAGTTTTTGATGGACTGTTGTCAACCCACTGGAGACTGCCTGTCATGTCACTTTACCATGTTCCTTCCTAACTGTAGAGTCCAGCGCTCTCGACTTTTTGCACATTCTCACACAAACCCACTGAATTCTATGCCTCCTGCAGCTGCCCCCACCCCGTGTCTATTCAGAAAGCAATAGTTTAAACAGACATTTAAATCAGTCACCAATTATATGGGTGGGTGCGAAGTGCCACCAAGGCGCAGTCAACTTATGGCGACCCCAGCAATGGGCTTTCTAGGCAAGTGAGAAGCAGAGGTGGTTGGCCACTGCCTTCCTCTGCAAAGCCTTCCTTGGTGGTCTCCCATCCAAGTACCAACCCTGCTTAGCTTCTGACTTATGGTGACCACAGCAAGGGGCTATCAAGGCAAATGAGAAGCAGAGGTGGTTGGCCATTGCCTTCCCCTGCAGAGCCTTCCTTGGTGGTCTCCCACCCAAATACTGACCCTGCTTAGCTTCCAATTTATGACAACCCCAGGCAAGGGGCTTTCAAATCAAGAAATGAGCCACACTGAATCTCAAAAAGTTTTCGATGTGGCTTTATTTTCCTTGAGAGGTAAGGCAGCAAGCTATAGCCTTATCTGAATGGATCTTGGAAACTAAGCAGGGTCAGAACTTGGACCACCCCAGACGTCTCTGCAGATGAAGGCAATCACAAGCCACCTCTGCTTCTCACCTGCCTTGAGAGTCCTTTGCTGGGGTTGTCATAAGTCAGTTCTGATGGGACAGCGCTTGCATATGTACATTTTCCTTCTTGATAAAATTCCCCCAAATTCATCACACTAACCAATCTTGGGCAGACACTCCCCATTTTTCTCCTGGCACAAGGAGAGGTAATTTGTAAAAAACCCACCGGTAGCAAGAACCCGGGGGCTCTCCTGAACATAAACTGGAGCTGAGATTTTCAAACTGCATCCTTAGGAACCCTGCGCAGTTCTTGAGAACTTTATTAGCTGCTGCCCAGGGAAAGGAATGTTAATGGCCACACAGCTTCCCTGAAGGGCAGATGGCCCTGAGATCAGCCGAAAATGTGAATGCATGCTGCAGAAACCCATGACAGAGGCAGATGTGCAGGGCTGAGCATGGATTTGCTCCACTCATGTGACAGGGTGCATCCCAAGCCTTGTTCAAGTGCTACAGTGAACGGACAGACATCCTGCATCGTGTGGATGCACATCCACTTCTAGGAAAGAACCAACACGTTATTTGCTTTACAAATTAAACTGGGGACCAGTACTTGGATCAATTGTTGGAGCCTGAATCACACATTCAGCGGCACGTGCATTTGAATGTAACATGAGCCTTAGAAGAAAGAGAAGAAGAGATTGGATTTATACCCCACCATTCACTCGGAGTCTCAGGGTGCATTCAGATGGGCAGCTAATCCCGCCATTGGCCTGGTTGTAATTTGATCTACATCTTTTTGATCCAGTGTTGCACGACCAGACAGCTCCCCCGTGAATCGCTTTACTGTGCGTGACGTCGTGGTGGATTGTCTAGATGGCATCCACCATAAGGAGCCATGCGGTCAACTTTTTTTAAAAAAAAAAATCCTGTTTGCGCATGCGCACATGCGCCTCATTATCTGCTTGTTTCTCTGCACATGCGCAGACTAAAATGGCAAAAGCACCGCCAGCGGTACCATCCTCTAGGTACCATTTCAGTTGATAAAGTTGATAAAGTTTACGGGACTGTCAGAAACATAAAATTGTTTGGCTCGTTTGAGCGGAGCTCTGTGGACATCGCATGTTTAAGCGGTTATACGCACATCGCTAAGACTCTTTTTAAATGGTGGCCATTTGGGATGATCTGGAGACCATCCCTATGAGCTGACTGCACACTGCTGGAACAACTAGACGGGGGAAAGTCCGCCATTGGCCCATCAGCCAGCTTAGGTCCGGACTTCCACCACTATCTTTTAAGTACGCATCCCCGTCAGGGAGCAATGGGCTTATCACGGAAGCGGCATGATTCCCAGATGTTGTTATCTGGACATGCACTTTAAATCCACCAGGCACTCGTGCCTGGCACAGCTCAAAAGAGCTGTATGAACGCGACCTCGGAATGGCTTACAATCGCCTTCCCTGCCTCTCCCCACAACAGACACCCTGCACAGGAAGCGGGGTTGAGAGCAGGGTTCCCTCTAAGCTGAGTTAGCGTGCACTTGCTCACAATTTTTTAGCCACCGGCTCACACATTTTGGTCTTAGCTCAGGAAGGATGGCTCCAGAGCAAACTAATGTATGCAGCAGCCAAACCGCACGCTCACAACTTTAATGCCAGTAGCTCAGAAAGTAGAATTTTTGCTCACAGGACTCCACAGCTTAGAGGGAGCATTGGTTGAGAGAGCTCCAAGAGAACTGCTCTTGAAAGAAGAGCTCTGAGAGAACTGTGACTGGCCCAAGGTCATCCAGCTGGCTTCATGTGGGGGAGTGGGGACTCAAACCCAGTCCTCCATATTAGAGTCCACCACTCTTAACCACTGCATCAAACTGGCTCTCATTGCTCAACACATGTAAATAAAAAAGTTAAGTGCGCATCGTACATTAATTTCAGGCGGGTAGCTGTGCTGGTCTTCAGTAGAATAGAAAGACTTGAATCCAGGCGCACCTTAAAGACTAACAAGATTTCCGGGGTCTAAGATTTCAAGAATCAAAGCTCCCTTTGTCAGATACACTGGAATGTACTGGAGTCGGGAGGCCGTTGGAGTGATTCCAAGCATAGCTCTTTTTATTAGCAGGTCCAAACAAACATAGCAACCTGGGCTTGGGGACCCGCTTTTATTTAGGTTGGAGCCACACACCCAACCTCACCCAGACTATCGGACAGGACCTAACGAGAGCGGTCCCAATTCATAGGTCCCCTGGGGAAACCTAGGCATGCAACTGGTGTTCCATTACGATCTGGCCAGCTATTGTTCAGCCAGATCAAAGCTCAGGCCACTGGCCTGGCCATGTGCTCGGACCACGTGGCGGTCTCCACTAACGAAGCACATGGCAAGTGTCCTGGTGCAAGCAAAGGGCATTACATACCCCAAGGTGCGACTGACTTGAAGCTTGCTCGTCGTCTTCCCTTTTTTTTGCCATCAAGTCAAATCCGACTTAGGATGACCTCGTAAGGTTTTCAGGACAAAAGACGTCCAGAGGTGGTTGCTCTTGCCTGCCTCTGCGCAGAGACCCTAGACTTCCCCAGTGGTCTCCCATCCAAGCACGCACCAGGGCCAACCCTGCTTAGCTTCCAAGACCTGACAAGATGAGGCTAGTCTGAGCCATCTTGCTCTTCGAGTGTCCATTTACTGTACGAACAATCGCCGTATTTTGTAAACCGGACTTTTCAGACAATTTAGAACAGCCCTAAAGGGCATGCCGGAGATGATCTCACTGTAGTGGCGGAGCGCACATGTTCTCCTTATTTGTGCCTGGACAGCACATCGCTGCAGCAGATCGGTGCGCTTGGCGTGCGTGCTTACGTCCCCCTCTTCCTCCTCCCAGGGAATCCATCGCAGCCCCGCCTCTCCCCTGTGCACCAAATCAACAACCGCATCGACACTCCCTGGGACTTTCCCCAATTGCCACTGAACGTCAGCACAGCACCGCTTTGAATAACGGCTGCTGTGCTCTGAAGCCACGGCCTGGCAGGACACCCCCAGCCAAAGCCAAAGAGCTTCCAAGCATTGCAGTAACACACGAAGGAGGGGTGTGTTATCCACACATTTGCTGAGTGGTTTCTATTGTCCTCCTCGCTTTGCCTTTCTGCACAGCTCTGACTTTCTGCCCCGAAACCTACCCCACAAACCCACAGCCTCTCGTCTGATGCAGAAACTGATGCAGAAACTGTATTCAGGATCCAGAGTCCCTTGACCCACATGCAAATAAGCCTTCGGAAGGAGGCGTTTTCCCGCACTGCAAGACATCGTTCCTTTTCAGTGTTTTTTCCCCCTGGGCAGCCGCGTGGGCTGGGCCTCCCCCCCCCTTCCGCAGTTCCGCTTCGGCAGCAACATTCCTTCCACCGGTGGGATCTGAGCTGTCTTCCAAAGACCACCCCTGCCACCAAAGCCAGACAGGAGCTCTGCTTCGAGGCCGCAATTTTTAATCCTCCCCTGGTTTTACTGCAGAGGTTTTAATGCATATTTAAGTTGACTTAAAGCAGACTCCCTCTTGCGTGGGTGCGGTGGACATGCCGATGAATAAGCACGCTAGGAGAACCCCAACCCAGCAGCCCCATCTGGAACAGACGCCAAGATGTGATAAAGGGCAGCGTCTCCACTGCTGTTTTATGAGGCCAGCTGCCTCCGCCGCCTGATTTTGGGCTCAAAAGCGGCTGCAAGCTACATAAATCAACAATGCAATTGCACATTGCTGCCATAGTTTCTTAGCAGGCTTGTAAAAACTTCAGGACAGTGGCTTTTTCCCCCAGCACTGCTACCGGCCTTGCCAGCAATCCAATCAAAGGCATTTCTGTCTGCGTGGGCAAGCGCAAGTTTCTGGCATCTCCGAAACAATGCAGAATTGTCCCCGAGGCCCCTACATTCACCAAAAGAGGGGTTCAAACTGTATGCCACCTGTATAAACGATACAACTTCCCTGACTTAAGTAGCCCATCACTTACACAAATTGCAAGGGGGTTCACATGAGCAGACACATGACGCTGCCTTGTACCAAATCAGACCATTTGTCCATCAAAGTCACTGTTTTCTCCTCTAACTGGCAGTGGCCCTCCAGGGTCTCAGACTGAGGTCTTTCACGTCACCTCCTGCCTGATCCTTTTAACTGAAGATGCTGGGGATTGAATTAAGAACCAGGAAGGTTAAAGGTTTCCCTTGCTCGAAAGCCAGAAGAATCCGACTCTAGGGGGCGGTGCTCATCGTTTCCAAGCCGAAGAGCCAGCGCTGTCCAAAGATGTCTCCGTGGTCATGTGGCCGGCATGACTAGACGCCGAGGCGCACGGAACACTGTTACCTTCCCACTGAAGTGGTACCTATTTATCTACTTGCAATTTTTTCCTGTTGAACTGCTAGGTTGGCAGGAGCTGGGACCAGAGACGGGAGCTCACTCCGTCATGTGGCCCTCGGGTCTCGAACTGCCTAACTACCGATCTTCTGTTCCGCAGTTCAGCATCTTTAGCCAAACTAATACAAATATGAGGGCCAATTCCTAAAAACAACAAATGTGAAACATAAATATATAAACAGTGCAAAAATATCAAAAAAGACACATATTTATTACAAGAGAATTTAAAAAGAGTTGTGGGCCCGATTATAGCCTCGATACAAGATAAAATCGTACAATGTACACATTTCAGGCTAATTGATCTTCTTCAGTGGTCAAGCATAGATAGTACACTCAGGGGGCCCTTTGGGGCCAGAGCGAGGCGGAGCACCGCTCCGCCAGCTCAGGAGGGGCAGTAGGGCAGCCACGGGCGGAATCAGATTCTCTGATCTGATTCGGTCCGCCGCCGAATTTAAACACAGCTGTAGGGGAGGGGGTTTGAGGGAGAGACTCCAAACTTGTAGGGTAGCTTCTGGGACCTCTCCCCCAAATGCCCACCAAGTTTCAAGAAGATTGGACCAGGGGGTCCAATTCTACGGGCCTCCAAACTGGTGGCCCCCATTCTTCCATTGTTCTCTATGGTGGGAAAAAAGTAACGTTTTTCCCCACCATAGAGAACAATGGAGGGAATGGGGGCAACCTGTTTGGGGGCCCATAGAATTGGACCCTGTGGTCCAATCTTCTTGAAACTTGGTGGGTATTTCAAGGAGAGGCCCCAGCAGCTATCCTGCAAGTTTGGAGCCTCTCCCTCAAACCCCCTTTCCTCCAGCCCCTCATATACCCTATGAGTTTTTGCCATTGATTTCAATGGCCCATAGGGTATAATGGGGCTGAAACTGACATTCCCTTTCTGACACACTTCTAGTGATGTCGGGACGTGGCATATGCTAATGAGTTATGTTAATGAGCTTCTGTACCTCTTTTTCTACGAAAGGACCCCTGGTGTACACTTATGCTCAAAAAGGAATTTTATAGTTTTAATCAATGACGTACGGTACATTGGCTCTGAATTGCTTTTGAGACTGTATCTCCTGCACCAAAATAGGAAGACAGACAATTGAAACATTACCCAGGTTATAGGCACCTAACTATGAAACAAGGCGATATCATTAGAGGCCTCCATAAGGCTCCTAAGCCTTATGTCATTAATTATAACTATAAAATTCCTTTTTGGTCGTACATTGATGAGCTATTTGTATTATTATTGCAATATGGAGCCTAAGCGTACTCTCTGACCACTGAGGAAGACCAGTTAAGCCAAAATGCGTCAGGTCACATTAAATTTCATTTGTGTACATTGTACGATTTTTATCTTGGGTTGAGGTTACAGTTGGGCCCATAACTGTTTTTAAATTATCTTGCAATAAATACATGTATTTTGATAATTTTGCAGGAGCCAGTTTAGTGTAGTGGTTAAGTACGTGGACTCTAATCTGGGAGAACCGGGTTTGATTCCCCACTCCTCCACTTGCACCTGCTGGATGACCTTGGGCAAGCCATAGCTCTGGCACGGCTGTTCTTGAAAAAGAGCAGTTTCTGTCAAGAGCTCTCTCAGCTCCCCCTACCTCACAGGGTGTCTGTTGTGGGGAGACGAAGGGAAAGGAGACTTCTCTGAGACGCCTGCGAATAGTAAAGGGTGAGGTATAAATCCAATCTCCTCCTCCTCCTCTTCTGTTCATCCTTTTGCATGGGTATGGCTGGCGAGTGCTACTGACCGATAGAAAATTGCCTCTGTGCTCGTAGCGGAGGCAGGGCTTACTCAGAAGGTGTTCCTCTCCAAATGTATTAATACAGCTTTTAATCCCTCCCCCCCAACCTGGACATCTGTTCTCTTTCTCCAGTGGAAAAACACTAGCTTCAGACTCAGGGCCCTGCTTGCGTTTTTGGTTCACTTTCGTTCCTGCCCACAAATCACTTTTATGGCCCTTCCCCTCTTTGCGAGAAGAACAAGCCGGGCTGTTAGGATGAAATGTGAGAGGCCGGGATCTGGCCTTGGCCCTCCTGAGGGGCAGAAAATGACAAGTTGTTTTTTTACTGTGGGACTTGCCGGTCTTCATTTTCAGGGAAACAGTTACTTAAAGGGGACAGCAAGAAATCTTGGACTGGGCAGCCACAAACCCAGCAAATGAGATTTCCCCCCTTTTTAAAAAAAAAGAAAAAGAAAAAGCATATGTTTTTAATTATTATTGGACATCTGGATGACTGCCATTAAGGCAAAGCCTTTCTGGGGCCTTCAAAAGTGCTAGAATCCATTTGCGGGACAGATTAACCGATCCATTAACGGCACCACTCAAAGAGGAATTACACCCTCCTAAACCCATGGATTTAAATGGTCTTGGTGTGAATCTGCTTAAGACAAGGGGTTTTTTTATACGGTACAGGGTAGGACCCCCAGCCTCATACTTTAATCTGACAGGGGCTATGGTTGTTTAGGTATTATTTATTTCTTTATTCATGCCCCGCCTTTCACCAGTTTGGTGTACTGGTTAGGAACGCGGACTCCAGTCTGGGAGAACCGGGTTTGATTCCCCACTCCTCCACATGCAGCTGCCAGTCACAAGTTCCCTCAGAGCTGTTCTCTCAAGAGCAGTTTCTGTCAGAGCTCTCTCAGCCCCAACTACCTCACAGGGTATCTGTTGTGGGGAGGGGAAGGGAAAGGAGATCCTCCTCTTCTCCGTCTTCTTCCTCCCCAACAGGGGTCCAAAGCACCTTGCATCTTCATCCTCTATTTTATCCTCACAACAACCCAGTGAGGAAGTTCAGGCTGATGGTGTGACTGGCTCAAGGTCGCCCAGACAGCAACCACTTAAAATGGCCTGAGGCAGTTTCTAAAACAAACAAGGCTTCAATACAATAACATGCTTAAAGATTTGTAGGGAAGGGCCATGGCTCAGCGGTAGAGCATCGGCTTGGCATGCAGAAGGTCCCCGGTTCAACCCCTGGCATCTCCAGTTAAAAAGGATCTAGTTGAAGGTGATGGGAAAGACTTCTCTCTGCTTGAGACCTTGGAGAGCCACTGCCAGTCTGAGTGGACAATAGTAACCTTGGTGGATCCATGGCATTAAGTAGAAGGCATCTTTTTAAAAAAAAATAATAATGCCTACATTAAAGGCATGGTGAGGGAGGAAATGATGTAATTTGTCCTCTCTGTGGGCTTCCTGCTTCCTCAAGACTCTATAGCGGGTATAAGGGAAGAGCCCCCACTCTCCAAGGCCAGGTAGTACTAAATCGTTTGACCCTTAGGCTCCAGATCTTGAGATTCTCTCTGAATATAATTCGCCTGCAAATTAGCTTTCCAGGATAGCCAAGGGAAAAGAGGAGGAGGAGGAGGAGCTTGGATTTATACTCCGCCCTCCACTCCCTAAGGGAGTCTCAGAGCGGCTTATAAACTCCTTTTCCCTTCCCCTCCCCACAACAGACAGACACCCTGTGAGGCAGGTGGGGCTGAGAGAGCTCTTTCCCAAGCTGTCCTTGAGGGAACAGCCGGTCCAGAGCTATGGCTTGCCCAAGGTCATCCAGCCAGGTGCAAGTGGAGGAGTGGGGAATCAAACCCGGTTCTCCCAGATTAGAGTCCGCGCACTTAACCACGACACCAAACTGGCTCTCTCTTTAACTGGGTGAGCATAAATGAGCTTCCACAATGAGGGATTGTTAGGTCTTTTAAGTCTTTTAAGTAGCTCAGAACAGCATAAAAAGGGAACTCCAAAGAATGTGGGTAAGGGGTGGCAACATTATAAGGCCTTCGGCGCTCCGTCCTTTCGGTGGCCCCCAGCACATGATTCACATTTTACAAACATCCACCCTTCCAAAGCTGAGCCATACGCAGCCAGCCAGCGTGGGAGAACCAAAGTCCCCAGCTAGGGATTGTCAGGAGCTTTCGACTAGCACCATGGAGAGCTCCTTCCCTCCCTAAAATTGGGGCCTGAATGGGAAGCTTTTCTAGGGTTTCTTGGTGAGGCTGAGTCAGGTGGTGTTCTGGGTGGGCAGATTAGTACTGGAGACAGGAAATCTGAAGGTTCAGTGCAGGTCTCCAGTTTTAGGTTTAGGAGTGCCATGCAAACATGCCGTGGTACCCAAACTTCTGTTTCTCGCATCCCCGTGTGTTCATCGTGTGCAACATGGGCTGTCTGCCATGCATGTGTGAATGAGCACACTTGCATTTTGCCTCTTTCGTGGTGGTGGGCAGTGTTCCCTCTAAGCTGAGTTAGTGTGAGCTAGCTCATAGTTTTTTAGCCTCTGGCTCACACATTTTTGTCTTAGCTCAGGAAGGATGGCTCCAGAGTGAACTAATTTATACAGAAGAAGAAGAAGAAGAGAAGAAGAGATTGGATTTATATCCCGCCCTCCACTCACTTGGGAGTCTCAGAGCGGCTTACACACTCCTTTCCCTTCCCCTCCCCACAACAGACACCCTGGGAGGTAGGTGGGGCTGAGAGAACTCTTTCCCAAGCTGTCCTTTAGGGAACAGCTGGTCCAGAGCTATGGCTTGCCCAAGGTCATCCAGCCAGTTGCAAGTGGAGGAGTGGGGAATCAAACTCGGTTCTCCCAGATTAGAGTCCGCGCACTTAACCACTACACCAAACTGGCACCAAACCAAGCCAATATGCTTGCTCACAGCTTTAATGCCAGCAGTTCACAAAGTGGAATTTTTGCTCACAGGACTCCACAGCTTACAGGGAACATTGGTGGAAGGTTGGCTCACTCATCTATACCCCGCCCTTCACTACCCGCAGGAGTCTCAGAGCGGCTTACGAACTCCTTTCCCTTCCCCTCTCCACAACAGACACCCTGGGAGGTAGGTGGGGCTGAGAGAGCTCTGAGAGAAACTGCTCTTTTTCAAGAACAGCTCTGACAGAACTATGGCTTGCCCAAGGTCACCCAGCAGCTGCAAGCAGAGGCGTGGGGAGTCAAACCCGGTTCTCCCAGATTAGAGTCGGTGCACTTCACCATGACACCAAACAGAGGAAGAACCTTGATGCTAGCCGGCTCTTCCATTTAAAAAGTGAGGCATGGAAGATGAAGGAGAAAGCGGAAGGGTGAAGAAACCGCAGGCCGGCAGGCTCTTCTCTCACAGGACGTCACAACGATGTCGGTAGCCAGTGTTCCTGCCAACCAAGAGCCTACTGAAGCTTTAATGAGGAAGCTATAAATAAATACCCCAAAGAGCTTTTGTTCTGCTCGACTCCACCCTGCCGTTTTAAAAGCACTTGGAAATTTTGGATGGTGTGTCTTTTCTCTACCAGGGGTGGGGGGTGGGATGGTGCAGCAAGAGACAATGTTCCCCTCTGAGAAAACAGCCCCCAAACTTCTTTATTTAGGCACTGGTTTATTGCTAAAATCAGACTCACCCAAGTTCAACACTGCAAGGGGGCATTGCCCCTTTTTGCCCTATCAACCCTTTGCCTAATCCAAGAAGTATGGAGGTACTGAACTGATGTTGTT
The DNA here is from genome assembly GCA_029233225.1 of Lepidodactylus listeri. Lineage (NCBI taxonomy): Eukaryota > Metazoa > Chordata > Lepidosauria > Squamata > Gekkonidae > Lepidodactylus > Lepidodactylus listeri. Next base: position 7,125,523 of record JARCFY010000021.1, on the reverse strand, counting down.
TGTTCCAATGTAAATCCATTCTGTGTATGCTCAGATGCACTCTGGAACTGAGAAAGCCCCGAAAGCTGCTTTTTGCTCCCCAGTCTCAGGTGCAGAAGTGGCTGCGTATTGTTATGGATTTAAAATGGGCACCTTTGAATTTTCAAGGTTCCTACACCTGCCAAAATCAAACAAGCAATCTCGTCTTCTTCCTCATTTCCCAGGCTATGTTTTTTCAGCCCCACTGCATCATGGGACTGTATCCCATCATGCCACACTCTGCATAGACTGTAGACACAATCCCTCATAAGCAGGAAGGCACAAACACCATTTAGAAAAGCACTTGGGCAGTGACGAATTTCTATCTGGAGAGTAATTCCCATTGAATAGCGGAGGGTCTGATTTCTCAGCAAGTATGCCAAAACATGCACTGTAAACAGGGCTCCGTTGGAGCGGGAGCGCACAGGAGCGCAGCTCCGGGAGTGAGGAGCCCAGGGGGTGGGCACATGACCAAGCCCCGCCCCCTCCTCAGCTTCCCCGAGCAGTGCAGAGGCGCAGCACCCCGGGGAAAGCCCTGCTAGGGTCTTTATTGTTTTTAATGTTTTGTTTTAATATTGATAATTTTATCATTGTTCCTTTTATAACTGTGTGCTGCTTTTCCAGAGACTTGCTCAAGGTGGCATATAAATTTTCTAAGGATACCATTTTTTATCTGGGCACATGGCACATAAGTACTGGAGAAATTTCACCAACCCTTCAGCAGCTTCCACCTTACCAGTTTGGTGTCGTGGTCAGGAGTTGGACTCTAATCTGGGAGAACCGGGTTTGATTCCCCACTCCTCCACATGCAGCTGCTGGTGTGACCTTGGGCCAGTCACAAGTTCTCTCAGAGCTGTTCTCTCATGAGCAGTTCTCGAAAGACCACTCTCAGCCCCACCTACCTCACAGGGTGTCTTGTTGTGGGGAGGGGAAGGGGAAGGGATGGGTGGTGCACATGTCCTGGGTATCTCAAGTCTACTTGAAACCTGGTGGTTTCAAGGGAGCAGGAAGAGAATGAGGGTGTGTTCTTGACGCTTATTTTTCTTGCACAAAGTATTGGATGGGGAAGGGAATGGAGGAAGAGCAGGTCAGTTTCATTCACCTGTGGAGTGGAGCCTGAGGGTTGGCGGTTGCCTTCTGACACACTTCCGGCATGTTAGGGGGGTGGCATATGCAAATGAGTTATGCAAATGAGTTGTGCTAATGAGCTCCTGCACCTCTTTTTCTATGAAATGACCCGTCAGCAAGTATACCAAAACATGCACTGTAAATATGCAAAGACTTCACCTGATCTTTAGAGGGAAAAGCTCTCTGAAGCCAGGGATGTGTGATTTAAAACCACGCCTTCATTCAAATTTGAATTGCCTTGCAATTGGCTGTCATAACCTTGGGTATTCCTTGGTTCTCTCCCTTCCAAATCCTGACCAGGGGTGACCATGCTTAACTTCTGAGATCTGATGAGATTTGGATAGCCTGGGCTACCCAGGCCGAGCCTATGAACCTTAGTTAGCACTTAATCAAGAGGTATTATTTATTCAAATTAGAAGGAGGAGGAGGAGATTGGATTTATACCCCACCTTTCACTACCCAAAGGCGTCTCAGAGCGGCTTACAATCTTCTTTCCCTTCCCCTCCCCACCACAGACACCCTGTGTGAGACAGGTGGAGCTGAGAGAGCTCTTTCCAAGACTACTCTTGAGAGAACAGCTCTGAGAGAACTTGTGACTGACCCAAGGTCACACCAGCAGCTGCATGTGGAGGAGTGGGGAATCAAACCGAGTTCTCTCAGGTTAAACTTTACACTCCTAACAACTACACCAAACTTTCTTCCGGAGACTCAAGGCAGATTTCCAAATTAAGCAATGTAATAGGAACAGTGTAAGGAATTTGTTTCCTTAGAAAAATTGTAAAAAGATGATACATAAAAAGGAAGTCAATAAAACCAATACAAATGAAAACATTACCAATAAAAACTGACAATAAAAACAAGCCAAGGGTATCAAAGTGCTTTAAAAAGAGTAGTCTAAAATGATTTTGATGAAAGTTGGTAGGCTAAGAGCCAGTCATAAGCCAGCTAAACAAGATGGAACCCCTTAGTTAACAGCCTGTGTAAAAGAAAATGTTTTGGCCTGGTGCAAAAAGAGAGTATGGACCAGTGGTGTACCAAGAGCGGGGTGGGGGTGCAGTCTGTCCCAGGAGCAACTTGAGGAAGGCCTTTGAGGGGGCCCTTGAAACCAGCAACATGCTGTGTCTGGGCAAATGTCTTTCCTTTTCTTTTTACAATGTAGTTCTAGCTGCAGCCACTAGGGGTGCAGGGAAGTCTGAGCACAGCAAAAAGCACTCTCGGATCGGCTAGACTTCCCTTTCTCCAAGACTGACGCAAACTTGCTTAACAGATCATGCAACCAAGCCAGCAAGCTGATAGCTGCTACAGTGATTGCCAGCCTGCAGGTCATATTCTTCAATAGTCTAGCCTTTCTCTCTTCCATTCCTTGTTCAGACAGATCTCCCTTCACCTAATTTTTCTATGCCCCCCTCCCCCATATTTTCACTCCTTGGTCTTAAGGCCTTCTCATCCCTATCCTGCTTGGTGACAAACCTTTGTTAATATTATGAACAGAAGGCACTGGTTCTGCTGGGCACTGCACACTGCATTGGTTCTGCTGGGCTTCCTCCACCACGTTCTGTGTTTGACATCAGTCCAGTTGAGCTGGCATTGCCACAATGGCACTGGGTTCTGCTGGGCACTCTGTGATTGCGCTGGTACTGCTGGGTACCCTGTACATCCCACTGGTTCTGCTGGGCTTGCAAACATGCCACCCCTCCAGTTTCTACTGCAGAGAATCTCTGGTTTGACATTAGTCTTTTGGAAACAATGGAGGATGGGAACACCTTCTTTGGGGGATCATGTGTTTCTTAACATCCAGGCTGGTGAAGCTTGTGATCACTATCTTGTGATGCTTAGCGTAGTGTTAGTTAGTAAAAGTTAGTACAAAGGCAGACTTCTAGTTCTCAAAAATGCCTTGTAGATGTTTTGGATGGTCAGCTCCTAGGCTCCAAAATGGAGAACAGAAGCCCTCTCAAGTGCTTGCTCAGAACACGAGTGGTGTGATGAGTTTTTTTCCCCATCAAGTCATTGCTGACTCATGGCGACCTTGTAGGGTTTTCAAGGCAAGAGACGTTCAAAGATGATTTGCCATTCCCTGCCTCCACATAGGCCCCGCTTAGCTTCTGAGATCTCATGAGATCAGGCTGTCCTGGGACTATCCAGGTCATGGCTAGGCTGAGAGTAATGTGACTGGCCCAAGGTCCCCCAGCAAGCATCCATGGCCCGAGCAGGGATTCAAACCTTAATTTCCAAGATCCTGGTCTGACACTTTAACCACTACATCATGGGCTCTTGTGATGGAATAGCGCGTTGGAATTTGAATTACCTTTAATGGCATGATTATATATGAAGAAGAAGAAGAAGAAGAAGAGATTGGATTTATACCCCGCCCTTCACTCCCCAAGGGAGTCTCAGAGCGGCTGACAAACTCCTTTCCCTTCCCCTCCCCACAACAGACACCCTGGGAGGTAGGTGGGGCTGAGAGAGCTCTGACAGAAACTGCTCTTTTTCAAGAACAGCTGTGCCAGAACTACGGCTTGCCCAAGGTCATCCAGCCAGGTGCAAGTGGAGGAGTGGGGAATCAAACCCGGTTCTCCCAGATTAGAGTCCGCGCACTTAACCACTACACCAAACTGGCTCTATATATGAAGTTAAACAGAAAAACATTTTTCACTGTCTGCATTTCTTTTCCGGCCATTATTTTTATTCCTTTTATTTCCTGATTATTACTGGAAATAATTTTGTCGTATTGAGGAGACCTGGATCGTCCCAGGATAGCCTGATCTTCTCAGATCTCAGAAACGAAGCAGGGCCGACATGGAGGAGGAGGAGGAGTAAAAGAAGAAGAGTTTGGATTTATACCCCGCCCTTTCTCAGAGTCTCAGAGTGGTTTACAATCTCCTTCCCTTCCTCTCACCACAACCTACCTTCCTGGGAGGTAGGCGGGGCTGAGAGAGCTCTTTCGAAAACTGCTCGTGAGAGAACAGCTCTGAGAGAGCTTGTGACTGACCCAAGGTCACACCAGCAGCTGCATGTGGAGGCGGAGCTGGGTTCTCCCAGATTAGAGTCCGTGCTCCTTACCACTCTTTAGCTTGGCATGTTCCAGGCCCATTTTGCCCAGCATGCTTGGTGTGTTCCAGGAAGACAATGGCAAACCACCACTAAACATCGATTGCCTTGAAAACCCTATGGGGTTACCTTAAGTCACCTGAAACTTGACAGCAAAAGAGAGGGAAAAATAGAGGGAGGTGTTAAAAAATTATCCACCCTGGGCGCCAAATGGGCCGGGCACACCACTGGTAAGGATGGCACGAGGCAAGCCTCAAAAGGGGGGAGGGCATTGCAAAGGCGAGGCGCCACTGAGAATGCCCTGTCTCTGGTCATTATCCGCCTTGGCTCTGTGGGCGGGGTTAGGACGCAAGGCTCCCTCTAAGCAGTGGGGTCTTGTGAGGCAAAAATGCTACCTTGTGAGCTCCTGGCATCAAAGTCGTGAGCGAGCGATTTGGCTGCTGCATCAATGAGTCTGCTCTGGAGCCACATCCTTCCTGGGCTAAGACAAAAACGTGCGAGCCGGAGGCTAAAAAACTGTGAGCTAGCTCACGCTAACTCAGCTTAGAGGGAACTCTGGTTAGGAGTGGACTGGGAAGTGAAAGTGGCCCCGGAACATACCAAGCTACGTGTCCCTGCAGTGCCACAGTCCAGCACTGCAGGGGTCACTCAGCTCAATGGTGCATACAACATCTGTCAGCTTACCCATGGCCTCCTCCTGAAAACTGGTCGCAGTGTGGGACAGAATAACTGGTGAACCGGCACCAATTACCACTGCCGATGAACGGTCTAAGGCGAGCAGCCCCTGAGGCTCCAGCAGAGTTGCTCAAGTTCTTGGCGATCAAATAAAATAAAATTGTTTGGGGGAAAAAAAAAAGTTTTTGGCGATCAGCGGCTCCCTAGGGCAGTGGCCCAGCAGGAAATCTCCTTGTAAGTTAAATGGCTCCTCCACATAGAGAGCAGAGCTTTAGAGGAGGTTGTTAGCTGATGGAGGAGAGTTCCATCAGTGGCTACTAGTCATGGCGACTAATAGGAACCTCCAAATCCAGGGGCAGTAAGCCTCTGAAACCCAGAGCCAGGAGGCAGCTTCAAGAGAAGGCCTCGGCCTCTGTGTCGTGTTGTTGGCCCTCCAGAGGAACTGGTTGGCCACTGTGTGAGACAAGATGCCGGACTAGATGGACCCTCACTGGTCTGATCCAGCAGGGCTCTTCTGAGGTCCTTATCAGGGGAAGGCCTTGGCCTCTGTGCCCTGTTGTTGGCCCTCCAGAGGAACTGGTTGGCCGCTGTGTGAGACAGGATGCTGGGCTAGATGGACTCTCACTGGTCTGATCCAGCAGGGCTCTTCTGATGTTCTTATGAAGGCCTCAGCCTCTCTGCCCTGTTGTTGGCCCTCCAGAGGAACTGGCTGGTCGCTGTGTGAGACAGGAGGCTGGACTAGGTGGACCCTCACTGGTCTGATCCAGCAGGGCTCTTCTGATGTTCTTATCAGGGGAAGGCCTTGGCCTCTCTGCCCTGTGGCTGGCCCTCCAGAGGAACTGGTTGGCCGCTGTGTGAGACAGGATGCTGGGCTAGATGGACTCTCACTGGTCTGATCCAGCAGGGCTCTTCTGATGTTCTTATGAAGGCCTCAGCCTCTCTGCCCTGTGGCTGGCCCTCCAGAGGAACTGGTTGGCCGCTGTGTGAGACAGGATGCTGGACTAGATGGACCCTCACTGGTCTGATCCAGCAGGGTTCTTCTGATGTTCTTATCAGGGGAAGGCCTCAGCCTCTCTGCCCTGTTGATGGCCCTCCAGAGGAACTGGTTGGCCACTGTGTGAGACAGGAGGCTGGACTAGATGGACCCTCACTGGTCTGATCCAGCAGGGCTCTTCTGAGGTTCTTATGAGGGGCTAGACAATATGGCAAGAGGAAATCCATCAAGTATCCTGGCCCCAAACAAAATAGGAGCTTATAGATAAGAACCAGCAGTCTATAAACTTTAGAAGACTGGATTAGATAGTCAGAGAACAATGCAATAAAATAGCATAGGACGAGAAATGCAAAAAACTGGATTACAGAAAGAAAGCAATGCAGTAAAAAATAATTTAATGCTTACCAAAACAATGGCCATAAAGTATACATCTCTTCCATGTATCAAAGCATTCTCCTAAACCTTCAATTTCACCACAGCCCTATCCCCTCTTCATTGTACCTCATGCCCCAAATTTAGCATTCATACAGAGCTGCTCTTCACTTTGGAAAATTTGGCTGGGACAAAATACCCAACTAGACTTTTGGTAATCTGCAAAAAGTGTATTACGTCATTATTAGGACACAACTGTGTTAACTTCCTAGAAATTTCCAGGACAAATTCAAGATACTGACTTTTATCACTCCATCTAAGACAAGTGGATTCAGTCCCTTAATATCAAACTTCCCGTCCAGCACTACCTCTTGTCTGGATTCCGCTTTGAGAGTGTGGTACTTTCAAAATATCAACAATATTTCTATAACTGTCACAAGCCTTGTTTCAAATTTCCGTGATTCCTAGTCGTATTACATTACTTATAAGACACATCGTCTGTCTGACTGCATTGATGTAAGTGGTGTAATTCGCCCTGATTCTCAGTGAAAAGGCGGACTACAAATAATGCAAATAAATAAATAAAGTTGGTAGCTGAGGTAAGAGAATAAAATATTCACTTCCCACCACTGGGGCATGTTTTTAAGCTGCTACTCGTTTATTAGCCCTGAACAAGTAATAGAGCAACCCTAAACAGATCCTGAATAGCCCAGACTACCCTCATCTTATCCGATCTCGGAAGCTAAGCTGGGTCAGCCCTGGTCAGTACTCGGATGGGAGACCCCCGAGGAAATCCAAGGTTGCTATCAGGGGTGAGCAAAACAAAAAAAACCCCATATTCTTTGGGTTCGGGTATACTGAATCTGGAAAATATTGGTATTTCCTGATATTCCTGAATCCCAATATTGGTGGCATTCATTTTCGGGAAACCTGAATTTTTTTCAGCTCCATTATACTCAATGGTACCCATAGGGTATAATGGAGAATCAATCCAGAGGTATCTGGGCTTGTGGGGGGCTGTTTTTTGAGGTAAAAGCACCAAATTTGCAGTATAGCTGCTGGTGCCTCTCCTCAACCCCCCCCCCCCCAAATTTCAAAAAGATTGGACCAGGGGTCCAATTCTATGGGCTCCCAAAGAAGGTACCCTATCCTCCATTGTTTCCAATGGAGAGGGGAAGGGTGTTTAAAGGAACTGCAGTCCCTTTAAATGCCTTCGCCAAGCTGTGACTCCATGAGTAAACTCTGAAGGTGTTTAAAGGGATGGCAATCCCTTTAAATGCCTTCTCCAAGTGGTGTGAGTTCACCCGGAAGGCATTTAAAGGGACTGTGATCTTTGTAAACACACTTTAACTTCAGCTACCCGGTGGCCAGTGTTCCCTCTAAGCTGAGTTAGTGTGAGCTAGCTCACAATTTTTTACCCTCCAGCTCACAGATTTTCATCTTAGCTCAGGAAGCAGAGCAAACTAATTTACGTAGTAGCCAAATCGCTTGCTCACAACTCTAATGCCAGGAGCTCGCAAAGTAGAATTTTTGCTCACAGGACTCCACAGCTTAGAGGGAGCATTGGTGGCCCTGAAAATCCCAGATATCTTCAGGATTTTCAGGGCTTGGCCATTTTGAATAGCCTATATTCAGCCCCATTCTATAACCAACTTTTAAAATACATTTTTTGGGTATTTTTTTGTCTCAGTGTATTTTTGGGGTATTTTTCGGGTATTTTTTTGTTTCAGTGTATACTGAATGCACACTCCTAGCTGCTATGCAATGCAGAGGCACCGGCCAACCACCTTTGTTCCTCTTCTACCTTAAAAACCTCATTGGGGGGGTGTCACTGGGAGGCAGTTGAAACTTGACAACACTTAATCATTATATTAAGCAGAGTCACATTTTTCTAAGTCCAATGAGCTTGGTTGGATATAATTCTCCTTAGGACTACACTGTGAGAATTCTCCTCCAGACAACCCAATAGAAAGAGCAGGTCTTTCCCCACCACCTGTTTTTAAGACACATAGAAGCAGCTGGTCAAGCAAGCTAGTGAAAGGTTATTGAGGGCCTGGTGATCTCTATGCACTTATTTGCTAAGCTGATAAGACAGCCAAACCAACAGAAATAAAATTACAATTCACAGGAACCATCTGAGCTTCTGTTTTTTCCACTACTTTTCATCAACTAAGCCAACAAGAAGTTCCGTTCTTCCACTGAATCCAGAATTAGAAACCGTCCTTTTCCTTCCTTCCAAACAAAAAACCTCCCCTTACTTGTAGTTTTGGAATATTATTCAACACTTTTAATGCATCGCTTAGGACTTAATTTTAAGAAGCACAGGCTGAAATCCTAAGGACTTGCTCCTCTGTAGACCCGCTTAAGAGGGCTCCCCTGAATGCTTAACTCTGTAGAATTGCTATTGTCTCGGAGACAGAATACCCAAAGGGCCCCAATCGCTTCCTCTCCCCCACCTGAATTTTCCTGCACGTGAAGGCGATTCGTTTCTTTAATATATGCCAGAATTAAAGCAAAGACTATTAGACAGAAGCCCATTCCAAGCAATGTCTCTAGGGATTAGCGAAAGACACAGCTGCTCGGTAGAAGAGACTGTCCTAGAGGTTTAATGTGACTGTCCTATAAACCTTTAGGGATTTAGGACACAATGAGTATGGCGAACTGCGAAGTGGGGACAGTAGGGTTTCGTTTGTCTTCAGCAGCCACGTATATTTGTGGTTTAGGTCAATATGTGTAAATCGAGACTGCATTTGGCGGTGGCTATACTGGATTCCAGTCTGCATGCAAACGCATTCCTCCCAGGCTGGTCTCATTGGAAGGCACAAATCCTTGGCGAAACTTTGCCATTGTAAGATGGGAAACTTTCTGCCCTATTCCCATTCACTGCAGCGAGGCCTAAGGACCGGCCGCTACAGATGGGTTCGCTCCAACATCAGGAAGTCTGAAGCAACGAGCCACAAACCCGCCTTTGGGTTCACTAGCCACACATATCGTTCCACACGTGTTCTCTTGCTGGGTCAGACCCTTAGCCGACCTAACACAGCCACAGTTGTTCAGTTTTAAAACTCAGTCTTCCGAGGGTTTTTAAAAAAAAATTAAAAAGGCCACATTTATTTTTATGAAATGTCATGATTTGGGGAGAGCTGCCAAAGATTTGTTCTCTCGGCTCTGCTTTCCAGACTGCCTTGGGCGTAAACCGCAAAGCCGTCATTTCTCAAAAGGCAACGTAAATCCCCCGACAGTTTAATATTCGCACGTACAAAATAACTTATGGCCCCAACACATTTTTTCCCCAGTTAGTTGAAAGTTATCGATACCAGGCTAGTGAATCAGGACCCTCTCTTAGATTGCCTGGTTTCCCCCTTGCTTTGGAAAATTCGTGCCAGGAAAACGAACGCTCTAGAAAACATCGATCGGTGTTCGCCACCGAAACTTGCTGGTGCTAAAACGAAAATCTTGAAACGGGTCTCCTCTGATTTTTCTGGAAATGGGGTTCGCTACCGACCTCCACCTAAGGCCCATCAGGAAAAGGACGTTTGCTAGAAACCCACAGCTAACCGAACAAGATACACCGGATCACAGCATGGCAGAAGGGAGCTTTCCAAATCTGCTGCTGAGATCCAAATGCTACCCAGACCTTGGCGCACCGGAGAGGCGTAGAAACCAGCCACACGCCCATCTGCCACCCCTCCAACCGTCCAGATAGACTCCCAGGTTTATCCATTATATTATCCAAAAGTCCTGAGGCCAGATATCAGCTGCCGGAGCTTGGCCCCTGGAGAGGATCGTGCCGTGAGGACTTCATGCTCTTCCGCCTCTCCACCGTCTCTCTCCACCATGCATGCCCAGCCCTGCCTTTTCTCCCTGGGTACCTCCTCTCTGGTTACTCGTAGCCGGGCTGCACACAACAGAAATCCAACAAAATCAGAAGAGAAAGAAGAAAATGTGCCTTACCAGAAGTCACCAATGTTTCATTCCACAGCCACCGGTCATTCATTTGTCCATGCCGTGGTCATTCCCCCCCCTTTCTTCTGCTTTCCTCTCCTGGCCACTGGGATATGGCCGTCGGGAGCAATTAGGAGGAGCAACTGGGCTGGCAAGCCAAGGTGATCATCCCACCGAGGACAGACTTCCAGGTAAGGAGACACCAGTGAGGAGAGAGGCCATCGGCGAGCCAGCCAGAGATGCTCTCCTGTTCACGTACACACACTTCCACCACCACCAAAGCTGTAGGGAAGAACGGGGAGGCTGCAGGCTGAACAGATGGGAGGGGTGGGAGGGAGCCGGGCGGCACATAGCACATGACAGATGTGTTGACTTTAACTTGCACAGGAAATTGATGATGCTCGGCCCAGAGGGGTGGAGGCACGGACGGGAAAGACAATAGCCGGCATCGCAAGGAGAAGCTGGGTTTCGCACACTGGGCTCAGGTGTCTCTTGCTCTCCCCCTCCTCCCTTGTCTGAGGATCAAAAGCAGCAATAACGGATGCGAAAAATGCTTTGCTGGGGGAATCGAGAGCGACCCTTCCGTCCGCCCCCACCTTTCTCCGTTTTGCGGAGATGGAGGGCAGGGGCCAAAAGAACACGAGTCATCCTCCTTGGCTCCCCCTGACAATTTCCTGGCGGTTGCTTGGGCTCCCCAAGGGATGTCCCCACATGGGTGGGGCTCAGCCCAAACAGCCAAAGTGTGTTGTGGACCTTGAGACCCTCCTGGGAGCCAGTTTGGTGCAGTGGTTAGGAGCACGGACTCTAATATGGGGGAACCGGGTTTGATTCCCCACTCCTCCACATGCAGCCAACTGGGTGACCTTGGGTTAGTCACAAGTTCTCCCAGAGCTGTTCTCTCAAGGGCAGTCCTGGAAAGAGCACTCTCAGCCCCACCTACCTCACAGGGTGTCTGTTGTGGGGAAAGGAAGGGGGAGGAGACTGTAAGCTGCTCTGAGACTCCTTCAGGTAGTGAAGGGCGGGGTATGAATCCAATCTTCTCCTCCTCCTCCTCCTCCTTTTTCCTGCCTCTTCTGCTGTCTCCTCCCATGCGGGAGATTCTGCTCTGATCTTGCTAGCAGGAGCGGACTGACCCTTGAATCGACTGGGAAAGTTCCTGAAGGGCAGCCACCCTGTAGGGTTATAGTACCTGGCAGTGTTCCCTCGAAGTTGAGTCAGTGTGCACTAGCTCACAGTTTTTTAGCCTCCGGCTCACACATTTTTGTCTCGGCTCAGGAAGGATGGCTCCAGAGCAAACCGATTTCTGCAGCAGCCAAATCGCTCGCTCACAGCTTTAATGCCAGTAGCTCACAAAGTAGAATCTTTGCTCACAAGACTCCACAATTTAGGGGGAGCCCTGGCTGGGAGCAACCTTGGCCAAGTGGCCCCCCGCAGAGTCTGCTTGGCTCTGACCCGGTACAGAGACAACGGCTGCAGTTGGAGTCAAGCAGACCTTTGGGGGGGCCACTTGGATCACTTCCTTTTGTTATAGTTGCCGGCTCCGGGTTGGGAAATTCCTGGAGATTTCAAGGTGGAGCCTGTGGAGGGCAGGGTTCGAGGAGGGCATCAGAGGATAATGCCACAACACCCATGCTCCAAAGCCGCTGATTCCTGCCGGGGAATGTGGAGATCAGTCGTCATTCCCGGAAGATCTCCAGGGATTAACCAGAGGCTGGCAAACCCATCTTCCAGGGCTTCTTTAATGTCCCAGCCCACCCTTGTCTGCTGGAGACCCACTGAGATGGATGTGGACCAAAGCGTGGCTCGGAGTTCCTTGAAACTGTGGCTTGCTCCTGGGTCTGATAATCCTAGGAAGAGACAATGCCATCTCTCGCTCGTCCTGGATTGAGCTTCTGCAGTAGGTCAGAGGGGGTCAGCATCCAGGTAGGTTGGGAGCGGCTTCTCCCAGGGGAATCATGGAGATTTGCAGGACAGTCGGGAATCCTCTAAATTGGGACGAGGGGGGCGGCACAGGTTTTCTTTTCCTTCTTTATCCGCCCAACGCAGGACTCCTGGTTGGCAAACGCTCTTGGAAACCTTTCCTTTTTTATTGGTTTATTCATTTATTAGCAATATTTTTAAATACCACCTTTCTGTCCCCATAAGGCCACCAAGGCAGCTAACAAATTAAAACCCGCAAATTAAAAAAATCTCATCTCAAAAAATGTTTAAAGCAACAAACAAATACATCATTATAACATGAAACCAAGAGCTTAAAATGGGGGGGGGGGAGTGCTGTCAAGTCGCAGCTGACTTACGGGGACTCCGTAGGGTTTTCAGGACAAGAGATGAACAGAGGTGGCTTGCCACGGCCTGCCTCTGCGTAACAATATAAGAACATAAGAGAAGCCATGTTGGATCAGGCCAATGGCCCATCCAGTCCAACAAAAATACGACAGAAGCCATGTTGGATCAGGCCAATGGCCCATCCAGTCCAACAAAAACACGACAGAAGCCATGTTGGATCAGGCTAATGGCCCATCCAGTCCAATAAAAACACAACGGAAGCCATGTTGGATCAGGCCAATGGCCCATCCAGTCTAACACTGTGCCACATAGTGGCGGAAACCCAGGGGCCATCAGGAGGTCCAGCAATGGGGGCAGAACTCCAGAAGCCTTCCCACTGTAGCCCCCCAAGAACCAAGACAGAGCATCACTGTCCCAGACATAAGAACGTAAGAGAAGCCATGTTGGATCAGGCCAATGGCCCATCCAGTCCAACACTGTATGTCCACACAGTGACCAAAACCCCGGGGCCACCAGGAGGTCCGCCAGCAGGGGCAGAACTCCAGAAGCCCTCCCATTGTTGCCCCCCACAAGCACCAAAAATACAGAGCATCACTGCCCCAGACAGAGGCCCTTTTCAAACTGCCTTTGTATTTTGTTTTAGTAACTGGTTGCTAATGTGTGTTTTTTCCTAATGTGTGTTTTTTCCTAATGTTGCTAATGTGTGTTTTTAGAGAGCCAGTTTGGTGTAGTGGTTAAGTGCGCGGACTCTAATCTGGGTGAACCGGGTTTGATTCCCCACTTCTCCACATGCAGCTGCTGGATGACCTTGGGCAAGCCATAGCTCTGTACCAGCTGTTCTCTCAAGGACAGTTGTCTCAGAGCTCTCTCAGCCCCACCTACCTCACAGGGTGTCTGTTGTGGGGAGAGGAAGGGAAAGGAGTTTGTAAGCCGCTCTGAGACTCCCTTGGGGAGTGGAGGGCCGGGTATAAATCCAATCTCTTCTTCTTCTTCTTCTTCCTGTCATTTCAGACAGACCCATTTCAGTGACCGGCTGCTAGTGGAATCTATTTACCTGTTCATACAAACCTGCTTGTATCAGGTTAACAAAGCATGGTTGAGCCGCTTTTGAGGGAAACTGCTTCTCCCCCCCCCTCCCCGTTTTCAACCCCTTCGTTGCACTTCTGAATAGCTGTGGTGTGCTGTTTAAAAGGTCCGTACTGCTTCCTACAATGACGCTTTTTCCCTGCCCTTTTTCGCCACACGATCTTTCTTGGACTTTTTAAAAAACGCTCTAGTGTGAACGCTATAGGTGAGCATCTATTCAGTGCAGTAGCGGTTTAGCCCTATGGCGCTCATGTTAGATCTTTTTTTTTAAGCCCAAGGAAGATTGTGCAGCAAAAGAGGAAAGGAAAATAGCAGCTCTGTTTAAAGAAGAAGAAGAAGAGATTGGATTTATACCCTGCCCTTCTCTACCTGAAGGAGTCTCAAAGCAGCTAACTATCTCCTTCCCCTTCCCTTCCCCACAACAGACGCCCTGTGAGGTAGGTGGGGCTGAGAGAGCTCTCTCCAGAACTGCCCTTGAGAGAACAGCTCTGAGAGAACTTGTGACTGACCCAAGGTCACACCAGCAGCTGCATGTGAAGGAATGGGAGATCAAACCCGGTTCTCCCAGATTAGAGTCCTAATCGGGATTAGAGTCCTAATCGGGATTAGAGTCCTAACCACTGCACCAAACTGGATTAGAGTCCTAACCACTCCATGAAACTGGCCCTCCATGAAATGGCCATAGCACTTCAGAGATGGCTCATCAGTGGGAGGAAATTGGCTGTATGAAACCCCCATTCCTGTACTGCTTTACTCAAAATTGGACCAACAACGAATAACATCCGGTTTAGAACAGTAATGTGAAAAGGGCTAGAGGGTTCCCTCCAGACTTTGTGGCTAATAGCCACTGATGGACCCCTGCTCCATATGTTTCTCCAGTCCCCTCTTGAAGCTGTCTGTTCTTGTAGCCGCCACCACTTCCTGCAGCAGTGAATTCCACGTGTTAACCCTGGACTTCCTCGGTGGTCTCCCATCCAAGTACCAGCCGGGTCCGACCCTGCTTAGCTTCTGAGATTCGACCAGATCGGGCTAGCCTGGGCCAGTTGAGGGCAAAATAAGTCCAAAAGATAAAAACAACAGTTAATAAGTTGGGGAGGAATGTTTGGTGCAGTGGTTAAGTGCGCGGACTCTAATCTGGGAGAACCAGGTTTGATTCCCCACTCCTCCACTTGCACCTGGTTGGATGACCTTGGGCAAGCCATAATTCTGATAAGAGCTGTCCTTGAAAAAGAGCAGTTTCTGTCAGAGCTCTCAGCCCGACCTACCTCACAGGATGCCTGTTGTGGGGAGAGGAAGGGAAAGGAGTTTGTAAGCCACTCTAAGACTCATTTGGGTGGTGAAGGGTGGGGTATAAATCCCATCTCTTCTTCTTCTTCTCTTCTTCTTCTTCCCTGCCCACTTCTGCTAAGGAATTCCTGCTCAATGCAGAGGATTCTGGGACATATTGTCCATCTCCGCACATTCTTTCCTTTACTTTACAATCCAACGATCCGTCAGTCTGGGACGATGCAAATCGTTCTACTGTCCACCCACTACGTCCAACGTTCTACTGTCCACCCACTACCTCACATATCAGCCACTGCAGCTAAAAATTTTGCCACAGCCAATGGAAAGCCAAAGTCAGTATCGGCTAGCAACCCCCCCCCCCCCCCCCCCCGAGTGGAAAAGAGCATCTGAATCCACTGCCGGCCAAATCCACAGTCCTCTCCGAAGGGCCAGCAACACACAGTCAAGAAGTATTTCTCTGGTCTGGAGACAGAGGAGATCCACTGCAAAGCCAATTGCTCCCCTCAAAGAAGAGTATGCCGTAACCAACGCTCCCTCTAAGCTGTGGAGTCTTGTGAGCAAAAATTCTACTTTCTGAGCTACCAGCATTAAAGTTGTGAGTGAGCGATTTGGCTACTGTATAAATCAGTTTGCTCTGGAGCCCCATCCTTCCTGAGCTAGGACAAAAATGTGTGAGCTGGAGGCTAAAAAACTGTGAGCTGGCTTACACTAACTCAGCTTAGAGTCCACCCTTGAGAAGAGACGGACAGAGCGTAATGGCGGGGTTTCAGTAAATTGCACTCAGCATTCCACAATGAAGAAGGGTACATCTGCCCATCAATCTCCGATTCTGATATATTTATTTCCTTCACTATGTTTCCCCCCGGAATTAAATCCAAACAAATAAACTAAGCTTGTTGTTCCAGTCTGGTCCTTTAATCTGTTGGACATCTTCATTATGCTGTATGCGAATTTACTGCTCACCCTCTACCTATATGCATGGACTGGCAACTCCCATTTCAATGTATCTGATGAAGTGTGCGTGCATATGAAAGCTCATACCCAGAATAAGACTCTGTGGGCCTCAAAGGTGCCCCTGGACTCAGACTTTGCTCTACAGTCAAAAGGTGTGTGAGATATAAAGTTCCAAGCACAGCGGATCCAAGCATACACATGCACGCAAACAATAAAGGGCCTTGTGGTCCATAACCAGCCACGCTAACAGACAGCGTGAGAAAAACACAAATGCCCCTTGTCAATAACCGAACGAACGAACTTGCCCTTTGCTTTATAATCAAGGCTGGATAAGCTACTCCAGAGTAAATGAACCGGGGGGAACCAAAGGGCAGCTAGAAACGTCAACAAAGAAGGGGAACAGGGCAACCGTCCTGAGCAGGGGTCCTTTCGTAGAAAAAGAGGCGCCGGAGCTTATTAGCATAACTCATTAGCATAACTTATACCACCTGACATCACTGGAAGTATGTCAGAAGGCAAGAAAGAAAGAAAAGAGAGAGAGAGAGAGGAAGGAAGGAAGGAAGGAAGGAAGGAAGGAAGGAAGGAAGGAAGGAAGGAAGGAAGGAAGGAAGGGCTGGCAGAGAGGGGACAGCTACCAATCCAAGCCTCAGAAATACCACTATTCTGGGAGGATAGTTTCGGTGGTGGCTGAAGCCTTCAGAAGGCTGGTCGGAGGAACAAGGACCTTTCCAGGGGACGGGGTCATTTTGGTGCAGCCAGGACACAAGCAGGCATTCCCCCACCGGGGGGGGGGGCTGGCACTAACTCCCAGAGCTGAGGTCCCCCGAGCTCCTGCTCAAAATGACCCCTGGTCCTGAGCATGAGTGGTCAGAAATGTCACATGGGAAACTGAAGTCCGATGGAAGCAGCGCATTCATGCTGAGCTAACGACCAAGTCAAATCTCGAAGCTGCCATCCATTCGGCTCTCTACAACCTCTACTCTCCCAAATTTCAGTTTGCAAATATGGCCGTAGGCCGTCTGGAGCAGGAGAGGTTCGGCCAGGGGCTTAAAAGGGCCTAATCCCCTGCAAGCCAGAGGATTCAGGGAAAGAAGATTACCCACTCTAAGCCCAACCCTCACCTAAATATAGACAGGTTCTGCCTTTGCATTCCATCCGCTCTAGCACAGAAGTTCTCCCGCTCACATACACAGACATACACACGCAGGTTCCCTTCCCAGCCTGGCTTTCGCAACGAATTTTTTTCCCAGTCTCCCAGCCCAAACCCGGCCCTCTGGCTCTCTCCCCGCCCCTTCCTCTCTCTCCCAAGCAATTTCCTCTGGACTCCGAGGATCCGAGTGAATTTTAATTCAGCGAACTGAATTCTAATCCAGTGTATGGTAAAATGTTTATATAACGTTTCAAGAGGAGAGCAACGGAAAGGACCAAAATAGACAGACGTCACAGAGCTCTGTTCATTCTTCAATCTGCAAAGGGAAATCTAAATCTATAGATGTAAGTTTTGCTTTAAAGTGCAAACAATACCAGAGGCAGAGAGGTTTTAAACAGCAAAAAAAACATGGGGGGGGTGGTCAAAGTAGGGTTGCCAGCCTCCAGGTGGGGCCTGAAGGTCTCCCGATATTATAACTCAGGTGGGGCCTGAAGGTCTCCCGATATTATATATATAATCCAGATCGTAGTGCCCGCTGGGGAACATATGCGGATGACACCCAGCTCTATTTGTTATTGGGTGGTCAGTCGGCCTCCAGTCCGGATGATCTGGACCTGGCGTTGTCGGCTGTGTCTGGATGGTTCAGGCAGAGCCGAATGAAGTTGAATCCGACGAAGACGGAGATCCTATGCTTGAGTCGGAGCGGACCAGGGTTGGGGATCCCTCTCCCGGCCTTCGGTGGGGTGCCGTTGGTGCCGGCATCGGAGGTCAGGAGCTTGGGAGTGCTCCTGGACTCCACATTATCGATGGAGGCCCAGGTAGCAGCCGCTGCGAGGTCAGCCTTTTACCATCTGCGGCTGATCAGGCAGTTGGTCCCCTTCCTTGAACGCAATGAACTGGCGACAGTGATCACCTCAAGATTGGTCTACCTCAAGATTGGACTACTGTAATGCCCTCTACATGGGGCTGCCCTTGTGCCAAATCCGGAAGCTGCAGCTAGTGCAGAATGCTGTGGCACGGCTGCTGTTAGGTCTCCCTATACGGGAGCATATACAGCCTGCCTTAAAGGCACTGCACTGGCTGCCTATAGCATACCAGATAAGGTTCAAGGTGCTGGTGCTTACCTATAAAGCCCTATATGGCCGGGGACCTGCTTACCTGAAGGACCATCTCTCTCCATATGTTCCCCAGCGGGCACTACGATCTGGATCTCAAAACCGGCTGGTCCTACCTGGACTGAGAGAGGCGCGGCTGGCATCAACACGGGCCAGGGCTTTCTCAGTGGCGGCCCCGTACTGGTGGAATGAGCTCCCGGAGAACATCAGGGCCCTGCGGGACTTGATGCAGTTCCGCAGGGCCTGTAAGACGGAGCTCTTCCACCAGGCCTTCAAGTAGGGGCCGCCTAGGGTAAACATCTTAGCCCTGGCCCAGTTTCATCTGCCGGCAAGTCGATCGGCCAGCCAGTGTATGTCTATACACGGGCTATGCATGAATGCTGTTCAGACGCACCTGTGGGAATATTTTAATGCTGCCAATCTTGTTTTAGAGTATAAGTGTTATTTTAAACTGATTGTATTTTAACCTTTGTTGTGAGCTGCCCTGAGCCTGCCATTTGGCGGGGAGGGTGGGATATAAACTTTAAGAAATAAAATAAGAAAATAACTGATTTCCAGCCAACAGAGATCAATTCACCTGGAGAAAATGGCTGCTTTACAGGGTGGAATGTTTGGCACTGTACCCTGCTGAAGTCTATCCCCTCCCCAAGCCCCCCCCCAGGCTCCACCTCCCCAAAATCTCCAGATATCCCCCAATCCAGAGCCGAAAACCCTCGATCAAGGGGTTAAACCCCATGTGGCTTTGATCCAGAGTACAGCTGCGCATGTTTACCTTTTATGGATGAATGCAGAGATCATCAGTTTGGTGTTGAGGTTAAGAGCGCATACGCTGATCTGGGAGAACTAAGTTTGATTCCCCACTCCCCCACATGCAGCAAGCTGGGTGACCTTGGGTCAGTCACAGTGATCTCACAACTCTCTCAGTCCCACCTGCCACACAGGGTGTCTGTTGTGGGGAGAGGAAGGGAAAGGAGGCTGTAAGCTGCTCTGAGACTCCGAGTGAAGGGCAGGGTATAAATCCAATATCCTCTTCTTCTCTCAAAGCTGTTCCCTCACAAGCAGTTCTCTCAGAGCTCCCTCAGCCCCACCTACCTCGCAGGGTGTCTGTTGAGGGGAGGGGAAGGGAAAGTTTGTAAGCCACTCTGAGACTCCAAGTGAAGGGCGGGGTATAAATCCAATCTCTTCCCTTCTTCTTTACTAGGCCTACTTTGGCCCTAAGATAGCGAACTTCCTAATATTGTACCGTGTACATAATATGCATTCCATTGATCAATGGACCTACTAGAATATAGTATTGCACCAGAGAGCAAGTGCTACATTAAGATCGCCCTGCTAGATGCCACAGAGTTTATTATGACGGAAGCCCTTTCCACAGGTTACACTGCACACATACCAAACCATGTAGAATATACGCTTGACTGTTACTTAGATTTGCATTAAATAATCCTACCATTACAGCCAATGCATGTACACCTGCACACAGTCCATGCACGTACACAGATGCATACACATGTGTGTGAGGCTCCTGTACTATCAGTAAGAGATCAGACCTTTGTAATCAAACAGAGTTCTTTATTTCTAATACTGGAACAGGGTCTCGATGTTTGTTAGAGATACAGAATAAAGATGACTTGGGTTAATATACCTTCAGGCATAGGTGCTTGAACATAAACCTCCAATCAGAATACATACAAAACGCGGGAAGAGAAATGGCGACAGTTTGTTCCCACCAAAGGTGGGAAAGTTATAAAAATTCCCCTCTTGCCCCGAGTGACCCAGATGTGAGAACTCTAGGCAAAACATTTGGCCAGTGGCAATAAAATAACTTCCAAGGTTGTACCCACTGTGATAACACACTCGGAGCCTCAAACGAGAGGGGGAGGGAACCTGGGCTAGATAGCTGCAGTTGTTTATGTGACGCATTGGAATGCGAGAGGCCATCCTCCCGGGGAAAGAGTAACACTAAACAGGACAGCAATTTCTACTTCAAGGCAAGCAATAAAACATTTGGGTGATAGCAAGGCACAAAGAAACAGAAAGTAACATTCAGGAAAGCATAGAACAAGCAAGCTATTGTCAGATCCTGACAATGTGTAGCTGATACAAACCCCACATTTATCCAGGTACTGTTCCCCAGTTTCATTCGTAAAATGAACTTGCCTCAGTTCTTTCTTATAAATGGATGGATCCATAGCAGTATGTATACTGCCAACCTAGCAGTTCGAAAGCAAGAAATTGCAAGTAGATACCACTTCGGTGGGAAGGTAACAGCGTTCTGTGTCCCTCGGTGATTAGTTATGCCAGCCACATGACCACAGAAAAAGTCTTCAGACAGCGCTGGCTCTTCAGCCTGGGAATGGAGATGAGCACCGCCCCCTAGAGTCGGATTCAACTGGCTTTCGAGCAAGGGAAATCTTTAGCTTTATTCATAGGGTTGCCAACCCTCAAGTAGATTCACAGAAAGAGGCTAAATACAAGGAAAAAAAACATGAACAAATCACAAGAAATATATTATAAATATTCAACATTTATTGAAGATACTAATATCCACATACTTATTCTATTCATACAACAGTTCCAAAGTCTAATAGATATCTATTCGGTCCATAATCATTTCCATTCCCATCCAATATATTTAAAGGAATAAAGTGCCTGTGTCGAAAAGCGTCAACAATTCGTTGTTTTCATAACATAGCAGTCAAGTCTTTCAGAACAGGTTGCTGTTTTCCGAACGTAGCAGATAAGTCTTTCAAGCAATACAATTTCCAAGTGTGTGCATGGAGATTGTAGAACGGACACCGCTATTCCATCTCTATATTGGCTGAGAATGGAAACGATTATGGACTGAATATTCGTGTATTAGACTTTGGAACTGTTGTATGAATAGAGTACATGAATATCAGTATCTTTAATACAGGTGGAATATTTGTAATACATTTCTTGTCATTTGTTCACTCCCCCCCCCCCATATTTAACCTTCAAGTAGAGCCTGGAGTTCAAATTCCAACTGATCAGACTACCAAGATCAGCGCCCCTGAAAAAAATGGTGTCTCCTGACTCTATGGTATCCCACCCCTGCTGAGCCCCTTCCTCTCCCCAAACCTCACCCCCCAAGCTCTGCTCCCATTCATCCAAGATTTTCCCAGCCCAGAGCTGTCCACTGTAGGTACCCACATACAGGCAGGATGTAACATGTAAACAGGGCCGGAATCTGCCGGTCTGCATGTCCAAAGACACACACACCCCTCCTTCCCACGGGCGGTGGTCCAGAGAACTGCTCCTCAAGCACTGTTCTTTGAGAAGATCGAAGACAGCCGTTCTGGCCATTCCTTGCTTTCCCAGCCCCCACTGCTACCAAACGGAAACACGGCCCTTCCGACCACTGTAAGAAGACTATATGCCAAATACTGGAGGATAAATGAGATACCCTTCCGAAAAAGAAGTGATAAATAAGATCCTTGAAACTGCTGAGATGGATAAACTAACTCTAATTTTGAGAGGACAAGAGGAAAGAAAACTCCAAAATACATGCTCCAGATTTTATAAATGGTTGAAAGATTACATTAAACCGACAACATCGAGGCACAATAATTACAAGAAACTACGGATTTTACGTTTAAATGTAATGCAGAATATTTATACAAAAATATTTGGTGAACAAATGGTTCATATACAACCAGACAATGTAGGAGGTAACAAAATAAGATAAAATGTACATCCCCAATTTATATGTATGTACGTTTGAGAGCCAGTTTGGGTGGAGTGGTTAAGTGCGCGGACTCTAATCTGGGAGAACCGGGTTTGATTCCCCACTCCTCCACTTGCACCTGGCTGGATGACCTTGGGCAAGCCATAGTTCTGTACCAGCTGTTCCCTCAAGGACAGCTTGGGAAAGAGCTCTCTCAGCCCCACCTGCCTCCCAGGTAGGGCTGCCAAGTCCCCCGGTGGGGCGGGGGAAACACTGATTTTTAGTGCTTATCTCCCGCTTTTCCAAAGTTGGCCACCGGGGGGACAAAATGGCTGCCTTAAAAGGGAAATGTCTGCAGAGAGCCTGCCCTGCAGTAAAAAGCCTCGCCAGACATTTCCCCTTTAAGAAGTCAGCAAGAGAGCTTCTTCCACAGCAAGACAGGTCCGCCCAGAGATTAAGGAGGGACTGAAGGAGCTGCTTTTGCATGTGGCTGGCAAGGTGAGTTTCTCTTCCAGCTCTTTTCATTCTCTCTCCCTCTTTCTTTTTTCTGTCTGTCTGTCTGTCTGTCTGTCTGTCTCTCTCTCTCTCTCTCTCTCTGTCCCCATCCAGCAGAGGTCTATCAGTGGCTATTATAGCCACAAGATCTAAATGGAAGTAAGTGCCTCTGCCAGTTTTTTCCCCTTCTCTCTCTCTCCCTCTTTCTTTCCTTTTTCTGTCTGTCTGTCTGTCTGTCTGTCTGTCTGTCTCTCTCTCTCTCTGTCCCCATCCAGCCGAGGTCTATCAGTGGCTATTATAGCCACAAGGTCTAAATGGAACCCTTTGTCTGGGGCAGTGATGCTCTGCATTCTTGGTGCTTGGGGGGCAACAGTGGGAGGGCTTCTGGAGTTCTGGCCCCGCTGCTGGACCTCCTGAGGGCACCTGGTATTTTTGGCCACTGTTGTGACACAGAGTGTTGTACTGGATGGGCTGTACTGGATGGGCTGATCCACTGTGGCTTCTCTCCTGTTCTTATGATATGAAAATCATATTTAGCACTTGTGTAGCACTTAGTGCTTCATATTCTGCCGAGATGAGGAAGGATTCAGTAGGGCCGTTGCTCAGTGATAGAGCATCTGCTTGACATGCAGGAGGTATCAGCCTCTTCAGCTAAAAAAGGATCAGGTAATAGGTGACATTAAAGATCTCAGCCTGAGACCCTGGAGAGCCACTACCAGTCTGAGTAGTCAATACTGACCTTGATGGACCAATGGCCTGATTCAGGATTAGGAAACTTCATGAGTTCATGTGTCAGCATGTGGAAGCAACAGCACAGGATGTGACATCACAAAATGATGTCACTTCCTTTCTCCTGGCTCCACCCCCAAAGTCTCCTGGCTCCACCCCCAAAGTCCCCAGATATTTCCCAAGTTGGACTTGGCAGCCCTACTCCCAGGGTGTCTGTTGTGGGGAGGGGAAGGGAAAGGAGTTTGTTGTAAGCCACTCTGAGACTCCCTTGGGGAGTGGAGGGTGGGGTATAAATCCAATCTCTTCCTCTTCTTCTTCTTCTTTGTTGTTGGTTTGTTATAAAATAAAATAAAATGATTGCAAAAAAAAAAAAGGAAACACAGCTCTTCCATTCCTCCCAGATTCCCCCAACTTCGCTTTGTTCCTTGCTGCACCTTCAAAGCCACTAGAAAAGAGCTAGAGTCCAGGAGCATCTTAAAGACTAACAAAATTTGTGGCAGGGGAGGAACTTTCGTGAGTCACCACTCGCTTCTCCCAATACTCCTTCAGATACTTCAGATACAGATCCTCAAAAGCCACTGTAATGTCAAACTGCTCATTAGTACCAAAGTAATTCCATAATCTTTTTGTGCAGGGGGGAAATGCTATCAGGGTAGTCTGGTCACGATCGGGGAAATTAATTTAGCAACTCGCCGACATCTGAAAGGCCATCTCTCTGTCAGATTTGCTGGTATTATATCAGGATCCTATTATGCCAGACGCTTAAAGGAGACAGGAGGTGGCGTGAACGGTAACCAGGTTCATACCTCACGCTTTCTGGAGGCTTAGTCCACACCCAGGTGGCTCCAGACTCGCCATCCTCCAGGTAGGGCCTGGAGATCTCCTGGAATTATAACTGATCTCCCCTGGGGAAAAGGGCTGCTTTGGAAGGTGGACTGTGGCATTATACGCCTGCTGAGGTCCCTCCCATCACTAAACCCTGCCCTCCCCAGGCTCCACCCCAAAAATCTCCAGCAGTTTCCCAGTCCAGCAGTGGAAACCCTAAATTTGATTCAGATCCCAGACCAAGGGGAAAACAGGGGCAAGGTTTCCAAGACATCTGGCTGGCTGCTCTTAGAAGCAGAACCACAGAGTCATAGAGTTGGAAGAGACCTTCAGGGTCATCGAGTCCGACCCCCCGCACAATGCAGGATATTCACAAATACCTGCCCCCCCACATAACCAGTGACCCCTGTTCCACACCCAGAAGATGACAAAAACCCTCCAGGGTCACTGCTCAAATTGGCCTGGAGAAAAATATGCAACTGTTATGTATTGACCATGCGGTCGCCATGTGCTCCCGTAATGGCGACCGCCATGTGGCCAGAGCACATGGCCAAGAAACTACCTGAGCTTCAGCCAGGTAGAACAAAGGCCAGGTGGATTCGAACCGGCCACCAATCATGTACCTAGGTTCCTCCCAGGGAACCTAGGAGATGTAAATAGACTGATAAGAGCCTATCAGGCCAGTTGGGCGAGGTCAGGGGATCATCCCTGACCAGCATAAAAGGAGGGCTCGGAGCCCTGGGTTGTATGCTTCATCCGGACCAGCAATAAAGATCTAACTGTTTCACTGTTCCATGGACTCCCGACTCCAAGACTTCTCAGCAACCTTACCCCAGACTGGATTAAACTGGCACAGTCTCCTCTCATCCAAAAAGGAGAGTCTTAAATTCTTCTAGGAAAACCTCTGTTGCCTTGCAAGCATCTTACAAAGTATGGACTTGTAATATAACATTATATCTGGACAGTATCAGGGCTCATTTCGTAGCAGGAGCTCCTTTGCATATTAGGCCACACACCCCTTATGCAGCCAATCCTCCAAGAGTTTACAGAGCTCTTCTTACAGCAGCTACTGTAAGCTCTTGGAGGATTGGCTACATCAGGGGTGTGTGGCCTAATATGCAAAGGAGCTCCTGCTACGAAATGAGCCCTGTCTGGACTGTGCAAAGAGTGTGCCCGGGAAAATGGACTAATTGGTGACCTTGAGACAGTGCCAATGTACTGGACAAAGAGACTTGTGCCCAGCTGAGAGAAACCTTAGACTGACGTGTGTTGAACCAGATGTGGACCCATAGAAGACCCGATGCCATCCATCCCTGCCTCCCTAAGATGACTGCAAGCCCAACCTCCCTGAGACCCACAGCCACATGGAACCAGTACCCAGAGTAATGGAGAAGCCATGCTTTGTAAAGAAAACAAGGACTTTCCTATTCAAACACCATGACAAACCTCGTCTTCAACATGCAGGCATTCCCCCCCCCCCTTCTAGCAATGCCACCTCAAAACTGCACGCATACCATTTCAGTTAAGAACATAAGAACATAGGAGAAGCCAATGTTGGATCAGGCCAGTGGCCCATCCAGTCCAACACTCTGTCACACAGCGGCTAAAAACACCAGGTGCCATCAGGAGATCCAACAGTGGGGGCAGAACTCCAGAAGCCCTCCCACTGTTGCCCCCCCCCCACCCCACCCAAGCACCAAGAATACAGAGCATCACTTGCCCCAGATGGAGAGTTCCTATCTATACTTTGTGGCTAATAAACACTGGTGGACTTCTGCTCCATATGTTTATCCAGTTCCCTCTTGAAAGTGTCCATGCTTGTAGCTGCCACCACCTCCTGTGGCAGTGAATTCCACATGTTAATCACTCTTTGGGTGAAGAAGGACTTCTTTTATCCGTTCTAACCCAACTGCTCAGCAATTTCATGGAGTGCCCACGAGTTCTTGTATTGTTAGAAAGGGAGAAAAGGACTTCTTTCTGTACCTGCTTTATCCCATGCATAATCTCATAAACCTCAATCATGTCACCCTTCAGCAGTCGTTTCTCCAAACTAAAGAGCCCCAAGTGCTTCAACCTTCCTTCATAGGGAAAGTGTTCCAACCCTTTTATCATTCTAGTTGCCCTTTTCTGCCCTTTTTACAATGCTATAATATCTTTTTTGAGGTGTGGCGAACAGAACTGTACACAGTACTCCAAATGAGGTCGCACCATCGATTTATACAGAGGCATTATGATATTGGCTGATTTGTTTTCAATTCCCTTCCTAATAACCCCCAGCGTAGCATTGGCCTTTTTCATTGCAGTCGCACACTGTCTCAACATTTTCAGTGAGTTATCTACTACGACTCCAAGATCTCTCTCTTGGTCAGTCTCCACCAGTTCAGACCCCATCAACATGTATTTATAGTTAGGATTTTTGGCTCCAGTTGTGCGAATCCAATAGATTTCAAACCAAAAACAAAGGATCTTAAACAAGAACTTCTTTTATTTATTGGTGGATCCACTGGCGCACACTTGTTGAGTCAGTAATGGAGGAGTGAGGTAGGTCATGACACAATTATAGTATGTTCAAACTGCAGTGTAAAAAATACAACTACCAATCATTAAGCAGTGAAAAAGGCACTCAGTACCCCGGTCCATTAATTTCCAGGGAGAAAGCGAGAAGGAAAAGTGGTTTGCACCTGTAGGAAAATTCCCAATTAGCAACATAGTCTGTGAGAAGACATGTCCAAGGCCGTAGATCAGAAGAAGGCAGAGGCGGAGGCACAAGCAAGAGAAAGGAGTACATTCCAACTGAGGGAGGGAAGAAGCACGTCATCAGATCCCACCTCCCAGGCAGGAAATGTCAGATCCTGACATCCTGCCCTCCCAAAAGTCCCCTCAGCCCCCAGGTTTTAAAGGGTACATCTTATGGAAGGCACGAATTTTTGGCAGGAGAGTTCACATGCACAGACGCTAGCCATTTGTTATGTTCAGGACCAAAATCCCGCCAGCTAATAAGATAGAAAAAATGACCCCATTTAAGCTTGGAGTTGAGGATTTGGTCCACATCGAAATGAGGTTCACCCCCCCCCCCCTTCATCAGAGGAGGAGAAATCGGAAGTTGGGGTCTCCACTCTGTCAGCCCAGGATCTATGCATGTGAACGCTCCTGCCAAAAATTCATGCCTACCATAAGATATACCCTTTAAAACCTGGGGGCTGAGGGGACTTTTGGGAGGGCAGGATGTCAGACTCTGACACCAATATGCATCACTTTGCACTTGGCCATATTAAACTCCATTTAATTAATTAAACCCCATTTAAACAAAGGAATTTGGCTGTGACAAGATTAACTGGCGGATTCATCCATCCTGAGCCCATCAAGGTAGCCCAGCTGCCAAGCATCAGATCATTAATGCTAATGGCTGGCCAAGCACCTGAAAGGACTCTCTTTTCTCCTGCTTTTGTCTTGAACACGCCTCTCTGAAAAGTGTCACCGGTTAAAAACATTAAGTCAGTTGCCCAAGTACTGATACTCTCTCCCAGTCATCTCCCGACCATCAATAACTGTTTTTTTCCAGACTTCCTGGGAACCATGTGACTGACCAGGCCATGCCCATCCAGTCACTTTTAGTATAAAGGGAGAACACATACCATGTGCTCTCTCTCTCTCGCTCTCTCTCTTGCATCTTCTACCTAACCCAGGGGTGGACAAATTGCGGCCCGCCACAGAGTTTTTTGCGGCCCGCCAAGACAGTCGGCCACGTGGTGTGATAGGGTACATTTGTGAGGCTTCTGTACTATCAGCAAAGGATCAGACCTTTGTAGTTAAACAGAGTTCTTGATTTCTAATACTGGAACAGGAACTCGATGTTTGTTAGAGATACAGAATAAAGATGACCTGGGTTAATATACCTTCATGCAAAGGTGCTTATGCATAAACATCCAATCAGAACACAAACAAAAAAGCGGGAAGAAAATGGCGACCGTTTGTTCCCACCAAAGGTGGGAAAGTTATAAAAATTCCCTTCTTGGCCTGAGTGACCCGGATGTGCGAACACTAGGCATAACATTTAGCCAGAGACAATAAAATAACTTCCAAGGTTGTACCCACTCTGATAACACACATAGAGTCTCAAAGGAGAGGGGGAGGGAACCGGACAAGACAGGCACAGTTGTTTATGTGACGCATAGGAATGCGAGGGGCCATCCTCCCGGGGAAAAGTAACGCTAAACAGGGCAGCAATTTCTACTTCAAGGCAAGCAATAAAACATTTGGGTGATAGCAAGGCACAAAGAAACCGAAAGTAACATTAAGGCAGTCTTAGAACAAGCAAGCGATTGTCAGATTCTGACACATTTGTCTCATTAAACTGATTCTAAAATTAATGTGCTTGCAGCTATAGATGATATGAAATCAGCACAATAAATAAATTGAATCAAACTACCACTATTTTATTTAATTTATATTTATTGATTTTTATGATACAATTTATACCTTTTCTGAAATGCAAAGTTAACTAATGAATGCAATCATTTTAAAAGGTGCGGCCCTCCGCTAACCTCCGCTCCCACAAAGTGGCCCCCGAGCCAAAACAATTGCCCACCCCTGACCTAACCCCATCCTACCTTGGCTCTCGGTGTAAGTGCTGCCCAGAGTCTTCCACATGCTTCTGCCGGCCAGAACATGATCCCTTCCCTTATAGTCTCCCTCCTCCCTTTTTCTGCTGCAGAATCACTTCACCGCTTCCGGATCAGTACGTATCCCCCCACCAACGATTTACCTGCTAATGCGAACATCACTGTACCTTTCAAATCTATATTTCCTAGCTCGGCGTTGATGTGTGTGTGTGTGACTGAAGTATCGTTGGCATGTGCATAATGCTTCAGTAAAGAAACCATTTCTTTAAGACTTAGTCTCTGCGACTATTTCTGGGTCACCGGAAAAAGTGGGACTCCTGTATACATAGGTAATTGTTCCCTTTTTATTGCCTATTGCCTTTAATAACAACATCCCCCATATTTGGTAACAAAATAGAGCAATTTGGCTAACGCCTCCTGGAATCTGGTTTGATGCAAGTTCAAGTGTACAGCCACCAAGAAGACTTTATAAGTGCCCTAAGCGGGATAGCCCAGGCAGGCCCGATCTCATCAGATCTTGGAAGCTAAGTAGGGGCCGACCCTGGCAAATACTTGGAAGGGAGACCTCCAAGGAATACCAGGGCCGGGATGCAGAGGCAGGCAATAATAAAGCCACCTCTCTGCAACATCCCTGCCCCACTAGGGGTTGCCAGAAGTCAACCATGACTTCCAGGCATACACACATACACGCACAGAGAGACAAAATACTCAGAATAACGGAAGTCTTTATAAGAGACCAAGGCACAGGAAAGAACTTTGCGTAGACCAGGTATACACACATACATGGAATGTGGTGTTAGAGAAGAGTTTTACCATTACCGGAGACCTCCAAAAAGACAAATAAGGGGGTTCCAGATCAAACCAAGCTCAAATTCTCCCAAGAAGCAACTGAACTGAGGCTATCGCACTTTGGTCATATTGTGAGAAAACAAGACTCAATGGAAAGGACAATAACGCTAGGAAAAGCTGAAGGCTGGCTAGGCAGGATATAAATAGAAAGAAAGAAAGAAAGAAAGAAAGAAAGAAAGAAAGAAAGAAAGAAAGAAAGAAAGAAAGAAAGAAAGAAAGAAAGAAAGAAAGAAAGAAAGGGAGGGAGGGAGGGAGGGAGGGAGGGAGGGAGGGAGGGAGGGAGGGAGGGAGGGAGGGAGGGAGGGAGGAAGGAAGGAAGGAAGGAAGGAAGGAAGGAAGGGAAAGACCCAACCTGAGATGGAACAACGTTTGAGTCCAGCGGCACCTTTAAGACCAACGAATTTTAATTCTGGGTCTAAGCTTTTGTGTGCATGTACACTGTATCAGATACTTCTTCAGATAATTCAGATTGCGTCTGAAGCATCTGAAGATGCATACACATGAAAGCTTATACCTTGAATTAAGCTTTGTCAGTCTTCAAGGTGTCACTGGACTCAAACTTTGTTCTATTGAAGAAGAAGAGGAGGAGGAGGAGGAGGAGATTGGATTTACACCCTGCCCTTCATTCGGAGTCTTAGAGTCTTCCCTTCCCCACATCAGATACCATGTGAGATAGGTGGGGCTGAGAGAGCTCTTTCAAGAACAGCTCTGACAGAACTATAGCTTGCCCAAGGTCATACCAGCAGCTGCAAGTAGAAACCCGGTTCTCCCAGACTAGAGTCTGTGCACTTAACCAACACAGCTCCTCACCTGAATCTACCAACCTGAGATGGATGGACTCAGTCAAGAAAGCCAGGGCCCTTCGTTTGCAAGACCTGAGCAAGGCTGTTAATGACTGGACATTTCGGAGGACATTAGCTCAAAGGGTCACCTGCAGTCAGAAGCACCTTGATGGCACGTTCACACACACAAAATATACATGGTCCGGGTATACACACAATCTGCCTCTGTGTGCCTCTCTCTCTCTGTAGGAGAGCCAGTTTGGTGTAGTGGTTAAGTGCGCGGACTCTAATCTGGGAGAACTGGGTTTGATTCCCCACTCCTCCACTTGCACCTGCTGGATGACCTTGGGCAAGCCACAGCTCTGAACCAGCTGTTCTCTCAAGGACAGCTTGGGAAAGAGCTCTCTCAGCCCCACCTACCTCACAGGGTGTCTGTTGTGGGGAGGGGAAGGGAAAGGAGTTTGTAAGCCGCTCTGAGACTCCAAGTGAGTGAAGGGCGGGGTATAAATCCAATCTCTTCTTCTCTTCTTCTTCTTCTTCTTTCTCTTCTCTCTCTCTCTGTCACAAACATTCACACCACAAGAGGTTGATCAGAGCTTCTCCAAAAGAGATGAAGGAAACAGATGGCAAATGCACAACCCAAAATTACTGCCTACTTCTCCATAACCACGTTTCTCCTCGCTTAGCTGCTGGGATGAGCTACATTTGCTAAACAACCCATGAGTAGGAAAGAGTTATTTTCAAAAGGCAGTGCTGATACTGGGCCTGGAGCAAAGGAGACAGGCAGTGGGGAATAAACCCACATAACAGACCCCCTTCTGATATACGAGCATCCCTCACACAGACCCGCAACCAAGTGGCGCATACACAAGAGCTCGGCCGTCTTCCTCGCCCACGCACTCCTACGCACAACCTGCCTTGCGCACTGTTTTCCCAGAATAATCCCTCTCTCCGTCCTAATAATTTGGAACGTTCAAAGCCTAAGACTTGGAACACAGACGGAAAAGTACAAGAACTTATTGGGGGCATGCAAGCGAGAAAGATAAGAGTACACTATTTGAGTTTTCAAATATTCTGGAAATGCCAGGGAGTTTCCATAGATGGAAGGATTACCAATCACAGAGCATAACCTCCCTCCTCCCACTGCATGCCCAAATTGCTCCCCCATCCCAAATGCTCAGTGGACATCTTGAGGAAGCAAAAGAGAAAGACTACCCAGTCAGAAATCCTTCCATGGGCAGAAACACACCAGGGAAGCCATGCCACTGATCTGGTCACGCATGGTGCAGTAGTTGGCTCATTTATCCAGTGGGCTGCAAACCTCATATTTTAGCACCCCTTCGTTCCGATCGCATTTTCGAGTCTCATCTTACGACGTTTTTGCAGCAGAGCATGCATGCTTATGACGGCAGGGAACCAACAGGTATGCCCAGGGAGGGCCAGAAAATGATAACAGAATTTCCCAGGCCGCCTTCTTTCAACACTGATGCAGCCTCTCGGAACATGAAGTCACACCAGCACATGAAAAGGCTTGCCGTTCACTTTGCAGGCGGAAAACTCTACAGTCTCTGTCTGAGGCACCTCTTGCCCGGCGTTCCCTCTAAGCTGAGCGAGTGTGAGCCAGCGCACAGTTTTTCCAGCCTCCGGCTCACACATTTCTTGCTTCGCCCAGGGAGGAGGGCTCCAGAGCAAACTTCATTTCTGCAGCAGCCAAAGTGCTCGCTCACAACTTTAATGCCAGTAGCTGACAAAGTCGGATTTTTGCTCACAAGACTCCACAGCTTAGAGGGCGCACTGCAATAAGTCCCTGCTCACCAAAGCTTTTGGGGGGGGGGGGGGGAGAGATAGCTTGAAAAGAACTGGTTCTTCTTACCTGGAAGGCTGAGGTTCCGTGCTGCTGACGAAGCAACCGACACCCCCCCGCCCCCCGGGTTCTCCTCAGCTCCGGGAAGCAGGGAATGCACCGCAACGGAATCTCCCCTCCCAGCAGTGATGCAGCCCTGGCGAGCCATGCATTTTAATGATGCGCCTGGAGGGGATCCCAGCCAAGGGGGAACCGGGTTGGAGAGGAGACCTGCGTCATCTGTCCACACGGCAAGAGAGAAAGAGGGACTTTACGGTCTGTGCAAAATGTGGACAGAAGGAGGGACTGATACAGCAATCTGGAAGGGGGAGGAGAAGTGGGGGTTGGGGGGGGAGGGAAGTGTGTGCTGTCTCAGCTGGGTAATAAAACAGCCAGTCCGTTTATTCGGTATTAAAGCTCTCTTGCCAACGCCAATCCTGCAAATGGAACGCCAGGGGTCCCGGTTGCCAGTTCGGCCGCTGCTTTTTTAACTCTCTTTTCTCCTCTCCCTCCCTCTCTGGTCTCGCCTCTGGTGTCTCCTTTGTTCCTGCAATAACATTTTCACAAACTTTTTTTTGCAGATAGCAGGAAAGGCTGGTGGAAGCGGCTATCAGCACGCCGCTGTTGGAAGCTGCAAGGGCATGCCTGCACCCCCTCTAATAGGTTAATAGGTATTGGGGTGGGGGGGATTTCCTAAAGTGTGAAGAAGAGGAGGAGGAGGAGATTGGATTATATACCCCGCCCTTCACTACCCGAAGAAGTCTCGGAGCAGTTTACAATCTCCTTCCCCTTCCTCTCCCCTCCCCACAACAGATGCCCTGTGAGGGAGGTGGGGCTGAGAGAGCTCTTTTGAGGACTGTCCTTGAGAGAACAGCTCTGAGAGAACTTGTGACTGACCCAAGGTCATAGCAAGCAGCTGCATGTGGAGAAGGAGTGGGGAATCAAACCCGGTTCTCCCAGACTGGAGTCCGCTCCTAACCACTACACCAAAAGGGCTCTAGGATTATGGGCCGCGTAACTAATAGCTAACAGTCTTAACTGCTTGCAATGGCCCGTGGCTAATAGATAGGATTCCCAGCCTCCAGTTCTGCTGGAGAAAATGGCTGTTTTGGAAGGTGGACTCTACCCCACTGAGGTCCCACCCCTCCCCAAACCCATCTGTCCCCAGACTCCACCCCCAAAATCTCCAGATATTCCCCACCCCAAAGTTGTACTCACACAGGTGTCTGGTTCTTAGGTTTAGCCAGCAGAGACAAGCTGGCTTGAAACATCAGCCATTTATTTGCAAGGAGACCACTCCAGCAACCAACAACTACAGCTAACATACAAAACTGGAAACTGAAACAAGAGCTCCACCCAGCAGAGCCAAACTAAATCACACAGATATCAGGGGGGAGCAGACTGTTATACATGCATACAGGGCTTTCTCTGTAGAAAAAGTCCAGCAGAAACTCATTAGCATATTAGGCCACACCCCTAGCAGCGCAGCTCCCTTCCAGGATCAGCTTCCGCAGGTGCCCCGCATGGGGAACCCAAGGGAAGGAAGGCAGTTTCTGGATTGGCTATCCCAGGCGGGGAGGCAGTTTAAACTGCCCTTCCTGGATCAGCTTGGCTTCCCCAGGCGCCCCGCGGCTTGTGAGGCATCTGGGAAACCTGGGGGCGGGAAGTTGTAGGTGTAGCCAACTTGGAAGCAAGCCGGAACTCTGTTCCTGTGTGTTCCTGCCCCAAAACAGCCCTGCATGCATATATACCAGGGGTGGCCAAACCCTCTTAGCATAAGAGCCACATCGAATAAACATCAGAGAGCTGAGAGCCGCAAGACATGAACAAATATCACACACATGTTTTCATTGGAAAATATGCAAAGTTGTTTTTTTATTAACATTAAATGAGACTGCCAAAAATAAAAACAAAAGGGTAAAAGCAGATATTGATAATTATACTTATTTGTCCCAATGATATTTGTTTGATTGCTAATGATATTTATTTGGCTCAGAGAGAGAGAGAGAATGAAAGAGGTGGAAAGAAAGAGAGAGAAACAAAGAAAGCAAATAGATGGGGAGGGGAGATGGGGAGCAGTGTTCCCTCTAAGCTGAGTTAGTGTGAGCCAGCTCACAGTTTTTTAGCCCCCATCTCACACATTTTTGTCTTAGCTCAGGAAGGAGGGCTCCAGAGCAAACTAATCCATGCAGCAGCCAAATCCATTGCTCACAACTTTAATGCCAGTAGCTCACAAAGTAGGATTTTTGCTCACAAGACTCCACAGCTTAGAGGGAACATTGATGGGGAGGCAAAGGGAGGGGAGGCAAAGGGAGGGGAGGGAGGGAGGGAGGGAGGGAGGGAGGGAGGAAGGAAAGAAGGAAGGAAGGTGGAAAGAACGAAAGAGGTGGAAGAAAGAAGAAGAGAAAGAAACAAAAACAAAGAAAGCAAATAGATGGGGGGAAGGATGGGGAGGAAGAAAGGGAGAGAAAGAAAGAAAATAGATGAGAGAGGGGGAGGAAGGAAGGCAGAAGAGAGAGAGAGAGATGGGAAAAAAGCAAATAGAGGGAGGGAGGGAGGGAGGGAAGGGAAAAGAGAGAGAGAGAGAGAGGTGGAAAGAAAACAACTTTAACTTTAAATGCATCTTCCAAACCCCCGCCCCACACCAGCTAACTTGGCTTGGAGAAGGGATTTAAAGAGACAAATACTTTCTCCAAGCCAGCCAGCAGGCGGGGGGGGGGGGGGGGGGCTTTGAGAATGCATTTAAAGTTAAAGTTGCTTTCTTTCTCTGCTCCCCCACCTCAAGCCTACCCAGGGAGGGGAACACTGGTTGGGGAAGGGAAGACCAAACAGGGAGGCATGCCTCCCCTTCGCTTCCCCAGCCACCCTTCTGGGAGCCACACAATATGTGTAGAAGAGCTGCATCAGCTCTTGAAATAAACATCCCATGTTGACAACGTGGGATGTTTATTTCAAGAGTTGAGAAGTGGAAACTGATAGGAATTGTTGGAAATTGATAAGGATTGTAATTGTGACACGCTCAGATAAAGCAATCAATATGAAACAGGTATTTGTTATTGCGCAAGATCCATTGCGTGTGAGCAATACAAGAAGAGATTTTTCTAGAGAATCACCATTATCGTAATAAACATTTTTAGATATATATATATTTATTGACTCTTTGTGTCATTTTTGTCATGGATGTTTTCATTGGATTTCCACCTCCTCCCGTGATCTCTCACTTTTGGCTTCTGGAGGCTGGCAGCTCCACTCCAACCCAAATCTTCCAGGATTTCCAAAGCCAGAGTTGACAAGGAGGAGGAGATTGGATTTATACATTCCCCCCTTCATTACCCGAAGAAGTCTCAGAGCAGCCTCCTTTCCCCTCCCCACAATAGACAGCCTGTGAGGTAAATGGGGCTGAGAGAGCTCTTTCACAGACCGCTTGTGAGAGAACAGCTCTGAGAAAACCTGTGACTGACCCAAGGTCACACCAGCAGCTGCATGTGGTTCATCAGTTTATTCTTTCCACTTTCCACATGACAAGGGGCTGGGTGACAGGTGATTCCATGTGAAATTCCTCCTCATATCCCCATTCTACAGGCACTACCTGCACATCTCCAAGAATTTCTCAGGCTGGAGTTGGTAGCTGCATGAAAAGAAATCCTTCCCAAGCTTGGCCACTTTTTCTTATTCTGTGTTCCTGTGTGTCCCTCCCCCCCCCCCCCATTTAAGTAGGGGTGCCACCCTCCCGGTGGTAAGAATTTCCTTGATTACGCACACTTGAAAGAGAATGAATGAATAAGAGTTGTAACTACATTGTAATTTATTTATAAAACAGCTCCAAGTATAAAGCGACCTGACGAAGCTGAGAGGGAAACAGATTGTTTACCCGGGAAATCTGTAGTGGCATGGCAATTGTGTGGAAGCAGCAGTAGCAGCAGCAGCATTGCATGACGTAAAATAAACACAAAAAGAAGAAGTATATTAATGGGCTGTAATTGGACTAGAATCATTTTTGCACAGTGATCATTGGTGGGGTGCAAACCTTTGCTTGGTCACTGTGGTCCGTTTGTGGCTTGAACCCTCCAGGTGGGGGCTGGCAGGCTCCTGGGATTACAACTGACCTCCAGGCGACATCAATTGCTTGTTCATCTATTGTTCGTTTATTTTAAATATTTCTTCCACTTCCCCCGGAGAAAAGGGCTGCTTTGGAAGGTGGACTGCATGGCATTATACCCTACCAAGGCCCCTCCCCAGGTTCCACCCTCAAATCTCCAGGTATTTCCAAACCCAGAGTTGGTGACCCAGTTCTCAGGTACACAAGTATTGAGGTGTTTGCAGGCCACGTCTCAAGGGAGACGTGATTAAACTGCCTCCCCTCCTCAAGTTCCCCAGGCATCCCACAGCTGTGGGGCGCCTGGAGAAGCTGATCCAGAAACTGCCTTCCTTCCCTTGGGTTCCCCCTGCGCCCCGCAAGCCGCGGGGCACCTGGGGAAGCCAATCCTGGGAAGGAGCTGCGCTGCCAGGGGTGTGGCCTAATATGCTGAGTGTCTGCTGCTGGGTGTGGCCTATTATGCTAATGAGTTCCCGCTGGGCTTTTTTCTACAAAGAAAGCCCTGTGTGTGAGCAAACTAGGGGGAAATAAGGTTAAAAACCCCTCTCCACAAGACACAGACCTCAAACGGAGGAGAAAGAGGCCATTTGACCCAGTTCCGGCTCCGTGCTGTCGTGCATTTTGCTCACCTCTCCGATCCCAACAGCGGAGTTTGGGGCTGTTTAGGGAAGGTGGGCAAAGAGTCGCTCTACCAAATCCTTCCGTAAATGCTCCCTCTCTGGCTGCAGCCCCTTTGTCAAATTTTGACAGGTTGGCTCCCTTGAGCTTCATCGTGGAAAGGAAGGATACAAAAAAATTATAGGCAGACCTGGTCTTCTCCCACGGAGCGGTGGAGGGGCCCTTTCCCAAGCCTGCTTCTCATTTTGCAAAATCGGTCTGCCCAACTGCTTCCCACCCATCAGTTCACCCATGGCAAGCTCTTTTCAAGGCTCCTCCTGCCACGGTTGCTCGCCAGGGTGGTGCGAGAAGCGGCTTGTTCAGGGTGGCCAAATATGGTTGCCAACCTCCGAGGGTTGCTAGGTGACCTCTGGCCACCATCAGGGGAGGGTTGCCAGATACTGACTGTGGTCATACTGGTGGTTTGACGCAATATGGTGTGTCCTCTAATTGAACCAGTTTAAAGTGCTGCGGGACATATCAGCCACACAGCACACCCTGTGGATTATCCACGGAGACATCCTGTGAGAATGCATCCACACTATTGCAGCGCATCAGCCACGGAGCACACTGCAAAAATTCCAAAATTCATGGGCACACATATGCATTAATGGGCATGTGCACACATGTGCGTATAGGCAATTAAAAAAAAAAACCGCCTCCCTAGTGGCAGAACGGACCTGCAGGTTCCGACTGCCAAATCCATTCTGCGCACACTCCCTTGCGTTCAGACATCTGGAAATGTGCAATGACTGTGTGGGGAACCAAAAACACCACTTGTGATGTGGTGCCTTTTTAACCCTGCTCCCAGTCATCCAGTGACGGGATAAGTATGGCTGGGGAACGCCTAACAGATGTGGCTGTCTGACTGTGCACACTTGATCCGGAGGGGAGGAGTGGCCGTGTCGGGCCAAACTGCCCGTGTGATCACAGCCTTAGGTTGGGAAACTCCTGGAGATTTGGGGGTGGAGCCTGGGGGGGACGGGGCCTCAGTGGGGTACAGGGCCCACCCTCCAAAGCAGCCACTGTCTCCAGGGGAACTGATCTATATATCCCCAGGTCCCATCTGGAGGCTGACATCCCTGCAACCTCCAGATGGGGCCTGGAGATCTGGCGTTTCAACTGAGTACACAGATCAGCTCCCTTAGAGAAAGGGCTGCTTTGGAGGGTGGACTCTACGACATCCCACCTCTGCGGAGGTCCTTCCCCTGCTTAGAACCCTGCTCTCCTCACGCTCCACCCCCAGATCTTCAAGAATTTCCCAATCTGGAGTCGGCAACCGTACGGCCAAAGGACTCAGGCCAGCAGGCTTCCCCGGATCCAGAACTCCCCCCTACACACACACACACACTGCAGTTTGCTTCGGGGCCTCTTGCATTTGAATAGCAATACGCAGGGGTCCTTTCGTAGAAAAAGAGGTGCAGGAGCTCATTAGCATAACTCATTAGCATTACTTATTTGCATATGCTACACCACCTGACATCACCAGAAGTATGTCAGAAGGCAAGAAAGAAAGAAAGAGAGAGAGAGAGAGAGAGAGAGAGAGAGAGAGAGAGAAAGAAAGAAAGAAAGAAAGAAAGAAAGAAAGAAAGAGCTGGCAGAGAGGGGACAGCTACTAATCCAAGCCTCAGAAATACCACTATTCTGGGAGGAGAGCTTCAGTGGTGGCTGAAGCCTTCAGAAGGCTGGTCGGAGGAACAAGGACCTTTCCAGGGGACGGGGTCATTTTGCGGCAGCCAGGACACAAGCAGGCATTCCCCTGCCGGGGGGGGGGGGGGGGCTGGCAGAGAGAGGACAGCTACTAATCCAAGCCTCAGAAATACCACTATTCTGGGAGGAGAGCTTCAGTGGTGGCTGAAGCCTTCAGAAGGCCGGTCGGAGGAACAAGGACCTTTCCAGGGGACGGGGTCATTTTGCGGCAGCCAGGACACCAGCAGGCATTCCCCTGCCGGGGGGGGGGGTGCTGGCAGAGAGGGGACAGCTACTAATCCAAGCCTCAGAAATACCACTATTCTGGGAGGAGAGCTTCAGTGGTGGCTGAAGCCTTCAGAAGGCCGGTCGGAGGAACAAGGACCTTTCCAGGGGACGGGGTCATTTTGCTGCAGCCAGGACACCAGCAGGCATTCCCCCGCGGGGGGGGGGGGGGGCTGGCACCAACTCCTAGAGCTGCGCTCCCCCGAGCTCCTGCTCAAAAGGACCCCTGGCAATACGTCACATGTCCAAAATGTGAAATGCGCCTGTGAGAATGCAGCTGCTCTCCGGGGAGAAGAGGGTCACGCAAAGCCGATCTCAGGCCAGCCTGCTGTTCCCCTTCCCCAGCCTCCTTCCTGGAGCTGGAACTCGGGGAGCCCCAAGAGCAGGTGCGAAATCTGCTACGCTCAGCGTGACTCACCGTGCAGTGAGCGGATGCCACCCGTGATTAATATCTTCCCTTCGGTGGCACGTCGCCAGCTCCCTTGGTGCTCTCCAAATGCCATTGTGATGCCACTCATCCAACCATCGCCGGAGGAGGAGAAGGAAGTAGGGGTCCCCTCCCCCCCTTCTTGCTGCCACTGTTTCTAAATGCACCGTAATACCTGCTTACTTAACCGTCCCTCCCACTGACGTTGCAAAGCAGTGCACGCTTGTGTTAATCCCGGCTTTTGTACTCCGCATGTCTCTGAACACAAAAGACACGCAGGAGCTGTGTTTCGGCACCTGGTCCCTCCATCTGAGCCTCTGGATGCTGACCCCAATCCCACAGCTGCCAATGGTTGCATGACTTATATGTACGTAAGCACTGTCAAGTGTGAGGCTTCTGAGTAGACCAAATAAGCCAGGCCTTGTTGAAAGCAAAAAGTCCTTTTATTTCTTAATGAGCATTCAGGAACACGTTGTTTGTCAGCGATAGCAGGCTACACGCGGCAGGGACTCATATATAGGATTCAAAAGGTAAAGGCAGGTGAACCACCAATCAGAGTAAAATAAAAGAAGCGCGAAAGCCCTAACCGTTTGGTTCTCACAGAAAAAAGGCGCGGAAGCACTACACACACACACCCCACAGCCCCTTTGTGAACTCTGCTTGCGTTTCACAGTGGCCTAAATCAGTGTCAGAAGGCTTCAAGGTTACCAAGCAAGATTAGGCGTCTCGAGGCGCCGGAATGAACGAGACAGGGGGAGGAGGCGAGTGGGAGATAGCACTGAGCGAGAGGGCAAGGTGACGTGGGAGTAAGTAGCAAGCCAACCTCCCGGCTAATGAAAGAACCAGTGTTCAAGACAGACCATGAATTTATGGCAGAGAATCTGACATCAAGTTTCAACCAACTTCTGGCGACCCCAGCAAGGGGCTTCCA
Organism: Lepidodactylus listeri; assembly: GCA_029233225.1. Classification (NCBI taxonomy): domain Eukaryota; kingdom Metazoa; phylum Chordata; class Lepidosauria; order Squamata; family Gekkonidae; genus Lepidodactylus; species Lepidodactylus listeri. Next base: position 7,085,547 of record JARCFY010000021.1, on the reverse strand, counting down.
AGGCCAGTGAGAAGCAGAGATAGTTTGCCAGCGCCTCCCTCTGCATAGCCTTCCTTGGTGGTCTCTCCCATCCAAGTGCCGATCCTGCTTTGATCAGAGATCAACCTATAACGTGTTGCCTTTACTCCAGCTATGCAAATTTATATACGTGTGTAAGAACTGCTGTGGTTAACAATGGGCAGGGGTCATTTCGTAGAAAAAGAGGTGCAGGAGCTCATTAGCGTAATTCATTAGCATAACTTATTTGCATATGCCACACCCCCTGATATCACCGGAAGTATGTCAGAAGGCAAGAAAGAAAGAAGAGAGCGAGAGGGAGAAATTGTGCACAGAACAAGAAAGAAAGAAAGAAAGAAAGAAAGAAAGAAAGAAAGAAAGAAAGAAAGAAAGGAAGGAAGGAAGGAAGGAAGGAAGGAAGGAAGGAAGGAAGGAAGGAAGGAAGGAAGGAAGAAAGAAAGAAAGAAAGAAAGAAAGAAAGAAAGAAAGAAAGAAAGAAAGAAAGAAAGAGATGGCATAGAGGGGACTGCTACTAATCCAAGCCTCAGAAATACCACTATTCTGGGAGGATAGCTTCAGTGGTGGCTGAAGCCTTCAGAAGGCTGGTTGGAGGAACAAGGGGTCATTTCCAGGGGACGGGGTCATTTTGCTGCAGCCAGGACACAAGCAGGCATTCCCCCGCGGGGGGTGGGGTGGCATCAACTCCCGGAGCTGAGCTCTCCCAAGCTCCTGCTTGAAATGACACCTGCCAGTAGGTGCCATCAAGTTTCAACCAACTTCTGTCGACCCCAGCAAGGGGTTTCCAAGGCCAGTGAGAAGCAGAGGTGGTTTGCCGTGGCCTTCCTCTGCAGAGCCTTCCTTGGTGGTCTCCCTTCCAAGCACTGACCCCGCTTAGCTTCCCCCAGCCAGGGGCTTTCGGGGCCAGTGAGAAGCAGGGGTCATTGCCTTCCTCTGCAGAGCCTTCCTTGGTGGTCTCCCATCCAAGTTCCATCCCTGCTTCGTTTCCTAGATCTGAAGAGACAGAGCTACACCACGCCGCCTCCCCTCCCTGCGTGATTTAAGCCCAATGATAATGCACCTGGAACACTCTGCCTCTACCTTTCCTCATGATCAATTCATGTCCCCGGCTTCCGGACATGAAAGTCAGTGCCTCCTTCCCCAAGCACGCATTTTTCCTCTTGTTAATTTTGAACTTCTGTCTCTGAACGTCCTTTCCTCCCACGGCTTCTCCACCGTCAGAACTTTTCTTGTCCTTGTTTTAGGGGGTGGGGGGAATAGAACATGTTAACCTGTAAATTGAAACCTATCTCAAAATTGCTGTGTCCCAGTTCCCGGGGACTATAGTTTCAGGAAGTGGCTAGAACTGAGTCCCTTGTAGGACAGGGTTTTTCAGGAGGCACCTGGCGATCTCCCATTATAAAAGAAGAAGAAGAAGAGATCGGATTTATACCGCGCCCTTCACTACCCAAGTGAGTCTCAGAGAGGCTTACAAACTCCTTTCCCTTCCCCTCCCCACAACAGACACCCTGTGAGGTGGGTGGGGCTGAGAGAGCTCTGACAGAAACTGCTCTTTTTCAAGGACAGCTCTTATCAGAACTATGGCTTGCCCAAGGTCATCCAGCAGCTGCAAGTGGAGGCGTGGGGAATCAAACCCGGTTTTCCCAGATTAGAGTCTGCACACTTAACCACTGCACCAAACTGGCCATGTTGTACATTCAAAAGAAACCGATATTTTAAGAAATCCAGGACCATGCCCGATTTCTTACCAACGCATACACCAGAACTCTAATAACACAGAACACAGTCTTCAAAATTTAAATAGTCCCAAAGGAGCATTTAAGAATTCACAGGAGTCTGGTGGACGAATGAGAAGAAGGTTCCTCCAATATGCTTCTTTACATGTGAGCTAGTTTATACCAAGACCTGCTGAGGTCCCTCCCCTCCCCAAACCCCGCCTTCCCCAGGCTCCACCCCACCCAAAATCTCCAGGAATTTCCCAACCCACAGCTGGCAAACCTACCTCCATTTGGTTCTGACTTTGCATACCTTAAACATCATCATGTTACCCAGGGGTCCGTTGGAGCAGGAGCGCACAGAGGAGCGCAGCTCCGGGAGTGAGGAGCCCAGGGGGCGGGCACATGTCCAAGCCCCGCCCCCTCCTCGGCTTCCCTGAGCAGTGCAGAGGCGCAGCGCCCCGGGGAAAGCCCGGCTAGGGTCTTTATTGATTTTAATGTTTTGTTTTAATATTGATAATTTTATCATTGTTCCTTTTATGACTGTGTGCTGCTTTTCCAGAGACTTGCTCAAGGTGGCATATAAATTTTCTAAGTATACCATTTTTTATCTGGGCACATGGCACATAAGTACTGGAGAAATTTCACCCACCCTTCAGCAGCTTCCACCCCATCAGTTTGGTGTAGTGGTCAGGAGTTGGACTCTAATCTGGGAGAACCGGGTTTGATTCCCCACTCCTCCACATGCAGCTGCTGGTGTGACCTTGGGCCAGTCACAAGTTCTCTCAGAGCTGTTCTCTCATGAGCAGTTCTCAAAAGACCTCTCTCAGCCCCATCTACCTCTTGTTGTGGGGAGGGGAAGGGAAGGGATGGGTGGTGCACATGTCCTGGGTATCTCAAGTCTACTTGAAACCTGGTGGTCCGGAGGTTTGGGCTGGGATGTCATCAGTATGCGGATGACACCCAGCTCTATCTGATGTTGGGCAGCCGGTCGGACTCCGGCCCAGACGATCTTGACCGGGCATTGCACGCTGTGGCTGACTGGCTCAGGTCTAGCAGGTTGAAATTGAACCCGGCGAAGACGGAGGTCCTGTGCCTGGGTCGTTATGGTCCGGAGTGGGGGGTCCCGCTCCCGAGCTTTGACGGGGCGCCGTTGGTGCCTGCGCCGAGGGCGAGGAGTCTGGGAGTGCTCCTGGAGCCTTCATTGTCAATGGAGGCCCAGGTAGCAGCCACTGCCAAGTCAGCCTTCTACCATCTACGGCTGGCGAGGCAGTTGGTTCCTTACCTTGACCGGGATGACCTTGCCACAGTTATCCATGCGACGGTCACCTCGAGGTTGGACTACTGCAACGCTCTCTACATGGGGCTGCCTTTGGTACAAATCCGGAAGCTGCAGCTGGTGCAGAATGCCGCGGCCAGGCTGCTGATGGGACTCGCAAAGCGGGATCACATCGGGCCTGTGCTGGCAGCGCTGCACTGGCTGCCTATAGCATACCGAGTTCGCTTCAAAGTGCTGGTTCTTACCTATAAAGCCCTATATGGCCAGGGTCCAACATACCTTAGGGACCGCCTTTCTCCGTATCAACCCCAGAGAGCACTACGGTCAGGGTCGGAACACAGATTATGTGTGCCCGGCCCCAAAGACGCCAGGCTGGCCAGAACTAGGACCAGGGCTTTCTCGGTGGCAGCTCCTGTCTGGTGGAATGAGCTCCCAGAGGAGATCAGGGCCCTGCGGGACCTGATGCAGTTCCGCAGGGCCTGCAAAACGGAGCTCTTCCGCCAGGCTTATCAATAGGAGCCGCTGCCGATGATATTGGGGATACCATCCGGCAATGTAACCATCATGCTGTACCCTGGTCCAACACGACCTCGGCCATGGCCGAGGGGGTGGGGCCCAAACCTGCCACATGGTTGCCATCCGACGCTGTATATGGAAGCTTTTATGAATATTTATATGTCTTAATGATATTTATTATAATGTTTTAATTGATTTTATAGGTTATTGTAACAATTAGGCCACAGGCCCATGTAAGCCGCCCTGAGCCCGCTTGCGGGGAGGGCGGGATATAAATGTGAAAAAATAAATAATAAATAAATAAATAAGAGAATGAGGGTGTGTTCTTGATGCTTCTTTTTATTGCACAAAGTCTTGGATGGGGAAGGGAATGGAGGAAGAGCAGGTCAGTTTCACCCACCTGTGGAGTGGAGCCTGAGGGGGGGGTGTTGCCTTCTGACACACTTCCGGTACGTTAGGGGGTGTGGCCTATGCAAATGAGTTATGCAAAAGAGTTATGCTAATGAGCTCCTGCACCTTTTTTTTTACGATATGACCCCTGATGTTACCTGTTCATTTGCTGTTGAGTCGCGAAGGACACACTGGCAGAATGAAGAGCAAGGGAAGTAAGGCAAAAAAGACCTGGGTCAAGTTGTTGCGGGGCTTTCCAGTCGCATTGCGTGGACTGATGCAGGACCATACCAGGGAGGAGGCAGAACGGAGCGTCCACACTGCGAGACGGCCCCTGGGAGCGGCGGCCTGGTTGTACGCAGCTTTGGTCCATTTTGCCCACCTGCACATAGGCGCATGAGTGCCCAGGCACAGCAGGAATTGGGGCAGGATCCCATGGCTGGGAGCTTTAACTCCACAAGCCGGAAGCGTCCCCGCGGGCGGTTGTGTGCTCAAGCACACAGCACGCATGGGCGGTTTGGCCAGATCAGCGGGTTCACATTACCAGCGCCACTTGATTGCGGCTTATTTGCCTCCACGCTTCCAGGAAGCGGGATCAACGCACACCCAAAAAGCTTGCCATGGCTTTCACCTGGTACTTTTTAAAAGCGGGATCAAAAGGCTTCAGGAAGGTGAGTACGGCACAGGAACGCCAGACAGCTGTGGCTGTGTGAACCGGCCCACTTAATCCACTTGAGAAACGCGCCTATATCGGGCCAAACTGCCAGTCTGAACTCAGCTCCTGTCTGTGGCCCAGTCTTCATCTAGCATTTGCTCCGCTGTCTTACCAAACCCACACTGGAACAGAAATCCCCCTCTGCACTGCACTGCATGCCACTTTCACTTTGATCGATTGCCAAATTGTACGGCCGTGTTCAGACTGCATGCCGGCTTCCACTTCGTTTGATCTCTCGGTTTTATGGTGGCTGTCTGCATAGAGCAGGGGTGGCCAACCTTGCTTAACGTAAGAGCCACACAGAATAAACGTCAGATGTCTGAGAGCCGCAAGACAGGAACAAATATCACACGCACATTTTTATTTTTAAAAATATGCAAATTTGCTTTTTATTAACGTTAAATGGGATTGCCAAAAATAAAAACAAACGAGGAAAACCAGTTATTGCTAATGATATTACTTGTTTGCTAATGATATTGAGAGAGATGGAAAGAAAGAATTAAAGAAGTGGAAAGAAAGAGAGAGAGAGAAACTAGGAAAGCAAATAGATGGGAGGGAGGAGGGAAGGAAGGAAGGAAGGAAGGAAGGGAGAAAGAGAGAAAAAGCATGCCTCCCCTTTGCTTCCCCAGCCGCCCTGCCAGGAGCCGCACAATATATGTGAAAGAGCCGCATGTGGCTCCCGAGCCACAGGTTGGCCACCCCTGGCATAGATTTATGGCCGTTTTATGTCCATTCAGGGGTGACTCTGCAGTCAGTACAGCGTTGGCCCGGGGTATTTGAATGTGGTTTTGAGCCGCATCTTTTTCTGTTCCATTGGTGGGTTTGGTAAAACAACGGAGCAAATGCTAGACGCCGATTGGGCCTATCAATCTGAACCCCATCTCCCATTCCAATTGTATTTGGAAAAGTGTGCCTTGCACACGAAAGCTCATACCTGGAATAAACTTTTGTTGGTCTTAAAGGTGCCGCTGGGTTCTACATTTGTTCTACTGCTTCAGACCAACACGGCTGACCACCTGGACCCAATTTGGTTGGTAAAGTTTGGGATTATTGGGGGGGGGGGTTATCTGCTTTTTCAATGCAGGCTTCAGGGTAAATTCTCTGGACAGAAGGCCGTTAGGTCAAGGGTGGGCAATTGTTTTGGCTCAGGGGTCACTTTGTGGGAGCGGAGGTTAGCGGAGGGCCGCACCTTTTAAAATGATTGCATTCATTAACTTTGCATTTCAGAAAAGGTATAAACTGTATCATAAAAATCAATAAATATAAATTAAATAAAATAGTGGTAGCTTTATTCAATCTATTTATCGTGCTAACTTCATATCGTCTGTAGCTGCAAGCACATTTAATTTCAGAATCAGTTTAATGAGACAAATGTACCCTATCACACTTTTCTACAATTTTTTTGAAATCAGGAGTGAGCTTGCATGTTGAGATTCTCATCACAGCCTGCAAGTTAATGTCTGTCAAAGAGCATCTATATTTACTCTTGTTGATCTTCATGCAAGGAAAACTTTGCTCACAAATATACGTGGCCAACTGTCTTGGTGGGCCGCTAAAAACTCTGCGGCGGGCCACATGTGGCCCGCGGTCCACAATTTGCCCACCCGTGCATTAGGTGATTAGAGAGAAGAAACAGGAGGGGATGGCGGTCCAGGGTCAATGAGCGCACTGGCTTTTCTGAAGTCTGCCTCTGGCCACGCTGGAAAGGCATTTCTCCCTTCCCATTACCTGAGGGGCTTCCACTCCACAATGCCAGTCCAAGGGCCTCTTTGGAGGAAGAAAAGCAATGGGAAGAGAGACAGAGTTCAGTGCTTGGCTGCCGGCAGCCGACCGCACTGCATGCCGTCTGTCAGCTGCAAAGAGGGATAATTAGAGCGAAAGCCTGAATCAGGAAACGCACCAACAATGCATATTTCATGACCCTGCCAGAGCCATCATTTACACCGCAGTGCGCTGCTGGGTGTGTGATGTATAAAAGATGGTGCCGGTTTCCCCCTCTCACAGACAGGGGAGCTGCAAAGGGCGGGGGTGGGGGGGGACCAGTTTCCAGCTGGGAGAGCCTTCCCTCTTGTTCCCCAGGGGATGCAGAGAAGTTTGCAAACTGTCTCAGAACAACAAATCTAAGAAGGTTGCTAGATGTGGATTTGCAGCCAAAAAAGCAAAAAAGTGACTCAACCCAAAAAGTAGCTGCGAACCGAAAGGGTCAAGCTAACAAAAGAATTATTATTAAAAATATAAACATTTATTAGGGTGTACACATAAATAAAACATAATAAAATTAAAAGAGACAGTCTAACTATCAGACAATTAAAGCTTGGTTCATTAGGAACTGATTACAGTTCACGTCAAACTGATGGATAAAACTTTTGACCTACGCACCATACGTGTTTCGGCCCCTACGGGCCTCCCTCAGTGGTCAATATTATGCAATGACGCACATCCAAAAATACATGCATTCAGAATTTTGTATATACATATACAGGGGTCCATTGGAGCGGGAGCGCACAGGAGCGCAGCTCCGGGAGCGAGGAGCCCAGGGGGCGGGCACATGACCAAGCCCTGCCCCCTCCTCAGCTTCCCCGAGCAGTGCAGAGGCGCAGCGAGGTCTTTATTGTTTTTAATGTTTTGTTTTAATATTGATAATTTTATCATTGTTCCTTTTATGACTGTGTGCTGCTTTTCCAGAGACTTGCTCAAGGTGGCATATAAATTTCTAAGTATACCATTTTTTATCTGGGCACATGGCACATAAGTACTGGAGAAATTTCACCAACCCTTCAGCAGCTTCCACCCCATCAGTTTGGTGTCGTGGTCAGGAGTTGGACTCTAATCTGGGAGAACCGGGTTTGATTCCCCGCTCCTCCACATGCAGCTGCTGGTGTGACCTTGGGCCAGTCACAAGTTCTCTCAGAGCTGTTCTCTCGTGAGCAGTTCTCCAAAGACCTCTCTCAGCCCCACCTACCTCACAGGGTGTCTTGTTGTGGGGAGGGGAAGGGGAAGGGATGGGTGGTGCACATGTCCTGGGTATCTCAAGTCTACTTGAAACCTGGTGGTTTCAAGGGAGCAGGAAGAGAAGGAGGGTGTGTTCTTGACGCTTATTTTCATCGCACAAAGTATTGGATGGGGAAGGGAATGGAGGAAGAGCAGGTCAGTTTCACTCACCTGTGGAGTGGAGCCTGAGGGGTGGGGGTTGCCTTCTGACACACTTCCGGTATGTTAGGGGGTGTGGCATATGCAAATGAGTTATGCAAATGAGTTATGCTAATGAGCTCCTGCGCTTCTTTTTCTACGAAATGACCCCTGTACATATACATAAATGAGACCAGGTTTTGCTTTCTGAAATTGCTTGGGGGAAAAAGCGGGGGGAGACAAAAGGCCAGATGATTTATGTGTCAACAATAAATATATGTAATAATAATTTTTTTAAAAAATAATAGAAATACATTTATGCTGGGATTACCTTAAATGCTATGTATTTGCTGCAACTAGTAAAACGAGCCTGTGGTCGCTGTGCAAATTCTCCAAATTAATCTTGGAAAAAACCAAAATAATTATATAATTATGAAAGTTAAAGCTAGTATAATGCAGAATTAATTTAGCCTAAAAGTATTTTACCAAACGATATTTAAATAGGCAACAGACCTGGTAGCAAATGTCCCGTTCATCAGGATGTGTGTCACTTCCCAAATATCCTTGCACAGCTGCCACAGGTTCATTTTACTAGTTGTAGCAAATACATAGCATTTAAGGTAATCCCAGCATAAATTTATTTCTATTATTTTTTAAAATATATTATTATTAAATAATCTGGCCTCCCTCCCCCCTTTTTCCCAACAATTTCAGAAAGAAACACCTGGTCTCATTTATACATATGTATATACAAAATTCTGAATGCATGTATTTTTGGATGTGTGTGGCCGATTTCACACTAGTTGTTGCCCCAGCATCACGCCCCGATAAAATCCTGGGGAGAGCAACAGTTCCCCACTTGTTGCTCCGGGTCTGCAGTTGGCCCGAATGCAGGGCTTGTTTTCAGCAGGAATGCACAGGAACGCCGTTCCGGCTGGTGTTGGAGCCTGCCCCGCACCTTCCCTGCCCGGCCTGAGCTGTTTACACTTAAAGGGAAAGTTCCTGCAGAGAGCCAGCAGGAAAAAGCTCCACCTAGTGCTTTCCCTTTAAGTGCAGACAGCCAGCAGGAGAAAGCCCCACACAGGGGCTAGGCTTTCTGCATTTGGCTTGCCAACGTCAGGTGGCTTTCCCTGCTCCAGTAAGTGCCTTCCCCATCAATTTTCCTTCTCTCTCTCTCTCTCCCCCCCCCACCTTTCTTTCTGTCTTTCTTTCCGTCTTTCTCTCTCTCTCTGTCCTCACTTTTCTTTCTTCCTTTCTCTTTCTCTCTCTCCCTCCCCCCTTCCTCTCTCTCTCTCTCTCCTCCACCTACCCACCCACCTCCCTTCCTCCCTCCCTTCCTTCCTTTCTCTGTCTGTCTACCTTCTTTTCTTCTTCCTTCCTTTTCCTTCCTTCCTTTCTCTCTCTCTCTCTTCCCCCACCTACTTCTCCTTCCTTCCTTCCTTCCTTCCTTCCTTTCTGTTCTTTGTGTTTTTATAAAAAAAATTATTGAAAAGGGGGGGGGGGGATGTAAAAAAGCAGAGAGCCCAGGAAATGCTGGTTTTGACGATATCTTTAATTTTTGAGAATCTCTTTAGTTTTCTCATGGCATCTTCTGCTTAAGAAAAGTAAGTTTGAAGCCTGAGTTCATTGTTGTGTCTTGTTGGGAATGGCTTGCAAATATATGTGTGTCTAAAGTCTGTATTAAAGTGGTTTGGTGCTTACTGCCATGTAAGAGAAAAATCTGAAAAAGTAGCTTCATTGTTGTGTGTGTTGACAGAACTGTTGCATGGGGAACATCTACAGAGAAACAGAGTTGTAACTAAAAATGAGCATGGTCAGCTGCATTTTGGAGATTGCCTGTTTTGTGAAATTTTAAAAAGTGGGCAGAGTTTCTGAAGAAGATGATTGTCCCTCTTCTCCTGCCACTGGACTGACATCTGCCTTTAATGGGCCAGCAAAGTTAATGCTCTTAATAATGTCTCCTAATAAGAGAGATTTCTGCTTCTGAGGAGTTCCAACGTTTGGTAATCTTGTGATGGTAGTGATACTTTTATGTGGTAAAGACCACCTGTTCACAGGATAATTTTACCTGTGGGACAGACTCTGCATGGTAACCACTCCATTGGTACATAATTGCTTGTAAAAAGTATTATAGTGTAATAATTCAGGTGGGTAGCCGTGTTGGTCTGAAGCAGCAGAACAAAGTTGGAGTCCAAAGTTTCATCCAAGGTATAAGCTTTTGTGTGCATGCACATGTCTTCCATCTGAAGAAGTGTGGGTGGCACATGAAATCTTATACCTTGAATGAAATTTTGTACCTTGAATAAAATAGTCCACAAACTACTCCCATCCAGTGCATCCACAAACCTAGAAGAAGAGATTGGATTTATACCCCGGCCTTCACTACCCAAGGGAGTCTCAGAGCATCTTACAAACTCCTTTCCCTTCCCCTCCCCACAACAGACACCACGTGAGGTAGGTGGAGCTGAGAGAGCTCTGAGACAACAGCTGGTACAGAGCTATGGCTTGCCCAAGGTCAACCAGCAGGTGCAAGGGTGGAGTGGGGAATCAAACCCGGTTCTCCCAGATTAGAGTCCGCGCACTTAACCACTACACCAAACTGTCTCCTAGCGTTGTTCTGCCAGTGAACTAGGGTTGCCAACTCCAGGTTGAGGAAATCCCTGGAGATTTGGGGGTGGCGTGTGGGGTTTAGGGGAAGGAGGAACCTAAGCAAGGCATAATGCCATGGACTCTACTTTCCAAAGCAGCCATTGACCTGATCTCTGTCATTTGGAGCTCAGTTGTAATTCCAGGAGATCTCCAGACCCCACCTGTAGGTTGGCAACCCTAAAATATCATATTCAGCATACTAGTTCTGCAGGAAGGCAAGCTGATTTCCATGGGAACCTAACTCTTAGGAATTGATTCCAATCCAGTGTGGGAATAATTGTTGGACATAAGATATTGGTTCAGGTAAGATTTTGTATAGATGGGACAGAAAATAATGTTTTTATTGGTCTTGTCAAAACTGTTTTGACAACAAGGCAAACAGAATAAGAAGCAAAAGGTGGATGTGGCTGGATGACCAAACTTCTGGGAACACTGGGTGTAGCCTAATATGTTAATTAACTGTGCTGTCAGGGGTGTGGCCTAATATGCTAATGAGTTCCTGCTAGGCTTTTTCTACAAAGAGAGCCCTGCCCGAATGTAATCATTGTTTTCCACAGAGCTTCTGTTTCCGGGATTTTCGGGGGGGGGGGGGTTTGCCATGGGAGGGAAGTCGGGGCATTCAAGTGGGGAACTCCGAAATCAGGGTTTCTTGCTCTACCACTTTAATGCCCCTCTGCTTCTTTCTCTCCCCTTTCCTGCCCTGGTGGGAGCGGGGTTTTTTTTGTTCCCCGCTTTGTTGCATTACAACAACACAACACGACATTGATCCATCGTTGTGTGGTTAACATTTTTTGCAGGGCCAATGTATTGTGGGTGGCGTGGTGGTGTGGACACAATTTTTGCAGGGGTTACATGTGTTAGTGTTGCAAGTTCCCCCTCCATTTCCCATCCCTTTCCCACCCTCCATTTCCCCTCCAACTCTGGTGCAAGCTTTTTTTTCCTTACACGGATGATTTTTGCGGGCTTGGAAGCTCAGATGGCCAAGCATGGCTTTGTTGCGTCACGACGTCATAACGCAACTCTGCCTACATTAAAAAAAGAGGGGGGAGATGGGTGGGGGCTCAAGATTCGGGGCAAGGACAGATGCGGAAATGAAGAACCGGCATCAACCCAGGTCAAATTCATGTAATGCGGAAACGCGTGCACTGATTCGGACCAATTAAACCCGAGAGAAAAGGGAAGCAAAGCACTTCCCTTTCCTCCCGGGTTTAATTGGGTTGCCAAGCTCCAGGTGGTGGCTGGAGATTTCCTGCTATTACAACTCATCTCTAGAGAGACAGAGATTGGTTCACCTGGAGAAAATGGCCACTTTGATAGGTGGATTCTATGGCATTTGGCTCCACTGAAGTCCCTCTCCTCCCCAAACCCCATCCTCCTCAAACCTGCCAGTTTGGTGTAGGGGTTAAGAGTGGCGGACTCTAATCTAGAGAACCGGGTTTGATTCCCCACTCCTCCACATGAAGCTAGCTGGGTGTCCTTGGGTCAGTCACAAGTTCTCTCCGAGCAGTTCTCTCGAGAGCAGTTCCCTCGGAGCTCTCTCAGCCTCACCTATGTCACAGGGTGTCTGTTGTGGGGAGAGGAAGGAAAGGTGATTTTAAGCCCCACTGAGACTTTGAGTAAAGGGTGGGGTATAAATCCAGCTCTTCTTCTTTTTCTTCTCTTCCTCCCGCTCCACACCCCAAAAATCTCCAGACAGGGTTGTCTGCTGTTACAGACAGACTCACCCGGCTACCCATCTTGATCTATCTGAAACAAAAGTTTTTTCACAACTGCAGTCACCAGGGTTGTCTTATCAAGGAAGGGAGCGACGTACAGTGAAACAGCTGGCATTAGCTGGCTCTCTGTTTTCACTGGGAAAAGGTGCTCTGCTTTTGCCCTAACCCTCCATCCCCCACCGGCAGCCACAGGGGACTGGCAAAAAAGGGAAGGAGGAGTCTGACTTCTCAAGAGACCCCCGAGCAGGGCCATTGGCAACATTTCGGGCTCAAGAAGGTGAAAGGAAGATCTGTACCTTGTTCCACAAATACAGTGCCAGTTCCAGGTTTGCGCAGCCTCAGTTTGCCTCGGGGTTGTGAAGGGAAGGGTGAGGTTTAACCCTTCAGCCTCCAAGTCCGTTTCACCATTCAAAACCCAGCTCTCTTCTTTGTTAAGCATTTTTAAAGAGGAAAAAAAATGCCCGGCTTGTGGTGCCTCTCAGCAGATGGCCCGGACTGACTGGCACCCTTTGCTTAAGGGGACGGAATAAAAATCAGCTGCCTTCACATCGCTGAGTCGTACCCAGAGCTGCAGCAGTCAAGGGGCCCGGGGCCCGGAGCCCAGCTGTATCTGCTGAGTCACTAAGGTTGCCATCACCTGGGGCGGGGGGAGATGTCTCCTGTCCTTTAATAGAGGAGTAAGCTATGAAAATGGTCAAGTAGGACCATTTTCAGGACAGGGAGGTAAGTAACCATCTGGTAACTAATGTCCCATTAAGACCCTGTTAAGGGAGCAAGACAGTGTTACAGGTTGGACAGTGTTACTGATGCAACAACCATGAAATTGAACAAACTCCGGAGCACGACGGAAGACAGGAAGGCCTGGCGTGGTGTGGTCCAAGGGGTCGCGAAGAGTCGGACTCAACTGCGCGACTGAAAAGCAACAACAACAACAAAGGGAGCAAGACAGGTTGTTGCAAGAAGAAGAAGAAAGAAGAAGAGGAGGAGGAGGAAGTGGAGATTGATTTTATACCCCACGTTTCACTACCCGATTTTATACCCCACGTTTCACTACCCCAAGGAGTCTCAAGAGTGGCTCACAATCTCCTTTCCCTTCCCCTCCCCACAACAGACACCCTGTGAGGTAGGCGGGGCTGAGAGAGCTCTCTTAAGAACTGCCCTTGAGAGAACAGCTCTGAAAGAACTTGTAACTGATCCAGGGTCACCCACCTTGCTGCATATGGAGGAGTGGGGAATCAAACCCAGTTCTCCCAGATTACCGTCTGTGCTCCTAACTACTACACTAAACTGGCTCTTGGGGAATAGGGCTACAAGCCACACCATCAGTGTGGGAGGGCGGCATGGAGCCCCCAGTTTGTACCCCTGTTCTAAAGTATAGATCAAGCCAAGATAAGTGTCCGTGTTAGTCTGTCTGAAGCAGTAGAAAAGAGCAAGAGTCCAGGAGCATCCGAAAGACTACCACGAATGTTGTGAGTCTTTTAGCCTTTGTTATTCTTACGCTTTTCTACTGTTCTAAAGTACGTGCCTTTTAATAAACGGATGTCTTCCAGCCATTCAGCTCAAAACAAGCCACTGTCCCACCGACAGCTCCTTAACAACACACCGAAATCTTGCAGGGAGGCCAGCTGTTGCTGAATCCTTTCCTTTTTTTGCAAGATTCGGCTGGAATTAATTAAATAAGCAACAATTTGGTCGGCGTTGGCTGCTGCTGCGTCAGTATTCTGTGCAATCATTCTGAGTGCCCCGCTCGGCATCTCCCTTCCCCCCCGGCGGCAGCTGGCTGGAAAACCGCCGTGGTCAGCAGGCTATCTGCAGTAGAGGCCCCTGGCCTGCCTCTCTCCAAAGGAATATTTTCAAGGCGGCAGGGCCAGGCAGAGGCAGGAGCTTGGACGGCAGCGCCCCCTCCAGGGAGAAAGGACAAAGTTCAAGGAAGTTGGTGGAAAATGCTGTCAAGTTGCAGCTGACTTGTGGAAGCCCTGTAGAGTTTTCAAGGCAAGAGACAAGCACAGGGGGTTTGGCGTTGCTTGCCTTTGGGGAGCAACCTGGACTTCCTTCCTTGGTGGCCGAGCCTGCTTAGCTTTCAAGATCCGGTGAGATCAGGCTAGCCTAGGCCAGCTATGTCAAGACACGGGACCAGGGGTCCGTTGGAGCGGGAGCCCACAGGAGCGCAGCTCCGGGAGTGAGGAGCTCAGGGGGCGGGCACATGACCAAGCCCCGCCCCCTCCTCGGCTTCCCCGAGCAGTGCAGAGGCGCAGCGCCCCGGGGAAAGCCCTGCTAGGGTCTTTATTGTTTTTAATGTTTTGTTTTAATATTGATAATTTTATCATTGTTCCTTTTATGACTGTGTGCTGCTTTTCCAGAGACCTGCTCAAGGTGGCAGATAAATTTTCTAAGGATACCATTTTTTATCTGGGCACATGGCACATAAGTACTGGAGAAATTTCACCAACCCTTCAGCAGCTTCCACCCCATCAGTTTGGTGTAGCGGTCAGGAGTTGGACTCTAATCTGGGAGAACCGGGTTTGATTCCCCACTCCTCCACATGCAGCTGCTGGTGTGACCTTGGGCCAGTCACGAGTTCTCTCAGAGCCGTTCTCTCGTGAGCAGTTCTCAAAAGACCTCTCTCAGCCCCACCTACCTCACAGGGTGTCCTGTTGTGGGGAGGGGAAGGGAAAGGGATGGGTGGTGCACATGTCCTGGGTATCTCAAGTCTACTTGAAACCTGGTGGTTTCAAGGGAGCAGGAAGAGAATGAGGGTGTGTTCTTGACACTTATTTTCATTGCCCAAAGTATTGGATGGGGAAGGGAATGGAGGAAGAGCAGGTCAGTTTCACTTACCTGGGGAGTGGAGCCTGAGGGGTGGGTGTTGCCTTCTGACACACTTCCGATATGTTAGGGGGTGTGGCATATGCAAATGAGTTATGCAAATGAGTTATGCTAATGAGCTCCTGCACCTCTTTTTCTACGAAATGACCCCTGCACGGGATAAACAGAGATGGTTTGCCAATGCCATCGCCTGCCTCTCCATAGCAACCCTAGACATCCTTAGTGGTCTCCCATCCAAGTACTAACCAGGACTGGCCCTGTTTAGCTCCCAAGACCTGAAGAGACCCCATCGTATGGCGCGTGGCTTTTGTTCTTTGTGAAATTCTGATGTATGGGTTTGCCACCCTCCAGGTATCACCTGGAGATCTCCTGCTATTACATTCGATCTCCAGTTGACCAAAATCAGCTCCCCTGTAGGAAATGGATGCCTTGGAGGGCGGACTGTATGGCACTGCAGCCCACTGAAGGCCCTCCCTTCCCCAACCTCGCCCTCCCCAGGCTCCATCCCCAAAATCTCCAGGTGTTTTCTGGCAACAGTACTGCTGCCAGTAATGTTCTGTGTGTGCGCAACAAACGACTGGAATAAGAAGCATTTTTTTTAATTTGGGGAAGGCACTCCCAGAAGGCACAGTTGAAAGAGCATGTGAGAGGGGTCACCCCTGGTTAGTCCTTGGATGGGAGACCACTAAGGAAGTCCAGGGTTGCTATGCAGAGGCAAACCATGGCAAACTACCTCTTTTGGTCCTTTGCCTTGACATAGCTGAAAGAGCATGCGAGAGGGGTCGAAATATTTTACCGACACCCCGATACACTGAGAAATGATTGTAACCACGTTGAGAAGAAATCCAACTTTTGTTCTGTGTGTTAAATATCAAAATGGTGTCTTCAGCAAAAGTAAAATGTCAAGACTGCTGATGCTTAATGACTTTCTGCTTTCTTGATACCCCCCCCTCTTTTTTCTTTTATGTACCCTTTTTAACTACGTAACAAAATAATATATATACGTTTTAAAAAGAAATCGCATGCATTTTATTCTGTCTGAGTGTTCCGAATTTTTAGGTGTTTTGCTAAAACAGTGCAGGCTTTCTTTATTGTTGCTGTCTTGCGCTTGCAAGGGGGGTTTGAAAAATTATGCCGACACCATGCCTTGATCGTCCACGTAAGATGCCCTGACCAAGCGGAACACACCGGGCCCTTCATCCAATCCACTCCCAATCCTGCAAAAACCTTATTTGTTCGAAATGACCATATTCCATTAACTGCACGTCTCCAAAGACAAAGAAAACAATTGTGGGGAAACAATCCAAAAGAGAATTAAAGAAGTAGTCAGTGTATCCGCCAGCATTGGGAATGGTTGAGAAAACGGCTATTTATGGCAGAAATGGACAAATGGACAAGAAAACTGAATAATCAAGACGCAGAAAGATTTCTAGAAGAATGGAAAGACCTGAAAGAATATCTAGAACAACATTGGGATATGAAAAATAATATTTTTACGTTATCTAATTACTGAATTATTGACGTTTAAAAGAAGAAACAATTATTTTTAAGAGAAATCTGTTGAATGATTGAAATGACAAAAATAGAACCTAGAGTACATATTACAGATATCTAGATATTACGTTTAAATGTTTAAAAATTACCTTTCTTTTTTTTTATTGTTGTAACCAAATTTGTTACCTGTAAGAGCTAATAAGTTTAAACTTTTATAATTGCTATTATATATATCAGGGGTGGCCAACCTTGCTTAACGTAAGAGCCACATAGAATAAACGTAAGAGCCACATAGAGATGTCTGAGAGCCGCAAGACAGGAACAAATATCACACACACGTTTTTATTTTTAAAAATATGCAAATTTGCTTTTTATTAACGTTAAATGGGACTGCCAAAAATAAAAACAAATGAGGAAAACCGGTTATTGATAATGATATTACTTGTTTGCTAATGATATTGAGAGAGAGAGAGAAAAAGAGAGAGATGGAAAGAAAGAATTAAAGAAGTGGAAAGAAAGAGAGAGAGATAAACTAGGAAAGCAAATAGATGGGAGGGGGAGGGAGGAGGGAAGGAAGGAAGGAAGGAAGGAAGGAAGGAAGGAAGGCAGCTCCTGGCAGCTGCCCTGCCAGGAGCCGCACAATATGTGTGAAAGAGCCGCATGTGGCTCCCGAGCCACAGGTTGGCCACCCCTGATATATATAATGGTATAGGTGAGGCGGGAAGTCCCAAAGTTTTTGAATTATAAGCGGAATACATAGCTATATAGAAAAACGGATAGTGATGGTAATATTTTAAAAGTAACTATGTAAAGTTTTGTAACTGGAAAAATAATTTAAAAAATTGTTTTGGGGAGTGTATCCGCCAGCAAGAGAAGCCGCTGTCGGGAGAAATCCCCCTGGCCCCGAAAGGAAGGAACACAAGCGAAGAGAGAATATCTCTTCACCTCTAAAGGGAGGCTACTCCACAGCTGGAAAGGTTTTGACATCTAGCAGCAGCTGCTTCCAAAGATGGCAGGATATAGGCCCGTAGCCAGGATTTTGTAGCTTGTGGGGCAATTTTTTTTTTCTGGTGGGGCTGCCATTTTTTGCCATTGGTTTTCTGTCTGTACACAACTGTCCAGAACAATCTGTGCCCTCTTTTCTCACCCTGATCTTGCAGTAAGGTCTCCCTTGCTCGAGAGCCAGTCGAATCCGACTCTAGGGGAGCAGTGCTCATCTCCGTTTCCAAGCCGAAGAGCCAGCGCTGTCCAAAGACGTCTCCGTGGTCATGTGGCCGGCATGACTGAACGCCGAGGCACACGGAACGCTGTTACCTTCCCACCGAAGCGGTACCTGTTTATCTACTTGCGATTTCTTGCTTTTAAACTGCTAGGTTGGCAGGAGCTGGGACCAGAGACGGGAGCTCATTCCATCATGCAACACTCTGGTCTCGAACTGCTAATCTACAGACCTTCCAGTCCACAGCTCAGCGTCTTAACTTCTGAGCCACCGCGGCCCTTGATCTTGTAGTAGATTCTCTCAAATGCAAAACCCATTTGGCAGATATTGGGGGGGGGGGGATGAGGCAGGAAAGGGAACCTGGTGTTGATGCTTCTCCCCCCCCCCCTGCAAGTTCTTTACTCCTTGCTCTCCTGGGGCCCCTTCCTTAGAACAACCTGTGATCCTTTCATCTCTTTTGTAAAAGTCCTCAGAGGATCAAAGCCCTCCCCAAAACACACCATAGCCGAATGTCTGTCTTCCAAGACTGAAATGACTTACTCGAGAGTAAACCCTCCCAGGATCTGGCTGCAAGGCTTTTCCCTGCACTGAAGACTTATACAAAAGACATGAAAGGATCACAGATTGTTCTAGGAAAGGGGCCTGCGGAGCTGTCCCTTTAAGAAAGGGTGCGGAGCTCCGAATAGCTCCATTGTAGCTATGGGCTAAGTAGGATAGCAGTGGGCAGGGGTCTAAGAGCCCCCCCCCCCCCCAAGTATAGCTTTCTAGGTTAAGAGCAGCGCTAATTGAGTTTGGACGCAGACTGGCTTTCACAACAGAACCGAAGCCGCTTGGGCACTGACTTGGACGCAGGCTGCAGCGCTTTGCATTGCATGATGCTTCCATGCGTCGCCTTCGGGGACAGCGTATATGAGACATATGTTGATCGCCACTTTGGGGTCAGGAAGCACTTTTTCTCCAGGCCGGTTTGGCCAGGGATCCTGGAGGGTTTTTTTTTCATCCTCTGGGCGTGGAATGGGGGTCACCGGCGTTGTGCAGGGGAAAGCATTTGTGAATTTCCTGCATTGTGCAGGGGGGTTGGACTAGATGACTCTGGAAATCCTTTCCAGCTCTACGAGCAGGGCTATTTTGGGGCAGGAACGCACAGGAACAGAGTTTTGGCTGGCTTCTGAGTTGGCCACGCCTACAGCCTCCCCCCCCCCCCCCCCAGGTTCCCCAGATGCCTGGGGAAGCCAAGCTGATCCAGGGAGGGAAAGCAGTTTAAACTGCCTCCCCTCCTCGGTTTTCCCGGGGCACCTGGGGAAAGGGAGTCAGGGGTGTGGCCTAATATGCGAATGAGTTTTTGCTGTTGGATGTGGCCTATTATGCTAATGAGTTCCTGCTGGGCTTTTTCTACAAAAAAAGCACCCTGTCTATGGGTCTATGACAGTGATGGCGAACCTTTTAGAGACCGAGTGCCCAAACTGCAACCCAAAACCCACTTATTTATCGCAAAGTGCCAACACGGCA
Organism: Lepidodactylus listeri; assembly: GCA_029233225.1. Classification (NCBI taxonomy): domain Eukaryota; kingdom Metazoa; phylum Chordata; class Lepidosauria; order Squamata; family Gekkonidae; genus Lepidodactylus; species Lepidodactylus listeri. The sequence goes on along the minus strand of JARCFY010000021.1, from coordinate 7,066,376 downwards.
ATTTAACCTGAATACCGAGGTTTTCGTTTTAGAAAAAACTCATACATTAACATCTTTTGTCTTAAAAGAAAAACACAGTAACAGAGCTTTCAATGATACAAACAACTTTTTATTGAAAGGTCAAAGTTTGCATTTGGCATGCTTTTGAACAAATAATGTGATTTTTGCTGTCCAATCTTGCGAACTCTGTGCTCCGGCGATGCCGTGCGTGCCCACAGAGAAGGCTCTGAGTGCCACCTCTGGCACGCGTGCCATAGGTTTGCCACCACTGGTCTATGACATGCTGCAAGAGGAAGTCCGGAAAACCTGGAGCAGAGCAAAGCGAAGATCTCTGTCCAGCAAAGAGGGAGGCAACTTCTGCCGCAGGCTGTGACCAGTGTTCCCTCTAAGCTGAGTTACTGTGAGCTAGCCTCCGGCTCACACCCTTTTGTCTTCGCTCAGGAAGGAGGGCTCCAGAGCAGACTGATTTATGCAGCAGCCAAATCGTTCGCTCACAGCTTTAATGGCAGTGGCCCACAATTTTATTTTATTTTTTTGGGATTTTTTGCTCGTAAGACTCTACAGCTTAAGAGGGAGCATTGGCTGTGACAGAAGGAAGGCTTGTTCTTGCAAAGTTCTGCCTGAGACAAGTTCTCAGGTGTTGGTGACCCCCGGCCCCCAAGTCCATCCACACCTGTTATTATTAGAGAGTGCTGAGTCAGAGGAGCGAAGGCAGTCGGTCAGAGAGCTGGGCAAGCATTTCTTGCCATGTGTCTTTACCGGGAACTGCCCACTGTGCATTATAATAATTCCTTATGTTCTTTCTCGTCAGCGTTTCCGTAATATCCTTTTTGTGGTTTCTTCTACGAACTCCCACCTTGCGGAATGGGCTGCCCAAGGAGGTCAGGGCGGCTCCCCCTCTCCCGGCTTTCTGCAAACGATGCAAAACTGAATTCTTCGAGAAGGCTTTTCTGCACAGCTGACCAGCGTTCCCTCTAAGCTGAGTCAGTGTGAGCTACCTCACAGTTTTTTAGCCTCCAGCGCACACATTTTTTGTCTCGGCTCAGGAAGGATGGCTCCAGAGCAAACTCATTTCTGCAGGGGCCAAATTGCTCGCTCGCAACTTTAAGGCCAGTGGCTCACAAAGGAGAATTTTGGCTCACAAGACTCCACAGCTTAGAGCATAGGCGTCAACTACGGGGGGGCTCGAGGGCTCAAGCCACCCCCGAAATTTCCCGGGGGGACTGAGCCCCCCCCCTGGGAAAATGGAGCACCCTCCACTGCGCCTTCCTGGGCCCTACCTAGGGCCACCGCCGCTGCCTCTCTCTCCCCTCCCCCTGGCCTGGCCACTCCATCCTCCCTCCGTCTGTCCAGGGGCCACCCTGGCGGACGGAGGGAGGGACGGAAGCAAGAGTGGTTGGGGGGGAGGTGGCGGCAGCGGGGACATGATCCTGGCGGGCGGGCGCACTTAGCGCGCACATGGAAGAGCCCCCCCCCCCCGGATTTTCCAAACTCGACACCCCTGGCTTAGAGGGAGCATTGCAGCTGACAGGGCTGCACTGTACAAAAGTTCCCCAACTTCCATGGATAAATTGTTAGGGATTGTGGTCCACACTGCAGTGTATAGACCCTGTTGTTGTTGTTGTTGTTCAGTTGCACAGATGAGTCCGACTCTTCGCGACCCCATGGACCACATCGCACCAGGCCCTCCTGTCCTCTGGAGTTTCTTAATTTCATGTCCGTTGCATCGATGACACTGTCCAACCATCTCATCCTTTGCTGTCCTCTTCCTCTTTTGCCTTCAGTCTTCCCCAGCATCAGGGTCTTCTCCAGGGAGTGCTCCCTTCTCATTGGGTGGCCAAAGTATCTGAGCTTCAGCTTTAGGATCTGGCCTTCCAGGGAGCAGAAATCAGGGTTGGTTTCCTTTGCGGCTGACTGACTTGATCTCCTTGCAGTCCACGGGATTCTCAAGAGTCTTCTCCAGCACCATAATTTGAACAGACCTTAGTACATAATTTTTCTACCGCTTAATGTGTCATGTTAATACTTATGCTGCCCTTCAGTTCTTTCCGGCTGGTTCCAGCCTTCTAAAATCCTAAGACATTGGCTGTGGGATGTCCCATTTTGTTGGCTTGTATTGACTCATTCTCTGTGAGGAAGGTGGACGAGAAATAACGCAAATAAATAATAAAGAATGATGCAATGGATGACTCCATGGCTCTGTCAATAATTTAACTTAGGTAGGTAGAAAGATAGGTGGCAAATCAGGGGTCATTTCGTAGAAAAAGAGGTGCAGGAGCTCATTAGCATAGCTTATTTGCATAACTCATTTGCATATGCCACACCCCCTAACATACACCCACCCCTCAGGCTCCACTCCACAGGTGAGTGAAACTGACCTGCTCTTCCTCCATTCCCTTCCCCAGCCAATACTTTGTGCAATAAAAAGAAGCGTCAAGAACACACCCTCATTCTCTTCCTGCTCCCTTAAAACCACCAGGTTTCAAGAAGACTTGAGATACCCAGGACATGTGCACCACCCATCCCTTTCCCTTCCCCTCCCCACAACAAGACACCCTGTGAGGTAGGTGGGGCTGAGAGAGGGCTTTTGAGAACTGCTCCTGAGAGAACAGCTCTGAGAGAACTTGTGACTGGCCCAAGGCCACACCAGCAGCTGCATGTGGAGGAGTGGGGAATCAAACCCGGTTCTCCCAGATTAGAGTCCAACTCCTGACCACTACACCAAACTGATGGGGTGGAAGCTGCTGAAGGGTTGGTGAAATTTCTCCAGTACTTATGTGCCATGTGCCCAGATAAAAAAATGGTATACTTAGAAAATTTATATGCCACCCTGAGCAAGTCTCTGGAAAAGCAGCACACAGTCATAAAAGGAACAATGATAAAATTATCAATATTAAAACAAAACATTAAAAACAATAAAGACCCTAGCAGGGCTTTCCCCAGGGCACTGCGCCTCTGCGCTGTTCAGGGAAGCCGAGGAGGGGGCGGGGCTTGGTCATGTGCACGCCCCCTGGGCTTCTCACTCCCGGAGCTGCACTCCTGTGCGCTCCCGCTCCATCGGACCCCTGGTGGCAATTACTGTGTAGGGCCAAAGGCTGTTACAATTAGGACGCACAAAAGGGGGGGAGAAGGAAGAGGAAAAGGAGATTGGATTTATATCCCGCCCTTCACTCACATGGAATCTCAGAGCGGCTTACAAACTCCTTTCCCTTCCCCTCCCCACAACAGACACCCTGTGAGGCAGGTGGGGATGAGAGAGCTCTGAGACAACTGTCCTCAAGAGAACAGCTGGGACAGAGTTAGGGCTTGCCCAAGGTCACCCAGCAGCTGCAAGGGGAGAAGTGGGGAATCAAACCCGGTTCTCCCAGATTAGAGTCTGCATACTTAACCACTACACCAAACAGCGAAAAGAATAACATTATCGTCCAAAATACATTCAAACACATCAACACCTTCCCTATGTACAAATAATGGGTGTCAGCCTTTAGCCACAGCTCTGGCCCAGAGGTCTCCAACGTGGCGCCCGCGGGCACCATGTTGCCCACAAACATCTACAAGCGAGGTGCTTGTAGAAAGTGGGTGGGGCTAGCTGGAGCTGAAAAGCAGGGATTCCGATTGGCTACGCAGATGAAAAGGTGCCCCGTTAAATGGAGCTTCCACCTGAATTTTTGAAAAGTTCCTATTACAGAGTGATCTATAACCTCAATCCCTGACAGCTGCCATTTTATGACTGTGCCCACCACCTTGTGTCAGAATTCCAAAGACGCCTGCAGGTTTGAAAAGGCTGGGGGCCCCTGCTCGAACCTGTATTTTCTTGGCTGCCAAGGCAAACTGCGCCGCCATCAGGAACATACTGGTCCGAATCACTGTCAGATCCTGCACCAGTTTGGTGTCATGGTTAAGAGCAGCAGGACTCTAATCTGGGAAAACCGGGTTTGATTCCCCAGTCCTCCACATGGAGCCAGCTGGGTGACCTTGGGTCAATCACAAGTTCTCTCAGAGTTGTTTTCTCAAAGGCAGTTCTCGCAAGAGCTCTCTCAGCCCCACCTACCTCCCAGGTAGGGCTGCCAAGTCCCCTGGTAGGGCGGGGGAAACACCGATTTTTAATACTTACCCCCGCTTTTTCAAAATTGGCCACCGGGGGACAAAATGGCTGCTGCCCTGCCTTAAAAGGGAAATGTCTGCAGAGAGCCTGCCCTGCAGTAAAAAGCCTCACCAGACATTTCCCCTTTAAGAATAGTCAGCAAGAGAGCTCCGCCCAGAGATTAAGGAGGTACTGAAGGGGCTGCTTTTGCATGTGGCTGGGGTAAGGTTGCAAGGTTGCTGTGGTAAGTTTCTCTTACAGCTCTTTTCCTTCTCTCTCTCTCCCTCTTTCTTTCTTTTTTCTGTCTGTCTCTCTCTCTCTCTGTCCCCATCCAGCAGAGGTCTATCAGTGGCTATTATAGCCACAAGGTCTAAATGGAAGTAAGTGCCTCTGCCAGTTTTTTTTCCTTCTCTCTCTCCCTCTTTCTTTTTTCTGTCTGTCTGTCTGTCTGTCTCTCTCTGTCCCCATCCAGCAGAGGTCTGTCAGTGGCTATTATTAGCCACAAGGTCTAAATGGAACCCTTTGTCTGGGGCAGTGATGCTCTGCATTCTTGGTGCTTGAGGGGCAACAGTGGGAGGGCTTCTGGAGTTCTGGCCCCGCTGCTGGACCTCCTGAGGGCACCTGGTATTTTTGGCCACTGTTGTGACACAGAGTGTTGTACTGGATGGGCTGTACTGGATGGGCCGATCCACTGTGGCTTCTCTCCTGTTCTTATGATATGAAAATCATATTCTGCCGAGATGAGGAAGGATTCAGTAGGGCCGTTGCTCAGTGATAGAGCATCTGCTTGACATGCAGGAGGTATCAGCCTCTTCAGCTAAAAAAGGATCAGGTCATAGGTGACATTAAAGATCTCAGCCTGAGACCCTGGAGAGCCACTACCAGTCTGAGTAGTCAATACTGACCTTGATGGACCAATGGCCTGATTCAGTATTAGGAAACTTCATGAGTTCATGTGGAAGCATGTGGAAGCAACAGCACAGGATGTGACATCACAAAATGATGTCACTTCCTTTCTCCTGGCTCCACCCCCAAAGTCTCCTGGCTCCACCCCCAAAGTCCCCAGATATTTCCCAAGTTGGACTTGGCAGCCCTACTCCCAGGGTGTCTGTTGTGGGGAGAGGGAGGGGAAAGGGATTGTAAGCCACTCTGAGACTCCTTGAGCTACAAATACAAAGACCGAGGGTTCTAAGCAGATCTCACAGGCTGTTGCTATGAGCCCTTTTCACAAGTTACAGTGAACACCTGTAAAGTCTGTGGACCGTGCGTACTTAATTTTCCCTTGCACGTGTGTTAATTACGGTTCAAGGCACGTAGCGCTCAGCATTGTCATTGAAACCCCACAGTTATCCAAGCACTGCTCCCAAGTGTCATTCGCAAAGAGAATGTGTGTTGGCTTTCTCTTACAGGTGTATGCATTGTACACGCACGATGTAGACGTTTTCACTGTAATATGTAAACAGGGTTGAGATGGTGTTTCCCCTTCCCAGAACTTTTCAGGAGCTCGACCAGAACTGGAGGAAGGTATTTTCTTGCCCCAAACAAGGTATATCCCAGCCCCTCCTGGGCAAGTGGCCAGCTGGACTAGGTTCAAATCCCCACTTTGCCAAGGAAGGCTGGTGGGTGACTTGGGGCCACTCACACACTCTCAGTCTAACCTACCTCACAAGCTTGTTGTGAGGATAAAATGGAGGAGAGAAGAATGGAAGCCGTTCTGGGTCCCCATTCCGGAGAAAGGTGGGATATCAAATAAAATTAAATTTAAAAAAGAATGAAGAAGAAGAAGAAGAGATTGGATTTATGCCCCACCCTCCACTCCCCAAGGGAGTCTCAGAGCGGCTTACAAACTCCTTTTCCCTTCCCCTCCCCACAACAGACACCCTGGGAGGTAGGTGGGGCTGAGAGAGCTCTGAGACAACAGTCCTTGAGAGAACAGCTGGTACCGAGCTATGGCTTGCCCAAGGTCATCCAGCCAGGTGCAAGTGGAGGAGTGGGGAATCAAACCCGGTTCTCCCAGATTAGAGTCCGCGCACTTAACCACTACACCAAACTGGCTCTCAGTTTGAATAAATAGACTGAACCCTGGCATCTGTGCTCTGTTTGTTGGCCCTCCAGCATCACTTGGGGGAAGAGGATGCTGGACAATGGGTCTTTCAGTAGCTACTAGCCGTGGTAACTAAAGAGAACCTCCGCATTCAGAGGCAGTCAATCCCTGTATCCCAGTGCCAGGAGACAACATCAGGGAAAGACCTTGGCCTCTATGTCCTAGGAACAATGTACAAAGTTAAGCACATTGGAGCCAAAAATCCTAACTATAAATACACGTTGATGGGGTCCGGATTGGCGGAGACTGACCAAGAGGGAGATCTTGGGAGTCGTAGTAGATAACTCACTGAAAATCTCGAGACAGTATGTTACTGCAATAAAAGAGGTTGGCCCTATGCTGGGGATTATTAGGAAGGGAACTGAAAACAAATCAGCCAGTATCATAATGCCCCTGTATAAATCGATGGTGCGACCTCATTTGGAGTACTGGGCACAGTTCTGGTCACCACACCTCAAAAAAGATATTATAGCATTGGAGAAAGTGCAGGAAAGGGCAACCAGAATTATAAAAGGGTTGGAGCACTTTCCCTATGAAGAAAGGTTGAAGCTCTTGGGGCTCTTTAGCTTGGACCAAGGAGTGACATGATCGAGGTTTACAAGATTATGCATGGGATAGAGCAGGTAGAGAAAGAGGTACTTTTCTCCCTTTCTCACAATACAAGAACTCGTGGGCACTCCATGAAATTGCTGAGCAGTTGGGTTAGAATGGATAAAAGGAAGTCCTTCTTCATCCAAAGAGTGATTAGCACGTGGAATTCACTGCCACAGGAGGTGGCGGCGGCTGCAAGCATGGACGGCTTCAAGAGGGAATTGGATAAACACATGGAGCACAGATCCATCAGTGGCTATGAGCCACAAGATATAGATAGGATCCGTCAGTCTGGGGCAAGTGATGCTCTGTATTCTTGGTGCTGGGGGGGGGGGCAACAGTGGGAGGAGGGCTTCTGGTGTCCTGGCCCCACTGGTGGACCTCCTGATGGCCCCTGCTATTTTTGGCCACTGTGTGCCAGAGTGTTGGACTGGATGGGCCATTGGCCTGATCCAGCATTGGCTTCTTTTATGTTCTTATGAACTGGCTGGCCGCTGTGTGAGACAGGAGGCTGGACTAGATGGACCCTCACTGGTCTGATCCAGCGGGGCTCTTCTGAGGTTCTTCTCAGGGGAAGGCCGCGGCCTCTCTGCCCTGTTGTTGGCCCTCCAGAGGAACTGGTTGGCCATTGTGTGAGACAGGATGCTGGACTAGATGGACTCTCACTGGTCTGACCCAGCACGGCTCTTCTGATGTTCTTCTCAGGAGAAGGCCTCGGCCTCTGTGCCCTGTGGCTGGCCCTCCAGAGGAACTGGTTGAGGCCACTGTGTGAGACAGGAGGCTGGACTAGATGGACCCTCCCTGGTCTGATCCAGCAGGGTTCTTCTGAGGTTCTTCTCAGGGGAAGGCCTCGGCCTCTCTGCCCTGTTGCTGGCCCTCCAGAGGAACCGGCTGGCCCCTGTGTGAGACAGGATGCTGGCCTAGATGGACCCTCACTGCTCTGCTCCAGTAGGGCGCTTCTGAGTTTCTTCTCAAGGGAAGGCCTTGCCTTTTTGCTCTCTTGTTGGACCTCCAGAGGAACTGCTTGGCCGTTCTGTGAGCCAGGAGGCTGGACTAGATGGACCCCTCACTGGTCTGACCCAGCACGGCTCTTCTGGTGTTCTTCTCAGGGGAAGGCCTCAGCCTCCATGCCCTGTTGCTGGCCCTCCAGAGGAACTGGCTGGCCACTGTGTGAGACAGGATGCTGGGCTTGATGGACCCTCACTGGTCTGATCCAGCAGGGCCCTTCTGATGTTCTTCTCAGGGGAAGGCCTCGGCCTCTCTGCCCTGTTGCTGGCCCTCCAGAGGAACTGGTTGAGGCCACTATGTGAGACAGGATGCTGGGCTAGGTGGACCCTCACTGGTCTGATCCAGCAGGGCCCTTCTGATGTTCTTCTCAGGGGAAGGCCTCGGCCTCTCTGCCCTGTTGCTGGCCCTCCAGAGGAACCGGCTGGCCACTGTGTGAGACAGGATGCTGGACTTGATGGACCACTGGTCTAATCCAGCAGGACTCTTCTCACATTCTAATGAAGGCCTCAGCCTCTCTGCCCTCTTGTTGGCCATCCAGAGGAACCGGCTGGCCACTGTGTGAGACAGGATGCTGGACTAGATGGACCCTCACTGGTCTGATCCAGCTGGGCTCTTCTGAGGTTCTTCTCAGGGGAAGGCCTCGGCCTCTGTGCCCTGTTGCTGGCCCTCCAGAGGAACTGGCTGGCCACTGTGTGAGACGGGATGCTGGGCTTGATGGACCCTCACTGGTCTGACCCAGCAGGGCCCTTCTGATGTTTTTCTCAGGGGAAGGCCTCGGCCTCTCTGCCCTGTTGCTGGCCCTCCAGAGGAACTGGTTGAGGCCACTGTGTGAGACAGGATGCTGGGCTAGGTGGACCCTCACTGGTCTGATCCAGCAGGGCTCCTCTGAGGTCCTTCTCAGGGGAAGGCCTCGGCCTCTCTGCCCTGTGGCTGGCCCTCGGGAGGAACTGGCTGGCCGCTGTATGGGACAGGATGCTGGGCTAGGTGGACCCTCCCTGGTCTGATCCAGCAGGGCTCTTCCGATGTTCTTCTCAGGGGAAGGCCTCGGCCTCTCTGCCCTGTTGCTGGCCCTCCAGAGGAACTGGTTGAGGCCACTGTGTGAGACAGGAGGCTGGACTAGATGGACCCTCACTGGTCTGATCCAGCAGGGCTCCTCTGAGGTTCTTCTCAGGGGAAGGCCTCGGCCTCTCTGCCCTGTGGCTGGCCCTCGGGAGGAACTGGCTGGCCCCTGTGCGGGACAGGAGGCTGGCCTAGATGGACCCTCCCTGCTCTGCTCCAGCAGGGCTCTTCTGCTGTTCTTACGCAGGGCTATTCTGAGCGAATTTCCCACAAACCCAGCGAAGAGGAGGAGGAGGAGAAGGAGAAAGCAGCCGGTGGAGGAGGAGCCTGCGGGCGCCCGCGGGCACCATCTTCGCCGCAGCCCCGGCGGCGGCGGCGGCGGCTGCGTCTTGCGCTCCTGCCTGCCTGCCTGCGCCGGGGCGCCCGTTGGCGGCGGCGGCGTCTTCTCCTCCTCCTCTTCCCCGGCGGCGGCGGCGGCGGCTGGGCGCGGGCATGCGGCTGCAGTGAGGCATGATGGACGACCTGGCTTCCGAGGAGGACACCCGTGAGTGCCGCTGCGGGAGGGAGGGAGGGAGGGAGGGATCGGGTCCCTGCAGAGCCGGCTGGGCTTCTTCTTGGGGAGCGGGGGAGCTCGCTGTCCCGGCTGCCTTCCGAGGAGGGGGGAGCGCAATTGGAATTGAGTCTCCAGCCCCCGCGGGGATCGCTCGCTGCGCTCCGCTCGTCCAGCCAGCCGGCCGGCCGGCCCGGACCTAAGCCCCAGCCCCCCCCCCCCCCCTTCGGCGGCGGCGGCGAAGGGCCAGAGGGGACCCCTCGGGGCTGTGGAGCGGGCGTTGGGGCAGGACGGGTGCTACTCAGGAGGAAGTCGGCTGCTGGCAAAGGTTCGAAGGAGCCTGGCCACTCGGCCACGGGAGCGCCCTGCGTCACCTGGGGCGGATCACAAGTTCCCAGCCGAGCCCACCTCGCAGGGTTGTTGTTATCGGGAGGGGGGGAATGGCGTTGTGACTTACAAACTGCTCTGGGCCCCCCTTGGGGAGAAGAGTGGGGGTAAATAAAGAAGAGTTGCCAGCCTCCAGGTGGCGGCTGGAGAAGAAGAAGAGAAGAGACTGGATTTATACCCCGCCCTTCACTCACTTGGGAGTCTCAGAGCGGCTTACCAACTCCTTTCCCTTCCCCTCCCCACAACAGACACCCTGTGAGGGAGGTGGGGCTGAGAGAGCTCTTTCCCAAGCTGTCCTTGAGGGAACAGCTGGTCCAGAGCTATGGCTTGCCCAAGGTCATCCAGCAGGTGCAAGTGGAGGAGTGGGGAATCAAACCCGGTTCTCCCAGATTAGAGTCCGCGCACTTAACCATTACGCCATACTGGCTCTAGATCTCCTGGGGTTACAACCAATGCTCCCTCTAAACTGCGGAGTCTCATGAGCAAAAAATCTACTTGGTGAGCCGCTGGCATTCAAGTGGTGAGCGAGCGATCTGGCTGCTGCATCAATTAGTCTGCTTTGGAGCCACATCCTTCCTGAGCTGAGACCAAAAAACGTGTGAGCCGGAGTCTAAAAAACGGTGAGCTAGTTCACACGAACTCAGCTTAGAGGGAACACTGCCTCTAAACTGTGGAGTCTTGTGAGCAGGAATTCTACTTAGTGAGCTACTGGCATGGAAGTTTTATCTGTTTTGTGTAAGCCGCCCTGAGCCGGCCTTGGCTGGGAGGGCAGGGTAGAAATTTTGAGAAATAAACAAATTAATAGGTAGTTGTGAGTGAGCGGTTTGGCTACTGCATTAATTAGTTTGCTCTGGAGCCCTCCTTCCTGAGCTGAGACAAAAAGGTGTGAGCGGGAGGCTAGAAAACTGTGACCTAGCTCACACTAACTCGGCTTAGAGGGAACACTGGGCTGGAGTTCTCCTGTGATTACAACTGATCTCCAGGCGACAGAGATCAGTTCCCCTGGAGAAAGTGGCCGCTTTGGAAGGTGGGCTCTATGGCAGGGGTGGCCAGCCTTGCTTAACGTAAGAGCCACATAGAATAAACGTCAGATGTCTGAGAGCCGCAAGACAGGAACAAATATCACACACACATTTTTATTTTTAAAAATATGCAAATTTGCTTTTTATTAACGTTAAATGGGACTGCCAAAAATAAAAACAAACGAGGAAAACCGGTTATTGATAATGATATTACTTGTTTGCTAATGATATTGAGAGAGAGAGAGAAAGAGAGAGAGATGGAAAGAAAGAATTAAAGAAGTGGAAAGAAAGAGAGAGAGAGAAACTAGGAAAGCAAATAGATGGGAGGGGGGAGGGAAGGAAGGAAGGAAGGAAGGAAGGAAGGAAGGAAGGAAGGAAGGAAGGAAGGAAAAGCATGCCTCCCCTTTGCTTCCCCAGCCGCCCTGCCAGGAGCCGCACAATATGTGTGAAAGAGCCGCATGTGGCTCCCGAGCCACAGGTTGGCCACCCCTGCTCTATGGTATTATGCCCCGTTGAAGTCCCTCCCCTCCCCAAAACCCCGCCTTCCTCAGGCTCCACCTCCAAAATCTCCAGGTATTTCCCAAACCAAAGCTGGCAACCCGAAAATAAAGTAAATGGCCGAAGGGCTGTGCATCATTTGAAGGGACTGCCGCTGGCGGGGGTGGATTCTTCCTCCCTGGAGGCCTTTAGGCAGGGTGGGGTACCGTAGTGAACTGATTCCTGCCCTGATCAAGGGGGTTGGACTAGGTGACTCTAGGATTCCTTCTAACTCTAGGTCTAAGATATGCAGAAGTCTCCATGCTTTGATCTTTAAAGGTTTGATTCAACAGAATCCTCAGAGTTCGAGCTTTTCTTTCTCTACTGAGAACTTCAGCCTTTTTGGTGGGTTTGGTTATTTATTGAGCTGGTTTAGTCATTCGGTTAATTCATTCCTTTAATTTGCTTTGGGTATATCCTGCCTTTCTCTCCAGTGGGAGACAGTTGGGATATAATTGAAGTAAACAAATTAAAAACTACACTCCGCCTTTCTCCTTAAGGGGAGCCCAGAGCAGCTTACGTCCTTCTCCTCTCCTCCATTTTATCCTCATAACAACCCTGCGAGGTAGGTGAGGCGGAGAGTGTGGGACTAGCTCAGGGTCAGCCAGGAAGATTCCATGGCAGAGTGGGGATTCGAACCTGCATCTCCCAGAGCCGAGCCCGGCATACTAACTGCTACAACACGCTGGTGAGAAAGGGCTAGATTGAGAGACCTCATGGAGCCACGAGGGGTGAGCCACGCCGTGCAAGATATTTACACCCTGACTTGCATATAGAATGTACTTTTATTTAACTGAACCCTTGAAGCTGGCTTCGACTGACTCAGACCATTAGTCTATCCAGGTCAATATTGTCTGCTCTGGTGCTCTGACCTGGATAGCCCAGGCTAGCCCGATCTCGTCAGATCTCGGAAGCTCAGCAGGCTAGTATTTGGAAGGGCGACCTCCAAGGAATACCGGGGTCATGACATGGAGGCAGGCAATGGCAAACCATTTCTGAAACGTCTCTTGCCTTAAAAAAAAAACCAAGTCTAGCTGGCCACCTAGTGGTGCATAACGCTAAAAGAGCTAGAACTTCTGGTTGCCAGACGATCTTAGGATCTCCTGGCTATTCTTCACACAAGGACATACAGTGATGATGATGATGATGTCTGCTGAGGCAGTAACTCCAGAGTCCCAACTAGAGCTCTTTCACATCACCTGCTGCCTGGTCCTTTCAACTGGGGATGCCGGGGATCGAACCTGGGGCCTTCTGCATGCAAAGCAGGTGTTCTACCACTGAGCCACAGACCCTGCCTAAATGAAGCTGCCTTATATCAAGTTAGTACCCTTGGTCCATCAAGGGCAGCACTGTCTACTCTGACCGGCAGCAACTCTCCAGGGTCCCAAGTGGAGCTCTTTCACTTCACCGGCTACTAGTTCCTTTGGACCGGCAGCACCAGAGACTGGGCCAGGACCTTCTGCATGCAAAGCAGATGCTCTGCCACCAAACCATGGCTTCCATCCATTTACTGGCCTTCCCCACGTCAGACGCAGATGGAAAAGCTGGAATGGCTAGATTCGAATCCAGCAGCACCTTTGAGACTTTCGGGGTATAAGCTTTCAAGAGGCAAAGCTCCCTCCATCGGATACCAGAGCTTCGATTCTCTAAAGCTCCTACCCTGAAAATCACGTTGGTCTCCAAGGTGGTACTGGGTGCGAATCTCGCTGTTTCGACGGCACCACCAGCATGGCTGCCCTCTGACGCTGTCTGCTGGAATGGCGTTTGCTTTCAAACCCAGCCGTTCTCCCGCCACATCTACATTTCTGAAATGCGCACAAATAATTCAAGAGAGATTCAAAGACACAATTTGTCTAACACCTTCGGCCCAAAGGGTCTCCAAAAGCCAGGTGCGATTTGTTCTCTCTAAGCTGAGTTAGTGTGAGCTAGCTCACAGCTTTTAGCCTCTGGCTCTCACACTTTCGTCTTAGTTCAGGAAGGATGGCTCCAGAGCAAACTAATCGATGCAGCAGCCAAATTGCTCGCTCGCAACTTTAATGCCAGTAGCTCGCAAAGCGGATTTTTTGCTCGCAAGGCTCCACAGCTTAGAGGGAGCATTGGACCCTACCCCTTCCTTTGACCGGCAGATCCATTTCTGCCCTCTCACCCACAGCTTGCGGACTTCCCTCGACTGTGCTTCCGCCACTATTTAAAAAAATGCAGGAACCTCCTTAAAGGGGAAAAGGATTAAACCTGCAAACCCGTTCCGACGCCTGCCCTCTCCGTTCTTCTCAATACACTGTCTTTTGTGTGTATGATCTGACGTTTATTGCCTTATATAAACAGGGATTAGGGGCCACGCCAAGAGATCCGCAAATAGGAGTTCTGTTTGCCAGAGACTGTTTCCTTCTAGAAAAGCGCTAGTTGTTGATTTAAGACTCGACACCCCGGTGCCTAGTCTCCGTTAGCAAGCACGGGCCATGATTCTCGAGGGCCACAGGTTTTGAAAAAGGCAGACGGTTAGAAATCAGTGCTCCCTCTAAGCCGTGGAGTCCTGTGAGCAAAAATTCTACTTTGTGAGCGAGCGACTTGGATGCTGCATCAATTAGTTTGCTCTGGAGCCATCCTTCCTGAGCCGAGAAAAAATGTGTGAGCCGGAGGCTAAAAAACTGTGAGCTAGCTCACACTAACTCAGCTTAGAGGGAATACTGCATGTGCCCCAAACTCCAGTCTTGTCCCTCATTCTGTACGGAAATTGATTGTATTTGATAAGGCATCGGTTCAGCCGGTGTAGGGCAAAAGGAAGAGGATATATGGACAGAATCTGTATAACACGCTTTGGGAAGAAAGCATCCGGACGGATCTGTCAGACTGCAGAAACAGTCCCTGAACCTCCGGAAGCCAATGGGTTCTGTAAACTGGCCTCAAAATCCCTTCTGCATCCAGGCTGTGTCAGTGAAGTTCTAGTAACAGATAGCTCCGCATTCATTTCATTTTCGGTCCTGCCACTAGTGGGTAGGGATGAATGCTGGATTCCCTAACATCGTGTGCCAAACTGGGAGCTGAGAACTTCTGGCAGGCCACCAGAAAGAAATAACAAAAGGCACCGTGAGCTCAAAATACCCACCAACAGAGGAGGTTTCCCGTTGTGCCTCTGCATGTTTCTCTATTGTGGCCTGGCCTCGTTTTGTTCAGCCTCGGGAAAGGGGTTTTGCCCCTCACCTGTGCTGCAAGGTGCAGCTGGCTTACCCGTCCAGTGCACAGATGGAGCCCGGTGTCCCGGATTTCAGAGGAGGCTCCCCATCGCATCTCTGCATGATGTGCTCTGACATTTTTTTTCCTTCCAATCAGGCAGCCGCTAGTGCAGGGGTGGGCAAACTGTTGCTTGGGAGCCACATGCGGCTCTTTCACATATATTATGTGGCTCCCGGCAGGGCAGCTGGGGAAGCTAAATATCATTAGCAAACAAATATCACTGGACAAATTAATATTATTAATTTGGTGTAGTGGTTAAGTGCGCGGACTCTAATCTGGGAGAGCCGGGTTTGATTCCGCACTCCTCCACTTGCACCTGGCTGGATGACCTTGGGCAAGCCATAGCTCTGTACCAGCTGTTCTCTCAAGGACAGCTTGGGAATAGAGCTCTCTCAGCCCCACCTACTTCACAGGGTGTCTGTTGTGGGGAGGGGAAGGGAAAGGAGTTTGTAAGCTGCTCTGAGACTCCAAGTGAGTGAAGGGCGGGATATAAATCCAATCTCTTCTTCTCTTCTTCTTCTTCTTCAATATCTGCTTTTACCCCTTTTGTTATTATTTTTGGCAGTCTCATTTAATGTTAATAAAAAGCAAATTTGCTTATTTTCCAATAAAAGCAGGTAATATTTGTTCATGTCTTGTGGCTCTCAAACACCTGATGTTTATTCTATGCGGCTCTTATGTTAAGCAAGTTTGGCCACCCCTGTTCTAGGTGGCTCTTACGCTGAGCAAGTTTGCCCACCCCTGCGCTAGTGCATGCCAGTCGTTCCTGATACAGAGATGCAGGCTAAATTACTCAGCCACGGAGGCTGACGGAAGGCTCCAAACTGGCTGGGCCGACCATCTGTTCCGCCAGAACATCCATGTGCTCGGCTGCATGCACGCGGCGCGATGCTCCCCCTCGGCTTTAATATCTGGGCTTTATTTAACAACCGGCAGCAGACAATCAGTCGCATGGTTTTAAAGAAAAAATTAATAATTCTTTGCAGTGCTTCTTTCGGAAAAAGAGCTCCACGATGCGGCCAAACGAAATGACCTGGGACGGATGGAGGAGCTGATCAAGAGGGGGGTGGACGTCAACGCCAAGAATAATGTAGGTACTTGTGGGGGGGGGGCCAGTCGACGGGCACATCCCCTCACCTTCTCCCAGTCTAAATCCTTTACCAGTGGAACAGAGAGCGCTGAACAATGCCATTGGTGCAAATTCGTTTAATGCTCCCTGCGAAAGGCAACAGAGTTCGGAGGGCAAGGAGCCCATCTGAGTTTATTTATTCAGATATTTATCTACTGGCACATTTTATTTCATTTCATTCGTTCACTCATTTAAATTTATCGCCCGTTGTCCCCGAAGCTGGCTCAGAGCGGGTCACATCAAACAATAAAATACAATTTTAAAACCTCCAAACAGCATACGATTACCATAAAATACAATGTGAATACCACAATTGTACTGAATCCGGCAGGGCCCTGCTCCCTCCTGGAAGAGCGTTCCACCAGTCTAGGGACAGGGCTGAAAAGGACTGGTCAAGGACAGACAGACACTCTTTGGGCACGGGACCACCAGTAGATCTGATCACTTGGAATGTAATGCTCTATGAAGAAGAAGAAGAAGAAGAGATTGGATTTATACCCCGCCCTCCACTCCCCAAGGGAGTCTCAGAGCGGCTTACAAACTCCTTTCCCTTCCCCTCCCCACAACAGACACCCTGTGAGGTGGGTGGGGCTGAGAGAGCTCTTTCCCAAGCTGTCCTTGAGGGAACAGCTGGTACAGAGCTATGGCTTGCCCAAGGTCATCCAGCAGGTGCAAGTGGAGGAGTGGGGAATCAAACCCGGTTCTCCCAGATTAGAGTCCGCGCACTTAACCACTACACCAAACTGGCTCTATGGGTAGGGTTGCTATCCCCCCCCCAACGGGGGTGGGCGTTTACCCACTTTCGTGGGCCCCAGTCACCACCACCCAGCCAGCTGGCAGGGGGAGCCCTGCCCCTGAACACTCCCATCTGTGCCAATGTGCCCAGCGCGATGGTGTCACCCAGAGGTGACGTCATTGCACAGGGCACGTTGGGGGGGGGGACGCTCTAGCGTTTGAGAAAAAACTCTATGGTTACCATAGAATTTTTTCCTCAAATGCTAGAGCATCCCCTTGCAACATGCCCTACATGATGACATCACTTCTGGGTGAAGAATCCCAGAGAAGAGGAACCCCCCCCCCTATCTATGGGGGACGTATCAGGACATCACTTCCCCCCAAAAAAGATCCCCAAACAGCTAACAGCAACATTCCCCCGTCCTCTGTTGTAGCTTTCACGACAACAACCCTGGAAGGTGAGTTAGGCTGGGAAAGAGTGGACAGCCCACCGTCACCTACAGAGCAAAGTGGGGGGATCTTAATCCAGGTCTCCCGGGTCCTAGTCCAGCCCTCTAACCACTATACCATGCTGCCCTTGATAAGCACAAGGAACTGTCCGCTGAAGATGTCGGTACTTTTCACAGACGTTTTTTGTGGAACGGGATAGAAAGGCCTTGTCCTGTGCAGAGCTGGGGGCGGTACTATGAGGAAAACGACTCATCTTAACCAATAAACCTTGGGCCCATTTCCTTTCAGCAGTGAACCCCTGCCCCACCCCTCTTGAGTCCCACACAATCCCACTTTCCCCCCTAATTCTGACACAGCTTGATCGAAACTGTCTATGGTGCGTTTGGGGTTCCAGCCAACGGTAAGCAGATTGGGCCTGCAGGGGTAGAGCAGTTCCCCCTCTCGGCATCTTTTTACGGGTCCTGATCCGAAGACTGTTCTCATTGGCCCATCCAGTATTAAATGAGCAGCTGCTTGACCTTTCCAATGCCAATAGGGATGCCAGCCTCCAGGTGGGACCTGGGGATCCCCTGGAATTCCAGCTCATTGCCAGACGGCAGATATGAGTTCGCCTGGAAAAAAAGGGATGCTTTGGAGGGTGGACTCTATGGCACTGTACCCACTGAGACCCTGCCCTCCCCAGGCTCCATCCCCAAATCTCCAGGAATTTCTCAACCTGGATCTGGCAACCCTCCCCCCTCTTCATCCCCTGCCGGGGGGCAGAGGAAAAATGGTAATCCTAGGCTGAGGACAGACTGGCAATCTGAAGCGGAGGCAAAGCGGAGGGAACTGGAGCGGGGGAAAAAACCCACAGAGCTGGCCGTTCACACTGGCCAGAGCAATGCGGATCAGCGGCGATACGGAGCGTTCAGACTGCCACGGAGCGTTCAGACTGCTGCATAGCCAGCGTGCGCGGCTTGCGCGCGCCGCTGCACTTTTTTTTTGTTTTCCTTTGATGTTTTTCGCATATGCGCACATGCGCAAAACTTTTTGCCGATGCATTCACACTTCCTCCGGATGCCTCCCACTTCTTCCAGTTCACACTGTTTGGAAGCGGGAGGCATGCGGAGGAAGGCCCCTGAACACCAGGAAAAACCGGTGTCCGGGTAAAGCGGAAGGAAAGCGACTGGGAGACGGGTAAGTACGCAACGGAGCCGACGGGCAGATGCGCGTGTCTGAACGTGCTCCTTTCCTCCGTTTGCGAAGCGTGCCTGCCCCGCTTCAGATTGCCAGTCTGTCCTCAGCCCTAGACTATGCCAAGCATACAGAGCTTTCACCATAGAGATGAAGGGGTAGAGTCGCTGCATTCTCAACAAAAAATAAAAATCATAGACAGCGCTACCTTTCAGTTTAGCAGTGGACGTTTTGCCTGGCATCCGCTCTAGCGTTTTCCTTTTCTTCCCAACAGGAACGGGAAGAGAGGCCTCTCTGTAACTCCCATCTTAGCTCTATGGCTGTTGCCACGGCCGGCCTTCTCTGTTTCCCCTCAGATGTATTTCTTTGTTTAACAGCATTTATATCCCACGTTTCTGTCCCATCAGACCCACCCAGCCTGTGTACAATCAAAGGAGCGTAATTTTTAAAAATATCATAAAACCAATTGAAAAAACAGAGCTAAAAAATTTGGGCTGCCACTGCCCTCTCCAATCGGGGTGGGGGTTCCCCTGCTTTTGGGGGGCCCCAATCCACCACTGCCCAGCTGGCCGGCAGGGGGAGCCCTGCCCCCAGGGCTCTAGTGCACCCGACGTGCCCGACACAATAATGTCGCCAGGCACATTGTGTGGGGACACTCTAGCATTTGGGTAAAAACTCTATGGTGACCATAGATTCCCCCCCCCCCAAAATGCTAGAGCGTCCCCTGCATGATGTGCCCGGCACGGTGACATCACTTCCTGAAGATTCCCTGACAGAGGGTTGGAGCCCTCTGCTGGCAGCCAGGTAAGACAACATAAAGTAAATTGCAACCTGCGGCAGGCAGGCAGGAATGAATGCCAGAGGAAACAAAAAAGTCTTTACCTACTGGCAGAAGACAGAGACAGAAGGGATCAGGCTTAATACCCTTGGAGAGGGAGCTCCATAATTTTGGCACCACGACCAAGAAGGCTCTGTTCTCAAGTTGCTACCCATCTAGCCTCAGAAAGCGGAGGCACCCAAACCGGGTTGCCAAATCCAGCTTGGGAAACTCTGGGAGATTTGGGGATGGAGCCTTAGGAAGACAAGGACCTCAGTGGGGACAATGACACATAGTCATAGTGTCGTAGAATCACAGGGTTGGAAGGGGCCATACAGGCCATCTAGGCCAACCCCCTGCTCAATGCAGGATCAGCTTAGATCAGGGGTGGCCAAACTGTGGCTCAGGAGCCACATGCGGCTCTTTCACACATAATGAGCGGCTCCCAACAGGGCGGCTGGGGACGCAAAGGGGAGGCATGCCTCCCCGATCGGTCTTCCCTTCCCCAGCCAGTGTTCCCCTCCCTGGGTAGGCTTGAGGTATGTGGGGGGTGTGGGGGGTGGAGAGCAGACAAAGAAAGCAACTTTAAATGCGTCCTCAAAGCCCCCCCCCCAGCCTACAAATATCATTGGATAAATAAATATCCCTAGCAATATCTGTTTGTACCCCTTTTGTTTTTATTTTTGGCAGTCTCACTCAATGTTAATAAAAAGCAAATCTGTCTGTTTTTTAATACAAACATGTGTGCCATATCCGTTCATGTCTTGCGGCTCTCAAACATCTGACATTTATTCTATGTGGCTCTTATGTTAAGCAAGTTTGGCCACCCCTGGCCGAGAGCATCCCTGTTTTTCTGGTCGCTGCTTAAAGACTCAGAGTGTTTCTCTGGCCGCTGCTTAAAGACTGCCAGGGAGGGGGAGCTCGCCATCTCCCTCGGCCGCTGATTCCACTGTTGCACAACTCCTACTGAGAAAAAGTTTTCCCTAACATCCAGCTGGTACCTTCCCGCCCTTAGTTTAAACCCATTATTGCGAGTCCTCTCCTCTGCGGCCAACCGGAACAGCTCCCTGCCCTCCTCGAAGTGAGAGCCCTCCAAATACTTCAAGAGAGCAATCCTGTCCCCCCTCAACCTCCTCTTCTTCAGGCTAAACCTTCCCAAGTCCCTCAGCCTTTCCTCGTAGGGCTTCTTGGTCTCCAGGCGCCCCGATCATCCTCGTTGCTCTCCTCTGCACCCGCTCCATTCTGTCCACATCCTTTTTGAAGTGAGAACTGCCCTCCAGAACTGCACACCGGACTCCAGGTCCACTCTCCAAAGCAGCCATTTTCTCCAGGGGAACTGATCTCGGTAGACTGGAGATGAGCTGCAATTCCAGGCGATCCCTGGAACCAACCTGAAGGCTGGCATCCCTGCACCCAGGGGTCATTTCGTAGAAAAAGAGGTGCAGGAGCTCCTTAGCATAACTCATTTGCATAACTCATTTGCATGTGCCACACCCCCTAACATACCGGAAGTGTGTCAGAAGGCAACACCCACCCCTCAGGCTCCACTCCACAGGTGAGTGAAACTGACCTGCTCTTCCTCCATTCCCTTCCCCATCCAATACTTTGTGCAATAAAGATAAGCGTCAAGAACACACCCTCATTCTCTTCCTGCTCCCTTGAAACCACTAGGTTTCAGGTAGACTTGAGATACCCAGGACACGTGCACCGCCCATCCCTTCCCCTTCCCCTCCCCACAACAAGACACCCTGTGAGGTAGGTGGGGCTGAGAGAGGTCTTTGGAGAACTGCTCATGAGAGAACAGCTCTGAGAGAACTCGTGACTGGCCCAAGGTCACACCAGCAGCTGCGTGTGGAGGAGTGGGGAATCAAACCCGGTTCTCCCAGATTAGAATCCAACTCCTGACCACTACACCAAACTGATGGGGTGGAAGCTGCTGAAGGGTTGGTGAAATTTCTCCAGTACTTATGTGCCATGTGCCCAGATAAAAAATGGTACACTTAGAAAATTTATATGCCACCTTGAGCAGGTCTCTGGAAAAGCAGCACACAGTCATAAAAGGAACAATGATAAAATGATCACTATTAAAACAATGCATTAAAAACAATGAAGACCCTAGCAGGGCTTTCCCCGGGGCGCTGCGCCTCTGCACTGCTCGGGGAAGCCGAGGAGGGGGCGGGGCTTGGTCCTGTGCCCGCCCCCTGGGCTCCTCACTCCCGGAGCTGCGCTCCTGTGCGCTCCCGCTCCAGTGGACCCCTGCCTGCACCCAAAGCAGATGTCACCGTGTGGGTGGGAAAGGGAAGTCCGAGGGAAGAGGAGGCCTCTCTTCCGCCTGGAACACTCGTACTGCCAAAGGGCTCGCGTCAAGCGCATGAGCTGAAGACATTCTTGGTCCTTAAGCCACCTGTGGCTCGTGAACCATTGGTCGATCGGCCCCTGTTTTCTTCCCCTGATTAATCTCTTCCTTTCCAGATAGACCGGACGGCTCTCCACTGGGCTGCAGGAGCAGGGCATGAACAGGCGGTGCGGCTTCTGCTCGACCACGATGCCTTGGTGGACGATGAAGACATTGTAAGTCCCAACAGCAATGCCTTTTGCTTAGAGTGTCTTTTCACACGGGGCTCTTGGAGCTAGAATAATCATAAAAGTGCTTTCTTCAAAATGCACAAGCATTCCTTGTTCATCCAAAAAGTGGCCAGCCCTTTGGGGGAAAGGAACGGGGGAACATGGGCTTGTGTACTCATTTCTGTCTTACTCCAGATGCAAAATGACATTTCTTCTGTCTCTCTCTGGCGGCCCAGTTTGGGATGAACGCACTTCTGCTGTCCACTTGGTTCGGCCATCTGCGCGTCCTTCAGATCCTCGTCAATGCCGGTGCCAAAATCAGCCGTGTGAACAAGGTAAGGCATCTTTCCTCAAGGGCTCCAGCTGTCAAGGCACACTGGGGAAAGATGTGGGAAAAGACCTGTAATGATTTCATGTTTTGGTGTGTGTGTTTCTTTAAATGTTTAGTGTGACTGCAGTAATGTAAGGAGCGTGATAGAGGGAGACAAGTGTGATGTGATTGGCTGATGACTGAGAGTGTGGGAGCAAAGATATCTCTGAGGAGATTCAGTGTTTTTAAAGAGACAAGTGTGGAGAGTTGTGAAAAGAGTTTAGCCTATGTGGCTATGAGTGGAGAGAGTTCAGCCTGTGTGGCTAAGAGCGAGAGAGTTTAGCCTGAGTGGCTATATAAGAAAGTCTAGCCTGTGTGGCTAAGGGAGACAAACAGTTCAGCCTGTGTGGCTAAGAAAGACAAACAGTTTAGTCTGTGTGGCTATATGAGAAAGAGAGTTTAGACTGAGTGTTTGAGCCTGTCAGAGTTGAGTTTTGGTGTTTGAGAGACTGTGTGTGACGCCAAGCTTTGTCAGTTATATCTTCTTTCTTCAACAACAGTTCACAAATATCCAGAAACCTATTTTGTTCTTTTATAAATAAATCCTTATTTGTTTCAACTTATCCCAGCCATCATATCAGTCCTTCCTCAGGGCCACATAGTCCTCTGAAGCATCCAGACACTGGGTCATTCTACCAAGATAGAGAGAGTTGGAATTTTTAATTCCTGGTGGCAGCAGAAATCTACTAAGTTCATGGACACAGAGTGTGTTTTAAAGGAGAAACAGTCTCCCCTATAGGGTGGCCAAGTCCTACCTTTTCAATGGCGGGGGAGTCCTATCCCCAGTCCGGGAGTTCTGTGTACCATAGAGTTTTGGGGGCGATTGCTAGAGCATCGCCCCGGCAACGTGCCCAGCACGATGACGTCACTTCCGGGTGACGTCATCACGCTGGGGCAGGCAGCGGAATCGGGCCACTTTAGCGCCCGATTTTAGCGGGGGATTCCCGGCCCCCTGGGGGGACGTGGCAGCCCTACTCCCCAATAAGCGAGGATGTCACAAGACCATTGCCAAACATTCTTCCTGCCTTTGTGTTTGGAGTTTCCAAATTTACGAAAGCCACTTGAAGTCAGTTTTGCCAGCCTAGTTTCTCTCAAGACCCTTCTTGTGTATGTGTGTGTGTGCGTGTGTGTGTGTTGTGTGTGTGTGTGTGTGTGCTGTACCCACTATATCACACTAGCTTGGTAGGTCTTGCAAGGGTGCTGTTTGTATAGTGAGGGCAGTCAATTTTTCTCAGGCCTCCTAGTGCTTCAACTTTGGACCCTCCATCAGAGAATGAGTGAAGACACCCCAAGCCCCACACCATCGCCCAGAGGAGCCAAGGGATCTGGCAAGAACTGTGGGTGCCAACAGCCCCACTGAAGCCTGGGTGGAAATCATCAGCCAAGGCCTCCAGTCACACCTGGGCCGAAAGCCAGGAAGTAGATAGATTTATCCCCCCTGAATCTATCAGTGGCTTCTAGCCATGGTGGCTATGGAGAGCCTCCACATTCAGAGGCACTCATCCTCTGAATCCCAGAGCCAGAAGGCAACATCCGGGGAAGGCCTTGGCCCCTGTGCCCAGTTGTTGGCTCTCTGGAGGAACTGGCTGGCCAGTGGGTGAGACAGGATGCTGGACTGGATGGACTGCTGCTCTGATCCAGCAGGACTCTTCTGATGTTCTTATAGATAGATACATGGAGGATAAGTCTATCAATAGCTACTGGCCATGGTGACTGAGGGGAACCTCCACATTCAGAGGCACTAGACCTCTAAATCCCAGAGCTAGAGGGACCATCAGGGGAAGGCCTCGGCCTCTGTGACCAGTTGTTGGCTCTCCAGAGGAACTGGATGGCCACTGTGTGAGACAGGATGCTGGACAAGATGGGCCACTGGTGTGATCCAGCAAGACTCTTCTTGTGTACTTACAGATAGATTCATGGAGGGATGAGTCTATCAATGGTTACGAGCCATGGTGACTGAGGGAAACCTCCACATTCAGAGGCACTGAACCTCTGGACTCCAGAGTCAGGAGGCAACCTCAGGGGAAGGCCTCAGCCTCTCTGCCCTGTTGTTGGTCCTCCGGAGGAACTGGCTGGCTGCTGTGTGAAGGATGCTGGATTAGACGGACCACTGGTCTGATCCAGCAGAGATCTTCTTATATTCTTGTATATATATTCATGGAGTAGAAGTCGATCAGTGGCTACTGGCCATGGTGACTGAGGGGAACCTCCACATTCAGAAACAGAAGAAGAAGAGGTTGGATTTATATCCCGCCCTTCACTCACTTAAGAGTCTCAGAGCGGCTTACAAACTCCTTTTCCCTTCCCCTCCCCACAACAGACACCCTGTGAGGTAGGTGGGGCTGAGAGAGCTCTGAGAGAAATGTCCTTGAGAGAACAGCTGGTACAGAGCTATGGCTTGCCCAAGGTCATCCAGCCAGGTGCAAGTGGAGGAGTGGGGAATCAAACCCGGTTCTCCCAGATTAGAGTCCGCGCACTTAACCACTACACCAAACTGGCTCTCTTTTTTTTTTGCAATAAAATTTTTATTTTTTCCATTGTTTTTTTTAATACAATTAGCTTTTATACATATTCCATTCTCTATAAAATTGCATATTTAGTTAAAAAGATATAATCATTAAATGACTTCCCACCCCACCTGCACCATCATACATATCAACTGGTAAACATATATATAAAAATATTTGTCTCCTAAGGTAACATTTTGAGCTATTATAACTTTTATACATTTAGACTAATTATCAAATTATTGGTTAAAGACAGTTTAATTTCGTGGTTGACCACAGAACCATTTTTTGCGTTTATAAATATATTCCCTCATTTCAATAGTTAGAAAATGTAAAAATATTATTTTTCATATTCCAACATTGCTCCATATATTCCTTCAGATCTTTCCAATCTTCTCAGAACCAAACTGGCTCTCTGAGCACTAAACCTCTGAATCCCAGAGCCAGGAGGCAACATCAGGGGAAGGCCTCGGCCTCCATGCCCTCTTGTTGGACCTCCAGAGGAACTGGTTGGCCACTGTGTGAGACAGGATGCTGGACTAGATGGACCCTCCCTGGTCTGATCCAGCAGGGCTCTTTTGAGGTTCTTCTCAGGGGAAGGCCTCGGCCTCCATGCCCTCTTGTTGGACCTCCAGAGGAACTGGTTGGCAACTGTGTGAGGCAGGATGCTGGACTAGAGGGACTACTGGTCTGATCCAGCAGGTCTCTTCTGAGGTTCTTCTCAGGGGAAGGCCTCGGCCTCCATGCCCTCTTGTTGGACCTCCAGAGGAACTGGTTGGCCACTGTGTGAGACAGGATATCTGGACTAGATGTTGGACCTCCAGAGGAACTGGTTGGCCACTGTGTGAGACAGGATATCTGGACTAGATGGACTCTCACTGGTCTGATCCAGCAGGACCCTTCTGAGGTTCTTCTCAGGGGAAGGCCTCGGCTTCTCTACCCTGTTGCTGGCCTTCCAGAGGAACTGGTTGGCCACTGTGTGAGGCAGGAGGCTGGACTAGATGGACTCTCCCTGGTCTGATCCAGGAGGGCTCTTCTGAGGTTCTTAAATGCTGTGGGAGAGGATGGTATAAAGGTATGGCTGAAACTATCAGCTCAGCAAACTCTTCCCATACAAGGTGGTTTCCAGGGGCTTTCCAAAGCATTGCAGTTCTCAGTGTGTATGCCCAGTGGTTTCAGTGTGAAGTTGAACCGGCTTGGAGTGAGTGAGTGAGTGTTTCCCCACTGCTGAGACATGCATTATGGGTCATGAGAGGAGATCAGAGGGGTGGCTGATCAGAGACTTCTAACACAGAGCCTTCATGCAGGCAGGTGACTGCCTAGGCCGCCTGTGTTTGCTCATGGGGCGCGCCGGCCGCAAGACAGTAAGAATAACAGCCCAGGGATGCCTGTATAACATCGGAAGTTCACCAGGGAGGAACTCGTGGGCTCAGCTGGGTTCAGCTAGCTGCACGGAGCTGGGTGATGCTGATGTCACTTGCAGAATTCCTCTAAGAGGAATTTCCTTATTGTCTGCGTGCTGTTCTTAGAACTGCAGTCCTGAAATATATTTCCTCTTTGAAGAAACGTTCAGAAATTAGAGCGAATGATGAAAAAGGAGTTTGGAGGAGCTGTTGTCTGTCTGTCTGCCTTTCTTTCTTTCTTTCTTTCTTTCTTTCTTTCTTTCTTTCTTTCTTTCTTTCTTTCTTTCTTTCTTTCTTTCTTTCTTTCTTTCTTTCTTTCTTTCTTTCCGACCCTGCTTTTCTCCCCTTCTCCATTTTATCCTCACAACAACCCATGACAGAGTGAGGATTTTAACTAGTGAAAGGAGGGTCAAACTGCCTATCCCTAAATTTCTCACTGGAGGGAAACATAGCTGGGGCTGTTTTCATTTGCCGAAGCAGCAAGGGAATTTTTGCTGCTCTGCCGCCGCGGCTCCATACCCCGTAGGTGGTTCTGTGGTACCCTGTGTGGCCCTAGAGAGCCCCACCCCTGCTCCCGGGCGCTGAGACCACAGCCACCTGGGCCAGCCAGGAGCCTCAGGAGTTCTAGAACTTTTACCAGGGGCTTTCCACTTCCCAGGTTCTCTTCTAAGGTTATCTGCATGCATTCAGTAAGTATGCACTCTGGACTCTAGAAGGCAGGAAAATATTCCAGTTTTCGTAAATTGCTCAGGTTACCAAGAGTGTATGCTGGGCAGGAACCCCTCTTAAGGCACAAGCAGTGGCAAATAAAAGAAAGAATAATACTGCCCTACATCTGGCTAAAAGCTGTCTTAAGGTAAAGGTAAAGGGTTCCCTTGCTCGAAAGCCAGTCAAATCCGACTCTAGGGATGTGGTGCTCATCTCCGTTTCCAAGCCGAAGAGCCAGCGCTGTCCGAAGAGGTTTTCATGCTCATGTGGCCGGCATGACTAGACGACAAGGCGCACGGAATGCTGTTACCTTCCCACTGAAGCAGTACCTATTTATCTACTTGCAATTTCTTGTTTTCAAAGTGCTAGGTTGGCAGGAGCTGGGACCAGCGATGGGAGCTCACTCCGTCATGCGGCACTCGGGTCTCGAACTGCTGAACTACTGACCTTCCAGTCTGCAGTTCAGCATCTGAACCCCTTGAGCCACTGCAGCCCTGGCTGGCTCGTCAGCTGCAGGTTCGTCGCATGGTTCTTGCTCGCAGGCTTGAGAGAGAAAGTCCGTCCCGTGCCAGACAGTCCATATCGTGGGGGGATAAAAGGTGTAGCCTCTTCTCACCTGTTGACAGAGTAGCCGGCCTCCCACTCTCCGAGCGAGGCATCTTTTCAGACAACCCCCCCCTCAGCCCATGAACCCCCCCTCAGCCAATCAGGACATGCTTATCTAATCGGCACTGGTAGGTTGGAACAACTAAGGGAGACTCCCACGGACGGCTCTGTGGACAGCCCAAAACACCTCGAACAAAATTTATTGTCTCCCCAGCTTCATACCTGTCAAATCTGGACATTCCATCTCATCGAAGTTCCTTTTCTATGGCCTGCAGTAATATTTTCCCCTCAGAGGTGGTAGTGGGCCGCTGCAGAAAGACACCGATGGCTGAGCAAGTCTGCCTGTACGGTACTTGAGAAGTGGACACGATCACACATACTCTGCTTAGTTGTGGGTATTACAATCACACACGAGCTAGATTTATTCAGCCCGTACAGGGAAGATTTTCAGGCGGCTCGAATACTGTAATGAGCAATATGCTTCTATCCGATTCTAACCCAGGGGTCACGTCAGCGCGTGCAGAATTTTTAGCAGCAGCCTGCAGAATTCACAAACAGAATGTCAAGGTGTGATATAGAGATAGATTGTACGATATTTCATTCTAATTACTTGCAAATGCTTCAGTTTCGTTCTGTCTCGACATCAGTATCTAAATCTCGTGTCATTATAGTTATATTTTGATATTCAGTTTTTGATATGTCTGGACTGTTTGGGGCTGGTTACGAGCTGTAATAAACTCCTCCCGCTGCTTTCACTAATAGCCAAAAGCCACAGGTGAATGTGTAGTTAAGACAAGCACCGTGTGAGAGTTCTGCTCAAAGTAGTCAAGGATCAGATCTTGGTTGGTTAACCAAAGTTCTTTATTTCCAATCTCTACATTAGTACAGCTTCTCGGATTATTGTCAGAGATGAGACAGATAATACAAGCAGGTCTATTATACCATTCCAAGGAGTTTGAATTACCCATAGGTAGCCAATCACTATAGGGGAAAATTGGCGGGCAAAAAGGGATTCTGACCGTTTGGTTCTCACAGGAAAGAAAGTGAGGTGTCAAGCTGTAAATTTCCTTTCCCAAACCAGACCCCTCAGATGTTACCAGTTCACATAACAATCAATGGCCTCAAGGCTTTTGCATGTGATAAGAGATGAGAGGTATCCTCCCTTGAAGTCCCAGCCGGGGCAGCTGGAATGCGGAGGCAGGGATGTGAGAGGCCTCCTTGTTCTCATACATTACAGATGTCACCCTCCCGCTTCAATTGCTACAAACTCCAGGCCTGGTCAAGCAGTAGAACATGGCAGTTACAAACACAGAATAAAACATAGAGTAACAGAGAGGGTACAGGCATGATTACTATGATGTCTGAATTAGCAGATTCTGACACATGATGTCTGAATTAGCAGATTCTGACACACTGGCCTCCCCATAAATACCTTCACCTAGGCTTATCAGGAAACATTTTATGGAAAACTCTAACTAGTTTGGGAGCATGCACATTTTCAGAGCGAATCCACTCATTGTGTTCGGGACCAAAATCAAGCCATCTAACTAAATAATACAATCGGCCCCTACGCATCTTAGAATCAAGAATCTCAGTTATCTCGAAATGAGGGCCCCCCCCTTCATCAGTGGAGGAGGAACTGGAGGAACTGGATGCCATGCATTCGGCCCAGGATCTTTCTTCAGCAAGCTGAAATGAAAAACAGGATGCACAGAACTCAGTGATTTGGGCAGCTCTAATTCAAAAGACACATCTGAAATTTTTCGCAACACTTTGTAGGGTCCCACATATTTCCATCCCAGTTTTCGACTGGGTTGCAAGCCATGTATATTTTTTGTTGAAAGATAGACAGAGTCCCCAGGCTGGAGATCCCAGCCCACCGCTCGGCCCCGATCCGCATATTTTTTGTAGTCCTCTTTCGCTTGGTCCAGTGCCTTGGCTATTAGTGGCCATGAGTCCTGTAATGTCGCCCACCAACTCCTGAAATCCGTTGGGGATGCATTGGGCACATTTTCAATGGTGGGCAACGGCTTTCCCTCAAAACCTCCCACGGCCATGAAGGGGGAGATGCCCGTGGAAGAATGCACTGCATTATTATAGCTGTATTCTGCAAATGGCAATAAATCCACCCAATTGTCTTGGTGGTAGTTGGTGTAGCACCTTAAGAACTGTTCCAGGATTTGATTAGTTCGCTCGGACTGTCCATCGGTTTCTGGATGATAACCCGAGCTTAGTGCCGGCTCTATGTCCATTAGTTTTAGAAGCTCCTGCCAGAAGTTGGCAACGAATTGACTGCCCCTGTCGGATACCACCCTCTTAGGAAAAGCGTGTAATTTAATCACCTGGTTGAAAAAAGCTTTAGCCATTCCCTTTGCCGTGGGTAGCTGTTTGAAGGGGGTGAAATGGGCTTGCTTCGAAAATGTGTCTACCACCACCCAAATTACAGTTTTCCCTTTCGAGGGTGGTAGATTAGTAATGAAGTCCATAGCTATCGCCTCCCAAGGGCGGGAAGGGGTAGGCAAAGGATGCAAGAGTCCCGGAACCTTTCCTCCCCTCTTTTTGCACATTAAGCAAGTTTGGCAGGCCGAGACGAAGTCGGAAACATCCCGGCGCATGTGCGGCCACCAAAACTGACGTTGAATTAAGTTAAGCGTCTTTAGAAACCCAAAGTGTCCAGCCAGTTTGGAAGAATGGCATGCCAATAAAACGTCTTTACGCTTGCTTTGAGGCACCACCAATTTGTCCCCATGGTACCAACACTGATTTTCCCTCCTCGAACATTCAGCTAGTGTCTCCAATTCCTCGACTTCCTCGGGAGAATACTCCCCCCCCCCCCCCAATCGCACGCCTCAGTGTCTACTGGAGTTCGTTTGTGCTGACTTCTGGTAGTGACTGCCCCTCCCAGCTGCTGGGGGGAGAACATGGAGTCGAACACCTCTTCTTTCAAGCTCTCATGTTGGGGCAGCCGGGAGAGTGCGTCTGCTAAGGAGTTGGCCTTTCCGGGGAAGTGTTTTAACACAAAATTAAATTTCGAAAAGAAATCAGCCCACCGAAGCTGCTTCGCATTTAGTGATCTCTGCGTGCGCAGCGCTTCTAGGTTTTTATGATCAGTCCAAATTTCAAACGGGGTTTGCGCCCCCTCTAGCCAATGCCGCCACGTAGTGAGAGCTAGCCGGGTAGCCGCGGCTTCCTTGTCCCACACTGACCAGTTTCTTTCCGTGTCATTAAACTTTTTGGAAATGTAGGCTAGGGGGTGTAGCTTCCCATCCGGCCCTTGTTGTAGGACGGCCCCCCCATTGCCACATCGGAAGCGTCTACATGGATTATGAACTCTTTGGTTTCGTCTGGATGGGCTAAGATGGGTTCAGAAGTAAAAAGGATTTTTAGTGTCTCGAACGCTCTTTGGCACTCCCCATTCCAGGCGATCCTCTCCCCAGGTTTTCCGGCTTCCGAACCCCTACCCTTGGTTTTCAGCAAATCCGTCAGGGGGAGGGTAACTGTTGCAAAGTCTTTTATGAAGGTTCGATAAAAGTTACAAAATCCTAATAGGCTCTGCAATTGTTTTCTTGTCCGGGGGGCTTCCCACTGGACCACCGCTTCCACTTTTGCTGGGTCCATTTCTAATCCCCTCTGTGAAATGCGATACCCTAGGAAGTCTACTGACTCACGGTGGAACTCGCACTTTGACAACTTAACATACAGTTGGTTTTTCAGCAAGGTGGAAAGGACTTCCCGGACTAATTTCACGTGCTCTTTCTTATCAGCAGAGTAAATCAAGATATCATCTATGTAACATAACACCCCCTTGAATAAATGCTTGTGTAACACTTCATTTATCAAACTCATAAAGACCCCAGGAGCGCCACTTAAGCCGAACGGCATCATCAGGTATTCAAACTGTCCCAATGGAGTATTGAATGCAGTCTTGAACTCGTCCCCCTCCCTTATGCGCACCCGGAAATAAGCATCCCGGAGATCTAGCTTAGTGAATATTTTTCCCTTGGCCGCTTCAGTCAGTAAGTCTTTTATTAATGGAAGGGGGTAGGCATTAGAAGTGGAGACCGCATTTAGTCCCCTGTAGTCCGTACACAAGCGCAGCCCCCCGTCTTTCTTTTTCCGGAACAAAACGGGGGCGGCGAAGGGGGATTTCGCTGGGCGGATGAAGCCTCGCTCCAAATTCTTGTCTAGAAACTTTCGTAGCTCCTCCCGCTCTAAGGGGCTCATGGAGTAAAGTTTTCCTTTGGGGAGTTTCTCGCCCGGGAGCAGCTCTATGGCACAGTCTGACAGTCTGTGGGGGGGTAGCTCATCCGCCTCGGTCTCACTGAAGACCTCCATCAGGTCTCTATACTCCTGGGGGACCGTGGAGGGGGCGAGGGCGAGGGCAGCCGATCGGGGAGGAGGGTTTGGTGGTTCCGGTCCCCACTCAGAGTCCCATTTGTGCGTCAGGCACCGGTCGTCCACCCAGGAGATTTTCCCTTCACTCCATTTGATGTAGGGGTCGTGCGAGCTCAGCCAGGGGCTTCCCAGTACCATGGGGAACTGGGCATTTGGGGTGATGACAAAAGCTCGTTTCTCCCAATGCTCCCCGGTTCCCAAAATCAGGCCCTCAGTTTCAGCTACACACTCTTCTTTCATTTCTGACCCATCCATTTGCGTGAATTTTAGGGGCTCGGCCAGCGGGGTGACTTTTGGCCCCAACCCTTCCACCACTAAAGGGCTTATTAAGTCCCGAGCACACCCAGAGTCAATTAGGGCGCGGACCCTCATGTGAGTGCCTGTTCCCGGGGTCATTACAGTCACTACCATATATAACAGGGGGCCAGGGATGCTCACCGGACATGGCGCTTCTTGGCTGGGGACCTGCAGTTCTGCGCCGCTCACTGCAGGCCGTTGGAGTTTCCCGACATCTGCGTTTCCATCAGCTCCAGCTCCCCTTGTTCGCTCGTGGATCCTTCCAGTTGCAGTGCCCGGGGCTTGAGTGGGGTTTTCCCTCTGCTAGGAGTGCTCCCAGCCACCGGGGTAGAAGTCTTCGGTCCCTTTCCTCCCCCCCCTGGGGCACGCTGAGGCGAAGTGGCCACTCTCCCCGCATCTCATGCACAACCCTTGTCGGAAGCGGGCATCTCTGATGTCTTGCACACTGGGCTTCGGCTTCGCTCTCGGCACGCCTTTGCTGGCAGCCGACGTCCCCATCTTGATGAGGGTGAATCTTTCCTCCACGTCTGCCGCCGCCCGCATCCAGGTGGCCAACGTCCCCGGGCGACCCCCCAGTAGGACGGTTTCGTATATTTCAGGATTGAGACCCTCTCGGTACTTTTCTATGAAAAGTTCCTCGGGCCAGCCGTGAATCTTGGCAGCGATGCGCTGGAACTTATCGGTGTAGTCCCTCACCGTGGACCTCCCCTGGAACAGCTTCCGCAGTTGGTTCCGGGCCTTTTCTTCCCCCAGGGGGTCCTCGTATTGGTGTCGGAGGGCCCACATGAAGTTGTTCACCGAGCGTAACTCAGGACCGGGGGCATCGTGCAGGCTCACATACCAATCGCTGGCGGTGTCTTTCAGCTTGGACCCTATGTAGCCAATCCGCTCCCTCTCGGTGGGATAGAGGTGGCCCCAGCTGTCCAGGAACCGCTCGATCTCCAACAGGAAGAAACGCAGCTTCTCGGGGTCCCCATCGAAAGTAGCCGTCAGAGGGTCGGAGGGGGCCGGGCGAACGATCGGCCCTGCCGGCACCGGGGCCGGCGCCGGGGCGGGACCGGGCACCTGCGGAGGGATGACTGGTGGAGCCGGCGGTGGCGGCGGCCTCGGCTGCACGGGCACCTGTGGTTGAGCTGGAACTCCTCCCGGAGCCGCCGGCGGCTGCTGGACTCCCGTCGCAGGGGCTGGAAGGGCCTCTTGCATGACCCTCATGGCATCTCGAAATTGGTACTGGAGATCGAGGGCCAATTCTCGTAGTTCGGCGGTGAGTTGGAGCCGTAAATCTCCCATCATCCGGTCTAGGGATGGCATCTGGTCTCCCCGGTACGGATCGGGCCCATACGGGCCGGTCCTCTCTCCTTCCATGGGCGGGCGACGCGGATCTCCTCCGTAGATCTGCTCGCAGTCTTCTCCCAGGTAGCTCGGCCTCCCTCGATCGAGCTGGTCGCCGGGGAACGAAACCCGTGCCCCTTTCCGGTCGTGCACCCAAGAATCCACGGTCCCACGACTGAACTGGCTCCAGGCGTACTTCGGGGTCACACTCAGAAGAGGAAGTAGGCGCGGGATGTAGTGAGCCCCCTGAATTGTAGTCACCGGTACTTCGGGCTCCCCTCCGCCGCCTCCACCACCGTTCCCCTGATCCACCGGGGTGGTGGGGGTATCTTCGGGGGTAGTAGGGATGGGGACCGTGTCGTCGTCTGACATGGTCAGGAACGGCTAAGTCCCAGTCACAGATCTCTGACAATCTGTGAGAGTTCTGCTCAAAGTAGTCAAGGATCAGATCTTGGTTGGTTAACCAAAGTTCTTTATTTCCAATCTCTACATTAGTACAGCTTCTCGGATTATTGTCAGAGATGAGACAGATAATACAAGCAGGTCTATTATACCATTCCAAGGAGTTTGAATTACCCATAGGTAGCCAATCACTATAGGGGAAAATTGGCGGGCAAAAAGGGATTCTGACCGTTTGGTTCTCACAGGAAAGAAAGTGAGGTGTCAAGCTGTAAATTTCCTTTCCCAAACCAGACCCCTCAGATGTTACCAGTTCACATAACAATCAATGGCCTCAAGGCTTTTGCATGTGATAAGAGATGAGAGGTATCTTCCCTTGAAGTCCCAGCCGGGGCAGCTGGAATGCGGAGGCAGGGATGTGAGAGGCCTCCTTGTTCTCATACATTACAGATGTCACCCTCCCGCTTCAATTGCTACAAACTCCAGGCCTGGTCAAGCAGTAGAACATGGCAGTTACAAACACAGAATAAAACATAGAGTAACAGAGAGGGTACAGGCATGATTACTATGATGTCTGAATTAGCAGATTCTGACACATGATGTCTGAATTAGCAGATTCTGACACACCGTTGCCTTTAGCAGGCTGGGCCAGGGGCTTGGCCAAACTTACAGCCTAAGGAAAGTGATAAACCCAAACATAAAGACTTAATGGCGGCTATTCCTTACAACCCTGTGGGTGGTGCTGTGGTACCTGACAGGATTAACCTCAGATTCCTGCATTCAGCCCTAGTGACTAACCGAACTTCACTACAAACTGGCACTCACAAGTAGTGATGGCACTCGGGTTCAGAATTCCAGTTTGCAGGCTTCCTGTCAAACAGAGCCAGCATTCAGATATCATACTAAACTAGAGTCTGATCACTGTTTGGTGTGCCATTTGAATGCAACTTTAGTTATGAAACAAAAACTGTTCATTGTTGTGGACTAAATTCGTTGTGATTCCTGTTCTCAGGCAAGGGAGCTTCAAAGGGAGAATCCAACGTGAAATTGCTGAATTAGAATTCATTAACACATTCAAGACTGTTTACCCACATATGTCAACTGGACTCTAGGATTTTTCATTCACTGTATGTGCTAACACCCTGCATACCCTTCTGTAACTTCCGGTTGTGTCAGCTTATCTTGCATATCGTAGTCTTTAAGGCGACTCCAGCTTTAAATCTGCGGTACCTTCTTTTTGTTGGAGAAATGAGTATGAAAGACAAGACCTGGGATTTCAGTCATTATAGGGTTAACCTATGCAACTTGTTGTGTTTCTTAGTTTAACCTGGAAGTGATACCTGGCAGCTGGCCAATTAACTCTAAGCCCGGGAAAACTAAAGGTGTACTGTCTTGCTAATTGGTCAGTGATATCAGGTGTTTTCTTTCAGGGGTCAAGAAGAAGGAGAGATCCTCCATTGTAATCTCTCTCACTCTGTAGTAGGATGTCTTAGTGTGCAGACGCAGCCCAATGCTGCTCAGGAAGCATGTTTTGTTTATTTGTAGCTAATCCCGTTTCCCTTTTCCCTTTAGTAATGAAGTTTCTTTTCAACTAAACGAAGCAACCTCTTCTTTCCAGAAAAGCAAGATCCATTACTCTGCATTTTCTTGAATATTGGACAAAAGCTCTAACACTTTTGGGCGGCAAAAGAAAAGCGGTAAAAGAACTCACATCTGCTCCCACTGTTTTCCAGAATGGCCGCAACTTGCTGCATTGCGCGGCTCAGAGGGGTCACCTCAGAGTGATCGAGTTCATCATGGAAGACCTGGAGGATGTGCGCGTGGATAAGAAAGACAAGGTGGGCACCACAAGAGCGCAGGCCTGTTTGGAGGACCCCCTGAGGTTCCTCGGTGAGATTAGCAGTGGCTAGGGAGGCACCCGGGCAGGACTAGTTCCAGTTTTTTGGGGGGGGGGGTCTAGGTTTTTTTGGGGGGGGCGGGTGTCCATGCCCCTGCTCCTGCCTCTCTTAGCACCTACCAGTAGAAAAGAGCCCGAGTCCAGTAGCACCTTCAGAACTAACAAAATTTATGGCAGGGTAGGAGCTCACAAAAGTTCCTACGCTGCGCCAAAATTTGTTAGTCTTTCAGGTTCTTCTGGACTCTGGCTTTCTTCCGCTGCTGCAGACAGACGAACACGGCTGCCCGTCTTTAGCACCTCCCACCCCCCTCGCGTGCCATCTCCCTGCCAACGTTCTGCCTGTCTGCATCACCCCCATACCCTTTGTCTAGCTATGCTGTCTCGTGTGTGCGGTTGGAGGCATGGATCATGGAGTGCTGGCAAACAAGCAGGTAGAGGAAAGGCGTGGAACTCCGTATCAGTGGGGCAGCTCCCCAGAAGCTCTGGGCTCCGACAGCTGCCCTTTCTCGGGGTCAGCTGACGCCAGCCCTGTCCCTTGAAAAGGTAGGCGGCCCATCTTTCCCTCCATCGCGCCAACTGTGGCGCCATGCTGAGTCCAGCGCCCGCTCTGAGATGCCCTTCATGGACGGGGAAAGTGCCCCCAAACACTTCCCAGAATCCTCTGCAGGGCTTCCGGGACAGACCAGCGGAGGTTCTAAAGCACGCATGTCCGTGTAGGTGTGAGATTGTCCCAACAGAAATAGTCCACAACTGGTCTCCTTAAACAGATTGTCCTTTATTTGTAGGAAAGATCATGTTGGTCAGACACTTCTTCTGTTAGTAATGCTTAAGCTTTGAATTGCAACCATAATTATACTGGATATGAAATATGGCCCAACTACCCTCTACCAATCAATACAGAGAATTCGTGGCGCCCAAATATTCTGGCCCAACATTCCCAAGGAAAGCGCGGCAAAATGAGTTCTCAGGGAGAAATACTGTTGAACATTTTGGGAGAACAGTTCCCAGAGAATTTAAGAAAATAGAATGCACGACACCTGTGGTTCTTATAACACAGAGCAGGAGACACTTCCTTTCAAGGGCATTAGCTGAGGCGGCTAGAGATAAAAGCGAATGAGTAATGAGCGTGCGCAAAGCAAAGCAAAGCGAGCGAGGCAAATCGAGGTGTGCATTCCCGGGGTGGGGGTCAGGTCCCCAATGCTATCTCCCTGGCCGGGACCTATAAGTATGGAGTAAAACATTCAGACCCCAAACAATGCAAGTTAAACAGAAAGGCTTAGCCGGATGTAACATTGTGATATTGGTGCAGTCACCCCAGTCTAGGGCAGTTTACTGACAGTAGGAAGAGATCCCTGGAACTAGAAAGTCTGAAACTGGTCAGTCTGGGATTTTTCCCAAGGTGTGGACAAAGCCCTAAATAAAGCAAGGCAGCGTTGTGACGTTGTGATGTGCGAGTTCCATTGCAACAAAATAGCACCCCCTCCGATGCAGTATTGAATGCCTTGCAGGCGCAAAAGGATGCCTTGGGTTCAGTATCGGCATGAATGGAGGCAGGGTGGTTTAGTGGTTAGAGGGTCAGACTAAGATCGGCGAGACCCCGGTTCTTGAACCCCTGCTCTGCCATGGAAGCTGGCTGGGTGACATGGGGGCGGTCCCAAGGTTCTTAGCCTTAACCCTACCTAACAGGGTGGTTATTGTACGGATCAAATGAAGAAAAAGAAGAAGAGTTGGATTTATACTGCACCCTTTACTCGGAGTCTCAGAGCGGCTTACAATCTCCTTTCCTTTTCCCTCCCCTCCCCACAACAGACACCCTGTGAGTTAGGTGGGGCTGAGAGAGCTCTTTCGAGAACTGCTCTTGAGAGAACTTATAACTGACCCAAAGTCACCCAGCTGGCTGCATGTGGAGGCGTGGGGAATCAAACCCGGTTCTCCCAGATTAGGGTCCGCCGCTCTTAACCACTACACCGCACTGAAGAAGGAGAGACTGGATCCCCATTGGGAAGAAAGGGGGGGGATTGAAATGTAAGAAAATAACATTATTTCCCCCTCCCCCATCCCGACTTGTATGTACACTGGGATTGCTTCCCGCCCTTAAAGATGGACAGAACCGCGTTCCACCTGGCTGCAGAAGATGGACACCTGGATGTGGTGGAGTTCCTGATTGGCTGTCGCTGCAATTACAGCATCAAGGACAAGGTACGGAAAGAATTGGGGGGGGGGTCGTTCTGCTCCTCTTGGAAGCGCTGAGATCTGCTTATTAAACCTGAAACTGCACCCATGATTAGGGCTGCCTTCTAGTCACTAGCCAGATCAGCCAGATACTGGAACAGGGAATCATGGCAACTGTCATCTGGGAACTTCCATATAGACAGGGGTCCGTTGGAGCGGGAGCGCCCAGGAGCGCAGCTCCGGGAGTGAGGAGCCCAGGGGGCGGGCACATGACCAAGCCTCGCCCCCTCCTCGGCTTCCCCGAGCAGTGCAGAGGCGCAGCGCCCCGGGGAAAGCCCTGCTTTATTGTTTTTAATGTTTTGTTTTACTATTGACGATTTTATCATTGTTCCTTTTATGACTGTGTGCTGCTTTTCCAGAGACCTGCTCAAGGTGGCATATAAATTTTCTAAGTATACCATTTTTTATCTGGGCACATGGCACATAAATACTGGAGAAATTTCACCAACCCTTCAGCAGCTTCCACCCCATCAGTCTGGTGTAGTGGTCAGGAGTTGGACTCTAATCTGGGAGAACCGGGTTTGATTCCCCACTCCTCCACATGCAGCTGCTGGTGTGACCTTGGGCCAGTCCCAAGTTCTCTCAGAGCTGTTCTCTCAGGAGCAGTTCTCCAAAGACCTCTCTCAGCCCCACCTACCTCACAGGGTGTCCTGTTGTGGGGAGGGGAAGGGGAAGGGATGGGTGGTGCACATGTCCTGGGTATCTCAAGTCTACTGAAACCTGGTGGTTTCAAGGGAGCAGGAAGAGAATGAGGGTGTGTTCTTTATGCCTATTTTTATTGCACCAAGTCTTGGATGGGGAAGGGAAGGGAGGAAGAGCAGGTCAGTTTCACTCACCTGTGGAGTGGAGCCTGAGGGATGGGTGTATGTTAGGGGGTGTGGCATATGCAAATGAGTGATGCAAATGAGTGATGCTACTGAGCTCCTGCACTTCTTTTTCTACGAAATGACCCCTGCATATAGACTTTTTAAGTGCATTGTATCAGGGTCTGCCCTTAAATCTTACTGGAAAATTTCCATTCGTTGAACTGCCAGTGCTCATATTATGGCACTGTGGGTGCAAGGGAGCCTGTAGCACCTGTGCTCAAACAACCAGTTTGATTCCAGGCAGTATTCAAGGTACTGGTCTTAAGTTTTAAAACTCTTTGCCCAAAGCAGCCAAAAAGAATGTACTCCCGTTCAGAACATCCTACCGTTTAATATCTGAAAATATAGCCTTCCTCTAGAATACCATCATGTAGATGCCAGACTGGCATTCACTAGGAGCAGGCCTTCTGTAGCATCATCCGCTCCTATTAGAGATTCGATATATCATCAGAGCCCTTCCTGTGCCACCAGTGAGTAAGGTCTTTGGTCAGGAGCAGTGTTCCCTCTCAGCTGAGTTCGTGTGAGCTAGCTCACGGTTTTTTAGCCTCGGGCTCACACGTTTTTGCCTTAGCTCCGGAAGGAGGGCTCCAGAGCAAACTAAGTTCCGCAGCAGCCAAATCGCTGGCTCACAACTTAAATGCCAGGAGCTCACAAAGCAGAATCTTTGCTCACAAGCCTCCGCAGCTTAGAGGGAGCATTGGAGAGGCCATTTCAAGCAGCAGTGGACCCCATAGTACCCCCGGATTCTAAATACCAAGCAACTTGACATAAGTGGACACAAAGGACATCCTCGTCAAATCCAACAAAGGGAGTGCTGACTCTCAGAGGCCCAGACCCCCCAATGTCTTGTTGGTCTCTCTGGTGTTCCCGGAATCGAATCTAGCTCTTTTGCTCCAGGGCTATTTTGGGGCAGGAACGCACAGGGACGGAGTTCCGGCTAGGGCTGCCAAGTCCAACTTGGGAAATATCTGGGGACTTTGGGGGTGGAGCCAGGAGACTTTGGGGGTGGAGCCAGGAGAAAGGAAGTGACATCATTTTGTGAAGTCACATCCTGTGATGTTGCTTCCACATGCTGACACATGAACTCATGAAGTTTCCTAATACTGAATCAGGCCATTGGTCCATCAAGGTCAGTATTGACTACTCAGACTGGTAGTGGCTCTCCAGGGTCTCAGGCTGAGATCTTTAATGTCACCTATTACCTGATCCTTTTTTAGCTGAAGAGGCTGATACCTCCTGCATGTCAAGCAGATGCTCTATCACTGAGCAACGGCCCAACTGAATCCTTCCTCATCTCGGCAGAATATGAAGCCCTAAGTGCTACACAAGTGCTAAATATGATTTTCATATCATAAGAACAGGAGAGAAGCCACAGTGGATCGGCCCATCCAGTACAGCCCATCCAGTACAACACTCTGTGTCACAACAGTGGCCAAAAATACCAGGTGCCCTCAGGAGGTCCAGCAGCGGGGCCAGAACTCCAGAAGCCCTCCCACTGTTGCCCCCCAAGCACCAAGAATGCAGAGCATCACTGCCCCAGACAAAGGGTTCCATTTAGACCTTGTGGCTCATAATAGCCACTGACAGACCTCTGCTGGATGGGGACAGAGAGAGACAGACAGACAGACAGACAGACAAAAGAAAGAAGGAGAGAGAGAGAAGGAAAAGAGCTGGCAGAGGCACTTACTTCCATTTAGACCTTGTGGCTAATAATAGCCACTGATAGACCTCTGCTGGATGGGGACAGAGAGAGAGAGAAAAAAGAAAGAAAGGGGGAGGGGGAGAGAGAGAGAAGGAAAAGAGCTGGCACAGGCACTTACTTCCATTTAGACCTTGTGGCTAATAATAGCCACTGACAGACCTCTGCTGGATGGGGACAGAGAGAGAGAGAGAGACAGACAGACAGACAGACAAAAGAAAGAAGGAGAGAGAGAGAAGGAAAAGAGCTGGCACAGGCACTTACTTCCATTTAGACCTTGTGGCTAATAATAGCCACTGACAGACCTCTGCTGGATGGGGACAGAGAGAGAGAGAGAGACAGACAGACAGACAGACAAAAGAAAGAAGGAGAGAGAGAGAAGGAAAAGAGCTGGCACAGGCACTTACTTCCATTTAGACCTTGTGGCTAATAATAGCCACTGACAGACCTCTGCTGGATGGGGACAGAGAGAGAGAGAGAGAGAGACAGACAGACAGACAAAAGAAAGAAGGAGAGAGAGAGAAGGAAAAGAGCTGGCACAGGCACTTACTTCCATTTAGACCTTGTGGCTCATAATAGCCACTGACAGACCTCTGCTGGATGGGGACAGAGAGAGAGAGAGAGACAGACAGACAGACAGACAAAAGAAAGAAGGAGAGAGAGAGAAGGAAAAGAGCTGGCACAGGCACTTACTTCCATTTAGACCTTGTGGCTCATAATAGCCACTGACAGACCTCTGCTGGATGGGGACAGAGAGAGAGAGAGAGACAGACAGACAGACAGACAAAAGAAAGAAGGAGAGAGAGAGAAGGAAAAGAGCTGGCACAGGCACTTACTTCCATTTAGACCTTGTGGCTCATAATAGCCACTGACAGACCTCTGCTGGATGGGGACAGAGAGAGAGAGAGAGACAGACAGACAGACAGACAAAAGAAAGAAGGAGAGAGAGAGAAGGAAAAGAGCTGGCACAGGCACTTACTTCCATTTAGACCTTGTGGCTCATAATAGCCACTGACAGACCTCTGCTGGATGGGGACAGAGAGAGAGAGAGAGACAGACAGACAGACAGACAAAAGAAAGAAGGAGAGAGAGAGAAGGAAAAGAGCTGGCACAGGCACTTACTTCCATTTAGACCTTGTGGCTCATAATAGCCACTGACAGACCTCTGCTGGATGGGGACAGAGAGAGAGAGAGAGACAGACAGACAGACAGACAAAAGAAAGAAGGAGAGAGAGAGAAGGAAAAGAGCTGGCACAGGCACTTACTTCCATTTAGACCTTGTGGCTAATAATAGCCACTGACAGACCTCTGCTGGATGGGGACAGAGAGAGAGAGAGAGACAGACAGACAGACAGACAAAAGAAAGAAGGAGAGAGAGAGAAGGAAAAGAGCTGGCACAGGCACTTACTTCCATTTAGACCTTGTGGCTCATAATAGCCACTGACAGACCTCTGCTGGATGGGGACAGAGAGAGAGAGAGAGAGAGACAGACAGACAGACAAAAGAAAGAAGGAGAGAGAGAGAAGGAAAAGAGCTGGCACAGGCACTTACTTCCATTTAGACCTTGTGGCTAATAATAGCCACTGACAGACCTCTGCTGGATGGGGACAGAGAGAGAGAGAGAGACAGACAGACAGACAGACAAAAGAAAGAAGGAGAGAGAGAGAAGGAAAAGAGCTGGCACAGGCACTTACTTCCATTTAGACCTTGTGGCTAATAATAGCCACTGACAGACCTCTGCTGGATGGGGACAGAGAGAGAGAGAGAGACAGACAGACAGACAAAAGAAAGAAGGAGAGAGAGAGAAGGAAAAGAGCTGGCACAGGCACTTACTTCCATTTAGACCTTGTGGCTAATAATAGCCACTGATAGACCTCTGCTGGATGGGGACAGAGAGAGAGAGAGAGAGAGAGAAAAGAAAGAAAGGGGGAGGGGGAGAGAGAGAGAAGGAAAAGAGCTGGCAGAGGCACTTACCCCAGGCCCAGCAGCAGCAACCTTTCAATCTTACCCCAGCCGCATGCAAAAGCAGGCCCTTCAGTAAGAGCTTAGTCCCTCGTTAATCTCTGGGCGGGGCTCTCTTGCTAACTCTTAAAGGGGAAATGCCTGGTGAGGCTTTTCACTGCAGGCTCTTCAGACATTTCCCTTTAAGAGGCCTGGAAGGGAGAGGGCCCGGCAGGCTCCGACGTTCCCCTCCTGTTGGCAGCCATTGCCTCCCCCCGGTGGCCAGTTTTGAAAAAGCGGGGGGGAAGCATGAAAAATCGGTGTTTCCCCCGCCCTACCGGGGGACTTGGCAGCCCTAGTTCCGGCTGGCTCCTGAGTTGGCCACGCCTACAACCAAAACCTCTGGCAAGCGTGGCTACAGAGAGCACCCCGCCCTCCCCACAT
This sequence comes from Lepidodactylus listeri, assembly GCA_029233225.1. Classification (NCBI taxonomy): domain Eukaryota; kingdom Metazoa; phylum Chordata; class Lepidosauria; order Squamata; family Gekkonidae; genus Lepidodactylus; species Lepidodactylus listeri. The sequence goes on along the minus strand of JARCFY010000021.1, from coordinate 7,023,835 downwards.
TACACACAAGAGGGAAATGTTAAAACGCCGTCTTTCCCTCCCGGGAGCCCCTCCAGATTTCCTTGTCAATTTCACTCCGCCCCAGCCAGCTGAGAGTGAAATTGACAAGGAAAAGCCTCTCTTTGCCTTCCCTTCCCTAGCTGACATGTCCCAGCGGGAAAAGGGCAGGCAGGGAACCCAGGCAGGTTGCAAAGGCCTTTCTTTCCCTCCCCGATCTGGGAGAGGGAGAAAAAAGCAGCGCCTTTCCCCCGCCGTCTGGTTGGATGGGGTAGGAGACGAGAAAGGCAATGCGGAAGTGGGGCAGAGAAGCTCGGGGGGGGGGGGAAGAGGCAAGCTTCCGTGCCTGCCCTGTGCTTCCCAGCCCCCCCCCGCCTAATATGCTAATGAGCTGTGCTGTCAGTGGTGTGGCCTAATATGCTAATGAGTTCCTGCTGGGCTTCCCCCCCCCAAAGCCCTGCTGCAGACCAACATGTCTACTTTGAAATGGCTTTTGCACAGTTCTTCCTCCCTTGAGACGTTGGTCCCTTGGAAGGAGACCCCCCCCCAAGTGCCCGTCCTTCACCCCCCCCCCCCCCAGCTCTTGACTGACACTGTATAGCCTGTAGCCAGGATTTTGGGGATTGGGGGGCAAATTGTTTTCTGGTGGGACTGAAGTTCTCAGTGCAGAAAGAAAAGCCATGTTGCCAATAGAAAGCTTTTGCCAGGATAGATCTCTGAATTGCAAGCTGTCAACCACTTTAGAGGACAGTTCTCTGCTGCTGCAAGTTCGTCACTCCTGCCGGCCTAAGCAATAATTCATAAGAACGTAAGAGAAGCCAGTGTTGGATCAGGCCAGTGGCCCATCCAGTCCAACACTCTTGAGTCACACAGTGGCCAAAAATACCAGGCGCCCTCAGGAGGTCCCGCAGTTGGGCCAGGACACTAGAAGCCTTCCCACTGTTGCCCCCCCCCCCCCCCAAGCACCAAGCGTACAGAGCATCAGTTGCCCCAGACCGAGAGTTCCTATCTATACCTTGTGGCTCATAGCCACGGATGGACCTCTGCTCCGTATGTTTCTCCAATTCCCTCTCGAAGCCGTCCGTGCTTGTAGCCGCCGGCACCTCCTGTGACAGTGAATTCCATGTGTTAAATCACTCTTTGGGTGAAGAAGGACTTCCTTTTATCCATTCTAACCCAACTGCTCAGCAATTTCATTGAGTGCCCACGAGTTCTTCCCTTATGAGAAAGGGAGAAAAGGACTTCTTTTTCTACCTGCTCTATCCCTTGCACAATCTTGTAAACCTTGACCATGTCACCCCTCAGTCGTCATTTCTCCAAATGAAAGAGCCCCAAGCACTTTAATTTTTCTTCATAGGGAAAGTGTTCCAACCCTTTGATCATTCTAGTTGCCCTTTTCTGCACTTTCCCCAATGCTATAATATCCTTTCTGAGGTCTGGTGACCAGAACTGTCAGTTTTGAGAACAAGCCGGCACGTGGGGGTGATGACTTCTAGAGTCAAGAATGCAAACACTCAGGCAGAAAAACTCTCTTGAAGGAGACCAGTTTCTTGACACAGAGTTAGAAATGATCCTAGAGGTCACCTACTCCAACCCCCTTGCTCAGTGCGGGAATCAGTCAGCTATCTCACCCCACTCTGCTTAAAAGGAGACCGCATCTGTGAAAATGTTTTAAAACGACTGAAAAAAGCCCCACTATAGCTATGGGCCTGGGTGTCGCGTTGGTTTGCAGGAGAAGAATACGGCCCTCCATGTAGCTGCAAAGAACGGTCACACAGGGGTTGTCCAGAAGCTCATAGAAGTCGGGATGAACCTTGATGAGAAGAACATGGTGAGTAACCATCAAGAATTTTTGGTCCCTCCCCCTCTTTTGGGGAACATCTGCTGCTTTCTTTTTTGATCTAGGAATGGAGCTATCTCACTGCTGAAGCAGGAAGTGACATGGAAATTCAGTCTTGTTTCCTGTGTGATGCCCCTGCTATAAGCCTACCCTACCACCCACAGATATCCCACAATCTCTCACTCCCACTCAGACTTCTGAAATGAATTTATTTGCATCTTTATCCTGCCCTTTGGCGAAAGTGAGCCAGAGTAGTTTGCCTGGTTCTTACCCCCTCCCCTGTTGTCCTCACAACAGCCCTGCAAGGGAGGCTAAGCTGAGAGTGATTGGTGGACCCAACATCACAACCAGTGAGCTTCGTGGCACCGGGAGGGGGGGGGGTTGAACTTTGACCACTTTACCATCCCAGTGCCTCAGAACTCACATGAAGACGTGAAGCTGCCTTCTACTGAATCAGACCTTTCGTCCGTCAAGGTCAGAATTGTCTACTCAGGTTGGCAGCAGCTCTCCAGGGTCACAGGTCTTTCCCATCACCTCCTGCCTGGTGCTTTTAACTGGAGATGCTGGGGATTGAACCTGGGACCTTCTATATGCCAAGCAGAGGCTCTGCCACTGAGCCACAGCCCCTCTTTGCAGTTCTCCAGAGTCTCAGGCAGAGGTCTTTCCCATCACCTCCTGCCTGGTCCTTTTAACTGGAGATGCCGGGAATTGAACCTGGGACCTTCTGCATGCCAAGCAGAGGCTCTGCCACTGAGCCACAACCCCTCTTTAAAGTTCTCCAGGGTCTCAGGTCTTTCCCATCGCCTCCTGCCTGGTCCTTTCAACTGGAGATACCAAGGATTGAACCTGGGCCCTTCTGCATGCCAAGCAGAGGCTCTGCCACTGAGCCACAACCCCTCCCCAACTCCTCCCTTTCCAACAACCTTCTTGATCACCCATTTTCCTCTCTTCTTCTGGCTGACGCCTTCTTTTAAAATATTTTGGTTCTTTTTTTTCTCCTGCTCTAGTGTCTCTTACTTCCTTGGTGTGTGTGTGTGCGTGGTAGTGGGGGGGTGAAACTCACAATAACTGTTGTGAGATTTCTAGCCCCTCACTCTGACAGACTTTTTGATTTGCAGTGTTGGGGTGGGGCACACGGCACTATTCAGTTTGAAGAAGAAGAAGAAGAGATTGGATTTATATCCCGCCCTTCACTCACTTGGAGTCTCAGAGCGGCTTACAAACTCCTTTCCCTTCCCCTCCCCACAACAGACACCCTGTGAGGTAGGTGGGGCTGAGAGAGCTCTTTCCCAAGCTGTCCTTGAGGGAACAGCTGGTACAGAGCTATGGCTTGCCCAAGGTCATCCAGCAGGTGCAAGTGGAGGAGTGGGGAATCAAACCCGGTTCTCCCAGATTAGAGTCCGCGCACTTAACCACTACACCAAACTGGCTCTACCACTGAGTGTAGTGGTTAAGAGCACGGACTCTAATCTGGGAGAACTGGGTTTGATTCCCCACTCCTCCACTTGCAGCTGCTGGTGTGACCCTGGGTCAGTCACACATTCTCTCAGAGCTGTTCTCTCAAGGGCAGTTCTCAGGAGAGCTCTTTCAGCCCCACCTACCTCACATCATGTCTGTTGTGGGGAGGGGAAGGGGAAGGAGATTGTAAGCTGCTCTGAGTGAAGGGCGGGGTATAAATCCAATCTCCTCCTCCTCCTCCTTCTGTTATTTTCTCTGAGTGAAAGAAAATTTCTTAATGTTTCTTCCCCTGTCTTCCCAGGAAGGGCTGACCCCGCTGCATTTGGCTGCCGAAGGGGGACATCTTGACAGCGTGAAGCTGCTTTTGGGGGCAGGGTGTGACGTTAATGCGCAAACGCAGGTAGATAAGCCCCTTTGAATGTGGATTACTATCTATTCCTGCACAGGAAAGGTGTGGGGAAACATTTGTGGCAACTGAGATTGAGATGAAATAACTAGGACCCATAGCTGTAGGGCCGGACAACGTAATTTAGTCTCAAAAATTGGCTTCCCCCCAATTATGGAAGTGTGTTTGTTTAAAACTTCCCCCCAGTGCCATTTTCTTGATCAAAGCCGGCCTTCCTTCAACTGCATTTAGTCCTGGCAGGGGACAAAAGAGAGGCATCTGTATTGTGCCTGTCTTCTTCCCCTTCAAAAGTGCAGAGGAGAGTTTTGATCAGAGACATGGTGAATCAGAGACACAGTACCGGGGAAGATGGTATTAACCCCCCCAGTTCCCACTCCCCAAATTAAAACACCTGACCAGGCAACTGTTAGCCCCAGGGGGGAAAAAGATGGGTACTATGTTAGGCCTGTCTTTTTCACCTGAAGGCTGAATGCAGTGAGAGTGGAGGGCAGGGGGCAGTTTTGATCAGGGAAACAATGCTAGGAAAGACCAGGGGTCCGTTGGAGCGGGAGCGCACAGGGGCACAGCTCCGGGAGTGAGGAGCCCAGGGGGCAGGCACATGACCAAGCCCCACACCCTCCTCGGCTTCCCTGAGCAGTGCAGAGGCGCAGCGCCCCGGGGAAAGCCCTGCTAGGGTCTTTATTGTTTTTAATGTTTTGTTTTAATATTGATCATTTTATCATTGTTCCTTTGATGACTGTGTGCTGCTTTTCCAGAGACTTGCTCAAGGTGGCATAGAAATTTTCTAAGTATACCATTTCTTATCTGGGTACATGGCACATAAGTACTGGAGAAATTTCACCAACCCTTCAGCAGCTTCCACCCCATCAGTTTGATGTAGTGGTCAGGAATTGGACTCTAATCTGGGAGAACCGGGTTTGATTCCCCACTCCTCCACGTGCAGCTGCTGGTGTGACCTTGGGCCAGTCACAAGTTCCCTCAGAGCTGTTCTCTCAGGAGCAGTTCTCAAAAGACCTCTCTCAGCCCCACCTACCTCACAGGGTGTCTTGTTGTGGGGAGGGGGAGGGGAAGGGATGGGTGGTGCACATGTCCTGGGTATCTCACGTCTACATGAAACCTGGTGGTTTCAAGGGAGCAGGAAGAGAATGAGGGTGTGTTCTTGACGCTCATTTTTATTGCACCAAGTATTGGATGGGGAAGGGAATGGAGGAAGAGCAGGTCAGTTTCCCTCACCTGTGGAGTGGAGCCTGAGGGGTGGGGGTTGCCTTCTGACACACTTCCGGCATGTGAGGGGGTGTGGTGTATGCAAATGAGCTATGCAAATGAGCTATGCAAATGAGCTACTGCCCCTCTTTTTCAACAAAACGACCCCTGGGAAAGACAGTTTGTTTATTTGTTTATTTTTGGATTTATACCCCGCCTAGCCAACGTGTGCCGGCTCAAGGCGGCTTACAAAGGTAAAACAGCGTTAAAACAGCAACATTATAAGTTACAATCAGTTAACTTCAAATACACCTTAACACAGAGCTACAGCAGTTGGCGGCCATGTTGCTCCCAACAAAACCCAAGGCCAGGCAATTTCACCAGTTGATTATCCGGCCGGAAAGTAAGCCCGGCATTTGCCATCGGCCCCTTCCCCCAGTGGCGACTCCTAATTGAAAGCCTGGCGGAAGAGCTCCGCTTTACAGGCCCTGCGGAATTGCAGAAGGTCCCGCAGGGGCCTGATGTCATCCGGGAGCTCATTCCACCAGTGAGGAGCCGCCACTGAGAAGGCCCTGCACCTGGTGGTTGACAGCCTGGCCTCTCTAGGGTCAGGGAGGGCGAGGCGGTGTTGAGTGCCTGACCGCAGTGCTGTCTGGGATATATATGGGGAAAGGCGGTCCCTTAGGTCGGCAGGCCCCTGACCATATAGGGCTTTAAAGGTTAAAACCAGCACCTTGAACCGGATCCGGTACGCTATTGGCAGCCAGTGCAGTGTCCTCAGCACAGGTTGGATGTGGTCCTGCACCGAGAGACCCATCAACAGCCTGGCTGCGGCATTCTGCACCAGCTGCAGCCTCCGGAGCTGACAAGGGCAGCCCCATGTAGAGAGCGTTACCGTAGTCTAATCTCGAGGTGACCATAGTTTAAGAACCCTTTCCCCAACATCTCCGTCCCATTCCTTACTAGAAGAGTGCGTGACTGTTTTCTGAGACAAATTACCTGTTTGGGGGGGGGGGGAGCATGGAACACCTTTTCCAGGATTGATACCTGTCTGTTCCCTTCGCTCAGAAAAAAATGACCTGCCTCCATTACGCCGTGCTGAACAGCTCCGAAGACATGGTCAGGGTCCTGATGGATGCCGGAATCCAGACCGACGCACTGAATTACGTAAGAGACTTATTTTAGCGTGGATGTTCCCTCTAAGCTGTGAGCAAAGAATTCTACTTTGTGAGCTCCTGGCATTAAAGTTGTGAGCGAGCGATTTGGCTCCTGCATAAATGAGTTTGCTCTGGAGCCCTCCTTCCTGAGCTAGGACAAAAAACTGTGAGCTGGGGGCTAAAAAACTGTGAGCTAGCTCGCACTAACTCAGCTTAGAGGGAACACTGGCTCAGGTGTGGGGCTTCTGAGCAGACCAAATAAGCCAGGCCTTGATGACAGCAAAAAGTCCTTTTATTTCTTAATGATCGTTCAGGAACGCGTTGTTTGCCAGTGATAACAGACTACCAGCAGCAGGGATTCATATACAGTATTCAAAAGGTAAAGGCAGGTGAGTCACCAATCAGAGTAAAATAAAATAAGCGTGAAACTCCTAGCCGTTTGGTTCTCACAGTAAAAAGGCGCGGAAGCACTACACCCCCCCCCCCACGGCCCCTTTGTGAACTCTGCTTGCGTTTCACACGCCAGACACGTGGCCTAAATCAGTTTTAGAAGTCTTCAAGGTTACCAAGCGAGATTAGCCGTCCCGAGAAGCTGGGATGAAAGGAAGTGAAGTAGGAGGCATCGGGGGAGGGAAACAGACGGTTGCGTGACCTAGGAACATGTAGCAAGCCAACCTCCCGACTAAGGAAAGAAACTAACAAAACTTATGACAGAGAATCTGACATCAGGTCACATCTGGAGCGCCTTTGCACTTCCAAGCAGAGGAAGAAGGGATAAAGAATCCGTCACCGATTCAAACAAGGCCTCCTTTTTAGTGCGTGTGCTGCAAGTCCAGTGTGGTTGAAGTGAGCGGCTTAAGTTCAAATGGGAAACTGATCCCTTCCCCCCCCCTCCCCCCGGTATTTATGCATTTATATTTACTCAATTTATAGTCCGCCTTTCTCATTGAGACCCAGGGCAGATTCCAAAATTGGATACAATAAAAACAGCATACAAAATCCATGCAACGAGCACTGCAATAGAAGCTGCTCAGTCCATGCCACGAACGATGCAAATTGAAAACTGGACCACCAGACTAGGAAACAGTGCAGTGAAGTGAGCAGGATAATGCAACAACAATGCAGCAAATTATACCAGAATTTTAAAAAGGTAGAATTTTTGCGGATGTTAAAAGTAAGAATCCTGTTCACTTTGGGAAAATTCTCTCCTGAAAGACACAGTATAACTCAGTGCAATGAAAGAATGGGCTGGATCGCACAGATATGCTTCCCTCTGGTGCTGAGGGGTCCTCTGGTGAGAAGACAATCTCATAAGAAGAAGGTTCTTTGTGCCAGAGGAGTTGGCAGGACAGATTCGCCGGATCCAGCCCTATATGTCGGCAGCTTTTCTGGTGCCAGAGCTGAGAGCCCTGGAACCGGCTTCCAGTGCCACAGTATCACTCGGGAACACAGGGAGCAAAGAAGAATGCCTCAGTGCATGTATAGAGTGCTTTATTTCCTGCTCTGCAGGATGTGATGTGTGAAGCGGGACTTTCTCCTCAAGTGTTCAACACCGGTGTCGCTGTCGCTTTCCTCTGCAGCAAAATGCATCAGCTATGCACACCGCGGTGCTACACAACCACCCAGCCATAGTAAAACTTCTCATCGATGCTGAATGTGACCTGGACATCCCTGATTACGTAAGACCTTTAAGTAACTTACTCGTTTACTTCTCCCCAGTCGGGACGCAAAGTGGCTTACAACACTGTTTGGTATAGTGGTTAACTGTGCAGACTCTAATCTGGGAGAACCAGGTTTGATTCCCCACTCCTCCACATGCAGCTGCTGGGTGACCTTGGGTCAATCACAAGTTCTTTCAGAGCTGTTCTCTCAAGGGCAGTTCTCGAGAGAGCTCTCTCAGCCCCACCTGCCTCACGGAGGGGAAGGGAAAGGAGACTGTAAGCCACTCGCCTTCGGGTAGTGAAGGGTGAGGTATAAATCCAATTTCTTCTTCTTCTGGTTTAGACCTGGAGAGCCACTGCCTGTCCCACTGTATAGCGATCCCAGTTTGGTGCAGTGGTTAGGAGCGCGGACTCGAATCTGGGAGAACGAAGTTTGATTCCCCACTCCTCCACATGCAGCCAGCAGGGTGACCTTGGTTCAGTCACAAGTTCCCTCAGAGCTGTTCTCTCATGGGCAGTTCTCGAAAGAGCTCTCTCAGTCCCACCTACCTCACAGGGTGTCTGTTGTGGGGAGGGGAAAGGAAAGGAGATTGTAAGCCACTCTGAGACTCCTTCGGGTAGTGAAGGGCGGGGTATAAATCTAATCTCTTCTTCTCGTTCTCCTCCTTCATTTTATCCTCGCAACAACCCTGTGAGGTAGGTTAGGTTGTGTGTGTGAGTGAGAGAGAGAGAGAGAAGGGGGGGGGAGAGGGAGAGAGAGAACACAGCTAGCCAAGCTTCTGTGGCACCGTGGGGATTCGAAGCTGGGTCTCCCAGATGGTGCATTAACTGCTACACCGCACTGTCTTTCATTCCTGCAACACGAGGCCCAGTTTTGAACCTCGTTGTTATTACTGGCTTCATTTCTTCCCGATGGGGGCCCAAAGCAACTTATGACATCGTTGGTCCCTTCTCTATTTGATCCTCACAACCACCACCCTGCGAGGCAGGTCAGGCTGAGATAGCACGACTGCCCCAGGGTCAGCTAGCCAGCTTCCACAGCAGAGTGGGGATCTGAACCCAGGACTGTAGTGTCTTGTTTTATTTACTCAATTTATAGTTGGCTGAGACTATAATTGACTGAGACTCCATGCAGGGGGGACAGTGCAAAAAAATTAAAATCAATGAGGACAGCATTATACAAACAGTGCAATCAAACCAGATTGCAAAGGTTAACCTCAGTTCACTCCCAGCTGTGTAAACAGTTCGGAGGATTGAAACCACTTCATACCTGCCACCTTGGTGATCCTCACAACTACCGACTTGGGACAATTCAGTATTTTTGTTCCAGCACTGCAGAAGGGGCAGGGGGCAAGGATAAGAGAAGACTGTTTGGTAGGATTTGAACTCAGAACCTTCAACACACAAAGGGGCCACGTCCTTCAAACACGTTCACGTTTTGGTGGTGGAAAGTGCTGTCAAGTCACAGCTGGTTTATGGTGACCCCCTGGGGTTTTCAAGGCAAGAGAAGTTCAGGGGCGGCTTGCCAATGCCTGCCTTCACGTCTGACCCTGATATTCCTTGGAGGTCTCCCATCCAAAATACTAGTGAGGGTTCACCCTGCTTAGCTTACAAGACCTGACGAGATCGGACTAGCCTGGACCAACTAGCTCAGGGCACATCCACTTAGAATCATAGCCTCATAGAACTGGAAGGGACCTCCAGGGTCATCTAGTCCAACCCCCTACACAATGCAGGAAATTCACACAAAAAAACCCCCAAACCCACACATTCCCAGTGACCTGTTCCATGCCCAGAAGATGACAAAAAACCCTCCCGGATCTTCGGCCAAACTGGCCTGGAGAAAAATGGCTTCCTGACCCCAAAGTGGCGATCAGCGTTTCCCTGGGCGTGTCAGAAAGGGCCACGAGAACTAAGCACTGAGGCAACCCTTCCTGCCCTCCCTCTCGTGATCTGCCTCAGTTCACGGAATCCGCACTGCTGTCAGATGGCCATCCAGCCTCTGCTTGAAAACCTCCAAAGAAGGAGAGCCCCCCACCTCCCGAGGAAGCCTGTCCCACTCAGGAACCGCTCTGTCAGGAAGTTCTTCCTAATGTTTAGCTGAAAACTCTTCTGATTTAATTTCAACCCGTTGGTTCTGGTCCGACCTTCTGGGGCAACAGAAAACAACTCTGCCCCATCCTCTATATGACAGCCCTTCAAGTACTTGAAGATGGTTATCATATCCCTTCTCAGTCATCTCCTCTTCAGGCTAAACATGACTCATCTTGTTAGTTTCCTTTCCTTTTTTAAGAACAACTGCCACCACTTTAATCAAAGGACATACCTGTATCCTGTCTTAAGCTCACCCCTTATGTATAATTACAAACAGGGGTCCGTTGGAGCGGGAGCGCACAGGAGCGCAGCTCCGGGAGTGAGGAGCCCAGGGGGCGGGCACATGACCAAGCCCCGCCCCCTCCTTGGCTTCCCCGAGCAGTGCAGAGGCGCAGCGCCCCAGGGAAAGCCCTGCTAGGGTCTTTATTGTTTTTAATGTTTTGTTTTAATATTGATAATTTTATCATTGTTCCTTTTATGACTGTGTGCTGCTTTTCCAGAGACTTGCTCAAGGTGGCATATAAATTTTCTAAGTATACCATTTTTTATCTGGGCACATGGCACATAAGTACTGGAGAAATTTCACCAACCCTTCAGCAGCTTCCACCTTATCAGTTTGGTGTAGTGGTCAGGAGTTGGACCCTAATCTGGGAGAACCGGGTTTGATTCCCCACTCCTCCACATGCAGCTGCTGGTGTGACCTTGGGCCAGTCACAAGTTCTCTCAGAGCAGTTCTCAAAAGGCCTCTCTCAGCCCCACCTACCTCACAGGGTGTCTTGTTGTGGGGAGGGGAAGGTATGGGTGGTGCACATGTCCTGGGTATCTCAAGTCTACTTGAAACCTGGTGGTTTCCAGGGAGCAGGAAGAGAATGAGGGTGTGTTCTTGACGCTTCTTTTGATTGCACAAAGTATTGGATGGGGAAGGGAATGGAGGAAGAGCAGGTCAGTTTCACTCACCTGTGGAGTGGAGCCTGAGGGATGGGTGTTGCCTTTTGACACACTTCCGGCATGTTAGGGGGTGTGGCACATGCAAATGAGTTATGCAAATGAGTGATGCTAATGAGCTCCTGCACCTCTTTTTCTACGAAATGGCCCCTGATTACAAATCTTGCTTTCCGTTCGTACCCAGAGGCAGCAAAGTCCTCTTCATATTGCGGCAGAACACGGAAGGCAGGACATTGCGGAGATGATCCTTATCGCCGGGGTGAACTTAAAGCGGACAGATAAGGTAAATTAGTTCAGTTGCAAAAAATCCTCGTAACAACAAGAGTTCGGGCGGGCAGGAAATCACCTGCTTCCGTATCCATCTCCATGCTGGCTGTTTATTGGGAAGACTTTGAATGCAGACTTTCGGGTGTGTTCGACACACAGGGGGAGGCTGTTGCGGATGAGCTTGGCAGGCGCTTGGTGAGTCTCGGCACCAACGACCACTGAATATGTGAAGAGGAGCCAGCCAAAAGATACGTGTTTGAGGCGGTCGCGCGGGGGTTCCTGTCCTTGTCGAGCTTGCGGGCCCTTCTGGGAGTCTAACATGGGATTGTGGGAGCAACAACAAAATGGCTGCCGCAGGAGGCGGGGCCAAGCTTTTTAGGGAGCAAGGTTATGTAGAATTCTAACGGCTAGATTTGAGCCCTTCAAGGACAGCAAGATTTTGGAGGTATGAGCTATCATGAGTCCAAGCTACCACTGTCAAGATACCTGACAAAGGGACCTTTCATTGTCTTTTTTTTTTTTGAAAAAGTTTTTTATTATTGTATAAGTGTACATAGTAATCTAAAGCAAACATATAACTTCTTAGCAAGCAATACCATACAAGACAAACTGAAATTTCTTGTTACCAATAATATATATGTATGTATTCATACTGTACAATTAGCTTCTTTTAAGTCAAAATTTACCTATACAAATTTATAAATACATTTGATTCCTTTCCTTATCTTCCCATTTGGAGTCATTCTTTCTGATCTAACCAATCATAGAATTTTACCCAGATTTTTTGACTATGAGTTCTATCTTTTTGTTTAATTATGTGGCTTAAATTGTCTAATTCTGCAAACTCCGTCACTCTATCTATGATCGTTTCTATTGTTGGGGTGGGTTCTCCTTTCCATATTTTTGCCCAACTCAATCTTGCTGCTGTAATTATATGGACCAATAGTTTTGTTTCCTCTTTAGTTATGCTCTCCGGGGTCATATTAAGTAGAAATATTTCCGGTGTTAACGGTACTTTTATCTTTAATATTCCCAATATAAGTTTTTGTATTTTTTTCCAAAAAATTTGTGCTTTCCTACAGCGCCACCACATGTGGTAAAACGTTCCAACATTTTTCTTACATTTCCAGCATAAATTAGAGCTATTAAGAAAACATTTAGCAATCTTATCTGGCGACCAGTGCCACCTATGAAACATTGAAACATGTATGAAAAAAAAATGTAGGGACCTTTCATTGTCTGATGTTACCTGACGAAGGGAGCTTTGACTCTCAAAAGCTGGTACCCCCCAAAATCTTGTCTTTAGGTTGCTCCTGGAATCAAATCTAGCTGTTCATTTAGCAACAGAAGAAGAAGAGATTGGATTTATACCCCGCCCTTCATGCGGAGTCTCAGAGCGGCTTACACTCTCCTTTCCCTTCCCCTCCCCACAACAGACACCCTGAGAGAGCTCTTTCCAGAACTGCTCATGAGAGAACAGCTCTGAGAGAACTTGTGATTGGCCCAAGGTCACACCAGCAGCTGCATGTCGAGGAGTGAGGAATCAAACCTGGTTCTCCCAGATTAGAGCCCACGCTCCTAACCTCTACACCAAACTGAAGAAGAGGTTGGATTTATACTCTGCCTTTCGCTTCCTGAAGGAGTCTCAGAGTGCTTTACCATCTCCTTTCCCTCCCCCTCCCCATGACAGAAATCCTGTGAGGTAGGTGGGGCTGAGAGAGCCCTTTCAAGGACTGCTCTTGAGAGAACAGCTCCGAGAGAACTTGTGACTGACCCAAGGTCACCCAACTGGCTTCATGAGGAGGAGTGGGGAATCGAACCCGGTTCTCCCAGATTAGAGTCTGCGCTCCTAACCACTACACCAGACTGGCAAGAGATCCAAGGAACAGTGCAGCTGGACTAGGATTATAGAATCAGGAGACAGTGTGAACAATGAATTACCTAGGTGGCTCGAATAACAAAGGTTAGAAGAGAATCCAGTGAAAGCAGAATAAAACCTAGAATAATTCTGTTACAAAGGCGCCCTCCTAGGCTCTTCCATTGTGCTACAGTCTTGATCCCCTTGGCCAGTGTGGTGTAGTGGTTAAGGGCACAGGCTCTAATCTGGGAGAACCAGGTTTGATTCCCCACTCCTCCACTTGCACCTGGCTGGATGACCTAGGGCAAGCCATAGCTCTGTACCAGCTGTTCCCTCAAGGACAGCTTGGGAAAGAGCTCTCTCAGCCCCACCTACCTCCCAGGGTGTCTGTTGTGGGGAGGGGAAGGGAAAAGGAGTTTGTAAATCGCTCTGAGACTACAAGTGAGTGAAGGGCGGGGTATAAATCCAATTTCTTCTTCTTCTTCTTAATAAAAATGCCTTCCTGAACATTTCTGTTTTGCACATTCTATGGAATGACAGAGGTGTGGGAACCTTCCTGACCCCCTCCAGCAGGCCTCCACATGGTGGGGACCATCACTGAGAATGCCCGTGAGCAGACATCTGCCAATCTTTATCCTTTTTTACGGGGCCACCTTTAAAAGGCCCCGCTCAGATAAGCGAAGATGCTGCACGAGGACGTAGCAGGAGAGGTGGTTTCATGTGAAAGGGCTTTGTAGATGATAACCAGAACCTTGAATTGAATTTGAGAACTGATCGGTGAGCAATCAATCAATCAGTTAACCTGTATTGGCATGACAGATTGGTGAGCATCGGAGCGTCTGTAGAATGGGTGCAGCGTTGTGTGTTTTGCCCGACTTCCGGTATCAACAAACTGGAGCTTCCAAGTGTTCTTTAAGGGCTTGTGTGATTGTGGCGTTGGTTTCCTTCTGCTTCTCGTTCCAGCAAGGGAAGACATCCCTGGATATTGCTGCTCGGGGCAACCACATCAACTTGGCCGACATGATCATCAAAGCAGACCGGTTTTATAAATGGGAGAAGGTGGGTGGTATTCCAAAGCGTTCCGTCTCTCTCAGGATATTCCTTACAGGAAGTTAAGTTATAGACAACAGACAGATAGGTGTCCGTTAAGCGAGGGCTGAAAACATCTTCGAATATCCACAAAGCTGTCTGAAGGGGGAAATGATCAGCCGTGGAATGTAAATGGGCTTGTCTGTTTACTAGTTTTGTTAATTGCCCAATCCCTGCAGTGCGGGCTCTGGGCTATGTATATCGTTCATAAAAACATCAAGATAAAATAATAATAATTAATTTTTTTTTAAAAAAGAGAATAATTAATAACACATTTCAAGCAAGAAGCTGGCATATACTAATTGGTCCCATTTCAGACTGCTGGCTACTTCGTGGGCAGAGAAGAGGAGGGCAAGGCTCCAAACTTGTAGTAGTAGCAGGAGCAGCAAAGGGTGCCAGCTAGGATGGAAACCGCCGCTGTCCTCCACCCAGGGGTCATTTCGAGCAGGAGCTCCAGGGAGCGCAGCTCCGGGAGTTGGTGCCAGCCCCCCCCCCCCCCCGGCAGGGAATGCCTGCTTGTGTCCTGGCTGCAGCAAAATGACCCCGTCCCCTGGAAAGGTCCTTGTTCCTCCGATCAGCCTTCTGAAGGCTTCAGCCACCACTGAAGCTCTCCTCCCAGAATAGTGGTATTTCTGAGGCTTGGATTAGTAGCTGTCCCCTCTCTGCCAGTACCCCCCCCCCCCCGGCAGGGGAATGCCTGCTTGTGTCCTGGCTGCAGCAAAATGACCCCGTCCCCTGGAAAGGTCCTTGTTCCTCTGACCAGCCTTCTGAAGGCTCCAGCCACCACTGAAGCTCTCCTCCCAGAATAGTGCTATTTCTGAGGCTTGGATTAGTAGCTCTGCCAGCTCTTTCTTTCTCTCTCTCTCTCCTTTCTTGCCTCCTGACATACTTCCGGTGATGTCAGCGTGTGTGGCATATGCAAATAAGTTATGCTAGTAATGAGTTATGCTAATGAGCTCCTGCACTTCTTTTTCTACGAAAGGACCCCTGCCTCCACCAAAGGCCTGGCGGAACATCTCTGCCTTACAGGCCCTGCGGAACTGCATAAGGTCCCACAGGACCCTGAGGGTATTTGGCAGAGACTTCCACCAGGTTGGAGCCAGGACCAAGAAGGCCCTGGCCATGGTCGAGCTTTAGGGCCAGGGACTCCCAGCAAGCTGTTATCTGAAGGGTGTAATGCTCTCTCTCCGGAGATGGTCCTGTAGGTCAACACCAAAACCTTGGACTTGTAGTTCAATACCAGAACCTTGAACTTGACTCGGTATTCCCGTCAGGATTTTCACCACAGCATTCTGGGTCAGTTTTAAGGGCCAATGAACTGTGCACATACTTACGAAGGAAAGGTCAGTTTGGCCACGTGAGGAAGACCTCAACCACGGCTTAAGGGGTAAGGAGCAGTTGGTCAGATAGGGGAGTGGAGTGAAGCCAGAGGAAGATGGACGGGCGAGAGCTCGGTGCAGCAAAGGACTGTGGGAAACAAGATGGGCAGAAGGAAGGGCCAAGGAGGAAAGGAGAACTTTGACAAGAAGGTGGAACAGCAGCAGCGATGCCCGAGAGCCCGCAGGGAGTGAGATGGAGGAGGCAGGAAGCGAGGGCCAAAAGAAATGAGAAGCTTGGATTGACTTCATACAGAAGCCAGGGAGGCTAGAGTCTCTGGCGAGCAGAAGAAGGTTTGGAGGCTGGAGAACTGTAAGTCAAACGGGAAGGGCTCTGGCTCAGTGGTAGAGCGTCTGCTTGGCATGCAGAAGGTCCCAGGTTCAGTCCCCAGCATCTCCAGTTGGAAGGACCAGGCAGGAGGTGATGGGAAAGACCTCTGCCTGAGACCCTGGAGAGCTGTAAAGAGGGGCTATGGCTCAGTGGCAGAGGCTCTGCTTGGCATGCAGAAGGTCCCAGGTTCAGTCCCCGGCATCTCCAGTGGAAAGGACTAGGCAGGAGGTGATGTGAAAGACCTCTGCCTGAGACCCTGGAGAGCTGTAAAGAGGGGCCGTGGCTCAGTGGTAGAGCCTCTGCTTGGCATGCAGAAGGTCCCAGGTTCAGTCCCCAGCATCTCCAGTTGGAAGGACCAGGCAGGAGGTGATGGGAAAGACCTCCGCCTGAGACCCTGGAGAGCTGTAAAGAGGGGCTGTGGCTCAGTGGGAGAGCCTCTGCTTGGCATGCAGAAGGTCCCAGGTTCAGTCCCCAGCATCTCCAGTTGGAAGGACCAGGCAGGAGGGGATGGGAAAGACCTCCGCCTGAGACCCTGGAGAGCTGCAAAGAGGGGCTGTGGCTCAGTGGAAGAGCCTCTGCTTGGCATGCAGAAGGTCCCAGGTTCAGTCCCCGGCATCTCCAGTTAAAAAGACCAGGCAGGAGGTGATGGGAAAGACCTCCGCCTGAGACCCTGGAGAGCTGTAAAGAGGGACTGTGGCTCAGTGGCAGAGCCTCTGCTTGGCATGCAGGAGGTCCCAGGTTCAGTCCCCGGCATCTCCAGTTAGAAAGGACCAGGCAGGAGGTGATGGGAAAGACCTCCGCCTGAGACCCTGGAGAGCTGTAAAGAGGGGCTGTGGCTCAGTGGAAGAGCATCTGCTTGGCATGCAGAAGGTCCCAGGTTCAGTCCCCGGCATCTCCAGTTAGAAAGGACCAGGCAGGAGGTGATGGGAAAGACCTCCGCCTGAGACCCTGGAGAGCTGTAAAGAGGGGCTGTGGCTCAGTGGGAGAGCCTCTGCTTGGCATGCAGAAGGTCCCAGGTTCAATCCCCGGCATCTCCAGTTTAAAAGGACCAGGCAGGAGGAGATGGGAAAGACCTCCGCCTGAGACCCTGGAGAGCTGTAAAGAGGGGCTGTGGCTCAGTGGGAGAGCCTCTGCTTGGCAAGCCGAAGGTCCCAGGTTCAGTCCCCGGCATCTCCAGTTTAAAAGGACCAGGCAGGAGGTGATGGGAAAGACCTCCACCTGAGACCCTGGAGAGCTGTAAAGAGGGGCTGTGGCTCAGTGGGAGAGCCTCTGCTTGGCAAGCCGAAGGTCCCAGGTTCAGTCCCCGGCATCTCCAGTTGGAAGGACCAGGCAGGAGGTGATGGGAAAAACCTCCGCCTGAGACCCTGGAGAGCTGCTGCCAGTGTGACCTTGGTGAACCAAAGGTCTGGTTCAGCAGAAGGCAGCTTCCTGTGTCCAGTTGAGGGAGGTTGGGCTGAGGGAGAGTGACAGGCCCAAAGTCACCCAGCAGTCCTCCACGGCAGGGGCTAAAAACTAGGCCTCCCAGGTGCTAGCTTGGCACTCTGGCCATTAAAACACACAGCCGCATGACCCCCAGATTGGTTGTGTGGCAGCCCCCCAAACGGAGAACCACAAGTGGGAGCTGAGATCAAGCTTTTACCAGTCGTAAGAGCGCATAATGCCCCTGTGTAAATCGATGGTGCGACCTCAGTTGGAATGCTGTGTACAGTCCTGGTCACCACACCTCAGAAAGGATGTTACAGCACTGGGAAAAGGGCAGTAAAGGGCAACTAGAATGATAAAAGGGTCGGAACATTTTCCCTATGAAGAAAGGTTGAGGCACTTGGGGCTCTTTAGCTTGGAGAAACGACGGCTGAGGGGTGACATGATCGAGGTTTACAAGACTGTGCATGGGATAGAGCAGGTAGAGAAAGAAGTCCTTTTCTCCCTTTCTCACAAGACAAGAACTCGTGGGCACTCCATGAAATTGCTGAGCAGTCGGGTTAGAACAGATAAAAGGAAGTCCGTCTTCACCCAAGGAGCGATGAACACGTGGAATTCACTGCCACAGGAGGTGGTGGCGGCTACAAGCATGGAGGGCTTCAAGAGGGAACTGGATAAACATATGGAGCAGAGGTCCATCAGTGGCTATGAGCCACAAAGTATAGATAGGAACTCTCAGTCTGGGGCAAGTGATGCTCTGTATTCTTGGTGCTTCGGGAGGGGGGGCAACAGTGGGAGGGCTTCTAGTGTCCTGGCCCCACTGCTGGACCTCCTGAGGGCCCCTGGTGTTTTTGGCCACTGTGTGACACAGAGTGTTGGACTGGATGGACCACTGGCCTGACCCAACATTGGCTTCTCTTATGTTCTTATTAGCAATTGTAAACAGTAAAAGAACCCAACTTTGGGAAGGGGAAAAAAGAAAAGAAACGTATCTTGAAATGTTTGCAGGATAACCTGAACAGCGACTCGGATTCCTGGGTAGCCAAGCACTTAACCTTCAAGCAGGACCACCGCTTGGAGACACAGCACATCCGCTCGGTCCTGTGGAGGCTTGCAACCAAATACCTCCGTCCCGGCGAATGGAAGAAGCTGGCGCATTATTGGAAGTTCACTGAGGCCCACATCCGAGCCATTGAACACCAATGGGCAGGTAAACCGGCTTGTGTGGAGTGCTTTCTCGCACGGTCCGAGCGATTTCTCTGCCCCTGGTTTGCCTCCTGAGCAGAGAGGGAGAGAATTATCTCGGTCCTGTACACCCGAGGGGCGTGCTCTCTCTCTGCATCCGTGATACACGAAAGAGTAACATTCAAACAGGATCCTACATCCTGGGCTCATTTCGTAGCAGGAGCTCCTTTGCATATTAGGCCACGCACCCCTGAAGTAGCCAATCCTCCAAGAGCTTACAGGGGCCCCTGTAAGAAGAGCTCTGTAAGCTCTTGGAGGATTGGCTACATTAGGGGTGTGTGGCCTAATATGCAAAGGAGCTCCTGCTACGAAATGAGCCCTGCATTTGACCTAATACCAGATGTAACATTTGGAGGGTTTTTTTGTTCGTGTCCCCAGGAACCAAAAGCTATAGGGAACACGGCCATAGGATGTTACTCATATGGCTTCATGGAGTGATCATGGCCGGTGAAAACCCAACCAAAGGACTCTACGAAGGCCTCGTAGGAATTGGGAGGCGAGATCTGGCAGGTAAGGCGCCACCTTGCTTCACTTAAGCCCCCTTGAATGGTCCCGCCCACACCCACACCCATGGCCATCCCATTTCATTTTATTCATATATTACGGTTTTTAGTTGCCACTCACCCAAAGGGTTTTGTGTGGCGATTCACAACATTAAAACCAATCAGGTCAAAACAATACCAAAGCAAGTAACAGATCTAAAATATTCACATTAAAATAATAAAATATGGGGCTATCACCATACCACTATTAAAACAGCCCAAACATGTGGTCACCTTCCAGAGGCCAGCCTAAACTATTCAGCTTTGCATGCCCTGCGGAAACTAAGCAAGTCTGGCAGGGAATGGGGTGTCATCCGAAACTGCATTCCACAGGGCAGGGGCCGCAACTGAGCAGGCCCTTCCGCTGGTGACAGCTAACCGAGCCATCTTGGGGCAGGTACCTGCAAGAGGCCCCTGGCCTAGACGATGTCTGAAATGAGCGTGGGGGGTTGAAACGGGAGAGGAGGTCCTATAGGTATGAGGGCCATTTTATTCTAGATGGAAAAATTGAGGGGCAAGAGCAGAAGAGAATCTTATAGAGGATCAGTTGTCTCCTAACAGAGGGAACTTTTGCATCCTGACAGGAACAAAAGGTTTAATGCTGTATCCACATAGAACAAGGGTGTCTGACCGTTTTTAGCCTGTGAGCACTTTTGGAATTCTGACACAGGGAGACAGGAGCCACCACCAAATGGCCACTGCTGGATGTGGGGCCAAAGACAAAATGGCTGCCGCAGGAGGCGGGGCCACTCAGAGTTAGCCGAAATGCAGGGGAGGGGTAATTCTAAAAATACACCGGGAAAGAGGGGTGAGATGGAATAAAACAAACACTGTGGTGGCAGCCGACACCGCAACAATGTTATTTTAGATTGCATAGCTGATCAGATCGACGGTGGCCAGTCAGAAGCCCTGCTGGGTATGAGCCCTGCCCACTTTCTAAAAACACTTGGTGGGTGCAAAGAAAGATGTTGGCAGGCTAAGAAAGATGTTCGGGGAAGCCTGACATAGAAGTCTCACTCTGCCTTGTCTTCCAAGCTGTAGCAGATTTTTCTTCTTTTGCGATACATCCCCACACCATCATCCTTAAATCATCCACCTTCTAGGCTTTTTGCCTCCTTAGCGTGTTTCCTCAGACTTGGTTTGGTCTGATGTTTCAGGAAGGAATGCAGTTCAAGTGAATTAGCAAACCAAATGGGAAAGAAGGTGCATGTTCTCCTAAAGGTAAAGGTTTCCCTTGCTTGGTAGTTCAGCGGTTAAGACGCTGACCTGCAGACTGGAAGGACGGTAGTTCAGCAGTTCGAGAACTGAGTGATGCATGACGGAGTGAGCTCCCGTCTCTGGCCCCAGCTCCTGCCAACCTAGCAGTTTGAAAGTAAGAAACTGCAAGTAGATAAATAGGTAGCACTTTGGTGGGAAGGTAACAGCGTTCCGTGCGCCTTGGCGTCTAGTCATGCCGGCCATATGACCACGGGGAAGTCTTTGGACAGCGCTGGCTCTTTGGCTTGGAAACGGAGATGAGCACCGCCCCCTAGAGTCAGATCTCCCACCGGAATTGTTACCATTTTCCTTCCATCGGGCCCTTGCCCCTGCTGTTTTCTCTGCCTGCCAGTAGAGGGCATTTATAAAATCACTGGTAATTGCACAACTGAGTTAGAGCAATCCGTCCTCCTGCTCTCAGTCCCCAGCTTTCTTTTTTTTTAAAAATCTCTAGCCTTTTTCGATCTGAAGGTGCATCTACAACCAAAGGGGTTGCGGACCAACAGGCTTTTTAAAAAAGGAACCAGCAGATGCTAGTGAATTAGGGTTGCCAGGTCCTTACTGTCTGCTGGTAGGGGGCTCCAGGCTGCTCCCCTGGATCTTCTGGCCCATGTGCTGGGATGACGTCACCTGGAAGTGATGCCATCATGCTGGGCACATCATGCAGGGGACACTAGCGTTTGCCCAAAAGCAATATGGTCACCATAGAGTTTTTAGCGAAATGCTAGTGTTCCCCTCGCGCCAGGCATGTCAGGGCTCTTCGGAGGCGGGGCTCCCCTTGCCCGCTAGCTGGCCGCCAGCTGATTGGGGGCCCCCGAAATCGGGATGGCAACCCGCTAGTGAATGCCTCTTATATCTGTGGCAGCAAATGGAAAACTGCCACTGCGTCGATACAGCTGACGAAACACAACTAGTCAAACTCTAGAGTCAAATGGGAAGCCCGGTGGTTTAAACTTGATTGCTTAGACTGACTGACACGGGGATTACGGGCAGATCAGGAGGTTTGGATGACATTATGCCTGCGGTCTTGTTTTAAAAAACAGAGAGCATCAGAAAACAAGCCAACGCCGATGTCGCTTCTCCAAGGAAGTGTACGGCAATGTGACCTGTGGAATGGCAGAGTCTTCCAAGAACTGCATCGAGGAAACACCGATGTCGTTTACTGGCCAAAAGGCATCTCTTATAACTTCTCATAAGGGCTCCACGCCATATCAGATGGCAGCGTTTTCCATTCCAAGATCAGGTATCGATAAGATCAACATCAGCAGATTTGTCGAAGAAACCCATCCTTACCAAGGAGGGGGTATTTGGCTGCCTCCTCAGAAAGGGACACTGCAAGAGGAAATAATGTGAGACTGGCAAGGTGATGGATAAGGTTGCACACATCGGCTTATTTACAAACAAATTCCATTGATATCTGTAGGATTTATATCTAGGGAAATGTGATAACGGATACACTGAAAGAGTATGCTCATTACATCTTTTTAAATCAGGGAAAATGAGACGCGGAATCCTTTTAGGTCTTCGGCAGCTCCCCGTTTTTTAAATGCACTGCCACTCTGGTAGCATAGATACAACTGCGGAGACAGCTTGGTTCATTTTTTGCTAAAAGTAATTTTGGTTGCATCTCACGGTTCACAAGGTAAAAATGCATTTGAGTGTTTTTGGGTTTTTAAAAAAAAAAATGGAATGTCACATTCTATTCAGGTCCCAGCCACCCACGCTTATTTTCAGTGTAAATTTTACATTACATTTCTGTAGCTATACCTTTTTTGGGGTACTTTTTTAATAACTGAAAACTAGAGGAAGATGGATTCATCTACATTCAACACCTCTGCCCATGTACACTCTGAAAAGCCTTTTGCTCGAGGGTTTTACTTTGGACTGCCTTTAACAATTTTCAACTGGATTTTTGGCAAATATTAAAACAGCAAAGTTTGCAGTTTCTCTGCCGGTTCCTGTAACTCCTGAAGGGCACCCCTGTCTGGAGTAATGCAGTAATAAGCTGTGGCTGAAAAATGAGACACAAATGCCCTTTGAATGTTGCAGAAACAGACATGTTTACACCTTTTTAAAAAAAAAATGGCATGAGACTTGGCTTAAGAATATAGATGCCTGAACCACCAGGGTACTTTGGACTTGGTTGTACGACGTTTCCGGAGGGGCAGCTACCTCAACCCACAGGAAGATTAAGAACAGCACTCCAGCTTGGGAGGGGGGGGGGAACCAAACGGTTTTACAATCTACAGCCGATACTTTTGTAGCTCATGTTAATTTATGCACCTTAGCTATGCACACTGGAGATCTCTCCTCCCTAGCACATGAAGAGCTACGGCAGGGGTCCCTAACCTTTTCGGCAGCTACCACTAAAACACCATTCTAATCTGCACAGCCCATCAGAAGCCTACTTGATTTCCACCCACCTTCTAAAAACAGTTGGTGGGAATCAAAGCTCCCACAGGCACGATGTCAGGGACCCCCCACCCGGAGCTACAGGTTCACTTGGGGGGGGGGGGGGGATAATGTCAACTGCAGATATTCTTAAAGGGATGCTATACAGACAGGGCAGTCTCGACTTTAAGGTCAAGGGGTCAATTTCAGTCTCAATAACAGGTGAGAGACACCAGTTTGTTTGATACAAAAGTCCTCTTTTCTTAAATTTGTCATGAAGTTTTGTATTTTTAAGAGAACCTGTTTTCAAATAAACCAGTTTTCCCCTCGAACAAATCTCTCTTTAAAACAAAAAACTCAGTCTTTGTGCTTCTGAGCCTAACAGCAGTTGAGATCTTTAGTGGTGGACTTGTGTGTTTCCATTCTAATTTCTAAAGGTAAGAAAAAAACCTGACATTTTATTCGAAAGTTTTATTCTGATAGCAAGGCAGTTTTACAAAAAAATGAATGTTTCAGTCACAAACGAAGTCACCAGCTGGCAAAAAGGATATAAAAGAAAAGAGAAGGCAACGTTGGCACGTCAACATAGGTTTTTTTCCTTAAAGTAAATATTTGATCAAATGATTAAATGACTCTCTAGTCAATCTGCTCGTGATATATACATACAAACACAAACATATACACACAGGGACACACAAACTGTATGCATATTTTTTTAAAAAATAGTCTCTTTAAGAACACAATTGTGAAGGCTTTGGTAGCAAAAGTTTGTCTTCGATTTTTTTTGTTTTAAACAAGTCTTCCAAAGTTACATCCTTAATCATCCAAAGTCAAGCCAGGATAGCCCGCTAACAGTGATGTGAGCAAGTGTTGGTACCTTTATTTCATTTAATGAAATCGGCTTAAGGAAACAAGGTCTGACCCATCGGTTAAAGTAGGAAGGAAAAAGGCGGACTGCAAAGATGCCACTGCAGGGGAAGGCTGCAAAAAAAGACGCTCTGGGTTGCCGCGAGGCCACGAATGCGAGAGCTACGGGGCCTGCTCTTGGTCACTGCTGGCTTGGAGATTGGCTTTCTGGACTGCGAGTTCTTCGGCGCTGACCATGGAGGGGTCGATGGCGGCATATCTGGTACCGTGGAACTGAAGCAAGTGTATCTAGGGAACAGCAAAAGAAGTAGAAAAGGTGTCTCGTGCCCCAACCCCCTTCCTACAAGCCATGGTGTTCTAGCAAGAGTCACTGTGCTGGGCCGGCGAGCCACAGCTCTTGGCCAAAGTCATTGCTGCAGGCCTAGAGCCGAGGGCAGTTTCTCATACTCCTGACCCAGGGCTGCAGTCTTACCCCAGGAAGCGCGTGTCCCATCCCAGGAACAGGCAGGTCTCTCTCCCCCACCCTTCCCCAATCCTGTAGAGGAGCTGCCCCATCCAGAAACACAGCCGTGTCCAGGGGAATGCACCCAAGTGGCCGCCTCGTCCCTGACAGCCAGGGGCATGGGGAGATGCGGCCAGCTGTACGGACTACACTTTGCTACTATTCCTTCAAAGTTTTGTTCAAGGTATAAGCTTGCACACAAAAGGTTATGCGCCCAGAATAAAACTTTGTTGGTCTTAAAGGCACCCCTGGACTCGAACTTTGTTCTAGCGCTTCAGACCAAGACTACTCCTTCCTGGGAGTGGGGAGAAGTCTGACTCCCATTTTCTTAAAAACCCTTTCTTTCCACCCAAAGTTAATCCATTACAGCACAGAAACCCTCCCACTCCCTGTCGTATAACGGGGGGTTTCTTCCAGAGGCAGAGTGGTGGTGTGGTTACAGCGTCAAACTACAATCGGGGAGTCCTGGGTTCGAATCCCCATGTGCTGTGTGAAACTCACTGGATGACCTTGGGCCATTCACTCACACTCAGCCCAGCGTACCTCACAAGTGTTGTTGTGAGGATACAATGGGGGAACGGAGACTCAAGTGCGCTGCCCTGATTTCATAGGAAGGGCAATATAAACCGGGGGGGGGGGGGCACACATTCAAAAGCTGCAGGTCAAGAGGTGAGAATTTTGTGGGCTTCTTTAAAAATGGTGTTACTCAATCAGTACCTGGCTGGTAAATAGGAGTGCCAGCTCTGGCTTGGGAAATTCCTAGAGATTCAGGGGGTGGAGCCTGGGGAAGGCGGGGTTTGGGGAGGGGAGGGACTTCAGCATGGTACGATGCCACGGAATCCACCCTCCAAAGCAGCCACTTTCTCCAGGGGAACTGATCTCTGGAGATCGACCGTAAAAGCAGGAGGTTTCCAGGCTCCACCTAGAGACTGGCAACCATATTGATGAGAAGAGGAGATTGGATTTTTACCCCACCTTTCACCCGGAGTCTCAGAGCGGCTTACAATCTCGTTTCCCTTCCCCTCCCCACAACAGACACTCTGTGAGGTAGGTGGGGCTGAGAGAGCTCTTTCAAGGACCGCTCCTGAGAGAACAGCTCTGAAAGAACTATGGCTTGCTCAAGGTCATCCAGCAGCTGCATGTGAAGGAGTGGGGAATCAAACCCAATTCTCCCAGATTAGAGTCTGCGCACTTAACCACTATGCCAAACTGGCTCTCATTTACTGATGATAAACCAATTTTTGTGTAGCGCCTCCTTTTCCTGAAAGCTTGACACAAAGCTCCGGGTTTCCAGCCAAGCGCCGAACAGAAGCTGGAGAGACTTACTTGGACATAGAGGTTGACCTCGGCACTTCTGCAGAGATAGGGGAAGTTGCCCCCCGTCTTGAGGTGGGCCCTCCGGGCATTGGGGTACAGCTTATACATTTCTTCCTTTGCTTCGGTCGAAAGAGCGCTCTGGTCGAAGACCTGGGAAGCAAGCAGGGGGACCGGTCAGGCCCTTGCGATCTTCTGCACTTTCTGCAGATCGCAGTGCCGGGTGGGTTTTCCAAACAGAGAGGAACAAGCTTGGAGTCCAGCCTGAGGACCTGGGCAGGAGACACCTCCTGTGAAAAGCGGGGCTGGCATTCCGTGGCTGCAGTACAGGCAGGGCGTGGGCCCCCTGGGTCTTGGAAGGGTGCCACTGTGCTCAGTGGACCGTCATTGAGCTATTGTTGGCCAAATCTGATCTTAGCCCTTCTCTGCCCTGGCTTGAGGGGTTTTACAACATAACCAGTGCTCCCTCTAAGCTGAGTTAGTGTGAGCTAGCTCACAGATTTTTAGCCTCCGGCTCACACCTTTTTGTCTCAGCTCAGGAAGGATGTGGCTCCACAGCCAACTAATTTACGTAGTATCCAAATCGCTCACTCCCAACTTTAATGCCAGTGGCTCACAAAGTAGAACTTTTGCTCACAAGGCTCCACAATTTAGAGGGAACACTGAACATAACCCAGATTGAGTCTCTCTCTCTCTCTCTCTCTCTCTCTGGCTGGAGGCAGAGAGATTCTCCTTGGACATCGATGCTCCTCAGCTCAGCAAGCTGCATTCATAAAAGTCAGGCTGTGCATTATTACAGATCTGGTGGAAATGAATTCCTTCTGGACAGCCTTTAATACTACTCAGCCATTCAGCATCTTAATGACTGAAGTCACGTCATGGTACTAATCAGACTGGCATAATTTTCCCGGGTTTTATCCATGTCTTGATAAGACCCCAAGGCTTCCTGGTTATCTTAAACTCTGTTGGTGCTCTTACAAAGAGCTTCAAGAGGGGAACTGGATAAACATATGGAGCAGAGGTCTGCCAGTGACTATAAGCTACAAGGTATAGAAGAAGAAGAAGAAGAAGAGATTGGATTTATATCCCACCCTCCACTCCCCAAGAGAGTCTCAGAGCGGCTTACAAACTCCTTTTCCCTTCCCCTCCCCACAACAGACACCCTGGGAGGTAGGTGGGGCTGAGAGAGCTCTTTCCCAAGCTGTCCTTGAGGGAACAGCTGGTACAGAGCTATGGCTTGCCCAAGGTCATCCAGCCAGGTGCAAGTGGAGGAGTGGGGAATCAAACCCGGTATAGGTGGAACACTCTGTCTGGGGCAGTGATGCTCTGTATTTGTGGTGCTTGGAGGGCAAGAGTGGGAGGGCTTCTGGAGTTCTGGCCCTGCTGGTGGACCTCCTGATGGCATCTGTGCTTTGGCCACTGTGTGACACAGAGCGCTGGACTGGATGGACCATTGGCCTGATCCAACATGACTTCTTTGATGTTCTTATATGGAGCAGAGGTCCACAAGTGGCTCTTAGCCACAACGTATAGATGGAACACTCTGTCTGGGGCAGTGATGCTCTGTATTCTTGGTGCTTGGGGGGCAACAGTGGGAGGGCTTCTGGTTTCCTGGCCCCACTGCTGGACCTCCTGAGGGCACCTGGTGTTTTTGGCCACTGTGTGATACATAGTGTTGGACTGGGTGGGCCATTGTAGTCCCCTCACCCCACCAAATGGCCGAAGGAGAAATTACGTACATCCATGATAGTTACAGGAATGTCTCTGATTTTGTGAGGTTCCACATAGGAATTCTGGCAATTGAGGGTAAGTCTTGAAGCGAGCTCACTCTGACCCAGGCTTTCCAACTGTCAGAAAATGGCGAAGAGGGAAAAAAACAAGATTAAGTCAGTTTAAAATAAGAGAATTTATCCAGATGAGGATTATTCATGCAATCAAACGTCTGTATCCAGTACATAAAATGCCTTTTAGAACCAATCATGCATACACAAAAGAAATCGGTCATTCGTTTGACATCCGAGAGTCTTTTACCCGATCAACCATGAAATCGATTCCGTCGGCCATTTCTGGATCCATGGGGCCAGAAGCAAAGTTCCCAAGGACAATTTTCTTCAGCATAAAGGCGGGCAGGAGCCAAAAGCTAGGAGGAGAAGAGAAATGTAAGATGCTTTGGAGGGGAAACATTTCTCCTATTTTCACAATGCGCATTGGCTTGCCACATAAAACATTATGTGCAAACATTAAAATGGCACACATACTGAAAGAGCAAAGACCACTGCGGCCTCATTAAACTTGAGTCGCTGTTTGTGCTAATGTGACCGTGGAAACATTTTAGCCTTATTAAAATGCGGGGAAATATTTCCAGTTCCAAAAGCTAATTCAAAAAAGCAGTCCATCCCCCCCCGGCCCCCCGCAGTAACTTTTCTATGGCAAAGGCAGCATTCCCATTGGCTTTCCTAATCCAAGTTCAGAGGCGGTCAGCAACCAATGGATTGTAATAACATGCATCCAGGGGTCATTTCGCAGAAAAAGAGGTGCAGGAGCTCATTAGAATAAGTCATTAGCAGAACTTATTTGCATATGCTACACCACCTGACATCACCGGAAGTGTGTCAGAAGGCAAGAAAGAAAAGAGAGAGAGAGAGAGAAAGCTGGCAGAGAGGGGACAGCTACCAATCCAAGCCTCAGAAATAGCACTATTCTGGGAGGAGGGCTTCAGTGGTGGCTGAAGCCTTCAGAAGGCTGGTCAGAGGAACAAGGACCTTTCCAGGGGACGGGGTCATTTTGCTGCAGCCAGGACACAAACAGGCATTCTCCCGCGGGGGGGGGGGGGGGGGGGGGGGCTGGCACTAACTCCCAGAGCTGAGGTCCCCCGAGCTCCTGCTCAAAATGGCCCCTGCATGCATCCCATTTGGCTACAACCCCCCGCCCCCAAGTATTTGTGTGTTTTTCCCTGCACTTCACCTGTTAGCCGTCCATGTCTGGTTGAAGATTGAGGTGTCACTGAAAGCGTTGCATAGAACCAGGGACTGGACTCTGGGTGATTTATGAGTGTATTCTGCAAACTTCTGGGCCAGGAAGCCTCCCAAAGAAGCGCCAAATAGGTGAACCTAATTTTAGAACACAGAGATGACTTAGCAGGATACTAACAACGTTTAACAGTATTGATACCGAGCATTTATGTTTTCCTTTTGAGTGGCCAAAGCGCTTCACGTGCATTTGGCTCATAAAGTCTCACGACAGCCCGGCAGGGTAGGGTGGAGGTATTAGGCTGAATGTGACAGGCCAGAGACTGTCCAGTGATTTCACGCCGGAGATTACATACCTGGTGTTCCCAAACCAGATCTCTGGCTGAAATCCTAAACGTGCTTACGAAGGAGTAAGTGACACTGAGCTCAGCAGGAACACATGTAAAATGGAAACGCCAGCCACCTGGCTCACAGTGTTCGTGCAGTAACAAATCAACGGGATTTTTAGGCAGGCCGCTTCCCTCTCTGACCACTGGACTTCTTTCGAACACAACAGATTATTAATGTTGAAACGTCTCCCCCCACAATAAAATCAGGGACAGAAGTGTTGACATTTGGCCGTTCACTCTTGTACATGCAAGCTAGCGTTCAATGAATCTGCATCTTCAAGACTGCTTTGTTACAGATCTGTTATAGTAGAAGACTGGAATACAAGAAGGGGACCACAGTACAGATGGTAGAAAACAGGGCTATTTTGGGGCAGGAATGCACAGGAACGGAGTTCCCGCTGGCTTCCAGGTTGGCCACGCCTACAGCCTCCCCCCCTTGGGTTTCCCAGGTGCCTCGCAAGCCGCGGGGCCCCTGGGGAAGCCAATCTGATCCAGGGAGGGAAGGCAGTTTAAACTGCCTCCCCTCCTCAGGTTCCCCAGGTGCCCCACAGCTGTGGGACACCTGGGAAAGCCAATCCAGAAGCTGCCTTCCTTCCCTTGGGTTCCCCATGAGCCCTGCAAGCCGCGGGGCACCCGGGGAAGCCGATCCTGGGAGGGAGCTGCACAGTCAAGGGTGTGGCCTAATATGTTAATAAGTTTCTGCTGTTGGGTGTGGCCTATTTTGCTAATGAGTTCCTGCTGGGCTTTTTCTACAAAAAAAGCCCTGGTAGAAAATATTTACACTAAAGCACTGTGCAATGGACAATAAAGTAATCTTAAATTAACTCAAAACAAGACATTCAAGAATTTTTTTTCCAAAATACAATGTTGGCCCCAAAGGAAGGCAAAGGCAGCAGAAACAAGTCAATACCAGCTCTCGTTGTCTTACTAGTTTTCTATCTAGTAGAAAACTAGTTTTCTATCTTCAATTTGTCTAGACTTTCATGTCATCCTGTGCAGGGGAAATGCTGTACTTTTGAAAAAAAATCTTGAATGTCTTGTATTTAATGTACTTTAAAATTATTGTGATTGTGTAATAATAAATTAGCATCATAAATACCAATATATTGGAATAAATAAACCAAAAAATTTGAATTTAAGATCACATTATTGTTCATT
This sequence comes from Lepidodactylus listeri, assembly GCA_029233225.1. NCBI lineage: Eukaryota > Metazoa > Chordata > Lepidosauria > Squamata > Gekkonidae > Lepidodactylus > Lepidodactylus listeri. Next base: position 6,994,097 of record JARCFY010000021.1, on the reverse strand, counting down.
ACATGGTGCTTTAGTATGAATAGTAGAAGACTGAGCAATTTCTAACCAGAAGCAGAAACCTAAAGAAGGAACTTAAAGGGGGTCCTGAAAGCAGGGACAAAATTAATGAAAGATAGCCAGGCAGTCATTTGTGGTTTTCCGGTTTTGGAGCACTGAACGTTATTTTGAATAAACTTGACACTTTTTACATAACGTTTCTGTTGAAAGCACAGGCTGTTTTGTCAATCCCAGGGCACTAACTTTATCCAGCTGCAGATGATCTAAGAGTTTTCTGAATCCGTCGCAGAACTCAAAGATATCCCAGTAAACTGGATACTGCAACTAAAAATAATGAGAAAAGAGGTTAGCAAGATGGAAGGGAGAGGCAAATATAATTCCCCCCCCCCACACACACACACTCACCTTTAATTTTGTGTCTGCACCTTCTGGCATTTGCATCACTTAACAATTTAGGAACCAGCATGCAACCTGGAGTATACGTTTGCATTCTGGAGAGAGGCACACCCGTCTTTGTCTGCTAATTCTACTGAAACCCCTTCATTTCTTATGGGTGCAACTTCTGGTTGTGTCTGGATTTCATTTTTGCCCAACTGTCCCTAAAATATTTCAAGGTAACTTCAATATTAGGTGACCGGTTACAGCTGTCCTTACTCAAGAGTTACCCTGTAGACAGCCACTCATGATTTTTCAGGATAATTTCCTAACAGGTACCTGCAGAACTCAGCTGTGTTCTGAGTTCCCAGACTGCCCTCTACCAAGGGTTTGGTTTCCGTTCTGTGTATATCACAAGCCCTGAACTCCTAATAAGGCCAAGATTCCAAACTGTGCCTAAGTTGGAGTGGTGGAAAAAGAGCTTTGACATTCTGAGGGACTTCCAAAAGTCCCATTCCTGTATAAAAACTGGGAGACACACAGTGGCCTCCTCAATCAATCCTAAATTTCTTTATTTAAAACAGGGGTGGGCAAATTGCGGCCCGGGGGCCACATGCGGCCCGCCACAGAGTTTTTTGCGGCCCACCAAGACAGTCGGCCACGGGAAAATGTTCTCTATATTTGGGTCTACATATATCTGTGAGCAAAATTTTTCTTGCATGAAGATCAACAAGAGTAAATATAAATGCTCTTTGACAGACATTAACTTGCAGGCTGTGATGAGAATCTCAACAAGCAATCTCACTCCTGATTTCAAAAAAATTGTAGAAAAGTGTGATAGGGTACATTTGTCTCATTAAACTGATTCTAAAATTAAATGTGCTTGCAGCTATAGATGATATGAAATCAGCACAATAAATAAATTGAATAAAACTACCACTATTTTATTTAATTTATATTTACTGATTTTTATGATACAATTTATACCTTTTCTGAAATGTAAAGTTAACTAATGAATGCAATCACTTTAAAAGGTGCGGCCCTCCGCTAACCTCTGCTCCCACAAAGTGGCCCCCGAGCCAAAACAATTGCCCACACTGATTTAAAACATTTATTAGCTGCTTTTCTTCCTTATAGAGCTCAAAGGGGCTGAAAATATGGATAAAATACACAAAATAGTAAAGGTAAGGGTTTCCCTTGCTCAAAAGCCAGTCGAATCCAACTCTAGGGGGTGGTGCTCATCTCCATTTCCAAGCTGAAGAACCAGCGCTGTCCAAAGACTTTTCCATGGTCATGTGGCCGGCATGACTAAACGCCGAGGCGCACGGAATGATGTTGCCTCTCCACCAAAGCGGTACCTATTAATCTGCTTGCAATTTCTTGCTTTCGAACTGCTAGGTTGGCAGGCGCTGGGGCCAGAGACAGGGGCTCACTCTGTCACGCAGCACTCGCGTTCCGAACTGCTGAGCTACCGACCTTCCGGTCTGCAGTTCAGCGTCTTAACCTATGAGCCACCGTGGGAATGTGAATAAAATACACAAAACAGAGTACATAAAACCAACATTTAAATCCCTCCACGCCAAGGCATCAATACATACGGCTTTGAGGGCATACAACAAATGGGTTGAGGGTCCTCGCCATTGGAGCAGATTTCAGGAAAATACTCACAGCAATGACTCTGTAGCCCCATCCGGACAGGGCTAAGATCTGCTGGAAGAACACATCTGCAGTGCCGCTGACTGGCGGGAGGAATATAAGGGGGCACCGGATACTCCGAGGACCCGCATCGTAGAGTGACCACACTTTACTGTCGTCGTCATCTACTATGATCTGGAAGATAATTCAGAACATGTTAAGTGACCTTCGCCTTAACATCAGAAGAGCCCTGCTGGATCAGACCAGTGAGGGTCCATCTAGTCCAGCCTCCCATCTCACACAGTGGCCAGCCAGTTCCTCTGGAGGGCCAGCAACAGGGAAGAGAGGCCGAGGCCTTCCTAAAAGCATCAGAAGAGCCCTGCTGGATCAGACCAGTGAGGGACCATCTAGTCCAGCATCCTGCCTCACACAGTGGCCAACCAGTTCCTCTGGAGGGCCAGCAACAGGGCAGAGAGACTGAAGGCTTCCCCCTGATAAGAACCTCAGAAGAGCCCTGCTGGATCAGACCAGTGAGGGACCATCTAGTCCAGCATCCTGTCTCACACAATGGCCAGCCAGTTCCTCTGGAGGGCCAACAACAGGGCAGAGAGGCTGAGGCTGTCCCCCTGAGAAGAACCTCAGAAGAGCCCTGCTGGATCAGACCAGGGAGGGCCCATCTAGTCCACCAGCATCCTGTCTCACACAGTGGCCAACCCGTTCCTCTGGAGGGCCAACAACAGGGCACAGTGTCAGAGTCTCCTAAAGTCTCTGCCATTAATTGTGGATATCTGGGGGCTCTATCTGTAATTTACGGTTTGCCTTGAGGTTTATTGCCTGTCCTGCTCAATGTATCATTCTTTCCCCGGGAGGGTGGCTTGCTACATTCCATCACGTCACATAAACAGCCTGGCTATCTGGGCTCGTCACCTCCCTTTTCTCTCTCCGGAGACTCGAATGTTTTATCTGCTTTTGTAACCTTGGGGAACTGTGGAACTGTTGTTCTAGCCAGGTGTCTGGTCTGCAAAACTGCAATTCGAGTTCACTAAGGGGCATGGGGGGGGGATTTTAGTGCTTTTGCGCCTTTTCCGTGAGAACCAACGGCTTAGTGAATTTCGCGCTTTTTTGTAATCATCCTGATTGGCCCTCTGCCTGCTATTACCTGAAGGTGGGGGGTATATTAATCCTTGCTGTCTGTAACCAAGTATCTCTAACAAACATGAAGTACCTGAACCATCATTAAGAATAAAAGAACTCTTTGCTTTAATCAAAGTTCTGGCTTATTGGTTAGATTCAGAAGTCTCACACACAGAGGCCGAGGCCTTCATAAGGACACAAGAAGAGCCCTGCTGGATCAGACCAGTGGTCCATCTTGTCCAGCATCCTGTCTCACACAGGGGCCAGCCAGTTCCTTTGCAGGGCCGACAACAGGGCCGAGAGGACAAGACTTTATTTATTTATTTAGCTTTTACCCCGCCCACCCCACCAAGGCAGGCTCATGACGGCTTACATGAATCCAATAAAACAGTATGCATTTCAATACAAAATCCATTAAAAACAACTCCTTGTTTAAAGAAGTATTTCCTTTTGTCTACCCAAAATCTTGCCACGTAGTGGCTGCTTTTGAGATGTGTAGTCTTAATTTCACAACTCCCTTTGACGGCACACCACAGGGTACGCACACCACATTCTCCTTGAAGCGAGCTTGCCTCGCAGTTCCTCCTTAAAAGAACTTTGCATGGATATTTGTTGCTCAGGATGCACTTTAGGCAAGCCAGAAAAGAACAGAGGCCTGCATCTAGAGTTCCCCCCCACGAGTCACATTTGTGCTTAGACCCACACGTCTATGTTATGATTACTCTGACACCACCATACAGAGTCATGAAGCACCACATCACAAGCGCACGCCCAGACTATGGCTTAGAACATGGTGGAAATCTGAACAGTATGAGACCAAGGATGTGGTGGCGACCTCAGCAGGTTCAATGAAGCAGCGATTTTACCATATTAAGCAAAAAGAGAAATGGTAAGGTATACAGCAGCTTCACAACCTCACGATACAGACTGCAAAAAATATTTCATGTTTTTTTCCCCTTTACTTTTAAGATACCCACATCCTGCCCTCCGTGATCGCCAGCAATTTGTTATAGCGACCCCCTTAGAGCCATTCAGGTGGGGTAGCCGTTTTGGTCTGAAGCAGCAGAACAAAGTTTGAGCCCAGGGGCACCTTTAAGACCAGCAAAGTTAGATTCTGGGTATAAGCTTTTCTGCGCATGCACACCTCTTATCTGAAGAAGCATGCATGCCCAGGAAAGCTTATACCCAGAATTGAATTTTGTTGGTCTTAAAAGTGCCACTGGACTCAAACTTTGTTCCCTTTAGAGCCAGACATTCAAGACACCAGAAAGCTGCATCCATTGCAGCTAAACAGTTGAATCCCACCACAGGATAGCAGAAACAAAACTCTGCTTAAGGCAGTTCCATTTGCGCGAGAGCTACCGTAAGGCCAAGTGCTGATCTTCCATTTCTGATGGATGTTGTTATATGTACAAAGTAAAAGCTATTTGATGTCACTGTTAGAGCACAACGTTTCCAAGCCTGTGGACCTTTTCGCCCTCCGGACACGGGGGGTTGGGAGCAGCCACCAAAAAGCCCCTGCAGGAGGCAGAGCCAATGACGAAATAGCGACCACAAGAGGCAGAGCCAACCACGAGAGGTCAGGGAGCAAGCTCTGCAGAAGCACCGTTTCGGAGGACGCCTTTTAAAAACGAACATATTATTTAAAAACGTTCTCTTGCATACACACAGGTCCACTACCTGACTTTGGGCTACCAAAATAAACAATATCCGCTAGAGACAACGCCATCAAAAATCGGCAAAATGTATACTATATTCACAAATATAAAGTTGGTGGTGTCACAACATCAAAAATAAGTGCATCCTACAACTATAAACAAGGTATAAAATACAATGTTTTCCTCCTCCAAATGTAGCCCATGTAGTCAATTCAACGTAGGAGGAGGAATCCACGTTTCCAAAACACTTTCAAATCAGCCTTTGCAAAGACGCCATTTTAGATACTTGAAGGAAACTCTTCCATCAACTTCTTCAGTTTGCCGGGCTGCATAGTTGGAACCCGATTTCAACGATTTCTACTGACAACTAGGTTCATTTGCTCTTCACACGCTGAACCTTGTCGACAGGAGAAATGGCTGAAATCGGGTTCCAACCATGCAGCCGGTAAACTGAAGAAGTTGATGGAAGCGTCTCCTTTAAGTATCTTTTTTAAAAGTGTTTATTTGTAGTTTCTAAATAATACAAATGTCATTTTAGATAACATCCTTGGTTCAATATTACATAGTTTTCCATAGTTTAACAATGAATTAGTTCAATTTCGTATCAAGAACCTAATCACAGGATGCAAGCCTCCTAGGTGGGGCCCACAAAGACCTCCAGCACATCGGCTATCTCCATTTAGGTCTTGAACTGCCCTAAGGTAAGTATTTTCTCTCTTTTACTAACTCTTTCTTGATCTTTTCTTAATAAAGTACTATCTCTTTCTTATTTACTAGATGCATCTTTTTCTACAATTATTTCTAAACAATTCTTATAAAATTCCCCTTTTATGTACCTAATTTCGAGTCTATACAAAGTTAGCATCTAACCACTTATACACCATCTTTCGTCAAACAGAGCCATCTCTTGACCGCTTAGTATCATGTTGCGTCTATCCCTTTCAGCCAGGTCTAAAAATCTGTGAATTACTTCCCTTTCTGAGGGGATTTTATCCAGTTTCCAAACTTTAGCGAGCAAAATTCTTGCAACTGTCATAATGTAAACCAACAATCTAACTTCATTTCTTGTAAAGCCATCTGGAATTATGTTTAAGAGATAAGTCTCTGGATTTAGCTTAAGATTCATATTTAGCATTTCTTGTATAGTTAATTTGATCATTCTCCAGAATATCTGAATCTTAGGGCAACTCCACCACATATGATAAAAACGTTTCAATATTTGTCTTACATTTCCAACAAGTTTTTGAGGTATTTTTATGACATTTGGCAATTTTATCAGGGGACCAATACCATCTATGGAACATCTTCAAAATGTTTTCCTTGTAAGAAATAGCTCTCATAAACTTAGCCAATTTCCATGACTTAAGTATCTAGAATGGGTGTCTTTGCAAAGGCTGATTTGAAAATGTTTTGGAAACGTGGATTCCTCCACGTTGAATTGACTACATGGACTATATTTATCTTTGAAGGAGGAAAACATATGTATCTTATGTCTTCTTTATAGTATGCATTTATTTTTGATGTTGTAACACCACCAGGTTGATATTTGTGAATACAGTATATATTTTGGCAATGTTTGATGGTGTTTTCTCTAGTGGATATTGTTTATTTTGGTTCTCTGTGATGCTAGTTTCCCCAGCATTTTTACTTTGCGCTACAGCGGCAGCTGCGACTGAAGCAACTTCTAAAAAACCTGCACAGCCAATCAGATCTCCAACAGCCAATCTGAAGCCCTCCTGGCCAAAAGCTCCACGGGGCCCCACCCACTTCCTAAAAACAGTTGGTGGGCCAGCAGAAAAAATATTGGCAGGCACCACGGAGCCCCTGGGGAACCCTTCATTAGAATCCCGTTCAGAGGGGCGGTATGATTTGATCAAAGGAGGTCATTGCTGGGGGGAAGGGGGTGCTGGAATATCCCTTGCGATACATCTTGTGCAAATCGAAATGCAAAACGGAATGCAGTCAAGGTCCTTTGGAACCAGGGCCACTTGCAAGGACTTCCTTGCATCCGCACAGGAGCTCTTGCATGAGTGGAAACGTTTCGTGGGGATCCAGCCCCTTCTCTTCGTGACTTTTCTCTGCAAGCAGTATAACACACTTAATGTCATCTCAGCTCGCAGCTTCTGGTGTGTCTGTTGCCAGCCTACACGTATCTGCAGGCAGAACTGCAGACGCAAAACCAAATCGAGTTGTTGTTTTCTTAACCCGAAACCAGTTTTATAACTAAAGCCGTGCACAGCATTTGCGCATAATCCCCCATTAGCTTTTGAGATTCCCTTACTGTAAATCAAGAGACGTGAAATGATCTGATACCCATTTCAGATCGGGGAAAGCATTAAGAGCATCGTTTTCTTCCTTCCACTCCCCCACAGCTGCTTTTAGTCAACCCTAACCCTATCCAAATTCACTGTTTTGTTTTTTAATGGTCACAAGAGTTACGCCTACTCCATGCGTATGTGCCTGGGGTATGAGCGCAGGCAAGGAGACCAGTCATGTGAGCCTCAAGACCTTCTGCTTTGGAGCCACTCCAGTTCTTAGATAAGAGGCGGAAGGAAACCGCAGATATTTTAAGGCCTCGCTCAGACTTGCCCTGCCCCCAAACTGCCTCAATCATGAGACGGAAACTATACTTTGGGGGTGGGTGAGGAACGTATCTGCCCTTCACGGTTCAGAGGAGAGTGATATACAGCTGACTACCTTCCTTAGCAATTGCAGGCTGAACAATGACATCTAAAAAACTCTTCTAAATCCAGTCTAACAGAGAAGAGCGAGAAGAATCCAGTAGCACCTTAAAGACTAACCAGATTTCTGGCAGGGGAGGAGCTTTCGTGGCTCACAAAAGCGCCTTCCCTGCCAGAAATCTGGTTAGTCTTTAAGGTGCTACTGGACTCTAGTTCTTTTTTAGTCCTAAAAAGACTTTGTGACCCACGAAAGCTCCTACCCTGCCAAAATTTGGTTAGTCTTTCAGGTGCTGCTTTTCGACTCCTACAGACGGACTAACACGGCGACCCATCTTGATCTATGAAACAAGGACCTCCGAAACATCCGGTCGTTAACTCAGGTCTTGCAAACAGAGGGCCCTGGCTTCCTTGACCGAGTCCATCCACCTCCTTTTGGGTCTTTCTCCTTTCCTGCTTTCCTTCAACTTTTGTTAGCACTATTTTCTTTGCCGGTGACAGCAGCTTACTCTAATTAAAAGGGGAGGAAGCAAAAATTCTTCCCCATTTTGATATACTTTCCCGCATGTCATTCTGAAGCACGGTTTTAAACAAGAAAGGGGCTGAAGACAACATTACGTGCTTTGTTCTGATTAACTCCGAAGAAGCACAGTCTTTTTGTCCTTTATCCAGACAGGTGCAGCCGAATAAATCCCGTTTTGTAGCTCAATCCAGTAGCGGGACGAGAGAAAGAGGGCTCTTTATTTATTTTCAGTTACGTAATACGGGGTGAAACCTGAATAGTAACAAATACAAGGTGAAATCCTCACCCTCTTTCGACACCACACACAAACACACACACAAAAAAGCGACTGTGAAGAAAAACTGGGGCGCAACCTACACACAATTGCACTCGATTCACGCCATGTCAATATCGCTAGAAACAGCTGCACAGATTCCGGTTTTCTTTGGCCCCGCTCCCATAACCTCTCTATTGACGCTCCGAGGAAAGCACTCACAAGTCCTTAGAGAGGTTGGCTAGACAGCTGCAGTCGAGAAAAGAGACGTAACTGAGGGAGCATGTGAAAAAAAAAACCCATGCTGCTAGAACTTTGTGTTCAATTACTTTAACCAAAACACACACACACACACACCCATAAAACCCTAAAGAGGGCTATGCACCAGAAATCGAACACCAGCAGAACCGCTCAACAGTCTTCATGTTTCTTGATGCGTTAACAGAATCAAGGACATTGTGTTGAGGACCCTCGACAGCAGAGAAGCACTAAACGGTTGCCTGGAAGCGGATATACTTAGCAGGAAACACCTGTGTTGTATACCACCACCCATTTCAAGGGGGGGCAGATCTCCGAGACTTTTGCCTGTACTTTTCACACAGTGACTACACCCTCACAACATCGCATGAAAAGGCCCAGCCTTTTGCGCAGATGACAGTAGGAGATGTGCCAGACTCCTGGATAAATCAGTCCCCAACAACATTCATTTTGGAGAATAAGTTTATTGAGACACTGGGAGGTTCCAGACTGGACACAGTTTGTGTTAGAACTGAGGATGAAGGCGCGAAAGCGACAGACATACAGGGTTCAAGCAAGGGTCCTAAAAGGAACCAATCACCCCTCAGTATTCCACCTGCCAAAACCAAGGGCTACGTGTTCCCACCTTAGTGACATCCCCCGAACCTGCAGACAAAAGCCAGGCCCAAGAGATGAGACCCAAGGCCAGTGAAGGCTCCCAGGAGCGATAAGGAACATTCTACCTCAAAGCATCTAAAAGTGAAAGTATGTGGCTTTCACATTCTTCTACTCCCGTACCTGGATTCTATGGCAAGCGAGCAATAAAATGGAAAGCGAGTTTGACAGATGTCACAATGCCGTAAGGCTCATGTTGGCTATAGGAGACATGGCTGCCTGAACTGTACTGGAGTCTAACAAAGATGCTAAACCTGTACGCCGACATACCTGAAGGACCACCTCCTCCCATATGAACCTACCCATCCATTACAGTCACTTTTGGAGGCCCTGCTTCGGTTGTCCCCCCAGCTGAGGTTGTCCCCCCCAGCTGAGGCTAGACTGGTTGATGAGCCAAAAAAGGGCCTTCACAGTCATGGCACCAAAACTTTTGGAATTCCCACCCCAGGGAGATTTGTCTGTCTTCCTCTATTGGTGTCTTCCGCCAGCAGCGGAAGACTTTTTTGCTTCGTTAGGCATATGCCCAATAACGATGACCGACCCGTCTCCCTGCTTCTGGAGTTGTAAGCTTATGTGTTTTTATTGAACCATATTATACTTTTAAAAGCTGCCTTTAACGAAGATGTTTTAACATTTTCATGGATTAAAGTGGGTAGAACACAAAATTTCAGGCGCATGCACACAAAAGCTTAAACCCAGAACTAAACTTTGTCGGTGTTAAAAGGGGCCATTGGATTCTAAATTTGTTTTATAATGTTTTCATGTTTGCCATCTTGGGCACCCTAACTGGGTGGAAAGGTGGCACAAAAATATTTTAAATAAATTAATAAATAGATCCATCCTGTCGACTCCATTTTAAAGACACGGCCCTTCCCCCACACCCCACCCTACAACAGAAAAGAATAAAGTGGCTTGTGGTGGCTTGCGGCACAAACCGAATATTAAAAGGTGTTTTCATGCATTTGAGAAGAGGCTCGGTCTACTGAAACTGTTCTGTTGCAAACCCCGTGTGTCTCGGCAGAAGACAGAATGCTGGTGAAGAGCCAGCTTACAAGTCGCAAAGCTCGGCTTCTGAATTTGCAAAGTGATGCTGAAGATGCCCACGACACCCTGCGTCTCTGGACGGCTTGGCATTCCAAGATCTCCTGCCAAGTCTCAAGCTAGTGGCAGGAACATGCCTTCTCCCAACCCCATAAGGCAGAGGTGGGCAAATTGCGGCCCGCGGGCCACATGCAGCCCGCCACAGAGTTTTTTGCGGCCCGCCAAGACAGTCGGCCACAGACATTAACTTGCAGGCTGTGATGAGAATCTCAACAAGCAATCTCACTCCTGATTTCAAAAAAAAAAGTAGAAAAGTGTGATAGGGTACATTTGTCTCATTAAACTGATTCCAAAATTAAATGTGCTTGCCGCTATAGATGATATGAAATTAGCACAATAAATAAATTGAATAAAACTACCACTTGATTTTTATGATACAATTTATACCTTTTCTGAACTGCAAAATTAACTAATGAATGCAATCATTTTAAAAGGTGCGGCCCACCGCTAACCTCCGCTCCCGCAAAGTGGCCCCCGAGCCAAAACAATTGCCCACCCCTGCCATAAGGAGCTCCTGAAATATTTCACCAAAGAGGCAGCTCACACATAACTAGCCTGGAAACCCTTATCAAAAGCTCTGAATCCGACTAAATAGAGAGCCCTGGATTCCTGACCTCCTGTCATTTCTTAAAGTGGGAAAGAGCTTGCTTCCGATGCACTCCGCATGCGTTTGCTTTGATATGACATTAAGTCTACCGCAGCTCTGAAGACCGACTTAGAGCTACAAGTCCCTTAGTGGGGACTGGCACGACACAAACGTTTGTGAATCTTGTGATCCACAAATGCAGCCTGCTAGCCAATGGCAGCCCACACTACAGAATGATATAAACCACGCCTGCCTGCCCCTTTTGGAAACTGCCAGAAGGAAATGCGATCTGTGCTCCTTCTTTAAGACCTGCAACTCTTAACATGAAAACCCACCTATTTCTATCATCCAATCTTTAAAAGGTTAACAGTGGAAACAAACAAACAACATCCCTCATTATCTAAGCTGGAATCTGACTCCAAGGAAAGCAAACGCTTGCAGAAAATAACATCACGGGATCATAACGATTCCTCATAAGGACGTGAAGAATTATAAAGCATGACAAGCGTTACTTAAACAGAAAACCATGTGTGGAATAGAGATTTAAACTTAAAGAAGGCATTCTAATAACATCCATGGAAGGAAGACGCTCAGATCTAGCTGGGCCATCAAAAGCAAGAGCGCCCCTGGTTTAAGCAGTCCAGAAACAGCCAGATCAAAATTCAGAGAGCAGTATCAGGGCTATAAATAGTCCTAGAGCCGCTACAGACCACGGCAATTTCTCCCTCTTTGCTCCCCATGCACATTAGGCAGCACGCATTCAACCCAGATCTCAAAGTCCAGCTTGGCACTCACATGACCGGTCCGCTTAAGCACCTTATTGCCGCATTCCTGGAGCTGACCACCAAAGACCCAGCAGAACGGAGCCTGGCAGGGAAGGCACCGCGCAGCTGATCAGGATAGAAGCACTGAACGCCCAGCCGTTCCTGAGCTTATCCCACCACTGTGAGGCCTACGGAACTCTGAGGGTTTGGAAGGGAGCAGAGAAACGGTGGGGATATTTACAACAGTGTAAAAACTGAGCCAGGCTAGGCTGATCTCGTCAGATCCTGGAACTTAAGCAGGGACGGCCCAGGCTAGTACTTGGATGGGGGACCACCAAGGAATACCAGGGTTGTGACGCAGAGGCAGGCAATGGCAAACCACCTCTGAACACCTCTTGCCTGCTACCACAAGGACAAGAACATAAGAGTAGCCATACTGGATCAGGCCAATGGCCCATCCAGTCCAACACTCTGTGTCATACAGTGGCCAAAACCCAGGGGCCATCAGGAGGTCTACCAATGGGGCCAGAACTCCAGAAGCCCTCCTGCTGTTGCCCCCCAAGCACCAAGAAGACAGAACATCACTTGCCCCGGACTGAGAGCTCCTATCCATACCTTGTGGCTAATAGCCACTCATGGACCTCTGCTCCATATGCTCATCCAATCCCCTCTTGAAGCTGTCTGTGCTTGTAGCCATAAGAACATAAGAGAAGCCAATGCTGGATCAGGCCAACGCCCCATCTAGTCCAACACTCTGTGTCACACAGTGGCCATAAGGAGGTCCACCAGCAGTGCCAGAACGCCAGAAGCCCTCCCACTGTTGCCCTCCCAGCACCAAGATTACAGACCATCACTGCCCCATACATAGTGTTCCATCTATACTTTGTGACTAATAGCCACTCATGGACCTCTGCTCCATCCTCACTGTGTGACTGAAGGTAAGTTGCAGCAGCCATTTTGCAGCTGGCTCCGCCTCCCCCAGCAGCCATTTTGTGGCTGAGCCCACCACGCTGTATCAGAATTCCAAAGCCGCCCGCGGGCTCAAAAAAGTTGGGGCCCCCTGATGTAACCGCTCGTTCTGCCACATCACCACCAAAGCCCCTTTTCAGAACTGTCTCCATCACCCCAAAGCCTAGCCCTTCCCCCTGAAACAAGAGCAAGCAGTTCTCTCACACTGAGCTTCAGATACCAACAAGCGCTCCTCTCAGTGATTGAAAGCCGCACACAATTGTCACGGATCGTGACCGGAACGCTCCACAGGGCCCAGCTGGAGAACAACGGCCTGTATACCACAGAATCATTGCTCAGGTCTTTACGGGGATCTTAGAAATGCACCAGGGTGCCTGAAGATGTGAAATATTTTTCCCCTGATTCTTGCTTTTTGTGTTCTCAGTTTACAGCTAAAAGGTTCCTGCAGCAGCTCCCAAAACTCTGCTGCATACTTGCCTAGCGGCATCACTGAGGCATCAATGTCGAGACCGAGAGGAATTGAAAGGGTCCTACCTTTTTCAAAGGAACTGTGCTTCTAAACCAGTTATAGTCCGGAGACACTTTAATCTCTCCCATGATGGAGAGATGAGCCCGAGGTGAGAAATACCTGAAACAGACAAAGGGAAAGTTTCAGACAAAGAAAGCCAGTTTTAACAGCCGCGCTCTTATGTACGCAGGGGATCCTTTCCGAGCAAATTTGCTTTCAGTTCGCAGATATTGCTTTCCGTAAATTCCACAGTGTTAACAATGAGTTGGAAAAAAACCCCAGAAAAATCATTTCTGCATTACAGGTAGTGTTTATCTTTCATTTTGACCATAAATCCCGGATTAATCCCTTAAGTAAGGAACGAAGCCAAGGCAGACCTCCTGCCTGCCTGTGGATAAAACACGCCATGCTAATAACTGTCGTTTTAGTAACTGGGGTTTGTCTTGAATCTTCCTCCTCTTTAGCTCGCCCAACCGTTTGGGCTTCCTGTAAAGCAGGATGTTCAACCCTAAACTAGAGGCGTAAAATTCCCGGAAATTTTGAAGCTCGGGAAAAAACGGAAATTTTTAGAAAAATTGAAAAAAATGCTACATTAGCACTTCTTTTTTCTTTTCCAAATTGAAAGTCCTTCTATTGCTTTAGGAACATAAAATATGACTACGGGCAATTGTCAGAATCTGCAGATTCTAACAAGGATTTCTGGGATCTCATGCTATATATTGTAACCTGACTTGGCTATGCTGTTCCTGTATCACCTATGTAATCACGCCTTGCTATTTAGTTTGACAATTGTGAATGTATCTTCCGTGACCCCAGGGTTATAGCTCTGATCAGGCCTGGTCTATGTATCTGTTTGCCCGGGAGAATGACAACTTCAAAGCATGGGAACAATGGGCCTCTCACACTCCTGCCTCCGCATTCCATTCATCCCGGCTGGGAAGACAGGGGAGGACAGGGACCATTTCTTATCAACGTGCGAAAGCCTTGGGGAAAGCATTTGTTATGTGAATATGGTTACATCTGAGGGGTCTGGTTTGGGAAGGGAAATTTACTGCTTCACACCTCACTTTCTTTCCTGTGGGAAGCAAACGGCCAGAGAACCTTTTGCCCGCGGTTTTTCCCCCTTGTTGATTGGTTACCTATGGGCAATTCAAATTGTGCTGGAGGGTATATTAGACCTGCTTCTATTGTATGCGTTATCTCTGACAATAATCCGAGGACCTGTACCAATGTAGAAATTGGAAATAAAGAACTGTGTTTCATCAACAAAGATCTGATCCTTGACTACTTTGAGCAGAAGCCTCACAGCAATTTCACTTGGCATGGAATTATCACAACTAGCATATTAAAAATACAGAGAATCCAAACAATTATTACAAATAGAATTTACTTTTTTATATATTTATTTGTAATTGCAGCAAATGGAGCAACGATCTCCTGTACTGTTTACTAGTTTATGTGGAACAGACCAAAAAACCCTCCACAAAACAATTTTTAAAAATCCAAAAGTAACAATCATTCATATTTCCCCTCCACAGTATTAAATTTAAAAAAAACCCATTCTCATAAAAAGAATTGAAGAGGGGGAAAGTGTATAGAAGGGAGTGTGGGACTCAGTTTCAATGAATGGGCATGAAATTGAATCAGAATCATTTTCTGAGCTGTAATTATCAGTATCAGTTTCAGACTCTGCTTCTGCAGCTACTCTGTTGTATCTGTCGTTATCACAGTCCCTACGGACCTCTAAAATCTGAAGGTTTGCCTAGGACTTGCCTGTCCTCCGTGCACAGAAATTAGATTAATCTGATACCATACATATTTTTTAGAAATGATTTAGAAAATATTTGAACACCTTGTCTTAATATATTTTATTCATCACGCTAAAATAAAATGTTCCATAATCAATTTTCTTTCTTTTCTTTTTTCAATTTTTCCAATTTTTTTGGAAAAATACAAAAACGGCTTTAGGGAAAAAACAGGGGGAAACCGTTTTTCCCCCAAATTTTTCCGGTTTTTTCCTGGGCCTTCACATCTTTACCCTAAAGAGAGCCAGTTTGGTGTAGTGGTTAAGTGCGTGGACTCTAATCTGGGAGAACCGGGTTTGATTCCCCACTCCTCCACTTGCACCTGCTGGATGACCTTGGGCAAGCCATAGCTCTGTACCAGCTGTTCCCTCAAGGACAGTTGTCTCCGAGCTCTCTCAGCCCCACCTACCTCACAGGGTGTCTGTTGTGGGGAGGGGAAGGGAAAAGGAGTTTGTAAGCCGCTCTGAGACTCCAAGTGAGTGAAGGGCAGGATATGAATCCAGTCTCTTTTCTTCTTCTTCTAAACTAAAGACCCTCTTCAGAGACTGTTCTCCTGGCTTCACTCACCATGTGAATCAAAGGCACAAAACCTAAAGACTTCGTACTTTTTGCTGTGCTTTAGACTATTCTTATGGATGGCTCAAGCTGGCCCGATCTCACGAGATCTCATAAGCTAAGCAGGGTCACACCTGGTTAGTACCTGGATGGGAGACCACCAAGGAAGTCCAAGGATTTCTATGCGCGGGCAGGCTACAGCACCCCCCCCCCTCTGTTCATCTCTTGCCTTGAAAAGCCCATGGGGTCGCCATAAGTTCGCTCTGACTCAATGGTACTTTCCTCCACCACCACCGTTTAGTTGCAACAGCGGCACAAGCCAAAAAGATACCTTGACACTGATCTGGAAAACACAGACCGTAACACTTTCCCTTTCGTTATCCGGGTTTATTGTTCTCTCCTTTTATACTCTCCCTTTTCTCCTCAGACAGATTACAGAATGAGAAAAACAACAAGCAGGGACTTGCTGGGGGGGGGGATCTTATTTTCCCCGCCCCACTGTTTCCACCTTCCCTGAAAGCCCCACGGCCTCTCCCCTTTTCCTGCTTCCTTCTCTCCTTCTAGCTCACCTACCTGTAGCTGCCCCGCCTCCAGCTTTCCCTCCTTCCCTCACCTTGGCAACTCTGGCTGAGTCCTGTGGAGCCAGGCCCAGCTGAGCAGTGGTTAACTTGTACAGAGTTGTGGGAAGCACCTCACTTTCCCTTTATCCCTCTCCTAACGCCATTTCCTCTTTCCCCCTCCTTGGCAACCCCGTATCATCCCCTTTCTCTGCTTCCTTCTCTCCATCCCCCCCCCCCCGCCAGTGTTCTCTCTAAGCTGAGTTAGTGTGAGCTAGCTCACAGTTTTTTAGCCTCTGGCTCACATATTTTTGTCTTAGCTCAGGAAGGATGGCTCCAGAGCAAGCTAATTTATGCAGGAGCCAAATCGCTAGCTCACAAATCTAATGTGAGTAGATTACAAAGTAGAGTTTTTGCTCACAAGAATCCATGGCTTAGAGGGAGCATTGCCCCCCCCCACCCTTTTATCTGCTACCCTATCTTTGCTAGATTTATTATTTCTTTATTTCATTTATACTCCACTAGGGCTGCCAGGTCTGGGTTGAGAAATACCTGGGGACTTTGGGGGTGGAGCCGGGAGAGGGCGGGGTTTGGGGAGGGGAGGGGCCTCGGCAGGGTACAATGCCAGAGGGTCCACCCTTCAAAGCCGCCGTTTTCTCCAGGGGAGCTGATCTCTGTCAGCTGGAGATCGGTTGTAAAAGCGGGAGATCCTCAGGCCCCACCTGGAGGCTGGCAACCCTATACTCCACTGTTCTCCCTAATGGGAGCAGCTTGCAGCATCATTCTCTCCTCCTCCTTTTTGTTTTCACAGCAACAGTTCTGGGCTGGTAGGTTACTTTGAGAGAGAGAGAGAGAGAGAGAGAGAGAGAGAGAGAGAGCGCATGGCTGGCCCAAGGTCACCCCAGTCAACTGCTGTGGCAGAGTGGTGATTTGAACCTGGCTCTCCCAGATCCGACTCTGAAACTCTAACCACTATACCGCCGTGGCTTTTGTGGGGAGGCGGCTGTTGAACAAGCAGCTGGTCCTGGGTGAGGCATGCAGCTCAAGTGGGAGCAAGTTGTCCAGTGGTTGCTGCCAAGCCAGGTTATGATTCCGCCCTCCCCGGGACAAAGTGGCCACTACAGAGTGGAGCACGGACTCTAATCTGGGAGAACCGGGTTTGATTCCCCACTCCTCCACATGCGTGGGTCAGTCACAAGTTCTCTCAGGGCTGTTCTCTCAAGAGCAGTCCTTGAAAGAGCTCTCTCAGCCCCAGGGAATGGGGATTGTAAGCCACTCTGAGACTCCTCTGGGTAGTGAAGGGTGAGGTTTAAACCCAGTCTCTTCTTCGTCTTCTTCTGAGAGCCAATTTGGTGTAGTGGTTAAGTGCGCGGACTCTAATCTGGGAGAACCGGGTTTGATTCCCCACTCCTCCACTTGCACCTGGCTGGATGACCTTGGGCAAGCCATAGCTCTCTACCGGCTGTTCTCTCAAGGACAGCTTGGGAAAGAGCGCCTTCAGCCCCACCTACCTCCCAGGGTGTCTGTTGTGGGGAGGGGAAGGGAAAGGAGTTTGTAAGCTGCTCTGAGACTCCCTTGGGGAGTGGAGGGCGGGGTATAAATCCAATCTCTTCTTCTTCTTCTTCTTCTTCTTCTACAGGCACCAGGTCACTCCCCAGTGGGCCCAGGACCTCCCCCGCCACCTGGGCCTGGCCAGCCCTGTGGCAGAAGAGCTGTGGCCAGGTGAGGCAGCATCTGGCCTTTGAGGAGGAGGGCAGGCAGACTGCCTCCTCCTCTCTTCCTTCCTCCTTGGGGGGGGGGGGGGGTAGGACCAGGGCAGGCTGGGATCAGGGCCATTCCCCACTCCTCATCTGCCCTGCCCTCCTCTCTCAAAGGCCTAAACAGCCCTGGAAAGGGACTGTCCTCCCTTCTTCTCCCTTTTACGGACAGAAACTTAAGGCTTGAGGGCCGGCCAACGGCCACTGAGGACATTAATGTCTCAGATTTATTTATTTACAGACAACAGATGCTATTTATAGTCTGCCACTCTGAACGGGACGCGAGGCAGGGCTACAGTGAGTAGGTGCAATCAATAAAACGGGACATTCAATACCCAGTGCCTTAGGATACCAGGAGTTTCAAACCACCAGAAAGGACTGAAGCGTGGCCTAAGTAGTCACGGGACACATCAAGCAGCACAGAGATTACATAAGAAGATCCTACTCGCAGTAAGCTATGCACAGCTTTCCTCTAAGGAAGGCTGTGAACCGTTCTGCACGGTCCAACCCGATTACCTGTGCAGAAAAGCCTTCTCGAATAATGCAGCTTTCCACGGTTTGCAGAAGGTCAGGAGAGGGGGAGTTTTCCTGACCCCCTCCAGCAGGAGCAGAGCTGTCACGGCAGAGCACAGGGAAAAGAGGATGTCCCACAAGTGAGACGGCCTGGGTCAAGCTACGTTTGCTGCTTTTATTATACTGGTAAACTCCCAGTTTTAAAAAAATATGCCAGATTTTCCTGCAAGCCTGAGGCCTCTTTCAGCTTTATAGAAAGATCTGTCTTGTCTAGTCATGATGTTCCCTCTAAGTTGTGGAGCCTTGTGAGCAAAAATTCTACTTTGTGAGCTACTGGCATTAAAGTTGTGAGCGAGCGATTCGGCTCCTGCATCTATTAGTTTGCTCTGGATCACTCCTTCCTGAGCTAAGACAAAAATGTGTGAACCGGAGGCTTAAAAACTGTGAGCTAGCTCACACTAACTCAGCTTAGAGGGAACACTGGTCATGGCTCTGATCTTCAGATTTAAGTATCCACAGACTCGGCCATGTTGAGAATACGTCGATGCAAAAGAGGCATCGAGACTAGATTACAGAACTGGAGAAGAATGAAGCAACTGGTATAATACATCCCATCAACAAAGCGACAGAAAAGTGCCCGAAGTTCCCTTCAGACGTTCCCTTTATAAAAAGCACCCTCCGGTCCTGAACAATTCACACGCTCATTGTTTGGCCCTCCTATACAATTCTGTTTCATACGGAACAGCATCACATGCTCCCAGATTAGACGCTTACCCTTCCGCCCCATCGCCAAGATCCCACAAGTCACCTCTGCTCAAGCTGCAAACTCTCTTGTGATCCAGGATCACAAGACCCCAAAAGTCCACAGCTACGGATCTCCACACGCTCGTCCATGACCCTTTTTAGGGAGCTATGACTGCTGTAATAGATGGCACAAGACTAATGACCCTGGAGGTCTCTTCCAGCTCTGTGATTCTTTGATTCTACAATCAAGGATCCAGAGTTACAAGCCCTGCACTTTGGAGACGCTTCTCAAGATCTGTAGGACAAAGGCTCAGCCACCTCCTCGGCTGACCTACATCCCCCCCCACCACCACTCCAAGTACCCACACTGACCTCTCCTTGGATTCCTAGATTTACCGTTCATGCCGTGCATTTTTGTTAGAGCTGCAACAAACCAGATTAACCCGTGATAGCCTTTCAGTTTACCAAAAGGCTGATTAAAATCTGCTGCCCAATCAATATTATTTCAATATAGCTGTGCACAAAGACCTGCAGATGGCACTCACACGAGGGAATACGGCTTCTAAGATAGCATTGTGACATGATGGCGCACGTCTGCATTCCTTAAAAATCGAAGTAGGGTTGTTCTTCAGAAGTGTGTTATCCGTATGCTCATTTACACAGAGGGGTGTGGAATGGTATGGTATAGCCCAGGGGTGGGCAATTGTTTTGGCTTGGGGGCCACTTTGTGGGAACGGAGGTTAGCGGAGGGCCGCACCTTTTAAAATGATTGCATTCATTAGTTAACTTTGCATTTCAGAAAAAGTATAAATTGTATCATAAAAATCAATAAATATAAATTAAATAAAATAGTGGTAGTTTTATTCAATTTATTTATTGTGCTAATAAATAAAGGGACCCAGAGGGACACAGAGACACACACATTGTAGAGGGACACAGAGAGAGTCAGAGAGAGAGAGAGAGACAGGAACAGAGAGAGAGACCCTGGACACTTCACTCCTGGAGCGCCGCTTCTCTGCGCTCCAGGCCCAATGGAGGCCTGACCGAAACCAGGTGGCCGACTGTCTCGGTGGGCCGCAAAAAACTCTGTGGCGGGCCGCATGTGGCCCGTGGGCCACAATTTGCCCACCCCTGGTATAGCCCAATGTTGTCAGATCTCAGAAGCCAAGCAGGGTCGGGTACTTGGATGGGGGACTACTGAGGATGATGCTGCAAAGGAAGACAATGGCAAACTACCTTTGCTTCTCACTTGCCTTGAAAGCCTCTTGCTGGGGTTACCATAACTCTGTTGCAGCTTGATGGTATGTACCTACATAATTTATGCAGCTTAAAATCAACAAAATAAAAATCAGTGTTGTTTTTTAAAAAAAATGTGCTGACAGCTCTAGTTGTCTCACAGTTAGGAGTCCACAGCCCCCTGCTCACCCATACATCATGTTAAGAACCACGGCAACATCTATACACATGATGCTTTATAGCATAACATAAACCAAACCTACAAGCTTAAACACAGCAGACAGGATGACAACATGGAAGGGAGGAGAAAGCACTAGAAGGAGACGCACACCCATACTTCACCTCTTGTTTCAGAAGCAAATGAGGGCAAGAGTTTAGCCAAAGGCTTTATGTGAGAGACAGTAACACAAAGTTGCAATATACAAGTTAGGTACAAATCCTATTGAAAGTTTTTTTATAAAAAAAATAGGAAACTTGTTGACTAGAGGAGACACAAAAGTCAAAACAAGAGACACAGCAGCCTGATAGCCCAGCCTAGCTTCATCTTGTCCGATCCCGGAAGCCAAGCAGGAGCTGCCAGAGTTAGTATTCAGGTGGGAGGCCACCAAGAAAGACCAGGGGTGCTATGCCCATAAAGGCAGTGACAAACCACCTCTGCTCAGAGACACGTTAAGCAACCTTCTGCCCCTGGTCTGTCAAGCTCTGTAGCATCTGATCTGACTAGCAGTTGCTCTCCAGGGCCTCAGAGCATTCCCAGCACTTCCTACCTAATCCCTTTAACTCAGGGGTGGGCAATTGTTTTGGCTCGGGGGCCGCTTTGTGGGAGCGGAGGTTAACGGAGGGCCGCACCTTTTTAAATGATTGCATTCATTAGTTAACTTTACAATTTATACCTTTTCTGAAATGCATCATAAAAATCAATAAATAGAAATTAAATAAAATAGTGGTGGTTTTATTCAATTTATTTATTGTGCTAATTTCATATCATCTATAGCTGCAAGCACATTTAATTTCAGAATCAGTTTAATGAGAGAAATGTACCCTATCACACTCTTCTACAATTTTTTTGAAATCAGGAGATTGCTTGTTGAGATTCTCATCACAGCCTGCAAGTGAATGTCTGTCAAATGTCTCTTAATGTCTATATTTACTCTTGTCGATCTTCATGCAAGAAAAACTTTGCTCACAAATATATGTAGACCCAAATATAGAGAATATTTTCCCAGCAAATTTCTTCATACATGGAAATTTTTTCAGCAGACAAAGATTTGTAAAAGCCAACTAATGTCACAACATTGAACATTTCTTTCACAGTGTGATCAGACTGTGTGTCAGTAAGTTCAAGCTGCAGCTCCTCAGGTGCTGACAGTGGCCAACTGTCTTGGCGGGCCGCAAAAAACTCTGTGGCGGGCCGCATGTGGCCCCCGGGCCGCCATTTGCCCACCCCAGCTTTAACTGGAAGTGCTGGAGATTGAACTGGGGACCTTCTGCATGCACTGAGCCACAATCCTTCCCTATGATGAAGCATTTTAAACAGACAAAGCTGCCGTGTGCCAAGTCAGCCCCTTGGCCCATCGAGGTCAATACTCTCTCCTTTGATGGGCTGCTGCTCTCCATTCGCTCAGATGGGAGTCTCCTATATCAGCTGTTACTGCTGATGTCAAGGGTCGGACCTGGGACCTTCTGTATGTCAAGCCGATGCTCTACCACAGCCCCTCCACAATGAGCAATAAATGCTGTCCTAAGCAGTTGCCCAGGCGAGCCCAGTTCCATCAGATCTCAGAAGCTAAGCAGGGTCTGCCTCGGTCAGTATTTGGAGGGGAGATGATCAAGGAAGTCCAGGGTTATTTATTATTTGTTTGTTTGTTTGTTTTTATTTGTATCCCGCCTTGCCTGCAAACCGCCTCTGAACGCCTCTTGCCTTGAAAACCCCGCGGGGTCGCCAGAAATCAGCTGTGACCTGGTGGCACTTTTTACCGCCAAATGGCTTCTTAGAGAGGCCTTGTAGGAAGGGAATTGGATCGTCAGGAAACCAAGTGCCTTGAAACCCCTCCGGGGCCACCAAAAGTCACCTGTGACTTGACAGCAAAAAAAGAAAGCAGTTACACTCATCAAAGCCCACTGACTTCCACGGACTAAAAAAGACTGTAATTGTCTAAGATTGCACTGTAACTAAATCATTCCAGACAAGCAGCCAGCTAAACTTGGTGCAGCAAAGACATAAGTAAGAGCCTCAATTTAGTGACCAGACTTCAGAAACGTTTTATCCCAACGTTGCAGACTACATCCCATGGAGATCCCTGAGGACCTACTCAACTGCATCCGCTCTTCACCCCTTGGTAGGTCCTCGCAGAACCTGAAGAAGGGAGCTCCGAAAAACTCATGCTGGAAGAGACATTTCAGGTGGGGTCGCCGCGTTGGTCTGAAGCAGCAGAACAACGTTTGAGTTCAGCAGCACCTTTACGCCTGCTTGCAGGGAGGGCGGGGTACAAATTACATTAATAAAATAAATAAATAAATAAAGACCAACACACTGTTATTCTGGGTCTAAGCTTTTGTGTGCATGTACACTTCCTCAGATAACTGAACAAAGATGGGAGTCCAGTCACACCTTTAAGATCAACGAAGTTTAATTCTAAGGATAAGGTTTTGCGTGCACACACTTTTTCCAGAATTAAACTTTGCTGGTCTTCAAGGTGCGTATTGGACTCAAACTTTGTTCTGTACTAGTGTATCATAATTAAGCCCATCATAGCAGAGATACTCATTGAGTGCATGCAGACAAAAACTTAAACCCAAAATAAAACTTTGCTGGCCTAAAAAGGTGCCACTGGACTTCTGCTTTGTTTTGCAAAAACAGAATGACAAGCCGCCCCCCCCCCCCCCGGAATTCCAGTGCAATCAATCGATCAATCATTGGTGTTTACTGTTTATGACTCTGGTCACAAAAAAAGATAAGAAGTAATAACAATAAATAAAAATTGGAGTCAAGAACGCGGATAAACTTTGAAGGAGCCCCAAAATCTCCAATAAATAACTGGGAGAGGGCCAGGGAGGGTCAAACCAGACCTTTTCCTTATTTACTATTAAACATTCCAGAGTCAAATTACCCCCTCCCCTAGCCTGGGGGTGAGGGGAACCCGCAACCAATGCTCCCTCTTGTAAGCAAAAATTCCACTTTGTGAGCTACTGGCATTAAAGTTGTGAGTGAGCGATTTGGCTGCTGCATCAATTAGTTTGCTCTGGAGCCCTCCTTCCCGAGCTAAGACAAAAAATGCATGAGCTGGAGGCTAAAAAACTGTGAACTAGCTCACACTAACTCAAGCTTAGAGGGAACACTGCCTCTAAATTGTGGATGTTTGTCAGCAAAAATTAAACTTTGCGAGCTGCTGGCATTAAAGTTGTGAGCGTGCTATTTGGCTGCTGGATCAATCAGTTTCCTCTGGAGCCATCCTTCCTGGGCTAAGACAAAAAATGTGTGAGCTGGAGGCTAAAAACGGAGATGGCTGGCATTAACTACATTTAGAGGGAACATTGGCTGTGGAGTCTTGTGAGCAAAAATTCTGCTTTGTGAGCTACTGGCATGAAAGTTGGGAGTGAGCAATTTGGCTACTGCATGAATCAGTTTGCTCTGGAGCCATCCTTCCTGGGCTGAAACAAAAATGTGTGAGCCGGAGGCTAAAAAAACGGTGAGCTAGCTCACACTAACTCAGCTTGGAGGGAACACTGCCTCTAAGCTGTGGAGTCCTGCGAGCAAAAATCCTACTTTTGTGAACTCCTGGCATTCAAGTTGTGAGCAAGCGATTTGGCTGCTGCATCAATAAGTTTGCTCTGGAGCCATCCTTCCTGAGCTAAGTCAAAAAGGCATGAACCGGAGGCTAAAAAAACCTGAGAGCTGGCTGACACTAACTCAGCCTAGAAGGAACACTGCCTCTAAGCCGTGGAGTCCTGCGAGCAAAAATCCTACTTTGGTGAGCTCCTGGCATTCAAGTGGTGAACGAGTGGTTTGGCTGCTGCATCAATCAGTCTGCTCTGGAGCCACATCCTTCCTGAGCCGAGACAAAAGTGCGTGAGCCAGAGGCTAAGAAACTGTGAGCTGGCTCACACTAATGCAGCTTAGAGGGAACACTGCCTCTCAGCAGTGGAGTCCTGTCAGCAAAAATCCTACTTTGGTGAGCTCCTGGCATTCAAGTGGTGAACGAGTGGTTTGGCTGCTGCATCAATCAGTCTGCTCTGGAGCCACATCCTTCCTGAGCCGAGACAAAAGTGCGTGAGCCAGAGGCTAAGAAACTGTGAGCTGGCTCACACTAATGCAGCTTAGAGGGAACACTGCCTCTCAGCAGTGGAGTCCTGTCAGCAAAAATCCTACTTTGGTGAGCTCCTGGCATTCAAGTGGTGAACGAGTGGTTTGGCTGCTGCATCAATCAGTCTGCTCTGGAGCCACATCCTTCCTGAGCCGAGACAAAAGTGCGTGAGCCAGAGGCTAAAAAACTGTGAGCTGGCTCACACTAATGCAGCTTAGCGGGAACACTGCCTCTCAGCAGTGGAGTCCTGTCAGCAAAAATCCTACTTTGGTGAGCTCCTGGCATTCAAGTGGTGAACGAGTGGTTTGGCTGCTGCATCAATCAGTCTGCTCTGGAGCCACATCCTTCCTGAGCCGAGACAAAAGTGCGTGAGCCAGAGGCTAAGAAACTGTGAGCTGGCTCACACTAATGCAGCTTAGAGGGAACACTGCCTCTCAGCCGTGGAGTCCTGTGAGCAAAAATCCTACTTTGGTGAGCTGCTGGCATTCAAGTGGTGAGCGAGCGGTTTGGCTGCTGCATCAATCAGTCTGCTCTGGAGCCCGCTCCTTATTGAGCCAAGACAAAAGTGTATGAGCCAGAGGCTAAGAAACTGTGAGCTGGCTCCCACTAACGCAGCTTAGGGGGAACACTGCCCCTAACAACTACAGTGCTTTGAAAGCAACCCACGTGACAAAAAAGACAACCACCCCTTGACAGACCCCCCCCACTTTATACCTCTTAGAGCCCAACCCCCCCCCCAAAACAGCCCCCCAATAAAGGAAAGGAACGAACAGCTGGAGGGGAGGGGAGAGGGAAGGGGAGGGGGGTCCCTCCTGCCGCCCCGCCCCCCTTCTCACCAGGCCTTCTTCGGTCGGGGGGCGCGCCAGAGAAGAGGGGGGGCTCCACGCAGCGCCCCCCACTCCGCCCCCTCAGTGGTATCTTCCCAACCGCCGCTTCCTCGTCTCGCGGCACGCTGGCCCCGCCCCCCCCGCCCGCTTCCCTCTCGCGTGGGCGGGAGCGAAAGGCCAACCCGCCAATCGGCGGGCGCCGCTCGCGCGCAACGGGGCGGGGACAGAGGGCCGCCATGGCTACCGAGGCGGAAGAAGGGGGCGGTGTCGGCTGGGTCATGTGACCGCTTCCTCGGCGCCTGGGAGGGGGAAGGCGTGGGAGAGGAGGCGGAAAGTAGAGTTTCTGGTCCTCAAGGCTTTGGAGGGGGCGGCAGCGAAAGAACCCCGGAGGCTGCTAGTGGCACTGTTAAAGAGCCGAGAAAACTTTATTGAATCTTTAAAATTTTGATGGGTTATAACTTTTTTTAAAGGTTTGTTTACAGTCTGTATTGGTTTATCGACGTCAACATGAAAAAATAAACGCTAGATACAAACTCCCAGTGTATGATTTTAATTACAATGGTTTTGTTTGGAGAGAGATATGGGTGTGAGTTGTGGCTGTTAGAATTGTTACACCCCACTGAGGTCCGCCCAAAGCCCACCCTACCCATGTTCCACCCTCGAAATCTCCAGATATTTCCCAACATAGAGCTGGCAACCCTACAACCAAACTGGAATAACAAGTTAGTTTATAATATGGTCACCCTTTGTTTGGGTTTAATTCCGCTGGGAAAACATAACGAAGGAAATAAATGTATCAGAATGGGAGATTGATGGTCAGGTGTACCCTTCTTACCATACCTATATGTCCAGACTGGAAACTTCCATTTCAGTGTATCTGATGAAGTGTGCACGCGCACAAAACGTTATACTAAACTGTTTTAGACACCAAGCCTGATTTTTCTTTCTTAGCTGTCACCCCTGGTTTCTTGCTGCCACCCAAAGGAAAAGGCTGGAATTAGCACTGTGTGAAATGTTAAAGAGTTCTAGACATTAAGAAACAGAAATGGCTTTTACTTTAATGGAGTTACTATGTACTACTATACATGGAGGGGACCTGCATTTTCTTTGGGAGAGGAATTAATAGGGTTTCATTGTATTTTTTATGTTTTTGATTTTGGAATTGTAAGCCCCCTTGTGCCATAAGGGAAAGGCTGAGTATAATTTTTTAAAAAGTGAAATAAATATTTGCAAAATCGTGAGTTGATAGGGTAATAGTAAAATACTAAGCTTCAGTTTGGGAATTTCCTGGAGATTTGGTTTTGGTGCATGGCTAGGAGGGTGGGGATTTGTGGAAGGGAGAGAGCTCAATTCGAATGTGGTTCCATAGAGTGGAGTCCACTCCAAAACTGCTGTTTCCCCCAGGGAAATATTGTCTGAAAATCAGCTAGAATTCTGGAAGAACTCCTGGAGATTGGCAACTATACACATTGAGTTCAGCCGGGCTTTACTCCCTATCCTAATAAGCGTGTTTAGGACTGCAGCCTAGTAATACCTTTGCTTCCTCTTTTACTTCTCATCTTTATTATTTCTACTTTATCAATAAATAATCCATTTTAACAAGAACAACAACAAATAAGGAGACTACATCTCCCAGCGGGCGAGCGCCTCAAAGGTCCCACAAAGTCCCACAATGCACTCCTCCAACGGGCGTCTCGCTCTCTCAGCCAATCACATCTCGATGCTTTACCTCCACACGGACTGGCAAAGGTTGCGTTTCTCCCCCACGCCTTCAGCGGGGGGCCCTGGACTCCACGTCCCGAGATGCAGCGCGCGAGAAATCCCGCCCGGCGCTGAGCGGAGCCCCCGCGCGATGCCTTCCGGGGGCTGTAGTCCGCCGCCCCCTGTGACGCCACAGAGGCGTCGAACGCCAGGGAGGTGACTGACGGTGGGGCCGGGAAGAAGGGCCTGAGCGGAGGCGGCTGCGGTTGACTCGGGGGGTCGGAAGGCGCGGGACGGAGGCCCGGGCGGCGGCAGGAGAAGCGCGGCCCACTCCCCCACCGCCTTATGGCGGCGTGTAACACCTGCGCTGCGGCCGCGCGACTCCTCGGCTCCTCGCTGCCTTCGGCGCGCAGAGGTAACGCTGGGGGGGAAGGGGAGCCCACCTCTCCCGTCAGGACAAGGCCAGGCCACGCCCCCTGCCCGTCACCAGCCTCTGGCCACGCCCCTTAAGCCCCCCCCATCAAGTCTAGGCCCAGCTCGACTCCCCCCCCCCCCCCCTTCCAGCCCTACTCTTTCTTGTGGGTCCACCACCCTGGACTCTGAGAAAAAGCCTCTGGGGGGAGGGGGTAGTTAAGGCACACCCCTCCCCAAAAGAAAACTTCCTATTTCAGCCTGCTTATGGCGCTTTTCGCGGGCCAGCTGACATCATCTTGGCTGACAACAGCCCTGCGAGGTAGGCCAGTCGTGTACAACGCCCCCCCCTCGAAGTCTGATGAGCAGAAATTCGACTCGGTGAGCTACTGGCATTAAAGTAGGGTTTGCCAGCCTCCAGGTGGGGCCTGGGGAATCTCCCGCTTTTACCACTGATCCCCAGCTGACAGAGATCAGCTCCCCAGGAGGAAACGGCTGCATTGAAGGGTGGACTCCAGTACTGCGTCTAAGCTGAGTTCGTGTGAGCTAGCTCACAGTTTTTTTAGCCTCTGGCTCACACATTTTTTGTCTTAGCTCAGGAAGGATGGCTCTAGAACAGGGGTGGGCAAACTGTGGCTCGGGAGCCACATGCGGCTCTTTCACATATATTATATGGCTCCCAGCAGGGTGGCTGGGGAAGCTAAATATCATTAGCAAACTAATAGCATTGGACAAATTAATATCATTATCAATATCTGCTTTTACCCCTTTTGTTCTTATTTTTGGCAGTCTCATTTAATGTTAATAAAAAGCAAATTTGCTTATTTTCCAATAAAAGCAGGTGATATTTGTTCATGTCTTGTGGCTCTCAAACATCTGATGTTTATTCTGTGTGGCTCTTATGTTAAGCAAGTTTGGCCACCCCTGTTCTAGGTGGCTCTTATGCTGGGCAAGTTTGCCCACCCCTGCTCTAGAACAAACTAATTTATGCAGTAGCCAAATCACTTGCTCGCAACTTTCATGCCAGTAGCTCACAAAGGAGAATTTTTGTTCACAAGACTCCACAGCTTAGAGGGAGCGTTGGTGGACTCTGTGGCATTGTACCGTGCTGAAGCCCCTCCCCTCCCCAAACCCTGCCCTCTCCCAGCTCCACCCCGAAAGTCCCCAGGGATTTTCCAAGCAAGACCTGGCAACCCTACATTAAAGTGGTGCGCAAGCGATTTGGCTGCTGCGTAAATCTGTTTGCTCTGGAGCCGTCCTTCCTGAGCCGAGACAAAAATGTGTTGAGCCGGAGGCTAGAAAACTGTGAGCTAGCACAGCTTAGAGGGAACACTGGTCGTGTATGTCTCGTCTTCGTTGGTTAGCTTGCTTATGAGAGCGTTATGTGTGCTGCTTTTTGCTGTTTGTGACTCCGGTGGCAGAAACAGTAAAGACAACAGCAACATGTGAGCTGCTTCCCTTTCTGCAAAGGGCCCAGAGTGGCTCACGGAAAGTTGCGAGCTGTGTAACCCTTTAAAGAAATGCAACAAACGCTAACAATGTATATGGATTCAGATTGGTCGCCGTGTTGGTCTGAAGCAGTAAAACAAAGTTTGAGTCCGGTGGCACCTTTAAGACCAACAAAGTTTAATTCTGGGTATAAGCTTTTGTATGCACACACACTTAGTGTGTGCATTAAAATTAAACTTTATTGGTCTTAAAGGCACCACTGGACTCAAACCTTGTTCAAATATAGATTCAGGTGGGGTAGCCGTGTTGGTCTGAAGCGGCAGGACAAAGTTTGAGTCCAGCGGCACCTTTAAGAACAACAAAGTTTTATTCATGGCATAAGCTTTTGTGTGCAAGTACTTAAGAATCTGAGGAAGTGTACGTACACACAAAAGCTTATACTGTGAATTAAACTTCGTTGGTCTTGAAGGTGCTCCTGGACTCAAACTTTGTTCAAGTATATATGGGTTGACGAAGGGGTACTTAAGAACACAAGAGAAGCCAATGTTGGATCTGGCCAACGGCCCATCCAGTCCAACACTCTGTCACACAGTGGCCAAAAATACCAGGTGCCATTGGGAGGTCCACCAGTGGGGCCTGGACGCTAAAAGCCCTCCCACTGTTGCCCCTTCCAAGCACCAATAATACAGAGCATCACTTGCCCCAGACTGAGAGATCCTATCTGTACCTTGCATCTAATAACCACTGATGGGCCTCTGCCATCTGATGGAGTGTTAACACACGCAAGTTTAGACCCTGGAAAATTGTGTTGGTCTTTAAGCGATACTGGATTCGAATTTTGTTCTGCTGCTACAGGCTAACACAGCCGCCCACCTGAAACTGTAGATGGGCTGGTCCACTGAGCCACCTACAGCTTGTGTGGCTTGTGTGGCTTCTCTCTCCCCATCTTCATTTTGTCCTCAGGAGAGAGCTTGTGGGGCTGACTGTGACAGGCCCAAGACCACCCACTGAGCTTTTTGGTATAGTGGGAATTTGCGTCCGTGGCTCCATGGCTATAGTACTGATGTAGTAACCAGCGTTCCCTCTAAGCTGAGTTAGCATGAGCCAGCTCACAGTTTTTTTGCCTCCGGCTCACACATTTTTATCTTAGCTCAGGAAGGACAAATCACTCGCTCACAACTTTAATGCCAGTAGCTCACAAAGTAGCATTTTCGCTCACAAGCACCGCTTAGAGGGAACATTGGTTGTAACCATCCGTCCAACTACACTGGTGCTTTACTGTTCCCCTTTATATCATGTTGTTAGTCCTGCCAGCAGTTGTATCCGAGCTGTAAACTGCCCCGGATTCATGGACAGAACAATAGCCTGTAATTGCAATAAATGAATTTCATCCTTATGTTGCAGATAGGATTTGGGTCTCTGTGGTTATGATACCACTGTCCTAACCAGCAAAACATGTCGGACTCAGTTTTTATAGTTATCTGCTGTACACCACCCTACTTGCCGAATATGAAAGCCTAATATAATAGATAAATATTAATGCCTCTTTCCCTTTAAATGTTATGCTGCAGGCACTTGTTTGGAATTATAAACTGCCCTGAATATAACGCCAGAAGGAAATCATATAAGTAGAGTAAATAAATACTATCTCTGTCTGGTCAATGGGAAAATGACGTTCAGAGACAGAGTGGCTCGCATTGAGACTTGAAAAAGGGGAACCCACAGATCCCGGCTCTGTCGTATTTATTTGTTTGCTTATTTATTTATTTGTATACCCACTCTACAATACACAACCTTTATTGGCATACAATTTATTTGTATACCCACTCTTCTCCCAAGCGTCCCGGGACCCTTAGCAGCTATATGATACCAGCGCCAGTTTATTTATTCGCTTTATTTATGGTCTGCCTTTGTAAACAGTACCCTACCCTAACAAGGTTGTGCAAATCCTTTCTCTTGTATTGCAAGGTATTGTTGTTGATGCTTTAAGGCTGTTAGCTTACCTCTGAATAATAAAGATTCTTCGGTCCGGAATCTGAGCTAATGCAAGTGAACTCCTTAAGACATCGCTATGCAAACGGATATAAACAACAGAAAAAGTTTTCATTGATTTGCCTTTTGAGTAAAGCTCTCTACCCTTTAGCATTTGCCATTTTGAGGTATGGAGGGATGGATGAATGTACAATTTAAGGACAGTTGCTAACCACTGTGGTGTAGTGGTTATTACAGGGTTGGAGTAGGATCTAGGTGACCCAAATTCAAACCTGCGCTCAGCCATGGAAGCTCACTAAAGGACTCGCTCTCAGCTTAACCTGTCTCACAGGGTGGTGGCTGCGAGAATGAAATGGAGGAGGGGAGAAAGATTTTGTAAGCTGCTTTGGGTCCCGATTGGGGAGCAAAGCAGAGTATAAACCAAGCTGTTGCTGATTATTAAAGCGATGTCGTCTTCACTCACTAAAACTAATTTAATTCTCAGCTCGCGGATTCAAGTGTACTGTCACTTGTTAATCAGCTAAACTTTTCATTCCGTAATCTGCCGATTGCAAAGACTGAAAATTGCAGACTTTGTTGTTTTCGTTTCATTTGTTTTGCTTCCTCCCCCTCTTCCCTTCTCCCCCTTCCCACTGTTGCTTGATTCAAGCGTCTGTCCTCCGCACTTCTACAAAAGAGTCTGTCAACATGTTTCCGGGGGTGGTGGGGGGACTTTGTAATGTAGGCCAGGGGTTGCGTTCACTTCAGTAGAGCAGCATTTCCAGGCCTGACCCTTGGGCCTTCAGACAGGATTGCGTCAGCTCTCTGTGGGTCTTGTCCTCAGATGGGAGGAGGCCTCGGCTTCTGCCCGTGACTCCTGGAGGTCATACTGACCTGTGGGACTTGACCTGTCGTGGCGCAGAACATCTCAAAGAGAGGCTTTTAAAAGATAAAGAGCAAAAACCTCTGAAGAAAAATTCTGCTGGCGAGAAACCTTTGATCAGCCAAAGACAAATGTCTAATGCTTCATCCGATTTCAAATGATGATGCGCCATGCTGGGACAGTGAGGTATCCTTCCACAAGCCAACTGCTCTCATTGAGAAGAAGAAGAGGAGATTGGATTTATACCCCGCCCTTCACTTGGAACTATGGCTTGCCCAAGGTCACCCAGCAGCTGCAAGTGGAGGAGTGGGGAATCAATCCCAGTTCTCCCACGTTAGAGTCCGCACACTTAACCACGACATCAAACCACTACAGCCGTACCCTGCCTTCAAAGAGTATCTTCTAAAGTGATAACTTGTGTGGGAATTGAAGGGCTGTATAGGTTTATGCAGACGTGATTAACTGTGAGGACTCTGCCCTTATTTAGAAGGATTCTCACTCCTGCTTCCTTATATTCCAGTATCCATCACTTGTGCAGTAATCTGCCATTTAAGAACATCAGAAGAGCCTGTTGGATCAGGCTGGTGGTTCATCTAGCTCAGCATCCTGTCTCACACAGTGGCCAACTAGTTCCTCTGGAGGGCCAACAACAGGGCATAAAGGCATAGGCCTGCCCCTGATGCTGGCTCCTTGCTCTGGGATTCAGAGGCTTAGTGCCTCTTGATGTGGAGGTTCCCCTCAGCCACCACGGCTTGTAGCCACTGATAGACCTCTCCTTTGTGAATCTGTCTAACCCCCTTTGTAAGCTGTCTATGACAGTGGCCATCAGCCAATGCTCCCTCTAAGCTGTGGAGTCTTGTGAGCAAAAATTCTGCTTGGTGAGCTACTGGCATGAGAGTTGTGAGCGAGCGATTTGGCTGCGGCATAAATGAGTTTGCTCTGGAGCCATCCTTCCTGAGCAAGAAAAAGATCAGTGAGCTGGAGGCTAAAAAACTGTGAGCTAGCTCACGCTAACTCATCTTAGAGGGAGCACTGGCCATCACTACATCCTCTGGCAGCGAAGTCCGCATTTTAATCCCTCACGGTGTAAAGAAGCATTTCCTTTTGTCTGCCCTGAATCTCCTGCCCACCAGCTTCATTGGATGCCCTTGAGTTGTAGTCTTTTGGGAGAAAGGTCATCTACACGTCCGGTGTTAGTAATGGCGGGCACTCCAGCATTCAGGATAGATATACAGAATTCAAAAGCAGTAAGGCAGTCCAATGTAACCAATCAGCGTATGAAGAAAAAGGCGCTTAAAATACTGGGCCTTTGTTCCCAAGGAAGACGCGGGAGGCATTCTATTCAGACAGGGGAAGGGATACATGGCCTGGTATTCACCGTCTCTCAAGGATACAGCAGTTGGGAGAGCGATAAGCATGCCGTGAGAAATATAACATAACATTCCACTTCTCTGACGTAGGGAGTTCACTCACCCCACCTCCCGGGCAGGAGATGGCAGCATTAGCTGACAGCAGCTGGACTGCAGAAGAAAGCCGTCTTGGGCGGTTGCCCCGTTTAACCATCTTGCCTTTGCCCCTGCACCGCAGCTGAGAGTGAATGGTGCTCTCGTCCCCCTCCGTGTTCCACTGGGGAAAATAACCAATGCTCTTCTAGAGCTGATGTTGCATCGCTCATCCCACCATTATTCACTGGAGTTCTTGCAATCATTGACCTTGCTCATAAAAGACCCTGCTCTATACCCTCTATACGCAGGACTGTACCCCCACTCACCCCAGCAATACTATCATCAAGTTTGCTGATGACACCACTGTGGTGGGGCTCATCTCCGGGAATGATGAGTCTGCTTATCGGGATGAGGTGGAACGGCTTTGTGTGTGGTGTAGGGAAAATAATCTGATTCTTAATACCACCAAGACCAAGGAATTGGTAGTGGACTACAGGAGGAACAAAACGGACATTAAGCCACTGTTTATTGGTGGAGAATGTGTGGAAAGGGTGGCTATTTTCAAGTTTTTGGGAGTGACTATTGAACAAAATCTGACCTGGAGTGCAAATACCACTGCTCTGGTGAAGAAGGCCCAGTAGAGGCTTTATTTTCTCAGACTTTTAAAGAAAAATAATTTGAATGAGAAAATATTGATGTCTTTCTATCGTTGCTCAATAGAGAGCATTTTAATATACTGTATCTGTGCCTGGTTTGCTAGTTGTACGGTTGCAGATAGGAAAGCACTCCAGAGAGTCATCACCACAGCCCAGAAGATAATTGGCTGTCCTCTCCCACTTCTGGAGGAACTGTACAGTTCTCGATGTCTGAAAAAAGTGAAGAACATCCTACAGGATTTATCACATCCTGCATATTCCTTGTTTGAACTGCTGCCTTCGGGCAGAAGATATAGGACAATCAAAACAAGGACAAATAGACTAAAAAACAGTTTTTACTCGAGAGCTATTATTGCCCTGAATGCTGCATGAGACCGAAATCTGGGGGTAACAGTGGTTTGGTTGCTATGTAAATCACAAGGGAGAAGCAGTAGTGAATGTCTGTGTGAGTGCGCATGATTATATGTTGTGAGTCACTGAACGATGGCACTTTTTAATTTCATTGTACTATGTACAATGACAATAAAGTATATTATTATTATTATTATTATTATTATTATTATTATAAAATTCAGCTAAAATATTAGTGGGTTGTAAGTTCTGGCTTCCCATCCCATCATACAAAGTTGCAAAAGATGAAAAGTTGTGAACGATGAAAAGTAAAAAGCCTTTCTGAACAGCTAATCCATTGTTGCTGTTCATCAGTATCATCATTCCCTCGCGTTTGATAGCCTCACTTCTTAAGCAAACCCGAAGCAGGCCAACTATCAAAACTGCTGAATGCTTTCAGATCCTAGGAATTCAGTTGGCAGAGTGCGTCAGATACATTGACATTGAGTGCTTCAGAGGATATCTGTGTTGATCTGCAATAGAAGTTATATTCCTATTCAGTAGCACCTTAGAAACCAACAAGATTTTCAGGACATAAGATTACGAGACTCAAAGCTCTGATGGAGGAAAGTTTTGCTCTCAAAGTTTATATCCTGAAAATCTCAGTGGTCTCTTAAAGTGCCACTGGACTCAAACCTGACCTAGGGTGCATTCAGATGCGCTGTTTGATCCAGTTTTGTCACTCTTCAATAATGGATTTTATGTGCATGCTCAGACAGCAACATCTGCCTCCCGTCCCCAGCCGTTGGTTTCCGGCTCAAACCCCCCCCCTCCCCTTTTAAACCAGAGTATTTTGTTACCAGATCCCGAATGGGGTTTTCTCAACTCTCCCATTTAAAGCTGCAGTTTTTGCAGTGTGATCGCTCCTCCAATGTCAAGCCACTTCCGGTGGTTTAAACCCCCTCCCCGCTTGGAAGCCCAAAGCTTCTGCTTGTCACCTGTCATTTTTTTTTTTTTTGGTGCGTCGGCGGTATGTGCTTAAGCGGAGCTCAGCTCCCACATTTATAAAACCAACGCTTAAATGGTCACCCGTTTTGAGTTCGAGATCCCAAAGAGGCCAGTTTCAGGTGAAAAGTTTAAAGGGAAGTCTTCTGTCACAGCAGTGAAATCTCGGGGCTCTGCAGAACTATCAAATGAAAGCCGTAATTCGCCCTAGCAGTTCTGCGCATGCACGAGGATAAAGTTTTTTCAGTTCTACAGATGAGCAGTTATGCACATGCGCAAACAGAGAGGGGAAAAAACCAACCCTGACAAACGCTCCCGTGTGATCGTGATTGTCCAGAGTAAAAATAATCGGAGCGGGGGCCATTTAAACCGCCGCAAGCATGCCATCTGAACGCACCCTATGAGTGGTTTTTGAGTTATATTTGGACTTGAGTTCCTGGTATATTCCCTTGTTTGTTATCTTGCTGTAACCAAGCACAGATAAAATATGGAATACTCTTTATCGGGGAACAATCATCATCATTACTGATGCCAGATACTATTTTGGGAAGCCTTTTATCTGGTGGAGTCAAGGTTTTAGCTTCAGCATGTTGCATTTTCTCAGTGTCTTGTTCTGTGTTTTTTTGGGGCCAGTCATCTGGAATGCCGTCAAGATCAAAAGTGAGACCTTCGCTTTAAAGTCACGTGCTCGTAATTCTTGTGAATGGCTAAGCTGTGTGTCAAGAATAATTATTTTAAAGTCCTAAAATAATTATTACCACAAATAGTGAGGAGATTCCGATAGAAGAAAAGGCCTTCTGGTCCATCAGACGGATGTTTTGTGAAACATCTTTTCTTTAACAGCATTTAGCAGTTAACAGTAGTATTATTTGAATGTGTCTGCTTCTGTATTGTGCAGTCTTTATGAAGAAATTGTATAGTGTGCTAGAATCGTTCAGTGTGCTGAAATGCGGAGTGCTCTGTTTAAATTTTTAGTTTTGTCATATAGCTCCCTTGCAGTGTTCCCTCTAAGCTGAGTTAGTGTGAGCTAGCTCACAGTTTTTTAGCCTCCGGCTCACGTTTTTGTCTCGGCTCAGGAAGGATGGCTCCAGAGCAAACTAATTTAGGCAGCAGCCAAATCGCTCACTCACAGCTTTAATGCCAGTAGCTCACAAAGTTGAATTTTTGCTCACAGGACTCCACAGCTTAGAGGGAGCATTGGACCCTTGTATTCATTTTTGTTGTTGTTGAAAGGACTCTGCGCAAAGAATACAGTCACTCCTGGACTAATTCCTTCAAGTCATCTCTACTTTTAAGAGCGCTCATAGCCACTTGTGAATAAAGTGACGTTTTCCTCCCACCCTGAGCCCAGACTTCGTCCCAGTACAATTGAAGTTCTAGGATTCAGAGTGTTCATCTTTTTGTTCCAGTTTTATGGCCAGATCTGGTAATGGGCTCCTGGAACAGAAGCTCCTCTGCTCACTTGGAGCTGCCCTGACCTTAACTGTTCACTTCTGTGCATGTTCCTCAGTGCATATGGATTGATTCCTCTTTGGAGATGAACTCCTTGGGCCTCTGGATCAGAGTCCCTCAGTGACATCAAGTCACGGCAATACTGTTGTATGGTCACATTTTGGAACGGCGTGACAGCTTTGTTCCCCATCCTGTATTTAAGAAGTGGGGCCGTGGCTTAGTGGCAGAGCTCCTGCTTGGCATGCAGAAGGTCCCAGGTTCAATCCCCGGCATCTCCAGTTGAAAGGACCAGGCAGGAGGCGATGGGGAAGACTTCTGTGCCTGAGACCCTGGAGAGCTGTAAAGAGGGGCTGTGGCTCAGTGAAAGAGCCTCTGCTTGGCATGCAGAAGGTCCCAGGTTCAATCCCCGGCATCTCCAGTTCAAAAGGACCAGGCAGGAGGTGATGAGAAAGACCTCTGCCTGAGACCCTGGAGAGCTGTAAAGAGGGGCCATGGCTCAGTGGCAGATCCTCTGCTTGGCATGCAGAAGGTCCCAGGTTCAATCCCCAGCATCTCCAGTTGAAAGGAGCAGGCAGGAGACGATGGGAAAGACTTCTGTGCCTGGGACCCTGGAGAGCTGTAAAGAGGGGCCATAGCTCAGTAGCAGATCCTCTGCTTGGCATGCAAAAGGTCCCAGGTTCAATCCCCGGCATCTCCAGTTGAAAGGACCAGGCAGCAGGTGATGGGAAAGACCTCCACCTGAGACCCTGGAGAACTGTAAAGAGGGGCTGTGGCTCAGTGGCAGAGCCTCCGCTTGGCATGCAGAAGGTCCCAGGTTCAATCCCCAGCATCTCCAGTTAAAAAGACCAGGCAGGAGGTGATGAGAAAGACCTCCGCCTGAGACCCTGGAGAGCTGTAAAGAGGGGCCGTGGCTCAGTGGCAGAGCCTCTGCTTGGCATGCAAAAGGTCCCAGGTTCAATCCCCGGCATCTCCAGTTGAAAGGACCAGGCAGCAGGTGATGGGAAAGACCTCCACCTGAGACCCTGGAGAACTGTAAAGAGGGGCTGTGGCTCAGTGGCAGAGCCTCCGCTTGGCATGCAGAAGGTCCCAGGTTCAATCCCCAGCATCTCCAGTTAAAAAGACCAGGCAGGAGGTGATGAGAAAGACCTCCGCCTGAGACCCTGGAGAGCTGCAAAGAGGGGCTGTGGCTCAGTAGCAGATCCTCTGCTTGGCATGCAAAAGGTCCCAGGTTCAATCCCCGGCATCTCCAGTTGAAAGGACCAGGCAGCAGGTGATGGGAAAGACCTCCACCTGAGACCCTGGAGAACTGTAAAGAGGGGCTGTGGCTCAGTGGCAGAGCCTCCGCTTGGCATGCAGAAGGTCCCAGGTTCAATCCCCAGCATCTCCAGTTAAAAAGACCAGGCAGGAGGTGATGAGAAAGACCTCCGCCTGAGACCCTGGAGAGCTGTAAAGAGGGGCCGTGGCTCAGTGGCAGAGCCTCTGCTTGGCATGCAGAAGGTCCCAGGTTCAATCCCTGGCATCTCCAGTTAGAAGGACCAGGTGGTAGGTGATGTCAGGCACCTCTTCCTGAGGCCCTGCAGAGCTGTGTCCAGTCCCAAGTGGACAGTACAGACCTTTGATAGACAAAGGGTCTGATTCAGTGTAAGGCCGTTTCATGCATTCATGTGGCAAGCTTTATAATATGTCTGAAAATCTGCTCAGAGTTCAGTTTATCCTTCGATCCTAAAAGCCATGATCATAATGCAGAGAGGAAACACGTTTCAAGACCTTTTTCACTGATCGCTGTGCAGGAAGCGAATGCCCCAAATGGGCAGAAGGTCACAACATTCATGGAAACAAGGTTCACTCGGACTAAGCCCTGAAAAAAAGGCCGTTTCTGGCTTGTGGTCAGACTCTTTCTAATGCCATCGTGATTTTATGGCGTGAGCCAAAATAATGAGCTTTTTCTTCTTTCTAGGTATTACCTGTGGCCGTTCCCACCTTCCTGTTTTGGGATTAATTGGAACATTTGAAACCCGATCTCTAAGAAATATTCCATTTAGGACTTTTTCGGAAACCCCGGCATACTTTGCTTCAAAAGACGGCACAAGCAAAGATGGTTCTGGAGACAGCAGCAAGGTAGGTAGATTGGCCTCTAAAAAGACCCTTTCAGCTTCTTGAAACTTTGGGGGGAAAGGTATTTAGAATGGGATGCTTTTTTACTTTAGGCTGTCTTCCTTTTGAATGAGTCTCTCGAACAGCTGTGATGGTAAAGGGGCAGCCCCATTAGTCTTGTCATAGCAAAATAAAAGAAAAATCTGGGGACCCCTTAACGGCTAGCAGCATTTCTTTCTGGATGAGCTTTCATGAGTCACAGCTCACTCCTTCGGATGCTGTGAAAACAGAAGATGAGAAGCAGCTCTGAGCCAGGGCTTGCCTGTTGTACAGATTGTATTCTGAAGCATTGGTTTGGCATGACATCTTAACTGAACAAGAGAAGTTCAGTTAAAATGTTGTTTCCCTCTTTAAAATCAAAAGAGCATCAAGGCAGTGGGAAGAAAAGTTATTCTATTCAGTTGTTGTTGGCCGAGGGGCGGGACTTCTCGCTACACCGTTGCTGTCCTGTTTTTTGGGGGGAGGGGTGTTTGGTTTTGCTCACGTCTTTGGTGTGGCCCTCGTTCCTGTGTCTTGCACCCCCTGTAAACTCCACAGGCTTTTTTGATTAAAGCACATTTTAATACCTTTTTTTGAGAAGATCCTTCAAAGTTTAGAAACTACTGTGCTGATTGCAGTCTGGGTAAAGGTGTAAAGGTTTCCCCTGCTCGAAAGCTAGTCGAATCTGACTTTAGGGGCCGGTGCTCATCTCCGTTTCCGAGCCAAAGAGACGGTGCCGTCCGAAGACGTCTCCGTGGTCATGTGGCCGGCATGACTAAACGCCGAGGCACACGGAACGCTCTGCCATTAATTGTTCAGACTCGGGGTCTCTATCAGTAAATTTACAGCCAGCCTTGAGGTTTATTGCCTGTCCTGCTTAATGCGTCTTTTCTTCCCCGGGAGGATGGCTTGCCGCATTCCACCGCGTCACATAAACAGTCTGGCTATCTTCTCTCGTCTCCTCCCTCTTTCTCTACAGAGACTCGAATGTTTTATATTGCTTTTGTAACCTTGGAGAACTGTTGAACTGTTTCTAGCCAGGTGCCTGGCCTGTGAAATGCAAGTAGAGGTCTCTAAGGGGCATGGGGGGGGGGATTTTTAGTGTTTTTGCGCCTTTTCTGTGAGAACCAACGGTTGGGGGTTTTTGCACTTTTTTGTATTTACTCTGATTGGCTCTTTGCCTGTTCTTACCTTACCCGGTGGGGTATATTAATCCTTGTTGCCTGTAACCAAGTATCTCTAACAGACATTGAGTACCTGAACCATCATTAAGAAATAAAAGGACTTTTGCTTCAACAAAGGGCCTGGCTTATTTGATTCGACTCAGAAGCCTCACATTACCTTCCCACCAAAGCGGTACCTACTTATCTACTTGCAATTTCTTGCTTTCGAACTGCTAGGTTGGCAGCACTCGGGTCTCGAACTGCCGCCCAACAGACCTTTCGGTCTGCAGCTCAGCATCTTAACCTCTGAGCCACCGTGGCTAAAACCCCTTTTAAAAATTTTGCCCATGTTAATGAGAGACATCTTCAAGAAAGTGTTTACTTCTAGTCTATTAGCAAGCAAGCAGAATTCTGGCATATATATGGGGATAAGAGCGAGAGCCCGGTAGCACCTTTAAAACTAACAAAATTTGGGGCTAGGGATGAGCTTTCGTGAATTTTTAAGGTGGTGCTGGGCTCTGACTCTTATCTGACGAAGTGAAGAGTGACTCATTAAAGCTCCTCCCCGCCACAAACTGTGTTAGTCTGTAAGGTGCTCCTGGACTCTTGGTCTTTTCTGCTGCTACAGACAGAGGTAACACAGCGACCCAATGGGGATTGTTCTCTTATCTCCATTGTGAACTTTTAGCTGCACTCTTGTGGGGGAAAGGGCAGGGCCAAAGCAGAGGACCTAATTTTTTTGTAATAGATAAGATTTTTTTTTTTTTAAGTGCACGCGACAGAGAGAGGGCAGCAAATCAGCCAGCAGTAATCTCACTCTAGAATCCTGTTTTATTTCTTCCCATTAGAAAACGGTTGGTGAAGGCGGCGGTAAAAAGTCAAGTTCTGGAAGCTCCGGCAAAGGCGGAAACCAGTTGCGTTGCCCGAAGTGCGGTGATCTATGCACACACGTGGAGACCTTTGTGTGTAAGTTGCAGCCAGATTGTTTTTATATTTTTCTTCATTCATTCATTCATTCATTCATTCATTCATTCATTCATTTCAATTTATATCCCTCCTAGCCAGCGAGCCGGCTCTAGGCGGCTAACAACATAAAATCATTCACGTACAAAGTTAAAACACAGCCTATAAAATTAACTCATATTAAAATACAGCTAAACAATCAGCTCACAGATGGCAGAAAACAAACCAGCACCAAATACCAGCCAGGAGGCTTCCACCGTAGATGTTCTGAAGGCGGCTCACCAAGCCCCCTACTAAGGGCCATTCCCTCCGGTGGCGGCCCCAAAAGCCTGGCGGAAGAGCTCCACTTTGCAGGCCCTGCGGAACTGCAAAAGGTCCCGCAGGGCCCTGATGTTCTCCGGGAGCTCGTTCCACCAGTGGGGAGCCGCCACCGAGAAGGCCCTGTTCCTGGTGGTTGTCAACCTAGCCTCCTTCAGGCCTGGAAGGGTCAGGCGGTGTTGAGTGCCTGACCGCAGTGCTCTTGGGGTGTGTACGGGGAAAGGCGGTCCCTTAGGTAGGCAGGCCCCAGGCCATATAGGGCTTTAAAAGTTAAAACCAGCACCTTGAACCGGATCCGGTACGCTATAGGCAGCCAGTGCAGCGCCCTCAGCACAGGCCGGACGTGGTCCCTCACTGAGAGGCCCATCAGCAGCCTGGCTGCAGCATTCTCCGCTAGCTGCAGCCTCCGGAGCTGGGTCAAGGGCAGCCCCATGTAGAGAGCATTACAGTAGTCCAGCCTTGAGGTGACCATAGCATGGATCACTGTCGCCGGGTCATTGCGTTCGAGGAAGGGAACCAACTGCTTAATCAGCCGTAGGTGGTAAAAGGCTGCTCTGGCAGTGGCTGCTACCTGGGCCTCCATGGTTAGGGAGGCATCCAGGAGCACTCCCAAACTCCGGACCCACGGGGCTGGCACCAATGGCGCCCCCCTGAAGGCCGGTAATGGGATACCCACCCCCGGTCCACTCCGACTCAGGCACAGGACCTCCGTCTTCGTTGGATTCATTGCCTTCTGGATGGTACGTGCCTAGTTTAAACATGCATATAGGTTCTAGAACAGGGGGAAGACTGTTTCCCTGAAGGGAGTGACCACCTGCAGCACTGATTCATTACACACGGTCTCCATCCTGTGGTAGTGTGGTGCTTCCATGGGTCTGGAAATTGTCCCCAGATCTGCCAGATCATGGGATACCCCCAACCAGTTCAGTACCACATGCAAGCAGAGGTTAATGGCGGGCGGGGAGCAAAGCGTGCTGTGTAAATTCTGCAGAAATCCATATTACCCCTTTCATGATTTCTGTCCATGCGAATCTCAAGATGACACATGGGAAGCCCACGTTTTGGGCGGTAGTTTGTGATAAATGGGAAAAACCGGTCTGCCGTTTCCTCTTCCATGGTAATTTCAGAGGAATCTTGTCTGACTCGCTCTGTAGTGGCCACTCCTCCCCTTCTGGGTCAGTGAAGCTTTTCTGGCGAGGAATAATTGCTCAGAGATTAGTGGTTTCGCTGCCAGTCCTGTCTAGGCACTGGGGGGGTGGGGGGCAGCAGCTGCAATGGGTCTCTGCCCAGACACTGGAAGGTGTTGCTTATTTGACTGAGCGGGAAAGGCAGGCAGAGTTTTCAGTGGCGGTAAGAAGTAGCTTAATTGCTGCAGATCCTGACTCAGCAATCTTTCTTGCAACAAACGGCTTTCAACAAGCCCCGGAAAGCCTTTCGACAGTCAGGCTGTGACTTCCGTCTTAATAACTAATGTTGCATCATAGATGTTTGGGCGCCTCCCTACTGCATTCTAGCAGGTTGGAAGAAGATTATTTCGGTCGCTTGGAAGAGCCAGCCTGCAGCAGTATAGAGCTTGCTTGAGCCAATGGATTCTGGAAAGGGCTGAGAATTGTGTTCCAGTGTGACCGCTGGTGGTGGAAAGGGCCATCAGGTCACTCACAGCTGAGTTTTGGCGACCCTGTAGGGCAGGGGTGGCCAACCTGTGGCTCGGGAGCCACATGCGGCTCTTTCACACATATTGTGCGGCTCCTGGCAGGGCGGCTGGGGAAGCAAAGGGGAGGCATGCTTTTTCTCTCTTCCTTCCTTCCTTCCTTCCTTCCTTCCTTCCTTCCTTCCTTCCTTCCCTCCTTCCCTCTTCCCTCCCATCTATTTGCTTTCCTAGTTTCTCTCTCTTTCTTTCCACTTCTTTAATTCTTTCTTTCCATCTCTCTCTTTTTCTCTCTCTCTCTCAATATCATTAGCAAACAAGTAATATCATTATCAATAACCGGTTTTCCTCGTTTGTTTTTATTTTTGGCAGTCTCATTTAATGTTAATAAAAAGCAAATTTGCATATTTTAAAAAATAAAAACGTGTGTGTGATATTTGTTCCTGTCTTGCGGCTCTCAGACATCTGACGTTTATTCTATGTGGCTCTTACGTTAAGCAAGGTTGGCCACCCCTGCTGTAGGGTTTTCAAGACAAGAGATAAACAGGGCTGGTTTGCCGTTGCCTTTCTCTGCGTAGCGACCCTCAAATTTCTTGGTGGTCTCCCATCCAAGCGCTAACCAACATCAGGTTGGCCTGAGCCATTCAGGGCAGGGCCTGGCTGCTACCTCCGTTCATTTGTCTTGTTTCTCACATTTGCCTCCGGCTCTTCCTACAAGGAGCTCAAAGCGGGATGCAAGAGGGTCTTCCCAGTTTATTCCCACAACAGCTCTGTGAGGTGGGCGACGCCGAGTGTCCATGTCTGATTTGAAGTCCGGGACTCCGTTTCTGTGGGTACCTCTGCCCTGCATCAGTCCTGAAACCTCCTTGTAAACAACAGATTTGGAAGCATATCTCAGCACGCAGGGTGTGTCCGCAGGCCGGCCTCGAACTGTTCCCTGCTGAGACGGGGTCTGCAGCCAGCGAGCCCCAAAGGGCCACAAGCCAACTACAGCCGGAAGCTGGCTAATGCCTGACTGTCGCTCCAGCAGATGCTTGAGAAACGTCACTCGTCACCATACGCCTCAGCAGAAAGCCTTGAAGCAGGCAGAAAAGCAGCGTTGCCCTTGCCCCATTGATACCTGGCCATCAGAGGAAGAAGGCCAGTGGTCATGGGAGTGTGGAGGCATTTCAACCACAGCAGGACTAGTTAGGCTTAGGCGGTCTCGTCCAGGGCTTTCTGTGCACCAAAGCTAAGAGAGCATAAAAGGCCCAGGGCAGAGCAGCCACCTCCCCTCTAGTCAGAGGTCAACCACCAAGTGGGTGGGAGAAGCCAAGTGGGGAGAGAGTATCATTTTGGGGGCTTTTATAACTTAAGAGACGACATATCACAGTGGCTGGGAAAACGCATGTTCCTTTGAAAAACTGGTTCCTAACAATCTGTTCTTTTATTTGTAACC
The DNA here is from genome assembly GCA_029233225.1 of Lepidodactylus listeri. Classification (NCBI taxonomy): domain Eukaryota; kingdom Metazoa; phylum Chordata; class Lepidosauria; order Squamata; family Gekkonidae; genus Lepidodactylus; species Lepidodactylus listeri. The sequence continues at coordinate 6,949,740 of JARCFY010000021.1, read as the reverse complement.
TGCTTCAAACAGGTTTTCCAAAAGGCAGCATGTAAGTTTTTTAAATAAGCGATTAGATGCAGGTATTTGAGAAGGAATATATTTTTGCAGCTGTACACAGGGGTTGGCTTCTTGAAATCTAATGCCATGAGAGCAAAAATGGAAGTGTCTTTCCAGCTCTTGCATGCATTCTACAAAAAGTCTTTCTGGCTGTATAGCTTTGAGGACAGTTGCTACAGCAGGATATGAGGGGGGTCCCTCTTGAGGCATACGTCTGTGCATCTTGTTCTTGTAGTCCGCATAATTGTCAGTGGTGGTCGTGTGGCACGAAAAGGCATCTTTGGGGAAATTGTCTCTGCAGTCACTGCAGAAGTGTTTGCAGACTGTCTTACATGCGTTATTCCTCCCCCTGCCCCCCAGTTGAAGGCCAACTTGTGGTTTTGGCCAAGTACAGCAATGCATTAGCAATCTGTTTCCTGCACGTGTGAACACAACATTGTCCTGTTGATCGAGAATCTCCCGGTATAGATGTGTGTTGCGGGGGAGGTGGCGTGACCTCGTGGCAAACAGCTGGCACGTCGGTTGCTGTGCGTCAGAAGCGAGTTTGCTTGGTATTTGACCGTGTAATCTCGGTTTCCAAAAAGCTTTTAAAGGTACAAAGGTCTGGAGTAGTGTTTTTCACGTGGCTGGCCTTGTTACGCTCAAGAAGTCATGCAGCGCAAGCATGGCCCGAGGGCATTCCAGGACAGCAGAAGGAGTTGGGTCTGGCCTCTTGGAGCTTTGTTTTGTGCATAATAGATGTGTCTACTGCGGAGGCCTGTCACGTTTCCTCACTCTTAAAGAAGAAGTGATAGCTTTGGTATATTTTTTCCCCTCTTTGTTGGGGTCTCTCCCTTTCTCTCTGTCTGTCTCTCTCTCTTTCTGTGCTTTGACTGAAGAGGACTTTGTAGCTCAAATGTTCATTGCAGGGCCAGCCGCCTTGTAATCTAATAGTGCCCACAAAGCTGCTGTCTCAGCTGTGGAAATACCACCTTTAGCAAAGGTACACCGATACGTTGGTTTCTGCCAGTTGCAAAGAACTGACCGTCACACAAACAATACTTAAATCCCCAGTGGTAGAAGGCCTGTTGATGAGTTCCAGGGCTATCAGGGCTTCGATCATGAAGTTGTGAGTGTTTACGTGTTTTTTCCCCCCCTGCCAGAAATAGAACAGGAGTGTAGATAAAGCACAACTGGTTTCTTGAGGTCTGGCCCTGGGGTGGCTTGGGAAAGAAGCAGGGAGTGTGGCTGCCTCTTTATAGGACTTCCCTGGTGTTTCCCCTTTGGAAGTGGGAACACGAGGTGGCTGATCAAAACTCTCTGGTGGGCTTCCCCATCTTTTCCAGGATGTGGCCAAACCGGCCTGCTTGGTGCCAGGTGGGTTAGCACCAGGGTTCCGTTGGAGCGAGAGCGCACAGGAGCGCAGCTCCGGGAGTGAGAAGCCCAGGGGGTGGGCACATGACCAAGCCCCGCCCCCTCCTCGGCTTCCCCGAGCAGTGCAGAGGCGCAGCGCCCCGGGGAAAGCCCTGCTAGGGTCTTTATTGTTTTTAATGTTTTGTTTTAATATTGATAATTTTATCATTGTTCCTTTTATGACTGTGTGCCGCTTTTCCAGAGACTTGCTCAAGGTGGCATATACATTTTCTAAGTATACCATTTTTTATCTGGGCACATGGCACATAAGTACTGGAGAAATTTCACCAACCCTTCAGCAGCTTCCACCCCATCAGTTTGGTGTCGTGGTCAGGAGTTGGACTCTAATCTGGGAGAACCGAGTTTGATTCCCCACTCCTCCACATGCAGCTGCTGGTGTGGCCTTGGGCCAGTCACAAGTTCTCTCAGAGCTGTTCTCTCATGAGCAGTTCTCAAAAGCCCTCTCTCAGCCCCACCTACCTCACAGGGTGTCTTGTTGTGGGGAGGGGAAGGGGAAGGGATGGGTGGTGCACATGTCCTGGGTGTCTCAAGTCTCCTTGAAACCTGGTGGTTTCAAGGGAGCAGGAAGAGAATGAGGGTGTGTTCTTTACGCCTATTTTTATTGCACAAAGTATTGGATGGGGAAGGGACTGGAGGAAGAGCAGGTCAGTTTCACTCACCTGTGGAGTGGAGCCTGAGGGGTGGGTGTTGCCTTCTGACACACTTCCGGTATGCTAGGGGGTGTGGCATATGCAAATGAGTTATGCTAATGAGTTACGCTAATGAGCTCCTGCACCCCTTTTTCTACGAAATGACCCCTGGTTAGCACACAGGCTGGGTTCCTGTGCTAATTAAGACACGCCAGTGTGTGTCGTTCCTGGGGGGGGGCATCTGTTTGATATTAAGAGGGCAGGGCAGCCAAAGCCATCCCCTCCTCCCCTGTTTTTCTTCGCTGTGCTCCGTTGCTTCGGGCCCTTCCCCAACAGCCTGGCTCACGTCCAGGGGCAGCAAGCAGGGGAGGTGAAGTCCGAGTTTCACCTGCTCTCACCTTCTGTTCTGGAAATTCTGCCCAGTCACTTCACACGGGGGCTCGGCTAACCTTTCAGCAGCCCAGGCCTGCTTTGACCCAGGCCTGTTCGTATTTTTTGGGGGGGGGGCAGTGACCCAATGTACTGGCTGGGTTTGTCTGTGCCTAAAAGACCAAAATTTTGTAGTGGCCATTGAAGGCATTTATCTTACTTGCTATGTCTCATCCCTGGGTCCAAGTTTTGGCTTGTTCTATCTTGAAACGTTTTTATTTGCCTCATTACTTCATTTTTACCCGGCATTTCTCCCTAACGGGGAACCCAAAGTGGCTTATGTTGGTCTCCTTTCTTCCCCTTTATCCTCACAGCAACCTTGTGAAGTAGGTTAGGCTGTAACTGGCCGAAGGTCACCCAGCCAGCATCCGGGGCAGAGTGGGGATTTGAATCCAAGTCTTCCCAGTTTTTGTCTGACTCTGTAACCACGCCATACACCATTTATCTCTGTACAGAATTATATATATACAAGGGGGGCCCCCGCGATATTCGCGGGGGGGGGGAAGCTGAGCCTCTTCCCCCTCCTCTGGCCCCGCGTGCCAAGCCTCTACCCCATTCCCCCTCCAGGCAGCTTCCCCCCTCGCCTTCAAAACGACGGCAGGGAGACAGCCGCCCACCGAGGCTCCCCCCCTGTAAGGTGGTGGCGGCAGGTAGACCGCTGCCTGCCGAGGCTTCCCCCCGCCTTCAAAACGGCGGCGGCGGCAGGGACACCCGCCGTCCACTGAGGCTTCCCCTCTCCCTCCATGCTTTCAAAACGGCGGCGGGGGCATAGAGACCTGCCGCCCGCCGAGGCTCTTCCCTCCCTCCCCCCCCGCAAACGGCGGCAGCGAGTCCTCGTCACACCGCTTCCCACCCCCTCCCCATTAGCGACCACAGCGTTCTCTGCGCACGCGTGGAGAACGCTTGTAACTTTTCGGGGGATTTAAAGATCCCCTGAAAAGTTTTTTAAACATTTAGCATTTTTCTGCACATGGGGGGAGTGCCCCCCGTGTGTAGAAACCCCACCCCCCAAGTGCCCCCCCGCACGGATTTAAGTATCCGCACGCGGGGGGGGGCACTTGGGAATTAGATATATAGATATTATGTATTGAATAGGGGGCTGCAGTGGCTCAAGTGGTTAAGACGCTGAACTGCAGACCGGAAGAACGATAGTTTAGCAGTTCGAGACCCGAGTGCTGCATGACGGAGTGAGTTCCCGTCTCTGGTCCCAGCTCCTGCCAACCTAGCAGTTCGAAAGCAAGGAATTGCAGTTAGATAAATAGGTACCGCTTCGGTGGGAAGGTAACAGCATTCCATGCGCCTCAGCGTCTAGTCATGCCGGCCACATGACCATGGAAATATCTTCAGACAGGCTGGCTCTTCGGCTTGGAAACGGAGATGAGCACCGCATCCCTGGAGTCGTATTTGACTGGCTTTCGAGCAAGGGAAACCTTTACCTTATAGAATTTTTGCTGCTGGGAACTGGATCTGACTGCCAGTTGCCCATTTTTTTCTATCCCATGTTGTTAAACGGATAATTTAAAAAACATGATTTTTGAAGGAGTTTTTTTATTGCTCCTTAGAGCAAAATAATGTCAGTCACTCTTCATATTTCTTGCTTTGTTCAGCCTTTGAAACTTGCAAAAAGCACTTTGGTAAACTGGAAACATGAAGTCCTTAGGAGCAGGTATATTTAGTTTGGGGTTGGGGTGTAAATTTCCTTCAAAAAAGAAACCTTTTAAGTGAAGAAAGATGTTATCATTGGAACATTTAAACATTAATAGGCTCACTATCTGGGTAACCCACATTTTCCCGTCTTGCCCGGTTTGGCCTCCTCCTAACCTGCCTATGAGACAGAAGAACAGTCCAGAGCAGGTTTTAGACTAAAGTATAGATGTCATGTGGAGATTGTGCAGTTAGGATTAATTGATCTGTTGATTTTAAATTGAATTTGTATGTTTTGTAGCCTGTTGTAAATTGCCCAGAACCCTTTGTGCTCCGGGATGGGGCAATTCGGAAATATGATGATGATGATGATGATGCTGTGGATTTTTGTTAAGAAAAGTTAACATGTTAACATATTCCAGGGTCACTCGAGTGCTGACAAACGGTAAGGTCCAAAAAAACGTTACTTTTTCCCCACCATAGAGAACAATGGAGGGAATGGGGGCAACCTGTTTGGAGGCCCGTAGAATTGGACCCTTTGGTCCAATCTTCTTGAAACTTGGTGGGCATTTGGGGGAGAGGTCCCAGAAGCTACCCTGCAAGTTTGGAGCCTCTCCCTCAAACCTCCTCTCCTACAGCCACTTTTAAAGCCATCACCGAATTTCGGCGGTGGGCCGAATCAGATCAGAGAATCTGGTTCGGCCGGTGGCTGCCCTACTGCCCATTCCTGAGCTGGCAGAGCAGCGCTCCGCCTTGCTCCGGCCCCAAAGGACCCCCCCCCGATCCTTATCATTTAAATGTTTCATGATATACATCCCTAGTTTTTGACAACACAGTTATAAAAGAACCTTCACAAATAAGGTGTCAAATGTGCCCCCCGAATTCCACTTGTTTACAAACATGAATAAGGCCACGTGTTAGAACTGCATTGTCAAGTAATAAGCCTTCTGTCTCAGGGAACTGTTATTGGGCCCCATTAAAGAACTTTCACAAAACTGGAACTGATTGTTTATTAGCAACAGCTGAGCTGGTCTTGGCCAGGAAGGCGAGATAGAAGTTTTAATTATATATATATATATATATATATATATATATATATATATATATATATATATATATATATATATATACGTATACATAGATATATAGATATAGATAGATATATAGGGCTTTTTTGTAGAAAAAGCCCAGCAGGAACTCATTAGCATAATAGGTCACACCCAACAGCAGGAACTCATTAGCATATTTGGCCACACCCCTGACAGCACAGCTCCCTCCCAGGATTGGCTTCCCCAGGTGCCCCGTGGTTTGCGGGGCGCATGGGGAACCCGAGGGAAGGAAGGCAGTGTCTGGATTGGCTTCCCCAGGCACCCCACAGCTGCAGGGCACCTGGGTAACCCGAGTGGGGGGAGGCAGTTTGAACTTCCTTCCCTTCCTGGATCGGCTTGGCTTCCCCAAGTGGGGCGCAGCTTGCAAGGTGTCTGGGGAACCCCGGGAGAGGCAGTAGGCGTGGCCATCTTGGAAGCCAACTGGAACTCCATTCCTGTGTGTTCCTGCCCAAAAACAGCCCTGTGTGTGTGTGTGTGTGTGTTTGTGTGTGTGTGTGTGTGTGTGTGTGTGTAAAGGGCTAGTGTAATATTTCTTCCTGGAAAGTAGAAAGCCACTGCTGTCCTCCGCTTAGGGGCTTTGGATTATTGGCTCTAGTTACCCTTCGCCTGTCTAGAACATTTCCCCCCCTGGTGTGAGACTTCTGATAAGATCCAATAAGCCAGGCCTTAGTGTGAAAACAAAGTCCTTTATTTTCTTAATGGTCTTTCAGGAACACTGTCTTTGTTGGTGATACCAGATCAATGAGACAAGGAACTCTTATACAGTATTCAAAAGGCAATGGAACGACAGGCACCAATCGGTGTAAAACCCTGAAGCGTGAAAACCCCCAACCGTTGCATTCCCAGGGAAAAGGCGCGCAAGCTAAATCACTACTTCCCCCCCCCCCCCCATGCCCCTTAGTGACCTCTACTTGCATTCCCACGCATAGACACCTGGAAGAACCCAGTACAGAGACATCTCAAGGTTAACAGTACAACAAAACAGATTAGCAAAACTGGCAAGACAGGGAGGGACGGAGGGGGCAGGGGTGAACACTCTGACATGGAATGGAACCGGATACCATCCGCCCGACTGGAGGAACTCATGCAAAAGTGGGAAGAGCAAAATAAAAGGACAGGGAACCTGACACCTGGTTGACCGATGCCTGCTCCCCTTTCTAGATCTGGAAAGTAGGCTTTATGGAGTAAGTGTTTACTACTTGGTCAAATTGAGCATTCAAAACGGAGGCGGGGGGCAGAATATTTCTTCTCTTGGACCAAGATGGCAACATGTTTAAATCCTGGATGAAATAGCCCATACCAGGTCATTGTACTTCCGTAACACCTTTTTTTTCCTGAAAGACTTTTGAGATATTTGGGGTGTTGATACTTATTTTTCCCAAAGTGTAAAAGTCCGTTGACTGCAGAAAACAGAGGTGGCGAAGCAGCCTTTGCAGTAGTAAATTGTGCATGTGGGTTTTCCCCAGAAAACATATTTTGGTTTTTGTTAAATCCAGATTTAAAAATAGAAAATGGGCTGGATCCTTTGGTGGGTTTCTGCTGATACCATGGGGGTGGGGATCAATGCCCCCTCTAAGATGTGGAGTCTTGTGAGCAACAATTCTACTTTTGTTTAGCTACCGGCATTAAAGTTGTGAGCGAGCGATTTGGCGGCTGCATAAATTAGTCTGCTCTGGAGCCATCCTTCCTGAGCGAAGACAAAAATCTGTGAGCCGCAGGCTAAAAAGCTGTGAGTTAGCTCACACTAACTCAGCTTAGAGGGAAGACTGGTGGGGATGTTGGTTTCACTTATTCCTCCAACTCCCTCCTCATGCAGTTCCTGGGATTCACGTGTACCTCACGAGTCGCACTTTGGGAGGGTCATTTTGGACTTGGGGGGTGAGGGAAAGTTGGACTCTGCAGATGAAAATCTTTCCAGCAGCAGCAGAATTTAGCTGGATTTAAGTCAACATTAAGCAGAAGCATTAACCAACTTGACAGAATGTTTTATTATGTGTCTAGTGTTGTGTGTGTTCAGTGCCGTCGGGCCGCTTTGGACTTACGGTCACTCTGTGAATTAATGACCTCATTAACAGTCTTGCTCAGGCAGTTTCATATACAAAATGTTTTATAGATGGTACATGACTCCAGATAATTTAGCACTGTTTTATCCTGATTTACCAAATGATTGCTGGAAATGCCAAAAGTCTGTTGGTACATTTTATCATACGCGGTGGACATGTGATAGAGTTAAAAAGTATTGGTCCTGGATTCATGAAATGTTACAAAACATGCTAGACTGTACTATACCATTTATTCCTGAACTATTTTTTATTGAATATAATGCCAGAACATTGTAAAAGGCAAGATTTTTATCTTATTATACATGTAGTGACTACTTCAAGAATATTATATGCTAAATATTGGGGGGGGGGGGGAGTGAGCTACCTTCAAAAGAAGAACTGATGTATAAAATCCTTGAAATGGCTGAGATGGACAAATTACCGTATTTTTTGCTCCATAAGACTCACTTTTTCTCCCAAAAAAAGGGGGGGGGGAGTGTGTGCATCTTAAAACCCCCCCACACACCTTTTCCAAGCCATGGCACCGAGCAGAGCTAGGTGCGTCTTATGGTCAGGTGCATCTTATGGAGCGAAAAATACGGTAACTTTAATCTTGAGAGGACAAGAAGGAGGATTTCATAATACATGGTCAGGATTTTATAAATGGCTGGAAGACTACTATAAATTATTGGTATGTAAACCTATTAGGAGAAATCATAGAATACATCTTCTTAGTAGTATGTAGAATATTTATATAGAAATATTTCGTGCTAACAGTAGTATCAGGCATTGCAGGAGATAACAATTAGATAAAACAGATACGTATACGTAACCCCCATTTTATGTATATTCATGTTTGTTTTGTTTGTTCTTGTTGGTTGATATAGAAAATAATAATTCTTACTTGGGGGGGAAACAGTCTTGGTCAGGCCTTGCAAACTGAGGGCCGTGCCTTCTTTAAGTCCATCCATCTCCTGTTGGTCTTCCTTCTTTCCCGCTGCCTTCAACTTTTTCCTAGCGTTATTGTCTTTTCCAGTGACTCCTGTCTTCTCTGAATGTCACCAAAGTATGATAGCCGCAGTTCTGTCATTTTAGCTTCTAGAGAGAGTTCAGACTCGATTTGAACTCACTTATATGTCTTGGCAGCCCACAGTATTTATAGAACTCCCCTGCAACACCACATTTCAAGTGAATGTAGTGTGAACTTAAAGAAAACAAAATGCGGTGTAAAGGGCTCCTCTGTCATCAACAAATAGGAGGTGGACTAGTTCATTAGACTCACATCAGTTCCCTGTAACTGCTTGAAATGCTGCAGGTTTATCTGTTGTGGGATAACTCTTAACTAGTGTTTTTCTTGCGTGGTTCTTGTAGCTTCTACCCGCTTTGTGAAATGTGAAAAGTGTCACCACTTCTTCGTCGTGCTGTCCGAAGCAGACTCCAAGAAGAGCATCGTCAAAGAGCCGGAGTCGGCAGCCGAAGCTGTGAAGTTGGCTTTCCAGCAGAAGCCCCCACCGCCTCCCAAAAAAGTACAGTCCCCTCACTGCTTTGTGGAGTGGCCCTCCCACTTTTCCTGCGTTAATTTTACACGACAGAATTGGCTTCCCTAAACCATAAGTGTGAAGGAAGGTTACAGTTTTGCTATTTGTGTTTGTAAACTCCATAAGAACATGAGAAGAGCCCTGCTGGGTCAGCCCAGTGGTCCGTCTAGTCCACCCTCCTGTCTCACACAGTGGCCAACCAGTTCCTCAGGAGTGCCAGCAACAGGGCATAGAGGCCGAGGCCTTCCCCTGATAAAAACACGTCAAGAACCCTGCTAGATCAGACCAGTGAAGGTCCATCTAGTCCAGCATCCTGTCTCACACAGGGGCCAGCCAGTTCATCTAGACAGCCAACAACGGGGCAGAGAGGCCGAGGCCTTCCCCTGATAAGAACATGTCAAGAGCCCTGCTGGATCAGGCCAGTAGTCCGTCTAGTCCACCCTCCTGTCTCACACAGTGGCCAACCAGTTCCTCAGGAGTGCCAGCAACAGGGCATAGAGGCCGAGGCCTTCCACTGATGTTAACCCCTGGCTCTGGGATTCAGAGGTTTAGTGCCTCTGAATGTGGAGGTTCCCCTCAGTCATCACAGCTAGTAGCCATCGATAGACTTAATCCTCCATGAATCTATATGATTCCTTTTGAAAGCTGTTCATTCCTGTGGCCATCCCTATATCCTCTGGCAGCAAATTCCACATTTTAATCACTCTCTGTGTCAAGGTAGTATTTCCTTTTGTCCGTAACATCACAAAGTTTTGTCATGGGTTTTGTCAGTCACGCCGGTGTTTGCTTGAAAGCCTTAGTATTCTGTGGTGAGGATGCCAGCTCTAACAAGAGCACAAGTGGTTAGAGATGGGAAGGCATCGGGGGAACTGAAAGGTTCTAGGGATTTCCCCATCCCTAGCATCCTTTCATGTTCCCCGGTGAAAATTTTTTTAAAAATTTGAGAGTGTTAGGGTAAAAAAGCTCATATGCAATACTTTCACTTTGGGGATGAGTGAAATAATGTTAAGGATTAAGTTTACTCAGAATGTGCAATATGAAGATTTTTATGAGCTGCCTGTAGTTTTAGATCCTGCAAATACCTGCACATACTGCTGATATATGATATATGTCAAGCATAATATTTGTTTAAATAAATGGCTACATTCAGCATGCTATAATGGGTACAATCAGGGGTCATTTTGAGCAGGAGCTCGGGGTAGCTCAGCTCCGGGAGTTGGTGCCAGCCCCCCCCCCCCCCCGCGGGGGAATGCCTGCTTGTGTCATGGCTGCCGCAAAATGACCCCGTCCCCTGGAAAGGTCCTTGTTCCTCCGACCGGCCTTCTGAAGGCTTCAGCCACCACTGAAGCTCTCCTCCCAGAATAGTGGTATTTCTGAGGCTTGGATTAGTAGCTGTCCCCTCTCTGCCAGCTCTTTCTTTCTTTCTTTCTTTCTTTCTTTCTTTCTTTCTTTCTTTCTTTCTTTCTTTCTTTCTTTCTTTCTTTCTTTCTCTCTCTCTCTCTCTCTCTCTCTCTCTCTCTCTCCCTCCCTCCCCTTCCTTCCTTCCTTCCTTCCTTCCTTCCTTCCTTCCTTCCTTCCTTCTCTGTCTCTCTCTCTCTCTCTCTCTTCTTTCTTTCTTGCCTTCTGACATACTTCCGGTGATGTCAGGGGTTGTAGCATATGCAAATAAGTTATGCTAATGAGCTCCTACACCTCTTTTTCGACGTAATGACCCCTGGGTACAATAATACACTGGTAAATAGCTCAGTGTTTCCGGCATTATAAAGTTTAGTTAAATATGTGACTAGTTCTATCGTGGCTGCATAAGAGTGCTTCTGTAGGGATAATACAACTTCATTTGTGAACTGCAAAAGCTGTGTTTTCTGTTCTCAGTTTTTGTTTTTCCTGCCTCTCAGGCAGAAAAACTAAGATACGCATAGAAAAGATTAAGAGTCCAGTAGCACTTTTAAGGGTAAGAGTCCACTAGCACCTTAAAGACGAACGAAACTTGTGGTAGTGTATGGGCTTTCGTGAGTGACTGCTCACTTTTTCAGATACAGACTCATGAAAGCTTCTACCCTGCCACAAGTTTTGTTAGTCTTTAGGGTGCTACTGGACACTATTTTCTACTGCTGCAGACAGACTAACACAGCTACCCATCTTCATCTAAGATACCCATGCTAAGGTAGCAGAAGATACACCAAGCAGCAGCTCTGTCTTGCTCTAACTTTAGTATTATTGGGTGCACCTGTAGAAAACAGTCATTTGTAATTTCATAAATATGTCATATAATGTAAATTATATGCTAGCTAGGTAGTTCAGACTTGACGAGAAGATATTCTAGATTTTCTTGGGGGGAGGGGTGCTTCCAGTTCTAAACCTTCTCGAAGTCATACTTTTTTGCAACATGTAGTGCAATTCATACACATGAGCCCTCAACTACTTTTAAAATCCCCAGGTTGTCAGCTCATAGAGAAAACTGGTCCCAGCACGCAGGAAGGCAACTGGCATTATAGCTGTGAGGGACTCTAAATTTGACTATCACGTAGATTAGTTTTTTAGAAGATTACTTCCATAACCTGCGCTGCCTGTTAAAATGTTGTGCGCCAGCACTCCCTAGCACAACTTAGAGGGAACTATGCCCAGGTATCTTGGGGGGAGACTATAGCACATTGGCCCCTTTAAAGGCCATTGTTTTCCCTGCTGTAGTCCTGGACTTCCGTTTCTTGAGGCCAGGTCTTCTGGCCACTGAAACTTAAATGCGCTACCTGCAGAACCACAGAAACGCTTCTCTTTCAGCAGAAATGCTTATCGGGTGAAATATCAGGGGCGCCTTTCACGGCATTGGATGTTTCCAATTCAGTACGGAAAGTACTAAGCATTTTATTAGGTCGGCAGTGTCTGATTGCACACTCCTAATAAGTATTAATGGTGCACCTTCTGGTGGCTTGGTTCTGATGAAGGAGGTTTTTGTGTTGTTGTTGTTTTTTTTCCTTTTCGCCAGATCTATAACTACCTCGACAAGTATGTGGTCGGCCAGTCTTTTGCCAAGAAGGTGCTTTCGGTTGCCGTATACAATCATTACAAGAGAATCTACAACAACATCCCCGCTACTCTAAGGCAGCAAGCCGAGGTTGAAAAGCAGACCTCCTTAACACCGAGAGGTTTGTAGATCAGTTTATGTTATACACGGCAGGTTTCCTGGCGCCTTCCCTCTTGGTGTGAGGGACAGTTAAATGGTTCAGACTCCAGGGTCCCCTGCGCCGTTGGTTTGCCTACATGAGAAGAAGAATCCCAGCCCCCCTGAGGCCTGCTTCTCTGCTTCTGCCTGGACTTTGGACTAACGCAATTGGATTTTATCAAGATAACGGCTGTGTTTAATCGTATTCTATTTAGATGGTTACATCACATTCGTACCTTATCCCTGCCGATGGTTAAGAACTAGAAAATGGAGTTCTTATGGACAGAGGCTTGAATAAATTCCGGCCCAAAGTCTGAAATGGGCTAATAAAAGCCTTGGCAGATTTTATTTGGCTTTGGAAGCCAGCCTAAATATTGAGAAGCCAGTCTCATTTTTTTTTTTCAGCCTTCAGGTTTTTCAATTTGAATGACCCTATTCCCTAATCATCAGGATCACAAAACCTAATCTAAAGTTCTTTGCAGTTTCTTGGTTTTTTTTAATTAAAGCTGTGACAAAGCACCGTAGCGTGTAAATAAGTACACGGTAACCCTGGTTGTTGTCACCACAGCAAGAAGCTAACTTCTCACTGCAACCTAATGTGTCTCCGGTTTCCCATTTCATTATTTTTAAGAAGCTCCATTTAGTTGAATATTGGAGTCAGTATAGAAGGCAGCTGAAGAAGCGAATTGATCTACCACCAGTGAATGGTGCACGACACTGGCAGAAATTCCAGGTGTACACATTTTTGTGCCATACAAAAAATATATACCGTATTTTTCGCTCCATAAGACGCACCTTGTTTTTAGAGGAGGAAAACAGGAAAAAATGAAAGAGAAAGAAAGAAAGAGAGAAAGAGAGAGAGAAAGGAAGGAAGGAGGAGGAGAGAGAGAGAGAAAGGAAGGAAGAAAGGTGGGGACAGAGAGAGAGAGACAGAAAGACAGACAGACAGAAAAGGAAAGGAAGGAAGGAAGGAAGGAAGGAAGATAGAGAAAGGAAAGAAAAGAAAAGAAGAGAGACGTGGGCATGCCATGCAAAGCCAGGCCTTTCTGTGCAAAGTAGCCACGGAGCTTAATCTGTGGGCGGGGCTTTCTGCTGCTGGCTGTCTTAAAGGGGAAAAGCACTTAAAGGGAAAGAGTACTTAGCCTGGTGGGGTTTTTCCTGCCGTTTCCCTTTTAAGTCTTAACAGCTCAGGCCCAGCAGGGAGGGGCGGGGAAGGCTGGGATGCCGGCCTGAATGGCGTTCCCCTGCGTTCCTGCTGAAGAAAGAGCCCTGTTACAGGTAAGAAAAGCTCCATATTCGCTCCATAAGACGCACACACTCCCCCCCCCCCACCCACACACACTTTTTTGGGGAGGAAAAGTGCGTCTTATGGAGCGAAAAATACGGTATTCTGATGTGAAGTGATGAATATGCTTTGTACTTCTACTGAGGACCTCTGAGAGGTGCTAAAACAAATCGTTGCTGAAAATGCCAGGTGCCAGCTTTAAATTCCTTGGCACCCTAGAAACCTGGGATTTGCCAAGCCCCGTGCCCATCTGTTCCCATTGGAGAGCTGGTTCCATTCAAAAATACATAGTCAGCGCAATTAATAGAAGCTACAGAACTTATTCCTAATACCTCATACCATGGAGAATATACTGGGGGGTATTATTATTAATGCATCTGAGTGCATTAATAAAATTCGGATTGCAGTGGAGCCAAGGTGTGAAGGCATTCATCTGCATGCCGTCCTTTTCTTTATTCACGATTTAAGAGTCTGAATTTTTGAAGCGCCTGACAGTAATTCCGACTTTGTTAAGAAAGGATTATATATAGTGCAGGAATATATCTGTAGACATATGGCAGCCATAGTTTGAAAAGACCTGACTATGAATAACCGGTTTTAGAAGCCCTTCTCCCCCTCGCCCGCTGTTGTATGATTTTCTCACGGCACACCCCATTTGCATTTCCAGAAATTATCCAAAGTAGAAGCGGTGTGCATTACTGGCCTAAAAATCGAGACTGTAGTTCCCACTCAGTATGCCCCACTGGCCCATGAACACCACCCGTAGCATCTCTTTCGGTTCTGGCCCATACCCTTTGCCCACCACGTGCCTTTTGATCTATTTAATGGTGCTAAAATTTCAGCAGTTATCTTGCGATCTTTGTGTGACAATAAGCCCGAGCAGCACTGCACGTTCTGTCTCTTTCTGAAATTGGATTAAAAGGGTCGGAGGCTTAGTTTCGCCTTTTCCGAAGGAGTCCGTCTGCTTTGGCAGTGTTTGCGTTTCTTAAAAAGCTTATGCACGCTTACATCATTAACTCTGTACGTGCCTATTTTCGCACTTCTCCCTTCCCCGGTCGAAAATGAGCATAGGTTAAACGGTTTGACTTATTTGCAGCTGCAGGTGAAATCCTTTGCTCTTAAAAAAAATGTATTCAGAAGAGGGCAAGAGGGGACGGAAATGTAATATTTTTGTATTTCTATTTGGGTGCCTTTCGCCCGCTTTTCTCCACTAAGCGTGGGCTCGAACCAGCTTACAATACAAATAATTCTCTCTTTTTTATTTCTCTGTATTACTGTTTCCATCCTCTCTCTTAGAATTAGAGATCAGAAGACGGGAGGATGAGTACAGGTTTACAAGTAAGTGGGTTCTCCTCATGTCCTCCTCTGCAGTGGCTCCTTTTTCGGGAATTCTGACCCTGAGCAGCATCCGTACGGTGACTTGGTAGAAATGACAGGTCCAGTGCCGCTTGGATTAGTTCTGGGAACAGTCCCTTGGGCCTAAGCCCTCAGTGAGGTAATAAGCTACAGGTTGGATCCAGCCATCTTTTCCACTCAATCTCACCCAGTTCTCCTCCGTATTCCAGTCCCCCTCCCACAGGGCTTTTGTCCACCCAGATTCCTTTTTTGATGGTCGGAAGGGGACTGCATTCTCCCCTTTTCACCAGTGGAAAAGCTGACTGGATCCAACCCCATGTCTAAGGCTGTACCACTTCAGGCCTTGAGAGGGGATGGAGCTCAGGGGGGGTTGGTATTCGTGTGATAGAATCCTCCCTCGTGGGGAAAAAAAGAGGTTTTCTACGCATAGAAAACCTATCTCAACAAGGGAAAGGGGATTGTTCCGTACAGAGGAGCCCTGAATTGCAGGAGAGTCTGCCTGCATTCTGAAGTGGTACCTTCTAGACGCAAGCCTTACTACCTGACGGAGAGCTGGGCTTTCTTTTTGTAGCGGTTGTTTTCTGCGGAGGGGATTCGCGCTTGTGGTCCTAAGGGCGGATGGAAAGCAGGTGCACGGTTAACTCAGAAGTACAAAAAGCACGTACGGATTGGATGCCGCAAGAGAACACTTATGCCTCTTTTTCTGAGTTTTGAGTATTCCTTGAGCTTCTGTCTGTCTGCGAACCAAATAGCCCAGGGTTGGGTATACGCAGGCCTAAAGTGCAAAGTGGTTGGATATATGCAGGCCTAAAGTATGCACACACAGGGAACTCCCCCTGCCTGACTGAGGCTCTCTCATCACACTGGAAGCTGTTCTGGAGGGTCCCCAACCCTTGGGTGACCTTTTAAGTGGCACAGGGGCAACTGTAGTAGAAGTTCCCTCAAAAGCCCCGGCACATGGACCCTGTGGATCCTGGCCAGTCATTCTCGAAAGGAGCCCCAACAATGCAGTCACGAAGAGTACTTTCCTGGGAGTAAGCCCCACTGAATGGAACTGAGTGGGATTCTAGGCAGACCTGCCAAGTGAGGGCTGCCTTCTCATTTACTTTGTCCGGCACTCGGGTTGGGCACCACGCAACATCACACAATGTTTAAAGAGCGGCCAAAGTTTGCATTGCAAAATTCCAGGAGAAACTGCCATTGCGTCCCTGAAAACGGGTCTTCTCTCCTGATTGGTCCTGAGTGAAAATAATCTGGAACGAAGAGGAAGGGGGAGGGAATAGTTGCTGCTGATAGATAAATTTTTTTCTCCTGACAACGGCCGATAGTGGTGGAAAGTGCCGGCAAGTCACAGCTGGCTCATGGTGACCCCGTAGGGTTTTCAAGGCAAGAGGCATTTAGAGGTGGTTTCCCTTTGCCCGCCTCTGGACTTCCTTGGAGGTCTCCCTTCTAAGCACCAACCGTGGTGAAATCCAATTTAGCTTCCGAGATCTGACCAGGCCAGGCTAGCCTGGCTTATCCAGGGCAGGGTTCACAGTCAGTGAAATATATTAGTCAGGGGTCATTTGGTAGAAAAAGAGGTGCAGGAGCTCATTAGCATAACTCATTTGCATAACTCATTTGCATATGCCACACCCCCTAACATACACCCATCCCTCAGGCTCCACTCCACAGGTGAGTGAGACTGACCTGCTCTTCCTCCATTCCCTTCCCCAGCCAATACTTTGTGCAATAAAAAGAAGCGTCAAGAACACACCCTCATTCTCTTCCTGCTCCCTTAAAACCACCAGGTTTCAAGTAGACTTGAAATACCCAGGACATGTGCACCACCCATCCCTTCCCCTCCCCACAACAAGA
Organism: Lepidodactylus listeri; assembly: GCA_029233225.1. Taxonomy (NCBI): domain Eukaryota; kingdom Metazoa; phylum Chordata; class Lepidosauria; order Squamata; family Gekkonidae; genus Lepidodactylus; species Lepidodactylus listeri. The sequence continues at coordinate 6,933,239 of JARCFY010000021.1, read as the reverse complement.
CACCCTGTGAGGCAGGTGGGGCTGAGAGAGGTCTTTTGAGAACTGCTCATGAGAGAACAGCTCTGAGAGAACTCGTGACTGGCCCAAGGTCACACCAGCAGCTGCATGTGGAGGAGTGGGGAATCAAACCCGGTTCTCCCAGATTAGAGTCCAACTCCTGACCACTACACCAAACTGATGGGGTGGAAGCTGCTGAAGGGTTGGTGAAATTGCTCCAGTACTTATGTGCCATGTGCCCAGATAAGAAATGGTATACTTAGAAAATTTATATGCCACCTTAAGCAAGTCTCTGGAAAAGCAGCACACAGTCGTAAAAGGAACAATGATAAAATTATCAATATTAAAACAAAACATTAAAAACAATAAAGACCCTAGCAGGGCTTTCCCCGGGGCGCTGCGCCTCTGCACTGCTCGGGGAAGCTGAGGAGGGGGCGGGGCTTGGTCATGTGCCCGGCCCCTGGGCTCCTCACTCCCGGAGCCGCGCTCCTGGGCGCTCCCGCTCCAACGGACCCCTGATATTAGTTATCAAATTGTAATTCTTTTTGGATTTCTTTGCCCCTTGTCGTGGCACTTGAGCAATTTTAAAGGCCATCAGAATAAATCTCAAGGCCTATTTTGTGACGTACAGAAGTAGATTGTGTGGAGTGGGATCCTCATCCCTTCACCCCCTCAAATAGAATTCATGAACACAGGAAGCTGCCTTATCCTGAATCAGACCACCGGTCAATCAAAGTCAGTGTTGTCTTATTCAGACTGGCAGCCGCTCTCCAGGGTCTCAGGCAGAGGTCTCTCACATCACCTACTGCCAGATCTTTTAACTGGAGATGCTGGGATTTGAACCTGGGACCTTCTGCTTGCCAAGCAGAGGCTCTTCCCCTGAGCCACAGCCCCTCCGTGTCCCTGTGCTGGTTATTCCAAAACGTTTTACCTAAACCCAGATCCTCCTCTGCCCCTGTATTGCATGCCTGTCTTCAGCGCTGTGATCTCTTACAGCTTTCATGTACATGGAACGGTTCTTGGGAGTTGCATGGGGGAGAGAAGGGACCCTGCTGAAATTAGTACTTGTTCTTGTAGCCTGTCCCAGACTGTTCTAGGCAGAGCTAAGTAGGTTCTCAGTCCGGCGTGCTTTCTGAATTTCAGAACTTCTCCAGATCGCTGGGATTAGCCCCCACGGCAACGCTCTAGGAGCGTCGATGCAGCAGCAGGTGAACCAACAAATGCCCCAGGAGAAACGGGGAGGTGAAGTGTTAGACTCTGCCCACGACGACATCAAGCTTGAAAAGAGTAATATCTTGCTGCTCGGACCGACCGGATCGGGTACGTACGGCAGGACACTGCGGACAGATTGCGTACCACGCGGGCGGGTAAAGGTAGCGTAGAGGGAAACATCTTACTCGGAAGAATATACATTTTTTTAGAAAGAACGATTGTCTGCCATCAAGTCACGACTGACTCATGAAGACCCCAGGTCCGTGGGGTTTTTCAAGGCAACAGAGAAGCAAAGGCAGCTTGCCGTAGCCTGCCTCTGCATAGCCACTCTAGTCTTTAAGTGGTGGTCTCTCAACCAAGTAGTGTCCATGGTCTACCCTGCTTAGCTCCCAGTCTCTGATAAGGTCAGGCTGGTACGGGTTATTTGGGCCGCTAAGTATGCTATTGAGCCTCAACCGACTCACGGTGACCCCCTGAAGTTCCACTTTGTGGAGTTCTTAAGGCAAGATATGAGCAGAAGTGGTTTGCCGTTGCCTTCCGCTGCACAGAGGAAGTTTGCCATCGCCTTCCTCTCTCGACCGACTACCAACAGTGGCCAACCCTGCTTAGCTTCCAATCCCCTGGCATTACGGGGCTATTAGGCTGGTCCTTTTTAGCGACAGGATCCAAAGATTGTCCACAAACGCTTCTGTTCAGCAAATGTTGACAGCAAAAATGCTCCCTCTACGCTGTGGAGTCTTGTGAGCAAAAATTCTGCTTTGTGAGCTCCTGGCATTAAAGTTGTGAGCGAGCGGTTTGGCTCCTGCCTAAATTAGCTTGCTCTGGAGCCCTCCTTCCTGAGCTAAGACAAAAATGTGTGAGCTGGAGGCTAAAAAAAACTGTGAGCCAGTTCACACTAACTCAGCTTAGAGGGAACTCTGGTGAAACCTTTAGGTGAAATAAGATGCCTCTTCAAGCAGGACTGCAGAGAAAACTGCTGCTGCTTCCTGCCTGAAGAAGAGTTCTGTTCACGCCTTGAAAAGGTGCTGCTCACATGCTGTAGAGTAAAGCTCATCTGCTTTGCTAAGATTTCCCTGTTTTTTTTAACCCCAGCTGTTTGTTATTGGGAGCAATACAGCCACTGCTTTTGCAGCCTAGGCAAGCTGGTGAAGTTGTTCCAGCTTGCAGCGTGCCAGCATCAGCTGAGTTTTCGGCAATAGCCCTGAGCCACTCCTGAACAGACAGCATGCACGCGAAAGCTGGTGTCCAGAATCAAGCTTGGTTGGACTTAAAGGTGCTGCTGGACTCTGTTCCGTTGCTTCAGACCAACACAGCTACCCCCCCCCCCCGAATCTATTTCCCCTGCACGTCTTTCGGTTTCTGCTCTCTCAGATTGAGCCATCCTGCCTAAAGCCTTCGAGTCCCAGTGCAGCTTGTTCCTAGACCAAAATAGAAAGTGTTCTGCCAAGGGCGGATTACAGCTTTTGTACATGGAGACCATGAACCGTGTGGGATTTAACAGTAACTGATGAATGAGTTTGGCACAGCTGGTGGGGGAGGGAGGAGGGTTTCACCTTGAAATCCCAAGTGCTTGCGCTAGCTGAAAGGCAAAATGTTTTACGTGATGCACCAGTATATCTGGTTCTGTGCATGTGTGAGAGAGAGAGTGCACGCGTGCCCAGGGCTTTGATAATGCTGTAATCTGCCTTCCAGGCAAAGCACAAATAAACGAATGGACTTTGCATTGTATTTATTTGGAGCATTTACATTCCGTTCTCCCTCCCAGCCTCTGGGCTCAGAAACAAGTCGGCAGCAGTGGGCTTGTTTGGCGTTTCTTACACATGTTGCCTTTGGCTACAGACCAGTCATTCACCGAACCATGAAATGGGGTGTGCTTCGCAGAAAACAATAAACGCACATCTGAAATCCGCACTGCTTGGCCGGATTAAAATCATGTTCTATTTATTTGTTTATCAAATTTATACCCCGCCCTCCCCTCCGAAACAGGCCCAGGGCGCCTTACAGAAATTAAAACATATAAATAACCATTCAAACAATCATAAAACCTTCTAAGAACAATCCAGATGACGCAAAGTGCTAGTACAATTGGTCTGGGAATATTAATGAGACGATGTTTGGCAGCGATGGCAGCAAGTTGATGTCCTGTCCTATTGATCCACTCCTCATTCTGTTTCTTATGTGGCCAGCTCAGGCGGTTGTTGATGACTCCTAAAGGCAGAGCTCACAATTAATTATTTTGGGGGGGGGGCTCCTAGTTGAAGGCCTCTGGCGGAAGAGCTCCGTCTTGCAGGCCCTGTGGAACTGCATAAGGTCCCGCAGGGGCCTGATCTCTTCTGGGAGCTCATTCCGCCAGGATGGAGCCGCCACCGAAAAGACCCTGACCCTAGTTATAGCCAGCCTGGTGTCTTTAGGTCCCAGTAGGGTCAGTCAGTTTGGGGACCCTGACCGCAGTGCTCTCTAGGGAACGTGTGGGGAAATGCGGTCTCTCAGGTATGTCGGCCCCTGACCGAGTGCCAACCTAGATATACAGTAAATGCCAGTGGATTAAAAACTGAACGCGCACACCTTTTTCTTTTCTTTTTTCTTTTTCTTTCCCGCCTTTCTTTCTCGCTATAGCAAAAGTGGAAGTGCACGAACAGTGATGTTTGGGCGGGGCGAATGCGCACTGTGCCAAGAATGCCTTTTGGATGTGAATGTTAACAGGGTTTTCTTTCAAAAAACTTAAAAACCTAGGTAAGACCTTGCTGGCTCAGACGCTCGCGAAATGTCTCGACGTCCCTTTTGCAATCTGCGACTGCACCACTTTGACTCAAGCGGGTTACGTCGGCGAAGACATCGAGTCCGTTGTTGCAAAACTCCTGCAGGATGCCAACTACAACGTAGAAAAAGCTCAGCAAGGTAAGCCTGGGCTTGTCTTCTCCGCCCACCTCCCCAGCGCAGCATTAAGAACGTACTTCACTGCCGCTTGAGATGCTGAGATTCGGAATCAGAGGTTAGCCCCGCTATTGTCTAGTCTATCTTTGCAGTGCTGAGAGTGTTCGTGCTCAGCTTACCTAACAGGCAGCATTTTGCAATATGGTTACCTTCGCCGCACACAGACTGTGCCTCTCGTTGACAGTTCACAATGCCCCTCCCATTAATTGCCTGTGATTTACAGGGATTGTTTTCCTGGACGAAGTGGACAAGATCGGCAGCGTGCCAGGGATTCACCAGTTACGGGATGTGGGAGGAGAAGGCGTTCAGCAAGTAGGTGTTGTGCGCTTCGCTGTCTCGAGGCAGAGAAAGCGCTTTCCATTCTTGTTTCGTTTTTGAAAGAACCGGCCGAGCTCTGAATTGTGGAGGCTAGAAGCGCCCTGTTTCCCTGAGCAGGCTGGTTGAGACAGTATCTTCAGTCAGAATCACTCGAAGGTAGAAATGGATGGAGGGGGATGGCACTGTTGGGGCATACGCCAGGGCTGCCAACATTTGGAGAAGTGTGAGGCTTCTGTACTTAACAGCAAAAGATCAGACCTCTGTTGATGAAACAGAGTTCTTTATTTCTTAAAACTGCTTGACAGGTTCTCGAATGTTTGTTAGAGACGCCACATAAGGAACAGTCAGAGTTAATATACCCTCCAGTACAGTTTGGACCCCGACATTCGACCAATCACAACAAAGGGAGAAAAGCGCAGTTAAAAGATCTTAGCCGTTTTACTTCCCACAGGAAAGGTGAAGTGTGAAAGTTATAAAAATTCCCCTCTTGAACTGGGCGCCCCAGATGTGTGAAACTCATGCATCACGAAGTGACTCCGGCAGCCTTCCAAGGTCTTCACAATAAGATAAGACCGTTCCGTGTCCCAGGAAAAGGGAGGAGGGAATGCAGAGGAGGAAAAGCCGTTTGTTCTCTGGTGACGTGCAAATATGTGGGGTCGCCACTCTCCCGGATAAAATGGTTACATTGACCAGACCTTCACAAAGCAATATAACTCAGGGCAATAAACTGAGCGGGGGGAGACAGGAGACAACTTGAAAGAGACAGCAATGGTTACATTTCTTGCAGAGCGATAGCAGGTTACAAACAGCACAATGGAAACCCTGTTAGGATCTCATGATCCTGACAAGAAGTTGTGTTCTTTTATTTTTACATAGCTGAAAGCTGCAAAATTTACACCTGCATTGATTCCACCGCTGCTGCTGCTTCCCCCCCCCCCAACCAATCATCATTTTTCATTCTCTCCCCAGCAGCCTCACGGCATGTATCATTCCCCATGCCAATTAGGGTTATTTATTTACTTCATTTATACCTGGGTTGCCAGTCTCCGTGTGGCCAATAGCAAGAGAGAGAATCACGGAAATAGAAGATCAAACCCAGGCAAACTAACCGTGATCGAATTACTAAACCCCAAACCCATAAATACATGAATACAAGTTTATATGAAAAATGCTAACATGTAAGTATTCTGAATACACGATCAAACCTAATCACACCCTTTGCAAAAATTCACCCAAATCCAAAAAGGGGTTCATTCGTACCCCGTACTTTTCCCAACAAGTGGGGGACGCCAGCCACCATTACAAACCGACTGTATGACGTGAGCCGATGAAAAAAATCCAACAGTCTATATAACGTGGTCCTCGCTGGTATAATTCCAAGCAAAGTGCTGCAGCATTTCCAAGTTAAGGTGCATCGCTGAAGCCTCAGCTCTGTCTTCGTCGGTATGACCAGAGTTCCGTTGGGGCCGGAGCGAGGCGGAGCAAAGCTCCGCCAGCTCAGGAGTGGCCACTAGGGCAGCCACGGGCTGAATCAGATTCTCTGATCTGATTCAGCCTGCTGCCGAATTGCCGCCGAAATTCAGCGGCAACTTTAAAAGCGACTGGAGGGGAGGGGGTTTGAGGAAGAGGCTCCAAACTTGCAGGGTAGCTGCTGGGACCTCTCCCCCAAATACCCACCAAGTTTCAAGAAGATTGGACCAGGGGGTCCAATTCTACGGGCCCCCAAACAGGTTGCCCCCGTTCCCTCCATTGTTCTCTATGGTAGGAAAAAAGGTAACATTTTTTCCCACCATAGAGAACAATGGAAGGGATGGGACAACCTGTTTGGGGGGCCTGTAGAATTGGACCCCGTGGTCCAATCTTCTTGAAACTTGGTGGGTATTTCGAGGAGAGGCCCCAGCAGCTACCCTGCAAGTTTGGAGCCTCTCCCTCAAATCCCCTTTCCTCCAGCCCCTCATATACCCTATGAGTTTTTGCCATTGATTTCAATGGCCCATAGGGTATAATGGGGCTGAAACTGACATTCCCTTTCTGACACACTTCTGGTGATGTCAGGGGGCGTGGCATATGCTAATGAGTTATGCTAATGAGCTCCTGCAGCTCTTTTTCTACGAAAGGACCCCGGGGTATGGCTCAGAACAGAGTTCCCGATGTTGAATAACGCACACTTGCTGACATTCCCACTCACACAGTGCTCACTTCTCCTAATGAAGGTTCCGTGGCAGTTTTGTTAACTCGCGCAGTTTTGTTAAACAACTCACACTTTCCAATAGTTCCGGCTAATGGGCAGCTAGCTGGAAGGGCCCGTTTCACCTGCAGTTGGTCAAAGGTTGAAACACAAAATTGCGTCATCGAAACCAGCGCGTGTTTTCAGAACGTGGATGCCAAAATGAAGCGTCTGTGGGAGTTGCCTCTTCGAATACTGGGAAGCCGGTTTCGATGGCACAATTTCCCATCCGTTGGGAAACTACGGGGTACGAAGGAACCAGTTTTTGCATTTGGGTGCATTTTTGCAAAGACTGTGATTAGGTTTGATTGTGTATTTAGAATACTTACATGATAGCATTTTCATATTAAATTATACTGATGTGTTTATGAGTGGGGGGTTTAGTAATCTGATCACAGCTGGTTTGTTTGGATTTGATAAGTCTCCACAAGGTGGCTGGAGATTTCCTGGAATTACATCTTGTCTCCAGGTTAAGATCAGTTCCCCTGGAGAAAATGGCTGCTTTGGAAGGTGGTCTCTGGGGCACTGTACCCCACTGAGGTCCCTCCCCAAACCCCACCTTCCCCAGGCTCCACCCCCAGAATCTCAAGGAATTTCCCAACCCAGAGCTAGCAACCCTATACCCCACTTTCCTCCCTATTTTGGACCCAAAGCAGCATACAGCGGTTAGTCTGAGAGTGAGTAACTGACCCAAGGTCACCCAGCAAGCTTCCATGGCTGAAGGGGGATTTGAGTCTGTGTCTCCCGGGTCCTAGTCCAACGCTAACCACTACACCATGCTGGCTTTCTGCAGTGGCAAACAGGGTTGCCAACTGCCTGGAGGAACAATGTCCTTTTCCAGGGCTCATTTCGTAGCAGGAGCTCCTTTGCATATTAGGCCACACACCCCTAATGTAGCCAATCCTCCAAGAGCTTACAGAGCTCTTCTCACAGGGGCTACTGTAAGCTCTTGGAGGATTGGCTACATCAGGGGTGTGTGGCCTAATACATAAAGGAGCTCCTGCTATGAAATGAGCCCTGTCCTTTTCCTTTAAAGAGAGGCTTAACGGGTACAGAAATGGAAAACTTCCATCTTTTCAAGTGCGGTAGAATAGAATATGGGGTACTGTGATAGCGGATAAAAATTCCTTAATGCTTAATGGGAATGGAAAAACTACCCACACCTCCAACTTCCAGGAAAAGAGACTCCCTGTTTCCACTCTGCTCTGACTGAAATATAGTAAAGGTAAAGGTTTCCCTTGCTTGAAAGCCAGTCAAATATGACTCTAGGGGATGCGGTGCTCATCTCCGTTTCCAAGCTGAAGAGCCAGCGCTGTCCGAAGACGTTTATGTGGTCATGTGGCACAGAACGCTGCTACCTTCCCACCAAAGTGGTACCTATTTATCTCCTTGCAATTTCTTGCTTTCAAACTGCTAGGTTGGCAGGAGCTGGGGCCAGAGACAGGAGCTCACTCCGTCACGCGGCACTCGGGTCTCGAGCTACTGACCTCTTGGACTGCTGTTCGGCGTCTTAACCACTTGAGCCACTGCAGCCCCCTAACTGAAATACAGATCTAAGCAAAAGCAAAGCCAAATTAAATTCTGTACATACGCTTTTGAAATAATGCAAGGAACACTATAGTTTTCTCTCTCTGTAGCCAGACATTATCAGGAACAGTTGTGCCATAACAATACTTAGTGGTTTGCGTTATTGTAACCAGGGGTCAGTTCGTAGAAAAAGAGGTGCAGGAGCTCATTAGCATAACTCATTAGCATAACTTTTTTGCATATGCTGCACCACCTGACATCACCAGAAGTATGTCAGAAGGCAAGAAAGAAAGAAGAGAGAGAGAGAGAGAGAGAGAGAAAGAAAGAAAGAGCTGGCAGAGAGGGGACCGCTACCAATCCAAGCCTCAGAAATACCACTGTTCTGGGAGGATAGCTTCAGTGGTGGCAGAAGCCTTCAGAAGGCTGGTCGGAGGAACAAGGACCTTTCCCGGGGACGGGGTCATTTTGTTGCAGCCACGACACAAACAGGCATTCCCCCGCAGGGGTGGGTGGGAAAAATTTCAGCTACCCATTTGTACTCATTATTATTAAATTATTTAAGTTATTAAAGGGACTGGACATTTTTCTCCGGGCCTGCTATCAACCCTGATGCCAACAGATTAGACTCCCCACCCCTGCTTCTGCCACAGCGATTGTCTTTTGGTGCCAAGTGCCATGAAGTCATTTCCAACTTAACAGCGACAGTGATTGCACCTTCCTGCAATCTCTGCTGCTGCTGCTTTTGCAGAGAGCCAGTTTGGTGTGGTGGTCAAGAGTGGCAGACTCTAATCTGGAGAACCGGGTTCGATTACCCACTCCTCCACTTGAAGCCAGCGGCTGGGTGACCTTGGGTCAGTCACAGTTCTCTCCGCCCAAAAAAATAAACCTAGCTCGCCACAAAAAGAGCTAGAGTTTCAGGCTGCCAGAATGTCTTCAGATCTCCTGGCTCTGCTACACCCAGTGCCATTTAATGAATTACCGTTCTGGTCTCTCTCCTGCCCCCAACTTGTATGCCATCCCTTGTCATCCTAGCTGCCATTGGGCTCCAGGGATCCCTTACTCTTGCCATAGATGTAGCTGGCGCTTGCATCTCCTGGGCGTCCTCATGCTGATCCTGCATATGCGCGACTCCTTGGATTAGATCCGGTCTAAATTTCCCGCTAGCAGAATGGAACTTCCCCACCGTACCCACTGTACTGGAGACAAGTCATCTCCGTACAAGGCTGCTCCTGGGGAATAGAGGACCCCGAAGACTGGCATAAAGGGTGTCTTCAGCAGGAAAGAGTGCACTGCTCAAATTATGTAACTCTTAAATTATTATCTGCAGTCTTGTATGGGGCACCCTTACGACAGCATGTAACTGTTAAAGGCCTTGAGAGACTGCGAACGCGTTTTTTCAGAAGTATAGTGGGGATTTCCAATTGTGTCTCCAGTTCAGTAATTAGATTAGAAACTGGGTTGTGCTCCACATAATCAACTACATGGAAATAAGACTATAGAGATGTCGTTAAAAATATTCTTGCTAGAACCCCCTAGTTAATTAGTATGCCTTATGAGGCAAGACTCATTCTTCTCATCGCGCCTTCCTGCTTCTTTCAGTAAACTGTGTGAGCTGGGATTTTTGACCGATGATCCTTTGTTTAATTATTCTTATGATCGCTTATTGAATACAATGAACAAAGTTATATAATTGCAAGACTGGTCTGGGCTGTTGAGTGACTCGTATAGGAAGTTTCTCCTCTATATTATGGGTATATTTCCACTACTTGTTTTATGGTTGCCAACTATTTAATCACTATGCAAAACCGTAAATATAGACGTTTAATTCTATTAGCGAGATGCAATTCGCCTCCAATAGCGGAATATACTTGAAAGCTTAAAGCCATTGAGAGCTAGTTTGGTGTAGTGGCTAAGTGCGCGGACTCTAATCTGGGAGAGCCGGGTTTGATTCCCCACTCCTCCACTTGCACCTGGCTGGATGACCTTGGGCAAGCCATAGCTCTATACCAGCTGTTCCCTCAAGGACAGCTTGGGAAAGAGCTCTCTCAGCCCCACCTACCTCACAGGGTGCCTGTTGTGGGGAGGGGAAGGGAAAGGAGTTTGTAAGCCGCTCTGAGACTCCCTTGGGGAGTGGAGGGCGGGGTATAAATCCAATCTCTTCTTCTTCTTCTTCTTCTTCTTCTTCTTCCCTGGATGGGAAAAAAGTGTGGCGCAACAGAAACTGTCTCCCACGTTGTTATATTGTCGCTTGCTTAATAAAGCAAGTCATGATATATTGGGAACTTTTATTAATTCTGCCATTCAGCATTCTAGCACACATATTATTTTGAAATTTGTTGTTTTCGGATGGCGTGGATGGTTGCAAGCTGTTGCTGAATTACTTGCACGTGTTTTAAATAGTTGTAATATTTACAATTTATTGATTTGTTTTTTGTTTTTTCCTTTTTTCTGAATCCCACCAACACATGGTTGAAGAGATAGGAAATAATAAAATAAAATAAATTTAGTCTGGATCCAGCCAATGCTCCCTCTAAGCTGTGGAGTCCTGTGAGCAAAAATTCTACTTTGTGAGCTCCTGGCATTAAAGTTGTGAGCGAGCGATTTGGCCTCTGCATAAATTAGTTTGCTCTGGAGCCATCCTTCCTGAGCTAAGGCAAATATGTGTGAGCTGGAGGCTAAAAAAAACTGTGAGCCAGTTCACACTAACTCAGCTTAGAGGGAACACTGGTGAAACCTTTAGGTGAGATAAGATGCCTCTTCAAGCAGGACTGCAGAGAAAACTGCTGCTGCTTCCTGCCTGAAGAAGAGTTCTGTTCACGCCTTGAAGAAGAGTTCTGTTCACTGGATCCAACCCCCTGTTTTTTGGGGGGTCACTTTTCTTACCTTGCCAGACCCCCTACAGACAATCAGGGAACTCCGTAGCAGGCAGCGTTATCGTAGCCCTATCTCCTTGGAAGTGATTCCCGGTTGGACTCAAATTTACTTCAGAATTCGAATCCCCACTCTGCTGTGGAAGCTTGCTTCGGTGCCTTTGAGCGAGCTGCACCCTCTCAGCCTAACTTACCCTGCAGGGTTGTTGTGAGGATAAAATGGAGAAGAGAACGCTATAAGCTGTAAAGTGGGAAAGAAATGAAACAAAAATAGAGTCCTCCTTGCAGACATATGCAGCTGCCTCATTGCACGGATTGAACCGTGTACATAATAAGCATTCTTTCTTGAGTATGAAGCAGTTTCCTCACCGGCTCTCCCATTTTGACTCAGGGCTTGTTAAAGTTACTAGAAGGTACCATCGTGAATGTTCCCGAGAAGAATTCCCGCAAATTACGTGGCGAGACCGTGCAGGTTGACACAACCAACATCCTCTTTGTAGCCTCTGGTGCTTTTAATGGTCTGGACAGAATCATCAGCAGAAGGAAAAACGAAAAGGTGAGGAAATAAGGGTGGCGTTTTAGCTGGGCAAAAGATGTTGTTTGCGTTAGTTCACTTCTCTGAAAAGGAGCGGCTTCGCTGTGCTGTGGGGGGAAAGGAAAGGGGCATCCTTCTGGCATCTAGAGGGCTCCTGAGACACTTACTCACCTCCATGCTGGGCCCTTTTAGAATAAAGGTAATCACAAGATCCTTGTTTGCTGTTGAGTGTGAAGGAAGAGGTCACACAACTGCAGGCCAGCGTGGAAGAACTGGGTTATCTAGGCCAGGGGTCCCTGACCGTTGCCTGGCTGTGGGCCCCTTGGGATTCTGACGCAGCATGGTGGGTGCAACCCAAAAATTGCTGCCATAGAAGAAGGTGAAGAGAAAAAGAGATTGGATTCATACCCGCCTTTTGCTACCCGAAGGAGCCTCAGAGCGGCTTACAATCCCTTTCCCTTCTCTTCCCCACAACGGACACCCTGTGAGGTAGCTGGGGCTGAGAGAGCTCTCCTGAGAACTGCCCTTGAGAGAACAGCTCTGAAAGAACTTGTGACTGGCCCACTAGCATGTGGAGGAGTAGGGAATCAAACCCGTTTGAGCAGGGGTCCTTTTGTAGAAAAAGAGGTGCAGGAGTTCATTAGCATAACTCATTAGCATACCTCATTAGGATATGCTCCGTCCCCTGACATCACCGGAAGTGTGTCAGAAAGGGAATGTCAGTTTCAGCCCCATTATACCCTATGGGCCATTGAAATCAATGGCAAAAACTCATAGGGTATATGAGGGGCTGGAGGAAAGGGGGTTTGAGGGAGAGGCTCCAAACTTGCAGGGTAGCTGCTGGGGCCTCTCCTCGAAATACCCACCAAGTTTCAAGAAGATTGGACCAGGGGGTCCAATTCTACGGGCCCCCAAACAGGTTGTCCCATCCCCTCCATTGTTCTCCAAGGTGGGAAAAAGTGTCACTTTTTTCCTGCCATAGAGAACAATGGAGGGAACGGGGGCAACCTGTTTGGGGGCCCGTAGAATTGGACCCCCTGGTCCAATCTTCTTGAAACTTGGTGGGTATTTGGGGGAGAGGTCCCAGCAGCTACCCTGCAAGTTTGGAGCCTCTCCCTCAAACCCCCTCCCCTCCAGTTGCTTTTAAAGATGCCGCCGAATTTCGGCAGCAATTCGGCAGCGGGCCGAATCAGATCAGAGAATCTGATTCAGCCCCTGGCTGCCCTAGTGGCCACTCCTGAGCTGGCGGAGCTTTGCTCCGCCTCGCTCCGGCCCCAACAGACTCCTGCTTTTGGGGTGAATGAAATGCTTTTGTAAGACAAGATTTTACCCGCTCAGAATGTATGGCAATCAGTTTTTTTCTGATGGGAAAATTTGGGGGAGCGATGTCGTCATTGCCTGCAGAATTGAATACCAGACCTCCTTGGGTACATTGGGTATCTTGCTGGATTTGTCTTGGGCTTCCCTGTTAGGGTTTTGGGGTGGCCTCCGGCAAGCTGCGATCAGCCTAACCTCTTTCCAAGGCATGTTGGGAGGATAAATGCCACGCTGAACTCCCTTGCAGGAGAGTGGGGCAGCTGTGCAACAAATGCTACTTTGGAAATTGTGTTTTGGGCTTTGGCAGAATTCCCCCACATACAGCCATAACCAGTGTTCCCTCTAAGCTGAGTTAGTGTGAGCTAGCTCAAGAGTTTTTTATTCTCCAGCTCTCACATTTTTGTCTTAGCTCAGGAAGGATGGCCCCAGAGCAAACTACTCTGTGCAGCAGCCAAATCCCTCGCTCACAACTTTAATGTCAGTAAGCTCACAAAGTAGAATTTTTGCTCACAAGACACCACAGCTTAGAGGGAGCACTGGCCATAACCCTAGCGACTTGCAGTGCATGTTTTGTATAAAATAAAATAAAGCCAGCGTGGCTTTTCTCTTAAATGCAAAATATGTGTCTTGCAGTATCTTGGCTTCGGAACCCCGTCAAACTTGGGGAAGGGCAGGAGAGCGGCCGCGGCGGCAGACCTGGCTAACTTGGGCGGAGAGTCCAGCACGCAGCAAGACATGGAGGAGAAAGACCGTCTGCTCCGGCACGTGGAAGCCAGGGATCTCATTGAATTTGGCATGATCCCCGAGTTTGTGGGTCGCTTGCCAGTCGTGGTCCCCCTGCACAGCCTCGATGAGAAAACCCTTGTGCGGATTCTTACTGAGCCCCGTAATGCTGTGATTCCCCAGTACCAGGCATTGTTCAGCATGGACAAGGTTTGACTTCGCGCTTGTTACTTAAAACTGTTTAGGGCAGGGATGGGCAAACTGTGGCTCGGGAGCCGCATGCGGCTCTTTCACATATATTATGTGGCTCCCGGCAGGGCGGCTGGGGAAGCTAAATATCAGTAGCAAACAAATATCATTGGACAAATTAATATCATTATCAATATCTGCTTTTACCCCTTTTGTTCTTATTTTTGGCAGTCTCGTTTAATGTTAATAAAAAGCCAATTTGCTTATTTTCCAATAAAAGCAGGTAGTATTTGTTCATGTCTTGTGGCTCTCAAACATCTGAGGTTTGTTCTATGTGGTTCTTACGTTAAGGAAGTTTGGCCACCCCTGTTCTAGGTGGCTCTGACGCTGAGCAAGTTTGCCCACCCCTGGTTTAGGGCATCTTATTGTTACGGTGTTCATTTTCAAAAGAGCGGCAGGATTCTCACTTTGCTATGTTACAGTTAGCATTGTCGTGGAGAGCGGAATTTCTTTTTCCAAAACACTCTCTTTTTTAAGATATAACAGTTGATTCCTATTCTCTTCCTCTCTTTCAGAAGAGGAATTTCTTTTCCATTTCTCTTTGTTGTTTTCTGGTCCGCCAGGCGGTGGTGTTCTGGGTACTGTTTGTAACTTCAGCCTTTGCCGTTTGTTTTTATGTTACATACCACAAGGGGGGGGGGGGCCCTGCCAGGAGGTTAGGAAGGCTTAGGAAGACGTTGCCTGTCTCTGAGCATCGATACAAGTAACAAGCAGATTGCACAGTAATTACAATAAATGTACAAAAAGAGCTATGCCACAAGACACCAAAACATGAACAAAAACATGAACAATGCCGGAAAATGCTGCCACACTCAGTGTTGTAATTGAGCAACAATGTGGTAATAGTGTAACACAAGTGGGGGGCTGCGATATTCGCGGGGAGGGGAGAAGCTGACAGCTGCTCCTCCTTCCTCCGCCCCCTTCCCCCCCCTTCCTCTGCCCCCTCCCCCCCAGAGACTCCCGGCGGGCCTCTGCATGCCCAGCCTCTACAGCCGCCCGCCGAGGCTCCCCCCCTGTAAGGCGGTGGCGGCAGGGAGACCGCTGCCTGCCGAGGCTTCCCCCCGCCTTCAAAACGGCGGCAGCAGGGACACCCGCCATCCACCGAGGCTCCCCCCCCCCCCCCCGCTTTCAAAGCGGCGGCGGGGGCATAGAGACCTGCCGCCCGCCGAGGCTCTTCCCTCCCTCCCCCCCGCAAACGGCGGCGGCGAGTCCTCGTCACACCGCTTCCCACCCCCTCCCCTACAGCAGCCACAGCATTCTCTGCGCACGCGCGGAGAACGCTTTAACTTTTCGGGGGATTTAAAGATCCCCTGAAAAGTTTTTTAAACATTTAGGATTTTTCTGCACATGGGGGGAGTGCCCCCCGTGTGTAGAAACCCCACCCCCCATGTGCCCCCCCCATGCGGATTTAGGTACCCGCACGGGGGAGGGTACTTGGGAATTAGATATATAGATAAAAAATCACACAGTACAATCATACAACTTCAAAAGAACGTTACAAAGAATATTTTGAAGTTCCTTGCTGCCACACACGCAGTTTTCAGAAGTTTCCAAGTTCCCAAGTTTTCTTTCCAGGTTCCCAAGGTTCCTTTCCAAGTTACCTGTTAATCTGTTAGACCCTTCCTCAAAATGTACTTGTTGAAGAGGAGTTCCTCTTGATACGTAAGTACTGGCCGAATGGCAATTTTTTTCTAAGGTGTCTCGTATGATGTGATTTGAAATGAAGAAACGGATTTCTATCAGTGACCTTCCAATATGGCTTAACAGCCAAAGTGCCCCCTGTGGAGACAAGGACCATGGCATCCAAAAAATCAGTACTGGTTCTGTGGTAACAGTAGCTGGATTAGGTAGGTGTAGTATGAAATTTGTTCTACTGTAAGGTTGTGGGCATGCTTCAGTGTACTAGATTATTTTATGTTATTCACAGTTTCCCTGAAAAAGAACATCAAAATGAAGTTCATATCTAGAATCTTCGTTGGAAACTTGGAAAGGAAACTTGGGAACGTGGAAACTTCTGAAAACTGCATGTGTGGCAGCAAGGAACTTCAAAATATTCTTTGTAAAGTTCTTTTGAAGTTGTATGATTGTACTGTATGATTTTTTTATGTTACACTATTACCACACTGTTGCGCAATCACAACACTGAGTGCGGCCGCATTTTCCGGCTTTGTTCATGTTTTTGTTCGTGTCTCTGAGCATCTGCAGAGTGAAATTCTGCAGACCCAGGCTTCCTGCCCCTCTTCTTTGTGAATTTCTCCTTTGATCAAAACGAAATTCACTAAAGGCTCCAGGTACTTAGAAAGAGGGAAACCAGCTGTTTGGGAAAGGAGGAATTAAGAGAATTTCTCTTGACGATGCTGCTGACAAATATAAATGGCGGTTAGGAAATAGCAAGTGAAACACCAAGCAAGTCCACTTTTCCCTTTTCTGTTTTCCAGTGTGAACTGAACGTTACCCAGGATGCCCTAAAGGCTATAGCCAGGTTGGCTCTGGACCGCAAGACGGGAGCAAGAGGCCTTCGGTCCATAATGGTAAATAGCTGTCTTGTCGTCTCTGTTTTTAAAAGACTCTCATGCGACATGAATCCACCGAACACATAAAAGGAACCCTGAAGAATGTAAACAGAATCTTGATTTTACGGAAATATTTATAGAGATATAAGATAAACTATCATGCAAAGTACAAAGTGCATTATTACACTAAAAGACATACATAAACAAGCGGGACACAAACCCTGCTAAAATACCATCTTGAAGGGACCGAGCCTATAAACACCCTTAGGCCAGGGGTGGGCAATTGTTTTGGCTCGGGGGCCACTTTGTGGGAGCGGAGGTTAGCAGAGGGCCGCACCTTTCAAAATGATTGCTTTCATTAGTTAACTTTGCATTTCAGAAAAGGTATTTTAGGCCAGGGGTGGGCAATTGTTTTGGCTCGGGGGCCACTTTGTGGTAGCGGAGGTTAGCAGAGGGCCGCACCTTTCAAAATGAGTGCTTTCATTAGTTAACTTTGCATTTCAGAAAAGGTATCAATTGTATCATAAAAATCAATAAATATAAATTAAATAAAATAGTGGTAGTTTCATTCAATTTATTTACTGTGCTAATTTCATATCATCTATAGCTGCAAGCGCGTTTAATTTTAGAATCAGTTTGATTAGACAAATGTACCCTGTCACACTTTTCTACAGTTTTTTTGACATCAGGTTGCTTGTTGAGATTCTCATCACAGCCTGCAAGTTAATGTCTGTCAGAGAGCATCTATATTTTTACTCTTGTTGATCTTCATGCAAGAAAAACTTTGCTCACAGATATATGTAGACCCAAATATAGAGAACATTTTCCCAGCAAATTTCTTCATACATGGAAATTTTTTCAGCAGACAAAGACTTGTAAAAGTCAACTAATGTCACAGCATTAAACATTTCTTTCACCGTGTGATCTGACTGCACGTCAATAAGTTCAAGCTGCAGCTCCTCAGGTGCTGTATCAATATCAGCAGTGATGGGATAAGAGAGCAAATTGAATTTGTCTTGGCGGGCTGCAAAAAACTCTGTGGCGGGCCGCAATTTGCCCACCCCTGCCTTAGGCTGTAAGATCAGAAAGAAACATTCTCTGTAACAGCCGAAGAGAAGCCCCTCGGAGCATGAAGACCCCAAGGCTTGTACTACACAAAAGGCCTGTTTGGATATCCTTATCAAGCTGTTAGTCTTCATAAGGCTTGTGGGACTTCCGTGAGTTTCCAAGAATTCAGAAGCACAAGGCGGCAAGCATCCCTAATGACAAGCTTGCAACTGATACATGAGAGTAACAGCTTCTCAGTATTTAGAAAGCTAACGTAGCAGGAGAGGAATAGGCAGTTCCCATGTGTGCTAGTTTTCAGCATGCCGGGAGAAAGAGCCAGCGTAGTGTAACGGTTAAGAGTGGCAGACTTAGTATCTGGGCGACCTTGAGTTCAAATCCCAAGTCATGACTCGGAAGCTTGGGTCAGTCACATTCTGTCAGCCTGTGAGGATAAAGTGGAGGGGAGGGGAGTGATGTAAGCTACCTTGGGTCTCCACTGGGGAGAAAGGAGGGGCATAATTAAATGAATTTAATACATAAAAATAAATAAGAATGTTTACATAATGGAGCATTCAACGTTCCAGCCTCCTTCCTGAAGCTAGAAGCGTGGATCCCCGGTGAAACCGCGCCATGTGATTATTCTGAGCACGTAGCCTTGGCTGTAAGAGCGGAGGTGCTGGAAGAGGCCTGCAGAGACCCAGGTTCATATCCCCGCTTTGCCACGGAAGCTCACTTGGTGACCTTGGACCAGTCATTCTTTGCCAGCCTCACAGGGAATAAAAAGCAGAAGGCCCAGGGCTCATTTCGTAGCAGGAGCTCCTCTGCATATTAGGCCACACACCCCTGATGTAGCCAATCCTCCAAGAGCTTACAGCAGCCCCTGTAAGAAGAGCTCTGTAAGCTCTTGGAGGATTGGCTACGTTGGGGGGGGGGGTGGCCTGATATGCAAAGGAGCTCCTGCTACGAAATGAGCCCTGGAAAGGCCCATGTGAGCCACTCTGAGCTCCCTTAAGTAATCCAGAGCAGACCTGGGGCATAAGAAGACCAGTTGGCAGCTGAAAGCAGCAAAGCTTTGCACAGGAAATGGATTGCTAGAAGAAGAAGAAGAGACTGGATTTATACCCCACCCTTGGAGTCTCAGAGCAGCTTTACCGTCTCTTTTCCCTTCCCCAAACCAGACACCCTGTGAGGTAGGTAGGGCTGCGAGAGCTCTTTTCGAGGACTGCTCTTGAGAGAACAGCTCTGAGAGAACTTGCAACTGACCCAAGGTCACACCAGCAGCTGCATGTGGCGGACTGGGGAATCGAACCTGGTTCTCCGAGATGAGAGTCCGCACTCCTAACCACTACACCAAACTGGTACATAACCAGGGCTGACTTGAGATGTCCTCTAGCAGAACGTGGATGCCTGTTGAAGTTCTCCTGTTCACGCTTTGTGAGAATGGTCTGGAGCCCTGAGGAAGCACTGCTGTGTTCTTCCGGAGCGCCTTCACACAAGAGAACTTGTTGTGGGTCAGCTCTGTTCGCATCCCACTCTGCTGCCCTCAACAAATGCCCCAAAATCTGTCTCCCTGAAGCTGCTTATAGGCAGGGCTGTTCCTCTTTCCTTCTTTCTTTCTTTCTTTCTTTCTTTCTTTCTTTCTTTCTTTCTTTCTTTCTTTCTTTCTTTCTTTCTTATAATGGGATCAGACTGGGGTTGCTAAGCAGAGGAAGGCAATGGCAAACCCCCTCTGCTCCTCTCTTCCCTCGAAACCCCACGGTCCTGGGGTCAGCGGGAGCTGGCTGCTCACTCGCAACTTAAACGCCAGTAGCTCACAAAGCAGCATTTTCGCTCACAGGACTCCACAGCTTAGAGGGAGTATTCATCAAGAGGTCCAGCAGCGGGGCCAGGACACTAGAAGCCCTCCCACTGTTCCCCCACCCCCCGTCAAGCGCCAAGAATACAGAGCATCACTTGCCCCAGACTGAGAGTTCCTATCCATACCTTATGGGTAATAGCCACTGATGGACCTCTGCTCCGTATGTTTATCCGATTCCCTCTTGAAGCTGTCCATGCTTGTAGCCGCCACCACCTCCTGCGGCAGTGAATTCCATGTGACTTCACTTGCTGATTAAAAAAAAGAAAGGGTTTCTGGCACATACCGTTAAGCCTTTATAAACTGTATTTTGCTGTGGGAGTTGTCCCAATGCATTAGGTGAGTTTGGGGGAAGCTGTTGCACAAAACAGCTGTAGACGAAACAGCTGTGGACAAAACCTTGACTGGTGTTCCTGTCTGCTCCCCTTAGGAAAAGCTGCTGCTAGAACCGATGTTTGAAGTACCCAATTCTGACATTGTATGTGTGGAGGTGGACAAAGACGTTGTGGAAGGGAAGAAGGACCCCGGATACATCAGGTAATGTTGGCCTTCCAAGACTAGATGGGGCGGACGGCTAAGGGAGATGGACTCTTCTCAAGATCCTTCGGACCGGTTTAGGCGCAGGCCTCCCCTTCCCTCCTCGTCAAATGTTGTTGCTGCCCCTCTCAATAATTGGGTTCTGATGTAGCAGTTCTATTATATTTTATTTACTTAATTTATTGCCTTTCTCCTCAGTGGAGACCCAAAGTGGCTTACGTCGCTCTCTGCTTCTCCATTTTACCCTCACAAGCCACCCTGTGAGTGGATGCCTGGCCCAAGGTCACCCAGCAAGGTTCCGTAGCAGAGTGGGGATTCGAACCTGGGTCTCTCAGATCCTAGTCTGACCCTCTAACCACTGTATCATGCTGGTGAGAGACAGGGCTCTGGGAGAGCAAAGTTCAAACCCCCATGCTGCCATGGAAGCTTGGGCCAGTGTGAGAGTCCAATAGATTTCAAGCTGCAACAAGTAGTTCTTAACCAGAAAAGTCCTTTATTGCAAATGGATCTTATAGTTATCTACACATCTTGAGTCAGTAATGGAGGGGTGAGGGGACACTGGGTGTAATTATACTGTATTCAAAAGGATAGTTCAAAGTGAAACCTCCAATCACCACACACACAAAAATACGCCCAAATATACTGGACATTTGTTCTCAGGCTAAAAGCGGGGAAAAATTACAGTTTGCACCTGGAAAGTAGAAGTGGCTGAGAAGCAGCAAAACGCTACACGCTCAAGGTTAGGAAGGCGCAGCGCGATAAGCGGCCGGGAATGAGAACAGAGGAGACATTCCAAAGGTGGGGGGAAGAGGGGAGTGACAGCCAGTCACAAACTCTCAGCCCAACCTGCTTCACAGGGTTGTTGTGCAGATGACACGGAGGAGAATGATGTAAGCTGCTTTGCATCACCATTGGCAAAGGTGGCATATAAATGAAGTAAATAAATGGAGAGCTGACACAGAATCTTCATGGTTGGATGTCTAACAGATAATAAAATAAGAGCCCTACTGGATCAGACCAGCGGCCCCTCTAGTCCAGCATCATGTTTTACATGGTGGCCAGCCAGTTGCCCTAGAGGGCCAGCTAGTGGCACAGAGGCCAAGACCTTCCCCTGATGTTGCCGCCCAGCACTGGGATTCAAAGGTTTACTGCCTCTGAACATGGAAGTTCCCTTAACTCAACCATGGCTAATACCCATTTATTGACCTCTTCTCCATGAACTTGTCTGCCTCCCTTTTTAAAGCCATCTGTGCTCGTGGCCAGCACTACTTCTGCTGGCCATGAGCTCTGCCGTTTAATTTCTTGTTGGTTAAGTGTTTCCTTTTGTCTGTTGTGAGTCTATTGCAGGGGTGGCCAAACTGTGGCTCGGGAGCCGCCCGCGGCTCTTTCACACATATTGCGCGGCTCCCGGCAGGGCGGCTGGGGAAGCTAAATATCATTATCAAACAAATATAATTGGACAAATAAATATCTTTATCGATATCTGCTTTTACTGCTTTTGTTATTATTTTTGGCAATTTCATTTAACGTTAATAAAAAGCAAATTTGCATATTTCCTGGTAAAAACATGTAATACATGTTCATGTCTTGCAGCTCCCAAACATCTGGCATTTATTCTGTGTGGCTCTTACATTAAGCAAGTTTGGCCACCTCGGTCTATTGCCTCTCAAGTTCCTTTATCAAGGACACGAGTTTGGCCATCTCTGCAAGCAAATTTGAGCATTTCTGACACACACACACACCCTATTTTTCTAAAATTGTTTTCTGTCCTTCTCTCCCTCTCTCAAAACACCGGGTCCCTCCCTGTTTGGAACTGCAGGGCAGCCGCTAAAGAATCTTCGGAAGAAGAGTACGATTCGGGAGTGGAAGAGGAAAGCTGGGCCCGCCAAGCAGATGCCGCAAACAATTAAATGCCGTCAGAATAACGCCCCGTGGGGAAGGCACTTAATTTTATTTTTTATTTTATTTTGAGACCACCCCCCACCTCCACCACCCCCGGCTGTGTACAGCGTACTGATAACTTTGGATCTCTCCTTAAAAACGATACATGGTCAGCAAACTTTTGACAATGCTAATGGGGATCAGATCATGTTATTTCTGGTAATATCACATTGATTTATTCATTGGACACTTGACCGGCAAAGATATGATGTTTAGGAATTAATTGCATATGACTTTTTCAGTGTTTTTTTTTTTCTTTGTAGGGTTGGGCCAGAGGTGCGGGCAGGGGGGCATGCCGTGTGAAAGTTTCCCCTGCAAAGCGCACCCTTCCCTGCCCCTTCTTGACAATCTTTGGGGGGAGGGGGTGTTGGCAATTTCATGCATGGGGGAGGCGTGCTGCAGGAAAGAGGATCTCCCCCCCTTCCTTAGCGCCTGTCATTTCATCCATGGCACCAGCTCTCTGTTGGGTTGGATGCAATTTTGGCTCCCCCCCCCCCCCCCGGTCAAAATAATCCTTCCTAGTTAGTGACTTCTCCATGCAGCCAGACAGATCATTCGGCTGTGGTGATGGCATCCGAGAAGTCAACTAAACTGGTTCAGAGGCAGGACGAAGTCAGACTGTGTCTTGTCGGCTTTCTAGGAAGCAGGAGAGGGGTTTTCTCAAACACAGCATGCCCCGTAGGCCACGGAGCACAGGGGATCGCTGCGGGGGAAGTAACCTTCTGAGGGTCTTTCAGGAAGCTCTG
Organism: Lepidodactylus listeri; assembly: GCA_029233225.1. Taxonomy (NCBI): domain Eukaryota; kingdom Metazoa; phylum Chordata; class Lepidosauria; order Squamata; family Gekkonidae; genus Lepidodactylus; species Lepidodactylus listeri. The sequence goes on along the minus strand of JARCFY010000021.1, from coordinate 6,910,691 downwards.
GACCCCTTGAAGGTGCCTTTTTGCACGTTTGAAAACTTTTGCAGGCATGCTTTTGGCTCAGCTGTAGTTTGTTTTGTTTGGGGTTATTTTTTTCCTCTTCTGTCCCAGAAGACAATTCGGATATTCCCAACATTTTGCAGAATGTTATGGGGATGATAAAAACAGCAGGTGGGCAGGGCGACTAAGTATACAACTCTTCTGAATATATCTCGCTTCTTTGGTTTGAAGATCCGTCAGCATGGAAGTCAAGTGTGAAATATCTTCTGATTTAAATGCTGTGGGTGCTGGAGGTACTGGTTACATTTATCCTGAAAACAGCCCTTAAAAACTGGATCCTTAAGGCTTTGAGAGACAAGGCCTGCACTCTTTGGTCCACGCCCTCCAGTGTTGGCGTGTTCAAGCCCCTGGGACTGCTCAGGTCGTGAACTGTGGCGTATTTCAGAGCATTTTCTGCCACTCTGCTACATGTAACGCAGTGCGTTAAGTAAGTGGGTAAAATAACCAAAGGTTCCAGGAAAACTTACTTTTAAATAAGGAGATTTTGGCAGGAAAAATGGATATTGTGAGAACAGGTGAACCCGGAACTCGTGACACCTTTCTTTGATGGAATAAAGGGATACAGGAAGGACAAGATCATAGAATATTTAAAATTCTATGCCAATATTTTAATATAGTACATTTTATTGAACGTACTGGAACCATCGTGCATCAGTTTTTTGGTGCCAGATATTTTTGTCCCAAACCAACCTTCTTATTAAGATACATGAGAAAGTAACGTCTAATTGTATAATATTTTTTTCCTGTAATCAGTAGTGACCGTTTGCACCAAATCCTTATTTAAGTTAAGTGCTTCAGTGCTGGTCTCGCATCCTGTTAATTTTAAACTTTTCAGCAAATCGTTTTGTTTTACAGTTAACTCTGTCTTTTAGAGTCTTTGTAAACAAACAAATAAACACAAAAGGACTTGTAAGTTTTTGATTCACTTCTGAAATTAAAGTCTATACCTAACAGGTTTGATCCTTCTTTTCATGTGAGTACAGGTCTTCGGAGTTTTTAATTTATATTCATGTTGAATGTGGACTGAATCAAACTGTTTTGCCCTGAGGGAATGACCCAGATGGCTCAGGCTAGCCAGATCTCGTCAGATCTCAAAAGTTAAGCAGGGTCAGCCCTGGTTAGTCCTTGGCTGGAGATCACCAAGGAAGTCCAGGGTTGCTACGCAGAGGCAGGCAACGTGAAACCACTTCTGTATATCTTTTGTTCTGCCCTGGCTGTTCCAGGCTGGCCTGATCTCATCAGATCTCAGAAGCGAAGCAGGGGCAACCCTGGTCGGTACTTGGAATGGAGACCACCAAAGAAATCAAGGATTGCTGTGCAGAGGCAGGCAATAGCAAACCTCTATTCATCTCTTGCCTCGAAAACCCCATGATGGCTTTGCCATAAGACATTCACAACTGACAACACTTTCTGCCCTTTAGTTTGGACGGGGGGGGGGGGGGGGCCACGATATTCACGCGGGGGGGGGAGAAGCTGACTGCTGCTCCTCCTTCCTCCGCCCCCTTCCCCCCCCCCCCGCGCTGCAGCCTGCCCCGGCGAGGCCCCTCCGGTGCAGAGCTGAATGGGCCTCACCATTCCTCCCCACCCGCCGCTGCCCCCCCGCCATTCCTTCCTTCCCTCCCTCCGCCCCCCCGCACCATTCCTTCCCCCCCGCCCCCTTCCCCCCCCAGAGACTCCCGGCGGGCCTCAGCGGCTCTCTACCCCGTCCCCCCTCCAGGCAGCTTCCCCCCCGCCTTCAAAATGGCGGCGGCAGGGAGACAGCCGCCCGCCGAGGCTCCCCCCCTGTAAGGCGGTGGCGGCAGGGAGACCGCCGCCTGCCGAGGCTTCCCCCCGCCTTCAAAACGGCGGCGGCAGGACACCCGCCGTCCACTGAGGCTTCCCCCCCCCCTCCCTCCCTGCTTTCAAAACGGCGGCGGGGGCATAGAGACCTGCCGCCCGCCGAGGCTCTTCCCTCCCTCCCCCCCCGCAAACGGCGGCAGCGAGTCCTCGTCATGCCGCTTCCCACCCCCTCCCCTACAGCGGCCACAGCGTTCTCTGTGCACGCGTGGAGAACGCTTTAACTTTTCGGGGGATTTAAAGATCCCCCGAAAAGTTTTTTAAACATTTAGGATTTTTCTGCACATAGGGGGAGTGCCCCCCGTGTGTAGAAACCCCACCCCCAGGAACCCCACCCCCCAAGTGCCCCCCCCCACGGATTTAGGTATCCGCATGGGGGAGGGCACTTGGGAATTAGATATATAGATAAGCCAGGAATTGTGCCCCTGCTGACCCACCCACCCCAGCTTTACCTTCTAGTTTTCCCCACAGAGCATGTCTTTTGAAATTCTCAGGGTTGGCCAGCTTGTTTCCCGCCTGATCCGCTCACTCAACCCCACTGATTTCGAGAGGGCTAAAGTTGCTTCACAGCGCAGAGTTCTTTGGGTAACAAACGAGAAGTACGCATATTGGATGGGGAACACACATCTAGGTAGCAATGTGTATGAACAAGATCTTGGGCATGTGTGGAATGTAAGCCAAATACGAGCAATCTGTGTGACGCAGCAGCAAAAAGGGCTAATTCAGTCTTGGGGTGTTATCAACAGAGGCATAACATCCAAATCGCACGATGTCATAGTCCCTCGGTACACCGCAGGAATGATTGGGGCGCCCAGACCTGGATAGTCCGGGCAAGCCCGATCTCATCAGATCTCGGAAGCTAAGCCGGGCCAGCTCTGGCAAGTACTTGGATGGGAGACCTCCTTGGAATACCAGTAAATCAGGAGGCGGGGGCAGGCTTTATCCAGCCACCTCTGAATATTCTCCAGGCCCCCAGTAGGGGTCAGTCCCCAGAGGTCGCCATAACTTCCAGGTGTGCGCGCGCACACACACGCACATGGAGAAAATACAAAAAAATCACCAAAAGAAAAAGTGATCAGGGGCCTGGAGACCAAGAAGTCCTACGAGGAGGGAGTGCTGACTCTCGAAAGCTCATACTCTGAAAATTTTGTTGGTCTGTAAAGTGCTACGGGACTCAGATTTAGCTTATTCCCCCCAGCTGGTGTAAGGGCAGTGTAATAATCACTCAGCCATCACAGTGCACCCCTCTCCTTTAACCGCCTAAGGGTTTCAGGGCGACACCCAGGGCTCCGTTGGAGCGGGAGCGCACAGGAGCACAGCTCTGGGAGAGAGGAGCCCAGGGGGCGGGCACATGACCAAGCCCCGCCCCCTCCTCGGCTTCCCCGAGCAGTGCAGAGGCGCAGCGCCCCGGGGAAAGCCCTGCTAGGGTCTTTATTGATTTTAATGCTCTGTTTTAATACTGATAATTTTATCATTGTTCCTTTTATGACTGTGTGCTGCTTTTCCAGAGACTTGCTCAAGGTGGCATATACATTTTCTAAGTAGACCGTTTTTTACCTGGGCACATGGCACATAAGTACTGGAGAAATTTCACCAACCCTTCAGCAGCTTCCACCCCATCAGTTTGGTGTAGTGGTCAGGAGTTGGACTCTAATCGGGGAGAACCGGGTTTGATTCCCCACTCCTCCACATGCCGCTGCTGGGGTGACCTTGGGCCAGTCACAAGTTCTCTCAGAGCTGTTCTCTCATGAGCAGTTCTCCAAAGACCTCTCTCAGCCCCACCTACCTCACAGGGTGTCTTGTTGTGGGGAGGGGAAGGGGAAGGGATGGGTGGTGCACATGTCCTGGGTATCTCAAGTCTCCTTGAAACCTGGTGGTTTCAAGGGAGCAGGAAGAGAATGAGGGTGTGTTCTTTACGCTTATTTTTATTGCACAAAGTATTGGATGGGGAAGGGAATGGAGGGAGAGCAGGTCAGTTTCACTCACCTGTGGAGTGGAGCCTGAGGGGTGGGTGTTGCCTTCTGACACACTTCCGGTATGTTAGGAGGTGTGGCATATGCAAATGAGTTATGCAAATGAGTTATAGTAATGAGCTCCTGCACCTCTTTTTCTACGAAATGACCCCTGGAGATACGTATCTGGTTTTAAGTTCAGTTTGAGCCTGGTATCTCAGCATATAGCAATTCTGTGAAGTTTAGCCCTGCTGTGTTTCCTAGATTATTTAATTCCTAGCTAATGCCTCGTTGGACAAATGGAGCAACACTGTCCCGAATACATCTTTCGTCCTTGAAGTGATCCCCCCCCCAACTTCCACCAGCTCTTTTGAGATTCCCACTGTCTTTATACTCTTAGCACCAAGCGTTCCAGCTCCTGTAACTTCGCTTGGAGGTTTTGAGCACTGGAAGTATTAAACCTTTGCACCTTCTTTCCTACTCTGAGCAACCTTGAGGTACACATTTCATCCTCCCTACAATGCTTTGGTCTCCTTAAAGGGCTGTAATTTCCTGCCGTGTCAGGTTCCATCCCAGTTTAGATGACCCAGAACCTTTACCCTGCTGTCCCTTAGCGACAAGGGTCCTGAACTGGGTGTTGCTCTGAAGAAGCCTGCCCGCCCACGAAAGCTCATACCCAGAATTAAACTTTTGTTGGCCTTAAAGGTGCCCCTGGACTCAGACTGTGTTCTGGATGGTGCCCAGTTCCTGTCAGCTTTCCCCCGAGTTAGTTTAAGAGCGGCTCTCTGACCTTTCCAATATTCAGTGCTGACAGTTGGTTCCACTTCAGTTCAAGTGGAGTCTGTCTCTTTCTGTGCAGTCTCAGCTTGTCCCAAAACATTCCCCGGGTGCAAGTAAACCCTTCTGCAAAAGCTACCTTCCGTGAAAGTATTTTCTGCACTTCACAGCCTCTAGACCCAGCTCTTAACAAGCTTTTCTTCCATCACAACCTGTGTCATGTACGTGGTTGTCTTTCGAAGACTTACCATATGCAAGTTGCCCACTAGCTGGGAACGAACAAGTTTGCAAGCCCTTCCCCGCTCCTGGTTGGTCCCGAAGAGGAACCGCAGGAATCCCACAGCTGTCCCTAGCCTCTGTTCAGTGACACTATCGCCCCTTTCTTTTTGCTCCTCAGGTGTGCCGAAAATAAATGGCATAACTCCCACCACCACCAGTGAATCTGTAAGTATATCCTGCTAAATGGAGTTGTACCTCTAGCACAGGGGTTGTGCCTCTAGCACATATGGAGTTGTACCTCTAGCACATTCTGTAGAAAAAGAGGTGCAGGAGCTCATTAGCATAGCTCATTAGCATAGCTTATTTGCAAATGCTACACCACCTGACATCACCAGAAGTATGTCAGAAGGCAAGAAAGAAAGAAGAGAGAGAGAAGGAAGAAAGAAAGAAAAGAAAGAGCTGGCAGAGGGGACAGCTACTAATTTAAGCTTCAGAAATACCCCTATCCTGGGAGGATAGCTTCAGTGGTGGCTGAAGCCTTCAGAAGGCTGGTCGGAGGAACAAGGACCTTTCCAGGGGACGGGGTCATTTTGCTGCAGCCATGACACAAGCCGGCATTTCGCCGGGGGGGGGGGGGGGCTGGCACCAACCCCTGGAACTGCGCTCCCCTGAGCTCCTGCTCAAAATGACCCCTGCCTGCAACGCAGTTTAACTCCACCTCGTCCCTAGTTGTGTTTTCCCAACCCAATTTGAGAAACACATGACATCAGTCCTGTAGAGAAGAAACACTAAGAAAATGTATTAATAAGGGAAGTGTACAGATAAACAAGGTTCTGGAACCCTTGGATACCCACCAACTCCTCCTTACAGTGGGTGACATAGAATTTTATACTCCATATGACACGAACAAGCCAAGCATAACTATTGGTTCCATCAAAGTTTGTCACAAATTCCTCATTGGACTAAAACCTGTGGGTTGGGTCTTCCCAAGCAAAGTCTTTTTTCCCTCTTTTAGCTAAACAATAGGTGCTTCTTCCTCTTAGACTACGGAGCTCTCAAAGTGTCTGTTATAGCAGATATAAGTACAGGGTGTTAGCGTTCTCCATTTAGCTAGGCTGATACCAGAAATGTGTGCAGCTGTAGCTGGCCAGACAAGGCCAGAAGCCTTTAGTAGAATAGCAGCATGTCAGCATTTTTGTTCTCCCAGCATGCATTTAAGTAATAGCCATCAATGAACCAAAGTTAACATCTGAATCATGGTTGATTTCTGTTCATATGGTTAGAATCATAAATGGCACTTTTGTGTATCATATAAAATATGTATCATATAAACATATATATATGTAGATGTATCATGGAAGTGTTAAGTGTACCTACTAAGTTAACCTGTTAGTCAGTGGCAGAGTACAAAGTGTACAACAGTGTTTCATGAACTGTGTGTACAACACCGTATCTGAAGAAGTGGGCACATGCACGCAGAAGCTTATCCCCAGAATCAAGAAGAAGAGAAGAGGAGATTGGATTTATACCCCACCCTTCGCTACCAGAAGGAGTCTCAGAGCAGTTTACAATCTCCTTTCCCTTCCCCTCTCTACAGCAGACACCCTGTGAGGCAGGTGGGGCTGAGAGAGCTCTTCCAAGAACTGCTCCTGAGAGAACAGCTCCGAGAGAACTTGTGACTGGCCCAAGGTCACCCAGCTGGCTGCATGTGGAGGATTTGGGGGAATCAAACCCGATTAGAATCCGCGCTCCTGACCCCGACACCAAACTGGCTCTCAGACTTCGTTGTTGCCCTTAAAAAGCGCCCCTGGACTCAAAACTCTGCTCCGCTGCGTCAATAATAATTAGATGTTAGTATCTGAGTTTCATCTGTCAGCGCTGGCTAATAAGTTGGAAGATCTCGCACAGGAATTCATCCCGATCTCCTGCAATGAAGCAGCCTGCCAGGCGGTGGCGGTGTGGAGCTGAGAAGGAACGGAAGGAACACTGAGCCCGGAACATGACTCGTCAAAAAGCCAACAGACTCAGTTATATGTGTTGCCTTCCCTTCCCCCACTGAATTGAATTGTTAGTCCCTTGTCTTCAACAAACTGTAAATCGCTGCGAGCCCGCCGGCGTGTGGGAAGCAGCGATCAATAAATCGAATGTATAAATAAATATAAAATAAATAAGAAGCGGCACCCCCCCTTCCCCGCGCTACACAATGGTCCCGCCCGCCTTGGCGCTTCCCCTCCCTGCGCTACACAATGGCCCGGCCCATCCTGCCACTCTCCCCCCCCCCCTTCCCGATCGCCCTCCCGCTAACGCGTCAGCCCGCGACGGGGCCCACGGGCTCCTCCGCTCCGACAGGGGCCGCTGCGACGCCACCCTACTTCCTCCCCAGACCGGAAGTGGCCGTTTGACGGGAGGGGGGGGAACGCGGCCTGGCCCGGCCTGGGCCTCCTCAACCTCCGCGATGTCGCAGCCGCCGCCGCCGCCGTTCCCCTCACGCTTCGCGGGGCCGCCCCCGCCGCGCTGCTTCCCGCCCGCGGGGCCTCCGCCGTTCCCTGCCAGGCCGCCGCCGCCTCCTCAGCCGTTCTTCCCTTCGCCCTTCCCGCCCGGCGACCGCGGCGGGCCTTCCCTCGGCTACCGGCCTCCGCCGCCGCCCTTCCCGCCAGGCCCTCCGTGGCCGCCGCAGCCGCAGCAGCCACAGCAGCCGGCGCCCGAGTGGAGGCCCGGGGAGGCCGAGGAGGACGAGCGGTGGCTGAGCCGCTTCCTGGCCCGCCGCCGCCGCCTCCTCCTCGGCGAGGCCCCCGGGGAGGGGACTACGGCGGCGTCCCTCGGCGCGAGCCCCACGGCGGCCAGGCGGCTGGCGGTGGAGGCGCTGCGGCGGGTGGCCGAGGTGGCGGCGCTGTGCCGGGCCTGGCGGGACGGGGGAGCCGAGGAGGAGGAGGAGGAGGCGGCGGCACAGGCGGAGGGGCGGCTGGCGGAGCTGCGGGCGCTGACGCGGCCCCTGCGGGACCCGGGCTGGCTGGCCGAGCTGCGCCGCAAGGCCGAGAGGAGCCGCCAGAAGAGAGCGCGGCGGAAGCGTCGGCGGGAGGAGGCCCGCGCGGCCCGGGAGGAGGAGGCGGCCCGCAAGGCTCAGCGGGAGGCGCGGATAGACCGCTGGAGGGCCCGGCGCGCCCAGGAGGTGGAGGAGAAGCACCGGGTGGGTGGAGCAGGAGGAGGAGGAGCCGGCCCGGGCCCTTCGGATCGCCGCCGCCTCGGTCGGGGGCTCCAGAGCAGTGTTCCCTCTAGGCTGAGTCAGTGTGAGCCAGCTCACAGGTTTTTAGCCTCCGGCTCTCACGCATTTTTGTCTCAGCCCAGGAAGGAGGGCTCCAGAGCAGTGTTCCCTCTAGGCTGAGTTAGTGTCAGCCAGCTGACAGGTTTTTAGCCTCCGGCTCTCACGCATTTTGGTCTCAGCCCAGGAAGGAGGGCTCCAGAGCAGTGTTCCCTCTAGGCTGAGTTAGTGGGAGCTAGCTCACAGGTTTTTAGCCTCCGGCTCTCACGCATTTTGGTCTCAGCCCAGGAAGGAGGGCTCCAGAGCAGTGTTCCCTCTAGGCTGAGTCAGTGTGAGCCAGCTCATAGGTTTTTAGCCTCCGGCTCACCCATTTTTGTCTTCGCTCACGAAGGGTGGCTCCAGAGCAGTGTTCCCTCTAAGCTGAGTTAGTGGGAGCTAGCTCACTGCTTTTAGCCTCTGGCTCACACATTGTTGTCTTCACTCAGGAAGCGTGACTCCACAGCAAACTAATACATGCAGCAGCCAAATGGCTCACTCACAACTTTAATGTTAGCAGCTCACAAAGTAGAATTTTTGCTCACATGACTCTGCAGCTGAGAGAGAACGTTGGTGGTCGGGAGCGCGGACTTTAATCTGGGAGAGCCGGGTTTGAGTCCCCTCCTTGCGCAGCTGCTGGTGTGACCTTGGGTCAGTCATGAGTGCTCTCGGACCTGTTCTCTCAAGGGCGGTCACTGGCTTGTTGTCAGCCTAAAAAGGAGGAAGAGCGTTAACCATTCTGCCCAACACTTCATTAGGTGTCAAGGCAGGGTTGTTGTAAGGATGAGAGGGAAGAGCCACAGACACTGTTCTGAGTTCGCTTGAGGAAGAGTGGAATAAAAATAGTGGATTCTTTATTTTACTTTGCAAAATTTATATCTCTTCTTGGTGCAGTGGTTTGGTGTAGTGGTTAAGTGCACGGACTCTAATCTGGGAGAACCAGGTTTGATTCCCCACTCCTCCACTTGCACCTGCTGAGTGACCTTGGGCAAGCTGTAGTTCTGGCACGGCTGTTCTTGAAAAAGAGCAGTTTCTCTCAGAGCTCTCTCAGCCCCACCTACCTCACAGGGTGTCTGTTGTGGGGAGGGGAAGAGACAGGAGTTTGTAAGCTGCTCTGAGACTCCAAGTGAGTGAAAGACGGGGTATAAATTCAATCTCTTCTTCTTTTTTCTGCCCTCACAGGTGCCACCAAGACAGCTCATAAAATAAAACATACATGATAAAACGCACATTTTAAAAACCAGTGGAACGCACGCGTGTATGTCAAACTGGGCTCAGGAGATCTGATTTCAGATTCCACTGCTGCTGTAAAACCCACTGGGTGACCTCAGGCCAATTACTGTCCCTCAGCCTAGCCTGCCTCACAGGGGTGTGGTGAGCAGTATTTCCTCTAAGCTGAGTTTGTGCGAGCTAGCTCACGGTTTTTTAGGCTCCAGCTCACAGATTTTTTGTCTCAGCTCAGGGAGGATGGCTCCAGAGCAAACGAATTTATGCAGTAACCAAATCGCTCACTCACCATGTTAATGCCAGGAGGTCACCAAGTAGAATTTTTGCTCACAACACTCCACAGCTTAAAAGGAGCACTGTGAGAATGAAATGGAAGGGGCCTGAACCTAGTAACTTCTTTAAGTTTCTTGAAGAGAAACTGGGTTAAATGGTTAGAAGCCTGAAGAGAAACTGGGTTAAATGGTTAGAAGCCTGTGGCAGTTAGAAAACTGACTTACGCCCTGCTATTGGGCTGAAAGCCCCCTCACCCCACCAGCATGCCACAGAGGTTGCATTTCAGAGAGGAAACCAGGGAAACTTGACACACGCCTAGGATTGAGCTGTAGGGGGGAGAACTTAAAAATTGGAGGGGGGGTGTGTAAAAGGGACCTTGCTCACAAACCAGTTGGGGAGTTGTCAGCCCAAATTTGGTCAGCTCCAAGCCACCTGGAAAGCCAGCACCAGTCAGACAGTACTGACCTTGATAGATAGTCGTCCGATTCAGTATAAATGTGAATCCAACAGAGAGATGAACGGATGAGGCAGTTGTAACTCCCAAATGTGTTGCGTGGGAATTTGTTCCAGCCTTAGCACATTGGTTTTAATGGGCAAGAACTCTGCATGAGATCTCATCTTTAGTGCAGTATATGCAGCAAAGGAATGGTTAGTCTGGGTGTCTTGTTGGCTCACATGGGGTAGAGCAAACTGGTGCTTGGCAGGAACAAAGGATTAACCCTGCAGAGTTGAGTTTGATGCTCATGGACAGCATAGTCCTTTGTTTCTATGCTTTCATCGCTAAGATTTTATTCAGGTGCCTGGAGAACTCAAGAAGGAGTGGTTGAAACCCTGAAACTTTGGGGCAAAGCCTAGCAATCCCACCTCCATCTCCAGTTCCTGTTTTTAAGTTTTTGGTATATCATGTTTATTGCTTTAAGAAAGTAAGTCTTTGGGCAACATATTCTTTCAGAAATGGAGATTCTTTAGTGCATGGAGAGGTGAAGGGGAGTCCATGGATAGAGCTTGCTGGTGTTAGCCTTGGCTCTGCGCTATGGTGTCAGGTTTAACTCTAGAACGTCTGAAGTAGAAGTAACTACTAGGTGATTGGAGAATTCATGCGTTTGACTAATTCATGGGGTATGGATCCATCAAGAGTAAATTGGCAAATGCCAAATGGAACATCCAGGTTTGGCAATGTCAGAGGCCGAAGCATTGGGAATACGGGTGCGAAGGCTCTTTCCGTCGTGCTGTATTTGGGGGCTTTTGGGGGGCCCTGCTGGTCTAGAGTCTGACCCGTCAGAACTGGTTCCTTTGTGCTTACTCATTCTCTTAATAGATTTCATTTCATTTTAGGAGCAGGAACTTAAAGCTGCCGCGGATAGCGTGTTGTCTGAAGTAAGGAAAAAGCAAGCAGATACAAAGCGGATGGCCGAAATCCTGCGTGGCTTGGAAAAACTGAGGAAACTAAGAAAAGAAGCAGCGGCAAGAAAAGGTAGACATCCTGGGCTTTGGGGTATGTGGAATCAGAGATGTCTGTGTGCTTTGTGTATGCACTGAAGCACTTGCAGAGAGCCTTTGGTGATTTTCCTTTTGGTTTTAATTGAAAATCACGTTATGCGGAAACAGCGTTTAGGAGAGCAAATGAAAACTGCAGTGAGGAGGGATGTGAGGCTTCTGTACTATCAGCAAGAGATCAGACCTTTGTAGTTAAACAGAGTTCTTTATTTCAAATACTGGAACAGGGTCTCGATGTTTGTTAGAGATGCAGAACAAAGATGCCTTGGGTTAATATACCTACAGGCATAGATGCATAAACAAATCCCTCCAATCAGCATACACACAAAATGCGGGAAAAGAAATGGCGAGACCGTTTGTTCCCACCAAAGGTGAGAAAGTTATTAAAATTCCCTTCTTGCCCTGAGTGACCCAGATGTGCTAACTCCTAGGCAAAACATTCGGGCAGTGACAAGGAAATAACTTTCAAGGCCATACCCACTCTGATAGCACCCTGAGAGTCTCCGGCAGGAGGGGGAGGAAGCCATGGCAAGATAGCCATTGTTTATGTGACGCCTTGGAATGCAAGAGGCCATCCTCCCGGGGGAAAAGTAACACTAAGCAGGACAGCAATTTCTACTTCAAGGCAAGCAATAAAACATTTAGGTGATAGCAAGGTACAAAGAAACAGAAAGTAGCGTTTCAGCATAGCATGGAACAAGCAAGCTTATGTCAGATCCTGACAAGGGATTTTTCAGCATCTCCTTTGTAAAAATAGTTGCATCATGTCAAACGAGAATTGCATTTTTATTCCGTAGCTTTCAGTTTCCTTAAGTTCAGAGTAAATGCATAGTATAGACACGGACGATAACTTTTTTACCGTGAGCATGTATAAATGGGTAGTAATATCCCTCCAGAAGGACTCTTGAGAAATGGAGAGGAACACCACTTGGTAATAAGTGTCTCTGGTTTGGCTGATTCTTTGGACTGCTTAATTTGGTGGATGGGTTTTTCTGTGAATGTCGTCCTTCAGACGCTTTGCCTTGTCAGATTTCTTATGCTTACGTTGATTCTTTGTGCTTCCCCGCTTCTGAATCTTATTATATGGGAGGGGCTGTGGCTCAGTGGTAGAGCGTCTGTCAGAGTCTCCTAAAGCCTCTGCCATTAATTGTTGGTATCTGGGGTCTCTATCTGTAATTTATGGTTTGCCTTGAGGTTTATTGCCTGTCCTGCTTCATGTATCATTCTTTTCCCGGGAGGATGGCTTGCTGCATTCCATCGCGTCACATAAACAGCCCGGCTATCTTGTCGTGTCACCTCCCTTTTCCCTCTCTGGAGACTCGAATGTTTTATCTGCTTTTGTAATTTTGGAGAACTGTGGAACTGTTGTTCTAGCCAGGTGTCTGGTCTGTAAACTGCAATTCGAGTTCACTAAGGGGCATGGGGGGGGGATTTTAGTGCTTTTGCGCCTTTTCCGTGAGAACCAACGGCTTAGTGAATTTCGCGCTTTTTTGTAATCATCCTGATTGGCCCTCTGCCTGCTGTTCCCTGAAGGTGGGGGGGTATATTAATCCTTGCTGTCTGTAACCAAGTATCTCTAACAAACATGAAGTACCTGAACCATCATTAAGAATAAAAGAACTCTTTGCTTCATCAAAGGTCTGGCTTATTGGTTAGATTCAGAAGTCTCACAGCATCCTGCTTTGCACACAGGAAGTCCTAGGTTCAATCTCCAGCATCTCCAGGTTAAAAAGATCAGGTAGTATATGATGGGGAAGACCCCTTCCTAGGACCCTGGAGAGCTGCTGCCAGTTTGAGTAGTCGGGACTGACCTTAATGAATCAAGGTTCTGATGCAGCATGAGGCGGCTTCAGGTATTGGAGACATACCTGCCAGAAGTTGGCCCTGGAAAGCAGTGTTTCCTGACACCAGGGTCTATTTGGGGAAGTCGTTGTGGACGTCTGCATTCCAATCTGTGAAGTGAATCTATGTAATCTTTGACACAGGAGTCTGCCCACCCCCTGAAGCAGATGAAGCCTTTGAGAATGAAGTCCAGAACATGCGAACGCTGATTAAACAGCGCACTGAAGTGTACGAAGCGGAAGAACGAGCCCTGCGGGTTATGCTGGAAGGGGAACAGGAGGAGGAGAGGAAAAGGGAATTGGAGAAGAAAGAAAAGAAAGAAAAGGAGAAACTTCTGCAGCAGAAACGGGAAATGGACAGCAAGCTGTTTGGGAATCCAGGTAAGGGGACGGGGACGTTAAATACAGAGAGATTCTAACAAATCAAGCCACATCGGAAGTAGCTTATAATAAACCTTTTGTTACATACTTGGGTTGTAAATTTCAGAAAGCCCTAATGTGAAATCATTGAGATTCCTCCATCCTTGGCCGTTTTGTACCATTCTTTGTTTCCTTGAACACTCCCAGACCTCTGACAGGGTATGCCATAGCTGTTTCTGAAACCAGGCTTGTAACATCTTCTGTGGTGTTCTGTGAAAACAGGTGAGAGATGCTAGGCTTTATCACTGTGTCTTATTGCTGGGCTTTGATATCATTTCTTCTTTATGTTTTACAGAGGAATTTCCCCTTTATCACCTTTTGGAGCCATTCAGGCAATATTATTTACAAGCTGAATATTCAGTGCCAGCTCTCATCCAGATAAGGTAAGAGAGAGCAGCCTCTTCTAAAAACAAGCTGGGTTTATTGGGTAGTGTGATTTCATGTAACTGCCTCTTCCTAGCCTTCAGTTGAGATTCAGCTGCTTAGCCACGTTTCCATCAAACATATTTGTTACAGCAGATTCAGGTGGGTCGCCGTGTTGATCTGAAGCAGCACAACAAAGTTTGAGTCCAGGGGCACCTTTAAGACCAACAAAGTTTTATTTAAAGTGTAAGCTTTTGTGTACAGGCACACTTCCTCAGACAAATTGAAACAAAATTTATTTAAGCCTTACATACAGGAAGGGGGGGGGGGGGGAGTGGAAGCACCAGGAAGGACCAGTCAGAGTTAAGATGCATAAGTGAAGCAGAGATTGGATCAAGGCAGCAAGATCAATGAATGGCAGCAAATTAGCACACCAGTGTGAGAGCTAGTAAAGAGATGTGAGAATGAAGCCTGAGTCCAGCGGCACCCCCAAAATCAAGCTCAACCCGGGGTACATGCAAGAACAGAGACTGCATGTGTAGATGCAAACTTCTTCAAATATATAGAAACTGATTTTCTCAAGTATTACAAGTAGATAAATAGGTACCACTGTGGTGGGAAGGTAATAGCGTTCCGTCCGCCTCGGCATCTAGTCATGCCGGCCACATGACCGCGAAAAAAAGTCTTCGGACAGCACTGGCCCTTCAGCTTGGAAACGGAGATGAACACCGCATCTCTAGAGTCATATTCAACTGGCTTTCGAGCAAGGGAAACCTTTACCTAGGGGGGTTAGGTTTCCAGGAAGAGCTAATTAGAGCCAAGGCGCATAAGTAACCGAGCAATAAACAATTACTGTTTAATAAACAGCAGTTACCATTCAAGTGTCAACAGGATTGCCTGACAACTTACTCCGTACAGCTATTGACAGAACTGTTTGGAGCACCGAAACCACCACTTGGCCCCAAAATGGCACAGGTCCCCCCCCCCTTCCCAAATCTCTGCTATAAACTGTGCTTTATAGCTAATGGCTGCCATTGACTTGTCAGAATCTGCTGATTCAGAGTATTTCTATTTCTTACAGCTATGCATTCTGTCTCATGTTATGTTATACCCTGTTGCCATATATGTTTTCTAGATGCCATGTATTTGTCTAACCTTTTGTTAGCCCCTCGCTCTGACGACCCCAAGTTTTAGTGCCTGGCCAGGCCTGGTTTGTGTAACTGTTGAAGCGGGAGGGTGACACCTGCACTGTGTGGGAACAATGGGCCTCTCACACCATTTGCCTCCACATTCCATCCGTCCCGGCTGGGACTTCAAGGGAGGATGCGTCTCATCTCTTATCAACATGCGAAAGCCTTGAGGCCATTGATTGTTATGTGAACTGGTAACATCTGACGGGTCCGGTTGGGATGGGAATTTACACCTTAACACCTCACTTTCTTTCCTGTGGGAAGCTAACGGCCAGAGCCTTTTTTGCCCGCCGTTTTTCCCTCCTATTGATTGGCTACCTATGGGTAATTCAGATTGCTTGGAACGGTATAATAGACCTGCCTGTGTTGTCTGCGTTATCTCTGACAATAATCCGAGAAGCTGTACCAATGTAGAGATTGGAAATAAAGAACTGTGGTTCACCAACCAAGATCTGATCCTTGACTACTTTGAGCAGAACTCTCACACGACTCCTCTGGCAAGAGTCAGCACTGCTCTTGGAGGTCCTGTGGCGGTGGGTGCCGAGCCTGCCTTTCACACTGCCCGGGCCTGGGTGCTCACCCAGGATGCTCCTTCCAGTCCCTACGGGGAGCCCCTTCATGCCCTTTCTTGTTCGACATTTGAAGCATCACGCTGAAGCCTCATTAGGCTTGGCGTTTGCATGCTGTCTCAAGCAGACTGCCGAACAGAGCCAGAGTCCAGGAGCACCTTCAAGACTGTCAAAATCTGTGGCCGGGTGTGAACTTTCGTGAAACACTGTTCGCTTTTTCGGTAAGTGAGCAGTGACTCACAGAAGCTCATACCCTGCTACAGATTTTGTCAGTCTTGAAGGTGCTCCTGGACTCTGGCTCTTTTCTACCGCTGCCGACTAACATAGCTACCCACCTTGGTTCTGAAAGGTCAAGGGGGCTGCTGTTTGACCCACCAGTTTAAACCAGAGCTTGGGAAACACGGCTTTTGCTTCAAGCCGGCTTTGTGCTTAAGTCAGACCTTAGCTGTGTCCCTGCTGGACAGAGAAGATTCGATGTAACAAATCAGCCAGATGCTCAGTTCTTTGCTTCCCTTTTTGTTAAAAGGCATGAATGGGATCGGTTCCTGGTGCCAACAGATCACCCAGAAGGAAGTTTCATCCCACCAGGATGGGTCCCCCCAAGCCCGCCTTCCAGCGACATTTGGGCCACAGCTGTTGGCTGACGCCGCCGATTCCTGACAAAGCTCTGGAGGATGCGATGAAGTCCCTTCCAGAAACACCTCTGTCTGTTTTCATTATAAAACCCAGAGACGCAAGGCAGACTGCAGTGTCGTAAGGCAGTATGAAACCCTGATAGTCCCAGAGCTGGGGAGTTCTGTGGCTAGTCTTTATTTTTGAGAAGAGTTTGGTTTGAAGAAATTTATCATGATTGCATTGCAAACGATTTGCGTCCGTCGTGCAGCTGTGCATTTTAAACTCAAAATGTACGTCCTCAGAATGTTTCAAGTCACAAAATGCTGCTGCCTTGTATTTTAAGAAGATACCAGCTGCTTATTGGGAACAGGCCCTCAGTTAAGAACCTGTGCTGCTAACTGTGTCCTACTGAGGCCAAGTACCGTCTTCAGGACACGCGGCAAACACAGCTGCCACATATTATTGCATGTGCTTCTAATAATCTGCTCTTTTCTGGGAAGTCCGTGTTTCTAATCCAAAAACAGTCTAATCAAAGGCAGTTAGTGAACCCTTTAGAAGGGCATCCATGTTCTCAAGTTACAGCTATGTTTCTGGTCTTTTCAGTTTTCAAAAACTTCTCCATGATTATTTTGGCCTTCTACATGGTGAGTTAAGTGCATCGGCAGATGTCAGTAATTATCACTTTGTTTCAAGTTTGGTTTTAAACATTTGAAAACACTTTGAGGCAAAATTGAGAGAATTACAGGCAGCTTTGCCATTTTCCTGGGGCATAGCACACCTTGGGTTTTATTTGTACAAGGGAAGCTCTATATAATTGAAAAAGCCATTGTTCATCAAATTTGGAAAACTAGATAAGCGGTACTGGTTGGAATAATGTAATTTGACTGTACCTGCATGGAATATGAGCAGCAGATGTTAAATATCTCACACAGCTCTCTAAAACAAATGTTTAGCGGCACATTCTCCAAAGCTGCTGGAATTTCTGCATTGAAGGTTATTGTGTTTTGGCAAAGAACAAACAGCCATTTGGATGAATGAGCATAATGAAGAAGTGGGATTTCTGTGCTGTCCTGGCAGTGGAACCATTGAAGCCACATAGGATCTGTCGGACAAGCTGCATGGCCTCCAAATTATCCTGGACTTTTGCTGAACTGTGCGATAAATCATTAGTATACATTATACTAATTCCATTTTTTTCATTATATGAAATGTCTGCTCAATCTTTACACCGTAAAGGCTTTAAAAATGCAACCCGTGTTCCTGCGAGAACAGCGATATGTTGTTTTTATTTGTAGCGTAAGCCACCAGAAAGCATTCACCTGGCAGATGTCAAAAACTAAAACTGTCTCGACTGTGACTGTGTACCAGGGTCATGGGTAGCTGAATCCCCTGGTCCAAAATTTGGCTTTAGTTTGAATGTCATCCAAACACGATGCAAGCGATGACCCTAATGCAAGGTGGTAAATTGTCAAGAGTTGTTTGCAATGATATATTTAATAAAGTCTGGAGGTTATTTGTAATTTCGAAAAATAAAATAACATTTCATGGCGTTTTTTTGTTTTGCTGATTTCCTCCCCCACAGTTTAAGTGCTGGAAGTGCACCACTTCTTTAATAATGGCTAGTGTTGAAAAATGTGGGAGGTGGTCAGATTGTGGGGGGTGGTCTTGCTGCAAACCTCAGTACAAAAACAAAGCACGTTAGCTCTTTTCCCGCTCCCTTGTTTATTTATCTGTGTGTTTAAAACTTATTCTCCGCCTTTTTTGCCTCACAGAACTCAAGGCTGTTTCCCGTGTAAATAAAACAGCAGCCGTAAAAATACATGACATTCCCCGCGATAAACATTATCCATGCCTTTTGCTTCTTACCACGCAGGGATGTGTTGTGATTGTTTTGAAGCAGCTGCAGTGAATTGGGCCTCTGGTACCAGCAAGAGAGGCAAGTCATTGGATTCGTATATTAACCAGCAGTTTCTTGAGTAAGTGGTTGAGTCGGGCTTCTCATTTTCTCAGGAGAAAGGCAAGCCTCATCTGCTAGCTTTGGAAATGTGAGTGAATCATTCACCTGACGCTCCGTGTAAGCCTTTAAAGCTCTGAGTGTGGGATAAATAGCCGCTGCCAGTAGCCAGTGAGGCTCCTGTCTCTTTTGCAGGACAGAGAGCTGGATGATTCTTTTCTCAGGTAAGCTTAACTGCACAGACAGCGCGAGCAAGATGAGATGGAAAATGGAAAGGGATTTGAGGTGGTTTCGTTGTGTGGTAGCTGGCTGGTATTACTGGTGTGAACTATCGACAAAAGCCTACATAGGCAAAAGTCTGTGTGCTATTCCTGTAGGCTTAAAAAGCAAACGAGCGGTGCCGAATCTTCCAAAACAATTTTAATCACACCTGGATGTCTTCTGTTATGCCTGCTGTGCATCTCCAGGTGATCGTGCTTTTAACTACCGCTGGGAAGTAATGGCGCCCTGATCCTTTTTATATGTCAGTCTCGCTGTGTGGTTTTTTAGCTTGGTTGTTACCGTGAGCCGCAATTAGAAATGAAAGACTGCTGGAAGGGGTCAAGCACACATCTTATGGCTGGGATGTTCTGCAGAAACCTGGTGTTTGTGTAATAATTTTCTCTTTGGAACATGAGCTGCTTGGTAATTTTAGATGAGAAGTTTGTCTTATAGGATTCTTAACAGTGGTTCCTTCTGGATTATAATGCACCTATAAAGAATGCCGGTCTCCTAATAATACCTACCGCTTCAAACTCAAGAATTAGTGTTTATAATGTTTGCATGGGTGCCCTTGCTCTTCGCTTAAGGGTGGAACGAACCGTTTGTTTTAAGAATCATGTGGCATTTCCACTGCTGGATGCGTCTCCCTGCCGTTGCTGTATCTAACTGACGGCTGTGTGACTGTCCAGTACGTGGTCTCCTTATGGCTGAGGTGTTGCCTTGAGGTGTGTAAAGCTCTGGACACCGGTGGAACAAGCTTTGCCACCAGCTCTGTGTGCTCTAGAGTTTCTAGCTGTCCCTGTGCCTTCCTTTGGTGCCTCTCCAGTGACGCAGGAATTAGTATTGGAGAGTAGAGTCTCCTTCCCCCTGAAATATAAGAACACCGTGACATATAATAGTGGCGGAAAGAGTTGGAATTTGGCTGGAACTCTCAGAAGATTAGTTATTCCGAATGCAAAGTCATCGGCAAAGCCCAAGAGGTAAAAGACCTGTTGGGGCTGAGCTTTCTCTAAATATATGATAAGAATGAATCAGATATTAGAAGCCCCAAATGGAAGAAGTTGGGAGGGGGGAGATCCAGGATAAATTGCACCCATCCCTTCCATAAATCAGCCAGCAGGAAGGGTAGGATTGTGTTTGAAAGAAAGAGGGTTTTGCTGACGCTTATTCGTTCATATCGAAAAATGAAATCAGGCACAAGGAGTCGAAAGGGAAAGATACGCACTTGGTTCTCCAAAACAGCCTGTGTGTCATGGAACAAGGTTGCACGTGACTGCAGTTTGCTGGTTGCGGTTTTGAATGCGAGAGCAAGATGGGTGAAACTGCAGCTGGCTATACTGATGGTCCTCAGCCCGGGTAATTTATATATTCACCGTTTGATTTTCTTTGAATAAGTGGGAGAGCTGTTTGTTAGTTCTATACAAGCAGAGGAAAGCTGGCCCTTTACCCACTCTCTCCCCCGCCCCCATTTCAGTAAGCACCCTTTGCCCTCTCCCTGGCATTCTGCTTCCTGCCTCCCGTCCCCGCCCATTTAAGTAGGTCTAACTTGAGTCCACACAGGCTAATATCCCCACAAGGATTATCCTGCTGCATCAGAAGGGAAGTACACATGAGTGCCAGTAATAGCTTTATGTCTTGCTCCTGTAAGTAGCTTGACTGTCACAGGGAAAGTGGCAGCAGAAGAGAGCCAGCGTCCAGAAGCATCTCAAAGAGAAGGAGAGAGAAGAGATTGGATTTATACCCCGCCTTTCAATACCCAAGGGAGTCTCAGAGCAGCTTTCAAACTCCTTTTCCTTCCCCTCCCCACAACAGACACCCTGTGAGGTAGGTGGGGCTGAGAGAGCTCTGAGACAACTGTCCTTGAGAGAACAGCTCTGACAGAACTATGGCTTGCCCAAGGTCATCTAGCAGCTGTGAGTGGAATTGTGGGGAATCAAACCCAGTTCTCCCAGATTAGAGTCCGCGCACTTAACCACTGCACCAAACTGGCACCAAAGGCTAGTGAAGTTTGTGGCAGCTTTCGGGAGTCACTGCTCACTTCTTCAGGGAGAGTGGCAGGATTGTAATCCTCCTGAGTCTGTTTTGGGGCTTTAAAGAACAGTTTATCAGTTGAGAGCCAGTTTGGTATAGTGGTTAAGTCTCTAATCTGGGAGAACCGGGTTTGATTCCCCACCCCTCCACTTGCAGCCGCTGGATGACCTTGGGCAAGCCATAGCTCTGTCAGAGCTGTCCTTGAAAGCGTAGTTTCTGTCAAGCCCCACCTACCTCCCAGGGTGTCTGTGGTGGGGAGGGGAAGGGAAAGGAGTTTGTAAGCCGCTCTGAGACTCCCAAGTGAAGGGCAGAGTATAAATCCAATCTTTTCTTCTTCTCTTCAATACATTCTGAGGCTGCTTATAAAAGTAATATCCAACTCCCTCTTCTGCCTCCTTGCAGCACAGGGAATGTGAAATGGGCTCGTTTGCGCAACTTCATCCGTCACCAGTTACTTCCTTTCTCTCCTGCCTTTTTGATTCAGAAGGCTCTCTAGTTTACACAGAAGAATAAAGCCGGTCCAAACATGGACTAAAAATGCGCAGTAAGCCCGAGTGCCAGTAAAAGGAAGCGGCCAAAAAGAGATGGTCTCTGTAGCTAGCTTACCACCTCCAAGGGTTTGGGAAGCGAAACTGGTTTTGATGGGTCTGCTGCCTCCTTTCTGCCCGCTTCCGCCCCCCTCCCCATGATGGCACAGCTTAGCTTACATCGAACTGCTTTTGACGTCTGAGCAGATGGTCTGATCCCCGGCTAGGCTCCCAGAAGCGTTGCTTACGGGATGCGCTCATGGGCGCCCACGTGCCACAGGGTAAAGCCGGTTACTGTCCATCCGGCTTCCTCGCTGACGTGCTAGGGACCCCGGATCTTCGCATTGCTCCCCTGGCCGTAAACCCTTGGAGGTTATAGGCGTTGGCTTAGTTTGGTTGTAAATAGTCTGTAGGGAAGAGCTTGATTGTTTCCTCCTGGCTAAAGAATATTTGAAAAGTAGGTCGGGGACAGCAGCAGCGGAACTACGCGAGTTTGGTTCAAGCTGTCGCCACCAGTTCTGCGTAGGTGGCACGTCGGTTTGGCTTAAGGTCTAGGAAGGGCAAAGTCAATGGAAAGGTATTGTTTATGGGACCAGTAGAGGTTGGGAAGAATACATACGTTTATAGTGGCTTCAAGACAGACCTACGAATTGGAAGTAGAAGAGGAAAGGACACGCTGTTGAGTTACAACCGACTCACGGCCACTCCATCCAAAGGGCGTTCCAGGCATAAGATGAGCAGAGGCAGTTGGTCACTGCCTCATTCCGCGTAGATCAAGATAGGTAGCTGTGTCAGTGGTTAAGATGCTGAACTGCAGACCTGTAGTTCGGCAGTTCGAGACCCGAGTGCCGCACGATGGAGTGAGCTCCCGTCTCTGGCCCCGGCTCCTGCCAACCTAGCAGTTTGAAAGCAAGAAATTGCAAGTCGATAAACAGGCACCACTTCAGTGGGAAAGGAACAACGTTCCGTGCGCCTCGGTGTCTAGTCATGCCGGCCACATGACCACGGAAACGTCTTCAGACAGCGCTGGCTCTTCGGCTTGGAAACAGATGAGCACTGCATCCCTAGGGTCGGATTCAACTGGTTTCCAAGCAAGGGAAACCTTTCCCTTCAACAGAACTAGAGTCCAGGAGCACCTTAAAGACTAACTAAAGTGGTGGCAGGGGAGGAGTGTTTGTGGGTCACTGCTCACTTCTTCAGATAGATCTGTGTTAGTCTGTCTGTGGCGGTAGAACAGAGCAGGAGTCCCATAGCACCTGAAAGACTAACCAGATTTGTGGCAGGGGAGGAGCTTTTGCGAGTCACTACTCACTTCTTTGGGTTCTGAAGCAGTGAGCAGTCACTCACAAAAGCTCATAACCATCCACCAATTTTGTTAGTATTTTAAGGTGCTACTGGACTCTAGTTCTGTTAAAGATAAATAGATAAATAGGCACCACTTTAGTGGGAAAGGAACAACATTCCGTGTGCCTCGGCGTCTAGTCATGCCGGCCACATGACCACGGAAACGTCTTCAGACAGCGCTGGCTCTTCGGCTTGGAAACAGATGAGCACCGCATCCGTAGGGTCTTCCCTTGCATAGGAACCCTGAACACCTTTGGTGGTCTGCCATCCAAGTTTAATGTCTTCAGTCTACATTTGCCTACCTGAAAGGAAAACCGGGGGGGGGGGGGGGGGTGCCATCAACCAAAAAGAGTGGGCAATCTTAAATTTGCATAAAGTAAGAGTTAGGTGATGAGAATAAAGAAAGGCAGTTACGCCTAAAAACCTTGAGTATATATATATTTTAAGTGGGATTGTCTTACATTCAAAGTCATCTTCCTTCCATGCAGATAAACACAAACTCACATTCCCCCGACTTCGCCGTATGCCGTGTGAGGATTACAACACAGTGGGAAGAATTGCAATCGAATAGCACATATGAGGTGGTTCTTGAATAGTAAAACATCCCGTCGTCCTGGCAGTTGTGAAGTTTACTGCTTTGCCCGAAGTTGCTGAATTCTGGATCAAGGGAAGTTCAGCAGAACTGCGGCTGGCATGCTTCTATGCCGACATCTGATGATCCAACAAAAGTCTGATTATATAAACCAGCCCACAATCCCCCCTCGCTTGGACTAATACCGTGACTGTTTGGTATTGCACCGAAAGAAATCAACCACCAGAGTTTAGTAAAACAAATAAAATATTTGAAATAAGAGACAGGAAAATAAATTAAAAAGAGCCCTGCTGGATCAGACCAATAGTCCATTTAGTCCAGCATCCCTTCTCACACAGTGGCCAACCAGTTCCTCTGGAGGTCCAACAAGAGGGCATGGAGGCTGAGGCCTTCCCCGATGTTGCCTCCTGGCTCTGGGATCCAGAGGATTCGTGCCTCTGAATTTTGGAGGTTCCCCTCAGTCACCATGGCTGGTAGCCATTGATGGACTTATCCTCCATGAATTTATCTGTAAGAACATCAGAAAAGCCTTGCTGGATCAGACCAGTGGTCCATCTAGCC
Source organism: Lepidodactylus listeri (assembly GCA_029233225.1). NCBI lineage: Eukaryota > Metazoa > Chordata > Lepidosauria > Squamata > Gekkonidae > Lepidodactylus > Lepidodactylus listeri. The sequence continues at coordinate 6,887,290 of JARCFY010000021.1, read as the reverse complement.
CAGCATCCTGTCTCACACAGTGGCCAAGCAGTTTCTGTAGATGGCCAACGACAGGGCATAGAGTCTGAGGCCTTCCCCTGATGTTGCCTCCAGGCTCTGGGATTCAGAGGCTTAGTGCCTCTGAATGTGGAGGTTCCCGAATTCCACATTTCAATCACTCTCTGTAAAGCGGTATGTCCTTTTGTCCGTCTTGAACCTGCTGCCCGTCAGCTTCATCGAAGAAGGGCCTGCAATGTCAGCTGAACTGCAGAGTGTTTGTCGTGTGTCCCTTAAGAGAACGCTGGGGCCGCGTAAGTCTTGACGGCTTCCTTCGAGCTCATTGTTGGGAACTGGTGCTTGGCCAGCAATTTCTCTCTCCTCTGACGAAGGCAGCTTTGACTCTCGAAAGCGAAGGTGCTACTGGTCTCGAATCCAGTCGTTCTACTGCCGACCAATGTGGCTACCCTCTGAAACGAGCTTCTCCCGAGTCTGTCCCAATATCTGTAGGACAGGGGTGGCCAACCTGTGGCTCGGGAGCCACATGCGGCTCTTTCACACACATTGTGCGGCTCCTGGCAGGGCGGCTGGGGAAGCAAAGGGGAGGCATGCTTTTTCTCTCTTTCTCTCTTCCTTCCTTCCTTCCCTCCTCCCTCCCATCTATTTGCTTTCCTAGTTTCTCTCTCTCTCTTTCTTTCCACTTCTTTAATTCTTTCTTTCCATCTCTCTCTTTTTCTCTCTCTCTCTCAATATCATTAGCAAACAAGTAATATCATTATCAATAACCGGTTTTCCTCGTTTGTTTTTATTTTTGGCAGTCCCATTTAACGTTAATAAAAAGCAAATTTGCATATTTTTAAAAATAAAAACGTGTGTGTGATATTTGTTCCTGTCTTGCGGCTCTCAGACATCTCTATGTGGCTCTTACGTTTATTCTATGTGGCTCTTACGTTAAGCAAGGTTGGCCACCCCTGCTGTAGGAGGTAGGGACACGGCTCAGTGGTGGAGAATCTGCCTGGCATGCTGAAGGTCCCAGGTGCAAATCCCTCCATCCCCAGTTCAAAGGACCAGGTAGCAGATGATCTTGGCAGCTGCCGGACAGCACTGATCTTGGTCTGACTCAGAAGGCGGCTTTATTTATTTGCTTGCTTCGCTTCTATCCCTCCTTTCTCTCCAAAACAGTTGACATCATTCTCCCCTTTGCCATTTTATCCCCACCGTTGGGCTGCCAGTCTCTACCCGGGAGCTGGAGACCTGCAATTACAGTGGATCTCCAAATTATAGAGATCAGGTCCCCGGGAGAAAATGGCTGCTTTGGAGGGTGGGCTCCACAGCATTATACCCTGCTGAGGGCTCTCCCTTCCCCAAATCTTGCACATCCCAGGCATTGCCCCCAAATCTCCAGGAATTCCCCCCCCCTGGAGTTGGCAACTCTGTCTTACAGCAACCTTGTGGAGTAGGTTAGACTGAGAGTGTGTGACTGGCCAAAGGTCCCCCAGCCAGCTCCCGTTGCAGAGCGAGGAGTTAGACCTGGTTTCCCAATTCCTAGTCCAACACTCTGATAATGTAACTTCTACATCACACTGCACGTGAGTCATGAAAAACTTTCCCATTTGGGCTGGGGTTTTAGCCCAGGGTGAAAGCTCAAGTGTGTGGAAGGCTTTCTCGTATTTGTGGAGCCTTTATATAGTCCGCGGTCCGCTGGGAAGTTCTCCTACACAACTACAGCACTACGGTTATGTTGCCCCATTGCATAGGACAACTTCCTGGTGGATTGTGTTCTAGCATTCTTGCGTGTGAAAGGTTGTTACTTGTTGCAAGCTTTTAGGATGTACTGTGTACAGTTCTGGTCGCCACACCTCAAAAAAGAGATTATAGCATTGGAAAAAGTGCAGGAAAGGGCAACTAGAATGATAAAAGGGTTGGAACACTTTCCCTATGAAGAAAGGCTGAAGCGCTTGGGGCTCTTTAGCTTGGAGAAATGACGGCTGAGGGGTGACATGATTGAGGTTCAGGGGTCCGTTGGAGCGGGAGTGCACAGGAGCGCAGCTCCGGGAGTGAGGAGCCCAGGGGGCGGGCACATGACCAAGCCCCGCCCCCTCCTCGGCTTCCCCGAGCAGTGCAGAGGCGCAGCGCCCCGGGGAAAGCCCTGCTAGGGTCTTTATTGTTTTTAATGTTTTGTTTTAATATTGATAATTTTATCATTGTTCCTTTTATGACTGTGTGCTGCTTTTCCAGAGACTTGCTCAAGGTGGCATATACATTTTCTAAGTATACCATTTTTTGTCTGGGCACATGGCACATAAGTACTGGAGAAATTTCACCAACCCTTCAGCAGCTTCCACCCCATCAGTTTGGTGTAGTGGTCCGGAGTTGGACTCTAATCTGGGAGAACCGGGTTTGATTCCCCACTCCTCCACATGCAGCTGCTGGTGTGACCTTGGGCCAGTCACAAGTTCTCTCAGAGCTGTTCTCTCATGAGCAGTTCTCCAAAGACCTCTCTCAGCCCCACCTACCTCACAGGGTGTCTTGTTGTGGGGAGGGGAAGGGGAAGGGATGGGTGGTGCACCTGTCCTGGGTATCTCAAGTCTCCTTGAAACCTATTGGTTTCAAGGGAGCAGGAAGAGAATGAGGGTGTGTTCTTGACGCTTCTTTTTATTGCACCAAGTATTGGATGGGGAAGGGAATGGAGGAAGAGCAGGTCCGTTTCCCTCACCTGTGGAGTGGAGCCTGAGGGGTGGGTGTTGCCTTCTGACACACTTCCGGCATGTTAGGGGGTGTGGCATATGCAAATGAGTTATGCTAATGAGCCCCTGCACCTCTTTTTCTACGAAATGACCCTTGTTGAGGTTTATAAGATGATGCATGGGATAGAGCAGGTAGAGAAAGAAGTCCTTTTCTCCCTTTCTCACAATACAAGAACTTGTGGACACTCCATGAAATTGCTGAGCAGTCGGGTTAGAACAGATAAAGGGAAGTCCTTTTTCACCCAAAGAGTGATTAACACGTGGCATTCACTGCCACAGGAGCTGGTGGCAGCTACAAGCATGGACGGCTTCAAGAGGGAACTGGATAAACATATGGAGCAGAGGTCCCTCAATGCCTATTAGCCACAAAGTATAGATAGGAACTCTCAGTCTGGGGCAAGTGATGCTCTGTATTCTTGGTGCTTGGGGGGGGGGGGCAACAGTGGGAGGGGCTTCTAGTGTCCTGGCCCCACTGCTGGACCTCCTGAGGGCACCTGGTGTTCTTGGCCACTGTGTGACAGAGTGTTGGACTGGATGGGCCACTGGCCTGATCCAGCATTGGCTTCTCTTAAGTTCTTATGGGATCAAACTCTGAACTGCAATCCCTTCCTCCTTGATTGTTTTCGTTAGAGAGTAAAAGGCCAAGAAGCAACATGAGTTGCCTGGAAGACGTACCTTTCAGAATGTCCTCAACCTTCGTAGATGATGCCGAGAGAGAGGCAAACTTTGTGCGTGCCCCTGAGTTTGACCTGCCCGACTGCGAAGAGATACTCGTGTCCACAATGGTAAGTCGGTCGGCGTTTTGGGGAGGGGTGTTTTAATGCGGGTTTAAAAGCAGCAACGCTGGCTGTTCTTCTGTGTTTCTGATGCCTTGGAACTTTTCATTTCCCAATTAAATTTTATAAGGACAGTTTTACGGGTACCTCGGACCACCAAAAAGACCAATAAGTGAGCTCTGGACACAAATCAAGCCTGAATTCTCCCAAGAAGCTAAAAATAGCTAAATGGGGGCTATCGTACTTCAGCGTTGCCAACCTCCAGGTGGTGGCTGGCAACGTTCCCTCTAAGCTGTAGAGTCTTGTGAGCAGAAATTCTGTTTGGTGAGCTACTGGCATTAAAATTGTGAGCGAGTGATTTGGCTGTTGCATAAATTAGTTTGCTCTAGAGGCATCCTTCCTGAGCTGAGACAAAAATGTGTGAGCCGGAGGCTAAAAGACTGTGAGCTGGCTCACACTAACTCAGCTTAGAGGGAACACTGGTGGCTGGAGACCTCCCACTATTAGAGCCAGTCTGGTGTAATGGTTAAGTGCATGGACTCTAATCTGGAAGAAGCAGGTTTGATCCCCCACTCCTCCACATGCAGCTGCTGGTCACAAGTTCTCTCAGAGCTGTTCTCTCAAGGGCAGTCCTCGACAGAGCTCCCTCAGCCCCACCTACCTCACAGGGTGTCTGTTGTGGGGAGGGGAAGGGAAAGGAGTTTGTAAGCCGCTCTGAGACTCTTTCGGGTAGGGAAGGGCAGGGTATAAATCCAATTTCTTCTTCTTCTTCCCCCAAAAATTTAGGAGCCAGATTTATTTTTTGGCCCTCAGGGTTTCGTATTTTAATGACCATACTTTCTCATCGTTGCCACCACAGAAACCTAATCCTAAACTCTTCGCCAGTTTTTGTCATTTTTTTTTTTTAAAGCCATGACAAACCAGTTGTAGCATGTAAATGAATATACAGTAACCCTAGCTGTTCTCACGACAGAAAGCTAACCTCGGTCCCTCAGCTAAATAAGCTTTGCGCTTCTCCTGAGAATCACCAAAAGGCGCTAACAATAAATGACTGGCGAAAATACTAGGTGCCGCGGTGCAATTTCTGAGTGCCATGGCATCCTGGCGCCTGGGATTTGTCAGGTTCTGCTGTACGTTACTGACCCCTGGGCTAGAGAATTATATTATTTTTACCCCATTCCAGGAGCTCAGAGCAGCTTACACAGTCTCCCCCCCCCCCCTCCATTTCACAGCAACCCTGTGAGGTGGGCTAGACTGAGAAATAGTGACTGGTCACGTGTCATCCGAATAAGCTGAGTGGGGATTTGAACAATCCTAGCCCAACAATCTGCTAAAACACAGTGCATTTTGAGTACTGGTGTTGTAGCTTGTACCCAAGAGACTCACGAGGTCAGAAAGTCTCAAGTTCAGGTCTTTCCACTGCTGTACACTCACTCATTGGCTTTATTCAGACCCCCCCTGTCTCTCAGCCAGGGCAGAGCATCACTGACTGGCCTACTTTACAGAGTTGTAAGCATTGCCGCCAGATAATTTATCATTTTATTAATTACTTCATTTTGTACTCTGCCTTTCTCCCCATTGGAGCTCAAAAGCTGCTTATGTCAGGGGTGGGCAAATGGCGGCCCGGGGGCCACATGCGGCCCGCCACAGAGTTTTTTGCGGCCCGCCAAGAAGATTTCAGGACTTCAAGAAAATTGAGCCTAAATTCAATTTGCTCTCTTATCCCATCACTGCTGATATTGATACAGCACCTGAGGAGCCGCAGCTTGAACTTACTGACATGCAGTCAGATCACACTGTGAAAGAAATGTTTAATGCTGTGACATTAGTTGACTTTTACAAATCTTTGTCTACTGAAAAAATTTCCATGTGTGAAGAAATTTGCTGGGAAAATGTTCTCTATATTTGGGTCTACATATATTTGTGAGCAAAGTTTTTCTTGCATGAAGATCAACAAGAGTAAATATAGATGCTCTTTGACAGACATTAACTTGCAGGCTGTGATGAGAATCTCAACAAGCAATCTCACCCCTGATTTCAAAAAAATTGTAGAAAAGTGTGATAGGGTACATTTGTCTCATTAAACTGATTCTAAAATTAAATGTGCTTGCAGCTATAGACGATATGAAATTAGCACAATAAATAAATTTAATAAAACTACCACTATTTTATTTAATTTATATTTATTGATTTTTATGATACAATTTATACCTTTTCTGAAATGCAAAGTTAACTAATGAATGCAATCATTTTAAAAGGTGCGGCCCTCCGCTAACCTCCGCTCCCACAAAGTGGCCCCCGAGCCAAAACAATTGCCCGTCCCTGGCTTATGTCATTCTCCTCGCCTCCATTTTTATCCCCACAACAACCCTGTGAGGTAGGTTAGGCTGAGAGAAGAGCAACTGGCCCACAGTCCCCCGGTGAGCTTCCACACCAGAGGGGGGGGTTGGTTTCGAACCAATCTGACACTAACCCCTTCACCTCGCTTGCTCTCTAACAAATGTGAGCCCTCAAAAATACTCTGCAAAGGCTAAACCACAACATGTCTAAATGTACGCGCTAGAAGACAAACAGCAGTTGAAGCGCATCTTTTTGGTGGTGGTGTCCTGACGAATTCCAGCCAATCTGCGATGAATTATTTCTTCGCAAGGTCCTTTGAAGTGTGTTTTTATAACATGCTTCGTAGCTTTGTTCCAAAATATGATGCTTACATATCTCCTTGGTTACAAATATTGCCAGTGGGGCTTCAAGCATTGTATGGAGATGACCTCTTAGGAGTTTGGAAACTTTGGGTTGGAAACCAAAGCAATCCTCTTCTCCCCCCCCCCCCCCCCCCGGCTGAACTGCATCATTAATACATTCCCACCAGCAGAGCACGCCAAAGTATTTTTTTTAAAGCATCTCTTTAAGAATTATCTTGGCACATACGTTTGTATATTTAGCTTTGAGAAGATGAAACAATTTTAGCAAATTTGCTCCCACCCCCCGGTTATTTTCTCCTTGGCATGGGTCTATTTGTATCCCTCCCCAACTGTTTCAAAGCAGACCAGTCTGTCAAGGTACGAAACGAGGGCAACGTTGATGTTATTGGCATCAGGGGCTTCAAGTGTAAGGCTGCGGAAGTTTCCGGAATTGCACCAAAATCTGTGTCAGGAAAACGGTGCTGTAAACGGAACTGAGAAAACGGTGCACCAAAGTTAGAAGTCTATATGGTCGCCCTGACCTGGATAGCCCAGGCAAGCCCGATCTCGTCAGATCTTGGAAGCTAAGCAGGGCCTTTGAGTGACTTTGGGTGACAGGGGGAAGGAACGATTCAGGTGGGTAGCCGTACTGGTCTTGAAGCAGCAGAACAAAGTTTGAGTCCAGTGGCACCTCGAAGAGCAACAAAGTTTAATTCAAGGTATGAGCAGGGGTCATTTCGTAGAAAAAGAGGTGCAGGAGCTCATTAGCATAACTCATTTGCATAACTCATTTGCATATGCCACACCCCCTAACATACCGGAAGTGTGTCAGGAGGCAACACCCACCCCTCAGGCTCCACTCCACCGGTGAGGGAAACTGACCTGCTCTTCCTCCAGTCCCTTCCCCATCCAATACTTTGTGCAATCAAAATAAGCGTAAAGAACACACCCTCATTCTCTTCCTGCTCTCTTGAAACCACCAGGTGTCAAGTAGACTTGAGATACCCAGGACATGTGCACCACCCATCCCTTTCCCTTCCCCTCCCCACAACAAGACACCCTGTGAGGTAGGTGGGGCTGAGAGAGGTCTTTTGAGAACTGCTCCTGAGAGAACAGCTCTGAGAGAACTTGTGACTGGCCCAAGGTCACACCAGCAGCTGCATGTGGAGGACTGGGGAATCAAACCCGGTTCTCCCAGATTAGAGTCCAACTCCTGACCACTACACCTAACTGATAAGGTGGAAGCTGCTGAAGGGTTGGTGAAATTTCTCCAGTACTTATGTGCCGTGTGCCCAGATAAAAAATGGTATCCTTAGAAAATGTATATGCCACCTTGAGCAAGTCTCTGAAAAAGCAGCACACAGTCATAAAAGGAATAATGATAAAATTATCAATATTAAAACAAAACATTAAAAACAACAAAGACCCTAGCAGGGCTTTCCCCGGGGCGCTGCGCCTCTGCACTGCTCAGGGAAGCCGAGGAGGGGGCGGGGCTTGGTCATGTGCCCGCCCCCTGGGCTCCTCACTCCCGGAGCTGCGCTCCTGTGCGCTCCCGCTCCAACGGACCCCTGGGTATAGGTTTCGGATAAACTGTGTAGCTGAGGATATTCCTAAGTCTTGTCATTCAAGCCTTATTGGTTCTGTTAGACCTGCCGCAGTGCCACGGCTGTTCATTCAGTGACTCTCTTTTCCTTCCGTTCTGTCAGCCTGATTTCTCGCTAGAGAAGAGGGTCCTGTATTGGGTCGAGTCCGCCTCCTGGCAAGACACTCCCTGGTGCGACGGGACCGCGGACGCCATCCCAACAGCTCCACCTTACTGGCTGTTCTCGGCGGACTCGGGAGAAAACAACCGCGAGGAGATCGGCGAAAACACAGTGGAGGAGACAGCCCCGGTGCAGAGAGGCGCAAGTCCAGCCGGCAGCGACGAAGCTCAGCCGATTGCGAGTGCAAATGGAGGCCAGCGGCCCAAGGAGGACGAAGACCCCAAAGGCGAGGGGTCTTCCTCCACCGCCCCCGCAGAGAGCAACCGAAAAGGTCCCTCCGTGTCTGAGGCCAAACAAGGTCCCGGCGCTTTGGCTCGGTTTTTTGGCCTTCCCCAACCAAAACCAAGGACTCCGCTGGTCTTGCCGGCTGTCCCTTCGGAGGGCACCTACCCAAAGCCCAACCTGGTCAAACAAAGCCAGTCCCTACTCTTACTTAAGAATGTGAAGAACGAATTGGAACGCGCCAAGGGGAAACTGGCATCTTTCCTGCGCCCTCTGAGCCACTCTTTGACAGAATCCAGCTTGGCTTCCAGAGCTTTCCCCCTCAGGCAGCGCAGCTGGAACAACAGGAACCTGAGACGCAGATCTGCCTCGGAGTCGTCCACAGTGGGGGCTTCGATGCCCATGGCCCCATCTACTCCGCAGCCCCCCACCTCTTCAGGTTCGGCCCCTCCCATTCAAAAGCACGAGCCCACAGTTGCCGTAAGAGATGACTCTTCTCTTGTTTTCTTCTTCCTCCTCCTCCTTTTCATAATGGGGCCGATCCGACCATCCTCCGGTTGCCTTCCTCCGGCCTAAGGAGTCTTCCTGCAACTTAATTTCAGAGGGTCGCCATTTTGGTCTGCAGTCAAACAGCTAGACTCAAGTCCAGTCGCAGCTAAGAGACCCCGAAAACCGTGTCAGTCTCTGAGCTGTGACTGGACTCGAATCTCGCCGGAGCCACTTAGCTTGGAGGAAGCCTCCTTAGATAAGAGGAAGGTTTCGAACTTGAGCCAAAAGGGAAAGCTGGGTAGAAATATTTTAATAAGATAAAAGGGAGGCGAGGAGAACGACGAAAGCTGCCTTGGGCCCCCATTTGGGGAGAAAGGCAGGGTAGAAATGACATTTAAAGAATTAAACAAATTAACCAATGCAAACGCTTGGCTCAGTGGAGAGATGAAGATCTTCCCCAACAACACAGAATCATAAGTTAGTACACCTAGTTAGGACAAATGGTGTACTTCCTCAAGAGCTAGTCTGCTCTCCTTCTTGGGAGGTTTTCAAGCAGAGGCTGGATGGCCATCTGACAGCAATGCGGAATCTGTGAATTTAGGCAGATCATGAGAGGGAGGGCCGGGAGGGTTGCCTCAGTGCTTAGTTCTCAAGGCCCTTTCTTACACGCCCAGGGAAACGCTGATCGCCACGTCAGGGCCAGGAATTTTCCTCCAGGTCAGTTTGGCTGGAGATCCTGGAGGTTTTTTGTCATCTTCTGGGAATGGAGCAGGAGTCACTGTGGGTGTGGAGGGGGAGGTATTTGTGAATTTCCTGCATGGTGCAGGGGGGTTGGACTAGATGACCCTGGAGGTCCCTTCCAACTCTGTGATTCTGTGTTTCTATGAATATGTGCGACACAGTTTCTATTGCACCATGCTTTTTTTCCACCCAGGGAATGGCTTTAAGCCGTCCAATATATTCAGCTATTGGAGGTGAGTTGCATCTGCTTGTATCCTGGGCGGGGGGACACTTGGCTTGGAACCTCCCGACATTCTGTGACCGACCCCAGCACGCCACGGGTGCCTGCAGACCGGAGCCACTATGTGCACTCCGCCTTGCCAATCAAATCTCAAGTGTCCAATCAGAAGCCTTGCTGGGCAAAAGCCTCACCTGGCCCCGCCTGCTTTCTACAGACAGGCACCAGAAAAGGGGTCAGCGGATGCCATGGTGCCCACGAGCTCCATGTTGGGGATCCCTAGGTTAAGGGGTTATCTTGACGCAGAATTTGGTTTGTTTTTCCCAAGGGTCCATGCATTGCATAGATGTGGCATTGCAAGGGAAGATGCACCACGTCTGAGGGGTACGGGGGGCAGCTTAGCTGACCTGCCTGGCGTTTGGAGGCATTACCCAACAAACGATATGCCGGCGATGTGCCCGTTTCCACAGCTGAAGGGCTGTTGAGAATTATCGAGCCAGTATCCCTCTGGCCAGACCGGCTCTTCTTCAGCCTCTAACAGTTCTTCCTAAATCCTCCAAACAGCACCCCCACCCCCACCCCAGTTGCAAGCGGGCTCTGTGGCCGGTTCTGTTCCTGCCTTTTCCATCAGCCCTTGTGCCGTCAAGAAGGAATCCGGAGGCCGCTGACCATCCGCTGACCCTGCTGCCCATCCGTGTTCGGTCGGGCCCAATCTAGACACCAAGGAATTATTCTTAAGAAACGTTTCTTGGAAGGAGGTGCTGGGCTTGAGCTGCTTAGCTTCTAATCCTGCTCAGCGGGCAGCCACTCCCTGGGCTGAATTTAAGTCGTGTCACCCTGAGCTCCTGTGGCTTCCCCCCACCCCACCCCGAAGAGCTCTGAGAAGCGGGGAGCTGCGTGTACGGGCCGAGAATCGCCAGCTTCCTTGCCGAGAGTACGATCATTAAGGCTGATTTTACATCTGACTTTCCCGCTGGAATCATTCTAGTTCCAAAAAAACCCTGCCCACACCTCTGTGCGGTGTGAAACCGTGCTGCTACTGAAATATCTATATCTACTAATTGCCCTCCTGTGGTCAAGCTAGTATTATACCACTTTATTCTGCTTTAAACAATTGTGGTTTCTTAGTGCACTTAGACCCCCTGGAGTGAAATTTCACACCACTGTGGAATCAGCACAGGAAAAGACAGCAGTCAAACTACTTTAGAGGGGAGGTGTAAAATGACCCTAAGATTCCCAGACGGGAAATGTTCTGACCGTGAAACCGTTTTCACTCTGTGGTGCCAAAGCGCCCAAGGGCCTAGTTCACCGAACTACGTTGTTGTATTGAGAAAGCGGGCTTGAATTGGTCTGGGCTGGGTTCGTGCAGTCAGAAGGGACGACAAAGGGGGGCCGTACATGTTTGCAGGCAGAAGGTCCCAGGTTCAGCCCCTGCGGTCCCCTCTCCACTTGAAACGATCGGAAGAACCAAGGCTGGGAGAGAGTTTCCGCTAAACAGCTGTGGTCAGTGGTCTTGTGCTAAGTCAGTTTCCTCCACTCCGGCTCAACGGTAGATCCCACGTTTTGCGTGCCGAAGGTCCCAGGTGTATTTAACAGCTGGAGAATCTCAAGGGGCGGATGCTTGTGTGTTTGTTAAAGTATCTCTAAACCTTCTTAAAGACTCGAGGTGGTAAGACAGAAAAGGGCATTCTTGCAGAACAGCAATGAAAATTAATTAAAAACGATTTCCCAGATCAGAGCTCCTGGGAATTTTATTTCCCACTTAGTTAAAGAGGGGTTGGAGTAGGAAATTACCCCAGGGGCAAAAATGTGTAGATTCCTGTGTGTGTTTTTGTTACACTGGGTTTGTTCGTTTATTGCGGGCTTTCAGTGCCAGATCCACGTTAGGAAACTCCTGGAGATTTGGGGATGGAGCTGGGGAAAGCCAGGGACCTCAGTGGGGTACGATGCCACAGAGCCCACCCTCCAAAGCAGCTATATTATCCAGGGGAACTGATCTCTGTAGTCTGGAGATAAACTGTAATTCTAAGGATCCCCAGGTCCTAGCCGGAGACTGGCATCCCTTTTAAGTGGGAACTGGCTGTACTTTGGGGACGTGGTCCTCTGCTGAACAGGTGACAGCGTCCTAAGAGGGAAAAGTTCCGGAGTGGTCAGCGAGGTGGACCAGTGGTTTGAGTTGGCAGCAATACCAAGTGAGAGGAGGGATTTACTCAGTAGCAGAGCCCCAGCCATCTTCTGATGTCATCAGAGCTCAGCAGCCACCGCCACACCATGTGGCAGCGAGTCCCACAAGCCAACTGCCAGTTGCGTGAACCAGTACTGACTTCCGCCTGTCTTGAATCAGCTGTCGCTTGGTTTGTTTCATAATGTGAGCGAGACCTTTCTTTGCCTGAGACCCTGGAGAGCTGCTGACCACCAAAGCGGGCCATAGAAAGCTGGCTTGAGCTAGAATCAGGGGTCATTTCGTAGAAAAAGAGGTGCAGGAGCTCATTAGCATAACTCATTAGCATAACTCATTTGCATATGCCACACCCCCTAACATACCGGAAGTGTGTCAGAAGGCAACACCCACCCCTCAGGCTCCACTCCACAGGTGAGTGAAACTGACCTGCTCTTTCTCCATTCCCTTCCCCATCCAATACTTTGTGCAATAAAAACGTGAAGAACACACCCTCATTCTCTTCCTGCTCCCTTGAAACCACCAGGTTTCAAGTAGACTTGAGATACCCAGGACATGTGCACCACCCATCCCTTCCCCTTCCCCTCCCCACAACAAGACACCCTGTGAGGTAGGTGGGGCTGAGAGAGGTCTTTTGAGAACTGCTCATGAGAGAACAGCTCTGAGAGAACTTGTGACTGGCCCAAGGTCACACCAGCAGCTGCATGTGGAGGAGCAGGGAATCAAACCCGGTTCTCCCAGATTAGGGTCCAACTCCTGACCACTACACCAAACTGATGGGGTGGAAGCTGCTGAAGGGTTGGTGAAATTTCTCCAGTACTTATGTGCCATGTGCCCAGATAAAAAATGGTATACTTAGAAAATTCATATGCCACCTTGAGCAAGTCTCTGGAAAAGCAGCACACAGTCATAAAAGGAACAATTATAAAATTATCAATATTAAAACAAAACATTAAAAACAATAAAGACCCCAGCAGGGCTTTCCCGGGGGCGCTGCGCCTCTGCACTGCTCGGGGAAGCCGAGGAGGGGACGGGGCTTGGTCATGTGTCCGCCCCCTGGGCTTCTCACTCCTGGAGCTGCGCTCCTGTGCGCTCCTGCTCCAACGGACCCCTGGCTAGAATGTAAATTTTTGGAGGGGGGGGGAGTGTTCACGCATGCAATCCTCTTTTCTCCTCCACAACCTTGGATTCGTGCAGCTCTGTGGGGGTTTTTTGCTCTGTAGTTAAGTTGTCCTATAGAACAGTTTGCACCACTGTGGGAAATGTACACTGAAATCTGACTTGATGGGTCCTCATCAGAGCACTTTCCCGCAAACTGAGCTCTGGACGTAGATTTTTTTTTTCAAAAGCATATCTGCAGCCCAGTAAACACGTCCCCAGACGACATTAATAAGCCGTTCCGCTTGGGACCCGAGTTTCCGGTCCCCGTTGTTTGTCGTCTCTTTCTAGCAACAAAACAAGTCCTTCTCTTCCAAGCGAGGGTCACTCGGATTTGGAAACAGACTTCAGAAACCGGATGTTTGAGGGGAATGCCATTGTGTACTCTGTGTGTGTGTACATGTGGAAGATACACAAAATCTTTGCCCTTTTGCTCGGCTTGTTCCACGGGTGGGAATTTCCTGGCTCAATCTGCCTTAACGATACAGAGACCTGAAACCCTGCTTTTGAATGTCTGCATGTTTCTATTGGAGGTTAACTGGCGTGGTTAGTCCAGGTGCCACTACTTAGCAGAGGGCTTAAATAAAGCGACAAACGCGACCGTGTTACTTAGGGTTGCCAGCCTCCAGGTGGGGCCTGGAGATCTCCCGCTTTTACGACTGATCTCCAGCTGACAGAAATCAGCTGCCCGGGAGAAAATGGCTGCTTTGGAGGGTGGGCTCTATGGCATTGCACCATGCGGAGGCCCCTCCCCTCCCCAAACCCCACCCTCTCCCGGCTCCACCCCCAAAGTCTCCAGGTATTTTCCAACCTGGACTTGGCAACCCTAGCGTCACTTTACCAGGTTACTCAGCTTACAAAGCTACACAGAGCCACATTGCAAGTCTGGAAAAGAAATACTTCTCTCGTTATTTGAGAAGTACACTTTTGGATGGGAAAGAATCAAGACAGGATAGAGTACTAACTTACTAGCTAAGGATGGAAGCCGATGGCGAGAGGGCCATCTGCCTCCTGCCGCCAAGAGAGCACAGCATGTCTAAGGCTGATTTTAAATCTGACTTTCCCGCTGGAATCATTCTACTTCCAAAAAAACCTGCCCATACCTCTGTGCGGTGTGAAACCGTGCTGCCACTGAAATGTCCGTATCTACTAATTGCCCTCCTGTGGTCAAGCTAGTATAATACCGCTTTATTCTGCTTTAAACCATTGTGGTTTCTTAGTGCACTTAAACCCCCTGGAGTGAAATTTCACACCACTGTGAAATCAGCACAGGAAAAGACAGCAGTCAAACTACTTTAGAGGGGAGGTGTAAAATCAGCCTAACTCTTGGTGCGTGCAGGGAGGGAGTTCAGCTCATCTTCCTCTGAGAGAGAACAGAAGGGAAATTGTCCCTGAGAACACAATGTACATTTCAAAGGGGGCGGTGGCAGAAGCGTAAAGACAGGAAGAAAAGTCAGTGTGCCTATCTAGCTATCTAGTCTCTCTTGCCACGAAGTCTGGAGGTCTGAGACACAGGGACACCATACCTGAAACTTCCAACTGTTCCTGCATGTAGTCCACAGGACAGTAAGACTCTCTCGATACGTCAGGCAAAGTAGACCGATCGTACATTCCTACCCAGAAACTAAGACTGCAAGGAAAGACCCTTCTGGCTGTCCTGCCAATCAAAGAAGCTCCTCTGGCGGGCACATGAGAGACGGCCTTTTTGGTGGCAGCCCCACAGCTGTGCAACGATATCCCCAGGGAAGTGTGCATGCCCCCCCCAACTGTCAGTCTTTACAAGGCAGCTGAAGAAAGTTCTATTTACAGTCTTCGTTTGACTGATTAAGTTTTTATTGGCAGTTTTTAGATTGTGGCTGTTTACGTGTCGTTTCATTCGCATTGTTTCTATTGTGTTTTTATGTCCACTTTACGCCTGTTGCGAGCCAGACTTCTTGCGCCGAAGCCTGCACATCAAGCCTCACTAAGCGGCCTGTGGATTTTGTGCCCTGTTCTTTGTTGCAGTGCCGGAGCCCTCCTCCTTCTCCCCCTCCCTCGCCGGGGGCCCAGCCGTCTCCCGGTTCCCACGGAACTCATCCTGACTCAACAGCTGACTTGCTCTCGGCGCTCAGCCAGGACGAGCGCGACCTCATCGAGCCCGTTTTAGCCTTGGGTTATCCGATCCGCAGGGCCATCCTGGCTCTCCAGAAGACCGGGAAGCAAAGCCTGGGGCAGGTTAGTGGCGCTTGTATAGCTGGGGGTGGGGAGGGGCGTGGAGAGAAAGCAGAGGTGGCACTGAGAAATCGCAAGCATTTGTTGTTGTTTACGAGCCCTGCTAGATCAGACCGACAGTCCATCTAGTCCAGCATCCTGTCTCACACAGTGGCCACTGGCCAGCCAGTTCCTCTGGAGGGCCAGCAACAGGGCATAGAGGCCGAGGCCTTCCCCTGAGAAGGACATCAGAAGAGCCCTGCTGGGTCAGACCAGTGAAGGTTCATCTAGTCCAGCAACCTGTCTCACACAGTGGTCAATCAATTCCTCTGGAGGGCCAACAACAGGGCAGAGAGGCCGAGGCCTTCCCCTGAGAAGAACCCTGCTGGATCAGACCAGTGACGGTTCCTCTAGTCCAGCATCCTGTCTCATACAGTGGTTAACCAGTTCCCCTGGAGGGCCAGCAACAGGGCAGAGAGGCCGAGGCCTTCCCCTGAGAAGAGCATCAGAAGAACCCTGCTGGGTCAGACCAGTGAGGGTCCATCAAGCCCAGCATCCTGTCTCACACAGGGAACAACCAGTTCTTCTGGAGGGCCAACAACAGGGCAGAGAGGCCGAGGCCTTCTCCTGATAAGAACCTCAGAAGAGCCCTGCTGGGTCAGACCAGTGGTCCATCTAGTCCAGCATCCTGTCTCACACACTGGCCAGCCAGTTCTTCTGGAGGGCCAACAACAGCATGGAGGCCAAGGCCTTCTCCTGATAAGAACATCAGAAGAGCCCTGCTGGGTCAGACCAGTGGTCCACTTAGTCCAGCATCCTGTCTCACACAATGGTCAGCCAGTTCCTCCCGAGGGCCAGCCACAGGGCAGAGAGGCCGAGGCCTTCCCCTGAGAAGAACCTCAGAGGAGCCCTGCTGGATCAGACCAGGGAGGGTCCATCTAGTCCAGCCTCCTGTCTCACACAGTGGCCAGCCAGTTCCTCTGGAGGGCCAGCAACAGGGCAGAGAGGCCGAGGCCTTCCCCTGAGAAGAACATAGGAAGAGCCCTGCTGGATCAGACCAGTGAGGGTCCATCGAGTCCAGCATCCTGTCTCACACAGTGGCCAGCCAGTTCCTCCGGAGGGCCAACCAAAGGGCATAGAGGCCAGGGCTTTCACCTGATGTTGCCTTCTGGCACTGGGATTCAGAGGCTGACTGCTTTTAACGGTGGAAGTTCCCTTTAGTCATCAGAGGTAGGAGCCCCCCTTAGACCAGTCCTCCATAAATCTGTCTTAATCCTCTTTTAAAGCTGTATATGTTGACAGTTGTCAGAGGCGTTCTCAGCCAAATGGTGCTCTCTGGAGTTATTCTGTGGAGCCAAATAAATATAGTTGGGGAGGGGGAGATCACGCTCAAGGCCAATCAAGCCCAGCTTTCTGTCTCTGTTTCCGCTGAGAAACTCGTAAGCGGGATACGGGGCCAGTGACCATTGCCTGCCCCTTCGGGCTGGAAATCAGCAGTCCCCTGGTGACTGCAGAGATTCCCGTGCATTTTGATGCATCGGTTTCGTTCCCCTCCCTTTTTAAAAAAGGCAGTCTGATCTGCTGTCCATCACCGCATCTCGTAGCAGTGAGTTCCAAAGGTTACGTGCATAGGAGCCGCTCGGCGTTTTCCATCATTTGTCCGTCACGTTTGCCAGCAAGACAGGCCAGTCTCCTTTCCGTTTCACAGAGTAGACATGAGGCTCCTCCAGTGCAGTTCCTGTCTCTTGAGGAAGGGAGTTCGGTGCCAGTCTTTAATGCGTCGCTACAGAATCACATCTTTTGTCCGCCGTGGATGTTTCCGTAAGCCGAGCTGATTATAGATCGCCACTAATCTCACGCCTGCTTTTGCTCGGGGAATGGGCCGTTGGCTATTTCAGGGACGCCCCTGGGAATTGGGCTGTCCGTGTTCCAAGAACAATGGGGAAAGGCCGAAAATAGCTCTTTGCTCGCAGCAGCAGCGTGGCCCAGTCATTTCTTGCGGGGAGGGCAGAGGGTCGAACTCCATGTTCGTTCGTGCACACCGACAAAATCCCTGGGCAGCTTTCTGCCAGGGCTGCGTTTCTTGTAGCGCAGTCCTAAACAGAGTTACTCCTTTCTAAGTCCACTCAAGCTGATGCACTTGGAAGGGTGTAACACTGTTTAGGATTGTACCATCAAGGCCACAGGATGATTCGCCTATCCACTCACCCAGCCCCCAGAACACCACCTCAAAACTGCAGATGGTTTCAGGATGTCGCCAGACCTGGAAGAGGAGAGAGACTCCCCCAGACTCCATCGTTTGCGCTGCATCTCTCTAATATAGGGGTCCCCTCCAATGCTCCCTCTAAGCTGCGGAGTCTTGTGAGCAAAAATTCGACTTTGTGAACCCCTGGCATTAAAGTTGTGAGCGAGCGATTTGGCTCCTGCATAAATCAGTTTGCTCTGGAGCAGTGTTCTCTCTAAGCCGAGTTAGTGTGAGCTAGCTCACAGTTTTTTAGCCCCCGGCTCACACATTGTTGCCTTAGCTCAGGAAGGATGGCTCCAGAGAAGTTTTGCTCACAAGACTCCACAACTTAGAGGGAACACTGCTCTGGAGCCACCCTTCCTGGGTGAAGACAAAAATGTGTGAGCCAGAGACTAAAACATTGTGAGCTAGCTCACACTAACTCGGCTTAGAGGGAACACTGGCCCCTTCCCTTTATGAGGCTGTGGGCACCTTTGGAATTCTGACACAGGGCGGCGGGCACTATCAAAAAATGGCTGCCAGAGAAGGCGGAGCCAGTCACAAACTGGATGCTGCAGGAGGCGGAGCTGACCACAAAACGTCAGGGATTGTGTCGATATATCACTCTAACAGGAAGTCTTCAACATTTCAGGCAAAGACTCAGATGCTTTTTAATCCACACAGCTTTTTAATCCACAGTTAGCAGGATGCTTTTTAATCCACGCAGCCAATCAGAAACCCTGCTGGCATAAGCCCCACCCACCTTTTAAAAGCACTTGACTGGCACCAGGAAAGGTGTTGGGAGGGTCGATTACCTCTTGCCATCCTCTGTTTCAAGATCGGGTGATAGATTTTTTAAAATGACCAAAATCCATCTCATACCTTCTATTAGGACCAACCAGACTGACCCAAAGGGTTGTGCGTTGGAGTCTGCATGGACCAATACAGCTGTTTGCAACTTTGGGGTAGATTTTTGTTGGCCTTGGTTCCAGACGCCGCTGTCAGGTTCCTGGCACCTCAAGAGAAAAGGGGCTTTTGGAAATCTTCCTCCAAAGGTTGGCTTGCGGTGATGTTTTCCACCCACAGAGAATAAAGCATTCATAGATGGTTATCTGGACGAGGGAATCGTGGTCATCTCTCTTGCTGCCAGGGTCTTTTTTAATTAGATGAAATTACGATTCTAAAGAAATCTTGATGGGATGTTAAGAAGGCAGGGACAGACAAAGGAGGGGGGCAGAGACCAATTAAATTTGTGCTTTAATGTGCAGCTTAGACTGGGGAAAGAACTATAAGGGCATCAGAAGAGCCCTGCTGGATCAGACCAGTGAGGGTCCATCTAGGCCAGCTTCCTGGTTCACACAGTGGCCAGCCAGTTCCTCTGGAGGTCCAACAACAGGGCATGGAGGCCTTCTTTCCCCTGCTGTTGCCGTCTAGCACTGGAGTTCAAAGGTTGACTGCCTCTGAATATGGAGGTTCTGCTGATTTAGCTGCTGGAATTCCAGTCTGTTCCCTTTCCACAGCAAGAAACTCCCCACATATAAGCCTCAATTTTTCAGCTGAACTGTGAGTTCTTGAAGCTACTGAGGCATTTCCTACACCCAGTGAGAACTAGTCATGGGGAAGGAACTTAATTATTGAAATGTCTGGTTCTCTCAATGCCGGGATAGAGAAAGTGGAGAAAGAAGTCCTTTTCTCCCTTTCTCACAGTACAATAACTCCTGGGCACTCCATGAATAATGAGCAGTAAGCTTAGGATCGAGAAAAGGAAGTCCTCCTTCAACCAAAGAGAAATTAACATGTGGAATTCACTGCCGCAGGAAGTGGTGGTGGCTACAAGCAGAGACAGCGTCAAGAGGGGATTGGATGGACCTATGGAGCAGAGGTCCATCAGTGGCTAGTAGCTGCAAGGTGTAGGTGGAACATTCTGTCTGGGGCAGTGATGCTCTGTATTCTTGGTGCTTGGGGGGGGTCAACAGTGGGAGGGCTTCTAGTGTCCTGGCCCCACTGCTGGACCTCCTGATGGCACCTAGGTTTTGGCCACTGTGTGACCCAGAGTGTTGGACTGGATGGGCTGTTGGCCCGATCCACTGTGGCTTCTTTTCTGTTCTTAGGTATGATTATATTCTGTGGTAGAACCCCTTTCTTTGCTGGCATTGAACAGTCACAAGCTTTGCCCTTCTTGCAGAGTGGCTGATTTTTGCTTCTCAGAAGGGCCAATTCAGTAGGGGTTTTTTTTGGAGGAGGGGGGGCTGGGCAGAGGGGGTCCCCTCCTCTGCCCATCCGGGCCCTGTTCACTCCCTCGTCCCACCCACTCACCTGCCCGGGCACATGGCATGGAGCATGGGTTTCAGAGCACTCCAGAGCAGAAGAGGGAAAGGCACCCAATGCTCCCTCTAAGTTCAGAGGGAACACTGAAAGGCATCCCAGCTTATGGGAGGACCCCACCAGAAGACCTGCACCCCAGCAACTTCTCCGCCTCAGCATGTGCAGACGCCAGCCCTGCTTCTCGGTCTCCTCCGCGGAGGCGGAGCAGGGGCTGGGCAAGCCGTCATCCAGAGGACTGGCACCTTCCCGAGGAGATGGTTTGACGCTGACTCTGGTTCCCCTCCCGTTTTTCATCCCTTGACAGTTTCTCGGTTACCTCAGTGCCTGCGACAAACTGCTGAAGCTAGGCTACGAAGAAGCCCAAGTGGAGGAGGCTATGGAGATGTTCCAGAACTCTGAGAAGGTCAGGAGCTGCCGGGGGGGGGGGGGGGGGGGCTGGCGTGAGTTTTACAGGGGACCTTGGCCATGCCTGGTTGCCAATTCCGGGTTCAGAAATACCTGGAGATTTGAGGGTGGAACCAGCAACCTCCAAAGGAAGTTTGGAAAGCTAGGTAAAGGTAAAGGTCTCCCTTGCGTGAAAGCCAGTTGAATCCGACTCTAGGGGGCGGTGCTCCGTTTCCAAGCCGAAGAGCCGGCGCTGTCCGGAGACTTCTCCGTGGCCATGTGGCTGGCATGACTAGATGCCGAGGCGCACGGAACGCTGTTAACTTCCCACCGAAGCGGTACCTATTTATGTCCTTGCAGTTTCTTGCTTTCAGACTGCTAGGTTGGCAGGAGCTCACTCCGTCGTGCGGCACTCGGGTCTTGAGATGCTAAACTACCGACCTTCCGGTCTGCAGTTCAGCATCTTAACCACTTGAGCCCCCGCAGCCCTACCTTAGAAAGCTAGTAAAGGGCCAAAAGTTAGAAACATCAATATGTATAGACAAAACTACACGAGCTTATTTAAAAAACACAGAAAAATAGGGTTGCCGACCTCCAGGCGGCACCTGGAGATCTCCCGCTATTACAGTTGCTCTCCAGATGACCAATATCAGTTTCCCTGGAGAAAATGGTTGCTTTGGAGGGTGGACTCTATGGCATTGTACCCTGCCGAGGTCTCCCCCTTCCCCAAACCCCACCCCCAAATCTCCAGGTATTTCCCAACCCAGACCTGGCAACTCTGCATAAAAACCTTGTAGAAGCTAAACAAAGCCTCATAAAGTAATCAAAGTGACAAATGCACCAAAAGAACCCTATATAACCTGACACGTTTCGGCCCACAAGAACTATGTAACACTCTCGACATGAGGCTGCCCTGGTCGCAAATCCGGAAGCTGCAGCTAGTGCAGAATGCCGCGGCCAGGCTTCCGATGGGCCTCCCCAGATGGAAGCACGTCCGGCTGCGCTGAAGACACTGCACTGGCTGCCCATAGCATACCGAATTCGCTTCAAGGTGCTGGTTCTTACCTTTAAAGCCCTACACGGCCAGGGTCTGACATACCTGAGGGACCACCTTTCCCCATATATTCCCCAGAGAACACTTCAGTCGGGGTCGCAAAATCCGACTGATCCTCCTGGGTCCCAAGGACGCCAGGCTTACCACCACGAGAGCCAGGGCCTTCTCAGTGATTTAGACCATTTCTGCAGTAGTGAAATTCCCCGCGTCGACGGTTTTAAGAAACGTGCGTTATGTGAAATTTTCCGCAGTAGATTTCTCCTCGCCGGGCACGGGCCCGAAGTTTTCTCCTTCTCACCCTGCGCTTTCGGAACTCGCCAAAACTGGGGATTCCGAAAATGTGGGGTAAGAAGGAGAAAACTTCGGGCCCGCAACCGGTGAGGAGAAATCTACTGCGGGAAATTTCACATAACGCACGTTTCTTAAAACCGTCGACGTGGGGAATTTCACTACTGCAGAAACGGTCTGACTCAGCCCCTGAGTGTAACTGTAAGGGTCATTTTACACCTCCCCTCTAAAGTAGTTTGACTGCTGTCTTTTCCTGTGCTGATTTCACAGTGGTGTGAAATTTCACTCCAGGGGGTCTAAGTGCACTAATCAACAGCAATTGTTTAAAGCAGAATCAAGCCGGTTGAATACTAGCTTGACCACAGGAGGGCAATTAGTAGATGTGGACATTTCAGTAGCAGCACAGTTTCACACCGCACAGAGGTGTGGGCAAGTTTTTTTGGAACTAGAATGATTCCAGCGGGAAAGTCAGATGTAAAAACAGCCTTAGTCTTCTGGGTGCCTGATCTCCTCCGACAGCCGGGGGGGGGGGGGGAACCCAGGCTGTTCTTCTCTCCCTGTTCGTTTAACTTTCCCTCTGCTCTTAATTGCAGGCCGCAGAGTTCCTTCATCTCCTGGCCCGGTTCAACGACATGGGCTTCCAGCAAGCGGACATCAAAGAGGTCCTCCTCCTGTGTGAGAACCAGGGGGACAATGCGCTGGAAGAGCTCATGACCCGCGCCCAGTGAATTTCCTGCTGGCCTCTGGACGATCCTGGGAAGGTGTGGAAGAACGCATCACGAACTGCTGAGTGTCAGGTGTAATGGGAAATGTGTTGGACTGAAGAAAAAGAAGAGAAGAGATTGGATTTATACCCCGCCCTTCACTACCCAAGGGAGTCTCAGAGCGGCTTACGAACTCCTTTCCCTTCCCCTCCCCACAACAGACACCCTGGGAGGTAGGTGGGGCTGAGAGAGCTCTGAGACAACTGTCCTTGAGAGAACAGCTCTGACAGAGCTATGGCTTGCCCAAGGTCATCCAGCAGGTGCAAGTGGAGGAGTGGGGAATAAAACCCGGTTCTCCCAGATTAGAGTCCTCAGCTCTTAACCACTACACCAAACTGGCTTTCGGCAGTCGATAAGACTGTGAGCTGCCCCACCGGACCAGGCAAAGACCGCCTAGTCCAGCACTCCCATTTCCCACTTTTGAGAGCCAGTCATTCCTGGGAAGGGTCTGAGCTGGAAGGTGACATCCCAACCCGTCATCGGATTGCCCCCTCCTCCTCGCCACATCTGGTGCTCTGAAATTCGGGTCGCCAGCTCCGGTTTGGGAAATACCTGGAGGTTTGGGGGTTGGAGCCTAAGAAGGAGGGACTGCAATGGGGTCTAATCATGCAAGGTTGCCAACTTCCAGGCGGGGCCTGGAGAGCTCCTGCTTCTATAGTTGATCTCCAGGCTACAGAGATCAGTTCCCCCTGGAGAAAAGGGATGCTTTGGAGGGTGGACTCTGTGGCATTGTACCCCACTGAGGAGGTCCCTGCCCTCCCCAGGCTCCACCCCCCCCCCAGTCTCCCCATATTTCCCAAACCAAAGCTGGCAGCCCTCATATAATGCCATAAAGTCCACCTTCCAAAGTGGCCGTTTTCTCCCGGGAAACTGATCTCTGTCGTCTGGAGACAGTGCTCCCTCTAAGCTGTGGAGTCTTGTGAGCAACAATTCTGCTTTGTGAGCAACCGGCATCGAAGCTGTAAGCGAGCGATTTGGCTACTGCGTAAATTAGTTTGCTCTGGAGCCCTCCTTCCTGAGCGAAGACAGAAAGGTGTGTGCCGGAGGCTTAAAAAACTGAGAGCTCGCCCACACTAACTCAGCTTTGAGGGAACACTGTCTGGAGATGAGTTGTAATCCCAAGAGAGCTCCAGCCACCACCTGGTGGTTGGCAACTCTGTCTGAAATACACCGCCTTGGAACACAGGAGTTCCCTTTGACAAGTATCAGTAGCCACTGGGTTGGAGCCTTACTAACTTTCCCACGAGCGGAAGGAGGGCTGTCATTTCCACCCCAGATTTGCCCCCGTGCCATTTTGAAGTGTCCCTTTGTAGGGTTGCCGATTCCAAGTTTGGGGAATTCCTGGAGATTTGGGAACGGAGCCTGGGGAGGGAGGAGCTCAACAGGGGTGGGGCGCCATAAAGTCCATCCTCTGAAGTTGCCGTCTCCTCCAGGGGAACTGAAGTCTGGTAATCAGTTGTCATTCCGGGAGAGCTCCAGGCCCCACCTGGATGTTGGCAACCCCCACAAAGCAGGATTTCGGGAAGACCAGTGATCTGCAGCGGGAAGCAAGGAGGAGCGGGAAATTCTCTCCCGCTGGCGGAAGTGCCTTCCAGTTAGCGGGAAATTTGGTCTGGATCTAACCCTTTGGTCTAAATGGACTTTGAATGGCCCCAGCAAAGGCTCATGAGTCTCCGGCTCCGTAAGGCTTCTTGCTTAATCTACAGGTCCTGTTTCTTCAGCGTGCGGGAGTCTCCTGCCTCTTTGCAACAGGGCAAAAAAGTGGGATATAGTGGCCATGCAACAAAGCCACCCAGCTTTGGTTCCGCTCCGTCCTCGTGCATAGACGGCTTCTAGGAAGACAGAGGATGAATGATCTCCCCCCCCCCCAATACTGAAACATCCCTCCCCCCCCCCCACTTTCCTTTTGCACGCACCCCAGAACTCTCCACGTTGGTAGGCTCTATTTTTGTCAGACCAGGAGAACCACAGCGATTCGGTGTGCAGCTTCTTTTAGCCAGCAAGCGATTTTAAAAAATGAGAGATAGAGAGCAGTTCTCAAAGGGCAGAAGTCCTTCCTTCCTTCCTTCCTTCCTTCCTTCCTTCCCCCCTCCACCTCCACCAGTGAATGAGTTTACTGTCCTTTTTCTTGAGACTAGGGCTATTTAATATCTGCTTCGAGGCTGGCCGATTCGGCCAAATAAAAAAGTATCCGTGTCTTGTACGAAGGGAGAAAGGGGCAACGTTGTCCCATATTCAGCCTGGAGGTAACAGAAGAAAACAAGCGTCCATTGTGAGTCCCTTAGGTACTTGAGACAGTGTGATGTCTTTTCGTTCTCCAATAAAATGGCTTATGCCAAAGGGCTGGTGAGCGGGCTCTCTCAAGTTCTGGCAAAAGATGGACTGAAGACCGGAGGCATGATCCAGCCGGCGGGCGCGAGTGCTTCTAAGCTCCATTGATTTAAAAGGGTCAATTAAACACGTACTTAAAATGGCCCAAGCAAAGCAGGATCTGTAACGTTTTATCTGGGGTGGGAAGTCTTCATAAACGAGCAGAGATTTCTGGTTTCGCTTTTTAAATTATTTATACCTTGCTTTTCTCAGGGGTTAAGACGCCGAACTGCAGATCGGTAGTTCGGCAGTCCGAGACCCGAGTGCCGCGTGACGGAGTGAGCTCCCGTCTCTGGCCCCAGCTCCTGCCAACCTAGCAGTTCGAAAGCAAGAAATTGCAAGTAGATAAATAGGTACCACTTTGGTGGGGAGGTAACAGCGTTCCGTGCGCCTCGGCGTCTAGTCATGACCACATGACCACAGAAAAAGTCTTCGGACAGCGCTGGCTCTTCGGCTTGGAAATGGAGCTGAGTTACCGCCCTCTAGAGTCGGATTCGACTCTCTTTCGAGCAACGGAAACCTTTACCTTTCTCCCCACTGGGGAACCAAACTGATTTACAACTTTGGTCTCCCTTCATTTTCTCCTCACAACAACCCTGTGAAGTAGGCTAGGCTGAGAGTAGGTGACTGGCCCAAGGTCACCCAGACAGCTGCCATGGCAGAGGAGGGATTCAAACCTGGATCGTAGTCTGATGCTCCAACCGGCATCCTCTCTAGACGCAGCCATTCCTTTGCAGCCATTCCATATAAAGATGGAATATAAAGTTTTCGTTTTGCTTTGGCTTGTTTGTGGAGTATCTCAGATTCGGTTCTTAAAACTAATTAGTAGATTAACCAGCTAAAGCTTTAGCTGATGGCGATGTTGGGTTTTGGAGCTATTTGGAATCTGAACTGAGTTACGTTCTTTTTGAGTTTTGAGTCCGGTGGCACCTTTAAGACCAACAAAGTTTTATTCAGGGTATAAGTTTTCGTGTGCAAGCAACAAATTATTCTTTTTCATCCTTTGTATAGTAGTTACTCATGATGAGGACTGATATGTTTTATTAAAAAATTAAACCTTATGCGGTTTCATGCTTCCTTTGGAACCTCAAAGGAGCACCTGTGTATTGAGGCTCTAGTAACATGGGAATGCATTTAATCCAGTAAAAGGCAGATGATTAATCAACAGAAACATCTTTAATCACCAAACAGAACCAGTTAAAATATTCAAGGCCTCAATGCATTCACATTGCAAAGTCTCCACAAGAAAACAGACTTGTGGGCAGAAGAATCTTGAAGTATCCAACGAAGGAGAGTTGGTTTATATATGCTGTCGTCTGCCTTAAGGAGTCTTAAAGTTGCTTTCAATCGCCTTCCCTTCCTCTCCCCACAACAGGCACCCTGTAAGGTAGGTGGGGCTGAGAGAGCTCTGAGAGAACTGCTCTTGAGAGATTGTAAATGACCCAAGGTCACACCAGCTGGCTGCATGCGGAGGCGTGGGGAATCAAACCCGGTTCTCCAGATTAGAGTCCGACGCTCTTAACCACTACACCACATGTGCAACAAATCCATATCACTTTAGTACCTTTTTAAACTCTACTGGCTTTCCCATAAAGACTCCTAGGAGCTGTAATTCTGTGAGATTTCTCAGCTGGTCTTCCCTTTGCAGAACTATTTATATATTTATTAACTTCATCAATACCCCACCGTTCTCCCCAATGGGAGAGCCAAGGTGGCGTACATAAGTCTCCATTTTATTCTCAGAACATCAACTTTGTGAGGTAGGCTTGAGAAAGTGTGACCGGCCCAAGGACACCCAGCAAACTTCCATGGCAAAGTGGAGATTCGAACTGGGTTCTCCCAGGTCCCGATCTGACACGAACCAGTACACCAGGTCGGCTCGCAGACCGAGCCGGCTGTCTACAGCTCCCAAAGTTTCCCCAACAAAAGAACAAATGGCCCGGAGTTATTCAAGCAGTGTTTGCAAGCCACGATCCGATCCGGAGGTCCTTGCAAAAAAAAAATCCAGTCCAGCGCTCAGATTGTAGACAAACTATTTACATCGCCAGAGCCGCATGCTGTTTTTATAACTTGCCTTTGGGGAGCAAGCTGACCAGACCCCTAAGGAAAGGTTCAAGGCACACGGCAATGGCGTCTTTCTCTCAGTTTCCCTTTATTTCCCCTTCTCATCCGAGCAGAACAACAAGGGTGAGAGAAAAGTGAGGGGTTAGCAAAGGGGATGGTTACTTTACTGCTTTGCAGGGCCTGCATAACATTAATTAGTCATTAGAAGGCACCATCTGAATGTAATTAAGAATTATTGGATGTGGGGAAGGGATCCGAAATAGTTGTCTCCATCTGTTCAGCCTGGGCATTCACGGCTGAGGTTCTGTCTTGAGTGTTTATAATCACGCCACTCGTATTCCCCTGACAAGGGTCTATTTATACTCCATCTGGGCCCTGGTTGCTGGGAACCTAAAACACACACAACTTGTTTACAGAACAGCTGGAGACTAGAGGGCAGTCCTATTGAGAGAGGCTCCACTGCGATGAATGGGCTTGGGGTGGAGTAACCCTGCAAGGATCACACTGTAAGATTGCTACTAAGACTGATTTTACACCTCCCCTCTAAAGTAGTTTGACTGCTGTCTTTTCCTATGCTGATTTCACAGTGGTGTGAAATTTCACTCCAGGGGGTTTAAGTGCACTAAGAAACCACAATTGTTTAAAGCAGAATAAAGCGGTATAATACTAGCTTGACGACAGGAGGGCAATTAGTAGATATGGACATTTCAGTGGCAGCACGGTTTCACACCGCACAGAGGTGTGGGCAGGTTTTTTTGGAACTAGAATGATTCCAGCAGGAAAGTCAGATGTAAAATCAGCCTAAGAGTAGCCAATCTGTTAGCCTTGCCGAGTTCAGGTTGGGAAATCCCTGGAGATTTGGGGTGGAGCCCGGGGGGGGGGGTGCTCCATGGGGTATAATGCCGTACAGATCACCCTCCAGAATACTGGCTTCCTCCAGAGGAGCTGATCTCTGCCGCCTGGAGATCAGTTGTTATTCTGGGAGATCTCCAGGTGCCGTCTCAAAAGTTGGCGACCATCTGGGAGAAATGGCGCCCCCCCCCTTCCCCATGGAGTGCTTTCTTTGAAACACTTCAGAAGGGCTCCTAAGCAAGTCTACTTGGAAGTAAGTCTCCATTTATTCAGTGAACTGAATACTCTCTGGAAAGGGTTCGTAGGATTCCAGCCTTCACAACGGATTCAAGCCCCAATGTTGCTAAGGCCTGGTTGATTCTCTTTGGATGTTTCCCTTAAAAAAAATACATTCTCAAAAATGCGCTCAAATTGTAGACAAACAATTTACATCGTCAGTGATGTATTGAGGGTGCCCATGTGGCTGCCGCCCTCCAGGTGGGGCCTGGAGATCTCCCAGAACTGCAACTGATCGCCAGGCCAGAGATCCGTTCCCCTAAGAAAATGCCCATTTTGGAGGGTGGACTTTATGGCATTATACCCCACTGGGCTTCCTCCCTTCCCCAAACCCGGTGCTCCACAAGTTCCATCCCCAAATCTCCAGGAATTTCCCAAACCAGAGTTGGCAACCCTGCAACCTAGAAGAAGAAGAGATTGGATTCATACCCCACCCTTCCCTACCCAAAGGAGTCTCAGAGTGGCTTACGATCTCCTTTCTCTTCCCCTCCCCACAACAGACACCCTGTGAGGTAGGTGGGGCCGAGAGAGCTCTCTCAAGGACTGCCCTTGAGAGAACAGCTCTGAGAGAACTCGTGACCAACCCAAGGTCACACCACCAGCTGCATTTGGAGGAGGAGTGGGGAATCAAACCCGGTTCTCCCAGATTAGAGCCCGTGCTCTAAACCACTACAACAAACTGGTGTAACTCTAACCTAACACATTTCCCAACCAGATGTTAACACTGAGGCATTCCGGTGTGGAAAATGAGAGCGCGCTCAGTCCGTTGGAACCCTGAACAGAGGAGATGCGGGCGGATCAAAAATCATATTGAGGCCTCAGCCTCACAATGCACCATAACTCTTGCTCCCCCCTTGCTCACTGAGTCCAGCCAAGTGCCGATTCCCTTTGGCCACTCTTGGCAGCTGCCGTAGCCGGTAGGAAGGGGAAGGTGACCCTCTAGACAAGTATCCTGCTGACAGTTGGGTCCTCCTGCTTGCCTCTAGCTACTAAGCCTTAATAGTGTTGGCCAAAGGGGAGGACCGACTACATACGTAAGCACCAGCAAGTCACAACCAACTCACGGCAACCCAGCAAGGGGCTTCCAAGGCAAGCGAGAAGCAGAGGTGGTTGGCCACCCCCTTCCCCTGCAGAGTCTTCCTTGGTGGACCCCGCTGAGCTTCCAAGATCAGGTAAGATCGGGCTATAATGCCCCACCTTCCTTCCTGGAACACCTACTAGTTCAAGTCAAAAAAGTGCATTGTTCAAGACCCACAGAACTTGGGACCCATTGACAGGAGGAATCAGAACACCAGCTCTCGCAAACACTGCATTGGGTGTCACCCCCTAAAGCCGCCTCTTTTCGAGGTTCTGCTGTCTCAGAAGCCACAAAGGGATTTTCTTCGAACCAGGGTCGAACTTTTTGCTGCACCTCCGGAGCCCTAGAAAAGGAAAGAGAAATCATGGGCACCTTGTCCACAAATGAGAAGTCAGAAGTCTCCGAACACCTACGCGGGAGAGATCCGGGTAGCCTAAGTTGCAACGCTGTGATCGGTTCTCGGCAGCCGGAGAAGGAAGGTCTGTAGAGAACCGCTTCTCGGAAATCCGGCCTTCTCCTTTTGGAATTTCCAAGTGTTCTCCTCTATGCTATACAACAGCGTTAGCATCTTGTTGACAGTATAAACCGTGTCCCCCTTGACAAGAGCCGTGAAAAGGGCCCCTTTGCTGTTCATGTACTGCCCTGGCAAAGATGTCCATTGCTTAGTGGTGAGGTTGAAACAGTCAATCACGCAACGCAGGAAGTCATCAAAGGGCCCGTTCCTCATGATGTAGAGATTGTCCCTGTGGGCCACCATACAATGGCCATAGCTCTGAGGCCTGTTGAGGGTTGAGACGGGAAGCCATTCATCCTTCCGCGGCTCGTATTCGTAGATGATGGTGGTGTCCAGGGGCTTCCATAAACAAACAAAGATGCGCCCCATCGCTTGGGCGCAGGGGGCCGCAGCTGCTGGCTGGGGCAGGTCAGAAACGAAACTCCAAGAGTCGGTGGACATGTTGAACTTCTCCACCGATTTCAGTGGGATCTTCTCAAATTCCCCACCAATGGCATACAGGCTGTCTCCATGGGCGGTCAGCGTGACATCGTAGCGGAGCTGCTGGGGGCTGGAGAACTCGCTCCAGGTGTCAGTCGTGGCATCGTAGCAGAAGCTGTGGTCCACAATTTGCTTGTTATAACCATAGACCCCGCCCACAATGTAAATCTTGTTATCCGCCATGGCCATGCCAGCGAGGAAAGTGCTGGCAGTCAGTGGTAGACAGGAGAGCGTCCTCCAGGTGTTCTGCTCCTCGTCCAGGTAGCAGATGGTCCGCGAGAGGTCCTCCAGGAACTCAGACGTGGGTGTGTGGGCTCCCACAGCCACAAAAGTCCTGGGGACAAGGGACTCGATGTGGTCGAGAAGCTCTGGAGAGAGGCAGTCCAGGTACTCTTCCAGGTCAGAGTAAGCGTCCCTGATGTACAGTGCAGCACTACGGAAGAGATCCAGAAGTCCAAACATGGCCGCAGCTTGGTACAGGATGATGCAGTTGTCCGAATTGATGGAGTCGATCAGATACCGGGCCATGGCTTTGACCTGCAGGAAGGCGGCGCACTCCACCGCCCTCAGGTTCTCCTCACAGCCAAGTATAGGGTAACCCCCTTCTAGGATTTTCAACATGATGAGGAAGCCCACGGCGCTCAGATCGCGGATCCGGATCTCATTCTGCATGCTCTCTTTCATGCCGGACTGGAAGAGGGCGCGGAAGTATTCGCTGTGTTCCACCAGGAGAGGTTTGTCCACAAAGAAAACCTCTTCTTCGACATGGACCTGCACTCGCTCCACAAGGTGCGGCTGCATGGTCAAGCCAAAGCCGGATAGGTTGCCGGGTTCTCTTTAGTCTGTTAGCAGGAACGCAAGTGGAGACCGGAGTGCCCTTTGGGGGGGATGTCCGTGCCACTCCTGTCTTTCTGTATCTGCTCTGGCGGCTAAGAAGCTGCAAAGTTTGTAACAGAAATTCTCGCATCTAAAGATAGCCGGGGTCCATGTGACCCGGGTGTCCGACAACATGAGCAGCAAGCGGGTCTTTCCAAAGGCGACTTGCAAACTGATATCTGCGGCGTTTGGCTCCGGTGCAGAAAAGGTGTCAGAACTAAGCAGAGCACTTGAGGTCTCTCAGTGAAAGGAAAATGAGCCGGGGGGGGGGGGGGGATACCCTCCAGGGGATCAAGAGATGCAGGAGGTGGCCACAGGACATAGGGTTGCCAACCTCCAGGTGGGGCCTGGAGATGTCCTGAAATTACAACTGAACTCCAGGTAATGGGGTCAATGTTAGCTAGGTCTGACTCAGCCAGGAACGGTGTTGGTGGGAGCCGTGGTGACCAAGGGAACCACGCTGGGGATGCATGAAACAGAGCCTCTGCTTGGCCTGCAGAAGGTCCCAGGTTCAATCCCCAGCATCTCCAGTTAAACCGATCAGGTAGGAGGTGATGGGAAAGACCTCCGCCTGAGACCCTGGAGAGCCACTGCTGGTCAGGCGAGACATCTGACCTTGATAGACCAATGCCCTGTTTCTTGTGTAGCCGCTGGGAGACTCCAGGGGAAAGTGTGTTGGGTTTTTTACATGTATTTTATTGAGTTTTTTAAAAATTTACATTTACATAATTCCTTCAGTAACACCAAAATTGTTAGGACTTTTGTCCAATATTCAAGGGAAAAAAATCAGAGTAATGGATCTTGCTTTTCTGGAAAGAAGAGGTTGCTTCTTTTAGTTTAAAAGAAACTTTATTACTAAAGGGAAAAGGGAAACGGGATTAGCTACAAATAAACAAAACATGCTTACTAAGCAGCATTGTGCTGCGTCTGCACACTAAGACAGCCTACTACGGAGTGAGAGATTACAATGGAGGATCTCTCCTTCTTCTTGACCCCTGAAAGGAAACACCTGATATCACTGACCAATTAGCAAGACAGTACACCTTTAGGTTTCCCGGGCTTAGAGTTAATTGGCCAGCTGCCAGGTATCACTTCCAGGTTAAACTAAGGAACACAACAAGTTGCATAGGTTAACCCTATAATGACTGAAATCCCAGGTCTTGTCTTTCAGACTCATTTCTCCAACAAAAATAACATAATTTTTTCACGGATCAAATTGCACTGTTTATAACAAAACCATTTCTAATTTGAGTCAAATTTTACATTTTCAGTTCCATCCATTTATATACGCTGTTCCATTTTTGGTACAACAACTCTTCATTTCGGTTTAACAGTCTCCTATTTTACTTGTCCATTTCTGCCAACTCAAGCAATTTATCTTTTAGTTCTTCTATAGAGGGAAGTTTTTCCGCTTTCCACAATTTTGCAATTAGCATCCTAGTTGACATAATAATATACGTAATTACATATTTATCTGGACCAATGTTTTCTGGTAAAATGTTTAATAAGAATACTTCAAGTAACAGAGGTAGGTTCACTTCAAACAGTTCTAAGATCATTTTATGTACCATATTCCAACATTTTTGCATCTTTATACATATAAAGACTTCAGGGGAAAGTTGGCCTTCCTCCAAAGCTTACTCTGAGGCGGAGTGTAACAAACAGGGTCTCCGTTAATTACTCTCAGCATTCCACAATTAAGGACACATCTGCCCATCAATCTCCAACTCTGACTATGTGTGAAGGAATTAAACCCAAACAAATGGTAACCATATAAACTAAGCTTGTTATTTCTGTACGGTCCCCGCAGTTGACTACACCTCCTGCAGGTTGGCTCCGCCTCCTGCAGCAGCCATTTTGTGGTTGGCTCCGCCTTCCATGGCAGCCATTTTGTGGTCGCACCCACCACCCTGTGTCAGAAAAGTCTGGGACCTGTGTTCTACTGCCTCCATCACAGGCTAGAATGAACTGCTAGATAAGTGATAAATCAGCACTGGATTTACATTGTTGTGCCGCCTTCCACAACAGCGGATCTCCCCAGCTTCATTGCAAGGCAAAAAAGGAAGTATTCCCACATCCGGCCTCTCATATTAAGGAAGTTTTATGGCTGCGATTAAGGGACGTGCTCCCATGAATCTTCCAGTGTTTAGCCTGTTATGTGGGAAGGTGGACGCTTGCCAGCGCTACAGAACTTGGGAGTAAGCAGCCAACTTCTTTTTCCTTTTCTTTGCACTTTGCTTGAAAGTCGGCAAGATGCTGGAGAGCTCTGCGGCTGAATCTCACATCTCTTGGCATTCCCATTAATGCCAGCCTTGCCACGCCAACAATCTGGAAAGAGGCCGGGATGCTGAGACATTTCCCTGCTTGAATCCGACCCTCCACAGCTGACATTTGCCCAAGCAGAGCCACATTATGGGTGGTCAGCATCTTCAGCCGCCTTCCACTGTGCTGCGGTCCTGGTCCAGATCCAGTCTTAGTGGAAAATTGATTCCCCAGGCTCTTTAATGAGGGCCAGCATGGTGTAAGAAAAGTTGGTTTTCTACCCGCTGTTCACTACCCAAAGTGGTCTCAGAGTGACTTACAATCTCCTTTCCCTTCCCCTCCACACAACAAACACCCTGTGAGGTAGGGGGGGCTGAGAGAGCTCTGAGAGAGCTGGGACTGACCCAAGATCATCCAGCAGGCCTCATGTGTCTCAAAGCAGCTTACAATCTCCTTTCCCTTCCCCTCCCCACAACAGACACCCTGTGAGGTAGGTGGGGCTGAGAGAGCTCTGAGAGAGCTGGGACTGACCCAAGGTCATCCAGCAGGCCTCATGTGTCTCAAAGCAGTTTACAATCACCTTTCCCTTCCCCTCCACACAACAAACACCCTGTGAGGTAGGGGGGGCTGAGAGAGCTCTGAGAGAGCTGGGACTGACCCAAGGTCATCCAGCAGGCCTCATGTGTCTCAAAGCAGCTTACAATCTCCTTTCCCTTCCCCTCCACACAACAAACACCCTGTGAGGTAGGAGGGGCTGAGAGAGCTCTGAGAGAACTGGGACTGACCCAAGGTCACCCAGCTCCCTGCATGTGGACGAGAAGTGGGAAAACTAGCCCAGCTCTCCAGATTAGAGTCTGCACTCTTAACCAGTGCACCAAAAAACCCAAAAGAATGTATACCCTGCTTTTCTTACCTTTAAGTGTCTCAAGCGGCTTACAGCCTCCTTCCCTTCCTCTCCCCACAATGGACATCCTGTGGGGAGGAGGAGAAGAAAAAGAAGAAGAAGAGATTGGATTTATACCCCCCCCCCTTCACTCGGAGTCTCAGAGCGGCTTACAAACTCCTTTCCCTTCCCCTCCCCACAACAGACACCCTGGGAGGTAGGTGGGGCTGAGAGAGCTCTGAGACAGCTGTCCTTGAGAGAACAGCTCTGAGAGAACTTATGACTGACCCAAGGTCACACCAGCAGCTGCATGTGGATGAGTGGGGAATCAAACCCAGTGCTCCAAGATTAGAGTCCGCGCTCTTAACCACTACACCAAACTGGTAGGAGGAGCTGAGGGAGTCTGAGAGAGCTGTGACTGACCCAAGGTCACCCAGCTGGCTACATGTGGAGGAGGAGTGGGGAACCGAACCCAGCTCTGCAGGTTGGAGTCTGCTGCTCTTAACCATTACACCAAGCTGGCTCTGTCGTGGTTCGAGTGTTGGACTAGGACCTAGGAGAACCGGGTTCAAATCCCCTCTGTGCTGTGGAAGCTCCCTGGGTGACCTCAGGCTAGTCACACACACTCTTGGCCTAACCTACCTCACAGGGTTGTTGTGAAAATCAAGTGGAAGAGAGGAGAGTGACATAAGTGTCCTCCCATTGGGGAGGAAAGTGGAGTATACATGAAGTAAATAAATTAAATGAATGATCACAGTTCTGGGTTGAGCACAGATCTGAACCTGGTTCTCCCAGGGCCTAGTCTCACACTCTAACCGCTATGCCACACAGCTTTCACCCAGGTTCACACAGACTCCTAAGCGATGCTCCCGCTAAGCTGTGGAGCCTTGTGAGCAAAAATTCTACTTTGTGAGCTACTGGCATTAAAGTTGAGAGCGAGAGATTTGGCTGCTGCATACATTCGTTTGCTCTGGAGCCGCCCTTTCTGAGGTATGACAAAAATGTGTGAGCTGGAGGCTAAAAAAACTGAGGGCTAACTCACATTAACTCAGCTTAGAGGGAACATTGCTCCTAAGCTGTGGCCAGTTGCTTGTGGTCATTCCCCACCTGCTGCCTCGCTAGATTCAAACCGGGTTTGAGTCCCCACTCCTCCACATGCAGCCAGCTGGGTGACCTTGGGTCAGTCACAAGTTCTCTCAGAGCTGTTCTCTCCAGGGCAGTTCTCGAAAGAGCTCTCTCAGCCGCACGGACCTCACAGGTTGTCTGTTGTGGGGAGGGGAATGGAAAGGAGTTTGTAAGCCACTCTGAGACTCCTTCAGGTAGTGACGGGCGGGGTATAAATCCAATTTCTCCTTCTTCTTCTTCTGTTTTCAGCAGACTAGCAGATACAAGGGCAATGAAGTGGTAAGATATGTAGACCTGATGTCGAAGGACAAGTCCGGTGATGGTCTTTATCCTACCGCTTAGCCAGCTTGGAAGCCTTCATCCAGCCAGAGGGGCCTTTCTCCAGTTAAAGAGACTGTCCTGTCTCAGAGGCACTTTAGCTGGCAAGGTTCACGGCCATGCCGGCCCGGTATTGTCTGTCAGTCTGATGGGACGCAGCTCTCCGTGGTTTCGGGGGTAGAGAAAGGTCTTTCCTGTCCCATGTTACCCAGGATCCTTTTACACTGGAAATGGCCGAGTTTGAACCCGGGACTTTCTGCCTGCATGACAGACGTCTTCCTCCTGAGCCGATGGCCCCTTCGCAGAAACCCAAGCCAGGAGCCCCACACCGAGTCCAGGAATAGAAAACCAAACAGGCGGGCCGGAGCAAAAGAATGCATACTTGCGTGATGAAAAGATTGCCCCGCTTCACCTAACTCAAACATTTCTGCAGCCTTGTTTTGCAAAGTCATTTCTGCCTTGGAGACAAGGGCTATTAGGGTGACGCCGGAGTGGAGCGGCCTCTCGGGACTGTTGCCCGGCGCTGTGCCTACTCTGGCTTGCCCGTCCAAACAAAAGAAGCTGGCCGATGCACACTTTGCAAAAACAAAATGCTAAGTTGGTGTGTCAGTCTTGGACAATTCCAAATAAAAGGCCCATTTAGATGGATTCTCGTCTGCATGCCTAGAATCAGACAGATGCTCGAGGAGAATAGGAAAAATAGCAACAATGAGTATGAAAAACCAAAGAAAGAAGGTGAGTGGGGTCCTGGTTCGAGTGTCCCGATGACCAGGCAGTTCGAGACCTGAGTGCCGCATGACGGAGTGAGCTCTCGTCTCTGCCCCCAAGCTCCTGCCAGCCTAGCAGTTTGAAAGCAAGAAATTGCAAGTAGATAAATAGGTACCGCTTCGGTGGGGAGGTAACAGCATTCCGTGCCCCTCATCGTCTAGTCATGCCAGCCACATGACCATGGAAAAAGTCTTCGGACAGCGCTGGCTCTTTGGCTTGGAAGCGGAGATTAGCACCGCCCCCTAGAATCGGATGCAACTGGCTTTTGAGCAAGGGAAACCTTTACCTTTACTTAAGGTTCAAATAAACAGATTGTACTGCAGGCCTGTGTCCTCTTCTCTTTCCGACCAAGACTTGGTGTCCTGCCAGAATCCCATCCAGCCCAGTGAACCTAAGTGGAGCTGGGACACCTGGTGGAAGCCTGGTAGCCAGGTAAATTCTTCTTTTTTCTGCAACAAGTGACCATGCGCCTGTCACAATCTCTCATCTTAACCTGCCACGCAGGGTTGTTGTGAGGGTCCAGCACAGGAGGGAAGAATGATGTGATGAGCCTCTTTGGGTCCTTGGAAGGGAGAAAAGTGGGACATAAATAAAAATAAGCAATAATAATTCGCATGAGGGAGGGAGTTGGAGAAATGCCATGGCTCAGGGATAGAGCATCTGCTTGGCATGCTGACGGTATTGAGGTTAATTGGTGTAGTAAGTCCAGTCAACATTAGTTAGCCGAGTACCTAAATAAAGCTACAAACGCAGGAGCGTCACTTTTCCAGGTTACTCGGCTTACAAAGCTATACAGAGCCACGTTGCAAGTTTGGAAGAGAAATACTTCTCTCTTTGTTTAAGAAGTACGTTTCGGATAGGAAAGAGTAGGGACATGATAGAGTACTGACTTACTAGCTAAAGGATGGAAGCAGATGGCGAGAGGCCCATCTGCCTCGTGATGCCAAAAGAGGGCCGCATGTCGTCTCTCTTGGTGCGTGCAGGAAGGGAGCTTGTCTTCACCTGCATGTGAGTGAGAGGAAGGAAGGAAGGGGAAATTGGTCCGTGAGGGCACACTCTGCATTTCGAAGGGGACAGTGGCAGAAGAGTAGATACAAGAAGAAAGGCCAGTGTGCCTATCTAGCTATCTAGTCTCTCTTGCCACTCTGTCTCAAGGTCTGAGACAGAGGACATATCGCCTGTGGAACTTCCAACAGAAGGCCCCAGGTTCGATTCCTGACATTTGCAGTTAAAAAGATGTCATATTAGGTGACGTGGAAAACCTCTGCCTGAGACCGTGGAGGGCCTCAGAGAAGCTGAGCAGAGAATACCGGCCTTGATAAACCAGAGGTCTGGTTCGTTATAAGGAGCTTCTTTTAGGGAAGGGTCCACAGCTCAAGTGGCAGAGCCTCTGCCTGGCATGCAGAAGGTCCCAAGTTCAATCCCCAGCAGCATCTCCAGTTCAAAGGATCGGGTTTAGTAAGTGATATGAAAGACCTCCGCCGGAGACCCTGGAGAGCTGCTGCCAGTCTGAGTAGAGAAAACTGGCCTGGGTAGATCAGTGGCCTGGGTCAGTATAACACAGCTCCACGTGTTTGCACCTTAGAACAAATGCAACACTGAAAAGTACTGGAAGCGGAGGCCGGCTGATGTGATTTCAGCAAGCATTTTATTCAGCTGGTTCAGATGAGGCATGAAGACAGAGGTCAGGGGGCCTGCTTATATACACAGGTAAGCCGCACCCCTGACCTCGCCCAAACAATGCCATTGGATAAGGTAACTGAATAAGTTTAAAGGTAATTGAATAAGTCTCAAGGTAATTGAATAAGTTTCAAGGTAATTGAATAAGTCGCAAGGTAATTGAACAAGTTACAAGGTAATTGAATAAGTTCAAGGTAATTGGATAAGTTTCCCTCCAAAGGCTATCATGGGACTATTTGAATATCCTAAGCCTCTGATAGGGGGACAATGAGGATCCTAGTGTACTATTGTTCTCTGGCCCCAAGCTCAGGGCTAACTGGGCCATGTACTCTGCGAGGGCCAGGTGGCTGCCACCATTACATATATTAGAAACACCAACTTAATTGCTAGCGTGGGTTGTTCGTTTTCAACTGTACCGGCTGAGCGGGTATTCGGGGGGGGGGACAGCAAGCACGCAGGATGCCCTCTTCTCCGCTGCAGCCTCCAGCTCCTCGGCTCACTCCCAGCCTGTTCTTTTGCGGCATCATCCAGTACTTTCTCTGAAACGCAGCTTGCAAGTAGGACCAGCGCAGGGCAACTGCGGTCCGGGGGACTTCAAAGAAGAAGCTCGGAGCAGCGGCTGATTCATCGCTTGTGAATCCGTATCCATCCACGAAACGGCTGGCTCAGTCCCTCCACCAGCCTTTGCCACTTGAAAGGAAATGAGAACCGCTTCCTTCTGTTGTGTCAGATTCTTCTTGCTCCGGTCTGTCTGGCAGGGGCTTTCTGGGGCCTTGGGCAGAGATGTGACTTCCCTGGTCCTCTGCCAGGGAAGTCCCTGGTCCTTTCACTGCAGGTGATGGAGGACAGACCTCAGACCAGCCCCCAAAGTTTTTTGCTCAGCCACTGAGTTCCGGTTCATAACCAGAGTTCTCCTAATCGGCTGTGGCTTTGTTGCTGAAGCGGTGGGTGTCTGAGAGACAGTTTGGTGTAGTTGTTAATAGTGCAGACTCCAGTCTGGGAGAACCAGGTTTGATTCCCCACTCCTCCACTTGCAACCAACTGGGTGACCTTGGGTCAGTCGCAAGTTCTCTCAGAGCTGTTCTCTCAAGGGCAGTCCTCGAAAGAGCTCTCTCAGCCCCACCTACCTCGCAGGGTGTCTGTTGTGGGGAGGGGCAGGAGACTGTAGGCCGCTCTGAGACTCTGAGTGAAGGGCGGGGTATAAATCCAATCCTCCTCCTCTTCTTCACCACCAGAGAGGGCAAAGCCCAGCACCCAGTAGTAAAGCTAGGTCCCAGAATCTGAGTGAGGCTGTTGCATAGCTGTCCAGTGGTTGGGGGGGGGTATGGTAACCTAAAGCGCATCACAGTTGGAAATGGGGTTGCCAGCCTCCAGGTGAGGGCGGGAGACCTCCCAGAACTACAGTTCATCTCTAGACTACAGAGATCAGTTCCCAGGAAGAAAATGGCAGCTTCAGAGGGGAAATGGCGTGATATACCCCAGATTCAATGTGAAATCCCTCTGCAAATTCCTCCTTTCGCAGGCCCTGCCCCCAAATATCCATGAATTTCCCAGGACAGACTTGCAAACCCTAGAAGTGGAGCTCAGTTGGATGCAGAGCCCGGGGGCCCAGGGACGGAAGTGAGGGGTCAAGAGGTGGAGCCAACGGACCATACTAATTGAGAGCCAGTTTGGTGTCGTGGTTAAGTGTGTGGTCTCTAATCTGGGAGAACCGGGTTTGATTCCCCACTCCTCCACATGCAGCTGCTGGAGTAACCTTGGGCCAGTCACAAGTTCTCTCAGAGCTGTTCTCTCAAGGGCAGTCCTCAAAAGAGCTCTCTCAGCCCCACCTACCCCACAGGGTGTCTGTTGTGGGGAGGGGAAGGGACAGGAGTCTGTAAGCTGCTCTGAGACTCCTTCAGGTAGTGAAGGGCGGGGTATAAATCCAGTCTCTTTTTCTTCTCTGCCCCGGGGTGGTACTGCACCCAGAATGAGGTCCACTGAAGCTGCCTTATACTGAACCAAACCCTTAGTCCATCAAGGTCAGTATTGTCTACTCAAGACTGGCAGCCGCTCTCCAGAATCTGAGGCGGAGGTCTTTCCCATCCCCTCCTGCCTGGTCCTTTTTAACTGGAGATACTGGGGATTGAACCTGGGACCTTCTGCATGCCAAGCGGATGCTCTGCCACTGAGCCATAGCCCCTCTTTGCAGCTCTCCAGGGGTCTCAGGCGGAGGTCTTTCCCATCCCCTCCTGCCTGGTCCTTTCAACTGGAGATGCCGGGGATTGAACCTGGGACCTTCTGCATGCCAAGCAGAGGCTCTACTGCTGAGCCACAGCCCCTCTTTACAGCTCTCCAGGGTCTCAGGCGGAGGTCTTTCCCATCCCCTCCTGCCTGGTCCTTTCAACTGGAGATGCCGGGGATTGAACCTGGGGCCTTCTGTGTGCCGAGCAGAGGCTCTGCCACTGAGCCACAGCCCCTCTTTACAGCTCTCCAGGGTCTCAGGCGGAGGTCTTTCCCATCCCCTCCTGCCTGGTCCTTTCAACTGGAGATGCCGGGGATTGAACCTGGGGCCTTCTGCGTGCCGAGCAGAGGCTCTGCCACTGAGCCACAGCCCCTCTTTACAGCTCTCCAGGGTCTCAGGCGGAGGTCTTTCCCATCCCCTCCTGCCTGGTCCTTTCAACTGGAGATGCCGGGGATTGAACCTGGGACCTTCTGCATGCCGAGCAGAGGCTCTGCCACTGAGCCATAGCCCCTCTTTACAGCTCTCCAGGGGTCTCAGGCGGAGGTCTTTCCCATCCCCTCCTGCCTGGTCCTTTCAACTGGAGATGCCGGGGATTGAACCTGGGACCTTCTGCATGCCAAGCAGAGGCTCTACTGCTGAGCCACAGCCCCTCTTTACAGCTCTCCAGGGTCTCAGGCGGAGGTCTTTCCCATCCCCTCCTGCCTGGTCCTTTCAACTGGAGATGCCGGGGATTGAACCTGGGACCTTCTGCATGCCAAGCAGAGGCTCTGCCACTGAGCCATAGCCCCTCTTTACAGCTCTCCAGGGGTCTCAGGCGGAGGTCTTTCCCATCCCCTCCTGCCTGGTCCTTTCAACTGGAGATGCCGGGGATTGAACCTGGGACCTTCTGCATGCCAAGCAGAGGCTCTACTGCTGAGCCACAGCCCCTCTTTACAGCTCTCCAGGGTCTCAGGCGGAGGTCTTTCCCATCCCCTCCTGCCTGGTCCTTTCAACTGGAGATGCCGGGGATTGAACCTGGGGCCTTCTGCGTGCCGAGCAGAGGCTCTGCCACTGAGCCACAGCCCCTCTTTACAGCTCTCCAGGGTCTCAGGCGGAGGTCTTTCCCATCCCCTCCTGCCTGGTCCTTTTAACTGGAGATGCCGGGGATTGAACCTGGGACCTTCTGCATGCCAAGCGGATGCTCTGCCACTGAGCCATAGCCCCTCTTTGCAGCTCTCCAGGGGTCTCAGGCGGAGGTCTTTCCCATCCCCTCCTGCCTGGTCCTTTCAACTGGAGATGCCGGGGATTGAACCTGGGACCTTCTGCATGCCAAGCAGAGGCTCTACTGCTGAGCCACAGCCCCTCTTTACAGCTCTCCAGGGTCTCAGGCGGAGGTCTTTCCCATCCCCTCCTGCCTGGTCCTTTCAACTGGAGATGCCGGGGATTGAACCTGGGACCTTCTGCATGCCAAGCAGAGGCTCTACTGCTGAGCCACAGCCCCTCTTTACAGCTCTCCAGGGTCTCAGGCGGAGGTCTTTCCCATCGCCTCCTGCCTGGTCCTTTCAACTGGAGATGCCGGGGACTGAACCTGGGACCTTCTGCATGCCAAGCAAAAGCTCTACTGCTGAGCCACAGCCCCTTCGCTTGCAGTTAGGCAGCCAACTCCGAGTTGAGAAATTCCTGGAGATTTTTTTTAAGGGGGGGGGGTTAAACCTGGAAAGTGCATGGTTTGAGGAAGAGAGACATGTCAGTGGCGCAGGGTTGCCAGCCCCCAGGTGGGGCCTGGGGATCTCCTGCTTTTACAACTGATCTCCAGCTGGCAGAGATCAGCTCCCCTGGAGAAAATGGCTGCTGGAGTGGACTCTATGGCATTATACCCTGCTGAGGCCCTTTCCTTCCCCAAACCCCGCCTTCTCCTGGCTCCACCCCCAAAGTCCCCAGGTATTTCCCAACCTGGACTTGGCAACCCTACAGTGGCGTATAACTCCACAGAGCCCCCCCCCCCTCCAAAGCAGCCAGGAGAAAGGACCTCTGTCGTCTAGAGATCGGTTGTTCAATGTTCCCTCTACGCTGTGGAGTTCTGTGAGCAGAATTTCTATTTTGTGAGCTCCTGGCATTAAAGTTGTGAGAGGGAAATTTGGCTACTGCATGACTTGGTTTGCTCTGGGGCCGTCCTTCCTGAGCTAAGACAAAAAACGCGCGAGCCAGAGGCTAAAAAACTGTGAGCTAGCTCACACCACTCAGCTTAGAGGGAACACTGGTTGTGATTCTGCGAGATCTCCAGGCCCCAGCCGGAGTTTGGCAACCCTGCTTGCAGCAGACTGCCCTGCAGTCCTGTGGTCTGAAGCGGCACCCTCCCGCATGGAGGAAGCCCAGAATTAAGTGGGTGTGTTTGACTATGAGGATGGATCTGGGAAGAAGAACTGTTTTCCCTCTGGGCATCCTCTGGTGGAGGCGGGGCGGGGCAGGGCAGGGCATGGGGGGGAGAGCTTTTCCCCTCCAGAAGGGAAGGCCAGGCCAGGCCAGGCCTCCGCCTCTCCTCTTGCCCTTTGCTGATGGGAAACTGTGTGTGTGTTGTGTGTCTGTTGTCAGAGGCCAAGAGAGGCAACTGCTTTCCTTACAAGGAGTTTGGCTGGGACGCAGCTGGCACAAGGCGCGGGGAGCCCGGAGTTCTCTGCCTCTCTCTGTGCCTCATTCATTCACGGCAGAGCTCAACAGCTGGGGGAAGCAAGCAGCCCGCACTGCCCTTTCCCAGCGCCTCCAAACTGGGCTCCTCTTTTGCTCATTCCCATCAGCTGGGGGGGGTGTCCGCTGGGCTACGAAGGAGAGCTCCAAAGGGGAGCAGCCATGGATTTGGGGATCTAAGTGGACACATCTGTCCCGAACCTGCTCCTTCGCCTGACCCTCGTGGAAACCCAGCTCTGCACCACAGGTGAGTGGGTGTGGTCTGGCTTATTTTCCAAAGGCAGGTCCTGAACGATGCCGGGCGTACCAAAGATGTGGCTTCATGGGGGGGCGGGGGGGTAGAACTAGCTGGCCCATGGAGTGGTTGCTGATGGATTTGCTCAGCGACAGGCGATCGTGCTTTTACGAGAGCCGATCTAATGGAAACCTGGCTGCCTTCGGCACGTGCGTCCTTCTCTTTCTCTCGGGGCCGGCCCGACCAATAGGCAAACTAGGCAGTTGCCCAGGGCCCTGTGCTCTCAGGGGCACCAGATTAGACAGAAGTGAACGTCTCTGCTTCTTCTTCCATTATCTGTTTCAAACGCCAAGTAAATAAAGAGCCAAGTGGGGCAGCCGTGTCGGTCTGAAGCAAGAGAACAGAGTCCGAGTCCAGCGGCACCAAGTTTAATTCTGGGTACCAGCTTTCGGGTGCATGCACACTTCAAAGAAGCGTGTGTCCAGTGGCACCTCTAAGTCTGAGTCCTTTAAGTTTGAGTCCAGTTAAGTTTGAGTCCGGTGGCACCTTTTAAGACCAACTAATTTGGGGTATAAGCTTTCATGTGCATGCACATGAAAGTTCACACCCAGAATTAAACTTTCTGACGGGTGCGTGCACATGAAAGCTGATACCCAGAATTAAACTTTGTTGGTCTTAAAGGTGCCCCAGGACTCAATTCAATAAAGGTGACAGTTCATTCTCTTGTCCCTCTGTATTGAATGCGCTGGGGGCGGGGGACAAAATTCCTTCCCTGCGTCTGTGTTGTTGTTCCACTTTTCGTCTCTGCTTCAAACAGGGTTTGCAGGTTTTTGAAATGCTGCCAAAACCTGCTTGTTCTGTACACCCGCACCAACAGGCAACCGTGCTTCTCCCATTCCACACTCAACCCGCTCCTCAAGCAGGCTGGCCAGCAGGGTTGGTGCTGTGGTCAACTCACAGTTGCCAACTTCTGGTTGGGAAATTCCTGGAAATTTGGGGGGGAAGCCTGGGGAGGACACAATGCCATAGAGTCTACCCACGAGAGCAGCCATTTTCTCCGGGGGAACCGATCTCTGAAGACTGGTAATCAGCTGTAAATTCTGGGAAGTCTCCGGCCCCCACCTGGAGGTTGGGAACCCTACCTCCAAGGAACGTACCCGTATCCTGAGGGTTCCGCTTGCTCCAAGTATCCAGAGCATAAAAGGCAACTGGCACACAGAGGCTTGGAGCCAGCAGCAGTGTGCATCTGGAACGAACTCCTGTTTGGGGCAACAAAACACAGTGAACTGGCCCGCTGGTGGTCGGGACAAACCTGCAGTCTATGTGTTTCCAAGCCCCTGCTTCCATGTTCAGGGGCAGTCTATCTGTGAATACGAAATGCTGAGGATAAACATTGCTTTTACGCCCTCGTTTCTGAAGGATTATTGGGTTAGCGGAGTGCTCAAGACCCATAATGCAGCAGAGCTTCTCTGGTTTGTGTGTGCTGAGAAGAAACAAACTTACAGACTCTTTATCTTTGCAAAAACTAATACGAGTCCCTTATTGCAAGGAATTCCATTCTAGAGAGGATAGAGTAGAGATAGGGTTCTAATCTAGTCTAACTAGCTAGGATGGATAGAGACGCAGGAATCCCATCCTGCCCTCATGGTGCCAAGACGGAGAAGTGAACGGCGCAGTGTGGAGAGAAGCCCGAAGGAAGGA
The DNA here is from genome assembly GCA_029233225.1 of Lepidodactylus listeri. Classification (NCBI taxonomy): domain Eukaryota; kingdom Metazoa; phylum Chordata; class Lepidosauria; order Squamata; family Gekkonidae; genus Lepidodactylus; species Lepidodactylus listeri. Next base: position 6,842,742 of record JARCFY010000021.1, on the reverse strand, counting down.
CGATTCCCTGAGAGCAGCAATCTACACATCAGAGCGGTAGAAGGGAAGGATGATTCCTGGCCTTTCTATCTCCCTGACTCTCTATAGCTCCCCTCTGAAGTCTGAGGCTAGGAAACAGCAGAAAGTCTTTCACTTCTAACAAGCCTTCCACTGGTCATGTTGCTGTCCTTTGTTGGCAGCAGAGAGCAGAACTCGAGGGATCTCCCTGGGCCAAGTCCAGCATCCATCTGGTTCTGATGTTCACAGGTTACTAATTGCCCATTGCTGTCTGATCTCCTGATGCTTATAATGTAGACTGTTTGGGCCTCAGATTAATAATGAAGAACATCTGGAACCCGCAGGTGCAGCGTTCAAGTTGTAAGGCCACCGATCTGCAGCTGACCCGGGAAGGGGGGGGGGGTCATGGCATCAGGAATCATTTAGAAGCCCTCTCCCCCTCCCCCAAGTCTCTGCACTTAGCCTCAGCGAAGGTGAAGTGGTGATGCAGGAGAGAGTTCCTCTGTGCATGTGCAGAGTCTTGTTCCACCAGTGCTAATGCAGCAGAGCCTCTCTTGGTTTGTGTGTGCTGAGAAGAAACAAACTTACAGACTCTTTATCTTTGCAAAAACTAATACGAGTCCCTTATTGCAAGGAATTCCGTTCTAGAGAGGATAGAGTAATCACAAATCAGCTCTCTTCCCTTTACTGGGAGATGGGCAGGGTTGCCAATTCTGGGTTGGGAAATTCCTGGAGATTTGAGGGTGCAGCCTGGAGAAGGTAGGATTTGGGGAGGGGAGGGTCCTCAGCGGGGTATAATGCCAAAGAGTCCACCCTCCAAAGCAGCTATTTGCTCTGGGGAACCAATCCCTGGAGGTCAGCTGGAATTCCAGGAGCTCTCTAGGTCCCACCTGGAGGTAGGCAAGCCTGGGTATATAGCTTCCGGACCCAGTTGGGTCTGTTGGAAGCTTTCTGACCCCAAATCATCCTTGTTTGTCAATATTTGGAACCCGAGTCGAGCCCTGCTAACCAGTGCTCCCTCTAAGCCGAGTTAGTGTGAGCTAGCTCACAGTTTTTTAGCCTCCGGCTCACACATTTTTGTCTTCGCTCAGGGAAGGTGGCTCCAGAGCAGACTGACTGATGCGGTAGCAAAACCGCTCACTCACAACTTTCATGCCAGGAGCTCACAAAGTAGAATTTTGGCTGACAGGACTCCACGGCTTAGAGGGAGCGTCGCTGCTAACTGACCCACTTCGCCAAGAAAAGTTTTAATTTGTTTCAGGGATGGAAAATAAATTCCCTGGGGTCTGGGAGAGAGTTTGTAGATAAGTCAGAGGGTTTTTTGCTTGTTTGTTTGCTTGCTTAATGCTTTCCAGCCTTTTTTGGGGGGGGATGTGTGTGTGTGCGCCTGCCTGCCTGCCTGCCTGCCTGCCTGGAAGTCATGGTGACTTCTGGCGACCCCTAGTGGGGCTAGGATGTTTCAGAGAGGTGGCTCTATCATCTGCCTCTGTGTCCCGGCTCTGGTATTCCTTGGAGGTCTCCCTTCCAGGTACTTGCCAGGGTCCGCCCTCCTTAGCTTCCAAGATCTGACGAGATCGGGCTTGCCTGGGCTATCCAGGTCGGGGCCCAATGCTTTCCAGCCTCAGTCCCCCAAATCTTTTTATTCTCCACTTGACTCAAGAGTTGTCAACTTCCAGGTGGTAGTACAAAAACTGAGGGTCCCAGTGTTAGGAAGATTTGGAAAATATATGACACTGTGTATAACCAGGGGTCATTTTGTAGAAAAAGAGCTGCAGGAGCTCATTAGCATAACTCATTAGCATAACTCATTTGCATATGCCACACCCCCTAGCATACCGGAAGTGTGTCAGAAGGCAACACCCACCCCTCAGGCTCCCCTCCACAGGTGAGTGAAACTGACCTGCTCTTCCTCCATTCCCTTCCCCATCCAATACTTGGTGCAATAAAAATAAGCGTCAAGAACACACCCTCATTCTCTTCCTACTCCCTTGAAACCACCAGGTTTCAAGTAGACTTGAGATACCCAGGACATGTGCACCACCCATCCCTTCCCCTTCCCCTCCCCACAACAAGACACCCTGTGAGGTAGGTGGGGCTGAGAGAGGTCTTTGGAGAACTGCTCATGAGAGAACAGCTCTGAGAGAACTTGTGACTGGCCCAAGGTCACACCAGCAGCTGCATGTGGAGGAGTGGGGAATCAAACCCGGTTCTCCCAGATTAGAGTCCAACTCCTGACCACTACGCCAAACTGATGGGGTGGAAGCTGCTGAAGGGTTGGTGAAATTTCTCCAGTACTTATGTGCCATGTGCCCAGATAAAAAATGGTATACTTAGAAAATTTATATGCCACCTTGAGCCAGTCTCTGGAAAAGCAGCACACAGTCATAAAAGGAACCATGATAAAATTATCAATATTAAACCAAAACTTTAAAAACAATAAAGACCCTAGCAGGGCTTTCCCTGGGGCGCTGCGCCTCTGCACTGCTTGGGGAAGCCGAGGAGGGGGCGGGGCTTGGTCATGTGCCCGCCCCCTGGGCTCCTCACTCCCGGAGCTGCGCTCCTGCTCCAACGGACCCCTGTGTATAACAGATGTATGGTTAAGGTCGATCTCTTTTGTGCTTTTTATTTTTATTATTTTTTTAAAAAAATTCGACACTATTATATAAATATTGGTGTCAAGTACTGTTGGTGAACCTATGTTTGGGACTACTTGACACCAGTATTTATATAATAGTACAGAAAAAAAATAAAAAAATAAAAAGCACAGAATACCTTAAGCATACATCTATTATAAAAAGGTAAAGGTTTCCCTTGCTCGAAAGCCAGTCGAATCCAACTCTAGGGGGTGTTATGCCAATAAAGGTCGATCAATCGATCGAACTCTAGGGGGCGGTGCTCATCTCCGTTTCCAAGCCAAAGAGCCAGCGCTGTCCGAAGACTTCTCCGTGGTCACGTTACCTTCCCAGCGAAGCGGTATCTATTTATCTACTTGCAATTTCTTGCTTTCAGACTGCTAGGCTGGCAGGAGCCGGGGCCGGAGACAGGCGCTCACTTCATCATGCAGTGCTAGGGTCTCGAACTGCCAAACTACAGACTTTCCGGTCTGCAGCTCAGCGTCTTAACCTCTGAGCCACTGCAGCCCTGTACATCTATTATACACAGTGTCATATATTTTCCCATAACCTCCAGGTGGGGGGCTGGCGATCTCCTGCTATTACAACCGATCCCCAGGTGACAGAGATCAGTTCACCTGGAGAAAGTGGCCGCTTTGGATGTTTCGCTCTTTGGCATCCTGCCCCAAACCGCACCCTCCTCAGGCTCCACCCCCAAAAATCTCCAGGTATTTCCCAACCTGGAGCTGGCAACCCTAACTCAAGTGCAGAAACAATTGTCATAACTGACAACAGAAAGCAGTTTGTAAGGAAGTGGAGCGAGAGAAACATCTCGAGGGCCACGCATTTCCTTCCGTTGTCCCACAGTGTCCTCGGACTGAACAATACAAAGCCGTGCTGAGCCTCTGGGGCGCAAGTGGGTGGGACGAGCGCTCTTGGTGTAAACTGGAGCTCTTCTTTCTTACGCCACACCAGCTCTCAGTCTCCTGCACATCAGCCACTCAGCGTCCACACCAGGGCCTTTCAAATATGCTCACATAAGTGGACATTCATGCGATTTCGGGGGGGGGGGATGTTATTTGGGCAGTCTCATTTATTTGGACTATTTCTCTGCCGCATCGCCCAGAGATCCAGCTGAAGGCAGCTCACAAACAGAGCGATAAAGCAGTGCGAACAAGTACATTAAAACGAGTCGAGACTATGAAAGCAAATCTATTTTTTTTTAATTTATATCTATTTACTTAGGAATGGTCAGATATCCATCAACGGTCGTGAAAACGATCGGCAATTAGGTGACCGTGAAGGCTTATCATGCAGAATAAATGCTAAAGTGTGTGTTTTGTTTTCAGTCTGATCTTTTTAGTGTTTTAATCCCACGTTTCGTGGAATCTGGATTTGAAGGCTGTGATTTTCCCACAAGCCCTTCAGCTGCAAACCGGACCATATCCTGGATTTTCTGTTTTGTGGGGCAATTTTTTTTCTTGGGGGCACCTCTTGTGCTTGTACTTGAAAATAATAAAGAACTGGAGATTTCGGGAGGGGAGGTTGAGGAGGGCGGGGTTTAGGGAGGGGACGGGCTTATAATGTCATAGAGTCTTCCACTTGCAGCTGCTGGCTGACCTTGGGCAAGCCATGGTTTTCTCAGAGCTGTTCTCTCAGAAGCAGTCTCTGTCAGAGCTCTCTCGGCCCCACCTGCCTCCCAGGGTGCCTGTTGTGGGGAGGGGAAGGGAAAAGGAGTTTGTAAGCTGCTCTGAGACTCCCTTGGGGAGTGGAGGGCGGGGTATCAATCCAATCTCCTCCTCCTCCTCCTCTTTTGCCAGGGGATCTCCAGCCACTGTCTGGAGATTGGCAACCCCAGGAGAGAGAGATTGGCTTCCCCCACCATCACCAGGCCTTCTCTCTCTCCTTCCCCCTCCCCCCCTTCCCCTGCACCTCTTCCCCCCCCCAGCAGCAGGGAGGCTGGGGATGGAAGGAAAGACGCCCTGCTACTTCGGGTCAGTTTCACTTCCTTCCCATCAGCTGTTAAAACTAATAGCTGACCTGCAGGAAGTAAAACTCCCCAGGCGCTGCAAGGCGGGCTTCCCTTTCCTTCCCCAGCCTCTCTGCCACTGCCGGGCGAGGCGCTTTGGGGTGGGGTGTCTGGCATCCTCAGGTGGTGGGGCGGGGCTCATGGGTGCTGGGGCTCCGCCCCCAAATGCCTCACCATGGCCACAGGCCTGGCTGCCAACAGATGCCGCGAGTTAATTACAATTCATTAACCTTCCCTCTTTGGTTCCATTTGCACACGCAGAGGATGTCTTCCATGTTCGGCAAGCCCCGGACCACCCCCTGCACTGCTGAGCGCCACCTCCACAGCCTGCTCCCAGAATGCAATGTGGCCATCTTAGGATGCCGGGGATCTGGAAAATCAGGTTAGAGGAAGTGGGAAGAGACGACGGGCCCGGCTCTTACGTTGCTGCTCTGAAGATCGTGACTTAGGGATCCCTCCATGCCTCTTGCCCACCACTGCCCTGAGTGGCAGCAGGAGACGAAAATTTAAATAAATCCCTGCAACATCGCACCCAGTTCCACATCCAGTAAAAAATCGGAAGTGACGTTTGTTGCTCTAGGAATCTCTGGAATCTCTGTGGTTCTACCATGGAGTTTCTGGCAATTCCTAGAGCTGCCTATGACTTTTTTTTTTTACTGGAATTGACATAGAACTGCAGCTGGCATTGCACCCCCTCCCCCATTAGCCGCACATACAGCCTTCCCGTGAGCTGCCCCAACCCTGGTGTAACTTGGCCGGATCTACTCCTGCCGTCCTAGCAAAACAGGTCTCACGAGCACCTATTGGCTACCAATTTACAGCCACAGCCTGGAGTTCTCCCACAACTGCAACTGATCTCCAGACTACAGAGATCGGTTCCCTTGGGGAAAACGACAGTCTCCAAGGGCAGACTCTATGGTATACCATAGAGGGCACACCGACACGTTACGTTTTCCATGTCTCCATGGGGACTTGTAGCACGGCTCCAGCTGCATGTTTCCCATGGGAATTCTAATTAGAAGCGCTACAGGGACCCCCACTAGAATCAGGACCGTGGGTGGGCCGGGGTGGGGGCTTCTGCCTTCCTCAGGGGTCAGTTCGTAGAAAAAGAGGTGCAGGAGCTCATTATCATAACTCATTAGCATAACTTATTTGCATAACTTATTTGCATATGCTATACCACCTGACATCACTGGAAGTATGTCAGAAGGCTAGAAAGAAAGGAGAGAGAGAGAGAGAAGAGAGGGAGGGAGGGAGGGAGGAAGAAAGAGAGAGAGAGAAAGGAAGGAAGGAAGGAAGGAAGAAAGGAAGAAAGAAAAGAAAGAAAGGAGAGAGAGAGAGAAGAGAGGGAGGGAGGAAGGAAGAAAGAGAGAGAGAGAAAGGAAGGAAGAAAGAAAGGAAAGAAAGAAAGAAAGAAAGGAGAGAGAAAGAAAGAAAGAAAGAAAGAAAGAAAGAAAGAAAGAAAGAAAGAAAGAAAGAAAGGAGAGAGAGAGAAAGAAAGAGAGAAAGAAAGAAAGAAAGGAGAGAGAGAGAGAGAGAGAGAGAAAGAGAGAAAGAAAGAAAGAGAGAAAGAGAGAAAGAAAGAAAGAAAGAAAGAAAGAAAGAAAGAAAGAAAGAAAGAAAGAAAGAAAGAAAGAAAGAAAGAAAGAAAGAAAGAAAGAAAGCCTAGAAGGCTGGTCGGAGGAACAAGGACCTCTTCAGGGGACGGGGTCATTTTGCTGCAGCCGTGACACAAGAGGCAAAAAACTCCCCTGGCAATGCTGCATGCTCCCTTGCACATTCATGTGGATGTCATGTTCAGTTCGGTCATGAATCCCCCAATCCGTAGCCCCAACCTGACCCTCAGTCCTGCAGGAGCAGCAGACATGCCCCCAAGAGGTCGGGGGAAGGGTCTGGTTTCCCCAGGGGTCTTTGTGTCTACTATCCTGCACCTACTGCATTGTCTTTTACAATCCCAGTTTCTGCAAGGTTTATGATACGTTATCTCTGATATCTTTGTCATTTGCATTGGTTTTTCCCCTAACTTTGTAAGCCCAGTCCTCTTCCCTTGTTTAATGCATGTCTTAATAATAATTAAGTGCTCCCAAGGGGCTGTGGTTCAGCGGGCAATCCCCAGCATCTCCAGTTAGAAAGGACCAGGCAGGAGGAGATGGGAAAGACCTCCGCCTGAGACCCTGGAGAGCTGTCAAGAGGGGCTGTGGCTCAGTGGAAGAGCCTCTGCTTGGCATGCAGAAGGCCCCAGGTTCAATCCCTGGCATCTCCAGTTAAAAAAGGACCAGGCAGGAGGAGATGGGAAAGACCTCTGCCTGAGACCCTGGAGAGCTGCAAAGAGGGGCTGTGGCTCAGTGGAAGAGCCTCTGCTTGGCATGCAGAAGGTCCCAGGTTCAGTTCCCGGCATCTCCTGTTAAAAGGACCAGGCAGGAGGTGATGGGAAAGACCTCCGCCTGAGACCCTGGAGAGCTGCAAAGAGGGGCTGTGGCTCAGTGGCAGAGCCTCTGCTTGGCATGCAGAAGGTCCCAGGTTAAATCCCCGGCATCTCCTGTTAAAAGGACCAGGCAGGAGGGGATGGGAAAGACCTCCGCCTGAGACCCTGGAGATTGGTAAAGAGGGGCTGTGGCTCACTGGGAGAGCCTCTGCTTGGCATGCAGAAGGTCCCAGGTTCAGTCCCCAGCATCTCCTGTTAAAAGGACCAGGCAGGAGGCGATGGGAAAGACCTCCGCCTGAGACCCTGGAGATTGGTAAAGAGGGGCTGTGGCTTAGTGGCAGAACACCTGCTTGGCATGCAGAAGGTCCCAGGTTCAATCCCCGGCATCTCCAGTAGGCGGTGACGGGAATGACCTCCGCCTGAGACCTCTAACTGGAGAGCTGCTGCCAGTCCGAGTAGACTGTGCTGACCTTGAGAAACCAGTGGTCTGACTCAGAAGATGGCAGCTTCCTGCGTTCAGGTCGTAACCGACTTAAGGTGACCCCTCCAGGGTTCTTCAAGGCAACAGGTGACCACAGGTGGTTTGCCATTCCCTGCCTCTGCATACTGACCTTGGACTCCCTTGCTGGTCTCCCGTCCAAGAAATAACCGAGGCTGACCCTCTTAGTTTCCAACCTCTCGTGAGCTCGGTGTGTTAAAGGGGTCTGATTCTCCGGTTCATATCATTTGATCTTCTTCGAGTCTTAGCCAGGAAGGCGGGCGACCAATAAAGTGCATAAAGAAATAAATGTCCGGTCACGTCACAAAAGAGAGAGACTGAGGCATTGGTTGAGGACAGAGGCACACGGAGATGACCCCATGAGGCAGAGGGTGAATTCAGACGGGCAGCTAATCCCGCCATTGGCCTGGCTGTAATTTGATCTAGATCTTTTTGATCCAGCGTTGCACGACCAGACAGCTCCCCCGTGAATCACTTTACCATGCGTGACTCCGCGGTGGGTTGTCTAGATGGCATCCACCATAAGGAGCTGTCTGGAGACCATCCCTACGAGCTGATGGCACGCTGGTGGAACAACTGAACGGGGGAAAGTCCGCCATTGGCCCGTCAGCCAGCTTAGGACTGGACTTTCACCACTATCTTTTAAGTACAGATCCCTGACGGGGATCGATGGACCAATCATGGAAGCGGCACAATTCCCAGATGTTGTTCTCTGGACGTGCACTTTAAACCCACCAGGTACTTGTGCCTGGCATGGCTCAAAAGAGCCGTATGATTGCGTCCAGAATCTCCCACCTGGGTGTAATTTCCCGACTCATCCTTCCAGTTGGTCGGAAGGGATTTGCCACATGCCCGGGGACGATGTGTGGCGGAATGCGCAGTCACATGTGCAGGCCTTGTGTGACACGAGCAATGTGTCCGAGGTCCACCAGAATATTTTCCCAATCGGCTCCCGGTTGGAGAATTTGTTCTGCACATGCAAAGCTGCAAGTGGTGGGTTGGGGACAGACAAAATTTTCAGCTGATGCGAGGAGAGGTCTCATTTCTGCCCGTTCCCTGTTCCAGCTGTGGTGATGGATGTGCCGGCAAGTCACAGCTGACTTATGGCAAACCCTTGGGGTTTTCAAGGCAAGAGACGTCCAGAGGCTCTATTTGTGGCACCCACAAATTTGAGGATTTACCTCACGATATCCTCTTTTGCCCACTGTATTCTAGTCTGAGGGCTAGATTTTTAGCAGGTATTTTATCCGGTCTTTGTGCTTACCCAGTTGAGGAGAAAAATTTCATTTTTGTCGTCTGATGTTGATGCATATGTCTCTTCCAAAGTTTCACTATTTGCCCTTGCTGCAAAGAATAGACGTTCCAAGGTGGCGTCAGGAAGGGGCACTAGTTAGCCATATTTTGTTATTGAACTCTAGTACTTTTGTATATTCTGATATTAACCTCTAGTTTGTTCACAATTTGTATTTTGTAAGGGCCAATGGCTAATTACAGTAAACTAAATGGAACAGAACTGACCTGACCTGACATTCAGAAGTGGTTTGCTCTTGCCTGCCTCTGCGTAGCAGTCCTGGACTTCCTCGGTGGTCTCCCATCCAAGTCTTAACTAGGGCTGACCCTGCTTAGCTTCGGAGATCTGCTGAGATTGGGCCAGCCTGTCCTGTCCAGGTCAAGGCTGTTCCAGCTATAGACCACTCCCACCCCAATTTGTTCTTCATGCTGTTCTCCCCAGAAGCAGCATTTTTGGGACATTAGTGGGCTTTAGTGGAGCGGGGGGAGGGAAAGCAGGAAAGTCCTGTTCCCCCGACAGGTTGGAAAATTTAGTCTGGAGCCAGCCTCTCATCTTTCCACTTGGACAATGCAAACTGCGCGTACGAAACAGCTCTCCTCTCTTGTTTCTTACAGCCCTGACAGTGAAATTTCTGACCAAGAGGTTTATCAGTGAATACGATCCTAATCTGGGTAAGATGTTGCGTCGCATGATTTATTATTTTATTGTTATGTGTTCCGTTTATGGATCGCCCCGTCCCTGTAAAAACAGGGCAACGAGACCTCACCGATAAAACGATAGGTAAAATCTTACGATGATCCAAATATACAGTTAAACATGTCGTTAAAGAACCTGAAACCCAAGACGGTGAAACCCTAATAAATCTTATTCCCATGCTGGACTGCCCTGCTGCCCCATGGGCAGGACAGGAGGAGGGAAACAGATGAAACAAGGAGAACGACGGAGGGTACCAGCAGTGGTCACACCATCACTCTCCTCAACCAAAAGCCCAGCAGAACATCTCTGCCTTACAGGCCCTGCAGAACTGCATTACATCCTGCAGGGCCCCTGATGGTAGGGTTGCCAAGTCTGTATTACTCACCGGCGGGGGTGAGGGGGAGTCCTCCATCCACCGGGAGCTTCCTCGGCGCGCGCGCACCCGGTGACGCCACCAGAAGTGACGTCAGCACGTTGGGGGCGTTGCCAGGGCGACACTCTGGCAATCGCCCCCAAACTCTATGGTACCATAGAGTTTGGGGGCGATTGCCAGAGCATCGCCCTGGCAACGCCCCCAACGTGATGACGTCACTTCCGGGTGACGTCATTACGTTGGAGAAGTCGTCCTGGCTGGACGACTTCGGGGGTGGGGTTCCCCCTGCTGGCCGAATGCTGGCCGGCGGATCGGGAACCCCTGTAGCGGGGGATCCCCCGCCCCCCGGGCTGACTTGGCAGCCCTACCTGATGGTGTACACGCTTGTGGGTCTCCTTGAGTTATTTTCTTCTGCTCCACTCTGCCTCCTCTTTCTAGACTTGCTTCTTGAGCCTGAACCAAAGAGCCACTGCCTGTACTCAGGGAGCTCTACGGGTGTACACAGCACCAGCCTCTGTGAATGCAAGGCAGGATGAAGCCTTTGGATTGGCCAGGAGGTCCTGTGGGAATACTAGGAGTCTGGCCGACAGAACTGGACCACCTTGCTTCTTCCGTTTCAGGCACCAGCAGCAACCAACTTGGAGAGGCTGAACGGTAACAGAAGGTCCCAGGTTCGGTCCCCGGCATCTCCAGTTAAAAAGGACCAGGCAGGAGGCGATGGGAAAGACCTCCGCCTGAGACCCTGGAGAGCTGTAAAGAGGGGCTGTGGCTCAGTGGCAGAGCCTCTGCTTGGCATGCAGAAGGTCCCAGGTTCAGTCCCCGGCATCTCCCATTAAAAGGACCAGGCAGGAGGAGATGGGAAAGACCTCCGCCTGAGACCCTGGAGAGCTGTAAAGAGGGGCCGTGGCTCAGTGGAAGAGCCTCTGCTTGGTACGCAGAAGGTCCCAGGTTCAATCCCCAGCATCTCCAGTTGAAAGGACCAGGCAGGAGGTGATGGGAAAGACCTCCACCTGAGACCCTGGAGAGGGGCTGCCAGTCTGGATAGACAAGACTGACCTTGTTGGACCAATGGTCTGATCAGCGTGAGGCAGCTACACATGTGTTTCCTCGGGGTTTCCCAGTCGTTGAGTGTCCCCTGCACATCTGCCATCCATAAGCCCAGCCCTGCTGTCAAACAGAGCTCTTTCCCAATTCTCAGGTGTACCAGAGCCCTTTCCAAAACTTACATCTTCCCACTGGCTCTGGGTAGTCTGATCAGGTGCTAAGCAGGTATTCTGTAGCTTCAGTACATGCAAAATGACCGCTGAATTTTTCAGGGTTCTGGTGTTTGCACACCACATATGCAAGAAGTGTGCGTTGCCCTTGTTTGGACAACCTGGGGACTGCACATATTTGGAGCATCGATGTCAGGAACTCCCGATACATGGCAATCGTTTCTGGGTTCCCACTGTGCTTACAGGCAGGGCCTGTATCACTAGGCCAACTAGGCAGCCGCCTAGGGGCACACCGGGCAAAGGGGGCGGCGGAGAGACTGAGAGGAGGAGGAGGAGATTGGATTTATACCCCACCCTTCACTCACTTGGAGTCTCAGAGCGGCTCACAAACTCCTTTCCCTCCCCCTCCCCACACAGACACCCTGTGAGGTAGGTGGGGCTGAGAGCTCTTTCCCAAGCTGTCCTTGAGGGAACAGCTGCTACAGAGCTATGGCTTGCCCAAGGTCATCCAGCAGGTGCAAGTGGAGGAGTGGGGAATCAAACCCGGTTCTCCCAGATTAGAGTCTGCACACTTAACCACTACACCAAACTGGCTCTCAAACCAGAGAGACTCAAACCAGGAGATAGTATGCTTTATGCAAACCATGACTTACCATTATGTCTGAATGCAGCTTTCCATTCAGGCTAAGAACCAAACTTAGCCTTGGGCCAATGCAGATAGACTTGTAGGCGCTGCGGCCAGCTGGTGCAGGTGGCTGCCGGCGGGGCTGGAGAGCTCGTGAGCCCGGGCGGGCAGGCGCTGGGGCGGGGGGGCATCCCTTGTGGGCGGGTCTCCGGCGGTGGAGAGGGTGGCTCTGCGGTGGGAGGGGGGGCGCTACAAGGCAGCCTTGCCTGAGGGGGCGCCACAAGGTAGCCTCGCCTAGTGCGCAAAAAACCCTGGGGCCGGCCCTGCTTATAGTTAAGGTCTGAAAAGGACACTGATGACTACAGAATCCCCAAAGGTGGAATGGTCAGTGCCACATGCAAAACTCACAGTTCTGGCTCCTGGCAAAACTGTCATGCCCACATCACGCCAGTGGAAGCCCTCCCGTGGCACACAGCTCCAGAAAATCTCTCTTAAGCAGCTGTTCGTATCAGCCCGAAGCGTGTTTAGGAAGAACACGGCAGAAAACGAAAGTCCTGTCCTTAGATCTCTGAAGAATGCTGGGAAACTTCACGTCTGCCTTTCAGAGAGCGGCTTCTTGGCCTGAAATGGCCCAGGAGATTGTGAGTTGCCAGAATGTAACGCGGACTTGCCGCAGACAGAAACAAGCCGCCAGATTTCGGGCCCACATACCGGAGAAAGCAGAGATGGAAAAAATGTTGATTGTATAGAAAGGCCGCAGGGGCTTAAAAATTCTCCAAACACTTTATCTGTATTGCTCTTTCTTCCTACACAGCAGAGCTACAGCTGGCAATTAGCACAAGTGATGCCCAGCAAACGAAGCCTCAAGAACTTGGTATCTTTTCCCACATGCCTAAAGTTTGTTTAAATTGCCAAGTGTTATTCCTGTTCTAAAATGATAGATTGCTTCCAACTAATCTTTTAAGCTGGAATTGCCATGGTTTGTTTGTTCGGTTCGAACAGAGGATTGGCGTAATGTCATTGGCCTGTTGCATTCTAGTGTTTTCCCTCCTGTCCTCCTGCTTTTTCAGCAGACCTGATTGGTGATGATTTTAAAAAATTAAAATGGAGTAGCAGCACCAGGCTGCCCCACATGGGCAGTCCAAGTATTACTGAAGTCTCTCAGGGTTCCATTTTCCTTCTTTTGGTCTACTAAGATAAATATTTCACGTTCTTTTCCTGTTGCTGGCTACGATGTTCACAAATCAGTTGCTGATTGGCAGTTCTTTGGGCATGGGGCAGAGGTGGGGATTGAGTCCCTCAGTGAGAAGACCAGCACTGGTGCCAAAGTTCCCCTCAGAGCTCTGAACTGCCCCACTGCTGGCCTTCCCCTCTAATGTAAAACCTCGATAGAGTTTTGGGAGTGTTTTTGGTTCAGTTCACCCAGAACAATGCTCAGGGCTAGTACCCCACATGGACTGTCTTTTGCCCTAGGGTAGAATATGCTGGAGAATCTTCTGCAATACACAGAGAGCCAGAGCTCATTTTGTAGCAGGAGCTCCTTTGCATATTAGGCCACACCCCCTAATGTAGCCAATCCTCCAAGAGCTTACAGTGGCCCCCGTTAAGAAGAGCTCTATAAGCTCTTGGAGGATTGGCTACATCAGGGGGTGGTTTAGGACCTGGATGGACCTGGATTAGGACCTGGGAGACCCAGGTTCGAATCTTGGCTGTGCCATGGAAGCTCACTGGGTGACCTTGGGTCTGTCGCACCCTGTCAGCCTAACCTACATGACAAGGTTGGTGTGAGGATAAAACGAAGGAGGGAAGAATGTTGTAAGCCACTTTGGGTTTCCCGTTGCAGTATATGTGGAGTAAACAAATAAATAATAGATTCCCGATCTCGCAGAAGAGGGCGAACAAGATGGTTAAGGGTTGGGGGCCATTTCCCCCCAAGGAAAGGCTAAGGAATTTGGGGATCTTCGGTTTAGAGAACAGAAAGAGGGGACCTGATGGAGGCTGATCAAACTGTGAAGGGGGTGAAGAAAGTGCATAAACTTTACTCCCTCCCATAAGCTGGAATTTAGGAGTGAATGCTAGATGCAGAATGGGCCTATGACTTCAGGAGAGAATCTGTTCTGGTTTTGTTTGTTTCATCCAATGCCTCCCCCGTCCAGATCGCTTGTAAGTTCCAGTGTTCCCTCTAAGCAGAATTAGTGTGAGCTAGCTGACAGTTTTTTAGCCTCTGGCTCACACATTTTTGCCTCAGCTCAAGGAAGGATGGCTCCAGAGCAAACTTGTTTATGCAGCCGCCAATTTGCTTGCTCACAACTTTAATGCCAGGAGCTCACAAAGTAGAATTTTTGCTCACAAGACTCCACACCTTAGAGGGAGCATAGCCTGTAACTCCATCTGAAGTCAGAAACTCGCAGTTCTGTGTGCTATGATTTTTCCTCCAAACACAGGCCGATCTGGGATCTTAGCGCTCGCTTTAAACTCTTGCGCTGCCAGATGTTTAGCATTCTGGGCATATTTCATTCCATAGGTTGTGCTGGAGAAATTGTTATCTGCCAACCTGACTGGACAGCCCAGACCTGGGAATGATTCACGGCGAAATCTAGCCAGATTTATGAGCGCTCTCCCAAATCTCATCTGAGGCTTTAATCCTGAGAAGGGTCCAGTTTCCAAATATCCTGTCTCCAAAGCTGAAGGATGAGTTTTGTTTTTTCAAGAGGGGAAGAGGACGGAGCGGTTCCGGCGCTCTGAAGTCCCTGCAAAAACATGACTCTGACAAATATCTCGCTGCATGAATCACTCGATATTAATTTAGTGGCGAGGAAAGGGCATGGAGGCATTTTTAATTGGACCAAGGAAGATTCCCCCCCCCCCCCTCTGGCTTGAAGGTCATTATTGTTTTGCTTTCCTGGGACTGTCCGGAACGGCTGGGTGGGGGTGGAATTTCCAGGGCAGGACTGCAGTCGCTTGTGTATCTGCCCCGTGGCTCTCAGTCTGGAAGAAAGAAGAGACTTGAAGGCGGGGAGTTCGGGGGGGGGCTCACTCAAATAGTGGAGCCAGAGAGTTTTCCTCCCAGAAGCAGATGGTTTGCGTTGCTCTGCATAAAAGTTGCAGAGATGCTGTGAGACTTCTGATGAGAGCCAATAAGCCAGGCTTTGTATTGCAAAACTGAGTCTTTATTTCTTAATGGTCTTTCAGGAAACACTTGCGTTGTTAGTGATACCACATACAGAAGGTGAGGAACTGATATACTGTATTCAAACAGGAGTTAAAGGGCAGGTACCAATCAGAATAAAACTATCAAGCGCCAAAATGTGCTACCGTTACTTTCTCAGAGAAAAAGGCGCGTAAGCGGAGCTACATTCCCATCCCCGGCCCTGTGTGCGTAATCTACATGCATTCCCACGCAAAAGACACCTGGAAGAGAGGAGGCCCAGTTGCCCAAGGTTACCAGTGCAGCAACAGAGGCTGAGGACAGACTGGCAATCTGGAGTGGGATGAATCCGGAGGCAAAAGCTGCGGGGGGGAAATCCCCCGGGGCTGGCTGTCCACATTGGCCAGGGTATTGCGCAAGATGCCGTTACGGAGTGTTTAGACTGCTGCGGAGTGGCCCCAGGTGGGCCGGCCTCCGCAGCTCGTGATAGGGCTGTTTTGGCAATTTGCGCATGTGCGCATGCGCTCATGTGTGCATATGCGCATGAGCGCTCATGCACAAACTGGCAAAACGCCGCATTCACACTGCCGCCTCCGCTTGCCTCCCGCCTTCTTCCAGTTCACACTGCCTGGAAGCGGGAGGCAAGTGCAAGACGGCCTCCGGACACCGGTTTCTCCCAGTGTCCTTCTAAAGCGCAAGAAAACCGGCTTCAAAGCGGGTAAGTGCGGAAGGGAGCCGAGGGACAGCTGCGCATGTCTGAACAGGCTCCCTTCCCCCACTTCCCATGTGGACCTATTCCGGGGCAGATTGCCAGTCTGTCCTCAACCAGAGATAACTGAAGTCTAGCAAAACAGATGAGTTCACGCTGAAAAGGAGGGGTGGAAAGGAGGGGGGGGGGGAATGGTGGGGGAGGGAAGCCAATGCCGCTCTCCCCCTGCCCCCTGGATCTGAAAAAGGGACTGAGACAAGGAAGCAAACATGACAGGGAACCTGACAGATGCAGGGGATGTGGTGTTGCCAACTCCAGACTGGGAAATTCCTGGAGGGACATCAGCAGGGGGAGGAGGAGGAGGAGATTTGATTTATACCCCACCCTTCACTCGGAGTCTCAGAGCAGCTTACAAACTCCTTTCCCTTCCTGTCCCTACAACAGACACCCTGGGAGGGAGGTGGGGCTGAGAGAGCTCTGGCAGAAACTGCTCTTTCTAGGAAAGCTCTGACAGAATTATGGCTTGCCCAGGGTCATCCACCAGCTGCAAGTGGAGGAGTGGGGAATCAAACCCGGTTCTCCCAGATTAGAGTCCGCGCACTTAACCACTACACCAAACAGGCCATAGAGTCCACCCTTCCAAAGCAGAAATTTTCTCCAGGGGAACTGATCCTGGTCATTTGGAGATCAATTGCAATAGCAGCATATCTCCACGTGCCACCTGGTAGACTCGAACTTTGTTCTACTGCTTCAGACCAACACGGCTACCCACCTGGATCTACTGAAATCATGTATGACTTTCGCCATTGTTGTGAGCTGGTCTGAGCATTTCTGAGAGAATGATAAGCATTTGAAATAAGTAAAAAAAAAGAGAGAGAGAGAGGACAGGGGACCCGCGGGTAGCACTGCAAACCTGCTCCCCAGATTCTGGTGCTGTGACAAGATGGGTTCAGGCGAAGATGGGTTCAGGTGGGTTCGCCGTGTTGGTCTGAAGCAATGGAACAAAGTTGGAGTCCAGTCGCTTTGCATGCCCGCGAAAGCTGATACCCAGAATGAAACTTTGTTGGTCTTAAAGAGAGCCAGTTTGGTGTAGTGGTTAAGTGCGCAGACTCTAATCTGGGAGAACCGGATTTGATTCCCCACTCCTCCACTTGCACATGGCTGGATGACCTTGGGCAAGCCATAGCTCTGGCACAGCTGTTCCCTCAAGGACAGCTTGGGAAAGAGCTCTCTCAGCCCCACCTACCTCACAGGGTGTCTGTTGTGGGGAGGGGAAGGGAAAAGGAGATGGTAAGCCACTCTGAGACTCTTAAGTGAGTGAAGGGCGGGATATAAATCCAATCTCTTCTTCTTCTTAAAGGTCCTGGACTCTAACTTTGCTCAAGTGGGAGCAAGGATACTGAGGGTGTTATGTACTGACCATGCGGTCGCCATGTGCTCCCTTCATTGCGACCGCATGGCCAGAGCACATGGCCAGAGCATGGCCAGAGCACATGGCCAAGAAACTACCTGAGCTTCAGCCAGGTAGAACAAAGGCCAGGTGGATTCAAACCGGCCACCAATCCTGTACCTAGGTTTCTCCCAGGGAACCTATGAAATGTAAATAGACTTCTAATAGCCTATCAGGCCAGTTGGGTGAGGTCAGGGGATTGTCCCTGACCAGCATAAAAGGAGGGCTTCGAGCCCTGGGTTGTATGCTTCATCCGGACCAGCAATAAAGATCATGCTGTTTCACTGTTCCACGGACTCCCGACTCCAATACTTATCAGAGGGGGTCAACAAACACGTTGCAATTCCTTTCTAATTGTATTACGTCATGATAGACCCAGTGTGGGTTTGTGGTGCTGTTTTGGAGCAACCAATTGCTCATTCCACTTTTATAATCTTTGCGCAGTGGAAGTTTGCGGCGCCTCCTTGCGACTGAGCAGAGTTTTGAGGCGTGAGTCTTTCTCCCCAAGGTAATGGCTCTGCTTTGGAGGTATGGGAAGCCGTCCTTCAGCCAGGCTTGTCTTTATCTGTTTTGTTTTGCAGAAGACACCTATGCTTCGGAAGAGGTGGTTGACCAACAGCCGGTGCTGCTGAAAGTGATGGATACGGCTGACCAGGTATGGAGAACTTCTTGGACAATCCCTCCATCTCCTCCCAACTCTCTCTCTCTCTCTCTTTCTCAGATTCTGAGCTAAGGCAATGGGCATGGTGCCTTTGAAGGAGTTCTTCTTGGACTCCACTTGCATATTGATAATAAAGCTGAGAGTGCAAAGAGATTTTAAGTCTCCAGCGGGGTTTCGTCTCCAAAGGAAGCTACATTCAGCCAGCACTGCCTCTGGAACTCCCCGCCACTTGAGGAAAGGGGAGAGGGTGCAATTATGCAAAAGAACCAGGTTCAGTTTCAGACCCGGGGGGCCATGATTCACTTTTCATTATCCCATGTCCTGAATTCCTGTCCTGAATGATCAATCAGACCGATTTCCCACAAGCAGCTGTGCTGCAGTCGCCCTAACATTTGCCCCAGTTGCGTTGGTCAGTTTCACACTCTTTGCTGTGCGGCCGCATTTTGACTCGCAGCTCCCCCCCCGATTTCACCCGCGTCTTCTCGATCTCAAAAAACAAGGATCGAGTTGCTTGTGGGAAATCGGTCACAGTGTCTGCAAAAGCTGAACTGGTTCCCAGCCATCAGCCGCTAGGAAGGCGAAACATCTCTTCCCGAGCCCTCTCTACCTCCCACTAGGTTCAAGTTTTGATCCGGCGGTTTGTGGCGCAGGCCCAAGAGTGGATAGGTTAGGGTCGCCACCCTCCAGGTAGGGCCTGGAGATTTCCCAAAATTACAGCAGATCTCCAGGCTACAGAGATGAGTCCCCCTGGAGAAAGTGGCTGCTTTGGAGGGGGGACTCTATGGCCCTGGACCCCACTGAGGTCCCTCTCCTTCCAAACCCCCCCCCCCCAGACTTGACCTTCATATCTGCAGGAATTTCTCAGTCTAGAGTTGGCAACCTTCCGTTGGGTGGAGCTTTGTTTTTTTTTTTTTGCTGCACCAAAACACCTCAAACGCCATTCTGATGAGAACCGTCAGGTAAACAGGGTAGGGTTTCTCTTAAACCCGAGACCAGAGCTCTTTTTAATTACACTCGAAAAAGCTGAGTCACAGACCTAATGAGCAAATACCAAAGTCAGCCAGCAGTTCCACCTGCCCGGAGGGGCAGAATTTGATAACCTTGTGTAGCATAGAGTTCCCTGGCCCAGGGCGGCCCTGTTGGCATCCGCTGGCGCAATGGCCTCTTCATGCACTGCCAGGCGCAAAATATGTCTGATGGCAGGGGTGGTGGTGTTGTTGTTGAAACAATAGACAAAAGGGGGCAGGATGCTAATAGCTGGACTTTGCAGCCCCCTTCCCTACGAGGAGGGGCTCGGGGTTAAAATTCCTTTTAGAAAAAAGGATATCCCGTAGAAGTTATGATGTTATCCCGTAGAAGTTATGAATGATGTGGAGAGGGCATTATTCACTCTTTCACACAACATGGGCTTCATTCAGACATCGCAACACTGTGGAGTCAGTGGGTTGTGGCCAGTGTTCCCTCTAAGCTGAGTTAGTGTGAGCTAGCTCCGTTTCTTAGCCTCCAGCTCACAGATTTTTGTCTTAGCTCAGGAAGGAGGGCTCCAGAGCAAACTCATATATGCAGCAGACTAATCGCTTGCTCACCATTTTAATGCCAGTAGCTCACCAAGTAGAATTTTTGCTCACAAGACTCCACAGCTTAGAGGAAGCATTGGTTGTGGCTCAGCGATAGAGCCTCTGCTTGGCATGCAGAAGGTCCCAGGTTCAACCCCCGGCATCTCCAGTTAAAAGATCTGGCTGTAGGTGATGTGACAGACCTTCCTCCGCCTGAGACCCTGGAGACCGGCTGCCAGTCTGAGTAGACAATACTGACTTTGATGGACCAAGGGTCTGATTCAGTATAGGGCAGCTTCATGTGGGTTTGATTCCCCACTCCTCCACTTGCAGCTGCTGGATGACCTTGGGTCGGCCACAGTTCTCACAGAGCTGTTCTCTCAAGAGCAGTTGTCTCAGAGCTCTCTCAGCCCACCTACCTCCCAGGGTGTCTGTTGTGGGGAGGGGAAGGGAAAGGAGTGTGTAAGCCGCTCTGAGACTTTGAGTGAAGAGCGGGGTATAAATCCAATCTCCTCCTCCTCTTCTTCTTGTGACACAAAATCAAAATTTGCACTAATCTATCCTCTTGCCAGGTTCATGTGCAAGCCTTACCCCTTTTCCCTTCTTTCTTATGCTGGGAATCCTGGTTAGAAACTAACTCTGCTTTGTGGATTCACTGCCACTAGTTCCCCTGGCCCAACTAGGATTCTAAACCAGAGTTTGATCTAGGTCTAGAATCCCAGATTGTGGAAGGGAAACTAACTTGCAGTGAACCGGCATATTTCCATTTGGGTGTCACGGGATTGTTTCCAATAGGGATTTTTCCACTAGAGAAGAAGGCATGATTTTGAGTCTGCCAACAACCTGGGTTTGTGCAACCCCTGGCTTAATGCGGACTTGCTGGGGCATCTGTATGCCCCCCCCCCCAAAGCACTGCATTTGGTTACGCTATTAACAGTCCTGAACTGTGATTTCAAATCTTTGTTTTTATGGGTTTTTTAGTATAATTTATTGCATGTATTTTATCTATACCGTAAGCCGCCTGAGCTCTGTAAGGAAGAAAGGAAGCTAATAAATGTTTTAAATGTTTTGGAGAGCCACTTTGGTGTAGCGGTTAGGAGCACAGACTCTAATCTGGGAGAACCAGGTTTGATTCCCCACTCCTCCACATGCAACCAACTGGGTGACCTTGGGTCAATCACAAGTTCTCTCAGAGCTGTTCTCTCAAGAACAGTTCTCAAAGAGCTCTCTCAGCCCCACCTACCTCACAGGGTGTCTTTTGTGGGGAGGGGAAGGGAATGGAGATTGTAAGCCGCTCTGAGACTCCAAATGAAGGGCAGGGTATAAATCCAGTCTCTTCTTCTTAAATAAATGGGATGAACAAGCATAAAATTATGGAAAGTGTGTGGAGAGGGAGGATTTTTCACCCTTGATGTTACCAATAGTTTGTCGGGGTCACCAGTGAAACAAAGAGGCTGTTATTCAGGGCAGGCAAAAGAAAGCACCTGACTTCACACTTGTGGAGCGCGGAACTCACTGCCACAAGAATGTGGTCTATCAGCAGCTATGAGGCATGATATCGGAACCTCTGTGTGGGAAAGCGGGCGTGGCTTGGAACTGCAGAGAAAATTAAAGGGCCGCATCAATCACTAAAAGATTTAACAAAATAAGTCCAAGGATCCAATAAATATACCTTATTACTTGGCTAAAAGTTCCCTATGCATTACGCCAACAGGCATCTTCAGGGGAATCCGTACAAATCGCAATTTGCCTTTTAAAACAATGTTTGATTTATTTCCATAATTTTAACGAATTGCTATAAAATAATGAGAACTCAGTACTGTATTTGTATACTTTATTACACATTCTCCTAATTAATTAATTATCGTATGGCATTATGTATAGAATAGCCAGGAGATCCTAAGATTGTCTGGCAGCCAGTTCTAGCTCTTTAGCATTATGCAACACTAGGTAGCAAACTAGACTTGTTTTTAGGGCAAGAGACGTTTCAGAGGCGGTTTGCCATTGCCCGCCTCTGTGTCATGGCCCTGGTATTCCTTGGAGGTCGCCCTTCCAAATACTAGCCTGGGCCGACCCTGCTGAACTTCCGAGATCCGACAGGATTGGGCTAGCCTGGCCTATCCAGGTCAAGGCTCCAGATTCCCTTTAAGAAGCCTGTTGGTGAAACACATGGGGAATTTTTAGCCTGAGTACTAAAATCTATTTTTTCGTTACTTTACTTTCCCCATCGGCCTTGGTTTTAATTTTTATCTCTGGGCTCAGTGCCGGCCTTCTGAAAATGCAGCGCCAAGAAGGGCTGAGTATCCAAAAGTGAGAGCCAGTTTGGTGTAGCGGTTAGGAGCGCAGATTCTAATCTGGGAGAACCGGGTTTAATTCCCCATTCCTCCACATGCAACTGTCTGCAGGTATGACTTTGGGCCATTCACAAGCAGTGTTCCCTCTAAGGTGAGTTAGTGTAAGCTAGCTCACAGGTTTTTAGCCACTGGCTCACACATTTTTGTCTTAGCTCAGGAAGGATGGCTCTGGAGCAAACTAATTTATGCAGTAGCCAGATCACTCGCTCATGACTTTCATGCCAGGAGCTCACAAACTAGAAGTTTTGCTCACAAGACTCCACAGCTTAGAGGGAGCATTGGTCACAAGTTCTCTCAGAGCTGTTCTCTCAAGGGCAGTTCTCGAGAGAGCTCTCTCAGACCCACTTGCCTCCCAGGGTGTCTGTTGTGGGGAGGGGAAGGGAAAGGAGGTTGTCAGCCGCTCCTTTGGGTAGTGAAGGGCAGGGTATACATCCAGTCTCCTCCTCCTCCTCTTCTTCTTCTTCTTTGTTTGGAGTGGACCCTTTCCCTTGAACTCAGCCTCCCACTATGGCCGGTAACAATTCCTGACGATGCGCTTGTCCGCCAGGATGCCCCCAGCAGCTGTGAACGCTACCTGAACTGGGCCCACGCCTACCTGGTGGTCTACAGCATCAACAGCCGAAAGAGCTTCGAGGGCTCCCAGCAGTACCTGGATATCCTCGCGCTCCACTTGAAAAACACCCAGCATGAAGCCCCCGTTCTCCTCGTGGGAAACAAGCTGGACATGGAACAGTACAGGTGAGGAGAAGACTATAGGTGAGGGATACGCTCGTTCCGATGTCCCCGGTGGCCGCTGACCTCTTTCCTGGTGCCTTCTAAATGTTTTTAGAACGTGGGCCAGGCCAGGAGGGAATGGGGAGGTCCACCAGCCAGGCTCAGTCTTTTCCCTTGCACAAGCACGGTTCAATAGCGACTGTGCGCTTCAGAGGGAGCCACAAAGCTTAACACATACAGCTCCATAGCACTGTTTTCCTGTGGGTGCAGAAGTGCTGTAGGCACAGCTGGCCTGCCTCGTTCGCTGCAAAGCAGAAGCCTGGACTGCACACACAAGCTGACGCATGCAAGAGTTCCACATGAAAACCATAGACCGTGGGAAGGTCTGGATGGGGGACGCAGCTCTGCAGTGTCGTCTGAAGTGGAAGGAATCTCGGCATCCCCAAGTCATTGCTGTTTACAGCGGAACCAGATCGTTGTCAGTTCTTTGCTTAGGTTGTCATCCTACCCAGTGCTTCCCAGAGAGACCTAGAAAGAGGAGGTTTCTGCCCCAAGACGTTTCCAGTGGGCTTTTCCACACTGAGTTGTACGGATGCCAGCCTCCAGGTGGGAGCCGGGGATCCCCTGAAATTACAGCTGATCTCTAGACTACAGAAATCAGGTCCCCTGGAGAAGAGGGATGCTTTGGAGGGTGGGCTCTATGACAGTGTACCCCACCAAGTTTCCTGACCTCCCCAGGCTCCATTCATCAAATCTCCATGTGTTTCCCAACCTTGATTTGGCCACCCTACACCCCCCCCAATCCCCTGCCGGTAGCCGAGGGGGACCTGGCAACCCTAGTTAAGAACAGAAGAGAGAAGCCAATGTTGGATCTGGCCAATGGCGAATCCAGTCCAACACTCTGTGTCACACAGTGGCTAAAAATACCAGGTGCCCTCAGGAGGACCAGCAGTGGGGCCAGAACTCCAGAAGCCCTCCCACTGTTGCCCCCACAAAGCACCAAGAAGACAGAGCATCACTTGCCCCAGACAGAGTGTTCCCTGTATACCTTGTGGCTACTAGCCACTGATGGACCTCTGCTCCTTCTGTTCATCCAACCCCCTCTTGAATGTCTATGCTTGTCGCTGCCACCACTTCCTGCGGCAGTGAATTCCACGCGTTCAACTTAACTCTTTGGTTGCAGAAGGACTTCCTTTTCTCTGTCCTACCCCGACTGCTCAGCAATTTCATGGAGTGCCCATGAATTCTTGCATTGTGAGAAAGGGAGAAAAGGACTTCTTTCTCTGCCTCCTCTATCCCATGCATAATTTTGTAAACCTCGATCATGTCATTTCTCTAAGCTAACAAGCCCTAACCTCTTTAACCTTTCCTCATAGCAAAAGTGTTCCCTTAATCATTTTAGTTGCTCTTTTTTGTACCTTTTCTAATGCTATAATATCTTTTTCGACATGCAGTGACCAGACCTGTACTTAGTATTCCGAATGAGGCTGCACCATAGATTTATACACAGGCCTTATGATACTGGCTGATTTGTTTTCAGTTCCCTTCCTAATAACCCCCAGCATAGCAGTGGCCTTTTTTATTGCAGTCGCACACTGAGTCAACATTTTAAGTAAGTTATCTACCATGACTCCGAGATCTCTCCCCTCGTCAGTTACCGCCAGTTCGGACCTCATCAACATGTATTTATAGTTGGGATTTTTGGCTCCAATATGCATTACTTTGCACTTGCCCATGTTGAACTTCATTTGCAACATTGATGCCCACTCTCCCAGCCTCAATAGATCCCTCTGGAGCGCCTCACAGTCCTCCCTGGTTCTCACTGCCCTGAACAACTTTGTGTCATCTGCAAACTTAGCCACTTCACTGCTTACTCCCAACTCCAAGACTGATTTCCCACGAGGTGCTGCTCCGGCGTTGTTCTTCCCTTTGCCCCGATGGTGTGCTTGAATTTCCCACTATTTGCCCCACACCACATTTTGACCCGCGGCTTCACCCGAATTCCCCCATGGCTTCAGTGATCCTGTTTTTTATGGTACCTCACTGCTTACCACCCTCCTCTGAGAAAATCACCCATTTATACTCACTTTCTGTTTTCTGTTAATTAACCAGTTTTTAATCCATGAGATGACTTGTCCTCTTATCCCATGACTGCTGAGTTTACTTAGGAGCCTTTGATGAGGAACTTTATCAAAAGCTTTCTGGAAGTCTAGGTAAACAACATCTATTGGGTCACCCTTGTCCACATGTTTGTTTACTCCCTCAAAGAACTCTAAATGGTTAGTGAGACAACTTACAGAATATGCCTTATAGAATCCATGCTGATTCTTCCTCAATAGCTTCTGTTCATCAATGTGCTTACTAATCCTATCTTTAATAATGGATTCCACCAGCTTACCTGGTATTGATGTAGGTCTGACTGGCCTGTAACTTCCCGGATCTCCTTTGGAACCTTTTTAAAAGATGAGGGTTACATTAGCTACTTTCCAGTCCACGGGAATGGAGGCAGATTTTAGTGATAGATTGCATATTTTTGTCAGGAGATTCGCAAGTTCACATTTGAGTTCTTTCAGAATACTTGGATGTATGCCATCTGGGCCTGGTGATTTGTCAGTTTTTAATTTGTCTGTCAGTCATAGGACCTCCTCTCTCGTCACCTCAATCCAACTCAGGTCTTTCAGTACTCTCCAAAAATTGTCGGTTCTGTAGTGGGAAAACACCTCCCATCTTTGACAGAGGCAAAAAAACCCATTCGGCTTCTCAGCCATTTCGCTATCATCCTTTAGTAATCCTTTTACCCCTTGGTCACCCACTGCCTCTCTGGCTGGTTTCCTGCTTCTAGTGTATTTGAAGAAAGTGTTATTGTTGATCTTTATGTTTTTTGCTATACGCTCCTCCTGTTCCCTTTTTGCTTGCCTGATCACCGACTTGCATTTTATTTGCCACAGCCTGTGTTCCCTTCTATTTACCTCACTCGGACTAGCCTTCCACCGCTTAAAGGAATCCCTCTTACCTTTTACTGCTTCCATTACTTTGTTAACCATGCAGGCCTTTTTAAATACATATTTGTACCTTTCATAAACTGTGGTATACATTTTATCTGAGCTTCTAGGATTGTAGTTTTAAAAATCAACATTTCTGGCTCCCCTTTCCAGGCAGATCACCAAGGCCGAGGGGGCATCTCTCGCCACCAAATATGGCTGTTTGTTCTACGAAGTCTCGGCCTGCCTGAATTTCGAGTCCGTGCAGCACATCTTCCACGAGGCCGTTCGGGAGGTGAGGCGGGAGATGGAGCGGCACATGGCTGTCCGCCCCCTGTTCATCATTGAGGAGAAGTCCCCCCTCCACCTCCTCCCGCCAGCCGCCGTGGCCTCCAAGCACAGCTTGGCCACCTTCAACACACTCTCCACCGTCAACTACAAGGAAATCCCTTCAGTGGCCCAAGCCAAACTGGTCACGGTGAAATCCTCGCGGGCTCAGAGCAAGAGGAAGGCCCCGACATTGACTTTGCTGAAGGGCTTTAAGATATTTTGAGGTGGGACAGCACAGCGGTGCTACAGACCAAAGAGGAAATGAGCCTCCGCCAATGGACTGCACGGAACCTTGGGAACAATTTGGTGGCCATTTTGAAGACCAATGTTTTGCAAATTGTGCAGCTGTGGTTCTGCCACAAAGCACTCTGGGAGAAACAGTGGAACAGATTGTGGGCAAACCATGGATGAAAGGGCCCCAGAGATCCTCTGGGTCAAACCAATGATTTCTATCTACCCTGCCACATTTGGGCCCTGGCTGTCCTCCAAAGAATTCAGGCCAGTGTTTCTGGCGCTCTCCGCCTCCGTTTAATCTTCAAAACCACCTTGTGAAGGAGATTAAGATGAGAAAAGATAGTGGCTGCCCCAAGGTAGATCAAGATGGGTCTCTGTGTTAGTCTGTCTGTAGCAGCAGAAAGGAGCAAGCGTCCAGTGGCACTTGAAAGACTAACCAAATTTGTGGCAGGGGAGGAGCTTTTGGGAGTCGCTGCTCACTTCTTCAGAGTGATTCACGAAAGCTCCTCCCTGTCAGACTCCTGGATAAATCAGTTCCCAACAACATTCACTCTAGAGAATGATAGGTTTATTGAGACAGTGATAGGATCCAGAATGGACACTGGTTGTGTTAGAACTGAAGGTAAAGGCATGAAAGCAACAGATGTACATGGTTAGAGCAAGGTCCCTAAAACGGCCATGACCAATCACCCCGGAGTATTCCCCCCACCAAAAGCAATGCCTAGCAACACTCCCGCCCCTGCTATGCCATCCCCCTAATTTGTAAAATGAAGCGGCGTAGCAAGTTGTGAGGCTTCTGAGCTGACACTATCAGACCAGACCTTTGATAAAAGCAAAGTTCTTTTATTCCAATAATGGTTCAGGTTCTCGATGTTTGTTAGAGATACATGACAGCAGGTAACATGGGTTAATATACCTTCAGGCACAGTTGAACATGGGCATTGGGCCAATCAGAGCGGATACAAAGAAGCGGGAAAAAGTGGCAACCGTTCAGTTCTCACAGAAGAGGTGGGAAAGCAATAAACATTCCCTTCCTGCCCTGTGCGACCCAAATGGGTGAACGCTAGGCTAAACATTTGGCTAGAAACAATCTGAGAGTCCCCAAGGTTAGAATAGCAAGATAAAATACTTCGAGCCTCAAAGGCCTGTGGGAGTGGACGGATGCGATAGTCCCAGTTGTTTATGTGACGTTCAGGAATGTAGCACGCCACCCTCCCGGGAAGGGATAGTTACATTTAGCAGAGCAGATTTTATACTTCAAGGCAAGCAGTAAATAACACATGGCCGCAATATAGATCACAGACACAGAAAGACAAGCATTCTATTGTCAGATTTTGACACAAGTCTGGTTTCCCAGAGGTGATAAGCAAGCAAGCTACTTCAAAGCAACCTAGCAACGTAAAAGCATCTTCCATTCACACTTTCCCACTCCATCCCTCCGGTTACTACGGCAAAACAAGAAATAAAATTAATAGCAAGTTTGACACTCTCCTGCCACAAATTTGGTTAGTTTTTAAGGTGCTACTGGACTCTTGCACTTTTCTATAGCTGCTCCATGGTTATCCAGTGACCTGATGGGGAGTTTGAACTTGTGCCATCCCATTACTGGAGTGATCCTCATTTTCCTGCATCTCAGTTGGCAGTGGGATTTGTACAGTCCCCCGTCCCCCCCAAACTATCTGTGTGTCATAGCGGTGGGGGAAACTGCACCTGGTTGTCTTTTTTATTGTGTTGGTGAGGCTGCCACAGCATGAGGCTCTGGTAGGGGAAGGAGGCCGGAACCTTCTCCTTGCCAGACGAACGAGATTTAGGTACAGTTCCTCCTCCGCCACCGTTGCAGGTGTCTCACATGGGCATGGCCGGGGGTGCAAACTTTTGGTGCGAGCCGAAGGCTAAGAATTCACTTGCCCCTTTGCTCTTAGTCCGTTTCCCACGTCCGTGAGTGAACTGCTAAAACTAGCTCCAGCCCAGGTTGTAGGAACAGATACTGGCCCCTTTCATGTTACCTTTCTAAACTGGATGTTACTCATTGTTGGCCCGATTTCAAGTAAAGCGATACAGGGATGGAGGTTTCATACAGTGAATTTCTTTCCATTAACGAGCTGTCTCTGAAGTGCTATGGACATTTCAAACAGTGCTGCTTCCCCCCCCCCCGCCTTTTTTTGCTGTGGGCTCTTCCAAGGGACTTTTTTTTAATGTTCTAATGTGAGCACTATAGCACTTAATGGAGTCAGTGCATCTCAATGGTGCTGCTATAGCACTGCAGTGCTGTAGCAGTTTAGTGCTATAGCACTCACATTAAAATGTTTAAAAAGTCTGAGAAAGATCATGCTGCAAAAAAGGGCAGGGGGAAGCGGCATTGTAGGAAGTGCTATGGACATTTTAAACAACACACTACAGCGATTCAGAAGCACAACAAGGAGTTGAAAACGGGGGGGGGGGGAGCAGTTTCCCTCAAATGTGGTTCAACCATGCTTTGCTAACCTGACGCAAGCGGGTTTGTATGAACAGGTAAATAAATTCTGCTAGCAGCCGGTTACTAAAACGGGTCTGTCTGAAATGACCGAAAAAATCCACTAGCAACCAGTTACTAAAGCGAAATAAAAAGGCAGTTTGAAAGGGGTTACAGTCCGTTCTTCTGTTTGGTTGCTTTAATGCTGTGGGGTCTTGGGAGCAAAAATTCTACTTTGTGAGCAGCTGGCATTAAAGTTGTGAGCAAGCCATTTGGCTACTGCATGGAACCCTCCTTCCTGAGCTGAGACAAAAATGTGTGAGCCAGAAGCTAAAAAAAAACGGTGAGCTAGCTCACACTAACTTAGCTTAGAGGGAACATTACCTTTAAGTAGGATTTTTGCATTTGGAAATTCACTTGGAGTCCCCAGGTGGGGAGGAAAACAGGAGGATGAAGGCCCAAATCAGTAAGAAACAAGGGCTGCCGTGGCTGCTGCCACTGGGACCACGCCATGCCTGCTTGCTGCTGGTATGCATGCCGCCAGGTTAACGGATAGATCTTCACGCCGGGCAGACACTGGGATCACATGAAGCCTGCAATGGAAGCTGAACTGGTGGTTCGGGAAGGATGGCACACCGCCAGTGAGTTCCAGGAGCTGCAAGAGAAGAAGCCAGGCTGGACCAGAAGGAATGGTTGCAACACTGAAAAGTAGGGTTGTCAACCTCCAGGCGACACCTGGAGATCTCCCACTGTTACAATTGATCTCCAGACGACCAAGATCAGCTCCCCTGGGGAAAATGGCTGCTTTGGAGGGTGGCCTCTATTGCACTGAACCCTGCCAAGGTCCCTCCCCTCCCCAAACCCCACCCTCCCCAAGCTCCCCCCCCCCCAAATTTCCCAGCAGCTTTCAACCCAGAGCTGGCAACGCTACTGAAAAGGGACTCACAGGTCTTGTGCCATCCCCGGCTCGGTAAGAAAGTCCAGATCAGATCTTTCACTTCGATCAAAACCACAAAGCTTCTTCCTGTTCCCTACCAGAGACTCCTTCCCGTGGCTCCCGCAAAAGAAGGCATTCCCATTAGAGTTGCCAACCCCCAGGTGGGGCCTGAAGATTCCCCAGAATTACAATTGATCATTTGCGGACTACAGAGAGATCAGTTCCCCCTGGAGAAAATGGCTCCTTGGGAGGGTGGACTTCTGGCATTGTACCCTGTGGAGGTCCTCGCCCTTGTCCCTGAACCCCCCAAATCTCCAGGGATTTCCCAACCTGGAGCTGGCAACCGAAACTTCTCATTCACAACCTGTTTCCGGGACCAAAGGCATTGGCCAGGCCTTTGGCCCTCTGCCCAAACAGGACAGAGTGTCCAAGAAGTTCATCGGAACCAGGTCGTGGATCCCACCAGCACAGGGGTCCCCAAGTGGTGACCGTGGGTACAAAGGAACCAGCTGGAACATTTCCTGCTGCTAGAGTTGCCCACCGCTGGCCAGCTGGCTGGTGAAAGGATATCCCCCCCCACAACAGGGACATCACATGTGACGTGACTGGGTCACCCGGAAGTGACATCGACACACTGGTAATGTTGAGGGGTGATGCTCTGGCTTTTGGGCAAAACTCTATGGTTTGATGCCAGTTCTACCATAGAGTTTTGCCCCAAAACCAGAGTGTCGCCCCCAACATGCTGACATCACTTCCAGGTGATGCAGGTACATTGTGTGTAATGTTGCTGTTTAGGGGAAATGGGGAGCGACATCACTGCTGGAACAGCCCCCCCCCCCCATCAAAAGGGACTGGCAACCCTGTCTGGTGCCCACAATTGGAGATTAGATTGGTTGTGAAGATTTTTTAAAACGATACTCTGGTGGTGGCGGCGGCGACCAGTTTAGTGTAGTGGTTAGGAGCGCGGACTCTAATCTGGGAGAACCGGGTTTGAGTCCTGACTCCTCCACATGCAGCTGCTGGTGTGACCTTGGGTCAGTCACAAGTTCTCCCAGAGCTGTTCTCTCAAGGGCAGTCCTCAATAGAGCTCTCTCAGCCCCACCTACCTCACAGGGTGTCTGTGGTGGGGAGGGGAAGGGAAAGGAGTTTGTAAGCCGCTCTGAGACTCCTTTGGGTAGTGAAGGGCGGGGTATAGGTCCAATCTCTTCTTCTCCTCTTCATCACAGCACATGAAAGTAAGCGGTGGCAGCCATTTTGCGGCTGGCTCCTCCTTCCTCCCGCAGCAGCCCTTCTGTGCCAGCCATTCTGTGCCTGTTCCCACCACTCTGTGTCAGAATTGCAAGGTGCCCTCAGGCTGGGAAAGGCTGGGGACTCCTGCTCGAGGCTAATCTGCTCGGATGGCTGGCTGGGGATCATTCCTTATCCTGTATGTAAGGCTGGGTATATGCCAGTTGATCCCAGAGGCTGAACCCGGGGGCTTCGACTGGCGCACGTCTTCGGAGCTATGGCCCATCCCCTGAAACACTGGAGTACCCTGTCTGCACATACCCTTCCTCTTTGCTTTGCACAGAAGTCTCCAAATCCTCGATTCGGCACCATTTCATACAGTCTAGTCCAATGTTCCCTCTAAGCTGAGTTAGTGTGAGCTGGCTCACAGTTTTCTAGCCTCCGGCTCACACCTTTTTGTCCTAGCTCAGGAAGGATGGCTCCAGAGCAAACTAATTTATGCTGTAGCCAAATTGTTTGCTCACAACTTTAACGCCAGTAGCTCACAAAGTAGAATGTTTGCTCACAAGACTCCAGAGCTTAGAGGGAGCATTGGCCTAGTCTCATTATGTTGCCTAAAGGTAAGTTCATTATTTGGGATAAACGCGAGATCACGTGTGGACTTCGACAGCAGGATGTCAGTCTAAATGCTCTGTGTGCATTTGGGGAGACTGCAAGTGATGCTTTCCAGGGGACGTTAATATCTGGGGGCCTGCATCCGGAGGACAAAACTCACATCACAGAAGACGCAACAAGACACCCAGTTGGGCAGGCCCGAGGTTCATTCCTATGCCAGTTTTTGTTCCTGGCTCTGCCCCCCCCCAAGACACCTGGCTTCAGCGAGGAGAATTAATTGCTGCAAAACCAACGCAAAATTTTTCTATGTTTGCAACCCATGCTTTCTAATCATTTGGAACGTGTTTTTCTTTGGCAAGAAATGAGGCAGTAAAAGGGAAAATGCAGAGGTGGTGTTAAGTACCGGGTTCTGGACGCATTGCCGTGATCAGCTCTAGTTTATTTAGTGATTTCAGGAACACGACGGGCTGAAAACCTGGTCTTGCTACCATTTATAAAGTCTGCAAAGACCACACCCTAACACACGCCACCACCACCGATAGGCTATTTACATTACACTACTACGCTATAAGTCAATTCCAGGATCCTGGTCTGCTATTCTGGGGGAAACAAGCTCATGTACCAGTGCGCGTCTGCATGGACAGATAGCACCTGCCAATGAAATGAAAGTGTAGTGCTTCTTCTTTTCGGTTTTATGAGTCCACAACAAAGATTGAATTTAACATCTGGTTGAATTTGACCGTCCCGCTCGTATCATTCCAGTTCCAAAAAAACCCCCGTCCGTACTTGTTCCTCGTTTCAAACCATACTGGTTCTAGTTTAAAAATCTGCGGCTGATTTTACACCTCCCCTCTAAAGTAGTTTGACTGCTGTCTTTTCCTGTGCTGATTTCACAGTGGTGTGAAATTTCACTCCAGGGGGTTTAAGTGCACTAAGAAACCACAATTGTTTAAAGCAGAATAAAGCGGTATAATACTAGCTTGACCACAGGAGGGCAATTAGTAGATATGGACATTTCAGTGGCAGCACGGTTTCACACCGCACAGAGGTATGGGCAGGTTTTTTTGGAACTAGAATGATTCCAGCGGGAAAGTCAGATGTAAAATCAGCCTGCGTCTATATTCGTTAATTGTCCTCTTGTGGTCAAGCGAGCATTACACTGCTTTAGACAGATCCTGTTCCTTACCGCTCTTCACACCAAGGACTGCTTTCATTCCGGTCTTGAACATACATAGACATTTTCTCCACTAATTCTCTGACAATTACACCAGGCGGCGCAACGCGCAATGGACGAGCTTGTGGCAAAAGCGTCAGCAGGCTAACCACAGCCCCTCCCGTTTCCCACCCTGTCAGCGCCCCCCCTCCCCCCCCCCCGGTCAGGCGTCGACAATATTTCCAAATATTTATTTGGGCTCTTAGAGACCCCCTTTCCAAATGTTTTCTGTCTTTCGTCGCTAGTTCCGCCATCATCATAACCCCGCCCCTCCATCCCTCCCCGACCTGGGTTGTGTTTTCCCACACATTGGCTAGTTCGGTCATGTGTTAAGGCATGTGTTTATCATCCTGCATTTATTTGGATTTCTAATCCTGCCTACCCCTCCTTTTTTCTGCTACATTCATTCGCCTTCTGAAGTATACTGGGTTCAAACGTGTTTAGTCATCAGCTCCTAGTTTATTAGTGATTTCAGCCATGGGGACCGAAGCCGGGTATTTATGTCCTAAAGGTCCCCCACCACACACACACCCTACTCCCAGTGATAGGCTATTTTCAGTACATTGTTTCTCAATTGGTTATTTCCAGGATCCCTGCTTCCCTAGTGGTCCCTCTTTGGAACCTAGCCAGCTTTTGTTGTGCGTCTCAAGCTCACGCTGTTTTCAGCCCTCTCAATGGGATGCAACTCACTCAGAACATTACACCTTCCATACACCCTGGCCCATATACCACACAACGCCCCCAACGTGATGAGCTCACTTTCTGACCTCATTGCATTGGAGACGTCACCGCACGGTGGTGTTGTTTGGGGGCGGGGTTTCCCTCGCCAGCCAGTGGCAGGCAGAAGGCCCCCCAAACGCGGGAACCCTAGGAGATCTCCAGGCCTCACCAGGAGGCTGGCAAGCCTAAGAAGTCCCCCATGCCACTTACCCACCAGGAATCTGCCCAGTCAGCTAAAAAAAAAAGTCAACCTGTTCCTTGCACTTAGAAGAAGAAGAAGAAGAAGAAGAAGAAGAAGAGATTGGATTTATACCCCGCCCTTCACTCACTTAAGAGTCTCAGAGCGGCTTACAAACTCCTTTCCCTCCCCCTCCCCACAACAGACACCCTGGGAGGTAGGTGGGGCTGAGAGAGCTCTGAGACAACTGTCCTTGAGAGAACAGCTGGTACAGAGCTATGGCTTGCCCAAGGTCACCCAGCAGCTGCAAGTGGAGGAGTGGGGAATCAAACCCGGTTCTCCCAGATTAGAGTCCGCGCACTTAACCACGACACCAAACTACATACCCTAGAAGGTATGAGGCAGGGGGAACTTCTCTACTTTGTAGACTAATCTAAAATAATAAGGGGACACGCCTGTGAGGGGCTCTAGTCTCACACACCCCAACAAACTATATCTCCCAGGATTCTTTGGGGCAGGGGAGCCATATAAGGTTGTGTCCATACATTCAGGTGGGGCAACCGTGTTGGTCTGAAGCAGCAGGACAAAGTTTGAGTCCGGAGGCCCCTTTAAGGCCAACCAGGTTTTATTCGAGGTTCCCTGCTGCAGGCATGTGAGAGCTTCTACCTTTTATAAAACCTGGTTGGTCTTAAAGGGGCCGCCGGACTCAAAGGTTGTCTCTGGGGACTGTCTTTTCCTTCTTCTGATGCTGTTTCCGAGTTTATTTCATTCTCCCCTCGTCTTGGGTTACTTGCAGGGTGGTAGACAGTTAAGGACAGCGGCACTGCGCTTTCAGAGAAAACAAAATCACCGGTTAATTCCCCCACCCCCTTTTTTTGTGTCAGTGGGAGAAGGGTAAAAGCTTTCCTTTCCGTCTCAAGCTGTGCTCCCTGTGGGTGTTGTTGGTTTTTTTTAAAATGACCTTTAGCTATTTGCCTTGCGGTTTCTGCCAACTCTTGTGGAAAGTATGTTAATAAAGGAAACTTTGGGAAAGCCAAGTGTGGGAATCTTCTGTTTCATTTTGCTTGTCGGCGCCAGATCAGTTTTCCTTCCTTGATTTGGATTAGATTTATACAGCTGTAGGTAGGTAGGTAGGGTTCCCGGCTCTGGGCGGGGAAATACCTGGAGATTTTGGGGGGTGGAGCCTGCGGAGGGCAGGGTCCTCAGCAGGGTACAATACCATAGAGTCCACTCTCCAAAGCAGCCATTTTCTCCAGGGGAACTGACCTCCAGGGGAACTGACCACTTGCACCTGGCTGGATGACCTTGGGCAAGCCACAGCTCTGTACCAGCTGTTCCCTCAAGGACAACTTGGGAAAGAGTTCTCTCAGCCCCACCTACCTCCCAGGGTGTCTGTTGTGGGGAGGGGAGGGGAAGGGAAAAGGAGTTTGTAAGCCGCTCTGAGACTCCAAGTGAGTGAAGGGCGGGGTATAAATCTAATCTCTTCTTCTTCTGTCAGTTTGGTGTAGTGGTTAAGTGTGCGGACTCTAATCTGGGAGATCCGGGTTTGATTCCCCACTCCTCCACTTGCACCTGGCTGGATGACCTTGGGCAAGCCATAGTTCTGGCACAGCTGTTCTTGAAAAAGTTTCTGTCAGAGCTCTCTCAACCCCACCTACCTCACAGGGTGTCTGTGGTGGAAAGGAGAAGGGTTTGTAAGTCGCTTTGAGACTCCCTTAGGTAGTGAAGAGTGAGGTATAAATCCAATCTCTTCTTCTTCTGTCATCTGTGTTGGAAATGTATGAGTTGCAAGGTCCAGATTCCAGTCATTAGAGGGTTGATCTGTTTACCTTCAGGGCTATTGTTTAGACTGACCTGGAAGGAAACCTGGCAGACAGACAATACAAGAAAAGCCCAAAAATATAAAGGAGTATTGATTGGTTAATGTATTCAGGTGATTTCCTTCTAGGGGTCAAGAAGAAGCATATTCTCCATTGTTGTTGTGTGACCATGTGTCTCTAGCAGTAGCAAGCAAGATGTAGCTTGGATATGTTTGTTTGTTTGTAGGTTTCCTGTGTACCCTTTACCCTTAGAAACAAACCATTTTTAAACAGAAAGAAATGTCTCCTCTCTAGTGAACTCTGTATTTACCGTATTTTTCGCTCCATAAGACGCACCTGATCATAAGACGCACCTTGTTTTTAGAGGAGGAAAACAGGAAAAAATGAAACAGAAAGAGAGAGAGAGAGAGAGAGAGATAAAGGAAGGAAGGAGGAGGAGAGAGAGAGAGAAAGAGAAAGGAAGAAAGAAAGGTGGGGACAGAGAGAGAGACAGAAAGACAGACAGACAGACAGAAAAAAGGAAAGGAAGGAAGGACGGGAGAAAGATAGAGAAAGGAAAGAAGAGAGACGTCGGCATGCCATGCAAAGCCAGGCCTTCCTGTGCAAAGTAGCCACGGAGCTTAATCTGTGGGCGGGGCTTTCTGCTGCTGGCTGTCTTAAAGGGGAAAAGCACTTAAAGGGAAAGAGTACTTAGCCTGGTGGGGTTTTTCCTGCCGTTTCCCTTTTAAGTCTTAACAGCTCAGGCCCAGCAGGGAGGGGCGGGGAAGGCTGGGATGCCAGCCTGAATGGCGTTCCCCTGCATTCCTGCTGAAGAAAGAGCCCTGCTACAGGTAAGAAAAGCTCCATATTCGCTCCATAAGACGCACACACTTTCCCCCCCACTTTTTTTGGGAGGAAAAGTGCATCTTATGGAGCGAAAAATACGATAAGTGAACTCTGTATTTTTTACTATTTTCCCCCAGCAGTCTGGAGCTCAATTGTAATAGGGGGAGAGCTCCAGGTCTCACCTGGAGATTGGCAACCCTAGCTGTTGGATCCCATACTTAACCCATCGATGGCACTGAAATTCTGGGGCATATACTGGGATGACCCAGAGACCCCGTTTCGAATCCCCACAGTGCCATGTAAGCTCACTAGGTGACCTTGGGCCAGTCACACACTCTCAGCCTAACCTACCTCACAGGGTTGATGTGAGGATAAAATGGAGGCGAGAATGGTGTAAGCCGCTTTGGGTCTCCATCGGGGAGAATGGGGAGGAGAAAATAATCATGAGGCTCAGAGGTGGGACCTGGACCGCAAGAGACCAAGCAGCCCTACGAAGAGGAAAGGCTGAGGGACTTGGGAAGTTTCAGTCAGGAGAAGGGGAGGCAGAGGCGGAACTCGCAATGGCGGGTTGAAATTAAGGCCGGGGAAGGGACCGGCTGGATCTTCGGGGAAACTTTCTTACAGTCCGAGTTGTCAACAGTGGAATGGGCTGCCTGGGGAGGTGGTGAGCTGTCAGATCCTCTGCCATTAATTGTCCTGTGTTCTGTGTCTCTATCAGTAATTTAGAGATTTACTGCCAGCCTTGAAGTTTATTGCCTGTCTCGCTTAATGTGTCTTTTTTGTTCCCCGGGAGGATGGCTTGCCGCATTCCACCACGTCACATAAACAGTCTGGCTATCTTCCCGAACCTCCTCCCTTTTCTCTCTCGAGCGTCTCGAATGTCTTATCTTGCTTTTGTAACCTTGGGGAACTGCTGAACTGATTTTAGCCAGGTGCCTGGCCTGTGAATTGCAAGTAGAGTTCACTAAGGGGCATTGTGGGGGGGGGGGGGGTGTTAGTGCTTTGCGCTTTTTCTGTGGGAATTAACGGTTGGGGTTTTCGCGCTTTTTTGTGTTAGCTCTGACTGGTTCTTCACCTGCCCTTACCTTACTGTGAATGGTATATTAATCCCTGTTGCCTGTAACTAGTTATCTCTAACAAACATTGAGTACCTGAACCATCATTAAGAAATAAACTGACTTTTGCTTCATCAAAGGCCTGGCTTATTTGATTCGACTCAGAAGCCTCACATGAGCTCCCCCTCACTGGCAGTCTTCAAGCAGCGGCTGGACAAACCCTTGTCCGAGAGGCTCTAGGCTGATCCTGAATTGAGTAGGGGGTTGGACTGGATGGCCTCTAGGGCCCCTTCCAACTCTGTGATTCGATTATTCTGTTCTATGAACGAGAGCCAGTAGAGTGGTTGGAGTGTCAGACCAGGATCTGGGAGAGCCAGGCTTGAATCCCTGCTCTCCCCTAAGAGCCAGGATCCTGTGGACGCTCGAAAGGTCTCCAGCCGTACCAAAGCTTCTCCCGGGGA
The DNA here is from genome assembly GCA_029233225.1 of Lepidodactylus listeri. Taxonomy (NCBI): domain Eukaryota; kingdom Metazoa; phylum Chordata; class Lepidosauria; order Squamata; family Gekkonidae; genus Lepidodactylus; species Lepidodactylus listeri. The sequence continues at coordinate 6,805,341 of JARCFY010000021.1, read as the reverse complement.
CAGTAGTCGGCTGTCAGCGGTCTTTTGGCGATCTGGGTCTGTAACCTTTGGGACCTGAAGTGAATGCTGGTGTTTTGCAGAGGCAGCGTTACAGGAGGGAGGTCTCTCTTAGCTTGCTTTCAGGGGAAGACTTCTTGGGGGGGCCCAGGTCTGCGGAAACTCTGCAAGTCATGACAGAACCGCATCCGTTCCAGCTACGTCAAATGTCAAACTGGGGGCCTGCAGAAGCACCGGGCCGGCTGATCTCTACTGTCCCTAAACCGACGTGTTCAGATTGGATTAGGAGTAGGCTGCGGAGCTGGAAGACCTGGGCGCGAGTCCAGGAGATGCCTGCCTAGAATCTCACCATCCCTTCCCCCTACGGAACTGTTGCTTGCAGCGGTGGACTAAAGAATTCTCACTCCCCACTGCAGTTAGTGGAAAGCGTGATTTTGCTTGGGGCACCAAGATATCTGCAACCCAGGGGCACATGAACATATGAAGCTGCCTTCTACTGAGTCAGGCCCTTGGTCCATCAAGGTCAGCATTGCCTACTCAGACTGGCAGCAGCTCTCCAGGGTCTCAGGTCTTTCCCCTCACCTACTACCTGACCAGTGTTCCCTCTAAGCTGAGTTAGTGTGAGATAGTTCGCAGTTTTTTAGCTTCTGGCTCACACATTTTTGTCTTAGGTCAGGAAGGATGGCTCTGGAGCAAACTGATTTACGCAGCCGCCGCCCTGCTTGCGGGGAGGGCGGGATATAAACTGAATAAATGAATAAATCGTTGGCTCACAACGTTAATGCCAGTAGAATTTTTGCTCACAAGACTCCGCAGCTTAGAGGGAGCATTGTACCTGGCCCTTCTAGCCGGAGATGCCAAGGGCTGAATCTGGGATCTTCTACATGCCTAACAGATGCTCTGCCACTGAGCCCACAGCTCTTCCCAGGGCAGACCTAGTGTTTCCGGAGCCCCAGGCAAAAGTCACTCTCCCGACAGCGTGATGTCACTTCTGGTACAAACTGGGAAGTGACATCATCACATCAGGGCAATGCTCCGGTATTCTGTTGAAACTGTGTGGTAGGGTTGCCAAGTCGTAGGGACTCACCGCGCGCGCGCTGGCGACGTCACCGGAAGTGATGTCAGCACGTTGGGAGCGTTGCCAGGGCGACGCTCTGGCAACGCCCCCAACGTGCTGACGTCACTTCCAGTGACGTCATTACATTGTCCTCGCTGGACAACTTCGAGGGTGGGGTTCCCCCCGCTGGCCGAATGCTGGCCGGCGGATCGGGAACCCGTTTAGCGGGGGATCCCCCACCCCCCCAGGCTGACTTGGCAGCCCTACTGTGTGGTCATGTCTCTACTAGGGTTGCTAGATCCAGGTTGGGGGAACTCCTGGAGATTTGGGGTTGGAGCCTGGGGAGGACAGGGACCTCCTCAGTGGGGCACAATGAAACAAGAGTCCACCCTCCAAAGCAGTCGTTTTCTCCAGGGGGAACTGATCTCTGTAGTTTGGTGATGAGCTGTAATTCCGGGGGATCCCCAGGTCCCGCCTGGAGGCTGGCATCCCTAGACATTCTGCCACTGAATCTTGCCAAGCAAGGCAGCACCAGAACTTACGGTCCTCCGTACGGGTTCATGCCAAAACGGGTTCATGCACCCGCCCCAGATGCCCTCTGGTTGAACCACCCCTGGGCCTGTGGCAGAGAGAGCGAGCCAGCTCCCACAGGGGGAGTCGGGGGGGGGGGAGGGAGGTCTTGGGCCCAGGGGCGCTCCAGAAACAAAAGCTATCATGGAAGCCAAGATAAGCTTGTAAGGCATAACAACGTCATTTGTGTTCCTCTGGCACAGGTCTTGTTAGGGTTGCCAATATCCAGGCAGGGCCTGGGGATTCTCCCAGAATTACAACTGATCTTCTGTCGATGTTAAGATCGGTTGCCCTGGAAAAACTAGCGGCTTTGGAGGGCGAACATGATACCTCACTGATTGAGGCCCCCTCCCTCCCCAAACCAGCCCCCCCTCAGCCTCCATCCCCAAATCTCCAGGAATTTCCCAACCTGGACTGTGGAGACAATCACGCTATATATATTGAAGTACACCTGAAAAGGGCCACGATGGTTCAGAGGCTAAGATGCTGAGCTGCAGACTGGAAGGTCTGTAGCTCGGCAGTTTGAGACCCGAGTCCGCGTGACGGAGTGAGCTCTCATCTCTGGTCCCAGCTCCTGCCAGCCTAGCAGTTTGAAAGCAAGACATTGCGAGTAGATAAATAGGTACCGCCTCGGTGGGAAGGTAGCAGCGTTCCGTGCGCCTCGGCATTTAGTCATGACTGCGGAAACGTCTTTGACAGTGCTGGCTCTTTGGCTTGGAAACAGAGATGAGCACCGCATCCCTAGAGTCAGACTCGACTAGCTTTCGAGCAAGGGATACCTTACACCTGAAAAGAAGAGCCCATGTGGTGTGGTAGTTCAGGTTTTGGACCCAGGGTTCAAATCCCCACTCTGCCATGGAGGCTTGCTGGGTGACCTGGGGCCAGTCACCCACTCTCAGCCGAACCCACCTCAAAGGGTTGTCGCGAGGGTAAACCAGGAGGGAACAATGTCAGCCCCTTTCGGTCTCCATTGGGGAGACAGGCGGGTTATAAACAAAGTAAATAAATGAACAACATACACAATGTTGGAATGGAAGGAATGGATTCAGTGCCCGGCACCACGTGTAACATGGGGGGAGACCTGCGCGCCGCCCTCCTCTCCAACTCAGAACCCAAATCCCAACCCTGCCTCTCCAGCTTCCATTCCGGGCTGTGACCTTCACTCCGCTTGGTGACCTTCTCAAACAAACAAGGAGACCCGTCTTCTGAATCCTGAGCGAGCTTCCCTCTCTGAGAGTAAAATCATGTTCGTTTTTATGCGTCCGCTTCGGACACACCCGCATAGAGAGCTGAAACGTTCCCGTCCTTCCACTGGACCGTCACCTCTCCTGCATTCTGGACTGTTGGAAGCAAACTCTCTGCGGCGGCTTCTTCCTTCAGAGCCACGAAGCCTTGCTTCATTTCCGTCCCATTGGGCTGGGCGTCTTTGTATTCCTCGCCATGCGAAAGCGTGGCCTTCCGATTCCTAAGGGGAAAGAATAAAGAAGTGGAATGCCGTGGCTTGGGACAGGAGTCGCTGAAGGACCGTCTTCTCTCATATGTTCCTGCCTGGGAATTAAAATCACAGGGCCGATTCCACACTAGATGTTGCCCCGGCTTCACTCCGCAATAAAATCCAGGGCTAAGCAACAGTTCCCCACCTGTTGCTTTGGGTCTGCATTTGGCCCGAATGTAACAAGCATTTTCTCCAGATCTTCCGTTTCCGGGATTTTGAGGTTCTTTTTTTTTGCCACGGGAGTGACATTCAGGTGGGGAACTCCGAAATTGGGGTTTCTTGCTCCACCCCTTTAACGCCCTCTCTCCCCTTACCCTCCCCTTTCCCGCCCTAGCGCGAGCGGGGTTTTTTTTTTGTTTGCCGCTTCATTGCGTTACAATGACATGATATGACATTGATCCATTGTTGTTGCAGCTGCAATCCTTCCAAGCCCTTTGTGATCGTGGGTCCTTCGCCCACCTGCCTCCATCCACCGCTCTGCCCTCCAGTGGCCAGACCGAGCGCTGCCAAGCCGGATCACAATACTCTCCCCCCCCCCCCGCCCTCCTCCTCCTCCTCCTCCAGTTTAAAAATATCCCTGCCACCCCCATACGCCAAAAGGGGTGGGGCGGGGCTCAGGAACAGCTGATCGGGAGTGGGGAGAGAGGATGGCGCATGGGAGTGTTGGGGGGGGGGGGAGCATATTAAGTCATCTGAGCATCATCCGGGGAAAACGAATTTAATACTCTGCTTCTTTCTCTCCCCTTTCCCTCCCCTTTCCCGCCTTGGCACAAACGAGGGGTTTTTTGTTCCTCACTTTGTTGCGTTACAACAACACAACACGACATTGATCCACCGTTGACTGGTATTTAAATGTCTTTTTTAAAATGTAGTTTTATTGTTGATGTATCCACATTTCTGTGTAGCATTGTTTGCACAAAAGTTGCGCCTGAGTCACGCCACTGTAAAAATATGTATTGATGGCTTTGAGGCACAGCGTGAGCTGGTCCCCCCCCCCCCCCCCCACGTTGCATTACAACAACACGACATGGCATTGATCCATCGTTGTGTGTTTATTTTGTTCTGGGCCAATGTATTGCGGGTGGAGTGGTGGTGTGGACACATTTTTTTGCAGGGGGAACATGTGTAGTGTTGCATGATCCCCCTCCATTTCCCATCCCTTTCCCACCCTCCAATTCCCCTCTAACCCTGATGCAATTTTTTTTCCCTGCGGGCATTTCCTAATGGCGAAAGTGACCAGAGTTGTTTCATGCGCATGCGTGGAGGATCCTTGCCGCTCTGTGGGATGGTTCATCACAATGAAACTCCACCTACATTTAAAAGGGGGGGGGGGGAAGGGGCGGGTGCATGATGTACTTTCCCGGGAATTATGAAAACCCTTGGCCAATCATGACCTTGTTGCGTCACGACGTTATAACGAAACTCTGCCTACATTTTTTTTTAAAAAAGGCGGGCGGGGGCTCAAGATTCAGGGCAAGGACAGATGCGGAAATGAAGAACCGGCATCAACCCGGGTCAGATTCATGTAATGCGGAAACGCACAGACTGATTTGGACCAATTAAACCCAGGAGGAAAGGGAAGCAAAGCGGAATCAGCCAGGGAGAGGCCCTCTGGACTGCTCCTTCGACCAAAGATGCTCATCTGGAGGGTATACAAGGAAGGGCCTTTTCTGCGTCAGCCCCACGATTATGAAACAACCTGCCCTAGGGTCCGGGATGTGTGCCTGGCCCCCTCACTTTTGATTTTCAGGTGGCAGTTGAAGACAGTTTTATTTAGGATCACATTTCGTTATGTTTTCCAGTACTCACCAACCTCACAGGGGTGTCTGTTGTGGGGAGGGGAAGGGAAAGGAGTTTGTAAGCTGCTCTGAGACTACAAGCGAGTGAAGGGCAGGCTATAAATCCAATCTCTTCGTCTTCTTCTACTCCTCAACTGTGATTTAAATTTTGGTTTTTATCGTAAAACGCCTTGAATGCCATAAGAAAGAAAGTCGGCGATCACACACACTAATAAGGCTGATTTTACACCTCCCCTCTAAAGTAGTTTGACTGCTGTCTTTTCCTGTGCTGATTTCACAGTGGTGTGAAATTTCACTCCAGGGGGTTTAGGTGCACTAAGAAACCACAATTGTTTAAAGCAGAATAAAGCGGTATTATACTAGCTTGACCACAGGAGGGCAATTAGTAGATATGGACATTTCAGTGGCAGCACGGTTTCACACCACACAGAGGTATGGGCAGGTTTTTTTGGAACTAGAATGATTCCAGCGGGAAAGTCAGATGTAAAATCAGCCTAAATAATCTGCTTTCGATCCACTTTCAATGCTCTTTCCAACTGGATTTTACTGCGTGGAGCTGGCAGTGGATTTAATGCCTTGTCTGTATATTTGCGCCTCTGGCCGAACATCCTCTTGCCGGAAGACCCCTCCATCGTGGCAACAAAGTCCCAAATTCTCTCTTACCTGTTTGCCTTGACGTTGATGGCCATCAGGACAACTCCTAAGAGGAGGACCGCAAACGACAGGGCGAGAATGCAATAATTCCACATGGAAGCTACGGGAGAAAGCACAGTTTGAAGGGCGAGATGGGGGAAACAGCTCGAGCATCACCCCACCTTGATAATATCCTCTCCTCCACCTTTGCCCAGAGCTGGGGCTTCTTTTCTCTTCCCAGAAAAGGGGGGCAGCTGTGATGGAGGGAAGTTTAACCACATGGTCAGTTATGCCTCGCAAAGGACAAGAGGTTGCTGCCGCCCAGGGCTTTTTTTGGTAGAAAAAGCCCAGCAGGAACTCATTAGCATAATAGGCCACACCCAACCGCAGACACTCATTAGCCTATTAGGCCACACCCCTGACAGCACAGCTCATTAGTATATTAGGCGGGGGGCCGGGAAAGCACTGGGCAGGCATGGAAGCTTGCCTCTCCCCCCCCCCCTGAGCTTCTCCACCGCTGCAGAGAAACTCAGCAGGGGAAAGAAAAAACCCCAGAAGGTGTGTTGAAATGCTTTTCTCTCCTTCCCCAATCTCGGGGAAGGAAGGAAAGGCATCTGCACATGCCTGCACTCCCTGTTTGCGCCTCTCCAGGGGCCCCCACAGCTGCATGGAGCCCACACATGCTTCCATGCCTGCTCGGTGCTTTTTCCTTCCTCCCCCCCGCCAGGCTTCTCCGCAACAGTGGAGAAGCTGGGGAGGGGGGGGGGAGAGGCATGCTTTCCCTGCCTGCCCCTGTGCTTTCCCTGCTGTGGGGCACCTGGAGAAGACTGGGAAGGGAAGCAGGCCCGTTTGCCTGGCTGCTCTGGGTCTCCCCAGCCAGCCCCCCAAAGCGCACAGGCTGGGGAGACCGAGGGCAGCCAGGCAAACATGCTCCGTTCCTTCCCTGACCCTCTCCGCTTTTCTGGAGAGACTCGGGGAAGTGCGGGGGGGGGCATGGGTAAATGCCTTTCTCACCCTCCCCCGGATCAGGGAGGAAAAGGAAGGCTTTTTCAACGTGCCTGGGTTCCCCTCCTGATCTTCTTGCACCTGGAGAAGATCAGGAGGGGAACCCGGACATGTCTGCATGCATGCCCTCTTTCCCCAGCCTGCCCACCGCGCCAGACAGGCTGGGGAAAGGAAGGCATGCATGCACACATGTCCCTTTCTTCCCTGAGCCTCTCCGTTATTGCAGAGAGACTCGGGGAAGTGCGGGGGACCCATGGTTAAATGCCTTTCTCTCTCCCTCCCCCAGATCGGGGAGGGAAAGAAAGGCCTTTTCAAGGTGCCCGGGTTCCCTGCCTGCCCCTTTCCAGCTGCCACAGGTCAGCTAGAGAAGGGAAGGCAGAGAGAGGCTTTTCCTTGTCCATTTCACTCTCAGCTGACTGGCGGGGAGTGAGATCGACAAGGAAATCCCTACTAGCTTTCCAGAGGGAAAGAGGGCATTTGAACATGCCACCTTTCCCTCCTGTGCGTAACGTGGGGAGGGCAGCGTTCTCTGTAGCCACGCATGCCAGAGGTTTCGGTTGTAGGCGTGGCCAACTCAGGAGCCAATATCTATGAGAACAACAGCTATGGAACAAGGTAAGAGCCGAGAATCATACAGCTGTGGCAACACACTCTCCTATTAAAGCATATGCATCAAAAATTTCAAAAACACACAACAATGTTGCAAAATATGATTAATTTAATATAATAGGTGATGGGGGTCCAAAGTCATCAACAACGAAACATCCGGTAGATACATTCGTTTCCAAAAGTCTTCATCAGGTGTGGACCAACAATTAGCTATTAATAGATACCAGGAAGAAACTTTTACAAAGAAAAATGTACTGGACACATAGATTAAAAACATACCATCCTTTTGGGTTAAATATGTCTTTGGAATTTTCTAGTTTTGTATAGATTTCCCTCTATGTAATTAGATGCTACATCTTTAAGTTGAAAGGTGGATACGCTGAGATTGCCTTTCAAATGATGGTTAGGTGTATGATGCATTACAATGTAAAACCTTTGAGCAAGATGCATTAACTTAGGAGTGTTCCAGATATGCTGTGAGTTGGTGAGTTGTTATTCTATTGAAGTTGTTTGTATGCTTTTGAATTTTGAGGCTTGATGACTTTGGACCCCCATCACCTATTATATTAAATTAATCATATTTTGCAATATTGTTGTGTGTTTTTGAAATTTTTGATGCATATGCTTTAAAAGGAGAGTGTGTTGTCACAGCTGTATGATTCTCTGCTCTCAACACAGGAGCCAGCCAGAATGCTGTTCCTGTGTGTTCCTGCCCAAAAATAGTTCTGCTGCTGCCACATAAAAGCATGGAACCTTTGTGGTAGAGGGGGGAAAGAGGCGTCCGTACTGTGCCTGTCTTCCCCCCCCCCCCAACCGTAACTAACGCCGGGCTGCGTGAGAACTTACGGTCCTCCGTACGGAAAAACCACATCGTCTCCTGAAGCTCCTCTGGGGTCATCATGTCCATTTCGGGGTGAGAGCTCTCCACTGAGATATCGTGAGGTCCCGAGTTGGTCAGGGCGGAGGCCAAAAGCCTACGTTGGTCTTCATCCATGGTCAGATTAGCAGGGAGCGCAGAGACAGTGCCTGCCTAGATTTTCAGTGAGAGAGGTGGCCTATAAATTAAATAAATACACAAAATTGGCCTGGGGACAGTAGTGGCAATTGATTAGCTACCCAACCCCCTAAATCTACATTTAATCCTTGAAATAATTACATAACATGATTCTCCTGACCAGGGGTCATTTCGTAGAAAAAGAGGTGCAGGAGCTCATTACCATAACTCATTAGCATATGCCACACCCCCTAACATACCGGAAGTGTGTCAGAAGGCAACACCCACCCCACAGGCTCCACTCCACAGGTGAGGGAAACTGACCTGCTCTTCCTCCGTTCCCTTCCCCATCCAATACTTTGTGCAATAAAAATAAGCGTCAAGAACACACCCTCATTCTCTTCCTGCTCCCTTGAAACCACCAGGTTTCAAGTAGACTTGAGATACCCAGGACATGTGCACCACCCATCCCTTTCCCTTCCCCTTCCCCTCCCCACAACAAGACACCCTGTGAGGTAGGTGGGGCTGAGAGAGGGCTTTTGAGAACTGCTCCTGAGAGAACAGCTCTGAGAGAACTTGTGACTGGCCCAAGGTCACACCAGCAGCTGCATGTGGAGGAGTGGGGAATCAAACCCGGTTCTCCCAGATTAGAGTCCAACTCCTGACCACTACACCAAACTGATGAGGTGGAAGCTGCTGAAGGGCTGGTGAAATTTCTCCAGTACTTATGTGCCATGTGCCCAGATAAAAAATGGTATCCTTAGAAAATTTCTATGCCACCTTGAGCAAGTCTCTGGAAAAGCAGCACACAGTCATAAAAGGAACAATGATAAAATTATCAATATCAAAACAAAACATTAAAAACAATAAAGACCCTAGCAGGGCTTTCCCCGGGGCGCTGCGCCTCTGCACTGCTTGGGGAAGCCGAGGAGGGGGCGGGGCTTGTTCATGTGCCCGCCCCCTGGGCTCCTCACTCCCGGAGCTGCGCTCCTGTGTGCTCCCGCTCCAACGGACCCCTGCTCCTGACTATATGGTAGGGATGAAAAGGTTCCTGGTGCACTATTGCTGAGATTATACTGTCCGCGATTTGCCAAGTTGTTGACAAGTTGAGACCACATCAAGTACAGGGCTGTCCATTCGAGCTTGGCCCCTTTTCGGCATAAACTCAGGAAGAGGTGATCTTTCCCAGCAATACTTCCTCAGGCCTCCAAATGACATGTCCCTGGGCGTTCTTGTGAATGGTGATTTTTATCTAAAAACTTATACTATGCGTTTTCCCCCAATGGGGACCCAAAGCAGGTCACAACTTTGTTTGCCTCGCCTCCATTTTATCCTCCCAACAACCCAGTCTGGTGTAGTGGTTAAGTGCATGGACTGGGAGAACTGGGTTTGATTCCCCACTCCTCCACATGCAGCTGCTGGTGTGACCTTGGGTCAGTCATAAGTAGTTTCAGAGCTGTTCTCTCAAGGGGAGTTCTTGAAAGAGCTCTCTCAGCCCCACCTACCTCACAGGGTGTCTGTTGTGGGGAGGGGAGGGAAAAGGGATTGTAAACCACTCTGCCTCCTCAGGTAGTGAAGAGTGGGGTATAAATCCAATCTCCTCCTCCTCCACCTCCTCCTCCTCTTCTTCCTGGAATTACAACGGATCTCCAGGCAACAGAGATCAATTCCACTGGAGAAAATCACCCCCAGGCAGAGATTACTGACCAGCTCATTGGTTGTTTGTGGGAAAGAGTTCTACGGAAAGACTCATTGTCTGTGATGTAAAACATGCAGCCGCTCGGTCAGCGACCTCCTTAATCACTTTCCCCCCCCTTGCTTTCAGTCTTTCAACAATTCAAAGTTCACGTTTCGTGGCTATCTGCCCAGGCAGTCCCAGCAATGGCTATTTGCAATTGTACGTGAGTGTATCTTTCGGAATGTGTCTCTGGAATGCTGCCTGCCACAATAACCGTGGCATGTACAATCAGTGCATAACAGAAGTCATAAGAATGGGTCCTCCAACGCTCACTCCTTCCCTCTTCTGTGTTGCACAGAAGACCGCGATTGCATCTAACATAGGTAAAGGTAGAGGTTTCCCTTGCTCAAAAGCCAGTCGAATACGGCTCTAGGGATGCGGTGCTCATCTCTGTTTCCAAGCCGAACAGCCAGCACTGTCCAAAGATGTCTCTGTGGTCATGTGGCCAGCATGACTAGATGCTGAGGTGCTACCTTCCCACTGAAGTGGGACCACTGCTAGATTGGCAGGAGCTGGGGCCGGAGATGGGAGCTCACTCAGTCATGCACCACTCGGGTCTTGAACTGCTGAACTACCGGTCTGCAGTTCAGCATCTTAGGCTGATTTTACATCTGACTTTCCCGCTGGAATCATTCTAGTTCCAAAAAAACCTGCCCATACCTCTGTGCGGTGTGAAATCGTGCTGCCACTGAAATGTCCATATCTACTAATTGCCCTCCTGTGGTCAAGCTAGTATTATACCGCTTTATTCTGCTTTAAACAATTGTGGTTTCTTAGTGCACTTAAACCCCCTGGAGTGAAATTTCACACCACTGTGAAATCAGCACAGGAAAAGACAGCAGTCAAACTACTTTAGAGGGGAGGTGTAAAATCAGCCTTAACCACTTGAGCCACTACAGCCCTTGCATCTAACATGACTAGAAAGGTTTCTCTTCCTCGTAAGCCAGTTGGATCTGACTCTAGGGAGCGGTGCTTATCTCTGTTTCCAAGCCGAAGACTTTTCTGTTTCCAAGCGCTGTCTGAAGACTTTTTCCGTGGCCATGTGGCCGGCATGACTAGACGCTGAGGGGCACGGAACGCTGTTACCTCCCCACCAAAGTTGTACCTATTTATCTACTTGCACTTTCTTGCTTTCGAACTGCTAGGTCGGCAGGAGCTGGGGCCAGAAATGGGAGCTCACTCCGTCATGTGGCACTCGGGTCTAGAACCACCGAACTATCGACCTTCCGGTCTGCAGCCCAGCATCTTAACCTCTTAGCTTCCCCCCCCCCCCCCAAGGGCTTTCCTTGCCTCAGAGATTCCCAAGTCTCATCCCCAAAGCCTCTTTTTAGTGCCTCAGAAAACGCCAAGGAACAGGAGAATGAAATGCCTCTGAGCATGGGCAGAATTCCTGACTCGCCCCCCCCCCCCCACTGCAGCACCAGAATTATCTCCTGCAGTCTAATACTGAGAACTGAAAATCCAGGTAAGTTTAAGTCTAAGCAACCTCCCTTTTAGAAACCATCCGGTTACCCTAAAATATTTTCATGGCTTAATATATTACCTTTCCCTCCCCTGCACAAACATCTGAAAGAGGACTCACCAGAAAAACGGATGATTGCGTCTGGAGGAAGGGCAGACGGTTTTATGTTAATGCAGCTGTCCAAAGAAGGTCACCTTTGGAGCTGTTTGGCACATCTGGTTGGTTAGCTGGTCAGTCCTGAAAGAGTTCATTCCCCCGAGGTGTAACCCTTGCAGTTGCTCAGATGACCTGCCATTCATTCCCCGGTCAGTGTGTTAGAGGCAGTTCGCAGAGTCACTGAATCTCCACACCCACACCCACACCCACTCCTACCCTCACCCCACACACCTGGCCAAAGGTAAGTGAACTCTTCTTAAAGGGGAATTCTCAGGCCTTGTCATTGATTGCCTTGAGTGCCCGCAGTGACGTGAAATCCCCTCCTTTTCCTGGGAATCAAAAAAGGACTCTCCTGAGATCGTGAAATGAAACCAGCCCATGAACTTGGATCGAGGTAGACGGTTGCACGGTCTTTTCGTCACAGCTGATAAGAGTCGCATTTTCCGGCTCTATGCATTTGTTCCATGCAGCATCGTTAATAAAGGAGCAATTCATCGCTTATCACTTGCGGGAGCCACAATGTAAAACAAGGAACCATCGAAAGAGAAGTGTAAGATAAATCCAGCTGGACAATTGATGTATTGTCAAAAGACTTTATTTGCTCACGTGATGGGAGGGTTGTCAATCTCCAGGTGTGCACTGGAGGTCTCCCAGGGTTACAACTGATCTCCAGAGATCAGTTCCCCTGCAGAAAATGGCTCCTTTGGAGGGTGGAGCCTATAGCGCCCCCTCCCCAAACCCTGCCCTCTTCAGAGTCCACCCTCAAATCTCCAGGAATGTTCCAACCCGGAGTTGTCAGCCTTAGAAGACGAGGTGGCTTGCCATTGCCTTTCTCTTCAGGGTCTGCCTTGGTGGTCTCCCATCCAAGTACTGATCCTCAGGGGTCATTTCGTAGAAAAAGAGGTGCAGGAGCTCATTAGCATAACTCATTAGCATAACTCATTTGCATATGCCACACCCCCTAACATACCGGAAGTGTGTCAGAAGGCAACACCCACCCCTCAGGCTCCACTCCACAGGTGAGGGAAACTGACCTGCTCTTCCTCCATTCCCTTCCCTAGCCAATACTTTGTGCAATAAAAATAAGCGTCAAGAACACACCCTCATTCTCTTCCTGCTCCCTTGAAACCACCAGGTTTCAAGTAGACTTGAGATACCCAGGACATGTGCACCACCCATCCCTTTCCCTTCCCCTCCCCACAACAAGACACCCTGTGAGGTAGGTGGGGCTGAGAGAGGTCTTTTGAGAACTGCTCCTGAGAGAACAGCTCTGAGAGAACTTGTGACTGGCCCAAGGTCACACCAGCAGCTGCATGTGGAGGAGTGGGGAATCAAACCCGGTTCTCCCAGATTAGAGTCCAACTCCTGACCACTACACCAGACTGATGGGGTGGAAGCTGGTGAAGGGTTGGTGAAATTTGTCTAGTACTTATGTGCCATGTGCCCAGATAAAAAATGGTATCCTTAGAAAATGTATATGCCACCTTGAGCAAGTCTCTGGAAAAGCAGCACACAGTCATAAAAGGAACAATGATATAATTATCAATATTAAAACAAAACATGAAAAACAATAAAGACCCTAGCAGGGCTTTCCCCGGGGCGTTGCGCCTCTGCACTGCTCGGGGAAGCCGAGGAGGGGGCGGGGCTTGGTCATGTGCCCGCCCCCTGGGCTCCTCACTCCCGGAGCTGCGCTCCTGTGCGCTCCCGCTCCAACGGACCCCTGCTGATCCTGCTTAGCTTCCAAGATCTGACCAGACTGGGCAATATCATGCCACCTTTACTCCCGACCAAGATTAGGAACCTGTTCGTGAAAGCTCTCTTTCCAACCAGGTGGCTAAATTTCTGGAGCTTGGCCAGAGGTTTGTTTGTTTGTTTGTTTGTTCATTCATTCATTCACATTTCTACCCCAACCTCACCGCCAGCGGGCTCAGGGCGGCTTACCAGATGGCGCGATGCCAAGTCAGATAAAACAGTTAAAACAATTGAAAACAACATTCTAACAAATTCAGCAAAAAGAAATGTCCAGTAAAATGCTCGCAATGATGGTAGTGACATAAGTCAAGATGGCGTCCTGCAATTTCTCTTAGTGGCGTGGTGTGGATTCCTTCGGGCCAACCCACCTCGCCGATGTTGATGGAGATGGTACACTGATTTGGTATATGGTAACGTCAGCAAGAATGGTTTACGCACAAAGTTGGAAATCGGAGAAAACTCCAGAATGATGGGAATGGCTGAGAAAATTGCTATTTATGGCGGAAATGGACAAATGGACAAGAAAATTAAACCATCAAGACTCAGCGAAGTTCTCAGAAGATTGGAAAGATTTGAAGGAATATATGGAGCGAGAGTGGAATATGAAAGACAATATTTTTACACTTTCTAACTACTGAAGAGAGGGACAGAATCATATCACCCAAAAAATGAATTTTTAGTTAGCTGTGAAACTAAACCTTTTTTCTTTTTTAATCAATATAATTTTTAAATGTATAAAAGTCATAATAGCTCAAAATGTTACCTTAGGGGGCAAATACTTTTAAAATACATGTTTACCGGTTGATATATATGACGGTACAGTTGGGGTGGGAAGTCATTTAATGATTATATCTTTTTAGCTAACTATGCAATTTTATAGAGAATGGAATATGTATAAAAGCTAATTGCATTTGAGAATAATGGAAAACTAAAATTCTATTGCAAAAAAAAGAGATGGTCGATGGTAGGCGGTGGGTGGCGGCGGCTCCTAATCAAAAGCCTGGCGGAAGAGCTCCGTCTTGCAGGCCCTGCGGAACTGCATAAGATCCCGCAGGGCCCTGATCTCCTCCAGGAGCTCATTCCACCAGAGAGGTTGAGCTACAGGACACCTTGTGATGAGCTACAGGACACCTTGAATGAAGGTTGAGACGAAAAAGTACTAGATAAATAAATGGCATTCTCAGACATGTTGCTTGTTAGCGCTGGACATCAACCTTCGTTCATTCATAGGATGTTTTGGAGGACCTTCATTCATTCACAGGGTCGCCATCAGTCACAAGTAGGGTTACCAGATGCCCTGCTGGTAAGGGGGTAAGGTTACCAGCTCCAGGTTGGGAAACTCCTGGAGATTCTGGGGATGGAGCCTGGGGAGGACAGAGACCTCCGTGGGGCACAATGCCACACAGTCCACCCACCAAAGCAGCCACTTTCTTGAGGGGAACTGATCTCTGTGGTCTGGAGATGACCAGTAATTCCGGGGGACCCCCAGGTCCCACCTGGAGTCTGGCATCCCTAGCTGAAAGCTACTTAATGGCACTTGACTAGAGTTGCCAACTCCAGGCTGGGGAATACCTGGAGATTTGAGGGGTGGAGCTTGAGGAGGGTGGGGTTTTGGGAGGAGAGGGACTTCCATGGGGTACAATCAGGGGTCCATTGGAGCGGGAGTGCACAGGAGCGCAGCTCCGGGAGTGAGGAGCCCAGGGGGCAGGCACATGACCAAGCTCCGCCCCCTCCTTGGCTTCCCTGAGCAGTGCAGAGGTGCAGCGCTCCGGGGAAAGCCCTGCTAGGGTCTTTATTGTTTTTAATGTTTTGTCTTAATATTGATAATTTTATCATTGCTCCTGTTATGACTGTGTGCTGCTTTTCCAGAGACTTGCTCAAGGTGGCATAGAAATTTTCTAAGTATACCATTTTTTATCTGGGCACATGGCACATAAGTACTGGAGAAATTTCACCAAGCCTTCAGCAGCTTCCACTTTATCAGTTTGGTGTAGTGGTCAGGAGTTGGACTCTAATCTGGGAGAACCAGGTTTGATTCCCCACTCCTCCACATGCAGCTGCTGGTGTGACCTTGGGCCAGTCACAAGTTCCCTCAGAGCTGTTCTCTCATGAGCAGTTCTCAAAAGACCTCTCTCAGCCCCACCTACCTCACAGGGTGTCTTGTTGTTGGGAGGGGAAGGGAAAGGGATTGGTGGTGCACATGTCCTGGGTATCTCACGTCTATTTGAAACCTGGTGGTTTCAAGGGAGCAGGAAGAGAATGAGGGTGTGTTCTTGACGCTGATTTTTGTTGCACCAAGTATTGGATGGGGAAGGGAATGGAGGAAGAGCAGGTCAGTTTCACTCACCTGTGGAGTGGAGCCTGAGGGGTGGGTGTTGCCTTCTGACACACTTCCGGTATGCTAGGGGGCGTGGCATATGCAAATGAGTTATGCAAATGAGTTAAGCTAATGAGCTCCTGCACCTCTTTTTCTACGAAATGACCCCTGGGTACAATGCCATAGAATCCACCTGCCTAAGTGGCCATTTTCTCTAGGTCAATTGATCCCTGTTGTCTGGAGCTAAGCTGTAATCCCAGCAGATCTCCAGCCGTCACCTGGAGTTTGCACCCCACCAATAATCACTGTGCAAAAATGATTCCAGTCTGATTCCAGCCCACAGATTTACTTCTTCTTTTGTTTCTTTATTTTACGTCATGCAGGGCTGCTGCTGCTGCTTCCTCCAAACAATTGCCCTGCGACTACAGATCTCCCAGGTAAGCAATCTGTTTCCCTCAATACTTTCATCAGGTCTCTTTGTACTTGGAACCAGCGCTCTACATCTCCTACTCAGAATTAATCTTGTGTTTTCTCGGCATCTGCTTGCATTCCTTGCAATCTTGAAGAAGTGTGAGTCCAGTGGCACCTTTAAGACCGGCAATGTTTCTTTCTGCGTATGTGCGTGCACACAGAAGCTGATACCCAGAATGAAACTTGGTTGGTCTTAAAGGTGCCCTGGACTCAAACTTTGTTCTGTTGCTTCTGACCAACACGGCGACCCCCCTGAATCTATCTTGAAGAAGTGAGCAGTGAGCCACGGAAGCTCCTCCCCCTGCCACAAATGTCGTTAGTCTTTAAGATGCTCCTGGACTCGAGCTCTTTTCTGCGGCTTACACTGTTGTGCTAAGAACATAAGAGAAGCCAATGCTGGGTCAAGCCAGTGGCCCATCCAGTCCAACACTCTGTCACACAGTGGCCAAAAATACCAGGTGCCCTCAGGAGGTCCAGCAGTGGGGCCAGGACACTAGAAGCTCTCCCACTCTTGACCCCCCCCCCCACAAGCACCAAGAATTCAGAGCATCACTTGCCCTGTACCTTGTGGCTAAAAGCCACTGATGGACCTCTATTCCATGTGTTTACCCAATTCCCTCTTGAAGCCGTCCATGCTTGTAGCCGCCGCCACCTCCTGTGGCCATGAATCCCACATGTT
The DNA here is from genome assembly GCA_029233225.1 of Lepidodactylus listeri. Classification (NCBI taxonomy): domain Eukaryota; kingdom Metazoa; phylum Chordata; class Lepidosauria; order Squamata; family Gekkonidae; genus Lepidodactylus; species Lepidodactylus listeri. Next base: position 6,788,607 of record JARCFY010000021.1, on the reverse strand, counting down.
AATCACTCTTTGGGTGAAGAAGGACTTCCTTTTATCCATTCTAACCCGACTGCTCAGCAATTTCATGGAGTGCCCACGAGTTCTTGTATTGTGAGAAAGGGAGAAAAGGACTTCTTTCTCGACCTGCTCTGTCCCATGCATAATCTTGTAAACCTCGATCATGTCACCCCTCAGCCGTCATTTCTCCAAGCTAAAGAGCCCCAAGCACTTCAACCTTTCTTCACAGGGAAGGTGTTTCAACCCTTTTAGCATTCTAGTTGCTCTTTTTGAGTTCTCCTTCATCAGCTCTCCCCCAGCCCAATTTAAATTTTATTGGCATTTTTGAAAAAAACTGTAAAGGCTAATAATTCAAACTCACATCTGTTTGGAAGCCAGCAGGTAAGTCAATGGCTGCTTCCCCCTCCCCGCCGCTGCCTTTAGGGTGCTCCGCCGTCGCCTTCCCTGGGCTCCACGCTGAAGTGCAGAGCCCAGGAAAGGCGGCAAAAGCCGCCCCCCTGGCCGCCTTCCCTAGGCTCTGCGCCAAAGCCCCCCCGCGCCTTCCCTGGGCTCCGCACCGAGGTGCAGAGCCCAGGAAAAGCAGCAAAATCCACCCCCCACCTACCTACCTTCCTCCCCCCTCCCCCTCCCCCTCTCACTCTCTCTTCCCCCTTTCTTTCTCTTTCTCTCTTTTCCCCCCTCTCTCCCTCCACCTCTCTCTCTCTCTCCCCCCTACCCCCCCTCTCTCCCCCTACCTGCAACAGCCTCTCCCCCCCCACCTACCTTCCTTTTCTCATGGCATCTTCTGTTGAAGAAAAGTAAGTCTGAAGCCTGAGTGTTTGTTGTGTCTTGTTGGGACTAGCTTGCAAATATATGTGTGTCTAAAGTCTGTATTAAAGTTGTCTGGTGCTAACTGTCGTGCAAGAGAAAACATCTGAAAAAGTAGCTTCATTGTTGTGTGTGTTGGCAGAATTTTATGGCTGGGGGTCACCACAACATGAGGAACTGTATTAAAGGGTCGCGGCATTAGAAAGGTTGAGAGCCACTGCCCTAAAGGGTCAGAGGGAGGGGTTTTTTTCTGGGGGAATGAGCCGCAACAAAGTTCCAGGACCTCTTCAGCGAAATTCTTTTTAAAACGTTTAAAAGTTTGTGAGTTTTCAGTATACAGATAAAAAAATCCATTTTCCCCTGGAGAGTTCCGGCACCTCTTTTCCCAAACAAAAAGCCCTGGTCAGAGGCGTTACCCACCTAACTATATCTAGCTGGTGACGGTAAACATCAAATGTGTCCAGTTCTGTTCTTGACATTTCAGGGGAGAAACATGAATATCTGGACTCAGCGTATTTTGTCTTGCTGATCTGTCCTTGTGATTCTTATCTCTTCAGGGTCTTTCACCTCAGCTGCCTGGTTACAGAATAACCCTGGCCTCTCTTTCCCCCCACATAAAAATCAAGTTAAGAGTTTCTTCTTCGTTGTTTAAATAACACTAAAACTAATCCTTTTAGTAGCTGATATAACCTTGAAGATGCCCCCACTTTTTTTATGACAGTTTCAGTTTTGAAATATGATTTTCGTCAGAAGAGAAGGACCAAACGCAGTCTCTCAGCCTCCAGAGAAGGATTACAAGAGGACCAGATGGACAGACAGGCAAACTGTGGGTTTCCTTCCTGTTTTCTCTTCTGCCTCCAAAGAGACAGATACTCTCAGAGAATTGCTTCCTTCCTTCCATTCACACTTCTCTCCCTCTTGCACACAGGCGCTAAGAAGGAGCCAGTTTGCTTTCCAACTTTGGCATCATGGATGCTGGACATGCCTCTTTGCATCATCATCTATTAAAGGTAGTTTAGTTAGATCCTGTCTCTGTCTCTCACCTTAACTGTCTAGAATGGAGTTCCCTAAATAAAGAAAACTATTAGTCTGAAACTGACAAATGGTTCTGTGTCACTCTGTAACTCTGCTAGCACATGTAGGAACAAAGAGAGGCTCTGCTGCGTATAGGCTTTTGTGCACTCTGCTGCAATAGAATTCAGATTACTGGCTTACTATTGCAAGTAGATAAATAGGTACTGCTTCGATGGGAAGGTAACAGCATTCCGTACGCCTTGACATCTAGTCATGCTGGCCACATGACCATGGAGAAGTCTTCAGACAGCGCTGGCTCTTCAGCTTGGAAACCGAGATGAGCGCTGCCCCCTAGGGCCGAATTCCAATGGCTTTCGAGCAAGGGAAACCTTTACCTTTATACCAGTGAGTCGGTTTTCTAGATCATACCGGCTTTCTTCACCAACTTGAACCGTGGGTTCGAATACGTAGGGTTGCCAGATCCTAGGTGGGACCTGGGGACCCCCTGGAATCACAGCTCATCTCCAGGCGACAGAGGTCATTTCCCCTGGAGAAAATGGCTGCATTTGGAGGGTTGACTTTGAGGCACTCTACCCCACTGAGGTCCTTGCCCTCCCCAGGCTCCACCCCCAAATCTCCAGGAGTTTCCCAGCCTGGATCTGGCAACCCTACTCCCCCATCGCCCACGAGGCAACCCTAAATTGTACATGGGACAGCCCAATGTTGCTTCCAATCTTTTCTATACGATAGGACAGAGAGAGTGGTGAAGGGAGGAGTAGGAGGAGGAGATTGGATTTATGCCCCGCCCTTCACTACTCAAAGGAGCCTCAGAGTGGCTTACAATCTCCTCTCCCTCCCCACAACAGACACCCTGGGAGGTAGGTGGGGCTGAGAGAGCTCTTTCAAGGACTGCTCCTGAGAGAACAGCTTCGAGAGATCTTGTGACCGACCCAAGGTCACCCCAGCAGCTGCACGTGGAGGAGTGGGGAAAATCAAACCCAGTTCTCCCAGATTAGCGTCCGCATTCCTAACCACTATACCAAACTGGCTCGCTAGAATCTGTTCCCTCTGAGTTGAAGTGTGGGATGTCCTCATGTAGGATAATATTTATAAGAGACCCCCTGGGCCCAGACCAGGATGGCCCGGGCTAGCCCGATCTTGTCAGGTCTTGGAAGCTACGAAAGGTTAGCCCTGGTTAGTACTTGGATGGGAGACCAGAGGCTCAGAGTCGGCAGTGGCAAACTACCTCTGTTCATCTCTTGCCTTGAAAATCCAGTGGGGTAACCGTAACTCAGCTGTGATTTGGCAGTACTTTCCGCCACAAGACACCATAGCTCTGGGACTGGGTGTCACCAAGCAAGATTTGAATTTGGGTTGTCAACTCTGTGTTGGAAGATTCCTGAAGATTTGGAGGTGGGAACTGGAGTGGGTAGCTTTGGAGGTCGGACCTCAGAAGGGTATAGGGTTGCCAAGTGCAGGCTGGAAAATACCTGGGGACTTTGGGGGTGGAGCCAGGAGAAGGTGGGGTTTGGGAAGGGGAGGGGCCTCAGCATGGTACAATGCCATAGAGTCCACCCTTCAAAGCAGCCATTTTCTCCAGGGGAGCTGATCTCTGTCAGCTGGGGGTCACTTCTAAAAGCGGGGGATCCCCAGGCCCCACCTGAAGAAGAAGAAGAAGAAGAAGAGATTGGATTTATATCCTGCCCTTCACTCACTTAAGAGTCTCAGAGCGGCTTACAAACTCCTTTCCCTCCCCCTCCCCACAACAGACACCCTGTGAGGCAGGTGGGGCTGAGAGAGCTCTGAGAAAAACTGTCCTTGAGAGAACAGCTGGTACAGAGCTATGGCTTGCCCAAGGTCATCCAGCCAGGTGCAAGTGGAGGAGTGGAGAATCAAACCCAGTTCTCCCAGATGAGAATCCGTGCACATAACCACTACACCAAACTGGCACTACACCAAACGGCCAATGATTCTATCCTCCAAAGCAGCCATTTTCTCTAGGTGAACTGACCTCTGCCATGCCAGGAGGTCTCCAGGCACTTCCTGGGGGTTGGCAACCCTAATTTAAATACTTGTATGTGAGGTGAATCCTAGTGAAGTAATTTAGCCATTGCCCCAGAGACAACCATGGTTTTGCTTTATGTCTGAACTGATTCTGTTCCATGAGGCGCTCGGTCGCCAGTTCCTTATTATTGTTGCCTTTATGTTTTTGCAGCTGGAGTCACAAACAGCCATCCCTCATCACACAATAAACATCGTTCCACAGGAAAATGTGGGGGAATTTAAAGGTTGCCCCTGCAAAAGTTGTCATGTGATTTGACAGCTGCTAGAAATTTTGCCACACGCAGGGTGGTTTGTCTTCGGCTCCAAGTAACCAGGATGGTTTTGCTTCTGGAACCAGTTCCTTGCAATGGGTACCAGAACATGGGCACCATGAGTTTGCCAATGGAGAGAAAAACAAAGTGTTGAGTCCAGTGGCACCTTCAAAACCAACAAAGTTTAATTTTGGGTATAAACTTTTGTGTGCACACACACGAAAGCTTATACCTTGAATAAAATTTCGTTGGTCTTAAAAGTGCCACTGGACTCACCGATTTCCCACTAGCGCTGCCCTGGCGTCGGGCAACAGTGGGAGGGCTTCTAGGGTCCTGGCCCCACTGCTGGACCTTCTGAGGGCACCTGGTGTTTTTGGCCACTTTGTGACAGAGTGTTGGACTGGATGGGCCACTGGCCTGATCCAACATTGACTTCTCTTATGTTCTTATGCCTGCTTGAATTTCCCATTATTTGCTGCAGGGCACATTTTGACCCGGAGATTTGCGTGATTTCTCCACAGCTTCAGTGAATCCGCAAAAAACAGGATCACCGAAGCCGCGGAGGAAATTGTGCGAAGCCCCGGGTCAAAATGTGCCCCACAGCAAATAGTGGGAAATTCAAGCAGGCAATCGGGGCAAACGGAGGACCCGACGCCAGGGCAGCACTTGTGGGAAATCTCAGTCTTTGTTCTGCTAGTTCAGACGAACACAGCTACCCACCTGAATCTATCTGGAGGGAAGAGTCACATCGATTTCCTACTAGTGCTGCCCCGGTGTCGGGTCCTCCATTTGCCCCAGCGAATCAGTGTTGGTGGAGAATTTGAGGGCGGGGGGTGTCTTGGAATCCTCAAACCCAGCAGATTGGGGAACCCTTATCCTCGCAACAGACATTTTGAGGTGGAGAACTGGATCCAGTGTTCATAGGTAATAGAAGGGGCTATTCAGTGTATTGTCAGAATCTGACAATGGGAGGTTTGTCTGTCGCTGTGACGTTCTTACTACTTTCTGTTTCGATGTGCCATATTGTATCAAATTGTTTTATTGCTGCCTTGAAGTAGGGATGGCTGTCCTGCTTAATGTTACTTCTTTTCCCCCCGGGAGGATGGCCTGTCACATATTTGGTCGTCACATAAACGATCGCCTATCTCCTCTTGTTCACTCCTCCTCCTCTTTTGAGCCTGAAGTATTTTATCAAAGTTGTTTCAACCTTGAAGGCTGTTTAATTGTTTCTGGCCAAATGTTTTGCCTAGGGTTCGCACATCTGGGTCACTCAGGGCAAGAGGGGAATTTTTATAACTTTCCTACCTTTTGGTGAGAACCAACGTTTGCTAATTTCTCCCGCTTTTTTGTATTTGTTCTGATTGGTCTGTTACGTTTAAGCACCTTCACCTGAAGGTATATTAACCCATGTTATTTCTATTTCTGTATCTCTAACAAACATCGAGCACCTGTTCCAGTATTAGAAATAAAGAGCTTTGCTTTAAATCAAAGGTCTGATCTATTGCTGTTAGTACAGAAGCCTCACATGTATCCTCCAAGGACCTAAATGCCACAATGACAACAGCTAGTGTGGGGGGGTTTAGGCTGCTTTTACACATGCTAAATAATGCTGTTTCTTTATCTCTTTTTTTGGGGAGGTGTGTGTTGTGTGTGCACGCGGGCACATACGCCTGGAAGTCATGGTTGACTTCTGGCAACCCCTAGTGGGGCTTGGATGTTTCAGAGAGGTGGCTTTACTATTGTCTGGCATTGAAGTTGTGAATGAGCAATTTGGCTGCTGCATGAATTAGTTTGCTCTGGAGCCATCCAAAAGTGCATGAGCCAGGGGCTAAAAAACTGTCAGCTAGCTCACACTAACTCATCTAGAGGGAACACTGATTGAAAATGGATTGGAAGTGCGTTATTTAGTGTATGTGAAAGTTAGCAGGGCCTGGTTCAAATCGCCATTCAGTCACAACGATCACTGCATGAATTTTGGTCACTTGGTCTCTCTCAGCTTAACCTACCTCACAGGGTCATTGTGTGGATAAAGCAGAGGAAGAACCACACTCGCTGCCCAGCACCCTTTAGATCGGAGACAATGACATCATTTGATTGATTTTGCCCACTTTAATTGTATTTAGGGCTGCCAAGTCAGCCCGGGGGGCGGGGGATCCCCTGCTACAGGGGTTCCCGATCCGCCGGCCAGCATTCAGCCGGCGGGGGGAACCCCACCCCCAAAGTCATCCAGTCAGGATGACGTCCCCAGTGTAATGACGTCACCCGGAAGTGACGTTATCACGTTGGGGATGTTGCCAGGACGACGCTCTAGCAATCGCCCTGAAACTCTATGGTACCATAGAGTTTTGGGGCGATTGGCAGAACGTCGCCCTGGCAACGCCCCCAACGTGATGATGTCACTTCTGGGTGACATCATTGCGGCGCACGCATGAGCATGCGCGCCGGGGAAGCTCCCGGACCGAGGAGGACTCCCCCCCGCCGGTAAGTCTCAACGACTTGGCAACCGTAATTGTATTTGATGTCACTGCAAGCTAATTTGGGCCTCTAGGATGATGAGCCTGAAAATAACTAACCCAGATAAATAAGAAATCAATAATATGTTCTGGAGCTGATGGTGTTTTGGGGGCGGAGAAGGAAGGGGAGGGGAGGAACTTCAGGGAGTGGGAAGGTGGACTTAATAATGCCATAAAGTCAGCTTTCCAAAGCAGCCATTTTCTCCAGGTGAAGCGATCTCTGTCACCTAGCGATCAGGTGTAATATTAGCAGGAGAGCTCCAGCTGCCACTTGGAGGTTAACAACCCCACGAAAATGGAAATGCAGCCAAAATGGAAACACAGCAATTCCTAGCTATTTGGAATATACCCGTAGACTTTGTGTCATTTTGAATCTTGCCAGAGCTGGCTTAATGTTCCCTCTTAGCTGAGTTAGTGTGAGCTAGCTCAGTTTTTTAGCCTCCGGCTCACACATTTTTGTCTTCGCTGAGGAAGGAGGGCTCCAGAGCAAACTAATTTATGCAGTAGCCAAATCGCTCGCTCACAACTTTAATGCCAGGAGCTTACAAGAAAAGGGGCCGATGAAGCCCTAAGAAACGGCAAAGCGACCTAGGCATGCTGTCGCCACTCCTTTGGTTCATGCTACAGCTAGTCTTGAGCCCATGCTGTCTACTGCACATTTTCTTTTGGAAATTCTTCTCTTTTTGGAAACTCATCTCTGCGTCCTGAAAGTGACTGCATCATTCTAAAGCAGGGGTGGCCAGACTGCGGCTCGGGAGCCACATGCGGCTCTTTCACACATATTGCGTGCGTTCAGATGGCATGCTGGAGCCCCTTTAAATCGCCCCACTTTGATGCACGTTTTTTTTCTCCGGACAATCGCGATCGCACAGGAGTGTATGTCGGGTGTGTGTGTGTGTGTGTTTCCTAAGTTTGCACATGCGCATAGGCACTCATCTGGAGATCTGGAAAACTACACCCTTGCACATGCGCAAAAGCAGTAGAGCAAATCCTGTCACCGTTCCACAAGCACTGTGATTTCACTGCCGTGACAGAACACGTCCCTTCAAACTTTTCGCCCAGAACTGGCCTCCTTGGGATCCTGAACTCAAAACTAGTGGCCATTTAAACTTTTTTTTTATAGACACGGGAGTGAAACAGCACTTATGCGCTGTTATGTTCTCTTATGTTGTTTTACATTGCATCGTTAGGGCTCTGGTATTCTAGCTCCCTCAGTCTTATTGGCTGCTGAATAAAGACTTCCTATTGGTCCTTAAGCCAATCCTAGGAACCGATCAAAGAGCCCTGCTTAGGTCCAATCAGATTTTGTATCCTTAGTTACAGTGTATATAGTTATGTGTTGGAACAGTATAAGTTAAGTACTGCTCTTGTCAGAGCTGTCTTTGAGCTGAACGATGTTTAGAATAAAAGCCTGCATTGGATTCATCGCCTCCTGATATGCGCATATCGCATATCGCTGACGCAAAAATAAAAATGGCAGGCGAAAAGCGGAAGCCAGAGCTCAACGACGGTGGAGCAATAACACAGGGGAAAGTGCGCTTTCAACCAGGAGAGCTGAGAAAAAAACCGCTTGGGACCTGGTAACAAAATACTATAGTTTGCTCCGGAATTTACTCCGGAAAGCAACGGCTGGGGACGGAAGGCAGCTGATGCTGTCTGAATGCGCACATTTGATCCATTTTTGAAGAGCGTTGAAGCCAGATCAAACGGCGCGTCTGAACGCACCTATTGTGTGGCTCCCGGCAGGGCAGCTGTGAAAGTGAAGGGGAGGCATGCCTCCCTGATTGGTCTTCCCTTCCCCAGCCAGTGTTTCCCCTCCCTGGGTAGGCTTGAGGTGGTGGTGGGGAGCGAAGAAGGAAAGCAACTTTAACTTTAAATGCATTCTCAAAGCCCCCCCCCCCAGCCTACAAATATAATTGGATAAATTAATATCATTATCAATATCTGTTTTTACCCCCTTTTTATTTTTGGCTGTCTCATTTAATATTAATAAAAAGCAAATCTGCATATTTTTCAATAAAAACATGTGTAATATCTGTTCATGTCTTGCAGCTCTCAAACATCTGACGTTCATTCTGTGTGACTCTTACATTGAGCAAGTTTGGCCACCCCTGTTCTAAAGAGAGACTTGTACTTTCAAAGACTATCAGTGTTCCTGGTTTTTTAGGGCATAGCGGCCGAGGCCTTCATAAGAACCTCAGAAGAGCCCTGCTGGATCAGACCAGTGGTCCATCTAGTCCTGCATCCTGTCTCACACAGCGGCCAAACAGTTCTTCTGGAGGGCCAACAACAGGGCAGAGAGGCCGAGGCCTTCATAAGAACATCAGAAGAGCCCTGCTGGATCAGAACAGTGGTCCATCTAGTCCTGCATCCCGCCTCACACAGTGGCCAAACAGTTCTTCTGGAGGGCCAACAACAGGGCATAGAGGCCGAGGCCTTCATAAGAACATCAGAAGAGCCCTGCTGGATCAGAACAGTGGTCCATCTAGTCCTACATCCCACCTCACACAGTGGCCAACGAGTTCTTCTGGAGGGCCAACAACAGGGCAGAGAGGCCGAGGCCTTCATAGGAACATCAGAAGAGCCCTGCTGGATCAGAACAGTGGTCCATCTAGTCCAGCATCCTGGCTCACACAGTGGCCAGCCAGTTCACAGGGCTTATAGCCCTGGCCCGAATAATGAACATCACCAGACCGCTGGCACCTCTTGACGCTGTTAGGGTGCATGAAGTAGCACCATCTAGAGGGAAGGATGCTGAATAATGTTTTATATGCGTATGTTTTAAACTGTATTTTATGGTTTTAACGTTCACCATATGCTGTTAGCCGCCCTGAGCCTGCCGAGAGGCGAGGAAGGTGGGATATAAGCCTAAATAAATTAATTAATTAATTAAAAAAAAATATTTGCCACTGGCTCTCACAGATTTTTGTCTTCGCTCAGGGAGGAGGGCTCCAGAGCAGTGTTCCCTCTAAGCTGAGCTAGTGTGAGCGAGCTCAGAATTTTTTGGCCTCCGGCTCTCACAGATTTTTGCCTTAGCTCAGGAAGTGAAGCACTATAAACCAAGAATAGAGATTTCCCAATGATCCTAAGGCCGGAACATCAGGTAGAGAAGAAAGCCTTTATTTTTATGACGTCAGTCTCGGCAATGGTAATCCATTAAAGATACCGAGCCCAGATTTTACTGAGGCTTGGTGTTTTATACCAGGGGGTGGGAAGGAAGGGGACAGTGTCATACAGCACCATATTTGTTAACAAATCATACGATATAACTCCGCCTAACTAGCAGCTCAAGTGTTAGGAATGTTTCTATCTAAATGTTGCTAATTGCTTGCCATTCCCATGGTTCTTTAGCCCAGCCTAAGAGCAATAATGTTGCCCACTAAACAATGTAAGACTGTTAGCTAGATGTTGTTAGTGTTCCATGTAACAGCAAAGAATCTTGTTTCATTGACCTTGCGTTTCAAAGCTTCTAACTTACTAAGCAATATGCAGAGTTCTATTCAGCATAATTATTGATTAATTTTTCTTATTGCTTCAGAAGCAGGGCTCCAGAGCAGACTGATTTATGCAGCAGCCAAATCACTCGCTCACAACTTCGATGCTCTGGTAGCTCACAAAGTAGGATTTTTGCTCACAGGACTCCGCAGGTTAGAGGGAGCATTGGTGCAGATGTCATTTGGGCATGGTGGCAAAACCATTCGTCCTACGTATTATTTATGATTGCAATAGGGTTGCCAAGTCCGGGTTGGAAAATACCTGGGGACTTTGGGGGTGGAGCCAGGAGAGGGCGGGGTTTGGGGAGGGGAGGGGCCTCAGCATGGTACAAGGCCATAGAGACCACCCTTCAAAGCAGCCATTTTCTCCAGGGGAGCTGATCTCTGCCAGCTGGAGATCAGTTGTAAAAGCAGGAGATCCCCAGGCTCCACCTGGAGGCTGGCAACTCTAGAGTGCAAACAGAACTGGATGAGAAGGCCGGAGTCTCAAGTGAGGTTTTGCACAGAGCGACAGATTGTTCTGGTTATTTATTCGCGCCACCTGGAGGTTGGCAACCCTACTTGGGAGCCATTTCCAGCCGAGCGGGGTACAGACGGTGGAACAAATCAAAATGATGAGCTTCCCCTTTCCCTTGGAGGGGCTCCCGGCCTCGCCGTGGACCAGCAGCAGCGCGACAGGCCGAGATCCAACAGGGGATGCTCCCTCGGAGCGAAGGAAACGCCTCCTGTTGGCTCCTAGACGCCGGGCCGGTTGCCGTGGATACAGCCGCCCTCCTGTTGCCACGGGCCCTTGGCAACCGCCTCGCAGCCTTCCCAGAAGCCCGCGCGGCGAGCCCGACCTCTTCGCCGCCGCCCCGCCCACACGACGCGGAGAGCGCGGGCGTCGCGCGTCGCTTGCGTCACGACGGCGGCGACGTTTATTGGTCCCCGGAAGCGGCACGCGGCGGGGGCGGCCGTCGGAAGGGCTGATGAGGGGCGGCATCCTGCGGGCCTGGCGGGGAGGGTGGAGCCGCGGGCGGGGCCGGGCGATGGTCGCCGCCGCCGGCGAGGCCCGGAGGCGGGAGAAGCCCCCCTGGAGGGTCCTGTTCTTTGGCACGGACAGCTTCGCGGCCGAGACCCTGCGAGCGCTACGGGCGGCCCGGTGGGTCATTCGGCGGGGGAGGGGGGACCGGAGGCGGAAGTGGGGGGTCAGAGGTCAGCGTGAAGCTCGGCTGGGCCTGGAGAGGCGGGTGCAAATTGATGGGCAGCGGAAAGAAGGCTCTTCCTGTTGCGTTTCCTTTGGTGGCCTCCACTGAAGTTGCCAACCTCCAGGCGGCAGCTGGAGAATCTGTGATCTCCGTTGCACTCCAGGTGGGGTTGCCAGGCTCCAGGTGGGGGCCTGGAGATCTCCCGGGATTAGAACCGGTCTTCAGCTCCCCTGGAGAAAATGGCTGCTTTGGAGGGTGGACTGCAATGCTCCCTCTGAGCCGCGGAGTCTTGTGAGCAAAAACCCTTAACTTTGCGAGCTGCTGGCATTAAAGTTGTGAGCCGGTGGTTTGGCTGCTGCATCAACCAGTTTGCTCTGGAGCCCTCCTTCCTGAGCCGAGACAAAAAGGTGTGAGCTGGAGGCTAGCTCCCACTAACTCAGCTTAGAGGGAACACTGGTCAAGGCTGGGCAATGCTCCCTCTAAGGTGTGGGGTCCTGTGAGCAAAAATTCAACTTGGTGAGCCACCGGCATTAAAGCTGCGAGCGAGCGATTTGGCTGCTGCATTAACTAATTTGCTCTGGAGCCATCCTTCCTGAGCTGAGACAAAAATGTGTGAGCTGGAGGCTAAAAAAATATGAGCTAACTCACACTCATTCAACTTAGAGGGAACACTGGTGGATTGTAGGGCATTGTACCCCACTGAGGCCCATCCCGTCTCCAAACCCGTCCCTCCCCAGCTCTGCCCCCAGAATCTTCAGTTATTTCCCAATCCAGTGTTGGCGCCCTTATCTCCAGATGACCAATATCAGTTTCCCTGGAGAAAATGGTTGCTTTGGAGGGTGGGCTTTATGGCATTGCACCCTGCTGAGGTCCCTCCCCTCTCCAAGTCCCGCCCTCCCCAGACTCCACCCCCCATCTCCATGTATTTCCCAACCCCGAGCCAGCAGACAACTCTAGTCTCTCAACACAGAGGCACTTTGATGGGCAAGTGATCCTCGTGTGCCAGTAAATAGAGGGTCAGTCTAGGATTCTGGGGGAACCAGGGTCAGATTTTACTGAGTGGCCTTGGACCAGTCATGCACTCTCAGCCTAGCCTACCTCACAAGGTTGTTATGAGCAGGGGTCATTTCGAGCAGGAGCTCGGGGGAGCGCAGCTCCGGGAGTTGGTGCCAGCCCACCCCCCCCGCGGGGGAATGCCTGCTTGTGTCCTGGCTGCAGCAAAATGACCCCGTCCCCTGGAAAGGTCCTTGTTCCTCCGACCGGCCTTCTGAAGGCTTCAGCCACCACTGAAGCTATCCTCCCGGAATAGTGGTATTTCTGAGGCTTGGATTAGTAGCGGTCCCCTCTCTGCCAGCGCTTTCTCTCTCTCCTTTCTTTCTTGCCTTCTGACATACTTCTGGTGATGTCAGGTGGTGTGGCATATGCAAATAAGTTATGCTAATGAGCTATGCTAATGAGCTCCTGCACCTTTTTTTCTACGGAATGACCCCTGGTTATGAGGATGAAACAGAGAAGAGCAGAACGATGTTTTAAACTGCTTTGAGCCCAACTGAGGAGGAAAGTGGGATAGAAGTAGATAAATGCGTGCAAATGCTTTGTTTGGTTGCTGTGCCTGAGGGGTGCCCTTTGGGACCTCTTTTGCACCACCGGAGCACATCAGGAGTCAAAGGAAGGCTGTGGCTCAGTGACTGAGCATCCACCTTGTATGCTGAGGGTCCCAAGTTCAGTGTCTGGAAGCCCCAGTTTAAAAAAAATGAGATAGGAAATGATATGAAAGACACCTGGAGAGCCACTTCCAAGGAGATGAGGCTGGCTGTGGCGTGTTTGTCGTATACATTACAGTGGAACTGTCTTTTTCTCCTCTCTGATATTTACTTGTGTTGGTTGAGGCTCATGGGGTGGAATCCCTGCTGTTTGTTAGTGTTGTCGGCTTCATGAGCTCCCTTGCCCTGCAGCCTCTTGCTCCCATCCCTGCACCTCCTTGCTAATAAATGAATGTTGTTTTGAGCACACCCATCTCCGCTGTGTGAATCTGTAAGCAGGACCCCTGTTCCTGACTTGCAAGCAAAAGGAAATGTCTCACTGACCTTGGTAGACCTTCCCACCGAAGCGGTACCTATTTATCTCCTTGCAATTTCTTGCTTTCAAACTGCTAGGTTGGCAGGAGCTGGGGCCAGAGATGAGAACTCACTCCGTCATGCGGCACTCGGGTCTCGAACTGCTGAACTACCGACCTTCCGGTCTGCAGTTCAGTGCCTTAGCCACTGAGCCACCACGGCCCCCTGTGGCTTTATTGTGGCTCTGCTGTGCCCTAAAACATCTGTCTTGCATATACACTATGCAGCCCTTCCTTCTGAACAGTTTTGGGGGAACCAAAAGTTTCCTTGCTGTTTTGTGACTTAGGTTAGCCCGAATAAAAATGCATTGTCCAGCCATTTGGGGAATTCTTTAATTGGTTGTGTGATCTATTGTATGTAACCGAGTCATGTATGAACTGTACTTATTTAGATATTTATATGCTGCACTTCTTCCCAGTGGGGACCCAGGGCACATTAAGAACATAAGAACAGAACACTTTGCATTCTCCCTTTCTCCATTCTCACAACAGCCCTGTGAGGCAGGGCTGAGAGAGAATGACTGGCTTAGGGCCACCTAGTGTCAGGTTCCCTGTCATGTTTTGCTTTTCTGTGTCTATCCCGGTTGCAGGTCCCGGCGGGAGATCGGCATCAGCTTCCGCTCTGACGGTTCCTTCCCCCCCCTCCCCTCCTCACCCCTCCTTCACTGGAATGAGCTCAGATGTTTTGCTAGACTCATGTTATCTCTGTTGCTGCACTTGTAACCTTGGGCAACTGGGCCTCCGCTTTTCCAGGTATCTTTTGCTTGGGATTGCATGTAGGGAAAGCACAGGGCCGGGGATGGGAAAGTAGCTCTGCTTACGCACCTTTTTTCCTGAGAAAGTAACGGTAGTACCTTTTGGCGCTTGTTTATTCTTTTTCCATTGGTACCCGCGCTTTTCCTCTAGTTTGAATTTACTATATCAGTTCCTCCTCTTCTGTATCTGGTATCACTAACAACGCAAGTGTTTCCTGAAGGACCATTAAGAATAAAGACTCTGATTTGAAATACAAGGCCTGGCTTATTGGATCTCATCAGAAGTCTCACACCTAGCGAGCTTCCAAGGCCGAGCGAGGGCTTAAACTTGGGTCTCCCAGGTTCCAGTCTGACCACTAGATCACAGTCCGGTGGAAACACAGAGGGCACTGCCCTAAAGCAGAGGGACAGATAATAAGTACTGGGCTGGAGAGGCCACTGAAGTAGATACAGAGGAGGAATTGGAGAGGCACAGGTGGTGGTGTGGGTATTGGAGGGATGGTAACTAGGGAGGGTCTTCCCGCCCTCCCGCCCTTCCTCAGGAATCCCTTTTCTCTCCTGTTGCAGAGAGCCGGGACCGGATCCACTAGTAGATCGCCTGGAGGTGGTGACCTTACCGTCTCAGCTGCCGAAGGGCCATGCTGTCAAGAACTACGCGGAGCAGTTCCAGCTCCCTGTCCACCTCTGGCCAGATATTGGGCCTTGTGAGCACTTTGATGTCGGCGTGGTGGCGTCGTTTGGGCGTCTGCTGAGCGAGGACCTCATCCTGAAATTCCCATAGTAAGGCTGGGACTCTGAGAAGCACTAATACCTGCCCTAGCTTATTATACTGATGGGGAACAAATATATGGTTTTCTGTACCTCTGAAGCTGTTGAAGTGGGAAGGGTGATGCCTAATCAAGCCCAGTTCTATCGGTAAAGGTGGGCAAGGTTTTGGTACCCGAAGCAGAACTTTGTCAGACTTGAGAGTTTACACGCAATAACCCAGAGCCAGTATGCCGTATTGCCCAAAGAGATACAGTCCCAGTGCACTCCTTATTGACCCTTCAGGTCTAAAATTCAGCTGGTTTTCTGCTCTGACTTCCAAGGCAGAAGGTAGAGGGTTTTCACAAGAGAACTACCCCACTCCGCAGCCATGGAGAGTTTTGTCTTGAGGTTTGTAAACTGGGCGGCTCAACGGCAACAAACCCAGGCCTCCCACGGAGAAGGCTTGTGCTGCCCAGGGATGCCGAGAAGGATGAGACTCTGTAAATATAACCAAAGTAGAGCGTGGGGAATGGCCCGATGAAGACTGAGCATGTTGTGGGAGGCGTTGAACATTGAAGCGCAGTTTGGTGGTGGTGGTGGTGGTGGAAAGTGCCCCGGTCACAGCTGACTTGCTGCGATCCTGTGGGGTTTTCAAGGCAAGAGACGTTCAGAGGTGGTTGGCCATTGCCTGCCTCTGCGTAGCAACCCTGGGCTTCCTCGGAGGTCTCCCATCTAAGGACTAACCATGGCCAGTCCGGCGTAGCTTCTGAGATCTGACAAGATCAGGCTAGCCTGGGCTTTCCAGGTCAGAGTGCAGTTTGTAGTCAGTTAAAAAAGAGAATTCATGGATTCTGGGACAGGATAGGGGGGTGGATTTCCAAATTGTTCCTCCCTCCTGCAGGTCTTCAGCTTATGGATAATAGCAGCCTCAAGCTTTTACTGGAAGTCTGGACCGCATGCAGTTTTGTAGTCTTTTTCTATCTCTGTGGCCCTGCTGTCTTCTCCCTGGTCTGTACCAAATCCATTTTGAACAACTTTTGTTAAGCGCGGCTAGGGCAACCAGCCCTTTTGCACAGTTTTATTTGAGATTAGGTCCCGAAAGTAGGACTTTCTTCTGAGCAAATATGTGTCGGTGTGAACTGTAAGCCTGACTCAAATAGAGTCAGATACAGTTATTCAGGGGCCAGCTTCCAGTGATGTTGGAACTCTGGGCAAAATGACCTTGTCTGGGCTTTAATGTATACACGTGTACACTGAGATGTACACTGCGGGTTTATGCGTGAATGCCAGTACATGTATTATCCTCTGTCCCGGTGATAAGTTCACCAACACCTACGTACTTGGCTGCTCCCCGCCCTCCCCTCTTTCAGGCTTAGGTGGTATGCATTGGCAGGGCTTGGAATTGTGTTCATGTGAACACAAGTCATATACACACACACCATCAGGGATCTGTGCTAGGGCTTTATCCTCTGGCATTCAGGAGTCAGCCCTCACGGGGGCTCGGCAGCTGCGGCCGTGCCCACCCTGGCCAGGAAACACATCACATATAAACATCTTGATTTCATAAATCTGAACTATAAACAGGTTTGTGTTGCTTGTAGTGCTAAGTGTAAGGTGACGGAACAGCATACATATGTAGGAAACAGCCAAGGTTCAAATTAAATAAACAAACCAAACAAAACGGAGAGAATTGGGTCTCAACAGTTGTTTTGAAAGCACGTGGGCCCTAAATTACTTATCCCAAATGATAATGTTTTAAAGCCGCTTTAAAACATCTTGTCTCATGCTTCTGTATTCTTCCTCTATCCCCTTTTCTTCAGTATCTTTTGTTCCTTCACTTCTTAATTGTTTTTTTGGGGGGGGAGGGGGGGTGAAATTAATAGTCTAATTTTTATTTCTTAAAGCACTTCATTTTGGCATCTATACAGAATGTTAAGGTGTTGTTTTTTTAATCAGTCCCTCAAATGGTTAACACCCACTTGTGTATGTTACAGAATTACTGGTCCTATTCTAATTTCCAAATGTTCTGATTCAGTGGCGTGCTGAACGTCCATCCCAGCTGCCTCCCACGGTGGCGCGGCCCCGCGCCGATAATCCACACGGTGCTCCATGGCGATACGGTTACTGGGGTGACAATTATGCAGATTAGGCCTAAAAGGTATAACAGCTCTTTCATCCCAAAGCGCAGAACCTCTTATTGTTGTTCGTTTTTTTTTTGCCCCGACGCTTCAAATTGCATTGTACTTTGCTGACTGCGTTGTGCTCTGTTAAAAAATTGACATGCGTTATTGTTGGAAGCAATGTGGACAACTTGGTACATATATTCATTGTTGGCTTGACTGCCCTATATTAGAGGCTTTTTTTATATCCGATAACTTTGACAAGGCCAAGTAGTACAATTCTCAGTAGAGCATATATTACTTAACAGATGGAATCCAAAGGAATGTTATACCAGTACACACCAAAGAGTGGCTGTTTTGTTAGCAGCTGCCAAAAACACCGTCGCTTTTTATTGGAAAACCACTACCACCCCAGTAAGACAACACTGGCGTGCAAAACTCTGGAACATGTACATTATGTTTAAAGTAACAAAGAAACTTACTGATACATGCTCCTCTTCAACCTCACTAATCTTTACAGCTCTTTGGTTTCCGATTATACAGTGTCTAGTGGAACAAAGTGTAATACCGTCTGCTGTCGATACACTACATCTCTGGTAATTTTTTATATTGGGTTTTGTTAAGACAAACAGATACACAACTTAAGTTATTATCATAGTGATAATGTGATTAAAGTATTTTGTTAAAGGTTTTGTTGGTTTTGATCTGTGACCTTAGTTCAGGAGTGGGCAAACTAGCTCAGCGTAAGAGCCGCCTAGAACAGGGGGGGACCGAACTGGCTTAACGTAAGAGCCGCATAGAACAAACATCAGATGTTTGAGAGCCACAAGACAGGAACAAATATTACCTGCTTTTATTGGAAAATAAGCAAATTTGCTTTTTATTAACATCAAATGAGACTGCCAAAAATCATAAGAAAAGGGGTACAAGCAGATATTGATAATGATATTAATTTGTCCAATGATATTTGTTTGCTAATGATCTTTATTTGCAGCGCAAAATCCCCCCGCCCAAACCCCGAGGGCCGGGGCTGTTTTGCCACCCAGGCATTCCGCCATCCTTTGGGCTGCTAGAGAGTCGCCTGGCTAGGAATGTCACATGCACCTCTTGTTCCGGGGGGAACCTGGTCCCTTCAGACCTCATGAGCAGCCAGTTTGGTGTAGTGGTTAAGTGCGCGGACTCTAATCTGGGAGAACCAGGTTTGGTTCCCCACTCCTCCACTTGCACCTGCTGGATGACCTTGGGCAAGCCGTAGTTCTGGCACAGCTGTTCTTGAAAAAGAGCAGTTTCTGTCCGAGCTCTCTCAGCCCCACCTACCTCACGGGGTGTCTGTTGTGGGGAGGGGAAGGGAAAGGAGTTTGTAAGCCGCTCTGAGACTCCCAAGTGAGTGAAGGGCGGGGTATAAATCCAGTCTCTTCTTCTTCTACTGTCGCCGGCCCGGCTCGATTTAAACTGTCTGAGAGTAATAAGATCCACGCTCCCTATATGACATGTTTTTGCCCTCCTTACTTGTGGCAATAGATCAGGTACTCCCTGTTCTGCAGCCGTGTAGACCAGCCATAAATATTGGGCTCTTGAAAGGTCAGCCACGTGAAAATTAGCACAGGTAAGTTACCTTATAGTATCAGCCTCTCTTGCGCAGTACTAGTTGTTCAGACAGACACCGGCTGTCTGAGATCGAAGACGGTGAAGGGCTGCTTTCATGTAAACGATGATTCATTTGTCTTGCTGCCTGCCCGCTATCGCTCGCGTAGTGCGTCTTAGTTTTCACAGTCTGTTTCCAGGCTATATCTGGATCCCAAATAAGCAAACGAGATTAATACTCGTGTGTTTCGTTTTTGAGGTTTGATGTAGGTCCCATTATCAAACAGGAAGCCTTTGCTATCCCGGCCCACTGCTCGGCGAAAGAACTGGAGTCGCTGCTGTCGAAACTGGGCGCAGACATGGTGAGTTTTTTAATTTTTTTATACAGTTAGTTAAACTTATAAATCACCTTAATCCCCACAACTGTGGGGGCTCTAGGGGATGTGAAGATTAAAAGCAGTAAGAGCCATAAAACCATAATCAAACAATCGAATTCATTAATTGATTAGAATCAAGTGGCAGTTTCCCTGGCTCCCTTCCATTTCTGGCCTGTGGGTGCTTCATGGACATGGGGGACTTCTCCCCATTTTTTCTGTGGTGTTTCCAGAATTTTTTTGCTGGGAGAACCATTCCAGGGTAGTCGCACGTCACTGAGCAGAGAGCGGGAAGCCCCCAGTAATCTGGTTGCTGGCTGAGCAAAAGATATAAACGGGGGCGGGGGATATTGCTGTACATGAGTTTTGCTTCTTTATAGAAAGTAATATATTGGGGGGGGGGGCTTTTTCCTTCTCACAGCTCATTGCGGTTCTTCAGAATTTACCAGAACACTTACAGAACAAGAAAGAACAACCGAAGGAAGGAGCAACGCATGGTACGTACTGGCTGTTTCATGCGTAATGTAAGGTCGAACTGGTTGTTTTGTAGCAGTAGAAAAGAGCAAGAACCCAGTTGCACCTTAAAGACTAGCAAAATTTGTGGCAGGGTAGGAAATTTCGAAGGGGTCACGGTGGCTCAGAGGGTAAGACGCAGTGCTGCAGATCGGAAGGTCTGTAGTTTGGCAGTTCGAGACCCAAGTGCCGCGTGACTTGGGAGTGAGCTCCCGTCTCTGGCCCCAGCTCCTGCCAACCTAGCAGTTCAAAAGCAAGACATTGCAAGTAGATAAATAGGGACCACTTGGTTGGGAAGGTAACAGTGTTCCATGCGCCTCGGCATCTAGTCATGCTGGCCACATGTCCGCGGAAAAGTCTTCAGACAGCGCTGGCTGTTCAGCTTGGAAACAGAGTTGAGCACCGCCCCCTAGAGTCGGATTCGACTGGCTTTCAAGCAAGGGAAACCTTTACCTTTACTAGGAGATTTCAAGAGACACTTCTTACTTCTTCAGCAGTTTCTCATGAAATCTCCCCTGCCACCGATTCTTTACGGTGCTACCAGGGTCTTGCTTCTTTCTGCTGCTACAGACGGACTAACACGAATACCCATCTTGGTTGATTTATAATTTTCATATGATTTCACTGGTTAATTTTGATCTGGCTTCTCCAGCATCAAGTCTGCCATTTTCCATCTGTGACCACTTCCCTTCCCCACACACTGGAAGTCCAGCCACTGCGTATTCTAATGAATCACTCATGAACACAGATGAGTCTGCCTTATACTCAGTCAGACTGTCAGTCCTTTTAGGTCAGTATGGTCTACGCAGACTAGCAGCAGCTCTCCAGGGTCTCAGATGGAGGTCTTTCACATCTCCTGCCGCCTGATCCTTTTTAAACTGGAGATGCCAGGGATTGAACCTGGGACCTTCTGCATGCCAAGCAGAGGCTCTTCCACTGAGCCACAGCCCCTCTTTACAGCTCTCCAGGGTCTCAGGTGGAGGTCTTTCCCATCCTACCTGATTCTTTCAACTGGAGATGCTGGAGATTGAACCTGGGACCTTCTGCATGCCAAGCAAATGCTCTGCCAGTGAGCCACAGCCTCAGCTCTCCAGGGTCTCAGGTGGAGGTCTTTCCCATCCTACCTGATTCTTTCAACTAGAGATGCCAGGGATTATTGAACCTGGAACCTCCTGCATGCCAAGCAGAGGCTCTTCCACTGAGCCACAGCCTCTCTTTGCAGCTCTCCAGGGTCTCAGGCAGAGGTCTTTCCCATCACCTCCTGTCTGGTCCTTTTAACTGGAGATGCCAGGGATTGAACCTGGGACCTTCTGCATGCCAAGCAGATGCTCTGCCACTGAGCCACAGCACCTCTTTACAGCTCTCCAGGGTCTCAGGTGGAGATCTTTCCCATCCTACCTGATTCTTTCAACTGGAGATGCCGGAGATTGAACCTGGGACCTTCTGCATGTCAAGCAGATGCTCTTCCACTGAGCCACAGCACCTCTTTACAGCTCTCTAGGGTCTCAGGTGGAGGTCTTTCCCATCCTACCTGATTCTTTCAACTGGAGATGCCGGAGATTGAACCTGGGACCTTCTGCATGTCAAGCAGATGCTCTTCCACTGAGCCACAGCACCTCTTTACAGCTCTCTAGGGTCTCAGGTGGAGGTCTTTCCCATCCTACCTGATTCTTTCAACTGGAGATGCCGGAGATTGAACCTGGGACCTTCTGCATGCCAAGCAGATGCTCTGCCAGTGAGCCAGGATCCCAGATCACTGTCTTTCCCATCACCTCCTGCCTGGTCCTTTTAACTGGAGATGCCGGGGATCGAACCTGGGACCTTCTGCATACTGAAGCAGATGCTCTACCACTGAGCCATGACTCCACGCTAATCACCTTGGGGCACGTGGGTGGGGAAGAGGAGGGTGTTGAGAGAATCCCTTCATTTTGTAATACCTGTTTCCTCGGTAATGTATTTCATTGAATGAATACTGATAACACGATCGCTTTGAGCGATAGGCTCAATTCAAAACAAAGCTGGTGGGTATCGTTAGAGATGCCGGCTCCAGACTGTGATGGACTGACGTCTCTTGCTTTTGTTTTGAAAGCTCCGAAGGTCACCGTTTCGATGAGCTACGTCCAGTGGGAAGAACAAACCTCTGCGCAAGTCCTGCGGATGCATCGCGCCTTGGGAGCCATGGTGAGGCCATCCCGGCAGATACATGCAGGAGCAATTCACCTGTTTAAAAAAATGCAACCTTTTAAAGAACGATCTAGATTTAGTCTTAAATAGTGGCCCAGTTGCCCTGGCGAACCTGATCTCGTGAGAGCTTGGAAGCTAAGCAGGGTCAGCTATGGTTAGTATTCGGATGAAAAACCACCGAGGAAGTCCAGGGCTACTATGCAGTAAAAAGAAGTGGAGAAAACACTTCTGCTCATCTCTTGCTCTGAAAGAAGAGGAAAAGAAGAAGAAGAAGAGATTGGATTTATACCCCGCCCTCCACTCCCCAAGGGAGTCTCAGAGCAGCTTACAAACTCCTTTTCCCTTCCCCTCCCCACAACAGACACCCTGGGAGGTAGGTGAGGCTGAAGAAGAAGAGAAAAGATTGGATTTATACCCCGCCCTTCACTACCCAAAGGAGTCCCAGGGCGGCTTACAAACTCCTGTCCCTTCCCCTCCCCACAACAGACACCCTGGGAGGTAGGCGGGGCTGACAGAGCTCTGAGAGAACCGTCCTTGAGAGAACAGCTGGTACAGAGCTATGGCTTGCCCAAGGTCATCCAGCAGGTGCAAGTGGAGGAGTGGGGAATCAAACCCGGTTCTCCCAGATTAGAGACTTAACCACTACACCAAACTGGCTCTCCATGAAAACGCCATGAGGTGGCGTCAAAGAAAGACAGAAAAAGTTGACCTCCAAAGCTGTTGAATTCTTTATTGTATGATTGCAGGAAACAACAATCTCTTCTTCTTCTTCTTCTCTTCTTTTTCTTCTTCCAGTCTTGCAGTCCCTTAACCTTGCCCTTATCCTAGCAGACATGGCTCATTCCCGCTAGTACGCCTTGCATGAGTTTCCAGTAGATCTCCAGTCTGGTTTGTTGTGAATTCCACAGTGGAACTTCAGGGGGTCCCCAGGAAGCAGTTGCGACTCAACAGCAAACTGAGGCAGCCCTAATTGCCCAGACAAGCCCGGTCTCATCAGAACTTGGAAGCTAAGCAGGGTCAGCCACAGTTAGTACTTGGACGGGAGACCCCCAAGGAACTCTGGGATCGCTTGCCGAGGAAGACAGCGGCAAAGCACCGCTCTTTGTCTCTTGATTTGGAAACCCCATTGTCTTGGGGCTGCCGTGAGTTGCCTGTAACTAGACAGCACGTGGTTTATTAGTCTAAGATTCATGCCTGAAAATGTGTCGATTTATTAGTCTAAGATTCATGCCTGAAAATGTGTCGATTTATTAGTCTTAGATTCATGCCTGAAAATGTGTCGATTTATTAGTCTTAGATTCGTGCCTGAAAATGAGTCGACTGTAACTAGACGGCACATGATTTATTAGTCTTAGATTCATGCCTGAAAATGTGTCGATTTATTAGTCTTAGATTCGTGCCTGAAAATGTGTCGCAGGTCGGGGGCTCTGAGTCTTCACCTCGTCACCTGCTCGCACGGCGGTATCATTCTGGGAACTGTAGTCATCCTCTGTGTTCACATACGTTTCTAAAATGGCCTAATGAGGTTGCGCTTTCACTGTGTGTGTGAGTGTGCGTGTAAAATGCCATCAAGTCGCAGCTGAATTATGGCGACCCTTTAACTACTCACTCGTAAAAGGTTGGGTCCCCCATCCCTGGTATTTCAGTGTAGATTTTCCTGTGCTGTTCTTCCCTTTTAAAGTATAACCATGCTCAGATAGCATGTGAGCCTTTTAAAGTATAACCATGCTCAGCATCTTGTGGCTGAGCCGGTGTCTGGGCAAACCTCACCCGGCTTCTGTTGATTTTTCCGCTGCACGGAAATCGACTCTCCTCTCGCTCAGCCGCTATACTTGACATTGATGCTGTTATAGTCCGCCAAAAGGCCTCTCAGGCCCCCATCAGTAAAATATGGGACTGAAGCGTGGACACGGGGATTTTTTATTTTTATTGATTGATTTGATTTCTAAGCCGCTCTCCCCGCATCCGCAGGCTCAGAGTGGCATACAAGACCTGGTGCACCAGGATTCAGTAAGCCTAATAAATATTTAAAACAATATAAAACATTTCATTAAAACAGCAGCAATTTAACAATCTAAAGTGCGCAACAGTCAAAACACAAACTCAGATGGCAACAATCTGGCGGAAGAGCTCCATCTTACAGGCCCTGCGGAACTGTACCAGGTCCCACAGGGCCCTGATCTCTTCCGGGAGCTCATTCCACCAGGTCGGGGCCGCCACTGAAAAAGCCCTCCCCCTCGTAATAGCGAGCCTGGCTTCTCTGGGGTATAATCAGGATAGTTGCAAAATCTGGATCAGTTTAGCTGATACGAGACTGAACTAAAATTCCCTTGATAACTTATTCCTTGTGTTGTGGGGGATCAGCCGTGGCTCAGTGGTAGAGCTTCTGCTTGGCATGCAGGAAGGTCCCAGGTTCAGTCCCCGGCATCAGCCATTAAAAGGATCAGGCGGCAAGCGATGGAGAAGATTTCTTCTTCATGCCCTGGAGAACTGCTGCCGATCAAAGTAGACAGCATCAGCCTTGACAGACGGATGGTCTGACTCCGATTCCGGCAGCTTCACATGTTCATGTGCCTCTTTTTCAGATGCCTCTGCAGACCCTGTGGATGGGCACAGCTATCAAGTTGTTGGATTTAGAGGACGTGGACGCTGGCCTTCTTGGTAGCTACTTGAACTTTTTGTCATTCCCAAGCGTAAAATGTTGCACAGCCGGTGGCTAAGCAAAACATTTGAGGAGCTTATGTAAAATGAAAGGGCTGTTTGTCCTTTGCCTGCCCTTGATGCTTCCAAGAAGATTTTTTTTTTCTTGAGTTGGCTGTCTGCTGCCTTTCGGCTCAACCCGGGGCCATGCTTTTGATGTGTTGGAAGCGTCTTTAACAGCCAGCAAGGGATCCCACAGGTATACGGAGGAGACAGTACGCTTCACTGTGTCCCGTCATGACCCCTAAGACCCAACACAACCGAGTAAATCTGAAATTTAATTAAAATGGTATGCCCTCTTGGGTTTACCCTGCGTAAGACCTTTGGATGCTGCAGGGAGTAATGCTCTGTGCCAGTTGTGCAACAAAGCTACGTGCTTTGAAGAAGAGGAGACTGGATTTATACCCCGCCCTTCACTACCTGAA
This sequence comes from Lepidodactylus listeri, assembly GCA_029233225.1. Classification (NCBI taxonomy): domain Eukaryota; kingdom Metazoa; phylum Chordata; class Lepidosauria; order Squamata; family Gekkonidae; genus Lepidodactylus; species Lepidodactylus listeri. The sequence goes on along the minus strand of JARCFY010000021.1, from coordinate 6,763,762 downwards.
GGCGTCTCAGAGCGGCCTACAGACTCCTTTCCCTTCCCCTCCCCACAACGGACGCCCTGCGAGAGCTGGCCAAAACCTCTGCAAGCTTTCGGAAGCGTGGCAAGATCTTTTCAGGGGGCGGCCATGTTGGTCTGGCATAGAACAGCGAGATTTGAACCCAGGAACACCTGAGAGACCCTGTAAATCTTGTTGAGTCTCTAAGTGTGAGACTTCTGAGTAGACCAAATAAGCCAGGCCCTTTGATGAAGCAAAAGTCCTTTTTATTTCTTAATGATCCTTCAGGTACACGATGTTTGTCAGTGAAAACCAGTTACAGGCAACAGGGATTAATATACCATATACAAAAAGGTGAAGACAGGTGAAGAGCCAATCAGAGCCAACTAAAATAAGCGCGAAACCCCCAACCATTATGTTCCCACCAAAAAGGGCAAAAGCACTAACACCCCCCCCCCACAATGCCCCTTTGTGAACTCTACTTGCTATTCACAGACCAGGCACCTGGCCTCAAGACTCTTCAAGGTTACAGAAGCAAGATTAGCTGTCCGAACCGCCAGACTGGCAAAGGGAGGCGACCCAGAGAGATTAGCCAGAATGTGTATGTGACGTGGGAGTACGGGGCAAGCCATCCTCCCAGAGGGAAAGAAAGAGACATAGTATTCATGACAGGCAATAAACCCAAGGCTAGCAGTAAATTACTGATAGAGACCCAGACGACAGACAACGAATGGCAGAGGATCTGACACTAAGGTGCTCCTAGCCTTGAGTCCAGCTGTAAGATCTTTTCCTTTGGGATGACTTTAGGCGGCTAAATTGGAGGCAGGCGGGAAAAGCTTTGCCGGTTGCAGAAAAGCAGCGTGTCGAACACGTACGTCTCTTTTGCATTCAGGGAGGCCAGCAGCTGAGTCTGGATCAAGCCCCGGATCGGTGGTCTACCATAAGCCGTCGCAGACATTGATGGTTCGTTGCAAGGTAGGTTTGGGGTCCGTTTCCTCCTCGCCTTCGCTGTTCCAGTTTCTACTGGAAGTGATTAAGGAAATGGTCAGGATTGAAGCTGCTTATTTGCGCGTTAGTTGCTTCTGCTGTCTGTAAAGAGAACCAAATCATTGTATGCTCCCTCCAACCACTGATACCCCTGTAGGCCCACTTCCCGGTTCCTAAAATTTTGTCAGGCGTGTCCCTCTCTCTGCAAGTATGGGCTGGAAACCTGGGCTTGAAGGTGGGATTGAAAACAGCTGGGGAATGAACCCTGCTAGATTCCTCACCTGTGCAGCATGCTCGTACGATCATTGGTTGTGCTCCCCAGAGCGACCATCTATGCTCCGTTTCCCCTTCCAGGAAGGCTGGGTTGGCGTCAGAGCTCTTGTCCTGAAGAAGAAACTGACCGCCACCGACTTTTACAATGGCTACCTGCACCCGTGGTTTCAGCGGGATTCCAAGATGCCTCCCGGAGAGTGCAGGTTCCAAACGCTCAAGCCGCCCGCGGCGAAAAAGACTCTCGAAGGAACAGGACTCGGTGTGCGCAACAGACAACCCTGACAGGGCCAAGGCTTCCTGGCTGGAGGATCCAGGTTTGTATTGACTCTGGCAAGATGGGACACTGGGATTTTTCCTCTTGGGTCCGCACCTGAAGCGTGGTGCTGGCGGCTCACTGCATAGCCATCTGACGCGCTTGAGAACTGTAATGGGAGGGGGGAAAGGAGCAAAAATCTGGCAGAGGTGTTGTGCCCAACTGCTCTGGGTCTCCGTATGGAGTTCAGGCTACCAGAGAATCCTGGATGGTGAATTTCTGGGGTGGTTGGAAATTGACCGTTTTTTCATCTTTCCGATGTGGGTTTGCTAGCGACCAGTCCCGGTTCTACGAAGAGATGGTGCGTTTTGTTGTATCAAAAGTGCAGAACCGCAAAGTCACTAATGCAGCCGTTGCATCCTTAGTGTATCGCCGAACAATAAATTATTTTTGTACATAACCTTTCTCTGAAGCGTTCTTCTTGCAATTCCTGAAGGAAAACGTGGAATCTCCTTGTGGCCTACGGAGGGTCGGATCCCCTCTAAATTCCGTGCATGGAAGCCCGGCTTTCCTGCCCCCCCTCCCTGAAGCAGCCCTAAATTCCCTCTGAAATAGATCAAGATGGGCGGCCATATTAGTCTGTCTGTAGCAGTAGAAAAGAGCAAGAATCCAGCGGCGCCTGAAAGACTAACAACATTTGTGGCAGGGAAGGAGCTTTCATGAGTCACTGCGCGTGCCACAAATTTTGTTAGTCTTTCAGGCACCGCTGGATTCTTGCTCGTTCCCTTTGAAATGCCGTGCTTGCTGGTTGGGGGCCTCCCCAGGAGAAAAGGGAGTGGGAATTGCCCCCCCCCCCAACACGTGTGGACCCTTAAGATGCAACCTACAGCTTAGTATTATGGAACAAGTACCTTTTTTTAGCAGTCGTGTATATTGTGTCAGAGAGCTCCAGGTGTTAAATTTGGGTGGTGTTCCACTGGTGTCCCACCCAACCACTGACCAGACCCTTGATCTGCGTACCTTCGGCAAAATCGCTATTTATTTGCCTTGTGTACGCCCCACCTTTCAGCCATGGGGACCCAAAGCGGCTCACATCCTTCTCCTCTCCTCCATTGTTATCCCCACAATAGCCCTGTGAGGTAGGTCAGGCTGGGAGGTTGTGACTGGCGGCCCCAGGTCCACCCAGCAAGTTTCCATGGCAGAGTGAGGATTCGAACCTGGTTCCCCCAGATTAGTCTGACACTCTGACCACTACTCCACACGGCCAGCAGGCTATGTCCTGTGCCTTCCGGGAAGGCTCTGAAACAAAAATATCAATATTCTAATCTCATACCCTCCACATTCTCTGCAAAACGCCGCCCCCCCCCCCCCCCCCCGGCTTGTGGAAGCTGAAATTTTCCGCCGTCTTGAGACTGGATTGCTTTATTTGTTCATATATGTCTTATGTATTTTATTGCCGGTTTTGACTTTATTTATTTAGTGTAGACAGCTTCGTTGTAAGCAGCCCTAAGCCCTGCTTGCAGGGAAAAGCGGCCTAAAAAAAAGATCAATAAATAGTAAAGGTAAAGGTTTTCCTCGCTCGAAAGCCAGTCAGATCCGACTCTAGGGGGCCGTGCTCATCTCAGTTTCCGAGCTGAAGAGCCAGCGCTGTCTGAAGACTTTTTCCGTGGTCATGTGGCTGGCGTGACTAAACACTGAGGCACACAGAACGCTGTTCCCTTCCCACCAAAGCGGTACCTATTTATCTACTTGCAATTTCTTGCTTTCAGACGGCTGGGTTGGCAGGAGCTGGGGCCAGAGACGGGAGCTCACTCCGTCAGGCGGCACTCGGGTCTCGAACTGCCGAGCTACCGACCTTCCGGTCTGCAGCTCAGCATCTTAACCCCTGAGCCACCACAGCTCATAAATATATCAAAAAGCCCAGGTTCTAGTGTGACCAAGAAACTGAACCCTGAGGCAGGCTTGCTTCTCAAGGGCTGAGGTCAGCAGGAACCCAAAAGGAGTAGGGGTAAACTTGGTCACGCTTCCTTTCTTTTTTTGTTTTTGCTGTGTGTCTGATTCACAACCATTCGGTCCTACGGGTGAACTGGAAGCAATCCCAATTGCCTGCTCTCCTGGCGCTGGTTGGCTTAGTCCTCCATCACAGGGCGCATGCTTGCTTGTGCAAAGGGTCACGTGAAACTTTCTTATACTGAATCAGACCCTCGGCCCAGCAGAGTCAGTCTTGTCTGCTCAGACTGGCAGTAGCTCTCCAGGGTCTCAGGCAGAGAAAGGTCTTTCCCATCCCCTCCTGCCTGGTCCTTTTAACAGGAGATGCCGGGGACTGAACCTGGGACCTTCTGCATGCCAAGCAGAGGCTCTGCCACTGAGCCACAGCCCCTGTTTACCAATCTCCAGGGTCTCAGGCGGAGGTCTTTCCCATCGCCTCCTGCCTGGTCCTTTTAACAGGAGATGCCAGGGAATGAACCTGGGACCTTCTGCATGCCAAGCAGAGGCTCTCCCACTGAGCCACAGCCCCTCTTTACAGCTCTCCAGGGTCTCAGGCAGAGGTCTTTCCCATCACCTCCTGCCTGGTCCTTTTAACAGGAGATGCCGGGGACTGAACCTGGGACCTTCTGCATGCCAAGCAGAGGCTCTTCCACTGAGCCACAGCCCCTCTTTACCAATCTCCAGGGTCTCAGGCGGAGGTCTTTCCCATCACCTCCTGCCTGGTCCTTTCAACTGGAAGTGCCGGGGACTGAACCCGGGACCTTCTGCATGCCAAGCAGAGGCTCTTCCACTGAGCCACAGCCCCTCTTTACAGCTCTCCAGGGTCTCAGGCGGAGGTCTTTCCCGTCACCTCCTGCCTGGTCCTTTTTAACTGGAGATGCCGGGGATTGAACCTGGGACCTCATGCATGCCAAGCAGATGCTCTTCCACTGAGCCACAGCCCCTCTTTACAGCTCTCGAGGGTCTCAGGCGGAGGTCTTTCCCATCGCCTCCTGCCTGGTCCTTTTAACAGGAGATGCCAGGGAATGAACCTGGGACCTCCTGCATGCCAAGCAGAGGCTCTCCCACTGAGCCACAGCCCCTGCCTTATTGCAGAAAGACTCCCTTCAGCCCCGTAAAACTCGTGGTGTTCTTGGAAAGCGTACACACTGTTTCTGCTCAACAATCCTCATGTCCGGAAGGACAGGTTTTTTGCTGGTTAATGTAATAATGAGCCAGCAGAGGGCGCTGTGTACTGCAGAGGTCATGTTTACGTTGTGGCTCGGGAAATATTGTTTACTGCTTTGGAAAGTTTTTTGCTGGTGAAGGGCCAATCGGACGATGCTCAAGATTTTTGCAACTCAACTCCAAGCCAGCAAGCCCCAGGCAACCTTTTTCTCTATTTCTTATCCTTAAATAGGCTCCCAAAGCAGCAAGAACAAACAGTTCTTAAAAATCCACGGTTTCCCTTGCTCGAAAGCCAATCGAATCCGACTCTAGGGGGTCGGTGCTCATCTCCGTTTCCAGCCGAAGAGCCAGCGCTGTCCGAAGACATTTCCACGGCCATGTGGCCGGCATGACTAGATGCCGAGGCGCACAGAACGCTGTTACCTTCCCACCGAAGCAATAACTATTTATCTACTTGCAATTTCTTGCTTTCGAACTGCTAGGTCGGCAGGAGCTGGGGCCAGAGACGGGAGCTCACTCCGTCACGCGGAACTCAGGTCTAGAACCACCAAACTATCGAGCTTCCGGTCTGCAGTTCAGCGTCTTAACCACTGAACCACTGCGGCCCCTAAATTTTTTTTAGTACAAACACTAATTAAGATTAATGTTTGAGTCCAGTGGCACCTTTAAGACGAACAACGGATCTGAGGAAGTGTGCGTACTCACAAAAGCTTGCACCTTGCATTAAACTTGGTCAGTCTTCAAGGTGCCCCTGGACTCCGACTTTCTTCTGTTCCTTCAGACCAACATGGCTACCCCACCTGAAACTAATTCAGATTGACATGATGCCTCGGGGGGCAAAGGAAGTTTGCCTTTTAAAGCCACTTGATAAAACTTCCCCTACAGGAGTGACTGGTGTGCTTCTGTTTAACCGTTTTAAAGGACAGTAAAGTCCAGTTAACAACCATCAAATGCAAAGGACGCCAAAGTCCAAAATTCAAAGAAGAAATGCAAAGCACAGTGCTGTCCTTTGCAATTGTGGGTTGTTAACTTGTAAAACTGTTACTAAATAATTTCGTGTATAACCTGTAGCGCCACCTGCACTCTTTATTGTATGATCCGTTGACCTTTTGATTGTTGCGTCATCTGTACAGTTTTGGTATTATTTGGACAGGACAAACTGTAACACCTGTGTTGGTATATAAGCTGCCGAATCCTCTCCTGAAGGGTTAGATTAGTGGGTCCGGCATCACAGAACCCAGCGACTCCTTTCCTTCAGCCCACCAAGTGTTTTTAGAAAGTGGGTAAGTCGGGGGGGGGGGGGGGGGCTTTTGCCCAGCTGGACTTTAGACTGACCTTTTTTTTAAAAAAAATGTTGCTCTGGTGGCCATTGTAGCACAAGGATCTTCACTGTGTGACAGAAGGCAAACTGCGGTGGTCATTTTGTGACTGGCTGGACCTCCTTCAGCAGACCTGTTGTGGCAACTGTTTTGTGACTGTGCCCACTATGCCATGTCAGCATTCCAAAAGTGCCCGTGGGATGAAAAGGGTTGGAGACCCCGGAGTTAGAATGATACTGGCAACAGCAGGGCCAGCGGTCCCCATTTTTTGGAGGGGAGGGGCAGGCCGAGAGTTCCCAGCGGTCCCCTTCCTGCCCACTCTGCCACGTGAGGGCCTGTGCGTCCTGGTGTAGTGGTCAGGAGCGCGGACTCTAATCTGGGAGAACTGGGTCTGATTCCCCACTCCGCTTCCACATGCAGCTGCTGGTGTGACCTGGGATGAGCCACAAGTTCTCTCAGAGCTGCTCTCTCACGAGCCGTCCTCGAAAGAGCTCTCTCGGCCCCACCTACCTTGCAGGATGTCTGCTGTGGGGAGGGGAAGGGAAAGATTGTAAGCTGCTCTGAGACTCCTTCGGGTAGTGAAGGGCAGGGTATAAATCCAATCTTCTCTCCCTGGCCTGCTTGCAAGCCCTCTCACTGCCTATGCTCAAAGCAACCTGCACTGCCTATGGCCCTTTCCCTGATGACACCAGGCAGTACGCGGGAGCATGGGTGACAAAATGCTCACAAATGAGTAGGCAGGGAAAGGGCATGTTGAGGGAGCAGGCAGCAGTGGGTGCCCCCCTCCCCCCAAAGTCCTAGGCCGCAACAGCCGACCTGTCTGGGGATACCAGCTGTGGACAACAGGTTTCCCTAAGGGTTTGGGCAGTGCTACGAAAAAGCAAGTTAATCCACGAATCCTTACCAATGAATTCACACACAGTTAGCGAGCGAGTAGGGGCAATAAATATTATTCACATTTCAAGTACAAAATCCTTACAGTTAAGTTCACTATGAAGGGATCACTTTATTCCTTTTTATTGGTTACCGTTGGCTAACTAGACTGACAGATCTATGTTATCAGGAAAATAGCTTATATACATTGCTTTACAGCTGACGTTCCTCCCCACCCGCTTTCACCCCATGCTGACTTTTTACAATGTTTAATGTTCTGCAGAAATACAAAATCATAGTTGCTAGGTAGATGTTTGAACAGAGCTGATCTTTGGAGCGCAGTTTTCTTCAAATGCAATTCGAAACAGCCAACTTCGATACCTGGAGTCAGTTGAAATCTGAATTGGAGATTTATTAATTAAAATACTTAATGCCCCGTTTTTCCCTTGTTACCGAAGGCAGCTGTTTGTTAACAGTGTGTGATCTGGGCCCTAACCAAGTGGACTGAGGCCCGTTTGTAAGAGGTACATAAATGTTTGCAAGCCCACAAAGCCACGGAGCAGAAGAAGTGTGCAAGGAAGATTTTGTTCTGGGCAATCTGTCCTGACCTGTTACTTCTTCCTGTGCTGTGTGCCTTTCAGACAGTACTGCACTGAAAAGTGCCAGGATTCAAACTCGCTATGAAGTAATAATCTTAATTGACAAATGGGGCCCGTTGTCAGATTCAGTTTTTTTCTGGTGACCTTGGCTTAGATATTTGAACCCCTGCCTTATTATAGTTAATCAAATACTGGTTATTTACAAACATTTCAATGCACTTTTAGGATGAGACCCAGATGCCTGTGAAGGACATGTAGTGGGCCGACTTCATATATGCAGAAGCTTTCCTTACGCTTCAATTTTGGGAAGGATTCTGCCCGTTATCACATAGAGCCTTCCCTATCATTGATCTGCACAAATAGACATGATGCAGACAGAGAGGGATCAAAATGTGGAATTCGCTACCAGAGGATGTAGTGATGACCACAGGAATAAACTGCTTTAAAAAGGGGATTAGATAGATTCATGGCGGATAAGTCTATCAGTGGCAACTAGCCATGGTGACTGAGGGAAACCTCCACATTCAGAGACACTAAACCTGTGAATCCCAGAGCCAGGAGGCAACATCAGGGAAGGCATTGGCCTCTGTGCCCTGCTGTTGGCCATCCAGTGGATCTGGCTGGCTGCTGTGTGAGACAGGATGCTGGACTAGATGGACCACTGGTCTGATCCAACAGGGCCCTTCTGATGTTCTTATGCTGGCTCTCCCGTAGACTAAGGACTTGGGGTACATAATCTCATTGGACTCTTTGTGGGATTCTAACTGAAGGAATGCCTTTTCCCTGGATCTGAACCACCCGGTTCCTGCTCGGCCTCCTTACGGCTATCCTTTCTCTAAGAGGACTTGCTGAATACTGGCCAGGTAGGTTTTGCAGTGATTGGAATACACTTTGTTGCTGGGCATCTCTCTCCTGACAGCTAAAAGTCAATGCTATGCCCACGTTACTCTTCATAATTCTGGAAGACCCGTCAGACGTACCGTCAAAACATCGGCCCAGAGCTATTTCCTTGGCTGTCCTAGGATCCTGGTCTGTAACGGTGTAGATCCCATAGTTGTGGCCAAGAGGGTCAAGAGGAGCCAGCATAGTGTACTGGCTGGAGTCATTATTCACAGCCACTGGGAGATGATTAACCAGATACTCATGTAGCATGCTGCTGACGCTCTCTCGGTAGCAGTTACCTTGAGGGATAATTCTCACCAGTGTCCTGTCCACACGTTCTTGGTCATACAGCATGCCGCTGCACTTGAACTCTAAGCATGCTGTTGAAAGATTCGGCCGGTCCAAGTCCCGGATGCTGCGCACGTCTCTGATGCCATACAGTTTGCCGACAGTGCGCGGATGCGTACCACCCATGTTGCGGGACCTTATGTTCACCTCAAGAGGTCCGTTTATTCTCACCTTCACGTAACATGCTCTGAACTCCATCGGCTTTGGCCACCAGGCCAAGTAGTCTTCTGTCCAACTCAAGGGGTCATCCTCGTTGAAAGGAACGGTGTTATAGTCATACCTGTCTCCCTCGACTCGGTAGAACCGGAAGTGAGCGGCAAAGTATGGAGCTACTTCACATTCTCTCGCCTTCTCATAAGGGTAGATGGGGCCATTGCTCTCCTCAGCAACGTTCGGAGTCGGTTTGGCCACGCTGATCCTGAAAGCAGTTTTCTTTATGTTACGATCAAGGTGATCCGTTCGCCTGTACCTTAGCTTGTTGAGGTACGGTTGTGGGACTCCAATGGCAAGAGGGTTAAGCCTGGGAGATGAGGGGACGGCTTCAAGTTCTTCTCCCCCAAGGATTGCCATGACGTAAGCACTGTAGGCATCTGGGTTCTGGTCGTCACAGAATGCCGGCACGCAAGCGCCATTGGAGCTGGTGACTGCACTGTCAAAACGGCCCCAGGCCCGAGGATTGGTAGCGTATCCTGGGGTCGGTTCCAAGTTGATAACAGAAACCACAGCCCCCGTAACTTGTTCGCTGGGCAGGTATCTCTCGCTTCTGTAAGTTCGTATCTTGATGTAGCACCGTCTGTTCTCTGGGACGTCGAGATTGAAGAGCCTCCTCTCTCTTATCTCCATGTTGCCCACCAAAAATGTCCTCTCCTCTCGCTTGCTGCGTCTCCTTTGGTCGAGATGGAATTCTCCTTCCTCCTCCCATAAACCTGTGTGTGGATTTAGAGACCAAAGCTTCATCCCTTTCTGATGTTCCGGCATCTTGACCTGAGCAGAATCAAGGTGGACTCTCACATTCCCTGCGTTGAGTCCCTCCGTGGTTGTTTCATCGGTGAAATCCACGGAAAACATGCCATACGTCCGCAGGGGGAGCATGTCTCCTTCATCATCTACAAAATTTAGGTCACTTTGTGCTGCGGCTGCACTGGAGACATTCCTTGGATCCAGGAAGGTCATGCTGGCTTTCACTTTTCCCACGTAAGGTTCTCCATTTTGTCTATAAAACGTATTGGGAGGAATTTCCAGCGTGGCTATCGGATCATCTCCTTCCATCTCTCCCAAGGCGATCATGCTGGTTTTCGTCGATTCTAGAGTAATGGGTGGGCTCTTCCTTAGCATCTTGATCTCATGGAAGACAGCCCCACCGTTTTTGTTGAAAGGCAACACTTTTGTGGTGTTCACAAACTTCTGCAGGCGGTCGACAAACGTGAGAACCAGACGGTCTGTGCCGGTGGGCACTTGAATGGAGAAGGTTCCCTTGTAGCCTGTCATGCTGATCCGATTGTTCCCCAGGTAGACGTGTCCAAACCTCATGGGCTCCCCAGTGTCGAAAGCTACAGCTCTTCCTCGAACAGTGGCCTTGGTTTCGACACACTTCTGACACCCGCACTCGGTGGCCACTTTTATGGGGAGTGTGTACCCAGCGCACATGATTTCTTGCATCTCCATCTTGGAGACCCCGCAGCAATAAGCAGTGGTGTCCTTGCACTGGAGACTGTTGTCTAACGGTCCCGCACAGGTGTCTGATGCGCACCTACCGACATTGTAGTAGAAGCCAGTTGCGTTTTGGAAGCAGTCGTGTGGCAGTCGGATAAGATAGCTGTCGGGCGTGGGGTTGCACGAGGTGTCGTCCTTTGCTGTTGAAACAGAATTTGTACATTAGTATACAGTGCAAGTCTTTCTGTACTCCCCAGCTCTGGTTGTTGCTAAAACCTTATGCAGAGCTGCTCTATGTGGCAAAAGACAAGTCTAAACTCTGGACCAAGGTGACTAATGCTGCTTCCCGAGGGGCAGATTAGGAGCACTGTATGGTGTGCGTACCAAATTTTGTGGCTTTGCAGCTACTGCAGGGTTGCCCTGCCCAGCCTTTTTGAATCTGTGGGAACCTTTGGAATTCTGATGATGGGTGCAAACACAAAATGGCTGCCAGAAGAGGCGGAGCCAACTGCAAAATGCAGTACTGGAGAAGTGGATACAGTCCCACATATTCTGCTTAGTCGTGGGTATTACAATCAAATACGAGCTAGATTTATTCAGCCTGTACAGGAAAGAATGTCAGGTTTCTCGAATACTGTAATAGACAATACGCTTCTATCAGATTCTAACCCAGAGATCACGTTGGCGTGTGCAAAATTTTTAGCAGCAGCCTGCAGAATTCATAAACAGTATGCAAAGGTGTGATATAGATTGTATGATATTTCATTCTAATTGTAAATGTTTCAGTTTTGTTCTGTCTCTGCATTAGTATCCAAACTTCATATTATTATACTTATATTTTGATATCCAGTTTTTGATATATCTGGACTGTTTTGTGCTGGTTACGAACTGTAATAAAGCGATGATGATGATGATGATAAAAAAAAATTCCCAGGGAGTGAGATCATGCATAATCTAATAGTAAGTCTTCAGCATTTCAGGTAGAAACTGGGTTTAACAGGATGCCTTTTAAAATGAATACATTGTTTAAAAATATTTCGCAGTTTATCATCAGTCACACAGCGATAGGGGTGGGCGCAGACTGGGAAAGCCTGGTTCAGGGCTTGCAAGCCGGATGGCCCTGAACCGAGCCCTGAACCGAACTCCCAAGCAAAAAACCCACCTGAAATGAACCAGTTCCAGGCGTGCCCCTGGAAGTGACGCAAGTGTGCCCACAGTGGACCCACATCACCCAGAAGTGACATGAGCGTGTCAGGGGGTCAAATCCCGAACCAAGTCGAGCAGAAAGTACCGTTCGCAAACTGTGAGCCCGAACTGGGCAAAGTCCAGCCTAGGCTTTGGCTTGGATTCAGGCCCTACACAGTGACGATCGATGTACAGTGGTGGCAGCTGCTGCTGAAGCAGCTTTTTAAAAATCTGCCGTCGTTAATCAGAAGGCCTGCTGGGAAGAAGACCTGCCTGGCCCCACCCACTTTCTAAAAACAGTTGGCGGGCGCCGGGAAAGGAGGGCGCTGGGAAACCCTATGCTATTGCATAGTAAAAGCCCTAGCCAACCTTCTGAGTTCTGACTACAACATTTTCAGTTATCTAAAACTTAACCGTTTTAGCACAGCAGAAACTCAGACCCCTTCCTGCATTGCCCCGCAGTTTTATACTTTGTGGATTTTGACGTTGTTTTTGGAGTTGTATACCACTCGTTTTCTTCGATGCAAATGGGGCAGGGTGTCGGCTTGTACAATTTGGATTCATTTTCTCATGCGTATTGAAATGTTACTGGGCTTGAACTGGGGGCGATCTGGTTTCCAAGCCCCGCTCAGTGGTGATTCTTGCTGTCTTTTAGCCTGACCTACCTCACGGTGTGGTTGTGAAGATAAACATATGCTGCCCTGAATTCTCCAGAAGAACAGGAGGGAAATAGATTTGTTCCCAAAGCAGGAAAGACCTTTGCAGGACGCTTAAGCCTTCTTCCTTAGAAATTCTCTTACAATATTCTCCCCAGGCCAGGCATGGATGTTTAAAGCAATGGGAAGGCGAGAGGGGAGTTCAGGCGGCTAGAGAAGTAGGAATAAATAATCTGATCTAGTGTTCGGTGCGAGAGCAGGATGGGGCCCTCCCTGTACCGATTCTGTTACCTGGTCTACACATACAGCAGAATGAGGCAGCAGGCGGCAAAGGTAGCAGAACGGGTCGTGCCATTTCAGACCAAGGGAATATCTCTTTCAATGTTCCCGGACATTTATTGATTTAATCCAGGGGTGGGCAAATTGCGGCCCGGGGGCCACATGCGGCCCGCCACAGAGTTTTTTGCGGCCCGCCAAGAAGATTTCAGAACTTCAAGAAAATTGAGCCTAAATTCAATTTGCTCTCTTATCCCATCACTGCTGATATTGATACAGCACCTGAGGAGCTGCAGCTTGAACTTATTGACATGCAGTCAGATCACACTGTGAAAGAAAGGTTTAATGCTGTGACATTAGTTGGCTTTTACAAATCTTTGTCTGCTGAAAAAATGTCCATGTATGAAGAAATTTGCTGGGAAAATGTTCTCTATATTTGGGTCTACATATATTTGTGAGCAAAGTTTTTCTTGCATGAAGATCAACAAGAGTAAATATAGATGCTCTTTGACAGACATTAACTTGCAGGCTGTGATGAGAATCTCAACCAGCAATCTCACTCCTGATTTCAAAAAAATTGTAGAAAAGTGTGATAGGGCACATTTGTCTCATTAAACAGATTCTAAAATTAAATGTGCTTGCAGCTATAGATGATATGAAATTAGCACAATAAATAAATTGAATAAAACTACCACTATTTTATTTAATTTATATTTATTGATTTTAATGATACAATTCATACCTTTTCTGAAATGCAAAGTTAACTAATGAATGCAATCATTTTAAAAGGTGCGGCCCTCTGCTAACCTCCGCTCCCACAAAGTGGCCCCCGAGCCAAAACAATTGCCCACCCCTGATTTAATCAATAGAAAACTTGTGCAGAATGCAAAGAGTTAGACTGGAACCTCTCTTTCTGCAAAGCTAAACTTTTATTGGTGCCCTTGTTCTTTAAGAGAGAGAAGAAACTGGATTTAGACCCCGCCCTTCACGACCCGAAGGAGTCTCAGAGCGGCCTACCATCTCCTTTCCCTTCCCCTCCCCACAAACAGACACCCTGTGAGGTCGGTGGGGCTGAGAGAGCTCTGAGAGAACCGCCCTTGAGAGAACAGCTCTGAGAGAGCCGTGACTGACACAAGGACCAGCTGCATGTGGAGGAGGAGTGGGGATTCCAACCTGGTTCTCCAAGATTAGAGGCCTATCCACTACACCAACCTGGCTCTTGGGACCATATTAGAAACGTGATTTCCCCCACTTGCAGTTTGACGTGGTGCAGCCCTTTTTATCACCCCTGGCTTCTGCCACTTTAGGCTGGTTTTACATCTGCCTTTCCTGCTGGAATCATTCTACTTCCAAAAAAACTGGCCCACATCTCTTTCAAGTGTGAATCTGCATTCCTTCTCAACTGTCCATATCTGCTAATTGCCCTCTAGCTCTCAAGCTGGCTTCACACCTCTGTAAACAAATCCTGTTCTTAACAGCACTTCAAAAGAATGACCCCTTTCACTCCAGTTCAATCAGATGTGGGCATTCCCCTACAACAGCTTTGCCACCAATGTGTTACCAGTGCAGGGAGCGCTGGAATGAAGCTGTTACAAAAATGCACATGTAAAATCAGCCTTAGGCTGTTTTTACATCTGACTTTCCCGCTGGAATCATTCTAGTTCCAAAAAAACCTGCCCACACCTCTGTGCGGTGTGAAACCGTGCTGCTACTGAAATGTCCACATCTACTAATTGCCCTCCTGTGGTCAAGCTGGTATTCAACCGGCTTTGTTCTGCTTTAAACAATTGCTGTTGATTAGTGCACTTAGACCCCCTGGAGTGAAATTTCACACCACTGTGAAATCAGCACAGGAAAAGACAGCAGTCAAACTACTTTAGAGGGGAGGTGTAAAATGACCCTAAAGTCTGCTTGGTGCGGGAGGGGAGATCCCACTTTGAAACTGTCGATTCCCATGCATATGTAGGCTCTGGGATTACCCTGTTTTTCTTTGCGTGTGCCATTAGATGCTCCCTCCCCCACCTCTCCTTTCTCCAGACAAGCTTCTCCTCGCAGTATCTCACCTATTAACGAGAGAGTGGCACCTCGTGACTTCACGGATCCTGCGTCGTTGCTTGTCTTGCAGAAATACTGGCCCGCTCGGTCCATTTTCAAGTTCTTCAACACCAAGTTGCCATTGTACTTGTAGAGCGAAGGGTCCAGTAAAGTATCATTGTGGAACCTGTCAGGATTTCAGGAACGGGAAATTCGAAATGGGAGATGAAGGTTATCCCCCCCCCCCCTCACCCAAAAATTCTTGCCATTTTGGGTTTTCTGACTCTACTCTGCCCTGTCCTGATCTTGTCAGATCTCTAAGCAGGGTTAGCCTTGGTTAGGACTTGGATGGTTAGGACCACCAAGGAAATCCAGAGTTGCTAGGCAGAGGCAGGCAACGACCAAACCACCTCTGTATGCCTCTTGCTGTCAGCTTCTGCTCTGTGTGCACAATGATTTCTCTGTTGCTGAATGTTTCGTTCTCTCTTTGAATCTGACATAGATATCTGTTACTAAGGAATGCTCTAGTGTCTCCTTTCGTTTTCTTTGTAGTTGTTATCTGCCATAAGTTTTACTGCCTCCTTTGTGTCAATGGCTTGTCTGCTTAATGTTACTCTTTCAGGCGGGAGGTGGGTTCGGGCACTCCATCACGTCATGTAAACACCGACTATCTTGTTCCTGTGTGCCCTCCCCCTTGGTTCGCTCCAGGCTCCCAGGACACTATCTGCAGGCTCCTAGCCTTGACGGTTATTTTATTGTCGTGGTTGGAATGTTTTGCCTAGGACTTAGCACATCTGGGTCACACAGGCCAAAAGGGGGAATGTTTATGCCTTTCACACCTACGGTGGGAACAAACCGGCCCATTTGTCTTCCCACACTTTTCCTTGTATGCTGATTGGTGGTATACGTTTAAACCTGCATGCTGGCAGGTATATTAACCCCCAGCCTTCTTTGTATGGTATCTCTAACAAACATCGAGACCTGTTCCAGTATCTGAATAAAGGACTATGTTTTAATCAACAAAAGCCTGATCATTTGCTGTTAGTACAGAGGCCTCACACTTGCCTTCACCTGGATGGCCCACGCTGGCCTGGTCTCATCAGATCTTGGAAGCTAAGCAGGGTCGGCCATGGTTAGGACTTGGATGGGAGACCTCCAAGGAAGTCCAGGGCTGTTACATAGAGGTAGGCAATGGCAAAATCACCTTTGTTGTCTCTTGCCTTGACCTGGACAGCCCAGGCTAGCCAGATCTCATCAGATCTCAGAAGCTAAGCAGGGTCGGCCTTGGTTAGTACTTGGGCGGGAGACCACCAAAGGAAATCCAGGGTTGCGACCAGTGTTCCCTCTAAGCTGAGTTAGTGTGAGCTAGCTCAGAGTTTTTTAGCCTCTGGCTCACACATTTTTGTCTTGGCTCAGGAAAGATGGCTCTGGAGCAAACGAATTCATGCAGCAGCCAAATCACTCACTCACAACTTTAATACCAGTAGCTCACAAAGTAGAATTTTTGCTCACAAGTCTCCACAGCTTAGAGGGAGCATTTGTTGCGACACAGAGGCAGGCATTGGCAAAACCACTTCTTGCCTTGAAAAGCCTCCCGGGCCACGATCAGTCCGCTGTGACGTGAGGACACTTTCCACCACCGAGAAGCAAAACAACACACAGCCTCTTTTATTACTTTCCTTACCAAAGATATTGCTCCGGGGCTGGATCTCCAGCAGCCTGGCAGCAGAAAGTCACGCTCTGCCCCTCTCTTCGGGCTTTGTTCTCCGGCTGCTTGGTCATGTAGGGTTTGTCTGAGGGGAGAAAAGGATTGCCCTTGAAGGCACCGTGGAAACACCCCACCGTTTCAAAACCCCGACATGGATGCCTCCATTTCCAGTTTGTTTCCAGGCTCAGTTCAAGGTACTGGGTTGGATCCCGCTCGCTTTTCTGCTGGCCAGAGGTGGAGTAGAGTGTCCTTTTGACCACTCAGAAAGTTGTGCCAGGAATCATGGGAGCTACGGGGGACAAACGTCGTGGAGGACCAAGGCCACAGTGAAGAGGAGAACCGGGTGAGACAAACGTGGAAGCTGGTAAAATTCAACCCACTGGTTTTAACCTTCAAGGCCTGAGTTAGGGTTGCCAAGTCTGGGTGGGAAAATACCTGGAGACTTTGGGGGTGGAGCCAGGAGAGGGTGAGGTTTGGAGAGGGAGGGGCCTTCGCATGGTAGAATGCCATAGAGTCCACCCTTCAAGGCAGCCATTTTCTCGAGCTGATCTCTGTCAGCTGGAGATCAGTTGTAAAAGTGGGAGATCCCCAGGCCCCACCTGGAGGCTGGCAACACTAGCCTGAGTCCATAGTACCTAAAAAACCACCTTCACCCATATTAACCTGCTCAAACTTTGAGATGGATGTAAAGAGCCTTCATACAGGGAGAGGCAAGATGTCCAGGGTTGAAGCTTTCAAGATCCAAAGCTTTGGTATCTAACAAAAGCAGCTTTGACTCTCAAAAGCTTATACCCTGGACATCTTGTTGTCCTCCAAGGGTCTACCGGGCTTCGATCTGTCTGTTCTACTGCAGACCAAACACAGCTGCCCTCTGAGTATCTTCGGCTGGGAAGTGGTCTGATCCAAGCTAATGAGAAGGCCGTGGTGGCCGGCAATAGGAGAGTTGGATTCGAGGCGGAAAAAAAAGGTGTGGGGGGAACTCAACCCAACAAATAGCTGTGAACCGAGAGGGTCAAGCTAGCAAAAGAATTATTATGAAAAATATAGACATTTATTAGGGGGTACACACAAATAAAATTAAAAGAGAGAGTCCAAGTATCAGACATTTAAAACTAGGTTCATTAAGAACTAATTGCAGTGCAGCTTGATATGCACTGCAATTAGTTCTTAACCTAGTAAAATAAGTCTGTGGTAGCTGCGCAAATTCTTGACTATTTCGCTTGATGGAAGTGACACCCATCCTGACAAATGGGATATTTGATACCAGACTAATTTGGAGAATTCGTGCAACTACCTTATTTTGGGGGGGGGGGGGTGTCACTTTATAATAAGGAATACTTGACCACTGAGGAAGGCCCATGGGGGCCGAAACGCGTATGGTCCTTGGGTCAAAAGTTTTATCCATCAGTTTGATATGCACTGCAATTAGTTCTTTGTGAACCTAGTTTTAAATGTCTGATACTTGGACTGTCTCTTTTAATTTAATTTTATTTGTGTGTACCCCCTAATAAATGTCTATATTTTTCATAATAATTCTTTTGCTAGCTTGACCCTTTCACTTCGGAGCTAGATTCGAGACCAGCGGCACCGTAGAAACCAACCAGTTTTCCCGGGTGTAGCTTTTCAAGAGCCATTGCATGAAACGAATCTGACGAAGGGCCCTTTGACCCTCTAAAGCTTATACCCTGGAAATTCGTTGGGTCTATAAGGCGCTGCTAAAATCTAGCTTTAGCCAATTGCTACCTTGTTTTCCTCTCACAATTCCATGAGTGTTCTGTAGAGCTAAGTTTGAGTCCAGTGGGACCTGTTGGGTATATCTTGTGCCATTCCAGACATCCCAGGGCACCCAAGACGAAAGACTGAAAGGCCACCTCAAATTCAACCGCTTCAAGCGAACGCGCGGAACATTTCCTTACCAGCTTTTTTCAAGCGGACGTGGACGGAGGTGGAACCTTGATTGCTCTGGGGCACGGTGACCAAAGCCGCCTTGTACTTCGGCTTCTTGACCTGCAGGACAGTTTGGCCGTCGGGACACACTCCAGGAACCTGGAACGTCCCATCGTCGTCAGACACCGTTAATAGCTTCGGTGTCTTGGCTTGCAGGTAGACGGCCGCGCCAGCAGCTGGAGCTCCATCTGGAAAGGAGACTTTTCCGTAGAGCAGATGATCCTCGCACATGCAGGAGTCACACTCAGCGTTCATGCGTCCCATGGAGCAAGTCGTGTCGCAAACTGGGTTGGAGAAGGAAGCACTTGGTTAGGCCGCAGCGATTGTTTTTTTCTTTGGAAACCATAAAAAGTGTTGGAAAAAGAAAACAGGGATTCTTATCTTGATTTTCCTGAGAATACCTTAAAAGTTAAAATACATGGAAATGCTCCTTTATACAAAGAGTGATTAAAGTCTCTGGAATTTGGTGCCACAGTGATGGCCACAGGAATAAACAGCTTTGAAAGGGGATTCGATAGATTCACGGAGGATGAGTCCAATGCTCCCTCTAAGCCGTGGAATCCTGTGAGCGAAAATTCTACTTGGTGAGCTACTGGCATTCAAGTTGTGCGCGAGCGATTTGGCCGCTGCATAAATCAGTTCCCTCTGGAGCCATCGTTCCCGAGCCAAGACAAAAACGTGTGAGCCGGAGGCTAAAAAACTGTGAGCTAGCCCCCACTAACTCAGCTTAGAGGGAACACCGGATGAGTCTATCAATGGCTACTGGCTGTGGTGACTGAGGGGAACCTCCACGTTCAGAGGCAGTCAACCTCTGAATCCCAGAGCCAGGAGGCAATACCAGGGGAAGGCCTCGGCCTCTATGCCTTGTTGTTGGCCCTCCAGAGGAACTGGTCCAGCAGGGCTCATGTTCTTATAGACAGATTCATGGAGGATAAGTCTATCAATAGCTATTAGCCACGGTGACTGAGGGGAGCCTCCACATTCAGAGGCACTAATCCTCTGAATCCCAGAGCCAGGAGGCAACCTCAAGGGAAGGCCTCGGCCTCTCTGCCCTGTTGTTGGCCCTCCAGAGGAACTGGTTGGCCATTATGTGAGGCCAGGATGCTGGACTAGATGGACCCTCACTGGTCTGATCCAGCAGGGCTCTTCTGATGTTCTCCTTCCACAGTCCTGATTCAGACTGGCACCCCAGATGCCAGTTATTTAAAAGCTTTTAAACAAATACCTCTTGGGAGCTCAATGCACTGAACTTCTCACATCTTGCCTAGTTTGTTACTTCAACTGTCTCCGAATGGAATGACCCAGCAGCAATTTGTCAGCTGACTGGGGGGTTCGGGAGTCACCTGAGCAAGGGGGTCCAATGCAGCGCCGGCCTTCCTCGCTCACTTCTTGGCAGCGTGGGTCTTGGAGGCTTTCCACCAGGCAGTTCCTGGTCCGAATCTGGACCCCGGCTTGGTCGCATTTGGCAGAACACTCGCTCCACTTTGACCACGATGACCACAGCACTCTGGAATCTTGCAGTAAAGAGCCTGGAAAGGGCATTGTAGCTGCATTACCGAGGACTCATCTCGTGAATTCAAGAGGACAGGAAAACAAAGCAAGTCTCTTCTTGCTACAGTGTTGATTTAGTGACACGGATTTGCTTTTTAAATATATCTTTTATATTTCTGACGGTGCTACGAAAATTAGTGTTAGAACAAAGTTTGAGTCCAGCGCTCCCTCTAAGCTGTGGAGTCTTGAGAGCAAAAATTCTACTTTGTGAGCTACTGGCATTAAAGTTGAATGAGCAATTTGGCTACTGCATCGATTAGTTTGCTTTGGAGCCATCCTTCCTGAGCTGAGACAAAAGTGAGTGAGCCGGAGGCTAAAAAACCGAGCTAGCTCACACTGACTCAGCTTAGCGGGGACACTGGTAACCCCTTTAAGACCAACAAAGTTTAATTCTGGAGATAAGCTTTTGTGTGCATGCACACTTCTTCAGATACAATACACGAAAGCTTATACCCAGAATCAAACTTTGGTTGGTGTTAAAGGTGCCGCTGGATTCAAACTTTCTTCTGTTGCTTCAGACCAACACGGCTGCCCACCTGACTCTACAATAAACTTTGTTTTGTTTTGTGTTTGAATATGTTTGCTGGATGTTACAAAAAAGGGAAACAAACTTAACTCTGAAAACCAGGATCAAGAAGCTGAAAAGGTAAATCAAACTGAGTAGAGGGCCAACAATTAAAACTTAATATATAAATAATATGTAAAAATACATATATTCAGGGCTCATTTCGTAGCAGGAGCTCCTTTGCATATTAGGCCACACACCGCTAATGTAGCCAATCCTGCAAGAGCTTACAGAGCTCTTCTTACAGGGGCTACTGTAAGCTCTTGGAGGATTGGCTACTTCAGGGGTGTGTGGCCTAATATGCAAAGGAGCTCCTGCTACGAAATGAGCCCTGAATATATTTATTAATAAAGAATTTAAAACATATAGGGGCCCAGTCACACCTCATGTAAAAATACCAAAATCATATATACACCAGGGCCAATGGACTTGACCTGACGTGTTTCGGCCTGTTAGGGCCTTCTTCAGGGGTCAAACACAAAAAAGGACAAGTTGGTTTATACCACAGTACATAATACCAGGGCTATTTTGGGGCAGGAACGCACAGGAACGGAGTTCCGGCTGGCTCCTGAGTTGGCCACACCCAGCAGGAACTCATTTGCATAATAGGCCACACCCGACAGCAGAAACTCGTTAGGATTGGCTACATTAGGGGTATGTGGCCTAACATGCAAATTAATTCCTGCTACAAAAAAAGCCCTGGGTTTTGACAACAAACAAGGTAAACAGAATAAGAAGCAAAAGGTGGGTGTGGCTGGATGACCACTCTTCTGGTAACATGGGGGTGTGGCCTAATATGCTAATAAGCAGTGCTGCCTGTGGTGTGGCCTAATATGCTAATGAGTTTCTGCTGTTGGGTGTGGCCTATTATGCTAACGAGTTCCTGCTGGGCTTTTTCTACAAAAAGAGCCCTGCATAATACAATACATAATACAGCACGGATACAAAATGGACCAGAAAGGAATTGTTACGTATTATTTATAAATTAAGTTTTAATTGTTGGCCCTCTAGTCAGTTTGACTTACCTTTTCAGGTCCTTGATCGAATCCCCATTTTGCCATGGAAGCCTGCTGGGTGACCTTCGGCCAGTCACACGCTCAGCCTAACCTACCTCGCAGGGTTGTTGTGAGGATAAAATTGAGGAGTATGATGCTTCCCGCTGAGGAGAATGGCCAGGATATAAACAAAAGCAAATAAATTTATTTAATTATTTAAAACATTTCGGTGCTGCCTTTCCACCCAAATAGGATCCCTAAGGCAGGGGAGATCAAACATTAAAACATTTCAACAATATTGAAACGTTTAAAATTAATTAGTAAAGGTTTCCCTTGCTCGAAAGCCAGTCGAATCTGACTCTAGGAGGTGGTGCTCATCTCTGTTTGCAAGCCGAAGAGCCAGCGCTGTCCAAAGACGTTTCCGTGGTCATGTGGCTGGCACGACTACATGCCAAGGCACACGGAACGCTGTTACTGTCCCACCTAAGCGGTACCTATTTATCTACTTGCAATTTCTTGCTTTCGAACTCCTAGGTTGGCAGGAGCTGGGGCCAGAGACGGGAGCTCACTCTGTCACGCAGCACTCAGGTCTTGAACTGCTGAGCTACAGACCTTCCAGTCTTCAGCTCAGCATCTTAACCCATGAACACTGCGGCCCCTTTAAAATAAATTACATATACACAAATGCAATAAAATAAATAACACTTGGGTGATTTATTAATGCATTTACTTTATTTACATCCCGCCTTTCTCCCAAAGTGGCTTACCTCATCCTGCCCACCTCCTCCATTTTCTCACAACAACCCTGCGAGGCAGGCTAGGCTGAGAGTGTGTGACTGGCCCAAGGTCGCCCAGCGAGCTGCCGTGGCGGAGCAGGGCCAAGGAGATCACAGGGGAAGGAGACATCAACCTTCTGCAAGTTCTCTCCTCTAAGCGTCACTTAGGTAGGACTTTTCTTGTTATTGAACCATGCCGAAAAACCTGGTTTTCATGTCTAAAACGGCCCAGCCAATTACCTGCAGGGCACAAGAAGCGAATGGCGTAATTCAAGCAGGTTTGCACCGAAGGCTGCTCCTTATTAAGGCACCAGAACCCCTCCTGCGCACTGGAGTGGACCACCTGGCCTGTGCTGCCCGCGGGGATCCAGTCCGTCGTGCGGGCCTCAATACGGAAGGGCCTCGGGCACACCCGGTCACGGTAGTAAAAGCGGATGGCGTCCAAGCGCTCATAATCCCCGTTGCCGCCTGGGTGGTCGATATTGAACCAAGCTGTCCATACGCTCTGACCTGAAGAGCAGAAAAATCTGGGGTCAGGCTTTAGCAGTGCCCTCGTCTTACGTTTCCAGCCCTCTCCGTCCTTTCAGTCTCCAGGAGGGTGGATGCAAGGGTGGGGAAAAAAATGAAAGATTATTCATTTCAGCAGGGATTGGGCAGGAGCAACTGCAGGTTTCATGAATGGATCACCTGCTTTCTAGTCTTGTCTTCCAAAAGGCCCAGCTGAAGCTTCAGTGAAGGTTCCTGAAAATCCCGAGGGAATCTAGATCTGTAGGGCTGCCAACTCCAGGGTGGAAAATCCCTGGAGATTAGGAGACGGAGCCTGTGGATGGAGAAGGTTTATACCCCGCCCTTCACTACCCAGAGGAGTCTCAGAGCGGCTTACAAACTCCTTTCCCTTCCCCTCCCCACAACAGACGCCCTGTGAGGGAGGTGGGGCTGCGGGAGCTCTTTCGAGGACTGCCCTTGAGAGAGAACAGCTCTGAGAGAACTATGGCTTGCCCAAGGTCATCCAGCAGCTTCATGTGGAGGAGTGGGGAATCAATCTAATCCCAGATTAGAGTCTGTGCTCCTAACCACTACACCAAACCAAAATTGCGGGTGGGGGTCCTACTTGCCTGGAACTCCTTGTGGGGAATGGCAGGATAAATATATGATAGACAGAACCTGCCAGTGGGTTGTACTCATATACTAGACTGACCGAAATGCCAGTTCTAGAAAGCCTGCTCTCACTTTTGGCCACTGAGCTCTTGCCTGAGACAAAAGGCCCGGCCGTGTTTTGGAGGGACCTTTCAGCCCTTGAGAGGGACAGGATCCCATAGCTGGGTAGCGGCCACTGAACACATCTCTCTCTTTATGCCTTCTTCTTGGTATGTGGATATGCCACTTCTTAATGACTGTACAGATCCCAGCTGAACACAGGGAAGGCACGAATCAGAGACACATGGGGCCGAAACTGCTAGTGTTCAGTATGGCGAATGAAGAGAGCCCTGTCTTGAGTATGTGGTGAGTTCTGGACAAATGGACACATGACAATCCTTATCTGGAATCATCCCCTTGGTCCATCAGAGTAAGTATTGCCTCCTCAGACTGGCAGCCGCTCTTCAGGGTCTCAGGTGGAGGTCTTTCACATCACCTCCTGCCTGGTCCTTTTAACTGGAGATGCCGGGGATTGAACCTGGGACCTCCTGCATGCCAAGCAGAGGCTCTGCCACTGAGCCACAGCCCCTCTTTACAGCTCTTAAGGGTCTCAGGCGGAGGTCTTTCCCATCCCCTCCTGCCTGGTCCTTTAAACTGGAGATGCCGGGGACTGAACCTGGGACCTTCTGCATGCCAAGCAGAGGCTCTGCCACTGAGCCACAGCCCCTCTTTGCAGCTCTCCAGGGTCTCAGGCGGAGGTCTTTCCCATCACCTCCTGCCTGGTCCTTTTAACTGGAGATGCCGGGGACTGAACCTGGGACCTTCTGCATGCCAAGCAGAGGCTCTGCCACTGAGCCACAGCCCCTCTTTACAGCTCTTAAGGGTCTCAGGCGGAGGTCTTTCCCATCACCTCCTGCCTGGTCCTTTTAACTGGAGATGCCGGGGACTGAACCTGGGACCTTCTGCATGCCAAGCAGAGGCTCTGCCACTGAGCCACAGCCCCTCTTTGCAGCTCTCCAGGGTCTCAGGCGGAGGTCTTTCCCATCACCTCCTGTCTGGTCCTTTAAACTGGAGATGTTGGGGATTGGACCTGCGACCTTCTGCACGGAGATCCTTCCGTTTCAGCCACAGCCCCTCTTTACAGCTCACCAGGGTCTCAGGCGGAGGTCTTTCCCATCGCCTCCTGCCTGGTCCTTTTTTAACTGGAGATGCCAGGGATTGAACCTGGGACCTTCTGCCTGCCAAGCAGATGCTCTGCCACTGAGCCAGGGCCCCTTCCCAATTTTGCCATCCGTCTGTGCTGAGGAGGAGTTGATTGCAGCCAAGGCCGATTGCAGTCGGTAAAGCAAAGTTCCAGAATTTCCTTGTTCGTGTTTCTTCTTCCCAATTTATTTCTTCCCTCCAGAACAATGCTCTTCTGAGGATCCTGCGCAGGGAATGCGTACTACCCGTACTGCGTGCATTGCCTCGGTGGTCCTCACAACAACCCCACGAAGTGGACCCATGTTACCCTTCTCATATTGCAGCTGGGGCTGTGAGAGACCTGGCCACTTCATGGTGAGGGAGAGACTCAAACTGGGAACTCCGTGGCTTGCTGCAATATCAGCCATCATAAGTGTTTGGTGTAGTGGTTAGGAGCCCGGACTCCAGTCTGGGAGAACCGGGTTTAATTCCCCACTCCTCCACATGCAGCTGCTGGCGTGACCTTGGGTCAGTCACAAGTTCTCTCAGAGCTGTTCTCTCAAGAGCAGTCCTCGGAAGAGCTCTCTCAGCCCCACCTACCTCACAGGGTGTCTGCTGTGGGGAGGGGAAGGGAAAGGAGGTTGTAGGCCACTCTGAGACTCCTTCGGACAGTGAAGGAAGGGGTATTAATCCAATCTCCTCCTCCTCCTCCTCTCCCTGTGAGGAGATGCAGCCTGCAGCCATATATTTCAGCTTCCAAAGCTGCTGCAATAGCAGCCAGAAAGACTCTCTTTTGGGGATCGCCAAAACCATTAGGTAGTGGCGCGAAATGAGTTTGTTTTCCATTACCAGAGAAGGTCGTGGAAGCAAACTTCTTGGGCCCGCCGTAAACTAGGAAAGAAAAATGGACCGCCCCAGATGCCAAGAACAAGGCATCCTTCATCTTTCCGAAAACAGCATCATTGGCTGACAGAAAATTACTTACTGTCTGGGCCGTGTTTGATCGTCAGGCTGAAGGGGGTCTGTCCAGGACGGATCCTGCTGACCGACTGCTTCAAAATACGTTCGCCTTAGGGAGAAAGGTCAGGGGAGAAGAATTACCAAAAGTTGAAGGAAAAGAACACGCTGAAGTGAATACAAGGGCGTATATTCTATCCTGTGACAGGGCTGCCAACCTCCAGGTGGGAAAAAACATACACACAAGGGATCACTGTTAACTTTACAGGAAATACAACCGAACAAACACTGTGATGTGATGGCTAAGACATTTAGTAAATCTTTACATGTTAAACATTGTATTACATTAAAGGTAAAGATTTCCCTTGCTCGAAAGCCAGTCGGATCTGACTCTAGGGGGATTCCAAGCCGAAGAGCCAGCGCTGTCCGAAGACTTTTTCTATGGTCATGTGGCCAGCATGACTAGACGCTGAGGCGCACGGAACACTGTTACCTTCCCACCGAAGGGGTACCTATTTATCTTCCTGCAATTTCTTGCTTTCGAACTGCTAGGTTGGCAGGAGCTGGGGCCAGAGACGGGAGCTCACTCCGTCGTGCGGCACTCGGGTCTCGAACTGCCGAACTACCGGCCTTCCGGTCTGCAGTTCGGTGTCTTAACCACTGAGCCAGATAAACAATCTTTATAATATTACAAGGAAAAGCCCATCCATTTCACTGAGCACCCAGATATAGGCTCATTTCATCCCAGTCTTCCTCAGGAGAAATCCTATTGTCTTCAAAGGTGTCAGCCTCTTGATACAACTCAGTGTGATACTGGGAGCCGGCCCGTCCTTAACTGCTTCTCTACACAGATGCAGAAGCCTTCTGAATGAGGCTGGCGAACTGCTCTCTGCAAGCCCCAGGAGTGTACGCACTCTTCACATTATTACCCTGGGAAAAGCCCCGGTTATTTAAAATGAAAAACAACACGAAACCAAATGGAATGTTATTTGATATTGTTTAGAACTCACCTCTAGTTCAGTTTAAAGTGTCTTCTCTAACTAGATGCAAAAGCCTTCTTAATTTTGCTGGCTTAAATGCTCTCCACTGACACCATATTAATGATTATATTAGGAGCAAACCAGTCCTTCTTTTCTAACTGGGGTAAAAGTGTAAGAGAGAGCCAGTTTGGTGTAGTGGTGTAGTGGTTAAGTGCGCGGACTCTAATCTGGGAGAACCGGGTTTGATTTCCCACTCTTCCACATGCAGTCCTTTATATTTACTGATTCCTTCCTATGCTCTCTCTGGCTTTTTATTAGAAGCTTGCCTGAATGGGAGGACATGTCCTCTTTTGTCTTGGAGAAGGAGGGAAAGAAAACAGAACAGGGAGGGACCTAAAGAGAGGCAGAAATGGGGAGGGGCAGTGAGCAGCACCTAAATATCCGCAGAAACTATTCTACTTTAGAAAGGGTTAGCAATTAGAAAGTTCTGAATGCAGATTCCTGTAAAAGGAATGCAGAAGTAAGAGAAAGCCCCGACACAAACTGGGAGAAGAGAAGAAGAAGAGATTGGATTTATACCCCTCTCTTCCCTCAGAGTCTCAGAGTGGCTAACAATCTCCTTTCCTGGCCAGGATGCCCCAGACTAGCCCAGTCTGATCAGATTTTGGAAGCTAAGCAGGGTTGACCCTGGTTAGTATTTGGATGGGAAACCCCCAAGGAAGTCCAGGGTCACTACGCAGAGGCAGGCAATGGCAAACCACCTCCGAATGTCTCTTGCCTTGAAAACCCCAAGGGGAAGCCATTTAGCCAACAGGAAGCTGTTACCGGGATAGATCTCTAAATTGCAAACTGTCCACCACTTTAGATGACAGTTCTCAGCTGCTGCAAGTTAATCACTTCTGCCAGCCTAAGCAACAGTTCCAAGAACAAGCCGGCAGGTGGGGTTGATGACTCCTAGAGTCAAGAGAGGCATAAAAACTCTCTTAAAAGAGACTAGTTTCTTGACAGAGTTAGAAGGGATCCTAGAGGTCACCTACTCCAACCCCCTTGCTCAGTGTGGGAATTGGTCAACCACAGCACCACACTCTGATTAAAGGAACACACACCTTTTTTAAAAAAATGTTTAAAGATGATTTTTAAAAGCATTTACAGGAGAAATTCTTGTGGAGCTGTGCCTTTAAGAAAGGGGGCAAAGTCCCCAAAAGCACCACCGTAGCTATTGGTCTGGGTGGCACCACAACTGTGCCTGGGAGAGACACTCATCCCCTTGGCAGAAGGCTTCTCCCCCCACAACTCCTCATGGCAGATGCTTGGCTGGTGAAAACCGCTGGGCAGCAACAGCTGCTAAGTGAACTGCCTGCAATCCCTCCACACACACACAAACACACAGTTTGCACGGGCAAAATAGGTCAGTGAGCGTGATTTAGCAGCTTGGAGCGGTCATGGGAGAGCGAATTGTTGCAGATCTTCTGCGGCCATTTCCCACATCCTAAATTTACATTATGCAAGGCTCCTAATACTTTTTTTTGGCATGCCAACTTTAGTAGAACATAATTCTGAGAAACAAGATGATACCCAGAGGTCAGAAGAGGATGTTCATTCACGCAAACTCCAGTTCTGCAGTTCGGCCTGCACAGAGCGCAAGCGGCCCGTTTCCTTTCTCCTTGAGGAGGTGGAACTTGCTCAAGACAGAGACGTGTGGGGTTCACCCTCTTCGTCAGCACTCCCTCAGAGCAGTGGGAAGTCAAAAACTGTCTGAAGCTTATTGAACACACACAGCCGCCTTCTGCTGAATCAGACAATCCGTCCGTCAAGGTCAGCCTTGTCTACCCTGTCTGGCAGTCGCTCTCCGGGGGCTCGGAGGGAGGTCTTTCCCGTGACCTACTGGCAAATCCTTTAACTGGAGATGCCAGGGATTGAACCTGGAACCTCCCGTGTGCCGGGCCCCTCCGCAAAGCTGTTGTACAGCCAACAACATCTCTGTGAAGGCAGAGTTTCGACTGCTCTTAGAATCACAGAATGTTAAGAGTTGGAAGGGACCCTGCAGGTCATCTAGTCCAACCCCCTGCACTCTGCAGGAGCAGAGCCGGAAGATAGCCCTACAACGTACCCGAAAGATGGTCGTCCAGCCTCTACTTGGAAACGTCCAGCGAAGGAGCTTCCACCACCTCCCGAGGCAGTCTGTTCCACTGCTCAACCACTCTTACAGTTAGGAAGTTTCTCCTGATATTTAGCCGGTATCGACTCCCTTGTAATTTCCACCCATTAGATCTAGTCTTGCAATCCAGAGCAAGAGAGAATAGATCTGCTCCATCCTCTACATGACAACCCTTCAGATATTTGAAGACTGCAATCATGTCCTTTCTAAGCCTTCTCTTTCCCGGGCTAAACATACCCAACTCTTTCAGCTTTTCCTTAGCACCTCAAGCATGCGTCCTAGATTGCCGGTTGATGCCAAGCCATTTCCCCAAATTTTGTCTCTTCCCATTTCTCCCTTTGCCCCACAGGCATCTGACCTCACGCCTGTTTTCACTTCCCCTTTGTCCAGTCAGCGTTTCGTATTAGGAAAGAGCAACACAGGCCATTTTGTCATAACTCTTTCTGGTTGAGCATCCACCCAGACACTGCCCGTGACAAATCAGAATGTGTCGTTTGACCCTCACACCCGTGGAGGACAAGCTTATGCTAATGCTCGGGTGCCTGCGTTGCACACGCAAGACGTATTTAAACAAAAGAATGAATTTCAACAACGCTTGCTGTGCCGGGAGTTAATTTCATAGCCACCCAAGGGGCCCGCAGGGCAATACAGCAGCTGCTTCTAGAACACTGGAACGAAAGGTTTGTTTCTCTGCTTTGCCAAATTCTTTCAACTGAAATGCGCCGAGCAGCTGTCTGCCCAGCCTGAGGAGCAGAACCCAGCCCACGGAAAACCTGAACTGAAAACATGAAGCTGCCTTCCATCAAGGTCTGTCTTGTCCCTTTAAAATTTTACACCGCCGGTATTTAACTCCAACAAGATTACAAAAAATATACCCAAACGTCACTCAACTTTGCTGGAAAACATGTGGCCAGACAGGTGATTTCTTACATTGCTGGTGGAAATGCCCAATGATACAGAAATTTTGGCTTCAAATATTATCTCAAATCCAAATCAAAACGGGTTTAACCTTGCCATCAGTACCTGAAACTGTTCTACTAGACATTGATCCCAAAAACTGACATAGCTAAAACAACAAAAATCCTAATCTCTACTTTATTAACAATTGCTAGATTAACCCAAAAATGGAAAGAAGATACTGGCCCATCTTTGGGGGAAGAAACTTTGGGAACAGTTTGTGTATGGAAAAATAACAAATCAACAATTGCAATGGAACTTCAACACTTATCAAAAAACTTTCCAAGCTGTATGGTTTCCAGTAACCACGTACCTGGCTGAAGGAGGAGTGATTCCACAAAATATTTATTTGTTTGTTTGTTTGCTTGTTCCATTTATATCCCGCCTTGCCAGTTTTTCAACCGGCTCAAGGCGGCTAACAACATAAAACAGCATAAAACAAGTTCACCATATAAAACATTTAAAACAACGCTACATTACAAATCCACAAGATGGCGACAATATCAGAATTTTTTATACTTTTGATTCCTTAAACAGTCATAGGGAATAAGTAATCAGTATATAACAGATTAGTTGTATTTCGGTCACAAACAGTGTTAACCCTCTCTTTTGTTGATCTTTATAATGTAACTTTTGTCTTGAAATGCTTGTTTGTGTGTTGGTTTGGTTGAGTTTTGTTTATAATTTAAAAAATTATAATAAAAATTATAATTTTTTTTTAAAAAGCCTGTATTGTCTACTCAGATTGGCAGCGGCTCTCTGAGGTCTCAGGCAGAGGTCTTTCCCATCACCTCCTGCCTGGTCCCCCAGTATTCCCTCTCAGCTGAGTTAGTGTGAGCTAGCTCAGTTTTTTAGCCTCTGGCTCACAGATTGTTGTCTCAGCTCAGGAAGGAGGGCTCCAGAGCAGACTAATTGATGCAGGAGCCAAACTGCTGGCTCACAACTTGAATGCCGGTAGCTCACAAAGTAGAATTTTCGCTCAGAAGACTCCGCAGCTTAGAGGGAGCATTGCTTGTAACTGGAGATTCTTGGAGACTGAACTTGGGACCTTCCGCATACCAGACAGATGCTCTGTCACTGAGCCACAGACCCTCTGCCTTAGCAGCATCTTCTTTGGAGGGCTCCGCACTGAGCTCAGCTTGGGCCAAAGCAAACCCCCAGGCCGTTCCAGCAACCTCTGCACACATCCGTGCGCTCTCAGCACTCCTCAGCCACTCTGCACGGTTGTGTCTTCAGCCCACGGGCATGAGCTTCTGAGCTGCAAAAAAACTCTTACTACAACCCAAAAAACTGTACGAAACACCTTTAGTTCTCAGAGCTGGTTCTCACAGGCCGTGACTTGGATGGCCCAAGCTGTAGGGAAGATCTGAGACTAGGATGCTAGCCAGGTCAAAGTCCATGCTTCTCCCCCCTCCCTGCTACACAATGAGCATTGTATAAACCCTTCTGCAAATAGTATACTCTCGAGACAGATGTCTCCCATTCATGTGGATTCCACCCTCCCTGCTACACAATGAGCGTTGTCCCCTTGAAGCTGACAATCACTTCTGCAAACAGCAGGCTCCTGAGACAGTTGTCTCATTCTCTCCTCATCCCTCATGTTGATTCCATGTTGACCATATTGTCTACTGAAGGCTGATGCAGCACCCTAAGGGTGTGGCGTGTAAGTCTGTGTATGTTTAAAAATAAACTGCTCGCTGCCAGGGGCAGACTTGAGTTTTCCCCTTCAAACTCACTTGTCTCGTGTGCAAGTCCTTCACCAAGCTCGCCCAATCTTGTCAGGTCTCAGAAGCTAAGCAGAATCGGCCTTGGTTAGTATTTGGATGGGAGACCACCGAGGAATGCCAGAGTTCTCACGCGGAGGCAGGCAACAGCAAACCAACCTCAGTTCGTCTCTGGTCTTGAAAACCCGGCGAAATCACTGTCATTCAGCTGTGATTCCACCACCGCCACTTCTCGCTGAGCTGCGTGGCTTCCTCAGGGCCGCATTTCTTCAGATTGTGTGAGAGGATGCGCCTCCGCCCCTATCGGAATCCCCCCAAAACAGAAAATGCACAAACCACTCCGGGCCACCCAAAGTAGGCCAAATGAGCAGATCTGCCCCCATTTCTTGGCCTGCCTTCCTGTTCACGTTTCCTCCGAAAAAGTAGCATTTGGGTGAGGGGAACTCGATGGAGAATCAAGATCCTTTTCATTTCAGACAACCGTGTTCTGCGTCCCTCCTGGCCTGCATCTTTTGGCAAGCAGATGCTAGCCCTAACGTCTCAGAACTATTTTGGACTCAGCCCAATTTGTCCCAGGTATCTTTGGGGAAAACAGGTCTCATTGGATCTTGGGACATCCATATAGGCAGGGGTCATTTCGTAGAAAAAGAGGTGCAGGAGCTCATTAGCATAACTCATTTGCACAACTCATTTGTATATGCCACACCCCCTAACATACCGGAAGTGTGTCAGAAGGCAACACCCAACCCTCAGGCTCCCCTCCACAGGTGAGTGAAACTGACCTGCTCTTCCTCCAGTCCCTTCCCCATCCAATACTTTGTGCAATCAAAATAAGCATAAAGAACACACCCTCATTCTCTTCCTGCTCCCTTGCAACCACCAGGTTTCAAGTAGACTTGAGATACCCAGGACATGTGCACCACCCATCCCTTCCCCTTCCCCTCCCCACCCCACAACAAGACACCCTGTGAGGTAGGTGGGGCTGAGAGAGGTCTTTTGAGAACTGCTCATGAGAGAACAGCTCTGAGAGAACTTGTGACTGGCCCAAAGTCACACCAGCAGCTGCATGTGGAGGAGTGGGGAATCAAACCCGGTTCTCCCAGATTAGAGTCCAGCTCCTGACCACTACACCAAACTGATGGGGTGGAAGCTGCTGAAGGGTTGGTGAAATTTCTCCAGTACTTGTGTGCCATGTGCCCAGATAAAAAAATGGTATCCTTAGAAAATTTATATGCCACCTTGAGCAAGTCTCTGGAAAAGCAGCACACAGTCATAAAAGGAACAATGATAAAATTATCAATATTAAAACAAAACATTAAAATCAATAAAGACCCTAGCAGGGCTTTCCCCGGGGCGCTGCGCCTCTGCACTGCTCGGGGAAGCCGAGGAGGGGGCGGGGCTTGGTCATGTGCCCGCCCCCTGGGCTCCTCACTCCCAGAGCTGCGCTCCTGTGCGCTCCCGCTCCAATGGACCCCTGCATATAGGTCCTCCCTGGCTGCTGGTGGGGGATGGGGGTGGTAGGGTTGCCAGCTCCAGGTTGGGAAACTCCTGGAGATTTGGGGGTGGAGCCTGGAGAGGACAGGAACCCCAGTGGGGTATAATGCCATACAGTCCACCCTCCAGAGCAGCCATTTTCTCCAGGGGATCTGATCTCTGTAGTCTGGAGATGAGCTGTGACTCTGGGAGATCCCCAGGTCCCACCTAGAGATCGGCATCCCTAATTCAATCTCAGCTTGTGTGGAGAAAGACTCTCATCATGGCTGGACAAGTTAAGTCAAATTTTGGACCCTGATCTTTTGGACGTAACAGATGGAGAACCCCAAACTGTCACGTCACTGAACTTCATGCCCTGCCGTTTTGATATCCTTGCCTTGGTAGTAATTCGTTGGCAGCGATGCTCACCCCAAATGGAAGGTGCTCCCAGAAGGATGAAGAAAGAAAGCAGCCCTCTTTTAGTCGCAGCCATCCTTTCCTGCAGGCAAAGAGGACCCTTGTCGGCCGGGGGCTGGTCAAACAGAATGTATTCCGGCGTTCCCGCGGCGGCTCTTGGCTCTTTTTTAGCCTTCCTGCCTGGAAAAGCCTAGGAAGAAAAACGTCTCCATCAAGATGGGCCTGATCTGAAAATGAAAACACCCCTGCCCTTTTTGACTGTTCTCTTGGGAGTAAACCAGGAGCTGATGTCATGGGCGGATAGAGTTCTGGACCTGAGCATCTCAACAGGGAAGGCTGCGGCCTACGGGCCTTGGAAGCTGGTTGTCCTAATTCTATGTCTCCAGAAAGCTGGGTTGATTCCCCCCTCCCCCCTGGCCTTTCTTCTGGCATCGTTCCTCACACATAACAATGGGGAAACATGGGTCAAACACCATGTCCTGGTATTTATATCTGCCTATCCACTTAAGCCTCAGTTCTAAATCTGTTCCACAGATGACGGTTTCCTGCCATCTCATTGGAGACCCCCCCTTTAAAAAAAAAAAAAAAGGATTAAACGCCTCCAGAGCTGGGATGACTCAAGAATGCTGAAATAACTGACCCGTTCAGCATTTGTCCTGTAACTTAATCCTTCCTTCCAGGATCTGACATTCTCTGGGACACATGCTAAGAAAAAACGGAGTTCTGTCACGGCCGGGGTTGTTTGCGATCCGATCGGCATGTAGCCAGCAATTCTGATGTGTTTGTAAAATCCTTGGCAGAAGCCCTCCCTCTTGTCTTGCAATGAATATGTTGGGTAAGCATGGGAGAGAATGTCAGAATGGGTTTAACTGTAACTTTCCAGTCCTCATCGTGACCAGAAAAGGGGTTGTAAAGTTCATTTATTTATTCATATTATTCGTTGTCCGTAGGGTTGCCAAGTCTTCGGAACTCACCAGCGGGGGGGAGTCCTCCTCTGTCCAGGAGTTCCTCCTGGCGCGTGCGCCCAGCGACGTTACCGGAAGTGACGTCAGCACATTGGGGGCGTTGCCAGGGCGACGCTCTGGAAATCGCCCCAAAACTCTATGGTATCATAGAGTTTTGGGGCGATTGCCAGAGCGTCGCCCTGGCAACGCCCCCAACGTGCTGACGTCACTTCTGGTGACGTCATTACGTCGTCCTCGCTGGACGATGTCGGGGGTGGAGTTCCCCCCGCCGGCCAAATGCTGGCTGGCGGATCGGGAACCCCTTTAGCGGGGGATCCCCCGCCCCCCAGGCTGACTTGGCAGCCCTAGTTGTCCGCCTTTCTCACAGGGATTCAAGGTGGACGACGCATCGATGTGTTTTCCTTTGAGGGAAGACCAAGGACTTGACCCTGTGGCCTCTCTTACTCCCCAAATACTGTAAAATTCGAGTTCATCCAAGCAGTTTGGCCATCAAGAGTTTGGGTGTGACCTTGGATGCATCCTTATCGATGGAGGCCCCAGAGTCACTCCTGTAACCAAGCTGGCGTTTTACCACCTCCACCAAACTCGGCAACTGGCCCCTTTCTTGTCGCACCCTGACCTAGCCATGATAATCCATGCAACAGTCACCTCCAGACTTGACTACTGTAACTCGCTCTATGCTGGCCCTACCCTTGAGACTGACCCAGGAACTCCAGCTGATCCAGAATGCGGCAGCACAAGTCCACAACCAGTGCTGCCCCAGCTACACTGGATCCCAGTGGAGTACCAAGTCAGGTTCAAGGTTCTGGTATTGAGCTTTAAGGCCTTGAGCTGTCTGGGACCAATGTATCTACAGGACTGTCTCCTCCGGTATGCCCCCGGGAAAGCTTTGCACTCTACTGATAACAACCTGGCCCTAGGGATGTCCAGCTGTCCTCGACCAGGGCCTTCTCGGTCCTGGCCTCAAACTGGTGGGACTCTCTGACAAATGACATCAGGGCCCTGCGGGATCTGATGCAGTTCCGCAGGGCCTGTAAGGCAGAGACGTTCCGCCAGGCTTTTGGTTGAGGACAGCAACTGTTTTCTTCATTGGCTGGCACCCTTTTTCCCCTCCTCCCCCCTCTGCATTTTCTGCTTTGCGTTCCCTCTCCTCTCCCGCTGCCCAGAAAATGGCCAGGTAGTCCAGAATTGGGATAGAAAATTTACAGGGTCTTTTTATTCCGGTTCTCTTAGTGTTTATCAAATTGTATACTGAATTTTGCTGTTTTGTATATTTTTACGGCATTATGCCCTCTTGTACATCACCCAGATAGGGACAGGGCGATTAAGAAATTGTAGTAGTCGTAACAATAACGAGAAGGAGGAGGATGGGACGGTCAAGGAGTTATACTAGATTCCACACAAACACACCGTCCTAAAAATTCCCGCTGAATTCCACATTTTAAAAGTTTGTGGATGAATTTGTCCTCTCTGCCCCTAAATTCCTTTCAACTGAAGCATATGTTCGGGTTTTAAACAATATACCTTCAGGTGGTGATCTGACGGCAGATTGAAAAGCGGCAATCTTCTACTCCTTCCTTCTATCCTTCCTAGAAACTCTCATTCCCCTAATGGAATCATAATTGGGCACGAATCCAACCAAAGTGAAGCCCTTTGAAGTCCTCTTAATTTTAATAGGAGAGTTCAGCTCATTCTTATATTCTCCCATTGAGGTCTATGGGGTTTCAAAGCTTTTAACTCTGGCTGCATCACAACCTTTTACAAAGTATAATACAGATATTCACAACACCAGGGGTCATTTCGTAGAAAAAGAGGTGCAGGAGCTCTCTAGCATAACTCATTTGCATAACTCATTTGCATATGCCACACCCCCTCACATGCCGGAAGAGTGTCAGAAGGCAACACCCACCCCTCAGGCTCCACTCCACAGGTGAGTGAAACTGACCTGCTCTTCCTCTGTTCCCTTCCTCATCCAATACTTGGTGCAATAAAAATAAGCGTCAAGAACACACCCTCATTCTCTTCCTGCTCCCTTGAAACCACCAGGTTTCAAGTAGACTTGAGATACCCAGGACATGTGCACCACCCATCCCTTCCCCTTCCCACAACAAGACGCCCTGTGAGGTAGGTGGGGCTGAGAGAGGTCTTTTCAGAGCTGCTCATGAGAGGACAGCTCTGAGAGAACCTGTGACTGGCCCAAGGTCACACCAGCGGCTGCATGTGGAGGAGTGGGGAATCAAACCCGGTTCTCCCAGATTAGAGTCCAACTCCTGACCACTACACCAAACTGATGGGGTGGAAGCTGCTGAAGGGTTGGTGAAATTTCTCCAGTACTTATGTGCCATGTGCCCAGATAAAAAATGGTATGCTTAGAAAATGTATATGTCACCTTGAGCAAGTCTCTGGAAAAGCAGCACACAGTCATAAAAGGAACAATGATAAAATTATCAATATTAAAACAAAACATTAAAAACAATAAAGACCCTAGCAGGGCTTTCCCCGGGGCGCTGCGCCTCTGCACTGCTCGGGGAAGCCGAGGAGGGGGCGGGGCTTGGTCATGTGCCCGCCCCCTGGGCTCCTCACTCCCGGAGCTGCGCTCCTGTGCGCTCCCGCTCCAACAGACCCCTGCACAACACACACACACACACACTATCGTCTGTCTATTGTGTGTGTGTTGTGAATGGAACCAGTTTGGTGTAGTGGTTAGGAGTGCGAACTCTAATCTGGGAAAATCGAGTTTGATTCCCCACTCCTCCACATGCAGCTGCTGGTGTGACCTTGGGTCGGTCACAAGTTCTCTCGGAGCTGTTCTCTCAAGGGCAGTCCTCAAAAGAGTTCTCTCAGCCCCACCTACCTTACAGGGTATCTGTTGTGGGGAAGGAAAGGAAAAGGGATTGTAAGCTGCTCTGAGACTCCTGGCAGTGAACGGCAGGGTATAAATCCAATCTCTTTTCTTTTTCTTCTTCTTCTTCTTTGTTTGTAAGAGCATCTGGGAGGACCTGACCTAAGCCATGAATGCTGACTAGACTTTGTGAAAATATTCCCGCACAATGGTTCTGCTTTGATTAATGCTGCCTTCTGCCAACCCCAAATGCATTGTGGTTTCTACCCAGCTCTCCTCACCATTGCCGTTTTAGGATCTCTGAGCTATTAAGCTGTCCCGCCCCCTAGACGCACCTTGGATGATTTATTTCTTGACTTCGTTTACTGTCCGCCTTTCTCACTGAAATGCGGGGCAGATTAAACAATTCAAAGCAGCACAAGGAACCGTGCAATCATGCAACTCAGTGCAAAGAACAATGCCGTTAAGTGTTTTCGCAGACGTTAAAGCCACAACTCTGTTCCCCTTACAAAAATGTCCCCCAGAATCATTCCGTTTTACGTGTTCTGCAGAAGGCAAAATGTCTACTTGCCCCTCACCAAGTTTCTGATCGTAACCAAACGCAAGCACCGCGCAATGGTTCCACGGGTATCAGTTCCAAAAAAGACAGTATCTTCTACACCAAATGAGCAGAAGTGTGATTTCTGCTCTCTTCCCCTCCTCCTGGGTTCTTTACGTTGCATGCAATAATGCTATAAATCTGAACTAAATATCCTTTACAGATTTCTTTAAGAAAATCAAGTTCATGATACTGGTTCAAATGTCCAGTCCATCCAGTCCATTTGCCCTGCAACTTACCAACGAATTTTCTATTTTGCGTCTTCGTCAAACTCTGCTCCAAAAGCAGTCTTCTCGAGCGTTTTCTGACTGCCGGGGTCTCTTATATAGCCTCTTGCAGAGCTTAGGAGGTGGCAGGAAGCCACACAGATGGAAAACCTGCCCGGACAGCGAGGAAACCAGAGTTTTTATACATCCTTTTAAAAAAGGGATTGTAAATCTAACGTTTTCTGTAAGGACGGGAAAATTTTTAAAAGCCTCCAAGGCAACACGCGTTCTCCCAGAAATAAGCCTAAATACAGGGAGGCTGGAGAAAGAACCCTGAAGGCTGTTGAACTGTTTGTAATCCCTTTTTATGACCACGACGCAAGCAGTGGAGAACCCACAGGGCTGGGGGGGGGGGTCAATCCCCAAAGGGTATTTTCAAGCCCCCCCCCAAGTTTGTAAAGGGCTCACCATCCTAACAGTGATACCAGCTGGAAGCAGCAAAGAAGGTGAAAAGCAGTGAGAATGGATGCTCCATTTGCACGTCCTTCTTTTCTCCAATTTTAGGTGGCCGGCCGGGGGCCCACAAAATTCTGGAGCCAGCACTGGGAAGGTTGGAGAGGGATTCCCCCCGCACCACCAAGCCTTAGAGAGTGCCAGTGTGGTAGAGTGGGTAGAGTGCCAGACTGGGAACTGGGAGAGCCAGGTTCAAATGCCCGCTCTGCCATGGAAGCTCGCTGGGTGACCTTGGGCCAGTCACATACGCTCAGCCTGACCTAACTCACAGGGTTGCTGTGGTGGGATAAAATGGAGAAGGGGAAATTATGATGTCAGGTGCTTTGGGCTCCTACAAAGGAGAAAAATGAGGTACAAGTAAATAAATAAATAAATAAATACTGGTCCTTCCTCTTAACGACCAGGGATATGGGACAGCAATAAGAAACAGAAGCCACCGATATTTGTAACTTTAGGGGGTCTGTTCATGGAAAACTCCCCATGGGAATCTCACAAATTGCTTTTGAAAGTTCTCTCCAGTTCCAAAATTGTTTTGCTGTTTGGTCAAGTTCTCTAAGAGAACTTGTGACTGACCCAAGGTCACACCAGCAGGCTGCATGTGGAGGGGTGGGGAATCAACCCCCTTCTCCCAGATTAGAGTCTGCGCTCCTAGCCACCACACCAAACTGGAACCTGGACAGGGGATGATGCTTAGCAGAAATGTGATGCCATAGAGCACCAGTTCCTAATTTTTTTGGTACGGTGACCCAAGGGTCCAGATTTTCTTAGTAAGGTGGCTTTTCCTGGGTTGGCCCAAGTTTTTTGGTGCCCTGGGCAAACGACAGCCTTGGCACACATAACATTCTATTTTCTACAGTGGCTAACCAGATGTTTCTGAGAAACTGAGAAACATGGCACAAAGGCTGCAACTTCCCCGATTTGAACCCCAAGCAAGTGGCATTCCGACATACACAGCCTTTGCATATGGAGGTGACATTCCAGCCTTCGACTGTCCTCTCCTTCTCCATCTCCTTACTCCATCTAATCCCACCTAAGAGTCTAAGAAACTCATTCTCGTAACCATCAGGACATTTTTTACTTGATCAACATGTACATGGAGCGAAGGAAAAAAATGGAAACTACTGTTTCCGGGGTCAAATTTGATTTCCAAAATATATGTATGTCCATTCTGACATACACACCCCTCTCCTTCTCCATTACTCACTCTTACCCTTCTAAGATTCTAAGAAACTTATACTCTTTCTGCACCTGTATTTTTCCTTGGTTTCTGAGCACATCCTATTCTTCCGTTCTACATTCCCTCCCGCTTTCACTTCCAGTTTGTGTTGGGGCTTTCTCCTTTTTCTGCATTTGTTTTACAGGAATCTGAATTCAGACCACTTCCAGCACAGTGTTGCCCCAAAGTTACCAAAACTCCTTTTGCTGCTATTCTTTGTTCTTACCCGCTTTTGAATCACTAATCCTTTCTAAAGTAGAATTGTTTTGGTGGGCATTTTAGTGCTGCCCACTGCCCTCCCCTGTTTCCACCTCTCTATCTTTAGGTTGATGCTCCCTTCCCATTCTGTTTTCTTCCCCTCCTTCTCCCAAGACAAGAGAGGACATGTCCTTCTGCTCAGGCAAACTTTAAAAGAGCTAGAGAGAGCATTAGAAGGAATCAGCAAATATAAAGGACTGGGGGGATCCCCTGCTCCCAAATGTGTGGGTGGATTGCGTGTGTGGGTCTGGATATCCCCCTCCCTTCCCTTTCTCTTTGCAGAATCATAGAGGGAGGGAAGGAGCGAGGGAGGGGTTGGGTCTGCAGTCAAAAGTTTAGAAAGATGCTTGCCTATCTCTTCATCTTAGACAAAGCAGCCAGTTGGCTAAAAAATAGTGGGTTTTGCTTGTAGATGCAGAATGCACACAGAAATCACAAATAAATAAACCGGGGGGGGGGGGACCACCAGTGGAGAGGGAATGCGTGCGACTGTGAAGTCAACTCTTAAGGCTTGACTCCTCGGATTCTCTGGAGCAAGCTGTCAGTGCGGAAAGGGCCTTACTCTAGTGACGAGCAGGACATGATTTGCTTGATCAATGTGAATATGCCGTGAAGAAAAAATGGAAGATAACTGTTTGCAGGGTCAGATCTTGGTTTCCAAGGTACAAAAGACAGCAGGGGTAAGGACAGAGGCAGTCATCAGGAAGGGCTGGCCAACAACCCACTTGCAGAGGTTTTGCAAGACACTTCTGAGTCCTGACCCACAGGCTGGGAAACATTGCCAGAGTCTCCACCGTCCTAAGCTGCCATTTTCTCCAGGGGGAACTGACCTCTGTAGTCTGGGGATGAGCTGTAATTCTGGGGGATCCCGCAGGCCCCACCTGGAGGCTGGCAACCCTAAAAGCAGGTAGGAGGCAGCAAATGGGGCCTGGGGAGATCTGGGAGGCCGAAGGCTGCCCTCGCAACCCGTCATGCTCCTGGGGCCCGATGTGGGACCAAAGCA
Organism: Lepidodactylus listeri; assembly: GCA_029233225.1. Taxonomy (NCBI): domain Eukaryota; kingdom Metazoa; phylum Chordata; class Lepidosauria; order Squamata; family Gekkonidae; genus Lepidodactylus; species Lepidodactylus listeri. The sequence goes on along the minus strand of JARCFY010000021.1, from coordinate 6,723,146 downwards.
AAGAGAAAGCAGTTGCTAAGTTGTCACACAAATAACAACTGGCCTCCGACTGCCATGAGTTCGATTTATGTTTGCCGAGGAAAAGAACAGAAACAGATGAGGTCATGAGCGTGTTATTGCGAGGACAAAAAGAGGAGTGTTCCTTAACCTCCTCTGCATTCAAGTAGAGCTAGGGAGCAGTTTGTTTACTGGCCCTCAGACAGGAAATGGCAGCGTATGGACCGAGGTGCCACCTAACAGAACTAAAGGGGGAAATGGGCCCTCAGTCTTGCCGTAGGCGGCCACTGAACCTATGCCAGCGCCTGTCTATGGCCCATCAGGTGACGCTGCTCTATCTACCGGAATATTCTCTGACATACTGGGCTGCCAACCTCCAGGTGGTTAAGAACAACCACAATTCAGCCGTGATATAATTACTCCGTGTGATTACTCCGTATCATCAGTTATATTGTTTGCCAAGCACATTCATGCAAACATTTACATGCAAAGAGTAGAAGAAATAAATGTTTTAAATAAGTAAAGAGCTTGTGCCAAAGTTCAGTTCTAATGACTTCCTTATCCGTTTCTTCTTCTTCTTCTTCTTCACAGCTGTATTTTGGTTATTCTTAACTGCTTTTCCCGTGGTCTCTCATGTATTGCCAACCTCCAGGTAGCGGCTGGAGATCTCCTGCTTTTAAACCGGTCCTCCAGGCGGCAGAGATCAGTTCATTCATTTCAGAATTTATCTTATACGATAAAATAAAATAACATAGAAAGAAAGTATATATTACAGGAGGGGTGGGCAAATTGTGGCCCGGGGGCCACATGCGGCCCGCCACAGAGTTTTTTGCGGCCCGCCAAGACAGTTGGCCACTGTCAGCACCTGAGGAGCTGCAGCTTGAACTTACTGACATGCAGTCAGATCACACTGTGAAAGAAATGTTTAATGCTGTGACATTAGTTGACTTTTACAAATCTTTGTCTGCTGAAAAGTTTCCATGTATGAAGAAATTTGCTGGGAAAATGTTATCTATATTTGGGTCTACATATATTTGTGAGCAAAGTTTTTCTTGCATGAAGATCAACAAGAGTAAATATAGACATTAAGAGACATTTGACAGACATTAACTTGCAGGCTGTGATGAGAATCTCAACAAGCAATCTCACTCCTGATTTCAAAAAAATTGTAGAAAAGTGTGATAGGGTACATTTGTCTCATTAAACTGATTCTAAAATTAAATGTGCTTGCAGCTATAGATGATATGAAATTAGCGCAATAAATGAATTGAATAAAACTACCACTATTTTATTTAATTTATATTTATGGACTTTTATGATACAATTTATACCTTTTCTGAAATGCAAAGTTAACTAATGAATGCAATCATTTTAAAAGGTGCGGCCCTCCGCTAACCTCCACTCTCATAAAGCGGCCCCCGAGCCAAAACAATTGCCCACCCCTGTATTACAGCATTTGCATTACTCTGCTATCTTAGTAACTTCTACTATCAGTTAGATCTTCTTTAACTTTATTTTATTTATAACCCATGTCCTTTCCCCAATGGGGACCCAAAGCAAGTTACATCATTCTCCTCACCTCCATTTTAATCCTCACAACAACCCCGTGAGGTGGTTTAGGGCAAGAGCGTGTGACTGGCCCTAGGTCACCCTGCAAGCTTCCATGGCAGCGTGGGGATTCGAACCTGGATCTCCTCGACCCTAATCCGACACCCTACACCACTCTGGCCTGCTGCTTGGTGACTAAAACCCTTCCAGTACATAACACCACCCTCCTTTCATTCTTCCCAAGGCTCCAGAACTAAGGTGCCAGCCTCCAGGTGGGACCTGGGGATCCCCCGGAATTACAGCTCATCTCCAGAGTACAGAGATCAGTTCCCCTGGAGAAAGCAGCTGCTTTTGACGGACTGTACGACATTGTACCCTGCTGAGGTCCTGCCCTTCCCCAAGCCCCACCCCTCCCCAGGCTCCACCCCCCCAATCTCCAGGTGTTTCCCAACCCAGAGCTGGCAACCCTACATCACCCGCAAATCTCCAGGACTTTCCCAAGCTGGAGTTGGCACTTATAAGAGCTGCTGGAAGTCAGTTCCTGGTTACCCCTCTGCAGTCAAGGACAGATGATTTCCTTAGTATGACAGAATCTCTAGGACCTTCCGAGCTTGGAGCTGGCAACCCCAGTCATGCGTGGCCTCAATGAGTTCTCCCTTAAAGGCCAAACTAGGCCTGGAAAGGACCCTGCCCCCTCCCCCTGCCTTTTTACAGAAACCCAGCCTGGAATACTGTAGTTGCCTAGCAGCAGCCTCTGAGGAAATCTCTTGCTTAAAGCTACAGGTGCTCCTCTTATCATTTGGGGTGTTTTTAAACCCCACAATGTATTTATTTTCAGATTTCAGATTTTTCTTTAAACCTAGGGCCCTTTGCAGGTTTTTAGAAAGACCGGTCTTGCCCATTCACAGCTCTAGTCACTGGATTTATGTATCCAAAGATTTGGCCAACTTCAGTATCAATATATTTGTTTGTTTGATTTATATTTATATCCCGCCCTCCCCACGAGTGGGCTCAGGGCGGCTTACATAGAATATTGTGATAGTGAAACAACACATAAAATTCAACAATTAAAATTTGAGATTTAAGATTTTAAAAGTTCAACATTTCATATTAAAAAACAGAGTAAAAGTTGCCTTGGTAGCGACACTCAGATGTAAACCCTCCAGGTGGTGTTGTGAGGTAAGGTAAAGGTAAAGGTTTCCCTTGCTCGAAAGCCAGTCGAACCCCACTCTAGGGATGCGGTGCTCATCTCCGTTTCCAAGCTGAAGAGCCAGCGCTGTCCAAAGATATTTCCATGGTCATGTGGCTGGCATGACTAGACGCCAAGGCGCATGGAACGCTGTTACCTTCCCATCAAAGTGGTACCCATTTATCTACTTGCAATTTCTTGTTTTCGAACTGCTAGGCTGGCAGGAGCTGGGACCAGAGATGGGAGCTCACTCCGTCACGCAGCACTCAAGTCTCGAACTGCTGAACTACTGACCTTCTGGACTGCAGTTCAGCATCTTAACCACTTGAGCCACTGCAGCCCCTTAGGTACCAAGCCACAAACCACTAGGCTAGGTCCATCAGCAGGCAAGGTCAAGAATGGGAATTTGGATGACCGCTGCCTCAACTAAAAGCCCGGCAGAAGAGCTCCGTTTTGCAGGCCCTGCGGAATTGTAACAGATCCCGCAGGGCCCTTATCTCAAATGGGAACTTGTTCCACCAGGCTGGGACCAGGCAAAAAAAAGCTGGAACCAGTGAAGGACCAAGAAACCCGGGCGGGGGGGGGGGGTGGACTGGTTCAGGGAAACAGTCTCGCCCCCTCTCACCCAGGCCTCAGTCACACATGCCAGGTCTACGTTTTGTTCCAACAGATAATTCTGTTCCAGCAGACAAAGGATGAACGTTCTGTTTAAGCCCTTGCTGATTAAACTATAAGCAATCTTGTGCTTTTTTCATTAGCCTCAAAAGGGTATTAAAATTAAGTTTGGACAAGGTGCATTTATTTAATTCCTCGATTCAGAAGCAGGCGATAAGTAGCTTTAAAAACCGTGATCCGTTGTCCACCCTACTTCCACAAAATCTGGTGGTTCGCTCTCTGAGTATGGATCTCATTGGCACAGCTGGAACTTCCCTGTCACAACTGGGCACCAGATTTTTCTCACTCTCCTTTGTTCGCTCTCTCTGTGTGTTTTTCTTCTAGATGAGAGACTGGAGTAAGATAAGAAGTGATAAATGAAAACCGCATGTGATATCCCCCCCTGCACTCCAAACAAAATGTGCAAAGGCACTGAGATTCCCCATCCATCCCGAGCCGTGGATGCTATTTTTGCTCCAGCACAAAAGTTCAGGAGGACAGACTTCGTCAGGCCAAGAGCAATGCCAAAAATATGCTGATACCCGGTCCGTAAGAAGCTCATTCCAGACAGCCACAGAAAATGGTTTTAGAAGGTATGCCACAATCAGCCTTTGGTCTGTCCGGCAATGTATGAAGCAGACGTACCGCACTGCCGGGCGATTGCTCTTGGAAAGCTTATGTAAAATAATGGGGTAGAGCAGCGGTGGGCAAATTGCGGCCCAGGGGCCACATGGGGCCCGCCACAGAGTTTTTTTGCGGCCCGCCAAGAAGATTTCAGGACTTCAAGAAAATTGAGCCTAAATTCAATTTGCTCTCTTATCCCATCACTGCTGATATTGATACAGCACCTGAAGAGCTGCAGCTTGAACTTATTGACATGCAGTCAGATCACACTGTGAAAAAAATGTTTAATGCTGTGACATTAGTTGACTTTTACAAATCTTTGTCTGCTGAAAAAATTTCCATGTATGAAGAAATTTGCTGGGAAAATGTTCTCTATATTTGGGTCTACATATATTTGTGAGCAGAGTTTTTCTTGCATGAAGATCAACAAGAGTAAATATAGATGCTCTTTGACAGACATTAACTTGCAGGCTGTGATGAGAATCTCAACAAGCAATCTCACTCCTGATTTCAAAAAAACTGTAGAAAAAGTGTGATAGGGTACATTTGTCTCATTAAACTGATTCTAAAATTAAATGTGCTTGCAGCTATAGATGATATGAAATTAGCACAATAAATAAATTGAATAAAACTACCACTATATTTATTGATTTTTATGATACAATGTGTACCTTTTCTGAAATGCAAAGTTAACTAATGAATGCAATCATTTTAAAAGGTGCGGCCCTCCGCTAACCTCCGCTCCCACAAAGTGGCCCCCGAGCCAAAACAATTGCCCACCCCTGGGGTAGAGGAAAAGCTCCTGGTGGCGGTGGGAAGTGGTTTTGATATGCAGCCACTTTATGGCGACCCTGTAGCCTTTTCAAGGCAAAAGACGTTCCCATTGCCTGCCTCTGCATAACAACCCTGGACTTCCTTGGCGGTCTGCCATCCAAGTGCTAACCAAGGCCAGCCCTGCTTAGCTTCCAAGATGCGACAAAATCAGGCCAGCCTGAGCCATCCAGGTCAGAGGAGGGAGGAGCTGAGGTGGTCTGCCATTGCCTGCCCCTGCATACCAACCCTGGACTTCCTTGGCGGTCTCCCATCCAAGTGCTAACCAGGACTGACCCTGCTTCGCTTCCAAGATCTGACAATCCTGGGCTAGTCAGGGCTATCCAGGCTACAAGAACTTTGAAAAATGTACCGGAGAACTTGCTAGAATTTGCAAGAGATTACATGAGTGCAAAAAAATAAAATAATAGTACCAAAACAAAGAAGCTGGGTTGAAGAGCTCTGAAACTGGAGGAAGGATGTTTGAAATGAGGCTTTTAAAAAAAAATTGGTGGAGGAAAGTACTGTCAAGTTGCAGCGGACTTCTGGCGACCCTACAGAGTTTTCAAGGCAAGATACAAACAGAGGTGTTCTGCCCTTGCCTGCCCCTACGTGTCAACCCTGGACTTCCTTCCCTGGACTTCTGAGATTGTGCCAGACCAGGCTAGCCTGGGCCATCCCAGTCAGGGTGGAGAAGTTATTAGGGTGTAGGAGTTTCAAACTGGGTGCCTGCCTCTCTGCTTACCAGAGAAAGTAGCGACTGGTGTGCCTTTTGCAGCTCTTCAGCACCACCGCTGAGGATGGCCAAAGGGTGGTACTGCAGCTGTCAACTCAGTATGGATCAGGTGACCCCCGGAGGCAGTCAAGTTCCACCTGGCCCAATAAAGCTATCAATTCTGGCCTGGTTCCTCATAAATTGTAGCTCTAGTGTAGACTGAGGTGCTCTTCGGATGCCCCACCCCCACCCCCGCTTCACCCACCTTCATGATCAGTAGCCGCTTGCCTCCAACTCTCATTAAAGTAAATTCTCAAGTATGGTGGGTCCAATCAGTGTTGGCCTTCTTCAGTCAAAATCTGGACTGTACCAGAATGTGCCCGCTCTGACCTGCAGGCCCTGTTCCGCCCTGTCCTCCGAGGGGTTCCCAATGCCCTGGAGGGGCTTTTCTTCCACTCACGGCCCATGGGCAGCCTGCCAGCACAACCTGATCATTGTAGGGATTTCCCACTGGGTGGATCAGGACTTCCAGCTTCCCTTCTGTGTCTCCAACTGGCCAGTGCCTGGTTACCGCAAGGACAGAATAATGTCTTGGCTGCCCTTGGAGGAATAGCCGCTTGCCAACTGTTGGCCTTCCCTCTGGCTCCCCTCTTCAGATAGCATGTTCAAGATGGTGGAGGTCTATGTGGTATGGAGAACCATTCCCAGTTTCAAAAGTATAAAGTATTTATTAAAAAGAAAATGTTTACAAGCCTACTTTTAGCACAGCACCAGATTGAGCAAGGAATACAGAAGAAATTGACAAAAAATTTCTCTGTACATGCCCTATCATCTGTTAGATGTTCCAGTTCTCTACAGAGTTACCATTAACTTCAAGTTTGCTCCAGCTCTCCCTGGTGAACGCATGGTCAATAGTTGCCTACTTGCAGACCTCAGCTCAGAGTTTTCACGCATGCAGCGGGGCGGGTGATTCATAAGTTTAATAAAATTAATGGAATAAAAGTAAAATAAATCGTAATGAAACAGAGAGCCTTCCTGTTGCAAGGAGATTTTCTCATCTCTGTTTCTCCTCCCACTGGACCTCAGTCAGCCCAGGTCAAAGAAATGTTTCCTCCAACTCCTTCCTGGAGATTATTCCTGGAGCTGTTCTAGCCTAAAGCCCTCCAGACTTTGTTCCCTGCTTGGGGAAGGGGGAGAGAAAGGGGAAGCTTGACCATCCCATTGTCTTTCTGGCTAGATACAGGGGTCTGTCGAAGCGGGAGCGCACAGGAGCGCAGCTCCGGGAGTGAGGAGCCCAGAGGGCGGGCACATGACCAAGCCCTGCCCCCTCCTCGGCTTCCCTGAGCAGTGCAGAGGTGCAGCACCCCGGGGAAAGCCCTACTAGGGTCTTTATTGATTTTAATGTTTTGTTTTAATATTGATAATTTTATCATTGTTCCTTTTATGACTGTGTGCTGCTTTTCCAGAGACTTGCTCAAGGTGGCATAGAAATTTTCTAAGTATACCATTTTTTATCTGGGCACATGGCACATAAGTACTGGAGAAATTTCACCAACCCTTCAGCAGCTTCCACCCCATCAGTTTGGTGTAGTGGTCAGGAGTTGGTCTCTAATCTGGGAGAACCGGGTTTGATTCCCCACTCCTCCACATGCAGCTGCTGGTGTGACCTTGGGCCAGTCACAAGTTCTCTCAGAGCTGTTCTCTCAGGAGCAGTTCTCAAAAGACCTCTCTCAGCCCCACCTACCTCACAGGGTGTCTTGATGTGGGGAGGGAAAGGGAAAGGGATGGGTGGTGCACATGTCCTGGGTATCTCAAGTCTACTTGAAACCTGGTGGTTTCAAGGGAGCAGGAAGAGAATGAGGGTGTGTTCTTTACGCTTATTTTTACTGCACAAAGTATTGGATGGGGAAGGGAATGGAGGAAGAGCAGGTCAGTTTCACTCACCTGTGGAGTGGAGCCTGAGGAATAGGTGTTGCCTTCTGACACACTTCCGGCATGTTAGGGGGTGTGGCATATGCAAATGAGTTATGCAAATGAGTTATGCTAATGAGCTCCTGCACCTCTTTTTCTACGAAATGACCCCTGGCTAGATATAATTAGCATTTGTAAGAATGTGGGCTGAGGCACAATCGAATTGACTTCCCCCTCCCCCTCCCTGCTTGTTCTCTGTACACAGAAAAGAAGCAAGAAAAAAAACCCTTTTCAAATGCCAAGTGGAGGCTTGCTCCTTGCCAGCCTCCCGGGAGAAAATGTATTTCTTCACGTGGACAAAGGAAGAGGTTCTTGGTCCGATGGGACTGATTACGTGGCATGCACTGTCTGACAGGCGACTTGTCTTTTTAAGCAGCTGTTTTTTAGCTGACTCCTAAAAGAATCTTTTGATTCTGTTTTTATGCTGAATGTGGTGTTTCACTAATTTGATTGCTGGCTTTTGTACTCTTGCATGATTCTGCCTTTTATGGTCCACTTCTGCTGTGATCCGGTTAAATATGTTTTCTCCTGTCCCCCCTCCCCAAAATCATTAGTTTTGCTTGCTTTTGCTTTATGCCTTGCATGAAATCCTTTCTTTCTCGAGCGGAGATTCATGGAGACAGGTTTTTAGATTGAGCTGCTCACTTTGGCAACCTTAAGCAACCTTTCCTGATGGCACCGCCGATTTCAGCTCTAAACGGGAGAGTTAAAGTACAGTCCTGGGATTCACCCCCTTTAAAATGCACCCTGTTTTGTGCACGCAGCTTCAAGCCATTGCAGCTGATTAGATCATCCTGGCCATTCCCCCCCTCAAGAGAATCCGGAAGATGAGCAAGCTTTTATCAAATTATACCGTAATTTCATCGTGAAACAAAATGAGTAAAAATTTGTCTTTATGTATGGTGGCAGTCGATCCCTTTGGAGACATTAGACTGGGCTTCAGTGCCTAAGTGCTGCCTTTTTAATTCATTTTTCATCAGGGAATTAAATGTCTCTTTCCTAAAGAACAAGAGGCCGGGGAAAGCTAGGGCTTGACTAAGATGTTTGGACCCCTGGATTTGGGTAAGGCACTCTACAGCATCACAACCGCCCAGACTAGCCTGATATAATCAGATTTCAGGAGCTAAGCAGGTTTGACAAAAGGCGAAAAAAAAAGGGGGGGGGGAACTCAGCCCCACAAATAGCTGCGAACCAAGAGGGTCAAGCTAACAACCGAATAATTATAATGGAATATATAGACATTTATTAGGGTGTACATATAAATAAAACAAAATTAAATTAAAAGAGACAGTCCAGGTATCAGACATTTAAAACTAGGTTCATAAAAAACTAATTGCAGTGCATATCAAGTTGATGGATAAAACCTTTGACCTAAGGACCATACACGTTTCGGCCCCCATGGGCCTTCCTCAGTGGTCAATATTTCTTATTATAGAGCGACACACATCCAAAAATGCATACAAAATTTTGTAGATACATATGTGAATCTATATAAGGCCAGGTGTTGCTGTCTGAAATTGTAGGGCGGGGGGGGGGGGGGGAATCTAGATTACTTTTGTGCAAACAATAAATATATATAATAATAGGTTAGTAATACATTTACTCTGGAATTCAAGGTAATTCCAGAGTACATTTATTACTAACCTATTATTACATATATTTTTTATGGTTCTAGCCCCCAGGCCTTAAGTTTGACACCCCTGCCTTACAGGGTTGCTATAACTTGGTGGCAACTTGATTGGGGGGGGGGGATTTACCAATGCTCCCTCTAAGTTGTGGAGTCCTGTGAGCAAAAATTCTACTTTGTGAGCTACTGGCATTAAAGTCGTGAGCGAGCGATTTGGCTACTGCATAGATTAGTTTGCTCTGGAGCCCTCCTTCCTGAGCTAAGTCAAAACTCTGTGGGCTGGAGGCTATAAAGCTGTGAGCTAGCTCACACTAGCTCAGCTTAGAGGGAACACTGGTAGAGACCCCACCGCAGAGTCCCAGGAGAGCATAGGAGGACTGTGTGCCCATTGGAGCACTTTTGGCTCTCATAGAATAAAAACAGCAGCTGATAAAAACTGAGACAATAAATCCCTTGCAGGCGTCACACCTGAGCGTCCCTGTCCCTGGTGTTCAGGGCAAGGAGGGAACTATATAAATTTGATCAGGGGTCATTTCATAGAAAAAGAGGTCCAGGAGCTCGTTAGCATAACTCATTAGCATAACTTACGTGCATATGCTACACCCCCTGACATCACCGGAAGTATGTCAGAAGGCAAGAAAGAAAGAAGAAAGAGAGAGAGAGAAAGAGAGAGAGAAAGAGAGAGAGGAAGGAAGGAAAGAAGGAAGGAAGGAAGGGAAGGGAGGGAGGGAGGGAGGGAAGGAAGGAAGGAAGGAAGGAAGGAAGGAAGGAAGGAAGGAAGGAAGGAAGGAAGGAAGGAAGGAAGGAAGGAGGGGACTGCTACTAATCCAAGCCTCGGAAATACCACTCTTCTGGGAGGACAGCTTCAGTGGTGGCTGAAGCCTTCAGAAGGCTGGTCGGAGGAACAAGGACCTTTCCAGGGGACGGGGTCATTTTGCTGCAGCCATGACACAAGCAGGCATTCCCCCGCCGGGGGGGGGGGGGGCTGGCACCAACTCCCGGAGCTGCGCTCCCCCGAGCTCCTGCTCGAAATGATCCCTGAATTTGACCAGCTTCTAAACAGTAGAAGTAGTGCTTGAAGGACCCTCCCCCCCTCATCTTGGGGTTTGCATATGCTACACCCCTACAACACAAGCTCTGTTGTGTTAATTTTTGCAACATTTGAATCTGGATCAGTCTGCATTTAGACGCACTTCACTCCATAGTGGCTGCCAACCTTCAGGTAGGGCCTGGAGATATCCCAGAATGGCCGCCGATCGCCAGGCTATGGAGACCAGTTTTCCTGGAGGAAATGGCAGTTCTGGTGGGTGGACTCTGTGGCACTGGACCCTGCTGAGGTTCCTTTCCAAACCCCACCATTCAGGCGCCAGCCCCAAATCTTCAGGAATTTCTGAACCTAGAGTTGGGAACCCTAACTGCCCTGAAGAAGAGTGCATGCACATGAAAGCTTATCCCCAGAATTATACTTCGTTGGTCTTAAAGATGCCCCGGACTCAAACTCTGTTCTCCCCTCCCAACTGTTACTGAAGAAAACATTCACTTGGCGGTGTTCAAATGGCCATGTGTGTGCAAGAGATGAGAGAGCTGATGATCAGCAGAGAACTTAACATCTGTAGAATTCATTCGGCGCAGCTGGAAAATGCATCAGGAGATGCAAGTATGGGCGAGGGGGGGGGGGCTCTGTCTTCTCTCTATGTTGCACAAAGAAAGAAATGAGGTCCTTTGGATCCTCTTCAGCTTTATTTGGGTTGCTAAACTAAGTGCCTCTCCAAGAACCTCTACAGGGCCAGTAATTGAAGGCATATTTACAGCATCTCTCCATCCAGATTGGACTTCTGATTTATTTATTTTGTTTGCAGAAAGAAAAACATTACAGCCGCCTAGATGCAGGGATTGTTTCCCTCTGTCAAATCCTGATCTGAATGCCAGTTTGGTGTAGCGGCTAGGAGCGCAGACTCTAATCTGGAGAACCAGGTTTGATTCCCCACTCCTCCACATGCAGCTGCTGGTGGAACCTTGGGTCAGTCACGAGTTCTTTCAGAGCTGTTCTCTCAAGGTCAGTTCTGGAAAGAGCTCTCTCAGCCCCGCCTACCTCACAGGGTGTCTGTTGTGGGGAGGGGAGGGGAAGGGAAAGGAGTTTGTAAGCTGCTAGTGAGAGCCTGGTATTACTAACACAAGACATGTAGATGGCCAGTGGACCTGTTTGCAATAAAGGACTTTCTGTTTAAGAATACCTGTTGCTGACTGTATACCTTGGACTCTCACACCTACCTCACGGGGTGTCTGTTGTGGGGAGAGGAAGGGAAAGGTGACTGTAAGCCGCTCTGAGACTCCGAGTGAAGGGCGGGGTATAAATCCAATCTCCTCCTCCTCCTCCTCCTCTTCTTCTTCTTCCTCCCTCCCTTAGGGTGGGGTCACCTTGCAGCAAGATCTGACGGTAGGGACTGAGCCACATGAAGAACTGTCTCCTACCACAGGGGTCCTTGGCCTTGTGGAGCATATGGGTGTTTTGAGAACAGGGAGTGGGCACTCCCACAAAATGGCTGCCATGGGCATGTTAAGGTCAGCCACAAAATTTCAGGAGGTTGCAGGCCAAGCATCATTCCTGGAGGCAGCTGTTCCCGAATGGGTGTTTCCTGAAGAAAGAAAGGTGATGCTTCCTGGACCCTTTGGAAGCACTTCCCGGGCCAGTGAGCTAGAGGAAAAGCAGGACTGGATTTTTGCTTTGTGGAAGAAGCAAACGGGTGCCAGGAAACCAGTCAGTGGGTGCACCAGTTCTCCTTTGTGTTTGTGTCCTTTATAGAGTTTGTATCTCTGCTATCTGGCATTATATTTTATGACACGCATGGCCGGGCCCAACAGGGTCTCTTTTATGTCAGATCCGGCCCTCATAACAAATGAGTTCGACACCCCTGCCATAGAGACTAGGGGAAGCAGCCTAGAACGTTGCCTGGAAGTGACATCACATCTTTTCAAAACTCCGCCCTCCCCAGGCACCGCTCCCCCAGATTGCCTGCCATTTGCCGAGGCAATGTTGGGGATCCTAGTTGGGGGATCTCTGCTGTAACCATTATGCCCACTGATGAAACATCCACAATTGCTCAGGAATGTTAACTTCTTCTATCACAGACTTTTGCCCCGTCTGCTGAGGCCAAACTCATTTATACTGATCTGACATCAAGCCAGAAGAGGGAGGAGGAGGAGGAGGAGGAGGAGGAGGAGATTGGATTTATACCCCGCCCTTCACTCGGAGTCTGAGAGTGGCTTACAGTCACCTTTCCCTTCCTCTCCCCACAACAGACACCCCGTGAGGTAGGTGTGAGAGTCCAAGGTATTCAGTCAGCGACAGGTATTCTTAAACAGAAAGTCCTTTATTGCAAACAGGTCCACTGGCCATCTACATGTCTTGTGTTAGTAATACCAGGCTCTCACTAGCCAGGACAGATATACATTACTCAGAAGGTTAGTTCATAGCCAAACCTCCAATCCCAGAAAAGATAAAAGGCACAAAAATATACTGGCTACTTGTTCTCATAGTAAAAGCAGGGAAAAGACACTTTGCACCTGAAAGGAAACAGTGGCTGGGAGCCAGACACTTTGCTGTGAGAAAGGAGAGCAGTTAAGGCATTCCTGAGACATGAGGCCTGACCGACTGGGAACCACCTCCCACCCAGGGGATGGCAGTATTAGCTGACAGTAGGTCGGCTGAGAGAGCTCTTTCGGGGACTGCTCTTGAAAGAACAGCTTTGAGAGAACTTGTGGCTGACCTAGGGTTGCCCTGGGGGCGGGGAATTCCCCGCTCCAGCAGCCTACTGCCCACCGGCCGGGATCGGGCTGCCGGGGGCACCCCACCCCCAAATTGCCAGGCTGAGGAGATGTGCCCAGTGAAATGACGTCACCCGGAGATGACGTCATTGTGTTGGGCCCATTTCGGGGGGGACGCTCTGTAATTTGAGTGAAAACTCTATGGTTTCCCCTTGAATTACTGAGGTTCCGCCCCCAACGGGCCCGATGCAATGACGTCACTTCCGGGTGACGTCATCGCGGCACACACGCTTCACGCACGCGCCCGGACCCTCCCGGAGCAGCAAGGATTCCCCCCGCTACAGGTAAGGTGCCACTTGGCAACCCTAGGCTGACCCAAGGTCCCCCAGCTGGCTGAACGTGGAGAAGTGGGGAATCAAACCCGGTACTCCAGATTAGCATCCGTCGCTCTTAACCACTACACCAAACTGGCTCTCAGAGCAGTGTTATCTTCCCCCCTTCTGAAGAGCCATCCAAAAACTGCCAACAAGAATAGACATTCCCAAGGTGGAAATCTGGTAGGTTGATACCGAAGAGGAAACTGTACAGAGACGCCGGAGAACCTGAGGAAAGAAAAGCTGGCAGCTTTAGATAACCATGCAAATCATGGACAAATGGTTCAATTTCATCGCTTTGGCATGGTAGAAAAATAATCGAGTTTCATCACTCCCAGTGCATTAAGGAAGCTAAGAGGAGGTTTGGCCTTGATCCTGTAAACCAGTGGTTCTCAACCTTTCTAATGCCGCGACCCTTTAATACAGTTCCTCATGTTGTGGTGACCCCCAACCATAAAATTCTGCCAACACACACAGCAATGAAGCCACTTTTTCAGATGTTTTCTCTTGCATGGCAGTTAGCACCAAACAACTTTAATACAGACTTTAGACACACATGTATTTGCAAGCTATTCCCAACAAGACACAACAAACACTCAGGCTTCAGACTTACTTTTCTTCAACAGAAGATGCCATGAGAAAACGAAGGCAGGTGGGGGGGAGAGGCTGTTGCAGGTAGGGGAGGGGGAGAGAGAGAGAGAGAGAGAGAAAGGTAGGGGGAGAGAGAGGGAGAAAGGGGGAAGAGGGAGGAAGAAAGAGAGAGAGAGAGAAAGGGGGAAGAGAGAGAGAGAGAAAGGTGGGGGAGAGAGGGGGGAAGGAAGGTAGGTGGGGGGGTGGCTTTTGCCGCTTTTCCTGGGCTCTGCGCCTCGGCGCGGAGCCCAGGGAAGGCAGGGGGGTGCTTTTGCCACCTTTCCTGGGCTCTGCGCTTTGGCGCAGAGCCTAGGGAAGGCGGGGGGGCGGCTTTTGCCGCCTTTCCTGGGCTCTGCGCTTTGGCGTGGAGCCCAGGGAAGGTGACGGCGGAGCACCCTAAAGCCCTAAAAGAGCTGCTGAAAGCAGGGGGCGGGGCTCTGGCCCCAACCAACCCCTGCTCTTTGCCCTTAAAGGGAAAGCTCCCTTTGAGGGCAAAGAGCCGGGAGGCCAGACCTCATACTTGATCAAGTGCGAGGCCCTTTCCTGCCGGTGGGGAGGGGCGGGGCGGACTCAGACACCAGCTGGCGACCCTGTGAAATGGTCGTTCGACCCCAAAAGGGGGCCCGACCCACAGGTTGAGAACCGCTGCTGTAAACAGTTTTGCTGCCAGTTGGTGTTTGAAATCTAGACCCAGGTTACATTCTGCCCTGGGTTTCTAGATGTCCTTATAACATACAGATCTGCAGGAACCTATCCATTAAAGAACTGCCCTATATAAGGAATGGGACAAAATTCCATCTGGTATTTCCAGCTACCATTTCCAAATGCCTCTGGGGAAGCTCACAAGCATGATAGACATCTTCTCTTTCTTGTCTCTAGCATGTGCTATCCAGAGATATACTGCCTTTATACGCAGATGTCCCACTGAGATATTGTGGCTGATAATATATCCGTGAATCAAGAAAGTCTCAGAGCAAAGTGGTGGTGAATAAATGCAGCTTTTGTCTGTGTACTTCCCTCGCACTGGTCTTCAGGGATTGTGAACACAGGTTCTTTGGAAACTCTGTTTGGCCAGCCAATGACTCTCCGATCTGGGTCTATAGAGTTCGCTCAACTGTTTTCTAAAATGAAGCGATCTGTTTGACAAAATTACGCCGCCAGTCGATCTTCTGCCAGAATTCCCGGCTTGCTAAATTGTACTTGTTTTGGAACATCATATGCATACAAACACACCACGCAGTGGTGTTTCGTCCCTCGCCAAGAGTGCTCCCGTCTTCTCCCCGACGGTCTCTTTCCAGACTCATCCAATTCGGAATCGCCTCAGTTGTTGTTCAGGGCTCGGCGTTGTTGCCTGGAACATCATGTCTAGGTTAAGAAGCTCCAGGGTTGTTTCCATCGAAGATGAATGTCTGGAACCATCGTGCGGTTTCCGGAGCCGACTATCCAGGGCTGAAGCCTCGGGACGGGCGGATGTGTCTGCGCCACAAGAAGAAGAAAGGAGATCTGGATGCAAAAAGCTCCTGTGACCAGAAGGCCCTCTACTTGGAAGCAACAGGCCATGATAGCAAGCGGGGCTGCGACTGGTCATAAAAAACCTTCACAGATGGAAGGATCAGGAACAGATTGACTATTAAGGCCACCAAGAGAAGTTCTGCTGCTGGGCTCTGAGACCTAGATCGCCCAGGCAAGCCAGTTTGGTGTAGTGGTTAACAGCACAGACTCTAATCTGGGAGAACCGGGTTTGATTCCCCACTCCTCCACATACAGCTGCTGGGGTGACCTTGGGTCAGTCACAAGTTCTTAGCTGTTCTCAATCTCAAGGGAAGTTCTCGGGAGAGCTCTCTCAGCCCCACCTACCTCACAGGGTGTCTATTGTGGGCAGAGGAAGAGAAAGGGATTGTAAGCTGCTCTGAGACTCCTTTGGGTATTGAAGGGCAGGCTATAAATCCAGTCTCCTCCTCCTCTTCTTCTTCCTCTTCTTCCTCCTCCTCCTCCTCTAGCCCAATCTCGTCAGATCTTGGAAGCTAAGCAGAGCCAACCCTGGAGAGTATGTGGGAGAGAGACCTCCAAGGAGTACCAGGGCTGGGACGCAGAGGCAGGTAATGGTAAGCCACCTCTCTGAAATGTCTGAGCCCCACTAGGGATCACCAGAAGTCAACCATGGCTTCCAGGCATACACACACACACACACACACACACACACACACAGAGAGAGAAATATACACACAAAAAGTTCTGCTGGTGGGGCCACGAATAGGGTAGCTCCCATCCCACGCAAGGAAGGTGGCAGCTGCTTCCACTGTAAACCTGTAGCCCAAGCACTGTTTCAGGCAGGGAAGGTCCCAGGTTCAATCCCCAGCGTCTCCAGTTAAAAGGACCAGGCAGGAGGTGATGGGAAAGACCTCTGCCTAAGACCCTGGAGAGTGGTAAAGAGGGGCCATGGCTCAGTGGGAGAGCATCTGCCTTGCATGCAGAAGGTCACAGGTTCAATCCCTGGCAGCATCTCCAGTTAAAAGATTTGTCAGTAGTTAACACACTGGAGTGTTGTACAGTGGTTAGATCAGGGGTGTCAAACATGCGGCCCAGGGGCCAGATCAGGCCCCCAGAGGGCTTCTATCAGGCCCACACTGAAACTGGCCATCTCCTGCTCCCAGTTTTGTTGCTGCTGCTGCATCATTGCTTGCTTCGCCAGACTCTCTCAATTGCTCAGCCATTTCATGTTTTCCCCTGAGTCCTAGACTCAGAACTCTGAGTGTGAGATTTCTTGGTGAGTGTCAGTAAATCAAAAGTAGGTTTGTGCAGCTTATAGATACACACCTGAGCAGCATGCTCAAGATTGCAACAGCACAGACATTTTAATGCAATGATTCAGAGCAAGAGGTGTCAGTTATCAGAGACAGTTAAATAAACAAAATATTGCAAGAGTGCTAATGTTTCAAGCATGTTTTTATTTTAAGTTAAAAAAAAAACCCTTTGTGTTTGTGTCCTTTTTAAAATTTCTCTCTCCGCTACCTGGCATGACATTTTTTGACACTCATGGCCCGGCCCAACAAGGTCTCATTTATGTCAGATCCGGCCCTCCATAACAAATGAGTTCGACACCCCTGGCTTAGAGGGTCAAATTAGGATCTTAGAGACCCAGGTTCGAATCTTCACTCGGCCATGGGAGCTTGCTGGGTGGCCTCAGGCCAGTCATCCACTCTCAGCCCTAACCACCTACCTCGCAGGGTTGTTGTGAGGATAAAATGAAGTAGAAGGATGTCAGTGCTGGACTGAGTGACTTAGCATGCCCAGGCACTGTGGGGTGCTACATCCCTCTAAGTGTGTATAGATATCTCCTTGAGGAAGAAGAGACTGGATTTATACCCCGCCCTCCACTACCCGAAAGAGTCTCAGAGCGGCTTACGATCTCCGGCTTACGATCTCCTTCCCCTTCCCCTCCCCACAGCAGATACCCTGTGAGGTAGCTGGGCCTGAGAGAGCTCTGAGAGAACTGATCGTGCGAGAACAGCTCTGAGAGAAGTTGTGACTCACCCAAGGTCACACCAGCAGCTACATAAGAACATAAGAGAAGCCAATGTTGGATCAGGCCAGTGGCCCATTCAGTTCAACACACAGTGGCCAAAAACACCAGGACCTCAGAAGGTCCAGCAGTGGGGCCAGGACACTAGAAGCCCTCCCACTGTTGCTCCCTCCCCGTCAAGCACCAAGGATACAGAGCATCACTTGCCCCAGACTGAGAGTTCCTATCTATTCCTTGTGGCTAATGGCCACTGATGGACCTCTGCTCCATATGTTTATCTAATTCCCTCTTGAAGCCGTCCATGCTTATGGAGGAGTGAGGGATCAAGCCTCTCTTTGTCTTAACCTCAGGGCTGCCCGCTGAGCCCTCCTCTCTCCCTTTCTCCTCTCATTCACTGCACATGGCCTTCCATGGAGACAATGTCCTCGTATACCTACACACACACGATGCCGGACAAGCTGACCATCTGTGATAGGGAAAGTACTCTTTAGATCTCCTTTCGACTTCAACCTGAATGTGCACTGGATCTACTTGAATAAACGTAAATTCACCATTTTTGTAATATACTTCCTGGGAGATTTATTTATGGCGCTCAGTATCACGCTTCCATGTCTGGGCAAAACTCTGCTGTATTAACTAACTATCCCAGCAGTAATCCATTGTGGAAATGGTGAAACGTGGAAATAGCCTCTGAAGTGTAGTGGTTAAGTGCGCGGACTCTAATCTGGGAGAACCGGGTTTGATTCCCCACTCCTCCACATGCACCTGCTGGACGACCTTGGGTCAGGCACAAGTTCTTTCAGAGCTATTCTTGAAAGAGCAGTTCTCAAAAGAGCTCTCTCAGCCCCGCCTACCCCATAGGATGTCTGTTGTGGGGAGGGGAAGGGAAAGGAGATTGTTAGTGTTATGTATTGGGACTGAATTATCCCTGACCGAATCACCCTGATTGAATCACCCTAGAGACTGGCTGAGCTTGGAGCACAAGAACAATAGCCGGCCAGGACTCGGGAGTAAACCAATCAAGTAGTAATGTTTTGTAAATAGCCTATCATGGGGAGTGTGTTTGTGTTTGTGTGGGGTGGAGTGTTTGTCTGAACCCAGTATATTTCAGGTAGCCACTCTGAGACTCCGAGTGAAGGGTGGGGTATAAATCCAATCTCTTCTTCTAAAAATAAACAGGACTCCTGTCCAGTGCAGGGGCGTAGACTTTGTAAATCCCCGGGGGTGGCGGGGGCTCTTTTGTGCATGCACGCGAAACGTGCACGCACACACGGGACCATGTCCCCGCCACTTTTCCCCCCGGCCCCAGGGAGGCAGACCCGGCGGGGCGAGCGGGGGGCGGCGGCGGGGGCTGCTGCCCCGTAGGGGTCCTTGAAGTCGTGGCGGCATGCTTCCCCCCGACGCTGCAGCTGCCCGCCTCCCAGAGCCAACGCCAGGCCACCCGGCTGCTGCCCCAGAGCCTGCTCGCCGGCTGGCCGGCGCGGCGGAGTCCCTGTGCCCGCCCATCGCGCCGGCTCTGGCCCCCCCTCCACCCCCCCTCCTTGGCGGCTGCCTTCTGCCGCGCCCGGCACCCCCCGGGCTCCCAGCGGCCCTCCCCGCCTCCCCCACCGGCGGGTGCTCCATTTTGCCGGGGGTGGCTGAGCCCCCCCCCGGGAAATTTCGGGGGAGGCTCGAGCCCTCGAGCCCCCCCATAGTTGACGCCTATGGTCCAGCGTGTTTAAAAGGAAAGGATAAATACATAACTATTAAACAGGTGCATAGAACTTAACGCTGAAATGGGCAGCATGGTTGAAACATTGTGTGGTCAGACTGGCGGCTGAACCAGTGTTCAGTTTTCTGCTCTATACATTTGTCTTGCAAATTGCAGTAGCAAGCGGAGCTTACGTTGCAGGTGAAAGGTCTGCTGTGAAGTCTTTCTACAGACTCATTTCCTTTCTTTACAAGCCTTGTCTGTCACAATTCCAGGTTCTTAATGTTGGGTGACTCACCCATGTGTAGGCAGAGTGTAGCTTTTCAGCTATCTGGAGTAGGAAACAGGCTTGAAAACAGGTGGCTTGCGAGGGGTGTGTGTGTGTGCAAAGTTCCTTGCAGCTGTGCCAGTCAGGAAATCATAAATCTGAGCAAACAGTTTTGCCTTTGAAAAGGAAGGGGGGTTTTGGACACCAAAGGCATGCCCGCCACACAAAGAAGCAATTCACCGATGGGGACCCAGCAAGAAAATGCAACGGATGTCGCCTCCCAAAAACATTTTGGAAGAAATCTGCGGGCAAGTGTAGAGACCAAGGTTTCCCAAATGCTCCTGGACACACTTAACAATGGAGTCGAAGGATTATAATAGGGTTGCCAGCCTCCAGGTGGGGCCTGGAGATCTCCTGGAATCACAACTGATCTCCAGACAACAGAGATTGGTACCCCTGGAGAAAATGGCTGTTTTGGAGGGCAGACTACGGCACTATACTATGCTGAGGCATCTCTCTTCTCCAAGCCCCACCTTCCCGAATGCTCCACCCCCCAGATCTCCAGTAAATCCCATACCCGGAGTTGGTAATCCACCCTAGCAATCCTCCACAAAATCAGGATGTGCACAGGAAGTGGATTCAGAATCGATCTGTTTTGTCTGGCAATAATTCTATTCATTTTCCTTTTCTTCTTTTTAAAATGTTATATTCAGTGTTCCCTCTCAGCTGAGTTGGTGTGGGCTAGCTCACAGTTTTTTTAGCCTCTGGCTTGTACATTTTTGTCTTAGCTCAGGAAGGATGACTCCAGAGCAAACTAGTTAATGCAGTAGCCAAGTTGCTCACTCACAACTTTAATGCCAGTGGCTCACAAAGTTGAATTTTTGCTCACAGGACTCCACAGCTTAGAGGGAGCATATTACTCGTGTTCGGACTCTTGATTCTGTTTCAGTGGAAGAGACACGTAGCTAGTAGTGACATTTTCGTGTGCCACCCAATTGGGTTGAACTTCTTCGGGACTGAACCCCTTGCCCAAAGAATGCCATCCATCAAATGTCAAGTTCACAGAACACAGCTAAGTTTGTAAGCTCCCTTTTATAATCCATAGATATAATGGCTTGATCCATCATTTAAATACCCCAGGGTCAAACTGGACCAGATGTCTGTACCTGCTACCCCCATATGAGAAGTGGGCGACTGAGGGACTTAATTTTAAATATCCAAAGGGAGTATGGGGGGTGAAGGGGACCAAACCTTCCAGTGAGGCGTAGGGGTTAAGAGCGGCGGACTCTGATCTGGAGAGCCAGGTTTGATTCCCCACTTCTCCACATGCAGCCAGCTGGGTGACCTTGGGTCAGTCACAAGTTCTCTCAGAGCTCTTCTCTCGCAAACAGTTCTCAAAAGAGCTCTCTCAGCCCCACCTACCTCACAGAGTGTCTTTTGTGGGGAGAGGAAGGGAAAGGAGATTGTAAGCCACTCTGAGACTTCAGGTGAAGGGCGGGGTATAAATCCAACTCTTCTTTCCCAGCTGTATCTGGTTATGATCTGTCATTTCCCCACCTTGTTAAAGGAAGCTAGGAAAAAAAGGTGTTTGAGGAACATGAGAGGTGGGGAGGGAGGCATATCTCCATGAGGGAATAGCCTCGAGACTTACATTTTTTAAAAAAATAATAAAGTTGGGAATTCAGAGAACCCGCTAAGGCCACTGTTACAATGCTCTAGCAATATATTGATATTTTAGTGTTGTTTTAAAAAAGAAAACGAAACCACTTATCTTCAGGGTGGTGGGAGGAGAGCGAGTGGTTTGACCACCACAGTCCACTCATGGAAAAGTGGGCCGGTGATGGGGTGGGTCGGACAAAAACAAAGAAAACTGACAGAAAAATTATGACAGAAACCAACAGAGAACTGACCAAAACAGAGGGAAAAGGCAACTTAAAAATCGGCTTCCAGAAGACAATTGGGGTAAACGTGGTCTCAAAAACGGGGGGCAAACTGGGAAACAAACAAACAAAAAAGCAGTGAAACGAAAGGCACAAAAATGCACACAGAAATCAGGGAATGAACCATAGGAGTATGGACCAGAACTTGGTTGGCAACTGTAGAAGTTGGGAAGCTCCTCGAGATTTTGTGGTGGAGCCTGGGGAGCGTGGGGTCTGGGGAGGGGGAAGGACCTCAGCAGGGTACAATGCCAGAGAGACCACCCTCCAAAGCTGCCATTTTCTCCAGGGGATCTGATTTCTATAGTCTGGAGATCAGCTGGAATTCTAGGGGAACTCCAGGACTTCCTGAAGGTCAGGAACTATAAACCCTCTGTAGGTATCTGATTGCACTTCTAGGGATAAGAACTAGGGTTGCCAACCTCCAGATGGGGCCTGGGGATCCCCTGTTTTTACAACTGATCTCCAGCTGACAGAGATCAGCTCCCCTGGAGAAAATGGCTGCTTTGGAGGGTGGCCTCTATGGCATTGTACCATGCTGAGGCCCCTCCCCTCCCCAAACCCCGCCCTCTCCCGGCTCCACCCCCAAAGTCCCCAGATATTTTCCAACCCGAACTTGGCAACCCTAATAAGAACACAAGTCTCCAACTGCAAATAGAAAGGCCAGCTATAATCAACAATCTCTCTTTAGCTTTGCCTGTCATATGTCCAAATTAACATCTGCAAATGCTTTGGGTGAGATGTCTCGTCTCCTTGAGATCGGTCAGTCCCAGACAAGGCCTGGTTCTTCAGAGCTTTCTTGGTCTGTGGAACAGCAGCTGCAGTTCTCGGGTTTCTGGGGTAATTCAGATATTAACTGGCCCACCGGGAACATCTGGGCAAGCATTCTGGGATTTTCCAAAGCGATCTCTGTTGACCCGGCTCTCTTTCCGTTGATATTCATGGAAGTCTGAACACTCGCTGGCTTCAGTAAACAAGGGATTAGGTCAGTGTTCAGAGCACTGGAAAGCTGTTTTTGTTTTTGTGAGAGGCCCTGGCATCCAAAAGAAGATTATTTAAAATAAACATACATTTCCAGTGCATAGGGTTGCCAAGTCCGGGTTGAAAAATACCTGGGGACTTTGGGGGTGGAGCCAGGAGAAGGTGGGGTTTGGGGAGGGGAGAGGCCTCGGCATGGTACAATGCCGTAGAGTCCACCCTTCAAAGCAGCCATTTTCTCCAGGGGAGCTGATCTCTGTCAGCTGGGGATCAGTTGTAAAAGCGGGAGATCCCCAGGCCCCACCTGGAGGCTGGCAACCCTACCAGTGCATCCGGTTCTGACGTCTCAATTTTTCTTCGTTTCGCTCGCGTAATTCTGTACCATATAGGTCTAGATTCAGTGGCACATAAATAGGACAACATGTTTCTCAACGGGGGGGGGGGGTGTCTTGGTCCTGAAGCCCCGCCCAGCTTCCATTAGACACACCCATTTGCCAGGTGCCCCCACCTCTGTAGCCACGCCCCCTTCTTGAAAGAAACAGGTTCAAGGTGATGCTATTACCTAAAGGTACCCCTGAATACGGAATAGGTTTCTCTCCTGATTCCAGCAGTTGCAGTTTATCTCTACAGATTTAGGATTATGTTCCAGTATCTGAAACATGTGTTATCTATTCTTGCATTAGTTACATACAGTATTGTTGAATATTGGGTATATTTTACTATTGTCTGCTGCTCGGAGCCTTTAAATTACACAGAGCGTTGAAGCGACTTAGGGGCGCTGACTCGGATTTGGGAAATTCCAGGAGATTTGGGGGGTGGAGCCCGGGGAGGGTGGGGTTTGGGGAAGAGAGGGACCCCAGTAGGATCTTATGCCATAGAACTGGCCTCCCAAAGCAGGCAGTTTCTCTAATCTCTGATCACCGTGATATGTGTCATCTGGGGATCAATTGTAATTCTGGGAGAACTCTGGACCCCACCTGAAGGTTGTCCACAATAACAACAATTAATTCATTATTTAATTAATTAATGTAGCGTTCGCATATGGAATCATAGAGTTGGAAGGGATCTCCAGGGTCATCTAGTCCAACCCCCTGCACAATGCAGGGAATTCACAAATGCCTCCCCCTCCACACTCCCAGTGACCCCTGCTCCATGCCCAGAAGATGGCAAAAAAAACCCTCCAGGATCCCCGGCCAAACTATCCTGGAGAGAATTGCTTCCTGACCCCAAAATGGCGATCAGCATTTCCCTGAGCATGTAAGATAGGGCCACAGGAACTAAGCCCTGATGCAGCCCTTCCTGCCCTCCCTCTAGGGCTGCCAAGTCTTGAAAACTCACCGGCGGGGGGGAATCCTCCTCCTGCCGGGAGTTTCTTCTGGCGTGCGCGCTTTGCACGCGCGCCCATCGACGTCACCGGAAGTGACGCAGCACGTTGGGGGCATTGCCAGGGCGACGCTCTGGCAATCGCCCCAAAACTCTAGATTTGGGGAGATTGCCAGAGCGTCGCCTTGGCAACGCCCCCAACGTGCTGCGTCACTTCCGGTGACATCATTACGTCGTCCTTGCTGGACGACGTCGGGGGTGGAGTTCCCCCCGCCGGCCAAATGCTGGCCGGCGGATCGGGAACCCCTTGAGCTTCGGCCAGGTAGAACAATAGCCGGTCGGATCCTAAACAACCACCAATCAGGAGCCTAGGTTTCTTCCAAGGGACCTATGAACTGTAACCACAGTCATAAGGTCCTATCAGGACATTTGGGCGAGGACAGAGGATTATCTCCGACCGGCATAAAAGAGGGCTCTGAGCCCGGGGTTTCTTATGTTCCGTCTTGATCCGCAATAAACTACAATGCTGTTTTCACTGTTACCGGCCTCCCGACTCCAGTACTTAAATATGCCTAACCTCCCAACCCCAAATGAGGACATTTTCATCAGTTGCTTAAAAGAGCCCAAATGAGGATGGGCACCAAAAAAAGAAGACGTGTCCTCTACAAAGAGGGCATCTGGTAACCGTGGATGATGACAACTCCCAGCTCACAGAAAGTGGTTTCCTTTTTTACAGAATACAGATTTGCATTGCTCCAAAATCTCCAAGAACCCTGGTTGCAGTGCAACAAGGAATTCTGTTCTTTGTATCTTTTATTAGTATAAGCACCTGTGGCTGGACAAGTCCTCCTCTGTAAGGCTGCGGTCACACGGCTCCTTTAAATCTGGGAGGGCTCCTGGATTTAAAGGGGCCCCATTTTTTTTACCGCGGGTTGGGATGTTTACACATCCCAACCCCTGCGGCAGCGTCGGCGGCCGCTGAAGAGGCGACCGCGACAAAAGCGGTGGCGGCGGAAACGGCGGCCACTGAAGAGGCGGCGGCGGGAACGACGGTGGCCGCGGAAGAGGTGGCCGCAGCAGCGGCAGAAGCGGCGGTGGCGGCCAAGGACCCGCCAGCCGCCTGGTGAGTTTGGGGTGTTTTTTTTCCCCCTTTTACACTTGGGCGCTTGAGTGGCCAAGCGCCCAAGTGTAAAAGGGGGGGGGGGAATGGCCGGCGGGACTATCTGGACTGCCCTGCTCTCGCAATGCTTGCGAGAGAGGGCTGTCCAGATACCTCAAATGCGGGTTCCTCCCACAACACCCGGGAAAACACTTAATTTTCCCGGGGTCGGAAAATGCGGGAGGAACCCGCATTTGAGCCCGCTTCAGCGCGGGACTTGGGGCGGGCCATGTGATCGGCCCCTTTAAATGCGGGAGGAAATAGCCCTTCCTCCCGCATTTAAGGCCCGTGTGGCCGCAGCCTAACAGAGTGTTTTGCGTGTGTGCGCGCGCGCAACCTATGGTGACTGACTGTGTGCGCGCCTGGAAGTCATGGCGACCTCTGGTGACTGACCCCTACTGTGGGCCTGGAGGATATTCAGAGAGGTGGCTGAATAAAGCCTGCCCCCACCTCCCACCTCCCGCCTCTGGTATTCCAAGGAAGTACCCAAGTACTTGCCAGGGTCACACCTGCTTAGCTTCCGAGATCTGATGAGATTGGGCTTGCCTGGCCTATCCAGGTCAGGGCTGTAACAGAGAGTTCTTATTTTTATAAAAATTTTATTGATTTTTAATTCTATTTCTACAACTAAAACGCTATTATCTAAACTAAATTACCCTATACAGAGAATACTGTTTGTAATTGTCATATTTAACTAGCTTATATAGTTAAAAAGCAATATACTTTCTTGGTTTAATCCTTTAATAATATGTTGCCGCTTCTATGAGTAATATAACTGATAGACTAATATATGGCTACGAAGATACACCTGTTACATTAATTTACATTTTGACATAGTGTACCATCACAGAGCAAAAAATTATAACATTATTTCTTCTTCGTTCCTCTTTTTTTTTTTTAGTCTCTTTACTGAACTTGGGAGCAGCAGCTCCCTTTTCTGAGTCCGATATTTCTTCACCGCTTTCTGAGCCATCAAAACCATACATGCTTTCCTGCGCCTCTAGTGAGTCATCTGATTCTCTCTCCTTTTCCTTTTTCTTGCATTTTTCCAAAAATGATTTTGCTTGTTCAATAGAGTCAATCTTATGATTCTTGCCTTTGTAGCTGAAATACAGTCCTTCTGGAATATTCCAACGGTAGGTAGTTGACTCAGACTGTAGCCATGTAGTCAAGCTTCTATAGGCTTTTCTCCTTTTCCTGATTTCAAATGGAATGTCTTTTAGAACCTTGATTTCTTCTTCCTGGATCTTCAGCGTTCTGTTTGTGGCTTTTAACACCACATCCCTTGTTGATCTTTTGGAGAACCTTATCATAATCTCACCTGGCAGGTTTTTCTTTTTAACAAATTCTGGATAGGTCCGATAGACCAAATCCATGTCGCTTAATATTTGTTCCACTTCCATACCTGCCACCGGTGCTGATGCTTCACTCAACAGTTTTTTTAGGTCCTCCTCTTTTTTTTCAGGAACATTCTGAAGCCTCAGGAAAAAAATTGAACATTCCATCTGGAGTTTTAAAACGTTGTCACTTTGAAAGGCCTTTTCCTTCTCGATTTTTTTGTAGTCTTGAGTCGTGCTTACTTGTTGTCGCTTTTACTTCCAAGAGTTCTTGTTGCAGCTTTTCATTTTGTTTCCCAGACTCTTTCATTTCTTTCTGCATTGAATCCATCTTCGCATTGAGAGTAGTCATCTGATCCACCAGGGGTCGCAGCATCACTGAGAGCATTGAGCTCATCTCTGTGGTATCGCCCTTTGAACTCAGAACTCCACCTCCTGGCTCAGGGGAGGGTCTTTGTCTCCCCGTCATTGTTGCTATTTCACTTTTGTTTACAGTTAAATAACGAAGTACGAAGAAGGAAGTATCTTTATCGCACTGATGTCATTTGAAAGATCTATTCTTCGCACATACGATCCAGCCCTCCAGCTCTCCGAAAATGCTTCCGGAACTGCCGCAACGCCGTGGGAAAGTCTCGTTACGCTTCGTTTAGGGGAAAGGGGGGGGGGAAGCAATCCACCCAATCCGTCCCTGCCGCTTTATTTTTCAAACTTTTTCGAGACTCACGGTTTCACCATTGCGTATCAGGAGGATTTATTGCTTCTCCGGCTGGTATTCTCTGCTGCTTCACGGTTACGCTTACGTAGCCCGAAGGCTTCTCCGGTGGGAGAACCTATGGGGGTGATGAGGGGGGCCTCGATCCCGTGGTCGCCACCGCAAGGAGAGGCTCTCCCTCATGCCACCCCAGGCAGAGCCCCTTCGCTAGGGTCTCTGGGGGGTTCGGCGCCTGTCCAGAACCCCTTCTACCCCGCCGAGAGCGGTCCGCCTCTCCCGCAGAAGCGGAGGGAGGCGTCCGCCATTTAGCGCATTTCTTCCGGAAGTCTGTAACAGAGAGTTCTTGAAGCAGTTTGCCCAGGAATGTAGTGGGCGTTGGATCCTAAAGCTAGATAAGGATGTTTTTAACGATAAAAAACCTTTAAAAATGGTAATGAGTGTATTTTTTAAATGCCTGGCCTTTCTGGCTGCTACAAAGGGTTTGGCGTGCAAGTGAGCGCATTCCTCTCCCATGTCAAGGAAATGATTTCATGTTAATTGATATTTATTTGCATGGTGGTACAGCGTCCCCCTGAGTATACATTAAGACGGGACAGGTGTTTCCTTGACCACACTTTGACCTGGGCCTTTTGAACAGCATGCTAAAGAGGAAAGGGTGGGTGTTGTGTTGGATAAGTCAAAAGTAGCCCATGAAACACAAAACCTTTCCCAACGTAGAATTTTGGACTTCTTGGAGCATCACTTGTATGTACGCACTTATTTATTTTCAAAAAGTTATCCTGCCTTTCTGCTGTCACAAGGCTGCTAGAAATTGAACCTACGTAATAAAAGCACATTTAAAAACCATTGAAACCAACCCAAAACACCGTGTTTACCTTGCTGAGACTGGGGCCCTGCTGTGGCATCATTTAATGTGTCTTGTGAATATTTATTTATTTACTTATTTATTTATACTTCCAACTTCTACCCCGCCCTTCCCAGCACAGCAGGGCTCAGGGTGGGTTCGTCATAATAGATAGTTAAAAATTTAACTTTATCATGTTAAAATAAACATTCAATCAGTATTGGTGCGAAGGAGGAGAAAGAAGAGGAGAAGAAGAAGAAGAAAAAGAAAAAAATTGGATTTATACCTAGGGTTGCCAGCCTCCAGGTGGGGCCTGGGGATCTCCCACTTTTACAACTGATCTCCAGCTGACAGAGATGAGGTCCCCTGGAGAAAATGGCTGCTTTGAAGGGTGGACTCTACGGCATTGGACCATGCTGAGGCCCCTCCCCTCCCCAAACCCCACCTTCTCCTGGCTCCACCCCCAAAGTCCCCCCAGGTATTTTCCAACCTGGACTTGGCAACCCTATTTATACCCCACCCTTCCCTCAGAGTCTCAGAGCGGCTTTGTTCACTGAACGTCCCATCTGTTGATTGTATTGACTCGCTCTGTATAATCCGCCTTGAGTCCCGAGTGAGAAAGGTGGACAATAAAGTAAAAAAAATAAATAGCTTAAATAAATAAAACCACTTAAGTATGAGGTGCAACCAAATACTGCAGACCTCCCCCGCATTGTAGATCCCGGAGTAGCTGCCTCTGTTGCCCATTGGCTAACACCACCCCTGCATACAAACAGATGTTCACTGAGAACAGCAAAACGAACAGACATAAAAAATAGTCACCAGCTATGGAGGCGAACATGCTTTTGGATCACAGCAGTGCTGGGGAGACCTTTGTGGGTCCTTCAAAGCTGTTTCCAGAGACGCTGGCGCTTACACACCCCGATCATCCTGCGAACTCAGTTAGGAGATCGAAAGACGCGTAGGCCAAGCTTTCGGCCTGTTCTTCATGCTGTGTCAGTTTCCAGTAAACAGAGATTGTGGGTTGCCACATGGCCTGTCTCTCCATCATGGCAGAAACATCTTTGTTGTTCCCACAATTAATAATAATAATAATAATAATAATAATAATAATAATAATAATAATAATAATAATAATAATAATAATAATAATAATATCTTTATTCAGGGGTCATTTTGTAGGAAAAGAGGTGCAGGAGCTCATTAGCATAACTTATTTGCATATGCCACACCCCCTAACATACCGGAAGTGTGTCAGAAGGCAACACCCACCCCTCAGGCGCCACTCCACAGGTGAGTGAAACTGACCTGCTCTTCCTCCATTCCCTTCCCCATCCGATATTTTGTGCAATAAAAATAAGCGTCAAGAACACACCCTCATTCTCTTCCTGCTCCCTTGAAACCACCAGGTTTCAAGTAGACTTGAGATACCCAGGACATGTGCACCACCCATCCCTTCCCCTTCCCCTCCCCACAACAAGACACCCTGTGAGGTAGGTGGGGCTGAGAGAGGTCTTTGGAGAACTGCTCATGAGAGAACGGCCCTGAGAGAACTTGTGACTGGCTCAAGGTCACCCCAGCAGCTGCATGTGGAGGAGTGGGGAATCAAACCAGTTCTCCCAGATTAGAGTCCAACTCCTGACCACTACACCAAACTGATGGGGTGGAAGCTGCTGAAGTGTTGGTGAAATCTCTCCAGTACTTATGTGCCATGTGCCCAGATAAAAAATGGTATACTTAGGAAATGTATATGCCACCTTGAGCAAGTCTTTGGAAAAGCAGCACACAGTCATAAAAGGAACAATGATAAAATGATCAATATAAAAACAAAACATTAAAAACAATAAAGACCCTAGCAGGGCTTTCCCCGGGGGCGCTGCGCCTCTGCACTGCTCGGGGAAGCCGAGGCTTGGTCATGTGCCCGCCCCCTGGGCTCCCCTGGGCTCCTCACTCCCGGAGCTGCGCTCCTGTGCGCTCCCACTCCAACGGACCCCTGTCTTTATTGCATTAGCAAAAAAAGCCATAGCAAAGTACAAGCTAAGAACTATAGTTCAGACTAAAAGCAGGTGACCAGCCCTAAGTTCAAACAGATAATAACAGCAGCATAACAATCTTCAAATTTCCGGATAAGTACAAACATGGTCAACAATGATCAGTAATGACCTAATATAGCTCAGGGTGATTTATTTTCCTAATCACCGTGGCTAAAAAGGAGGCCACTAGAGCCGTGGTTTGATTGTCAGAGGAGTTATCAGACAATAACACTGAAACTACCCAAGGAAGGGAAGGAAGATTTTCTTTTCTCATGACTGGAGTGATATCTCTCTCTCTTTCTTTATTCCACTTGGGGCAGAAAAGGATTATATGATCCACAGTTTCTATCCTCCCTAATCCACAATTGCACACTCGTTCCGAAAACGGAAGTCCCGAAAAACGCCCTAAAAGAACCTTAGAGGGAAAGGAATTAAGTCTCGCTAAAGTGAAGGCTCTACGTAGGTTTTTAAGTGTGTAGCAATAGGACGGAACAGCCTCGGGGGGGGGGGGGAGACCCAACGCTAAACCAGAACAGGTACGTCAGGCTCTTTAAAGGGTGCTGCTGTAGTCAAGGTCCTTTAATTTGGATCCCACAATTAATGATCCCGACACTTCTGGCGCCACGCGTTGGCTCTGCGTGGAGGCAGGCCGCGCCCGTTTCTCTGGTGTCGGCTTCTGCAGTGAGTCACCTCACGCAGTTCCTCTTTCTCCTCTCCTGGATTAACTAAAGAGTTGCCAGTCATAGGTGGAAAGGACTGCAGCCGACTTATGGCGACCTCGTAGGGTTCTCAAGGCAAGAGACGAACAGGCGTGGTTTGCCATTGCCGGCCTCTGCGTAGCAACCCTAGACTTCCTTGGAGGCCTCCCGTCCAAGTACTAACCAGTGCCAACCCAGTTTCCAAAATCTGATGAGACCAGGCCAGCCTGGGCCATCCAGGTCAAGGCAAGAGACAAACAGAGGGGGTTTGGCCATTTTCCTCCCTCTCCGTAGCACCCTAGACTTCTTTAGGGGTCTCCCATCCAAGTACTAGCCAGGGCCGAGATCTGATGTTGTTTTGCTCTTTCTGGAAATGGCGCTGGTACACTTCACATGTTATTCTACATGTTATAACAGCTGCCAGAATTCCAGCGCTAGATGGGTTGATACTGAAGATTATGGAGTGTGCTGAAATGGACAAAAGGGAATTAAATGTATTAAAAGGGAAAAATGGAAGAAGAACTTATGGGACCCTGGAGGGCATTCTATGACTGGTTAAAAGTGACGTATTAAGAAAATAAGATCAAGTGAAGAATAATAAGAGTGATAGATGAAGTAGTTTTGTTTTGTTTTTAATTATCTCTTTATTAAAGTTTTAAAAGTTTTTCCACAAGATTCAAAATGTTAACAAAATTTACAGATAGTTGTAGGTCAACATTATACAAAGTAAAAAAGACGATCTACTACCATCTAATGACAAACAGTAAGTCAAAACCGTAATACCCTATTTCCAAATAGCTTTATAAACAAACTATATAAAACAACTGATATACAAAAGAAGAAATTATTATCTCATATACCTCAAAAGTAAATCATATTTTTATAATAAGGATTATTCGGAAGAATCTCTTTTTTTAACAAAAAAGTTACAGCTGGAAACCATAAAGCTACCACTTTATTTGTGTAAGTTTCTGGTGAAGAATTTGACACAGAAAAAGCAATCTTATGCATAATAAAACAATCCCAAATTTTATTATACCATTGAGAGATAGAAGGGGGGTACTTATCTATCCATTGACGAGCTATGAGGATGCGCGCCACTGCTAGCAAAATGGCGATTAAAGGTTCTTTATTTTTATATGTTCTGGGTTGAGGCCAACATTCTAATAATATTAATTCAGGTATATAACGTATTTCTATTTGAGTAATAGCCTTAATATTCAAAACTATTTCTTTCCAAAATTTTTGAATAACCGGGAAATACCACCAACAATGTATATAATCGGCCAACATAGATGAAGTAGTTGAGAAATTGTAATGAGAAGATAAGCATGCAGAACACCAAATTGGAACTGGTCCTTGAAAAAGAGTGTATTCGAAAAGGGTAAATTACTAGAGTCCAGTGGGAGTAGCGATTGTGATACTGACCGAGTGCTGTCTGGACATTTGAACAGAATGTATGTCAGTGATAGTGGCGGAGTAGCGATGAACTATATGAACTATATGATGAACTATAACAGTGAGCTCAGACCCAAGAAGTCCACTGTCCACACAGTCCTTTGTAGGAACTATATACAAGGTTTTATTTACAATAAGTTAGTGATGCCGGTATACACTTCAACAGAATGCTTCGCCAGACAACCAGATAGCAAGAGAGGGAAAAACATACTGTACACAGAATACATTTAAATATAACAGTATCCAATCAGCTTACAGTGTTGAGTCACTCTGACATCAGACTCCAGTACTGGACAGATCTGATTTGCTCCTGCTGAGACTGTCAGCCAGGATCTGTCAGCTGTCAGATTCGATGCAGCATATCTAGCTTATGTCTTACATGCTGACAATGTAAACCTGCACTTTGGTGTACTGTTTGGGTGAAACCTATTTTTGATAATATTTGACACCAATATTTATATAACCGTATAGAAAAAGAAAATGCACATCTATTATAGTAAAGGTAAAGGTTTCCCCGGCTCGAAAGCCAGTTGAATCTGACTCTGGGGATGCGGTGCTCATGTCTGTTTCCAAGCCGAAAAGCCAGTGTAAGCCAGCAAGGCATTTTATATGCTCTTATGAACTTTAATATCATAAGTTTGACCTTTGGGGTTGGTTCTCTGCCTAAGGCAAAAGCACTCTCTATTGCTATGAGAGGCTCCAGCCCACAGCGGGAGACTTCTTTCAGAGTTCACACTTGCATGAAGAGCAAAAATACATTTCAAAGAGCTCTCACATCTACTTCACATGCATCCACCATCAAGGAAGCCAAAATTCCATTTCAAAGAGTCCTTTTCTCCTTTACGCTGACCTCTTCACACCTGCCCCCAACAGTTCCAGTGAGAGATTAGGTTGCCCAGCAACTAATCGTCGTCCATCAAGTGACCTGGCCGAAACCATCACGAGACCAGAGATTGGCACCAAGAAGACCGACCAGATGGCCCAGGTGTTAGATTCTGTTTAGCACCTAGATTTGCAATATTCTCCACTCCTTCCTGCCCCCTCCTCACTATGACACTGACCAATAGAACAACTAGAAAGGATGGACAACCTAGTGGGTGTGACAATGGGATGTGGTCAGCACAGCCCGCCCAAATGCCCGCCCAAATGCCACCTGATAAAAGATCTTGCACAACAGAGATAGCTTAGCCTAGCTCCCCCTAGATCTACGACCAGCTATTCTGCCCTCTTTGACCCCTATCTTCTTACCAACCTCTCATGTCTTCCTGTACCCAGTACCTTGCCTCCATCTTTAATCCCTGGTTTGCGCAGCCAGGACTGGAGCGTGTATCTGCAGGTTCAGATCTCGCTCCCCCTATTTTTCTATTCATCCCTCCTTCAATCTTCTCGTGGAAGTGATTCACCCGCTATCAAGACAGGTAACGTAACTCCCCCTCAACGATACTCCTGCTCATGCAACAGAGCTATCTTCTGTCTAATTTCCTTAGATCTTGTGTGTATGTGGTTTTATTATTATTCCTTGTATGCTTGAATAACATCTTATAGTAAACATCATTTAAAGAAACCACGCAGTCTCCACGCCTATTTACTGGGAACTCCTGGAAGAAGCGGGACCTTGGTATAGTTGGCAAGAACCCGTCATTACGCCAATTGCTAAATGTAAATTAAGGCAATAAGGCAATTCGGCTAACACCAGCGCTCTCCAAAGATGTTTCCATGGTCATGTAGCCGGCATGACTAGATGCCGAGGCGCATGGAATGCTGTTACCTATTATACACAGTGTTAAATACGTTTGCATACCGACCTGGAGGTTGGCAACCCTATTGGGAAGATTTTCCCTGCTAAATGTCGGCGGTACTCAGAAACAGCTGCTGTTAGAGTTCGAGCGGTTCCTCAGTGGAACAGGCTTCCTCGGGAGGTGGTGGGCTCTCCTTCTTGGGTGGTTTTCAGACAGAGGCTCGATGGCCATCTGACCGCAATGCTGATTCTGTGAACTTGGGCAGCTCGTGAGAGGGAGGGTTGCCTCAGTGCTTAGTTCTCGCAGCCCTTTCTTACATGCCCAGGGAAATGCCGAACACCATTTTGGGGGTCAGGAAGCTATTCTTCTCCAGGCCAGTTTGGCTGGGGATCCTGGATGGTTGGTTGTTGGGGGTTTTTGCCCTCTTCTGGGCATACAGCAGGGGTCACTGGGGGTGGGGGAGGTATTTGTGAATTTCCTGCTTTGTGCAGAGAGGGTTGGACTAGATGACCCTGGAGGCCCCTTCCAACTCTATGATTTTATTTGATCCTCACATGAAAATCACTTGCCCAAGGTTACCCACGTGGTTTCTTGACAGAGAAGGGTCTTGAACTAAGGTCTACTCCCACCGTTCTATCCATCACAGCACTGCCTCATCAGCACAGGAGCACTGTAGCCAAGTACCAAAAGCAGGTTCCGGAGAGACAACCCATCAGGCGTCAGGATAAGAACACCACGGACTCTGAAAAGGTTCAGTCTAACGAGGACTCAGAGGAAGTGAAGTGTGTTCCTCCAAGGGCTGCCAGTCTCCAGATGGGGCTCAAGGACCTTCCTGAATTCCAGCTGATCTCCGGAGAACAGAGATCTGTTCCCCAGGAGAAAACGGCAGCATGGGAAGGTGGACTGCTGAGGCCTTTCCCCTCTCCATAACCTGCCCTCCCCATGCTCCACCCACAAAATCTCCCAGAATTTCCCAACCCAGAATTGGCAACCTTAGTTTCTCCGAGTGAATGTGAAGAGTACTGGACTCGGGAGACCAGGAACGGTGAATTCATGAAGCCTTTATTGAGTGATTCAGCATGCCCAGTAGATGGTCAGAACAAGCATGCTTCCAGGGCTCCAGGGCCTTCATTATACGCTGGCCAGAGCCACACCTCCGGCCGCACCCAAAAGACCTGATAGGGGCTTCACATATGTGCATGTTTGTCATAGGTTCCCTGGAGGAGCCTTTGCCCGCATTGGCTCCCCAGGGAGGACCTAGGTCCCACATTGGTGGAGGCTTTGAATCCGGACGTCGATTGTTCCTCCAGATTCAAGCTCCCCTCTCTGCCTGACCATGTGCTCTGGCCATGCGGCGGGCGCCATTACCTGGGAGCACATGGCAGGCCGGTTGTTACACAGAGCATACTACATTACAGAACGGTTGGCATCGTAGCCTAACTAGAGTCCCCAGGTTGGAGAGTCAGGGTTCTGTCCTCCTCAGAATCTCCAGGGGAAAGAGTGAATGCTCCATGCATCAAGGCAGAACCATGGAAGAGTGGGCGGACTGTGTTTACTCAAAAGGATGATGTGTGAGGCTTCTGAGTCAAATCAAATAAGCCAGGCCCTTTGTTGAAGCAAAAGTCCTTTTATTTCTTAATGATGGTTCAGGTACTCAATGTTTGTTAGAGATACTTGGTTACAGACAACAGGGATTGATATACCCCAAGCAGAAAGGTAAGAACAGGCACAGGGCCAATCAGAACAAATACAAAAAAGCGCGAAAACACCCCCAACCGTTGGTTCTCACAGAAAAGGTGCAAAAGCACTAAAAAATTCCCCCCCTGCCCTTTAGTGACCTCTACTTGCAATTCAAAGGCCAGGCACCTGGCTAGAAACAGTTCCACAGTTCTCCAAGGTTACAAAAGCAAGATAAAATATTCGAAACTCGACAGAGAAAAGGGAGGAGGCGAGGGAAGATAGCCAGACTGTTTATGTGACGCGGTGGAATGCGGCAAGCCATCCTCCCAGGGAAGAAAAAGACACATTAAGCAGAACAGGCAATAAACCTCAAGGCTAGCTGTAAATTACTGATAGGGACCCAGAACTAATGGCAGAGAATCTGACATGATGACCCTGAACGTAAGATGATGCCATTAAAATTGCTACACACAAAAAAATATATTGCTGGACAGGGCTTTTTTTGTAGAAAAAGCCCAGCAGGAGCTCATTAGCATAATAGGCCACACCCAACAGTAGAAACACATTAGCATATTAGGCCACCCCCCCTGACAACGCAGCTTATTAGCATATTAGGCGGGGGGGGCTGGGAATGCACAGGGCAGGCATGGAAGCATGCCGCTCCCCTACCCAGCTTCTCCGCCCCACTTCAGCATCGCCTTTCTAGTCTACCCCCCCACACACACACCAGACAGCCGGGGAAAGGTGCTGCTGAAGTGCCTGGGATCTGAAAGATCGGGGAGGTTCCTGTCTGCCCTTTTCCAGCTGCCACATGTCAGCTAGGGAAGGGAAGGCGGAGAAAGGCTTTTCCTTGTCAATTTCACTCTCAGCTGACTGGCGGGGAGTGAAATTGACAAGGAAATCCTGACAGGCACCCCAAAGGGAAAGCCTAGTTTTGCTTTTAAGTACATATGAAGTTGCCTTGTACTGACTCAGACCCCTGGTCCATCAAAGTCAGATTGGCAGCGGCTCTCCTGGGTCTCAGACTGAGGTCTTTTACATCACCTACTATCAGGGGTCCGTTGGAGCGGGAGCGCACAGGAGCGCAGCTCCGGGAGTGAGGAGCCCAGGGGGTGGGCACATGACCAAGCCCTGCCCCCTCCTCGGCTTCCCCGAGCAGTGCAGAGGCGCAGCGCCCCGGGGAAAGC
The DNA here is from genome assembly GCA_029233225.1 of Lepidodactylus listeri. NCBI lineage: Eukaryota > Metazoa > Chordata > Lepidosauria > Squamata > Gekkonidae > Lepidodactylus > Lepidodactylus listeri. The sequence goes on along the minus strand of JARCFY010000021.1, from coordinate 6,686,676 downwards.
CTTGCTAGGGTCTTTATTGTTTTTAATGTTTTGTTTTAATATTGATCATTTTATCATTGTTCCTTTTATGACTGTGTGCTGCTTTTCCAGAGTCTTGCTCAAGGTGGCATATACATTTTCTAAGTATACCATTTTTTATCTGGGCACATGGCACATAAGTACTGGAGAAATTTCACCCACCCTTCAGCAGCTTCCACCCCATCAGTTTGGTGTAGTGGTCAGGAGTTGGACTCTAATCTGGGAGCACGGGGTTTGATTCCCCACTCTTCCACATGCAGCTGCTGGTGTGACCTTGGGCCAGTCACAAGTTCTCTCAGAGCTGTTCTCTCATGAGCAGTTCTCAAAAGACCTCTCTCAGCCCCACCTACCTCACAGGGTGTCTTGTTGCAGGGAGGGGAAGGGAAAGGGATGGGTGGTGCACATGTCCTGGGTATCTCAAGTCTACTGGAAACCTGGTGGTTTCAAGGGAGCAGGAAGTGAATGAGGGTGTGTTCTTTATGCTTATTTTTATTGCACAAAGTATTGGATGGGGAAGGGAACGGAGGAAGAGCAGGTCAGTTTCACTCACCTGCGGAGTGGAGCCTGAGGGGTGGGTGTCGCCTTCTGACACACTTCCGGTATGTTAGAGGGTGTGGCATATGCAAATGAGTTATGCTAATGAGCTCCTGCACCTCTTTTTCTACAAAATGACCCCTTCCTACTATTAAGATCCTTTCAACTGGAGATGCGGGGGATTGAACCTGGGACCTTCTGCATGCCAAGCAGAGGCTCTGACACTGAGCCACAGCCCCCCCTTCAGTATTGTATTTTTGTGGCTTTCCAGCTTAAATCTACCGCCTCCTTCCAGTGAGTATTTCCAGTCCATCTTTTGTCTGTCTTCTAGCACAGGAGGGCCACTGCAGATGCTCTAAGGTTAATTGGGAAACACGAGAAAACCTAATAATTCTACACTGGAAAGCAACCAGGCATTTGAAAATTATTTCAAAAGTTCTAAGTTGCTCCAAGCTCCACCTCTGAGGCCTAGGCTCCTCCCACTGGGAGCTTCAAGCTCCTCCCCTGAGCCCCCAAGCTCCGCCCTTTTTAGGAAGTTTTAGGAAACTTGAAAATCTTGGTGTGGTATGAAACGTTTAGCCTTCCCAGGAGTTTGCCCTGTTTTGACAAACACATGCCAAGAGTCCCTGCAATGAGGGCTACCAACTCTGGGTTTGGAAATTCCTGGAGGTTTGGGGGTAGAGCGTGAGGAGGGCAGAGTTGGGGTATTATAGCTCAGCAGGGTGTTAAACTGTAGAGACCACCCTCCAAAGCTGTCCTTTTCTCCAGGGAAACTGATCTCTGTAGTCGGGACATCAGTTGTAATTCTGGGTGCCACCGGTGAGCTGATGACCTTTCTTGCAATGCAGGATCAGCCGGTGGTGGGGTATTGGCTCCCTAGGGTTGCCAGCCTCCAGGTGGGGCCTGGGGATCTCCCACTTTTACAACTGCTCTCCAGCTGACAGAGATCAGCTCCCCTGGAGAAAATGGCTGCTCTGAAGGGTGGACTCTATGGCATTGTACCATGCTGAGGCCCCTCCCCTCCCCAAACCCCACCTTCTCCTGGCTCCACCCCCAAAGTCTCCCCAGGTATTTTCCAACCTGGACTTGGCAACCCTATTTATACCCCATTCTTCCCTCAGAGTCTCAGAGTGGCTTTGTTCACTGAACGTCCCATCTGTTGATTGAATTGACTCGCTCTGTATAATCCGCCTTGAGTCCCGAGTGAGAAAGGTGGACAATAAAGTAAACAAAATAAATAGCCCTAGGCTCCCACAACCTCTTTAAGGGATTCTGGGGCATGCACACCCAACGAGTGCAAGGGATTTGGGGCCATGCATGCCTCCTGCCTGTTTGGATTACTGGCAAAGTCCGGCCTGCACTGAGGTTATGTCAAGTTTTGACTGTAATCTTCGGAGGAAATTATTGTGGAATTATTCCAGCCTAGTTGAGCTGCGTTGGCAGGAGAGAGGGATTTTTCCAGCGTGGGTCGACTTGCGTCCTGGGGGACAAAAGAGTTATTATAACAAGGGCCTAATCTACAAAACAGGGACAATGGGTACCCAGCGGGGAAAAGAACCGCTGGAATTTCGAGGAAGAGGTTTAACATCACGCAGGCAAAGGGGAGGGGGAGACATTTTGCTTTTCTTTCCCCCTCCCCACCCATCATAATTCTTTCAGCTTGGCTTGGGGATTTCACACCTAGAACATTGTGTGTGTTTTTTCGCTGGCACACGAGCAGTGTTTTAGAAGGCCGTTAAAAAGGGCTTAGGGCCCTTCTAGCTTACCCAAGCGACTGCTAAAATAATTTCTGCAGTAATATTTGTTCATTCTTCGCCGCCTGTACTTCCTTAGCGATGAAATGGCTGTTTATTGCAAACAGAAAGCCGGGTGTTCTATAGGGCTGGTTCCTGGTGTCTTGTCAGACAAGGATATCCATCTTCTCCCAGCACCAATGCCAGCCACGTCCAAGCCAAGGCCCTCAGCTATTACAACGAATCTCCAGGAGACAGAGATTGGTTCCCCTGGAGAAAGTGGCCGCTTTGGAAGGTGGGCTCTATGGCATTATACCCCATTGAAGTCCCTCCCCTCCCCAAAACCCCGCCTTCCTCAGGCTCCACCTCCAAAATCTCCAGGTATTTCCCAAACCAGAGCTGGCAACCCCATCCTCAGATTCCAATGCCGCAGTGACTTGGCTTGAATCTGGATAGCGGCAGCACAGGCCCATTTGGTGTAGTGGTAAGGAGCACGGATCTGAGAGAAACGGGTTTGATCCCCCACTCCTCCATGTGACCTTGGGTCAGTCATAAGCTCTTCTTTCAAGGACAGTTCTCGAAAGGGCTCTCTCAGCCCCACATTCCTCACAGGGTGTCTGCTGTGGGGAGGGGAAGGGGAAGGAGATTGTAAGCTGCTCTGAGACTCCAAGTGAAGGATGGGGTATAAATCCAATCCCCAGAGTGTGCTGGTTCAGTCCAGAGTAACTGCCCCTTGTCACAACAAGTGGCATGCAGTTTCTCCTCCGTTCCTGTGTATCTGTGGTCCCCCATCCAACTCTATGCCTTATAGTACTTTTTTTTGTCTGAGAGAAATGAAGAAGAAGAAGAGGAGGAGGAGGAGGAGGAAAAGGAGGAGGAGGAGATTGGATTTATACCCCTCCCTTCACTTGGAGTCTCAGAGCAGTTTACAATCTCCTTCCCCTCCCCACAACAGACACCCTGGGAGGTGGGCGGGACTGAGAGAGCTCTTTCGAGGACTGCCCTTGAGAGAACAGCTCTGAGAGAACCATGGCTTGCCCAAGGTCATCCAGCAGCTGCGAGTGGAGACGTGGGGAATCAAACCCGGTTCTCCCAGATTAGAGTCCGCACACTTAACCACTACACCAAACTGTGTCACTTGTAATTCCTTTGGATTTAAGATTAACGGTGCCTTTGTGGAAATTATTTATTTACAGCAGGGTTCCCCAAGCTTATTAAGCCCGCGGGCACCTTTGGAATTCTGACACAGGGCGTGTGTGTCCCCCGCCTCCACCGTACACCCCCAGTGTCAGGGTTCCAGAGGTGTCTCAGGAAGAGGGAACCAACCACAAAATATCAGGGAAAGCGGTATGCCTAACTCTGCCATCGCTTGAGGCAGAAGTTCCATGTTGCAGGATGGCTTTTAAACACTTGTTAGGCACCGGGGGGGGGGGGGGGGGGGAGGGAGAGGTGCTGATGAGTGCCACAGTGTTGCCAACCTCCAGGGGACACCTGGAGATCTCCCTGCTATCACAAGTGATCTCCAGACCAGTGTTCCCTCTCAGCTGAGTTAGTGTGAACTAGCTCACAGTTTTTAAGCCTCCGGCTCACACATTTTTGTCTCCGCTCAGGAAGGAGGGCTCCAGAGCAAGCTAATGTATGCGGTAGCCAAATCGCTCACTCACAGTTTTAATGCCAATAGCTCACAAAGTAGAATTTTTGCTCACAGGACTCCACAGCTTAGAGGGAACATAGACAACAGAGAGCATTTTCCTTGGAGAAAACGGCTGCTTCAAAGGGTGGGCTCTATGGGCATTATAACCTGCTGAGGCCCCTCCCCTCCCCAAATCCCATCTTCCCCAGGCTCCACCCCCCCAAATCTCCAGGTATTTTCTAACCCCAGGCCAGTGTGAGGCTCCTGAGCTGACACTATCAGACCAGACCTTTGTTTGAAAGCAAAGTTCTTTTATTCCAATAATGATTCAGGTTCTCAATGTTTGTTAGAGATACATAACAACAGGTAACATGGGTTAATATACCTTCAGGGCCAGCTGAATATAGATACTGGACCAATCAGAGTAGACAGCAGAAAGCGGGAAAAGGTGGCAACCGTTTGGTTCTCACAGAAGAGGTGGGAAAGTAATAAAAATTCCCTTCCTGCCCTGTGTGACCCAAATATGTGAACGATAGGCTAAACATTTGGCTAGAAACAATCCAAGAGTCTCCAAGGTTAGAATAGCAAGATAACATACTTTAGACCTCAAAGGCTAGTGGGAGGGGAGGGACGGTTAGTCTGGGTTGTTTATGTGACGTTCAGGAATGTGACACGCCATCCTCCCGGAAAGGAACAGTTAACATTTAACAGAGTAGATAATATACTTCAAGGCAAGCAGTAAATAACAAACGGCAACAATATAGATCACAGACACAGGCACAGGAACACAGGAATACAAGCATACTATTGTCAGATTCTGATAGCCAGCAACCGTAGCCAATGGGGCCCCCGGGCACTGTGTTGAGAATCCCTGATTTACAGCTATACAAGTTAGCTAGCAGAGCAGGGTGCAAGAGCAAGCATGTCCATCTATCCAGTCCCCCCCTTAAGTCCCAAGTGCTCCTTGGCTTTCCCCCTACAAAGTTTGTTTATTTATTTAATTCAATTTTTATCCCGCCCTCCCCGCAAGCAGGCTCAGGGCGGGTTACGAATCACAAAATAACAGTATAATCGCATACTTAGAACCAGTGTTCCCTCTCAGCTGAGTTAGTGTGAGCTAGCTCACAGTTTTTAAGCCTCTGGCTCACACATTTTTGTCTCCGCTCAGGAAGGAGGGTTCCAGAGCAAGCTAATGTATGCGGTAGCCAAATCGCTCACTCACAGTTTTAATGCCAATAGCTCACAAAGTAGAATTTTTGCTCACAGGACTCCACAGCTTAGAGGGAACATAGACAACAGAGAGCATTTTCCTTGGAGAAAACGGCTGCTTCGAAGGGTGGGCTCTATGGGCATTATAACCTGCTGAGGCCCCTCCCCTCCCCTCCCCAAACCCCACCTTCCCCAGGCTCCACCCCCCCAAATCTCCAGGTATTTTCTAACCCCATACTTAGAACCAGTGTTCCCTCTCAGCTGAGTTAGTGTGAGCTAGCTCACAGTTTTTTTAGCCTCCAGCTTATGCACATTTTTGTCTTAGCTCAGGAAGGATGTGGCTCCAGAGCAAACTCATTTATGCAGTAACCAGTTCCTCGTTCACAACTGTAAAGCCAGCAGCTCCAAGCCCTCCTTTTATGCTGGTCATGGACAATCCCCTGACCTCGCCCAACTGGCCTGATAGGCTCTTATCAGTCTACTTACATCTCATAGGTTCCCTGGGAGAAACCTAGGTACATGATTGGTGGCCGGTTTGAATCCACCTGGCCTTTGTTCTACCTGGCTGAAGCTCAGGTAGTTTCTTGGCCATGTGCTCTGGCCACATGGCGGTCGCCATTACTGGAGCACATGGCGACCGCATGGTCATTACATAACACTCTTAAAACACAAACCAAACACAATCAGGGTAGAACAAATCCAGAGTAAAGTGGGGCACCCTTAAGACCAAGAAAGGTTTATTCAAGGTCCAAGCTTTTGTGTGCAAGGCACACGGAAGGCAAATAGTTCATTCCAGGGCTTTTTTTTGTAGAAAAAGCCTAGCAGGAGCTCATTAGCATAATAGGCCACACCCAACAGCAAAAACTCATTAACATATTAGGCCACACCCCTGACAGGGCAGCTCCCTCCCAGGATCGGCTTCCCCGGGTGCCTCATGGCTTGCGGGGCGCAGGGGGAACCCGAGGGAAGGAAGGCAGCTTCTGGATTGGCTTTCCCAGGTGTCCCACAGCTGCGGGGTGCCTGGGGAACCCAAGGGGGGGCAGTTTAAACTGCCTCCCCTCCCTGGATCGGCTTGGCTTCCCCAGGTGCTCTGGCGGCTTGTGAGGCACCTGGGGAACGCAAAGGGGGAGGGAGGCTGTAAGTGTGGCCAACTCAGAAGCCAGCCGGAACTCCATTCCTGTGCATTCTTGCCCCAAAATAGCCCTGGTTCATTCACATACATAGAGGGTGAATCTGAATGAACTGTTATATTAACTGTTATATGAATGGTTACCTTCCATTTTAATGTATCTGACGAAGTGTGCCTTGCACACGAAAGCTCATACCTTGAATAAACCTTTGTTGGTCTTAAAGGTGCCACTGGACTCTAAATTTGTCCTGCTGCTTCAGACCAACACGGCTGAAAAACTGGATCGACAATTAAGGTGGGTTCACCTCGACAATGTGTCAGTATCTGACAATGGTGTCTCTGTACTTTTTTGTACTTTGCTTTTGTTTCCTTTGTTTTAGCGGACCCCTCACTTGTACCCCTTATCTGTGTTATCCCCCCTCCCTCTTGACAGCTGTAAATGTCACTTTGATGTATATTGGCTGCTCTGGTTTATGTTACAATGTCTAGGCGGGAGATGGCGACCTACATTCCTAGGCGTCATCTAGAAACAAATGGTGTTCACTCCCTTGCATTCCCTCCTCCCTTGTTCCGGGCCAGCGTATGTTATCTTACTGTGGAGACCTTGAGCGCTCTTTATGGCCGGGTGCCTGGAAATGTTGTGCCTAGATTCACACATGTGGGTCACTCAGATCAAGAAGGGAATTTATAACTTTCTCACCTTGCTGTGGGAACCTCAACGGTCCTCTTTCCTTTTCCCGCGTTCACCCTCCCATTCTGATTGGCTTAGGACCAGGGTTCAATTAAAACCTGAGAGTATATTAGCACTGTCTGTATTTCATTAAGCATCTCTAACAAACATTGAGAACCTGTTTGCAGCAATGAACAATAAAGAACTTTAATTCAACAAAGGTCTGATCTGTTGCTGTCTACTCAGAAGCCTCACACAATGATGCTTAGTTTGAGCTGGATCCATTTGGCCGACATGGTCAGCGGAGGAGGCCACTGAGATAGATTTGGATGTCCACCACCTCATCTGAAGGTCCAGCGGAACAGCTCCGTCTTGCAGGCCCTGCGGAATTGTAAGAAATCCCACAGGGTCCAGATCTCAAGAGAGTGCTTGTTCCACTAGGCCGGGGTGATCCGGACATCCTTGGGGCTGGGGACTACCAGAAGATGTTGATCCCTTGAGCTCAATGTTCTGCGAGGGACATATGGGGAGAGACCAAGATGACACAAAGTATGTTCCCAAAGCGCCACGCTGCACCTAGATCAGGGGTGGCCAAACTTGCTCAGCGTAAGAGCCACATAGAATAACTGTCAGATGTTTGAGAGCCACAAGACATAAACAGATATTGCACACATGTTTTTATTGGAAAATATGCAAATTTGTCTTTTATTAACATTAAATGAGAATGCCAAAAACAAAAGGGGTAAAAACAGATGATGATATTTATTTGTCCAATTATATTTGTTTGCTAACAAAATTTATTTGTCTGAGAGAGAGAGAAAGAGAGAGAGGTGGAAAGAAAGAGAGAAAGAGAGAGAGAGAGAGAAACAAAGAAAGCAAATAGATGGGAGGGAGGGGGGAAGGAAGGAGGGAGAAAAGAGAGGAAAAACATACCTTCTCTTTGCTTCCCCAGCCACCCTCCCGTGAGCCGCACAATATGTGAAAAAGAGCCACATGTGGCTCCCGAGCCACAGTTTGGCCTCCCTTATCCTAGATGCTCTCTTGGGGAAAGACTGAAAGTTCTCCTTGAGGGCCAAAACAGCAAAGCAACTGAGCAATTACCTGGATCGGCATCCTACTTCTGTGACCCCACACAGTCCCTTCAAGTGCAGGGCGCAACAGGGAACTGGCAGAACTGGAGTCCCCCTTCCCCTCCCCGAGTCTTGTCAGTTGGGCTTCTGCTTTCATTCATGAAGACAGCTGTTCCGGGACACTGCAAAACCGTCCTTTCAACATGAGGGGCAGTCTGCATATGGTTTTACTTCCAAAAACAGCAGCCAGCATTCTGGCAAGAGAGTCCTTACATCAGTCAGAAGGGCTCCAGTTTGGTGGAGCGGTTGGAGGTGCAGACTCTAGTCTGGGAGAACCGGGTTTGAGTTCCCACTCCGCCACATGCAGCTGCTGGTGTGACCTTGGGTCAGTCACAAGTTCTCTCAGAACTGTTGTCTCAAGAGCAGTCCTCGAAAGAGGTCTCTCAACCCCACCTACCTCACAGGGAGTCTGTAATGGGGAAGGGAAAGGAGATTGTAAGCCCCCCTGAGACTCCTTCGGGTAGTGAAGGGTGAGGTATAAACCCAATCTCCTCTTCCTCCTCCTCCTCTTCTTATTCTTCTTCACTGAACTGCTGGAAGGATGGGAAGAGGAGCTAAAGGCAGCTCACTGGGCTGAGAGAGCTCTTTCGAGAACTGCCCTTGAGAGAACAGCTCTGAAAGAACTTGTGACTGACCCAAGGTCATGCCAGCAGCTGCATGTGGAGGAGTGGGGAATCAAACCCAGTCCTCCCAGATTAGAGTCCATGCTCTTAACCATTACACCAGACATCACCCTCAGTTCCAGCCAAATCTAAGCGCTTGCTACCACATGGCTTGCCCCGTCTCTTCTAAAAACGGTCGCTTCTGCCCTCCCTTGGAGCCATTCAGTTGAGGTCGGCAAAATCCCAGGGGCAGTGCCCTGCTTGCCATCTGCAAGGGTTAGTAATAACGCAGAATAATTCCCAGGCATGATCCCAGCTCAGCTCTCCTTCCAGGTCTCTGGCTGCACAATAAAATTCACTGCGTGTGCATTTCAGACGTAGCCGCAGCGGAAATCTTGGCCAGTCGTGGAGAGAGTTAAAACACAGCCTAAAATACAGCCTCCCGTGAGTTCCGTACGATGCATCGACTGTGCCAGGCAGGCTGTGCTCTGACAAAGATGTTTCCCCCCCCACCCGGTTTTGCATTTTGAGCAAACCTCAGAGCTAAATCTGGTTGAGAAGGGCTGGGGAGGAGGGGGTGTTGCTGTTAGCAGCGACCTCAAGGCGGGCAATCTCGAGATGGCGTCCCTCTCACTCACAAACAAAGTCCTGGCACTGGACCACTAGCTGCCTGGCTCACCTTTTGCATCTTGGGTGCCAGAGCAGAGATGCAATGCTAAAAGCTGCAGGAGGACCTGGCACCTGCTGAGAAGCAAAGTCCCCGTCCCCCACCCCCCCGCCGAGGAGCATCCTTTTCCTTTGAAGGGCATGAGGAAACCAGGTATGGTAGGTCGGATTCTCTTTGCTTGTCTCTCCTGGTCTGGCTTCATTTTCTAGGTGATCAGTGGCATGAGGCGTAGGCAGAAGCCCCAACACACTCCCCCAGACTGACTTCTTCGTGGACGTACAGAACGTACATCTGAAGCTGCCCTAAATGAGATCGTTCGGTATTGCCTACTCACTGGCAGCAGCTCTGTAAGGTTTCAGGCAGAGACCAACTGGAGATGCTGGGGATTGAACCTGGGACCTTCTGCATGCCAAGCAGATGCTCTAACACTGAGCCACGGCCCCTCCCCTAAATTAGTTAGCCATTTTTCAGATACTTGCCTTTGGGAGGGGGGGAAGCCCACTTCTATCCTGAGTCCAGAATTATTGGTAAAGATTGTGCTTGCAGTCTTCTAGACTCACGCATGCCCTGTTCAAGGTGAAGAGTTTGAGGACTGCAGTTTGAGGACTGCAGTTTTTCAGTTCGTGTGGAGCGAGAGGGGAATGATCGCGGGAGATTCTGCATTGGCTTTTCCCTCTGTTGTTATCCTAAACCCATGTTGGAACTGAAATCCCCCTCTGCATTGCATGCTGCTTTCACTTTCTGTGATCATCGGATTTTATGGTACCCTCTGCACTGCATGCTGCTTTCACTTTCTTTGGTCATTGGGTTTTACGGTACCTTCTGCATAGATGTGTGGCCATTCAGGGGTGACTTTGCAGTCAGCATGGCGTCGCCACGAGGTATTTGAAGGTGGTTTTGAGCTGCACCTTTGGTAAAACAACAGAAGGAAAAGCCAGTGCAGAATCAGCCAGTGAAAACCAGAGCAAATGTGAAGTCAGGACGGCTTATGGGTTGGTTGCAGTCTCTTTCTCCTGTTGTATCCAAAGAAATGAACCCTATCCCAGGAAAACTCATACTGGCATAGATATTTGTTAGTGGGTAGCAGCGTTGGTCAGCAGTAGAACAGTTAAATTCGAGTCCAGTAGCAAAGTTTTCGGCATATCTGACAAAGGGCGGTTTGACATTTGAAAGCTTATACCTCCAAAATCGTGTTGGTTTCTAAGGTGTTACTGGACTTGAATGTAATTGGAATAGTGTTAGCTTTTAAGGTGCCCCGGGGACATCTGTTTTTGTTTTGCAGTCCTAAGGACACTTAAGAGGGAGTGAGAGCTATGGAACAGAGTGGATCGACGTATTCAGGATTGCACCAGTTTTCGTTCTTTTGCCCTCCAACTTCCACAGAAGCTAACAGATTGTTTCCCGTCCGACGGATGCTGAAAAGCAACCGGAGATGCCGGCTTATGTGCTGGATGTTTCCTTCGCCAGATGACAGTCCCTGTCCGGCCTTTGTGTAAAGCATTTTCAAGCGTGTTTGAAATTCAGCTGTACTTCCTGAATATTTGAGTCATCAGCAGACATCCGAAGCTGTAAGATCTGGTGAAGATTATAGAAGCGGGATTCTGTTACTGGCTCCCTGTAGTCTTGCCAGCTCCTTTTTGCTCTTTTTTGCCATCTTGTCCATTTTTTGAAACAGTTAGAATTTTTCGAAGTGTTACACTCTTGAAAAATGTGTCTGTGGTGTATGGTGCTTTGTGATTCAGTTGTGTCTGCAGTGTATCCTTCACCAAATATGACGATTGTTTATATCATTTAAGATATTCTTCTCAATTGTTTATATCATTTAAGATATTCTTGTCAATTGATGTGTAACTTTTCTAGATGTGGTACTTCAGCTTTTGGACAAAAACCTCCAGGTGGTGGCTGGAGATCTCCTGGAAGGACAACTGGTCTCCAGGTTACAGAAATCAGTTCCCCTGGAGAAAATGGCTGCTTTGAAAGGTGGACGCTGCGGCGTTATACCCTGCTGAGGTCCCTCCCCTCCCAAACCCACCCACCCTGGCTCCACCCCCTGAATCTCCAGGAATTTCCAGCCCACCGTTGGCAAGCCTAGACTGTGTGCACAAAGACAAAGAAACAAAACTGCAAATTGGATGCCGAAAAATGAAATGCAGTATGCCGTACTTGTGACATTCTGTGCAAGATGAGCACACCGCAGAGACAGTTCACAGCAACCGCAGAAGGGTGACAAGACACTATCGCTAGTTGCGCCAAGTGGATTTAACACCCAGGCAGGGTGAAGGGAAGACAGGCTAGTGGGGTCTGATCGCCCCTTCCCCCTTCCTCTCCTCCTGTAACCATGCCGACTTAGCACCATCTCTGCTCCATCTATTTTTAGACCCGGCTCTCCTGTAAAGAGGAAAAAAGTTGGGCAGCTGTATGAGTTTGTGCAAAATCCAGCAACAAGAGCAAAATCCATGTCACACTTTTAGGAGCAGGTAGGACTGTCAGCCTAGCAGTTCGAAAGCAAGAAACTGCAAGTAGATAAATAGGTACTGCTTCGGTGGGAAGGGAACAGCGTTCCGTGCACCTCGGCGTTTAGTCATGCTGGCCGCGTGACCACGGGGAAAGTCTTCGGACAGCGCTGGTTCTTCAGCTTGGAAACAGATGAGCACCGCCCCCCCCCCCCAGAGTCTTTACCTTAGGGCTGTCAATCTCAGGTTTCACCTGGACATCTCGGGCTATTACAATTGATCTCCAGACTGCCGGCAGAGTGATTAACACAGCGACAGCGCACAACCTGATTAAAGAGTAGATAAAGGTTTATTTAGGAACTAACATACTTGATAGGAAAGAGGAGAGACAGAGTTAGGTTCCTAACTACATCTCTAGCTGAGAGAGAGAGAGAGAGAGGGGAGACTGAATGTGGAACTTTCCAGAAGGGGCAGGAGATTTCCCTAACGGTAATCATCTGGAGACAGATTCAGGTGGGTAGCCGTGCTGGTCCGAAGTAGCAGAGCCAAGTTTGAGTCCAGGGGCATCTTGAAGACCAACAAAGTTTTACTCTGGGTATAAGCTTTTCTGTGCATGCACACTTCTTCAGATACACGAAGGTACCTGAAGAAGTGTGCCTGCACACGAGAGCTTATGCCCAGAATAAAACTCTGTTGTTCTTCAAAGAAGAAGAAGAAGAGATTGGATTTATACCCCGCCCTTCACTCACTTGGAGTCTCAGAGCGGCTTACAATCTCCTTTTCCCTTCCCCTCCCCACAACAGACACCCTGTGAGGTAAGTGGGGCTGAGAGAGCTCTTTCCCAAGCTGTCCTTGAGAGAAGAGGTGGTACTGAGCTATGGCTTGCCCAAGGTCATCCAGCCAGGTGCAAGTGGAGGAGTGGGGAATCAAACCCGGTTCTCCCAGATTAGAGTCCGTGCACTTAACCACTACACCAGACTGGCTCTCTTGCCACGGGACTCAAACTTTGATCTGGAGACAGACAAGGAGTGACACTTAGCAGGAGAGAAGGTGCTGATCTCGCCATCCTGCCTCGTTGTCTTCTTGCTGCCCCCTTTGTCTCTTCTGCTTTGTACACCAGGCAGATGACAGAGATCAGCTCCCCTGGAGAAAACGGCCCGCTTTGGAGGATGGATTCGATATGGCATTACGCCCTGCTGAGCGCCCTCCCTAGCCTTTACCCCCCAAATCTCCAGGTATTTCCCAACCCAGAGTTGGCAACCCTAGGACCAGGTTGGGAAATTCCTGGCGAATTAGGGGTGGAGAGCCGGGGAGGGACATCAGTGGGGGTTAGAGACGCCAGCCTCCAGGTGGGTCCTGGGGATCCCCTGGAATTACAGGTCATCTCCAGATGACAGAGACCAGTTGCCCTGGTTTGGAGGGTGAAATCGATAGCATTGTACCCCACTGCACCCCCAAAGCTCCGGTAGTTTCCTAACCTGGAGCTGACAACCATACCCACCCCCAATCCCTCAGCCGTGGCCTGGGAACCCTAGCCGGGATCGTAGAATCATAGAGTTGGAAGGGACCTCCAGGGTCATCTAGTCCAACCCCCTGCACAATGCAGGAAATTCACAAATGCCTCCCCCTCCCCCAAGACCCCCAGTGATCGCTGTTCCATGCCCAGAAGATGGCAAAAAACCTCCAGGATCTCCAGCCAAACCAACCTGGAGAAAAACTGTTCCCTGACCCCAAAGTGGTGATGCCATGGAGTCTCCATGGGGAATGGAACTGATCCCTGTCGTCTGGAGATCAGTTGTGATTCCAGGAGATCTCCAGGCCCCACCTGGAAGGGGGCAACTCGAGGGCTGGCCGATCACACTGCAGGCAAGACCCAAACTTAACACTGTCGCCTGAAGCACCTTTTTTTCAGATGTGGTAACCTACAGCACCTGAGGAAGCCTTCTGGAGTAGTTGAGAGCATGCCCAGTGTTTTGGGTCAATTATAAAAGGTATCATAAGGTAAACATCTCAGCCCTGGCCCAGTTCCATCTGCCAGCCCGTCTGTTGGCACCGCCATCTGCCAACCTGTGTGTGGTCATACAGAGATTTATAGGAATGCCTTTCGGACCCACCTGCAGGTTGAATTGAAATGCCGCCAATCTTGTATGGATAGTATTTTAATGTCTAGTGTGGAATGTTTATTTTAAATGGATTGTGATTTTAACTTATGCTGTGAGCCGCTCTGAGCCTGCCTTTGGTGGAGAGAGCGGGATATAAATTTAAGAAATAAATAAATAAATAAAAAATCATACAGATTTCGGCCTTCTTTAAAGAAAGAATGCTGTAAAAAAGAAAAGTACCTCTGAGCATGTGAAGGGTGCTTTTGGCTTGGAAATGAGCGAATGCGGTATTTTGAATTCCCCAAGCACTTTGAATTCAAGAGCAGGACAGAACTTCCGTGCAAACCTGCAGCCCAGCCAGGGTTGCCAACTTCCAGGTGAGGCCTGGAGGTCTCCCAGAATTTCAACTGATCTCCAGACTACAGAGATCGGTTCCCCTGGAGAAAATAGCAACTTTGGAGCATGGGCTGTACGGCATTATACCCTACCACCGTCCCTTTCCTTCCCAAATCCCACCCTCCCCAGGCTTCACCTCCAAATCTCCAGGAATTGCCCAACCTGGAGCTGGCAACCCAAGCCCAGCACCATTCAGAAAGGAAACTCAGGCTCTTGCTAAACTGATTGCAACCCAGGCTGAAACGACAGTGGAAACGCTCAAAGTCTTTGGCAGGACTACGTTGCAAAGTCAGTCCCTCATCCCTCCAAGCAATGCAAAGACATCCTCCACTTCGACATTCAGGATGGCCAATTTACTCCAAACTCCAGGCCCAGACTGCACTTTTGTACGCTGTTTTGGAAGTTCCCCTGAAATTCAAATGTTCATAGCTAATGAGAGCGAGTTAAAGAGGCCGAAAATTCCATTGTGGAGACCCACCTGTGGTTCATTGGATTTGGACTATTTTTTTTTTTGTTTACTTCATTTGCACCCCTCCTTCGTCCCAAAGCGGCTTTACATCATTCTCCTCTCAACCTCACAACAGCCCCGTGAGGTAGGTCAGGCTGAGAATATATGAACATAAGAACACAAGAGAAGCCAATGTTGGGTCAGGCCAGTGGCCCATTCCGACCAACACTCTGTCACACAGTGGCCAAAACCACCAAGTGCCCTCAGGAGATCCACCAGTAGGCCCAAGGTTATCCCATAAACTTCCACGGCAGCATGGGGATTCGAGCCTAGCTCCTAGTCCAACATAACAACCCCTGCATCACACTGGGACTCCCTATATAGACTCTGTTCCAGTTTTAGTTGAACTCTGGGGCATGCGTCTACAATTATTCCCAGTTTCTGATATCCCCCCCTTGAGGTCAGAGGGGGTGTGAAGAGTCCTGGCATCAAGTTTTAATTGTTTTATGGATATTTATTTATACACTACTTTTCTGCCCAATGGGGGCCCAAAACACCATACATCATTCTCCTCTCTTCCATTTGATTATCACAACAACCCTGTAAGGAAGGTCAAGTTGAGTGTGTGTGTGTGTGTGAGAGAGAGAGAGAGAGAGAGACTGGTCCAAGGTCACCCAGCAATCTTCCATGGCAGAGTGGGAATTCGAACCCGGGTCTCCCAACACTAATCACTACACCACGCTGCCTCTCACCTTTGCATCAGCGGCTACTGCAGAGCCTGCTCTTTTGAACTGGGGCACCTAACTTCAGGATCTACTTTGTACGCAAGAAGGATGTGTTTGTGTGTGCCTGTGTTGTATGCGTGCGTGGGTACACCCCCACACACCTGTCATTCCCATCTGTGAATGGTTCTGTGACGATAAAATCATTCTGAGCAGAAGGGAAGCCAAAAGCGGTGATATAATTTTTAAAAATAACAAACCCTTGGACCTGCCTTTAAATTTTATTTCCTTGCTGGAGGTTTTGTCTCTCATTTGCCACAAGGCCTCCACGTTTCTCCCACCACAAAACAAAATGCAGTTTGTCCCTGGCTGGGATTCTTCTGTCAGGGATGCCGGGGGCAGTGGTCAGCAGTGGTCAGAGTATTCAACCAGGACCCAGATTCAGATCCCCATTCTGCCATGGAAGCTGGCTGGGTGACCTTGGACCAGTCTCTCTCTGCCTGACCTACTTCACAGGGTTGTTGTGAGGATAAACCGGAGGTGGGGAGAACAAAGAGAGCTTTTTCTCGCTCTCCCAAAATAGTAGAGCTCGAGAGCATCCAATTCAGCTGACAGGCGGTAAATTCAGGACAGACAAAAGGCAACACTACTTGACATACGGAGTGATTAAAATGTAGAATTCGCTGCCAGAGGATGTAGTGATGGCCACAGGAATAGATAGTTTTAAACGGGGATTCGATAGATTGATGGAGGATGAGTCTATTAGTGGCTACTGGCCATGGTACCTCAGAGGAACTGTTCGGTCACTGTGTTGGACAGGTTCCCCGTCTAGATGGACTACTGGTCTGATCCAGCAGGGCTCTTCTGATGTTCTTATAGATAGATTCATGGAGGATGAGTCTATCAATAGCTGCTAGATATGGTGACTGAGGGGAAGCTCCACATTTAGAGGCACTAATCCTCTGGACTCCAGAGCCAGGAGGCAACATCAGGGGAAGGCCTCGGCCTCTATGTCCTGTGGTTGGCTCTCCAGGGCAACTGGCTGGCTACCGTGTGAGACAGGATCCTGGACTAGATGGACCACTGTTCTAATCCAGCAGGGCTCTTCTGATGTTCTGATGCTCTTGATGTAGGCTTTTTGGAGGCAGGACAGGATGAAAACGGGATGTCTGTCCAATTCCATAATCCAGCTGTCGTTTACAGCCCCTTGGCTCACAATGCGCAGGTCCTCCTGCTGTCAGCCAGAGACCAGGGTTCCCTCTAAACTGAGTTAGTGCGAGCTAGCTCACAGTTTTTTAGCCTCCAGCTCACCCAGTTTTGTCTTGGCCCAGGAAGGATGGCTCCAAGAGCAAACTAATTTATGCAGTATCCTAATTGTTCACTCACAACTTTAATGCCAGGAGCTCGCAAGACTCCACAGCTTAGAGGGAGCTTTGCCAGAGACACATTCACAAAGCAGATGTAGGCACCCAATTGCTGAGCGGCCATTTTGAAACTGCTGCTGCAGCCAATTGGGGGATACTTCAGATGTGACCAAACCACAGCACTGGAAGCTAACAGTATTTTAGGGACAGTTTCAGAACCAGCCCAGTCCTGCCTTTAATACACCTGAGCAGATGTGTGTTTGTTCATGGATTTTTTCCCCCTGCAAAAATTCTGGTTTGCGGTGACAGAAACAAGGTCTGGGGTTGACATACCTGAAGGACTGCCTGCTCCCTTATGAACCTGCTCGACCACTACAGTCATCTTTGGGGATTCTACTTTGGGTGCCCCCGCTTTCTGAGGTTAGGCAGGTGACTACCTGGGACAGGGCCTTCTTGGTTGTGGTGCCAATACTTTGGGAGCTCCTCCCTGTGAGGCTTCTGCCCTATGCAGTCAAGGATCAGACCTTTGTTGATTAAACAGAGTTCTTTATTCCCAGTTACTATATTACAGGTCCTCGGATCATTGTTAGAGATAAAGAATACAATGGAAGCAGGATTAATATACCCTCCAGTACAATTTGAATTTCCCATAGGTAACCAATCACCGAGAGGGAAAAACCGCGGGCTAAAGGTCCTTTGGCCGTTTGCTTCCCACAGGAACAAGGGTGAGGTGTGAAGCTGTAAATTTCCCTTCTTAAACCAGGACTCCTCAGATGTGTCCATTTCGTGCATAACAAATAACTCGCCAAGGTCTTCACATACCGATAAGAAAAGTTCTGTGTCTCCGCTGGCAGGGAGGAAAGGAATGCGGAGGGGGAGAGGGGGGAGAGGCCAACTGTTCCCAGGTGTTGAAGTCGCCACCCTCCCGGACCAAATGGTTACATTGACCAGACCCTTTGTTAGCCATAAAACATAAAGCAATAAACCAGAGTCCATTGTGACATGATACATGGTAAATGAGATAGCAAAACGTTGCAGCTGAATTGCAAAAGCAGGTTACATAGGGAGGGATTATACAAAGCACAAAAGCAAACCTTTGTTAGAATCCTTAGATTCTGACACTCTGCCACCTGAATAATTCAATTCACCCCGGCTTATCCGGAAAACGTTTATGGAAAGCTTTTACTAACCTAGGAGCATGCACGTTATCTGAAAAGACCCACTCATTTAGTTCCGGACCAAAATCTACCCACTTGACCAGATATAGCAAGTGGCCCCTATGCATTTTTGAATCAAGGATTTCAGAAATCTCAAAGTGAGGCGCCCCCTCCTTCATCAGTGGAGGAGGAATCGGAGGAGTTGGGTGCCATGCATTCAGCCCAGGATTCTTCTTCAACAAGCGCAGATGGCGCGTCGGGGTTAGGGACCTGCAGCTCTGCGCCATTCACTGCAGGTCGTTGGAGTTTCCCGGCATCTGCGCTTCCGTCAGCTCCAGCTCCCCTTGCTCGCTCGCTGCCCCTTCCAGCTGTAATGCCCGGGGTTTGAACGAGGTCTTTCCCTTGCTCGGGGTTCTCCCCGCCACTGGGGTGGAGGTCTTGGGAACTTTTCCGCTTCCGCGGGGCCACGCCGAGGCGAAGTGACCACTCTCGCCGCATCTCATGCGGAGCCCCTGCCTGAACCGGTTGTCCCGGATTTCCTGGACACTGGGCTTGGGTTTCACCTTCTGGGTGGCTTTGGCTTGGGCAGTCGCTGAGGTCCCCATCTTGATGAGGGTGAACCTCTCCTCCACGTCGGCAGCCGCTCTCATCCACGTCGCGAGGGATCCCGGCCGTCCCCCTCACAGCACCGTCTCGTACACCTCGGGGTTCAGGCCCTCTCGATACTTCTCTATGAAGAGGTCTTGGGTCCAGCCTTGAATCTTGGCCGCTATCCGCCAGAACCGGTCGGTGTATTCTCTCACCGAGGACCGCCCCTGGGTCAACTTCTGTAGCTGGTTTCGCGCCTTCTCCTCCCCGAGGGGGTCCTCATAGTGCTGTCTGAGGGCCCACATAAAATTATTCATGGACCGAAGCTCTGGCCCTGGGGCGTTGTGAAGGCTCACATACCAGTCGCTGGCGGTGTCCCTCAGCTTGGACCCAATGTAGCCAATCCGGTCCCGCTCGGTGGGGTAGAGATGCCCCCGGGCATCCAGGAACCTCTCGATCTCTATAAGGAAGAACCATAGCTTCTCGGGGTCCCCGTCGAAAGTAGCCGTCAGTGGGTCATTGGGCGCTTGGCGGATCATCTGCTCCACCGGCGCGGGCGCCGGGACAGGAACGGGCGCTGGGACCTGTGCTGGGACCTGCTGTGGTACTTGTTGCGGGACGACCCCCGCGGGAGCTCCCCCGGCTGGTCCTCCAGCCCCCCCTTGGACTGGTCGAACTGCCTGGAAGGCGGCTAAGGCATCACGGAGTTGATACTGCAAATCCATGGCGACCTCCCTCAGCTCCGAAGTGATTTGCAGCCGCATGTCTCCCATCAGGCGATCTAGGGCTTGGCTCGGGTCTTCTCCGTACAGATCAGGACCATAGGGCGCGCCTCTCTCCTCGTCCGGTGGCGGGAGCCGCCAGTCACCCCCGTGGTACATCTCTCTCTCGTCTCCCAGGAAGCTCGGCCTCCCTTGCTCGGTGCGGTCCCCAGGGACCGAGACACGCATTCCCCTCCGATCGTGGACCCACGAGTCGACTGTCCCACGGCCGAAGTTGGCCCATGAATACCTCAGGGTCCGGGTCTGGTGAGGGGGTAGTCACGGGATGTAGTGAGCCCCCGGAGCCGTAGTCACTGGCTTTTCGGGCTCCCCACCGCCGCCTCCAGCTCCAGCACCCTGGTCGTCCGGGGTCACCAGCTGTCCTTCGGTTGTAGGGATGGGAAGAGTACTGTCGTCCGACATGGTCAGGAATGGTCAAGTCCCAGTCACAGATCTCTAACAATCTGTGAGGCTTCTGCCCTATGCAGTCGAGGATCAGACCTTTGTTGATTAAACAGAGTTCTTTATTCCCAGTTACTACATTACAGGTCCTCGGATCATTGTTAGAGATAAAGAATACAATGGAAGCAGGATTAATATACCCTCCAGTACAATTTGAATTTTCCATAGGTAACCAATCACCGAGAGGGAAAAACCGCGGGCTAAAGGTCCTTTGGCCGTTTGCTTCCCACAGGAACAAGGGTGAGGTGTGAAGCTGTAAATTTCCCTTCTTAAACCAGGACTCCTCAGATGTGTCCATTTCGTGCATAACAAATAACTCGCCAAGGTCTTCACATACCGATAAGAAAAGTTCTGTGTCTCCGCTGGCAGGGAGGAAAGGAATGCGGAGGGGGAGAGGGGGGAGAGGCCGACTGTTCCCAGGTGTTGAAGTCGCCACCCTCCCGGACCAAATGGTTACATTGACCAGACCCTTTGTTAGCCATAAAACATAAAGCAATAAACCAGAGTCCATTGTGACATGATACATGGTAAATGAGATAGCAAAACGTTGCAGCTGAATTGCAAAAGCAGGTTACATAGGGAGGGATTATACAAAGCACAAAAGCAAACCTTTGTTAGAATCCTTAGATTCTGACACTCTGCCACCTGAATAATTCAATTCACCCCGGCTTATCCGGAAAACGTTTATGGAAAGCTTTTACTAACCTAGGAGCATGCACGTTATCTGAAAAGACCCACTCATTTAGTTCCGGACCAAAATCTACCCACTTGACCAGATATAGCAAGCGGCCCCTATGCATTTTTGAATCAAGGATTTCAGAAATCTCAAAGTGAGGCGCCCCCTCCTTCATCAGTGGAGGAGGAATCGGAGGAGTTGGGTGCCATGCATTCAGCCCAGGATTCTTCTTCAACAAGCGGAGATGGCGCGTCGGGGTTAGGGACCTGCAGCTCTGCGCCATTCACTGCAGGTCGTTGGAGTTTCCCGGCATCTGCGCTTCCGTCAGCTCCAGCTCCCCTTGCTCGCTCGCTGCCCCTTCCAGCTGTAATGCCTGGGGTTTGAACGAGGTCTTTCCCTTGCTCGGGGTGCTCCCCGCCACTGGGGTGGAGGTCTTGGGAACTTTTCCGCTTCCGCGGGGCCATGCCGAGGCGAAGTGACCACTCTCTCCGCATCTCATGCAGAGCCCCTGCCTGAACCGGTTGTCCCGGATTTCCTGGACACTGGGCTTGGGTTTCACCTTCTGGGTGGCTTTGGCTTGGGCAGTTGCTGAGGTCCCCATCTTGATGAGGGTGAACCTCTCCTCCACGTCGGCAGCCGCTCTCATCCACGTCGCGAGGGATCCCGGTCGTCCTCCTTGTAGTATGGTCTCGTACACTTCTGGGCTCAGGCCCTCCCGATACTTCTCTATGAAGAGGTCTTGGGTCCAGCCTTGAATCTTGGCCGCTATCCGCCGGAACCGGTCGGTGTATTCTCTCACAGAGGACCGCCCCTGGGTCAACTTCTGTAGCTGGTTTCGCGCCTTCTCCTCCCCGAGGGGGTCCTCATAGTGCTGTCTGAGGGCCCACATAAAATTATTCACGGACCGAAGCTCTGGCCCGGGGGCATTGTGCAGGCTCACATACCAGTCGCTAGCGGTGTCCCTCAGCTTGGACCCGATGTAGCCAATCCGGTCCCACTCGGTGGGGTAGAGATGCCCCCGGGCATCCAGGAACCTCTCGATCTCTATAAGGAAGAACCATAGCTTCTCGGGGTCCCCGTCGAAAGTAGCCGTCAGTGGGTCATTGGGCGCTTGGCGGATCATCTGCTCCACTGGCGCGGGCGCCGGGACAGGAACGGGCACTGGGACCTGCGCTGGGACCTGCTGTGGTACTTGTTGCGGGACGACCCCCACGGGAGCTCCCCCTGGGGGAGCTGGCTGCGGCGGGGCTCCCCCGGCTGGTCCTCCAGCCCCCCCTTGGACTGGTCGAACTGCCTGGAAGGCGGCTAAGGCATCGCGGAGTTGATACTGCAAATCCATGGCGACCTCCCTCAGCTCCGAAGTGATTTGCAGCCGCATGTCTCCCATCAGGCGATTTAGGGCTTGGCTCGGGTCTTCTCCGTACAGATCGGGACCATAGGGCGCGCCTCTCTCCTCGTCCGGTGGCGGGAGCCGCCAGTCACCCCCGTGGTACATCTCTCTCTCGTCTCCCAGGAAGCTCGGCCTCCCTTGCTCGGTGCGGTCCCCAGGGACCGAGACACGCATTCCCCTCCGATCGTGGACCCACGAGTCGACTGTCCCACGGCCGAAGTTGGCCCATGAATACCTCAGGGTCCGGGTCTGGTGAGGGGGTAGTCACGGGATGTAGTGAGCCCCCGGAGCCGTAGTCACTGGCTTCTCGGGCTCCCACCGCCGCCTCCAGCTCCAGCACCCTGGTTGTCCGGGGTCACCGGCTGTCCTTCGGTTGTAGGGATGGGAAGAGTACCGTCGTCTGACATGGTCAGGCACGGTCAAGTCCCAGTCACAGATCTCTAACAATCTGTGAGGCTTCTGCCCTATGCAGTCAAGGATCAGACCTTTGTTGATTAAACAGAGTTCTTTATTCCCAGTTACTACATTACAGGTCCTCGGATCATTGTTAGAGATAAAGAATACAATGGAAGCAGGATTAATATACCCTCCAGTACAATTTGAATTTCCCATAGGTAACCAATCACCGAGAGGGAAAAACCGCGGGCTAAAGGTCCTTTGGCCGTTTGCTTCCCACAGGAACAAGGGTGAGGTGTGAAGCTGTAAATTTCCCTTCTTAAACCAGGACTCCTCAGATGTGTCCATTTCGTGCATAACAAATAACTCGCCAAGGTCTTCACATACCGATAAGAAAAGTTCTGTGTCTCCGCTGGCAGGGAGGAAAGGAATGCGGAGGGGGAGAGGGGGGAGAGGCCGACTGTTCCCAGGTGTTGAAGTCGCCACCCTCCCGGACCAAAAGGTTACATAGGGAGGGATTATACAAAGCACAAAAGCAAACCTTTGTTAGAATCCTTAGATGCTGACACTCCCCAGGGAGATCTGTCTATCTGCCTTTATTGGTGTCTTTGTTTTTTGTTTCGTTTGGTATTACATCCGTGATGCCTCCTTCTTAAGCTATGTTTTAATTGCTGTTTTTATGTTTTATATGGATTGTAACTCTGTTTTTAATTGCTTTAATGATGGCTGTTGTGGTGGAGGGTTGATTTTAATGGTTTTAAAATGTAATTTTTATCAAGTATGTTTTTAAATTGTTAGCTGCCTTAGTTGCCCTTGTAAGGGTAGAAAGGCAGGAATACAATGTTTTGAAAAATAAATTAAAAAGTGCTATCAAATCACAGCCAACTTGTTATGTATTGGGATTGAAACACTGAAGGGGTGTGCTACCAGAGAATGGCTGAGCTTGAAGCCCAAGAACAATAGCCCACCAGGACTCTGGCAGTAACGAGTCAAGAAGTAATGTTATGTAAATAGCCAATTGTTGGGAGTGGGGTGTGTTTGGGTGTGGCAATCGCACGCTATTTAAACAGAGCTGAGGCTCTGGAGTCTTGCCTTGCTCTTGCTGAAATCACTAAGAAAGTGGAGCTGTTCACTAGTAGTGAGTTGCTGGTCCCCGGAACCCACTATTTGACACAACTTATCACAGCCCGTAGTGTTTTCAAAGGCACGAGACGAACAGAAGCGGTTTGCCAGTGCCTGCCTTCCTTGGTGGTCTCATATCCAAGTACTAACCAGTACTAACCTTGCTTAGCTTCCAAGATCTGATGAGTTCGGGCTAGTCTGGACCGTGGAAAGTTTAACAAGATAGTTGTTCAAGATGAGGCCTCGAACTCTCTTTAACCCACAAGCATTTCTTTGGACTTCAGCCAAGACTGGTATTTGAAGCGCCACCAAAATCAGGGTTCCCTTCTTCTTCAAAAATAAAAACCTGCCTTTGGTTTTCTCCAGGTAATGACTGAAGGAGAACCCCCGATGAATCCTCCACACAGATGCCACGTCGTGGATGAGAACAGTTCTGTTTCGGCCTGCCCGAAGGCCTGGGTCGAACCGACGTTCACGCTCGCCGCCAAGGTCCGGGTTGTGGTCACCAGCTGCTTCTTCATGTTTGCGACGTGCACCAACGCCGTCGTCTTCGCCAGCGTCGTGAGGAAGCGGCGCAAGTCCCACGTCCAGGTGCTCATCTTGAGCTTAACCGTGGCAGACCTGCTGGTCACCGTGGCCGTCATGCCCTTGGACGCCGTCTGGAACGTCACCGTTCAGTGGTACGCGGGGGATGGCCTGTGCAAAATCTTGAACTTCCTCAAGCTCTTTGCCATGCACGCGGCCGCCCTGGTGCTGGTGGTGATCAGCTTAGACCGCCACGCTGCCATCCTGCACCCCTTCTCGTTCGCTAACTCCAGCCACCGGAACCGCATCATGCTCTGTGTCGCGTGGACACTCAGTGTCTTGCTGGCCTCTCCCCAGGTAAGAATCCAGTGAAGCAGGGGGGCAAATGGCAGGGCTCTCCCCTTTATTTCTACAATCCCTCTGGTTGGGGCAGGGGATCCCTTGATTTCAGGGCCCTCAATCTGCCGCGGGGAAAGCCCCACCGCCAAACAGCAGTGCCCCATGAGCCCTGGTGGAACTCTCTGCCGGAAAACATCCGTGCCCTGCGGGAGTTATAACCTTTCCGCAGGGCATGCAAGGCAGAGATGTTCCGCCGGGCATTCGGTTGAGGACAGCGATGGGATAGAATGACATCTGGCCCTCTCATATACTCTCAATATCCCTCGCAAGTTAAGCTGTGGAGTCTTGTGAGCAAAAGTTTTACTTTGTGAGCTGCTGGCTTTAAAGTTGTGAGCGAGCGATTTGGCTGCTGCACAAATCAGTTTGCTCTGGAGCCATCCTTCCTGAGCAAAGACAAAAACATGTGAGCCAGAGGCTAAAAAACTGTGAGCTAGCTCACACAAACTCAGTTTAGAGGGAATAACGCTCACAACCCCTCCCCCTCAAGGCTGGGGAGCTGAATTTTTCCCCACTATCTGGAATGTATATTGTTTTTATTTATTGATCTGTTTTTTAGGTAGTTTTAATGTCGGCTTTAATTTAAATTACTTCTTGGATGTTATTTTGTTGTGAGCTGCCCTGAGCAGTACTTGTAGGGAAGGGCAGCCTAGTTCATCTAATTTAATAAATAATTAGTGGCTTCACCGGTAGTGTCATCGTTACGCTGGGACCATTGTGTGACAACGCTCTAGCATTCGGGTGGGGGAGCTCTATGGTTGCCATAGAGTTTTTGCCCTGAATGCTAGAGCGTTGCCACGCAACAGTGTGATGACATCACTTCTGGTGACAATATCACACCATGCATGGGGCAGAAACATCCCAAGGAGGAGCCGGGACCCACCCACCCGCGGGAAAGGCAAGACCTGTCAACCCTACAAGTGTGTAGCGATTAGAGCAGGAGTCTTCAGCCTTTTTGATCTTGCAGGCCCCTTTGGAACTCTGACACAGAGAGCGGTGGGTGCAGCCACAAAATGGCCGCCGCAAAATGGCTGCCACGAGGCTTCCCTTCTGCCACACAGTGACGATCCACGTGCCGTGGCGGCAGCTGCTGTCAAAAGGAACAGTTTTTGAAATCCATACAGCCGCTCGAATCTGCAGCGGCCAGTCAGAAGCCTGGCTGGACAAAAGCCCCACCTTTCTAAAAACATTTTGTGGGGGCAAGGAAAGGTGCTGGTGGGCGCCGTGGCAACCAAAGGGGAACCATGAGTTAGAATGTCAGGATCGGGGAGACTCAAGGTTCGAATCCCCACTCTGCCCACATGAAAACTCAGGGGGTGACCACGGACAGAAACTCAGGTGGTGAGCTCTTTCCCTCCCCTGGGTTCCTTTCAGCTCTTCATCTTCCACCTTCACACCATCCCAGGAGTCAACTTCACCCAGTGCGTGACCCACGGGAGCTTCCAGGAGCACTGGCAGGAGACCACCTACAATATGTTCACTTTCACGACCCTCTACGTCACCCCACTGAGCGTGATGATCATTTGCTACGTCCGCATCTTGTTTGAGATCAGCAAGCAACTGAAAATAAATAAAGGTGAGCTTGCCGGACTACTTCCGGAGTCGGGAGCGAGCCAGGCGCCATTCAACTGTGTCGCTTTGGCACCTTTGGGTGGTGCGGCCTCCGAAAACGTGCTTTGGACAAAAAAGACAGCGTGGCACAGCAGCCTTTAGTGCCAGACTAGGAGCTGGGAGACTTGAGTTCGAATTCTAGGGTTGCCAGCCTCCAGGTGGGGCCTGGGGATCTCCCGCTTTTACAACTGATCCCCAGCTGACAGAGATCAGCTCCCCTGGAGAAAATGGCTGCTTTGGAGGGTGGACTCTAGGGCATTGTACCATGCTGAGGCCCCTCCCCTCCCCACCCCAAACCCTGCCCTCTCCTGGGTCCACCCCCAAAGTCTCCAGGTATTTTCCAACCCAGACCTGGCAACCCTATCGAATTCTTACTCAGCTGCAGAAGCTCACCGGGTGAACTTGGGCCTGTCACGCTCTCTCAGGCTGACCTGAGTCACAGGGTTGTTGTGAGGAAAAAATGAGAATGAGAGGAACATTAAGTAGAGGTCTGCTGGCTCAGATCAGGAGTCCATCTAGTCTACCATCCTGTTTTACACAGCATCCAACCAGTTGCCCTGGAAGGCTGAACAAACCCGGCACGGAGGCCGAGACCTTCACTGATGCTGCCTCTCCTATCGCTGTTATTTAGAGGTTTGTTGCCTCTATATATGGAGGTTTTCCTTATTGCTGTAAGCCGATGTGGGTCTCAGGTGGGAAGAAAAGCACTTATTAGGCTACAATGACATGCACTAAATAATCCACTTTCAATCCACTTTCAATGCACTTCCGAATTGGATATCGGCCCTCGGCCCAGTCTGCATCTAGCACTTGCTCCATTGTTTTGCCAAACCCAAACTGGAACAGAAATTCCCCTCTGCATTGCATGCCACTTTCACTTTGACCGATTGTGGGATTTTACAGCAGTGTCCAGACTGGCATGTCACTTTCACTTCGTTTGATCTCTCCGTTTTATGGAACTGTCTGCATAGATTCGTGGCCGTTTTATGGCCATTCGGAGGTAATGCTGCAGTCAGTACAGTGTTGGCCCGGGGTATCTGAATGTGGTTTTGAGCTGCATCTTTTTCTGTTCCAATGTGGGTTTGGTAAAACAATGGAGTGAATGCTAGATGCCGATTGGGCCGGAGAGGGAGCAAAACACATATGGAAAGGGGGAATGGGACCCAAAGCAATAGGGGAAAACGAGCGACAAAAGCGGCAGTGTGGAATTGGTCACAGTAAAACCCAGTTGGAAAGTGCATTGAAAGTGGATTGGAAGTGGATTATTTAGTGTGTGTGATCGCAGCCTGTAAGTAGCTAACTAAATCAAATAAAACAAATGAACACATTTGAGTTAGGTTCAGGTGAATTGCTGGGTTGGTCTGAAGCAGCGGAACAAAGTTTGAGTCGAGTGGCACCTTTAAGACCAACAAAGTTTCATTCTGGGTATGAGCTTTATACCACAAATGAAGCTTTGTTGGCCTTAAGGCTGATTTTACACCTCCCCTCTAAAGTAGTTTGACTGCTGTCTTTTCCTGTGCTGATTTCACAGTGGTGTGAAATTTCACTCCGGGGGGTTTAAGTGCACTAAGAAACCACAATTGTTTAAAGCAGAATAAAACGGTATTATACTAGCTTGACCACAGGAGGGCAATTAGTAGATATGGACATTTCAGTGGCAGCACGGTTTCACACCGCACAGAGGTATGGGCAGGTTTTTTTGGAACTAGAATGATTCCAGCGGGAAAGTCAGATGTAAAATCAGCCCTCAAACACTGAGTTTGAGAAAACAGTTTGAAGAGAATCGAGATCAGCCCCTTGAACTGCAAAAAGTTTCACTACTGAAAATGCCTTCAGTTTGAAGAGTCTCTGCTCTCCCTTGTTTAAGAGAGACCGGGGGGGGGTGTCTGTTAGAGATTAACACATTTCCATCTGGCGCTCATACCTGGTTTTGTGCACGTGTTCCTGCATTTCACAGGCAATACACAATGCTGGGTATCATATCCAGCGCAGGCATCGTTTCATCTCCCTAATAACCATCTCCCCTCCCCATTCCTTCCTATCATGACCTTTAAATTCAGTACAGGTGAGATAAAAAATGGTGGTGGTGGTGGGAAATGACTGTTCTGGACAGAGTAGCACTATCCCTGGAATATCAGGTCTCAACTGGAGTGCCGTTTTAGTCTGTTTTGGGGAACCTTCTATACCGGCCATTTTGCCACTTGTGCCTACTCCTGGAGCATGGAGACCTACCTAGCCTTGGTGACTGCCCAGTCAGACTACTGCATTGTTCAGTTTCGGGGATTGCCCTAGAAGACTGGCCACAAGTGTTGATTAGTCTGTAATTCTACAGCCCATTAAAAAAAAATCTGAATGAGGTGATGAGAACGCATCACAAGGGTTTTCAACCCCACCATTGGCCATCAAAGTGGGGGTCTGTGCTGCCACTGAGCCAGCAGGATTTTCACGGCTCTGTGTACCTCTCCCCCCCACCCCCACCCCCTCCGCCATTTTGCTGTTTAGCACTAAGGTGATGCAGAATATTAAAGGTGGAGAGAGGAAATCAATAGTATGCGTGTTAACCCTGTGACCCATTTGTATCTGAAGAAGTGAGCAATGTCTCACGAAAGCTCCTCCCCTGCCACAAATTTAGTTAGTCTTTAAGGTGCTCCTGGCCTCTTGCTCTTTTCTACCTATTCCGAAGTTCCTTAAAACAGCATACTGTTAAAATATACATTGATTGACTTCATTTATATCCTGTCTTTCTCCCCAACAGAGACCCAAAACAGCTTACGCTGTTCTCTCCTCTATTTTAACCTTAACCATAACCCTGATAAGTAGGTTAGGCTGGGAAAAAGGGGCTAGCCCAAGGTGCACTCTTCCAGGGCAGAGCAGGGATTCGAAGCTGGGTCTTCCATATCCTTGTCTAACCACTACACCCTACTGGCTTGCTTTACTAAATATTAGTAAATAGTTTCAAAGGGTAGCTGCATTGGTAGGTAGGTAGGTAGGAAGGAAGGGCTCTTCACTACCCAAAAGAATCTCAGAGTGGATTACAATCCATTTCCCTTACCTTCCCCTACCCTGTGAGGTAGGTGGGGCTGAGAGAGCTCTTTTGAGGACTGCTCGTGAGAGAACAGCTCTAGGAGAACTTGTGACTGATTCAAGGTCACCCCAGCAGCTGCATATGGAGGAGTGGGGAATCAAATTTAGCTCCCCCAGATTAGAGTTCACGCTCATAGCCACTACACCAAACTGGCTCTCCAGTAGAACAGTTAGATTCTTTTTTTTAATAAGTTTATTTATAATTTTACCATCATATAGAACAAACGCTGATATGATACATATAAGAAAGCATCCGCAAAACAAACTTAAACAAGTAATAGAAAACGGTTAAATTATAAGTGGTAAATTCCATACATTCATGTCTTCATATTTAACCATAAATACAACTTGGACCAGGATGAATTAAAGCTGTCATCTTCTATACCTTTTAACACCTGAGTTACTTTGTCCATCTCAGCCACTTCAAGTAGCTTCTGTAAAAATTCACTTCTGTCTGGAGTTTTGTCAGTTTTCCAAAATTTGGCATATACAATTCTAGCGGCTGTGGAGGCATGTAAAATCAGTTTCCTATCCTCTTTATTATAAACTTCTGGTATTATATTAAGAAGAAATATTTCTGGCTTAAAAGGAACCTTTAGTGAGATTATCTCTCGTATCATCTTCTGTATCATCGTCCAGTACTTGTATGCATCGTCTAGTACAAGTATAGAACAGTTAGATTCAAGTCCAGGGTATAATTGTCAGTAAACAGAAACAGTAAAATGGTTAACAGAGGCTTTAGCTCAGAATCCCCTTGAAAAGCTAATAAAACAAACAGATCGGTCCTTTAGAACAGGGGTGGGCAATTGTTTTGGCTCGGGGGCTGCTTTGTGGGAGCGGAGGTTAGCGGAGGGCCACACCTTTTAAAATGGTTGCATTCATTAGTTAACTTTGCATTTCAGAAAAGGTAAAAATTGTATCATAAAAATCAATAAATATAAATTAAATAAAATAGTGATAGTGGTAGTCAATTTATTTATTAGTGGTACTCAATTTATTTATTGTGCTAATTTCATATCATCTATAGCTGCAAGCACATTTACTTTTAGAATCAGTTTAATGGGACAAATGTACCCTATCACACTTTTCTACAATTTTTTTGAAATCAGGAGTGAGATTGCTCGTTGAGATTCTCATCACAGCCTGCAAGTTAATGTCTGTCAAATGTCTCTTAATGTCTATATTTACTCTTGTTGATCTTCATGCAAGAAAAACTTTGCTCACAAATATATGTAGACCAAAATATAGAGACCATTTCCCCAGCAAATTTCTTCATACATGGAAACTGTTCAGCAGACAAAGATTTGTAAAAGTCAACTAATGTGACAGCATTAGACATTTCTTTCACAGTGTGATCTGACTGCATGTCAATAAGTTCAAGCTGTAGCTCCTCAGGTGCTGACAGTGGCCAACTGTCTTGGCGGGCTGCAAAAAACTCTGTGGCGGGCCACACGTGGCCCCGGGGCCGCCATTTGCCCACCCCTGCTTTAGAAGAAAACTGAAGTCAGCAGTCTTACAAGTCCCATTCCATTTACTCCTCCGCCATTCCTCCACAGGTCTCGTGAGAGGGAAAGACGACCACATCTCCAAGGCCCGCATGAAGACGCTCAAAATGACGATTGTGATCGTGGCGTCTTTCATTGTCTGCTGGACCCCTTACTACCTCCTGGGGTTGTGGTACTGGTTCCAGCCCGCCATGATCAGCCAGATGCCCGAATACATCAACCACTTCCTGTTCCTCTTCGGCTTGCTGCACACCTGCACCGACCCCATCATTTATGGGCTGTATACCCCGTCCTTCCGAGAGGACATGAAGACGTGCCTCCGAGGCCTTGAGCTGGCAGTGACCCGCCAGGAGAGACGCAAACTTGCGTCTGTTTCCCAGAAGAACAAAGATTATCATGACAGCGGGCTGCTGCCTTCGAGCGCTTCCAACGGGGGAACTCTGAACACGGTGTGTTAGAGGCGATACCTGCCACTCCAGGACAGATTTGCACATGATTGCCTTGGTTACGTGTCTACTTGGAAACCTGAGGCTGAGTGTATGAACCAGCTCCATTAAAAATGTTTAAGCCCCTTGTTCAATGCTTCCTTTCACACAGGCAGGCTGTCACTTCTTCACCCAAGGCATCATTAACACGTGGAATTCACTGCCACAGGAAGTGGCGGCAGCTACAAACTCAGCTTCAAGAGGGGATTGGATAAACATCTGGAGCAGAGGTCCATCAGTGGCTGTTAGCCACACGGTGTAGATGAAACGTTATGTCTGGGGCAGTGATGCTCTGTCTTCTTGATGCTTGGGGGGCCAATGGGAGGAGGGCTTCTGGAGTTCTGGCCCCATTGGTAGACCTGATGGCTCCTGGGTTTTGGCCACTGTGTGACACAGAGTGTTGGACTGGATGGTCCATTGGCCTGATCCAACATGGCTTCCCTTATGCTCTTATGTCTGGGGCAGTTATGCTTGGTGCTTGGGGGGCCACAGTGAGAGTGGCTTCTGGGATTCTGGCTCCACTGCTGGACCTCCTGATGGTCCCTGGGGTTTGGCCACTGTGTGACACAGAGTGTTGGACTGGATGGGCCACTGGCCTGATCCAAGATGGCTTCTCTTACGTTCTTATGGTGAACATGCATGTGTGAATCAGGCCTTCATCCACACAGAGTATGGCATCTCATTGTCAGGGATTCCCAGCCTTTTTGAGCCTGTGGGCACCTTTGGGATTTTTGGGGTGGGGGGGTGGGGGTGATGAGCACCACTCCAAAATGACTGCCTCAGGAGGTGGACCCGAAAAGAATACTTCTATCCTCACACCTCTTGGGAAGAAGGAAATCCTGGGGAGGGAATGGAACCACACACTGAGCAAGGAACGCCCAGGCGTTTATCAGTCCTCTCCCTTTAATTTGAATGAGGGGACCCAGTCACAAACTCTGCCTTACAACGGCCTCACACACTTTCTGAAAAGTTTGGCAGACAAGAAGTCCTAGTGGCGGGCACCCTGCTTCCGTCAGCATCTCTACAGGAAAATAGAGTTCTTGGGCTTGGGGACAATGCTCCCTCTAAGCTGTGCGGTCTTGTGAGCAAGAATTCTACTTTGTGAGCTACCGGCATTAAGGTTATGAGCGGGTGATTTGGCTGCTGCATCAGTTAGTTTGCTCTGTAGCCATCCTTCCTGAGCTAAGACAAAAAGGTGTGAGCCGGAGCCTAAAAAACGGTGAGCTAGCTCACACTGACTCAGCTGAGAGGGAACACTGCTCGGGGGTAACTTCTGTCTGGCTTCAGGGGTGTCAAACTGTGGCGTTCAGAGGCCAAACACAATTCAAAATATCGGCTTTGACAAACTTATTCCATGTGCAAGCTTTATTCTGACTGCATGTGTGTGTGTTTTTGGAGACACCGGGTTTTTCTGGGTAGGTTTGTGAGCACGTATAACTTGTAGACACACACTGGGCCACTCTTGGAACGCTGCCGTTCGGGGCGGTGGGTTTGTTTCCATTGCTGCACAGGACACAGGGCTGGCATGTGACACCTACTGGCAGGTAGATACGAGCCAGGAATGGATTTACCAAAGAGGCAAGCGGGGTTCCACCAAGCCCTTTACACTCCAGCGTCTTAACAGCGCCATAATAAATGCAGTCTTAATGAGATTTACAGCCAGCTACTGGTGTCATGAGCAAGCCTGTAATTAGCATGCCCTGGGCGAGTATGGGCAAGCCCAGAGGTCTTTGGGGAGGAACAGAATATTCTACTCTCAGCATGCAGGTGGGAGCCCGAATCACAGCTCTCTAACATCTTGGCGGTGGCTCGGAAGGTTGGTAGTTCAGCAGTTCGAGATCCGAGTGTCACGTGATGGAGTGAGTTCCCATCTCTGGCCCTAGTTCCTGCCAACCTAGCAGTTCGAAAGCAAGAAATTGCAAGTAGATAAATAGACGCCACTTAGGGTTGCCAGCCTCCAGGTGGGGCCTGGGGATCTCCCGCTTTTACAACTGATCTCCAGCTGACAGGGATCAGCTCCCCTGGAGAAAATGGCTGCTTTGAAGGGTGGACTCTATGGCATTGTACCATGCTGAGGCCCCTCCCCTCCCCTCCCCAAACCCCACCCTCTCCCGGATCCACCCCCAAAGTCTCCAGGTATTTCCCAACCCAGACTTGGCAACCCTAACGCCACTTCAGTGGGAAGGGAATGTGTGCCTCGGCCTCCAGTCATGCCGGCCACATGACCACAGAGATGTCTTCGGACAGCGCTGGCTCTTCGGCTTGGAAACAGAGATGAGCACCGCTCCCTAGAGTCGGATTCGACTGGCTTTAGAGCAAGGGAAACCTTTACCATCTTGGGGAGGGGCAGGCCAGGACTCTGGTTACTTGGAATAGAGACACCTGCTTTGTCCTCCTCTTAAACCTGTCTGGAGTTTTGGAGCGGGAGAGCCGGTGAAGAAGCCAAGAGCCACAAGGGGGGAGTACATTTTGCCCGCGTGCCTTCCCCATAGCCGGAACAGCTACCTCCTTCCACCTCTGTGCTCGCATATAGGAGAAAATCAAGGGGTCTGTTTGGGAGCAGCTCCCCCCTGGAGGGCCAGCCTCTTCCCTGCCCCCTGCTGAACACCCCCATCAAGAAGCAAGCCTCCCCCCCCCGCTGCCCCCACATTTCATCTGCATTACCCCTCATGCATATTTTATTTTCGTGGCCCAAGCAAGGTGACAAAGACTTTCAGGAAGCAACTTCTATATATAGTCGAGCGTTGTATTCTCTTCTGGGAAGAACAGAGCATGAAGCGGCTGGCAGTGGAAGCCAAATCTCCACCATGCGGGCGAGATTTCCTATAAATGAGCACCGTAGTCACTATCCTCATTTTAGGGAAGGACAGTCCAGTCCAGAATAGCTCAGAAAACTGGACAGCGGGCCAAACTAGCCTCAGCGCTGGTTAATGGATCTCTTGGGGGGAGGGGAGCCCAAGGAAAGGGGCTTCTTTGACCAGACCCCCTAGCAACATCAAGGGTTGCCCCTCTAGGGCTACCCAGCTGGGTCTGAGCCAAATACCCCTGGAGGGCCACTAGAGCTACTGGAGTTCAGTATGGGATGGTCCGGGACCTTTCCCTGTAAGAGAGGAAGAAGAAGAGAAGATTGGATTCATACCCTGCCCTTCCCTACCCGAAGGAGTAGCAGAGCAGCTTACAATCTTTCCCTTCCCCTCCCCACAACAGACGTCCTGTGAGGGAGGTGGAGCTGAGAGAGCTCTGACAGAAACTGCTCTTTTTTGAGAACAGCTGTGCCAGAGCTATGGCTCCTGAGAGAACAGCTCTGAGAGAACGTGTGACTGGCCCAAGGTCACACCAGCAGCTGCATGTGGAGGAGGAGCGGGGAATCAAACCCAGCTCTCCCAGATTAGAGTACGTGCTCCTAACCACTACGCCAAACTGGTTAAATAGCCCCATATGGCCCTGATCCAGAACAAGCTCTCTTCTTTCCCCACCGGTCAAACATACACCCCCCACACGCCACTTGCAAGGGGAAGAACAGACGCGACACCCATGTATTTCTTGTCTGCACTTTACTGATATCCTGCTTTCCTCCCCAGCTAGGATTCGAGCAGCTCAGCACTTCATTCCTCCTCCAGTCTCACACAAACCCTCCTGCAAGGTAGGCTGGGCTGAGGATTGGTGACGGGACCCAGTTCACACAGAGAGCTCCCACAGAGGAGGCGGGGACTCAAACCCAGGTCCCTCAAGATCCTGGTCTCACACTCTGTCCCCAAAACCACGGCAGCTCTTGCTGGGGGTCTTCCTCCTGTGAGCCCCTTCTCACACACACTCAATTCCAGTTTTGAAAATGTCATTGGGAAGGTTTGGGGGAAATCGATACCTTTTGGGCAGGCAGCCCAGAGAAACCGCCTTTGTGGCTTGGAACAAGACCTTGAGTGCTCGCTGTAATGACGGCGCATCCCGCTCAGGTGCAGAGGGCCAGTGTAGAATGGAGGGTCCTGTGGTGGTGCCCGGGCTGGTTCAGCTCCCAGGTAGTTCTGAACGCTGCAGCCAGGAGTTGAAGCGGTACGCAGACCAGGACGAACAGACGTTTTGGCTGCATTTACTCCCCTAGTCCATCACAAACTGCTTTTGAAAACTCCTTGTTTGCTATACTGCACAGGTGAAAGGCGGCAATATTCCAAAAACCCAGGCCTGGGCAAGCTCAGTTCCACCCCCCAATTCTGCAGCAAGAAGAAGAAGAAGGAGATTGGATTTATGACCTGCCCTTCACTACCTGGAGTCTCAGAGGGGCTTACAATCTCCTTCCCCTTCCCCTCCCCAAAGCAGATGCCCTGTGAGGGTAGGTGGGCGGAGAGAGCTCTCCTGGGAACTGCTCTTGAGAGAACAGCTCTGAAAGAACTTGTGACTGACCCAAGGTCACCCAGTTGGCTGTGTGTAGAGGAGTAGGGAATGAAACCCAGTTCTCCCAGATTAGAGTCTCCTCACTTAACCGCTACACCAGATACGAACATCGTTACTTTGCGCAGGAAGAATACAGACTTTAAAAGGCCAAAGGGCTTTACGGTGCATATATTGAAACAGCCTTTACAAATAAGCCTGCGAGGTAGGGCTAATGTCATCTGCACTTAACAAAACTGCAGGATTGTAGTTGAGGGTGACAGCAGGACTCGAACCCACATCTTTTGGCATGTACGTTTCAAGGAACCCGATTCCCATGAGTATACGAAAGACAAACCGGAAACAACTTCCACAGCCAGCCATCAGCCTCTGCAAGCAAACCAAAGAAAGTCTGACATTTTTATTGCCCCCCCCTCCCTCAAAAGACCATCCCCATTCTTTTACACACAAAAAATCCTAAAAAATAGACAGGAAAATAGAACTGTGCTTCATATATTGTACTTAAGAAAAGGTACGATACCTGGTGACCCAGGCAGCCAATCACAAGCTAGTATTTATTTAGCTCAGGCGGGCTTGCTAAGGTAAACCCGCCCTCTTTCGATATGAGGTCATTTCTGCTTCCTGCGCGGAAGCCATGGCTTACGCAGCCGGAGGTACAATCCTTTGCGAGGGATCCAAAGAAGCATTATGGGGCCTGCAGCGCTCACGTATTACGGATCGGGTTCAAGAACACGGGAGAGGTGGAGGGAAGTTATCTGTATCCAACAGGAAACGAATGCAAAATAGCAGATGCCGTCTGCCCTCTGGACCCTCAACCAGAATGGGCTCCCGAGGCAGCCAGAAGACGGATCTCGTCAAGAAGGTTACTCTGTCCAGCAGACAGAAGCCGAAACCGAAGGAGGAGGAGGAGATTGGATTTATACCCCGCCCTTCACTACCTGAAGGAGTCTCAGAGCGGCTTACAATCTCCTTTCCCTTCCCTTTCCCACAACAGACACCCTGTGAGGTAGGTGGGGCTGAGAGAGCTCTGACAGAAACTGCTCTTTTTTTTAAAGAACAGCTCTGACAGAACTATGGCTTGCCCAAGGTCATCCAGCAGCTGCAAGTGGAGGAGTGGGGAATCAAACCCGGTCCTCCCAGATTAGAGTCTGTGCACTTAACCACTACAACAATCCTGGTTCTGTTTCAGAGAGGCCAGCCTCAAAATGGGGGGGGGGGGGGGAGAACAGGTATAGTTCATTTTTCTCGCTGGGTTGTGCAGCAATGGTCTGCATGCAAACAAGGGCCTTTAAGAAAAACCGGGCAGCGCAGCCGTGCAAACCCACTCTTGAGCACACCCAGGGGCCAGCGTGGACACCCTTTACCTGAAGACACCCCCACGGCACACCGGCTGCCTTTTATTTTCATTTTTATTTACTTCATTTATACCCTGCCTTTCTCCCCAGGGGGAACCAAAGCGGCTTACATCGTTCGCCTCCATTTTCTCCTCACAACAGCTCTGTGCATGAACCATCCTATGGGGGGGGGGGGAGACACCCTTCCCTTATCTGGCCAACTTGTGAGTTAGCTATTGCTGAGAGGACCAAACGCCAGCTTATTGGAGGTACCTGGCCTCCGCCGGAGGCACGGTGGTCTGTTTTGCGCGGGCTGATATTGCTGGGGGAGGGAGGCGTTCCTGCCTTTCGAGGCAGAGGGTTGGACTCGAGACCCTTCTGACTCAAAGGCAGAACAGCAATCCAGCTGCTGGGAGGGGAGAAGGCACCTAGCTGGGAGGAAATGCTGGCACCACAACGGACTGTGTGAATGTTTCCCGGGAGCGTTTCACATGGGCTAGCCGAAAGCCTTTTTTAAAACGCCAAGCATGCTTTTAACCTGCAGGGCCGTGCAACTCTTCTGAAACTGGCTTGCTTTAGAAAGGCTCCTCGGCCTTTTCCTGTTTCAAGGCCGAGGTTGGAAAAAGTGCGCAAGGGATTCAAGCGAAGCTCTGTGGAAAGATACCCGGCAAAGAACTTCTCGCCTCGCTGACCGCTTTGGACGCGCTGCGATTCTGTAGAGGCGGACACACCCCAAGCCCGGCTGCTTCCACACTAAGCTTGGCTTTTCTACAGCGTTTCCTTCCCACAGCGTATCTTTCCCTTCAGACCGGCTGCGCCACACCGTTCTGCCTTTCCCAGGGACAGAAAGAGAGGAATCCATCTCACGGTTTCTTTTTCGTAGAAAGGAGACAAAGCTCGAGCACCAGTCTGACGTCAAAGTCTGCCTGGAAGTTTAAGACAGCAGAAACGGCTCCGCTCACCCCCTCCCTCGCTCCCCACGGCCCTCTCCAGAGCTTCGGAGCCACGAGTCTCACAGAAACTCGACTGTTCTTGCGTTAAGGCACGTAGTGGAAAGTCAGCGTCCCTGCCGGGGCTAGAAGTTCATTGTTCTGCATCGAAAATCTTGTTCCAGTAGTAGGCGAAAGTGGGAGAGTTGCAGGCCCCGATGGCGATCAACAGGAGCAGGTAGAAAGTCATTGAAATGGCAAAGCAATGCTTCGAAAACCAAGATTGACTGGCAGGCCTGCGAAGGGGGGAAAATCCAACGCTGCTGTTACTGAGCCTTCACACAGAGCAGAGGCCGTTTCCAACCCTTGGGCTGGTTTTTGCAGGGGGCAAAGATACGGAAAGGGCACTCTTTACATCCCACCGTGCATCGGGTTTATCGGGGAGGGGGGCTATTTATTTGTTTGATTTGTAGACCGCCCTCCCCTACCCATGGGGCTCAGGGCAGTGAACAACAGTCCCGGAAAACTTATTTACAAAACAGAATTACAAACAGATAAAACGATAGACGATTCTGTGATTATTTCTGATGGTGCTTAACAGGCCAAATCGTGTCCTTACCCCGGGGGGAAGAGAAGAGACGGAAGAGGCCAAGGCTTGGCAGAGATCATTGCTGTCCTCAACCATAAGCCTGGCGGATGTCATTTGGCAGAGTTCCAGCAGGGGACAAGGACAAAAAGGCCCTGGCTCTGGTGGAGCACAGCCAGATGTCTCTTGGGCCAGCAGTCACCTCAATTGTAATTTTTTTGGCAACTGTTAAATTGCAATTTAAACTACGGCAGGACCTCGCTGTAAGCCTTCCTGAAGCCCCCCCCCCCGCCTAAAAGAGAGAAGAAGAGAAGAGATTGGATTTATACCCCGCCCTTCACTCCCCAAGGGAGTCTCAGAGCGGCTTACAAACTCCTTTCCCTTCCCTTCCCCACAACAGACACCCTGTGAGGGAGGTGGGGCTGAGAGAGCTCTGAGAGAAACTGCTCTTGAGAGAACAGCTCTGAGAGAACTTGTGACTGACCCAGGGTCACCCAGCTGGCTACATGTGGATGAGTGGGGAATCAAACCCGGTTCTCCCAGATTAGAGTCCACGCACTTAACCATTACCCCAAACTGGCTCCTTGCTCTTCTTAGGTTATCTTGGGCGGTTAGCGCAGGCTGTAGTGAGAAGTCCCAGGGGAAACAGGGCTCTCCAGCCATGGGCTGTCAGTTCTTAGTAGTGGCGGCAGCTGCGAAAGCCTGGTGGAAGAGCTCTGTTTTACAGGCCCTGCAGAATTGCAAAAGCCAAAAAAATACAATCGAGGTTGAGAAATCTCCTAAATCTGAAGTTACAGAAAACTGGGCTTTCTCCTAGAGATTTAATGAATTTAGGATGTACAAAAACCTCACCTGTATTCAGCCAAAAAATTCACTATATAAGGCTATAAAAGCATCTGAGCGTCGCTAGAAGATACTATTATACAGAGTATAAGTGATTTGCACCAGCAAATTATTTGAAAAATCTTATAGCTCTGAAGACAAGATT
This sequence comes from Lepidodactylus listeri, assembly GCA_029233225.1. NCBI lineage: Eukaryota > Metazoa > Chordata > Lepidosauria > Squamata > Gekkonidae > Lepidodactylus > Lepidodactylus listeri. Next base: position 6,647,485 of record JARCFY010000021.1, on the reverse strand, counting down.
AACTGTTTCTCAGGCGCAATTTAATGTTCTCCCTTCTGGAGAGATGTTCTGTTAAACTGGAGATATTTTTTAAAAAATGTATTATGAACGGAATCGCCCCTGTGGTAGTTAGGAAGGGGAGACGATAGGGCACATTCTTTTACTTTATCCTATTCATAAAGATCTTCATGATGAGTTTCTTCTTCCTCTTCTACAAAAATGTCTGGGAAGAACAGAAAAATCTTATCTTATTGTCTTCCCAGCAGATAAATGCCGTCAGATCACAGAGAAGGTAGCTGAATTCTGATCAGTAGTTATGTTGGTGTACTCTATTAAACTATGTTAATTCTACAAATAGGATTGTACAAGGGGGGGCCCGCGATATTCGCGGGGGGGGGAGAAGCTGACAGCCGCTCCTCCTTCCTCCGCCCCCCTCCCCCCCTTCCTCTGCCCCTCCCCCCCCCAGAGATTCCCGGTGGGCCTCGGCGCCTCTCGCCGGGCCCGCCGCTCACCCCCTTCCCCCCCCCCCAGAGATTCCCAGTGGGCCTCGGCGCCTCTCGCCGGGCCCGCCGCTCGCCCCCTTCCCCCTCCTCCGTGGGCTGTCAGCTGGCCTCGGCGACTCTCGCCGGGCCGCTGCCGTTCCAAGAGCGTTCCCCGCGCATGCGCAGGGGACGCTCTTTTACTTTTCGGGAAATTTAAAGATCCCCCGAAAAGTTTTTGATAGATTTCGGATTTTTCTGCAAGCAGGGGGGTTACCCCCCCACCTGCAGAACCCCCCCTCTGCCCTCCAAGTGCCCCCCCACGCGGATTTAAGTATCCACACGCGGGGGGGCACTTGGGAATTAGATATAGAGATTCTTTGAAAATGTATGTGTATTTTTCATTTTGTTTTGTTTTATTAATTTTTATGGGAACAGGATTGTATAAGGGAAATACTGCGAATCGTTTGTCGTTTAACAACACTGGTCACTGACTGTAAACAAATCCAGACGCTGCAACTGGTGCAAAACACCGTGGCCAGGCTTTTGAGGGGACTCCCTACTTGGGAGCCCATCCAGCCTGTGCTGAAGACATCGCGCTAGCTGCCTATAGCATACCAGGTTCGCTTCAAGGTGCTGGTTCTTACCTTTAAATCCCTTAACGGCCAGGGACCTACATACCTGAGGGACCGCCTTTCCCCACATGTGCCCCAGAGAGCGCTGCAATCGGGGACCCAGAACCGGCTGGCCCTCCTGAATATCAAAGGAGGCCAGGCTAGCAATAACCAGGGCCAGGGCTTTTTCGGTGGTGGCTCCACTCTGGTGGAATGAGCTCCAGGAACAGACCAGGGCCCTGCAGGACCTTCTGCAGGGCCTGTAAAACAGTGCTCTTCCACCAGGCTTTCGCAGCTGCCGCCACTACTAAGAACTGACAGCCCATGGCTGGAGAGCCCTGTTTCCCCTGAGACTTCTAACTACAGCCTGCGCTAACCGCCCAAGATAACCTAAGAAGATCAAGGAGCCAACGGAGAGATGAGAGAACTAAGTAACAACAGCGCTGTGAAATCATCGATACTAGCACTTTATTAGGTCTTATAGTTTAGAATTGCTTACTTGTATTAATTGATGTTGTATTGTAAATTTTATGCTGTTTTTATGTAAGCCGCTCTGAGCTGGCCTCAGCTGGGAGAGCGGGGTAGAACTTTAACTATCTACCTACCTACCTGCGAGCAGTGTTCCCTCTAAGCTGAGTTAGTGTGAGCTAGCTCACAGTTTTTTAGCCTCCAGCTCACACATTTTTTTCTTAGCTCAGGAAGGATGGCTCCAGAGCAAACTAATATATGCTGTAGCCAAATCGCTCGCTCATCACTTTAATGCCAGTAGCTCACAAAGTAGAATTTTTGCTCACAAGGCTCCACAGCTTAGAGGGAGCACTGCCTATGAGGAGGAATTCATAAGGATTCAGGGTTTTGTACACACATGGTACAAAACAGAAAAACATTTCTGCGACTGCTTTGCTTGAGGGCGCAACCTGGCTTCTGCATCGAGGGAGGAAAACGGGCACACAAACTTTCAGATCCGCCGAGGGACGTTTTTATTCTTTATTTTACTTTATTTGTACCCCACTGTTCACCTCAACACAGACCCAAAGTAGCTTATATTGTTCCCCTCTCCCCATCTTCTCCTCACAACGACAACAATCCTGTGAGGCAGGTCAGGCAGAGAGGGTGTGACTGGCCCAAGGTCACCCAGCAAACCTCCATGGAAGAGTGGGGATTGGAACCTGGGTCTCCTAGATTCTGATCTGACACGTTCTAACCACTGCGCCACCCTGACCCTCTTTGTCCTCTGGGGTACCTGCGGCAAACGCTTACCTTCGGTGCTGTTTCTGGGAATACACGAGCAAGTATTTAACCCGTATGAGCTGGTTGTTTGTAACCACAAAGTACTTCTGGGGGACGTCCCCACCTTCGCTGTTCCTCACTCGAGCTCTCTTCTTGTCTATTTCTTTGGAATCTACACCGGAAGACAAGAGGCCTTTTTAGAGATTAATCAGAGCAAAGGTGGGGGGGGGGGGGGGATAGACGGACAACAGTGGAGCCTGCGCATTAGAAATGCTCGTGTTACACTTTTAGCGTATCCTTCCTCCAAGGAAGACACGCAAAGCCACGGCCAGTCAGAGCAGACCGCCCTCCTGGGCTAGGCGGAGCAACAGCTGTCAGATTCCACTTTGTATACACAATGGTTCCTCTATGACTGTATGTTTCTTTCTCTCTTTGAATCTGACAAGGATATATGTTACTGAAGGATGCTCTGTTATCTACTTTCGTTTTCTTTGTAGTTGTTATCTACCATATATTTTATAGCCTCCTTTATGTCAATGGCCTGTCTGCTTAATGTTACTTCTTCAGGCAGGAGGTGGGTTCCTGCATTCCAACACGTCATATAAACACTGGCTATCTTGTTCCTGTTCCCTCCCCCTTTTCAGTCCAGGCTCCCAGGACACTATTTACAGGCTTCTAGCCTTGAAGGTTATTTTATTGTCCTGGTTTGAATGTTTTGCCTAGGACTTAGCACATCTGGGTCACACAGGCCAAAAGGGGCATGTTTATGCCTTTCGCACCTACGGCGGGAACAAACGGGCCCTCTTGTCTTCCCGCACTTTTTCTTGTATGCTGATTGGTGGTAAAAGTTTAATCATGCATGTTTGTAGGTATATTAACCCCCAGCCTTCTTTGTATGGTATCTCCAACAAACATCGAGACCTGTTCCAGTATCTGAATAAAGAACTATGTTTTAACCAACAAAGGCCTGATCATTTGCTGATAGCACAGAAGCCTCACGCAGCCTGGCTTGGTGCAAGGCCCCTTCCTGAGATCTGCGAGTCTCACCTTTCTTCTGCACCTGGCATTTGACATCCGGGTGATCGATGATCTCGCACACGGCCACGCAGCTCAGGACGGGGCCCATGGCGCTGTGCTGCCAGCCGAGTCCGTGGGGGCTGTAGAGGAGAGCAAGGCCCAGGTCACTGCTCAGGTAGGTGCCTTCCCCAAACAAGGACGTCTGGAAAAGCAGAAAAGAGTGTTGCGCATGGACCTGAATTGTAGCCAGCCCCCACCCCGGGCCAGAAGGGGCTGAAGTCCACCGGGTTTGATTCCCCACTCTCTCCACGTGGAGAGAGTTTTCTTGATTTCCACATTTCTGGATGCTTTTACATTTCCAGCCGGGCCCCTCAGAGAGGCACCTTTTCAAAATCAGAGGCCCTGCCAAGGAACTCACTTCTTCCTGTCTCCCCCCCCCCCCCCCCACCAATACTCTGCAGAAACAGTTAAGTCGGAAACAGAAGGAAGGCATTTTTAATGTAAAACTCAAAGCCTTTGGGAACGGAGCGGGACGGAAAGCTCATAAGCAAGCACATCTGCACGCACACAAACTGGCACACGAATTGGGTAAACATCTGGAGCAGAGGTCCATCAGTGGCTATGAGCCACAAGGTATAGATAGGAACTCTCGGTCTGGGGCAAGTGATGCTCTGTCTTCTTGGTGCCTGAGGGGGAGCAACAGTGGGAGGAGGGCTTCTGGTATCCTGCCCCCACTGCTGGACCTCCTGAGGGCACCTGGTGTTCTTGGCCACTGTGTGACAAGTGTGTTGGACTGGGTGGGCCACTGGCCTGATCCAACACTGGCTTCTCTTACGTTCTTAACTCCATGTGCTGGCTGACGTGACTCCAAAGCGGTGCAATCAGGAGCAAGCATTTGCTTACTTCATTCATGTCCCTCCTTTCTCCACAATGGGGACCCCCAGAAGCATTCCCTTCTCCTCTGTTTTATCCTCACGACAATCCTACGAGGCAGGTCAGGCTGAGAGTAACTGACTGGCCGAAGACAGATTCAGGTGGGCACCCGTGTTGGTCTGAAGCCACGGAACGAAGTATGAGTCCAGCGGCACCTTTGAGACCAACCAAGTTTAATTCTGGGGATAAGCTTCCGTGTGCGTGCCAAGAAATTAAACGCCCAGAATTAAACTTCGTTGGTCTCAGAGGTGCCGCTGGACTCATACTTTGTTCGACCGGCCCAAGGTCACCCAGTAATCTTCCATGGCAGAGTGGAGATTCCAACGTGGGTCCCCCAGACCCTAGCCTCATGCTCTAACCACTGCAGGAAATACACCAAACAAGCAAACACTGTGATATGAATGACTAAGACATTTAGTAAATCTTTTCAAGGTAAACATCACATTCCATTACAAATAAAACTTTACAGTATTGCGAGGAAAAGTCCATCATTCTCAATGAGCACCCGGATATAAGCTCATTTCGTCCCCATCTTCCTCAGGAGTAATCCTATTGTATTGAAAGGTGTCAGCCTCTTGATGCAGCTCAATGTTATGATGGAAGCAGTGTTCCTCTAAGCTGAGTTAGTGTGAGCCAGCTCACAGTTTTTTAGCCTCCGGCTCACACGTTCTTGTCTTAGCTCAGGAAGGAAGGCTCCAGACCAAACTAACTTCTGCAGTAGCTAAACTGCTCATTCACATCTTTAATGGCAGTAGCTCACGAAGTAGAACTTTTGCTCACATGACTCCACAGCTTAGAGGGAGCATTGGCTGGGAGCAAACCAGTGCTTAACTTCTTCTTCACTTTCTTCAAATTGCCTTCTGGTTCTATTCCAAGTGTTTGTATTAGGAGCAAGCCAGTCTTTTATTTATTTATTTCTTGAATTTCTATCCCGCTCTCCCCGCCAAAAGGCAGGCTCAGAGCGGCTCACAACACAAGTTAAAATTACAATCAATTTGAAATAAACATTCCACATTAAACCTTAAAAATACTTTCCATACATTCTACACAAGATTGGCAGCATTTCAGTTCTACCCACAGGTGGGTCCGAGCAGCATTCATATATAATCCCTGTGTGACCACACACAGGCTGGCAGATGGAATTGCCGACAGACGGGACTGGCAGATGGAGCTGGGCCAGGGCTGAGATGTTTGCCCTGGGCGGCCCCTACCTAAAGGGCTGGTGGAAGAGCTCCGTTTTACAGGCCCTGCGGAACTGCATCAAATCCCGCAGGGCCCTGATGTTCTCCGGGAGCTCGTTCCACCAGTGCGGGGCCGCCACTGAGAAAGCCCTGGCCCGTGTTGTTGCCAGCCGCGCCTCCTTCAGTCCAGGCAGGACCAGTCGGTTTGGGGATCCAGACCGTAGTGCTCGCTGGGGAACATATGGAGAGAGACGGTCCTTCAGGTAGGCAGGTCCCAGGCCATATAGGGCTTTATGGGTAAGCACCAGCACCTTGAACCTTATCCGGTACGCTATTGGCAGCCAGTGCAGTGCAGTCTTGTTTTCTCTAACTAGGTGCAAAAGCCTTCTATATTTTTCTGGTTCAAATGCTCTTCATGAACACTATATTAATATTTATAGTAGTAACAAACCAGTCCTACTTTCTGCCCGGCTGGAAGCCTTCAATTTTAAATTTGGCTGGCAAAATGATGGACTTTCCCTTGCAACATAGTAAAGTTTTATTTATAATATAACGTGATGTTTACCTTGAAAAGATTTACTAAGCGTCTTAGTCATTCATATCACAGCATTTGCTTGTTTGATGTATTTCCTGTATGGACACCTGTGATCTTTTCTTGGTTTTTCCACACTCTAACCACTGTGCCACACTGGTTCTCAAATCCTACTTCGACCAAATTCTTTATTGGACTTCTGACTGAACTGCTTTGCATATTTCGTAATGCACCTTGAGTCCCAGTGGGAAAGGCGGCCTACAAATGAGGTTAATGCTAATAGTAATAATTAATAATCGGTGTTTTGAAAAGCAAAGGGCACAGCGGAAGCATTGGCCTTACCCGCTGCAAACAGAATACAAAGGGGGTGGGTTGTACCAATGGCCAGGAGGCTGTACTGCTACACCATGAAAGGAAGGGGGCAGACCCACCCTGAAAAGTGACAGCCGGCTGAGGTAGGCTACAACCAAGACGAGGGCCCTCACCTTGTTTAAGTGGCACTGCAAACCATTGTGTACGATGGAGTGGAAGTTTTCCAGGCGGCTCCCGTGGAATGCGTAGATGAGGTCCCTGCCTCCCCGCGTCTCCTCAAACTTGGCATCTAGCTGACCGGAGTAGGTGATTTCAAACAGGAAATCTGGCGCGGGGACCACAACACTGGGCACTCCAGTCAGCTCCTGGATCTTCTTATACTTAAAAGCAAGCAAGGTTTCTTTCAGTTCTTGGTTTAGAGGGGGGGAAACCCAGCTCCTTGGCCTCCAAAATTTAAAAGGAGAGGAGGAGGTTGGATTTATACCCCACCCTTCACTACCCCAAAGGAGTCCCAGAGCAGCTTACAATCTCCTTTCCCTTCCCCTCAACAGACACCCTGTGAGCAATGCTCCCTCTAAGCTGTGGGGTCTTGTGAGCAAAAATTCTACTTTGTGAGCTACTGGCATTAAAGTTGTGAGCGAGCAACTTGGCTGCTGCATCAATTAGTTGCACTGGAGCCAGCCTTCCTGAGCGAAGACAAAAATGTCTGAGCCAGAGGCTAAAAAACTGTGAGCTAGCTAACTCAACTTAGAGGGAACACTGCCTGAGAGGTAGGTGGGGCTGAGAGAGCTCTTCCGAGGACTGCTCCCGAAAGAACAGCTCTGAAAGAACTTGTGACTGACCCAAGGTCACACCAGCAGCTGCATGTGGAGGAGTCAGGACTCAAACCCAGTTCTCCCAGATAAGAGTCTGTATTCCTAACCCCTACACCAAACTGGCTCTTAAGCTATTATTGTGCTGGTCAGTGACCATAACAAACAGTTCATTTATCTGGCCCAGAGTCCTAAGTAGAACTGCTTCCCCTGGAATCGCCATGAGCAAGAGATCTCACCAACCGCTCCGCAGCATCCATTCTTACCTCATTTTTGTTGGCACTGTGTATGGTCAAGGCCTTGGAAGACAGAATCCAGCCCAGCAGGTCCCACGTCCTTTGGGCTGCGTTCTGGGGAGACGCAAGGACTTCCTCCAGGCTCACCAATGCGTTTGTGTCTGCCAGCTGAAAGAGAGTGAGAGCGAGAGAAAAACCACAATTGTATGGAGATTTCTGGCTTCTCTTGACCATCTTCTCATGGTCCAACAGAGACCCCTAGTGGGTAAGCAAAAGCAACATTTGGAAGGAACGCCAACCGAGTTCCACAGGGCTCACTTGCAGGGAAACGCATGCAAAGATTGCAAACACACACACACATTTGGGGAAAAAATTATGTTCAGGCTTAAGGAACAAAAAGGCACCGTAGCTTCGCTGTAGCCTTCATGCCCATCTTGGGATCAAAGAGAGAAGCTGTACAGAACCTGTCACGGAAGAGGATATCCCAGCGGCCTGTAAGGAATAGCCCTCATTAAGCCTGTATGTTGCTTGGGTTTATCACTTTCCTCAGGCTGTCAGTTCTGGCAGGCTCCTGGCCCACCCTGCTAAAGGCAATGTGCTTATTTTAACTACATCTACATCCTCTGCCATTAATTGTCCCTAGTCCGGGGTCTCTATCAGTAATTTACTGCCAGCCTTGAAGTTTATTGCCTGTCCCACTCCATGTGTCTTTTTCGTTCCCCGGGAGGATGGCTTGCCGCATTCCACCACGTCACATAAACAGTCTGGCTATCTTCCCTCGCCTCCTCCCTCTTTTCTCCCTGGCGTCTTGAATAGCTTATCTTGCTTTTGTAACCTTGGAGAACTGCTGAACTGATTTTAGCCAGGTGCCTGGCCTGTGAATTGCAAGTAGAGTTCACTAAGGGGCATTGGGGAGGGGGGTTAGTGCTTTTGCGCCTTTTCTGTGAGAATTAACGGCTGGGGGTTTTCACGCTTTTTTATGTTAACACTGATTGGCTCCTCACCAACCCTTACCTTGCTGTGTATGGTATATTAATCCCTGTAGTCTGTAACCAAGTATCTCTAACAAACATTGAGTACCTGAACCATCAATAAGAAATAAAAGGACTTTTGCTTGAAACAAAGGCCTGGCTTATTAGATTCGACTCAGAAGCCTCACAACCTGTGGCTTTTGGCTGTCAACAGAGCCATCTGTGGGAGTCTCCCTAAGTTGTTCCAACCTACCAGTGCCAATTAGCTAAGCGTGTCCTGATTGGCTAACCGGTTCATGGGCCGAGGGAGGGACGTCTGAAAAGATGCCTCGCTCGGAGAGTCTGTCAACAGGTGGGAAGAGGCTATGTCGTCTACCCCGCCTCATGACATGGACTGTCTGGCACGGGGCGGACTTTCTCTCTCAAGCCTGCGAGCAAGAACCATGCGACGGACCTGCAGCTGACGAGCCAGCCAGGGCTGCAGTGGCTCAAGTGGTTCAGATGCTGAACTGCAGACCTGAAGGTCGGTAGTTCAGCAGTTCGAGACCCGAGTGCTGCGTGACAGAGTGAGCTCCCGTCTCTGGCCCCGGCTCCTGCCAACCTAGCAGTTTGAAAGCAAGAAATTGCAAGTAGATAAATAGGTACCACTTTGGTGGGAAGGCAACAGCGTTCCATGCACCTCGGCGTCTAGTCAGGCCAGCCACATGACCACGGAAATGTCTTCGGACAGCGCTGGCTCTTCGGCTTGGAAACAGAGATGAGCACCACATCCCTAGAGTCGTATTTGACTGGCTTTCGAGCAAGGGAACCCTTTACCTTAAGACAGCTTTTAGCCAGATATAGTGCAGTATTATTCCTTCTTTTATCTGCCACCTCTTGTGCCTTAAGAGGGGCTCCTGCCCACCATACACTCTTGGTAAAGTGAGCAATTTACTAAAACTGGGATATTTTTCTACCTTCTAGGCTGCAATCACACACACTAAATAATCCACTTTCGATGCACTTTCCAACTTTTAACCTTTCTGGTTTTCTCCCCCTGTTGTTGCATACATATACATTTTGATTAAGCAACGTTCCTAACATTTGTAAAACTGCTCTTTGCATGGTGTTTTTGACGACTATATTTCTTCCGCTTCCCCCACCCCCCTTCTCCGTTTTTCTTATTCTGTATCCCTTTTAACACTTTTCCACCACAACTTTTGTCCTGACTTGGATGCCCCAGGCAACACGAGTCTCGTGAGATCCTGGAAGCGAAGCCGGTTCTGCCCTGGTTAGTACTTGGATGGAAGACCAGGGGTTGCTGTGCGGAGGCCTGCAATGGCAAAGCACTTCTGACCGTCTCTTTCCTTGAAAACCCCGCCGGGTCGCCAGAAGTCGGCTGAGACCTGACGACACTTTCCACCACCAATCCTAAACACATTTACAAGGGAATAAATCCCATTTTGCTCAATGGGACTTCCTTTAGAGTATCCATACTTAGGATTTTGCTCCACCACTCAACCTCCTTCTAAAATACACGGTTAGACTGGATCGTAAATCAATCTATATATCTCCTATGGCAGGGGTGGGCAAATTGCGGCCCGGGGGCCACGTGCGGCCCGCCACAGAGTTTTTTGTGGCCCGCCAAGACAGCTGGCCACTGTCAGCACCTGAGGAGCTACAGCTTGAACTTCTTGACATGCAGTCAGATCACACGGTGAAAGAAATGTTTAATGCTGTGACATTAGTTGACTTTTACAAATCTCTGTCTGCTGAAAAGTTTCCATGTATGAAGTAATTTGCTGGGGAAATGGTCTCTATATTTGGGTCTACATATATTTGTGAGCAAAGTTTTTCATGCATGAAGATCAACAAGAGTAAATATAGACATTAAGAGACATTTGACAGACGTTAACTTGCAGGCTGTGATGAGAATCTCAACAAGCAATCTCACTCCTGATTTCAAAAAAATTGTAGAAAACTGTGATAGGGTACATTTGTCTCATTAAACTGATTCTAACATTAAATGTGCTTGCAGCTATAGATGTTATGAAATCAACACAATAAATAAATTGAATAAAACTACCACTATTTTATTTAATTTATATTTATTGATTTTATGATACAACTAATGGACCACGTACAATGCTTCCTCTAAGTTGTGGAGTCTTGGGAGCAAAAATTCTACTTTGTGAGCTACTGGCATTGAAGTTGCCGGCGAGAGATTTGGCGGCTGCATCAGTTAGCTTGCTCTGCAGCCATCCTTCCTGAGCGGAGACAAAAATGTGTGGGCCGGAGGCTAAAAAACTGTGAGCTGGCTCACACTAACTCAGCTTAGAGGGAACGCTGGCCACACATTGTATCTCATTTGGCTGAGACAACTCAAAAGAGATCCTTTCCCTGAAATCTTTGGCCTGAAATGCAGAAGCACCACATGGGAAGAGAGCCATCTCTCTTTCCGTGAAATCTGTGGCCTGAAATGCAGAAGCGCCGTACGGGAAGAAAGCTGTCTCTCTTGTTTGCAAGGTCGACAGCTGGCAGCAACTTTGTGACAAACTCTGGCTCGCCTCCCGGGTGTGGTCAGAGTACGTTCCGACTCAAGGGCACTCCCAGCTTGCCCTCAAGGAAGTCTGTATTACGGTCAAGGGCAGCTCTGTCTCTCTGCAACTTGGCTACAGAAAAGAAATGAAAGGGAGCTCTCTCACCTGTATTCATTTGATACATTCCTGAGGTCCCCCTCTCCTGGCTTTCCCCAAACTGTGCAGAACTGGATTATTCAAGAGGGCTTTTCTATGCAGGCAATAGATTTGCACTGTATGCTAATTCACAGGTCACTTTCTACCTATAGGTATTGACTGGTAATTTCCATTTCATTGAATCTGAGGAAGTGTGCGTGCACACGAAAGCTTATGCCTTGAATAAAACTTTGTTGGTCTTAAATGGGCCACTAGACTCTGACTTTGTTCTACTGTGCTAATACATTTCACAAACTTATCTAGATCAGTTATTAGCGACTGTGGTCCATACTACTGTGAATGGTTTGTTGTTTATAGAAGGAACACTTTCCCTATGAAAAAAAGTTAAAGCGCTTGAGGCTCTTTAGCTTGGAGAAACGATGGCTGAGGGGTGACATGATCGAGGTTTACAAGATTATGCATGGGATAGAGCAGGTAGAGAAAGAAGTACTTTTCTCCCTTTCTCACAATACAAGAACTCGCGGGCACTCCATGAAATTGCTGAGCAGTCGGGTTAGAACAGATAAAAGGAAGTCTTTCTTCCCTTAAAGAGTGATCAACACGTGGAATTCACTGCCACAGGAGGTGGTGGCGGCTACAAGCATGGACGGCTTCAAGTGGGAATTAGATAAACATATGGAGCAGAAGTCCATCAGTGGCAGTTAGCCACAAAGTTTAGATAGGAACTCTCGGTCTGGGGCAAGTGATGCTCTGTATTCTTGGTACTTGGCGGGGGGGCAACAGTGGGAGGGCTTCTCGTGTCCTGGCCCCACTGGTGGACCTCCTGAGGGCACCTGGTGTTTTTGGCCTCTGTGTGACACAGAGTGTTGGACTGGATGGGCCATTGGCCTGATCCAACACTGGCTTCTCTTATGTTCATAGGATCCTACTATGTAATTTTTGCATCATTTATAGTGTTACGTTAATGCTCATCTTTTGCTTCAGTTCTGTCTCTCAGACTCCTGGTTGGTTCTATAAGCCGAATTCCTATTGCATTGTTTACCGAATGTCTCATCCTGTTGTAATCTGCCTTGTATCCAAGTGAGAAAGGCGGACGATAAATAACGCAAATAAATAAACACATTATGCTGGACACTGTTTTCCCTAGTTCACGAGGGTCTTTTTAAATAAAGAGCGCCAGTGATAACAAACGTTTGCAGAATCTTAAGACAGTTTTCAGGGTTTTTGCTTGCTGTATATACCCTACCGTTTCCTCAATTTTATAATTCAGTTTTGCTCCACTATCGGCCTGCAGGGCGTAATAAAGTGTGGCAGACAGCTGGCTTATCATACCCTGTTTAGCACACCAATTTTGCAATCCCTCTTTACTGCGTTGTCGATTGTACAAATACTTTTATTGCTTTCAACTGTGCAACGCACCTCAACTCTCAGTGAGAAAGGAGAACAGTAAACGAAGGAAGGAAATCAATTACGACCTGACAAAATGGGTCCTAGAAGACCAAGGAAAAGGGACCCCCAGTGTGGGGTCCATGCGCAGCACGATGCTCATTGACACCTTTATTGGTGCCTGTGGGCTTTTAGAAAGTGGGCGGGGCTAGGTGAGGGCTTTTAACCAACAGGACTCCTGACTGTCTGTACAGATTGAAAATATCCTGTGCGACAGAGCTTCTGCTTGAAACCTTGAAGAGTTACTATTAGAGTTTTATATATAGCCTCACTGCCTGCCATTTTGTGATTGGCTCCACCTCCTGAGGCAGTCATTTTGTAGTAGGCTCCACCTCCAACTGCAGCCATTTTGCTACTGGCTCCGCCCCCTGCTGCAGCCATTTTGTCGTTGGGCCCATTGTCCTGTGTCAGAATTTCAAAGGTGCCCACAGGCTCAAAAAGGGCTGAGGTCCATTGATTCAGAAGAAATGACCTGCAGATCAAACTGCAGACCACTCCAAACACCGCCACCACTGAGGCCAGAGGGAAAGGGAGGCAGATGGCCAGCTAAGAGCCCCCTCCTCCTAGGGTCTGCCAGGAAGCCCTCCAGCATGTTTCCAATGCCATTGCTTGGGACTCTGGGTAGAGGGCAGGAAGCAGCCAGGCTCTCGTACATCTTGGAACCCAAACCTTATTGCCAGCTCCTTCCCAAATCACCAGCTGCAAGCAGTTTCAAAATTGCTGCAGGTTGTTCTAGGGACACTTTTTTGGCTAAATCCAGGGTAAACATACAAAAGAAATTAATGAAAAATTCTAAAATAAACTGAATTCTGCACCCAGGGGATTCCGTTCAGGGCCTCGTGGTGCTTAGAGTGTTGGATTAAGACCTGGGAGAGCCCTGGGTTCAAACTTGCTGCATATCCTTGGGCCAGTCACACAACCAAAATCTCAGCTACCTCACAGGGCTGTTGTGAAGATAAAGTGGAAGAACGGAGGATGCTGGAAGTTGCTTTGGGTACCCACAGGGAGAAAAGTAGAGTACAAATGAAGTAAATAAAATAAATTCTGCCCCTCCCCGCCAAACTCTACAGCCTGTATACATTATTTGGCTCATCAATAGCAATTTGCCTGCCGTAAGATTTGTATTAAAACCTTTACATAAGTAAGCACTTTTGAAGTGATAAATACGTAGCTAGGAGTTGGCAGGTCTCTTTTATTCAGTTATTTGCAACCGATGGGCAAAAACACACCGTTTATTCTGCACCACCGAACCATTTTGCGCACTGTCCTGGCACCGCTGGGGGGGAGGGGAAAGCTCCAAAGGCCTCTAAGGCTCTCACCCTGATCCTCAGAAACCTTGCTGGGATTCTAAGATTTCAGCCAGCATTGCTCACAAACCCTCCACAGCTATAAGAAGAAGAAGAGACTGGATTGATACCCCGCCCTTCACTACCCGAAGGAATCTCAGAGTGGCTTACAATCTCCTTTCCCTTTCCCTCCCCACAACAGACACCCAGTGAGGTGGGTGGGGCTGAGAGAGCTCTTTCAAGAACTGGTCATGAGAGAACAGCTCTGAGAGAACTTGTGACTGACCCCAGGTCACACCAGCAGCTGCATGTGGAGGAGTGGGGAATCAAACCTGGTTCTCCCAGATTAGAGTCCACGCTCCTAACCACTACACCAGACTGACCCTTTTACGGCCTAGCAGCTTGCCTCTTATATATATTTATATATACATATATACATATATATATATACACATACATACATATACACATATACACATATACATAAAAATAAGATGCTTTAGAAGCACAGGAAGAGCAAGGGAAATATCGCTGGAGGGATACATAGACTGCCTCCCTCCTCTGACCCCGTCCTGACTTTCTTTGACAGACCCTGCTGGGGATCCCAGTCCCGAATACGGGTGAGGACGCTCCCCCTTACTTTAAGGTCACAGGCAAGTATGAAAAGTATGCTTTGAGCAAACACACCGAAGACAGTCTTCTATGGTCTGCAGTAGATCTGCTTTGGTAGCAGGGATCCCCCCACCCCCCCGCCGGTGCCAACTCACCAAAGCCTCGAAGTCCTTGGCCTCCCTGGTGGCATAAGAGCTCGGGAAGGGACGGAGGGCGGAATCCCGCCTGTAGCTCTGCAGGGCGGCGACAAAGAAGCTGCACTTGAGGTCGGCGGCCAAGAGGTCCGTCTGCAGAGCCTCCTGGGCCCTTCCAGCGAGGGCAGCATCCTCACCCGCACCCGGCATCCCCAGCAGCAGGACCTGTCAAGGGAAAATGGGGCAGGGTCAGAGGAGGGAGGCAGTCCATGTAAAAAAAACCCCAACGCTCCCTCTAAGCTGTGGAGCCTTGTGAGCAAAAATTCCGCTTTGTGAGCTACTGGCATTAAAGTTGTGAGCGAGCGACTTGGCTGCTGCATCAGTTAGTTTGGTCTGGAGCCCTCCTTCCTGAGCGGAGACAAAAATGTGTGAGCCGGAGGCTAAAACACTGTGAGCTGGCTCACGCGTTAACTCAGCTTAGAGGGAACATTGGTACCTCCCCCACCCCGGACATTTTCCAGCCCCCAATGTAGAAAAGCGACACACACATACCCCAAGACTTAAAACTTACCTTAAGTGGTGTAACCCAAGAGAAGCCCCCCCGTGCAGGCAGCCATCCAACTGGTCACGCCTCTCCTCCCAAAACCCACCGAGACAACTTTTCCTCCCAGGCTCAAGCACAGCCTTTCACCCTTGAAGCCATCCCAGCCAGACCTGGTTTCCGTATGCGCTGGCGCAGCAGACTGCAACCCCACAGGTCGAGCTCTCTTCCCCGGTGGCCAAGCTTCCCCTGTTGAACTTCTACCTGCGCGGCAGCCGGGAAAGGAGCAGCTCCCCCTGCGTTAAACAGCCTCACTGAGGTCTTGAACCTTTGCAAGTCCTCCGTCTCGCTCTCTTTCTCTCTCCTGCAGCAGCTCCGCGACAAGACGCTCCCAGGCGAAGCGGAGAAGCCCCGCCCCGCGCCGCCTGACCCAGCGCCCTCTGAGCATGCTCAGCAGCGGCGCCTGTCGCCACAGCCGGCCCACCTTTTCTTTTACGCATGCGCCATAGTTGCCGGTGACGCCACCCGCCCGCCCTCGCCCTTCTCTCTGAGCGTGCGCGTTAGCAGCGGCTGAAGCTCTGCCAGTGGTCTTCTTCCCGAGCCCTCAGTTTTGCTCTGAGCATGCTCCGCAGCAGCCGATGAAGCCTTGCTTTTGCCCTTCTCTATAGCTTGCCCTAGTGAAAACGTAAGCAAGGAAGAATGAGAGAGAGGAGAGTGTGCGTGTGTGAGTGAGAGAGTGAGAGAGCATAGTAATACTATATAGTAATGGCTTTTATCTGCCTTGACCCCCTCTCTTCCAGTGTTCCCTCTAAGCTGAGTTAGTGTGTGCTAGTTCACAGTTTTTTAGCCTCTGGCTCACACATTTTTGGCTTAGCTCAGGAAGGATGGCTCCAGAGCAAACTAATCTATGCAGGAGCCAAATCACCTGCTGACAACTTCAATGCCAGTAGCTCACAAAGTAGAATTTTTGCTCACAAGACTCCACAGCTTAGAGGGAGCATTTCTGCCCACAAAACAGCCAGCAGTCTGAAATTGGATTACTTAGTATACACCATCTGATTTCTTTGAAATGTGTTATTTTCTGTATCTCTCTATCTATATCGTATATATTGATTGAATACTGAATGCTGCCAATATTTGTATTTTTATACTGGTTTTATTGCATTTTATATTGTATTTGTGATTTTACTGTATTTATTGCTCTATTGCCTTATGCCGTACGCTGCCTTGAGCCAGTTTGTTCCGGCAAGGCGGGCTATAAATAGATTTTGTTTATTAATTAATTATTTCTAACTGTCTATCTAGTATGGCTCATATGGCTATCCCCTTAAGCAGAAATTAGAACCCAAAAACTATTTTGAAAAACCTAACTCAGTATTATTTCAGAAACGTGGTATTAATGTCTTAACTGTTTTATCTTGATATGTTTTTATGAATGTGTGTACATCGCCCAGGGCCCTGCATTAGCAGGGACTGGGCGGTTAGCAAATTTAATAAATAAATTTTCAAAAGGGGACGGGCGTATCAATAGCTCTAGGCACGATGATAGCACAATGGAGCCTCCATGGCAAAGGGCAGTGTACCCCTGAATACCAGATCCTGCTGTCAGCTTGACACTCTGCCTGTGGTTTTCCAAAGAGTGGTCTGCAAACCTGACACAAACCCACTGACAGAATAACCTGGCCGGCTTCAGTTTGACAGATGCTTGCTTGGATGAAGCCTGGGTCTGAGAAATGTTGAGAACGCTTGTGTCTTTTTGTGTTATTTAAAATCAAGAGCAGTGAAAAATCATCCGCAGTATTGGAAATGAGCTCTTTTCGTCAGAGGGAAGGAAGAGGCCATGACAGATTACTGGTGAGGGAGTCAGTCTGTTGCAGCACGGATTGGCTGTCCTGTCAGATTCTTCAAAGCGCTGAGCCGTGTGGCATTCACACACCCCCTCCCCTCCACTGTCAAGTGGCACAAAAGACAGATGACAAAAAAGGACTCGAAGCCACAGTTCGGATTATAGGGTTGCCAGGTTCCCCCCTGGCCACTGGGAGGGGATGGGGGGTAGGGTTGCCAGCTCCAGGCTGGGAAACTCCTGGAGATTTGGGGGTGGAGCCTGGGGAGGACAGCGACTTCAGTGGGGCACAGTGCCACCGAGTCCACCCTCCAAAGCACCCATTTTCTCCAGAGGAACTGATCTCGGTAGTCTGGAGATGAGCTGCAATTCCAGGGGAGCCCCAGGCCCCACTTGGAGGCTGGCATCCCTAGTTCTGGGCAATGCTTTTGCCTCGCTAGATCCCTCTCAAAGCCCACAGCGTGCCCTGAGGTCTCCTGGAATCACAACTGATCTCCAAAAGACAGAGATCCGTTCCCCTGGAGAAAATGGGAGCATCAGGTCCCCACTCAGGTCCTCCATAGGCTCAGCCCCCGCCCCACCCCTGCCCAAATCTCCAGGTATGTCCCAGCCTGAAGCTGCAACCCTTTCTTGGAATGAGAGAACTAGCAGCCCTGATCCAAGCTACATCCTTCTAGCCCCGTTGAGGTCAATGGGTTTAGAAGGGAGGGATTCACTTTAGGATTGGTGGGCTGCGCCCATTGGCCTTTTGCCATCCGTATGAATGGGTGGAGCCGCTGAGCTTAAATTTGGAGACGTGGGGGCCAAATCATCGCAGAGCCTTCTCCCTGGCTAGATTGAATGCGTCCCCTTCTGAGATCCTTCTTGGCCGTTACCAAAACTCTCCACCACAGGACCGAATTGGCCCATGCAGCCGAAATTCCTTGGATTCAATTAAACCACGTATTATTGGACTGCCCTTTCTACGAATCGCTTCGGGATGAAATACTCTTCGAAGTATTACAGTCCGAAAGACACCTGAACATAAACATCAACACGGGCCAGGGCTTTCTCAGTGGCGGCCCCGCACTGGTGGAAGGAGCTCCCGGAGAACATCAGGGCCCTGCGGGATTTGATGCAGTTCCGCAGGGCCTGTAAAACGGAGCTCTTCCACCAGGCTTTTAGGTAAACATCTTAGCCCTGGCCCAGTTCCACCTGCCAGCAATTCGATCTGCCAGCCTGTGTATGTTTATGCATACACAGTATGCATTATGCAATATGAGGGTTGTTTGGACTCACCTGCGGGAATATTGTAACGCTGCCGATCTTGTTTTGGATTATATGTTGTTTTAAAGTGATTGTATTTTAATTCTTGTTTGTGAGCCGCCCTGAGCCTGCCATTTGGCGGGAAGGGCGGGATATAAATCCAAAAAATAAATAAATAAAATAAATAAATAAACGTTTTCTCCTGAGTGACTCCACTCCAGATATTACTGAAATTGTGGCTAACTATTTAGCGGAAGTACCAAAATCAAAGACAATTCTGTAGGGTAAGATCTACTGATCTTTGGTTCTGTACTTGCTCCCTGGCTATAAAGTGGTTCTGTAGGTCTGTTATGCCAATAAAGGTATGTAAATTGTAAATTGTACCTGCCATCAAGAGGACAAGGTGGAGGATGCTAACCATCCTTTGAAGAGCGTGGGCTTACGAGTAATCATGACCCACGTTTTTATTGAATAAGTTATTAGTCAGTATTTAAATTAAACTAGATGGGGGTAGAAGAAGAAGAAGAAGAGATTGGATTTATACCCCGCCCTCCACTCCCCAAGGGAGTCTCAGAGCGGCTTACAAACTCCTTTTCCCTTCCCCTCCCCACAACAGTCACCCTGTGAGGTAGGTGGGGCTGAGAGAGCTCTTTCCACAGCTGTCCTTGAGGGAACAGCTGGTACAGAGCTATGGCTTGCCCAAGGTCATCCAGCCAGGTGCAAGTGGAGGAGTGGGGAATCAAACCCGGTTCTCCCAGATTAGAGTCCGCGCACTTAACCACTACACCAAACTGGTACCTATGTTCCCCTGATATGAGGCATGGTTTATTGTGTCATCAGTTGTTTTATGGGTTTCTATTGCTCTATGGATTTTATGTTGTAAGCCACCCTGAGCCCACTTGTGGGACAGGGTGGGATATCGATTAAATAAAGAAACAAAGAAATAATGCAGTG
Organism: Lepidodactylus listeri; assembly: GCA_029233225.1. NCBI lineage: Eukaryota > Metazoa > Chordata > Lepidosauria > Squamata > Gekkonidae > Lepidodactylus > Lepidodactylus listeri. The sequence goes on along the minus strand of JARCFY010000021.1, from coordinate 6,628,453 downwards.
TAAAAAGACCATAACAATAGTATTCAAAGGATGGAGAGGCCCCTTTTTCAGAAGGACAAGCAACCGAGAGCATCAAAAGAGGTTTTCAAGCAGAGGCTAGATGGCCATCTGCCAGCGATGCTGGTTCTGTGAACTTGGGCAGCTCACAAGGGCAGGAAGGGTTGCCTCAGTGCTCAGTTCTCGTGGCCCTTTTTTACACGCCCAGGAAAATGCTGATCGCCACTTTGGGGTCAGGAAGCAATTTTTCTCCAGGACCGGGATCTTGGAGGGCTTTTTGTCATCTTCTGGGCATGGAACAGCGGTCACTGCGGGTGTGGAGGGGGAGGTCTTTGTGGATTTCCTGCATTGTGTAGGGGGTTGGACTGGATGACCCCGGAGATCTCCTCCAACTTGTCAGGAACTGACAATAGCATCTCTGTACTTTGCTTTCGTTTTCTTTGTTCTGACGGGCCCTTTGACTGCATCCCTTATCTGTCTTACCCCCTTCTCCCTTACTAGTTGTAAATGTCACTTTGAAGTATATTGGTTGCTCTGGGTTATGTTACAATTTCTGGGTGGGAGAGTGGCGGCCCAAATTCCTAGGCGTCATCTAAAAACAATTGTCTTCACTCCCATGCATTTCCCCCTCCCTTATGTCCGGGCCAGAGTAGGTTATCTTGTTGTGAAGATCTTAGGCGCTTCTTTATGGCCGCTTGCCTGGAACTGTTGTGCCTAGCTTCACACATGTGGATCACTCAGATCAAGAAGGGAATTTATAACTTTCTCACCTTGCTGTGGGAACCTCAACGGTCCCCTTTCTTTTTCCCGCGTTCGCCCTCCTTCTCCTGATTGGCCTAAGGCCGGGGTTCAATTGAGACTGGAGAGTATATTAACACTGTCTGTATTTCATTAAGCATCTCTAACAAACATTGAGAACCTGTTTGCAGTATTTGACAATAAAGAGCTTTGATTCAACAAAGGTCTGATCTCTTGCTGACTATACAGAAGCCTCACACAACTCTATGATTCTATTATACTAATCAGGAATTCCTCTTTCCAGAGGCAAAATCATCCTGGTTCCTTAGAGACGAAGACAAACAAACTATCCTGCATGCAGCAAAATTTCTAGCAGCTGTCATCAAATCACATGACAACTTTGGCAGGAGCAACCTTGAAACTCTTCCACGTTTTCTTGTGGAATGAGGTTTATTGTGGGATGTGGGGTTGCTGTTTATGACTCCGGCTGCAAAAATGGTAAGCAACCAAGAGCATCAAAAGACAGCCGACATGGTGCAGTGAGGAGAGCTTTGGTCTAGAACTGGGAAACTGCATTCAAATCCAGGGCGAGAGCCAATGTGGGTGAAGTGATTAAGAGTATCAGACTAGTATCTGAGCGGCCCAGGTTCAAATCCCCACTCCGTTGTGGAAGCCGGTTGGGTGACCTTGGTTCCGTCACACCCTCTCAGCCTAACCTACCTCACAGGGTTGTTGTGGAGGATAAAGTGGAAGAGAGGAGACCAATGTAAGCCACTTTGGGTTCCCAGGGAGAAAGGTGGGGCATACATGAATTAAATAAATGAATTAAATTCTTTGCTTGGCATGAAGGTGACCTAGGGCCAGTCGTTTGTTCTCAGCCTAACTTACCTCACAGGGTTGTTGTGAAGATAAAATGGGGAAGGGGAGATACATGCGCGATGGCCTATACTCCTTAGGGGAAGGGCAGGATAATCGCGCACTATTAATAAATAAAAGTAAATTTGAACCAAGAAATAATCCTCGAGAGTTTTCTTTTAAAAGAACTTAAGTGGGGCCCATATGAATATCTTCCTAAAGGATTGTGTGGCGAAAGCCCAAATGGAAGATGAATGAGGGGAGGAAAGATTTGAGCTTAATTCAAAGGAAGGGGCCTGAAGAATATATGAAGCAAGACAGGGAAGGGAGGGAGGGAGGGAGGGAGAGTGGGCCCTGGCTCAGTGGTAGAGCATCTGCTTGGCATGCAGGAGGCTGCAGGTTCGATCCCCAGCATCTCCAGTTAGACAGACCAGGCAGGAGGTGATGGGAAAGACCTCCGCCTGAGACCCTGGAGAGCTGCTGCCAGTAGACAATATTGACCTGAACTGAATCTAGCAAGGAAAAGGGAACCTTCGATTGGCAAAAGGGTATTGTTTCCGGCAAGCCTGAGTTCTGTCTGCAGAGGGCAGCAGAGGATTTGGGAAGGCGGATGCCAAGTCCCCCGCTGCCCACAAGGGGGGAAAGTTACCAACAGCTGAATTGGTCCGCGCAAAATCCAAAAGCAATATTAAAACCCGTGCAATACTTTTTGTCCGGACCAGCCATATCAACATAAAACAGCATGCACATTTTTTAGATCTCCAGGACTCTTCCTCAGGCCGAATGTCTCAAAATTTAAAAAGATGGCATTTGGGAGGTGGGGGGGGGGGGGGAGTTTTTCAGGTCATGATCCAGCCCGCGCCAAACAGCATGCATGACCTGGGCTCCCCACGACAGCAGGCAAGCCTCCTGTCACGAGCTGGATGCCAATAGAACAGGAGTCAAGCAAAAGTCCGGGACAGTCTGAAGTTAAGCCGAATCAGGAATGAGTTGCCAAGTCCGAAACACTAAGCCAAAAGCAGGGTCAGTCCAAACCAGGGTCAAAGAGGGAGATTCACAAGTAGACCAGTCCAGGGAATCAACAGAGCCGAAATCAAACAAAGCCGGAGTCACAAGCCAGAGGGTCCAGAATCAAGATAGCTATCACGAGCTGAATGGGTGCAGAGCTTAGCCAAGAAGACTTGTTGCTAGCCCAAGTTGGTAGTCTCTGTGCTGTGCCTAAATACCCAGCCACTTCCTGTGCTTGTTAGCAGCTGGCAGAGAGGTCCCGGCTCCTTCTAGAACTCAGGACTGAGTGATCTGTGACCACGCAGGCGTGCCTCTTTTCTTCTTGCAGCTAAGTCTTGCCTGGATTGGGACCTTAGACGTTCCACCCAAGGAGGTGAATCAGGTGGGCTTGAGCTTAGCTGCGGCTCAGCTGCTGCTGGTGCTGGGACAAACCCTGGGAGGTGCTTGCTTGAGCCTCATCTGGCTCAGGTGGAGGCTCCACTGGAGCTGGGAGCTGATCCTCCACCTCACTTAGGTCCGCAGGAGGCAGGCCCTCAGAGGTCCTCATGACACCTCCCAACTAGTCTGTTACTTCTGCCCCTCCCCTTCCCTGGGAGGCAATATATGATACCACATTCTCAGCCTAACCTACTTTGCAGGGCTGTTGTGAGGATAAAATTGAGGAGAGGGATGTATGCTGCTTTGAGTATGGAGGAGGAGGAGGAGAAGGGTCGGATTTATACCCCGCCCTTCACTTGGAGTCTCAGAGCGGCTTACAAACTCCTTTCCCTTCCTCTCCCCACAGCAGACACCCTGTGAGGTAGGTGGGGCTGAGAGAGCTCTGAGAGAACTGCTCCTGAGAGAACAGCTGGTACAGAGCTATGGCTTGCCCAAGGTCATCCAGCCAGGTGCAAGTGGAGGAGTGGGGAATCAAACCCGGTTCTCCCGATTAGAGTCTGCCGCTCTTAACCACTGCACCACTACACCAAGCGGGGTCAGCTACAGGCAAACGGAACATGCTGCCACCAATGCTTCCTCTCAGCTGTGGAATCTTGTAAGCAAAAATTCTACTGCATCACACTGGCTCTGTGGTATCTAAAAGACGGAGAATCAAGTCGAATTTGGGTTCTGATGCCGGGCGCTTGGTCCCCACATCTCAACCAAAGGTGATGCCAACAATTACACTGAGACTGTGTGGCTCCCAGCCTGTGGTTCCTGTCACTCACAGGGGGGCGGGAGAAGGTCCCCAGATACTTTCATGCGCCACCGGCTTCTCATACAATTGCTTCCCAATCTTTGTGTGCTGACAGCCGCATCCCACTTTGCATATCAAACTGTGGCAGATTGTGTGCTATGGAAACTGTGACAGTGTTTGATTGGATCGTCCCGGGGGGGGGGGGAGGGGATTGGCATTAATGACAAAGGGACCTTGCTGTTCCTTGTGTTGGCGGAGAGAACTGCAGAAGGGGTCTCCCAAGAAGAAATCCAAGCCCCTCGTTTTGGAAGGCAAGAGACGCCCAGAGGGGGGTGTGATGAAACTGGAGGTTTGGTGTGATATGGCGCCGCCTCTAATTATACCAGTTTAAAACATTGTGGGGCACATCATCCAGACAGCACACCCTGCTGTGAGTTACCGTATTTTTCGCTCCATAAGACGCACCTTGTTTTTAGAGGAGGAAAACAGGAAAAAATGAAACAGAAAGAAAGAAAGAGAGAGAGAGATAAAGGAAGGAAGGAGAAGGAGAGAGAGAGAGAAAGAGAAAGGAAGAAAGAAAGGTGGGGACAGAGAGAGAGACAGAAAGACAGACAGAAAAAAGGAAAGGAAGGAAGGAAGGAAGGAAGATAGAGAAAGGAAAGAAGAGAGACGTCGGCATGCCATGCAAAGCCAGGCCTTTCTGTGCAAAGTAGCCACGGAGCTTAATCTGTGGGCGGGGCTTTCTGCTGCTGGCTGTCTTAAAGGGGAAAAGCACTTAAAGGGAAAGAGTACTTAGCCTGGTGGGGGTTTTCCTGCCGTTTCCCTTTTAAGTCTTAACAGCTCAGGCCCAGCAGGGAGGGGCGGGGAAGGCTGGGATGCCAGCCTGAATGGCGTTCCCCTGCATTCCTGCTGAAGAAAAAGCCCTGTTAGAGGTAAGAAAAGCTCCATATTCGTTCCATAAGACGCACACACTTTCCCCCCCACTTTTTGGGGGAGGAAAAGTGCATCTTATGGAGCGAAAAATACGGTACTTACACGGCTGCCCCCTAGTCTGGCATCCACATTACTGCAGCACCTCAGTCATGGACCCCTGAGGGGAACTATGAACTAACCTTTGAATACTGTATATCTATACTGGATGTATGAATATCTAGTATTACTAACACGAGACGTGTAGATGACCACATGAGAATCTTTCTGCAATAAAGGACTTTCTGTTTAAGAATACCTGTTGTGGACTGCCAATCTTGGGACTCTCATGCAACCCAGTTTAGCTTCCTAGATCTGATGAGATTAGGCTATACCGTCCTGCCTTCCTTCCCCCACCTCTCATATTAAAGGTTTCCCTTGCTCAAAAGCCAGTCGAATCTGACTCGTGGAGGCAGTGTTCATCTCCACTTCTAAGCCAAAGTGCCAGCGCTGTCCAAAGACGTTTCCGTGGTCATGTGGCCGGCATGACTAGATGCCCAGGCGCACAGAACGCTGTTACCTTCTCACCAAAGTGGTACCTATTTCTCTTCTTGCAATTTCTTGCTTTCAGACTGCTTAGTTGGCAGGAGCTGGGGCCAGAGATGGGAGCTCACTCCGTCACGCAGCACTCAGGTCTCGAACTGCTGAACTATTGACCTTCCGGTCTGCAGTTCATCATCTTAACCATTTGAGCCACTGCAGACCCCTACCTCTCACATGAGCCCCTTTCTATTAACCCCACCTGGGATCAGCTCCATTTTTCACTCGTCCGGCGCCTTTCAAAGCATCCCGACAGGAACACAAATTTAGCAATGTGATCCAGGCATGAGGATTGTGGCCAGTGTTCCCTCTAAGCTGAGTTAGTGTGAGCTAGCTCACAGTTTTTTTAGCCCCCAGCTCACACGTTTTTGTCTTAGCTCAGGAAGGATGGCCCCAGAGTAAACTAATTTTTGCAGCAGCCAAATCACTCGCTCACAACTTTAATGCCAGGGGCTCACCAAGTAGAATTTTTGCTCACACAACTCTACAGCTTAGAGGGAGCATTTGTGGCCATACCTGGGAGGGCCTGGGTGCTCTTTAAAGAGCAAGACCGCTTGTGAGGCTTCTGTACTATCAGCAAGAGATCAGACCTTTGTAGTTAAACAGAGTTCTTTATTTCAAATACTGGAACAGGGTCTCGATGTTTGTTAGAGATGCAGATCAAAGATGACTTGGGTTAATATACCTACAGACATAGATGCATAAACAAATCCCTCCAATCAGCATACACACAAAATGCAGGAAAAGAAATGGTGACCGTTTGTTCCCACCAAAGGTGAGAAAGTCATAAAAATTCCCCTTTTGCCCTGAGTGACCCAGATGTGCTAACTCCTAGGCAAAACATTTGGGCAGTGACAATAAAATAACTTTCAAGGCTATACCCAATCTGATAGCATCCTGAGAGCCTCAAAAGCAGAGGGTGAGGAAGCCATGGCAAGATAGCTGTTGTTTATGTGACGCATTGGAATGCAAGAGGCCATCCTCCCGGGGAAAGAGTAACACTAAGCAGGACAGCAATTTCTACTTCAAGGCAAGCAATAAAACATTTGGGTGATAGCAAGGTACAAAGAAACAGAAAGTAACTTTCAGAACAGCATGGAACAAGCAAGCTATTGTCAGATCCTGACACCGGTTCAAACAAAACCACAACTTTATACTTCCTTGTCTTGCATGATAATAGGGAAACGGATTCTGAACAGGCCACAATGGGAGGCAAAATACTGAAGTGCGTCAATGAAACAGATACTGCTGTTGGCTTGACACTCGGCCACATATTTAATTAGTCTTTAAGGAACTACTGGACTCTTGCTCTTTTCTATAAATACGTCATGAAATCCTTATTCTCTTCAAAGGGATCTTGAGGACAAGCTCCCTGATGAGGATTTGAAACCAGACACCCAGAATAACCATTCTCCAACCTTGCATGCTTAAATTTGGTTTCAATGGACTTTCAGTTGTTTACAACATTCCTAGACAAAGGAACAAATAACAGTGCAAACCACTGATGTCAAAGCGCTTAGAAAGGTGTAACTTTGCTTTGGATTGCATTGTGACAAGCTGTTTATTTTGGGGGGGGGGGCTTTTTTAAATTACAAAGTAATTTTTTTCAGGGAAATCTCTTGGGGGTGGGAGGTACAGAAACCTCAGCCTTTTCTGTGGGCTTGGCTTTTTCATAGCCCTGCGGATATCATCACGTTTGCTATTAGAACCGAACTTACTGTGGAGAGCCGGGGAAGATCTGCAGGTGGACTTTGGAAACTCTGTATGCACCCAATCTCCCTTTCTTGGGTTTTGGAAGCCCTCAGGGATCTGAGCAGGTTTGTTTTCCCCCACAACGGTTATCAGCCTTGAGGCACCTGGAGATCTCCTGCTATTACAATTTATCTCCAGACCACCAAGATCTGTTCCCCTGGAGAAAACGGCTCCTTTGGAGGGTGGACTCTGTGGCATTACAGCCCGCTGAGGCCCCTCCTTTCCCCAAACTCCCCCCCCCCCATCTCCAGGTATTTCCCATCCCAGAGCTGGCAAGCCTGTTGCCCACCTTCATTGGCTTCTTCTTCTGTTGAACTGACTCTCAGCATTCTGTGCTTCCCGGGGCACGCTCAGTCCATACAACATTGTCTGTCTTTTGGTCAGTTTACAAAGTCATCCTCCCCTCTTTCATAACTGGGGAGTTCCTTGAATATGCCCTGACCTTGTCTGTGGGTGGCCTGGTTTCGCTGCTTTTGTGATTTAAATTATTTGCTATTAGATCTGCTACAAGAAGTGGGGACCCACGATACTCACGGGGGGGAGCTCCATGTGGAGGAGGAGGAAGCTGCCGCAGGTGAGCCTTTCCCCCGTCTCCCTCACCCACCCTGGCACCGACGGCAAGGCCCACGCAGCTCCCAGTCACTGGGCCTGTCAAGCCTTCTCTCCCCCTCCCAATGGTGGGGAGGCACAGTTTCCAGTGTGTTCTCTGTGCATGTGCAGGGGACTTTATTTTTTTTCACTTTGGGAGGGATTTAAGTATCCCCCCTATAGTTTTTTCTACTTTTCAGATTTTTCTACACCCCTGGGGAGTGCCCCAAGAGTGCAGGAAAATCTCTTTGCCCCCTATGTGCTCCAGATCCCAGATGTGCGGATTTAGATATCCGCATAGAGGGGACGACTTGGCTATTAGATATCTAGATACAGGGGCGTAGACTTTTGGAAATCCCGGGGGGGGGGGGGCTCCTTAGCACGCGCGCTTTGTGTGCGCGCGCTGGGGCAATGTTCTCCTCCCCCCCGGAAACCGCCCCGCCTCCCCGGGCCCCTCCAAGGCCCGCCAGCCGCTGCTGCCAGTGCCTCTCTCCACCCCCCCGCTACCCCTTCACTCACCATCTCCAGCAGCGGCGGCCGGGCCTTGGAAGGACCCGGGGAGGCGCAGCGGCAGGCGCTCCGTTTTCCCAGGGGTGGCTGAGGCCCCCCCCTGGGAAATTTCGGGGGTGGCTCAAACCCTCGAGCCCCCCCGTACTCTACGCCTATGCATTGATAGAAAAGAAGGGGTCAGAGAGTCGCTGACCCAAGCCCACCTCTGCAGTAGGGAAGATTTGAATCGGGGATTCCCCGAGTTGTTTATTTATTTATTTAAAAGATTAATCTGCTGCCTTTCTTCCTTAGGGAGCGGGACAGCTTTTTCTTTCTTTTTTTGCTGTCAAGTCACAGCTGACGTAAGAGCAAGGGATGTCAGGCCATTGCCTGCCTCTGCGCCACAGCCCTGGTATTCCTTGGAGGTCTCCCATGCAGATACTAGCCAGGGTCGACCTTGCTTAACTTCTGAGATCTGGTGAGATCAGATTAGTCTAAGCTATCCAGGTCGGGGCCAAGGCACCTTACAATATAAATAAAATACATCAAACGGAGTACATTAAAAACACGTAAACCACATTTTAAAATCACAGTTTAAGATTGCTTTAATCACGAAAGCTCATAGCTTGAACAAACCTTTGTTGTTCTTAAAGGTGCCATTGGACTCTAAATTTGTCGCAGTCCTAATAAAACCTTCATCTGCCTCCTAAAGATTGAAAGCGAGTTCTCTGCACTATTGCCCTTTATTACCACACTTGAGGGGCCTGTCCTTGCATTTTAAAATACCCCCCTTCATTCATTCATTCATTCATTCATTCATCCATCCATCCATTAACTCACACACTCACTCACTCACTCACTCATTCACTGACTGCTACACATAGCAAATGGTATTTTTATTGCAAATCTTATTTCCAGCGAACTGTTAAACCCTGCAGATGAAACCAGTGGTGAGCATTTTTCTGGAGCGGCTCTGCTCCGGGGTGGCGAAGTTTCACTCTGCCAAGGTCACTGTAGGAAATATTCCCTCGGTGATCTCCATGTGTGTGTTCTTGGCATAAATATTTCCAGATTGGGGTTGTCAGGGCAATGGAATGCAAGCTGGGATCTTGCTGTAATTAGGGAGCATCTTTCCAAGGCCGTAGGATTATTTGGATAGCTGGTGATATCATCAGACTTTGGCGTGTTTGTGTTTTCTCAATCACTTCCATGACTCTTCTCAGTTCAAAATGTGGACAGAGGCTTCACTCAGACGTTCGAGAAATGGCACTGATAATTCAGGTCTGTCTAGGGGATGCAATCAAGTCAAATTGCATATTCTTAAAAGAAGGGGAAACCGTATATATGGTCCAGGTGTCTGTAAATTGTTGCCCGTATTTTGCCTTTTGAGAAAATCCTCGGGATTCCCCCCCGAAAATGTTAGTAAGACATGACTTGAGCGGACAAGTTTGTAAAAGCATGCCTGAGAGCCAGTTTGGTGTCATGGTTAAGGAGTGTGGACTTTAATCTGGGAGAACCAGGTTTGATTCCCCACTCCTCCAGATGCAGCTGCTGGGATGACCTTGGGTCAGTCACAAGTTCTTTCGGAGCTGTTCTCTCAAGGGCAGCTCTGGAAACAGCTCTCTCAGCCCCGCCTACCTCCCAGGGTGTCTGTTGTGGGGAGGGGAAGGGAAAGGAGTTTGTAAGTCGCTCTAAGTGAAGGGCAGGGTATAAATCCAATCTCCTCCTCCTCCTCTTTCTTCTATAATCCGGGACACAAACAGTATTACTACTGATCATTTGCCCTATTTACACCCCACTTTTCTCTCCAGTGGGGCTTACAGCATTCTCTCCTGTCCTCTGTTTTATCCTCATGACAACCCTGTGAGCTGGGTCAGGTCCCGTGTGCGTGAGACTGGCCCAGAGTCACCCTGTCAGCTTTGCAGGGCGGAGGAGATGGGAACCGAGTGCGGTGTGGTAGTGAAGAGTGTCAGATTAGCATTTAGAGGACACGGGTTCGAATCCCCACTTGTGCCACGGAAGCTCACTGGGTGATCTTGGGCCAGCCGTAACCTCTCAGCCTAACCTACCTCACAGGGTTGTTGTGAGGATAAAAGGGAGGGGATGAGAATGATGGAAGCCCCCTTGGATCCCCCTTGGGGAGAAAAGTGGGGGTATAAATGAAATACACCAACCAAATGAATGAACCCGTGTCGTCCTTTCTGACACTGTAACCACCAATCACTCTGTTTCCTGTCACTCAGAATTCTCCCGGTTCCGATCAACCAGTTTGTCCATCTCAGTGTCGAGACGAGAGCTGTCCTTCGCTCCTCTTTCTCCTCCTTCCCCTTTGCTGGAGGGAAAAGTATTGATCACGGGGGATGAATGGTTCACCTTCCCTGAAGTAGGAATGATTAGTTAATGGGTAAAAAATTGTGCAGGCCGTGGAAGCTCTCGTGATGTGCGCCAGTGTATTTATTTTTTCCAATTGCCGTACACCCCGATTTATCATCTCCAGATCTTGCCAGAAACCTGTTCTCTCAGAGTGATGCTCTGCCAGAGTTCTGCGGAACCAAACCAGGGCACTTCAGTAAATACTCCGGTGGTGTACATCAGACATGCAAGCAGGGCTATTTTGGGGCAGGAACAGGGGTCATTTTGTAGAAAAAGAGGTGTGAGCTCTTTTTCCGGGAGTGAGAAGCCCAGGGGGCGGGCACATGACCAAGCCCCGCCCCCTCCTCGGCTTCCCCGAGCAGTGCAGAGGCGCAGCGCCCCGGGGAAAGCCCTGCTAGGGTCTTTATTGTTTTTAATGTTTTGTTTTAATATTGATAATTTTATCATTGTTCCTTTTATGACTGTGTGCTGCTTTTCCAGAGACTTGCTCAAGGTGGCATATAAATTTTCTAAGTATACCATTTTTTTATCCGGGCACATGGCACATAAGTACTGGAGAAATTTCACCAACCCTTCAGCAGCTTCCACCCCATCAGTTTGGTGTAGTGGTCAGGAGTTGGACTCTAATCTGGGAGAACCGGGTTTGATTCCCCACGCCTCCACATGCAGCTGCTGGTGTGACCTTGGGCCAGTCACAAGTTCTCTCAGAGCTGTTCTCTCATGAGCAGTTCTCAAAAGACCTCTCTCAGCCCCACCTACCTCACAGGGTGTCTTGTTGTGGGGAGGGGAAGGGGAAGGGATGGTTGGTGCACATGTCCTGGGTATCTCAAGTCTACTTGAAACCTGGTGGTTTCAAGGGAGCAGGAAGAGAATGAGGGTGTGTTCTTGATGCTTCTTTTTATTGCACAAAGTATTGGCTGGGGAAGGGAATGGAGGAAGAGCAGGTCAGTTTCACTCACCTGTGGAGTGGAGCCTGAGGGGTGGGTGTGGCCTTCTGACACACTTCCGGTATGTTAGGGGGCGTGGCATATGCAAATGAGTTATGCTAATGAGCTCCTGCAGCTCTTTTTCTACGAAATGACCCCTGTGGGGGAGGGAGAGAAAGGCATTTGACCATGCCCCTTCCTGCCCTTCCATGCCTGCCCTGTGCCTTCCCAGCCCCCCCCCCCGGCCTAATATGCTAATGAGCTGGGCTGTCAGGGGTGTGAGCTAATATGCTAATGAGTTCCTGCTGTTGGGTGTGGCCTATCATGCTAATGAGTTCCTGCTGGGTTTTGTCTACAAAAGAAGTCCTGCATGCAAGCATGTCCATGAATGTAGAAAAGAGGAAGAGTCCAGTGGCACCGGAAAGAAGGCAATCCTCTGGGGACCCCAGCAGTGTTCCCTCTAAGCTGTGTTAGTGTGAGCTAGCTCACAGTGTTTTTAGCCTCCAGTTCTAGTTCGGGAAGGATGGCTCCAGAGGCAGCAAATTAATTTATTCCATAGCCCAATCGCTCGCTCACAGCTTTCATGCCAGTAGCTCACAAAGTAGAATTTTTGCTCACGAGACTCCGCAGCTTGGAGGGAGCGTTGGACCCCGGGTCTATTGGAAAGTTGCCTTTGACTTGGAAGAGAGCTCGAATCCGCACGATTCCCTCACGACAGATGGTGCCCGGCACTTCGGAGTGGGAAGTGAGTTTCCTGGGGGGGGGGATGTATTGAAGATGGATGGATGGGGGAAACAGCTGCTTTGTGTTAGGGTAAGGCCAGGTCATGAGGCCGCCCCAGGCCAGTGGAACAGGAAACAGGGCGGGGTGACGGGGAGATCTGGGGTGGTGGGGGAACGTACAGCCCCCACGGCTGACTTAAAAACTGATTTATTTGGTCAGTGTGTACCCCCCCCCCCTCCTTTTTCTTTTTGGCCTGGCACAAACCCTCCAAACTAAAAAACAAACACCAGTTTGACTCAAATGGGAAGTTGCCAACAACATTAAAACGTTATGAATGACCCAAAAGCCTTCGAAGCCAGGTCCTCGCTACCTGTGACGATTTGATCCACTCGTGTGCAATTTCAGCCCCCCCAATATCCGCTGGGGTGAGGGTGGGGGAATGATCACAGATCTGAAGCCACAGTGCTGGGGACACCAGAAGCAAACCAGGCTAGGCTTGCCAATCTCCAGGTGGGGGCAGGAGCTCTGTTAACAGTTATCAGCTCCACGAAACCTCCACGCTCAGAGGCAGTGTATCTCTGAAATCAATCTTAGTCTCGAGGGGACACAGCAGAAGAGAGCTGTGTTTCTCGAAAGCAGGGGTCCGTTGGAGCGGGAGCGCACAGGAGCACAGCTCCGGGAGTGAGGAGCCCAGGGGGCGGGCACATGACCAAGCCCCGCCCCCTCCTCGGCTTCCCTGAGCAGTGCAGAGGTGCAGTGCCCCGGGGAAAGCCCTGCTAGGTCTTTATTGCTTTTAATGTTTTGTTTTAATATTGATAATTTTATCATTGTTCCTTTTATGACTGTGTGCTGCTTTTCCAGAGACTTGCTCAAGGTGGCATATAAATTTTCTAAGTATACCATTTTTTTATCCGGGCACATGGCACATAAGTACTGGAGAAATTTCACCAACCCTTCAGCAACTTCCACCCCATCAGTTTGGTGTAGTGGTCAGGAGTTGGACTCTAATCTGGGAGAACCGGGTTTGATTTCCCCACTCCTCCACATGCAGCTGCTGGTGTGACCTTGGGCCAGTCACAAGTTCTCTCAGAGCTGTTCTTTTATGAGCAGTTCTCAAAAGACCTCTCTCAGCCCCACCTACCTCACAGGGTGTCTTGTTGTGGGGAGGGGAAGGGGAAGGGATGGGTGGTGCACATGTCCTGGGTAACTCAAGTCTACTTGAAACCTGGTGGTTTCAAGGGAGCAGGAAGAGAATGAGGGTGTGTTCTTTACACTTATTTTGATTGCACAAAGTATTGGATGGGGAAGGGAATGGAGGAAGAGCAGGTCAGTTCCACTCACCTGTGGAGGGGAGCCTGAGGGGTGGGTGTTGCCTTCTGACACACTTCCGGTATGTTAGGGGGTGTGGCATATGCAAATGAGTTATGCTAATGAGCTCCTGCACCTCTTTTTCTACGAAATGACCCCTGCTCGAAAGCATATTCTACAATAAAGTTTGTCAGTCTTAAAGGTGCTACTGGGCTTTCTACTCTTCTGATCCAGCAGGCCTCTCCTGGCTAGTCCTAGGACATTCATGCACTCAAAGCCTAGCGATGTCCCCTCCCCCATGGTGTGTGTGTGGGGGGGGGTTTGCCAACACCATTCATGGCTGTCAGCTTGGCTGAAAGCAGATGGGGGTGGAAGCTGAAAAAACAAATTAAATTTAATTCCCGTGGGAGAGGCCAGGGAGGCACCATAATCCCTGGGAAACAGGGTCACGGCTTCCTTGCTCCCCCAGGCCAGCCGGCTCAGAACTGATGGCATTTCCAAACCTCACATCCATCTGCGGACAGTAAATTACCCCTCAGCTGCTTGGGGAGGAGGTCCGAGCTTATTTCAGCCAGTGCCCGTCCCACAGAGCATTATTGTCTTGGACTGTCCTGCTTGGATCAAAAGTTCCAGCCGCAGTTCTCTCTCTGCCCCAGTCGAAAGGAAGATGGCTGGCAGGTTGCTGAACTCTGTGTGTGTGTGTGTTCGGTGTGATGCAGAGAGCATTTTTACCAACATGTGATTTTAAAAATAATACTAAATATGATGCAATTATTGTTGATCGATTGGCTTTTTCGCAGCAAATGCACCAAAACAGAATTTGACGCACTCAGGGAGGGGAGATCTGCCAAGATGCTCCCTCTAAGCCGTGGAGTCTTGTGAGCAAAAATTCTACTTTGAGAGCTCCTGGCATTAAAGTTGTGAGCGAGCGATTCGGCTGCTGCATCAATTAGTTTGCTCTGGAGCCCTCCTTCCTGAGCTATATCAAAAATGTGTGAGCCGGAGGCTAAAAAACTGTGAGCTAGCTCACACTGACTCAGCTCAGAGGGAACACTGCGATATCAGCTAAACAAAGGCTCTGTATTCAAGAGGCAGTAGATCTGGTTCAGGGTGCTAAATACACGCTAAATAATCCACTTTCAATGCACTTTCCCACTGGATTTTGCCAGTGCACACACAGTAAAATCCAGTTGCAAAGTGCTCTGAAAGTGGACTGAAGGTGCATTATTTAGTGTGTGTGGCCGCAGCCTTAGAGAGCCAGTGTGGTTGAACAGTGGTCAGAGTGTGTGTAGGGTTACCAGCCTCCAGATTGTGGCTGGAGATCTCCTGGGATTACAACTGATCTCAGGTGACAGAGACCTGGAGAAAATGGCTGCTTTGGAGGGTGGACTCTGAGGCATGGCACTCTGCTGAGGCCCTCCCCCTCCCCAAACCCCACCCTCCCCAGGCTCCACCCCCAAATCTCCAAGTATTTCCTAACCCGGAGCTGGCAACCCTAAGTGTGGGACTAGAATCCAGGAGTCCCAGGTTCGAATCCCTACTCTGCCATGGCAGCTTGCTGGGTAACTTCCGGCCAGTCACACACTCTCAGTCTAACGTGCCTCACAGGGTTGCCGTGAGGATAAAACAGAGGAAAGGAAAATAATATAAGCTGCTATAGATCCCCATTGGGGAGGAAAGTAAGGATGCCAGCCTCCAGGTGAGACCTGGGGATCCCCTGGAATTGCAGCTGCTGGACCCCACTGCTTCCAGTTTTTCATGGCCTAGAGCAGGGGTGGGCAAACTTGCTCAGCGTAAGAGCCACCTAGAACAGGGGTGGCCAAACTTGCTTAACGTAAGAGCCGCATAGAATAAACATCAGATGTTTGAGAGCCACAAGACATGAACAAATATCACCTGCTTTTATTGGAAAATAAGCAAATTTGCTTTTTATTAACATTAAATGAGACTGCCAAAAATAATAACAAAAGGGGTAAAAGCAGATATTGATAGTGATATTAATTTGTCCAATGATATTTGTTTGCTAATGATATTTAGCTTCCCCAGCCGCCCTGCCGGGAGCCACGTAATATATGTGAAAGAGCCGCATGCGGCTCCTGAGCCACAGTTTGCCCAACCCTGCCCTGGAGGAAAGGGCTGCTTTGGAGGGTGGACTCCTTCGCACTGTACCCCACCGAAGTCCCTGCCCTCCCCGGGCTCCATCCCCAAATCTCCAGGAGTCTCCCAACCTGGAGCTGGCAACTCTAAAGTAAAACAGAAAAAAGCAGGTTATAATAAATAAAAACAATGCCAATATAATCTGATGGAAGGCCTTTGAAAAGGATCATTTTAGAACATCTCAAGGTCAGTTGTAAAAGGATAGAAATACGAATTTAAAAAAAAACTCCTGCAGGGTAAAGTCCGCAGCAGAGCCAGGGTGACTTATTAGGAGATCCAAACCTTCTGAACATTCCTTGAGAGATGTAAGACTGGGCCCATCGCCAGGATTTTTTTTGTTGGGGGGGGGCATTTAAGTTGTCAAGGGGGCAGTTAAATCAGTCTGAATGCCTGTCTTTAAAGGGGGAGGCTCCAAGCCTGTTTTTAGCCCTTCCTTTCAAGGGACAGGGCAACAAGAGCATCAGTCCCTAGGAATAGAGAGCTCAGAGGGCATCTAAATGCCTTTTGAGTTCCCTTCCACAGGGCAAGAAAGCTTAGAAGAGCACTTAGGAGTGGCACCTTCAATACATATCCAACACACCCCCTTTCTGCTAGCAGAGAGTCCCTTGGACTGCAAGGAGATCTAATCAGTCAACCCAAAAAGGAATCAATCCCGACTGTTTCCCTGGAAGGCCAGATCCTGAAGCTGAAGCTCAAATACTTTGGCCCCCAAATGAGAAGGGAGCACTCCCTGGAGAAGACCCTGATGCTGGGAAAGACTGAAGGTCAAAGAAGAAGGGGACGGCAAAGGATGAGATGGTTAGACAGTGTCATCGATGCAACAAACATGAAACTGAGCAAACTCTGGAGCGATGGAAGACAGGATGGAAGACAGGAGGGCCTGGTGTGATGTGGTCGATGGTGTCGGGAAGAGTCGGACTCAACTGTGCGACTGAACAACAAGAACAAAAATTGAAGCAGGCAGCACGGGGGGTGTCTTTCCTAAGAAATAAGGTTTCTGGCATGGCGATTTGTGGGGCAGGGCTTCTAATTAAGGGGGCAGGGGCCCGAAATGCCCCACGGTAGCTACGGGTGAAAGACACAACACAGCCAAATCTGCCCCAGGGCAAAGCAGACAGAAGTGGAACAGCGGGAGTGAGAAGTTCATGGTCGTGTGGTCAGAGGGCTGCCAGCTCCAGGGTGGGAAACACCTGGAGATTTTGAGGGTGGGGCCTGAGGAGGGGGGATTTGGGGAGGAGAGGGACTTCAATGGGTTATAATGCCATAGGGTCCACCTTCCAAAGCAGCCATTTTCTCCTGGGGAACTGATCTCTGTTGCTTGGAGATCAGTTGTAATCCTAGGAGATCTCCGGCCACCTCCTCGAGAGTAACAGCACTACGCGCTGGGGAAGGACGGAGAACTACATCAGTGGAAAAAAGTTTCTCAAAGGTGAGGAGATGCCAGAATTCTGCTGGAGGGGGAGGAGGAGATTGGATTTATACCCTGTCCTTTCCCTTCCCTTCTCCTCCCCACAACAGACACCCTGTGAGGTAGGTGGGGCTAAGAGAGCTCTTTCGAGAACTGCTTGTGAGAGAACAGCTCTGAAAGAACTTGTGACTAACCCAAGGTCACACCAGCAGCTGCATGTGGAGGAGTGGGGAATCAAACCCGGTTCTCCCAGATCAGAGTCTGCGCTCCTAACCACGACACCAAACAACATACGTAATCCAAAACTCTGAAACAGGAGCCAGGATCCTTTTTTTCTCAATCATGCAAGAAAAGGAACTGCGAGAAAATTCTTGAATCCATAGGTTAGAAAAAATTACTAGCCGGATTTTCCGGTGGCTGGCGCGGTAATGGCAGCCGCATCTACCTGCACTGAGGGAGATGTGTGCCGCTCTCGGTGGGAAGGAAGGGGCTACGGACAGGTGCCGAGCCCCCAAGGACCCTAGTGAAGGGAACCTGTCTGGGGTGCTTGGAGTTTGCCTCTCCCGGCGGTGGTGACCGCGGGATCGAGGCATCTCTTTACCCCTATAGATTCCCCCCACCGGAGAAGCCTTCGGGCTACAAAGCGCTGCCGTGAAGCTGCAAGACGGACTGCTCACAGAGGCGCTGGCTAAATAGCTACGCAATGGACTAAAGCGTGAGTCTCCGTTAATTTCGGAATTAAAGTGTTTGGGGTGAGGGACGGAGGTATTACCCCACCCACCCTTTACTGGCGTTGTTTACCTTAAGACAGAAGACTTTCCCATGGTCTTGCTGTGAAAGTAAAAGTGTCTAGGTGTTGAATTGCTGGATCGCGCAGAGGAGAAAGAGAGCTTCCAGATGATGTGCATTTGAAGAATAGACATTGCTTTTTCATGGTGTCCCTTATCTAACTGTAAACAATAAGACGAAACGAAAGAAGATGACGGGGAGACGCCCCTCACCCAGAGTCGGAGGAAACCTTCCGGGATCAAAGAGCGAAACTACTGAGTCGAACGCGGCATTTTCGGCGCTATTACAGCCCCTAGTGGATCAACTAACTGCAATCAATTCTAAGCTGGATTCCATGCAAAGGCAAATTACCAAGTCAAATAAGAATTCACAAGAGCTGAAACAGGAATTTTCAGACTTTAAAACTGTTGTGCATAAGCAGGATTCAAGATTGGCAAAATTGGAGAAAGAGAAAGCCACACGAGGAGACTGTGTTTTAAAAGTTCAGATGGATCGTTCTAATTTTTTCTTGAGGTTTCAAAATGTACCAGAACAAAAGGGAGAGAACTTAACCAAGCTGTTGAGCGAAGCATTGGCCCCGGTGGCAGGTTTGGAAGCAGAAAAAATACAAAGCGATATGGATATGGCCTATGGGACATACCCAGAATTTATTAAGAAGAAAAACCTGCCAGGGGAAGTAATGGTTAGATTCTCCAAAAGATCAACCAGGGATATGGTGCTAAAAGCCACCAATAGAGCATCTTTGAAAGTTCAAGAAGAGGAAATCAAAGTATTGAAAGACATTCCATTTGAAATAAGAAAGAGAAGAAAGGCATATAGAAATTTGACTTTGTGGTTACAATCTGAATCGATTTCTTATCATTGGCAAGTTCCGGAAGGCCTGCAGTTCAGTTCAGCTATAAAGATAAAAAATATAAAATTGACAATGTGGAACAAGCAAAGAAGGAAGCTGAAGCTGCACAAGAAGATTCGCTGTCGTTGCAGGAGAGTATGTATGGCTTTGATGACTCAGGGAGTGGTGAAACATCGAGTGGGAACTCTGACTCTGAAAAAGGCCTGACTCCCAAAAGCCAAAAGTAAAAGGCAGAAGAAAAGAAGAGAACCAAAGAAAAAATAATGTTGTAACTGTATAAACTTATTTACACATCATGTATTCATGTAAACGTAGTGTAAAAATCTTTTATTCTGTTTGCGAGACAGGAATTTCAACATGTTATAATTGTATCAGTAAAAAAATTTTATTGTAAGAGGGGATCCAAGTACTAAAACCGCTTCTTAGATATTTTAACTGTATACATTATGTAACACATTGTCCATCTTGTATACCTTAGGGTAGTTTAGTTTTTCTTTTTGTAGTTTTTAGTATAGGTGTAGGGGAAAAAATCAATAAAAATATTATTAAAAAAAAGAAAAAGAAAAAATTACTAGCCGTCCTGCGCTGTGGTTTTAAATTTTGGGTTTTTTAATGGTTACTTCTAATGTGTTTTATTTTATGTATTTATGTATCTTGCAAGCCACCTTGAGCAGCACAAGGAAGAAAGGAGGCTGACAAACATTTTAGATGAATCGAAATATCTGACCCTGGGCAGATTTTCCTGGCCATGGTAACACAATATCGGGGAAAGGGTGAGGAGGCAAAGCTCAATGGTTGCCGTCCTATGACCTTGGAGGAACCATCTTATCCAAGTGACCACCACTAGGCTAGTGGGCCCCACGCCAAGGGTTGCCAAGTCCGGGTTGGAAAATACCTGGGGACTTTGGGGGTGGAGCCAGGAGAGGGCAGGGTTTGGGGAGGGGAGGAGCCTCAGCATGGTGCAATGCCATAGAGCCTACCCTTCAAAGCAGCCATTTTCTCCAGGGGAGCTGATCTCTGTCAGCTGGGGATCAGTTGTAAAAGCAGGAGATCCTCAGGCCCCACCTGGAGGCTGGCAACCCTACCCATGCCTGACCTGAGCATAAAGGCAATTTCGCTTTGCACCAGCATCTGGCAAGCTCAGCTGCCCCAAGGAAGCCAGCCGCCTGCCTCTCACCCAGGGCAGAAAGGCCGCCGGATTTGACAGGAGAGCAGACGGTGCCGGTTTTGCGGGGAAAGAAAGGGCCATTGGTAGCCTGAGGAGATATCGGGGCAGGCCTGTCTGTGCTAATGAAGCTTTCCTGTTAGAGTTTGAAGGATCCTCATTGAAAGTCAGGCTGCCATGGAAACCAAAGGTGTGAAGGCCCTCCAGGGACGCCGCTGAAAGACATTTGAGCAGAATGCTGACTGTGGGCCGCATCCCTTAACCTTAAGAACAGAAGTTTGGGGTGCCGCTCTAGCAATGTCCCTTTATTTGGTGTGCGTGGGGGGTATTTATTAAGGTTGCCACGCTCCAGTTTGGCTCTGGAGATCTCCCAGAATTTCAATTGATCTCCAGTCTACAGATCACCCTACAGAGATTCAGTTTGGTGTAGTAGTTAAGAGCGCGGACTCTAATCTGGGAGAACCGGGTTTGATTCCCCACTCCTCCACATGCAGCTGCTGGTGTGACCTTGGGCAGTCACAAGTTCTCTCGGAGCTGTTCTCTCACGAGCAGTTCTCAAAAGAGCTCTCTCAGCCCCACCTACTCCACAGGGTGCCTGTTGTGGAGAGGGGAAGGGAAATGAGTTTGTAAGCCTCTCTGAGACTCTTTTGGGTAGTGAAGGGCGGGGAATAAAATGACCCCTGCTAGTTATACATCTGATTGGTCTAAAATGATATGATAATATTATACAACAGTTTTAATTTGAAACATAAAGGGTATTATTTGCATGTGTTGTTTACTATTACAAACTGTGTGAGAATTCTATAAAAATTTCTGTGAGGTTATTTGTTATACCATATAATAGACAAGATTGATAGGATAAGATGAAATGATAATATAGTATGAGAAAATGGTAGAATATATTGAGTAGGTCGTTATACTCTTCTTCCAAGTTACTATGTCATATATATTTTAAGCTATATTCTTATGCCATTACATCATATGTATCGTTATATATTTGTTAAGCTATTATGCCATGTACTTTTTAAAATATACACATGTATCCTAATATAGGAATGTCCTCAATATCTGTCAAATTGCCCTTACATTATGTTTTTAGTAATTGTATTCCCTATGCTTTTTTTCCCTATTCCTTGTTCTTTTTCTGTATCCACTTAAAAAATTAAAATAAAATTTTAAAAAGAAACTACAGGATGCCCAAAAATGAAAAACGGGGACATGAGCAAGCTTTGAGGGAAAAGTGCTGCAAATCAGTGCTGTTTTGTATTAAATGAACGGATTTTACCTGCTCATCTTAATACAATTTGTGCAACCTTTTTATGTATCAATGTTGCTCTTGTATGTATTGTTCTTTGATGATATAAATAATTCACTCAGTTTGGCACCCGAATTGCAGGAGAATCTTTGTGTGAAAAAGCCTGGTGGTGAAGGTATATGGATGCTACAAAATCATGCTAATGTCACATCCATTCTTTCTCTCCACCCCAGGGAACCTTAAGAACTGGGGTGGGGTGCAGCTAGGAATCTCCAAGAATTCTCAATCTCAACACTGTTACAGAACTACAGTTCCCAGGATTCTTTTGGGGAAGGCACCGCTATATAAATAGGTTTGTCATGAAAAGACATCCTTAAGTGAAAGACAGGTCGGGGCAATGTTCCCTCTAAGCTGAATTAGTGTGAGTTAGCTCACAGTTTTTTTTAGCCTCCAGCTCCCACGTTTTTGTCTCAGTTCAGGAAGGATGGCTCCAGAACAGACTGGTTTATGCAGCAGCCAAATTGCTCGCTCACAACCTTAATGCCAGTAGCTCAGAAAGTCGAATTTTTGCTCGCAAGCTTAGAGGGAACATTAGTCAGGGGATGAAACTCCAGCAGCTGCTTGCCTCGAAATAGGCATAGAATTCATTATGCAGAATAAGCAAACAGATGCAAATCTGCCCAATCTGCATAATTTATGTATGCTGCAGAATTTAGTTTTTCTGGATATGGAATTGGGATATTATTTTTTTTAAAGAAGCATAGAGAGGACACAGGCCTGGTCTTCTCTCAAAATACTTCTCTCCAGTACTGAAGGCAGGATGACTCTTCAATTAGGGTTGTCAACTAGGGGTGGGTGGGAAATACCTGGAGATTTGGGGGTGAGCCTGGGAGGGTGGGGTTTAGGGAGGGGAGGGGCTTTGAGAGAACGTAACGCCACGCAGCCCACCTTTCAAAGCAGCGATTGTCTCTAGGAGAAGTGGAAAGAATGTTTTAAATAAAGAAATAAATGATTTATGTAGTCTGGAGATCAGTTGCCCTTCCAGGAGGTCCCCCAAGCCTGACCTGGAGGACGGCAACTCTCTTGAGTCTTTATATCAGCTGCTGGGGAGTCTGTGTGGGAGGATACACACTGGCTGGCCACTGTGTAAACGCAATGTGGGGCTTGATGGTCCTTTGGTCTGATCCAGCAGGGCTCTCCTTATGTTCTCAAATGAAGCAAGATCGGGGGTAGCATGCCACTCCTGATGTGAGTTGATGCTCGTTTCCAAGCCCATGTGCTTCCCACCAGATGTTTCAACTCTACTCCCAGCACCTGGCTGTTAGCAACAAGAGAGAGGGAGGGAGACAGAGGGAGGGAGAGAGGGTGGGAGGGGTGGTTCATCCGATCTTGTCCAGCTGTGATGCTGAAGGTACCAAGGAGGGTCAATGAATGGCCGAAGGTCACAACCTCCATAAATGGGCGAGTCCAGATGAATGGCTGATGAAGGCAAGGGCTTTAGGTAAGGGTCAGGAGGGGAAGCTGGATAAAGACAGATGGAATCTGGCTGGCTTTGCTGCCTACATGACAACAGTTTCGAATCCAGTAGCAGCTTGGAGACCAGCGAGATACGCTTTCAAGAGTCCAATCCCCCTTTGTCAGCTTTGACTCTTGAAAACGTCTACCCTGAAAATCTGGTTCATCCTTAAGGTGCTCCTGGACTTGTCTATAATTGTTCTATTGCAGAACAACATGGCTACCCAAACAAATGGTAACTAGGGATGGGCACGGACACACAAATGAACCCCGGTTCGAGCACAAACCAGGCCAGTTCATGGTTCCTGGACCAGGGGTTCAGGAAAATGTGCCTTCCACGATCCACCCACAGACCTCCATGGAGGTTCGTGAGGTTCAGGGAGGGTTCTTGTGAGCTCTGAAGGTATTTAAAGGCAGGCAATTGGCAAACCACTTCTGAAACATCTGCCTTGAAGAAAATAAAGTGTAGCTCACCACCTAGTGGTGCATAACTCTAAAAGAGCTAGAATTTCTGGCTGCCAGACAATCTTAGGATCTCCATGTTATACTCCACACACTACCATACGATAATTAATTATTATTAGGGTGTCAGGTGATAACCCAGCTCTGGAGGAGCAGTCCTATCTGACCACCACTGAGAGCGGCACTGTGAGAAGTGAGATGGAGGGGGGCATGCACGGCTTCAATAAACACCGCAGTCATATTTTCCTCTCTGCTGACGGGAGAGAAACAAGCCACCATTCTGCCTCCCCATGAGATCTATGCAATAGTGAGATTGTAGCGCTCCAGGCAAGTTTCTAGCACGGTCCTGTCAGAATCAGTTAATTCTGTCAATGTAATCTTGCATGCATACTATGTATTCTGTTATTCCTTTATGTATTGGACCTGTATTCTCTCCTGTCTGGGTCGGGAGGATGACAACCCCTAGGGTGAGAACAAGGAGGCCTCTCTTCCCTGCCTCCGCATTCCAGCTGCTCCGGCAGTAACTTCAAGGGGAGGGAGGCTCTCATCTCTTATCTATGCTAAAGAACCTTGGAGACATGAATTGTTATGTGAACGGAGGGGTCTGGTTTGGAAAGGGAAATTTACTGCTTAACACCTCACTTTTTTCCTGTGTGAACCAAACGGTCAAGACACCTTTTAGCCCGCCAATTTTCCCTCCTGGGGATTGGCTACCTATGGGTAATTCAAACTCCTTGGAATGGTATAATAGACCCGCTTGTATTATTTGTCTCATCTCTGACAATACCCCGAGACGCTGTACTAATGTAGGCATAGGCAATAAAGAACTGTGGTTAACCAACCGAGATCTGATCCTTGACTACTTTGAACAGGACTCTCACAGATTGTCAGAGATCCTTGATTGGGACTCAATCGTTCCTGACCATGTCAGAAGACGATCTCGTCCCCCTCAAACCTACCACCCCAGAGGAGGCCCCTACTACCCCGACGGATCCGGGGAACGGGGGTGGCGGCGGCGGAGGAGGTCCCGAGGTGCCGGTGACTACGAGCCAGGGGGCTTACTACATTCCGCGCCGCCCGATTACCCATCAGAGCGTGACCCCCCAGTACACTTGGAGCCACTTCGGGGGCCGAACCGTGACTTCGTGGGTACACGACAGGAAAGGGGTGAGAGTTCCGCTCACCGGCGATCAGCTCGATCGAGGGAGACCGAGCTACCTGGGAGACGACCGCGAACCGATCCGCCGTGGAGGACCGCGTCGCCCGCCCCCCGAAGAGGAGACACTGGATTTGTATGGGCCCGATCCCTATCGAGAGGAGCAGACGGTTCCGCTGGATCAGATGATGGGAGACCTGCGGCTGCAACTCACCTCCGAACTTCGAGAGTTGGCCCTCGATCTCCAGCACCAATTTCGAGACGCTATGGTGGCGATGCAAGGCGTCCTCCTCGGTCAAGGAGTCGGAGCCCCGCAACAGCAGCCAGCGCCCGGAGGGGTTCCGGCTCAGCCGCAGGCGCCCGCTCTACCGGCGCAGCCAGCTCCGCCGGTCGTCCCGGCTCCAGTTCCGGGGCCCGTCCCCGTGCCGGCCCCAGTCCCGGTCGCGCCGGCCGCGCGCCCACCCCCTTCCGACCCGCTGACGACTACTTTCGATGGGGACCCCGAGAAGCTACGTTTCTTCACGCTCGAGATCGGGAGATTCCTGGACAGTTGGGGCCACCTATTTCCTACCGAGAAGGATCGCATAGGCTACATCGGATCCAAGCTGAAAGACACCGCCAGCGATTGGTATGTGAGCCTGCACGACAACCCTGGCCCTGAGCTGCGTTCCTTGAACAACTTCATGTGGGCTCTTCGACACCAGTTCGAGGACCCGCTGGGTGAGGAAAAGGCCAGAAATCAGCTGAGGAAGCTGTTCCAAGGAAGATCGTCAGTAAGAGAATACACCGAAAAGTTCCGGCGCATCGCTGCCAAAATCCACGGTTGGCCAGAGGAACTCTTCATGGAAAAGTATTGGGAGGGTCTGAACCCGGAAATCTACGAGACCGTGCTGCTGGGAGGCCGCCCTGGCACGCTGACCAGTTGGATGAGGGCGGCCACCGACATGGAAGAGCGCTTCGCCCTAATTAAGATGGGATCAGCCGCGACCGCTGCTATCAGAGCAGGCCCACGAGCGAAGCCCCGATCCAATGTGCAAGATGTCCGTGATGCGAGGTTCCGCCAAGGGCTGTGCATGAAATGCGGGGAGAGTGGCCACTTCGCCTCGGCGTGTCCCCGAGGAGGGGGAAAGGCCCCGAAGACCTCAACCCCAGGACCCGCGAGCACCCCAACTCGAGGGAAGACCCCCATGAAACCCCGGGCTTTGCAGCTGGAAGGGGCGACAAGTGAGCAGGGAGAGCTGGAGCTGATGGAAGCCCAGATGTCGGGAAACTCCAACGGCCTGCAGTAAGCGGCGCAGAGCTGCAGGTCCCTCACAACGAAGCGCCATCTCCGGTGAGCATCCCTGGCCCCCTGTTGTATATGGTAGTAACTGTGGTGACCCCAGGAACAGGCACCCACATGAGGGTCCGCGCTTTAATTGACTCTGGGTGCGCGCGAGATCTAATCAGCCCCCTAGTAGTGGAGGGGCTGGGACCTAAAGTCACCCCGTTAGCGGAACCCCTGAAGTTTACCCAGATGGATGGGTCCGAAATGAAGGAGGAGTGCATAGCAGAGACTGAGAGCTTAATTCTGGGGACGGGGGAGCACTGGGAGAAGAGAGCTTTCGTCATAACCCCTAATGCCCAATTCCCCATGGTGCTTGGCAGCCCTTGGCTTGGGGCGCACGACCCTTACATAAAATGGAGCGAGGGGAAGATTTCTTGGGTTGACGAACGCTGCCAGAGCCACCGCTGGGACCCAGGATGGGGTCCCGGGCCCCCCGCCCCGCCGTCGCCTGCGGCAGCCCTCGCTCTCGTCCCTGCCATGGTGCCCAAAGAATACAGAGACTTGCTGGAAGTGTTCAGTGAGACCGAGGCGGACGAGTTGCCCCCCCATCGGCTGTCGGACTGTGCCATAGAGCTCCTCCCAGGCGAGAAACTCCCAAAGGGCAAATTGTATTCCATGAGCCCGGCGGAACGGGAAGAGCTGCGGAAGTTTTTGGATAAAAATCTGGCTAGAGGTTTTATCCGCCCCGCCAAGTCCCCGTTTGCGGCGCCTGTGTTGTTCCGAAAGAAAAAGGATGGTGGCTTACGGTTGTGCACGGATTATCGGGGGCTAAACGCAGTCTCCACCTCTAATGCTTACCCCCTCCCGTTAATAAAAGACCTTTTGGCGGAGGCGGCCAAGGGGAAGATTTTCACCAAGTTGGATCTGCGAGATGCCTACTTCAGGGTGCGCATAAGGGAGGGGGATGAACCCAAGACTGCTTTTAACACTCCCTTGGGGCAGTTTGAATACCTCGTAATGCCGTTCGGCTTAAGTGGCGCGCCCGGGGTCTTTATGAGTTTAATCAACGAAGTGTTGCATAAGCATCTATTTAAGGGCGTGTTATGTTACATAGATGATATCTTGATCTATTCCACTGATAAGAACGAACATGTGACTTTGGTCAGAGACGTACTGTCAACCTTACTGAAAAACCAGCTGTTTGTGAAACTGTCTAAGTGCGAGTTTCACCGCGAGTCTGTGGACTTCCTGGGCTATCGCATTTCTCAGAAGGGGTTGGAAATGGACCCGGGGAAGGTGGAAGCGGTGGTGCAATGGGAGGCTCCACGAACGAGGAAGCAGTTGCAGAGCCTATTAGGATTTTGTAATTTCTATCGGACTTTCATCAAGGACTTTGCCAAAGTCACCCTTCCCTTAACAGACTTGTTGAAAACCAAGGGGAGGGGTCCCGAGGCGGGAAAGCCGGGAGAGAAGCTGGCGTGGAATGGGGAGTGTCAGAAGGCATTTGAGGCTTTAAAGACTCTTTTTACCTCGGAGCCCATTTTGGCGCACCCGGACGAGACCAAGGATTTTATAATCCATGTTGACGCCTCGGATGTGGCAATGGGGGGGGCCATCCTACAAAGGGACTCGGAAGGGAAACTGCACCCCTTAGCGTACATCTCAAAAAAATTTAATGAAACAGAGAGAAATTGGTCGGTGTGGGACAAGGAAGCTGCGGCCATTAGATTGGCACTCACGACCTGGCGCCACTGGTTAGAAGGGGCACAGACCCCGTTCGAAATATGGACGGACCATAAGAACCTAGAAGCTTTGCGCACGCAACGGTCCCTCAACGCCAAACAACTGCGCTGGGCTGATTTCTTCTCAAAATTTAACTTTGTGTTAAAGCATTTTCCTGGGAAGGCTAATTCCCTAGCAGACGCGCTGTCCAGATTGCCCCAGCACGAGAGCCTGAAAGAGGAGGTGTTCGATTCCATGTTCTCCCCCCAGCAGCTGGGAGGAGCGGTTGTCACTAGGAGCAAAGCAAAGAAAGCTGAGCTAACCACTGGGGACTGTCAATGGGGGGGGGAATATGCCCCTGAGGAAATAGAGGAATTGGAAGCGGTGGGAGAGTGTGAAAAAAGAGAGGACAATTGTTGGGTCCATGGGGACAAGTTAGTAGTGCCAAAAACCAAGCGCAAGGACATCTTGCTAAATTGTCACTCTTCCAAGCTCGCTGGGCACTTCGGATTCCTAAAAACTCTGAATCTAATCCAACGTCAGTTCTGGTGGCCGCGCATGCGTCGAGATGTCTCAGATTTCGTCTCGGCATGTCAAACCTGCTTAATGTGTAAAAAACGGGGGGGCAAAGTCCCGGGATTGTTACACCCCCTACCCACGGCTTCAAGGCCCTGGGAAGACA
This sequence comes from Lepidodactylus listeri, assembly GCA_029233225.1. Taxonomy (NCBI): domain Eukaryota; kingdom Metazoa; phylum Chordata; class Lepidosauria; order Squamata; family Gekkonidae; genus Lepidodactylus; species Lepidodactylus listeri. The sequence continues at coordinate 6,600,582 of JARCFY010000021.1, read as the reverse complement.
TAGCCATGGATTTTATTACCAATTTACCCCCATCAAAAGGAAAAACAGTGATCTGGGTAGTGGTAGACACTTTCTCCAAACAAGCCCATTTCACTCCTTTCAAGCAATTACCCACCGCCAAAGGGATGGCTAAAGCCTTTTTTAACCAGGTGATAAAATTACATGCTTTTCCGAGACGGGTGGTATCCGATCGCGGAAGTCAGTTCGTTGCCACCTTCTGGCGGGAGCTTTTGAAGTTAATGGACATAGAGCCTGCCTTGAGCTCGGGTTACCATCCAGAAACCGATGGCCAATCCGAGCGAACAAATCAAATCCTGGAACAATTCTTAAGATGCTACACCAACTACCACCAAGACAATTGGGTGGAATTACTACCCTTTGCAGAATATAGCTACAACAATGCAGTGCATTCATCCACTGGAGTCTCACCTTTCATGGCAGTGGGAGGCTTTGAAGGAAAACCGCTCCCTACCCTCAGGGAAGACCCCCAAGCTCCCCCCTCAGACTTTAAAACCTGGTGGTCCGGTCTCCAGGATTCCTGGCCACTGATTGGTAAAGCCTTGGACCAGGCCAAGGAAGACTATAAAAAATATGCTGATCGCGGCCGAGCACCCGGATGGGACCTTCAACCCGGGGACTCAGTTTATCTCTCTACCAAAAATATCCACGGGTTGCAGCCCAGCAGAAAATTGGGATGGAAATATGTTGGACCTTATAAAGTGCTAAGAAAAATCTCTGATGTCTCCTTTGAACTGGAACTGCCTAAATCACTAAGTTCTATACATCCTGTGTTTCATTTCAGCTTGCTGAAGAAAGATCCTGGGCCGAATGCATGGCATCCAGTTCCTCCAGTTCCTCCTCCACTGATGAAGGAGGGGAGTCCACACTACGAGATAACTGAAATCCTGGATTCCAAGACGAGGAGGGGCCACTTGTATTATTTAGTTAGATGGTTAGATTTTGGCCCGGAACACAATGAATGGATTCGTTCTGAACATGTTCATGCCCCCAAGTTAACCAAACTGTTCCATAAAATGTTCCCTGAGAAAGCTAGGTGAAGGGAATTATGGGGAGGGCAGGGTGTCAGAATCAGTTAATTCTGTCAATGTAATCTTGCATGCATACTATGTATTCTGTTATTCCTTTATGTATTGGACCTGTATTCTCTCCTGTCTGGGTCGGGAGGATGACAACCCCTAGGGTGAGAACAAGGAGGCCTCTCTTCCCTGCCTCCGCATTCCAGCTGCTCCGGCAGTAACTTCAAGGGGAGGGAGGCTCTCATCTCTTATCTATGCTAAAGAACCTTGGAGACATGAATTGTTATGTGAACGGAGGGGTCTGGTTTGGAAAGGGAAATTTACTGCTTAACACCTCACTTTTTTCCTGTGTGAACCAAACGGTCAAGACACCTTTTAGCCCGCCAATTTTCCCTCCTGGGGATTGGCTACCTATGGGTAATTCAAACTCCTTGGAATGGTATAATAGACCCGCTTGTATTATTTGTCTCATCTCTGACAATACCCCGAGACGCTGTACTAATGTAGGCATAGGCAATAAAGAACTGTGGTTAACCAACCGAGATCTGATCCTTGACTACTTTGAACAGGACTCTCACAGGTCCCCAGCCACTGTAACACTAAGCAGAAATTGCCGCAAGTCCAGATGGCATTCTGGCTTTCTCTCTGGGCCTCACACTGCAAATGAGATTAGCTTTTGTGAAGCCTTTCATGGCAGCGGCATTATTGACCAGGGGTTCCAACATATTGCCCACCACACCTACCACCTCCTTTCCTGATGCCCACCAAGTGTTTTGAGAACACCAGAACATATGTTGGATCAGGCCAATGGCCCATCCAGTCCAACACCCTGTGTCACACAGTGGCCAAAAATACCAGCTGCCATCAGGAGGTCCAGCAGTGGGGCCAGGACACTAGAAGCCCTGGCCCCACTGCTGGACCTCCTGATGGCCCCTGGTATTTTTGACCACTGTGTGACACAGGGTGTTGGACTGGATGGGCCACTGGCCTGATCCAACATCACTCTCCATTTTGAGAGAGCGAGTGCAATCCGGTAGGGCTTTTGCCCAACAAGGCTTCTGATCAGCTGCTGGAGATTTGATTGGCTGTGCAGATTTTTAAAAACGTTGCTTTGGCAGCAGCTGCCACCACCACCACACAAGGATCTTCACTGTGTGACTGAAGGTAAGCTGTGGCGGCCATTTTGCGGCGGCCATTTTGGGGCTGTACCCAACAGACTTTGTCAGAATTTCAAAGATGAACACATGGGCAGGTTACTTTGTGGGCTCTCCACCCCTTTGCTTCTGCACCCCACCTGATTGCGCTCTCCCTCTGAGCTCACTTTGCCTTGCACCACTGAAATGTAGCACTTTACTCTGCTCTGGTTCGACCTCAGCTGGAGTCTTGTGTTCAGTTTTGGGCACTACAGTTTAAGGAGGCGATAGAAAAGCTGGAGCATGTCCAGAGGAGAGTAATAAAGATGGCGAGGGATCTGCGACCTCATTTGGAATAAGCTTCCAATATCAGGAACTTAAAAGTCATTCAGTGTGCGGCCACACTGCAAACAGGTATAACAAGATTGATGTGGACAAGTGGTTGCGTCAAAGGGAGAGTTTTTGGATTTTTCGCCCACGTTCAGATCAGCCACCGGAACTTAATCGGGAATTGGAGAACTCCAGTTTCTTATAAACAGCCTGAGCTTTTCCCCTTTAAGAATGTGGGATGTCGCTGGAGTTAAGTTACGTTGAGTAAAATGCTTTTACTATATAGTCATCCACAGTGGAGTAAACCATTAAGGCATCCCAATTCACCAGCTAGTGAGGATTTGTTCCCCTTGTAAAGAGTTATTGGCGCCCGTCTGAGAAACCTTTTTGGTGAGTGTTAATATAAACCTTACCTATGTTTTTGTGTTTAAAACTGTGTAAAACTGGAAATACGTTGTTGTTTAATTGCGGTTCTTTCGTAGGAGATCTTGTTAGCATTGAAGCTTCTGGCCATTGTGAGCAGCTTTGTGCAGACATACTAGGTATATCTGTACTTCAAGTTTTGTGATGGTGGTGGTGTGTAATAAGGGCTGTATTTGACTTTTGTATAATTGTTTTTGTATATTTTAGTTTCCCGTGAAAAAGGATACACGAAACAAAGTTTCTTTGTTAGAATCTTTGTTGGAATCTTTGTCGGAAACTTTATTGCTATGTTTTACAGTGGAACTATGCACAAGATACGGTTTGGAAAAGCTTTATTGTTATGATTATATTGTCTATTATATTTAAATTGTAAAAGCACCAACATGAGTTGTATTATTCTTTGACGCTTTTGTCACACAACTGGTATTTTTGGCTACTGCGTGACAGAGTGTTGGACTGGATGGGCCATTGGCCTGATCCAACATTGGCTTCTCTTATGTTCTTATGTCTGGAGACCAAGTCCTATGAGGAAAGGCTGAAGGAACTGGGTATGTTTAGCCTGCAGAGGAGACGACTGAGAGGTGATATAATAACTATCTTCAAGTACTTGAAGGGCTGTCCTGTAGAGGATGGTGTGGAGCTGTTTTCTGTTGCCCCAGAAGGTCGGACCAGAACCAACGGGTTGAAATTAAATCAGAAGAGTTTTCGGCTAAACATTAGGAAGAACTTCCTAACAGTTAGAGCAGTTCCTCAGTGGAACACGCTTCCTCGGGAAGTGATGAGCTCTCCTCCTTTGGAGGTTTTCAAACAGAGGCTCAATGGCCATTTATACTCCATGGAACCAGCGGAGTGGGCGGAGCTCCAAAAGTTTTTGGACAAAAATCTAGCTAGAGGGTTCATTCGCCCTGCCAAATCTCCGTTTGCTGCCCCTGTCCTCTTCCGAAAAAAGAAGGATGGGGGGCTGAGGTTGTGCACCGATTACTGGGGTTTAAATGCAGTCTCCACCTCGAATGCCTACCCGCTGCTGCTTATTAAGGACTTATTAGCAGAGGCGGCAAAGGGAAAGATCTTCTCCAAGTTGGATTTACGCGATGCCTACTTCCATGTTCGCATTAAGGCAGGCGATGAGTACAAGACAGCTTTTAATACCCCCCCTGGACAGTTCGAATACCTGGTTATGCCGTTCGGCTTGGCTGGGGCTCCTGGGGTCTTCATGAGTCTCATTAATGAAGTATTGCACAAGCACTTATTTAGGGGGGCCCTCTGTTAGCTTGATGACATCATTCTTTATTCCCCTGACATGGACTCTCATGTAAAACTGGTGAGGGAGGTACTGGCCACCCTGAAAGAGCACAAGCTGTATGCTAAGCTGTCCTAGTGTGAGTTCCACTGCAAAGAAATTGATTTCTTGGGCTACCGCATTTCTCCTCGGGGACTGGAGATGGATCTAGCCAAAATAGAGGCTGAGGTCTCCTGGGAAGCCCCTAGAACTCGCAAGCAACTACAATCCTTTCTTGGATTTTGCAATTTCTATAGAACCTTTCTCAAAGACTTTGCAAAGGTGACCCTACCCCTCATGGACTTACTGAAAACGAAGGGGCGGGGTCCCGATGCGAACAAGTTGGGAGCGCGTCTGGCTTGGTCCTGGGAGTGCCAAGACGCATTTGAGACTTTGAAATCCCTGTTCACTTCTGAGCCCATCCTTGCCCACCCCGATCAGGCTCAAGAATTCACTGTACATGTAGATGCTTCTGATGTGGCCATCAGGGGGGCGATCCTGCAAAAAGGGGAGGATGGTTTGTTGCATCCCTTAGCTTATATCTCTAAAACGTTCACCGAGACTGAGCGGAATTGGTCCGTGCGGCTATCTGGCTAGCCCTCTGTACCTGGAGGCACTGGCTGGAAGGGGCGCAAAAGCCTTTCGAAATCTGGACTGACCATAAAAACTTAGAGGCTTTGCGTACCCAGAGGACTCTAAATGCGAAACAGCTCAGATGGGCTGATTTTTTCTCTAAGTTCAACTGATTCAGTGAATTTAGGCAGATCATGAGAGGGAGGGCAGGAAGGGTTGCCTCAGTGCTCAGTTCTTGCGGCCCTGTCTTACACGCCCAGGGAAATGCTGATCGCCACTCTGGGGTCAGGAAGCAATCCTGGAGGGTCTTTTTTGGTCATCTTCTGGGTTTGGAACAGGGGTCACTGCGGGTGTGGAGGGAAAGGTATTTGTGAATTTCCTGCATCGTGCAGGGGGTTGGACTACATGGCCCTGAAGGTCCCTTCCAACTCTATGATTCTATGACAGGCAGGCCAGAACATGGAAACAGCTGTCCCTTCTCCTCACTCCCCCCACAGCTCTCAGATGAGCGACCCACGACAGCGAAGAGCTTCCAAGCCACCGTCTCTTTCTCTCCACCTCATTCTCACCATTACTTGTCCAGAGAATTTGGCTAAGTGGTCAAGAAAGACAGGGAGAAAGAGTCGGATAGCCAGGGGGCTCCAGGGTTTGGAACCAGGCCCCTTGCTGAGGAATGGATCCCTCACACATACTGACGATGCCGACTTCTGACGCCGGCCCTGTGGGATGTGAAGGTGTCCGTCCGCAGCTGTCAGGCGTTTCCCTGCACCTGCTCCAAGAGGACAGGAAACATGCCACATTATTTATTTATTTATTTATTTATTTCATGTGATTTATATCCCACCCTCCCCGTCATAAGGCGGGCTCAGGGCGGCTAACAACATATCCATACATACATAATTTAAAACATTAAAAACATTAAAACATATAATCCAACATAATATCATACAGATGGCGTATCATCAAATTCAGCGCAGCACCCGAATACCACCTTAAAACAGCTACAAACTGGCGGGTGGAATCGGTCCAGGGCCAGATGTAGATCTCAATACTGGGCGGCCTCTACCCGAAAGCCTGGTGGAAGAGCTCCGTCTTGCAGGCCCTGCGGAACTGTGAATAGTCCCGCAGGGCCCTGATGTCATCCGGGAGCTCATTCCACCAGTACGGGGCCGCCACAGAGAAGGCCCTGGACCTTGTACCCGCCAGCCAGGCCTCCTTTGGCCCTGGGAGGGTCAGGCGATTTTGGGAACCAGACCGTAGTGCTCGCTGGGGAACATATGGGGAGAGGCGGTCCTTTAAGTAAATAGGTCCCGAGCCATAGAGGGCTTTATAGGTAAGCACCAGCACCTTGAACCTTATCCGGTATGCTATAGGCAGCCAGTGCAGTGCCCTCAGCACAGGCTGGACATGGTCCCTCACAGGAAGGCCCATTAGCCATCAGGACACGAGATACTATTTTTGTCACTCACTGGTGCATTATCAGATCTGTGGGCTTTGCAGGACAGGATGTTCTTGCTTCCCCTGGTTGGCTATAGCCCACTGAATCCCCCAAATGTTGTTCGGGGGTGGGGGGTCAGCAAACTGTCAGATAGGGGACAAAATGGGGGTCCAAACTGGGAAAGGGCAATGCAGAATGCTGTGCCATTGAAGGAACTATGTGGCTGGATACAGGTAGAGAAAGGGAGAAAGCTTGGCAAAGCCTTGCCCGATTCGGTGGGAACCTCATATTCTTTGTAAGGGGCCGTTCTGCCCTTTAAGTGGCTTCCACAGTAATTAAACCTTTCCTCCGGTTCTAGCAAGGTTTCCCTCGCTCTCAGTATCCCATGGGTATTTATACTCCCGCCTCAACCTGCCATGAGGAGTCAATGAGAGCTGAATTGAGTTCCAGCTCTTTTAGAGCAATTGGAATTCAGGTGTCTGGCATTCAGTTTCACGTCTGGGCATATGTGCTTCCTTTAAAAGGGTGGCAGATAAAATGATTGTCTTTTCCTATTCCTCTGTAATTAGTACATTCTTTAATGAACCTGGTTCTTGCAGCTGTGCAGTGCATTGTTCACGATTCAGAAAACATAGGATGGATAGCGGAGGAACGAAAATATATATATTCATTCCATACGTTCCCTTGGGCTTTAGGTAACATTTTAAAGATTCATTGTGAGTCGGGGGGCGGGGGGGGGGAGAAGAGAGTGATTGAAGAGTTGTCTCTTCCCAGCAATTTCCATCTAAAGGAGGAAAGTAAATCAACCGTTTGGCATAATCGTGATGGGAAAGGTTTGAAGATGTCTTTATTTCAAAGCGTTTCTGTGATGTTTCCGGCCTCCCCTGGAGCCATGCCTTTTCTGGAGCGCAGGAAGAGAAAAGAAGAAAAGGATGTTGTGGGTCCAGCCTGAATGCGGCAAGGAAGGATCTAATTTGTGAATCGTAAACATCAAAACAACAGTCCCCAGTGTGGCTCCCATGAGCACCACAGTGCACAGCACATGTCCTGACGCCCACAAAGGTTTTTTAGAAGGTGGGTGGAGCCAAATGGGGCTTTTGCCCAGCAAGGCGTCTGATTGGCCATGAGACTGCCATTCACATAGAGAAGGGTTGTGTGGCTCACCACCTGCCTCCTCGACATACAATGGTCTCCCGCAGTTTTCCCGCTACACTCCGCCCCTTGGTGACCACGCAACCTTCGTCCACGGTTTCCTTGTAGCAGCTTAGGGTTTGATTATTGATATATTTACATATGTACAGACATTCCCCAAGACCCTATTCTCTCGTGCACAGCCTTCAGTCATCAAAGAGGGTCTTGAGGGCACGACAGTCAAAAAAGAAAAAGAAAACAAGTATTAGTCAAAGGTTATTCTTTCCTCCTTAAATTTGCTGGGGAAGCAGCATTAGCTGCCATGACCCAATACGTGGCTCCCGGGCCTTTACTGATAATCTCTCCTGCTTGGTTGGGTTTGTCCGGGTACCCAACCCAAGCCTTCTGCCCTGCTGTAAGGTCAACATCTGTGGATCCAAATCCTCTGTTTCCTCTTATAGTAGGTTGCCCTGGACTTGTCACTTCCTGTATATCAGGCATGTGTGCTTTTCCACCTATCAACTGAGCAAACACATCAACCTGCCTTACAGTCTAGATCATGTGGACTGGTATTATGCAGAATTACCTGTAGTTTTCCCTGGTAATCATGATCCACTACCCCTCCTAACACCTGGAGATCCTTGAGAGCTAGGCAAGATCGTGGGGCAATCCAACCATAAGTTCCAGGAGGGACCGTGACCGCAATCCCTAGAGGAATGGTCACCTGTCCCCTTGCAGGGATAGTCACTGCCTTTGGCGTTACCAAATCTGCCCCTGCACTGTCAGGCATGGCCCAAATAGGTAACATACCATATGGATGAACTTTCCAAACTTTTAAATGTGGCACTGGGGAGGGCACCTTCAAGCCCACCATCCTCGGAATGCCTGCTCCCAGAGGCCGACTGTTCAATTCAAACTCTGCTTGTTTCCAAACTGTCCCCCATTTTCTCAGGGAATGATTGGGAGTTAGCTGCCATATTTTTTGTTTCAATAATCCATTCATCCTTTCTATTAAACCTGCCACTCTGGGGTGGTGGGGAATGTGGAATACTCACTGGAGGTGCCATTCACGAGCCCAGTCCTGTACCTGTTTTCCTCGAAAGTGGCTACCATTATCTGTTTCAACTGCTAGGGGTACTCCATACCATCTGATACGAAGATCCAAACCTCTGATAGTACTCTGTTGGGTGGCTCTGGCACACGGTTAATTCAACAGGTAACCTGAGCAAGTATCAACCATGGTCAGCAGGTATTGCCATCTACCATGCTGCAGTAGAGGACCGATGTAATCTGCTTGCCATATCTGCCCAGGTGCTTTGCCTCTGTGAAGCTGTTCCATAAGGACCTTCGAAAGAGGAAGCTGCTTGAAAGCAGAACACAGTTCACATCCAGCAGTTACTGTATTAGTGGCATCTACAGAACAAGGAATACCTCACTGCAATGCCCATTCCTGGGTGACCTTGGCACCCAGATTTTTCATGAGCCCATCAGGCAAGGATCAACAGTTCATCTCCCTGATCCTAAGTGGACTCAACGGCTCACACACAGGCCAGCTGATCAGCAGCTTGGTTATACAATGCTTCAGGAGTGCCAGAAGCATGCCCACCAACATGCCTTACATTCATAGATATGTGTGATAGTAAATCGTCAATACACTGCCATAACTTCTGTCTTCACAATGGGTGCTTATGAATGGTAAAACCCTCCTTTTTCCATCTGGGAAACCAGGTTGTCAGTACTTTAGATACTGCCCAAGAGTCTGTATAGACAGGGGTCCTTTCGAGCAGGAGCTCGGGGTAGCTCAGCTCCGGGAGTTGGTGCCAGCCCCCCCCCCCCCATGGGGGAAATGCCTCCTTGTGTCATGGCTGCAGCAAAAGGAGCCCGTCCCCTTGTTCCTCCGACCAGCCTTCTGAAGGCTTCAGCCACCACTGAAGCTATCCTCCCAGAATAGTGGTATTTCTGAGGCTTGGATTAGTAGCTGTCCCCTCTCTGCCAGCTCTTCCTTCCTCCCTCCCCGCTCTCTCTTCCTTCTTTCCCTCTCTCTCTTCTTTCTTTCTCTTTCTTTCTTTCTTTCTTTCTTTCTTTCTTTCTTTCTTTCTTTCTTTCTTTCTTTCTTTTTTTCTTTCTTTCTTGCCTTAGACTTCCAGTGATGTCAGGTGGTATAGCATACGCAAATAAGTTATGCTAATGAGTTATGCTAATGAGCTCCTGCACCTCTTTTTCTACGAAATGATCCCTGTGTATAGACATATATTGCATCATCCTGTTGTTCTACAGCTTGCTTTATGGCCATTAACACAGCCATTAACTCTGCATATCAGCTGGACTTTCCTTTCCCAGCTCTAGTTAGTGTGAGTTGGGTCAGCTATACCCGTTTCCCCCCCTATACTTGGCTGAACCAATGGTAAACCAAGTAGCTTCACAAGTCACTTCGGTGTAAGGGGGAGCCTCTTTACCGGGTGATTGCTCAATTGTCTTAACATCTCCTGTCAGTTCCTCACCCAGTGGTTGAGAGCCAACACCTGTTCCTGCAAGGCGCTCACTCCCTGGGAACCCGGGCAAGCCCTCTCCGAGATATACCACTTTCATTTGGCAATGGAAGATTGCTGAGCTTTGCCAACCCGAGGACAGGCTGATTCCTCTTTTACCCAGTTCATGGTAGGTATACTGGGTCTCATTCCTACTGGCTCTTGGCTGGTGCGTCTCTCTGTCTCAACTAGAGCCCAGTAGCATGCTAGCAGTTGACGTTCAAAAGAAGAGTAGTTTGCCACGGCATCAGGCAGCCTCCGCAACCAGAAGCCTAAAGGCAGACGTTTCCCTCCTTGCCCTTTTCGCCACAAACTCCATACAGCCACCTCTGGGTTAGCAGACACTTGAAGCTCAAATGGAAGCCCTTTCACAAAAGGACCGAGGGGCATCGCAGTTTCTACAGCAGCCTTTGCCTGTGCTAGTGCTACCCGCTGATGTCCCCCCCCCCCATTCAAATTGAGCATTCTTCCTGGTTACCTGGTAAATTGGGCACAGGATCTGAGCAAGTTGTGGTATATGCTGTCTCCAAAAAACCATAAGACGCATGATGCGCCGGGCCTCCCTCTTAGAGGAAGGGGACTGCAAGGCTGCGATCACATGTAGCACCTTTTCCGGTATGCGATCCTGTCAGCATACTATTTTGTAATGCAGGCAAGATGACAGCTCAGGTAAAGCATAGGTAGATCATCTTGATCTAAGAGTGACAGCAGAGGGATCATGTGTACAAGCCACGTGATAGAATTGCATCAGCTTTACTGTAGTCACAGTGACTCAGCACTGTGTTCTGATTGGTGATTATAGATATATATTCAATGCTATTAGACTGTACGTTTTTCTCTCTGGATTATTATTTGCCTGCGTAGCATTCTGTCCGTTTGTGTGAAGATTCTACCAGTGTTATATATGGACTGTAAATACTTTAATGTAAATAAACCACTATATATTTGAGCACTAGCCAGCACTGTCTTGTGGACTTTATCACCATGCTTCAATTGCACTGACAGATCTGGCCCATATCACCCCTAGGAACTGTACCCATTGAGCCAGGGTTGCCAGGTCTAGGTTGGCAAACACCAGGTCTAGGTTGGCATGGATCCAGGAGAGGGCGGGGTTTGGGGAGGGGCCTCAGCATGGTGCAGTGCCATAGAGTCCACCCATCAAAGCAGCCATTTTCTACAGGGGAGCTGATCTCTGTCAGCTGAGGATCAGCTGTAAAAGCGGGAGATCCTCAGGCCCCACCTGGAGGCTGGCAACCCTATGTTGAGCTGGGCCCTGTATTGTCTTTGGGTTGATCTCCCATCCTTGAGATCGCATATGATCCACTCCAGCGGCCAGTCCTTACCGCACCTCCTGCTCTGTAGGGCCTGAAATCGTAATATCGTCAATAGAATGGGCCATAAACAAAGCAGGACTCAAGGCTGTCTGACGCAGGTCTCTTGCCACGAGTCCATGGCATAGGGAGGGGCTATGCAGACACCCTTGTGGTAGGACTTGAAATGTGTTTTAGGATTTATACGGTGAATCCTTGTTTGCGTGCTACCTTAAAGGAGTTAAAACTTATAGAAAATTTTTTAGAAGACATACTGGGAGACTTCCATATTTCAGGCCAACGAGTACAAAGTGTTGGAAAAACTGTGGGCAAATAGGGGATTACATACACGGTTGGTGGCATTGCCCATTCATTAAAAAATATTGGCAGCAAATTCTTAAACCTATTTATATAATCAGAGGGTACAACTTAACAGAAAGGCGAGGGATGGTCCTCCTTGTATATTGGCCAAATCCTAAAGAAAACACAAAATGTAATAAAATTAATTTCTTATCTGTTAGCAACTGCAAGATTATTAATTGCAAAAAAAATATGGAGAGACAAATCCTGTCATAAAAAAAATTATGGGACCACTTTATTCTCAGTCAACTATTTCTAATTTGATTAGCTTTCAAAAATCGTTTCAAATGCTTTGGTATCCTGTAATAGGATACTTAAACAGAAAGAAACATAATTCCTAATAATCCGTATTACCGGGACCCATTAATTCTTTTAAAGGCAGTAAGCGAAATAAGCTCTGTACAGTGATTTACTGTTATATGTCGATTTGTATTATCTTGAGGTATAGTCAACGCTAATGTTTTGTATGATGCTTAATTAAAAATAATAAAAATATTACAGACAGTTCAGTTCCTCTTGAGAACATGGCTGCTTTGGAGGGTGGACTCTATGGGATTACACTGCTTGAGTGCAGGTTTGGTTTCTGCCTTCGCCACACTTTTCCCATCACGGCACATGGAGATACACAAGCTAGAGAGCTTGAGTGAGAGAAAACACACTACACCACCATTAAGTCGTACCCTTCAGCAGAACCACCAGTTTTGATTAAGAACTGGTCTCTGCAAATCTGAGAAGGCCCGGGTTTCTTTTCTCCACACACCTTCATCTCCTGTCTTGTAAAAACAAAACAAACCCTTACTGAGGAGATAGCTCAAGACAAGCAGCTGTGTTAGCCTGTCTGTAGCAGTAGCAAAGAGCCAGAGTCCAGTGGCACCTTCAAGACTAACAGAATTTGTGGCAGGGGAGGAGCTTGCATGTGTCTTGAAGGTGCTACTGGACTCTTGCGTTTTCCTAACCCTTACCGAGTCTGTGCCATAACCATGGATTGGATATTCAAGGAACACATTTGAAAACGCCTTTCAATTATTAAAATTCATAAGAGTGATTTATGGGGAGGGGTTAAAACAGCTGGCTGCCAATATAAATGTGCTTAGAGAAAGTCCGCCAACACATCCAAAAATGGATGAAAAACAGAAAATAATTTCCTGGCTCAGAAGACAAAGGAAAGGCCCGAGGGGGGAACCAGCCCGTGAAAAATTCATGCCATTGCCCCCCTCTCTCAATGGCTGCGTTTAAGCCCAGATGGATTGTCACTACACCTTTATTATTTACTAGAAATAAGGCCTGCTGTGGAAATAAATACAACTGGCTCTAGAAAGGGGCTCTGGGAGAGTGCCAAGGCCTTGGGCACTCGGCGTCAATTTGCTGTGGCAACCTCAGCAGGGTATAATGACACAGAGTCCACCATTTCCTCCAGAGCAACTGATCTCTGCTACCTGAAGAGCAGTTGTAATTTTGAGTGATCTCCACCCCTCACCTGGAGATTGGCAACAATGGTTCTCCAGGAGGAAATGGCTGGTTTGGAGGGTGAGATCTATAGCATTGTACCCATCTGAGGTCACGCCCCTCCTCAAACCCCACCCTCTCCAGGCTCCACCCCTCAAATCTCCAGGAATTTCCCAACCTGGAGATAGCAACCCTATCTCCTTCCCACCCAACCATCAATCCACCTTTATCTGCCCCTCTGATTTCAGCTTTCCATCTCCTCCCTCCCCCCTTCTGGAGAGCAGTTGTAATTCTGAGTGATCTCCAGCCCTCATGGAGCCAAGGGTGTAGATTTTCCAATTCCCGGGGGGGGGGGGCAAAGGCATTGTTATGCTAGGTCCTTAAAAGAACCAAGGCCCAGAGTCATCATAAGGAGGAGCCAGTGACATCAAAGGCCATTGTCACTATCTATGGAGGCGGAGCCATGTGGGATTTAGGAAGGGGCTCGCCAGAAATTTAGGGGGGCCTGGGAACCCTTGGGAACCCCCTAGCCATGCCCCTGGGCTGGGCTAAACCCAGGAAAAGGCGGGAGTTGGCCCGTGGTTATAGTGGTATCTCAGTGGTCTCCTGCTGTGTTCTTTATTTAAACTCACTTTTAGAGTAGTCACTTTAAGATCTGCAAATATACATACCATGTGCATAAGACAAAAAAAATGTCACAAATTTGAAAGTAAGGAGGGCAACACAGAAAAGTCTGTAGGAGAACATTTTAAAAGTTCTCCTGGACATTCATTTACAGGAGTTTTGTTTCTGCCTTATTCATAAGAGTGACTTTGTACTGAAATTTACTAAATCATGGCATCAGAGATAGCTTTGTTTGGTAAATGCAGGGCTGGAGTCTCTGAGCCAGAATATCGAACAGTTGCTGTGCACTCAATTTCTGAGCAATGTACAGAGTTCAGAGTAGCAGCAACCTTCTTCTCACTTCAAACTCATATCCTACAACTGAGTACAAGTCCCAGTGTAAGCCAGCAAGGCATTTTATATGCTCTTATGAACTTTAAATCATAAGTTTGACCTTTGGGTTGGTTTTCTGCCTAAGGCAAAGGCACTCTCTATTGCTATGAGAGGCTCCAGCCCACAGCGGAAGACTTCCTTCAGAGTTCACACTTACATGGAGACCAGAATTCCATATCAAAGAGCTCTCACATCTACTTCACACGTTCCCACCACCAGGGAGACCAAGACTCCATTTCAAAGGGTCCTTTTCTCCTTTACGCTGGCCCCTTCACACCTGCCCCCAAAGATCCAGAAAGAGATTAAGTTGCCCAGCAACTAATCGCCGACCATCAAGTGACCTGGCCGAAGCCAGCACGAGACCAGAGATTGGAGCCAAGATGACCGACCAGAAGGCCCAGGTGTTAGATCCTGATTAGCACCTAGATTTGCAATATTCTCCACTCCTTCCTGCCCCCTCCTCACTATGACACTGGCCAATAGAAAGACTAGGAAAGGACGGACAACCTAGTGGGTGTGACAATGGGATGTGGTCAGCGCAGCCCGCCCTAATGCCACCTGATAAAAGATCTTGCACAACAGAAACAGCTAGCTAGCCTGCCCTCTTCGACCCCTATCTTCTTACCAACCTCTCATGTCCAGCTTCCTGTACCCAACACCTTGCCTCCATCTTTAATCCCTGGTTTGCGCAGCCAGGACTGGAGCGTGTATCTGCAGGTTCAGATCTCGTTCCCCCTAGTTTTCTCATTCATCCCTCCCTCGATCTTCTCATGGACGTGAACCACCCATCACCAAGACAGGTAACGTAACTCCCCCTCAACGATACTCCTGCTCATGCAACAGTGCTATTTTCTGTCTGATTTCCTTAGGTCTTGTGTGTATGTGGTTTTATCATTATTCCTTGTACGCTTGAACAATGTCTTGCAGTAAACACCATTCAAAGAAACCACTCAGCCTCTGCGCCTATTTTCTGAGAACTCCTGGAAGGGGTGGGACCTTGGTATAGTTGGCAAGAACCCATTATTTTGCCAATTGCTGAACGTAAATTAAAGCAATTCGGCTAACACCAGAGCACTGAGCCTATTCCCCAGGGGCTGCCATTCCACTTTGCAACCTGCCATTCCAGTCCCACAGCACAGATTCTATTGCTAGGGATCATCATTCCATTCTGGGGACCACAATTCCAGACCCAGAGAGCCAGTTTGGTGTAGTGGTTAAGTGCACGGACTCTAATCTGGGAGAACCAGGTTTGATTCCCCACCTGCTGGGTGACCTTGGGCAATCCATAGTTCTGTCAGAGCTGTTCTTGAAAAAAGAACAGTTTCTGTCAGAGCTCTCTCAGCCCCACCTGCGAGGGGTGGGAGAGGGCTTGGCAGGCTGGTTGTTGGAGCAGTGCAGGCCTTGGCCGTTGCAGTCGGGGGTGGGGGGTGGGGGAGAGAGCTTGGAGGGCCCCGTGGCTGGGAGCTGTGTGGGCCTTGCCGCTGAAGCCCGGGGGGGGGAGGCTTACCTGTGGCCGTTTCCTCCTCAGCCATGAGGTCCCCCCCCCATGAGTATCGCGGGTCCCTCTGCTTGTGTGTGTGTGTATATATGTATGTATATATATATATATATATATATATATATATGAAGATGGCCCAATAAATGGGGCACTTTCCTTTCCCAGTGCTTAAAATAATGCTTGTTCTGATCTGCCTAAGACTTGGCTTCCAACGCAGCTGAGAATCCCACCTAGTGATGCCAACTGACCCAAAGAACATAATGTGGCCTGCTCCAGTTCTGTGGATATCCAAGAACCAGGAGAAGCTGCTGCTCTGGGCCACGATGTCACCCTTGTTAAGTCTGAAGAACAACCCGCTGTTAGGGTTGCCAACTCCACGTTGGGAAATTCCTGGACATTTTGGGGGTAGAGCTTGGGAAGGCATGGTTTGGGCTTCTTTGGTGGCCTCCCATACAAGTACTAGAGGCAGTGTGGTGTAGTGGTGTAATGGTTAACAGCACAGACTCTAATCTGGGAGAACCGGGTTTGATTCCCCACTCCTCTAGATGCAGCCAGCTGGGTGACTTCGGGTCAGTCACAAGTTCTCTCAGAGCTGTTCTCTCTCAGGAGCAGTCCTCAAAAGAGCTCTCTCAGCCCCACCTACCTCACAGGTTGTGGGGAGGGGAAGGGAAAGGAGACAGTAAGCCACTTCAAGTGAAGGGAAGGGCATAAATCCAATCTCTTCTTATTCTACTACTAACTAGGGCCAACCCTGCTTTGCTCCTGAGGTCTGAGCAGAATGAACTAGGCTGGGCCATCTAGGGCAGGGTAAAAGACATACAGAAGTGGTTTGCCATGGCCTGCCCCTGAAGTAGAGACCCTGGGCTGGCTTGCTTATTTATTTATTTACTTCTTCATATTTATAGCCCGCCCTTCCCAGAAGCGGGCTCAGGGCAGGTAACAACATATCATTTATACAAAATATATCTATATATCTAATTCCGAAGGCGCCCCCTGTGTGCGGATATCTAAATCCGCGCAGGGGGGGCACCTGGGAGGCAGAGAGGTTTTCCTACGCACGGGGGGCACTCCCCCCGTGTGCAGAAAAATCCAAAACGTTTGAAAAAATATTCGGGGGATGTGCTGGCGGCGGCGGACGAGCGGCCGGGCAGCGGCGGGTGCAGGCTGTGGCTGAGCTGGCGGCCGGGCGGCAGGCTGTGGCCGAGCCGGTGGGTGCAGGCACCGGTGGCAGCGGAGCAGCCTGTGCCGCGGGCCTCAGTGGCGCTCGCTGGGGGAAGGGGGGAAAGAAGGACGGACTGTGGGGGGAGGGGGAGAACTGGTGGGCCCAGCGAGTTGGGGAAAGGGTGGAAAGTGAGAGAGCCGCTGGGAGTCTCTGGGGGGGAAGGCGGGCCCGGTGAGAGCTGCCGAGGCCCGCCGGGAGTCTCTGGGGGGTGGGAAGGGGGCGAGCTCCTTCTCTCCCCCCCCCCGGGAGTATCACGGGTCCCCACCTTGTTAGTTAATATAATAGCATTAAAATTTTAAACATCATCATAAATATTAAAATAGTGGTCCCAGCTAATAACAACAACAACAAAAAATTCTGGTTCTGGGAGGTTCCTGACCATCGCCCGTAGTTGTTAACTGAGTGTCAGGCACCTCTGGGAGGCCATCTATCGGCGCCCGCTGCCTCAGCCGAAGGCCTGGCGGAATAGCTCCGTCTTGCAGGCCCTGCGGAATTGAAGTAGACCCCACAGGGCCCTGATCTCAATGGGGAGCCTGTTCCACCAGGCAGGGATCAAGGCGGAAAAGGCTCTGGCCCTGGTCGAGGCAAGATGGAAGTATTTCGGGCCAGGGACGACCAGGCAATGTCCCCTCTAAGCTTTGGAACCTTGTGAGCAAAAACTCTACTTTGTGAGCAGCTGGCATTAAAGCTGTGAGGGAGCGATCTGGCTACTGCATGAATTAGTTTGCTCCGGAGCCATCTTTCCTGAGCCGAGACAAAAATGTGTGAGCCGGAGGCTAAAAAACTGTGAGCTAGCTCACACTAACTCAGCTTAGAGGGAACACTGCTACCAGGAGGTGTTGATCCATAGAGCGTAGTGCTCTTCGGGACATATGTGGGATATATGTTGGTCCTAGGCCGTTTCTTGGAGGTCACCCATCAAAGGATTTACCTGAGCTGACCTCGTCTAGTGTTATGTATTGACCATGCGGTCGCCAGGGGTCATTTTGTAGAAAAAGAGGTGCAGGAGCTCATTAGCATGACTCATTTGCATAGCTCATTTGCATATGCCTCACCCCCTAACATACCGAAAGTGTGTCAGAAGGCAACACCCACCCCTCAGGCTCCACTCCACAGGTAAGTGAAACTGACCTGCTCTTCCTCCATTCCCTTCCCCATCCAAGACTTTGTGCAATAAAAATAAGCGTAAAGAACACACCCTCATTCTCTTCCTGCTCCCTTGAAACCACCAGGTTTCAAGGAGACTTGAGATACCCAGGACAGGTGCACCATCCATCCCTTCCCCTCCCCACAACAAGACACCCTGTGAGGTAGGTGGGGCTGAGAGAGGTCTTTTGAGAACTGCTCATGAGAGAACAGCTCTGAGAGAACTTGTGACTGGCCCAAGGTCACACCAGCAGCTGCATGTGGAGGAGTGGGGAATCAAACCCGTTTCTCCCAGATCAGAGTCCAACTCCTGACCACTACACCAAACTGATGGGGTGGAAGCGGCTGAAGGGTTGGTGAAATTTCTCCAGTACTTATGTGCCATGTGCTCAGATAAAAAATGGTATACTTAGAAAATGTATATGCCTCCTTGAGCAAGTCTCTGGAAAAGCAGCACACAGTCATAAAAGGAACAATGATAAAATTATCAATGTTAAAACAAAACATTAAAAACAATAAAGACCCTAGCAGGGCTTTCCCCGGGGCGCTGCGCCTCTGCACTGCTCGGGGAAGCTGAGGAGGGGGCGGGGCTTGGTCATGTGCCCGCCCCCTGGGCTCCTCACTCCCGGAGCTGCGCTCCTGTGCGCTCCTGCTCCAACGGACCCCTGGCGGTCGCCATGTGCTCCAGCAATGGCGACCGCCATGTGGCCGGAGCACATGGCCAAGAAACTACCTGAGCTTCAGCCAGGTAGAACAAAGGCCAGGTGGATTCGAACCGGCCACCAATCATGTACCTAGGTTTCTCCCAGGGAACCTATGAGATGTAGATAGACTTCTAATAGCCTATCAGGCCAGTTGGGCGAGGTCAGGGGATTATCCCTGACCAGCATAAAAGGAGGGCTCGGAGCCCTGGGTTGTATGCTTCATCCGGACCAGCAATAAAGATCTAGCTGTTTCACTACTCCATGGACTCCCGACTCCAATACTTAACATCTAGCTTTCCAAATCTGCCACCATCAGCCATCCAGGTCAGGGTGCAAAGATGGTTCCTGCTATTGATTTAGCTACTCGGCCTCTCTCGATCTCTCATTCAGAGCCTTTTTGTTTCTGAACAAAGACGGAAGGCACTAGAGGGAGGCCGCCTCCCACACCTGTTTCCAGAGGTGGGGGCAGACAGAGCGGGTGGGGGGGCTCCCCCGCCATTTGCATGCTCCTGATGAAGAGGTTCCAGCTCTTGATTTTTATAGATCGTTTTTTCAGCATGGAGAACATCCCCTATTAAAAAAAGGGGGGGGGACATGCCAGTTTTATGGCCTCCCCGTCGAAATTAAGCATGGATTCATAAAAGTGTCAGCCAGTGAGCCTGTAAGAGCCAACCCAATCCTGGAAGCCCAAATGACCTTTCAGGTAGCGAGGTTTTTATGGGGTATTATAAAACGTGGATTTCTTGGCACTGTTAATCGCTCTCCCACTTGTTCGCGCCCTTGACGTGGAAACATCACTTTTTCAGCATCCGTTCGCTGTTCTCGTCTGCGTTTCGCTAACAAATGAGGGCAGGGAGGAGAGGAACCAGTCCAGTCCAGTCCTGGGCCTTCAGCTGCAGTTTTTATTTGCAGGAAGTAGCAGGCAATGCTTTCTCATTACCCAACCGGGAGCCAGGAGGGTGTCGGATGGAATTGTGAGCCAACCAAGAGTGTCAGACTAGAATCCAGGAGACCTGAGTTTCGTTACCCGCTCTCCCACGGAAGCTCACCGAATGAACTCGGGCCAGTCACACACAGTCAGCCTAACCTACCTCGCAGGGTTGTTGTGGAGATAAAATGGAGGAGAGGAGAACAATAGAAGCCGCTTTGGGTCAACGCTGGGGAGAACGCTGGGATATAGACAAAGTATACACTGTGAGAGACAGTTTGGTGTCGTGGTTAGGAACGTGGACTGTAATCTGGGAGAACCGGGTTTGATTCCCCACTCATCCACATGTAGCCAGCTGGGTGACCCTGGGTCAGTCACAAGTTCTCTCAGAGCTGTTCTCTCAAGAGCAGTTTCTCTCGGAGCTCTCTCAGCCCCACCCACCTCACAGGGTGTCTGTTGTGGGGAGGGGAAGGGAAAGGAGTTTGTAAGCCGCTCTGAGACTCCCTTGGGTAGTGAAGGGCAGGGTATAAATCCAATCTCTTCTCTTCTTCTTCTAAACTGGGGACACCAGGGATTGAACCTGGGACATTCAGCATGCCAAGGGAATGCTCTGCCACTGAGCCACGGCCCCTCCTTGTAGGAACTGGAAGCGTGCATCCTATAAAACCTCCTTAATATCACTTGAGAATTCACCTTTTTTTCTTTCCAATGCTGCCAAGAATGACAACCAAAGTTCTGGACCCTAAGCTTTCCTTAAACCCACATCTCGGCTTGACAAATCAGATTTGACATGGTACCTAAAGAGCATTACAGTTTTGAGTTTCTTTTCTTTCTTTCTTTTAGCGAGCGGATGTAAAAAAAATAGCTCCCTTGCCACTTCAAATCTGATTTTTAAAAACCTGCATTTCATCCCTGATCTGGCATCGGCAGAGATCGGCAGCAGGTCTTTTCTCTGCAAAACACGCAAAAGTGTCTGGGCAGATTTTCTACCCAGCCGAGCAGAACTCATGGAAAATCATTTGTGCTGGAGTAGGGGGGAGGGGGGGAGCCTGCGAGCTTATTTGCAGATTTGAAAGGCGGAGAAGGACCCGGTGGGATTGGCTTTTCTGATGGCGGCTGCTGCTGAACAAACACTCCTTCCGGCTAATGCATCTGCTGCGGACCCCGGAGGCAGGAACTGGGTCCCAAGGCTGGCCGCCCCACCATTTCCCTCTTCCAGTTCTGCACAAGTTATTTAAAATGGAGCTACAAAAAGAGGTGAGCTGTCCCGAAGCACCTCTTCCTAGGGTGTGCAACGGCTGCTTTTGCGGATAGGTAGACCCTTGAACAACTCAGGGTCGACAGAACAAGGAGCCGGACAGTTACTGCTCACCTTCTCCGCCGGTTCTCTTTGCCGAGAATTGTCCTGAATTCTTTCAAAGGTGTCCTTGGCACATGCCAGGATTGCCAGCTTCCGGGTTTCATTTATTTATTTATTTAGATTTTTATCCTGCCCTCCCTGCACAGCGGTCTCAGGGTGGGTTCCATCAGATCTAAGATACAAACCGTCAGGGGTCCTTTCGTAGAAAAAGAGGCGCAGGAGCTCATTAGCATAACTCATGTGCATAACTCATTCGCATATGCCACACACACCCTAACATACCGAAAGTGTGTCAGAAGGCCACACCCACCCCTCAGGCTCCACTCCACAGGTGAGGGACACTGACCTGCTCTTCCTCCATTCCCTTCCCCAGCCAATACTTTGTGCAATAAAAATAAGCGTCAAGAACACCCCCCCATTCTCTTCCTGCTCCCTTGAAACCACCAGGTTTCAAGTAGATGTGAGATACCCAGGACATGGGCACCACCCATCCCTTCCCCTTCCCCTCCCCACAACAAGACGCCCTGTGAGGTAGGTGGGGCTGAGAGAGGTCTTTTCAGAACTGCTCATGAGAGAACAGCTCTGAGAGAACTTGTGACTGGCCCAAGGTCACACCAGCAGCTGCATGTGGAGGAGTGGGGAATCAAACCCGGATCTCCCAGATGAGAGTCCAACTCCTGACCACTACATCAAACTGATGGGGTGGAAGCTGCTGAAGGGTTGGTGAAATTTCTCCAGTACTTATGTGCCATGTGCCCAGATAAAAAATGGTATCCTTAGAAAATTTATATGCCACCTTGAGCAAGTCTCTGGAAAAGCAGCACACAGTCATAAAAGGAACAATGATACAATTATCAATATTAAAACAAAAGATTAAAAACAATAAAGACCCTAGCAGGGCTTTCCCCGGGGTGCTGCGCCTCTGCACTGCTCGGGGAAGCCAAGGAGGGGGCGGGGCTTGGTCATGTGCCCGCCCCCTGGTCTCCTCACTCCCGGAGCTGCGCTCCTGTGCGCTCCTGCTCCAACGGACCCCTGCAAACCGTTAAAAACCAGTTAAAACACATCAAATAACATACAGCAATCATTCCTGTATTTCTAACCAAACCCTCAACAGTTGGAGTCTATCACAAATTGGGGTTCCAGACGTTACACAGATCCAGTTCACTGAAGGGGAGGCCTGACAGATAGAGGGAAGATGCCCACTGCCTCAACTAAAAGCCTGGTGGAAGAGCTCCGTCTTACAGGCTCATTGCATCAGGTAGGGTCAGGGCCAAAAAAGCCCTGGCCTTAACTGAAGAAAGACGGATGTCCCTGGGGCCAGGGACCACCAGGAGATGATTAGCAGATCATAAAGCTCTTCAGGGCTCGTAAGGTTGTACCTGGAGAACACCCACTTATTACAATTGAGCTCCACATGATTCTGGAGAAAATGGCTGCTTTGGAGGGTGGACTCTGTGGCAACACATCCCCTTCCCAAACCCCACCCTTCCCCAGGCTCCACCCCCAAACTCTCCGGGTATTCCCCAGCCTAGAACTGGCAGCCCTATTCATATGGCACTGGAGTTTCTGTTCTTCCCCCTTTTGGAACTCCAGAAGGCATCTACGCATCCTGGCTCCAGTTGGGGTTGCCAGCCTCCAGGCGGGGCCTGGAGATCTCCCAGAATCACAACTGATCTCCGGACAAGAGCTCAGTTCCCCTGGAGAAAATGGCTGCTTTGGAGGGTGGGCTTTCTGGCATTTTACCACACTGAGCTCCCTCCCCTCCTCAAATTCCACTCTTCCCAGACACTGCTCCCAAATTCCTTGGGATTTTCCAACCCAGACTGGGTAGAAGAAGAGGAGGAGATTGGATTTATACCCCACCCTTCACTACCGGGAGGAGTCTCAGAGCAGTTTACAATCTCCTTTCCCTTCCCCTCCCCACGACAGACACCCTGTGAGCAATGCTCTGTCTAAGCTGTGGAGTCTTGTGAGCAAAAATTCTACTTTGTGAGCTACTGGGCATTAAAGTTGTGAGTGAGTGATTTGGCCACTGCATACATTAGTTTGCTCTGGAGCCATCCTTCCTGAGCTAAGACAGAACTGTGTGAGCCGGAGGCTAAAAAACTGTGAGTTAGCTCACACTAACTCAGTTTAGAGGGAACACTGCCTGTGAGGTAGGTGGGGCTGAGAGAGCTCTTGAGAGAACTGGTCTTGACAGAACAGCTCTGAGAGAACTCGTGACCTATCCAAGGTCACACCA
This sequence comes from Lepidodactylus listeri, assembly GCA_029233225.1. Lineage (NCBI taxonomy): Eukaryota > Metazoa > Chordata > Lepidosauria > Squamata > Gekkonidae > Lepidodactylus > Lepidodactylus listeri. The sequence goes on along the minus strand of JARCFY010000021.1, from coordinate 6,577,498 downwards.
GCAGCTGCATGCGGAGGAGGAGTGGGGAATCAAACCCGGTTCTCCCATATTACAATCCGCGCTTCTAACAACTACACCAAACTGGCAGAGGATGCAGGGTTTTCAACATGGCTGTTGGAAATGCTGGGATGTCTGGGCAGGCGCCAGGGAGGGCGGCGCTTGGAGGAACTGTGAGGTCACATCCAGGTTACCCTCTAGTCTGCCTCCCCTAGCCTTGAGGGTCTGTCCCATAGAACTGGGTTCCCCAACATGGCGCCCACCGACTTTTTGTGTTCAGTTTGGTTGTCATGGTGATTTGGGGGGTGGTGGTAAATGAATGTATGCTTTCGTTTCTACTGCTTTATCTTTGCGGCCCAACCATGTAACCTTAAATCCTGAAGATGCTTGGTATCATTTTCTCCTGGGAACCGTAGACCGTTATTCTGGCGGGCCCTTTACCTACTGTCTGATTAATGTATTACCTGGGCCATTAATGTGTTACTTGATTAGAGTACAATTGTATGCTTCATGCACATTTTCTCAGTTCTAACACAGATCAAGTTAAGCCGTAAATCCTATTGTTGTATGCACAGTTTATGAAACACCATGAGGAATTTTACACAGCCAATATGTTCCGTTTCAGGAACTCTTCAGTAACGGTTTCTGTCTGGCATTTCCCACAGAACTGTACTGGTACCGGTTCCCTAACGGAACATATTGGCCCTTTCACACAGAAATGTGCCTCTCCCATTGGAGAAGAGTTTCTGAGCCGCTTTACCTGGAAACCTCCCCCCAAGCATTCTTCAGTTCTCCTGGTCCTGAAGTGTTATGGGGTGCTGTGTGAAATGCCCCCGAAGCGCTTCCTCCGATGACGAGTGTTTTCGCGCCTCTTTCCGCCCACGTGGGCGATCTCCATCATTTTTTTTTAAAGCGCTGGTTGAGAGCGCTATAACGCTATAGCGATCCCATTGGAACGCCAGGGCTCCACTGAGAGCCAACTGCTTGGCTCAGGCATTCCAATGGGGTCGCTATAACGCCGTTTTGGTATTCTGTTATAGCGTTATAGCGCTCTCAATCAGCTCTTTAAAAAAAATGACGGAGCTCGCCCGTGTGGGCGAAAAGAGGCGCGAAAAGAAATCGGCAGTCTGAAATGACAAACCACTTTGAAGATGGCTCCAAAACAGTAGGGGAAGGGCTCTGTGATGAAACGGCCGTCACTGTACCGGTTTATTCCAAGCCGGTTCAGTAATGTTTTTAAAGGTGTAGTGTGAAATCCCCCACTATTATACACTTTGTACTCTGCCACTGACTAACAGGTTAATCTAGTGAAGACTCTTAGCACTTCCTTTATATATATATATATATATATATATATATATATATATATATATATATATGCTAAGTGTCATTTATGATTCTAACCACATAAACAGAAATCAATCATGAACATTTATTCAGATGTTAACTTTGGTTAATTTATGGCTATTACTTAAATGCATGCTGGGAGAACAAAAATGCTGACATGCTGATATTCTGAAAGACAGAATTCCTTTCTCTGGTGGTGTTTCCCCAGCTCAATTTGAAAAAACACCCGGCACAGTCCTGTAGAAGAGAAATATCCCAAGGACTTTATTAATAAAGGGGGGAAGTCAGGTACAACAGGGCTTTGGACCCTCGAATACCCACCAGCTCTCCCGAAGCCACATGGGAGACATAGGATTTTATACTCAGTATGATCTCACACAAACAAGGCAAAGCGATTGGTTCCATCAAACTTTGTCAAACTTCAGTCATAACTTTCTGATTGGGCTCAGACCCGAGGGTTGGGCTTTCTCAAGTAAAGATGCTTATTTTTTTAGCTAAACAATGGGCCTTCTTTTCCCAGGCTATGAAGCTCTAAAATGTGTCGATTGTAACAGATATAGGTACAGAGTGCTGATGTTTTTCATTTAACTAAGCTAACTGACATCAGAAAGGTGCATAGCTGTAGCTGGCCGAACCAAGGCCACAGGTCTTGGCTGTATCGCAACATCAGCCTTTAGCCATTTCCCAGAATGCATTTAAGCAATGAACCAAAGTTTACTTCTGAATATGTATTCGTGATCGATTTCTGTTTCTGTGGTTAGGATCTTCAACGGCACTTAGCATATGTATGCCTGTCTGTGCTAGAAGGATGCTAAGTGTGCTCACCAAGGTTAGTCATGTCCCGTCGGTGGCAGAGCACAGAGTGTATAACAGTGTTTCATAAACTGTGCGTACAGCAATACCCTATGAAGAAGCAGCGCCTATTGTTTAGCTAAAAGTTAAAAAACAACAACTTTGCTTGGGAAAAACCAATTCACAAATATTAGTCCAATTAGAAAAACGTGACGAAGTTTGATGGAACCAGTAATTACCCTTTGCCTGTTTGTGTCATATGGAGTATAAAATCCTATGTCACCCTTTGTAACACTCAGAGAGTCTGTTGGGTATTCAGGGGTTTCAAACCTTGATATCTGTACTCTTCCTTCATTAATTAATAAATATTTTTAGTGTTTCCTCTCTACAGAACTGCTGCGTGTGTTTTCTCAAATTGGGTTGGGAAAAACACTACCAGGGAGGGACACAGGTTGTGTCCAACACGATTAATGTCCTCAATAAACTTCTATTCTTCTGAATGACTGTTGTTGGGAGCTGATTTCCTCAGGAGTCTGACACCGACCGTTTTATTTGCTTCCCAACAGAGAGAGATCGCGGCCCCAGCTGGAGTGAGAATCACACCCGCCAATCGAGGGACTCTCTTTACCCTTCCCAGTCATCTTCAAACGGACACAGGCCAAGAGTGGTTCTCTGGCAGGGAACACAAGGCACTCTGCATATGGGCAGAGGCATCCTCCTAAGACTCAGAAGAAGAAGAAGAGATTGGATTTATATCCCGCCCTTCACTCACTTAAGAGTCTCAGAGCGGCTGACAAACTCCTTTTCCCTTCCCCTCCCCACAACAGACACCCTGTGAGGTAGGTGGGGCTGAGAGAACTCTTTCCCAAGCGGTCCTTGAGAGAACAGCTGGTACAGAGCTATGGTTTGCCCAAGGTCATCCAGCCAGGTGCAAGTGGAGGAGTGGGGAATCAAACCCGGTTCTCCCAGATTAGAGTCCGCGCACTTAACAACTACACCAGACTGGCTCTCACAGACTCACAGTTCTGAGCCACGACTTTGTTTCCAAAGGGTCTTCGTCCACTTAGATTCCCCACAAGAACTTCTGCGCTTGTGGCCATATGGGCACTTTCACAGGTGCCGAATAATGCAATTTCAGCCCACTTTCAATGCGCTTTAGTGATCACTATCAAGTGGATTTTGCCACTTCAGTACAATCCAATTGCAAAATGCTTTGAAAAAGGATTATTATTACTTAATTCGATTTCCATCCCGCCCTCCCCACGACTGAAAGAGTGTATAACAGTTAATACAGGGCTGCGTATCTGAAGAAGTGAGCAGTGACTCACAAAAGCTCCTCTCCTGCCGCAACTTTGGTTAGTCTTTAAGGTGCTCCTGGCTCTTGCTCTTCTGTATCCCCCTTCCCCGAGTTTCTGTTCTGTGTGGGCATGAAACCAGATCTGTGTTCTCTAAATAGCAGTCTCAGCCCCTTCTCCGGTTTGGATCCAGAGCCGCTGTAACCGCTTGCACTGTTTTCCTGACCTCAAAAGCCCCCCTCATGCCGTCTGCCCCTCTGGGGGAAGCATACAGGTAAAAAAATGACTGTGGCAGGCCCTGAAAAACTGGTGCAGAGGAGAACCGCGCAAGGGAATCTGAACTGAGAGGGGGGAGTTTCTCTGTAGCTGCTTTAGAGCAAGGAGGAACGGCTGCAGTTGCAGCTGGGTTTGCTCTTCCTTGGGGACTCCTGAGTGGCTTCTGTGCGTCTCCCAGGCAGGCATCCAGCCAAGACCGGCTGGCCACCCTGATCGTTGGGGCGATTCCTTAGCGAGTCATCGATAGCAGCACCTCATGGAATTCTGGCATGGACTTTTTGGTGGTGGACGGCACCCCAACTTTTGCCTGCAGCCAAGCTCAGAAGCAAATTTGGAAGTTCTTCCATGGAAGAAGAAGAAGAAGAGATTGGATTTATATCCCGCCCTTCACTCACTTGGAGTCTCAGAGCGGATGACAAACTCCTTTCCCCTCCCCTCCCCACAACAGGCACCCTGTGAGGTGGGTGGGGCTGAGAGAGCTCTGAGACAACTGTCCTTGAGAGAACAGCTGGTACAGAGCTATGGCTTGCCCAAGGTCACCCAGCAGGTGCAAGTGGAGGAGTGGGGGATCAGACCCGGGGAAGCATCTGCAGAAAGGCTAACAAAGCCCTTGGAGTTTGGAACGAAGGCAAAGGAGGGAGCGACAAGGGAGACGTTTACGGGCAGGGAAGGGGGGGACAGAAGAGAACTTCCCCTCCCTCTCCTGGAAGAGCAGAACTTGATGGCACCTGATGGAAGCTGGTGGGCGATTGGCTCAGGAGAGGCAAAAGGAAAGGCCACTGTGGAATTCACTGCCAGAGGATGAAGGGATGGCCACGAGCTGGGGTTGCCAACTCCAGGCCGAGAAAGCCCCAGAGATTAGGGGGTGGAGTCTGGAGTTTGTGGAGGAGAGGGATTACCGCAAGGATGTGATAATAGAATCACAGAGTTGGAAGGGACCTCCAGGGTCATCTAATCCAACCCCCTGCACAATGCAGGAATTTCGCAAATACCTCCCTCCCACACCCCCAGTGACTCTTGTTCCACGTCCAGAAGAGGGCAAACATCCTCCAGGATCCCTGGCCAAACTGGCCTGGAGAACAATTCCTTCCTGACCCCAGATTGGTGATCAGCATTTCCCTGGGCGTGTAAGAAAGGGCCAGAAGAACTAACCCTCCCTGCCCTCCCTCTCATGATCTGCCTAAGACAGAATCCGCATTGCGGTCAGATGGCCGTCTAGCCTCTGCTCGGAAACCTCCAAAGAAGGAGCCATTCTGGAGCTATTTTCTCCAGGGGAATCGGTCCATGTAGTCTGCAGATCTCCAGGCCCTACCTGGAGGATGGTGACGCTACAGATGATTTTGAAAGGGCATTGGATTTGTGGAGGAGAAGTCCATCAACGGACAGTAGCCATGATGACTACAGGGAACCTCCACATTCAGAGGCGATAAATAACACCAGTGCTGGGAGGCAACTCCAGTGGAAGGCCTTGGCTTCTGGGTCCCATTGTTGACCCTCCAGAGGAAATGGTTGACCGCTGCGTGAGACAGGATGGCAGACTCGATGGTCTGATCCAGCAGGGCTCTTCTGATGTTCTTATTAGGGGAAGGCCTCGGCCTCTGTGCCCTGTTGTTGGCCCTCCAGAGGAACTGGTTGGCCACTGTGTGAGACAGAAGGCTGGACTAGATGGACTCTCACTGGTCTGATCCAGCAGGGCTCTTCTGATGTTCTTATGAAGGCCTTGGCCTCTCTGCCCTGTTGTTGGTCCTCCAGAGGAACGGGTTGGCCACTGTGTGAGGCAGGAGGCTGGACTAGATGGACCCTCACTGGTCTGATCCAGCAGGGCTCGTCTGATGTTCAGTCTGGATACAGTAAGAGTTCTCTCATTCTAATGCTGCTCTATTTCTGTTTGTGGAATCCCCATTTCCATATCTTTTGTTCTTGTTCAACTGGGCTAAGAAGGGCTTTTAGAGATGAGGAAGGAGCCGGGCAGATCCTGAGGGAAACGGATCTTTCTGAGCCCGAGTGTCTGGATCGACCACATCCCTTTTGTCTTACGACACCTTCCCATAAAACATTTAAAAGCCATTTAAAGCACAGTAACCGCCATTCATTGGAGCCGCTCCGCCTCGGGGCCCTTTCATTCCTTCTCCCAGTCATAAGCCACCAATAAATCTCTCTTCTTTACGATGTGCCCCACAAGGCGGCCATAAAAATATACGCTCAAGAAAATTATAGCAGTTATTTTTGACTACCAGATGAATTTATTTTCACACGTTTTAGGAGTTGTCCTCCCGCCCCACACACATTTAAACATGGGCAATTTTCAACATTTCCCCAGAGGTAATTTCACAGCCCTTCACTGCCAATCCTGATTTCGGAGCATTTGAACAGAGCAGGGAAACCCTTCTCTCTCCCAAGGCATCTGATAAATGCAGATAAGGGAATGGTTCCCCTTGGGATGCTATGGGTCTGAGATCAAAAGCAGGAAAGCCACAATTTGTGGCAGGCCACAAACTGGGTGTCTGACAAGACTCCCCCTTGTGTTTAAAAAGGTGCCCTCGTGGGTTGTCAGCTGAGAGACGGTCAATTCCCACATGCAAGTCAACACTGGAAATTAAGCAGTTCTCAACCCGGTTCTCCCAGATGAGAGTCCACACCCTGTGAGGTAGGTGGGGCTGAGGGAGAACTCTTTGAGAACTGCTCTGTCCAGAACAGCTCTGAGAAAACTGTGACTGACCCAAGGTCACACCAGCAGCTGCATGTGGAGGAGTGGGGAAATCAAACCTGGTTCTCCCAGGTTAGAGTCTGCGCTCCGAACCCCTGCACCCAGAAGGAATCCTGGGCAGGGACTGTGCGGAACCACAGACAGAATGAGGCCGCTGTCTTCCTGATGGCTGGAATGGGAAGAGAGATCTGGCTACCTTTTCACCAAACAAGGACCTCTAAGTTTTTGACGGCACACGGAAATAATGACGCAACAATGCCAAGTGAAGAACCAGATCTAGTTTATTTCTAGCTATAATTTTTGTCTCATATAAGTAGCCGCAGGCTAAAAAGCTAAACAGAACCTCCTACAAAATATCTAGAATCCCCCCCCCCCCGCCCCACCCCCGATCTCTCTTCTTTTAAATACAGATCTAACAATCATGATCTCAGCGGGATTTCATAGAGGAAGAAAAGGAAGTTAGAAATTAAAAGGGAGGGGAAAGTGCTTTGCAAAACTGGTTATTCCTGATGATGGAAAGGGATGGATTCGCTGGACTCGTTTCGAATCTCTGCTGTGCAGGAACAGAACGGGAAAAGGCTTTGGGATGAAAGGGCTCCGTCCGGAAAGCTCCCGCGTTGGACCGCCAGAGAGAATTCCTCAGCCCAATAAATGTGACATGGCTGCCACTGAAACATCATTTCAGGGTGCTTGGCGTTTCCAGCATGGCCGCTGTAACGCTTGCAAGCCGCACGCGTGGGAACTGCGGACTTCTTCATCATGCAATCAACAGATGAGACGGCCAACGTCATTTCTGGACTGGATCGCTCAAAGCTGAGGCTTCCACGACTGAATGTTCCCTATGGCTCCTTTTTAAAAGCAACCCCGGAAATAGAAAATGTCCTCTCTACCCTGGCCCTCTCTACTGGAATTTACTATTGGCAGGATTTTTTTGTTTCCTGGAAGGCAGTCCAAAGTCCAGGGACTTGTATGAGTCCAGTGGCACCTTTGAGACCAGCAAAGTTTTGTTCTGGGCATAAGCTTTCGTGTGCATATACTTCTGAGTGTGCATGCACACGAAAGCTGATACCCAGAACAAAACTTTGCTGGTCTTAAAGGTACCACTGGACTCAAAACTTTGTTCTGCTGCTTCAGACCAACACAGCTACTCACCTGAATCTATAAGCACCTTGTGTTTTTGTGAACCGCGGCAAGCGACGAAAGACACAAACATTGCCCATAAGCACACAAGCTGGGTAGCAACATCTGGTTGCCTTCTGCTTGTCTTAAATGGCCATGTGGTGCCTTGACCACAGAAGGTGACTTGGTATCAAGAGCTGAACTGCAACAGTTGTTTGTGGTTCGGGCCCAAGGAACCATCTTCACAACATCTTTTTTGGGGGGGGGGGGCAGAACTCCACACTCCTTGCCACATCCTCACATCAGCTACCAACAAGCCACTCTCCAAAAATGCCACAAGCTGATACTTCCCTGGAGAATACACACATGCACCTGAGAGCTGTCATGGAAGAAGAAGAAGAGATTGGATTTATACCCCGCCCTCCACTCCCCAAGGGAGTCTCAGAGCGGCTTACAAACTCCTTTTCCCTTCGCCTCCCCACAACAGACACCCTGTGAGGTAGGTGGGGCTGAGAGAGCTCTGAGACAACTGTCCTTGAGGGAACAGCTGGTACAGAGCTATGGCTTGCCCAAGGCCATCCAGCCAGGTGCAAGTGGAGGAGTGGGGAATCAAACCCGGTTCTCCCAGATTAGAGTCCGCGCACTTAACTACACCAAACTGGCTCTCTACACCATGGAGCATGAACCCATGGGTCGATTTCCCCTCGAGCATGCGCACGACACACAAGTTGGTGCCCCCCCTGAAAGCACTACAGTCTGCCCCTGCAGGCACCAATCCAAGAGCCCTTTCCAGTATTGCAGTGTGTGGCAAGCAATGCCCCCGCTAAGCAGTGGAGTCCTGTGAGCAAAAATCCTACTTTGTGAGCTCTTGGCATTAAAGTTGTGAGTAAGCAGATCGGCTACTGCATCCATTAGTTTGCTCTGGAGCCGTCCTTCCTCAGCTGAGACAAAAATGTGTGAGCCGGAGGCTAAAAAACTGTGAGCTAGCTCACACTAACTCAGCTTAGAGGGAACACCGGTGGCAAGAGCTTGCGTTTCATCGCAGCATCAGCCGGGAAGCAAACGGGGCTTCCCGCACACCCAGCGGTCAAAGCCACAAGGATAATCTGGCTGCAGCCGGCATGCCCTGGCAGAGCTAAGATGGTGACGGAAAGGGCCGTTAGATCACAGCCAGCTCTTGGTGATCCCGTAGGGCGTTCAAAGCCAGAGACGTTCGGAGGTGGTTTTCCCTTGCCTGCCTCTGCCTAGCAACCCTGGATTTCCTTGGTGGTTTCCCATCCAAGTGCTCACCAGAACCAACCTTGCTCAGCAAGCGACCCATCGCCAAACCTTCTCCTAGTAATCTGATCTTGCTGTGTCAAAGAAATCAGAAAACCCCTTGGTCACGGGAGAAGTCACCCCCCCCCGACTTTCTTTGCAGACAGGTAATCAGTAGAGCCCTCAACTGGATGGCCCAAGCTACCCTGAGCTTGTCAGATTTCGGGAGCTAAGCAGGGTCGGCCCTGATTAGTCCTTGGATGGGAGACCCCCAAGGAAGCCCAGGGTTGCTACGCAGAGGCAGGCAGTGGTAAATCCCCTCGGACCATCTCTTGCCTTGAAAACGGTGAAAGTTGCCATAAATAGGCTGTGACTTGACCACAGTTTCTGGTACGGGGTGGGGTCGGTCACCCTATAAAGCTGATCTGTAGAAGAAGAGGAGAAAAGATTGGATTTATTCCCCGCCCTTCACCACCCCAATGAGCCTCAGAGCGGCTTACAATCTCCTTTCCCTTCCCCTCCCCACAGCAGACACCCAGTGAGGTAGGCGGGGCTGAGAGAGCTCTTTCGAGGACCGCCCTTGAGAGAACAGCTCTGAGAGAACTTGTGACTGACCCAAGGTCACCCCAGCAGCTGCATGTGGAGAAGGGAATCACACCTGGTTTTCCCAGATGAGAGTCTGCGCTCTTAACCTCTGCACCAAACTGGCTCTGCAGCAGGACAGAAAAAAAGGAGGTACTTCTTCACACATTATGTACTCAGGTTGTTGGATTTACTGCGACGAGGATTGGTGACGCACACTTTTTTAGATGGCCCTAAAAGGGGATGAGCTAGTAACCATGATAGCTATGGGGTACCACTGGGATGCCTCTGAACATCTGTTGCTGGGGGGGGGGGAGACGATGGGAAAAGGCAGCTGCCTTTGTCTCCTACGCTGCAGCCTTCCTGGGGGTATCTCGCTGTCCACTGCAGAATGCTGGAGTCTTGCGGGACTCCCTTCAGGTTCTTACCGAAGACCTATGTAAAATGACACAGGAAAGGGAAGCAAACATCCGCATGCTTTGGGTCTGTGAAGTGCTCTCAAGTTGTGGCTGATTCACGGCAACCCAGTAGGGCGACTGAGGCCAGAGAGGAGCAACCCTGGGCTTCTTTGCTGGTCTCCCACCCAAGCACTGACCACGGCCGACCCTGCTCAGCTCCCGCGATCTGAGGAGGCTAAGCTAGGCTGGAACGGGGCAGCAACAAACTTTGGCCATTCTCAAACCAGGGTTTGTACTAATTCTGAGGGATTTTGAAACCTGGCGAGGGAAGGGAATGGGGTGGGGTGGGGTCATGGCCCCGGTTGCCTTTCTTGTAGGCGAGCAAACTTTTAAAAAAGAAAACGTCACATTTCCCCCTAAGTCCTTCAAACTTTGGGTTTCTCTGAAGCGTAAATACTCTGGTCATAGAGAACATTTTTTCTTTGTAAAAAATAAACCACAGCTTTATTCCCTGCCATTTCATCTCTCCCCCCCCCCCCCCGATGGGACATTTAACACTGATCAAAAAAGGAAAACCACACACGCACACACATATGCTGGCCCGGCCCGAACAGAGACACCCCCCCGGCTCTGCTCCTTGCCTGCAACCGGGCGTGCAAAGTCCTTGGCCTTCCCTCCCCACATTTTTCTCCCCAAATCTTTTTTTCTACATATATACACAGGACTAAGGGCAAATGCAAAAACCATTTAAAAAAAGCAAAGGATTGAAACGAGTGGAGAAATGGTAAGAGTGCTCATTTCCTTGGGCTGTGGTCCCACACACTAAATAATTCCCTTTCCATGCACCTTCCAACTAGATCTTGCCGGTTCACACAGTAAAATCCAGTTGGAAAGTGTGCTGGAAGTGGGTTATTTAGTGTGCGTGACTGCAGCCTTAAACAGGCCTAGTTTTTTCAGTGCTGAGAAAAGCAAGACAGGGACAGCTGAAGACGGACAGGTTTTCAGGGGCCAAAAAGCCATGTGCTGCATGCGCCCACTTATAGCTGCCTCAACAGGGTGGATGCAGCTGGCATGCAGTTCTATCTTTCTTTTATGCATCCTGTGCTTCCCTTTGAATCCGGACAGGTAAAGTCGGGCAAAAGCCACAGAGGTGCAAGATTTCACACCATCTCCAGTCGGAAGCAAAGTTACAGAGATCTACCGCTGTCTTCCTTTTTTGTCTCATCATATTATTGCTGATTTAAAACAGAAATCACTGTGGTCTTGACTTGACTCCCTCGGGGCGGATAAATTAATTCCAGAACTTTCACAGATGAGGGAGGGAGGGAGGGAGTAGACTATGTTTGGCGAAGACCCAAACAGGCTAAGATTCCCTGTTGAATGACAGGCTCCGAGCCCCGATCCAGTGGAAGTTAGCTGTGTCTAACCTTAGCCAGATCGGGTCTATCAGCCCTCTGAAACAAACGGGAAGTCGGCCTGGGCTTCCCTTCCTTTTGGGCACAGGACAAAGGGGATGGATTGTGGACAAAGCTGGTTTATATATATATATATATGTATATATATATATATTTTCTCCCTGAGGTAGCAATCATCCCTGGTGAATCTGAACGCTAGTTGCCCGGACCATCCATACTCAGTAGAGGAGGTAAACAGAATTTTGAGAATGGCGAAAAACAAAGACAGCAGACACACTTCCAATGGCCTTCACATACATCGTCTCCTTACAACAGCCCTGTAAGGTAGGACAGTATTATCATGCACATCTTGCAACTGAAAGAACAGCCGCTCACCTGAAGCCATGCAAGGATGCTGGGGCAGAGGTGAAGAGGGGCCTTCCCAATAAATGCCATGGTCCTCTGCAGGGCCCTTACCCCCCTTTCGCAGCTTCCTCTTGGGGCAACCAGGAAAACACAGGGGAACCGTACAGCCGTGCTTTGAAACAATCCACCTCTGGCTTCGTTCACAACAGAAAGTGGGGTTCACACACCAACACTGCCCGTCTTTTCACCAATCAGCGAGCGCTGAAAGCAATTTTCTCTTTTGCAGGTCGAGAACCATTTTGGAACATGGCTCAAATGGGCCCTTGCTTGCAAGAGACACCCCCGTCCTTTTTGCTCAAAGGGAGGGGGGGGGGGTTAAGATTACAAAACGCTGCCCTCTTCCCCACTTTGGTGCTGAATCCTGGCTCAGAGGCGGAAGCCCCCGAGGGCTCGGAAAACCGCTTCTAGCGGGACGTTTCCTACCTGACAAAATTCCCAGGAAACGTCGCGACTTGGGTCAGAATCCCCTCCGTGCCTGTTTCGATACGGGTTTTTTTCAAAAGCTTAAAGAAACCCCAAAGGGGAGGGGGGAAATCTAATAATCTAAAAATAACAATAACAACAATAATCTTTAGCAGTTTACATCCATCATCAATAGTCTCAAACCAATGGGACGTCCACATTGGGTTAAGCCGTCACATTTCCATATATTTAAAAAAGCAAGAGAAGGGGTGGGGGAAGAATTGAACCTCTACCTGATAGGCTACTTGCTAACCAAATGGCACAACATCCTCCCTTTTAACCAAAGGAAACAGTGACAAATATTTGCTTACGATATCACAGTAACATGATATTAAATTAACAGCAAGTTTACACAGTCCGGGGCGTCTGGGGGTTGAAACCGAGCCTACCATTGTGTTATTTTGCTTTGGCAACAGTTCTTTATTCCGATCTGAGACTTCACATAACTACGGACAGCGGTTGTGTTGAAAACAACAAGAAAACAACGGAGTTGTTTCGCCCTGAAGAAAAGGCGTTGCGAGGTCGTAACGCAACATACGGTGCGCGCACACACAAACATACACACACACACACACACACAAATCAACATAGATTTTGCTTTGTGTTTTTCCTTAGCTGTACAATGTAAACTACGCATTGAACAATCGTGTTGGGGGAGGGGTGACGTGGGTGACCATCAAAGGTGGACTCTCGCCAGATTTAGATGCTGGACAGGAATCTAGATTCTCTTCCGCAATCCTGCGCCATCCTACCAATGCTCCCTCTAAGCTGTGGAGGGTCTTGTGAGCAGAAATTGTACTTTTGTGAGCGATTGGCGTTAAAGTTGGGAGCGAGCGATTTGGCTGCTGCGTGAATTAGTTTGCTCTGGAGCCCATCCCTCCTGAGCGAAGACAAAAAGGTGTGAGCCGGAGGCTAAAAAAAACGGTGAGCTAGCTCACACTAACTCAGCTTAGAGGGAACACTGCCATGCTTTGTCTGAGGTCACCAATTCCTTTTCTGGATGCAGAAAGAAGCCCTTCTGAAATGGGAAAGCACGGGGAAGAGCTGTTTCCACACCAGGCTATCCTCTAATTTTTTAGCCTTCTGTTTTGTACCGCTGTTCCCTGAAACTACTTTAAGTAAAGGGCAATACAAGGTGTTTTTTTTTTAAAAAAAAATCTGTAATGAAAAAGTGTGACCAATCTTGACCTGGTTAAATAGGGGTTCCTCAGCCTCAATTCGCCTCAGGAACTCCCGTTCCCAGGGTCCTTTGCTGTGGTTGCGGCTAGACAATTAAAGGGGTATGCAGCTGATATAAACAAATGATGACTACATCTGGAAAGAGCCTCTCGAAATGAAGCAGGAAGGAAGGACGTAGTTTCATTCAATTTCTCCTCAATTTATTTGGGACCCTTTCCACAGTGGAGCCTAGACAGGTCAGGTGGAGTTTGGAAGGGGGACTCTCTCTGCTTCTCCACCCGCCACTGGGCTAACTCGAATAAGCCCCACCTACTTGTTTCTGTTGCATTTTTGATGACTACCCCAAAACAGGGCGCTTCATACGTTCCTTCCGTGAAAGTTACACACTGAATGCCTACATTCCACATGGCGAGTAAAATAGCTGATGAGTGGAGAAGGGGGTGGGCAGAAAGCTGCTGGTGCTAAGAATGGGACATTTTAGGACATTTTGAAATCAGCTTATTTACAGGCCATAATCATTTTAATGTCCACTGGGGTTCCCCACCCTTGATTCTCTTCCCGTATCCTTTAAAGCCGGATGTTATCTGCCACTACACGCTGCTAACAGGGACGCTCCCTTCCGCCTCCAAGAACCTTTTACACGGGAGAAAGTCTTGTAGCGCTAGAACGTGCCCCCCGTTAACTAAGAGGCGGGGCCGGGATACAACCCCGAACTGATTTTCTTTTTCGTTCTTTTTTTTTTAATTTTAGGGAAACCGTTTTTCTAAAAAAACTAAGCCCCATGTATAAAAATAGCTATTGGAATTAAACATTCTGAAAGAGAGAGAGAGACGTGAGAATGGAATGACCGCTCTGGGAGCCACGAGCCCAATCCGCAGAGCTCCTGCACGTGTGGGATGCGTTTAAGGGCCGAGTTGTTCCTTTCATGAAAGAGCATTGGGGGAGCACTTCCATCCAGAGGAAGCTCCGTGCCGGCTGAGTGGAATGCTTCCCCTTAGGTCGTGTCGGTGAACTGGAGGAGGGGGATCTTCTCCTCCTGCCAAGGGTCATGTATCACAGAAATGCCTCACCCTTTTCCTGTGTCTTGTGGCTGCTTGACTGTACGTGGACTGAGGTAGGTCGTCAGCCTATAGAAAACACGCTACATTCTAAGGCTTCAAATACGAGGTCTACAACCAACAGCGCCACCCGTGGGTGACCTGAAGAAATGCCTGAGGGAACGCCCCCCACCCAAGGTCAACTGTGAGGCCAGCTGCACCCAAGTTGTCGGAGGCTCAGCCGGGGCGGGGGCGGGGCTCATCCTTCACAAACAGGGCTGACTGCAGTTCGGCTTGGATGGCAATATACTAAAACTGGAATGATACAGAATTCAGCAAAACACCACACACACACACACACACACACACACACACACACACACACGGGGCACATGAGTGCAGCATGAGAATGTGGGCAGAGCTGGTGGGGAAGGGCCGAGTCTTCGGAGCACCGACTCTGCGTGGGAGAAGGTCACAAGTTCAATCCCAGGCATCTCCAAACCAAAAGGGCCTCTAGGCAGCAGGACTAGTCATGAAATCCCCCATTGCTGGAGGTCTTGGAGAGCCCATATCTGCCCCGAGCATGGCTTGATGCGTCTGCTGACTGGTAGCCAAAGACGTGTGGACTTCATTCCCAACCGTCCGGTGCGAGGGGACATAAAAGTCCTCTCCAGGAGACCATAGGCCAATTTACCCACGCAATACTTACTTAAAAATTTAACCATCCAGCGACTGGCACGCATGCGTGAACTGGCAGAGTGGGAGATCCCAGTCACAAACATGTAACTTGACCCACACACACACACACACACCCGCCCCCAGAATTACAGGTCACAGCAGTCTTCAGATGATGGGTGGCCCTGCCTTTTGCTACAACGGTAACAATCTTTTAAAAAGTAAAAGAAGAATAAAAATTAAACACCGCGACATTAAACAACTCTTGACACAGTAGAAAAACCACTCTACACCAGTTAGCTAGGGATGTGACTAAAAGTAAAGCTTGTAACACTATTTTTTTTTTGGGAGGGGAAGCATTTCAAGATTCCACACCTGCTCTTTTGACAATTTAGCCTTTTGGGAAGTCGGCCCAGAAAAGAAACCCGAGAGATGTAGGGGCTGTCCGGATGACACAAAACACCACGTTTCTTCTATAAAAAAACGTCTTGAGGTAGAACATTGCTTTCAAGGTTTTGGAAGTGCTTTACATTGGAACGACGATGACGACAAAGGGATACTTAGAAACGAAAAAAAACCAAACACGAAACGAAAAGAGAACAACCAACGTGGTAGACATGGAGGATGACTTCTCTGAGGTAGTACCAAAACACGTACTGACCAAATGCTACACTACTCGCTTTGAAAAAACAAAAGGAAGACACAAGATATTTTGCTTCTTCCCACGAGACATTCAATTCCGGTTGAGGTAGGTACAGAGCTTTCTCGGAATGTCAGTCCAAGTCTTTCCTTTCCTTTCCGTAGCCTTCTTGAAGGCCCTCAATTTTGACACGCTAGCTTTGCTGTTAGAAGAGTCTGTCAGAAAACAAAGCGTCCTGAGATTCAGAGAGAGTTGAACGCACATCATGGCAAGTGTCTTCAAATCCCATGGAGAGGTTTGGCCAACCAAGAGCCTGATGGGTTTGTGTGTTTGTTTTTTTTTTGGAGTCAAGTTTAAAAAAAGGGTTCTGATGTAATCAGTTCCCTCGACTTGTTACAAAAGTGGATTCACGGAGCAAGTTATCCTTCTAAGACTGCCAACAAGGGAACGTGCGGGTTGACCGATTCGACAGAAGATCCCCGTTGCGTTTGGCATTTATGCAAAGCAGTCTTGAGGAACTGCCAGATCCAGAGAGGAAGGAATGTACTAGGAGTCCTGAGACACGTCAGGAAGATAAAACTTCACAGAGCTTCCACAAGGCTTGCCCTACAGAAATCTACGAAACGGACCGTAGGATTCTTTAAATTGACCTGAGATTGCGGAGTCGTCGTAAAGTTATCGCCAGACCCGGAAAACGAGACACGTTGAGACTTGGCAACATTATCCTTCATTGGTTGGAGCGGGCTTCAAAGCCGGGTCTTCCTGGCTGACGCCGACCAGAGGTCTGCCGTGGGAGCTGGAGGGCAGGTTTTGGAAAACGGGGTCGCTATGCTCTTCTATGAGGCTGAATTCGTCCGGCGGAAGCGTAGAGATCTGGGTTTCGTCGTGTGAGGTAGGAGGAAGAGGATCCAGCTGAGGACGGGAAGGAACAACATTACTGCAGGATGTGCAAGAGGTCTAACCACCACGGCCCTTATTTTATATACATTGTTTATAGTCCACCTTTCTGACTGGAACTCAAGGCGAATTACACAAAGCGAGTCAATGCAATCGAAAGGATATTCAGCAGAACCTCACAAGACCTACTTAAGACATATGTTGACCTGAAGAACATGATCTGCCCAAGTTCACAGAATCAGCACTGCTGTCAGATGGCCATCTAGCCTCTGTTTGAAAACCTCCCAAGAAGGAGACCCCACCACCTCCCGAGGAAGCCTGTTCCACTGAGGAACCGCTCTCACTGTCAGGAAGTTCTTCCTAATGTTTAGCTGAAGACTCTTCAGGTTTAATTTCAACCCTCTGGTCCTGGTCCGACCTTCTGGGGCAACAGAGAACAACTCCGCCCCATCCTCTAGATGCCAGCCCTCTGAGTACTTGAAGATGGTGATCATGTCGCCTCTCGGTCATCTCCTCTCCAGGCCAAACCTACCCAGCTCCTTCCCTGATCGTCTACAGTTTTTGAGTGCCAGATCTTGGGCTGGTGGGGATCTCTCTTTCTTGCCTTATGTCTATGTACACCTGATTGTGCTGAGGGACTACAGCACCACCGTCTTTGCCACAGGTTTCCCTAACCTGAATTCGACCATCCCCAATATTCACAACCTGCCACTTGTGGCACATATGGACTTTGGAGATATGAGATGTAGCCTCCCATTATCATGCATGCCATTGGAAAGGAGTTGTCTTCCTTTGTGGAGCCTGCAGTGGCTTACAGCCAGATCCCAGCCACCTCTCACCCAAGTGGCTTATGGGAAAGGGTAGAGCATCTGTTTTGGCATGCAGAAAGTCCCAGGTTCAATCCCCAGCACCCGCGATCTAAGAGGGTCAAGCTCACAAGTAAATTAATATAAAAAAATAGTACAAATATTTATTCGGGTGTACACATAAATAGAACATAATGAGGTCAAAAGAAACAGTCGATATTCCTTATTTCACAATGACACACATCCAGAATAATAATTATATTTTTATCTAGAATAATTTGGAAAATTTGTGCAGCTATTACTCAGGCTTATTATACAAATTTGTAGCAATGGCATAGCGCAGGGGTGGGCAAATGGCGGCCCGGGGGCCACATGCGGCCCGCCACAGAGTTTTTTGCGGCCCGCCAAGAAGATTTCAGGACTTCAAGAAAACTGAGCCTAAATTCAATTTGCTCTCTGATCCCATCACTGCTGATATTGATACAGCACCTGAGGAGCTGCAGCTTGAACTTATTGACATGCAGTCAGATCACACTGTGAAAGAAATGTTTAATGCTGTGACATTAGTTGGCTTTTACAAATCTTTGTCTGCTGAAAAGTTTCCATGTATGAAGAAATTTGCTGGGGAAATGGTCTCTATATTTGGGTCTACGTATATTTGTGAGCAAAGTTTTTCTCCCATGAAGATCGACAAGAGTAAATATAGACATTAAGAGACATTTGACAGACATTAACTTGCAGGCTGTGATGAGAATCTCAACCAGCAATCTCACTCCTGATTTCAAAAAAAATGTAGAAAAGTGTGATAGGGCACATTTGTCTCATTAAACTGATTCTAAAATTAAATGTGCTTGCAGCTATAGATGATATGAAATTAGCACAATACATAAATTGAATAAAACTACCACTACTTAATTTAATTTATATTTATTGATTTTTATGAAACAATTTATACCTTTTCTGAAACGCAAAGTTAACTAATGAATGCAATCATTTAAAAAGGTGCGGCTGTCAGAATCTGCTGATTCAGACAAAGTATTTCTATTGCTTGCAGCTATGTATTATGTTTTCTTGCTGTGCTTTTCACTGACATGTCTGTATGCCATTCTATATTCCTATTGCCATGTATGTATGTATGCTGCTTCCTTCTCACCTGCCATGCAATGCCCCCACTAGGTAAACCCTCACTTGGGCCAGTATGTATGTAGAATATGGGACTCCAGGTTTATGACCCTGACCAGGCCTGGTCTGTGTAACTGTCAGAGCGGGAGGATGACAACTTCAAAGTATGGGAACAATGGGCCTCTCACACTCCTGCCTCCGCATTCCTTTCGTCCCAGCTGGGACTCCAAGGGCGGACGAGTCTCATCTCTTATCAACGTGCGAAAGCCTCGAGGCCATTGATTGTTATGTGAAATGGTAACATCTGAAGGGTCTGGTTTGGAAAGGGAAATTTACAACTTGACACCTCACTTTCTTTCCTGTGGGAAGCAAACGGCCAGAGCCCCGTTTTGCCCGCCGTTTTTCCGGCGTAGTGATTGGCTACCTATGGGTAATTCAAACTGCTTAGAAAGGTATAATAGACCTGCTTCTGTCATATGCGTTATCTCTGACAATAATCCGAGAAGCTGTACCAATGTAGAGATTGGAAATAAAGAACTGTGTTTCATCAACAAAGATCTGATCCTTGACTACTTTGAGCAGAAGTCTCACAGCGGCCCTCCGCTAACCTCCGCTCCCACAAAGTGGCCCCTGAGCCAAAACAATTGCCCACCCCTGGCATAGCGTTCAAGGTAAGCCCAGTAAAACGTTCTTATTATTTTAAAAAAATATTTTATTACATATATTTACTACATACAGTTGATATATAATAATCTGGCCTTTTTTCTTTCCCCTTTTCCCACCAATTTCAGAAAGCAACACCTGGTTTTCTACACACACACACACACACACAAAACATTCTTTGTGCATGCAATTCTGGATGTGTGCCACTGTGAAATAAGAAATATTGACCACTCAGGAAGGCTCACAGGGGCCGAAATGCATATGGCCCTTAGGTCAAAAGTTTTATCCATCAATTTGATATCTAAAAAATCAGTTCTGAATGAAATAAGCTTTTAGAGTCTGAAATTTAGACTGTTTCTTTTAACCTCATTATGTTTTATTTATGTCTACACCCTAATAAATATTTGTATTATTTTTTATATTAATTTACTTGTCAGCTTGACCCTCTCAGATTGCAGCTACTTTTGGGGTTGAGTCCCCCCCCCCCTTTTTCGCTTTCAATCCCCAGCATCTCCAGTTAAACGATCAGGTAATAGGTGTTCTGAAAGACCCTTCTCTGCCTGAGACCCTGGAAAGCCGCTGCCAGTCTCAGACACTGCTGACTTTCGTGCACCAACGGTTCAGCAGAAGGCAGCATTATGCGTCCTTTAAAGCCCTTACACCAGGGGTGTCAAATATGCGGCCCAGGGGCCGGATCAGGCCCCCAAAGGGCTTCTATCAGGCCCGCCCTGGAACTGGCCATCTCCTGCTTCCAGTTCTGTTGCTGCTGCTGCATCATCGCTTGCTTCGCCAGACTCTCTCCGTCGCTCAGCCATTTCAAGTTTTCCCCTGGGTCCTAGACTCCGGACTCTGAGATTTCTGTGGCGAGTGTCAATAAATCAAAAGTAGGTTTGTGCAGCTCACAGATACAGACTTGAACAGCAGACTCAAGATTGCAACAGCAGAGACATTTGGATATCTCTGCTATTTGGCAGTATGTTTCACGACACACATGGCCTGGCCCAACAAGGTCTCATTTATGTCATATCCAGCCCTCATCACAAATGAGTTCGAAACCCCTGCCTCACACAGCTTGGGATGGGGACATCCGAGGGACCTCCTTCACTCATATGTTCCTGCCCCGGATCTTAGATTACAGGGAGAGGCCCTCCTGACTGGTCCATCCATCAAAGAAGCTCGTCTAGTAAGCACACAAGACACGGCCTTTTCGGTAGCAGCCCCATGATTATGGAACAGCCTCCCAAGTGAGGTGGGCCTGGCAGTTTTATTTAGACAATTTTATTTGGGACTGCATTGGACTAATTTGGTTTTCATTGCTTGGCAGGCATAACTGAGAGTTTTAAAAACCGCGACCTTTTGTGCGTTTTCATAATTGTTTTGTGCATGTTTGCCTTGAGTTCTGCAAGATAGGAAGGTGGCTAACAAACGCTTTCAATAAATAAATAATTATACAGATAAATCATGGGGCCGGTCCTGCTCAGCTGCAGCAGCAGGAGGAGGAGGAGGAGGAGGAGGGGATTGGATTTATACCCCGCCCTTCACTACCCCAATGAGAGCGGCTTACAATCTCCTTTCCCTTCCCCTCCTCACAACAGGCACCTTGTGAGGTAGGTGGGGCTGAGAGAGTTCTTTCAAGAACTGCCCTTGAGAGAACAGCTCTGAAAGAACTTGTGACTGATCCAAGGTCATCCAGCAGCTGCATGTGAATGAGTGGGGAATCAAACCTGGTTCTCCCAGATTAGAGTCCGCGCTCCTCACCGATACACCAAACCTCACACATCCTTCTATGGCATCACACAGCAAAAACTCACTTTAGATTTCCACCAAGAGAGGAGCAGAGAAGGAAGTTGACGAAGGCCCAGGATGCTGCTCCCTCTCTTCCCAAGACTCAGTGTACTGCCTTGAGGTTTTGAAACAGGGAGGGGAAACTGCACCCACCCGGTCCCCTTCTCTTCCTTACCGCGGTCCCTTTGTTGTGACGCTCTGCTGGGGAAGGCAAGGCAGGGAACAGCCTTTCCAGTTCATTCATGTCCAGCTGCTTCCCGTTGGTTTCCGGATCCTCCCTGTCGCTCCGGGCCGATCCGTTCAAGGCCAGCCCAGCGGCGTTCCTCTGGCTTCTTGGGACCTGGGGGGTGGACAGCTGCTCCTGGACGTTTTTACACATCAGCAACCTACGGAAAAGGAGAGAGACAGAGAGGTGAAGCAGAGAAGCCATTTTCCCGGGGACGAAGCAGAAGCTACAGAACCGGAAGCCCAACAGACCTACCCAGGCTCTGCCTGCCGGGAACTCCCTAACCCGAGAGAGAGGAGCTCAGGTACTTTTCCTGTGGATGGTTACAGGTGGGCAGCTGTTTTGGTCTGCAGTAGAAGAACTGGATTTGAGTCCAGTAGGACCTCAGAGACCAACAAGATCTCCAGGGCACGAGCTTTTGAGAGTCAAAGCTCTCTTCATCAAATAACTTTGCTGTATCTGATGACAATTAAAAGGAGATTAGATAGATTCATGGAGGATAGGTCTATCAGTGGCTCCTAGCCATGGTGGCTGAGGGGAACCTCCAAGTTCAGAGGTACTAAACCCCTGAATCCCAGAGCCAGGAGGTAACATTAAGGGAAGGCCTCGGCCTCTGTGCCCTGCTGTTGGCCATCCAGAGGAACAGGTCAGCCACTGTGTGAGACAGGGTGCTGGGCTGGATGGACCACTGGTCTGATCCAGCAGGGTTCATCTGATGTTCTTATCAGGGGAAGGCCTCAGCCTCTGTGCCCTGTTGTTAGACCTCAAGAGGAACTGGCTGGCCACTGTGTGAGACAGGAGTCTGGACTAGATGGACCCTCACTGGTCTGATCCAGCAGGGCTCTTCTGATGTTCTCATCAAGGGAAGGCCTCGGCCTCTATGCCCTGTTGTTGGCCTTCCAGAGGAACTGGTTGGCCACTGTATGAGAAAGGAGGCTGGACTAGAGGGACCACTGGTCTGATCCAGCAGGGCTCCTTTCATGTTCTTCTCAGGGGAAGGCCTTGGCATCTGTGCCGTGTTGTTGTTCCTCCAGAGAAACTGGTTGGCTGCTGTGTGAGATCAGATGCTGGATTTGACAAACCACTGGTCTGATCCAGCAGGCCTCTTCTGAGGTTCTGATCAGGTGAAGGCCTCGGCCTCTATGCCCTCTGGTTGGCTCCCCAGAGGAACTGGCTGGCCACTGTGTGAGACGGGATGCTGGACTGGATGGACCCTCACTGGTCTGATCCAGCAGGGCTCTTCTGAAGTTCTTCTCAGGGGAAGGCCTCGGCCTCTCTGCCCTGTTGCTGGCTCTCCAGAGGAACTCGTTGGCCCCTGTGTGAGACAGGATTCTGGATTAAATGGGCCATTGGTCTGAGCCAGCAGGGCTCTTCTGATGTCCTTCTGAAGGACTTAGGCTCGATGGCCTGTTGTTGGCTCTCCAGAGTGTACGGGGCCAGCCTGCTTTAGCTGAGGAGCACTCAGCTGATGCTGATAACACCCCTGTCAGCACCTCTGAGACTCAACCAGCTGATGCTGCCAATAACCCTGAGACAGCGGACGCAGGTCCTAGAGCCCCCGTTGCTGAGGACAGCAGGCACACCCAGCTGCAAATTGGGCTGGAAATACGTTGGACCATTCAAAGTGCTTCGTAAGATTAACGAGGTCGCTGTGGAGCTTGAGTTGCCTAAATTGCTGACATCTTTGCATTCCATCTTCCATTTCAGCCTACTGAAGAGGGATCCTGCGCCGAACGTGTGGAGACCCCAGCAACCAACTCCTCCTCCGATGATGATGATGAATGGTGAACCCCATTATGAAGCTGTGCAAATTCTGGACTCTAAATTGAAGTGGGGTCATTTGTATTACTTGGTGCAGTGGAAGGAATTTGGGCCTGCGGGAAATGAATGGGTTGCTGTTGAACATGTTAACACTCCTGCGTTGCTTTGTGCCTTCCATAAATTGTATCCATTGAAACCTGAGGGTGTGGGAGGGATTTTAGGAGGGCAGAATGTCAGCTAATGCTGCCATCCCCTGCCCAGGAGGTGGCATGAGTCACCCCATGACGTCGGGTGCATAGAATCTTATGTTTTGTTTCTCGTAGCTTGCTTATCACTCACTGCCTGGCTCTGACCTTGGAGGACTGTTGGTGTCTGGCTATGTATCTTCCTGCTTTTCCCCTGAGAACCTGAAGCCAGTATTTTGGGCGCCTTTTCTGTGATTTATATGATTGGTTGCATTTTTTTGCGAGACCCTCCTCGAATTTTGTATAATTGCCCTGCCCAAGGACTGTTCTAACCATTACTGACACAGAATGTGTAGATGACCATAGCAGACCCTTCTCAATAAAGATCAACTTCTTGGAAGCCACTTGTTGTGACTGACTCTGTAGGACTCTCGCATGGACCCTCACTGATCTGATCCAGCAGGGCTCTTCTGATGTTTTTATGAAGGCCTGGGCCGCTATGCCCTGTTGCTGGCCCTCCAGAGGAACTGGCTGGCCAGCGTGTGAGACAGGATGCTGGACTAGATGGACCCTCACTGGTCTGATCCAGCAGGGCTCTTCTGATGCTTTTATGAAGGCCTCGGCCTCTCTGCCCTATTGCTGGCCAGTGTGTGAGACAGGATGTTGGACTAGATGGGCCCCTGGTCTGATCCAGAAGGGCTCTTCTGATGTTTTTATGAAGGCCTTGGCCTCTCTGCCCTGTTGCTGGCCCTCCAGAGGAACTGGCTGGCCAGCGTGTGAGACAGGATGCTGGACTAGATGGACCCTCACTGGTCTGATACAGCAGGGCTCTTCTGATGCTTTTAGGAAGGCCTCGGCCTCTCTGCCCTGTTGCTGGCCCTCCAGAGGAACTGGCTGGCCAGCGTGTGAGACAGGATGCTGGACTAGATGGACCCTCACTGGTCTGATCCAGCAGGGCTCTTCTGATGCTTTTAGGAAGGCCTCGGCCTCTCTGCCCTGTTGCTGGCCCTCCAGAGGAACTGGCTGGCCAGTGTGTGAGACACAATGCTGGACTAGATGGGCCCCTGGTCTGATCCAGGAGGGCTCTTCTGATGTTCTTTTGAATTACAGGGAAGAAAAGAGACTTTGCCACAGATTCTAAAGCAGGTGACTCTATGCCCAAAACGTTCTTTGCAGGGTGCTCACTGAACCCCTCCAGGGAAATCGTGCAGCGAAGGAGAGTCCGCAGTTTGTCCCGGGGTTTCTGAATGCTACCACTGACCTCGCCATTCCCCCGTTGCCTGCCAAAACACAAATGGAGAAGACCGTACCGTCCCCTGTACCCGAACATGAGGAAGAGCACGCAGAAGATGATGCAAGTGACTCCAATATGGATCCCAATGATGATCCCTGTCGCCGAGGTCTTGTTTGCTTGTTCATCCTTCATGCAGTCGCAGGGTGGGTTCAGACCTGTTAGGGAAACACAAAGGGTAAGCGAGAGGTGGGGGGGGCAGAGAGACACTCCCTCACTATCCCTGCACACACTGCCAAGTGCCACTTCTTCTTCTTCTCATCATCATCATCATCTGGCATTGTGTATAGCATAGCCAGGAGATCCTAAGACTGTCTGGCAGCCTAAAGTTCTAGCTCATTGAATGTTATGAATCGCCAGGTGGTGAGCTAGACTTGTTTTTCGGGCTGAGAGTGCTCTGAAAGAGCTATGAGTGACCCAAGGTCACCCAGCTGGATTAATGTGGAGGAGTGCGGAATCAAACCCGGTTCTCCAGATTAGAGTCTATCGCTCTCGACCCTACGTCATGCTGGATCTCTGGCAGGCACTAGCAAGATTCCACACTAAATCCAGACTCAGAACACAAAGAATGTGGATTTCTGCACTGTTTGTTTGCAGAGAACTGGCTGGACTGAAAGATGAGGCAAATGGCTGACAGCCAGCGTGGTGTGGCGTTTACAGTGCTGGGTTACAATCTGGGAGAGCCAGGTTCGAATCCCCACTCTGCCACAGAAGCCTGGTCCAGACACAAACTCTCATCCTAGCCTACCTCGGAGGGCTGTTGTGAGGATAACATAAAGAAGGGGAAGCCAGTTCTGGGGTCCCCGTCGGGGAGGAAAGCGCTGTATAAATTAAGTAAATAAAAGTAATAACTGTCGTAGATCAGACGTGAAGTCAGTCCCCCCTCCAAAAATTATGAAAGGGATGCATGGAGAGGGGGGCAGGCTTACGAGACCGGCATGAATGGAAAGAATCAAGGAATCAGAAGCAGGAGGAACAACTGAGGCAGATAGAGGGGCAGGACCCATGAGCAGACCAGTCTCGCAAAGTTGGTAAACGAAATGGAAATTTGAACTGGGGCGGGGACAGTCCATGTCCGATCACAGGGCAGAGGGGTGGAGCCAAGCAAAGAACTAGAAAAGCTGCCTGGCTCCTAGTGGGGGTAGCGGCTCCTGGAAAGGGCTTCATCTGAGCCAAAAGAGCCCCTGGTTCGAATCTGCCCGGGACTGTTAATCCTGACGCGTCCCACTTCTGCGCCACAGAGATGCCACTGTTAGGAGCACACATGTAAAGGTGACTCATACCGAGCCAGAGCCTTGGTCGATCGAGGTCAGAATTGTCTCCTCGGGATCTCAGACTTGAGGTCTTTCTCATCATCTACTCCCTGGGACTTTAAACAGGAGATGCCCAGGATTGAACTTGGGACCTTTTTGCTCTGCCACTGCCCCCTCTTTACAGCTCTCCAGTGTCTCCGGCAGAAGTCTTTCACATCTACTGCCTGGTCCTTTGAACTGGAGATGCCGGGGATTGAACCTGGGACCTCCGGCATGCCAAGCAGAGGCTCTGCCACTGAGCCACAGCCCCTTTGCAGCTCTCCAGGATCTCAGGTGGAGGTCTTTCCCATCACCTCCTGTCTGGTCCTTTTAACTGGAGATGCCGAGGATTGAACCTGGGACCTTCTGCATGCCAAGCAGAGGCTCTGCCACTGAGCCACGTCCCCTCTTTACAGCTCTCCAGGGTCTCAGGCGGAGGTCTTTCTCATCACCTCCTGCCTGGTCTTTTTAACTGGAGATGCTGGGAATTGAACCTGGGACCTCCGGCATGCCAAGCAGAGGCTCTGCCACTGAGCCATGGTCCCTCTTTACAGCTCTCCAGGGTCTCAGGCGGAGGTCTTTCGCATCACCTCCTGCCTGGTCCTTTTAACTGGAGATGCCGAGGATTGAACCTGGGACCTTCTGCATGCCAAGCAGAGGCTCTGCCACTGAGCCAGGGTCCCTCTTTACAGCTCTCCAGGGTC
The DNA here is from genome assembly GCA_029233225.1 of Lepidodactylus listeri. Classification (NCBI taxonomy): domain Eukaryota; kingdom Metazoa; phylum Chordata; class Lepidosauria; order Squamata; family Gekkonidae; genus Lepidodactylus; species Lepidodactylus listeri. The sequence continues at coordinate 6,551,183 of JARCFY010000021.1, read as the reverse complement.
TCAGGCGGAGGTCTTTCGCATCACCTACTCTGTGGTCCTTTGAACTGGAGATACCAGGGATTGAACCTGGGACCTTTTGCGTGCGAAGCAGATGGCTCTGCCACTGAGCCGCAGCCCCCCCCCCCCCAAAGGGAGGGATCTCAAGTCAAACACTCGGGCTCCCCTAGGGATAACAGAAATCAAGGATCTGAATTCTCTGTCTCTGTGCTTCCCTGGGAAAAACAGAATCCAGGCTTCCCCCATCCTCGTGCCTAGCCTGCTGACAGCCCTTTGTGCGAAAGGCGCCACTTCAGGCTTTCTCCCCCACGCCAGGGCCTTTTATTTATAAATTTGCAATCGGCTCCGTTGTCACCAAAAGCGATCAGCCTCGTCCCAGGAGAGAAAGGATTTGCTTTCAGGGTAAGAAGCCTGCCTCCAAACCCCTTAACGCTGCCCACCCACGAAAAGCAAGTGGGGAAATGCGGAAGGATAACGTGCCGTCGTGTTGCCTCTCCCCCACACCGCGGGATTTGCAAACTTCCCGTTTTCTCACTGCGGTTGAAGTGCACAGAGAAGGCCGTGGGGGTCTCTTTCCTGTAGTGGAAACGGCCCTCTCTGCCATGCACAGCAGGACAGCTAACGGTGCCACTGAACCAGTTCGACACAAAGCTGGCAAGCCCTCTGCAGGTCCACACCTGCGAGAGCCACGAACAACAGGCAGGGGAGAACTTCACGGGCACAACAGTGAGAGCCGTTTCTCCAAACTCTACTGGCTTCTGAGGAAACACGGAAGCAGCGCTGCACAGGTAGGGTTGTCACCTCTGGGTTGGGAAACACCTGGAGATTGTGGGGGGTGGAGCCAGGGGAGGGCGGGGTTTGGGGAGGGGCCTCAGCATGGTCCAATGCCATCGAGTCCACCCTCCAAAGCAGCCATTTTCTCCAGGGGAACTGAGCTCTGTTGGCTGGAGACGAGTTGTAAAAGCAGGAGGTCTCCAGATCCCAGCTGGAGCTTGGCAACCCTATGCAGAGGGGAGAAGTGCTTTGCCGAAAGCAGGGTTTTCAAGGAGAAAATGCATTTTGCAGGATATGCTGCAGCCAGACTGACCACTATCCCTTACGGCCACCCCCGCCCAAAGAAAAACAGCCCGCCTAGATTAATGTTTCTGTGGGGGCAAGGACTTTCACCCGCGCAGCATGATTTCCCCATGGTAGTCTCCAATGACCCCAAAGATTTTGGGGAAACATTTTGATCTCCCGTGGGAGGGGGAAGGCAAGACAATCACACTCCGTGAATGGAAGTCCTCACCGATGCTGTCTCTAAGCTACGGAGTCCTATGAGCAAAAATTATACTTTGTGAGCTACCGGCATTAAAGTTATGAGTGAGCGATTTGGCTGCTGCATAAATGAGTTTGCTCTGGAGCCCTCCTTCCTGAGCTAAGACAAAAATCCAGGGGTCCGTTGGAGTGGGAGCGCACAGGAGCGCAGCTCCGGGAGTGAGGAGCCCAGGGGGCGGGCCCATGACCAAGCCCCGCCCCCTCCTCGGCTTCCCCGAGCAGTGCAGAGGCGCAGTGCCCCGGGGAAAGCCCTCCTAGGGTCTTTATTGTTTTTAATGTTTTGTTTTAATATTGATAATTTTATCATTGTTCCTTTTGTGACTGTGTGCTGCTTTTCCAGAGACTTGCTCAAGGTGGCATATCAATTTTCTAAGTAGACCGTTTTTTTACCTGGGCACATGGCACATAAGTACTGGAGAAATTTCACCAACCCTTCAGCCGCTTCCACCCCATCAATTTGGTGTAGTGGTCAGGAGTTGGACTCTAATCTGGGAGAACCAGGTTTGATTCCCCACTCCTCCACATGCAGCTGCTGGTGTGACCTTGGGTCAGTCACAAGTTCTCTCAGAGCTGTTCTCTCATGAGCAGTTCTCAAAAGACCTCTCTCAGCCCCACCTACCTCACAGGGTGTCTTGTTGTGGGGAGGGGAAGGGAAAGGGATGGGTGGTGCACATGTCCTGGGTATCTCAAGTCTACTTGAAACCTGGTGGTTTCAAGGGAGCAGGAAGAGAAAGAGGGTGTGTTCTTTACGCTTATTTTTATTGCACAAAGTATTGGATGGGGAAGGGAACGGAGGAAGAGCAGGTCAGTTTCACTCACCTGTGGAGTGGAGCCTGAGGGGTGGGTGTTGCCTTCTGACACACTTCCGGTATGTTAGGGGGTGTGGCATATGCTAATGAGTTATGCTAATGAGCTCCTGCACCTCTTTTTCTACGAAATGACCCCTGCAAAAATCTGTGGGCTGGAGACTAAAAAAAGGTGAGCTAGCTCACACTAACTCGGCTGAGAGTAGGGGTGGCCAAACTGTGGCTCGGGAGCCACATGCGGCTCTTTCACACATATTGTGTGTCTCCCGGCAGGGCGGCTGTGAAAGTGAGGGGAGGCATGCCTCCCGGATTGGTCTTCCTTTCCCCAGCCAGTGTTTCCCCTCCCTGGGTAGGCTTGAGGTAGTGGTGGGGAGCGAAGAAGGAAAGGAACTTTACCTTTAAATGCGTTCTCAAAGCGCCCCCCCCAGCCTACAAATATCACTGGACAAATAAATATCATTATCAATATCTATTTTTAACTCTTCTGTTTTTATTCTTGGCAGTCTCGTTTAATGTTAATAGAAAGCAAATTTGCATGTTTTTTAAATTAAAAAAAGTATGTGATATTTGTTCATGTCTCGCGGCTCTCAAACGACGGACGTCTATTCTATGTGACTCTTACGTTAAGCCAGTTTGGCCACCCCTGGCTTAGAGGGAACGTTGGTCCTCGCCCCCGTGAAAAAGCTTTGTCTGGATCCAACCCTTTCCCTCGCCCCAGATGTTCTGCCCAAAGCCATCCATTACCTGTCCTTACAACCGACTCCCGCAGCGACACGAAGCGAATGGTGGCGTTCCCATCACCGTGCTGGTTGTAGGCAAGGAGCTTGACTTCATACACCAATGATGGGTCTGGAATAAAAATGGCGGAAGAGATGCTGACCCATTTTGGAAGCTCAGGAGTCTGTTATCGGAGTGGGATGATCGGCTGGCACGTTCCCCCATAGGGCAGTGACTCAGGAAATATGGCGGCAAGCACTGGGGCGTGGGCAGCCGTTGGAGGGGACAGAAGACGGGGGTGGAGAAGGGGGAAAGGGGGAGACCGGGACAGACCAGGGTGGGCAACGGGCTTTCCATCCTAGAATCTTCTCAAGGGCAACCCAAGACCAGTCAACAGCTCTCTGACAAATTCCCCCCTGCTGTATTTAAATATTCTATTCCATTTACGTCATTTACAGTCCACAGACTCTAAACTGGGAGAACCGGGTTTGATTCCCCACTCCTCCACATGCAGCTGCTGGTATGACCTTGGGTCAGTCCCAAGTTCTCTCAGAGCTGTTCTCTCAGGAGCAGTCCTCAAAAGAGCTCTCTCAGCCCCACTTACTTCACAGAGTGTCTGTTGTGGGGAGGAAAAGGGAAAGGAGATTGTAAGCCGCTCTGGGACTCCTTCGGGTAGTGAAGGGTGGGGCATAAATCCAATCTCCTCTTCTTCAGTTTGGTGTAGTGGCTGGGAGTGCGGACTCTAATCTGGGAGGACCGGGTTTGATTCCCCACTCCTCCCCATGCAGCTGCTGGGGTGACCTTGGGTCAGTCACAAGTTCTCTCCAAGCTGGCCTATCAAGAGCCGTCTTTGAAAGAGCTCTCTCAGCCCCACCTACCTCACAGGGTGCCTGTTGTGGGGAGGGGAAGGGAAAGGAGATTGTAAACTGCTCTGAGACTCCTTTGGGTAGTGAAGGGCGGGGTATAAATCCAATCTCTCTCCTCTCTTTTCTCTTGCAGACAACACAGAGTGAATCAATACATCGACAGGATGAAGAAGAAGAACAGAAGAGGAAAAGATTGGATTTATACCCCGCCCTTCCCTCACTTGGAGTGGCTTACAAACTCCTTACAAACTTACAAACAGACACCCTTGTGAGGTAGGTGGGGCTGAGAGAGCGCTGAGAAAACTGTCCTTGAGAGAACAGCTGGTACAGAGCCATGGCTTGCCCAAGGTCCTCCAGCAGCTGCAAGTGGAGGAGTGAGGAATCAAACCCGGTTCTCCCAGATTAGAGTCCGCGCACTTCACCACGACACCACACTGGCCCTCAAAGGATGGAGTATTCAATAAACAATACGACAGCCGTACTCACCCAGGTGAGTGATGTTGTAAGACGTGGTGTTACCGGACAGCAGGACTGGGCCGGTGAACTGGGACAGATGAACCCGGCGGTAGTAGAGCTTGAATCCTTCATGTTGGCCCAGTTTAATGGAGGGCTCCCACGCGGCTTGGACAGTGGTGCTGTTGAGAACTTTGATGAAGAGGGATGGGACAGCCGGCACTGAAAGAAAGTGGGAAGGGAAGTCTTGGCAAAGCCCAGCCTTTCCTTGGTCCCTTTTGCCAAGACAGGAAGTTTCCAAAGGCCCTTCGACGCAAGGAAAGGCTGAGAGGGGAACAGATCTTGGGGTCGTAGTGGATAGTCCAATGAAAGTGTCAACCCAGGTGTGCTGCAGAGGTGAAAAAGGCAAACTCCAGGTCAGGGATTATTAGGAAAGGGATTGGGAATGGAATGGCCAATATTGTAATGCCCCCGGATAGATTTATGATGTGGCCTCATTTGGAAGACGGTGTCCAGCTCTGGTCCCCGTATCTCCAAAAGGACATGGCAGAGCTGGGAAAAAAGCCAGAGGAGGGGAACCAAGACGATGAGGGGACTGGGGCCCCTTCCCTAGGTGGAAAGGCTGAAGAGACTGGGACTTCTCAGTTTAGAAGAGATGACTAAGGGGGGATAGGATAGAGGTTCATAAAATTATGCACGGGGTGGAGAGCGTTGAGCAAGAGAAAATTTTCTCCCTCTCCCAAAATACTAGAACCCAGGGGCATCCGATGAAACTGATGGGCAGTAGGTTTAGGACGGACAAAAGGAAATACCACTTTACACAGAGAGTGATTAAAAGGTGGAATCTGCTGCCAGAGGATGTTGTGATGGCCACAGGAATAGATAGCTTTAAAAGGGGATTAGAATAGATTTATGGCTACTAGCCATGGCGACTGAAGGGAGCCTCCACATTCAGAGGCACTAACCCTCTGAATCCCAGAGCCAGCCCAGGAGGCAACATCAGGGGAAGGCCTCGGCTTCTGTGTCCTGTTGTTAGCCCTCCAGAGAGGAACTGGTTGACCACTGCGTGAGACAGGATGTCGGATGAGATGGGACTGCTGCTCTGATCCAGTGGAGCTCTTCTTGTGTTCTTATAGATTCATGGAGGATCTCTATCAGTGGCTACTAGCCATGGTGACTGAGGGGAACCTCCACATTCAGAGGCACTAAGCCTCTGAATCCCAGAGCCAGGAGGCAACATCAGGGGAAGGCCTCGGCCTCTCTGCCCTGTTGTTGGCCCTCCAGAGAAACTGGCTGGCCAGTGTGTGAGAAGGGATGCTGGACTAGAGGGACTATTGGTCTGATCCAGCAGTGCTCTTCCGATGTTCTTATGAAGGCCTTGGCCTCTATGCCCTGTTATTGGCTGTTCAGAGGAACTGGTTGGCCACAATGTGAGACAGGATGCTAGGCTAGATGGACCACTGGCCTGATCCAGCAGGGCTCTTCTGATGTTCTTATCAGAGGAAGGCCTCAGCCTCTCTGCCCTGTTGTTGGTGCTCCAGGGGAACCGGTTGGCCACTGTGTGAGACAGGAGGACGGACTAGATGGACTATTGGTCTGAACCAGCAGGGCTTATGTCCTTATGTCCAAACCATGCTATAGCCAAGTGCCACTTATTTTGAACCAGTTAAGCTTCAAACAGGCAGAGCGGCCATTCCAACAGCGTTTTGGACACAGAAGAAAGATGGAAATGCTCTTCGGCATGCAGCAGTGGAGGCAGCGATGAAGGTGAACCAGAAACCTAACATGGACCGAAGGAGCTGAGCTAACGGTTAACCACACCAGATAATCCATTAAAGACAATGAAGTGATGCCCTCCACTGGTGTTTCATGGGGGCAGGGTTGTTGTTTTTTTTAAAGGTTTGGGCTTGGAGAGGGGAGGAAGGATGCCTTCAAGCACCCGAGACTCAAATTATTTACTTAGCAAGGCAAACAGAATTTGGGTGCTCAACCAACTTATGGACATATATATATATATGGGCATATATACCCAAATTTCTGAAGAGGGTAGAACAAATTTAGAGTGCAGTGGCCCCTTTAAGACCAACCAAGTTTTATTCAAGGTATGAGCTTTCGTCTAATAAGTGTTGGAAATGTAAACAAAAAGAAGGATCGTTATATCATATGTGGTGGACTTGTGATAAAGCAAAAAGGTTTTGGTGTATGATACATGCTGAAATGGAGAACATTTCGAAGTGCAAGTTTAAAAAACTGCCCGAAATGTTGTTGCTTGGGCTAAAGTTAGAGGATGTAAACATAAGTAAAAGAACATTGATTTGGTATATGGCAACGATAGCAAGAATGGTGTACGCACAAAGTTGGAAATCGGAGAAAACTCCAGAACTATGGGAATGGTTGAGAAAATTGCTATTTGTGGCAGAAATGGACAAATGGACAAGAAAATTAAACAATCAAGACTCAGCGAAGTTCTCAGAAGATTGGAAAGATTTGAAGGAATATATGGAGCGAGAGTGGAATATGAAAGACAATATCTTTACACTTTCTAACTACTGAAACGAGGGACAGAATCATAACACAAAAAATGATTTATTAGATAGCCACGAAACTAAACCTTCTTTCTTTTTTAATTAATATAATGTTTAAATGTATAAAAGTTATAATAGCTCAAAATGTTACCTTAGGAGGCAAATACTTTTGAAATACATGTTTACCGGCTGATATATATGAAGGTGCAGGTGGGGTGGGAAGTCATTTAATGTTTATATCTTTTTAGCTAAATATGCAACTTTATAAAGAATGGAATATGTATAAAAGCTAATTGCATTTGAGAATAATGGAAAAATTTAAAAAAATTATTCGCGGGAAGGTATGAGCTTTCGTGTGCACGCACGCTTTCCCAAATACACTAAAGTGGTAGGTAAGGTTCAAATACACAAGAAAACTCATTCCTTGAATAAAACTTGGTTGGTCTTAAAGGGGCCGCCGGACTCTAAATTTGTTCAGCTGCTTCAGACCAACACAGCTGACCACCTGGATCTATCTTCTGGAGGGAACAGTAGAAAAAAAAGACTGAAAAGGTGGTGGATAGGAGGACACAGCCCTAACATACCACTCCCCCCCCCCCCGCCCCCCGGTGACTGTAACCATATTAGAGAGAGAACCTTGGGAATCATATCGTTCGTTCAACAAGGAGAACTTATGGAATTGCTTCATTAGAAACAACAGCCTTGTAGTTGTAGCTATGGAGCACGTTATATGATGCCCACCCAGATTTCTCCAACGTTGTCCAAATGAAACAAAACCCAACTTCCAAGCCAAGGCTGCTAGCTACTGTTGGGAACTCTGGAGCCATGGATCAAAGGTTTTCAAGCCTTGTAAATTTCTGCGCCTCTGCTGGGGAAGGGGAGGAGGGCAGCTGGTTTGAGCGTAGAGCGGGGAGATTTAGTTCCTGAGATCACATCCCGCCTCAAGCTTCATTAGACAGAGCTACTCTGCATGAAATAAATCCACATCCTGCCAGCTTGCTGGTGGAGGGACAGAGCGGTCGAGCTCAGATCAGGGTCGGAGCAAACTCTAGCTGGCCCACGGAAGCTCGCCGGGTGACCTCTGGCCAGACTCTTCGCCCAAATGTATTAAATTGGGGAAGCGAAGCCGATAGACAAACTCCCTGGGAGAAGGGCGAGGACAGATATTTCTTGGGGTTGTGTGGAGAGGTAACAAGGGGGAAAGAGAAGGCTGAAATCAATCCATGAAAGCACCCCTCATCCCCCGACTCCATGCCAAGGGATGCTATCGAGGGCACTTTCACAGACACACTAAATAAGGCACTTTCAATCCACTTTCAATGCACTTTGCAACTGGACTCTGCTGTGTGGAATGGCAAAATCCATGTGCAAAAAGCAGTCGCTGACGTGGATTGAAACTCCTGGCATTAGTTAGCAGCATGTGTGAAAACGCCCCATAATTCTCCAAACCATTTCACGCTTCAAGGGCTTGAGCTGTCTGGACAGAGATCCTGCTACCCCTTGTTCTTTTCTCATATATGAGCCCCGCCCCCTCCCCACACACCAAAATAATTAGAGGAGCTATTCGCTCCCATAGCCACATTTCCCTGAAGTTATGCCAACGGGAATGAAGAGTGCGGCTTTCACAGAAATCGTAGGTTTGCATCCTGGACACCCCACCCCTTCCTCCCAGATCTCTTCAGGCCAGTTCTGGCCCCGCCTTTTGGAAGCTCCTGAAGTATCTCTTATTCCAGCAGGCCTCGGGGGCTGTGGGAAATAGCGGCACTCTACTTGTAAATGGTAAAAACCGGATGTAAAAAGTGGGATATTGATTGACCTTGCTATTGCCTACTGCTCCTATGTTATTTGTTAGGATTCCAGTTTTAGGAGGATTAGTTTTATCGTGGCGAGTGTGCGTTTCAAGGAAGTGCCGCGTGCCATCTCGAGGGATTGTCTGAGGCCATACGATGGGGGGGATATGCCTAAATCAATCAATCACTTCTCAAGAGTCACAAGCCCCTGCCTGTAGCAAATCTCCAGCAGCCTAGCTAAATTAACACATTTGCTGCAGGGAGGGCCTTCTTCCCCACTGGAGGTCCCCGTGGGCTACCCCATCCGATGGCATTTGCAGCTTGGCCGATTCCCCCGAACCATCTAGTCCTAGATCGCTCCAGATCTCTGCTTCATGCCTCTCGCAACCTGAATTCATCTGTGGTCAGGGCTGCACGCATTTCTCAATTGCGTGCAAATGCAGGGTTTTAGCTATTGGCGACAGCAGCCACTGTTCCAAGAGCCTTAGTTTTAATTTAGAAGAGGAAAAGCTCTTGTTTCTAGCCCTTAAGGCTGCAGACTGCCTAGAAGATATATGTCGGCCAGGGGTGGGCAATTGTTTTGGCTCGGGGGCCACTTTGTGGGAGCGGAGGTTAGCGGAGGGCTGCACCTTTTAAAATGATTGCATTCGTTAGTTAACTCTGCATTTCAGAAAAGGTATAAGTTGTATCATAAAAATCAATAAATATAAATTAAATAAAATAGTGGTAGTTTGATTCCATTTATTTATTGTGCTAATTTCATATCATCTATAGCTGCAAGCACATTTTTTTTCTTTATTGAAGGGATTCAAAGGGTACAAGCAGTAAAGAGTGTGTTACATATTGGAGATTCTTAATAATATATTGGAATACAAAGTTAAAGACTTAGCTTGTATTACAGCAATTCTTAAACATTCCCGTTACATTAAACTAAGGTTAACTCTAGAGTTACTACTGTTTATATCAGATATCAGTGACCAATCTTGGAACTAAACTGAGAAAAGGTGGGTTTACTTTTTATAAAAGGAGGTATATGGAGGAGTTGTTTGCCCAAGATTTTGGGAGTGTCGCATCTTTACTTTCAGAGTATTTGTTGATGATAGGGTACCATTTGAGCATTGGGTTTTTGCGGGTGTCGTTTCCATAAAGATTTTCTGTTCTTTCAGTTATTTTATCTAATATAAAATAGTCCCATACCTTGGCTAGCCATGTGGAAATTGGTGGGCTGGAGGGTTTTTTCCAGTTGACTGCTAATGTGTGTTTAGCTGCTGTTAAAAGGACTTCTACTAATTCTCTTGTTTCTCTGGGAATCTTTGTCTTAGGCCATAAATTGAGTAGAATCAGAGCCGGGTTGTAAGGAATAGAGACTTCAAGCATCTGTTCAATTTCTGAGAGAATCTTTTTCCAGAATATAACTATGAGAGGACAGGACCACCAAGCATGGTAGAAGGTCCCAGTAGAGATTTGGCATTTCCAGCACATTGGTGAGTGTGTTGAGTATATGTGTGATAGCTTTGCAGGTGTTATGTGCCATCTAAATAGAGTTTTTAAGGCTTGAAGTTGTATTGGGGTGGACTTGGTTTTATATATATTTGAGTTCCAAATCGCTTCCCATTGGTCATTCGATATAGCATATCCGATGTCGGTGTGCCATCTGGTTTGAAGCCCTGTGGTTTGACATGAAGAGTCTTGTATAAAATAGCTGTAGAATGTTGAAATCAGACCCTTTTTAGTAAAGGCTTTGGATATTAATAATCGTTCGAAGAAGTTAAGTTTTCTTTTAAAGTTTAGGTTCTGTTTGTGAGATTCAAGGAGGTGTGCCACTTGCAAATATTCATACCAGGGTAGACGTGTGTTCGCCTTAATGTCCAGTTCTGCTTTACTAAGCATCGTACCTTTGTTGGTGATGTCTATGAATTTAGTGATCTTCGCTTTTTCCCATTCGCAAAATGACGGAGGGTTTAAGCCTGGTTGAAACCAGGATTGGCGGAGGAAGCTCTTTATGGGTGAGTCTAATGTTATCAATTTTTTCTTGCAGGTATCCCACACTCGGAAGGTCGTTGAGAGGAATGGATGCTGGGTTCTCGGAAGAAGGCGTTTAGAAGGTAAGTTCCAAAGTGCTTCTTGGAAGGAAGCCGATCTAAGATATGTATTCTCTATGTTTTTCCAGTCAGCCTGGTAGTCGCTGTGGTAATGTCTGGTCAGATTTGCCAGTATAGTAGCTTGGTAGTAAGTTTTGAGGTCAGGAACAGCAAGACCCCCTTTATCTTTATTTCTACGAAGAACTTGAAAACGGATTCTAGGTTTTTTATAGTTCCAAATGAAATTTTGCAAATTTCTTTGCCAGAGAGCCATGAGTTTTGGGGAGATTTGAATCGGAAGAGCTCTAAAATAATATAAGAATTTCGGTAATATAAATGACTTGACGATTGAGATGCGTTCCAGCCATGTCAGCAACTTTGTGTCCCATGCTTTTAGTTGAGATGTTATAAGGGCGTTTGCTTGCGTATGGTTATGAGTGATTAAATCTTTCAAATTTAAGGGGATTTTAACGCCCAAATATTGCCAATAGTGGGATGTCCACATAAAGGAATACCTCTCTTTAACAAATTTAGTTGAGTCTTCATCCAGGAGGACAGGGTGTAGTGTGGATTTGGATTGATTTATGCATAAACCTGAAATCTTCCCAAAGTCCTCTAAGAGCTGAAATAGTGGAGGAATCGTAGTAATTGGGTCTGCAATGTAGATGTTCATATCATCAGCAAATAGGCTTGTTTTATACTGTTTGTTTTTTATTGTTATGCCTTGTATTGCCGCTTCTTGCCGAATGGAGGTGACCAGTGGTTCGATTGCCATCGCAAATATGAGCGGCGACAGAGGGCAGCCCTGTCTTGTTCCTCTGTATAAATTAAAGAAATTTGAGGATCTAGAGTTAATATTTAAGGAGGCCAAGGGTGAAGCATATATCCAGTGTAAAGCTGATTTAAATCGAGCTCCAAAGTTCATATATTCAAGCAGGCAATGAATATAGTCGAATTCCAAGGTATCAAAGGCTTTTTGGAAGTCTACGGACAGGATACAAGAGGGTTTGATTCTTCTTAGGTGACAATGATGGATAATATCGATAGTCTTTCGTATGTTGTCTGTGATGTCTCTTTGTCTGATGAAGCCCGTCTGGTCTAAATGTACATAAGAGGATAAGACCTTGGAGAGTCTCCCTGCGAGAACTGAGGCAAAAAGCTTGTAGTCGCAGTTAAGAAGTGATATTGGTCGGTATGATGAAGTTTGAGAGGTATCCTTGTTTGGTTTGGGAAGGACGATTATCCTCGCCTGATTCCAAGTTGGTGGAGTTGGTTGGTTTTCTAATATCTTGTTGAATAGGTCAGTGATGGGTTGTAATAACACTTCTTGAAAGGATTTGTAGTATTCTGTGGGAAAGCCGTCAGGGCCCGGTGACTTATTATTTTTCATTCTTTTCAAGGTTTCCTGGACCTCTGACAGGCATGTTGGGTTGTCTAAATAAGATTGGTGTGCTTTTGATAGTTTATTATTTAGGTTTATTTTAGTAAAAAATTCTTTAATATCCTGTATGGAAGGATTTGAAAATTCGTATAGGTGTTTGTAGTATCTTTCGAAAGTGTGGAGTATCTCGTGGGACGTTACACACAGGGTTCCTTGCTGGTCGCGGATGCAGTTGATCATGTTACTCGTCCTTTGCTGTCTTAATTTAAACGATAGAAACCTAAGTGACTTGTTATTGCGATATTTGTATTTATGCTGCATTAAGGCTATATTTTTTTGTGTTGTTGAAATTTCAATTGCTTCTAGTTTTTTTCCGTTGAATTGTAAGCTTTTGATATATTTTTTTATTGCCTGTTTGCTTATGTTTGCTTTCCAATTGTTTTATTTCTGCCTGAAGATCATTTATTGTTTTTTGTTTACATTTTTTGTAGGCTGAAGCAAGCGCAATGAGTTTCCCTCGCAGAACAGCCTTATGAGCGTCCCAAATAGTCTCGAGTGGCACATCATCAGATAGATTAAGAAGAAAGAATTCTGCAATGGCTTCTTCAGTTTGTGACCTAAACGCTGGATCTTTCAATAAAGCTCTGTTCAAAGACCAATTTAGTTGCGTGTTGATTTCTTTTCCCATCACCATGACGCATTCCACTGGGGCGTGATCAGACCATTGCCTGAGGCCTATGGATGATGAGAGGATGTTTGAGGTGGCGGTAGCAGATATTAAAATATAGTCTATTCTGCTAAATGAGTCAAATTGGGCTGAATAATAAGTGTAATCTTTGTCTGTGGGGTGTTTCCATCTCCATGCATCGCATAATTTGAAATTTTTAATTAGTGAGTCTAGTTGGTCAGCTGGATGTCTCAATTTCTCTGGCAAGTGAGCGAACCTAGAACGGTCCATGATATTGTTAGCCGCGTAATTGAGATCACCTCCTATTAGAATTGTATCCTCATTGAAGGAGCAAATCTTTTGTAGGACGGTTTGGATATACGGTATTTGGCCCGAATTTGGAACATAAAGATTGGCTATCGTGTGGGGTTGACCGTCTAAAGCTCCTTTCAAAATGATGTACCTTCCTTCTGGGTCAGGCTCTGATTCCTTTATGTGGAATCTGGTGGCCTTGGAGAAAAGAATAGCTACTCCCCTTGATTTGTTTGAACCTGGGGCGTAATACTGCTGAGGGTACCAAGATAAAGGGAAGGGCCATGGTTTTTTTTAAGGTAAGTCTCTTGTAGAAAGATAATGTCGGCTTTCTCTCTTTTCATTTGTGTGAGGATTCTCTTGACTTTAATTTTATTGTTTAATCCTCTGCAGTTAAAAGTTACTGCCTTTAGTGTGGCAGCCATAGGAAGAGTGGGATTAAACGTTTATGGCTTCTAGTTGCAATTCAAAAAGGGTTAAGCATGTCCACCCAGTACTTTGAATAGTAGCTTGCATGAAAAAATATCATTGTTAAATCACAAGGCATATTAACACTGTACCAAGTTGGTGTATCAAAGTGAGAGTCATTATACTTTGCTAACTTCCAAACATTACACAGATTTAACACACTCATTCACAGAACAGAACGGTTAGGCAAATAACAGATAAGCAGAAAGATTTTGCGTTCCTTTGGTAGGCACTGTTTGTAATTGAACTTGCGGCAGGCAAAGTGAACGACAAAATAATATGTTATAAGTAATAGCCCCTTTGCCTCCCTCCTGCTTCTAACTTTGTCTAATAAAGTAGTTTCCCCCCCATTGCCCCCTCCCCCCTTCCCCCCCTTAATTCCCCAACAAATAACCTGTCCCTGGAAACTGGAGCCAATCTGCTTTAAAAGAGAAGAACCCAGCGCAACAACAAACACTATCATCAAAACTTTCCTCCATTCCAGGGTGGAAAATGGGTATAGAAGGAACGTGCAAGGCACGTTTGGGCTTTCAAAAAAGCCCATCCCTAACAACCTTCCTATCACCGGGGCAAAGAAGAGACTCCCCCTCCCCCCCCCCACTCGGACCAAAGAGAGAGATTATGTCCATAAGTTTTAATCAGTCCAACCTGGCGGTTCAGCGCTTTTATATAAGGTATTCAGAGTCTAATCCACTCAGGAAGATTTGCGCACAGGGATCTTGTTCCATTGCGAAGGCGATTGCATGAGGTCTAGGTTGCGCTTAGAGGATTTCTTCATACTGGATATAGGTAGGTCCTGGAGGTTTAGGGCTAGGAAAAGAGCTTGACCGGTGTCTTCGTCCCTCGCTGTGAGCGTTGCTCCTTGGTAACGTACAAGGAGGGAGCCTGATTTCGTCCAGGTGTACCGGATTCCTGCTTCATTAAGTTTTACTGCGATTGGTTTTAAGGACCGTCTGATTTGTAGAGTCTCTGCTGTGAGATCAGGAAACACTAGGATTTTGTCTGCTTGAAATGGTAAGCCACCATTGAGCCGGGCGCCTTGTAAAATACGTTGTCTGGTACGTGCATCTAAGAATTCAACCAGAATGTCTCGTGGGAGTTGGCGTCTGTTTTGGTTCAGGGACCCCATACGGTAAGCTTTAATAATAGTTGGAGCTATTCCCTCCTCCAGCTGTAGTACTTGAGCTAACCATGCACCCATGAAGGCTGCCATATCGGTGGTCCCTTCTATTGACTCTGGAAATCCCCTGAACTTAAGGTGGCGTTCTCTCAGAGTGTTTTCTAAGAATAAAATTTTTTCTGTGGACCAGCTTTCCTGTTTCTGTAAAGATCTGATGCTCTCCTGGTTCACCATACTGTTCTCCATAACTGAATCTAAGGCTTGTGACATTTGGTGAGTGGAGGTTTTTAAAGTTTCTATCTGTTCAGTTATGGGCTTTAAGATATCATTCATTGTAGCCAACATCTCTGCCTTAAAGTTGGTGAACGAATCAAGCCAATCCTGCTTAGAGAGAGAGGAGGCGTTGTTACATGAGCTTACCGCTCTCGCCGCCATTTTCAGGCCTTGCTCTTCAGGCTGCTTAACTGCTTTTAACTGACACTCTGCTGGAAAATAGTGAGATAATCGCTTTTTCGGAGATTCCGTTTGTTTGGCCCGGTCTCTGTTATTTTTTCCCATACCCAGTAGCACAATTTGGAGCCTCAGGCGGCGTTTGTGGTCCGAGCAGGGGGAAAGGGGACGGGAGAGAGTCTACTCAGCGTCCACCATTGAGCCCTCCGACGCCCCTCCCCCAGCTGCAAGCACATTTAATTTTAGAATCAGTTTAATGAGACAAATGTACCCTATCACACTTTTCTACAATTTTTTTGAAAGTAGGAGTGAGGTTGCTTGTTGAGAAACCATGTGGCCGACTGTCTTGGCGGGCTGCAAAAAACTCTGTGGTGGGCCGCATGTGGTCCGCGGGCCGCAATTTGCCCACCCCTGATGTAGGCTCCTCACTGGTGAAATCTCAGAAGACAACAGAGGGAGGGATGGGTAGGGTTTTCACAGAAGTCAAGGGGAGACATTTCAGTACCTTGGATAGCTCACAGCTCCCTCACATGTAGAAGATATTTTGTAAAATGTGGGTGATTTGCACGAAACGTACAGGGCCCAGAATGATGAGTTTGCGGGCACGGAATTTGAGAAGGGAGGGTTAAAGCAGCAAAGCACCGCACGGTCGTCTCTGACGGGCAGTGACTCTCCAAGGACTCAGGTAACGCACAATGAACGAGTTCCCATAACGTAAATTAAGGATCATGTTAATTGCGCGTTATCTTTGTTATCTACTTAACATGTAAGGTAAGGCAACTTCATTATAAAGCTAAGTAGCCACAGTGACTGTTTCATTTCTGTTCTTTTACGCGGTGATCCCAGATTGTTTGTCTCCAAGGTCTCAGGCAGGGGCCTTCCCTGCCTCTGTCCCTCAGGATCCTTTTAACAGGAGAGTGACAATGTTCGAACCCGGGACCTACAGCAAGCAAAACACGCACTCTCCCAGGGAGCTACGGCCCCTCTGGCTTACCTTCCCCCAGCGTCCTCAGCACCGTGACATCAGAGGCTTTGCTTGCGCCCCGAGAGGTATACGCCTTGATGTAGAAGCTGTAGCTCGTTGAGGGTTCGAGTTCCGTCACGAGATGTTGGAAAGTGTTCTTGCTGACGGCCTCCTGGTACTCCATCTCCACGGGGTCTGAAATGGAAGGGAAAGGGCCCTGTACCCATCGCGAGAATCACACCATGGACCCGAGAGAGAAAATCGGTTTTCATCACAGCCCCGTCTTAGGCTTGTGATCTGTTCCTCGGCACCTGACCTCTCCCCAGGGAAATGGTCCCCGACGTGTTACCCGTGAGCACAGTTTGGTGTGGTGGTGAGGAGCACACAGACTCTGATCTGGGAGAACCCGGTTTGATTCCCCATTCCTTTACATGCAGCTGCTGGTGCGACCTTGGGTCATTCACAAGCTCTCTCAGAGCTGTTCTCTCAGGGGCAGTCCTCGAAAGAGCCCCACCTGCCTCACAGGGTGCCTGTTGTGGGGAGGGGAAGGGAAAGGAGATTGTCAGCCGCTCTGAGACTCCTTCGGGTAGTGAAGGGCGGGGTATAAATCCAGTCTCCTCCTCCTTCTCCTCGCCAGTTTGGTGTAGTGGTTAAGTGTGTGGACTCTAATCTGGGAGAACTGGGTTTGATTCCCCACGCCTCCACATGCAGCTGCTGGATGACCTTGGGCAAGACATAGTTCTGTCAGAGCTGTCCTTGAAAAGAGCAGTTTCTGTCAGAGCTCTCTCAGCCCCACCCGCCTCACAGGGTGTCTGTTGTGGGGAGGGGAAGGGAAAGGAGTTTGAAAGCCGCTCTGAGACTCCTTCAGGTAGTGAAGGGCGGGGTATAAATCCAATCTCCTCCTCCTCTTCTTCTTTTTCACAATGGCGCCTGCCAGCACTGTTCCTGGTGCCTGCCCATTGTTTTTAGAAAGTGGGCGGGGCCAGGTGGGGCTTTCGCCCTGCAAAAGATTATGATGGGCCACGAGAGATTTGATAGATTGTGCAGATTTTTAAAAGCGCTGCTTTGGCAGCAGCTGCCAGCACTGCACAAGGGTATTCACTGTGTGACTGAAGGTCAGTGGCAACAGCCATTTTATGGCTGGCTCCACCTCCTGTGGCAGCCATTTCACAGCAGCCATTTTGTGGCTGAGCCCAAAAGGTGGCCACAGGCTTAGAGAGTCAGGCGGAGCAATCTGGGTTCAGACCCCCACTCCGGCACGAAGATCACTGAGCGACCTTAGACCAGTGTGGCACAGAAGTTAGCCTGCCCTGGATCTGGGAGGCAGATTTCGGTTCTAATCACCACTCCGCCTTGAAGTTCACCCATCATCACCCACTCCTTGCCCATCCTACCTCACCGGCTTGTTGTGAGGAGAAAAAGGACGAGGGAAGAACCATTTATATTGTCCACCCAGAGAAGAAGAGGAAGAAGAGGAGGAGAAAGAGGAAGAGGAGATTGGATTTATACCCCGCCCTTCACTACCTGAAGGAGTCTCAGAGTGGCTTACAATCTCCTTTCCTTTCCCCTCCCCACAACAGACATCCTGTGAGGTAGGTGGGGCTGAGAAAGAGCTCTTTCAAGAACCGCTCTTGAGAGAACAGCTCTGAGAGGACTTGTGACTGACCCAAGGCTACACCAGCAGCTGCATGCAGAGAAGTGGGGAATCAAACCTGGTTCGCCCAGATTAGCACCCGCGCTCCTAACCACTACACCAAACTGGCTCTCAGTGTAAGGGTACCTTACAAATGTGAGAAGCGGTCAGGGTACTTGGCACACTAAAACCCCACATTCCAAGATTCTCTGCCTGGTGGGGCTCCTGCTCCCCCTTGGATCGAACCGGGGCAAATGCTCCCCGCCTCCCGCCCTACCTGTCGCTCTCCGTATGTGCAGGACGTAGCCGATTATCTCCTTGGTATTCTGTAGCGGCTCGCTCCACGACACTTGGATGGACGTCGCCGAGACGGTTGTGGCTTTCACCTTCTGGGGCGGGCCGGGCAGCCCGTCGGCCCAAAGTACCGTCAGCCTGGCGCTGGCTTGCGTGGATCCAGCGCTGTTCTCGGCGATGCACTGGTAGATGGCCTCGTCTCCTTGGCTGATGCCGTAGATGGTCAGTGTGCTGCGGGGGGCAGGCGGAGAAAGAGAAGTAGAGACAGATTGAACTGAGTACTTTCTGGCGAGGGTCCTAGAAACTGCTGGTGGTTCCACAACCCTCTTCTTCCACTGCCTCACCAGCCAGGCCACAGCTAGGTTCATCCTTCCGAGTCTGAAAACGAAATGCTAAGTCTGCTAGGGCAGGGGTGGGCAATTGTTTTGGCTCGGGGGCCGCTTTGTGGGAGCGGAGGTTAGCGGCGGGCCGCACCTTTTAAAATGACTGCATTCATTAGTTAACTTTGCATTTCAGAAAAGGTATAAATGGCATGATAAAAATCAATAAATATAAATTAAATAAAATAGTGGTCGTTTGATTCCATTTATTTGTTGTGCTAATTTCATATCGTCTATAGCTGCAAGCACATTTAATTTTAGACTCAGTTTAATGAGACAAATGTACCCTATCACACTTTTCTACAATTTTTCTGAAATCAGGAGTGAGATTGCTTGTTGAGGTTCTCATCACAGCCTGCAAGTTAATGTCTGTCAAAGAGCCTCTATATTTACTCGTGTCGATCTTCATGCAAGAAAAACTTTGCTCACAAATATATGTGGGCCCAAATATAGAGAACATTTTCCCAGCAGATTTCTTCATACATGGAAACTTTTCAGCAGACAAAGATTTGTAAAAGTCAACTAATGTCACAGCATTAAACCTTTCTTTCACAGTGTGATCTGACTGCATGTCAATAAGTTCAAGCTGCAGCTCCTCAGGTGCTGTATCAATATCAGCAGTGATGGGATCAGAGAGCAAATTGAATTTAGGCTCAATTTTCTTGAAGTCCTGAAATCTTCTTGGCGGGCCGCAAAAAACTCTGTGGTGGGCTGCACATGGCCCCCGGGCCGCCATTTGCCCACCCCTGCACTAGGCTGCTTAGGGAGAATTCCACCACCTCCTTCCCCACCCCGGCTGACTTTGGCAGGGCAAAGAGGAGACCGTAAAGCAGGGATATCGAACTCATTTGTTAAGGGGGGTCGGATTTGACATAAATTGGACTCTGTCGCGTGGGGCCATGTGTGTCATAAAATGTAACGCCAGGTAGCAGAGATAAACACAAAGATTTTTTTAACTTAAAATAAAAACATACTTGAAACTTTAGCAGTCTTGCCATATTTTATTTAACAGTCTCTAATAACTGACACTTCTTGCTCTGAATTATTGCATCAAAGTGTCTGTGCTGTAGCAATCTGGGAGGGGGAGGGGGAGAAACCTCAGCCCAGGGCAGGGAGCAGAGCTTGCCTATCTATCTCTCCTGAGCGATTGAGAGAGTCTGGGAAAGCAAGCTATGATGCAAAAGCAGCAGCAGCAGAACTGGAGGAAGGAGCAGGAGACAGCCAGTCCTTTGCGAGCCTGATAGAAGACCTCTGGGGGGGTCTGCTGTGGCCCCCGGGCCGCATGTTTGACACCCCTGCCGTAAAGGATTGCAGATGTGGTGGGAAACCCAGAGCCCAGCCTGGAATGCGTGCGACGCTTACCGTAAAGGGGGAAAGGAGGCCGAGAGAAGCAGGGGGGATTACTGAGCTCTTATAAGCAGACAACTGATCTCTGCCTCGAATTAAGGAGTGTCAGCTCCAGTACTTAAATCCTCGAAGGGAAAGGGCCCATCCAAAGAGGGCCTTGAGAAAAGAGAGACCAAATGTTCATATGACTGAAAATACAGAAACAAAGTGTAGAAGAAGAAGAAGAAGAACAAGAGGAGATTGGATTTATACCCCGCCCTCCACTCCCCAAGGGAGTCTCAGAGCGGCTTACAAACCCCTTTCCCTTCCCCTCCCCATAACAGACACCCTGTGAGGTAGGTGGGGCTGAGAGAGCTCTGAGAGAACGGTCCTTGAGACAACAGCTGGTACAGAGCTATGGCTTGCCCAAGGTCATCCAGCAGCTGCAAGCGGAGGAGTGGGGAATCAAACCCGGTTCTCCCAGATTAGAGTCCGCGCACTTAACCACCACACATGGGGGTGGGCGTGTAGTGCACAGCAATGGGGAAAGGGGACAACGACGACCCTGATGCGAACTGGTTCGGCAGCTGTTCGACACAAACCAGACGGACGAAGTGATTGGCTGGCATGGGCTAGTTGCCTTAGAACAGGGCCAGTTTGACAGTGGAATGCGCTCCTGGCAAAATTCACAGCATCTCTAGCCACTACTGCGATTCTGGATGGGCACCCGCTGAGACCTAGCGACCGAGTTCATGGCTGAGGCAGTAATTTTCAGCTCATTGCACGTCTCTTCCCAGTTCCCCGCTATCCAAGATTTCAGTGATATTCCTGGAGAGACCCCTCGCCCTGGCAATCTTTCCATACCAAGCAAGTGGTGATAGTCGCCGAGGCTTTGTAAGAGCAAACACCCGTCAACACTCGATGCAGCTGAAAGGGAGGACGTGCGTTACAATCGTCAATCACCACCTTTCCATTGAAGCATTGTAAAAAATATCTCTTCCAGGAACCGCCGGCTGTCAAATGCAGGATCAGCCAGGGAGTCTGTCATCTCCCCACTCTTTTGAGCTCATGCCGGTTTTCCTTGAAAAAAAAATCAGGCTCGGAATATCACTGCAATCAGGCTGCAATTGAGCACCTTACAAGAGGGTCTCTGATATTCCGTTCGGGAACAAAACTGCAGAAAGAGACCTCGGGACCCACTTCACCGGTACAGAATTATTCCTTGTTCTTTTACTGCAGTGCACAGACAGCTCCTGACACAAGAATGAAGCCGAGGAAGACAGACCTGCGCAATGGCTTACAAGAAAGCTCCTAGGAAGCTGCTGAATTAGAGCTGTATTTCCTGTGCCAGAACATAAGAGAAGCCACACTGGATCAGGCCAATGGCCCATCCAGTCCAACACTCCGGGGCACACTGTGGCCAAAGCCAGGTGCCATCAGGAGGTCCACCAGTGGGGTCAGCACACTAGAAGCCCCCACCAAGAAGGTTTTGGACATTTGGCATCACCTCAGTATCCCTTCATTCTTGGAGCTGAAACAAGGGAGGGGAAGGGAGGCCAGTCCTGTCATTGTCTTTGCTCTCCCCTCCTTGATTGCATTGACTTAGAAGCAGGTAAAAGGATAGAGGAGCAATGGCACATGGTCTCCCCCCCCCCCCCCCAAGCTCCTTAGAACAATATTGTGACTAAATCCCAGCCAGCCAGTGATTTCTCACAGTTGTAGGGAAAGTACAGTCTCTCCACCCCACCCCCCCTTTTCCAGGTGAAGTTATTTGTTCCTGTGGGGAAGGAGGAGGAGGGAAAGACCTGAGGGGGGGGGGGGATGGAAAGTCTATGCCCTTGATTCGAGTCCTCCCGCCAAAGCATGCATTTTCTCCAGGGAACTGATTTCTGTAGTCTGGAGATAAGCTGTAATGCCAGGGGTTCCTGAGGCCCCCCCTGGAGGCTGGCATCCCTAATTGGGAAATTTAAGGAGCCAGAAGTCACACCTCTAAACTGAACAGCTGCATTTAGCCTGGTTTCTGGACAGCTTTGATTGTATTAATGGCATATTGATAAAAGGCTAAATGGTGTGCTAAAACTGACCGCAATCCTCTGTTACATATGTATAGTGAACAGCTGTTCCTAAATACCAAGTATACAATCTGGTAAAAAAAGAAATTCTCAAACAACAGCTATTTAATATCTTTTTAATGGTGGCAGAAAGTGCCAGCAAGTCACAGCTGACTTATGGCAACCCCCTACAGTTTTCAAGGCAGGATGCCTTCAGAGGTGGCTTGCCATTGCCTGCCTCCACGTCACAACCCTGGTATTCCTGGGAGGTCTCCCATCCAAATACTAACCAGGGCTAACCCTCCTTAGCTTCCAAAATCTGACAAGATCAGGCTAGCTTGGGCACTTTTTAATAGGGAGCAATTTTTTCTGCTCCGCAGAACTTTAGGTTGCCTCCAAGCAGTGGTCTTCCAAGGTTTACTGATAACCAAATAGACCTTGCCCAGAGCTGGTTAGCTAGTTAAGCAACTGGGGGGGGGGGCACAATGAAAAGGGGACCAATACACTGCAGAGGTTCAGCTGACTGAACCTGCTTTTCCTCTCTGAAAGTGACCTTGTTGTGGCTGACAAAAATAACACTAAATGCCAGTGATATAAAACCCACAGTCAACTACAACAGAGAGGAAGACTGCCAGTCAAACAGAAAAGGAACACTCAAAGCACCTCAGCTATCAATGCCAAGGAGAATAAAAATATATTGACCTGGTACCCTGGCATCCCCCCTCTTTACATGACATGGGTAGTTTGTTTGTTTTCCCCCACGTGTGCCATCAGATAGGCTTGCCAGCTCTGAGTTGGGAAACACCTTGGAGATTGTTGGGGTGGAGCCTGAGCGGTGGGTGTGGCCTTCTGACACTTCCGGTGACGTCAGGGGGTGTGGCATATGCAAATAAGTTATGCTAATGAGCTCCTGCACCTCTTTTTTTACGAAAGGACCCCTGATTACAAATATTAGAAAACATTGAGGGGGGAATGGCGAAGGGGGGGAGGGGGAGGGAGTGCCAGATAAGATGGTACCCGTCGCCAATGCTCCCTCTAAGCTGTGGAGTCTTGTGAGCAAAAATGTGATGCGGCTACTGCGATATGGCTACTGCATCAATTAGTTTGCTCTGGAGCCATCCCTTCCCGAGCGAAGAAAACTGTGAGCTAGCTCACACTAACTCAGCTTAGAGGGAACACTGCCCGACTGTCTTCAACCCAAAGCCTGGCAGAACATCTCTGCCTTACATGCCCTACGGAACGGAATAGGGTCCTGCAAGGTACAGGATGTCATCATCGTTGCCAATTAATTAATTAATTAATTAAATGTCCTTGAGTACACAAGGCTCTGGGTGATTTACAGAAGGTTAAAAACAGTACAAAATTTCACATTAAAATCAACAGTCAATTATCCTTAATTTAATAGTCTCCAGATAACATCCTTAATTTTAGCTGAAAACCTCCTCTGGGCCAATGCTCCCTCTAAGCTGTGGAGACATGTGAGCAAAAGTTCTATTTGGTGAGCTCCTGGCATTAAAGTGGTGACCGAGAGATTTGGCCACTGCATAAATTAGTTTGCTCTGGAGCCATCCTTCCTGAGCGAAGACAAAACTCTGTGAGAGCCGGAGGCTAAAAAAACCGTGAGCTATCTCACACTAACTCAGCTTAGAGGGAACACTGCCTCTAAGCTGGGGAGACTTGTGAGCAAAAATCCTACTTTGTGAGCTACTGGCGTTAAAGTTGTGAGCGAGCGATTCGGCTGCAGCATAAATTAGTTTGCTCTGGAGCCATCCTCCCTGAGCTAAGACAAAAATGTGTGAGACGGAGGCTAAGAAATGGTGAGCTAGCTCACACTGACTCAGCTTAGAGGGAACACTGCTCTGGGCTGCTCTTGTATCCCGTGGGCAGGTTATGGAGGAGGCCGAAGCGGGCAGAATGGAAGAAAGGAGGGTGCCAGCGCTGATGGGAAAGGGTTGCTGTCCTCACCCTCACTGGCGGAACATCTCTGCCTTACAGGCCTTGTGGAACTGCATTAGGTCCCGCAGGGCCTTCGTGGAAGTTGATGGAGAGTTCCACCAGGTAGGAACCAGGGCTGAAGAAGCCCTGGCTCTGGTCGAGGACAGCCGGATATCTTTAGGGCTAGGGATCACCCGCAGATTATTCCCAGCAGAGCGTAGGCTCCACTGACTAAAACTCTAGAACGTTCCACCGACGCTTTGACACAGGCACTAAACCACCCCCCCCTCCCCTGCACAGGGGCTGCGCCACGCATACGAAGAAGAGCTGACGGAGGCAGCAGGAATGCTGTGATAAGACAGTCGTTAAATCCATGCCAACGTTACACGACGATGGAGAAGTCAAAAGGGCAGGCAAACAAGCGAGTGGGAAAGGGTGCTGCAGTTCCCCTGTCCTCTTGCCCGTCTGGGCCTCTGCCTCAACGTGTCTGAGGAACCACAGCACCAATTTACACCCTGCCTCATCTGCAAGTTTTAGGACATTATCCCAATCCGACTGTTCGGGAGAACAGAACCGCGGCCTAACACTGGAGACACTGGCCTCCAGTTATCCTTGAAGAGACGGAGAAGCCCTGAATGCATCCCGGAGCTCCCCACCCCCAGGGCCTCCTTGCACACAGGAAAACTATGCAAGAAATGTGTCTGGTGCCCCTCCCGGCAGATGCCCACGGGGAGAGGGGAGAAGACGGGATTGCCTTTTGCAACCGCCAGGCTCTAATTTATGCTGAGGCGCCATCTGGGAAGTGTGTGAAACAGCCTCCGTGTAAAGACCACCGGCCTTCGAGGGGGCCCTGAGCGACAGACACAACACAGCAATGCGGTGACCCCTCCCTCCCTCCCCCTCCTCGGGCTGCCATGGGAAGGGAGACACCTTCTCCATCACTCTAACAAGGGGCGGAGGGGGGCGATTTGCCAGCTGCTGCCCCCCAAAAGGGGACGTATCCCATACCTCACAAGTTACAAGGGAACAGGCACCGAAGAAGCACAGAAATATGGCTCCCAAACAGCGCGACCTGGCCCAAGTTGCCAAAATCCGGGTGCTGCACAGTTCCTACGCTTTAAGATAGGTCCAGGCGGTCAGCCGTGTTGGTCTGAAGCAGTGGGACAAATTTTGAGTCCAGTGGCACCTTCCAGACCAAAAAAAGGTTTATTCAAGGTATTTTTCAGATAGGGGTTAGCAATGACTTTGCACGGCCCGTGCCGTGTACGATGGAGCCTCCACGCTCAGAGGAAGTCTACCCCTCTGCGTATCAAATGCCAGCAAAACGACAGAAGCCCGGCATGTGTTCACGCACGCGCTGGCTGACCACAGTTGGAAGCAGGGATGCGCGGCCTGATCAAGCCAGAAGCAGCTCTTGCCAGTTTTGCGCTTGGCAACCAGCCATGGTGTGTGGCAGGGCGAGACAGTGGCTTTCAGAGGACACCGCTTGGCACACTGGGAACCCACGATATCTGCATATATTTTGCAGATGTCCTGAGGGTTGGATGCACCAGTCTGGGCTGGGGACGGAAGAAAGGAAAAGCAGCCGTCGTGTCATATGTAAATAGTTTGAGAGGGCAGCTGTGCTGGTCTCCAGGAGAGCTGGAATCGAGTCCAGTAGTGCCTTTGCAACCGACAAGATTTTTGGCCTGAGCTCCTGTTGCTTTGCGGATCTATCTGACAAACAGAACGCTGACTCTTGGAAGCTTACGCCCCGAAAATTTGGTTTTCTCTTCGGTGTTAACAAGTAAGAATCAGTTTCTAAGGCTGGGGAAAGATATTCCTTTTGCATGATCATGTCCCCCTGGAATGGAAATCTACCGCTTTGGGACATCTGTTCTTCGACAGCCAGTTTGGTGTAGTGGTGAGGAGCGTGGACTCTAATCTGGGAGAACCGGGTTTGATTCCCCACTCCTCCACATGCAGCTGCTGCTGTGACCTTGGGTCAGGTACAAGTTCCTTCAGAGCTGTTCTCTCACAAGCAGTTCTCGAGAGAGCTCTCTCAGCCCCACCTACCTCACAGGGTGTTTGTTGTGGGGAGGGGAAGGGAAACAAGACTGTAAGCTGCTCTGAGACGCCAGATAGTGAAGGGCAGGGTAGTTTGGTGTAGTGGATAGGCGCGCGGACTCCAATCTGGGAGAATCAGGTTTGATTCCCCACTTCTCCACACCACAGCTGCTGGTGTGACCTTGGGTCAGTTACAAGTTCTTTCAGAGCTTTTCTCTCAAGAGCAGTTCTCGAGAGAGCTCTCTCAGCCCCACCTACCTCGCAGGGTGTCTGTTGTGGGCAGGGGAGGGGAAAGGAGAGTGCAAGTCGCTCTGAGACTCCTTTGGGTAGTGAAGGCCAGGGGATAAATCCAATCTCTTCTTCCTCCCTTCTTCTCTGGAAATTCTGCTGCACAGGCCAGGCAGACAGCGACATTAACAGAGAAACAGTGATGGAAATTGCCGGAATCCTGCTTTCCACGGACACTAGATGCACCATCAGGGAGGCTTGCTGGTTTGATCAAACCTTCGCACAAAAATCGCTCGCACTCCTTGAAGGAGGAGGCTGACTGGAGAGTCAAACCAGATGCGGAGCAGTTGTTTACACGTGGGCCGATTTCTCCCGAGGTGCCATTAGGGAGAAAAAAATAAAAAAATAAAAAGACAATACTGTATACTGCTACGGATAGTCCTGGGAACTTATAAGAGAGGTCAGGTTCCCTCTGGGCGTGCAAACGCACAAATCCTGTCCATGGCTGACCCTAGGCAAAGAAATGCCCAACTGTGTAAAACACATACATTATGCAAATTAAGCAAATTTGCATGATCCTTTTGATGGACTCATGCAAAGTGCCCCCACCCAGACTCACACTGAAATCTTGACATCATGCTCCGTTCTCAGCATTCAGCAGACATTCCTCACGCATTTTCGCTTCCCATAAGGACTAGAAACTTGCTCTTTAAAAAACAACGAAAGCCGCAATGCTCAGGGAGCGGAATAACTGGCCGGGTCCCACCTCCTCTGGGTTTCCTCTGCTTACATAGAACTGCACACCTGAACACGCATGAAGCTGCCCTATACTGAATCAGAGCCTAGGTCCATCAAAGTCAGTATTGCCTGCTCAGGCTGGCAGCAGCTCTCCGGGGTCTCAGGCAGAGGTCCTTCACATCACATGCTACCCAGTTCTTTTTAACTGGAGGTCCCCAGGACTGAACCTGGGACCTTCTGCATGCTGGGACCAAGCAAAGTGCAGACCTCACCCCTTATGAATAGGGTTGCCAATCCCCAGTTGGGAGCCCCTCTCCCCACTTCAGGGCTATCAGAAAGCTGGGGGGGGAATAGCTGCTGGGTGCTCCATTATACCCTATGGAGACCAGTCCCCGTAGGGTATAATGGAGAATTGATCCATGGGTGTCTGGGGCTCTGACAGGGCTGTCTTTTGAGTTAGAGTCCCCAAATCTTCATCATATCTGCTGATGCCTCTCCTCAAAGAACCCCCCAGGTTTCAGGGGGTCCAATTCTATGAGCCCCAAAAGAAGATGTCCCCCATATTCTATTATTTTCAGTGAAAATTTTCAGTGGAAAGTTTCCCCTCAGTCATCACAGCTATTAGCCACTGATAGACCTATACTCCATGAATCTAATTTTGGCTGCATTCGGATTTGGGAGACCTTGAGTTCAAATCCCTGCTCTGCCATGGGAGCTCGTTCCAGTCACAAACACTCAGCCTGGCCTACCTCACAGGTTTGTTGTGAGGACAAAACGGAGATGACAGTGCTATAAACCGCTTTGAGTCCCCACTGGAGAAAAATCAAATCAATAACATCCCTCAAGCCCCTGCGATTCTACAAGCAAGGCAAGTAGCCAGGACATGTTTCTAAAGGTCCTGCCGAACTTGCCGAAACAGCTCAGGCCGGGAGTTTGGCAAACCTCTGTGGCTGTCGAGCCAACGCTTTCCCCTCTGCCGTCATCCCCCCCCCAAAAGAAAAATAAATTATTGCTTGCATATTATTGCAATCAGTTAGCAAACAATCCAACCTGGGATGGCTCGCTCTCTTTTTTATTAACAAAAAGAAAAAATTTAGTGGTTTTTGTAGTTGTAGAAAATGAATAAAAATATACTTAAAAAAAACAAAACAAAAAGAAGATCCTTTGGGGGCATTCTGTCCTTTTCTTGCCGTACGATAGGTTTTCTTAACCTACGTGAAATTTTTTTGGAGGGAGAGCGTGTAATCTAATTAAGAGCCTCCCACTTACAGTTTCATTGGACTCATTACTGGAAGATAAGAGGTCCCTCATTACACAGACAAATATTTTTCCTAAGCGCCATCGGCTGATACGTGTCTGAAGGCCCCTTTGCAAACCGATTCTGCCTCTGGAACTAAGTGCGTCACGGCTTTTAGTCATGCAGACAAACATGGAAGAAACAGAGAGGCAGAGATGGGAGAGGCGCATTTCCTGCCACTGCGTGCTTTTAAGAGTATTCCGTGCTTCTGCATGCACGCAAAAATTGCTTTGCTCAAATTCGTGGGTTTGGGAATTGGTAATACGGAGAGATAATTCTTAAGAAGCCTGCCTTTCACTGAAGGAAACCTGGAGGGCATCTAATCCCACGGTCTTCTTAGAATCCCAGATTTGGGTTTTTTTGTTTCTGTTTTTTGGAAGCGTATTGGGGCTTTTAGCTGGAAACGGTGGGCTCCTAGGTCGCCACATGGGGCAGCGATCGGGATAGCATGCTTCCGAGAAACTGACCATGCATCTCAGGAAATGCAAATAGCAGTTCTGTGACAGGCAGACAAGTGGGGGGGGGGCTGTGGCTCAGCGTCAGCTGACCACGCAGAAGGTCCCAGGTTCAATCCCTGGCATCTCCAGTTAAAGGATCCGCTTGCAGCTGATGTGAAAGACCCCTGCATTAAGGCACTGGCGAGCTGCTGCCAGCCCGAGTAGACAATACCGACTTTGATGGACTGAAGGTCTGATTCAGTATACGGCAGCTTCGTGTGTTCATGTCTTATGCTGTCTGGGAGGTGCCGTGGCTCAGTGGCAGGTCATCTCCTTGGCATGCAGAAGGTCCCAGGTTCAATCCCCAGCATCTTCAGCTGAAAGGATCAAGTAGATGATGGTGCAAAAGACCCTCTGACTGAGACCCTGGAGAGCTCCTGCCAGTCTGGGCAGACAATATGGACCTCGAGGGACCAAGAGTCTGATTCGGTAGAAGACATCTTGATGTGTTCATGTGCCGGGTGTCAACGCAGATCCCAGAGGCAGGAAAGCTGAAAACCACTGAGCTAGCACAATGGTGGTGGCTTCATTTCCCCCCACGTGAAGAGCAGGAAGGCTCTGGATTCAACACTGGGGACATCTCAGGGTCATCCCACATCCATTCTAAGCATGGCTCATATCATTCCTGGGCTTCCCATCCCTAAATCTGTTTTTCTCTGGTTTAAAGGAGAATCTTTTGAGCGGCTGTGGGGAGGGTATCTGTGTGGACTCTCCCACTGTCCCCCCAATAGGGAGGGGGCAGAGCTAAGTTCTGCTTTCAAAACGTCATGGGGCCACGAAGCTATGGGCTCCGGCCTAACGTGTCCTAAAAATCTCCCAAAGGACAAGGGAAGAAGAATTAATCCAAGGAAACCTATTCCTTAGACCGCAGGGTGATTAATTTCCTAAAAAGGGGAATGAAGTGACCTCCCCGAATTCCAGGTATGTGGTCCTGGCTGTGGCGGCTGATAGAAAAGCATTTTACATATGCCCAGAGGCACTCTCTTCGTTACCGGCATTTCCGCATGTGTCCTTAGAGGGACCGCTGGATGCCAAGGTGGCAGTGGGTGCAACAAGAAGAAAGAGGAGCTTGAGACTATTAGGGTCTGGGAGACTCAGGTTCGAATCCCTACTCTGACATGGAAGAGCCAGATTCAAGTCCTCTGGCGCCTTAGAGACCAACCAGGTTTCGGGGGTATGAGCTTTCAAGAGTAAAAGCTCTCTTTGTCCGATACCATGGAGGCTCACCAGCTGTCCTTGAGGCAGTTCCACACTCTCAGACTAGCCTACCTCACAGGGCTGCTTTTCTGAGGGGGAAATGGAGGTGAGGAGAACAATGGGAGCCACTTTGGGGAGGAAGAGGCAGAAATAGAAGAAGTAGCGGAAGAGGAAGAAGAGGAGGAGGAGGAGATTGGATTTATACCCTGCCCTTCACTGCCAAAGGAGTCTCAGAGCGGCTTACAATCTCCTTTCCCTTCCCACAACAGCCACCCTGTGAGGTAGGTGGGGCCGAGAAAGCTCTTTCGAGGACTGCTCTTGAGAGAACAGCTCTGAGAGTCTTCGACTTGAAGAAGAAGGAGAGAAGAGATTGGGTTTATGCCCTGCCCTTCACTACCCGAAGGATTCTCACAGCAGGTTAACATCTCCTTTCCCTTCCCCTCCCCACGACGGACACGCCATGAGATAGCTGGGGCTGAGAGAGCTCTTTCGAGGACTGCTCTTGAGAGAACAGCTCTGAGAGAACTTGTGACTGACCCAGGGTCACATCTGCAGCTGCATGGGAAGGAGTGGGGAATCAGACTCGGTTCTCCTAGATTAAAGCCCACGCTCCTAACCGCTACACCAAACTGGCTCTCAAGTGCAGCATAAATGAAATAAAATAAATAAATGGGGTTCTATTTGTGGAGCAATGTTCTATTGATATTGTATTTGTTGTACACGCACGCACATACAGAGAGCAGTTAATATACTTAATATTTAGACACGGTGTTAAGGGCTTATATAAACCTGCAGATTTATAGCTCGATATCTGCTCTTTCTACCCATGCTGTTCGAAGTCATTTCCACGGAAACTAAAGTCCCCCCCAACCAGTAATTTTCGCCCTGAGCTTATCCTGCCCTACTATTTCCGCAACACAAATATCGCTACTTTCTACCATGAAAACACGGTTATTTGGCTCCCCCTGGAAGAAAGAGAGCCGCTGCCCGGCAAAGTCGGTGGCAAGGACACCATTATCTCCAAGGGCAGAGAGCGCAGAGTCCATTTGCGCTCCGCGGGGAACCCAAACAAGACACAAGCGAAAACACGGACCTGCTCTGGAAAACCACCTGGTGGGGGAACTGATGCCGGCATTCTCTCCAGCACAGATTAACGTACAAATGCATTTCTGGTTGGATCGGACTGACCCAGTCCAATCCTGGAACCTTTCTGAGCTCCTTTCAGGAAGGGCAGGATAGAAATGAGTCGTGATAACCAGGGGTCCGTTGGAGTGGGAGCGCAGAGGAGCGCAGCTCCAGGAGTGAGGAGCCCAGGGGGCGGGCACATGACCAAGCTCCACCCCCTCCTCGGCTTCCCTGAGCAGTGCAGAGGCGCAGCGCCCCGGGGAAAGCCCTCCTAGGGTCTTTATTGTTTTTAATGTTTTGCTTTAATATTGATAATTTTATCATTGTTCCTTTTATGACTGTGTGCTGCTTTTCCAGAGACTTGCTCAAGGTGGCATATACATTTTCTAAATATACCATTTTTTATCTGGGCACATGGCACATAAGTACTGGAGAAATTTCACCAACGCTTCAGCAGCTTCCACCTCATCAGTTTGGTGTAGTGGTCAGGAGTTGGACTCTAATCTGGGAGAACCGGGTTTGATTCCCCACTCCTCCACATGCAGCTGCTGGTGTGACCTTGGGCCAGTCACAGGTTCTCTCAGAGCTGTCCTCTCACGAGCAGTTCTCAAAAGACCTCTCTCGGCCCCACCTACCTCACAGGGTGTCTTGTTGTGGGGAGGGGAAAGGGAAGGGATGGGTGGTGCACATGTCCTGGGTATCTCAAGTCTACTTGAAACCTGGTGGTTTCCAGGGAGCAGGAAGAGAACGAGGGTGTGTTCTTGACGCTTATTTTTGTTGCACCAAGTATTGGATGGGGAAGGGAACGGAGGAAGAGCAGGTCAGTTTCACTCACCTGTGGAGTGGAGCCTGAGGGGTGGGTGATGCCTTCTGACACACTTCTGGTATGTTAGGGGGTGTGGCATATGCAAATGAGTTATGCAAATGAGCTCCTGCACCTCTTTTTCTACGAAATGACCCCTGGTGATACCCTTACCTTTCGATCCAGCAGTAGCCCCAAGCAAGCAGGCCTTCCATTGCCTCTTTTATGAAGGCTGAGCTGATGTTCCAGGATACATCCCTGGATCAAAGGGCGTTCGGAGGATCCATGACCCTTCCACGGGGCAGTCTGCCTCCCAGATCATATCCGTGCCTCCCCAAAATCCACACAGCATCCGCTTACCTGTTGTTATTCTTCAACTTGATGTGATCTGTCGGTTCCAAAATCTGCCCGTTCTTCAGCCACGTTATTTGTGGCGGAGGCTCCCCCTGAGCCAAGCAGGTAAAGATGGCCGTGGTCCCCACGGGCCGGGAAATAGACTGAGGGTGCTGGACAAATTCTGCGGGGGCTGAAAAGAGAAGGTGCAGGAATGTCAGACTGGCCCCACGGTTTGCAACAATCTGGCTGATTGCATCCAACGACAAACGGAAAATCCTTGATTTTTCACAATCCGTTTTCTCCGGTTAGACTTATAACTGACGGCCAGGGGCAGGCGGTGCGTTGCAAACAAAGTGAGCTCTTCAAAGACGGTCAAGGGGTATGTGGGAGCAGCAGATCCCCCTGTGGGTGCAAAACCAACTCCCTCAGTCACTATGGCTAGTAGCCACTGATAGACTGATCTATCTATAAGAACATGGATCTATCTATAAGAACATCAGAAGAGCCCTGCTGGGTCAGACCAGTGAGAGTCCATCTAGCCCAGCCTCCTGTCTCACACAGCGACCAACCAGTTCCTCTGGAGGTCCAGCAACAGGGCACAGAGGCCAAGGCCTTCCCCTGATAAGAACATCAGAAGAGCCCTGCTGCATCAGACCAATGCTCCATCTAGTCCAGCATCCTGTCTCACACAGTGACCAACCAGTTCCTCTGGAGGGCCAACAACAGGGCAGAGAGGCTGAGGCCTTCCCCTGAGAAGAACTTCAGAAGAGCCCTGCTGGATCAGGCCAGTGAGGGTCCATCTAGTCCAGCCATCCTGTCTCACACAGGGGCCAACCCGTTCCTCTGGAGGGCCAACAACAGGGCACAGAGGCTGAGGCCTTCCCCTGATGTTGCCTCCTGGCTCTGGGATTCAGAGGATTAGTGCCTCTGGATGTGGAGGCTCCCCTCAGTCACCACGAATTGTAGCCATTGAGGGACTTACCCCCCATGAATCTATCAAATCCCCCTTTAAAGTTGTTTATTCCTGTGGCCATCACTACATCCTCTGGCAGCGAATTCCACATTTTAATCACATTTTGTGTAAAGTGATATTTCCTTCTGTCCGTCCTGAACCTACTGCCCATCAGCTAACAAGCAAACCTGCATTCTGGGATGGTGGATGTTTCGAGACATGGCAACTGGCAGGGAACGGCAATGCAACCCTCTCGTTTGGGCACCGCAACAAAAACCTTCTCTTCTCAAGGATATATCAGGAAGAGGGAAGGGACAGCAGAGGCCTGGGAGGCATTAAAAGGCTGAAATGCATCAATGTGAGGAACGCAGGCCATCCAGGAAACGAAAGGATCATTTTGCATTCAGGTCCAGCCGCTGGTGTGAGGCACATGTGAGGCTAGTGGTACAACTTGGCAGAGGTCCGTGAATGCCCTGGCACGACTGGGTTTGAGAGCCAGTTTGGTGCAGTGGTTGGGAGCGCGGACTCTATAACCTGGGAGAACCGGGTTTGATTCCCCACTCCTCCACCTGCAGCTGCTGGTGTGACCTTGGGTAGGGAAGGGCAGGGTATAAATCCAATCTCCTCCTCCTCCTCCTCCTCCATTCTGCCACTGAAGCTCACTGAGTGACTCTGGGCCTGCTGCAATCTCTCAGCCAAGCCTGCCTCACAAGGTTGTTGTTGAGGGGATAACGCATAGGAGGGGAGAATGACATCGTGCTCTCTCAGCCTAACCTGCCTCAGGAGGTTGCTGATGTGGAGATGATGCGGAGAAGGAGAGAAAAGATGCAATAAGCCGCTGCGGGAGAAAGCCAGATAGAAATGTAAAAGTAAGCAGAAACAGAATAGAACAAGAAGCATTTCCCTTTTCAGATATTTCTGCACACCTGGGGAGTCCCCCAAGTGTGCAGGAAGCGCTCTTTGCCCCCCCCAAGAGCCCCCGATGTGAGGATTCATCCATCCGCACGGAGAGGGCGTCTTGGCTATTAGTCTATAGCTAATGGACGCTGAGTGCTTTGAATCCTTTAAAGTGCTATGCGAGGTTGTTATTATTATTATCTTTTAAGTCCAGGATTGTTCGAATTCTTCAGCACAGAGACTCCCATCAGGAGGCACAACAACGCCGCAGCTGTCTGTTCCCCAGCCGCACCTGGATCCGTTCCAGCCCGTCCTGATTTACTGCCCCAAACCTTCGCCCTGGCCGCTCACAGCATGACTTATTAGCAGGCATTTTATTCAACACCTGTTCCTTTCGAGCGGTCGTTTGCTTCTCTCCGGCAGCGTGCCGACAGACGACAGCAAACCTACACAGGTTCCAGACCCTGATGTGTCGCCCAATTGACACTCAGCCTGGTGTTGCCAACTCTGGCTTAGGAAAGACCTGGAGATTTGGGGGTGGAGCTTGTGGAGGGTGGAATCTGGGAAGAGAAGGAAGCTCGGCAGTGATGCGAATCCAGAAAGTCCACCATCCAAAGCTCCCACGTCCTCCAGGGGACCTGATCTCTGTAGTCGGGACGGTCTCCTCCAGTATGTCCCCAGAAGAACTCTGTAGTCGGGACTGTCTCCTCCAGTGTGTCCCCAGAAGAACCCCTCCACATGCAGCCAGCTGGATGACCTTGGGTCAGCCAAAGTTCTCTCAGAGCTGTCCTGGAAAGAGCAGTTCTCGAAAGCGCTCTCTCAGCCCCCCCTACCTCACAGGGTATGTGTTGTGGGGAGAGGAAAAGAAGAAGATTGTAAGGCTAGTAACAATTTGCTGGGGATCCCCGGCTCTGAGGAGATCCGGCTGTCCTCAACCAGGGCCGGGGCCTTTTCAGTCCTGGCCCCGAGCTGGTGGAACTCTCTGCCAAATGACATCAGGGCCCTGCGGGATCTGCTGCAATTCCACAGGGCCAGTAAAGACCGAGATGTTCCACAAGGCTTTTGGTTGAGGGCAGTCATGGGAGGTTAAGACTGGCACTCTTCCTTTCCTTCCTGTGTCCCCTATGTACCCTGCCCTGCTGTGCAGGACTGTGGTGTGGCCAGTAAAGGGGGATTATTGTTTCACCATCTCGGATCAGCTTTAAATTATTGATTTATTGTTGGCAAACTTAATCATATATATTGACTGTATTTTTAATGTTTTGTAAGGCTGTAAATCGCCCAGGGCCTGCTTGCAGGGTGGGCAATTTTGTAAGTTTAATGGAATAAAAATGAATGAATGAATGAATGAATGAATGAATGAATGAATGAATGAATGGTTGAGAGATCAATCAAAATTCTGGGAGAACTCCCGGCGCCATCTGGAGGCTGTCGGCCCTACCTTGAGCACAGGTGGTTTTGAGAGGGAATCAGACAGAGTCACAGAAGCGGTTGGCCCTGATGACTGCAGGGAACCTCCACATTCAGAGGCAGTCAACCTCTGAATGCCAGAGCCAGAAGGCAACATCAGGGGAAGGCCGTGGCCTCTATGCCCTGAGGACCAGGCTGTGGCTCAGTACTAGAGCCTCTGCTTGGCAGGCAGAAGGTCCCAGCTTCAATCCCCGGCATCTCCAGTCTAAAAGGACCAGGCAGGAGGCGATGGGAAAGAACTCCGCCTGAGACCCTGAAGAGCTGCCGACAGTCTGAGTAGACAATACTGACTTCGATGGGCGAACGGGTTGATTCAGTAAAGGTAGCTTCATGTGTTCAATGAATGACTTCAGATTACTTCTGGCCCCACTGGTGGACCTCCTGATGGCCCCTGGGTTTTGGGCACTGTGTGACACAGAGTGCTGGACTTGATGGGCCATTGGCCTGATCCAACATGGCTTCTCTTATGTCTGGGGCAGTGATGCTCTGTTTTCTTGGTACTTGGGGGGCCACAGTGGGAGGGCTTCTGGAGTTCTGGCCCCAGTGATGGACCTCCTGATGGCCCCTGGGCTTTGGCCACTGTCTGAGCTGATCCAGCCGCTGTTTGAACACATGAAGCTGCCTTATACTGAATCACACTTTGGTCCGTTAAAGTTAGTTTTGTCTACTCAGACTGGCAGCAGCTCTCCAGGGTCACAGAATCATAGGAGTTGGAAGGGACCTCCAGGGCCATGTCGTCCAACCCCCTGCACAATGCAGGAAATTCACAAATACCTCCCCCTCCACACGTGCAGTGACCCCTGTTCCATGCCCAGAAGATGAGGGAAAACATCCAAGATTGCTTCCTGACTCCATAGCGGCAATCAGCATTTCCCTGACCGTGTAAGAAAGGGCCACAAGAACTAAGCACTGAGGCAACCCTTCCTCCCCTCCCTTCTCGTGATCTGCCTAAGTTCACAGAATCCGCACTGCTCTCAGATGGCCATCTAGCCTCTGCTTGAAAACCTCCAAAGAAGGAGAGCCCACCACCTCCCGAGGAAGCCTGTCCCACTGAGGAACCGCTCGAACTGTTGGGAAGTTAGCTTAGAGGGAATTTATGCAGACCATAAATTTGCTGATTATAAGCTGAGGAATCTTGAACAGGAACCTTGAACTGCTCTGGCTTTTGGGATTTCATCACACACTTTCAAGCACAGCTTTGTCCTCCTCAGAGCTAGCTACCCTTTTCCGGTATGAATCACAGAGTTGGAAGGGACCTCCAGGGTCATCTAGTCCAGCCCCTGCACAATGCAGGAAATTCACAAAGAACCTCCCCCTCCACACCCGCAGTGACCGCAGTTCCATGCCCAGAAGATGATTAAAAACCCTCCAGAATCCCCAGCCTGGAGGAAAATTGCTTCCTGACCCCAAAGGGGTGATCAGCGTTTCCCTGGGCGTGTAAGAAAGGGCCACAAGAACTAAGCACTGAGGCAACCTTTCCTGCCCTCCCTTCTCCTGATCTGCCTAAGTTCACACAATCAGCATGGCTGTCAGAGGGCCATCTAGTCTCTGCTTGAAAGCTTCCAAAGAAGGAAAGCCCCCCACCTCCTGAGGAAGCCTGTTCCCCTGAGAAACCACTCTAACTGCCCGGAAACTCTTCCTAATGTTTAGCGAAAACTCTTCTGATTTAATCTCAACCCATTGGTTCTGGCCCGACCTTCTGGGGCGACAGAAAACAACTCCGCACTATCCTTTAGATCAGGGGTGGGCAAACTTGCTCAGCGTAAGAGCCACCTAGAACAGGGGTGGCCAAACTTGCTTAACGTAAGAGCCGCATAGAACAAACATCAGATGTTTGAGAGCCACAAGACATGAACAAATATTACCTGATTTTATCGGAAAATAAGCAAATTTGCTTTTTATTAACATTAAATGAGACTGTCAAAAATCATAACAAAAGGGGTAAAAGCAGATATTGATAATGATATTAATTTGTCCAGTGATATTTGTTTGCTAATGATATTTAGCTTCCCCAGCTGCCCTGCTGGGAGCCACATAATATATGTGAAAGAGCTACATCATATGCTCCCCGAGCTTAACCTTTCTAACTGGTCAGCGTACATTGAAGGGAAAATCAACGAACTGGGGCTTTCCTCGGAATCCCTGTCCATGATGCCTTTTGCTGCCGCATTTCAACAGATCAAAACCAGGCTGTTCGACTCGGAGCGACAAAATTTATACAGCATAGCTAACAGAACTTGCTCCCCTCTGAATTTTGAGATTCCCCTTCCAATAGGGCCGATAGCTTCATACCTAACGTCTCTGCAGGTACCTCAGCAGCGCAGAGCGTTTACCCTGGCCAGATGCAATGCTACGCCATCAGCCATCTTATATGGCAGATTTAACAAGGTCTCGCACCTGGCCAACTATTGCCCATGTAGAAAGAGCTGTGTGGAATCAATCACTCATGTTCTCTTGCACTGTAACTTGTACGTAGATCTAAGGAGCACACATTTACATTCTCTCTTAACTAGTATGGGTGCTTGTTCTGATGCACTCAAGGTGCGTAGACTTCTAAGAGATTCCAGTCCGGACACCACGGAGAAGGTGGCCAAGTTTCTTTGTTTGGCCCTAAAGTTGCGCCAAAGGTTCTTTTAGAATTTTTATATCTGTGTTTTTAACGGGTTTTAATATGTATAAATTGTTTTCCTAATTTATGCCAATAAAGGCTGACTTGACTTGACTTGACGATATGTGAACGAGCCGCATGCGGCTCCCGAGCCACAGTTTGCCCACCCCTGCTCTAGATGACCGCCCTTCGATTATCTCAGGCTGAGGTCTTTCACGTCACCTCTTACCTGGTCCTTTTAGCTGGAGATGCCGGGGATGGAACCTGGGACTTTCTCCATGCAAAGCAGTTGCTCTGTCACTGATAGCCCCTCCACCTGTGGCAGACCAGAACTGCCGTCCAGCAACAAGCCACGAAAGCCTCACGGAAGTTCTTTGAGGCCACCGATGACTACCACAAGTACATGGGAGGACAGACTAGGAAAAAGTTTTGGGTGGAGATCTTCCCGAGGCTGCGGCAAACCAAAGGACGGGGACCTGCGCGTTAAATTAATGTCGCCCCGAGCAACAAGGAACGGGGCCACAAAGGAATTCCTCCACAGGCGCCAGCGTCGATAGCAGGTGAGCATCCCTGCATGCCAAAAGCCCTGTGAAAATGTCCAATTAGGCCTGCTCAGGAGGGAGAAATAGAATTTCAGATTCAGGAGCTCATCAAGCCAGACGTTAACGAGGAAAGCTGATGAGAACGAGGGGCTGTTTGGAACGGGGCGGGGGGGGGGTTCAAAGAGGGAAACGAGGGCTGGTAATCAGGAATGGATTAACACCATTCAGCTCCACGCTGCCAGCTGCGAATGTCCCCCCCCCCCCCAAAGTAGAAGGCCTTCACTTTGCAGAAACTCATGCCATGGAAACGGAGCGCTCTGCAAACATCTGAGAAACTCATTTCTGGCCGTCATCAGCCAAGGTCATTAAAAATGGCTTTGCAGAAGGGGGTTTCTTTTTTTGGGGGGGGGAGGAAGAATACTTCCCCGATGAGAGCACATCGGATTTCAAAGAGCCGCCCTGTGCTGCCGACTCAGAGGTTTAGCTCTAGGACTGGAGCCACCGGGGGGGGGGGGGGGCAGCACTCAAAGGTAAATCCAGGCCACCTCCCTGAATTTTCGGTTTCCATTCCCCCCCCCCCCCCAAGCGCAGGTCTTCTGCTTATGGAGAGATGAAGAAAAAGGTGTAGTCAGGATTCCACCCAATGGTCCAGCAACGCTCCTTCTAAGCTGTGGAGTCTTGTGAGCCAAAAATTCTACTTTGCGAGCTACTGGCATGAAAGTTGTGAGCGAGCTGTTTGGCTGCTGCATCAGTTAGTTTGCTCCGAAGCCATCCTTCCTGAGCCGAGACAAAAATGCATGAGCTGGAGGCTGAAAAACTGTGAGCTGGCTCACACTAAACTCAGCTTAGAGGGGACACTGCTGTCCAGTAAGAAATCAACCTCTAATTGGCCTCCAGCCTACTTAGTGGATGAGTGCAAACTGGAGAGCCAGTTTGGTGGAGCGGTTAAGAGAGCACGGACTCCGATATGGAAGAATCGGGTTTGATTCCCCACTCCTCTGCATGCAGCTGCTTGGGTCAGTCACGGCTCTCTCAGAGCTGTTCTTTCAAGAGCAGTCCTCAAGAGAGCTCTCTCAGCCCCACTTACCTCACAGGGTGCCTGTTGTGGGGAGGGGAAGGGAGATCGTGAGCCGCTCTGGGACTCCTTCAGGTAGTGAAGGGCGGGGTACAAATCCAATCTTTTCTTCTCTCTTCTTGTTTTTAATTCCAATAAAACTGAACCTTATTTAATGACGTGAAGCTTTTTTATAAATATGTCCCAAGGACCGCAGCGCTCGCAGAAGACGACTCCCAAAGTCAACTTCTGGCAATACAGGGACTTCCCCCCCCCCAATGCAATTATGAATACTGTTAAATTATTTTTGTATTACTGTCTTGACAGACTTTTTAAGCTACTGAAAAAAACCAGCTTGGTGTCAGATGGGATTTGCGCGTCATTGCATTGTGACATCTTGTAATTGCCTTCAAACTGAACTCATAACTTCTCCCCGTTCCTCGATAATGCAACTTTATATCAAGTAGTTTGTTTGCTTATCTATATACTTGTTTTTAAGATTGTTTCAATTTGGAAGAAGTCTATCAATGAAACTCCTCCTCGTCTCTTTAAATCAACTGTTGCTGTCTGTTTAAATACGGTTGTTTCTTCAAATTAATGGATGTTTGTTAAATATTATGTATCTTAATCTCACTGAATCATATACCGTATTTTTCGCTCCATAAGACGCACTTTTCCTCCCCAAAAAAGTGGGGCGGGGAGTGTGTGCGTCTTATGGAGCGAATATGGAGCTTTTCTTACCTGTAACAGGGCTCTTTCTTCAACAGGAACGCAGGGGAATGCCATTCAGGCTGGCATCCCAGCCTTCCCCGCCCCTCCCTGCTGGGCCTGAGCTGTTAAGACTTAAAAGGGAAACGGCAGGAAAAACCCCACCAAGCTAAGTACTCTTTCCCTTTAAGTGCTTTTCCCCTTTAAGACAGCCAGCAGCAGAAAGCCCCGCCCACAGATTAAGCTCCGTGGCTACTTTGCACAGAAAGGCCTGGCTTTGCATGGCATGCCCACGTCTCTCTTCTTTCCTTTCTCTATCTTCCTTCCTTCCTTCCTTCCTTTCCTTTTTTCTGTCTGTCTGTCTGTCTTTCTGTCTCTCTCTCTGTCCCCACCTTTCTTTCTTCCTTTCTCTTTCTCTCTCTCTCTCCTCCTCCTTCCTTCCTTTATCTTTCTCTCTCTCTTTCTTTCTTTCTGTTTCATTTTTCCCTGTTTTCCTCCTCTAAAAACAATGTGTGTCTTATGATCAGGTGCGTCTTATGGAGCGAAAAATACGGTATATACTTTATAAATGTCCTACACAGCTTTGTTTTTTCACTTATATGGTATAATACTGGGACTCAGGAAGACTATTCCGTGCCGAAGACCTTTCAACCTCTCCCAACAAAGAGTCCTGGGCTGGACAGATCAACAGTCCAACTCAACTCTGTATTCTTGTTGCTTGGGGGGCAAGAGTGGGAGGGGTTCTGGCCCTGCTGGCGGACGTTCTGATGGCACCTGGGTTTAGGCCACTGTGTGACACAGAGCACTGGACCGGGTGGGCCATTCGCCTGATCCAACACGGCTTCTCTTATGCTCTTTTGTTCTTCAACTGAAGGCAGCTCGGCATGTTCAGAGACAAGAGATAGATCGATGACGGCCCATCAAAGACTATCACAAAATATCTGGCCAGAGACTGCATTTGCCTGTCCTCAAAAGGCAAAGTCCAGGACACTTATGAAATACAGACACATTCCAACCCCAAGCGTCTCCCGTTAAAGAATCTCGGCCACGAACTACAAACCAACATAAACCACATATTCCCAGTCCGTGCCCGTTCCTAGCTGTTCTTCTTTTGGGTCGGTTTTAATGGTTCTAAAATGTGATTTCATGATGTATGTTTTGATTTGTGAGCCACCTTAGTGGCTCTGTCAGAACAGAAAAGTGGATAT
Source organism: Lepidodactylus listeri (assembly GCA_029233225.1). NCBI lineage: Eukaryota > Metazoa > Chordata > Lepidosauria > Squamata > Gekkonidae > Lepidodactylus > Lepidodactylus listeri. The sequence continues at coordinate 6,509,945 of JARCFY010000021.1, read as the reverse complement.
AAGTTTTGTAAAATAAATAAAAAGGGGGGAAAGCCCTTTTCTGTTCCCTTTGCAGATATAGGAAACACACTGAATTCCTCCATTTGGCTGCATGGAAATCCCAACATGGACGCCCTTACCTTGGACCACCAGCCTGCCCTGGGCTGTCCGCCTCACTCTCGTGCCAGGCTTATTGGCTGCGCACACGTATATCCCAGAATGCTGCACTGTGAGGTCAGAGATCATCAGGTTGCCCGTCCCGAGGACCTGGATGCCTTCCACGCCGATCGGCCGGCCATCTACGTAAGAGCAAAGCACAATGATTCACCATGTGGTCTGGAAACGCCTCTGTGACCATCAGCCCAAGACATGAATTTAGCCTGGGGGAAAACACTAGGGAAAGGAGATTGTAAGCCGCTCTGAGACTCCAAGTGAGTGAAGGGCGGGATATAAATCCAATCTCTTCTTCTTCTTCTTCTTGTAATTTTTTACAAAATCTCTTTTTGTGATGAGTAACCAGATTGGTGTCCAATAGTCTGGTGGGGGAAACCACAGATCCTCTCCGGGAACCGTTAAGAAATATAAGAAAAGACAGAACAACACAAAGGTTTGTTCAGAAGGACAGGCTTTTTCCAACAGTAGCAAGGAAGATGGTTCCAGACATGCGCCGAACAGATCCGCGTCTCTCCCCTGCTGACCCCCAGCACTGGTCATTCAGAGGTGCGCTGCCTCTTAGCTCTACCAGTCTAACAGCCCGTGTGCACGGGATACTGCATACTGGTTGATATCTGTTTGTCTGACTCTGTTTTCATTCCTTCAGAGGGTAGCTGTGTTGATCTGCAATAGAAGAGCTAGATTCGAGTCCAGGAGTACCTCAGAGATTTTCAAGGCATGGGCTTGCGAGAGCGGAAACTCCCTTCAGCGAGTCAGAGCTCCCCCGCATTGGAGTGGACGGATATCTGACGCAGGGAACTTTGAGGGTCAAGTTAGCCAAACAAGTTATTATAAAAATACAAATCTTTATTATGGTGTAAAAAAAGTAAAGGTAAAAGTTTCCCTTGCTCGAAAGACAGTCGAATCCGATTCTAGGAGGCGGTGCTCATCTCTGTTTCCAAGCCGAAGAGCCAGCACTGTCCGAAGATTTCTCCGTGGTCATGTGGCCGGCATGACTGAATGCCGAGGCACACGGAATGCTGTTCCCTGCCCACCGAAGTGGTACCTATTTATCTACTTGTGGTTTCTTGCTTTCGAACTGCTAGGTTGGCAGGAACTGGGACCAGAGACAGGAGCTCACTCCGTCATGTGGCACTTGGGTCTCGAACTGCCAAACTATCGACCGCCCGGTCTGCAGTTCAGCGTCTTAAGCACTGAGCCACCATGGCCCCTTTATTATGGTGTACACACTAGTAAAAGATAAATGAGGCTCAAAGAAACGAGATTAAAAGAAAAGAAATATCAGACTCTAAAAACTTTTGACACACAGAGCTGAAAGGTTTACATATACAGTTGATGGATATATCTTATGACCAGTAGACCATATGCGTTTTGGCTAGGGTTGCCAAGTCTGGGTTGGAAAATACCTGGGGACTTTGGGGGTGGAGCCAGGAGAGGGTGGGGTTTGGGGAGGGGAGGGGCCTCAGCATGGTACAATGCCATAGAGAAGAGACCACCCTTCAAAGCAGCCATTTTCTCCAGGGGAGCTGATTTGTCAGCTGGAGATCAGTTGTAAAAGCAGGGGATCCCCAGGCCCCACCTGGAGGTTGGCAACCCTAGTTTTGGCCCCTTGGGGCCTTCCTTAGTGGTCAATATTACTATTGTATGACAACCACACATCCAGAAATAAATATATGAGAAAAGATTTTCTTTAAAGCCAGGTGTTGCTTTCTCATGTGCTGGGCAATTGCTAAAAGTGTACACAATGGATAATCTCCCATGGTAACTGTGCATGCTCTCCAAATTGTTCTGGTACCAAATATCCAATGCGTCTGCATGCGTGCCTCTTCAAAGGTAGTAATTGATTGACAGTAATATTGACCACTGAGGAAGGCCCCAAGGGGCCAAAACACATATGGTCTACTGGTCATAAGATATACCCATCAACTGTATACGCAAAACTTTCAGCTCTGTGTGTCAAAAGTTGTAAGAGTCTGATATTTGGATCATTTCTTTTAACCTCTTTTATCTTTTACTGACGTGTTCACCATAATAAATATTTGTATTTTTATAATCACTTATTTTGTTAGCTTGATCCTCACATATCACAGCCATGAGTCCCTGTCCCACCCCTTTTCCCCTCGGTTTTGGGCAGGGAACTTTGACCCTCGAAAGCACATACCCCAAACATCTTGTTTGTCTCCAAGCTGTTACCGGACCCGGTACTCACATATTTCAAGTACGATGCTGCAGGAGACTATTCAAAAGGTGGAGACGCTGAAATTTACTGTTACGTTACAACAACGGTGCCTGCCATCCGGAAGCCAATCACATGCTCCCGTGCCCGACAAGGTACCCAAGTAATCGGTTGCTTCCACTGTGATATTAATTTCACCCTGAATAGTTCCTTCCTTAGTTATTTCCTTCTTGCTGAATTGCCTGTTCTTACAGCTATCTGATAACCTTGAGTTTTTTCTGATAACCTTGAGTGCTTTCCCCCAGCTCTCTGGGCAGCTTGCGGATCTCTTCTGGAATCCAGACTGCAAACCGCAGAGTTACAAAAGATATACACAACAGTCGAATTTAAAATATATATATATATCTGTGCATTCTAAAGGTTTTTTGAAGGGGCCGGAGAGCTCATTAGAGTCTGAGTGGGGAATTCTCAAATGTGGGTTTCTGATTATCCTCAGCGGAGCAAAGCCTTAATTGTTTAAAAATGCTCTCTGAGATAATCTCCTATAAACTGACTTTGCAATGAATTGTGGCGCGCGGGGGTGGGGTGGGGGCCTTACTTGAACCCTGGAATTCCGCCCTGAAGGGTCGCAGTATTCAGGGAGAGAGGGAAAATGGCTCCGCAAACGGCAAAGCCAGGGAATCATCAACAAGACCCCTTAAGTCTGTTTCCCTCTCCTAAACAAACTTACTTTCACTTTTAATGTGAAACAAAAAATTGGAGAAGTGAAGAATGTTGTCAGGCACTGGGGAGAGAAGCGGGGTATGAATGAAGTAAAGGACTGCTGGATCAGACCAGTAAAGGTCCATCTAGTCCAGCATCCTGTCTCACACAGTGGCCAACCAGCTCCTATGAAGGGCCAACAACAGAGCAGAGAGGCCGAGGCTTTCGCCCTGAGAAGATCATCAGAAGAGCCCTGCTGGATCAGACCAGTGGTCCATCTAGTCCAGCATCCTGTCTCACATGGTGGCCAAGCCGTTCCTCTGGACGGCCAGCAACAGGGCAGAGAGGTTGAGGCCTTCCCCTGATAAGAACACCAGAAGAGCCCTGCTGGATCAGACCAGTGGTCCATCTAGTCCAGCATCCTGTCTCACATGGTGGCCAAGCCGTTCCTCTGGACAGCCAACAACAGGGCAGAGAGGTTGAGGCCTTCCCCCTGATAAGAACATCAGAAGAGCTTTGCTGGATCAGACCAGTGGTCCATCTAGTCCAGCATCCTGTCTCACATGGTGGCCAAGCCGTTCCTCTGGACGGCCAGCAACAGGGCAGAGAGGTTGAGGCCTTCCCCTGATAAGAACACCAGAAGAGCCCTGCTGGATCAGACCAGTGGTCCATCTAGTCCAGCATCCTGTCTCACATGGTGGCCAAGCCGTTCCTCCTGACAGCCAACAACAGGGAAGAGAGGTTGAGGCCTTCCCCCTGATAAGAACATCAGAAGAGCCCTGCTGGATCAGACCAGCGGTCCATCTAGTCCAGCAGCCTGCCCCACACAATGGCCAGCCAGTTCCTCTGGAGGGCCAACAAGAGGGCATAGAGGTTGAGGTCTTCCCCTGAGGTTGCTGCATGACTCTGGGATTTGGAGACAAAGGGTGCGATCACACGGACGTTTATTGCGGGCCTCGCGGCTGTTCCCCATCGCAATTAAAGGCGCTGACTAGACGGGCCGCATCTGTCTCCCGTCTCGAAGCCGCCGCCCCCCCCCGCACTCGAGCCCGCTTTTCCAACCACCAGGAAAAACAAGTACCTATCGCGCTTGAAAGAGCAGCGCGGGAGAACCCGGGTTTAAATGCCCGTGTGATCGCACCCTTAGTGTCTCTGAATGGGGAGGTTTCCCTCAGCCACCACGGCTAGTAGCCATTGACAAACTTACCCTCCATGAATCTATCTAATCCCCCTTTTCAAGCTGTTTATTCCTGTGGCCATCGCAACACCTTCTGGCAGCGAATTCCACATTTTAATCACTCTCTGTGTAAAGTAGTATTTCCTATAAATAAAATAAACTCCTTGAGGATACTCAAAAGGAGGGCAACTCTGAATACTAAGACAACCACCCTAAAAAAAGTTATCCCCCCCCCCACAAAGTTTGTTACTGGACATAACTCTAACTTGTATGCGAATGTGAGACAGACCCCTCTTTTTAAAAAATTGTATACCTGGGAGAAAACTCTGTAAAACACTATACATAAAACTGAAGGTATTATCAGAAACCTCCATTCTCACTGAGCAGACATGATTTTCTCACCACGATGGCAGGGCCAAGCCGCTCAACCAACGTTTGCTACTTACCGAGCCGGCTCCAGGAGACGATCGGCCTGGGGTTCCCCGTCGCCATGCATTCCAGGACGGCTGTTTGGTGCACAGTTAGAGTCAGGTTCTCCGGTCCCACGAGGATCATGGGATCCTTGTACACCGCAGAATGAGACCCTGTGGGAAGAGGCCAATGGTTAGCTGTTAATAATAATTAATAATTATTGTATGACAATGTGTGTAGAATAGCCAGGAGATCCTAAGATTGTCTGGCAGCCAGGAGTTCTAGCTCTTTTAGCATTATGCCCCACTAGGTGGCGAACTAGACTTGTTTTTAAGGCAAGAGACATTTCAGAGGTGGTTTGCCCTTGCCTGCCTCTGCGTCACGACCCTGGTATTCCTTGGAGGTCCCCCTTCCAAATACTAGCCAAGGCCGACCCTGCCTAGCTTCTGAGATCAAATGAGATTGATTCGCTGTTGAAACCAAGACTGCCCCTCGTACCTTTGCAGTTGCCAGGCAGATCTTCCCAGGCCAGAGTTTTAGAGCAGCTTTGTCATGAAGGGCTGTGTGCCCGATTCCAAACAGGGAAGGTATGTTCTCCAACCCAGGGTTACAGAGACCAGTTACAGGGTGGAAGGGTGAGACATATTGTGATTGTGTGTCAGTGTGATGTGTTATTTACTTTTTTAAAAGGCCTCCTGCACCAGCGGGGAGCGATCATCCACAGCAGACTGGGGCAAGGAGAGGTATCTCGTGGATGCCCCATTGCCCCTGTGAAGGTTCCCGCATTGGCAGAGGTAATGGAAGGCACGTAGAATACCTTTTACTATGTGGAAGCTGGCCCGTCAGTTTTGCATGTGAGTACAGATGCTGTACCAACCCAGTCGCAGGTGGAAGGAAGAGGAAGACCCAACACAAGAGGGCCCACCGCACACATAATTCGATCTACTGAACGGGGGTGAGGTTGCCATCGTGACTGCCACCTAAGTAATACTGTTTAATCTTGAAACCTCTGCTCTCGCACTTTATTAGAATAATGTTCCAGCACCTTAAGATGACTAATATTTAATTGTTATGGTGCTTTTATGAATGATTTTAATTGTATTTATATATGTAGGTAGGTAGGTAGGGTTATTGTATAAAACCACTGGCCATGACAATATTTATCTATGTACTTTTATGTAAGCTGCCCTGAGCCTGCCTCAGTGGGGAGGGCGGGGTATAAATTGAATGAATGAATGAATGAATGAATGAATGAATGAATGAAATCACGGAAGCCATGGCCCTCCGTTTGCACGGCCTGAGTGAGGCTGTTAATGAGAGTCGTTTTGGAGGCCATTGACTCATGAGATTGCTATAAGTCAGAAACAAGTTGATGTAACAGCCCTCCCACCACCAAACAGAAGTTTACTGATTGGTACCAAAATGGGTCTGCAAACATAGCCGGTTTATAAACCACACTTTGCACCAATTGTGGTTTGCCGTGATTTTTTTTTAATTGTATTTTTACTTTTATTTTCACAGCTTGTACAAGAATTGTTCAATAGAAACATGAAATAACCAACATCACTGTAACCACAGAGTACACACAAAAGTGCGGCGACTGCTCTCGCCCAACAAATCAGTCAAAACTCACAAACAAGGGAGTCCATTGAGGTGAATTCATAATATCTTTAACCAAACAAACCAAGAAACCATTACTGCTTTGAGGATCACAGCATTGCCAACCGTCTATAAGGAAAGTTTGCAGGGATCACATTTTGTTCAGCCATATATTGTAAGCAATGTTCCCTCTAAGCTGTGGAGTCTTGTGAGCAAAAATTCTAATTTGTGAGCTACTGGCATTAAAGTTGTGAGCAAGCACTTTGGTTACTGCATAAATTAATTTGCTCAGGAGCCATCCTTCCTGAGCTAAAACAAAAATGTGTGAGCTGGAGGCTAAAAAACTGTGAGCTCACTCACACTAACTTAGCTTAGAGGGAACATTGATTGTAAGGCCAGATACCAAGTCGCAACAAATTTAGCATAAGATTTAGGACCACCTATAGGAGATACCGAAAATGAAAGTTTTCCCACTGGTCCCAGATTCTTTCATGCCACTGATGTATCAATGGAAGAGAATGGTCTTTTCTTTCCATTTTGAAGCCATAACCAATAAGGCAGCTGTGAGCAAATTCGCTATAAGATCTTTCACTGTATTCCGCATGAATAGATCTGGCCAATTTCTGTAAGATTGCTTCGGGGTAAAGGGAAGTTCTATGGCCGTGATCATTTTTATATGTTTCCGTATTTCCACCCCAAATTTACTTGTTAAAATACAGTCCCACCAACAATGTCTGTAAGTCCCAATTCGGCCACAATTTTTCCAGCGTCTGGGTGAGTTTGATGGGTACATATGTGCCAGCCTAATCAGTGTAAGAGACCAGTATGCCATAAGCTTTGTGGTTTGCTGTGATGTCTGTTTCCACTGTGCAATGCCTCTGTAGCGCGCACCCACCTTGTGGCAGGAGGGGAAAGATTTCCTCCCTGCTGGGATTTGGAGAGGAGGCAAGAGGCAGATAAACCCGGATTTACATACAAACTGGGGTTTGCTGCTTCCAAGCAGAAAGTATTGTCCTAACCATGGCTTACTGTGATGTCTGAATGCAGCCTGAGATTCCGAGTCCCCGAGCTTCTAACACCGTGCGTAACTCCTCTGAGAAACATCACCACTCTTCTGATCTGAGAAATAGGAACTTTAAACTGCTTAGACTCTGCCCGTGTGTTCTTTTGGGCCTGGATTCCAGACCCGGCTCACTGCCCGGTTCTTGCCAGCAGTCTGCCTACCTGTCCTTGGGAGAATCTCTTGGGATGTTTCAGCCCTAGATTTCTCAACCGCCAGATCTGCTTCTGCTACCCAACAGAAAGCAAAACCGCATTTGCATTGTTTGCTGATGCATACAAGGAACGCACTTTCTGCCAAAGGCTGGCAGAGTCAGGGGTAAGAGCTGAAGGACCAATTTCCAGGAGTCCAAGAGGTCCGTTTCAGTGACATTCCATACGCAGGACGGAGCTGTCAGTTGCTAAGTGAGTGTCGGCACTGAAGAAAGGTGGCAGATAATGGAGGAAACAGCTTTCGAGAGGGTGTGAGGAGACGGGAGGCTCTCCCGTTCTTCTGAGAACGTCTGTTTTGCTGGGTGAAAATGAAGGCCTTTTCCTTATTTGACAACAAGGAGACCGTGCATGGTGCTTACAAGACAGTATACAAAGAAGTGGTGCAAAAAAAACCCCATCGTCCTTCTTGCGGGACATCTGATGCTCTGAAAGATACACTGCCTCTGAACATGGGGGTTCCATTCAGCTGTCAGGGCCGCAAGCTGTGGCCAGACCTGCCCACCAAGAAGTGGGCAAAGCTAGTGGTCAGTGCTCACCCAGAAATTTACTTGCATACAGAGCACCTCCCCCCCACCCCCCACCCCCCGCATCACTGGCTCTCTATATGGTCCAAATCCTAAATGGTTGGAACTGACTTGCCGGAAAGCAGAGCCAGTGTGGTGTAGTGGTGTCAGATTAGGATCTTCAAGATCCGGGTTCGAATCCCCACTCTGCCATGGAAGTTTGTTGGGTGAGCTTGGGCCTGCCAGTCACGCTCTCAGCCCAATCTACCTCCCAGGGTGGTTGTGAGGATACAATGAAGCCGAGGAGGACAATGTAAGCTGCTTCGGGTCCCCACTCGGGAGAGAGGTGGAGTATAAACTAAAGTAAATAAATGTAACTGAAAAATTAAATTGAAAGATTTCGGCTAAACATGAGGAAAATCCTCCTGACAATTAGAGCGGTTCCTCAGTGGAACAGGCTTCCTCGGGAGGAGGTGGTGGGCACTCCTTCTTGGGAGCTTATCAAACAGAGGTTAGACAGCCATAGGACAGCAATGCGGATTCTGTGAACTTAGGCAAGTCACGAGAAGGGAGGGCAGGAAGGGTTGCCTCAGCGCTTAGTTCTCGTGGCCCTTTCTCACACGCCCAGGGAAATGCTGATCCCCACTCTGGGGTCAGGAAGCAATTTCTCTCCAGGCCAGTTTGGCCAGGGATCCTGAGGGGCTCTTTTCACCCTGTCTTCTGGGCATGGAACAGGGGTCGCTGGGAGTGTGAAGGGGGAGGTATTTGTGAATTTCCTGCATTGTGCAGGGGGTTGGACTAGATGACCCTGGAGGTCCCTTCCAACTCTTATGATTCTATGATCCTAAGTGAAATGAGGATGACACACAGTGACTCCAAGCTCTCACAGGGGATGAAAAGATGGGTATGTTTTAAGTAAATACGCTAACTTCGGCTCTTGCTGCACTCTTCAGCCGACCACCGCTGCTCATTTCCCCTCCCAGCAGAACTATTCTCGTCCGAGGATCCGGAGGTGAGATTCAGGCTGCAGAATTCCAGGAACCCCGCTGAGAAGCAGCCAACGTTACCCGGCCAAGAGTCTGAGGAATTTCAACCATCTACTGCTTGCCCCTGGCAAAATGGGCCTGTACACCTGCAAGGAGCAATCCTTACGGTGTGGTTGTTTTTTAAGCCTTTGGAAGGATGAGCCGGGCGGCAGAGTGGGGGGGGGGGGGAGAAGAGGTGAAAACGGGCCCAGAAAGATGTAACTGGTGGCATATTCAATCCGACAAAGGGAGCTCATACTCCAAATTGTACTGGTCTCTAAGGTGGACTCGAATCTTGCTTTCCTATTGCAGAACAACGTGGCCACTTATTTGATCTTGTATTTGTATGTGATGAGCTCTGAGCTTGCAGACAAACAACACATCGTTGAGTCCTCCTGAGGCTTTGGAAGGGAGCTGTAACACTTCCCGTGGTTTGTACTGTCCCATCTCCCAACCCGACGGGAAAGAATTTACTGCACAGTCTCTCAATGGAAATTTCAAGCAATCTCAAGTCCCGTCTCCTACAGTCTCAGACCAGAATTCTATTTATTCCTCAGTTCTCCATAAGCCCGGAAAAGTCACAACTTCTGGTGCGAAGTTCAAGATCCAGGGCATGCCAGCTGCCCACAGAATCCAAGGTTCTAGCCCTTATTGCTGTGAAAAGAGTCTGAAGTCCATGGTCAAAGCAATTTCTATAGGTTACGTAGAGCGAGGATTCAGGATCCTTGACAGCTCTCTGTCCCTCTCCTATGGTAGGATACCTCAAAAAAGATATTATATCAGGGTTGGGCAAACTGTGGCTTGGGAGCCGCATGCGGCTCTTTCACATATCTTATGTGGCTCCCGGCAGGGCAGCTGGGGAAGCTAAATATCATTAGCAAACAAATATCATTGGACAAATTAATATCATTATCAATATCTGCGTTTACCCCTTTTGTTATTATTTTTGGCAGTCTCGTTTAATGTTATTTTCCAGTAAAAGCAGGTGATATTTGTTCATGTCTTGTGGCTCTCAAACATCTGATGTTTATTCTCTGCAGCTCTTACTTTAAGCAAGTTTGGCCGCCCCTGTTCTAGGTGGCTCTTACGCTGAGCAAGTTTGCCCACCCCTGTATTATACCATTGGAAAAGTGCAGAAAAGGGCAATTAGAATGCTAAAAGGGCTGGAACACTTTCCCTATGGAGGAAGGTTAAAGCGCTTGGGGCTCTTTAGCTTGGAGAAACGACGGCTAAGGGGTGACATGATCGAGGTTTATAAGATATGCATGGGACTTTTCTCCCTCTCTCACAATACAAGAGCTTGTGGGCACTCAATGAAATGGCTGAGCAGTCGGGTTAGAACGGATAAAAGGAAGTCCTTCGTCACCCGAAGAGTGACTAACACATGGAATTCACTGCCACAGGTGGTAGTGGCGGCTACAAGCATGGATGGCTTCAAGAGGGAACTGGAGAAACATCTGGAGCAGAGGTCCATCAGCGCCTATTAGCCACAAGATATAGATAGGAACTCTCAGTCTGGGGCAAGTGATGCACTGTATTCTTGGTGTGTGTTTTTTGGGGGGGGAGGGGGGCAACAGTGGGAAGGCTTCTGGTGTCCTGGCCCCACTGGTGGACCTTCTGAGGGCACCTGGTATTTTTGGCTACTGCGTGACAGAGTGTTGGACTGGACGGGCCACTGGCCTGATCCAACACTGGCTTCTCTTATGTTCTTATGATAAATTATGCAAACCATAAGCAAAATATGAGAGGCAAACAAATGGAAATACGCAAATTATTCTTAATTTATATAGATGTCAGAATCCAGCTTTTCTGGGTATACAGTACTGACCTTTTTCTCTCTTATTTTAGCACGGAGCATACACATAATACTGTCTCTGTCACTATACAGAAAGCATGGCGGTGGGGGGGACGATAAAATCCTTGTGTGGGAAGAAGCATTTTCTAGTGCAGACTTTGGGAATCGGCTGCCAGCCCATCGTTGCAATCAGGTGCGAAGAAATGGCAATCCGGACAGGGAATTAAGGCCTTCCACTGATCGAGAAGCCTTGGTCATAAATACTCTCCCTTGGGGCAGGCGGGAACAACCTCTTTCACCCACCTGAAACCGTGAGCCGGGCTTCCCGGCTGAACTTCACGCTGGCAATGTTGGTAGCCACACAGCGGAAAATCCCGGCGTCTTCAGCTCGCAGGCCGGTTATCTGCAAAACCCCTTTCGGGAGAAGCGTGTACCTATGGGAGACAGGAGACAGAATGAAACCCGTAAGCTGAGGAGACCCGTTTCTGGGGCATTGTGGGAAGATACATATAAACTGGGGGAGGTGGGTGGAATCCAATGATAAGAATAAACAACCGAGCAACACCAAACAAGGATGGTGCAACCATCATGACCTACAGTCTGAAAAAGCCGACTGACCTACAGTCTGAAATAGCAGAAGACAGAACTCTGGGTTTCTCCAGTTTGTTGTAGTGGTTAGCAGCACGGACTCTAATCTGGGAGAACTGGGCTTGATTCCCCACTCCTCCACATGAGGCTGCTGGATGACCTCAGGTCAGCCACAAGTTCATTCAGAGCTGTTCTCTCACAACCAGTTCTCGAAAGAGCTCTCTCAGCCCCACTTACCTCACAAGGTTTCTGTTGTGGGGAGTGTGGAAGGGAAAGGAGATTGTAAGCCACTCTAAGACTCCTTTGGCCAGTGAAGGGTGGGGTATGAATCCAACCTCCTCCTCCCATCAGCACAACTCAATTGCACAAATCTGCTCAACGCAGGTGATTGACACAACCTGAACTTGTGACACATGTTCTTGCTCATGCCCTAGTGCGCATTGTGTGAGCATATCTGGACCCAGAAAATGCCCTGGCTTGTCACGGGACGGCTCCTTTCGCTTGCCACTCCACTTGCTTTTGTGATGGCTTGGGGCTATGGAGGAGTGTGTGTGTGTGTATGTGTGTGTAAGGTGCTATGCATGCAGTTCTGAACTAGGAAACGTTCCTGCTTATGCGGGGTCAATCTTAATGCACCTGCTATTCCGGAGCGGCGGTTTTCAGACCTGTGCCCCAGAGAATGACAGCCTGCCCACCAGCGTCTTCCCCTGAAATGCACAGCCATAAGGGAACACACAGGACACGTTCCGGGATCATGTCCTCCGTCTGTGCCAGGTAATGTCAAGGACTCAGAAGCCAACAGGTGCTGTCCACCAGGGCTCCCAACTTTGTGACCAAGGGGGCCACAATGCCCGCGGGAAACTTTCCTGGTGCCTGCCAACTGTATTTAGAAAGTGAACGGGGTTAGGTGGGGCTTTTGCCCAGCAGGGTTTCTGATTGGCTGTGAAGATTAAAAAGTGTCCTGTGAAAAAGAAGAGGAGGAGGAGGAGGAGATTGGATTTATACCCCGCCCTTCACTACCTGAAGGAGTCTCAGAGAACGGCTTACAATCCCTTTCCCTTCCCCTCTCCACAATAGAAATGCTGTGAGGTAGGTGGGGCTGAGTGAGCTCTTGCGAGGACGGCTCCTGAGAGAACAGCTCTGAGAGAACTTGTGACTGACCCAAGGTAACACCAGCAGCTGCATGTGGAGGCGTGGGGAATCAAACCTGGTCCTCCCAGATTAGAGTCTGCACTCCTAACCACTACAACCAAACTGGCTCTCCGAGCTTCTGTCTGAAATGCTGAAGAGGTGCTATTACAGTTCCATATAAGGTCGCTCCCTGATATTTTGTGGCTGGCTCTGCCTTGCGTGGCAGCCATTTTGTGACTGGCTCCACCTCTTGTGGCAGCCATTTTGTGACTGGCTCCACCTCCCATGGCAGCCATTTTGTGATTGTGCCCACTGCCCCATGTCGGAATTCCAAAGGTACCTGCAGGCTCATAAAGGGAGGGGATGCTTGCTATACAAGCGCCCTAGAACATTCCCCCAAAGCCTCTATAACATGCATGGAATGCATAAGACAATTCAATATGGAAAGGTGTTTTCTAAAGTTCAAAAGCTACTTCAGAGCACTTGAGACCCCCTCTTACAGCCAACTGGCCCCCTTACCTGTCACTGTCTGTATCGATGGGGAGCTGATTCTTCTTCCACAAGATCACGGGCTCCGGCAAACCTCGGATCTGGCACTGGAACCTGGCAACGCCGCCTTCTTCCACCACTATGCTCTGGGGATGGACGTGGAAGTCGGACATAGCTGCAGGAAGAAGAAGAAGAAGAGATTGGATTTATATCCCGCCCTTCACTCACTTGGAGTCTCAGAGTGGCTTACAAACTCCTTTCCCTTCCCCTCCCCACAACAGGCACCCTGTGAGGTAGGTGGGGCTGAGAGAGCTTTGAGACAACTGTCCTTGAGAGAACAGCTGGTACAGAGCTATGGCTTCCCCAAGGTCATCCAGCAGGTGCAAGTGGAGGAGTGGGGAATCAAACCCGGATCTCCCAGATTAGAGTCCACGCACTTAACCACTACACCAAACTGGCTCTCAGAAGACAGGGAGGGGGGAAAAGGAGAAACGAAACTTCGATGGTGGGTATGTTTCGTGCTTGGAAGGCGAGTGCTTCACTCAGCTGAGGCATCCGGCCAAAAATATCCCCCGCAGACCATACCAATGGAATGTGAAGACACCTCACCAAGCCTATGGTGGAAAGTGCCTTCAAGTAGCGGCCAGCTTACGGTGGGGTTCCAAGGCAAGAGACGTTCAGACGTGGTTCGCCATTGCCTGCCTCTGTGTAGCAGCCCTGGGCTTCCTTGGCGGACTTCCCGTCTAAGCACTAACATGGGCTGACCCTGCTGAGTTTCCGAGATCTGGTGAGACTGTGGCTCGGGAGCCGCATGCGGCTCTTTCACATATATTACGTGGCTCCCGGCAGGGCGGCTGGGGAAGCTAAATATCATTAGCAGACAAATATCATGGGACAAATTAATATCATTATCCATATCTGCTTTTACCCCTTTTGTTATGATTTTTGGCAGTCTCGTTTAATGTTAATAAAAAGCAAATCTGCTTCTTTTCCAAGAAAAGCAGGTCATATTTGTTCCTGTCTTGTGGCTCTCAAACATCTGATGTTTGTTCTACGCGGCTCTTCCGTTAAGCAAGTTTGGCCACCTCTGTTCTAGGCGGCTCTGACGCTGAGCAAGTTGGCCCACCCCTGGCCTGGGAGGTGGTTTGCCATGGCCATCACGCTTGAGCTGACCAAATAAAACATTTCCGGCCTGTATGTTCCCCAGAGAGCGCTGCAGTCAGGGATGCAAAACCGCCTGACCCTTCCTGGCTCTAAGGAGGTCAGCCTGCCTTCAACCAGGGCCAGAGCATTTTCCCTGGCAGCACCGACATCCTGGAACGAGCTCCCAAATGAGATCAGAGCCCTGCGGGACCGTCAACAGTTCCGCAGGGCCGTGAAGACGGAATTGTTCTGACAGGCGTTCCAGTAGGCATTACTCTCTCGATGAGCTGGGCGCCAGTCTGTGAACAGGCGCTACGCTATGCCGGACTCTACGCACTCGATGCACCTTATTACGCTGCGCCACCATTGGGAAACTGTGACCGACTGAGTGGTTTTACTGTTTTTAAGTATTTATATCGTACGCTGATTTTAGTGATGCTGTAAGCCGCCCTGAGCCCGCCTGGGTGGGGAGGGCGGTATAAAAGCAATGAAAATAAATACATAAATAGAATCTGGAGAGATACACAGAACCCTGGCACACCCCGCAGAAATCAGCCCTATAAGGGCTTTTTCAGTGGCGGCCCCGTACTGGTGGAACGAGCTCCCGGAGAACATCAGGGCCCTGCGGGATTTGATGCAGTTCCGCAGGGCCTGTAAAACGGAGCTCTTCCACCAGGCTTTTAAGTAAGGGCCGCCTAAGGTAAACATCTCAGCCCTGGCCCGGCTCCATCTGCCAGCCCGTCTGTCGGCAATTACATCTGCCAGCCTGTATGTGGACACACAGGAAATATATATGATCCACCTGCTTGGACCCACCTGTGGGTAGAACTGAAATGCCGCCAATGTAGAATGTGTAGAATGTATGGAAAGTATCTTAATGTTTCATGTGGAACGTTTATTTTAAACTGATTGTAATTTTAACTTCTGTTGTGAGCCGCTCTGAGCCTGCCTTTTGGTGGAGAGAGCGGGATATAAGTTTAATAAATAAATAAATAAAATATAAGCACACGTGCCATTCCTATTCTGCCTAAGCTGACCTGAAGGGAAACCATTCAGTACCAACGCTTCTTACCCAGAGCTTTGCCAAAGAAAAGGGGGGGGGGGGGAAGCAGAAGTTACCAGGTGTTGTCAGCTTAAACAGTCGCTATTACCCAGGCCAACGCATGATTCCTCAAAACCAGCAAGGTGTCGTGGTTAACAGCAGCGGACTGTAATCTGGAGACCTGGGTTTGAGTCCCCACTCCTCCTCCTCCTCCCCATGAAGCCTACGGGGTGACCTTGGGCCAGTCCCAGTTCTCTTTGGGCCAGTCTCTCTTTGCCCCCACCTACAGAATGCTCCCTCTACGCTGAGTTAGTGTGAGCGAGCTCACAGTTTTTTAGCCTCTGGCTCACACGTTTTTTGTCTCAGCTCAGGAAGGGTGGCTCCAGAGCAGACTAATTTATGCAGTAAGCCAAATCAGTAAGCTCACCACTTTCATGCCAGCAGCTCACAAAGTAGAACTGTTGCTCACAAGACTCCTCATCTTACAGGGAGCATTGCTCAGAAGGTGACTGTTGTGGGGAGAGGAAGGGAAAGGCAATTACAATTACAGTTGCTCTGAGATGCTTTAGGGCAGTGATGGCGAACCTTTTAGAGACCAAGTGCCCAAACTGCAACCCAAAACTCACTTATTTATCGCAAAGTGCCAGCACGACAATTTAACCTGAATACTGAGGTTTTAGTTTAGAAAAAAAACCTCATACATTAACATCTTTTGCCTTAAAAGAAAAACACAATAACAGAGCTTTCAATTATACAAACTACTTTTTATTGAAAGGTAAAAGTTTGCATTTGGCATGCTTTTGAACAATTAACGTGATTTTTGCTGTTGTATGCATGCTGATAATTTGTCTAATCTTGGCTCATACTTTGTACGTTTGAGAGCAGCCCAGCCTCGAGTCCGTGTCGTCTTTTTCCTTTTAGAGACTGAGTGCCCAAACTGCGTGCGTGCCCACAGAGAGGGCTCTGAGTGCCGCCTCTGGCACGCGTGCCATAGGTTTGCCACCACTGCTTTAGGATAAACAAAAGCGGGGTATAAAAAACAACACTTCTTTCGCAGCTTATTCGTGCCTCCTAAAGCCATGAGGTAAGACGCCTCTGAGGGTAACTGCTGCGAACTCTGTTCCATTTGTTCTGGGATTTATTCTGGGCATAAAGGCTTTTTATTCCTAGATTATCCTTTTTAGCGTTAATTTAACAATAAGTTAAATGAAGCAGTGGCGGGGGGGGAATTCATGTTTGCCTGTTTACACAAGAACCTAGAAACATACTCTCAGAGAAGCCATGTTGGATGAGGCCAATGGCCCTTCCAGTCCAACACTCTGTGTCACACAGTGGCCAAAACCCAGATGCCATCAGGAGGTCCACCAAGCATGACCAGGACTCCAGAAGACCTCCCATTGTTGCCCCCCAAGCACCAAGAAGACACAGCATCACTGCCCCAGAAATAAGAACATAAGAGAAGCCATGTTCGATGAGGCCAATGGCTCATCCAGTTCAAAACTGTGTCACCCACTGGACAAAACCCTGGTGCCAGCAGGAGGTACACTTGCGGGGCCAGAACTCCAGAAGACCTCCCATTGTTGCCCCCCAAGCACCAAGAAGACACAGCATCACTGCCCCAGAAATAAGAACATAAGAGAAGCCATGTTGGTTGAGGCCAATGGCTCATCCAGTTCAAAACTATGCCACCCACTGGACAAAACCCTGGTGCCAGCAGGAGGCACACTTGCGGGCCCAGAACTCCAGAAGTCCTCCCATTGTTGCCCCCCAAGCACCAAGAAGACACAGCATCACTGCCTCAGAAATAAGAACATAAGAGAAGCCATGTTGGATGAGGCCAATGGCTCATCCAGTTCAAAACTCTGTGTCACCCACTGGACAAAACCCTGGTGCCAGCAGGAGGTACACTTGCAGGGCCAGAACTCCAGAAGTCCTCCCACTGTTGTCCTCCAAGCACCAAGAATACTGCCCCTGACAATATCCACCATCTATATGTCATGGCTAATAGCCACTGATGGACCTCTGCTCCATATATTTACCCTCTTGAAGCTGTCGCTGCTTGTAGCTGCCACCATTTCCTATGGCAGTGAAGTCCACATGCTAAGTAAGCAAGAAAGTACTTCCTTTTCATTTTCTAAGCCTACTGCTCATTAATTCCACTGAGCGCCCACAAGTTCCTGTATTGCGAGAATGGGGGGAAAGTACTTCTTTCTCTGCCGTCTCCATCCCATGCACAATTCTGTAAACCTCGATCATGTCCCCTCTCAGTCATCGCTTCTCTAAGCGAAAGAGCCCTAACCTCCTTAACCTTTCTTCACAGGGAAAGTGTTCCATCCCCTTAATCATTTTAGTTGCTCCCCCTTTTTTAAACCAATAACGTAGTATCTTTCTTGAGGTGTGGAGACCAGAACTGCACACAGTATTCCAGAAGAGGAATATCGATTTATGCAGGGGCATTCTGATCCTGGCTGCTTTGTTTTCAACTGGCCCACCAGCAAACCAGCTACACTCTCAACTGCCCCCCCCGCCCAAATCTTTGCGCTGTTCCTCCCTCCCTCCCTGACAACATTCTTTCTCACCGCAGATGCGCGCGCCTAACACCAACCTTCTTTCTTCCACGTAGACACATGCTCATCTCGTTAAGGGGGAGGGTCCGCAAACCTGTCAGGAAGCATCCATCACTCATCTGTGGACTCCCATTGGGCTGCTCCGACAGATGGAAGACCCCTGATTCCCTTTCATGCATTAAACATTGCGCCGCATTAAACATGCGTCTCTCACGCCCCCCCTCTGTCATAAGCCTCTCCTGGCTAAACAAAAAAGGGTTCGGAAAGCACAACAAGCCGGTTGTGCTTTTAGGGGATCATCTATTCCCCCCCCCCCCCCCACACACACACACACGCCATCTTTCACAAACAAAATCCAGCTCAGACTGGATTTTGCCGTAATTTGAGAGAGCAATTTATTAAAACGCGCAAGTGCCTCGAGCGCTAATTGCATTATGCTGCATCAAGAAAAGTGCCCCAGGACACTAACCAACCAGTGCAGAGGGCCAACAGAAATGCGGCTATTTTATTACTGCTTATTGTGATGATTCACTGTTGTCAAGCTGATATCATCGTAGGGGGAGCCAGACATTTTCTCCCTGAACTCAGCTGCATTGTGAGGCTCAATTTCACAGGGCGACCTTTGAGTAAGTGTTCTTTCTGGGACGGGGGGGGGGGGGGGCAGGACCCTAACTCCGATTTTCAAGCTGTGTTCCAAGGACAGAGGGAGCTCTGTCCCTCTTTCCCCTGATACAAGAACTTGGGGGTGCCCAGTGAAGCTGTTGGGGAAATAGGCACAGGACAGACGAAAGGAAATACTTCCTCACTCAATGTGTAACTGTGGAATTCACTGTCCGTCGATCATAGAATCATAGAGTTGGAAGGCACTTCCAGGGTCATCTAGTCCAGGGGTGGGCAAATTGCGGCCCGCGGGCCACATGCGGCCTGCCACAGTTTTTCGCGGCCCGCCAAGTCAGTCAGCCACGTGGTTTCAGTCAGGCCTCCGTTGGGCCCGGAGCACAGAGAAGCCCGGAGCACAGAGAAGCCCGGAGCACAGAGAAGCATTGTTATTATTATAGATGCTCTTTGACAGAGATTAACTTGCAGGCTGTGATGAGAATCTCAACAAGCAATCTCACTCCTGATTTCAAAAAAATTGTAGAAAAGTGTGATAGGGTACATTTGTCTCATTAAACTGAGTCTAAAATTAAATGTGCTCGCAGCTAGAGATGACATGAAATTAGCACAATAAAGAAATGGAATAAAACTACCACTACTTTGATTTAATTTATATGTATTGATTTTGATTATACCATTTATACCTTTTCTGAAATGCAGAGTTAACTAATGAATGCAATCATTTTAAAAGGTGCGGCCCTCCGCTAACCTCCGCTCCCACAAAGCGGCCCCCGAGCCAAAACAATGGCCCACCCCTGATTCTAGTCCAGTCCCCTGCATAATGTGGGAAATTCACAAATACCTTCCCCCCCCCCACACCCACACACTCAGTGACATCTGCTCTATGCCCAGAAGAGGGAAAGAAAAAACAACAAACCCCCCAGGATCCCTGGCCAAACTGGCCTGGAGGACAATTGCTTCCTGACCCCAAAGTGGCGACCAGCGTATTCACAAATACTCCCCTCCCACATGCCCAGTCACCTCTGTTCCATGCCCAGAAGATGACAAAAAGCCTCCAGGATCCCTGGCCAAACTGGCCTGGAGAAAGAGGTCCTTCTGAGTCCTGCCCTTCCACCTCCTTCCTCTTCTCTTGGGTCACCTCCGACTCTCAAAAGACGTCTTTACTCACTCAGAAAGCGATACCCTGACCTGGTTTATTCCAGGCTAGCCTGATCTCCTCAGATCTCAGAAGCTAAGCAGGGTCAACTCCGGCTGGTATCTGGATGGGAGACCACCAAACAATACTAGGGTCACGATGCGGAGGCCAGCAACGGCAAACCGCTTCTGAACGTCGATTGCAAAAACGTAGTGATGGCTACAAGCACAGACGGAGGAGAGGTCCATCAGTGACTGAAGGGAACCTCCATCCACAGAAGTAGAAAAGCTCAGAATACCAGTACTAAGAGACAACTTCAGGACGAAACCTCGGTCCCTTTACCCTGTTCGTTCCAGACAACTGGCTGGCTGCCATGTGAAACAGGAAGCGGGACTAGGTGGACCACTGGTCTGATCCAAGAGGCTCCACTTCTGTTCTTATGAATCCTAAGAGAGCCTGGAACTTTACCAAAGGATCCTGAATGAAAAGTCCAGTAAGGTCATTACTGCACCCTACAGCTGCACCCTATAGCTTATTCCCAGAATTTTGCAAAGCATGACTTTGGTATCTGAAGGTTCTAAGTTTGTCGATGACTGCCTTAATGAGGAATGACTAGCCGCGGCGCACAGTTACATCACCCTGTCACATCATGCAGGGCTGCCAATCTCCAGGTGTAGCCTGGAGATCTACCAGAATCACAACTAACCCCCACGCAACTGGGGGAATGACTGCTTTGGAGGGTGGGTTCTATGGCATATCCTGATGTCTCTCCCCTCCCCAAATGCCACCCTCCCTATGCTCTGCCCCCCCCAATCTTCAGGAATTTCCCAACCCAGAGCTTATCAATGAGATGAAAAGATGTCAATGGGCAGAGTGGAACAGTTCTATGAGAAACGACAAAAACGAATATTCTAGCAATGTGAGTTTCACTGATTTAACGGTTTTACTAGAACAAAAGAGAAAGGACAGCTCAATCAGAATATTACTCTCTAGGAATCCCTGGTTCAGTAGTCCTGCAGCGAACGAAAGCATTAACCAGAAGGCAAGCTGGCCCACCAAAACAGCCCGCGTAAAAAGCTGGGTCCCTATCATTCTCGCTCAGTAATATCATCTCTATCTGCTAAAATTTCTGGAATAACTTCCCCTCTTAAAGACAGCAGTATTAATATTTACCAGGCATAGAACATGGGAGGGGGCATCAATAATTCAGTGACGAGATGTTAAGTCAGATGTGGCACTGGGGTGAGCCCGTAACGTGCCCTGAACGCAGGGCCGGTGCTACCATAAGGTGAGGTTAGGCGACCGCCTATGGGCGCAGAACCCTGATGGGCGCAGAGGCCAGCAAGCAGGGTGAGGACGATGGGGAGAGCAGCCCTGACCACAAGCAGGAATCCTCGTCTTTGTGTTTTTCATTCTTCCTAAAATGCATTTATGTTTGAAAACTGGTGAGCACACGGGGGGGGGGGGGGGGGGGGCAGAAGGTAGCCTCACCTAGTGTGCAAAAAAGCCTGGTACCGGCCCTGCCTGAACGCACCATTCTGGGTCAGATGCCACGGAAATGCCACAACTTTTGCCAAAACAAATGGTTCGTAGAGACCGCATGAAAAATTCGTGCCCTGCTTTTACCTCCCCGAAAGTAAGTAGGTGTTATGCAAAGGCTCTGCAAACTTTAATTATAGTTGCAAAGACAAGTAGATGATGAAGAAGAGACTAGATTTATGCCCCGCCCTCCACTCAGAGTCTCAGAGCGGCTCACAATCTCTTTCCCTTCCCCTCCCCACAACAGACACCCTGTGAGGTAGGTGGGGCTGAGAGAGCTATGAGAGAACTGCTCTTGAAAGAACAGCTCTGAGAGAACTATGGCTTACCCAGGGTCATCCAGCAGCGGCAAGTGGAGGCGTGGGGGATCAAACCCAGTTCGCCCAGATTAGAGTCCGCGCACTTAACCACTACACCAAACTGAGTCCAGTAACACTTTTGAGCTCAGCTTTGACTCTTGAAAGCTTATACCTCAACGATCTTGTTGGTCTCGACGGTGCTACTGGACTCGAATCCAACTCTTCTGGTGCAGACCCCATGAAACCCTAACCCTCTAAAATAACTCAAGGGCAAACTCTTGGGCAAAATATACCTCTTGAGTGACAGCCAACATGGTGTAGTGGCTAGAGCGTCAGGCTAGGATCTGAGAGTCCCAGGTTCGAATCCCCGCTCTGCTGCGGAAGCTTACTTTGGGCAAGAATTTAACTGCTCATGGGCAGGTGTGAAATGGCTAATTGCCGCTACACCAAATAAATGCATACTTTTTCTCCCAGCTGCTCCCCTTGACCCCAAATTATAATTTGCCCTCACTTGTTAAAATTGCTTCCTAATGGAAGCTTCAACAGAGTCAAGTCCACAGTGGTGAAAAGGTTCCCTCGGAGGTACGTCGCTTTTGTTCTGAGAAATCCAGGATGGACAAAAGGAAAAACTCATTTACACAGAGAGTGATTAAAATGTGGGATTCACTGCCAGAAGATGTTGTGATGGCCACAGGAATAAACAAATATAAAAGGAGATTAGATAGATTCATGGAGGACAAGTCTATCTGTGGCTCCTAGCCATGGGGACTGAGGGGAACCTCCACATTCAGAGGCACTAATCCTGTGGATCCCAGAGCCAGGAGGCAACGTCAGGGGAAGGCCTCGGCCTCTTCTACGCCCTGTTGTTGGTCCTCCTAAGGTACTGGTTGGCCACTGCACGAGACAGGATGCTGGACTAGATGGACCTTCACTGGTCTGATCTAGCAGGGCTCTTCTTGTGTTCTTATGCTTCTACGCCAGTTTGAAGGGCAGCTCATAACCTTCTCGAAATTCAAAACAGCGTGGCCAGAGCCAGCTTGCCAGCCTGACAGGAGAGGCAGAAGATCCGATGTAATAAAGACGAAAACAGGTATTGAATAAAATTTCCTTTGCTCCATGGCAAAGTAAATGGAAGCATTGGTGCACAATCCGTTTCCGTTCAGCAGGGCATTAGCAATAAGGGGCAGACTGACCTGGATTTGGTGCGGGAAGAGAGGAACATTAACACGATGTGGCATAGGAAAGCCGGGGCCTGTTAAGGCGCAAACATCAGGCTCAACAGCGAGCCGAAGAGATTGAGAAGGGAGGGAAGCCTATTCCCCTGCAGATACAAAACACGCTTTGCGCCTCGGTCTACGCTCACTGCCACGTGGACCTCGGTCTACGCTCACTGTCGCATCAGTTTGGCATCCCTGTTTACGGGAAGCACCCACACAATGCATCCCCAAATCATCCACTATCCGGGTCTTCCCCCCACTTCGCTACGATCTTTCCCAAGCCCGGTTTGATAAGACCATCTGGGAAAGATGGCAGTCAAAGGGTGTTTGTCTGCGGTCTGGACAAGAAGTTGTATCACTGCAATATTGCTGTAACATACAATGTTTTTTTAAGCCCTCCAGTGGCATGGGAGAGATGTCAGCCACGGAGGGGGAGGCAAGGAAAGAACCCCCTGTGGCAAAGACAGCAACTGCGCTTGCAAACCTTGAAGAGGAGGAGGAGGAGGAGGAGGAGGAGGAGGAGGAGGAGGAGGAGATTGGATTTATATCCCACCCTCTACTTGGAGTCTCAGAGCAGCTTACAATCTCCCTTCCTTTCCCCACAACAGAGACCCTGTGAGGTAGGTGGGGCTGAGAGAGCTCTTTCCAGAGCTGCCCTTGAGAGAACAGCTGTGACAGAACTATGGCTTGCCCAAGGTCATCCAGCAGCTGCAAGTGGAGGAGTGGGGACTCAAACCCGGTTCTCCCAGATTAGAGACCGCACACTTAACCACTACACCAAACTGGCTTTCTTCATCAGTCTCTCGAAGCCCGTGGTTTGGACCCATTCTAACCATGACACAGAAACCCACCATTTTCAACGGGTGTTACTACATCAGCATGAACTGATTTGAACCAAGTCAACACCACCCCTGCAAGTAGCTAGTTGTGATCAAGTCTGTTGCCATGCTCGGCACAATTAGACCCTTCTTAAGTCCAGTGACCCTGATGTGGATGGCCCAGGTTAGCCTGATCTTGTCCCGGTCAATATTTGGATGGGAGACCACAAAAGAAGTCTAGGGTTGCTGTGCAGAGGCAGGCAATGTTAAACCATCTCTGCTCACCTTCTGCCTGGAAAACCCCAGGGGGCCACCCTAAGTCAGCCGCAACTTGATGGCACTTTCTACCATCACGCAAATCCAGTGAAGTCAATGGAGAAACGCAACTCTGTTTAGGATTGGATTCCCACTACTCAAGGTGACCATAAAGTGAAGGACAACTTCCTAGCTGCAAAGCAGGAGAGGAGAATTCTGGGATATCCGTGCATCAGATGGTTAAGCATGACTCTCTGATTAGGAGGAAAGCATCGTGGGTAAATGAAAAGTGTGTGAATGTCTCACATACATACAGATAACTAGTTTCAGGGGGTGAGCTGAATTGTTCTGCAGTAGTTTAAGTCCAGCAGCTAGAGACCAAAAGGATTCTTGGAGGATAAGTCTACTCAGTGGCTGCTAGCCATGGTGACTGAGGGGAACCTCCACATTCAGAGGCACAAGACCTCTAAATCCCAGAGCTAGAGGGACCATCAGGGGAAGGCCTCGGCCGCTGTAACCAGTTGTTGGCTCTCCAGAGGAACTGGATGGCCACTGTGTGAGACAGGATGCTGGACAAGATGGGCCACTGGTGTGATCCACCAAGACTCTTCTTGTGTACTTACAGGTAGATTCATGGAGGGATGAGTCTATCAATGGTTACGAGCCATGGTGACTGAGGGAAACCTCCACATTCAGAGGCACTAATCCCTCTGGACTCCAGAGCGAGGAGGCAACATCAGGGGAAGGCCTTGGCCTCTCTGCCCTGTTGCTGGCCCTCCAGAGGAACTGGTTGGCCACTGTGTGAGACAGGAGGCTGGACTAGATGGACCACTGGTCTGATCCAGCAGGGCTCTTCTTGTGTCCTTATGAAGGCCTCGGCCTCTCTGCCCTGTGGCTGGCCCTCCAGAGGAACTGGCTGGCCCCTGTGTGAGACAGGAGGCTGGACTAGAAGGGCTACTGGTCTGATCCAGCAGGGCTCTTTTTATGTTCTAATGTAAGATTTGGGGAGTATGAGCTTTCAAGAGTCAAAACTCCCTTTGTGAAGATGCCACCCTGCAAAGTGGTAAGACCAACAGGTGCCCACACCAGACTGCCCCTGCTGGGGCTCCCACCTCCCTGAGAGAAGCCCAAAAGACACCCCCACTTTTATCACTCTAATTTGTAGGGCCAGAATTGTTTGGGAGAGCATTTTCGTAAAGGGAACAAGGTGGTAGTAAAACGGAATTGGGTAGCGGTAAAAGCGGAAATGTTCAGGAAGGCCCTTTTACAATGGGAATAGGGTTGTAATTTTAATGTCTGTGGAAAATAAATTAGGCAGTTTTTATTGCACTATTTATCAGACGCCCTATACCACTTTTATTTAATACTGGTCTAATCTTGTGATCCCATTTTACTGCATTATTCGTCATTTGTATTACACCAACCTTTCCCCAGCATCGTTTTCTGACTCTGTAACCTGCCTCGACTTTGAACAAGAAAAGTGGACTAGAAATGCTGTTAGCCATTCAGTCCTGTCTGACTCTTGGCGATTCTCTGGGCCAGCTCTCGCCACATTTCCCGAGGTTGTCCTGTCTCTTTGAGCCGTTCCATGCTCAGGCTGGTGTTGACTTTTATGGTGTCTAGCCCGGGTTTCATGCCACGGAGTCCACACCCCCAAAGCTGCCATTTTCTCCAAGGGAACTGATTTCTGCAGTCTGGAGATCTGTGGTAATTCCTGGAGCGCTCCAGGCCCCACCTGGAGGCTGCCAACCCTAAAAGAGACCTGCTTGACTTTCTATAACTAAGCCACAGAGCTACCAGGTTCCCCACCCCCCCTCCAGCTTTAAGCGAAAGCAGACTCCAGACAACAATTTCATCAACCTTTCGGGGGAAGCGGGGGAGCAGCTCGATTTGGGTTTTCCTTCCCAATCTGGGTCCCCAGTAGAAAAGAGCAAGAATCCCGTAGCACCTTAAAGACTAACCAAATTTGTGGCAGGGCAGGAGCTTTCGTGAGCCCCAACTGCTGGACCTCCTGAGGGCACCTGGTGTTTCTGGCCACTGTGTGACACAGAGTGTTGGACTGGATGGGCCACTGGCCTGATCCAGCATTGGCTTCTCTCATGTTCTTAATGCCGCTCCTCCCCTGCCACGAATCAGGTTAGTCTTTCACAGGGGTCATTTCGTAGAAAAAGAGGTGCAGGAGCTCATTAGCATAACTCATTAGCATAGCTCATTTGCATATGCCACACACCCTGACATCACCGGAAGTGTGTCAGAAGGCAACACCCACCCCTCAGGCGCCACTCCACAGGTGAGTGAAACTGACCTGCTCTTCCTCCATTCCCTTCCTCATCCAATACTTTGTGCAATAAAAATAAGCGTCAAGAACACACCCTCATTCTCTTCCTGCTCCCTTGAAACCACCAGGTTTCAAGTAGACTTGAGATACCCAGGACATGTGCACCACCCATCCCTTTCCCTTCCCCTCCCCACAACAAGACACCCTGTGAGGTAGGTGGGGCTGAGAGAGGTCTTTTGAGAACTGCTCATGAGAGAACAGCTCTGAGAGAACTTGTGACTGGCCCAAGGTCACACCAGCAGCTGCATGTGGAGGAGTGGGGAATCAAACCCGGTTCTCCCAGATTAGAGTCCAACTCCTGACCACTACACCAAACTGATGGGGTGGAAGCTGCTGAAGGGTTGGTGAAATTTCTCCAGTACTTATGTGCCATGTGCCCAGGTAAAAAATGGTATACTTAGAAAATGTATATGCCACCTTGAGCAAGTCTCTGGAAAAGCAGCACACAGTCATCAAAGGAACAATGATAAAATTATCAATATTAAAACAAAACATTAAAAACAATAAAGACCCTAGCAGGGCTTTCCCCGGGGCGCTGCGCCTCTGCACTGTTCGGGGAAGCCGAGGAGGGGGCAGGGCTTGGTCATGTGCCCGCCCCCTGGGCTCCTCACTCCCGGAGCTGCGCTCCTGTGCGCTCCCACTCCAACGGACCCCTGGTCTTTCAGGTGCCACTGGACTCTTGCTCTTTTCTACTGCTCCAGACAGAATAACACATTTGCCCCTCTGGATTGGGATCCCAAGGGTTAAAGTTGCCAACTCCTGGTTGGAAAATTCCTGGAGATTTGGGGAGGGGGATGGAGCCTTGGGATAGCAAGGTTTGGGGGAGATGGGGGACCTCAGCAGGGTATACTGCCACAGAGCCCACCCTCCAAACAGTGTCCCCTCCACGCGGAGTTAGCGTGAGCTAGCTCACAGTTTTTTAGCCTCCGGCTCACACATTTTTGTCTCGGCACAAGAAGGATGGGCTCCAGAGCAAACTGATTTCTGCAGCAGCCCAATCGCTCGCTCCCAACTTTAATGCCAGTAGCTCACAAAGGTAAAATTTTTCCTCACAAGACTCCACAGCTTAGAGCAGGGGTGGGCAAATTGCGGCCCGGGGGCCACATGCGGCCCACCACAGAGTTTTTTGCGGCCCGCCAAGACAGTCGGCCGCCGTGGTTTCTCAACAAGCAATCTCACTCCTGATTTCAAAAAAATTGTAGAAAAGTGTGATAGGGTACATTTCTCTCATTAAACTGATTCTAAAATTAAATGCGCTTGCAGCTATAGACGATACGAAATTAGCACAATAAATAAATTGAATAAAACTACCACTATTTTATTTAATTTATATTTACTGATTTTTATGATACAATTTATACCTTTTCTGAAATGCAAAGTTAACTAATGAATGCAATCATTTTGAAAGGTGCGGCCCTCCGCTAACCTCCGCTCCCACAAAGTGGCCCCCGAGCCAAAACAATTGCCCACCCCTGGCTTAGAGGGAGCATTACTTCCAAAGCAGACATTTTCTGCAGGGGAACAGACCTCTATAGCATGGGTGGCCAAACTGCAGCTCGGGAGCCACACGTGGCTCTTTCACACAGTCTCATTTAATGTTAATAAAAGGCAAATTTGCGTATTTTTCAATAAAAATGTGTGTGTGTGTGTGTGATATTTGTTCATTTCTTGTGGCTCTCATACCCCTGACATTTATCCTGTGTGGCTGTAACATTAAGCCAGTTTGGCCACCCCTTGCTCCATAGCTTGGAGATCAGTTGTAATTTCAGGGGGCTCTCCAGGCCCCACCTGGGGGGTTGACAACCCTACCAAGGGTACAGAAAGCTTGCAGATACCACGAGGCAGAGAGAAGCCAGGAGCTGTGGACAGGAGAGCAAACTTGCCCTTCTCCTTTCTATAACCCTGGCTTTTTACATTCCCAACGGTCTTTCATTGTGAGGACGTTTAGGCGCGCAAGGGGTGGGGAGGCGCACTGCATCTTCCTTCTGTCTCTTTTCTTTTAACAAGACACATTACTTTCCCTGCTCTTAACGAGACTCCCGCCCTGGAACTAGGGCCTGCTGGCTATTCAATGCGCCTTCGCCAGCAGACGGGAGACCGTTCCCGTGACTAATGAGGCTATTGTCCGAAGTTGCCACAGCCTGGTCTCAGAGCTGGAGTCTCAATGCGCCCTTCCTTTATGAGCAGGGAAGCGTGAATGGCCGCTCCGCCCATCTATGCTCCAGGAACGCCTGGAATCCGGGATGGGGGGGCGACGTAATGCTTTTATCTGCAGGAAGAGAAAAGGTGGCTGGTTGCTTTTTTTAAAAAAAAAATGGCGGGAAATATTAAAAAGCCCCCGTCTCTTTTGTCCCTTTGTCCTTCCACACATGGAAAATCTCCCCGGTTAGAATATTTATCCCAGTGTGGTCTCGGGCATGAGAGCAAATCCAGCTCAGAGACTCCCAACCAAATAACCCCACCTAATCTCTTCTTCGGCTCTGAATTACAAGAGGGGAAATTCAGCTCTTTATGCATGCAGCATTTTAACAAATAAGCAACAGCGGGCAATTCTTTCAGGAAGGAGGGATGGACCAAAAAATGTCCACAGCTGGTGGACAATGTGATGGCCATCAGCATATATGGCTCAAAAAGGGGATTAGACATAGCCATGGAGAGGGCCATCAATGTCTACTGGCCATCCATGACTAAAGGGAACCTCCAAGTTCAGAGGCAGTTAAGGTTGCCAAGTGCCCCTTACTTACCAGCGGGGGGGAGTCCTCCGTCGTCCAGTAGTTTCTCGGGCGCGCCCGGAAGTGACGTCGTCATGTTGTGACGTCATCATGAACTGACGTCATCATGTTGGGGTAGGGGAGTGGGGTTCCCCCTGCCGGCCGAATGCTGGCCGGCGGATCGGGAACCCCTGTAGCGGGGGATCCCCCGCCCCCCGGGCTGACTTGGCAGCCCTAGAGGCAGTAAATCTGTGAGAACCAATGCTGGCAGGAAACAGCAGTGCCCTCTTTGTTGGCTCTCCAGGGCAACTAAAGGCCACCAACTCCAGGTTTAGGAATACCTGGAGGTTTGAAGAAGAGTTTGATTTATTCCCTGCCCTTCACTTCGTTCCCTTCCCTTCACAGCTCTGAAAGAACTTGTAACTGATCTAAGGTCACACCAGCCGTTGCATGTGGAGATGTGGGGAACTGAACCCAGTCCTTCCAGATTAGAGTCCACATTCCTCACCATTACACCAAGCTGGCTCTCCTAAGGAATAAAGGAAGCAGAGGTACAGAATTCAGGTCCACAGCCGTGTGCAGCTCACCCGGGCAGGTGGCGATTCCGGCTTCCTCTCCATCCCGCCAAATCAAGACCAAATGAAGAACTGGAAGCCGGAAATGCCAAGAGCGGAAGAACCTGCTGGGTCGGACAATGTAGACAGTCAGGTATGGCCAATCTAAAGGGCCTACCCTGTGGCACTGGCTGTCAATTACAGGGACCCTTCTTGCACGCTCCTGTTTGTTCGTGTGCCTAAGTTTTCCGGGTCTCCTGTTGTGGGGGGAGACCTCCCAGAGGCCATGGTTGTGGCCTGCTGCTCCTCCAAGTGGTGGCAGGAGATCTTTCTTTAAAGGCCGGCATCACAACAGTACGATGTCACTTCTGGTTTTACCATAGAGTTTCCGGCAATTCCTAGAGCAGCGTGACAACACTTCCTGATTTTCCCAGAAATGATGTCACAGCGCAGAGCCTGAGTATCTTACGGTGCCCGAGGCTTAGGAATGAGCGCTTATCTCCCTTAGAACTCACTAGGCCTCAGTCCCCAGGATTTCCAGTCCAACACCCTTCTTTAGTCCTTTTCATGAACTTGCAATGCCCTCCTTCCCCCGCCGCCAAAAAAAGATGGGTGGAATTAATACCCCTCCCCCATGGTGAAAGAAGAAGAGACTGGGTTTATACCCCGCCCTTCACTACCCGAAGGAGTCTCAGAGCAGCTTACAATCTCTTTTCCCTTCCCCTCCCCCTAACAGACGCCATGTGAGCTTTCCTGAGAACTGCCCTTGAGAGAACAGCTCCAAGAGAACTTGTGACTGACCCAAGGTCACACCAGCAGCTGTATGTGGAGGAGTGGGGAATCAAACCCGGTTCTCCCAGTGGCTCCTAACCACGACACCAAACTGGCTCTCACGCCACTGGAAGTAAGTCCCACTACCTTTTCCTGAACCAGCAGGTCCGTATAATTCTACATGCTGTTGAGCACCATAAAGGCTAAAATGTTCTGTCCCCCCCCCCCAATAAAAAGACCCATTTCATTAGCCCATGTCCACCAGTAAAATCATCACGCCCAGGCCCCAAACCCCATCAAAGCTAATGAATTTTGAATGCAATGCTATTTTTAAACTTGATGCCCGCGCTGCTCCGTTCCGGAAAGCAATCATTCCCAATAATAGCTTGTAAAGCTTTCAGAATGACATTCGCGCAATTAGCTCACTTAATGTCTTTTTATCCCAGCTTTGTTATTTTGGGGGAATTACTCCATTCCCTGCTCTCGGAGATAGCAGAGCGCGCCGGTCTATAAGGAGTTCACCTTTTGTTCTTTCTGCCGGTTCCCCGCGTAAGAGGAAGATGGCACGGATGAATGACAAGCCGGGTCTATCGCTGTGCCGGCTCCGCATTTAATGTCTTCATACCGGCTCATTAATTACCCGGGAAAGCTCCTTTCCAAAGGGAACCCGTGATTTATCGAAGGCTTGGGCACCCTGCCATTTTTATCAGAGGCGCAGCCCACAGCCCTCGCTGGACTTAATTGTCTCCTCCTACCTTGACAATCAGTCATCTTTGCTGTGTTTTGCCTTGGGGGGGGGCGCTAAGGCTTGGATCCACCATGTAGGGATGCCAGCCTCCAGGTGGGACCTGGGGATTCCCCGGGATGTCAACTCATCTCCAGACTGTAGAGACCAGTTCCCTGGGGGAGAAAACGGCTGCTTTGGAGGGTGGGTTCTGTGGCATTGCGCCCCGCCGAGGTTCTTGTCCTCCCCAAATCTCCATCCCCAAATACACCCCGCATCTCCTGTCAGTGACCAGGAAAGACCTGGCAATCCTACATCATGGGACGCATGGCAACCCCCCTGGTTCTCAGATGAACCAGGGGCAATGAAACAACAGGGTCATAACAACTGTGGAAGGTGACTTATATTGGAATTGATCAGACAAAGACCATTTCTGATTTTAGGCCATCTCTGGGAGGGTGATACAGGGATGCCAGCCTCCCGGGGGGGTGGGGGGACTTGGGGATCCCCCGGAATTACAGCTCATCCCCAGACTAGAGAGCTCAGTTCCCCTGGAGAAAATGGATGCTTCGGAGGGTGGACTGCGTGGCACTGTGTCCCACTGGGGTCTCTGTCCTCCCCAGGCTCCACCCCCAAATCTCCAGGAGTTTCTTAACTGGAATCTAGCAACCCAACCCATTATCCCCCTAGGGATGCCAGCCTCCAGTTGAGACCTGGGGATCTCCTGAAATTACAGCTCATACCAGCCTCAAGGTGGGACCTGGGGATTCCCCTGGAATTACAGCTCACCTCCAGACTACAGAGATCAGTTCCCCTGGAGAAAAGGGATGCTTTGGTGGGTGGACTCTACGGCATTGCGCCCCACTGAGGAGGTCCCTGCCCTCCCTGTGCTCCACCCCCAAATCTCCAGGAGTCTGGAGCTCAGACTACCAAGATCAGTTTCCCCTGGAGAAAATGGGTGCTTTGGAGGGTGGACTCTGGGGCACTGTACCCCACCGAGGTCCCTGCCCTCCCCAGGCTCCATTCCTCAGTTTCCAGGAGTTTCCCAACCTGGACCCGGCAACTCTACCATCCATCCCATGCCCGTGGCCAGTGGGGAACCTGGCAACCCTAATAACATGTCCCTGGGAGCTTCATGCTGGCACACAGTGGAAGGATCTCTCCCCCCTCCCCCTTTTTTTCTCTTGTTGTTCAGTCACACAGTCGAGTCCGCGACCCCATGGACCACATCACGCCAGGCCCTCCTGTCTTCCATCGTGCTCCAGAGTTTGCTCAATTTCATGTTCGTCGCATCGATGGCACTGTCTAACCATCTCATCCTTTGCCGTCCCCTTCTTCTTTGACCTTCAGTCTTCCCCAGCATCAGGGTCTTCTCCAGGGAGTGCTCCCTTCTCATTGGGTGGCCAGAGTATTTGAGCTTCAGCTTCAGGATCTGGCCTTCCAGGGAACTATCAGGGTTGATTTCCTTTAGGACTGACTGATCTGATCTCCTTGCAGTCCACGGGACTCTCAAGAGTCTTCTCCAGCACCATAATTCGAAAGCATCGATTCTTCGGCGCTCGGCCTTCTTCGGAGCACGACACCCCTCAGTACGACACCCCTTGTACCAGTTGCTCGCGGGCTGCATAATAACAGCTCTGGACGGGCCAGTTCCGGCCCCCGGGCCTTATGTTTGACACCCCAGCCCAACGGCTACTGAATGTACTCGAAACCTTGTACTCAACGAATGTACTCAGAGCAATTTCAGCCATAGCGGAACCAAAACATTCCACTCCCCTAGAAATCTCGCCTCCGGCAGAAGGCATGAACACACCCTGAGAAGCAGTTCCTCCCCAGCAAAAGGAATCGCCACCCAAAGACGAGCCAAAAGTGTTGAAACTGCATGAAGAAACAGATATATACATTTTGGCAGTCTTTTAACCGTGGGAGGTTTTAATGTTGTTTTTAAATAAGCCCCTGGCCATCAGGAGTGGGAACTTGCCCTTGCTAACCCAATATCCCCTTTTCTGGATTTCTTCTTGTTGTTGTTCAGTCGCACGGTTGAGAACCACTCTTCGCGACCCCACGGACCACATCACTCCAGGACCTCCTGTCCTCCATTGTCCTCCGGAGTTCGCCCAACTTCATGTCTGTTGCATCGATAACACTGTCCAGCCATCTCATCCTTTGCCGCCCCCTTCTCCTTGTTACCTTCATTCTTTTATCTACATTCAGTTTATTGGTTTGTTGGTTTGTTTTCCATCGGTGATAGACTTCCAAAAGAGGTTAACCTGTGAAGAGGGTTACAGCGGGAAAGGGTGCGTTTTGGGAAGACCTCTGCTGTCCATGAAACATGATGTAGAGACGTAAATCCATGCTGCGGGTGGGTGGTTTTTCAGGGATGAGGGCCGCGTAACAGGACAAAATAACAAAACTGAAATGAATTAATGAATGAATGAAGGGCAGACGCCAAATCCGGAAGCTGCAGCTGGTGCAGAATGCTGCGGCGCGGCTGTTGTTAGGTCTTCCCGTGCGGGAACATATCCAGCCCGCCTTAAAAGCACTGCACTGGCTGCCTATAGCATACCGGATAAGGTTCAAGGTGCTGGTGCTTACCTATAAAGCCCTATATGGCCTGGGACCTACTTACCTGAAGGACCGCCTCTCTCCATATGTCCCCCAGCGAGCACTACGGTCTGGATCCCAAAACCGACTGGTCCTGCCAGGGCCGAAGGAGGCGCGGCTGGCAATGACAAGGGCCAGGGCTTTTTCAGTGGCGGCCCCGCACTGGTGGAATGAGAACATCAGGGCCCTGCGGGATTTGTTACAATTCCGCAGGGCCTGCAAAACGGAGCTCTTCCACCAGGCCTTTAAGTAGGGGCCGCCTAATGTATACATCTTAGCCCTGGCCCAAGTCCATCTGCCGGCAAGTTTATCTGCCAGCCTGTGTGAACGCACACAGGGGTTACATCTGTGTGCAGTTCTGATACACCTGTGAAGAAAATTTGTAATGCTGCCGATCTTGTGGTAGAAGTTAATTATTTTAATGGATACTGTATGTATTGATTTGTGTTGTGAGCCGCTCTGAGCCCGCTGTTTGCGGGGAGGGCGGGATATAAATCCCATGAAATAAATAAATAAATAAATAAGTTTGACCATTCAGAGTGAGAGCAGGCACCAGTGGCCTCACTCTGATTTGGCTTTGTGGCAGTAGCGCACAGCCAAATTTGACTGGCTGTGTGACAGTGTGACGTCATCACATTATCTACATAACTGCAAACCGAGCAGTGATTGTCCCTGGCAGAAGGCCTTTTTTTCCTTTTCGCAGTGGTGGTGAAGCCACCTTGGGATCATTTGCAGAAGAGCGGGATAAAAGCAATTTCTATCATGCGTTTAAATCAATCTGCAGGTTGGGGGAAGAAGCAGCGTCGCACATGGAAAAGTTACAGAAGCAAAGAGTCGTGAAGCCCCCTTGCTGAACCACATTCACAGGATACAATCCGAGGTGTAACATTTCCCGCCGTTACTCATCGAATTTGGTAACTGTTTTCCGTCGCTTGAGCTGGAATTCCCGTGGCTGAACGCGTCTGCTCCTTTGGCACCTGTAACCGTTTTCTGGATTTTCCTGGCAATGCTTCAAAAAAGAAAAAAAAAGGCATGCTGAATCAGCCATTCCTCAGAATATAGGGCAAATCCCGGGAAACAGGCCACATGACTTCACACACAGGGCCACCCCATTCTATTTATGCGCTGGGAAAAGCCCCGTTGGCTGAAAATAGCTTATCGCTGGAAGTTCCCTCTTCCGCCACAGTCTTATGCTTCCGTTGGCTGCCAGCCAAACTCTCCGCTGGAAAAAAAAAAGATGGTCCACGGCTCGTGAGCGCATGTACTGCAGCGACAGTGTGACAGCTTTGCAGTTCCACTGTTTATGAATCGCAGGAAAGGCTGGTGGCAATCCTGCTGACTCGTGACGTGTAAAAAGCATCTTTTGATAACCCATTTATTCCTGACTCTCTCCTATACAAACACGCTTCGAAGGAACATGTATTGGATGGGGAAGAGAATCGCTGTTCGGGGGGTCAACCGTTTTGCCCAGAGAAAACGCAGAAAGCGAGCATGTTAAAGCCGGATGTCAAGCACCTACAAACACATCCCAATAGTCTGCTGAAAAACAAAAACAAAAAAATCCGATCTGCTTCTTCAAGACAGGAGCACTATAGGGTATTACTCTCAAGCAACCTGATCGCCTCTCCTCATAGTAGAACAGCCAGATTCGAGTTCGGCAGCAGCTTAGAGACCCGCAAAATTTTCGGGGCTCTCGAAAGCTTATACCCTGAAAATCTTGTGGGTTTCTAATACTACTGCTGGACTAGAAGCTAGAGGCTCTACTAGGGACTAAAATACCTACCCTCTAAAATGGTCCTTATAGTAGTCAGATTTCAAACCGAGGAAGAAGATCTATTTGAAACTCAGTGTCCTTGCAGCCAGGTTTACTGGGTAAAATCTGGACTGTCCAATTCCCCTTTGCGTTTTCACTCTCCAGCGAACCTCAGGCACTAACTGTATGCCTCACGACACCGTGTTTATGGACTTGAAGAAGAAGAAGAGATTGGATTTATACTCCGCCCTCCACTCCCCAAGGGAGTCTCAGAGCGGTTTACAAACTCCTTTTCCCTTCCCCTCCCCACAACAGACACCCTGGGAGGTAGGTGGGGCTGAGAGAGCTCTATTCCCAAGCTGTCCTTGAGGGAACAGCTGGTACAGAGCTATGGCTTGCCCAAGGTCATCCAGCCAGGTGCAGGTGGAGGAGTGGGGAATCAAACCCGGTTCTCCCAGATTAGAGTCCGCGCACTTAACCACTACACAAAACTGGCTTGAGGTGCATCATTGATACAAAGCAGAGGGGAACAACTCCAAATGAGAAGATAAATTAAAAATAAGCTGACTAACAATTCTACAGTTCACCAGCACACTGTGTAGTGGCAAGCCAAGGCTCTGAACGTCTGGGAAAACCAAAATATCCAGTAAAATTACGCAATCTAGCGTTAACAAAATCGCAGTGTGAGTAACAACTCCCAAGGAGACCCAACACGCCACCTTAATAACTTGCGTATGCCAGGAAACTGAGCACAGGAGGGGTTTCTGTGCTTAGACCGAGCCCGCGGGGCGTCTACCGAGAGGATAACAACCTTCGCTCTCGAAAAATTTTACGGCACACATCCAAGAGGAATGAAGACTTTCCATCATGAAATCGCTGCGCAAATTACAAGCAAGAGGCTGGGGGAAAGCAAAAGATTTTAAGAAGAAAGGCGAAGACTGGAAGCTGTCCTCCTTTGTACTGACACAATGCTCATGTTAAAAAAAAAAAAAAAAAGTCCCGGAAAACTTTGTAGCCTGCCATCTGCCAGGGGGCCGGACAGCTAATGGATGTCTAACCCTGATCAGCGGCCTAAAGAAGCCACGAGGGAAATCAAGCCTCAAGAAGGTCTCCAGTGCTCTAAGCCATATATAAATTAATACAGATGGATCGCGGCTGGGGTTGGGCTGACACCCATGACCTGCTCGACTAGAGGGGTCTCACCAAGAAGGGGGGAGGAGGGGGCACAGGACAGTCGCAGACCACCACTTACAGCCCATGAGGAGTTTTAACTCTATAGCGTTTGGGGAAAGGAGGAAGGCGGGGAGGCTGTGCTCTCTCCAAAATGGCGAGCCAGTGCTGTACGTATGCACCCCGGTGCCTGGAACCAATTCCACCAACAGCGCCCCTCCCCTCCCCTCCGCTGCTAGTTGGGTCACTCCCATTGTGACATCACTTCCCGCTAGACCATGTCTACGTTGGCCAGGGGCTCCTTAGGAGGGGGCAGCACGCGATCCTGTACCCCCCTATCCCCACTCGCCCGATGTGTTTACACTTGGGTAAGCCAACTATGCTGCTTCTTAAGAAAGTGCGCAAAAGTCACATGCAGTCCCAGGGGACACGCAACTCCTGGAGAGCAACCGCCAGGGCAGAAAATTTGTAATCTGCAGTTTTCAATTTCTCTCTCCCAAACTTGCTGGACTAAACAAGGCCATATTAAAAAAATGGGGAGGGGATCTTTGGTCCACAAACTTTAAAAGGTAAAGGTTTCCCTTGCTCAAAATCCAGTCAGATCTGACTCTAGGGGGCGCTGCTCATCTCCACTTCCAAGCCAAAGAGCCAGCGCTGTCCAAAGACTTTTCCCCATCGTCATGTGACTAGACGCCGAGGCGCATGGAACTCTGTTACCTTCCCACCGAAGTGGTACCCGTTTATCTACTTGCAATTTCTTGCTTTCGAACTGCTAGGTTGGCAGGAGCTGGGGCCAGAGACGGGAGCTCACTCTGTCAGGCGGCACTCGGGTCTCGAACTGCCAAGTTACTGACCTTCCGGTCTACAGATCAGCGTCTTAACCTCTAAGCCACCGCAGCCCCCACAAACTTTACATAACACCAAATCACTTCCGTGCTAATCGAGTAGTTTCATTTGGGCTACAGTGAATTTTTTTTTGGTGGACAAGTTTATTATCAATTCACTTGGTGTTTTTGTCACGCTGAGTTCGGCACCACCACGGATCTCCTTTGAAGCCTAGGCACAACTGAACCCATCGTCATTCACCACCCTGCCTCTCCCACAGAACCGCACCATCACTCCACATGGGTACCACAAGCCACATGCACTTCTGAAAGGTCCTGATGGGACACCGGCCCCTTTCCCCAGATGCTGCTATCCAGGGGTCATTGCGTAGAAAAAGAAGTGCAGGAGCTCATTAGCATAACTCATTTGCATAACTCATTTGCATATGCCACACGCCCTAACATACACCCACCCCTCAGGCTCCACTCCACAATTGAGTGAAACTGACCTGCTCTTCCTCCAGTCCCTTCCCCAGCCAATACTTTGTGCAATAAAGATAAGCGTCAAGGACACACCCTCATTCTCTTCCTGCTCCCTTGAAACCAACAGGTTTCAAGTAGACTTGAGATACCCAGGACATGTGCACCACCCATCCCTTCCCCTTCCCCTCCCCACAACAAGACATCCTGTGAGGTAGGTGGGGCTGAGAGAGGTCTTTTGAGAACTGCTCATGAGAGAACGGCTCTGAGAGAACTTGTGACTGGCCCAAGGTCACACCAGCAGCTGCATGTGGAGGAGTGGGGAATCAACCTGGTTCTCCCAGATTAGAGTCCAACTCCTGACCACTACACCAAACTGATGGGGTGGAAGCTGCTGAAGGGTTATACTGGTGAAATTTCTCCAGTACTTATGTGCCATGTGCCCAGGTAAAAAATGGTATACTTACAAAATTTATATGCCACCTT
The DNA here is from genome assembly GCA_029233225.1 of Lepidodactylus listeri. Classification (NCBI taxonomy): domain Eukaryota; kingdom Metazoa; phylum Chordata; class Lepidosauria; order Squamata; family Gekkonidae; genus Lepidodactylus; species Lepidodactylus listeri. Next base: position 6,471,876 of record JARCFY010000021.1, on the reverse strand, counting down.
GAGCAAGTCTCTGGAAAAGCAGCACACAGTCATAAAAGGAACAATGATAAAATTATCAATATTAAAACAAAACATTAAAAACAATAAAGACCCTAGCAGGGCTTTCCCCGGGGCGCTGCGCCTCTGCACTGCTCAGGGAAGCCGAGGAGGGGGCGGGGCTTGGTCATGTGCCCGCCCCCTGGGCTCCTCACTCCCAGAGCTGCGCTCCTGTGCGCTCCCGCTCCAACGGACCCCTGCTGCTATCTGCTTGCACAGAAAGCAAGCAAGTGATCAGAGTAATGGGCCACCCCAACAAAAGGCCTATTAGCCAAACCTAAGAAAAAGGGGTGGTGTGGGGTATGTCACGGGAAAGTGAGCCCTAAGCTAAGAGTACATTCGGTCAGCAACCACCGGAAGGAGAGAGGTTTTCTTTCTGTTAGCAACCGAACGAAGTTTGAGTCCACCTTCAAGACCAACAAAGTTCCGTTCTGAGTATAACCTTTCAGTGCATGCTTCAGACCAACACGGCTACCCACCCGGATCTTTCTTTTAGCAGGATGCCTTTCTTTAATGTCGGGTATGGCTTTAATTAGCAGGGCTGGGGTGAGAACTGTAGCCAGACACAGTGCCCATCTTCATCAGCCCGGATGGGAAATCCAAACTCTCAAATTTAGCCATCCACGAGTAGCTCCTCTGTTCTTTCTTGTTTATTCTGCTGTCTCCTGGGACGGCAATGTCAATTGTGATATCAACAATTCCACAATTGTGGCATCAGGGGTGTTGCGCTCCAGGGGTTCATCTGTTTGGAGTTGGAAGTCCCGGAGAATCTTCGTTTCCTCATTCTCCATGGTCTTGTCTGTTTTGTGTTCCCATGAGTTCCTGGCTGATGGTAACCCATACTTCTTGGAAAGATTCCCGTGCAACGTAGCTGCAACGCTATCATGACGCTCTTTACAATCAGTTTGGGCAACTGTATCATCCCCACCATCAACTTCACTTATAGCTTGCCCTTCTCACTGGGACTCGAGGCAGATTACAAAGTATTTTTATTTGTTTATTTCCTTCATTTCCTTCTCCCCTATGAAGACCCAAAGCAGCTCGCAACATTCACCCCCCCCCGTCTCTGTTTCATCCTCCTCTCCATTTTATCTCTGTTTAAAATACGGAAAGCAATTCGATCAGACCTGCAAAGACCTCCAATAAACAATGCAGCAGGACTATGATTACAGAGCCAGGAAACAATGAGAAAGGCAGTGGAGGCTGTCTAAGAAAACAAAAAACTGTCAAAGGCACGACATCCCGTCAAGCAGAAAGGGGGTTACAAAGGTAGATGATCGTGGCAGTAAAGAAAGGGAGGGGGATGCAGACAATAAACGCTGCAACAGACGACAATAGTTTGTCCCTTACAGAAGCGACCCCCTGCTGTTCTCACAGATTTCCCACCAACTGCCGACCGGAGACTCCATCTTGGGCCCCTTCCGGCTAACTTCATCTGACGAATTGGCTAACTTTATCTACCGAATTCTCGGTAAGGGGAGCACACTAGGATGAAAACTGTATTACATTATAAAGGACGCCCTTTTTACAGTTTAGGTGCAATAACGCAGGCCTTGACAAATTTTCTTCGGCAAGGGGAGCACACTGGGATGAAAACTGTATTACATTATAAAGGACGCCCTTTTTACAGTTTAGGTGCAATAACGCAGGCCTTGACAAATTTTCTTCGGCAAGGGGAGCACACTAGGATGAAAACTGTATTACATCATAAAGGACGCCCTTTTTACAGTTTAGGTGCAATAACGCAGGCCTTGACAAACTGTCTTCGGCAAGGGGAGCACACTAGGATGAAAATTGTATTACATTATAAAGGACGCCCTTTTTACAGTTTAGGTGCAATAACGCAGGCCTTGACAAATTTTCTTCGGCAAGGGGAGCACACTAGGATGAAAACTGTATTACATCATAAAGGACGCCCTTTTTACAGTTTAGGTGCAATAACGCAGGCCTTGACAAACTTTCTTCGGCAAGGGGAGCACACTAGGATGAAAACTGTATTACATTATAAAGGACGCCCTTTTTACAGTTTAGGTGCAATAACGCAGGCCTTGACAAACTTTCTTCGGCAAGGGGAGCACACTAGGATGAAAATTGTATTACATTATAAAGGACGCCCTTTTTACAGTTTAGGTGCAATAACGCAGGCCTTGACAAACTTTCTTCGGCAAGGGGAGCACACTAGGATGACAATTGTATTACATTATAAAGGACGCCCTTTTTACAGTTTAGGTGCAATAACGCAGGCCTTGACAAATTTTCTTCGGCAAGGGGAGCACACTGGGATGAAAACTGTATTACATTATAAAGGACGCCCTTTTTACAGTTTAGGTGCAATAACGCAGGCCTTGACAAACTTTCTTCGGCAAGGGGAGCACACTAGGATGAAAATTGTATTACATTATAAAGGACGCCCTTTTTACAGTTTAGGTGCAATAACGCAGGCCTTGACAAATTTTCTTCAGCAAGGGGAGCACACTAGGATGAATATTGTATTACATTATAAAGGACGCCCTTTTTACAGTTTAGGTGCAATAACGCAGGCCTTGACAAACTTTCTTCGGCAAGGGGAGCACACTAGGATGAAAACTGTATTACATTATAAAGGACGCCCTTTTTACAGTTTAGGTGCAATAACGCAGGCCTTGACAAACTTTCTTCGGCAAGGGGAGCACACTAGGATGAAAACTGTATTACATTATAAAGGACGCCCTTTTTACAGTTTAGGTGCAATAACGCAGGCCTTGACAAACTTTCTTCAGCAAAGGGAGCACACTAGGATGATAACTGTATTACATTATAAAGGACGCCCTTTTTACAGTTTAGGTACAATAACGCAGGCCTTGACAAACTTTCTTCGGCAAGGGGAGCACACTAGGATGACAATTGTATTACATTATAAAGGACGCCCTTTTTACAGTTTAGGTGCAATAACGCAGGCCTTGACAAATTTTCTTCGGCAAGGGGAGCACACTAGGATGAAAACTGTATTACATTATAAAGGACGCCCTTTTTACAGTTTAGGTGCAATAACGCAGGCCTTGACAAACTTTCTTCGGCAAGGGGAGCACACTAGGATGAAAATTGTATTACATTATAAAGGATGCCCTTTTTACAGTTTAGGTGCAATAACGCAGGCCTTAACAAATTTTCTTCAGCAAGGGGAGCACACTAGGATGACAATTGTATTACATTATAAAGGACGCCCTTTTTACAGTTTAGGTGCAATAACGCAGGCCTTGACAAACTTTCTTCGGCAAGGGGAGCACACTAGGATGAAAACTGTATTACATTATAAAGGACGCCCTTTTTACAGTTTAGGTGCAATAACGCAGGCCTTGACAAACTTTCTTCGGCAAGGGGAGCACACTAGGATGAAAATTGTATTACATTATAAAGGACGCCCTTTTTACAGTTTAGGTGCAATAACGCAGGCCTTGACAAACTTTCTTCGGCAAGGGGAGCACACTAGGATGAAAACTGTATTACATTATAAAGGATGCCCTTTTTACAGTTTAGGTGCAATAACGCAGGCCTTGACAAACTTTCTTCGGCAAGGGGAGCACACTAGGATGAAAATTGTATTACATTATAAAGGACGCCCTTTTTACAGTTTAGGTGCAATAACGCAGGCCTTGACAAACTTTCTTCGGCTGTAGGCAGCACCCCTCCAATGTAGGAAATTATTTTTCCGCTTTCGGGTTTTCATATTTTAATGACCACGCTTTCTAATTACTGCCCCCGCAAAACCTAATCCTACACCCCCTCACAGTTTCTTGTCGTTGCTTTTAACCTATAATAGAAGTGCTGCAGCGTATAAATAAATATGGGGCAAACCTGGTTGGCATCACAACAAAAAGCTAACCTCTATCCCTCACCTTTGTACTTCAACTGAGAATCACCAAGATGTACTGACGATAAATGACTGCTGAATATACTAGGTGCCGCGATAAAAATTCTAGGAGCCATGGCGTCCTCCCTCCTGAGATGTGTTCAACCCTGCAGTACTGCTAGGCGTTTGGGCGCAGGAGCATCCCTCCACAGCCAAGCTGTCTGAGGGTCAACAAGCAACTCAGGATTAGACTTGCCAGACCCCCTGGTCTGGGTGGGGGGTCTCCCGCCTTCAGGTGCTCCCCCCCAATAACCCCCTCTTATCCCCATGAAGCCGGAAATAACCGCAATGTGCACAGGTAACCCGGAAGTCATGTAGGTATCTCAGGAACGTCAGATGGTGACACTGGTTTTTGGGCAAAATCTCTGATTTGTAGCTAATTCCACCATAGAGTTTTGCCCAAAAACCAGAGTGTTGCCGCCCAACATCCCCCCATCCCAGGATCCAGCCCGGAGAGGATATGGTACCGACAAGTGCATCCTTAGCTCTGCCACCAACATGACACCACACATTTCTACAGAGGGGATTCTTGTGCCTTTGGGAGCTTTTTGGTCTCCAGCCCATGTGATCCTGGAAAAGCAGCAACAAAACCCAGTTTGCCACTGCCTTCAGGCAGCCACTGGTATGATCGCCAAAGCTGCCTCTTCTGGAAGAAGGAGGAGGAGGAGATTGGATTTATACCCCGCCCTTCACTCTGAGTCTCAGAGCGGCTTACAATCGCCTTTCCTTACAATCTCCCTACAACGGACACCCTGTGAGATGGGTGGAGCTGAGAGAGCTCTGAGAGAAATACTCTTGAGACAACAGCTCTGAGAGAACTTGTGACTGACCCAAGGCCACCCCAGCAGCTGCATTTGGAGGAGTGGGGAATCTAACACGGTTCTCCAAGATTAGAGTCTGCCTTCTTAACCACTATACCAAATCAGGCATGATGGCGTGGGCTCCTTCTCCCACCATCTTGCCTTGGGCAAAACATTTTGGCCTGTCTGTCATAAGAACATCAGAGAAGCCAATGCTGGATCAGGCCAGTGGCCCATCCAGTCCAACACTCTGTCACACAGTGGCCAAAAACACGAAGTGCCCTCAGTAGGTCCAGCAGTGGGGTCAGAAGAACAGGGGTGAGGAAACATAAAATCACCAACACGAAGCCTGGGGGTGATGGACAGACAGCTAACCTTGCGAAAGTCAAACACGCTGTGGTGCAGTGTTCCCTCTAAGCTGAGTTAGTGTGAGCTAGCTCACAGTTTTTTAGCCTCTGGCTCACACATTTTTGTCGTAGCTCAGAAAGGATGGCTCCAGAGCAAACTAATTTAGGCAGCGGCCGAATTGTTTGCTCACAAGATTAATGCCAGTAGCTCAGAAGGTAGAATTTTTGCTCAGAAGACTCCACAGTTTAGAGGGAACATTGCTGTGGTGTGACAGCGTCTATGTGCTATCACTGTTATGGTGAGATGATACGGGGAGGAGGACGCGATACAGGATAAATGCAGGTCTAAGAGCAGTCCATGCAATGGCAGCGACTCTCCGAACTAAACTAGCATCGGCAGCAAGCACAAGCCGAAAAGGCTAGTAACAGACTGTCAACTATCAAGGTTCAGCACACACACTACTATAGAAACTGCACTCACACTCGGAAGGGCAGGAGAAAGAAGCACGTGGAAACCCACACACCAGAAACACACGCGCGCACACTCTTTCCAAGAAACCTTTGATCCCAGTCAAATCTAAAACAATTAACTTCCTAATTAGCCGACAAATCACTGGTTCACCAAGGTAGGCATTAAGTTGTTTGGGAAATTGTTAGTGTTTCCAGCACAATTTCATGCTTTGCTGGCGATGGGTAAAATTAGGCGGAGCCCAAGCGCACTGCTGGAGTGGGCCAGGATAACAGTGTCAGAAGTCGCGGGGACTCTGCGGCAGGCCGCCATTCATGCCATGAAGGGGACTTTTGATAGCGTTGCCAACCCAAGGGTGTGGCTTGGAAACCTCCTAGTATTACAACTGATCTCCAGACAACAGAGAGCTGTCCCTCGGGGAGAAATGGCAACTTTGAAAGATGCACCATATGGAATTATACTATGCCGAGGTCTCTCCTCTCCCCAAACCCTACCCTCCAGGAATATCCCAACCCAGAGTTGGCAACCCTGCCCACCCTCTGACCCTGCCACTCCCTTCTCCTTTGACACCTGGGCTTGCAGAGATGCAGGCCTGCCCAGAAGGGCTCCCCAATCAATTTAAGGAGCGGCGGGGCTAATTTCCTCCTTGGCTGATTGCCAATGTTTTATGCGCCATGTGAAGGAGCAGATTCATGAGCCCTTTCCGGTTCCTTCGGGCTGGTCCCCAGGAGGTAGGAAACCCCCACAGCCATGTCCAAATCTCCGCTTGTTGATTTCCCCCTCAATCCCCAGGTTGCCAAAAACAAACTAACTCCTGCTGGTACAGGCATCTCCGAGACTATCTCCTAAACACACATATCTAGCACTCGCACGTGAGTGCCTCCTATTTTGCCCTGACGAGTTAGCTAGCATGGGCGATCCCTTACAACTTCATAATTTCAAGGTACCGTGCTCCAGAGACGGTGAGCTCACCTGCTGCCCCTCCCCATCACCACACTTCAGATAGCAAGACTGAATAAGCATGGTGTGTTTCCAGAGACCTGGCTAAGAGCATCTGACATACAAGAATACACAGGCTCAGTTCAAGCACTTGGGCTGAGCAAGTGAACAAAGAAAAGGTGAAAACACTCAGTCGCCTTTCCTTACACTCAGTACATATCTTAATGAAATTGAAATAGTGCAGGCCAGTGTCACGCGAAATTGTAGTGAATTTAAAATTATTCATTACCTTAGTTCTCATGGTTTTGACTTCTCCCCCTTGCCACGTGGACAAGATGGAGTCCCTAGGTAAAAGTTCAGCTCATCTGAGAAGCAGTTGCAGATGGAAGAGGAAATCAAGGAGAAGACAGTTTCTTCTCTGTAACCAGGGCATTTGTACCCTTGGGGGGCCACCTTGGGTTCATTTTGATCTTCCTGTCTCAAGAGAAAGAGAATGGGGTTGTGGGCATAGCTCAGGGGCAGAATATCCACTTGGCATGCAGAAGGTCCCAAGTTCAATCCCCGGCATCTCCAGTTAGAAGAACCAGGTAGCAGGTGATGTGAAAGATCTCTGCCTGAGACCCTGGAGAGCCGCTGCCAGTCTGAGTAGACAATACTGGCCTTCATGCCCCAATGGTTAGATTCAGCAGCTGGCAGTTTCCTGTGTTCATACAGCCTAGCAATTTGGCTGTTTCCCTCTCTGTCCCTTTTGGGTTTGACACACTAGCAAGGTGTGAGGTGGTAAAACCATTGTCCTGCTTCAGCCACTGTCACCAGCATAACCAAGAGATTGGGTGCTCTGTGCTAGCAGAATGATGGCTGTGTCCTTCAACACCCTCTTTTCTGCTAGCTACTACTATCCAGCTGCTTCCAGCTCATGGATAGAGTGTAGTCCCAACATTAGGCTGAATTCTTGGGTGGAGGACATTTCTCCACATGCCACCTCTATGCGACCTATAACTCAGGAAAGACAGCAATTCTCCAGGGCATCAAAGAAAGGTCTTCCCCAAATCACATTCCCTAGAACCGAATGCTCTAAGCTGTGGGGTCTTGTGAGCAAAAATTCTACTTTGTGAGCTTCTGGCATTACAGTTGTGAGTGAGTGATTTCACTACTCCATAAGTTAGTCTGCTCTGGAGCCATCCTTCCTGAGCTAAGACAAAAATGTGTGAGCCAGAGGCTAAAAAATTGTGAGCTAGCTCACACTAACTCAGCTTAGAGGGAACACAGGAACCCACTCATCAAAGATGATAGTGGACGAGCTCTGCTGCCCTTCCCTGGTGTTAAGGCAGCCTACAAACATTTTTTTTTTAGAAAACAACTGTGTCACATTCGTTTTTCAAGTTTTAAGATATGCCCTTACAGTTTCTCAGAAGCACCCTCAAAGACACGATGGACAGCACATTTGCATTTATTTATTGCATGAATTTTTAAAATTATATCCACAGTTGACACTCAAAGCAGCTTTGAACATCGTTCTCCTCTCCTCCATTTTCTCACAACAACCATCTTGTGAGGTAGGCCAACTTGCATCGGCCCAAGGTCTCCCCCAGCAAGCTTCTCTGGCAGAAGTGAGGGTTCGTACCCAGGTCACCCAGGGTTCTAGTCTGCCACTGTATCCTCCACACTGGCAAAAACTGCCACAAAGGACGCTTCACATATTGATGTATCAACAAAACTTGTTTTGCCGTTCCGTAAGCCTGCAACATGGAGTTCCATCCAGATCAATCTCCTCTCTAATTAACTGAGCAAAGCTGAATAATACATGTGTTTTGTGTACACTTAAAAAAAAAAAGAACATAAGAGAAGCCATGTTGGATCAGGCCAATGGCCCATCCATTATAACACACTGTGTTGCACAGTGGTCAAAAACCAGGGGCTATCAGGAGATCCACCGGCAGGGCCAGAACTCCAGAAGGCCTCCCACTGTTGCCCCTCAAGCACCAAGAAGACAGAGCACCACTGCACAAGGCACAGTGCGCCCTCTATACCTTGTGGCTAACGGCCACTCAGGGACCTCTGCTCCATAAAAGAACATAACAGAAGCCATGTTGGATCAGGCCAATGGCCCATTGAGTCCAACACTCTGTGTCACACAGTGGCCAATACCCAGGTGCCATCAGGAGGTCCACCAGCAGAGTCAGAACTCCAGACACCCTCCCACTTTTGCCCCCCAAGCACCAAGAAGACAAAGCATCCCTGCCCCAGATGGAGTCTTCCATCTATACCTTGTGGCAAATAGCCACTCATGGACCTCTGCTCCATATGTTCATCCAATCCCCTCTTGAAGCTGTCTATGCTTGCAACCACCACCACCACCTCCTGTGGCAGTGAATTCCATGAATTCACCATGACTCTTTGGTTGAAGAAGTACTTCCTTTTCTCTGCTCTAAACCTACTGCTCATCAATTTCACTGAGTGCCCACGACTTCTTGTATTGTGAGAAAGCAAGAAAAGTACTTAGAACCTAAGAAAAGCCAATGTTGGATCAGGCCAGTGGCCCATCCAGTCCAACACTGTGTCACATAGTGGCCCAAAACACCAGGTGCCATCAGGAGGTCCACAAGTGGGGCCAGGACACTAGAAGCTCTCCCACTGTTGCCCCCCCCCCATCAAACACCAAGAATACAGAGCATCACTTGCCCCAGACCGAGAGTTCCTATCTATACCTTGTGGCTAAGAGCCACTGATGGACCTCTGCTCCAGATGTTTATCCAATCCCCTCTTGAAGCCGTCCATGCTTGTAGCCGCCGCCACCTCCTGTGGCAGTGAATTCCACGTGTTAATCACTCTTTGGGGGAAGAAGTACTTCCCTTTATCTGTTTGAACCCGACTGCTCAGCAACTTCATGGAGTGCCCACGAGTTCTTGTATTTGAGAGAGGGAGAAAAGTCCTTCTTTCTCTACCTGCTCTATCCCATGCATAACTTTGTGAACCTCGATCGTGTCACCCCCTCAGTCAACATTTTTCCACGCTAAAGAGCCCAAAGTGCTTTAACCTTTCTTCTTTCTCTACCTTCTCTATCACATGCACAATTTTTAAACCTCTGAAATCTCAAGTTTCACGCAACTGACATGGTCTTATCAGCAGCAACTGGTTGCTGATGATGACCCCTGCTCTCTGCTTGACCAGGGAAGGACCTGTGAGTTCCGAGAGCTAGTGAGGTCTAGCAGTTAAGAGTGCTGGGCTAAGATCGGGGAGGTTCAGGTTTGAATCCTCACCCTGTGGTGGAAGCGGGCTGGGTGTCCTGGGACCAGTTACACCCTCTCAGTCTTACCCAACTCAGAAGGCTGCTGTGAGGATAAAATGGAGGAGAACACTGTAAGCTGCTTTGGGTTGCCCGCGGGAGAGAAAACTGGGGTCTAAATGAAGGAAATAAATCAGCGGTACAGACAGATCTGAATGTTTGCTGGCTTTTATCTATCCCAAGGAAGAACTGCCCTTGCTTCGTTCTTTCAGCAGGCTTTGGTGCAGAATTAAAAACATAAGAGAAGCCAACGTTGGATCAGGCCAGTGGCCCATCCAGTCCAACACTCTGTGTCAGACAGTGGCCAGAAATACCAGGGGCCATCAGGAGGTCTGCATTAAGTTCTGTTTTTCTTTTCACCAAGTTCAGCCTTACCCAATTAGGCCAGCATATTTCTTCCTCCACAGCATCTCAGGACAACTGCAAACTACAGATTGGAGAATGGGGACAACAGCATCTCTTTTCTCCCCTCGCTCTGCCCCCTTCGTGTTTGCTTTCTGAGCCACTTCTCCCACACAAAAAAGATGTTTTTGTAGCCACACGGTCCTGTCTGTAAGGAAGACTTCACTGCTAAGTAGTCCGGTTCAAGTTTGCACGGTGGAACTGTCCTGTCCTTCCAAAGCTACACCCCGGCTTTAAGAAAATCCCGACTAAATCAGGTGCAAAACATGACATTCCTTATCTCAATGCTGTGCTATAATTGGATTTGCAGCGGACGCCATGAAGGAACTCCCCCCAGCCTGGCCCAGCAGCTGGAATGTAAATCACACGCTGCGATTTTGTGTGTTTTCATGTCAAAAGAAATGCATCGCCATGTCCGAATGTGTGCACGCACACACAAATTTAACATTTCGTTAAAGAGTCTCTGCTAAACGCACCGCTCGCATCGAGAAATCGAACGGAGCTGCTAAGGAGCTCCATTTAGCCTATAAAAATCTTTAAAAAGCTCGTAAAATCCTTGCGTTATTAGCCCAGACTTATTATATGTATTTGAAGTAATACTCAGAGGTATTGTTAACCTACTGCTGGAGAAGGCGGCAGGTTTCTCTCTCTCTTTTTTTAATGCATTTTCCTTTTGGTAATAACAGAAGCTTCAGCCGTAGCTGCCCTGCGGGAGCCCCAGCTTAGAAGGCCTCTGCTCTCCATCAAAAGGGTAGAGACACGTGGACCCCCAGATTTGCCCGCTCCCAAGCACTGCCCCTCCGAGCACTGCCCCTTTCTTTGCTAGGATCCTTCTTGCTAGTTCCAGCTTGTAGACTTTTATAATCAAATGGAAAAAGGTTAAAAAGCCCAGGCCACAAAAACACACGGCCAAACGCCAGACAGATAAAAGAATCACAACTGGACCATGTTAACACCCCCTCAATAAAAAACTTAATGTATATAAGATAAAAAGATACATGCATTTATTAGCAAAGAATTAAAAAGAACATATAAGGGCCCAATTACACGTCATGTAAAAATGCCAAAATCTTACACCGAAGGGCCAACGGACTTGACCTGACGTGTTTCGCCCTGTATAGGCCTTCTTCAGAGGTCAAACTCAACGAGGGACAAATTGGCTTATATCACAATAGAATGCAGTCATACAATTATGCAACATGGATACAAGATGGACCGGAAAAGAATTGTTCCAAAGTGAAACGTCTAGGCACAGAACAGAAGTATAAGGCCCTTATATGTTTTTTTAATTCTTTGCTAATAAATACATGGATCTTTTTATATTATAGCCATTAAGTTTTTATTGTTGGCCCTCTGTTCTGTCTGACTTACCTCTTTAGGTTCCGGTTCCCAGGTTTCAGGGTTAAGCCCCCCCAGTTTTGTCCCGTGTTAACACACACCCCAATCCATAAATGGCTGCTCATCACAATCTGCATGCAGAGGAAACTTCCCTGTCTTTAATTTTAACCCTCTCCACCATCTGATCCCGCCTTCTTATTGCCCATTTTGTCTCCGTTCCTATTAAACCAACACAGCGCAGTAGTTAGAAGAAGAAGAAGAAGAGGAAGAGATTAGATTTATACCCTGCCCTCCCCTCACTTGGAGTGTCAGAGCGGCTTACAAACGCCTTTCCCTTCCCCTCCCCACAACAGACACCCTGTGAGGTAGGTGGGGCTGAGAGAGCTCTTTCCCAAGCTGTCCTTGAGGGAACAGCTGGTACAGAGCTATGGCTTGCCCAAGGTCATCCAGCCAGGTGCAAGTGGAGGAGTGGGGAATCAAACCCGGTTCTCCCAGATTAGAGTCTGCGCACTTAACCATTACACCAAACTGGCTCCCCCAGTTAGGGTGTTGGACGAGGATCCAGGAGGCACAGATTCAAATCCCCCAACTTTTGCCATGAAAGCTTGCTGGGCGACCTTGGACCAGTCACTGTCTCAGCCCACTTCACAAGGTTGTTGTTGAGAAGGTAAGATAGAGGATGGAAGGACAAGGTCATACGCTGCTTTTGTAAACTCCCTGTTGGGGAGAAAAGTGGGATTATAAATATGGGTAACCCAGGCTAGCCCGATCTTATCAGATCTCAGAAGTTCAGCTAGGTCAACCCTGGTTAGTACTTGGACCGGAGACCACCAAGAAAGTCCAGGATTGCTACGCAGAGGCAGGCAATGGCAAACTACCTCTGAAAGTCTCTGAACGGAAGGGAAGAAAAACAAATGTACATTTTCCTTCCTCCAGTTTAAAGAAAAGAAGAAGGAGAAGAGATTGGATTTATACCCCGCCCTTCAGTACCTGAAGGAGACTCAGAATGGCTTACAAATTCCTTTCCCTTCCTCTCCCCACAACAGGCACCCTGTGGGGTAGGTGGGGCTGAGAGAGCTCTTTCGAGGACTGCCCTTGAGAGAACAGTTCTGAGAGAACTTTTGACTGACCCAGGGTCACACCTGCAGCTGCATGTGGAGGAGTGGGGAATCAAACCCGGTTCTCCCAGATTAGAGCCCGTGCTCTTAAACTACTACTCAGAACTGGCTCCCAACTGGGGAAAGCCCCAGGAACATCACAAGTTGTGTGTGGAATGACAGTTACCTGGAAGAGAGCCAGTTTGGTGTAGTGGTTAAGTGCACGGACTCTAATCTGGGAGAACCGGGTTTGATTCCCCACTCCTCCACTGACAGCTGCTGGATGACCTTGACCTGACAGTGAAGGGCGGGATATAAATCCAATCTCTTCTTCTTCTTCTTTAATGCAGAGACTTCCTACTTTCCAAAATGGGCAAAAATGGCCATGCAGAAGCCACTGCAGTCCTGTTTTCACCATCTTTCTACAGACAACCCCACCCAAAAGGCGCTAATCTGTGATTTTTAGTTTAACATTAGTTTCTGTAAGACGGCACAGCACATGGCTATTCTTTTGCCCATTCAGCAGAGTTAAGAGCCCACAACACAAGTCCCGGAGACTGGATTTTCACTAACAGTTAGCAAATTGTCAGTTATTTCATTTCTGGCTTTTTTAAATCACCCTGGAAGGAACTTTTCAATTTTCTGCCTAGGAGACTAAGGCTACCTCCATGGATTGGTGAATGCGGCGCTATCGGTGCAGGATAGAAATCCTTCCCCAACGGAATGGCTCATCCACATGGGGGAAACCAGCTGTAAACGACTGTTCTAGCAATCTATGCAAAAGTCAAATGATGTGCAGGGGTAGTATTCCTGGTGCTAATTTCAGGGGGTCCTTGTGTTGGTCTGCAAAAGAACAGCTAGATTCGAGCCCAGTAGTATCCAAGAGACCAATGACATTCTCAGTGTATAAGCCTTGGAGAGTCCTTGACTCCCGAAAATTTCCTTTGTCTCTACGGCACTCTACGGACGCAAACCTAGCACGTCTCTGATGTACACCTTTGCAAGGGGAGGGGGGAAGCGAAAAAGTCACCATCAAGCACAGGGGAAACAGAAAAAAAGACTACATTTAGCACGATACATCAATACGCAGGAATCCGTGCAATTACACAACGTTTCCTTCCTTCTCCCGCAAATTAAACAAACACGAGAACCCGCGCTTCTTTGCCGAAACTTCAAGAGAGAGAAAAAAAAATCAAGGCTGGTGAATGAGATTTCTTTTTTTAAAAAAATCAATGGAAAGGAAGCCATCGTTCTGGCCGAGTCGAGTCCCTCGTGGTCAAGGGCTACATGAGAACACGCGTGCCCCCCCCCTTCCCCCCAGCTTCCTTTCACAGCCCCCCACCCACCAATAGGGCTGCCAGGTCTGGGTTGGAAAATACCTGGAGACTTTGGGGGTGGAGCCAGGAGAGGGCGGGGTCTGGGGAGGGGAGAGGCCTCTGCCTGGCACAAAGCCATAGAGTCCATCCTCCAAAGCAGCCATTTTATCCAGGGGAGCTGATCTCTGTCAGCTGGGGATCAGTTGTAAAAGCGGGAGATCCCCAGGCCCCACCTGGAGGCTGGCAACCCTACCCACCAATGAGGCAGCTGCATTCCAGGTAAAGGGGACCAGTGGGTCTGTGAACGACCGGGGGCCGGTTCTAATTGGTTCCCAGCTTCCCATCCCCCCCCTCCCCTCCGCGCCCCCTCAACCCCCTTTTCCTTTGAAGCTCGGCTAATGACAAAATGACATCCTGCACTCCCGCCCCCTCTCTGCCTTTGCCCACACAGAGGGGCCCCTCGCCCTGACCTAAAGGTGTTGCTGTTTCTCAGCTCCGAGTTTCAAGCTCCCGACAAGCTTTTGCAACTTTTTTTTTTAAGCATCCGGAGAAGGAAGAAAGTCTAATCGGGAACTGAATTTTGGCACATTTGAATTGCCCGGGAGGCTCCTCCTCGCCGGAGCCCAAGGTTTCGCCTTCCTCTTAGCCCTTGGCTAAGCAATTTATTTAAAAGTTGGCAAGCCAGTGGGGCATAGAGGACTGGGGAGACCCACATGCGTGGTTCGGGTATCTGAAATTGGTTCGCAGTCCCCCGGTTCCTTATCCACACTTCCTAGTTCCGGACTTGCAAACCCAACCACAAGCCTTTTTTGGGACAGCGTTATAGGTCGTCCCCCTACCCCCGTTTCTTTATGCGCATTTCTCTTGGGGGGCACCCCGCTCTGAAGCAGTTAGTGCGAAAATTAGGCTTTGGGCCAGGAAAAAAGTCTCCTTGTAGGGCAGAGTCTCTGGAAAGTGGGACTGTTATGATTTGTGGGGCGCCAAAGCTTATTTTGGAGGGCAGAGCTTTTTAAGTATCCTCAGTATTAATGGGGGGATTTGCAAATGAGGAGATAGGAGGTGCAAAGAAGGAAGTGGGGACCAACTTGAGGTCTGTGCATGGTTCGGCCACCAAAGTCCACCGGTTGCTCTCAGCACGGGATCTAACAGCGCCGGATCTTTCCCTCTCGGGGTAGCCATTCAGAGAAAAAGAAGATGGCCCTAGTACCTCTCGGGGGTTTGCTGGCGAAGAGGTGCAGATACGCAGAATAAATAAAACGAAGGTCTCTAATTTTAAACAAACTGTGTGGTCAGGGTTCCCGGAATATGCATTGATAGTACAAAACGTTCAACCTCGCCTACTAGATTTTACTAACTCCAGGCATTTATATGGGTCCGTTCGAGGTTGTTAATTCTTGTATCCTATTGTATATGACTAACAAAAACATTCTGTACTCAATATTGCAAAGCACTGTGCTGCCATGTGCATGTATATTTCAACACCCGAGTGTGATGCTTTATAGGCGTTGTAACTTTGCAATACATCTTTCAATAAAATGCTTAAATAAATCAATTAATTCAATAAAATGAAGACGCCTGAAGGTCACAATCCAGCTAAAATATTCCAGCACTAAGTCCTACTAAAAACAATCAGACTTAATCATGGCTACTGTGTGCCTGGATGAAGATGGTTCCCGGGGTGGCTGTGTTGATCTGCAATAGAAAGCTAGATTCAAGGTCACTAGCCAGTGAGATTTTGGGGGCATAAGCTTTCCAGAGTCCATGACAAAGGGAGCTTTGACTCTCAAAAGCTTACACTCCTGAAATCTAAGGTGCTACTGGACTCAAATCTTGGTGTGCCCATATCTTACCTATGACATAAGAGAGGGACTTGTGGGGTGGGCTTGTATTTCCTGTTCCTGCCCCCCATCTCCTCTTTTTCTTCCTTCCACGGGCTCCACGGCCCCAAACCTAGCATCTCCCTACCCTGGGAAGAAGAAGAAGAAGAGGAGGAGGAGGAGGAGATTGGATTTATACCCCGCCCTTCACTCCCCAAGGGAGTCTCAGAGCGGCTTACAAACTCCTTTTCCTTCCCCTCCCCACAACAGACACCCTGGGAGGTAGGCGGGGCTGAGAGAGCTCTTTCCCAAGCTGTCCTTGAGAGAACAGCTGGTACAGAGCTATGGCTTGCCCAAGGTCATCCAGCCAGGTGCAAGTGGAGGAGTGGGGAATCAAACCCGGTTCTCCCAGATTAGAGTCCGCGCACTTAGCCACTACACCAAACTGGCTCTCGAGAAACAAGGTCGAGAAACAAGGACTGCCAGGAGGTCAGTGAGAACAAAAGGAGAGCTCTGCAAGAACTACCTGGGTCCCATCCAGCCCAGTGTCCTGTTTCCAACAGAGGTCAGCCTGATGATTCTGGGGAGTCCAGAAGTAAGGAAAGGAGGCAACAGCCTCGCAGCAACTATTCAGAGATTTACTACCTCTGAAAACGGAGGTTAGGTTTTGCTAACATGGGAAACCGCCCAAGGGAAACAACTTGTCCTTCCTGGGGTCAATGTGAAAAGTAAGAAGCAGATAACAGAATCATAGATGATAGAGTTGGAAGGGACCTCCAGGGTCATCTAGTCCAACCCCCTGCACAATGCAGGAAATTCACAAATACCCCCCTAACCACAGTGACTCCTGCTCTATGCTCAGAAGAGGCGGGTGGGAACCCTCCAGGATCCTTGGTGAAACTGGCCTGGAGAAAAAAATGCTTCCTGACCAGTGTTCCCTTTAAGCTGAGTTAGTGTGAGCTAGCTCACAGTCTTTTAGCCTCCAGATCACACGTTTTTGTCTCCGCTCAGGAAGGAGAGCTCCAGAGCAGTGTTCCCTCTAAGCTGAGTTAGTGTGAGCTAGCTCACAGTTTTTTAGCCTCCGGCTCACACGTTTTTGTCTCCGCTCAGGAAGGAGAGCTCCAGAGCAGTGTTCCCTCTAAGCTGAGTTAGTGTGAGCTAGCTCACAGTTTTTTAGCCTCCGGCTCACACATTTTTGTCTTTGCTCAGGAAGGGTGGCTCCAGAGCAAACTAATTTATGCAGTAGCCAAATCACTCACTCACAACTTGAATGCTGGTAGCTCACAAAGTAGAAGTTTTGCTCACAAGACTCTGCAGCTTAGAGGGAACACTGCTCCAGAGCAAACTGATTTATGAAGCAGCCAAATCGCTCGCTCACCACTTTAGTGCCAGTAGCTCACAAAGTAGAATTTTTGCTCACAAGACTCTACACCTTAGAGGGAGCATTGGCCATCAGCGTTTCTCTGGCCATGTAAGAAAGGGCCACAAAAACTAACCACTGATGCAACCCTTCCTGCCCCTCCTTTCTCATGATCTGCTTAAGTTCACAGAATCAGCATTGCTGTCAGATAGTCAGCCTCCATTTGAAAACTTCCAAAGGAGAGCCCACCACCTCCTGAGGAAGCCTGGTCTAAGAGCAGCACTCACCTATGCAGATACCATGCGCTAAAGCAAAACACAGAGGTGAGGAACTTGGGCAGTCTACACTCTACTGGCACGCCACCTGGCTTCCCTTACCTTTGCCAAAACCAGGGCTAGATAGATATTGCAAATCTAAGCATTCACTTTATCTAAGGAGCATCTTCTAAGGAATATGTTTCTAAGGAGCTATGTTTTGCACTGAACACAAAATTCAGCTTCCAGAGTACCTGAACTCTGATGTTTAGCCTGGAGAGGAGATGACTGAGAGGCGATATGATAACTATCTTCGAGTACTGGGAGTGCTGTCCTATAGAGCAGGGGTGGGCAAATGGCGGCCCGGGGGCCACATGCGGCCCGCCACAGAGTTTTTTTGTGGCCCGCCAAGAAGATTTCAGGACTTCAAGAAAACTGAGCCTAAATTCAATTTGCTCTCTTATCCCATCACTGCTGATATTGATACAGCACCTGAGGAGCTGCAGTTTGAACTTATTGACACTGTGAAAGAAATGTTTAATGCTGTGACATTAGTTGACTTTTACAAATCTTTGTCTGCTGAAAAAATGTCCATGTATGAAGAAATTTGCTGGGAGAATGTTCTCTATATTTGGGTCTACGTATATTTGTGAGCAAAGTTTTTCTTGCATGAAGATTAACAAGAGTAAATATAGATGCTCCTTGACAGACATTAACTTGCAGGCTGTGATGAGAATCTCAACAAGCAATCTGATTTCAAAAAAATTGTAGAAAAGTGTGATAGGGTACATTTCTCTCATTAAACTGATTCTAAAATTAAATGTGCTTGCAGCTATAGATGATATGAAATTAGCACAATAAATAAATTGAATAAAACTACCACTACTTTGATTTAATTTATATTTATTGATTTTTATGATACAATTTATACCTTTTCTGAAATGCAAAGTTAACTAACGAATGCAATCATTTTAAAAGGTGCGGCCCTCTGCTAACCTCCGCTCCCACAAAGCGGCCCCCGAGCCAAAACAATTGCCCACCCCTGCTATAGAGGATGGTGCAGAGTTGTTTTCTGTTGCCCCAGAAGGTCGGACCAGAACCAACAGGTTGAGATTAAACCAAAACAGTCTTCGGCTATACATTAGAAAGAACTTCCTGACAGTTAGAGTGGTTCCTCAGTGGAACAGGCTTCCTCGGGAGGTGGTGGGCTCTCCTTCTTGGGAGGTTTTCAAGCAGAGGCTGGATGGCCATCTGACAGCAATGCTGATTCTGTGAACTTGGGCAGATCAAGAGAGGGAGGGCAGGGAGGGTTCCCTCAGTGCTTAGTTTTTGTGGCCCTTTCTTATACGCCCAGGGAAATGCTGATCGCCACTTTGGGGTCAGGAAGCAATTTTTCTGCAGGCCAATTTGGCTGGAGATCTGGGAGGTTTTTCGGTCATCTTCTGGGTGTGGAGCAGGGGTCACTGCAGGTGTGGAGGGGGAGGCATTTGTGAATTTCCTGCATTGTGCAGGGGGCTGGACTAGATGACCCTGGAGGTCCCTTCCAACTCTATGATTCATACCGGAAAAGTGTAGCTAGCTCTGAGGAGGACAAAGCTGTGCTTGAAAGTATGTGATGAAATCCCAAAAGCCAGAGCAGTTCAAGGCTCCTGTAAAGTCAGGGAGCGTCGCTTTAATGTTCTGCGCTTCCCTCTGGCCACAAGAAGTGGAATCAATCATGCCAGTCAATATTCAGAATATGGGAAGAAAATCTTTACATTTACAGCCAGTCGCAGAATTCACCCTTTCTAATAGCGGAATTTCAGGACACCATCTTGTTGATCGATGGCATAAAACACGTTCCGGACCAGGATTTAAATCTGTTCCCTTTGAGGGTGCTTTTATTGACTTTATATGGGAGTGTCTTTCTTTTTTAAAATAATGGCTTCACTGTTTACCCACTTATGCACTCACATCCGTGAAAGCAAAATATATTTATTTCCAACGAGAGCAAAAAATCCTCTCCACCGCCGAGAACTGCAGTCATCAGAAAAGGTTGTTAAGAGAACTACTTGGCCGAATTGCTTATAATCAGCAAATTTATGGCCTGCGTATTCTACGCCCTAGTGGGAAGGGAAGGCAGAAAGGAGGGAGGGAGGGGCACGGTATAATCAGAATTATTAAATGCAAGCTCTCTGGCAAAACAACTATTTTTGTGCTCGTGTTGTTGATCGAATTTACTGCCTGATAATGCACATTCTTCCACAGGTCTGCAGTTCCACAAAACACACACGCACACCCAGAGTGGATTTTTCCTCTCCACCCCTTCCCACAATTTAACTGCCTTCACCCATGAGATCTGGTATTAATTTTATAGGACATAACTAATACCAATAAGGAGGTGTTATTAACTAGCAGATGGGCCAATTCATTCACAAAATGCTTGAAAGAGGGAAGCAGGGCAAAGAGCCATCCCCGGGCAGGACTGCAACACTATATTTCCCCTTTGGGATACCGGGACCTGCACAGGTGAGCTGCAGCTACAATACTGGGCAGCTTTGGCCGGGGCGTCCAGCCAGGATACACTTGCCACAGTCTTGGAGACCCACTTCTGTCCCAAAGGTTTGGGTCTCCTGGTGCCAGCCCTGACCAGTCAGAGGCCTCCTTCCAGGAGAGCCAGTTTGGTGCAGTGGTTAGGAGCATAATCTGGGAGAACTGGGTTTGATTCCCCACTCCTCCAGATGCAGCTGCTGGTGTCACCTTGGGTCAGTCACAAGTTCTCTCAGAGCTGTTCTCTCAAGCGCAGTTCTCTCGGAGCTCTCTCAGCCCCGCCTACCTCACAGGGTGTCTTGTTGTGGGGAGGGGAAGGGAAAGGAGATTGTGGGCTGCTCTGAGACTCCTTCGGGTTGTGAAGGGCAGGGTATAAATCTAATCTCTTCTTCCTCTTCTTCTTCTGGGCCAAACCAAACAGGCCTTGGAAATTCCACATCCAGAGCTTGAGAATGTGTTTTAAACTCAACTACCAAACACGCCGGGACCTCGACTGGCCAGTGCCATGGCTGCAATCCTTCTCCCTTTATCCAGCCCTCATCTTCACAGGGCTGACTTGAATGTCTCAAGCAGACTAGAAAAGTCCATCTTCTTCTGACCCCGTTCTGAGATTCATTGAAACAATGAGTTGGAAGGGGACCCCAAGGGTCATCTAGTCCAACCCCCAGTGCAATGCAGAATATTCAGTGCTACCTCTCCCCCCACTCCCCGAGTGACTTCTGCTCTATGCCTAGAGGAAGACCAAAAAACCTCCAGGATCTCTGGGCCAATCTGGCCTGGAGGAAAATTCCTTCCTGACCCCAAAGTGGCGATCAGTGTTACCCGGGGCATATGAGAAAGGGCCACGGGAGCCGAGCACTGGCTCATCCCTTCCTGCCCTCCCTCTCATGATTGGCTTAAATTCTTTATGACATGACATCACATTTCCTACAAGCTCTGCCCTCCCCGGCACTTGCCCAAACATCCCAGCATTTCCAATGGCCATGCTGGAAACCCTGCTGCCCGTGCCAGTTTGGTGTAGTGGTGAGGAGTGCAGACTCTAATCTGGGAGAACCGGGTGTGATTCCCCACTCCTCCCTGTGCAGCTGCTGGTGAGACCTTGGGTCAGTCACAAGTTCTCTCAGGGCTGTTCTCTCAAGAGCAGTCCTCGAAAGAGCTCTCTCAGCCCCAGCTACCTCATGGGGCGTCCGTCGTGGGGAGGGGAAGGGAAAGGAAATGTTAACCTGCTGTGAGAATCCTTCGGGTAGTGAAGGGCAGGGCATAAACCCAATCTCTTCTCTCCTTCTTCTTCAAGTCGAAGACTAAAGCAAGGCTTTGCGAAGGTTGTCGGACAGTTATTGAGAGTGTATGAAGAGAGGGATCCTTGGCAGGAAAGACCAAAAATAAATCAGCCTTGGAAATACTGAGGTTTAGACGGCTGGAAAGACCTCCAGGGCTGGTACATCTGACAGGCAATGGGAGACGCCAGACAGAAAGGAAAGAGAAAAGCAAATGACTAAGGGGTGACCTGACAGAGGCATGCAAATTTAAGCACGGGATGGAACAAGTGGATAAAGGGAGCATTTTCTCCCTTTCCCATAATACTAGAACTTGATGGGCAATGGATTCATGACAGAGAAAAGGAAATACTGCCTTACTCAACAAGTAATTCTACAAATGGTGTAAAAATAACTGAATAGGTCTCAAAATATGAATTATTAAATGTATGAATTTAAGGGGTTTCAGATATTAGAAAGAGGAACAAGAAACTACAAAGGAACTAGAATAAAGATAAGAACTGTGTATGGTATAGGACTAAAGGGGAAAGTATCAAAGAAGAAATAAATAGACCAAAATAAGTTGCAGCATGGTATGTGGAGGTTCCGTGCGGTCCCCACTACTAGATGTTTTTAGCAAAACCTCAGATCTATTTGAAATAAAGTAAGAATTATGATATTGTAGAAGTGGTAACTGTTGTATCTGACATCCAAGTAATGTTCCGTATTGTAGTAATTGTTCGGAAGCACCGGATGCAGAAATGGATGTATATTTATGAAAACGAAATAAAAAATTTATTATAAAAAAACCCCACACACAAGTAATTAAATTGTGCAATTCATTGCCAGTTGGACCAGTAACGCATTCGAAAGATGGCCTTCCCCTCTGCTTTGCCTCCAATATCTGCTATGCAAAGATATACTGCCTTTGTACAAGGAAGTTCCCTTTAAACACCGAGGCTAAGAGCCAAGTGGACCTAGTGATGGCCACGAGTACCAGTGGCCTTAAGTGGCTACTAGCCATGGTGAGTAAGGGAACCTCCCCATCCAGAGGTCGTCACCCGCTGAATACCAGCGGAAGGCCTTGCTCTTTATGCCCTGTTGGCCACTGCGAAAGAGGATTCCGGACCAGATAGACCAACAATCTAATCCAGCAGGACCGTTTTTAATGTTCTTATGGAGGAGAAGCAAGCAAAGAGACACAGAGAGGGTAGTACGGTTCACCCAAATTCACGACCGTCTACTGAAAACGTAAGAGCAGATGAGTTGCTCCATTGGATTAAAGCACGCGCACTTCAAAATGTGCACATCATGTCGAATGAAATCAGCACACCTGTGTATTGGGCACGCCTTTTTTTTAGCAAGACATTCCAAAGTACAACGCGTTGTCACTTCGGTTGAGTCCTGACCAGGGGTCCTTTTGTAGAAAAAGAGGTGCAGGAGCTCATTCGCATAACTCATTAGCATAACCCATTAGCATATGCCACGTCCCCTGACATCCCCGGAAGTGTGTCAGAAAGGGAATGTCAGTTTCAGCCCCATTATACCCTAGGGGCCATTGAAATCAATGCCAAAAACTCATAGGGTATATGAGGGGCTGGAGGAAAGGGGGTTTGAGGGAGAGGCTCCAAACTTGCAGGGTAGCTGCTGGGGCCTCTCCTCGAAATGCCCACCAAGTTTCAAAAAGATTGGACCAGGGGGTCCAATTCTATGGGCCCCCAAACAGGTTGTCCCATCCCCTCCATTGTTCTC
Source organism: Lepidodactylus listeri (assembly GCA_029233225.1). Taxonomy (NCBI): domain Eukaryota; kingdom Metazoa; phylum Chordata; class Lepidosauria; order Squamata; family Gekkonidae; genus Lepidodactylus; species Lepidodactylus listeri. The sequence goes on along the minus strand of JARCFY010000021.1, from coordinate 6,448,989 downwards.
TATGGTGGGAAAAAGCGTAACTTTTTTCCTACCATAGAGAACAATGGAGGGAATAAGGGCAACCTGTTTGGGGGCCCGTAGAATTGGACCCCCTGGTCCAATCTTCTTGAAACTTGGTGGGCATTTCGAGGAGAGGCCCCAGCAGCTACCCCGCAAGTTTGGAGCCTCTCCCTCAAACCCCCTCCCCCCCAGTCGCTTTTAAAGTTGCCGCCGAATTTCGGCGGCAATTCGGCAGTGGGCCGAATCAGATCAGAGAATCTGATTCGGCCCGTGGCTGCCCTAGTGGCCACTCCTGAGCTGGCGGAGCTTTGCTCCGCCTCGCTCCGGCCCCAGAGGACCCCTAGTCCTGACCATTTGTGCCTGAAACTTGTTCGTTTGTGCCGGACGGGCTGAAGGGGCTCTACCGAAAAGCCTCCAGATCTCTTGCAGAGAATCCCAATCCCAAACATTCCAAAATCTGCTTCCCCAGGGCTGGCCCACCAGCGTGGGGTGCCCTCCTTCTCCTGGGCCCAGTCTACTGGGTCAGGGGGTGGTGGTTTCGGAGTCGCGACACCACACCTGATAGGGCCCAACGCTCGGACTGAAGCCCCCTGCAGCCGCTCTGGACGGCACGAAGTTTTGAAAAAATGGCCTGCCTCTGGTCAAATCCCAAGCACATTTGCTCAGAAGCAATTAAGTTCAAGGAGGTCGAACTCCCAGCGATCGGATTACAATCTTATAAATTTAAATAAACTTCACCTTCCCCACTCCGGGCACGAGAAAATATTTTTTTTTACCATTTCAGCACCTAAGGGAGCTCCGTGACCAAATGCACTCCCCGGACTTGGAGGGAGGAAGAGAATGCAAGCCTATTACTGAGCATACCAAAGTCACGTTTGAGGTGCTCTGGTATTTTGCTGAAGCAGAGGTCACGGGGGCCGGGCCCTCCCCAGGAGAAAAAAGCAGGGAGGAAGGGGAGGGGCCATCTGCTCGACCACTTACTTAGGAATGGCTGCTCTCTGTCACAGACCCCCCCCCCCGACCTCGGGGGGGGGGTAGACCGTTATGATGAAAGCCGACCCCTGATGCAAGGAGACAACTCAACGAAAGAACGCTAAGTGGAAACAGCCGCAGGCGCCCCATGCTTAAAGAGGCAGCACGCTTTCTTACAAATATCCACAGGAGACAAGTCCCCCTTACCTTCCTAAGAATGCCACAATCTTTCCCCTCTAGATAAGCCAAACACTGCAGCCAGCAAGCTTGACGCCACTGGGTGCTGACCGGTAACGCAGTCAAAAGATGGCCTTCCCCTCTGCTTTTCCTAGTATCTGGTACGCAAAGATATACTGCCTTTGTACAAGGAAGTTTCATTTACACGCTGAGGCTAAGAGCCACTGGTTGGCGCCACAATATTTTGTTTTTAAACCACCACCTCTTGTGGCAATGAATGCTGCATTTCCGGGTCATTCCACTGCTGACCTGAGAATGGCAGTCCTCAAACAGAAAAACTTCATGGGGAGATTACATGAGGATATTCCGGAACCTGGGGCTGCAGTGGCTCAAGTGGTTAAGATGCTGAAGACCGGAAGGTTGGTAGTTTAGCAGTTTGAGACCCGAGTGCCGCGTGACAGAGTGAGCTCCCGTCTCTGGCCCCAGCTCCTGCCGACCTAGCAGTTCGAAAGCAAGAAACTGCAAGTAGATAAATAGGTACCGCTTTGGCGGGAAGGTAACAGCGTTCTGTGTGCCTCGGCATCGTCAGGCTGGCCACATGACCACGGAGAAGTCTTTGGACAGCGCTGGCTCTTCGGCTTGGAAATGGAGATGAGCACTGCATCCCTAGAGTCAGATTCGACTGGCTTTCGAGCAAGGGAAACCTTTACCTTTACTACTGCTGAACCTGAGTTCATTCACAAGTCCAGGGTGGAACAGGAACACAGGGACACAAGTACTTGAAGGGCTGTCAGATAGAGGATGGTGCGGAATTGCTTTCTGCTGCCCCCAGAAGGTCCCACCAGAACCAACAGGTTGAAATTAAATCACAAGAGTTTTCTGCTAAACATGAGGAAGAACTTCCTGACAGTTCGAGTGGTTCCTCAGTGGAACAGGCTTCCTCGGGAGGTGGTGGGCTCTCCTTCTTGGGATGTTTGGAAGGTCTGTAGCTCAGCACTAGGGTTTCGAACTGCCGAGCTACAGACCTTCCGGTCTGCGACTCAACGACTTAACCTCTGAGCCACCGCAGGCCTCCCTGAAAACATACACCAGCCTTATTTATTTGTACCTGCTTTTCCTCCAACTCACAGTGATCATGGTGGCCTGCACAGTTCGCCCTTTGATCTCCACAACAGCCCTGTAAGGCAGGTTAGGCTGTGAGAGTATGCCTAGACCAGTGAGCATCAGGGCTGAGCACAGATCTGAAACTGGATCTCCGTGGGATGTCTTGTGACATACACTCCGTGGTATGTCTTGCGACCACTCCATGGTATGACTTGTGACACTACATCTATGCTGATTCTGAAACCTCACTCTCTGTCCACTGGCCACCTCTTCTCCTGGCTTCTGCAATTTCATGGAGCACTGTTCATACACTTTTCACCCTTAAGGACAAGAAACTTATGAGGCTTCTGAGATCCTGGTAAATTCTGACATGCAGAATCAGTTGCGCAAGCTGAGAAAAGTACTTAGTGGTAAATGAATACAGCACACAGAACAGAGAATAAGAACATAAGAGAAGCCAATGTTGGGTCAGGCCAGTGGCCCATTCAGTCCAACACTCTGTGTCATACAGTGGCCAGAAACACCAGGTGCCCTCAGGAGGTCCACCAGTGGGGCCAGGACATTGGAAGCCCTCCCACTGTTCCACCCCCCAGCACTAAAAATACAGTGCATCACTTGACCCCGACCGAGAGTTCCTGTCTGTACCTTGTGGCTAATAGCCACTGATGGACCTCTGCTCCAGATGTTTATCCAAATCCCTCTTGGAAGCCGTCCATGCTTGCAGCCGCCACCACCTCCTGTGGCAGTGAATTCCACGTGTTAGTCACTCTTTGGGTGAAGAAGTACTTCCTTTTATCAGTTCTAACCCGACTGCTCAGCAATTTCATGGAGTGCCCACGAGTTCTTGTATTGTGAGAAAGGGAGAAAAGGACTTCTTTCTCTACCTGCTCTATCCCATGCATCATCTTGTAAACCTCGATCATGTCAGCCCTCAGTCATCTTTTCTCCAAGCGAAAGAGCCCCAAGCGCTTTAACCTTTTTTCATAGGGAAAGTGTTCCAACCCTTTTATCATTCTAGTTGCCCTTTTCGGCACTTTTCCCAATGCTATAATATCTTTTCTGAGGTGTGGTGACCAGAATTGCACACAGCCTTCCAAATGAGGTTGCACCATCGATTTGTACAGGGGCATTATGATACCGGCTGATTTGTTTTCAATTCTCTTCCTAATAATCCCCAGCATAGCGTTGACAGTCGCACACTGTCTCGGCATTTTCACTGAGTTATCTACTACGACTCCAAGATCTCTCTCTTGGTCAGTCTCCGCCAGTTCGGACCCCATCAACGTGTATTTATAGTTAGGATTTTTGGCTCCGGTGTGCATCACTTTGTACTTGGCCACACTGAACCCCATTTGCCACGTTGACGCCCACTCGTCCATCCTCGACAGATCCCTTTGGAGTGCCTCACAATCAATGCTCCCTCTAAAATATGGAGTCTTGTGAGCAAAAAATCTACTTTGTGAGCTACTGGCATTGAAGTTGTGAGCGAGCGATTTGGCTACTGCATAAATCAGTGTGCTCTGGAGCCCTCCTTCCTGAGCCAAGGGGAAAATGTGTGAGCCAGAGGCTAAAAAACTGTGAGCTAGCTCACACTAACTCAGCTTAGAGGGAACACTGCAACAATCCTCCCTGGTTTTCACCGCCCTGCACAATTTCGCGTCATCGCAATGAGCTGTGGTTCAGGAAGTTACCCTCAGCAACAGAAGAGCCCTTCCTGACCAAGAAACAGAACTCATGATATAACGACCCCGCGCCACCTCTTTCCAATCAACCTCTGCTGGGAATGTGTAATTCTGCCCTGAGAAGTCCGATGTAACTCTACTCCGGACTGACTCCCTTCCTGCTAGGAGCTATGCTCCAAATTCATGCAGAAAACATGGAGATAAGCTCTTTTGAGCAGCCATCATCAGTATATTCCTGTACACTTGAAAAAGCAAACTTTGGGGGGGGGGGGGGTAAGAGAAAGGTGCTTCCCATATCTATTTGGAAACCGGGTTCCTTGGATAGTAGAAAGACACACTGCTCTCCAGAAACCCCGCAAACGAGCCCTTTTCCAACTGAAGCAGCAAAACCTCCAAATTTCCTCCGAGATCGCAATGTGAAATATTTCCATATATATATCCACTTTAATCAAGCTCCACAGGAAGACCAGAATGGGAGGAAATGGGTTCAATCCATCTGCAAATATAATTAAACTTCTGCGCTGCAAAGATTCCATCGCTAATTTGCTCGCATTCGTCATACCACCTGAGCAACCAATTACGAGGTAGCCCCGCTCCATCCTGGCTCACGTTATGTATAATGCATTCGACAAGAAGCAGGAATCGGGAAGATTACGTCCTGAACCCTGCAGCGAGTAAATTAAAAGTCGGTGCCGCAAAGTGAATGGAAAGACATATCGGACTTCTTACGCTGTCGCGTTTAATACTCGACAGCTGCCTGCATTTCGCCCAGTGAATATTATCTGCCAGTCCTGGAAGAGGAGCTGGGCTGGGTTTTTGGTTGTTTGTTTTTAAAAAATAAAGCTATCTCTGATCGGCACTGTCGTATCCTCCCAGGACTGTTATACAACAAGTCCAGCTTTTCATCCGTAACCAATATTTCTCTGGCTTTTCTCACTTCCAGACTTGCTTTCCCCAGCTACTTTGAAGGAGAAAGCTGCATGTAATACAGATAGCTGCTTCTTCCTCTATCTGAACCCACAATCAGGTTTCACTTTTTATTTATTTATTTACTTTATTCACGCCCTGCCTCTCCCCCCAACGGGGACCCAAAGTGGCTTACCGTGTCCTCTTCTCCTCCGTTTTAGCCTCACAGCAACCCTGCGAGGTGCGTAAGAACATAAGAGAAGCCAATGTTGGATCAGGCCAACGAACGGCCCATCCAGGTGCCCTCAGGAGGTCCGGCAGTGGGGCCAGGACACCAGAAGCCCTCCCACTGTTGCCCCCCTCCCCAAGCACCAAGGTGTCAGGGGGCCTGACAAAAGACTGCCTTGTTTGCTCTAATCAAATGAAATGTTACGTGTCTCCTGCCATGTCTGCTCCCCCTACCCTTTTTGCACCTTGAAATGTATTGCTTTTATGAGCCCTGCACAGTGCAACCATTTCTGTCGGGAGAGTGGCGACCCCACATTCTTGCACGTCACCGATGAACAAATGGCTTTTCCACCAGTGAACAAATGGCTTTTCCTCCCATGCATTCCCTCCTCCCATTTCCTGGGACACAGGACTGTCTTATCTTGTTGTGAGAACCTTGAAGGTCGGTTATTGCCCACAGAGTCATTTTGTTATGCATGGGTTTCACACGTCTGGGTCGCCCAGTTCAAGAGGGGAATTTTTACAACTTTAGCACCTCACCGTCCTGTGGGAATTCAAACGGCTCGAGCCCATCTCCCGCGTTTTCTATCCTAAATGTGATTGGTTCCATGGTGGGTTCAAACAAGCGGGAGGGTATATTAACTCTGACTGTTTTCTACCTGGCATCTCTAACAAACATCCGAGAACCTGTCAAGCAGTATTAAGACTAATAAAGAACTCTGTTTTCATCAACAGAGGTCTGATCTTTTACTGTTAGGACAGAAGCCTCACACAAGGTAGGTCATGCTGAGAGTGTGACGGACCCAAGGTCACCCAGCAACCTTTCCTGGCATGAGTAGGGAATCGAACTGGGGTTTTCGAGATTCTAGTCGGAGCCTTCAAGAGAGATGGGTCAGGTTCAAGTCTGACTCATGCGCACAGAAGTACGTTCTTTCTCGCCCCCATTACTGCAAACTTTGAGAGAGCCTTGACCAACCCACAGTATCTTCTGAGAAGTGGTGGTTTCCCTAAGAAACTCATTATGCCCTGCAAAGTGAGGGACCGCTTCCTATTCCAACACCACTTTTTGGTTACAGCACCTTTTCCATGCTACAAGCCAGGTTTATGCTTCCAGAACTTGCAGGGTGTAAGCAGTGTGTGCGTGTGTTTTTATTTAGCTTTGGAAACCAGGGATGTGTGGTTATTTCGCCACTGCTGTTGACAGCAGATGCATAGTGTAAATATTGTGCGCAAGTTGTTTGGTGTAGTGGCTAAGAGCGCGGACTCTAATCTGGGAGAACGGGGTTTGATTCCCCACTCCTCCATATGCAGCTTCTGGAGTGACCTTGGGTCTGTTACAAGTTCTTTCAGAGCTGTTCTCTCAAGAGCAGTCCTTGAAAGAGCTCTCTCGGCCCCACCTACCTCACAGGGTGCCTGTTGTGGGGAGAGGAAGGGAAAGGAGATTGTAAACCGCTCTGAGACTCCAAGTGACGGGCGGGGTATAAATCTAATTTCTTCTTCTCTGCTCTCTCTTGTTCTTAAGGACACACGACTGAGGACTTTGGTTCTTTTATAAGCAGCCTTGCAGGAATGGAAGATGGCATGGTACCGCCCAATCTCGGAAGCTAAGCAGGGTCGGTACTTGGATGGGAGACCAAAAAGGACGACTCTGCAGAGGAAGGCAATGGCCAACCACCTCTACTTCTCACTTGACTGGAAAGCCCCTGGCTGGAATCACCATAAGGTAGAAGCCATAATCACGTACGTACATCTGTAAGCTTCCTTGTAACTAGGCTTGCTAATAAGACTGGAGAAAAATATCCTGTCCCTTTAACAGAGGTTTAATCAGAAGTTATCGACAAGGGGATGGCACTCACTTCCATGCCAGGAAAAGCTTCCATTTCGAGTTTCGGCAATTCTGTTCCTCTCACACTGCTTAACAGACACATCACCCTGTTGATTGCATCGATTCACACTGTATGGTATATAAGCCTGCTCCAGTCCTGTTGGCAACCCTAACTATAGTCCTTCGTCATTTATTTGTGTGTGGGGGGGTGTAATAAAATAAGACAGAGAAAAGGGAGCGAGCAAAGAAGCAAGGAGAAAAGATGACAGCCTTATGAATCAAAGCCCAAAGACAGGAAATGGTTGAACACTTTCCCACTGGTAAAACCATCCACACGGCTGAACTTCGGGAGGGGAGGTGTTACCCAGACAATATATAAAGCAGGCATGCTGGGGAGCGCTCCTAAAATGCTCTACTCAGAAGTAAACTGCATTTCATTCAATGGTGCTTACTCCCAGGAAACTGCTGTTAGCATTTGCAAGTCTTATGCGGGTACCGTTGAATAATGAGTTGCGATACCTCCCCAAATCCTGGCCTGGATGGCCCAGACTAACCCGATGTCATCTGATCTCAGAAGCTAAGCAGGGTCAGCCTTGGTTAATCCTTGGATGGGAGACCACAGAGGAAGACCAGGGTTGCTAGGCAGAGGGAGGCAACCGCAAACCATCTCCTAACGTCTCTTGCTTTGGAAAACCTACAGGGGCCTCATAAGAAGGAGGAGGAGGAGGAGTCTCAGGGTAGCTTACCTGAAGGCGTCTCAGAGTGGCTTACAATGTCCTTTCCTTTTCCCTCCACACAACAGACAACAGGTGGGGCTGAGAGAGTTCTTCCACGGACTGCTCCTGAGAGAACAGCTCTGAGAGAACCTGTGACTGACCCAAGGTCATCCAGCTGGCTTCATGTTGGAGGAGTGGAGAATCAAACCTGGTTCTCCCAGATTAGAGTCCGCGCTCCCAACCACTACACCAAACTGGCTCTCTAAAATAAGTGGGCTGCGACACAGCACTTTCCACCCCCACCCGCACTGATCAAAGTTGGAGGTGGAGACTTGGACTTAAGTGTAAAATGGATCTGGGCTTGCGTAAAATGGTATCCCTGAAGTGCTAAGGCTTACAGAGGCGTGGCACCGTCTCCGATAGTTTCGGGTGGGTAACCTTGTTGGTCTGAAGCAGCAGAGCAAAGTCGGAGTCCAGGGGCCCCTTTAAGACCAGCGAAGTTTTATTCTGGGTATGAGCTTTTGTGCACCCTTCCCAGGATGTCTGCTTTGCGGATTGACTGGATAACCTCTCTGGCTTCACAGACCATTCCCAGCCAGGTGAACCTTTCTCCAAAGGGCCACGGCTTTCTTCCTGTCCTCGGACAATGACTTTGAGGCCTTCCGTGGAGCAGGGGTCCGGAGACGGTTATTTATTCTGTAGCCGCTCTGGGCATGTGTGCTGGTGAGTGAGTGAGAGAGAAAGGCAGCAGGGTATTGTTCCAAATCTGTCCCTTCCACAAAATAAACCTTTTATGCATGGCTTTAAAAAGGGGAGAGAGACTTAGTGCTTTCAGATTTATCCCCCCCTGCTCCCCAGTGACCTCGCATGACCTCCATTACTCAGGAATCCCCCAGACGAATCCTTAAAAGGCAGACTTGCAATTACAGACCTTCAAGCTCATTTGTTTGCTCAGGGCAGGGTGGTCTGGATACATCCGGACCAAAAAAAAAAAAAAAAAGGAAAGAAAGAAGAAAAGTCCAGGATTCATTTGTGAAGAAAGAGCTCTCCATTCCCCCCCCCCCTCTTTTCCACCCTTCCTAAAATTATTATCATTATCCCCTTTCATTTAAAATTGCAAATCCCCCTCTTATCCGAAGGGGACTTGGGACCCTAATAAAGCTTTGTGAATTTGCTGCCTCGATCTTCCCAGCCTCGGATTTAGGGCTCCTTCAGACTGGGGAAAAGCGGCTCATCTGCATTATAAAACTGAGCATGGCCCTCTTGAGCCGATTTCTAGTGGTGAGAGAACTTGAGGAAGAGGGGGAAAATAGTGGGGGTGGGGTGGGGGGAAATGCTCTTTTTGGACATCTGCTTCCTGATGTCTCAACTGCAAAAGTGGAGTGCTGAAAAGGAGATGGAGAGCAGGGGCCGACAAACGTGGGGGTTGAAAATCTTTAATCCTCAGAGAAACTGGAAGCTGTGGGTGGTAAAGAGTGGAAGGCATAGGGCAGTGTCCTTGGTATGTATTTTTACAAGCAGATGGGGGAAACCACATAACTGTTATTTCCACTGCTTTTTGCAGTCCTGAAGTTTAAAATGTCTTGCACACAGAAAGCTAGTATCATTACGGTCCGGATCTCGCCCTAAAGGGCTATCTTTCTGCATGCAAGGAACTGGACTGTTCGGATTTTTCAGGAAAAGTTAGGGTGGTACGTGTCACTTGGTTGGTCCTAATGGAAGGCATTATGTGGCATTTTTGGATTTTACTTTAGGGCTGGTGTGGCTGCTAACCACTTCTGTGTTCAAATGCCATCAAGTATGAAGTGGTACAGTCCAGGAGAAGCTCCAATGTTTTGCTATCAGCGCATGGCTACTGGCAGTGTTCCCTCTAAGCTGAGTTAGCGTGAGCTAGCTCACAGTTTTTTAGCCTCACACATTTTTGTCTTCGCTCAGGAAGGATGGCTCCACGGCAAACTAATTTATGCAGCAGCCAAACCGCTCGCTCACAACTTTCATGCCAGGACCTCGCAAAGGAGAATTTTTGCCCACAAGACACAAGCTTAGAGGGAACACCAAGAACACCTGCATGAGCTAAAGAATTATTACTCCAAGCAAACGTTTGAGTAGGGGGTGTAAGTTCTGCCCCCCTGTATGGAAGCACCTGAAGATCTCCCGCTACCTGGAGATCTCTCACAACTGATCTCCAGACGACGAAGATCAGTTCTCCTGGAGAAAATGGCTGCTTTGGAGGGTGGACTCTGGGGGCAATATACCCAGCTGAGGTCCCTCTCCTCCTCAAACCCTGCCCTCCCCAGGCTCCACCCCGCAAATCTCCAGGTATCCCCCAACCCGGAGTTGGCAACCCTACATGTTTCCCATAGGGGGCAGACTCCTCCTGTGAGAAAGGCAGCACCAGTGGCTCAGAGATTAATGCAACCTCTGCTTTTCCTAACTTTGAAGTAAGGGAGGGCCACACCAAGGTAGCTTTTAAGATCCCCCCAAAGATAACACCACGCCAGAAAAGAAAAACGAAGAGGAAAGACTTCAGCCCAAATCAGCAAGTGTTCTTTGTCTCACAAAGCTGCCAGGCCAGAGGCGTTTGGTTAAAAATGATCTAGAGTCGCCAACCTCCAAATGAAAAATATCGATTTCCCCATAGAAAATGGCTGCTTTGGAGGGCGGAGTCTATGGCAACACACCCCGCCTGAGGTCCCACCCCTCCCCAAACCCCGCCCCTCCCCAGGCTCCGCCCCCAAAATCTCCAGGTATTTCTCAACCCAGAGCTGGCAACCCAACTCCCCCTCCCGTGGCCATAATGATGGGGGAAAGGATTCCCTCAGTGGCCTATTAAGAAACCGTCGTGAACAACTTGAGGTCTTTCGTTATGGAACATTCAAACCTCACCCTGGGCGAGAAGACAGCAAACTTTCACAAAACTGGGACTCGTTTTTTGCCTCCCACAATCCCTCCAAGTTCTGGACAAAACCCCCCATCAAAATCACACACACACACACACACACACACACACACACTACCATTAAGTTGTCCTCCACCTACTCCCGCTCGTAAGCTATCCCAGTTGTCTAAATTGGATCCCAAATGACGGTATTTTACATTTGCAGCATGCGGAGTCGCGCTGTCAAATTGTCACTCATAATACAACAAACCTCCACCACTGCCCCCATTACACTCACACACAAACACACACACGGTACCTTTTTTTTTGTTTGGGGGGGGGGGGCAGAATGGGAAACGACCGAAAAAAACAACTATGAGGAAAGAGCATCTCATAATTATGTGGTACTGGTTAAAAAAAAATACCTTATTTGTCTGTTCATTCCAGGGGCTGGAAGTGAGCCAAACTCGACAGTAATTTCATGTCAGTGTTTTAGTTGATTCGGTGACATAAAATTCATCCCGGGGGGGGGGGGGGGTTCTTTGCATGCAAAGCGCTACAAAAAGGGCGTGCGGATTTTCCACCTAAATAGCTTTCCTATCTTTTTCACTCACTGCAGTACAGCAACCACCGACGAGTCGAGAACTGTCTGAGTCCTGCCAACGACCTCCATGTCTTGAAGCCCCAAAAGCTGTACAGAGCTGAGTTCAAATCCCCAGGAATGTCTTTCCCCCACCCCACTTTAGGTCTTTTTCACACTACGAGGCAGTTACGTGACTCTGGGGTTTCCACCCAATAAGCCAGCATACTCGTGGATTTGCGCCAGGAAGCCTTCGTTCGAGGGTGGGCACCCATGAACACATTTCCAGGCGCTTTGCCAAGTGGTTCTTAGAAAGTGAGTGGGGCTTTGGGCCAGCAAGGATTCTGACTGGCCATTGGAGAGCTGACGGTCAGTGCAAAGCAGTGACTGCCATCACGGCCAATACTCCCTCTAAATTGTGGAGTCTTGTGAGCAAAAATTCAGCTTAGAGGGAGCATTGGACCTGTACATTCAATTTTTAACGTTTTTAAAAGAGAGCCAGTTTGGTGTAGTAGTTAGGTGTGCGGACTCTAATCTGGGAGAACTGGGGTTGATTCCCCACTCCTCCACTTGCAGCTGCTGGATGACCTTGGGCAAGCCATAGTTCTGTCAGAGCTGTTCCTGAAAAAGGGCAGTTTCTGTCAGAGCTCTCTCAGCCCCACCTACCTCACAGGGTGTCTGTTGTGGGGAGGGGAAGGGACAGGAGTCTGTAAGCCGCTCTGAGACTCCTTTGGGAAGTGAAAGGCAGGGTATAAATCCAATCTCTTCTTCTTCTTCTTCTTCTTCTAAAAGGTGGAATAATTAAGAGGAAACGAACAGTGTCGACTAATGTGCTGGTGGCAAACAATGACCACGTTTTTGTATACAGATGTTCTCCCGCGGTGGGCAAGATCTGCCTCCAGCAACCGAGCAAGGAAGCAATCTGTTAATTAGAAAAGTGCTGGCGTGGTTCGTTTTTCAAGTCACCCACACGCTGAGTCAACGGAGACACCAGAGGCTGAACCCGAGCACTTGGCACCACCTGAACTCAGAGTTCAGACGTCCAGAAGGAGAGGACATGCCGGTAAATCACGCTTCAGGTGCTTCCATGTGGCCACATTTCTCCACTGCGCATTCAACTGCTGCCTCAGCGACTCACACATCCACAGTAACAATACATGTAACAATCCACAACCTACGCTTTCCCTCAAATTCTATCCCGTACCCCAAGTGATGTCTCTCCGCAGCAGAGTAAGTCGTTGCCTTGAAAGGTGGATAGTTGAAGCATTCTTCTTCTTGCTTAATTAATTAATAAGAACATAAGAAGAGCCCCACTGGATCAGATCAGGGGTCCATATAGTCCAGCATCCTGTCCCACATGCTGGCCAACCAGTTCCTCTGGAGGAACAACAATAGGGCAGAGAGGCCGAGGCCTTCCCTGAGAAGAACCTCAGAAGAGCCCTGCTGGATCAGACCAATGGTCCATCTAGCCCAGCATCCTGTCTCACACAGTGGCCAACCACTTCCTCTGGACAGCCAACAACAGGGCAGAGAGGCCGAGGCCTTCCCCTGATGTTGCCTCCTGCCTCTGAATGTGGAGGTTTCCCTCAGTCACCATGGCTAGTGACCACTGACAGACCTATCCTCCATGAATCCATCTAATCTCCTTTTAAAGCTGTTTATTCCCATGGCCATCACGACATCCTCTGGCAGCAAATTCCACATTCCAGTCACTCTCTGTGCAAAGTCGTCTTTCTCTTTGTTCATCCTGAACCTACTGCCCATCGGTGGCATTGGATGCCCTCGAGTTTAGGATTCTGGGAGAGGGAGAAAGGTGCCCCAGCTAGGGTTGCCAAGTCCGGGTTGGAAAATACCTGGGGACTTTGGGGGTGGAGCCAGGAGAAGGTGGGTTCTGGGGAGGGGAGGGGCCTCAGCATGGTCCAATGCCATAGAGTCCACCCTTCAAAGCAGCCATTTTCTCCAGGGGAGCTGATCTCTTTAAGCTGGGGATCAGTTGTAAAAGCAGGAGATCCCCAGGCCCCACCTGGAGGCTGGCAACCCTAGCCCTAGCCGAAGAATGCTTAGGCTGGGCCTGCTGATCCGAGCCCAGTCCTTTGTGTGTGCGTGCTCGGGGAGGGTTACCGCTAAACCGCCACCCTGATGCGTGCCACTAGAACCTCTGCGCCCCCATCCTTTGCCAGCTCTGCCGCTCTTAATTAGGGCGCTCCCCGTTGCAACGAAATCCCCTTTAGTGTCCCCCCCCCCCAATAAAAAAGGTGGCCTCTACAGCCATTGTTCCCCGCCTGTGATCTGTGAAAAGGGGAGCCTTTCAGCTCAGTGACAGCAGTGGGTGTGAAAGACGGCATCAAAGGGACATTACTGGGGGGGGGGGGAGAGAGTCACTCTCGGCCTTGACAAAGAGCTACCGTTAATCAAGGGGAGGATGGAGAGGTGCCGGCTTATTCATTCTCGGCCATGTGCTGCATCTCCTCTTCCAGGGAAGGGGGGGGAAGAACCCCACCCACCCCCAGGCATCGGAGGGAAGGAAATCGGCAGAGAGGCGATTTCATCGTGCCTTACGAAAAGCCCTGCCTGGATCGCATGGGGGCGGCACAGAGTCCAGTCTCCGAAAGAGGACGCTTTTGCGAAGGCCACAAATTTGGCGCTTCCCTGCTGGGTGCTCCCCACCAAGGGGTATTTAGAGGTACACTGCCTCTGAGCATGGAGGCTCTATTTGGTTGTCATAGCTCACAGCTCTCAGTCTTCCAGGGAAAACCGTCTAAGATGAGACCTCTTACTATAGCTTATTAATAGGGTTGCCAGCTTTGGCTGGGGAAATTCCTGGAGATTTTGGGGATGGCAGGAAGTGAGGACCTCAGCTGGGTATAATTCCACACAGTCAACCCCCCCCCCCCCAAAGCAGCCATTTCTCCAGGGAAACTGATCCCTGTAGCCTGGAGAGCAGTTGTAATTCCAGGACATCTCCAGCCCCCACCTGGAGGTCACTACTTTACACAGAGAGAGTGATTAAAATGTGGGATTCGCTGCCAGAGGATGTAGTGGTGGCCACAGGAATAAACAGCTTTCAAAGAGGGTTTGATAGACTGATGGAGGATAAGTCCCTCAATGGCTACCAGCCATAGGGACTGAGGGGAACCTCCATGTTCAGAGGCACTAAACCTCTGAATCCCAGAGCCAGGAGGCAACATCAGGGAAGGCCTCGGCCTCTGTGCCCTGTTGTTGGCCCTCCAAGGGAACTGACTGGCCACTGTGTGAGACAGGAGGCTGGACTAGATGGACCCTCACTGTTCTGATCCAGCAGGGCTCTTCTGATGTTCTTATGGCAGCCTGATTTATTTACGTATCCACTTACTGTCTTCCTTTCCGCTTATAACGAAAAAAACCCTTAAAAAATGAACTCGTGCTGTAGAAAATTTCAAAAATTACTCATGTCCTTCCTTTTGTCTGTCCTGAATTTCCCACCCGGCGAGGAAAAACCTCTCTCTATTCACAATCTAGATCCTGTTCATAATTTTCCCAGCCTGTGCCATCTTTCCTCCCCCCTTTGCGGTCTTTTTCCCTAAACCGCAAAGAAGCCATCCAAAATTTTAGCAGGTCCCTCAGCGCCTTAAAGACTTAACAACATTCATTTCAATACGAGAAGGCTCGGCTCCTTCTGGATTTCTGAAAAAGTGAGCCGAAAGCTGATACTGAAACAAGCCCCGTTTGTCTTTAAGGGGACACCGGACTCCCGTTTCGTTTTGCTACAACCAAATAACATGGCCACCCCCTCGGCAACCCAGATTTTGGCCTTTCCTTGCAGAGAAGGAGCTCCACCCTCTTGACGGTTCCGGGTCGCTTGCTTGAGCCCAAAAGACAGTGCCACCTTGCCAACTTGGTCCACATTTTTGGCCAACTGCTCCTCGTCTTTTGAGAACTCTGCCCCTCTCATTGTGCCTCTTTTCTCCCACAGTGGGAGGGGAGATGGGACCACCTTTGTCTGGTTTCCCAGGAGGACTTTTCTGCACCGGATCCTTGAGAAAGAGCAAAAAAACAAAACAACCCAACGGCCTGCCCTCCTCCTACTTTAGCAGGGTGAGAAGGGAAGGGGAACAGGAAAAAAAAAAAAAACCCTCCCAAAGCGGGATGCAGGCAAATAAGGCACCCGTTGTGTGTGACACCACAAGAGGGTATTTTTTCGTCCCTCTTAGAGATGCAACCTCAGCCTCTTTTCAGCCGCTCTTGAGAATCCTGCATGGTTTGAGCAACATCTCCCAGGCTGCGCAAAAGCAAGGCGGCTTTCGCTTTCAGCCGCACTCCATTCAGCCCCAAACAATGCCGGGATAAAGGAAGACAGAGAAAGGGGTGGCGGTTTTTTAAGCGGCCTTCAAGAGGCCATCTGCTCCGGAGGCTGGGAACCAGGAAGATCCCAGGTTCAGACTTAATCGGAGCCACTTAGCAAGTGATCCCGGGGGGCAAAACCAGATGACCCCCCCCCCCCGGTCTTTGCTACGGCCAAAGCCGACTGTTGCAAATTACATATAAGACCGCAGCCACCGTTAAAACCATATGCCGCAATCTTGGGGGGGGGAGCGCCCCTACAACTTTCAGCCCCAGTCTGATCAGCAGTAAAGACGTGACATTATTAGCATGGGTGCAAATAAGCAATGCGCTAGTGGTGCAGACATCCCTGGGCACAGTGGCAAGATAAGCAAAAAGATAGTTCTCCGTCCTGATGACCTTACAATCTAGATTTCAAGAAAGGTGGAAGACAGAAAGGCGAAGGGAAGGACGCCAAAATAGGTTTCCCGGCTCTGGGTTGGGAAATACCTGGAGATTTTGTGGGTGGAGCCTGGGGAGGGGTGGGGTTTGAGGAAGGGAGGGACCTCAGCAGGTCACAATGCCAGACAGTCCACCTTCCAAAGCAGGCATTTTCTCCAGGGGAACTCACCTCTGCTGTCTGGAGACCAGCCGTAATTCCAGGAGATCTCCAGCCACCACCTAAAGGTTGGCAACCCTAGTGCAAAGGCAGAATACACCCAGGATACATAAGCTTCACTTCAGTTCAGAGCAGAGCACCTGACTGTGGCCAAAACATCCAGGGCTGGGTTTGGGACGAGATAGCTTTGGGCACGTTTAGGCTGCAAGAAAAAACTGCATACTGTTTTTAGTCCGGTTTGCTGACACATCCCAGGAACTGAAATTCTACAGAGAGGTTTTCTAACAAAGCATGCTAAAAAGCCTTTGAGAAGGTACCTTTTCCATGAATTGGATATGGTTGCCAGGTAAGGCTGACAAGCAGGCGGGGGGCTTACCAGGAGCCCCTGGGAGAAGGAACTCCGAAGCGAATACTGTGTTCCTATTAAATGCTTTCCTTCCACTGGAGGATGGGGGCACCTTCTTTTGGGACTCCCAGAACTGGACCCCCTTGTCCAATCTTTCTAAAACTTGGGGGGGGGGGGGGTTGAGGAGAGGCACCAGTAGCTATGCTGTAAATTTGGCGCCTCTATCTCAAAAAACAGCCCCGGCCCAAGCTCCAGATTCCCACAGATTGATTCTCCATTATACCCCATGGGGACTGGTCTCCATAGGGTATAATGGCGCACCCAGCAGCTGTCTCTCCCCCTCTGCTTTCTGAAAGCCCTGAAGTGGGGGGAGGGGCTCCAAACCAGGAGATCCCCTGCCCCCAACTGAAGATTGGCAACCCTAAAGCTGGAGATGTTAAACCGATCTCAAAACTCCTTTATGCTGACGTAGCCGGCTCACAGCCTTAGGACACGGTCAACGTCTTCCATACGGAACCGTCTGGAAGCTGCCTCCTCCCCCTCCAATGAGGAAAGGCAAGGTGATCCACGAGCAACAGAACTCCCAGGCTGCCGTCCCGTTTGGGCTTGCTACACCCACAGTCAACAATCAGACCTGCAGGACTACAGTTCCCAGGTTCCCCTGGGAAGAGGCAATGCCTATTAAAGCATTCGTGCCAGTTATATCCAGAGAGTATACATGGGGCCCAGGCCTGTATCCAAACCTTATGTACAGAGACACCCTCAACACACTTACAAACATGAACATACCTGATCAGGGTCAGTATTGCCTGCTCAGACTGGCAGCCGCTCTCCAGGGTCTCAGACTGAGGTCTTTCACATCACCTACTGCCTGATCCAGTTTCAACTGGAGATGCTGGGGATTGAACCTGGGACCTTCTGCATGCCAAGCAGAGCCTCTTCCACCAAGCCACAGCCCTTCACAGAAAGCTGCCCAATACTGAACTACTCCACTGGTCCATCAAAGTCGGTATTTTCTACTCAGACTGGCAGCAGCCCTCCAGGGTCTCAGGCAGAGGTCTTTCATATCACCCACCACCTGATCCTTTCAACTGGAGATGCCGGGGATTGAACTCGGGACCTTCTGTATGCCGAGCAGAGGCTCTAGCACTGAGCCACACTCCCCCCCGCCCCGCTTGCTGGACTTCTCTCTATTTTTTCCCCCTGTTCGGTGTTGGGGGAGGAAACTAGTTGTCTGAAGTTGTACCGTACTGATGTCAATGCCTTCCTGATTTCACCACCAGAGTTAAAGAAGATGAATGACCCGGAGTTCACCATCAGCGCAGTTCCGCGGATAAATTTCCCTGGAGCCCTCCTATAAACGATTGGGAGACGCCTACTGCACACGGCATAAAGGAGCCGTAATCGAAGCCCAGCAGAAGCCTCGGAAAGAGAAACTGATGAATTTAGACCAAGACTTCACAGCCGCAGAAGACCCGGGGCGGAAGGGCTGCCACCGAGACATGAGTATGAAACCTCCCTGGCATTAGGACACCTGCCCGAGGCCAGCTCGCCTCCTCCGTTTCATTTAGGCACTGATACCCCACTTTTCTTGCAGTGGGAATCCCTAAAGCGGCTTACGTCTTCATTCTCCCTATCTCCATTTTATGCTCATAACAACCCTGCGAGGTAGGTTAGGCTGAGAGTGTGTGACTGACCCAAGGTCACCCAACAGGCTTCCACGACACAGCGGGGGTTCAAACCCGGGCCTCTGAGACCCTAGTCTATCATTCTAAGCATTACAGCATGCTGGTTCTCACAACATTAGGAAACTGGGAAGAAGAAGACAAAGAAGAGGAGGAGGAGGAGGAGATTGGATTTATACCCCGCCCTTCACACAGAGTGGCTTACAAACTCCTTCCCCTTTTCCTCCCCACAGCAGAAACCCGGGGAGGTAGGTGGGGCTGAGAGAGCTCTTTCCAGGACTGCTCTTGAGAGAACCGCTCTGACAGAACTATGGCTTGCCCAAGGTCATCCAGCAGCTGCAAGTGGAGGAGTGGGGAATCAAACCCAGTTCTCCCAGATTAGAGTCTACGTGCTTAACCATGACACCAACTGGCTCTCAAGCTGTAATTGAGAGCTGAAAGTAGATGGGGCTTTGGGAGGGGAATTAAAAACAAATGAAAAAGAAACACATATGTGAATCCTTCCATACGCCACTCCACCAGAGACCCCCATCCAAGCCTCCTTCCACAAGCCACTACTCCCCTAAACAATGCCAAAGGGGCAATTCCACGGGTTTAACCAACTGCACTCTACACATGCTCAGAGGCATTCTCCTGTCATTCCAGTGGTCAGGGCAAGCCTGGGAGGGAAGAACTGCCAGACATGGGCTCGAATACAAAAGAAAAGGTTGCTCCTCAAGCATGTATCTTCACTAAAGTATGCAAACAATGCATCCTGCACATCAGATTTCCTAAGCTGGGCGCACGCAGGCATAGGAGCGGAGATGTTTTCGAAGTGGGGCTTTCGTCCCTGTGGGGATCCAGCCCTTGAGGACAAGCGCAGCCGGACTTTGAAGTGTTCACACTTCCAAATTTGGAGCGGGCTTGGCAGAGATACCCAGCTGGGCAGGAGCAGTGCTTCAGCCCCTGAGTTTTTATGGAGCAATAAAATATAAAATAATCAGGTGGTGATTTATGAGTGGACGTCCCCTCAGACCTCAGCACCCAGAAGCAAACTCCCGGGGATGCCCTGGATCGGGGCCCTAGAGCCCCAATCAAGCACCTCTTTCTTTCTCCCCCCAAAGCAAAGAGCCCAACCTGGCTTTCCTCCTTCTCCGTGCAGCAGGAAGTACTCCAAAATAACCCAGGAGGCATCATCTTTGTCGTCTAGAAACAAGCGCCGTTACACTGGGAGGACGTTTTGACTGGGATGGCGATCAGCCTCAGCGGCCGTATTGCGGCTCCACTGGGTATTTATAACATTCCCAAAGCACCCACAGGTTCCACGGAGCTGGGGGGCTTCTGCCTCAGGGACAAGGTCAATGTTCGGAGTTCCCAGCATTTTTAAACATTCAGTTACCGGCTGTACACAGGCCCAGTTGGGGGTGTATCAAAAACAAGACAGGCTTCCCCGTAAATACAATAGAATGAAATCAGCGCACCGAAGAACACCACTCTTCTATCACTTGAACACACTTAGTGATGTTTTTATATTGTTTATAATGCAGATTTCCTAAATTAGACAACGTTCGTCTTTGTGTGACGGACATTTCAGAAATATAAGCAAAGCCAGCAGATAACAGTATGAACGCAATCCAAAATCTTGATGCAAATACTCTTGACGCTGTTTTGGCTACGCTCCGGGAACGTCTACTCTTTAAGGCGTCCTAACGGAGCTGTGCAGTGGACAAAGCAGAGTGAAAAGCCTTCGTGTTTCAAGTTCCTGAACAATATTTATCACTTCTTCGTTGGGAAACACGTGGCTCCAAGGAATGCAGGAGATGAAGAGAACACGCTTGCCTAGGATTAGACAGCGGTTTCGTGTTATCTTTCCCAGCTTTATCTCTCATTTGGTGCTTGCCCCCAGTCTCAGGAATGACAATAATGTGGATCGACATAACATCTCTCTAATGTTCTGTTATGCACACAGTGGCATAGTAACCGCAGGGACGTGCTACTAAGCCTTCGGGGAGACGTCTTCTTTTGCTGTGGCACAACTGTTCTGGTATCAGCAAGGGAGATTGAGCTGCTAACTCTGGCAGGTATCCGTATCCTGAATCTCCCTCCTCGTCTTTGCTGGGCAACTCCATCCCCTTGTCCACACTTGCTTCCAGGGGTCATTTCGTAGAAAAAGAGGTGCAGGAGCTCATTTGCATAACTCATTTGCATATGCCACACCCCCTAACATACCGGAAGTGTGTCAGAAGGCAACACCCACCCCTCAGGCTCCACTCCACAGGTGAGTGAAACTGACCTGCTCTTCCTCCATTCCCTTCCCCATCCAATACTTTGTGCAATAAAAATAAGCGTCAAGAACACACCCTCATTCTCTTCCTGCTCCCTTGAAACCACCAGGTTTCCAGTAGACTTGAGATACCCAGGACAGGTGCACCACCCATCCCTTCCCCTTCCCCTCCCCACAACAAGACACCCTGTGAGGTAGGTGGGGCTGAGAGAGGTCTTTTGAGAACTGCTCATGAGAGAACAGCTCTGAGAGAACTTGTGACTGACCCAAGGTCACACCAGCAGCTGCATGTGGAGGAGTGGGGAATCAAACCCGGTTCTCCCAGATTAGAGTCCAACTCCTGACCACTACACCAAACTGATGGGGTGGAAGCTGCTGAAGGGTTGGTGAAATTTCTCCAGTACTTATGTGCCATGTGCCCAGATAAAAAACGGTATACTTAGAAAATTTCTATGCCACCTTGAGCAAGTCTCTGGAAAAGCAGCACACAGTCATAAAAGGAACAATGATAAAATGATCAATATAAAAACAAAACATTAAAAACAATAAAGACCCTAGCAGGGCTTTCCCCGGGGCGCTGCGCCTCTGCACTGCTCAGGGAAGCCGAGGAGGGGGCGGGGCTTGGTCATGTGCCCGCCCCCTGGGCTCCTCACTCCTGGAGCTGCGCTCCTGTGCGCTCCCGCTCCAACGGACCCCTGCTTGCTCCTCTCTTTGATAGTGGCCTCCTTCCACTGCCCATACTGGAGGCAAAAATGTCAACCCCGTAAGAATCTTGGGGTGAGGAAGGCGGCATGGCGCAGCTGGATCTCATGTCAGAACTCGGAAGCTCGGCAGGGCCGGTAGTTGGGTGGGAGGCCCCCAAGAAAGGAAGTCAATGGTAAACCACCTCGGCTCCTCACTTGCCTTGAAAGCTCCTAGCTGGGACCTCCGTAAGTCAGCGGTGAATTGACGCCACTATAAAGACACACACAAACACTCACACATGAGTCTTTGCCTCTTGCCCAGACCCAGACAGCCCAGGTAAGCCTGATCTCGTCAGATCTCGGAAGCAAAGCAGGGCTCACCCTGGCAAGTATTTGGATGGGAGACCTCCAGAGAATATCACGGCCGGGAGGCCAAAGGCAGGCTACCCAGCCACTTCTGTGAATGTCCTCCGTGCCCCAGTAGGAGTCGCCAGATGTTGCCATGACTTCCAGGCACACGCACGCATGCACGCACGCAATGCTCCCTCTAAGCGGCGGAGTCTTGTGAGCAAAAAATCTACTTTCTGAGTTACTGGCATTAAAGTTGTGAGCGAGCAATTTGGCTGCTGCATAAATTAAGTTTGCTCTGGAGCCCTCCTTCCTGAGCTAAGACAAAAATGTGTGAGCCGGAGGCTAAAAAACTGTGAGCTAGCTCGCTGTCAGTTAACTGCCATAAAATTTTGTTCAATAACTGTGTTACTGCTACTGAAAAGGTTATTGGCTTTCATGTGTTTTTCCCTCCTGATTGGTGACAGGTCCCGCCCGGGAGTTCTCAACGGGGCCATGACTCCCTCCTCAGGAATGTGTGCTTTGCTTCGCTTGCTTGCTTCGCTCGGTTTGCGCATGCCCGTCTCAGTGCTTCGCTCTTCCCTGCTATCTCTGTGCCCTGTCCTTGAAATGAACTGATTGCAATTATATGAAAGCCAAATACACAGGTGTTTTGTATTCCTCTTATCCATGCCTTGAGAACTGAACTTCATGTTCTCTATGATCTCTAATGTTCAACATCATTATTTTCTGAGAACCTTTTTCCCCCTGCATGTTGTCCACCCTTCAAAGCAGCCATTTTCTCCCGGGGAGCTGATCTCTGTCAGCTGGGGATCAGTTGTAAAAGCGGGAGATCCCCAGGCCCCACCTGGAGGCTGGCAACCCTAACACAACATGCAAACCATCCAATAACTGGGTCTTCTTATTGCAGCTGGACAAGGGCGAAACCGCAACTGCTAGCGAAGGGTTATCATTTCCAGCTCCCTAACTACCCTACGGGAGCACTCTCTAGCACACCCCAGCGAGGTGGTGTACAAATAGATTCCCAAGCCAAAAAGGAAGTCACAATGAGGAGGAAATTCAATTGCAATCAAATAACTGAAAACAGTTAGGCCAAACCAGCCCATCATAAATTGGACTGCTTTCTTAGCAGTATAAGGAAGTACATGAAGTTTTTACACCCAAAATGACATAGAAGAAGAAGAAGAAGAAGAAGAAGAGATTGGATTTATACCCCGCCCTCCACTCCCCAAGGGAGTCTCAGAGCGGCTTACAACAGGGCTGCCAAGTCAGCCCGGGGGGCGGGGGATCCCCCGCTATAGGGGTTCCTGATCCGCCGGCCGAATGAACCCCGCCCCAGAAGTCGTCCGGTGAGGACGACTTCCCCCGTGTAATGACATCACCCGGAGGTGATGTCATTACGTCGCTGTGGCACGTGCGCAAAGCACACACGCCAGAAGAGCTCCCGGGGGGAGAACAACTCCCCCCCGTCGGTAAGTCGCCGGTACTTGGCAGCCCTAGCTTACAAACTCCTTTCCCTTCCCCTCCCCACAATAGACACCCTGTGAGGTAGGTGGGGCTGAGAGAGCTCTTTCCCAAGCTGTCCTTGAGGGAACAGCTGATACAGAGCTATGGCTTGCCCAAGGTCATCCAGCCAGGTGCAAGTGGAGGAGTGGGGAATCAAACCCGGTTCTCCCAGATTAGAGTCCGCGCACTTAACCACTACACCAAACATAGGCATCAAGATAACATCCAGAAATCATAATTGGTCACAAAAAGACAGACAGAGCATCATCTGAGTACTCATTCATTCATTGGTCAGTTACAGGAAAAGGTGTGTCTACATTACATCTTAAATGTTTATTTAACCTAACCTTATTAATAATACCCAAGGATTCTTCATAGCCAATCAAAAGTTGTTGTTTTCTGATATGAAACTAAAGCTCTTTTTGACCCACACACTGCAGAGTTTTACCCCCAACAACTAGAACCATGAACTCTATACTTCAAGCAAATACATCTACTGGAAAACCTGTCTTCTGCTGTACCAGCACTGCTACACTGAAGGCCTGTTAAAAACACCAGACAGTGGGATAGCTATTTCATCGAAACAACTTGGAAGGAGAAGGAAAAAAATGTTCCTTGTCTGCTAAAGGTAAAGGTTTCCCTTGTTCGAAAGCCAGTCGAATACGACTCTAGGGGCAGTGCTCCGTTCCCAAGCCAAAGAACCAGCGCTGTCCGAAGACTTCTCCGTGGTCATGCGGCCGGCATGACTAAACGCTGAGGTGCATGGAACACTGTTACCTTACCACTAAATAGGCTTTTATTCAATCCTAATAAAATCTTAAATATAAAAATTCATAAAACCAGGAAAAAAGCATTATGTATTCCCATCCATGCTACAGTGGTGCCTGGGGGAACCAAGCTGCCACCAATGCCTTTCCTGGTGCCCACCAAGTGTTTTTAAAAAGTGGGCGGGACCAAGTAGGGCCTTCTGATTGGCTGTGCAAAATTTTTTAAAAGTTGCTTCGGCGGCGGTTCTCACCACAGCACAAAGCTCTTCCCCCCCCCCTTCATTTATGCAGTGAAGCTCTGTGTATGCAATAAAATACTTTTAAAACAATACGTTCATTTTAAAAGGCACCCGGTTCAACAGAGCTTCTTCCAAAAACACTGAAGAGTTCCTAGTGATGCCTGACCTCACTCCTCGACAGTTTGCGGTTAGCCCCGCCTCTTGTGGCAGCCATTTTGCCACTGGCTCTGCCCTTGGTCTAGTCAGGGGTCATTTGGGGCCTGAGCGAGGCGGAGCAGTGCTCCGCCAGCCCAGGAGTGGGCACTAGAGCAGCCATGGGCTGAATCAGATTCTCTGATCTGATTTGGCCCGCCGCCGAATTGCCGCCAAAATTCGGTGGTGGCTTTAAAAGCAGCTGGAGAGGAGGGGGTTTGAGGGAGAGGCTCCAAACTTATAGGGTAGCTTCTGGAGCCTCTCCCCCAAACACCCACGAAGTTTCAGGAAGCTTGGACCAGAGAGTCCAATTCTACAGGCCCCCAAACAGGTTGCCGCCATTCCCTCCATTGTTCTCTATGGTGGGGGAAAAGTAACGTTTTCCCCCACCATAGAGAACAACAGTGGGATGGGGCAACCTGTTTGGGGGCCTATAGAATTGGACTCTGTGGTCCAATCTTCTTGAAACTTGGTGGGTACTTTGGGGAGAGGCCGCAGCAGCTACCCTGCAAGTCTGGAGCCTCTCCCTCAAACCCCCTTTCCTCCAGCCCCTCATATACCCTATAAGTTTTTGCCATTGACTTTAATGGCCATTGACTTTAATTGCCCGTTAATTGCCATTGACTTTAATGGGTATAATGGGGCTGAAACTGACATTCGGCCGGTGATTTCAGGGGGCGTGGCATGTATGCTAATGAGCTCCTGCACCTCTTTTTCTACGAAATGACCCCTGGGTCTAGTAAACCTAGCTATCACACATCTATTAACGCTAACACCAAGCTTTTTCTGGGACAACCCCAAGTGAAAGAGATCGGCGAGGAAAGCAAAGGGGACTTACTGGCCGCCTGAATCCGAGCCTTCCGGCTCACCACCAGCCCAAAGCGGTTCCGCGCCGTGCATTCGTACTCCCCTTCGTCGGAAGACCCGTCGCCCCTGAGTTTCTGGAAGTCGGAGAAGTAGAGGGAGCCGTTGGCGAGGGTGAAGGCAGCCTCACTGTCCGCCATCACGGCCCCATTCTTCCGCCATGTGATGCTGACCGGCGGGATCCCTTCCACCTGGCAAGGCAGGACCAGCGGCTGCTCCTGAACGGCGATGTGGTCGCTGGGCTCCACCGTAAACGCAAGCTCTGTGGAATGGCTCGGGTCTAGGGAAAAGAGAAAACGCACAGGTCATTTCGAGCACGGGGCAGCTAATCTTCCCATATGGGTCTCATGCACATATTACAAAAGGTTGATATTTAGCCACTGGATCGGATGTATTTATTAACTGAGAGCCAGTTTGGTGTAGTGGTTAAGTGCGTGGACTCTAATCTGGGAGAACCGGGTTTGATTCCCCACTCCTTCCCTTGTGCCTGCTGGATGACCTTGGGTCAGTCATAAGTTCTCTCAGAGCTGTTCTCTCAAGGACAGTTCTGGAAAGAGCTCTCTTAGCCCCGCCTACCTCACATGGCATGGGGAGGGGAGGGGAGGGGAAGGGAAAGGAGTTTGTAAGCTGCTCTGAGACTCCAAGTGAAGGGCGGGGTATAAATCCAATCTCTTCTTCTTCTTCTTTTATTGCATAAAACCATAGGCTAACGCTTGGCACACCAGGATAACAGCTAAAACAAAGAGCTGTTTAGTAAACCGTTCCTATTTGGGATGATTTGTTCCATTTATTCTCTGGCTTTCTCCCTGCTGGGGACCCAAAATGGCCTATGCCAGTGATGGCGGACCTTTTAGAGACCGAGTGCCCAAACTGCAACCAAAACCCACTTATTTATCGCCAAGTGCCAACACGGCAATTTAACCTGAATACTGAGGTTTTCGTTTTAGAAAAAACTCATACATTAACATCTTTTGTCTTAAAAGAAAAACACAGTAACAGAGCTTTCAATGATACAAACAACTTTTTATTGAAAGGTAAAAGTTTGCATTTGGCCTGCTTTTGAACAATTAATGTGATTTTTGCAGCCCAATCTTGCGAACTCTGTGCGGGGGCCATGCCGTGCGTGCCCACAGAGAGGGCTCGGAGTGCCACCTCTGGCACGCGTGCCACAGGTTTGCCACCACTGGCCTATGCCGTTCTCCGAGCTCTGTGGAGTCTCCGTTGGGTGAAAAGGTGGGGTATAAATGGAGTCGGACAAAATAAAATAAATCATCATGATGCCTGCGATGAATACAGCTCTGTTCCGTCGCCAAGAGCCCCGACAACCTCCCGGTTTTAAATACAGGCAGTCCTTTAAATGGAGAGGCAGAGAGATCTTGCAAGGGTCTTAGCATTACAGGATGAAACCCGATCTTTTAAGACGCTTAATGGGTTAATAAAGGCAGCGGACAAAGGACTAGTTTATTCTCTGCCTGCGGAGGAGTTCAGCAGCCTCACCTTTGACACCCGGCACGGTAACCCTGCCTTCCTTTGTCTGCCCGGTCCATCTGCCTCCGATCAGGTTTCACTCCACGTAGATCTCCCCCGCACCACCCCCATAATCCAATTTAGGTTACCATATAAAGTGACGGGCAGAATTCGAAAGCACCCCAGTCCGCCAGGGCCTTGAGACGGGTCCTTTGGTGGAAAAGATAACTTTGCCGCCTCTTTCCCTTCCCTTTTCAGGAATGCCTGCCGGGCAGTTTTAAGCCACTGATTCTAACTAGTGGTTTTAACGTCTGTCATTGTGTTTTTTTTAGTATTTGGCACTGCAAAACCTTATTTGCATCACAAACCGCTTTGAGTTCCCATAAGGTAGAAAGGCGGCTAATGAGAGCCAGTGTAGGATAGTGGTCAGAGTACCCTACTATGTTATTATTTTATTTTATTTGCTTAATTTGTATCCTGCCCTCCCCGCCGAAAGCAGGCTCTGGGAGACCCAGGTTTAAACCTGTATTCTGCCAGGGAAGCTTGCTGGGGGACTATGGGACAGTCACGTGCTCACAGCCTAACCTACCTCGCAGGGTTGTGGTGAGGATAAAATTGAGGAGAATGATATAGGCCACCTTGGTTCTCTGCTGGGGAGAAAGGTGGGGCATAGATAAAGGAATTAAATAATTAAATCCCACCCAGAGCTATGCAAGCACGACTTCACATGTGTGGGGTGGGGGCATGCATCCTCCTCCATCCACAACCAATGACCTTCTTCTCCTGAAGAGTCATTAACCCGTGGAATTCACTGCCACAGGAACGGTGTGCTTGGCCTGGCATCAGCAGCTTCAAGAGGGGACTGGATTTACTACATGACTGCCTTCAACAAATGTAAGTATGTTGTATAACCCATTCCCCCCCCCCCTTTTCTGTGTCCTCACTGTTTTTCTAAAATAAATCCTAAAAAGCGGGGATTGGATAAACATATGGAACATAGGTCCATCAGTGGCTATTAGCCACAAGTTATAGAAGGAGCACTATGTTTAGGGCAGTGATGCTCTGTCTTCTTGGTGCTTGGGGGTGGGGGCAACGGTGGGAGGGCTTCTGGGGTTCTGGCCCCGCTGGTGGACCTCCTGGTGGCCCCTGGGTTTTGGCCACTGTCTGGCCCAGAGTGTTGGACTGGATGCACCTGATCCAACAAGGCTTCTCTTGTGTTCTTATGATGTGCTGTGACAGGGATTCCATGTTTGTTATTCATTTTCTTCATTTTCTACCCCACTTTTCTTCCCCACAGGGCTTCTCAATGTGAAGAAGAAGAGACTGGATTTATATCCTGCCCTTTACTCAGAGTCTCAAAGCAGCTTACAATCTTCTTTCCCTTCCCCACAACAGACACGCTGTGGGGCAGGTGGGGCTGAGAGAGCTCTGAGGGAACTGTTCTTGAGAGAACAGCTCTGAGAGAACTTGTGACTGACCCAAGGTCACCCAGCAGCTGCAAGTGGCGGAGTGGGGAATCAAACCCGGTTCTCCCAAATTAGAGTTTGCTGCTCTTAACCACCATGCCAAACCACGGCACCCACCAACACCTTTCCTGGTTCCTGCCAAATGTTTTTGGGAACTGGGGGTGGCTGAGTGGGACTTTTGCCCGGCAAGGCTTCTGATTGACCACTGGAGATTTTGATTGGTTGTGCAGATTTTTAATGACGTTGCTTGGGCAGCGGCTGCCACCACAGCACAGGGATCTTCACTGTGTGACCAAAGGCAAGATGTGGCAGCCATTTTGTGGCTGGCTCCGCCTCCTGTGGCAACCATTTTGTGGCTGTGCCCACCACACTGTGTCAGAGTCAAAATATTTGGGGACCCCTGTATACAGGCTGGAAGAATTATAGTTTTCTTTGAGCAAAGAAGCTTGGAGTGGGGCGTCTGAGCTTTTTTCCTTTTAGCAGCTATGTGAATGCTCCTGACTCCAGGGTTTACCCTCTTGCTAACACAAAATGGCTGTCTCCTGGGCAAGGGTGAAAAGGGCATGTGTACAAAACGACAACAAACCCTTCATTTGCCCAATTGCACAGGCCCGATTCTGAACCCAGAAACAAAACAGAGGCTTCAATAGGGCTGCCAAGTCGCACCGAGGGGCGGGGATTCCCCCGCTAAAGGGGTCTCCAATCCGCCGGCCTGGATTCAGCCGGCAGGGGGAACCCCACCCCCGAAGTTGTCCGATCAGGATGACTGCCCCAGTGTGATGATGTCACCCGGAAGTGATGTCATCACGCTGGGTATGTTGCCGGGGCAACACTCTAGCAATCGCCCAAAAACTCTATGGTACCATAGAGGACTCCCCCGCTTTCCGGCAGGTAGGACTTGGCAACCCTAGGCTTCAAAGAGAGATTATTTTGTATTTCTATATTGCCCTCTTTCATAGGGGTTCTGGGAGTCATGACATTTTCTCCAAGAGTCCATGATTGGTCATTCTTTCCTTCCCCTCCCGCCTCCCTGGTAAAGAAGCATGACTGACCGGCCCAATCAATGGATTCTTATGGATTCCTTGACCAATCAGGGACTCAGAGGGAGCCCCTAAGGACAGCTCCTTGCCCAGTGAACCGACATCCTGGGCTGGATGGGCACGGCTTAAATGGGAGGGACTTGTCGGCTTGTTTGCAGTGCTAAATTAAGCAAAGTCCACAGAGAGAGAGAGAGAGAGATGGACTCAGCTGGCAGCCTGCCGCCTGGGGATGCCAACAGCCCTGGAGGAAAATGCCCTGCTCCTTTAAGCAGAGGCTTAATGTCCAGAAATGGGCAGATGAAACTTTTCAGGGCATGGAGATAAACGACGTCACTTGGTAGATAACATCCCCTTATTCCTGTTAACAGGACACAGTTTTTTTCTCTCCTTCTCCCAGCAGTTGGCAAATCTAGGCACTGCCATCCCCACTCTGCCATGGGAGCTTGCTGGGTGACCTAGGGCCAGCCACACACACACACACACACACACCTAACCTACCTCACAGGGCTGTTGTGAGGATAAAATGGAAGAGAACAGTATAAGCAACTTTGCATCCCCCTTGGGGGAGAAAGGCGGGGTATAAAGGAAGTAAATAAGCACATAAAATTATTTCCTCAAACTACAGCGAAGCAGCAACCAGGGTGGGAGGAGACAAATTACAAATAGTCCAGTTAACACAACTGAAATGCTCAAATGGAGGCATGAACTGCCGCTTGCCCCCATGCCTGCCAATCCGCGTTTCTGCAGCCCTGGGCCCCTTAGCAAGCCCCCCCCCCTCGTGGGTCACTTCCCCTAGCCGGCAGGCAGCGGGGTAGGCCAGGAACTCTACCAGCGGCCAGGCTTTCTGGATCCAAATCAGGCTGCCCAGAAGAAGTCCTGTAAAATCCTGACCTTTCCCTTATCACCCTGGGGACCTTAAAACTCTGGTTTTTCTGTCTGCAGAATCGCAGGAAAAGGAACGGCAGTCCCCCTTCCCCCAACACACGTTCCCCTCTGCCTCTTCCCCTAGAGGGGTCCAGCAGCCGCTTTTTAAGACAAAGGAATGTTAGCTTCAGAGGTCGGCTCGGGTTGACTAGCAAGAGCCAGATATACTACGACCCAAGAAGGCATTTTAGAAGAAGGAGGGGGTTTCGCCCTCAACTGACTGAAACACAGTCCTAGACAGGGACAGAAAAGGTAGAAATGGGGTGCCGGGCCGGGGGGCACCTTCAACTTTACTTTCTAGCCACATTGCACAATGGAGGGAAAGGCAGGGAAAAGGACTTCCTTCATATTATTGGAGATGGGGGCAATATCTGTGACTAATTTCTCACTGTTCTGAACCCGCCGTTATCAAATCTGCCACCCACGCCAAAGCCCAGAGGGAAAGAAACAGAGATTCATCGGATGTGAGGCTGTCCCAAACATGCATAATTGTCACACAGCAAAAAAACAAAGAAACAGAACCACGAAAAACAAGCCCCAAATTAGTGTGACATGATCCTAAGCACATTTACTTCAAAGTAAATTCCACCCAGTTCAATGGGGAAAATAATAACAACGGTCAGTGCCCGCAGTGAAACTGCTCAAACTGGCTATAAAGAACGTCACGACAGAGTTGCGGTGAGGTTCCACTGGAATCTTTGCAAGAACTGTGGGTTGCCATCAGCCAGAAATTCATGGAAACATAAGCCGGACAAGATCGTGGAGAATGAGGAAACGAGGATTCTTTGGGACTTCCGAATGCAAACAGATAACACACCTGGAGCACAACACCCTGAGAAATCAGAGCTTGGATCACTGACACTGCAATCCCGGGAGATGGCATAACAGACAAGAAAGAACAGGAGGAGACCACAAATACCAAGACCTATGAACAGAGATAGAGCGCCTCTGGGAGAAGGAAGTAACCACTGCGCCTGTTTCTGGTGGTTAGCCCTTGTTGGTCAGAAGCAACAGAACAAAGTTTGAGTTCAGTGGTCGCTTTAAGACCATCAAAGTTTAATTTTGGGTATAAGCTGGGTATAAACTTCGTTGGTCTTCAAGGTTCCACCAGACTCAAACTTCCTTTGATTGTCATTGGGCCAGATGTCGCTGGTGCCCTTGGAGCTGTGCCTAGAAATCTCAAGAAATACCTGGACATTCTGGGCACTGAGCAGATCACACCAGCGCAGCTCCAGAAGACAGTGTTGGTTGGAGAAGCAAGAATCCTGCGAAGGTACCGCTGCAATTCTCAAGAACTTGGCTAGATCTTGAATTGCCAGTTTGGTGTAGTGGTTAAGTGCGTGGACTCTAATCTGGGAGAACCAGGTTTGATTCCCCACTCCTCCACTTGCACCTGCTGGATGACCTTGGGCAAGCCATGGTTCTGGCACAGCTGTCCTTGAAAAAGAGCAGTTTCTGTCAGAGCTCTCTCAGCCCCACCTCCCTCACAGGGTGTCTGTTGTGGGGAGAGGAAGGGAAAGGAGTTTGTAAGCCGCTCTGAGTCTCCCTCGGGTAGTGAAGGGCAGGGTATAAATCCAATCTCCTCCTCCTCCTCCTCTTCTTCTTCTTGCAGAACACCATCTGCCAGTCAAATATCTGATTGTGACAATTCATCATCATCACTACTGTGGTGTATGGAATAGTGTTGGACTAGGAATGTAAACTGCAGCCACACACACTAAATAATCCCCTTTCAATGCACTTTCCAACTGGATTTTGCCAGTACGCACAGTAAAATCCAGTTGGAAAGTGCACTAAAAGTGGATTGTTTAGAGCAGTGTTTTTCAACCACTGTGCCGCGAGATATTGTCAGGTGTGCCGCTGGATTTTTTCAATGAAAGAAATGTGCCTTCCGGGCTGACCTTCCGGGACGCGTTTGCGCATGCGAGAAAGAACAGTGGCGCGGTCTCGCTGATTCCGCTCGCACGCTCTGTGGCCGGCCTGAGGTAGGGTGATTTGCACCAAGACATTCCAGTAAACATGAATATGTTTGATGGTAACAGCTAGCTGTTTCTGTCAGGGTGGGGTTCAAATCAGTAACTGTCCCTCAGCGAAGAATGGGTGTACTGTGCTTCTCTTCAAATCACTTATGGTCGGCGGAATGCCGTTCACATAAGAGTAGGAGTTTAAACTCTCTATTTGAAAAACTTTAGCAGAATCGCAGTATTAAAATACATCCACATTATATTTCTTCTGAAACTCAGGTCAATGTTATGGGAAGGAGCCATTACACTTTGGATCTGTAACTTACGATTTCAAGTTGAGTGGCTATTACGTGTATTTGTAATACTGTCATAGTGAATACTTGAGCTGAGGCAACTCATGACCCATTTATCTTGTATTTCAGTGTTTTTCAACCACTGTGCCGTGAGATATTGTCAGGTGTGCCGCGGGATTTTTTCAATGAAAGAAATGTGCCTTAGCTCGAAAAAGGTTGAAAAACACTGGTTTAGAGTGTGTGACCACAGCCTGGGAGACTCAGGTTCAAATCTCCACTCTCAAGGAAAAGGGGGGGGGGGATCTAAACCGACCAAGCACAGACCTCCTAAGGACATTTAGAAAACTTATTGAGAGCCAAAAGTTAAAAACATAAGTGGGTATACAAAAGAGTGTTTATTTCAAAGACATATAAAAACCTTGTAGGGGCCCAAATAGAGCCTCATAAAATGTTCAAAGTTACAAATACACAAACACACAAATACAAATGACCTGACGCGTTTCGGCTCACAAGAGCCTTCTTCAGAGGTCAAAGAGTACCAAATACTCCAAGCAACAGAGTCCCTGTGACACGTGTAAGGCAATAAGCAATAAATAATATAGGATCAAAAATGGAATGTTCCGGTATGGAACTGAATGTCACACCAAATTTGGGGCCACAAATATATCTGGCCTTGTGTTAGAAGTATCTACTGCATATACTTCTGTATATGCTATTCTGTATATACTTCTGTATGTACTATTCCCGTATGTACTGGAAATAATATCAGTACCAAAAAGTACCTTCCAGTTCAGATCCTAAGTGTGCAAGTAAAATTGCCTTGTCAGTCTGTAACAATCATCTGTAACATCAGTCTGTAACAATCTCCACTCTGCCGTGGGAAACACTGGATCAGCGACACACTTTTCAACTAACCTACCTCACAAGATGGTTGTTACCGGAGACTGCTGTAAGCCACATTGGGTCCCCGTTTGAGAGAAAAGTGGTATGTAAAGGAAGATAAAGAAATAATCGAAATATTACTCTCGGTTAAGTGCCTTCTCCTCCACAAGGCATTTCAGCTGTTGCCCATATCTGCTCCAGCTGGGATTTCATCGGGTTTGTTTTATTTTGTAATCACTTCACCTTTGAGGAATGGCAAAGAAGAGAGGGCGGGAGAGGAATCTAGCTGACAAGGAGACAATGGAGGGGGGAGAACCGAAAGAGAAAAAGGTTTTCCCCGTTCCGCCAGTTCCTTCCCGGAGCCGTATCACATCTTTCTCAACAATATGACACCAGAACCAATTTTTTAAAAAACTGATCCCTGAGCAAGCAATTCCAAATGCCAGGTTAATTTCAGAGCTTTATTTTTGTACAGAGAGAAGACAAAGAAAGGGCTCAGGGTGAATGGAAGACTTCCCGGGTACTTTGAAGCTGACTTAAGGACTATTTTCTCCTCACCCCTCCTCACTACTGCCTCTTTTTGACTGAACATTACATCTGTAATTCCCTTTTACAACTTGAAGAGTTACACACACACACACCCCAAAAACCCCACACACATCTCAACCCCACTTCCAACGTATCTATCAGCTTCCTTAGATTTCCATAACACTGAAATGAACTTACTAATTTGGTAAGATGCCCAGTTATTCCCTTGCCGATCCAGAAAGCTCCAGCCTGTCCAAGGCAGACTTCTCTATGGTGCTAGGCGCTGTACTTCCAGCGAGACAAGAATAAAGGAGTATTGCTCACACCATGCTCTGCTCTTGAATCGGTTCATGGGGACTGGAAGATGCATTTAAATCACAATCTCCGGGCTAGACTGCTGCGATCCTTGCTGTGCAGGGGTGCCCTTGACGGCTATCTGGGAGCTCCCGCTAACTAATGCAGGATGCAAACAGGCCGCTGTTCAGCAGGCTAGCAACAGGCTTGCAAACAAAGATCACCTCTGTCTCCCTTCCCCCACATTCAGAAGAATAGCCTCAGGGTGCTCGATTGAATCCATAGGGCCCTCAATATCTTAGGTCCAACGGGTTCCTAAAATACCACCTTCAACTACAACCAGGTGTTGCCCTGTCCTGGTTGGCCAGGTGCCACTTGGACACTACTGAATATTGTAAGAACCAGAGGTTCCACGACTGCGCTTCTCTTGTGGAAACTGGCAATTCAGGCTGTGAAAAATGGGTTTATCTGTTTGCTTCATTAATACCCTGACTTTCTCCCCAACTGGAACCCCAAGCGGCTGATGTCATCCTCCTCTCCCCCATTTTCACCTCACAACAACCACACCGTAAGGCAGGTTTGTCTGAGAGTGCGTGAGTGGCCAAGTTCACCAGCAGGCTTCCATAGCTCTGGCCTAGCATCATAGCCCAGCAAAATGTGCCAGAGGAAGGGCTGTGGCTCAGTGGAAGAGCCTCCGCTGGGCATGCAGAAGGTCCCAGGTTCAATCCCTGCCATCACCAGTTGAAAGGACAGGCAGTAGGAGATGTGAAAGACCTCAGCCTGAGACCCTGGAGAGTCGCTGCCAGTCTGAGTAGACGATATTGACTTTGATGGACCGGGGGTCTGGTTCAGGATATAGCAGCTTCATGTGTGTTCATGCCCACGTTATACCTTACACTGAAGTTGAAGAAGAAGAGGAGGAGGAGGAGATGGGGGAGATTGTATTCATACCTTGCCCTTCACTACTCGAAGGAGTCTCAGAGCGGCTTGCAATCTCCTCCCCCTCCCCCTCCCCACAACAGACACCCTGTGAGGTAGGTGGGGCTGAGAGAGCTCTGAGAGAACTGCTTGTGAGAGAACAGCTCTGAAAGAACTTATGACTGAGCCAAGGTCACACCAGCAGCTGCATATGGAGAAGTGGGGAATCAAACCCAGTTCTCCCAGATTAGAGTCCATGCTGTTGACCACTACACCAAACTGGCTTTCCGTTTAGGAAGTACAACAGCTTTAGATGGCACTTTAAGATACTAGTCCTCATAAGACAGACTCAGGTGAGTAGCCATGTTGGTCTGAAGCAGTAGAAGAAAGTTTGGGTCAGTGACCCCTTTAAGACCAACAAAGTTATCTTCTAAATATAAGCTTTCGAAACCTTGAATAAAACTTTGTTAGCCTGAAAGGCGCCACTGGACTCAAACTTTGTTCTAGTCATCATAAAGCTCACATAAGAACATAAGAAGAGTCCTGCTGGATCAGACCAGTGAGAGTCCATCTAGCCCAGCATCCTGTCTCACGCAGGGGCCTACCAGTTCCTCTGGAGCAGGGGTGGCCAACCTGTGGCTCGGGAGCCACATGTGGCTCTTTCACACATATTGTGCGGCTCCTGGCAGGGCGGCTGGGGAAGCAAAGGGGAGGCATGCTTTTTCTCTCTTTCTCCCTTCCTTCCTTCCTTCCCTCCTCCCTCCCATCTATTTGCTTTCCTAGTTTCTCTCTCTCTCTTTCTTTCCACTTCTTTAATTCTTTCTTTCCATCTCTCTCTTTTTCTCTCTCTCTCTCAATATCATTAGCAAACAAGTAATATCATTATCAATAACCGGTTTTCCTTGTTTGTTTTTATTTTTGGCAGTTCCATTTAACGTTAATAAAAAGCAATTTGCATATTTTAAAAAATAAAAACGTGTGTGTGATATTTGTTCCTGTCTTGTGGCTCTCAGACATCTGACGTTTATTCTATGTGGCTCTTACGTTAAGCAAGGTTGGCCACCCCTGCTCTGGAGGAACAACAACAGGGCAGAGAGGCCGAGGCCTTCCCCTGAGAAGAACATAAGAAGAGCCCTGCTGGATCAGACCAGTGAGGGTCCATCTAGTCCAGCCTCCTGTCTCACACAGTGGCCAACCAGTTTTTCTGGAGGGCCAACAACAGGGTAGAGAGGCCGAGGCTTTCCCCTGAGAAGAACATCAGAAGAGCCCTGCTGGATCAGGCCAGTCAGGGTCCATCTAGTCCAGCATCCTGTCTCACACAGTGGCCAACCGGTTCCTCTGGAGGAACAACAATAGGGCAGAGAGGCTGAGGCCTTCCCCTGAGAAGAACCTCAGAAGAGCCCTGCTGGATCAGACCAGTGAGGGTCCCTCTAGCCAGCATCCCGTCTCACACAGTGGCCAGCCAGTTCCTTCTCTGGAGGGCCAACAACAGGACTCAGAGGCCAAGGCCTTCCCCTATATTGCCGCCTGGCTCTAGGCTTCAAAGGATGTGAACCTCTGAATGTGGAGGTGCCCCTCAATCACCATGGTGCATAGCTACTGTTAGACCTCTCCTCCATGAATCTATAAATAAGAACACCAGAAGAGCCCTGCTGGATCAGACCAGTGAGAGTCCATCTCGTCCAGCATCCTGTCCCATGCAGGGGCCAACCAGTTCCTCTCTGGACAGCCAACAACCAGACATAGAGGCTGAGGTCTTCCCCAGTGCTGCCTCCTGGCTCTGGGATTCAGAGGAGTAGTGCCTCTGGGTGAGGAGGTTCCCCTCAGGAACCATGGCTAGTAGCCACTGATAGATTCATCCTCTATGCATCTATCTCTAGGAACACAAGAAGAGCCCTGCTGGATCAGGCCAGTGAGGGTCCATCTAGTCCAGCATCCCATCTCACACAGTGGCCAGCCAGTTCCTCTGGAGGGTCAGCAACAGGGCAGAGAGGCCGCGGCCTTCCCCTGAGAAGAACCTCAGAAGAGCCCTGCTGGATCAGGCCAGTGAGGGTCCATCTAGTCCAGCATTCTGTCTCACAAAGTGGCCAGCCAGCTCCCCTGGAGGGCCAACAACAGGGCACAGAGGCCGAGGCCTTCCCCTGAGAAGAACCTCAGAAGAGCCCCGCTGGATCAGACCAGTGAGGGTCCATCTCGTCCAGCATCCTATCTCACACAGTGGCCAACCAGTTCTCCTGGAGTTCAAACAACAGAGCACAGAGGCCGAGGCCTTCCCCTGAGAAGAACCTCAGAAGAGCCCCGCTGGATCAGACCAGTGAGGGTCCATCTAGTCCAGCATCCTGTCTCACACAGTGGCCAACCAGTTCGTCTGGACGGCCAACAAGCAGGCAAAGAGTTTGAGGCCTTCCCCTGATGTTGCCTTCTTGCTCTGGGAATCAGCGTCTCAGCGCCTCTGAATGAGGAGGTTCCTCTAAACCACCATGGCCGGTATCCATTGATAGACCTATCCACCATGAATCTATCTCATCCCCTTTCCAAGCTGTTTCTTTCTGAGGCCAGACTGGCCAAACCTACAGTAGTCATTTGCAGCACAAACTGCCTGAAAGAACCGCCCCCTAATTTCTGTATCTGATCACCAATAGCCAACTCTTCCTCATCCCCTCACCATCGGCTTCCGGAACAGTCTTATAACATTTCCTCCTCTCTGAATTTTCAGCTTCTTGCCCATTTTGGATAAAGCCACTGAATAAACCGCTAAAACGTCTGGGCAAAACACGTTGAACTGGTTACCGGACCCAGGAACCTCATACCACCCCCCACCCCACCCC
Source organism: Lepidodactylus listeri (assembly GCA_029233225.1). Taxonomy (NCBI): domain Eukaryota; kingdom Metazoa; phylum Chordata; class Lepidosauria; order Squamata; family Gekkonidae; genus Lepidodactylus; species Lepidodactylus listeri. The sequence goes on along the minus strand of JARCFY010000021.1, from coordinate 6,411,506 downwards.
ACAACACTGGGAACTCGGGCTGTGGGGTGGAGCAAGTAGTAAACGCACAACCTCAATTGCATTTTAACAAAACACCCCTCCTAATGTTTTTCAGATGCTCCCAAACTAGCCCGAAACATTCCCAGGTGTTCGCACTCCAAATACAATTGCTAAAAGGAAACAGGAAGGAAATATTTTAAAAAACACTCGGAGGGGACTGCCAGAAAGAGATCAAACTCTCTTTGACCCTTCCCCCCCCCAAAAAAAATCCTTTAACAAAAATGCTCCGCTACAAGAGACTGGCTCATGGACTCCACGAGGGGCACCACAAAGAGGGATTGCCCAAAGAAATCTATTTCCAGCTATTACGAGGAAGGCTTCTTTCTCTTGAATTTCTTTCTCAGAAATCCTTGAGGAAATTCTGGGTTGGATTTGTCCAGAATAGGGACAAAAGGACTTTAACCCTGAAACCTGGGATCCAGAACCTAAAGTGGTAAGTCAAACAGAATAGAGGGCCAACAATAAAAACTTAATGTATATAGTATAAAAAGATACATGTATTTATTAGCAAAGAATTAAAAAAACATCTCAGGGCCCAATCACACCTCATGTAAAAATACCAGAATCTAGCACACAAGGGCTAATGGACTTGACCTGATGCGTTTCGGCCTGTACAGGCCTTCTTCAGAGGTCAAACACAATGAGGAGTATTGCAACGCCCCAGCACCTTACCTTATCAGCACTGCTTTTTGCTTAAGGGACAACTTTACTGAGGACACTTTGGCTAAACAATCATTGGAAGGCACTTTCTGGACCAGAAATTATTATCTGTGAAACATCATTTGGCATGTGATTGCATCTTTGGAGGCCTCAAAGTGCAGAAAAGGGCAACCAGAATGATAAAAGGGTTGGAACACTTTCCCTATGAAGAAAGGTTGAAGCGCTTGGGGCTCTTTAGCTTGGAGAAACGACGGCTGAGGGGTGACATGATTGAGGTTTATAAGATTATGCATGGGAAGTCCTTTTTTCCCTTTCTCACAATACAAGGACTCATGAGCACTCAATGAAATTGCTGAGCAGTCGGGTTAGAACAGATAAAAGGAAGTACTTCTTCACCCAAAGAGTGATTAACAGGTGGAATCCACTGCCACAGGAGGTGGTGGCGGCTACAAGCATGGGCGGCTTCAAGAGGGAATTAGATAAACATCTGGAGCAGAGGTCCATCAGTGGCTGTTAGCCACAAAGTATAGACAGGAACCCTCAGTCTGGGGCAAGTGATGCCCCGTATTCTTGGTGCTTGGGGGGGGGGGGGGACAACAGTAGGAGGGCTTCTAGTGTCCTGGCCCCACTGCTGGACCTCCTGAGGGCACCTGGTGTTTTTGGCCACTGTGTGACAGAGTGTTGGACTGGATGGGCCACTGGCCTGACCCAACATTGGCTTCTCTTATGTTCTTATGTTCTCATTTGTATTTTTATTCTATGCCTAGAGACTTCACTTTGGAACAATTCTTTCCTGGTCCATCTTGTTGGCGGGGTATAAATATAATAAAATACCGTATTTTTCGCTCCATAAGACGCACCTGATCATAAGACGCACCTTGTTTTTAGAGGAGGAAAACAGGAAAAAATGAAACAGAAAGAAAGAAAGAGAGAGAGAAAGATAAAGGAAGGAAGGAGGAGGAGAGAGAGAGAGAAAGGAAGAAAGAAAGGTGGGGACAGAGAGAGAGACAGACAGACAGACAGACAGACAGAAAAAAGGGAAGGAAGGAAGGAAGGAAGATAGAGAAAGGAAAGAAGAGAGACGTGGGCATGCCATGCAAAGCCAGGCCTTTGTGTGCAAAGTAGCCACGGAGCTTAATCTGTGGGCGGGGCTTTCTGCTGCTGGCTGTCTTAAAGGGGAAAAGCACTTAAAGGGAAAGAGTACTTAGCCTGGTGGGGTTTTTCCTGCCGTTTCCCTTTTAAGTCTTCACAGCTCAGGCCCAGCAGGGAGGGGCGGGGAAGGCTGGGATGCCAGCCTGAATGGCGTTCCCCTGCGTTCCTGCTGAAGAAAGAGCCCTGCTACAGGTAAGAAAAGCTCCATATGCGCTCCATAAAACGCACACACTTTCCCCCCCACTTTTTTGGGGAGGAAAAGTGCGTCTTATGGAGCGAAAAATACGGTAAATAAATTTTAAAAATCTATGTTGCATGATTGTACTGTAGCATGATATAAGCCAATATGCTCCCCTTTGTGTTTGACCACTGAAGGAACACGTCAGGTCAAGTCCATTAGCCCCTGTGTGCTAGATTCTGGTATTTTTACATGAGGTGTGACAAGGCCCTGATATGTTTTTTAATTCTTTGCTAATAAATACATGGATCTTTTTATACTATACACATTAAGTTTTTATTGTTGGCCTTCTATTCTGTTTGGCTTGCCTCTTTAGGTTTTGGATTTGTCCAGCGCCAGACCTCGCAAACCTGCAGATACGGGGGAAACCCTTTCTGCTTCTAGAACAAAGTTTGAGTCCAGGAGCACCTTTAAGACCAACCAAGTTTAATTCTGGGTGTAAGCTTCTGTGTGCAAGGCACCCTTCCTCAGATACAAACCTGGATTCCAGTGGCGCCTTTACGACCAACAAAGGTTGATTTGAGATATGAGATTTTGTGTGCACGCACACTTTTTCAAATACAAGTGTGCACACACACAAAAGCTCGTGCCTTGAATAAACCTTTGTTGGTCTTAAAGGCGCCACCGGAATCTGAATTTGTTCTACTGCTTCAGACCAACATGGCTGACCATCTGGATCTTTCTTCAGATACATTCCATTACGGGTGAGGCGATGACGAAATTGGTGTGTCCCCCTCTCTCAACCCAGGTCTCTCACTGATGGCCAGGGTTGCCACCTCTGGGTTGGAAAGTTCCTGGAGATTTGGGGGTGGAGACTGGGGGAGGGCGGGGTTCAGGGAGGAGGCGCGGCCTCAGTGGGGTACAATGCCTTCAAGTCCACCCTCCAAAAACATCCATTTTCTCCAGGGGAACTGATCTTTGGAGATCAGTATAGTTCCAGCAGATTTCCAGGCTGCTCCCAATTAGGGTCAGCAATTGACTCAGGTGTGGAAAACTCCAGAGAGCCAGTTTGGTGTAGTGTTAAGGAGCAAAGACTCTAATCTGGGAGAACCACGTTCGATTCCCCACTCCTCCACAGGCAGCCAGCTGGGTGACCTTGGGTCAGTCACAAGTTCTTTCAGAGCTGTTCTCTCAAGAGCAGTCATCGGAAGAGCTCTCTCAGCCCCACCTACCTCATACAGGGTGTCTGTTGTGGGGAGGGGGAGGGAAAGGAGATTGTAAGCTGCTCTGAGACTCCTTCGGGTAGATGACGGGCTTAGAACATCGAGTTTTACTTAGGGTGGCGCTGTGAATGTACCATACAGTGGCTCCAGACTAAGTTTTCTGCTAAGGGGAGACTCTACAGAACATAACTTTCCTGCCTCCCCCCTTAAACAGATGAAGCTGTCGTACACTGAACCAGACAGTTAGTCCAACAAGGTCAGTATCGCCTACTCAGACTTGCAGTGCCTTTCTCGGGGGTCTCAGGCGGAGGTCTTTCCCATCACCTTCTGCCTAGCCCTTTTAGCTGGAGATGCTGGGGATTGAACCCGAGACCTCGTGCACGCCGAGCAGAGGCTCTGCCAGTGAGCCACGGAGCTGTCTCTAAATGACGCTACCTTCGATCAGGCAGTCGGTCCATTAAGGCCAGAGAGCCAGTCTGGTGTAGCGGTGAGGAGCGCTGACTCGAATTTGGGCGAACCAGGTTTGATTCCCCACTCCTCCACATGCAGCTGCTGGTGTGACCTTGGGCCAGTCACAAGTTCTCTCAGAGCTGTTCTCTCAAGAGCAGTCGTCGGAAGAGCTCTCTCAGCCCCGCCTACCTCACAGGGTGTCTGTTGTGGGGAGGGGGAGGGAAGGGAGTTTGTAAGACACTCTGAGACTCCTTCAGGTAGTGAAGGGTGGGATATAAACCCAGTGTCTCTCTCTCTCGCTCTTCTTTCCAGTATTGTCTACTCAGACTGGCAGCTGCTCTTCAGTGTTCCAGGCAGAGGTCTTTCACATCATCTACTACCTGGTCCTTTCAACTGGAGATGCCAGGGATCGAACCTGGGACTTTCTACATGCCAAGCAGATACCCTAGTCCTGCAGCTGCCCATTGTACTCCCTCAAATGAAGCCCCTGTGGATGAAGGGGACCCCCCGGGCATGAGCTGAGGGGCAAGCTGGGGGGGTATGGAACAGGAAGAGGGAACTGGCGGAAATTACACTCACTTTCCATTAGGGGAAAACTGAGCTTGGCTCTAACCCCGCTAAGCGCTAAGCTGTGCTGCATTTCGCAAAATTGTTCAGCGGGGCTGTGTCAAAACCGGTCCTGAGCCCTCTTGAGTCGAGCTTGCAGTGAGACAATGCAACGCAACCTCGTCCTAACAAGACAGACTCGGCCGCAGCAATTACCGCCATGTTGACTTCCGCCGCCCTGGCTTTTTACGGGCTCGCCAAACACGTGAAAACAATTATTTTTATTCTCCTGCAAAACCCAAACTTTCTGTATGCTTCGGGATCTGCCAGTCGCAAACAGCCCTTTTTTCATGAGCTCTGCTACATAATTTATTAGTTTTTAAAAACTCTGTAAAACCGAAAGACAGCTCCAGTAAAAATGTAGGCCGGCTGGAGAAAATGAAGTAATTTTGACATTACACACACACGCGCGCACTTCAATTATTTGGACTGCCGGCTCTGTTTATAGTTCAGAGAACTTCCCTGGACTGATTACCGACATAATATAATTAAAAGGAGGCCGTTATTGTTCAGAAATTTAGGAAACCACAAACATAAAACGAAGAGGAAATGGCAGGCCTTGCCTTTGCCTCCACATGAAAAGGCAGATTCTGACAGTGACTCTCACATCTGCCTACAAAAACAACAGCCATGTGTGTGTGTGTGTGTGTGTGTGTGTGTGTGGTGCCTTCTTCTCCCCCAACCCACAACTATTGTTATTCTTATTTATATCCCGCCTTGCCGGCCCAATGGGAGACCCAAAACAGCTGTCATGATTCTCCTCTCTTCCATTTTATCCTCACAATAACCCTGCTAGGTAGGTTAGGTTGAGAGTGTGGGAGGGACCCAAGGTCCCCCAAAGAGCTGCCACAGAAGAGTGGGGATTCAAACTTGGGTCTCCCAGTAGGGATGCCAGCCTCCAGGAGGGACCTGGGGATCTCCTGGAATTACAGCTCATCTCCAGACTACGGAGGTCAGTTCCCCTGGAGAAAATGGATGCTTTGGAGGATGGACTCTATGGCATTGCATGCCCCACTGAGGTCCATGCCCTCCCCAGGCTCCATCCCCAAATCTCCAGGAGTCTCCCATCTTGGATCTGGCAACCCTTCCCCCCATCTCCCGCTAGTGGCCGGAGGAACCCTACCTTTCAGATCCAATTCCAACTAGACCTTAACTTGTGTCAAGGAAGATTCAGGTGGGTAGCCATGTTGGTCTGAAGAAGAAGAAGAAGAGAAGAAGAGAATGAATTTATACCCCGCCCTCCACTCCCCAAGGGAATCTCAGAGCGGCTTACAAACTCCTTTTCCCTTCCCCTCCCCACAACAGACACCCTGGGAGGTAGGTGGGGCTGAGAGAGCTCTTTCCCAAGCTGTCCTTGAGGGAACAGCTGGTACAGAGCTATGGCTTGCCCCAGGTCATCCAGCAGGTGCAAGTGGAGGAGTGGGGAATCAAACCCAGTTCTCCCAGATTAGAGTCCGCAGACTTAACCACTACACCAAGCTGGCTCTCACCAAACTGAAGCAGCAGAACAAAGTTCAAGTCCAGCGGCACCTTTAAGACCAACAAAGTTTTATTCAAGGTTTGTGGTTTCATGCACATGAAAGTATATACCTTGAATTGTCAGTCTTAGCTAAAAGAGAGCCAGCTTGGTGTGGTGGTTAAGAGCAGCGGACTCTAATCTGGAGAACCGGGTTTCATTCCCTACTCCTCCACACGCAGCCAACTGGATGACCTTGGGTCAGTCACAAGTTCTTTCAGAGCTGTTCTCTCAAGAGCAGTTCTCTCAGAGCTCTGTCAGCCCTACCTAACATCACAGGGTGTCTGTTGTGGGGAGGGGAAGGGAAGGAGATTGTAAGCCGCTTTGAGACTCTGAGTGAAGGGTGGGGTATAAATCCAGTCTCTTCTTCTGCCACTGGACTTAAACTTTGTTGTGTCAAGGAAAAACACGATCTCATGACACGATGTACATTTTTGCTAGAAATTACGGAGAAGGTGAATGGAGCTAGCCACATGGCCGTCGTTTTCAGCAGAAGTCCCGTGTCTACCATAACGTGCTGTTTAGACCTTAGTTCCCGGGCACAAGCCGGGAAGCCCAGGCATGCAGCTATATTTTGACAAGCCGTTCTCCGGAGTACAAACATGTTCAAGACTCGATTGTATAGACGAGATGCCCAAACCATTGGTGGATGCCATGGGAACAGGAAGGAGGGCTTCCAAATAACAGCCGCTGCACCATGGCGACAAAGCCCAGCTCCCTTGATCTCCCCATGCCACACAAAGGAGTTGGTTTGGGGCAGAAGGGGACGGTGGTGGGGGGATAAAAGAGCACGGGGCGGGGGGGGGGGAGCGGAGAGCAGCTGGGAGAAAGGAAGAAAGAAAGGCCCAAGAGAGTTTGAGAACAAAAGCAGAGCACGGAAAGTTGGGCAAGAAAAGAAAGCGAGAGAAAGGACAGCCGCACGCTATGGGACGAGGCAGCGAAAATGTCCTTCGCCCAAAGAGATCCGGCTCGCTCGCTAGCTCTCCCTTTGTGCACAAACTCACAAAAAGAAAACCATTCCCAAAAAACTTGCTCGGAAGTTACAAGCCACCAAAACCAACTATTCCTTTAAAACCTTTTCATGCCGCCTCCCCACCCGATTCCCAAAGCAATTGGAAACATAAAAACAAACTTTTAAAGAATTTTTAAAATTGCCCATAATAAGAGTTGCTGCCCAATAAACACCGTTAGGATTGGGTGACAGAAATGTTATCGGTGCTGTTACAAACTGCACAGGAGTCGATTCGTCCAGGAACGGGGTAAAAGGGTCCGATATGCAAGATCCAAAAGCTCCAAACACAGTCCATCACGGACGCAAGCCGACGCATGCCCGCTGGAAAAAACTGAGCGTCACAGCGCTTAACAGTGTGTTGGATCACATCCAAAGACTCACCCCAGAATCTGTGAAAACAGTTGGAAATTATGTCCTGGAGTTACTATGGAGATACAACCTGTAGTAACAGACCAGAGACTAACATCAGCAGCTACCTGCCCCATGATGTCATTCCAGAGGTGGAATGCGACAGAGAAGAAACAGGAGGAGGTTCCAGTCTCAGACCTCCCTCGAGGGGCAATCCCAATCCAAGGCCTGTGGGCTGCCCCATCCTGCTCCTGAGCAGGCAATTTCCGCACGCTTGTTCCAGAAATTCTCTGTGCATCCTGAGAGAACCAGTCTGGTGTAGAGGTTAAGAGCGCGGACTCTAATCTGGGAGAACCTGGTTTGATTCCCCACTCCTCCACTTGCACCTGCTGGATGACCTTGGGCAAGCCATAGTTCTGTCAGAGCTGTTCTTGAAAAAAGAACAGTTTCTGTCAGAGCTCTCTCAGCCCTACCTACCTCATAGGGTGTCTGTTGTGGGGAGGGGAAGGGAAAGGAGTTTGTAAGCTGCTTTTAGACTCCAAGTGAAGGGTGGGGTATAAATCCAATCTCTTCTCTTCTTCAGATTTCAACACTTTACACAAGACACGCTTCAGGTATATTCACACTACAGGCTTAAACAGCAGGTACAATTAGGATCGGAGAGTCCCAGGTTCAAATCCCTTTTTTCTCATAGAAGCTCTCTAGGTGACCTTGGGCCAGTCATGGACTCTCAGCCTGACCTGCCTCACAGGGTTGTTGTGAGGGTAAAGCAGAAAAGAGGAGAAGGATGTAAGCTGCTGGGAAGAAAGGCAGGGTATAACTGAAAGAAATAAAATAAATTAATAGACTGAGGATTGACGTTCTCGGAGGGGAGCGCAGGGGTCTCCAACAGAGAAATCCCAGGCGCTTGCCAGGATTCTTTGTGGGGAAGCCCAGACAACGGAAGTCAGAGCATGGTCTACAGAAGAAGGTGACTGAATTTATACCCTTCACTCCCCGAAGGAGTCTCAGGGCGGCTTACAATCTCCTTCCCTTCCCTTCCCCACAACAGACACCTTGGGAGGTAGGCGGGGCCGAGAGAGCTCTTTCGAGGACTGCCCTTGAGAGAACAGCTCCGAAAGAACTTGTGACTGACCCAAGGTCAAACCAGCAGCTGTATGAGGAGGAGTGGGGAATCAAACCCGGTTCTCCCAGATTAGAGTCCACGCTCCGAACTGCTACACCAAACTGATATGACTCAGCCACCTTTGGAAACCTCACAGGTCTCAGTGCAGGCAGTGCTTGGAAGGGAACCACCAAGACACGCATGCACACAGCTTTCCCATGTACACTTGTCTTGTGTTCCCCAAGAGAAGAAAAGCGAGGTCTGCAGCTGCTAAGGGAGGTGCAGGAAGGGGCTGGCGAATGTGGGCATATCGAAGGAACAGCGCTTTGTAAATCATTGGGAAGAGCAAAGCGGGGAAATGGCCGGACCCTTCGTTTACACCTTCGCAACAACATTCTTCAACACACACACACACACAGAGTTCTGTTCACCCACCGCCAGACCCGGCCGCCTGTCTCCTTTCGGTAAGCCGGCTGTTTTGATTAGAAAGGCGAGCGGATCCAATCTCGGCGCTTTTCAAATGCACTTCCACGCTGAACGGCGGCTCGGGTTTCATATATTATGTCGAAGAGGGTTTACTTTATTATTATTATTAGCAAAACGACACCCAGCCTGTGCAGAGGGAGAAGACGGGGGTCTTAGGCCCATTTAGGCAAAAAGCAATCTCGCTCCATGTCCAATAACAGAACTCAAAACCGTGCAGGCAAAAGGAACAAACGAAAGCTTATACCCCTCGATAATTTAAAAAGCGAACTTCTAGTTAAATATAAATTACACGATTTCATTCCAGGGCTGTAACTGAGTCGAAGCGGAGCACAGTTCTCCCCCCCCCCCCCCCGGGCTCCACAATGGCGGACAAAACTGCCCATCACTAAAAACAAAGAGGAATTCTTGGGTTTAAGAGGGCGAGAGAGAGACAGACAGACAGAGAGAGAGAATCGCCACAGCTCTAGCAGAAAGAATGCTTGGTGAATGCGTCCACCCAGGCAGGCCTAAATCCAGCATTCCAAGCAACCATCCGGTCTGGTTTACTTCATTGTGTACGGTTAAAAACCGGATAGGGTCAGACCCCTTTCTACAGTGTGACACTGGGAACGCGCACCCCGTTGGAGCGTCATCAGCTGAATTTCAAGGCCGCGCACAAACCAGGTATCAAACGGGATGAAGAAAACGCCGGAACGGAGCGGAACAAGAAAATGGCAACACAGTAGTAAGTCTTATTTACTTCACTTGCATCCTGACTTTCTCCTCCACAGAGACCCATTGTGTGATTCTCCCCTCCTCCATTGTATTCCCACAACAACCCTGTGAGGAAGGTCAGGCTGAACATGAGTGACTGGAACAAGGACGCCCAGCAAGTCCATAGCATGAGTGGGGATTCGAACCTGGGGCTCCTAGCCTGATGCTCTAACCCAGGGGTGGGCAAACTGTGGCTCGGGAGCCGCATGCGGCTCTTTCACATATATTATATGGCTCCCGGCAGGGTGGCTGGGGAAGCTAAATATCATTAGCAAACAAATATCACTGGACAAATTAATATCATTATCAATATCTGCTTTTACCCCTTTTGTTATTATTTTCGGCAGTCTCATTTAATGTTAATAAAAAGCAAATCTGCTTATTTTCCAATAAAAGCAGGTAATATTTGTTCACGTCTTGTGGCTCTCAAACATCTGATGTTTATTCTATGCGGCTCTGACGTTAAGCAAGTTTGGCCATCCCTGTTCTAGGTGGCTCTTACGATGAGTAAGTTGGCCCACCCCTGCTCTAACCACTACATGACACCGGTTGTCGTCCATATAAAGACCCCACCACCACCATACACACACATCACATCCAGTATTTGACACAAAATATAATGGAACGGGAAACCATTTCCCTCGAGTCCCAAACATGCAACGTTTTTCCAAACAACCAGAAAGTATCCCCACCCACCTATCCAAAAATAAGAAGCTACCACTGCTTCTGCTGTTGGCCCCCTAACTAATGCAAATCAGATTGTTTGCATTTATGGCAGGTTCGCTTTCAAGAGATTGTCAAAAGTGTGTGTGTGATGGGGGGGGGGGGGGAATCAGCATTATTTCAATCATCTTAATTGCATGCTATTATCTCCCCTGACCTCGTGACGGCCACATGCTAATAAGAACATCCTAATTGCGTCCCGTTAATCAGCGGCCTGTACTCCACAAGGGCTGTGTGCACACACCCTTCGCCTTTGCCGCTCGGCAGCACCGGCGTCCGGGGCTCCATCCAGCCAAAATCAAGGATCGTGTCCTCCTAATTACTTCTTTTCTAAGAGGCATCTGATCTCCAATTAACAGAACAGGCTCTCTCACTCCCTTTAGGCAATTCATCTCCTGTTAGCCTCGGTGCCTTTCCCCAGCACTGCTCTGCCCACATTCTCCGGGGGCGGGGAATCTCTCGAAATGTCCGTTATTCTGCAATGTACCACGTGGACGAAGGATGCCAGGTAAACAAAGCAGCCCTGGAGTTGATCAAAGACTCCTCCGAAGCATGGAAGGAGGGGGGGAAACCCTCTTTCCTACAGCACCTAACTCCATCTCACCAAAAAGGCGCCCCATCGGTTATGGGGCCACACCAAAACAGAAGCGGGGAAGACCTGCAGTGTCTCAGCCGGGCTTTGTGCTCAGCCGGGGCATGTTTTTGTAATCCTGCCCCAGCCCAGTGGGTGGTGTCGGTGGCTTGAGGCCTTGCATCTGTCGGAACGTAAAACCACAATCAAGCATATTCCTTTCTCGGAGGATTTGGGGGGGGGGGGGGCCGCTAATCTCGTACACAACTATCCATTCCACTTTCCTACGGATTTTGCAAACCTTGGTTTCATCCAATTAGTTTCGACTGGGCATGTGTGCCCGCGGACTGCTTCCGCCACTTTCCCTAGCTGTCTGTGAGTCTCTTTCTTTCGAAGGTTCAGGCCCCGCAATTGCCTCCAGAGCCAACAGCACCCATCAACAACTTGTGAGGGGGGGGGGGAGAAAGTCTGAGCATGGGAAAGTGTGCCGTCCCCACACGTGTGAGTAACCGCTGTCTGCCACAAATGTCTTGGATTTGGGTTCAGAAGACGCAGCAGCCGTGGAGGCCAAAGCCCCCCCCCCCTTCTTACTTTAGACCCATTCCAATATGTGTGTGTCACCCCCTCACTCTCTGTTGTGGAAACGGTACGTGGGAATAGAGAAGTTGGCTTGTCTAGCGACACATCAGCATACATGCTTTAGAAAACAACGGCTGGTAAAAACACAGAAACACCCGAAAAGGCATGAGATCACCAAACCAGCCTTTTCCACCCAAACCCTTTTCAAACGATGTCAGTTTCAAGATGCCAGAAACAGAGAGAGACGCCCCACAACCAACCTAGATGCCAACTTGACCCTCATACACCCTCTAGCAACTCCACCACTGGACCTAACAATACCAACTAGAGCATCTCTGACTCGCCCCCGAATGTCATAAATTTCGAAGGAGGAGGAGGAGTTTATATATTTAGGAGTTAAGGATACCCAGTATCCCTGCGCTGGACAAAGAAATCAGTCCTTACGCAGAAGACTAAATAGGGCGCAAGATAACATTAGAACAGTGACATTATGAAGCCAGAGGGAGCATTCCAGAGGAAATACAACCGAAACTGCCGAATTAGAATTAATGCCTTCCAAACTATCTGCCACCCACTCCAGGTCTTAACAAGGCATTTGTGTTTCTCGCTCCTGATGGGTGCTAATATCTTGCCTATCCAGCCCCTTATATTCCTTAATTAGTTCAGCTATGCCTCTCTAACTTTCTAATTGGATCGCCTTTTCCTGTCTCATCCTGCCGTATGCTAAATTAGGTTAACCCTACTTTGCCTGACTCACAACGGTAGAAAGGGGTCCTCACCTCACCTGCTCCGACTGCTGTTTCGATCCAACCTCTTTTTCACCGGGCCTCTCTCTGCAAGATTCACCCCTGCCCCATCCATTTCCCATTGTTCATATAAACACCCCAGCGGCTTCACGCATCTGATGAAGCGAGGAGAATTTAAACCGGAATAACTGCTCCTTGCCTGTAAAACGCCACTAGGCTCCCGTTTTAAGAAAGCGTTCATCCTTTCCCACAGTCACCGGTCAGAGGTCCCCCTGAAGAGCACAAGCAGTTGTTTATCCCAGCGTCTAGTACTCAGACATGCACTGCCTCTGAACATGGAGGTTCAACTCGGTTATCATGGCCCCATAACCAGTGACACACACAGTAACTTGCATTCATTTGGTTGAGCGCTGCTTTGTTTTCATGCAGTCAGGGATCAAAATCTCCTACACCACCCCCAGGCAAGTAATGGAATAGGTGGTAAGGCCGATCGGATACACCAGGGCTGGGCAAACTGTGGCTCGGGAGCCGCATGCGGCTCTTTCACATATATTATGTGGCTCCCGGCAGGGCGGCCGGGGAAGCTAAAGATCACTAGCAAACAGATATCATTGGACAAATTAATATCATTATCAATATCTGCTTTTACCCCTTGTGTTCTTATTTTTGGCAGTCTCGTTTAATGTTAATAAAAAGCCAATTTGCTTATTTTCCAATAAAAGCAGGTGATATTTGTTCACGTCTTGTGGCTCCCAAACATCTGACGTTTATTCTATGCGGCTCTGACGTTAAGCAAGTTCGTCCACCCCTGTTCTAGGCGGCTCTTACGCGGAGCAAGTTTGCCCACCCCTGGGATATACTATGGAATCTTGCTAGGCTGACTAAGGCATCCTAGTCCCACTGTGTGATTCTGAGAGCATTCCTCTTCCCCACCTGCGCATTTAGAGCATCCAACTGATAAAGAACGAAAGAAAGGCATGCCACTGATAAAAGAAGGCAAAGCCATCCACAGCTGGTATCTGGGTACCCCCTTTGCAGTCAGAGCTCCCCCCCCCCCCAGAAAGGCAGGAGACAAGCGTCCAACCACCATTCCTGGTGGGGGCCACAAACACCCCTTTCCAACCCCAGCAAGGGCAGCAGACTTGGATCCGGGGCAAGATCAATGCAGAAAGGCAGAGGGGGGAGGCACCCTTGTTGGCTGGCCTGGGGGGGGGGAGGTTAATCCGAGGTACCTTACCTCGCATTTCCCCCCCGCCCGCCCGCCCGCCCGCCTCCCCCTCCCCTCCCCTCCCCGGCACCGGCCGCAGAACTTCTCCAAGCCGAGCTCGCCCGGGTCGGCGCGGGGGGGGGGGGCACTCAACCACCAGCTCCCCCCCGAAGACGCGACCTCCTCGCCCGGGGGATCCTCCGCAGCCGGAGACGGCCTACTTCCGAGGGCTGCCAGCCTCCAGGCGGGACCCACCCGGCGCTCCCTCGGCATCCCAGCCCCCCCCCTCCAGTCCCCCCGGAGGACAGGGGCGCTCGGGAGAGGGGTGGGCTCGAGGGCGCCGCCCGCCCGCGGGGCTCTCCGCCCTCCCTCCCCGAACGGCCCCCGCTGGAGCTGGCCACCCTCCCGTCCCGTGCCCCGAGCCTCTCTCCGCGGGGGGCATCACTGTCGTCGTCGGGGGGGGGGGGGGCCTTACCTGCGCGCCAGGCGACCAGCAGGAGGAGGAGGCGGGCGAGCCGGCAGAGGAGCCGCGGCGATGGGCGGCGGCGGCGGCGGCCGGGGGAAGCCATCGGGGGCAGCGGCGGCGGCTCCTCCAGGCGGGCGCACGTGGGGCCCCTCCGGCGGGGCTGGGCTCAGGGCCGGGGCGGGCGGCGGGGGGCGCCGTCTGGCCGGCCGGGCAGCAGCCGCAGCAGCAGCAGCAGCAGCATCGCGGCGGGCTAGGCTGGGCTGGGCTGGGCTGGGCGGGCTCCGCGCTCCCTCCTTCCTTCCCTCCCTCCTTCTCGACGGCGCAGCGCCCCAGCCTCGCCTCGCCTCGCCTCGCCTCGCGGGGGCCCCGCCGGGGCAGAACAAAAGAGGCCGCTGCGGCCGCCGCGCTCGCTCCCTTCCCCAGCCCCCCCCCCCCAACACACACACACGGGCCGGCCGGCCGGCCCACTGCCCGCTCCGCTCCGCCCCCGACGGGCCCGCCTCCGCCCCCGCGCCGGACTCCGGAGCCCAAACGGGGCGGGGCGGGGCAGGGAGCTTCCAGTTGCCGGCCTCCAGGCGGGGGCGGGGGATCTCCCGGAATCACTACCGGGTGCACTTCTGCTCACCGCCCCAGTGTGCCCTCGAAGCGGAGTTGGTGGGGGCTAGCTCACCGGTTTCTAGCCTCTGGCGCACACATATTTTTTGTCTTCAGGAGGAGGGCTCCGGACCAGTGTTCCCTCGAAGCTGAGTTGGTGTGAGCTAACTCACAGTTTTTGAGCCTCTGGCTCACACATTTTCGCCTTGGCTCAGGAAGGAGGGCTCCAGAGCAAACGAATCTATGCAGGAGCCGAAACGCTCGCGCACCACTTTAAGGCCAGTCGCTCACAAAGTAGAATTTTTGCTCACAAGACTCCACAGCTTAGAGGGAGCATTGCTCCAGACTCATTTCTGCAGGGGCCAAATCGCTCGCTCGCCGCTTGAATGCCAGCAGCTCACCAAGTAGAATTTTTGCCCCCCAAGACTCCACGGCTTAGAGGGAGCATCGCACCACACCTAAATATGTATATATATTACAGCACTGGAGTCAGTGTGGGAAAGGGCCACTAGAATGACAAAAAGGTTTGGGACGCTTTCCCTGTGAAGAAAGGTTGAAGCGCTTGGCGCTCTTTAGCTTGGAGAAACGACGGCTGAGGGGTGACATGATCGAGGTTTACAAGATGATGCATGGGATAGAGCAGGTGGAGAAAGAAGTCCTTTTCTCCCTTTCTCACAGTACAAGAACTCGTGGGCACTCCATGAAATTGCTGAGCTGTCCTTCCTCCCCCAAAGAGTGATTCACACACGGAATCCACTGCCACAGGAGGTGGTGGCGGCTACAAGCATGGACGGCTTCAAGAGGGAACTGGATAAACATCTGGAGCAGAGGTCCATCAGTGGCTGTTAGCCACAAGGTACAGATAGGAACTCTCAGTCTGGGGCAAGTGATGCTCTGTATTCGTGGGGCTTGGGGGGGGGGGGGTAAACACTGGGGGGGGGGCTTCTGGTGTCCTGGCCCTGCCAGTGGACCTCCTGAGGGCACCTGGTGTTTTTGGCCACTGTGTGACACAGAGTGTTGGACTGGGTGGGCCTCTGGCCTGACCCAACATTGGGTTCTCTTTATGTTCTTATTAAACATATGGAGCAGAGGTCCATCAGTGGCTATGAGCCACGAAGTATAGATAGGAACTCTCAGTCTGGGGCAAGTGATGCTCTGTATTCTTGGTGCTTGATGGGAGGGCTTCTAGTGTCCTGGCCCCACCGCTGGACCTCCTGATGGCACCTGGTATTTTTGGCCACTGTGTGACACAGAGTGTTGGACTGGAGGGGCCACTGGCCTGATCCAACATTGGCTTCTTTTATGTTCTTAATCCTAGAGGGGGGCTGTCTTTGCAAGCTGGGGAGGGGCTGAGCTGAAGCCATGTTGCAGGGGGGCTGCATGGTGCATGGTTCCACTGCTGGACCCCATTCGAGATGCCAGGCTCCCTGTGGGGCTTGGGGGTCTCCCAGAATGGCACTCCTCTCCAACCCTCCAAGAGCCGCCAAGATGAGTCTGTCTGCAGTAGCAGAAAAGAAGAAGAAGAGCTTAGATTTATACCCCGCCCTTCACTCACTTGGAGTCTCAGAGCGGCTTACAAACTCCTTTTCCCTTCCCCTCCCCACAACAGGCACCCTGTGAGGTAGGTGGGGCTGAGAGAGCCCTTTCCCAAGCTGTCCTTGAGGGAACAGCTGGTCCAGAGCTATGGCTTGCCCAAGGTCATCCAGCCAGGCGCAAGTGGAGGAGTGGGGAATCAAACCCGGTTCTCCCAGATTAGAGTCCGCGCACTTAACCACTACGCCAAACTGGCTCCACCAAACTGGCTACACCAAAGAGCAAGGGCTGTGATCACACACTCACTAAATAGTGCACTCTTGATCCACTTTGCGTGCACTTTCGAACTGGATTTTGCCAGTTCACACAGTAAGATCCAGTTGGAAAGTGGACTGAAAGTGCATTATTTTAGAGTGTGATCGCAGCCCAACAGTACTTTCACACCTGCTGAATAATGGACTTTTTTGGGGGGGGGGAAGGAGTATTTTTTTGCATTGTGTCTCGGGTTGCCACCAGGTCTGAGTTGGAAAATACCTGGAGATGGGGGGTGGAGCCAGGAGAGGGTGGGGTTTGGGGAGGGGCCTGTTATGTATCTAATGGCAACAGCCACATGGCTACCGCTGAGCACATGGCCAGACAATAGCTAGGTCGGATCCTAAGTGTCCCCCAATGAAAGGGTCCAAATATTCAAACGGACCTATGATTGCCAGTGGCAGGAAACTAGCCCTATCACACCTTTTGGGCGAGGTCGGGGGTGCGGTTTACCTGGGAATATAAGCAGCCACCTGACATCCGTTTACCATGCTTCATCCAAACCTGAAATAAACATGCGTGCTGATTTCACTGCTATCGGTCTTCAACTCTAGTACTTTCCAGGGCCTCGGCAGGGTGCAATGCCATAGAGTCCACCCTTCAAAGCAGCCCTTTTCTCCAGGAGAGCTGATCTCTGTCAGCTGGGGATCAGTTGCAAAAGCGGGAGATCCCCAGGCCCCACCTGGAGGCTGGCAACCCTAATTGCGTGTGTGCGGTCAGACCTCAGAAATCAAGCAGGGCCGACCCTGTGGCAGATATTTGGATGGGAGACCTGCAGAGAATAATGCCCTTTCAGTCCACTTTTAGTGTGCGTTGCCGCTGGCTTTTGCTGTGCGCAAGGCAAAATCGACTCACACTTGAAGGACTAACTGAATTCGTGGCAGGGGAGGAGATTTCATGAGCCACTGCTCACTACTTCAGCCCCTTAAAGACAAAAAAAAATAATTGGGGCAGGGGAGGAGCATTCCTGAGTCACTGGGAAGTGAGCAGTGACTCACAGGAAGTCCCAACCTGCCACAGATGTTATTCCTCAGGGATCAGCTCCCCTGGAGAAAATCGATGCTTTGGAGGACTCTTCAGGCATTGGCATTGTCCCCCAGACCCCCAGGTCCCGGTCTTCCCCAGGCTCCATCCCCAGATCTCCAGGAAGTAGGGTTGCCAGCTCCAGGTTGGGAAACTCCTGGAGATATGGGCATGGAGCCTGGGGAGGGCAGGGACCCCAGTGGGGTACAGTGCCATGGAATCTACCCTCCAAAGCATCCATTTTCTCCAGGGGAACTGAGCTCTGTAGTCCGGAGATGAGCTGTAATTCCGGGGGATCCCAAGGTCCCACCTGGAGGCTGGCACCCCTAAGTTCAACCATGTGGCTTCTGGACTCCTTCAAAACTAGGGTCGCCAGCTGGGGAAACTCCAGGAGATTTGGAGGCTGGGGAGGGCAGGGACCTCAGTAGGGCTGCCAGCCTCCAGGTGGGGCCTGGGGATCTCCTGCTTTTACAACTGATCCCCAGCTGACAGAGATCAGCTCCCCTGGAGAAAATGGCTGCTTTGGAGGGTGGACTCTTATGGCCTTGTACTATGCTGAGGCCCTTCCCCTCCCCAAACCCCGCCCTCTCCTGGCTCCACCCCCAAAGTCTCCAGGTATTTTCCAACCCAGACTTGACAACCCTAGACCTCAGTGGGGTGCAATGCCACGGAGTCCACCCTCCAAAGCATCCCTTTTCTCCAGGGGAACTGAGCTCTGTAGTCCGGAGATGAGCTGTAATTCCAGGGGGTCCCCAGGTCCCGCCTGGAGGTTGGCATTCCTACTTGGCACTGCATGTCTGGACCATGTCTGTTGTGGGCACATGTGGGAAAAGCCCAGTTCCTCTTTTTGAATTCCACTCAGCCTGGGTGGGATGGTTTGTACTGGGGGAGGGGGGAGGTTATTCCTTCCCGCCGCCCCATTCTCTCCATTTGGGGATCTTCAAGCAAATCTTTTCTTCTCTTTTCTTTGCATTCCCCCCCCCCAATGCTCTGCCAGTGGCATTTGCACAATGCTAATAGCTGGGATGGGTTGGGGGGGGGTCACTGACACTCCTGGCAACAATAGGAGACTCTGGGAAGAGGGGCTGGAATGCGAGAGCGGCCCACTGGCAGAGGAGAAGTGGGCTGGGCCTGCAGGAGTCTCTCTTTTCCCAGGGGCCCTTTTCCTGTCCTCCATGCATCAATAGCAAGAGGCTTTTCTCTGTCCGTTCTCGATTGGATGCAGCGGAAAGGCTCAGCTGGGCTTTCAAGCGCCACCTTCTGAAAGGAGCTGCCTCCGAAACCCAACAAAAGAGTTATGCATTTGGAGAAAGTCAGACAAATCCCGGCAGACCCTTGCTGGGGGAATATCACCTTTTTCCTGACACAGATTTGGCTTTTGGTCAGCTCCGGGAGCAAAGAGAAGTGCCGATGTCTCCCAGTCCGGAGACTGAACGGGAGAGAAGGTGACACGGTAGACCCCAATCTCAGCAGATCTCAGGTGCTGAGTGGGGCCGGTACTTGGATGGGAGACCACCACGGAAGGCTCTGCAGAGGAAGGCAATGGCAAACCACCCCTGCTCCTCACTTGCCTTGGAAGTCCCTTGCTGGGGTCACCAGAAGTCGGAAGCTAAGCAGGGCTGGGAGACCACCAGGGAAGGCTGTGCGGAGGCAGGCAAATGGCCAACCATCGCTGCTTCTCACTTGCCTTGGAAGCCCCTTGCTGGAGTTGGTTGCAAGTCAATTACACTACACCACTTCACAAACACGCACACACACACACACACAACAGAATCTCAAGCTGCTTCCCAGTTAAGCCATGTGTGCAGCCTGAGCTTTTGCATGTCTACTCAGAAGTAAGCCCTGCAGAAGGACTGACTCCCAGGAAAGCAGACAGAAGAGAAGAGAAGAGAGAGAGAAGAAGAGATTGGATTTATACCCCGCCCTCCACTCCCCAAGGGAGTCTCAGAGCGGCTTACAAACTCCTTTCCCTTCCCCTCCCCACAACAGACACCCTGTGAGGTAGGTGGGGCTGAGAGGGCTCTTTCCCAAGCTGTCCTTGAGAGAACAGCTGGTACAGAGCTATGGCTTGCCCAAGGTCATCCAGCCAGGTGCAAGTAGAGGAGTGGGGAATCAAACCCGGTTCTCCCAGATTAGAGTCCGCACACTTAACCACTACACCAAACTGGCTCTCAAAGGCCTCTGCCTTTGCCTTTTGGACCAATTCATGTCGAATCGGTTCCAGTCAAGCTCATGGGTGCACTGGATCCCATGCTGGCTTTTTTGTCCATCCTCAGTCCACTGTCAGTCACCTTAATTGAGTGACTTCGAGTTCCAGTCTTATGGGGGCGAGACAGCTTCCCCAGCTGCCATCTCCCCCCTGTTGATAACTTTTATAAGCCTCTGCCACGTGTCTCCTGCTTGTCCCTCTAGCATCTTGATTCCACTCCCCCCCAAAAAAACACACAAAGTGCTTTAGGATTCCATCACAGGGCAGAGAAACTCCACGTTCAGAGGCAGTCAACCTCTGAATCCCAGTTAGGGTTGCCAAGTCCTACTTACCTAATGGCGGGGGGGAGTCCTTCTTGGCCCGGGAGCTCCCTCGGTGCGCGCACCCAGTGACGTCACCCGGAAGTGACGTCACCCGGAAGTGCCGTCACCCGGAAGTGACATCACCACGTTGGGGGCGTTGCCAGAGCGTCGCCCTGGCAACGCCCCCAACGTGCTGACGTCACTTCCGGGTGACGTCATTACGATGGGGAAAGTCGTCCTGGCAGGACAACTTCGGGGGTGGGGTTCCCCCCGCCGGCCGAATGCTGGCCGGCGGATCGGGAACCCCTGTAGCGGGGGATCCCCCACCCCCCGGGCTGACTTGGCAGCCCTAATCCCAGTGCTAGGAGGCAATATTAGGGGAAGGCCTCAGCCTCCATGCCCTGTTGTTGGCCCTCCAGAGGAACTGGTTGGCCACTGTGTGAGACAGGATGCTATACTAGATGGACCTTCACTGGTCTGACCCAACAGGGTTCTTCTTTTGTTTCTTATCAGAGCAGGGCCTCGGCCTCTCTGCCCTCTTGGTTGACCCTCCAGAGGAACTGGTTGGCCACTGTGTGAGACCGGAGGCTGGACCAGACGGACTATTGGTCTGATCCAGCAGCAGGGCTCTTCTGATGTTCTTACACTCCGACTCCATGATCGCTTTGAGTATCTCTGTGATACATCTGCTACCATTTCCCACTAGCAGTAGAAGCTCAGAGCTTCTCTGACTCAGCAGGGTTTGAGCGGGGCGCTCTTCCCTCCCCCCCTTCCCTCCCCCCCCTTCCCCTTTATTTGAACCACCCCTCGCTGGAGTAGATTCTGTTACAAACCACTGAAATCATATTTTACCACTTGCCAGCCAAAGCCGCGTGTGGTGGGGTTCATTTCACAGAGGAACTACCGAATCCCGCAACCGCCGCTAACAGATGATGCCTGTGGTAATAACAATTCCAGCTGCAGCGGGAATGATTGGGCTTCCTTCGATCATGATGAAAAGAGAAAGAGAGAGAGACTGTGATGACGGGGGAGGCCAACGGTGCCTTCTCGGCTCGCGTTTTGATGTTTTAGGCCAGGATTACGTCATGGCAAAATATTGTAGAAGTCCAGTGGCGCCTTAAGAGACTGATAAAAATGTATTCCGTTAAGTCTGAGCTCAAAGTAAGCACCGCGTAATGAAAGAACTCGTGCTGAGATAAATGTTACTCTTCTTTCAGGTAACAGGAAAAAAGGGGGAAAGACTCAACCCTAAATGAATTGAGGGACTAAAAGTTTGGGGAAAAGAAACCAAAAGCCACTCTGAGACTCCTTCGGATAGTGGAGGGTGGGATATAAATCCAAGGTCCTCCTCCTCCTCCTCCGCCAGAGGAACTCGTTGGCCACTGCGTGAGAAAGAATGCTCAACTAGATGGACCATCATTGGTCTGATCCAGCAGGGCTCTTCTCATTCTTATGAAGCCCACGGCCTCTATGCCGTGTTTTTGGCCCTCCATGTAGCCACTTGGTGTAGTGGTTAGGAGCGTGGACTGTAATCTGGGAGAACTGGGTTTGATTTCCCTACTCCTCTACCTGTAGCTGCTGGTGTGACCTTGGGTCAGTTGCAAGTTCTCTCAAGGGCAGTTCTCGAAAGAGCTCTCTGAGACCCACCTATCTCACAGGATATCTGTTGTAGGGAAGGGAAGGGAAGGGAGATTGTAGGCCGCTCGGAGACTCCTTTGGGTAGTGAAGGCCAGGGTATCAATCTATTCTCTTCCTCCTCCTCCTGAGGAAATGGTTGGTTACGGTGTAAGACAGGACTAGATGGACCACTGGCCTGATCCAGCAGGGCTCTTCTGATGTTCTTATGACTAAGTTGAACTGGGTGGGGGGAAGATTTGCAGGGGAGAAATTGCAGGAGGGAAAGGATCAAGTACCCCCCCCCCCCGGCTTGTCCATCCTGCCACTGCCCCCCCCCCCCATGTTAACATTACGGGGAAAACGTGGGATTAGAAGCCCTTCCTTCGAACATCTGCCCATAATGTGCCTGTCCATCTCCAAGACCGGGGCAGTCTGTTAGCTGATCCATGCACCCTTTGGCATTTTACATCTCTCCCCTTTTCATAATTAAGTCGAACATCTGGTTCGCCTTCTTTCCTAGCTGCTGCTGCACCCGCCACAGATGTTTTCCTCCCGATGACCACGCAAGCATGCAAATCTCTTTCCTGATTGGTTAGAGTTCATTTCAAACTGATCAACATGTATGTAAACAACCGTGACTGGCAGGTCCAATACAGTGGGTTGGGGGGGAGGCAAAGGGTACCTAACTGTACTCAGGTGGGTTGAATCCCTCAGGTTGCTCCTTTTCGCTCCCTTTTACCGAAGCCGGAAGCTCTTTTTTTAATAGGAATGAAGCTATACTACAAAGCGCTCGGAAAGAGTGGCATTTCCAGATTCCTCCGATTTGTTCTCACAACCACCCTGTGTGGTAGGCTAGGCTAAGGGAGCGCAACCGGCCCAAAGTCACTGGGAAGCTTCCATGGTAGAGTGGTAGAGATTTGAACAGAGGTCTCCCAGATCCTAGGAAGACTCTAACCTGTACACCTTGCTGGCTTTCGGTCCACTGTTTGTATGGTGGATACGATCCTTGGTGGCATGAATTATTAAAGGTTTCCCTTGCTCAAAAGCCAGTCAAGTCCAACTCTAGGGGGCAGTGCTCTTCTCCATTTTCAAGCCGAAGAGCCAGCGCTGTCCGAAGACTTTTCCATGGCCATGTGGCTGGCGTGAATTATTGTCCACCGTTATTTTAATCACACTGTTACTCTTGTTGTTCCTCTCTAGAGCACTCAAGAGGGGCTTTTGTGAGTTGCCGTTTTTGTGCTGCAGTCACTGTCTCCGATTGTGGTGCATCGTGGCTGTCCGGTGTAAGAAGGAAGGTGAGGTTCTCTGGCGGTTTCCCATCCCGAAGCTGTGAGCCCAGCGGCTGTCAGTTCAAACCTCACCTCAGCACACAGTCATAAGAACTTAAGACTTGTTGGATCGGGCCAATGGCCTATCTGCGGCACATACTCTGTGTCACACAGTGGCCAAAACCCAGGTGCCATCAGGTGGTCCACCAGCGAGGCCAGAACTTCAGAAGCCCTCCCACTGTTGCCCCCCAAGCACCAAGAAGACAGAGCATCGCTGCCCCAGACAGAGTGTTCCCTCTAGACCAGGGGTGTCAAACATGCAGGCCGGGGGCTGGATCAGGCCCCCAGAGAGTTTCTATCAGGCCCACAAGGGACTGGCTGTCTCCTGCTTCTTCCTCCAGTTCTGCTGCTGCTGCTGTTGCATCATAGTTTGCTTTCCCAGACTCTCTCAATCGCTCAGGAGAGATAGATAAGCAAGTTTCTGCTCCCTGCCCTGGGCTGAGGCTCCTCCCCCTCCCCTTCCCAGATTGCTACAGCACAGACATTTTGATGCAATAATTCAGAGCAAGAAGTGTCAGTTATCAGAGACTGTTAAATAAAATATTGCAAGACTGCTAATGTTTCAAGTATGTTTTTATTTTAAGTTTAAAAAAATCTTTGTGTTTATCTCTGCTACCTGGCGTTACATTTTATGACACACATGGCCCCACCCGACAAGAGTCCAATTTATGTCAAATCCGCCCCCCCTTAACAAATGAGTGTGACACCCCCGTTCTCTGCCTTGTGGCCAAGAGCCACTGATGGACCTCTGCTCCAGGTGTTTCTCCAATCCCCTCTTGAAGCTGTCTATGGTTGTAGCTGCCACCGCTTCCTGCGGCAGTGAATTCTATGTCTCAGTGGCTCTTTGGGTGAAGAAGGGCTTCCTTTTCTGTGTTCGTGAATTTCATGGAGTGCCCACAAGTTCTTGTATTGTGAGAAAGGGCAAAAAGTGCTTCTTTCTCTGCCTTCTCTAGCCCATGAATAATTTTGTAAACTTCTATCATGTCATTTTTCCAAGCTAAAGAACACTAATCTCTTTAACCTTTCTTCCATCCCCTGAATCATTTTAACTGCCCTTTTCTGCACCTTTTCAAGTGCTATATCTTTTTTGAGGTCCAGCAGTCACTGGACAGCCACGATGTCCTCTCTCTCTCTCTCTCGCACAGAAGCCACCTGGAACTTGAGGGCACATTCTACCACCATCCTGCAGCGCTTCTTGTAATGGCTGTTGTTCTACTGTACATGAAGTGCTTTGAACAAATGCTAAATATTATTATTAAATCAATGATGATGGATGATGATAAAGAAGAAGAAGATGATTAGAAGTACCCGAAAGAGTCTCAGAGCGGCTTACAATCTCCTTTCCCTTCCCCTCCCCACAAGACACCCTGTGAGGCAGGTGGAGCTGAAAGAGCTCTTTCGAGAACTGCCCTTGAGAGAACAACTCTGAGAGAACCGTGATGGACCCAAGGTCACACCAGCAGCTGCACGTGGAGGAGTGGGGAATCAAACCCGGTTCTCCCAGATTAGAGTCCGTGCTCCTAACCACTTCACCAAACTGGCTCTCGATCATTTGCAACAGGCCATCAATTCATCTGATCCTTTTTAAAGCCATCCTGTTGCAGTGTGTTGCTTGCCTCTAAGGAGAAAATGCAGATGCACATTTTAAACAAACAAGAGAAGCAGCTGTCACCATATTGCATGGTGCCTCATTCACCAAAAGATGCCCCCCCCCCTCCAAATAAACAAAACACAAACCACCGGAAAAGAACAAAAACTACTGCTTTTATTTTGTTTTTAAAACAAGCATGAGGTAGTTGTGTTGTTAAAAAAAAAAACCCAATACAGAAATAGTAGTAAAATCGCTATGCTACAACGTACTCTATGCAACTGTGGTGTTTTTTTTTTCCTTTTTATAAAATTAAATAAAATAAAGATGCTCTGAGGAAATAAAAAATACATTGTCATACATTTAAAAAAGGAGAGAAAGCGACCAATACCTAAAATATTAGGTACAAGAACCTACGGGCACCCTCCGGCCGAAGTCCTTCTACGCACAAGCACCTCCGAAGGAAAACGGAGCCGAAAACGGGCCCCATTCCGTTCAGCGGAGCTGGCGGGACAGAAGGTTGCCTTGGATTGTGCCCTCTGTTAATATCAAAAGTCCAGGCTGGCGAGGTGACCCAGTTAGCTGGAGAAGGTTCTCTATTTTCAGTAGTTGTTAGAAGCACTTGTTGAGTGTGTATATAAAGCCACCGTTATCTGCCTGGTAGAAACGAAGGCCCGACCGTCACCCAAATGAGCCCCTCTTGCTGTCCAGTTCTAAGCTCCACAAGACCGAGTGGCAAAGCTCTGCAAGGACTGTGCCGCTTCAGGCGGCAGAGCATGTGCGTGGATGCATTCTGCAAATGTGAACTCTCTCTTTTTAAAATGCACACCCAAAATCAGCATGTCCGGCAACATCAAAACAGTCTCCTCAGAACAGCAGAGGCGAGCGTTCGAACAGGCCAACTGTAACTCCTTCTGCAGGTTTATGGTGGTAGAGTCCAGGAGGCGCTTTCTCCATTGGGTTCCCCTGAATGTATAAACCGGCCCTAAATACTGCAGCTCCTGGCAACTGCCTCACTCGAGAGTGCACGTTTTTCTTCATGATGCTGCGAAAATGCAGAGGAAGCAGACGGGGTATGAAAAGCCCTCACAGGGAGCAATTGGAAGTTGCCTCCCCGCAGTGACTGGTTTGCATGCATCAGTTCTTGAAGAATTGCAAGCATTTCGAACCACGGGTTGGCAACTAGACGGGTTGGCGGGCCAAAATCGAGAGCCTCGGAGGTCAGGGGAGAGCCTCGTTTCTACCGATTCCTCTTTCCCTCCCACTGTTCCCCCCCCCCCCAAGCATCACTTGCCCCAGACCAAGAGTTCCTATCTATACCTTGTGGCTAATGGCCGCAGATGGACCTCTGCTCATTCACACATTCACTTCTCGGAAGGTTACATATCAAAATGATAGATTTTAGTTACTGAATGGCAACTGAATGGCAAACTGTACACGTCCAATCCAAATGGAAAACCATCTAAGTTCAGAACAAACAAATTCCTGTGTAGAATCCAAAGAGATTTGTATCCAAGGAGTCCAAAGAAGAGATAACCAGATTTGAATGTATCAGAAGAGAAGTTTATCACATAGGAGAGATCAACTTAGTGTGCTTGCAATATTTTCAGATTGTTTATTCTTCTAGAGTTGATACTTGTAATGGGTCAACTCCCCCCCCCCCCCCCAGCTTTGGATATTTGTCTACCATCGAGTCTTGGCTTGAGGAAAAGCCCCGCAACTTGAAATGAGCAACGTTCAAATCTGGATATCTCGTCCTCTTTGGACTCCTTGGATTTTACACAGAAATTTGTACTGAACTTAGATGGTTTCCCATTTGGACTGGACTTGTATAGCTTTCCCTTTAGTAACTAAAATCTATAATTTTGATACGTAACCTTCTGAGAAGTGCATATGCTAAAAAGTAAGGATATTATATGAAAAATAAGGAAACATGACTTGTTTGATGACTTTATTTTTTGCCCACTGTATTACAGTTTCTTTGTCTTCCGTGGGCTGCTGGCTGGTGACCATTGGCATAAAGATCGGGTCCTCGATAAAGAAGAAGAGGAGATTGGATTTATACCCCGCCCTTCACTCACTTGGAGTCTCAGAGCGGCTTACAAACTCCTTTCCCTTCCCCTCCCCACAACAGACACGCTGGGAGGTAGGTGGGGCTGAGAGAGCTCGGAGACAACTGTCCTCGAGGGAACAGCTGGTACAGAGCTACGGCTTGCCCAAGGTCATCCAGCAGGTGCAAATGGAGGAGTGGGGAATCAAACCCGGTTCTTCCGGATTAGAGTCCGCGCACTTAACCACTACGCCAAACAGAAAAGACCTCCAGGGTTGCTCATGGGGACCATATAAACCAGCCCACTGGAAAACTCGAAAGAGGATTTTTTTTACTTTCTGAAAAGAAAGTGAATCTACAGTATGTTCCACCTGCTTCCAAAAAAGCCCCTCAGCTTGCCTGCTCCATTCCCCTTTCCTCTGCTGGCAACTTCTGCTTTCGTGGGAAACTATGGCTTAACGGTCACGTCCAGGTCACAAAGTATGATCTGTCCCCTGCCATGACTGCCAGGATTGCAAACTCTGAGTGAGCCCTTGCTTGGATCCTGTTTGTAGACAAGCAAATCACAGTCGGTGACTAGGATACCGCTTTCGACTCTGTTTCCTGCGGAAGGAAAATTCTTTTGCAGCTGGGCTGATGGCAAAGGAAGGGGGAAGTCAGCCCATCTATATCTCAGGCACATTCCTGTAATGGCCAGCCATGTTTGCCACAAAAGTAAACTGCCCCAGAGCGTCTTCACACAGTTTGACTAATTATGCACCTGCGGAAGTGTCGTTAAGGAATAAAACTCTGGCCAAATGCACCCATTTCAAGGAGAGCTGTGTCGTGCGGGGAAACCCCAGCCCCAGGTGCTGTCCTGCTCTCCATGCAACATAGGCACCAACGCAACAAGTTTGCACGGCGTCTCATGTCCGTCTGTCTTAGTTTGAATCGACTGATAAAGCCTGCAGAATAAGTGAAATATATTTTCAGTCGCTGCTTAACACCCTTTAACCATCCTTAACGTCACACACAAAATTGCATGCAAGCAATTTTTATTGGGGAGAAATGTCTCCCGCTTTTGTGTGAAACCGGAGACTGACAACAGTTTTGGAGAACTGAAAGTAGCTCGAGAGAGTGTCCCTTCCTGTGACGCATGCTCATCTTTCTTTGGTCCCACCAGCACCTCTGGTCAAACAGGCTTTGACTGTTTTTGAAACAATAGAAAAAAACCTATCAAACCTATTTAACCAGAGGCAAAAAGTGAGATAAAGGTGTAGTAATGAACATATGCTCCGAAAAACTTACATTGTCTTTCTTTAGCCTCTGTTTATATCTTCAAGCGGAGCTCAGACTGGGGTAACACGTCTAGCAATTGCTCCAACTAAATGTGTTTGCAAATGGGCAAATTTCTATTCTCCTAATGCAGTTTCCCCCAGCATTTCCAGATTTGGATGCTGTTAGAATTTGGGGGGCGGGGGGAGGGATGCGGACTGCAGAAGTAATTAATTTGGCAAGCTGATACTTCAGACTATTGTGTTGAAAGTCATCAAGAAGTCTTGCATTTTGTTTTAGAAAGAGAGAGCTGGATTTGGGGAACTCCTCTTCTTTAGCCACAGCTACAGCTGCAAGTCTGACCACTATGACCAGTGGCAGAAACCAGCAATTCAGGGGCGGTTCTGGGGGTCAGTGTCCATCTTGGGGCTAGGGGAAGAGGGCAGGATCAGAGACCCTCAACCCATTCAGGCTCAGTGCCAGAAAGAATGGAGGTGAACCGCCTCCATTCTGCTCTCCCCCCCCACACACACACCGCTGTTTTCCTCCACCCCAAGAGTCTGGTGACTCTCCTAGGCTGAGCTGGCAACAGCCACTACCACCTGAAGGTGGATCTGACCCTACTTTCCCTGCGCCACGCCTGTGTTCTTAAGTCATAGACCCACAACATCAGATCTGCAGGACAAGGTCCCTTCACGCCGGATCCAATGCACACGGTAACAGAATGGAGCTACGCGGATCTGGGGGAAAGATGGGCTGGGTGCGGCCCAAGACCCTTGGCAAAGCCCACCCCTCCCCACTCTTCCTCATGCACTGCCCCTCCTCCGCAGAACATCTGCTCAGTTTTGCAGACCGAGGGTCGTAGGAGAGGAAACGGCGAGGTCTGCGGGGGAGTGGACCTTAGAGCCCCGACGCAAATGGCACACGGAAGGTTCCCCTCTCGTAAATGCTCTCTGAGAGGCCGTTTCCCGCCCTCGCACACATGGAGCTGCCTTCTGCTGAACCAGACCCTGGGTCCGCCAAGGCCTGCATCGTCCACTCAGACTGGCAGCGACTCTCCAGGGTCTCAGGCGGAAGTCTTTCCCATCACCTCCTACTGCCTGGTCCTTTTAAACTGGAGCTGCTGCCGGGGATTGAACCGGGGACCTTCGGCACGCCAAGCAGACGCTCTGCCACACTGAGCTACAGCCCCTCCTCTCCTTTTCATCCAGACACCAAATTATGAGGCTCTTTAGTACCATCGAAGATGCTATGCGATTTCTAGCTTTGCTGGGGCCAGCAATTTAGTCAAATGCCCTCTTCAAAGGTGGTGCGTGCATGCTACGTTCTCAAACGCTGTGGGAGAATGGGTTAGGCTAGATAGGCCCCCACACAGCAAAACCTGCGACTGGCTTTTGGGGAAAACGTCACAGGGGGCAGGGTCCACGCTCTCTCCCTCTCCCTGAAGGAGGTCAGAGTCCCCGCTCCCCACTGAGTCAAGGCGTTCCCCAGGCCTGGGAAACCCGGCGGCCATCTTGTGAGTCTGCCTCTCAGGCCTCAATAACGCCACAGGGGCCTCGGCGGCACCCTCTTCTTCCTGGGTCTCCTCGGAGTGGCCGGGAGAAGCCTTCTGAGATGGGTCTCCCTGTGCGGGGAGGTGTTTTGGGCCCCGGTCCTCAGCAAGGGGCCCGTCTGCATCCAGCATGCGGAGCTGTGAGTCGTAACCTCTGTTGGAGGCCAAGAAATCAGAATGGACGATGACCTCCGCTTCCATCTGGTTGAGGGTGCCGGGCACTTGCTCCCTCTTCCCTTCATTCTGTATTTATTCAAGAGACAAAAGAAAAGAGAGCGACTTTCAGTGAAATAATTCCAGGGTCGCCTGTGTAAAAACAAAACAAAACAGGAGGCTAGTCCGGTTACCAAAGCACTTGGGCTTACTATAACCTCTTCTTCCTTTGGGGTAATGGTGAAGAGCAGCGGACTCCAATCAGGAGAACAGGGTTTGATTCCCCACTCTTTCTCCACATGCAGCCAGCTGGGTGACCTTGGGCCAGTCACAGTTCTCTCAGAGCTCTCTCAGCCCCACCTGCCTCATAAGGTGCCTGTTGTGGGGAGAGGAAGGGGAGGAGATTGTAAACCACTTTGAGACTCCGAGTGAAGGGCGGGCTATAAGTCCAATCTCCTCCTCCTCTTCTCTTGTTTATTTATGTAGTTCACTTGCATCTTCCTTTTCTCCCCAGTGGGAACCCAAAATGGCTTACAACATTCTCTCCTCCTCTGTTTTTTTCCTCACAACAGTCCTGAAAGGTAGGTTAGGCTGAGGGTGTGTGACTAGCCAACTTCCAGGCCACGACTGGGAATTCACATCTGATCCTCCCGGATCTTAGTCCAACACCCCAAGCACTTCGCCACACTGGCCTGGATCCTGCGGAGGATCTCCGTAAATGGGAGACGGGCCATTTTTTAACTGATGAGCCATTCCTGCTGCAGACTTTTGACTGCCCCCTCAAGGAGCATGTGGCAGAACTCACACTTTTACAAATGGGAAACAAATAGGCTACCTTCTTTGTTACTAGATCACAGTGTTAGTCTGTCCGTAGCAGCAGAAAAGAGCAAGAGTCCGGGAGCACCTTAAAGACTGACAAAATTCGGGGCAGGGGAGGAGCTTTCCTGAGTCACTGCTCACTTCTTCAGATACCTGAAGAATACAGATCAAGATGTAGATGTAGAGCAAGATGGGAAGAAGAAGAAGAAGAAGAGATTGGATTTATACCCCGCCCTTCACTCCCCAAGGAAGTCTCAGAGCGGCTTACAAACTCCTTTTCCCTTCCCCTCCCCACAACAGACACCCTGTGAGGTAGGTGGGGCTGAGAGAGCTCTTTCCAAGCTGTCCTTGAGAGAACAGCTGGTACAGAGCTATGGCTTGCCCAAGGTCATCCAGCCAGGTACAAGTGGAGGAGTGGGGAATCAAACCCGGTTCTCCCAGATTACAGTCCGCACACTTAACCACTACACCAAACTGGAAGAAGAAGAAGAGGGGTTGGACTAGATGACCCTGGAGATCCCTTCCACCTCTATGATTCTATGAGTCTAGGAGGAGGAGGCGATTTCACTAATACCCCACTCTTCTCTTGGGAGTCCCAGAGCAGCTTCCAATCTCCTTCCCTTCCTCTCCCCACAACAGACAACCTGTGAGCACTGTTCCCCCTAAGCTGAGTTAGTGTGAGCTAGCTCACAGTTTTTTAGCCTCCGGCTCACAGATTTTTGTCTTAGCTCAGGAAGGATAGCTCCAAAGCAAACTGATTTATGCAGTAGCCAAATTGCTCGCTCACAACTTTAAGGCCAGTAGCTCACAAAGTAGAATTTTTGCTCACAAGACTCCACAGCTTAGAGGGAGCATTGCCTGTGAGGTAGGTGGGGCTGGGAGAGCTCTTTCGAGGGCTGCTCTTGAGAGAACTGCTCTGAGAAAACATGTGGCGGACCCAAGGTCATGCCAGCGGCTGCATGTGGAGGAGTGGGGAATCAAACCTGC
Organism: Lepidodactylus listeri; assembly: GCA_029233225.1. Lineage (NCBI taxonomy): Eukaryota > Metazoa > Chordata > Lepidosauria > Squamata > Gekkonidae > Lepidodactylus > Lepidodactylus listeri. The sequence continues at coordinate 6,380,365 of JARCFY010000021.1, read as the reverse complement.
TTCTCCTCGAATACAGTCCATGCTGTGAGCCACTACACCAAACGGGTTCTCTTTCTGTTAGTCTGAAGACGTGAGCCGTGACTCACGGAAGCTCCTCCTCTGCCCCAAATTTTGTCAGTCTTTAAGGTGCTCCTGGACCCTTGCTCTTGTTACTGGGTGTTGAAACAACCTCAGCAGCCTATGAAGAGGCTGGTGTGCTGGAGAGCAAAAGGGGCGAGCAAGAAGGAAGAACCGGGCCTGGCCAGGCACCCCCGAGACCCAGCCAGGAGCTGTGCATTTCTGGAAGGTGGTGCGCTGATTTGTTCATCTCTCTTTTCTCCCCTGCTGGTACTCAAAGTGGCTGAGAATACTGTTGTCCCTTCCTCCATTCCATCACAACAACAACCCAATAAGGTAGGACACGCAGTGAGCTTCCGTGGCAAGAAGTGAGGATGCAAACCCAGCTCACCCAAGGTCCTAGCCTGCCAGTCTATCCATTACCCCACACTGGCTCTCACAAAAGGCGTAAGTTGTGCCACGGCTTTCATCTGTACTGCCGGCCTTTTCCATCGGGGCTCCGGATAAGTGGAATGGGGCCCCTCCTTGGAGATCTTCCGGAGGTGCTGAAAAGGCTTGCCTCTTTGCCAGGACTTTCGGGGGCAGCCATCTTTTAAGGGGGGAGGGGGCAGAGATTGGGGCTTTGCTGTTTTACTTTAACTGAAAATGTTTGTAACTATTATTGTATGCTGCCTTGAGCTGTGAGGAAAGGCCAAATATAGCTTTTAATAAACTTCGGTGTGTGGACTCTGATCTGGGAGAACCGAGTTTGATTCCCCGCTCCTCCACATGCAGCTGCTGGGGTGACCTTGGGTCAGTCACAAGTTCTTTCAGAGCTCTTTCCTCAGGAGCAATTCTAAAAAGACCTCTCTCAGCCCCACCTGCCTCACAGGGTGTCTTTTGTGGGGAGGGGAAGGGAAAGGAGATTGTTAGCCCTTCTGAGACTCCTTCGGGTAGTGAAGGGTGGGGTATAAACCCAGTCTCTTCTTCTAAATACAAATCGTCGACTTAAAAAAAACAACCCACAGCAGTTGGCCCCGATTTAACTTCAGTCCTTCTTTTCAGCGTCATCCGGACCCACAGGGCAGCTTGCTCAGGGAAACAAAAATATGTTCTTCTGGGCTTTGGACCCAGGGCACCCCATGGCCGCACCTCACAAGAAATAAGGCGATGGGTAATGGATTGAGACTTGTGCCAAGCTGGCATGCATGGCTAGACCACACGGAAACCCAGGCTCCATGAGGAAGGCCGCTCTTCCCACACAGGGTAGTCCGAGTCACCGGCCTTGGGGAGGTCAGTATCTAAAGTCCTTGCCCTCTAGGGAACCAGACTGGAGGGGGTGAGAGGTCTCCCCGAACCGAGTTATCCGGCATCCCACCATCCCCCTTCCTTGCCTCCTCCCTCCGTTAAAGTGCTTCTTTTTATGGCTCTGTAATTGTGCGCCCTCCAGGCCTTCAGGGAGCTGTCCAGAAACACCCACCCGCTTTCTCCCTCAGCATTCCTCAGGCGCCCCCAGAGATCTGGGGGGAGGGAAGGTAACGTCGCCAGCCTGTCAGGCCCCGTCTCAACCCCCCTCCGTCTGAAGCATGTCTGTTTTTCTCTGTTCTGCTCCTGCCAGGTCAAGGTTTTCCCCCTTCAGCTCCCGCACAGAGAAGGCGTCCATCTTGGAAGGGGGACACTTCATTTCGGAAACAAAGAGCGACACACACCAGGGCTGTGACACAGGGGGCTGGATTTAACAGCTGCACACATGAGCACACAAAGCACGCTGTGGCAGTGACCAGTTGTTCTTTCTCACACCAGTGGGGTGCATGGGTGAGGTGTTTCAATCCCCACTCAGCCTCCGGTGATTTTGGGCTCCTCGCATTCTCTCAGCCGAACCTACCTTGCAGGGTTGCTGTTATTTATCAATTTAGAATATTTCTATGCTGCCTCTTTAGAGTCCCGGTTGGGGCAGCTTACGATTAAAAAACACAGGATTTTTTTTAAAAAGCCGTTAAAATACAAGCCTTTAGACATAAACAGCCTCAATTGAGAATATGAAAATCAACGAAGAGGAAAACAATGCTGTAAGCCAATGAGAAAAGTAGGAATAAATGTGTAAATTAATACATGGAAGAATCAAGTTGGGCTAAGGTTGCCAGCCTCCAGGTGGGGCCTGGGGATCTCCCGTTTTTACAACTGATCTCCAGCTGACAGAGATCAGCTGCCCCGGAGAAAATGGCTGCTTTAAAGGGTGGACTCCGGCGTTGGACCATGCCGAGGCCCCTCCCCTCCCCAAACTGGCAAAGAGCCGCCCTCTCCTGGCTCCACCCCCCAAAGTCCCCAGGTATTTCTCAACCCAGACCCGGCAACCCTAAATTGGGCAGCTGTGTTGGTCTGCAGCAACAGAACAAAGTTTGAGTCCAGGGGCACCTTTAAGACCAACAAAGTTTAATTCTGGGTATAAGGTTTTGGGTACATGCACACTTCTTTGAAAGTGTGCATGCCTACAAATGTGTATATCCAGAATTAAATTTTGTTGGTCTTAAAGGTGCCCCTGGACCAGTGTTCCCTCTAAGCTGAGTTAGTGTGAGCTAGCTCACTGTTTTTTAGCCTCCAGCGCACATATTTTTGTCTTAGCTCAGGAAGGGTGGCTCTCTAGAGCAGGGGTGGCCAACCTGTGGCTCAGGAGCCACATGCGGCTCTTTCACACATATTGTGCGGCTCCTGGCAGGGCGGCTGTGGAAGCAAAGGGGAGGCATGCTTTTCCTTCCTTCCTTCCTTCCTTCCTTCCTTCCTTCCTTCCTTCCTTCCTTCTTTCCTTCCTTCCCTCCTCCCTCCCATCTATTTGCTTTCCTAGTTTCTCTCTCTCTCTTTCTTTCTACTTCTTTAATTCTTTCTTTCCATCTCTCTCTTTTTCTCTCTCTCTCTCTCAATATCATTAGCAAACAAGTAATATCATTATCAATAACCGGTTTTCCTCGTTTGTTTTTATTTTTGGCAGTCCCATTTAATGTTAATAAAAAGCAAATTTGCATATTTTAAAAAATAAAAACGTGTGTGTGATATTTGTTCTGTCTTGCGGCTCTCAGACATCTGACGTTTATTCTATGTGGCTCTTACGTTAAGCAAGGTTGGCGACCCCTGCTCTAGAGCAAACTAATTTATGCAGCGGCCAAATCGCTCGCTCACAGCTTTACTGCCGGTAGCTCACAAAGCAGAATGTTTTGCTCACAAGACTCCACAGCTTAGAGGGAGCACTGCCCTGGACTCTAAGGTAAATCTCAGCCCCACAGAACTGTTGTATGGATAAGGCAGGGGGGCAAAGGGGTATATGCCACCCACCCAGAGATTTTTGGAGAAAGTGTTACTTTAGTGCGTGAAGAAAAAATAAGCCTTTCTTAAGCCCAGTGTGCTCGAGGAACGAATTGGCTTGTTTTGGCCCGCACCGCAAAATCAGTTTGCAGAAACTGATGGATCCCGGATCATGGCACACGAGACAAGATCTGCAGCACGTAATGCAATTAGAGAAGGCAACTGTTTCTGGTAAAAGAGGTGGCAGGAATACAGGACAGATACCAGAACAAGAACATAACTTGGCAGTCCCCAAAGTTAGGCAAAGTTTACAGTGAACATCGGCTCCTTCCTTTCCTGGTCTACAGAGGATGCATCCCGCGCCTGGAGGACGCACCGTAACAGCCTCGTACACCAACGTGTGTAACAAGAGATTCTGGCCCCCGTTGGATGCCATCTTCAAGGCCCCGTTCAAAGCGATGGCCGCTTCGTTTGCAACAGTCTCTCTGTAGCTGCTTGGCCAGCTCTCAAGCGGTTTATCCGAAGGCGGCTAGGGAAGCAAAAGGAAGGCATTATTTCCGGTACCACAGCGCTCATACCCACCCCCAAATAAGAGGCAACATGGAAGCCGGGTCGATAAAAAGCAGCGTCATTGAAATGTGGTAATGCCAAAAATTACAAGACCTCATGGAGGAAATAAACACAAAGGTTCTAGGACTCTGACAGAGCTACACAGCTGTGGGGACTGGGATTCAGGAAAGGGAAGGCCTTGTTCTCCTGGAGCTGGTAAACCTCTGCCACTTTTAATGGCATTTATGGGTCATCCTAATGCAACCACCACCATCATCGTCATCAATATCCCTGCATTTACAAAACTAGCATCTCAGGATTCTTCTTGGGTTCCGGCCTAGCCTTCTCCCTGAATTGCTAGATTTCTGCATGCAGGGATTTGAACCACCTTAACTTGCAGTCTGAAGAAGTACAGCCAATCCAGATACAGGGTATAACCAAAAGAAAACAATTCCCCAAGAACATCAGGAGATACACAAATTATGCAATTTAGCATCATTTTGGAGGGGGGGGGGTTCCGATATGATTTCTTCCACTTCTGCTAGTCACAGACAGCAGCAAAGATGTTCCTCTTCTATCCAACCTTCTCATTTCAACACCCACATGTGCCGCTGGTACTCTTTGTCTGGTCTTACAACATCTGTTCCGATTGGCAGCTGAGGATATGCCTCCCAATAATGGGTTTAAATTACAGGCAGAAAGATACCAGCTGGATATTGGTGGGGGGGGCAGAGGTCATTTTGTAGAAAAAGAGGTGCAGGAGCTCATTAGCATAACTCATTTGCATATGCTACATCACCTGACATTACTAGAAGTATGTCAGAAGGCAAGAAAGAAAGAAGAGAGAGAAAGAGAGAGCTGGCAGAGAGGGGACCGCTACTAATCCAAGCCTCAGAAATACTGCTATTCTGGGAGGAGGGCTTCAGTGGTGGCTGAAGCCTTCAGAAGGCTGGTCGGAGGAACAAGGACCTCTCCAGGGGACAGGGTCATTTTGCTGCAGCCAGGACACAAGCAGGCATTCCCCCAACTCCCTGGTACCAACTCCCGGAGCTGAGCTCCCCCGAGCTCCTGCTTGAAATGCGGTGAGCTCCCCCTCACTGGCAGTCTTCAAGCAGCGGCTGGACAAGCATTTATCAGGGAGATCCAGTTTGGTGTCGTGGTTAAGAGCGTGGACTCTAATCTGGGAGAACCGGGTTTGATTCCCCACTCTTCCACATGCAGCTGCTGGAGTGACCTTGGGTCAGTCACAGTTCTCTCAGAACTGTTCTGGAAAGATCAGTTCTCGCAGAGCTCTCTCAGCCCCACCCACCTCCCAGGGTGTCTGTTGGGGGGAGGGGAAGGGAAAGGAGTTTGTAAGATGCTCTGAGACGCCTTCGGGTAGTGAAGGGCGGGGTATCAATCCAATCTCTTCTCTTTCTCTCTCCCTTTAGGCCGATCCTGCATGGAGCAGGAGGTTGGAGTAGATGGCCTCTGCGGCCCCTTCCAACACTAGGACTAGCAGCTTACTTTTGGTAAAGAGGCTCAGTGCTGATCCCACATCAATGGCCATTCGAACTCCGGACTAGTCCAGATGATGTAATTTGACTTAGAAGAGCAGCCTTTTACATGGTTTTAAAAGGCAAGGATTAGGTGATTTTTTTTTTGTCCTAATCACCAAAAACAAGGAAGATACCCCAACCCCCCCAATATTTGGCTGTCTTTGTTTAGGGGTCTTACATAGACCAACCCTTTCCTTTGGCTTCCCCACTGCTGCCGCAGTTGATGCTAAAGTGCAACGAAAACAGAGTGTGGCGTAGTCGTTGCAGAGTTGGACTAGGATCCAGGAAACGCAGCTTCAAACCCCCTCTCGCTGGGTGACCTTGGGCCTGTCACGCACTCTCAACCTGGCCTACCTCACAGGGTTGTCGGAAGAGTAAAATGCAGGAGAGGAGAATGATGTGAGTGGCTCTGTGCCCCCACTGGCGAGGAAGACGGGATGTGAATACAGGAAGTCAACAAATTAAGTAAATAAATACAGCGATCCCCCCCCCAGCACACTGTTTCCCCAAAGTGGTTAGTGCCTTCCAAACCCTGGAAGGCAAAGGTACTTTTGGGGTGCAGACTTGCAAGGAGCGTCAGCTCAAAGGTGAGTTGAGAAACCATGGGAAAACCTCGAGGAAACCGAAGAAAGGCCACGAACGATGCCGTGAGGAAGTGCAGAGGAAAACAGCCGCAGCAAGAAGTCTGCAGGGAAGCGGCCAGACCCCAAACCTGAAGGGATGCCGAGGAAAGCTGCAAAACACACAGCTGACTGTGTAGGCAGCACGGGGAAACTGAGCAGGGTCCAGCAGCCACAGCGTCAACACCAGGGCAGCAACGAACCATGTGGTTCCCCACCCACACACTATGCAGTTTCTGACTTCACCCCCATTCCGTTCTTGGATCTGCCACTCTGGACACCCCCTGGGGACAGTGTTCCCTCTAAGCTGAGTCAGGGCGAGCTAGCTCACATTTTTTCAGCCTCTGGCTCGCACTTTTTTGACTTAGCTCAGGAAGGATGGCTCCAGAGCAAACTAATTTACGCAGCAGCCAAATCGCTCGCTCACAACCTTAATGCCAGGAGCTCACCAAGTAGAATTTTTGCTCACAAGACTCCACAGCTTAGAGGGAGCACTGCCTGGGAGTTCTGTATTTGTAGCTCCTGGCTTTCTTTACAAAACACAGTTCTCAGGCATGTGAGAGGCTGAACCAGATCCGGACCAAACATGAAACTTTCAGCACATCTCTACTTTGACAGGACCCATGGCGGGCCCGGAAACTGAACATGTTTGCTGCTCCCAGGAACGTTTGATACTTAATTCTCAAGTGTGCGGGAGCCCGGGGGATGATGGGGCATACACCAAATGTTACAATATCTGCACTGGGGTCTCCAACATTTCTGAACCCATGAGTACCTTTGGAATCCTGATGCAGGGCGCTGGGTTGCAAACACAAAATGGCTGCAGTGGGAGGCGGGGCCAACCACAAAATGGCCATGACGGGAGGCGGAGACACCCACACACATACACACACAAAGGAAGCCAAAGTGCATTCAGATCACGGTGTACAGTTCTGGGCACCGTATCTCAAAACGGCCATTGCAGAGCCAGGAAAAGTGCAGAGGAGCGTGACCAAGATGATGAGGGGGTTGGAGCATCTTCCCTATGAGGAAAGGTCTGGGACTTTCCAGCTCTATGTCCTGTTGTTGGCTCTCCAGAGGAACTGGCTGGCCACTGTGTGAGACGGGAGGCTGGACTAGGTGGACCCTCATTGGTCTGATCCAGCAGGGCTTTTCTGATGTCCTTATCAGGGGAAGGCCTTGGCCTCTCTGCCCTGTTGTTGACTGTCCAGAGGAACTGGTTGGCCACTGTGTGAGACAGGATCCTGGACTTCACTGGTCTGATCCAGCAGGGCTCCTCTGAGGTTCTTACTCTGCTCTGATAAGCTTTAACTATTGAAACTTCACATTCAGAGGCAGTCAACCGCTGAATCCCAGGGCCGGGAAGGAACATCAGGGGAAGGCATTGGCCTCTATGCCCAGTTGTTGGCTGTCCAAAGGAACTGGTTGGCCACCGTGTGAGACAAGATGCTGGACTAGAGAGACCACTGGTCTGATCCAGCAGGGCTCTTCTGATGTTCTTCTCAGACAAAAGCCTCTATGCCCTGTTGTTGGAACTCCAGGAGAACAGGTCAGCCACTGTGTGAGACAGGAGGCTGGACTAGATCGACCCTCATTGGTCTGATCCAGCAGGGCTCTTCCGATGTTCTTATCAGGGGAAGGCCTCGGCCTCTGTGCCCTGTTGTTGGCCCTCCAGAGGAACTGGCTGGCCACTATGTGAGACAGGATGCTGGAGTAGATGGACCCTCACTGGTCTGATCCAGCAGGGCTCTTCTGAGGTTCTTCTCAGGGGAAGGCCTCAGCCTCTCTGCCCTGTTGTTGACTGTCCAGAGGAACTGGTTGGCCACTGTGTGGGACAGGATGCTGGACTAGATGGACCTTCACTGGTCTGATCCAGCAGGGCTCCTCTGAGGTTCTTACTCTGCTCTGATAAGCTTTAACTATTGAACCTTCACATTCAGAGGCAGTCAACCGCTGAATCCCAGAGCCGGGAGGGAACATCAGGGGAAGGCATTGGCCTCTATGCCCAGTTGTTGGCTGTCCAGAGGAACTGGTTGGCCACCATGTGAGACAAGATGCTGGACTAGAGAGACCACTGGTCTGATCCAGCAGGGCTCTTCTGATGTTCTTCTCAGACAAAAGCCTCTATGCCCTGTTGTTGGAACTCCAGGAGAACAGGTCAGCCACTGTGTGAGACAGGAGGCTGGACTAGATCGACCCTCATTGGTCTGATCCAGCAGGGCTCTTCCGATGTTCTTATCAGGGGAAGGCCTCGGCCTCTGTGCCCTGTTGTTGGCCCTCCAGAGGAACTGGCTGGCCACTATGTGAGACAGGATGCTGGAGTAGATGGACCCTCACTGGTCTGATCCAGCAGGGCTCTTCTGAGGTTCTTCTCAGGGGAAGGCCTCAGCCTCTCTGCCCTGTTGTTGACTGTCCAGAGGAACTGGTTGGCCACTGTGTGGGACAGGATGCTGGACTAGATGGACCTTCACTGGTCTGATCCAGCAGGGCTCCTCTGAGGTTCTTACTCTGCTCTGATAAGCTTTAACTATTGAACCTTCACATTCAGAGGCAGTCAACCGCTGAATCCCAGAGCCGGGAGGGAACATCAGGGGAAGGCATTGGCCTCTATGCCCAGTTGTTGGCTGTCCAGAGGAACTGGTTGGCCACCATGTGAGACAAGATGCTGGACTAGAGAGACCACTGGTCTGATCCAGCAGGGCTCTTCTGATGTTCTTCTCAGACAAAAGCCTCTATGCCCTGTTGTTGGAACTCCAGGAGAACAGGTCAGCCACTGTGTGAGACAGGAGGCTGGACTAGATCGACCCTCATTGGTCTGATCCAGCAGGGCTCTTCCGATGTTCTTATCAGGGGAAGGCCTCGGCCTCTGTGCCCTGTTGTTGGCCCTCCAGAGGAACTGGCTGGCCACTATGTGAGACAGGATGCTGGAGTAGATGGACCCTCACTGGTCTGATCCAGCAGGGCTCTTCTGAGGTTCTTCTCAGGGGAAGGCCTCAGCCTCTCTGCCCTGTTGTTGACTGTCCAGAGGAACTGGTTGGCCACTGTGTGGGACAGGATGCTGGACTAGATGGACCTTCACTGGTCTGATCCAGCAGGGCTCCTCTGAGGTTCTTACTCTGCTCTGATAAGCTTTAACTATTGAACCTTCACATTCAGAGGCAGTCAACCGCTGAATCCCAGAGCCGGGAGGGAACATCAGGGGAAGGCATTGGCCTCTATGCCCAGTTGTTGGCTGTCCAGAGGAACTGGTTGGCCACCATGTGAGACAAGATGCTGGACTAGAGAGACCACTGGTCTGATCCAGCAGGGCTCTTCTGATGTTCTTCTCAGACAAAAGCCTCTATGCCCTGTTGTTGGAACTCCAGGAGAACTGGTCAGCCACTGTGTGAGACAGGAGGCTGGACTAGATCGACCCTCATTGGTCTGATCCAGCAGGGCTCTTCCGATGTTCTTATCAGGGGAAGGCCTCGGCCTCTGTGCCCTGTTGTTGGCCCTCCAGAGGAACTGGCTGGCCACTATGTGAGACAAGATGCTGGAGTAGATGGACCCTCACTGGTCTGATCCAGCAGGGCTCTCCTGAGGTTCTTCTCAGGGGAAGGGCTCAGTCTCCATGCCCTGTTGTTGGCCCTCCAGAGGAACTGGCTGGCCAGTATGTGAGACAGGATGCTGGACTAGATGGGCCCCTGGTCTGATCCAGAAGGGCTCTTCTGATGTTTTTATGAAGGCCTTGGCCTCTCTGCCCTGTTGCTGGCCCTCCAGAGGAACTGGCTGGCCAGTATGTGAGACAGGATGCTGGACTAGATGGACCCTCACTGTTCTGACCCAGCAGGGCTCTTCTGATGTTCTTATGCAGGGGATATAAAAAAGTAATTTTAAAAAATACACTGGAAACCAGGAGAGAATAAAACCAACACTGCAGTGGGCAGCTGCTGCTGAAACAACACTATTTTAAATTGGTGCGGCCAGCCAGATCTCCAGTGTCCAATGAGAAGCCTTTGGTGGGCACCTGATGGGCACGTATAGCGATTGCTCTCTGTAGGTTCCTCTCCTTGGTCCTTCTGCGGGGATGGCAAGCCCTGACTCTCCTTGCTCCGCCTCCGGGCTACGGGGCTCCACTTCCACCCGACAGGCCCCGCAACAGGCCCTCAGCCCCCTTCCCCCGTGGGCAACAAGTGTTACCTTGTTTGTAGATCTAGTTAAATTATATGAGCAGAAGGCAATGTATCCAGGGTCTTCCCCCCCCCATACACCACTTTCCACTTCCTTTGGCCATAAACGGCTCAAAGTACACCTCCGTCTGCGGCTGCTGAGAGAGGGGTGTTGTTTAGCTGTCAGGAGAGTGTTTGCAGTTAGAACAAGCTGTCTGTTGTCACTTATACATCGCCTTTTGCCAGGCTCAGCTCGAGCTGTGCGAGAAGATGCAGATCTTTGTGAAGGCCTTGCCTGGCAAGAAGTTGGAAGATGGCCGCGCCCTCACTGACTACAACATCCAGAAGGAATCCATCCTGCATTTGTGAAGTGGCTAAATTTGCAGATGACACGAAGTTGTTCAGGGTGGTGAGGACCAGGGAGGATTGTGAGGCACTCCAAAGGGATCTGTTGAGGATGGGCAAGTGGGCGTCAATGTGGCAAATGGGGTTTAATGTGGCCAAGTGCAAAGTGATGCACATTGGGACTTCCGGCAAGACTTGCAACCATGGCGGACGCGCTCCTCCGCATCTGCGGGGAGCGTGATCCGTACCCGGCGGGAAGAAGGGGCTTCGGACTGGTGCCGAGCCCCCAGAGACCCTAGTGAAGGGGCTCTGCCTGGGGTGGCACGAAGGGGATCTCTCCCTACGGTGGCGACCAAGGGATCGAGGTCCCTTTTCATCACCCCCATAGGTTCCCCCGTCCGTGGGAGCCGTATGGCTAAAAGCGCAAAACCGTGAAGCAGCAGATAGTGCGAAGCTTTGAAGCTGGAACTTATAGTTACGCACGGAGAAAACGTGAGTCTGAAGTAAAAACAAACAGAACACAGCGGGAAAGGCGGGTGGAGTGAACCCCCCCCCCGAGACTGGCGTACTTACGAGACTCTTTACATGGCGTTACTGCATGAAAAAACGTACGTTCGGCTTGCTAGATGGCGGCATCGCTCTTTAGAGGATATGAACTTTAAAAAGATATAAGCGCAGTCGTAGAATTTGCTTCTTTCGTCCATCTTATCTAACTATCAACAAAAAAGCGCAGCCTCAACAATGGCGGGGAAACCGAAACCTTCCCCCAAACTAGGAAGTACAGCTCCGAGTTCAAAGGTTGATACCACAGAGATGAGCACTGTGTTCTCCTCGTTATTGCGACCTCTAGTGGACCAAATGATAGCTCTCAACGTCAAGATGGATAAAATGCAGCTGGAACTGAAGGAGTCGAATAAAACTACAGAGAAGCTGCAGCGAGAACTTCTGGAAGTTAAGACTTCAGTAAAAAATCATGATTCAAGGCTACAAAAAGCGGAGAAAGAAAAGGCCTTCCATTCTGATCAGCTCTTGAAACTACAGATGGAAAGATCAAATTTTTTCCTAAGACTTCAGAATGTGCCAGAGGATAAAGGAGAAGACCTTAAAAATCTGCTAAGTGAAGCGCTTGAACCAGTGACAGGCTTAAAAGCAGCGGAAATAAAAAGCGACATGGATATGGTTTACAGAACCTATCCAGATTATACCAAAAAGAAAAGCCTGCCTGGTGAGATTCAGATAAGGTTCTCCAAAAAGTCAACAAGAGATGTGGTGCTTAGGACCACAAATAAAGCGGTTCTGAAGATCAAAGGAAAAGAAGTTAAAGTGATGAAAGATATCCCATTTGAAATAAGGAAAAGAAGGAAAGCCTATGGAAAACTGACATCTTGGTTACAGTCTGAATCTATTATCTACAGGTGGAATGTTCCGGAAGGACTGAGCTTCAGCATCAAAGACAAAAAATACAAGATTGACTCTGTTCAACAGGCAAAAAGTTTCTTGGAAAAAAGCAAAGAAAAGAAAAAAGAGAGAGACTCAGATGGTTCGCTGGCATCGCAAGAAAGTATGTATGGATTCGATAGCTCAAAGAGTGAAGAAGAAATTTCTGACTCGGAAAAAGGAGCAGCAGCTCCAAAGGCACAAGAAGAGACTGTTAAGACAAGAAGAGGAAGAAAGAAGAAATAAGGGCTGAATTGTTTTTACTGAAATTGCACTTATATATTTTATATAATTTGTATAATTAAGCATTCCTTCAAAAGAGCATGTCTGTCAAACAGCTTTTTTATTTTTCATATATCATCAGTAACAATGTTAATTGAAAATTAACCAAGGTTTAAAATGCTTCATATGTATTAGTGGTAAGGTAATATTAAGCAAATGCTAAAGCACACTCTGTATAAGGTAAATGTAGCTTAGAAAAGTAGCGATGTAGAAGTAGTAATAGATTAAAAAAACAACAAAAAAAAACAAAGTGATGCACACCGGAGCCAAAAGTCCTAACTATAAATACAAGTTGATGGGGTCCGAACTGGCGCAGACTGACCACGAGAGAGATCTTGGAGTCGTAGTAGATAACTCAATGAAAATGTTGAGACAGTGTGCGACTGTAATGAAAAAGGCCAACGCTATGCTGGGTGTTATTAGGAAGGGAACTGAAAACAAATCAGCCAGTTGCATAATGCCCCTGTATAAATCGATGGTGCGACCTCATTTGGAGTACTGTGTACAGTTCTGGTCGCCACACCTCAAAAAAGATATTATAGCATTGGAAAAAGTGCAGAAAAGGGCAACTAGGATGATAAAAGGGTTGGAACACTTTCCCGGTGAAGAAAGGTTGAAGCGCTTGGGGCTCTTTAGCTTGGAGAAACGACTGCTGAGGGGTGACATGATCAAGGTTTATAAGATTACGCATGAGATAGAGCAGGTAGAGAAAGAGGTACTTTTCTCCCTTTCTCACAGTACAAGAACCCGTGGGCACTCCATGAAATTGCTGAGCAGTCGGGTTAGAATGGATAAAAAGACGTCCTTCTTCACCCAAAGAGTGATGAACACGTGGAATTCACTGCCACAGGAGGGGGTAGCGGCTACAAGCATGGATGGCTTCAAGAAGGAATTGGATAAACATCTGGAACAGAGGTCCATCAGTGGCTGTTAGCCACAAGGTATAGATAGGAACTCTTGGTGTGGGGCAATTGATGCTCTGTATTCTTGGTGCTTGGGGAGGGGGCAACAGTGGGAGGAGGGCTTCTGGTGTTCTGGCCCCACTGCTGGACCTCCTGAGGGCCCCTGCTATTTTTGGCCACTGTGTGACTCAAGAGTGCTGGACTGGATGGGCCACTGGCCTAATCCAGCATTGGCTTCTCTTATGTTCTTCTGTCGTGTCTAATTAAGTTGCTTTTGCTTCCATCCACTTAAGTGGAACTCCACAGCACCTTGACTCTACGTAGCGCTTCCTGGCAACTAAGCTCCCCCCCCCCCCCCAACCTGCATGTAATATTTGAAGAAATCTGTTTCGGTGTATATGAAGAAGTGTTCCCACGCTGAGTCTCTGTTCTCCAAGGTCCATAGGGTCAACCTTGGTTGGTCTTGGGGGTGCTGCTGGACTCGAGCTTCGTTCTCACATCACTTTGTTAACTCTTGCATTTACGTGCCAATTTGCTGCCATCCATCGGTCTTACTGGGCCCCCCCCCCCCCCATCCAATTTCAGCTCTGCACAGGCATCTTGGCTCTGAGCGGCCCCTCCAAACGGCTGCCCCCACCCTCTTTTTTCCTGTAAGTAACCCTTGAGAAGATTTTGTTCCATTTTGTCTGAAGAAGTGTGCTTTGCACACGAAAGCTTACACTTTGAATAAAACTTTGTTGGTCTTCAAGGTGCCGCTGGACTCAAACTTCGTTTTGTTGCACCGTGTGTCAATAAAGCTGTTGCATCCCCCCCCCGAAGACAGTGTTTGCAAAGCCCTATGCAGCTGGGGGGGGGGGATTTCTCAAGGTGCTGGAAACACCCAATAGGGTAATTTCAGAAGGCAGCCCTGTTGGACTGCAGTAGAAGAGAAGATAAAGAAGAAGAGATTGGATTGGAGTCTCAGAGCGGTTTACAAACTCCTTTCCCTTCCCCTCCCCACAACAGACATCCTGGGAGGTAGGTGGGGCTGAGAGAGCTCTATCCCAAGCTGTCCTTGAGAGAACAGCTGGTACAGAGCTATGGCTTGCCCAAGGTCACCCCTGCAGGTGCAAGTGGAGGAGTGAGGAATCAAACCCAGTTCTCCCAGATGTAAGTCCGCACACTTAACCACTACACCAAACTGGCTCTAGATTCGAGTCCAGAAGCACTTTAGAGACCAACAAGATGTTCAGGGTAGGAGCTGTCAAGAGCTGCCATAGCTCTGTACCAGCTGTTCTCTCAAGGACAGCTTGGGAAAGAGCTCTTTCTCAGCCCCACCTACCTCCCAGGATGTCTGTTGTGTGGAGGGGAAGGGAAAGGAGTTTGTAAGCCGCTCTGAGACTCCCTTGGGGAGTGAAAGGCGGGGTATAAATCCAATCTCTTCTCCTCTTCTTTTCTTCTTCTTCTTGGTCTTAAAGGTGCCACTGGACTCGAATTTTGTGCTGCTGCTTCAGACCAGCACGGCTGCCCACCTGACTCTAAATGAAACAGTGTGCGTACACATGAAAACTGATACCCAGAAGTAAACTTGGTTGGTCTTAAAGGTGCCCCTGGACTCAAACTTAACTGGACTCAAACTTAAAAGATGCCACTGGACTTTTGTTCTTTGCTTCAGACTACAAGCTTTTGTTCTTTGCTTCAGACCAACACGGTGTGACCCACCTGAATCTGCCCCAAAACCTTGTTGGTCTCTAAGATTCTACTGGACTCAAACCCACAAAGGTTTTTGTCCTCAGATGTCTTGAGAGGGGTGTGAAGGGGGGGGCAGAGAGAGAGACTGGGGGGGGACCAACCCCCCCAACCTCCCACCTAGCTGCACCTAACTACCCTGCTCCCCTCCCCCCAAAACCCCGGAGGTTTCAAGGTCTGACCCCTTCTCCATCGCCATGCCTCACTGCCCTCCCCCTTTCATTGTCCTCCCGGATTAGCAATGGGAACGAAGCCGAATCAGGCCCTTCCTAAACCACAGTGGAACAAGAGGAGGCCTGGAATCGGTTTCGCACAGAGAGGCGACCTCGGAGTGAGCCCCTCCCCTGACCTTGGCCTAAGTCGAGCTGACCTCCTCCCTCGCTTAGCCCATCTGGCTCCAAATGGGGAAACCAGATGTGGCATTTTTCTCCCCCTGCCTCGCCGTGACCCCCTGCAAGCGCCTCTGGCGACCAGCAGACAGAGAGGGGCAGAAAGGAATGAAGAGTTCCTTCAGGCGGGGCCTTCTCACTCGGGAATGAGGCCGCCGTGGCCAACCTTTGGGGTCAAGGCGCCAGAGGCCACACCGGAGACAGTGCCCTGGCGGTGTCACGGTTAGATACGTGCTGCTCCCCCCAACCCCAAGATATGATCATGCCTTGAGGCAGCAGCATGTTCTGTGATGGGGGAGAAGGACAGGGGTGCAGGGCGGACCCCATGCTGGAACCAACTTTGTGGGCCCAGCCGCACGCGCGGGGGGCGTCGCACAGCATGCCGCTTGTGAGCCGGTGCCATTATCCTTGTGTGTGCAGAGATGAAAGGGAAGAGGTCAGGGGAGAACCAAACTTCAAACCTGCCTACATGCTTGCCGTGAAGAAAGTGCTGGCTATGTATAAATTATGACCCACTGGGGCTACAGCGGCCCCGATCCCCTACCATGGTTCCCTTTTCTCCAGGAGGCAAGCAATCCCGCAGTCTTTAAAGACAAGATGCTGAGCTTTCCCTGGATTATATTCAGCCGGACACAAACCTCTAAGCTGGATTCCACGGTCTCCTGCTAGAACAGACAGCGAAGGAATCTCCAGTTTTGCTTTTAGGCAACATGGAGAAAAACTGGCATCTCCCAAGGATAGTTTGCATATAAAGTGAAAGACAAAGAGATGAGTAATATAAAGTGAAAGACAAAGAGATGGGCTTTTCTCAGGGCTGAGTGATGGACGGAAATGGGGGGGGGGAATGTTGAGCTGTTCAGAGTAATATTAAAACGTAAGCCGGGCTGGGTCAAGGTTAGTTAGCACATCAAAGCCTCCAGGGCAAAGGAAATGAATTTGCAAAAGTAGCCAGCAGGGCCTTTCAGGAGTTCTCTGGAGCAGGAAAAGAGAGGAGGGGGCTCAGAGGCTCAATTCCCACCCCCACCTCAATTCACTTGGTCAAACCCAATACAGTCCACGTGGAGCAATTGCATGGAACAGTTTATCCCTCCCAAACTAACCAGGAGTTTTGTGGTGTCTTAAAGGCGAATACATTTTTATTCTGCCATCAGCTTTCTTTGACTAGAACTAGGGATGCCAACTTCAGGTTGGGAAATTCCTGGGGCTTTGGGGGTGGACTCTAGGGAGGTTACCTCAGCAGGGTATAATCCCTTAGAGCCCACCCTCCAAAGCAGCCATTTTCTCCAAGGGAACTGATCTCTGTCATCTGGAGAGCAGTTGTAGTTCCAGGAGACAGCCAGTTTTAGTTCCAGGAGACACGAGGAGGGCCGCAAGGATAGAGCTAAAGATCGAAGCCCAAAAAACAACCTCTTCTCCTTTCATTTCTGTAGCGTCCAGCCCGATGAAAAAGAGTTCAGGTGAGCTCAAAAGCTTGCACAATGTTTTGTGTCACACTGGCTGATGCTAATGAAAGGTGTTAACATGGATTATTGTTTGGGATTTTGCACGGGCTGTTACAGCCGGCTGCAATCCCCCCCATTTTACAGGTATTTCTCTACAAGGCTATAAACAGGGGTCCGTTTGGGCCGGAGCGAGGCGGAGCAAAGCTCCGCCAGCTCAGGAGTGGCCACTAGGGCAGCCATGGACCGAATCAGATTCTCTAATCTGATTCAGCCTGCTGCCGAATTGCCGCCGAAATTCGGCAGCAATTTTAAAAGCGACTGGAGGGGAGGGGGTTTGAGGGAGAGGCTCCAAACTTGCAGGGTAGCTGCTGGGGCTTCACCTCAAAATACCCACCAAGTTTCAAGAAGATTGGACCAGGGGGTCCAATTCTATGGGCCCCCAAACAGGTTGCCCCCATTCCCTCCATTGTTCTCTATGGGAGAAAAAAAGTTAAAATTTTTCCCCACCATAGAGAACAATGGAGGGGATGAGACAACCTGTTTGGGGGCCCACAGAATTGGACCCCCTGGTCCAATCTTCTTGAAACTTGGTGGGTATTTCGAGGAGAGGCCCCAGCAGCTACCCTGCAAGTTTGGAGCCTCTCCCTCAAACCCCCTTTCCTCCAGCCCCTCATATACCCTATGAGTTTTTGCCATTGATTTCAATGGCCCATAGGGTATAATGGGGCTGAAACTGACATTCCCTTTCTGACACACTTCCGGTGATGTCAGGGGACGTGGCATATGCTAATGAGGTATGCTAATGAGTTATGCTAATGCGCTCCTGCACCTCTTTTTCTACGAAAGGACCCCTGGTTATAAAGAAACCCCTAGGAAACAGTCAATGGGGCAGGAAACCCAGACGGTCCCTGTATGTTCCTCGTAGAGACTTGCACTAGCTGGATCAACACCTACTGGTTCTCCCCAGCCCAAAGGATGTCTACCTAGCCTCAACCAGGGCCAGGGCCTTTTCTGCAATGGCCCCGGCCTGGTGGATTATGCTCCCACTGGAGAGCAGGGCCTTGTGGAACCAAAACGGAGCTGTTCCGCCAGGCCTTCGGGTGAGGCGTCCGGCGTTCGTTTTAGTTGGCCTTCCTGCTTTAGCTTCCAATCGACTGAAAGGTTCTGACTCCATCTATACAGCACTAACAGTCTTTCCATGTATCTAATTTGCTGCTGTCTCTGCATTTTGCTGTTTTAATTATTTTAATGTAATGTAATTTTATTGTGATGAGTCTTTGACTTTGTTTGTTGTAATCCACCCTGCGCCCACTTGGGGAAGGCGGAATAAAAATCTGAAAAATAAATACATACATACATTAGGGTTGCCAAGTCTCTTCACCTTACCAGCGGGGGGGAGTCCTCTGCTGGCCGGGAGCTTCCCCGGCGCGTGCCGGGTGACCGGAAGTGACGTCAGCACGTCGGGGGCGTTGCCAGGGCGACGCTCTGGCAATCGCCCCAAAACTCTATGGTATCATAGAGTTTTGGGGCGATTGCCAGAGCGTCGCCCTGGCAACGCCCCCGACGTGATGGCGTCACTTCTGGTGATGTCGCCCGGCGCGGGGGAAGTCGTCCAGGCTGGACGACTTCGGGGGTGGGGTTTCCCCCGCCGGCCGAATGCTGGCCGGCGGATCGGGAACCCCTGTAGCGGGGGATGCCCCGCCCCCCGGGCTGACTTGGCAGCCCTAACATACATACAGGGTCAGAGATAATTAAGTAAAATCAAAATGTCATGCAGAAATGTAGGCCGACTGGTCACAAGAACTGGGGAGAAGGCCATTCCCCTGCTTTTGCACCCCGTTCTCCCAAGACGATGCTGCAGGAAAAACTCGTCGGTCTTTTAGGTGACACAAGACTCCAGTGTTCCCTCTAAGCTGAGTCAGTGTGAGTTAGCTCCCGGTTTTTAACCTCCGGCTCACACATTTTTGTCTTGGCTCAGGAAGGATGGCTCCAGAGCTAGCTAATTTATGCAGCAGCCAGATCACTCACTCACAACTTTAATGCCAGTGGCTCACCAAGTAGAAGTCTTGCTCACAAGACTCCACAGCTTAGAGGGAGCACTGCAAGACTCCCGGTTGTTTTTGCTGCAACGGTCTAAGAGGTGCCACCCCCTCTGGAGTTAGCCCTCCCTGTAAGTCAAGGGGCCTCATCCCTTTCAGTAGTTCTAAGCTGTGGGCTCGGCGAGGACTGGAGGAATTTTTTCCCACAAGCTCCGTGCACTGCCAGCAGAAAGGAGACGCCTTCTCCTAGGAAACTACCCTCTTTCAAGCTCGAGTGGGCAGCTGCTCCCCTCTAGTGGCCAGCCAGAGAGGTGGAGATTGGGGAGAAGACGCGGAGCTCTCCTGGCCTGACTGACGCAAGCACCGACCAAAGCACATGTCTTAGACAGCGTGGCGTAGTGGTTCAGAGCACTCGCCTCTAATCTGGAGAACCGGGTTTGATTCCCTCCTCCTCCTCCCCACGAAACCTGCCGGGTGACCTTCGGCCAGTCCCGGTTCTCTCAGCCCCACCTGCATCACAAGGTGCCTGTTGTGGGGAGAGGAAGAGAATCGACTTGGCTGCCCTCCTCTGTACTTTTTCTAACTCCACAATGTCCTTTTTTGAGATACAGTGACCAGAACTGTACAATGTATTCCCTGGATTTTTACAGGGTAATTACAATATCAGCCATTTTATTCTCAATCCATTTCCTGATTTTATCTATTAGATTTTTATTTTTTTTTAGTCACCACTCACCTGAATGGTCTCGTGGTGACTTAACAACATTAAAACCCATAAAAACAAATAAATATAAAATATATTAACATTAAAATATTAAAACACGTGGCCATCACCATGCCATTATTAAAACAGCCCAAAGACGTAGTTACCCTTCAAAGGCCAGTTAAGCTTTGCGTACCCTGTGGAAACTAAGCAAGTCTGGCAGGGCACGGGTGTCATCCAAGAGTGCATTCCAGACGGTAGGGGCCACAACTGAGAAGGCCCTTCCCCTGGTGACAGCTAACTGAGCCACCCTGGGGCCAGGCCAGGCACTTGCAGAACGCTCTTAGAGGATGACCGAAGGGAGCGTGGGGGATAACAGGAGAGGCAATCCCATGGCTATGAGGGTCCCAGACTGTATGGGCTTTAAATAATCCCTATCATAGAGTTTGCCTTTTCCACCGCTGCAGCACACTGGGTTGATGCTTTCACTGAGCTACCCACATGACCCCCAGGGGTCATTTCGTAAAAAAAGAGGTGCAGGAGCTCATTAGCATAAGTCATTAGCATAACTCATTTGCATATACCACACCCCCTAACATACCAGAAGTGTGTCAGAAGGCGACACCCACCCCTCAGGCTCCACAGGTGAGTGAAACTGACCTGCTCTTCCTCCATTCCCTTCCCCATCCAATACTTTGTGCAATAAAAATAAGCGTAAAGAACACACACTCATTCTCTTCCTGCTCCCTTGAAACCACCAGGTTTCAAGTAGACTTGAGATACCCAGGACATGTGCACCACCCATCCCTTCCCCTTCCCCTCCCCACAACAAGACACCTTGTGAGGTAGGTGGGGCTGAGAGAGGTCTTTTGAGAACTGCTCATGAGAGAACAGCCCTGAGAGAACTTGTGACTGGCCCAAGGTCACACCAGCAGCTGCACGTGGAGGAGTGGGGAATCAAACCCGGTTCTCCCAGGTTAGAGTACAACTCCGGACCACTACACCAAACTGATGGGGTGGAAGCTGCTGAAGGGTTGGTGAAATTTCTCCAGTACTTATGTGCCATGTGCCCAGATAAAAAATGGTATCCTTAGAAAATGTATATGCCACCTTGAGCAAGTCTCTGGAAAAGCAGCACACAGCCATAAAACGAACACTGATAAAATGATCAATATAAAAACAAAACGTTAAAAACAATAAAGACCCTAGCCGGGCTTTCCCCGGGGCGCTGCGCCTCTGCACTGCTCGGGGAAGCCGAGGAGGGACTTTCTCGGAGGTCTCCCGTCCAAGTACTAACCAGGACCACCCCTGCGTAGCTTCCAAGTTCTGACAAGAGCAGCTACCGTGGGCCACCCAAGTCAGGGGTATAAGAGAGGGCCCTGCAACAAATCTGTGGCAGGGGCAGAACTTGAAGCCAGGTCCAAGATGTTGCAGGGCCCTCTCTTATACCCCTGACTTGGGTGGCTCACCATGCACTTGCTCGAGTTGATCTCCTAATTACTTGACATGTTCTCTAAGGCCGACAAAGACAGACGTAAACAGATTTAACTAAATTAGTCCAATTAGACATTCCCTAATGAAACGAAATGCTCCAGACACAGCGAATAATTAAAAGGGGGGCACAAAGCTTTCATTAGGCAAACAGCTCGTCCCGAGTATAACGAAAAGTGCAAAAGAAATCCCAGGACAAAAACCAGCAGAAGTTGGAGCAGCCCAGAAGGGGCAAAGGTGGGCCTGGCCCCTCCTTCTCCAGAAAACACCTCCTAATGGCAACAGCGTGAGTCACCGTTTTCTCCTGCAGAAGACAATGGGATGGTCCCAGGGGAAGCAAGATGGAGTCCAAGTCCCAAGCCGCAGCAACGGCTAGCTTTGTCACAATAGGATAGGATCCTTTTTCTTCCATTTATCCGGGAATACATTGTAGGAAAATGGGGGGAGGAACTTGTCGAGAAGTTCCGCATCTCCGCCATTATTTGTTTCTAACTTTTCAAGAAGCAGCCTCTGGGCCCAAGGCAATTCACAGCCACAAAATTATTATAGAGAGCTTCTTGATTCTGAATTGTTTCTTGTTACTCTGTTTTTTTTGCTCGTTGGTATTTCCCCCCCATGTTACTGACACGTTTGCATTATTCTCTGTGTGGTGGTGGCATGCTCCTGAAGATTCCACACGCCACCCCAGCCTTTGGTCCCCTGGTCTGTCAACCAGAAGCTGTCCCTAGCCACTGGCTGTGAATACTCGCATGCCATTGGCTGGGTACTGCTCCTCTTCCCCCCCCCCCCCCACTCCTTCAGCCTCTGTGCCCTGTCAGAATTCCTGGCAAACTGGCTATCGATGAAGACACTTCTCTTGGTTCCCTCCTGTGGGGGGATTAACTGTTACCTCAGTGGCTGTTGGTAGGTGAAACGAAATGGCAGTTACCAGTGTTTATAAGGTGGCTGTTGTCTGCAGTTTGTTTAAAATGTTCCCCCATATGGTTCAATTGAGCTGTAGTTCCAGAGGGGGGTCTGCAGGGTTATCACTCACTGGGTTGAATGGGGCTTTGTGAAGAACTCATTGGGGCCAGTCCTGACAAGGGTTGCCAGCTCCCGGTAGGGAGATTCCTGGAGATTTTCTGGTAGAGTCTATGAAAGCCAGGGTTTGGGGAGGGGAGAGGCCTCAGCTGAACAGAATGCCATAAAGTCTACCTTCCAAAGCAGTTATTTTCTCTGGGCAGGAGAGATCTGTTGTCTGGAGTTCAATTGTGATCCCCGGCGATCTTCAGGTTCTACCTGGAGGTTGGGTACCCTAGGCGTGGCAAGCAGTGCTTCAGAGCAGGGTCTGCTAGATCCAGGTTCTTGCTGTAGAAGCTGAGTGGGTGATTTTGAACCAGTCACAGATTTTTCAGCCTAACCTACCTCACAGGATTGTTGTGCAAGACAAAAGGGGGAGAGGAGATAAAGACCACTTTTCCTCCTGGGAAATTTATTTATTTAAATTTCTATCCTGCCCTCCTGGCCAAGGAAACCATTGTTGCCAATCTCCAGGTGAGGGCTGGAGATCACTCAGAATTACAACTGCTCTCCAGATGGCATTGATCAGTTCCCCGGGAAGAAAATGGTGGACTCTATGTCCTTATACCCTGCTGAGATGCCCCCACTTCCATGACAGCCAATGTGACGTGGCAGTCAGGGCTTCAGAGCACGGTAGAGGCTGCAGGTGGTGGTGGGAGATGGAAAGCTGAAGAGTGAGGGGGAAATAAAGACAGGTTGATGCTTGGCTGGGAAGGAGATGGGGTAGCCAACTCCAAGCAGGGAATTCCTGGTGATTTGAGGCGTGGAGCCTGGAGACAGTGAGGTTTGAGGAGAGGTGGGGCCTCAGACAGGTACAATACCATAGACTCTGCCCTCCAAACCAGCTATTCCTCTTGGGGATCCACTGCTGCCAATCTCCAGGTGAGAGCAGGAGATCACTCAGAATTACAACTGCTCTTCAGGTAGCAGAGATCAGTTCCCCTGGAGAAAATGGTGGACTCTGTTCATTATACCCTGCTGAAGTTGCCACAGCAAATCAACGCTGAGTGCCCAAGGCCTTGGCACTCTCCCAGAGCCCCTTTCTAGAGCCCGTTGTATTTATTTCCACAACGGGCCTTATTCTTAGTCAACCATAAAAGCAGCACACACCCAACCGGAAACAATAAAAAAGATGCACACGGAGTGAGCTGCGATACACTGGGAAACCTGGAAGGTACATCCTCTTTTAAACCGAGTGACCCAGGCTGCTCCTGAAGGATACAATGCTGTGATCTTCCCTATCGAGAGCTTCTAGATTTACAGGTGGGACCCTTCAGGAAGGGACGGTGGATTAAAATGTGGGCACTGTGATGAAATGAGCGACTCTGAAAGGACTGAAGAACCGTATGTGTAATTCGGCAACTATAATTTATTTCGTGATACAGGAGAAGAAACTTGACAGTAAATTCCAGCAACAGACGAGTTTAATGACTTAGGGGTACACCAGCTGCATAATTCATATTTGAGACTCCATATTGTAAATTTTTTTTTAAAAGATGCTTACACCTCTGGTAATAATACATACCTTGACAGTGGGTTGCTAATACCAAAGACAAGTCCCAATTGCACGACAAAGCGTCTAGAAAAACTGAATATGGGGGTCACTGTAGTGCTCACAAACATTCATCAAACAAAGCATAACAAAGAATTCCATGAGCAGTAAGGGGCAGTGTGCTATAGTGGTTAGCATGGGATTAGTGTTTGGGAGACCCAGGTTCAAATCCTTGTTCTCTTGTGGATCACCTTGGGCCAGCCCTACTCTCTCTCTCTCTCTCAGTCTAACCTACCTCACAGGGCCATTGTGTGGATAAAATGGAGGGCAGGAGATCAATGCTCAATGGCCTAGCCTCTGTGCAGAAAGGGCGGGGTATTAAACATTATTATATTCTTATTTAAACAACATATTAAATAAACAAATACCTTCCTTTTGATGTGGCTGGCGCTGTCCTCCAGAAGATGGCCCCGGATAAGGCCCTGCGCTCCTGTCACTTCCATGACGTCCGTGGGGGACAACGGAGCATGCTCGGGCAGTGGGGACATGAGAGACTGCAGCTCATGCGAATCAGATGGAGCCACGGTAGGAGGCAGCAGCTGCCGGTTCCGGAGATAGTACACGTGGTTTCCAGTTGCTTGGGCATCCAAACCTGGCACCGACTCCCTGCAAAAGATGAACAAAAATTAACGTTCACTGCCCGGGCACCACAGGAACAGAGGAAGCTTGCCTTTGGACCACAGGGCAAGCGGAGTGGGGGCCCCTCTGACTCCTCCCGAGTTGATAGGTTGACCAGCGCCCGAGCCTGTAAACCTCCCAGGGGGCCCTGACAAAAACCCCATTGTTTGCTTTGATGTAATGAAATGTTGCATATCTCCCTCTCTGTCTACTTCCCCGGCCCTCCCTTGTCACCTTGAAATGTATTTCTTTTAGATGTCCTGGACAATGTAACCATTTAAGTCGGGAGAGTGGCGACCCCACGTCATTGCACGTCACTGACAAACAAATGGCGTTTCCTCCCTTGCATTCCCTCCTCCCTTTTCCTGGGACAGTGAATGTCTTATCTTGTTGTGAGAACCTTGAAGGTCTGTGATTGCCACCCAAAGCCGTTTGTTATGCACGGGTTTCACACATCTGGGTCAGCTAGTTCAAGAAGGGAATTTTTATAACTTTAGCACCTCATCTTCCTGTGGGAATCCAAACGGCTCGATCCTTTCTCCCGCGTTTTCTAGTCTAAATGTGATTGGTTTCAGGTGGGGGGTTCAAACGTACGGGAGGGTATATTAACCCTGACTGTCTTCTACCTGGCATCTCTAACAAACATCCGAGAACCTGTCAAGCAGTATTAAGACTAATAAAGAACTCTGTTTTCATCAACAAAGGTCTGATCTTTTACTGTTAGCACAGAAGCCTCACAAAACCCCGCACCTGGTCCTGCAGCAGCTGATGAGGCACAGGTGCAATCGGCGAGCCCGCCTGACTCACCTCCACGGGTGGTTCAACTGAGGGAGTGGCTCCACAGAGACTTAGCCACCTGCCGTCGAGACACACATTGGCAGGGAAGGCAAGCGCCAAGTTTTAGCAGGAGCGGCACCGCTGCCATGGGAAGCCCTGCCGGAGGCCTACATAACTCCCACTCTGGACTGGGCTCTCGTGGAAGCAACGAGTCACCGCCATGCGTCTCGCATCCACCCTTGGACCCATACTCTGGCTCTCCTGGCAATGACCTCGGACCAGACTTGACTCCCGCGTCTCAGCCCAAGCCTCGCCCGCGACACTTAACCCATGAGCAGATCTGAATCGGGGCCTGAAAATTAAGTTCCAAGGGTGAACTCCTGGTGCTCTTGGGCTCGATACGGCCCAGGGCACGGCGGGAAAACGGTGTTAATGTGTCGTCAGGGCGTGAGAGTTATCCCATCTTGCCTTGGTCTCGGGGACAGGTGGGACGTACCTCGGTTTGTTGCTGTGGAAGGTAGCGCACATGCAGAAGAGAATGCAAAGCAGGCCCAGGCAGCTCCCCACGATGATCCCGGTGACCGAGTGAACGTCCAAGAGATCTGGCAGGCAGAGGACAGAGCAGCGAGTCAACGTTTCCAGTCTGGCAAGGGGCATTCTGTCAGGAACTGACAATAGCATCTCTGTGCTTTACTTTCGTTTTCTTTGTTCTGACAGACCCTTTGACTGCATCCCTTATCTGTCTTATTCCCTCTCCCCATTTGGCGGCTGTAAATGTCACTTTGAAGTATATTGGATGTTCTGAGTTTTGTTACAATTTCTAGGCGGGAGAATGGCGACCGACATTCCTAAGCGTCATCTGAAAACAAATGGTCTTCACTCCCTTTCATTCCCTCCTCCCTTATTCCGGCCAGAGTATGTTATCTTGTTGTGAAGACCTTGGGTGCTTTTTATGGCCGGGTGCCTGGAGATGTTGTGCCTAGCTTCACACATGTGGGTCACTCAGATCAAGAAGGGAATTTATAACTTTCTCACCTTGCTGTGGGAACCTCAACGGTCCCCTTTCTGTTTCCTGCGTTCACCTTTTTATTCTGATTGGCCCAAAGCCGGGGTTCAATTTAAACCTGATAGTATATTAACCCTGCCTGCCTGTCACTAAGCATCTCTAACAAACATTGAGAACCTATTTGCAGTACTGGACAATAAAGAACTTTGAACCAACAAAGGTCTGATCTGTTGCTGTCTATTCAGAAGCCTCACACATTCATAAAATCATAGAGTTGGAAGGGACCTCTAGGGTCATCTAGTCCAACTCCCTGCACATTGCAGGAAATTCACCAATACCTTTGGCACAAATACTGTTCAATGCCCAAAAGATGACAAAAAAACCCTCCAGGATCTCCAGCCAAACTGGCCTGGAGAAAAATTGCTTCCTGACCCCAGAGTGGGGATCAGCATTTCCCTGGGCGTGTGAGAAAGGGCCACGAGAACTAAGCACTGAGGCAACCCTCCCTCTCATGATCTGCCTGATTTCACACGATCAGCATTGCTGTCAGATGGCCACCTAGCCTTTGTTTAAAAAAACCTCCAAAGGCAGAGAGCCCACCACCTCCCTGCTCCACTGAAGAAACCGCTCTAACTGCCAGAAAGTTCTTCCTCATGTTTAGCGGGAAACTCTTCTGATTTAATTTCAATCCGCTGGTTCTGGTCCCGCCTTCTGGGACAGCAGAAAACGACTCCGCACCATCCTCTCTATATGACAGTCCTTCAGGTACTTAAAGATGGTTATCATATCACCTCTCAGTCATGAGGTGGCTCCGTTTACGCTGCTCTGGCCAGGCCTGCTTGGGGAACCCGGGGCTCTTAAGGGGCAAGAGGCCGGCCTTATGCTACTCCGAGTACAAAAAGAAGCTTCTGTTTCCAGCGGAGGTCAGGAGCTTTTTTGCCCTCCGCAGGCAGGACTGGTATCAACTGAAAGTTGGCTGCTGTGCTTTGGATGTGTGGCCAGTTGAAAATCAGACGGCGGCAAATGAAAAAGGACGTACCCAAAGACAAGTCCCCCGGATAGTACTGTGCTCAGGGGACAAACATCTACTGTAGGTCCCTAGCCCAAAAAGCGTCCGGCTGTCCTCAGTCAGGGCCAGGGCCTTTTCAGTCCTGGCTCCGACTTGGTGGAACTCTCTGCCTATCGACACCATGGCCCTGCGGGGCTTGCCACAATTCCGCAGGGCTGCAAGGCAGAGATGTTCCACCAGGCATACAGTTGAGGACAGCCACGGTTTTAAACACCAGGCGGTTTTATTAGTTGTGTTAATTAGGGGCCCATAAATTCTGTATCGTGGCGCCATGTGGATGTCAGGGTTTTATGGTTTGATGTTTCAGATTGTTTGAAGAAGAAGAAGAGATCGGATTTATACCCCATCCTTCACTAACCAAGGGCGTCTCAGAGCGGCTTACAAACTCCTTTTCTTTCCCCTCCCCACAACAGACACCCTGTGAGCAATGCTCCCTCTAAGCTCTGGAGTCCTGTGAGCAAAAATTCTACTTTCTGAGCTACCCGCATTAAAGTTGTGAGCAGGTGATTTGGCTACTGCATAAACTAGTTTGCTCCGGAGACGTCCTTTCTGAGCTAAGACAAAAATCTGTGAGCTGGAGGCTAAAAAACGGTGAGCTAGCTCACACTAACTCAGCTTAGAGGGAGCACTGCCTGTGAGGTAGGTGGGGCTGAGAGAGCTCTGACAGAAACTGCTCTTTTCCAAGAACAGCTCTGACAGAACTATGGCTTGCCCAAGGTCATCCAGCAGGTGCAAGTGGAGGAGTGGGG
Organism: Lepidodactylus listeri; assembly: GCA_029233225.1. Lineage (NCBI taxonomy): Eukaryota > Metazoa > Chordata > Lepidosauria > Squamata > Gekkonidae > Lepidodactylus > Lepidodactylus listeri. The sequence goes on along the minus strand of JARCFY010000021.1, from coordinate 6,352,589 downwards.
AATCAAACTCGGTTTCCCCAGGTTAGAGTCCACACACTTATCCACTACACCAAACTGGCTAATGTATTTTAATGTATTTTTTTTTTGTATGAAATTCTTGTATACCGCCCTGAGCCCACCCTGCAGGAGGGCGGTATAGAAGTTCGATAAACAAACAAACAAATATGGTGGGGAATAGCGAATGCTATGATGGGGTAATCCCATCACAGAGAACATTCCATTGGTGGGGGCAGAAAGTGTCATCAAGTCACAGCTAACTTACAGCAAACCCCCCCCCCCCCATGGGGTCTTCAAGGCAAGAAACGAACCGAGGTGGTTTGCCTCTGCGTAGCAACCCTGGACTTCCTTGGTGGTTTCCCATCTAAGTACTAACAAGAGCTAACCCTACTTAGCCTCTGAGAGCTGACCAGAGCAGGCTAGCCTAGGTCTTCCAAGTTAGGACGAATGTTCTGTTAGTTGTTGCTAAAGCTGCAGATGAGAAAGAACCAAGTAGGAAGGTATTCTGACCCTATCCGTGTGCGCGTGCCTATGGTACAGCCCTCCCAGGGCAGAACAGCCATTTCTAGACTCACGTGTATTTGCTGATTTGTTTCCTTCATTTATAACCTGCCTTTCTCCATAGTGGCATTCTCCTGTCAGTTAACTGCCATAAATCCTGTTCAATAACTGTGTTGCTGCTACTGAGTGTATTTACATGACCCCTGAAAAGGTTCTTGGCTTTCATTTGCCTTTTCCTCCTAATTGGTGACAGGTCCCGCCCGGGAGTTCTCAACGGGCCCATGACTCCCACCTCCGGAATGTGTGCTCTGCTCCGCTTGCTTTGCTTGCTCGCTTGCTTTGGTTTGCGCATGTCTGTTTCAGCCAGGTGGCTCTTCCCAGTTATCTCAGTGCTCTGTCCTTGAACAGAACCACCAGCAATTATGTGTGAGCCAAACAGAACGGTGTTTTGTATTTCTCTCTTATCCATGCTTGAGAACTGAACTTTAGAGATGATCAACGTCTTTATTTTCTGGGAACTCTTTTCCCGCGTTTTCTATGGGAATTATGACTCAGTATATCTGAGCGCCTAAAATACTGCATAGTGATTGGTAGAATGCCCTTAAGCCACATTTCATACCAGTATATTCAAGGGTCCTTTCATAGAAAAAGAGGTGCAGGAGCTCATTAGCATAACTCATTAGCATACCTCATTAGCATATGCCACGTCCCCTGACATCACCGGAAGGGTGTCAGAAAGGGAATGTCAGTTTCAGCCCCATTATACCCTATGGGCCATTGAAATCAATGGCAAAAACTCATAGGGTATATGAGGGGCTGGAGGAAAGCGGGTTTGAGGGAGAGGCTCCAAACTTGCAGGGTAGCTGCTGGGGCCTCTCCTCGAAATACCCACCAAGTTTCAAGAAGATTGGACCACGGGGTCCAATTCTACGGGCCCCCAAACAGATTGTCCCATCCCCTCCATTGTCCTCTATGGAGGGAAAACATGTTAACTTTTTTCCTACCATAGAGAACAATGGAGGGAATGGGGGCAACCTGTTTGGGGGCCTGTAGAATTGGACCCCCTGGTCCAATCTTCTTAAAACTTGGTGGGCATTTCGAGGAGAGGCCCCAGCAGCTACCCAGCAAGTTTGGAGCCTCTCCCTCAAACCCCCTCCCCTCCAGTGACTTTTAAAGTTGCTGCCAAATTTCGGCAGCAATTCAGCGGCAAGCTGAATCAGATTAGAGAATCTGATTCGGCCCATGGCTGCCCTAGTGGCCACTCCTGAGCTGGTAGAGCTTCGCTCCGCCTCACTCCGGCCCCAACGGACCCCTGAGTATATCAATACCTGTAATCCCTAACCCCAGTAGTACTAACAGTGAAAGTGTTTGACTCCAATGATCTTCTCTACAAATAAAGGACTTACTGCTTAAGGAGACCTGTTGTGGACTATATCTTTTGGGACATTCTCACATCTCCTCTCCTCTGTTTTACCCTCACAACAAGCCTGTGAGGTAGGTCAGGCTGAGAATGTGTGACTGGCCCAGAATTACCCAGCATACTTCCATGGCAAAGCAGGGATTGGAACCTGGGTCCCCAGATCCTAGTCCGACTGACCCCTACACCACACTGGCTCCCAAGTTCTAGAACATTCCAAAGCAACTCCTTTATGGGTACAAGAAGAAGAAGAAGACGGTCCCGACGATGCGACAGCGCAGAGAGAGTGAAGAAAATGGAAGGAACAGCCATCCTGAGACGTGACAATCCAGTACCTGAAAACCGCTCCTGCAGAGTCTGCACATCCTTCACATTTGAGTATGGACCTGACCCGACGACCGTCTTAGCTCCCATCTTGAAAAAGTACCTGGTGTCACTCTCCAGGCCATGCACTTCAGTGCTGAACGTATTGCCTGCAGGAGAGAGGAATGCAAGGAGAAAGGATGAAGACACAGAATCCATTTCCTTCAGAAGCTCAACTGTTTCACAACACCGTTAACGGCACTGTGGATGATCCACACGTGAGATGAACAGCAGCCAGGGAGTTATGAGCAGAATCCGGGTTCTTCTTGGGCGTGCGCATCCACCCATTGCCTTTTCCCTTGTGTGTCTATGGACAACTCACCCTCTTTTGTCAGGAGAGTCCACATCTCATCTGGTTGCGTGTTGTTGGCATTGTACAGGATCACATACTCCACGATTATGCCATTGGGTTCCGATGGAGGGCACCAGTGGACCTGGACCGCATAGGGGTTGAGGGGGTGTAACCGCAGGTCCGAGGGAGGCGTTGATGGTCCTGAGCGAAGGGAAAAGAAGGTGAAGGGGAGACGACATGATGAAGATTCGGCAAGACCGTGAAACAAGCTGATGAAGATTCGGCAAGACCGTGAAACAAGCTGATGAAGATTCGGCAAGACCGTGAAACAAGCATCCTGAAAATTCCCCGTTCCCAGTACTAAACTTCTAACGACAGGCGATCCTGGTCGTTCGATAAGGGAAGCTCCCAGCAGATTTTAAATTTAATTTTCAGGCACCTAGAGGGCCAATTCTGTTTGCGATCACAGCACAAGGAGAAAACTCTCCACCAACCTCTTCTGATCATAAATGGCTCTCGGAAACCGCTATTTAGCCGCTACTGGCAAATATACAGGAGATTCGTTGCCCAGTGGGGGAAATATTTATTTATTTTATTTAAGACATTTATGAGCCACCTTCCTTCCTTGCAGAGCTCGAGGTGACTTACATCATAGATAAAGTACATAAAACAAAATACACTGCAGAAGATAAAAACCAAAATTTCAAATCACAACTTGGGACTCCTAGTGAAATGAACCAAATGTGGTCCTAAATAAAACCGTCTTCAACTGCCTCCTGAAGATCAAAAGTAGAGATCAAATAGAACGTTTGATCAAAGATCAAATGGGGCCATTTCAGACCAGGAAGGGGGAGCAAGGGGGCTGGATTTACACATACACCCCCCCCCCATCCCCTTGAACTGAAAATCTGATCAGAATTGGGACCCTGAGTGCCTGAAGATGATTTCTTTAAAACCTCTGGGTGCTCTAGAATTCATCTTAGAATGGCGAGTAGGTCATGAGCCCTTCATGAAATGAGAATTTAAGGATAGATTTTGCCCACCCATAATTGAGAGGTAGGATTTGAAGCTGAAAGTACTCTGGCTTCTACTTATTTTCAAATTTTGTCCACACTCATAAGGACTAGAAACTTGCTTACAAACGGATTGACTTCTGTGCCAGATGCTAATTTCTATGTCAAACATTAAACCACGCCACAGAGGCATGGAACGCACACATGGCAAATCTGTCACCAAGATGGATCTCCAATCCCTGGCCTGGATAGCCCAGGCAAGCTTGATCTCATCAGATCTTGGAAGCTAAGCAGGGCTGAACTTGGCAAGTACTTGGCTGGGAGACCTCCAAAGAAAACCGGGGCTGGGATGCAGAGGCAGGCCCTAGCAAGCCATCTCTCTGAATGTCCTCCGTGCCCCAGTAGGAGTCGCCAGAGATCACCATGACTTCCAGGCACAGGCGCGCGCGCGCACACACACACAAATGCAAAAATACCCCTGTGACGAAATGGAACTTAAAGGGGCAGAGTAGAATGCCTGGGAAGTCACATGACTTGAAAAGGTGGGGGGGGGCCAAGGGCTCGGGAACCACTGTTGATAGACAGATAACTGTCGGAGTGGTCAGTTAGGAAAGGACAGTCAGAGAACCGCGAGGTGGAGACGGAGTCCAGCCCGGGACGTCAGAGAGAGCAGACGGGCAGTCTGCGTCCCTCGGTGCTCTGTGGGAGCGAACAGCGGGTGAAAGCTCAGTGAGAAGAGCTAAGGTGTCTGACTTGCCAGAGTGGGAGCAGACAAGTGAACTTAAGAAGACACCCAAATGCTATTCAGGACTGTCAACCAAAGGATCCTGACTGAAAGGGAGATTAGGGAGGCTGAGGGGCAGGACGGTCTAGAGCCAACTGGGGCTAGTGTGAGACCGGGGTGCCAAGCCAAGAAACTGTACATCTCCACTCAGCAGGACAGGAGGGCGAAGTCTGAGGGTTTAGCGAGTGTGGGCAAAGTGTGTCAAAACGTACCATCTGCAACAAAGTAACAACGAGTCGGTAAAACAGTCAAGCTTAATGTGACATCAGAAACAGTAACCTCGTGACAATATAAGCAATCTCCGCAATATCCCTCCACTTATACTCAATTGTACCAATAAAGTTGTATTCAGTAAGAGAAAAGCTGTGGTGCCTTTTGAAAAGGGATTTCCGACCAAAGGACACCAGGTCCCAAATATTTACCTCAGATACAAAACGCAAAGACCAAATATCAACAAACCCCGAAGAGACTATATTGTAAAACTGTAGCTACTTTAATTGGAGGAAACTGGTCAGCGGGTTTATTATTATTTAGAGAGAGGCTGATCCAGGTTACCTCAGGGACCCCGTCACCCAAAGTAAGACAGGAGATCCGCTCGCTCGCTGTCGGTCAGAGTTAGGGGACTGGTTGGTATATAGGTGAGGGGTCGACCTCATTATAACCCCCAAATAAAATAATTTTTAAACAACAGATCTCCTCATGCCCCTCAATTCCCAGTCCTCTCCCCATAATCTGCAGCTTCTGTACTCACTGTCTGGAAGGGTGAACCACTCCACCACATTCCCAAACGGCCCGTCGATGCCGACTCCGTTCGACTGCACTGCGAACTCGTACCTGGTGAATGGCTTCAGCCCGCTGATGAGGATGTCTTCGTCAGAACTGTTGAGAAAAAGGAACACTCATGTGGTGAAAACATGTTATGATGGGAACTTGTCACACGTACGATAATGAGATGGACAGGGGCTGGGTAGCCCTCAGAGCAACAGATTTGGCAGGCTCTAGGAGTTTATAAAGACCCCTTTAAACGGAAAAGAGCAAGAGTGCAGTAGCACCTTAAAGGCTAACAAAATTTGTAGCAGAGTAGGAGCTTTCGTGAGTCACTGCTCACTCCTTCAGACACAGCTAGAATGTGAGTCCATCTGGCCTTATACTTTGGAGAGTGGCGTGATTTCAGATGCCGAGAATGACAATGGCGGGGAAATGAAAAGCCGGTGAAGGACAATAGAGCGGGTGTGACTGGATAAGTTCTGATATGCCGACGGGTAGTCGGCGTGGAGAAATCGGCATTAATAATGAGACAGCAAAGCTAAGGTCTCCATTCAGTCCAGGAGGATTCATTGTCTTGAGTCTCATTATCAGTTGCAATTCAGCAGCCTCTCTTTCTAACCTCCCTTTGAAATTCTTACAAAGAACTGTTACTTTTAGGTCAGCAGCTCAATGTCCTGGAAGGTTAAAATGTTCCCCCACTGGTTTTCGGATACTGTGGTTCCTAATGTCAGATATAATTGATATAAATGTTTTTTTCAAAGGGGTTGGCCTGCTCGTCCAATGTAGAGGGTGGAAGATCATGGCTGACCCGTGATGGCATCAATCACATTAGAGAATGAGCAAGAATAGGAACCTGAGAAGGTATGGTAATGGTTGATGTTGTAGGGTCCACTGATGGTGTTGCTAGGATCTATAGGAGTACCCGGATATAGGCTCATTTCATCCCAGTCTTCCTCAGGAGTACTCCTATTATCTTCAAAGGTGTCAGCCTCTTGATACAACTCAGTGTTATGCTGGGAGCAGGCCTGTCCTTAACTTCTTCTCTAAGTAAAGGTAAAGGTTTCCCTTGCTCAAAAGCCAGTTGAATCCAACTCTAGGGGGCGGTGCTCATCTCCGTTTCCAAGCTGAAGAGCCAGGGCTGTCCAAAGACGTTTGCATGGTCATGCGGCCGGCATGACTAAACGCCAAGGCGCACGGAACGCTGTTACCTTCCCACCAAAGCGGTACCCGTTTATCTACTTGCAATTTCTTGCTTTCAAACTGCTAGGCTGGCAGGAGCTGGGGCCAGAGACAGGAGCTCACTCCGTCATGTGGCACTCAGGTCTCGAACTGCCGAGGTACCGACCTTCCGGTCTGCAGCTCAGCGTCTTAACCTCTGAGCCACCACGGCCCCCAACTTCTTCTCTACACAGATGCAAAAGCCTTCTGAATTAGGTTGGCAAATTGCTCTCTGCAAGCAGGTGAGTTCTAAACAATGTTAAATTACATTCTGTTCAGCTTCATGTTGTTTTTCAATTTAAATAACCATGTTTTTTTCCAGGATAATGATTTGAAGAATGTGTACTCCTGAGGATTGCAGAGAGCAGTTTGCCAGCCTAAAGGCAGCATAAAAATGGATTATATAAGTTAAGTAAATAAACCCCCGGGTTACCCTGCCATCCCGTCTCCCACAGGACTGGAGGCTGCAGGAGGTGTTTGTTCAGGATGAGACAAGAATTCATTTTGTATCTTCCCAGCTGGTCCAGGGGAAGGGCTGGACAACCCTCAGATCGGTTCTGGTCCCAGCCGGACAGCCCCCGTGTAGCTTCTCCACCCTTCTCTTACCTCGTGTAGTACGTCACGAGCGAGGCGTTCTTCAGACCCCAAGGGCTGAAGCGCACGGTGTAATTGACAATCTTCACCGTGGTGAAATCGGGTTTCTTCCACCGCAGCCAGATGGACGTGGAGCTGTTGGATTCCGCGTAGACGTGGGCGGGGGGCAGCGGGGGGCCCTTCCGAACCGGGGGGTCTGAATGTACGTTCAAGGGAAGAGGGAAAAGAAAGCAGATTCGGCGGCATTGAAGTTTACCTCCGGAATGTCACACAAGGAGCCGTGCTAGCCACTGGGGTTGCAAACACCGGTCAGGGCTGCGAACCGCACCATTTAGCTGTACGTGGGGAGGCACCGATTCCTGGCACCATGTGGCTGACCAGCAGGTATGGTTATACATTAAGAAGAAGAAGAAGAAGAGATTGGATTTATACCCCGCCCTCCACTCCCCAAGGGAGTCTCAGAGCGGCTTACAAACTCCTTTTCCCTTCCCCTCCCCACAACAGACACCCTGGGAGGTAGGTGGGGCTGAGAGAACTCTTTCCCAAGCTGTCCTTGAGAGAACAGCTGGTACAGAGCTATGGCTTGCCCAAGGTCATCCAGCCAGGTGCAAGTGGAGGAGTGGGGAATCAAACCCGGTTCTCCCAGATTAGAGTCCGTGCACTTAACCACTACACCAAACTGGCTCTCCAAGTTGTTTCCCCCCCCCCCCCCAAAAAAACCCCAAACCCTCTGCACCGAAATAAGTCAGATTGATCACCAAGAAAATGTTCGGGACCCATACGAATTATATTAACAAAGCACTTTTTAACGTATTCTTCTTTCGCATTTATTTATTTACATCCCGCTTCCTCAGCAGGGACTCAAAGCCGCTCAGAACCTTGCTTCCCCCTCCTCCATTCTCTCAGAACAACAGCCCAGCCTTGGACTAGGCCAGGCCGAGCATTTGAGAGAGGCCCAAGGCCACCCAGCAAGATCCCCTAGGAGAAGTAGGGAATTGATCCCCAGATCTCCAAGGAGCCTAGTCCAAGGCTTGATCCACTATGCCCTGCCGGCTCTCTGGAAGGGGCAGGGTAAGGCAGTGAGCAACAGGGGTCGCTGTGACCCTGGGAAACCCACTACACATAGAGGACCACTGTGGAATTCACCTCCGGGGCTCTCTGCACACAGGTTTGCAGGCCTTGGGCAAGTGGCAGCTATCTGTAAATACAAGTGGGGACCCCCGATACTCACAGGAGGGACCCACGATACATCTCTCCCCCCACACACACACACTTTCTCTCCAGGCCCCATGCAGCCACTGGGCTCACCTGCCGCTACCAGGCCCAACGCCTTCCCCCTGCCCCTGCTTTCGGCAGCTCTCCTGGGCGGGCTCACCGAGGCTTCCTCAGTGAGAGCCAGTTTGGTGTCGTGGCTAATCTGGGAGAACCGGGTTTGATTCCCCACTCCTCCACTTGCACCTGGCTGGATGACCTTGGGCAAGCCATAGCTCTGTACCAGCTGTTCCCTCAAGGACAGCTTGGGAAAGAGTTCTCTCAGCCCCACCTACCTCACAGGGTGTCTGTTGTGGGGAGGGGAAGGGAAAGGAGTTTGTAAGCCGCTCTGAGACTCCCTTGGGGAGTGGAGGGCGGGGTATAAATCCAATCTCTTCTTCTTCTTCTTCTTCTTCTTCTTCTTCTCTTCCTTTTCCCCTGTCATGCTCAGCTGAAATCCCATCTTGCTCTTTAAAACTTTATTACTGTTAAGAGAAAGGCACTATCCCCATGTGCTGGTTAATCTGACAAACTGTTAACAGGGGATATTTGTCAAAGACGAAGACTCTGCACATTTGCCCGAAAAGGTCATGTTTATTAAATTGTTAGCTCGTTAACGGGGAGATAGTGGATAAAATTGGTAGGTAGAAGACTGGGCCTTTCGATCTCCATCTCTCTCAACGACAGAAGATTTGCCCAGGGCTGAACCAGACTACAGGGGGAGAGATACTGACGTGCAGCCGGCAAGACTGAAAGTTTCACTTCCCTCCTGTCTGAGACTTTCCCTGGAACGAGAACCTGCTTTGAAAGACAAAGCGAGACAGTTCAAGGGGCGGGGTTCTTTTTAAAGCTTTCTGTTTTGGACTCTTGCTTGCAAGGGCTGACGTTTGTCCTTTTACAAAATAAACTGTCTTTCTTTTGAAAGGGTGCGGTTAACTGATGTGCGTTTGGGACCCGATAAAGAAAGTGCCTGCGGCACCTCCAGTGAGTTTCCCTTTCTACCGGACGGGAGGACGGCGAGATCACAGGGGGCAGCACAACCCCCTCCCCGCTCTCGGCAGCTCGCCCAGAGCAGTTCCCGGTGGGCTCACTGAGGCTTCCTTCCCCCCCTTCCCCCTCTTGGCGGCTCGCCTGGAGCTGCTTGGAGTGGGCTCGTCAAGGCTGCCTCCCCTCATCTCCGCTCTCAGGCCCAGTGAGGCTCCCGGTTTCGCCACCACTGCCGAACCCACCACGGCTCCCCTGCACTATCAACGAACGCTGGAGGTAAGTCCCTTGCACAGAGAATTCTCCTTGACTTTGGGGAGAATTACTCCCCCTTGTAGTTTTTTAAAGATTTAAGATTTTTCTGCACACTTAGGGGGTGCCCTGAGCATGCAGGAAAATCTCTTTTACCTTCTGTGCGCCCCCTATCTGCGGAAATAAGTATCTGCACACAGGGGGCACAGTTGGCAATTAGATATATAGATGTGCTAGCAGAGACATGGGACGGGACACCTACTGGCTGAGGTCACCGGAGCTCTTTCCGTCTTGCCTTTCCACACTGCCGCATAGCCGTCTTCGTGCTTGTTGAACGCCACCAACTTCACCTCGTAGAGTCTTCCCGGAACTGGGGAAGGGAGGGAGGGAAAAAAGGGAAGGAGGGGGGGGAAATGTCAGGATCTGACAATGATGTCTCTGTACTTTGCTGTATTTTGCTTTCGATTCCTTTGTTTTCACAGACCCCTCGCTTGTGCCCCTTATCTGTCTTATCCCCCCTCCCTCCTGACAGCTATAAATGTCGCTTTGAAGTATATTGGTTGTTCTGGCTTATGTTACAATGTCTAGGCGGGAGATGGCAACCCGCATTCCTCGGCGTCATCTCTAAACAAATGGTGGTTACTCCCTTGCATTCCCTCCTCCCTTTTTCCGGGCCAGTGTATGTTATCTTGTTGTGAAAACCTTGAGAGTTCTTTATGGCCGGGTGCCTGGAAATGTTGTGCCTAAGATTCACACATGTGGGTCACCCAGATCAAGAAGGGAATTTATGACTTTCTCACCTTGCTGTGGGAACCTCAACGGTCCCTTGTACTTTTTCCCGCATTTTCCCTCCTGCCCTGATTGGCTTAGGACCGCGGTTCAATTAAAAGCCTGAGAGTATATTAGCACTGTCTGTATTCCATTAAGCATCTCTAACAAACATTCGAGAACCTGTTTGCAGTATTAGAACAATAAAGAACTTTGCTTCAACAACAAAGGTCTGATCTCTTGCTGTCTATACAGAAGCCTCACAGAAAAGGGAGGGAGGGAGGAAAAAGAGAGGGAAGAAAAAGGGGAGGGAGGAAAAAGAGAGGGAAGAAAAAAGGGAGGGAGGGAGGAAAAAGAGAGGGAAGAAAAAAGAGAGGGAGGGAGGAAAAAGAGAGGGAAGAAAAAAGGGAGGGAGGAAAAAAGAGAGGGAAGAAAAAAGAGAGGGAGGGAGGAAAAAGAGAGGGAAGAAAAAAGGGAGGGAGGGAGGAGAAAAAGGGAGGGAGGGAGGGAGGAAAAGGAGAAGGATGGAGTCATGCTGGTAGTCTAGGACAGTGAAAGTGCACCTCCAACACCTTCATCTCAAAAGGCAAGCATCGAGGGCTCTGGACTAATGGCGGCCACACCTGTAGCACACTTTTCTTACACTGAGTCCAACTGCATCAGGCTGGAGGTCCACCTTCCTTGGCCACCCACATCCAACAAGGGCCAACTGGCGAACTCCAGGAAGCATGATCTCAGTCCAAAAGCCACAGCCTTCTGGGATTCAGAAGCGTATTTCCTCTGAACATGAACACTTCGTGTCGCTAATGCCAGGTGACCCTCCATGCATCTGAGGCAGCCACCAGCATGGGGGCCATGGGGACAGTGGCTTCCACAATCAATTGATGGAACTAAATATTTATTTTTTGGAAAAGGTGGAAAAAATGAGAAAACTACGGCCAGACTGGAGTCCAGTGGCATCTTAGAGACCCACAAGATTTTTGGGAGCCTGAACTTCCATCAAAGCTCCCTGCATCAGATGAGCTTTGCCTCCCGAAAGCTTACCGTATATGCCAGTGTTCCCTCTAAGCTGAGTTAGTGTGAGCTAGCTCACACTTTTTTAGTCTCTGGCTCACCCATTTTTTTCTTAGCTCAGGAAGGATGGCTCCAGCACAAACTAATTTATGCAGCAGCCAAATCACTCGCTCACAACTGTAATGCCAGTAGCTCACAAAGTAGGATTTTTGCTTGCAAGATTACAGAGCTTAGAGGGAACATTGGTATACGCCAAAATGGGAGGGCAGGGTATAAATTTGATTTTAAAAATTTAAAAATAAATAAATAAATAATCTTGGCCATCTCCGAAGTGCTCCTGGATTCGAATCCAGCTCTTCCACCGCAGCCCGACATGGCTGCCCTCTGAATCTTCAACGAAGGATTGAAACGGTGCAGCTGGAGTTCGTCTAGCAGCCAAAAGCAGCCCCCTGAAATCCTCCTAATCCTGCTACAAGCAAAAGCCAGGTAAGTTTTTGCGGATCTCTTAAAAACGCCGATCCAGACGGATCCAGGCCAACAGCCTTTGGAATACACCAGCTGAACACCCATTGCAGAGAACCGTCAGCTCCACGGTCCCGCCGACCCCAGAGCAGGGCTCTGAAGCGTTTTCGATTGTCTGCTGCCAACCAAAACCAGTCCCGAGCCTTTGGAAAGGAGGGCGAACTTAAAATGAAACAATTGCACAATCCTGCGGTACTGCTGAAGGCAACGCCACACAAAGCACTTCTACAAAAAGAAACCAGAGCGAAGCTTGGGAAGAGAGAATCCCCATCTGCCAGCTCTGGCACCTCTTTGGTCACGCTGTCCGAGGCCAGCCAGAAAGCCCATTCCAGGGCCCTTCCCCCTTTTCTCGCCTCTTCACCCATCTTTTAAAAGGCCTGCTTTTTCAAGGGAAAGGCTCAAACAGCTCAAAGTTTACAAATAGAAGGAAAATGGAGCGATTCTCTCTCTTTGGAGACCCAGCAGACTTGTTCCCAAACGGTTCTCCCCTCCACACACTATCCCCCCCCCCCCCCACAGTCAACCGCACTCCATTAACGAAGCTTCACTGCTAATTAGAGATGTGCCTATTCATCCCCCACAGGGAAGGGCCGCCAGGCGCTTCTGCAGTGCCAATTCAGCGCATTTCACGATGCCAACAGGATCTCGCTGGCTTTGTTTGTGTTGGGGAAGGGAGAACTGGCCATGCCGATGTCTCTCCCCCTCACCATCCCACCAGAAAAGCATAGGAAGGGGGTCAGGAGAAAACGGTCCTTCTGCTCTACAGCACCCACTGATGTCTGGAAGAGAAATAACATTCTGGGCTGCTGGCAAAGAACCCCAGAGTGTTGAAACATCTCAAGCAGAGCCAGTGAAGGGGTGTGTGTGCATTTGGGGCGGTGCTATCCCAGCACCAACCGGGGGCCTCAAAGGGTGTCTGAGGCCAAGTTCATGAAACTGCCTTAAACAGAATCAGAGCATCAGTCCAGAAAAGTCAGTCGTCTACTCAGATTGGCAGCAGCTCTCCAGGGTCTCAGGCTGAGGCCTTTCGCGTCACCTGCAACCTGATCCTGTAAATGGAGATGCCAGGGATTGAACCGGGGACTTCCTGGATGCCAAGCAGACGCTCTGCCGCTGAGCCATGGCCCCACCCTAATCCCTTTCCACCCCAGATATAACACAAGAAGTCCTCAAGCCAGTTTGGGGTTCTTTACAGCCTAGAGGGCAAGATAGGAATCCCGGCTGGTTGCTAACGTGCTCCCCTACTGATGTGGATTTCAACTCGTCTGGTTCAAACAAATACTATACCATATCATCAGACTATGGGAGGGGGGCCATGGCTCAATGGTATGGCATCAGCTTGGCATGCAGAAGGGCCCAGGTTCAATCCTCGGCATCTTCAGCTAAAAGGACCCGCTCAGAAGTAATGGAAAAGACCCGCTGCCCGAGACCCTGGAAAGCCACATACGACATGCACCTTGACATTCCAAGACTCCGATTGGCAGAATGCAGCTTCATTTAGGGAAGGGATGCAGCTCTGCGGTAGAGCATCCGCTTGGCATGCAGAAGCTCGCAGGTTCAGTCCCCAGAATCGCCTGTAAAAGGGGCTGGGTGATAGGTGATGTGAAAGAGCTCTGCCTGAGACCCTGGGGAAACCACTGCTGGTCAGAGGAGACCAAAACAGAGCAAGGGCCTGACTCAGCATAAGGAATTAGAATCCAGTTCTTTGCAGCAGTACTAATTTGAGCAGCGGATGCACCCCTGACTGCGGATCTGGTGCCTCATCATCTTTGCTCTCCCCCCAGTCCCCTGCTATCTCTGCAGCCCAAACCTTCCAAGCCTCTTCTGAATCACGTCTAAAAAATCGATCAAGGTGGGCAGCCATGTTGGTTTGAAGCAACAGACCAAAGTTAGAGTCCAGTGGCACCATTAAGACCAACAAGGTTTTATTCAAGGTGTGAGCTTTCATGTGCATGCGCACTTCATCAGACAATGAAATGGAATTACAGATCACAGTTGTATATATAGGGGTGGCAAAACAGTAAAGATGTTTATAATAATAAACATATTTTACTATTATGCATGCTAATTTAACAAGCCACCCCTACCTTTGGTCTAAAAAATCATTCATCTTCGAAATCCAGCATACACAATATGCCGAGTTGAGTGCACGTATACAAATGGGCATCGTTTTCTCTGTTTGCGGAAGCTGCACAGCTTTCGGTGGGTTTGGCTGCCACATAAACACAGCCCTGATAACGAACCTTCTTTCACGCTTTTTGTCATGGGCATGGGCAGACACATCCATAGGAACACAATAAGACCACTGGTCCATCCAGGTCAGTATTGTCTACTCAGACTGGCAGCAGCTCTCCAGGGTTTCAGGCTGAGGTCTTTCATATTACCTGATCCTTTTTTTAAAAAACAACAACAGGAGGTGCCTGAGATTGAACCTCAGACCTCCTGCATGCCAAGCAAATGCTCTACTGCTGAGCAAATGGCCCTCCCCTAAAAGAAGCTGCCTTGTATGGTGTCAGATCCTGGGCTGACCAAGATCAACCATCTCTTATTTGACTGGCTGTGACTCTCTAAGGTCTCTCAGGTCTTTCTCATCAACTGTTATCTTGGCCTTTCAATTGGAGATGCCAGAGACCGAACCATTCTGCATGCCAAACAGATGCTCTTCCACCAAGCCACAGCCCCTCTCCCCAGTCCCCACAAACCAAAGCGCTCAGGAAACTCACCAAGCTGGGTCAGTTCATATTGTTTGACCTTCTTCTTCAGCTTTATCGGGCCAACGTCCCACGGGCCGTCGTCAGTGCCTTCAGAGGGGCTTTCTTCGCTCACATCCTCAGCGGCCACTTCTCGGTAGTAGAGCTTGTAGCCTGAAATCTGGGCATGACTGGCCGGGGGTTGCCAAGTCACTAAGAGAGATTCCATTTTGGCGCGGACTTTTAACTCGGTTGGGGCAAATGGAACTGGAGACAGCAAAGAAGAAACACACATCACATCAGGATACCCACGGGTGGTGCCCTACAGACCGCGAGTCTCCAGTTAATCTTTTTTACCACCTCTCCCCCCCAAAACTCACTCCCCCTCCAAAGTGGCTCCCTGGCTACAATCCTGCATTTCAACGCAACCTTGCTCTTGTGCCTCTAATGCCTCTGGTCTGGGTTCCACAAATTCACACTTCATCAATCTTAATTATGCCTCCTGACTCAGAGCCATCCGCATCACTCCGAGCCCTAGCATTTATCCCCCTTGGAAGCAGGCCCAGGTGTAATGGGAGGTAACCTACCATGTGTCTGGTTGTCTCTGTCCGGGGTACGATGCTGTGTCCACTCAGAAGGGGCTCCATAGCCCACGCTGGTGCTGGCTGCAATGCGCACTTTGTAGACTTTGTTTGGGTGCAAGCTGTAAAGAGTGAACTGGGTCTCGTTGGCTCCAACTTCAGTGGAGGAAATCAGATCTGTTAAGAGGAAACAAAGGCCAGCAAGTTTTTAGACTGAGATGGGCAACCGTCTGTAGCAGTAGTCAAGAGCAAGAGTCCAGGAGCACCTTAAAGACTAACAGGGGAGGAACTTGCGTGAGTCACTGCTCACTTCTTCAGAAACAGCTCGAATGTTAGTCCATCTGTCCTTGTATCTTGAAGAGTGGAGTGATTTCAGATGCTGAATGACAATAGCAGGTGAATGACTTTAGCAGATGTGATTTAGGTTTGATATATAGAGGGGTAGTAGGGGTGGAGAAACCAGCACTGGTAATGAGACAGGAAACCTAAGTCTCAATTCAGTCCAGGAGGATGCAATGTCTTTTTTTGTGTGTGTATTTTTTATATGTGTACGTGTGTGTACACACCTAGAAGTCACGGCGACCTCTGGTGACTGACTCCTACTGGGGGCCTGGAGGATATTCAGCGAGGTGGCTGAATAAAGCCTGCCCCCTCCTCCCGACTGCTGGTATTCCAAGGAGGTCTCCCATCCAAGTACTTGCCAGAATTTACCCTGCTTAGCTTCCAAGCGAGGTGGCTTGCCCGGGCTATCTAGGTCACGGTGAAGATGCAATGTCTTGAGCTTCGCTATCAGCTGCAATCAGCAGTCTCTCTTTCTAATCTCCCTTTGAAATGCCTTTGTAAGAAAAACGCTACTCTTAGGTCAGTAGCTGAATGTCCTGGAAGGTTCAAATGTTGCCCTCACTGGTCTTTGAATGTTGCAGTTTCTAATGTCAGACTTAAGTCCATTTATCCTTTGTCGTGGAGATTGGACTGCTGGTCCAGTGTAGAGGGTGGGAGGGCACTGCCGGCACGTGGTGATGGCATAAACCACATTAGCGGATGAGGAGGAGGAGGAACCTGAGATGTTCTGGTTGATGTTGCTGGGTCCACTGATGGTGTTGCTGGGATCTACGTGAGAGCAAAAGCTGGCATCTTGGTTTGTTGCAGGCCTTGCGACCAGAGCCCTTGTTACTGTTAATTAGCTTCTCACTGAGGGTGAGAAATGGTTGGAGGCTAGCAGAAGTCAAGTCGCAGCTGACTTATGCTAACCCCTGTAGGGTTTTCAAGGCAAGAGAGGTTCAGAGGCAGTTTGCCTCTGTGTAGCAGCTCTGGTGTTTTGAGGATGTCTCCCATCCAAATACTTGAATAAATAAATAAATCCAAATACTACGTGGCTGAATAAAGCCTGTCCCCGCCGCCCGACTGCTGGTATTCCAAGGAGGTCTCCCAGCCAAGAACTTGCCAGAGGCGACCCTGCTTAGCTTCTGAGATGTGACGAGATCGGGCTTGCCGGGGCTATCTGACAAGGTCCGGGCGCAGACGTGCCAGGCCACTGTTATCCAGCTCTGTGTGTCACAGTTCCGGGGGGTGGAAGGATTCAAAGTGTAACATGGTATACAGACTACGGAAGTGAAAAACCCGAGGGGCTTTCCTCAACTTCGATCTCTTCTCACAGTTCCTTGGACTGTTTCCGCAGGCGCCTCCAAATTCACCAGGAGTGAGGCTTCCGGCAGAACTCCCATGGTTCTCTTCCACGGTCCCCTGTCTTCCTAGATTGTAGATTTAGATTTACAAGAAGGGGGACCCGCGATACTCGCGGGGGGAGGGAGTATCCCAATGCTCCTCCCACCACCCCCTCCCCAGTGACAGCGGTTTCCAAGGATTTGAAACACTGCATTCATAATAAAGTTCAATTATACAACCAAAATGTCAGGATTACAACTGTTTGGAATTTTAAAACATGGCATCAATGCTTTGTGACGCATTGTGAGACATTTCTAAGAGCCACCTTGGACCTGACTTTCCTCGCTGCAAGCGCAAAAAGCACCACCTTGCGTGAGGCCAGGGGCCTGTATCTGACAAGAGAAAGATCAGCTTTTCACTGTCAGATAAATCGTGCACTTGGCTTTAAACTCCAGCTAGGAATCTGCTTCTGAGGTCTGATATAAAGGACAAATAATTTTATGGTGAAACAAATCTTCCACAGAGGTTCCGCATACACAAATGCATCGTCCCCTATCTTCCTAAAACCACCTAAATCAGCAGGTGTGCTACATCACCACTGAAATGCACAAAGAGCCAGCTTGGTGTGGTGGTTAAGAGCGGTGGACTCTAACTGAGAGAATTTGATTCCCCATAGCAGCTTGCGTCCTCCTCCACTCCACCATTTAACCCTCAACCCAACCTTGTGAGGTGGTTTAGGCTGAGGGTACATGGCCAAGGTCACCCAGACAGTTTCCATGGCCGAGTGGGGATTTGTACTGGGTCTCATAGATTCTAGTCTGACATTATCATCATCATTATCATTTTATACCCCGCCCTATCCCATGAGTGGGCTCAGGGTGGCTTACAACATACAATCCACAAAACAATAAAACCAATGAAACCAATAAAACCGTAGATGGCACAGTATACAATAACAGGAAAACCTGTGCCTCGTGTCAGGTGGATACAGGTATCCCAGGAAGTGCCCAAATAGTTTTGTCTAGAGCAGCAGGGTGCTGGGAAGGGGCCATGAACTGCGGAGAAGAAGAGGAGGAGGAGGAGGAGGAGGAGAAGAGATTGGATTTATACCCCGCCCTTCACTTGGAGTCTCAGAGCAGCTTACAGTCTCCTTTCCCTTCCCCTCCCCACAACAGACACCCTGTGAGGCAGGTAGGGCT
Source organism: Lepidodactylus listeri (assembly GCA_029233225.1). NCBI lineage: Eukaryota > Metazoa > Chordata > Lepidosauria > Squamata > Gekkonidae > Lepidodactylus > Lepidodactylus listeri. Next base: position 6,334,716 of record JARCFY010000021.1, on the reverse strand, counting down.
GAGAGAGCTCTTCCGAGAACTGCCCTTTCAGATCAGCCTGTTAAAAGGCCTGGCCTGACCATGGCGCTTTCTGCTTTTTGACATCGAGGCTTGCCAACTCTGGGAAATCCCCAGGGGAACTGATACCGGCTGTATGGAGATCAGCTGTAATTCCAGGAGCACTCCAGACACTCCTGGAAGACTGAAGTCCAACCAAAACAACCGTGACCAAAATGACAAAGAGTCAATAAAGTTATATCTACGAAAAATACTATCATAATAGTGATTCTCTAGAAAAACCTCTGCTTCTATCGCTCACACACAACGGATTTCGCGCAGTAACAGATACCGTTTCACATAGATTGCTTTATCCGAGCGTATAGCAAATACAATTCTTATTAATTTCCACTCATCAGTTCTGGAAATAAACACCCCATGGTTCTGATATGAGAGATTCAACGGTACTCCCAGATTAGTGTCCACACTCTTAACCACTGCACATACTTGACCACACTACAACCACTACACACTTAACCACTACGCCAAACTGGCTCTCGGCCAGAATGGTTGAACTTCCGCCACCTCAACCAAAAGCCTGGAAGAACAGCTCCGTCTTACAGACCCTCCAAAGCTATAATGTCCCGCAGGGCCCGGATCTTACTTGGGAGACTGTTCCGCCAGGTTGGGGGCAAGGGCTGAAAAAGCTGTTGCCCTGGATGAGGCTAAGCGGACGTCCCTCAAGCCAGGGGTCACCATGAGGTGCTGGTCAGAGGCGCGTGAAGCCCTCCGGGGCTCCTGTGGGGAGAGGCGGTCTAACCACTACGCCACCTTCCATCATGCAACGTTTTTGTCATTGGAACCATGTGGTGGGGGAAGGCCTTCTTAGATTAGCCATTTTTATCACTGGCTGTCATAAATCTAAATCCCTCTGACTTCACCAAAATTTTTACCCTTCTATAGACCCAAGACTCCTCCACGAGAGGTCCTAATTAATCAAGAATGCTTCCTCCTTAGACACTACAGGAAGTTGGGTGTCTTTCTGCCCTTCACCTCTTCTCCGGTCTGACAACACAAAACGAGGACATGAACTGTGTCCTCAAACCACTGAGGGAGTCCACAATTTAGGCAAGATCCACCCCGAAACGCGGTGCCTACTTCTCCCACACGACCCTGGGAAAGCTCTCTGGCCTTGGGTCGGCTGGGTATGTGGGAGGAAACCTCCCTCCTCTCTGAAAAGACCTGATCGGTCTAGCGATCTTCCCAGGTCCTTACAGCACTGAGAGTGCCGGTCTGAAAGGGGCCGTGCCGAATGTCAGCTTCATGCTCTGCGTGTTCGGTCAGTATGGAATAGAGAACCTGCGTAGATTATCAGAGGGCCAAGACAGTCAGCCCATCTTTATTTTCTCGACTCCCGTCTGCTTATCTCTGTGCAGACTAACAAACCGCCTGCTTGAAATCCCTGCTCTGATGGTTGAACTTGCAACCCAGAGAAGTCTCCCACACGCCTGACCATTTGTTCATGCCGCCCCCCCCCCCGCCCCCCCAGATTTCCAGGAGAGAAGTCAGAAGGTCAAACAAAGTGCTATCCAGTGGAGATTGACGGATATGTTCTTTTACTTCACAAAACCTTTCCCCAAACTCTCCTCAACCCTCTTGGGGGGGGGGGGGCATCCTGCCTTCCACCCTGTACCCTGTGCCAGTTTAGTGTAGTGGTTAGGAGCGCAGACTCTAATCTGGGAGAACCGGGTTTGATTCTCCACTCCTCCACTTGCACCTGCTGGATGACCTTGGGCAAGCCATAGCTCTGTATTAGCTGTTCTCTCAAGGACAGCTGTCTCAGCGCTCTCTCAGCCCCACCCACCTCACAGGGTGTCTGTTGTGGGGAGGGGAAGGGAACGGAGTTTGTAAGCCACTCTGAGACTTCCTTGGGTAGAGAAGGGCGGGGAATAAATCCATCTCTTCTCTTCTCTTCTTCTACCCCACACTTCCCCTTATTCCTGGAACTGCATCCCAAAACACCTCGTGAATCAACCTCCCCCCCCCCTTCCTTCCAACCCCTCTTCTAAACATACCTTTTCGGTGAAGTTTTCCGTACAACCCCTTCATCCCCCTCCATCACAGAAACTAAGCCCAGCCACCTGACACGGGAATGTAGACAGACCTCCACTTACCCCCGCCTCTCCCCTCCCTGAACTGCCTTTCCTTGCTCAAGACCTTCAATTGTATGCAACTTGCGGCCAGTACCCTATGAAGCGCGCTGCCCACCAATGGTGCTGGAAAGTGCCGTCCAGTTGTGGGCGATTTATGGCAGCCCAGCAGGGTTCTCAAGGCAAGAGGAGAACAGAGGCAGTTTGCCCTTGCCTGCCTCTGCGTAGCAGCCCTGGGCTTCCTTGGTGGTCTCCCATCCAAGTATTAACCAGGGCCAACCCGGCTTAGCTTCTGAGATCTGATGAGACTGGGCTGGTGGTGGGAAGTGCCACCAAGTTCCATCCAATTTACGGCAACCCCGTAAGGTTTTCAAAGCAAAAGACGAAGGGGGGTGGTTTGCCATTGCCTGCCTCGGCATAGCAGCCCTGGGTTCCCTTGGTGGTCTCCCATTCAAGTACTAATCAGGGCAGACATTGCTTGGCTTTTGAGATCTGACAAGAAGGAGGAGGAGGAGGAGGAAGAGGAGACGGACTCATAGCCCGTTCTTCACTTGGAGTCTCAGAGCAGCTTCCATCTCCTTTCCCTTCCCCTCCCCACAACAGACACCCTGTGAGGTAGGTGGGGCTGAGAGAGCTCTTTCCGGAACTGCCCTCGAGAGAACAGCTCTGACAGAACTTATGACTGACCCGAGGTCACCCCAGCAGCTGCATGTGGAGGAGTGGGGAATCAAACCCATTCTTCTAGATTAGAGTCCGCTGTTCCTTACCACTACACCAAACTGGGATATCCAGAGCTATCCAGGTCAGGGGTACCCACCCACCAAGAGTGCTATATAAATCAATCTTAATAACTGGAAAGAAAGGATTAATTAAAAAAAAATTGTACTAAGAGAGAAAGCAGGTCACGGGCTAGGCGAAGCCCTGCCCTTCCGCCAACCATCTCTTCCACACCTTCTTTGAGGGGGGCGTAGTCAATTTTGTATTTGGTGATCTTCCCATTACTCAGTTCCGGAGGGAGTGGCAGCCACGTGACTTTGATGTCTGTTGGCGTGGTACTCGACAGCGAAACCTGAGGCGCAGCACCTGGAACTGACATGCAAGATACGGAAACAAGTGACTCCCGTTTCATCGGGAAAGAAAGACGGGGGCAAAACATAAACTCGTTCGGCTGTACAAAGAGCACCTTTCCAGTCAGGAAGTGGAGGCAGCTACAAGCATACACAGGTTCAAGAGGGGACTGGATAAACGCGTGGAGCAGAGGTCCATCAGTGGCTACTAGCCTCGGTTTTGGCCACTGTTGTGACACAGAGTGTTGGACCGGAGAGGCCATTGGCCTGATCCAACATGGCTTCTGTTATGTTCTTATATGGAGCAGAGCTCCATCAGGGGCTATTAGCCACGAGGAAAGGAGGGAACCCTCTGTCTGGGGCAGTGATGCTCTGTCTTCTTGGTGCTTGGGGGGCAACAGTGGGAGGGCTTCTGGAGTCCTGGGGAGGGCAGTGTTAGGGGAAGTGAGGAGCTGCAGTGGGGAATAAGGCTACAGAGTCCACCCTCCAAAGCAGCCATTTTATCCAGGGGAGATCTCCAGCTGTAATTCTGGGAGACCTCCAGGCCCCGGTTGGAATTTGGCCACCTGCACCAGAAATGCAGTGACCAGCCAGACCCCACAAGCGAGGCTGACAATTCGGACATAAAATGGAATTCCTCACCGGCATCCATTAGCCTCCAAACATGGGCATTAAACAGCTACACATTGGACGGGGTGGACAGAAGAGAAATCCTGAACATAAAAATCCTTTCGTCTCCAATAAAATATATAACAGGATGGATCCAGCGCAGAACTTCCACTTGTGCTAAAGCTCTTACACAAGTGGAAATGCCAAAAACAAGGAAAGACCACAATAGCCACTTGCACTAAGTCACTCTTATTGTATTCCCATGTGCATTTTGTTTCCACTTTCTTTTTTTTTATTTGTGTGTGTGTGTGTGTGAGTGTGTGTGAGTGTATGTGTGTGTGCACCTGGAAGTCATGGTGACCTCTGGTGACTGACCCCTACTGGGGGCCTGGAGGATATTCAGAGAGGCAGCTGAATAAAGCCTGCCCCCGCCTCCCGACTGCTGGTACTCCAAGGAGGTCTCCCATCCAAGTACTTGCCAGAGTCGACCCTGCTTCGCTTCCAAGATCTGACAAGATCAGGCTTGCCTGGGCTATCTGACAAGGTCAGGGCTTATTTCCACTTTCTCAAGATCTCGTGCAAACAATTTTTGGCACTATAACATATACGGAGGAAAGCGCGAAGTGCCATGAGATCTTGCCCAAACAGAACTGTGCTAAGTCCGCTTTCACTTGTGCACCACTGGATCCAAGCAAAGTATGCAAACTGACAACACCCACGGCACAGAGTTCCACAAGTTAATTTTGCATCATACAAAGAGGAACACCCTTTTTGCAGTTTTAGGAGGGTAGCCAAGTTGGTCTGTAGCGGAAGAGCTGGACTGGAGACCAGGACCACCAGGTTTTTCAGGGAATGAGCTTCGGAGAGTCAAAGCTCCCTTCATCAGATACAAGTCAGAATGGGGAATCTGAGTCCTCATATCCCAGTTGGTGGGCGGGGTTTTGCAAAGAAGGGAATCAAGATGCAATGCAAAGAAGGGAATCAAGATGCAATGCAAAATGTTATCGGCTTGATTAGAGCAGGGGGGACATGCCCTGTCATTCACTTCAGCCCTGACTGGTCACCAGTGTTCCCTCTAAGGTGAGTTAGTGTGAGCTAGCTCACCGTTTTTTAGCCTCTGGCTCACACATTTTTGTCTCAGCTCAGGAAGGATGGCTCCAGAGCAAACTAATTTATGCAGTAGCCAAATTGCTCGCTCACAACTTCAATGCCAGGAGCTGACCGAATAGAATTTTTGCTCACAAGACTCCACAGCTTAGAGGGAGCATTGCTGGTCACCCCTCTTCCTCCCCACTCATCAGCTGTTTGCTATTTCCCCAAGTGCAGGAAAACACATTACAGTATTTCTGGTTGCATTCCCACACCGTACTGTGATGGAACCAACTCTGTGCTCTTCCTCTCAGCAGCAGAGAAGGTAAGGAAGCATTTTGAGGTGTTTCTCCCACCCCGGCCCTACAAACCGTCTTCCAGAGTTCGGACGACAATGGATGAGGATGTCCGGCTGGCTCCCAGCTGTGAGTAGGCCACCACGTAGAACACATAGTTTGTGTTGGGCTCCAAGTCCTTGACCTGATATTCTGTGGTGTCATTGTTCACCGCAAACTGGAACTCGATGTTATCAGTGCCTAGAGAGGGTACACAACGCTGTCAGACAAAAAAAAGAAGAACATTTTGTCCCTTTTTTTCAAACTAGCGTCTCACAAGAGGTCTGCGCTTTATCTTAGCCCGTTCGAATCACCGTCTTTCGGTGCGCGCGATCAGGGTCGGTTCTGCTCGTTCAGTGCCGAAAGCGGAATTTTAACTCCACGTTTCTGACCAGGAGAACAGAAGAGATTGGATCTGTACCCCGCCCTTCACTACCTGAAGGAGTCTCAGAGCATCTTACAATCTCCTTCCCTTCCTTTCCTGTAACAGACACCCTGTGAGGTAGGTGGGGATGAGAGAGCTCTTTTGAGAAGTGCCCTTGAGAGAACAGCTCTGAGAGAACTTGCGTCTCACAAGAGGTCTGCGCTTTATCTTAGCCCGTTCGAATCACCGTCTTTCGGTGCGCGCGATCAGGGTCGGTTCTGCTCGTTCAGTGCCGAAAGCGGAATTTTAACTCCACGTTTCTGACCAGGAGAACAGAAGAGATTGGATCTGTACCCCGCCCTTCACTACCTGAAGGAGTCTCAGAGCATCTTACAATCTCCTTCCCTTCCTTTCCTGTAACAGACACCCTGTGAGGTAGGTGGGGATGAGAGAGCTCTTTTGAGAAGTGCCCTTGAGAGAACAGCTCTGAGAGAACTTGTGACTGACCCAAGGTCACGCCAGCAGCTGCAAGTGGAGGAGAGGGGGAATCAAACCCGGTTCTCCCAGAGTCCGTGCACTTAACCACTATATCAAACAGCAGTGTGATAAAATCAAGCAATGGAACTTTTACAAAAGTAAAGTAAAGTAACAAAGTAACAAACCATACAAAAGTAAAGTAACAAACCATACAACAAAACCATACATCAAATATCTCCTACAAACAAAGGTTTAAAAAATGGATATTACTTTGGTCCAACTAGAGAGCCGCTTAACATCTTTGTGACTACAAATAAAGCTAAGAAATGGAAACCATAACACTTCAAAATCTGACATAGAAGAGTCGTTTTCTTCTTCATGTATTAACACAGAAATTTTATCGTGCACACATAAATCACATACTTTAATGAGCCAGTCGTGGGCTGAGGGAAGTACTTCCAGGTCCCTGCCAATACTGCTTTAGCTGCTGTACATAACATCGCAATTAATTTCTGGTCTTGCTTAGATATACTACTATCGCTCCAAAGACTGAGCAGCAGGACTTTGGCCATGAATGGAATGACACATGACATAATCTCACCAAATCTGAGCATGAATACGACGCCAGAAGGAGCGCGATGGAAGACAGGAGGGCCTGGTGTGATGTGGTCCATGGGGGTCGCGAAGAGTCGGACTCAACTGTGCAATATGGATGGTATTTTAATGTTTAATGTGGAAGGTTTATTTTAAATGGATTGTAATTTTAACTATGTTGGGAGCCGCTCTGAGCCTGCCTTTGGTGGGAAGAGCGGGATATAAATTCAATAAATAAATAAATAAATAAGGATTCCACCCTGCCACATGCCCACCAACAGTGCCAAAAGTAAGCATTATTTAGAGGAGAAGAAGAAAAGATTGGATTTATACCCCGCCCTTCACTCACTTGGAGTCTCAGAGCGGCTTACAAACTCCTTTCCCTTCCCCTCCCCACAACAGACACCCTGTGAGGTAGGTGAGGCTGAGAGAGCTCAGACAGAACTATGGCTTGCTGAAGGTCATCCAGCCAAGTGCAAGTGGAGGAGTGGGGAATCAAACCCGGTTCTCCCAGATTAGAGTCCGCGCACTTAACCACTACACCAAACTGGCTCTCTTTATTTTTCTTATGTCCCCGTTGTCCTCCCCAACAGGAAGCCAGAGCGGCGTACGTCATTCTCCTCTCCTCCATTTTATTGCCACAACCACCCCTCTGCAGTGGGCTGGACTGAGAGTGTGTGTGTGTAGCCCAGCATCGCCCAACAAGCTTCCTAGGTGGAGTGGGGATTTGAACTTCAGTCTCTCAGACCCTAGTTCAGCCCTCCAGCGATGATGCCACCTGCTGTCCAGTTAATTGAAGTGGTGGAAAGTGCCATCATGTTGTAACTGACTTACAGTGACCCTGTAGGGTTTCCAAGGCACGAGATGAATAGAGGTGGTTTGCCTTTGCCTGTCTCTGGGTAGCAACCCTGGACTTCCTTGGTGGTCTAGCATCCCAGAACTAATCAGGGATGATCCTGCTCAGCTTCCGAGATCTAATGAGATCAGGCTAGCCGGGGCCACCCAAGTCGGAGCCAATTAATTAAAGGAAACCTTTAAATCAATTAATCTAACGAATGAATAGGCTGTACACTATACTTTTTTCGATCGACAGATTCAGGTGTTCCCTCTAAGCTGACTTAGTGTGAGCTAGGCTCAGAGTTTTTTAGCCCCAAGCTCACACATTTTTGTCTCAGCTCAGGAAGGATGGCTCCAGGGCAAACTGATTTATTTGGCAGCAGCCAAATCGCTGGCTCGCAACTTTCATGCCAGCAGCTCCCAAAGTAGAATTTTTGCTCACAGGACTCCGCAGCTTAGAGGGAGCAATAGCAGAGCGAAGTTTGAGTCCACTGGCACCACTAAAACCAACAAAGTTTTATTCAGATTTATTGAATAAACTTCGCTGGTGGCAATCAGACCTCTTGACCAATTTTTCTGAAGACGACTGGGCCCTAATATGGAAAGCTCCTAGTATTTCATCCAAAATCCCAGCAATTAGGGTACAAGCAACAAAAATTTTGACACGCTGGTATATCCCTCCAACAATCTCTAATAGAATGAACAAAAAATTTTCTCCAAACTGTAAAAAGTGTAATCAACGAGCCAATTTTTTACATTGCTGGTGGAATTGCCCACAGATACAAGACTTTTGGAAACAGATCATACAAAATATAAGAGAAATAACGGGGGCAGTTCTATCTAAGAAACCGGAGGTGATTCTTTTAGAATATTGGAAACATGAAAAATTTAACCAACATCAAATGGAAATAATTTCAATACTGTTAACAATCGCAAAAAACCTAATAGCTTTGCATTGGATAAATAATCGACCACCTACAGTGAAAATGTGGTTATCAAAGAGATGGGATTTTTTTCTACTATCTAAGTTGTCTTATTCAGTTGTTAACAATCCACCAGCATTGTACCAAAAAAGAGTAGTAAGTGTATGGTTCACAACTATATCCTATTTAACTAAGAAAAAGATTTTACCAGCAAATTCTGCTTATCAGAAATTGATATTTTTTGAAAATTATTGGCATAGTATTTTATTTATTTTATTGTAAATTTTGTAAACAGCAAACTTTAACTTAGCCCTTATTATACTGTTGTGGTTGTTGTTTTTGTATGCAAGTTATGTTGTATAAAGTTTAATAAAAATGTTAATCGGGGGGAAAAAAAAAACTTCGTCGGTCTTAAAGGTGCCACTGGACTCGAACTTTGTTCCACTTTTTTCAATCCACCGTTGCGATTTTAGGAACAGATCTCCAGGGTGCTATTTCTTTAAAAAACACGAAAGATTTCTGATGGGATTCGCAAGAACGCAAAGCGCCTACCCAAAGCTTTCTGGTAATGCAAGGAGAAGCCGATGATCTGCTCGCTGTTGAACTCCGGCCGTCCCCAGGATACTAAGACGGTCGTGCTGGAGAGCGAACTCGCCGTCACTTTCTTAGGCGCGCTGGGCAGCCCTTCCCGCACAATCACCGCCAGCCGGGCAGTGGCGCACGCCGTGCCCAGCTGGTTTTCTGCCACACACTGGTAGTAGCCAGCATCGTCCATCCCGATCTGGTTGATGACCAAGGTGCCGCCACTCTGGGCCTTCACCCGCCCGTTGGACAGGAGGGGTTCTCCGTTCTTCCTCCAGTGGATGCTGGGAGGCGGCTCCCCTTCGGCTCTGCAGACAAACCTGGCTGTGCTGGCTCGGGTCCTGGAAATGGTTTCGGGTGCCTGGGAGATGGACGGAGGAGCTGTGGGGAGGAAGGACAACACCTGTGTCTGAGGCAGAGAGTGGAGCCTTCTCCTGTCGAGAGCAGAGAGTCAGAAACGCCTTTGGCTTTTTATTAAGCCCAGTGTGCCAAAGAGAAGAAGAAGAAGAGAAGAGGAGATTGGATTTATACCCCGCCCTTCACTCACTTGGAGTCTCAGAGCGGCTTACAAACTCCTTTCCCTTCCCCTCCCCACAACAGACACCCTGTGAGGTAGATGGGGCTGAGAGAGCTCTTTCCCCAGCTGTCCTTGAGAGAACAGCTGGTACACATAGGCGTCAACTTCAGGGGGGCTGGGGAGCTGGAGCCCCCCCCCCCCGAACTTTTCCAGGAGGTGCTGAGCCTCCACCAGAGACAATGGACTGTGATGTCTCTGGCCCAGCCCCAGCCCCCCTTCCCCCCGGGAAATTGGAAAGTCTACGCCCTTGCTGGTACAGAGCTATGGCTTGCCCAAGGTCATCCAGCAGGTGCAAGTGGAGGAGTGGGGAACCAGACCCGGCTCTCCCAGAGTAGAGTCCGCGCACTTAACCACTACACCAAACTGGCTCTCTACTTTTAGGATTAAACCGTGATAACCCAAATAGTAAGCAATCTTATAAGTACATTTTGTAATTTTTATACATTTTTAAATGAACAGTGCAATGCATACATGAATTTCAGAGAAAAATACAACCTTTGGGTTTTTTTATAGGTATCTAAAAGACTTAGGAAAATTCATCAGTATGAACAAAGTCCTTATGCAAAAAGTTCATCAAAAGGGAAGTCTTCTTGAGAAGCCGGAGATGTATTTCACACCTCATTAGTGTACCCTAATTAGAAAAGCATTGAGTCCTGCTGGAAAACATCGAATCCTGATGCGGGGAGGAAGAACAACAATTGTGGCTGCTTATTTAGCCCAGACCAAACTCCTTACCCCAACCAGATACATTTATTTAATTGAAACATTTTCATGCCATCTTTCCATTCCGCCAGAGTCCTCAACAGCCTCGTAGCCAGGATTTTTTCCGGTGGGGCTGCCATTAGTTTCCATAATGATGCACCCTTTTCCCTCCCTTCCTGGATGATTTAAAATGCTCTTCAGCTGACTGGCAGGGAGCAGGCGGCCTGCTGATCAGCTGGAGGGCCCTTGAAATCTTGCAGGAAGGAGGGAGACGGGTGCACGCTGCCAAACCCCCCCCCCCCGCTTCTTCTCAAAAACATTTAAAGGATCCCTTTAGAGGCTTTTGAGAAGAAGCAGGGGCCCTTTAAGGAAGGGGGCTGGCTCTTTAAGGAAGGGGGCGGAGCCCCTAATAGCTTCACCACAGCTACAGGCCAGGTCTCCAAGGTGGCGAACATGAACATATCTGAACAATTAAGAACAATATGTAAAATTATAAAATAGTTCAATAAAAACAACATAAGCGACAGAATCAGGGAGGAGAGCCAATAACAGTTATTGGGGGCATGCCAAACGAAACAAGAAAGTCTTCACCCGCTGGTGGAAGAGACCGAGAGAATCTCCCTGGGGAGGGAGTTCCAGAGTTTCAAATAAAACTCTATTTCGATACAACATCAGCTCCAAGAATCGGCAAAGAATAAAAGGAAACACACATGCAACGTGACAACGCAAAGCAATTCATTCATTCATTCATTCAGAAGAAGAAGAAGAAGAGATTGGATTTGTACCCCTCCCTTCACTCACTTGGAGTCTCAGAGCGGCTTACAAACTCCTTTCCCTTCCACTCCTCACAACAGACACCCTGCGAGGTAGGTGGGGCTGAGAGAGCTCTGAAAGAACTGCTCTTTCAAGAACAACTCTGACAGAGCTATGGCTTGCCCAAGGTCATCCAGCAGCTATATGTGGGGGAGTGGGGAATCAAACCTGGTTCTCCCAGATTAGAGTCCACCGCTCTTAACCGCCACACTATACCATCACTCATTCATTCATTCATTCTGATTTATAACCCGCTCTCCCCGGAGCCGGCTCAGAGCGGGTGACAACCACTTACGAACATACCATTTAAAACCTTCTAAAAAAACAGCAATAAATACAAAAGTCAATGCGACAGTTACTTTAAAATTTAAGAAGGCATAAAAATTCACAGAGGGGGCAATATACAACATATATAGAAGGGAAGGAAGGGGGGGCAGCAGGGGGAGGGGAAAAGGAGGAGGGCAAAGAAATGAATACCCTCCTTGAACAGATAGGCAAAATTACTGGGACTCAATCAGCCATTTGAGTATCCCACACGCCCGTGGGCCAAATGTGGCAACTTTGTGAGTTATCTCCTGGGAGAAGTCAACAAGAAGGAGAGGGACATAAAGCTGTTCGTGTCTTCCAAGTATAGTTGAGAGAACTGGTGCAATATAGTGATGTTAAATCAATGCTCCCTGTAAGCCATGGAGTCTTGCGAGCAAAAATTCTGCTTTGTGAGCTCCTGGCATTAAAGTTCTGAGTGAGCAATTTGGCTGCTGCATCAATTACTTTGCTCTGGAGCCATCCTTCTTGAGCTAAGGCAAAAATATGTGAGCTGGAGGCTAAAAAACTGCAAGCTAGCTCACACTAACCCAGTTTAGGCTGAGGACAGACTGGCAATCTGCTCCGGGACAGTTCTGCTTGGGAAGTGGGGGAAGGGAGCCCGTTCAGACATGCGCAGCTGTCCCTCGGCTCCCTTCCGCACTTACTCGCTTTGAAGCCGGGTTTCTTGCGCTTTAGAAGGACACCGGGAGAAACCGGTGTCCGGAGGCCGTCTTGCGCTTGCCTCCCGCTTCCAGGCAGTGTGAACCGGAAGAAGGCGGGAGGCAAGCGGAGGCGGCAGTGCGAACGCGGCGTTTTGCCAGTTTGCGCATGAGCGCACATGTGCACATAAGCGCATGCACACATGTACAAATTGCCGAAACAGCCCTATCATGAGCTGCGGAGGCCGGCCCACCTGGGGCCACTCCGCAGCAGTCTGAACACTCCGTAACAGCATCCTTGCGCAATACACTGGCCAGTGTGAACGGCCATCCCCAGGGAGTTTTTCCCCCGCAGCAGTTGCCTCCACATTCATCCCACTCCAGATTGCCAGTCTGTCCTCAGCCTTAGAGGGAACAGTGATGTCAAATGTCATTGTCGAATGGGCAACGTGGCAGAACGAGTTCAACAAATTCTACTTTCCCCGTATGACCTGGGCAAAGCTGTTGAGGGAGTGGGACACGATGGTATCTGCCTTCCAGAAGGACTATCGGGAGAGTATTAAAGCGTGCCAAGGTAAAAATTCTCCGACATTTGGAGATCTCAAGGGATCTTAGATAACCCACTGGTTGAAAACATTTGGCATGCTGCAGAGTAACTGGACATTTCTGTATCTTGTCTGATTGTCGGGCATGATCCCAGAACTGCTGTTTTATTACTTCTTTTGCATTTTGATACCCAAGATGCAGTAAAAGTCGGGGGGGGGAGGGCATGCTCCTGGAGTTTCCCCTCAACTGCTCTTAGCCAGGCTGAGCGGTGGCTATCTGAGAGAAGTGACAAGTGGAGTGCTTTGAGGATCTGTCCTGGGACCTGTTTTGTTCAACATCTTTATCAATGATTTGGATGAAGGAATAGAGGGAATGCTTATTAAATTTGCAGATGACACTAAATAGGGATGGGTAGCGAATACGGTAGAAGACAGAGTTAGGATACAGGATGATTTTGACAGACTGGAAAATTGGGCTAGAACAAATAAAATGAATTTCAGTGGGGATAAATGTAAAGTTCTGCACTTATTTATTTACAGGATGGGGGGAGACTTGTCTTGGCAGCAGTATATGCAAAAAGGATCTAGGGGTCTTAGCAGACCATACACTGGACATGAGTCAGCAGTGTGATGCTGTAGCTAAAAAGGCAAATGCCATTTTGGGCTGTATCGGCAGAAGTATAGTGTTCAGCTCATGTGAAGTGATGGTATCGCTTTACTCTGCTCTGACCTCACCTAGAGTACTTTAGTGTGCAGTTTTGGGCACCACAATTTAAGGAGGAGATAGACAAGCTGGAAAGTGTCCAGAGGAGGGCAGTGAAGACGGTGAGGGGTCTGGAAACCCAGTCCTGTGAGGAAAGGTTGGAGGAGCTGGGTCCGTTTAACCTGGAGAGGAGACAACTGGGAGGTGATAGGATAGCCATCTTCAAGTACTTGAAGGGCTGTATAAGCACCTTGAATTGAGCCTGGAAGCAAACCAGAAGTCAGTATAGACGGAACAAGGCTGAAGTGATATGGTTCCTACGACCCTATGATATATAAATTCAAGGGTAAGATTTGAGTTAGTAGTACCTCAGAAATCAAGATTTCCAGGGTATAAGGTTTAGAGAGTAAAAAGTCCCTTCATTGTTAAAACACAGTTTAAAAATACATAAATACATGGCTCAGTTGCTGTAGCCCAAACGTTGAGGGAAGACGAAGAAGATGAAGAAGAGGAGGAGGAGGAGATTGGATTTATACCCCGGCCTCCACTATCTGAAGGAGTCTCAGAGCAGCTTACAATCTCCTTTCTCCCCCCCCCCCCCCAACAGACACCCTGTGAGGTAGCTGGGGCTGAGAGAGCTCTCTCGAGAACTGTTCTCGAGAGAACACCTCTGAGAGAACTTGTGACTGACCCAAGGTCACACCAGCAGCTGCACATGGAGGAGTGGGGAATCAAACCTGGTTCTTCTAGATTAGAGTCCGCTGCTCCTAACCACTACACCAAACTGGGATATCCAGGGCTATCCAGGTCAGGGGTACCCACCCACCAAGAGTGCTATATAAATCAGTCTTAATAACTGGAAAGAAAGGATTAATTAAAAAAAAAATTGTACTAAGAGAGAAAGCAGGTTACGGGCTAGGCGAATCCCCACCCTTCCACCAACCATCTCCCAGATTAGAGTCCGCACTCCTAACCACTACACCAGACATATCTTTTTCACTTAGCTATTGTGGAAAAGGAAAGTAAATGACATCATTTGTTCCATCTCCTTCCTTCTGGAACAGACACCAGATCCTGACCGCCTGTTTATTTCACGGAACCTGCCATTTTCTCCAGTGGTGATCCAATGCAGCTTAGGCTGTTCACCTCCTATTTCTTTGTCCTCACAACAACCCTGTGAGGGAAGCTAGACTGCAAGGGTGTGAAAAACCCAAGGTCACCCAGACAGCTTCCATGGCACAGTGAGGATCCGAAACCAAGCCCCAGTCCGATTCGCTAAACACTATTACCTGTGTCAGGATCTCAAGATCCTAACAAAGGTTTCCTCTGTGCTTTCTAGGATTAGTCCATGTATGTATTAGATGCTGCATTAGAATTGTAACCTTTATTATCTGTCCCTGTAGACATGTAACCCTGTACCTTCCCCTTTGATGTAGTATTGCCAGTTTATTGCTTTCGAGATGTTCTGTTCATTGTAACCATCTTGCCCGGGAAAGTGGCACTGCATATTTTCACACTTCATGCAAGGCCAGCCGGCCCTCATCCCCCTACTGCATTCCAATCCTCCCCGGCTGGTGGAGACTTAGAATTGCCCTTATCGCTGTGTGAAGGCCTTGGGGAGCCATCTGTTATGTAAAGGCCGGACACATCTGAAGGAGCTATTTCACCCACAGAAATTTACAGTTTAACACCTCACCTTTTTCCTGTGGGAATCAAACGGTCAAAAGACTTTTAGCCCGCGCTTTTCTTTCGTGTGTGATTGGTTACCCATGGGGAATTCAAATAGTACTGAAAGGTATATTAGTCCTGTTTGTCCTGTATACTTTATCTCAAACAAACTTCCGAGGACCTGTGATGTAGTAATTGGAAATAAAGAGCTCTGTTTCATCAACAAAGGTCTGATCCTTGACTGCATAGAGCAGAAGCCTCACAACCACCCTAGCTCTGGCACAGGGCAGGACAGGAAGGCTGCACGCATGCTAGAAAAGAAGGCGGTTCTCACAAACACTGCAAGCTGGGGGTCACGGGCAGCACAAAAACAATCGGACTGTTTCACAGACATTGCACGGGAAGTCTTGTTCTCACCGAGGACGCGGAGCTCAGCCGCGGCGGTCACAAACTGCCTGGTCTGGGGTTTATTGGCCCGGCAAACGTACATCCCTGCGTGGTGGGGCTGGGCGTGAGGAATCACGAGGTTGGTCCGTCCCAACACGATCACATCGGTGGAAATGGAGTTCCCATCTGCAAACGGGGGAAAAAACCACCACTCAGACTCCAAAGCCAGATACTGACGCCAGCAAACGACCACTTACAATCTTAGAAGAGAAGAAGAAGAGGAGGAGGAGATTGGATTTATACCCCCGCCCTTCACTTGGGAGTCTCAGAGCGGCTCACAAACGCCTTTCCCTTCCCCACCCCACAACAGACACCCTGTGAGGTAGGTAGGGCTGAGAGAGCTCTCTCGAGAACTGCCCTTGAGAGAACAGCTCTGAGAGAACTTGTGACTGACCCAGGGTCACACCTGCAGCTGCATGTGGAGGAGTGGGGAATCAAACCCAGTTCTCCCAGATTAGAGTCTGCGCACCAAACTGGCTCCAATGATCAATGGTATTTCAGAAGAAGAGTTGGTTTTATACCCCACCCTTCACTACCCGAAGGAGTCTCAGAGCGGCTTACAATCACCTTCCCTTCCTGTCCCCACAACAGACACCCTGTGAGGTGGGTGGGGCTGAGGGAGCTCTCTCAAGAACTGCACTTGAGAGAACAGCTCTGAGAGAACTTGTGACTGACCCAGGGTCACATCTGCAGCTGCATGTGGAGGCGTGGGGAATCAACCCTGGTTCTCCCAGATTAGAGTCTGCGCACCAAACTGGCTCCAATGATCAATGGTATTTCAGAAGAAGAGTTGGTTTTATACCCCACCCTTCACTACCCGAAGGAGTCTCAGAGCGGCTTACAATCACCTTCCCTTCCTGTCCCCATAACAGACACCCTGTGAGGTAGGTGGGGCTGAGAGAACTCTGAGAGAACTGTGACTGGCCCCAGGTCACCCAGCTGGCTGCATGTGGAGGAGTGGGGCATTAAACCCGGTTCTCCCAGATTAGAGTCCTGCTGCTCTTAACTACTATACCAAACTGGCTCTGCAGAAGATACTGTTATTATTATTTTAGCTTCCTCTGTCTTATGGAACTCAGTTCCTTCCTGCTGGAAATAAGGGCCATGTTTGCCACAGTCATCTCCCGTGTAGTGGGGGACGCAACCAAGCTAAGATTACACAGACACGTCCCCGAATTAATAATAGGACACTCAGCAAAGATCCTAGTTCTATGACAATAGTCTCAGAGCACAGCCAGGCTGGCCTGCAGTAGAAGATCTAGATTCAAATTCCAGTAGCACCTAAGAAACCAAGGAGATTTTTGGGGCAGGGGCTTTTGAGAGGCTTTGACTCTCAAAAGTTCATCCCCTGAAAACCTTATTAGTCTCTAAGGTGTTACTGGACTCGAATCTAGTGGTTTAATAGCAAGCGGCATCTAATCTACAATCTGGTCCATAGGCCAAGCGTTTGTTCTGTGCCAAATTTAATCCTTTCAGATCCCATCTTCACCTCAATAGGGAAACGGCCATCTTTCTTTAAAAACTGGCCCAGTCTCCACCCATGCTCCATCTAAGCTGTGGTGTCTTGTGAGCAAAAAATTCTACTTTGTGAGCTACTGGCATTGAAGTTGTGAGCGAGCAGTTTGGCTGCTGCATACACTACTTTGCTCTGGAGCCATCCTTCCTGAGCTAAGACAAAATAGGTGTGAGCCGGAGGCTAAAAAACTGTGAGCTAGCTCACACTAACTCAGCTTAGAGGAAACACCACTCCCCTGTGATTTCAATGGCCAATATTCCCCCGGCCTTACAACCCTAAAGATATCCCACCAGTTATTTTTACAAAGTGCCAACAGATGGGCCAGAGTCCCCACCCAGCCCTGTGGAAGCCGGCACAGAAGGGCCATCCAAAACCCAATCTATAACTGCCTGACCTTTTCAGTCAGGGTGTCATTTAATCCAGGGGCCGCAACTAATTTTAGATCAAAAGGTGTCCAGTAGCTGGGACTGCGTATCTTTTACAGATCAAACAATGTAAAATAAATTGCATGCTTTGTATCGCTTGAGATTTAATTGGCCGGCTTGGCTTAGAAGTCCCGCTCCACTCCGGTGCTGGTTCAGCCTCCGTTTATTCTGTTCCCCAGGGTGCCGTGCCCCCCCTCGCCCCCCTGGAAGAGGTTTTAAAAGTAAAAGTGCCCCAGAGCTGCCCCCTCAGCGTCAAAAGGATGGTGCTCCGCATTTACCCTCCCGTATCCAAGAGACGAATGGCGTGGGATCCGCAGCGGCCATGCACTCCATCACAGCGCTTTCCCCGACTGCCACGGTGGTGTTCTCCGGCGCAGCAGCTATGGCCACATCTCCCGTGATTGGCGGCTGAGTACCTAGACAAACCCATGTTAGAATTTTTTCACTTTCAACGAAGAAAGCGCCAAGTTCTACGCCGTCCAGACTTGGAGAGGAATCCCAGTTACTCTAAACGCAGTGGGTCAAGAGATCTGACCCTATTCTTGAAAATGATACTGTTCTTGAAAATAAGACGGGATGGCCCGATCGCATCAAGGCCCACAGGGGTCATTTCGTAGAAAAAGAGGTGCAGGAGCTCATTAGCATAACTCATTTGCATAACTCATTTCCATATGCCACACACCCCTAACATACCGGAAGTGTGTCAGAAGGCAACACCCACCTCTCAGGCTCCACTCCACAGGTGAGTGAAACTGACCTGCTCTTCCTCCATTCCCTTCCCCATCCAATACTTTGTGCAATAAAAATAAGCGTCAAGAACACACCCTCATTCTCTTCCTGCTCCCTTGAAACCACCAGGTTTCAAGTAGACTTGAGATACCCAGGACATGTGCACCACCCATCCCTTCCCCTTCCCCTTCCCCTCCCCACAACAAGACACCCTGTGAGGTAGGTGGGGCTGAGAGAGGTCTTTTGAGAACTGTTCATGAGAGAACAGCTCTGAGAGAACTTGTGACTGGCCCAAGGTCACACCAGCAGCTGCATGTGGAGGAGTGGGGAATCAAACCTGGTTCTCCCAGATTAGAGTCCAATTCCTGACCACTACACCAAACTGATGGGGCAGAAGCTGCTGAAGGGTTGGTGAAATTTCTCCAGTACTTATGTGCCATGTGCCCAGATAAAAAATGGTATACTTAAAAAAATTATATGCCACCTTGAGCCAGTCTCTGGAAAAGCAGCACACAGTCATAAAAGGAACAATGATAAAATTACCAATATTAAAACAAAACATTAAAAACAATAAAGACCCTAGCAGGGCTTTCCCCGGGGCGCTGCGCCTCTGCACTGCTCGGGGAAGCCGAGGAGGGGGCGGGGCTTGGTCATGTGCCCGCCCCCTGGGCTCCTCACTCTCGGAGCTGCGCTCCTGTGCGCTCCCACTCCAACGGACCCCTGAAGGCCCAATATATTCTGAATGATGCTTTCCCTGGCGTAACCGAGAAGGTTGCTTCGTTTTTTCCATGTGCTATAAAGAGTCATCAAGATAAGATGCAGTAATAGGGTTGCCAAGTCCGGGTTGGAAAATACCTGGAGACTTTGGGGGTGGAGCCCGGAGAGGGAGAGGTTTGGGGAGGGGAGGGGCCTCAGCAAGGTACAGTGCCATAGAGTCCACCTTCGAAAGCAGCCATTTTCTCAGGGGGAGCTGATCTCTGTCAGCTGGAGATCAGTTGTAAAAAACCGGAAGATCCCCAGGCTCCACCTGGAGGCTGGCAGCCCTATGCAGTCATGATTTGATGCTATTATTTAAATTTTAACTGTTTTTCTCTCTTTTCCCTCTTACTGTACAATTTGTCTTCGTTCATTCTGTAAAACATTAAAGGTTTAATTTTGATTTGATTTGTGTCAAGACGTTCCTCGGAGGCCCCTGCAGGCCACCTGTCGGGGCAAGCCACCGGAGCCCAACACCGATTTAAAGACTAGCCCCGCCCCTTGTCCCCAAATCCTACTCCAACACCACTGCTCGGAAACGAGTCGTTATTAGCAGCACAGGCCTGTCCGAAGGTTACAGGAGTCTTCCAAGAAGCCCAAAGCACACTGCATTTGGTACAAGCACAGGCCCTGTGTAGGGAGATTTGGGAGCTTTACACAGCCTAAGATGGATAAATAGATGAGTCGCCATGTTAGTCCGCAGCAGCAGAAAAGAGCAAGAATCCAGTAGCCTCCTAAAGACTAACCAAATTTGGGGCAGGGGAGGAGCTTTCGTGAGTCACTGCTCACTTCTTCCGGTATCTGAAGATTATAGATCAAAATGAAGATATAGATCAAGCGTAGACCAAGATGGGCAGACGTGTTAGGCGGTCTTTTAGCAGCAGAAAAGAGCAAGGGTCCAGTTGGACCTTAAAGACTAACCAAATTTGGGACCGGGTAGGAGCTTTCGTAAGTCTCTGCTCACTCCTTCAGATATCTGAAGAATATGGATCAAGATGTGGATATAGATCAAGCGTAGATCAAGATGGGCAGACGTCTTAGGCTGCCTTTTAGCAGCAGAAAAGAGCAAGATTCCAGTAGTCTCTTAAACACGAACCAAATTTGGGGCAGGGGAGGAGCTTTCGTGAGTCACTGCTCACTTCTTCGGATATCTGTGGCTCACGAAAGCTCATCCCCTGCCACAAATTTTGTTAATCTTTTTTTTAAAAAAAGCTTGTATTCTTGTTTTTTCTGAATAAAACAAACATAAACTAGATATATAGAACGATATAAAAATAACATAATAACGGCAATAACCATAAAAACCAGGTAGAACATTAAACAGTTCTTAATAAAAGGCTAAACATGTCTATTTCTTTGGTAATGAATTTTTAGCTGTTAAATGATTTTCAGCATAATCAAGAAAATGGGCAGCATTTTTCTAAAAAGTCAGATTGGATTAGAAATTTTGTTCGGTCATTAAGGTGCTACTGAACACTTGCTCTTTTCTATAACAAACACATTCTGTCTTTAAGTTTTATCGCGTAATTCCCATATCCACTAGTAAAATGGGTGGCTCATACCAATCTCCGGAGCAAAAGCTCCGGCTTCCCACGGGCTAGTGAAAAGGTTTCGACCAACTTAGAGATGTAGAGAAATCTCTGTATCATTCCAATTTCAGTCTATTTGTTGCTGGAGCAAGTAGATTCTGTAAATGAACCAACACCCCTATCACCCCCAAATGCAAAAATATCCGTTTTAAAAATAATAATAAGTTTTACTTCATGTCTTCTCAAAGCCAGGGCTGGCCCCAGGGTTCTTTGCGCACTAGGCGAGGCTACTTTGTGGCACCCCCTCCCCCCGGCGAGGCTGCCTTTTAGCGCCTTCCACTGCAGAGCCACCCTCTCCACCACCAGAGACCCGCCTGCAAGGGATGGCTCCCCCCCCCCCGGCCCCAGCACCTGCCTGCCTGCCTGGGCTCACGAGCTCTCCAGCCCTGCCGGCAGCCACCTGCACCAGCTGGCCGCAGAGCCTACAAGTCTATCTGCATTGGCCCAAGGCTAAGTTTGGTTCTTAGCCTGAATGGAAAGCTGCATTCAGACATAATGGTAAATCACGGTTTGCATAAAGCATACTATCTCCTGGTTTGAGTCTCTCTCAGTCTCTCCGCCGCCCCCTTTGCCAACTGCGCCCCTAGGCGGCCGCCTAGTTAGCCTAGTGATAGAGCCGGCCCTGCTCAAAGAACAGTACCACCCATCTCAAAAAAGGCTCAAAAATAAAAATACACAGTTTGTTGGCAAATGCAACATATCCTGATGAGGACTGAGCATGGCTTATGAGGCCAAGGACTGTGGGAAGCAGATGAGAGTCCGTGCGGCGGCGGGGGGAGGGAATTTGCCTGTTCAGACCTGAGACTTCTAGAATCCTGAAGTGTGCAAGATCTGTGCGCCTATGGGAGAGGGAATATCCTCCAAGAGCACCCCTCTGGTTTTATTTACAAGCCAGTTGTCAGTCCGTTATGCATCCTTTACATATTTTGCCTCAGTTGTGAATTTCTATGATGGAAAGAGGGGTATATATTTTGAGATACAAGCTTTTTTGTTGCATTTTTATCATTCGAAGAGTCCAGGAGAGTACACAGGCCAGTAGCCAGAAAATTGGGGGGGGGGGGGGGGCGACATCAGTTATGACATCACAGCACTAATCTAATTAGTGCTGCTCTCATCATGTGACTAGCGGGTGCAGAGCTTAGCCAGACTGACTTGTTGCTAGCACAAGTTGTTGGTCTTTGTGCTGTGCCTAAATACCCAGCCACTTCCTGTGCTTGTTAGCAGCTGGCAGGGAGGTCCCGGCTCCCTCTAAAACTCAGGGCCGAGTGATCTGCGACTACGCATGCGTGCCTCTTTTCTCCTAGCAGCTAAGTCTTGCCTGGATCGTGACCTTAGCCGTTCCACCGAGGAGGTGAAGCAGGTGGGCTTGAGCTTGGCTGTGGCTCCGCTGCTGGTGGCACTGGGGTAATGCCCTGAGAGGTGCTTGCTTGAGCCTCCTCTGGAGCTGGGGACTGATCCTCCACCACGCTTAGGTCCGCAGGAGGCAGGTCCTCAGAGGCACTCCTGACAGAAGAGGGGTGAAGAGGCTGGGGAAGAAAAGGGAAGTCCCCCGCCCCCCTGCGCCATTGGTCATTTTCACTCCCCTCTGCCTGTCAGCTGTTACCTTTAAATGGCCTAACCCTAACAGCTCAGGGGGGGAGTGAAACCGACCAGAAGTGGCAAGGCGGCTGGAGCCCAGGAGGAGCCCAGGGGAGGGGAGGGGGACCGGAAGAGGATGGAGTGGAGGGCAAGAGAGGGAGTGGCAGGGCAGATTCCGAGTGGGGCATCGCTCCAGAGAGCCCCACCGTGGCTAGGGGCCTGAGAGTATATATAGGCCTCACTTCCTTCAGTCTATCCGCACAATAATTTTGTGAAACGGGTTCAGCTAAGAGATGGTGACTGGACCAAAAATCGGTCTGCGAGCTTCAGGACGGAGAGGGGGTTTGAGCACGGGTCTCTCGATAGTCGAACACTTTGCCCGTTGTACCCTGCTGGCTCTCAAAAGCCTGTGCAGAACGCAAGCCTGTGCTTCGCTCTCACCCGTGCAGATTATAATTCATCGTCTCCATTAATTAAAATGGCTCCCCGCCAACGAGACGGCAGACGCGTCCACGAACAACCAAACAGATCAAAGCTTACAAACATAATGACGACGTAATGAATAAAATGTATGATTATCTTTGTCCTTTGTGGGCGGAGGGTCCCTTTGTTAGCTTCCTCTGAACCGCACAGCACATGGCGCGCATGAGAAAGTGGGGGGGGGGGAGGCTGAAACGCCGTAACACCAACTGCAAGCAAATCAGCCCTCTACAGAAGAGTGGAAGGGAATCGCAGGCCAGGCATTCCCCCCCCCCCCCGAACAGCTGCTCAAAGCTTGCAGACTCCTCCCAAGGGAGATTCGAGGCTGAATAAGACTTCAAAACTCCTCCTCTGGAAAAGGGTGAGAAAGTTCACAGCGAAACACCCGGGCTGCTGCTTGGTCGCCTGGACTTCTCAGTGTCTCAAACCACTGACAGCTGTCCCTCTCCGCTCCTGTAACCTTCAAGGGGAGAGTCTGCAGAATGTGGGGGGGGGGGGACGATGCTGAAAGCTGCCATGCATCATAACATGGGGGGGGCACCTTCCTCGGTGGGATTACAGCACAGGGTTCCTAGGGAGGACTCGCCCAAGAATCCTATTTGCACCCACTGTACCCGGAACATAGCCAAAGTCAGTCCCGTTTAAAGGAGGCTTTCCTGGGGAGTTGGGGAGGGGCGTGTGCTTTGGGATCTGGGGTGGGCATCAATGCAAAATGCTTTGCAGCTGATCGTAGAATTTTTCTCAGATCGGTCCACCCCAGGAGGTTTCCAGCTGCAGCCTAGCTGTGGGCGGCTTGAACCTCTTTGCCATTAAAATAATAACAAAACCATCTAGCTAAGAACTGGTTCTTTTGAGCTTCGAATCCTGTTGTTACTGAAGAGATTTATTGCCCGGCAGTCAGACGAGTTTCGCTGATGGTCTGTTTCATTGCCCATTTGGGGTCGGGGATCTAGCGAGCTTTAGAATCTTGCAATGCTCCAACTAAGCTGTGGAGTCCTGTGAGCAAAAATCGTACTTTGTGAGCCACTGGCATTAAAACTGTGAGCCAGCGATTTGGCTGCTGCATAAATTCGTTTGCTCTGGAGCCATCCTTCCTGAGCTGAGACAAAAATCTGGGAGCTGGAGGCTAAAAAAACTGTGAGCTAGCTCACACTAACTCAGCTTAGAGGGAATGCTGGTGGGCAGCCGTGTTGGTCTGAGGCAGCAGAACAAAGCCCGAGTCCAGCGGCACCTTGAAGAGCAACAAAGTTTGATTCTGGGCATAAGCTTTTGTGTGCATGCACCCTTCTTCAGAGTTTCTGCACGGACTCCTTCCCCGTCACTTTGTGCATGGAAAGCCTTCTAGTCTTCAGTGTTTCACTTTCTTTAGCACTCCGTTCTGCACTCCTTTCATCTCCCCTCTTTCACACACATAAAGATATTCCACCTCCAGCCCCTTTTGTTCGCCTTACATCAAAGTATTTCCTCTACACCACAGGATGGTGACTGCTGCGTTCATGAGGCCCAGAGACCTGCTTTAAAAATGAAAAGAGAGAAGGCAGCAAGCTGAGGTTCCCAGGTGCTGACGGGCCCTTCGAGTTCCTCTCGCGGAAAACAAAGCAAGGCAGCAAGAGAGGCGCCGTGAGACGGCTGCAGGTGCCGTCGCCTGCCTCGTAGCCTTCCGGAAGGCAAAGGCGTTCCTCGTGGACTGGGATTTGATATGCCGTTATTGGAGATGGCACGGGAAGATTGCCACCGGCTGAACGTCATTTCAGCTGACAGCCTTAATCGCGCACTGCGATGGTATCCCACCAAAACATGTTTCTGCCGTCAAACGTTTGTGCGCGCACCAAGGTAGAGCCGGCAGCCAAGCAGAGCTTCCTTCTCCCCAAGAGACAGCAGGGAGCTGGCAGTAAAGGAAATGCTGGCCAAGGAGCAGCGGGGAGAGGAAAGTAAGGACACCCCAGGCCTCTCCAACTTTGCTCCAAGTGAAGACAACAAACAGACGTGAACGCCAATTCCTGCAGTCACCTCCTCCAAAATCCACCACTTCCACTTTGCTCCTGACTCGAGCAGAGAGTACGCTGTATCAGAGAAACAAGCAAAATTCTGCACCAAACCAAAGTAACCTTTATTTATTTTATTTTTAATTTATTTATTTCATCTGATTTATATCCCGCCCTCCCCGCCATATGGCTAACAGCATATCAACAATTTCCATACATGATGTAAGCGTTTAAAACGTTAAAACATATAACTAACTTAACATCATACAGATGGCGTATCTTCAATTTGATCATTCGATGCAGCACCCGGATGCAACCTTAGAACAGCTACAGCTGGTGGATAAAATCGGTCCAGGGCCAGATGTAAATCTCAGTGCTAGGTGGCCCCTACCCGAAAGCCTGGTGGAAGAGCTCCGTCTTGCAGGCCCTGCGGAATTGTAAATAGTCCCGCAGGGCCCTGATGTCATCCGGGAGCTCATTCCACCAGTATGGGGCCGCCACAGAAAAGGACCTTGTACCCGCCAGCCGAGCCTCCCTTGGCCCTGGGAGGGTCAGACGATTTTGGGAACCAGACCGTAGTGCTCGCTGGGGAACATATGGGGACCTTGATCCTGTCTGGAGAAATGCCGTATTTTCGAGCCTCTTTAAACCACGCAAATCAGAACACATCCCACACGATGTCTCCTGTTTTAATTGGCTTATTTTAACATCATTTATTCTAATCAAGTGGATGGTGAGGAGTCGCCCACCTCCAGCTATGGGAAACTGCATCCTGTGACTAGCGTAGATGGTTTTGGTGGCGCTGGTGGAAAGTGCCATCAACTCGTAGACTATTCATGGCAACTCAGCAGGGTTTTCAAGGCAAGAAGAAGAAGAAGAGATTAGATTTATACCCCGCCCTTCCCTCACTTGGAGTCTCAGAGCGGCTTACAAACTCCTTTCCCTTCCCCTCCCCACAACAGACACCCTGTGAGGTAGGTGGGGCTGAGAGAGCTCTTTCCCAAGCTGTCCTTGAGGGAACAGCTGGTACAGAGCTATGGCTTGCCCAAGGTCATCCAGCCAGGTGCAAGTGGAGGAGTGGGGAATCAAACCCGGTTCTCCCAGATTAGAGTCCGCGCACTTAATCACTACACCAAACTGGCAAGACCAATGGATGTGTTTACCACTGCCTGCCTCAGCATAGAGACTCTAGACCAGGGGTGTCGAACGCATTTGCTATGAGGGCCAGATCTGACATCAATGAGAGATAAACTTTATAAAGGACACAAACACAGAGATTTTTTTTAAAACTTAAAATAATAACATGCTTCAAACATTAGCACTCTTGCAATATTTTGTTTATTTAACAGTCTCTGGTAACTGACACCTTTTGTTCTGAATTATTTGACACTCACCACCGAAATCTCATGCTCAAGAGTTCTGAGTCTGGGACCCAGGGGAAAACATGAAAGGGCCGAGTGACTGAGAGAGTCTGGTGAAGCAAGCGATGATGCAGCAGCAGCAACAGAACTGGAAGCAGGAGATGGCCAGTTCCAGTGAGGTCCTGACAGAAGCCCTCCGGGGGCCTGATCCCGGGCCGCATGTTTGACATCCCTGCTCTAGAAATTCCTGGTAATCTCCCATCGAAGTATTTTTTTATATGTGCATGTATGTGTGTGCGTGTGAGTGAGTGTGCACCTGGAAGTCATGGCGACCTCTGGTGGCTGACCCCTCCTGGGGGCCTGGAGGATATCTAGAGAGGTGGCTGAGTAAAGCCTGCCCCCGCCTCCCGACTGCTGGTATTCCAAGGAGGTCTCTCATCTAAGTACTTGCCAGAGCCGACCCTGTTTAGATTCCGAGATCTGATAAGACTGGACTTGCCTGGGCTATCCAGGTCCGAACTCCCATCCAAGTATTGACCAGGGACAAGTCTGCTTAGCGTCTGAGATAGGATCGGGCTAGCCCTGGCCTTCCATACCAGGGCTGGCTGGGTTTAACCTCCCTTTAAGACAGATCTATGGGGGAGAGGTCCAGCAGTGGGCTACAGGGCATGGTGACTTGAGAGAACCTCCACAGTCAGAGGCAGCAAACCCCTGAACACCAGCCCTGGGAGGCGGCATCAGGGGAAAGCTTTGCCTTCTATGCTCTGTTACTTTTGTCCCTCCAGGGCAGGGGTGGCCAACCTTGCTTAACGTAAGAGCCACATAGAATAAACGTCAGATGTCTGAGAGCCGCAAGACAGGAACAAATATCACACACACATTTTTATTTTTAAAAATATGCAAATTTGCTTTTTATTAACATTAAATGGGACTGCCAAAAATAAAAACAAACGAGGAAAACCGGTTATTGATAATGATATTACTTGTTTGCTAAGGATATTGAGAGAGAGAGAGAAAAAAAGAGAGAGATGGAAAGAAAGAATTAAAGAAGTGGAAAGAAAGAGAGAGAGAGAAACTAGGAAAGCAAATAGATGGGAGGGAGGAGGGAAGGAGGGAAGGAGGGAAGGAAGGAAGGAAGGAAGGAAAAGCATGCCTCCCCTTTGCTTCCCCAGCCGCCCTGCCAGGAGCCGCACAATATGTGTGAAAGAGCCGCATGTGGCTCCCGAGCCACAGGTTGGCCACCCCTGCTCCAGGGCAACTGGTTGGCCACCAAGTGGAACAGGATGCTAGATGGACCACCGGTCTGACCCAGCTGGGATCTTCTTCTGCTCTTATTGCCCACCAGTTTTCAAGCATGCTGTCGCAGTCTTAAGGCCTAGCAACTTGATGCTTCTTTTTAAAATAAAAACCGAGATTCTTGGGAAACTCAGTTCCGTACCCCAAACCACTCTCTGTGTTGCCTCCCCACGCCAGCACTTCCGCAGAATCATGGCATACACAGAGCGCTGGCTGCTAAACTGGACGGGGTGAATGTCACTTCTGGCTTTACCATAGAGTTTCCAGCAATTCCTCGAGCAACATGACACACCCAGGGCCAGTTTGGTGTAGTGCTTAAGGGTGGCAGACTCTAATCTGAGAGAAGTGGGTTTGATTCCACACTCCTTCTCCACATGCAGCCAGCTGGTGTAATGTTGGGTCAGTCACAAGTTCTCTCAGAGCTGTTCTCTCAAGAGCAGTCTTCGAAAGAGCTCCCTCAGCCCCACCTACCTCACAGGGTGTCTGTTGTGGGGAGAGGAAGGGGAGGAGACTGTAAACTGCTCTGAGACTCCGAGTAAAGGGCGGGGTATAAATCCAATCTCTTCTTCTTCTTCTGACATAACTTCCAGATTTTCCCAGAAGTGATGTCACAGCGCACAGCCTGACAATCTTATGGGTACCCGAGGCTTAGAAGAAGAAGAGATTAGATTTATACCTGAAGGAATCTCAGAGTGGCTTACAATCCCTTTCCCTTCTCCTCCCCAACACCCTGTGAGGGAGGTGAGGCTGAGAGAGCTCTCTCAAGAACTGTCCTTGAGAGAAAAGCTCTGAAAGAACTTGTGCTGGCTGCATGTGGAGGAGTGGGGAATCAAACCTGGTTCTCCCAGATTAGGGTCTGCGCTCCTAACCACTACACCAAACTGGCTCTCAACTGAACACTAACCCCCTTACTGCTCACTAGGGTTTGTATTCTGCAGGAGGTAACAAAGTCCAAACTGATCATCCTCAGGGGTCATTTCAAGCAGGAGCTCGGGGGAGCTCAGCTCCGGGAGTTGGTGCCAGGGAGTTGGGGGAATGCCTGCTTGTGTCATGGCTGCAGCAAAATGACCCCGTCCCCTGGAAAGGTCCTTGTTCCTCCCACCAGCCTTCTGAAGGCTTCAGCCACCACTGAAGCTATCCTCCCAGGATAGTGGTATTTCTGAGGCTTGGATTAGTAGCAGTCCTCTTTCTTTCTTTCTTTCTTTCTTTCTTTCTTTCTTTCTTTCTTTCTTTCTTTCTCTCTCTCTCTCTCTCTCTCTCTCCTTTCTTCCTTCCTTCCTTCCTTCCTTCCTTTCTTTCTCTCTCTCTCTCCTTCCTTCCTTCCTTCCTTTCTTTCTTTCTTTCTTCCTTTCTCTCTCTCTCTCCTTCCTTCCTTCCTTCCTTTCTTTCTTTCTTTCTTGCCTTCTGACATACTTCCGGTGATGTCAGGTGGTGTAGCATATGCAAATAAGTTATGCTAATGAGTTGTGCTAATGAGCTCCCGCATCGCTTTTTCTACAAAATGACCCCTGATCATCCTGTCTGAGGTCTGGAAGAACTCCAGGGATTCACCCAGATATTTCCTCTGTGCAACTACAGCGGCTTCATTTCAGGGCTGCAATTTTTTAAAAAAAAGATTTGCTTGCAAAAGCTCCCGTATCCTCATTCCCGTGTGGAATGCATCTCTCCGAGGAACGTCTGGAAATTTACACCGTGAAGTCTGCCTGGCCCGAAACATCTGTTGCTGACACGCCAACACCCCTGGCTGCAGTTGCCGGGCACCACGGTTGCCAACACAAAAGCAAGCGCCTCTCGACGACCTTCAAGGGAGACTCTCGGGGGCTCAAAATAGTTTCTGACTGAAGAGAGGCACCAACCCCGGCCCTGGAAACAGAAGACTCTTTCTTCTTCTTCTTTTTTTTTTAAAGAAAGGCAGATTTCCAAGCAGGCAAAATTTGTTGACAGTACTACTGGTCCAAAATCAAAATCCAAAAAAACCCCACAATCCACATAATTTTTTTTATTATGTATGAAGGTGCTGCGAAGTTGCAACCAACTTCTGGCGACCCCAGCGAGGGACTTCCAAGGCAAGTGAGAAGCAGAGGTGGTTGGCCATTGCCTTCCTCTGCAGAGCCTTCCTTGGTGGTCTCCCATTCAATACTTATGGCGACCCCAGCGAGGGGCTTCCAAGGCAAGTGAGAAGCAGAGGTGGTTGGCCATTGCCTTCCTCTGCAGAGCCTTCCGTGGTGGTCTCCCATCCCTGATTAGCTTCTGACTATTAATGACCCCAACAAGGGGCTTCCAAAGCAAGCAAGCGAGAAGCAGAGGTGGTTGGCCATTGCCTTCCTCTGCCGGGTCTTCCTTGGTGGTCTCCCATTCAATACTTATGGTGACCCCCAGCGAGGGACTTCCAAGGCAAGTGAGAAGCAGAGGTGGTTGGCCATTGCCTTCCTCTGCAGAGCCTTCCGTGGTGGTCTCCCATCCCTGATTAGCTTCTGACTATTAATGACCCCAACAAGGGGCTTCCAAAGCAAGCAAGCGAGAAGCAGAGGTGGTTGGCCATTGCCTTCCTCTGCAGAGCCTTCCTTGGTGGTCTCCCATTCAATACTTATGGCGACCCCAGCGAGGGGCTTCCAAGGCAAGTGAGAAGCAGAGGTGGTTGGCCATTGCCTTCCTCTGCAGAGCCTTCCTTGGTGGTCTCCCATTCAATACTTATGGCGACCCCAGAGAGGGGCTTCCAAGGCAAGTGAGAAGCAGAGGTGGTTGGCCATTGCCTTCCTCTGCAGAGCCTTCCGTGGTGGTCTCCCATCCCTGATTAGCTTCTGACTATTAATGACCCCAACAAGGGGCTTCCAAAGCAAGCAAGCGAGAAGCAGAGGTGGTTGGCCATTGCCTTCCTCTGCCGGGTCTTCCTTGGTGGTCTCCCATTCAATACTTATGGTGACCCCCAGCGAGGGACTTCCAAGGCAAGTGAGAAGCAGAGGTGGCTGGCCATTGCCTTCCTCTGCAGAGCCTTCCTTGGTGGTCTCCCATTCAATACTTATGGCGATCCCAGTGAGGGGCTTCCAAGGCAAGTGAGAAGCAGAGGTGGTTGGCCATTGCCTTCCTCTGCAGAGCCTTCCTTGGTGGTCTCCCATTCAATACTTATGGCGACCCCAGCGAGGGGCTTCCAAGGCAAGTGAGAAGCAGAGGTGGTTGGCCATTGTCTTCCTCTGCAGAGCCTTCCTTGGTGGTCTCCCATTCAATACTTATGCTGACCCCCAGCAAGGGGCTTCCAAGGCAAGTGAGAAGCAGAGGTGGTTGGCCATTCCCTTCCTCTGCAGAGTCTTCCTTGGTGGTCTCCCATTCAATACTTATGGTGACCCCAGCGAGGGGCTTCCAAGGCAAGTGAGAAGCAGAGGTGGTTGGCCATTGCCTTCCTCTGCAGAGTCTTCCTTGGTGGTCTCCCATTCAATACTTATGGTGACCCCAGCAAGGGGCTTTCAAGGCAAGTGAGAAAGAAGAGTTCGTCTGCTAGTGTTTTCCTGTTCAAAGGCTGTGTGGCCAATTTGGTACAATGGTTAGAGTGCTGAGCTGAGATCTGGGAGACCCAGGTTCAAATCCCCATTCTGCCACGGAAGCTCGCTGGGTAACCTTGGGCCAGTCACCACACTCTTAGGCTAACCTATCTCAAAGGGCTGTTGTGAGGATAAAATGGAGGGGTGGAGAATGATGCAAGCTGCTTTGGGTCCACCCTGGGAGAGAAATGAAAAGTATAAACGAAAATGGCCTCCCTTCCAAGTACCGACCCTGCTTAGCTGCCGAGATTGGGCTACGTCATGCCGCCACCCAATATCTTTTATTAGGGCCAACCAGATTGACACCCAGCTGCATGAGGGCTTTTGAGCGCTCCCTGACTCTTCCTCAGGAAGCAAATAAATAAGCAAGGAAGGAAGCTTGTGTGGCATCTCAAGAGGCACATATGATAAAGGCCCAAGCCGTGACTCCGTCCGACAAAATGCTGGTTTGGCAAGTAGGAGCATCACTGGCTACCCCCTTCCCCACCCATGATTTTGGACTTTGACTTTCCTGGGATACCTTCCTAACCAGCCCTATAAATCCACCTGTATCACTGCCAAGTTTCAAGCGGCAGGTGGCAAGGGAGAAGAAATTACTTTGCCTGATGTCAAAAACAGAAAGGGTTCCCCCTCGACAGACACCATTTGCTGCCCTTTAGAGTTCTGGAAATGAAGAAAGCAAGATGAGGGATCAGCCACCTGCCTGAAATGATGGCCGGGGGGAGGGGGGGGATGAGACCACAAAATATCTATCAACCACAGTCAGTTTTGTCACCCGCAGCTCTCTTTGGGTGCCTTACACATGCCTTGCAGGAAAGCGTTTTCCTCCAAAAGGGTAAATAAGGGTCAGGGATGGGGACGATTCTCCAGCCGTGCCACCCAAATTATCGCTTGGGGCAGCACAATGAGATGGGTACGGAGGATCTAGTCACTCCCGGCCATCAGGGACACAAGACAAGAAGGGAATTCCCAGGAAAATATCTCCTACTTTTAACCCTCTAGCGAGATGTCAATTAGTGATATTTTGTACAGGATTCTCCCGAGAGTTTTTCTAGCCCATTGGAGTTGTGATGGTTCTAATTGCTGGCTGAGGCCGACAGAGTTAGAGGTTCACATGGTTTTACTATTTTTATTGGTTTGTTCCTAACGTCGAATTGTTTTTACCTTTTTAATGTGAATGCATTTATTTATTTGCAGCCACCTTTCTCACGTGGACCCAAGGCGGACAAGACAGAGCGAGTTGATGCAATTGACAGACGGGACATTCAATAGACAATGGAATAGGCATTAGGGTTGTAGAAGCGATCAGAAATCTAAAAACAAAACTGCAGTCAAGCGTAAGTATTAATACGACACGTTAAATGATGCTAAAATTACTTAGGAGGATCCTGGTTTCAGCAAGCGATATGCTGTAGTGTAGACTGTCGTCGCTAATAATTTTTCCAAGTAACTTGGTGAAATATTTAGTACAGTGCAATGTCTGGGTGATTTAAGGCAGTCTTCTTTGTATAATTTATTCTGGTGTGTGTGTGTTTGTTTTTTGCACTGTTGTCCGGGTTTGGAATCCTGGCTTATTCTATTGTACTTTTCGTGCCTCATCCTCTTTTGTTGGTTGTATGTATTGCACAGTTCTTAATGGAAGGTTTCTTCTGTCATAATCTACCTGGAACCTTAGTGAGAAAGGCAGACTATCAGTGAAATGAATAAATCAAATAGCTGCCCAATTTATCATAGATAAATTGCAAAACCTATGGCAGACATTGTCTGGTTAATGCATGTACAGCAACCCTGGGCAAAAGTGAAGATGCTGGGACTTTTCAGTTTAGAAAAGGGATGACTAAAGGGGGATAGAGAGAGTTGACAGCATTTTCTTCCTCTCCCAAAGTACAAGAACTCGAGAGCATCCCACGAAGCTAACGGGCAGTAGGTTCATGACGGATAGAGGGAAATACTACTTTACACATTGAGTGATTAAAATGCAAAATTTGCTGCCAGAGGATGTGGTGATGGCCACAGGCACAGATGGTTTTAAAAGGGGATTAGACAGATGCATGGAGGAGAGGTCTATCAGTGGTGACTAAAGGGAACCTCCACACTCGGAGGCAGTCAGCTTCTGAATCCCAGAGCCAGGAAGCAACAACAGGGGAAGGCCTCAGCCTCTATGCCCCGTTATTGGACCTCCAGAGGAACTGGTTGGCTGCTGTCTGAGACAGGACACTCGACAAGATGGACCACTGGTCTCATCCAGGAGGGCTCTTCTAATCTTCTTAAAGTAAATCAGCATTATTACAGCTTTATATCAGAGATGGCAGGATGGAGGGGGAGTGGCTGAGAGGAAGCAGCTTCCCAACAGCAAGTGGTCCTTTCGTAGAAAAAGAGGTGCAGGAGCTCATTAGCATACCTCATTAGCATATGCCACGTCCCCTGACATCACCGGAAGTGTGTCAGAAAGGGAATGTCAGTTTCAGCCCCATTGTACCCTATGGGCCATTGAAATCAATGGCAAAATCTCATTGGGTATATGAGGGGCTGGAGGAAAGGGGGTTTGAGGGAGAGGCTCCAAACTTGCAGGATAGCTGCTGGGGCCTCTCCTTGAAATACCCACCAAGTTTCAAGAAGATTGGACCAGGGGGTCCAATTCTACAGGCCTCCAAACGGGTTGCCCCCATCCCCTCCATTGTTCTCTATGGTGGGAAAAAAGTAACATTTTTTCCCACCTTAGAGAAAAAAGTAACATTTTTTCCCACCTTAGAGAACAATGGAGGGGATGGGGCAACCTGTTTGGGGGCCCATAGAATTGGACCCCCTGGTCCAATCTTCTTGAAACTTGGTGGGCGTTTGCGGGAGAGGTCCCAGAAGCTACCCAGCAAGTTTGGAGCATCCGCCTCAAACTCCCTCCCCTACAGCTACCTTTAAAGTTGCCGCTAAATTTCAGTGGCAATTCGGTAGCAGGCCGAATCAGATCAGAGAATCTGATTCGGCCCGTGGCTGCCCTACTGCCCCTCCTGAGCTGGTGGAGCTGCACTCCGCCTCGCTCCGGCCCCAAAGGACCCCTGCCAACAGCCATCTCGCTAGCTCCCAGCAGATTTAAACTGAGTATTTCCCAGGGTTCCCTTCTTACCCACTATGACACAGCATGGATTTGACACTTAGAAAACGTTCAGCATCCGGTTACATCTCCATCTCCATCTCCCTCCCTCTTGCTCCCCCCCCCACACACACACACTCCTTTTACCAGCAGGTTTAGTTATAAAATTTTGGGCTACGGAACTTCCGTTTTCTACATGCTCTGTATATTGTGTTTCTCAGAAACGGCAGCCATCAGTACAACCTCTCCTTCAAACGCCTGACCTTTCGTGATGCTCAGAACGGCGTCCGCGCTGTGGCGCCTTCCTGCCCAGTTGCTTGCCACACACCGGTAGGCCCCGGAGTCAGTCTCCTGCACGTCTATGATCTGGAGGACCCCATTTGGGAGCACGATAAACCTGTGGGAAATCAAAGGACCTTAAGAAATCAGACGCGCTGCTCTGGGTCAAAGCGTTAGGGTGTTTAGACAAGGAGAAGGAGGAGAAGGAACTGGGTTTATACTCTGCCCTTCACTGAAAGTCTCAGCGTGGCTTACAACCTCCTTCCCTTCCCCTTTGCATGACAGATACCCTGTGAGGTAGGTGGGGCTGAGAGAGCTCTGAGAGAACCTGTGACTGACCCAAGGTCACCCAGCTGGCTGCACGTGGAGAAGGAGTGGGGAATCAAACCCAGTTCTCCAGATTAGAGACTGACGCTCTTAACCACTACACCAAACTGGCTCTCGATGGGAAATGGGATAGTTCCCACAACCAGGAACATCACACATGGTTTCCTCTCTGCTTGCAGGCAGAGATGCGTGAACAGTGAGGATGGAAAATATTAACCAAAGCCCTAAAAGTTTAAAGGGATCCTTTAAATGCACCTGAGAAGAAGCGTGGGATGGTGCACACCCTTCACTGAGAGTCTCGGCGTGGCTTACAACCTCCTTCCCTTCCCCTTTGCATACCCTGTGAGGAAGGTGGGGCTGGGAGAGCTCTGAGAGAACCTGTGACTGACCCAAGGTCACCCAGCTGGCTGCACGTGGAGAAGGAGTGGGGAATCAAACCCAGTTCTCCAGATTAGAGACTGACGCTCTTAACCACTACACCAAACTGGCTCTCGATGGGAAATGGGATAGTTCCCACAACCAGGAACATCACACATGGTTTCCTCTCTGCTTGCAGGCAGAGATGCGTGAACAGTGAGGATGGAAAATATTAACCAAAGCCCTAAAAGTTTAAAGGGATCCTTTAAATGCACCTGAGAAGAAGTGTGGGATGGTGCACGCCCCCCTCCCTCCCTCCCTCCCTCCTGCAAGATTTAAAGGGCTCTCCAGCTGATCGGCACGCCACCTGCTCCCCACTGATCAGCTGAAGGGGCCTTTAAATCTTGCAGGAGGGGAGGTAGTGGGGTGGCTGGCGGCAGCCGGGCTTGGGGGCGGAGTGGAGCTGACATAAAAATAGCGGCAGTCCCATCAGAAATTTTGTTGCCTCAGAAGCCAAAAATCCTGACTCCAGGCCTGAACTGGCGTAACAGTTCTGCAAGATCCTGATGCCAAGTCACCTGCTTATTCTTTTGTTTGCAAAGCTGTCAGGGTTGTCGGTGTAGATACTTTCCTTGACCTTGGTCGAATGAATAAAGACTTTGCTTCCACTGAACAAAGTCTTGCTTATTTGGACCCCTTCAACTGAACCCAAATTTCTCCGTCACGACCCCGTTTTCAAGACAAGAGTCGTTCAGGGGTGCTTTGCCATCGCCTGCCTCTGCGGAGCAACACTGGACTTCCTTGGTGGTCTCCCATCCGAGTACTGGCCAGAGCTAACCCTGCTTATCTTCTACATGGATAAAACAGGCGGGAATAAAACTGCCAGGATTGCAAAAAGATGAGAAATTACACATACCTGTAATGTCTCAGAATTCCCCCCACCTACCCGCACCATGGAATATGTAAAATCTTTCCTTTTGCCAGGCAGTTTTAAAACATGACCTCAGATCCAATACTTGGTGCTTTTTCACTCGAACTCCCTGAGTAATTTGTAACATTTTCACTTTCTGCCGTGTCCCTCCCACCTGTCTCGTTCGGTCCTTTTAATTCCTTCCCAAACAGAACAGATCGAGAACATTTGGGAACACAGAGATCCGAGCAGAACCCTTCCTCGAAACGGACAGAGGCGAGGATTAGGACTTGCTTGTTACACAGAAAGCAACTGCCAAGCTGCGGATTTCGCAAGGTCTGGGACGGCGGCGAATTAACAGGCGACTGCCCTTTCCTGGGACACATTGCTGCAGCTGCCCTCCACTTTCTAAACACTTCCTGAGCACAGGCAGAAGGAACTGTCACTTTCTCATCAGCTGCCTTTAGCGTGCAACTAGCCTGCCCATTGGGACCCAATCCTGATGGTCAGGGGTCCTTTCGTAAAAAAAGAGGTGCAGGAGCTCATTAGCATAACTTATTTGCATATGCCACACCCCCTGATGTCACTGGAAGTGTCAAAAGGCCACACATCCCTGACATCATCGGCAGTGTGTCAGAAGGCAAGAAGGGAGGGAGGGGGAAGGAAGGAAAGGAACAGGAAGGAAAGGAACAGGAAGATAGGTAGGTAGGTGGGGGAGAGAGAGAGAAGAAAGAAAAAGAAAGAAAGAAAGGAAGAAAGGAAGGAAGGAGGGAGGAAGAAAGGAAGGAAGGAAGGAAGGAAGGAAGGAAAAAAGGGGGGAGAGAGGGAGGAAGGAAGGAAGGGAGAGGGGAAGGACGGGGAAAGGAAGGCACAGGAAGGTAGGTAGGTAGGTGGGGGAGAGAGAGAGAAGAAAGGAAGGAAGGAAGGAAGGAAGGAAGGAAGGAAGGAAGGAAGGAAGGAAGGAAGGAAGGAAGGAAGGAAGGAAGGAAGGAAGGAAGGAAGGAAGGAAGGAAGAAAGAAAGAAAGAAAGAAAGAAAGAAAGAAAGAAAGAAAGAAAGAAAGAAAGAAAGGGAGGCAGGGAGGCAGGGAGGCAGGGAGGGGGGAAGGAAGGAAGGAAGGAAGGAAGGAAGGAAGGAAGGAAGGAAGGAAGGAAGGAAGGAACGCTTCTCACCCCACTGGGGCCGGCGTTTCCTCCCCCCTCCCCTCTTGCTTGGGCCCGAGTGGCTTCACGCCACTGGGGCCCGGCTTCTTCACTGGAAGGGAAGGGAGGGGGCTTCTTCTTCCCAGGGTCAGCGGTGCTCTGCCACGGCCCCGGGAGCAGTGACGGGGGGGAGGGAAGGGGCTTCTCCTTCCCAGGGCCGGTGGAGCGCCGCCAGCCCCGGGAACAGTGACGGGGGGGAGGGAAGGGGCTTCCCGGGGCCGGTGGCGCTCTGCCGCAGCCCCGGGAGCAGTGGGAGGGGGCAGGGAAGGGGCTTCTCCTTCCCGGGGCCGGGGCGCTCTGCTGCGGCCCCGGGAGCAGTGAGTGGGGGAGGGAGGGGGCTTCTTCTTGGGCCGGCGGCGGCCTGCCGCAGCCCGGAAAGGGTGAGCCGGGGGGGGCCTTGTTAAGTGCCCGCTCCCCTGCCTCCTCTCTCCCAGAGCGGCGCTCCGGCGCGCCCCGGCCCCAACGGAGCCCTGCTGATGGTTGATTTGCACTCTAAGCTGACACAGGCAGTACCGTTCTGCCCCTGAGACAATCTCAGCGCTAAACCGAGGCAACAGCTCCTGAGAGAGATGTGGTAACACACACATACACGCACACACACCCAAGTCACAACATACACACAAACACTCCCCCAGTTCACAGCATCCAGATTTCCCAGGGGTCTCTAGACTTCGAGTAACACATACTTCTGTTACAGATAGATCTGATCCCAGGTCTCCCAGAGCTGTTATAAGCATCTGTAGGGGTTCCGTGGCAGTGATCAAGCCTGCGAAAATGATTGGCTGAGCTACCCTTGTGTCCCAGAAGCACCCTTGGCTGCCATTGGCTGAGGTGCTCAGGCCCAGCAGAAGCCACCAGAAGGGCCTAAGAAAGAAAGACTAGAAACAGCAGGCAGTGAGGAAGATTGGGGGGGGGGGGGGTGTTAAAAGGTTCCAAGGGGCTGAGAGGGAGGCAGAGAGGAGAAGAGGAGGAGGAAGAGGAGGAGGAGGAAGAGGAGATTGAATTTATATCCCGCCCTTCGCTCGGAGTCTCAGAGCAGTTTATAATCTCCTTCCCTTCCTCTCCCCACAACAGGCATCCTGCGAGGTAGGTGGGGCTGAGAGAGCTCTTTTGAGGACTCCTCTTGAGAGAACAGCTTTGAGAGAACTTGTGACTGATCCGGTTCTCCCAGATTAGAGTCCATGCTCCTAACCACTGCACCAAACTGGCTCTCAAGCCAGAGGGACAGGAAGAAGTAGTAGTCCCCAGGATAAATATGGGAGGCTGGCATTCCCATACTGGGTTAAAGCAATTATTTTATATTTTAGAGCTGCTAACTTTTTTTAAAAAAAATATTTTACTGGAAACCGCCACATGAACTAAACTTGCTTTTTCACTGAGGCCAGTGAAAATGAATATCCTTCCTAGATTTCTATTTCTAGCCCAAACCATACCAGTTTTGAAAAATAAGACTTTTTTTACAGAACTAGATAAATTAATTAAAAGTTTTATTTGGTACCCTAAAAAACCAAGGATAAAATGGAAATTGCTACAAGATAGGAAAGAAAGAGGGGGTTTTGCCATGCCCAACTGGGAGTTATACTATCAGGCAGCATCTTTAGCATGGATCAAAGAGTGGATAACTTTAGAAAACTCTAGAACTTTGATGTTAGAAGGACACGATGGGATGACATGCTTATATGTGGTATGGGAAGGACAAGATCCACTCTAATTTCCATCAGCATTTACTAAGGGGTGCTTTAATAAAGATCTGGTCAGATGTAAGAACAAAATATTATACTAAAATATCAAGATGGGTACCTCCTTTGGAGGCATTTATAAAACCTTCACTAATCAGTAATACCAATCTAGCAAATTACGACATATTATTAGACAAAAATAATAAACTAAACCCGGAAGCCACTTTGTCGACAAACCATAACATAAAAGCAGGGCTTTTTTTGTAGAAAAAGCCCAGCAGGAACTCATTAGCATAACAGGCCACACCCAACAGCAGAAACGCATTAGCATATTAGGCTGTACCCCTGACAGTGCAGCTCCCTCCCAGGATCGGCTTCCCCAAGTGCCCTGTGGCTTGCGGGGCTCATGGGGAACCCGAGGGAAGGAAGTCAGTTTCTGGATCGGCTTCCCCAGGCAGCTGTGGGGCACCCGGAACACCCGAGGAGGGGAGGCAGTTTAAACTGCCTTCCCTCCCTGGATCGACTTGGCTTCCCCAGGTGCCGTGGCTTGGGAGGCGCCTGGGGAACCTGGGGGGGGGGGAGGCTGTAGGCGTGGCCAACTCAGAAGCCGGCTGGAACTCCATTCCTGTGCGTTCCTGCCCAAAAATAGCCCTGCATAAAACTATCATGGTGGGAAAAATTACAACTTCATGCTAGGTAAAAGGGAAGGTTTTTATGATGTTAAGACTGATTTGGATAAAGCTTGGTTAAGTACAAATGGAAAAAATGATACAAAAAATATATAAAGTTTTATTGGAGCAACAAATGCAAAGTGAAACAATCAAAAACCCTATGATTTCATGGATGCAGGATATAGGACATTGTATTGAAACAGATGGATGGTTAAAAATATGGAAGTAAATAGAACTTGTGAAGGCCACAGCATTCAAAGAGAACATGTATAAGATGTTCCACACGTGGTACTGGTCTCCGGATAGGATTGCCAAATGTTATCCTAATGTTTCCAATCTTTGCTGGAAATGTCAATCAAATGTGGGCACCTTCCATCATATGTGGTGGCGATGTATAAAAGCGCAAATGTACTGGCGACAGATTCAGAAAGTAATATTAGAGATAACAAACATCAACTTGATACTAACGCCGGAAATATACTTGCTAAATCTAATACCAGTAGGTCTTAACCGATATGGTACAATCTTTGTGATATATATACTGACTGCTGCCCGAATGATTTGGGCAAAATACTGGAAAACTGACATTTCTCCCACTTTAGAAGAATTAAGACATAAGTTAATGGATCTAGCTGAAATGGATAGGCTGAGTAGCATAATTCATGGGAAAGACAAGACCTTTTTCTCAGCTGTATGGTCAAAGTTCTATGATTGGATAGATTCTAGTTAAAAAATCTGATTCAAATGTATGTAAGGAGACATTATTTGTAGTTTCTTTTGTATTATG
Organism: Lepidodactylus listeri; assembly: GCA_029233225.1. Classification (NCBI taxonomy): domain Eukaryota; kingdom Metazoa; phylum Chordata; class Lepidosauria; order Squamata; family Gekkonidae; genus Lepidodactylus; species Lepidodactylus listeri. The sequence continues at coordinate 6,294,743 of JARCFY010000021.1, read as the reverse complement.
TTATAAAACCTGACAAATAAAAATTCAAAAAAAATGAACTAAACTTGCTTGAGGGTGCAGGGTATGGAGGTTTAAATAAACCATAAATAAAACAGATCTCTCTCTCTCTCTCTCTCTCTCTCTCTCTCTCTCTCGTGCATAATTAATTAATTAATTAATTAATACCCCTCCCTCCCTGCCAAAGCAGGCTTGAAACAAACACTGAAACAAAATAAAGCAGAACATTTATAAAACCATTAATTAAGTGCCAGTGTACAAGACTGCATAGTGATGGCGAAACACAGTAATGAATCAGTCATAGTGGAAGTACAATCAGCAGTGATGTTAGGACTATTATCTTGGTTCCATCCTAATTTCTGTTTATCCTGGTGAGGCACAGACTCCAATGGTGGTTCCGGGGGACAGGGTCTGAAGCCTATATTCAGCTACTAGGTGCGGCTCCTTGGTCGAATGCCTGGTGGCTCTGTCTTGCAGGATCTGCGGAACTGTAAAAGGTCCTGCAGGGCCCTAGTGTCTTCTGGGAGCTCATTCCACCAGTGCGGAGCCACCACTGAGAAGGCCCTGGCCCCGGTCATAGCCAGCCTGGCATCCCATGATTACTCCCAGCAGCTCGAGACGGCCACATCCCTGCCTCTCACCTTCTCCATTTGACCCTCATAAAAACCCTGTGAGGTAGGCGAGGCCATGAAACTCTGATTGGATCAGTAGCCCAAGTGTAACCAACGTACCTGGGCTCCAAAGGAACCGGCACGTGATCCTTCTCCCAGGCAATCACCGGAGTGGGCAGCCCTTCAATCCGACACTCGAAACGGGCCATGCCATTCTCCTCCACCGTCTGGGACTCTGGATGTTGGGAAAATGGAGACAACGCTGGGGAAGTGGGAGGCCAGAAGGGATAGTTGAAAGGAGGGGCGGGGGAGGAGAGAGAAAAGAAAATTGAGTTCCTGGGCATTCCTTGTTCCGATGTAGAGCCCGCATCGTTCCAGGAGAACTCCTTGTGCTTTGTACAGGGAAGCCGCCGAGGGTTTGTTTTGCAACATATTTAGAAAGGGAAATCAGTCCCATTCTTCCAAACCAGCAGAAGGCAGCCTTGTCATAAAACCCTCAAGAATGAGGCAAGGACACTATACTCTGGCCCCAGGGGTCCTCTGGGGCCGGAGCGAGGCGGAGCAAAGCTCTGCCAGCTCACGACTGGCCAGTAGAGCAGCCACAAGCTGAATCAGATTCTCTAATCTGATTCTAATTAGATTCTCTAATCTGATTCAGCTCGCCGCCGAATTGCTGCCGAAATTCAGTGGCAACTTTAAAAGCCACTGGAGGGGAGGAGGTTTGAGGGAGAGGCTCCAAACTTGCAGGGTAGCTGCTGGGGCCTCTCCTCGAAATACCCACCAAGTTTCAAGAAGATTGGACCAGGGGGTCCAATTCTACAGGCCCCCAAACAGGTTGCCCCCATTCCCTCCATTGTTCTCTGTGGTAGGAAAAAAGTTAACATTTTTTCCCACCATAGAGAACAATGGAGGGGATGGGACAATATGTTTGGGGGCCCGTAGAATTGGACCCCGCGGTCCAATCTTCTTGAAACTTAGTGGGTATTTCGAGGAGAGGCCCCAGCAGCTACCCTGCAAGTTTGGAGCCTCTCCCTCAAACCCCCTTTCCTCCAGCCCCTCATATACCCTATGAGTTTTTGCCATTGATTTCAATGGCCCATAGGATATAATGGGGCTGAAACTGACATTCCCTTTCAAACACACTTCTGGTGATGTCAGGGAACGTGGCATATGCTAATGAGTTATGCTAATGAGCTCCTGCACCTCTTTTTCTACGAAAAGACCCCTGACTACAACCAAGGCCAGCCAGCATTGTAAAACAGGTCCCAAAACAGACAAATCAGCAGGTGTTCATGGCGAGAAGTTCAACCATCAGTTTATGTGACCAGGAAGGCGGAAAACGTTCACCTGGATGGCCCAGGATGGCCCAATTTCAGCATATCTCGAAAGCTAAGCAGGGTCAGCCCTAGTTATGGCTTGGATGGGAGACCATCAAGGAAGTCCAGGGCTGCTACGCAGAGGCAGGCAGTGGCAAACCATCTCTGAACATCTCTTGCCTTGAAAACTCTATGGAATTGCCATCTGTTGGCTGCAACTTGATGACCCGGGGGGGGGGGGGGGAGGTTCCAGACATGCCCTTTATTTCTCTCCATTCAATCCTGCCTTTGATCACGGTTTATTTTATTTATTTCACTTCTTTTACACTTTGCCTTTCTCCCCCATGAAAAACCCAAGCAGCTCACGTTCACCTCCTCTCCTCCGTTTTATGCTCACGACAACCCTGTGAGGGAGGGAGGTCAGGCTGAGAGGGCGTGACTGGCCCAAGGTCACCCAGCCAGCTTCCATGGCGGGAGTGAGGATTCGAACGTGGGTCTCCCAGATCCTAGTGGGACACTCTAAGCACAGCACCACACTGGCTACGTTGGGGGGACACTGTGTCAATATTTAAATATGGTGGAGAGACCTGAGTTCAAATCTCCTCTGCGTGATCATGGGCCAGTCTGTCACCTTCAGGCCCAAGTTCAATCCCCAGCACCTCCGGTTAAAGGGACCAGGCAGCAGGTGATGTGGAAGACTTCCGCCTGAGACCCTGGAGAGCTGCTGCCAGTCTGAGAAGACAATACTGACCTTGATGGACCAAGGGACTGATTCAGTATAAGGCCCCCTGAGCCACGGCAGCCTTCCCAGCAAGCGAGAAGAGGAAAGAACCAGGTTTGAAACTCCAGACCCATTCAAAGGATAAAGGACCTCCTTTGACCCTGAAGGTCTCTGTCGGAGCTCACCAGCGCCAGGAAAGCATGATGCAAACTTAAGCTCCCTGTCTTTACTAGAGTTAGGGTTGCCAACACCCCAGTGCCAGCTTAGCAGGCTGGCAGAAGGGGGGAAAAAAATAAAGGAAAAAAGCTGCTCTTGATGCAGCAGCATGCCATCATTTTCAGGCAAACCTGGAAGTGACCTCATGCCATTCTAGTAACCAGCAGGAAAACTCTGTGGCAGCATTTCTGCTGAACCCTAGAGTGGCGTGCCATCGCTTCCAGGTTCACTTGCAAATGATATCATGCCATAGGGTTGCCAAGTCTGGGTTGGAAAATACCTGGAGACTTTGGGGGTGGAGCCAGGAGAAGGTGGGGTTTGGGGAGGGGAGGGGCCTCAGCATGGTACAATGCCATAGAGTCCACCCTTCAAAGCAGCCATTTTCTCCAGGGGAGCTGATCTTAGTCAGCTGGAGATCAGTTATAAAAGCAGGAGATCCCCAGGCCCCACCTGGAGGCTGGCAACCCTATCATGCCATCATGTTAAGAACGTAAGAACATAAGAAAAGCCATGTTGGCCCAGGCCAATGGCCCACCCAGTCCAACACTCTGTGTCACACAGTGGCCAAAACCCAGGGGCCATAAGGAGGCCCACCAGTGTTGACAATGCCACTCTCACGACCCCAGTTTCCCACAGCCACTTAGGGCTGCCAAGTCAGCCCGGGTGGCGGGGGATCCCCCGCTATAGGGGTTCCCAATCCGCCGGCCGCCATTCAGCTGGCAGGGGGAACCCCGCCCCAGAAGTCGTCCGGTGAGGACGACTTCCCCCGTGTAATTACGTCACCTCCGGGTGACGTCATTACGTCGCCGTGGCATGCACGCGCCAGAAGAGCTCCCAGGGGGAGAACAACTCCCCCCCGCCGGTAAGTCGCCGGCACTTGGCAGCCCTACAGCCACTGGCTGGCAACTCTAACTACTAGACTTCTAACTACTATTTCCATACCTGACCCCTTAGTCAAGTCAGCCTCACCCCCACATTGGGGTGAGGACCCGATCCCTTCAAAAGCAGCGTCTCTGCTGCCCACCTTCAGAGAGGGAATAACCTCCCCACTCTTTGCGGGGACTTATATACTCTCTCTCAAGGCTTCTTTTGTAGAAAAAACCCAGCAGGAAGTCATTAGCATAACAGGCCACACCCGACAGCAGGAACTCATTAGCATATTAGGCCATACCCGACAGCAGGAACTTATTAGCATACTAGGCCACACACCCCGACAGCGCGGCTCCTTCCCGGGATTGGCTTCCCCGGGTGCCCCGCACCTTGCGGGGGCACCTGGGGAACCCGAGGGGGGGGAGGCAGTTTAAACTGCCTTCCCTCCCTGGATCGGCATGGTCTCCCCAGGCGCCCCACAGCTTGCGAGTTGCCTCTCCCCCACCGGTAAGTAAAGAACACTTGGCAACCCTAGTTGCCAACCTCCAGGTGGGTCCTGGGGCTCTCCTGCTTTTACAGCTGATCTCCAGCTGACAGAGATCAGCTCCCCTGGAGAAAATGGCTGCTCTGAAGGGTGGACTCTATGGCATTGTACCATGCTGAGGCCCCTCCCCTCCCCAAACCCCACCTACTCCTGGCTCCACCCCCAAAGTCCCCAGGTATTTTCCAACCCGCACTTGGCAACCCTAGTTCCTGCCCAAAAATAGCCCTGCTCTCTCTCCTTCTCTGCCTCCTTAACAGTGACTGGCTCACATTTCCCCCTACATTTTCCCTGCTCCAATCCTGAGGCTTGGAGATTGCCCGGAAATGTAGCTCTGCAGGAAAATGGGCCGCAAGGTCTGAGGCCTACAGGCCACTCCACTCCCCAGCCTCAGGCCCAGGGCCGTGGTACACTGGCTGACTAACCAGTTGGAGGGGAAGGGGAGAACCAGTGAATCTCCGGTTCTTCCTCAGGGGAAGGAGTCAGGCTATCCGTTCTAGTAACAGATGACATCCACTATGTGGGCGCTGTCACACACAGGCTAAATAATCCCATTTCAATCCACTCCATTTGCACCATTTGCACACAGGTTTCGCCATTTCACACAGTAAAATCCAGTCACAAAGTGGATGGAAAGTGCGTCATTTAGTGTGCGTGAAAGTGGTCTTTCCAAGTCTGTCTCTCACACCTCGGCCTCCCCAACAGCGCATGGCACATAATTCAACCAGCACACCTGGTGTTTACAGCCCAGAACAACCCCACGACTGGCTTCCTCTGGCCACCACACACACCTGGGCCCCTTTCATGGCAAAGCAGTTGCACAGCTTATTGGTGTGGCATAATAGATACAGAGTGCTGGGCTTGGGACTCTGGGAGACCCAGGTTCGAATTCCCCACTCCATTATGGAAACTCGCTGGATGGCCTTGAGCTAGTCATATTCTCTCAACCTAACCTTCCTCACAGGGTGGTTGTTGTGAAGGGAAAACTTTACTGTAAGCTGCTTCCCCCCCCCCCTCCCCAAGGAGAGAAAATGGGATGTAAATATCTAAAGAAATAATGTTGCATGAATCTCTCAACTTTCACCACAGGTCCACCCCAGGGGAGCGGGTTTAGCGAGAACATAATTCCAGAGTCCAATGCTCCCTCTAAGCTGTGGAGTCTTGTGAGCAGAAACTCTACTTCCTGAGCTACGGGCATTAATGCTGTGAGCTAGCTGCATAAATTAGTTTGCTATGGAGCCCTCCTTCCTGAGCTAAGACAAAAATGTGTGAGCCGGAGGCTAAAAAACTGTGAGCTAGCTCACACTAACTCAGCTTGGAGGGAACACTGGAGTCCACCTCTGAATACTACCATTTCCTCCTGTTACGGCTCCTGTTACTAGTTATATTAGAGCCGGTGTGGTGGTTAAGAGCACTGGACTATGATCTGGGAGACCCAGGTTCAAATGCTCACTCTGCCATGGAAGCCTGCTGGGTGACCTTGGGCCTGTCAAAAGCTCTCAGCCTCACTTACCTCACAGGGTTGTTGTGAGGATAAAATGGAGGAGAGGGGGACAGTGTACGTCACCTTAGGTTCCTATTGGGGAGAAAGGCAGGGTACAGATGAAGTTAAATATTTTTCTAATACTGAAAACTTGAGGCTGCCAATTTTTCCAACATTAGTAATTGCATTTATTTATATTTTATCTGTTTTCTCTCGAGGAGTCGTGGTGCTCCTCTTTTTCATTCTGGGGTCTCAAATATTCTTTTTGGGATGTGAAAACAGTCAGTTTTTGGGGGGGTGGTTAAGTCTGTAACCCTGCTTAAATTAGGCAAATTTGCACCTATCAACTTAATGCTCCCAACTTTATTCTTTCACTAACAAGTTACCGAGAAAGAGCAAAGTGGAGAAGTGAACACCCCTTTCTCTGCTGTCTCACTTTGCATTCCCTCCTTTCAGATTCTGAACTGGCATCAAGTTCGTACATACACACACAACACACACACACACACACACACACACTGAAGCCCACACTGAAGGCTTAAGGACTAGAAACTTGTTTCCCTCTCTTGACAGTCTGGAAAACTGGGCTAAAACAAATAAAATGAATCGCCACAGGGAAAGATGTAATGTTCTGCATTTAGGTAATTATAGAATGGGGGAGACTTGTTTGGCAGTGGTATGTGTGAAAAGAATCTAGGGGTCTTAGTAGACCACACACCGAACATGAGTCAGCAGTGTGATGCGGTAGCTAAAAAGGCAAATGCGATTTTGGGGTGTTATCAACAGAAGAATACTGTCCAGATCACGCGAAGTGATGGCATCACTTTGCTCAAGTTAGACCTCACCTAGAGTACTGTGCTCCGTTTTGAGGTTTTCAAACAGAGGCTTGATGGCCATCCGACAGCAATACGGATTCTGTGAACTTCGGCAGATCATGAGAGGGAGGGCAGGGGAGGGTTGCCGCAGTGCTTAGTTCTCGGGGCCCTTTCTGACACGCCCAGGGAAACGCTGATCGCCACTTTGGGGTCAGGAAGCAATTTTTCTCCAGGCCAGTCTGGCTGGGGATCCTGGAGGGTTTTTTGTCCTCTTCTGGGCATGGAGCAGGGGTCACGGGGTGTGTGCAGGGGGAGATATTTGTGAATTTCCTGCATTGTGCAGGATGTTGGACTAGATGACCCCGAAGGTCCCTTCCAAATCTATGCTTCTACGAGTCTTCCCTTTCCTTTTTGCTATGAGAAAGCAGAGCTTGAAGCCTCTAAATCCAACTTACTGGGGGGGGGGATCAAACTAAATACTCACTAGAGTCACGAAGCAGAACCGTTTGGCTAGCAACGGATCCAAGAGATCTACGGGAGACGCAGGAGTAATTCCCCTCCAGGCCGGACCCTCTGAGAGCGCTGCCCTCCTCCGAAGCCACCTGGGCTGCTGATATGACCAGAGATCCATTGGGGAGGACTCGAAGGTTCTCCTCTTCCACCACCTGAAGCCCATTCTTCATCCAGGTGATGTCGAGGAGCTGTTCTACGGGGGCCGGGTTACAGTCCAACAGGAGGGTTTGATTCGGCTTCAGTATCACTTGGCCGGGGCTGGTGCCGCAGCTCAGCTCCAGAGGAAGTCCCTGAGATGGGTTCCCTGCGGCGAAAACAGATAGGCTGGTTAAAGAGATCAAACCGTGGACTTCGAGCAAGAAGGCCTGGCCAGTTCTCGGAGCTGGAGACCCTTTGCAAGAAGTCTCCTCCCCTCCAAAAGCTTAGCAAGACCTCTGCTTGCCTGCAGACTAAACTGAACTTTTTGCCAGCTCGGAGCTGGAAGACGGCAGAGCTGCTGGGATAGAAGAGAGAATATGTGACAACCGAGAACTCTCACAAGGCAGCTAGAAAGGGATCTACATGCACGGTTTCAAGAAGCAATTTTAAAAAAACAAGGAAGATTTTTTAAATCATTGGCTTAGTTCAGTATTGCAAACCTTGACTGGTCTCAGGCAGAGAATGCCTGCTTATTTTTATGTGTTTATATCATGCTTTTCTCTCTGACAAGGCCACGGTGGCTCAGTGGTTAAGACGCTAAACTGCAGACCGGAAGGTCGGTAGTTCGAGACCCGAGTGCCGTGTGACGGAGTGAGCGCCCGTCTCTAGCCCCAGCTCCCGCCAACCTAGCAGTTCAAAAGGAAGAAATTGCAAATAGATAAACAGGTACCACTTTGGTGGGAAGGTAACAGCGTTCCATGCACCTCGGTGTCTAGTCACGCCGGCCACATGACCACGGAGACGTCTGCGGACCACGCTGGCTCTTCAGCTTGGCAACGGAGATGAGCACCACCCCTTAGAGTTGGATTCGACTGGCTTCCGAGCAAGGGAAACCTTTACCTTCCTCTCTGACAGGGGACCCAAAGCAGCTTTTCACATCAATGCCCCCTCCTCCACTCATTCCTAACAACAACCCCGTGAGGTAGTCTAGGCTGAGGGGTTACAATGGGTCCACGGCCACCTGGTGGCTTCCATAGCTGAGTGAGTGATTAGAACCCAGCTCCTACTCAAGACATTTGAACCACTACCTCACACCAGGGTATAAACAGACAAAAGAATGGTCTTGCCCCAAACCTGTGACCCATCTCAGATCCTGTATGTGCCAGGAATGCAGCCACGCGCCCCATCCCTGAGCCTCAGCCCCTCCTTAGATAAGGGAGTCGAAGGCGGTTTGATGGGCATCCCTGAAAATAGCCTGTAAACATTTCTACTAGCTGAACCTTTTCATAGGCGGGTCATTTGTGGCATGCAGACGGCCTACAAGAACCAAGTCTCTACCCAGTGTCGAAACACTTCCTGCTGGGTCACCTATTCCTATTCGCCACAGGCAACCAGATGTGCATCTGGTCGGAGCCCAGTTAGGTACAGTGGTTTAAAGTGCAGACTCTAATCTGGGAGAACTGGGTTTGATTCCCCACTCCTCCACAGGCAGCTGCTGGGTGACCTCGGGTCAGTCACAAGTTCTTTCAGAGCTGTTCTCTCAAGGGCAGTTCTCGGGAGAGCTCTCTCAGCTCCACCTACTCCACAGGTGTCTGTTGTGGGAAGGGAAAGGGATTGTAAGCTGCTCCGAGACTCCTTCGGGTAGCAAAGGGCGAGGTATAAATCCAATCTCTTCTTCTTCATCGTTATCTCTCCAGGAGCCTTTGCAAAGGGCTAAGTCTGAGGTGTCGAACTTATTAGGTACAAGGGCCAAACCTGAGTAAATGCTGCTTTGTAAGGCCGGGCCATAAAATGTAATGCCAAGTACCAGAGATATTTTACCACTGACTGTGACCCATAGCCCTCCTTGCCTCTTAGGTTGCCAACTCTGGGTAAGGTAACCTCTGGAGATTCCCCGCCCTTCACTCACTCGGAGTCTCAGAGCAGCTTACAACCTTCTTTCCCTTCCCCTCCCCACAACAGACACCCTGTGAAGTAGGTGGGCCTGAGAGAGCACTTTTCAGATCTGTCTTTGAGAGAACAGCTCTGACAGAACTCTGGCTTGCCCAAGGTCATCCAGCAGCTGCAAGTGGAGGAGTAGGGAATCTAACCCAGTTCTCCCAGATTAGAGTCCGCGCACTTAACCACGACACCAAATTGGTTGGAAGAAGTAGAGGAGGAGGAGGAGGAGGTTGGATTTATACCCCGCCCTTCACTACCCAAAGGAGTCTCAGAGCGGCTTACAGTCTCCTTTCCCTTCCCCTCCCCACAACAGATACCCTGTGCAGTTCTCCCGAGTCTAAGCTGAGTTAGTATGAGCTAGTTCACCATTTTTAAGCCTCCGGCTCACACATTTTTGTCTCAACTCAGAAAGGATGGATGCAGAGCAAACTAGTTTATGCAGCAGCCGCCAAATCTCTCGCTCACACCTTTAAGGCCAGTTGCTCACGAAGTATAATTTTTGCTCACAAGACTCCACAGCTTAAAGGGAGGAATACCTGTGAGGTAGGTGGGGCTGAGAGAGCTCTTTCGAGGACTGCTCTTGAGAGAACAGCTCTGAGAGAACTTGTGACTGACCCAAGGTCACACCAGCAGCTGCAGGCGTAGGAGTAGGGAATCAAACCCCGTTCTCCTAAATTAGAGTCTGTGCTGTTAACCACTACACCGAACTGGCTCTCTTGGGCCTCAGCAGGGGGTATGATACTAATATAAGCCCTCCCGGTCCATATTTGGTTTCCCCCCAGTTGTCTGCAGGCCAGATAAAAGTCCTGGACGGCCCAGTTCCAGCCTCCCCGCTGTATGTTAGCCACGTCTGGTCTAAGCGGTCCGAATTGAACATGCGTCCTTAGATCTGGCCCGCCAGAGTCCCCCACCTGCGAGGGCGTTCTCTTTCAAGAGCCCAGCCTTTATCCGGGAGGGCCCTCGAAGGACACTCCGTCAACCCTCGCTGGCACTCGCGGACTCCTTGAGGAGGACAACGCATCCCCGGCCACCCTCCCCATGTGCTCCAAACGATTTGTCACTGTTCCAACTGAAAAGGTTTCCTGCCGCCACAAAGGAGTTTATCAGTACAGGCGATGAACCAAGTGGCTCCCTGCCCAGGGCCAATCTCAGCATCATTTCATAGTGATTCAAGTACCCCATTAAGCCTTCAGCGGCCAACTGTGACTAAAAGGCGAGAAGGGGAGGGCAAAGGAGGCGCGGGAACGAAAGTTCCTTAGAGCACGGCGTTCTAATTACGAGGCGCCTGCAACAAGGAAAGCTGTCCAAAAAAAAAGTATGATCGCTGAGGAAACTGCTCACTGCTCAACCAATTTAAAGTCCCCCTCCACTCTAAGCCTGTTACCTGGCATCGCGGAGGTGAGCACCGCTATTTCGGTAGCATTCTCTTCAGCACTGACAAGGCCGGAGCCTTCTCACCCCTCCCCTCCGCAGTCCGGCGTAGCGGTTAGGAGCACAGACTCTAATCCGGGAGACTCTAATCTGGCCCGGCGGCTATAGGAAAGGCTGCCAGAAGAGCTCCGTTTTCACGGCCCTGCGGTACTGTGACAGGTCCCCCCTGTTGCCTCCCAAGCACCAAGAAGACAGAGCATCACTGCCCCCGATGCACGAACATAAGAAAAGCCCTGTTGGATGAGGCCAGTGGCCCCTCCAGTCCAACGCTCTGTGTCGCACAGTGGCCAAAACCCAGGGGCCATCAGGAGGTCCACCAAGTGGGGCCAGAACTCCAGAAGCCCTCCCACCAGGGGCGTAGACTTTGAAAATCCCCGGGGGGGGGGGCTCTCTCGTGCGCGCGCGCGAAGTGCGTGCGCGCGCATGGGACCATGTCCCCGCCAGTCCTCTTCCCCCCGGCCCCAGGGAGGCAGACCCACCACTCCTCCCCCCCCCCCGCCCCAGGGAGGCAGACCCGGAGGAGGCCCCCGGCGGCCTGGAGTGCCACGACGTGGAACTCCTGGCGCTGATCCCCTGCCGCCCCTTCCAGCGCGCCTTCGCCAAGGTCTTCGGGGCCTCAGGTCAGTGGTGCTTCGGGGGGGAGGAGGAGGGGGAGGAGGCAGCCCAGGAGGAAAAGGTCAGGTCCCCACTCGGCGACGAGCTGTGTTTCCTGCCCTGGTTCGCCTTGCCGAGGCTCCTGGACGGCAGCCTCGGCGGGGCGGGTGCTGTGAGATGAGTGCCGGCCGCGCTTCTGCGCAAAGGGGACCCGTTCTTGGCTTGCGCAAAGGGATGTCCCCGCCGCCTTTCTCTCCCCCCCCCCGCCCCAGGGAGGCAGGAGGGCAGGCCGGGGGTGGGGGGGAAGGAGAGGCGGCGACGGCCAGCTGGCCAGCTGACTGGCCACTGGCAGGCGCTCCCTTTTGCCGGGGGTGGCTGAGCCCCCCCCGGGAAATTTCGGGGGAGGCTCGAGCCCTCGAGCCCCCCCGTAGTTGACACCCATGCCTCCCACTGCTGCCCCCAAGCGCCAACAAGACAGAGCATCACTGCCCCAGACCGGGTGTTCCCTCTATGCCTTGTGGCCAATAGCCACTGATGGACCTTTGGAGCGCTGCCAAAGTGCAAGTAAGATCAAATCAGGCATAGGCATCAACTACGGGGGGGCTCAAGGGCTCGAGCCTCCCCCGAAGTTTCCTGGGGGCTCAGCCACCCCCGGCAAAATGGAGCGCCCGCCGGTGGGGGAGGCGGGGAGGGCCGCCGGGAGCCCGGGGGGTGCCGGGCGCGGCAGAAGGCAGCCGCCGAGGAGGGGGTGGGTGGAGGGGGGGCCAGAGCCGGCGCAATGGGTGGGCACAGGGACTCCGCCCCGCCGGCCGGCCCCCCAACCCAGCCGGCGAGCGGGCTCTGGGGCAGCAGCCGGGCGGCCTGGCGTTGGCTGTGGGCGGCGGGCAGCTACAGCGTCGGGGGGAAGCGTGCCGCCACGACTTCAAGGACCCCTACGGGGCAGCAGCCCCCGCCGCTGCCCCCCGCTTGCCCCGCCGGGTCTGCCTCCCTGGGGGCGGGGGGGAAAAGCGGCGGGGACATGGTCCCGTGCGCACGCATGAAAGAGCCCCCGCCCCCCCCCGGGGATTTACAAAGTCTACGCCCCTGAAATCAGGGATGTCAAACCTCCAGATGGTGGCTGGAGATCTCCTGCAATGACAACTGGTCTCCAAACAACAGAGATCAGTTCGCCTGGAGAAAAAGAAGGCTTTGGAGGGAGGACTGTATGGAATTATGCCTTGCTGAGGTCCCTCCCCTCCCCAAACCACGCCCTCCTCAGGCTCCACCCACCCCAAATCTCCAGGAATATCCCAGCCCAGAGCGGGCATTTGCTGACCTAATTTCCGCTTTTAAAATTGCCAGGAAGAAGCCTGGAGCATTTAATTCCTTGCGAACCCAGAGGGTCAAGCTAACAAAAGAATTATCATGGAAAATATAGACATTTGTTCGGGTGTACACAAAAACAAAACAAAATTAAAAGAGACAGTCCAAGTATCAGACATTTAAAACTAGGTTCGTTAAGAACTAATTGCAGTACATAATCAACTGATGGATAAAAGCTTTGACCTAAGGACCATACGCGTTTCGGCCCCTATGGGCCTTCCTCAGTGGTCAGTATTCCTTATTATAAAGTGACACACATCCAAAAATGCATACAGAATTTTGTATATACATATGTGAATCTATATAAGACCAGGTGTTGCTGTCTTGAATGCTATATATTTGCTACAACTAGTAAAATAGGCCTGTGGTAGCTGCGCGAATTCTCCAGATTAGTCTGATACCAAATGTCCCATTCATCAGAGATGTGTGTCACTTCCATCGAGACAGCAACACCTGGTCTTATATAGATTCACATATGTATATACAAAATTCTGTATGCGTTTTTGGATGTGTGTCACGTTATAATAAGGAATATTCCCCTCTGGACGCAAGATAGAGGGACATATATCACTCCCATCCTTACTAAGATGAATCTTCCTCTGCAGTCTTGGGCACTCTCAGCACTACTATGCGACTCAAATGCTGATGGACTGATAACAGCAAATGTGGCTCGGTTCTTGGCCAAGGTAACTGCCCTTAAGAGACATTGAAAACTTTATAATCATTGACAATATTCTCATAAGCTCATAAACTTTGGACAATTTTAGATTTTAGTTAAGACTGCTTCGCCCCAAGTGTAGTTAGGTAATTTTAACTTCTGGACTAAAGCCCGGGTTTTATCCATTGTTATTTCGATTTTTATGCCTTATTTTATGTTTTTTTTTAATCTTTCCTTCCAATAATTTCCTTTTCCCTTTGGTCAAGACTTCGGTCGTATAGACCCGTAATAAATGAAAATGAAATGAAATAATAAGGAATATTGACCACTGAGGAAGGCCCATGGGGGCTGAAACGTGTATGGTCCTTAGGTCAAAGGTTTTACCCGTCCGCTTGAAATGCATTGCAATTAGCTCTACATGAACCTAATTTGAAAAGTCTGATACTTGGGACTGTCTCTTTTAATTTTATTTTGTTTTATTTATGTGTACACCCTAATAAATGCCCATATTTTTCCATTATAATTCTTTTGTTAGTTTGACCCTCTCGGTTCGCAGCTATTAGTTGGGTTGAGTCCCGTCCCCCCCTTTTTCAGATTTAATTCCTTGGCCTCGGTCTTCCTCATCTATAAAATGGAGGCATTCGCTGGCTGGCCGTAACTGGATCCTTGTGTAGCAAGCGGCATTCCTTGCAGGAGTTCCTCATCCACCGTGACTTAGATGTGATTTGTACTTACAGGGGACGGCTTCGCAACAGCCGGTGGATCCCGGAAATGTTGCAAACAAAGGAAATGCAGGCCCTTCGAGCCCGATATCCGCTCACGCTAATCTAGGGAACGTGGTCAAAGTCAGTCCTCAAAGGCCTGAGTGTACACCATTCCACGCTCTCACTTCTGGGTTAGAGAAGAGCAAAGGAGAGAGAGAAAGAGAGAGAGAGAGAGAGAGAGAGATGTCCGGCCAGTTTCACAAGCAAACACGACTTTGATCCCAGAAGCAGCAAAGGGACAAACAGACAATGACTGTTCAGCACAGATCGAGGGGCCTTCATCCGCTAGTGCGTGCACTTGCTGTTACCAATTAAACAATTTCAGTTCTGCAACAAGGAAAGCCAAACTGGGTGGCAGGGGAACCTAAGCAAATCTCTCATTTCTCTGGCACAAATTCTTCTCCACAGAAGGGGACAAGAATCCATACATTGAAGAAGCCTCATAGCATCCCCTTTACAGTCTCCATTTCCTCCCATTCTACCAGAGGGCTTTAAAAAAAAGAAGAAGGAATGCTTGATCATTAAAGCACAACATTATAATGATCTGTTGCAACAATGTACTACTTGCCAGCTTTTTTTTAAAGTCTCTAGCCCTTTTCTTTGCAGAGTTATAAGGGGAAACATGCAGCCTGCATCTTTTCTATAACTCAACAAGGAAAGGGGATACAGGCTTTATAATGAGAAAAGCTGGGAATGGGTATATCATTGTAATGTCATGCTATAATGATCTAGCAAGTCCTGATTTTTTAAAAAAGCCTGAATGAAGCCTTCCAGTATGTGTGGGAGGGGAATGGCAACGATGGGGGCTGAGGCACAGAAAATGGCACAGAAGAAGAAGAAGAAGAAGAAGAAGAAGAAGAAGAGATTGGATTTATACCCCGCCCTTCACTCACTTGGAGTCTCAGAGCGGCTTACAAACTCCTCTTCCCTTCCCCTCCCCACAACAGACACCCTGGGAGGTAGGTGGGGCTGAGAGAGCTCTTTCCCAAGCTGTCCTTGAGAGAACAGCTGGTACAGAGCTATGGCTTGCCCAAGGTCATCCAGCCAGGTGCAAGTGGAGGAGTGGGGAACCAAACCCGGTTCTCCCAGATTAGAGTCTGCGCACTTAACCACTACACCAAACTGATGTGGGAAAGGCGTGTAGAAATGCATACCTGCCACTCCACAAGGCACTATCTTTTCACTAAGCCCGGATTGTAAGTTTAAAAAAAAAAAAAACAACCCTGAGAAACGCATACCACAATCCAATGTCCCACTTAAAAACTGTATTCAGGTGCAACTGATGGTACCAGAATGTAGAAGGGGTTTGCATCTCAAAATGCACATCTCATTTTAGAGCAATACCATGTGGAAAGACCCAGCTGGATCCTCAGAACCTTTGGACCCACATCACGCCCCAGAGTTCCTGGACTGGCAAGTGACAGGCGTGCGGCATCTCCTTTGGCGGACCAAGGACCTGGTGGTAAGAATGTCACAGAAACCAATCTCAGATGCGGAAAGAGCACAGGAGCTTTCCGGCTCGTGATTCAGTGGCTGATGATGCAGGTTAGCCAAAGATTGGGCTATTGGGGGTAGAAGAAGAAGAAGAAGAAAAGATTGGATTTATGCACTACCTGAAGGGGTCTCAGAGTGACTTACAATCTCCTTTCCCTTCCCCTCCTCACAACAGATACCCTGGGAGCAATGCTCCCTCGAAGCTGTGGAGTCTTGTGAGGAAAAAATTTGGCTTTGTGAGCTTCTGGCATTAAAGTTGTGAGCAGGAGATTTGGATACTGCATAAATTAGTTTGCTTTGGATCCATCCTTCATGGGCGAAGACAAAAATGGGTGAGCCAGAGGCTGAAAAACTGTGAGCTAGCTCACACTAACTCAGCTTAGAGGGAACACTGCCTGTGTGGGGCTGAGAGAGTTCTTTTGAGGACTGCTCCTGAGAGAACAACTCTGAGAGAACTTGTAACTGACCCAAGGTCACACCAGCAGCTGCATGAGGAGGAGTGGGGAATCAAACCCAGTTCTCCCAGATTAGAGTCCAAGCTCCTAATCACTACTCCAAACTGGCTCTCAAGATTGGGGGGGGGACAAAATTGGGGGGGGGGGGACACCAGCAAGAGCTGTGGTGTAATCTAAAGTTGGGGTTGGGTTGGGGGGCCAGCCGGCCAGAAGGAAGGTTTGTCTCAGGTGGGGGACTTCATCAGCATCTGACTGCCATTATGGAAAGAACAGACCTCTGAAACCATCCAGCAAGTCAATCTTTCCATTGTGGGAAAGAAACCAAATCAGATAAATCTGCAGAATTCACACCCTTGATACCAAGCTGCAAAATCCAAGACCACTTTTGTTATATACTAGAATGCACAGTCAATGCCTAGAATGCACCGTCAAGGCAACGGTATTTCTAGTAGTAATGTACGAGAAAAGTACTGAGCTCTCAGCGACATTGACGAGGACGAAGTTGGTGTAGTGATTAGCTCAGGTTCATTTAGAGAGAACACGCATGCTTCAACTGGCCACACGACCAACATATATACACACCCAGAACACACCCCAGGTCCCACCTATGATCCTATTGAGGGGTTTGAATTTCCCGCCTAGGTCTTATTGGAGGATTAGCGAGACTCCGGGATCCTTGGTTCCTACTGTTCTAGGAGCCAAGCTCTGGGCTCTTTCCACTGGCGCCTCGTGGCAGTCAGTGGACACAACAATATGGCTACAAGAGTTGGACCATAAGGAAGGCCGAGTGCCGAAGAATAGATTCTTTCGAATTATGGTGCTGGAGAAGACTCTTGAGAGTCCCTTCGACTGCCAGGAGATCAAATCAGTCAATCCTAAAAGAAATCAACCCTGACTGTTCCCTGGAAGGCCAGATCCTGAAGCTGAAGCTCCGATACTTTGGCCACCAAATGAGAAGGGAGCCCTCCCTGGAGAAGACCCTGATGCTGGGAAAGATTGAAGGCAAAAGAGGAAGGAGATGGCAAAGGATGAGATGGTTGGACAGTGTTATCAATGCAATGAACATGAAATTGAGCAAACTCTGGAGCACGACGGAAGACAGGAGTGATGTGGTCCACGGGGTCGCGAAGAGTCGGACTCGGCTGTGCGACTGAACAACAACAGACTGCACCTGGGGGGGGCACCTGGGGGGGCATTCTTTAGCAGAAACAACCTACTTGGCAAAAGATGATCTCTGTCAAACCCAGGCCAACGATGACTCCCCAGAGGGTGGCACAGAGACCCTGCTAGCTTGTCATCATACCAAACATGACATCGCTTTCCCCTCCCTGGCATGCTCCGCGGTTTCCTGGAGAGCTTTGCCGGCTGCTTCTAACCAAGCAGGCTGCGCTCAGGTGAGACCAATCCTGCCCTCCCTTCTGCAGCCCTCAGCCTTTAGTTACCCCCCACACACACACACACACCACTCAGTACAACTCACCGAGAATATATAAACGGCACTGTTTTTCAGATATGTGAAGAGAGCAATCCAGCAACACAAAGGCAGCTCCTGTTTTGCGCACTTTTGCTCAGCTGAATACCACCATGCAAGAGGAAATGGCAGGAGGGAACAGAGGACCCATCGACCCCTCGTGGCAAGGACCACAAGGAGGGGCCGCGGTTCAGAGCATACGTCCAACATATAGAGGGGGCCCCAGGTTCAACCTTACTAAGGTGGCTGGACAAAGAATTTGGGAACCTCCACATTCAGAGAGGCACTAATCCTCTGAATCCCAGTGCCAGGAGGCAACCTCAGGGGAAGGCCTTGGCCTCTCTGCCCTGTGGCTGGCCCTCCAGAGGAACTGGTTGGCCACTGTGTGAGACAGGATGCTGGTGGACTAGATGGACCCTCACTGGTCTGATCCAGCAGGGCTCTTCTGATGTTCTTCTCAGGGGAAGGCCTCGGCCTCCGTGCCCTGTGGCTGGCCCTCCAGAGGAACTGGCTGGCCATTATGTGGAACAGGATGCTGGACTAGATGGACCCTCACTGGTTTGATCCAGCAGGGCTCTTCTGATGTTCTCCTCAGGGGAAGGCCTCGGCCTCTATGCCCTGTTGCTGGCCCTCCAGAGGAACTGGTTGGCCAGTGTGTGAGACAGGATGCTGGACTAGATGGATCACTGAAAGAGATTATTCATAGATGGTCTCTCCCACCACCTGACCCACAGTATCTCCCCACCACCACCACCACCACGCATGATACAGACATTGTTCTCCAGGGGCACCAAACTGTCCTCGGTCATTCAGGAGCCCTGGACCAAAAGATAAACGTTTGAACTTACATGGCTTACTTCCTCCCAAACAGCCCAGAAGTTGGGTTAAAGACTGCAGGTCATTCCAGGACATCAATGAGGCCATCAAGGACTGTGGTGGAAGCTTGCCAAGTCCCCATTAATGTACAACTTTAGGAGAAAGCCAGGAGACCCAATCCAGCCCCAGCCTCCCCCACCTCCCACCGAGCAGGTTTCAGGGGGCTGCACTGCCTTTGGTCTCTCTGACTCCAACTGCAGAGCACAGATAATTTCTCTCTCTCCCAGAGCGGATGGGGACAGAGGTTCCTGACCCACACCCTCCTCTCTCTTCCCGGGGGCCATGTCTCTTCTCTCTTGGGGACTCAAAAACACAGACCCATGGCAAGCCTCCCATTGGCTCTCAAAAGAGATTGGCACGGCCCCGGCAAATAACCTTGAATTAGAAGCCAAGGAAACCTCAGCATTGAGCACTTAACAAATATTTATGGAGATTTGACTTTGATGCCCCCTTGAATTTGGGAAGCTTGAGGGAGGGGTACAAAACCAGGCAGGATTTTGGTCTTACATGTTTTCATTTACTGGAAACTGCTCCTACTGACAGCTAACTGGAACTTCAGACATCCCTTTGCTGTAGATGGAGCATGAGGCTTGTTATGTATTGACCATGCGGTCGCCATGTGCTCCAGTAATGGCGACCGCCATGTGGCCAGAGCACCTGGCCAAGAAACTACCTGAGCTTCAGCCAGGTAGAACAAAGGCCAGGTGGATTCAAACCGGCCACCAATCCTGTACCTAGGTTTCTCCCCAGGAACCTATGAGATGTAAATAGACTGACAATAGCCTATCAGGCCAGTTGGGCGAGGTCAGGGGATTGTCCCTGACCAGCATAAAAGGAGGGCTCGGAGCCCTGGGTTGTATGCTTCATCCGGACCAGCAATAAAGATCTAGCTGTTTCACTGTTCCATGGACTCCCGACTCCAATACTTCTCAAGGCTAGACCAGGGGAGGCCAAATTGCAACTCGAGAACCACGTGGGGCTCTTTCACACATATTGTGCGGCTCCCAGCAGAGCAACTGGGGAAGTGAAGGGGAGGCATGCATTTTCTCCCTCCCTCCCTCCCTCCCTCCCATATATTTGCTTTCTTTCTCTTTTTTCCCACCGCTTTCCTTCTTTCTTTCCACCACTCTCTCTTTCTCTCTCTCGACCGACCGATTTCTTCCCCCCCCCCCCCAAATTAAACAAACCACATGGCTTGACTCAGCTCCTGAACGGGAGGGGCTTGCGAGTCCCCATAAAACAAGAACTTAAGAACTCAGCAGATTATTCGCCAGGCTTCCCCTGCCACCGGGAAGGGAATACTATGAACTGACTTCACTGGTCTATTATTGCTCCCAATTTCCAAAACAGAGAATTACAAGCCTTGCTAGGGTAATCCAAGCCACATCCTGTTTAAAGAAAGGGTATTCTTAACAGATGATAAAATGGGCAATTAATGTTAATACAGATATTCCGATGTCATCATGGGAATTTTTATGGAAAAGAGCTATGAGTATATCAACATGTTATAGTCTTAAAGAAAATTGCTATAAGATGATGTATAGATGGTATATGACGCCTAAAAAATTGCAATTATTAGTCAACATGTATCTAATAAGTGTTGGAAATGTAAACAAAAAGAAGGTTCCTTTTATCATATGTGGTGGACTTGTGAAAAAGCGAGGAACTATTGGTCAATGATATATGAGGAAATGCAAAACATTGTGAAATGTACTTTTAAAAAAACACCAGAACTGTTTTTGCCAGGTCTTAAGTTGGAAGATATAGATGTCAGTAAACGGACAATGATATGGTATATGGTGACAACCGCAAGAATGGTTTATGCACAAAATTGGAAGAGTGAAAGAACTCCAGAGCTTTGGGAATGGCTCAGAAAACTAGTATTTTTGGCTGAAATGGACAAATGGACTAAGAAACTGAACAATCAAGATTCTATGATATTTTCAGAAGAATGGAAAGATCTGCAAGAATATACAGAAAAGTGTACAGAATTAAAAGGAAACATATTTACATTTTCTAACTATTGAAAAATCTGTAGTAACTGTATATGTATCTAACATTTTTAGGAATGGAATAATATATAAAAACATTAGAGGTACATATGTTATAGAAAAAGAGCTAAATATTCAATCTTTTTTAATTAGTAATTTACCTGTTAATTTAAGTTTAAGTACAGGTGTGGGGTCTGCTGGAAGCCTAGAAGGGGGGAGGAGGAGGAAGAAAGGGGATTCTTCAAGGGGAAAAGAACACACTCAACCCCCCACTCCCCCCTCCACAGCCAATGTTCCCTCTAAGCTGAGTTAGTGAGAGCTAGCTCACTGTTTCATAGCCTCTGGCTCACACCTTTTTGTCTTCACTCAGGAAGGATGGCTCCAGAGCAAACTAATTTATGCAGCAGCCAAACTGCTCGCTCACAACTTTAATGCCAGTAGCTCACAAGGTAGAATTTTTGCTCACAAGACTGCACAGCTTAGAGGGGGCATTGCCCCCAACCCCCCCCCCAACAGTTCAGCCATGCCCAAGCAATTAAACAATGAGACTCTGGCGTTCCCCGCCCCACCACTGATTTCTGCTTTTAAGCATCTACTTGTATTTTCACCCCACCCGAACCTGGATAGCCTACGCTAGCCTGATCTCATCAGATCTCTAAAACCGCTATAGCCTCATGCTGGAAGGCACCTGAGGCACCCTCTATTAAGAAGTGGTTTCTTAAAATATGGGACCACTTACTGATGGATAACATTTCAGACTCTCTTTCTTGTTATGATACGAACACAGGCTCATCTAAATACATTGCAAGATGGTGGCCGATTTTGGAAAATGTAGACAAAATATTATTTATTTATTTATTTAGATTTATATCCCGCCTAACCAACATAGTGGCTCTAGGCGGCTCACAACATTAAAAACAGTACAACAATATAGATTAATACACTAAAATACAATAAAATTTCACTTTCAATTGGCGGCATAAAATACAGTACAATTTGAATTTCAGTTGGCGGCAAACTCCAAATATAATTGGTGGTAATTTAAAACACCAGCACCAGAGCAACAACAACTCCCCCCAGCCAGGAGCCTACCACTATCTGTTATTCCGGGCCTGTGTACTTCTCTGGCCACCTATGGGTGGCCATTTCCCCCAGCGGCGGCCCCAAAAGCCTGGCGGAAGAGCTCCGTCTTGCAGGCCCTGCGGAACTGCAAGAGGTCCCGCAGGGCCCTGATGTCTTCCGAGAGCTCGTTCCACCAATAGGGGGCCGCCACTGAGAAGGCTCTGTTCCGGGTGGTAGACAACCTGGCCTCTCTCGGGCCAGGAGATGTTGAGTGCCTGACCGTAGTGCTCTCTGGGGTATGTATGGGGAAAGGCAGTCCCTTAGGTAGGCAGGCCCCTGGCCATAGAGGGTTTTAAAGGTTAAAACCAGCACCTTGAACCGGATCCGGTATGCTATAGGCAGCCAGTGCAGTGCCCTCAGCACAGGCTGGTCATGGTCTCTCACGGAGAGGCCCATCAGCAGCCTGGCCGTGGCATTCTGCACTAGCTGCAGCCGCCGGAGCTGGGACAAGGGCAGCCCCATGTAGAGAGCGTTGCAGTAGTCAAGTCTCGAGGTGACCATTGCGTGGATCACTGTAGCCAGGTCATTGCGTTCAAGGAAGGGAACCAACTGCCTAATCAGCCTCAGATGGTAGAAGGCTGCCTTGACAGTGGCTGCTACCTGGCCGCTATTAGAATCTCACAGTGATGTTCAAGACTATAGATTTCATAATTTTTTTGAAAACTAGCTGGTTGATTTAGTCTGTGTCTTTGTTGTATCAAGGAAATTTAAAAAGAATGTAAGGTGGATTTTATTTTGTTTTATTTATATGTATTTATGTTGATTAGTATGTTACTGTTAAACTGTTTCTGTTATAAGTGCTGGGTATGATAAAATTAATAAAATATATTTTAAAAAGACCTGGATAGGTGACCACCAAGGAAAGCTGTGAAGAGGCAGGCGATGGCAAACCAATTCTGAATGCCTCTTGCCTTGGTAACCCCATGGAGTCACCTTAGCAACGACTTGTTGGCATTTTCCACTACAACCGTTAGAAGTGCAGTTTGTTGGTAGACCCTGAAACCAAGACTGAAGAACTGGCTTTGGTACAGACAAATACGTAATAACTTATATTTTAACAGCAGCCAGAATCCTATTAGCAAAAAACTGGAAGTCTGAAAAAATACCTACAAGACAGGAATTAAGGATTAAGCCGGGGGTGGGCAATTGTTTTGGCTCGGGGGCCACTTTGTGGGAGCGGAGGTTAGCGGAGGGCCGCACCTTTTAAAATGACTGCATTCATTACTTAACTTTGCATTTCAGAAAAGGTATAAATTGTATCATAAAAATCAATAAATATAAATTAAATAAAATAGTGGTAGTTTTATTCAATTTATTTATTGTACTAATTTCATATCATCTACAGCTGCAAGCACATTTAATTTTAAAATCAGTTTAATAAGACAAATGTATCCTATCACACTTTTCTACAGTTTTTTTGAAATCAGGAGTGAGATCTCTTGTTGAGATTCTCATCACAGCCTGCAAGTTAATGTCTGTCAAAGAGCATCTATATTCACTCTTGTTAATCTTCATGTCTTGGCGGGCCGCAAAAAACTCCGTGGCGGGCCGCATGTGGCCCGCGGGCCGCCGTTTGCCCACCCCTAGATTAAGCTGTTAGATCTGGCTGAGATGGACAGACTGAATTTGATATGGCAAAACAGAAATGAAGAGACATTCCAGAAAAGATGGAATAAAGTGTACAAATGGATGAAAATTAAAATAGGTATATAGACTCCAAAATGTACATAATGGACAAATATAAGAGTATGGAATGACCAAAGATTTATATTAGAAGGAATTTGATATGGTAGAATGGAATTAGAGAAAATAGACGCAAAATAATAAATATGTATCCGTAATCGGGGTGTCGAAGGCAGAGGCGTGTGAGGCTTGCTCTGGATACCGAAGTATATTATATATGAAAATAAGATACAGAATATAAGTGATGTGGTCAATTTACTTGATGCCAGGGGTCATTTCGTAGAAAAAGAGGTGCAGGAGCTCATTAGCATAACTCATTTGCATAACTCATTTGCATATGCCACACCCCCTAACATACCGGAAGTGTGTCAGAAGGCAACACCCACCCCTCAGGCTCCACTCCACAGGTGAGTGAAACTGACCTGCTCTTCCTCCATTCCCTTCCCCATCCAATACTTTGTGCAATAAAAATAAGCGTAAAGAACACACCCTCATTCTCTTCCTGCTCCCTTGAAACCACCAGGTTTCAAGTAGACTTGAGATACCCAGGACATGTGCACCACCCATCCCTTCCCCTTCCCTTCCCCACAACAAGACACCCCGTGAGGTAGGTGGGGCTGAGAGAGGTCTTTTGAGAACTGCTCATGAGAGAACAGCTCTGAGAGAACTTGTGACTGGCCCAAGGTCACACCAGCAGCTGCATGTGGAGGCGTGGGGAATCAAACCCGGTTCTCCCAGATTAGAGTCCAACTCCTGGCCACTACACCAAACTGATGGGGTGGAAGCTGCTGAAGGGTTGGTGAAATTTCTCCAGTACTTATGTGCCATGTGCCCAGATAAAAAATGGTATACTTAGAAAATGTTTATGCCACCTTGAGCAAGTCTCTGGAAAAGCAGCACACAGTCATAAAAGGAACAATGATAAAATTATCAATATTAAAACAAAACATTAAAAACAATAAAGACCCTAGCAGGGCTTTCCCCGGGGCGCTGCGCCTCTGCACTGCTCGGGGAAGCCGAGGAGGGGGCGGGGCTTGGTCATGTGCCTGCCCCCTGGGCTTCTCACTCCCGGAGCTGCGCTCCTGTGCGCTCCCGCTCCAAAGGACCCCTGCTTGATGCAAAAAAAATGTATGGATGTCCTTTAAGTTGATGATTGTAATATGTGAAAAACGAAAATAAACTTATTAAAAAAAAAAAGACGGAAGAACTGGCCCCCCACTCTACTGGATGCTGGATCACCAACCATGCTCAGAGGCCAAACTAGGAGAAGCAAGCGACAGCCCTGGGGAAGCACCGACTGCCTCCTGGCCCCCACATAATCAGCATGCCCCTCCAGGTCTGGGCACCCTCCCCCCCTTGTTGGCAAGGTCTGAGGAAGGGGAGACTCCGCAAACCCCGATGGGTCCCCAGGCATGGCCAGGGCTCTACATCCGATGTGGTGTGTCACAGGTCGCCCAGGCTTCTTTCGAGAGGCACAGTTCCCAGGAGAGGATCGGGTAAGCCAAATCAATGAGAAAGGAACAAACTACAGAGGGCTGGCCAGCGGATCCATCCCTGGGGCTCTGGGGCTTGGGAATGGGGAAGAGGAATCCTGATTCAGCCCAAACCACCTTGAAAGTGCTGCCTCCGTCCAGACGTTGCCTTGAGAAGAAGTCCATCAGAGCCCACAGCATGGCACGAGATGATCAGATGGCCGGTCCTGGCCACCAAACGGACACTGTGCATCAATTCGCAAGAGCCTAAGGAACCAAACGACCCACTAAGCTGGTTTACGGTTGGCTTGGTGTCACCAATTAACCTAATTATTTATTGACTGCCTCTGTAAGGATCAGTGAGGAGAAGAAGACGGCAGGAGTGGGGGGAAGGCTTTGGTCTATGACACCCTCCCCTAAGCAGGGCTGCCCCCTCTCTCTTTACGAAAGAGAAGATTGGATTTATACCCCGCCCTTCTCTACCTGAAGGGAGTCTCAGAGCGGCTTGCAATCTCCTTTTCCTTCCCCTCCCCACAACAGACACCCTGTGAGCAACGCTCCCTCTAAGCTGTGGAGTCTTGGGAGCAAAAATTCTACCTTGTGAGCTACTGGCATTAAAGTTGAGAGCAAGCAATTTTGCTGCATAAATTAGTCTGCTCTAGAGCCATCCTTCCTGAGCTGAGACAAAAATGTGTGAGCTGGAGGCTAAAATACTGTGAGCGAGCTCACACTAACGCAGCTTAGAGGGAACACTGCCTACGAGGTAGGTGGGGCTGAGAGAGCTCTTTTGAGAACCGCTGGTGAGAGAACAGCTCTTAGAGCACTTGTGATGGACCCAAGGTCCCCCCAGCAGCTGCATATGGAGGAGTGGGGAGTCAAACCCAATTCTCCCAGATTAGAGTCCACACTCCTAATCACTACACCAAACTAGCTCTCAACTTTAACTGGCCCAGGCCCTTAAAAGCAGCATCAGGGACAAAAAAACCCAGCACTTTTTCTCACCACTTTTGCTCCCTGCCCAGAACAGCTTCACATATGAAGCTCTCTTCCCTCGCCTCTCTCCCCTCCTGCTGAAACTGGTCCAAGGTCACCTGGCAAGCTTCCCTGCCTGCCAGAGCGGTGATTCGTACCCTGGCAGGACGGCTAACCTGTGCCCAGCAGCTTACCCAAACTGGGCCCCTGGTGAGTGTGCCAGAGAGCCCCAGCCCAGGTGGGCGCCGCAAAGGGACACCGCCACTGCCTGTGGCCACCCAATCAAAATAAGACTGTATCACTAGGGTCTTCTTTTGGCCCACCAGTGCTGCCACCCCATTTCAATCAGGCCTCAGACTCCATGTGACGGAAGACAGGAGCCAGTTTGGTGTAGTGGTTAAGTGCGCGGACTCTAATCTGGGAGAACTGGGTTTGATTCCCCACTCCTCCACTTGCAGCTGCTGGGTGACCTTGGGCAAGCCATAGCTCTGTACCAGCTGTTCCCTCAAGGACAATTGTCTCAGAGCTCTCTCAGCCCCACCTACCTCCCAGGGTGTCTGTTGTGGGGAGGGGAAGGGAAAGGAGTTTGTAAGCCGCTCTGAGACTACAAGTGAAGGGCGGGCTATAAATCCAATCTCTTCTTCTTCTCTTCTTCACTTCTGTTACTTTATAAACCACCTCACACACTGATCGCATGATATAAATTCAAAATAATACTACCCTTCCCCTCCCCCCACCATGAAGCAAGAGACCCGATGACCATGTCCCTGTAGTTTCCCTTATGAATAACAAGAAGTCAGTTCACAACACTGTCCTGAGCAGAGTTACAACCTTCCAAGGACATCAACGGAAAACATAGGCACGCCAGAAGAGCCCTGCTGGATCAGACCAGTGGCCCATCTAGTCCAGCCTCCTGTCTCCCACATCGTCCAAGCAGTTCCTCCGGAGGACCAACAACAGGGCAGAGAGGCCAAGGCCTTCCCCTGATGTTGCCTCCTGGCTCTGGAGTCCAGAGGATTAGTGCCTCTGAATGTGGAGGTTCCCCTCAGTCACCATGGCCAGTAGCCATTGATAGACTCATCCCTCCATGAATCTATCTATAAGAACACCAAAAGAGCCCTGCTGGATCAGACCAGTGGCCCATCTAGCCCAGCATCCTGTCTCACACAGTGGTCAGCCTTCCCCTAATGTCGCCTCCTGGCTCTGGGATTCAGAGGCTTAGTGCCTCTGAATGCGGAGGTTCCCCTCAGTCACCCTGGCCACTAGCCATTGATAAACCTCTCCTCTATGAATCTATCTCATCCCCTTTGAAAGCTGTTTGTTCCTGCGGCCAACACTACATCCTCTGGCAGCGAATTCCACATTTTAATCACTCGCTGTGGAAAGAAGTATTTCCTTCTGTCCACCCTCCATCTACTTCCCATCAGCTTAACTGGAGGCCCTCGCGTTCTAGTATTTTGGGAGAGGGGGAATTAATGAGGTGTCGTGGTTAGAGCCTAGGAGAGCCAGGTGGGAATCCCCCCTCTACCAGGAAAGCTCACTGGGTGATCCTAAGTCGGTCACACATTCACAGCCAAACCTACCTCACAGGGTGGTTGTTGTGAGAATCAAAGGAGAACAACTTAAGCCGTTTTGGGTCCCGCTTGGGGGAAAAGGTAAGACATAAAGGAAGTGAATAAATAAAATTGTACTGGCAGCATGAGAGAGCTCTTGGCAGCATAGCACCCTTGTGAACCAAGACTGCCTTCCAAGACGCCTGCGGCTGTTTCAGAAAAACTGCGAACCATTTCTCTTTGGAGGTGCACCTTCCACTGAGTTTCGGAGGGCTGTTCCAAGGGACACAGATTTTACCCGCACAGATGTCCAGCCGACATCTTTATTTTTAACAAGGGATGTCAAAAAGCAGTCCCCCTTTCACAAGGAAGAGAAAAAGGGAAATGTTTAAAGATAAAGGGCGATTTGTCCATTAAACAGCTAGATCTGAATCCCATTGCACTTTAGACACCAAGGCGATTTTCGGGGGATAAGCTTTCAAGCGTCAAAATTCTGACAAAGGCAGTTTTCACTCTCAAAAGCTTACGCCCCAAAAATGTTGTTGGTCTCTGCTACCGGAATCGAATCTAGCTGTTCTACTGTCAATCAACACAGCCGTTCTCTGAAACTAGGGGCGCTGTCACCCATACTAAATAATGCCGTTTCAATCTACTTCAGCGACTGTTTGCAAGCGGATTTTGCCATTTCACACAGTAAAATCCAGGTGCAAAGTGCACTGAAATTGCATTATTTAGAATATGTGAAAAAGCCCTATCATTCACTGAATACTCTCTCTATTTTGTGTAAACCTCTACATAATACACACATGCCTACGTGCTTACACAATAAATACATCATAGCTGCCCGGGGAATAGAATGGGTCCCAAATACACAGAGGCTGGCCAGCCCTGTATGAGTGGAACCATGTGCGATTCTGGGGGAATTCCAATGTTCTGGTTTATTATACTAACTAGGAATAAGGCCCATTGTGGAAATAAAGATAACAGGCTCTAGAAAGAGGCTCTAGGAGAGTGCCCCGGCCTTGGGCACTCAGCGTCAATTTGTTGTGGCGACCTCAGCAGGGTATAATGACACAGAGTCCACCATTTTCTCCAGGGGAAGATCTCTGCCATCTGAAGAGCAGTTGTAATTCAGTGTGATCTCCATCCCTCCCCTGGAGATTGGCAACAATGGTTTCCCATGAGGGAACGGGTGGTTTAGAGGGTGGAGTCTATGGAATTGAACCTGTCTGAGGTCCCACCCCTGCTGAAACCTCACCCTCTCCAGAGTCCTCAAATCTCCAGGAATTTCCCATCCTGGAGTTGGCAACCCTATCTCCCTCCCAGCCAACCATCAACATATTGTTATCTGGTCTCTGGCTTCAGCTTTCCATCTCCCCCCCAGAGACCAGTTGTAATTCTGAGTGATCTCCAGCCCCCACCTGGAGATTGGCAACAATGGTTCCCCATAAAGAAATAGCTGGCTTGGAGGGTGGAGTCTATGGCACTGAACCTGTCTGAAGTCCCAGCCCTCCTCAAACCTCACCGTCTCCAGGCTCCATCCCTCAAAACTCCAGGAATTTTCCACCTGGAGTTGGCAACCCTATCAGGACTGGCCCCAATGAGTTTTCTCCCAAAGGCCAACATAGGTGTGGAAAGGGCCTTTTACTGACAGAGCAAGCTTGGTTGCCTAGCAACAGGCACTGAGGAGAAAGTACAGTTGCCAGCTCTGATTAGGGAAATACCTGGAGATTTTGGGGGTGGATCCTGTGGAGGGCAGCATTGGGGGGGGGGGTGGAAGGACTCAGCAGGGTATAATGCCATAGGGTTTACCCTCCAAAGCAGCCATTTTCTTCAGGGGAACTGATCTCTGTCATCTGGAGATCAATTGTAACAGCGGGAGATCTCCAGGTCCCACCTGGAGATTGGCAACCCTAGGGGGAAGTCAGTGACACAGCAGGGGGTTGAAGAGAATGGTTTGATGGTCACTGGCCCACTTCATTAGTCAGCCAGCCATGGTGGAGCTAAGCAGGAGAGAGAGCCTTTTTCACAGTTTATTCTGACAGGAAAATGGGCAAGCTGGCAATGGGCGGGGGAGGGGATTATGCTGAAAGTTCATGGTCTTTTTACTGACAAAACCAGGCCACTGAGGGGAAAGTTAGACCCATCTGGCAGTGGGTGGAGGAAAAGAATGGACCTAGCACCCAGTCCGTTCCCTTCACCGGCTCCCTCCAGACTGAGGCTGAAACACTGGCTGGCGGCTCTGTGGGCGGGACTGAGGCAACGCAGCGAGGGAATGTAGCCAGTGTCCAGGGACCCCTTTTGAGTGGCAGTTCTTGCAGCCAACTGATTTTGGCACCCCATGGAATCTTGCCACCCCAACTGGCTTTTATTATATAGAGAGATTGTTCAAAGTTCAGACCAGGGACAAAGAAATAAAGAGGGGAAGGGGAAATAGATGGAAGAAAACTGTTTGGCTGAATGCACCCCGTATGTGTTTGTGACCATAGGAGAACCTCCACATACAGGGGCAATATACCTTTGGAAGACCACATCCTGCGCACAAGCAAAAGAAGCATTCTGGCTTGCCATTGCTCCACAGAGGCATAACATCCAAATCGCAAGATGTCATAGTCCCACTGTAACACTGCATTAATCAGGCGACACTTGGGAGTCTTGTGTGCAGTTCTGGAGGCCTTGCTTCAAAAAGGATGTGGACAGAATGCAGAGGAGGCCTGGAGACCAAGAAGCCCTACGAGGAAAGGGTGAGGGACTTGGGAAGGTTCAGTCTGGAGAAGGGGAGGTTGAGGAGGGACATGATTGCCCTCTTGCAGTACTGGAAGGGCTGTCACTTAGAGGAGGGCGGGGAGCTGTTCTTGTTGGCAGCAGAGGAGAGGACTTGCAAGAATGGGTTTAAATTAAGGGCAGGAAGGTACCGGCTGGATCTCAGGGAAAACTTTTTCACAGTAAGAGGTGTGCAACAGTGGACCTAGCTGCCTAGGGAGGTGGTGAGCTCCCCCTCACTGGCAGTGTTTAAGCAGCAGCTGGAGAAACACTTGTTAGGGATGCTCTAGGCCAGGGGTGGCCAAACCGTGGCTCGGGAGCCACATGTGGGAAAGCATGTGTTTTCTCCCTCCCTCCCATCTGAGCCGGCGTTGGCTGGGAGGGCGGGATAAAAATTCAATCAATCAATCAAATCAAATCAAATTTGCTTTCTTTGTCTCTCTCTTTCTTTCCACCTCTTCCATCCTTTCTTTCCACCACTCTATTTCTCTCTCTCTTAGACGAATAAATATCATTAACGATAGCAACCAAATAAAATGACTGGACAAATAAATACCATTATCAACATCTGTTTTTACCCCTTTTGTTGTTATTTTTGGCAGTCTCGTTCAATGTTAATAGGCAAATTTGCATATTTTTCAATAAAAACATACGTGTAATGTTTGTTCATGTCTTGCGGCTCTCAAACACCTGATGTTTCTTCTATGCGGCTCTTAACGCTGAGCATGTTTGGCCACCCCTGATTTCGGGCGATCCTGCACTGAGCGGGGGGTTGGAGTATATGGCCTGGATGGCCCCTTCCAACTCTGTGGTTCTATTATTCTGTGCTGGAAATAAGGTACGGTACTTTCTCTATAGATGGACCTTTGGACAGAGCCACTCGGAGGTTTCGAGAACGTGCCCTTTAATTCCAGCTCCAGCACAACCCACGTCAACTTCCCATCTGGAAAAACAATGCTCTCATTAGATTGCTTCATTTTTTTTTTCCCGCTCCCCAATGGAAATACAAGAGCTGGGGGAAAGTTTGGGATGCGGGCCAATGACAAATTACAGAGCAATTAAATATTAATTTCCCCTCTTAATTATATAAACCCGGATTGTGTTCGTGGCTGCGGCAGGCGTCGAGGGCGGGGGGAGGCAAGAGCTGCGGTACGCGACAACCTTCGTTTCAAGGTTTAGGACTGAGATGCGCACAGGGCTAACGCACACTCGAGGGCATCTAACATCCTTTCTCCACGACTCTGGAAGCCTCCACGTATGTGACGAGAATGAAAAAAGGCGTGTTTTGGAGCACAAAAATCTGGGTTTCTAGGGAAGAAACTGGAGATAGGTGCAAAGTTTGGAAAATATGAAATTTCACCACCATTAGGTGCAAGGCCAAGCATGAACCTTTCTTGTTTAGGGGTCCCTGCACATCACCCCCTTTCCCCTAGAGCTGGGGGGAAACGGATCTCACTGTCTCGTTCTTGCACACACACATACAGACCTGTGAGGTAGGATCATATCCAATGCTCCCTTTAAGCTGTGGGGTCTTGTGAGCAAAAATTCTACTTTGTGAGCTACTGGCATTAAAGTTGTCAGCGAGCGATTTGGCTACTGCATAAATTAGCTTGCTCTGGAAACATCCTTTCTGAGCTAAGACAAAAATATGTGAGCCGGAGGCTAAAAAACTATGAGCTAGCTCACACTAACTCAGCGTAGAGGGAACACTGATATATCACAGGTTGGCAGTTCCCCTATTTCAACAGGTTCGTATCGTTGCTTATAAGAGGCAGACGTATACTGAGTCATCTCCTTGATCCATCAACTCTACTCTGACCAGTGCTGGCTCTCCGGGGTCCCAGGCAGCGTTCCCTCTAAGCTGATTTAGTGTGAGCTAGCTCAGTTTTTCAGCCTCCAGCTCATCATCTTGCCTTTGCTCAGGAAGGAGGACTCCAGAGCAAACTAGTTTATGCAGCAGCCAAATCGCTCGCTCACAACTTTAATGCCAGGAGCTCACAAAGCAGAATTTTTGCTCACAAGACTCCACAGCTTAGCGGGAGCATTGCTCACAGGCCCTGAAAGGTTGTTCCCAGCATCAGCTCCCTGAGACCTTTCCTCCTTATTTCTTTACAATACCTTCAACCTGCCTGTCTCCAGAAAACGACCCAAAGAATAAAGTACCTGGCGACAACCAGTTCATTCTTCAAATTTAAAAAAGCCACAATGTTTAATCTGGGGGTGGACCTCTGCATAGCAATCCTGGACTTCCTTAATGGTCTCCCATCTAAGGACTAGCCAGGGCTGACCCGGTTTAGCTTCCAAGATGTGGCAAGACTGAGCTAACCTGGGCTACTCAGGACAGGGCAAATGCTCCCTCTAAGCTGTGGAGTCTCGTCAGCAGAAATTCTGCTTTGTGAGCTGCTGGCATTAAAGTTGTGAGCGAGCGGTTTGGCTGCTGCATCTATTAGTCTGCTCCGGAGCCCTCCTGCCTGAGCAAAGACAAAAAGGTGTGTGCCGGAGGCTAAAAAACTGTGAGCTAGCTCACACTAACTCAGCTTAGAGGGAACACTGTTCAGAGCCAATGTTTAATGACAGCAATTAATTAAAAGAAGAGCCTGAATCAAAGCCTGACATGAAACTCCCTTATTTCACTGCTCAGGATGGTCATTGTTCTTATTTACTTCATTTATGCCCCACCTTTATCCTCAGTGAAGACCCCCACCACCAAATGGCTTACATCGTTCTTCTCTTCTCCGTTTGATCCTCACAACAACCCTATGAGGTAGGTCAGGTGCGTGAGTGGGACTAAGGTCTCCCAGCATGCTCTATGGCAGATTGGGGATTCGAACTCTTGATTTTACGTGTCTTGATTTTTATTTACTTAGATATTTATACCCCATTTTTCCCCCAATGGAGGAAAATTATTTTTATTTACCTAGATATTTATACCCCATTTTTCCCCCAATGGAGACATTGTCCATCTCTCCTCCATTTTATCCTCACAACAACCCTATGAGGTAGGTCAGGTGCATGAGTGGGACTAAAGTCTCCCAGCATGCTCTATGGCAGATTGGGGATTCGAACTCAGGACTCCTAGATCCTAGTCCAGGGGTGGCCAAACTTGCTTAATGTAAGCGCCACCTAGAATAAACATCAGATGTTTGAGAGCTGCAAGACATGAACAGATGTTACACATTTTTACTAGGATATATGCAAATTTGCTTTTTTATTAGCATTAAACGAGACTGCCAAAAATTATAACAAAAGCGGTAAAAGCAGATATTGATAATGATATTTATTTGTCCAGTGATATTTGTTTGCTAATGGTATTCAGCTTCCCCAGCAGCTCTGCTGGGAGCCGCACAATATGTGTGAAAGAGCCGCACACGGCTCCCGAGCCGCAGTTTGGCCACCTCTACCCTAGTCCAACATTCTAACCACTACGCAACACGGACTACCTGTTGATATTCCCCGCTTCTCGATATTTAAGCCTTAGCTGCTGGATTCAACAGCATTTGAGTCTAAAGAATCAAGCAATTATTCAGTGGAGATTGAAACGGGAACTTCTTGGGCACAAAGCATGTGTTCTGCTCCTGAGCCACAGCCCTTTCCTTGCACTGTGCATGATCCTGCCCTGGCAAGGTCTCCACAGGGTGGGCGTTGCCAGTGCGGTATGCCCAGGGCCGGTTCTCCAGCCAAACCACCCAAGTGACTGCTCGGGGCAACACAGTGTGGATGGCACCAATCCACTGCAGGAGCTGAGCTTATTTTCCTCTACCAGGGCCATCGAAGGTGACTGCCCTCCCTTCCTGGGCCCACGCTGCCTTGCCAAAGAGGCCCAAGCTGGTATGGACTCAGAAAGAGACAAGCAATCCAATCCCCTCTGCAGTGGACAGTCAAAGGGACGCTGCAGCAAAAGGGGCACACCACATTTTAATACAACCCGGTCACAGAAGGAGAAGAGAAGGAGGGGATTGGATTTATACCCCGCTCTTCACTCGGAGTCTCAGAGCGGCTTACAATCTCCTTTCCCTTCCCCTCCCCACAACAGACACCCTGGGAGGTAGGTGGGGCCGAGAGAGCTCTTTCAAGGACTGTTCCTGAGAGAACAGCTCTGAGAGAACTTGTGACTGGCCCAAGGTCACACCAGCAGCTGCACGTGGAGGAGTGGGGAATCAAACCCGGTTTTCTCCAGTCTGAGCTTGTTGTTCAGTCGCACAGTCGAGTCCGACTCTTCGCGACCCTATGGACCACATCACGGCAGGCCCTCCTGTCTTCCGTCACGCTCCAGAGCCTGCTGAACTCCATGTTTGTTGCATCGATGACACTGTCTAGCCATCTCATCCTTTGCTGTCCCCTTCTTCTTTGACCTTCAGTCTTCCCCAGCACCAGGGTCTTCTCCAGGGAGTGCTCCCTTCTCATTTGGGGGCCAAAGTATTTGAGCTTCAGCTTCAGGATCTGGCCTTCCAGGGAACAGTCAGGGTGGATTTCTTTTAGGGTTGACTGATTTGACCTCCTTGCAGTCCACGGGACTCTCAAGAGTCTTCTCCAGCACCCTAATTCAAAAACATCTGTTCTTCGGCGCTCGGCCTTCCTTATAGTCCAACTCTCGCAGCCATATATTACTACTGGGAACACCATCGCTTTGACCATAGGGACTTTTCTTGGAAAGGGGATGTCTCTACTTTTTATTCTGTCGTCTACCTAACACCAAATCAGAGCCTTGATCCATCAAGGTCAGTATTGCCTACGCAGGCTGGAAGCAGCTCATCAGGGTTTTACACTGAGGACTTTCATATCATCTACTTCCAGATTTTTTGAACTGGTGATGCCTGGAATTGAACCTGGGACCTTCTGCATGCCTGTCAGGTGTTCTGCCACTGAGCCTCGGCCCTTCCCCTATAATACACGAACACATGAAGTTTCCTTCCACTGAATCAGACTATTGGTCCATTTAAGAAACTGGCAGACTGTTGGTCCATTGGTCCACGTAAGAAACTGGCAGCAGCTCTCCAGGGTCTCAAGTCTCCCTCGGGGTCCTTCCCATCACCTACTGCCTGGTCCTTCTAACTGGAAAAGCCGGGGATTGAACCTGAGACCTTCTGCATGCAAAGCAGAGGCTCTTCCACTGAGCCACAGCCCCTCTTTACAGCTCTCCAGGGTCTCAGGTGGAGGTCTTTCCCATCACCTACTGCCTGGTCCTTCTAGCTCAGGGGTGGCCAGCCTGTGGCTCGGGAGCCACACGCGGCTCTTTCACACATATTGTGCGGCTCCTGGCAGGGCGGCTGGGGAAGCAAAGGGGAGGCATGCTTTTTCTCTCGTTCTCCCTTCCTTCCTTCCTTCCTTCCCTCCTCCCTCCCATCTATTTGCTTTCCTAGTTTCTCTCTCTCTCTTTCCACTTCTTTAATTCTTTCTTTCCATCTCTCTCTTTTTCTCTCTCTCTCAATATCATTAGCAAACAAGTAATATCATTATCAATAACCGGTTTTCCTTGTTTGTTTTTATTTTTGGCAGTCCCATTTAACGTTAATAAAAAGCAAATTTGCATATTTTAAAAAATAAAAACGTGTGTGTGATATTTGTTCCTGTCTTGCGGCTCTCAGACATCTGACGTTTATTCTATGTGGCTCTTACGTTAAGCAAGGTTGGCCACCCCTGTTCTAGCTGGAAAAGCCGGGAATTGAACCTGGGACCTTCTGCATGCAAAGCAGAGGCTTTTCCACTGAGCCACAGCCCCTCTTTACAGCTCTCCAGGGTCTCAGATGGAGGTCTTTCCCATCACCTACTGCCTGGTTCTTCTAGCTGGAAAAGCTGGGAATTGAACCTGGGACCTTCTGCATGCAAAGCAGGGGCTCTTCCACTGAGTAAGTAAGGTATCCTGGTGCATTTTAAGCCCATGCGGCCTTCCTTGGGGATATGATCCGATGTTCTCCCTCTGTAGATTACGTACAAGCAGCTTTTCCAAGACCTCACTGATGTTTTCAAGAACATTATGTACTCTTACCTGTACCAGCACAAATGATCTTTTAAGTCATTTTTTTTAATTTTAAACTTTGGGAACTGCCTTTTTATTTCAGTGCATATTTTGGCACAGACATCCTTTGGGGCTATTCTAAGGTATACTTCCTCAGAACCTGGAGGTTCCAATTAGCTATCATAGCTACGATACATACACTTTGTCTAAACCCCTTCTGAAGTCAGTGAGGCGCAGCAGTTAGCATTTTGGTCCAGGATCTCAGAGACCCAGATCTGAAGCCTCATTCCACCATAGAAGCTTGCTGGTAACTGTGAGACAATCACTCCCTCTCGGGCTAACCTACCTCACAGGGTTGTTGTGAGGATAAAATGGAGGAGAGACGGACAATGTAAGCTACTTTGGGTCTCCATTGGGGGAAAAATGGGGTATAAATATCCAAGTAAATAGTTATAAAAATCAAGACATGTAAACCAATAGCTATCACAACATGGAATCATAAAGGGTCTCTAGGGTCACCTAGTCCAACCCCCTGCACAATGTACAATGCTATGCCAGAGAGTGCCATATGTCTCAGATGTCTCTCAGAGTCTTTCACATCACTGCTAGCTGGAGACTGAACCTGGGACCTAAGAATAGCAGTTCTCTTACAAAGGCATTTCAAAGGGAGATTAGGGAGAGAGACTGCTGAATTGCAACTGATAATGAAGTTCAAGACAATGCATTCTCCTGGACTGAACCGAGACCTAGGTTTCTTGTCTCATCACTAATGCTTATTTCTCCACACCTACTACTCCTCTACATATGACACCTAATCCAACTGCACCTGCTATTGTCATTCCCCTGCTAGTCTCATTCAGTATCTGAAATCACTCCAGTCTCCAAGATACAAGGACAGACAGACTCACATTCTGAAGAAGCGAGCAGTGACTCACAAAAGCTCCTCCCCTGCAATGAGTTTTGTTAGTCTTTAAGGTGCTCCTTTTTACTGCTACAGACAGACTAACAGGGCTATCCATCTTGATTTATTTCCTTTCATTTCCTTAAAAGCGGGGGAGCACCCAGTGGGACCACCCACTGGAAGTCACTTATAAATAGGGTTCCCAACAGGCCTGGAGAAACATGCCCTGTCTCTTCAACATAGAGCCTTAGTGTATAGAAATGGGCCAATGAACCTTTTGATGGCATGGATGTAAACCACATTAAGTTGCTGCGGATATTCAAGAGACAGCTAGTTCGGAGTGCTTGCAAACAACTATTTTGGCTGCTAAAGAAAGTCATTTTTTAAAATCCTTCACCAACTCAAAGTCAATCCGTTTCTCTCCCGCCCCCGGCCCCCTTCCACCTTTGTTTGGTTTTGTCCTCGCAGTTCCATTTTGAATGGACTTAGTCCCTTGCCAAGCGACTTTGTGTCAGGAGCCAACAGGGGAAGAAATCTGTATGCAGGTGAGGGTTCCAAAAATGAGAAGAAAGAGAGGGGGGGACAGAGGGAGAGAAAGGAAAGGAAAGGAAAGGAAAGGAAAGGAAAGGAAAGGAAAGGAAAGGAAAGGAAAGGAAAGGAAAGGAAAGGAAAGGAAAGGAAAGGAAAGGAAAGGAGGAACAGAGAAAGACCAAGAACAGAACAAAGAACCAAAAAAAAATTCTTAAAAGGGGGAGAAAAACATAACCACAAAGTGGAGACATGATACAAAGGGCTCATTGCAGATTATTTAAATGCATCGGTGAACTGGAAAGTCCGAATCTTCTGCAGCCTCCGTCCCTTTTGAGAGCCCCACAGCAAAGCGAACCCCACACCCCAGAAAAGCCAAGCAGAATCCCACTTTGGAGGGCTGGGTTTTTTTTCTTTTTAACAGGGATGGTGGTTTATTTGCCAAAGGTCTTTGCAGTTCTTTAGGGAAAAGCTCACATCAAAAGCAGGCACCTTGCTAGGAGCGGACTGACAGCAGTGAGTGGGTTTCAGTTGCGCAAATTGATTTCATTTGCACCATTTTGCATCCTTTGCTCCCTGCAGTTTCAGAGATTTGGAGGGGGGAGTGGCAGAGAAATAAATGAAGGAGAGCTTGTTTTGCTTCATGCCCACCCCGCCTCCCTCCCCAGAAGGAATCCAAAATGGCTTACGTTGTTCTCCTTGCCTCCGTTTTATCCTCACAACAACCCTGCAAGGTAGCTGCCAGGGATTTCCCCCACCCACCACCAGCCCACCCTGCTCCTGTGCTTACACAGGTGAGGCAGATACACGGGAATTCAGCAAAGGAAGCTTTTGCTGGCAGGGAGGTAAAAGTGACAGGAAACACTTCACCTGTGTAATTTCCGCAAGCCAGGAGGAAAGACACAGGAGCAGGGGCAGTGGGATAAGTTGGCAACCCAAGTCAGAAAGGGAACAATTCCTTCCCCCTGGAGGTTCCCCTTTAGACACAGCCCAAGTGGCATTTTCCAGATGTGTTGTGAGAACTGGTCCAAGCCAGTTTGTGGCGAGGGTTAAGCCCTTACTGAGCGTGAAATTTTAGCATCCAGCGTGCGTTTCATCTCCAGACAGACACGGCTTTTCTCACCTGAGCTCTGCCTGCTTCATCTTTGGTGCTGCCTTCATTAACACAATGAAGAGAGCCAGTGTGATGTAGTGGTTAGAGGGCTGGACCAGGATTCAGGAGACCCAAGTTCGAGTCCCCACTCTGCCACGGAAGCTCGCTGGGTGACCTTCGGCCAGTCACGCTCTCTCAGCCTAACCTACCTCACAGGGTTGTTGTGAGGAGAGAATGAAGGAGAGGAGAACCATGTAAAGTCCCCACTGGGGAGACTTTTATACCCTGGTATAAAATGAAGCTAATTAATGAACTACCCCCTCTCCTCTTTCTCAAACTCTTTGATCTGGGCACACGCTTGCGAGCCTTAAATTACAAACCCACCTGCCCTGCAGAGTTATGGCAGCACGGCTCTAAACCAACAGACCTGTTGGACTAATATTGGGGTAGGGTCTGGGAGACCTTGGGTGCCGCATTCTGCCATGGAGGTTTCCTGGGTGGCTCTAGGCCAGTCACACACTCTCAGCCTGGCCTGCCTTGCAGGGTTGTTGTGAGGATAAAATGGAGGAGAACTTGTGTGTGCCATCTGGGGTCTATACTGGGGAGGAAGGTGGGATACAAATGAAGTAAATAAAATTAAGTACATAAATCCCACTGAAACCCGTCGGACTTATTTCTGAGTCAGCATGGAAAGGATCGGGCCACGCGGCTCAACATAATGAGAGTTACAAATGTTTAACAAAACAATTTTGCATTTGGAACCACGGTTGCTCTCCTTCGATCAAAGGGTTCTGGACCACTCAGGCGACCCCAACCTCACCAGCTCGTGGGAGCTAAGCGGGGTTCGCACTGGTTAGTACTTGGATGGGAGACCGCCAAGGAAGTCCAGGGTTGCTGCGCAGAGGCCATCAATGGCCAACCACCTCTGAACGTTTCTTGCTTTGAAACTCCATGAAGGGTCATCAGGAGCTGGGTGTGACTAGACTGCACTTTATTATCATTATCACGACTACAATACAAGATGATAATGTACCTTAAAAAAAAAAGGAATTACACCTACTGGTAGATCGGCTAAGGTTTTCTACACTGCAATTTCTTAACACATGAAGTAGCCCAGGCTGCAGTGTTCCCTCTAAGCTGACTTCATAAATCAGTTTGCTCTGGAGCCATCCTTCCTGAGCTAAGACAAAAATCTGTGAGCTGGAGGCTAAAAAAAATGTGAGCTAGCTCACATTAACTCAGCACAAGGTTGTTTCCCACATGGGAAAAGTTTGTCTGCAGCTGCTTTGAAGGAGGACACTGGATCAGGCCAGTTAAAAAAGAAGAGATTGGATTTATACCCCGCCCTTCACTACTTGAATGAATGAATGAATGAATGAATGATGTTTATGTACGGTCAAAGACCATTGTTCAAAATAGTAGATCAGGGGTGGTCAACCTGTGGCTTGGGAGCCACATGCGGCTCTTTCACACATATTGTGAGGCTCCTGGCAGGGCGGCTGGGGAAGCAAAGGGGAGGCATGCTTTTTCTCTCTTTCTCTCTCCCTTCCTTCCTTCCCTCCTCCCTCCCTCCCATCTATTTGCTTTCCTAGTTTCTCTCTCTCTCTTTCTTTCCACTTCTTTAATTCTTTCTTTCCATCTCTCTCTTTTTCTCTCTCTCTCTCTCAATATCATTAGCAAACAAGTAATATCATTATCAATAACCGGTTTTCCTCGTTTGTTTTTATTTTTGGCAGTCCCATTTAACATTAATAAAAAGCAAATTTGCATATTTAAAAAAATAAAAACGTGTGTGTGATATTTGTTCCTGTCTTGCGGCTCTCAGACATCTGACGTTTATTCTATGTGGCTCTTACGTTAAGCAAGGTTGGCCACCCCTGTAGTAGATGTTCATTAAGTACAAGCAAAATAACATTCAACTCCAAAAATATATATTTAGAAGAAGAAGAAGATGAAGAAGAGAAGAAGAAGAAGAAGAGATTGGATTTATACCCCACCCTGCACTCCCCAAGGGAGTCTCAGAGCGGCTTACAAACTCCTTTTCCCTTCCCCTCCCCACAACAGACACCCTGTGAGGTGGGTGGGGCTGAGAGAGCTTTTTCCCAAGCTGTCCTTGAGGGAACAGCTGGTACAGAGCTATGCCTTGCCCAAGGTCATCCAGCCAGGTGCAAGTGGAGGAGTGGGGAATCAAACCCGGTTCTCCCAGATTACAGTCCGCACACTTAACCACTACACCAAACTGGCTCACATGCAGCTGCAGAGGAGGAGATTGGATTTATACCCTACCCTTTACGACTCGAAGGAGTCTCAGAGTGGCTTGCAATCTTCTTTCCTTTCCCTTCCCCACAACAGACACCCTAAATGGGGCTGAGAGAGCTCTTTTGAGGACTGCTTTTGAGAGAACAGCTCTGAAAGAACTTGTGACTGACCCAAGGTCACACCAGCAGCTGCATGTGGAGAAGTGGGGAATCAAACCCGATTCTCCCAGATTAGAGTCCGCACTCTTAACCACTACCCCAAACTGTCTGCTAAAGCCCCGCTGGAAAACAGGAACAGAGAAGTAGAGGAAAAGAGCCAGGGGCCAGGTTTCGCTGCGATGTACCAGACCCATTAACAATTTACAAGGCTACGCTGACCCCCACACCGCAGCCCAATTCCTCATTAACTTGAAAAGCGGCAAAACCTATTGGGGTGGGAGGGGAGCTGGAAACCGGCTCAAGCCGGAAAGGAGAGTTTCCATTTGACCTTTGGAGGGATAAAGACAACGCAGCAGAGGGAAAACAGTCCCTGTAATCCTTGTGCAAAAGGAAAAGCCATCTCCGCAGGGCCCCAGGTCTCGGAGAAGCAGCCCGGTCTGAAATTCCCTCGTCCTTAAAATTAACACGTTTGGCCTGCTCCTGAATCTGGGCATGCCAACTTCAGGTTGATTCGGTCGCCGCAGATGTCCTCTCTCACACAGATAACCGCTTCTCTTCTCGCCTAGCTTCATACTCTTTCACAACCCCCCCCCCCCAAGACAGAAAGGCACATGCAGGAAGCACGCACCCATCTCTAGGGGCAACAGCGACCCCTGAGTCACACCCAGTAGGGTCTGTTTTCACTTGCCTGCAAATAACAGAACAGCTGTTTAGCTCTTGTCTCTTCAGGCAGAGTGTGGGAACCTGAGTCAAGCCCCACAGACGGAAGAGGCTTAGCAGAACAACCTCCAACGACTAATATTGATGTTTGCTAACAAATAAATAAATATTCCCAAATAATACGCCGTTGCGGTCCCATCGCTTCCCAATAGCTGTCACCAAACACAATTAAAAAGTCGTTCCGCTTTCTTCTCTGGCACACGGTGCAATTTTGCAGGCAGAGAATACTGGGGGAAGTTTCAACTGCTTCCTTTCCACTTTCCAGGGGGAGGAACCGTTATTTTATAAAGAAGTCGGCAGCCCTGTGACGACTCTAAAACTTTTTTTCAATCGACTGCCTAATTAAATAACGGCTGTTTGATTCCTCTGCAATAATGCCTTCAGATACTTAGTGCAAAACCACATCCAAGCCAGACTTTGCGTGTTCACAATTAAGCATGAGAAAGATATTTTTCATAAGCTCGCCAAAATCATCAGAAGTCAAAAACCAGCTGTGAATCCTGAGCTCCTAACAGGAAGGGGTCTTTCCCAGTGACCCACAAGGCCTTTAAAATCTAACACAGAAGCCCGCAGACAAAGCACAGCTTGAAGAACAAGCTCATGCTAGTGAGTCAAGCTGCGTATTTACAGGTCTGAGAACATGTGCTGAATTCTGGAATTCTGGCGACCAACAATAGCCAAAGGTGTTGTACAACAACAAATACACCCTTTTTTGCTGGATCGGGCCCAAGCCCTTTTCTCCCAGCATCCTGTTTTAGCCAGATTCTTCTGAGCACTAGCAAGCACAACATGAAACCAATTCAGAGGTATACTGCCCCAGCACACGCAGGCTCCATTTGGCCATCACAACCAACAACCACAGTTAAGCTATCCTCGAACATGAGCTGATCTCTCTTTCATCCTCACAAATCTAGAGCCTTTCATCCCATCTTTGGGGGTAGTGAACCCCACACATGAGTTCAGTGCCACAAAATGGGTTTATTTCTATGCAGTAGCTCTCGAACAAAGAGTTTAAAGCCAAGCAAGCACAGGGTGGGCTTGAATACACAATGGTAAGACCACTCTAAACTAAATGTAATTAGATGTAGTGTGGTGTAGCAGAGCCTCGGCCTAGGATCTGAGGCCCCCAGGTTCATAGAATCATAGAGCTGGAAGGGACCTCTGAGGTCATCTAGTCCAACCCCTTACACAATGCAGGAAATTCACAAATGCCTCCCCCTCCACACATCCCCAGTGACTGCTGCTCCATGCCCAGAAGATGGCAAAAAACCCCTCCAGGATCCCCAGCCAAACTGGCCTGGAGGAAAATTGCTTCCTGAACCCAAAGTGGCGATCCGGCATTCCCCTGGGCACGTAAGAAAGGACCACGAGAACTGAGCACTGATGCAACCCTCCCTGCCCTCCCTCTCATGACCTGCCTAAGTTCACAGAATCCGCCTTGCTGTCCGATTGCCATCTAGCCTCTGCCTGAAAACCTCCAGAGAAGGAGAGCCCACCTCCTCCCGAGGAAGCCTGTTCCACCGAGGAACCGCTCGAACTGTCGGGAAGTTCTTCCTAATTTTAGCAGAGAACTCTTCTGATTTAATTTCAACGCGTTGATTCTGGTCCCGCCTTCTGGGGCAACAGAAAAGGTTCCGATCCCCAGGCTTGTTGTGAGTATAAAAGGGAAGAGAGAATGACGTCCGCCCCCTCAGGTCCCCATTGGGGAGAAAGAGGGGACATAAATGAATTAAATAAATAAAATGTGGGTAGAAAGAGATGCAAGAATTTGCTCAGAAATCTGCTGTTGTGGGAAACAGGGTGGGGGCAGCAGCTAACCACTTGGAGGGCTCCCAGAACATGGCAACCCCATTCTGCAAACAAAGCAAGCCTTTCCCTATAAAAAAAACCCCAAAACGATTCCTGCACGTGGGGGGGGGGGGGGGGGGGTTTGCAAGACTCTGCTCCCCAAAAGCTCACTCGGCATCATCCACTGCTGTTCTGGACCCTGCCCCACCTTTTGCCCCCCTCCCCCCCGCATGCGCAGCTAGGAATTCCAGGAAGGGGACAGGGAAAAAGGGGGACTCTGCTCCAACTTCACCCCTCCCCACCCACCCACCCACAACACAAGATTTCTCTTCTCCCCTTCAGTCAAGGCAATGTTAGGAAACAATCTGGATGGCTCCAGGTCAGAGCGATTCTCAAAGAGGGAGGGGGGCTTCGGCACAGTCCGGCCAAGCACCCCCCACCCCAGGTCCAGCTCCAGGCTGGGAAACTCCTGGAGACTGGGGGAGGGGGCGGAGCCTGGGGAGGACGGGGACCTCAGTGGGGTAGAGATCCGTTTGAGCCCACCCTCCAAAGCAGCCATATTCTCCGGGGGGACTGGTCTCTGCCGTCTGGAGACGAGCTGTGATTTCGGGGGGCCCTCCAGGTCTCGCCAGGAGACTGGCAACGGCAACA
Organism: Lepidodactylus listeri; assembly: GCA_029233225.1. Classification (NCBI taxonomy): domain Eukaryota; kingdom Metazoa; phylum Chordata; class Lepidosauria; order Squamata; family Gekkonidae; genus Lepidodactylus; species Lepidodactylus listeri. The sequence goes on along the minus strand of JARCFY010000021.1, from coordinate 6,250,866 downwards.
ACCTGGGCAACGGATCTCGATCTCTCTCTCTCTGTCGTCTGGACGTGAGCTGCAATTCCAGGAGACCCCCAGGTCCCAACAGGAAGCTGGCATCCCTAAACCAGCACCCAGGGGAGCTGTGTCGTCTGGAGACGAGCTGTGATTCCGGGGGATCCCCAGGTCCCACCTGGAGACTGGCAACCCTAACACCGTGGGGGGGACTGATCTCTGCTGTCTGGAGACGGGCTGTACTTTCGGGGGATCCCCAGGTCCCACCAGGAGACTGGCAACCGCAACATCCCGGGAAAGTGATCTCTCTCGTCTGGAGGCGACCTGGGGATCCCCAGGTCCCACCGGGAGGCTGGCATCCTTAACAGCCAGGAGCTCTCTGTCGTCTGGGGGTAAGCTATGATTCCGGGGGATCCCCAGGTCCCACCTGGAGGCTGGCACCCCTCTTTTGCCACCACTCCCCCCACTCACACACACCCCCCCTGGGGTCTCGGCCGCGCGTAAAAGCCCCCGGCCGGGGGAAGAAGGGGGCCCCGGGAGCGGCGGCGGCTGCAGCCCCCTCCCCCGCGGCCGGGCTCCGGGGCGCCCCGTCCGGAACAAAGCCGCGCCAGGCGCACCTGCTCGCAGCCATCAGGCGGCCGGGCTCGGCGGCGCGGCCACCCCAGGCGGGACGGAGAGCGCCCAGCGCAGCGCCCCATTGTCCGGCCGCCGCCCCCCGCCAAAGCGCGCCGCGCACAAAGGAGCGTCCCGGCCGCCCTGCCCGCCTACCTTCCCCGATGCCGCGGACGGCGCCGGCCAGCAGCCAGGCGAGGCAGCAGCAGCAGCAGCAGCAGCAGAGGAGTCCCTCCCGCGCCATGGAAGCCGAGCCGAGCCGGGGCGCCGCCGGCCGCCTGGCCGAGTCGGGCTTCAGGCGCGCCGCCGCCCGGCCATCGCCATCTTGCGCCAGCCAGCCCGCCCGCCCGCCTGCCTGCGCGCCCCGACCCGTCCTCGCCGGCGCAGCGCGGGCAGCAGCTGCCGCCCCCCACCCGCCCACCCCCAGCCACCCGCGGGCCGGAGCGACGCGAGGGGCCGGCCTGCTGGCGCTCGGCACGCCGGGGAGAGGCGAGGAGGGGCCGCGCGGGGAGGGGCCTCGCCCTGCGGCCCCCCCCCTCCTCCTCCAAGCCGGGCTTTGCCCCTCCGGAAAGGGGCCCGAGGTCCCGGACTTCTCCAGCCCCGGGGCAAAGGGTCCCTGCAGGGCGTGGGTCTCGCAAGCTCCCCGTTCTCAAGCCCTAAATGGGGAGCTCCCAGGACTCAGAAGCAGGGCCTTTTGCGCGGCGGCCCCTTCCCCGGGGTCGAGGCTACCAATACGAGGGTGGCCAACTCCCCGCCGCTGGAGCTGGAGCGCTCCGAGAATTGCAGCGGAACTCTAAAGGGAAGAAGGGAGCCCTGACTGAGGGAAGCTCACACAGGTTTGGTTAAGTCTTCCAGGGGCTCCTGGATTCTGGCTCTTTGCCACTGCTTACAGGCTTGCCCCGGGTGACCCCCCATCTCGATCTCTCTCGAAGACGTAGATTCCGGCTTCATTCTTTCTTTAAAACGTTCCCTCCACTTCTCCTGGGGCAGAGGGCTGCTTCGGAAGGTGGCCTGTGTGGCCTTATGCGCCCACCAAGTAGGGGATTGCCGACCTCCAGGGAGTGGCTGGAGATCTCCTGCTATTACAACTCACCTGGAGAAAATGGCCACTTTGGGAGGTGGGCTCAATGGTGTCCTACACTTCTGAAGTCTCTCCCCTCCCCAAACCCCGCCCTCCTCAGGCTCCACCCCCAAAACCTCCAGGTGTTCCCCACCCTGGAGCTGGCAACCCCACTACCGAGGCCCCTCCTCTCTCCAAACCCCACTTCCCCGGGCTCTAGCCCTCAAAGCCCCAGGTATTTCCAGACCTGGAGTTGGCGATCCTGCCGTCTACACTGATGACCTTTTAGGCTGAAGGAATCGGCCGAGGGCATTTTGCTCTGTGTGGGCAGAGCCTGTTGCGTTTTGCCATCTTAGCTTTGCCGGTGGGGTTGCCACCCTCCAGGCGGTGACTGGAGATCTCCCGGGATTACAACGGCTCTCCAGTCGACGGAGATCAGCCCCCACCCCGGAGAAAAATGGCAGCTTTTGAAGGTGGCCCGTATGGCCTTGTATCCCACTGAAGACCCTCCTCTCCCCAAACCATGCCCTCCCCACAAAAAAAACCAGGTATTTCTCAGCCCCGGGCTGGGAACCCTCCTTGCAGGGTACATTTTGTAGCTGCTGGTGGATGTAGGGACCACCAAGAACACAGATGGTTTTAAAACGGGGTTAGGCCGAATCCTGGAGGAGCGGTCCATCAATGGCTGCCAACCAAAGTGACTGGACAGAACCTCCATATCCAGCAGCAGTCAACCCCGGCCCATAGCGACCCCTTCCTTAAAAGTCTCCCGTTTCTTAAAGCCCCCCCTCCCACTTCTCAAAAGCATTTAAAGGGATCCTTTTGAGAAGAAGTAGGGGGTGGCATGCGCCCCCCTCCCTCCCCTCCTGCAGTATTTAAAGGGTCCTCCAGCTGATTGGCGGGCCACGGGGCCATGTGCTCCCCGCCACCAATCAGCTGAAGGGCCCTTTAAATCTTGTAGGGGGGGGGGGCGAGCCACCACCTGCCTTCATTATGGCAAATAATGGCAGCCCCACCAGAAAAAATTATTTTGCCCCCACAAGTCACAAAATCCCAGCTATGGGCCTGGGTCGACCTCTGAATGCCAGTGTGCTGAGGCAACATCCAGGGAAGGCCTCGGCCCTGTGCCCTGTTGTTGTCCCTCCAGGGTGACTGGTTGGCCACTGTCTGAAAACAGGAAGCTGGACTAGATGGATTGCTGCTTTGATCCAGCGGAGCTCTGTTTGCCATCTAGGGCACCCTCGGGCCCCTGTTGTAAGCCCGTCACACACCCCCCCGGAAGGGCCCAGTGGTGGCCTTTCCCCTCTTGGGTTCTGGGCCTGTCCGCTCTCTGGGCCTGTCCACTTTGAGCCAGTCTGGCGTGGCGGTTAGGAGCACGGACTCTAATCTGGGAGATCCGGGTTTGGTTCCCCACGACTCCCCGTGCAGCTGCTGGTGTGACCTTGGGTCAGTCACAAGTTCCTTCAGAGCTGTTCTCTCAAGGGCAGTCCTCGAAAGAGCTCTCTCAGCCTGCCTCACAGGGTGTCTGTTGTATAGAGGGGCCTATATGCTACTCTGAGACTCCGAGTGAAGGGCGGGGTATAAATCCAATCTCCTCCTCCTCCTCCTCCTTTTTCCTCAGAGGCCGCAACAAGAGCAGACCTCCTCTCCTGGTGGGGCTGGCAGCTGCCCTCCTCCCCAGTCACCGCACTAGAGAGAAGAGAGCGCGGCTTTGGCCAAGAACGGCAACCTCTGCCTGCTTGGGGGAGGGCCTGTTGGAGGCAGCAGAGCACACAGACCCTCTTGAGGGCATCGAGGTCAGCGGCTCCCTTGCTGTTTTGCTTGGGGGGGGGGTTGGCATCAGCCATGCCACCTCTCTGCCATAGCTGGCTGGGCCTTTGCTTGCCTGTCCCACTGGCTGCACCCTTCCCCCGTCCCTGGTTGGTTGGCCTGGAGTGGGGGGGGTGGGGAGGGGAGGGAGAGCCCTCCAGCAGATGGGCTACCGGGCAGGGGCCCAGGGAGTGGGGAGCGCCAGAAAGCATCTTGCTGACCCCTCCCCAATCTGAAATGGGTGCTGCCAGCCAGCAAACAGGATACACAAGCTGTGAGCTGCGCCGCCGAGGGCCTGGCTGCCCTTCATAGCCCTCATGCAAGTTAGCAACAAAATGTGCGATTTGCTCCACAGCCCAGATCTATTGGGGCCGTTCTGTGCAGCAACACTGGAGCTATTCGGCTCCCCCCCCCCTCCCCCCAGCTCCCATATAATCAGTTCATTTCATTATGCCAGCGCTCGTAAATATGTACAGCAGTCGCTGCTCACACTTCCTAGACAATGGGTGTAGGATGCATGAAAGATTGGCCAGGGTCTCTCCCCCACCCCCTCCCCAAGCTGCTTTTCCTCCCAGGTCTGCCTTCACCGTCTGTCCGTTTGGATGGGAGCTTTTGAGACCGAGAGAAGAAAGGGAGAGGGGTCCCCTCCTTGAAGACCGTCTGGAAGTGCTGGAAGGCCGGCCGCTTTTGAGTGGATATGAATGGCAGGCGTCTTTTAAGGGGGCGGGGGAGATTAGGGGTTGGCTGTTTTATTTTCGGTTTTCGAGTGAAAATGTTTTTAAACTAGATCAAGGGAGGCATCCGTGTTGGTCTGAAGCAACAGAACAAAGTTAGATCCCAGCGGCACCTTTAAGACCAACAAAGTTGTATTCAAAGCTCACACCTTGAATAAAACTTTGTCGGTCTTAAAGGTGCCCCTAGACTCTAACTTTGTTCTGTGTTTTCAAGCTATTATTTTCAAGCCACCAGGAACCAAGAGGAAAGGCAGGATGGAAAGCAGTAGATGAATAAATAAATCAGTTGTTCGTCTGCTTGGGTGCGCTCCTGCCTTTTCATGTTTGCAAGCGGAAGCCACGTTCAGACGAGGCGTGCCGCAGAAGTTCGGGGCCACCTTCAGAAATGCAGGCAGAGTTCAAAAAGTCTTCCCTTGCCAAAAGCAAAGAGGGAATGCTTTCATCTTACATGAAGACACCTTGTCTCGGCGGGAGGTTTCAGAACAAGCCTTTAAAGGGAGGCCGATATCAAACAACGGTTCACCCCCGGATCTGAATGGCCCAGGCGCTGGTGGGTCCCTCGCTGGCGGCGTAGCAGCTTCCGCTTTAAAAGCACATCTGCCGCTTCTGCAAGAATTCCCAACTTTCATTTCTGATCAAAAGTCAATCTCTCACCCCATCTCTGTCCCCGAGGCCCGACATTTCGGAATATGACTGCAGCAGACCTGAGAAGCATAAAAGCAGAAGCGCAAGGTGCCTCCGCTACCTTAAAAAGATCAGAGCAGCATGTTAAAACTCCAGATCTACTCACCAGACTTTAGGACCTTGGCAGTTTGGTGTAGTGGTTATGTGCGCGGTTCTAATCTGGAAGAACCGGGTCTGATTCCCCACTCCTCCACTTGCAGCTGCTGGATGACCTTGGGCAAGCCATAGTTTCGTCAGAGCTGTTCTCTCAAGAACAGTTCTGGAAAGAGCTCTCTCAGCCCCACCTAGCTCACAGGGTGTCTGTTGTGGGGAGGGGAAGGAGATTGTAAGCTGCTCTGAGACTCCTTGTGAGAGTTCTGCTCAAAGTAGTCAAGGATCAGATCTTGGTTGGTTAACCACAGTTCTTTATTCCCTATTTCTACATTAGTACAGCATCTCGGATTATTGTCAGAGATGAGACAAATTATACAAGCGGGTCTATTATACCATTCCAAGGAGTTTGAATTACCCATAGATAGCCAATCCCCTTAAGGGAAAATTGGCGGGCTAAAAGGTGTCCGGACCGTTTGGTTCTCACAGGAAAAAAGTGAGGTGTTAAGCAGTAAATTTCCTCTCCCAAACCAGACCCCTCAGATGTTTCGAGTTCACATAACAATCAATGGCTCCAAGGTTCTTTGCATGTGATAAGAGATGAGAAGCATCCTCCCTTGAAGTTACTGCCGGAGCAGCTGGAATGCGGAGGCAGGGATGTGAGGCCTCCTTGTTCTCGCAAATCATTGTTGTCACCCTCCCGGCCTGGACAGGCATAATACATCATGGCTACATAGACCCCAATACATGATAGATACATAGGATAGTGAAAGACATGCATGCAAGAAGCTAAGTCTAGGTCTGACTAATACATTGTCTGAATTGGCAGATTCTGACACCCTGCCCTCCTCATAATTCACTTCACCTAGCTTTATCAGGAAACATTTTATGAAACAATTTTGTCAGTTTGGGAGCATGAACATGTTCTGAGCGAATCCACTCGTTGTGTTCCGGGCCGAAATCCAGCCATCTAACTAAGTAATATAATCGGCCTCTCCGCATCTTGGAATCAAGGATTTCAGTTATCTCGAAGTGAGGGGCCCCCTCCTTCATCAGTGGAGGAGGAGCTGGATGCCAAGCATTCGGCCCAGGATCTTTCTTCAACAGGCTGAAATGAAACACAGGGTGTACAGAACTCAGTGATTTAGGCAGTTCCAGTTCAAAAGACACATCCGATATTTTACGTAACACTTTATAGGGTCCAACATATTTCCATCCCAATTTTCTGCTGGGCTGCAACCCATGGATATTTTTGGTGGAGAGGTAGACAGAATCCCCGGGTTGGAGATCCCAGCCTGCTGCTCGTCCTCGGTCAGCATATTTTTTATAATCCTCTTTTGCCTGGTCCAATGCTTTGCCTATTAATGGCCAGGAGTCTTGGAGGCTAGACCACCAACTTTTAAAATCCGATGGGGAAGCATTGGGGACATTCTCAATGGTAGGCAATGGTTTCCCTTCGAACCCTCCCACCGCCATGAAGGGAGAGACTCCCGTGGAAGAGTGCACTGCGTTGTTGTAGCTATATTCTGCAAATGGCAATAACTCCACCCAATTATCCTGGTGATAATTGGTGTAACATCTTAAAAACTGCTCCAATATTTGATTAGTTCGTTCGGATTGGCCATCGGTTTCTGGGTGGTAACCCGAACTCAGGGCTGGTTCTATGTCCATCATTTTCAGGAGCTCCCGCCAGAAGCTGGCAACGAACTGACTGCCCCGTCGGATACCACTCTCTTCGGAAAAGCGTGTAATTTTATCACGTGATTAAAGAAAGCTTTGGCCATCCCTTTAGCGGTGGGCAATTGCTTGAAGGGGGTGAAATGCGCTTGCTTCGAAAACGTGTCTACCACCACCCAAATAACCGTTTTCCCCTTGGAGGGGGGTAAATTGGTGATAAAGTCCATGGCTATAGCCTCCCAGGGCCGAGAGGGGGTGGGTAGTGGGTGCAACAATCCAGGAACTTTCCCCCCCCGCTTTTTGCACATTAAACAAGTTTGGCAAGCCGAGACGAAGTCGGAGACGTCTCGGCGCATGCGCGGCCACCAGAATTGACGCTGGATTAAATTAAGCGTTTTTAGGAAGCCAAAGTGCCCTGCTAGTTTAGACGAGTGGCAGGTCAACAATATCTCCTTACGTTTGACCCTTGGCACCACTAGTTTGTCTCCATGAAGCCAACACTGATCTTCTCTCTTGGAGCATTCCTCCAAAGCCTCTAATTCTTCCACCTCTTCAGGAGCATAATCCCCCCCCCAATCACATTTCCCAACGTCCAATTGCGCCTTCTTAGCTTGGCTCCGGGTGACTACTGCCCCCCCTAATTGCTGGGGGGAGAACATGGAATCAAACACCTCCTCCTTGACACTCTCATGTTGGGGCAATCTGGACAGTGCGTCTGCCAAGGAGTTAGCCTTCCCAGGAAAATGCTTAAGCACAAAGTTAAACTTGGAGAAAAAATCAGCCCATCGCAGTTGTTTGGCGTTGAGGGATCTCTGAGTGCGCAGCGCCTCCAGATTTTTATGATCAGTCCATATTTCGAACGGAGTTTGCGCGCCCTCCAACCAATGCCGCCACGTAGTGAGCGCCAACCTAATGGCCGCGGCCTCTTTGTCCCAAACCGACCAATTCCTCTCCGTGTCGTTAAATTTTTTCGAAATGTAAGCCAGTGGGTGTAATTTCCCTTCCGGCCCACTTTGCAGTATAGCTCCCCCCATGGCTACATCAGACGCGTCTACATGGATTATGAATTCTTTGGTTTCATCAGGGTGTGCTAGGATGGGCTCAGAAGTAAAAAGAGTCTTTAAGGTCTCAAACGCCCTCTGACACTCCCCGTTCCAAGCAATCTTTTCTCCTGGCTTCCCTGCCTCGGGCCCCCTCCCCTTAGTTTTTAGTAAGTCCGTTAAGGGGAGAGTAACCCTAGCAAAGTCTTTTATGAAGGTTCGGTAGAAGTTGCAAAATCCTAATAGGCTCTGCAATTGTTTTCTCGTTCGCGGAGCCTCCCATTGCACCACCGCCTCCACCTTAGCTGGGTCCATCTCCAGACCCTTCTGAGAAATGCGATAGCCCAGGAAGTCCACTGACTCACGGTGGAATTCACACTTGGATAACTTAACATAGAGCTGGTTTCGCAGTAAGGTGGCGAGGACTTCCCTGACTAATTTCACATGCTCTTTCTTATCAGTAGAATAGATCAAGATATCATCTATGTAACATAACACGCCTTTAAATAGGTGCTTGTGCAACACTTCGTTGATCAAACTCATAAAGACCCCGGGCGCGCCACTTAAGCTGAACGGCATCACTAAGTATTCGAATTGTCCCAGGGGGGTATTAAAGGCAGTCTTGGATTCATCCCCCTCCCGGATGCGCACCCTGAAATAGGCATCTCGTAAATCCAGCTTGGTAAAAACCTTCCCCTTAGCGGCTTCCGCCAACAGGTCCTTTATTAAAGGGAGGGGGTAAGCGTTGGTAGTGGAGACCGCATTCAGTCCCCTATAGTCGGTGCATAATCTCAAACCCCCGTCCTTTTTCTTCCTGAACAGCACCGGCGCGGCAAAGGGGGACTTGGCTGGGCGGATGAAGCCGCGCGCTAGATTTTTGTCCAGGAACTTTCGCAGCTCTTCCCGCTCTAAAGGGCTCATGGAGTACAGTTTCCCCTTCGGGAGTTTCTCTCCTGGGAGTAGCTCGATAGCACAGTCCGACAGTCGATGGGGGGGCAGCTCATCCGCCTCGGTCTCGCTGAATACTTCCAACAAGTCTCTATACTCTTTGGGCACCATGGTGGGGGTGAGGGCGAGCGCGGGGGCCGGGGGAGGAGTGATCGGCGGTCCGGGTCTTCACTCCAGGTCCCATCTACGCGTGAGGCAGCGTTCGTCTACCCAAGAGATCTTCCCTTCGCTCCATTTAATATAGGGGTCGTGCGCACCGAGCCAGGGACTTCCCAGCACCATAGGGAACTGGGCATTTGGGGTGATGACAAAAGCCCGCTTCTCCCAATGTTCCCCCGTCCCCAAAATCAGGCTCTCAGTCTCTGCTATGCACTCCTCCTTCATCTCGGACCCATCCATTTGAGTAAACTTTAGAGGTTCCACCAATGGGGTAACCTTTGGTCCTAACCCCTCCACTACCAATGGGCTAATCAAGTCCCGCGCACACCCAGAGTCAATTAATGCGCGGACCCTCATGTGGGTACCTGATCCAGGGGTCACCACAGTCACTACCATATATAATAGGGGGCCAGGGATGCTCACCGGAGATGGCGCTTCTTGGCGGGGGACCTGCAGTTCTGCGCCGCTCACTGCAGGTCGTTGGAGTTTCCCGACATCTGCGTCTCCATCAGCTCCAGCTCCCCCTGATCACTAGTAGCTCCCTCCAGCTGCAACGCCCGGGGTTTTATTGGTGTTTTCCCCCGGCTAGGGGTGCTCCCCACCACCGGCGTCGAGGTCTTCGGGCCTCTCCCTCCCCCTCTCGGGCAGGCTGAGGCGAAGTGGCCACTTTCCCCACATTTCATGCACAGCCCTTGCCGGAACCTGGCATCTCGGACGTCTTGCACACTGGATCGGGGCTTCGCTCTGGGGGCTGCTTTGCTGGCCGCCGTAGCCGAGGCTCCCATTTTGATCAAGGCGAACCTCTCTTCCATGTCGGTGGCGGCTCTCATCCAGGTGGCCAGCGTGCCCGGGCGCCCCCCCAGCAGCACGGTTTCGTAGATTTCCGGGTTAAGGCCCTCCCAGTACTTCTCCATGAATAGCTCCTCCGGCCAGCCGTGGATCTTGGCCGCGATGCGCCTGAACTTATCAGTGTAATCCCTCACCGTCGATCTCCCCTGGAACAGCTTCCTCAGTTGATTTCGGGCCTTTTCCTCGCCCAGGGGGTCTTCGAACTGATGACGGAGGGCCCACATAAAGTTGTTCAATGAACGCAATTCAGGTCCTGGGGAGTCGTGCAGGCTCACGTACCAATCGCTGGCGGTGTCTTTCAGCTTGGAACCGATGTAACCAATCCGTTCTCTCTCGGTGGGATAGAGGTGGCCCCAGCTGTCCAGGAACCTCTCTATCTCCAGCATGAAAAAACGTAGCTTCTCCGGGTCCCCATCGAAAGTAGTCGTCAGAGGGTCGGAGGGGGCTGGGCGGACGGCTGGCGCGACCGGGACCGGGGCGGGTGCTGGAACGGGCCCCGGCACCGGGGCCGGGACGACCAGCTGGACTGGCTGTGCCGGCAGAGCGGGCACCTGAGGCTGAACCGGGACCCCTCCGGGCGCCGCTGGCTGTTGCTGGACTCCTACCCCCTGACCGGGGAGAGCTCCTTGCACTGCCCTCATAGCGTCTCGAAATTGGTGCTGGAGATCGAGGGCCAATTCGCGTAGTTCTGCGGTGAGTTGGAGTCGCAACTCTCCCATCATCTGATCCAAGGGGGCCATCTGCTCCTCTCGGTACGGATCGGGCCCATACGGACCCGTCCCCTCTCCTTCGAACGGCGGGCGACGCGGCTCTCCACGGTAGATCGGCTCGCGGTCGTCTCCGAGGTAGCTCGGTCTCCCTCGATCGAGCTGGTCTCCGGTGAGCGAAACCCGTACCCCTTTCCAATCGTGTACCCACGAATCCACGGTCCGACGACCGAAATGGCTCCAGGCGTACTTGGGGGTCACGCTCTGATGAGGATGTAGGCGCGGGATGTAGTGAGCCCCCTGGCTCGTAGTCACCGGCACTTCGGTGCTTCCTCCGCCGCCACCACCCCCGTTCCCCGGGTCCTTCGGGGTAACGGGAGCATCTTCGGGGGTAGGGTTGAGGGGGACCGTGTCGTCGTCTGACATGGTCAGGAACGGCTGAGTCCCAGTCAGAGATCTCTGACAATCTGTGAGAGTTCTGCTCAAAGTAGTCAAGGATCAGATCTTGGTTGGTTAACCACAGTTCTTTATTCCCTATTTCTACATTAGTACAGCATCTCGGATTATTGTCAGAGATGAGACAAATTATACAAGCGGGTCTATTATACCATTCCAAGGAGTTTGAATTACCCATAGATAGCCAATCCCCTTAAGGGAAAATTGGCGGGCTAAAAGGTGTCCGGACCGTTTGGTTCCCACAGGAAAAAAGTGAGGTGTTAAGCAGTAAATTTCCTCTCCCAAACCAGACCCCTCAGATGTTTCGAGTTCACATAACAATCAATGGCTCCAAGGTTCTTTGCATGTGATAAGAGATGAGAGGCATCCTCCCTTGAAGTTACTGCCGGAGCAGCTGGAATGCGGAGGCAGGGATGTGAGGCCTCCTTGTTCTCGCAAATCATTGTTGTCACCCTCCCGGCCTGGACAGGCATAATACATCATGGCTACATAGACCCCAATACATGATAGATACATAGGATAGTGAAAGACATGCATGCAAGAAGCTAAGTCTAGGTCTGACTAATACATTGTCTGAATTGGCAGATTCTGACACCCCTTCAGGTAGTGAAGGGCGGGGTATCAATCCAATCTCCTCTCCTCCTCCTCCCCCTGCAGTCAGTGGGCATGCCTAGAAAGTGGGAAAGTGAATGTAAATACACTCAGACGAGGCTTTCTGAATCAAATGATAAGACATGCAGAGAGAGAGAGAGAGAGAGATTGTATCTTAGCCTGGAGAAGTCACGTGTGAACAGAGCTTACTCTCATAGAGTTAGAAGGGACTTCCAGAGTCATCTAGTCCACCCCCCTGCACGATACAGAAAATTCACAAATACCTCCCCCTCCACACCCACAGTGACCAGATCTGCCTGAGTTCACCCGATCAGCATAGCTGTCAAACGGCCATCCAGCCTCTGCTTAAAAACCTATCGGAGCTGGGAAGAAAGAGAACCTGATACGCAGGTGGTATATTTGGAAAAAGTTTTCTGGGCTGAAAGGAGAGAAGCCTATATCCTGGGCAGCCTAACAAATAACAGATCTCATGTATCTTGGGACTATCTTGGTCACTTGATGAAAAATTGGTTGGCAGTTAAGCCAGGGCTCACCGAGAGAATATGTCGCCCATGTCTACAGCAAGGTTCCCGGATGTGGTGCCCACACGGACTTCCCTTGGCAGCTTCCCAGCTTTTCAGAAAGTGGGTGGAACCCACGTAAAGGCAGAGCTTGCTACTAGTAGCCCACATTCAAATGAAAGTCATTTCCGCTGGAGGATGAGGACTGGTAAACACCTGGGCGTTCCCTAGTCACCTGTGGTTCCACTCCCCTTCCAGGATTTCCAAGAAGGTGTGATGAGAGAGCCAGTCTGGTGTAGTGGTTAAGAGCGCGGACTCTAATCTGGGAGGACCAGGTTTGATTCCCCACGCCTCCTCATGAAGCCGCTGGTTCGACCTTGGGTCCATCACAAGTTCTCTCAGAGCTGTTCTCTCACGAGCAGTCCTCAGAAGAGCTCTCTCGGCCCTTCCTACCTGTGGGGAGGGGGAGGGATTGTTAGATGCTCTGAGACGCCTTAGGGTAGTGAAGGGCAGGGTATAAATCCAATCTCTTCTTCTTTGGCTCCGCCTCCTGAGGCCGCCATTTTCTGCTGGTGTTCACCACCTATTCTCAAAACTCCAAAGTTGAGTGATCATGGATGGCCTCAAAAAGATTGGGGACCCCAATCTACTATGCACAGGAGCCATGGTTGTCTAATGCCATTAGACTTGTCTTGCATGAAAATGTCCGTGCTATACATTTTGAGCAACTCAAACCTTGTAGTAACAATATTTCATCTCCAAAGGGAATGTATGTCATCAGGTGGGGTGTGGTGGGGGGGTTTGGTCCACTCCCTCCACAACTTCCAATTTTTCCATCAGAAAACGTTTTTTCCCCAAGTCCTTGAGGGACTTCACATCTAAAGTTAGTATCTCTCCACAGCAAATAGGCACAAGAGCCAAATGGTGCCTTCACATTCAGATGCAATGGACTGCTATTTATTAATTTATTCATTTTATATACTTCATTTACACCCTGCTCCCTACTCCATTAGGAACTCAAAGCCACTCATGTTCTCTGCCCTGTAGTGGTTAAGAGCAGCGGACTCTAATCTGGAGAGCCGAGTTTGATTCCCCACTCCTCCACATGCAGCCAGCTGGGTGACCTTGGGTCAATCACAGTTCTCTCAGAGCTGTTTTCTCAAGAGTAGTCCTCAAATGAGCTCTCAGCCCCACCTACCTCACAGGGTGTCTGGTGTGGGGAGAGGAAAGGAAGGGGATTATAAGCTGCTCCGAGACTCCCAGCGAAGGGCGAGGTATAAATCCTCCTCCTCCTCTTTGACCTTGGGCCAGTCCTCCTCTCTTCGCCAAACCTACCTCGCAGGGCTGTTGTGAGGATAAAACAGAGGAGAGGAGAATGGTATGAACTCCTTTGGGTCCCCACTCTGCAGAAAGGCAGTGTACAAATGAAGTAAATTAAAAAAACTGCTCAGGCAAGGATGACGAACAAGAGACAAAAAGTCTTTGCGGGATGGGAGCTATTGACAGAAGAACGATACTTTCAAAAAGGGCAAGGCCGTTTCACCCCAAGGAGAGATATCCTTGAAACTGTTTAATGTCTTTTTAGCCACAGAGGAAGAAATGCCAAACACCATCTTTCATAGAGTTGCCAACCTCCAGGTGGGGTCTGGAGATCTCTCGTTTTTACAACTGATCTCTAAACGACAGGGATCAGTTCCCCTGGAGAAAAGGGCTGCTTTGGGGAGGGGGGCTCTACGGCATTCAATCTCCCCCTCCCCAAACCCCACCTGCCCCAGGCTCCACCCCCAAATCTCCAAGGATCTCCTTGCCCAGAGCTGGAAATCCTATATCTTTCAGGAGCCTCCTTTGGTCGGCTGCTCCCTCTCGCCCACTCGGCTGCTGCCTGAAGTGAAAGAGAAATGTTGTATGTATTTTCGGCACCCTGGGCCCTTGCGCTTGAACACCAGAGTGGCTATAAATAACTGCATGCACCATTGTTCAGTTTGGGTCCAGGCAGGGGCCTCAACTAGCGCCAAAAGGCCTCTGCTAATGGGGGGGGGGGGAGGTGACACCGCCAAGAAATGTAGCAAAAATAACCCACTCGTATTCAGGGTCGGACGCATCCTGGACCCCTTCATCAGTCATTTAGAAATGCAGGCTCTTTGCGCTGCCCTCTGCCATTTGCACACACACCCCCCCCCACAATTTTCACAAAACGTCCCTTTGGACTCTGCAATTTGGGTTTCCGGACAATAGTTTAAAACCAGAGGTTAACAAGGTGGCGGGAGAATGCAATAGAGCCATTGCGGTTTTCCAGAAAAGGGTTCACACCGTTTCCAAACATGCTCACAAAACCCAGAATGGGAGTTCCCAGGCCCTGCAAGCCATTATGGGAGCCTCATCGGCTTCCCTTTGAACCATCCAATTAAATTTGTCACAAACAAAGCTATTGTCTTGAGGCCGGGGAGGGGGGGAGGAGAATCGCTAACGAGATCATCACGTGCTAATTGGGCTGCTGCACATTCACCCCTGAAGAAAGAAAGAAAGAAAGAAAGAAAGAAAGAAAGAAAGAAAGAAAGAAAGAAAGAAAGAAAGAAAGAAAGAAAGAAAGAAAGAAAGAAAGAAAGAAAGATAGATACAGGGCTATTTTTGGGCAGGAACGCACAGGAACGGAGTTCCGGCTGGCTCCTGAGTTGGCCACACCCAGCAGGAACTCCTTAGCATAATAGGCCACACCCAACAGCAGAAACTCATTAGGACTGGCTACATTAGGGGTGTGTGGCCTAACATGCAAATTAATTCCTGCTCCAAAAAACCCCCTGGGTTTTGACAGCAAACAAGGTAGACAGAATAAGAAGCAAAAGGTCGGTGTGGCTGGTTGACCTCTCTTCTGGTAGCATGGGGGTGTGGCCTAATATGCTAATAAGCTGTGCTGTCAGTGGTGTGGCCTAATATGCTAATGAGTTCCTGCTGTTGGGTGTGGCCTATTATGCTAATGAGTTCCTGCTGGGCTTTTTCTGTTAAAAAAGCCCTGGATAGGTAGCCCTGGATAGGTAGGTAGGTAGGTAGATAGATAGATAATTAAAGAGGCTGCAAGAGGGACCCCACCTATTATTCTCTGCTGAAATGATTCTCCCATCTGCCTGAAACTCCTTCTGCCCTCCCTTCTCAGTTTGGTGTGGTGCTTAGGAGCGCGGACTCTTATCTGGGAGAACCGGGTTTGATTCCCCACTCCTCCACTTGCACCTGGCTGGATGGCCTTGGGCAAGCCATAGCTCTGTCAGAGCTGTTCTCTCAAGGACAGCTTGGGAAAGAGCTCTCTCAGCCCCACCCACCTCACAGGGAGTCTGTTGTGGGGAGGGGAAGGGAAAAGGAGTTTGTAAGCCGCTCTGAGAGTTTGAGTGAAGGGCAAGGTATAAATCCAATCTCTTCTTCTTCCGTCGTCTTCTGTTCCGTGCTCCATGCCTTCCGCTGCCCGTTTGCACACCTTAAGTCTCAATTAACCTTCGTCTCCCAGCCAGCTGGCAAGTCAGGGGGTGATGGAAAGTTCTGCATGGTGGAAAGAGCTGGCACGTCACAGCCCACTTACGGTGACCCAGGGCCTCTCTCGTGTCCTTCTGTTTTCCCTTTCCCCCTCACAACAACCCTGCGAGGTTGGTTAGGCCGAGTGTGTGTGACTGGCCCAAAGCCATCCAAGCGAGCTTCCGTGATAGAGTGTGGATTTGAGCCTGGAGACTCCACATCCTAGCCTGACCCTCTGACCACCGCACTAGACTGGTTTTAGAGTCACAGATGTCATTTGACTGAGGGAACTAGAGCGAAATGCTTGAAATATGGATGATAAAGAAGGGTGCCTGAGCATGTACGGAGTGCCTCGGGCAACTGTAACCTGCCTCACAGGGTGCCTGTTGTGGGGAGGGGAAGGGGAAGGAGTTTGTGAGCCGCTCTGAGACTCCCTTGGGGAGTGAAGGGCGGGGCATGAATCCAATCTCTTCTCTTTTTGCAGGCAAGATGGCAGGGGCCCCATGAAGGCCTAAGCCCCCCCGCCATAGGGTTGCCAAGTCTTCCAAACTCACCGGCGGGGGGGAGTCCTCCTCTCGCTGGGAGTTTCTCCTGGCGTGCGCGCTTTGCGCACGCACCCAGCAACGTCACCAGAAGTGACGTCAGCACGTTGGGGGCGTTGCCAGGGCAACACTCTGGCAATCACCCCAAAACTCTATGGCAGGGGTGGCCAACCTGTGGCTCGGGAGCCACATGCGGCTCTTTCACACATATTGTGCGGCTCCTGGCAGGGCGGCTGGGGAAGCAAAGGGGAGGCATGCTTTTTCTCCCTTCCTTCCTTCCTTCCCTCCTCCCTCCCATCTATTTGCTTTCCTAGTTTCTCTCTCTCTCTTTCTTTCCACTTCTTTAATTCTTTCTTTCCATCTCTCTCTTTTTCTCTCTCTCTCTCAATATCATTAGCAAACAAGTAATATCATTATCAATAACCGGTTTTCCTCATTTGTTTTTATTTTTGGCAGTCCCGTTTAATGTTAATAAAAAGCAAATTTGCATATTTTTAAAAATAAAAACGTGTGTGTGATATTTGTTCCTGTCTTGCGGCTCTCAGACATCTGACGTTTATTCTATGTGGCTCTTACGTTAAGCAAGGTTGGCCACCCCTGCTCTATGGTATCATAGAGTTTTGGGGCAATTGCCAGAGCATCGCCCTGGCAACGCCCCCAACGTGCTGACGTCACTTCTGGTGACGTCATTACGTCGTCCTTGCTGGACGACATCGGGGGTGGGGTTCCCCCCGCCGGCCAAATGGTGGCCGGCGGATCGGGAACCCCTTTAGCGGGGGATCCCCCGCCCCTGGGCTGACTTGGCAGCCCTACCCCGCCAGCACCTGTGAGTATAGAAAGTTAGCATTATCCTGACCTCGCTTGCAAGCATTCTGAGATAGTATTGGCAAGGGCAGGGTGAGGAATTCCTGGAGATTGGCCGGGGGGGGGGGGGTGCGTGGGAGGAAGGACCTCAGTGGTATATAAGGCAATAGAGTCATAAGAACATAAGAGAAGCCCATGTTGGATCAGGCCAGTGGCCCATCCAGTCCAACTCTCTGTGTCACACAGTGGCCAAAAACAGCAGGGGCCCTCAGGAGGTCCAGCAGTGGGGCCAGGACACTAGAAGCCCTCCCACTCTTGCCCCCCACCAGCACCAAGAATACAGAGCATCACTTGCCCCGGACTGAGAGTTCCTATCTAAACCTTGTGGCTAATAGCCACTGATGGACCTCTGCTCCAGATGTTTATCCAATTCCCTCTTGAAGCCGTCCATGCTTGTAGCCGCCACCACCTCCTGTGGCAGTGAATTCCGTGTGTTAATCATTCTTTGGGTGAAGAAGGACTTCCTTTTACCTGTTCTAAGCTTACTGCTGCTCCTTAATTTCATGGCATGCCCACGAGTTCTTGTACTGTGAGAAAGGGAGAAAAATACCTCTTTCTCTACCTACTCTATCCCATGCATAATCTTGTAAGCCTCAATCATGTCACCCCTCAGTTTCTCCAAGCTAAAGAGCCAGTGCTTTAACCTTTCTTCACAGGGAAAGTGTTCCAATCCCTTTATCATTTTAGTTGCCCTTTTGTGCACTTTTCCCAGTGCTACAATATCCTTTGGCGTTCACTCTCCAAGGCTGATACTTTCTCCAGGGGAACTGATCTCTGCCATCTGGAGACGGGTTGTAATTCTGGGAGGTCTTCAGGCCCCACCTGGAGGTTGGCACCCGATGAACACACCCATAATATACTGTTTTCCTGACATCTTGGAAGCTTAGTTGCTAAACCTCAGGCCGTGATCCTCAGTGCAAGGTACCACTCCTTTCCATGTCTCCGGCTGTGGCCACACGGCCCTTTAACTCTGGGAGCCCTCCCAGAGTTAAAGGGGCTGCGGTTTTTTAGTTTGGGCCCAACCCCCGGCGGCGGGCAGTGGCTGGCGGAGGAGAAGGCGGCGGCGGGTGGTGTGGGCGGGCGGAGGAGTCCTGGAGGCGGTGGCAGCGGCAGAAGTGTGTGGCGGCAGCATGCAGCAGCAGCGGAGGTGGCTGGCAGCGGGTTTTTGTGGCAGCTGGCGGCAGTGGCCGAGGGAGGCACCCTTCCCCGAGCCCCGCTGGCCGCATGGTAAGTTTGGGAGAGGTTTTTTCCCCCCTTTTGCACTTGGGTGCTTGAGTGCCCAAGCGCCCAAGTGCATAAGGGGGAAAAATGGAGGCGGGACGATCTGGACAGCCCCCTCTCGCAATGATTGTGAAAGAGGGATGTCCAAATCGGCCCAGCGCTGTTTCAAAGCATGACTCCTGGGAAAATAGTTGATTTTCCCGGGGTCAGAAAAGGCGCTTTGAACCTGCGCTGGAGCCCGCTTCGGCACGGGACTAGCCGCTGCCGGTGTGATCCGTCCCTTTAAGGGTCATTTTACACCTCCCCTCTAAAGTAGTTTGACTGCTGTCTTTTCCTGTGCTGATTTCACAGTGGTGTGAAATTTCACTCCAGGGGGTCTAAGTGCACTAATCAACAGCAATTGTTTAAAGCCGAATCAAGCCGGTTGAATACTAGCTTGACCACAGGAGGGCAATTAGTAGATGTGGACATTTCAGTAGCAGCACGGTTTCACACCGCACAGAGGTGTGGGCAGGTTTTTTTGGAACTAGAATGATTCCAGCGGGAAAGTCAGATGTAAAAACAGCCTAAATGCGGGAGGAAACAGCACTTCCTCTCGCATTAAAGAGCCATGTGACCACAGCCTCCATCGGACAGCTTCTAGGGTTGCCAACCCCCAGGTGGGGCCTGGAGATCTCCTGTTCTTACAACTGATCTCCAGATGACAGAGATCAGTTGCCGTGGGGGAAATGGCTGCGTGGGGGGGCTCTGTGGCATTGGATGCTGCCCTTCCCAAGCTCCAACCCCAAAATCCTTAGGTGTTTTTCCCCACCCAGAACTGACTACTCAAATTTCCCATTCAAGCACCCCCAGCAAAACCCTTTTCCCTTCCAAACCAACCTTCCTCTGGGGCCATATAACGTCTGATTTATTGTTCAGTCTAATTAATTAAGCGATGGTTGGGTTCATTTAAATTACCACCATCAGAAGCCTTATCCAAACCAAGCAACTGAAGGGTTACACCACAGTAATTAAAGACTGCCGTCACTCGAAATGAAAAGGAAAGCGGAAATCTAAGAAACTGGTCGATCACAGATTAGTTTAATCACTTGAGGTTTCCAGTGCTCCTGCCGTTTTCAGGAAAGGGATTTGTCTTTGTTTCCCTAAAACGTGCAACTTTCTGAAAGCCAGTGGGGAAACTGAGGCACTCCACTTTGTTGGGCTTTTCAGATGGGCCAAAGTTTCATTCTCTGCCTCGTGGTTTAGTTTAACCAGGCCATCAAACAACAGCTTGGGTTGTCAACCTCCAGATGGAAGCTGTAGATCTCCCAGAGAAAAGGAGGGTTGTCCTTAAGGTATGCTGTCCCCGAACCGTATAGGGCGGTAAAAGTCAATACCGGCATCTTCAGTTGGGCCCTGGAGCAATTTGGGAGCGAGTGTAGATGGAACAAGACTGGAACAAAATCATCACTATGACTCACTCTGCACATTCTAGCTGCAACATTCTGTACAAATTAGAAGAAGAAGAAGAAGAAGAAGAGATTGGATTTATACCCTGCCCTTCACTTGTAGTCTCAGAGCGGCTTACAAACTCCTTTCCCTCCCCCTCCCCACAACAGACACCCTGTGAGGTAGGTGGGGCTGAGAGAGCTCTGAGACAACTGTCCTTGAGAGAACAGCTGGTACAGAGTTATGGCTTGCCCAAGGTGATCCAGCAGGTGCAAGTGGAGGAGTGGGGAATCAAACCCGGTTCTCCCAGATTAGAGTCCGCGCACTTAACCACTGCACCAAACTGGCTCTTACTTTGTGTCAAATGTTTGGTGTAGTGGTTAAGAGCCCAGACTTTAACCTGGGAGAACTGGGTTTGATTCCTCACTCCTCCACATTCAGCTGCTGGTGTGACCTGGGGTCATTCATAAGTTCTTTCAGAGCTGTTCTCTCAAGGGCAGTTCTCAGGAGAGCTCTCTCAGACCCACCTACCTCACCGGGTGTCCATTGTGGGGAGGGGAAGGGGAAAGGGATTGTAAGCCACTCTGAGACTCCTTCGGGTAGTGAAGGGCCAAGTATAAATCCAATCTCCTCTTCCCTTTTTCTGGACAGTCTTCAGGGGCAGCCCCACATATAGTGCATTGCAGTAATCTAACCTAGATGTTACCACGGCAAACACAAGTGTGCAAAATTTTAAAATTCTTTCCCAGTTGAAAGCAAACTTGAGAAGCAAAGAGAGAGAGAGAGAGAAGGAATGGCTGTGATCTCGTTAGCTAGAGAACAAGAGCCACTTTGAAAGGAAAGCAGTGATTTTGTGTTAAATGGTCACACACTGAGTCTCGGGGCTGGTTCCCAAAGTCCAAACACTTGTTGTTCCATTCAGCTGTGCCAATTTTATTGTACATAGTCTGCTTTTCTCAGTGGGACCCAAGGCAGATGACACAAAGTAAGTTGATTCAGTCGACAATAAGGAACATCCAATAAAGCAATGCGATAGGATTTGTATAGTCAAGATCTGGAACCCACCGCAAATCTGACGAGAACTGAAGCAGATCATAAATTATGCATTAATAAGAGCCAGTTTGGTGTAGTGGCTAAGAGCGTGGACTCTAATCTGGGAGAAATGGACTTGATTCCCCACTCCCCCCCATACAGCCAGCTGGGTGACCTTGGGCCAGTCACAAGTTCTCTCAGAGCTGTTCTCTCAAGGACAGCTATGGAATGAGCCTTCTCAGCCCCACCTATCTCACAGGGTATCTGTTGTGGGGAGGGGAAGGGAAAGGAGATTTTAAGCCGCTCTGAGACTCCAAGTGAGTGAAGGGTGGGGTATAAATCCAATCTCTTCTTCTTAAACAATGCAAAAACAACAGAGAAGGACGCTGCTGGCAGCAACTGGCGGCATAAGCTGTACACAGCAGTGTAGATCAGAGTCCCTAACCTTTTACCAAACTGCCCTTCTGAAACCTACAACCTGAGTAGAAAAGCCTCCTGAAGTATCTACATGTAATAATCTTAAAGAAAACTGCTTTAAAGTGATGTATAGATGATACATGACTCCGAAAAAAATTGCAAATATTGGTCAAAATATGTCTAATAAGTGTTGGAAATGTAAACAAAAAGAAGGTTCGTTATATCATATGTGGTGGACTTGTGATAAAGCAAAAAGTTTTTGGTGTATGATACATGCTGAAATGGAGAAAAATTTGAAATGTAAGTTTAAAAAACTGCCTGAAATGTTACTTGGTCTAAAGTTAGAGGATGTAAACATAAGTAAAAGAACATTGATTTGGTATATGGTAACGACAGCAAGAATGGTTTATGCACAAAGTTGGAAATCGGAGAAAACTCCAGAACTATGGGAATGGTTGAGAAAACTGCTATTTGTGGCAGAAATGGACAAGAAAACCAAACAATCAAGACTCAGCGAAGTTCTCAGAAGATTGGAAAGAGTTGAAGGAATATATGGAGCGAGAGTGGAATATGAAAGACAATATTTTTACACTTTCTAACTACTGAAACGAGGGACAGAATTATAACTCAAATAATGAATTCTTAGTTGGCTGCGAAACTAAACCTTTTTTCTTTTTTAACCAATATAATTTTTAAATGTATAAAAAGTTATAATAGCTCAAAATGTTACCTTCGGAGGCAAATACTTTTAAAAGACATGTTTACCAGTTGATATATATGAAGGTGCGGGTGGAGTGGGAAGTCATTTAATGATTATATCTTTTTAGCTAAATATGCAATTTTATAGAGAATGGAATATGTATAAAAGCTAATTGCATTTGAGAATAATGGAAAAAATAAAAATTATATTGCAAAAAAAAATAGAAAGCCTCCTGTTTGGTGTAGTGGTTAAGTGCGCGGACTCTAATCTGGGAGAACCAGGTTTGATTCCCCACTCCTCCACTTGCACCTGGCTGGATGACCTTGGGCAAGCCATAGCTCTGTACCAGCTGTTCTCTCAAGGACAGCTTGGGAAAGGGCTCTCTCAGCCCCACCTACCTCACAGGGTGTCTGTTGTGGGGAGGGGAAGGGAAAGGAGTTTGTAAGCCGCTCTGAGACTCCCTTGGGGAGTGGAGGGCGGGGTATAAATCCAATCTCCTCTTCTTCTTCTTCTTCTTCTTCCTGAAGAAGAGTGCAGGCACACAAAAGCTTATACCCAGAATAGGTTGACGGGGGACATGATGGCTCTCTTAAAGCATTTGAAGGGCTGTCACTTGAAGGAGGGCAGGGAGCTCTTCCTGTGGGCAGCAGGGGAGAGGACTCGCAAGAATGGGCTGAAATTAAGGGCGGGGAAGGTACCGGCTGGATCTTTGGGGAAACTGTTTTACAGTCCGAGTTGTGCAACAGCGGAATGGGCTGCCTAGGGAGGTGGTGAGCACTCCCTCACTGGCAGGCTTGAAGCAGCGGCTGGACAAACCCTTGTCAGGGATGCTCTAGGCCAGGGGTGGGCAAATTGCGGCCCGCGGGCCACATGCGGCCCGCCAAGACGGCCATGTGGTTTCAGTCAGGTCTCCGTTGGGCCCGGAGCGCAGAGAAGCCCAGAGCACAGAGAAGCATTGTTATTATTATAGATGCTCTTCGACGGACATTAACTTGCAGGCTGTGCTGAGAATCTCAACAAGCAATCTCACTCCTGAGTTCAAAAAAATTGTAGAAAAGTGTGATAGGGTACATTTGTCTCATTAAACTGATTCTAAAATTAAATGTGCTTGCAGCTAGAGATGATATGAAATTAGCACAATGAATAAGTGGAATCAAACTACCACTATTTTATTTAATTTATATTTATTGATTTTTATGATACAATTTATACCTTTTCTGAAATGCAAAGTTAAGTAATGAATGCAATCATCTTAAAAGGTGCGGCCCTCCACTAACCTCCACTCCCACAAAGTGGCCCCCGAGCCAAAACAATTGCCCACCCCTGCTCTCGGCTGATCCTGCGTTGAGCAGGGGGATGGACTAGAAGGCCTGCATGCAGTGCTCCCTCTAAGCTGAGTTACTGGGAGCGAGTTCACAGTTTTTTAGCCTCCGGCTCACACATTTTTGTCTCGGCTCAGGAAGGGGACAGCTCCAGAGCAAACTAATTTCTGCAGCAGCCAAATCGTTCGCTCACAGCTTTAATGCCAGTAGCTCACAAAGTAAAACTGTTGCTCACAGAACTCCACAGCTTAGAGGGAGCACTGCCTGCATGACCCCTTACAACTCCGTGAGTTTATGGTCCGGTGATTCTAATAAAACTTAGTTCATCTCAAAAGTGCCATTTTACTCAAACTTCCTTCGGTTTTGCACTGCTTGCGGAAAGCCAGGAGAAAAGGAGCCGCCCTGACCTCTTCAGGCAGGCCATTCCACAAGGTGGGGGTCACAGCGGAGAAGGCCCTGCTGTATGGGCAGTTGTTGACTTAGCCCATTTGTAGGTTGGCACCTGAAGATCTCTCAGAATTACAATCCAATGCACCCTCTAAGCTGTGGAGTCCTGTGAGCAAAAACTCTACTTTGTGAGCTACTGGGCATTAAAGTTGTGAGCGAGCGATTTGGCTACTGCATAAAGTAGTTTGCTCTGGAGCCATCCTTCCTGAGCGAAGACAAAAATGTGTGAGCCGGAGGCTAGAAAACTGTGAGCTAGCTCACACTAACTCAGCTTAGCGGGAACACTGATTACAACTGATCCCCAGACCACAGAGACCAGTTCCCCTGGAGAAAATTCCCTGAGCCAGCCCTGGGGCAGAGGGTGGATTGCATGGGGATTCTGAGTCGCTGTAACCGATCTGAACACGCACGGGAGCCTTTGCTTCCGAGATCCTTTGCCTCTGTGCTGTTCACACATTGCCGAAGGGAGCATCACAAACGATGGATGCAAAAGTGAAATACATCACTCCAGAAGTTGCCCTTGGCAGGAACGACTTTTGTTTCAGAACTTCTGTGGGAGAGAGCTTTGATGGTACCAAAAGATCAAAGAGCGGCTTGTCAGGGAAAAAAGGTTTCAGAACTATCGGGTCACTTACCTGAGAATGCAGGATCCAGAAAATAACCCTTTTATGTCGTAGGTTTCTAAAGATGGAGCAAACCGGTTTGCCTGCCTTCATCCTTCAAAGTGCCTTTCCCTTCTTGATCCGCCAGTTTCCTCGGATGGCCTTAATTACCTTTATAGCAAAGAGGCAGCTAGAAAGAGAGGTGAGATGAAGGGGGGGAGAGAGAGCGCGCTCAAAACTTGTTGAAGAAGAAACTCCAGAGCAGAATTTTTTCTTTTTTTTTAGGGATGATGGCAGAGCTAGATACTGAATTTGGGCTTTAACTTTTCATCGTCTATCCATCGCAGTTGGCTTCTTGTCCAGAGAAGGCCCTAAAACTTTTAAAATTAGGAAAGCCACAAATTTATTTTCTTTTTCTTTTCTTTTCTTTTTTTTGAGATATTTTAGTACGTTTTCATCCCTCCTATTTTACAATCTATAGTTTCACATTTTCTTAAAGTGAGAGTACAAATATTATCCCAACCAGGAGTACAGTTTGGACCAAACATCGCTTGGATCCATTCTATTGTCCATAGAGATTAAATAACTCAGTCTGTCCATCTCTGCCCATCCCAAAATCTTTTGAGCTATTTCTTCTTTGTTCAGTAGTGTAGAAAGTTTCCAGTATTTGGCCTGTAAAATGCGAGCTGCAGTCAGGATACATGCCAGTAGTTTTTGTTCAGTCTTCAATAGTCCCTCTGGTAGCATGTTTAACAAGTAAATTTCGGGTTGTAGACTTGGAGAGCCAGTTTGGTGTAGTGGTTAAGTGCGTGGACTCTAATCTGGGAGAACCAGGTTTGATTCCCCACTCCTCCACTTGCACCTGGCTGGATGACCTTGGGCAAGCCATAGCTCTGTACCACCTGTTCCCTCAAGGACAGCTTGGGAAAGAGCTCTCTCAGCCCCACCTACCTCACAGGGTGTCTGTTGTGGGGAGGGGAAGGGAAAAGGAGTTTGTAAGCCGCTCTGAGATTCCCTTGGGAGTGGAGGGCGGGGTATAAATCCAAGCTCTTCTTCTTCTTCTTCTTCTTATTTCAATATCCATAATTTCAAAAATCATCCTCTTTACCATCATCCAAAATTTTTGCACATTATTACAAGTCCACCAAACATGATAAAAGGAGCCCTTCTTCTTCCCACAAATCCAACATTTATTAGATACATTTTTAAAACATTTGCTTAATCTATCTGGAGACCAGTATGAATGGTAGAAAAGTTTATAAATGTTTTCTTTATAGTTTACCGCTTTTAAGAATTTTACTGATTTCCAAGTTTTGGCCCATCTATCTAGATCTATATTATAGCCTATATCTTCCATCCATTTTATCATCACTGGTTTTACTTCCTCTTCTTGCATTTCAAGGTTTATAATTAAACCATATATTTTTAAAATTAATTTCATCATGAACGTATTCGACAGTAGGTCGAAGTTGGAATCCAGGGGCCCCTTTAAGACCAACGAAGTTTGATTCTGAGTATAAGCTTTCACGTGCACACACACTTCCTCAAAATCAAAAGGTGAGAGAGCAAAGTTCGAGTCCAGGGGCACCTTTAAGACCAATAAAGTTTTTGTCTGGGTATAATCTTTTGTGTGCATGCACACTGTTTCATTTAGATTCAGGTGGGGTTGCCGTGTTGGTCAGAAGCAACAGAACAAAGTTTGAGTCCAGCGGGCACCTTTAAGACCAACCAAGTTTCATTCTGGGGATGAGCTTTCCATCAGTAGAACATATCTTGTGCAGTTGTGACTGGGGTTGCCAGCCTCCAGGTGGGGCCTGGGGATCTCCCGGTTTTACAACTGATCTCCAGCTGACAGAGATCAGCTCCCCTGGAGAAAATGGCTGCTTTGATGGGTGGACTCTATGGCATTGTACTATGCTGAGGTCCATAGGCGTCAACTTCAGCCCCCCCCCCAGGAAATTGGAAAGTCTATGCCCTTGCTGAGGCCCCTCCCCTCCCACACCCCGCCCTCTCCTGGCTCCACCCCCAAAGTCTCCAGGTATTTCCCAACCCAGACTTGGCAACCCTAGTTGTGACAGTCAGATGTGCCAATCACTGAATCAGTTTGGTCCACATTAACTACTCGAAGGTTCACTGGATGTGTTGATTGCACCGAGATTTCTTTCCGATACAGTGTATGCAGGAAAACACAGCTGATCCAAACTTATCGTCAACTACTCATGTTGCTCAGAATTACCTCGATCAGAGGTCCCCAGCGCGGTGCCCAAGGGTGCGAGGATACCTGCCCACACATTCCCTGGTGCCCACCGAGTGATTTTAGAAAGTGGGTGGGGCTCTCGGCCAGCAGGGCTTCTAATTGGCCACTGGAGATCTGACTGGCTGGGCAGATTAAAGTTGATCCAGCTGCAGCTACCACCACAGCCTTGGGTTTATTGTCTCTCTCTCTTCTCTTTCCCAGTGTGTTTTTTAAATTATGCCTTTTCTCCCCTGCATTTGGGCTTCCTCTCCGTGGCCGGCTCCGCCTCCTGTGGCAGCCATTTTGTTGTTACGCCCACCACCCTGTTTCAGAATTCCAGAGGTGCCCTCAGGCTCAAAAGGGCTGTGAAACCCTGACTTTAGGTGAACACTGAATGGATTTTTTAAAAAAGAAAACAACTGGCATTTATTCAGGGGTCCGTTGGAGCAGGAGCGCACAGGAGCGCAGCTCCGGGAGTGAGGAGCCCAGGGGGCGGGCACATGACCAAGCCCCGCCCCCTCCTCGGCTTCCCCGAGCAGTGCAGAGGCGCAGCGCCCCGGGGAAAGCCCGGCTAGGGTCTTTATTGTTTTTAATGTTTTGTTTTAATATTGATAATTTTATTATTGTTCCTTTTATGACTGTGTGCTGCTTTTCCAGAGGCTTGCTCAAGGTGGCATATACATTTTCTAAGTATACCATTTTTTATCTGGGCACATGGCACATAAGTACTGGAGAAATTTCACCAACCCTTCAGCAGCTTCCACCCCATCAGTTTGGTGTAGTGGTCAGGAGTTGGACTCTAATCTGGGAGAACCGGGTTTGATTCCCCACTCCTCCACATGCAGCTGCTGGTGTGACCTTGGGCCAGTCACAAGTTCTCTCAGAGCTGTTCTCTCATGAGCAGTTCTCAAAAGACCTCTCTCAGCCCCACCTACCTCACAGGGTGTCTTGTTGTGGGGAGGGGAAGGGGAAGGGATGGGTGGTGCACATGTCCTGGGTATTTCAAGACTACTTGAAACCTGGTGGTTTCAAGGGAGCAGGAAGAGAATGAGGGTGTGTTCTTGACGCTTGTTTTTATTGCCCAAAGTATTGGATGGGGAAGGGAATGGAGGAAGAGCAGGTCAGTTTCACTTACCTGGGGAGTGGAGCCTGAGGGGTGGGTGTTGCCTTCTGACACACTTCCGGTATGTTAGGGGGTGTGGCATATGCAAATGAGTTATGCAAATGAGTTATGCTAATGAGCTCCTGCACCTCTTTTTCTACAAAATGACCCCTGCATTTATTTATGATTGACTTGTATGATTTAAATTTTAGATGATCTCAGCTATTGCCTGCCCAGCAAAGCTATGGTGCAGCTGAGATGGATTAGGCGAAGTGAGAATGTGCATGCACAAAAAGCTAGTTGAGTGGCACTGCACTGTCTGGAGCAACCTGACGAACAGCCGCAAATGGGTTGGCAAGCAGATTTAGTATTTATTTATTTATTATTTCATATTTATATCCCACCCTCCCTGCAAGCGGGCTCAGGGCAGCTCACGAGGGCACACAGTGCCAAACCCAGTGCAACTTAAAAAATTTAAAATACAATAACAATAATAAAACAATTACATTTAAAGTGCTTCCAATCATAATAATAGTCAAAATTCAGGTAGCTTCCTCTCAGGGTCGGAGTCCAGCCACGCATGAACATCCGGCCTGGGCTGCATTCAGGGCCAACCCTCATAGCTGGTGTTACTCGCGATGGAAGATGATGCTAACGGTGGTGACTCCTAGTCAAAGGCCTGGCGGAAGAGTTCCATCTTGCAGGCCCTGTGGAACTGCATAAGATCCCGCAGGGCTCTGATCTCCTCCGGGAGCTCATTCCACCAGTAAGGAGCTGCCACCGAGAAGGCCCTAGCCCTGGTTCCGGCGAGCCTGGCCTCCCTAAGGCCCGGGACGCAGAGTTGGTGTTGCGACCCAGACTGAAG
The DNA here is from genome assembly GCA_029233225.1 of Lepidodactylus listeri. NCBI lineage: Eukaryota > Metazoa > Chordata > Lepidosauria > Squamata > Gekkonidae > Lepidodactylus > Lepidodactylus listeri. The sequence continues at coordinate 6,222,662 of JARCFY010000021.1, read as the reverse complement.
TGCCCGCTGGGGTATATACAGGGAAAGGCGGTCCTCAGGTATGTTGGACCCTGACCATATAGGGCTTTAAAGGTAAGTACCAGCACCTTGAAGTGAATTCGGTATGCTATAGGCAGCCAGTGCAGAGCCACCAGCACAGGCCGGATGTGGTCCCACTTTGTGAGGTCCATCAATAGCCTGGCTGCGGCATTCTGCACCAGCTGCAGCTTCCGGATTTGCAACAGGGGCAGACTGGTGAACAGGATGTCACCCAAACAGGTGATGTGGAATACCTTGGACCCAGCCTTAGGGGCGGTTTGTAGAACAGGTCTGAGGACATTTCATGTGCGTTATGTAAACCAAGTTGTAGCCTGACTTTTTATTTACTATGAAAGGAGGTGGAGGAGGAGGCAGCAGAGACTGAATTATACCCAGCTCTTCACTACCCGAAGGAGTCTCAGAGTGACTTACAGTCTCCTTTCCCCTCCTCTCCCTTCCCCACAACAGACACCCTGAGAGGTAGGTGGGGCTGAGAGAGCTCTGACAGAAACTGCTCCTGAGAGAACATAATTATGAAATAATTTGTGACAGACTCAAGGTCACGCCAGCAGCTGCACGTGGAGGAGTGGGGAATCAAACCCGGTTCTCCCAGATTAGAGTCCTCTTGCCTAACCGCTACATCAAACTGACCCTGGGTGGTGAGGCTAGCCAGAACCCACTAGGTCTCAGAGGTTAAGCAGGGTTGGCCCCAGTTAGTACTTGGATGGGAGACCACCAATAAAGTCCAGGGTTGCTATGCAGAGGCAGGCAACGGCAAACCAGCTCTGAACATCTCTTGCCTTGAAAATGCTGGCAGAGTTTAAATATGCAAGGAAGCGGAGCACTGACTGTTTAGAGAAAAATACGAGGGTTTATTAAAGAAGAACAAACTGTTGTAGAGCATAGAAGAGAGAGAACCTTCACTGTCTAATCTAACTGCTGGAGGAGAAACGAAGAGCAGTGGGAAGTCTCCAGAAGAGCCAATCAGGAGGCAGCGAGGACGCAGTTGGAAAAAGTGGGCACTTCCTTGTCTAGCTGGGCTGACTGCCAGTCTTTCACCTCTCCCCCTTTAGGGTGATCTTCAGATCTTCATAAGTCTGCACTAAAGACATTGCATTATTACAACAGAAAAGCCATAGTATGCTGCAATATGACGACGCTTTCCACCATAAAAGTATAGAGAAGACGAGATTGGATTTATCCCCCGCCCTTCACTACCAGGAGGAGTCTCAGAGCGGCTTACAATCTCCTTTCCCTTCCCATTCCCACAACAGACACCCTGTGAGGTAGGTGAGGCTGAGAGAGCTCTTTTGAGGACTGCTCTTTCCAGAACAGCTCCAAGAGAACTTGTGACTCACCCAAGGTCACACCAGCAGCTGCAAGTGGAGGAGTGGGGAACCAAACCCGGTTCTCCCAGAGGAGTACCAGGCCAGCTGGTTTGGGCCACTTTTAGCTCACGGTACTAGTTACCCACTACCAACACAGGTGGAAGGACACAGTTCAGGAAGGAAAGGGGGAAATATTTCTCTTCCCCTTGGATCTGGAGGTTAGGCTGGCTGATAGAGATCAACGTTGATTCTTTCTGCAGCTGTGTGGGCCCTGATTGTACCCCAGGCTCACGCAGAGAGCCGGCCACAAAGGCTAGCCCCTTCGGCAGAGCAGCAGAGTAGACACGGGTTTGCAAGCCAAGACAGACAAACGAGAAGATGGATGCGGCCATTAGCAGAAGCAACCCGGCTGGCTGTTGAAGAGCCGCCACCCAGCACTTTAATAGCTTGAGCTGCATGGTTTTTAAGCTCAAGAGACAGCCTGTAAATCAAAGGAGAATATGCACACTCTTTCTCTCTCTTCCCCTTTTCAGCCCCCTTTGCCCCACAGCGAGACTAGCTGCAGAACGCCTTTTTCATAAAAGCAGCTGTCCTGAAATTACCGCTCCTTAAGGGGCTGGGAAGAGCAGTTTAATTCTTGCAGGGCGTTGTTACCAGCGAGTAGTAAATCAGTCTTTTCGGAGAAGACTTTGGACTTGGAGGTGGTGGAAGGGATAAAGATGTATGTTAAGGGAGAAGGTTAACTTCTTCCACAAAGAGGAGTTTGCAGATTAAGAATCTATGACCTCTGCTTCTGGATATAATGCATTATTGACCTGTGGAACTCATTTCCACAAGATGCCACACTGGTTGCCTGCTTAGATGTGTTACACTACGCTTACTTCCTCCTCAAGTCTGCCAGAAGGATTTTTGATCAGATGTGCATGCACTGGCAGTTCTGTGCTTGAAACTCAGGCCCATAGGACCCAATTCTGACAAGGACAGCAGCATACAGGGAGAAAATGCCCCCCTCTGCTGTCGCCCATGCAGTTTTCTTGATGCCCGAGAGCCTCAGAGATTTGCTATTTGTCCCTCCAGGGAAATTTACAAGAACTGATGGCTGCACATAAGTTTCTCCAGCAAGGCAAAGGGGTGGATCCCAGAGCTGGGGAAATGGTACGGGGGCGGGGAGCTTAAACCCCTTCACCTAACACATCCTGATCGTGATCCGGATTGGGTCCCTCACACACTTGGGATGTGAATTTTGAGCACGGTGGCACATCTGAGCAAAAGTCCTCAGTTGGGGTGGGGACCAGTGTTCCCTCTAAGCTCAGTTAGTGTGAGCTAGCTCACAGTTTTTTAGCCTCCGGCTCACACGCTTTTGCCTTCGCTCAGGAAGGAGGGCAGCCAAATCGCTCGCTCACAACTTTAATGCCAGCAGCACACAAAGCAGAATTTTTGCTCGCAGGACTCCACAGCTTAGAGGGAGCACTGGTGGGGACTTAAAGATAATGTGACATATCGTTAGACCCTAAGAGAGCTTTAAGAGGGTTTTGACTACGGGTGGCCAAACTTGCTTAACGTAAGAGCCACGTAGAATAAAAGTCAGGTGTTTGAGAGCCACAAGACATGAGCAAAGATTACACACACATTTTTATTGAAAAATATGCAAATTTGCTTTTTATTAACAATGAGATTGCCAAAAATAAAAACAAAAGGGGTCAAAACAGATATTGATAATGATATTTATTTGTCCAATGATATTTATCTGTCTGCTAATGATATTTATTTGTCAGAGAGAGAGAGAGAGGAAATAAATGAGGGAGGGAGAGGTGGAAAGAAAGCAATTTTAAATGCATCCTCCAAACCCCCTCCCCTAGCTGGCTGGCTTGGAGAAGGGATTTAAAGAGACAAATGCCTTCTCCAAGCCAGCCAGCGGGGGCAGGGGCTTTGAAAACACATTTAAAGTTAGAGTTGCTTTCTTTCTCTGTTTCCCCCACACACCTCAAGCCTACCGGGGGGGGGGGACACTGGCTGGGGAAGGGAAGACCGATCGGGGAGGCATACCTCGCCTGCGCTTCCCCAGCTGCCCTGCTGCGAGCCACAGTATATGTGTGAAAGAGCCATGTGTGGCTCCCAAGCTGCAGTTTGGACACCCCTGGCTTAGATAAACACATGGATTTGTCCATTAATAGATACCTCCTCCTCCTCCTCTTCTCCATCAACTTCTTCATGTTCAGAGACACTATATCTAACAGATATACTAGACGTATTTCTACACTTTTTTGTAGGTGTCCTGGAAGAAAAAGAACGTTGGACTAGACGGCCTCATCCCTCTTCATACGGGGTCAAGTCCTCAGCTGCCCTTTTAATATTTATTTCATTTATTCATTTCTACCCCACCTTTCTCCTCAATGGGGACCCAAAATGGCTCACATCCGTCCCCTCTCCTCCATTTTATCCTCACAACAACCCTGTGAGGTAGGTTAGGCTGAAAGTGTGTACCTGGCCCAAAGTCACCCAAACCGGCTCCCATGCCATGAGTGGGGTCTCCCAGACGCTAGTCCGACACTCTTAACCAGTAACCACTCCACCACCCTGCCCACTACAAACAAGATCTTTCTCTCCATGCTCTGCTTCTTTGCTCTCGCTCGGACCAGACCACATTTAATTCTGGAAAGATCCAGATCAAGTGACAGGAGGCGAGGGGTGGACGTGTTTGGCCATGCGAGGATCTGCACCCTCGCCTTTCCGGGGAGGGAAATTATGTGCAACCCCATCTCTGTAAATTCCTCCCTGGGAGAGTTTCAGCGCCGAGGAGCCTTGTCTCTTAATTGGTAACGTGGCCACTTAGGGATGCTGGAATGTAATTAAGCCGTCGCCACGGCAACCAAGGCACCTTGACAAGCAGATGACAAACAACGCCTGCTGGATCCTTTGGGAAGGCAGAGGATAAATGTGCCCGCTGCAGCCCGAACAACCATGCAAAGGTGCACCCTTTGGCACTAGGAGAGGGAAGGCCGGGGTTCTTCAGCACCCAGGGTGGACAAAGGAAGGAAGAGGGGAGAAAGGGACACTTGCAAAAGCATCTAGGGCTACGCCAGAAAGATTCCTTTCACCTTATTGCCATTTGAAATATTTATATACCTAGGGCTCCAACCCCCGGTTGGGCAGTTCCTGGCTCATTGGGGGGCAGAGCCTGGGGAGGGCAGGGTCTGGGGAGGGGAGAGACCTCACCCCAGCAGAGTATAATGCCACAAAGTCCACCTGTTGGCCTGACTGCTCTGGTTTATGTGTAGCAATCGGCACTATAACAGGTTCTTGCCAACTATACCAAGGTCCCACCTCCCCGGTAGTTCTAAGTAAATAGGCGTACAACAAGGCGGTTTCTATCAATGATGTTTACTACAAAATATTAGGCAGGCATACAAGGAAAACAATAAAACCACATACATACAGAAGTCTAGGGGAAATCGGATAGAAAATAGCACGTTTGCATGAGTAGGAGTATTGTTAAGAGGGAATCTCGTTACCTGGGTTGGTAGAGGTTGAGTCTCTTCCACGAGAAGAATAGAGGAAGGGTGGCTGGAAGATCTAAGGAGCAAGGTCTGAACCTGCAAACACACGCTCCGGTCCCGGCTGCGCAAACCAGGAATTCAAGATGGAGTCTAGGTACTTAGTCAAAAGGATGGAATTGGAAGAGGGTAGAAAAGGCTAGTCGTAAGAGAGAGAGATTCTTGCTGGGCAAGATCTTTTAACAGGTGGCATTTGGGCGGGTTGCGCTGACCACGTCCCACTGTCACACCCAGTAGGTTGTCCGTCATTTCTAGGTTTCCTATTGGTTAGTGTCATAGTTAGGAGGGGGCAGGAAGGAGTGGGCAATATTGCAACACTAAAATGCTAATCAGGAGCTAACACCTGGCCAACTGGTCAGTCTTCTTGGCGCCATTCTCTGGTCCCGTGATGGCTTCGTGATGGCTTCGGCCGGGTCACTCGATGGACAGTAATCAGTTGCTAAGCGACTAATCTCTTTACTGGAATAGCTGGGGGCAGGTGTGAGAGGAGGCCAGTGTAGAGAGAAAAGGACTCTTTGAAATGGAGTCTTGTTCTTGTAGAATGGTGGCTCTCATGTGCGGTAGATGTAAGAGCTTCTTTGAAATGCATTTCAACTTCTTCTTGAGAGTGTTCTTTGAGGTGTATTCTCATGCTCTTCCTGAGAGATATACCTTTGAAATGGAGGTGGATTTCTCATGCAGTGGTGAGCTTTGGAGGAAGTCTCTCCGCTGTGGGCTGGAGCCTCTCATGGCTGTAGAGAGTGCTTTTGCCTTAGGCCGAGAACCAAACCCCAAAGGTCAAACTTATGTTATCAAAGTTCATAGGAGTGTATCAAATAATGTTCTACTGGCTTATACACCCTCCAAAGCAGCCACTTTCTCCAGGGGAAATGACCTCAGAGGTCAGTTGCATTTCGGGGTCTCCAAAATTGGCAACTCACTCTCTATACTTCCCTTCACCAGAGAGAAGAATCCATGTCATGGTATCACAACACCAACCGTAAATCAACACACCGCGGGGAAAACAGCTCAGTTTCAAAACTGTTGGGTTATAGGACTGTGCCCATTGCCAGTCTGCACGGGAATGCCTCCAGCCTCTCCCAAAATGCCAAGAAGGATGGGCCCTTGGCCAGTCTTCGGCTATTCCAGAACTGGGTTTAGGAAAGACAAGATGGGGCACCCGCGGTACTCACAGGGGGGAGTACCCTAGTCCTTCTGGGCCCCCCCTGGGGCAAGTGGCGGCGAGCCTCGCTCTCCTCCACCCCCCTCCCCAGGGCAAGTGGCGGCGGTGAGCCCCGGCGCTCCTCCAGCCACCCCCCCATCGGCGACAGTGAGCCTTGAGCAGCTCACAGTCACTGGACCCGCTGAGCCTCCCCCACTGCTTCCCTCCCGCCCTCCCACCCCCGTTCTCATTTGGGCTCAAGTGGCGCTAAGCCACTCGGGCCCAGTGTTTTGGGCCCCCCACCCCGGTGCTTCTCCCTCCCTCCCGGCTCGTTCAGGCCTGAGTGGCGCTAAGCCACTCGGACGCAGCGTCTCCCCCCCCCTGCGCTTCCCTCTCTCCCACCCCCTCAGCCCGTTCTCATTTGGGCCTGAGTGGCGCGAAGCCACTCAAGCCCGGCGTTTCGGCCCCCCCTGCCCCGGCGCTTCCCTCCCTCCCTCCTGGCCCATTCTTGTTCCCTCCCCCCAACCCCCTCCCCCGTTCTCCAGACGGCGAGCTTCTTCCCCTCCCTCTCCCTGCCCTCTTCAACAGCGGCAGCGGCGAGGCCCGCCGCGCGCCAACCCCCCCACAGCTAAAGCGTTTTCTGCGCGTGCGCAGAGAACACTTTAACTTTTCGGGGGATTTAACTATCCCCCGAGAAGTTTTTTAAAGTTTTAGGATATTTCTGCAAGCGGGGGGGGGGAGTTACCCCCCACCTGCAGAACCCCCCCCTCTGCCCTCCAAGTGCCCCCGCGCGCGGATTTAAGTATCCGCACACGGGGGGGGCACTTGGGAATTAGATATATAGATAGATCTCCTCCTGGGAGTCTGGGGTCACAAAATATGGATGCGTCCCACACATGCAAAATCCCGGTGGGTCGCCGTGTTGGTTTGAAGCAACAGAATACAGTTTGAGTCCAGCGGCACCTTTAAGACCAACAAAGTTTAATTCCGGGTATCAGCTTACCCAGTTACTTTTAACTTCCGTAACATGTCTGCATTGGGGGGGGGGGGGCAACCTCCAAAAACCACCGTTTTCTCTGGGGAAACTGATTTTGTGTGTGTGTGTGTGTTTGCATTTGCGTGTGTGTGCATGCATGCCTGTGCCTGGAAGCAGGGGTCATTTCGTAGAAAAAGAGGTGCAGGAGCTCATTAGCATAACTCATTTGCATATGCCACGCCCCCTAACATACCGGAAGTGTGTCAGAAGGGCACACCCACCCCTCAGGCTCCTCTCCACAGGTGGGTGAAACTGACCTGCTCTTCCTCCCTTCCCTTCCCCATCCAATACTTGGTGCAATAAAAATAAGCGTCAAGAACACACCCTCATTCTCTTCCTGCTCCCTTGAAACCACCAGGTTTCAAGTAGACTTGAGATACCCAGGACATGTGCACCACCCATCCCTTTCCCTTCCCTTCCCTTCCCCACAACAAGACACCCTGTGAGGTAGGTGGGGCTGAGAGAGGTCTTTTGAGAACTGCTCATGAGAGAACTGCTCTGAGAGAACTTGTGACTGGCCCAAGATCACACCAGCAGCTGCACGTGGAGGAGTGGGGAATCAAACCCGGTTCTCCCAGATTAGAGTCCAGCTCCTGACCACTACACCAAACTGATGGGGTGGAAGCTGCTGAAGGGTTGGTGAAATTTCTCCAGTACTTATGGGCCATGTGCCCAGATAAAAAATGGTATCCTTAGAAAATTTAGATGCCACCTTGAGCAAGTCTCTGGAAAAGCAGCACACAGTCATAAAAGGAACAATGATAAAATTATCAATATTAAAAGAAAACATTAAAATCAATAAAGACCCTAGCAGGGCTTTCCCCGGGGCGCTGCGCCTCTGCACTGCTCGGGGAAGCCGAGGAGGGGGCGGGGCTTGGTCATGTGCCCGCCCCCTGGGCTCCTCATTCCCAGAGCTGCGCTCCTGTGCGCTCCCGCTCCAACGGAGCCCTGCCTGGAAGTCATGGCAACCTCTGGCGACTCCTACTGGGGCACGGAGGACGTTCAGAGAAGAAACCCCTGCCTCTGGCCTCCCAGCTCTGGTATTCTCTGGAGGTCTCCCATCCAAATACTTTCCAGGGTCAGCCCTGCTTAGCTTCAGAGATCTAACAAGATCAGGCTAGCCTTGGCTATCTGGGTCAGGGCCAGGGAAACTGAACTTCATAGTCTGGGGATGACTTGTAATTTCAGGGGATCTCCAGGTCCCACCAGGAGCTTGGCAACCCCACCACAAGTGCTCCCCGTCGAGTGGAAACCTCATTAGGTGGAGACGGAGAGCCTTCTGCTCGCAAGCCCTTATCTCTGTTTAAGTTTCCTATTGAAGGTGCCCATCATTAGCTGGAGTGCTGGCAAGGGCTCTCAGCAGCTTCCAAGAGGCGCTTCTGAATATTCATGAAGGTGTGAACAGAATGTGGGAAAGCAAACAAGGGAAAGGAAGAGAAAGGGCAGTGGTGGTGGGGACCCGTGGGTTCATTGTCCTAAAAGAAGCTCCTAATGCACTGTGGGGGGAAACAGCCTTGAATCCCCCAAACAATAGAGGATTCCCCCCCTTCTTGCTTCCATCTGCCCCTGAGTACTTTGTTTCCATCAAAACTGAGAGGTTTGGGGTTTTTTAAATCTTCACAGCTGGTGCGAGTGGCTGTCGAAGACCACAAGCATATTTATAGTCGCGTCTTGGCGGCAAATGGGGTTTTCATAGCCAAGAGACACACGGTCCAGCATGGGGTTGCTAAGCTCCAGGGGGTGGCTGGAGATTTCCTGGGTTTACAACTGGTCTCCAGACAACAGAGATCAGTTCCCCTGGAGAAAATGGCTGCTTTGGAGGGTGGGCTCTGCGGCCTTACAGGCTGCTGAGGTCCCTCCCCTCCCCAAACCCCGCCCTCCCCAGGATCCACCCCCCAAATCTCCAGGTATTTCCCATCCTAGAGGTGGCAACTCTAGTCCAGCAGCACTTTAAAGATTAACTTTTGCTTCCTCTCCCAAAATACTAGAAAAAGAAGAGAAGAGAATGGATTTGTACCCCTCCCTTCACTTGGAGTCTCAGGATGCGTTCAGATGGGCAGCTAATCCTGCCACTGGCCCGGCTCTAATTTGTTCCCGATCTTTTTTATCTGAAGTTGCATGACCAGACAGCTCTCCCGTGAATCGCTTTACTACGTGCGGACTCTGCAATGGATTGTCTAGATCAGTGGTGGCAAACCTATGGCACGCGTGCCAGGGGGGGCACTCAGAGCCCTCTCTGTGGGCACGCACGGCATCGCCCCAGCACAGAGTTCGCAAGATTGGACAGCAAAAATCACATGAACTGTTCAAAAGCATGCAAACTTTTACCTTTCAATAAAAAGTTGTTTGTATCATTTAAAGCTCTGTTATTGTGTTTTTCTTTTAAGACAAAAGATGTTAATGTATAAGTTGTTTTTTCTAAAACGAAAACCTCAGTATTCAGGTTAAATTGTCGTGCTGGCACTTTGCGATAAATAAGTGGGTTTTGGGTTGCAGTTTGGGCACTCGGTCTCTAAAAGGTTCACCATCACTGGTCTAGATGGCGTCCACCTAAAGGAGCCACGCAGTCGGGTTTTTTAAATTCTGTTTGCATGTGTGCATATGCCCCTCACTGTGTTCTTGTTTTTCTGCCATGCAAGAACTTGAATGGTAAAAGCACCGCCAGTGGTACCTTCCTCTAGGTACCCTTTTAATTAACAAAGTTCATAAATTTCCTCGGGCCATTCAGAAACATGAAAATGTCCGGAACGTTTGAGCGGAGCTCTGTGGCCATCGCACGTTTATGCGTTTATTCGCATATTGCTAAGATTTTTTTTTAAATAGCGGCCGTTGGGATGGTCTGGAGTCAGGCAATCCCAACGGGCTGATTGCGTGATAGACCGATCAGACGGGGGAAAGTCCATCATTGGCCCATCGGGAAGCATCAGCACCGGACTTTCACCAGTATCTTTTAAGTCCGGCTCCCTGGTGGGGCTAAATGGGCTGATCACGGAAGCGGCACTTTCCCCAGATGTCGCTGTCTGGACGTTCCCTTTAAATCCACCAGGCACTTGGAAGTAAGAACGGCAAGGAAAAAATCCTATCGCTTAGGCCTCAGGAACTGCTAGCTGCAGACCCAAATCCTAGCCTTTAGAAGGTCAAAGTGAGAGTCAGCCCTGATGTAAAGGGTCAGTGTTTAATTACAGTGTCGTCCTAACCAAAGTTGCATCCTTCCTAGTCCATTAAAATCAATGGGATGCACAGGTCATATCTCTGCTAGGAGGGCACTGGAAAACAGAAGGCTCCTTCCTACGTCTTCCCCCTCTCCATACCGCCATCCTTCTGGAAGTTCTGAAACTTCTGCAAGGCGTTTGACCGCAGAGAAATACTTTTCACTCATCAGATCGGTGAATGGAAACAGATTCAAGTGTCAGAGCGGAGGACAGTTCCCAGATAACAACAGCTGCTGGGATTTGTGGGGGGGGGGGGGGAGGGAGAGAAAGAAGCTCTTTTTTAACAAGTCAAAAAAGAAACAGCCTATAAATCGCAGCTGGGGAAAGGGATACAAAACAAAGGGAAAGGCGCTGAAAACATCCCCCGCAAAGGCCTGTGGTGTTTACTTGTCCATTGGCAGGGAAATAAAACCGAAGAAAGAAAATTAAAAAGTGCAGGGAAAGCTAATCATTGCAAACAGTCCAGTTCGGAGGGCCAAAGAGCCTCTCTCTCTCTCTCTCTCTTTTTGCTCAAGGAAACTAAACACGGAATACAAAACAGTGGGAAAACAGACCTAGCGCGCTTCGCTCCCCTGGCAAAGGGAGATGGTGCCTGATGCCCACTGCAGCTGCCTCTCTCCAGCCTGAATGCCTCCTTTTTTTCTCCCCTCCTTTGAAAAGATCGGCCGCACAGCCCTCATTCACCGCTTCTCCGTGTTGGCGTTTTTTGTCTCACTCAAGAAAGCTCTAATAGCCTCTCTCCAAACGGAAAGGAGGCCGCGAATCAAACTGTGCACAAAACGCTTATTTATTTACCGCGCGGATGAATGGCCTTGCTCGAGGCTGCCAAGGAGGTGTTCAGCACACAACAAAAATCAATACAATAATGGCACATGGAAATAAAAATAAATAGCCGAAAGAAGGGCGGGGAGGGCAGGAGAAGCGAAGTTAGCTGCATCACAGGGCCGGCTCGGCTCGGCTTGACTGCAGAGGGGATTCCACAGTGGTGGAAAGACACCACAGCATCAATTTGCCTCCCAAATTAGTGGAATCCATATCAGAGCCCGGAGTGACAGGGTTAGGTCCAGATCAAATTTTCCACCAACAGGAGATGTAATTTTTGCCAATTCCCTGGGCTTGTCAATTTCCAGGTGGCACCTGGAGATCTCCCACTATTATAATTCATATCCAGGCAGGAGATTTTGGGGGTGGAGCCAGGGGAAGGAGGACGTTTGGGGGGAGGGACCTTACCATAGTACAATGCCATAGAGCAGGGGTGGGCAAATTGCGGCCCGGGGGGCACATGCGGCCCGCCACAGAGTTTTTTGCGGCCCGCCGAGAAGATTTCAGGACTTCAAGAAAAATGAGGCTAAATTCAATTTGCTCTCTTATCCCATCACTGCTGATATTGATACACCACCTGAGGAGCTGCAGCTTGAACTTACTGACATGCAGTCAGATCACACTGTGAAAGAAATGTTTAATGCTGTGACATTAGTTGACTTTTACAAATCTTTGTCTGCTGAAAAAATTTCCATGTATGAAGAAATCTGCTGGGAAAATGTTCTTTATATTTGGGTCTACATATATTTGTGAGCAAAGTTTTTCTTGCATGAAGATCAACAAGAGTAAATATAGATGCTCTTTGACAGACATTAACTTGCAGGCTGTGATGAGAATCTCAACAAGCAATCTCACGCCTGATTTCAAAAAAATTGTAGAAAAGTGTGATAGGGTACATTTGTCTCATTAAACTGATTCTAAAATTAAATGTGCTCGCAGCTATAGACGATATAAAATTAGTACAATAAATAAATTGAATAAAACTACCACTATTTTATTTAATTTATATTTATTGATTTTTATGATACAATTTATACCTTTTCTGAAATGCAAAGTTAAGTAATGAATGCAATCATTTTAAAAGGTGCGGCCCTCCGCTAACCTCCGCTCCCACAAAGTGGCCCCCGAGCCAAAACAATTGCCCACCCCTGCCATAGAGTCCACCCTCCAAAGCAGCCATTTTCTCCAGGGGAACTGATCCCTGTAGTCTACAGTTCAGTTAAGAAGATACAAGAAGCCATGTTGGATCAGGCCAGTGGCCCCTCCATTCCAAAACTCTGTGTCACACAATGGCCAAAACCCAGGTGCCACCAGGAGGTTCACCAGTGGGGCCAGAACTCCAGAAGCCCTCCCACTGTTGCCCCCCAAGGAACAAGAATACAGAGCATCATTCCCCCAGAGTGTTCCCTCTATTCCTTCTGACGCCACTGATGGACCTCTGTTCCAGGTGTTCATCCAATCCCCTCTTGAAGCTGTCTATGCTTATAGCTGCCACCACTTCCTGGGGCAGTGAATTTGACGTGTTTGTGACTCTTTGGGTGAAGAAGTGCTTCTTTTTATCTGTTCTAAAACTACTGTGCGTGAATTTCATGGAGTGCCCGCAAGTTCTTGTATTGAGAGAAAGGGAGAAAAGCACTTCTTGCTCTACCTTCTCTATCCCATGCATACTTTTGGTAAAAGCGGGAGACCTCCAGGCCTCATTTGAAGATTAGCAACCCTAGTCAATGCTATCACCGTTAAGTCAGAGCAAGGGTACCCTGCCTTCTCTACTAGGATTGGCACGATGAGGCAGCTTATATGGTTTTGTGAAACAGTTTAAATGGGGGGGGGGTGTTTAAGACTGCTGTGGTAGCCCTGGAAGGGATAATGCTGTTGAAAAGCCCCCTTTCTCCGACAGTCCAGTTGCTGCTGCAATTGGCATCTCTCTAGGGGCCGCAGCCAGCCTAGAAGCCAGAGCTCCCCTCCCTAAGAGTCGCCAAGCAACCCCAGCCATGGACGTCAACAGAGTGAGGCGACACGGTTTCTCCTCGTCCAGGCCGGCCAGGGTTCCTGACGCCATGCCAGCTGCTCCTCTCCCTCTCCACAAAGGGGCTGGAGAACTGGGGCAGGGAAACCAGCGTTCAACCCACAAAGGCCTCCGAAAGGAGTTTCTCACAGTCCGTGAAACATTTACTGATTAAGCAGCTGAGAAGGAAAGATGAACCGACGGTGCCCTCGCCTCTCCTGAAGTTTGGCCTTCCGCAAAGACGTCACTCAAATCGGTCTGAGATATTTCACAGTCTGGTCGGGCAGTAGTTTCAGGGAATAGCTTTATCCTTCTGAGATATCCGGACTGTAATATTTGGTTCTCATCCTGAGGAAATCTCGCCATGAGTCCAAGTAAATAGATTTTCTAAAACCGTTTTCCGGCTTCCAATTGTGCGAAAAGATTTCTGGGGACAGCAGGTCACACCAGGAACTACATTTCACCAGATACTGGATGTCCGACTGGGGTTTTATTATGGCCAAGGTCACAGCACACCAAAGTAAGGTTGCCAGCCTCCAGGTAGAGGCTGGAGTTCTCCTGGGATTACAACTGGAGGGAACTGTTCCCCTGGAGGAAACGACCACTTTGGGAGGTGGATTCTATGGCTTCACTTTCCTGCTAAGACCCCTCCGCAGGCTCCAACCCCAAATCTCCAGGAATTTCCCAGCCTAAAGTTGGCAACCACAACTAAAGGTGAGCTTCTCCCAAAACGGGGATTTTAATTACAAGTAGAAATCTTGGCTCTATTATTAGCTGGTGCCAGTACTGTTCAAAATGCACTTCCCTGTTCTGACCAAATCCTGACCTGGCTAGCCTGATCTTGTCAGGTCTGGTTTAGCATAGGAAAAGGAGTACGACAAGGATGTATATTGTCACCTTGCTTATTTAATTTATATGCACAGTCCATCATGCGAAATGCCGGCCTGGATGAATCACAAGCTGGAATTAAGATTGCTGGGGAAAACATCAACAACCTCAGATATGCAGACGATACCACTCTAATGGCAGAAAGTGAAGAGGACCTCAAGAGCCTCTAGCTGAGGATGAAAGAGGAAAAGTGCAAAAGCTGACTTGAAACTCAACATCAAAAAAACTAAGATCATGGCATCCGGCCCCCTCACTCCTTGGCAAATAGAAGGAGAAGTCGTGGAAGCAGTGACAGACTTCACCTTCCTGGGATCCAAGATCACTGCAAATGGTGACTGCACCCATAAAATTAAAAGACGCCTGCTCCTTGGGAGGAAAGCGATGGCAAACCTAGACAGTATAACAAAAGTAGAGACGTCACCCCACCAAAAAAAGTCTGTATGGTCAAAGCCATGGTAATCCCAGTAGTGATGTATGGTTGCAACTCTGTTCCCTCTAAGCTGAGTTAGTGTGAGCTAGCTCACAGTTTTTTAGCCTCCTGCTCACAGATTTTTGTCTTAGCTCAGGAAGGAAGGCTCCAGAGCAAGCTAATTTATGCAGGAGCCAAATCACTCGCTCACAACTTTAATGCCAGTAGCTCACAAAGTAGATTTTTTCCTCACAAGACTCCACAGCTTAGAGGGAGCATTTTTGGACCATAAGGAAGGCCGAGTGCCGAAGAATAGATTCTTTTGAATTATGGTGCTGGAGAAGACTCTTGAGAGTCCCGTGGACTGCAAGGAGATCAAATCAGTCAGTCCTAAAGGAAATCAACCCTGACTGTTCCCTGGGAGGCCAGATCCTGAAGCTGAAGCTCAAATACTTTGGCCACCCAATGAGAAGGGAGCACTCCCTGGAAAAGGCCCTGATGCTGGGAAAGACTGAAGGTCAAAGAAGAAGGGGCAGCAAAGGATGAGATGGCTGGACAGTGTCATCGATGCAACAAACATGACATTAAGCAAACTCTGGAACACAACAGAAGACAGGAGGGCCTAGCGTGATGTGGTCCATGGGGTTGCGAAGAGTCGGACTTGATTGTGCGACTGAACAACAACAACAACAACAATAACATCCTACTTCCCTATCTACTGCAACAAATTACGCCACATACAGCGCTTAGCAACCATTCTCAAATCTGATCTGTAAATCGTGATCTCATTTTAATCTAATACAGCCATCTCAACTAAACGCAGAATTATGGATTTTCTCCAATTAACTCCTGCGAGCGCACTCAGTTAAAGTCTATTATTAGACCTTCGCTTGAATTGCCATCTAACACAAGATTTGGAAAGTAAGACACCTCAGACTGAGATAACAGCGTGTGATCAGTTACACGTGTCCCTTTAAGGGCAGAAAACATATCCCGGGCCAGAGATTCTCCGAGAACATTTCTATTATGAATTTCTTAAAAGTTGATGCTACCAAATCTCCAGCGGAGAGAATTAGAAACACGAGTCAAGGAAGCAGTAAATCAAAATCCCCTCCCCCCACCAAATCTTTAGCGCATAATACTTTGAGCTTGGTGGAGGAGCACCTATATTGAGCCCAGTCATCACGCAGAACCAGGGTTTCGGGTACATACATGAACATACATGAAGGTGCCATCTACTGAATCAGAACCTTGGTCCATCAAAGTCAATATTGTCTGCTCAGACTGGCAGTGGCTCTCCAGGGTCTCAGGCAGAGGTCCTTCACATCATTTCCTGCCTGGTCCTTTTAAGTGGAAATGCTGCTGGGGACTGAACTTGGGAGGAGGAGGAGGAGGAGGAGGAAGTGTGAGGCGTCTGCACTAACAGCAATAGATCAGACCTTTGGGTTAAAGCAAAGCTCTTTATTTCTAATACTGGAACAGGTACTCGATGTTTGTTAGAGATACAGAAAAAAGATGACATGGGTTAATATACCTTCAGGCATAGGTGCTTGCACATAAACATCCAATCAGAGTACATACAAAGACGCGGGAAGAAAATGGCAACCGTTTTGTCCCCACCAAAGGTGGGAAAGTTATAAAAATTCCCTTCTTGCCCTGAGTGACCCAGATGTGCGAACCCTAGGCAAAACATTTGGCCAGCGACAATAAACTAGCCTCCAAGGTTGTAACAACTTTGATAACATACTCCGAGCCTCAAAGGGGAGGGGAAGTGAACAGGACGAGATAGCTTCAGTTATTTATGTGACGACTAGGAATGTGTCAGGCCACCCTCCCGGGGAAAAAGTAACACTAAGCAGGACAGTTGTTTCTACTTCAAGGCAAGCAATAAAACATTTGGTGATAGTGAGGCACAAAGAAACAGAAAGTAACATTAGAGCAACCATAGAACAAGCAGGCTATTGTCAGATTCTGACAGGAAGAAGAAGAAGAAATTGGATTTATACCCCGCCCTTCACTTGGAGTCTCAGACCAGCTTACAATCTCCTTCCCCTTCCTCTCCCCACAACAGACACCCTGGGAGGTAGGTGAGGCTAAAAAAACTGAGAGCTAGATCACATTAGCAGCTTAGAAGGAACACTGGTCAACTTAAAACACCATTCTTAACATCCACCCACAGTCTTCTTTCTCAACTACAAGGAAGTCTGGGTCCATGGCTGTCTCTGCATCGGCTCCTATTCACCATACCACTCTCTGGATCTTAAGTGGTCCTGATAACTGAAGGTCCTACTTGCGTGTTTCTCATGTCCTTTTGTTCTTGTTTCTCCGACCCACCAGCCACGACATTTCCATCTTCTCATCCTTAAGTTGGAAGCTCCTTGAGGCAGAGACCTTGTCTCTTCATGCTACTGTTGGGGACTTGGTGGTGGAGGAAAGTGCCATCCAGTTGCAGCCAACTCAAGGTGACCCCAGATGGCTCTCAAGGCAAGAGACATTCTGAGGCGGTTTGCGCCATGCTCGGTGGTCTCCCATCCAAACAGTAACTAGGGCCAACCCTGCTTAGCTTCCAAGATCAGACAAGATTGGGCTAGCCTGGACCATCCCGGTCAGGGCTGGGGACTTAGCAGCTGGTAACTGTCTATCCCACACAATCAAGGAAATGGTAATGTGTCTGAAATGATTGCCAGTCTCCCTTTGATGGGCTGTGAGTGGTGTTCCCTCTAAGCTCAGTTAGTGTGAGCTAGCTCACAGTTTTTTAGCCTCCAGCTCACACATTTTTCTCTTAGCTGGGAGTTGAGTGTGGTTGGGTGTGGTTTTGCACGCTATTTAAACAGGGCTGTTGCCCTGGGGTTTTGTCTTGTTCTTGCTGGATCTCAAATAAAGCTGAGCTGATCACTAGACTTGGGGTCTGCTCAGCCGTGGAACCCAGTACTTAACACCTTCCTCTACGCTAAGGCTGCCTATGTGTATGCAATAGATGAGAGGGGGCGGGCAGCTGAGATTGGCGCCAGATGGAACAATACAGATGGGATGATGCAAGCAGAACCAAACTGGAGTAGGGGAGGCCAGGACCATCTAGGTACCCACCACCTCAGCCATAGGGCCTGGCAGAACATCTCGGTTTTACAGGCCCCGTTGAACTATATTAAGGCCACGGTTGTCAGCTAGCACTGCCATAAGTTCTGTAAACTGCTATGATCATTAAGAATGCTAAGTTCGTTTCATTTATCAATGCTTAAGGTTGTTCTTGTCTGTTTAACGATCAATTAACCTTGCCTTAGTTTTCCAGTGCTCTTTCACTTCATCTAGGTACCGAACAGGAGATATCATCGGTGGCTCAACCCCCACCTCCGGAATGCGCGTTTTGCTCGCTTTGCTTGCTTTGCGCATGCTTATTGCTCATTAGCTTTCCTCCACTCTTATCTCTCGTTCGCCTTTCCCTAGCTCACGGCCTTGAGCTGAAAGCCTCCTGTTATGTGTTATATTATTCACATGTGTTATGAGTTCCTTTGCTTGGTTTTCCTTGGGAACATCTGCCCCAAAATCTGAACAGTGACTCTTCCTGAGAACCTATTTTGCCGCGCTTTCCTCGGGAACAGGGGGCCAGTATATTTGGGCGGCAATAATCCTCCCAATTGATTGGTGGATGTTAAGGGGGCCATATTTCATATCAAGTATAATTATAGTTGTATTCTCATGCTTTGGCATTACTAACAGAAGAAGTGTATTTGACCAACAAGATCTTTTCTCCAAATAAAGGACTTTCTGTTTAAGGAGACCTGTTGTGGACTACATCTATTGGCACAATCTCACACAGTCACACGGTCCTTTAAAGCGGGAGTCAGTGCTGTTCCCTCCCAGATTTAAAGGGACTGATCAGACTGGCCGCGCCTAATCCCACACCGAAGTGGGCTCACTCCTGGGTTCCTAGCGCGTTTTCCGACCCCAGGAAAATCAAGTAGTTTCCTGGAAGTCGCACTTTGAACCCGGGATTTTGCCGAGCTGGACAGCCCTCTCTCACAGTGATTGCGAGGAGGGCCGTCTGATCGTTCTTTGGGGTTTTTTTTCCTTTTTCCAACTTGGGCGCTTGGGCACTCAAGTGCTTGGCTGCCTGTATGCTCGAAACACCCCGCGCTCTGCTCCGGGCCCCAAGCCCTGCTGGCTGCCGCCCCCCCCCCCAGCATGCTTCTCCCCTTCTCCCTGCTTTTCCATCAAGCACAGCCAGCGGGGCTCAGGGCCCGGAGCGGAGCATGAGGCGAGCCGGCCAGCCAGTTCCTCCGTGCGGTGTTCGGGGGAGGCAGCCGTGCGCAGGCGTGCGGGTGGCCCTCGCCTTGTCTCCCCCAGCCGCCGCCGTGTTGGGATGTGTGATCGTACCAACCCAAAAGAAAACATCCCAGATTAAAGTCCAGCGGAACTTTATCCGGAATTAGGGTGCCGTGTGACCACAGCCTAAGTCCCACAGGGCCCGGATCTCACTTGGGAGCAGTGTTCCCTCTAAGCTGAGTTAGTGTGAGCTAGCTCACAGTTTGTTAGCCTCCAGCTCACACATTTTTGTCTCAGCTCAGGGAGGATGGCCCCGGAGCAAACTAATGTATGCAGCAGCCAAATCGCTCGCTCACAGCTTTGATGCCAGTAGCTCACAAAGTAGAATTTTTGCTCACAAGACTCCCCAGGTTAGAGGGAGCGTTGCTTGGGAGACTATTCCACCAGGCAGGGGGCAGCGTTGAAAAAGCCCTGACCCTGGTTGAAGCTAGGTGGATTTCCTTCAGGCCGGGGAATCACCAGTAGATGCTGGTCTGTAGAGCGTAATGCCCTTTGGGGGATGTATTGGGAGAGAGATTATTAGCTTGGCTATTGAGTTAAATTTTTCTGCAGCCAGCAGCTATGCCGACACACACCAATTAATACAGCAACACAGCCCTCGGTAAGGTTGCCAGGTCTGGCCTGGGAAATACCTGAAGACTTTGGGGGTGGATCCAGGAGAGGGCGGGGTTTGGGGAGGGGAGGGGCCTCAGTGTGGTTCAATGCCATTGAGTCCACCCTTCAAAGCAGCCATTTTCTCCAGGGGAGCTCCATCTCTGTCAGCTGGAGATCAGTTGCAAAAGCGGGAGATCCCCAGGCCGCACCTGGAGGCTGGCAACCGTAGCCCTCAGGCTTTAGGGGGCTTCGTTTCCAAACGAAGTTTTGCAGAGATGAAACAGGCCCCTTCGCCTTTCAGAGCCGCAGAGGCAGCAACGGCTTAGGTTTCTTTCTTCCCTCCATTCCCAGCTCCCTCCAAGCGGCGCTCAGGTGGTGAGCATAATGGCAACGGTTGTTCTTTGTTCCCTGTGGCAGCCCAGAACTGTGACTCAGCAACTGGAGGACAAGGAGGAGAAGTGAGCGAGGCACCCTTTCGGAAGGCATCAGGGGAATGGCCCTCAACTGGCCCAAACAGTCTGCAAAGAATGGCAAACTCAGGATTGCTGGGATTCGCTTTTTGTAAACATTTGTTGAAATGGGAGAATTGCTTCAGCCTCACACCTGAAAAGATTTATCCTTTGAATAGGATTTATCTTGTAAATATGACTTGTCTGTCATTTATGAGGAAGGGGCCATGGCGCAGTGGAAGAGCGTCTGCTTGCCATTCAGAAGGTCCCAGGTTCAATCCCCAACATCTCCAGTTAAAAAGGACCAGGCAGGAGGTGATGGGAAAGACCTCCGCCTGAGACCCTGGAGAGCTGTAAAGAGGGGCTGTGGCTCAGTGGTGGAGCCTCTGCTTGGCATGCAGAAGGTCCCCGGTTCAGTCCCCAGCATCTCCAGTTATGAACAGCCAGGCAGGAGGTGATGGGAAAGACCTCATCCTGAGACCCTGGAGAGGTTTTTCTGGTTAAGGGCTGTGGCTCAGAGGCAGAGCCTCTGCTTGGCATGCAGAAGGTCCCAGGTTCAATCCCCAGCATGTCCAGTTAAAAGGACCAGGCAGGAGGCGATGGGAAAGACCTCCGCCTGAGACCCTGGAGAGCTGTAAAGAGGGGCTGTGGCTCAACGTGGAAGAGCATCTGCTTGGCAGGCAGAAGGTCCCAGGTTCAATCCCCAGCATTTCCAGTTAAAAAGGACCAGGCAGGGGGTGATACAAAAGTGTTAGGACTTTTGTCCAATAATCAAGAATATTCAGGGTAATGGATCTTGCTTTTCTGGAAAGAAGAGATTGCTTCTTTTAGTCTAAAAAGAACTCTATTACTAAAGGAAAAGGGTAAACGGGATTAGCTACAAAGAAACAAAACATGCTTCCTAAGCAGCATTGTGCTGCGTCTGCACACTAAGACATCCTACTACAGAGTGAGAGAGATTACAATGGAGGATCTCTCCTTCTTGACCCCTGAAAGGAAACACCTGATATCAGTAACCAATTAGCACAATAGTAGACTGCTAGGTTTCCCGGGCTTAGAGTTAATTGGCCAGCTGCCAGGTATCACTTCCAGGCTAACAAAGGTAAACAAACAAGTTGCATAGGTTAACCCTATAATGACTAAATTTCTCAGGTCTTGTGTTACATACTCATTTTTCCAGCACCCCTTCTCAAGACCTGAAATGCAAGTCATTATACATGCATACACAAACATTATTCAACATTAGCATCAAGCATATTCAACATTTCACGAAGTCTTTCAAACTTGTCTTTGGTTAGTGGCTTAGTCAGGACATCAGCCACCATCTCTTCTGTACGACAATGCTTAATCTCTATCAGCCTTTTCTGGTACAAATCTTTAACTAATGCACATTTAATACCTATAGATCTACTTCTAGCAGTCGTGCTCTCTTCCTTACATATAGTTATACAAGCTTGATTATCCTCTAACATAAGTATAGGTACAGGTTCAATTATTCCAAAATCTTTCAACATCTCAAAGATCCATTCAAGTCTGCTGCAGGCACTTGCTGCTGAAATGCACTCAGCTTCTGCTGTGGATTGCGCTACAACAGTCTGTTTTCTACTAGTCCAGTCTATCAGTCCATCTCCATAAAAGAATAGGTATCCACTGGTAGACTTGTAGTTGTTCATCTCTTCTCCCCAACTGGCATCCATGTAGCCGACTAGTCTTGGTTGTTCAGTTGGTGCAATTTTTAGTTTTAAGTCCATTGTTCCTCTTAGATAACGTGCCATCTTCTTTATTGCGCTCCAATCATGATGATTTGGCGAACTTACTTTTCTGCTTAGAAATCCAACTGCCACTGTAATATCTGGATGCGTTGATTTGCTCAGGTACAAGAGCTTTCCGACAGCCTCTCTGTATCCTCCTATGTCCTTTAGTGGTGTGCCGTCCTTCTCCTTCAGATATCCAGGTTCAAGTGGGATTGTTTGTGAGGCTTCTGCTCGAAGTAGTCAAGGATCAGATCTTTGTTGATGAAACACAGTTCTTTATTTCCAATTTCTACATTACTACAGGTCCTCGGATTATTGTCAGAGATAACACATACAATAGAAGCAGGTCTAATATACCCTCCCGTACAATTTGAATTGCCCATAGGTAACCAATCAACAGGGGGGAAAAACCGCGGGCAAAAGGTTCCCTGGCCGTTTGCTTCCCACAGGAAAGAAGGTGAGGTGTGAAGCACCCTGCTTCCCCTTCTGTTTCAGTAGTTTCCTCAGAAGGTGGACCTGCTGCTTCACTTGCCATTTCCCTTCTTAAACCAGACCTCTTAGATGTAACATCTTTCACATAACAAATAACTTTCCCCAAGGCTTTCGCACGTTGATAAGAACTGGTCCCTGTCCTCCCAGCAGGGAGGAAAGGAATGCAGAGGCAGGAGGGTGAGAGGCCCATTGTTCTCATGCTTTGAAGTCACCATTCTCCCGGGCAAACGGTTACATAGACCAGACCTAGTCAGAGCCATAAACCAAGGAATATCGAACATACAATTGACAGGGGTCAAACTAATAAACAATAGGTATGGTTACAGGGTTACAGAGTTACAGAGGTTACAAAGTATAGCATGAATCCCCAGAAACCCTTGTTAGAATCTGCAGATTCTGACATTGTTGAAGCTTTGCAGTTCTTCATGCCAACAGATTCTATAAAGTCCATAATCTTTCTTTTCTGGCATAAAAGAAAAGTTCCATCCTTGAGTCTCTCAATTTGCATTCCGAGATATTGCTGAACATCTCCTAGCTGTTTGACTTCCACTTCCTTATTCAGTCCATCAGCTATTGCTTTGATGTCTCCTCTGTTTTGACAAGCCACGATCAAGTCGTCAACGTAAACAAGAACATACTGGTATTGTCCATTTCTGATTCTAGGGTACAGACAAGGTTCAGCTTTCCCTTGCTTGAAGCCTTGCTTCTTTAAAAGTTCAGTAAGTTTGTCATACCAGGCCTTTGCTCCTTGCTTTAGGCAATAGAATCCTTCATTGAGTTTGTAGACTAAGTTTTCTTGACCTTTGACCTTGTAACCTTCAGGTTGTTCCATGTAGATTTCCTCAGATAGTTCTCCATTGAGAAAAGCAGTCTTTACATCAAGATGCTCTACTATCATGTTCCTAGATGCTGCAACACTTAGAAGTGTTCTGAATGTTGCTTGGTCAGTAACTGGAGCAAAAGTTTCAAAATAGTCAGTCCCATATTGCTGTGAGTAGCCTTTAGCTACTAGGCGTGCTTTGTATAGCTCCACAGTTCCATCTTCCTTGTGCTTTATTTTGAAGACCCATTTACATCCAACAGGCTTTCTGCCTTGGGGTAGTTGAGTGAGAGTCCAGGCCTCTTTTTCGCTAATGGACAGCAGCTCCTATTCCATTGCTTCAAGCCATCTGCCTCTTTCACTCGCTGGTAAGTTGCAAACTTCCTTCCAGTTCTTGGGTTCCTTTGCAGGTTGCACAAGTTTACAAAATCCATACTTCACTGGAGGTTGTCCCTTAGTGCTCCTTTCTGATCGCCTCACACTGGGTGTGGGTTCTGGTGTGGGTTCTGCCGTGGGTTCAGCCGCTTCCTCTGGTGTGGCCCCTGCTTCCCCTTCTGTTTCAGTAGTTTCCTCAGAAGGTGGACCTGCTGCTTCACTTGCCAGTTCCCCAGCCAGTTCACCAGCGGTCACTACAGGTAGCCAAGCAACAAACTCATCAGGTGCAGTCCCAGGCATCTTTGGATCACAGCTGCAGTGGAAACACTAGGCAATACAGTCTCATCAATAAAAACAACATTGCGTTCTTTAACTGTGTGGGTTTGGGGATCGTATATCCTGTACCCTTTCCCACCAACAGGATAGCCTACAATAAGTCCAGTTTGAGCTTGGGGATCAAGTTTTCCCCTCTTTTCTTTTGGTATGTGTGCATACCCTTTTGTGCCAAAAGCTTTGATATGCCTTAGACCAGGCTGTTTCCCAAAGCAGGCCTGAAAAGGAGAGGTTCCAATAATCTTTGAGGGTAATCTGTTGTGTAAGTACACTGCTGTGTTTAGGGCTTCTGCCCATAAACCGTTTGGCAGTCCAGAATGCATTAACATAGCTCTGCACATCCCTTGTAGTGTTCTATTTAATCTCTCAGAAGCTCCATTCTGCTGGGGTGAATAGGCAATGGATACTTTATGTTGAATTCCTTGCTCTTGTAGAAATTGTTTGAATTCAGCATTACAATATTCACCACCTCCATCTGTGAGTAAGCTTTGAGGTGCTTTGCCAAATTTATTTTTAACAATGGCCACATAATTTTTAAATCTACGCAGTGTTTCATCTTTACTTCTCAGCATATACACATAAGTGTATTTTGTTTTATTCTCTGTGAAAGTCACAAAATATTTGCTCCCACCTAGGGATGCAGGTAAGGGCCCAACAAGATCACTGTATACAGTTTCCAGAAATTCTTGATTTTGCACTGGAGTTTTCCCAGAATAACTTGGGGCGTCTCCCTTTGCTCTGAGGCATGTCTCACATCTAGTTTCACTCTTTTCACAATGCACAACAGGTATTCCACATTGCTTTAACAACTGCTCAACAGATTTCAAATTTCTATGTCCCATTTTAGAATGCCATGAATACATACATTTTTCATGTTTACATTTAGCATCACTGGTAGTTTGGCAAATCTGCTCCTTATTATCGTCAACAGTCTCAATTTCCTCATCACAAGCTACATGGTAATGAAAGCCATTTTTCTCTTCCACTTTAAATTCAAGCTCTCCATCCTTGGTAGAGACCTTGCTTCCTTGCTCTGTTTTGAGCAGTACAATATGTCCAGTGTTCATAAGGCTTTTTGTTGAAATTAAGTTCTCAACAGCTTTGAGCACATAAGCTGTATTTCGCAATTCAACATCAATTATTTGATTATCTGTAGTATACAATTGTAATTTTACAGTTCCAACACCTTGTACATTCAATAATTCCCTGTTAGCTTGGTAAATTCTTGGCTTGTTTTCAACATCTATGTTACTAAATCAGGCCTTTTCTCTACACACATGTGTGCAAGCGCCAGAATTGATTAAAAATATTTTCTTATCATCTGTGTTAAAACCATCAGTGATCCTAAAAGCATTGCCTTTGCCCTGCGTCTGTGCTGCAAACTTCTTTCCTCTGTGCTGTGCGTGTGAAACGTGACCTCTGCTCCTCCCATAATGGCTTCCCCTTCCACTGGCTGGTTCTTTGTTAGTGGAACCATGTGCTCCTGTGACTCTTTGTTCTTGGGGCTCATCATTAGACACATACTTAGAAGAGCAATACTTTGCAAGATGATTTTTCCCACATATAAAACACTCTATTTTCCTTTTAAATTTCTGTCCATGCTTTAGGCTCAAAACAGACATCTCATCAAACTTGTTCTAGGTTGCCTAGAATCATATTCATCAGTCAGTGCAGACAAAAGACCTTCTAAAGTCAGATCATCTTTCAGTCTAATCATACTGGTTATAGACTTATAGGAGCCAGGCAGACCCTTAAGAATTGAAGAAATCATATCTGTATCAGAGGGTGCTTCATTCAGGTCTTTAAGCTGTGTGTAAATGGCCATTAATTTGTCCATCTCTTTGGGAAGGCAGTCTCCCTCCTTCATCCTGAAATCAAAAATCTGTCCCTTGAGGGAATAGATTTTACTCTTGCTGTGCTTATCAAATTTGCCCTTTAGGTGTTTAATCATCAATCTGGACGTGGCTAGCCCTCTTAATCCTGGTACCTCTGTGTAGGGAATATTCCCTAAAATCAGGGCTTTAGCAAAACCATCCATCATAAGGAATTGTGTCCTATCAGAGTCAGATTCTGGGGGATTTTCAATTGTTAATACTTGAAGGGCATTGTGAGCCTGTAGACGACTCTTCAAATACTCCTCCCACCACTGATAGTTAGATTTCATAAGATTTGGCATTTCCTGGGATGGGGCATTAAAAGCCATTTTGTTACCCACATCCCTTTGGATTTGAGGTAGAAGCACAGGTTGAGCAGGGAAGTCTTTGGTACTGTATTGGCCTCTTCTCTGGAATCCGGCTCACTCATCTACTTCTCCAGGAGCTCACAGGGTTAATCTTTCCTCTCTCTGCAGTAGCAGCACGAATTTCAAAGGCCTCCCTTTCCTTTGTTCTCCCAGCGTCTCTCTGGTACTCCAGGCTCAGCTCCACTTACAGCAGACAAAAATTAATCCAGTCAAAAAGATCCTTTGCTCCTGGCAAACTACAATCCAGCATAGGTTTTCCCCTGATCAGCAAGGAAACAGGGTTGGGCCTTTCTGGCTGCAAGATTGCTCTGAGAGCAGGAAGGAAAAAAAGTTGGTCGTTTTAAAATCCAAGCCTCTAGCTCTTATTCCCTATTTCTCTTTCTCAATCAATCCAGAAAGCTTTTAAGAGAACCATCCTCTCTTGCTACCATTTTGTTAGGACTTTTGTCCAATAATCAAGAAAATTCAGGGTAATGGATCTTGCTTTTCTGGAAAGATGAGATTGCTTCTTTTAGTTTAAAAGAACTTTATTACTAAAGGGAAAAGGGAAACGGGATTAGCTACAAAATAAACAAAACATGCTTCCTAAGCAGCATTGTGCTGCGTCTGCATACTAAGACATCCTACTACAGAGAGAGAGAGATTACAATGGAGGATCTCTCCTTCTTCTTGACCCCTGAAAGGAAACACCTGATATCAGTAACCAATTAGCACAATAGTAGACTGCTAAGTTTCCCGGGCTTAGAGATAATTGGCCAGCTGCCAGGTATCACTTCCAGGCTAACAAAGGTAAACAAGTTCCATAGGTTAACCCTATAATGACTAAAATTCTCAGGCCTTGTGTTACATACTCATTTTTCCAGCAGAAGGATGTGTCTCGGGTGGGTGTATATAGTTGGCCTATCAGCCGGGTAGTTGTTGTTGTGTTGTGTGCTAATAAACATGAGCTGTTCATCATGCTGTAGTCCCTCTGTGAGGCTCAGGCCACCCAGCAAGCTGGAGTCCCTAGAAACCCTGGCAACACCCACCAACTGGACAGCAACCAGCGACTCTCAAATGGCATACACAGAAACAGCCAGCCACTGCCCACTGATGCGGCCCCGGACCCTTGATGGTGTGCCCGCTCATCTCCCCCACCTCCACTCCCTGATGGTGTGCCAGAAGAAGCACAGGGTTGGAGTGGCAGGAGGCGATGCACCCCAGGAAGAAGAGGGGGAGGAGGAGGAGTTGGTTTTATACCCCACCCTTCACTACCCAAAGGAGTCTCGGAGCGGCTGACTATCACCTTCCCTTCCTCTCTCCACGACAGACAGCCTGTGGGGTAGCTGGGGCTGAGAGAGCTCTTTGGCCCAAGGTCACCCAGCTGGCTTCATGTGGAGGAGGAGGAGTGGGGAATCAAGCCCAGTTCTCCAGGTTCAAGTCTGCCGCTCTTAACCAGGACACCAGGCTGGCTTTTATAGGGGAACACAGGAGCCCCCTGGGGAATGCCCCCTCTAAAGCCATGGAGTCTGGTGAGCAAAACTTCTACTTGGTGAGCTTCTGGCATTAAAGTTGTGAGCGGGTGATCTGGCTACTGCATAAACTAGTTTGCTCTGAAGCCATCCTTCCTGAGCCAAGACAAAAATGTGTGAGCCAGAGGCTCACACTAACTCAGCTTTTATATGCTGCCCTTCACTCGGAGTCTCAGAGTGGCTTACAAACTCCTTTCCCTTCCTCTCCCCACAACAGACACCCTGTGGGGTAGGTGGGGCTGAGAGAGCTCTGAGAGAAACTGCTCTTGAGAGAACAGCTCTGAGAGAACTGTGACTGACCTAAGGTCACCCAGCTGGCTGCAGGTGGAGGAGTGGGGAATCAAACCCGGGCTCAGAGGAGTATGGTGTGCTCTTCTGAGACAGGCTCAGATTGTATCCCTGCCCTCCACCCCAGAAGGGGAGGGAACAGTACCAAGGTGTGCCATGCTGCTCAGTTGGGACCCCTCCCCTAAAATTACAAGCGACACTGTTTACATGCAATGTGAGGGCATCACCCAAGGACAGGTGGCATGGCGTAGTGGGTAGATTGATCGAGAAACAGTGATATAACAGTATATACAAATCATATACAGAAAGCACTGTATAAATGACGCTTATGAACACATACAGGAACACAATTTAATATTTAACAATAACCATATAATATCATAAGATTTTCAATCAACATAACAATTACTAAGTACAAAGTGAAGACAAGAAGTCTTAGATACGGTAGACGGAAAGTAGACGGAAGGGACGAAGATTCCGGATTCCACTTTTTCGTTTCGATATTCTTTGTCAACAATACTAAACAAAACATTCAAAATTAGAACACCCATATTTATTTGTTTGTTTGTTTGTTTATTATTTATTATTTGCATGTCTACCCTGCCTTTCCGGACAAGCTGGCTCAAGGCGGCTCCCAACAGTTAAAATACCATAAAACAATGGTTTATAAGTTTAAAAAGCATAACATGATTAACAAATAAAACAACAGACATAAAACACGGCAGCAATCATAATCTGTTCCCCGAGCACAACCCTCTGCCTCCAACCCTGGAGAAAAGAGACAAGCCGGTGTAAGGCCAGCCCCTGAATCCCCGTGTCGGCAAGGTGGTGGATCAGCAACTGGTGGTCGACCATGTTGAACACCGCCGACAGATCTAACAACACCAGTGCCGCTGTACCGCCTCGATCCAGATGTCTCCAGAGGTCATCCGTGAGGACGACCAGTGCCGTCTCTGTCCCATGGCCTGGCCGGAAACTGGACTGAAACGGATCCAGCACGGAGGTGTCATCTATATACAATAGTGCCTATATACAATAGTGACAAATTAGAAAAATAAAATCAATATAATTTATACCTGTCCTGTTACTTTTAGACAGGAAAACCTTAACGGTAGAAAGGCACAATGTAGCCTAGGAGAAAAACACATCTTATGAAACTCAAGCATATTACAGCCTTATTCAACTTAAATTACACGCAGAACTGGTTGCCATATTACAGCACACATACTCACCACTCTTCACTGCCAATAATAATACTCAATGCCCGAAGAACTTTCCTGAACAACTTTCATTAAGGCATTCAAAGAAAACATTGAGGGGCAGCCGATCCTAAACGGAACTATTCTCAAGCTGTCGATGCGCCTTAAACATCAAACAGATATACTCTACGCTATGCAAACAAGCAGAGAACCTTAAACAGCCCTTAAAGGGTCCACACATTCAGAAATTAGAACGCTAATATCACAAACCTGATTTTTAAAAAAATTAAATAAAGCTATTAAATTCCAAAGCTTGGTTTAAACCATGAGGGAAATATGATTTGGGACGGAAGATCCAGTATGCCTCTCTCTGTCGCAGCAGCCTTTGAATGTCAACTCGATTGTGTGCCTGGGTAGTTAATGTCTCCAAAATAACAAATTTAAACCCATCACAGGAGTGTCAGGCTAGGATCTGAGAGACCTAGGTTCGAATCGCTGCTCTGCCATGGAAGCTTGGTGACCTTGGGCTGACTGCACATGCTCAGCCTAACTTACCTCACAGAGAGGTTGCAGTGAAAATATAAGAGGAAGAGGATTGACTGCATCAGGTGCTCAGGAGAAAACTTGGGCAGGTATCTTTAAACAAAGACGGACGTCTGCCATGCAGGACAAACACCCATTTCCAGTGCCAGCTGTTGTCCAGATACTGCATCCCCTCCCAAAAAACCAAGGCAGAGCCATGTGGAGGGGAGACTTCCCTGGGATAGACCCCAAAGAGAATGGAGAGGTCACATCCCTTTAGAACTGAAGGCATCTTAGGATTCTCAAAGGCTGGAAGGCATTCAAGCATGTGAGAAGAGGGGAGGGAAGAGGGAACCACACTGGAGGGCCAAGAGTTTCTAGTCACAAGGATAAAGCGGGTGTCACCTTAAGAGGGACACTGGGGTAGGGCTTATCCTGTAATGGATCAAGCAGCCCTGGCACACTAGCTTTTTATGTAAGCCCCATTTGTATTCAGTGGGGCTGACTCCCAGTCTAAGTTCTTCTAAATCCTGCTTCAGCTTTCACCATGACAGAGGTACTTAATTTTTAATGTTGTTTTATATAAAGAATAATAACAAGGAAGAACGCAATTAGATGGAGCCCTGTGATCGTATAATTATGTCAGCAGTTGATACCGAACTTTCCTCTGGACCAGGGGTGGGCAATTGTTTTGGCTTGGGGGCCACTTAGTGGGAGCGGAGGTTAGCGGAGGGCCACACCTTTTAAAATGGTTGCATTCGGGGGGCGGAGCGTCGCTTGTGCATGGCGGACGCAGGATAGAAGAGCTCCCACTCCCTACTCCTAAAACCGCCCCAAAAACGACCTACGACAAAACCAACTTACCTGAAAACAATGGGCAAAAACTCTAAACTCAAAGCCCGACCGAAGCAAGCAGACGGCACAACAGTACAGCAATATTTTACGCCGGGAAAAGCCTTGGGAAAATCGGGCCCTGACGACCAGCAAAGCCCTAAGATGGCGACGGTAACAAGCCCAGCGATCCCAGCGGCTCCAGCCAGCGAAGAAGACGACAACGCACCCCTAACAAGGCGCGACTTCAAAGAAATTCGGGAATGGCTACACCAGTCGGTCACAACGGCAGTAGCTGAATCGATTCAACCCATACGCGCCCAACTCACCGAGCTAGCTACTGAAATAAAAGATATCTCTACGTTTGCAGAGGCGACTTCGGAGCAAACTCAACTACTACAAGATGAGGTAAAAAAACCTCCGTTTTAAAGAGACACAACTAACAGATAGAATGGTAGCAATTGAAAATCGGTGGAGACAACATAATTTGAAATTTAGAGGGCTGGAAGAGGGCGCAGAAAAAAATATAGAGCTAGCTACCTTTATTTCGACCTGGCTGGCGCAATCCTTAGAGCTTGAAGACGGAATTGCCCCCGCCATTTTGCGTGCGTACCGTTTAGGCCCCTTCTCAAGAGCAAGCAAGGAAAGGCCTCGAGATGTTTTAGCACAGTTTTTATATCCTAGATGCCGAGACAAGATTTTAAAAGAAGCTCGACTCAAGGGATCCCTCATATACAACGGGAAAAAAATTCTTGTACTTTTAGACCTTTCGGCTGAAGCCCTAGAGAAAAGAAAGAACTTAAAACCCTATGCCACAGCACTATTTGAAGCAAAAGTCCGGTTTCGATGGAACCCTGTCTCTGATATTCTGGTCTTCAAAGACGGCTTTCAACACCAAGTCAAAGACCAGAAATCGGGAAAAGCACTGCTCAAAATCTTGGGTCTATCTATAGATACAGACGACTGAAGACAGCTGTTTAATTCTTTGGCTTAAGATACTGTTTGATTTATTAAGGATATGATAAAGTGCTGGAGTTAACAATTTATAAGAAGCTATAACTACAATAGGAAATATTATAAAAGATGTTTGTATTAAGGTTAAGACTAGCATAGTTAGAGAGCTAAATAATTTAATAATTTAAGTCAATTTATTATAGTTATTAACTCATAGTATTTAGATATTAGATATAATAAGAAATATTATAAGTCATAGAATTCATTATTAATTATTTACTT
Source organism: Lepidodactylus listeri (assembly GCA_029233225.1). Lineage (NCBI taxonomy): Eukaryota > Metazoa > Chordata > Lepidosauria > Squamata > Gekkonidae > Lepidodactylus > Lepidodactylus listeri. The sequence goes on along the minus strand of JARCFY010000021.1, from coordinate 6,191,280 downwards.
AAGTAAATGTAGGAGGTATTGAGTCTTATATAAGAACCAATATAATAAGAATATTTGTATTTTTAAGATTATTTAGAGTTTCCTATAAGAGATATTATAGTGAAACAGGAGAGAGTATATTTTTCAGTTAAATATTATTGAAGTAATTGATAGTTAAATATAGTTGATAGGAAACTAAGATAGAAACTTTTAAGTATACTATTATAGATTATAAGATAGTAAATGGAGTGTAAGAATTATTAATGTTAGACATAGATATAAGAACTGTTATTGGTATAATATATAATAGACAATGGGATAAAAAAAAAAGTGAGACAACAATGATCACTTAATATGCTTTGAGTTATTAAATCTAAAAGGAGTAGGGAAAGGGAAATGGAATAATGTTGTAAGTACATTTGCTAAAATTGACCCCCTCTAAGTGTAGTAGTGGAACTAGTAAGGGAGAGTAAATACTTTCCTTTCTCCTTCAAATATAAGTGGGGGAAATACTGGTTTAAAGCCCTAAAAAGGGCGAATAGAAGTTTGTTTTATTGTTTGTAAAGTTTAGTGTGTTTAACTAGTATTAGTAGACAGTTAGTATTTGTTTTTAGTTAAGAATAGCTATAAAATGACTCATCATTATAAAACAATCACTTGGAACTGCCGTGGATTAAACAACCCCATTAAGGTGAAACGTATTTCTAATGTGATGTATAAAGAAAAACCAAATTTTTTGTGCTTGCAGGAGACTCACCTTAGAAAACCACTAGAACGTATTTTAAAAACCAATTGGTTTGATCAGAACTTTCAGGCATTGGGCTCCTCCAAAGCAAGAGGTGTGGCTATTTTAATCTCAAAATCTACCCCTTTTAAACACAAGGAAATTAAACGAGACCCAAGAGGAAGATTTCTTTTTGTCAAGGGAGAATTGGATGGTTCCCCCTTGACAATAGCCTCAATTTATGCTCCAAACCAAAACCAACTTGAGTTCATTAGAACAGCACTACAATTACTTTCAAATTTTCAAGAAGGTCCAATTATACTTGGTTGTGACCTAAATTACATTATGGATCAAACTCTAGATAAAACACATAAGACTACTAAAAAACCGAAGAAATTAAAGCAATTTACTGAATTATATGATATTTTGGAACATTACCAATTAGCAGACACCTGGAGACTTGTAAATCCAGGAAACAGACAATACACCTATTATTCACCAGTACACAATATATTCACACAAATAGATTATTTGTTAGTATCAAAAACTTAATTAAATCAGATTACATCGGCAGATATAGGCCCGAGAACAATTTCTGATCATTCTTGGGTAACAATATTGATGACACAACAAAACACTGATGGTAAAGGACCCAATTGGTCACTTAATAAACTACTACTTCAAAAACAACAATATTGCGAAGAAATCAATACTACAATTGAAGAATTCTTTAGATTTAACAGCGACTGTGGAGTACCAACAGAGACAGTCTGGGATGCCTTTAAGGCGGTAATCAGAGGCAAATTAATATCTTTGGCCTCCTCCTATAAAAAAGAGAGACAAACAATTATTTCAGAACTATATTCACAGATAAAAATTCTAGAAGACAAACATAGCAAATTTGGGGGGGGGGGAAACCTTGAGAAAGCTCAATTGTGAAAGGAAAAAATTAGAACTACTAGAAACTTCTGCAGTTCAAAAACAACTTTTGTTTTTGAAACAAAAATTCATCACTAAAACGCCTAGATCACTTGCCCTCCTTAAAAGAAGGGTGAACCAAAAACATATTTCAAACTTGATACATACAATTCGTAGTCCGAATGGAGAAACACATACCAAGTCAAAAGATATTAATTCTTCATTTTTACATTTTACATACAAGGTCCCCAGGTGACTGCTATTCATAGCTATCTAGATTCTATCAAATATAATATAACACTATCAAAGGAACATGTGGAGTATTTAGAGCAACCAATTTCAGCTAAAGAGATATCAGATATTTTGAAAAAGGCAAAAGTTAACAAAGCAGTAGGCACTGATGGCATACCTACTGAATTTTATCGCAAATTTCAAGGAAATTTATTACCATTCCTAGTAGAGACCTGTAATGAGGTAATGACATCAAGCAAAATGCCCAAAACTTGGTCGGAAGCCAAAATAATAGTCATACATAAACCAGGCAAAGACAAACTAGACCCGGCCTCATATAGGCCAATATCACTTTTAAACCACGATTCAAAAAATTTTTCATCATTGTTAGCCACTCGATTAAATCACATCATAGCAAATTACATTAACTCTGACCAATCGGGATTCATCCCTAATAGATCGATCATGGACAATATTAGAAGAACACTGAATGTAATTACTTATGGTAGGAACAATAAAATCAACTCTCTTATTTTAGCGTTGGACGCTGAGAAAGCGTTTGACCGGGTGGAAATACCATACTTGAGATCGGTCCTGCAGAGGATGAAATTTGGGGGAAAATTTTTGAATTCCTTTAATGCCTTATATCGGAATCCTATAGCCCAAATTATCACCAATAATTACAGATCTGAATTTATAAAGTTAACAAGAGGTACCCGACAGGGTTGCCCTCTCTCCCCCATTTTTTTTGCAATTTTTTTAGAACCTTTAGCCCAAGCCATTAGAACAGATAAATTGATCAAAGGTTTTGACATAGGTAATTCATCTCACAAGGTGAGTCTCTTTGCAGATGATGCAGCATTTTATTTAACAAAACCAGAACAAACATTACCACATATTATGATTCAAATAGCCAATTTTAGTACCGTATCGGGATACAAGATCAATATTTCTAAGTCAGAGATATACCCGATTTTTGGCACCCCAACCCTACAATCAATGTTAAAGAAATGCTACCCGTTTAGATGGGTAACAGATAATTGGAAATACCTTGGTATACTTTTCCCACTTAACTTGACAAACTTATTTGAGGTTAATTATGGACCCTTATTTAGTGAATTAAAAACTACTTTAGAAAAATGGGGGAAATTGAATCTGACGTTATTAGAAAAGGTGGAAGCAATAAAAGTTTTTCTTTTTCCGAAATTCCTTTTTCTATTTCAAAATTTGCCAATTAAAATCCCAGGGAGTAAATTTAAACTCTGGCAACAAACAATATTAAAATATCTATGGTCCAATAAAAAAGCCAGGATTAAATATACAATTTTGACTAAACCAGTTAAATTAGGAGGTTTAGCACTACCGATTTTTGAATCTTATTTTGTAGCAGCACAACTCAAGAACATTGTATATTATGCACAACCATCCTGTCAAAAGGATTGGCTCTTGATTGAGCAAAACAATTTGAAAAAAGGCTACCTTTATGAAATTATATGGAACCACCCTAAGTCTAGAGATTCAGGAAATTTAACACAAAATCCTTTTCTATTGTATACACTGGAAATCTGGGACAAATATCGTGCAATATTGTGTCCATCGACTTCACCATTGACAGTTTTTTTGGGCCAACCTTGGTTTATGCCATGTAGAAACTCAGATGATTTTAAACTATGGAGGCAAAAAGGTTTTATGCGTTTGAGTGATTTATGTAATAAACAACAAATGTTATCTAAACAGCAATTAGAAACTAAATACAATATTGAGATTCCTTGGTTGTTATATACACAATTACACCATTTGATATATAGCCCTAATATTATATCGTTATTGAAAAGACCACTAACAAAATTCGAATTGTATATTAGAACCTAACACTCGATGAAAGGATTAATTTCTTTAATCTATCAAATGTTAAACAACAAACAATGGAATAGTATATCTACAGTGCAACTGGCATGGCACAAGGATTGCGGCATTAATTTGAATAACGAACAATGGGAAATAATATGGTCTAATAAATTATTTTCAACGGCTTCAACAAACATTAGACTTCAAAATTATAAGTTGTATACCAGATGGTATTTAACTCCCCAAAGAATAGCACATTTGATGTCTATACCAACGATTATGTGCTGGAAAACGTGTGGCAACCCAGGTACTTTTTTGCACTGTTGGTGGTCGTGTTCTTACATAGAGGCATTTTGGCGTAAAGTCCTAAAATGGACTGAAAGTATTTTAGAGATATCTATACCATTTACACCTGAATCTATTCTCTTGAACTTTTGGCCCGATATCCAAATGACTAAACAGCGGGGAGAGATGGTATCTTTGTTTTTATTAGCAGCTAAAACACTCATAGCAAAACTATGGAAATCAAAAAATGTCCCAACAATAGAACAGTGGTTCACAAAATTATGGGATCTAGCTGTCATGGATAAGTTGGCGATCCAAATAGTAATAAGTGAGACGCCCAAACTAAATAATGATTTCATGGAAAAGTGGTATCCCTTTCTTGATTATATGAGTAAAAAATGTCCACAGCAAGGCAAACTACCCAAAAAATATGTTGACTTTGTGTTTCATAGCTATTGTTGATGTTTTGATATTGAAAATATTGAATGTTGAATTTAAACTGAATATTATGTTTTGTTTAATGTTATAGATATTAATTGAAAATAAAAATTAAGTTATAAAAAATGGTTGCGTTCATTAGTTAACTTTGCATTTCAGAAAAGGTATAAATTGCATCATAAAAATCAATAAATATAAATAAAATAAAATAATAGTAGTTTGATTCCATTTATTTATTGTGCTAATTTCATATCATCTATAGCTGCAAGCACATTTAATTTTAGAATCAGTTTAATGAGACAAATGTACCCTATCACACTTTTCTACAATTTTTTTGAAATCAGATTGCTTGTTGAGATTCTCATCACAGCCTGCAAGTTAATGTCTGTCAAAGAGCATCTATATTTACTCTTGTTGATCTTCATGCAAGAAAAACTTTGCTCACAAATATATGTAGACCCAAATATAGAGAACATTTTCCCAGCAGATTTCTTCATACATGGAAATGTTTTCAGCAGACAAAGGTTTGTAAAAGTCAACTAATGTCACAGCATTAAACATTTCTTTCACAGTGTGATCTGACTGCATGTCAATAAGTTCAAGCTGCAGCTCCTCAGGGGCTGTATCAATATCAGCAGTGATGGGATAAGAGAGCAAATTGAATTTAGGCTCAATTTTCTTGAAGTCCTGAAATCTTCTTGGCAGGCCACAAAAAACTCCGTGGCGGGCCGTATGTGGCCCCTGGGCCGCAATTTGCCCACCCCTGCTCTGGACTGATCTTGTGTTGAATATTTTTCTCTTCAGTGGCCTTTTGCAGCTGATAAGCGAGAAGGTAATGTTTTTTCAGATCCCTTTGGTCCTTGACCAAAGAATGGTACATTCCTTCTATCTGGGATGGTTGTCCTCTTCGACCGAGTGTGCAGCTTTGGGAGGGACGCACATAGAGTGGTGAGGGAGGGAGGGGACACATGCCTAGCCAGCCAGATCAGCCGAATCAACCCTGACGATCAATGGGGTGACAGATGTCGCAGCCAGATCGCCCTCAGATCCGAGAACCTGAAGTTAGGGAGACTGGGGTAGGGCTTATCCTGTGATGGCTCAAGCAGCCCTGGTACGATAGCTTTCTATGTGTCAGAAATTAGCTTTGTACAAAGGGGAGTTTGAGGACGCAAGCCACCTGCCCCAGCAAGCTGGGTTAACATGGCACAACCCTGACCCTGCTCTGCCACCTCTCTGAGAACAAAGCCTTAGGGTAAAAAGAGCAGAAGGTTATTCAGAAGTCACGACTTCAAGGCATGGCGCACTGCAGGAGACGTGGGGAAGAGAGCAGACTGGCCAGATGTCAGACACACACGCCAACACCTGAGGGATATCACATGAAGTGTGGAGGGAGGGTGTTATTCACAAAGATGGCCAGCCAGCAGTAGTTTTCTCCCAACGACAGAGCCATCCGAAAGAAAGGAGAATCACGCTCTTTCGCCAAGAACTGTGGGGGGGGAGGGGCAGAGAGGGAGGCCCGAATGCAGACAGCATGCAATCCCCACAGAAGAGGGTCAGGACCAGCAAGGATATTTATATTCAAACCCCCCCCCCCCGCAAATCACCTTATCCTAAAGGTGCAAAGTTGAATGGCTGAGTCTAAACCGAGAAAGGACATCCCCGGATAGCCATCCTGAGGGTGACCTATTGTGTTAAGAAGGGAGAGATGAACGGTATGTGTTTCCAGGAGGTCCAGAGCCACTCTAGTCTTCTAAATTCCGGTTCTGCTTTCACCACAACAGAGGTACTTAATTTATAATTTTGTTTTATATATATCTATATATCTAATTCCCAAGTGCCCCCCGCGTGCGGATACTTAAATCCATGCGGGGGGGCACTTGGGGGGTGGGGAGGGGGTTCTGCAGATGAGGGGTGATCCCCCCGTTTGCAGAAAAATCAAAAAAGTTTTCGGGGGATACTGAAAAGTAAAAAGTAAAAAAGCGTTCCCTGCGCATGCACAGGGAACGAACCTACCTGTCGTCTGGTTTTTGCTGGCGGCGGCGGCATGGCGGTGGTTCCCTGCGCGTGCAGACTTGCGGGAGTGCTGGCGGCGCTGGCGGCAGATGAGCGCGGCCGGGAAGGGATGGTGCCGGGGGAGGAGGGAAACGCTGGGCCTGAGTGGCATTAAGCCACTCAAGCCGCTGCAAAGGAGAACGGGCGGGAGGGGAACGCGAGGGGGGAGGGAAGGAATGGTGAGGTTCCTCCGGCACAAAGCCGCGGGCCTCGCTGGGCCAAGCCGGGGCGGGAGGTGGAGAAGAGATGGCGAGGCCCGCGGCTCTGCGCCGGAGGGGCCTCGCCTCGGGCAGGTTGGAACGCGGGGGGAAGGGGGGGTGGAGGAAGGAGGAGCAGCTGTCAGCTTCTCCCCCCCCCCGCGAATATCGTGGCCCCCCTTGTGTATATATATATATTTATTTATTACATTTCTATCCCGCCCTCCCCGCAAGCAGGCTCGGGGCGGCTTACATTGTTTGGCACAGTGTACCAAGTTCATAAAAAACATTTAAACCGATCAGACAATGTACAGTTAAAGTGTTCTCAATAATCCTTAAATCAGATGGCGTGCAATATAATAAAGCACCCAAAGTTCCCGACTCAGCGGTCTCCCAACTTCTCAAGATGGAATGGTTCGATCACAGACTACGGCCAGCCCTACCCCACAGATGTTAATAGTGGCCATTGGTGACGGTGGTGGGCGGCTCCTAGTCGAAGGCCTGGTGGAAGAGCTCCGAATTGCAGGCCCTGTGGAATTGCACAAGATCCCGCAGGGCCCTGATCTCCTCTGGGCGCTCATTCCACCAGTAAGGAGCCGCCACTGAAAAGGCCCTGGCCCTATTAACAGTGAGCCTGGCATCCCTGGGGCCTGGAATAACTAGTCGATGTTGTGACCCCGACCGTAGTGCTCTCTGGGGTATATAAAGAATAATAACAAGAAATAACACAATCCTGTGATCAATATAATTATGTCAGTGGTTGATACTGAACTTTCCTCTGGACTGATCTTGTGTGGAACATTTCTCTCTATATTGGCCTTTTGCAGCAGATAGGTGAGAAGGTAATTATGTCAGTGGTTGATACCAAACTTCCCCAGGACATCCTTTCCTTTTATTTATTAGCATCACTGACCAAAGGTCTTAAGCCGAGCATACAAACAGACATGAGATATAACAACTACAGAACATACAAATGGACCTTGAGCTGGTTTGGAAGTTCTAACAGGGGAGTGCAGCTATCATCTACCCTTGACCGAAGAACGGTACACTCCTACCTGGAATGGTTGTCCTCTTCGACAGATTGTGCAGCCTCGGGAGGGACGCACATGGAGCAGTGAGGGAGGGAGGGGACACCCGCCTAGCCAGCCAGATCAGCAATCCTGTGATCGATTTAATTATGTTAATACCAAACTTTGTTCTGGACTGATCTTGTGTTGAACAATTTTCTCTTCAATGGCCTTTTGCAGCAGATAGGCGAGAAGGTAATGTTTTTTCAGGTCACTTTGGTCAGGCCGATTTACATCCAAAGGCTCATTTCCATCCACCTGCATTAACTCCTTGACCAACTTGCTATGCTACTTAACTAAGGAAGATAGAAGGAAGAGGGGAGAATGAATGTGGGTAAAACATGATTAAAAACCGATTTAGAACATGAGGACAACAAAACATGAAAACGACATGGACCAATGAATAAATGCAAATCAATTTGAACTTCAGTTGAACATAAGGCAATAGAAATACACAGGGGTCATTTCGTAGAAAAAGAGGTGCAGGAGCTCATTAGCATATGCCACACCCCCTAACATACCGGAAGTGTGTCAGAAGGCAACACCCACCCCTCAGGCTCCACTCCACAGGTGAGGGAAACTGACCTGCTCTTCCTCCATTCCCTTCCCCAGCCAATACTTTGTGCAATAAAAAGAAGCGTAAAGAACACACCCTCATTCTCTTCCTGCTCCCTTGAAACCACCAGGTTTCAAGTAGTCTTGAAATACCCAGGACATGTGCACCACCCATCCCTTTCCCTTCCCCTCCCCACAACAAGACACCCTATGAGGTAGGTGGGGCTGAGAGAGGTCTTTTGAGAACTGCTCATGAGAGAACGGCTCTGAGAGAACTTGTGACTGGCCCAAGGTCACACCAGCAGCTGCATGTGGAGGAGTGGGGAATCAAACCTGGTTCTCCCAGATTAGAGTCCAACTCCTGACCACTACACCAAACTGATGGGGTGGAAGCTGCTGAAGAGTTGGTGAAATTTTTCCAGTACTTATGTGCCATGTGCCCAGATAAAAAATGGTATACTTAGAAAATTTAGATGCCACCTTGAGCAAGTCTCTGGAAAAGCAGCACACAGTCATAAAAGAACAATGATAAAATTATCAATATTAAAACAAAACATTAAAATCAATAAATACCCTAGCAGGGCTTTCCCCGGGGCGCTGCGCCTCTGCACTGCTCGGGGAAGCCGAGGAGGGGGCGGGGCTTGGTCATGTGCCTGCCCCCTGGGCTCCTCACTCCCGGAGCTGCGCTCCTGTGCACTCCCGCTCCAACGGACCCCTGGAAATACAGATAAATGTGGATAAGAAATATTGATACATTTTTGGGAAAAAACACATCCAGATACCCAAGTTGGCAGAAGACACAGGCAATCTGAGCCTTAGTGTGCAGGTTTCATGCTGACAGGGACCAAAAAGCAATTCTTGGGTCCCAAAGTGATAACTGGGTGGCTGCCGTGAGGCATTTGCAGCTGGTTGCAAGAGGCAGATTGCAGGCTGGCAAGGTTTTTTTTGCTGAGGTGGAGCAGTGACTTTGAACTGGAAATGCAATTGGAGATGGACAGGCAGAGAAAAGCAGTTGTCTGCCCTTGAGGTGGCATCCGATGTCCCTGAGATGGATTGCAAGCAATTTGTAGGTCCACAGTGGCTGAAGAGCCGGAGAAGGCAGCTGGTAAACTGGCAGGTTCTTTGCTGGAACTGGAGCAAAGGCTTTAAATCAGGAGGCGACTTGGGTGCGTAGCAGATAGAAGACATAGGGTGGTCCTCGTGGAGCAATGGCTTTGGCTCGCTGCTGGTGGCCATCTTCGTCCCACAGGACTGGCATTTTTTAAATTAGGCCATAAGGGAACATTTCTCTACTTTAAAACTGTGAGGTAATTTGAAGAACAATGTCTCCTTTCCCCACAGCAGCAGAGAAAGGACTGAGGGAAGAGTGCCTCCCTTCCCCTTGTCACGCGACCCAATGGGTGGGAAAAATAAGAAATGCTACGACTCTCCTCTGCAAGGGGAGGGGAGGGGGAGCACTGAATTTTATAGTGTGGAAGCTCTTGGGACCTTCTCCCGTGGCAGGCCTGCCTTCCGGCAGTCCCATATGTGCCAGCACAGAAGACACTCGATGAAAAACAGGTAAGTGCCAGGGGTCCGTTGGAGCAGGAGCGCACCGGAGCGCATCTCCGGGAGTGAGGAGCCCAGGGGGCGGGCACATGGCCAAGCCCCGCCCCCTCCTTGGCCTCCCCAAGCAGTGCAGAGGCGCAGCGCCCCGGGGAAAGCCCTGCTAGGGTCTTTATTGGTTTTAATGTTTTGTTTTAATATTGGTAATTTTATCATTGTTCCTTTTATGACTGTGTGCTGCTTTTCCAGAGACTTGCTCAAGGTGGCATATAAATTTTGTAAGTATACCATTTTTTACCTGGGCACATGGCACATAAGTACTGGAGAAATTTCACCAACCCTTCAGCAGCTTCCACCCCATCAGTTTGGTGTAGTGGTCAGGAGTTGGACTCTAATCTGGGAGAACTGGGTTTGATTCCCCACTCCTCCACATGCAGCTGCTGGGGTGACCTTGGGCCAGTCATAAGTTCTCTCAGAGCTGTTCTCTCATGAGGAGTTCTCAAAAGACCTCTCTCAGCCCCACCTACCTCATAGGGTGTCTTGTTGTGGGGAGGGGAAGGGGAAGGGATGGGTGGTGCACATGTCCTGGGTATCTCAAGTCTACTTGAAACCTGGTGGTTTCAAGGGAGCAGGAAGAGAATGAGGGTGTGTTCTTGACGCTTATTTTTATTGCACAAAGTATTGGATGGGGAAGGGAATGGAGGAAGAGCAGGTCAGTTTCACTCACCTGTGGAGTGGAGCCTGAGGGGTGGGTGTTGCCTTTTGACACACTTTTGGTATGTTAGGGGGTGTGGCATATGCAAATGAGTTATGCTAATGAGCTCCTGCACCTCTTTTTCTATGAAATGACCCCTGGTAAGTGCAACCATGTTTTCTCAAAATACACAAATTTTGCCTGGGAGGTGTGCTGCTTTGATGCTTGCTGTTATCTCTTTTTGGAAAGCAAAACAGCCTACAGTATTGGCATTGACGACTGCTGCATCTCTCCTCAGAGAGCAAGATAGTCTACAGCACTGAATCCTGTCTGCATATTCATCTCCACAGCTGTGGACTTTTCTGCATATTGTTCTTTAGGTTTTTGTTATCAATGTACTATAATTAATAAGATACACTAGGGTCTTTATTATAATGTTTAAGTATCTGATTTAAACAAATATATGAAGGCACAGTAGCATATCAGAATTGTGTGTTTTGTTTAAACACAGTGTTTTTCCACGTTTACTCAACCTTGCCTTGTTTCCCGTGAGTTTGTTGCCGAGATTCCAGGTGGGGCCTGGAGATCTCCCGTTTTTACGGCTGATCTCCAGCTGACAGAGATCAGCTCCCCTGAAGAAAATGGCTGCTTTGAAGGGTGGACGCTATGGTATGGTACCATGCTGAGGCCTTTCCCCTCCCCAAATCCCACTCCCTCCTGGATCCAACCCCCAAAGTTTCCAGGTATTTTCCGACCCAAACCTGGCAACCCTAATTTTAAAATGAAAGTATAATTTTTTAAAAAGTTATTTCTTTATTTATAAATTAGGCTTCTAGACCTCCCTCCCCTGGAGAACAGGGCTCAGGGTGGTGTACAACAAGAGAAACACACACATAACTTAATCAACATTTTAAAACAAAATAAAATGCAGCAATTAACATTTTACTAGATGGCACGAAAACTCAAAGTTGCGCCACTGCCCCGTGGGAAGTGGAGACCAGAAACAGAGTTCCAGGCAAGGTGGAAACCGTCACTCTCCTCAACCAAGTGCCTGGCAGAACATCTCTGCCTTACAGGCCCTGCGGAACCGCATTAAGTCCTGCAGGGCAAGGATGTTGTTCCACCAGTTCAGGGCCAGGGCCGAAAAGGCCATGGCTCTAATCTTCAACCAGCTCACTAGCAAGTTCTTCTCTGCAGAGCACAGTGCTCTTTGTGGGATATACCAGTAGAGACCATCCCAAAGATACATGGGTCCCAGACCTTTTAGGGCCTTCAAGGTTAAGACACACAGCTTACCTTCAGTCACACAGTGGAGATCCCTGTGTTGTGGTAGCAGCTGCTGCTGAAACAACTCTTTAAAAAGCTGCACAGCCCATCAGTGGCCAAACAGAAGCAGCTGCTGAGACAAAGCCCCCACCTGGCCCCACACAACTTGCAAAAAACACTTGGTGGGTGTCATGTTGGGGACCATACAGCAACCCACAGACAACTCAAGGTCCCTTAAAAACGCATGAAGTAGAGGGGTGTTGTGTCCGCTGACCGCCACGTGGCACCAGCAAGAGTAGCCTGAACTTGGCCCAGAGAACAATAGGGGCCAAGGATCCTAAGATTCACATAGCCCACCAATGAGATCCAGGCGGGAAATTCAAACCCCTCAGTAGGACTGTAGGTGGGACTAGGGGTGTGTCCTGGGGTGTGTATATATGTTGACCAGTGTTCCCTCTAAGCTGAGTGAGCTCACAGTTTTTTAGCCTCCGGCTCACACATTTTTGTCTTAATTCAGGAAGGATGGCTCCAGAGCAAACTAATTTATACAGCAGCCAAATTGCTCGCTCACAACTTTAATGCCAGCAGCTCACAAAGTAGAATTTTTGCTCACAAGACTCCACAGCTTAGAGGGAGCATTGATGTTGACCTTTTGGCCAGTTAAGCCATGCTTGTTCGGACGTAATAAACTTGAGCTAATCACTACACCAACTTCATCCTCGTCAATGCCGCCGGAACTCAGTACTTTACAAGGAAGAAGGCTAGGTTTTTATACCACCACCCCCATTTTCTCTACCCTAGGGCAGGGGTCATTTTGTAGAAAAAGAGGCGCAGGAGCTCATTAGCATAACTCATTTGCATATGCCACACCCCCCTAACATACCGAAAGTGTGTCAGAAGGCAACACCCACCCCTCAGGCTCCACTCCACAGGTGAGTGAAACTGACCTGCTCTTCCTCCATTCCCTTCCCCATCCAATACTTTGTGCAGGAAAAATAAGCGTCAAGAACACACCCTCATTCTCTTCCTGCTCCCTTGAAACCACCAGGTTTCAAGTAGACTTGAGATACCCAGGACATGCGCACCACCCATCCCTTCCCCTTCCCCTCCCCACAACAAGACACCCTGTGAGGTAGGTGGGGCTGAGAGAGGTCTTTGGAGAACTGCTCATGAGAGAACAGCTCTGAGAGAACTTGTGACTGGCCCAAGGTCACCCCAGCAGCTGCATGTGGAGGAGTGGGGAATCAAACCCGGTTCTCCCAGATTAGAGTCCAACTCCTGACCACTACACCAAACTGATGGGGTGGAAGCTGCTGAAGGGTTGGTGAAATTTCTCCAGTACTTATGTGCCATGTGCCCAGATAAAAAATGGTATACTTAGAAAATGTATATGCCACCTTGAGCAAGTCTCTGGAAAAGCAGCACACAGTCATAAAAGGAACAATGATAAAATTACCAATATTAAAACAAAACATTAAAAACAATAAAGACCCTAGCAGGGCTTTCCCCGGGGTGCTGCGCCTCTGCACTGCTCGGGGAAGCCGAGGAGGGGGCAGGGCTTGGTCATGTGCCCGCCCCCTGGGCTCCTCACTCCTGGAGCTGCGCTCCTGTGCGCTCCCACTCCAACGGACCCCTGCCCGAGGGAGACTCAAAGTGGCTAACAATCACCCTCCCCTCATCTACCCACAAGAGGCACCTTGTGAGGTAGGTGGGGCTGAGGGAGTCCTGAGAGAACCGTGACTGACCCAAGGTCACCCAGCTGGCTTCTTGTGAAGGAGGAGTGGGGAATCGAACCTGGGTCTCCAGATTAGAGGCTGCCGCTCTTAACCACTGCACCACGCTGGCTCTCATGTAGCATTTTGGATGGCGGGGGTGTGTGTGTGAATAAAGATCTGAAGATGCACACCCCCTGCACTAATCCCATTTCTGTAAATGTTAAACTGTTGGGGGGTTTCAGTCAGGCAAATACTCTCACGGCGGTGTCCCTTCTGCGCTCTACTTGACAACCAGCTCTCAAGGTAATGTGACTCTTGAGCCAGCACAGTCCTTGCCTTCCATTTCTTTTTACTATTTTCTGTTTTCTTTTTAAAAAAATATTACAGACTTAATATTTTTCTGCCCACTAAAGGTGTTGTCCTAGAATGCAGAAGCCCCTGTTTGGCCAGCAGATAGACCCAGTTTGCTACCCGGCTAACAGGAACAAGTTATGTGTTTCTTTCAAGAAGCCAAGAATGATGTCATGCGGTTGCCAACTCCAGGTTGGGCAATTCTTGGAGATTTGGGGGCAATCCCAGAGCCTGGGAAAGCTAGAGTCTGGGAGGGTCCTCCATGGGGTATAATGCCACAGCGTCCCTTCTCCAGAGCTGACATTTCCCCCAAGGGAATGGACCTCTGCAGTTGATAATCTAAAAGACCGCCAGGCCCTACCTGGAGGTTGGCAACCCTTTGTAGAATACTCTCCCTGACCTGTTTTGTCCTCACAACCCCCCTGTGAGGCTGGTCAGACTGTGATGAAGTGCCTGGCTGGAATTTCATGGCTAGGGCGGGGATTTGAACCTGGGCCTCCCTTCTAACCACCGCTTCACATTGTTTCCCGATTCGTAATTAGGACGACTGTTGCGCAGTTCACCTGAAACCTGTTTCTCGAGAAGCAAGGCTGGGACTGGGGACACCCCGAGGTCCCTAACCTGTTCCAGTGAAGACACCTCCACCCCCACCTATTACAAGTAAATTAATTCTCTCCACCTTCCTAGAATTTTGTAATCACCTGCCTTTCACCTCTTCCCTCCTGGCCGTGAGGCCACAGCTTCCAGATGCTGGTTTAGGCCAAAGTTTTGTTTTGGTGGTGAAATACTGAGTTTGAAGTTACTGACGTATTGATGAAAGCTGGCCACAAAAGCGCCCTTTGGAAGGGTCTCAGCAGTTCCCTGGGGTTGTACATCCCGCCCCCCTCCCCAGCAAGTTGCAGATGTCTTGTGTTGGAGCACCCCCTGCTGGTCACAAGAGTCCCTTACAGCTCAGAAGCAGTAGACCAAAACTAGGAGTCCAGTGGCATCTTTAAGACCAAGCAAAGGTTTATTCAAGTAAATAATAAACCTTTGTTGGTCTTAAAGGTGCCGCTGGACTAAGTTTGTTCTGCTGCTTCAGATCAACATGGCGGCCCCTCCTTAATCTAACAGAAGCATGTTTTTCTTGACTCCAGAAATGAAGAGTAGTCCGGTGGTGCCTTGAAAGACTAACCATTTGCTTTATTCCAGAATTTTACCCTGGAATAGAAAAATTAAAACGTTTAGCACACTTGTAAGCCTCACTCAAAAATGCATACATGCCCATATTTCTCTCTAACTAGGGGGAGGAGCTGTGAGCCCACTGAGGAGGATCTGTTTGGCATGCAGAAGGTCCCAGGTTCAACCCCCGGCATCTCCAGATAAGAGGATCAAATAGCTGGTACAAGATATCCTGGATAACAAAAATAATTTAAAGAAAATTACATTGTGGGAACAAATACAATTAGAATCGAGATATGCCAAAGACAAACCTAAAGGTTTTTATGATAACTTATGATAACTTAATAGAATCAGATAAGATATTGATGCCTACTGATGAGAAATTGATTAGGAAATTTTATTCATGTCTTTTGGAAATTAAGACCCAAGATGAAGTGGCCAAAAATGCAATGGTAAAATGGGCATAAAATGTGGGGCACAACATCTCTTTACAGCAATTGTCACAGGTGTGTGTGGGGGGCGAAATGTAAAGATCACAAAAGCAACTTCATATAAAGAAAACCTTTATAAAATGTTCTATAGGTGGCACATCACACTGGAGAGAGTGGCTAAATTTTATCCTAAAGTATCTAATATATGCTAGAAATGTCCAAATAGTGTAGGCACATATTATCATGCGGTGGTTGTGTAGTGAAACTAAAAAATATTGGAGATAGATACATGAAATATTATAAAAATTAAAAAAATTAACCTACCTTTCGAACCTGAATTATTTCTATTGAATGTTTTACCAGAAAATTGTAAAAAACAGGATCGTTATCTTATTCTACATGTAATAACAACAGCAAGAATTCTCTATGCTAAACACTGGAAATGTAAAGAAATCCCTATGAGAGAAGAAGTTCTAGGTAAACTTTTGGAGACCCCCGAAATGGACAAGTTGACTATACTATAACTCTGACAGATCTCCCAAAGATGATGTTTAAAAATACATAGGCGTGTTTTTATTAATGGTTATACCAATGTAAAGGGAAAGGAAAATAAAGAAATGCAAGTAAATAAGAAAAGACAATAGGATGTATAAGATATACCTTTTTATAGATCTGTTAATATTATATCGAGACACTGTGGGACTGCCATGAAAAAGGCCAACGCTACGCTGAGGGTTATTAGGAAGGGAACTGAAATCAAATCAGCCAGCATCGTAATGCCCCTGTATAAATCGATGGTGCAACCTCAGTTGGAGTACTGTGTACAGTTCTGGTCGCCACACCTCCAAAAAGGATATTATAGCTTTGGGAAAAGTGCAGAAAAGGGCCACTAGAATGATAAAGGGGTTGGAACACTTTCCATGTGAAGAAAGATTAAAGCGCTTGGGGCTCTTCAGCTTGGAGAAATGATGGCTAAGGAGTGACATGATTGAAATTGATAAGATTACAAGAGGCGGGGACCTGCGATACTCATGGGGGCGCTCCACGTGGAAGAGAAAGCCCCCATGGGTAAGCCTTCTCCCCTGCCCCCGGCAAGTCCTTAGCGGCTCTTGCCAAGCCCGCCGCTTCTCCCCCCCACAGGCTCCAGCCGCTTCTCCCCCCACGGGCTCCCAGCGCTTCTCCCCCCCACAGGCTCCCACTGCTTTTCCTTCCCCCCCATGGGCACCCCCTCCAGTGATTCCCCCTTCTCCCCAGAGAGTTCCTCCCCAGCTCAGCCTGAGTGGCTCTCAGCCGCCGGGCCGCCAGAGAGTTCCCAGAGCATTCCCTGCGCATGCACAGGGAACGCTCTTTAACTTTTGGGGGGATTTAAATATCCCCCTGAAAGTTTTTTAAAGTTTTAAGATTTTTCTGCACACCTGTAACCCCTGGCTATATAGACATGCCTCCTCTGTAGCATTTCAGAGTGATCTCTTCCTGGATATAACGAAGTAACCCCTGGCCTGGACATTTCCTTCTGGATTTGGTTTATACCATTTGCAAGCTTGAAGGAACACTAGTAACAGACACATCCTTCCTGGATTTGAATAAAGCTTGAGTCCAGGGGTACCTTTAAGACCAACGAGGTTTTATTCAACATTACTAAAGAGCAAAAGGAAGATTCATGGTTCGAAAATGATCCGAGCTGCAAGAAGAACCGTGAAAAAAGATGCTAGGAAATTCTCAAAACAGTACACTATAGAGTCAGATCCAAACATATTAATAATCATTTTTACAGATCAGAGTATCAAAACAAAGATCTCAAATAGTGTGTGTAATGTATATAATGCAAACAATATTTCCCGTGTACAATATATAGTGTACAATATATGAAACAAGCCGGAGGACCCGCGATACTCGCGGGGGGGGGGGTAGGTGAGCCTCTTCCCCCTCCTCTGGCCCCGCGTGCCGAGCCTCTACCCCGTCCCCCCTCCAGGCAGCTTCCCCCCCGCCTTCAAAACGATGGCGGCGGCAGGGAGACAGCCACCCGCTGAGGCTCCCCCCCTGTAAGGTGGCGGCGGCAGGGAGACCGCTGCCTGCCGAGGCTTCCCCCCGCCTTCAAAACGGCGGCGGCGGCAGGGACACCCGCCGTCCACTGAGGCTTCCCCCCTCCCTCCCTGCTTTCAAAACGGCGGTGGGGGCAGAGAGACCTGCTGCCCGAGGCTCTTCCCTCCCTCCCCCCCCGCAAACGGCGGCGGCGAGTCCTTGTCACGCTGCTTCCCACCCCCTCCCCTACAGCGGCTACAGCGTTCTCTGCGCACGCGCGGAGAACGCTTTAACTTTTGGGGGGATTTAAAGATCCCCCGATAAGTTTTTTAAACATTTAGGATTTTTCTGCACATGGGGGGAGTGCCCCCCGTGTGTAGAAACCCCACCCCCCCAAGTGCTCCCCCTGCGCGGATTTAGGTATCCGCACGGGGGAGGGTACTTGGCAATTAGATATATATACATGCCTCCTTTGTAGCATTTCAGAGTGATCTCTTCCTGGATATAACGAAGTTAAGAGTCCAATAGCACCTTTAAGAATTTCATTGCCTGACGAAGTGTGAATAAAACTTGGTCTTAACGGTGCCCCTGGACTCTAACTTTGTTCTGTGACTTCAGACCAACACAGCTGCCCACCTTGATCTTCCTGAATATGGTGACTGGCAGCCCAGCTTAAGAATTTTGTCAACCTTTAATTAACATTGACTGAATCTGATGTCAAACTGATTTTGGTGGTGTAAATGAGCAAACACAAATTTATGATGTTCTATTCACCTCTGAAGACATCCGAAATGAAGTTTCAGCTGGAATCTTCGTAAAAATATTATTTCACATCATAGTGTACGCTATATATTGCACTCTGGAAATATTGTTGGAATTATATACCTTACATGCGCTGTGTACTATGAGAGCCTTGTTTTCATACCGTGTTCCGTAAAAAAGATTCTTTATTAATATATTTGGATGTGAATCCATAACATAATACTTTGAGAATTTCCTAGCGTCTTATTCAGCATCACAATAGGCTTGCAGAGCAATCCATGTCCCATTTTGAAATGCTGGAACCAACTCTACAAAGAGCCACCTTTCAGAAGAGGTGGGATCAGGCCCCGGAAAGGTCCAGGTATTCTTCGAGGGACAGTGTCCCCTTCTAAGCTGAGTTAGTGTGAGCCAGCTCACAGTTTTTTAGCCTCCGGCTCACACATTTTTGTCTTCACTCAGGATGGCTCCAGAGCAAACTAATGTATGCAGCGACCAAATTGCTCGCTCACAGCTTTAATGCTGGTAGCTCACCAAGTGGAATTTTTGCTCCCAAGACTCCACCACTTAGAAGGAGCACTGGCAAAGGGTCCTGCATCAGCTAGGATTCTTGAAGACGTCCCTGCCCACTCAAGCGCAGTGTGAACCATCTTCCAGACATTGCCACAAGCAAGAAAAAACAGATGTCACAAATCGCAACTCCCCCCCCAAAGCAGGAGTTTTTCACTTCAGGCTTCAGAACTTCACTTGCTGAAGTTTGTGGCAAGGAGACCCACCCTCCCCATTAGTCTGTGCGTTTCTGTTTTTTTTCATGGTGCTGGTTCGGAGCCCTCTCTCGTCAGGTTTTGCCCTTCGTGGGTTTGAATGCACATGCACACGAAAGCTTGCGCCTTGAATAAAACTGTGTGGGTCTTAAAAATAGTGCTGGACTCTAACTTTGTTCTGCTGCTTCAGACCAACATGGCAACCCACCTGGATCTACCTTCCTGGAAGGGCCGTGGCTCAGTGCCACAGCATCTGCCTGGCATGCAGAAGGCCCCAGGTTCAATCCCCAGCATCTCCAGTTAAAAGGGTAAGGTAGTAGGTGATGGGAAAGACCTTTCTCTGCCTGAGAGCCAGTTTGGTGTAGTGGTTACGAGCATGGACTCTAATCTGGGAGAACCAGGTTTGACTTCCCACTCCTCCACGTGCAGCTGCTGGTGTGACCTTCGGTCAGCCATGGTTCTCTCAGAGCTGTTCTCTCAAGTGCAGTTCTGGAAAGAGCTCTCTCAGCCCCACCCACCTCACAGGGTGTCTGTTGTGAGGAGGGGAAGGGAAAGGAGATCGTAAGCCGCTCTGGGACTCCTTCAGGTAGTGAAGGGCGGGGTATAAATCCAATCTCCTTTTCTTCTTTCTCTGTCTGAGACCCCGGAGAGCGGCTGCCAGCCTGAGTAGACAATACTGACCCTGATGGACTGAGGGCCTGATTCAATATAAAGCAGCTTCATGCGATTTGTCAGAATTCTGCCAGAGGTCCCACGCTCAACTGCACCCTCCAATCTCTCCCCCCACCCCCCACCCCCGGATCAGTTCGGGCCAACAAATGGTCCCCACCTCCCCATCAACACCACAGACGGCTCTTTCCTGCCCTCGCAGCTCAACAGAACCGGATCATGTGTTCCCTTGCCAAGCCCAACACAGAGAGTAAGTAGCACACGTGTGAACCGGCCCTGAGAGAAGACCGACCGCATTCCTAGGCAGCACATTTACTTTATTATTATTTACATTTAAAATTATTGAGGTTGCTGTACGGGCGTCTCCTCATATGGCACCGGTTGGACTTTTTTAAAAAACAGGAAGATGAAAACAAGGCGGTGTAATGGGTCTGACTGAACTGCACCGGAGGGAGGCACCAGGAGAGGACGGGCCGGTCTCGGGTTCTGCGTTCGGTTAAGCCGCTGAATGTGTGTCTGTGCCCACAGCAACATGGGGGGGGGGGGGGGGGACGCGTCACTGCGCCGTCTTCAGTGTAGCCATGCGGGATCCAAGGTTTTCCTGGAGGTAATACAACAGGTGAAGTTCATAGTGCTCTCCTGATTCGGGAACCCGGATGCTGTGTCGCTCCTGAGGATAGATCTTTTTAAAAAGAAAAAGGAAAGGAGAGGAAAGGAAAGAAATGAAGTGACCGTCTCAGAGAAGTTCACACAGCCAGGATTATCACAGGAAATCCACCCAGGTTCTAGCATCCCAGGAATGTCAGGAGAAAGAACGTTCTCGAGCTAAAACAGCTCCAGACGATCAAGCTGAATTGCTGTTTTTGTATTAGATCAAATAACCCTGGCGTTAAAATAGGTAACCCACGTTTCTGTGACAAGAGACCTGGATAATCTTTAAAAAAGCTCACACCAAAAGAAACAGGTTTGGACTCCTCCAGGTTATTTCAGTGCCACATTTTAATCCTATTCTGATCATCCCTTTCCAGGGAACCTCTTGGAATCGACTAGGAGGAGGAGGAGATTGGATTCATACTCCGCCCTTCACTCAGCGTCTTAGAGCGGCTTACAATCTCCTTTCCATTCCCCTCTCCGCCCTTCCCTTCCCCTCCCCTGTGAGGGAGGTGGGGCTGAGAGAGCTCTTGAGAGGACCGCTCTTGAGAGAACAGCTCTGAAAGAACTCGTGATAAGACCTAATATAACCAGCCAGCAGCTCCAAGGCAGATCCAGCTCCGGGCGCATTGGCTCTGCCCAGTTTTCATCACATTATCATAAAACGGTTACCCACACTGGCACTTAAAAGGCCAGCAGAAATCGATTCAAGCTGTGAAGACACAAAAACGCTGCATATTTCCATGCCACGTCTCTCTTCGGCAGGTGTTGGGTTGGATCCAGACTACCAAAGGAACTACCAATTTTCCACCAAAGGAAGAAGAAGAAGAAGAAGAGATTGGATTTATATCCCGCCCTTCACTCACTTAAGAGTCTCAGAGCGTCTTACACACTCCTTTTCCCTTCCCCACCCCACAACAGACACCCTGTGAGGTAGGTGGGGCTGAGAGAGCTCTTTCCCAAGCTGTCCTTGAGGGAACAGCTGGTACAGAGCTATGGCTTGCCCAAGGTCATCCAGCCAGGTGCAAGTGGAGGAGTGGGGAATCAAACCCGGTTCTCCCAGATTAGAGTCCGCGCACTTAACCACTACACCAGACTGGCTCTCACTACACCAGACTGGCTCTCTGGAACAAAACTTTCTTCCCACCGGCAGTGCCGCCAGCTGATCTCCACAATGGCACAGGGGCCCCCAGAACAGCACTGGGAGGTCTGCGGTGGGGAGGGAGAATTGTGTTGTTGTTGTTGTTCAGTCGTACAGTCAAGTCCGACTCTTCGCGACCCCATGGGCCACATCACACCAGGCCCTCCTGTCTTCCACTGTCCTCCGGAGTTTGCTCAACTTCATGTTTGTTGCATTGATGACACTGTCCAGCCATCTCATCCTTTGCCGTCCCCTTCTTCTTTGACCTTCCGTCTTTCCCAGCATCAGGGCCTTCTCCAGGGAGCGCTCCCTTCTCACTTGGAGGTGAATTATTAAAGACCACCCATTCAGTCTAGATTCAACCCACTATACACATGAAAAACCCGAATGGACGTATTGGTAGCTAAAGCTATGTGACGTCCTTACTATTTATTTATTTATTTAAAAACATTTATTTTATTGATTTCTACCCCGCCCATTCCGGCCTAGGCTGGCTCAGGGGATTGACGGCTGTGGCAGAATTATCTCCGTAGAACAGAACGGCCCCTGACATGCTGGATGGTGGGCCACTTTTGTCCCCGGTCAACCTGCTAAAGACCCAGTCCAGGCAGCGCCCCCGCCCCCGCAGCTGCCGAGTTGCTTACCTGCAGGTCGTATGGTTTCCCGGCCCTCACCAGGAAGCTCAGCAAGATGCTCGAGTGCGCAAAGTGTACGTTTTCATCCAGGAATCCATGAAGCAGTAACAGCCGGTTGGGTCTGAGGAAACCAGTCGGAAAGCAGAGAAGGCATTTCACAGGTTGGAATTCCTCACAAGGGAGACGGGGCTGGCTGGACACAGAGTGGCTGGAATGACAATAACCCCCCTCCCCAAAAAACCCTTGTGCAATCCCTCTAAGGTAAAGGTAAAGGTTGCCCTTGCTTGAAAGCCAGTTGAATCTGACTCTAGGGGGCAGTGCTCATCTCTGTTTCCAAGCCTAAGAGCCAGCACTGTCTGAGGACTTTTCCCGTGGTCATGTGGCCAGCATGACTAAATGCCAAGGCGCACGGAATGCTGTTACCTTCCCACTGAAGTGGTACCTATTTCTCTACTTGCACTTTCTTGCTTTCGAACTGCTAGACTGGCAGGAGCTGGGGCCAGAGACGGGAGCTCACTCCGTCATGCGGCACTCGGGTCTTGAACTACTGACCTTCTGGTCTGCAGCTCAGCGTCTTAACCTCTGAGCCACTGCAGCAATCCCTCTACTGACACCCTAAACCTGACAATCTACCATTTGCATGAGGGAATTTGCCACTCGATTTGAGATGGACGGCCCAGGCTAGCCAATCTCGCCAGATCTCACAACCTAAGCAGGGTCAGCCCTGGTTAATACTATTATTGCTCATCAGATTTCTGAATCGCCCACCCCTGCTACTGCAGGGCTCTGGACAAGGCACCGCAATGAATAAAAGCATCACTATAAAAATAAAATACATTAATACCAGTAGGTAAATTAAAACTCCAGATGGTGAACTAAGAAAAATCCCCCCCCCCCACCAATTCCAGACTGCCCGGCCTTCTCGTGGACAGAAGAGGAGGGGGACAAAATGATCTGGACTTGGATGGGAGACCACCAAGGAAGTCCAGGGTTGCTACGCAGAGGCAGGCAAAGGCAAACCACCTCTGAACATCTCTTGCCTTGACCTGGATGGCCCAGGCTAGCCCAATCTCCTCACACCTCCTCAGAAGCTAAGCAGGGTCAGTCCTGGTTAGCACTTGGATGGGAGACCTCCAAGGAAATCCGGGGTCTCTACCAATGTTCCCTCTCAACTGTGGGGTCTTGTGAGCAAAAATTCTGCTTTGTGAGCTTACTGGCATGAGAGTTGTGAGCGAGCGATTGGGCTACTGCATAAATCAGTTTGCTCTGGAGCCTCCCTTCCTGAGCTGAGACAAAAAGGTGTGAGCTGGAGGCTGTCACGGGCTGGGTGCCAGTAGGTCAGGAGCCCAGTCGAAGTCCGAGACAGTCCAAGGTCAAACCAAATCAGGAACGAGTTACCAAGTCCAAAACACAAGCCGAACGCAGAGTCAGTCCAAGCCGAGGTCAGAGAGGGAAACTCACGAGCAAACCAGTCCAAGGAGTCGACCGAAAGCCGAAGTCAAACAGAGCCAAAGTCACAAGCCAGAGGGTCCAGAATCAAGCCGGAGTCAGACAGAGCTGGAGTCACGAGCCAGAAGGTCAAGGATCAGGTTTAGCTGATGCGAGCCGAGCGGGTGCAGAGCTTAGCCAGACTGACTTGTTGCTAGCACAAGTTGTTGGTCTTTGTGCTGTGCCTAAATACCCAGCCACTTCCTGTGCTTGTTAGCAGCTGGCAGGGAGGTCCCGGCTCCCTCCAAAACTCAGGGCTGAGAGATCTGCGACTACGCATGCGTGCCTCTTTTCTCCTAGCAGCCAAGTCTTGCCTGGATCGTGACCTTAGCCGTTCCACCCAGGAGGTGAATCAGGTGGGCTTGAGCTTGGCTGCGGCTCTGCTGCTGCTGGTGCTGGGGTAATGCCCTGAGAGGTGCTTGCTTGAGCCTCCTCTGGTTCAGGTGGAGGCTCCTCTGGAGCTGGGGTCTGATCCTCCGCTGCACTTAGGTCTGCAGGAGGCAGGTCTTCAGAGGCACTCCTGACAGAGGCTAAAAAACAGTGTGAGCTAGCTCATACTAGAAGGAACACTGGTCGCTACACAGAGGCAGGCAAGGGAACAGCCACGGCTGTTCATCTTTTGCCTTGGAAACCGAGTTGTGATTTGACGGCACTTCTGACCATAATGAGAGAAAAATCCGGAGGCTTGGGGGCATTCAGGAGGTTGGAAGATGTCAGTGGGGGATCAGCCCCCCCATTTCTTTATTCTTGGGGGGTAGTGGGGAGGGAATAGGTCTCCCTTCCTGGCTGGTACAAACACTACCAGCTTCGTCTTGTCCAGTGACTAGCTAATCTGTAGCCAACCGCTGAGGCGGTGGGTCTAATTAATGCCGTTAATTAGCGACTGGGGCTAATTACCCCCATCTGAAGCGAAGGGAGGTCCTCTGGTCTGCAATTTCTCGAAGCAAAAGATAATACTTTAACGGCAGCGAGACTTGGGGGGGGGGGGGGGGGAAACCAGATCAGTCGTAATGGGCCATGATTATGTAAATACCCATTCAGCTTTATTAAGTGGGTTTTTACTACCACACAACTGTTTCAGCATTTAATTAGGCAAAGAACTACATGGTTTGACACAGCGGGGGTGGCGGAAGGGCAGAGAGGAAGCACTTACTCGGAAGGAAACTTGTTCGCTTGCATAGCCACGGAGCCCAGGTAATACCCTTGGTCGTTCTGGTCCGGGTGTCCCATGTAGCGTTCGGTGTACCCCGTGTCGTAGAAGAGCCACAGCGTGACCGGGGCCCCGGCAACAGCCACCTGGCGGGAATTTCACAGACAGCCATGAGTACTTTTTTCGTGTGAAGCCAACTTAGCTGGCAGGAAAGGAGCCAGACTCCTGACAAGGAAGTGGAACGATGACGTTTGATTTTCTTTAACAGACTGGTTTGCAGCCTTTAGCCTGATCTCGTGGCCAAACCAGCGGCAATTACATTAGAAGAAGAGGAGGAGACTGGATTTATACCCTGCCCTTCACTCGGGAGTCTCAGAGCGGCTTACAATCTCCTTTCCTTCTTCGCCTCACAACAGACAACGTGTGAGGTAGGTGGGGCTGAACAACTCTGGCTTGCCCAAGGTCATCCAGCAGCTGCAAGTGCAGGAGTGGGGACTCAAACCCAATTCTCCCAGATTAGAGTCCGTGCACTTAACCACTACAGCAGGGGTGGGCAATTGTTTTGGCTCAGGGGCCACTTTGTGGGAGCAGAGGTTAGCGGCGGGCCGCACCTTTTAAAATGATTGCATCCATTAGTTAACTTTGCATTTCAGAAAAGGTATAAATTGTATCACAAAAATCAATAAATATAAATTAAATAAAATAGTGGTAGTTTTATTCAATTTATTTATTGTGCTAATTTCATATCATCTATAGCTGCAAGCACATTTAATTTTAGAATCAGTTTAATGAGACAAATGTACCCTATCACACTTTTTCTACAATTTTTTTGAAATCAGGAGTGCGCTCCGGGCCCAATGGAGGCCTGACTGAAACCACGTGGCCGACTGTCTTGGCAGGCCGCAAAAAACTCTGTGGCAGGCCGCATGTGGCCCGTGGGCCGCAATTTGCCCACCCCTGCACTACACCAAACCGGCTCTCTGAAACTCTATGGTCATTTCAAACAGTGCTGCTCCCCCTCCCCCTCCCCCCCCCCCCTTTTCACCACATGACCTTTCTTGGATTTATTTAACGTTCTAAGATGAGAACTTTAGTGCTAAACTGCTATAGTACTGAAACTCATTGGCTCTCTTGACACCATGCATCTCAACGGTGCTACTACAGCAGTTTGGTGTCGTGGTTAAGGGCGCTGGGCTCTAAACTGGAGAACTGGATTTGATTCCCCACTCCTCCACATGCAGCTGCTGGAGTGACCTTGAGTTAGTCTCAAGTTGTCTACTCAGACTGGCAGCAGCTCTCCGGAGTCTCAGGCGGAGGTCTTTCCCATCACCTACCACCTGGTCCCTTTAACTGGAGATGCCGGGGGTTGAACCTGGGACCTCCTGCATGCCAAGCAGAAGCTCTGCTAGTGAGCCACAGCCCCATCCACGTGACTGCTTACCACCTTTTGAGACATATGTTAGGAACAAAAATGAAGAAGAGAAGAAGAGATTGGATTTATACCCCGCCCTTCACTACCTGAAGGAGTCTCAGAGCGTTTTACAATCTCCTTTCCCTTCCCCTCCCCACAACAGACACCCTGTGAGGTAGGTGGGGCTGAGAGAGCTCTTTCTTTTCTTTTTTTTAACACATTTATTTATCAATTTTTTTAACATGCAAATCAGCCACTAATTATAAGCTTTGAATGAGAAAGTTCCCCCCAAAAAAACCTATGGGAGAGATTGTACACATTCATACTTATCAATAACGGTACAATAGAATACATTTCCCTATATTTCACTAACATTATTTTCACTTTTGTTTTCCTTACTTATCTCGACTGATCAAACCAATTATAAAATTTATTCCGTGTTAAGTCAAAATCAGCATCTTTTTTCCCTTTTAAGATGGAAGACGGTTTGTCCATTTCAGCTACCTCTAGTAGCTTTTTAATGAAGTCATCTCTATTTGGGATCTTATCTGGTTTCCAAAATTTTGCGTATACCAGTCTCGCTGCAGTAATACCATGTATAATTAACACGCGGTCATTTTTTGAAAAAGTCTCTGGGATTATGTTTAAAAGAAATAGCTGAGGGTTAAAAGGTATACAATAACAGTGGATTGTGATCAGCATAAATTGCAGGAAGATTTTCCACTTCCAGTAAATCAATTAACATATTCGGCGAGATCCAGGCCATATCCAGCCTGGACCATGATTTATATCTTTTAGAGAAAAAGGTAAAATCTTTTTTAACTGGGTTTCTAACTCTCCAAGCGTCTATAATTTTAAGTTCCTCTACAAGTCCCATAAAGGATCTTGATTGTTCATTCCCTTTTTAAACTTTTGTAGAGGAGCTTTTCCTATCAAGTTGGCGGTCCACGACTGCGTTAAAGTCGCCAATTATACATATCTCTTCCCCTGCGAGCGTTGTTAGTTTTTCCCCTCAGAAGTTCAAAGAATGATTCTTGGCTCTGATTTGGCGCGTATATATTAACTATAAAGATTGCCTTAGTTTGATTATAAATTTTAACTATCAAAATTCTCCCATCTTCTGATTCGTAAATTAGCTCCAGGTGTAAATACGGTTTCACATGGATAGCTACCCCTCGAGAGAGAGAGAGAGCTCTTTCGAGAACTGCGCCTGAGAGAACAGCTCTGAAGGAACCTGTGACTGACCCAAGGTCATCCCAGTTGGCTGCATGTGCAAAAATGGGGAATCAAACCCAGTTCTCCCAGATTAGAGTCCGCACTCCTAACCGCTACACCAAACTGGCTGCGATCAATGGCCCAGCAGGACTTTTTTGGGGCTCTTTTAATTGGGAAAACAACACATACAGTCACTGCGGAAGCCATGTATACAAGGCCAAGAACAGACCGTGTGTTATCCCCCCCCCCCACACACCCCGAGGGTGTTCACAGCTGTGTTTTGTGGATCAAATGGACCTCTCAGATTACTGCTGCTAATTTAATGTTTTTTCTTATGCGATTCATATTTTGCTGTTAAGCTTTTCTGGGAGGGAGGCAGGGCATCAGCATATAGCTACGCTGCCAACGAACACCCATAGGGACACCAAAGTGAGGACCTTCGTGTGCGTTTGCCTACCTTGAAGAAGTCTGGCTTCTGCAGCAGTGCCATGAGGGAAAGATATCCCCCGTAAGACCAGCCGTGAATACCGACCCGGTCCAAATCGATGAATTCGTATCGGGAGGCCAAGTACTGCAACCCCTCTACTTGGTCATTGATTTCAATTTGTCCCTGTAGAAATTAGATATATATATTTTTTGCAGATATTACACCAAAACTGTAAATATTTTTACTTTTAAGCCCTGTGCAAGCATTACAATGAACGCACAATCCCTGTGCAGATGACCCGTCCACAAACCTTTGAGAAGATGGCCCAGTGTTCCCTCTAAGCTGAGTGAGTGTGAGCAAGCTCAGAGTTTTTAGCCTCCGGCTCACACATTTTTCTCTTAGTTCAGGGAGGTCGGCTCCAGAGCAGACTAATATAAGCAGCAGCCAAATCGCTCGCTCGTAGCTTTAATGACAGGAGCTCACCAAGTCGAATTTTTGCTCACAAGACCCCACAGCTTAGAGGGAGCCATTGGGGCACCAGGCCAAAATCTCCACGCTACAGCCACGCGGAAGGTCAGGGCAGCCAGGTCAGAAGTGAACTTCTGAGCACACTCCACAACCTACCATCTTGTACTTGAAGGCCCCTTCGAACTTCAGGCCCCGGTGGCAAGAGCCCCGGTTGTCGATCACCACCACCGTGTAGCCCAGAGCGGCCAGCGTATTCAGGCGGAAATACTTCACTCCTTTGAAGCGGTTGTTCACCAGCTGGACCTGGAAGAAAGCATCCCAAACCTTCAATGTTTCGTCTCACAAATGCATGGAGAATCAATGACGTACTAATGGGCAACAGTAAAATGCATTTTTTAAAACATATCCTTCGTGCAGTATTCTGTAATATTCTGGGTGTGCTTGATTTGGAAACTCACTACTGGACGCCAGCGTAACAAACCCTGACAAGGTCTGCCCCTCAACAAATGCGGTACTATTTTTTAAAACTCAAATTTTAAAACTCCTGTCCACAAATTTAAAACTTCTAGTCACAAGTTTCTTCTTCATAAGAATTTAAAAAGAGCCCTGCTGGACCAGACCAGTGGTCCATCTAGTCCAGCATCCTGCCTCACACAGTGGCCAGCCAGTTCCTCTGGAGGGCCAGCAACAGGGCACAGAGGCCGAGGCCTTCCCCTGAGAAGGACCTCAGAAGAGCCCTGCTGGGTCAGACCAGTGAGGGTCCACCTAGTCCGGCATCCTGTCTCACACAGTGGCCAACTAGTTCCTCTGGAAGGCCAGCAACAGAGCAGAGAGGCCGAGGCCTTCCCCTGAGAAGAACCTCAGAAGAGCCCTGCTGGGTCAGACCAGTGAGGGTCCACCTAGTCCGGCATCCTGTCTCACACAGCGGCCAACTAGTTCCTCTGGAAGGCCAGCAATAGGGCAGAGAGGCCGAGGCCTTCCCTTGAGAAGAACCTCAGAAGAGCCCTGCTGGATCAGACCAGTGAGGGTCCACCTAGTCCGGCATCCTGTCTCACACAGTGGCCAGCCAGTTCCTCTGGAGGGCCAGCAACAGGGCAGAGAGGCCGAGGCCTTCCCTTGAGAAGAACCTCAGAAGAGCCCTGCTGGATCAGACCAGTGAGGGTCCACCTAGTCCGGCATTCTGTCTCACACAGTGGCCAGCCAGTTCCTCTGGAGGGCCAGCAACAGGGCAGAGAGGCCGAGGCCTTCCCTTGAGAAGAACCTCAGAAGAGCCCTGCTGGATCAGACCAGTGAGGGTCCACCTAGTCCGGCATCCTGTCCCACACAGTGGCCAGCCAGTTCCTCTGAAGGGCCAGCAACAGGGCAGAGAGGCCGAGGCCTTCCCTTGAGAAGAACCTCAGAAGAGCCCTGCTGGATCAGACCAGTGAGGGTCCACCTAGTCCAGCATCCTGTCCCACACAGTGGCCAGCCAGTTCCTCTGGAGGGCCAGCAACAGGGCAGAGAGGCCGAGGCCTTCCCTTGAGAAGAACCTCAGAAGAGCCCTGCTGGATCAGACCAGTGAGGGTCCATCTAGTCCAGCATCCTGTCCCACACAGTGGCCAGCCAGTTCCTCTGGAGGGCCAGCAACAGGGCAGAGAGGCCGAGGCCTTCCCTTGAGAAGAACCTCAGAGGAGCCCAGCTGGGTCAGACCAGTGAGGGTCCATCTCATCCAGCATCCTGTCTCACACAGCGGCCAGCCAGCTCCTCTGGAGGGCCAACAACAGGGCACAGAGGCCGAGGCCTTCCCCTGATGTTGCTTCACAGGTTGATTGCCTCTGAATGTGGAGTTTCCCTTTAATCACCATGGCTAATAGCCATTGATAGGCCTCTCTTCCATGAATCTTTCTAATCCCCTTTTCAAGCTGCCTATACCTGTGGCCAACACTACATCCTCTGGCAGTGAATTTCACATTATAACCACTCACTGTATAAAGAAATATTTCCTTTTATCCATCCCAAATCTACTGCCCATCAGCTTCATTGAATACCCTTGAGCTCTAGTATTTTGGGAGAAAAAGTTCTGTCAGCTCTCTTCACTTCGTGAGTGATTTTAGAAACCTCGACCATGTTCTTCCTTAGTTGTCTTTTTAAAACTGAAAAGTCCCAGACTCTTCAGTCTGTCCTCAAAGGGGCTCCAGCCCCCTAATAATCTTGGTTGCCCTGTGTTCAGTACTTTTTTCCAGCCCCGAGATGTCCTTCCCTTGTCAATGTGATTCCATTGGCAAAAGGAATGAATTACTGGACATAGTCTTCTGGGAATGTTGACTCAGAAAGACAAAATAAGTTTCTGCCCCTCATGGGTGTAAAAATATACTTAGGAGTTTTGTGGGCAATATCTGTTGACATCAGAAACCCAAAAGGAAGACTAAACAAGAACTGTTTGAAGTTGCAGAATAATGTTCCGTTGTGGGAGTTTGCTCCAATTGCACAATTTATGCAATTTACTTTTCTTAATGCAGAACTTGGAAGGCTCAAGCACAGAACTTTGGCAGAGGGCTTTTTTGCTGTTACCCCAAGAGGCAGTCTCCTAATTAATTGGGGGAATTAGCTTTAAGGAGACAGAGCGAGAGAGGGTAACTGGGATTCTCCACCAATGTTTATGGAGATTTTCCCCTCAAGAGAACTCTCAAAATAAACCAGGCAGATGTTCCACCGGTAAGGTTTTTATTTAAAAGAAATAGAAATGAGCAAAACACACACAAAAACACACTTAAAACACACAAGTTAAGAGCAGTTTCAAAGCTGTAATTACCAGTCTTGAAGGAAGAGGTCCACGGAAGCAGCAGCAAAATGAACAGCATTTCAGGAATAGAGAGAAAAGACCCGCATGCGAGTGGGGGTGTGCGGAGAATCCAAGAACACACATACACACACTGGGGGCTGATTGATTTGAATGGTCTTAAAATGCAATTTTATCATGTACGTTTTCAACTGTCCACTGCCTTGGTGGCCCTTGTAAGGGTAGAAAGGAAGGATGCAGGTTTTGGAAGTAAGTAAATAATAAATACTGAACACACACACACGGGGCAAGGTACTCCAGATATAGGGCAAAATACCGCCTGGGGCAGGATGACATATTTGCCCCCAAAACAATAACTTGAT
This sequence comes from Lepidodactylus listeri, assembly GCA_029233225.1. Classification (NCBI taxonomy): domain Eukaryota; kingdom Metazoa; phylum Chordata; class Lepidosauria; order Squamata; family Gekkonidae; genus Lepidodactylus; species Lepidodactylus listeri. Next base: position 6,159,882 of record JARCFY010000021.1, on the reverse strand, counting down.
GGGCTTTCCAGAAGTAGACAATGGTTTTGGAAAAGCTGGAGGGGGTTGTCTGAGGTTGCTACAGGTATAAATGGTACTTAATAACCCTGTGAGTACCAGATGGGAAAAGCTACCAGGTTCTTGAGGGACCCATTGTTCCTAAATTATTCATCTCCCTAGGGTATGGAGAGGGTTGTTAGGTAGCCAACCGCTCTTTCTCACAATTCTAAACTATATCCGCCAGTGCTTGTCTCTGGCTGGCATCCATTTTGTGTCATTTTGGGCCAGGCAGGGTATTGCACTTATGATATTTGGGATGATACATAAATTAGAAAGGGTGTTTATTGTTTTTTGTGGTCTGCTTGAAATGACGGCATGACCAATCAGCAGGGGTTTTTCCAGACACTGACCTGAGGGCCTCCGTAGATGAAGAGGACTGCTGGGTATTTCTTTCCAGGTTTGAGATTGTGAGGTTTATACATCATTCCATAGAGCACAAATCCTGAAGAACTCTCGAAAGAGAAGATCTCAGGGGGAATATAATCAGGGATAGGTCCTGGAGAAAGCAGACAGAAGGCGTTAACGGCTAAACCCTGTGGTTTGGCACCAAAGGAGAACTGTTAGCCACGAGAGCAGATTTAAGTCCACTCCACAAATCCTAAGCAAAAACAAACAAAAAATGCATTTACTACATTTATACCCCATCTTTTGCCCCCAAAGACCCCCAAAGTAGCTCACATTGTTCTCCTCTCCTCCATTTTACCCTCACAACAACCCTGTGAAGTAGGTTAGGCTGAGAGTGTGTGACTGGCCCAAGCTTCCCTGGCAGAGCGAGGATTCAAATCTCAGTCTCTCAGATCCTACAACACCCTAAAAAGTTTTTTTAAAAAGCAGAAAATCGGGTATGGAGTGCGTGAGAGTGAATGCATGCCTTGGCATCCATGACGTTCCAAGTACTAGCCAATACGTGCTGGGTCAGTGGCAGGGGAACTGCAGAGCTGTCAAACTGGATTTAATCAACAATGCAGAGAAGCAAAGCAGCGGAAATAAAAAGCGATATGGATATGGTTTACAGAGCCTATCCAGACGATACTAAAAAGAAAAGGCTGCCTGGTGAGATTCAGATAAGGTTCTCCAAAAAGTCAACAAGAGATGTGGTGCTTAGGACCACAAATAAAGCGGTTCTGAAGATCAAAGGAAAAGAAGTTAAAGTGATGAAAGATATTCCATTTGAAATAAGGAAAAGAAGGAAAGCCTATGGAAAACTGACATCTTGGCTACAGTCTGAATCTATTATCTACAGGTGGAATGTTCCGGAAGGACTGAGCTTCAGCATTAAAGACAAAAAATACAAGATTGACTCTGTTCAACAGGCAAAAAGTTTTTTGGAAAAAAGCAAAGAAAAGAAAAAAGAGAGAGACTCAGATGGTTCGCTGGCATCGCAAGAAAGTATGTATGGATTTGATAGCTCAAAGAGCGAAGAAGAAATTTCTGACTCGGAAAAAGGAGCAGCAGCTCCAAAGGTACAAGAAGAGACTGTTAAGACAAGAAGAGGACGAAAGAAGAAATAAGGGATGAAATGTTTTTTGAAATTGCACTTATATATTATATATAATTTGTATAATTAAGCATTCCTTTAAAAGAACATGTCTGTCAAACAGCTTTTTTATTTTTCATATATCATCAGTAACAATCTTAATTGAATATTAACCAAGGTTTAAAATGCTTCATATGTATTAATGGTAAGGTAATATTAAGCAAATGTTAAAGCACACTCTGTATAAGGTAAATATAGCTTAGAAAAGTAGCGATGTAGTAGTAGAAATAGATAAAATCAATTAAAAAAAAAAAACAATGCAGAGAAGCAGAGCTGGGTTTCTCACCGCACAGGGTCAAAGGAAAAGGTTTGGGTCTCCCGCAACAGCACAAGAGTCGCACTGTCTTTTCCTTCTGTAATAACATCTGGCAAGCTTGCCTCCTGGTGTGTTCCCTGGTTCTTGGCTTGCCTCCCGAGTCTTGGGGATGGAACCCAAAGGGTATTGAAGGTGACCGAAAAAAGCCAGGGCCCTTCAGGTTACCCCCAACCAGCTGACAAGCAAAATACTGAACTTGTCACAGGTCTGTGGATGAAAGCCACGGACACAGCTTGGCCACAGACGGGCTTCTTTCTGTCTCTGGGTTTGGTGGCCTCACCCTGTTGAAGCAGAGGGAGAAAACTCTCCCCCGGCATTGGAAACTGAAAGCAAACTGCCTCTTCTTCCCCCCCCCCCCCCCCCCCCCCCCGTGCCAAGAGCCAATCTTGCCTCCTTGATGGAAGAGATGCTTCATAAGAGCCCAGGAGACTCCTGGAGAGTGCACCCACGTGGAAGCACACATCCCTCACAGGAGAATGCTGGGCCGGCAACCATTCAACATTTGGTGATGGCATCCATTGGGGGGGTGGAGAGTGATGCCCAGTCTCAAAACACCCAAGAGGCCCACAGGCTCAACAAGGGTCGGGGGGAAATGACAACAGGCGATGCTTGTACGGAACAGCAACAGTTAATTGGGCAAACCGCCCCATCGTTTGGGTAGGAAACCTCTTCAAAGCATCCCACCGTGGCCAGCAGCTACAGCAGGGCTATTGGGGGCTGTGCCCCACAGGATATTTTTGAGAAGATTTTTTTAGAAGAATTGAGGGGAGGGCAACGCACAAGGGCCCCCGTTTCTTCTCAAAAACATTTAAAGGGATCCTCTGAGTGCTTCTGAGAAGAAGCGAGGGATGGCACGCGCCCCACTTCTTCCCTCCTGTGAGATTTAAAGGGCCCTCCGGCTGGCTGGCGGGCCATGTGCTCCCCGCCAACCGGCTGAAGGGCCCTTTAAAAAAATGGAGGAGGGGAGGGAGAGGGGTGGCCGCCGGTGGTCAGGCCTGGGGGCAGATTGGAGCTGACCTAAAAATAATGGGAGTCCCAGCAGAAAAACGTTTGCCCCACAAGTCACACAATCCTGGCTACAAGACTGGTTCCACCCCACCGGCATAGGGCTGCCAAGTCCCCCGGGAGGGCGGGGGAAACACCGATTTTTAAAGCTTACCCCCACTTTTTCAAAATTAGCCACCAGGGGAGGCAATGGCTCCCAGGAGGAACGCAGCCTGAACTCTTAAAGGGGAAATGTCTGTTGAGGCTTTTTACTGCAGGCTCTCTGCAGACATTTCCCTTTTAAGAGTTCAGGCAGAGTGAGCAAGAGAGCCCCGCCCAGAGATTAAGGAGGGACTAGGCTCTTTCTACTGAAGGGCATGCTTTTGCATGTGTCTTGCAAAGTAGCTGCTGGGGTAAGCTGCTGGGGTCTGCCAGCTCTTTTCCTTCTCTCTCTCTCCCCCTCCCCCTTTCTTTCTTTCTTTTTTCTGTCTGTCTGTCTCTCTCTCTGTCCCCATCCAGCAGAGGTCTATCAGTGGCTATTATTAGCCACACGGTCTAAATGGAACACTTAGTCTGGGGCAGTGATGCTCTGCATTCTTGGTGCTTGGGGGGGCAACAGTGGGAGGGCTTCTGGAGTTCTGGCCCCGCTGCTGGACCTCCTGAGGGCACCTGGTATTTTTGGCCACTGTGTGACACCGAGTGTTGTACTGGATGGGCTGTTGGCCCGATCCACTGTGGCTTCTCTCCTGTTCTTATGATATGAAAATCATATTTAGCACTTGTGTAGCACTTTGTGCTTCATATTCTGCCGAGATGAGGAAGGATTCCGTAGGGCCGTTGCTCAGTGATAGAGCATCTGCTTGACATGCAGGAGGTATCAGCCTCTTCAGCTAAAAAAGGATCAGGTAATAGGTGACATTAAAGATCTCAGCCTGAGACCCTGGAGAGCCACTACCAGTCTGAGTAGTCAGTACTGACCTTGATGGACCAATGGCCTGATTCAGTATTAGGAAACTTCATGAGTTCATGTGTCAGCATGTGGAAGCAACATCACAGGATGTGACATCACAAAATGATGTCACTTCCTTTCTCCTGGCTCCACTCCCAAAGTCTCCTGGCTCCACCCCCAAAGTCCCCAGATATTTCCCAAGTTGGACTTGGCAGCCCTACACCGGCAATACCTGCGGAATCTAAAAGGGTGGCCCAGAACTCCTTGGCCCGATGGGCGGGGTCGTCTCCAGGGCCGGTGAACTTGTACAGGGACACCTGGTGGGGGTGCTTCTGGTTGCTGAACTTACAGATGACCACATCGCAGTCCTGGAAAGAGAAGTAGAAATGGAGACCGCTTCAGAACCAGCGGCACGCCTCTGACGCCCAGCTGCCTGCCGAGGACAAAACGAAAGGGGGCAGCCGGGCATTCATGCAGAACTGACGTTTGTTAACAGGAACAGCTCAGCCGCCCTGAGCCCTGCTTGTCAGGGAAAGGAGCAGGATACAAACCGAAATAAATAAACCCTCCCAAGGGAGAGTCAACCATCCCCTGCTGTTCCCGTCTTCCACCAGTGGGTGGCAATATTTTGTTTCACTTGGCATTCCCGCGAGGATCAAGCCTTCCGGACCAGTGATAATTGCTGGTGTTTTGTTTGTTTGTTTCTGTACATGTTTTAGCTGTTTTTAACATTATTTTAATGATGTGCGTGTTTTTGGAGGGGTTGATGTAAATGGTCTTAAAATGCAATTTTATCACATCCGTTTTCAATCGCCGCTGCCTCGGTAGCCCTTGTTAGGGTAGAAAGGCGAGATGCTGGTGTTGTAAATAAGAAAATAAATACTGAGCATCCCTGTAATGCTTTGGATTTTACAGAGTGCTTCGCGTTTTGCTGGCAACAGCCCTGCAAGGTCGGCCAGTAATATTAGACACATACTCCAAACTAAGAGGCGATTATTTGCCTAAGACTGCCAGCTCAAGTCATAGCAGAAATTTCAAGCAAGAATTTCTCGGTTCTCAGTACGCAGCTACATATAGTATATATCAACATTGCAATGCATTATCGTTATTGGCATTCCTTCTTTTTCTGTAGGGCTGTTGCAGCAAGATAAACAATCTCAGGAAAAGGAAAATCACTACTTCCTTCGAGAGGAACAGGAGGCATCTTTGGGATTCTTCGTAAAAATTGTTTCGTGCACGGATCATGGTCCACAAAACGGCTCTCTGTTTCCATTTTCATACAGGAGAAGAGTTTGAGGAGTTTTCTTGTCCTTATTGGAACACTAGGCAAATGGTCTCCAGGAATGGAAAAGAAACTAAGCAAGGTTTAGCAACTGGAAGCATATACCCTGAGGATGCGCAAAGTGCTTTTGCACCACTGCTGAGTAACCATACCCCACCATTCACTGAGGATTAAAAAGCAAGGGTCCCTTGCATCATTCTCCTCTCCTCCTTTTTATCTTAACAACAACAACCCTGTGAGGTAGGTTACACTGAGAGCCTGTGACTGGCCCAAGGTCACCCGGCGAGTTTCCACGGCAGACTGGGGATTCGAATCTGGGTCTCCCAGATCCTAGGCCAATGTTCTAACCATCCTACCACTCTCATATGGGGAAGGCCCAAGGCCTTCTCCTTCTCTGGAGAAATCTGGCCCTGAAAGGAAAGGGCAGAGGAAGGGAGGGAAGTACCTGACTGACGCAGCATGAGTGCGAGAAGCCCCGATCCGTCAGCCGCTTCACCTCTCCGGGGTGCTCGTAGCTAACGACATACAGGTGGTGTTCCAAGGGGGAGTCCTTCGTACCTTCAAAATATACCATTTTTTTAGCTTCATCCACCCGGATCTAATAAGAAACACACACACACACACAAAATAAGTGACCCACGTTCCCAGGCCAGACTGAATTCTCAGGGACTTCGCCTGAGAAGAAAGTCGAGGTCAGAACCCAAGGGGACGAATTCTGTTATTCTGTTATCCAGCCGGACTCTGATTGACCTTTTGCCTGGTACACCAACCTAAAACTACCCTCTTGTTTTGTCAGTATACGGACTGCTGCCACGTTCTTCCGCTCTGTGTCCTGCGAGGGACCCGGCCTGGTGCTGGGGAGCAAGGCGATTAACAGCTGGTTTTATACTGCCCCGGAGGTCAGTTTTTGCTTTCTTTCCCCAGTAACCTCTAAAGCCAGTGACGTACCCGCTACTACCCAATCCCATTAAGTCTTGCATGTTAACAACCCTGCATTCCATTTCAAGCTACCATCTGGGTGTTTCTCCACCATGTCACGAATCATCGCTTCTCTCCCACCCTTCTTTGTGTTGCTACTGAACATCTAAACTTCACGAAGAGGTCTCTGGGGCTGAAAAGCTTGGCCAGCAACTAAGAATACAGGGAGATGCCCTCTTGACTGTACCATCAATCCTGGAAGTTCCTTGGGTACACAAAAGAGGGCCTTTTTGACAGCATCCCCACAATTACGGAATAACCTCTCCAGGGAGGTACTAGGGCTGCCAAGTCCCCCGGTAGGGCGGGGGAAACACCGATTTTTAGTGCTTTCCCCCGCTTTTTCCAAGTTGGCCACCGGGGGGATAAAATGGCTACCTTAAAAGGGAAATGTCTGCAGAGAGCCTGCCCTGCAGTAAAAAGCCTCACCAGACATTTCCCCTTTAAGAAGTCAGCAAGAGAGGAGTTTCCGGTTGGGAGAATGGAGGTCTGACACGCTTTGCAAATGTGCAAGGCGGACAGCGGCTCTTCCTGACAGCTTGGGTGGGTTAATCCACCCGAAGCAACCTCACACAGGTAGTGTGAGGACCAGCAAGCAATATAATCCAGGTTTGAGCAACCTCGGTGAAGGGAAAGTCTCGGAGGAGACTTTTCCGACACCTTGAGCACTGCAGCCGAAGAGGATTCTTGCGAGTATCTCTAAGGAGCCGAGCTGAGCTGAAAAATTCAGCATAAAACCTCCAATTCCCCTGATTCCTTAACAAAGAAGACAAAGTTTAAACGTTGGGACCACATCTGAAGCGAAGTAACAACAAAAGGTAACGGAAAAAAGTTTTTTGCCTTACCATTGCCGCGTTTTGAAAGATGAAAAACAGATCGGGTGAAGCAATAGACTGATGTTGATTGGATGAGAGCAGTTTTGAAGTGCTAAAAAACCGAATTTGAACTTAAAAAGCCAAAAAAACAAGTTGTTTAACATTCCTGCGGTTAAAAGGAGTCGGGAGGGGAAGCCAAGCATCGCGAGACAAAGAGGGAGAAGGGAACCAAGCATCGCGAGATTAAGACGTGAGGACTGAATCAGGAAGTGACGGCTAGAAGAGCAGACAAGAAGGAAAAAGGAGAAGAACCGGAAGAAGGTAAAGGGGACTCTAAATACTGCCGGACCAGAAAGGGGACTCTAAATACTGCCGGACCAGAAAGGGGACTCTAAATACTGCCGGACCAGAAAGGGGACTCTAAATACTGCCGGACCAGAAAGACCATAACAGGAAGTGACGTGCAGAGAGCAGACAAGTAAAGAAAAGGAAGGGACAAAAGGAAACTACGGCAAGCCAGAAGCAAGGTAAAAAGACTATAACCTTTGACATTAACCATAGAGAAGTCGCGGCCGCCATTTTGGATTTATAAAATTTTTAAACTGCAATATCTCAAAGATTATATAACGTAGAAGGCTGAAACCAACATAATTTGACTTGGCAAGATTAGCTTGTTTGAATGCACTAATTGGTGTTTGATTTGGAAGACAAGATAAAATCGATCTTTTTAAAGAGGCAAAACGGACCGCGGACTAAGATCGAGAGCAGCCACATGGTCCTCTCCTACAATGGCAGCAAAAAAAGAAAAAGAGCTACTAGCCGTTATGGAAGCAATGGAAAAGAAAATGTTAGACGCTATAGGAGAGGTAAATGTTAAAATGAATAATATAGCGGCTCAAGCGGATAAAAATTGCATGGAATTAAAAGCAGAATTTCAAAAATTATCCACAAGAACACAAGATATAGAAACTAAAGTAAAAGAACTGGAAGAAAACACCCATAAGACAATGAGAGAGAACGAGAGGATGGAAAAGATGATGCATTATAAAGATATGCAAAACCACTTGAGATTTCGAGGGATTGAGGAAAAATTGAATGAGGATATTTTTACAAGAATGCAAGAAGCAATAGCAGATTTTTTACAAGAACAGGAAGAAGTTGTTAAAGAACACATGGATCTTGTTTATAGAGTTAATTCTACATATGCAAGAGACAAAAACATACCAAGAGACGTGGTTGTCCAATTTACAATGAAAAGAACAAAAGAACAAATCTACAGGAAGTGCTTTACTGACCCCTTTGTAATAGATGGAAAGAAAATCATAGTAATGAAAGAATTGCCTAGAGCAATACTGCAAGAAAGGAAAAAATTCAAGCATCTGACGGATAAACTGAAGGAGAAAAAAATCAGATTTCGTTGGGAAATACCTCAAGGACTAAGTTTTTATTATGGCAAATCCAGAGTAGTGATTAAAAGCACAGAAGAAATGTATGCATTCCTGGGAGAGAATAAAGATGATTTTGGAGATATTTAAGAATATATCAAAATGGATTACAAAATACTTACATGGAATGTAAATGGACTAAATTCACCCCAAAAACGTAGAATGGTAGGTCATTGGTTGGAAAAACAAAAATGTAATATAATTTGCTTGCAAGAAGCTCATCTTAAAAACCAAGACCATAAATATTTAATAAGGAAAAAATTGGGAGAAGAATTTTATTCTTTAGCAAGCAACAAAAAAAATGGTGTTGTAACATATGTCAAAAAAGATTTGGAACCCAAAGTAATATTCAAAGACAAAGATGGAAGATATTTAGCTATTGAAATTTTACTGCAAGGAGTGAAAACTTTGATTGTGAACATTTATGCTCCGAATGGAGCTAAAGAAATTTTTTTTAAAGAACTTCAAATGGAATTGGACAATGTAAACTATGATCAAATTATGATGTTAGGAGATTTCAACGGAACTGTAGATAATAAACTAGACAGGCGCTCTAAAAGAAAGGATGAGACGTTAGGGAAGCTTCCAAAAAACTTTTTTGAACTGATAAAACAAGAAAAGTTGGAAGATATTTGGAGGAAAGCTAACCCACAAGGAAAAGACTTTACCTTTTACTCTAACAGACATGACTCACATTCAAGAATTGACATGATTTGGATGACTACTAACCTAACCTTCAAGACAAGAAAAGTGGAAATTTTACCCAGAATAATCTCAGATCACAATCCGTGTTTATGGACAGCTGGGCAGATTAAAAAACAAAAGAGATGGAGAATAAACGAGGACTTATTAGATAATCAAGAAATAATTAAAAAATTACTTGAAGAAACAGACCTATACTTCCAAGTAAACATGCAGAAAGAAGTTAAAATTCAAACCGTATGGGATGCATATAAAGCAGTGATGAGAGGACTATTGATATCGTTAAATGCTAAAGATAATAAAAAGAAAAAAGAGCAATATGAAAATATTTTACAAGCCATTAAAACAAAGGAAGAAGAACTGAAGAAGAAACCAGGGAAAAAGAAACTGCAAAAGGAAATTTGGATGCTACAAGACCAAGCAAAAGCCATTTTGAACCAGGAGATGTACTGGAACTTAAAAAAACTTCAACAAAAAGCATTTGAAGGTGCAAATAAACCCGGAAAATACTTAGCATGGCAATTAAAGAAAAAACGTGAAAATAAATTTATCACTAAAGTGATAAGAGATAATATTGAGATAATAGATAACAAAGGAATAAAAAGAGAATTTTTAAAATACTACGCAAAACTTTTTAAGAAGGAAAACAAAGACAGAAGAAAGATTAAAGAATACCTGCAAACATTAAAGCTACCAAAACCAACAGAGAAAATTAAAGAACTATTTAATAACCCAGTATCATTACAAGAGATCAAAAATGCAATAAATGACTCAAAATTAGGTAAAGCACCTGGACCGGATGGATTTACAGCGAAGTTCTACAAAACGTTACAGGAGTCAGTTTCACCGGTGTTACTGCTATTGATGAACGATATAAGAGTTACTGGAGAGGTACCAGAAACCTGGAAAGATGCATCCATCTCACTGATCCCGAAAGAAAATCAGGATTTGACCAATGTTAAGAACTATAGACCGATCTCTTTACTGAATAATGACTATAAGATTTTTGCTAAGATTATAGCGGATAGACTAAAAGAGCACCTTAAAGAGACTATACAAACAGAACAAGCAGGGTTCTTACCTAATCGACAAATAAGGGACAATCTAAGAGTAGTAGTGGACGCTATAGAATACTACGACAAACATCCTGAAAAGGAAGTGGGCTTTTTCTTTTTAGATGCGGAGAAAGCGTTTGATAATTTAAACTGGGATTTTATGTTTGAAGTTTTAGAACATCTTGAGATCGGTGAATATATGCTTAACTTCATTAAAGCAATATATAAAGAACAGAAATCCTCAATAATAATTAATACTGAAAAGACAGACGATTTTAAAGTTGAAAAAGGAACAAGACAAGGATGCCCGCTTTCGCCACTGCTATTTATTTGGATTTTAGAAGTTCTACTGTTAAATGTGAAGGAAGACAAAGATATTAAAGGCTTAACAACTAAAGGTTTTTCTTTCAAATATAGGGCCTTTGCAGATGATGTGATGTTTATAGTGGAAGACCCCTTATCCACATTACCACATTTGTTACAGAGAGTAAAAGAGTTTGGTGACTTAGCAGGATTTTATGTAAATAAAAACAAATCGAAAGTAATGTGCAAAAATATGTTAAATAAGAAACAAAACGAGTTACAAAAACTTACAGAATGTGAGGTGGTGAAAAAGATAAAATATCTGGGTGTAAACCTAACTATGAAAAATATTGATCTTTATAAAAATAATTATGAAAAATTATGGTTGCAAATTATGCAGGATATTAAAAAGTGGAATGTACTGAATTTGTCATTGCTGGGTAGAATTGCGGTGGTCAAGATGAATGTGTTACCACGATTAATGTTTTTGTTTCAAACTATTCCAATTGTGAAAGATGTAAAAACATTCAAATGTTGGCAGAAGGAGCTGTCTAAATTTGTGTGGGGAGGGAAAAAACCAAGAATTAAGATGAAAATAATGTGTGATGCCAAAGAAAGAGGAGGGTTTCAACTACCAAATCTAAGGTTATACCATGATGCAATATGTTTGACCTGGGTAGGGGCATGGACTATGTTACAAGATAGAATGTTATTGTCCCTGGAAGGTCATGATTGTAGATTTGGGTGGCATGCATATTTGTATTATGGCAAAACAAAAATGGACAATATGTTTAAACATCATTATTTGAGAAGAACAGTAATGGATACGTGGACAAGATATAAAAACTTTTTTTCAGAAGAGATACCCATGTGGATTGTACCCGCAGAAGTCTTACATCCAATATCAAGATATAAAGGACAAGATTGGCTGAAGTATAGAGACTTATTAATAAGACATGGCAAGGATTTCAAACTGAAGGAGCAGCATCAGATTGATTTTGATTATGGTTGGTTAAGATATAGACAAATATATGACTTGTATAGAAGTGATAAAAAACACGGTTTCAGGGAAAAAAATAATGAAATAGAACAAGTTTGGGAGGAAGGTGGGAAAAAAATGATTTCTAAAATGTATAAAGTCTTGCTAAAATGGTTTAATGCTGATGAAATGGTAAAAGAACAAATGGTAAAATGGGCGATAAACTTTAACAAAGACATTGAAATGGAATCTTGGGAATTTTTATGGAAAAATGCTATGAGTATATCTACGTGTTATAACTTAAAAGAAAATTGTTTTAAAATGATGTATAGATGGTATATGACACCAAAAAAAATTGCAAATATTGGTCAAAATATGTCTAACAAATGTTGGAAGTGTAAAAAGAAAGAAGGGTCTTTTTATCATATGTGGTGGACTTGTGATAAAGCAAAGACTTATTGGTCAAAAATACATGCAGAAATGGAAAAAATCTTGAAATGTACATTTAAGAAGTTGCCTGAAATGTTATTGCTAGGACTTAAACTAGAAGAGATAAATGTAAAGAAAAGGACAATAATATGGTATATGATTACAACAGCAAGAATGGTGTATGCACAAAACTGGAAAAATGAAAAAATACCAGAGGTGTGGGAATGGTTGAAAAAACTGTTATATATGGCTGAAATGGATAAGTGGACTAGAAAATTGAATAATCTTTACTCAGAGACTTTTCTGGAAGACTGGAAAGATTTGAAAGAATATGTTGAAAAGTATTGGGATATGAAAAACTATATCTATACATGGTTATAATAGCATAAAGGAATAGAAATATATTATATGAATGTTTTAGTTAAAATTAGACAATGAAACTGTTTTTATTTAGAAATACATAAGAGTATAGAAAATAAGAATTGGTGTATAAGTATAAGTATTTTAAAGCTATATAACCGTCACCAGAAACGAAACATAGATATAAGTATTACTATTTTGAATAAAATGGAAAATGTGTTATGCTTCAGATGTGGTGGGAAACCACCAAAACAAGATAAAAATAGAATGTACAAATAGAACAAAATGTTATTTAATATGGAAAAAGGGATTTGTATAAGGTTAAATGTATTATTTTCGATGTGTTTTTTTTGAAAAATAAAAATTTCTTTACAAAAAAAAAAAAAAAAGAAGTCAGCAAGAGAGCTTCCACAGCAAGAGAGGTCCGCCCAGAGATTAAGGAGGGACTGAAGGAGCTGCTTTTGCATGTGGCTGGCAAGGTAAGTTTCTCTTCCAGCTCCTTTCCTTCTCTCTCCCTCTTTCTTTTTTCTGTCTGTCTGTCTGTCTCTCTCTCTCTCTCTGTCCCCATCCAGCAGAGGTCTATCAGTGGCTATTATTAGCCACAAGGTCTAAATGGAACCCTTTGTCTGGGGCAGTGATGCTCTGCATTCTTGGTGCTTGGGGGGCAACAGTGGGAGGGCTTCTGGAGTTCTGGCCCCGCTGCTGGACCTCCTGAGGGCACCTGGTATTTTTGGCCACTGTTGTGACACAGAGTGTTGTACTGGATGGGCTGTACTGGATGGGCCGATCCACTGTGGCTTCTCTCCTGTTCTTATGATATGAAAATCATATTTAGCACTTGTGTAGCACTTAGTGCTTCATATTCTGCCGAGATGAGGAAGGATTCAGTAGGGCTGTTGCTCAGTGATAGAGCATCTGCTTGACATGCAGGAGGTATCAGCCTCTTCAGCTAAAAAGGGATCAGGTAATAGGTGACATTAAAGATCTCAGCCTGAGACCCTGGAGAGCCACTACCAGTCTGAGTAGTCAATACTGACCTTGATGGACCAATGGCCTGATTCAGTATCAGGAAACTTCATGAGTTCATGTGGAAGCATGTGGAAGCAACATCACAGGATGTGACATCACAAAATGATGTCACTTCCTTTCTCCTGGCTCCACCCCCAAAGTCTCCTGGCTCCACCCCCAAAGTCCCCAGATATTTCCCAAGTTGGACTTGGCAGCCCTAGGAGGTACACTTGTCCCCTTCACTGCTGCAAGAAGTGCTAGTGGCTACAAGCATAGAAAGCTTCAAGGGGGGATTAGATAAACATGAAGATGAGGTCCACAAGTGGCTATTAGCCACAAAGTATAGATGGAAGACTCTGTCTGGGGCAGGGATGCTCTGTTTTCTTGGTGCTCAGGGGGCAAGAGTGGGAGGGCGTCTGGAGTTCTGGCCTCACTGCTGGACCTCCTGAAAGCACCTGGTGTTTTTGGCCACTGTGTGACAGAGTTTTGGACTGGGTGGGCCACTGGCCTGATCCAACATGGCTTCTCTTATGTTCTTATGTCTGCGGCAAGTGATGCTCTGTATTCTTGGTGCTTGGGGGGGGCAAGAGTGGGAGGGCGTCTGGAGTTCTGGCCCCACTGGTGGACCTCCTGATAGCCCCTGGGTTCTGGCCACTGTGTGACAGAGGGTTGGACTGGGTGGGCCACTGGCCTGATCCAACATGGCTTCTCATACGTTCTCTCGACCGTTAGGATTTTGACTAGCAGTTCTTGTGTATTTTATTATTATTTGCGTTGTAAGTTGCCTTGAGTTTTTTGGGACGCTCCAGCTGGCTAGCTGGAATAAAACCTCCCGAAATGAAGATGGGGGATGATAGGCCTGCAGGTGTTCACCACTGCCACAAAGACCACTTCAGTATCTTCTACTCTTTGGCAGACCCTGTGGATGCACTCCAGTCAGGGTGCAAGGCAAATTTACAAATTTTAGCTGGGTTCAAAGAAGGGATCCAAACCAGTACTAACAACTGGAGCAGAAATTCTTTTCTTTAGAAGAAAAAGAAGAGCTGGTTTTATACCCTGCTCCTCACTATGCGAAGGAGTCTCCTTTCCCTTCCCCTCCCCACAACAGGCACCCTGCGAGGTAGGCGGGGCTGAGAGAGCTCTTTCCAGAAATGTCCTTGAGAGAACAGCTCTGAGAGAACTTGTGACTGACCCAAGGTCACCCCAGCAGCTGCATGTGGAGGAGTGGGGACTCAAACCCGGTTCTCCAGATTAGAATTTGTCGCTCTTAACCACCACACTACACGGACTCTCTTGACTGGCCATGATTAAGGAAAGCATCAATTCCTAAGAAAGTTCAAGATGCCGGCACGTCGTTCATCTTTGCCACTTAGAACGAGTTTTATGACACAAGAAGGCACTACGATATAACCAGTCAAAGCATGCCTCCCCAACACCGTGTTAACTCTAAACCAACGGAAAAGCAATCTACACTTTCTTCTTAACACACTTTTAAGAATACCATTACCTTATCGATGGTATGCTACAAGCGCGACACACACTGCTGACTACTATAGTTTAAGGAAACAGGATCTGAGAAAAAGGTTACTTCAGGTTAGTTTGCCCCGTGAGATGAGGAATGCAGACTTTTGGAGACTTTGGCTAAAAACACAGATAATAGTGCTGGCGGCCCATCGCCGGGTCAAACGTTCCCCTCAACTGTTTACTTTACCTTCCCTGACATGGGTACACGATGGCGCATTCACATTTCACCTCCCCACCCCTCACCTGCCTGACAATCTGGTGCTCAGGGCAAACTGTTCTTTCTGGCCCTGCTGCCAAGAAAGCTGGCAACCAGTGTTCCCTCTAAGCTGAGTTAGTGTGAGCCAGCTCAGTTTTTTAGCCTCCGGCTCACACATTTTTGTCTCAGCTCGGGAAGGATGCCTCCAGAGCAAACATGCAGTATTTTATTTCATTTATTTACACCCCGCCCTCCCCACGAATAGGCTCAGGGCAGCTTACAAGAATCGGTAACCAGTACCATAAAACCATATACAAAAGTTAAAACCTTCAACTTTAAAACAACCACAAGAATTCCAGAACTATGGGAATGGTTGAGAAAACTGCTATTTATGGCAGAAATGGATAAATGGGCAAGAAAATTAAACAATCAAGACTCAGCGAAGTTCTTAGAAGATTGGAAAGACTTGAAGGAATATATGGAGCAGTATTGGGATATGAAAAATAATATTTTTACACTTTCTCAACTATTGAAATGATGAAATATGTTTACAACGCAAAAAATGAGTTCGTAGTTAACCGCAAAATTTAACCGTCTCTAACTAATGCTTTGATAATCAATCTAAATGTATAAAAGTTATAATAGTTCAAAATGTTACCTTAGGAGACAAATATTTTTATATATATGTTTATCAGTCGATACATATGAAGGTGCAGGTGGGGTGGGAAGTCATTTAATGATTATATCTTTTTAACTTAGTACGCAATTTTATAGAGAATAGAATATGTATAAGAAAAAAAAAGCAAAAAAAAAACTTTATTACAAAAAAATAAAAAAAGAATTCTTTAAAGTGCTAGTAGTAGTAATCATCTTCCAGTTCTAAAGATGGCATGCTGTATGATATCCAACAAGTTCTGCCAGTCCATTGATCTTCAGGCTTGCGCAATGGTGTGGCTCAATCTCCAGGCCAGGGCCGACCCATAACCACAGATGTCAATAGTGATGGTGTTAATAGTGTGGCGGCTCCTAACTGAAGGCCTGGTGAAAGAGCTCCGTCTTGCATGCCCTGCAGAACTGTAAAAGGTCCTGCAGGGCCCTAGTCCCTTCCGGGAGCTCATTCCACCAGTAAGGAGCCGCCACCGAGAAGGCCCAGGCCCTAGTGGCTGCAAGCCTGGCATCCCTAGGGCCTGGAATGGTCAAGCGGTGTTGCGACCCCAACTGTAGTGCTCTCTGGGGTATATATGGGGAAAAGCGGTCCCTCAGGTATGTCGGACCTTGGCCATGTAGGGCTTTAAAGGTAAGTACCAGCACCTTGAAGCGGATTCAGTATGCTATTGGCAGTCAGTGCAGTGCCTTCAGCATCGGCCATATGTGCTCCTGTCTAGGGAGGCACATCAATAGCCTAGTTGCAGCATTCTGCACCAGCTGCAGCCTCCAGATCTGCAACAAGGGCAGCCCCATGTAGAGAGCGTTACAGTAGTCTAATCTCGAGGTGACCATCGTGTGGATCACTGTAGCCAGGGCATCACAGTCGAGGAAGGGAACCAACCGCCGAATCAGTCGGAGATGGTAAAAGGCCAATTTGGCAGTGGCTGCTACCTCCATTGTCAAGGAGGGATCCAGTTTGGCAGTGGCTGCTACCTCCAATGTCAAGGTGGGATCCAGGAGCACTCCCAAACTCCTAACCTCCTGTGCTGGCACCAATGGTGCCCCACCAAAGGCCAAGAGTGGGACCCCCACCCCCGAGCTGCCCCGGCTCAGGCACAGGACCTCCGTCTTCGTCGGGTTCAGCTTCAGCCAGCCCAGTCTAAGCCAACCAGCCACGGCTTGCAATGCCGGTCTAGATCTTCCGGTCTGGAGTCTGACTGGCCGCCCAGCATCAGATAGAGCTGGGTGTCATCAGCGTACTGGTGGCACCCCAGCCACTACCTCTGGTCAATCTGGGCGACAGATGTTGAATAGCACTGGGGACAGCGCTGCCCCTTGAGGCACAACGCACTCCAGAGGGTGTCTCCTGAACTGCTGTTCCCCTAGCGCCACCCTTTGTCCCTGACCCTGGAGAAAGGAAGCAAGCCACTGCAGGGCAAGCCCCTGGATACCCGTGTTGGCGAGGCAGTGGGTCAGCAACTGATGGTCGACCGTGTCAAATGCGGACAACAGATCCAACAGCAAGAGCACCGCCAAACCACCCCAATCCAGATGCCTCTGGAAGTCATCCATCCAGGCGACCAATGCCGTCTCCGTCCCGTGCCCCGGGCGAAAGCCAGACTGAAAGGGGTCGAATACGGAAGTGTCATCCGTGAAGCCCTGCAGCTGTATTGCCACTCAATTAATTTGCCCAAATAGGGCAAATTGGAAACCGGCCGATAGTTGGCCAATTCGGCCGGATCCAGAGATGGTTTTTTCAGGAGAGGGCGGACCATCGCTTCCTCGAGTGCCCCCAGGAACTGCCCCTCAACGAGGGACTTGTTGATAATTTCCCTCAGGGCACCTCGAAACCCTACATGGCCAGCTTTAATAAGCCAGGAAGGGCACGGATCCAGGCTGCAGGTGGCTGGGCGTACAGCTGCGAGCAATCTGTCGACTTCCTCCAGGCTGAGCGGGCTGAAATGATCCAAACCCGAAAACGAGGACGTGGAAGGGGCCTCAAGCTCGCTCACTGTTTCAACTGTGGCAGGGAGGTCGCGGCGGAGTGTCAAGACTTTATCCGCGAAATAGCTCGCAAGTGCCTCACAGCCAATACCCAATTCCCTAGCATTTGGTCTGCCCTGTGGCAGAGTTGTTATAGTCTGAATCGTTCTAAACAACTGGGCTGGGCGTGAGCTCGCGGACGCAATCGTGGCCGCGCAGAACTGCCTCTTAGCGGCTTTGACTGCCATCTCGTAGGATCTCATAAACGTCCTATAAGATGCTCTTGTCGTTTCATCACGGGCAAGGCGCCACCGTCTCTCTAGCCGTCTCAGCTCCTGCTTCATAAGCCACAACTCCTGGGTAAACCAGGGCGCAAGCCTAGAGCGGGAGCGCAGAGGGCGCCAGGGAGCGATCGCGTCGATGGCCATGGAGAGCCAACTCTGCCAGTCCTCCACAAGCTCATCCAACAAGCCACCAGGGGCATCGGCTCCTGCAGAGCCATCTGGAGCCACACTGGGTCAATCTGGCTCCATGGGCGAGCTAAAATGTGCTCGCCGCCTAAACAGGGTCGAGGCGGAACATTCAGACGGGCCCTCAGGGCATGGTGGTCCAACCACGGGACTGCCAAAGCAGTAACCCAGTCCATTGTGACCCCAGCTGCAAAGATCAAATCGAGCGCGTGACCGGCTCAGTGAGTTACATATTGGGAGAGTCCCAGTGCCGCCATGGACGACCAGGTCCATTGCCCGAGTAGAGGCCGCATCATCAGCATGGACGTTGAAATCACCCAGGACTACCAGTCTAGGGTGTTCCAAAGCCCAGCCTGATATGGCCTCCATCAGGGACGGCAGGCTATCAGCTGGTGCGTTAGGCGGTCGGCACACCAGCCAAATTGCCAAACTCTCCCCGGCTTCCCACACCAGGCCAGCACACTCAATGCCCATGATCCTTGGTGGCGGGAGCGCCAGTGGCTCGCTCACTAATGCCGGTAGCTCACAAAGCAGAATTTTTGCTCACAAGACTCCGCAGCTTAGAGGGAGCAGCGCTGGCAACGGGTTAAACCTCAGTTTTACTTTTCCCACAACGAACTCGCTGAAAAGAGACTTACGTTGGAACCGTGTCGGCCGAGCACCTCCCACTCCCCGCTGGTAATCGCCAGCTCCTCTTGGACGGGGCACAGGAAATCGTCTGCGAAAACAAGGCGCGTTACAAAGACTTCCATGCGAGAAGGGAGTCTCACTTGCTCCGCGGGTTAAACAGGCACCCAAGTACAGATAACCCAAATCTTCCAGGAGGCTCCTTTGCAGGGAGTATGTATTCATGAGGTTCAGTTTTGAAACAGTACCCTGCGAGGTAGGCTAGATTGAAAGAGCGACTGGCCAAAAATCACCTCGTGGGTTTTATGGCAAAGTCAGGATCTGGACCCAGGAGGCCATTCCAAGCCTTTCCTCCCTCACAATCTCATCAAAATCACAAGACGTCAGTCTAACCGTCTCCTTCCACATGTCCCTTTGTGGCAGCTACAGTCACCAGGATGATGGAGCGCGAACCCTAGGCAGACAAATCGCTCTCCTCCTACCTGGTCGAGCTCCCCAATGGGAGGCAATGCTAGTTATGAAAACCATTTGCCTCCTACTGCTTCGTTAGCATAATTTATTCTGCTGATGAGGAGGCCATTAAACAAACGGAACAGAAGGTAAGCCAATAATTAACGGCATCTCTGATCTTCCAGGTACCTGTTGCTATTAGGATTTCACTGAGCATTTCTGACCGCACATGAAGCATATTTTCCCCATTCCTAAGGAATGTAAAACCATTCCTAAGGAATGTAAAAGCCCCTGTAAAACCAAACTACGCCTTGAAGTTCACGTTGGCAGGACACACGAAAGCTGTCTCATCAGTAAAGTTCAGCCCCAATGGGGAGTGGCTGGCCAGTTCTTCTGCAAGCTGCGCTGTGGATCTACAGAATAAAAATGGCCCTCCTCAGACGCCAATGGATAACTGCGCCAATTAAAAGAGCAGAGGTCCATCAGTGGCTGTTAGCCACAAGGTATAGGTGGAACACTCTGTCTGGGGCAAGTGATGCTCTGTCTTCTTGGTGCTTGGGGAGGGGGCAACAGTGGGAGGGCTTCTGGAGTTCTGGCCCCGCTGGTGGACCTCCTGAGGGCACCTGGTGTTTCTGGCCACTGTGTGACACAGAGTGTTGGACTGGATGGGCCACTGGCCTGATCAAACATGGCTTCTCTTATGTTCTTATATCTGGGGCTGGTGGACTTCCTGAGGGCACCTGGTGTTTTTGGCCACTGTGTGACACAGAGTGTTGGACTGGATGGGCCACTGGCCTGATCCAACATGGCTTCTCTTATGTTCTTATGTCTGGGGCTGGTGGACCTGCTGAGGACACCTGGTGTTTTTGGCCACTGTGTGACAGTGTTGGACTGGATGGGCCACTGGCCTGATCCAACATGGCTTCTCTTATGTTCTTATGTCTGGGGCTGGTGGACCTTCTGAGGGCACCTGGTGTTTTTGGCCACCGTGTGACACAGAGCGTTGGACTGGATGGGCCACTGGCCTGATCCAACAGGGCTTCTCTTATCTTCTTAAATAGGATGCCCACTTGACCTGAAGAAAACACCACGTCACACTTTCACGAAACATTTGAAAGGAAAGGAGAAGGAGCCGTTTACTTGGCGCAGGGAGTCCTCCGCATGACCGCTTGTATCTGCTGTCCTTCAGCAACGTTGCAATTTTGTACAGGTGCCGGAAGCCCGTCTTGCACTCCGAGGCGAAGATGAACTCTATCACATCCTCCCGGGTCTGGGGGAAAACGTGGAAGATGTCGTGGATCTGCAGAAACAAAGAAAAGGGCCTTTGAGAATCCAACGGCAGACTGGAGGCTAAGGGTGTGCGTTCTGATATAGGCAATACCTTGCTGGTATTTTTAAAGCGTATTTTGAAATCCTGGAGTTTTCTGGGATTTTCTAGGAAAACCAAATAAAAATCCCAGATATTAAAAAAAAAACAGCGGAGGGAACACATTGCTCCTGTCCCTCAGCTATTTGTCAGTCTTCTAATGCAGTCCCTTTAAAGTTTAAAGTTTAAAGGGGCTCCAGAAGACAGACCAAGGATCTGCTGTGCTGGCAGGGAGTGTTCCCCGATGGGTCAGGTTGGAGCTCGCCCCCCTACAGTTTTTTTTCCTTCTTGGGTCTATTGGACCTGAAAAAATTCAGGATTTCCAAAAAATTCCAGATCCGAATACTGTGCTGGTATTGGAAACTGGGATTCTTGGGGAATCCTGAATTTTTTTCAGGTCCGGGAGACCTGAATCAAAATATACTGGGGGGGGGGGGGGGGACTGCACACCCCTATGGGAGACTTGGGGGGGGATGGGCTGCTTGCACAGAACAGGTATATAAAATTGAGCACTCCCAGTTTTGACCTGATAACCTCCAACCCCCCTAGGCTGGTCACTCTCTTCCTACTGCACAGTATAAACAGAGCTCTCCCCCAAGATCCATCTAGTCTGTTTCTGTTCCACTTTTTCTCCAAGGAGTTCAGTGTAGCCTGCGTGGTTATTCCTTCCCCCATACGTTGAACCACATCTTGAACTATGAGGACAGGTGACATGTAAATATTTTGTTAATAATAACAGAAATAATAACAACGTTATCCTCACAACAACCTTGTTGGGTAGGCCAGGCTAAGAGCGACTGGTCTAAGGCCACCCAGTTAGCTTAACGGCCCAAGTGAGGATCTGAATCCATTCTAATGACTATACTATAATGATATCTGGTATACGATGAAGGGGCCTGGACGAAATGCCATAGTCCTGAAAACCTTTGCTGGCCTCTGGAGGGCTCCTGGACTTGAAGCTAGCTGTTCAGATACAGACTAAAATGGCTGCCCTCTGAAATTATACCACACTGGTGTAACTTGTGTGAGGTTTCCCGTTAACAAGACTGACCATTCTTGCTTCGTAAAGAATCCGTGCCTGTCAATATTCCATAGCTGACATTTTCCCCCTGAGCAACCAGAATTTTGCCACGGGAGTTGACATAAGAACGTGAGAAGTTAGTCCATCTAGTCCAGCATCCCATCTCACACAGTGCCCAACCAGTTGCATTGGACAGCCAACAACAGGGCACAGAGGCTAAGGTCTTCCCCTGCGATTGCCTCCTGGCTCTAGGATTCAATGGTTTAGCGCCTCTGAATGTGGAGGTTCCCCTCAGTCATTGTGGCTACTAGCCACTGGTAGACTTATCCTCCTTGAATCTTTCTAACCCCCTTTTAAAGCTGTTTATTCCCATGGCCATCACGACATCTTCTGGCAGCGAATTCCACCTTTTAATCACTCTCTGCGTAAAGCAGTATTTCCTTTTATCCATCCTGAACCTACTGCCCATCAAGCTTCATTGGTTGCCCTCGAGTTCTAGTCTTTTGAGAGAAGGAGAAACATTTCTGTCAGTCAACACTCTCTTATCCCACACACAATTTTATAAACCTCGATCATGTCCCCCTTTGGTTGCCTTTTTTCTAATCAGACAAGTCCCAGACTTTCCTCCCAGGGAAGGGGCTCCACACCCCCACACCCCCCATCCTCTTGGGTGCCTTCCTCTGTCCTTTTCCCAGCTCTGTCCTGCCCTTTTGGAGATACGGTCACCAGAACTGTATGCCGTCTTCCAAACGAGGCCACGCCACCAGTCAGGGCCCAAGACAACCAATCCGTACGTTTATCCAGACGTCTGTAGTTTCTTCATAAATGACCAAGGGCGTAATGGAATCCGGCACGGCATCGATCAGCTGCTGCCTCTCCATGGCATCGTCTTCCACAGGTATAAATAAAGCAGGGGGGAGCAACGCAATCTGAAGTCTCGTCTGGGAACGGTCGAGGAAGATGGCCCACGCGCTAGTTCGAAGGGGAGAGATGGAAAAGAAGGGGAGAGATGGAAAAGAAAAGACCCCGCACGTCACTACCCGAAGGAGTCTCAGAGCAGCCCACAATCTCTTTCCCTCCCTCTCCCCACAACAGACATTCTGTGAGGTGGGGCTGAGAGAGCTCTGAGAGAATTGCTCTTGAAGGAACAGCTCTAGGAGAATTGTGACTGGCCCAAGGTCGCCCAGCTGGCTGCATGTGTAAGAGGAGTGGGGAATCAAATGGCTATGAAGAAGATATTGGATTTATATCCCATATTTCACTCTGAGTCTCAGAGTGGATTACAATCTCCTTCCCTTCCTCTCCCCGCAACCGGCACCCTGTGAGGTAGGTGGGGCTGAGAGAGAACTGCTCGAGAGAACAGCTCTGAGAGAACTGTGACTGACCCAAGGTCACCCAGCGGGCTACATGTGGAGAAGGAGTGGGGAATCAAACCCGGTTCTCCAGATTAGAGTCCACCACTCTACACCAAACTGGCTCTCAGACGATGGGAATACAAGTTATGTTGACTAAGCGTGACTGACAAAGTGGTACGGTCCCACCCACTGCCAGATGAAACTAGAGTCAAGCCTAATCTCGATACCCAGTGGAAGGAAATCGTAGAACGAGCTGTGCTATTTCCACTTACGTTATATTTTTTCCAGATTTCCTATACAGAAAACAATTCCTTGCAGCTGGAAAAGAGTGCAGCAGGCAAAGGACTTTTCTCCCTGAGGTGCTAGCTTTTTTTGCAAGGAGTGTAAGAATTTACAAGAAACCAGAACTCCAGTTTATAAGGAAGGGCATTTTAAGGATATTAATTCCGTATTTTGAATACTGTTTTACTTCACTGCTTCCTCAGACAGGGATAAACGTTTTCATGCCGGGCCAGCCTCCTCCAGCACATTTCAAAAACCCTCAACTGGGCATGTTTAAAAGGCCACCTCCTGGATTTGTGATTGCCAGAGGGGAAGGGGGGCAAACTGTCCAGTCAAAAACGGTGCGATCCCCGAGACGCTGGGGAAACAGAGGCAGAGTAACATACGCACTATTTGCCCTCCACGGTCCATCCCGCTCTGGCGATATACTCCACACCTTCAAAGAGGATCTCAAAGGGCTGGACTAGCTCTTTATCCACGACGTCTGAAATCTGTCAGAGGAGAGAAAGGCCGGCATTCCGAAAAGGGATCCCAAAGCTATCCAAGTTTCCCAAATGCAAGCCAATGGCTATTAGCTGAATGAGCCCCCCTAAATAGGGGCAGGGCGAGGGGGAGGAGGGTTATAATCCCATGTCAAGGGGGGGGAGGGGAATCATGCATTCAATCCCAAATCTTAGTACAAAGCCCCCCCTCCAATGAATTTTAAGTCCTCCTCTTTGGGGTCAGATGGGAGCCACAGACTCCACACCAAACAAACAAGCGAAACGTCAAGACTTACAGTTCCATCAGCCGCAATGGATATTTCGGATAATTTGAAAGTGACTTTGGGGTTAGCGGTGCCTGTAAGGGGAGACGGCAAAGGAATTACGCCAAGGCAAATGTTTACTTTGCCGGCCCCAGCCGGATAGCCTTGAACTTCCAAAGTTTATTCACACAGAAATGGAAGACGGCTCCCCCCGCCCCATCTCATCTGCAAATAAGTATTAGAACGCAGCAATCCAGAACAGGTCCATGCAGAATATGACTCAGGCCTAGTCAGCGGGGCTTACTCCCAAAGCGGCAGTCTTAGGACAATCCGTGAGGGTCTCACAGCGGGATTTCTCACCTGTTTTGGGGTAGCGAAAAGAATCCGTCCGCCTTGTCTCCAGCATGGGGGACGTGACATGGATGATTTCCACCTCTGACTCATCGTTTTCTTCGTACAGAATTCGAAGGATTTTGCCTCCACCAACAGCTGCCGAGAGAAACAAGAGACATTTTGGTGAATCCAAGATATAAACACAAATCGTTCTGTTGAGTTCCCGCATGTTCCTGCCTAGGAATTAGGATCGCAGGGAGAGGCCCTCCTGACTGTCCCACCAATCAAAGGAGCTCATTGGGTGGACACACCAGAGAGGGCCTTTTCAGTGGCTGCCCCAAGATTATCATCATTATTAATCAGGGGTCATTTCGGAGAAAAAGAGGTGCAGGAGCTAATTAGCATAACTCATTTGCATATGACACACTTCCTAACATACCGGAAGTGTGTCAGAAGGCAACACCCACCCCTCAGGCTCCACTCCACAGGTGAGTGAAACTGACCTGCTCTTCCTCTGTTCCCTTTTCCATCCAATACTTTGTGCAATAAAAATAAGCGTAAAGAACACACCCTCATTCTCTTCCTGCTCCCTTGAAACCACCAGGTTTCAAGTAGACTTGAGATACCCAGGACATGTGCCCCACCCATCCCTTTCCTTTCCCTTCCCCTCCCCACAACAAGACACCCTGTGAGGTAGGTGGGGCTGAGAGAGGTCTCTTGAGAACTGCTCATGAGAGAACAGCTCTGAGAGAACTTGTGACTGGCCCAAGGTCACACCAGCAGCTGCATGTGGAGGAGTGGGGAATCAAACCCAGTTCTCCCAGATTAGAGTCCAACTCCTGACCACTACACCAAACGGATGGGGTGGAAGCTGCTGAAGGGTTGGTGAAATTTCTCCAGTACTTCTGTGCCATGTGCCCAGATAAAGAATGGTATACTTAGAAAATTTCTATGCCACCTTGAGCAAGTCTCTGGAAAAGCAGCACACAGTCATAAAAGGAACAATGATAAAATTATCAATATTAAAACAAAACATTAAAATCAATAAAGACCCTAGCAGGGCTTTCCCCGGGGCGCTGCACCTCTGCACTGCTCGGGGAAGCTGAGGAGGGGGTGGGGCTTGGTCATGTGCCTGCCCCCTGGGCTCCTCACTCCCGGAGCTGCACTCCTGTGAGCTCCCGCTCCAACGGACCCCTGTTATTAATTATTTTTAAAATTCAATTTATACCCCACCCTCCCCGCAAGCAGGCTCAGGGTGGCTTACTTTCTTCGGTACAGAGATACCATAAAATCCACATGAAATAATTGAAAACAATTCAGATACAATAAAACACAACATCATAAAGTGCTAGCAATAATTCCTTCATTAATTAAGATGGCGAGCTGAAAGGTGTAAACCAGCAGTCAGTTTTCCGACTGTGATCTTCTTGAGTCTCGCGGTGGTATGGCCCGGTCTCAGCGCTGGGGCCAGGACCCATAGCCACCGTTGTTGGTGGCAGTGGCAGTGATGAGGGTGGCTCCTTAGTTGAAGGCCTGGTGGAAGAGCTCCGTCTTGCAGGCCCTGCGGAACTGCGCAAGATTTCGCAGGGCCCTGATCTCTTCTGGGAGCTCATTCCACCAGTATGGAGCCGCCACTGAAAAGGCCCTGGCCGTGGTAGCAGTGAGCCTGGCATCCTTGGGCCCAGGAGGGTCAGTCGATTTTGAGACCCCCACCATAGTGCTCTCTGGGGTACATATGGGGAAAGGTGGTCCCTCAGTTATGTCAGACCCTGGCTATGTAGGGCTTTAAAGGTAAGAACCAGCACCTTGAAGCGAATTCGGTATGCTTTTGGCAGCCAGTGCGTGTCTTCAGTGCAGGCCGGACGTGCTCCCATCTGGGAAGGCCCATCAAAAGCCTGGCCATGGCATTCTGCACTAGCTGCAGCTTCCGGATTTGCGACAAGGGCAGCCCCATGTCGAGAAGGTTGCAGCAGTCTAGTCTCAAGGTGACCATCGCGTGGATCACTGTAGCCGGGTCATCGCAGTCGAGGAAGGGAACCAACTGCCTAATCAGCTGAAGATGGTAAAAGGCCGATTTAGCAGTGGCTGCTACCTGGGCCTCCATTGTTAAGGAGGCATCCAGGAGCACTCCCAGGCTGCGGTCACACGGCATCGTTGATGAGCAAGCAGCCCGGGGTTTTTTAATGCGAAGGAAATCATCCCGAAATAATCGCATCCAGACGGCAAGCCAGTCACATACCTCAGTGTGCAGTTCTTCCGTCACCGATGTCCAGACCTTACCGCGCTGTAACCACAAAGCCCGTGGCTTCTTTTTTTTTTTTTTAATTCACGGATGCGCATGAGCAAACGAGTGCACCAGCAAGGATTTGTTCGTACTAAAGGTGCACATGTGCGTATGCGAGGATTTGTTTTTTAAAAAGATGGCGGTCGCGGTCTTGGCGCACAAGATCCCGATCAGACAACTGCGCGCCAAGACCGCACCGCTCACCTACACCAGACTTTATCCGGTATCAGAAAGCTGCGGAGTATAGTGGGGGGGAAATGGGACAAAGATGACTGGGGCACAAAAGACAGCTGTTGCTGTCTGTTCGTGCCCTTTAAATCCGCCCGGGAAAAGGAGGGGCCGCGGATCAAACTGAGCGTCTGAATGCAGCCCCAAACTTTTAACCTTTGGTGCTGGTACCAATGGTGCCCCACCGAAGGTCGGGAGAGGGATCCCTACCCCGAACCACCCCGACTCAGGCACAGGACCTCTGTCTGTGGATTATGGAACAACCTCACCAGCAACGTAGGCCGGGCCCCCCTCACTTTCGATCTTCAGGAGGCAGTTGAAGACAGATTTATTCAGGATCGCATTTGATTAGAGGAGTCCTAAACTGTGATGTTAGATTTTGGAATTATACGTTTTTGTGTGTTCTATTCTATGTGTTTTATTTACATGGGAAGCCGCTTTGCATGCCGTAAGGAAGAAAGGCGGCTAATAAATGTTTTAAATAAATCTCCCCCCCCCCCATTTTTGCCTTCTACTGAAAAAGACCAGACAGATAACTCTCCTACTAAAGCCCCCCACTCGAACCAATTTTGAAAAGAGCGCAAGAGACTGTGGGTAGAATGAGCCACGTCCTCTCTTGAAATGAGCTGGTGTTCCATCCCAGCTGCTACATCACCATCTTCTCGGGCTGACAGCAAGGAAAAATCTTGCAACAAGGCTGAGAGACAGGAACTGTTCCGAGCAGGGTGTGCGGGGGCGGCTCGTCTCGGCAGACGATTGGGTGGGGGGGGGTCGAATAGCACGATCCTAGCAGCCCACGGCTGAATACTAAACAGGAGGACCCAGCAGAACAATGCCAGGATCTGACAGTCTCCTCGAAAGGTAAGAAGCTGCCTTAATATGTAGTAGCCCAGAACAGCAGGGGGGAAAGCATATTTCCAGGGGTCCGTTGGAGCAGGAGCACACAGGAGCGCAGCTCCAGGAGTGAGGAGCCCAGGGGGCGGGCACATGACCAAGCCCCACCCCCTCCTTGGCTTCCCCGAGCAGTGCAGAGGCGCAGCGCCCCGGGGAAAGCCCTGCTAGGGTCTTAGTTGATTTTAATGTTTTGTTTTAATATTGATAATTTTATCATTGTTCCTTTTATGACTGTGTGCTGCTTTTCCAGAGACTTGCTCAAGGTGGCATATAAATTTTCTAAGTAGACCATTTTTTATCTGGGCACATGGCACAGAAATACTGGAGAAATTTCACCAACCCTTCAGCAGCTTCCACCCCATCAGTTTGGTGTAGTGGTCAGGAGTTGGACTCTAATCTGGGAGAACCGGGTTTGATTCCCCACTCCTCCACATGCAGCTGCTGGTGTGACCTTGGGCCAGTCACAAGTTCTCTCAGAGCAGTTCTCTCATGAGCAGTTCTCAAAAGACCTCTCTCAGCCCCACCTACGTCACAGAGTGTCTTGTTGTGGGGAAGGGAAAGGGATGGGTGGTGCACATGTCCTGGGTATCTCAAGTCTACTTGAAACCTGGTGGTTTCAAGGGAGCAGGAAGAGAATGAGGGTGTGTTCTTTATGCTTATTTTTATGGCACAAAGTATTGGATGGGGAAGGGAACGGAGGAAGAGCAGGTCAGTTTCACTCACCTGTGGAGTGGAGCCTGAGGGGTGGGTGCTGCCTTCTGACACACTTCTGCTATGTTAGGGGGTGTGGCATATTCAAATGAATTATGCAAATGAGCTATGCTAATGAGCTCCTGCACCTCTTTTTCTACTAAATGACCCCTGCATATTTCCCTACCCTGCTCCAGCAGTCTCTCTTTCCTGGAGACACCGGGAACCAAACCTGGGACCTTCTGCAGGCAAAGCAGCTGCTCTCCCACTTGAGCTATTGTGGCGACTCTGAGGCTCACAGGGACTGAAGACTTGTTATTTCAAAGAGCCCAGGAATTCGAGCAGTTAAAAGTCTTGCACCAGCAGCTCAGATGTCCCTCGCCTGTCATGGGGACACGGGCCCTATTTATAGCACTAGCCCTTGATTACAGTGCCGTCTGCAGCAGAATTTGAACCCTACTGAAACTGACAGGCTGAGAAGTCCCCGGGCCAGCCCAATCTTGTCAGACCTACCTTGGAAGCTAAGCTGGCTAGGCCCTGGTCAGTATTTGGATGGGAGACCACCGAGGAAGTCCACAGTTGCTACGCAGAGGCAGGCAACGGCAAACCACACCTGAATGTCTCTTGCTTTACAAAACCTACGGGGCTGCCCTAAGTGGGCTGCGATTTGACGGCACTTTACACACAGAGAAGGGTGGAACTCTTGGGAGAGTCCACCTCCATTCCAGTTTGGGGATTTTGCCGGGGTTGCGGTGGAAGCTTGACAAACTGTAGAGAATGTAACTGAAGCCAGTCTCTGGATCCTGCATGGAGTTCCCCTAACCTGCAGGGATTCCAGAGTGCAACAATTTGGAGATAAAGGAACTCTGAATAAAACAGATGGTTTCCCCCTGCTGTTCGGCCTTAAGCTTTCCAATTCGACCCCCACTTAATTTCCTCCATGCTTCACTTCAGGCGTGTATCTTTGGTGGGGGAGGAGGAAAGTCGCATCAGGTCACACCCAGCTCGGGATGACTGCAAGAGATGAGCCAAACTGGTTTGCCACTGCCTGCCTCTGCATAGCAACCCTGGGCTTTCTTTGGTGGTCTCCCATTCAAGTACTAACCAGGACTGACCCTGCTTAGCTTCCAAGCTCTGACAAGACCAGGCTAGGCTGTTCTTGAACGCTATCAGAATCTGACAGTTGTATGCTTGTTCTTTTTAAGATATGCCTTTTTATTGGTATCTCTGCCTTTCTGTGACCCCTTATAGCCATTGGTGATTTACTGCTTGCTTTGATGTATATTATCTGGTCTGTTAAATGTTGCTTTTCCTTGGCCGGGAGGATGGCGTGTCGCATTCCTGCACGTCACATAAACAACTGGGACTATCACATCCGTCCACTCCCCCCCTAGCCTTTGAGGCTCTGGGAATGTTATCAAGTGTTACAACCTTGGAAATTGCTTAATTGTTTCTAGCCAAATGTTTAGCCTATCATTCACACATGTGGGTCACCCAGGGCGGGAAGGGAATTTTTATTACTTTCTCACCTTCTCTGTGAGAACCTAACGGTCACCCTTCCCCCCCCCCCCCCCCCCCCCGCTTAGCTATGTTAAATCTGATTGGTCCTCTACCTGTGTTCGCTTATGACTGAAGGTATATTAACCCCTGTTGCTTACTGTCATGTATCTCTAACAAACATCGAGAACCTGAACCATTATTGGAATAAAAGAACTTTGCTTTAATCAAAGGTCTGGTCTGATAGTGTCAGAAGCCTCACAACAGCTGTGGAAAGTGCCATCAAATCACAGTTGACTTCTGGTGACCTCTCATGGTTTGCCAACTGCCTGCCTCTGCGTAGCAGCCCTGGACTTCCTTAGTGGTCTCCCATCCAAGTAGTAACCATGGCCAAACCGGCTTAGCTTGTGAGATCTGCTGAACTTGCAAGACCTCATGAGCCATCCAGGTCTGGACAAAAGGCATACAGCAGTGGTTTGCCCTTGCCTGCCTCTGCGCAGCAACCCTGGACTTCCTTGGTGGTCTCCCATCCAACTACAAACCCGGCCTGACCCTGCTGGGCTTCTGATCTCTGATGAGATCAAGCAAGACTGAGCCATCCAGGTCTGGACAAAAGACATACAGAGGTGGTTTGCCATTTGCCTGCCTCTGCATAGCAACCCTGGACTTCCTTGGTGGTCTCCCACCCACGTCCCCACCAGGGCTGACCCTGTTACATTTCTGAGATCTGGCAAGATCGGGTTAGTCCAGACCATCCAGATCAGGGCTGTGTATCTTTAGCCACTTGAAAAAGAAAACTGGACACTGTGGCAAAAGAATCCACACAGGCCCCGTTAGTGATCAATGGCCGTGTTTTGAAACTGCAAGTACAGTCTTACAGTGCGCACCCAAGAAGAGGAAATCTAGCTCTGCCCCAAATGTCAGGGCGCTCGGAGGAAGTGGCTGGGTCCGTCAGATTTTGCATACTCACTCGGCTCTGCAGTCGGACACCACCAGTAGCCGGTGTATCTGTCAAATTCCTCCTGCAGCACGAACGTGGCGACTCCAGCGGATTTGGGGTCGTCTTCAACACTGGCAAATTCTGCACAAGCAGAGCGAGGAATGGCATTAAACCAGCAGCAAAAGACACAACTCATATTACAAACCATGTTCCCTCCAAGCCGAGTGAGGGTGAGCTAGCTCACAGTTTTTTAGCCTCCAGCTCACAGATGTTTGTCTTAGCTCAGGAAGGAGGGCTCCAGAGCAGTGGCCAAATCGCTGGCTCACAACTTTAATGCCAGGAGCTCACAAAGTAGAATTCTTGCTCACAAGACTTCACAGCTTAGAGGGAGCATCAGTGGTAACCTTGGTTAAGGCCACTGCGCAAAAATAAAATAATTTTCAAACGATGGCTGGAGTCTTAACCAGGGTCAGGGCAACAAGCCACGCCCAGTGCGAATCGTGGTGAGTTTTGTTCCGTGCCAAGGCGAAGGCAAATCACCTTTGTGTACAAACGTCAGCCGCCTTTCCTCTGAAGTTTCCAGATTAGAGATCCAGATGTCATTGCTATGGATAAACGCAATCCAGTTGGGGTCGGCCGGGCATAACTTGGGGTCCATCCGTATGTTGGGACAGCTCGTCTCCACCAAATTGGGCCGCAAAGGCTGGTTCTGAGAAACAGAGAAAGGGGAGGAAATGAGAAAGTGCTCCTTTGGACCAGAGGGTTCCAGAACACTTGCCATCACAGAGAACAAAGGCAGGAAAGAAAAGTTTACAGCATTACAGCAACCAGAAGAAGAGGAGGAGGAGGAGATTGGATTTATACCCCGCCCGCCCTTTTCTACCCAAAGGAGCCTCAGAGCAGCTTACAATCTCCTTTCCCTTCCCCTCCCCACAACAGACACCCTGTTAGGTAGGCGGGGCTGAGAGAGCTCTTTCGAGCGCTTGAGAGAACAGCTCTGAGAGAACTAGTGACTGACCCAAGGTCACACCAGCAGCTGCATGTGGAGGAGTAGGGAATCAAACCCGGTTCTCCCTGATTAAGAGTCTGTGCTCTTAACCACTACACCAAACTGGCAAACTGGGCCCCATTGGGAATTCCAGAGACAGGATTCCCCAAGAGATAAAGCTCTCCTTGGTTGTCCCACCAGCCTCATCTCCAGCGGAGGGTGACACATGGACGAAGGACCCTCCAAATGACCTCAGTGGATGGGGAACCCCAGGCCCAACAGCTCAGGGGTTTCTACCCATCCTTTCCGACTCACCGTGAAACCGCTGGGGCCTCCATCTTTCACGTGGTAAATCCCGCTGCCGGCTTGGAAGAGAAACGTGCCGCTTTCTCGGTGGTAATCGTACGAGGCGATCCCCACCGTCCCGATCCGCTTCCTTTCCCGTAGCAACTCCTCCTCACGGGAGTACATCCCGTAATCTAAGCCAGCCTGATCAAGGGGAGAGAGAAAGAAGCCGCTGTCTGTTCCCTGCAAAGGGCTGCGCCCTACCATCTTGCATAGCTAAATGTGGATCCTTCCTCAAGCGGAAGAGGCCAATCCTCTGAAGGAAAATTCCTTACACGGGAGGAAGGCACTACTTTAACAGAGCAGAGAAGAAGAAGAAGAGCTGGAGGAGATTGGATTTATACCACGCCCTTCACTACCCAAAGGAGTCTCGGAGCGGCTGACAATCTCCTTTCCCTTCCCCTCCCCACAACAGACGCCCTGTGAGGGAGGTGGGGCTGAGAGAGCTCTTTCCCAAGCTGTCCTTGAGAGAACAGCTCTGACAGAACTATGGCTTGCCTAAGGTCATCCAGCAGCTGCAAGTGGAGGAGTGGGGAATCAAACCCGGTTCTCCCAGATTAGAATCCACGCACTTAACCACGACACCAAACTGGCTCTCACAATCTACGACTGTCAATCTGGTTTTTCAGATGGGGGCTTTGATTTTTATCAGTGAACATTTTCGCTCGACACGAGGAAGCTGCAGCATTCGGCGGAAGATGTTCCGATTCCCCCCCCCCCCCGCGACTCTGTGGGTCTTTTAATCTTTCGGTTCTGCAGGCAGCCCAAGCAGGAGGTGGAAGGGTTTCCAGCGGAAAGGAAAGGGGACGAGGGAAACACAGGCGGAGGGAGGAAAAGTCACCCACCTGAAAGAGATCCAAGAGGGGTTTCCAGGAAAGCATAAGAATGGCTCCCTTGTTTATGGTTTTGGGGATTTCGGAATAGAACAAGGTATTTTCCCGGTTCTCGCTGGACATCGCTAAAAAGGCAAAACACAGAACACAGCACAGGCCGTGCCTTAGCCGAACGCCATCCAAAGGAATGGGAGAAAAGACTCTATCTGCCGTTAATCCGATCTAGGGCTTAATAAGAAAGGGGGACCAGCAAATCTGTTTCTGACCTAAACCGCGTCAGACTGCTCTCCAAGCGCCAGGTATCCTCTCGTCAACGTTTAAATCAACTTCTGATTAACTCATTAACTCACTAATCAGTTGCATCCACTTCTTACCAAAATCAAAGCTGAAGCTACGGAAGCACAACGGTTAACCAAAGCGTCTTCCGTCATTTTAAAAAGGCCTTCTCCCTTCCTTAGCACACAAAACCAAAACAACGGTTGCCGTTTTTCAAGTGCGCCTTAAACTAGGTTTTTGGGGGGGGAGTTTTGCCGTCGAGTTGCAGGCAACTTCTGGAGACCCCTCGTAGGGTTTCCAAGGCAAGAGATGAGCAGAAGTGATTGACCATTGCCTGCCTCTGTGTAGCAGCCCTGGGCTTCCTTAGTGGCTGGTCTCCCATCCAAATTATAACCAGGACTGACCCTGCTTAACTTCAGAGACCGGGCTAGCCCGGAGCCACCCAGCTCAGGGCAGAGTCGAACACAAGTGGTTGGCCATTGCCTGTCGCTGTGTAGTGACCCCGGACTTCCTTACCAGTCTCCCATCTAGGTACTAACCTGGGCTGACCCAGCTTAGCTTCCGAGATCTGACAAGATCATGCTAGCTGGTCCATCCGGGTCATGCTCTTAACCTAGTAAGCCCTTCCCGAATTAAACCTGTCCTAACTAAACCAATGGATATTAACGCCCTGGTTAAAACGACCAAACACTGCCACTTCCACCGTCCCCTTCGAAATACTTTTAGTTTGGTTTCACCTTCACGACAACCCTGCCAGGTTTCCCACTACAGATTCGTTTTACAGCCCCTCAGAGCTGCCACGTTCTCCCACGGTGCCATCAGAAGGCTGTTTTTTAAAAAGGAATTGGTTATTACAGGGTTCCCCCCCCCCCAAAGTCACAATAAAGCCCTGCAGCAGCGCAGTGGGGGAAAGTGGAGAGAAAATGGCCGCTGATGGGGGAAAGTGCGCAAAAAAACTCCCATGCCAATGCTTCACAGCCAACGTGAACGCCAAAGGGGGGGGAGAAGGAGGAGGAGGAGAAGGAGATTGGATTTATACCCTTTCGCTACCTGAAGGAGTCTCAGAGCAGCTTACAAACTCCTTTCCCTTCCCCTCCCCACAACACTCTGTGAGGTAGGTGGGGCTGAGAGAGCTCTTTCCAGGACTGCTTCTGAGGGAGCTTGTGACTGACCCAAAGTCACCCCAGCAGCTGCAGGTGGAGGCGTGGGGAATCAAAGTCGGTTCTCCCAGATTAGAGTCCGTGCTCCTAACCACTACACCAGACTGGCTCTCTCGAGCGCTCGCCCCTCAGCGTTCCCGCTCTGTGAAATGGGCTCTGTCCCCAGCAGGCCAATGTACCGAGGTAGTAGACCCTGTCCCAGTGGGGCCCCTCGGGATCGCTGCGCTTCACAAAGGTGAAGTCATGCGGCGCCTTGACCATCAGACCGCTGTGGTGCTTCCGGGTGTCCGCCAAGAGCTTCTTCAGTTGGCTCCAGGAGTGACGCTCCACGTAATACGCGTCCAGCTTCGCCCTCTCTTCTGAAGCTGTGCTCTCCTTGCGCTCGGACGTCTCGAAGATCTCCAGGCCGGCCTGCTCAGTCTCCATCGCTGCCGCCATGTCGCATGTTGGAGCCTGGAAAGCAACCCGAAATCCCGTTGAAGCACACTTTCCATCAGGGGAAGCAAAGACATGATACTGGGCCTTGTTGTATTTTGCAGTTGCTTGACTTAGTGTCACGTCGTCGTTGCAAGGGCTGGAATTTTCGCACCGTGAAACGTTTTGAGAACCTACTTGGAAATTTGGGACAGAAGCCTTATTACGTCCCGCCCAGCAAGGCAACCAGCTGCTCCCCTTTCAAGCATTCATCCTTCAGGGACCAGTATTACGTGAACACATGAAGGAGGCTTACCCTGAAGCAGGCCCTCAGTCCAGCCAGGTCAGTATTGTCTACTCAGGCCGGCAGCCGCTCTCTGGGGTCTCAGGCAGAGAAAGGTCTTTCACATCTCCTACAGTCTGGTCCTTTCAACTGGAGATGCCAGAGGTTTATTTATTCATTTATTTTAATTTATAGAATCATAAAGTTGGAAGGGACCTCCAGGGTCATCTAGTTGAACCCTCTGCACAATGCAGGAAATTTGCAAATACCTTTCCCTGCACACCTGCAGTGACCCCTGCTCCATGCCCAGAAGTTGGCAAAAAAAACCCTCCCGGATCTCCGGCCAAACTGGCCTGGAGGAAAATTGCTTCCTGACCCCAAAGTGGCGACCAGCATTTCCCTGGGTGTGTCAGAAAGGGCCACAAGAACTAAGCCCTGAGGCAACCCTTCCTGCCTTACCTCTCACCAGCTGTCTAAATTCACAGAGCTCTCAGACGGCCATCCAGCCTCTGCTTGAAAACCTCCCAAGAAGGAGTGCCCCCCACCACCTCCCGAGGAAGCCCGTTCCCCTGAGGAACCGCTCTGTCAGGAAGTTCTTCCTCATGTTTAGCTGGAAACTCTTCCGATTTAATTTTATACCCCCGAAATGGGCTCACAACATAAAATCAGCAAACGATAAAAACAATTAGTAGCAATAGGCTAGCAAGTAAAATCAAACCCATGCTCCAAAACATAATTACCCCCACCCCCGAAGAGGACCCACATAGCACCCAGAACAGTAGGGCATTAGAAAAGGGTCATGAACTGTACCATGGACAGGACAAACCCCGAAAAAGCCCTCATCCCAGCTGAGGCTAAGTGGATGTCCCTCAGGCCAGGGAACCACCTGCGATTGAACCTGGGGCCTTCTGCGTGCCAAGCAGATCCTCCACCACTGAACCTTGGAGACTTCCCTCAATGAAGCTGCCTTCGACCAAGTGAGGGCCTTGGTCTCTCGGGCTCAGTATCGTCTACTCAGGCCGGCAGCAGCTCTCCAGGGTCTCAGGCGGAGGTCATTCACGTCACCTCCTGCCCGGTCCTTTTAACTGGAGATGCCGGGGATTGAACCCAGGGCCTTCTGGATCCCAAGCAGAGGCTCTTCCACGGAGCCAAGAATGTTGGTTTATCAAAACCAGTATTGTCCATCCAGGCCATCATTGTCTACTCAGGCTGAGAGTAGCTCTTGGGATCTCAGGCTGAGGTCTTTCCCGTCACCTGATACCCGATCCCTTCAACTGGAGGTGCTGGGGATCGAACCTGCATGCCAGACAGATATTCTAACACAGAGCCAGAGTCCTCCCCAGTCCCCTGGGCACCACAGAACATGCGCGTAGGGTTATCGGCCAGTTCCCATTGTTAAGAGAATTACCTCAGGCCCAAGTGTTCTGGTGCCCCAAATCTGAAGCCTCCCCAACCCGCTCCTTGGACCCACGGCGCTGCTGGCCAGCCCCGAACCAGCCCCTGGGGTCAACCCGAGGGCTTGGAAACCTCCACTGATGACACTACAAGGAAGCTCGAGGAGGCCCAGGTTCAAATCCCGAGGGCGCCACAGAAGCCGGCCAGGTGACTAGGGTTGCCAGCCTGGGGATCTCCCGGTTTTACAGCTGATCCCCAGCTCACAAGAGATCAGCTCCCCTGGAGAAAATGGCTGCCTTGAAGGGTGGACTCTATGGCATTGTACCATGCTGAGGCCCCTCCCCTCCCCAAACCCCACCTTCTCCTGGCTCCACCCCCAAAGTCCCCAAGTATTTCCCAACCTGGACTTGGCAACCCTACGGGTGACCTTGCCCCAGGCTCTTCCTCAGCCAGACCTACATCACAGGGTTGTGGGGAGGGCAGGAGGGAGGAGAACCATGCACAGATGCCCAATAAAACCCCGCAGAATCAAAACGGGCTAAATCCGTTCGGAAAGGCTGGGGAACCGAGGGAGCATCAGCCCTGTGGGGCGCGCACTAAAGGGTCCATGCAAGGGGGGGGGGGGGGGATGCACTGTCCAAGCCTCCTCCTGTGGGGCTCCCCTAGTCCTTGCAGCCGGCCGGCCCCTCGGTGGGGCGTCCCCTCCGTTGCATCCCCCCCCCCCCCGCCAAGCGGAGTCTTTTTGCTCCCGGTGGGCCGCTTCACCCCCGATGCCCATTTCGTGCCAGGGCGAGCTGGCTGGCCTGGGGAAGGGGGGAGAGGGCAGAAAGGGCGGGGGGGGGGAGGGGAGGCTGGAAGGCCCTCAGTTCTCCCCACTCTGGCTGCCATGGGGAGCGCCTGGCACGTCTGCAGGCGCTGCCCCCCTCCTCGCCCGGGCACAGGGCTGGCAAGGGCAAGCAGATCTCGGGGTGGGGGGGGGGGGGGGAAGGCGGAGTTTGCAGGGATTTCTTTCTCCCCCCCCCACTCTCCATGTGCAGCGGATTTGGCGAGGGGGCGTCCCGCCGGCGTCTCCCTCCCTCCCCGCCCGCCTGGCCCTGGCGACTCACTCGGGGCGCGGCGCCTTCCTCCCGCTGCCCGCGGCAGCCGCTGGTGCAGCGGCGGCGGCGCTGCTTCCGTTTCCTCGTCTTCCCCCTCCGAAGCGGCAGCGGCGGCAGCCAGGAGCGGCGCCCCACGCCCTGCGCCAGCCGGCCCGGCCTGCACACCGCCCCCGCCGGCCACGGAGGGAGCCCGGCCGGGCCTGGCGCCGTGCCGCTGCTGCCGCCTCCGCCGCTGCAATTGCAACGGCAAGGGAAGGCAGTTTTTTTATTGCAATGCAACGTAATTGCAATGCAGGCAGCTCGCGGGAGCCCTCCCGAGGACCAGGCCAGGGCCCACCCGCCCCGGGCATTGACCTTTGCAGCTTTGCGAAGCGCCTCCTGCAGATGCGGCTCGATTCGGAGGAGACAACCCGCTCCTCCGGGCTCCGTTTTCATTTTATTCCCTTTTCCTTTCTGTCCCCGCCTTTCTCTCTCTCTCTCTCACACACACACACACACACACACCCAACGGGGAGCCCCAGCGGCTTCACGGCGTTTTCTTTGCTTTGGCCTCACAACAGCCCTGCGAGGTAGATCAGGGCTGAGCGCGCCTGGTTGGCCTCCGCTT
This sequence comes from Lepidodactylus listeri, assembly GCA_029233225.1. NCBI lineage: Eukaryota > Metazoa > Chordata > Lepidosauria > Squamata > Gekkonidae > Lepidodactylus > Lepidodactylus listeri. Next base: position 6,121,773 of record JARCFY010000021.1, on the reverse strand, counting down.
GCCAGCCTTCAGGCAGTGGCCGGAGATCTGCGATGACAGGGGTGGGACACGTGGGATTCCCTGCCGCAGGAAGGGGCCCGTGGCTGCAAGTACAGACAGCTTCAGGAAGGGGTTGGAGACACATCTGGAGCAGAGGTCCTTCAATGGCTCTTAGCCCCAAGGGATAGAAGGACGCTTGCCCGGGGCAGGGATGCTCTGTCTTCTTGGGGGTTGCCAGGTCCCTCCTGGCACCCGGCAGGAGAGACTCCCCTCTTTGCAGCCCCCCAGGCCCAGACAGAAAGAGTCGAAGCCGAGGGGGGGGGGGACAGGCACGGGGAACGGCCCGGAGGAAGGGGAAGTGCTGCTTGCCCTCTGCCACCCCCACTCCCCTGGTCTCCTTGGAGCTCCTTTTGCAGCCTGCCATAGAGTCCACCCTCCAATGCATCCCTTTTTTCTCTCCAGGAGAACTGATCTCTGTAGTTCGGAGATGAGTTGTAATTCTGGGGACTCCCCAGGTCCCACCTGGAGGCTGGCATCCCTAGGGGCGACCTTGGTGGGAGGGCTTCTGGTGGACCTCCTGATGCCCCCCCGGATTTTGGCCACTGTATGTTGGCCTGGGTGGGCTATTGATCCGACATGGCTCCTCTTGCGTACAACTGGATAGAGGAAGGTACGCCTGGAGGAAATCGCCATTTTGGAAAGGTGGATTGAATGGCATTCTACCTCATCCTCTCCCCAAACCCTGCCCTCCTCAAGCTTCACCCCCCCCAAATCTTCAGGTATTTTTTCCCAACCGGGAGCTGGGAAGAGTGCTATGTAGCTGTCACACACTTGACTCTCATAATGGCATTGCAGTCCTCATAACAGCCCTGCAAGGTAGACCAGTGTCTCTCCGGGTGTCTGTTATAGGGAGGGGAAGGGGATTGTAAGCCGCTCTGAGACTCCTTCGGGTAGTGAAGGGCGGGGTATAAATCCAATCTCCTCTCCAATTGGACCCAGGGCGTGGACTGAAGGCACACAAGTAGGACTGGCACCCTCCAGGTGGGGCCTGGAGATCTCCTGGAATGATAGGAGGGGTACAGAAGTGGGATTTCCTGTCCTCAGACTTAAATCTTCGTGATGAGGATGTAATGTTTCGATGGGGATTCTGGGGCCATGGCATCATCCCCTGTACGTTCTGTGAAAGGTGTTGGCAGGGAGCGCTGGGTGCACCATCCGTTCCGTTCTAATAGCTTTTGACACCTGTGTCTTTCTTGTGTAGATTTATATGCTTTCCGTCTGCAAGAGGCTAAGGAACCCGGGGCTGACTTCACTGTCAAAATGAAGAATGAGGGCCCTCCAGAGCTGGGAAAGAGGCTGAGAAACACGCTTGGGGGCATGCTGGGGAATATCCAGGGCAGGGGCGTCGAGTTTGGGAAATCCCGGGGGGGGCGGGGGCTCTTCCGTGCCCGCCCGCCCGCCGGGACTATGGCCCTGCCGCCGCCGCCTCCTCCCCCCCGCCTGACCACTCCTGCTTCCTTCCCTGCCTCCGTCCGCCGGGGTGGTCCCTGGATGGACGGAGGGAGGACGGAGTGGCCAGGCCGGGGCGGGGGGAGAGAGATGGTGGCGGCCCTAGGAAGGGCCCGGGGAGGCGCGGCTGAGGGTGCTCCGTTTTCCCGGGGGGGGGGGGTTCAGTCCCCCCCGGAAATTTCGGGGGTGGCTTGAGCCCTCGAGCCCCCCCGTAGTTGACGCCTATGATCCAGGGGTCATTTCGAGCAGGAGCTCAGGGGAGCTCAGCTCCAGGAGTTGGTGCCAGAGAGTTGGGGGAATGCCTGCTTGTGTCATGGCTGCAGCAAAATGACCCCGTCCCCTGGAAAGGTCCTGGTTCCTCCGACCAGCCTTCTGAAGGCTTCAGCCACCACTGAAGCCCTCCTCCCAGAATAGCGGTATTTCTGAGGCTTGGATTCGTAGCTGTCCCCCCCCCATCTCTCCCTCCCTCCCTCCCTCTTTCTTTCTTGCCTTCTGACATATTTTTGGTGATGAGAAGTGGAGTAGCATATGCAAATAAGTTATGCTAATGAGCTCCTGCGCCTCTTTTTCTACGAAATGACCCCTGGGAATAACCATGAAGGGCAGGGGGGCTGAACCCTCCATTCAGACTGCCGTATATGTGAGTCTCTCTCAGCTCCTGGGTCACCCTGGGCTGATCTGGAATCTCTCTGGCAAGACTATTGCTCTCAACAGAAATGAGAGGGGAACCCCCCCCATCCCAAATTTCATACGTTTCTTTAAATTCCGTGGCACAGAGGCTGATGGGTTTAGGCTGCTGCTCAGAAGAGAGGCAACACCAGGGGTCATTTCGTAGAAAAAGAGGTGCAGGAGCTCATTAGCATAACTCATTTGCATATGCCACACCCCCTAACATACCGGAAGTGTGTCAGAAGGCAACACCCCCCCCTCAGGCTCCACTTCACAGGTGAGTGAAACTGACCTGCTCTTCCTCCATTCCCTTCCCCATCCAATACTTTGTGCAATAAAAATAAGCGTCAAGAACACACCCTCATTCTCTTCCTGCTCCCTTGAAACCACCAGGTTTCAAGTAGACTTGAGATACCCAGGACATGTGCACCACCCATCCCTTTCCCTTCCCTTCCCCTCCCCACAACAAGACACCCTGTGAGGTAGGTGGGGCTGAGAGAGGTCTTTTGAGAACTGCTCGTGAGAGAACAGCTCTGAGAGAGCTTGTGACTGGCCCAAGGTCACACCAGCAGCTGCATGTGGAGGAGTGGGGAATCAAACCCGGTTCTCCACAGATTAGAGTCCAACTCCTAACCACTACACCAAACTGATGGGGTGGAAGCTGCTGAAGGGTGGGTGACATTTCTCCAGTACTTATGTGCCATGTGCCCAGATAAAAAATGGTATACTTAGAAAATTTATATGCCAGCTTGAGCAAGCCTCTGGAAAAGCAGCACACAGTCATAAAAGGAACAATGATAAAATCATCAATATTAAAACAAAACATTAAAAACAATAAAGACCCTAGCAGGGCTTTCCCCGGGGCGCTGCGCCTCTGCACTGCTCGGGGAAGCTGAGGAGGGGGCGGGGCTTGGTCATGTGCCCGCCCCCTGGGCTCCTCACTCCCGGAGCTGCGCTCCTGTGCACTCCCGCTCCAATGGACCCCTGGGCAACACAATGCGTTGCTGAGCTCCTGGTTTGTGCTAGTCCCTCTGCGGTGGTGGTGGAAGGTGCTGACAAGTCGCAGCTGGCTTACGGTGACCCCTCGTGGGGTGTTTCAGAGAGGAGCAAGCAGAGGTTGGCCATTGCCTGCCTCTGCATAGCAGCCCTGGGCTTCCTTGCGTGTCCTCCCCTCCACTTGTGAACCGGGGCTGGCCAACCCTGCTCAACTCCCAGGATCCCGGGATCGCTCGGGCCGCCTGGGTTGGGGCCTGAACCTCTGCACCCACCCTGGTTACTAGTAATTAACATTAAAACCAGAAGAGCAAGAAGGAGACCCTTGGCTCAGGGAAGCTCAGCATTTGGAGATCCGCAAGGGGGGAAACAGCACTACCGCCAGAGCCCAAATGCTGCTCAGTTGACTGTCCGTGGGTGGCTCTTGCTGCTCTTCACGAGATCGCTTTCTTCTCCAAAAGATCTCTGGTGTTAGGGTTGCCAGACCCTCCCGTGGAGGTGGGGGTCCCCCGCTGCCAGTCCCTGCCCCCCGGCCACCTGTCATCTGGCCAGGGGTGCCAGCCTCCAGGTAGGACCTGGGGATCCCCCGGAATTACAGCTCATCTCCAGAGTACAAAAAACAGTTCCTCTGGAGAAAATGGATGCTCTGGAGGGCAGACTTGATGGCACTGTACCCCTCTGAGGTCCCTGCCCTCCCCAGGCTCCATCCCCATATCTCCAGGAGTTCCCCAGCCTCGATCAGGTAACCCTACACCCCCATCCCCTGCCACAGCTGGCAACTCTACATCTGGCTATCCAGGGGACTTTCCAGTACAAAAAGGCAGGCCCAGGCCACGTCACCGGCATCCTATAGGACAGGAGTGGGCAAATTGCAGCCCACGGGCCACATGCGGCCCGCCACAGAGTTTTTTGCGGCCCGCCAAAACAGTCAGCCACGTGGTTTCTCAACAAGCAATCTCACTCCTGATTTCAAAAAAATTGTAGAAAAGTGTGATAGGGTACATTTGTCTCATTACATTGATTCTAAAATTAAATGTGCTTGCAGCTATAGATGATATGAAATTAGCACAATAAATAAGTTGAATAAAACTGGTTGGGGTGGATATAGTGAGAAATGAAAGTATTTATACGTTTAGCTAAAATTGATGTAAATAATTGCATGTCTTGGTTAAGAAGGGAAATCGGGCAATATGAAGTGGGTAGCTGTGGGTCTTTTCCCGGCTTGGGAATGACTACTGTCGTAGCCTGTTTCTATGAAGGCGGTATTTCTCCTGAGTCCAGTGTGTGGTTGAATGCCTTGGTAAGAGGAGGAATTAGATGTGCTGCAAATGATGGAGTCTTGTTGGTTTTTAAAGATTTTATCGCTAACATGACCTCGTCAGATGTTATATGTTCTTCTAGCAGAGATTTATGATGGGGACATAGTTCTGTGTGAATAGGACACAGAATTTCCTCATGGAAAGTTTCCTTATCCAGAGGTTGAGCAGTGTAGAGTTCAGAGTAAAAAATTTCCAGAATTGAAAGTATCTTGTTGGAACCTGTGAATACCTGATTTGAGTTGGATTTTAATGCCTTGATTTGATTTGGCTTTCTGTTGTCTTTTACTTTATGAGAAAGTAGTTTAAGATTCTTGGACGATTTTAGCCAATATTTTTGTTTTGTGAAAATCAGTTGTTTCTTAATGCTGGCTGTTTCTAGTAAGGTCAACATCTTGCGTTCTAAGTTTGATTTCTTGAGAACCTGTTTAGAGCCTGTGATTTGGTGTCTTTTTTCCAAGTCTATAATATTATTTAGAGTGTCTAAGAGTAATTTTTGTTTTTGTTTTTTCAGTTGTGCAGCTTTGGAGATGAGTTTCCCCCTAATTGTTGGCTTTATGGCGTCCCTGCAGATTGTTAGAGAGACCTCGTTATTATCGTTTTCCTGGAAGTACTGTTTTATTTCCTGTATAATTTCAGTTCTGAGCTCTGGATTGTTCAATAAAGAAGTATTTAAAGACCATTGTTTATATTTATTTGTTTGGTCAAAGGGAGACAATTTGCAATCTATCCAGGCGTGGTCTGACCATTGAAATGGTCCAATATGGGAAGTCAGGGGCGTCAAGTTTTTAAATTCCTGGAAGGGGGGGCGGGGGCTCTTGTGTGTGCGCGCGCTTTGCACGCGCACACGCTGGGACTACGTCCCTGCTGTTGCCACCACCACCCGCTGCTGCCTCCTCCCCCACCTTACCACTCCTGCTTCTGTCCCTCCCTTCCTCCGTCCAGGGGCCAGCTGGTCATTTGCTTAGCTGGCCCCTGGACGGACAGAGGGAGGGACGGAGTGGCCAGGCACAGGGGGGGAGAGAGACTGCGGTGGCCCTCGGAAGGGCCCAGGGAGGCGTGGCAGAGGGTGCTCTGTTTTACGGGGGGGCTCAGTCCCCCCTGGGAAATTTCGGGGGTGGCTCAAGCCCTCGAGCCCCCCCGTAGTTGACGCCTATGTGGGAAGTGACTACTCTGTCAAGTAATGACTCAGAAAGCAAAATCATATCAATTCGTGAGTGAGTGTGGTGGCGGTCTGAAAAATAAGTTATCGTCTCTTTCTAGTGGGTGTAACAGTCTCCAGAGATCAGTGAGATTATGTTCTGCAATCAACCAGGTGTCATCTGTGATGCTGTAAGATAAAGGGGAAGGGCACCCGTGAGAAACCCTTCTCCAAGTCCTGCATCCCCCAGTAAAACACTTCCCTGTCTCCACGTGACTCCAGGGCAAAAGAGAGCACTCACCCCCAAATCAACTTGCCCATTCCCATCCGGCTCCCACCCCATTCCGCCAGGACAGCGATTGAGGACAGCGATTGGCGTCCACCTGGCCGGCGTGCTCCCCACCCCCCAGTAGGTGATAATATAACTGGAAATTTTGTTGGCCTGTCTGGTTTAGATTAAAATTGATATCAGACTTGACTGCATTTTAATGTTTCTGATTTTGGGGTATGTATGTTTTACCTATCTATCATTGTACATCATACCTGACCCCGCTTACAGGGAACGGGTGGCACGGAAATTGAATTTAATACGTAAATGAATTAGCAGCTGGAGAGGGCACATCTCACTCACACATACTCCCCCCCCCCAACCCTGCCCACTCCCCCCCCCCCGCCATCAAATGACGGATCCTGGAGATGAAAGCTGTCGGAGGATAAGGCCTGCCCCTGCCCACCTCACTCACCCCCCTTTGCTCTCCTCGGAGAACTACGGATGATAAAATGGATTAAGTTCGTGATCCTGGTTTGGTTGCATAGCAACACAGCGTGAGGGAAGAGCTCCGCGGTCGAACGTGGTTGGCCGGTTCCAAAGTCGGCATAAGTTATTTAAAACATTATAATGCCATCTTTTCACTCAGTGATTTTGGCTTTTCATTCAGCTTTTGGCTGAGGGCAGTGATGGGACGACTTCTGGCTCCCTCATATAAGTCCCCATTTCCCATAACCCCTCCCCCTGGGAGGCCGGAGAACTAGGATTTTCTGCCATTGTATAGATACTGCTGTTATTTATTGGACTGTTTTTATGTAGTTGTACGAGACTGCATATTACTTGTTGTAAGCCGCCCGGAGCCCTACTTGTAGGGAAGGGTGGACTGGTCAATCTAATGTAATAAATAAATAGATAAACACAGGGTCAAAAAACATTAAAACAAATTTTAAAATATGTTGTCGAGGGCTTTCACGGCTGGAGTTCATTAGCTGTTGTAGATTTGCCGGGCTCTATGGCTGGGCTGGAGAAACACCAGGTACTACAATGCCGAGACCACGGCCATACTGCCCGGAAAATCCACAACAACTAAACTTCAAAATGCCTCTCTATAAAATGACAAAAACGACTTCAGAAAACACAGACACGTACACTGAAACATGAAGGAGGGTCAACGAGAGAACACAAAACAAATCAGAAATTTCCACTCACTCGCGGAAGGCGATGATAGAGGGAGACCGGAAAGTACCGGAGTCGGAGGCGCGTTGATGTGAAATCAGCAGGCATGTCTATTAGCTGGTCAAAATGACGCATGACCTCCAGGGCTCAGGGCGGAGGGGACACCCAGGATGCATTTTCCCTTCTTGACCTTCAGGCCGGTGTCCTGGAAGCGCTGGAGGACTGTCCACAGCCGGGTCTTCAAGGTCGGGACGTCCGGAGCCGCAATCAGGAAGTCGTCAAAGAACGGTTGGACACCTGGAATATCTTTTAGAAGGCCGTCCATTCGTTGCTGGAACAACCCCGGAGCTACGCTGAGCCCGAACTGGAACCGCTTCACCCTGAACGCCCCCCTGTGGGTTTGTGCCTCCACCGTGGCGTTGTCCACGGGGAGCTGCTGGTAGGCATGAGCACAGCCGGATCGAGGTCCAACAAAAGTGTAGGAACCGAGGGACTCATAGGAAACGGTGGGGAACTCTGCGCAGATTGACTGGTCATCCGCGGAGTCGACCTTACGGACCCCCGTGATACCGAGTCCCAGTGGCCTGAACCAGGAGAGGCCCAGGAGGCTGGTGAGGTCGCTCTCCACCACCAGAAGGTCCAAAAGTCCGTCAAAGTCCTTGAATTGGACCCTGAACTTGCCCAACCCCTTAATGGCAACCAGGTTCTTTTGAAAATCCTGGAGCCTGAGTCCTGTTGGTTTCCGCAGCCGCCGCCCCCCCCCCCCCCCCGGGACAGAGTTTTCGGAGCGTAGCTGCCGAAATAATCCAATAGGAGGAACCGGTATCAAGTATCTGGCAGGGGGCCCCTTCGATCGGGCAGGGGGACTGTAATTCTATTGGGGGTGTTATGGGGCAAGTTCAGTACCTGGTGGTAGGGTGAAGATGCCACGTGGATGTCGTCCGATTCGTAGTGGGCTGCTTGGGAGCGGCGGCTGGGACGGGAGCGGCAGACCTTTGCAATGTGGCCCGTCTTGCCACAGGCCTGGCAAGCGGCGTCACGGAAACGGCAGGTCTGGCGATTGTGGGTGTCCCCGCAGCTTGCGCACGATGAGGAAGAGGTGCCGTGGCGAGGAGTGGGGGCGGTGGCAGCTGCTGAGGCGGACGATCGGGAACCAGGACCGGGAGTCCAGGACGTGCCCTTCTGGGGATGACGACGCAGCTGGCAGACATCGTCCTCGTCCGGTGCCTTGGAGCCAGAGGAAGCCGTGCAGTGTGCAGCAGTGGCGGGAGCCTTGGCGCTCGTCCTGTGCCATCTCGAACGCCAGCGCCGTTTGGCGAGCCTTTTCGAGGGTTATCTTACGGAGCGCAACCAACCTGCACCTTAGTTTAGGCTCCCGCACCCCACAGACGAATCCACGCAAGAGGTTGTCTTCCACCGACACGAATTCACAGCCGACCACCATGTGGCTGAGGTCGGCCAGGAAGGCCACGGCGGTCTCACCTGCCTTCCGTGTACGGCGGCTGAAGCTCACTCGTAGGGCCATCATCGAGGGCTTCGGTGCGAAGTAGCCGTTCACCGCCTTGATAAGGTCATCGTAGGGGACCTCTGTGAGGGGATGCGGGAATACCAGGCTCTGGGTGACCTGGAGCGTGTCCACGCTGCAGGTGCTTAGTAGCCAGGCTTGTTTTATACCTGCATCAGTGACTTTCCGTACTTCGAAAATGAATCCTAGTTGCGCAGCCTAGGCTTCCCATTTCTCGGGGTGTGCGGGGGAAAAATGGGGTGATTTGTCCCGGAGCGTCGGCCATGACTCGTGGATCAGAGGGGCTGTGAGTGGTGTCCATGGGAGCGGTTGGCGGTGCTGCGGGGCGCTGGAGGTCAACATTGTAAAGGAATAAATATGTTAAAATAGCAGATAAATGTGTAAAGATATCTTCTCCAATAATAGCCAAGTGGCCACCCCCGTGTGGATATCTAAATCCACGCCGGGGGGGGGCACTTGGGGGGCAGGGAGATTTTCCTGCACACTTGGGGGACTCCCCCCGTGTGCAGAAAAATCTGAAAAGTTTAAAAAACTTTGGGGGGGATATTTAACATTTACCATCTAGTCGCTGAGGACCCTGTATGCTCCCAATAGTAGGTTGTAGGTAACACCTCTTGTAAGTAATAGTAGGTTGTAGGTAACACCTACTATTGGTAGGGCTGCCAAGTCCAACTTGGGAAATATCTGGGGTCTTTGGGGGTGGAGCCAGGAGACTTTGGGGGTGGAGCCAGGAGAAAGGAAGTGACATCATTTTGTGATGTCACATCCTGTGATGTTGCTTCCACATGCTGACACATGAACTCATGAAGTTTCCTAATACTGAATCAGGCCATTGGTCCATCAAGGTCAGTATTGACTACTCAGACTGGTAGTGGCTCTCCAGGGTCTCAGGCTGAGATCTTTAATGTCACCTATTACCTGATCCTTTTTTAGCTGAAGAGGCTGATACCTCCTGCATGTCAAGCAGATGCTCTATCACTGAGCAATGGCCCAACTGAATCCTTCCTCATCTCGGCAGAATATGAAGCCCTAAGTGCTACACAAGTGCTAAATATGATTTTCATATCATAAGAACAGGAGAGAAGCCACAGTGGATCGGCCCATCTAGTACAGCCCATCCAGTACAACACTCTGTGTCACAACAGTGGCCAAAAATACCAGGTGCCCTCAGGAGGTCCAGCCGCGGGGCCAGAACTCCAGAAGCCCTCCCACTGTTGCCCCCCAAGCACCAAGAATGCAGAGCATCACTGCCCCAGACAAAGGGTTCCATTTAGACCTTGTGGCTAATAATAGCCACTGACAGACCTCTGCTGGATGGGGACAGAGAGAGAGACAGTCACACAGACAGACAGACAGACAGAAAAAAGAAAGAAAGAGGGAGAGAGAGAGAAGGGAAAAAAACTGGCAGAGGCACTTACTTCCATTTAGACCTTGTGGCTATAATAGCCACTGATAGACCTCTGCTGGATGGGGACAGAGAGAGAGACAGACAGACAGACAGACAGAAAAAAGAAAGAGGGAGAGAGAATGAAAAGAGCTGGAAGAGACACTCACCTTGCCAGCCACATGCAAAAGCAGCTCCTTCAGTCCCTCCTTAATCTCTGGGCGGGCCTCTCTTGCTGTGGAAGCTCTCTTGCTGACTTCTTAAAGGGGAAATGTCTGGTGAGGCTTTTTACTGCAGGGCAGGCTCTCTGCAGACAGTTCCCTTTTAAGGCAGCCATTTTGTCCCCCCGGTGGCCATCTTTGGAAAACCGGGAGGTAAGCACTAAAAATCGGTGTTTCCCCCGCCCTACCGGGGGACTTGGCAGCCCTAACTATTGGTTGTAGGTAACACCTCTTGGGACGCCATCAGATAGCAGTGAGCACTTTAATATCTGTATTAGGTAATATGTTTTATGTAATATTGTAATGTTTTAACTGGTTTTAACTGGTTTTAACTGTTTTATTGTGAACGATGTTCACCAAATTATGTAAGCCGCTCTGAGCCTGCCATGCGGGGAGAGCGGCCCAGAAACCGAATTAAATAAATAAAATAAATAAAATATTTAAATCCCCCCTTCAAAGTAAAAGAGCGTTCCCTGTGCATGCCCAGGGAAGGCTCTCAGAACTGTGGCAGTGCCCATGGGGGAGAGGCGAAGCTGCAGGCCTGGCGAGCACTGCTCAGGACACGCCGGTGCCTGGGGGGAGGCCTCGCTGGAGCAACCGGGGGCGGGGGGGAGAGATCGGTGGGCCCGGGGCTCACTTCTCTAACTGTGGGAAGCAGACTGATACTCTCCATTTTCTCTTCTCAGGCATGGAGCTCACTTAACAGCATTTGTCATTGTCTGACCAAGTGCCCACGAAAGCTCACAGCTTGAATAAAACTTCGTTGGTCTTAAGGAGCCACTGGACTCTGACTTGTTTCCAGCATTTTTCAGTTAGCAGTTCACAGTCAGTTGTGGCCAGCCACCAAAAGCCTTTCCCAATCTCCGCAACCACCGAGAAGGCTGCCGCGAGCCACACAAACCACCAGAGCGGCACCCACATCAGGTGAAGAGGAGGCGAGGAGGGTCATGCAAAAAACCAGGCCACCCGGACATGCCAACAGCACCATTCTGGTTTATGACCCATCCTAGGGCTGCCAAGTCCCCCGGTAGGGTGGGGGAAACACCGATTTTTCATGCTTCCCCCCCGCTTTTTCAAAACTGGCCACCGGGGGGAGGCAATGGCTGCCAACAGGAGGAGAACGTCGGAGCCTGCCGGGCCCTCTCCCTTCCAGGCCTCTTAAAGGGAAATGTCTGAAGAGCCTGCAGTGAAGAGCCTCACCAGACATTTCCCCTTTAAGAGTTAGCAAGAGAGCCCCGCCCAGAGATTAACGAGGGACTAAGCTCTTACTGAAGGGCCTGCTTTTGCATGCGGCTGGTGTAAGATTGAAAGGTTGCTGCTGCTGGGCCTGGGGTAAGTCCATCTGCCAGCTCTTTTCCTTCTCTCTCTCTCCCCCTCCCCCTTTCTTTCTTTTCTCTCTCTCTCTCTCTCTCTCTGTCCCCATCCAGCAGAGGTCTGTCAGTGGCTATTATGAGCCACAAGGTCTAAATGGAACCCTTTGTCTGGGGCAGTGATGCTCTGCATTCTTGGTGCTTGGGGGGCAACAGTGGGAGGGCTTCTGGAGTTCTGGCCCCGCTGCTGGACCTCCTGAGGGCACCTGGTATTTTTGGCCACTGTTGTGACACAGAGTGTTGTACTGGATGGGCTGTTGGCCCAATCCACTGTGGCTTCTCTCCTGTTCTTATGATATGAAAATCATATTTAGCACTTGTGTAGCACTTAGTGCTTCATATTCTGCCGAGATGAGGAAGGATTCCGTAGGGCCGTTGCTCAGTGATAGAGCATCTGCTTGACATGCAGGAGGCATCAGCCTCTTCAGCTAAAAAAGGATCAGGTAATAGGTGACATTAAAGATCTCAGCCTGAGACCCTGGAGAGCCACTACCAGTCTGAGTAGTCAGTACTGACCTTGATGGACCAATGGCCTGATTCAGTATTAGGAAACTTCATGAGTTCATGTGTCAGCATGTGGAAGCAACATCACACGATGTGACTTCACAAAATGATGTCACTTCCTTTCTCCTGGCTCCACCCCCAAAGTCTCCTGGCTCCACCCCCAAAGTCCCCAGATATTTCCCAAGTTGGACTTGGCAGCCCTAACCCATCCCCATACAGACCCAAGTTTAGAGTCCAGCGGCACCTTGACAGCCAACAAACTTTTATTCAAGGTATGAGCTTTTGTGTGCACGCAAAAGTGCGCGTGCATACGAAAGCTCACACCTTGAATACAAGTTTGTTGGTCTTAAAGGTGCCACTGGACTCTCTACGTTTCTTCTACTGCTTCCGACCAACATGGCTGAACACCCGGATCTATCTTCACAGATCCAAGTTGTTCTGGCTAGAGGAAGCTGGCAGGGCACAGTGTGGGTTCCGGGGCCAACCGCGACTGCACAGCCCTCGGGAACGCTTGCCCGCCAATGAGCCGCACTTGCACACCCGGCCTCTCTCTCCAGCATGCACCCAGCCCCCACCCCTGGGGAGGATGGGGGAACCTCGGTGGGGCCCAAGGCCATAGAGCCCTCCCTCCCAAGAGAAGAAGAAGAAGAGATTGGATTTATACCGCGCCTTTCACTCCCCAAAGGAGTCTCAGAGCAGCTTACAAACTCCTTTCCCTTCTCCTCCCCACAACAGACACCCTGTGAGGTAGGCGGGGCTGAGAGAGCTCTGACAGAAACTGCTCTTTTTCAAGAACAGCTCTGAGAGAACTTGTGACTGACCCAAGGTCATCCAGCAGCTGCAAGTGGAGGAGTGGGGAATCAAACTCGGTTCTTCCAGATTAGAGTCTGCGCACTTAACCACTACACCAAACTGAAGAAGAGGAGACTGGATTTATACCCCGCCCGTCACTATCCGGAGGAGTCTCAGAGCGGCTTACAGTCTCCTTTCCCTTCCCTCTCCCCCTGGGAGGTGGGTGGGGCTGAGAGAGCTCTGACAGAGACTGCCCTTGAGAGAACGGCTCTGAGAGAGCTTGTGACTGACCCAAGGTCACACCAGCAGGTGCACGCACAAGAGTGAAGAATCAAACCTGGTCTTTAATGCCAGGAGCTCACAAAGTAGAATTTTTGCTCACAAGACTCCACAGCTTAGAGGGAGTATTGGTTGCCAGGTCTGGGTTGGAAAATACCTGGAGACTTTGGGGGTGGAGCCAGGAGAGGGCGGGGTTTGGGGAGGGGAGGGGCCTCAGCATGCTGCAGTGCCATAGAGTCCACCCTTCAAAGCAGCCATTTTATCCAGGGGAGGTGATCTCTGACAGCTGGAGATCAGTCCCGAAAGCGGGAGATCTCCCGGCCTCACCTGGAGGCTGGCAACCCAGCCACGAGCTGCTCCCCGCAGGCGAGTTGCCATGGCGACGACAAGGCCGTTGGGGGCCTCAGGCGGGAAGCTGGGAGGGGCTCTGTGGGACAAGAGGCGGCCCCACCCCCGCCCCGGGAATGCTAAATCTCATTGGCTTGTATTTAAAACATAAACATGAGAGAAACGCCTCACAACCCCCAACCCCAGGTCTGGTTTGCAGCCAAGCCCCGCCTTCTAAAGGGCCTTGCTGCGGCCTCAGAGGCGGCTACTGAGCATGTGCGGAAAGGGAGGGGGCCGCGAGGTCGAACTGCGCATGCCCCGTAGGCGATGGGCGGGCGGGTAGGTCCCTTTCCCCTCCGGGCCTGACGGCGGCGAGCGCGGCAGAGGCGGGGAAGGGTTTGGGGGACGGACCCAACATGGCCGCCGCCTGCAGGTGAGCCCCTTACCGGGAGAGGGGGGCGTGATCTCTGGCCAGGAGATCTACCACACTGATCTCCAGGGAATGGAGACCAGTTCTTCTGGAGGATGGATTTCTGTGGCGTTGCACCCAAACTCCCAGCCTCCTCCCTCCCCAGGCTCAGCCCCCCAAGTCGCCAGGGATTTCCTAACCTGGAACGGGCAGCCCTCCATCCTTTCTGTCTCTACCCACTTCTTTGCCCCCCCAGATCTTAAACAACGGTGGCAAAGCGATGTATGCAGACAAGCAGATGCAGCAGAAGACAAGAAGGAAGAGTCCACACACACACAAACCCCAACAGCGCTAGCTGCCTCTGAAAACTCTGCAGGACAGGGTCACAGGAAACGGCCTTCCCCTGCCACCGGTCTGTCAAGGTCAGTATTGTCTCCTCTGGTTGGCATCAGCCCCCCAGGTGAAAACCTTTCGAGTCACCTGCTGCCGGATCTTTTTAACTGGAGGTGCTGAGGACTGAACCTGGGAGCTTCTGCATGCAAAGCAGGCGCTCGACCACGGAGCCACCTCTGTTTGAAAGGGATTGGCATGAAGGTGCCTTATGCTGAATCGCAACACTGGTTTATCCAGCAGCTCTCCAGAGTCTTGGGGGGGAGAAGCCTTTCAATGTTGCTTGCTATCTGATCCTTCTGTTGGAAGATATCAAGGGTTGAACCCATGTTGGGCCCCATGTCCATTCTGCTCATTGCCAGAAAATAAACCTAAGCAAAAATCCCCAGGAAGCAGTTCCACAGGTGCTGGAGAAAAACAGGAAAAGAACCTTGCTTGTCCTCCAGAAGCAGTTTTATCACCACCATAATTCCTAGTGGTGCCTCCCCCCCCCCCACTGCCCCAGCTGCTGTATTTCCTCCACTAGTTTGCCCTCTGCCCCAACTGATTTCCCTTTCTCCTGATTATTTTTGTCCTCCAGCACCTTCCACCTTTTTAATGTCTACACCTATTTATATCCTGTCTTTTATGCCCTCACAAGGACTACCAAGGAGGCTAAGAGTTTAAAACATACATGATGAAATCAGATTTAAAAGCTTTTGATGCTTTTCTTTTCTGGTCTGATTTACCGTGTTTGATTTTTCTTCAACTTTCTGCAACATATACCCATCTCCCCCCCCTCCCCCCCAGTGTGATGTAGTAGTCACAGCCTTGGACTGGGACTTGGGAGATCGAGATCCTGGTTCAAATCTCAGCACACCATGATAGCCACCGGTCATTGACCTTGGGTCAGGCATTGTCTTTTAGTCCAGTCTCCCTCACAAGGTTCTTGCGAGAATCAGTGGAGGAAAGGACCGTATGCGTTGCCCGCAGCTCCATGGAGATGTAATTTCTCTTCTCATGTACTGATTTATGTCTCCTCCCCCCCCCCCAATCCTCCCTAAATTGTAAGTATGGAAATGTATAGTTATGGTGATTCTTCTGTGGTAATCTTGTATATCATTTGGGAGGTGATGTATTTTTTTACCATAATTATAAAACACAACACTGTTGGAAATCAATTCTTCTTTCCTCCTTTGCAGCACTTTTCCTTTCTGCATTTGACGCGCACACACACACGACAGAGAAAGCCCCACCATGCCGACTGTGGTGGTGATGGACGTGTCCCTCTCCATGACCCGACCAGTCTCCGTTGAGGGTTCGGAAGAATATCAGCAAAAACATCTCGCTGCCCATGGCCTGACCATGCTGTTTGAACACATGGCTACCAACTACAAACTGGAATTCACGGCCTTAGTCGTGTTTTCGTCCCTCTGGGAGCTGATAGTACCCTTCACACGAGACTACAACACACTCCAGGTGATAACTTTTATTAAAGCCCTGGGCAGCTAGAAGCAGCAATCGCATTGGAAGGAACTAACCCTGGTGGCTGCATTTTGAAAGCCAATACCCTGACAAAGGGGGAAAGGAGACAGAAAAAGGAAGGGGAGTGGGGTGGGAGAAAGAGAGGCGCAGATTGGAAAGGCACAGAACTGCTTGTGTTGAATAGGTGTGCCTTTTTTGTATTATTACCTACACCTGACTGGTGGAATTCTCTCACACTAGTTCAATGGGGTTGTGTCCAGAGTCATACGTCGTGCTTTTCTGGAACCCAGGCCAACAGTTCTGTAATTCGTGTTCGCAGGAGGCCCTGAGCAATATGGATGATTACGACAAGACCTGTTTGGAGGCAGCCCTGGTTGGGGTTTGCAACATTGTGCAGCAGGAATGGGGGGCAGCTGTCCCCTGCCAGGTGAGGTTCAGGACGGGTGCGCCTTCCTTTCCCTTGTACTCTGCCTTTCTGCCCAGTGGGGACTCAGAGCAGTGTACATTTTCTCTCCTCCGTTTTGTCCTCAGAACAACCCTGTGAGGTGGGTTAGGTTGAAAGTGTGTGCCTGGCCAAAGGTCACCCGGTGAAATTCCATGGCAGAGAGGGGATTTGAACCTGGGTCCCCTAGATTCTGATCCAGCACTCTTAACCACTGCACCATGCTGGCTCTCAGCTGTGTGGCTTTTCAGATTTTCTTGCGTTCCATTGCTGATGACGCTGTTTCAAAGCATGCTGGGCGGAATGGAACAGAAGTTTGAAGAGATCAGCTTCACCTCTTCAATAGAGTGAATGTATCTCTGGGGTCCGGGTTTGGTCTGGGGGCCTCTGCTTGCGGGCTTCTTTCTGCATACTGTCAGAAGGACAAACACCCTCAGGGCCTTTGTGGTCTGCAATTCTGAAAGGCCTGAAAAAATAGTCTTGTTTCTTACAGTATTTGCTTTGCTGCCTGGCCACACTTACTGAGCAGCGGTAAAGAAGGATTTCATCTGTGCAAGGAGCTGTCTGCTTTAAGCATTTTGAATAGGCTGGGTTTTAACCAGTTGGTTGCAGATTGGCTAGGCGGGGTAGATGTTTTTTTAAGCAAATTAAATTCACGTGCTGGTAGAATATTCCCACATTGCACGAACTGGCAGAAGAAAGGCTTAAAGGAGTAGCTGTGGCTTCGAAGTTGCCCCAGAAACCGGTGGAAGAGGTCCAGTATTTTTACATCAGCCAGCCTTCATGACAAAATGTGAGTATTAGGTTGTTGTCATTCCCACTTCCAAGACCGGAAAACTGAACGCGATCGGTGCTAGCTGGGCTGCACAGGGTATCGCTGCCTGATCCAGGTCTTCTAAAAATACCCCTGTGATGTTTTGCAGGATGGGATAATATCTGGAGGGTAAGCTGTTTCTCTGGAGAGCCAGTTTGGTGTAGTGGTTAGGAGCATGGACTCTAGTCTAGGAGAACCGGTTTGATTCCCCACTCCTCCACATGCAGCCAGCTGGGTGACCTTGGGTCATTCTCAAGTTCTCTCAGAGCTGTTCTCTCAGGAGCAGCTCTTGAGAGAGCTCGCTCAGCCCCACCTGCCTCTCAGAGTGTCTGTTGTGGGGAGGGGAAGGGAAAGGAGACTGTAAGCCGCTCTGAGACTCCTTCAGGTAGTGAAGGGCAGGGTAGAAATCCAATCTCTTCTTCTCTCTCTCGATCTCTTTGAATTTGGCTTTTTCTAGGTTGTCCTCGTCACCGACGGCAGCTTAGGCATTGGCAAGGGCTCTCTCCGCCACTCCTTAGCAACTCTCAGCCAGCAGAAAGAGAACCGCTTCCCTCTGCCTTTCCCTTTCCCGTCCAAGTTGTACATCATGTGCATGGCCAACCTGGAGGAGGTGAGTCTCCCTTGAGGGGAACATAGAAGGGCTGCAGCTTCACAAAGAGCAAGCAGGGCTGCCTGCTGTTTGGACTCCACGCTGGTACTGGTGTAGCTTGCATTAAACAGGAGAGTAGCCGTGTTGGGCTGAAGCAGCAAAACAAAGTTTGAGTCCGGCGGCACCTTTAAGACCAAGAAAGCTTTTTTCTGGGTATAAGCTTTCGTGTGCATGCACGCTTCAAAGAAGTGTGCATGCACACGAAAGCTTATACCCAAAATAAAACCTTGTTGGCCTTAAAGATGCTACTGAACTCAAACTTGATTTATGGGTGCACCACTGGTCTAGTGCAGCAAGCATTTCTGGTTATGTGCCTAGCAGTTGCTCCTCTCCCACAACATGGGCCCCTTGTCAGCCTTGTATGCGCGGTACACTGGTGGCAGTGCTCCCAAACTGGTAACATGAATACTGGTAATGGGAAAGAAGGGGGGGGGTTGGTGGCGCCTCGCTTATGGAGCGCCCTTCCTCTTGAGACTCGGCTGGTGCCCCTGTAGCTTCCTTAGGCACCAGGCCCAAACATTTCTGTTCACCCAGGCTTTTAGTTAAGGGGCTGATTTTCTTTAAAAAAACCCCTATTTTAGTCTGGAAATGCCCATTTTAAGCTATTGGTCTGTTTTTATCAGTGTTTTTATGCTGGGCAGGATTTCTAAACGCCGGGTGTTAACATTTTCTTTAACGTTTAATTTTATTGTTTTAGTTTTGTAAGCCACTGCGGGCCGATTCTTGAAGAGGTGGCGTAAAGGATTTCTTTGAAAATACTGTCCTGTGTCGCTGCCTTGGATGCACTACCCTTAATGTCATCCAGTACCCTATCTGCCTGAAAGGAAGGCTATTTATTTAATTGTCTGCCGACTTCATTTATACCCTGCCTTTCTCGCCCACGGGGGCCCAAACCAGCTTTCATTGTTCTCCTCCCTTTCATTTCATCTTCGCAATAACCCTGTGACTTGGGTCAGGCAGAGAGTTTGGACTGGCCTGAGGTCACCCAGCAAGCTTCCATGGCAGAGTGGGGATTCGAACCTGGGTCTCTCTCTGGAATCCTAGAAAACTGCTACACCACATGTGACATCGAGAAAACGAGGGCACTCTCCTGACCTGGGTAGGCCAGGCAAGCCCAATCTGGTCAGATCTCAGAAGCTCAGCAGGGCCGACCCAAGCAAGTATTTGGATGGGCAACCTCCAAAGAATACCAGGGCTGGGAGGCCGGAGGCAGGCGATCAAGCCACTTCTCTGAATGTCCTCCATGCCCTAGTAGAAGTCACCAGAGGTCGCTATGACTTCCAGGCACGGGGGCGCGCACACACACACACACACGAAAGTACCGAAAAGAAAAAAAGAAAATGAAGGCGCCCTCTTAAGTTAGCCAGTTTGGTGTAATGGTTAAGTGCGCGGACTCTAATCTGGGAGAACCGGGTTTGATTCCCCACTCCTCCACTTGCACCTGCTGGATGACCTTGGGCAAGCCATAGCTCTGTACCAGCTGTTCTCTCAAGGACAGTTTGGGAAAGAGCTCTCTCAGCCCTACCTACCTCACAGGGTGTCTGTTGTGGGGAGGGGAAGGGAAAGGAGTTTGTAAGCCGCTCTGAGCCTCCAAGTGAGTGAAGGGCGGGATATAAATCTAATCTCTTCTTCTCTTCTTCTTCTTCTTCTAGCTTGCAAGTTAACAGTTATGCACAATATTTTTTTTTAAAATGGTGCGTCACTTTTTTGTGTTTGTGGGGGGGGGGGATTCTCCTACATCCAGGATAGTCTTCCTTTCAGGTAAGTGTGGTATTCATGTGGCAGACCTCATAGCATTGCTCTAGTTTTGGTGGGGGTGGAAAGTGTCGCCAAGTCACAGCTGACTAACGGTGACCCCCGCAGGGTTTTCAAGCCAAGAGGCAAACAAGGTGGTTTGCCATTGCCCTCCTCCCTGTGGTGACCCTGGGTTTCCTCAGTGGCCTCCCATCCAAGTACTAACCAGGGCTGACCCTGTGTAGCTTCTGAGAGCTGACAAGATTGGGCTAGGCTGGGACGTCCAGGTGCACCAGTTTTACGCCCTTCTTTTACCTTTTGGAAGGCTCAAGAGACAAAGGCTGAGGACAGACTGGCAATGTAAAGCGGGACAGCCCCGCGTTGGAAGTGGAAGAAGGGAGCGCGTTCAGACATGCGCACCTGTCCGTCGGCTCCGTTTCGCACTTACCCGTCTCCCACTCGCTTTCCATCCGCTTTAACAGGACACCGGGAGAAACCGGTGTCCAGGGGCCGTCTTGCGCTTGCCTCCCGCTTCCAGGCAGTGTGAACCGGAAGAAGGCGGGAGGCAAGCAGAGGTGGCAGTGTGAACGCGGCGTTTTGCCAGTTTGCGCACGTGCGCACATGCGCAAATTGCCGAAACAGCCCTATCACGAGCTGCGGAGGCCGGCCCACGTGGGGCCACTCCGCAGCAGTCTGAACACTCCGTATCGGCACCATTGCGCAATACACCAGCCGGTGTGAACGGCCAGCCCCGGGGAGTTTTCCCCCCGCAGCAGTTTCCTCCGCATTCATCTCGCTCCAGATTGCCAGTCTGTCCTCAGCCAAAGAATTCTTCTCAACCTGCCTAACAAGCTTGACAGTCCTTGGACTTAATCTCCGTTTGGCCTGTGCTCCGTTTACTTCTTTAAAAAGCCAAGGTGCTGCATCGATAAGTCTGCCTCACGCAAAAATAGTTGCATAACTGAACCTCCTTCCAAGATTCGGGTCTTGAAAGACTTTGGGATGTTCGGCAAACCATCAAAGGGCGCAAGGCTAAAGAGCACTGGATCACAGGAGCGGGCATGAAGCGCCATGCTTCAGGAATGAGGTAAGGCGCCCTGCGCCACGAACCAGCTTGGACTTCTGAGATTTTTTTCAGACACTGCTCCCAACCGTTGTTGAAGCCCTTCTTGGCAACCGTAAGGCTAGAAACCTGAGGACTTAAAAACCAAACCAACAAGATCCTGGATTTTATGCTTCTATGTGATCTTGTGGGCAGGGTGAAAATGCAGAACTCTGGTTTCCTCCAGGACAGCGCGACTGACATGAGAGGGCTGTAGAATCAGTGAATTATTTGCAAAAGACCAATTCGTGTGGGTAGCTGTGTTGGTCTGAAGCAGCAGGACAAAGTTTGAGTCTAGCGGCACCTTTTAAGACCCACAAAGTTTTATTCAAGGTATAAGCTTTTGTGCGTGTGTGTACTTCGTGCGTGCACAAGAAAGCTTATACACAGAATAAAACTTTGTTGGTCTTAAAGGTGCCGCTAGACTCAGACTTTGTTTTGCAAAAGACCGTTCAACATCCCTTGCAGTACGACATAGTTTCCCGTGTATACGTTTTGATCTGTTCTTGTTCTGTGCTTGAAGTGATGCTTTCTGTTTCTTACAGCTGCAGAGCTCAGATTCTTTAGATTGTCTTGAGCGCCTGATCGACTTAAACAATGGGGAAGGGCAGATCTTTACTATTGATGGCCCCCTGTGCTTGAAGAACGTGCAGTCCATGTTCGGGTGAGTGGGTCTGCGGTTGGCCGAGCCATATGGGAGTGTCTTTGAGCATCTTTCACTCACCCCAGAGTCTTGCATGAATGGGCGCTGGCCTCTTTTGTGCTTCTTGTATTAATCACTCAATATTTTGGGGGGGGTGAATTATCAAGTAACTCTTCAGACAGGGTTGTCGTTCATCTCTAGACGATTCCCCCCCCCCGCTTATTATTACATCTCTTGAAAAGTGAGCTTCGTTCACAGTCTTTCCCCCGTTAGAGCTGTTACTGATACGCAGCCTTAATTGGTCGCTAGTGCTGTAATTATGAAGCACTTTCAGTTCCACTGGTTGTTACGGTGAGAGAAACACATTTCACTCTTGAAGTACTCGAAGGGCTGCCATATAGAGGATGGTGTGCAGTTGTTTTCTGTTGCCCCAGAAGGTCGGACCAGAACCAACAGGTTGAAATTAAATCAGAAGAGTTTTCAGCTAAAATTAGAAAGGACTTCCTGACAGTTAGAGCAGTTCTTCAGTGGGACAGGCTTCCTCGGGAGGAGGTGGTGGGCTCTTCTTCGTGGGAGGTTTTCAAACAGAGGCGAGGTGGCCATCCGACAGCAATGCGGATTCTGTGAGCTTAGGCAGATCATGAGAGGGAGGGCAGGAAGGGTTGCCTCAGTGCTTAGTTCTCATGGCCCTGTCTTACATGGCCAGGGAAATGCCGATTGCCACTTTAGGGTCAGGAAGCAATTTTCTCCAGGCCCCTTTGGCTGGGGATCCTGGAGGTTTTTTGCCATCTTCTGGGCGTGGAACAGGGGTCACTGGGTGTGTGTGTGGGTGGGAGGTAGTTATGAATTTCCTGTATTTTGCAGGGGGTTGGACTAGATGGCCCTGAAGTTCCCATCCAACTTTTTTTTAATAATAAATAAACTTTATTGATATTTATATAACATACAGCATAGGTGGTTGTTTACATAGCTGTTACATTGTTCAAAAATAGTTGGCATCTAAAATAAAGCTTTTGACAATTTACCAATAAACAGTTTCCTATTCCTATTTCTATTTTCTTCTACTAACCTTTGGTTATTCCAGTATACCTAGTAGTTGTATTTCTAGTATTTTTAACATTGAAATTGGTTGTTCACGATTGAGTGTTGTATAGTGTGCAAGTGTTTCTTGTAAGGAGTAAAGATTTAGTGTATTACATTAGTATTTGTGAGACTTCTGCTCAAAGTAGTCAAGGATCAGATCTTTGTTGATGAAACACAGTTCTTTATTTCCAATCTCTACATTGGTACAGCTTCTCGGATTATTGTCAGAGATGACACAGATGGCCAAACCAGGTCTATTATACTTTTCTAAGCAGTTTGAATTACCCATAGGTAGCCAATCACTACAAGGGAAAAACGGCGGGCAAAAAGGGGCTCTGGCCGTTTGCTTCCCACAGGAAAGAAAGTGAGGTGTCAAGTTGTAAATTTCCCCTTCCCAACCAGACCCTTCAGATGTTACCAGTTCACATAACAATCCATGGCCTCGAGGCTTTCGCACATTGATAAGAGATGAGACTCGTCCTCCCTTGGAGTCTCAGCCGGGATGAATGGAATGCGGAGGTAGGAGTGTGAGAGGCCCATTGTTCCCAAGCTTTGAAGCTGACATCCTCCCGCTTTGACAGTTACACAAACCAGGCCGGTCAGGGTCATAAACCTGGGGTTACACATTCTACATACATGCTAATACATACTGGCCAGAATGAGGGGTACATGACAGGTGTTCATGCAGGCACACATACAGTACTATAAAAAAGCAAAGCAGCAAATACAAAGTGAAACATGGCTGTAAGTAGCAAGATACATTTGTCTGAATCAGCAGATTCTGACACTATTAGATCTTTACAAAATTTGTTTTGTGGCAGTGTTTTGTGTTTTGACAGCATAGTCATAGAAAAGATACCATCCAACTCTGATTCTGTGATTGATTCACTCTCTTGTTCTGTCAAGGAGGAGTTAGAAGCCCTAAACTTGGGGGTGACTGAAGGTACTGTTCTTACTAAGTGAAGACTTCTTCTGTTCTCTCCATCCTGAAGCTGCTGCCCATCAGTTTCACTGGATGCCTTCAAGTTCTAATATTGTGTGAGAAGACTGGATATCAACAAAACTGGGCCTGTGCCACCTCCCGAATTGGTTTCTCTGTACCCCTGCCCCTCTCTTTGCGTCCAGCTATAGTTTAAACAGCTTTAGAAAGGGATGAGCCAGATTCATGGAGCATAGGTCAATCGCGGTCTGTTAACTGTGATGGCTATGTGGAAGGAACCTCCATGTTCAAGAGCAGTGCCTCTCTGAACACCCATTGGTGGGGAGCATCACAGCGTCCTCCGCGCTGAAGCCTTCAATGAGCACCTGACTGGACTAGATGGACCGCTGGCCTGATTTCTCAGAAATTAATTCTGGGGATGGTCGTTTTTCCGAGCGTGGGCCTAGAAACCTGTCCCTGTCAGCACTGTAAGAAAACGACAACACCTGGTCTCCTCAGTGGGATCCATGACAGGTGTCCTGACTCAAGACCTCTTAGCTACTCTGCTTAATGTGGAATGGAGTCTAGTGTGCATGCTTCTATACCAAAACAAAATAATCCGGAGACAGAGATATGGCCGGTGGGCTGAAGGGAGGCCAGCAGTGGGAGAGTTAAATTCCAAAAAGCCTTCGTCTTGTGTAGCTATCTTAGAATTTGCTGTGGTGGATATAACTCCCGCCCTCCAGTCGGTAAACTCTCTTGTTCCAGAAGCCTGAGGTTCAAGATAGCGGCGAGATAAGTTCCAGTTGGCATTCCTGCAAGTTTAATTTACTTTTTACTTAACTTGAACCTATTTCTTGTTTGGCTTTCCAAACAATTATTGCTCTCTTGTTGTAGAAAGCTGATAGACGTGGCTTACACTCCGTTCCACGCCGTTCTGAAATGTGGCCACTTGTCTTCGGATGTGCAAGTGTTCCCCAGGCCGGAGCCATTCGTGATCGACGAGGAGATAGATCCAATCCCCAAAACCATTAATACAGGTAGTAGTGATTCTGGAATCCGTGATAAACCTCTGCTCTGCATTTGCTTCCTGCCCAGTTTCTTCCTCTGTCGCGAAGGCAACAGAATGCCTTTGTCAGTCTCGAGGCTCATAGGTAAAATACGGACAGATGGACAGAGGGTGGATGTATCAAAGAGTCGGAACTCCTGCCAGGCAAGGGAAGGGTTACAGACTGGGGAAGAGTTTCTACCTGTCCCTCCCTCTCTCATGTCTGTGCCGCAAATGACCAGTGTAGGTCAGTGCCGGCTGTTAACCTGAGAGAGCAAAAAAAGAAAAGCGTGGACTTGTAACTTCTGGGGCCTGCTTTGCATGGCTGGGGTTACCCATTATTCCACACAGGGTGTGGTGTTGGGAAGGGCTGCAGTGCCGTGCCAAGAATACAGGGTGAGTGAGGAGAAAATACTTTGCCAGCTTTCATCTTGGTGTGTGAGGGGCCGTGGCTCAGTGGCAGAGCCTCTGCTCGGCACGCAGAAGGCCCTAGGTTCAATTCCCGGCATCTCCAGTTAAATGGACCAGGCAGGAGGTGATGGGAAAGACCTCCGCCTGAGACCCTGGAGAGCTGTCAAGAGGGGCTGTGGCTCAGTGGCAGAGCGTCTGCTCGGCGTGCAGAAGGTCCCAGGTTCAATCCCCGGCATCTCCTGTTGGAAGGACCAGGCAGGAGGCGATGGGAAAGACCTCCGCCTGAGACCCTGGAGAGCTGCAAAGAGGGGCTGTGGCTCAGTGGCAGAGCCTCTGCTTGGCATGCAGGAGGTCCCAGGTTCAGTCCCCGGCATCTCCAGTTAAAAAGGACCAGGCAGGAGGGGATGGGAAAGACCTCCGCCTGAGACCCTGGAGAGCTGTAAAGAGGGGCTGTGGCTCAGGGGAAGAGCCTCTGCTTGGCATGCAGAAGGTCCCAGGTTCAATCCCCAGCATCTCTAGTTTAAAAGGACCAGGCAGGAGGTGATGGGAAAGACCTCCGCCTGAGACCCTGGAGAGCTGTCAAGAGGGGCTGTGGCTCAGTGGTAGAGCCTCTGCTTGGCATGCAGAAGGTCCCAGGTTCAATCCCCAGCATCTCTAGTTTAAAAGGACCAGGCAGGAGGTGATGGGAAAGACCTCCGCCTGAGACCCTGGAGAGCTGCAAAGAGGGGCTGTGGCTCAGTGGCAGAGCCTCTGCTTGGCATGCAGACAGTCCCAGGTTCAATCCCCGGCATCTCCTGTTAAAAAGGACCAGGCAGGAGGGGATGGGAAAGACCTCCGCCTGAGACCCTGGAGAGCTGTAAAGAGGGGCTGTGGCTCAGTGACAGAGCCTCTGCTTGGCAGGCAGAAGGTCCCAGGTTCAATCCCCGGCATCTCCAGTTGAAAGGACCAGGCAGGAGGTGATGGGAAAGATCTCTGTGTCAGACCCTGGAGAGCTGCTGCCAGTCTGAGCAGGCAATGCTGATCTTGATGGACGGTACTGACCTTGATAAACCAAGGTTTCTGGCTCCATGGGAGAGCATCTGCCTGGTGTGCAGAATGTCCCCGGTTCAATCCCTGGCATCTCCAGTTAAAGGATCAGGTAAGAGGTGACGTGAAAGGCCTTTGCCTGAGGCTCTGTAGAGCGACTGCCAGTCTGAGTAGGCAATCGTGACCTTGATGGACTGAGGGTCTGGTTCAGTAGAAGGCAGCTTCATTTAGGGAGGGTCCATAGCTCAGTGGTGGAGCATCTGTTTTGCACGCATGAGAACATCAGAGAGGCCAACGCTGGATCAGGCCAGTGGCCCATCCAGTCCAACACTCTGTGTCACACAGTGGCCAAAAACACCAGGTGCCCTCAGGAGGTCCAGCAGTGGGGCCAGTGTGAGACTTCTGATAAGTTCCAATAAGCCAGGCCTTAGTGAAAACAAAGTCCTTTATTTTCTTAATGGTCTTTCAGGAACACTTTCTTTGTTAGTGATACCAGATCAATGAGACTAGGAACGCTTTGTCAGATTCTCTGCCATGAATTTACTGTCTGTCATGAATACTGTGGTTCTTTCTTTCTTTAGCCGGGAGGGTGGCTTGCTACTTACTCCCACGTCACACAGCCTTCTCGCTATCTACCGTCGCCTCCTCCTCCTGTCTCTTTCATCCCAGCGTCTCGGACCGGCTAATCTTGCTTAGTAACCTTGAAGACTTCTGAAACTGATTTAGGCCAGGTGCCTGGCCTGTGAAATGCAAGCAGAGTTCACAAAGGGGCCGTGGGGGGGGGGGGGGGGTGTAGTGCTTCCAAACCTTTTTTCGGTAAGAACCCAACGGTTAGGGGTTTCACGCTTCTTTTAATTTGCTCTGATTGGTGCTTCACCTGCTCCTTCCTTCTGAATACTGTATATGAATCCCTGCTGCCTGTAGTCTGGTATCACTGACAAACAACGTGTTCCTGAATGATCATTAAGAAATAAAAGGACTTTTTGTTTTCATCAAGGCCTGGCTTATTTGGTCTGCTCCGAAGCCTCACACTCTTATGCAGTATTCAAAAGGCACTTGACTGACAGGCACCAATCGGGGTAAAACCTTGAAGCGCGAAAGCCCGCAACCGTTGTGTTCTCATGAAAAAGGCGCGCAAGCTAAAGCATAACTCTCCCCCCCCCCATACCCCTTAGTGTACTCTACTTGCATTCCCACGCATAGATACCCGGAAGAGCCCAGAGCGAGACATCTCAAGGCTAACAGTTCAGCAGTCCAGATAAGCAGAGCTGGGAAAACAAATTAGCAACACAGGGATGGGAGGGGGCAGGGGGGACGCGGACTGGATCCGGACACCGTCCTCCCGACTGGAGGTCCTGGAAATAAAAAGGGGAGGAGCCAGAAAAATGACAGGGAACCTGACAGCCAGGACACGAGAAGCCCTCCCACTGTTGCCCCCCCCCCCCGGTCAAGCACCAAGAATACAGAGCATCACTTGCCCCAGACCGAGAGTTAGGCTCCGTCCCAGTATTTGGCCTAGCTCAGGTACATCCCCTTTTCTGTCTTCCTCACTGTACCATTCTGTAGCTTTAAGCTACAGCGTAGTTTCTCAGACATATCCACAGCACCAGGAACGTAAGGCCACCGAGATACATGTGGACAAAGTCCTCTTCTTCTGCTGGACTTATGAGAAAAAAAATATACGCTACAAGTAGACTACGACCGGCCTGACGTCAGTTACTGCCCAAGTTATTAAGCCCCAGTTATGTAAGCCACTTGCTAAAGATGTAGAAAGATCCCCGGTTCTGTCTGAGACCCTGGAGATCTGCTGTCAGTCAGAAGGAGTCAGGACTGACGGTGGTAGACCAGGGGGTCTGATTTGGTATAAGTTAGTTAGAAGTCTGTCGTTCAGAGCTGCAGTGGAGCCGTGACAGAGGTACGGTTCCCAGAGCCTGCACTGCTTTGGGGCTGGGTCCCCTTTGCTTTGGGTTGTGTCTGGGCTGTTTGTCAAACA
This sequence comes from Lepidodactylus listeri, assembly GCA_029233225.1. Classification (NCBI taxonomy): domain Eukaryota; kingdom Metazoa; phylum Chordata; class Lepidosauria; order Squamata; family Gekkonidae; genus Lepidodactylus; species Lepidodactylus listeri. Next base: position 6,094,193 of record JARCFY010000021.1, on the reverse strand, counting down.
ATGCTTTGCTCCCTTTAGAGCCCTCTGCGATCTGAGACCGACATGTCTGCAGGGCCGCCTCCCCTGGTACGTCCCCCGAAGAGCGTTACGCTCAGTGGGTCAGAATCTTCTGGTGATCCCAGGCCCGGAAAAGATCCACTTGGCCTCCCTCCTTCTTGGCTCTGGCGCTGGCCTGGTGGAACGCTCTCCTGAGTAAGATCCGCGCCCTGTTGGACCTAATGCAGTTCCACAGGGCCTGTCAAACAGAGATGTCCCGCCGGGCGGCAATTCCTTCTGCTTGGGCCTCCCCTGGCTTTGTTCTTTTATTTACCCATCTGTTAAACTATCACCCATGGCTGCCCACAAAGCATAATCTCTTCCGAGAGAAGACGCACCAAGCTGTGTCAAACTATTGGCTGACATCTGATGGATCAATTTAACTGTTGTTATAAATGGGGGGGGCTTTAGTATTTCTGTGTGTGTGTGTGTGCGTGCATGCCTGGAAGTTATGGTGACTTCTGGCGACTCCTACTGGGGCTAGGTCATTTCAAAGAAGTGGCAGGATTACCTGCCTCTGTGTCCTGGCCCTGGTATTCCTTGTAGGTCGCCCTTCCAAGTACTTGCCAGAGTCAAACTTGCTTAGTTCCGAGATCTGACGAGGCTGCACTTGCCTGGGTTATCCAGGTCAGGGCGTCATCAATTGGGTTTTAAGCTGTAATGATTAATTCATTATTGTTTGAATGTTGTTGCTGCTGCCTGTTGTTGCCTGTTCTGGGCCCTTCTGTTGGTGGGGGGGGGGGAGGGGGCTGTAAGCCAAATGTAAATAAATAAATAAATAAATAAATAATACTTAATTAGCATGGGGGATTCCCTGCCGCAGGAAGTAGTGGCGGCTACAAGCCCAGACAGTCCCCAAAGGGGATTGGAGAAACATCTGGAGCAGAGGTCCATCAGTGGCTATGAGCCACAAGGTATAGGTAGGAACTCTCAGTCTGGGGTAAGTGATGCTCTGTATTCTTGGTGCTTCGGGGGGGGGGGGCAACAGTGGGAGGGATTCCAGTGTCCTGGCTTCAAGGGGGAATTGGATAAATATATAGAGCAGAGGTCCATCAGTGGCTCTTAGCCACAAGGTATAGATAAGAACTCTCAATCTGGGGTAAGTGATGCTCTGTATTCTTGGTGCTTGAGGGGGGGGGGCAACAGTTGGAGGGCCTCCTGGTGGCACCTGGTGTTTTTGGCCACTGTGTGACACAGAGTGTTGGACTGGACGGGCCATTGGCTTGATCCAACATTGGCTTCTCTTATGTTCTTATGTCTGGGGCAAGTGATGCTCTGTATTCTTGGTGCTTGGGGGGGGGGGCAACAGTTTGTTTATTTATTTATTTAGATTTATATCCCACCTGACCAACATAAGCGGCTCTAGGCCGCAGTGGGAGGGCTTCTAGTGTCCTGGCTCCACTGCTGGACCTCCTGGTGGCAACTGGTGTTTTTGGCCATTGTGTGACACAGAGTGTTGGTCTGGGTGGGCCACTGGCCTGATCCAACATTGGCTTCTCTTATGCTTTTATGTCTGGGGCAAGTGATGCTCTGTATTCTTGGTGCTTGAGGGGGGGGCAACAGTGGGAGGGCTTCTGGAGTTCTGGCCCCACTGCTGGACCTCCTGGTGGCACCTGGTGTTTTTGGCCACTGTGTGACACAGAGTGTTGGACTGGATGGGCCATTGGCCTGATCCAACATGGCTTCTCTTGTGTTCTTATGTCTGGGGCAAGTGATGCTCTGTATTCTTGGTGTTTGGGGGGGGGCAACAGTGGGAGGAGGGCTTCTGGAGTTCTGGCCCCACTGCTGGACCTCCTGAGGGCACCTGGTGTTTTTGGCCACTGTGTGACACAGACTGGATGGGCCATTGTCCTGATTCAGTGTGGCTCCTCTTATGTTCTTCTATGTTCTTAAACATATCACAAAATATATATCCTCACCGGGTGTTTCTGAAACTTGACATAGGTTAAAACGGCTGTTTTTCTTTCTAGACTTGGAGTTAGTTGGCTTCATTGACATAGCGGATATTTCCAGTCCCCCCGTCCTATCTAGGCACTTGGTGTTGCCCATCGCCCTTAACAAAGGTGAGTTCTTGTGCCTCGCCCTCACCAGCAATGGCGGGACTTTGTTGGGCCACAGATGTGCTCTGATTCTCTTTTATCGTCCTCCTTCCCAGAAGGCGACGAAGTGGGGCCAGGAATCACCGACGATGCCGAAGACGAGAATTCGGCCAATCAGATTGCGGGCAAGATCCCCAACTTCTGTGTGCTCTTGCATGGGAGCTTGAAGGTGGAGGGCATGGTGGCCATTGTCCAGTTAGGGTATGGAGGTGGCCCTTGGCGGGGGAGTTTTGGGGCACGGAGGTGGAATGGAAGAGGGATGAGGACGATTGGGGGCCTGGAGACCCAAGAAGCCCTGCGCGGAGAGGCTGAGGGGCTCGGGAAGGTTCGGTCTGGAGAAGGGGAGGGTGAGGGGGGACAGGATGGCTCTCTTGAAGTACTTGAAGGGCTGTCACTTAGAGGAGGGCGGGGAGCTGTTCTTGTTGGCAGCAGAGGAGAGGACTCGCCAGAATGGGTTTAAATTAAGTATGGGAAGGTTCTGGCTGGATATTCGGAAAACTTTTTGTGACAGTAAAAGTTGTGCAACGGAGGAGTCAGCTGCCTGGGGAGGTGGTGGGCTCCCCTCCCTGGCAGTCTTTAAGCAGCGGCTGGACAAACCCTTGTCAGGGATGCTCTAGGCCAGGGGTGGGCCATTGTTTTGGCTCAGGGGCCGCTTTGTGGGAGCGGAGGTTAGCAGAGGGCCGCACCTTTTAAAATGATTGCATTCATTAGTTAACTTTGCATTTCAGAAAAGGTATCAATTGTATCATAAAAATCAATAAATATAAATTAAATGAAATAGTGGTAGTTTTATTCAACTTATTTATTGTGCTAATTTCATATCATCTATAGCTGCAAGCACATTTAATTTTAGAGTCAGTTTAATGAGAGAAATGTACCCTATCACACTTTTCTACAATTTTTTTGAAATCAGGAGATTGCTTGTTGAGAAACCATGTGGCCGACTGTCTTGGCGGGCCGCAAAAAACTCTGTGGCAGGCCGCATGTGGCCCTCAGGCCGCAATTTGCCCACCCCTGCTCTAGGCTGATCCTGCATTGAGCAGGGGGTGGGACTGGATGGCCTCTAGGACCCCTCCCAACTCAGTGGGATTCTATAATGCTATGATTCTATTCTGGCCTGAAGATGAACTTTTGAGTTCATCAGACTCGGGCATTGAGTTCCTGTACGGAAAAGAACCTGGACTCACTCATGAGGGTTCGTGAAGTGGACCTTCATTGAGGAATGAGGACTTCCAGAGACCTCTGGGAGAAAGATTCCCTTCTCAGTTTTGGAGGTTTCTACAAGTCAGGAAGCAGTGTTCCCTCTAAGCTGTGGAGTCTTGTGAGCAAAAATTCTGCTTTGTGAGCTTCTGGCATTAAAGCTGTGAGCGGGCGATTTGGCTGCTGTGTAAATTAGTTTGCTCTGGAGCCATCCTTCCTGAGCTGAGGCAAAAATGTGCGAGCCAGAGGCTAAGAAACTGTGAGCTAGCTCAAACTGACTCAGCTTAGAGGTAACACTGGTCAGGAGCTAACACTTTAACCATTCCCAAGAGAAGAGAAGGCGGTTCCCAGGTTCTAATTATTCTACCTTCGGGGACAGCTGTAGTGGTTAGGAGCGCGGACTCTAATCTGGGAGAACCGGGTTTGATTTCTCACTCCTCTAGTCACAGCTGCTGGATGACCTTGGGCAGGCCATAGCTCTGTCAGAGCTGTTGTCTCAAGAGCAGTCCTCAAAAGAGCTCTCTCAGCCCCACTACCTCACAGGGTGTCTGTTGTGGGGAGGGGAAAGGAAGGAGTTTGCAAGCCACTCTGAGTCTCCTTCAGGTAGTGAAGGGTGGGGTATAAATACAATCTCCTCCTCCTTTGCAGAAAGAGCCTGTCAAAAACTGGCTGTTCTGCTGAAAGTGTCTGTTCTCATAGCTGATGGGTTTTTCCCCTTTTAGGCCAGAATGGTACGGGATGCTGTATTCCCAAGCTGACAGCAAGAAGAAGTCAAACCTGATGATGTCTCTCTTTGAACCGGGCCCAGAGCCTCTCCCTTGGCTGGGCAAGATGTCCCAGCTGGGGCCCATCTCAGGTACTAGCTGGCCTTGTTGTTTCTCCCTCGACTCGGAAGGGGGAGGAGAGGCGACACGGCTTAGTGGCAGAGCACCTCCTTTGCATGGAGAATTAATGATGCACGGGGTGGAGAGAGTTGACAAGCAGAAATTTCCCTCCCTCTCCCAAAGTACTGGAACTCATGGGCGTCCAATGCAGTTGGTTCAGGGCCGTAGGTGCAGGCCGGACAAAAGGAAATACTTCTTTACACAGAGCGTGTTTAAAATGTGGAATTCGCTGCCAGAGGATGTCATGGTGGCCACAGGAATAAACAGCTTTCAAAGGGGATTCGATAGATTCATGGAGGAGAGGTCTATCAGTGGCTACCAGCCCTGGTGACTAAGGGTACCCTTCGTGTTCAGAGGGACTAATCCTCAATCCCAGAGTCAGGAGGCAACCTCAAGGGAAGGCCTTGGCTTCTATGCCCTGTTGTTGGCCAGCCAAAGGAACTGGTTGGCCACTGTTTGGTGTAGTGGTTAAGAGCACGGACTCTAATCTGGGAGAACCGGGTTTGATTCCCCACTCCTCCACGTTCAGCTGCTGGGGTGACCTTGGGTCAGTCACAAGTTCTCTCAGAGCTGTTCTCTCACAAGCAGTTTCCCAAAGAACTCTCTCAGCCCCAGCTACGTCACAGGGTGTCTGTTGTGGGGAGGGGAAAACAGACTGTAAGCCACTCTGCGACTCCTTCGGGTAGTGAAGGGCAGGGGTATAAATCCAGTCTCTTCTCATTATTATGTTTGAGGCAGGATGCCAGGCTAGTGGGACTATCGGTCTGATCCAGCAGGGCTCTCCTTATGTTCTTTATTTGGACTTTCCTGGTGGGCATTTACTTTCTTAAAAAACATATTTTGTGCTGCTGTCCCTTGGATAGATCTGGCTCTTGAAAGGTGTGTTTGTTGGTTTGTTCGTCTTTCAGATGCCAAAGAGAACCCCTACGGGGAGGATGATAACAGGAGCCCCTTTCCACTGCAGCCCAAGAACAAGCGTAGCTACGCACAAAACGTCACCGTGTGGATTAAACCCAACGGCCTCCAGGTGAGTTATAAAGCGGGGGGTGGTGGTGTCGTGGTCCTCCAAGCCTAGTTCCCTTCCAGGAAATGGGGTCACAGCTGTGCTCTGGGGAAATGCGGGCTCCTTCTGAAGGTTCTCCAAGGCTCAGTGGAGGGGGGGAGGAATCCACTTCCTGGAAGGAGAGAGAAGAAGAGAAGAAATTGGATTTATACCCCACTCTTCACTCGGAGTCTCAGAGCGGCTTGAAATCTCCTTTCCCTTCCCCTCCCTACAACAGACACCCTGTCAGGTAGGTGGGGCTGAGAGAGCTCTTTCAGTTTGGTGTAGTGGTTAAGCGCGCGGACTCTAATCTGGGAGAGCCGGGTTTGATTCCCCACTCCTCCACTTGCAGCTGCTGGATGACCTTGGGCAAGCCATAGCTCTGTACCAGCTGTTCTCTCAAGGACCGCTTGGGAAAGAGCTCTCCCAGCCCCACCTACCTCACAGGGTGTCTGTTGTGGGGAGGGGAAGGGAAAGGAGTTTGTAAGCCGCTCTGAGACTCCAAGTGAGTGAAGGGCACGGTATAAATCCAGTCTCCTCCTCTTCTTCTCTTTCGAGGACTGCCCTTGAGAGAACAGCTCTGAGAGAACTTGCAAGTGACCTAAGTGGGGGGGGGGGGGGAATCAAACCCAGTTCTCCCAGATTAGAGCCTGTGCACTTAACCAAGTTCTTTCAGAGCTGTTCTCTCAAGAGCAGTCCTCGAAAGAGCTCTCTCAGCCCCACCTACCTCACAGGGTGTCTGTTGTAGGGAGGGGAAGAGAAAGGAGATTGTAAGCTGCTCTGAGATTCCTTCGTGTAGCAAAGAGTGGGGTATGAATCCAATCTCCTCCTCCTCCTCCCATTTTTGAAAATCTGTACAGCAAGTCAAATTTCCCATGGCCAATCGGAGGCCTTGCTGGGGAAAAGCTCCACCTGGCCCTGCCCAAAAATGCTTGATGAGCATTATGGAAGCTGTTGGTAGGTGTTCTGGTGCCACACTGGGTATCTGTGGCGTAGAACATACCCTTGAATGTGGAAGGGAATTCTCTCAGAAGAGGATGATGATATTGGATTTATACCCTGCCCTTCACTATCCAAAGGAGTCTCACAATCTCCTTTCCCTTCCCCTCCCCACAACAGACACCCTGTATGAGGTAGGTGGGGCTGAGAGAGCTCTTTCGAGGACTGCTCTTGAGAGAACAGCTTCGAGAGATCTTGTGACTGACCCAAGGTCACACCAGCAGCTGCATGGTAATCCTTGCTGTCAGTTTAGTTTTTGCTGTGGCTGCTTACCAAGAACAGAACGCCCCTCCCTGCTCCATGTCCAGGGCCCACCTCTCAGCAGAACTATTCAAGTCTTTGAGAGAACGCGGAATAAGAGAAGATTTCACAGCGTGTAAGCAGTGTTCCCTCTAAGTTGAGTTAGTGTGAGCTAGCTCCCAATTTTTTAGCCTCCAGCTCACACATTTTTGTCTTGGCTCAGGAAGGAGGGCTCCGGTGCAAACTAATTTATGCAGGAGCCAAATCGCTCACTCACAACTTTAATGCCAGGAGCTCACAAAGCAGAATTTTGGCTCACAAGACTCCACAGTTCAGAGGGAGCATTGGTTGTCATTGTGTTGAGTGAGATTCAAGGGACAGGCGGTTAGCCAAGTTCAAGTCTTGGCTCATCCAGGAGGTTTCCCGGATGTCCTTTAGCAAAGTGTATAATCTCAGGCCTCCAGTTATAAAAAGAGGGATGAACTTCCAGGGGTGTGGACAGATCCTGCCATCTGCATTTGCCTTCTGTTGTGTTTGTGTGTTAGCACGATTCAGGCTGCCAGGGCAGGATGTTTAAGGTGTTTAAAAAGACTCTTAAGACGATGCTGTGCAGAGGTTTGGAAGGTCACTCATTTCTTCATCCACCTGGGTCCCATAAGTGGGAGGGCGGTTTTAAGTGCTGATGACCTTGGAGGTTTTTCTCTCCCTTTCCTTATAGACGGATGTACAGAAGATCCTCAGGAATGCACGGAAACTCCCAGAAAAGACACAGACCTTCTACAAGGTGAGGCGGGATGGGCTCCCATGTCCTTCCCAAGCTGCCAGCGGGCGTCTCCTTCTTGAGACAGTAGAAAAGAGTGAGAGTCCAGGAGCACCATAAAGACTAACACCATTTGTTGGCAGGATAGGGGCTTTCACGAGGCACTGCTCACTTCTTCAGATACCTCACAAAACTTCTTTAGTGACTCACAAAAGCTCGTCCCCTGCCACAAATTGTCTTAGGGCATTTTCTCACTAGCTTTTCCCCGCGGTTTACACCGAAGCTAGCACCGGAGCTTCTGGTCAGTTTCCCACCATTTGCTCCGTGCTCACAATTTCCTCCAGAGTATGACTGCACTGCTCCGGAGCTTCCCTGGAGCAAGAAAATCCTGTTCCTAGCGGTGTTTCCTGTTTACTCCGGTGGAGAAGCCTAGATGAGAACACACCCACTCGCCCGCCCTCCATGTGGCCCGCCCCGCGGTGGGCATTTCTTGAAATTTTTTTTTTTGAAACGAGCCCTCCTAACGTTATATCGAAATAAGAAAAAATATGTAAATATGGATATGAATATTTATGTAAAATAAAAAATTATACATCAAAAAAAAAGAAGAAAGAAATAAGGAGGCAGGGAGGCAAGACCGCACCACAGGGACTGCGTTGGCGAGGTGGATTTGCCGTTTCTTGGGAGCAGGAGCCAGGCGCCATTGGCCCGAGAGCTCCCTGTGCTTGCTCCCCGGTAACTGCTGCCCTTTGTTTGGGCTTCCCCGGCAACAGCCCCTGCAGAGCTGGCGGTGGGTGCTTTCCTCTAGAAACCCGTGGAGAAGCCGCGGGAAGCAAGCGGGAGGGCGGGCGGGCTGGGGACGCGAGTCTTCCTTCCCGCTCCCTGTGTGTGGTCCCACAATCCTGAAGCATAACTTCCCTGCCTTTTTTTTTTTTTTTAAAGGCCCTTATAACGTTATAACATCATAATGAAATTTTGATGCCGCAAGGGAAGACGGCACCATTGTTGTCTTTATATAATACGCACACGTTCACATCTATTTTGGGGGGGCGTTAATTTGCCGTTTATTGGTAGCCTTCCATTGGCCATTTGGGAGCCGGGTGCCATCGGGCCCCAGCAACCGCCCCTGCGGAGCAGGCTGGGCGCGCTTCTTTGCAGAAAAGTCACAGAAATGGGTTGAACTGTTCTCTAGGGGCTATAACTATTCCTGCGGAGCGGGGAGACTGGTCTGCGTGTCATGCTGCTCCTCCTCAGCTGCCGCCACCACCACCACCACCATTTATGTAATTTTTTTTTTACTTTACACGGGCCAGCTGACGCCATGTTGCCCATCCTCCATTTTGTTGCCTTGATCGGGTTAAGCACACGACATTTCAGTCCACATCGGAGAATCCACCCATGGCGGGGGGGGGGGGGGTGTCCTCCAGTGACATTGGAAGTCCGTGTAGCCCGCCAATCGTTTTGCTTCAACCCAGACCGGCAGGAAAATTTGAATACTGAGGAGGGACTTGATGAATTCTGGGAAGAGGAAGGTGGGTGATGCACTGTCGTCATTCCACTATGTCGTTATAATGTTACCACGCATGCATTTTTTTAAAAAAAAGGAAAAGCAGGGAACGAGGGAGGAGCAGGGGGGAGGGAAGGGAAGGGGAGGGGAAATGGACTGGGCAGCAGCAGAAAGCCTCGCAGCAACCACTACTGTGAACAGAAAACTGCGGGGGGGAAAGAGGAGCTGATTGCTGTAGTGGAAAATTGGAGACGGTTGCTCAGGAGGAGTCTCACAGGGGGAAATGAGGAGGAAATGAGAGGCTAATGGCATGTGCGAAAACGCCCTTAGTCTTTAAGGTGCTAAGAACATAAGAGAAGCCAGTGTTGGGTCAGGCCAGTGGCCCATCCAGTCCAACACTCTGTCACATAGGGGCCAAAAACACCAGGTGCCCCCAGAAGGTCGACCAGTGGGGCCAGGAGACTAGAAGCCCTCCCACTGTTGCCCCCTAAGAATACAGAGCCTCACTTGCCCCAGACCGAGAGTCCCAATCATACCTTGTGGCTAAGAGCCACTGATGGACCTCTGCTCCATAGCTATATACTAATATCCAAGTTGCCCCCTCCGTTCAGATATCTAAATCTGCAACGAGAGGGCACTTGGGCGGCAGAGAGATTTTTCTGCACACTTGGGGGACTCTCCAGATGTGCAGAAAAATCTAAAAAGTTTTAAAAACTACATGGGGATATTTAAATCCCCCCCCAAAGTAAAAGCATTCCCTGCGCATGCACAGGGAACGCTCTGGCCGTTTGGGGGGGTGGGGGAGGCTTGGTGGGCCTGGCTGGTGCGGGGTGGGGGGAGAAGGTTTGGCAAGGCTCACCGCTGCCGTTGCTGCTGGTGAGGGGGAAGGGAGGGGAGAAGGCTTGGCGGGCTGGCAGCTGTGAGCCGCTCAGGCCTCGCTGGTGCTGGGGGGGGAGGAGGGAGAAGGCTTGGCAGGGCTCGCTGCCATCACCGCCACCGCTGGGGAGGGGGGGTGAGAGAAGGCTTGGCGGGGCTTGCCGCTGCTGGGGAGAGAGAGAAGGCTTTGCGGAGCTTGCCACCGCTGGGGAGGAGGGAGAGAAGGCTTGGCGGGGCTCACTGCCACTGCCACCACTGGGGAGGGGGGGTGGGAGAAGGATTGCGATACTCCCCCCCCCCCCCCGTGAGTATTGTGGGTCCCCCTTCTTGTGTTTATCCAATTCCCTCTTGAAGCCGTCCATGCTTGTATCCGCCACCACCTCCTGTGGCAGTGAATTCCGTGTGTGAATCCTTCTTTGGGTGAAGAAGGCCTTCCTTTTATCTGTTCTACTGCTCAGCAATTTCATTGAGTGCTCATGAGTCCTTGCATTGTGAGAAAGGGAGAAAAGTACCTGTTTCTTTACCTGCTCTATCCCATGCATAATCTTATAAACCTTGATCATGTCACCCCTCAGCTGCCGTTTCTCCAAGCTAAAGAGCCCCAAGCGCTTCAACCTTTCTTTCACAGGGAAAATACAGGGACTCGCTCTCTTTTCTAGTCCTAAAAAGGATATGCGACTTACTTCTACTCCTAAAAAGACTGCATGCCCCATGGAAGCTCCTCCCCTGCCACAAATGTTGTTAGCCTTTAAGGCAGGGGTGTCAGACAGATCTGTCATGAGGGCCGGATCTGACTTAAATGAGACCTTGTTGGACTGGGCCATGTGTGTCATAAAATGTCATGCCAGGTGGCAGAGATATAAACTTTATAAAGGACACAAACACAAAGGGTGGGTTTTTTTTAACTTAAAATAAAAACATGCTTAAAACAGTAGCACTCTTGCAATATTTTGTCTATTTAACAGGGAAGTATATAATATAAAAGATGTAACCAAGTTGACACAACGGGTATGAGGGGCGGTGACCCAGAGCATTGAGAAGTGGCCAGGGGAAGGGGAGGTGTGAGGTCATCCCGATTTCGATTATGTGGGGACTTGCCCCGCTTTGATCGGTTCCCTCCCCGTCACTTGGGGTTTTTTTTGCAGCGACTACGATAACAACACCCGTCTCCTCTTGCCTCCCCAGGAGCTGAACCGCTTGCGAAAGGCTGCCTTGGCATTTGGGTTCCTGGACCTTCTAAAAGGAGTGGCGGATATCCTCGAAAGAGAGTGCACCCTTCTGCCCGACACGGCCCACCCTGACGCCGCTTTCCAGCTGACCCACGCAGCCCAGCAACTCAAGCTGGCCAGCACGGGCACCTCCAACTACGCGACTTTCGACCACAACATCACCCCGCTGCAGACGGACTTCTCCAGCAGCGGGACAGACCGGCTGTGAGGCCCAAAAGCTCCGGCCGGCCCCCTAACCGCATTGGGGATCTCTCTTCCCGTCCCTGAAGAGTGAGAGTGGACTTCTGCTTTATTATTAAATTTGTTGTTTGTATCCCCCCCCTCCTTTCTTTCGCATCAGAGGCCACTGTCTGTGTGTGCCACAAACCAGTCTAAGATCTCGAAGGAGGAACCGGCGTTCTTCTGAGATGAACTTGAGACACCAAGGAGGGAATCGAGTGATTCTCTGCCAGCTGCGCATGGTTTGAGGGCCTGGAAATGGGAGCTCCATCCAAAAATCCCTCAAGGCGGCAGATAGGCTCCTAAAAGAGGTGTGTATTAAATACCATCAAGTTGCTTCTGACTTAAGGTGGTCCTATAAATAATGACCTCCAAAACACCCTATAATTGATAGCCTTTTTTTAGGTCTTCCAAACCAGAGCCAGTTTGGTGTAGTGGTAAAGAGCGCAGACTCTAATCTGGGAGAACCGGGTTTTGGTTCCCCACTCCTCCTCCACGTGCAGCTGCTGGTGTGACCTTGGGCCAGTCACAAGTTCTCTCAGAGCTGTTCTCTCAAGGGCAGTCCTCGGGAGATCTCTCTCAGCCCCACCTACCTCACAGGGTGTCTGTTGTGGGGAGGGGAGGGGAAAGGAGATTGTAAACTGCTCTGAGACTCCTTCAGGTAGTGAAGGGCAGGGTATAAATCAAGTCTCCTCCTCCGAACAGAGGGCCGTGGCTTCCTTGACTGAGTCAATCGGTCTCATGTTTTGCCTTCCTCTTTTCCTGCCACCTTCAGCGTTTCCTAGCATTATTGTCTTTTCCAGTGTCTCGTCCTCGCAGAATGTGACCCAAACACGATAGCCTCCGTTGAGTCATTTTAGCTTCTGGGGGGTGTTTAGGCTTGATTTGATATAGCGCCCCCCCCCCCCCGCAAGCTTGTCTTTTGGGGCAGTCCGCATCCTCCACGACACTCTCCTCCAACATCACCAAAGAGGTACAAAGGCCAAAAGGATGTTCTTAAAATCTTTTATTAGAAATACATTTGCTTGCCTTTGGAAAGACTAATAAATGCAGACTTGACAGGCATCAAGCGCCCGCACGGTGGACTGCAACGAAACAGGTAGACCTACCTGGAAGTTCAGACGCTACGGCTGGAACTGCGGCATGAAGCCGAAGAAGTTTTTCTGCTGGTGCAAGGCAGAGTGATCTCAGCTGTGTCCTCCCCTCCTTCACTGCAGCCCCAACCGGCAAGGTTTTTTCTCCTCAATTATCGGGGGGGGGGGGGGGGGTGAATAAAAAGGAGCGCTTTCCTCTTGCACTAGTGGAAAAACTGGCCAGGTCTCACCCTCCTGTAAAGGCCAACCCTAAGGATGCCATCCTAAGAATGCGTTCCCGGGCAGAAGTGCCCCTGAATAAAATGGGACTTGCTTCCCAGAATGCCTTGCTTAGGACGGCTCCCTGCGTGTGACAGTCCAGGACTTTTGTGATCGAAAGCCATTCTACCCACCCGGAGCAAACGACCACATCAACCTCCTGTGACTTCTGTGTCCCATCTTCCCCCTGGCCATTGAAGAAGACAGCGCAAGAGGAGTGGCGTCTCCCGCAAGAGCAAGGATCTTGCTTAGTGACACCTCCTCCGGTAAAGTAGTATGCACAACCCAGTTACAGATCTGTCTGGGGTGGGACAGTGTTAATGCTTTTAGCCCCTTCGCATGTTCAGTAGTGACACCTTGACCCCTCCTCCATCTACAACCTGACTCCCCCACTTTGTAATACTAGTGATGGGGGGGGGGGGGTAGATTAACAGATTGTCTGCACCCGTGTATTTCTCTCTTCAGTGGTGGAGTTCCCTGATTTTTAAGTCTTAATTGCTTTTGGCCCCTTGGAGTCTTCATAAAACAATGAGTTCCGGGCATGCTCTTGAATGGGGAAAATCATTTTGGTAAGAATACCTTCTGATCTGGGGCAGTGACGCCCCGTCTTCCTGGTGCTTGGGGTGGGGTGGGGGGCAACAGTGGGAGGGCTTCTGGAGTTCTGGCCTCAATGCTGGACCTCCCGACAGTCCCTGGGTTTCGGCCACTGTGTGACACAGAGTGTTGGACTGGATGGGCCACTGGCCTGATCCAACACTGGCTTCTCTTATGTTCTGAAAGCAAACTGGGATGGATTGTCGTGTGAGTCTGTTAGTAGCAGCAGAAAAGAGCAAGACTTCCATAGCGTGGAGCACAGGAGAACCGGGTTTGATTCCCCACTCCTCCTCCACATGCAGCTGCTGGGGTGACCTTGGGCCAGTCACAGTTCTCTCAGAGCTGTTCTCTCAAGAGCAGTCCTTGAAAGAGCTCTCTCAGCCCCACCCACCTCCCAGGGTGTCTGTTGGGGGGAGGGGAAGGGAAAGGAGATTGTAAACTGCTCTGAGACTCCTTCAGTTAGTGAAGGGCAGGGTATAAATCCAATCTCTTCTTAGAGAGAGAAAACAAAGCAGGCGCTTTCTTGAGTCACTGCTCCCTTCTTCAGATACAAAAACTATCTGCCACAAACTTTGTTAGTCTTTAAGGTGCTACTGGACTCTTGCTCTTTTCTACTGAAAGCAGACTTGTGAGGGGGGGTGTAAGGAAAAAAGGGGGGGGGGCATCTGAGGCTCTCTGGAGCCAGCCACACACATCCCTGGGTCGGCTGGTGTGGAGTGTCCTCTTTCCGAACAGCCTACTTTAATCAATATGATTTTCATCCAGCTCAAGGATCCTAGAAGAAATGAACCGGGGGGGGGGTGTTTCTGTGGCACTGTGGTTGGAAGGAAGGGGACGCTTCGCAACCGGCTACCGATCCCTGCCACCTATGGCTGCTCCCGGGGTGCGACAAGGGAGCAAAAACGCTACTCTAGTTGGAAAGCGCTTGCCTGTCTTCATCACCTCGACTCCCACCAGCTGCTAGGTTCTTTTGATTTTATTCATTTTTTTTTTGCACGTACGCAGGATACATGTTGGATTGTTACAGCGCCGTTCACTTTGACTGGATCCGAGAGCCACCGAACTGAGCCACTGAGGGAGGGGGGGGGAAGTGGTACTTGGAGGGAAAAGAGAAGGGGGGGAAAGAACCGGGCTGGGGGCAAAGAGCTGTACAAAAGTGGTGTTCAGGTTGACGGGGCACATAAAACGCTGAAGAGGGGAGCGCCTCCCCCCCCCCCCAAGGAAAGTGACTCCAGGGCTGAGGCCTTAGTGGGTTTTCCGCTTCTTGGGGCCGAGGTGCCGCTTCCGTTGCTTGTAGAGATGGCGGAAGTTGACAAACGGCCCTGGACGGAAACAGAAAAGGTAAGCTGAACAGGCACCTGGGCGCCGGCCACATTCCTCCGACGGCTTTCTTCACACGGTACCCTCCCCCAAGGCTGATGGCCCACCAGGGTTCGGTGCAGGCGGTGGCTTTGCCTGCTGCGAAGGCAGCATGGTGCGCTAGTGGTCAGAGCATCAGAGTCGGGTCTGAGAGACCCACGTTTACATCCCTGCTCTGCCCCAGAAGCCGGCTGGCTGACGTTGGGCCCGTCCTGTTTGCACGACTTAAATCAACCTCACGGGGTTGTCATGAAGGAGAAGGTTGTGGGCTGCTCTGGGTTCCCCCACTGGGGAGAAGACGGTGCCAAGAAGTTTGATTTCTGAGGGAATTTGGTGGAAGACGAAGGATCCTAGGGTTGGATGGGACCTCCAGGGTTATCTAGTCCAACCCCCGGCATGGCAGGAAATTCACAACTACCCCCCCCCCAACACACACACCCAGTGACCCCTGCTCCATGCCCAGAAGATGGCAAAAAAAACCCTCCAGGCTCCTTGGCCAAACTGGCCTGGAGGAAAATGGCTTCCAGACCCCAAAGTGGCGCTCGGCATTTCCCTGGGTGTGTGAGAAAGGGCCACGAGAACTGAGCACTGAGGCAACCCTTCCTGCCCTCCCTCTCACGATCTGTCAGATGGCCATCCAGCCTCTGTTTAAAAACCTCCAAAGCAGGAGAGCCCTCCACCTCCCGAGGAAGCCTGTCCCACTCAGGAACCGCTAAGAGTTTTGAGCAGATTTTGGCTCTTTTATCTCCTTTCCTTAAGTAATGGGCTTATGATTATGTGCGTCCTAACTGGCTGTCTTTGTAGCCACCTGGTGTCCACGGAGAAAAGGTGAGGTATAATTCATTCACGTTATACCCCAGCTCTGTCCCCAGAGCAGCTTCCACTGTTCTCCTCCCCTCTGGGTTTTTCTTCTTCTTGTTCACAACCACCCTGTGAGGAAGGTCAGGTTGAGTGCGTGTGAGACAGATCTGAGGTCACCCAGCCAGCTTCCAGGGCGGAGTGGGGATTGGAACCCAGCTCTCCTGGTTCCTACTACATTGGCAGGCCAGACACACAGGAGGGCTGCCGCCGGGGCCAGCCTGCTTCTCTTCCTGGGGGCCAGTGGGGTCTTTAGGCAGGAAAGTCTATTTTGAACACCCACTCGGTATGACTGGGAAACCGCTGCCACCACCCCCTCCCCCCCGCTGGCCAAGACCTGATCTGAAACTCACCGAGAAACAAGGCCACCAGGTAGAGTTGCAGGACCACCGAAAACGGAAGGGTAAAGCTCAAGGGAGAGGGCAGGGTGAGGCCGAACCTCCCGGTGTTGCTGAAGACAGGAATGGCTTGGATCACGGTCACGGCTGGAAACAGAGAAGGGCTGGGTCAGGCCTCTGACAGCAAAGAGCCTGCAGGCAAAACCCGGAGCTACAGTGGGGCCTCCTGGGCCCTGCCCCCCCCCCCGACTTACCACAGAGCCCCCCCCCCCCAAATCCTTATTTTTTCATGCTGTGGCATGTGGCCATGCCACACTGCACCACTGCCAAGCCTGCTTGCTGGAGTCCCACCCCTGCCCTCAGCCCGCAACCTCGCTGGCCACCCTCCATTCCCACACCACCACGTGGCGAGCCGTGGTGCGGCAAAGGCCGTGGTGGCATGGCTCTCCCCCCACCTCCCCTGTGCCCCCCGAGTGTTTAAAATGCCCCCCGACTTTAAAAACCCTGGCTAAGCCCCTGTCACAGTCCCAAGCGGGTGCACGCCAACGTAGCGCCATCCCACCAGGCGCACACGGTGACCCAAACTCAGGGGCAGCAGGCACGGAAAAGCCCCTGCCCCGAATCTCCGTTTCTGGAAGCCGTCTCAGCTTTCCAGGCTGCAGAGGAAGGCAACGTACCTTCTGCCAGGATCCCCAGGGGGTACAGGGGTATCCAGATGCTGTAGCGGATCCACGTCAGGACTTTCCACTCGATGTCGATGCAGGAAAGCATATAGAAGGGGTACCTGCAGAGGAACGCACAAAGCTGCCTTGTGCTGAATCAGACCTCCTTGGCGCCGCAAAGGAAGCACTGTCAAATCAGACTGGCTCTCCAAGGTCTCAGGTAAAGGTCTTTAATAACATAAGAGAAGCCAGTGTTGGATCAGGCCAGTGGCCCATCCAGTCCAACACTCTTCAGTCACACAGTGGCCAAAAACACCAGGTGCCCTCAGGAGGTCCACCAGTGGGGGCAGGACACTAGAAGCCCTCCCACTGTTGCACCCCCCAAGCACCAAGAATACAGAGCATCACTTGCCCCAGACTGAGAGACCCTATCTATACCTTGCGGCTAAGCGCCACTGATGGATCTCTGCTCCAGATGTTTAATAAGAACATAAGAGAAGCCAGTGCTGGATCAGGCCAGTGGCCCACCCAGTCCAACACTCTGTGTCACACAGTAGCCAAAAATACCAGGTGCCCTCAGGAGGTCCAGCAGTGGGGCCAGGACTTGAGAAGCCCTCCCACTGTTGCCCCCCCCCGAAGCACCACGAATACAGAGCATCACTTGCCCCAGACCGAGAGTTCCTATCTATACTTTGTGGCTCATAGCCACTGATGGACCTCTGCTCCAGATGTTTCTCCAATTCCCTCTTGAAGCCGTCCACGCTTGTAGCCGCCACCACCTCCTGTGGCAGTGAATTCCACGTGTTCGTCACGCTTTGAGATAAGTATGTCCTTTTATCCGTTATCCAACATTGGCTTCTCTTATGTTATTTTTGGTTCGTTAGTCTAATCGATATATTTTAGCTATGTGTATTGTTGTGAATGTTATAATTTCAAACTTTAAATAATAATAATAATTAAAAAACCCAACAGCTCTCCGGGGTCTTAAGGTTTCCCATCCCCTCCTGCCTGGTCCTTTTTAACTGGCGATGCCGGGGATTGAACCGGGGCCCTTCTGCATGCCAAGCAGAGGCTCTGCCACTGAGCCCGAAGGGCCGACAAACACAACCACCAGATAGGAGAGCAAGAGATACTGAGAAGAAGAAAAGATTGGATTTATACCCCGCCCTTCACTACCCAAAGGAGTCTCGGAGCGGCTGACAATCTCCTTTCCCTTCCCCTCCCCACAACAGACTCCCTGTGAGGTAGGCGGGGCTGAGAGAGCTCTTTCCCAAGCTGTCCTTGAGAGAACAGCTCTGACAGAACTATGGCTTGCCCAAGGTCATCCAGCAGCTGCAACTGGAGGAACAGTGGGGAATCAAGCCCATTACAGGTAAGCCAAAGATGAGAAGTGCAAAGATGGAAGAGTCAGGTGGCACTCGCTCAAGTGTTGCGGCAGTTCCTGATCTGAAAGGCAGTGAGGGAAAGCAGGCAGAGCGCCCGAAGCACTGAAAAACGCCCCCCCGCCATACCTGAATATCTCCACCAAGCTCCAGATGTAGAAGACGAAGAACACAACCGCTTTGCTTTGCATTTCCTCCACCCCTCCGAGGACAATGAAGAGAATAAAATTCCTCCCGAAGACCTGCAGAGGGAAGGGTTGAAAGAAAAGGACTTCCAGACATGTCTGTGCCGGGGGGGGGGGGGATACTTCTGGAGTTCATCAACACCGCCCAAAGGCGGCAGCAGGGGCGATGGATGGGCCTGGAAGGGTTGCCTTAGTGCTGAACTCTGCGCTTGCACAAGTGCTAGCAGGATACTGCCCTCGCCGCCTTCTTGACTGGAGTGCCTCTTTGCCACTGGGAGAAGCTTGGGGGCAGCTGCCACCGTTGTGTGACCAAGAGTGGTCTCAGTGGGGGCTGAGCAGGAAGGAAGACAGAGCACCACCAAGGTATACTTGCACATGCACACCGAATAATGCACTTCCAATGCACAATAGCGACCGTTTGCAAATGGGTTTTGCCATTTCACACAATAAAATCCAGTTGCAGAGTACACTGAAAGTGGACTGAAAGTGAGTTATTCATTGAGCATATGAAAGCAAAACTCTACTCCCCAACCCCCTTGGTAGGGCAATGTTGGGTGGGCACTACAGAAGAGGTACACCCTTCCCAGAAGGAAAAGGGATTGGATTGATACCCCGCCCTTCACTACCCAAAGGAGTCTCAGAGCAGCTTACAATCCTCTTTTCCCTTCCCCTCCCCACAACAGACACCCTGGGAGGTAGGTGGGGCTGAGAGAGCTCTTTCGAGGACTGCTCTTGAGGGAACAGCTCTGAGAGAACTTTTGACTGACCCAAGGTCACACCAGCAACTGCACGAGGAGGAGCTGGGATCAAACCCGGTTCTCCCAGATTAGAGTCTGCGCTCCGAACCACTAGACCAAACTGGCTCTCAGGGCACGACTAGACAGGTTCTGGAGGAAGCCTAAAGGAGGGGCAAAGCAGTGATGTCGATCCCTTGGCCATTTACTCAGTTCAAAATGTCAGCTGCTGTTAAAAAGCCACTGCCTTCCAAATTCTCTCCACGGAAGCCCACCTGGAGCAAAATGGGGAGCAGAGGGGCCCGGACGAGGCCGATCAAGGCGTTCACAATCTCCATCACGGCCAGCGTCTGGCACAGGTACATCATGTCCGAGGTGGCGTGGAATGTATCAAAGAAGGAATCTGCAAAGGAAGGAAGGAGCCAGTTCAGTTTAAGCATTAACTGGACAAACGGCCAAAGGAAAGAACCGTTGTGGCATAATTAAGCCTGTGGAACTGAGTGCTACAAGAGGTCATGAGGGCTAACAGGTTAGACGGCTTTTAAAAGGGAGTGGAGAAGTTCATGAAGAATAGGTCCATCAGTGACAGATAAATGGGACGGCTGTGTACCCTGAACCTGAGGTGGGGGCCTCAGCTTGGGGAAAACCTTAGCCTCTGTGTCCCTTCTCTGCGTCTTGCACGGCAGCTGGCTTTTCAGATCCATATGATGAATTTGCACGTAGAACACTGCAGGCCCGGGAGGACAGCGAGAAAGAGCAGGCAACGGTGCCCCTGCGCTCGGCCTCCTGCCCTTACTAAGCCTCTGAGCAAGGCAATGCCTGGCTTTTCATCGACCCCTTGTTTAATTTTCAACTTGGAGCAATCAGAGGTCACACTATATTTTATTATTTCAATTTATACCCTGCCCTCCCTTGCCAGGGTATAACTATATAACATTTTGACAACTGGCTCACGCTGGCTAGGCGGGATATAAATCCCCAAAACAAATAAATATATATATAAACTCGCCCTTTGATGCCCGAGTACTGTCTCGGGGCAAGCGCTTCTGTCTGAGCGCCCTAGTGACGCACAACTGAGCCGCCGTTTTTGCCACCCTGGGAGCCGGGGATGAAAAACATAGCGGCCAATGCATAACCGAGATTACTTCTATCCATTTGCCAATGCTTCCAGAAGGAATATTACTAGAATGATGGAAATCTTCAGCCTTACAACAGGGGAATACAGAATGTGTTTCTATTCTATTCTCTGCTGCCAAAAATCTTATAGCTTTGAAATGGATAGATAAACAAGCTCCAACGGGTTAAAAACTGGTTGGAAAAATTATGGGAATATTTCATACTATCAAAACTTTCATACACTGTTTGTAACACTCCTTTGAATCAATACCAGAGGAAAATTGTTTACGTTTGGTTCCCTATTCTAAGTTACTTAGAAAAACCAAAGGTTCTTCCAAATAACCCCGTATATCAAAAGTTAATGTATTTTTAAAGCAATGGGATTCTGAACATTTTCCCTAAACTTTCGCATTGTAAATTTCTAAGCTGTACTTGTTTGTAATTTTGATATTTTGATGTTTATGTTTTGTTAAGAATATAAAATGGTAAAATAAAGAAAATGTTAATTAAAAAACAACAACAAACAAAAAAACGTAGCGGCCGGAATTGGTCCAAGATGAGACCGGCACCCTCAGTCCAGTTCTGCGCCTCCTGGCAGCTCGCGGGGACAAGAAGAGAAGGAAACCGAACTTGCCTTTCCCCAGCATGAAAAGCCGAACCGTCATGTTCACGAAGATCCAGGAGAAGCCCAGAAACTGCACGAGGTTGTACATGAACAGGTACCCTCTCTTCAGGTGCCGGAAAGCTGCAACCCATTAGAGAACCCGTTAGGACAGGCCAGAGACCCCCATCCCCCCCACAAGCTTTTTCAGCCTGCAGGCGCCTTTGGAATACTGATCCAGTATGGCGGGCAGAGCCACAAAACAGCTGCCGCAGCTTACCGTCAGTCACAAAGCAAAGAGAAGAGAGAGGAAGAGTTTGGATTTATCCCCCGCCCTTCACTACCCGGAGGAGTCTCAGAGCGGCTTCCAATCTCCTTTCCCTCCCCCTCCCCACAACAGACGCCCTGTCAGGGAGGTGGGGCTGAGAGAGCTCTTTCAAGGACTGCTCTTGAGAGAACAGCTCCAAGAGAACTTGAGACTGACCCAAAGTCACCCCAGCAGCTGCATGTGGAGGAGGAGTGGGGAATCAAGCCCGGTTCTCCCAGATTAGAGTCCGCGCCCCTCACCACTGCACCAAACTGGCTCTTCTGAAGAGCCTTGTTCAGTGGGGGCAGCAAGTGTTGAAGCAACATTGTTTTAAAAAAATCTGCACAGCCGATCAAACCTCCACAGGCGACTCAGAAATCTGGGCGATAGCCACACCTACCTCAGCCCACGTTCTTAAAATAAGGTTGTCAACTCCAGATTGGGATAGACCTGGAGTTTTGGGAGGGTGAAGCCTGAGGAGGGGAGGGACTTCAGTGGGGTACAATCCCACATAGCCCACCTTCCCAAGCCGCTATTTTCCCCGGGTAAACCGGTCTCTAAGGCCTGAAGACCAGATGTAATCAATGTTCCCTCTAAACCGTGGAGTCTTGTGAGCAAAAATTATACTCTGTGAGCTACTGGCATTAGAGTTCTGAGTGAGCGGTTTGGCTTCCGAATAAATTAGTTTGCTCTGGAGCCGCCATCCTTCCTGAGCGAAGACAAAAATGTGTGAGCCGGAGGCTAAAAAACTGTGAGCGAGCTCACACTGACTCAGCTTAGAGGGATCACTGGTTGTAATCGCGGGGAATCTCCTGCCATCTCCTGGAGACTGGCAACACTCTGAAACATTTGGCGTTGCCAGGAAAGGCATTGGTGGGTGTCATGCAGAGCTCAGTGGCTTGGCAGGACTTGTGGCGCAGAGTGGGGCAGATTATGGTTAGGTATGCGCATGGGATTGGGGTTGGGGGTCTTCACAGGCATCAATGTGAGCCACACACCGGTACACAGACCAAAATCTTCCTGCGTATGCAAAGAGAGGTTTACACGGGGATGGAATTTCAAGCACACAGCTCTTCATGCTGATAGAACCAGGTGGATCGCCGTGTTGGTCTGAGGCAGCAGAACAAAGTTTTCCTCCAGTGACACTTTTAAGACCAATGAAGTTTTATTCTGGGTATAAGCTTTCGTATGCAGGCACACAAAAGCTTATGCCCAGAATTCGAAGAAGTGCACATACGCAGGAAAGCTTATACCCAGAATTCAAAGAACTGTGCATGTGCAGGAAAGCGTATACCCAGAATTTGAAGAAGTACGCATGCGCAGGAACACTTATACCTAGAATATGAAGACGTGTGCATGTGCAGGAACACTTACACCCAGAATTTGAAGAAGTACACATGCGCAGGAACACTTATACCTAGAATTTGAAGAAGTGTGCATGCGCAGGAAAGCTTATACCCAGAATTTGAAGAAGTGTGCATGTGCAGGAATGCTTATACCCAGAATTTGAAGAAGTGCGCATGCACAGGAAAGCCTATACCCAGAATTTGAAGATGTGCGCATTTGGAGGAACACTTATACCCAGAATTTGTAGAAGTACGCATGCGCAGGAACACTTATACTCAGAATTTGAAGAAGTGTGCATGTGCAGGAAAGATTATACCAAGAATCTGAAGAAGTGCGCATGCACAGGAAAGCTTATACCCAGAATTTGAAGAAGTGTGCATGCGCAGGAAAGCTTATACCCAGAATTTGAAGAAGTGCGCATGCGCAGGAAAGCTTATACCGAGAATTTGAAGAAGTGTGCATGTGCAGGAAAGCTCATACTCAGAATTAAGCTTTGTTGGTCTTAAAGGTACCACTGGACTCATACTTTGTTCTCTCAAGACAGATTCAGGTGGGTAGCCATGTTGGTCCGAAGCAGCAGAACAAAGTTTGAAGACCAAGTTTGATTCCGGGTAGAAGCGCATGAAAGCTTACACACAGAATAAAACTTTGTTCAGCTCTTAATGTTGTATTTATTTGAGCATTTTCTTAGGCCCAAAGGGGCGGGGGGTTTGAAATTACTTAAAGAGACAAAGAGAAATCTGGGCTGGTCCAGAACCCCCAAGCTGGCTATTGCAGGTCTCCGTTTGCAAGGCCCAGCCTAAGACCCAAGGGCTGAGGAGCCTTTGATTCCAGCCCTTTGGCTCACGCGTCTCCCCCCCCCCCCGGGCAATACTAAATAAGTCCTGCATTGCTCTGAATGCTGGATTCAGCTCTTACAAAATCCCCATTTCATTCTTTCCGACTTCCCCCTGATTTTTACATAAACCCCAACCAAACCCAGGGGCTGCAGGAACTCAAGTGCTTAAGACGTTGAACTGCAGCCCGGAAGGTCAGTAGTTCGGCAGTTCGAGACCCGAGTGCCGCGTGACCGAGTGAGCTCCCGTCTCTGGCCCCAGCTCCAGCCAACCTAGCAGTTCGAAAGCAAGAAACCGCAAGTAGATA
The DNA here is from genome assembly GCA_029233225.1 of Lepidodactylus listeri. Classification (NCBI taxonomy): domain Eukaryota; kingdom Metazoa; phylum Chordata; class Lepidosauria; order Squamata; family Gekkonidae; genus Lepidodactylus; species Lepidodactylus listeri. The sequence goes on along the minus strand of JARCFY010000021.1, from coordinate 6,071,124 downwards.
AATAGGTACCGCTTTGGTGGGAAGGTAACAACGTTCCATGCACCTCGGCGTCTAGTCAGGCCAGCCACATGACCATGGAAACGTCTTTGGAGATGAGCACTGCATCCCTAGAGTCATATTCGACTGGCTTTTGAGCAAGGGAAACCTTTACCTTTACCTTACAACCAAACCCAAGGAGGCAGTCAATACTTGGGGATACAGAATAAGATTGCCAGCCTCCAGCTGAGGCACTACACAGATCAGACCACCACCCCCCACCCCAGAGAAAAAAAAGGGTGCGCCGTATGGCATTATACCTTGCTGAGGTCCCTCCTCCCCCAATCTCCACCCCTAAGTCTCCAGGAATTTCCCAAACAAGAGTTGGCAACCCTAGATTCAAAGGCGAACACTCTTACGGCAACATGTTGAGCCAAACCCCTGCTTAAAACAACAGCAACAATAATTTTTTTTTTTAAGGCTTACGGTCTTTAGGGATCCGGTTCTCGATGTTGATTTTGTTGATTCTTTCTTCTTCCTGGAAATCAGAGAGATGGTTTGGGGGAGAATCAGCGCCGCTCTGGAGCAGCCGCTCCTGCAGACTTCCCGAGCAGGGTCCGGCAACCAGATGTTGAGCACAGCAGCCCACAGCAAGGTGCGTGATGCAGGGGACAAGCCTCAGCCCCCACCCCAGGCTTCCGCCCCCAAACTGAGCCATCCCAACCCCACAGCTTTCTGTGTCCCAAACTGGCGAATCCGGCAAAAAAAGCCCTGCTCCTCCAAAACATTCTGGGAAAACGTTTCTCCTATGTTCACTGCGGGAGCTTCGAGAGAGCCAACGGCGACCCACAGGCCACACCGTCAGCTGGGCCTCACCTTGGCCTTCAGCTCCATCTCGGCGTCTGACTCATCCAGCCAGCGGTCAAAGTCGGGGGCAAGAAAGAGCGGCCGCTTCTCCTGCTTGGTCAGCCGCTCCCACCAGTGGCTCTCCTGCTTCTTCACAGTGATGTTCAGCTGCCGCTGGGTCACTCTGCAGACAGGCTAGAAGGAGGAACCACAGCCCCCGCCGGGAGAGAAGGGAGGCTGGTTTTGAACACGGGACAACTACACGGGAGAAACGGGAGGGCGGAACGTCTCCGCCAGCAGGCGAAGACACAGACAATCATTCCGTCAACAGGACTTCAGCTTTGCCAACAAATCCGCGCCAGGTTACTAGTCCACATTGTTTTGAAACTTGCCGACTTGCTCACTCAAGTCCAAATTAGTGATTTGGGGCACGCTGAAGGTCTGGAAGGGCAAAAAAAGGACTGCCTGGAGCCATCCTTCCTGAGCTGAGGCAAAAATATGTGCGAGCTGGAGGCTAAAAAACTGAGCTTGCTCACACTGACTCAGCTTAGAGGGAACACTGCTCTGGAGACATCCTTCCTGAGCTGAGATAAAAATGTGCGAGCCGGAGGCTAAAAAACTGAGCTTGCTCACACTGACTCAGCTTAGAGGGAACACTGCTCTGGAGACATCCTTCCTGAGCTGAGACAAAATATGTGCGAGCCGGAGGCTAAAAAACTGAGCTTGCTCACACTGACTCAGCTTAGAGGGAACACTGCTCTGGAGACATCCTTCCTGAGCTGAGACAAAATATGTGCGAGCTGGAGGCTAAAAAACTGAGCTTGCTCACACTGACTCAGCTTAGAGGGAACACTGCTCTGGAGACATCCTTCCTGAGCTGAGACAAAATATGTGCGAGCCGGAGGCTAAAAAACTGAGCTTGCTCACACTGACTCAGCTTAGAGGGAACACTGCTCTGGAGACATCCTTCCTGAGCTGAGACAAAATATGTGCGAGCCGGAGGCTAAAAAACTGAGCTTGCTCACACTGACTCAGCTTAGAGGGAACACTGCTCTGGAGACATCCTTCCTGAGCTGAGACAAAATATGTGCGAGCTGGAGGCTAAAAAACTGAGCTTGCTCACACTGACTCAGCTTAGAGGGAACACTGCTCTGGAGACATCCTTCCTGAGCTGAGGCAAAAATGTGCGAGCCGGAGGCTAAAAAACTGAGCTAGCTCACAACTCAGCATAAAAGGTTAAGGAACAGTGTACTGACTGGATGTCCTTCTGGTTGCCAAAAGTGCTTCCTGTTTGGTACAGGTAATTCGATAAGGTGCAACTGATCAATCTGGATCACACACGCCCAATCACCTAATTACACTGCTAATCAGGCTGGGGCTTACACACACCTTTTGCACTGCATACTTATGGACAAACTGAGCATATGAGACACAGGGCCTTTTTGGTGGTGGTCCCACAATATGGAACACCATCCCAGGGAGGTGTGCCTGGCCCCCTAACTTGTCAGTCTTCAAAGAGGCAGTTGAACAGTTTGATTTAGGACTGCATTTGACTGATTTACTTCTTATTTATTGGCAGTCCTAACTGGAGTTTTTAAATTACGACTTTCATGGGGTTTTAATCATTGTTGCTTTTACTCAGTTCAGTCTAGTGGTTAAGAGCACAGACTCTAATCTGGAAGAACTGGGTTTGATTCCCCACTCCTCCACATCCAGCTACTGGTGTGACCTTGGGTCAGTCACAAGTTCTCTCGGAGCTGTTCTCCAAAGAGCAGTCCTCAAACGAGCTCTCTCAGCCCCACCTGCCTCACAGGGTGTCTGTTGTGGGGAGGGGAAGGGAAAGGAGTTTGTAAGCTGCTCTGAGACTCCTTCGGGTAGTGAAGGGCGGGGTATAAATCCCATCTCTTCTTCTCTCTCTCGTGTTTTTATAATGTTTTATTGATATTGTATGCCTCCTTGAGTTCCGCAAGGGAGGAAGGTGGATAATGGATGTTTTAAGCAAATAAATAAAACCCAGCTCTTTTAATCCACATTAAATTCACAGCCTCTTGATTTCTGAAACATCAAGTCTCAAGTTTCTAGGGGCAGCAATTGGATTCTTTTGCTTCTGCGGCTGTAACAGAGTGGAGGCGGAAACCGGAATTGTTCAGCCTTCAAGAGATCTGAAGTTGCTACTCTCCTCAGGCAGGCGTTTCACCCCACCTGCAAGGTATGTGCAAACAGCAGCACGTAGGGAGCTAACCAAGCAGAGCTTCCGGGGGGGGGGGGGGTCAGGCAGATGCTGCTGGAAAGGGAAGCCATTCAGGTGGCTGCTCTTTCAAACTAGGCCGGAAGAGGCACCCAAACGGGGGATTTACCTCCGCGTCAGTGGCAAGCCGCTCACTCTGTTGGCTTAACGCCACGGCCCCCGTGCTCCCATTGGGCTTCAATGCTCAGACATACTCAACCAACCAGAATTTCTAGTCGGGATATGAAATGTGTCATGCAACCCAATGTCCCCCCCCCCCCCCCCCGCCTTTTCTGTAACTGCTTCGCCAAATGCTACCAAAATTTAAATTTCATTTTTAAAGAAAGGGATTTGAAACTCGGCCTCCCAGATCCCGGTCTTGACACTCGAAATGCGACACCGCGTTGGCTATTCTCCGTTCCTCCGGGTGTGGGGGAAAGGATGGCTTTTGTTTGCTTTTAAACGGTCGTTTCCAGTCGCTAGTATAGCACCCCACTGTGCCTAGTAGAAGTGTTTGATGTGTAACTCTAACCTGGGGTGCCTGCTGTTGGACTTGCTCTCACTAGGATCCTGAAAAGAACCCGGGGCGCTGTGGCCTACTCCGCAGAGTTGAAGCCAGGGCAACGGCGTTCTTGGACTTCCTTTTCCTGGAAGACTGAGCGAGCTTCCTTGAAGGGAAGTCAGGGGAGAGCATTCCCTTTGATAAGCGCGTCATCTATCACTTGGGAGCGTGGGTAGCCAATGGATGAACCTCTGAAGCATGACTGAACAGCCCAAGAGGGCCAAGCATTGGACTCTGTGGCCAGGAACAGAAGATCTTCACTCTGGCCCGCAGGAGAGAGTCCACCTGCCCACACAGCACTGTGGTTTCCACTCACACAAGTGACACAGTGTGCTGCCATACACACACCTGCACACATGCTCAGATGCCGCACATTCCACAAAGTAAAAAACAGACTTGCATCTCGAGTCTCAAAAACAGATGGGAAATATGCATCCTTAAATGGGGAAGGGGGGATTTGCTCTTCTGTTGCAGAATTTGGGGTACATGAGTGTGGGCCTTTCTGTTCCTCTATGCTAGGTAGGTTTTGCTATAACTGACTTTGGTTTCTTGGTTCTGAAGTCCCAGAAGCCTTTGCTCTTTCGCTGGCATCCTAGGTGTAAAAACTAAAGCCTGCCTGAATTCACATCCGATGGCCTTCAAAGCCTCTCTAGGTCTTTTCTGACATTGCAGTTAATAAAATCTGTATCTAGGCAAAAGTTCATGTTAGCAACTGGCAAGTTTGGCCAGTTTTGCATGTTTTTAATTGACTTCTCCCTTGATTCCTATTGGCTGAAAGGAGTTTTAAAAGGGTGCTTTGGGCTTTGTTCAGGACTGCTGAGCCAACACCCCACTGAGACCTGAGTGAGGTCTTGGTCCATAGTCCAGGAATTCCTTGTTCTTCCTGAAGTATATCAGATATTGGGGGTTTTCTATATGCAATTGGGTACTGATATTGCACATCTGCTACTGAGTTTTACTTGTGTATGGTTAGAGTTAACTGTTCCCGCTGTGTTTCTCTCCCTCTGGAGACCTGAGCTCCCTAGCCAGACTTCACTTACCCATAGAAAAGAAACCTAATGGGGTTGGGGACAGTGTTCCCTCTAAGGGTGTGAGCTAGCTCACAGTTTTTTAGCCTCCAGCTCACAGATTTTTGTCTTAGCCCAGGAAGGATGGCTCCAGAGCAAACTCAGTTATGCAGTAGCCAAATCGCTCGCTCACAACTTTAAAGCCAGTAGTTCATAAAGTAGAATTTTTGCTCACAAGACTTCTGCAGCTTAGAGAGAACAATGGTTGGGGAGCCCTGGAAGAGGCCTGGACCCCTAAAATTCCCCTACAGCCACAAAAACTTTACTTTGACAAACGAGACAAGAAGCCAAGACCCATATCTTACTTTGACAAGAAGCCAAGACCCATACCTGTGGTTTCACGGGTTCCAGGAACTCAATTTGAAATTCATACACGTTGTCCCCTTTTGCGCCATGGCCCTGAGCTAGAAGAGGAATGCGGACAAAGGTTTTACAAACATGGGGGGGGAGGGGGACAAAACAGGAACCTGTTTTAATAAAGCTTCATCTAAACGTTTCGCTACCTTATGTAGGGAGTGTCAGAATGGCACCCGTTATATTTTATGGAAAAAGAGAACAGGTAGACGAAGAGGAATTACCTGGAGGAACAGATGCCACCGTAAATGGCTGTTACTGTAGGACTGTTCTGCTGACTTATTTTGATTTCTTTTTATATCGAAGTTCAAAAAAGAAGGGAGAATTGTGTAAAAGAGACACCCTGGGTCTAAATGGCCAGAACCCCTCCTACCCTTCCTCACATGTTTGCTTGCTTTCAAATAAATTCTCAAGGTAACTGGCAAAAAAAGTTGGTCTTTTTTTTTTTTTTAAAGGGGGGGCACATGGGACACAGCAGAGACAGCAAACTCCACATTGGAACTCAACACCTACGTGTCTACCTGCAGTTGGGCCTATTAGGGAAAGGTGGAAGTTTTCCCTGACATATTCAAATGTGAGGTTCTGCACAGATAGATACCTCACTAGAACTAGACACACGTCAAGTATTGTGTTGCTTTCAGACAGGGGTGTCAAACATGTGGCCCAGAGGGCTTCTGTCAGGCCCTCACTGGAACTGGCCATCTCCTGCTTCCAGTTCTGTTGCTGCTGCTGCATCATCGCTTGCTTCGCCAGACTCTCTCAATCGCTCAGCCATTTCATGTTTTCCCCTGGGCCCTAGACTCAGAACCCCTGAGCATGTGATTTCTGTGGTGGATGTCAACAGATCAAAGGTAGGTTTGCAGCTTCCAGATACACACCTGAACAACATACTCAAGATTGCAACAGCACAGACATTTTGATGCAATAATCCAGAGCAAGAGGTGTCACTTATAAAAGACTGTTAAATAAACAAAATATTGCAAGAGTGCTAATGTTTTAAGCATGTTTTTATTTTAAGTAAAAAAAAACCCTTTGTGTTTGTGTCCTTTATAAAGTTTATATCTTCGCTACCTAGCATGATATTTTATGACCCACATGGTCTGGCCCAACAAGGTCTCATTTATGTCAGATCTGGCCCTCCTAACAAATGAGTTTGACACCCCAGCTTTAAGACAAGATTGCCTCGTGTGTTAATAGCTCAAGCTTCTAATCCGGGATCCCTGGCCTTCAAATTAAACTATAGCCTAGAGACATATCCACGTCCGAACCCAGGGTGACAGGACAGCTAGCACAAACTCAAAAACCGAACTTCTCGGATTGACAAAAAGCTCTTGACCGGGTTGTAATTTCAAGTTATAAGTCTGTGTTTCTTTAAATGGTTGGTAAATGTCGGAAGAAGGGCTGTGGTGGCTCAGAGGTTAAGACACTGAGCTGCAGACCGGAATCTGGTCTGTAGTTTGGCAGTTTGAGACCCAAGCGCTGCGTGACCGTGTGAGCTCCCGTCTCTGGCCCCGGCGCCTGCCAACCTCGCAGTTCGAAAGCAAGATATTGTAAGTAGATAAATAGGTACCGCTTCGATGGGAAGGTAATGGCATTCCGTGCACCCCAGCATTTAGTCACGCCGGCCACATGACCACGGAAACGTCTTCGGACAGCGCTGGCTCTTCGGCTTGGAAACGGAGATGAGCACCACACCCCTAGCGTCAGATCTGACTGGCTTTCAAGCAAGGGAAACCTTTACCTTTACCTTAAGTGTCAGAAGAACAAGGGGGGGTGAAAGAGGGGCATGAGTGAGTGAGGTGATAGGTTGGTGACTTGAGTGTAGGCGGAGCTTAGAAGGGGGTGTGTGGAGAGAGGGAAGGCAGGGCGTCAGTTGTGGTCGCTCTACACAAGAGTCTGAAAAGCAGCCTTCTAATTAGAATCCCATAGAATTGCTGTGAAAGGCATTAAGATTCTAAAGGAGGAAGAACATGTACTTCAGGGGGGTATATGGAGCAAAATCTAATATTACCAGAGCATAATAAAAGTGTGAGCGGGGAAAGGTGACAGAGACCTGAGTTAAGAAAGGGAAAGATTTTACTGAGCAACGCAGCATTATAAAGACTGGAGAAGGAACATTCACTGGAGAGACCAGTAGCAAAACATCTTGTAACCCAGAGGCATCGAACTCATTTGTTACGAGGGCCGGATCAGACATCAATGTCACTTTGTCTGGGTGTGCCATAAAACATAATCCCAGGTATTGGGAGACAGAAATCTCCAGCCTCAAAGATCTCAAAAATCTCCAGCTATGAGCCACAAGGTGTAGATAGGAACCCTCTGTCTCGGGCAAGTGATGCTCTATTTTCTTGGGGTGGGGGAGGGCGGGGGGGGCAACAGTGGGAGGGCTTCTAGTGTCCTGGCCCCACTGCTGGACCTCCTGAGGGCACCTGGTGTTTTTGGCCACTGTGTGACACAGAGTGTTGGACTGGATGGGCCACTGGCCTGACCCAACATTGGCTTCTCTCTTATGTTCTTATGTCTGGGGCTGGTGGACCTCCTGAGGGCACCTGGTGTTTTTGGCCACTGTGTGACTCAAGAGTGTTGGACTGGATGGGCCACTGGCCTGATCCAATATTGGCTTCTCTCTTATGTTCTTATGTCTGGGGCTGGTGGACCTCCTGAGGGCACCTGGTGTTTTTGGCCACTGTGTGACACAGAGTGTTGGACTGGATGGGCCACTGGCCTGATCCAATATTGGCTTCTCTCTTATGTTCTTATGTCTGGGGCTGGTGGACCTCCTGAGGGCACCTGGTGTTTTTGGCCACTGTGTGACTCAAGAGTGTTGGACTGGATGGGCCACTGGCCTGACCCAACATTGGCTTCTCTCTTATGTTCTTATGTCTGGGACTGGTGGACCTCCTGAGGGCACCTGGTGTTTTTGGCCACTGTGTGACTCAAGAGTGTTGGACTGGATGGGCCACTGGCCTGATCCAATATTGGCTTCTCTTATGTTCTTATGTCTGGGACTGGTGGACCTCCTGAGGGCACCTGGTGTTTTTGGCCACTGTGCGACACAGTGTTGGACTAGATGGGCCACTGGCCTGATCCAACATGGCTTCTCGTATGTTCTTATGTCTGGGGCTGGTGGACCTCCTGAGGGCACCTGGTGTTTTTGGCCACTGTGTGACTCAAGAGTGTTGGACTGGATGGGCCACTGGCCTGACCCAACATTGGCTTCTCTCTTATGTTCTTATGTCTGGGACTGGTGGACCTCCTGAGGGCACCTGGTGTTTTTGGCCACTGTGTGACTCAAGAGTGTTGGACTGGATGGGCCACTGGCCTGATCCAATATTGGCTTCTCGTATGTTCTTATGTCTGGGGCTGGTGGACCTCCTGAGGGCACCTGGTGTTTTTGGCCACTGTGTGACTCAAGAGTGTCGGACTGGATGGGCCACTGGCCTGATCCAACATTGGCTTCTCTTATGTTCTTATAAAGGACAGCAGCTGGTAAGCTCCGAGTTGTTATATCCTCACTGCAAGGCCCCATGGGCTGGGGGGCAAACTGCTCCCCTGGAGCGCCCCCCCCCCCGAACTCCCTGTTAATGTAACCAGTATGCTTCTTGTGCAAATAAAGTTTTATCTTGTTTGAAATGTCAGAGTCTCATTCTCAGCACCACATAGTCCAGTGAAGGAGCCTTAGAGCTCAGGCACAATACAGTGGGAAAGGTTAATAAATAAGACTGGGATTAAATTCCTGGTGCCTGTGTGACATGCCCTGAGTGAGAGAAAGAAACAGCAAGGAACTTAAAACCACATCATATCTAACCACACAAAAGAGGCACAAAAGAACATGAGAGAAGCCAGTGTTGGGTCAGGCCAGTGGCCCATCCAGTCCGACACTCTGTGTCACACAGGGGCCAAAAACACCAGGTGCCCTCAGGAGGTCCACCAGCCCCAGACATAAGAACATACGAGAAGCCATGTTGGATCAGGCCAGTGGCCCCTCCAGTCCAACACTCTGTGTCACACAGGGGCCAAAAACACCAGGTGCCCTCAGGAGGTCCACCAGCCCCAGACATAAGAACATACGAGAAGCCAATGTTGGATCAGGCCAGTGGCCCCTCCAGTCCAACACTCTGTGTCACACAGGGGCCAAAAACACCAGGTGCCCTCAGGAGGTCCACCAGCCCCAGACATAAGAACATACGAGAAGCCAATGTTGGATCAGGCCAGTGGCCCCTCCAGTCCAACACTCTGTGTCACACAGGGGCCAAAAACACCAGGTGCCCTCAGGAGGTCCACCAGCCCCAGACATAAGAACATACGAGAAGCCATGTTGGATCAGGCCAGTGGCCCCTCCAGTCCAACACTCTGTGTCACACAGGGGCCAAAAACACCAGGTGCCCTCAGGAGGTCCACCAGCCCCAGACATAAGAACATACGAGAAGCCAATGTTGGATCAGGCCAGTGGCCCCTCCAGTCCAACACTCTGTGTCACACAGGGGCCAAAAACACCAGGTGCCCTCAGGAGGTCCACCAGCCCCAGACATAAGAACATACGAGAAGCCATGTTGGATCAGGCCAGTGGCCCCTCCAGTCCAACACTCTGTGTCACACAGGGGCCAAAAACACCAGGTGCCCTCAGGAGGTCCACCAGCCCCAGACATAAGAACATACGAGAAGCCATGTTGGATCAGGCCAGTGGCCCCTCCAGTCCAACACTCTTGTGTCACACAGTGGCCAGAAATACCAGGTGCCCTCAGGAGGTCCAGCAGTGGGGCCAGGACACTAGAAGCCCTCCCATTGTTGCCCCCTCCCCCAAGCACCAAGAATACAGAGCATCACTTGCCCCACACCGAGAGTTCCTATCTATACCTTGTAGTGAATAGCCACTGAGGGACCTCTGCTCCGATGTTTATCCAATTCCCTCTTGAAGCCGTCCATGCTTGTAGCCGCCGCCACCTCCTGTGGTAGCGTGGTGCAGGTATATAACCCCTGGCAGGCTGTCCTTCCCCAATTCCCCTTTCCCCAAGAAATAATGCAGGAAAACGTCACAAACACGCCGAAGTGGACCCACCTTTGAAATGAAGCACATTGTCTGCAATTGTGATGTCCGGATCCTGCAGAGAAGAAGAAAAGGTTGAGAGCCAGCATGGTGTGGTGTGTCGGACTAAGGTTCGAATCCCAACTCTGCCACTCGGTGGGTGACCTCGGGCCAGTCACACACTCTTGGCCTTAACTTCCCTCACAGGGTGGTTGTGAGGATAAAATGGAGGGGAGGAGGGAGGATGTTGCACAGCCCTGTAGCTAATGCGGGGTCAACAGGGCCCAGCCCTCTAGCGTTTCTTCCGGGCCCCCTTCCTCCCAGGCTGGCCCCAAACGGAATTCATGTAATTAACTTTCATATAATTAGCTGTGCACCCCCCCCCCTCCGAGGCCCCCTCCCCCCAAAATCCCTAGCTACAGGTCAGATGTTGTAAGCTGCTTTGGGTCCCCCACTGGGGAGAAAATAAATGTGTAAGAAAAGTAGATTTCAGCCATGTCCAGACCAGTGCTCCCTCTAAGCTGCGGAGTCCTGTGAGAAAGAATTCTACTTTGTGAGTTACTGGCAGTAAAGCTTGTGAGTGAGTGATTGGGCTACTGCATCAATTACTTTGCTCTGGAGCCATCCTCCCTGGGCTAAGAGGAAAATATGCAAGCCGGAGGCTAAAAAACGGTGAGCTAGCTCACACTGACTCAGCTTAGAGGGAACACTGGTCCAGACCCATTCTCTCTGGTTTCCTGCAGGTGGTCTGACTACCAGGGTTACCAGCAGTGTTCCCTCTAAGCTGAGTTAGTGTGAGCTAGCTCACCGTTTTTTAGCCTCCGGCTCGCACATTTTTATCTTAGCTCAGGAATTAGGGCTCCAGAGCAAACTAATTTATGCAGCAGCCAAATCGCTCGCTCCCAACTTTAATGCCAGCAGCCCACAGAGTACACCAGGTTGGTGTAGTGGTTAAGTGCGTGGACTCTAATCCGGGAGAACTGGGTTCAATTCCCCACTCCTCCACATGCAGCTGCTGGATGACCTTGGGCAAGCCATAGTTCTGACAAGAGCTGTCCTTAAAAGGGCAGTCCTTGAAAAGTTCTCTCAGCCCCACCTACCTCACAGGGTGTCTGTTGTGGGGAGGGGAAGGGAAAAGGATCGTAAGCCGCTCTGAGACTCCGAGTGAAGGGCAGGGTATAAATCCAATCCAATCTCTTCTTCTTTTTACTCACAAGACTCGAGAGCTTAGAGGGAGCATTGGTTACCAGGTCCTAATTGGGAAATCCCTGAAGATTTGGGGGTGGAGCCTGGGGAGGGGGCGGGGTCTCAGCAGGGCCTAAGGCCAGAGTCCACCCTCCAAAGTAGGGTAAAGGCTCTCTGGAGATCAGCTGTCATTCTGCCAGCTCTCCACCAGCCCCCACCTGGAAGCCGGCAACCTGTCTCGCAATGGGGTGGGTGGGTGGATGAGAAGGGAACCGGGATCGCTACCAGCCTCCAAGGAGCTTCAGGGGTCCAGGTGGGAGGCACACAACCCCAGCTCCCCTTCTCCTAAAGAAGGAGCCCTGGGACATGGCTGGTGTGGGGATAGGGGCTGGGGCGAGAGAGGGGGCAGGCCCGGCTTGGAGATTTGCCTGCAAGGCCCCCTCCCCGGTCCTTTGCCAAGGGGCCAGCCCTGCAAAAATGGTTGCTGCGCTGCAGCCAGGTACCGCACGCCGGCAGGCCTCCAAGAGAGCCCAGGATGGGGGTGGGCAGCAATGCTCCCTCTCAGCTGTGGAGTCCCCTGAGCAAAAATTCTACTTTGTGAGCTGCTGGCACCAAAGCTGTGAGCGAGCGATTTGGCCGCTGCAGAAATCAGTTTGCTCTGGAGCCCTCCTTCCGGAGCTAAGACAAACACGTGTGAGCCGGGGGGCTAAAAAACTGCGAGCTAGCTCACACTAACTCCGCTTAGAGGGAACACTGGTGGGCAGAGCCAGCTCCCGGATAGGCACATGGCCAGCTTGCAACACAACCCCATAGGGGAGGGCTTTCTGGCCACCTTTTCCCCAGCGGCGGACCCTGCAGGGGGCGCGCAGGTGCTGGAAACCCCGCCCCCTCCTCCGCCCCCCCCCCCCATCGCCTCCCTCTCCGCACCAGCCCGCGCAGGAGGCGGTTTCTAGGCCTCCCCCACGCCGGGGGCGGTTTCTAGCTCCCCGCCCCCCATGCAAAGGCCCGGCCGAGGGCGGCAGGTGGCGGAGCTGCAGCCAGAGAGAGGCCGCCATCCTGGCCGGGGGGCTGCTCACCTGGGCGTCGCTGAGCTCCACGCGCAGGTAGAGCTCGCGGTGGCGCTGCGCCCAGTGCACCTGCGGGGTGAGGCTGCTGCTGCTGCTGCTGCCGCCGCTCGGCATCTTGGACGCGGCCGGGGGAGAGGAGCAGAAGCCCGGCAGGCAGGCAGGCAGGCAGGCAGGAGAGCGGAACGCGCAGGCGCCGGCGGCCCGGACAGGTTCCGTCTCCGGGAGGGAGGGAGGGAGCGCGGCGGTGGCGCAGCGGGGCGCGCAGGCGCTGCAGCGGGCAGCGTGGGAATGGGGACCTGGGCGGCGGGTGCCAACCTCCAGGCCAGGCCTTGAGACACACGGCCACACCCCTCCAGCAATCACCGCAGGGCTCGAGCAGAGGAGGGAGGGAGGGAGGGAGGGGTAGTGGGGTGGCCAACCTCCCGGGGTGGCCTGGAGATTCAAGGTTCCCTCTAAGCGGAGGAGTCCTGTGAGCCAAAATTCTTTTTTTTTTTTTAAATAATAATTTTTATTTTGCTTAAATACAAATAAATTCATTTTACATCTTCATATTCGTATTCATATTGCTTCTTCGTTAACATTTCAAACATCAAAATCACTACATCAAACGAACCATACATTTAATCCATTTAGTAGTCCATCCAATCATAAAACTTTGACCAGACCGCAGTGGTATCAGTTCTAGCGTATGGATTTAAAAGATATCCTAATTTATCCATTTCTGCCCATTTCAGTATTAAGCTAATTAGTTCTTCTTGTGCTGGCATTTCTGACGATTTCCACAGTTTAGCCCTTAATATACATGCTGCTTTTACCACGTACGATAACAGTCGTTGATTATCTTTTGCCATGTCTTCCGGCATCATGTTTAACAAAAACAGCCATGGATCCAAAGGTACCTCTATTTCCATAATCTCTGATGCCATATTTTTCACCATCTTCCAATATTCGTTAACCTTCCTACATGTCCACCACTGTGAGCCAAAATTCTACTGTGTGAGCTGCTGGCATTAAAGTTGTGGAGCGAGCGATTTGGCTGCTGCAGAAATTAGTTTGCTCTGGGAGCCCTCCTTCCCGAGCCAAGACGAACAATGTGTGAGCCAGAGGCTAAAAGAAACTGTGAGCTAGCTCACACTAACTCAGCTTGGAGTAGGGTTGCCAGCCTCCAGGTGGGGCCTGGGGATCTCCCGCTTTTACGACTGATCTCCAGCTGACAGAGATCAGCTCCCCTGGAGAAAATGGCTGCTTTGAAGGGTGGACGCTATGGCATTGTACCATGCTGAGGCCCCTCCCCTCCCCAAACCCCACCTACTCCTGGCTCCACCCCCAAAGTCCCCAGGTATTTCCCAACCTGGACTTGGCAACCCTAGCTTAGAGGGAACACTGCCTCTAAGCTGTGGAGTGCTGTGAGCAAAAATTCTACTTTTTGAGCTTACTGGCATTAAAGTTGTGAGCGAGCGATTTGGCCGTTGCATAAATGAGTTTGCTCTGGAGCCTCCCTTCCTCAGCTAAGACAAAAATGTGTGAGCCGGAGGCTAAAAAACTGTGAGCTAGCTCACACTAACTCAGCTTAGAGGGAACACTGGTTGTGAGCGAGCGATTGTCAGGATCTGCGGATCTGACAATGGTGTCTCTATACTTTTCTGTATTTTGCTTTCGGTTCCTTTGTTGTAGCAAACCCCTCGCTTGTACCCTTTATCTGTCTTATCCCCCCTCCCTCATCACAGCTATAAATGTCACTTTGAAGTATATTGGTTGTTCTGGGTTATGTTACAATGTCTAGGCGGGAGATGGCGACCTACATTCCTAGGCGTCATCTAGAAACAAATGGCTTTCACTCCCTTGCATTCCCTCCTCCCTTTTTCCGGGTCAGTGTATGTTATCTTGTTGTGAAGATCTTGGGCGCTTTTTATGGCCGGGTGCCTGGAAATGTTATGCCTAGGTTCACACATGTGGGTCACTCAGATCAAGAAGGGAATTTATAACTTTTATAACTTTCTCACCTTGCTGTGGGAACCTCAACGGTCCCCTCTCTTTTTCCCGCGTTCCCCCTCACGTTCCGATTGGCTTAGGACCAGGGAACAATTTAAACCTGAGAGTATATTAACACTGTCTGTATTCCATTACGCATCTCTAACAAACATTGAGAACCTGTTGGTAGCACTGGACAATAAAGAACTTTGATTCAACAAAGGTCTGATCTGTTGCTGTCTATTCAGAAGCCTCACAGCGATTTGGCTACTGCAGAAATGAGTTTGCTCTGGAGCCATCCTTCCTGAGCAAAGACAGAAATGAGGGAGCCAGAGGCTAAAGAACTGTGAGCCAGCTCACACTAACTCAGCTTAGACGGAACACTGGCCTGGGCCTCTCTAGGAGTTGCTGCTGAGAGTAAAGCCCGAGTCCAGGAGCACCTTCCAGACAAATCAGATTTGAGGCAGGGGAGGAGCTTTCGTGAGTCACTCTGTGCTGCCCACTTCAGCCTTGTATCTTGGGGAGGGGGCAGAGGGACTCAGTAGCGTTGCCAGCCTCCAGGTGGGACCTGGAGATCTCCCGCTTTTGCAACTGATCTCCAGCTGGCTGAGATCAGCTCCCCTGGAGGAAATGGTTGCTTTGGAGGGTGAACTCGGTGGCACTGTGCCCTGCTGAGTTCCCTCTCCTCCCCAAACCCCACCCTCTCCCGGATCCAGCCCCAAAGACTCCAGGTATTTCCCAACCCAGACCTGGCAACCTTAGGACTCATATTCTAGCTTTATTGTTTTGTTGATTTTATCATTTTGTTTGTTTGATTTTTAATGTCTGCTGGCTCGGGCACCCAGGTCAGCTGGACAGTATTTGGAACAAATGGCATTTGTTAACTTTCCTCCCCCCCACCCCTTTTGCTTGTTTGATTTTTTACAACCTTTAAACAAATTAATTTCCACTCGTTAACTTGCAGGTTACAGCACGAAGTAATAGCAGACGTCCCTCGAGCCAAAATGAAAGGCGCCCGTGACAATAGAACCGGGTGTCTCCTGCTTCTTACAGCAGCATTGCTTGCCACAAGTGGAAGAACAAATCTTGAGTCCTTTGAGACCAGCAAAGTTTTGTTCAAAGTGTAAGCTTTCTTGCACAATCACACTTCTTCAGATACAGTGAAACAGAATGTCCTCCGTATAGATGGGGGGGGGGGGGGTGTTTAGTTGCCAGGGCCAATTAGAGTCAAGACAGAGACAGAAACAAAATTGGAAATTACCAGTCCATACTGGTGAGCAGTAAATTACCATACAGCATAATGAAGATGTTTAAGAGATACAAGGATCAAACAGGAATAATAAGCTTAGTTTATATGGTCACCATTTGTTTGGGTTCAATTCTGGGGCAAAAAACAGTGAAGGAAATAAATATGTCAAAAACTGGAGACTGATACATCCTTAAGCAGTCTACAATTCCTCCTGTCTCCGAACCCCACCCTCCCTAGGCTCCACCCCCAGACCGCCAGGATTTTCCCAGTCCAAAGTTGGCAACCCCATGAGACGAGGAGGAAGAAGACAGTGGGAGGCTTTAGGAGGCTTGATGGTAAATTTGGGGTTGCTTCTACAAAATGCACAAATGGGCCATGAAATCCAGCCGGTCGCTCAGTGATGTGATGTTATCTACATAGTTATGCAACCAAACCAGGATCACGAACTTAATCCATTTTATCATCCGTAGTTCCCCAAGGAGAGCAAAGAGGGGTGAGTGAGGTGGGCAGGGGCAGGCCTTAGTGACACGTCCGGACATCTTTCATTTCCAGGATCCGTCATTTGATGGCCGGGGGGAGTGTGTGTGTGTGTGTGAGATGTGGTGCCCTCTCCAGTTGCTAATTCATTTACATATTAAATTCAATTTCCGTGCCACCCATTCCCTGCAAGCGGGCTCAGGAAAGTGCAAGACGATAGGTAAAACGTACATACCCCCAAATCAGAAACATTAAAATGCAGTCAAGTCTGATATCAATTTTAATCTAAACCAGACAGGCCAACAAAATTTCCAGTTATATTATCACCTACTGGGGGGTGGGGGAGAGCACGCCGGCCAGGTGGACGCCAGTTGCTGTCCTCAACCAAACGCCTGGCGGAATGGGGTGGGAGCCGGATGGGAATGGGCAAGTTGATTTGGGGGGTGAGTGCTCTCTTTTGCCCTGGAGTCACGTGGAGACAGGGAAGAGTTTTACTGGCTTCAGTGCTGGAAGAAAAGGACTTGGAGAAGGGTTTCTCACGGGTGCCCTTCCCTTTTGTCTTACAGCATCACAAACTACACCTGGTTGCCTTCGGGGAGTTATGTTCGGTGACCTGGCTGCAGTAACTATTTTGTTAGCCTTGGTGGGGGTCATCCCCAGCCGATCACTTCTGTTTGTGGCCTTTTGATGGACAGACAGTGGTGAGTCTTTGCAGGCCTCAGAGACCGAGGGCCTTCCCTTCCCCCTGGGTTTTGCGACCTCAGCCCCCCTCCCTGCAGTGGGTCCCCAGGGCAGTGTTGCCTCATGTTCAGCTGGTTGCCCTCAGGTGCTGCTCGCCGGTAACCTGGAAGCAATAACTATTTCCTTGACCTTGGTGTGGGTCATCCCCACCCTATTTCTGCTATTGGTGGCCATCACCATAGTCCTTTTGATGGACTGACGATGGTGGATCCTTGCAGGCCTTAGAGACCGAGACTCAGAGACTCTTCTTTTTACCAGCACCTCCAGAATAGAATCCGGGGGCTGGGCTGACCAGGGCGAGGGGTGACCTTTGGAGGAACAAGGAGGAGGACGGACGGCCCAGAGGACAGGAGGGCGGGCGGGGAACCAACCGGGGAAGAAGAGATGCTGCCGGCAGAGTCCAGAGAGGGACCGAGATGGAAAACCGCTAATGACGGAAACGCTGGGGAAGGGCCTCTCGCCAGCGTCAGAGGACAGGCCCCTGAGCAGCCCAGCCGATGGGAGTGTTAGAACTCCAGAACAGCCTCCCTCCCTGCAGGCTTCCCAGGACTCAGGATGGACTTGAGGACCCAAGGCTGCGGGATTCACTCTGGAGAAGCCACGACAGGACTGGGCACTGTAAAGGGGTTGGGTGAGGAAGCCCTGGAGATGCTACATAAACAAGAGACACATGGCCTGTGATGACCCTCGTAGCTGGATGCTGTAGGGACTTCCTGCAGCTCCCCCAGGGATGAAGCCATTAATCTCTCACAGCCAGGCACGGCTCTGGTGCGGCTGAGTTGTGGGTTCTCTGACTGCTGCTCACAATACCTGCAGGCTTTCCCCAGTAAGCTGACTTGGCCTTCATCAGTGGAACAGACCAAACGAAAACAGAAGTCTATTGACAACTACTAGCCATGATGACAAAATGAAGCCTCTCTTGTGTTCGAAGGCAGCTTCAGAGCCTTCCTGGAGGTGTCTAAATGGCTGTTGGTGGAAACAGGATGCCGCCGCTGATCCGGCAGGGCTCTTCCTGTGACCATATGAGGGCTCACAGGTGCCCCCCGTACCAGGGATCCCCTGGATTGGGAACTCTTGACACTTGGCCTTGCAAGTTCGACCGCCCGACTCCCTAGTTCCCGTTTCAGTTTTGCCTGTCTGCTGGCCAGGTCAAAACCTGCAGTCTTTGGTGCACCTTGTGCCGAATTTCCCCCCTAAGATAGGCAGCTGTAAACGTGATAGGTCTGTTTGATAGAAGTCCCTCCCCTGGACTTTTCCCTGAGACTCTAATGGCCAGTCCACCCCTGGCACGAACTGCTTCTTTCTGTTCTGTTTAAATAAAAGAACAGCATTAAAACGAGGCTGAAAATCATCACACGGTGATGAAAGAGTTGCAGCGGTTGTCAAAACGGTTGGCAGGAGCTAGGGACACAAAAGCAGAAAGCTGGAAGGCGGAAGCAGGTGATGAATCCAAGGAGAACCCAGCTCCGAAATGCCGGTGTCCTCACGTGCAAGGTTACGCCTGACTCCAGGTCGGCACCAATGATCCCTCTAAGCCAGTTTGGTGTAGTGGTTAAGTGTGCAGACTCTAACCTGGGAGAACCGGGTTTGATTCCCCACTCCTCCACTTGCACCTGGCTGGATGACCTTGGGCAAGCCGTAGCTCTGTACCAGCTGTTCTCTCAAGGACAGCTTGGGAAAGAGCTCTCTCAGCCCCACCTACCTCACAGGGTGTCTGTTGTGGGGAGGGGAAGGGAAAAGGAGTTTGTAAGCCGCCCTGAGACTCCCTTGGGGAGTGGAGGGCGGGGTATAAATCCAATCTCTTCTTCTTCTCTCTTCTTCTTCTAAGCTATGGAGTCTTGTGAGCAAAAATTCTACTTTGCGAGCTACTGGCATGAAAGTTGTGAGCGAGCGGTTTGGCTACTGCATAAATCAGTGTGCTCTGGAGCCCTCCTTCCTGAGCCAAGGGGAAAATGTGTGAGCCGGAGGCTAAAAAACTGTGAGCTAGCTCACACTAACTCAGCTTAGAGGGAACATTGGTCGGCACACTTCCTCGCTCGACCCAGTCTGGCTTTGGGTTGCCATTGGCGATGCAGAATGAAAATGTTCTTTTCCCCATTTCCCATTCCAATGGATCAGGGGATGGTCTTAATGAAGCATATAATTGAAAGCCCTGGCAAACCCTCAGGCCGGGCAGTGGCTCTTGATGATCTCCAAGGAGGGGCCCCACCCTCACCTCTTCAGGGAGCCCCTCCCACAGAGCTGGAGCCATGACGGACAAAGGCCCTGGGCTCCGGTGCGCCAGTCGGGGCACCACCTCGGCTGCTAGGCAACCATATTCGGCATCCTAGGACGTGCAGGAGATGGCTCTTGTAATCCTTCTGGCACTGACTTGTGTGTGGTTTTGTGTTGTGTCTGAGTGGGGGAGGAGGGTGTGCATGGAAGTGTAAGTGCAGGGCCAACAGGAGAACAGAGTCCTACTACAGCCTCAGTGTAGTGGGAAATGGCACAGGTCTGGAGACATTAGGGTTCAGACCAGCTAGGGTTACCGAGGTCCTATTAAACCTGCAGGTGGACGGAGAAGTATCGACAGTTCTTGTCCTCAACAGAAATGCAGGACAAAATGACAGCTGCCAAGATTCTTTTCACTTTTCTTTACTGATCCACTGCAAAAGTTTAAATAGAACCGTTTTATTCTTTGAATATTTCCGGGGGTGGGGAGGAGGAACACCTTTTGCATTGTAAACATTGACATATACACCTTAAAATTGACCTACAAAACAAAATAAACACTTAAATCTGATGTCCTTTGCTGGCCAATAAAATGTAAACATTACATATTTACAAATCTACAGCCATTCCGTTGTGAAAGTGCTCTTTTGCAAATGAAGTTTTCATTCTGAAATGTCAACAAGTATTTATTTTCCAGAAATAAGTTCTCTCATAGAACAACAACTGTACCTCCTATTTTATAGTATATAAAGTATCGTATCTACACAGATTTACAAGTGATGAATATCTATTTCTGTCTTTGGGGTAAAGTCTTTCTGACTGAAATACAAAGAGTTCTCCACTTAATAAAGACACAGGTGTACAAAGAACACACTTAATCCAGGGCATTAATGAACCCTTTCTGTGACAATTCTCTTCCAACTTTCCTCTGCTGATAACCATGACACAAACAGACAAAAGGCATTGTGTGCATTACAGTGGAAATGCAGAATTGTTTTAAAGTATTTGGGCAAGTTACTATTCTGCATAGCAGGGAAAAGATTTCAAAACTGTCTTTCAGTAATGAATTTAAATCAGAAAACAGGTAAGAAATTTGTAAAGTGAATGTGGTGTCTGGAAATACATCACTTTGTCTCTGTGATTTTGGGGAATATTCGTTGTCCTGCAAAATGAAATCTGATTTTATACTCATGGTTTATTAATTTAAATAGAATAGTTAGGGTCCCGTTCCCCCCCCCCCCCCCGAATATTTCAGCTATGATTGCACATTATCTGCCTTAACAAGAGAAGATTACCTTTACAAGATTCCTGTCCATTATTCTAGACCAGGGGTGGGTCCCCAACCCTTTTGAGTCCGTGGGCACTTTTGGAATTTTGACTCAGTACGATGGGGGCAGCCACAAAATGATTTCCACAGTAGGTGGACACAGCCACAAAATGGCGACCAGAAGATCCTTGTGCTTTTGTGGCAGCTGCTACTTGGCTTGCCAAGTCCCCTGGGGGGGGGGGCGAGGAAACCCCGCTCCAGCGGCCCGTTGCCCGCCAGCCGGGATCAGGCCGCTGGGGGGAACCCCACCCCCAAACTGCTGGGCGGAGGGGACGTGCCCGGTGCAATGGCGTCACCCAGAGGTGACGTCATTGCGTCAGGCGCGTTTCGGGGGGGGGGGGCACTCTGTAATTTGAGGGAAAATTCTATGGTTTTCCCTCGAATTACTGAGGTCTCGCCCCCGATGTCCCCGACGCGATGACGTCACTTCTGGGTGACGTCATTTTTAAAAAAAAAATCATTCATTTATATAAAAGTGAATACTGTTGTACATTGGTAACAGAAGATCTTTCAACATTTACTTCATACATTATACATTCAAGTTGTGTCCCCTTTCTAAAGACAATTCAACAATATCAAAAGTCTTGATAATATTTGTTGGTTGGCAAAAAACCATCTCTAGAGAGGTAGTCCACGATGGGAGACCAAACAGCTTGGAATGAGCGCTTCTGGGTGATGTCATCCCGGCGCGCACTTCGCGCGTAGGGACCCTCCCAGAGCACCAAGGACTCCTCCCCGCTAAACGTGAGTACAGACTTGGCAACCCTAGCTGCTACCAAAGCAATTAAAAAACAAATCTCTACAGCCAATCAAATCTTGTGGTTAATCAGAATCTTTGCCGGGCAAAAGCCCCACCTGGCCCTGCCCACTTGCTAAGAACACTTGGTGGGCACCAGGAGATGTGTCGGTGGGCGCTGTCGTGCCCCTGGGCACCACGTTGTGGGCCCGTGTTCTAGGCTGTGCAGAGGGCCATAGCTCAACTGTAGAGGATCATGCTTTGTATACTGAAGATCCCAGGTTCAATCCCACTGTGGATCCCATCCCCCAAGAGGGGTTTCATCAAAATCAGTAGATCAGTTTACAGGACAACCCAATGTCAAGTGACAGTATGTACGTGTGACCTAGGGGGCGACTCCGCCCACCATACATCACGGACAGAATGTGTTTTTTGCCTCCAAAGCAATGTTTTTCCAGTCCATCCATCCTTTCAGCTCCCCAAAAACCAAGAGATGTGCATGCACATGAAGAGAAGGGTTACACCTGCACCTCTGGATCCTGACTGAACAGGAGAGTGACAAGCTCTTCACATGATAACACCAAAGTGACTACATGTGCATAACGTGGCCAGTGTACTTCATTTTACTGCATCCAGATTTGAGTTGACAGGAATAGCTTCTGTTGGAACAAAACAGTAAATCTTCCACTGTCACATTAATAGAAACCTTGTTGTTCTTAGGTCAATGGGGGTGTCCATCTGTAGTTTCTCTCTCTCTCTCGATGGGAGGCTCATTCCAAGCCATTTTTGATTAAACTGGCCAATTTCAGGCCCAATTTACACCTCCCCTCTGAAGTAGTTTGACTGCTGTCTTTTCCTACGCTCATTTCACGCTGGTTTCAAATTTCACTCCCTGGGTCTGAAGAGAACTAAGTAACAGGATCCATTTAAAGCAGCATAATGCTAGCTTGACCACAGGAGGGCAATTAACGAATGTAGACAGTAATTTTTAAACTAGAACAAGTACGGTTTGAAACTAGAAACAGGTATAGACGGGGTTTTTTGAAATTAGAATGATTCCAGCGGGAAAGTCAGATGTAGATTTGATCTAAGGTTACTGTATGACAACTGGGAGATTGAGTCTGCTTTGCGGTTTAACAGACAGAGCTCGGGATGGAGAGAGGATCCCTCCATCATAGTTCTAAAGTGCTACAAAGCAGTGGCATTTCAGATATGTCACTGGAGCAAGAAGTGGCTTTTCAGAGGTTGGCCAGCGCTGCTTTCTCCACGCTGCATGTCAGTATGTACTACTTTACAGTTATGGCAACCGCCTTGTACAACATTTGCTCCCTAAATACAAAAGATAAGTGCCCGCACTGCAATGTACTTAGCCACGGCTTCCAGAGTAGCCTGGCCCATTAGTCCAGAAGGCATCGCTAATATTGCACAATTGAGGGACATGTAAGCAGTATTCCCTCTAAGGTGAGTTAGTGTGAGCTAGCTCACAGTTTTTTAGCCTCTGGCTCACACATTTTTGACTCAGCTCAGGGAGGATGGCTCCAGAGAGCAAACTAATTTATGCAGCAGCCAAATGGCTCGCTCACGACTTTAATGCCAGTAGCTCACCAAGTAGAATTCTTGCTCACAAGACTCCACAGCTTAGAGGGAACATTGCATGTCGGTCTGGAAGGGCCGCCATGTTTGTTTGACGTTGTAAGGGAATGGCAAGTCAGTCTTGTGGAAAGGAAGGGCGCAACGCACTAGGAAATTCACCTGCACAAGCCCCGCTGAGATGAAGGGCGCCTGAACAAGAATACCAAGGAGGCCTTGCGTAGAACTTCCCAGTGGACTGTGGTCTTTGAGACTCGCTCAGTTCTTCCAGGGCGGTTTTCAGCCTGAACAGCTGCGCCTTGGCCCCTCCTTGCCCTTGTGATGGGTGAGAGGGACACAGCCATGGGTGAGAGGGACACAGCTGTTTGCCACATGGCACAGGGGTTGCAAAGGCAAAAACTCCCACGTTAGTATGTTCTTTAGATCCTGGCCTTGGAGTCAAGCGCTTGTCGCTAAGGGATGGCGCTGACCGTGAGCTAGAGTGCTGGATCCGAATGGAAGAGCTAAAAGTGAAGGCCACAGACTGAACACCACCACACATATGTGCAAATTAGATTAAAAAATGGAAGAGGGGAGGGGAGAGACACAGATGCCACCTGGAGCTCACTGGGTAAAGGGCAGGAGAAGAATGGGTAGAGAACGCTTTTGCATCCCCCAGTTCCTGGCGTTTCTAAAACTCTGCCTAGGAATTTTTTTTAAAAGTCATTCTGCTGTCTGGAACTGATCAAACAGAACAGAAACTGAGCTCTCTTTGCTCTGAGCTCCATGCGGTGAGGCCGACCCTGCTGCGGCTCGTTTAGTCGCCCGGCGCTCATGCCCCTCGTTCGGGCGTCCTTTCCTCTCCGTCTCGGGTGTGGAGAGGAATCCGTCATTCCTGGCGTCACTGGCCATGGCCCGGAGGCTCGTCGTTAAGACGGCCGGCCGTTGGATTTGCAGTGAAATTGAAAGTAGGAGAGAGAGAGGGTTTTTTTTTGTTTGTTTGTTTTTTTTCGTTTAAAGAGAGAGAGAGTTAGAATAGACAAAAGAGTAAGATAAAGCTTAGGTAGAATAAGGAGGAATAATAGTGGATTTTGGCAGAGCCAAACAAATTAACTGCTTCTCCCTATTGAGGCAGGAAAGAAACTGAGTCTTGGGTGACTCCCACTGGGGGAACAGGAAGAAGTTTAGTTTAGTTCCTGCCTCCCTAGTGATTGGTGGGAATCACCCACACAAGATGGCCTCCACCTCAGAGGGAGAATTTGTTATCTTCGGTTTTGAAACTTTAAACCCACAGGTTCCGTACATTGTCTTCTCTGTTTTACACAGAAATGTTATACCTCTCCTACTCCCAAGCCTCTAGGCTTTGGGATTCAAAGAACCATACAACGGCTTGTCTGCAGCCAAGAGCACCGGGGGGGGGGGTGTTCTGAGAAACAGCCGGCATCCCCTCCCCCCGGGGCAACCCTCCACTGACACTGCAGAAGCTTTCCAAAGCATGCTATGCCTGCTGCCCAAAAAGTACCCGGGCATACAAATGCCCCTGGGCACGCTTAGAAGTCTGCCTGGGTCTTGGCCTTTGCAATGGATTATCCATAAATACAGTGGGACCCAGACAGAGAATGACTCTAGTTTCCACACAGAATCCTTCAAAGTGCCAAACAACCATTAAAGCTTCATACAAGTTTGCTCGACCTGTCAGCTACAGTTATGTTCACGGTGGCGGTGGGGTTTTGTGGATGCCCAACAGGTAATCTAGAACTGCACTGAAATTCCTATACTGCTTTAAAAAAAAGACTTCCTGCCAAAAAGATGAGTTGTTACAAACAACAATATTCCAAGGGAGGACAAAAAGTATTGCTTCTGCAGCAGGATCACGTAAGTCATTATAACGGTTCTTAAAAGTTAAAAAAATACGAACTCACTATAAATAATTTAAAATCTGCTATTATACAAACTCTGGTTTGCGTCCGGTTAACTTTCTGACCTCTCAATGTAAACGGTTTTGCAAAGCCGATTTCGTCCATGCAAATCCTAGTGCACAGTTTTGGTCCGTTTCTGCCTCGGCTTCCTTCAAGGGACTGTTCATTTTTCTCCACTAAGTGGTTTGTAGACAACAATAAGGTGGGGACAGCCATCTTTGGCTTGCTATACAGCAGTTGTTCCGCTGTTATTCTGCCCTCCCTGCGACCCAGAAATTCCAGTGCCCCAAGACTGGGGTGAGGAGAAGAGGGTCCCTTTTTAAATCGAGGAAAGTGAAGAGCATTCGAGAAGTATTCTGTTTTTAAACATGTGGACACGGCAGCAATCCTTCCTGTTCAGAGGTATGGCTCCCCAAAAATCTTTCGACATTCCACGACTCCCGTACCCGGAGGTCTGTCGCAGTGGTGGGTATTTTTGACCTGATTTGCTGTAAGACGATCGTACGCCATTTTGTATTCTCTGTCAAAAGCATCTGCAGTAATTGGAAAAAGAAAGCCCAACAGTTATAAGAGTCCATGGATGCAATCGGCATTCTTAGTTCAGACATGACTACTACTTCCATGAAGTTATGAAGTTATTCTGTAGCTCCCATTTAATTCTTTTTTTTTTAACTAACATTTTCTTTATTTTTCAATTTTTTACATTCTTAACAAAACATAAACATCAAAACATCAATCAAGTACAGCTTAAAAACTTACAGTGTAGAAGTTTAACTAAGATTTGCAGATTTCCATTGCCTTAAAAATACATTAACTTTTGATATACTGGGTTATTTGGAAGAATCTTTTGTTTTTCCAAGTAACTTAAAATAGGGAACCAAACGTAGACTATTTTCCTCTGGTACTGATTCAGAGGGGTGTTACAAACAGTGTATGATAATTTCGATAGTATAAAATATTCCCATAATTTTTCCAACCAGTTTTTAATTGTTGGAGCTTGTTTGTCTATCCATTTCAAAGCTATAAGATTCTTGGCTGCAGATAATAATACAGAAACACATTCTATATTTCCCTGTTGTATGGGCTCCCATTTAATTCAACGGGGCTTCCACAGGCTATTTTCCACAGTGAACTGTGCCCAAAGCAGGTTTAACGAAAAAGGAGGTTAGTCTTGTGTGAGGTCCTACTGTGAAATTTCCCATACAGATGGCACAATTTGTACTAGTCCTTACAAGTGTCAATAAGCGGAGGCGGGGGAGTGATTCAACATGCACAAGATAAAAATCTTGGGTGCCCGTGAACTGTAGTTTTTCAAAACCATGACATAAATGTTTCTTAATGTTGCATATGCTGTCCTGGCATACTAACATCATGATTTATAGTATATAAATTAATAAATTTGGAAGCTGCTGTAAAATTATTTAATACCAAAGTTCTTCCACAGTTGCTATACGGAGCACCTTTGTATGTTCACTTGAATCTCCTTGTAATTGAGAGAATACAATCAAAATTTTTGGGGACGATATTCCAGGTCTCAGTGATAGTATCAAATGCTGCAATCCGTTTAAATGCAGGCATGGTTACAGTGGAAGCAAAGCTTTGGATTAATGTCTTTAATTACTGGTTAAAATTGACCTTTACCTTTATGGAGAAAAAAACTAGAAGCTAAGCTGACCTATTACGGCCTCACAGAACAATTTATACATTCCTTGGGATATTTACGGGCCAAATCAGTTATAAGGCAAAGAGTCTTAGATATGGAACTGCAGGTCCGAATGAGTAAAATCAAGAATCCTATATTTGATCTAGCCACATGTAGTAAAGTAACTTTGGGAACATGTGTAAAAACTCCAGCTAACGCCAAACACAGAAGAATTTTTACACTCCTAAAATACAACACTTTGCCCTCTGCCATTTTAGAAGCCAGATATAATAAAACCACGAGAAGGGAATGTGTTTGTGAAAGGGGAGAAGAAACTTTGGAACATGTCCTCTTTGACTGTAGATTATATCAACACAACAGAAAGCTATCTATAAATCCCATCATAAAATCACATCCAGGGCATAGCAGGGGGATTCTTCTCTCAATTATGTTGGCAGATAAAAATATGAGTATTACTCGTATGGTGGGTAAATTTGGCTGGTTAGCCTATTGTATCAGGCGAGAGTGAAGAGCCACAACTAACCAGTTAAATTTAATTTTTACTTGATCTGTACTGGAATTTATAAATATTTTTAATATTTTAATGTTTATACTGTCATTGAAGACATATTATTTTATCATTGCTTTGATAGCTGATATATTAACTGCATTGGCTGCATTATGGTCTTTGACCGCAATAAACTCATCTATCTACCAAGGCCATAACAAACCAGAATCTTCCGGCACCTTAAGGCCTACCAAGATTTTATTGCAATGTGGATGAGAATTCCGTGGATGAGAATTCAGGCAGGAATAAAATCCTGTTAATCTTTATGGTGCCGTGAGACTGCTGATTTTTGCTGAAACAGACTAACGTGGCTGACCCCCTGGAATTATTGCAATCCACAATGAAATTAAGATGCAAGAAGAACCTCGCTGTGACAAATCTGAGTTGAGGAGGCATGGTTGACATGACCACTGTCATCTGTAGGCCCCAAACTCAGTGTTGGAAGCCAGCAAAGCTACCAAGCTGCCAGTCTGATGGATACATTGAATTTGCTTCATTTATTTCGTGTTCTCACTCTCTTGAGAGAAAACTTGGGGTTTCGGCATGCTTCTCCTCAAGAGATTCCCAGTCGAAGTGCGAAGAAGAACTCTTGCCTAGCAGGAGAAGTAGCCACGCAGTTCTACCACAGGACTGTCATTCTTGACTCACACAGAGTTCATCAGCCCAGGGACTTGGAGGTATGATCTTGTTACCAAAGTTATAAAAACGGCAAGAGCATCAGGTCTCTCGGTTTTTCCTTCTTTGTCATGGATTTGGCCTGATGGCAATACAGGAGTCCAGTGGGCGGCTCTAGGACTTTGCCATTCTGGGGACCCAGACGCCAGTGCTTCCTAGACTCTTTGAAACAGCCTGAACGAGAAGGCCACTAGAACCACAGAAGGCTCTATGATGGTTTGGTACTATTACGGCATCACCACGCAGTTAAGAAAAGCACCGGCACAAGGAATCCTATGTTATGTTTGTGACTTAACTTGGGACAGGAAAGTCAGCTGCAGGTCTGAAAGCGACTCCCGTACTTCTGCTTGTTGGCCCTAGTCAAGCAACCTGGTGGTGGCAGTTATGGAAATGTAATACTTCCTAACCCTATAATTGACTTGGGTTCAGGCCTTTATTCCTGTACAGACATGATGGGAGATTTTATAGGCAGTCAGAGAGAGAGAGAGAGAGATTAAACTCCGTTGCACTTGCAAGGTAAGAGTCATTTTACTCTAGCCCACGTTTTTTTTTTATGAAGTGATGCAATGTTCCCTCTAAACTGAGTTAGAGTGAGCTAGCTCACAGTTTTTTAGCCTCCGGCTGACACATTTTTGTCTTGGCTCAGGAAGGAGGGCTCCAGAGCAAACTAATGTATGCAGCAGCCGAATTGCTTGCTCACAGCTTTAATGCCAGTTGCTCACAAAGTAGGATTTTTGCTCACAAGACTCCACAGCTTAGAGGGAAGCCTTGGTGGTGAGGCCGTTTGGATAGATGTTTTGCCATGGGTAGTTTTTATTATTACCGTTGAAATGCCCACCAATCTCTGCCAGTCCCTCAGGTACCTTCCCTGGGGTTAAATTCGTGGGATGTATTGCATCCTTGTGCAATACATCCTTTCTAATCCTTTATATGCCAGCTGGCAAAAACCTTAGCAGGAGCTCACAAAACCAAACAGCTTCTAGAGATATTGGGATACTCTGACAAAACCAAAGTGAAAACAGACCCAGGAGAAGAGGAGGAAATAACATAACGCAACTTGTGGGAAAGGGGCAGAGATGAATATGTGAACAACGATGTGGAAAAGTCACACTGTAAATTGTACATACAAGTGACTCCTATGGAGCTGTCAGTTAACGGCCATAAATTCTGTTCAATAATTGTATGACTGCTACTGGGTGTGTTTACATGACCCCTGAAAAGGTGATTGATTGGCTTTCATGTGTTTTTCCCTCCTGATTGGTGAAAGGTCCCGCCCGGGAGTTCTCAACGGAGCCATGACTCCATAGGCATCAACTACGGGGGGGCTCGAGCCTCCCCCGAAATTTCCCGGGGGGGGGCTCAGCCACCCCCAGCAAAATGGAGCGCCCGCCGGTGGGGGAGGCGGGGAGGGCTGCCGGGAGCCCGGGGGGTGGAAGGCAGAAGGCAGCCGCCAAGGGGGGGGGTGGAGGGGGGGACGAGAGCCGGTGCGATGGGCGGGCACAGGGACTCCGCTGCGCCAGCTGGCCCCCCGACCCAGCCGGCAAGCGGGCTCTGGGGCTGGGGCAGCAGCCGGGCGGCCTGACGTTGGTTCTGGGCGGCGGGCAGCTGCAGCGTCGGGGGGAAGCGCGCCGCCATGGCCCGCTGGCTCCGCGACCGCCTGCTCTTCTGCAGCGCCAAGCTGGCGCCGCCACAGCCCGACTACATGCTGGCGGGGCCCGAGCAGCCCGACCTCCTGGGTCCTGGCCGCCTACCGGCTGCAGCGGGAGCGCAACTTCGAGGACCCCTAAGGGGCAGCAGCCCCCGCCGCCACCCCCCGCCGGGTCTGCCTCCCTGGGGCCGGGGGAAAAGCGGCGGGGACATGGTCCCGTGCACGCGCACGAAAGAGCCCCCGCCTCCCCCCCCCCCCCCGGATTTACAAAGTCTACGCCCGTGCATGACTCCCTCCTCTGGAATGGGTGCTCTGCTCCGCTCGCTTGCTTAGCTGCTTCGTTTGCACATGCCCACCTCAGTGCTTTGCTTCTTCCCTGCTATCTCTGTGCCCTGTCCTTGAACAGGAGTGCTAGCAGTTATGTGCCAGCCAAACACCCCGGTATTTTGTATTCTTCTTCTCCATGTCTTGAGAACTGAACTTTATTCAGATTTATTTATCATTATTCTTTGGGAACCCATTTTCCCACGTTTTCTATGGGAACTCCTGGCCAGTATATTTGAGCGCCTAAAACCCTGCCTAGTGATTGGTAGAATATCCTTAAACCATATTTCATATCCAGTATATCAATACCTGTAATCCCTAACCCCGGTGTTAATAACAGTGAAAGTGTTTGACTCCAATGATCTTCTCTACAAATAAAGGACTTACGGCTTAAGGATGTCAGAATCTGACATTTCCCGGGCAGGAGGTGGTTCCCCTCACCCACTCTACGTCACTCGCTTCCCCCCAGAATTCATTATGGCTGCTGGGACTGTTATCTGTGTTGCTGGACGTTTGACCTTAACTTCTTATCCTAACGGCTACTCGCCTGCCAGGTGCTTCTGTGGTAGCGGCCTGGGAATTGCTGGGGAGGTTTCTGTGGGTTGTGGGAAGGAATGCCTGATGAGCAGTTGCACATTTGGGCGCGCTTTCCCTGGGAAGCTTAACGGATATGTATGTTGCGCCATTTTTAATTAACCTGATTGGTGCCCCACCTCCCTCTTTGCTTTTGGATTATGTATAATTTACCCACAGCTCTATGCTCTGTATCCCTAACACAAGAAATGCTGACTACTATGAACCATTAAGCAATAAAGAGGACTTTTGTTTCCAGAAGGCCTGGCTTCTTGGCTCAATAAGGGTTCTCACAAAGGAGACCTGTTGTGGACCATATCTTTTGGGACATTCTCACAGGAGCTTACTAATCCAATGCGCCAATAGATATCTAGGGAATTCGTGGCCCTTGAGAAACAACAAAGACAAGTTAAAGCTACCTTTCCTCCTTGCTACATGTGAGTAGCTATTTACAAGCCTCATTTCGGGCAAGAGGCATCACCTGGCTTAAACACTTGCACTTCACCTTAATAGGGTTGTAGAATCAGCTACACGTTACCAATATTCTTTACGACTTCTGAGCCAGCTGTTTGCAGCAACCACTTTTATAAACACTTCGAGAACACAACAGACGGCTTACCTATATCGATGTTATCTCTTCCCAGAGCAACAAGAGAGAGAAATAATATTTCTCTATACAGACTCCTAAAAAAGACACAGTGAGAGAGTATTATTTGTTAGTTCTTCTGTACGAGGTCCTACGCTAGCTCTAGGTAGTGCCTTTCAGGCAACCTTGACATTCTTCTCCAACACACTCAAAAAGTAGTGATCTTCCACAGTGCTTTGGTAATAACGATTGCTGCTTTCATAAACAAGATGATAATCAGTGCTGAGCACCGGCAACACTGCTGGTGGTGGAATTAAACTCCAGGGATCCACTGAACAATATGGAAGAGCTTGATGCTGCAGCACTCAGAAGTTGAGGGCGCCTGAGAAGACCTTGGGGCAGGAGACCCTGAGAGTCCCAGGCAAGGGCAGGATAGAAGTATAATAAACACGGCTCATTTCGCAACGGGAGCTCCTTTGCATATTAGGCCACCCCCCCCCAATGTTAGCCAATCCTCCAAGAGCTTACAGAGCTCTTCTTACAGGGGCTACTGGAAGCTCTTGGAGGATTGGCTACATCAGAGGTGTGTGGCCTAAGAGGCAGAGGAGCTCCTGCTACGAAATGAGCTCTGAATAAATATACATATGTTTAAAGGATGGTAGCTTTGGGGGACAGATACCTGCTTTTTTTTGTTTTGCTGAGGAGCGGTGCTTTTTTGGTAAAAGAAAAAAAAAACAGAGGTGCCAGGACTTATATATAAGGTTGCAACTGACAGCCAGCATGGTGTAATGGTCAAGAGTGGCGGACTCTAATCCAGAGAACTGGTAGAAAAGAGCAAGAAACCAGTAGCACCTTAAAGACAAAATATGTGGCAGGGTAGCAGCAACTGGGAGAGCCAGTTTGGTGTAGTGGTTAAGTGTGCGGACTCTAATCTGGGAGAACCGGGTTTGATTCCCCACTCCTCCACTTGCAGCTGCTGGATGACCTTGGGCAAGCCATAGCTCTGGCACAGCTGTTCTCTCAAGGACAACTTGGGAAAGAGCTCTCTCAGCCCCACCTACCTCACAGGGTGTCTGTTGTGGGGAGGGGAAGGGAAAGGAGTTTGTAAACCGCTCTGAGACTCTTAAGTGAGTGAAGGGCGGGATATAAATCCAACCTCTTCTTCTTCTTCTTCTTTTGTGAGTCACTGCTCACTTCTTCAGAATTCTTCAGCAGACTCACAAAAGCTCCTCCTCTTTCAGCCCCATCTACCTCACGAGGTGCCTGTTGTGGGGAGAGGAAGGGAAGGCGACTGCAAGCCGCTTTGAGACCCCGCAGGGCAGAGAAAAGCAGGGAATAAAAACCAGTTCTTCTTCAGTCCCCTCCTCTGGACTTGGGAGAGCCCCCCTAAAGGAACTGGTACTGCCTCCCTCCTGAATTCTCCACAGAAGCTAAAATGGCTAAACTGAGGCTATCATATTATTGTCACATTGTGAGAAGATGAGACTCATTGGAAAAGACAATCATGCTAGGAAAAATTAAGGGCAGTAGGAAAAGAGGAAGACCCAACAGGAGACGGGTGGACTCAACCAAGGAAGCCCCAAAGGAGAGCCAGTTTGGTGTAGTGGTTAAGTGCGTGGACTCTAATCTGGGAGAACCGGGTTTGATTCCTCACTCCTCCACTTGTACCTGGCTGGATGACCTTGGGCAAGCCATAGCTCTGGCACAGCTGTTCCCTCAAGGACAGCTTGGGAAAAAGCTCTCCCAGCCCCACCTACCTCCCAGGGTGTCTG
This sequence comes from Lepidodactylus listeri, assembly GCA_029233225.1. Lineage (NCBI taxonomy): Eukaryota > Metazoa > Chordata > Lepidosauria > Squamata > Gekkonidae > Lepidodactylus > Lepidodactylus listeri. The sequence continues at coordinate 6,038,826 of JARCFY010000021.1, read as the reverse complement.
TTGTGGGGAGGGGAAGGGGAAGGAGTTTGTAAGTCGCTCTGAGACTCCAAGTGAGTGAAGGGCGGGGTATAAATCCAATCTCTTCTTCTTCTTCTTCTTCTTCTTCTCCAAAGGCCCTCAGGTTGCAAGACTGAAGAAAGGCTGTCAACTAGGGGACGTTTTGGAGGTCATTAATCCATAGGGTTGCTATAAGTCAGAAGAATAAGGAGGAGGAGGAGGAGGAGACTGGATTTATACACCCCCCTTCACTACCCGAAGGAGTCTCAGAGCGGCTTGCAATCTCCTTTCCCCTCCCCTCCCCACAACAGACACCCTGGGAGATAAGTGGGGCTGAGAGAGCTCTTTCCAGGACTGCCCTTGAGAGAACAGCTCTGAGAGAACTTGTGACTGACCCAAGGTCACCCCAGCAGCTGCATGTGGAGGAGGAGTTGGGAATCAAACCCTATTCTCCCGGATTGAGAGTCTGCGCTCTTAACCACTACACCAAACTGGCAGTGTGTAACACACAAACACCTCTCTACCTTTGCCTTTTCGTCTGCGGGCATTTGTTCAGTCTCTCTAGGATCTGACTCATTGGACCATAGACATCGTTCATCTTAATGCTCTTCACCATGCTTCGTAAAAGCTCGTGGCTAAACGAACTGTCCTCCTTCTGCAGCAGGCGGACCATGGGGTAATTCTGAGCTGCGGAAATGGGAAAAACAAAAAAGAGAAATATTTATGGTGGCAACAATAAAAATTATTTCAGCTAAAGGGTACAAATAAGGATATCTTTCAAACTGGTTCTAAATCAAACTGAGTAGATGTCAGGTAAAGACAGAATTGGAATAAAGGGTTACAAAAAAAGAAAGCACTTCCAGCCACCCAAGAAGAGCTCTGGCCACTAGCGTATTAGGAGAAACCAGGGCTATTTTGGGGCAGGAACGCACAGGAACGGAGTTCCGGCTGGCTGCCAAGTTGGCCACGCCTACAGCCTCCCCCGCCCCCCCGGTTCCGTGGGGTGACTGGAGAAGCCAAACTGATCCAGGGAGGGAAGGCAGTTTAAACTGCCTCCCCTCCTCGGGTTCCCCAGGCGCCCCACAAGCCACGGGGCACTTGGGGAGCCCCAATCCTGGGAGGGAGCTGCACTGTCAGGGGTGTGGCCTAATATGCCAATGAGTTTCTGCGGTTGGGTGTGGCCTATTATGCAAATGAGCTCCTGCTGGGCTTTTCCTACCAAAAAAGCGCCCTGGGAGAAACCAAACGGTTATTAGCAGCCAAGGCTGAAATAGGTCTTGGTTTCACTGAGATGCCTTCCACGAGCCCCTGCGCAAACCCTGCAAATTACCAACACGACTCCGATGATTTAGCTCAGGAAAATAAAATAAGACAAAATTTTACAGATTACGCAGACAGGATAGAAAATAAATTTTTGCAGGTATGTTGTAAGCTAAGAAACTACTGTATAAGACACACACACGGGGGAAAAAAAGAGGACCGACAACACAAAAAATGGTTAAAAACAAAAAAAATCAGCCTTAGCAAGATTGAGCGTTAACACTCACTCTCAAACACTAGAGTGTGGTTTTGACCTGCAAGACAAAGAGAGTGGCGTGAGCAATATTCTCACTGAGACATGGAAGCTGGGGGGGGGGGCAGGGGGGGGGGAGAGAAGAGTTATTTCTAAAAAGTGGGCTATTTCCAGATGTGTGATGCAAACAACTTACTCTGCGCATTCCACAGAATATAAAGGGGCTGGCCTGGGTCTTTGTGCAACTTCATGTTGTCCCACAACACCTGGATGAGTACATACTTGCTGTCCTCTGAGATACAATTTCGGGGTATCTGAGTAGGAAGACACAAAACACAGGTCCATGAACGCACACCTAGGAAATGCGAACAGCAGAAGTGAGCTCCAACCAGTGCTGCACCCAGTCCAGAAACTGAGTTTTCCATACCTTTGAATTTTTATTGCAATGCTCAGAGGACAGTATCAATCCCGGTAGATTACTGGGTAAGTCCAGGCGTCTGAAGTACCACACGAGATTCCAGAACACAATGGGGTGGTGGTCTACAAAGTCTGCCACTGTGATCGCATGATCCCCTTCATTCTCCAACAAACTTTCAAGCTCCTTCCATACGACAAGAGGGCTCAGGTAAGGAACAGTGATGGGTTCCGGGCTGGGTAATCGCCACTCCAGCCCCAAAGGGTCCTGTGGTCCAAACAGAAAAAAAATTAAAAATAAAAACTTAAGAACATAAGAACAGCCCTGCTGGATCAGATCAATGGTTCATCTGAGAACATAAGACACATAAGAGAAGCCAATGTTGGATCAGGCCACTGGCCCCTCCAGTCCAACATTCTTGTGTCACACAGTGGCCAAAAACACCAGGTGCCCTCAGGAGGTCCACCAGTGGGGCCAGGACACTAGAAGCCCTCCTGCTGTTGCCCCTACCCCCGTCAAGCGCCAAGAATACAGAGCATCACTTGCCCCAGACCAAGAGTTCCTATCTGTATCTTGTGGCTAATAGCCACTGATGGACCTCTGCTCTTTAGAACATATGAGAAGCCAATGTTGGGTCAGGCCAGGGGCCCATCCAGTCCAACACTCTGTGTCACACAGTGGCCAAAAACACCAGGTGCCCTCAGGAGGTCCACCAGTGGGGCCGGGACACTAGAAGCTCTCCCACTGTTGCCCCCCGCCCCCCTGCAGGCACCAAGAATACAGAGCCTCACTTGCATCACTAGTCCAGTAGCCTGTCCCACACCACGGCCAACCAGTTCAATCAAAGGGCCAAGAAGAATAGAGCAGAGGTGTCAAACTTATTTGTTACAAGGGCCGGATCTGACATCAATGTCACTTTGTCAGGCCAGGCCATGTGTCCCATGAAATGTAATGCCAGGTACCGGAGATATAAACTTTAATAAAGGACACAGGTAAACCCAACTAGCGTTATTATGTTCTACTCAAAATACAATGTCCCTGATGCCCACCCTCCGACATCCACCGCCCGTTACTCATTAGCACTAGGACAGTATACAGGGACATAATGCACAGCCTCTGTCATCAGGTAATGAAGGTAATCAGTTGTGCGTGGCCCAGGTAAGAGCCCTGGGTGGTATGTTGGACACCCCAGGCATAGAGGCTGAGGTCTTCCTTCAGTATTGCTTCCTTGACTGACCAGCGGTTTGCATGGGATAACGTTTCCTTATGGGATTGTGACGCGTTCCAAAAGGCGACCCACCAGGAGATTCCCTCCTTTGGCTAGTTTCTGAGCAAGACTATTTCCACCCCCTGCAAACGGGCAGTCCCTACTTTGTAGAAGTTACGATTGCGATGAAAATCATAACCGAAACGGAAGAACCGGTTACTCACTGCCGAGCCCCGCAGCGTGGTTGGCAGACTCCCCGTGGGAATGATGTGGCTGTGCTTGCAGCTCTCTCTGCCCTCCGCCTCCAGGGGACCACAGACACCGATGCTTCTCGACAGGGGGTGACTGATGCGCTCGCTCCTAGCGGCGCCCTGTCTTCTTCCAGAAGGGATCTGAATGCTCCTGGCACAGGTGGCGTCAGGCTGTTTTGGGTTGCTGAAAATAACAGACTGGTCAGCACACTGCTTTTGTCTGTTTCTTGGGCAGGCGTGTAACACGCAAGATCCTAGGCCGGGAGGATGAGAACAGTAGTTTAACCATTTCAGCAGAAACAGGCATCATGGCTCTTCCTCCTGCGTCCAAGCCATTCCTTTTACCTTCCCCCAGACAACCACTTACCCAAAGGATTACCATCTCTGAGCTTACGTTACCACCTTACTGATCAAGGCTTTAATTAATAATAACAATTTAACAACAGAGATTTTTTTTTTAATAAAATATCTCTGGGTGGAAGGGGGTATGGTTCAGTAGCAGAGCATCTGTTTGCCGTGTGGAAGGCCCTAGGTTCAATCGCCAGCATCTCCAGTCAAGGATCAGGTAGTTGGCAATGTGAAGAAGAGAAGAAGAGATTGGATTTATACCCCGCCCTCCACTCCCCAAGGGAGTCTCAGAGCGGCATACAAACTCCTTTTTCCCTCCCCCTCCCCACAACAGACACCCTGGGAGGTAGGTGGGGCTGAGAGAGCTCTTTCCCAAGCTGTCCTTGAGGGAACAGCTGGTACAGAGCTATGGCTTGCCCAAGGTCATCCAGCCAGGTGCAAGTGGAGGAGTGGGGAATCAAACCCGGTTCTCCCAGATTAGAGTCCGCGCACTTAACCACTACACCAAACTGTGAAAGATGTCCACCTGAAACTCTGGAGAGCCGTGTTCAGTCTGCGTAGACAATACTGATCTTGACAGACCAATGCAAAATGTGTTGTGTTTACCCGTTTGAATGCAAGCCATCCTGAGCAGATATTAGCGATGCAGTACATCCTGAAGAGGGATCAGAGAGGCAGGATTTTCCAATCTGGGTTGGAGGTGGTGGAAGTTGCATGTTCTCTGAAGATGGGCTGGACTTCAGAAAATATCTGTGACACGTATGAACAGTCATATGATTAGATGATTTCCCCTACACACACACACACACACACACACACAACAACAACAACAACTAGCACTGGGAGATACTTCAAAGCAAAACTCCAGTGGACAAACAGCCAGTTACCTTCCGGGGCCACGGAGGTCTCTGATTTCAACATTCAGGAAAGGCAAGAATAGGTTTCCGCAGAAAGGGCAGGTGGTGTTCAGGTTGGAATCGTCCGCTGTCCAGCCCGCCATGATCTCTTCATCGTGGACTAGGCAGTCACAGGTTCGACAACGTGAACAACTTGAGATGAGGACCTGTTGAAAAGCGCTTGATTGGTAACACCCTCTGCAATAATTCTGCCTTCGTCCGCAAGGATAAACTTTAATCTTGTGCAACACAGCAGCAAAAAGTTTAATTGAACGAACACAACCATTACCCCCAATCTAAACAGTCTTTTCCCCCCAATTACTTCAGTCAAAGATACAAAGTTTGAGTCCAGGGGCACCTTTAAGACCATCAAGGTTTATTTCTGGGTAGAAGCTTTTCTATCCAGAATTAAACTTCGTTGGTCTTGAAGATGCCCCTGGACTCAAATTTTGTTCTATTGCTCCAGACCCACACGGCTCCCCACCTGCATCTATCTTCAATCAAATATGTTTTCCACATGGAGCCAAGCTTGTGTGGTTTCGTTTCCCTGCTGTTTGTGCAGTTGCTGATAAATCCCAGCAGCAACGGGGCTTCCGCATGGCCGATTTCAACGCAATTTTCCTGTCACCGTCCCCTGGCAGTCCTTTTACTCCCAAGACTCAAAAAGCAAACAGGGTGGGCTCTACGGCACCATGCGACTGCTCTGGGGATTACTGTTCTACAGGGAGGGAGAGGACTTCAGGCGAAAACCCCGTCAAGTGCCTGAGCTCCAGAGAGTCACTGCTGAGACTCACAAACTCCACCAGAGCTTTCTGGAAACCAAGTAGATGCATTAGTCTCTGAGGCAGGGCCACCCTAACCCATCATCGACACTAGATGAAGGGAAGTGCAAGACCCAGCCGTGCCTTCAACAGGCCCATGTGGTGTATGGGTTAAAGCGTGGGACTAGGATCTGGGAGACCCAGGTTCAAAATCCCCACGGCCATGGAAGCTGGCTGGGTGATCGTGGACCATTCACACACTCTCCTCTAGCCTACCTCACAGGGTTGTTGTGAGGATAAAATGGAGGTGAGAAGGACGTAAGCTGCTTTGGCTCCCCACTGGGGAGAAAACTGGGCTAAAATGGAGTAAATAAATAAGTAAATAAATAAAAGAAGGGCTTCAGTTTAAGACTGTCAGAGAACTGCTCAGTGCAGAAAAGTAAACAAGAAACGTCCTTTCTTGTGTAGAACAAAGCGTGTTCTGTTGCTTCAGACCGACACAGCTGCTTTCATAATTTCCACGAGGGCCATAAAGTCCTGAGCACAGCCAGACAAGGCTACTAGAATCAATCCAGAACTACCGTCCCGGGAATCCACCCCCCCCTCCAAAGCTGAGACGCCCTCCACCACTTCAACCACAGCCAGGCAGACGATACACCATCAAAAGCCTCCTAACCTATCCCTGCAACAGAGAGCAAGGAATCAAAACCAGACACTTGTTTGCACTGGAAATCCGTGCAAGGAGACAGACACTTAGAGAGCCACAGCGGCTCCCACTGATTAAGCTGCAATGAAGAAGAAGAGTAGGGTTTTATACCCCGCTTTTCACTGCCCAAAGGAGTCTCAGAGCGGCTTACAATCGCCTTCCCTTCCTCTCCCCACAACAGACACTCTGTGAGGTAAGTGGGACTGTGAGTGCTCTGACAGAACTGTGACTGACCCAAGGTCACCCAGCTGGCTGCATCTGGAGGAGGAGTGGGGAATCAAACCCGGTTCTCCCAGATTAGTGTCCTGCCACTCTTAACCACTACACCAAATCTGCGGAACTACAAAGCAGTTAGGCCCAAGGCGTACAGAGATCAGCAAGCAGCGCCCTGTTTAGTGTGCCCTCTTCCATTCCTTCCCCCAAAGTGGCCAGGCTTTAAAACCCTTGAGCCTTGTTCTCTGATCCTGACCTCTCTGTGCTTTAATATATTCACACACAGCTCTTCCAGCACTTAGCAGATGCGGTCAAGGACACATCCCTGCCCCTAAAAATTAATTAGCTGGCTTGGTGGAAGGAAAAGCAGCTGCATGGGCTCTGCTGCACGGTGGAAATCAACAAATTAGCAGCTGATTTAATCTATTTATAGAGCCGACAGATGCATTTATGATAGATTTGCCAGCTCCCCCTTTCTAATGGCCTGCCGGCAGGAACCAATGATTGCTCATTGGAACGGTAATGATCGGCTCCTTAGGAACAATTAGCAAGGATTCTTCCATTAATATTAGGATTTTAGATTATTAACCAAGAGCTTACTCAGACGGATGACAGTGTCCTAAAGTGAACCAGAGGAAATTCAAGAAAGCAACCCTTATTGTTTTGGTCCCCCCCCCCCCCCATTTTGAAAAAGAGGAAATCTTTACCTCCATTGCATAGTTCTGGAACATGCTGGCGCTGCTTGTGCTGCAAGATGACAACAGGTCCGATCTGTCCGGCAAAGGGAACTTTGAAAGAGAGCCTGGAAGACAGGAGACTTGATGTTGGGGAAGGATTCTGACAGAGTACATCCTTGGCTAGGGTCCACTTGAAGCTGCCTTATACTGAATCACCTTTGGTCCAGCAAGGTCAGTACTATCCATTCAGACTGGCAGCGCCTCACTACAGTTTCAGGCAGAGGCTTTTCCCATCATCCTTTACCTGGAGATGCTGGGGATTGAACCTGGGACCTTCTGCATGCCGCGCGGGTGCTCCACCACTGAGCCACGGACCCTCCCTAAATGAAGCTCTCTCCTACTGAGTCAGGCCCTTGGTCTCTCAAGCTCAGTACTGCCTACTCGGACTGACAGCAGCTCTCTACGATTTCAGGCAGAGGCCTTTCCCATCACCTACTGCCTGGTCCTTCAACTGAAGATGCTGGGGATTGAACCTGGGACCTTCTGCATGCCGTGCGGGTGCTCCACCACCGAGCCACAGTCCCTTCACGAAGGCAGGACTCCCAAGGGATTCTGGGAGCTCCACTGGGAGGATCTGCTGCCTTAACCTCAAAAGCTGAGGAACACTCAACTAACCCTTCCTGAACAACAACTTTGGAACTTTATTAGCATTAATAAAGGTCAGGAAGAGAAAAGTAAAGAACAACAGGACAGAAAGTCAACCCCAGGTTCTAATCACTCTGCCTGTGGAGGGAATCCAACCAGCTCCCAGTGCAGACCAGTGCAGACCCAGCCCAAGGTGAATCAGGATCATGTCCTTCTTTATATCATCAGAATGCAGAGTCCCAAATAGAATGCTGAAAGTTGTTTTCAACCCCTGGTCAAAACCTACCCATGCAATCATTGGCCCGCAAAGACTGGCAGACTATCTTTTGAGGTATAACAGCAGCACAGGGGAAGAGGGCTGGCTTTCCATGGACAAACCGCACGGGGAGTGGGGCGGGGAAAGAGTTCCCCCTCTTTCCTCTTGTGTGGCCCTGATGTGAACTGGGTCCCTGCGTGTCTTCTTCCAGCATTTTCAAAGGGCTTAGAAGACGCACTCAAGGATCACCTGGGATCTTCTTGTTTTGACCCAGAATGGATCTGCTCCCCAAAGGAGGGGATGAACAGCTGATGGATCACTATGGAATGCCCCCCCCCTTCTTGATTTGTCCAGCGGCAAATGTTTTTCACCCTTCTAAGGCTGGTGTCACAAGACAAAAAGCAGCTGAGAAGTCTGCCCATTTCATTTCCTCTCCCCCTCCCTAGTATTTAACTACCTAAACCAAATTGAGATGGGGGGGTTGCAGTCTGATGCCTTCAAGAGGATAAAGTCATGCACTTTGAGAACAGTGGGATCAGCTATTGCTAGGGTTGCCAACCTCCAGGTGGTGGAAATCCAAACAAAACATCCATGACAAAAATGACGGAGAGTCAATAAAGATATATACACACACACACACACAATTACTATAATCATAGTAATTCTCTAGAAAACTCTCTTCTTCTGTCACTCACATGCAACGGATTTTGCGCAATAACAACTACCCATTTCACATAGATTGCTTTATCCGAGCGTGTAGCAATTACAATTAACGGGTAATTGTTATTGCGCAAAATCCGTTGTGTGTGAGTGACAAAAGAAGAGAGTTTTCTAGAGAGTCACTATTATTATAGTAAACCTTTTTGTGTATATATATCTTTATTGACTCTGTCATTTTTGTCATGGATGTTTTGCCTGGACTTCCATCTCCTCCCGTGATCTCTCACTTTTGGCGTCAACCTCCAGGTGGTGGCTGGAGAAAAACAGGTTGCTTACCTGTAACTGATAATCTTCGAGTGGTCATCTGTGCATTCACAACCATGGGTTTAGTGCGCCTGCGCTGAAACCATCGGTACTGTAGAAAGCTCAACGGATTTTCGCGCCCAGCAACTCCAGGCATGCATGGGAGCCCCACCACGCATGCCCAGAGGGGCGGGGCGCAGACATCCCACCAGTTCCTTCTGACTGCTGCAAACCAGACTAAATAAGAGAAGAAGACGAAGCCTGGCAGCAAAGGGGAAGGATGGACGGGTGGTGTGAATGCACAGATAGCCACTCAAAGATCATCAGTTACAGGTAAGCAACCTGTTTATCTTCGACGTGGTCTCTGTGCTTCACACCCATGGGAGATTAGCAAGCAGTAGCCTACCTGGAGGAGGGTGCTGGCAGGCTGTCACTGAGAGGTGGCAGAGAGGATAAGATGACCTATCGCGGTACGTCTTGAAGCACAAGTGTCGAGAACGTAGTGCCTGATAAATGTATTAGGTGTTGCCCATGTAGCCGCTTTAGCGAGGGAGACACCCTTGAGGAAGGCCGTGGACATCACTATAGCCCTAGTGGAATGGGCTCGAAGTGGGCCCGGGAGCGGGGTTCAAGCCAAAAGGTAGGAGAGACGAATGAATTCTACAGTCCATCTCGAAAACCTTTGGGCCATGATTTCAGCCCCCAGTTTACTGGCCGCATAGGAAATGAAAAGACGAGGGCTTCGCCTAGTCTGCTTAGTCCGTGAGAGGTAGAACAGTAGCATGCGACTGACATCCAAGGTGTGCAGAAGACGCTCCTCCTCTGATGTAGGGGTCGGAAAGAAGTCCGAGAGGAATACCTCAGAGTAAAGATGGAATTTTGGGCAGGAAGGATATGTCAGGAACCAAACGCACCCCATTCGGCTGAAAGCAAAGGTACAGGGGATCGTGCCAAAAAGTGAGGATTTCACCGACTCTCCTCGCCGAGGTGATGGCAACCAAGAAGGCCGTTTTCCATGAAAGGTGCTTCAGGCCGCATGTTGCAAGGGGCTCGAAGGGTTTCCTGGTGAGTTGACGGAGAACGAGAGGAAGGTCCCACATCTGAGTAGGTTTCTTAATCGGAGGATATAAACGTAGGAGGCCACGCAAGAAACGTTTTGAAAGAGGGTGGCCAAAAACAGAGAAGTTGTCTATCCTGTCATGGAATGCTGAGATGGCCAATAGGCTATGGAAGAGTGTAAGAGTCCAGCACCAGCTAGGGAGAGCAGGAAATCGAAGACTAGAGGCAGTCCCACAGTAGAAGGTGAGGTTTGAGTCTGTCCAAGAAGAGAGCAGAATCTTGACCATTTGTAATTGTAAGACCTGCGTGTGGAAGCCTTACCAGAGTTCAAGAGAACCTCTGCTACTCAGTCAGAGAAGAATGAAGGAGTCTCCAAGCTGTGAGTTTCAGCCATGGAACGTTGTGGTAGAGAAGAGGACTCCCCGATAGACAGCAGGTCTGGATTCGCAGGAAAGTGGTAATAGCGCCCCCTGACTAGGGAGAGTACTATTGGGAACCCGGGCTGTCTGGGCCACCATGGAGACACCAGGATGCAGTTTGCCTCGTCCTGAACTATTTTGCGAACTACACGGGTGAGTAGTGGCAGTGGAGGAAAGATGTACAGGAAGCTGTGAGTCCAGGGATAAGGGAGGCCATCTCCCAAGGAAAGAGGATCAACTCCCCCTCGTCTGCAGGACACTTCCTGTTGTTTCTGGTCGTGAAAACATCCGCCTCTGGGAATCCCCAGCGGCGAAAGACAGGGTCTAGGTGAGGCCGGGTGAGTTCCCAATCATGAAGGCGAACATGTCCTCTGCTGTGGAGGTCTGCCTGGATGTTCAGGGAGCCCGGGATGTGTGTGGCACAAAGGAAGATCCCGTTTTTGATGCACCAATCCCAAAGATGAATAGCCAAGTCGCAGAGATGACGTAAGACTGTGCCCCCTTGGCAGTTGATGTAACTCAATGCAGTGGTATTGTCAGTGAGGACTGCAATACACTGCACTCTGACAAGCGGCAGAAAGGCATGGAGGGCGAATTGAGTAGCCAGATAGTTGATATCCAGGTAGTTGATATGTCCAGGTAGTTCCAGGTAGTTGATATGTCAGGAGAGAAGGTGAGCATCCCACTTGCCACCTGTACAGAAGCCCCTGAGGTGTGCCCCCCAGCCCCATCTGGGGGTGTCCATTGTCAGTGTCAACTTCAGGATGGGTTGATGGAATGGAGCCCCTTGAAGTAGGTTTGGCTGCAGAGTCCACCACTCCAGAGAATCTCTGACAACCCGTGGAGGCGAAAGGAGGGTCGATTAGGGTTGGGAGTCTGGACGGAAGGAGCGGAGAAACCACAGCTGTGGTGGTCACATTCTCAGCTTTGCAAAGACCAGAACTGCAGTTGTTGCCGCCATGAGGCCCAGAAGGTGTTGGATGTTGAATGCCGTGGAAGAAGGCAGGGAGCGGATCTGTTGGGAGAGGGCAATGATGGGTAGCGCCCTGTCCCTTGGGAGGTAGGCGTGTAGAGCCACACAGTCCAGGTTGGCTCCGATGTATTGGACCCACTGCGATGGGCAAAGATGAGACTTGTCCTCGTTGATCTGGAGACCCAGGTCGTTCAGAAGGGACCAGGTGAGCCTTGTGTTCCTGAGGAGGGTTTCCCGTGAATCTGCCACTAACAACCACTCGTCTATGTACGGGAAGACAATAAGGCCTTGAAGGCGGAGAAAGGCTGCGACAACTACCATGGTCTTCATAAATACCCTTGGGGCCGTAGAGAGGCCGAACGGGAGCACCTTGTACTGGTTGTGGCTTTGGCCGATCAAGAAACGCAGGTACCTGTGATGGGGAGGACAAATATTCAGATGAAAGTAAGTGTCCTGGAGGTCAAGAGTGGCCATCCAGGCATTCTTGCAGAGGAGAGGAAGTATGGAATGAAGTGTGACCATGCGAAAGCGACGGTATTCTATAAACTGGTTCAGCCCCTGTAGGTCTAGGATAGGTCTGGTACCGCTGTCCCTCTTGGGTACTGCAAAGTAGCGGGAGTAGAAGCCTGTTCGTTGTTGTTGAACAGGAACTTGCTCTATGGTATCCTTGCGAAGCAGTGTGGTAACTTCTTGAAGGAGGATGTCTGACGGTGGGGTGGTGACGAACACTGGAGGGGAAGGAGGCTGAGCGAACTCTATAAAATACCCTCACGTTACGATGGAAAGGACCCAAGAGTCTGTGGTAATCAGTTGCCAAGCTTGGAGGTAACAGCTCAAGTGAGTGGAAACTCCGACTGAAGAATGGAAGTCAAAGGCCCTGTTTGGGGGGGTCTTGAAGCCTTGGAGCGAGCTGACTGTTGAGCAGGAGAATATTTCTGCTTGGGGGCATAAGGAGGTCTTTGGAAGCCCGGCGATGTATGGGGACGCCAGGACCGGTCAGGTGAACTTCTGCTACAGGACCGTCGAGACCAGGGGCGATGTTTAAAGGGCCTCGTAGAGGAGGAAACTCCCAGGGTACAAGAGGCTTTAATACTTTTGCCCATGTCTTGCAGGACGTTGTCAGTAGTGGAGTGGAAAAGGCCCAAGCCACCAAAAGGAAGGTCTTCATTGTAGGCCCTGGTGTCCACCTGGAGGTTAGTTGAGCGAAGCCATGAGTGCCAACGAAGTGCAATGGCAGATGTCATGGTTTTCGAAAATGTATCCAAGGCATGCTTGGATAAATTGATCTGTTGCTTTGCCAAGATTAGTCCCTCCTTTTGGATTTTTCGGGCTGCCAAACGTTTTTCCTCAGGAAGGGAGGCAAAGAGCTCGGTAAGTTGTTCCCAGAGGGCATACTGGTAGCGACTCATGCAAGTGAAATAATTTGTGATCAGGAATTCCACACCAGAGTCCTGAACTCGGTACATGTGATCCATGTGGCAGGAGGACACCGGTGCAGAAGAGGGTTTGTCCCATGGAGACTTGGCTGCCTGAAGGAGCACTGATGACATAGGCAAGGCGATGGAAGTCGACATGTCAAGCTGGACTACGTCAAAAACGGCGTCTGTGACTACTGGTTTTGGTTGCATCACCGAGAGGCCAAGAGAATGTGCCATCCTCTTCATCAAATCCCCGTAGGAAGTAAGGTCTTCAGAGGGTGAGACAGGCAGATCATCCGAGACCTTTGGCTTCAGTGAGGGGTCATCTGGGGAATTATGGGCCTCTCCTTCAGACTCCCTCTCTGATGAATCAGAAGAAGCAGACAGTGGGGGTGGAAGCGGAATTGGAATCCCAGTGTTCTGTCTCTGCTGCTGAGGCGGAGGAGGAGGCGTCGATACCGGCTGCTTTGGAATTGATGGAGTAGCCAGTCGATGTCGAGCGCCTGTCGGAGTCGGAGCTGGCATCGGTATGGAGGTGGGTGGTATCAACAGGGGTGGTGAGCGATGTCAAAGGTCCGCAATGCCAGAATCAGGCGGCTTGGAAATGGAAGCCAAAGGAGGAACATGGGACGACCCTGGAAAATGAGACCTGTGCATGGAGAAACAATCCCAGTCCGAATGGCCTGCAGGAGTCAGCCAAGGCATGGTCGCAGACAAGGGATAAGCTCTGTTAGGGTACTGGAAGTGGCGCTGGTCCCAAGGTATCATAGAGTGCAGAGGCAGTGAATAGCCCCAATGGAAAGGAACCGGCGACCTGTCCTGCCAGGGCGATCAATTGCGATGATCGGGGCGCCTGCCCCTGTCCAGCAGAGCATGATAGATTGGAGGCTCATCGATATCGATAGGTTGGCGTTGAGGGCGGCAGAGCTCAGTACCAATAGGCGAATAGGAGCGATTGGAAAAAGGTCATTTGGAGAGGGAGCGATTGCGGCGAGGAGAATGGGTGAAAACCTCTATGCGCTCAACCTCAGAGAAATCCTGGGTTTCCAAGATTTGGTCCAGCATCAGGGGATCCAGTTGCCTTACTGGTGAGTCCAGAAAATGTATGGTAGATGCCGCCGCGGCCATCCTGGGCACATCCGCAGCCAGGGCCGCAGCGAGGGCAGGCGGCGTGGTGGAGGCAGGAGGTAGCACAGAGTCTGCAGGTCCGGGCACCGAGCCCTTTTTCGGGGGCTTACCAGTGGCCGATGTTGAACTCTTGTGCCATTTCTCAGTCTTGTCCTTCTTCTTTTTAAGAGGCGTGGAGGTCGCGGACTCTGTCGGCACCGGACGCTTCGATGTTGTGTGGACGATATCGGAACCCACCTTCGACATTGGTGCTCCTGTAGAGTCTACTGTTGACGTCGACATGGCTACAGCGGTCGATGTCGGGGATGCAGGCGGACAATCAGAGTCCACGGGACCAGAGGATGGGGCGTCAGCAGGGAGCAAAGACGATTCCAGGAGGGCCACTTGAAGGCGCGCCGCCCTGTTCTTGCATGTCTGGTTGGAAAATTTAGAACAGTGCACGTAGGACTCCGGACGATGGGTTTCACCAAGTCAAAAAATGCACAGGGAATGTCTGTCCGGTGGGGCAAGCTTACTGCCACAAGAAGTGCACCTTTTGAAAAATCCCCACCTTTTTGCCATGCAACAAGTCAGGGAAATCCAGATTTGGGGGGGGGGCACCCGAAGGGCAGGAATTGACGGAATTCCCCCCTCAAACTAAAATACTTTTTTTTATAGAAAGACAAAGAAAACTTAGAAATAAAACAAGCAAAAAAGGTTGAAGAAATAAGAACTTTGAACTAAGAGCTTTCCACAGAAAGATAAAGCCAACTGACAGAGAGGGGTTAACAGCGCGGTGGTCAGAAGAGAACTGGCGGGATGTCCGCGCTCTGTCCCTCTGGGCATGCGAGGTGGGGCTCCCACATATGCCCGGAGTTGCTGGGCGTGAAAATCTGTTGAGCTTTCTACAATACCGATGGTTTCAGTGCAGATGCACTAAACCCATGGGTGTGAAGCAGAGACCATGTCGAAGATCTCTTGCGATTACAACTGATCTTCAGGCCACAGAGATCAGTTCCCCTGGAGAAAATGGCAGCTTTGGAAGGTGGCTGTATGGCACTGTAACCTGATGAGGTCCCTCCCATCCCCAAACCCCGCCCTCCCTAGTCTCCATCCCCAAAGTCTCCCAACCAGAGCTGGCAACCAGAGCTATTCCTATACTAGGACTCCTCCTCGCCATCAAGGTTGCTACTAAAGCATGTGGAAGCCCCGCCTCTTGAAAGAGATGGGAGGCGTCACTCACTGAGGGATGTTCTCCATAACCAGAGACTACACACATGACTCTTTTGTCCAGTGCAGTAGACTTTGGTGTGTAAGGATACCAGGATAATTTGGTGTGTAAGGATACCAGGATAATTTAAGAGGCAAAGAGTTCAGAAACTCCTCTTACCACACCGTGAGAATCGCTTCGATGAGCCGGTATGGGAAGCTGAACTCTCAAGGCTTGTTCTGCTTAGACCAATACCCTTCAACACAGAAGAGACGTTCTCTTGAGGAGACGACACGCTTTCAGAGTCATTGCAGATGTCTTCATCGGTCAGAGATGCGGATTCCGAATCCAGAGCCCCAAGGGAGGAAACACTTGCTCGGTCTGAGTTTTGGTCCTGAAAACAAGAACAGTCAGCTACTTTCTTTGCTTTAAAAGGAAAATAATTTGGAAGAAAGTTTACCTCCTGGGCTTAGTTACAAGTCTCACCAAAGAATGAAACCGGCTCTCCTCAAAGCTAACTGCTTTGAACACTGATTCAGGTGGGTGGCCTTGTTGATCTGAAGCAACAGAACGGAGTCCAGGGGCACCTTCAAGACCTACAAAGTTCAATTCTGGGTATAAGCTTTTGTGTGCACGCACACTTCTTCAGTGTGCATGCACACGAAAGGCTTATGCCCAAAATTAAATGCTGTCAGTCTTAAAGAAGAAGAAGAGATTGGATTTATGTCCTGCCCTTCACTCACTTGGGAGTCTCAGAGCGGCTTACAAACTCCTTTCCCTTCCTCTCTCCACAACAGACACCCTGTGAGGTAGGTGGGGCTGAGAGAGCTCCGAGACAATTGTCCTTGAGAGATGGCTTGCCCAAGGTCATCCAGCAGATGCAAGTGGAGGAGTGGGGAATCAAACTCGGTTCTCCCAGATTAGAGTCCGCGCACTTAACCACTACACCAAACTGGCTCTCCAGTCACTGTCACTGGACTCAAACTGTACTACTGCTTTCAAAACTGAAATTTTACTTTTATTAATTACAAAGGGAAGTTAGATGTTTAATGCAGCGGTAGTGCCAAAGAGCCTGACTCACACCTATGTTTACTTCTTTGCAAAAGACATACGAGATCTTAAGAACATAAGAGAAGCCAATGTTGAATCAGGCCAATGGCCCATCCAATCCAACACTCCGTCACACAGTGGCCAAAAATACCAGGTGCCCTCAGGAGGTCCAGCAGTGAGGCCAGGACACTAGAAGCCCTCCCACTGTTCCCCCCCCCCCCCCAAGCCCCAAGAATACAGAGCATCACTTGCCCCAGACTGAGGGTTCCTATCTATACTTTGTGGCTAATAGCCACTGATGGACCTCTGCTCCAGATGTTTATCTAATTCCCTCTTGAAGCCATTCATGCCTGTAGCCGCCGCCACCTCCTGTGGCAGTGAATTCCACGTGTTAATCACTCTTTGGATGAAGAAGTACTTCCTTTTATCCGTTCTAACCCGACTGCTCAGCAATTTCATGGAGTGCCCACGAGTTCTGGTCTTGTGAGAAAGGGAGAAAAGTGCCTCTTTCTCTACCTGCTTTAGCCCATGCATCATCTTATAAACCTTGATCATGTCACCCCTCAGCCGTCATTTCTCCAAGCTAAAGAGCCCTAAGCGCCTTAACCTTTCTTCATAGGGAAAGTGTCCCAACCCTTTTATCATCCTAGTTGCCCTTTTCTGCACTTTTTTCTAATGCTACAATATACTTTTTGAGGTGTGGTGACCAGGACTGTACACAGTATTCCAAATTAACCCAGTATACCATCTTCATTTTGAAAGCCACCAAAAAACGACTGCCATGGGTGGCTGGAGTCAATCGGAAAATGACTGCCGTAGGGCACTTGGGGCTAACCTCAAAATGTTGGGAAACTGGAAACCAAACATCCTTCTACTATGAAGTCAGTTGTTTCTAGATTCTCTTGACCCATGAGGTGGAGGAAAAGCCACGACTGGGTCTTTGCTTTGGGGACAAAGCAAATGGGCACCAGCAAGCCCCTCGGCAGGCACCACGGTGCCCCAAGCACCATGTGGCCACCAGGGTACTTGCTGACACCTTTCCTGGCGTCCACCAAGTGTTTTTGTTAAGTGGGCGGGGCCATGTGGGCTTTTGGCCGAGGAAGTCTTCTGATAGGCTACTGGAGAGTTGATGGCTTGTGCAGGTTTTTAAAAACACTGCCTTGGCCGCAGCTGCCACCACAACACAAGGATCTTTACCGTGTGACTGAAGGCAAGCAGAGGCAACTGTTTCGTGGCTGGTTCCACCTCCTGCGACTGCCATTTTGTGGCTGCACCCACCACGCTGTGTCAGAATTTCAAAGGCGCTCGCAGGCTCAAAAGGTTTAGGGACCCCTGAGATGCCGAATCACTGCTTAAGAGAATAAGATCTCAATGGCAAAGAATTCCAGGAGGACACCACAGCTGCTAGATTAGGGACTTCCTAGATTAAGTCCCCCTTCCCAGGTATACCGTCGTTAACATCACCTAGCATGTTAAGCTACTGACACCAAATAATAATAATAATAATAATAATAATAATAATAATAATAATAATAATAATAATAATAATAATAATATGCCATCAAGTCACAACCGACTACTCTGGCTTCTTGGAGAAATGGTTCCATTTCTTGGATTACATAGCTCAATCTAATCTCCAGCCAAATAATAGTACATACCTACAAATTTTGAATTCCCAACAGGCTAAACAAAATAGTTGATTGTACATCACACTACATATTTCAATATAATCCTAAATATTGATTGTGTTAACACAGGCACAACTACACAACTCACGCTCATAGTGCATTTAATTTTCGTGTTCACAGGCCAGGTCTATTACATAGTTGTTTAATGGTCAAGTTATTTCACTCACTCTAGTTAAACAATTACCTAATGCCATGAGGTAGTTAAACCCGCAATACTATATTATGCAATATGCGTTCTTGTTATCATTGGTTACTTGTTACCTCATACTACAATGGTTTGAATTTTCATTTGTATGTTGGTTATAATGACATTAATAAAAAGTAAGTAAATAAATAAGTCACAACCGACTTGCAGTGGCCTCAGGACGATGGGGTTTCCAAGGCAAGAGACAAGCGGAGGCGGTTTGCCGTTGCCTTCCTCTGTACACCAACTCCAGTCTTCCTTGGTAGTCTCCCTTCTAAGTACTAACCACGGCCAACCCTGTTTAGCTTCCCAGCTCCTTTGAGACTGGGGCTAGTTGGGGCTATGAAGGCTGCTGCTGTCACTGTAGCCCCACCAGTTCTGTGCTGTGATTTTAAAAGACCACCCTTCCCCTGTGTGATACTGCATGCAGACCATATAGGATTCAATAAGGGGCAAAGCTTCCTGAACCTCTTCACTGAACTTCATTTTGTTTTTCGCCACATCGCTGCTAGCCCCGGTGCTACTGAAACTCACCTTTGACGAGCCCGCGTATGTCGTGAACTTGGAGTACCACCTGCTGGCCTTCTCTGCAACTCCTTTCCCTGCTGAAAACATGCTGCTCTTTAGGACATCAAAGGTAGGAGTCAGCAGCGTATCCAAATTGAATGAGGTCGGAGAAGCAAGCGTCACTGCGCTGGCCATATCCTCGGATTGTCCCCTCGCTAGATTGCTTGGGGAGAATGTCGGAGAGGACCAAAGCCTGTTTCTCACTCTTCCTTCGTTTTTTACCTGGTAGCTTTTGGATTTGGGAAGGCTCACTGGCCTGGGTGAGTTCGGAGGCAGGCTAGATCTCCGGCAGGATTGCGCTGGAGTCGGACTGTGTTTACGCGTGTTCTTGTCATTGTATGCTTTTTGCAAGTCTATGCTCGGCGTGCGGCTCATTAAGGGACTGCTCATATTGTTCATATACATCTCTATTTCCTCAGCTAAATCTCGCCTGGTGGATGGGGTTGAGGCACTTTTGTCATCGGCTTCCTCCTCTTCCTCCGGCTGCTGTTCTGTCTCGGCTGCTAGCAAGGAGAGCGGATCGAATCCCGTTTCGACACCGGTTTTCTCAACTGCTTTGACTGGGAAGCTCATGGCACGCTGAATCCTCTTGGGCGTTCTGTTTGACAGCTTTACGGTTTTTGCCGAGATGGGCTCAGTGTCCAAGTCTTCTAAATCAAATATAACCGGGGATTCAGTCTTATCTGCGAAACTGTTCTCGAAGGGCGCGTCCTCGTCGCTGGATTCTTTATCCACCTCCCCTTTCTTATTGGGAGTCAGGGAAGAGGGTCTGATGTTAAGAGTCTTTGGTCTTACTCTCTTCTCAAACACTCTCGAAAGGATTTTCGCATCTGCGCCTAGTTTTTGGACAGCTTCTCCAGGACTTGCTTCTTGGTTGATTCGGTTTTTCGTGAGCTCCAGCAGGGCACCTCCGCTCAGATTGCGGCTCCGGTTCCTCCAAACTATCTGTCTGTGGTCTGCTGCAGCTGCACTCAAATGCCTGCTTCTTAAATGCCCAGGTTTAGAAACTCTCATTTTGTTGGTATCCTCTAAACAAGACGAGAACAGCAACCCTGCAGGGCTTTCTGAGATAAGAAAAAGCACATGCAGACCCTGCTTTAACCACGAAGCAAAGTAGCCAAGAAGTAGCCACCATAAGTTTTTACTAAACTATTCAATAGATTAGGGAAGGGATTTTATTTTAATTTATTTTATTTTAGCCCATTGCTTAGAAAAACCTGGCTACTGTACAAACAAATGCATTTAATGGGATTTTTCTCTTACTATAAAATAAAAGTAGAAACTGTCAAAGCAGAAGGTTTAAGGGTTCTTAACTGTATCTCTTTACCTGCGTCAACATCTCCTACTAGATCCGCAGCTTTGCCAACTGCACTGTGAACACGAACGATCCTTGAAGCATGCTTAACGCCATTGGAATGTTGATAGTTTAACGCAGGGAGGCAGTCACCACTCCCCTTTGCACTTTCTACCTCTGACACTGTTGTCAACAAACAAATGATACAGGTTAAAACTATGTCAGTCTTCGAAAACTTCCCTACACTGTCGGTCATTTCCCCACAGCCCAGTGGCGCAGGACGCAAGAGATCCGTAACCAGACCTCCTGACCTTTTTCTTTTCACTTAAAGGCAGCTGCGGAGGCTCCAGATTGGACCGGAGAAGTGGTGCCAGGGGTGTCTTACACAATAGTTTGCCTAATCTGAATTGCCCCCAGAGCTGCAATTATTCCTGCAGTGGATGAACAGTTAATAGTGGCTTCGGAGTGGGCAATTTAGATTGGATTGCATTGCTGGCTGCGCGTGGCACTACGAAGACTGGGGGAACCGTCTCCGAGAAGGACGCATGACATTGAGTGGGAATCAAAAAACAAACCCGTTTTGGATATTGCGCATCAGAATTCTCAGACGACTAGCTAGGTATTCACATTAGAAACATACGAGAGCTTGAGTCACTTTCTTTCTTTTCTTCCTTTGCGTCTCCTTTCTTCTGAGTGGCCCTTCTCCCTTGCTTCGCCGCTTCTTTGGACAGCCTGTACAGGAGATCGGAATGTTCCCCTATCACAATGTGAAAAACAAGAAGAACATAGCTGTGTTATTCTTCACTAAAAGAAAGAATAGTACACTGAAGGGAACAAGTGGGGATGATGACAGAGCTGAATAGCTGAGGGAGCAGCTAAAGGGGGACCTTTTTGCACGCTGACCATCTGAACGTTCTGAAATGGGATGCGATCAGGGCTCGGCTCCTCCTAAAAGTGACTTTGGAAAACGGCAGCCTGCTGTCTGTCCATGAGCATGAGACTGCGCTACCAGAAAGGCATGCTCCGTTTATGTGCACTCCGCATCAGCAGAATTTCTTTAAAAGGCATACTGCCATCAGTAAGAGCACCACATCCCTCACTGACCAAGGGGGAGCTTGTGCTGTTTTAAACTTACTTAGACCAACCTATCATAGAATCATAGAGTTGGAAGGGACCTCCAGGGTCATCTAAGTCCAACCCCTTGCACAAGGCAGGAAATCCACAAAGCGCCCCCCCTGCCCCCCGCAGTGACTGCTGTTCCACGCCCAGAGGATGACAAAAAACCTCAATTGCTTCCTGACCCCAAAGTGGCGATCAGCATTTCCCTGAGTGTGTAA
Organism: Lepidodactylus listeri; assembly: GCA_029233225.1. Lineage (NCBI taxonomy): Eukaryota > Metazoa > Chordata > Lepidosauria > Squamata > Gekkonidae > Lepidodactylus > Lepidodactylus listeri. The sequence continues at coordinate 6,017,672 of JARCFY010000021.1, read as the reverse complement.
GAAAGGGCCACAAGAACTAAGCGCTGAGGCAACCCTTCCTGCCCTCCCTCTCATGACCTGCCCAAGTTCGCAGGATCCGCACTGCTGTCAGATGGCCATCCAGCCTCTGCTTGAAAACCTCCAAAGCAGGAGGTTTTCATTCTCCCATCAGCTGTAAACTTAGTGACAGCAAGGCAATGGTGTCATTCTACAGTAGAGACACCCTGCCCCTTCTTACTTTGTAGGTTAAGATAGCTCATAGCGAGACTAGATCAAGCTGGGTAGCCGTGTTAGTGTGAGGCGTCTGCACTGACAGCAATAGATCAGACCTTTGGGTTAAAGCAAAGCTCTTTATTTCTAATACTGGAACAGGTACTCGATGTTTGTTAGAGATACAGAAAAAAGATGACATGGGTTAATATACCTTCAGGCAGAGGTGCATGCACATAAACATCCAATCAGAGTACATGCAAAAAAGCAGGAAGAAAATGGCAACCGTTTGTTCCCACCAAAGGTGGGAAAGTTATAAAAATTCCCTTCTCGCCCTGAGTGACCCAGATGTGCGAACTCTAGGCAAAACATTTGGTCATTGACAATAAAATAGCCTCCAAGATTGTAACAACTCTGATAACATACTCCGAGCCTCAAACGGGAGGGGGAGTGAACAGGACGAGATAGCTTTAGTTGTTTATGTGACGACTAGGAATGTGGCAGGCCATCCTCCCGGGAAGAAAGTAACACTAAGCAGGACAGTTATTTCTACTTCAAGGCAAGCAATAAAACATTTGGTGATAGTGAGGCACAAAGAAACAGAAAGTAACATTAGAGCAACCATAGAACAAGCAGGCTATTGTCAGATTCTGACAGTTAGTCTGTCTGTAGCAGCAGAAGAGAGCAGGAATCCGGTAGCACCTTAAAGACTAACAAAGCATGTGGCAACATAGGAGCTTTCATGAGTCACTGCTCACTTCTTTGGATACAGCTAAAATGGGAGTCCATCTGTCCTATATATTGGAAAGTGGAGTGATTCCAAAAGCCGAACGACATTAGCAGGCAAACGACAATATGTGAGACTAGGGAACTTGACAAAAGCCTTTCATGTTTGGCCCTTCCCCCTTTTGCTCATCACGGCAGTCTGTTCACAGCCAATCAGGTCATTTTTTGTCCACTGTAAGAAGAAGGTGATCTTAGCAATGATCACAAGGTACCCATCCATGTAATGATTACCTCTGCAGAGGTGGTTCTGGAACAACGCGCACAAAAGAAACACACGTGGAAAGCAGAACACACCACCAGTGATCCATGGAAGTACTTCAAGAGAGGCACATGAGCAAAAGCTAGGTCATGGTTGACTACTGTGAATAAGATTTCTTCCTTTCATGCACAACACTTTCCAAACCTACATGCCCCCCAACAACTGTTCCGAGGTCCCAACTCGTGGAGGTAAATTCTGCAAAGGAACCAGTTGCCCAGTTGCTCACACAGTCTAAACAACTCCTGCCAAACTGTTACAGAGAACACGCTCTGTTAAGTCAAACCAGATTTGAAAATACTGCACAGTGTTTCCAGCTGCCTGGCGCAAAAATGTGTCACGAAATGAAAAGGGATACGAATACTCTACCGGAAAGGGCTTTGTGGAAACCATTCGCAGGCTGCTTCCTTAGCACTCTTTTAAACTGTGTGACTCCCAAGACCACGTTCCTTATCTTCGTCCACAAGAAGTAGCCACTTCGATTGCTTGAAGGCCAGGTGCTTTCCAAAACAGCCTGTTCAATGAGCAATGGGAAAAGGAAATGACTGGAGCATCGTAACATGGACGATCTCAGCTTGAGAAACACACAGACACACGAAGCTGCCCTATACTGAATCCGACCCTTAATCTATCTACTCAGACTAGCAGTGGCTCTCCGGGATCTTGGACTGAGGTCTTTCACATCACCTACTGCCTAGTCCTTTTACCTGGAGATGCTGGGGACTGAACCTGCAACCAGCCACATGCCAAACAGAGGCTCTTCCACTGGGATGCAGTCCCTCTTCTAAAGCTTCTATTAAAACAATATAGTAATAGGCACAGGGAATGCTCTGATAAAGTAGCTTTGTGTTGGAATGAAGCTTCGGACCTCAGTTTTCCTGGTTCAACCATCTGGCCTCATATGTAGCAGATGAGGAGATAAATGTGTTGCTGGAGGATTTCTGAGTGCATACGGACAATCCCATCACTGTTCCTCATCTCTCACATCTAGTTTTTGATGTGCAAAAAATTATTTTCTTTTAGTGAGGAAGGATTCACCCCATGCAAGCCTCCCATTTCCAGCCTGGAACGGTACAATCCAGAGACAGTTTTATCACCCCTATCAACAACACATGAGAATGAGGTTTCTATCTGCAACATCACACTGAGACTTTTTTAAAAGTACAGCTATTTGGCCTGGCCCAGCAACAAAGCTCAGGCTGGGACTTCAAACTGGCAACTATGACATTCTAGGCCAGGACTTTTATTTGCTTCATTCACATCCCACCTTTCTCACCGACACTCAAGGCGGGTTATAAAATGAACACAATTCCGTAAGAACAGTGCAAAACATACAATCAACAGTGAATAAAACTGGATTACAAAATGCACTCAGAATAGTGTCATAGGTAAAGGTAACAGTTTCCCTTGCTCGAAAGTCAGTCGAATACGACTCTAGGGTTGCGGTGCTCATCTCCGTTTCCAAGCCGAAGAGCCATCGCTGTCCAAAGACGTTTCTGTGGTCATGTGGCTGGCATGACTAGATACCAAGGCGCATGGGACGCTGTTACCTTCCCACCAAAGCGGTACCTATTTATCTACTTGCAGTTTCTTGCTTTCGAACTGCTAGGTTGGCAGGAGCTGGGGCCAGAGACGGGAGCTCACTCCATCATGCAGCACTCGGGTCTTGAACTGCTGAACTACCAACCTTCCGGTCTGCAGTTCAGCGTCTTAACCACTTGAGCCACTGCAGCCTCTTTTAGAATAGTATCATACATACAGTAAAATGCCTGCAAACAACACAACAGAACTGGGGTTCAAAACTGCAGAATGACGCAATAAAAACACTATAAACAACATAGGAACAAAGCAATGAAAACTGCCTAAAATTTCTCAGGCTACTTCGAGAGAGCAAGCCCAAGTAGGTCTACTCAGAACAGCACTCAAGTGAACTCAGTGGGGATTGCTGCTGGCAAAGTGTCCTTAGGGTTACTTTGTTGGCGACTGATTGAAAACCAGGGAACCGACTCTGCCTGTATGAAGTATGACTTTTCTGGTATCAAAAGGCTTTCAAAATTACTAACCTCACTGTATTTCATGCGCCGCTTGCAGAGCGCATCCACCCAATTCAAACAGCTCCCTTCCCCTCAGCACCAGTATTTCACTTGCCTTGTTATAGTAACCGTACGTAATGGCATTTGGATCAACTCCAGCTTTTTTCATTTCAAAAAGGACTCTCACTGCTAGCACTGGCTGGCTGTATTGCCCACACAGCTGCATTAACACCCGATAGCACACCTGTAGGGAAGACAAAAGCGCCAGGACACATTTAGTGGCCCACTGCGGAGGAACTTGCACGCATCAGCAGTGATCACACGGCCTCCTTACCTCATCTGGGGGGTCGATCTTTTTGGCATGCATTTTTCTCAGCACGTCGTAGGCCGTTCTCAGAGCCCTCACTTTGGAATGGCACACCTTGACGTATGCAGGAAGGCAGATAAACCACAGGCCGTAGCAGTGGCGCAGCAGGCACCGGGACCACATTTGAGGAATAGACGAGTACCTCTTGGCGATCTTATGGGCTGACTTGATTTCCTGAGCCAAGGCAATGAAATGAACATGCTTTAGGCAGGGTAATGTCTTTGAAACTACCTGGGCTCCAGTGTTCCCTCTAAGTTGAGTTAGTGTGAGCTAGCTCACAGTTTTTTAGCGTCCAGCTCACATGTTTTTGTCTCAGCTCAGGAAGGAGGGCTCCAGAGCAAACTAATTGATGCAGCAGCCAAATCGCTTGCTTGCAACTTTAATGCCAGTAGCTCACAAGGTGGAATTTTTGCTCACAAGACTCCACGGCTTAGAGGGAGTATTGCTGGGGTCCCCTCCGCCAAAAAAGGAGGGGGGGGGAGAAAAAGTCAGAGAGAAGAGCTCTCCCCATCAACAACACGTGCAAGGACTTTGAAATGACATGCGTGTTAGGAGCCATCATGTCTCTCCCAACTTAGCGACTAACCCTATGAATTGATACCCTCCATAACACCCTGTCACTAACACCCTGGCTCAGGTCTTGCAAACCGAGGGCCGCGGCTTCCTTTATGGCATCAGCCTCTCGTGCTGGGACTTCCTCTCTTCCTATTCCCCCCCCCCCCTTTTTGCTGTTAAATCACAGCTGACTTATTGCGACCCATCCGGTGGGGTTTTCAAAGCAAGAGGCATTCAGGGGCGGTTTGCCATTGCCTGCCTCTGCGCAGCAACCCTGGGCTTCCTGGGTGGTCCCCCATCCGATCAGAAACCAGGGCTGACCTCGCTTAGCTTTGGAGACTGGGCTGGCCTGAGCTATCCAGGTTAGGACTAAACAAGATTCCTCTGCAACTTCTCTTGGTCATCACCAATACAGATGTCAGAAGAAGGAGGAGGAGGAGACTGGATTTATACCCCACCCTTCACTACCCAGAGCAGTTTACAATCCCTTTCCCTTCCCCACAACAGCTACCCTGGGAGGTAGGTGGGGCTGAGATAGAGCTTTCTCGAGAGCTGCCCTTGAGAGAACAGCTCTGAGAGAACCCGTGACTGACCCAAGGTCACACCAGCAGCTGCAGATGCGAAGAGCAGCCAGAAAATGTTGTAAAGCGTCAATGTCTGGTGTGCCTTCTCGGGCCAAACAACTCTTAGTGCAAACAACGACGACAACCAAAAACACCATTATTCCCAGACTGCCCATACCCACTCATTAGCCTGTCGGTTTAACTGTCTACCCACTCAGCCTTTGCCCTGCTTTGCCTCCCACAGCGTGCCCAGCCTTCTGTCTGCCCAATTCAGGCTGCTGGCTCTGACAGCTACATTAATTCCACTGGGGTGTCACGTCTCATCTCAGAAAAACCCGACGTCGCTAGTTCATAACTGGAGAGACGCAAGACCGCCTACCCTAATTTTAAAGTGCCAGAGTTCTAAATGCAAACTATTATCGGGGCAAAGTTAAGATGACAGAACTCCAGAACCGCGGATATAAAACATAAATATTCATCAGAGAGGCAGCAAGACCTGAAATTCATTAGAGGAGAAAATAAGCTCCTTAAACGGTTGCTTAAGCCACAAGACAGATAGAGAGATAAAAATCAAGGTACTGTTATCTGAATATTGAACAAGATCTGCTCTGTAGAAAGTAATGGCCGGAATCATCTGCTCATTACAAATGCTGGATAACCGGTGAGTACTGAAAACAATTTTTCATTAATTAAAGGCAAATCATAAGACTTCTACATGACAAAGGAGGTTAAAACTATGCCCAGCTGGCTCCAAACATCACCGCCAGGAGAGGAGATATCTCCAGGCACACACAGAAGGAGAAACCCGTGGTGGACTGCTTCTCCTTAGACTTCCGAGCAGTGTTCCCTCTAAGCTGAGTGAGCGTGAGCTAGCTCACCGTTTTTTAGCCTCCGGCTCACACATTTGTGCCTTAGCTCAGGAAGGAGGGCTCCAGAGCAAACTGATTTCTGCAGCCAGCGCCAAATTGCTCGCTCACAACTTTAATGCCAGGAGCTTAGTAGACTTTTACTAAGCTTAGTGAAATCCACAGCTTAGAGGGAGCACCGCTTCCCGGCTCTCGTGAAGAGATGGCATTTTAAACCATCACGGTCTGCAGTTTTGCAGCTTGACTACAGTTTCTCCTGTTCCTGCTGCCCTGCTGACCGGACCCGCTTTCTCAAAGAGAAACGGTGTTAACATTAGGGTTGCCAGGTCTTTCCTGGTCACTGACAGGGGATGGGGGGCGTAGGGTTGCCAAATCCAGGTCGGGAAACTCCTGGAGATTTGGGGATGGAGCCAGAGGAGGACAGGGAGCTCAGTGGGGTTCGGCGTCATGCAGCCTACTCTCCAAAGCATCCATTTTCTCCAGGGGAACTGAGACCGGTAGTCTGAACTTGAGCAGTAACTTCAGGGGGTCCCCAGGTCACACCTGAAGGCTGGTTTCACTGGGCAACGTAGAAACACACAACACAGGCCATAAATGGGCTCCAGGGGGCTGCTTTAGGTATACCCAGGAGGCTTCAGCATGGCTGGAGGGATTTCTAATTTTTCCCCCCTTTGAAAGGGAAAGGCACGAGGCTATCAGCTAGCTCTCCTGAGATATCCGTGGGTTCAGTTTTACAACTGAAGTCGACAGAGAAATGAACACATGGCATCCATTTACTGAATTCTATAAGTTCAGCTATGACATCTGCATTAATACTGATAATTGGATGCCTCGCAACTGCCCGCCCCTCGGACTGCTTGCCTCGTGCTGACCTTTTCAGCTCTCAGTGCCAGATGAAGACACGTTTCTTTTCCGAGACATCCTGTTGATTTGATTGGTGCGTGTGGTTTCCAACTTCCTTTAGTTTCCGAGACGGGCTCTTTGCCAATATCCTTCTACGGATTTTCTGTTGCTTTAAAGTGTTCTTTCTTTGCCCCAAGTTTTCATATCTTTAACCCATTTGCGATTTTTCTTCGGAATCTCCCTCTTTTTGTGAGGGCCAAACTACACAGTATGTTTACTGAATTGGTTTGGGGTTCCCCCCCACCCGGCTCACTTTCTACACAGACACATGGCAGCTGCGAGGATCCACAGGGCCTGACTCAGACCAGAACCACAGTGCCGGGGGCGGGGAACTCTGCCTCTTCCCCCCCACACCATCTTCTAGAGTCAAAATGGCTGTGGGTGGGTTCGCACATGCAGCTCTGCAATAGGGGGGGGAAATGCCCACCCCCAGACATTTCAGCTTAAGAAAACAGCACAGAGAGGAGGAGGAGATTGGATTTATATCCTACTTTACAATCTCCTTCTCTTCCTCTCCCGACAGCAGACACCCTGTGAAATAGGAGGGGCTGAGAGAGCTCTTTCAAGGACTGCTCTTGAGAGAACAGCTCTGAGAGAACTTGTGAATGACCCAAGGTCACACCAGCAGCTGCACGTGGAGGAGTGGGGAATCAAACCCGGTTCTCCCAGATTAGAGTCCATGCTCCTCACTACCACACCAACCTGGCTCTTCCTCTAAGAACATAGGAAGAGCCCTGCTGGATCAGACCAGTGAGGGTCCATCTAGTCCAGCATCCTGTCTCACACAGTGGCCAACCAGTTCCTCTGGAGGGCCAACAACAGGGTACAGCGGCCAAGGCCTTCCCCTGATGTTGCCTCCTGGCACCAGGACTTAGAGGTTTACTGCCTCTGGACATGGAAGTTCCCTTTATTCACCATGGCTAGCAGCCACTGGTAGACTTATCTTCCATGAATCTATCCAATTCCCTTTTAAAGCTGTCTATGCCTGCGGCCGTCACCACAAGGTAGATGGGAAGGCAGATCTTCCTTCCTTCCTTCCTTCCATCCATCCATCCACCTACCTATCTACCTACACACACACACACATACCCCCACACCATCATTCTCCCCAGTGGCTTAATTATTCTCCTTTCCTCCACTTTATCCTCACAACAATCTTGTAAGGTAGGTTAGGCTATGTGAAGAAATGCATTTTTCCCTTGGAGGTTTAAAATGATCAAAACCTTTACTCTAAGTTTTAAAAGTTTTTTTCCCTGTCTGGGAAGAGAACAGGTGGGGGGGAGTCCAATTGCTTTCCAGCTTACCTTCATACAAATGCTAATAGATCTAGCAGGAGAGATAATGGGTGGGTCAACTTCTCCCCCCTTCTCCAAGCAGGGAACAGAGATTTGGAGGCACTAAATACTAGAGAGGCTTCAGGAAGGAAAGTTCTGGAGGCTTCAGGACCTGCCCTGACTGAGTCAGTGGGTAAAGGAACAGATCTGACAAAAACTCCTTGCAACAAGGAGGAGCTCTCTTTGGTGCTGGGTCCATCAGAGCAGACAGAACTGTTAGCTGAGGTGTGGAAAAGGCGGCCCTTGACCACATGGCAGCTGAAGAATACTTCAAGGTAATGGCGACTCTGTAAAGATCTGTAACTAAGGCTAAGGAGCCTGTCCTATATTCTAACATCTGACAGGGCATGTATAGAGAGAGAGATTGAGGATTTGCATTTTACCTATTTCTGTTCAATCCATTACTCAATCTGGTGCTGTGCTAAAAGTATGCTTGTGCAACATTTTCTCTTTAATAAATACTTCATAACTTTGGATGTTGGTAGTGGTTCTCTGTACCATATAGACCTCCACAGTCTTGGACACGTTATTTTAAAAGGAAGCCAGGGGCAAGGCAGGCAACTGGCAAGGGGCCATTCCTCCAAGAGTGCACAAGGCAGTAAACGGTCCCCGTGATGACCAGGCGCTGGGCAGTGGGAGACACAGATGAAAGGCCTCAGAACTGGGAAGCTGAGAGTCCTGACCCTCCCAGTGGGCAATTCCTACAAAGGTCAGGTGGTGGTGGCAGGCTACCCAAGAGAGAAAGAAAAGCCCCTCCAGGAGTCTGGAATCTTGGAGGGCAGGGTGGAGCAGGACCTGCAGACCAGAGCAGGCCTGTTTTGCCACAGGCTGAGAGCGTCTGACTGGCCTAAAGCACCCAGCAAGCAATCATGGCACAGTGTGGATTTGAACCCCTAATGATTAGGCCCCTCATGATAGGGCCTAGTCTGACACCACCACACCATGCTGACTCTCAAGATGGCACCTCAAGATGCCCCTCTTTCCACAGCTCTATTGTCCCAATCCAAACTGGGGCCTCTGACTGCTGGGCAAGATGAGCTGGCTGTGGGGAAAGTTAGTAACAATGAGTTGTTAAAAAATGTAGTCTGGCCCTAGGCCTCTTCGAGAACCAACTTGCAGCCAAGAGGACTGCAGAATATAAATGCCAACAATACAGTGAACTGCTTCTCAAAATTGTTGCATGGCATGAAGATATTCTCTTTCAGAATTTGAATGGTGCCTGTTGCGAGGAGAGATGTGGTTATGTGAATTATTCTGCATGTGCAAAAGTGCTGCCGACTCACGGCGACCCTGTGGGGTTTTCGAGGAAAGCGATTAAGCAGAGGTGGGTTGCCACGGCCGTCCTCTGCAAAGTCTTCCTTGGTGGTCTCCCATCCAAGTACTGACCCACTCTAGCTTCTGAGACTGAACAGGATCAAGCTATACAATTCCATATCCCCATGGGAATTATTAACGATATAAAAAAATGACCAAAATGCGAACTAGCTGGCATTGCACTCAAAAGATTCCCAGGCCCCAGTTCCCCTTGTAGGGCTTTTATTTACTTAGGACCAGGACTCATTTCGTAGCAGGAGCTCCTTTGCTTATTAGGCCACACCCCCCTAATGTAGCCAATCCTCCAAGAGTTTACAGAGCTCTTCTTACAGGGGCTACTGTAAGCTCTTGGAGGATTGGCTACATCAGGGGTGTGTGGCCTAATATGCAAAGGAGCTCCTGCTATGAAATGAGCCCTGTTCAGGACAAAAGAGAGATGCCCATATGGAAATCATTGCCACTAAATAACTAACCAGACACTAGTAAAGAGCAACAGTCCAGTAGCGTCTTAAAGACTATCAAAATTTGTGGCAGGGTAGGAGCTTTCGTGAGTCACTGCTCACTGTCGAGGAACAGGAGTGGGCTGATCAGAATGACAGTAGAGAGAAAAGTTGCGCTGTAAAGCAAATTGTCAGAAGAATACAAACGGCGGAAGACAAAATGGCATTTAAAAAGGGCTTAGCAGTGATATGCCTAATTCTGCCTGCCAGCAAATCTGTGCAATGACTGCCGTGGATAGCGGAGAGAAAGGAAAGGAAAAGGGAAGATGAGATTCAATTATGGCAGGGAGCCTCCGGGGAGTCTGAAATCCTCTTTAGAATTCAGCACAGGCACTCAGCCTAAGTACACGTTATTGAGAAGCAGAGGTCCACACAGAACACTTGAAGCCTGGAATAATTATTTTTTGCAATGCCTGTATAAAACGCAAGACATGTTCCGGTTTGCCATAAGGCTCCCTTTCTATCATTTCTTCTCAAAGGGCTACGGCTACAAGAACACGCTGCTCAACATGACCCATCTTAGGCATTAAGCTCGTGTTACGCAGATATTTCTCATGTGAACTCTTCATTAAAGTCGGGACTGAAGGAACTGCTTGAAAGATCAACTGCCTCCTTTCCTTCCCCCTTTGAACCTCTGCCAGAAAGTAACTTGCTCTCGATATTTCCTGCTCTTCACAAGCACTTTGCAATCCAGCACGCAGGGCTGCTGACGGAGAAACTTTAGTCTCTGGAGCTTTATCAGCTATGTGGGGCCAGTTGGGAGGCTGTTCTTTAAATTCTCCAGTCTGCCTTGAGTCGCAGTGAGGAAGCCAGGCTTACAAACGAAGTAAATAAATAAATATAGCGGAACCGTGCCATAAGTTTTGAGTTTAGACTGCAGAGTTGGGAAACAGGGCGGCATCTGGACAACACAAGCTGTTGTTGCAATACAGCAATCCAGGGGTCCTTTTGTAGAAAAAGAGGTGCAGGAGCGCATTAGCATACCTCATTAGCATATGCCACGCCCCCTGACATCACCAGAAGTGTGTCAGAAAGGGAATGTCAGTTTCAGCCCCATTATACCCTATGGGCCATTGAAATCAATGGCAAAAACTCAGAGGGTATATGAGCGGCTGGAGGAAAGGGGGTTTGAGGGAGAGGCTCCAAACTTGCAGGGGAAAAGTAACACTTTTCCCTTCCATAGAGAACAATGGAGGGGATGGGACAACCTGTTTGGGGGCCCGTAGAATTGGACCCCCTGGTCCAATCTTCTTGAAACTTGGTGGGCATTTCGAGGAGAGGCCCCAGCAGCTACCCTGCAAGTTTGGAGCCTCTCCCTCAAACCCCCTCCCCCCCAGTCGCTTTTAAATTTGCCGCCGAATTTCGGTGGCAATTCGGCAGCCGGCCGAATCAGATCAGAGAATCTGATTCGGCCTGGGGCTGCCCTAGTGGCCACTCCTGAGCTGGCGGAGCTTTGCTCCGCCTCGCTCCGGCCCCAAAGGACCCCTGCAGCAATCATCTGCACCTGGCTTGGATTGTCTGCACAAGAAAATTCGGTTGCGTATGATCACTACCGTGCAACACTAGCACAATATCCGATGACATGTGGATGCAGCCGGGAAGAGACAAAATGTGTGACGTTTTCTGTAACCCCTCCAAACATACAAAGGCACTACAGAAATGCTTTCCTCAGTAGGGGCCATGCTGGGACACAGAGTGAATTCAAAACGCAGCACCCTGAGCCATGAAGGGTGTAACGTGGCTGTTGAGTACCTGCTTTGTTCTCCTGAACATGGGGAAGGGGCTGTTGGGATTGCTGGCTCTGGAGGGCACTCTGCTGTTCCGTGTTGTCAGGAGCCCCACGGGCCGCTCAAACAAGTCTTGCCTCAGCACAGGAAACCCATTATAGCTGAAAAGGAAACGCAGAAAAAACATTTCATTTACTGTAGATTTATGTCCTGCTTGACCCTCAGGGCTCGAGCCACGGCAGCATGGCTTCCAAGTGATGTTTCACCAGCAGTGAATTGCCCTTCGCAAAGAAGTGGCCAGAGAACACATGAGCCTAAGACACTTGCGTTGCTGGTCTAGGAGAAAGGGGTGCTTTGGAGGGGAGGGGGTACTTTCAAATATTTATTTACTAATTGTATCATGGATATTCCCCCCTCCCCGACCTCTAAGCTACAGGCTGGCAACAAAAGGCCTCTCAGCCAAACCTGGCTTCTGCATCTCACGGAGGATGCACGCAAGATGGGGAAGGGACAGTCGCTCAGTGGAAGAGCATCTGCTTCGCAGATGGAAGGTTCAATCCCCGTCATCTCCGATTCAACGGATAAAATAGGAGGTAATGTGAAAGACCGCTGCCTGAGACGCTGGAGAGCCATTGCCAGACTGAGTAGAGAGAGAGGTGTCAAACTCATTTGTTATGAGGGCTGGATCTGACTTAAATGCCAGTTTGTCGGGCTGGGTTGTGTATGTCATAAAACGTAATGCCAGGTATTGGAGATATAAACTTTATAAAGGCAAACCCGATTAATGATATTTTCTTACTCAAAATACAAATAAAAGTAATTGATTCCTAGCAGCGAAAGCAATTGATTTACCGGGGAACCCACAAAAGCCTGGCTCTCCCAGATCCCTCCACGCCCAGTTCTTACCCCTCCCACATTTCCCACAGAAATGGCAGGGCTTGAGGGGAAGACCTGAAAGAGAGGCTGTTTCCAAAACCTCCACGGGCTGTATGCTTACCACCTCTGGAGCAGAGAGTACCGACCTGGACAGATCAGTGGTCTGGTTCAGCGTGAGGTAGCTACGTGTGCTCAAGATCATATGTAACAGCATGGCCTGAAAAAAATCTCCTTACATTTTCTAACCTTCGGCCTGACAAAGCTCTGGCAACCTTGAAGGCTCGCGCGGCGTTTTGTGTCAATTTGGTTGACCCTCATAGAAGCGCGGTTCAGATTTCGTTCCCTAAGAGAGGCTGCCTGTCTTCCTGGCTGCCCAAGCAAAGGAAACACAGGCACCCGGAGAAGGGGATGAGGCCAGTGAAAAAGGACCGACTGGGGTTTGTCCCAGCTGGGATGCCGTCAGGAAACAGGCTTTCCCCGCTTCCCCTCAGTGCTGCCATGAAGCATCTCCTGGTAATTCCCAGGACCCTTCCGAAACCTACTTTTTAGTGATCTTTTTGGAAAGACTGCTGCAGAGCCAGGAGCGGCTGCCACATGGACAGGAAAACCCAGATGGTCTCAGTCCTACTCATCGGCGTAGACTACGGGGGGCTCGAGCCACCCCCGAAATTTCCTGTGGGGGACTGAGCCCCTCCCGGGAAAACGTCACGCCTGCGTCCGGCGCCTTACCGCCGCGCCTCCCGGGCCCTTCCGAGGCTCGCCAGCTGGTGCCTCTCCCCCCCACCCCCACCGGCCTGGCCATTCCTCCCTCCTTATCTCTCCCTCTTCCTCTTTTAGGGGTGAGGGAGGGAGTGGCCAGGGCGGAGGGGGAGGGAAAGGCACCAGCAGCACCGGCTGTTGAGCCTCGGAAGGGCCGGGGAGGCGCAGCGGCTGGCGGTAGGTTTTCCGGGGGGGGGGGGGGCGGAAACATCGCCCCAGCAAGCGAGCGCGCTTTGTGCGCGTGCTAAAGAGCCCCCCTCCCCCCGGACTTCAGAAAAGTCTACGCCCCTGGTCCTACTCACATCGGCATCATTTTCTGAGCTCCAGTCCCCCATGACAACCATCCCCCATATGTGGGTCTTTGTCATATGTCTGTTTTTAAAAAATCAGTAATTGTCACACTGCATGGAAAATGCAGGGAAACCTACCGTGTGGGTGCCCCACTGTTGCCGTCGTGTATCAGGAGACACAGCGGCAACCGGGAAATCACTCAAGATCGATGCCACATGGAAGAGGCCACTGGGGTGAATCAACTCTCTCTTCTCCATGTGGCCTTTCAGGAAATCGGGCTGCTGACCTGGAATCTCTACCGTTATTTAAAGCTCAGCAGTTAACAAATGAGCCTTCAGGAAAGGGTGGAATGGGAATCTAATAAATAAAATGTGCTTTTTAAAAGATGGACAGCTTCATTAGTATTGACTGCATTTCACACAAGGAACCTCTATAACGCTTGTTTAGCCTCTAATGAACAAAGCAGGAGGAGAAGCCCCCCCCAAAATCAATATCAACAATGTAAATTCATTTGAAAGAAGAAAACTGGATAGCTGGTTTAAAAAATGGACTTTCAGAAAGGCTAAAGAAATTCAATTGTAATAATGTTGTCTGACACGTATAATTCCCAAATTAATCACATCTGGTTTTAGCCTAAGCATCAGATGCTATGATACCTAGAGAGCCACCTGAGAAACAAGAGGCCTCCTCTCTTGCTCCTGAGAGAAGCAGGGCATTTATCATTTCATGTGAAATAGTTGTATTTCAAGAAGAGCTCCCAGAGACACAGGCCAAATGTGTGTGTGGGTACCTTCACTCTCAGTGAGGAGGGTGGGCTACGTATAAATTAATACATATCTGTTAAGGTCTAGGGACCTTGATCTCGCATTATGTCCTTGCTTGAGAGCTCTGGTGCATATGTAGAATTACCTCCGCAGAAAAGCCTCCTCTGTTTTTTTGAACGGAAAGAGAAAGACCCCACACCCCCCTCAATCGAAAAGGACAGGATGGCCTCCTGGGTGGGGGAGCTTCATGAGAAGGAGGAGGAGGAGGAGATTGGATTTATACCCACCCTTCACTACCTTAAGGAGTCTCAGAGCGGCTTACAATCTCCTTTCCCTTCTCCTCCCCACAACGGACACCCTGAGAGGCAGGTGGGGCTGAGAGAGCTCTTTTGAGGACTGCTTGTGAGAGAACAGCTCTGAAACAACTTGTGACTGACCCAAAGTCACACCAGCAGCTGCATGTGGAGGAGTGGGGAATCAAACCCAGTCCTCCCAGATTAGAGTCCTAACCACTACAGCAAACTGGCTCCCCAGTGGGCAAAGGCACGCAGGCATGCGCTTGGATTCAGTGTATGCACACAGCAGTCTGCAGGTGCAATCTCCCCTCCCTCCAAATATTCTTGAAAACCACTAATCTAGGTGAAGGAATGCAATTCTGCAAGGGTATATGATACTGAAGCAGGCATGAGTTCATTTCCATACAATCCTGCTGCAGTCAATGGGGACTAAAATAAAAGGGGTTCAAATGTCAATTGAAGTGGCTCACTTGCCCAAGGAGCTGTCTGCTCTGCGGGTGTTCTGATGGTGCACACCCCTCCTCTTTCCTCGCAGCACACCACGGCCCAGGCGAAGAGTTTGGTGACAGGGATGCCTTAATGTGTGGAGGCTTAATGTGTGGAGATGGACAGGCGAAACTTTTCGCAGCATGGAGGGAAGTAACATTCCATTAGGCCTCTATTAAAGAGGCAGAAATACCCTACCTGTGGAAATTATATACCTAAGGCTAAAATCCTAGAAACACTTCCCTGAGAGTAAACCCTCTTGAAGAAAATGGGGCTCATTTCTGAGTATACTGACTTAAGCTTGCGCCCTATTACCAGTCTGTTTTTAACAGAAATACTCCCAGAATGTGGAGGATTCTGCCCTGAAAACTGGAAGCTATGGTTTGCTGTTTCCTTCTGGTCAGAAGCAAAGCACGAAATGAAGTTAGTTACAGTTTACAAAACCATTCTGACCACAGCTTCCATTATAAGACAAATGTCGACAGTCACAACCTTGTCTAGAAACAGGTACTACAAAAACAGTCGTGAATTTTTATCTTGTATTATTTTAAGCAGTTTTATGCCAGACTCTTACTTCCTGTGTTTTAATGCAGATCCTATTCTGCATTTTATAACTTTTATCCTATTTTATTGTACTGTATTGTATTTGTAATGGCCATTGGCTATATGCAATAAATCGAACTCCTCCTCCTATATATTGCTACCAATGAACACTGCATAACAACAATGAACAGATTCCATCAAATCATAAGAAAATCCTTGTATAAGAATAAATCAACATCTCCGGATTTTATAACAACGACATTTCAAAAACCGAATCTTCCTCAGGAAATATTCTATACAGTAGTACAAGAGCTTTCATGCTTATATAGTGCTATCACAGAACCGAAATAATATTATGCATTTAGTAGCGGGGGCGTTGAGTTTTAAAATCCCCAGAGGGGGGGCTCTTGCGTGCGCATGCACAAAGTGCGCACATACACCGGAATCATGTTGCCGCCGCCACCGCCCCCCACCTGGCCACTCCTGCCTCCCTCCCTCCGTAGGTGGGCTAGTTGGGCAAATGCCCAGAGTGATGGCGTCACTCACGGTGCCACAGAGTTTCAAAGCGATTGCTAGAGCGTCACCCCGGCAACGTGCCCAGCGTGAAGCGATTGCTAGAGCGTCACCCCGGCAACGTGCCCAGCATTTGCCCAGCTGGCCCCCGGACGGAAGGAGGGAGGGACAGAGGAAGGGAGAGGGAAGGAGGCAGGAGTGGCCAAGTGGGGGGGGAGAGGCGGCGGAGGCGGCGGGCGGGCCTAGGAAGGGCCCGGGGAGGCGCAGCGAGGAGGTGCAGCAGCGGGCCCTCCATTTTGCTGGGGGGGGGGCTCAGTCCCCCCCAGGAAATTTTGGGGGTGGCTCGAGCCCCCCCCCCCGTAGTTGACACCTATGTTTAGTAGTAGGACACTGATCTCAAAGCTATTCAGGCTGCAAACATGCTACTCGGTTTCTGACGGATCTTGTACTACTGTGTAGAACACTTCCTAAGGAAGAACCGGTTTTTGAAACGTTGTTGTTATAAAATCTGAAGATGACGTTGATTTATTCTTATACAAGGATTTTCTTATGATTTGACGGAATCTGTTCATTGTTGTTATGTAGTGTTTATCGGTAGCAATATGCAGAGGGAAATTTTTTGTAAGTCTTGTTGACGACCTTGATTTGTGGGTCAGGCCCTCAGGACTGCTTTTTGAGAGCCTGTTTCTACAGCTTCCGTTATGACAGTAAGCATGACACAGGAGAAGTTCTGGAGCGGACACAATTAAGGAACATTGTTTGGCTAAGGTTGTCATGTCCCAAGGCAGCAACTCCCCACCTTTTCAGTACGGTGACCCACACGTCCAAATTTACTTTTGTGTGGTGACCCATCCGAGGCTGGCCCAAAGTGTTTTGGACCCTAGGCAGACTATGACCTTGGCATCCATCTAGTTCAGAATTTCGACAATGGCTAACCAAATGTTTTTTGAGAAACCAGTAAACATCACAGAAAGGGTGCAGCTGCTGTCAATATGAAATCTAAACAAGTGGCATTCCGACATCAGCAGCCTTCGCCTAGGGAGGTGACATTCCAGCCTTTGGCTGCCCCTCTCCTTCTCCACGGCTCCCTCTAATCCCACCTAAGAGTCTAAGAAACTCTTTTTAGTAACCATCCCCAAAGTCTCAACTCTGACCTGGAAGGCCGTAGTCAGCTATAAATATCGACTGTTAATTGCTGAAAGCCTCCCCACCTTTCCCATATCGACAGAACATGAATGTTGCTGGTCAAAACGGAATGATGCTGTAGATGCGAAAACAAGACAATTGGGCTTATGGAAGACAGAGAACTTGAGCAAAAGAAGACAAACTTTATGGACAGAAAAGTTGCTCCAAAATGATTGGGACGCTCTTCAAATAGATGCTAGACGAAAATGCTCCCCAGTTCATCTAGGAATTACATATCCCACCAAATTGACTTGCCTTTTTACTTAAACATGTTGACCATTCAAAAAATGGCTGTTGAAATATTCATCTTTTCCTGACGTAGCAAGATTAAGACTACTTCTGAGCAGCCTCTGCCAAAATTGCATCATGGATGTGGCAAATTTTTGTTTTGCTGTTATTTTAAACTCTTAACTGTTATTATTATTATTCTATTTATATATATATATACACACACACACACACACACACACACACACACACACACACACACATATAAGTTCTTATATAGGTTCTTACCTATAAAGCCCTATATGGCCAGGGTCCAACATACCTTAAGGACCGCCTTTCTCCGTACGTACCCTAGAGAGCACTACGGTCGGGGTCAGAACATCGACTGTGTGTCCCTGGGCCGAAGGACACCAAGCTGGCCAGAACAAGGACCAGGGCGTTTTCGGTGACGGCTCCTGTCTGGTGGAACGAGCTCCTGGAGGAGATCAGGGCCCTGCGGGATCTGATGCAGTTCCGCAGGGCCTGTAAGACGGAGCTCTTCCGCCAGGCTTTCGAATAGGAGCCGCCACCGATGATACCATCCACCACCTCAACATCTGTGATGTAACCCTGGTCCTGTACGGCCCTGGCATGGGGGGGGGGGGGGGGGGGCTGGACCTGCCATCAAGTTGCCATCAGAAGTGATATTTATGGAAGCTTTTATATGTTTATTGATTTTATAGGTTTTAATGTTTTGACTAGGCCTTGGGCCCATGTAAGCCGCCCTGAGCCCGTTCGCGGGGAGGGCGGGATGTAAATCTCAAAAATAAAATAAATAAAAAAATAAATAAATAAAATATAAAATAGCCTATGGGCTATTAAACCTAAATAAATATTGGTATTTTAGTAACCATCAGGACAATTCTTACTTGATCAACATGTACCTGGTGGAATTCTCTGCCTGAGAACATCTGCCCTGCAGGATTTGTTGGCTTTCTGCAGGGCTTGTAAGGCACAGATGTTCCGCCAAGCTTTCAGTTGAGGACAGCGACAGTATAATCCTGTGATTTGGCACCCTCGTACCCCATTTCCCCTTATGTCCTCTCCCTCCCATCTTTTACAAGTCTCTTCTGGGAGGTCTGCGATTTGCCAAATTAGGAACTCTACTAGCCATCTCGGAATTGATACATTTTAAATTAAGGACTGTTGTTTTCTTGTTGGTTTTAATTTTTTAAAAATGTATATATTTATTGTATATCCCTGTTGTAAGCCGCCCTGAGCCCTGCTTGCAGGGGAGGACGGTCTAGAAATTTAATAAAATAAAATATATATGCAGTAAAGAAAAAATGGAAGATACTGTTTCCAGAGTCAGATCTTGGTTTCCAAAATATGAAAAAGAAAGCAATGGAAAAGGCATGACGGCCACAACAGAGGGCTAGCCCACAACGCACTCTCAGGGGCTTCGTGAGCCACTTTTGGGTCCAGACCCACAGAAGAAGAAGAAGAAGAGAAGAAGAGATTGGATTTATACCCCGCCCTCCACTCCCCAAGGGAGTCTCAGAGCGGCTTACAAACTCCTTTTCCCTTCCCCTCCCCACAACAGACACCCTGTGAGGTAGGTGGGGCTGAGAGAGCTCTTTCCCAAGCTGTCCTTGAGGGAACAGGTGGTACAGAGCTATGGCTTGCCCAAGGCCATCCAGCCAGGTGCAAGTGGAGGAGTGGGGAATCAAACCTGGTTCTCCCAGATTAGAGTCCGCGCACTTAACCACGACACCAAACTGGCTCTCTGGCTGGGGAACAGTGTTCTAATGCATACCTGTACTGTGAAGGAAGCTCTTCACCGTTGGGGAGGTGAGGAATCTCTGGAGGAGTGATGAACACCGTATGTTCACTTCTGTAGGACTCATCCAGTTCTATAAGCCGTACATCACCGGTCCTATCCGTATCTACCTGAACAAAACAGATGAACAGGAAAATTCAAATATCAGGCATTGCATGGATTTAGACAGTATGTGTGTATACATTATCAATATCCCATCGCATTTCAATCATTCTTTTTGGAACCCGAAAAATTAAGATGAAAAAGACTCAAAGATAATTTATCTGGACATGAATTCAACATGTTACAGGGAAAGACAGCAAGCAGCACCCTGGGTGCTTATTCACTTGGATAATTATCCTGCAAATAATTTCATATGGTTTTTCCACACAGAGGATGATTTTCAGCCACTCACATCTTCTGGAACTTTATTCTGCAGGTTGCAGAGGCTTAGGGGCCCAGTCTGTCGAAACGTTTAGCCGAGCTAGCTCTGCCGACCTGCTCCGCAGAAGTAAATTGCTATTTCAAGAAATGACTATAAACATACAAATAAACCACAATTTTATTTGAAAATACCTAATCCCTTTACAGGAGCCTGTTAATCCAGGCCATCTGTAACTGGGGAACTTTTTCTAAAGGGTAGAATTGATTGTGATCAATAAAAGCCATGTCAAGGAACCTGCCACCTTCTTGAGACGCTGGAAGATGGGATGGAGAAAAGTTCAGTTACTTGGGATACCGATAGACTAGATAAAATCTGTCGGAAGCAGAACCTGGGCACCAGAACCAATTAGATAAACACAGTGCGAGGAGTGTAGAGGGACACACAGAGAGGGCAGCTGCTGCTCTTCACGCCCTCTTCCTCCACTGGCCCTGCTGGCCACCCAGCCAGCATCCCTGCATGCAGCAGGGGGGCAACTAGAAATGCGAAAACGCTTCAGTGAGCACCTGTGAGAGTTCTGCTCAAAGTAGTCAAGGATCAGATCTTGGTTGGTTAACCACAGTTCTTTATTCCTTACTTCTACATTAGTACAGCATCTCGGATTATTGTCAGAGATGAGACAGATTATACAAGCGGGTCTATTATACCATTCCAAGGAGTTTGAATTACCCATAGATAGCCAATCCCTGTAAGGGAAAATTGGCGGGCTAAAAGGTGTCCTGACCGTTTGGTTCTCACAGGAAAAAAGTGAGGTGTTAAGCAGTAAATTTCCTCTCCCAAACCAGACCCCTCAGATGTTTCGAGTTCACATAACAATCAATGGCTCCAAGGTTCTTTGCATGTGATAAGAGATGAGAGGCATCCTCCCTCGAAGTTACTGCCGGAGCAGCTGGAATGCGGAGGCAGGGATGTAAGGCCTCCTTGTTCTAACAAATCATTGTTGTCACCCTCCCGGCCTGGACAAGCATAATACATCATGGTTACATAGACCCCACTACATGATAGATACATAAGATAGTGAAGGCATGCATGCAAGATTAATACACTGTCTGAATTAGCAGATTCTGACAGCACCATGTCCAGGGCAAACCAAATTAGGATTATTATTTAAAGAACAACTAGATCCGAGACTGGGCATCCCAAGGAGGGCAGAAAAAAAATCTCTAGAAGCCCTGCTTCCAAAAGGGGATGGGAGAAGCCACCCATCTCAGGAACCCTCCTCCACCAAAAGAGAATGTATGCGTACACCGTGGTGCTTCGTTCTCCGCTGGGACAGACAACAGTTCACGTGAGCAGAAGTGGCAAGAGTCTGGAAAGGAAGGAAGGACATCCCGCTCTCCACGTCGTCAGGAGACAACCATCGTGGACAATCTGGGACTCAAAAGGCACTCTAAACTGCTCTCCCCCAGAGCTGCAAAAAACCTTACATTGCAGCTGGCTGTGTGTACTACTGGCGACGGAGAAAGGCTTCCAATACGCTTACTTTGTTTACGCAGTCATCAAAAAATGCCAAGCTTGTATCTTTATCACTGACAAAGGAGCACTCTTCAATGAAGCGAATAAACATCTGCGTCTTGGTCATCAAAGTGTAAAACTTCTGATGCGAACGATCACGACTTTTTAAGAATCCTGTTAAGAAGATAGTGGTACCATCAATATGTCCGTCACAGAAATCGAAGAAGCTGCATTCCACTAAAAATCGAGAATAGATGTACTGTACTATAAGCAGTGTTCCCTCTAAGCTGAGTTACTGTGAGCCAGCTCACAGTTTTTTAGCCTCCGGCTCACCCATTTTTGTCTTGACTCAGGAAGAAGAAGAAGAGAAGAAGAGATTAGATTTATACCCCGCCCTTCACTCCCTTGGAGTCTCAGAGCGGCTTACAAACTCCTTTCCCTTCCCCTCCCCACAACAGACACCCTGTGAGGTAGGTGGGGCTGAGAGAGCTCTATTCCCAAACTGTCCTTGAGAGAACAGCTGGTACAGAGCTATGGCTTGCCCAAGGTCATCCAGCCAGGTGCTAGTGGAGGAGTGGGGACTCAAACCCGGTTCTCCCAGATTAGAGTCCGCGCACTTAACCACGACACCAAACTGGCTCTCTAGGAAGGATGGCTCCAGAGCAAACTAATTTACGCAGCAGCCAAATCGCCCGCTCACGACTTCAATGCCAGTAGCTCACAAAGCAGAATTTTTGCTCACAGGACTCCACAGCTTAGAGGGAGCACTGACTCTCTTAAGAGGGGAGGGGGCATGCAGGATCTCTCTGCATGCCACACACAGTGGGTCCCCCTCAAGGCCTTGGAATTGGGAGGCGAGGGGGTCTCCAGCTCCTCCTTCCTCTTCCTCCTGCTGCCAGCTCCCTTGCTCACAGCCTACAGAGGAGAGCCGGGTACCCTCCCCACCAGGCCCCTCCCAGCTGTGGTTAAAGACGGCCTGAAAAGCCACGGGTGCCTTCTTCCAGCCCGTTCTCACAGGGACTCCCCTCCCCATGGGAGAAAGGGAGCCGGCCAGTCTTCCCTGGCGCGCTCCCAAGTGTCCGATGAAGAGCGGCTCTTTAGAGACAGGCCCCACCCTGACACAGCACCCAGCATCCATATCGAAACCCTCACTGATCATTATTGTGGTTTAGTTGCTTATTTATATTTATACCCTTCCCCCTCCCCCCCCCAAGGAGGACCCAAAGCGGCTCACACCCTTCTCCTCTCCTCCATTTTATCCTCACAACAACCCTGTGAGGAAGGTCAGGCTGAGAGTGCATGACAGGCCGGAGGCCATCCATCCAGCTTCCATGGCGGCGTGGGGATTCAAATTTAGGAAATTAGATCCAGATCTGAGTCCGACATTTTAATCACACTACCAAAATGGCTTCAGATGCAGCAGTCAATTAAATTCTGGCTAAAGGTGTCAGCCGGTAATAGTATTTTAAAAGGCCAAATGAAAGTGGAGAATAAGGGTGTTTTCACTGATGAGGCTTAACCAACCATAATCTAAATTATCCTTCAATACCAATTTAAAATCTATATTAGCCAGGATTATTTTATTTCTTTCCAGAGCTCCTCCCTGTATTAGTAGCAGCAGCGCCTCTCTTTCTCTCTCTCTCTCACTCACGCACAACTCAAATGTATTTTTAGCGTGCTGCGAACCAAAGCGCCCTAAAACTAGATCTGATACGCAATTCTGCCTAAAGCCAAATTTGAAACCAATTTGGAGAGTCATACTGAGATGAAAGAAACTATGGGAATGATAGAGGAACTGAAATAAGACTTTATGCTTTAGCTGGCTAAAAACTGCCCTGGCAACTCAGCACAATCCCTTACGGTTTCTTCAGGCTCCTGATTCTGTTCCTTTACCTTGCAGTTCAAAGAGAGAACGGGCATCCGTTGCTGTTTCCGAAGGTGCTTGGGTAATAGGCCTCAGGTAGGACCGGTAACCTTTTAGTAGAGAGGCCATGAAACAGAGGAAGGCCTCCTGGATCTCCGCATCTAATAAGTGCATCTTCTTTCCCGAATGAAAATCGTAGTCATTCATAGCCAGTTCCATCAACGCATCGTCCCTTGGTCTCTGCTGCACTGTGAATGAAGACGAAAAAGGGGAAATAATTGTCAAACGTTAACAAAAGAAAGTGGTTTCCTTTTGGTTCCGCGGGGCTTGTTTCACTGCCAACTTCATTAACTTGCCTTGCTAAAAGAAAAATGACTTATGGCCTCTTAAAGACTAATGAATTCTGGTGTAAGTTTTTATAAGCCGCAGCCCACGTTGTCGAACGAAGGACCGAAGGACTTCTTACATTCAGTTGGTCGATGGAGCTAGCTGGCAGCCGGGGGGGGTGGGGTGTTTAAAAAGAAAGTCCATAAGAGCCAGTTTCTCAGGGCATGGGTTTGTTATATCACATTGCAGGGCACACACGATGCCCAAAGCCCACCTTATTGATCGGCACTTTGTTAAGTCACCTAAATCTGGTTTAAATATATCTCACTGTTTACTTAACGTGGTGGGGAAGCATGCAAATCACTGGTTCCTGCAACGTACAAAAGACCTAGACAGGACCATTTATGTTCACAGAACAGTAGGTTGCTATGGAAACAATGACAGAATTGGTCTAGGTAGAAACTCAGTGACATCTGCAAAGAAAAAACGGCAATTTATGTAAAGTGCTAAAATATATACATCATTTAAGCCGGGTGTGTGTGTGAAATCAGAAAAGAACTCCTGGCTGACTGCTGCCACGTCCTTATTAAGCACTTTGATGAAATTGTTGACACTGAATCCCACCTTGGATGAGATATCCCCTTTCTGTGGACTACAACTATCAAATGATGATTTCCCACTGCTGCAGGGGACTTGTGAGCTAAGGGGACTTGAAGAGCTAAGCCGCTTGGGCTGCTTTTTAAGCACAAAGAATTGTTTTAAACCCACCAGGGACTGCACCTAGGTCACTCCCTTTTACTTAATTCCACAGGGCTCCAGAAACCACCAAGGGTTCCCCTCAGAGAGAAAAAAAAAATTAGCAGAAAGGAGGAGGAAGTGATGAAGGAAACCAGGAATTAGGATCCTCTGAATGGGGAGCCAGGAAATCTTATGATTACATTCTGTGGCTGTCATTTAAAGCCATCTTCATAGCAATTCTGATCTTTGAGAGCTCAGAGTTGCAGTCTCCCAACTGTGGCATTACAATACATGCATCTCCAGGAAGAGATGCTTGTTTCTGGTGCCTAAACCTAAATAAATATTAAAATATTCTAAACGTTATTCCCATTGTTCATATTTCAGAAACGCTTGAGAGAATCCTGGAGCTATTTACGGGGGGTGGGGGGGGAATTATTTGCACTGTTGTTATAATTCTGTTATTTGCTTTGAGCTTCAACAAGAAAAGTGGGTGGTAAACAAGAGCAAATAAATAAACAGGTTCCCTGCACATCACTGGCTGTGTTATGGGCAAGTGGACAAGATTTTTATTCATCTTTTTCTCTAAAATATAGTTGACAATTCCTTATGTTCCTGACTATATGCTAACACACAGAATTATAAAATCAGAGAGTTGGAAGGGAGCTCCAGGGTCATGAGCCCGCTTGCGGGGAGGGCGGGATAGAAATGTGAAAAATAAATAAATAAATGCAATCCAACCCCCTGCACAATGCAGGAAAGTACCTATCTGGAAATGCCTGTTTCTCTATAAACAGAGGTAATGGGAAATATACTTTATAACTCAGTGCAAATTACCAGAACATGTTGTGCCACAGCTGGGCTAAGTTTATCAGGAACAACATGCACATATTTTTTAAAGATACCTCAATTTTGGTTTCTATATGGACTTGTCCCATTTCTCTCTATGGTTAATTCTTTACACTGAGATAGCAGCAACTGTAAAAGGCGCCAGAGAGATACTGAAATCTGAATTCCCTGATGCTGTTTGCAGATATGAGGACACAAACCATTTATTCTGCCAAACTAACCTACTCCCATTTCTCTCTATGGTTAATTCTTTACACTGAGATAGCAACAACTGTAAAAGGCACCAGAGAGAGATGCTGAAATCTGAATTCCCTGATGCTGTTTGCAGATATGAGGACACAAACCATTTATTCTGCCAAACTAACCTACTCTAAATGGTTTCGGGGCACCAATTTATTACAAAGGACTAGAAGCAGTCTAAATAACAGCACTGAATGAAGCACACGGAAGAATCGTTTGGGCGTGAATAACAGACCTCTTTCACGTCACTTCCTCATAAACCTTCCTACTGTATCATCTAAGAACCATCTTTTAAATATATACCATCCGTATCAAGTAAGACACACCGTATGTTTTTTTCTTGTATTTGTCGAGTTAGTTGGAGCCACCTCCCCCCTGGTAAACAGCACATATTTCATAACTATCTGAAGACATGAACTGCTGTTGTGAACCAAGGGAAACCCCAGTCTTTCGGTCACTGCCCCACTTACGTTCTGCTAGCTGCTGAAACAGGTTATTTAAAGTGTTCAGCAGGTTTTTGCAAGGTTTCTTTGGCAAAATCTTCCATGCAATATTTCTCTTCTCTCCAGGTCTAAAAGAAGAAGACACATTTTAGTACTTACAGAGGAAAGTAAGGGGTTATTTTTAAAATTCTTTGTCAGATCACCTTTGGTGTACTTGTAGTTGGAAACAATGACCTTATGTGAAAAATAACGTTTAAATGAAGTATACAGAGATATTTTTAAAAAAATGCCTGTAAACAGGTGGCACCTCGCACAACGGGTCTTGTGCTGCTCTCAGATTATTCCTCCATTTGCTCCGCTCTGTTGCTGTTGGAAACCCTCCCATGATGAGCAGGGATTCCCCTCCCTCCTTTTCGGTGGGAACCACTGAGCAGACTCTTTGTTTCTATTAATATTTTAAAGGTTTTCCATTCCTCTGCCTCCATGCTAATTGATTCAGCTTCTCCCCTTACAGCCCACAGTCTTGCTGCCTCTTGGTAATGGTTATTTTCAACTGTGTTTTCCTTAAGCATGTGAGAGTTGCACAGTGGGATACCTGAAATCTGCATAAGCACAAACAAGCTCACTAATATTTCACTTTGGACCAGGTGTAGGGTGTGTGTGTGTGTGTGTGTGTGTGTGTGTTAAACACTTACTTAAACCCTCCTTGGACCACAACATGTTCAACAGCACATGCAGCTGAATAAATCATCCCTGTGGGGGCCCAGTTTCTGCCTGACGAAGGGGTGGACTGGGAAGCTTAGGAGCTATGCCAGGGATTGGATGATCTGGCTGGGGTTACTGCCGGGCAATGCTCCCTCTCAGCTGTGGAGCCTTGTGAGCAAAAATTCTATTCTGTGAGTTACTGAAATTAAAGCTGTGAGCCGGCGATTTGGCTGCTGCATACATTAGTTTGCTCTGGAGCCCTCCTTCCTGAGCGGAGACAAAAATGTGTGAGCCGGAGGCTCAAAAACGGTGAGCTGGCTCACGCCAACTCAGCTTAGAGGGAAGACTGCTGCCAGGGCCACCCTGCTGCCCTCTGCTTTGCAAATCAGTCTCAGAGCAGTTGGCAGGAAGAAGGCAAGGGACAAGGGCAGCACACCTGTGCAGGATCTTCCCCCCTCTGTTCGCCTTCAACTAATAATAGAAGTTGGACCGTGAGACCTCTGGGGGGGGGGGGGGATCCCATATCCCCCTCCCCATCACTGAGGCTGGCAAGGCTCCAGGCCCCACCACCTACCACTCAGCAGCTGCCAGCATCCTTCACCACTGGGCCTGGGCCCATGGGGGCTACCGGCATCCTCCTCTGCTGTGGCTGAGTTTGCAGTGGCTGCTGGCAATCACTGCCACGGCACCCAGGCGCCGAGTGGCGACCAGCGTCCTTCTCTGCCGCAGCTGCAGGAGCCCTCCTCCGCCTCTAGGCCCACTGAGCTGGAGTGGCTCCCTAACCATGCTGTTCTCCCTCTGAGGCGGAGGACATCTTGCTGGGCGATTCCCACCATCCTATCGGGGAGGCAGAAACAATTTTTTCCCAGCTTCCCGTTTCTTGCCTGTAGGAGTCGCCCTCTTCAGTTCTTTTCCTGCCTCAAGAGGGAGAGCAGCTTAGATCAGGCTTTGCCTTTATCTAATCTTTAAAACTCTAAGAGAGAGAGAGAGAGAGAGAGAGAGTTTGTGTGTGTGTGTGTG
Source organism: Lepidodactylus listeri (assembly GCA_029233225.1). Classification (NCBI taxonomy): domain Eukaryota; kingdom Metazoa; phylum Chordata; class Lepidosauria; order Squamata; family Gekkonidae; genus Lepidodactylus; species Lepidodactylus listeri. The sequence goes on along the minus strand of JARCFY010000021.1, from coordinate 5,990,460 downwards.
TGTGTGTGTGTGTGTGTGTGTGTGAGAGAGAGAGAGAGAGAGAGAGAGAGAGAGAGAGAGAGAGAGAGAGATTTCAAATTTTCCTGCAGACTTGGGGAGGCCAAGTTCAAAGATGTGTTTAGTGTCGGTGTGGCCCCAATACACAGATTTAGTTATCTGCAGAAGGGGGAACTTGTGTTGCTCTGAGTGTACAGATAAGGAAAAGCAGTTCAAGAGGAGGCTCATTTTGCTCCTTGCCCCTTCCCCCCAGCCCCAACTGTGTACCTTCTTGTGTCTATTATCTGATCATCCTTTTTCTGGCCTAATTTGGTTTTTACCAGACCACTGTCTGCACCTTGCTGTGGTGTAAGGTTGGCAGTTGGTTTACAGAGCCGGGAAAGAATCTTACTTTGCTCCCTGACTGGCTGTGCGTGGCAGGACTGCAGCTGGGTTGGCGCGGACAGTTAGTTCATTAGACACTATCAGAACTTGCAAGTGTAGCAGAGGGCAGGAATTGCACTAGGGGCAACCATGATGATGGGTTCCCTACAAACTTGGGGGGGGGGGGCTTCAGGGGCTCAGAGGCTTTCCCACTGAGGGGACTAAGTCACCCCTCCACACTGAAGGGCAGAGGGCTTAAGGATTCATTTGCATCTTTCGCAGTCAGGAGTCACCCCTCTATCCAGGGCTGCCCAGCAGCGGAACAACCTGTCCACAACTGCCCTCTTTCATTCAAAATAATGAACCTTCTGCTCCGTAATGGAAAGAATCTACTTTATACCCAAGTCCACATGCACATCTCCTATTCACTCCTTGCCCACTGCTGTTCGGAAGGTTCTACTGATCCCTTGAACTCCAAGAGAATTTTGAACAGCTGCCCTAATCCAGTAAGCGATTAAAAAACAGGACTCTTCAGTGGAACATCAAAGAAGCTCAGGTGCAACAGTTAATCTATTATAAACTGAATCAATGGTATTATTAACATTATAATCTCCAACTACTTTAACCACCATTTTCCCTTCTCAGAGGACCCTGGTAATTGTAGGTTTTTTGGGGGGGCGGAGGCACAGAGAATTCTCATCCACAGTAGCAAACAACAATTCCCACGATCCTTTGGGAGAAACTGTGACAATTAAATTGGTATGTGTAAGTAACATAGTTGTACAAAAATACTGATCTCCTTCCATCTCCTGGGGGGGGGGGGGGATTAAGGATCAGTTATATCTTCAAACCGAGGTAAACTACCAAAATCACCTTATATGCGTTAACAAAATTACAAATTGAGAGCAGCTAAGTTTAAAAAACAACGGAACTTGCACACAACATTTATTTCCTTCACAGACAACCTTCTTATGCAGTTATTCTCCCTGATAAAGTCGGCAAAGCCTAGACCACCAAGAACTCCAGGAGAAAAATAATCTCGTGTCTGTTTTCAAAACGTGTGGTCTTTAGTAGCAGCCTTTATCAATGTAAGCTTCAACTGATGCTTTCAGGAAAGCGACCAACTTTCCAAACTGCAGAAATAATTAAGAAGTTACAATTTGGAAATGATTTAGAAGATTAATGTACATTTATTGGCAAGGGCAAAATGCTAAGGCAGTCCCTATGTCTGTGGGGTCCTCTGATAACAGGGAATAGTGTTGAGGAAAAGTGTAGCGACACATGGTTGGCATGCATATTTATATCTCTGAATAAAATAATAATAGCTTAATACATGCCCGTGCTCTCAGCCTCTGCCCCAGTTCATAATTAGTACAGCCCTGCATTACAGGGCTGGTTGTAAGAATTACAGGGATAACATATACAAAATATTCTGAAATATTTATCATGCGTAAGTAAGTAAGCCAGTTCGGGGCAGTCGTTAGGAGCATGGACTCTAATCTGGGAGAACTGGGTTTGAATCCCCACACCTCCACAGGCAGCTGCTGGTGTAATCTTGGGTAAGTCACAAGTTCTCTCAGAGCTGTACTCTCACGAGCAGTTCGCAAAAGAAGAAGAAGAAGAAGAAGAGATTGGATTCATACCCCGCCCTTCACTCACTTGGAGTCTCAGAGTGGCTTACAAACTCCTTTCCCTTCCCCTCCCCACAACAGGCACCCTGTGAGGTAGGTGGGGCTGAGAGAGCTCTTTCCCAAGCTGTCCTTGAGAGAACAGCTGGTACAGAGCTATGGCTTGCCCAAGGTCATCCAGCCAGGTGCAAGAGGAGGAGTGGGGAATCAAACCCGGTTCTCCCAGATTAGAGTCTGCGCACTTAACCACTACACCAAACTGGCTCTTTCAACCCCACCTACCACACAGGGTGTCTGTTGTGGGGAGGGGAAGGGAAAGGAGATTGTAAACCACTCTGAGACTCCTTTGGGTAGTGAAGGGTGGGGTAGAAATCCAATCGATGATGATGATGATGATGTGACGTGTGTGTGTGAGAATGAGACATGTCAAATCTACTGTCGCAGACAGAATGATCCCTCAAATCGAAACAGAACTTTCTGTTCACACGTCAGTTCACATGTTCGGCTGTAAAGTCATCAAATAGCATAAATACACATGAGAAAAGACATTATGGTCTTCTTCCCTCGGTCAGCAGAACAAGGAGATGGAGAAAACCAGATTCCATTGCTGTGCTCATTGCTAAATTACTGCAATATGGTAACGAAAAGTACTTTGTGCTTACTGTGAAATGGTGTTTGTATCTAGGTCGACGCAGCTAACATCTGGCGGAGGGTCATAGAGATCAAAGTATCTCGAATCAATTCCCACAATAAATGGGCACGGCGCAGTCAAAACATCTGCCAAGGCCAGAGGGCAAAGAGGAATGTACGGGCATGGCCAGTGGAAAGGAAATATCATCTTTTTTAAAAAAAGAAAAGAGAGAGAAAAAAACATACGCATTGGGATATAAATAAGCAGAAAAGCTTCAGACAGTTGTCACCGCGTGAAGCGCATTCAACATGAACATTAGTTATCAACACTGCCAACTCTTATTGAGATACTCTGGGACAGGTATCAAGCCCCCCTTTTTTAAAAATGTTGAGCACTTTGCCTTGTGCAAAAAAAAAAAAGATTCCTCCAGGAACTTCTCACATACAAAAGCCCTAGTAACACAAATGGGAGCTGCCCAAGAGCGTTAGCCGGTTCCCATTCACATCATTAGAGCTCGCATAAGAGAATGTTCCATGGGATCATGCCTGAGGCTTGCTTCGCCGCCAGTCCAAAAACAGAGCATTCTCTCCTGCGCTGGAAGACAGAATCGTCAAGCCTCAGATGACAAAGCAGCTTAAAAAGCCCATCTGCATAAACATCCTCTGGAGGTGAAGGTAAAACAACAAACAGAATACTTGGAACATGACACACAAACACACATCCCTCAGTGGTTGACCATACAGTTAGGGGGAGAGCTCCTTTGGGTTCATGGAACCTGTTCCATGGGATCTGAGATCCTGGCCATAGCATCATATAGAAGAAGAAGAGAAGAAGAGATTGGATTTATATCCCGCCCTTCACTCACTTAAGAGTCTCAGAGCGGCTTACAAACTCCTTTTCCCTTCCCCTCCCCACAACAGACACCCTGTGAGGGAGGTGGGGCTGAGAGAACTCTTTCCCAAGTTGTCCTTGAGGGAACAGCTGATACAGAGCTATGGCTTGCCCAAGGTCATCCAGCCAGGCGCAAGTGGAGGAGTGGGGAATCAAACCCGGTTCTCCCAGATTAGAGTCTGCGCACTTAACCACTACACCAAACTGGCTCTCTCAACCACTACATATAAACAGGCCTATTCTACCTCCTATGATTTGGACACTCGCCCAGAATTTTCAGTTAGTTCACTCAATGCCGCAGCAAGGCTCTGGGAAAAGGCAGACTATTGGGTCACAACTGGCTGACACATTGACTACCAATTTATTCCCAGGTTTAATTTAAAGCGCTGGTTCTTACCTCTAAAGCCCTGACCAGTTTGGAGGACCTTCTGGTCCCATACAAGCCTTACTGTCTATTATTGCCCAGTTAGGAGCGCAGACTCTAAACTGGGAGAACCGAGTTCGATTCCCCACTCCTCCACACGCAGCTGCTGGCATGACCCTGGGTCAGTCACAAGTTCTCTCAGAGCTGTTCTCTCAGGAGCAGTCCTCGAGAGAGCTCTCTCAGCCCCACCTCCCTCACAGGGTGTCCGTTGTGGGGAGGGGAAGGGAAAGGAAAGGGGATTGCAAGCCGCTCTGAGACTCCTTTGAGTAGTGCAGGGCGAGGTGTAAATCCACTCCGTTCAGCTGCTTCTTCAGCAGCTCTGCTCCAATGACCACCCCCCACTAACTTCAGAGATGGGGCGGGTGGCCAACAAGGACACAGTCTTTTCTACTGGGGTGCAAAATCTGGTGGCTTTTCGGCACCAGATAAAGACCTTTTAGAAAATTTCCTATGGCTTTTCCAGGCAGTTTCTTCAGATTTTGTTGGGGGGGGGGGGGGGGCTCTGTAGACTATATGCTTGTTACGGTTGGCCACTGTGCATAACTGAGTTTTAATTATTTATCTGATGTTCATTTGTTTGTTTTGCTGCTAATATTTTATATACATAATGAGCTTTAATTATTTATCTGCTGCTGGCTATTTATTGTACTTTTTGAATATATTATTTGTTTTGGATTTGATAATGAATTGTAAAGTTTGTTATCTTTTATTGTAGGAAACAGCCTGGTAAATTTGAAAATGGAGCATGCAGTGCACAAAAACGTCAATCAATAAATAAGTTTTTACACTTGTGGATATCAGGGGCTTCACAACGAAACATGGAGGATGTGTTCTAGTCCCTAGAGCTTTTGCGCATTCTATTGCCAATCAACTTTTCGGGGGGGGGGGGGGGGGGAGAAAATACTTACAGAGACAAGTGCTTCTGTTACACTTGTTAAAACAGAAGGCCGTAAAGAATGGATAAGGATTTTATGTTCAGTCACTGCAAATACAAGGAGGTTTACTGCATTCTCAGGCCCAAGATTCTGCAGAAGAGTAGAAAACTTTCCTCCGCTATCAAAGAAGAAAAGCCCAGAGATGAATAACTCAGCAATGATTGTTGAATAGCGCTAGCATTATATGGTGCTGAAAATAGGTAAAACGAAGCAACTTTGTCTTTGGTTCTCCCTCCTCTTAAATAAAGATACCGTATTTTTCGCTCCATAAGACACACCTGATCATAAGACGCACCTAGTTTTTAGAGGAGGAAAACAGGAAAAAATGAAACAGAAAGAAAGAGAGAGAGAGCGAGAGAGAGAGATAAAGGAAGGAAGGAAGGAGGAGAGAGAGAGAGAAAGGAAAAAAGAAAGAAAGGTGGGGACAGAGAGAGAGACAGAAAGACAGAAAAAAGGAAAGGAAGGAAGGAAGGGAGGGAGGGAGGGAGGGAGGAAGGAAGGAAGGAAGAGAAAGGAAAGAAGAGAGACGTGGGCATGCCATGCAAAGCCAGGCCTTTCTGTGCAAAGTAGCCACGGAGCTTAATCTGTGGGCGGGGCTTTCTGCTACTGTCTGTCTTAAAGGGGAAAAGCACTTAAAGGGAAAGAGTACTTAGCCTGGTGGGGTTTTTCCTGCCGTTTCCCTTTTAAGTCTTAACAGCTCAGGCCCAGCAGGGAGGGGCGGGGAAGGCTGGGATGCCAGCCTGAATGGCGTTCCCCTGCATTCCTGCTGAAGAAAGAGCCCTGCTACAGGTAAGAAAAGCTCCATATTCGCTCCATAAGACGCACACACTTTCCCCCCTCCACTTTTTTGGGGAGGAAAAGTGCGTCTTATGGAGCAAAAAATACGGTATGTATCAAATTACTTAAGAACACAAAGTTTTATGGCGAACTCCAGGGCAGTAGAGACAATATTAGTAAAACCTGCCATTCTTCATAGGAAAAAACTATATTTTAAACAATTCTAATTTTTTCCCCTCAGCATGCCAATGAAAGCAATTTCTCTCGCTCCAAAGGTTCACCTCTTTTTTATTTCCTTATAGCACATGCTTTCTCAAACTGCTGCACATCCCTCAGCTAATGAATACTCAGGTAAAAAAATTATGTTTTTACTTGCCTCAGTGGTAGAGGTGATGATATGGGTTGACTCAGGATCAAACTGTCATGAGGTGATAGCTTGAGACAAAAAAAAATAAAAAATAAAAAAGAGGTTTTCTATATGAACATTAATAATCTACGAAAGTACTTGTTAAAAATGTCTTTTTATCCGGTATCACAGCAACTGGTCATACTTAGCAACGATATACATGGTAAATAGCTATTAATTCATAGAGAGTGCCCCTGTTATTTACTGCACTTAGGATGATTAAAGACTTCACAAAGCACTTGGCACGGGGTGTCGACATGTTAAGCAGGTACTGTTAGGAGATAATTTCAGTCATCAGCTTCACAGAATTAATACTGTTGCTATGAATGGAACAACCCCATTGTTGGTGATGCGGGGCCTATTCATGGACTCACGGTCCAGTTCTGCAGCTTCAAGAAGTTCCTGCCAGCGCTGGTCTGTTTACTTATACATGCTAATGAGCTGGCTAAATAATTTAACATGGATATCCTCTTCCCCAAAGGTTTCTTCAGTGATGCCCTTGAGAAGGTACGCAAGGGCATCCAAGAAAAGAAGTCAGCACTTTGAGAAACAGCCCTGACTGGGAAAGCATCACCGTGCCCCGTAGGAATGTGATGAAGGTTGATCGGGGCCCCAGCCACGTGATGTGGTATTTAACAAGGCAGGTCCTGGTTCTCCAGTTCTGATTTGTTTTCCCTGCAACCAAGCAGCAGCTTTTCCCAAAGTCTGTGGGACCCACTTCAGCTCAGGGAAATGCCACAGGGGACAGGGGGAGGCAGGAGTTATTAGCCCCATTTTGGAAAGCCGTGTGTACCTGGAGGTTTTTTGTCATCTTCTGGGTGTGGAACAGGGGTCACTGGGGGTGTGGGGGGGAGGTATTTGTGGATTTCCTGCATTGTGCAGGGGGTTGGAGTAGATGACCCTGGAGGCCCCTTCCAACTCTATAATTCTATGAGAAGTGGGGCGATTTGTCTTGTGTGATTTGACCCTGTGTGCACATCTTAAGACACAAGGAACAGCCCATGGAAATCTCAGGGATTTGATAGAGCTAAGAAAACTGCGTCATAGGTCCATATCACATGGACAAAAGAAAAAAGGAGGAGGAACTCTTCAAACGAACAGCAGTTCAGAAGGGTATAACATTTAGGTGAAAAGAAAAGGTGTGCAAAAAAAACCCCACCATGAGCCCACTAATTGAAAATGATAAATATTTTCAAATAATATATACAATAGAAGATAACAGCGTCAATTTTCACTACTTTTAGAGTACATCAAAAGTATAAGGGGCATAAGAGAATCGTACGAAAAGGAATAAATAATACTCAAAAGGTGAGAGAACAAAGTCTGAGTCCAGTGGGGCCTTGAAGATCAACAAGTTTAGTTCTGGGTATTAGTTTCTGTGTGTCGACACGCACTGAAGAAGTGTGCATGCACACCAAAGTTTATACCCAGAATTAAATTTTATCGGTCTTAAAGGTGCCAATGAACTCAAACTTTGTTCTGCTGCTTCAGACCAGGTGATTCAAATGCAATTCACCCAAAAGTTCAGAAAGCGATATTCCATTCAAGATGGTGCCATATGAAGAAATCTCTCATGCTTTTCTAGACTATATAATGCAAACTCATCAAAACCACTTCATCACTTGACAGCTGCAGCATCATGGGAAATTCCATGTGTCAATGAGCCCTCACTGCCTGATCTTTCATTCTCCTTCACACACGATGACCTCTAATGGAAGTCAATTCACATATTCACCCGTGGAGCCATCGAGTGCACAGTAACCCTAGATATATATCAATATATATCAAGGGTGGGCAAATTGCGGCCCGGGGGCCACATGCGGCCCGTCACAGAGTTTTTTGCGGCCCGCCAAGAAGATTTCAGGACTTCAAGAAAATTGAGCCTAAATTCAGTTTGCTCTCTTATCCCATCACTGCTGATATTGATACAGCACCTGAGGAGCTGCAGCTTGAACTTATTGACATGCAGTCAGATCACACTGTGAAAGAAATGTTTAATGCTGTGACATTAGTTGACTTTTACAAATCTTTGTCTGCTGAAAAAATTTCCATGTATGAAGAAATCTGCTGGGAAAATGTTCTCTATATTTGGGTCTACATATATTTGTGAGCAAAGTTTTTCTTGCATGAAGATCAACAAGAGTAAATATAGATGCTCTTTGACAGACATTAACTTGCAGGCTGTGATGAGAATCTCAACAAGCAATCTCACTCCTGATTTCAAAAAAATTGTAGAAAAGTATCTTAGGGTACATTTGTCTCATTAAACTCATTCTAAAATTAAATGTGCTTGCAGCTATAGACGATATGAAATTAGCACAATAAATAAATTGAATAAACTACCACTGTTTTAATTTATATTGATTTTATGATACAATTTATACCTTTTCTGAAATGCAAAGTTAACTAATGAATGCAATCATTTTAAAAGGTGCGGCCCTCCGCTAACCTCCGCTCCCACAAAGTGGCCCCCGAGCCAAAACAATTGCCCACCCCTGATATATATATATATATATATATAAATAAATAATACGAACATGCCAGCACGAATCAGCTCAGAAATCAACCAAGTATTAGCAAGGATGAATTAACAATTACCTGGACTAAAATTCTGGGCCTCTGCGGGGATGGAAAAGGAACTTTGTGCATAAAGTGAGAAATATGCCTGAGAAAGAGGAAATACTGATTTCAGCTTCATACAGCACAATAAACTGAACATGTTAGTATGATGACATTTTCACCCTTGCGTCAGAAAGAGGATACTTTCTGGCCGCCATTAACATGGGAGGGGCCATAACTCAGTGACAGAGCATCTGCTTGGCTTGCAGAAGAGCCCAGGTTCAATCCAGAGCACCTCCAGTTAAAAGGATCAAGTAGCAGGTGATGTGAAAGACTTCTGCCTGAGAACCTGAAGAGCCTCTGCCAATCTAAGCAAACAATACTGGCCCAGAGGGACCAATGGCCTGTTTCAATATAAGGCAGCTTCATGTGTACACACTCCCCCACAGTCATTCCCACAAAGACAGAGCAGCTCCTTTTCAATGCTCATGTGTAGAAAGGACCTAGCAGCTAGGTGTCGAACTCATCTGTTATGATGGCCGGATCTGACATAAATGTCACTTTGTCAGGCCGGGCCGTGTGTGCCATAAAATGTAATCCCAGGTACGGGAGATATAAACTTTATAAAGAAGACAGGCAAACCCTATCAACAATATTGTTTTACTCAAACTACAAACACGCTTAAAACATTAACTCCCTTACAGTATTTCCTTAAAGTATCTCTCTGATGCTTACCCTAACCCACTTCCACCGCCTGTTACGCATTAGCCCCGGGACAGTATGCAGGGCCAAAATGCACAACCTCTGCTATCTGGTGATAAAGGTCATGAACAGTTGCTGGATAAGAGCCCTGGACGGGCTGATTTCAGCCTGCGGGCTGTATGTTTGACACCCCTGACCTAGCCAATCTGGTGCACCAGGACTCATCAGCCAACAGACAGGAGTTCATATACGACAGGGATTTCTTATCTTCCCCAAATGATGTGAAACATCCAGCTCCAGCAGAAATGAGGGTTCCCAAGCCTCCCTGTTGCCCATAAACGCCAGCCTTTTCTGAGATGAAAGGTCCTGTCCGTGACAAGCATAACCAGAGACCACAACAGCATGTAAGAAGAATAAAATAAATATTCTCCAAACAACTGGCTCCAGCGAACTGTGCTTGTCTCCTTCAATACAGAGTTTCCTAAAACGGCATGCCTGATGACTCACAGGGGCACGAGGAGGGCAAACACGCTGTAGGGAAGCTAGCAAACTGAAATCAACAGAAGTTGCTCTGCCCAAAATCAGTTTGACCTGCCTGCCACAATAGCATTAGTGGCACATCTATAGCTTGAAAGAAAGGGGGAGAAAAACCACATGCTTTCTTCCAATTTACAAAAAGAAAATGATGCTTGGTCTCCTGGAAGCTACCGTTACATGTCGTGAGCAATCAGGCATGCAAGTATTTACAAAATGAGGAACAGTTTTGCAGCCACTTAGTCTTTCTGCAGTACCAGAGAACTGACTGAAAGGATCTAGATGGATCAGGGTTTAGAAGCTCAGCTCAGAACCCAAACACACAGTGCACTGTTTTTAGGTCTGCCTCATAGCCATCCCATGTCCAGTCAAACAGATGTGCTCCAGGAGTTCCCTGCTGAAACTTAGGGAGGGGCCGTGGCTCAGTGGTGGAACATTTGTGTGGTATGCAGAAGGCCCCAGGTTCAGTTCCCAGCACCTCCAGTTAAAAGGACCAAGCACGTGACGTGAAAGGCCTCTCTCTGCCTGAGACCCTGGAGAGCTGCTGCCAGCCTGCATGGGAAATACTGACTTTGATGGACCAAAGGTCTGATTCAAGAACTTAAGGCAGCTTCATATGTTCATATGAGGTGGAGGAGGCCTAATTTGGATCAGGAAAAAGGGGTGTGAGCCTTCCCACGTCTTGTTTTCCCAACCTAAAATGCCCTCAGAGAGCCACTGTTTGATCTGCTGGGGAAATGTACACAAACTGATGGGCTACGAAAAGGTTTCATCCAGGGGTCATTTTGAGCAGCTCGGGGGAGCTCAGCTCCGGGAGTTGGTGCCAGCCCCCCCCCCCCCCGGCGGGGGAATGCCTGCTTGTGTCCTGGCTGCCGCAAAATGACCCCGTCCCCTGGAAAGGTCCTTGTTCCTCCGACCAGCCTTCTGAAGGCTTCAGCCACCACTGAAGCTGTCCTCCCAGAATAGTGGTATTTCTGAGGCTTGGATTGGTAGCTGTCCCCTCTCTGCCAGCCCCCCCCCCCCGCGGGGGAATGCCTGCTTGTGTCCTGGCTGCCGCAAAATGACCCCGTCCCCTGGAAAGGTCCTTGTTTCTCCGACCGGCCTTCTGAAGGCTTCAGCCACCACTGAAGCTATCCTCCCAGAATAGTGGTATTTCTGAGGCTTGGATTAGTAGCTGTCCCCTCTCTGCCAGCCACCCCCCCCCCACGGGGGAATGCCTGCTTGTGTCCTGGCTGCAGCAAAATGACCCCGTCCCCTGGAAAGGTCCTTGTTCCTCGGACCAGCCTTCTGAAGGCTTCAGCCACCACTGAAGCTATCCTCCCAGAACAGTGGTATTTCTGAGGCTTGGATTGGTAGCTGTCGCCTCTCTGCCAGCCCCCCCCCCACCGCGGGGGAATGCCTGCTTGTGTCCTGGCTGCAGCAAAATGACCCCGTCCCCTGGAAAGGTCCTTGTTCCTCCGACCGGCCTTCTGAAGGCTTCAGCCACCACTGAAGCTCTCCTCCCAGAATAGTGGTATTTCTGAGGCTTGGATTAGTAGAGGTTCCCCCCCCCCTTGCATTCTGACATACTTTCAGTGATGTCAGGGGGTGTGGCATATGCAAATAAGTTATGCTAATGAGTTATGCTAATGAGTTCCTGCACCTCTTTTTCTACGAAAGGACCCCTGGTTCATCCCCGACAGGGTGTTCAGAGGCTGATTCAGGTTGGGAAAACGGCAAGTGTGTGGGGGAAACGGAAAGATGCATCCTCTCCCCCCATGCTGGAACCCTGAGCCAATCCGGGACCCTAGATGCCTATATTTCAACCAGTGTTCCCTCTCAGCCGAGTTAGTGTGAGCCAGCTCACAGTTTTTTAGCCTCTGGCTCACACCTTTTTGCCTTAGCTCAGGAAGGGTGGTTGCAGAGCAGACTGATTTATGCAGGAGCCAAATTGCTTGCTCACAACTTTAATGCCAGTCGCTCACAAAGAAGAATTTTTGCTCACGAAACTCCACAGCAATGAAACTCCCAGTACATATCCATAAGGTGGATCTGTAAAAAAGTCTAATGAGGCATTAGGTCCCCAGAGAATACATCAAATCATGATTTTCACTCATCGTAATTTAGAACCCCATCCGTGGTTGGAAAAAGCCACGCCACAGAGATTCTCACCTGTTTTCATTTCCCATCTGCTCAGCATTTCAGTGTCTAAGCACAGCGGCCTCTGAAAGTGGAACAAAACTTCTTTTCCGAGCCCACTTCAAATCATGGTTTTCCTTACAAGCCACATTTTGTCAACCGGCTTGTTACACAAAGCCACTGGCAAAACCGCCTTAATCGTGGTTTCGTGTGATGTCTGAACTGAGCCAGTGACGGGAGGCAGGAAACCCAAGCGCAATCAGAAACACCAGAGGCTGTGGCGACTGGTCACCTTGCATCATAAAATGGTACCATAACAGGAACAAAGAAATGCAAAATCTGTCACAGAACTCACTTCTCGATAGGCAGAACATGGGGACCGGAGATAGAATAACGGTACAGAAAGGTGAGAAATTTCTTGAAAGCGTCAAAGAAAGGCCAGTGAGAGAGAAGACAGATGCATTTGTTAGTCTGGACTGTTCTGGAACTAGCAGATTTCCTGTCAGGAGTCATTGCCAAGCCCAGCTGAGATCTCTGCTTCTCTGTCAGATTCTCATCAGGATATGTTTCGTAGAACTGAATAGCGGCACCATACACCTGCAAAGGAAAATATATTTGATTTAGCGGAGGTTGTTCTATCCGCTGTGGTATTCTTTCCTCGACTGTCACGTTTCCAGTTCAAGGGAAGGTACTTTAAGAGATTTAAAGGGGTGGTTCAGACATTACTCAAAATCATGGGTTTATTTTAACGGTGGTTAGTTTGCGAAACAAAAGCTGGTAATCCGCATTTGTCTCAGCAAAAGCTGTCATCAGCCCTTTTCCCACCCCTTTTCCCACCCTGAGGGGGGAGAGAAATATACAATGGGAAGGAGGAGAAACACACAACCTGTCAAGGGGGGGGAAGTGGACGCAACAAGAGGTGAGGAAGTAGGGGAAGGATTCCCCTTTCTCTAGCAAGTGCCCCCCCCCCAATAAATATCATTAAACACTTTCAACAGTTCAGAAAAGTAAATATACAGGATTCAGTGTAAACAACACTAACACAGCTTCTGGCCAGCAAGTAAACATGCAGAAGGTGTCAGTTATGTTTTATCAGTCTGTGCAAACATATTTTATCTTCACCACAAAAGCACCAATCCACAAAGAGATTTTATTGCAACAATACAATGCTACCTTGGTTATAACATTCGGAAGGTAAATAGTTACACTCAGACAGCATATCCACATAATCTCTGTATTTATTTCACACTGGCTAAACTGTGGATCGAACAAGATGTGAAAACAGAGACCACCGATTAGGATTCTTGCCTTTTTTTAAAAAAAAGCTAATTAGTAGCCCCACACAGTGGCTTTGAGGACTGGGAAAAGGGAATGCTTAGCACCTATCCCACTTCAGTGCCCCTGTTAAACTAAGGCTGGGGTCACACACACCAGATAAAATGGGGGGGGGGGGGGGAAGCGAGGCTATTCGCTCCAGAGGAATGTGACCCTCAGTTGCATGATCACACAGTCATTTGACGCTGCGGGCACAGCCCGTCACTGTGTGATCAGACGCAACCATGGGTGAGTTGAGGGTTTGGGGGTTTTTTGGCCGTTTGTTTCCGATGCACTTAAACGGGGAATCACACCTTCTCACTGAGGGCTCCCTATGGAGTGTGCGATGATGTGCATACTGCGAAGTGTGTGTGGGGGGGGGGAACCAACAGCACAGAGTTGGGATGGCCCGATCAGATGGCCCGTCACAACCCGTTTACTACAGGATTTTCCCTGGTGTCTTTTAACTCTGCTTCTGCTGCGGAGCAGAATGGGTTGCTGACGGCTGCGGGGCGCTTCCCAGATGTGCGTGTCTGATCGTGCCCTTCAAATCCACCCGGTATTCGCACCTATGTCGGGGCTAATTGTGCATACGATCGCAGCCTAAAATTAGCTTCATGGAAGAGGGGAAAAAACCAGGTACAGGACTTGTTATCTGCCTTTTTTCTTCTACTGTGGAGCTAACAGCATCCTGCAATTGTAGTTTTACAAGACACAGGGAAGTCTCTGTTAAAGATTACTAGCCCCCTTCAGAGTTCCCATGGTTTCCCGGAGAGAGGGAATTACTGTTAGAGCCAGTTTATGTCTAGATTTTACAGCTACATGAAGTCACTGCAAGAACTTTTCCAAGTAACTGGTCAAGATCAGAAATATGAAAGTACATGCTGTACCTGAAAATTCTACTTAGCCACAATTTTATTCGTACCTTTTCAGCTGAAGCTCCTGTCAGTACAAATGTAGAAAAAACAGGGAGGGGATACTTGCTATTGGCTGGCCAGCATTCGATCGTTGCCCCCATCGGGAGACAAAAAAGAGGTACCGATACTGGTAAGGGGAATGAATCATAGTCGTCTTCTGGATATCTACAGAGTAAACCTAGAGAAAGCAATTTGTTTATAATGTTACTTAAAATCTAGGGTTTCTGGGATCAGATACTTAAAATACACTGCATGCTAGAACATTTTAGGATTACACTGACCTATTAACAAGCACTTAACAAAACAGAATATTGTCCTTATACAGTGCAATCCCTTGAAAGTTACTCCAGCCTAAGCCCATCCCCTGAGTGACTCTGCAAAAGACTGCAGTTTATTCTTAGTTTTCTTGTCTAAACATTTTACATCAGTTCTGCTTTAACATGCTCTTTAAAATTTACAAGTGAGCCTACACAGCTGCACATATAACACAACATTAACTCTTAATTCAACATTAGCACCAAGTGCAGTCTTCCCAAATGATTCGACAGATACAACGCAAGCAAACAAGCAACAAAGATTAAAATCCTTCCAAATTAGTATCAGAGCTGAAATTTAAATCCTCTGTCCAAAACAGAGCAAATGAGGAAAATTCAAAGGTCAGGACGGTTGGTCAACTGCTTGATCGTCTACCCACCACAGTTGCTTCCTGATACAATATTTTGTCAGAGTTCATTTAAATAGGTCCCGCTAATTCTGACCCTTACTACTATTAAGTCAAGTCAGCCTTTATTGGCATATATCAGTAAATCAAAGTCATTATAAAAATATACAAGTACAGAGAACACTCTGTTACAAATACATTAAACAAAATCATGGATTACAACTGTACTTTTATTATTATTATTATTATTATAATTCTGGAGTATCTTTCTGAGAGCTAAGCATAACGGGAGAGTATAAAAATAAAAACCAACGTTTGTTCCAGGAAGACTTTGGATTGCTTTTTTGACAGTTTGTTTCTTTACTAGTTGGAATGTTTAGTTTACTTTTTTCTATTTTACTCCTTTATTGTTGGTACATTTTTTTTATTACTCTGCCTGTAACCCAGTGTGAGAGCCCTTCAGGATATTAAACGTTACAAATAAACAAAACACGGCATGTGTAAAATAAGCTATGTTCCATTGCCTGCCCTTATAACACTAGTAGGACATTAGAAATAAATAAATTATAGAACTTGTGCCCTGACCCGTTTCACAACACTGCAACCAGGACAAAAAAAGTGAGAGCTCTTGCAGAGATAGTGAGACAAACAGGGACAAAAGGCCAAAGCCAAGTGTAAGCTAAAGGTGAACTAAAAAAGGAGGAACAGAGACAAAGCACAGCTGTAGTCTGGCTAGAGTTTTCGTATTAAGAATAAGAGTCTGCCCATCTGTGAACTCTGTGCAGGGCTATGAGCAAGCCGTGCCTTGACAAACACAACTGGAAAGCAGGATCAGACAAAGCAGGCCACCCACATTTAATGGGCTACCACACACAGCCTCTCAAATTCCACCTACCCGCCCCCTCGAAACATATCTAACAGACATTTGTGCATCTCTTTTCCTCCAAAGTACTCAGGAGACACAGGGTTTTATCCCACTTTCTAAACTGACAGATACCGACACGCCTAAGACCACCCCAAGGAGCCTGTTATTGTGGGGGGTTTTAAGCCAGCTTTTGTGGGTCTGAGTCCAACACTCTGGCAACCGCACCGCGATAGTTCTGTCACTGATGTAGCTGCTACTTTCACTGGTTTCTTACCTCTGACAATCAAAGCGATCCTAATTTTTTTGTACTAGTAACATCAAATTCAGTAGGCCGTACACAGTAAATACTCAAGTAGCGCTGCGTTCATTTCGACTGGGCTTGTCCGGGCAAGCGCCAATAAAAAGGAGAATGCGCTTCAGCACTCAGCGGCCTTTACCCGAGTGTCTCCAGAGCCTCTCGACTGACTCAGATATTCATCTGAGCCCAGGCATGATGTAAATATGGCACATCAAAAGCCACTGCTGGGACTCTGCGGTGCCTTCCACACAGCAGATCTGCCTCACGTTGTCTCCCCAGCTGCAGCTTGGGGGAGTGGTGCATCCACAAAAACATCGTGCTCATTCCAAGGGCAATAGGTGCAGTTCCTGGGGCCGGAGCAACACCCCCCCCCCAACTTAGCTCCGACTAAAAGGGGAGACTAGGAAACTACAAGGTGCCGGCAGGCAAACATCCATGCGGATGCTCAGCCTACAGCCAACTGGGGGGTGGCATAAGCAGAGCTACAGCTCGGTTTTCTCCCCCTTTCAGCCTTTTTATATTTAAAAAGAAGAGAAGGAGATTGGGTTTATACCCCGCCCTTCACGACCCAAAGGAGTCTCAGAGCAGTTTACAATCTCCTTTCCCTTCCCCTCCCCACAACAGACACCCTGGGAGGTGGGTGGGGCTGAGAAAGAGCTCTCTCGAGGACTGCCCTTGAGAGAACAGCTCTGGGAGAACTTGTGACTGACCCAAGGTCACACCAGCAGCTGCATGTGAAGGATTGGGGAACCAAGCCCGGTTCTCCCAGATTAGAGTCTGCGCTCCTAACCAAACTGGCTCTTAACAGTGGCGCCATGGATCTGTCATTAAGGATGGAAGCAAGATTCCAGGGGTGCTGACGTGACTAAGAGGAAAGGGGCACAGTGGGGGCAGGGCAGTAGCAGCAAGCGGCCCAGGGATGGCGCCCACGGATTTAGTCCCTGCCTTCCCCCACCCCACTGAGCTCTGCATCCACAGCCAGAGCAACTTTTCCCACCAGCCCCAGTTCAGAAGAAGAAGAAGAAGAAGAGATTGGATTTATACCCCGCCCTCCACTCACTTGGAGTCTCAGAGCGGCTTACAAACTCCTTTCCCTTCCCCTCCCCACAACAGACACCCTGTGAGGTAGGTGGGGCTAAGAGAGCTCTTTCCCAAGCTGTCCTTGAGGGAACAGCTGGTACAGAGCTATGGCTTGCCCAAGGTCATCCAGCCAGGTGCAAGTGGAGGAGTGGGGAATCAAACCCGGTTCTCCCAGATTAGAGTCCGCGCACTTAACCACGACACCACGCACTTAACCACTACACCAAGCAGCAGGCGGGTAGGATTGCGCCTCAAGCAGATCACCCCCTGACTAACTGCATGTCACTTTGGATCCTGGAGACAACACATCAAAATCTCAACATTGTTCATCTCTTCGGTATTACAGAGATTCATCCTTGAGGGATGGATGCAAATGTAGATCTGATTTAAGCCCCCAGATTCTAAAATAAAATCTGTATAAATGAAGCATATGGTCACTCTTCTTCTGGTACGTTTATTTTTATTTACTCATTTATCTACTTTATTTGTTCTCTGCCTCCCCCCCCCCCCCCCCCAACGAGGATTCAAGGCGGCTTACATCATTCTCCTCTCCCCCATTTTTTCCTCACAACAACGCTGTGAGGCAGGGTTAGGCTGAGAGAATGTGACTGGCTCACGGTCACCTAGCAAACTTCCTGCCCCGAGCTGGGATTTGAACCTGGGTCTCCCAGATACTAGTCCAAAACTCTTCACCACTACACCGCACTGTATTGGAAAGTAAAGCTATAGATCGCTTACCTGCTTTATAGGATATGGTGTTTGTTTTTGCCACAGATTTCTTATAGCACAAGTACACTGCTGAGCCCCACTGCAAAAGGCAGGAATGGTGTTAAGTAATGTACAAATCCAAAGCACAATGCTACAAGCCAGAGGGACAAAAATGATTTTATTCATAAATTTATACTCTGCTTTTATCCTCAACAGGGAATGGAACCCAAAGCAGCTTACAACAACAACAACAACAACAACATCATCATCAATTAGATTTCTAAATCGCCCCTCCCTACTACCGCAGGGCTCTGGGCAATGTACAATCATGAATTTTTAAAAAATATAAAATACATTAATACCAGTAGATAAATTAAAACTCCAGATGGCGAACTAACACACACACACAATTCTGGAGTGCCCAGCCACCTCATGGTCAGAGGAGGGGGAACAAAATGATTTGGAGAGCATACAAGGGTGCACGTTAGAGTGGAAACTGTTGCTGTCCTCAACCAAAAGCCTTGCAGAACATCTCCCGCCTTACAGGCCCTGTGGAAATGTATAAGATCCTGCAGGGCCCTGGCGTTGTTCGGCTGAGAGTTCCACCTGGTTGGGGCCAGGACTGAGAAGGCCCTGGCCCGACATCTTTGGGCCCGGGGGCCACCAGTAGATCGCTATCCAGAGAGTGCAAAGCTCTTCTGGGGACCTACCAGAGGAGATGGCCCTGCAGATACGTTGGTTCCTAACCACTCAAGGCCTTAAAGGTCAACACCAAACTCTTGAACTTGACTCAGAATCCTACTGGAAGCCCGTGCAGCTGGCACAGCACAGGCTGCATGTGTGCCATCCGCGACATTTCTGTCAGGAACCGCGCCGCTGCATTCTGGATCAGCTGAAGCTTCCGGGTCAGCCTCAAGGGCAGGCCAGCGTAGAACAAGTTGCAGTAATCTAGCCTGGAGGTGACCGCTGTGCCCTACCTTAGCTAGGTCAGGGCACAACAAGAAAGGGGCCAGTTGCCAGGCCTGGCGGAAATGAAAAAATGCCAGCCTCGCAATATGCGTGACTTGGGCCTCCATAGTCAGGCAGGCATCCAAGATCAGCCCAAACTCTTGACGGACTGTGACAGTGTCAATGGCACCCCGTCAAGAGTGGGAAGTCTATGCCCCAGCCCTGAAGTCCCGTCCCCCCTCAGCCACAGAACCTCCGTGGCCAGATTTTGTGGGGTGGCATCTGGGTGGCTGCCCAATAACAGATACAGCTGTTTTATCTTTTCAACAACAACTCTGTGACGTAGGTTAAGATGAGAGCACGTGACTGGCCCCAAGCCACGCAGCAACCCCCCATGGCAGAGCAGGTATTCAAACCTGGGTCTCCCAGATTCTAATTTAACACTCGACTCCACACAGCTGACACACAGCAGCTAGAAAGGACAATCTATACACAGTCAGATTCAGTGTCAGAGTAGCCATGGCAATGAGTAATATAAGTACTTGTATGCGTCAGACAAAAAGAACATGACTCATAAGGTAACCGCCAATTTTCCTGGGCTAGCCCTTTCACTTGGTTCCTGCTAATTTTCAGCCTTTCATAACCATGCCTGAGTCTCTTAGCCTGTAATTTAATTTTTTTTTTTTACTCAATGAGCCATTTTTAACAGAAATACATAATTTTGCAATTCTGAACAATGCTAACTCCGTTCCGTCATTGGCAACAAATCTTGATATACAGAATTTTACAGCATTCTGTTCATTTCTGGCACAATCGGTAAGTGTCTCCAGGACAGAGGCTTCTTTGGACTGGAAAAGGGAAGTTTTATTGTACTTTGCCAGCTGCAGTATACACCAAAAAAAGGCAATAGCTTAGATTTCGCAGGGAAATCAATATTTCTAATGGCTAAGACCAGGGGTGGGCAAATGGCGGCCCGGGGGCCACATGCGGCCCGCCACAGAGTTTTTTGCGGCCCGCCAAGAAGATTTCAGGACTTCAAGAAAACTGAGCCTAAATTCAATTTGCTCTCTGATCCCATCACTGCTGATATTGATGCAGCACCTGAGGAGCTGCAGCTTGAACTTACTGACATGCAGTCAGATCACACTGGGAAAGAAAAGTTTAATGCTGTGACATTAGTTGACTTTTACAAATCTTTGTCTACTGAAAAAATTTCCATGTATGAAGAAATTTGCTGGGAAAATGTTCTCTATATTTGGGTCTACATATATTTGTGAGCAGAGTTTTCCTTGCATGAAGATCAACAAGAGTAAATATAGATGCTCTTTGACAGACATTAACTTGCAGGCTGTGATGAGAATCTCAACAAGCAATCCCACTCCTGATTTCAAAAAAATTGTAGAAAAGTGTGACAGGGTACATTTGTCTCATTAAACTGATTCTAAAATTAAATGTGTTTGCAGCTATAAATGATATGAAATTAGCACAATAAATTGAATAAAACTACCAATATTATATTTAATTTATATTGATTGATTTTTATGATACAATTTATACCTTTTCTGAAATGCAAAGTTAACTAATGAATGCAATCGTTTTAAAAGGTGCGGCCCTCTGCTAACCTCCGCTCCCACAAAGCGGCCCTCGTGCCAAAACAATTGCCCACCCCTGGCTAAGACAAAACTGGCGACAGGCAACTGGGAGGGGGACAACGTTCTCTGGTATTAAGATAATGAAACCTTGAGAAAGTAACTTGGAAAAGACGTTTGTCTTTATTGGTTTTACTTTTTTTGGTCCTACAAGTGTTCTGCAGTGGTCCAGAGGAAACAGACAAGAGTAGACCAGATCAGTCATACTGAACTGATTTCCTCCTGTCAACGTATCTGTATCATCTAGTGCAGTACGTGCTAAAAAATGGGCAGATCCAGGACAGAAATTCTTACACTACCTAAAATGTCTGTTTTCAAATGATGAAAGCTGGGAATCTACAGAATGTGGAAGACTGTCTTCAAAGTTATGCTGTGATGCCTAGTGAACAGCAACGCTATGAAATCCTTTGGATGGTAAAAATAGAACTCCTTTGAAGCTGTTCTACCAACAACAGTCAGTATACTGCTGAATGTGGACAAAAGCCTTTTGAAACACTAAAGAGTATGCTTATATTTATTAAGGGAATACCACCACACAGGAAAAACAGATTCTAACATAAATTTCATGCTTTACAAATCTGGATACTTGCAAACAGTATGTATTTGATGAAGAGATACGGTTCCAGGTGTTGATTATAATAATCTTTACCTAGAGGGTCAAAATCTAGATATATGCCAGAAGACATATAGCTTTGACCGTTCTGCATGTTATTTCCTTCCATAAGTACCCAGTTTGTGTTTGTAAGACACAGATGCACCGTTTTAAGTTATGTTCGTGGTGTTATAGGGCATAAAAACTAAGGCAACTGGACCATGATCTGCTCTTTGTCATCAGAATTGTTATGATTCTCTGTTATGATTCTCCTCTGCTTTCTGCCACACACATGATTCACTGCTGGTTTTGCTTTTCAGATAAGGGACCTAAACCACATTTTATCACCATGCACCAGTATGATAAAAGAGACCAGGGTAACAAGCGTACAGGGTCTTACTAAGCCTGAGATCAGGTCTCATAATTGCCTCTACAGGGCTACGACTCAAAAGCCCAGAACCACGTTCTGATCAATTTGACCCCTTTAATGTCAGACTTTTGTGCTGGAGAAAGCAGGAAGCTTTCTTGTTGTTAAGAATTTGTAGCCAGAGGACATATGAATAAGGGGTCTGGAAAAGTTTTCACAGCTGCCCATAGAAACAGAAAAAAAAAGATAAGCGTCACATAAAACTTGAACTTCCAGTATTCGACTGAAAACTGCCATTGGCTGTTATTATGTATGGACCTAACGTGAGGTCTCTCTGGTGAAATCCTTTGTGCTGGAAAATAGAATGACAAGCCTTGCAATTTTATACCAGAACTAACTATGATCATTGTACCTCCTTGGAGCCACTCAGTTAATTAGAGTGATTCGAGCTGAGCCACTGCATCCTGGCGACCAATCAGCACATTTTTTGGCTGGCGCTCTGAAGTTATCTGGAAACTAGGTGACTGTGGACAGCGGGAAGCCCACAAGCTTCTGCCCTCTGGAAGAGGAGGAACCGACCCCCATCCCCTCCCCCTGAAGCAGACAGTTCCTAGAGAACGAAGGGGATGGCATTTCTGCACTAGACGGATGAGAGGGAGACAGGATCTCCTTCTGCCCTTCCAAAGGGCTCGTGGTCCTTTAGAGTTCCCTTGGAGGACCCTCAGAGACCCCCAGACGGCAGTTTCAGATACAAAGCTTTAGCTAACGTGCAATATACTTTGTATAGGTAAAGTAAACGTAAAGGTTTCCTTTGCTCGAAAGCCAGTCGAATATGACTCTAGGGATTCGGTGCTCATCTCCGTTTCCAAGCCAAAGAGCCAGCGCTGTCCAAAGATGTTTCCGTGGCCATGTGGAGACAGCACGACTAGACACCGAGGCACACGGAACGCTGTTACCTTCCCACCAAAGTGGTACCTATTTATCTACTAGCAATTTCTTGCTTTCAAACTGCTAGGCTGGCAGGAGCTGGGCCCAGAGACCGGAGCTCACTCTGTCACGCAGCACTCGGGTCTCGACCTTCCGGTCCGCAGTTCAGCGTCTTAACCACCTGAGCCACTGCAGCCCCCATACTTCTTATACTACTGACCAAATATTTTCTCGTGCCTTTTATTTAGACTAGAGCACTGAGAAGCAATTGCCATCTAGCAGTGTGGCCCGGTATTGTTTGCAACATTAAAGCACAGAACAACTGGCAGCTAGAACTCCTTATACAGTAAACAATCACTCTAGTCAGAATACTTCAAAGAAAGAACACCTTACAGTTGAACTGCTTGGAGCTAGGTAAGGAAAACTGACAGGCAGATTTTACAAATATGGTAGGCACTAACTTTGATAGCAACAAAAGTGGGCTCCATGTTCATAGACAGTAGTCCTCCAATGGCCAGATGCTGAAGGAAAATTGTTGGGTTTTGCCATCAAGTCACAGCTGACTTATGGCGACCCCGTAGAGTTTTCGGGACAAGAGATGTTCAGAGGTGGCTTGCCACTGCCTGCCTCTGCATCACAACTCTGGTATTCCCTGGAGGTCTCCCATTCAAATCCTACCCGGGGTTGACCCTGCTTAGCTTCTGAGATCTGGCAAAATCAGACTAGCTGGGCTATGCAGGTCATGGCTTGAAGAAAACAGGGGCAACTTAATAAGACTCATGCACAAGTCTGTGCTCATAGCCTGTGGTGGATTGTTCCATTAAGTTGCAGCTAACTTACGGCAACCTGGTAACGTTTTCAAGGCTAGAGATGAACAGAGATGATTTGCCATTGCCTGCCTCTGTGTAGTGACCGCGGGTCTACTTGGTGGCCTCCTAACTAAGTACTAACCAGAGCCAACCCTGCTTAACTTCCAAGATCTGATGAGACTGGGCTAGCCTGGACCATCCACAGCAGAGCAGGCTCATAACTAGGCCCATTCTGTTGAGTGATAAACGCACCAAGTAAAACCAGCAGGCGCCGCGGAACAGCAGATTCACAGACACAACCAGCTCTTAAGTGAAATGTAATGTCATGTAACATAACTGCCAATTCACTTAGACGCATTCAGACATATAATAATTGCTCTTGCCACCGGGCCTTGTTGGTGAACTTCCAGAGGCATCTAATGGGTCTCTGCTGGAAACAGAGTGCTGAGTTAGATGACCCTTAGCTGGGCATAGCAAAACAAATAGACGTTTGTGGTTTTTAAAATGCTATTACAGTAGTTCTGCAGAAATGAATTCAGAACAGGCTACCTGGATTGCACTTATACCGCATTCCACATAGCAAAGGTTAAGAGCCTACATGAGGCAGCGTGGAACGCGGGAGAAAGCTCAGTAACAGAATATGGGTTGGCAACTGTCCATGAGAAACACGCTAACGTAGAGACGAGAACGAATTAGCATGTGCTCCGTGGTCCGTCAGGCGAATGTAATTAATTCCATTGCAAATGCCCCACATCCCCTGAAAAGTATCTTCTGCAAAACCAGAAGTCATCTTACCATACTGTTGTTGAGATTCTTGTCAACTTTGCAGAACGTGTGTGGCGGGGTTTCTCCCTTGCTTGGGACAATTATGCATATATCTGTTACAGCCAGAGTATTCGGAGTCATGTTCTCCAAGGCCCTTCGGTAGGTGATGGACACTTTCTGTGATGAGGCTCCGCCACTGATATTTGCAGGGCGGCCGTAAGGAGTAGACTGGATTACTTCGCAACCCTGTTTCAATCGCTCTTTCCCATCATATAAAACCCTAAATGGAAGACAAATCCCAGAAGCATAACGTAAGTGTTTATGTATGTAGAAGAAGAAGAAGAGAGAAGAAGAGATTGGATTTATACCCCGCCCTACATTTGGAGTCTCAGAGTGGCTTACAAACTCCATTCCCTTCCCCTCCCCACAACAGACACCCTGTGAGGTAGTCGGGGCTGAGAGAGCTCTGAGAGAACCGTCCTTGAGAGAACAGCTGGTACAGAGCTTTGGCTTGCCCAACGTCATCCAGCAGGTGCAAATGGAAGAGTGGGGAATCAAACCCGGTTCTCCCAGATTAGAGTCTGCGCACTTCACCACTACACTGGCTCTCTGTATATGCTGTCAAGATGCAACTGACTTACTGACTCCAGCAAGGGGCTTTCAAAGGCAAGAGAGAAGCAGAGGTGGTTTGCCAGTGGCTTCCTCTGCAAACTCTTCCTTGGTGGTTCTGAGATCGAGCTATACCATACCACTCCACAATCCCAAAGAAAGTATTTATTAAGGTATTAAGATTATAAGTAGGGACTGAAAGTACTTCTGTTTGTGTCTGAAAAACAAAGATAGCTCTAGATTCGGCCAGGCTGTACCCATAATCCAGCCACCTCCACCTGGCCTCTGCTCTAGACTAGCCCAATTTCTTCTAGCATTTGCACCAAGCCTGCTGAGCTATTCCCTGAATCCAACTCTGGAACTACTGAGCAAACATAAGAGTCAATAGTCTATACCTATCTGTCTGTCGGTCTATCTATCAAATCAGTATATTTTTTAAAATCAGAAGTTGGGAACGCTGTTTGTTTATTTCCATTTATACCCCGCCCTCCCTAACCCGACTCGCTACTTGCACCATTTGGAATACGAAAAACTAACGCCAACAAAAACTACTCACCCCAGATCAGTGAGTGGGGGTTTGTCTCTTCCCCTCCTGTAGCAAAGGTATAGTTGTGGGCCGACAAGACTACCATTGTTGAGATCCGCCGACAGTCCTGACGGAGTGACCTCGATGCATTTGTATCCATGGGGTACCTCCTCCCCGAGAGATTTAATTACTACCGCCACATCTGTGATGGGCTCTTTTGGTTTTGCAAGTTTATGGCAAGCATCGTTGAAGTGGATTTCTTCCTCCAGTGGTTTGGAGGTATCGGTCAGTCCTGCCACGACAAAATAGTCAACAACCCGAGCCCCTTTGTCTTCCATCTTCCATCCCAGAAGGCTCTAGCTGGCAAGTAATGAAGAACAATATAAGTAATCAAACATAGTGCATGGGTGTGTCTCTTAGGCTGAGGACAGACTGGCAATCTGAAGCGGAGGCAAAGCGGAGGAAACTGGAGCGGGGGGAAAAACCCACGGAGCTGGCCGTTCACACTGGCCAGAGCAATGCGGATCAGCGGCGATACGGATTGCCACGGAGCGTTCAGACTGCCACAGAGCGTTCAGACTGCCGCATAGCCAGCGTGCACGGCTCGCGCGCGCCGCTGCACTTTTTTTTGTTTTCCTTTGATGTTTTTCGCATGTGCGCACATGCGCAAAACTTTTTGCCGGTGCGTTCACACTTCCTCCGGATGCCTCCCGCTTCTTCCAGTTCACACTGTTTGGAAGCGGGAGGCATGCGGAGGAAGGCCCCTGAACACCGGGAAAAACCGGTGTCCGGGTAAAGCGGAAGGAAAGCAACTGGGAGACAGGTAAGTACGCAACGGAGCTGACGGACAGATGCGCATGTCTGAACGTGCTCCTTTCCTCCGTTTGCGAAGCGTGCCTGCCCCGCTTTAGATTGCCAGTCTGTCCTCAGCCTTAGAAGCAGCAGCAGCAAGAATACACTGAAGAAAGATCACATCTTTCTGCGATGAATTTGCCATGGTTCTGTTCTCTGTAAAACAGACTTTTCTCCCCTTTTACCATGAAATGAGAAGTCAAACGGACTTTGCAGAATACCAGCTTCATTAATACTATAAACAGGAATGTGCTGGTCTGCAAACCGCATGTTGACAGACGAGACGAGAACAAGCTCACCCTCTTGCCACAAAAATGAATTACCTTTGGTATTACTTCTCAAAAACTGGATACTTTGAAAGGACTGGTGTCGCCTGCGTTACAAACTCACCCTTTGTCAAGCGTTAATTCAAACGGAAACCCGGCCTTAACGATCAGAAACAGCTTGTGCCCGTGAAATGTAACACTGACATTTCTCCTGTGCCACTGTGCATTATATAAGCAGTCTGCTCTTTAACAGCGTAAATGATGCAACCGAGCTTAGTCACATGCACACTTCCCATTTCGACCCTCACCCCCACTCCACACACCAAAGATGTTATTGGAGCAATGGGGGGGGGGGGAGGACAGTGAAGAAAAATAGTATCTCATAATGAAATTCACAGAGTGTATTAATGACCGAGTACAGTCCGTCAGTTGAAAGGTAAAAAAGATTTTAGGGAAATACCGTGAAGGGGGGTGGGGAAGAACTGGGTTAGTTTGAATACGAACTACCCATATGTGAAGACGGATTAGATACAGAGTTTTTTCCCCAGAGAGCTGAAGGTGGTTTGAGAGAGACTTCTGTTCCTTCTGGTGCACGCAGGGATCTTGTTATATGTCATGTGTGGTCTAACGAACTTGAACCCAGGTGTCAATGGAGATGATGAAGGGACAAAAGGAGCAGGTGTGCGCAGAACAGGACATGGTAGCGTTATCGCAACTGCCTGCAACCCTTGTCTGCAGACAAAAAAGTTGAAAGCAAAACTGTGTCTATCTTCACCTAGGCCTGTTTCTAGCCACAATCTTTTTCAACACGAGATGAACTCCATGACAACAACTGCAGAGTCTGAGCCCACTCTCCAGGTTTCGGTTAACACAATGGAATCCTTCGGGGTGCTAAGTCCTTCACAACTTCCAGTCCCCTTTCAGACCACGGTTTTTGTTTATTACGCTGACCACTGTGGAATTAAACATCACAACTACGCCCGAAACATCACAGTCTAGAACAGGGGTGGGCAAACTTGCTCGGCATAAGAGCCACCTAGAACAGGGGTGGCCAAACTTGCTTAACGTAAGAGCCGCACAGAATAAACATCAGATGTTTGAGAGCCGCAAGATATGAACAGATATTACCTGCTTTTATTGGAAAATAAGCAGATTTGCTTTTTGTTAACATTAAATGAGACTGCCAAAATAACAACAAAAGGGGTAAAAGCAGATATGGATAATGATATTAGTTTGTCCAATGATATTTGTTTGCTAATGATATTTAGCTTCCCCAGCCGCCCTGCCAGGAGCCACATAATATATATGAAAGAGCCGCATGCGGCTCCCGAGCCACGGTTTGCCCACCCCTGGTCTAGAATAAGCAGTCTACATACATCAGAGTTATGACTCCTGTAAATATACACATACATGCATGTACACACGCACTGAGGCAAATGGATTCAGGCAGAGAGCCAGTGTGGTGTGGCGGTTACACTGTCTGACTAGTATCTGGAAGACCCAGATTCGAATCCCCACTCTGCCACAGGGCCAAGCACTCAGCCTCACAGGACCGTTGTGAGGATAAAATGGAGGAGCAAAGAATGACGTGAACTGCTTTGGGTCCCCCTGGGGAGAAAGGCGGTAATAAGCCAAGTTAATAAATACATAAATAATGGAATACAAGGCTCATTCATTTTTTTAAAAATTATCTGAATACTGGAATGATATTATTACGACACAAGTACACTGCATAACGCTAGTTCACCATTTTATCTGAGTTTTATTGAGCATTACTGAAGTCTTTTGTAAAATGGCAGCTCATTCTCCTATTGATTTATTCTGTAGTTATTAATAGTTACATTTGCTCCTGAAGAAGATATTTGCCAGGACTTATTGCTGAGTGTATCTGAACCAATAAATTCTCTTTCAGGCATCATTTGAGATTCACTCTTCTTTTTAATTCTTTTGGGCTTAGGATCCTTCAGTGGGCACATGGGAAACCCACAAACACGGGATTCACTAAGAGCACACTTCTGAGGGGCAACTGACAGAAGACAGAAAGCGACTCTTTTTAAAAAAACAAAACACATTCCCACCATTCACTGATTTGGACAACGTCAAAGCCTGTCTCTTAAAACCGTCCTGTTCTCTTCACGGGAAGCTTCCTTCCCTTTCGTGACATCCTGAGCGTCACTGACCCCAAAAAGAGAAATATAGTTTGCTTAGTCATAGCATTTAGATTACATTAGTTTGCCGCCTATCTTCTTTCTGGTTCAAGTCTGCCCGAGAATCCATATGCTAAACTCTTCTTCTAATGGAGGCAGTTTATCAATAATTGGCATGCGTTAGTTTGACAGTGGCTCCACACAGGCATACAGAAGCTGCAGGATTTGTTTTGGCCAAGACAACACAGATTCCTGATTAAAAAAAAGCTTTCGTTTAGAAAGCATTAGGCAATAAAGAGAGGTTTGAAGTGTGGAGGCACAAGGGGACTCCAAGAGGATTTCCAGTCCTAAACATAGGTCCCTCCCCAGCTCATGACAATCAGAAGGCCACAGGCGTGCTATCCAGCCATTTCTCTGAATGTCATCCATGCCCCAGTAGGGGTTGCCAGAGGTCGCCATGACTTCCAGGCGCAGGTGCACACGCACACACGTGCACGCACAAAATGCAAAAATACCACTCCCCCAAAAGAACTCCAAAGGTGTGAAAAGGCTCAAAAAGCTTGGGGACCCCTGCTAGATTGATTAGGTGGAAAAGAGGAGACAGTTTGGCCAAAACAACACGTACAACCATTGCCTTGAAGGGGGAGGGAGGAGCTTGTATTTATTATATTTATTATATTTTGCCACACCCTTCCTCCAAGGAGCTCAGGGTGGCATACGCGGTTCTCCCTTCCTCCATTTTATCCTCCTACCAACCCTGTAAGGTAGGTTAGGCCAAGAACAAATGACTCACCCCAGGTCACCCCGGAACTGTTTGCATCTTCTCTGGGAGACCTGCCCAACACACTCAAAGGCCTTGATGTTAATGGCAGGGATTTATTGTCTTACCCTGAAACCAACTGACACAATTTTTTATTTGCTTCTTTCTGGTATAATCATGACTGCCCACGGTTTCATGCAGGAGACTGCCCAACTGTCTAAAGCACCAGACACGGTGGCAGAACAGATAAAAGAAAACAGAGATGATTCATCGCTGAGCTGAATACCAAAATCCTCTCCATTCTCTCTCTATAAAACAAACTAATCCGCCATCAAAATTGTTAGCTCCCAAAGAGGAGACAGGGCTGGGACACTAGTAAATTGTTGCTTTTGTAAACAGAATTTAATGAGGTTTCCCTTTAAAGATATATTAATATGAGATAATTAGATTAAGACTGCCTGAACCTGATGGTCTTAAAAAGGTGGAAGAATTTTATTACAGTCAGTTTTTACAAAATTGTCCTTTTACTTAACCCTAACAAAGAATTCCCATTCCTTTCCATCCCTGGGTAACATCAGAAGCATCCAACGAGCCCCGTTTTTGAGCCAAAGACTCCAGGTTTCAAAACGCAATAAACTTTGTGTTGTTTAACTCTCCTGGTAAGTTAAACAACAAACGTCAGAGCATCAAGATTTCGCTTCTGGGAAACCGAAATAGTGTTTTTTTTAAAAAATAAAAATTACATCACTGCTGTCTTGTTTATTACAATTTACAGAGATTGTGAAGCCTTTTTGGGCCTTCCCCTTTTAAAAAGCACCTTTCCAGTATAAGCACTCAAATGGATCCATGTCAAAAGAAGGAAAAAAGTATAACTGATGAAACAGAAAGAGACAGCTTTCAAGGATCTTATTCAGGTTCCCTCCCCTCCCAATCAGTTTCCCCAATTTCTTGGCTATGTTGGCAGCCTTTCAAAATTGGCCCTGCCTATACGGTAGTGGGAGGCCTGTGGGGGCTCAGAGGTTAAGACGCTGAGATGCCGACCGAAAGGTCGGTAGCTCAGCAGTTCGAGACCCGAGTGCTGCGTGATAGAGTGAGCCCCAGCTCCTGCCAACCTAGCAGTTCGAAAGCAAGAAATTGCAACTAGATAAATAGGGACTGCTTTGGTGGGAAGGGAACAGCGTTCCATGCGCCTTGGGGTTACGCATGCCGTCCACGTGACCACGGAGAAGTCTTCGGACAGCGCTGGCTCTTTGGCTTGGAAACGGAGATGAGCACCGCCCCTAGAGTCGGATTTGACTGGCTTTCCAGCAAGGGAAATCTTTACCTTTACTATATGGTAGCAGTGGAAAGCACCTCCAAGTTGCAGAAAAATCATGGTGAACCCATAAGGTTTTCAAGGCAACCGATGAACAGCAGTGATTTGCCATTGACTGTCTCTGTGTAGCGACCCTGCCCTTCCTTGGTAGTTTCCCTTTCCAGAGCTGACCTTGCTCAGCTTCCGAGATTGGGCTAGCCTGGGCCATCCAGTTCGGGGAATATAACACCATAGGTTACAGACATTACAACATCATGGGACAGATTCACAGGGAAAAAGCTAACT
Source organism: Lepidodactylus listeri (assembly GCA_029233225.1). Classification (NCBI taxonomy): domain Eukaryota; kingdom Metazoa; phylum Chordata; class Lepidosauria; order Squamata; family Gekkonidae; genus Lepidodactylus; species Lepidodactylus listeri. Next base: position 5,959,835 of record JARCFY010000021.1, on the reverse strand, counting down.
CACCACTGCTGTAATTATAAAATTATAAAAATTATAAAAGTGAACTCCATGTTCCACAGCAGTTAGGTGGAAACCTCTCTTGAGTTTACCGGTATTTCTTCCAGATTCATTTATTTGTTACCCTGGAACCTTGCCCTTCTTTCCAAGAAGTACAAAAGGACAGTGCATAGTTACTTCTTCCAATAAATTGGGAAGTCTTTCACACATAACTCTGAATATGCAATATTGTGCCTATGGAAACTTGGGCTGTGGGTTCAGAGCAAAGTTCTAGCAGCTTCAGGACGTTAAAAGAACACCAAAAGCCCATTCGTCACTTCAACATAAATGTTTGCTCTAAGTGACAAACATGCATGTGTCAATCAGCGATCAAAGTCATTGTAAAAGAGGCCGTCATACATTTCATTCTTTGGACTTCTTTTCAGAACCCTTCCAACCTTTTTTGTCAACTTGGATTGAAGTGAGCACATAATTAAACAGTCATGGGCTAGGAGCAGTCCACTTTGAGCGGTTTCTGATTAAATTCAGTTTGCAATTTGGTGTGTTAACTAACCCTGCACAGGTCATAATAATATTTGCAAGTTTGTTTGTTTGTTTGTTTGTTTGTTTATAGGAGCAATTTATAACCCGCCCTCCCCGCAAGCAGGCTCAGGGCAGCTTACAGAGTTGGTGCATAGGTACCATTAAAACACATTGAAGCATTTAAATAATTCAATGCAATAAAATCAGAAGATCAATAAAATCAAGGTGCTAGCAATATTTCCATAAGGCGTGCTATTGCTTACACAATGGCTTACAGTTTACAGACAATCAAAGAAAATGCCTGTAGGTGAGCCACATTTTTTACCAGAACAGAATCTGAGATACAGTGCCATTCCGGGTGGACATGTCATTTGGTTAACTCCTTTAAGACCGTCATCTCTGCCAAATTGTTTGGGAACAAAGTTTGAGTCCACTGGCGCCTTTAAGGCCAACGAAGCTTTATTTCAGTTGTGAGCTTTCGTGCGCACACACCTTGAATAAAACTTTGTTGGTCTTAAAGGAGCCCCTGACTCAAACTTTGCTCTATTGCTTCTGACCAACACAGCGACCCCACCTGAATCTAACCAGTTTGGTGTAGTGGTTAAGTGCGCGGACTCTAATCTGGGGGGTTTTTTGTTTTTGTTTTTTGTTTTAAATTAATTTTTTCTTTATTGAAGGGATTCAAAGGGTACAAGCAGTAAAGAGTGTGTTACATATTGGAGATTCTTAATAATATATTGGAATACAAAGTTAAAGACTTAGCTTGTATTACAGCAATTCTTAAACATTCCCGTCACATTAAACTAAGGTTAACTCTAGAGTTACTACTGTTTATATCAGATATCAGTGACCAATCTTGGAACTAAACTGAGAAAAGGTGGGTTTACTTTTTATAAAAAGAGGTATATGGAGGAGTTGTTTGCCCAAGATTTTGGGAGTGTCACATCTTTACTTTCAGAGTATTTGTTGATGATAGGGTACCATTTGAGCATTGGGTTTTTGCGGGTGTCGTTTCCATAAAGATTTTCTGTTCTTTCAGTTATTTTATCTAATATAAAATAGTCCCATACCTTGGCTAGCCATGTGAAAATTGGTGGGCTGGAGGGTTTTTTCCAGTTGACTGCTAATGTGTGTTTAGCTGCTGTTAAAAGGACTTCTACTAATTCTCTTGTTTCTCTGGGAATCTTTGTCTTAGGCCATAAATTGAGTAGAATCAGAGCCAGGTCGTAAGGAATAGAGACTTCAAGCATCTGTTCAATTTCTGAGAGAATCTTTTTCCAGAATATAACTATGAGAGGACAGGACCACCAAGCATGGTAGAAGGTCCCAGTAGAGATTTGGCATTTCCAGCACATTGGTGAGTGTGTTGAGTATATGTGTGATAGCTTTGCAGGTGTTATGTGCCATCTAAATAAAGTTTTTAAGGCTTGAAGTTGTATTGGGGTGGACTTGGTTTTATATATATTTGAGTTCCAAATCGCTTCCCATTGGTCATTCGATAAAGCATATCCGATGTCGGTGTGCCAACTGGTTTGAAGCCCTGTGGTTTGACATGAAGAATCTTGTATAAAATAGCTGTAGAATGTTGAAATCAGACCCTTTTTAGTAAAGGCTTTGGATATTAATAATCGTTCGAAGAAGTTAAGTTTTCTTTTAAAGTTTAGAACCGGGTTTGATTCTCCACTCCTCCACTTGCACCTGGCTGGATGACCTTGGGCAAGCCATAGCTCTGTACCAGCTGTTCCCTCAAGGACAGCTTGGGAAAGAGCTCTCTCAGCCCCACCTACCTCACAGGGTGTCTGTTGTGGGGAGGGGAAGGGAATGGAGATTGTAAGCTGCTCTGAGACTCCCTTGGAGAGTAAAGGGCGGGGTATAAATCCAATCTCTTCTTCTTCTTCTTCTTCTTAACTTGTTTGGGAGTAAGTCATGTTGAATTTAAGGGGACTTCTCAATACACATACACACAATCTGAAAAAACCCATTCCAGAAGATTTATAAAGTGCAAAGATCTATCAGTTGGATGTGGGAGTGAATAATAGGATTGTTTTATGCCCCCAACAGATTATACAAGAGTCTTTGCACAGCTGGGTGCAAAGGTTGTACCACTTTACTTCCCATAAAAAAAAAACAAGTTCCAAACACATAAAAACAATATAATGGTAAATCAGCAAGATTCTGCTACAGAGGTTTGCTGGGTTATCTGGCGCAGCCCACACACTCTCAATCAAGCCTACCTCACAGGACTGCTGTGAGGATAAAATGGAGGAGAGAATGGAGTAAATCACTTTGAGTCCCTAGTGGGGTGGGGGGAGGCATGGTATAAATTAAGTAAATAGATAATATAAAAACAGTACAGCCAGATCAAACAAAAGAAGCTATTGTCCACCAAATGCCCTAAGAAATACGATTATTTTACACACTTCCCTGAATGCAGAAAGTGAATTGCCCTCCAAACTCACTGCAGTAAGCCATTCCTGCTGCAGAAAAAAATTGAAGACCTCACTGCTGCTAAACAGACAGTCCTGAGTAGGAAGAGTCTGAATGAAGAAAGCAACTGGCACAAGGGCATATACCAGGATAACTACGAGGTTCTTGGGCATGAAGGACTTTGTGGCTAGATGGCAGTGGCTAAATTCAGGGGCCTTTAGGGGCCCTCTTAGGATATAGCCCTGACTTCGACAGGCTAGGCTAGCCCGATCTCATCAGATCTCAGAAGCTGAGCAGGGTCGGCCCTGGTTTGTACTTGGATGGGAGACCACCAAGGAAGTCCAGGGTTGCTACGCAGAGGCAGGCAATTGCAGATCACCTCCAAACATCTCTTGCCTTGAAAACCCTACAAGGACACCATAAGATGGCTGCAATTTGATGGCACTTTCCACCACCTTAGGACATAGGCTGCTGCCACACAGGGACTTCGGCCTGCATGGAAGGCAAGCAGCGTCATGCCCTTGCGTTTTTCCAGAGCCTGACATGACATCCTGCTCTTTTTTTCCCGAGCATGACTGACAGGGACTTCCCAGGGCTTTCTCTTTTGACCGGGAGCTACAAAAAACCTCCCTTGCTCTGACTTACAAGGATGAAGTGCCAAGTGGCTGCAGGTGGGGTGCCGTGGGGACACTTCACCCACAGCCAGTCTGAGAGGGGGCACTGTTAGGCTTCCCCCGTTGCCTGTTAACCAGCTTTCTTCTTTCTTGCTATTCATTTTAACTGCGGCTCAGGTGCTAAGGAGCTAGGAGGGGGCTGCCAGGCCACAGGGGAAACAACATGATGGCAGTTCGTCAGTGATTCTGCACCAACACCGGGGAAGGGCAATGGGTGGGGGTGAAGACAGTAGCAAGTGGCATGGAGAAGGGGTGTGCGGACATGACCCCCACACACCTCTGTTCCACGTCCTGCTGGCTTTCCCAGCCCCCTTGTTTGTTCGCTCCCAACCACGGCTTCAAGACACAGTCCAGGACTTTCGTGGCTGCTTCCAGAGGCTTAGATAATGAGAGGGAAATAAATCTGCTGCAACCAGACATTACAGAGCTATCAAGGAAATCTTTCCGTATTTAGGGTCCAAGTCTGCAACTAGCTTTACTAAAAAGGTTCTAAAGAGGGCAATGACTTGTGACAGGCCAAAGTTTCAACCTCCCCTCCCCTTCCTCCAAATCCCGGTTCCCACAGCTGCTTCCCCCCCCCCCCCCTTTGCCCCTCTTTTATATCTGGGTTGAGAACTGGAAACCAAGGTGACGCCTTACAGGTCAGATACAACAAAAGGGATGATGAGTGCTGACCACAGCTTTAGGCAAAAGATGGAAAACGCCCACAGATAAGCTAGATTCGAGTCCAGTAGCACCTTAGAGACCAACAAGATTTATAGAGTATAAGCTTTTGAGAGTCAAAAGTCCTTTCCTCAGCTTTGACTCTTGAAAGCTTCTACCCTGAAAATCTTGTTGGTCTAGGGTGCTACTGGACTCAAATCCAGCTACAGACCTACACGGCTACCCTCTGAAAGTGACCCACAGATAATTAATGTTCTTACTAGGGTTTGAAATATTCATTTCCCAAAACAGAGAGTGCAACTGTTTATAATCCATACTGTTTGCCCATCACTGAATCCAAAGTTTTCCCATTCTTACACTTCTGGCTGGGGCTGCAGTGGCTCAAGTGGTTAAGATGCCGGAACTGCAGACTGGAAGGTCGGTAGTTCAACAGTTTGAGACCTGAGTGCTGCATGACAGAATCTCTGGCCCCAGCTCCTGGATATGAGCATATCGCAAAAAACATAAAGACCAACAATAAAACTTTCTTCAAATACATTAGAAGTAGGAAACCAGCCAGGGAAGCTGTGGGGCCCTTGGATGACCCAGGGGTAAAAGGTGTACTGAAGGATGACAGGGAAATGGCTGAGAAGCTAAATGCATTGTTTGCCTCTGTCTTCACTGTGGAAGATGAGAAGTGCCTGCCCACTCCAGAGCCACTGATTTTGGGAGGGGTGTTGAAAGACCTGAGTCAGATTGAGGTGACAAGAGAGGAGGTCCTACGACCGATAGACAATTTAAAAAAAAATAAATCACCAGGCCCGGATGGCATCCATCCGAGAGTTCTGAGAGAACTCAAATGTCAACTTGTGGATCTCCTGACAAAGATATGTAATCTTTCCTTAAAATCTGCCTTCATCCCTGAGGACTGGAAGGTAGCAAAAGTCACTCCTATCTTTAAAAAGGGTTCCAGAGGAGATCCGGGAAATTACAGCCTGACATCGATACCGGGTAAGTTGGTGGAAACTGTTATTAAGGAAAAAATTAGTAGGCACATTGATGAACAAAATCTCTTGAGGCAGACTCAGCATGGGTTCCGTAAGGGAAGATCTTGTCTCACTAACCTGTTAGTGTTCTTTGAGGGAGTAAGCAAACATGTGGACAAGGGGGACCCAATAGATGTTGTTTACCCTGACTTCCAGAAAGCTTTTGATAAAGTTCCTCATCAAAGGCTCCTAAGTAAGCTCAATAGTCATGGGATAAAAGGACAAGTCCTCTTGTGGATCAAAAAGTGGCTAATTAAAAGGAAACAGAGAGTGAGTATAAACAGGCAATTTTCTAAGGGGAGGGAGGGAGGTAAGCAGTGGGGTACCGCAGGGATCAGTACTCGGTCCAATGCTTTTTAACTTGTTTATTAATGATGTGGAGTTGGGAGTAAGCAGTGAAGTGGCTAAATTTGCAGATGACACCAAGTTGTTCAAGGTGGTGAAAACCAGGGAGGATTGTGAGGCACTCCAAAGGGATCTGTCGAGGATGGGTGAGTGGGCATCAACGTGGCAAATGGGGTTCAGTGTGGTCAGGTGAAAAGTGATGCACACTGGAGCCAAAAATCCTAACTATAAATACATGTTGATGGGGTCCGAACTGGCAGAAACTGATCAAGAGAGAGATCTTGGAGTCGTAGTAGATAACGCAATGAAAATGTCGAGACAGTGGGCGACTGCAATGAAAAAGGCCAATGCTATGCTGGGGGTAATTAGGAAGGGAATTGAAAACAAATCAGCCAGCATCATAATGCCCCTGTATAAATCAATGGTGCGACCTCATTTGGAGTACTGTGTACAGTTCTGGTCGCCACACCTCAAAAAAGATATTATAGCATTGGAAGAAGTACAGAAAAGGGCAACTAGAATGATAAAAAGGGTTGGGACACTTTTCCTATGAAGAAAGGTTGAAGCACTTGGGGCTCCTTAGCTTGGAGGAACGATAGCTGAGGGGTGACATGATCGAGGTTTATAAGATTATGCATGGGATAGAGCAGGTGGAGAAAGAAGTCCTTTTCTCCCTTTCTCATAATACAAGAACTCATGGGCACTCCGTGAAGTTGCTGAGCAGTCGGGTTAGAACAGGTAAAAGGAAGTCCTTCACCCAAAGAGTGATTAACACGTGGAGTCGAGAGTCAACGCTTCTTTCGTCAGGTACGAAAAAGGCGTCTATCATACTACTTTCCTAACCAGCAGTTCAAACATTCGGTTTCAAGAGCCAAATACAAAGCCCCAGTTACCAACGCACATACAGAATTCGTATATTCGGAGGGAGTAGGTCACAGAGACATTGGAGCATTCTTTAAATAGAACATAAGATTAGCAGGGGCCCAGAACCACCAACGTAATTAACAAGCCGTTAAGTGTTATTAGTATCTGGCCTGCTGACTTTTCTAGTTATTACAGACGGGGTGGCACAAAACCCTCACCGCCTCTGGAGCCTGCACTGTTGCTGTGTTCAAAGAAGTGTCACTAATTCATCTATTTTTTGAAAGTAAACTACTGTATGTAACCATGGAAAATTCATAGCAAAAAAGGGGGGGGGGGAGGAGACGGAAGGGTCAGCAGAGGCGACTGCCTCCATTGGCACATTTGAGAGACATTACGTGTGGCAGGGTGAAAGATGGGTAACTCCGAAGCAGAGGGCACTATCCACTGGCAAGCTACTCTGCCGTGCTCTTGTGTCACTCCTGTTCACTTCCTTGCATGGGAGAACTTCCTTGTGGGCCACTGTACCCGCTGCTAATTAGCGGGAGGGCGAGTGCTATTTGTGTTCTCCACCTGAGGCTCTGAAATGTGTGGTGCTGCTAGCCCAGGAGCTGTACATTCATGCAGGCAGCCCTGGAATCAGCAGCACCAATCTGCCCTAACTGTACTTTTTGAAAGTTCTGAGATCAGTTGAACCCACAGGTTTACTGGATGGAAATCAGTCTTTCTTTCTTCTCAGCTGTCTGGCTGTAACATGGCAGGGTCAGCGGAGTGCAGTTCAGAATCGATGTCCACAAATGTTTTATAGTCATCAGCAATCAGTGCCTTCCTTCCTCTTGCCTTGGGGACACATACACATTTTAAAAGAGGGCGAGAGAGGAGCGCAAGCTTTAAAACAAATGAAAACCAAATCTGAAGTGTCTTTCTCCAGCACTCCAGGCGGCTACTGCCTCATGCTAGAGGACATAAACACAGTTTCCAGTAAGAGAAGAGTACTGAATGTTGAGCATGCTTTTATTTCCTAACCGTGCTCGCATTAATTAAAAAGCCAGCCTTTTATCAAATGCTTTTCCTCCCAGGATAAACACTCTACATTTCTGATGGAAAGTTATTGGCCAGGCAGACAGAGAGCAGGAAGATAAAAACGACACTGTAATTCCTTCTGAAACAAACACCTAAATTTAGATAGGAGCGTAACCTGTCTGTACAAGTATCTAACATGCACAGAATCTCCAACATGCATTCTCCACCACCCCCGCAAGAGTAAACGGGCTGTGTTATGAAAGAGAATGACCAATGATTTAATCTAAGTGGGCTGGCTTTCTGAAGACCCCAGAACAACACGGGCACTGGTATAAATCTTTCCCATCCTGATTTTCGTCTACCTGCATTTATATCGCCAAACATTTACTGTTAATAGGAATGTTTCAAGAGGTATGCAAATGATACTCTGCCACTAACTTGGTTCCACAAAATACTAATTGCAATATCACATTTTTCTAGTGCCCCAGTATTTCCCACACCCACACACACCCACACACCATCACGATCTCTACATCAGCCTGGCGACCATTGCTAACATCACACTCTGTGCTCCAGCATCATCCTTCTCAAACAGCACCCCCACAGCACTCACAAAAATAGCTAACAGCTCATATACATTTCAAAATACAGCACTTTTAAATCTGCTCATGCTTTCTCCTAGGATTGCTTAGAATTTGTCCTAAATATCCCACTAGTATACCCCTGTGTATCTGAGTACTCACATTCCTTAAATAATACAAATATATATATGCATGTCGTTTAAGTACTGAATTGTGAACACTGGTGGATCCTATTAAAGATGTTCCCACACGACGAAATATTATTCCTGAATTAAGTAATCCCAAATGTTAAACTAACCTGGTTGATTCCTCCGCTAGCCTGAGTTTGTCGGATCTCAGAAGCTTAATACTCGGACAAGAGACCGCCAAGGAAGTCCAGGGTTGCCACACCGACACAGGCAACGACAAACCACCTCCATACGTCTGTTGCCTTGAAAATCCCAAGAGGGGTTGCCATAAACCAGCTGAGACTTCACAGCACTTTCCACCACCAGATGTTTAAAAAAAAAACCTAGTTCAAACATCATGAAATCGCTAAGTGATCAAAATACGGTCTCCGCCACACACACATTACGCACCACCCCGTTCCTGTGGGATCCTGCGATAATAACAGTGATCTACCTTACAGGGAGACAGATCAAGATGGGTAGCCGGTGTTCATCTATCCGGAGCACTCTGAGGAAGTGAGCAGTGACTCATGAAAGCTCCTACCCTGCCACATATTTTGTTAATCTTTAAGGTGCTCCTGGACTCTGGCTCTTTTCTACCTTACAGGGGAGATGTAAGGAACACACTCAATGTACATTAAGTGCTTTGAACAGGTGTACATGACAAATAATGTGCAGTGCCATCGTAAACAGCACAACAGCCTTCTAACCCCCCCCCCCCCCAGGTTTTAATGGGCTTAGAAGAGTGTTAACTCTATTTAATTACTTCATTTATAGCTCGTCTTCCTCCCCAACACAGGCTCACATTGTCCTCCCCTCTTCCGTTTTATCCTTGCAGGCAGACACCCCTGCGAGGCAGGGTAAGCGGAGAGCGTGTGACTGGCCCGGGTCGCCCAGCCAGCTTCCACGGCAACCTGGGTCTCCCAGATCCTTGTCCGCAGTTCTAACCACCAATTACACTTGCTAGCAGGGGGCGGGCGGCAATATGACGGGCAAAGCATGAGGCATAACGAGGTCTGCAAGTTGCAACGTCCCCAGGGTCTGACTCTGTGAACTCTGCATGCAGAGACCCGGTCACAAACACGCCTGAGCCTGATGGAGGCCAAGCCAGCCAGCATCGGGGCTGACATCTTGCGTGCAAGACAGCAGGAGTCCAGTAGCGCCTCAAAGGCGAACATAATTTGAGGCAGGGTAGGGGCTTCCACAGAGCTGCAGGTCTTCTGTAGACTACAGAGATGAGTTCCCCGGGAGAAAAGGGATGCTTTGGAGGGTGGACTCCGTGGCATTGCCCCCCCACTGAGGTCCCTGCCCTCCCCAGCCTCCAAATCTCCTGGAGTTTCCCCAGCTGGCGACCCTAGTTTTGAAGGAGTCCAGAGGCCAGATGGTTGAACTCAGGGATGCCAGCCTCCAGGTGGGACCTGGGGATCCCCCGGAATTACAGCACTTCTGCAGAAAACAGAGATCAGTTCCCCCTGGAGAACATGGATGCACTGGAGGGTGGACTCTGTGGCATTGTACCCCACTGAGGTCTCTGTCCTCCCCAGGCTCCACCCCCTAATCCCCAGGAGTTTCCCAATCTGGATCTAGGACCCTACCATCTTCACAGTACAGAGATCAGTTTCCAGGGTTGCCCCAGCTGGGGATGGGAGATCGGGTTGCCAGGTCCAGGCTGGGAAACTCCTGGAGATTCTGGGGATGGAGCCTGGGGAGGGCAGGGACCTCCTCCGTGGGGTACAAAGCCACAGAGTCCACCCTCCAAAGCACCCATGTTCTCCAGGGGAGCTGATCTCAGTAGTCTGGGGATGAGCTGCCGTTCCAGGGGATCCCCAGGTCCCACCTGGAGGCTGGCATCCCTAGGGGGACGGGGAGGTACAGTTGCCAGCTCCAGGCTGGGAAACTCCTGTAGGTTTGGTGGATGGAGCCTGGGGAGGGCAGGGACCTCCTCCATGGGGTACAAAGCCTCAGAGTCCACTCTCCAAAGCTCCTATTTTCTCCAAGGTGAACTGATCTCAGTCGTCTGTAGATGAGCTGCCATTCCCGGGGGGGGGTCCCCAGGTCCCACCTGGAGGCTGGCATCCCTAGGGGGACGGGAAGGTACAGTTGCTAGCTCCAAGCTGGGAAACTCCTGTAGGTTTGGTGGATGGAGCCTGGGGAGGGCAGGGACCTCCTCAGTGGGGCGCAATGCCACAGAGTCCACTCTCCAAAGCTCCTATTTTCTCCAAGGTGAACTGATCTCAGTCGTCTGTAGATGAGCTGCCATTCCCGGGGGGGGGGGGTCCCCAGGTCCCACCTGAAGGTTGGCATCCATAGGGGGATGGGGAGGTAGAGTTGCCAGGTCCAGGCTGGGAAACTCCTGTAGGTTTGGTGGATGGAGCCTGGGGAGGGCAGGGACCTCCTCCGTGGGGCACAATGCCACAGAGTCCACCCTCCAAAGCATCCATGTTCTCCAGGGGAGCTGATCTCAGTAGTCTGGGGATGAGCTGCCGTTCCAGGGGATCCCCAGGTCCCACCTGGAGGCTGGCATCCCTAGGGGGACGGGGAGGTACAGTTGCCAGCTCCAGGCTGGGAAACTCCTGTAGGTTTGGTGGATGGAGCCTGGGGAGGGCAGGGACCTCCTCCATGGGGTACAAAGCCTCAGAGTCCACTCTCCAAAGCTCCTATTTTCTCCAAGGTGAACTGATCTCAGTCGTCTGTAGATGAGCTGCCATTCCCGGGGGGGGGTCCCCAGGTCCCACCTGGAGGCTGGCATCCCTAGGGGGACGGGAAGGTACAGTTGCTAGCTCCAAGCTGGGAAACTCCTGTAGGTTTGGTGGATGGAGCCTGGGGAGGGCAGGGACCTCCTCAGTGGGGCGCAATGCCACAGAGTCCACTCTCCAAAGCTCCTATTTTCTCCAAGGTGAACTGATCTCAGTCGTCTGTAGATGAGCTGCCATTCCCGGGGGGGGGGGGTCCCCAGGTCCCACCTGAAGGTTGGCATCCATAGGGGGATGGGGAGGTAGAGTTGCCAGGTCCAGGCTGGGAAACTCCTGTAGGTTTGGTGGATGGAGCCTGGGGAGGGCAGGGACCTCCTCCGTGGGGCACAATGCCACAGAGTCCACCCTCCAAAGCATCCATGTTCTCCAGGGGAGCTGATCTCAGTAGTCTGGGGATGAGCTGCCGTTCCAGGGGATCCCCAGGTCCCACCTGGAGGCTGGCATCCCTAGGGGGACGGGGAGGTACAGTTGCCAGCTCCAGGCTGGGAAACTCCTGTAGGTTTGGTGGATGGAGCCTGGGGAGGGCAGGGACCTCCTCCGTGGGGTACAAAGCCTCAGAGTCCACTCTCCAAAGCTCCTATTTTCTCCAAGGTGAACTGATCTCAGTCGTCTGTAGATGAGCTGCCATTCCCGGGGGGGGGGGGTCCCCAGGTCCCACCTGGAGGCTGGCATCCCTAGGGGGACGGGAAGGTACAGTTGCTAGCTCCAAGCTGGGAAACTCCTGTAGGTTTGGTGGATGGAGCCTGGGGAGGGCAGGGACCTCCTCAGTGGGGCGCAATGCCACAGAGTCCACTCTCCAAAGCTCCTATTTTCTCCAAGGTGAACTGATCTCAGTCGTCTGTAGATGAGCTGCCATTCCCGGGGGGGGGGGGTCCCCAGGTCCCACCTGAAGGTTGGCATCCATAGGGGGATGGGGAGGTAGAGTTGCCAGGTCCAGGCTGGGAAACTCCTGTAGGTTTGGTGGATGGAGCCTGGGGAGGGCAGGGACCTCCTCCGTGGGGCACAATGCCACAGAGTCCACCCTCCAAAGCATCCATGTTCTCCAGGGGAGCTGATCTCAGTAGTCTGGGGATGAGCTGCCGTTCCAGGGGATCCCCAGGTCCCACCTGGAGGCTGGCATCCCTAGGGGGACGGGGAGGTACAGTTGCCAGCTCCAGGCTGGGAAACTCCTGTAGGTTTGGTGGATGGAGCCTGGGGAGGGCAGGGACCTCCTCCGTGGGGTACAAAGCCTCAGAGTCCACTCTCCAAAGCTCCTATTTTCTCCAAGGTGAACTGATCTCAGTCGTCTGTAGATGAGCTGCCATTCCCGGGGGGGGGGGGTCCCCAGGTCCCACCTGGAGGCTGGCATGCCTAGGGGGACGGGGAGGTACAGTTGCTAGCTCCAAGCTGGGAAACTCCTGTAGGTTTGGTGGATGGAGCCTGGGGAGGGCAGGGACCTCCTCCGTGGGGTACGAAGCCACAGAGTCCAAACCCCCCCCCCCCACTCCAAAGCACCCCTTTTCTCCGAGGGGAACAGCTTCTCCCTCCAGTCTGGGGATGAGCGCCCATTCCGGGAGCGGGGGGGGGGGGTGTCCCCAGGTCCCGCCGGGAGGCTGGCAACTCCCCCGACCCTGCCTGTCCAACGCCTTTCCAGAGGGTCCAGAGGCCGAACCAAAAAACAAACCGGCCCCCGACCTCCCCCCATCCCATCCCATCCCATCCCTCCACGTCGACGCCGCCGCCCGCCGCCGCCGTGGAGCCCGTTGTCTCAGCGCGAACACGCGTCCTCGCATCCGCACGCACACAGCCTCCGCCCCGGAGTTGGCCCCTCCGAGGCGCGACCCGGATTCCCCCCCCCCCCCCAAATATACACACAAACAGGCGTCTGTGAGGGAGAGGGGCGGGGGCGGAGGAGGCGGAGGAGAGCCCCGGGCCCAGCAGCCTCGCTTCTCCTCCTCCTCCTCCTCCCGGGCGGGCTGAGCCGCCGGGCGCTCACCTCAGGCCGGGCGCGATCACGGAGGAAGCGGCGGCAGGAGCAGGAGCAGGAGGAGAAGCGGCGGCGGCGCCGCTGCTGTTTGTGGCCGGGGCATCCTCCCCCTCACGCAGCAGCAGCAGCAGCAGCAGCAGCGGCCTCCTCCTCCTCCTCCTCCTCCGCCGCCGCCTCCGCTCCTCCCTCCCCCTCAGGCGGGATTCCCTCCCTCCCTCAGACGCCGACGCCATCTTGGGCCCCGCCAGGGCGGGAAGCGGAGGGGGCCGCGCGCGCGCGCGGGCGAGGGGCCGAAAGAGGCGGGCCGCCGGGGGGTCTCCTCGGCCCGCGGCCGCCCCTCGCTCCAGCCGTCCTTCCCTGTCCCCCGCCGGGCCTGCGACGCCGAGCGGGGAGGGAAAAGGCGGGAAAAGCCGAGGCGGCGCCCGCTGGGACTGGGACGGGCCTCCTCCTCCCGCCATAGGGTTGCCAAGTCCCGGTTGGGAAATACCTGGAGGCTTTGGGGGTGGAGCCAGGAGAGGGCGGGGTTTGGGGAGGGGAGGGGCCTCGGCAGGGTACAAAGCCATAGAGGGCATCCTTCAAAGCGGCCATTTTCCCCCAGGGGAATTGATCTCTGTCAGCTGGAGATCAATTGTCAAAGCGGGAGATCCCCAGGCCCCACCTGGAGGATGGCAACCCTAGACCCCGTTGAATCCACCTTCCAAAGTGGCCATTTTCCCCCAGGGGAGCTGACCTCTGTCAGCTGGAGATCAGTTGTAAAAGCGGGAGAGCCCCAGGCCCCACCTGGAGGATGGCAACCCTAGTCTCCGTCGAATCCACCTTCCAAAGCGGCCATTTTCCCCCAGGGGAGCTGACCTCTGTCAGCTGGAGATCAGTTGTAAAAGCGGGAGATCCCCAGGCCCCACCTGGAGGCTGGCAACCCTAGTCTCCGTCGAATCCACCTTCCAAAGCGGCCATTTTCCCCCAGGGGAGCTGACCTCTGTCAGCTGGAGATCAGTTGTCAAAGCGGGAGATCCCCAGGCCCCACCTGGAGGATGGCAACCCTAAACCCCGTCGAATCCACCTTCCAAAGTGGCCATTTTCCCCCAGGGGAGCTGACCTCTGTCAGCTGGAGATCAGTTGTAAAAGCGGGAGACCCCCCAGGTCCCACCTGGAGGTTGGCAATTTTATTTATGTTATTTACAGTCTGCCTTTCTCACTGAAACTCAAGGCGGACGGCATGGTGTAAATCAATGGGATGATAAATCTAATAAGCAATGTAGTAAGATGAGGAATTGTAGGCCTTCCCTCAGCCAACTTAAAATAGCTGCTTACCAACAACAGATCCTGCAGTAGATCTAGATGCCAACTTTGTCCCCATGTACCCTCAGGCAATGCCATGACAGGACATAATGGCACCAGATATGCCATCTTGGGCTCATCCACTAGCACAGGGGTGGGCAAACTTACTCAGCATAAGAGCCACCTAGAACAGGGGTGGCCAAACTTGCTTAACGTAAGAGCCACATAGAATAAACATCAGATGTTTGAGAGCCACAAGACATGAACAAATATTACCTGATTTTATTGGAAAATAAGCAAATTTGCTTTTTATTAGCATTAAATGAGACTGCCAAAAATAATAACAAAAGGGGTAAAAGCAGATATTGATAATTATATTAATTTGTCCAATGATATTTGTTTGCTAGTGATCTTTAGCTTCCCCAGCCGCCCTGCCGGGAGCCACATAATATATGTGAAAGAGCCGCATGCGGCTCCTGAGCCACAGTTTGCCCATCCCTGCACTAGAACATCATCCATCGTCTACGCCATCATATGGCGACAGTGCCCTTCTACTATCTGCAGTGGGCAAAACATTTGTTCCTATGTTTTATTCTTAATTCAGTTTTATTCTTAATTTCTATTTATTGTTCAATTCATTGTCATTTTAGTCACAATTTGTATGTGGCTCTGTAACCCACCCTGAGCCATCTTGCGGGGAGGGCGGTATAGAAATCGAATAAATAATAACAACAATAATAATAATGTGAGAGACCAGCGATCACTCGGTACTAAAAAACAACACTGGGGGAACATTTTTAATCTTCCTGGATGTACTGTTGCAGATCCAAAAGTCAGTGTTCCACAGGAGAAAAAACTTCAAAGGAACGTATCATGCAAAACTGCTGAATTAGAATTTATCAAGGAATTAAACTCCTTCTGTTATGTATTAAATTGAGACTTGGGATTCCTCATTATCAGTTCTTTTTTTTAACATTATCATTCCTAAGAACCCAAGAGGACCTTATTTTAATAACTTCAATAGACTGCACTTAACATGTATCATAACCCTACTGAGCCAATTTTCTCATGCTGCAACTTGCCTCTTCCTTAGTTATTTGCTTTATTGCACTTCTGCTTACCTTCATGGTATGTGAGAGAGGCCCAAACCTCTGACCTCTCCTATAATCTCTTAAGCGACAAGCAAATAAGATACCCAACTAGAGAATCTCACAAGATTGCTCATACTTGGCCTCTCTCTGATCAACTCATCCCTATTTCCCCTTCCACTTCTGTAGTTTTCGGTGAAAAGGAAGAGAGTAATTTTCTTTCTTTCCATTGTATCTGGAGAAGTGAGCTCTGCCCAGAAAAGCTCATACTGGAATACATGTTGTTTGTCTTTAAGATGCCGCTGGACTTCTGTTTTGTTACAACAGACTGACTTGGCTACCTGGCTGGCGTTATGATGTGATGTAGGCATCCATTCTGTATAATGTGCATGTACAGTACAATATATCTGCCTTGAGTCTCAGAGAGGTGGGCTAGAAATTAAATATATACCTTTTGTATAACACTTTAATGCATATAGATGTGTGTATGTCTATTATATATAACATGATTTAATATACATTATGTACTTATGTAGTGTGTATGTGTGTGTGTATATATATATATATATATACACACATATATGTGTGTGTGTATTTCCTACATAACATATTGTACAGTGTAATATGCATATTCTATATATAGAATGTATAGAATTATATAAAGTATGTATAGAATTTTACTTTCTGTTCTATTCAATATGCTATGCACTGTGTTTATGCCAATCTGATACTATCTTTTCTCTTTTGCCCACAGAGTTTAATTTTTTTTATCCTTAGCATCATAAGTAAAACTGAGCATAAGGTTATCTGGTTTTAAATACGACATCTATCCTGGGAGCAGATAACCAGGAACATGGTCCTATAAACACACATTTTATCTTCACAACAACCCTGTTATGTAGGTCAGAAAGGGGCTGATCCAAAACTGAGCTTGGAGTTTCCTTGGATGATGTTCCATTTATCTCTTTATCAATCTGCCTACTTTAGGTAAGTATTTTTGTCCTACTTTTCTCCCCAATGGGAATCCACAGCTTCTTGCATCATTCTTCTTTCCTCTATTGTAGCATCCTCACCGCAACTCTGTGAGATGGGTTAGGCTGAAAATATGTGGTTGGCCCAAGGTCACTCAGCAAGCTTAAACCATGGCAGAGTGGAGATTCAGACCTTGCTCTCTCAGACTACTAAATGCCACACAAGACAAAATGCAATTTAAATTAAAAGCAGCACAGTGTACCACATCCTGGGCTAGTCGTTGATTTGCTGGCCCTGTACCCTGTTGAGGTCGCTTTTATCCCACCCTTCCTCTAAGGAGCTTAGTCCTTGATTTTATCCTCATTACAGCTTTGAAGTAGGTTGGGTTGAGAAAATGACAATCCCAAAGTCATCCAGCAAATTTCATGGGAGAGTGAGAATTTGAACCCAGCTCTCTCAGAATCTAGTCCAGCACTCTAAACACTACATCACAGTGGCTCCGCCTGCTACATAGCACTTGATGTGTGCTTCACTTTTGGGAAGTGAGTGGGAAAGATATAAACAAATAAAAATGGACACTTATAAACTCATAATCAGCTTGGGAAGCAGGAACAGAGGGGATATGCTTGCTAGGGAGGGTTCATGGTATGATTTGTGTGTCCCACCCCCTGAGATTGGGGGAGTGCCAGCCCAGGAGAGGGCCTTCTTAGACATGACATCAAAACACTAGAACTCTCTCCCCAGTGAGACTCATCTGTCCCTTTCTGTTGCCATCTTTCACCAGCAGTGAAGACTTCCTTGTTCAATTTGGCATTCTATCAATCCCTCCTTCCTGCCCTATATTTTAAGGGTTGCTTTTATGGTTCTACATTTATTGTAGCTTTGGTTTTAATTGTTTTAATTAAGTATTTTTTGGAGTTGGTTTTAATGTTTTTTAAGATGTGATTTCATCATGTATGTTTTAGTTTGTTAGCGGCCATAGTGGCCCTGATGAGGGCAGAAAGGTAAAGGTAAAGGTTTCCCTTGCTCAAAAGCCAGTCGACTCTGACTCTTGGGGGCGGTGCTCATCTGTTTCCAAGCCGAAGAGCCAGCGCTGTCTGAAGACTTTTCCTGTGGTCACCTATTTATCTACTTGCAATTTCTTGCTTTCAAACTGCTAGGTTAGCAGGAGCAGAAAGGAAAGGTATAAATTTTGTCAAATCACTGTTTTGGCATGCCCAGCGAGGCATATCCAACTCCTCCCATGGCTTGCAGTGCTGCCCTCCAGGAATGACCCAGAGCCAGGAATGAGGGGATGACAGCCCCCCCCCCAACGTTGATGGCGAGGAAGGAGCTGAGCCCGTGTGTTGCATTGGTGCCCTCCTCAATGTGCCACCTCCAGCAGTCACATCCAGCAGTAGGCTTGTCATGGAGTGGAAGCACCACTGCCACCGGGAAACTGCTCTCCTCAGGCAGCAGATTTTGGGTTACTATTCTGGGTTAGCAAGTCGTCTAACAAATCAGGCATCAAATCAGGGAGGATTTTAGTTTCCCACTTCTGAACGGGTGGTTGGAGAAGGCACGTTGCAGAGTGAAGCTAAGTGGGCCGGGGTGGGAGACCTGGAAATCGTGTGAATTCCTGGATAAAAGAAATGTGGGATACAAATTCAATAAGTACTCATGGAGGATAGGGGGGCCACAGCACCGTTCTACGGAGAGTTATGACCAAGTCCGTTCAGCTATGACTCTGCTTGACACTTTACTATCAATGGCTGTTGTTTGCTGATTTGGGACCAGCCGTGTTCTGAGGCCACATCACCTTGAGCGGACCACTGGCAAGGGACTCTCCCAGAAGACTTTGGGTGGGATGGCACTGAGGTCAGATCCAGAAAGGTGGTCCTTTGGGGAGATAGTAGTTGTTAAGGAATACCCCATACCCCAACCTTCTCTACCAATACCCAGCAGCAAGAACTCATTAGCATAATAGGCCACACCCAATAGCAGAACCTCATTAGCATATCAGGCCACACACCCCGACAGCGCAGCTCCTTCCCAGGATCGGCTTCCCCGGGTGCTCCACACCTTGTGGGGCGCTTGGGGAACCCAAGGGAAGGAAGGCCGTTTCTGGATCAGCTGCCCCAAGCGCCCTGCAGCTGTGGGGCACCTGGGAAACCCGAGGAGGGGAGGCAGTTAAAACTGCTTTCCCTCCCTGGATCGGCTTGGCTTCCCCAGGCGCCCCGCGGCTTGCCCAGGCCCAAGGAGGGGGAGGCTGTAGGCATGGCCAACTCAGAAGCCAGCCGGAACTCCGTTCCTGTGCGTACCTGCCCAGAAATAGCCCATTGTATATAATCACCTACTACGCTGCTGTTACCAGCCGCATGAATGTATTCTACTGTGTTTCTGGTTTGAAGCAAGCCAATCGATTTCACTAACGGGTGGGGAGATTAAACTGATTTTTACCTTTTAGCTGTACGTGGTCGGACTTAACTGTTACTCGCCTCTGCCCCAAATTTTAAATCTTTATCCTTACAATCCAATACAAGCCTGTGCATAAGGTTATCTACTTTTAAAATATATCATCTATCCCAGGTGGAGAGCAAATAACAAAGAAAGGGTGCTTGAAGTTGTAACCAACAAAAGAGTGCTGGTTTTCAGTGACAAATCGCTCCATCCACTTAAAGGTTATAGAAACAAAATGGAGCTTTTGGCCCGGTGCGTTCCCACAGAAAATTAGGCATCAAAGCCAAAAGAGGTTTTTGGTTCGCTCATTAGGAAATCTAGCATCGATCCCCTTGTACTTAGAGAAACAATGTCTGATGGGGATTGATTAAATTTAGGAAGAACCAGAGAAACGGCATATTTAAATTGAACTTTGGGGATGAACAAGGCAGTTGCCCTTTCTTCTTTGCTTCCAAGGCAAGTCTGGGAAAGGAATTTCTTACTCCAGGGAACTAGACTGCCTATAAATTATAAAAGAGGAAACTGAATATGGGGATTTGGGGCGGCGGGGGGGGGGGAGAAAATACTCTGCAACAGCAGGCACTTGCTAAAGCCTCTAAAATTGCAGTGAAGCAAAAAAGAAAATCCCAACGCCTTCTGCCAGGTTTTTTTCCCCATACAACAGGACAAATAAATCAGTGGAGAAGCTTGCATTGATTTAAAAGGAATTAACGAATGAGAAAGATACCACACAGATTGGCTTGGCCCAAAATCTTCTTGCTGTTTTCTCCTTGGCCCCCCACCCCCCGGCCCCCATCTCCCGTTTTGGACGCCGAGCAGCATAACAGCAGTTCCGTAAATGATCAGCAGCTGATAGGTAGAGATTTTAATGGTTTTGTCTCCATTTAAAACATGCAGTAGCTTTATCATACACGTTTCGATATTACCAGTGGTTTAACAGTGACGTAACAAAAGAGCAACATAACAAATCTCAAAAGGTTGTTGATGGTATTAATATATTAGGCGTGTTTTCTTATTTTCCACAGTTTCGCTGTCTGGAATGTTTCTGCATTTGTCCTCAGGAGGATGTCTGTAAGGGAGCAGAGGTGGTGCCTAATTCCCTGAGCAGCCTGAGGTCTCAGAAGGCGGAATAACCAGAAATCCTCCTCCTGTGCCACTACACTTTGTGCCAGCGCCTCGCGACTTTGAGATATTATGTATATGGTTTGTTGTTAATATTTGCTTCATCTACAAATATAGTTGTAGAGCAGATAAGCAGGTACACATACAAACAGCAGATCTGCTGTCCTACGTCAGGTTTATGGTTGCCAACTCCAGCTTGGGAAATTCCTGGAGATTTGGGGAGCTGTGCATGGGAAGGGCAGAGTTTGGGGAGAGAAGGGGAATCATTGGGGCTGCCATGGGTGATGCCACCCTAAGCCTTCTGTTTCTTCTAGACCAGGGGTGGCCAACCTGTGGCTCGGGAGCCACATGCGGCTCTTTCACACATATTGTGCGGCTCCTGGCAGGGCGGCTGGGGAAGCAAAGGGGAGGCATGCTTTTTCTGTCTTTCTCCCTTCCTTCCTTCCCTCCTCCCTCCCATCTATTTGCTTTCCTAGTTTCTCTCTCTCTTTCTTTCCACTTCTTTAATTCTTTCTTTCCATCTCTCTCTTTTTCTCTCTCTCTCTCTCAATATCATTAGCAAACAAGTAATATCATTATCAATAACCGGTTTTCCTCGTTTGTTTTTATTTTTGGCAGTCCCATTTAACGTTAATAAAAAGCAAATTTGCATATTTTAAAAAATAAAAACGTGTGTGTGATATTTGTTCCTGTCTTGCGGCTCTCAGACATCTCTATGTGGCTCTTACGTTTATTCTATGTGGCTCTTACGTTAAGCAAGGTTGGCCACCCCTGTTCTAGACTGTCTATGATACCATAAATGCTGTCTTCTGAAGTTACCATTTCCTGTTCTGTGTAGCCTGGTGATCCCTTGTGGTTCTGGACAAACTCTTATGCCCCACCTTGAGGGACAGTTGCCAACATCAAGAAGAAGAAGAGATTGGATTTATACCCCGCCCTTCACTACCTGAAGGAGTCTCAGAGCGGTTTACAATCTCCTTTCCCTTCCCCTCCCCACAACAAGACACCCTGTGAGGTAGGTGGGGCTGAGAGAGCTCTTTCAAGAACCGCTTGTGAGAGAACAGCTCTAAAAGAACTTGTAACTGACCCAAGGTCTCACCAGCAGCTGCATGTGGTGGACTGGAGAACCAAACCCAGTTCTCCCAGATTAGAGTCCACTCTCCTAATCACTACACCAAAATGGGGCTTA
The DNA here is from genome assembly GCA_029233225.1 of Lepidodactylus listeri. Classification (NCBI taxonomy): domain Eukaryota; kingdom Metazoa; phylum Chordata; class Lepidosauria; order Squamata; family Gekkonidae; genus Lepidodactylus; species Lepidodactylus listeri. Next base: position 5,938,743 of record JARCFY010000021.1, on the reverse strand, counting down.
GAGATCTCCAGATTACACAGATCAGTTCCTCTGGAGAAAATGGCTGCCTTAGAGGTTGGACTCTATGGTATTATTACCTGCTGTGGTCCCCCCCTCCCCAAACACTTCCCAGTCTCCACCCCCAAATCCCCAGGAATTTCCCAGCCCAGAGTTGGCAACCCTACCCTGAAGTAGGTAACTAATCAGATCCCCAGAGAGGGACACTTTGCACTTGGAGATGCCTCCGCCCAGCTCTCAGTCATCTTGCCCTGTTTCCCTGTTGCCAAATTCCAACTGCCTGTTTCCCCGGGCTTTCACAGACACACAGTTGACACAGCCATCAGGAGAACATTGGAGTCCAGTGAGGACGGTTAATATTCCTTTGTCACAAGCCCTGGCTCCCGCTGCTGCCGGGTGTCATTTAAGGCCACAGGGGCAGACCCATCCAAAGTACTTAGACAGCAATTTCACAACAATTTGACTTGACATCTGTACCTCCCTCTGCGTTGTGGGGTGAGGTGGGGGGGCGGGTTTCTGAGTATAGTTGAAAATAATCTCTGTCGGTTTTTTCCCCCATCCCGTATGAAGGAGGACTGTAAAATATTTTTGCATCTTTAGAGAGTCTTGAGAGAAAAATAGATTAATACTGTTTGGAAATAAAACTGTAGTTTCAAAGGATCATCATTTTAATAATGTCTACCCTGGTGAGCAATGTATGATTAATCCCCCTGTATTTTTTTAACATTTGTCTTTCATGCTTATTTCCCTTCTTAATTACAGTAATTTAGCTGTCCTTCTACTGTGTTCCACCTTAGTTAATCTGAGCTAAATGCTGCCCTCTGGGCACCATGACTAAACTTAAGACCGGCATCCCTGTTTTGGTGTGCACTGAAAAAAAACAGACGAATCCCAAAGTGTGGGCAGCAGCTCTCCTGTAGACATTTGCCCTTCCATTTTGATTTCACAGGCAGTTGCCTAGATAACATGTGCGGTTGGGGCAGCCAGAACACACTGCTTCTAATGGTGGAAACATTTTGAAGAGTACTGGACTCGGGAGACCAGGAACGGTGAAATCATGAAGCCTTTATTGAGTGAATCAGCATGTCCAGTAGATGGTCAGAACAAGCATGCTTCCAGGGCTCCAGGGCCCTCCTTATATGCTGGCCGGAGCCACACCTATGGCCGCACCCAAAAGACCTGATAGGGGCTTAACATATGCGCATGTTTGTCATAGGTTCCCTGGAGGAGCCTTTGCCCGCATTGGCTCCCCAGGGAGAACCTAGGTCCCACATTGGTGGAGGCTTTGAATCCAGACATCTATTGTTCCTCCAGATTCAAGCTCCCCTCTCTGCCTGACCATGTGCTCTGGCCATGCGGCAGGCGCCATTACCTGGGAGCACATGGCAGGCTGGTTGCTACACAGAGCATACTACATTACACATTTCTTGCCTCAAAGGTTTTTCTAAGGTACTAGGTAAATACTGGCCCTCACCTGGATAGGCCAGGCTAACCTGATCTTGTTAGCGCTTGAAAGCTCAGCAGAAAGCTCAGCCCTGGTTAGTACTTACACCAAGGAAGCCCAGGGTTGCAACATGGAGGCAGGCAATGACTAACCAGCTCTGCTGCCCCCTTATTTATTTATTAATCATTTTTATTTGTATCCCGCCTTGCCGGGAAAGCTGGCTCAAGGCGGCTAACAAGATTAAAATATAATAAAACAATAAATACAACAATTAAAACAGTGTCAAATTTACAGATAAAAACGAACAAGTGATGGCGGCATTCAGAGTCACACCTGGTGGTAAATATAGCGTCCCATGGGTCCCAGGCCAGGAGGTGTTCCAAGGGCACATTCATCACCCTTGCCTTAAAAACCCAGCAGGGGTGGGAACCCGTACAACTTCAGTCCAGATACCAAAAAGACATAAAAACGGGTTTTAGCATTAAACCTAATGAATTAGATGAGATTTGGTTGAAAACTAACAATAAATTAATAAGTTTTATAAGCTCTTAATAAACTATGAAATGCAGGGAGAGATGTTTAAACCGACCATAATAGACTGGATGAAAGACTTTGGTGGTAACATCGATATAGATAGATGGGCAAAGATATGGAGATCTGTAAAATATTTAAAGGTAGCAAATTACAAGGAAAATATATATAAAATGTTTTACCGCTGGCATTGGACTCCGGAGAAGTTGCATAGGTGCTATAAGAATGTTCCTAATAAATGTTGGACCTGTGGAGTTGGTAGGGGAACGTATCTGCACATGTGGTGGTCGTGTAAAAAAGTTAAAGTATACTGGATAATGGTCAAAAACATGTTGAACGAGATTATGGAAGTAGATATTCCTTTGGATCCAGAGATATTTTTGTTGAATTTATTACCGGATGGACTAAATAAGGAAAACCAGAGACTACTAGCATATACAGTAACGGCAGCACGTATCTTACAGGCAAAAACTTGGAAGTCACCGAATTTACCAAGTTGAGAAGATATAATTAAAGTACTGTTGAATTGGGCGGAGTTGGATAAGTTAAGTCATCTTTTGAACCCACAAGCAAAACTGGATACAGTAGAGGTCTGGGCTAAATTGTATGATTGGTTAGAATAATCATATGGCTCTACTTCGATAAGATGCGATTTAATGTATTACTATTAATATGTAAAAGTTAATAAAATATCTTATAAAAAAAAAAAACCCAGCAGGGGTGTCAAACGTAAGGCCTGGGGCCCAGAACCGACCCATCCAGGGCTCTTAGCAACTGGTGCATCCAGGGCCCACGAGCAACTGGTTCCAGGGAGGGAACAGGAGACTGCTTGGGGGAGGGGGAGTGGGCGGAACCACTCTGACTGTGGCTTCAGCATGGCGGAACAACCTTGTCTGCAGCAGTCAAGCAGCGTGGGAGCGTCTGCCCAGCACTGCACTGCTAGCTCTCCAGTCTACCCATGTGGGTTTTACTTTGCACCTCCTCCCAGCCCTTGGGGCCTTGCAGTGAGGAAGCACCAACTTGGAGCTTACCAGCTACTGGCCTTTATGCAGTCTAGATCCCTGGTACCCGGCATTACATTTTATGACACACATGTGGCCCAGCCCTTGTAACAATTGAGTTCAACACCTCTGCCCTACAGGGTTTCCCTAAGTCAACTGCAAGTTGACAGCACTTTCCCCCACCAAGTGAATGCTAAAGATGTCCCTTGTTTTGAAGCCATACCTCTTAAAGGATTGTCTGTTCTTCAACAGAAGCACAACCTGACAGGGCTTAATGAGGATGTCATTTGAATACCCCAACGCCCCCCCCCCCCCCCGATCCATTTTTGAAATGTGCGTCTGGCAATCTTTGACGGTTTCATGTGTACCCATCCCCACCATGCAGTGGATCTGTTATCATCCATTGCCAAGGTTTTCGCCAGCTGTGCTGCGTGGTGTCCCAAACCGGCTCTGGTATGAACTTTAAATCTTTAAGCAGGGTTTGATTGCAGAATGGACAAGAAATCAAATATTTCTGTACTGCCCCACTGGTATCCAGCACCATTTACTCTCCATCTGCCTCGTGTGCCCACCATCCCCCAGCCCCTGCTACTGGTTGGATTTTTGCCAGGTTTGTTTACTTGCTAGTAGGTCTAATATTATAGTGATAGGCCTACTAGCATTTTTTTACTAATGGCAAAAAAGCCTGCTGATGATGCAGGGGGGGGAATGGCAGGTGTGTGAGGACAGATCTGAGAATCTCCCCGTGGAGAATCTCCACTGCATTCAGAACACGCATAAGAACACAAGAGGGAATCCTCCCCATGTGGAAGCCCAACTAGCTGAAGCAGGGTCTTCTTTAAGCTGTGCCGGCACCTGAACAAAGAAGGCGACTTTGAATTCAGCCTTCGACGGGCAAATGAATTGTTCTTGCTGGAGGACAGGAGAGGGACAGGCTCAGCCGAGATGAGGACCCCTTTCCAAACACATATATTTATTGCTGTTGGAGCAATTATATAAATATCTGTCACGTTAAAGAAAATAAATAGTTCACTCGTGCCAGTACTTCTAATAAAATAAGTGCATGAAAACTGCTTTGAGGACAGCACAGGGCAAGCCAGAAATAAATGAAGAGGTCCCAACAGGAGCCCTGGTACAAAGATACCTCATGAATTATCAGGTGGAAATTTCATGCTGTCCTAGTTGTGCATCCTGGTAGACACCCCTAGACCCATCTCTGGGCGGATATCTGGAATTACAATAGCTCACTAGACTACGGAGATTACAGAGAATGCTTTGGAAGGTGAATTGTATGGCATTACTCCCTGCTGAGGCCCCTCCCAGCCTCCACTCTTAAATCTCCAGGCATTTCCCAGTCCAGAGTTGGCAAGTCTACTCCTGGTTCTGTCCCGGAAATCATTTTGCTTCCCCCTGTGATCCAGAATTGTGCATGCTAGTCCCTGACTGGTTACTGCCATCCGTGTTGGGTGGCTGGAGACCAGCACAGGTCAACACACTCGACCTGTCTGGACAAGTGAGATCTGAAGGTGCAGGCACATTGCAATGGAGCCCCTAAAATGGAGCCCCTAGACTTTCCTGCGAAAGTCATTCTTGAGAAAATAATACATTCCTGGTGGATTGGGTCTGCGGTTTATGCATGCGGCCAAACAGCAGTGGGGCCCTTGTGATGTGGTATCTGGTTTCTCGAAAAAGGACAAGTGAATTGTCCGGTCCCTGAATTCTGTGATAAATGTCAAGATGGGTGAAGCGTACTGGACTCGGGAGACCAGGAACGGTGAAATCATGAAGCCTTTACTGAGTGATTCAGCATGCCCAGTAGATGGTCAGATCAAGCATGCTTCCAGGGCTCCAGGGCCCTCCTTATATGCTGGCCGGAGCCACACCTCCGGCCGCACCCAAAAGACCTGATAGGGGCTTAACATATGCGCATGTTTGTCATAGGTTCCCTGGAGGAGCCTTTGATTGCATTGGCTCCCCAGGGAGAACCTAGGTCCCACATTGGGGGAGGCTCTGAATCCGGACGTCGATTGTTCCTCCAGATTCAAGCTCCCCTCTCTGCCTGACCATGTGCTCTGGCCATGCGGCAGGCGCCATTACCTGGGAGCACATGGCAGGCCGGTTTTTACACAGAACATACTACATTACAATGGTCAACCTGTTAGTCTGTCTATAGCAGGAGCAAGTGTCAAGTAGCACCTTAAAGACTGACAAAATATGTGGCAGAGTAGGAGCTTTCTTGAGTCACTGAAGAAGTTTCATGAGGTATCGGAAGAAGTGAGCCGTGACTCAGGAAAGCTCCTCCCCTGCCACATATTTTGTTGGTCTTTAAGGTGCTCCTGGACCCTTGCTCTTTTCTACTGTGAGAAATGTGTTAGCTTTGGCACATTCCGAGCCGCAATGGGATTATTGGTGGAAGTCTTCTGATTTCACAATTGCTCACACAGGGAAAACACAGGGAACCGGCTCTGTTTTGTATTCACTGTTACCATTAACTGGCTTTATATGGTACACACGCAACGTCTTGATTAATAAATAATACATATTTTCCCCCTAATTATTCTAATAGCACATCTCCAGCACATGGAAGGCCTGTTCAGACAATTCAAAATGTGGATTCAGCAACGGAAAAGCGATGCCAAGGAGCCCACCCACGGCTCCAGATGTCTCTGATTAATCCGCGCCTCATTTCGCAAAGCCTGTAATGAACAGGAAAGGATCAAGGCCCACATTTATTTGCGAAAACATCTGATTTCACAGGAGGGATAAAGACCTTAACCTTAAGCTACGTACGCAACGCACACACGTCGAGAAGTAAGCAACAATCCTGATGCAGAGGAGGTCGATGCGAGCTATCTAATCGCAGCTGTTCCCAGAGGGAAGGAGGTGGTTTGATTCTTTCCAACAAGCTTAAGAGACACCCCAGTGGAAAGACAAACAGCACTCTGTCCAAGTGACATCCTAGAATACGCGGGGGGGGGGGGGGGGGGAACGCTGGGTACTCCTCTGACTAACAGGGCGGGCAGATGTCTGCGAATGCCTGTTCCAGATTTGTCCCTAAGGGGGCGAAGGCCCGCAGAGTTCTAACTGCAGGGGGAACAGAATGTTACAAGATAACTTTGTCATTTCCAGAGAGAACTCGGGAAGCAAAGCTATGAAGGACGTCAGATCAAGCCTTTGTGGGATGTCCTGCGTGGATGTAGCTTCTCCCATAGCTTTGGTCGTGTGCAAGAAAGCGACGCCGAACAGATACAGGGCCTGCAAGACGGAGCTCTTCCGCCAGGCCTTTGAATAGGAGCCGCCACCAGGGATATCGCCCATCACACATACGCTACCTGTGATGTAGCTGGCCCTATGTAGCCGGGCCTTGTGGCAAGGGGGCACGGTAGGGCTGCCAAGTCCGCATGTGGCCCCCGGGCCGCAATTTGCCCCCCCCTGGATTAGGCAATTAATAAATATAATGTAATAAATAGATACAGATCCCAGTCCCCAATAGTTTATCCAAGTGACTTTTTGTACAGTGCCAACCCTATTGCCTGCATAGAAAAGCTCTCTTGAATAACTCAGTTTTGCATAGGTTGGGGGAAGCCAGGAGAGGGGGATCCTTCCTGACCTCCTCAGCCACGCCATCCCACCAGGTGGGGGCCATAACAGAAAAGGCCAGGCACATGTACAGGCAGTTGTTGGTTGGTTGGCACCTGCAGAAGGCCTTGCTCAGGTTAACGAAACTGGCATGGCAGAACATAGCAGGAGAGTCCCCAAGCTGTAGCAGTCTCCAAGGCTACAGAGGGCTTTGTATGTGACAGCCAATACTTTAAATTGAGCCATTGGACCATAAGGAAGGCGAAGCACTGTAGATGCTTTCGAATTAGGGTGCTGGAGAAGACTCTTGAGAGTCCCTTGGACTGCAAGGAGACCAAATCAGTCAACCCTAAAAGAAATCAACCCTGACTGCTCCCTGGAAGGCCGGACCCTGAAGCTGAAGCTCCAATACTTTGGCCACCAAGTATGAGAAGGGAGCACTCCCTGGAGAAGACCCTGGTGCTGGGGAAGACTGAAGGTCAAAGAAGAAGAGGACGGCAAAGGATGAGATGGTTAGACAGTGTCATCGATGCAACAAACATGAAATTGAGCAAACTTTGGAGGACAGTGGAAGACAGGAGGGCCTGGCGTGATGTGGTCCAAGGAGTCGCGAAGAGTCGGACTCAACTGTGCAACTGAACAACAACAGCTATTGGTCAGCCAGTGGAATGGCCACAGAATGGGAGTAATATTCTCCATTTGCGTCCCGATAATAGCCAGGCCGTGGCATTCTGCACCAGCTTGAGTTTCTGAATTTATTTTGACAGGAGACAAATATACAGTAGACTAGTCTTGATGTGACCGTAGCACGGATCGAGGTGGCCGGATCTGCCGCATCAAGGTAAGGGGTCATCTCACAGGCTAGACTGAGTCGGAACAAAGCCTTCCCCCCCCCTTTGCGGCTGCATTAACTTGCTTCTCCAGCAATAACCATTGGGTCAGGTATAATCCCTAGGGTCTTAACTGAGCCAGTAAGGGTCAGCTGAACTCCATCAAAAGTGAAGCACACAATGTCCTTTGAGACCTGTCTGTACCTTCCCAACCAACATTTCCTCTGTCTTTTCAGGACTTAGTGTCAGTTCATTCACTCGTAGTGTTAGCCGAATTCCTTTAATTTATGTGTAGCAATCAGCAAAATACCGGGTTCTTGCCAACTATACCAGGGTCCCACCCCTCCCGGGAGTTCTACAGGAAACAGGCACGTGAGGCAGATGGCAAATTAAATGCTGTTTATTGAATGATGTTGTTCAAGCACACAAAAACAGATTCTCACACACATACACACAGGCCTAAGAAATAAAGATAGAAAATAACACTGTTACATTAGCAGGAGTTTCACTGATGGGTGATATTTTACCTATCCTGGAGATGATCCTTGTTCCAACAGAAGATTAGAGGGACTGGAAAGGCAAGCTGGACATGGGGGGGGGGGGGGGTAAAGCAGATAGGGGAAGATGGCTCAAGAGACCGAATGCCTCTGCTCAAGGTCTTTTATTAGGTGGTCTTGGGGCAGGCTGCACAGACCACTTCCCACTAACACACCTACTAGGCGGTCCGTCCCTCTTGGACCCTTCCATAGGTTAAAGGTGGACAAAAGGAGGAGGGCCGGGGGATGGACCATGTTGCAAAACTATGATCTCACCAGGAAGTGGACTCACCTGGCCACATCTATTGTTAGTCAATGACTTTGGCCAACTGGGTGATGGCCCGAACATTAGTTGCTAAGCAACTGCGTTAGCATAACCATGCAGGTACATTGGAGGGGGCAGGGGTTGACCAGCGTGCTGAAACAGAGAGAGAGAAACCTCATGGCAAGAGGAGTCCTTTGTCTCTGTCCCAGGTGAACTTTCTAGGGTGTCAGCCTCCTGGCATGGGCTGGAGCTGGCTCCTATCATGAAGAAAGCACATGGCCCTTCCATTACGGGCAGCCCAAAGTTCAGGCTTATGAATATCACAATCCATAAGAGCACTAGCAGTGCCTTGCTGGCCAACAGTAGGCAATTTACTACAGTGGCCAGACAGTTATTCAGGCCCTCTCGTCTACTGCATCTCCATGAGATTTAGAGAGCGATATATAGAGCTGGGCATAATCCACGTATTGATGGCAACCAACTCCAAAGCTACAAATTATTTGTCCTTAAGGCTTTGTATAGAGGTTGAAAAGCATGGGAGAATAGGAGTTGTGCCCTGTGGAACTCTGCAGGATAGGTCCCACACTGATAACTAGTTTCTAATAGCAACCCTTTGAGTCTGATCGATACAGAACAATTTGAACCTGCTACCTACATGCCTCCAAGTATCTCAGTGACCTGGTACGATCTACTGTATCAAAGGCTGCAGGGGTGTCCGATAAGAGCAAGAAAGAGGCCTGAAGGCCCCAGTCTACGCTGAGATAGAGGTCATCAATCAAACCTAGCAGAGCCATCTCTGTCCCATCTCCTGGCCTGAAACCGGGCTGAAAAGGGTCTAAAGCCGATGAGTTACCTAAGAAGACCTGGCGTTGGTCCACCACTGCTCTCTCAAGCCCTGTGTTGAGCAAGGGCTGGTTAGAGATCAAGTGATAATGGGCCACATCATTTTCCCCTGGGGATGGTTTTTGAAATCGTGGACCGATATCTGTCGAGATTCAGATTACCAACTGGGTAGGGAGTGGGAAGTCTGGCATGCTTTTAACCGATACGCAGAAGTCGGCAGCAGAACCTTTTCACAGCAGGGAGATGAAACATCCTGGGCTAAAGGACTGCGAAAGAGACAGCTACAGGGAATATTTTCAAGTGTGGCAGCCCTGCTGGAGGCCACAGTCCTCTCTGGCTGTTTTTTCAGGCACGCTGCAGCACACACTGACTTCTCGTCATGTTTTATACAAAGAGAGGGTTTAGCAGTGCCAGCCTCCAGGCGGGACCTGGGGATCCCCTGGAATTACAGCTCATCTCCAGGCTACAGAGATCAGTTCCCCTGGAGAAAATGGCTGCTTGGGAGGGTGGACTCTCTCTGGCATTGTGCCCCATTGAGGTCCCTGTCCTCTCCAGGCTCCACCCCCAAATCTCCAGGAGTTTCCCAACCTGAATCTAACAACCGTACCCCCCATCCCCATTCCCTAGGGTTGCCAGCTCCACCTCGGGAAATTCCTGGAGATTTCAGGGTAGAGTTTGGGGTGGAGTTCAGCAGTTACGTGCTTCTATAAAAGAAGCCCTCCAAAGCTACCATTTCCTCCAGGGGGACTGATCCCTGTAGCCTGGATGTCAGTTGCCAGTTTGTGTCAGGATGCCTGCCATTCAGCGTTACATTTTGCCTGCCATCAAGTGTTTCATTTGGTTATCTGTTTTGCTCCCCTTTGAAGTTTATTGCTGGTCCTACTTAAAGTGTCATTTCTTTCCCGGGAGGCTGGCTTGCTGCATTCCATCGTGCCACAGTCATAAACAATCCCGGTTCTCTCTTCTTGTCTCCTCCTTTCTTTTCCCCAGCGCTTAGAATGTTTTATCTTGCTTTTGTAACCTTGGGGACTGTGGAGCTGTTTTCTTCCAGGTGTCTGGTCTGCAATTCGCAAGTAGAGGTCACAAAGGGGCGGGGGGGGGGGGAATTTTAGTGCTTTGGCGCCATTTCTGTGGGAACAAACGGTTTGGGATATTTGCGTGCTTTTTTGTATCCATTCTGATTGGCTCTCTGCCTACTGTCACCTGAAGTGAGGGGTATATCAATCCCTGATGTCTGTGCCAATGTATCTCTAACAAACACTGAGGACCTGAACCATCATTAAGAATAAAGGAACTTTTATTTCACTAAAAGGTCTGGCTTATTGATTTGAATCAGAAGCCTCACAGTTTGGTGTCGTGGTTAAGTGCGCGGACTCTAATCTGGGAGAACCGGGTTTGATTCCCCACTCCTCCACTTACAGCTGCTGGATGACCTCAGGCAAGCCATAGTTCTGTCAGAGCTGTTCTCTCAAGGACTCTCAGCCCCACCTACCTCACAGGGAGTCTGTTGTGGGGCGGGGAAGGAAAAGGAGTTTGTAAGCCGCTCTGAGACTCCGAGTGAAGGGCGGGGTATAAATCCAGTCTCTTCTTCTTCATCATCTTCATTCCGTGAGAACTCCAGGACTGTTATTGGGCTAGTCTGGGCCTTCTGTGAGGCTTCTGAATAGACAGCAACAGATCAGACCTTTGTTGGTTCAAAGTTCTTTATTGTCCAGTACTGCAAACAGGTTCTCAATGTTTGTTAGAGATGCATAATGACAGGCAAGCAGTGTTAATATACTTTCAGGTTTTAATTGAACCCCGGCTCTGGGCCAATCAGAAATAGAAGGGTGAACGCGGGAAACGAAAGGGGACCGTTGAGGTTCCCACAGCAAGGTGAGAAAGTTGTAAATTCCCTTCTTGATCTGAGTGACCCACATGTGTGAAGCTAGGCACAACAATTCCAGGCAAGCAGCCATAAAGAAGCACCCAAGGTCTTCACAACAAGATAACATACTCTGGCCGGAATAAGGGAGGAGGGAATGTAAGGGAGTGAAGACCATTTGTTTTCAGATGACGCCTAGGAATGTCGGTCGCCATTCTCCCGCCTAGCAAATGTAACAAACCCCAGAACACCCACCATACTTCAAAGTGACATTTACAGCCGGCATATGGGGAGGGGGACAAGACAGATAAGGGGTGCAGTCAAAGGGTTTGTCAGAACAAAGAAAACGAAAGTAAAGCACAGAGACGCTATTGTCAGTTCCTGACACCTTCCAGCTCCCAGCACCACCGACACCTGGGCAAAATTCGCCCTGTTGCCTTTTGTCTCTTTTCTCCGTGTGAAAAGTGCAGATCCTCTGTTTCTTTATTTGTTTTTGAAGAGCACTGGACTCGGGAGGCTGGGGAAGTGATTTTCAGCATAGCTCAGGAACAAGCATGAGGGAGAGTGGTTTGGGAGCCTGCTTATATTTACAGGTAAGGCGCACCCCCGACCTCGCCCCCCGCGGGGGATTGGGTATACAGGGATTAGTTTCCCACCAGAGGCTGTCATAGGACCATTTGAATATCCTCAGCCTCTGATAGGGGGACGATCAGGATCCGAGGGTCTATTGTCCTCTGGGGACCGAAGCTCAGGCTGGTATCACTTGGCATTACAGGTGAACATGCCCAGACATGTCGCAGGGTACATAGCAGGAAGTAAGTTAACACTAAAAGAGTCTTTTAGTCCAAACTAGAGAATCGTGTACAGAACGTAACAGTTTTAAAGACCGACTTTACTTGGATAACGGATTTACCATTTGACATTTGCCCACACTTGCAAAAAAAATGTCCACCGTTGTGTAATAAAGCAGCGACCATCCGGAATTTTATTGACCCAACAAGGGTAACAAGACACGTATCCTTTTCACGCAGGGATTTTCTAGATTAGACTATAGAAGAGGTCTATTCTAGGTTCTCTCTGTAGAGTAACACGAAGAAGTGCAAAGACCTTCTCAGTAGGGTTGCCAAGTCCGGGTTGGAAAATACCTGGGGACTTTGGGGGTGGAGCCAGGAGAGGGGAGGGTTTGGGGAGGGGAGGGGCCTCAGCATGGTACAATGCCATTGACTCCACCCCCCAAAGCAGCCATTTTCTCCAGGGGAGCTGACCTCTGTCAGCTGGAGATCAGTTGTCAAAGCAGGGGATCCCCAGGCCCCACCTGGAGGCTGGCAACCCTACTTCTCAGGCATTAGCTCCTTTTTATCCTTACACCAGTCCTGTGGCTGGCCAATATTAGCTCCCATAGCTGAAGCTGAGAACATCTGGCTTGCTTAAAGTGATCTACTAAGTGACCAGTGGAGAGGTAAAGTCTGAATTGGGGAATTTTTAATTATGGATTAATCTGGCCCTGGCTCCAGGATCTTCTGCAAGTTTGTCCAGCCCTTCAGAATCCCAGCCTTTTTAACTATAATACTAGCTTAGGGAACATGCCTGCCAAGGGACACGTTCCATGGTACCCCTGACCTACAGATCTGGAATGAGAAAACAATAGAAGGCAGCTGCTAAAACACAGGGCCTGGGGAGTAATAGCTTCTGAGAAATGCATGGCATAAAGAAGAAAGAATGTGAAAAGGGGGGATTAGTCATTAAGCCCATGTCTTTTTAGGAAATTCCCACTGAAACTAGAAGAAAAAGCCCTTCGCTTGGTTTACTCTCCCTCAAATAGAATAGACTTTCTTGCTGAAAGTCACCTCTCTCTCACCTCATAACTTTCTGTCTCCCAAGAAAATACAGTGGTACATATCCAGCCATCTACAGACTTCACAGAACGGGTTTTTTTACTGCTTCCTCCTCCCACCCCCTGCGGCCTCCTGAAATTTTAATCCTGGACATCAGAGAAGCTCAGGGATCGCATTGGGGGGGCGGGGAGAAGCGCCTCTCTTTCCACAAATGGGAACGCACTTCCGGTGAGGAAAAGGCACAGCTGGGTGGACGCCATCATCTCTTTTAGATGCGCGTGGTGAAACCTCTTTCACGGTAAGAACAAAACCACCTGCTTCAGTGCTCAGTTTGGACTGGATGCTTGCAAGAACAACGTGGGGGATCCAAAGACATCCTTTTGGCTTTAGTGACCATAGCAACTGCTAGAGTTAGACTATCTGACAATACTGAAACCATGAGCTACCTTATTAATTGATGGAGGCGCCGTCTCTGGCACAGGTTCAGTGGGTGAAGTGTTTTCTGATGTGGCAGTGCAAGGCTGAAACAGCTTTTCCTCTTGATTTCTGCCTCAAAGCTGGAGAGCCCCTGTCTCTTAGGCTGTTTTTACATCTGACTTTCCCGCTGGAATCATTCTAGTTCCAAAAAAACCTGCCCACACCTCTGTGCGGTGTGAAACCGTGCTGCTACTGAAATGTCCACATCTACTAATTGCCCTCCTGTGGTCAAGCTAGTATTCAACTGGCTTGATTCTGCTTTAAACAATTGCTGTTGATTAGTGCACTTAGACCCCCTGGAGTGAAATTTCACACCACTGTGAAATCAGCACAGGAAAAGACAGCAGTCAAACTACTTTAGAGGGGAGGTGTAAAATGACCCTTAAAGAGGTGGCACTTCAACCATTCTTGTAAATTAAACCATTCTTGTAAATTAAACACTGGCCAAATTTCTCAACCCCTTTTCTGGTGTAGACATTTGAGGCTAGACCGTTAGAGAGGAAAGGATGGCCCATTTCTCCAGAAATATCCACGGAGGGTGGGGGGGGGGGGAATGACCCAGAAGAGGGAGGGCTGATGACTCTTCACCGCGTTTCAGAGTTGCTCAAAACCGTACGGATGTCAGTGTCTGTATTGTGTAGATCTGTGTTGGGTTTCTATGGTGACCTCCAGTGTTCCTGCAAGAGAGGAAAACATCTTTGTAAGAATTCGCAAACATTGATTCCTGCTGGGGTTTTGGCGACTGCACTTCAAACCCTGCATTTTAAACCATTTGCCTAATCTTCCCCCTTTACAAGTATGTATCATCCATAGAATCATAGAGTTGGAATGGACCTCCAGGGTCGTCTCCAACCCCCTGCATGATGCAGGAAATTCACAAATGCCTCCTGCCCCACCGCAATTCCTGTTAAAACATACGCTCAGTGCCAAACAGGTTCTCCAGAGGCAGGGGTCCCCAACCTTTTTGAGCCTATGGGCACATTTGGAATTCTGACATGGCGTGGTGGTTGCAACAATAAAATGGCTGCCACGGGAGGTGGGGCCAGCCGCAAAACGATTGCCACAAATGAACTTCAAAAACACACTGTCGATCCTTGTGCTCTGGTGGCAACTGCTGCCAAAGCAACATTTAAAGAATCACTTCCTAAAAACACTTGGCAGGTGCCAGAATGGGACAGTTGGCACGGGCACAGTTTTGGAGACCCCTGCCACTGCGTGTTGCTACTTTTCTTCTGTTTGATGAAGAATGTCAGAATTCAGGTTTTCCTTTTACCGCTTACTTGGGCTTAGCAATGTATTACTGCAATTATTATTATTTTTTTACTACAAAGGCCTTTGGAATCCCTCCCAGTAAATTCACACCAGCCCTGCATGGTAGGACATCTGAGCCTGAAGGGTTGGCGACATTTCAGGGATCTTCTACAGAGATTTCTCAGCTCTGTTCAAGGTGGGAGCTGAGAAATCAGGATCGAAGATTCCCATGACGAAGCTCACGGCAAAACACGTTGGGATCCATAAGAGCTAAATCAACTCTCCATTTTGCACCTTGTTCTTTTTCGTTTTTCCGGGTTCTCTCTCAAGAAAGCTGAATTCGAAACAGACTAATAAGATAGGCCCATTCCTGGAGTGTCATATTCAGTTTGTGAATTTATAATATCTAGGCATCAGGGAGACCCAGATTCGAATCCCTGTTCTGCTATGGAAGCTTGCTGGGTCACCTTGGGCCATTCGCACATTACCAGCCCAGCCTACCTCACAGGGCTGTGGTCAGAATAAAAAGGAGAAGAGGAGAACAATGAAAGCCACTCTGGGTCCACACTGGGGAGGAAGGTGGGGTATAAATTAAGTAAAATAAATACACAAAATACATAAAATCACTGCCTGATTTCAACATAGTATTTTTGTTAATGTTAAATGTGACAGTTTGATGAAGTGGTTAGGAGCACGGGCTGGGTTCGATTCCACACTGGAGTACTGGAGAGCTGGGTTCGACTCCACACTCCTCCACATGCAGCTGCTGGTGTGACCTTGGGTCAGTCACGAGTTCTCTCAGAGCTGTTCTCTCGAGGGCAGTTTTTGAGAGAGCTCTCTCAGCCCCACCTACCTCACAGGGTGTCTATTGTGGGGAGGGGAGGGGAAGGGAAAGGAGACTGTAAGCCACTCTGAGTGAAGGGTGGGGTATAAATCCAATCTCCTCCTCCTCCGTTATAGGTTTTTTTTCTTGTAAGATTCTATAATCATTGATTGTTTAGGTTGTAGATACTGTAATTTATTTTTGGCATTTATTGTAATTTTCATTACACTGTTTGCTTTTTCATTCGTTTTTGGGGTGGGTGGAGGTAGAATTTGGCATGGGGTCCTCTGTCAATTCACTTTCCTTTTCTTTTCATGGATTTACACTGTGTAATCCTCCTTGAGTCTCAATGAAGAATGTGGGAAAGAAAGAAAGAAAGAAGGAAGGAAGGAAGGAAGGAAGGAAGGAAGGAAGGAAGGAAGGAAGGAAGGAAGGAAGGAAGGAAGGAAGGAATCTTAAATTTGGGCTACGGGCACAAACAGTATGGCACTTTGTTTGTATCTGCAAAGGAACTTAAAACACATACTGAAATCCAGCACATGAGGCTACTGAGAAATGGGTATTACCCTCTCAGATATCCCTAGAGCTAAAGGTAAAAGGTAAAGGTTTCCCTTGCTCGAAAGCCAGTCAAATCCGAACTTGCAAGTAGATGAATAGGTACAACTTTGGTGGGAAGGTAACAGTGTTCCATGCACCTCCACGTTTAGTCATGCTGGCCACATGACCACGGAAAAAGTCTTCAGACAGCGCTGGCTCTTCGGCTTGGAAACAGAGATGAGCACCGCCCTCTAGAGTTGGCTTTAAATCATGGATCTGGCAGAAACTCTTTGCCTTTCCATTGGTTTTCCTGAGAAATGGGGGACAACAGCCAATTTATCCAGGTTGTATTTCACGTGTCTTATGCCTGGGAAACCGAACAGCAGAGAAACCAATTTCCAGACCTAATTTTTAAAAAGAGAGAAAAGAACAAGAGTTGGTTCTTCTGTAACATTCCCGAATAACAGGCTTCTGTCATCATAGGGCAAAACAGACTGAGTTATTTTCTTTAGGGGAAAAAAAATGAACCACAAGAGGGAAGTGTTAGGTAACGTTTTGCAAAGTTATGACATTTCCCTGGTTTTACAGAGAAAATTAAATTGTAAAATATCTTCAGAGTGCAAATAAAGGAACATCTGCCTCAAAGAGTCTCCCTCATTCCATCTATTCTGCACAGTGCACCTAAACATCTGGGAACGGAGCCAGAAAGCGAGACAATCTGTCACCAGAACCGCTACTGCAGAACAGTGTAATCATCTCTGGTTCTTTGTAATCCCATTAATTCATTTGCTCAGAGACCCACATGCATACCTGTCACAGGTGAGACTTTTCACCACACTGAATTGCATCTGGAGACATGCTGCTATTTTATCACCAAGAGCCCATGACACTGAACATGGCTTCATTATGCACTGGGCATGCACTGAGCCTGCTTTGGCGGGGGAGGGCGGGGTACAAATCGTAAATTAAATAAATAAAATAAATGTCGTACTCACCGCAGGGAGAAACACACACACACACACACACACACACACACACACGA
Source organism: Lepidodactylus listeri (assembly GCA_029233225.1). Taxonomy (NCBI): domain Eukaryota; kingdom Metazoa; phylum Chordata; class Lepidosauria; order Squamata; family Gekkonidae; genus Lepidodactylus; species Lepidodactylus listeri. Next base: position 5,921,888 of record JARCFY010000021.1, on the reverse strand, counting down.
ATCCTATACACGTAATTGTGAATCTTCTTCCTGATTGTGCACTGATTTGGTGTTTTGTTTGTGACCCCCCGCCTCCCCCCAATCCTCAAGAAATGGAATCCTAAAAACAATTTGACTCTAACCAACCCAGGGACTTGGGCCTCAAGAGAACGGATCTTGGAGTGCCTTGGGGCCACGGCAAAGGTTATCCTTTTTTCAACACAGGGTTTGCTCTTAAGTGTATACCTTAAAATGTAATGTGTGAATGCTAGTATGGTAGGTTGCCAGTTCCAGGTTGGGAAGTTCATGGAGATATGGGACTGGAGCAGGGGCCCCAGTGGAGTTCAATGCCAAAGCATCCATTTTCTTCAGTGGAACAGATGTAATCCAGAGGTTAGTCATAATACCAGGGGATCTCCAGGCCCCACCTGGAGGTTGGCAATCCTATGGTGTGGTGAAGCTCTCACCCTCGAGACCTGTTTCTAAGGCATGAACATGTTTGACCCAAGTATCACCAGGGGTCCGTTGGAGCGGGAGCTCACAAGAGCGCAGCTCCGGGAGTGAGGAGCCCAGGGGGCAGGCACATGACCAAGCCCCACCCCCTCCTCGGCTTCCCCAAGCAGTGCAGAGGCGCAGCGCCCCGGGGAAAGCCCTGCTAGGGTCTTTATTGTTTTTAATGTTTTGTTTTAATATTGATAATTTTATCATTGTTCCTTTTATGACTGTGTGCTGCTTTTCCAGAGACTTGCTCAAGGTGGCATCTAAATTTTCTAAGGATACCATTTTTTATCTGGGCACATGGCACATAAGTACTGGAGAAATTTCACCAACCCTTCAGCAGCTTCCACCCCATCAGTTTGGTGTAGTGGTCAGGAGTTGGACTCTAATCTGGGAGAACCGGGTTTGATTCCCCACTCCTCCACATGCAGCTGCTGGTGTGACCTTGGGCCAGTCACAAGTTCTCTCAGAGCTGTTCTCTCATGAGCAGTTCTCAAAAGACCTCTCTCAGCCCTACCTACCTCACAGGGTGTCTTGTTCTGGGGAGGGGAAGGGAAAGGGATGGGTGGTGCACATGTCCTGGGTCTCTCAAGTCTATTTGAAACCTGGTGGTTTCAAGGGAGCAGGAAGAAAATGAGGGTGTGTTCTTTATGCTTATTTTTATTGCACAAAGTATTGGATGGGGAAGGGAAGGGAGGAAGAGCAGGTCAGTTTCCCTCACCTGTGGAGTGGAGCCTGAGGGGTGGGTGATGCCTTCTGACACACTTCTGGTATGTTAGGGGGTGTGGCATATGCAAATGAGTTATGCAAATGAGCTCCTGCACCTCTTTTTCTACGGAATGACCCCAGAGTGGAACAGATGTAATCCAGAGATCAGTCATAATACCAGGGGATCTCCAGGCCCCACCTGGAGGTTGGCAATCCTATGGTGAGGTGAAGCTCTCACCCTCGAGACCTGTTTCTAAGGCAGGAACATGTTTGACCCGAGTATCACCAATTATACAAGAGCGTCTACGGAGCCCTGTTTGTGATTCGGAAGCACGTCTTCGAAGTGTGCCTGCACACAAAAGCTTCTACCCAGAGTAAAACTTTGTTGGTCTTAAAGGTGCCGATGGACTCAAAACTTTGTTCTGTTGCTTCCGGCCCGCATTGCTGCCATCTGAATCTATCAGGGGAAAAGAAAGTGTCTGCCCAAAACGAGGTTTGCTCGAAATGAACTCCTCTTGATTGAATTTTTTAAAAATGCAGCAGAAAGGGGGAAAAAAAAAAGGATCCGGGTGTACCTAAAACCAACGGCTCTTGAGAGATTTGATTACAACCGGTTCAGCCTTCGGGAAACGGTTGCCTTCATTCCGCCCCAGTCTTCTTTAAAATTGAGAATTTTTGGGAAGGAAAAGGGGGAGGGAAAAATTGAACTCTGCAGGTTCCACCGAGATTTGAACTCGGATCGCTGGATTCAGAGTCCAGAGTGCTAACCATTACACCATGGAACCGCTACGAGGAAACAGCTCTCGAGCTCCCTCTAAATGGTCTTTCCACCTCCGCTCAGCAATCCCCGTCCGGCTCCAGCAACGCCTTGGCTTTCCGGCTTGGAGGCGCCGGGCAGGGGAGGGGGGAGATCCGGGAGCCAGTTTCGGATGGGGGGATTTTTGAGGGGGGGGGGTGCAGAGGGCTCATCCCCAGGGCCTGGCTCCGGGCTGGGGAGGAGGCGAGGGTGCTGCTGGGCATGCACAGAGTGCATGTGACCCGTGCTGGGGGTGGGTGGGGGAACCAGGAAGGCGCTCCTGCGCATCCAGCGCCCCCTTCCCCGTGTCTGTCCCTCTGCCTGCTGGAGCTCGGCCTGGGGCCGTTTGGTAGACTCGGGCAATAGGACCGCCGCGGCAGCAAGCACTTTCTGCACGCAGCGTCTGTATGCCCTTTGCACATGCTCAGGGGCACTCTCTGGGGCGCAAAAGGAGAGGCGCTCCGGCTTTTGGCCTTCTTGAAGGCGGAGACAAGTTGCCGCGCTCTGTACGCGCTCAGAGGCACCCTCCACCCTTCAAAGGACCCCCGGCAACCCCATCCCTTGACGAGTTCCCTTCCTGACCGCTGCGGCCCCTTTAAGGCCCTTCTGGCCCCAAGAGCTCCGCCAAGTCAACCGCCGGTCCCCCACTGCCGGTTTCCATTCGAAACCCGACGCCGCTCTCCCCTCAAATGGAGGCCGCCGCTTGCTCGCGAGTCTCTACGGCGCGGCCCGCCCTTCCCACCCCCGCTCCCGCGAACCGGAAGTGTCGTCCCCGAGTAGCTCGGCCAGAAGGAAAGGGGGAAGGGGGTCGAGGCGCGCGACCCGGAAGTGGTCTCTCCCAAAGCGGAAGCCGGCTGACCCGGGGAGCGGCCTGCGGTTGGCGAGGGGCCGGCTGGTGGGCGGGACCGAGGAGGAGGAGGCGGAGGAGGAGGAAGCCGCCGCAGGAGCAGGGAGGGGCCGCGCCTGGTCGCTCGGTTCCTGGTCAGCAGCAGCGGAGGAGGAGGAGAAGGCGCCGCCGCCGCCGCTGCCATGGGGGGCTCCCGAGACGACGAGTACGACTATCTCTTCAAAGGTAGGCCTCGATTTTGGGGGGGGGGGCGCCCCTCAGAAACCCCCCAGGAGGGGTGGGGCGTCATGACAGGCCCCGCCCCCTTTTGACCCCCCCCTCCAGCGGCCGCTCCCCCTCCCCCCTCTTCGCCCCAAGCCCACCGGGGGGGGAGGGCTGTTGAGTTGTCAGGGGCAACTTTCTGTCATAGAGCGCAGCGCCCCGCCCCTCGCCGGCCAAGCTCCTCCCCTCCGGATAGGCCCCGCCCCCAGCTCTTTCCGCCGCCCCCCTCCCTCCCTCCCTCCCTCGCTTCTTCGGGCTTCTTCTTCCTCCTCCTGCTCGGAAACCCGGGCCGGGAAGGAGGGGTGGAATCTCGTTCCCTTCCTCTGTATCCTCGCAAGAACAGCCACAGCCGCCCTGCGAGGTAGGCTCGGCTGCGGGGAAGGGCGTTTGGGCCAACGCTCCCTCTCAGCTGTGGAGCCTTGTGAGCAAAAGTTCTGCTTCGTGAGCTGCTGGCATTAAAGCTGTGAGCCAGCGATTTGGCTGCTGCGTAAATTAGTTGGCTCCGGAGCCCCTCTTTCCTGAGCTGAGACAAAAATGTGTGAGCCAGAGGCTCAAAAACTGTGAAGTAGCTCAGACTAACTCATCTTAGAGGGAACACCGGTGCTCTGGAGGGGAAGAAGAAGAAGAGATTGGATTTATACCCCGCCCTTCACTCCCCAAGGGAGTCTCAGAGCGGCTTACAGTCTCCTTTCCCTCCCCCTCCCCAGAACAGACACCCTGTGAGGGAGGTGGGGCCGAGAGAGCTCTGAGAGAACGGTCCTTGAGAGAACAGCTGGTACAGAGCTATGGCTTGCCCAAGGTCATCCAGCAGCTGCAAGGGGAGGAGTGGGGGATCAAACCCGGTTCTCTCAGATTAGAGTCCGCGCACTTAACCACGACACCAAGCAGGGCTCTCCTGCTGCCACCCTGGGCATGCTTACTAGAGAGGAATCCCTTTTCATGTGGTGCCACTTAACTGCTTCCCCCATGCACAGCAGTCTAGTCCTGGGATGTCTCCTGGAGTCCTGGCAGTTGGGTCTGTGGTGCTCAGTGTGTGGGAAGGCAAGCTCAGGTTGCCTTAAGAACAGCTGAAAGAACAGCCGTTCTGGCTGGATGAGGCCAAGGTCCACGCAACCTCAGCGCCTTTTGCAACAACACAATGGATCTGTGCCAGGCCTTGAACCCGCGAACCTGCCTTATACTGCACTTGGCCCCTTGGTCCATCAAGATCGGTATTATCTGCTCAAACTGGCGGCTGCTTTCCAGGGACTCAGGCAAGAGGTCTTTCATGCCCCCTGCTGCCCAGACTTTTTATGTATTTGTTTAGATTTCTAGCCCGCCCTCCCCTGTGCCACAAGAGTCAGGGTGAGTTGCAACCATATGATAAAATACAACACAACAAAATAATGCCACATAATAGCAACAGTTGTTAAAATCCAAATATGATATCATTATGATCATCATTTAGTACTACTATTCCTGAGTCAATTCCACATACATGGAGGTGCTGGGGGTTGGGCCTCGGGCCTTCTGCATGCCTGCAGATGCTCTGCCACTAAGCCATGGCCTGCCCCCCAAAATTTAACATTTGGAGCTGCCTTCTGTGGTATCAGATCCTTGGTTCATCAAGATCAATATTCTGCTCCAACTGGCAACTGCTCTCCAGGGTCTCAGGTGGAGGTCTTTCCCCTCACCTTCTGCCTGGTCCTTTCAGCTGATGGTGCTGGGGATTGAACCTGGGATCTTTTGCATGCCAAGCGTTTACCACCAAGCCACGGCTCCTTCCCTTTGTGCGCTTGATTACCCTCCATGATAAACCCTCGATGGGTGGGGACATTGTTTGACCCACTGCGGGACTCAGTCCATCCTCTGGCTTTGCTCCCTCTCTGGTGCTGCAAACCCGGGAGAGTTGTCAGCTGCCTGGCAAGTCCAGCATGTGGACTCAGACAGGCGGGTCTCAAGTTGTGCTGGCCTGCCATGAGGTGGTCCACCAGAAGGGGCAAACTCCCTTCTGCCCAGCTTTCCAGACAGCAGCATCCAATATACGGGGAAAGGAAGTCTGAGGCTCTGCAGAGGGACTTTTGAATTTTAAACCTTTCCCTGCTCCTGTCCAGAGTGCAGGAGCGTTCCCAGAGACCAGCAAAACTGGATTCTCAGGAGCCAGTGGAATGGAAAACCCTGTGAGCTGTGCAGAGCCCAAGCTACCGAGCCGACCTGTCAACATCACTCCTCTGCTGCGGCTTTCTGCAACAGTCCCCAACAGTATTGTGGTGAACTGGTCCTCCGAGTTTGACCAGCATTATTCCCTGTCTGTTTACTTGGTGTGTGTATTAAATGTAAGAATATGATACGCAGCCCTGCTGCATGAGGCCCAAAGACAGTCTCCAGTGTCCAACTGAGAGCTGACCGCTGCCTGAGTGAAGCCCGCAGGCATGAAACGAGGCCCCCAGAAGTCTTCTCCGGCTGAGGGCTCCCAGGTTTGGACCTGCATCTGAAAATGGAAGCTCCATTTACGATTGGGCCTAGTGACTAAGAGGAAACACTGCTCCTGGTCTTCGCATGCAGTGAGAACACAACTGAAGCAAAAGTGTTAGGATAGGGTGCGGAAAAGGGCAACTAAAATGAATAAGAGGACGGGACACCTTCTATATGACTTGGAGAAACAACAATTGAGAGGTGACGTGATAGAGGCTTACAAAATTATGCGAGGAATAGAGAAGGTAGAGAAAGAAGTCCCTTTCTCCCTTTCTCAGAATATAAGAACTCAAGGGCAGTAGGCTGAGAACAGAGAAAAGGAAGTACTTCTTCCCCCAAAAGAGTCACTGGCATGTGGAAATCACTGCCACAGGAAGTGGCGATGGCGACAAGCATAGACAGCTTCAAGAGGGGATTGGATTTACTACATGATTGTCCAACAAATGTATAATCCATTTTTTCCCTGTTTCCCTTTTCTCTACTCTCACTGTTTTTCTAAAATAAGTAAGAAGGGCCTGGATAAACGTATGGAGTAGAGGTCCATCAGTGGCTCTTAGCCACGAGGTATAGAGGGAGCACTCTGTCTGGGGCAAGTGATGCTCTGTATTCTTGGTGCTTGGGGGGGTAACAGTGGAAGAGCTCCTGGAGTTCTGGCCGTACTGGTGGACCTCCTGATGGCACCTGGGTTTTGGCCACTGTGTGACACAGAGCACTGGATTGGATGGGCCATTGGCTCATCCAACAGGGCTTCTCTATTGTTCTTAAATACACCCCCTCAAAGACACATATGTGTCATCCCCTGTACCAGTCCATCTTGTGCCTCTGTGTCAGCTTCTTCTCCCTGCCCCCTTTTCCAAGTTGGGCATTTAAACAGGTCCTTACGGAGCACTAGTCCTCAAGGAACCTTATTGAGAAGTCGGTGAATGCGTAACTTTTGGGGCTACGATCCATTACTGTAAAGGAGCGAACGCTGGTGCTGCCCAGTGCCCATTGAACGCGGCCACTTCCTTTTGTGAAAGCTGTCATCTTTCAGAACATTGTTAACTTGCCCCTCCTCTTGCTGTTTTTGATAGGATTCTCCTAGATTCCATTCCCTTGCCCGGAGATTTGCTACAAAGGCCCCAGGTCTTTCGATGCCCTCGCGGTAATCCCCTGCGGTGCCTCTGGTCTGCAGAAGTACTAATTGTCTCGGAGGCTGGTGTATTTGGAACGGAACTTTTAGTCAATATTTGTACAGTATCTGGCACAATGATGCCTTAGTCTTGTCAACAGGGCCCCAAGCGTCCACTGTAGTCAATAACACTCTGATAGGTCTTGTTTTGGGGGTGGGAAGCCTATTTTAGTCTTGGGGAGGGAGAGAGACTCCGGAGGGAGACCCTGGTGTGTGAAGTGCTCCGTGCTGCTCTTAGCTTTCATTTTTGGGGTTTGTTTGGGTCCGGTGTGAAAACTGCTGCTCTGGCAAAGTACCGCAATGGCTGGCTTTCTGTGGTTTTTGCTCTGTGGTTCTCCCCCCCCCTGCATTTTTGTAAAAAAAAGTCTTTAAAAGGAAGATTATGTAGAGTAGAGGAAGTGGTTAATAAAGTAGTGGTCTCAATTTGGCTGGGAAATGATTTCGCATCTGAACCTCAGCATCCAGTTTTTAGCCTGTGTTGAAGGGAGGTGGATTTTATGGACTTTCTGAAAAACAAATGTATCTGCCCTCCCAGATGGAGCATTCTCCAAATTTTTAAAATCTGGAGACTTGTTTTTCAGTCTCCCCCGCTTGGGAAAGGTGCTGCGGGTGCAGTTTTGGTTCTTATCTCACAAAGGAATGCGATCGCTGCTTCCTCTGCAGCCGGGCTGAGCCGGGGCAGCTTCCCTGGAAAAGTGCTGAATGTGGGAGAGACGTCATTCACAGGGTCCTGAACAAAGATCGATCGGTGGCGTTGCCACCAGCAAGAGCAAACGGCTGCCTTTGTGACGGGGCCACCCACCACCGCTCTTTGGAGGCTGGCGTTCCAGGGGGGTTGCTTGGTGCCCTAGGCCCTAGGAGATGTCAATGCCGCCCTGGTTTCACCGCACAAGCCTCACCCCTTCTGGCGTCTGATCTCACCCACTGATCTCACTTCCTGCCTTGTTACTGCATAATCATTAGCAGCTCATTTAGGGAAGCAGCCGCAGCCAGTTCCTCCGGTGGGATTTGCACGCCTTCCTTCCAGGTGGATTTTTCAGGAGAGTATTCCCCTCACCCCCCACCCCCAGTCACAAACTGGCTGGGCTGGAATGCAGTGCACTTAAATTGCCCAGATAACGGGTGCTGTGTCATCCAAAAGGAAGGTTGCGAAAGAGGATGAATCAGGGCTGAGAGAGAGTCTGAAAACCTCCACTTGTCCTTGGAAGGGTTTTTCCGGACTCGGTGCCAGCGTGCCTTCCTATGAGGCGCGAGGTATTTGTTGTGGCATCAGCGGAGTGTGCAGTTTTTCATGCCGCCTCCTGACACGGCCTACCAACACCAGAGAAAGCTGGTCAGGCTGGGACCTGCTGCCAGAAAGTATCTGAGAGCCAGTTTGGTGTCGTGGTTAGGAGCGCGGACTCTAATCTGGGAGAACCGGGTTTGATTCCCCATTCCTGCTTTGGGGGGAGTAGGGCAGGATAGAAATTTGAATATAAATAAATCCCTCCACATTCAGCTGCTGGTGTGACCTTGGGCCAGTCACAAGTTCTCCCAGAGCTGTTCTCTCAAGGGCAGTTCTCGGGAGAGCTCTCTCAGCCCCACCTGCCTCACAGGGTGTCTGTTGTGGGGAGGGATTGTGAGCTGCTTGGAGACTCCTGCGGGTAACGAAGGGCACTGTGTCTGGCTAGCATCATGTTTCGGAGGATGATGACGATTTATTAATCGCCCTATCCCAGCTTCATGTGATCAGTGCAACGAACATGAAATTGAGCAAACTCTGGAGCGCGATGGAAGACAGGAGGGCCTGGTGTGATGTGGTCCATGGGGGTCGCGAAGAGTCGGACTCAACAGTGCAATATGGATGGTATTTTAATGTTTAATGTGGAAGGTTTATTTTAAATGGATTGTAATTTTATCTATGTTGGGAGCCGCTCTGAGCCTGCCTTTGGTGGGGAGAGTGGGATATAAATTAAATAAATAAATAAAAACATCCCAGCTTACCCCAGGCTCTGGGTGATGTGCAAGGCATGATGCCATAAAATATACAAAAACATTAAAATTCAATATATAACTTTTTCTGGGCAGGGCGAAAGGGAACTCAGAGCAAAATAAAGAGGGGGGAAGAAGGAAGGGTGCCAGCCAAGGAGGTAACCGTTGCTGTCCTCAACCAAAGGCCTGGTGGAACATCTCTGCTTTACTGGCCCTGTGGAATTGCGTAAGGTCCCACAAGGCCCTGATGTCATTTGGAAGAGCGTTCCACCAGGTCGGGGCCAGGAGTGAGAAGGCCCCGGCCCTCGTGGAGGACAGGTGGACATCCCTAGGGCCGGGGATCACCAGCAAGTTGTTATTCGAAGAGCGTAAAGCTCTCACGGGGACATACTGGAGAAGACGGTCCCGTAGGTACGTTGGTCCCAGACTGCTTAAGGCCTGGGCTGGGAGAAGGCTGTCCAAACTATGTAAAGGGTGAGGTTGGAACTGATGTCTGACGTGCCATGGAGGCTCGCTCCCCTCTGTGGCCAGTCAGTCCCGAGGTTACCTTAAGCCACTGAGCCAGCTGTCAGCCAAGCGAGGGACCTGCGGTGCAGGCCAAAGATCTGCAGATGGCCCTGGTGTGGAAAATAAGTTCTCGAACAGGGCTTTCAGCAAGAACGGCCGCTCCCTCAGCACCAGGCTGGGGTGCAAAGCAGAGGAGACCCAAAGCCAGCCTTACCAGCAGTGACTCGCCTGTGGCGATTCAGAACGGACCTTGGGTGACAAGAGAGCCCAGAAGCATCAGTCCTTTTTTGCTTTCAAACGCAACAAACAACTTGCATTTGCAGGGTGGGCAGGAAACTCTGTGAGCAGGGTGAGCTGCACTTCTGGGAACGTACTGAGAAAGCTTCGCTACAGGACTCTGTCAGCCATGCAGCGCCGCAGTTCCCACGTCCCTTTCCAAACTTGTGATGGCAGAGAAACCGGATTGACTTCGCTGTAATGCTGGCAGGCACTTATCTGTGCGGCCTTGCAGGCACCCGCATTTTGCCTAAACCTTTGAACGTACGACGTTATTGTGTCAGGAATCTGTAGCCTCGGTGGTGGCCGTTACGCTAGTGTGCGAACACTGCAAAGCGTAGCAGCGTTGTGTGTGTAGCGGCTGCGTTTAAAGGGGGTGCCAGGCTCACACATTTCTTTCAAGCCTTCTGCAGGGAGCTGAGAAGTGCCATGGGAGATGGTTCCTTTTTCTTCTTGGGGTGGGACGGGGGGACAGAAGAGCAGAAGAAGAAGAGACTGGATTTATACCCCGCCCTTCACTACCTGAAGGAGTCTTAGAACAGCTTACAAACGCCTTTCCCTTCCCCTCCCCACCACAGACATCTCTGTGAGGCAGGCGGGGCTGAGAGAGCTCTTTCAAGGACTGCCCTTGAGAGAGCAGCTCTGAGAGAACTTGCGACTGACCCAAGGTCACGCCAGCAGCTGCATGTGGAGGAGTGGGGAATCAAACCCGGTCCTCCCAGATTAGAGTCCACGCTCCTAACCACTACTCCAAACTGACAGGTGTCCTGAGGGCTCACAATTCCCTGGCAAGACCCAATCCAGGCTAGCCAAGCCCAGAGCTTTCCTTGTTTCTGGCCGGCGATGTCCTTGCTGAGCATCCTGGTAGAGAGAGGGGGTGGAGGAGCCTGTGTGGGTGCAGGATGGGATCCAGGAGGACTGGGTTTCCCGTACCTTTGATAGAAACATAGAACTGGAAGGAGGTCTAGTCCAACCCCCTGCACAGTGCAAAAAGTTCACAGCTGTTTCCCCTTCTCTTCTCTTCAGAGTGCTCAGAGGAAGGCACAGAGCCTCCAGGATCCCTGGGCCTATCTGTCCCGGAGGAAAATTCCTTCCTGACCCCAAAGTGGCGATCAGCATTTCCCTGGGCATGTGAGAAAGGGCCTTGAGAACTAAGCACGGAGGCAACCCTCCCTGCCCTCCCTCTCATGATCTGCCTGAGTTCACACAATCAGCACTGCTGTCAGATGGCCATCCAGCCTCTGCTTGAAAACCTCCAAAGGAGGAGGAGGAGGAAGAAGAAGAAGAGATTAGAGTTATACCCCGCCCTTCACTCACTTGGAGTCTCAGAGTGGCTTACAAACTCCTTTCCCTTCCCCTCCCCACAACAGACACCCTGTGAGGTAGGTGGGGCTGAGAGAGCTCTTTCCCAAGCTGTCCTTGAGAGAACAGCTGGTCCAGAGCTATGGCTTGCCCAAGGTCATCCAGCCAGGTGCAAGTGGAGGAGTGGGGAATCAAACCCGGTTCTCCCAGATTAGAGTCCGCGCACTTAACCACGACACCAAACTGGCACCAAACCCCACCTCCTGAGGAAGCCTGTTCCACTGGGGAACCGCTCTGTCAGGAAGTTCTTCCTAGTGCTTAGCCGGAAACTCTTCTGATGTAATTTCAGCCCGTTGATTCTGGTCCGACCTTCTGGGGCAACAGAAAACAGATAGCTGTTCAGGGAAACTGTGTGCGGTGGCCCCAGATTTCTCCTCTGTGTCCCAAGAAGGAATTAATCCATCCCCCTTTTTCCCTGGCATCCTGGGAAGGGGTGAGGCGCAAACCTCACATTGGTGACAGCCAGAAAAACAAGCTGGGCATGCACTGGCATCATATTCTGTTTGCCCACCTCGCTGGGACTCTTCTTGTCCGGCGCAGAAGCCAGAGTGCATTAAAAATTGAACTAACTGCAAACCTGAATCAGCGCATGCAGCAGAAATCTGGGAATCCTTCCCACCATTCTTGAGCATTTCGCAATATATCCGCTCCAGGCACTTCAAAATGAATTTGCAGAAGTCTCTCAGTTACCTATCTGATGTAAGGTTTTCCTTCTGATTTGGGGCTTTTTCTCCCTCCCCCCACTAAATCCCAGCTGATCCCAAATGGTGTAGATGAACCAGCTGATTATATCAGGAGTTCCAGAATTCTTTGCTCCCCTTTGGGGATTGCTGATAATCTGTATCATTGAGTACAGTAATAGAAAAGAGCCAGAGTCTTGGTGCACCTTAAAGAATAACAAAATTTGTGGGAGGGGAGGGAGGAGCTTTCGGGAGCCACTGCTCACGTCTTCAGATAAAAAAGGAGCAAGAGTCCAGGAGCACCTTAAAGAATAGCAAAATTTGTGGCAGGGTAGGAGCCTTCAGGAGTCACTGCTAATTTCTTCAGATACAGACAGTATCTTCAGATACAGATGACCAGGGGTCATTTTGTAGAAACAGAGGTGCAGGAGCTCATTTGCATAACTCATTTGCATAACTCATTTGCATATGCCACACCCCCTAACATACTGGAAGTGTGTCAGAAGGCAGCACCCACCCCTCAGGCTCCACTCCACAGGTGAGGGAAACTGACCTGCTCTTCCTCCATTCCCTTCCCCATCCAATACTTTGTGCAATAAAAAGAAGCGTCAAGAACACACCCTCATTCTCTTCCTGCTCCCTTGAAACCACCAGGTTTCAAGTAGACTTGAGTTACCCAGGACATGTGCACACACCCATCCCTTCCGACAACAAGACACCCTGTGAGGTAGGTGGGGCTGAGAGAGGTCTTTTGAGAACTGCTCCTGAGAGAACAGCTCTGAGAGAACTTGTGACTGGCCCAAGGTCACATCAGCAGCTGCATGTGGAGGAGTGGGGAATCAAACCCGGTTCTCCCAGATTAGAGTCCAACTCCTGACCACTGCACCAAACTGATGGGGTGGAAGCCGCTGAAGGGTTGGTGAAATTTCTCCAGTACTTATGTGCCATGTGCCCAGATAAAAAATGGTATACTTAGAAAATGTATATGCCACCTTGAGCAAGTCTCTGGAAAAGCAGCACACAGTCATAAAAGGAACAATGATAAAATTATCAATGTTAAAACAAAACATTAAAAACAATAAAGACCCTAGCAGGGCTTTCCCCGGGGCGCTGCGACTCTGCACTGCTCGGGGAAGCTGAGGAGGGGGCGGGGCTTGGTCATGTGCCCGCCCCCTGGGCTCCTCACTCCCAGAGCTGCGCTCCTGTGCGCTCCCGCTCCAACGGACCCCTGCAGATGACCAACTATCCATTTTGATCTGTTGACTAAAGTAGATCTCCCCCCCACCTTGCTTCAGTCCTTGTAGCTGGTTAACTTATTTTCCCCTCCCAGTTTTATTACTGAACAGTAGTCGAAGAAGAAGAGCTTGGATTTATACCCCGCCCTTCACTCGGAGTCTCAGAGAGACTTGCAGACTCCTTTCCCTCCCCACAACAGACAGACGCCCTGTGAGGTGGGTGGGGCTGAGAGAGCTCTTTTGAGGCCTGCTCTTGAGAGAACAGCTGTCCAGCCGCTGTGTGTGGCGGAGTGGGGAATCGAACCCGGTTCTCCCGGATTAGAGTCTGCACACTTAGAAGAAGAAGAAGAAGAGATTGGATTTATACCCCGCCCTTCACTCACTTGGAGTCTCAGAGCGGCTTACAAACTCCTTTTCCCTTCCCCTCCCCACAACAGACACCCTGTGAGGCGGGTGGGGCTGAGAGAGCGCTTTCCCAAGCTGTCCTTGAGGGAACAGCTGGTACAGAGCTATGGCTTGCCCAAGGTCATCCAGCCAGGTGCAAGTGGAGGAGTGGGGAATCAAACCCGGTTCTCCCAGATTAGAGTCCGTGCCCTTAACCACTACACCAAACTGGCTTCAAACTGTAAGGGTGGGATAATCTGGCTAGTCTCACTTTCAGGTGCTGCTTTCTCCGGTGTACATGCAAAATTGTGTAGCCTTTAAAAAAAAAACACACCAAAAATCTCCCAAGAAAACAAAACAGTAATGTTTTGTTGTGTAAGTTGTGTAAGTAGTTTTTGCTCTTATCAATGGGCGCCATTTTGTGTGGTTTACCATTTTAAAAAATTTTTTGCCTCTGCTCATTCCCTTAAGAAGCAGGCAGCTTTGTTAAAGTTCATCTTCCTTGCTTCCTAAAGCTTCCCCCCCCCTTTATAAAACTAATGATTATTTTCCATTGGTACCTTCGCCGTGATATGTGAGTAGAGCATGCTGTCAAGTTGCAGCTGACTGAGGGTGACCCTTCATGGAGTTTTCAAAATAAAACACATTCATTGGTGGTTTGCTGCTGCCTGCCTCTGCGTAGCAACCTGGGACTTCTTTGGTGGCCTCCCATCCCAGTACTGGCCAGGGCTGACCCTGCTCAGCTTCCAAGACTGGGCTATCCAAGTCAAGGCAAGAAATGTCTGGAGGTGGTTTGCCATTGCCTGCCTCTGCATAGCCACCCTGGACTTCCTTGGCTGACCCCACTTAGCTCCTGAGATCTGCTGAGATCGGGCAAGCTGGGGCCATCCAGGGCAGGGCCTGCAGGAGTTAAAGGTAAAGGTTCCACTTGCTCGAAAGCCAGTCGAATCTGACTCTAGAGATGCGGTGCTCATCTCCGTTTCCGAGCTGAATAGCCAGCGCTGTCCAAAGACGTTTCCGTGGTCACGTGGCCGGCATGACTAGACGCTGAGGCACACGGAACGCTGTTACCTTCCCACCGAAGTGGTACCCATTTATCTACTTGCAATTTCTTGCTTTCAAACTGCTAGGCTGACAGGAGCTGGGGCCAGAGACGGGAGCTCACTCCGTCGTGCGGCACTCTGTTAAGACCAGCGCGATGGCACTTGCCCATTTGATGCACAACAGGCGTCTTTGACACAGAGTGTAAACCTTAATGCTTAATTGTTTCAAACTCTGCAGAAGAACAAGGGAAGCCAATCTGGGCTGGGGATTCCGTTCGCTTGCAGAACGGAAGCAAGCTTGGCGTGAAGCCGTGGAACTACAGCTGTCAGACCAGCTGACGAATCGTAACTGAATTAGTGACACCACACATCGTCTGATACCATCATCATCATATGGCCCCACTGCTGGACCTCCTGAAAGCTGGTCATATGGCCCCACTGCTGGACCTCCTGTTTTAGGCCACTGTGTGACACAGAGCGTTGGACTGGATGGGCCACTGGCCTGATCCAACACTGGCTTCTCTTTATGTTCTTATACCTTTATTGGCATTGTAAAAGGGGGGACATTGAGCAAATACATAAAAAATACAAGTTGAAATATCCCAAGGTTACAGTATACTGCTTCGTATAAAAACGGCGACGTATAAAAATTTTGCCACTGAGTAAGTTATATTGTCACCAGTGCTGTTAAGTAGAAACAACAGTTTATATGCATCAGGAAAATCCATAACGCTGGATAAGATTGAAGACAAAATACTTTGATGTTACAATAAGGACATTCTAACAGTACATGGGACACTGTTTCAGTAGTTTTATTTAAACTGGGGCAATGTCTATTAATAAGGGGTATACCCTGAAGTCTTCCAGTTAAAATCGCTGATAGTAAAACATTAAGTCTGGCAAGGGAAAAAATTCTGCGGATTTTTGGGGTTTGCAATTGGTAAAAATAACTAGGGAGAAATCCTATAGTGGGGAGTGTCCCATGGCTAAGAGGAGAGCAGGTCTTATTGGCTGTGTTGTATAAATTGCCTAGGCCAGGGGTGGGCCAACTTGCTCAGCGTAAGAGCCACCTAGAACAGGGGTGGCCAAACTTGCTTAACGTAAGAGCCGCATAGAATAAACATCAGATGTTTGAGAGCCACAAGACATGAACAAATATTACCTGATTTTATTGGAAAATAAGCAAATTTGCTTTTTATTAACATTAAATGAGACCGCCAAAAATAATAACAAAAGGGGTAAAAGCAGATATTGATAATGATATTAATTTGTCCAATGATATTTGTCTGCTAATGATATTTCGCTTCCCCAGCCGCCCTGCCGGGAGCCACATAATATATGTGAAAGAGCCGCATGCGGCTCCCGAGCCCCAGTTTGCCCACCCCTGGCCTAGCTCTATCTCCAGTACTCTGTTCCTGATTTTTTGAAACGCCTCCGATTCTGAAAGCAAACGGAGGGATTCGATGGGAATATTCAGAGTTTCCAGTTTACTCTCTATGGTTCCTAGCCAAGGTGAAGACTCAGATTCCATTAAAAGCTGGTAAATGTAGCTGGAAGGTTCAGAGTTATAATGCAGCTGAAGCCAATATTTAAAGGTCGCAAGCCACGCTCTAGTGGTCATAAGAGTTTGGCCACATTTCAAACATAGGGCCGCATATGGGACGCAAGATGGAGTGCCCAGTGTTTTCCATAAGAAGGGCAGATGTACCTGTTCTATTGATTTGTTTACGGTATCAATCCATATAGGGACATCGTAAAGTAATTGCGGCCTTATTTTCAAGGTAAAGACTTTTAGCACAGCCGGTATCTATAGACTCTTAGGCATATCGTGAGGGAATGCCACAGATTTATTGTGTTCACAGCATCTTTAATTATTGCCACATTTGGCTTTGTGCTTTGTGGACGTTTTGTGCACTTTAATATTGGAGAAAGATTTTTGTACGTTTATAAAATGTATTCGCTTTATGGGATGCGTTGGATTGATTTTGGACTGTATTGAATGGTGTTTATTACTTTATACACCGTCTTTGTTTTTCTGGATTGCTTACCCAGTGTCTCTCCAGCGTTGCTTCTTGCTGGTATCTCCTGGGCCTGGAGCAGGGGTCACTGGCTGTGTGTGGGGGGGGAGGTAGTTGTGAATTTCCTCCATTGTGCAGGGGGTTGGACTAGATGGCCCAGGAGATCCCTTCCCGCTCTCGGATTCTGTGATTCCAGGGTTGTCGTGAGGATAAACTGGAAGAGAGGAGAACAATGGAAGCCGGTTTGGATCCCCACTGGGGAGACAGGTCGGGTATGAATAAAGTAAATAAAAGGGAGAGTACGTACTCCAGAACAGGGCTCCTTTAAGGGAGAGCCATCATGAAACTGCCTTACATTGGCTCAATGCATCAAGGTCAGTCTTGTCTACTCAGACCGGCAGCTGTTCTCCAGTGTCCCAGGCAGAGGTCTTTCCCATCCCCTGCTGCCTGGTCCTTCCAACTGGAGATGCCGGGGATTGAACCGGGGACCTTCTGCATGCCAAGCAGGTGCCCCACCACTGAGCCACAGCCCTCTTTGCAGCTCTCCAATGTCTTTCCCATCACCTGCTGCCTGGTCCTTTCAACTGGAGATGCCAGGGACTGAACCTGGGACCTTCTGCATGCCAGGCAGACGTTCTGCCACTGAGCCACAGCCCCTCTTTACAGCTCTCCAGGGTCTCAGGCAGAGGTCTTTCCCATCACCTCCTGCCTAGTCCTTTCAACTGGAGATGCCGGGGATTGAACCGGGGACCTTCTGCCTGCCAAGCAGAGGCTCTTCCACTGAGCCACAGCCCCTCTTTACAGCTCTCCAGGGTCTCAGGCAGAGGTCTTTCCCATCACCTGCTGCCTGGTCCTTTCAACTGGAGATGCCGGGGATTGAACCGGGGACCTTCTGCATGCCAAGCAGGTGCCCCACCACTGAGCCACAGCCCTCTTTGCAGCTCTCCAATGTCTTTCCCATCACCTGCTGCCTGGTCCTTTCAACTGGAGATGCCAGGGACTGAACCTGGGACCTTCTGCATGCCAAGCAGAGGCTCTTCCACTGAGCCACAGCCCCTCTTTACAGCTCTCCAGGGTCTCAGGCAGAGGTCTTTCCCATCACCTGCTGCCTGGTCCTTTCAACTGGAGATGCCGGGGACTGAACCTGGGACCTTCTGCATGCCAAGCAGAGGCTCTTCCACTGAGCCACAGCCCCTCTTTACAGCTCTCCAGGGTCTCAGGCAGAGGTCTTTCCCATCACCTGCTGCCTGGTCCTTTCAACTGGAGATGCCGGGGATTGAACCGGGGACCTTCTGCATGCCAAGCAGAAGCTCTACCACTGAGCCAATGTGATTTGGCCATGTGCACATGCGCAAAGCCATTAACCCCCCCCCCCCAAAACAAGCCACACCGCTGCCTGGGCAGCACGGCTAGCTGGACGGTGCCCGGAGCCTCGTTGCACAATGTAGGAGGTATATGTAATCATCCCAACTAGAAAAAAGTATTCCAAATCAAATCTATAGTGTGAACAAATTGGGATAAGCTTGCTGTGTGACCACACCCAAAGATACACACTTGCCTGCCCCTCCCTTCACATGGATGAAAACCTTACTTTCCCCAAGCCCTGACAGACCCCTGACCAGAACCAGGTTCTAATACTCACAGCCCATCAAAGGGAGACTGGCAATCATTTCAGACACATTACCAGTTCCTTGATTGGGTGGGATAGACAGTTACCAGATGCTAAGTCCCCAGCCCTGACCGGGATGGTCCAGGCTAGCCCAATCTTGTCTGATCTTGGAAGCTAAGCAGGGTTGGCCCTAGTTACTGTTTGGATGGGAGACCACCGAGCATGGCGCCAACCGCCTCAGAATGTCTCTTGCCTTGAGAGCCATCTGGGGTCACCTTGAGTTGGCTGCAACTGGATGGCACTTTCCTCCGCCACCAAGTCCCCAACGGTAGCATGAAGAGGCAAGGTCTCTGCCTCAAGGAGCTTACAATTTAAGGACGAGAAGATGGAAATGTCGTGGGTGGTGGGTCGGAGAAACAAGAACAAAAGGATATGAAAAACACGCAAGTAGGACCTTCAGTTATCAGGATCACTCACAATTCAGGGAGTGGGAAATTCCTGGGGTTTTGGAGGTGGAGCCTGTGGCAGGGAGAACTTGGGGAAGGGATATCACCAAGTCTACCATACACCACATTATTTTTTTTTGAAAAAGTGTCGGGACTCTCAAGAGGGAAAGGAAGTTTCCAGTCTGTATACTGAAAACTCACGAACTTTCAAATGTTTTGAAAAGATTTTTGTCAGTGAGGTTCCGGAACTCTGTTCTGGCACACACCCCCAGAGAAAAAAAACCCCTACTACCAAGCAATGCTCCCTCTAAGCGGTGGAGTCTTGTGAGCAAAAATTCTCCTTTGTGAGCTCCGGCCATTAAAGTTGTGAGCGAGCGATTGGGCTCCTGCCTAAATCAGTTTGCTCTGGAGCCCTCCTTCCCGAACTGAGACAAAACTCTGTGAGCCGGAGGCTAAAAAACTGTGGGCTAGCTCACACTAACTCAGCTTAGAGGGAACACCGCTACCAAGTATGGCGGAATGGCTCTATAGAATATGGCATATTATCTAAGTGGAGAAAACAGATTATAGACAAACTTGGGATGTTAAACAACCTGCGCAGGATAACTTGTTCAGAAATATCTTTTTTTATTGTACAAGATAACAGTTCCATTACATAAATGTGTAAGGAAGGAAGGAATTGGGTGTAATATTAAGATATACATACAGTGTATGGATTATTATACTTATAACAATATTTGAGTTATCCTACTATGATAGTAAATTTTAAGAATCCCGAAAGGTGCCCCGTAAGCAAGAGGCAGCTGCTCCCAGTGTCTCGAGCCCCTCAGTCCTGGGCTTGGAGTCAAGACCTTTGTTGTTGCCAGAGGGACGGCCGTGCAATAATGCTGATTGCTCTGCTCTGTGATGTCACAGCCAATCAGGCACACACAAGGCTTGGGCCCAGTGCCTGCCCTGCTGATTAGGGCTTGCCTCCCTCTCTTCCTTGGGATCCCACTGGTGCCCCTGATGGGGCTGGGTGGAGCCCAAGGGCCTTGCTCTCCGAAATCCTCAACTGCAGTAGGATCACCAGCCCTCCCGGACTCCCCCGAGTGCCCCTTCCCAAGCCTGCCGTTCCTCCTCAGCCTTGCAAATACATGGACTTGGCTGGAAATTCAGTTTCCTCTATTGGAAAAGAAGTGTGGAAGCCCTGCCCTTGGGCGGAATCCTTGGTCCTCAAGGACAACGGCTTGAGCAGACTCCATCGCTCGTCTCTTGCCTACCTGGACTTGGCCCGCAACAAAATCCGGATTATTGAGAGGAGCACATTTGAGGCTGTCCTGTTCCTGCAGATTTTAAACCTCAGTGGCCATGGAATTGAACAGATCACTGAGGGGATGTTCCGGGCCTGACCTGGCATGCCAAGTTGGTGTAGTGGTTAAGTGCGCGGACTCTAATCTGGGAGAACCGGGTTTGATTCCCCACTCCTCCACTTGCACCTGGTTGGATGACCTTGGGCAAGCCATAGCTCTGTACCAGCTGTTCTCTCAAGGACTGATGTCTCAGAGCTCTCTCAGCCCCACCTACCTCACAGGGTGTCTGTTGTGGGGAGGGGAAGGGAAAGGAGTTTGTAAGCCACCCTGAGACTCCAAGTGAGTGAAGGGTGGGGTATAAATACAATCTCTTCTTCGTCTTTTGCACAAGGTGGCTCTCAGCCGCAATCCCTCGGCAGTCATTCAGGATTCCTATTTTTACAGGCTGCCTTTGCTGACATCCCTAGATGTTGGTGCCACCAAACTGATGCCTAGGCTCGTGGAGGACCTCCTGCAGACCTCCCAGAAGATGAGAACACTCACCATGCCCCAAAAGATGTCCTGCTGTCTTTGCCATATTACGGTGGCCATTGAAGTGTTACGTGACACTGTCACATCGGAGTGCACGGAGTCATGTGATACAAACGCAACTCTGTGCAAAAAGGAAAGACCTCTGAGAAGGAGGCAAGAAGAACTCGTGGAAGTATGAGAAACCAGGAAACGGAATGGCAGCCGGCTGCTTAGCATCTGGCCCGAGAGAGCCGTATCCCTCCGTGATGTGCCGGAGAGAGCGGAACCAGACAAGGACACCTTGCTGTTGGCCAGAAAGTACTCCAGCTTAGCTGCCAATTTGAACATCTTAAAGTTGGTCAAGCAGTTAACGCAGGTCAAGGGAGACGAGCCCTTGCGTGTAAACCGGGCTGACGAAAGTCTCCTGAGAAAACTTTACCTGCTCGCCAGCCTGCTGCAAGGAAAAATGATAGTGTACGATGACCATAATTTGACTTGCACCTTTAGTGAGGGGAACTCTCTGGCAGTACTGAGGAAGGCTCTTGGGAAGCACGTATCAACCAAATAAGCGTTGCTGAACCCACTGCTGCACAGAAGGGACCATCTTGCCGGAGATGGCAAACCTGAAGCCCTCCTTCCATGAGCGCTCCCCTGCTATTACCCTGTCCCATGGGACATTCGGGGACCGTCAGAAGACCTCTGTTTCTCCCCCACTGGGCTTTTTGGCACATCAAGATGACAGCTTGATTCAGGGTGAGCTCTTATGAAACGGAACTGAACAAGAAGTTGAATTCCCTCACCCCAAATGCACCAGTGAGGAAACTCCTGTCTCTCTTGATTCACATCCTAGCAATGGATTGTCCAACACCCGCCCTCCAGACGCCGTGCCTGAATCTCAGATACAGAAATAGGCCTCCTCACGAAGCTCCTTCGTGGAAATGACAAGACCTCCTCCCTAGGGACATCATATTCCTGGCCTTCAAAGAATGTCGACAGTATGATTGAAGCAACCCCTGAGATTACCGGAAACGAGTGTGGAAAGAAGCTACCTCCTTGGCTTGGTCCGTGACCATCATCGTCATACTTGTCCTTGAGACGCTCGTCCTGATAAAGTTCTGGTTTCGGCATTCTGAAGCCAAGGATAGGCCCTTCCTGAACAGAGGAAAGAAGCCCCTGCCAGACGTAGAGCTTCCCAGAAACACCCTTTCCGTTGATGGCTAATAAGGCTCTTTGCCTCAGAGACAAGTGTCATATTGAAGATGAAATGCAGAGGAACAATAAGGCGGACAGATTGCTTGATGAAGAGTCCAACGCCACCTTCTCTCCCTCCATCCCTCCTCCTCCTCCTCCACCACCGCCACCATCGCCACTTACTGAGAAAGTGGAGAACCCCACTGCAACAGAGACTACGAATGAAGTGCCAGAAAGTGGAGGGGGAATGAGGAACATGAAGACAAAGAGAGTGAATAGTCCAGCCACCCCAACCACTATGCCGCAGGGATCCTGGGACCTTCCTGGACCAAAGACTGGGCCCCTCTGGCGGGCTGAGTGAAGGAACTGGCTGGGTTCCATCCCGGTGGGCTTCGAATTGTCTGCTTCGGACTGGGCCGTATAAATATCTAGTTCTGATCTCTCAGTTCCGCGGTAAAGTTCATGGCATTTCTAGGTAACTTAGCAGCTAAACCTCACTCGGTTAAAAGAAGTTAATGAATGGGAGAACAGGCAAGAAGCTCTTAACGGCATATATTTGTTCATTTCACAGCGAAACGCACAGTTGTCAGGAACATTAGATCATGACTGCTCTTTCTACAGACAGAAACATGAGGGCAAAAGATTTTTGGGCAAACCCAAGCAAAGCATCCGTTCTGTTAGGGGTTACTGTATGTCAGAAGTGTGTTTTTAATGACGTTACATGCAATCGAAAAAACAATAAAACTTGCTATTTTTATTTTTTTTATTTATTTCATGACACAAGCGAGAGACCATTCACTCTCTTTGTCTTCATGTTCTTACTGGACAACTTTTCGAGGGCTTAAAAACCACCAGTTAACTGCTGTACAGCGACAGCTTCAGAAAGCTATAGCAATGACCAATGTAAAGGCCACAACCACAGGGTCCGTTGGCTCCAGCTTTGCCAGGAGCCTTCACACAAAGCCATTCTCTGATCACCCACTTTCCCTTGTCTCTTTCTCAAACTGATTTTACTACAATTTTTTTCAAAAAGAAAGCAGCCCGGACGTGTTAATATCCTATCTGGACGGAGAAGTTTCATTTTGAAAGGTCCCATCCAGCATCAAAGCTGTACTTCCTTTTTCACAAAGATACACACTTGCCTCCTCCCCCTTTCATTTGGAGGAGAAACTTACTTTCCCCGAGCCCTGACAGACTCCTGAACAGAACCAGGTTCAAATACTCAAAGCCAATACTCAAGGCTGCTGCATAACTTAGTTTGCTCTGCCGCCATCCTTCCTGAGCTAAGACAAAAATGTGTGAGCCGGAGGCTAAAAAACTGTGAGCTAGCTCACACTAACTCAGCTTGGAGGGAACACCGGTGCCATCTGAGATTGTATCAAAGGATACTTTCCTTTGGCAGTGTCACTAGTAATTTTTTTAAAAATGCCGGTTTATTAGTCTGGCAGAGGGCACCTTGTTAGAGTCCTGAAATAGCTTTCAGTTGACTTGCCGAACGAATCGATCAGCCTTGCAGTTTTATCATAACTTAGCATGGCTAGAATGGGGGTCCCCAACCTTTTTGAGCCTGTGGGCGCCTTTGGAATTCTGACGCAGGGTGATGCCGCTACTCGCTTTTTAAAAACGCTCGGGGGGGGGGGGTGTCACAAAAGGACCCCTGGCCCAGAACACAAGATGGCGTATTGGAGCTGAAGTCATGGGGTACAGTGCAGTGTTTGTTGGCTGCAACTTCATAACGGTTAGGAACATAAGAACGTAAGAGAAGCCAGTGTTGGATCAGGCCAGTGGCCCGTCCAGTCCAACACTCTGTGTCACACAGTGGCCACAAATACCAGGTGCCCTCAGGAGGTCCAGCAGTGGGGCCAGGACACCAGAAGCCCTCCCACTGTTGCCCCCCCCCCAGCATCACTTGCCCCAGACCAAGCGTTCCTGTCTGTACCTTATGGCTAACAGCCACTGATGGACCTCTGCTCCAGGTGTTTTCCCAATTCCCTCTTGAAGCCGTCCATGCTTGTAGCCGTAGGTTAAAAGGTAAGCTTGGTGGCACAGCCCCGAGGTAACTTCCTCCTTCTATCCCAAGTGCTAACCTGCACCTTGTCCATTTCCCCTTAATGGAGGGTTGTGGGGGTCCAGGCACGGGTTTGGTCGATCAGATGTGCGTTAGTCTCTCCCTGAAGATGTGCTCTCTCTCTCTCTTTTTTTTGGTCTCCAGTTGTCCTCATCGGGGACTCCGGCGTCGGCAAGAGCAACCTTCTCTCCCGCTTTACACGCAACGAGTTCAACCTGGAAAGCAAGAGCACGATCGGGGTGGAGTTCGCGACACGGAGCATCCAGGTGGACGGCAAGACGATAAAGGCCCAGATATGGGATACGGCCGGGCAGGAGCGATATCGGGCGATAACCTCAGCGTAAGTGACCCCCCCCCCCCCTGTAAGGCTGCGGCAGGATCACACCCTAAGCGCTATCCGGGGTCTCCTGTTTTTCGAGCTGTCTGTGGATACCAGTCACACGAGGGCAGAAGGTTGGACACAGGCGGGAAGTCTTGTCTGGTGCACGGGGTGTGTGTGACTTAATTATTGTATGACATTGTATGTAGAATAGCCAGGAGATGGTAGAATTGTCTGGCAGCTGCAAGTTCTAGTTTTTAGAAGAAGAAGAGTTGGATTTATATCCCATCCTTCACTACCCGTAGGCGTCTCAGAGTGGCTTATAATCTCCTTTCCCTTCCCCTCCACACAACAGACACTCTGGAAGGTAGGCGGGGCTGAGAGAGGTCTTTTGAGGACTGCTCTTGAGAGAACAGCTCTGAGAGAACTTGTGACTGGCCCAGGGTCACCCAGCTGGTTGCATGTGGAGGAGTGGGGGATCAAACCCGGCTCTCCCAGATTAGAGTCTGTGCACTTAACCACTACGTTAAACTTGCACTTGGCAAGCTAGACTTGTTTTTAGGGGCTGAAAGAGCTCTGAGAGAACTGTGACCGGCCCAAGGTCACCCAGCTGGCTTCATGTGGAGGAGAAGTGGAGAGCTGAACCCGGTTCTCCAGATTAGAGTCTGCCGCTCTTAACCAGTATGCCACTGAGCGCCGACGTTAGGGTTGCCAGCTCCGGCTTGGTGAATTCCTTGGGGGGTTGTGGGTAGAGTCCGGGGAGGGTGGAGTTTGGGGGAGGGTACTGCAGACCCACACAGCAACCTGCACGGCTGCCTTCTGAGAGTATTTTCTCCGGGGGGATTGGTCGTTGAGTCCTAGAGACCAGTTGCATTCTGGGAGAGCTCCAGGCCCCACCTGGAGAATGGCAACCCTAAGCACCCATCGTGTTCTCTGGGAACCGCTGAGAGTGCCTTCTTAGAACTGTGTGTGGATCCCAGATTGGGTCAACGAGGCTAGCTGGGGAGGAGGTTTTCTAGTGGCTGACCCATAACGGTGGAACTCATTTCCCCTGGAGGTTTGCTAAATGCCCGAAGCCTCCTTCTGAAATAGATGGAAGGGGCTGTAATCGGGGAGGGGCCGCGTGGAAAAAGAGCTCCCTGCGGTGCTCTCACCAGGACTGAGCGTTGGCGGCTCCTTCTCGCCATGTGGGGAGTTTATGAGAGCCGACAGTGGCAAAATCAGAACCAGGGTGGTGTCGTGGTTAGAGCGCTGGAGCAGGGTTTCGTAGATCCAGTTTCGGATCCCCACTCTGCCACAGGAGCTGCCTGGGTGGCCTTGGTTCAGTCACTCTGAGCTTGCCCTACTTCACAGGGCTGTTATGAGGATGAAACGGAGGAGAGGAGAGTGATATGAGCCACCGTGGGTTCCCCTGGCAGAAAAAGGTGGGGCATAATGGAAGTAAGTAAAGAAAACAAGAAACATGAATGACTGTGATGTCTCTAAGGGGCCATGTTGCACAGTCTGGGAGCAGAGGAGCTGCTGTTGAGGTGGTTCCTGGACCAGCTGCCAGGTGTACACAGCCAGTTATGAACGGGGTCACGTGCTTCCCTGGAAAGGGTGGGAACACTCCCCCCCCCCCCCCCCCCGTGGGGCAGGCATTTGGGGTTGGGCTGTCCAGCAGCTTGCCCTGACCAGGATAGCCCAGGCCAGCCGGATACCGTCGGATCTCAGAAGCGAAAAAGGGTCGGCCCTGGCTAGTATTTGGAAGGGCAACCTCCAGGGAATACCAGGGGCATGACGCAGAAGCAGGCAATGGCAAACCACCTCTGAAACGTCTCCTGTCTTAAAAACAAGTCTAGCCCACCACCTAGTGGTGCATAACGCTAAAAAGAGCTAGAACTTTTGGTTGCCAGACAATCTTAGGATCTCCTGGCTATTCTACACACGGCGCCATACGATAACAGTAATTATTGTCCTGCAGCTTAAACTGTTATGAAACTGTATTTGTATTCCACCTTTCTCCCCCCCCCCCCCCAGCGGGGACCCAAAGCAGTGGACATCGTTCTCCTCTCCTCCCTTTTCTCCTCACAACAGCCCTGTGAGGTAGGCTAGGCGGAGTGTCTGTGACAGGCCCAAGGTTTCCCACCTAGCTTTCCCGGCAGACTGGGGATTCGAATCTGGGTCCACGCAGATCCTAGTCTGGCACTCTAACCACTCTGCCACCTTCAGTGCTGTGCTGGTTGCCTACGCCGTCGGGTGCTTACTCATCGTGACCCGCCCCTCTGCCTGCAGCTATTACCGCGGCGCCGTGGGAGCCTTGCTGGTTTACGACATTGCCAAGCACCTCACCTACGAGAACGTGGAGCGGTGGCTGAAGGAGCTGCGGGACCACGCGGACAGCAACATCGTCATCATGCTGGTGGGGAACAAGAGCGACCTGCGCCACTTGCGAGCCGTACCGACCGACGAGGCCCGAGCCTTTGCAGGTGAGCGGGGGCAGCCGGCCGGCCGGTTGCTGTGGGTGACCCTCCTGCCTCTCCAGCCGCTGGAGCCAGGGGTTCACTGTCGCCTTGCATTCGCCCCAGATACGGGCCACACTTATTCCATAAGGGCGTTAGAGAAGCCAATGTCGGATCAGGCCGGTGGCCGATCCAGTCCAGCACTCTGTGTCACACAGTGGCCAAAACCCAGGTGCCATCAGGAGGTCCACCAGCGTGGCCAGAAGCCCTCCCGCTGCTGCCCCCCCAAGCACCAAGAAGACAGAGCATCACTGCCCCAGACAGAGGGCTCCTTCTAGATGAACCTCTGCTCCATCTGTTTATTTCCACCCACATTCACTAAAGTTCAGTGAGATCATTGTAGCCGGCGTGGTTTGCCTTTCCCCAGCTTTCCTCTGTCTCCTGTCGCTCCTTTTTCTTTCTCCTTTTTCTCTTCCCCGTGTAAACGCTGGGATGAAAAAGGTAGCAAGGTGTCTTTTTTGTGTGTTTTCTTAGCTTTTGATGGCTCTGTCTTATCTGAGCCTGTTATGCGGGGAGAGCGGCCTAGAAATCTAATTAAATAAAATAAATCTCTCTGCCGTATTTTTTGTAAAACTATCTGTTTTTTTCTCTTTTTTCGGCCCTGATTTGGGTGGTCCAGGTTGGACCGATCTCGTCAGCTCTCAGAAGCCAAACGGCGTTAGCCCTGATTAGTGTTTGGATGGGAGACTGTCAAGGAAGTCCAGGGTCGCTATGCAGAGGGAGGTGATGGCGTGGCGGAACGGGCCTGCGTCAGCTGGCCGGCCCCGCTCTGCCCAGCCCTCCTTTGCTTGATCTATTTATTTATTTATTTATTTATTTCATTTGTATCCCGCCTTGCCAGCGAACCGGCTCAAGGCGGCTAACATACACAATTACCATAAAGGCTTACAATATAAAACCATTAAAACATTAAAATACAATTACAGGATTACGAATTACAAAAGATGGCGACTTCAGAGTTTCCCGGCAGATAAGGCTGCAGGGGTGCACCACCAGGACCAGGGCGATGGTAAAAATCAGTTCTCCGCCCGATGGCGGCTCCTATTTGAAAGCCTGGCGGAAGAGCTCCGTCTTAAAGGCCCTGCGGAACTGCAA
The DNA here is from genome assembly GCA_029233225.1 of Lepidodactylus listeri. Lineage (NCBI taxonomy): Eukaryota > Metazoa > Chordata > Lepidosauria > Squamata > Gekkonidae > Lepidodactylus > Lepidodactylus listeri. Next base: position 5,894,667 of record JARCFY010000021.1, on the reverse strand, counting down.
TAAGTCCCGCAGGGCCCTGATGTTATCTGGGAGCTCGTTCCACCAGTAAGGAGCCGCCACCGAGAAAGCCCTGGCCCTGGTACAAGTCAAACGGGCGTCTTTCGGACCAGGGCAAGTCAGGCGATTTTGAGTGCCTGACCTCAGTAACCTCTGGGGCTGATATGGGGAAAGGCGGTCCCTCAAGTAGGCACCTGAAGGGGCAGTTCTTCTCTACTGCTCTGGGTATGGCTGCCACCACTGGCCCTCTCGCTGGGGCTCTGGTTAGGCGGGACAGGCTCCTAACCTGCCTCTCCACAGTCGCCAGGAACCCACCCTGGGGCTTCCTGGGAATCCTTGGGGCTCCCCTGGAGAGATGGCAACTGGCCGTTTTGCCCCTTCTCTCCTCCTCAGGGGCGTGTCCAAGTGGCTGGGGGACTAGGTGGTACAGAGGGACCTCACTCCTTTGTCATTGGAAGGATTTATTTGAAAACACTCAACTACTTACAGGCATGCAGTGAACAGAAGAGCCCAAAAATAAATGTGACAAAACCGCTCCCCCTTTCCCTTCGCTATACTCATACCCTGACTAGAGGGTCAGCAAGGCAGGCACACCACTTTGTTTCAGGGGAGAAGGTCGGATCCCCATCTCTCCCAACATGGCCTCTGCCTGCGACAGACGCCAACCAAACCGTCTGACAGGCTTCAGACTTTTTCACAGACTGATTCCCTTTCTGACAGAGACTCCCTTCCTGCCCAGGAAGTGGCTCTCCCTCCTGCAGCATTCTGGGGCAGATCTCCTCATGGCCTTGATGGACTCCCTGTCCTCTCTCGGGAGCTGCCCTCAGACTCCTGTTTGGAGACAGGAGGGGAGTGGGGGGGATGAGGAGGAGACTAGGCCCAGGCCTGCCTCAAGTTTGATGGCCCCCTCCTCTCCAGCCCACACCATCCACAAAATGGCCTTTCTCCACAGATGGCAAACCACCTCTGACTGTCTCTCCCCTTGAAAACCCCACGGGGTCCCCATAAGTCAGCTGCGACTTGGCTGGCCTTTCCACCATGCACACGTTCTTCTTTTGGCTTCCGACACGTTATGAACAAATGCTATCGGTTCCACCTGGCGCCCCCCGCCCCCCCTTCATTTGCCCTCTTACAAGTGACCCAAAGTGTTCTGGTCCCTGTGTGGAAGACCCCGAACCCAGGCACTGGGAATCTCAGATAAAAGGATGATCTTTGCAGCTGAACTGGGAAGAGACTGAACTCTTTGGGGAGTGGCTGCCGGTTTCGGTGGACCCTTGGGCCGGCTTTGAGTGAAGCCCCTTCCCGTATTTGTGTGGCTGCCAGAGGAAGCTAAAAAAGCAGTGGCCCGGGGTGTGTTTCCTTCCTTCTCTCCCCTCCCCTTATTTTCTGGCTGGCTGCCCAGAGTCTTCTTCGGTGTCCATCCTTTTAGTGATGTTGAAGAAGGGAGGTTGTGGGGGTTGGGAGACTAAGCATCAGCTAGACCCTTTTTAATTAAGTGAGCGCCTCCCCCCCCCCCCCGAGCAATTAACGCAGGGAGTCCTCTGCCGTGACCTTAAGCTGTCAGCCTGTTCGTAAATCTGAAAGGTTTTCAAGCAGCGGTCCCCCTCCGTTCAGGGGTGGAATTTGGCTTTTGGGCTCTTTGCAATAACCATGATTAGAAATGCTGGATTTATGTCCCAGCAGTCAAGGAATGAAGAGGCCGGGAAGGGAAGGAAGCGGCCTCGCTCGCCCTTTCTTGCCTCTTGATCCGTGATTCGCCTTGCCGCCTGAGGATTAGTTTACCAGTGGCTGCAAGAATTCCTCCTCCGTTGATTTTTGAGTTTCAGGCTGCGGGATAGAAATTGGGTGAAAGAAACACAAGTTCCTGTTGTGGCCGCAGTCGTGTGACGCATGACTAATCCCTGTGAGGAAGGGGAAAGGGGAGGCTGTACCGAGCGAGACCTCTGAACTTTGCTCTTTTGTGCCTTTCCTGAAAAGAACAGTGAAGCTGGAAATCCCTACAGTAAGAGATTTGTGACCACAAGTTTATGGCGGGTGCCGTTTTAGAATAGGACAGTGCAGGCAAGGCCAGGCTTTCCGCTGAGGATAACAATCACTCTTTTTCTTCACCCAAAGAGTGATTAACAGGTGGAATCCACTGCCACAGGAGGTGGTGGCGGCTACAAGCATGGGCGGCTTCAAGAGGGAATTAGATAAACATCTGGAGCAGAGCTCCATCAGTGGCTATTAGCCACAAAGTATAGATAGGAGGAACCCTCAGTCTGGGGCAAGTGATGCTCTGTATTCTTGGTGCTTGGGGGTGGGGGCAACAGTGGGAGGGCTTCTGGTGTCCTGGCCCCACTGCTGGACCTCCTGAGGGCACCTGGTGTTTTTGGCCACTGTGTGACACAGAGTGTTGGACTGGATGGGCCACTAGCTTGATCCAGCATTGGCTTCTCTTATGTTCTTAAGATTAAGAGCAGAAGTCCATCAGTGGATGTTAGCCACAAGGTATAGATAGGAACCCTCAGTCTGGGGCAAGTGAGGCTCTGTATTCTTGGTGCTTGGGGGGGGGGCAACAGTGGGAGGGCTTCTAGTGTCCTGGCCCCACTGCTGGACCTCCTGAGGGCACCTGGTGTTTTTGGCCACTGTGTAACACAGACTGTTGGACTGGATGGGCCACTAGCTTGATCCAGCATTGGCTTCTCTCATGTTCTTAAGATTAAGAGCAGAAGTCCATCAGTGGCTGTTAGCCACAAGGTATAGATAGGAACCCTCAGTCTGGGGCAAGTGAAGCTCTGTATTCTTGGTGCTTGATGGGGGGCAACAGTGGGAGGGGCTTCTAGTGTCCTGGCCCTACTGCTGGACCTCCTGAGGGCACCTGGTGTTTTTGGCCACTGTGTGACACAGAGTGTTGGACTGGGTGGGCCACTGGCCTGACCCAACATTGGCTTCTCTCATGTTCTTATGTTCTTAATCTAGAAGCCACTTGCTGGCTCGGAGCCTGCAAAGCCACTGGAAGAGAAAGAGGGGGGGGGGGCAACCATTTGGTGAGGTTCTGTTTCCAAAGGCCACTGTTTGGCACGGGGCGGGACATACCGGTGTGGTTATTTGAAAAAATGTAATTTTACCCTGACCCGGGTGGCCCAGGCTGGCCCGATCTCCTCAGATCTCGGAAGCTAAGCAGGGCCGGCCTTGGTTAGTGCTTGGATGGGAGACCGCCAAGGAAGTCCAGGGTTGCTACGCAGAGGCAGGCAACGGCAAAACCACCTCTGTTTGTCTCTTGCCTTTACCTGGAAGGCCCAGGGTGGCCCGATCTGATCAGATCTCGGAAGTTAAGCAGGGTCGGCCCCAGTAAGCGCTTGGACGGGAGACCACCACTTTAAAGTCCAGGGTTGATGTGCAGAGTTAGGCAACGCCAGCCTACATCTGTTCATCTCTTGCCTTGGCAACCCTTTGAGCGGTTGCTAAAAAAGGGGCAAAGTTGGCCAAGAGGGAGAAACTGTCAGGTTCCCTGTCACGTGTATGTTTTCTCCTGGCTGGGGAATGGCGACCCGGCTCCCTCTGTGTCATAGCGCTCTCTATCGCCCCCCCCTCCCCGTTGCTTTGCTCCGTTTGCTATGGCGCTGTGAAGTCTAGCCTTGGGTTTCTCTGTTACATAAACTCCAGGTGGCTGAATATGTGGGAATAACAAGGAAGGAGTTGTGGGAGGGGGTGGTTGGCCGCCAAGTGTTATCATGACAGACGACGCGCCTTACTTTTCGCGCCTTTGCTCTCATTACCCTGATTGGTGAATAAGTGTTGGTCCTGCTGTTTGAACTGTGTATTATTGCCTGTGGCCACATTCACGGGCATCACTAACACCGGACGTGCATACTGAATGACCATTAAGAAATAAAAAGGACTTTGTTTCACAGTTAAGGCCTGGCTTATTGGATCTGTCAGCTTCTCACAGAAACTTGACCAGACTCCTGACCAATGCCCCCTCTCAGCCGTGGAGTCCCGTGAGCAGAAATCCTACTCAGTGAGCCACTGGCATTCAAGTGGTGACTGAGCGATTTGGCTGCTGCCTCAATGAGTTTGCTCTGGAGCCCTGCTTCCTGAGCGGAGACAAAAATGTGTGAGCCGGAGGCCAAAAAACTGTAAGCTAGCTCGCACTAACTCAGCTTAGAGGGAGCGCTGGTTGGGGGTGGTCAAGTTGCTCACAGGCACGTTGGTCCACAAGGGAGATCCAAAAAGCCCAGCACACAACTGATACTTTTATCATGCTTTTATCAGGACCAACCCAAGGGCTCATGACAGTGCGCGAACTTTTGAGTTCCCCAGAAGTCGTCACAAAATAAAAAGGGGAGGGCGGAAGCAAAACCCCCCCCCCCCCAAGTTATAAGAAGATCTCCTCACGCCAGCGCCAGCAGGCCAAGAAGAACCCGGTTTCAGGTGGTGGCAAGAGACAGCAAAACAACAGCAATAAAATAGTGACTGGGCTTTCCAGTCTTCATGGCAGGCCGGCCTGGGGACTCTGCATCTGGGGCAGAAAACCTGGGATGGCTTCCCAACTTGTGCTCCCTCTAGGCTGTGGGGCCTTGTGAGCAAAAATCCTGCTTTGTGAGCCACCGGCATTAAAGTTGTGAACGAGCGATTTGGCGGCTGTATCAATTAGCTTGCTCTGGAGCCATCCTTACTGAGCTGAGACAGAACTGCGTGAGCCGGAGGCTAAAAAACTGTGAGCTAGCTCACACTAACTCAGTTCAGAGGGAACACTGTAAGCCAGAGCCCGGGGCCCCCGGAGCTCACGACATCTCTTTCTGCTTTTCCTCACAGAAAAGAACGGCCTCTCGTTTATCGAGACCTCTGCTTTGGACTCAACGAATGTGGAAGCGGCCTTTCAAACCATTCTGACTGGTGAGTTGACCAGGGGCCCTTACGGCGGATGTGGGCGCAGGTGGCCAGACCATTTGGAAACAGGGACAGCTCCGCGCTTTGGGCGCTGGAGACAAACGGGGGACCCTGGGATTGTGAGCTTGGAGGACACAGCTTGCTGCTCTCGGAGACGTAAAATCTCTGGGTGTTTTTAAACCATGAGCGGTGGTGAGGGCCAATGCTCCCTCTAAGGTGTGTGGGGTCTTGTGAGCAATGCTCCCTCTAAGCTGTGGAGTCTTGTGAGCAGAAATTCTACTTTGTGAGCTACTGGCATTCAAGTTGTGAGTGAGCGATCTGACTACTGCATAAATTAGTCTGCTCTGGAGCCATCCTTCCTGAGCTAAGACAAAAATCTGTGAGCTGGAGGCTAAAAAACTGTGAGCAAGGTCACACTAACTCAGCTTAGAGGGAATACTGCTTGTGAGCAAAAATTCCCCTTTGTGAGCTGTGGGCATTAAAGTTGTGAGCGAGCGATTTGGCTCCTGCATAAGTTTGCTCTGGAGCCAACCTTCCCGAGCTAAGTCAGAAATGTGTGAGCTGGAGGCTAAACACCTGTGAGCTGGCTCATACTAACTCAGCTGAGAGGGAACGCTGGGCTCGGGGAGAGGGCACTGGTGGTCGGTGAGGGATACTTTCTGGCGAGGAGGATGAGTCAGTCCTGCCTTTTTGTGCCTTTCCTATCAGGTCTAAACTTTATTACTTTCAGAATACAAAAAAAACATTTCATGTGACCTTTGTACATTTGGAAAGACAGAACTTTCACTTGGAAAGAGGGAACTGTTACAAAAGCGTCTTCCAAACGGAAAAGAAGCCCATGAGATGGGAACAGGGTCTATCCCCGCCCCCCATCTGATTTTTCGGTGTTTCTTTCTCCCTGTGGCCTCGCCTCTCTAGACCGGGGAGAACTCTGGTCTGGTTTAGCTGCACAGTTTTTACCGAAGCACCATTGTTTAGGGGTGTTTGAATACTCGTTGGGTGGGAGCAGGGAGCTGATCTTTCAATGGCCCGCTTGACTCTCTGCTGATCGGATTGTAATGACTGAGCAGGCTGCTTTGCCGTATTCTTTCCTGGCCGGGCAGTCCAGCCACAGTCAGCAAAGAGAGCCCGTTTGGGGTAGTGGTTAAGGGCACGGACTCTAATCTGGGAGAACCAGGTTTGATTCCCCACTCCTCCACTTGCACCTGCTGGATGACCTTGGGCAAGCCATAGCTCTGCACCAGCTGTTCCCTCAAGGACAGCTTGGGAAAGAGCTCTCTCAGCCCCACCTACCTCACAGGGTGTCTGTTGTGGGGAGGGGAAGGGAAAAGGAGTTTGTAAACTGCTCTAAGTCTGAGTGAAGCGTGGGGTATAAATCCAATCTCTTCTCTTCTTCTTCTTTTTGCCCATATGTATTGTCTCACAGCCCAATTGAGTCTTTGAGTCCCTGCTCTTCCCTCCTCTCAGCAGGCTGCTGTTTAAAATGGACAATTAAATCGTTATACAAATCAGTCGTAAATGCTGGGATTTAATAAAATCCTACCCTTTGGGAGTTCGTCTTAATTAGCCCCCAGTGACTGTCATGGCAAACAGTCAGCTTGAATTGGCAAGATGAAGAAGAAGAAGAAGAGATTGGATTTATATCCCGCCCTCCACTCACTTGGAGTCTCAGAGTGGCCAGTTTGGTGTAGTGGTTAAGTGCGCGGACTCCAATCTGGGAGAACCGGGTTTGATTCCCCACTCCTCCACCTGCACCTGGCTGGATGACCCTGGGCAAGCCATAGCTCTGTACCAGCTGTTCCCTCAAGGACAGCTTGGGAAAGAGCTCTCTCAGCCCCACCTACCTCACAGGGTGTCTGTTGTGGGGAGGGGAAGGGAAAGGAGTTTGTAAGCCGCTCTGAGACTCCAAGTGAGTGAAGGGCGGGGTATAAATCCAATCTCTTCTCTTCTTCTTCTTCTTCTCCCCACAACAGACACCCTGTGAGGTGGGTGGGGCTGAGAGAGCTCTTTTGAGAACTGTCCTTGAGAGAACAGCAGGTACAGAGCTATGGCTTGCCCAAGGTCATCCAGCCAGGTGCAAGTGGAGGAGTGGGGAATCAAATCCAGTTCTCCCAGATTAGAGTCCGCGCACTTAACCACTACCCCAAACTGGCTCCCCGGTTCTTTGCGCACGTGCCATTTTGCAAAAATCCAGAGCGCCAGGTGATTGGCTGCCAACCGAGAGACACCTTCGAACGCGTTAAGTTTGGCTGTCCCGCTTTCCTGGCGAAGGTCTCAGTCTCCCTGCTGGCCTCTTCAGGGCCTGGTGATGGAGCGGGTGGGCTGTCCCCTCTGCAGGAAGCACACCGTCCTCTGGGAGGCGCTCACTTCTCCGCGGGCAGCCTTCCATGCGGGAGAGCCTCAACTGGTGGCATATCCAGAGGGTCTAATTCAGGACTCTCCTTCCATTATGTGCTGCTGCTTAGAGGAAGCTTTGGCAGTTGTCGTTGCAATCCAGAGAAGCGGAAAGCCCTGGGAATCTGCTCCGGAGAGAATCTATCACTTGTGAACCTTCTCTCCGAAATCTATCCTTTTTTTTTCCAGGCCAGTTTGGCCAGGGATCCTGGAGTTTTTTTGGTTGTGTTCTGGGCATGGAGCAGGGGTCACTGGGGGTTTCTGGGTGCTAGGGAGGCATTTGTGAATTTCCTGCCATGTGCAGAGGGTTGGATGACCCTGGAGATCCCTTCCAACGCTATGATTCAGAGGCGGTTCCTGATGCTCTTGTCCTGAGCCATTTACTTCCCTCCCCACCAGTATGCCCTGTAGGCAGAGTGGGCTGTGGGTTACCAGATGCACTTATCCACTCCCCTGGTGGGCAGCGTTTCCTGAAATTGCCAAACCTCGGGGGAGTGGGGGTGGGGGTGGCAAGGGGAGGGCAAAGAGCCTGAACGTCTTGCGGAACCAGAATAAATCATGCGAATATATAACAAGCAGGGCCAAATCATTGCAAGATGAGAGTCTGTGGGCTTTTAAAGTTCTGCTGGCAGAATTCGGCTGTTCTTGCAGAATGCCATGGCCCTCCTGGTGGCCCAGAGTTATACCGCAGCCGATGCTCCCTCTAAGCTGTGGAGTCTTGTGAGCAACCATTCTACTCTGTGAGCTCCTGGCATTAAAGTTGTGAGCGAACGATTTGGGTGCTGCATCAATTAGTCTGCTCCGGAGCCACGTCCTTCCTGCGCTGAGACAAAAAGGTGTGAGCCGGAGGCTAAAAAACGGTGAGCTAGCTCGCCCTGACTCAGAGGGAACACTGCCTGCAGCCCTGCCAGGTGACAGGTGTCGGTCCCGCAGTGTCTGCCAGCTGGGCTCTCCTGAGGTCCTCACAGCCCGCTGTGTCACGCCGGGCCCTTCTGGATCACGGCGGCTCACACCAGCTGTTGCTGAGTGGGTGGGGGCACGTCCCTTCCGGACAGCATGCTGGCTGCTGCCCCCACCCCACCCCACCCACCCCCACCCCGCCAACTGAGGTGAGCCCAGAGTGGTTTGCTCACTCTCTCTCTCTCGCTCTCTCTGTGTTTCCTGTCCTTACAGCCCAGGATTTCTCAAATTTCCGGTGTGGAAACAAGGCCTTTCCTGTCACATCTGTAGGTCGTGCTAGCCTTTAAAAAGCGTGCGTTGCTTGAGCCTGGGAGCAGGGTGGGTGGACAATCCTAACACCCCGCCTGGAGAGAGAATGCTTTCTACCCGGTCTTTTAAAAAACCCAAAACCAACTCCCAGGTTTAAATTGATCCTGCCGCCTCCTTCCTGTTTCTGAATGGCTCTCAGAGATCTTTTGTGTGTGTGCATGGTATTTTTCATATGTACATATGTGTGTGTGTGCACCTGGAAGTCATGCGGACCTCTTGGGGCTGACCCCTCCTGGGGGCCTGGAGGATATTCAGAGAGGTGGCTGAGTAAAGCCTGCCCCCACCTCCCGCCTCTGGTATTCCTTGGAGGTCTCCCGTCCAAGTACTTGCCAGAGTCGGCCCTGCTTAGCTTCCGAGATCTGACAAGATCGGGCTTGCCTGGGCCATCCCGGTCAGGGCGCTCTTGGAGATCTTCTGCTGTTGGCATCATCCAGCGATCTGGGATCCTCTGCCACACGGGGTTCAAGGAAGGGAGGTGGCGCACAGTCGGCATTTGCTCCCCCACCGGCAGTGTGGGGGAGAGGAGAGGGGTCTGGCCCTGTTGTCAGGAGAGCGGTTAGCGCTTCGGGCGCGGAAGGAACCGTAGTAACGTGTGTGAGTGCGTGGTGTCAGACAACCAGAGCCCAGGGTTCAGTTGTGGGGTGGAGTCAGCTTTGCCCGTGACCGGCGTTCCCCAGAACTTGCACTTCACCCATGCCTCAAACATTGTGACGAGAGAGGGAGGAGAAAGATGCTGGGACCTAGCGGGGAGGGGACCCAGGCTTGACCCCTGGGCCTCCGTGGCCCCGTTCGTTGGCCCTCCGCTGGTTGGCCCTCGGGAAACAGGATGCTGGACTTGATGGACCACTGGTCTGATCCAGCAGGGCTCTTCTGACAGTCTGGCATTGTCAGTGCATCTTGGTGTGTGGAGACCTCTCCTGTGGAGGTGCTGAGCGCGTTCAGCACAGCTGACGCTCCCAGCCCAGCCCAGGGAAGAGAGGCAGCAGCTTAGCTCTCACAGAGGGTTTCCATCAAGGGAGTGGAACTTTCTTCCAGCCCCCCTTTCCCTGTGCATCCCCCAATGCCCCCCGAAAGCTTTTCCCGAGGGATGAGAGACCCACCCCCCACTCCTCCGTTATTTATTTATTTATTTATACATTCGATTTATTGATCGCTGCTTCCCACACGCAGGCGGGCTCGCAGCGATTTACAATTTGTTGAAGACAAGGGACTAACAATTCAATTCAGTGGGGGAAGGGAAGACAACACATATAACTGAGTCTTTCTGTTGGCTTTTTGACGAGTCATGTTCCGGGCTCAGTGTTCCTTCCGTTCCTTCTCAGCTCCACACCGCCACCGCCTGGCAGGCTGCTTCATTGCAGGAGATCGGGATGAATTCCTGTGCGAGATCTTTCAGCTTAATTAGCCAGCGCTGACAGATGAAACTCAGATACTAACACCTAATTATCCGAGGATTAGGTGTGCCCACTTTCTTAACAGTGGTTCCCAATTTTATTTACTTGCCGAAGCTTTCGAATCGCTGGTTGGACGATGAGCTGGGGACGAAGCTGGCTGCTCAAACTGGTGGTCCCTGACCCTAAAGCTCTTGGGCTGTCCTCGAGCGGGGCCTTTTCGGTCCTGGCCCCAGCCTGGCGGAACTCTCTGCTAAATACCATCAGGGCCCTGCAGGACCGTAGGCAGTTCGGCAGGGCCTGTAAGGCAGAGATGTTCCGCCAGGCTTTCGGTTGAGGACAGCGACGGTTTCCTTCCTGGCTGGCACCCTTTCCAATCCCCCCTGCCGCTGGCCTTTATTTTGCCTGCTTCTCCCCTGCATGCAAAGTAGCCAGCAGTCTGCAATCGGATTAATTAGCATTCACCATCTCTTTCCTTCAGATGCGTGTTATTAATGCTTCCATGATTTTATCTGGTTGTGTTCCATGGATATTTGACATCGCCCAGTGCCCAGCGACGGCAGGGACTGGGCGATTAATAACTCCCGATATATAAATAGATGCCCGTAAATAGCAGGGGGGGGAGGCAGAGGTCTGCAGCAGGAGGCGTTAGCAAAAATCTCCCACTTTTTTGTCTTTGCTTCTGGCGTTCATCGGGGGGCTTGTCCTTGACCCCCTTCTGGTCCCCTTCGGTCAGTCGCACTTTAGACAGGGCCTGACACTGCCACGCTTTGGGCCTGTGAGGAAGACGGGGGCGAGACACGAGGTCCCCCGGGTGGGCTGTTGTAGCATTCTGTGTTGGGGAGACCCAGCACAAGAAGGCCCAGGGCTCATTTCGTAGCAGGAGCTCCTTTGCATATTAGGCCACACCCCCCTGATGTAGCCAATCCTCCAAGAGCTGACAGTAGCCCCTGTAAGAAGAGCTCTGCAAGCTCTTGGAGGATTGGCTACATTAGGGGGGGTGTGGCCTAGCATGCAAAGGAGCTCCTGCTACGGAATGAGCCGTGAGAAGACCCAACGCGAGAAGGATGGACTCCGTCAAGGAAGCCGCAGCCTTCAGGTGGCAAGACCTCAGCAAGGCCGCTCACGATAGGACCTGTCGGAAGTCATCAACTCATAGGGTCGGTAGGCACCGGAAGCAGCTTGACGGCACTTGACGCGCACGCCATTATACAGTTTCTGCTGGGGCTGCGTATCAGTGTCTTTTTTTTTTTTTCCTCCTGGTGGTTTTCTTTGGTTTATAGTTTGTTGTCAAAGACTTTCATGGCCGGAGTCCGTTAGTAGTTGTGGATTTTCCGAGCTGTATGGCCGTGGTCTTGGCATCGTAGTACCTGACATTTCGCCAGCTGCTGGCGAAATGTCAGCTACTACAATGTCAAGACCACGGCCATATAGCCCAGAAAACCCACAACTACTAATGTTTATAGTTTAATGAACAACAGAACAAAGTTTAAGTCCAGTGACACCTTTAAGACCAGCAAAGTCTATTTCTGGGTGTGAGGTTTTCAAAGCGTGCATGCACACTTCATCACACACAAGAAAAAGAAGAAGAAGAAGAGATTGGATTTATACCCCGCTCTTCACTCGGAGTCTCAGAGTGGCTTACAAACTCCTTTCCCTTCCCCTCCCCACAACAGACACCCTGTGAGGGAGGTGGGGCTGAGAGAGCTCTGACAGAAACTGCTCTTTCAAGGACAGCTCTGACAGAACAATGGCTTGCCCAAGGTCATCCAGCAGCTGCAGGTGGAGGAGTGGGGAAACAAACCCGGTTCTCCCAGATTAGAGACCGCACACTTAACCACTACACCAAACCACTACACCAAAGTGTGCGTGCACGCAAAAGCTAATACCCAGAATGAAACTTGGTCGGTCTTAAGGGTGCCGCTGGACTCACACTTTGTTTTGTTGCTTCAGACCAACACGGCTGCCCACCCGAATCTGTCTTTAATGAATAATGTTTGTGAGCCCCCACAGACATGTGTTATAAAAATAAAGATATACAGATTCTGCAAAACAGAACTCCATTTCTGCATCAAGAAATAATTGCGAGCAGCTGCCCAGGTTTCCACAGAGGGAATTTCTGCTCGTTGCCTTTGGCCGGGCCTGCCCACGCAACGTAACCTACCTCTCAGGGATGCTGTGACATTAAAAACAGGGGATGCACCATATACGTTGCCCCAAGCAGTGTTCCCTCTAAGCTGGGTTAGTGTGAGCTAGCTCACAGTTTTTTAGCCTCCGGCTCACACATTTTTGACTTAGCTCAGGAAGGATGGCTCCAAAGCAGTGTTCCCTCTAAGCTGAGTTAGTGTGGGCTAGCTCAGTTTTTTGGCCTCCGGCTCACACATTTTTATCTTGGCTCAGGAAGGACGGCTCCGGAGCAAACTAGTTTATGCAGTAGGTGAATTGCTTGCTTACAACTTTAATGCCAGTAGCTCACAAAGTAGAATTTTTGCTCCCCAGACTCCACAGCTTAGAGCATTGGCCCCCGAGCTCCTTAGAGGGAGGGATAAAAATAGGCCAAACAAACACCAGGCATTCTAAACCTGGGTCCACAACAGTGAATGCTTTTCTTCCTCTTTCCCCTCCAGAGATCTACCGCATCGTGTCTCAGAAGCAGATGTCCGACAGACGCGAGAACGACTTGTCTCCAAGCAACAACGTGGTCCCGATCCACGTCCCCCCGACCACAGAAAACAAACCAAAGATGCAGTGCTGTCAAAATATATAACCAGTTTCTTTCCAGTGTAATATTTCCCCCGGTTCCAAAATGGAAATAGATCTTTGGGTTCGCGTCGGTATTCCTTTGATTACCCCCCCCCCCTCCCCAAAATTCAATTAGGCCTTTCTGATTCTTTTCACTGGAGTTCTCCGTGTCTTAACTCTTTGATTTCCATATTACGAATCCTTCATCGTTTGCATGTGGCTGCAGCATTATCGGAAATGTTAGTCTGGCAGGGCAAATTACCACGACCCGATTCCCCTTTCCAGCCGAGAACCGAGATTAGTCGCCCCACGCCCCTCCTGTCTTTTGCTGCTTGGAATGGAAAATCACAACACTCCGGAAAATGTGAGTCCACTACCCCCGAGTTGTTTTTTCTTAAAAACACTTTTATCCGCTGAACCTCAATAGCAGATGTTTCTGGACGGACAGGCTGTGTACCGCTCGCTACTGTGTGTTTTGTGGCTCTCAGCCAGCCCCCCTCCCTCGAAACAGATACAGCCCACCGACTGATGGTCTGGATCGCTGATAGCTGCTTCAGGACTGGCATTCCCCGCGCGACCGCATTCTGCGGGTGATACTGCTGAGCGTATCTATCTTGCAGAATTCAGTCCAAGGAAGCAGTCACTTCAAGTCCCAAGCCCGGAGGATTTGAAGAAAGCGCCTGCTCTTGTTCTCCCCCCCTCCAAGTGTCCCATCACCGATGGTGTCGCTTTTGGAAGATTCCTTATCAAAGCAATGTAAGCAGCGTAGAGTTTTTAAAAAATTGTTATCACGGTGGATTCACGTCCTCAGGCAAGAGAGTGGCAGGCTGACCCCACGGCCTGCCGGTGACAGCTTGTGGGGATTAAGTCGACAGCGGGCCAGCTGAGTGAAGGCGAAGGCGGAGGGTGCTCAGGTGCCCAGTGTAGAAGAAGGAGGGGGCAGGCAAGGACTGAGCGAGCCGGTCCTCTCATCCCGCTCGGCAGTGTTTCTTACGACTCCCAAGCGAGACTTGGGTTGGCTTTGGCACATGGGGCAATTCTTTTGCTCCTTCTGTGGCACGGCAGAAGCTCGGAGAGGGCCCGTCTTGGCTCCTCACTGACCGAAGTAACGAATCCCTTTTTGAACTTGAACCCTTCCCTTTTAAAAGACTGGCTTTGATTCTAGCAACCCAGCGCACCAACCGACGCCAGAGAGCGTTGATCGGAGCGGGTTGAGACTAGAACTGGTCGGCAGATCTGGCGAGAGGGGCATCTGATCACCCCCTTGGTATAACCAGCCTTCGGCGCGCTGGCAAACAGCACTCCTCCGCCCACTAGAATTTCCCTGTTGAATCCAAGAGATGGGCCTAAAAAGCAGATAGTCCATGTTCGGTTCTGTCAGAGAAACGTGTTCCTTGGTTCCCAGGTCGAAAATTCCTGGCTTCCCGAACACCCTTACATTGCATTCCGAATTGTGAGAATTTTTGTTCCTAGCAAACCGCTTCTAAAGGACTGTTCATCCTGTGATATCGGAGAAGCCAGGAGCGAGAGAGAAAAAGGCCCCCAGGTGTCCATGGTTGGGGGGATATGAGGAGGAAGGAAGCTTCTCACAAATTGGCCACCAGCCCAGACCGTGTCCCCTCCTTTCCCGCTTCCCCCCTCCCCCTCCCCCCAGAGATGCACTGGAGCGCTGCATTTTTTCAGCCCGCCCGTCAGTCTTGCAGTGCTCATGACGTGTGAAGCGCACAGAAGGCATTGCTGTGGTCCCTCTTTTCATTTCTAGCTCTTTTTAGGGTTTTTCCACGAACCTTCCCGCCTCCCCCCGAAAACCGCAATCTTCATTTTGTAAATTGCTTTGTTTACTTGTATGCACATTCTGTACTTTTGAATATTTTTTAAAGATTGATTTAAAATGATTCATTCATCGGAATTCTAATAAAAGAATTGCAGGGGACTGTTCAGATGTCATTGCGCGAGCTTCTTTGGAGTCAGGCAGTAGAGGGTGTTTTGGTATTTTAAAAAGTAAAATGTTGCATTGAAGATAAAATGGTGACTAAAGTGACAGTTCTATGCTGTGCAGATATTGCTCAGAATAAATTATGCAAATAGTTTCTGAGATGCACATCTGGATTTCTTGGGGGGGGCCCTAGGTTTTCAGTTTGCATGCTTTATGGTGGGGAACGTTGTCTGTGTTGCTTCGAACACTGTTGTCAGTGTTCCCTCTAAGCTGGGTTTTTCAGACTCCGGCTCACACCTTTTCGTCTTCGTTCAGGAAGGATGGCTCCAGAGCAAAGTAATTTATGCAGCAGCTAAATCGCTCGCTCGCAACTTTAATGCCAGGAGCTCACAAAGTAGAATTTTTGTTCATAAAACTCCACAGCTTAGAGGGAGCATTGCTGTAACATTTGACAAGATCGGTGTAGGGTTTCAAATTAAAGCAGCTTAGAAACCACGAGAGATGGCACGATGGTTTTGCAGGTCACAGCAGCTTTCCTTTCGCTTTAAGGGAGGGACTGTGGCTCAGTGGCAGAGCATCTGCTGGGCATGCAGAAGGTTGCTGGTTCAATCCCCAACATCTCCAGTTAAAAAGGACCAGGCAGGAGGTGATGCAAAAGACCTTTTCTTCGTGGTCTCTGTGCAGTCCCACACTTGGGTTGGTCGCCTGTGCATGAGCCCAAACTTGGGTAGTTCTAGAGCTAGCCTCAGACTAGGGGAGCAGGCCTGGAGCTGAGGAGAAAGCGCCTTCCCGCTCAGTTCCTTCGGACCACCGCCAGTAAGTCCCGTCAACAGAAGGTGAGTGAATGAGAGATGCCAGTAGTGGGGAAGGATGAGTGGGCATGTGTGACTGCACAGATGACCACTCGAAGATCATCAGTTACATACTTGTGCTAGAGCCCTTGTGCAATTTCTGCTTGTGCTAGAGCCCTCGTGCAAGTGGAAACACAAAGCAAAAGACCACAATAGACACTCACGCTTGTGTTTCTGCTGGTGGAAAGATCTCGGGCAACTGATTTCCGGGCCTTGTCACAGATTGGGAGGGGAGCGGTCAGCGTTGCAGCGAGATCTTCTCCAAGCGGAACTGCGCTGAGCCCACTTGTGTTCCTGCTTGTGCATCGCTGGATCTAAACCTGAGAGGCCGCGTGAACAGGAGGAGGGGGCTTCAGTTGGCCAACTGTGTTGGCACTGAACCCAGTCTCTCTCTCTCTCTCTCTCCAAATCAGCCCTTAGTGTGATGTGCCCAGTGTACAAACCCAGACAAAGGCTATGGGGGAAAGGGGCACTGCCAGTTGCTTTCAGCAGGATTGGTTCCCCCCCACGGGTGGAAGGGAGGTGCCGAAGAGACGTCCTGCCCACTCAAACCTGTGGCTTCTGGTTCCAGAGTGCCGGGAACAGCTGCTCAGCTGGGGAGTTTTTCGTCCGTGGCCGAGGGGAGGATTGCACTGAAGAACAGCACAGCTGAGAGAAATTCAGTTTTATTTTGTACAAGGTAGACCATCTCGGTGCGGTCAACAAATATTACAAATCTATCTTGTTTTTTAAAAAAAGTATTGCCATGACAGTGACCGGAGTCCTCTTTAAAGGAACGCTATATATATATTTATATATATATAATCTGGGTGATAATATACGGTGACCGGCGTTGGTTTCATTGTCTGGACGCAGCACCCATTTCCCGTTTGGTTTGGCCATCCAGGCTTACAACGCGCAAAAGATGGTCAGCTACCCAGAGCAGTCGCTCTGGTACAGTTGCTTGGCACATGTATTCTCTTGGCATCGTAGCCACCTGTGCTGCTTGCTGGAAGAAAAGTTCCTTGTGGTCTGAAAACTTGCATACTCGTTCGATTTACGGGGACAGGACTGGGTTGCCCGTATTCCTTGTGTGCGCGCGTCTGTGGCACGGACAGCCTGTGAGTTTCGCACGCATGGCTACAGTCCAGAATGCGACCCCCACACCCAGAGCAGTCTTGGCAAGGGGTCCCCAATCTTTTTGAGCCTGCGGGCACCTTGGGAGTTCTCACACAGCGTGGTGGGCGCCGCCACAAAATGGCTGCTGCGGGGGGCGGAGCCAGCCACA
Source organism: Lepidodactylus listeri (assembly GCA_029233225.1). Taxonomy (NCBI): domain Eukaryota; kingdom Metazoa; phylum Chordata; class Lepidosauria; order Squamata; family Gekkonidae; genus Lepidodactylus; species Lepidodactylus listeri. The sequence continues at coordinate 5,877,945 of JARCFY010000021.1, read as the reverse complement.
AAATGGCTGCCGCAGCTTGCCTTCAGTCACACAGGGACGATCCTTGTGCTGTGGGGGCAGCTGCTACCACAGTGTTTTTAGAAATCTGCACAGCCGTTCAAATCTCCCAACAGCCAATCAGAAGCTTTGCTGGGAAAAAAGCCACACCTGGCCTCACCCATTTCCTTAAAAACACTTTAGCGGGCACCAGGAAAGTGCCAGTGGGTGCACTTGTGCCCGTGGGGACCCCTGGTCTATGCTGTAGCTCAGTTGTGGAGCAGTCGATATACTTTGCCTTAATCCGGATTAAATATACAAACTTCCAAGGGAGGTGACTACGTGATCGGGAAGCTACCCTGTCTGCATAAAAGCCTCGGCGGAGGACTTTTCCCATTGCTAGTTCTGAGGTAAGTCTTTTTTATTATTATTATTATTATTATTTCTATACAGGTAATTAAAATATATATCCTTATAGGCCCTACAAAATAAGCTTCTGCTACTTTACATTTCGAATAAGGCTTTCCTGGAAAGTAAAACCGCTATTGCTGATCAGTCGTCTCCCCCCCCCCCACCCCCATGCACGCATGCAGCATTCATGTAAATAAGCGTCGTCTCCTGTGCTGTGCGAATTTCCTTCGTCCTCCTCGAACCTCTCCAGCAGAGCGTCCTTGCAGCGGTTGAGGGACAGCGTCGGCACCCCCCCCCCCCAAACTTCACCGTTCTCGGCTGTTTCCAGGTGAAGAGCAAGCTAACCTTTCCTGTTGTTTCCTTTCTAAAGGGGCTGTCCCTCGTCCTGCAACAGTGTACTGGGCTGAGCTTTACCCTGGCCAAAAAGCCTAGGTAAAAGACCTCCTGTATGGTACAGCCCTTAAGAGGATTCTCCCGGGAAAGTCAGTTTGGCTTTCTGCTCAACTGCTGTGTCCTGCTATAGTGGGAAGTTGGGGCAGGGCTGAAATGGATTCCCAGCTGAGCATGAAAGGGTGGCCCGGGGGGGGGGGGAGGAGAGGAGATAAGCTTTGTGTTTGGATGTACAGTGCTGACTCCATTCTCCATTAGTGTGTGAGCCACCCCATTCAGTTAATGTGTGTGTGAGAGAGCAGAGCGCCCCGTTTCAGGGTCAGGCTGGTTTCCAAGAGGATTTCTTTCTGGCAATTTTAATGCATATGCTTTCAGGTAGGTGTCCTTAGTTGCCTCCCCCCCCCCCCCCAAAAAAAAAAAGGTTGGCCTAAACCTTGCTGAAATGAGAGCAATCGGAGAAGACCCGTTGTGGTCCGTTTGGTGTAGTGGTTAAATGCGTGGACTCTAATCTGGGAGACCCGGGTTTGATTCCCCTCTCCTCCCCTTGAACTTGCTGGATGACCTTGGGCAAGCCATAGTTCTGGCACAGCTGTTCTTGAAAAAGAGCAGCTTCTGTCAGAGCTCTCTCAGCCCCACCCACCTCACAGGGTGTCTGTTGGGAGGGGAAGGGGAAGGAGATTGTAAGCCACTCTGAGACTCCCTTGAGTAGAATGGCGGGGTATAAATCCAATCTCTTCTCTTCTTCTATTATGGCAGTGCGTGCTGCAAAAATCACAGAGCACATGTGCCTCTATACCTGTGTTGTACTGAAACACAGAGGAATCTCATCCAAAATACCTTTTCTGTCTCTCCTGGAATCAGATATCCTCCGTAATGCACCTTTTCTGGGAGGCTCTGTGTTATCATCTGAGTGACAGGCAACAGAGATGAGAAAGGAATTTATCGGGAGCCGTCTGGTACTGGGAGTGCAACGATCCATCCCGCTTAACCCTCGTGCTCCCACCTGGCTGTGCCCTGAAATTTGGGAAACTGCCACTTCGCAGCACGGAGACTTCACCAAGCCAGAATTAGGCTGACCCGACACCCCAGCCTCTTGAGCGGTTGCTCAGCCCGTTTATTTAAAATTGGGTCTTTAACGATGAGATGTTACGGCGTTCGACATTTTCCGTCCATCTTAATGCGTAGCCAATAGCAGCCTGAACAGTCTACCTTTTGGCTTTCGATCAGCGCCGGGTAGAAACCAAGCGTTTCAGACGCTAGAATAAGCTACTGTCCTGTAACCCTGCTGAAAGCGCTCATTCTAGCTACAGTGCGCTAATCCCTCATTTAGACCCAGTCACAAGGTCAAAGTCCTTCTGGGCCAATCGCTCCACCGTATCTTAGCACTCTTAACTCCTGTCTTTCTCTCTGCTCTTGCAGTTCTCGCTGAGCCAGGCATTAATGCTAAACTGATATTTCCTAGTGGGAAGAAGCTGTGTTCAGCCTTGTCCAACCTTGCCACGGCCTGCAAAACACACCAGGATTTTTACAACAGAGTGCAGTTGGTTTGGTGGAGAGGAAAAATTGGGGTTAACCTCCCAGGCAGACTCACTGGCCTAGATCAGGGGTGGGCAAACTGTGGCTCGGGAGCCGCATGCGGCTCTTTCACATATATTATGTGGCTCCCAGCAGGGCGGCTGGGGAAGCTAAAATATCATTAGCAAACAAATATCATTGGATAAATTAATATCATTATCAATATCTGCTTTTACCCTTTTTGTTATTATTTTTGGCAGTCTCATTTAATGTTAATAAAAAGCAAATTTGCTTCTTTTCCAATAAACGCAGGTAATATCTGTACATGTCTTGCGGCTCTCAAACATCTGATGTTTATTCTGTACGGCTCTTACGTTAAGCAAGTTTGGCCACCCCTGTTCTAGGTGGCTCTTATGCTGAGCAAGTTTGCCCACCCCTGGTCTAGATCATTAACGGTGACCCAAACCGTCTGCTGCGGCCTGTCAGAGCGGCCTGCTGAGGACAGTGAGTCAAGGACAGGCCTTCTGGTCTTTTGAATTTTGCTCTTGGGTGTGAACTGGCCCTGTCCAGCTCAGTGTCTTGGTAAGAGGAAGCCAGGGGGCTTGGTTGCTGAGAGAGACCAGGAGGTGCTTTCTCACCCGGCCTGCCCTTAGAAAAACAACCCATCTCCATCCAAAGCGTGCCCGAAGAGAAGGTACAACCCTTTCCCCGCACTGCAGTCCTGCAGGGAAGGAACCAAGTTCTTGCCTATGTAGATTAGCACCATTCGGCAAACCCTCTCGAAGAGGAGTCCGACGGACGCGCAGCTCCAGCCGGGGCCGGTCGGATGCGGGCTGGCCCCCTTCTTCTTGTACAGGAAGTTCTTCCACAGTGCAGAGAAAGGAGGGCTTCCAAAGGTGGTCTAAACGCTGCCAGTGGAGGAGACGCTTCGAGCGGATGGTCCAGTGGTTGCGTGTTTGCTTGCTTTCCCCCCGTTTGCCTACTTCTGTCTCCAAGCCAGATGAACAGGAATAAATATACTCCCAAAATGGAATGGAAGCTTGGTTTGAACACACGGGCTTGATCGTACAGCAGTGACGGCTCATGACACTCCACCCCCGCCCCCCTCCTCCCTTCAGCTCCCTCTTTCCCCCCCAAAAAGACCACGCACCTCCCTTTTTTTGGGGGGGGGGGTGCATCATCTCCAAATAAGAGCTCATTTAGCGGGAGGTAGTACAGCACCAATCTCTCTGTAGGAACTTGCAAATGGGTGTGGGGTTTTTGTTTCTCTCTTCCCTCTCCCCCTTTCAAAAGTAAAAGCAAGTCAAGACGACGCACTTTGTCCAGCACCCGATTGGATGATGATAATCAGCAGCCTGGAGTCGTGTCTCCCCCCCCCCCCCGGCCCCCAGTGGTATATAAAGGTTTCTTAGGTCCCTCTGAGTTGTATAAAAACCGTCTTGTAAAATAAAGAGGTTCATGCAGCAAGAAGTTGGCCCCACGCTGAGTGGTCCATGAGGTTCTATTCAGCCCCTGGGGTTATATTCCCCCCGAACGTATCGCATGGCAGACCAAAGCAAATAGGATTGTCTTCTCTTTTCCCGTCGGCAGGTTAGATGCCACGGAAAGGGAGAGCCTCTTCTTAAGACTGCTTCTCCCAAAGCGTCCCGTGCGTCGGGCTGTGTCTTGCCGGAAGAATGTCGTAATGAGAAGGGATGTGGCTGTTCCGGGGCAGGTCGTAGGGGCCGTGGATGTAGCCGGTGGTGCGGACACGGGCCTCGTGGACCACGCTGATGGTGGGCTCTGCAAAGGTGACAGAGAACAGTTCGGTCAATCGCTTCCTCGCAGCGGGCACCATGCCAGACACCATCGCCCATCGCCCAGACTGAAGCAGAGTGACACTAAAAGGTTTACGGAGGTTCCAAATCATCACAAGTGTTCCCTCTCTCCTGTAGGGGACTACGGGAGCTGTCATTCTTCTGGGAAGACAGGTTTCGGGAGGGGAGCTGGGTTGGTCTGCAAGAGACAAGCTAGAATCAGTAGCCCCTGAGAGACCAGCGAGATTTTTGGGGTATAAGTTTTCAAGACTCAAAGAGTAGCTCATCTGCTTGGCATGCAGAAGGCCCCAGGTTCAATCCCCAGCATCTCCAGTGGAAAGGAGCCGGCAGGAGGTGATGGGAAAGACCTCCGCCTGAGACCCTGGAGAGCTGCTGCCCCTCTGAGTGGACAAGCCTGACGGTGAAGGTCCGATGCAGTGTAAGGCAGCTCCCTGTGTTCATCCCGAATAACTGAGATTTGGACACTGCTGTTCCAAAATAAAGCTCCCTCTGTCAGATAACGCAGGAATGGAGATCCCCGAGCCTTTATATCCTAGTCAGAAAGTGGGAGGGGGTTGCAAAGAAGGGATGTACCCTTGCATCCTGACTTCCTTCTTTGCAGCAGCAACCCCCCCCCCCCCACACACACACCTTCTGCCTGGGATAACAGAGCTCTGGGACCTCCATTCCTATGTTATCTGACCAAGGGAGCGTTGACTCTCGAAAGCTCCTACCCTGAAGGTTTTATTGGTTTCTCAGGCGCTACAGGACTCGAATTGAACTCTGTGGTTCTTCTGCGAATGAGAGAGAGAGTGGCAATGAAGGAGTGAAGTGTTTTGCCATTGGCTTGGGGGCAGGGGGGATTCAGTGAATGCTATCCCTCTTTGAAGTTGGGAGAAAGGGGATGCTCCCCTTAAACTGCTGCCCCCACTGACAGCCTAACCTTACTCTAAATATGTTTAGTTCAGCAGCTGGCAAAGAGCTGAGGAGGGAGTAGCAATAATTCAGCGGCACAGGGCATACTTTGCATGCAGAAATCTCCCACTTCAGGGCTGGGCACCTCTAGCTGTGGGTGGTGGGGCAGACCTTTCTCTGCCTGAGACCCCAGACTGCTGTTGCCAGTTAGACTAGCCAACAGGGACCAATGGCCGAAGAGAGCAGTTTTCTACATTCTTACGAGGCATTCTCGAACACCGCCCCTTCCCTTTCAGCTCACACCCTGCTTGAGCCGTCTGAATGTGTCCAAATGAATTCAGGTATTTCTGCTTACATAAGTGCGTTGGCCATTTGCAGTGTTTTACAACAGGCAGCCCCCGCGATTCATCTATCACTGATTTTAAATGGCACTTTGTTAAAGGAGGGAAAAGTTTTAAGTTTTTTAATGGGGACTTACTATTGGTGTGTCTCTATGTGCCTTCTGTGTTAGGTGATGAACTCAGCTCACCTGGGCAACAATTTTTTTGTGATTACTTTTTAAACAGATGTCTCCCTGACTGTGCAGGCACGACAATGCAGTCTGGCTGATTTTGGTTGCATAAAAGATGCCCCCAACTGTGCAGCCACAAAGAGAAGATGAACTGCAAGTTGGTCACTTCAGTGACTGAACTATGTCTGGGGCGGTGGTGGCAAGTTATCTTGCCACCACCGCCCCAGTCATAGTTCAGTCACTAACTTGGCTCAGTTGAGAAAATGTAGTTCTTGGACTGGACAAAAACCACCACAAACTGCAGAGACGTTTTGCTGTGTAGAACAAGCGAAAAACAGGGAAAAGCCGCTTGAGCCAAATATTGGCAGCAACCACTGTTGCTGAACCACTGTTCATGTTAAAATTTGCAGAGTGCCCTAGTGACAGTCATTTGTGTAAGGCCACACAGTTGGGGTCGAATCCTTGCAAGTCCAAAGCCAAGACTCCACCTACTTTGCTTCTGAATAAGTCACTACTTCTGGCAGGATGTTTTAGGCCTAAGAAAAGGGGCATTTGGTGCCCTAAGAGTCCCAGTTTTCTACCCTCTATGGCAGTGAAGATGTGCTTAAAAGTGCACAGCTGGAGGAATTTAAGCTGGGACAGCAGCAGCAGATACACAATTTTCAGTATTTAAAGCACTCTGCAGACTTTTATGTGATTGTAAATTCTCGCCAAAAGCCCTAGAAGATGAGTCAGTGCTATCCTCCCACCCCCGATATTGCAGCCAGGGGACTGAGTTTGAGGGAGGTTTGCCTGAGGTCAAAGTAGGTTGTTGGGGACGAGTGACACAGGGACCTGCCGGATCGTGGCCCATTCTCTCAGCAGCTATGCCCATCCTTCTCCTTCCCTGTCTGCAAGGAACTGGCCAACCTAAATTAAGTGAGATGAAATCAGCGCAAAGAGGTGCCCCCCCTTAGTCTACTGTGTTTGTCAGAACAGAAACCTCGGTGGGTCAGAGAACCACCAGCAGACGGGAGACAGGTTTGGCTGAGCCACATAATTTACGGGACCTGTTAAGTCGGCCAGCCCCAACCCTTCTCACTCACTGTGGTGGGCGCGGCGACAAAATGGCTGCCGCGGTTTACCTACGGCCACACAGCAAAGATCCTTGTGCTGTGGTGGCAACTGCTGACAAAACATTTTAAAAAATCGGTATGGCCAGTCAGAACCCTTGCTGGGCAAAAAGCCCGCCCACTTTTGAAAAAGACTTGGCAGGCACCAAGAAAATGTCCGCGGGTGCTTGTGGGTACCACATTTGGGAATCCTGCATGAAGTATTGAAGGCTCTCCTAGCTGCTGGTCTTATTTGTTTGGTCAGGACATTTTCCCAGGCCCTGCCGGCTTGGCAGAAACCACCACAGGTCCCACGGTCAACTAGAGGGCTACTGGCCCAGTCTTTGGCACTCCAAGGCCGGCCGTCCCCACACCTCTGAAGCCTGTGCGTGGCTGCTGGCAAACCTCAAAGCTGGCTGGAGAATCCCACCCCTGCTTCCCACACCAGCGACGCCGGCGTTGCAGGAGATGCTCACCAACTTCGTAAATGTTTTTGTTGGCCGTCGACAAGGCCGGCGTGTCCGCAAAGGCTGAGTCCCGGTGGGCGGGGGATTTCATTTCCACGTAGCTGCCCTCGGAGTGTTTGCAAGTCAAGATGGGCGGGTCTTTGATGGTGGCGTAAGGGTTTTCGCTGCTGTTGAGGGAACAGGTGCTGGAGCTGCAGGCCGATCCCTTCGTGTAGTCTGCAAGACAAGAGCCAGGGCCCCCCCTCTGAGCACGTGCGCTGGCGGACTTCTTGGAGGGGGGGGCGAGGGGAGGGGAGGAGGGGGGTTCTAAGCCCTCAAAACGCACAGCACCGTGACCCACCAGTTACGCCTCAGGTATGTGGTCCGAACCACTGTCTCTCCAAACCATCTGCTCATCCAAACTCATTCGCAAGCCATTTCCTGAACATTCGGTAGGAAGAAAAACAAAGCCCTTCAGCACTGCGGCTCTTGCCAGGGTAAAAAGGGTCTCGTTGCTACGTTACAACATTGCATCACGCGCGGCCATGCCTCCTCCCCCCCCCCCCCGCCGCCTCACTCCCTCCCCTTGACGGAAAACATTTCTTACATTTCCGCCATACGTATACCGTCCCATGAAACCATGCACCACTGATATATTTTTTTTGCTGGGGAGACTACCTCAGAAGCAAGCAAAGTCTCGGGCGCGCTGGATAAGACACTCCAGGTGTATCATCCGAGGAGTCCCACATAACATTAAATACAACGTGCTTTGACATCCAGCCCAGCCACCCCTCTCCTGTCCAGAATGCCCTAACTATGAAGCAACGTTTCCCCTGATATGTATATATATAATTGTGGGAAATGTTCTGCAAGGAACAGATTGGAGTTTTGCTTAAAAAGGTTTGCTTGCTGGCAGATGAATTCTCTGGTAGTATAAAAATCCTTTTTTCTTTTTTTTTTTAATTGCCCATGGCCAGCCGCTTTAGACAAGCATCTCTTTAACTGCTGTAGATTTTCCGGGCTGTCTGGCCTGGTCTTGGCATTGCGGTACCTGCCGTTTCGCCAGCAGCTGTGACTGGCATCCTCAGAGAGGTATAACCCAGAAAGATGGGGTGCTCTCCGTGTCAATGTGAGAAGAAGAAAAATGGTAGGTAGGTCATTTATATCTACTCAGGAAGGTGGGGGCAGCATTGCTCTTCTAGAACCTGAAGTCGCCCCATTGTATGCTCTGCTTCCACTCTTCCTTCATTGGCCGTCCTGCTGGGGAAATTTCACTTGTAAGCGCCTAAGGGCAGAGATCCGGCCAGCATTGCCCTTAAGTGCATGAATCACGTCCATAGCCTTTAGTGTATTAGCATGTTGCAGATTAACACCGGGACTGCCTTGGGGAAGGAAGCAGCACCCAGATCTTGTGTTTTCCTTTTGGGTGTGCCTAAAGTTGCAGCTTTCATACCTGAGCACAGATGGTTTGCCATTGCCTGCCTCTGCGTCATCACTCTGGTATTCCTTGGAGGTTTCCCACCCAAGTACAGACGCTGCTTGGCTTCTGAGAGATGACAAAATCAGGCTATACTCTACCATTCCGCGTCCCTGTCTTCCTTTTTTTACCCAGTCATAATAGCACAAGGATCTGGCCATCAAGAATTGCCCAGTTTAGCCTGAACTTGTCCGATCTCGGAAGCTAAGCAGGGTTGGCCCGGGTCAGTACTTTGGGGGGGGGGGGGGAGGCCACCGAGGAAGACAGAGGTTGCTACGCAGAGGCAGGCGACGGCAAACCACCGCAGCTCATCTCTTGGCCGGAAGACCCTGTGGATGAGGGTGTTGTGAGTCAGTCGTGACTCAATGGCATGTTCTTCTAAGAATTAACATAACTAGACGCATGGGTCTAGAAGATGGTTTTACATCCTGCCCTTCACTACCCGAAGGAGTCTCAGAGCGGCTTACAATCTCCTTCCCCTCCCCCTCCCCACAACAGACACCCCTGTGAGGTAGGCGGGGCTGAGAGAGAGCTCTGAGACAAGTGCTCTTGAGAGAATGGCTCTTAGAAAACTGTGACTGGCCCAAGATCACCCAGTCGGCTGCATGTGGAGGAGTGGAGAATCAAACCCGGCTCTTCAGATTAGAACCCACCGCTCTTAACCACTGCGCCAAACTGGCTGGGTTAGTTTGCACCTCAGAGACGGATGGAATGTGTTCCAAAATGGGTGAATCAGAGCTCCGTTCCTCAAGAGGTGGACTGATGAAGTCCCATCACTTCAAGGCGACTGATTATATGGCGGATTCTCCAGGGCACGTCAGGAAGCCCGCCCCCAACCCTGCATTTTTGCTGAAAAAACTTGCAGTTCCTTAAATCTACTCAGGCAGCATTCCAGCTACGGATTGGGACTGGGGTTGCCAACCTTTGGGTGGGGCCTGGAGATCTCTCAGGATTACAGCTGATCTACAGAAGACAGCAGAAACCCCTGGAGAAAATGGCTGCTTTGGAGAGTGGGCTCTACAGCTTTATACTCTTCCTGGGGGTCCCTCCCCACGCCAAATCCCGCCCTCTCTAGGCTCCACCCAGCTCAGGCAGTCTCCATTGGGCCAGAAGTTTCCCCACCATGCCTCTTTCTGGACTAGGGCTGCCAAGTCGGCCCGGGGGGCGGGGGATCCCCCACTACAGGGGTTCCCGATCCGCTGGCCAGCATTCGGCCGGTGGGGGAAACCCCACCCCCGAGGTCGTACAGCCTGGACGACCTCCCTCACGTAATGACGTCACCCGGAAGTGACGCCATCACGTTGGGGGTGTTGCCAGGGCGACGCTCTGGCAATCGCCCCCAAACTCTATGATACCATAGAGTTTTGGGGCGATTGCCAGAGCGTCGCCCTGGCAATGCCCCCAACGTGCTGACGTCACTTCTGGTGACGCCGCCCGGCACGGGAAGCTCCCGGCCAGCCGAGCTTCCCCCCCCCCCCCCCCCGCCGGTAAGTTTCTTACACTTGGAAACCCTATTCTGGCCAGGCCACATTCCTGCCTCCCCATGAATGGGAACTTTTAAAACCTTCAGACCTCCTATAAATTGTGTTCTTAGGTGTCCCCTGATGTGCACAGCTGCTTCCTTTTTTCTACCAATATACTGAATTTTGGAAAGAAAAGAAATGAAGGTGAATTTTGGACCGTCGCCCTCATTCGTGATTCAGAGCTTGTTGATTTACCCAGCTAATTCCCCTTGAAAAGCAGGTGCCCGATGTGTATTGGTTTGGTAGCTGGACAGAACCTCCATGGTCAGAGGCAGTGTACCTTCGAAAAGCATGTGAACTCAGGCAGATCGTGAGAGGGAGGGTTGCCTCAGGGCTTAGTTCCCGTGGCCCTTTCTGACACACCCAGGGAAATGCTGATCGCCACTTTGGGATCAGGAAGGAATTTCCCTCCAGGCCAGTTTGGCTGGAGATCCTGGAGGTTTTTTGTCCCCTTCTGGGCACAGAGCAGAAGTCACTGGGGGTGGAGGGGGGAGGGATTTGTGAATTTCCTGCATTGTGCAGGGGGTTGGATCAGATGACCCTGGAGGTCCCTTCCATGATTCTATGAACAGCTAGTTGCTGAGAACACACACCAAACGAGGTGTGTGTGTGGGGTTTCACTGCGTGTACATTTCCGGTTAATACCTGGCTGGCTGCTTACAGAAACAGAACACTGGACCCACCTTGGTATCAACTAGCAGAACTTCTCTTGCGTGGCATTAGAAAGACAATATCTCGGGGCTGGTGTTAATCTTCCAGAGTGCCACGTGACTCTTCACACGTCAACCTTAGATTGGTTTATACGCGCACTCCCCCCCCCCCCCCGCAACCTGGAAGATGTGAGAAGTCTCGAAGAGAGACTTCGTAGCACCTTCCCTAAATTACAGCTCTTAATCGTCTTGGAAGGAAGCCAGGAAACAGGACCGCTAAGCGCAAACGGAAGCCGCTGGGGTCAGCTGCGACCTGGGAAATGGGACGGGATGGTTCATGCCTCAGTACTCGGTCTCAAAAAAATAATCGTCATGTCTGATTCTTTCAGTGCACCCTAAAGACTCAGGGTGGGCAACGTGATTTCTCTTAACACAACCGGGGGGGTGGGGTGGGGTGGGGGGCTGAGACAGAACATGCGAATTGCCTGTGGCCACACGATGAATGAGCCCAAGGTAAAGGTGGGATTCAAATCCCTATGTCTACCAGTCCAGTACGGATAAGATTGGCCGGCTGTAAAAGAGCTCTGCTGCTATTTGCTAACGGATTAGCAAGGCACACTCAACTAGTATATAAAGTTCGACTTGAGTCCAGTGGTACCTTAGAGACGAACAGGATTTTCGGGGCACAAACTTCCGAGAGTCAACGCTCCCTTCGCCAGCTGGTACGTCGTTCAACGATTAAATGGGAACTCGATAAGGAAAAGCCCCAAGCTGTGGGCTCAGCGGCAGGGCATCTGCTTGGCATGCAGAAGGTCCCAGGTTCAGTCCCCGGCATCTCCCGTTAAAAGGTGATGTGAAAGACCTCTTCCTGAGACCCAAGAGAGCTGCTGCCAGTCTGAGTAGACAATACTGATGTTGCTAGACCAACGGTCTGACTTAGTATAAAGGCAGCTGTATTTAAGGAGAGTCCATGGCTCGGTGGCAGAGCGTCTGCTTGGCATGCAGAAGGTCCCAGGTTCAAGTTCCACCACCTCCAGTTTATAAAGGATCTGGTAGCAGGTGATGTGAAGGATCTCTGCCTGAGACCCGTGAGAGCTGGTGCCAGTCCGAGTAGACAAGACGGACGCTGACAGACCTTGGGTCTGATTCAATACCAAGGCGGCTTCGTGTACACATGCAACATGCGACTGACCGCCTAGCTGCCTTTGGCGAACGGAGACAGGCCGGCGGCTACCCTTTCCTGCCACACCCAGACTGGGCACTACTGGCTGACTTGCCGGCATCGGATACTATACCTTTGAAGCTTTTTTCCATAATGTATGTGTTCTGACGTCTATTCATCCCACAAGCACCTGCATAAAAATGATATACAACGGAGAAATGCATAAATATTTTTATGCAACCTGGACCGTGCAGCAGAAAGTCTCCCCACAAAGAAGGGGAACGCACATGCTCGGTTGTGGTCTGCCCTAGCGGCCTACGCTGGCCGGCATGAGAAACTGGGGGATGGGGACGACTGCATTCAATCGCCTTGCTGGTCTCTCCTCTACTGCCCTGTTCTTGCACAGAAGGAGCCGGTGAAGACTTGGACCGATTCCCCACAAGGTGCTGCCCCGGCATCGTTCTTCCGGTCTCCCCGATCGCCTGCTTCAATTTCACAGTATTTGCCGCGGGGCACATTTTGACCCACGGCTTCGCGCGATTTCCCCCACGGCTTCAGTGATCCTGTTTTTTGGAGAAAATCAGGCGGAGCTGCGGGTCAAAACGTGCCCCACGGCAACTGGTGGGAAATTCAAGCAGGCAATGGGGCAAAGAGAAGAACGTTGTCGGGGCAGCGCCTTGTGGGAAGTCGATCTTGCAGTTTGGGCACGTGGAATCTAACTTCAGTTCTGCACAAGCGTCTCCGCAAAAACCTATAGGATCGCAGCGGGATATATCTGCACGAGGGGTCTTTGTGCACAGCATGCAAAACCTTCTCTCCCCACTGACGTTGCACTGGGTGCAGAATGCCGCTGCCTGAAAACGTCAGGTAAAATTTAAAGAACAACATTCTAGACCTCACGTGTGCAATCACACCTCGTCCTTGCTGAGACCTCAGAAAGCAAGAGGATGAAACAAGAGCTGTCCAGAGGTAAGAGAGGCAGGCTCAACGCTTCTCCTCTTTCCACCACGAGAGGCACGCCGGCACTATTTTGCACGAGATCAAGGCAGTCTCGCTCTTCCTGTGTGTTGTGGCCAAAGCCACGCACATCCCACCGCCAGGAGGCGTGGCTTCAGTTCTCCCTTAATGAGTTGCATTTGCCAAATCATTTACTCTAAGGAAGAAAATATTCGTGCTTCGTTTCCGAAACAAGTCTCAAGATGCCCCCGTTCAGAGAAATACGTAGAGCATTCACGGATGTCTCTGCATCTCAAATCTGCCCTCTTACAGCTGGACCTCCTTAGCAAGCAGATCTATGTGTCAGGAGGAAAACCTCTAGCTGGTCGTGACTCAGTAAGCAATCGAGCCCCATGAATACACAGACATGCAGACGATGGCATCCCCTCCAGCAGTTTGCAGACTGGGAGGTCTGCTGTGTCAAAAATGGGATCTGGAAAGGGTTTCTTGTGAGTCGAGTGAAAACAACCTCACTTGGAAATAGGCACGGGGCTCCACGTTTCCCCTTCTTGGCTACACGGCTGGTTCCACGCAGGAAGATTTGCAGCCGTTACGTAATGGCAACGCATTTTTCTTAAGCACTCTCTCCCTTGCGCCCAATGTTCTTATTTCATTTTCTCACCCCTTACCCATCACTTGAAAAGATTCCAGGTAATAGCCCGGTTCCCGAAAAAGACCCGTCTTTGCCCTGAATGGCAAGGATGTTATACTTGGGTCCAGCACCCCCACGCCATGTGAGTCTTTTAAAGGGACTTGAAGAAATGCACAAAATAGGCCTCAAATACTTGGTAGCTATGATGAGAGGCCTACACACCAAGGCAAAAAACAAGGATCCCTACAGAAGTGGTCCAGGGGAGCAGCATAAACCTAGAGGAGGGCTCCATGGCACCCCCCAAGTGTTTTTAGAAAGTGGGTGGAGCCATGTGGGGTTCTTGCCCAGCAGGGTTTCTGATTGGCCACTGGAGATCTGACTGGCTGCGCAGAATAAGACGACGTTTCAGCTGCCGCTCCCATTACAGCGCTGGTTTCATGTCCTCTCACTCCTCTTCCTAAGGTACTTCTTAAAATCCCCCCTCTCCTCCCCTGCACTTGGGCTTCCTCTGTGTATGGGGCTCTGCCTCCGGCAGAGGCCATTTTGACACTGGCTCCTCCTTCTTTGGCAGCCATTTTGTAGTTGCGCCCACATCCTTTGTCAGAGTTCCAAGGTGCCCAGAGGGTTAAAATGGTTGGGGAACCCTGGCCTAGAACAAGGTCTCCTCTATTCTCCTCCTGCAGCTATGGAAGCTGGACGGGGTCTAACTGGTTTTAGCCCCCTTTGTCAAACCCAGCTCAGCTTTGCCCACAGGAAGGTACTCCTGAGACAGAAGCCAAGTGGCAAACGACATAAAGCCAGTGTGGGCCAGTGGGTGGAGGAGTGGACTAGGAGACATGGGCGAGCTGGGTTCATATATCGCCACTCCTCTGTTAAGCCTGCTGGGTAACTTGGCCTAGTGGTGCTCTCTCAGCTTAGGTCAACCTCCGAGGGCTGTTGTCAAAAAAGGCAGAACTACAGAGGCTGCTCTGAGATCCTTGGAAGAAGGGCCCGATAAAAAGGAACTAAATAAATATTTTTAGGCTGCATTGAGAAATAAGAGCTCTGCTGAATCAGACCAGCGGTCCATTTAGTCCAGCATCCCATCTCACAAAGTGGCCAGCCAGCTCCCCTGGAGGACCAACAACAGGGCATGGAGGCTGAGGCTGTTCCCCTGATAAGAACATCAGAAGAGACCTGCTGGATCAGACTAGTGAGGATCCATCTAGTCCAGCATTCTGTCTCACACAGTGGCCAGCCAGTTCCTCTGGAGGGCCAGCAACAGGGCAGAGAGGCCGAGGACTTCCCCTGAAAAGAACATCAGAAGAACCCTGCTGGATCAGACCAGTGAGGGTCCATCTAGTCCAGCATCCTGTCCCACACAGTGGCCTCAACCAGTTCCTCTGGAGGGCCAGCAACAGGGCAGAGAGGCCGAGGACTTCCCCTGAAAAGAACATCAGAAGAACCCTGCTGGATCAGACCAGTGATGGTCCTTCTAGTCCAGCATCCTATCTTACAGAGAGGCCAACCAGTTCCTCTGGAGGGCCAGCAACAGGGCAGAGAGGCCGAGGACTTCCCCTGAAAAGAACATCAGAAGAACCCTGCTGGATCAGACCAGTGAGGGTCCATCTAGTCCAGCATCCTGTCCCACACAGTGGCCTCAACCAGTTCCTCTGGAGGGCCAGCAACAGGGCAGAGAGGCCGAGGACTTCCCCTGAAAAGAACATCAGAAGAACCCTGCTGGATCAGACCAGTGATGGTCCTTCTAGTCCAGCATCCTATCTTACAGAGAGGCCAACCAGTTCCTCTGGAGGGCCAGCAACAGGGCAGAGAGGCCGAGGACTTCCCCTGAAAAGAACATCAGAAGAACCCTGCTGGATCAGACCAGTGATGGTCCTTCTAGTCCAGCATCCTATCTTACAGAGAGGCCAACCAGTTCCTCTGGAGGGTCAGCAACAGGGCAGAGAGGCCGAGGACTTCCCCTGAAAAGAACATCAGAAGAACCCTGCTGGATCAGACCAGTGAGGGTCCATCTAGTCCAGCATCCTATCTTACAGAGAGGCCAACCAGTTCCTCTGGAGGGCCAGCAACAGGGCAGAGAGGCCGAGGCCTTCCCTGAGAAGAACATCAGAAGAACCCTGCTGGATCAGACCAGTGAGGGGTCCATCTAGTCCAGCATCCTGTCTCACAAAGTGGCGAACCAGTTCCTCTGGAGGAACAACAAGAGGGCATAGAGGCCGAGGTCTTACCCTGATAAGAACATCAGAAGAGCCCTACAGGATCAGACTGGTGGTCTATCCAGTCCAGCATCCTGTCTCACACAGTGGACAGCCAGTTTACCCTGGAGGGCCAAAACCAGAGCATACAGGCTAAGGCCTTCTCCTGATTTATTCCTCAAGTTATCTACCTGGTGAGTGGATGGTGGGGAAGCAGCCATAGCACAGTGGTAGAGCCTCTGCTTGGCATGCAGAAGGTCCCAGGTTCAGTCCCCGGCATCTCCAGTTGAAAGGACCAGGCAGGAGGTGATGGGAAAGACCTCTTTCTGAGACCCTGGAGAGCTGCTGCCAGTCTGAGTTTGGACTGCCAGGTCTCGTCGATATGCTGGCGGAGGTGGGAGGGAGCCCTCCTGGCGTGGGGTGTGGCTCTGCAATGCAGCGATGTCATGCAGTGATGCTCTGGTTTGAGGGCAAAAATCTATGGGGAAATTGCCCTCAAACGATAGAGTTATGCCCTAGAACCAGAGCATCACCACACAACAGCCCTGACGTGATGATGTCACGTCCGGGTGAACATCACCACCTCGGGGACATCGCCTGGTGACACCACTGTTTGGGGGCAGGGTTTCCCCAGCTGGTCAGCATCAGGCAGAGGCCCCCCCAAATCGGAGGATTCCCGGCCTGGACCTGGGCTATGGCAGGTGACCTTGATGGACCGAGGGTCTGATCCAGTGTTAGGCAGCTTCACGTGTTTATGTGTTCACCTGGAATCTCCCTGCCATCACCTGGTGGCTGACATCAGGGCTACTGAATTGCTTGTAATAGCAACACTGAGGCGTCACAGTGAGATTCCAGCTGAGAGCCAGAAAGCATTGAGCAGAAGAACCGCACTGCCCCCTAGAGCCCAAGCACAGACGCACAAGCTGGGTGCTCGGATAGCCAGGTCTCGATAAGACAAAGTTAAGAGTCCATTGACACCTTTAAGACCAACACAGTTTTATTCAAGGTGTGAGCTTTCGTGTGCAGGCACACTTCGTCAGACGAGGAAATGGAATTGCATATCACAGTTGTATACGCAGGAGTGGTTTGTTAAATTAGCATGCAAAACAGCGAGGACACGTTTTAAGAATAGTCCAAAATTGTGAGGACAATTTTTTAAAATAGTGCAACACACCGAGGACACTTTAAAATAGTGCAAAATAGTGAGGACACTTTTTTAAAAATAGTGCAAAATAGTGAGGACACTTTTTAAAAAATAGTGCAAAATAGTGGGGACACCTTTCAAAAATAGTGCAACATAGTGAGGACACTTTTTAAAGATCGTGTCCTCACTGTTTTTCATGCTAATTTAACAAACCACTCCTATGTATACAACTAGGGGCGTCGAGTTTTAAAATCCTCGAGGGTGGGGCGTGCCGGGACCATGTCCCCGCCGCCTCTGCCGCCTCTCCCCCCCCCCTCCGGCCTGGCCACTCCTGCCTCCGTCTCTCCCTCCGTCCGTCTAGGGGCCAGCTGAGCAAATGCCCAGCGTGCTGGCGTCACCCGGAAGTGATGCCATCACACTGGGCACATTGCCAGGGCAACACTCTGGCAATCGCCCTGAAACTCTATGGTGCCATAGAGTTGACGCCTAGTTGACACCTATGTATACAACTATGATATGTAATTCCATTGCATCGCCTGATGAAGCGTGCATGCACACGAAAGCTCACACCTTGAATAAAACTTTGTTGGTCTTAAAGATGCCGCTGGACTCTTAACTTTGTTCTATCGCTTCAGACCAACACGGCTACCCACCTTGATATGTCTCGAAAAAGTTGTTGTGGTGGGTGTTCCCTCTAAGCTGAGTCAGTGTGAGCTAGCCCACCGTTTTTTAGCCTCCGGCTCACACCTCTTTGTCTTAGCTCAGGAAGGATGGCTCCAGAGCCAAACTAATTTATGCAGTGGCCCAACTGCTCACTCACAGCTTTAATGCACTCACTCACAAAACTCCACAGCTTAGAGGGAGCATTGGTTGTGATGTGCAAGCTCGTTCTTGCATCAGGAAAAGAGTGCCTCTCTTTTTTCTGCTCCCAGATGGAAATCCTTGGATCCTATCCATGGGCTCTAAACCCAGGAATTCTTAAAATTCAGCCTAGGAGCACCTCTCCCTACAGGCCAGCCTCCTCTCTAGAATACACTAAGATGATGTTGTAGATTTGGAAAATCATATTTTCAAGCCATCTAGGACACGTGCCAGAACTGCCTTCTGTTCAGTCCTCCTGAGAATGTGGGTTATTCTAGCGGATGAAAAATTAAAATGGCGAGGAAAAGCAAAGCAAAAAAAAAAAATTGCCTGGAGATTACATGGAACTGGAGCACACTCTTATAACAAGGCCCAAATCACACCTGCAGCCAGGATTTCAGGCCTGGGGCCCAGTTAAAGAAGGACCAAACCACCAGCGGAGGGGAGGGGGCGCAGCGGGACGAGGCCACGGTGAGGTTTTTCTGCAGCACAGAATGAACACGGGGGAGAAAGGCAAGCAGGGAAAAGGACCAGAAGTCATCGCCGACACTGCAGACCCAAGGTAGTTACTGCTCCAGGGTGTGCGAGCAGAAATGAAGTAATGAATGGAGATGTAACAGAAGCAAGAGTTGATAACAAAAAAAAAGAAATCATATTGACAATACCAATAGAAAAGAGCAAGAGTCCAGGAGCTAAAGACTAACAAAATCTGTGGCAGAGTAGGAGCTTTCGTGAGTCTGCCACAAATTTTGTTAGCTTTTAAGGTGCTACTGGACTCTCGCTCTTCTTTACGGCTAAAGGCAGATTAACACGACTACCCATCTTGACAGAACCAACGTTGATTAATCTTCTTTTCTTCAGCAGTGATGTAAGTTTTGAAAAGATTTACATGCGGTATACGCAGCTATCTTTCAGTGGCTAGTAACTGAAAGTAGGCAAGAAGAATTCTGCGACTGTAAATGTTACAACACGATTCATTCCCCCCCCCTTTTGGTGTTTTAATATTATGGTGTAATATCTGTGTTCTGCCACCAGATGCCGCTACAGCACGTTTGCTGTGTCAATGCAGGAGGGCTTTAGCGTTAATGAAGCCATCCTGAACAGAATTATGCCCTTCTAAATCCACTTAAGTCAATGGACTTAGGAGAGTTTAATTTTGCTTAGGATGGCACCGTAGCATCCATATGCCAAGAAATGGCAAGGGTAGTTAAAATAAAAAGTCAGGAAATACCAAGCAAAAAAGGACTAAGCTGAGGTTAGGAAATTTCCACCCTGTAGGGTGGGTTTTACTATATCTGCTTCGGGACCTGGAACACAACAGAACAAACCCATGTGGGCTGTTCCTAAGTGCACTTGGGTTTGTTCTAGATTCTACTTCGGACTATTAAATTGTTGAAAATTACTGACCTAGACCATTCAGATAGCCGTCAGCTGTCCAGGCTTCAGTGCCTCTGTCAAGGGTTTTGTTACTGAGCTGTTCAAAAAGTCACGACAGCAATTACATTAAAACTGAAATACATTAAAACTGACGTTGAACCCAAAGGGAGAGCCCCGCCCACCAAGCCAACGAAGACATTCAAGGGAGTGGCCGCGAGAGTCGTGCTCCGATACAGCCTGCCGGCCTCGGCTGACCCAGAAGCGGAACGAGCGGAAGGGGGAAAAACAGGAAAGGTTGACTATACTGGAGCATGCTGGGAAAAGAGCCACAAAACTTCCTTCTGCTGGAAACGATCTGCTACTGAGGTAAACCCAGAAAGACAAGGTTGCCAGGCTCCAGGTGGGGCCTTGAATTCTCTTCAAATGCCAGCTGATCTCCCCAGTACAGAGACCAGGGCCTAGGAGGAAATGGCAGCTTCAGAGGGTGGACTATTATTATCATCATCATCATCACATGGCATTGTGTGTAGAATAGCCAGGAGATCCTAAGATTGTTGGGCAGCCAGAAGTTCCAGCTCTATTTTAGCATTCTGCACCACTGGGTGGTGAGCTAGGCTTGTTTTTGAGGCTTGTTTTTGAGGCAAACCACCTTCAGAGGTGGTTTGCCATTGGCTGCCTCTGCGTCACAACCCAGGTGTTCCTTGGAGGTCGCCCTTCCAAGTACTAGCCAAGGCCGACCCTGCTTAGCTTCCGAGATCTGACGGGATCGGGCTAGCCTGGGCTATCCAGGTCAGAGGGTGGACTGACTCTATGGTACACCCAAAGAGTCTGTGAGAACCTGAAAGTCCTAGAGTGGCTACAAAGAAGAAGAAGAAGAAGAGATTTGATTTATACCCCGCCCTTCACTTGGAGTCTCAGAGCGGCTTACAAACTCCTTTTCCCTTCCCCTCCCCACAACAGACACCCTGTGAGGTGGGCGGGGCTGAGAGAGCTCTTTCCCAAGCTGTCCTTGAGGGAACAGCTGGTACAGAGCTACGGCTTGCCCAAGGTCATCCAGCCAGGTGCAAGTGGAGGAGTGGGGAATCAAACCCGGTTCTCCCAGATTAGAGTCTGCGCACTTAACCATTACATCAAACTGGCTGGTCTAGGACTTCTGTTTCGCCCTTGCAAGGGATTTCCAGGAATTCCCCAAGCCAGAATCGGCAACCTGGCAGACGGACAGCGAAGGCAAAAACAACCACAAACGGGTCCAGCATGCAAGACAGGAACTATGTGGGAGAGAGGAGTGAGGGGTCTGCTTACCCCCCCCCCCCCCCGAGGGGCAGGAATGAGAATCTGGCCCCCGTTCAAGGAAAAACAGCGCCACAGAGCGTGAGGCACCCAGCAGACCTGCTAGCAAAATCCGAGGGAGTTTCAAAAGGTGGTCATGGAAGGATTTAAACCAGTTTTTAAAACAGAACAGGCTTTGCTCAGTATCTTGGGTCATAGGCGTCAACTTCAGGGGGGCTGGGGGGCTGGAGCCCCCCCCCCCCCAAGTTTTCCAGGACATGCTGAGCCTCCCCTGGAGACAATGGCCTATAATGTCTCTGGCCCAGCCCCAGCCCTCCCTGGGAAATTGGAAAGTCTACGCCCTTGTCTTGGGTGATACTGACAGATATGCTCGCCACAGGAACCTGGACAGACCCTAAGATCCTCACAGGAAGCAAAGGGAGACCCAAAGTCGCTCAACAGCTCTGAACTCCTCCCCCCCAGCTGAGAGCCCCCCTGGGGCTTGGTTTCACTTCCTCCTGGCTCCGGGGGACCTCCAGGACAGTGTCCCACCAGGAGATTTCCAAGGCATCCTTCCCTGAAGCAAAGCATTTTTGGGAGGTCAAATAAGAGGTGCTTTCACACGCACGGAATAATGCACTTTCAATCCACTTTCAATGCACTTTGCAAAATCCGCTTGTCCTTTCCACATTTGCCTGCCACTCGGGATTTTCTCAGTGTTCGAGTCGAGGCAATTTAAGCCCACGGCAAAACAGCATCCAAACAGCCCGGGGCAACAGCAGGCTGAAACCGGGCTGACTACTGGAGGGAGGGAATGTAATGCAGAATGGGGGGGGGGGGGGGGAGGGAACAGAATAAAAAGAAAGTTGGACTCGATTTCAGTGCAGAATGGAAAAAACAACAACAACCCTGGATTAAAAAGAAGGTTGAATGCAAGTTTAGAGCAGAATTGCTTGGAGGATTGAAAGGAGGGTGCAGAAAGGGCCATCGTTAAAGAGCACTGAACGTGGATTGAAACAGTAGAAGAAGAGGAGATTGGATTTATACCCCGCCCTTCACTCCCCAAGGGAGTCTCAGAACGGCTTACAAATGCCTTTCCCTTCCCCTCCCCTCAACAGACACCCTGTGAGGTGGGTGGGGCTGAGAGAGCTCTTTCGAGGACTGCTCTTGAGAGAACAGCTCTGAGAGAACTATGGCTTGCCCAAGGTCATCCAGCAAGTGCAAGTGGATAAGTGGGGAATCAAACCCGGTTCTCCCAGATTAGAGTCCGCGCACTTAACCACTACACCAGACTGGCTCTCTTATTATTCAGCATGTGTGACACTGTTCATTGACACTGGCTAGATCAGGGTAGGATGATATCGTGTGACCCTGCACTAGCCAATCAGAGGGAAGGAGCCTTGCTCGCACACCTGTTCTCCCAGCTGTCACCAGGATGGCAGTGGAACCAGGCCCATGTCAGCAAAATCAAAAAAGGAAAAAGAAGAAAGACTGGTTCTTGATGAGACATGGAGACCTCAGCGGTAGGGAGTGGAAGGGAGGCTCGGAAGAGCATTCCCTGCCAGGAGAGGAAACCTCTTCGCCACTTGCGGCAAAAGCCACGGGGTTTTGTAGCAACTTAAAAAACTAACCAATTTGTTCTGCCCTGAGCTGACTTTGAGAACAGCCTCTTCTGTCAGAGCTGACCGATTCTTCCTCTGTGGGGAGGGACCGCAGAAAAGCAGGCCCACCGGCCTGCTGCAGGGAAGACAACGACCCGCCCACCTCTCACAGGGTTGGCTGTCAAAACTGGCGGCATTCCGAGGAAGGCCGCCTCCAGGACTCCTGTCACTTCCTATTCTCATGTAGCCAGTCTGGTGGCCTCAGTCTGCGCCAGCTATTTGGGTTGGATTCTGTGAATCTGTTCTGCTAGAGGAGGTGCTTTCTGCTGGCGGAAGTGGCCTTCCCGCAACGCGTCTGCCGGAGAAAAGCACATCGGCTCTTGGAACGGATTTCCAGGATCCAGCCGGTTCTCTGCCACTTAAGAGCGGCAACAGCAGCTTGGGTGCCTTTCCTTGAATAGAGGAGAATGACACAGCAGCAGAGGGGGACACGGTGTGCATATCTACCTTCCTGGAGAGGTTCCCGTCCCGATTTTGGGAAAAGAAGCGCGAAGTCACACCGCAGGACAGGGTGTGGTAGCTCGGGTTGGAAAAACACTGAACGCTGTCGCTACCTTGACACATATCTGGGGAAAGAACAAGTCGTCATGCAAAATCCTTTTGACGCTGCTTGAAAAGGGGGGTGGGAAATGCAGACGCAAGCACACACCTGGGCGGGCTGGAGATACCCCGGAAGCCTCCAAGGTTGTGACGCCTGACTTGAAGGACCACAGCAGGGATCAGCCTGTCTTGCCCACCTCCCTCTGTGGTTTCCTGGGGCAACCCTCGTGCCAAGGGCATCGACTGGCACAGAAGCATGGACGCAGATGAGGAGAGGGCTTCCCCCACTGTCCCTTTCGATTCCAGGGATGATCAACCAAACTGCCCACCTCCGCGGTTTTAATTTATAAGAGGGGGACACCTTGGATTGTCTCCTTTCCCATCTATGTATTCCTCAGCCTCTTTCTCTCTAGGTCAGGGGTGGGCAATTGTTTTGGCTCGGGGGCCGCTTTGTGGGAGCGGAGGGTTAGCGGAGGGCCGCACCTTTTAAAATGATTGCATTCATTAGTTAACTCTGCATTTCAGAAAAGGTACAAATTGCATCATAAAAACCAATAAATATAAATTAAATAAAATAGTGGTAGTTTTATTCAATTCATTTATTGTGCTGATTTCGTATCATCTGTAGCTGCAAGCACATTTAATTTTAGAATCAGTTTAATGAGAGAAATGTACCCTATCACACTTTTCTACAATTTTTTTGAAATCAGGCGTGAGATTGCTTGTTGAGATTCTCATCACAGCCTGCAAGTTAATGTCTGTCAAAGAGCATCTATATTTACTCTTGTTGATCTTCATGCAAGAAAAACTTTGCTCACAAATATATGTAGACCCAAATATAGAGAACATTTTCCTGTGGCCAACGGGCTTGGCAGGGCACAAAAAACTCTGGGGCGGGCCGCATGTGGCCCCCGGGCTGCAATTTGCCCACCCCTGCTCTAGGTTGCACCACTTCGCAGACCTGAATGCAGTGGTGGACCTACATTTTTGGGATCCGGAAGCTTGAACTGTTATAGGGGCCCCTTTAGGGCAACATCCAACAACGTCCAAAGGGCCTGAATTGAGAATTCAGATGTCTCTTTATCGTTCTGCTTGGCTAAGGGCTGAGCTGTAGAACTATCAAGCCGTGCACCAACAAAGGATTCGAGGATCCAGCTGCCAAAATGCAGGCTATGAATAGATTCCAGCGAGCGCAGTGAGCCCATGCAGTCCGGGGGTTCGGGTGCTGCAACCCACCGAGAAAATTTTGAAATCTGACCAATCGCAGGGACATTTTGAGGCCACATGAAACGGGTTATTAGAGCATAGTCTAAGGTCAATATTAAGTACTTCAGCCCGTTGGCTTATGTTTCTGTCACTAAAGTAGCCTTATTTTAATGACAAACACTTTAAAAAATGCCATTAATTTTGTTGAAAAAGTCCCTTCTTAAAAAATTAAGTTGCTTCAGGGCCCCTCCAGGATTAGGGGCCCTGAAGTTTAAGCTTCATTCGTTTCTCAGAGTAGATCCCCCCCCCCCAAACGGCCATAGGTGACACAAA
The DNA here is from genome assembly GCA_029233225.1 of Lepidodactylus listeri. NCBI lineage: Eukaryota > Metazoa > Chordata > Lepidosauria > Squamata > Gekkonidae > Lepidodactylus > Lepidodactylus listeri. The sequence goes on along the minus strand of JARCFY010000021.1, from coordinate 5,853,908 downwards.
CCACACACTTTCCAAGGCCAACTGTTCATCACACCAAAGTGAAGGATAAAACAGGAACATAAGGAGGGATGAAAAGAGAGAGGAGCCAGGACAAGCTGATATAAATAACTCCCCAAGGAGGTTGGGAGAACTTAGGCGTTGAACTGAACAACACAATGAAAAGTGGTCCAGTTATAAACGGTGTACAGGCCCTAGCGCATCTAGCTCTCAACGGTTACCATCTCATCACCTTCCTCTCGCTGAAGAGGAACAGGAAAGCGAAACTAAAACTGAAGTCCAGTGGCACCTGAAAGACTAACAAGTTAGGATTTTTGTTGGTTTGTTTGGGGGCAAGCAGTTGTGCTCTGAGAGACACAGTTGTTGGGTTCCGAACAGGGGAGGGAGGAGGGGGATTCGGAAAACCAGGACCTTCGCTCGCCCCCCCTTCCTCAGGTTGGGAGAGGAACAAATATTCTGGGCAGGCCCGTAGCCAGGATTTTGGGGCTTGTGGGGAAATCTTTTTTCTGGCGGGGCTGAAGTTCTCAGTGCAGAAAGAAAATCCATTGAGCCAATAGAAAGCTGTTCCCAGAATAGATCTCTACATTGCAAGCTGTCAACCACTTTAGATGACAGTTCTCAGCTGCTGCAAGTAAATCACTTCTGTTAGCCTCAGCAACAATTCTGAGAACAAGCCGGCAGGTGCGGGTGGTGACTTCTATGTTCAAGAAAGCTAACACTTAGGCAGAAAAAACTCTCTGAAAGGAGACCAGTTTCTTGACACAGAGTTAGAAGGGATCCTAGAGGTCACCTACTCCCACCCCTTTGCTCAGCACGGGAATTAGTCAAATACAGTATCCCACTCTGCTTAAAAGAGTGCATGCATTTAAAAAATAATAATTGAAAAAAAGCATTTACGGGAGAAATTCTTGTGGGACTGTGCTTTTAAGAAAGGGGGTGGAGCTATGGGCCGGAGTCTGGGGTGCTCAGTCCTCACAGAGAGATCCTTATTGTTACGCCATGGGGGAACCAGCCATGGACCTCAAAGCAGTATACTTGGCAAAAGTCCAGGACTACCCAATCGTGAGGATTGCAATTTCAGGAATGGGAAACTGCTTTGTCAAATGGTCATTTGATGGCACTCCAAGAGCCCCATCCTTAAAGCATCGACAACCACGTTGCGATCAAAATAGCAACACTTTGTTTAGAAGATTAAAACCAGGTTTGCAGTTGAGCCCCTTACAGATTTATTAAGAGACTGACGGAGTTACAAAGAACGGCAAGTTGCTTTCCAGTGCAAGGCCAAGTAAATGAAGTGAACTCTCGTTTACCTTGAGTTAATTAAAGTCTGAGTCTAGAAATATTACAGTGCTGGTAACGGAGCTGGAAAACGCAACAGCACTTTTTGGGGCTACTGGACGTTTCAGCAGAAAGTTCTGATGCCACCGGACATCTCAATAGCCAATTTTGATGCTACCGGACGTCTCAGTGGCACGTCTTGATGCTACCGGATGTCTCAGAATCAAGATGTCTCTTGAGAGAACAGCTCTGAGAGAACTGTGGCTTGTCTAAGGTCACCCAGTGGGCTGCATGGGGAGGAGGCGGAGTGGGGAATCCAACCTGGTTCTCCCAGATTAGAGTCCGCGCTTCTAACCCCTACACCAAACTGGTGTAACATCAAGTGCCTTCCAATTTATTTAGCAGAGTTTGTTGTTGTTCAGTCGAGCCCGACTCTTTGTGACCCCATCGACCACATAACGCCGGGCCCTCCTGTCTTCCGCCATCATTATTTAGCAATAAAAATATTCTTCATATGCTGTCTTTCTCACGGTGGGTCACAGGCAACAGACAATTGGTTTAAAAAGACAAGAAAAACACAGCCATACAAATGTCCTTCCAAACAATGCACATCTTACAACATAACCTGCAAGGCGGACACCTCTGCCCCTCCTCGGCGAAGGTGCACTGGAAGGCTGCAGCTGCCACGGAAAAAAACATGGGCAGCGCATAGCTCAAAAGGAGGGCCCACCCAGGGGTGGCCCTGCAAGGATCCGAGGGAGCAAAGAGGCTCATTATAAGCAAATGAGTAAAAAAACGGGGCATCTGACCCGTACTCCAGACAAAGCAGCTTTACTTATATAGTTACACTAATGATGCAGGCAAGCAACACACGGATCTCAGGCAGCCATGCAAGGAGATCCTTGTTGTGCCGGAGGGCCATCAGCTGACTCCTTAATGTTTGGCTCGATGTTAATGTTCCCTCTTTAATGTTCCCTCTTAATGTTCCCTCTTTACCGAGGGCCACAAGGGATTAGGGGGAGAAATTGGAGGTTTTACCCTCAGGGTGGAGTGAGCATTAAGAAACGACTCTCCTTCACTTCCTGTCGGAAGAGATGCCTTCTACTGACTCAAGACCCGGGTCCATGAAGGTCAGTCTTGTCTGCTCAGACTGGCAGAAGCTTTCCAGCGTCTCAGGCGGAGGTCTTTCCCGTCACCTCCTGCCTGGTCCTTTTAACTGGAGATGCTGGGGATTGAACCTGGGACTTTCTGCATGCCAAGCAGATGCTCTTTCACATTGAGCCACAGCCCCTTCCAAAACACACACGAAGCTGCCTAATACTGGATCAGACCCTGGGTCCATCAAGGTCAGTATTGTCTACTCAGACTGGCAATGACTCTCCAGGGTCTCAGGTACTTCGTACCCTACTGTCTTCTCAACTGGAGATGCCAGGGATTGAACCTGGGACCTCCTGCATGCCAAGCAGAGGCTCTTCCACTGAGCCACAGCCCCTCTTTGCAGCTCTCCATGGGTCTCAGGTGGAGGTCTTTCACATCACCTGCTACCTGGTCCTTTTAAACTGGAGATGCTGGGGATTGAACCTGGGACCTCCTGCATGCCAAGTAGAGGCTCTGCCACTGAGCCACAGCCCCTCTTTACAGCTCTCCAGGGTCTCAGGCGGAGGTCTTTCCCATCACCTCCTGCCTGGTCCTTTTAACTGGAGATGCTGGGGATTGAACCTGGGACCTCCTGCATGCCAAGCAGAGGCTCTGCCAGCGAACCATGGCCCCTCCTTACAGCTCTCCAGGGTTTTGGATGAAGGTCTTTCACATCACCTGCTACCTGGTCCTTTTAAACTGGAGATGCTGGGGATTGAACCTGGGACCTCCTGCATGCCAAGTAGAGGCTCTGCCACTGAGCCACAGCCCCTCTTTACAGCTCTCCAGGGTCTCAGGCGGAGGTCTTTCCCATCACCTACTGTCTGCCCCTTTTAAACTGGAGATGCTGGGGACTGAACCTGGGACCTTCGGCATGCCAAGTACATGAGCCACAGCCCCTCCCCACCGTGGTCCATCGAGATCAGGACTGTCTACTCAGATCGACAGTGGTTCTCCAGGGTCTCAGCTGAAGGTCTTTCTTATCACCTACTACGTAGTCCTTTTTAGCTGGAGATGCCTGGGATTGCACCTGGGGCCTCCTGCAGGCCAAATGGAGGATCTGCCACTGAGCCATGACGCTGCAAGTGGAGTGAAGGGGCCGCCCCGAAATTCCCACTTGCCCCCTTCCAAATTCTCAGTGCCCCCCTTGACCTGGAGACTGCCCCTGTAAAGAATCGCTGCTTTAAAGGAACTAAGAAGCAGAACCTAGGGATGGTTCTATGCAGGGGTCATTTCGTAGAAAAAGAGGTGCAGGAGTTCATTAGCATAGCTCATTAGCATAACTTATTTGCATATGCTAAATCCCCTGACTTCATCGGAAGTATGTCAGAAGGAAAGAAAGAAAGGAAGAAAGAAAGAAATGAAAGAAAGAAAGAAAGAAAAAGAAAGAAAGAAAAAGAAAGAAAGAAAGCTGGCAGAGAGGGGACAGCTACTAATCCAAGCCTCAGAAATACCACTCTTCTGGGAGGATAGCTTCAGTGGTGGCTGAAGCCTTCCGAAGGCCGGTCGGAGGAACAAGGACCTTTCCAGGGGACGGGGTCATTTTGCTGCAGCCAGGACACAAGCAGGCATTCCCCTGCCGGGGGGGGGGGGTGCTGGCAGAGAGGGGACAGCTACTAATCCAAGCCTCAGAAATACCACTGTTCTGGGAGGAGAGCTTCAGTGGTGGCTGAAGCCTTCCGAAGGCCGGTCGGAGGAACAAGGACCTTTCCAGGGGACGGGGACATTTTGCTGCAGCCAGGACACAAGCAGGCATTCCCCTGCCGGGGGGGGGGGTGCTGGCAGAGAGGGGACAGCTACTAATCCAAGCCTCAGAAATACCACTCTTCTGGGAGGATAGCTTCAGTGGTGGCTGAAGCCTTCCGAAGGCCGGTCGGAGGAACAAGGACCTTTCCAGGGGACGGGGTCATTTTGCTGCAGCCAGGACACAAGCAGGCATTCCCCTGCCGGGGGGGGGGGTGCTGGCAGAGAGGGGACAGCTACTAATCCAAGCCTCAGAAATACCACTGTTCTGGGAGGAGAGCTTCAGTGGTGGCTGAAGCCTTCAGAAGGCCGGTCGGAGGAACAAGGACCTTTCCAGGGGACGGGGACATTTTGCTGCAGCCAGGACACAAGCTGGCATTCCCCCAACTCCCGGAGCTGAGCTCCCCCAAGCTCCTGCTTGAAATGACCCCTGGTTCTATGCAGATGAAGTTCTGGCCAGGTGCAAACGTTTCCGTCCTGCCAGGTATCTTGCTAGGGAAGGGCTGGGCGTGGCACGGGCAACCCTCCCTCTGCCTCCTCCTCTTCTACAGGGGTACATTTTACGGCAGAATCGTGGCCCCCTTTCTGGCACCAGAGCAACCTTTTACTCATCTCTAGAGAAAAACCGGCAGCTGGAAAAGAAAACGTATTTACAATAAATCCGGAGCCCCTAATTTATTCTCCTTGTCCAGAAATCTCCCTCCTGGCCAAGCCCAGCAGTCCCTTTCGCCCAGGAGCTCTTCCCGGACCCAGTCCCACTTGGCAGATCGTTAAGAAAGATTTACCCCCGGCCAGCTCGGCACTTTTTCTGTGTTCCAGCAGGGCCGTTCGGCACCGGTTGCCAATAAAATTAAATGCAAACCCGACCGCCGTTCCCAGTTCCGAAGTAATTTCTCTAAAGGGAGGCCAGTGCCCGTACGCAAATGAAAAATAAAAGCGGAAGCGCATTAGAAAATGCACGAGCTGGAAACAGGCCGAAGCTGGCAAAGGGCAGCAGCAAGTTAAAGCCAAGGGCTCCCTATCTTCCTCAGGAGACCGACCGTCCAATTTGGATTAATCCTGGCGGGCTCTTTGCACTGCCAACTGTACCGGACAAACGAGAGGATTCAGAAATTTCCCTGGCTCCGTTAATGAACTCGGAGCCCTGAGATACTGGAATGGAATTTGAGATGCACACGCAGGAAAGAGTTTTACAAGGAGCCAATTCCCCACTCCTTTTCGGGGGTCGGGATGAGGTAAGAAGCAAACACACGATCCCTGCAACCAGCAAACAACAAAAGGAAATACAGTTCAACGAATCAAACCAGGGATTCGCTTGGCACAGAGGGGTTGTCAGCAACTGGATGCCCAGAAGCCGAAGCCAATCCCTTAAGGGGTACTCTCCGATGCCCTCCAGTCGCCACCCGGGGCCAAAGAAAGGAGGGAAGGGGCAGCATCCAAAATAGCAGTAAGTCACAGAGGACCGATGGGCTACTTTGCAAGATGGCCCCATGGCGCAATCTCCCCGAGCATGCTTCCAGTGTGGCTAGATGGGGAATCTTCCTGTGCAACAGAAAGCAGAATCTAAGGGCCAAAATCAGATGGGCAGGTTTTGAACGAGATGGGTCTGGATTTCCCAGACCGAATTCGGGTTCCTGGCAGTCACACAGCAGTTGTGGGGGACGGCTGTTAAAAAACAGACCCATTTACCAGTTGCGCTATAGCACATGCAGTGCTATTCCCCCATTTTTTGCTGCTCCGTGTTCACAGAGTACTCCGGGTGGAACAGCAAAAATGGGGAAACGACTCCCTCCCGGAGTTATTTCACCGTGGGAAATAGCTTGGGGGGGGAAGGAGAGAGCTCTTCCTCCAACTGGGAGGAACCCTGTTTGGAAACAGCCCGAGTTCACCACGGAGACTTGCAGCTATACTGTAGCCGCTAGTTCCTTGTGGCAACTCATGAGTAAAAAAGCCTGTGTTCCAAGCCTGTTTTGGGCTCCCCTTTATTTTTTTGAAGAAAAATCCAATTTCCACAGCTGCTGTCTGGGTTGGGGGGACCCAGGCCCGACTCTTTATAAAATCCTACATGTCTTGTTTGGCCATTAGGTGCAGAAAGGAAACAGACTGCTATCTCTGAAGGGTTCGGGTTTTGAATGGTCGGTTCTCCATGAGAAAAAAAAAAGGCTTTTGTGTGTAGGAGGTTGCCTGCGGGAGAGAGAGACACGAGATTAACCAGTGCGGGCTGTGCTGGCCGTTTACTGTAGTTCAGCCCTGGAATTACTGATGGACAATCACCTCCCCCAAAAGTTTCACGAGCGGTACCATTATCAATGGAGGCTACAGCAACAGTTTACTGTTGCTTTGCCTGGGATGCTTGCCTTCTTCCAGTATTGGACAGTTGAAGGTCTCCTGGGAAGTCCCAAGGGTTAAAGACTAAGTCATGTCTGTAGCACGGAGCCTAATGAGATGTTACAAACTGCCCAAGTTCACCATGGGGACTTGCAACTATACTGTAGCTGCTAGTTCCTTGTGGCAACTCAAGAGTAAAAGCACAATGCAGCTTGCTTCAGGTCAAGACTACTGCATGGGAGGAAGAGGAATTCCTGCCCTCTCTCCCAAGCTGTTTTTGGCAGCTGAAACAGTCCAGGGGCTGCAGGGAAACAGTATTTGTTCGGTAGCAGCCAGAATGTGTCCTGAACGCTTTCACAGGCAGGCTCCCTACAGAACAAATAACGCTCCCCCCCCCACCCACAAGCCCTGGGCTGTTTCAGCTACGGAAAACAGCACAGGGGAGAAGGCAGAGAATTCCTCCTCACTAAATAGCCACTGGCAAGCCAATCAACCTCAGCCATTTCACCAGGGGTGAATGACATATCTTTCAAAGCTGTTGTAAAGATCACTGAGACGATGCATAAACATATCTGTGCGGATGTGTTAGGAATACAAGTCCAACTCTGCAGTTACTGATCCCCCCGCTGAGAATTCCCCGTGGCTTGTAAGGGGAATGTCACCCTCAGGTCCTAACTAAAACCAGAGGAACACCAATGTCTCTGGTTCCCAGGGGATTGCATCAGAGGTATTTTGTTCTGCTCATCTGTAAGCTCTGGCTGCCACAGCCCTCCTATATATCAAAGAAAAGACTTTGGGAAGAAAATTGGCTACATCCACAGGAACCCTTAGCACGCTGCCCAGAAAAGAAAGATAATTTATTTCCCTTCCCCCCTAGCATGAAGGACTTTGGACCTGCATTTCATTAAGACAAAAAAGAGGCCCTTACCAGAAAGTGAATAATCGGTGTTTGTCATCCGCATGGCGGGCGTGTACGAGACGCTCGGCATGTCGTGACCTTTCTCCTTCTGCTTCCGTCGATACCACACAAACAGTGCCAGCAAGACCATAATAATTAGAAGGAGGAGAATAATCCCAATGATTGCTCCGACCGAATGCCTCTCGGCTCCAAGCGCAGGGCTAATTTTAGTGTAGGGGTTTAATTCTTCCATCATGAGAGCCGCTGTTAAAAATAATTCACAATGCGCCTGTTAAAGTTGAGTGGCAGAGTCCATTTTGCAAAAAAACCCTGAGGCTTTTATATATATATATATATATCATTTCCTCTCCCCTCCCCGGCGCTTTTGAACGAGAGGAACTGCATCGCTGCTGAAACCTCTGTGTATGTTTGATGCCCACAGTAAGTCAGCCTCTGTGCGTAAACCGCAAGGCATATAGGCCAGAGCAGGTCCCTCAGGTCCTGGTTTGTGTGGGGGTTACTGGCTCAACTTCCTCGCTCACAAAGGAGTTCCAATTCACTTCAAAAGCGGAGTCAGGTCCACTCTCCCCTAAGCAAAGATGGCTGAACTTCAGTTCATTCACAAATTCAGAACAACGGACCCTCAGGGCTGAATAGGGATACTGGGTTTTTATCTCACTACAGATGCTAATTTTCTGCATTTCTCCCTTGTTGTAATCAAGCTGATTGCATTTTGCATTGTATCTTTGCATCCTGACTCCCTTCTTTGCCACACACCCCTCTCACCTTCTGACTGGGATATAAGGACTCATGGATCTCCATTCCTACTAATATCTGATGAAGGGCGCTTTGACTCTCGAGAGCCAGTTTGGTGTAGTGGTCAAGTGCGCGGACTCTAATCTGGGAGAACCGGGTTTGATTCCCCACTCCTCCACTTGCACCTGGCTGGATGACCTTGGGCAAGCCAAAGCTCTGTACCAGCTGTTCTCTCAAGGACAATTGTCTCAGAGCTCTCTCAGCCCCACCCACCTCACAGGGTGTCTGTTGTGGGGAGGGGAAGGGAAAGGAGTTTGTAAACTGCTCTGAGACTACAAGTGAAGGGCGGGGTATAAATCCAATCTCTTCTTCTTCTCTTCTTCTTATTCCCCCCCCCCCCCCCAAAAAAATCTTGCATGTCTTTCAATTGCTACTGGACTTGAATCTAATTATTCTACTGCAGAACAATACAGCTGCCTTCTGAAACTACCTCCACTAAAGAGATTCACCAAAAGAACCAACACCTCCACTGGCCTGAATGGGAAAGCTCCCACAACTGGAGGAGCATCACATGCGCTTCAGTGCATGTAATAAGCTCAGGAGTGGGCCACTTGTTCTGGAACAGGAACTGTCCAGCCTCCCCATAACTTTGGATCCACAGACATGCCCTGCCGGCAAAGACCAGCTAAGCAACATGGATCTAGGAACTTGAGAATTTCAGTGTTCATGTTTTCTGTTGTCCCAGAAGGTCGGACCAGACCCAGCGGGTTGAAATTAAATCAAAAGAGTATTCGGCGAAACATGAGGAAGAACTTCCCGACCGTCAGAGCGGTCCCTGAGTGGGACAGGCTTCCTCGGGAGGTGATGGGCTCTCCTCCTTTGGAGGTTTTTGAACAGAGGCTGGATGGCCATCTGAGAGCAGTGCGGATTCTGTGAACTTAGGCAGATCACGAGAGGGAGGGCAGGAAGGGTTGCCTCAGTGCTTAGTTCTTGTGGTCCTTTCTGACACACCCAGGGAAATGCCTATTGCCACTTTGGGGTCAGGACGCAATTTTTCTCCAGGCCAGTTTTGGCCAGGGATCCTGGAGGTTTTTTGCCATCTTCTGGGCATGGAGTGTGTCACTGGGTGTGTGTGTGGGGGAGGTATTTGTGAATTTCCTGCATTGTGCAGGGGGTTGGACTAGATGACCCTGGAGGTCCCTTCCAGCTCTATGATTCTACAGCCTCCCACATTTCTAGATCTCACGAACACAGAACAAAGCTGAGACTCTTTTTAAGCCCTTTCCCTCCCCCCCATTGCCCACAAATCATAAATTCTTTCCTGGCAGATGGACTGTGCAAAGGGCCCCAGTTTGAAAAGGCAGGGGGAAGGGCTCTTTTCTCACCTTGGTCACACCGGATGCCTTTGAAGCCCGGGCTGCAGTAACAGGTCCCCGTCACGTAGTCGCAGGTGGCGTTGTTCATGCATTCGCACAGCTGCTGGCAGCCATAGCCAAATGTTCCCGGGGGACACTCTGCAAGTTCAAGGTAGAGAACGGCTCAAGAAGGATTCTTTGCCCTTCGGCAAGCCTGCTTTGGCAACCGAGGATTTTTGCGGAGTGTTTTCTCACCAAAAAGGAGGCCAGAGGAATGGCTCAAGACCTCAGATCCCCTCCGAGCAGAAGGGCTTATAGGAACCCCCAACTCCATGCTCCCTGCCTGTCTAAGATCCCCACGACTCTTCCATGAGAGCTCTGTTCACAGTTGACGGTGAACACGCATGAATCCCGCGTACATGTGGGGACTTCTGTTTGTTAGAAAGACCCAATGCATATTTACTTCACAAATGAAACCGGGAACCTGTACCCAGATAAATGAGGGGCTTATATCATGCCTTTAGCTGTACATGGATTGTGCATGCATTCGCTGCAACTCAACAGGGGCTATGTTACAGGGAACACCTGTCCCGTCGAATGCTCCCTCTAAGCCGTGGAGACTTGTGAGCAAAAATTCTACTTTGTGAGCTCCTGGCATTAAAGTCGCGAGGGAACAATTTGGCTGCTGCATCAATTAGTTTGCTCTGGCGCCATCCTTCCTGAGCTAAGACAAAAACATGTGAGCCGGAGACTAAGGAACTGTGAGCTAGCTCACACTAACTCAGCTTAGAGGGGACACTGTGTCTACAATTGATTTCCCTCTATACATGTGCATTCAATGTTACATTCAATGCCTGTATTGCTAAGCATGTGATACAAGCCCCCTGTTTATTTCATTTATTACTTATTTATTTAAAACATTTATATGCTACCTTTCTACAGGAGCCAACCAATTCCTCTGGAGGGCCAACAGCACGGCACAGAGGCCGAGGCCTTCCCCTGAGGTTGCCTCCTGGCTCTGGGATTCAGAGGTTTAGTGCCTCTGAATGTAGAGGTTCCCCTCAGCCACCATGGCTAGTAGCCATTGGTAAACCTCTCCTCCACGAATCTTTCTAATCCCCCTTTAAAGCTATCTATTCCTGCGGCCACCACTACATCCTCTGGCAGCGAATTCCACTTTTTAATCACTCTCTCTGCGTAAAGAAGTATTTCCTTTTGTCCATCCTGAACCTGCACGATTACAGTCTTCATGATTGCAGTCTTCCAATATTTGAAGGGCTGTCATGTAGAAGATGGAGCAGATCTATTCTCTCTTGCTCTGGATTGCAAGACTGGATCCAGTGGGTGGAAATTACAAGGGAGTCGATACTGGCTAAATATCAGGAGGAACTCCCTAACTGTAAGGGTGGTTGAGCAGTGGAACAGACTGCCTTGGGATGCTCCTTCGCTAGATGTTTTCAAGCGGAGGCTGGATGACCACCTTTCAGGGATGTTGTAGGGCTATCTTTCAGCTATGTTCCTGCAGAGTGCAGGGGGGTGGACTAGATGACCTGCAAGGTCCCTTCCGACTCTAACATTCTATGATTCTACTGGCCATCAGCTTCATTGGATGACCTTGAGTTCTACTATTTTACAGGAGGCAGAAAACGTTCTCTTGGTCAACTCTCTCCGCCCCATGCATAATTTTAGAAACCTCTACTAAGTCCCCCCTTAGTTGTTTGTTCTCCAAACTGAAAAATTCCCAGACTCTTCCGCCTTCTCCCACTCCCCTTTGCCGCTGTAAATGGTTTTGGGGAAGGGGGTTCAGGAAACTTGTCATTAAACCCTGATAGCAGCTCCCCTGGATCAGCCCCAAACTAACAGTGAACCCCCACATCTGAGGCAGCAAATCCCATAAACTGATTGATACACCGGGCAAAGAACTTCCTTCGGTCTGTCCAGCCCCCGATCCATCTCATTAGGCAACTGGTATCGTGGCAGGTGGAGAAAAACATTTCCCCACCCGCTTCCTCCACATCTAATACGGTTTTGTCGAATTCCATAATGCACCCTGTCAATTGCCTTTTTACATTAAACTTTAAAAGCTCCTCAGACTTTAAACTTTTCCTGTTAGGGAAGGAGGTCCAACCCCCGGACCATTTCGACTGCTCTTTTCTGCCCCTCTGGGACACAGGAACTCACTGCACAGTTATTTGGAACCGGCCCAAAGGTAATAAAGCCCAAAGGAAGGTTGGGTTCCTTTCTTGCTATTTTAGCTGTTTCAGAAATACGATGCCCTAACCTGGATGGCCCCGGCTAATCTGATCTCTTCAGATCATTGGAAGCTAAACAGGGTCGGCCTGGTTAGTACACGGATGGGAGACCACCAAGGAAGTCCAGGGTTGCTACGCAGAGGCAGGTAGGGGCAAGCCACCTCTGAACATCTATTTCCTTGAGATGGATAGCCCAGGCTAGCCTTGACCTTGTCAGAACTTGGAAGTAAGCAGGGCTGGCCCTGGTTAGCACTTGGATGGGAGACCACCAAGGGAGTCCAGGGTTGCTGTGCAGAGGCAGGCAAGGGCAAACCACCTGTGTTCGTCTCTTGCCTTGAAAACCTGATGGAGTCACCATAAGTCAGCTGCAACTTGATGGCAGTTTCCACCACCATCTAAGCGCAGCCTGACTTGATCTTGTCAGACCTTGGGAGCTAAGAAGAGTCGGGCCTTGTCAGTGTTTGGATGGGAGACCTCCCAGGAAGTCCAGGGTGGCTACGCAGAGGCAGGCAAGGGCAAAACCACCTCTGTTCCTCTCTTGCCTTGAAAACCTTGTGGGGTCGCCATGACTTGACGATACTTTCCACCACCCCCACCACAGAAATATTATCCGTATTATATTTTAAATTGAGCATCTGGCATTTTCAGTGGGTTTCTCTCCCTCCCACCCCCTTCTCAGATTACAACATTCGGTTTCTGCATTTCGATCGCAGACCAAATGATTGACTGTCCTGTAGCAAAATTTATTCATACAATTACCGTGATGGCCCAGGACAATAAATCTGCGTGGTATGTATCTTTGAGCAACATTCAATAACAAATGGAGGGGAAGGCCGTAAACCGGTCTGGTGGCTCTGGCGCGTTTACGAGGGGGAAAAGGTTTTATGGGATGCGCCAGCCAAGCGCCCCATTTCTTTTATAAGAAACGTTGGCCAGCTTCAAGGCAGGAAGTCTGGTTGTTCCTTCGGAAAGAGAACTTCCCAAAGTCAATTGGAGATCAACCGCCCTCCCAAACGCCAGTGTCGCGATAGAGACCGATTTGGAAACCAATGTACTAAATGATAAACATTATGTTGTTTATGATTTTGTTATCATACAAATCCCATTTGGAAGTGGTGCAAAGAACGAGGCCTCCGCACTCAACAGCACAACTGATTTGTGAACTGTGCATCTATATACTAATAGCCAAGTATCCCCTGTGTGTGCGGATATCTAAGTCCGCACATCAGGGGCACTTGGGGGGCAGAGAGGTTTTCCTGAACGCTTGGGGCAATCCCCAGGTGTGCAGAAAAATCTGAAAACTTTAAAAAAGTATACAGGGGATATTTAAATCCCCCCCAAAGTAAAAGAGCGTTCCCTGTGCATGCGCCACCAGTGCCCGTGGGGGGGGGGGGGGAGATCGGTAGGCCCAGGCCTCGCCGTCAGTGCCGGGTGGCAGGGAAGAAGGCTCACCTGTGGGTGCTTCCTCCTGCTTGACGTGGAGCTCCTTCTCCCCTCCCGCGAGTACCGTGGGTCCCTGCTTCTTGTTTTAATCTATTTTTATTTTGACTGATTATGATGGACGCCTTTGCAACTTGGCTTGCAGCTCTGCTCACCACTTCAAGTCCAAGGAGGCAAGTTGGGATAGAAATATCTTCACTAAATATACCTAAAGAATAACGCCAATAACTACGCCCAGAAAACCTGAGGGGAAAGACTGGGTATTTTGGTATCCAACAAGAGAGGGGAAGAAAAACTAAACCAACTGAGCAAAAATTAGAAATCTAGTACAAAGCCAAAAGTTTTTCGAACATTTTATGAGGCTTTATTTGGGCCCCTACAAGGTTTTAATATGTTTTTTGAAATAAACATGTGTACTTTTGTCTGTACCTATTGATGTTTTTAACTTTTGGCCCTATACTAGTTTTCTAAACTGTTTTGGTATCCAACCTGCCATTTGGTGATAAAGGGTTGGATCCAGACAAAATTGGCAAATTGACACTGATTTCCCTTTCCTGCTGCAGAGTCTCCCCCGTCATTCCTCAGGGGTCTCCTATTCCTCCAGGAACAGCTTTTTGTGGAGATCAGGGGGGACAGGAAACAGGGAGGCAGGAACAGGGAGGCAGGAAAGTTCTACTGTGTTGTTGGAATATTTAGACTGGGTCCAGCCCAAGAGTTCCTACACCCAACTAAAACCAGCCAGTACTACGTGGGGGATTCTCTGGGGTGGATCCTACCCCCGTCTCGCCCCTCCACTGACCAAAGTTTGTTTATTGAAATTGTTCTACCCTGCCTTCCCTTTTGGCACACGTTTGACGCTTTCCTCCAAGCTAAGGAGACCTCCAAATTAAGCGGCTCTTCCGTTGGCGGAAGAGCCCCTTCTGTCGGAAGTCCAACTCTTTAGAGACCGACACGATTTTCCAGATACGGGCGTTTGAGAGTCAGAGCTTCCTTTGGTGGGGTCGAAGCCCGCTTTGACTCTCAGAAGCTCACACCCTGAGAATCTCACGGTCAGGTGCTGCTGGGACTCAAATCCAGCTGTGCTACCAGTGTTCCCTCTAAGGTGAATTACTGTGAGCTAGCTCACAGTTTTTTTAGCCTCCAGCTTACAGATTTTTTTGCCTCAGCTCAGGAAGGATGGGGCTCCAGAGCAAACTAATTTATACAGCAGCCAAATGGCTCGCTCACAACTTTAATGCCAGTAGCTCACAAAGTAGAATTTTTGCTCACAAGGCTCCACAGCTTAGAGGGAGCATTGTGTGGTACTGCAGACCAAGACGGCTACCCTGTGAAATGAAGTTGCAGGAAGACTCCTTAGGCCTGAGGAAGGCTGTCTGGAAGATTACTGGATCCACCCTGCTATCTGTTTCTGCCTGACTGGCAAGTACGTTAGATAGATAGTTCATTTGTTACAGCACCAAGACAGCAAATCAGTAACATTATACACAATCGATATAAACAGTTTCTTAAAATATAAAAACTATGGTCTAAAAGAAATTTAAAAGATTAAATATTCTTTTATTTGCAGATACAGTTAACAGGCTGCACAGAATTTAGCTACATTTTTGCTAATGGTCTGATTATTGCTATTTGTTTCTTAATTTCCTCTGTCTCTGTGAAAAGCAAATCTATTCTATTATGAATCGGATCCATTTCTGTTTTTATTATAGCTGGCAGAGTGTTTCCCACCATTTCTTTAACTGCTTGGGCTTCCTGGATCATAGCTTTCAAACCAGCTAGTGAAATTTGGGGAAGATTGGTCAAAGTTGTTTTAGACTGAGCCAAAATATCTGGGGAGGGTAATGAGAATTTTCTACCTGCCCCCACGCCAGATGCCATGTTTAGTTTTTAACCTTTCCCCTCAACTGTCTGAATTATCCTAGAATGATTATTATGGTCTGATTATCACCTGATAGTAAGTAACTGACATAGTCAAGAGTCCATAAGGCCGGGCATTGCCTTTACCAGAGGTAAGATATATTTGGCTCGGACCAACTTGTACCATGGGCGCCTGAGAAACATATGTCCAACAGTTTCAACTTCTCCCAAATCACACTGACAAATTCTCTGGCCAAAAGGTGCCTTCCTGTAGCTCCCCTGAAGGACAGCAGAGGGAAGGGCCGAGCATCTAGCTAAGGGGAAAGTACGTTTGCGCCTTTCAGATGGGGCACTCAGTAGTGGGAAAATACTCTGGAGTCAAACGGAAGGCATGATTTCAGAGACCCTTAAAATAGCATCAGACACCCCTCCTCCCCCCCCAGCAAATTGCAAAGGGAACTCAACCCCAGGAAGAAAGGCTGCCCCCCCTTCCTCCGTTTCTTACTTTGCTCACAATGCTTCCCAGTAAACCCAGTCCGGCAGGTGCACTGCCCAGTAACATGGTCACAGTCCGCTCCATTCTGGCACTGGCAGACGTTGGCGCAGTTGGCACCGTAAAAGGCAGGGGGGCATCCTGTGGGGAGAAGCAATCCAGAGAGAGAGAGAGAGAGAGAGAGAGAGAATCTTGGAGGCAGCATTCGGAAAAACAGTCAAGGAAATGTTTTCAGAGCGGCCTGCCTGATTTACAGCCCAATCCCATTTAGCTCCGGCAAGACAGACCCATGACAGATATGAGGCAGGGGGGTGGGGGGGTGGGGGTGTTCTGCAGGGTTTGCTGCAGTGTGATCTGCCAGGCCCTGAAGGATGGGGGGGCTGTTAAAGATTTCGTGTCGCTGATAGGTGACGCTGAAAGGGAGCCGGAAGGAAACTCAGAGTGTAAAAAAAGGAGAGAGAGATGCAATCAGTGTTCCCTCTAAGCTGAGTTCGTGTGCGCTAGCTCACAATTTCTTAGCCTCTGGCTCACACCTTTTTGTCTTAGCTCAGGAAGGACGGCTCCAGAGCAAACGAAGGGATGCAGCAGCCAAATGGCTCGCTCACCACTTTACTGCCAGGAGCTCACAACGCAGCATTTTTGCTCACAAGACTCCACGGCTTAGAGGGAGCACTGGATGCAATGGATGTCACTGGGATGTCAAAGTCTCGGAACAGCTCTTAGGACGAGAAGGTTGGACTCCCAAGGATAGACACGTGAAGCCGACTTTGACTGCATCAGACCCTTGGGGTCCGTTAAGGTCAGCATGGTCTGTTCAGACTGGCAGTGGCCTTCCAGGGCCTGGGGCTGAGGTCTTCCCCATCACCTACCGCCTGGTCCTCTTAACTGGAAATGCTGGGGACCTTCTGCATGCAGAGCACTGGCTCTGCTACTGAGCCGCAGTCCCTCCTCTTAAAGAGGGGCTGAAGACTATGCCTGAATTTTGAACACTGCGGCTCCACAGGAATCCGGAGCACAAAACCATTGCTAAAAGGTTCCCCAGTTTGTCTTTAAATGATCTACTGTTTGCTTTTGTATACTGGTTCTCACTATATACTGTTTCATTTCAATAAACCATTAAAAAAAAAATCAACGTGGTCTTTTACTTGGCTTTCTTTTGCAGCCCCTAATCTTTGCCAGGGCCCAGACACAAGGAAACAAGCCCCGGGGGATAGAATGCCTCTATATAACTGATAGAAGCATAAAAGCAAGTTTTACATTTAGGAAGAGCCCCCAGTAAGGCTGCATTTCTAGGGCCGGGCACAGGGGGGCAGCATCTGCCTTTGCAGGTTACCAGCTCAGGCGGTTTCCCCCCAAAATAAATCCTCTTACTTTGTGTACAGTAAGACCCTGTCCAGCCAGGGGTGCATCTGCATTCGCCGTCGTGGGGGCTGCAGGTCGCGCTGTTGTGGCAACTGCAGGCGTGAAAACAGTCAGCACCCCAGAAGCCAACTGGGCAAGCTGGAGAGAGAATGAATGAATGAGTCAAAACAATAATGCCATATTTTAAACTAATAACAAAGTCCGTCACATCATCATAAGAACATAAGAGAGAAACCAATGGTGGATCAGGCCAATGGCCCATCCAGTCCAACATTCTGTCACACAGTGGCCAAAAATACCAGGTGCCATCAGGAGGTCCACCAGTGGGGCCAGAACTCTAGAAGCCCTCCCGCTGTTGCCCCCCCCCCCCCAAGCACCAAGAATACAGAGCATCACGTGTCCCAGACCGAGAGTTCCTGTCTATACCTTGTGGCTTATAGCCACTGATGGACCTTTGCTCCACATCTATATATCTAATTCCCAAGGCGCCCCCAGCGTGCGGGTACCTAAATTCGCATGGGGGGGCACCTGGGGGGCAGGGAGATTTCCCTACACACGAGGGGCACTCCCCCCATGTGCAGAAAAATCTGAAAAGTTTAAAAAAATTTCGGGGGATATTTAAATCCCCCCAAAAGTAAAAGCGTTCCCTGCACATGCGCAGGGAATGCTCCAGGGAAAGGGGGCGGCCTGGCGGTTGGGAGACATCTACGCCTCGCTGCCAGAAGGGGGGGTAGGAGGGGAGAAGCGGCAGGCCCTAGCGGTGTTTGGCTGCTCAGGCCTGGGCGCCGGGGGCGGGAGGGATGGAGCAGCGTTGGGGCCGCTGGGGGAGGGTGGGAGAAGGGGCAGCGGCGGCCTGAGAGGCTGGGAGCCACTCAGGCCGTCTCAAAATCGGGGGGGGAGGTGGCAGCCCGAGTGGCTGTCAGCTTCTCCCTCGGTGAGTACCACAGGTCCCCTCCTTCTTGTACTTATCTAATTCCCTCTTGAAGCCGTCCATGCTTGTAGCCGCCACCACCTCCTGTGGCAGTGAATTCCATGTGTGAATCATGTTGCATGAAGGAGTCTTAACTTCACGCATTTATCCATCCATGCACATTTCATAGGAGAGAATTAGTGGCACGATCCAAACAGAGTCACACCCATCCTAAATCCGTGGAAGTCAATGGGCTTAGAAGGGTGTAACTCTGTTTAGAAACCCATTGTAAGCAGGACTCTGTATACACACAGGGCTCCCTCTGTCTTCAAAGGGTCCGCGGATCAGGGCACTAGAGACTCTCCTCCTTTGCAAATCTTACAGAACTCCCCACCAGAACCACCGCTGGGCTCTTGCACACGTGCAAATCGGTTTTAAAGCAAAACAAAGCCTTCCCTGTCACCAAAGTTAAACAGAAATGAACAGTGATCTCCCAATTACTTGTCCAAATGTAACGAATCTGCTATAAAATTGACAGCCTTGCTAATTCTTTTTTGAGTGACAGCAATATTCAGCCGGCGGAAGGGGCAAAATAAAAGCAAAATTGCGGCTGTCGGTTTTTATCCGATCCCTCCTTTATCACGGGAGGTTTTAATATATTTTACCGCAAACGCTGTCTAATACCCTCAGCTGCACCGTGAATATGAAGTAACATTGGGGAACGTCTGGCTAGGCCTTCCCGGAGACTATCCGCCTCCAATTAAGGCCTTCATTTGGGAAATGCCAGTTTTTGGATCCGCAGACGTCAATCTTCCACCTAGGCAATTGCAGAGAAGTTGCTGATAGCCTTCCAGAAAAACCCTTGCCCAGACTTTTACAAGTAAATTAAGTGCAAAAGGAATATATCATTGCTCTAATTTCCCAGCCATACGGACCTTGCAGCGCTAAGCAGTTGATTGCTTAATGATTTCTTAGGGAACGTGCTATGAAGAATGAACCGATCTACCACTAAAAAAAGGGAACTGCTGCTTTAGAATTATAAACTTATCTGGGCAAACACAAAATAAGGAAATGGGATCGTGACTGCATATTATATACACAAACAAACTCACACTGCTGGCTTTGTACGTAAAGACAATGGGAAACGGCTTCCACTGGACTAGAACAGTGGTACTTTTATAAATTGTTTTGGACTGTCCGGAGAATGCTTCGTGCCCCTCTAACCTGCTGCAGAAGAGTGAGGACCCCAAGGGAGAGATGTCATGAATACTGGTGGAGCCAAGCTGCAATGCTCCCTCTAAGCTGTGGAGTCTTATGGGCAAAAATTCTACTTTGTGAGCTACTGGCATTAAAGCTGTGAGTGAGCGATTTGGCTACTGCATAAATCAGTCTGCTCTGGAGCCATCCTTCCTGAGCGAAGACAAAAATGTGTGAGCCGGAGGCTAAAAAACGGTGCGCTTTTTACTCACACTAACTCAGCTTAGAGAGAACACCCTGACAAGGGAGGCCAGGGATAGCGTCCCTCTTTTGCAGACTGGGGTGTGTGCCTGTGTGTCTGACCTAGTACCAGCTTTTCCAAAGGCCACTAACAGGGACTCTAAATTGCATCAATACTAAGTTCTAAAGACAAAGACAAAGGATTGCCTCCTCTGGCCCTGGTAATTGTGAATGGGATACGGCTACTCAGTGGCGAAAACTTTGCGCATGCTGGAAGGAAAATTTAACAAGACTCCATATGAAGAAAG
Organism: Lepidodactylus listeri; assembly: GCA_029233225.1. Lineage (NCBI taxonomy): Eukaryota > Metazoa > Chordata > Lepidosauria > Squamata > Gekkonidae > Lepidodactylus > Lepidodactylus listeri. The sequence continues at coordinate 5,834,357 of JARCFY010000021.1, read as the reverse complement.
GATGTGCCCTTGTTGTGTGGATGGTATTGAGTCTATAGCCGTGGTGGCAAACCTATGGCACGCGTGCCAGAGGTGGCACTCCGAGCCCTCTCTGTGGGCACGCACGGCATCACCCCCGCACAGAGTTCGCAAGATTGGACAGCAAAAATCACATTAATTGTTCAAAAGCAGGCCAAATGCAAACTTCGACCTTTCAATAAAAAGTTGTTTGTATCACTGAAAGCTCTGTTATTGTGTTTTTCTTTTAAGACAAAAGATGTTAATGTAGGAGTTGTTTTTTCTAAAACGAAAACCTCAGTATTCAGGGTAAATTGCCGTGGTGGCACTTTGCGATAAAGAAGTGGGTTTTGGGTTGCAGTTTGGCCACTCGGTCTCTAAAAGGTTCACCATCACTGGTCTATAGTATAATAACATCCACGAATCTCTCCCTTTCTCTAAGACTTTCCCTCTCTCTCGCAGGCGAAGAATCTGCCTTTTAAGAAATTTGCTATTGGTTTGGCGGGCAGAAGTTACTCATCGGGTGGCTAGTTCTGGATGGCTTGCCCTAAAAATTAAAAAATCTACAGTAGCTCGAAAAGAGGAGAATTAAGATTTCGTTTTATTAATTTTAATCATTATGGTTTTTACGGTGTTTTTATAACCAGTGATATCTATCATCCATGTCACAAAATGCCATTGGTATATGTGTTGGTCAATGACCATGAATAAAACTACTCTATCTATCTGCACATGCTCAGAGGTTTTATTCTCTTCTTGTTGCTTCAGTTGCTGCAGGGACTGAGTCTCTGTCTTACAAACGGATTCCAGATCGTCCTGTTGGGGAAGCTACGGATGGTTCATCCGTTGTTCCAGCCAAAAGGGGTCACCGTCCTAATCCGCAAACTCATTTATCAAAATGCCAGCCTTTTAAGATACCCCAACACAATTAGACAGTTAATGAGTTAAAAGCAGGAGAGTTCACCGACCGGGGAAAAACCTTTGAATCTAAAAGCTGTCTTTAAAAAAAAATACACAGACATTGAGCAAGAGGGGTGTGTCATAAGGACAGTGCGTCCTTTGGGTTCTGCACATTTGGCAAAGGTATCATCTAAAGGCAAAGGGCAGTCAAAAAAACTACAGGATTGCTCCTCACTCTGCGAACAGTCTTTTCCTATCCAGCCTGGGAAGCACTGGCAAGATCCGTCGACAGGGTTGCACGTCCCGTTGTTGGTGCACAAGCAGACTTCAGCGCAGTCCTTCCCGAATCTTCCGCTAGGACACACTGTAGAAACAGAGAGGCAAAGGAATGATGCGGAGCCTAGTTAGAGCCTACCTCCTCAGTAGTAGTCCCGTGGAGAGAGCGTGTGTCCCCAAGTGTGGTGCCCGCAGGTGCCACGGTACCCACCAACACCTCACCTGGTGCCTGCCAAGTGTTTTCAGAAAGTGGGTGGTGCCGGATGGGGCTCTTGCCCAGAATGGCTTCTGATTGGCCGCTGAAGATCAAATTGGCGATGCGGGTTAAAATAACATTTCAGCAGCAGCTGCCCCCACAGTGCTGGTTTTATTCTGTTTCTCATTCTTCTTCCCCAGTGAATTGTTTAAACTACCCCTCCTCTCCCTTGCACTTGGACTTTCTCTGGGTGGGCGTATGGCCATGTCTCTTGCAACAGCCATGTTGTTGCTGGGCCCACCACCCGGTGTCCAGGGTTGCCAACTCTGAGTTGCAAAATTCCTGGAGAATTGGGGGACGGAGCCTGGAGAGGTCAGGGTTTTGGGAAGGGTATAATGCCATAGAGTCCACCTTCCAAAGCAGTCACTTTCTCCAGGAGAACTGATCTCTGAAGTAATTCTGGGAGATCGCCAGGCCCCACCTGGAGGCTGGCAACCCTATCTATGTCAGAATTCTAAAGGTGCCCGCAGGCTCAAAAAAGGGTATGGAGGGACTTCTGGGTTAGAGTACTGGGTTCGGATCTGGGAGATGCAGGCTCAGATCTGAGTATATATAGGTAAGTTGACAATACAACAATCCCTGAACTCAGCTGCCAAAATCAAAGTGGTAAGACTTTGGAAGGGGACACACACACACACACACACACGCCATCACAAACTGGAATTAAAAAAATATGTGGGAAACCATAATGCCCAAGATCTTGAAGTAACTGAGAAGTGCAGAAAATCCAAATCATACCTCAGATTTCTTAGAAAAGCAATTCCAACTGGTTTCATACACAGATTCAGTGAAATAATACGGTATAAAACTATCTCCAAAGTTTTGACTTGGATGGCCGAGGCTAGCCTGTTCTTATTTATTTATTTAAATTTATATCCTGCCTGACCAGCAGGGCTGGCTCTATCTATCTATCTATCTATCTATCTATCTATCTATCTGTCTGTCTGTCTGTCTGTCTGTCTGTCTGTCTGTCTGTCTGTCTGTCTGTTTCATTTTTATCCCGCCTTGCTGGCGAACTGGCTCAAGGCGGCTAACAACCATAAAATACCATCAAAGTGGTTTACAAGTTAAAACAAAAACATAAAAACCAAACATTAGCACATAAACAACAAAGAGCAACAATATAGCTGGCAGCATCAGAGTTCTCATGGTGAAAAAAATGGCAGCACAAGGTTCAGCCAATGGGTCCAGGGCGATGTTATCCTACAAATTCCCCCCGGTGGCGGCTCCTAATTGAAAGCCTGGCGGAAGAGCTCCGTCTTGCAGGCCCTGCGGAACTGTAATAAGTCCCGTAGGGCCCTGATGTCATCCGGGAGCTCATTCCACCAGTATGGGGCCACCACCGAGAAAGCCCTGGCCCTAGTACAGGCCAGCCACACGTCTTTCGGACCGGGGAGAGTCAAGCGATGTTGTGTGCCTGACCTCAGTGCCCTCTGGGGCATATATGGGGAAAGGCGGTCCCTCAAGTAGGCAGGCCCTTGACCATATAGGGCTTTAAAGGTCAACACCAGCACCTTGAACCGGATCCGGTATGCTATAGGCAGCCAGTGCAGCGACCGCAGCACAGGCCTGATGTGGTCCTGCATAGAGAGACCCATCAGCAGCCTGGCCGCAGCATTCTGCACCAGCTGCAGCTTCCAGATCCGGGACAGGGGCAGCCCCATGTAGAGAGCGTTACAGTGGTCAAGTCGTGAAGTGACCATAGCATGGACCACTGTAGCTAGGTCTTCAAGTTTGAGGAAGGGGACCAACTGCCTGATCAACCGTAGATGGTAAAAGGCTGCTTTAGCAGTGGCTGCTACCTGGGCCTCCATTGTTAAGGAAGCATCCAGGAGCACTCCAAACTCCTGACCCCCGGCGCTGGCACCAATGGCACCCCACCGAAGGTCGGTAGTGGGAACCCTACCGCCGACCCACTCCGACTCAAGCACAGGACCTCCGTCTTCGTTGGATTCAGTTTCAGTCGACTCAGTCTGAGCCAGTCCGCCACGTCCTGAAGCGCCCGCTCCAGGTCATCTGGGGTAGAGTCAGGCTGGCCACCCAACAACAGATAAAGCTGGGTGTCATCTGCCTATTGATGACACCCAAGCCCATGCCTCTGGGCAATCTGGGCAAAGGAGCGCATATAGATGTTAAATAACATCAGGGACAGCACATACCAGTGGGTACCTCTGGGAGGTCCGTTCCCCGAGCACAACCCTCTGCCCCTGATCCTGGAGAAAAGAGGCATGCCACTGTAAAGCAAGCCCCTGTATCCCCGAGTCGGCAAGGCGGTGGATCAGCAACTGTGTGTCCCCTCTGCTTCTCTGTGGCTCAGTGGCAGAGCATCTGCTTGGCATGCAGAAGGTCCCTGGTTCAGTCCCCGGTATCTCCAGTTAAAAAACGGATCTGGCAGGAGGTGACGTGAAAAACATTCAGCCTGAGACTCTGGAGACTGGCTTCCAGTCTGAGTAGGCAACACTGACCTTGACAGACCAGCAGCTTGAGCTTGATAGATAAGGCAGCTTCATTTAGGGAAGGTTGATCGTTCAGTGGAAGAGCCTCTGCTTTGAATTCAAAGGGTCCCAAGTTCAATCCCAGGCATCTCCAGTTAGAGGGACCAGACAGTGGGTGATGGGAAAGGCCTTCAGCCTGAGACCCTGGAAGCGGCTACCAGTCTGAGCAGGCAATACTGTGATGGACCAATGGCCTGATTCAGTACAAGGCAGCTTCATGAGCCGTTGCAACCTGCTAGAGGCTCGGCAACCCCTCCTTTTGCTCTCCCGGGCAGATGCCTCTCGGGTGGTTGGTCATACATAGAACCGACAGGCAGCATTTTAAGCAGAACTACGCTTAAAAAGTCCAGCTAGCTGCGGAAGAGAGGACTTGCACAATGGAAGTTCTTTTCCTTCTTGCCACGATGAGATGCATTTTTCTTTCCTGGACGTCTTCCCCCGCCCTGCACTGTGAACTGAGGTTGCCATCAGAGTTAATTCGGAGGAAGATTTGGGGGGTAACAATGGGCTGTTCGCATCAAAGCGGAAGAGCGTTCCAAAGCCTGGCGGAAGAGCTCCACTTTACAGGCCTTGCGGAACTGCAAAAGGTCCCGCAGGGCCCTGATGTCATCTGGGAGCTCATTCCACCAGTGAGGAGCCGCCACTGAGAAGGCCCTGGCTCTAGTGGATGCTAACCTGGCCTCTCTAGGGCCAGGGAGGGCCAGGCAGTGTTGAGTGCCTGACCGCAGTGCTCTCTGTGGTATATATGGGGAAAGGCAGTCCCTTAGATAGGCAGGCCCCTGACCATATAGGGCTTTAAAGGTTAAAGCCAGCACCTTGAACCGGATCCGGTACACTAGAGGCAGCCAGTGCAGCGTCTTCAGGACAGGCTGGATGTGGTCCCGCACAGAGAGACCCATCAGTAGCCTGGCCGTGGCATTCTGCACTAGCTGCAGCCTCCGGAGCTGGGACAAGGGCAGCCCCATGTAGAGGGTATCAGACCTCAGAAGCTAAACAGGGCTACCCTTGGTTAGTACTTGGATGGAAGACCACCGAGGAAGCCTAGGGTTGCTGCGCAGAGGCAAGCAATGGCCAACCACCTCATTTGTCTCTTGCCTTGAAAACCCTACAGGGTTGCCATAAGTCAGTGGTGATTTACACCACTATTCAAGCCCAGTATAGCTGGATCATATCGGATCTCAGAGCTAAGCAGGGTCAGGTTCGGTTAGTCCTCGAATGGGAGACTGCAGAGGACCTCCAGAGGTCACGATACAGAGGTCACTAGACCACTTCTGGTCATCTCTTGACCAGCGCAATCTGGTCAGATCTTGGAAGCTGAGCGGAGTCAGCCCTGGTTAGTATTTGGATGGGAGACCATGAAGGAAGGGTGGGGTCGCTATGCGGAGGCAGGCAAGGGCAAACCACCTCCATCCGCCTCCTGCCTTGAAAACCCTGCAAGGCTGCCACAAATCAACTGCGACTTGACAGTGCTTTCCACCGCCATAATGAAAAACAAAGAGATGGTTTTTATTATAGGCTTATTTAAAATTTATTGCAACGTATAACAATATGCTGTCCTGTTGACAAGACCTCAGTTGTAAGATCTTACTTCCCATCAAAGAAGAGGAGGAGGAGGAGGAGGAGATTGGATTTATACCCAGCCCTTCACTTGGAGTCTCAGAGCGGCTTACAAACTCCTTTCCCTTCCCCTCCCCACAACAGACACCCTGTGAGGTAGGTGGGGCTGAGAGAGCTCTTTCAGTGACTGCTCCTGAGAGAACAGCTCTGAGAGAACTTGAGACTGACCCAAGGGTCACCCCAGCAGCTGCATGTGGAGGAGTGGGGAATCAAACCCGGTTCTCCCAGATTAGACTCCACGCCCTTAACCATGACACCAAACCGGCTCTCCAGTTTGGTGAAAACGCACATCCTTTGTCCCGAGCGGATGGTAAAATCTAGGACATGCTCTTTAGCTTGGCTGTTCTAGTTCTCTACAGAGTTTCCAGTTTGGTGTAGTGGTTAAGGGCGCGGACTCTAATCTGGGAGAACTGGGTTTGATTTCCCACTCCTCCACATGCAGCTGCTGGATGACCTTGGGCAAGCCATGGTTCTGTCAGAGCTGTCCTTGAAAAAGAGCAGTTTCTGTCAGAGCTCTCTCAGCCCCACCTACCCCAACGGGCACCTGTTGTGGGGAGAGGAAGGGAAAGGAGTTTGTAAGCCGCTCTGAGATTCCTTTGGGTGGTGAAGGGCGGAGTATAAATCCAATCTCTTCTCTTCTTCTTCTTCTTCTTCTTCCTCTTCTTCTTCTACCTTCCAGCTCCCTTCAGATGTCCAGGCCAACCACATGGTCAATGGCCGCCTACTTGCAAGCCACAGTTTGGAGTTCTCCTCAATGAAGCATCCCATGGGAAAGAGAGCTATTTCCTGTTGGCAGGAGAATCTATCACCTCTGTTTCCCCCTCCCACTTGACCCAGGTCAGCCCAGGTCAAGGCATCTTTTCCTGTTGTGTCCAGGAAGTTCCTCCCTCAGCCTCTCTAGAGTTTGACACCTCCAACTCTCTGCTCCCTGCTTGAAGAAGGGGGTGGGTAATGGGGGGGATGGGACCAGCCCATTGTCTCAGACCCATCCGTGTTTCTTAAGAGGTGAGCCTGTAAAGCCACTGGTGGACATCCTCCTTCCCAGCTGTTGGCTGCCCAGAGAACGGGGGGGGGGGGACTTTATAGATGCCAAGTAGAGGCTGGCTGCTTGCCAGCCTCCCAGGAGAAAATGCATTTCTTCACAGTTCACCCAAGCTCTTCTGAGCTGGCAGGATATATCTTCTGAGAATATAAGAACATACGAGAAGCCAATGTTGGATCAGGCCAATGGCCCAATCAGTCCAACACTCTTGTCACACAGTGGCCAAAAACACCAGGTGCCCTCAGGAGGTCCAGCAGTGGGGGCAGGACACTAGAAGCCCTCCCACTGTTGCCCCCCCATCAAGCACCAAGAATACAGAGCATCACTTGCCCCAGACTGAGAGCCCCTATCTATACCTTGTGGCTCATAGCCACTGATGGACCTCTGCTCCAGATATCTATCCAATTCCCTCTTGAATTAGTCCATGAAGTCATCCAATTCCCTCTTGAAGCCGCCACCACCTCCTGTGGCAGTGAGTTCCATGTGTTAATCACTCTTTGGGTGAAGAAGGACTTCCTTTTATCCGTTCAAACCCGACTGCTCAGCAATTTCATGGAGTGCCCACCAACACTCCCTCTAAGCTGTGGAGTCTTGTGAGCAAAAATTCTACTTTGTGAGCTACTGGCATTAAAAGTGGTGAGCGAGCGATTTGGCTGCTGCATAAATTAAGTTTACTCTGGAGCCATCCTTCCTGAGCTGAGACAAAAATGTGTGAGCCGGAAGCTAAAAATCTCTGAGCTAGCTCACACTAACTCAGCTTAGAGGGAACATTGGTGCCCACGAGTTCTTGTCGTGTGAGAAAGGGAGAAAAGGACTTCTTTCTCCACCTGCTCTATCCCATGCATCATCTTGTAAACCTCGATCATGTCACCATGATAAAGAGCAACACGGATTCCCCCCCCAGAGTTGCCAGCTCTGGGATGGGAAATTCCTGGAGATTTTGGAGGTAGGGTGGGGTTGTCGGAGGTAGGGTGGGGTTGGGGGAGGGACCTCAGCAGGGTGCAATGCCATAGAGTCCACCCTCCACAGCAGCCATCGTCTCCAAGAGAACTGATCTCTACTGTCTGGAGGTCAGATGCAATAGCAGAGCTCCAGGCCCCACCTGGAGGTTGGCAACCGCAATCCCTCCTCCTCAAACTGAGTCCATCAGTGGTTACAGGTGATCACGTGCCTGTGACTATAGCTGGATCGGGGCCACTGTAATTTAAAGGAAATATGGTAAGTAATCTTAGGGCTTTCAACTCGCACTGCTTGTTTACAATAAGATTGGGAGAAGAAACGGTGTTTTATTTCCTCCCAAAGGGATATTGCAGACATTACAAGCAACGCCCCGGTAGAGACCGGGGTATTTTAAAACTCTCACGATGTTCTATGAAGTCTTTCCCATTAACTCTGACGGGAGCCAACGCTTCACAACGGCCACGTTTTTACACCACAATGGATTAATTGTTAGGCCTCCGGTTCCTATTGGCGGTGGGCCGTTCGGCCTGACAAAAGCCGACATTTTAGTCACAAAAATAGCCGACTCGCACGGTCCCTTCCGACAAAGAAAGCGACACACTGGACGCCTGTCCTTATAACGAAGCGTGGTTAAAAAAAAAAAGTGATTAAGGGGCTTCTTTGAATTATTCCACTCCTTTTAGCATTCTGACCGTTTCTGCATTGAGGGGAGATGACCTCAATCTATTCCCAAAGAGATTTCAATCCTCGATTGAAATCCGGAGCTGGGAAAGCGCTTTCTCGGAGACAATGTGCCAGTCCCAACTCCGTCTCTGACAGGGATGGCTAAAAAGAGGACGGGATAGAGAATTGTATCCCGTCTAGCTGCACACTTATCTCTCCAGGGGAGATAAACTTGACTTTGAAGTTAAACGCTAAGCGGAACAAGTTTCCCCACCAAAACGAGGCGGAGTGTAGCAGGGCTGGAGAAGAGCGTCGTATTTGTGCGAGAGAGAGAGACCTGGCAATCAGTTCCGTGGCTTCTCTTGTGGACGGCCTCCTTGTTCTCGTGTGTCTCCCCAATATTAAAGTGCAGTTTTGTTCTTGAGGAAAGAGAGCTTCGCTGGCAGGCATCCTTGGCTCAAACAGGAACCCACTGAAGACATTCCCAACAGCTACATATTCATAGCCTTGACCTGGATGGCCCAGAGTTAATTATCATGTGGCATTGTGTGTAAAACAGCCAGGAGAGCCTAAGATTGTCTGGCAGCCAGAAGTTCTAGCTCTTTTAGCGTTATGCACCGTTAGGTGGTGAGCTAGACTTGTTTTTAGGCAACGGCAAACCACTTTAGCTCCTCTCTCGCACTGAAAACCCTGCAGGATCCTCGTTGGGATTCTGAAGTGGAGTAAGGAAGAGGCGCAGTCTTGCGTGTTTAGCTTTTGCAAAAACCTTACTATAAAAAGTAACTGGTTATTGGTTACTTCAAGATGGATACTCGTTCTCTGATCTTAGAACAAACGCTTACCAGGAGGCCCAGAAGGGCCGGGAAAGGGCAGATGGGGGAATCTAGCTTCGGCGGGGCTGTACCACAGCAAAACTGCCAGCCCTGCCCCGAAGCCAGCAGCCACGGGGTGGGAGAGGAGCAGGCAGCCAGGGAGGTGACGTGAGAGCTTGCTTGTGTCTTCGGACCTAGCGTCCTGGATGCAGCAGCTTGCATGCCCCCCTCCCTGCCCCAGAAGAGACACCCAGAACCGAAGCTCCCCCAAGGGTTGGCATCTGTCAGGATCATAAGATCCTAACAGGGTTTCCATTGTGCTGTTTGTAATTTGCTATCGCTCAGTAAGAAATGTAACCATTGCTGTCTCTTTCAAGTTGTCTCCTGTCTCCCCCTCAAGTGTTTATTGCCCTGAGTTATATTGCTTTGTGAAGGTCTGGTCAATGTAACCATTTTATCCGGGAGAGTGGCGACCCCACATATTTGCAAGTCACCAGAGAACAAATGGCTTTTCCTCCCATGCATTCCCTCCTCCCATTTCCTGGGACACAGGACTGTCTTATCTTGTTGTGAAGACCTTGAAAGGCCGCCGGAGTCACTTTGTTATTTATGAGTTTCACACATCTGGGGCGCCCAGTTCAAGAGGGGAATTTTTATAACTTTCACACTTCACCTTTCCTGTGGGAAGTAAAACGGCTAAGGTCTTTTTAACCGCGCTTTCTCCCTCTATTGTGATTGGTTGAATGTCGGGGTTCAAACTGTACTGGAGGGTATATTAACTCTGACATCTCTGACATGTGACATCTCTAACAAACATTTGAGAACCTGTCAGCATCTCCCCTTAAATATGGGGGCGGGCAGCACAGGGAGGAGTGGGGTGGGCTCAAGGGAAGCCAGTGGGGGGGAGCGGGGAGCCCTCGAGCAAGAAGCCATCAAGGTGGCCAGACTTCTGTGAAGCTTCGAATCTAGTAACAGTGATGAGAAGTGTCCCCCCCCAGTCTTGTGTGACAATAGGACATCCTCTTCCTTGGCGGGAACTCCGGGCCACAAGGCTGATTTGCTAACTAATGGTTAGCATATATAAACAAACAGTTAACTCTTCCGTGACATCAGGGAGGGAACTTGTATACACGCCAACTGTCATCTTAAGTCAGCTGCGACTTGACCGCCATTTCTACCACCACGTATTCCTCGTGAGTTGGTCTGGGGCTGCGTGTTTGAGAGGACGCAAGTGAATATCTCACGGCGGAGTCCCAGAATTGTGCTGGGAAAGGGGACAGGCTGCGGAAGAATGGCACCCAAGCCAGGTTCACCCCGGCTTGTGACCCACCAGACCAAACACAGGCAATCAGTCTTTATATGGCCGGTTGAAAAGCCTTCTTTTGCCTGAGTCTGCAAAAACAGAGCATCCCGCACGCCACGGTACCTCACTGGAAGGCTGCACTCAGACTGGTGAGTCACAAGTTGTGCAAACCTAGCAGGAGTGGGGCCCAAGCCCACTCTTAAGGACTGCAACCCTAGATGAGATGCCTCGGGGACGCCGCAAAGCTTGTCAGGATCAGCTGCAATTCGTCAGGATCTCCTGTCTGGAACATGACTCCCCAAACGATGGATTCACCCCCCAAAAACCTGTTGGCAGAGCTTCCTGCTCCAAACTAAGAAGGAAATCCTACCTGCTGCTAAAATGGTTCCACTCCATGGCTGGAAGCACAGCCTGCAGTCCTCAATTGCAAGGACCATTTCTCAAGAGTGGAACTCATCTGATAAACATGGGACTGCTGCTGAAAACGGCAGCTCGGTGTAGGGCTTTCCCCTTTCTAAAGTGTAGGGGGAGGGGAAATCACCCCATAGCCAGCCATCATCACGCCAGGTGTTTCTCCATTGCTGCACCACCGGTTGCCTTCGGAAGGGAAGCACAGAGTGTGATGAGGTCAGTAAATTAGATTATTTATTTATTTTATCTATTATTTTCATTTCTATCCCGCCTTGCCGGGCAAGCTGGCTTGTGATGGGAAGTGATATCAAGTTGCAACTGATTTGTGGTGGCCCTGTAGGGTTTTCAAAGCAAGAGATGAACAGAGCTGGCTTGCCCTTACCTGCCTCTGCGTAGCAACCCTGGGCTTCCTCGGTGGTCTCCCATCCAAGTACTGACCTGCTTAGATTCCAAGATCTGATTATGGTGGTTTGCCATTGCCATCCTCTGTGTAGCGACCCTGGACTTCCTCACTTAGCTTAGCTTCTGTGATCTGACGAGATCCGGCTAGCCTGGGCCGTCCAAGTCAAGGGAAGAGATGTTCAGAGGCGGTTTGCCATGGCCTGCCTCTGCGTAGCAACCCTGGACTTCCTTGGTGGTCTCCCATCCAAGTGCTAACCAGGACTGACCCTGCTTAGCTTCTGAGGTCGGACGAGATCCGGCTAGCCTGTGCGATCCAGGCCAGAGATGAACTTTCCTACATACTATGAAGAGGAGGGGGGCTCATCCATGTTTGGTGGCAGGCCTGTCAATCAGATGGTCCCGTTCCTCCTTCAGCCAGAAGGTTCTGATGATAACGTGCAACACTACAGTTCGGTGTAGTGGTTAAGAACAGCAGACCCTAATTTGGAGAACCGGGTTCTATTCCCCACTCGTCCACATGCAGCCAGCTGGGTGACCTTGGGTCAGTCACAAGTTCTCTCAGAGTTGTTCTCTCAAGAGCAGTTCTCAGGAGAGCTCTCTCAGCCCCATCTACCCCACAGGGCATCTGTGGAGGGGAAGGGAAGGAGATTGAAAGCTGCTCTGAGACTCCGAGTGAAGGGCTGGGCATAAACCCCATCTTTTCTTCTTCGACAGCCACAGTCTGGCCTTGTGAGGTCTGCACCTTCGTTTCCAAGCTTCTTCGGGCAGACAGGCGTGTTTACAAATGTTATTACCCAAGGATCAAAAGACGGGCAAAGCTGCGATTTTGAGGTATTGTGAGATATACACTTCTGTGGTGGGTGGTGGAAACTGTTGTCAAGTTACAGACAACTTATGGCAACCCCTGGTGGTGTTTCCAAGGCAAGCGTTGTTCAGAGGAGGTCTGTCATTGCCTGTCTCTGCATAGCAACCCAGAACTTCCTCAGGGGTCTCCCATCCAAGTACTAACCTGCTTAGCTTCTGAGATCTGACGAGATCGGACCACCCTGGGCTATCCCCGTCAGACCCACATAGACATGTGCAGGAAGTAGCTAATATCGGCCTCATCTTCGTTCTCTGTGATGAAGGCCTAAGCATCGTCTGTAGCCCCTGAGGTGTCTCTCCATCTGACCGGGGGAGAATTTGTCCTTTCCTGAGAAGGGGACGTCGAGGGTGCAGTTCAAAAGCCCAGGGAACTGAGACGGCAAACGTGCCTCAACTTCCCAAGGTTGCCTGTCTAGGAACATGACAGGTTACACTTCCACACCTGTTTTCCCCTTTCCAGGTAGCAGCTCAGGAGGAGAAAAATCCACAACTCTTTCAGAAATTCCAACTCCCAAGCTCCTCGTTGGGCCTGCCTTCACCAGGCACACACAACTGTTAAGGGCTCCGAGACACCTCAAACACACAGAAGGGTAATTACGCTTTATGTATGGGGAAGAACTAGATGTCATTTGCCACGTTAATTAGCTGTTTAAGCTCCATTGAGGGACCACCAGAACCTTGCTGAGATATCAGGTGTCTTCTGGCAGCTACAAGGGGATTACCAGCTCTGTTTGCATGCACTGCTATTCGTGATATCAATTTCGAAAGAAGAAGAAGAAGAAGAGATTGGATTTTTACCCCGCCCTTCACTCCCCAAGGGAGTCTCAGAGCGGCTTACAATCTCCTTTCCCTTCCCCTCCCCACAACAGACACCCTGTGAGGCAGGTGGGGCTGAGAGAGCTCTGACAGAAACTGCTCTTTTTCAAGAACAGCTGGTACAGAGCTATGGCTTGCCCAAGGTCATCCAGCAGGTGCAAGTGGAGGAGTGGGGAATCAAACCCGGTCCTCCCAGATTAGAGTCCGTGCAATTAACCACTACATCAAGCTGGCTCAAGAGGAAAGCCAGCTTGGTTTGGGCCTCTGGTCTTTGAAGGAGAAGAAGAGTTGGTTTTTATACCCTGCTCTTCACTACCCGAAGGTGTCTCAAAGCAGCTTACAATCGCCTTCCCTTCCTCTCCCCACAACAGACACCCTTGTGAGGTAGGTGGGGCTGAGAGAGCTCTTTCGAGGACTGTTCTTGAGAGAACAGCTCTGAGAGAACTGTGACTGACCCAAGGTCACCCAGCTGGCTGCATGTGGAGGAGTGGGGAATCAAACCTGGTTCTCCCAGATTACAGTCCACTATTAACAACTACAGCACACTGAAACTAGACCGGACCCAACTTTTCAATCTTGAGCACCCGTCCAAAGCTACAGTTTTGTTTCAAGGCAAAGCCTCTATTCAGAATAGAGCTCAGCGTGGTGTAGTGGTTAGAGTGATGACTAGGATCTAGGAGACCCAAGTTCGAACACTCACTCTGCCAGGGAAGCTTCCTGCTTGACCTTGGGCCAGTCACATATTCTCAGGCTAAAATAGAGCAAGACTGATTTCTCATAAGCAGCTGTGCCACCATCGCTCTTCCATTTGCCCCAGTTGCGCTGGTCAATTTCACACTATTCGCTGTGTGGCTGCATTTTAACCCGCAGCTCTCCCCGATTTTCCCCGTGTCTTCTCGATCTCAAAAAACATGGATCGAGAAGATGTGGGGGAAATCAGAGGGAGATGCGGGTCAAAATGTGGCCGCAGGGCGAATAGTGTGAAATTGACCGATATTGCTGCAGACAGACTCCCAGGTTGACCCGTCTTGATCTATTTCAAGCTACACTACCTCGCAGGATTAGTGTGAGGACAAAATGGAGGAGCGGAGAACTGTAAGCTGCTTTGGGGTCCCCACCGGGAGGAAAAGTAGGGCATAAATAAATATAAATATTTGCGTCACAGTTATCTAAAGTAAAATATTAACTTGCATCCTTCAAAAAAATAAAAAGAATGTTATCATACCCTATGCTTGAACATTATGACAAATTGCAACACCCACCGCCTTTAATTAGACTATGAATATTTTATGGCAACTCTGCTGGGCGGATCAACATTTCAAAGGGAAAGCAGGCGCCCTCAACAGATTGAAATCAAGAAAACAGAGTTTTTCTTAATGAGATAATTAGATCAGCTCCAGACTTTGAAAACAGAGCAAGGTTTTCACATTAAAAGAGACAGGCTCCCTTGGCCCCGTATTAACTGGGATACGTCTTGGTGGTGTAAGCTTCAAGGGGGAAAGAAAACAGATGTTTCTATTTAGTTGAAGTTTAATGATTTTGCCTAAATACCCACTCTTCATCTGTAACTTGCAGGGAAGAAAAGCAAGCCATTAAGGAGCTGACATTTTCCTTCTTTAAAAAACCCTATTATTATTTTTTAAGGCTGAGGACTTAACCAGGGCATTGAGAGTAATCTCTGTTAGATCTATTTGCAGAAAACATTCAGAAACCAGCATGCAATAAAATATCAGAAGGCTGGAGGAGCCCAGCACGTGACTGGGTTTGGAACAAGGAAGTGCCAGTCGGATCTTTGCGAACACCGATGCGCTGTAGCTGGGGTCCCCAACCTGGTTTCTTTGCTGGTGCTCGCCAAGAGGTTTCAGAACGTGGCCAGGGCTGTGAATTCCACAGACACTTTAGCCCTTTATGGTCGTTATGTACGGGGAGAATGTTGCATAACACGATTATCCTGATACACCCTAGTATCATCTCTCCTTCCTCCCCAACGTTTTAACTCTTGGTTTTTTTATCTTTTGTACTGATTTGCTGCTCTGGATTCATTAAACTTCTTTTAAGGATGTATTTGTGAGTTGTTTTTAATGTTTTTTAAGATGAGAGTTTCATTTGTGTGTTTTAACTTGTCAGCCACCTCGGTGGCCCAGTGGGAGCAGAAAGGCGGGGTAAAAAAATCTTGTTAAGAATAATTTTGTCTGAAAGGGGTTGTTTTGCGTGTCTTTTCAGTTTTGGGGCCCAAACCAGATTTTCCCTGTCCTTAATTCACAGGTACAACACAAATGCATGTGCTGGCAACTGGGCATAACGGAAGGACTGTGTGTCGCATGGTCTCCTCATGCACGTGACAAAACATGACTGCCTGAAAAGAATTTTTATCGTTTACTCTTTTCTGCATTCGTATCTTGCCTTTCTTCTATGATGGAAGTCAGCCATCTTCTATGATGGAAGTCAGCTTATCGGTTAGAGTGTCAGCCTAGGAGCTAGGAATAACCTCTCTATATAATACAGCTGTTTTGGGGTGGCCATGTTTGATGCGCTCCCTAATCAGTTGGCTACAAGAACTGCCACTCATAACGGGGACCCTGGCCACTGGCTGTGTTCTCTGACTCCCGCCCACAGAAGCTGTGATGGCCCAAACTTGCTCAGAAGACAGTGGCTTTGCTGTGTTGAACACACCTACTGTCTTTGTCCGGCCCAAAACAGCGCCGCACCTCCCCAGTGCCTCGCCTGTCTCTGTGGGGGTTCTGCAGCTGCTCCCCTTGGATCGACGGCCAGTGTAGAGGAGGAGGGCCTGGCGGGCGGCCTGCCTCGAATGGGGGGGGGGAGGAACGGTGGGGGGGGGGAGGCTGGGCAGCTTGGCCTGCCAGAGCCTCAAACGGAGCGGCCGGGGGTGGGGGGCAGGGGAAGGACGAGGCCGGGTGGCTTGGCCCGCCGGGGACTCTAGCAGGTGGGGGTGGGGATGAGGGGGGCCGCAGCCAGGCAGCCAAGCTAGAACCCATTGTACTTATTACTACAATGGGCCTTATTCCTAGTAATTAATAATTATCGTATGGCAATGTGTGTAGTACAGCCTGGAGATCCTAACACTGTCCGGCAGCCTTAAGTCTTAGCCCTTTTAGTGTTATGTACCACTAGGTGGCGAGCAAGACTTGTTTTTTTGGGCTGAGAGAGCTCTGAGAGAGCTGTGACTGACCCAGCCAGCTTCATGTGGAGGAGTGCAGAATCGAACCTGGTTCTTCAGATTAGAGTCCACCGCTCTTAACCATTGCACCAAACTGGCTCTCGGGATCTAGGAGTCCTCCAGGTTCAAATCCCAGCTCTGCCATGGAAAGCTTGCTGAAGAAGCTCGGGCTGTCACTCACCCCCAGCCCAATCTACCTCACAGGGTTGTTGTATAAAATGCAGAAGAGGAAAACAACGAAAGCCACTTCGGGGGGATGGGAGGGGTATAAATGAGGTAAGACAAAAATCAAATAAATAAATTATTTATTTTCTTCATTAAATAACAATTAATTTATTAAATAATTAATTTATTAGCTTTTATTTATTTATTTATTTTCACTTTCCGTGAGAGTGATCTTAGGATGTCACTGAATTTTTGTTGTTGTTGCATTTGCCTACGAAGTAAAACAGGATTTTTCCCCCCTCCTGCTTCTTAGAACCTCGCAGGTTTCTGGCCATTACCCATAACGAGCAATTCAAAATTGGCCCGGAAGACCAGCGACAGCTTCCAGGAGGCCTACCTTGGTTGCAGAGCGGTCCAAAAAACCCCGGCAGGCAGTCGCAATGCCCGGTGACGTAATGGCACGGGACAGTGCTGTGGATACACTGAGGGCACGGCTGGCTGCAGTGATGCCCATAAAATCCAGGCGGGCAAACTGAAATAACAACCAGGGAAGAAGCGAAAGCCAAGTCAGTCCTCCTCATTACGATTAAAACCAGTAAGGATTTATACTCGCAAAAAAAAATGTGCTTTATCCTCTTTATCGCAACAACTGCTTGGGAAGATGCACGAACAGTATTCCCATCGAGAACCAGCACGGTGTAATTGCTAGAGGGTCTGAACACGACCTGAGAGACCCGGGTTTGAATCCCCACTGCCACGGAGGCTCAGTGAGTGACCTTGGGCCAGCCACACGCTCTCAGCCTAACCTACCTCGCAGGGTTGTTGAGAAGATAAAATGGAGGAAAGGCGAAGGATGCAAACCGCTTTGGGTCCCCACAGGGGGAAAAGGTGGGGTATATATGAAGTAAAATGAAATAAAAAATTTAGAATTTCGGGGTCTGAAGGAAGTTTTAACTTGAAGAAGAAGAAGAAGAGAGATTGGATTAATACCCTGCCCTCGACTACCTGAAGGAGTCTCAGAGCGGCTTCCATCTCCTTTCCCTTCCCCTCCCCCCAACAGACACCCTGTGAGGTAGGTGGGGCTGAGAGAACTCTCTCGAGAACTGCCCTTGAAAGGACAGCTCTGAAAGAACTGTGGTTTGCCCAAGGTCACACCCCTTGGGAGAAAGAAGAAGAAGAGTTTGGATTTATCCCCCGCCCTTCACTACCTGAAGGAGTCTCAGAGCAGCTTACAATCTTCTTTCCCTTTCCTTCCCCACAGCAGACACCCTGTGAGGCAGGTGGGGCTGAGAGAGCTCCCCCAAGAACTGCCCTTGAGAGAACAGCTCTGAGAGAACTTGTAACTGACCCAAGGTAACACCACCAGCTGCATGTGGAGGAGTGGGGACTCAAACTCAGTTCTCCCAGATTAGAGTCCGCGCTCCTCACCACTACACCAAACTGGCTCTCAGCGCAACACACTGAGTTGAAATCTACAGCAGAATCGTAAACCCCAGAAGGCAACAGAATTAGAACAGCATAACGCTGCCACAGTGCTGGTCTACTCCAGTGCTGCCACAGTGCTGCCACGGTGCTGTCTACTCCACTAACTCTTTAAAAAAACAGCAACCCTAAGTCTGAAAGACAGCGAAAGCACCAGGCTGGTGGGACTTCTGACACAGCTCCCCCACTGAGAACTTTTTCACAATAATTCACATTCCAGCCTGGGGTTTGCCAACTTCTTTCTCTGGCTGGGCTCCTGTGACGGTAACGCTGACAGAGAAGTGAAAAGCTTTTCAGGGGAGCCTCCCCCCATCTTTGTACTAGGATGCCAGAGAAAGAATAATCTCCAGGCCGTATGCTTGGAATGGAGCTGCTGAAATGCTGATGTGGGGCACAGTTTGTTTTCTGGATTAAAAATGGAAGCAAAATTCACTCCCACGCGCCAGAGGACGAAGTCTGAGTCCAGTGGCACCTTTAAGACCCACGAAGTTTAATGCTGGGTATCAGCTTTTGTGTACCTGGCGAAGTGTGCGTGCACATGAAAGCTGACACCCAGAATTTCTTTCTTTCTTTCTTTCTTTCTTTCTTTCTTTCTTTCTTTCTTTCTTTCTTTCTTTCTTTCTTTCTTTCTTTCTTTCTTTCTTTCTTTCTTTCTTTCTTTCTTTCTTTCTTTCTTTCTCAAATTTACATCCCGCCCTCACTGCAAACGGGCTCAGGGCGGATCACAACAAATGATTAGGCCATTCGGCATCACAAAAAACACAACAGTAAATAGTTCACTGAAACATCAAAACAAGGAATTTAAAAACAGGCTGCACCAAATATTGCGCAGTCTCTGACACTGGTGCTGCTGGATTCTAAGTTTGTTTAATCTGGGCCACGTAGAAATTAAACGTTGTTGGTCTTGAAGGTGTCCCTGGACTTTGTTGTCTTGCTTCAGACCAACACGGCTGCCCACCTGAATCTATCCTACACTCAAGAACCCTCAAATTTTAAACACACTTTCCCCCAGCCCATTCACAGAACAACAGGCAGGTATTCTCTGCCAACCCGCTCGGAGCCCGTTCGTGGGGAGGGCGGGGTATAAATATGAAGTATAAATCAATCAATCAATCAATCAAACCCTGTTCATACTGGAGTCTCCCCTCCCTTTCGCCTGCGCCATCAAAGCTCCAGAATCAAACCCTGCATTCTGCATGACAGTTACGCCCTTGGGCTCATCATCAGAGCTGTCAGCCATCACGTCACCGGCAGCAGGGAACCCTGGGGCATCCTGGCTCCCTTCCTTGGGGCTATTTCACCATCCATATGCTGCCAAACTGTGTGTGTGAAGGGCGGGAACCGATGCTCCCTCTAATCTGCGGAGTCTTTTGAGCAAAAATTCTACTTTGTGAGCTCCTGGTATTAAAGTTGTGAGCGAGCGGTTTGGCTATTGCATAAATCAGTTTGCTCTGGAGCCCTCTTTCCTGAGCTGAGACGAACAATGTGCGAGCCGGAGGCTAAAGAACTGTGAGCTTGTTCACACTAACTCAGCTTAGAGGGAACACCACCTCTAAGCTGTGGAGTCCTGTGAGGAAAAATTCTACTTGATGAGCTACTGGCATTAAAGTTGTGAGCGAGCAATTTGACTACTGCATACATCAGTTTGTTCTGGAGCCCTCCTTCCTGAGCGAAGACAACAATGTGTGAGCCAGAGGCTAAAAAACTGTGAGCTAGCTCACACTAACTTATCTTAGAGGGAACACTGCCTCTAAGCTGTGGAGTCTTTTGAGCAAAAATTCTACTTTGTGAGCTACTGGCATTAAAGTTGTGAGCAGGGCTTTTTTTTGTAGAAATAGCCCAGCAGGAACTCATTAGCATTATAGGCCACACCCAACAGCAGAAACGCATTAGCATATTAGGCCACACCATGGACAGCACAGCTTATTAGCATATTAGGCCACACCCCCATGTTACCAGAAGAGTGGTCATCCAGCCACACCCACTTTTTGCTTCTTATTCTGTTTTCCTTGTTTGTTGTCAAAACCCAGGGCTTTTTTTGTAGCAGGGATTAATTTGCATGTTAGGCCACATACCCCTAATGTAGCCAATCCTGATGAGTTTCTGCTGTTGGGTGCGGCCTGTTATGCTAATGAGTTCCTGCTGGGTGTGGCCAACTCAGGAGCCAGCCGGAACTCCGTTCCTGTGCGTTCCTGCCCCAAAATAGCCTTGGTTGTGAGCGAGCGATTTGGCTACTGCATAAATCAGTTTGCTCTGGAGCCATCCTTCCTGAGCTAAGACAAAAATGTGTGAGCCGGAGGGTAAAAAAATAGTCAGCTAGCTGACGCTAACTCAGCTGAGAGGGAACCCTGGTGGGGACTGATCTTGAATAGAACCTCCCTGGCCTTGCTAGGCAGAAATGGATGGATCCATCCAGAGCACGGGAGTCCCTCTCACAGCACACCAATGTACGGCCAGTGCACCATTTCCAAATTGTCATGTGAAAAGACACAGATGTGCAGCCAGGAGAAAAAGCAGTTGCCCAACCCAGCAAAGCACGAAAGCTCAAAAGGTAAAAGTTAACGAGGGATGTGCGACGTTCCACACAATTAGGCTGCCAGAACAGAGGAAACCAGCAGGGCTTCCTTCCCCACCACTGTTTTGCCACATCACCTCCAGGCCGCACACTGTGATTATTATACGGATAACGCGAAAGCAGCCTGCCTGCCCTTCTGGCCTGTGCTTCATCAACGGAGAGACGGACGCTGTTCTTTTTCTCCCTTCTCCGGAAAAAAGTTTCGATTTCTTCAAGTCCTCCTTTAAACCCTTGGGACTTCGATGATTCCTCCCTCTTTCAGGGCCTCGTTTCGGCCGGAGGGAAAAACAGAGAACTTCAGGAAAAGGGAGCTTGTAATGAAAACGCTCGCGACGCCATTAACGGCCGTGGAGGCGGAGGTCAACGCTGCCGTGGCTTTCGGGCTAAAAAGGCAGCTACAAATTCTTTGGGAAAGAGGTGTGCGTGGCAGCAGCACATGTGTGACCTGTGAAATCCAAGTGGGTGATGGGAAATTGACTTCTTCTTTTTTTGCCCAGTTGTGGAAGTCAACAACGGAATGCTGGTGCTTAAGAAGTGCCAGGAAGGGTTTTGAGAGATAATCCAGGAGGGGAGATTACGCTCATTGCTGGTGGCAGCAGTTTCGGCAATGGGTCTGCTTACAATTGATAGTGTGTGTATTAAAACACAACTTGCTATACTAATTGCTGTTGCCAGAATATCGATAGCCCAATACTGGAAAAAGAAAGAGGCCCCGACTCTGAGTTGTTGGCAACATAAGCTGTGGGAATGTTTTGTACATAGTCGAATTGCAAAAAATGTAGCAAATAAAAATGCACCGAGTAAACAGGAGTTATTCCATGCGGTCTGGTCTCCCATTACAGAGTACTTGATAGGCAGTGAAATAGTTCCAGAAAACACACACTATAATAAGATTTTGTATTTCTGAAAAATTTAGATTAAGGTATCTCTTTGTTAGTGTATTATATAGTATCGCTGTCCTGTATTCTGTATGTATTCTGGCAAATGAGTTTGGTAGTATGTAGAAAAGTATTGTATTATTATTCTGTTGAGTTGTTAATAAATTTTTTTTTTACAAAAAGACAATCCTGGAGAGATCCAAATCTATTCCAGGGCAGGGGTGGATCGGCTCTTTAACTGGAGGGGAAATTTCCCAGTGGGCTGCTGCCCCGGGATATTGCTGGTGACCCACAGCAAAATGAACCTCAGGAGTGCTGGAACGGCTGCAGGGGATGGCTCGGCCTGGAGCTGTCCAGTGGAGATGGAAACTGGTGTGAGAGGCAGGGGCCAGCAAGTTCTTCCTGCTCCAGGCCTTATGGCCGCTGGACAGCTCCAAGCCAAGTATAATGGCCCAACCCCCCCTGGCTCCACAGGCCAAATCCAACAGCTCCTGAAAGTGCTATCTTCCAGGGTCACGTTTTGTTGCCTCTAGGCTGCAAAGCTGCGTAGCAGACAGTGGCACAGAGCAGAGGAGGCATGGAGGGAGCTGGGTGGCTTGTGGTTCTTCTTTGACCAGGCCTCTACCATCTGGGTGTGCCTCAGCTCTGGCTGCCCACGACGAGACAGCCACTGGCAGCGTCAAGAGGCTCAGCCTCAAAGCCTTGTTTCCTTTTTGCCTCTAACACCGGGATGCTCTCTACAACACTTCCCCACAAGAGAGAACCGTAAGAGAGAACACTTCCCCACAAGAGAGAACCGTAAGGAGTATTGGTTAAGGTGTCAGGCTAAGATCTGGGAGCCCAAGGTCCAAACCTCCGCCATGGAATCTTGGGGCAATCACACACTCATCCTCACCTACCTCAAAGGGTTGTTGTGAGGATAAAACAGAGGAGAGGTATGCTGTTTTGGTTCCCCCTTGGGGAGAAAAAACGGTATATAACTATCTACATAAAGAGATTCAGGTCGGTTGCCGGGTTGGTCTGAAGCGACAGAACAAAGTTTGAGTCCAGCGGCAACCTGAAGACCAACAAAGTTCCATTCTGGGAATCAGCTTTCGTGCGCAGACACACTTCTTCCGTTACCAGTTATCTGAAGAAGTGTGCATCTACATGATGTACATGAATAAATGGACAACTTAGAATAGAAAAACACAATCAGATAATGTGGCAGTGACTATCATTGGAAGGGGTGTGTGTGGGTGTGTGTGTGTGTGTGCGTGTGGAAGCTAGAGAAGAAAGCAGGAAGGCAGAGGGTCTTACTTCTCTGGCACATGGGCCCTCGGTAACCAGGCGCGCATTCACAAGTGCCGTCCTCGGGGAAGCAGGATCCCCCATTCTCACAGTTGCAGGGGATGGAGCAGTTTGGTCCCCAGCGCCCCTGTGGGCAGACGCTATCGCAGTGGATACCTGGAGAAAAGTAAAGGCACAGATTAGCTTTACAGAATCGCCTTTTCCTTTATGGGTGTCACGGGCACTCATGACAATGGGTAGCTGTGTTGGTTTACAATAAATGGCCAGATTCTAGTCCAGTTGCACCTCAGAGACCAACACAATTTTTGGGGTGTCAGCTTTCGAGAGTCAAAGCTCTGATGAAGGGAACTCCGATTAGCGAAAGCTCATTCAGTGAAAATCCTGACGGTTTCTCACAGGCCCTCTCAGAGGTCCAGAGAGGCCCGGGCCACTTCCATTTCTGAGCCCCCCCCCCCAGTAAATTCAAAAATGAAGTGTGAAAAAGGTACAAAATTAGTAGTATTATATTTTAAACGTTCACATCTAATACAACAAGAAAATGAATATCGCAAGGCCTTGTAATAAATGTCCCCATTTTTAACTTAACGTGTGATTTTTTTTTTGTAATTTTTTTTTATTTTTTCCCAACATTAAAAATAATACATTTATCTTATACAAATCCATTTTTCCATATTATATAACGTTTTGTTCTGTTTGTATAATCTTGTTTTGATCTTGTATTAACGTTTTCCCACCACATCTGAAGCACAACACATTTTCCACTCTATCCAAAATAGTAATACTTATATCTATGTTTACATTTCTGGTAACGGTCATATTTCTTAAAAATACTTATACATTAATTCTTACTTTCTATATTCTTATATAATTCTAAAAATAAAGAACAACTTCTTTATCCAATTATCTTAATACATTCATATACTATAATTCTATTACTTTATATTATTATAACCATGTATAAATGCAATTTTTCATATCCCAGTATTTTTCAACATATTCTTTCAAATCTTTCCAATCTTCTAAAAAGGTCTCTGAGTACAGATAATTCAATTTTCTAGTCCATTTATCCATTTCAGCCATATATAACAATTTTTTCAACCATTCCCACACCTCTGGTATTTTTTCATTTTTCCAATTTTGTGCATACACCATTCTTGCTGTTGTTATCATATACCATATTATTGTCCTTTTCTTAACATTTATCTCTTCTAATTTAAGTCCAAGCAATAACATTTCAGGCAACTTCTTAAATGTACATTTCAAGATTTTTTCCATCTGAAAGTGTAAATTTGAGGGGGGCCCCCCCGAGAATGTGAGGCCGGGGCCAAATTGCCCTGCTGACACCCCCCCCCCCCGAAGGCCCTGGTTTCTAAGCTGCTGGTGGACTCAAATCTACTTTTGCCACCCAGCAGGAATAACGAGACAGACAGCAGTCTTGGAATTAAACAAGGGCCACTTTATTAACTTACAAGACATTGCAGCAACGGGACAAAAGAAAATATAAGCAAGACTGGAACAGGCAAGGCAGGCGTCATTCCCTGACCGGCCTCCTTGCTGAGGGGGGGGCCCCCGAGAATGGGAGGCCGGGCAGGGGCATGGAGTTTAAAAACTCCCGGAAAGGTGGGGGCTCTTCCGTGCGCACGCGTGAAGCGTGCGCGCCTGCCGGGACCATGCCGCCACCGCCTCCCCCCCCCCCCCCGCCTGACCGCTCCTGCTTCCATCCCTTCCTCCCTCCGTCCAGGGGCCAGCTGGGCATTTGCATAGCTGGCCCCTGGACGGACGGAGGGAGGGTCGGAGTGGCCAGGCGGGGGGGGGGGGAGAGAGAGACGGTGGTGGCCCTAGGAAGGGCCGAGGGAGGCGCAGCGGAGGGCGCACCGTTTTCCCTGGGGGGGCTCAGTCCCCCCCGGGAAATTTCGGGGGTGGCTCAAGCCCTCGAGCCCCCCCCATAGTTGACGCCTATGAGGCCGGGGCCAAATTGCCCGGCTGACCCCTCCCCCCCCCACCGAGGCCCTGGTTTCTAAGCTGCTGGTGGACTCAAATCTACTTTTCTTTTGAATGGTTCCTGACAGGAATTCACAGGGCCGCACTGTCATTTCGAACCAGTTGCCTGAATCTGTCAGTTGCTGGGGTGTGTGTGTGTGGGAGGGGCTCTGGTGACCTGACCCTCCAGGTACAATTCCAGGCCCCTTCCCTCAGTGTGTGTGTGTGTGTGTGTGTGTGTGTGTTGCCTTCTGCTGAGTAAGAACCTCGGTCTATCAAGGTCGGTATTGTCCGCTCTGACCGGCAGCGGCTCTTCACAGTCTCAGGAAGAGGGTTTTGACATCTCATGCCACCTGATCCTTTTAGACGGAGATGCTGCCAGGGATCGAACCTGGGACCTTCTGCATGCAGAGGACGCGCTCTGCTCTTCCCCCCGTTTCACTGCATTGTGAAAATTTCCACACAACTCTGAAAGGCAAGCACCATCTTTGTGGGGCGCACCGTTCCCATCAAGTTTTTTTACCAACAGTGTTTGTTTCTGAAGGTTCAACAAATTTCACATCCCGTATTCTTTCTGCATGGAAAACAGGTGCTCTACCACTGAGCCACAGCCCCTCCCTAAGTGACAGCTGGTCTTCTGCTGAGTCAGGCCCTTGGTCTCTCAGGCTCAGTGCTGTCTACTCGGACTGGCAGCAGCTCTCCAGGGTCTCAGGCGGAGGTCTTTCCCATCTCCTCCTGCCTGGTCCTTTCTAACTGGAGATGCTGCTAGGGATTGAACCTGGGACCTCCTGCGTGCCAAGCAGATGCTCTGCCACTGAGCCACAGCCCCTCTTTGCAGCTCTCCAGGGTCTCAGGGGGAGATCTTTCACATCACCTCCTGTCTGGTCCTTTTTAACTGGAGATGCTGGGGATTGAACCTGGGACCTCCTGTGTGCCAGGCAGATGCTCTACCACTGAGTCACGGCCCCACTTTATAGCTCTTAAGGGTCTCAGGCAGAGATCTTTCACATCACCTAATGCCTGGTCCTTTCAACTGGAAATGCTGGGGATCGAACCTGGGACCTCCTGCATGCCAAGCAGATGCTCTGCCACTAAGCCACAGCCCCTCTTTGCAGCTCTCCAGGGGTCTCAGGCGGAGGTCTTTTCCATTGCCTCCTGCCTGGTCCTTTTTAACTGAAGCTGCCGGGGATTGAACCTGGGACCTCCTGTATGCCAAGCAGATGCTCTGCCACTGAGCCACAGCCCCTCTTTGCAGCTCTCCAGGGTCTCAGGCGGAGGTCTTTCCCATCTCCTCATGCCTGGTCCTTTCTAACTGGAGATGCTGCTAGGGATTGAACCTGGGACCTCCTGCGTGCCAAGCAGATGCTCTGCCACTGAGCCACAGCCCCTCTTTGCAGCTCTCCAGGGGTCTCAGGCGGAGGTCTTTTCCATTGCCTCCTGCCTGGTCCTTTTTAACTGAAGCTGCCGGGGATTGAACCTGGGACCTCCTGTATGCCAAGCAGATGCTCTGCCACTAAGCCACAGCCCCTCTTTGCAGCTCTCCAGGGATCTCAGATGGAGGTCTTTCACATCACCTCCTGCCTGGTTCTTTCAACTGGAGATGCTGGGGATTGAACCTGGGACCTCCTGCGTGCCAAGCAGAGGCTCTGCCACTGAGCCATAGCCCTTCTTTGCAGCACTCCAGGGGTCTCAGGCGGAGGTTTTTTCCATCGCCTCCTGCCTGGTCCTTTTAACTGGAGCTGCCGGGACTGAACCCGGGACCTTCTGCAAGCCAAGCAGATGCTCTACCACAGAGCAATGGGCCCTCCCTAAATGAAGCTGGCCTTCTGGTCTGTCAAGGTCAGTATTTTCTAACTGTTTAAATATTTTACTGTTCGCTCCCTTGTGGGTCCTGATCAGGTGGAAAGGCAGTATTAAAATGTTTTAAATAAATATTGTCTACTCTGATCGGCAGCATCTCTCTGGGGTCTCAGGCAAAGGGCTTTCACATCACCTGGTCCTTTTTAACTGGAGATGTTGGGGATCGAACCCGGGACCTTCTGCATGCAGAGGAAGGATGCTCTGCTCCTCCGCCAGTTTCCCTGCGTTGTGAAAATTTCCACACAGCTCTGAAAGGCGAGCACCATTTTTGTGGGGTGCACCATTCTTATCAAGCGCTTGTTCCCGAAGGTTCAACGAACTTTGCATCCTTTAGTCCTATGCCGTCATGGATCACGCTCTCTTGACATCCGTGCCGCTGTCGCAAACCCACGTCAGCATTATAAAAAGGGGAATTTACCAAGACCCTCGTGGGCTGCATTGCTGGGGGGGGGGGGGAGCATCACCAGTTGCACCCCCTTGACACAGACACCAATCTCAGCCATCCTCACAACAACTCCACAGAGTGGAACAGATTTGCTATCCCTATTTTGCAAAGCTTGAAGCCACAGAAACAGCCCTGTGCATACAATATATCAGTGTACAAGCAATGCACAAAGAGAGAGGGTCCACCTTGCACCAAGCACATCAGCACAGAGTCAACATCAGCACCAACCACATGTTCAAGAACTCATGAAGAATCACAGACTCACAGAGTCTGAAGGGGCCCTAGAGGCCATCCAATCCAACCCCCTGTTCAATGCAGGATCAGCCGAGAGCATCCCTGACCAGGGTTTGTCCAGCCGCTGGTTCAAGACTGCCAGGGAGGGGGAGCCCACCACCTCCCTAGGCAGCTGATTCCACTGTGGCACAACTCGGACTGCAAAAAAGCAGCCTTTCCTTATCGCCAGGTTTCTGTGGCATCGTTAGGGGCCATTTCTGTGCTGGGTTTTCGCTGTAGCTCATCTTCTTAACATCCCCCCCTCACACAGACACATCGTGTATCTCTCCTGGTTTTTCTTTGAGATTTTCCGGTGTTTTTTCAGACCAAAGGTGGTGGGATTGGAAAAACGTGGGGAGGGGAAAAGCCCACGGAGGAAGACAACTGGCAAGTGAAAAAAATGCATTCAGTTAAGAAGCAGAGCTGCAGAAAGAATCCGGTGCAAGAAAGCCCTAGGTCGCAGATGCAGGTAGAGGTGGAACAGACTCCCAGGTGTAGGCATATTCCCTGGAAGCGCATCTGTTGTACGCATCGGGGTGGAGAGGCTTACCATAAACCGACTGACGAGTTCGTAGCAGAAGGAAGGCTTGAATTACTGCTTTAACAGCCTGTGGATTGCGCCTTGTCGCCGATAAAAAAGCATCACACCAATTTGCAGATAATTAAAGCTATAGGCCGGGCCCCTGCTCTACGAAGCACTTAGCATAATGGCCGATCCCACCCTGAATTCCGCCTCCTGCAATCGAGTCGGTTTGAATGCTTCGCAAACAGGCAGACAGGCAAAAATGCAAATCCAGACCCTAAACACCTCCCAGGGTATCAATAGTCTGGCATTTATTAAGATGCTCAAAACTTCCAAAAGGCACCGTGTGTGTGTGTGTGTGTGTGTGTGCGCGCGCGCGCGCGCATAGCCTCTTGCAGGTGATTTAAAAGATGCGTCCTCTTGATAGTCTCGCTAACGTGTGACATTTCAATAAGGGCTTCTCCTGTTCCTCTTGCCGACAAAGGTACTACAGTGCCCAGGACTCAATCCAACAGATCCACAGTGGTCTAAGTAGTGAAGAACGGGGTATAAAACCAACTCTTTTTCTTCTTCTAGAGTGCTGAAGGAAGAGAAAATAACCTTTCCCTCCCCTTTCCTTAATTTCTTTCCCTCTTTTCCACACTTTTCCTGTGCATTTCTCCCTCCCTCCATGTAATTTTTCTGTGTCCCCCCATTTATTTTCAATTCTTGGTCTCAAGTCTTAGCATCCCTGTCCTGTTTGGCAACAGAATATAGAAGAAGAGGAGGAGGAGGAGGAGGGGGAGGAGGCGATTGGATTTATACCCTGCCTTTCACTCGGAGTCTCAGAGCGGCTCACAAACTCCTTTCCCTTCCCCTCCTCACAACAGACACCCTGCGAGGTAGGTGGGGCTGAGAGAGCTCTTTCCAGAAATGTCCTTGAGAGAACAGCTCCGAGAAAACTTGTGACAAACCCAAGGTCACGCCAGCAGCTGCATGTGGAGGAGTGGGGAATCAAACCTGGTTCTCCCAGATTAGAGTCTGCGCTCCTAACCACGACACCAAGCTGGCTATACTTAATAGTAGTACAGCAGCAAACCTCTGTTAATACTATGGACAGAAGGGGGGAATTAATATTTCCCCAACACCTGGCGAAGTAGTAAAAAGATGCTCGCCTCTTTCTCCACCCTTTATGTGCATGGTAATGGGACATTAATCCGTTTCGGTGGTTATACAAGTGGAACAGAAGTTAGAACTCCCAGTTCACGCACTGGGCTGTTACCACTGTTATCGCGTTGGTGGAAGATCTAGTAGCCCTTTGTAAAGACTACTTAGCTATGTGACAAAAAATGTAATCTTTTTAATATCACTAAAAGTTAGATTTATGACAAATACCACACCCAGTCTTTCTCCCCAGTGGAGACCCGTATCTGAATTGTTCACCTGTCCTCCATTTTATCCTCACAACAACGCTGTGAGGTAGGCCTGGATGAGAGTGCCAGCCAGGCAGGTTTCCAAGACTGAGACACAGGTTGCTTAAGGGCTCTCTTTTTATTTATTTATTTATTTATTTATTTATTTATTTATTTGAATTTATATCCCGCCTAGCCAGCACAAAGCGGCTCTAGGCGGCTCACAACATTTAAAATCAGTATACAAAATCAATTAATAATTTAACTGTAAAACCAACAAACCCACTAAAAATGGCGGCAATTTTCAAATCCAGCACCAGAAACAATAACTGCATCTACTACTTCATCCCCCTGGCTAGGGACAAACACCAAGAGATGTACCGGGCCTACCCAACACTGGCCACTTACCCGTGGCCATTTTCCCCAGCGGCAGCCCCAAAAGCCTGGCGGAAGAGCTCCGTCTTGCAGGCCCTGTGGAAGGTCCCGCAGGGCCCTGATATCTTCCGGGAGCTCATTCCACCAGTAGGGGGCTGCCACTGAGAAGGCTCTATTCCTGGTGGTCGTCAATCTGGCCTCTCTCACGTTGCCCATCATGAAGATAACCTAGAATCACAGAATCACAGAGTTGGAAGGGACCTCCAGGGTCATCTAGTCGAACCCCCTGCACAATGCAGGAATTTCGCAAATACCCCCCCCCTGCACACCCCCAGTGACCGCTGTTCCATGCCCAGAAGATGGCAAAAAAATCCCCCTCCAGGATCTCCAGCCAAACCGGCCTGGAGAAAAATTGCTTCCTGACTCCAAAGTGGGGATCAGCATTTCCCTGGCTGTGTAAGAAAGGGCCACAAGAACTAAGCCCCGAGGCAACCCTCCCTGCCCTCCCTCTCGTGATCTGCCTACGTTCACAGAATCCGCACTGCTGTCAGATGGCCATCCAGCCTCTGCTTGAAAACCTCCCAAGGAGAGCCCCCCACCTCCTCCCGAGGAAGCCCTGTCCCACTGAGGAACCGCTCTAACTGTCAGGAAGTTCTTCCTCATGTTTAGTCGAAAGCTCTTCTGATTTAATTTCAACCTATTGGTTCTGGTCTGACCTTCTGGGGCAACAGGAAACAACTCCGCACCATCCTCTATCTGACAGCCCTTCAAGTACTTGAAGGTGGTGATCATATCACCTGGTTCGGGGTGTTCCAATTCCCCTCATTTTTGGCACCGCAACTTCCGTCATGATTCTGAGGTTGGTCGCCAGTTTTCAAACACGTAGCATTATTTTCGGAGCGACGCCTGCCACAAACAGAGGCCCTCCGCTTCCACTGCAAACAGCACAGGGTGATGGGCTAGGATTTCCCCACATCTTTCCATTTTGGCCACGGAAGTCCACAGTCATCCCAGCTTTATTCTCTGATGAGTTCCTCCTGCCAGCGTGGTCTAGTGGTCAAAGTGTCAGACAAGGATCTGGGAGACCCAGATTCGACTCCCCACTGTGCAATGAAAAAGCTTGTTGGGTGACCTTGGGCCAGTCATGCATTCTCACCCTAACCTACCTCACAGGGCTGTTGCGAGCAATGCTCCCCCTAAGCTGTGGAGTCTTGTGAGCAAAAATTCTACTTTGTGAGCTACTGGCATTAAAGTGGTGAGTGAGCGATTTGGCTGCTGCATCATTTAGTCTGCTCTGGAGCCATCCTCCCTGAGCTAAGGCAAAAAGGTGTGAGCCGGGGACTAAAAAACTGTGAGCTCACACTAACTCAGCTTAGAGGGAACACTGGTTGTGAGGATAAAATGGAGGATAGGAGAATGATGACGCTGTTTTAAGTCCCCACTGGGGAGAAAGGTGGGAAATAAATAAACAAATAACAGGCCAATCAGATCTCTGGCAAGTACTTGGAAGGGAGACCTCCGAGGAATACCCGGGCTGGGGCACTAGCAAGCCGCCTCCCTGAAATATGTCCTAGCCCCACCATGGCTTGCCAGAAGTCACCATGACTTCCAGGCACACAGACATCCCTCACAAAAAAACTAACGAAATAAATAGAAAACAGATGGACCGACAGCTTGATTCTTTCATTACTATAGTTTCATTACTACAGATTATGGTATTTGGTTTGGATCAGGTTCATTGGGGGGGGGGAGCAGGAGAAATCTTTGCCTGGGGGGCCCATGGTGGCTCTTGGTAGCCCTGCTCCGCCAAATACCACCTTTAGGGATTCCTAATGGATTGGGGGCATCGTTAGGGGAGGTGCATTGTTTCCTCAGCCTCACCTGTTGTTAGTAGCAATAACCAGAGGGGGCATTTTAGGGCTGCCAAGTCCCCCGGTAGGGCGGGGGAAACACCGATTTTTCATGCTTCCCCCCCGCTTTTTCAAAACTGGCCACCGGGGGGAGGCAATGGCTGCCAACAGGAGGGGAACGTCGGAGCCTGCCGGGCCCTCTCCCTTCCAGGCCTCTTAAAGGGAAATGTCTGAAGAGCCTGCAGTGAAAAGCCTCACCAGACATTTCCCCTTTAAGAGTTAGCAAGAGAGCCCCACCCAGAGATTAACGAGGGACTAAGCTCTTACTGAAGGGCCTGCTTTTGCATGCGGCTGGGGTAAGATTGAAAGGTTGCTGCTGCTGGGCCTGGGGTAAGTGCCTCTGCCAGCTCTTTTCCTTCTCTCTCTCTCCCCCTCCCCCTTTCTTTCTTTTTTCTGTCTCTGTCTCTCTCTCTCTCTGTCCCCATCCAGCAGAGGGCTATCAGTGGCTATTATTAGCCACAAGGTCTAAATGGAAGTAAGTGCCTGTGCCAGCTCTTTTCCTTCTCTCTCTCTCCTTCTTTCTTTTGTCTGTCTGTCTGTCTGTCTGTCTCTCTCTCTCTGTCCCCATCCAGCAGAGGTCTGTCAGTGGCTATTATTAGCCGCAAGGTCTAAATGGAACACTTTGTCTGGGGCAGTGAGGCTCTGCATTCTTGGTGCTTGGGGGGCAACAGTGGGAGGGCTTCTGGAGTTCTGGCCCCGCTGCTGGACCTCCTGAGGGCACCTGGTATTTTTGGCCACTGTTGTGACACAGAGTGTTGTACTGGATGGGCTGTACTGGATGGGCCGATCCACTGTGGCTTCTCTCCTGTTCTTATGATATGAAAATCATATTCTGCCGAGATGAGGAAGGATTCAGTAGGGCCGTTGCTCAGTGATAGAGCATCTGCTTGACATGCAGGAGGCATCAGCCTCTTCAGCTAAAAAAGGATCAGGTAATAGGTGACATTAAAGATCTCAGCCTGAGACCCTGGAGAGCCACTACCAGTCTGAGTAGTCAATACTGACCTTGATGGACCAATGGCCTGATTCAGTATTAGGAAACTTCATGAGTTCATGTGGAAGCATGTGGAAGCAACATCACAGGATGTGACTTCACAAAATGATGTCACTTCCTTTCTCCTGGCTCTACCCCCAAAGTCTCCTGGCTCCACCCCCAAAGTCCCCAGATATTTCCCAAGTTGGACTTGGCAGCCCTAGGGCATTTTGAAGCTGGGAGAACAGTAGCGGGGAAAGGGTTAACCCCTACCCCATGCCAGAGTCGTATCCTGAATCAGGGCCCCTCCTGCAGCTGATATTTAGCTGTTAAAACAAAAACATTTGGGAGGCCCAGTCATGGATTTTCCAGTGTCACGTTTCATTCAACCCCTGCAGCTACTATGAGTCATGGGTTTTGTGGTCTTCCCGCTAGCCGAACACATTTAAGTACTGGGCATCGGACTGCATCATGGGGATGGTAGTATTAGCTGGCTCAGTTCCATTGCTGAATTTCCTACATGCAGCGGCCCTTGGGCTCCGTCTTGCCTAAACTGGCACAGAGGAAACAGTGTTTCTAGCACAAAGGGGGGGGGGGCGTTAAACGGCACTAAAACCACAGTAGTGCATCCTGAACAAAGAAACGAGCCACGGACTCGACAAACAGCAACGTGAATTTCAATAAGACTGCCTGCAG
This sequence comes from Lepidodactylus listeri, assembly GCA_029233225.1. NCBI lineage: Eukaryota > Metazoa > Chordata > Lepidosauria > Squamata > Gekkonidae > Lepidodactylus > Lepidodactylus listeri. The sequence goes on along the minus strand of JARCFY010000021.1, from coordinate 5,801,549 downwards.
CTTTGGAACGCTCTTCCGCTTTGATGCGAACAGCCCACTGTTACCCCCCAAATCTTCCTCCGAAGTAACTCTGATGGCAACCTCAGTTCACACAGCAGGGCGGGGGAAGACGTCCAGGAAAGAAAAAGGCATCTCATCGTGCCAAGAAGGAAAAGAACTTCCATTGTGCAAGTCCTCTCTTCCGCAGCTAGCTGGACTTTTTAAGCGTAGTTCTGCTTAAAATGCTGCCTGTCGGTTGTGTATGACCAACCACCCGAGAGGCATCTGCCCGGGAGAGCAAAAGGAGGGGTTGCCGAGCCTCTAGCAGGTTGCAACGGCTCATGAAGCTGCCTTGTACTGAATCAGGCCATTGGTCCATCACAGTATTGCCTGCTCAGACTGGTAGCCGCTTCCAGGGTCTCAGGCTGAAGGCCTTTCCCATCACCCACTGTCTGGTCCCTCTAACTGGAGATGCCTGGGATTGAACTTGGGACCCTTTGAATTCAAAGCAGAGGCTCTTCCACTGAACGATCAACCTTCCCTAAATGAAGCTGCCTTATCTATCAAGCTCAAGCTGCTGGTCTGTCAAGGTCAGTGTTGCCTACTCAGACTGGAAGCCAGTCTCCAGAGTCTCAGGCTGAATGTTTTTCACGTCACCTCCTGCCAGATCCGTTTTTTAACTGGAGATGCCAGGGATTGAACCAGGGACCTTCTGCATGCCAAGCAGATGCTCTGCCCCTGAGCCACAGAGAAGCAGAGGGGACACACAAAGCGTTTTGTACCTCAGTGTGGATGACACAACTCAGGTGCCAAAAATCAACTACTTCTGGTCCTTCTAACTGGACATGCCTGGGATTCAACAGGAGATTTCCCATATTCAAAGAAGAGGCTCTCCCGCTAAGTCACCGCATCCACTGCAAACACAGGACTCCACAAACTGAGCAGGCGTGGTTTTAAATGCACTAAGCGTCTCCCCCGTGCAGAAAAATGCCACATTGGTCTAGTGAGAGATCTGATACCAGTTTCATTTAAGCTAGCAATCTGTACAACATCCGGCAGTTCTTTATCAGCCCGCCACACGTTTCGCTTAGATTAAAAAAAGGATAAACGCTGGTGAGGATTCCAAAAGACCTGTACTCGGCCAGAGGTGGGATTAAACATGCTCCCGGGGGTAAACCTCATCTCATGGCATCTCCGGCTTTCTGATAGCTTCATTGGGACGCCAACAGGAATACGCACTCCCAGAGCAATTGCAAAGTCCCCTGCCATCCCGCTCAGAAGATTATTCAATCAAGGAAACGGTCAGAGCAGATCACACCTCCTGTGCCGTTTTAAAAAATACATTTATCTAGGGATGATGCACTAAAGGAACATTTGAACCTAGGCCTCCTTTCAAGGCACAAATGATTTAGGAAGTTCACAACCGCACTGACGCCAGGGGTATCTTAGGATGTGGGAGGTAAAGAGAAATACAGTCTATTATAGCTAGGATTGATTATATTTCTGATATAACATATAGCGCACAAGCCTCGTACTACAAATCAATACCCTCTAAATTCTAACACACATACAAAGAGATAGAAATAAAACGCAGCCAGACATCACAGCAACAAGGACCAGTATAAGAACACAGAACGTCCTGTTGGGTTTGACCAGGTATAGTCTGGCTTCCACGTCTGCCATCTACCCAGATCTCTCTTGGAAGCTCATAAGCAGGACAAGGCCAGAGAAAGACATCCTATTACAGTTAGTTGTTTTGAGTCCACTTCAAAAAAAAAATTTACAAGAAGCTTTTCTGCACTCTCATTAACCTTGCTTGTAAAGTCCTGTCTTTTTCTTGTTCTGTGTTTTGCTTCCTCTACTGGTCAATTTGATATTACACCAGTTTGTGTTCCACATATCTCTGTTTTTATGCTGGACATACAGTGATGTAATATCAAATCAAATACTAGAGGGAGCAAAGCACATGTGAAGCAGACACCCCCCCCCCCCAAAGAACAGGAACTTACAAGCAAGGAAAATAAAAAAGTGGGAAAGCGCAAGGCTGGCTTAGCTGGCCATCCCTTTGGTCTCTGACATGCGCCCGGAGATATGTTACCTGGGAACACAGAAGATAAGAACTAATAGCTCTGATGTAGTTAAGTCCTGTGTAAAGTCATGAATGGTGGTAGCTGACATGGTAATTTTGGGGGGAGGGGCTGTGGCTCACTGGTAGAGATCTGCTTGGCATGCAGAAGGTCCCAGGTTCAATCCCCAGCATCTCTAGTTAAAAAGGACCAGGCAGGAGGTGATGTGGAAGACCTCAGCCTGAGTCCCTGGCTCACGGGCAAAGCTTCTGCTTGGCATGCAGAAGGTCCCAGGTTCAATCCCCAGCATCTCCAGTTAAAAAGGACCAGGCAGGAGGTGATGTGGAAGACCTCAGCCTGAGTCCCTGGCTCACGGGCAAAGCTTCTGCTTGGCATGCAGAAGGTCCCAGGTTCAATCCCCAGCATCTCCAGTTAAAAAGGACCAGGCAGTAGATGATGTGAAAGACCTCCACCTGAGACCCTGGAGAGCTGTAAAGAGGGGCCGTGGCTCAGTGGCAGAGCCTCTGCTTGGCATGCAGAAGGTCCCAGGTTCAATCCCTGGCATCTCCAGTTAAAAGGACCAGGCAGGAGGTGATGGGAAAGACCTCCGCCTGAGACCCTGGAGAGCTGTAAAGAGGGGCCGTGGCTCAGTGGCAGAGCCTCTGCTTGGCATGCAGAAGGTCCCAGGTTCAATCCCCAGCATCTCCAGTTAAAAAGGACCAGGCAGGAGGTGATGTGAAAGACCTCTGCCACAGGTGCGGGGTAATACTGACTTTGAGGGACCAAGGGTCTGATTCAGTATAAGGCTTCCAGCTTTTCACACTAACTACAACACGTGATTCAGATCCACTGGTGGCAAATGACCATGCGAATGGCAAGAGCCATGTGAGCAGAACCTGCGCAGGAGCGAGGCAAGACAACTCAACCACGCGGCTTTGCACACTCACAGACCCTCACCTGTAAAACCAGGTTGCCCCCCATGCAAAGCAGCTACAAGAGAATGCCAGAAGTCTGTAACTCTGGAGGGTGGGTGTTGTAACTAAGCGCACTTTGCACAGGTAGGAGTCCCGTTCAAACAGGACACCGTGGGTGCAAAATCCCACGGGGAAGTGTTCCTGCCTCTCCTCAATGGCATCGTGTTTGACTCATTCCTTAAGAAGAACCCATGTTTCCGCTGGGCACACGGGGAGTGCTTTGAGCTGGAGAAGGTGGGTGATGCATTTGGGGGTGTGCTGGACAGCTTTCCCCATCGCCAAACTGCTTGTGTAGCTGGGATGATGATGAACCTAAAGACCGTTTCAGCGGGCAGGTCCAAACTCCTTGAACGTAACCCAAGCCCAAGTTGCAAGAACAGTTGTCATTCGCCTCCCTGCATCTGCCAGCAGTATTAAAATGTTTTACCATAAGAAAAGTTTCGAATCCCGCACTGCCAGGGAAGCTCGCTGGGTGACCTTGGGCCAGTCACGCTTTCAGCCTAACCTACCTCGCAGGATTGTTGTGAGGATAAAACGGAGGAGAGGAGGATGCCAGCTGCTTCAGGTACTATCGAGAAGAAAGGCAGGGTACAAACGAAGTCGGTAAATAAACTGAGCGTGCCTTCCTTGGTACAGCACTTCAGCAGTGCAACTAACAGACGGGAAAATTCCAGTACCTCAAATGGACTTCAGCACAAACCCGTCTTTAACCATTTTTTATAGTCAAAAGGTGACAGCCAAGAGACACAGCGTGCGCAACCGCTGGACTCATTTGCCATTATTGCCCAGCGAAGAGCATCCATGTTTACTTTTAATGCATTCAAACGACAGCATTTTACAGCATCAATTTCGCACGGCGGCCTCTCGATCTTCTAAAAGGTAGTTTTAAAAAACCCAAACATTTGGCTGCTTACAAGCCCTGAATCGTGGATGAAGCTGGCTGGGGAGAAACAGCATTTTCCTTTCCTCTCCCATGCACATTGGAGGAACCGAGGCACACGAGATAAAGAGGGTTCCCTAAAGGCACATGGTTTTATCATCGTTCTCCATCACTTGGGAACTGGGCTTCTGTGACGGGGGTGGGGGGTGGGGTGGGATCCTGCAGGATTTTTGGAACTGTTGCCTAACTGTAGTTTCCAGGATCCTTGGGAGCGGGCAGGGGGTTGTAACAGCTAACGTGGTACGAAACTGCTTTGGATTTATAGTGTATATTTTATTTGATTTACCTTACTCAATTTACACCCTGCCTCTCGGCCCTTGTAAGGGCCTCTGAGGCAGCTATCAAATTAAAACATACATAACAAAACCGCAGTATAAAAACCATTCAGACTAATAACAAAAAACCCCATCATTAAGACACACAAAACTGCCATATACTGAAGCAGATCCTTGGTCCATCAAGGTAAGCCAGTCTATTCAGCCTGGCAGGGGCTCTCCGGGGTCTCAGGCGGAGGTCTTTCACGTCACCTGCTGCCTGGTCCTTTTTAACTGGATATGCCGAGGAGTGCTCCCTCTAAGCTGTGGAGTCTTGTGAGCAAAAATTCTACTTTGTGAGCTCCTGGTATTAAAGTTGTGAGCGAGCGGTTTGGCTACTGCATAAATTAGTTTGCTCTGGAGCCATCCTTCCTGAGCTAAGACAAAAATGTGTGAGCCGGAGGCTAAACAACTGTGAGCTAGCTCACACTAACTCAGCTTAGAGGGAACACTGCCGAGGACTGAATCTGGGACCTTCTGCATACCAAGCAGAAGCTCTGCTAGGGGAGCAGAGTCTTGGGCTGAAGTCTTTCCCATCCCCTCCTGCCTGGTCCTTTTCAACTGGAGATGCCAGGGATTGAACCTGGGACTTTCCGCATGCCAAGCAGATGCTCTGCCAGTGAGCCAGGGCTTCAGGCTGCGGTCTTTCATATCACCTCCACCTGGTCCTTGTTAACTGGAGATGCCGGGGACTGAACTGTGGCATTTCCTTTGGAATATTTCCGCAATCTTCCTGCCAGTGTGGTTCCGCTCTTGCTCAGCTGAACTTCCACTCCTTCTCTTAATGAAACCAAGCTGTTTGCACTCCTCGACAATACAGCTTGACTTCTCCAAACACGGACGAACACAGCGGGAAAGCAAAAAGGTGGGCTGAATAAATGAGTGCCAAAGGCTTCTGGCTGGCTGGCTCATGCTATCTCCTTGACTGAAGGGGCCTTTGTGAAGGGGAGCCCGACAGCTGAATGGAGCGTCATTATTTTTCAGAAATGCAGGACCTGGAGAAATGACACGCTGTAGCTTCCTGTCCCCTTTGTTCAAACAAACCAAAAAGAAAGAGAAGAAAAAGAACAGGAATCTATGGAGAGATTGATAGATCAATATACAGCTGTAATTATTTCTCTCTTTCTCTCTGAATCCTCCATGACTTCACCACCACCTTGGCAAAAATTCATTTGTCACAATCCAGAGACAGATGCCCGCAAAATTAGCTTTGACAAGCCTTCAATAGACGTTCCACATTCATCACCAAACCCGGAGGCATTCTCTTTGTTTTCTCTGCACGATGCGAAATCCTAACGGCCGCTCCTCTGCCATCTCCGAACAGCAATGGAAAGAACAGTTCCGAGGGAAGAGAGGTGGCGTCCAACTTACAGTGGACCACAGGGGACTGTTGAAGCACGGGAGACCAACGAGTCCATGAGGTGTAACTTGTAAGGTACCATTGATACAAGAAAAAAGGACCTTCCTTCCAGTAGAAAAAAGCCAGAGTCCAGGAGCGCCTTAAAGACTAGCAAAATTTGTGGCAGGGGAGGAGCTTTTGGGAGTCACTGCTCAGCAAAAGAAAAATGTCGTCTCTGAGTTGTAAAAAGGAGAAAGGCAATTTAATACTCCTTTGCTCAAGGAGTAATTGAATTCTGGAATATATTGTCAGAGGTCGTAGTGATGGCCACAAGCATGGATGGCTTTAAAAGGGGATTTGACAGATTCACAGAGGACAGGTCTATCAGTGGCTACTGGCCACTAACCAGGGTGACGATAGGGAACCGCCACATTCAGAGGCAGCAAACCTCTGTTTCCAGGGCTTCCAGAGGAACTGGTTGGCCACTGTATGAGACAGGATACTGGACTAGATGGGCCTTCACTGGTGTGATCCAGCAGGGCTCTTCTTGTGTTCTTCTCAGGGGAAGGCCTCGGTCTCTATGCCCTGTTGTTGGTCGTCTAGAGGATTTGGCTGGCCATTGTGCGAGACAGGACGCTGGACTAAATGAAGTACTGGTCTGATCCAGCAGGGCTCTTCTTAGTTCTTCTCAGGGGAAGGCCTTGGCCTCTATGCCCTGTTGTTGGCCCTCCAGAGGAACAGGTCGGCCACTGTGTGAGACAAGATGCTGGACTAGATGGACCCTCACTGGTCTGATCCAGCAGAGCTCTTCCTATGTTCTTCTCAGGGGAAGGCCTCGGCCTCTCTGCCCTGTTGCTGGCTCTCCAGAGGAACTGGTTGGCCACTGTGTGAGACAGGATGCTGGACTAGATGGACCCTCACTGGTCTGACCCAGCAGGGTTCTTCTGAGGTTCTTATCAGGGGAAGGCCTCAGCCTCTCTGCCCTGTTGCTGGCCCTCCAGAGGAACTGGCTGGCCACTGTGTGAGACAGGAGGCTGGACTAGATGGACCCTCACTGGTCTGATCCAGCTGGGCTCTTCTGAGGTTCTTATCAGGGGAAAGGCCTCAGCCTCTCTGCCCTGTTGCTGGCCCTCCAGAGGAACGGGTTGGCCACTGTGTGAGATAGGAGGCTGGACTAGATGGGCCTTCACTGGTGTGATCCAGCAGGGCTCTTCTTGTGTTCTTCTCAGGGGAAGGCCTCGGCCTCTATGCCCTGTTGTTGGTCCTCTAGAGGAATTGGCTGGCCATTGTGCGAGACAGGACGCTGGACTAAATGAAGTACTGGTCTGATCCAGCAGGGCTCTTCTTAGTTCTTCTCAGGGGAAGGCCTCAGCCTCTCTGCCCTGTTGTTGGCCCTCCAGAGGAACAGGTCGGCCACTGTGTGAGAAGGGATGCTGGACTAGATGGACTATTGGTCTGATCCGGCAGGGCTCTTCCGATATGCTTATGAAGGCCTCAGCCTCTCTGCCCTGTTGCTGGCACTCCAGAGGAACTGGTTGGCCACTGTGTGAGAAGGGATGCTGGACTAGATGGACCCTCACTGGTCTGATCCAGCAGGGCTCTTCTTAAGCTCATAATGTTAACATTTTGTCTTTGCTTTTATGTAAAACACCTCAGCACAAAGGAAGCTGTCCTGTACCAAGTCAGATGCTTGCTTCATGAAGACCACACTGATGTTCTCCAACCAGCTGCAGCTCTTTGGGGCCTCCCTCCTCCAGGACCAGGTAGTTTCCAACATAGTGGAGACCCTTGGAACTGGAGATGCCAGCGACTGAGAGGAGGAGGAGCTTCTGAATGCCAAACCCATGCTTGACCGCTGAGGTCCAACATAGCTGGCCATGGCACGTTCTCCATAACCATCAAGCCCTCTGCGGTGAGAAAGTGCCCGCTTTACTACACTGAAGTTCTTCAGCTATCAAACACAAACATACCCTGTCCTCCTACTTCAAAAGCCCTCTGCCGGCAAACAAACAACAACAAAAACAACCAGCATCTTCAAGCAATAAAAGGAACACCAGCAAATTAAACAAGTGAGGAGCAACAAGCAGCAGTCCTCAAACAAGCTCTAAGGCCCCATTAAAAGCCTAAACTGGGGGCCCCCAAAGTGGTTCCCCTGGGCCCCATGGGGCCTGCCGAAAGCATTCCCGGCACCCAGCAAATGTTGGCAGAACTTGTGTCCAGCATGGCTTCACTTGCCTGTGCAGATTAAAAGGCATCCAGAAGGAGGAGGAGGAGGAGATGGATTTATACCCCGCCCTTCAGTCAGAGTCTCAGAGCGGCTTACAATCTCCTTCCCTTCCCCACAACAGACACCATGTGAGGTAGGTGGGGCTGAGAGAGCTCTGAGAGAAACTGCTCTTGAGAGAACAGCTCTGAGAGAACTTGTGACTGACCCAAGGTCATCCAAGCTGGCTGCATGTGGAGGAGCGGGAATCAAACCCGGTTCTCCCAGATTAGAGTCTGCTGCTCTTAACCACTACACCAAACTGGCTCTCAGAATGTAAACAGAGATTCTTCCTCAAATGTCAAAGAGTTACCATGACAGCTACACATAAACTCGCTCCCTGACTTTTCGTGATTGGTTCCACCTCCTGCGGCAGCCATTTTGGTTTGTTCCCGCTACACTGTGTCAGAATTATAAAGGTGCCCACAGGCTCAAAAACACTGGGGACTCTTGGCCTACATTCAGAATTTGGAAAACAGAAAACCTAATAGCAATACAACCGCCCCACTAACATAAATTTAAAACCTGGCCTAAATACAACCCAGCTGAGGGAGGGGAGAAGTTCAGCCTTGCTCTCCCCTCCTCCACAAGGTTCTTTGGGAAAGAGCAGTTTTGACAGATCTCCAAAAGCCCACCTGTGAGGGGGCCAACCGAGTCTCCAGTGGCAGGGAGTTCCAGAGCCTAGAGGCCACAAGGGAGAAGGTCTAGTATCTTTAAGGTGGTCAATTTTGCCACAATCCAGAGCTGAACCCGGTGAACACGGAGGTCCTGTGCTTGGGTCGGGCCAGGCCATGGTCGGGGCCACCGCTCCTGGCCTTCGACGGGGCACCATTGGTGCCTGCGCCGGTGGTTAGGAGTTTGAGAGTGCTCCTGGATCCTTCTCTGACTATGGAGGCCCAGGTAGCAGTCACTGCCAAGTCGGCCTTTTACCATCTGAGGCTGGCACGGCAGTTGGTTCCCTTCCTGAGCCGTGCTAACCTGGCTATAGTGATCCATGCAACCGTCACCTCGAGGCTAGACTATTGTAACGCTCTGCCCTTGTCACAAATCCGGAGGCTGCAGCTGGTGCAGAATGCCGCGGCGAGGTTGCTGATGGGTCTCCCTAGACGGGAGCACATCCGACCAGCGCTGGCGGCACTGCACTGGCTGCCTATAGCGTACCGAATTCGCTTCAAGGTGCCGGTACTTGCCTTTTAAAACCCTAAATGGCCTGGGTCTGACCTACCTGTGGGACCGCCATTCCCCGTATATACCCCAGAGAGCACTACGGTCTGGGGCCCAACACCGCCTTGTTGTACCAGGCCCCAGAGAAGCCAAGCTTGCTGCCACTAGGGGGAGAGCCTTCTCGGTGGCGGCCCCGTCCTGGTGGAACGAGCTCCCGGAAGAGATCAGGGCCCTGCGGGACCTGATGCAGTTCCACAGGGCCTGTAAGACGGAGCTCTTCCGCCAGGCTTTCGAATAGGGGCCGCCACCCTCCCCTCTTTTTCTCCCCCATCTTATTACCATCAACAAGGGGCCTCAGAGAATACTATCCGGCTCCTTGACATTCATCATCGGGGCCTGGAAATGTTAGGGTAGACGGTTCGCCATTTAACTCTACTGAGTGCTGTATGAATACTGTTATGTTTCAATGTTTTAATCTGTTTTAATTCTTATTGTATTTATTGTATTTATGAATCTTGGCTTGTCCAAGTCTTGTAAGCCGCTCTGGGCCTGCAACAGCGGGAAGAGCGGCCTAGAAATCTAATAAATAAATAAATATTTTTTGTTGGAAAATACATTCACATCTCCAAGTTGGTCTGGATAGTGAAGTGGCCCCCGAGAACCCAAAAATGGGCTATTCCGGGTGTGGAGCAAAGAGAGCCAGTTTGGTGTAGTGGTCAGGGTGCTCTAATCTGGGAGAACTGGGTTTGAGTCCCTACTCCTCCACATGCAGCTGCTGGGGTGACCTTGGGTCAGTCACAAGTTCTCTCAGAGCTGTTTTCTCAAGGACAGTCCCCGAAAGAGATTGTAAGCCACTCTGAGACTCCTTCAAGTAGTGAATGGTAGGGTATAAAACCCATCTTTTCTTCTTTAACCAGCTTGTGGCTACAGAGAGGGGCTTCTTGCAAGCTTCAAGCTTCCTGCCCCCACTGCTGGACCTCCTTTTTGGCCACTGTGTGACAGAGTGTTGGACTGGATGGGCCACTGGCCTGATCCAACATTGGCTTCCCTTATGTTCTTAGGGGCAGAGCTGACAACGGATCCTTGTGGAAAGCCAGGAGACAGATCGCCCGCACGAGACAGCCCCAGGTCTGCTCTTCTCTTATCAGCTGGCGCCTGCTAGTCAATTTGTCCTTCCCAACGATTCCCCTGTTTCGTTTCTACTGTTACACTCTTGTCTTCTGCGTCTTAACTACTTGTACTAAAACCTACTCATTAACGATTAGATAAGCACGGAGGCGCAGTGTGTACCAAGCGTGCCGCTGCATCAATTGCGGGCCGGGAAAAAAGCAAGACTCAATACAAGCGTTTGACAGAATTGCATCTGATCTGAGACCGTGCCTGCTGCTCGGACCTGACCTGGAAGGCCCAGGCTAGTCCAATCGCGTCAGATCTCAGAAGCTAAGCAGGGCCGGCCCTGGCTGGTATTTGGAGGGGAGACCTCCAAGGAAAGGCAAGGGTCGCTATGCAGAGGCAGGCGAGGGCAAAACCACCTCTGAACCTCTCTTGCCTTGGAAACCCTATGCGGTCATCATAAGTCAGCTGTGACTTGACCACTGCTGCAGCTCAGAAGGAATTATGGGATAGGGAGGGGCGAGCTTGAAAAGGGCAGTCCCCAGAGCAGGGCTAGCACCGGGCAGATAAGTTTGCCATGCAAAAGAAACAAAACAGCTAAGGAGCCAGTTTGGTGTAGTGGTGAAGTGCGCGGACTCTAATCTGGGAGAGCCGTGTTTAATTCCCCACTCCTCCACTTGCACCTGGCTGGATGACCTTGGGCAAGCCATAGCTCTGTACCAGCTGTTCTCTCAAGGACAATTGTCTCAGAGCTCTCTCAGCCCCACCTACCTCACAGGGTGTCTGTTGTGGGGAGGGGAAGGGAAAGGAGGTTGTAAGCCGCTTTAAAACTACATGCGAGTGAAGGGCGGGATATAAATGCAATCTCTTCTTCTCTGAAACTATTGACAGAAGGGAACTTTTGCTGTGTCTCTGAATTCCCCATCCTCAGAGGAGGAGCATCAGCGTTGTATAGCGAAGACCCAGGTTCGAGTCCCCCCCTCTGGAAGTCTGCTGGGTGACCTTGGGCCAGTCACACACTTGCAGCCCAACCTACCCCACGGGGCTGTGGTGAGGATAAAGCAGAGGAGGAAAGAATGGTGCAAGCCGCTTTGGGGAGAAAGGCAGGGTATAAATGAAGGAAATCAATAAGTAGGCTCTCTGTGGGAGTCACCGTTCTAGCCTTGCCTCCTGTCGATCAGAAGGCACACCCAGAACACAGACTCATGCAGAGGGGTGGGCTTCTCTGAGGGTGGGTCACTTTCACACTCACGCACACTATTTTATTAGAATATCTCCGTGTCGCCTCTCCAGAGAACCAGCTGAAGCCATGTCACCGAACAAAACATAACCAAAACCACAGCACAATTAAAGCGGACAATAAAAAAACCTCCCACACTATTAAAACCCACAATTCTGACACAGGGGTGGGAAAGGATGGAGACTGACTGGAATTCAGCGCCCTGGGTGCCCTAACCCTCAAACGTGTGTCAGGCGAAGGAAAGGCACTCTGCGCATGCTCCACAGCACAACATTGCCAGCGTAATTAAAACGTTAGGCCTCCACAATAAGACTCTCAACCTCCGCTCCTCGTCAGCAGCACAGAGTCAATAATGCTGGTATGCCGCATCGAGCCAGTGTGGCGTGGCAGTTGAGGGATATTCGGAAAACAACCGGCTACTCGGTATCACTAAAACCTGAAACAACTCTGCTAAACCTACGGAGAGACTCTAATATTCCGTCAATAAAGAAGGATCTCATTTTTATTTTACTATCGGCTGGCAAAACAACACTGGCTTCATTTTGGAAGAAAAAGAAGTCCCTCTGATATCGAGATGGTAACAAAGCCATTTGGGGCTTCTTCATCACGGAGAAAATTTCCGGTATTGACAACCCCCAACACCAGGCCTCATTCTATCCTCTTTGGCGGCCAGACTTGAATTCATGAATGGTCAGGGCAATACCAGGTCAATAGATCCGGTTGTTAACAGCTTCATAGCTACAATGTAATTATAGATCTTGACTATTTTGGTTTTATTCTGCCTTGCAGATTTCACGCTCTGTGTTCTTACATGTTAATAAACTCAGCTAGAAGTTGATTACTGCTAATTGACATCTATTGCTTCTGCTGTAAGTCTCCTATATAACCCACAAAGTTACAACTTAATTCTGTACTTTTTGGTTACCTGGTAGTTCTGCATTGTTCAAAACCACGCCTTTCACTTTGTTTTATTGTGCTCACTTTGTATTCTTTTTCTGAAAAATTCAAAAATAAAGAATTTACCCCAAAAAAAGAGTGTGTCGGACTAGTATCTTGGAGACCGAGATTCAAATCCCACCTCGTGTCACGGAAGCTCATGTCACAGCCTCTCAGCCTAACCGACCTCACAGGTTTGTTGTGAGGATAAAATGGGGGAGAGGGGTGGGATATAAGATTTTTAGGTCTCCACTGGGGAGAAAGGTGAATGAATTAAATAAATAATAATGAATAAATGCCAAGAGAGCAAACACTCCAATGCGCTTGACAAATTTTAAGCAGTAGCATCACCACCACCTTGTCCATTCACGGCTAAACCAGGATTTGAACTCGAGACTCCGAAAGCTCACATTCCTACTTCACTGCATTTTGAATGGCTTCCCTCCCTCTGTAACTAGCTTGTCTGAGAAGAGAAATTAGCAGCCTAATTCATTCAGTAGCCAAATCGCTGGCTCACAACTTTAATGCAGGTTGCTCACAAAGTAGAATTTTTGCTCACAGGGCTCCACATCTTAGAGGGAGCATTGGCGCCAGGTAGGCTGCTTCCGCACACTATGGCGCCCACAGACACAGCGTTGGAGGCTCCTGCGGTAGCACGTTTTGGCTGCAGGAGGAACCAAAAACGGACCTGTCCATAGGGTTCCGCCGAGGCACAACTAATCAAGCAAGTTCCACAGGCACAATTAGCGGAAGAACATCAGCCAGGCCTTTGATAGAACTTAACAAATGCAGATTTCTTTATTTATTCTAAATGAGCCAGGGACCAACAGGGACCGCCCTCAGAGGCTCCCTGCGAAAGAGAGAATTCTTAAGCAAAGGGAAGACGCGAAGGTCTGATCGTCTCACTCGAAATTAAGCCAATAAAAAATTAAGGCTGGTTTCTAACAGGCTGATGATGCACTTACAGACTTTGAGGGCACGCCGGGAAGCTGATGGGCTAATCGTGGCTATTTCACATGCAAGAGAGATGTCCTTTCGCAAGGCCTGGTGGACACGGGTAAAGGAGAAGATGGTTCCCTCAGCGATACCCCGCTCTCTTGTCAATTGAAAGCTAATGGCAGGATATGGACCAATCCCGGGAATAAATTATTAATTTGGAAGTCTGCGACATGGCTGCCAAAACTGATAAGATGCAGAAAATGATAGACATAATAGAAGCAGATGGCCAGGAACGGGGGTGGGTGGGCTTAATGGAAATGTGGATGAGTCTCTCTCGCCCGTGTTTTATACGTAGCGATGCAAACGGGCGCCTGACTAAGGCCTTTTAAACACACACTGGCGAGAAAACTCACTAAAAGGCACTTTAATGCTCTAGAACAGCCTGACAGATGTTCCCTGTTTGCAAAGATGACACTGACTATAAACTTGCCATTTCCAAAAGGAGGGGGAAGGTTCCCTAAAGGACTCTGTTTATTATTTTGTCCTTAATAAAAAAAAATATCCAGTGAGAAAACTGTTCTCTGCCAGGAAGAACTACGCAAGCCAGCATTTTACCTTGAAAGCCCTTAAAGGATGTGAGACCCAAGTACTGAAGAGTTGGGTCTGATCCCCCAGGAGTCTGCCCCAATTCAGAGAGGGTCTGTTGTGCATGCCCCCTCCCTCCACAGAGAACTCTGCCTCTTCTGTTGGGGTACCTGGATGGTGGGATCCCAGCCTCTAAAAAGGTAAAGGTTTCCCTTGCTCGAAAGCCAGTCAAAACTGACTCGGGGCGGGGGGGTGCTCATCTCCATTTCCAAGTTGAAGAGCCAGCGCTGTCTGAAGATGTTTCCATGGTCATGTGGCCAGCATGACTAAACACCGAGGCGCACGGAACACTGTTATCTTTCCACTGAAGTGGTACCTATTTATCTACTTGCAATTGTTTGTTTTCAAACTGCTAGGTTGGCAGGAGCTGGGACCAGAGATGGGAGCTCACTCCATCACGCGGCACTTGTGTCTCGAACTGTCTTAGCCACTGAGCCACCACAGCTCCTGCTATCCCAGCCTCTACCTGATGCCAAATTTGTTACACGTGGACGCTGCCTTATACTGGATCAGGCCCTTGGTCCATCAAGTTCTGTATCATCTACTCAGATTGGCAGCAGCTCTCCAGGGTCTCAGGCGGAGGTCTTTCACATCACCTCCTACCTGCTCCTTTTAGCTGGAGATGCTGGGGATTGAACCTGGGACCGTCTGCATGCCAAGCAGATGCTCTACCGCTGAGCCACAGTGTGGCGTAGCGGTTAAGAGTGGAGGACTGTAATCTGGAGAACCGGGTTTGAGTCCCCACTCCTCCACATGCAGCCAGCTGGGTGACCTTGGGTCAGTCACAGTTCTTGCACAGCTGTTCTCTCGAGAGAAGTTCTCTCGGAGCTCTCTCAGCCCCATCTACCTTTCAGGCTGTCTGTTGTGGGGAGGGGAAGGGAACAGGCCTGTGGCCAGGATTTTTTAAGTCGGGGGGCATTTAAATTTCTTAGGGGGCACTGGCTGATCAAATTAAAGGAATACCCGGCTCCTTCCCCACACCTGCTACCACTTGGGGGCCCTCGGCTGGATGGGAAGTCGTAGTGCCCTGCCAGTAAATCAGGGGCCCTAGCCCCGAGACGCCCCACTGTGGCTATGGGCCCGGAAGGGAAGGAGATTATAAACCGCTCTGAGACTCCGAGTGAAGGGCGAGGTATAAATTCAACTCCTCCTCCTCCTCCGCGTCCACAGACTTCTGCAGGGCAAATCTGTAAATTCCCATTCCTGGATTGTTTGCTCCTTGGACTTGCTGCGGATAACCTGAATGTGCTCAAACACGCCCCCCCCCCCCAAACGCCACACACACACCTGTTCGCTCTTCTGTCATTTAATGACTCTGTTAGCGGACCTGGATTTTAATATAACATTGGACGTGTGCAAGTATATAAAACTGCTGCAATTGAGCGTCGTTGGTTTTTAATGGATATTGAGCAGCCATATCTTTTTCGTTACGTTGCTGTCTTTTTCGGGTCAAACCGCCGACTGCCTTGAAGACCTAGATGGGATGAATGGACTGGCAACGGATGACCCGACTGGGTGTGCAGATTAAAACGACGTCGTTCCGGCAGCAGCCACTGCCGCCTTCACAGTGCTGGTTTTATTCCCCCTCTCGCTCCTCTTTCCTAGAATGTGTTTTTTAAACAACAGCCCGCACACATCATGCGTCAGTTGCCACTTCAGGCTGTAGACATCAAGTGAAGGGACATTAATTTATTTACTCTATTTATATCCCACCCTTCTCCTGATGGGAACCTAAAGAGGTTCACATCACTCTCCTGTCCTCTGTTTTATCGTCACAACAACCCTGGTGTGTTCAACTGAGAGTGTGTGATTGGCCCAAGGTCACCTAGCCAGCTTCTGTGGCAGAGTGGGGATTTGAACCTGGGTCTCTCAGTTCCCAGCACAGTGCTCTAACACTACACAACACTGGCATGAATGAAGCAAACCTGGCTAATGGATGGCTGAGCGAGTGAAGTGATTCCACTGAATAGCAGTGCGCTTGCAGTGATGGCCCATAAGAACATAAAGAAGAGCCCAGCTGGATCAGACCAGTGAGGGTCCATCTAGTCCAGCATCCTGTCTCACACAGTGGCCAGCCGGTTCCTCTGGAGGGCCAGCAACAGGGCACAGAGGCCGAGGCCTTCCCCTGAGAAGAACCTCAGAAGAGCCCAGCTGGATCAGACCAGTGAGGGTCCATCTAGTCCAGCATCCTGTCTCACACAGTGGCCAACCGGTTCCTCAGGAGGGTCAGCAACAGGGCACAGAGGCCGAGGCCTTCCCCTGAGAAGAACCTCAGAAGAGCCCAGCTGGATCAGACCAGTGAGGGTCCATCTAGTCCAGCATCCTGTCTCACACAGTGGCCAACCGGTTCCTCAGGAGGGCCAGCAACAGGGCACAGAGGCCGAGGCCTTCCCCTGAGAAGAACCTCAGAAGAGCCCAGCTGGATCAGACCAGTGAGGGTCCATCTAGTCCAGCATCCTGTCTCACACAGTGGCCGACCGGTTCCTCTGGAGGGCCAGCAACAGGGCACAGAGGCTGAGGCCTTCTCCTGAGAAGAACCTCAGAAGAGCCCAGCTGGATCAGACCAGTGAGGGTCCATCTAGTCCAGCATCCTGCCTCACACAGTGGCCAACCGGTTCCTCTGGGAGGGCCAACAACAGGGCACAATAGCCAATTGAGGCCTTCCCCTGATGCTTCCTCCTGGCACTGGGATTCAGAGGTTACTGTCCGCTAAATGTGATGGTTCCCTTTAGTCACCACAGCCAATAGCCACAGATAAACCTCTCCTCCGTCAATCTATCTAATCCCCTTTCAAAGCTGTCTATGCCTGCGGCTCTCACTACATCCTCCGGCAGCAAATTCCACATTTTAATCACTCATTGTGTTAAGTAGTATTTTCTTTTGTCCATCCTGAATCTACATGCACAGTTTGCTGCCACAGTGTAATGAACTTGTGCGAGCGAACCAGCCCCTTGTTTTCAGGAGGCACAGCACCCATGTCTCACCAGTAGGCTTTTCTTGTTCTAAGGAGAAGAAGAAAAATCTGAATGCAGAGAGGACGCCGAATCTCACACCTCTTGTCTGATTTTACACTTGCATAAACACAGGCTGAACTATTTAACATCTTTTAAGCACCCACCATATGGTTGCTTCTAGTACCAAACTAAGCACCTTGCATTAAGTGCTGCTACAGTTGATAGGACCAGATTATTAGTAAATTAGCAAAACAACACTATTTAAGAAGAGGAGGAGGAGGAGGAGATTGGATTTACCCAAAGAAGTCTCAGAGCGGCTTATAAACTCCTTTCCCTCCCCCTCCCCACAACAGACACCCTGTGAGGCAGGTGGGGCTGAGAGAGCTCTTTTGAGGACTGCTCTTGCAAGAACAGCTCTGAGAGAATTTGTGACTGACTCAAGGTCATACCAGCAGCTGCATGTGGAGAAGTGGGGAATCAAACCTGGTTCTCCCAGATTAGAGTCCGTGCTCCCAACCACTACACCAAACTGGCTCTCCATATTCTAGAATAACTTTTATTTTTTTAAAAAAAGCAAACTGAAAATGGCTCTCTCTTTTTCTTTCCTGTCTTATCCTCTTTGCTAAGAGCCCCACAGCAGAATGCAGTTTAGTTCCCGTCTCACTGTCAAAGTGGCCAGCGTTTCTCTCATAATTCAAAAGAGGCCTTCCCCAGAGTTTAAAAAAGGAAAAGGCTTATCAGGGCTCCTGAATTAATGTGTTCACCGGAGAGAAGGAAACACGCTTCTGCGTTTGAGTGACAGCATCGATGTTGCCCTTGGCTTGACGAGTCACTCCCCAACACGAATTTTCATTCCTCAAAGCTAACCTTATCTGTGACCGGGCCGGTTCCTTCTTCACCCCATTAACTCCCTCAGTCAACAGCATGTGGCTGTCTTTATAACTTCCAATCCTGCGCAACTGCTGCTCTGGACCTGGAAAGACACAGCCACAGCTTAACCCTGTGAGAGATTTATGGGGCTGTTTCACACTTGTGACATTTTGGAGGGTGTTCTTCCCCACTCTCTTTCCAGTAGCACCAGCAGCTAGAGAGACACCAGTGAAAGAGGTAGGGGGATGTAAACAAGAACAACAACAACAGTCTCTGCATTATTCTGTTTGGGTCTATTGGACCTGAGAAAAATTCGGTATTTCGGAACAATCCCAGATCCCAGTACTGGTATGGTATTTGGATCCAGGGTTTTTCTGAAATCCCAATTTTAGGGGGGTCCAATAGACCTGAGAAGAAAAATACAGATTTTTTTTTTTAAAAGCCAGCCTGCCAATACTCGTTCTAAGGTGTGGAGTCTTGTGAGCAAAAATTCTACTTTGTGAGCTAATGGCATTAAAGTTGTGAGCGAGCGATTTGGCTGCTGCATAAATTAGTTGGCTCTGGAGCCATCCTTCCCGAGCTGAGACAAAAATATGTGAGCCGGAGGCTAAAAAACTGTGAGCTAACTCACACTAACTCAGTTTAGAGGGGACACTGAGACTGGCCCTCATTTAAACTGAGCTAGAAGAAGAAGAGATTGGATTTATACCGCACCCTTTACTATCCAAGGGAGTCTAAGAGCTGCTTACGAACTTCTTTCCCTTCCCCTCCCCACAACAGACACCCTGTGAGCTAGGTGGGGCTGAGAGAGCGCTGACAGAAACTGCTCTTTTTCAAGAACAGCTCTGACAGAACTATGGCTTGCCCAAGGTCATCCAGCAGGTGCAAGTGGAGGAGTGAGGAATCAAACCCGATTCGCCCAGATCAGAGTCCATGCACTTAACCATGACACCAAACTGGCTTCCGCCCCCCATTCGGCATAGCTGAATATCCCCAAATAAAAGCCGAAAAATACTGGTAAGGTGTTTTTCGGGTATTTTTTTCCAGCTCAGTTTATGCCGAATGCACATGCCTAGAAAAAGGCAGTCACCACCACGGGATAAGAATTCTGGGCATCTCCGCGAGGAGCATGAGCATGGATTTCCACACTTGGATCTCAAAGGGTGAGACCAACCTATCCGTTGTGGATTTTGTGTGCTAAGCACCGACACGGTGCTTGTGGGTGCCACGACATCCACTGACACCTTTCCTGCCAAGTGTTTTTGGAAACTGGGTGGGGCCAACAGAGCTTCTGACTGGCCACTGAAGTTCTGCCAGATGCACATTTCTTAGCTAGCTCAATATGGCTACGTGTGTGTATGGAAGAAAACATTTTAAATTATCCTGTTAAACAGGGCTTTTGCCTGAAATGCTGAAGAGCTACAAGCAGAGTTAAATGCAGCTTCATTCCCTGTTTAGCAGTTGGCACCATGTCCTGAAACCGCCATTTTGGGGTTGTACCCACCACCGTGTACCAGAATTCCAAAGGCGCCCGTTGGCTCAAAAAGGTTTGGGACCCCAGTGCTAAGGTCTCAGAGCCCTATTTGGGTTAGGGTAGCTAGCTTTCCGTCAGCAATCCCGGAGAGCTTTTTATAGGCGGAGTCTGGGGGGAGCATCACAAATGCCATGATGTCACTTCTGGTCAAGGAGAAGTCACACTGCATGTCAGGTGCAGTGGTGTCATTTCGGGCTATTCATTTGAAAGTGATGTCCCAAAATTCTTGCAGACATTCCCCCACCTTTGTTACATGACCAAAGGTCTCAAGCACATGTATGAAATACAGTTCATGTTTAAAGATCAAAACAAAGTTAAAACAGTGAACTTCTCCAAATCGGTAGGATATAATCAGTATAAAACATGCCAAACACATCGTTTAAAATAGTGAAGATAAATAAACATAAGCTTTTCAATGCTATCCACGATTTATGCTTCAATGCTATTATGGTTGCTAAATACCTTGCTACTGAAGCAGCAACTGCCGGGTTAGTATCTGTCAGCAAATAAGAAACCACCCATGACTCAAGTGGAAAATGGTATTTTGTTAACATAGGTAACATCCAATAAGACCTAGGAGCTATCCAGTGGGAACAAAACAGAAGGAGGTGTGTCAACATCTCAATCTCAACGGACGCGCCGGTGCAAACTTTATCCGAATACGGAATGCATGCAAAACAACCCGTTAACTCTGCAGACGGCACAACATTTAGCCTAGCAAGAGTAAAAGCAATTCTATGGAAAGGGAGGGTAAGATGGCTTAAATACGATGGAAGAGTCAACGAGGGGGGAATTCCTAACACTAGTGGAGAACATACGTGCCTTGCACGTGTGGTAGCGTTCACCCGATCCCAATTACCTGCCCTCAGTCTGAACTGGGTCCATACTTCTTGCTGGGATCTGTTTTCCAGCATTGCTAATGGGATACCAAGGAGATCCAGTTTCTTATCTATTTGCTTAATCCAGGTATTTCTATGATTAGGTAAAGGTAAAGGTTTCCCTTGCTCAAAAGCCACTCGAATCCGATTCTAGGGATGCAGTGCTCCTCTCTGTTTCCAAGCCAAAGAGCCAGCGTCTCCGTGGTCATGTGGAGATGGCCTGACTAGATGCTGTTACCTTTCCACTGAAGTGGTACCTATTTATCTGAATATGAACCCAACGAAGACGGAGGTCCTGTGCCTGAGTCGGAGGGGCAGGGGGCCTTCGGGGGGGCACCATTGGTGCCAGCGCCAAGGGTCCGGAGCTTGGGAGTGCTCCTGGATGCCTCCTTAACCATGGAGGCCCAGGTAGCAGCCACTGCCAAAGCAGCCTTTTACCATCTACGGCAGATTAGGCAGTTGGTTCCCTTGCTCGAACGCAATGACCTGGCGACAGTGATCCATGCTATGGTCACCTCGAGGCTAGACTACTGTAACACTCTCTACATGGGGCTGCCCTTGACCCAGCTCCGGAGGCTGCAGCTAGTGCAGAACACTGCAGCCAGGCTGCTGATGGGTCTCTCGGTGAGGGACCATGTCCGGCCTGTGCTGAGGGCGCTGCACTGGTTGCCTATAGCGTACCGGATCCGGTTCAAGGTGCTGGTTTTAACTTTTAAAGCCCTATATGGTCTGGGGCCTGCCTACCTAAGGGACCGCCTTTCCCCATATACCCCCCAGAGAGCACTCCGGTCAGGCACTCAACATCGCCTGACCCTTCCGGGCCTGAGGGAGGCCAGGCTGGCAACCACCAGGAATAGGGCCTTCTCGGTGGCGGCTCCCCACTGGTGGAACGAGCTCCCAGAGAACATCAGGGCCTGCAAAGCGGAGCTCTTCCACCAGGCTTATGGGGCTGCCACCGGAGGGAATGGCCCTTAGTAGGGGGCTTGGTGAGCCACCTTCAGAACATCTGTGGTGGAAGCCTCCTGGCCGGAAAAAAGCAGGCTGCTGGTTTTGGTGCTGGTCTAGTATTTGCTGCCATCTGTGATTTTATTGTTTAAGCCGCCTTTTAATGTGAGTTAAATGATTTTATATGATGTGTTTAACCTTGTATGCTATGATTTTATGTTGTTAGCCGCCTATTGCCGGCTTGCTGGCTAGGCGGGATATAAGTCGAAATAAAATAAATAAATAAATAAATAAATAATCTACTTGCAACTTCTTGCTTTTGAACTGCTAGGTTAGCAGGAGCTGGAACCAGAGACGGGAGCTCACTCCATCATGCAGCACTCTGGCCTCGAACGGCTGATCTTCTGGTCGACAGTTCAGCATGTTAGCCACTTGAGCCACTGCAGCCCTATTTCTATAATTATCCTCCTTCAGTTTATGTATTAGATTTCCCAGTGTTGAATTAGAAAAACAGCCCTTCAATCTTAGTGTCCCCCCCCCCCCCCCCCCGCAGACATGCCCCATTTCCACTCCTGCTGTTCAAGAGCCAGACCTCAAGTACAGGAGAGGGAAGCTGCCCGCCATGGCAGCCATAGTTAAGGTGTTGATGTTGAGGTGACTAAGCCTCATGAATGGGTAGGCGGTATGAAGGCCCCCAACTGGTCAGGTCAGGGATAACGATCAGGCTCCCAGGACCTTCAGCTTCTCCTACCTCTAGTTGTCAAGGACCCAGTGTGCTACAGAACACATACTGAGAGTTTGGACTCAAGATGGCCACCCATGGTGCTGGCCTGGTCTCAACTGCTCATGACAAGAAGATGATGATATCGGATTTATACCCTGCTCTTCACTCAGAGCAGCTTAAAAGCTCCTTTCCCTTCCCCTCCCCACAACAGACACCCTGTGAGGTACGTGGGGCTGAGAGAGCTCTTTCAAGGACTGCTCTTTCCAGGACAGCTCTGAGAGAACTTGTGACTGACCCAAAGTCACACCAGCAGTTGCATGTGGAGGAGGAGGAGAAGAAGAAGAAGAAGAAGAAGAAGAAGAGGAGGAGATTGGATTTATACCCCGCTCTCCACTCCCCAAGGGAGTCTAAGAGCGGCTTACAAACCCCTTTTCCCTTCCCCTTCCCACAACAGACACCCTGTGAAGTGGGTGGGGCTGAGAGAGCTCTTTCCCAAGCTGTCCTTGAGGGAACAGCTGGTCCAGAGCTATGGCTTCCCCAAGGTCATCCAGCCAGGTGCAAGTGGAGGAGTGGGGAATCAAACCCGGTTCTCCCAGATTAGAGTCCGCACACTTAACCACTACACCAAACTGGAGAAGTGGGGGATCAAACTCGGTCCTCCCAGATTAGAGTCAGTGCTTTTTTAATAATTATTATTAATTTAATTTTTAAAATTTATTACCAAATTCAGCCATAACATATCAACATCATAACCTAATTATATTATATAAATATTTACATACGCAGACTAAAACCTAGATTTGCATTACATATTTTAGAAATAGACCTAAAACAAAATAAAACCCAGATATTTTGAGGATATTTTATATTCCACAGAGGGATTATTATTTACCTACTCTAAAAAAGGACACCACTTTTCCATAAAATTATTTTTATAACCTGGGGTCTCCATCAACAATATCGGTGTGGCTATTTTATCCTGAATAACTATATCCCACACTTTCTGGGACCACGCTTTAAGTGAGGGTATTTTCCTAAATTTCCATCATTGAGCTAATAAAGATTTGCCAGCAATTAACAGGAAAGAAATGAGATCCCTGCCCAAAGGAGAAAGTGAGTGGTCGGGCCAAGAGTCCACGCTCTCAACTGACTCTCTGACAATTCCTCTGCGACAGGGGTCATTTCGTAGAAAAAGAAGTGCAGGAGCTCATTAGCATAACTCATTTGCATATGCCACACCCCCTAACATACCGGAAGTGTGTCAGAAGGCAACACCCACCCCTCAGGCTCCACTCCACAATTGAATGAAACTGACCTGCTCTTCCTCCATTCCCTTCCCCATCCAATACTTTGTGCAATAAAAATAAGCGTCAAGAACACACCCTCATTCTCTTCCTGCTCCCTTGAAACCACCAGGTTTCAAGTAGACTTGAGGTACCCAGGACATGTGCACCGCCCATCCCTTTCCCTTCCCCTCTCCACAACAAGACACCCTGTGAGGTAGGTGGGGCTGAGAGAGGTCTTTGGAGAACTCCTCATGAGAGAACAGCTCTGAGAGAACTTGTGACTGGCCCAAGGTCACACCAGCAGCTGCATGTGGAGGAGTGGGGAATCAAACCCGGTTCTCCCAGATTATAGTCCAACTCCTGACCACGACACCAAACTGATGGGATGGAAGCTGCTGAAGGGTTGGTGAAATTTCTCCAGTACTTATGTGCCATGTGCCCAAATTTATATGCCACCTTGAGCAAGTCTCTGGAAAAGCAGCACACAGTCATAAAAGGAACAATGATAAAATTATCAATGTTAAAACAAAACATTAAAAACAATAAAGACCCTAGCAGGGCTTTCCCCGGGGCGCTGCGCCTCTGCACTGCTCGGGGAAGCCGAGGAGGGGGCGGGGCTTGGTCATGTGCCCGCCCCCTGGGCTCCTCACTCCTGGAGCTGCGCTCCTGTGCGCTCCCGCTCCAACGGACCCCTGCTCTGCGATCAAAGATTGCTACCCTCAGCTCCTCCTGTCTCCTTCATGGAGCGGCTGTCTGATTTCTCATGGGCAAACCATCTTATGAAATTCTCCCTGTGGGGAGGCAGGTAGAATTTTGCCACAGTCAAGGCCCAACGTCTTCTTTTTGGATTCTACAGGAACTTCTAAAAACAGAAGCTTTGCCAAGCAACGATGGTGCTAAAATCTGTGTGTGAAATGCCCCTCATGGAATAAACCACAGTGAGCCGGTGTGCACAGCGCTTAGACTAGGTTCTAGAACGCCCTCACTCCAAACCCTCACTCCACCACGGAGGCTCCCTGGGTGACCTCGGACCGGTCATCCTCTCTCAGCCTAACCTGCCTCACAGGGTTGTTGTGAGAATGAAATGGAGGACAAGACAGATGACAGAAACCACTCTGGGCCCTCCCCTTTGGGGTGAAAGGCAAAGTATACACGACATAAACAAATAAATAAACTAGCAGTGACGTTAACCTCTTCTGTTGAAAGTATAGGTGTAGCTAGTTTGGTGTCGTGGTTAAATGTGCAGACTCTGATCTGGGAGAACTGGGTTTGATTTCCCACTCCTCCACTTGCACCTGCTGGATGACCTTGGGCGAGCCATAGCTCTGGCACAGCTGTTCTGGAAAAAGAGCAGTTTCTGTCAGAGCTCTCTCAGCCTCACCTACCTCACAGGGTGTCTGTTGCGGGGAGGGGGAGGGAAAGGAGATTGTAAGCCGCTCTGAGACTCCCTTGGGGAGTGAAGGGCGCGGTATAAATCCAATCTATTCTCTTCTTCTTCTGCTTTACTGATCTAGCAAACTCCTCTTGCTGGACAGCATTGGCACCAATACACTCGACTCCCTCACTTCAGCCTACCATATAATTAATTGGTAACGATCCAGCCAGCCAATATTCCACAACCCAATTACCTCCCATTGTTTTCCCGACAGCTCCCCTCAAAGATTGAGATGTGTACGGCATCTCCAATTAATCTCACAAAATTAGCGGTTTGAGCATTGAGCGGACGAGGCTTCTTGTTTCAACCTTCATGCACAAAGGCGCCAGCATCTCACAGACAAGCAAGATGACAGGAAGTCACGCACAGCTTTGGAAAGCTTGAAGCAACGTTGGGGCAGGGAGCCGCCCATCCCGCGCAATGGGTGGGAATGTCTCTTCGCTCACAGCCCACGAGGACCTCTCTTAACAATCCTTTCACAAATGCCGGGTGCAAACGCAGGGTTCTGGCGCCCTTGGCACAGAAGATCACGTGCTTCAGTGATAAGAAGGAGCCACTGTGGGGAGCAGGAAGAGATGGCGCCTTATGCCTCCTTCTCCCCACAAGAATGCAAGGAAGAGAATGACAGGACATAGACAGGGAAAGCAACGGCCCACATCACGCCAGGCCCTCCTGTTTTCCACCATCCTCCAGAGCTTGCTCGATTTCATGTTTGTGGCATCGAGGACACTGTCCAGCCATCTCATACTCTGCCGCCCCCTTCTTCTTTGACCTTCCGTCTTTCCCAGCATCAGGGTCTTCTCCAGGGAGGGCTCCCTTCTCATTTGGTGGCCAAAGTAGTTGAGCTTCAGCTTCAGGATCTGGCCTTCCGGAGTAAAACCTGGATGTCGTAAGCCAGCAAGGCATATCATATGTTCTTATGAACTGTTAAAATCATAAGGTTGAACTTTGGGTTGTTATTCTGCAAAGGGCGAAATGCACTCTCTGTTGCAGTGAGAGGCTCCAGCCCACAGCAGGAAACTTCCTCCAGAGTTCACACTAACATGGAGACCAGGACTCCATTTCAAAGAGTCCTTCTGTCTCCTTTACGCTGGTCAATTCACACCTTCCCCCAAAGTTCCTGTAAGAGATTATGTTAAGTGATGTTACCAAGCGACTAATCGTCGGCCATCGAGTGACCTCGCCAGAGCCATCGCGAGACAAAGGGTTGGCGCCATGGATCCTAGCAGCTGCCCAGGTGTCAGTTCCTGCTTAGCGCCCAGGTATGCAATATTGACCCCCTCCTTCCTGCCTCCTCCTCCTTATTACACTGACCAATGGTAGGGCTAGTGGGGACGGACCAACTAGTAGGTGTGTCACTGGGATGTGCTCAGCGCAGCCCGCCCCAATACCACCTTTTAAAAGTTCTTACACACTATTCAAGCTTAAGCTCTTAACCCTCCACGTGTTTCTGCTGGTTCAGATCACGCTCCCCATCTTTCCTTTCTATCCCTCAAATCTTCTTTTTGAAAAAGGACCACCCATCTCCAGGACAGGTAAAGTATTACCCAACCAACAAACTTCCTGCTCATGCAACAGTGCTATTTTTCTACCTAAGTTTCCTAGATCTTGAGTGTATGCGTGTATGATTCAGTTTTGTATGCTTGAACAACATTTTATAGTAAACATCATTCAAAGAAACCACTCGGCCTCATTGCCTATTTTCTGGGAACTCCTGGAAGGGGCGGGACCTTGGTATAGCTGGCAAGAACCCGGTATTTTGCCAATTGCTAAGCTTAAATTAAAGCAATTCGGCTAACAAAGTGATATCAGATCATTCTAGGAATTCCCAGAAACTCTATGGCAGGGGTGGCCAACCTGTGGCTCGGGAGCCACATGCGGCTCTTTCACACATATTGTGCGGCTCCTGGCAGGGCGGCTGGGGAAGCAAAGGGGAGGCATGCTTTTCCTTCCTTCCTTCCTTCCTTCCTTCCTCCCTCCCTCCCTCCCATCTATTTGCTTTCCTAGTTTCTCTCTCTCTCTTTCTTTCCACTTCTTTAATTCTTTCTTTCCATCTCTCTCTTTTTCTCTCTCTCTCTCAATATCATTAGCAAACAAATAATATCATTATCAATAACCGGTTTTCCTCATTTGTTTTTATTTTTGGCAGTCCCATTTAATGTTAATAAAAAGCAAATTTGCATATTTTTAAAAATAAAAACGTGTGTGTGATATTTGTTCCTGTCTTGCGGCTCTCAGACATCTGATGTTTATTCTATGTGGCTCTTACGTTAAGCAAGGTTGGCCACCCCTGCTCTATGGTTTTACCCAGCAGTGATGTTGGGTCATCCTAGGAATTCCCAGGAACTATGGTTTTACCATAGTGTTTCTGGCAATTACAAGAACTACTAGAAATCTAGATCAAAGTGGGCAGCCGTGTTGGTCAGAAGCAACAAAACAGTTAGAGTCCAGTAGCAAGGCGCCATTGGACTCCAACTTTGTTCTACTAGAAATCTAGATTACTAGAACTAACCAATGCCACTTCCTGATTTCCCCTGGAAATGATGTCAAAGTGCACACGACGGCAACAAGGTGTTTGGGTTTTTTTTTTTAAAAAAAGAATCCCCCCCGCTCAGAGCAAGCAGCCTGGTCCAAGTATTATTTTTTCCCCTCTGCTAGGGCTTCTTGCCAGAGCCTTGATCACATTATTAATTTCCAAGGGTTTTTTTTTTGATGAGTAATACCTTGAGAACCGACTTTTAAAAAGAAGGGCGGCTATTTCCCTGCCTCTTGATCTTTGGCACCCTCCCTGGAAATCCCACATGCGGAGTCAACATACAGAATACCCTCCTTTTTAGATCAATCTTCCGCCGGCTATTCGGGTCACGGAGTCGTTTGAACTGCCCTGGCCCCAGGAGGTGGGAAAGCAAAAATCCTCAGAAGTTCCCAAACTTTTCTGATCTTTTCTAGGCCATGTTTAATTAAGACAAAATTTCAGACAGCACTCTTCCCCCTTCCCGGGTAAGTTTCACACGCTCGATTATTTATAATGTCATGTCTGAAAATAGCAGATAGTCATGTAACGTAAGGAATAGTAGAATGTAATATAGTTTGGAATGGTAGATTGGAATGTATTTCTCTGGTTTGGGGACCGGGGAGAGAATTCTACACAACCAATCACTCCACTGCAAAGAAGAGGTTGCTGCAGGTCCCTAGGTACGGTGGGCTTTTGGGGGCTCCGCCCCCTTCCTTACAGGCACAGCTCCATAAATGCTTTTTTCAATCACTTAAAAATATGTTTTGAAAGATGTGTGCTCCTTTAAGCAGCGTGGGGTGCTGTAGTTGACTAATTCCCGCACTGAGCATGGGGGTTGGAGTAGGTGACCTCTATGGTCCCTTCTAACTCTGGGTGCATTCAGACGCGCACATTTGATCCGTTTCGAAATGCTTTGAAATACAGGTTGCTTACCTGTAATTGGAGATCTTCGAGTGGTCATCTGTGCATTCACACCTCTGGGATAAAGTGCGCCTGCGCCGATCCCGATCGGTAATCTTCAAAGCCTAACGGATTTTTGCGCCAGCTCCCCGGTCACGTGCACGTCCCACTGCGCATGACCCGGGGAGAGGCACGAGGATCCCGCCAGTTCCTTCTGACCGCTGCTAACAGCCCCCAAAGAAAAAGTGAGGGAGACCGAAAGCAGAGGGGAAGGAGGGCGGGTGGTGTGAATGCACAGATGACCACTCGAAGATCTCCAATTACAGGTAAGCAACCTGTATATCTTCTTCGTGGTCTCTGTGCATCACACCTCTGGGAGAATAGCGAGCAATAAACACCACATACCTGGAGGTGGGTGCTGGAGGTCTCACATCTGAGCTGCTTGCAGGACTGCACGGCCCACCACAGTACGCTGATGGACACGGACATCTAGGGCGTAGTGCTTCACAAACGTGTGAGGGGACGCCCACGTTGCAGCATTGCAGATGTCTCCCAGGGGAATGCCCTTGAGGAATGCTGTGGAAGTAGCCACGGCTCGAGTGGAGTGTGCCCGGAGGGACGCCGGCAGTGGCCTTTTGGCCAGAAGATAGGCGAGTTTTATCGTCTCAACTATCCACTTCGAGAGTCTTTGAGACGACAGTTTCTGTCCCTGCCTGGGCAAGGCATAAGAAATAAAGAGAGCTGGAGACTTGCGAAAGGATTTTGTCCGGTGCAAGTAGAAAGACAAGGCTCTCTTGACATCTAAAGTGTGTAGACTACGTTGCGTTGGGTCCTGGGGATCAGGAAAAAATACCGGCAAGGTGATATCTGCCCCTATATGGAAGTCCGACACTATTTTAGGCAGGAAAGCGACATCTGGAGCCAAAGTGACGGCATTATGATGAAACGCGAGGTATGGTGGGTCGCAACGGAACGCCGAGAGCTCACTCACGCGTCGAGTAGACGTGATGGCCACCAAAAATGCAACCTTCCATGACAAAAGCTGAAGACTGCATGAGGCCATGGGTTCGAAGGGTTTTCCCATCAGCTTAGTGAGAACCAGGGGCAAGTCCCATGCCGGGACTGGTGTCCGCACTGGGGGATAGAGGCGATTCATTCCCTTGAGGAATTGTTTCGTTGTTGGGTGGGAAAACACCGAATAGCCATCAATCTTAGGATGATTGACTGAGATGGCTGACAAGTAGACTCGGATAGATGAGTGACACAGTCCCCTGTCCTTACATGACAGGAGGAAACCAAAAACATCTTTAAGTCCAGCGGGGACTGAGGGTCGTCCCACAGACGCCAGGAAAGTTAAAAATTTAGTCCATTTTGACTCATATGAACGTCGAGTGGAGAGTTTGCGGGAGTTCAGTAGCACTTGAGCAATGCGTGATTCTAACCCTAAGTTTGGATCAGCCACGCTGTCAATTTTAACTTGGGCACATCGTGGTGCAGTACTTGGCCCCCGCACATCCCGAGGAGGTCCGGGTCCGTCGGGAGATGGAGATACGTCCCTCGTGAGAGGCGGAGGAGCGTGGGGAACCAGGGTTGTCTCGGCCACCATGGGGTGACGAGAATTGCCCACGGTCGCTCTGTCAACAGTTTGTGGACTACTCTCGGAATGAGAGGGATTGGGGGAAATAGGTACAACCGTTTCCCTGTCCACCGGAAGAGGAGACCGTCTCCGAGAGAGGTCGGGTCCGTTCCCGCTCTGGAACAGAATAGATGGCACTTCTTGTTCTCCCGAGAGGTGAATACATCCACGGATGGATGTCCCCAATGGTCGAAGATCGGAGTCAGGTAGAGGGGGTTCAGCTCCCACTCGTGTAGGGATGCTCCTCCTCTGCTTAGGAAGTCCGCTTGGACGTTGAGTAGTCCTGGGAGATGAGTCGCCACTAGGTGAATATCTAGCGCCTGGCACTCGTTCCACAGCTCTATCGCTAACCGGCAAAGTGCACGGGAGACCGTCCCGCCCTGGCGGTTGATGTAAAACATAGTGGTGGTGTTGTCCGTAAGGACAGTCACCGTTTTCCCCGTTAGGGATTGGCGGAAAGATCTCACTGCGTAGAGAACTGCCAGCAGCTCTAAGAAATTGATATGGTTGTGCGCCACAGAGGGGTGCCACCTGTCTCCCACACCTACACCTTCCAGGTGAGCTCCCCAGCCCCATAGGGATGCATCCGTGGTGACGGTCGCTGAGGGGGGTGGAAGCCGGAAAGGTGCACCTGAGTGTAAATTCTGGGGCACAAGCCACCAACTCAGGGTCTCCAGGACCTGGGTAGATATCTGGAAACGTTTGGAGAGGGAGTGGAATTTGGGGCGGAAACGCCTCAAGAACCAAAGCTGCAGTGGTCTCATTCGCAATTTGGCGAAGGGAATTACTGCCATTGTCGTGGCCATCAGGCCTAGCAGGCGAAGGACTTGTTTGGCTGTAGCCTCCTTGGTCTCTTGGATAGCCTGGAGAAGGGAGAC
Source organism: Lepidodactylus listeri (assembly GCA_029233225.1). Classification (NCBI taxonomy): domain Eukaryota; kingdom Metazoa; phylum Chordata; class Lepidosauria; order Squamata; family Gekkonidae; genus Lepidodactylus; species Lepidodactylus listeri. The sequence goes on along the minus strand of JARCFY010000021.1, from coordinate 5,771,082 downwards.
TATATCCGCTGCTCTGTTGGGGGGTAGGAATGCCCTGCATTGCAAGGAGTCCAGGATAGCTCCGATAAACTGAACCCGTTTGGAAGGGATAAGCATGGACTTTTTGAGGTTTATAGTCAACCCTAGTAATTCTAGGGTGTGAAGGGTAGTAGAGATGTGGTTCTGTAGTTCCGTCGTAGAAGGGGCGACTAGAAGCCAGTCGTCCAGGTAGGGGTAAAGGTGGACACCTTGGAGTCTCAGGTGTGCCGCTACTACTGCCATAAGCTTCGTGAAGACACGAGGAGCTGTAGAGAGGCCGAAGGGTAGGGCCTTGTACTGGAAGTGACGCGGACCGATCGCAAAGCGTAGGTACCGTCTGTGTGACGGGTGGATCGTCACATGAAAGTATGCGTCCTTTAAGTCCAGCGTCACCATCCACACGTTGGCTTCTAGTAGCGGTAGGATGGTCTGTAGAGTGGTCATACGGAATTTCTTGTAGGTGATGAACGCATTGAGGTTCCGCAGATCTAATATGGGACGAAGTCCGCCATCCTTTTTTGGGACCGTGAAGTAGCGGGAGTAGAACCCCCGCTGAAGGTGTTTTGTTGGTACCTGTTCTATGGCATCCTTTAAGAGGAGGGCTTCGACTTCCGACGATAGGGTGTCGGAGGGAGGGGTGGTTACGAAATACGATTCTTGTGGAATCTGGAAAAATTCTATTCTGTAGCCTTCTGCTACAACCGACAGTGCCCATTTGTCTGTCGTGATACGTTGCCATGCTAGTAGGAAGGGGGATAGACGGGTGGGAATATCGGAGCGAATGGGAGAGTCAAAGACTCTGCTTGTTCGGCTTGGGTGGTTTAGTCTTGGAAGCGGACGGGAATCGTGGCTTATGGCCATAAGGTTTCTGCTGATAGACAGTAGACGGTGGTCTCTGCCATTGGGGTTCAGTGGGAGATCTTCGCGGTTGCTGTTTGGACCAAGATCTCTGCCATGTCTTCTGCTTCTGTTGTCTCGGTTGTGAAACACCCAAGTTACGAGATGTTTTGATGCTCTTATCTAAATCATGAAGAACTGTGTCCGTCGTGGAGCTGAACAGTCCTTCACCCTCGAAAGGGAGATCTTCCACTAAGGACTTAGTGTCTTGTGGAAGCGAAGTCGACCTCAGCCAGGCGTGGCGACGAAGGGCGACTGCTGAAGTGAGTGTCTTGGACGTGACGTCTGCAGCATGCTTGGATGCGTTAAGCTGATGCTTTGCTAGCACCATGCCTTCCCTCTGGATCTTCCTTGCAAGGCGTTGCTTGTCCTCAGGAAGCTGAGCCAGAAGAGGTGTCAGCTGTTCCCATAGGGAGTACTGGTACCTGCTCATGCAGGCTGTGTAGTTTGCCGTTTTTATGCCCAATGCACCGGCTGAATAAAATCGTCTTCCGAAAGAATCTAGTTTCCGTCCCTCCTTGTCCAAGGGGGAGGAATGTCCGCTACGTCCCCTAGTCGAGGGGGTCACGACGACTGAGTTGGGCTTGGGGTGGATGAATAGGAATTCTGCCCCTGGCTCTTGGAGCCTATACATGTGGTCCAACCTCTTGTTTGAAATTGGGGTTGAGGAGGGGTGGCCCCAGGATTCTTTGGCAGTGCTCAAGAGCACCGAAATTAGTGGCAACGCTACCGCGGTGGATGTGTCCATCTGTACGATATCGAAGATGGCATCGGTAGCGGTAGGCGTTGGTTGGACCGTGGCAAGCGCCAAGGAATGTGCCATTCGTTTGATAAGTTCTCCATAGGATTTCACGTCCTCGGAGGGGGAGATTGGTAGATTTTCAGCCACATCAGGGGATGGTGACGGCTGGATGGGAGATTCGTCATCGGATGATTCGGGAGATTCGGGTATCGAATGGTCGGAATGTTCGGAGGGAGACATAGGGGTCGACGGATCTGGCTGATAAGGAGGGAGGTCGATATCGGGTGATGTGGGTATCGGCATCATTAGTTTCGGTATCGGTTTCGGTTTCGGTAACGGTATCGGAGTCGGAGGCGGGGCCGGGGGATCTCGGCATCGGGAGACTCTTGACGACGTCGATTGGCGATCCCACTCCGCTGGGTACCATTGTGGAGGTGGCGGGTAGGAGGAACCATACAGGTATCGCCATTGACGGACGTCCCACGGCACCGAAGATGGGGGAAGGCGCCAGTCTCGCTCGCCTCTCGGTGCCGGCATCGGGTCAGGCCCTGTCTCGGGACTGCTGTGAGGGATCTGCGTCAGCTCGATGTCGGGTTCCGAATCCGTGAGCTGGATGGGTCGCGGCATCGGGGAGACGGGGCTGCCCCGGGGTCGCTCGCGCCCAGGAGGGTCAAGCTGTGGAGACCCGTGCTGGGTCATGTCGGACGCGGGATGCGTCGACGAAGCACTCGAGGTTTTGTGCTTCAGCTTGCCCTTACCCTCTTTGCCCTCCTTACGCTTCTTAGCGGGAGTTCGTGGCAGTGAGAGGGGTCTTTTCGATGCCGACTTCTCGGTGCCGGAAGGGCTTCGCATCGGTGGCGACGTCGGGCCCGTCGGTACCGATGGGGATGTTGCCGAGGCGTCGGCTGCGGACATCTTCGGTGACAACGCTGCCTCCAAGAGGGCCACTCGGAGTCGGGCCGCCCGGTTCTTCCGAGTTTGTTTGGAGAACGCGGCGCAACTCGAACAGGAGTCGACGCGATGCGACTCGCCTAGGCACAGCAAGCAGAGGGGGTGTTTGTCTGGGGGGGGGATTTTACTCCCACACTTAAGGCAGCGTTTAAAGAAACCCCACCGCTGGGCCATAGGCCGAGCGGGGAGTGGAAGGAGGAGAATCCAAAGAGAGTCCAGAAAAACAGTCCGTAGGTCAAGTAAAGTCCAAGAAATCAGTCCGAAAGGCCTTTCCAAAGTTGGAAAAAGAAGAAACGAAAGTTAACTACCGACCGGAGCGGAGAGGGGGTCCTCACGACGCGGCGGTCAGAAGAGAACTGGCGGGATCCTCGTGCCTCTCCCCGGGTCATGCGCAGTGGGACGTGCACGTGACCGGGGAGCTGGCGCAAAAATCCGTTAGGCTTTGAAGATTACCGATCGGGATCGGCGCAGGCGCACTTTATCCCAGAGGTGTGATGCACAGAGACCACGAAGAAGATATGGATCAAATGTGCACAATCAGACAGCCGCAGCTGCCTCCCGTCCCCAGCCGTCACTTACCGTACCAAATTCCAGAGTGAAGCATGGCGTTTTTGAGACCAGGTCCTGAGGTGGTTTCTCCCATGCACTTCCGGCTCAAGCCGCGTTTTCCGCTGTGTGATAGCGGAGCCGTCGTCGAGCCACTTCCGGGTCTTTAAATCCGCCCCCACGGAAGCTTCTGGCTTCCGCTTTTTGCCCGCCACTTTTTTTGTGCATTGGCGATACGCACATAAGTGCTTCTCTGCCTTCCCGTAATTTTTTTTTTTTTAATGGCCACTACTTCTTTGGCCGAGGACAGATTGGCAGTCTCGGCCGCTCTGCCTCTGCTTCAGAAGCGGAGGCAGAGCGGTCGTTCTGACGGCCGCATCTGCCCCCAGGAGGCGGCCCGGACACATCGCGTCCGGTGCCGCGCTCCTCCCGCACCAGCCGAGTACCACTTCAAAGTGATGCTCGGCTGCTGCAGCGCGGCGCGCGCGTTCCACCTGCCAGAGCGAGTGTGAACGCGCGCGGGCAGGGGCAGCCGCGTGGCGTCTGCCCGCCGCTGCAGGAAGCCACCCACAGTCTGAACACTGCGGGCGGCTTCCTTCTGGCGGCGTGCGAATGCCGCGCCGCGGGGAAAATTCCCCCCGCCCCAGTCTGTCTTCAGCCTTTGTTCAGGATCCCAAGTAGACCAGTTTCGGGGGAAAAGTTTAAAGGGACGTGTTCTTTCAGGGCAGGGAAGTCACGGTGATTGTGTAACTGAGAGGCTTTGCTCTCCTGCTTTTGCGCATGTGCAAGATTGTATTTTCAGTTGATTGCTTAGGCGCATGCGCAAGCGGGGAATTTTTTTTTTCTTTTATAAGCCTGACACATGCTCCTGTGTAGATGCTGGGGAGCCTCTTGAATGCGCGTCGAAGTGGGGTGAGTATGATCGCGATGGTCCAGAGCGGGGCGTTTTGAGCCGGTTTGAGCACGCCGTCTGAACGCACCCTCTGTGTCAAGAAACTGGTCTCCTTTAAGAGAGTTTTTCTGCCTAAGTGTCAGTTTCCTTGACTACAGACGTCATCATCCCCACCTGCCGGCTTGTTCTCAAAATTGTTGCTGAGGCTGGCAGAAGTGATTAACTTGCAGCAGCTGAGAATTGTCATCTATAGTGATTGACAGCTTGCAATTCAGAGATCCATCCTGGCAACAGCTTTCGATTGGCTAAATGGCTTTTCCTTCTGCACTGAGAACTTCAGCCCCACTGGGGAAAAAATCTGCTCCAGAAGCCACAAAATCCTGGCAATGGGTCTGAGCTGCTGTAAGGTAACCTCCATGCTTTTTTTTTTTTGGTCACTTTGGTCCAATGGTTTCCCCAATAATCCAGTGGTTTCCCAATAAGAACAAGCCAATGAAAAATTCTGGCTGCTTCTAGGAAAAAAGGGAAGAAGAGAAGATAGCATTTCCTGCAGCCACCTACAGCTGGCAATGATGAACAAAAGACATCATAAGAAGACAGAACCTCTGCCACAACCCTCTTTTGTGGAACAGTACTTTTTTTTAATCTAGTCCAGGAAGCTGCCACTGCAAGTTCCCCTTCCTGGACTCCTACTGATTTAAAAAATTCTTGAATGCAGCATCCTTCGTTCCGTTGGGCTAAACCCGACCCTTCTTTCCAAAAAAGAGCTCCCACTTCCCAAACACTCCAGTCGCATCTCTACCACCCATATCACCCCAGACAATATGAAGCCCCTCAGACATAACTCTCCAAACATCCTCTTCCAGGAGCCCCTAACGAATGCATTTTATATCGCTGCATACAGATGTGTGTATTTCCCAGAGGGGTAGCCGTGTTTAACGCCTGTAGCAGCAAAACCAAAACCAGCGGAGGGCCCTAAAAAGCCTAACATTTCTTCTCGGTGCCTCTGAGGAAGTGAGCTCTGACTCAGGAAAAGCTTGTGCTGGAATCAATTTCATTTGTCTTTAAAATGCCACTGGAGCTGGGTATGTCCACACACGCAGACCGGCGAGCGCTCTTCCCTCTGTCTTTTATGCACCGCCTCATCACTCGGGTTACCTCCATGCTTGAAAGGAGACAGATGGAGTGTAACGGCAGGGTCTCAGTTAATTACTCTCAGCATTCTACAGTTAAGGATACATCCGTCCATCCATCTCCCAATTCTGACGTATTTATTTCCTTCACTATGTTTTCCCCCAGAACTAAAACCAAAGAAATGGTAACCAAATAAACTAAGCTTGTTATTCCTGTTTGATCCTTGCATCTGTTAAACACCTTTTCTTATGCTAATTTGCTGCTCTCACCCTCTTTCTAAAGGTATGAACAGGTAATTTCCATTTCATTGTATCTGAGGAAGTGTGCACCCCCCAAGACTCCAACACGAAGAAGAAGAAGAGGAGGAGGAGGAGGAGGAGATTGGATTTATACCCTGCCCTTTACTACCCAAAGGAGTCTCAGAGCAGCTTACAATCTCCTTTCCATTCCCCTCCCCACAACAGACACCCTGTGGGGTAGGTGGGGCTGAGAGAACTCTTTCGAGGACTGCTCTTGAGGACTGCTCTGACAGAACTTGTGACTGACCCAAGGTCACTCAGCTGGCTGCATGTGGAGGAGTGGGGAATCAAACCCAGCTCTCCCAGATTAGAGTCCGCACTCCTAACCACTAGAAGAAGAAGAAGAAGAAGAAGAAGAAGAAATTGGATTTATACCCCACCCTTCACTAACTTGGAGTCTCAGAGCGGCTTACAAACTCCTTTTCCCTTCCCCTCCCCACAACAGACACCCTGTGAGGTAGGTGGGGCTGAGAGAACTCTTTCCCAAGCTGTCCTTGAGGGAACAGCTGGTACAGAGCTATGGCTTGCCCAAGGTCATCCAGCCAGGTGCAAGTGGAGGAGTGGGGAATCAAACCCGGTTCTCCCAGATGAGAGTCCGTGCACTTAACCACTACACCAAACTGGCTCTCACTGGCTCTACACCAAACATTTACACCATGATGGACTGGGGCGGGGGGAGCTTGTAACATTTGTGACACTCACTGTCTTCCCCATGGGGCCAGCCCTCCTTTTTAACACAGTGAGGCATTTAAAAAACGTGGCTCTTGCTCCTGGCACCAGTGTCCTAGTAGGCCAGTCCAATGAGACACCAGATAACATTTCTCAAGACCCTTTGTGGACACACCTGAAGCTGCCTTCTTCCACGGAACCGGACCCTCAGTACATCCAGGTCAGTGCTGTCTACTCAGACTGGCGGTGGCTCTGCAGGGTCTCCCATCACCTTCTACCACGTTTGGTTAATTGGAAATGCTGGGGAATCGGACCTGGGACCTTCCGCATGCCCAGCTGGTCCTCTTCTGCTGAGCCATGGCCCCTCCATGAATGAAGCTGCCATAGACTGAATCAGAACTTTGGTCCATCAAGTTCAGTCTTGTCTACTCAGACTGGCAGCAGCTCTCCAGGGTCTCAGGCGGAGGTCTTTCTCATCACCTCCTACCTGGTCCTTTCAACTGGAGATGCCAGGGATTGAACCTGGGACCTCCTGCATGCCAAGCAGATGCTCTGCCACTGAGTCATGGCCCCTCTTTACAGCTCTTAAGGGTCTCAGGTGGAGGTCTTTCCCATCACCTACTGCCTGGTCCTTTTAACTGGAGATGATGGGGATTGAACCTGGGACCTCCTGCGTGCCAAGCAGAGGCTCTGCCACTGAGCCACAGCCCCTCTTTACAGCTCTCCAGGGTCTCAGGTGGAGGTCTTTCCCATCTCCTACTGCCTGGTCCTTTTAACTGGAGATGATGGGGATTGAACCTCGGACCTTCTGAATGCCAAGCAGAGGCTCTGCCACTAAGCCACGGCCCCTCTTTACAGCTCTCCAGGGTCTCAGGTGGAGGTCTTTCCCATCACCTTCTGCCTGGTCCTTTCAACTGGAGATGCTGCCGGGGATTGAACCCGGGACCTTCTGCATGCCAAGCAGATGCTCTACCACTGAGCCACAGCCTTTCCCGAAGCTTGGCTCTGAGACGAAGCACTGCTCCCAAAGAAGCTTCAGGAGGTCACAGGGCATAATGAACCCCACCCATTCCCACCAGGAGCTGTGGGCACCCTGCATCTCCGTGTGGCATTTTTCCCAGTCACCCTTCAGGCGCTGCAGGGATCCCAAGAAACGGGGAAACGATCCTTGCTTTTCAAAGATGGACGAGATGAGGCAGAAATCCAGATGGAGCTCTGTCTGTTCAGTCGGTGACAGAGCCCGCATTTGAAGTCCTGTCTCCCGAGAGATCACCCACAGCGATCTGGGGTCTGTTCTGCTGAGAACTGTGCACTTCCGCTTCAAGACGCTGGCTGTTTTTGGTACGACGCACAGTTACCCTCCCTGGGACGGGTCTCTGGCTAACAGAGGCCAGGTCTTTGTCTAGGCCCGGCAGGGGAATTTCTGGCCTGGCGGGTACCTCCGACGACGACACACGAATCGCCTGCTGCAAACGGTGACAGAAGCATTCCGTTACTAAGCAACGGAACTCCTTCTCTCATCCTCCCTTCCCTCCCTCCCTTTCTTTCCCCTTCTGCGCTGCTTAATAATAAAAAAAGTCTGGCTTTTGAATGCGTCTGGCTTTGCCGGCAACCCCGCCGTCTTCTGGGGAGGCTCTACTGCTCCAACAGCGATGCTGTGCAACCGGGAGACGTCGCCAAAAGATGCCCAGCTCCAGTAATGAAGGCCCTGGCCCCCCCGACCCCAAAGGCAGAGGCCTGTTTTAAAGGAAGCCTCCTGGGCGGCTCTGCTCAGACACAACTGTTCCTCGCCTCAGGTTGTGAGGAAATCAGGCAAATCCCCCCAACAAAAACTGGTGGCGGCGGACTCTTCTTCAGTGGCACAGCTGTAATTGAGAAGCAGACCTGGCTTGTCAGAAAAAAAAAAATCAGTCTTCCAGCTGTAGAACTGAAGAGAGCCCCAAATGGGGCAAGGCCTGCTGGCCAGCTGGAGCCCCGTTCCAGCCAGGGGCAACCTGACGCAAGTCTCAGCCCCAGTTTTCTCTCTCAAAATGGGAACACGACAATCCCTCCAAGTAACTGTCCGCTTGTAATCAGGACAACCCCTGACCAGGCTGGCCCAGCCTAGCCCAATCTTGGAAGCTAAGCAGGGTTGGCCCTGCTTAGGACTTGGATGGGAGACCTCCGAGGAAGTCCAGGGTCAGGACACTTGCTGCCGGGAAGTATCTGAGAGCCAGTTCTGGTGTAGTGGTTAGGAGTGTGGGTGCTAATTTGGGAGAACCAACTTTGAATCCCCACTCCTCCACATGCAGCTGCTGGGCAACCTTGGGTCAGTCACAAGTTCTCTCAGAGCTGTTCTGGAAAAAGCAGTTCTTGAACGAGCTCTCTCAGCCCCACCTATCTCACAGGGTGTCTGTTGTGGGGAGAGGAAGGAGATTGTAAGCCACCTTGAGACTCCTTCAGGTAGTGAAGGGCAGGGTATAAATCCATCTCTTCTCTTCTTCTTTTTATACCCCACTTTCCTCTCCCTTAAGGAGTCTCAAAACGGCTTACAATTGCTTTCCCCTTCCACTCCCCACAACAGCCACCTGGTGAGGTCAGTGGAGCTGAGACAGTTCCAAGAAAACTGTGACAGGCCCAAGGTCACCCAGCAGGCTTCCTGTGGAGGAGTGGGGATTCAAACCTGCTTCTCCAGATCAGAGTCCACCACTCTTAACCATTACCTCCAGGCCGGGCCTGGAGTTCTCTCGAAACTACAACCAAACTCCAGACTACAGAGATCAGTTTCCCTGGGACAAAATGGCGGCTGCAGCTCTCCATTGGACTTTACAGAATCACACTGCTGCTGAGCTCAACGCCCCCCGCCCCCAACCTCCACGTTCCCCAGGTTCCTTCTTCTGCAGTTTCCCAAGCCAGAGTCGGCGACTGTATTTCAGAGCAAAATAAATGGCACTGACCTTGATGGGACAGAGCCGGTCTAACGCCGAGGAAACCATCCGCAGGGCCCAGGGGCTCAGCCGACAAGATTAGAAAACTGACCGCCAGCCGTCTTACCTGTCCACCCTGCAAGGCAGCAGCAGTGCCCCATGACCGGATCACACCCGTCTGCGTGGCTGCAGTCACAGCGCTCACTGCAGTTCAGGCCGTATGTCCCCTCCTTCCGCAACGAGAAACAACGGGGGTGGGGAGGAGAGGTCTCTCAGTCTGACATCGAAAACGAGACGTGCAAAAAAACCTTTTTGTGAGCTTCTCTGGGGTGCACGGCTGCTTTCTTGGACTTGTCGCAGCCAGACTTGGTTGCGGGAGCAAAAACAACTTCCATTTCCTCTGGGTCTGTGAGGGGCTGGGGGCGGGGGGATGCTACCACCGCCACCACCCCCTACTTGGGTCAGGCTGGTTTTGGCTGGGACCCTTTTAATATTAGAAGGTGTTTGTAGCATGGGCATGGGTCCCTTCGCCCGTCCAGTCAGGCCAGTCCTCAAGACATCAAGTCTTGACTGCTTGATATCCTGAAACTTGGGGTCTGATCCAGCCCAGCGCTCTGGGGCCACCCTTGAAGAGTGTTCGGATGCTGCAGCTAGTGCAGAATGCTGCAGCTAGACTGCTGGTTAGGACCCGCAATGGGGAGCGTGTGACCGGATAATACAGCAATTACCCTGGCTACGGATCCTCTCCCAAACCCATATCCAAGGAGTTGGTTTGGGCCTTCAAAGCCCTACATCGCTTGGGACCAGGGTTTCTGAAGGACCGCCTTCTCCCAGATGTTCCTGCCCAGGAATTAAGACCGCAGGGAGAGGCCCTCCTGACCTTTCCATTGACCAAAGAAGCTCGTCTGTTGGACGCACAAGACAGGGCCTTTTCAGCGGCAGCCCCGTGATAATGGAACAGCCTCCCCAGGGAGGTGCACCTGGTCCCCTCACTTTCGATCTTTAGGAGGCAGCTGAAGGCAGTTTCATTTAGGACTGCATTAGATTAATTTACTAGCAGTCCTCACCGGTGTTCCTTCTAAGCTGAGTTAGTGTGAGCTAGCTCACAGTTTTTTAGCCTCCGGCTCACACATTTTTGTCTCGGCTCAGGAAGGATGGCTCCAAAGCAAACTAATTTCTGCAGCAGCCAAATCGCTCGCTCACAACTTTAATGCCAGGAGCTCACAAAGTAGAAGTCTTTGCTCACCAGACTCCACAGCTTAGAGGCAGCATTGGTCCTCACTTGTGATTTGAATTTTTAAAATGGATTTTATGTATTTTATCTATATTGTAAGCCACCTTGAACTCTGGAAGGAAGGAAGATGGCTAATAATGGAAGGAAGGAAGGAAGGAAGGAAGGAAGGAAATAAATTTAGGCATTTTCCATGCATGGCCTCTGGCACATTATTTGAAAACCGTTTTCCAGCTGCATTCTTTGTCTAAGGCTCTTGTGGTGTAACTGCAAAGGCACTGATCACACCAAGACTTACAGGGCAGGGCTGGTTGCAGAAATCTCCTTGCCACCCAGGTGAGCAAAGGCAGAATCCGTCCACGGGGTTGCAGGCTGCTCCATTGGCACAGAAACACGTCTGGTTGCAGTTGAGTCCCCAAGTGCCACTCGGGCACGGGATGGAACAATCCGCTCCCTGCCACCCTAGAACGAGACAGAGAAGAAAAACGATGCGGCCGTCAATGCCCTCCTTCCCTGGCGCATGCCCCCTCTCTTCCTTTTGGAAAACAGCACCTGTTCTAGAGAGAGTGTTTGTGTGTGCAGCACACCCACTTCTAATGCGCATCCAGATTTATTTGCGTGCAGTAGGACAGAGCGCCCCCGAGGAAACAGGGCGGCTGTTGGTCATCCAGGGAGAGGGCTAGTCTCGAAAGGTTTTCCTGCCATGTGAAACAGAGGAGGAAAAACAACTATTTTCAGTGACTCAAACAGGGGTCCGTTGGAGCGGGAGCACACAGGAGCGCAGCTCCGGGAGTGAGGAGCCCAGGGGGCGGGCACATGACCAAGCCCCGCCCCCTCCTCGGCTTCCCCGAGCAGTGCAGAGGCGCAGCGCCCCGGGGAAAGCCCTGCTAGGGTCTTTATTGATTTTAATGTTTTGTTTTAATAGTGATAATTTTATCATTGTTCCTTTTATGACTGTGTGCTGCTTTTCCAGAGACTTGCTCAAGGTGGCATATAAATTTTCTAAGTATACCATTTTTTATCTGGGCACATGGCACATAAGTACTGGAGAAATTTCACCAACCCTTCAGCAGCTTCCACCCCATCAGTTTGGTGTAGTGGTCAGGAGTTGGACTCTAATCTGGGAGAACCGGGTTTGATTCCCCACTCCTCCACGTGCAGCTGCTGGTGTGACCTTGGGCCAGTCACAAGATCTCTCAGAGCTGTTCTCTCATGAGCAGTTCTCAAAAGACCTCTCTCAGCCCCACCTACCTCACAGGGTGTCTTGTTGTGGGGAGGGGAAGGGGAAGGGATGGGTGGTGCACATGTCCTGGGAATCTCAAGTCTACTTGAAACCTGGTGGTTTCAAGGGAGCAGGAAGAGGATGCGGGTGTGTTCTTTACACTTATTTTTATTACACAAAGTATTGGATGGGGAAGGGAATGGAGGAAGAGCAGGTCAGTTTCACTCACCTGTGGAGTGGAGCCTGAGGGGTGGGTGTTGCCTTCTGACACACTTCCGGTATGTTAGGGGGTGTGGCATATGCAAATGAGCTATGCTAATGAGCTCCTGCGCCTATTTTTCTACGAAATGACCCCTGGACTCAAACGATCTGAAAGTGAATCTGGGGGAACAGGCCTTGGGCCACTTCCCACACATCACTCGATTCCTCCCCTCTCGTGATTCAATTCTGTGAACAGACACCACTGAAAAGCATTGTGTTGGGTGGCATACGAACATCCTGCTATCTCACCGTCGAGGGCTGGCCCCGGTATGGATCCAAAATGGGCCCAGTGCTAGCTACAAATGCCGCTTCTGCGAGCCTGAGTGACCCAACAGGTTTGCGCAGATGTTGAACGGTGAAAAGAATTGGGGATTAACACCTTCGCATGCTAGAAGTGATACCTGCGCATGTGGCTACAGTGGGGGTAAAAATCTAAGGTCACGGATGGCCTACGGAGTTGCTATAGTACCACAACATGGCATGGGGAGGAGGAGGAGAGGAGGGTGGAAGGAAGTGGAGCTGGTGGGAGGGAGGGACTTTTCTCCCCATGCGTGCTGCCCCACTCTGGCTCCACTTCCCTCCCTTCCCATCCACTGGTTCTACTTCCCCTTCCTTCGTCCCTTCTTTGTGCGGAAGGGCTCTGAAAGCTTTCGACCTATGATGACCTGTTCACACATGTGGGTCGCCGCCGCTTGAGCTTCCTTCCTTTTTTTTTATGAGCTTCCTTCCGTCAAGTGACAGATGTGCGCGTGTGAAGTGGCAATTCACATGGACTTATGCCAGCGTGGTCCCATTCTGGGGGAAATCCCCAACCCCACCGACTCTGCACCCAAGGCCACTGTTTACAACTGGAATGACTGCGGAGCTCCCGACGATAATTCACGGCAATTATGTAGCAGGGAAAGTGTGATTTATGCTGCCGCTGCAACGGGAGAACCTTTACCTTCTCTGCAAAAGCACCCCCCGTCCACTGGGGAGCAGGCCCCGTCATTCCTGCAGCTACAAATCGACGAGCAGCTGACTCCGTAGGTCCCGGGCCCACAAGTGACCGAACAGTCTTCTCCCTGCAAACAAAACGGAGACCAAGCTGAGGCAGAGAAGCAGAAGAAGAGGAGACTGGATTTATACTCCGCCCTTCACTCACTTGGAGTCTCAGAACAGCTCACAATCTCCTTTCCCTTCCCCTCCCCACAACAGACACCCTGTGAGGTAGGTGGGGCTGAGAGAGCTCTGAGACAACTGTCCTTGAGAGAACAGCTCTGACAGAACTGTGGCTTGCCCAAGGTCATCCAGCAGGTGCAAGTGAAGGAGTGGGGAATCAAAGTTCTCCCAGATTAGAGTCCGCGCACTTAACCACTACACCAAACTGGCTCTCAAGCACCAAGTTTGGGAAGCAGGGCCATCACAGCACAGGACATAATCTCTCAAGCAGGCCCGTAGCTACAGCGGGGCATGTCGGGGCCCGACCCCTCGACTTACTGCCAAGGCCCCCCAACTTCCCATCCAGCCCAGGCCCCCTGACTTCCAATTTTTTATTTCATTTGTAGTGCTCCCTTGAGGGGGGCTGTCTGTGCAGGGTGCCCCCCGATTTATTTAAAGGCCCCCCAAATTAAAAAAAACACCTGGCTTCAGAACATGAGAAACGTGGCTGCGCTGGCATCTAAAATTCCATGCTAAAGAATTCCATGCTAAAGAAAGGGGAGAATGTGGCTGTGCAAAGTTATTATTTACTCAAAACTATTTATTAACATCTTTTTCCCGCCGGATGCTCAAGGCAATGCAAAGTAATGCTAGATCTGCAGATGAACCACCATGAAATGAATTAAAATTACATTTAAACTGAACAGCGATAATAAACTAGATGACCATTAGAGTGGAGCTGGATCTACAGGAGACCCAGGGGGTGCTGCTGAACAACGTCTCCTCCTAATAGCTAGCAAAACCGAACCTGAGATGTGATGGAGCCACAGTTTTTGTTATCCCTGTCCTGGCCTGGCAGCCAGCAAAGCCCAGCAGAGCAAGGAGGGAGGGAGGGAGAGGAGACAACGCCCCAGGGTTGCTGATCTGGAAGAGGGGCGGCCCTGAGTCATCTCATATTTTCAGGAAAGCAATAGAAGCCCAGTCTGGAAATGCTTTCGTGATAAAGAGACTCTGATGGAATTCAGGAGCAAGGGAGAAGGTCACTTGCCTTTCCAGGATGAGTGTTCCACAGGGTGGGTGCCACTACCGAGCAGGCCACCCCAGGCCCGTGGCCAGGATTTTGTGGGTTGTGGGGCAAATTTTTTTCTGGTGGGGCTGAAGTTCTCAGCGCAGAAAGAAAAGCCCTTTAGCCACCAGGAAGCTGTTAACCAGGATAGAGCTTTAAATTGCAAGCTATCAGCCACTTTAGATGGCAGGTCTCAGATGCTGCAAGTTAATCCCTTCTGCCAGCCTAAACAACAATTGGAGAACGAGCCGTCAGGTGGGGGTGATGACTTCTAGAGTCAAGAAAGCTAGCACTTAGGCAGGAAAACTCTCTTAAAGGAGACCAGTTTCTTGACACGGAGTTAGAAGGGATCCTAGAGGTCACCTACTCCAACCTCCTTGCTCAGTGAGGAAATAATCAACTACAGCACCCCACTCTGCTTAAAGGAGTGCAAGTCTTTAAAAAAAATGTTTTAAAATGATTGAAAAAAATAATTTTCAGGATCAATTCTTGTGGGGCTGTGCCTTTAAGAAAGGGGGCGGAGCCCCCCAAAGCCCCACCGTAGCTATGGGCCTGAGCCACCCTTCCATGTTTTGATGGAAAGCATTGCTAGAGAAAGCAGGAAAAAAAATACAATAAAAGCCGTAAACAGTAACTTACAACCAAACGATTCACTTATCTCAGTGTTAACCATAACTTAAGCGATCCGCAGCAGTCCAAGTTTATAATTATCACAAGATGGGGGTGGTGGTGGTGGGGAGACAAAATTCTACAGATCAGAATCTCCTACTGCTAAAAGCCTGAGGACAGAGGCGGATTCACCTGGAGCCTCACAGTAAAACAGATGCAGGGAAAAGTGTATTCCCACCTCACGTCTCAAACAATCTGCAAGGGCTTTGTAAGTACACAGTGCTTTGTAGTAATCTAGCACAAACAAGATCAACGCACAGGGGACAGAGTCCAAATTGCACCATCACATCAAATTGCCTCTCTTGTATGTGTGTGTCTTCGTGCATGCTAGTACTTTATAAAAAATAAAACCAATCTCTACATTTTGCCTTTTGGGCTGGTCATTTCGAGAGTTCTCCTGAAGGGGAAAATCCCCGTAAAACATCGGTGGAGACTTCTGCTAGCTGCCTCCTCCTTGCCAAGCCACGATGTCTCCTTCGCTAATTTCCCGACTAAAATAGGAGACAAGACCAGCGCTCCCTCTAAGCGGTGGAGTCTGGTGAGCAAAAATTCTACTTGGTGAGCTACTGGCATTAAAAGTTGTGAGCGAGCGATTGGGCTGCTGCAGAAATTGGTTTGCTCTGGAGCCATCCTTCCTGAGCCACGGCAAAAATGTGTGAGCCGGAGGCGAAACCACCTGTGAGCTAGTTCACACTAACTCAGCTTAGAGGGAACACTGGAGAAGACTCCTTTTGGGGCAACGCAGACCAGTTGAGGTAACAGGAAGTGGGAAGAGGAAACGAACATGGGCCTCTTTAATTGTAAGAGGTGCTTCTCAATCTTCCATCACACATTCGTAGTGTCTCTGCCACTCCAGATGCCAGGAACAAAAGTGGGGTTTCTGAACATTCAGAGGAAAGACCATAAAACGATGAGCAACGGCTGCCCATCGCCGGCTTCGACGATGCCCTTCTGAGCTACTTCCTCAGTTCTCCAAAATGATGGCCTGAACACTCCATGCTTTGGAAGGGCATGAAAGGCGAACAGGGACAAGTTCTTGGCAGCCGCTCAGCAGGAGGTGGGAAAGGTAGCATGGCAAATCGCTCGGAACAGCTGTTTGCTCGTTAAGTCAAACATCACGGACAAAATGCTAATTACAAAAGAAGACAAGGGTTTTTTTCCCGTGTTGAGCGAAAACTCTGCCTTAACTGAGCCAAGCAAATACGTACCTTTTATACCGCCCATCCAGGGAGGCTCTAAACGAAGTGAAATCCCAGAGAACTGTGAGGAGCACACATTGCTACCAATGTTATTAATGCACATGGTGCTTTGCAAATTAACATAAGAAGGGAAAAGGCCAGCCTCTGCCCCAAGGAGATTACAGCCTAAATTTCAAATTTAAATGTATTTATTTTCTTTATTTATATCCCGCCTTCCACCCCAATGGGGACTCAAGATGGCTTGCATCATCCTCCTTGCCTCCATTTTATCTTCACAACAACCCTGCGAGGTAGGCTAGGCTGAGAGTGTGTGACTGGCCCAAGGTCACCCAGCAGGCTTCCACGGTATGCATGGGGATCTGAACCTGGATTTCCTAGCTCAATGCTTTTAACCGTTACACCACGCTGGCTACCATGCAGTGTGTGTGTGAGAGAGAGATGGAGAGAGGGGGAGGGAGGGGGAGTGATAATCATGAGATGGAAATCAAAAAGCGAAGTCTTGATGTTTACCTAAGAACATAAGAGAAGCCAATTTTGGATCAGGCCAATGGTCCATCCAGTCCAACACTCTGTGTCACACAGTGGCCAAAAACACCAGGTGCCCTCAGGAGGTCCAGAAGGTGGGGCCAGGACATTAGAAGCCCTCCCAGTGTTGTCCCCCCACTAAGCACCAAGAATACAGAGCATCACTTGCCCCAGACTGAGAGTTCCTCCTATCTGTACCTTGTGGCTAATAGCCACTGATGGACCTCTGTTCTTAAGAACATAAGAGAAGCCAATTTTGGATCAGGCCAATGGCCCATCCAATCCAACACTCTGTGTCACACAGTGGCCAAAAACACCAGGTGCCCTCAGGAGGTCCAGCAGTGGGGCCAGGACACTAAAAGCCCTCCCACTTTTGGCCCTCCCAGCACCAAGAAGACAGAGCACCACTGCCCCAGACAGAGCATTCCCTCTATTACCCTGTGTCCAATAGCCACTGATGGAGCTCTGCTCCATATCTTTATCCAATCCCTTCTTGAAGCTGTCTATGCCTGTAGCCACCACCACTTCCTGCTTATTGGAAAAAGAATTTGGTGCTACCCTTGAGTGTTCACAGGTGGAACATTTTAGCTTCATGGGATGCCAACTGGAAGAACACGTGCCAAAATCATGGCTGGAGAAACGAAGTTAAGAAAAAAGAGCTCATTCCACCTTGATGAACTCAACACTCGGGGCCTTCACTGGAGCTGGTGGATGGCAGATTGAAGGCAAATGAAAGTTAAATACATCCACCCCGGAGGCAGAATGAACCTACAGCTTTGCAAAGGGTGTGCACGGAGCGGGGGCTGCTGGGAGTCTCCCCCCACCGTTGCAGCTTCCATGTTTCAGCAGAGCAGTTTGGGCGCTAAACCTCTGGGAAGAAAGACGCTCCGAGCTCAGTCTCTTGCTCGATTTCCCTTCTCCTGGGAATATCACGTTTCTTCCCATGCATCTCTGCACTTCCCCTGAGGGGTTCGCTGCACAGTTTGAGAAGCCCTGCAGTCAACGCTTCCTTTTTTCCTCCGGGGAGATGATTTACTCCAGCAGCAGGCAAAAAGTGGAACTTGACATTTAGAGGTTGACAGAGCTGCAGGCTTGGGGGCAGACGCCGGAGCACCATCAGGGGCCAATGAGTGGGGTGACCATATTTTGGAAAGTGAAAAAGAGGACATATTTCCTGACTGTCTATTTCAAACAAGTAATCTTTATGCAAAATCCCATTTTAAACACATCTACTATTTAAACTGTGATAATTGCGCTAAAATAAAGGTAAAGGTTTCCCTTGCTCGGAAGCCAGTCGAATCCGACTCGGGGGCGGTGCTCATCTCTGTTTCCAAGCCGAAGAGCCAGCACTGTCCGAAGACTTCTCCGTGGTCATGTGGCTGGCATGACTAAATGCTAAGGCGCACGGAACGCTGTTACCTTCCCACTGAAGTGGTACCTATTTATCTACTTGCACTTTCTTGCTTTCAAAGTGCTAGGTTGGCAGGAGCTGGGGCCAGAGACGGGAGCTCACTCCATCAGGCGGCACTTGGGTCTCGGACTGCTGAACTACCGACCTTCCGGTCTGCAGCTCAGCATCTTAACCTCTGAGCCACCACGCTACTAACTAGGAATATTCCTAACCTTCCAATCCGAAAAGAGGACATTTCCATCCGTTTTTTAAAGACAGCCCAAAAGAGGACGGACACCAAAAAAAGAAGGCATGTCTTTGAAAAAAGAAGACATTTGTTAGGCCTACGAATGAGTGGAATGCTTTGGTAAGTATTTAGGCCAGTGATGGCGAACCTTTTAGAGACCAAGTGGCCAAACTGCAACCCAAAACCCACTTCTTTATCGCAAAGTGCCAGCACGACAATTTAACCTGAATACTGAGGTTTTCGTTTAGAAAAAAGAACTCATACATTAACATCTTTTGTCTTAAAAGAAAAACACAATAACAGAGCTTTCAAATATACAAACAACTTTTTATTGAAAGGTAAAAGTTTGCATTTGGCATGCTTGTGAACAATTAATGTGATTTTTGCTGTTGTATGCATGCTGATAATTTGTCTAACCTTGGCTCATACTTTGTAAGTTTGAGAGCAGCCCAGCCTCGAGTCTGTGTCGTCTTTTTCCTTTTAGAGACTGAGTGCCCAAACGGCGTGCGTGCCCACAGAGAGGGCTCTGAGTGCCGCCTCTGGCACGTGTGCCATAAGTCTGCCACCACTGATTTAGACTTTTAATAAGAGAGCAAAGAAACGAAGCCCCCTGACGCCTGTATTGGCTTCCAGTTCTGGCAGCCAACACTGATGACTACAGATGAAGACAACCTTGAGGTCTTCATCTAGGCCCATTTTTCTGGCGAGCAGAGAATAACCAATGGCACCCTCACCATCCCATTTATTTGTTTATATGTTTATATCCTACTTTCTCTCCAATGTGCCTTATGCTTTTCCTCTCTCCTCCCTTTTATGCTCACAACCACCCTGCGAGGTAGGTTAGACTGAGAGCGAGAATGGCCCAAGGTCACTCAGCGAGCTACCACGGCCAGTTGTAGATCTGAACCTCAGTCTCCCAGATCCACAGGATGCAGAGCCGTATACACACACCCAGAGAAAGCCCATGTGCAAGAAGAAGAGATTGGATTTATACACTGTCCTTTCCTCGGAGTCTCAGAGCAGCTTACAATCTCCTTTCCCTTCCCCTCCCCACAACAGACACCCTGTGAGGGAGGTGGGGCTGAGAGAGCTCTGAGACAACTGTCCTTAAGAGAACAGCTCTGAGAGAACTTGTCACTGACCCAAGGTGACACCAGCAGCTGCATGCGGAGGAGTGGGGAAACAAACCCGGTTCTCCCAGATTAGAGTACGCTGCTCTTAACCACTACATCAAACTGAAAGGAAGAAGAGGGGTGATTCCAACAATTTACTGGGAAAGAGGAGTGAGAGACAGACTAAAACCAACCCTGTGGAGGCACCTGCTGCTGAAATGTTATTTTAATCTGCATAGCCAGTCTGATCACCAATGGCCAATCAAAAGCCATGGTGGGCTTGTGCCCCACCTTGACCCACCCACTTTCAGAAAATATGTTGGGGACCCCTGTGATATGCCACTGGAAATCTGGTGGGCTAAGCAGATTAAAATAATGTTGCTTCAATAGCAGCTGCCACCACAGTCCTGACTCAGGCTGTGGTCACACGTGCCAGTTAAAGCAGGGGGTGGGGGTAAGGGCAACAAGGCTATTTCCTCCAGAGAAATTTGACCCGCAGTTGCAAGATCACACTTCCCTTTGAAGCTGTGGGCGCAGCCCGTCAGTGTGTGATCAGACGCAACTGCAGGTGAGTTGGGTTTTTTTTGCCATTTGTTTCCCTTGCGCTTAACAGAGGAATTGATGAATTGCACCTCTGTGCTGAGGGTTCCCTATGGAGTTTGTGATGGTGCACATACTGAGAAGGGGGGCGGGGAAACAACGGCACGGAGTCGGGATGGCCTGATCAGACCATCCCGACGGCATGAGATCATGCTGGAGCAGTCAGACAGGGGAAAGTCCACCCGTGGCCCGTTGCAACCTGTTTACTACCGGATTTTCCCTGGTGCCTTTTGACTCCGCTTCTGTGGTGGAGCTGAATTTGTTGCCGACGGCTGCGGGGCGCTTCTCAGATGTTGCTGTCTGATCACTCCCTTTAAATCCTCCTGGCATTCATGCCTATGTTGGGTCTAATTGTGCGTATGACCGCAGCCTTAGTCTCTCTCTAACCCCTCTTTCCCAGTGTAGTGTTTAAATTACCCTCTTCTTCCCTGAATTTGGGAATTCTTTTGCCTCCTGCGGCAGCCATTTTGTGGTAGCACCCACCACCCTGTTCCAGAATTCCAAAGGTGCCCACAGTCTCAAAAAGATTGGGGACCCCCCCATGCTCTAACCACTACACTGCACTGTCCACTGTACAGTCTGGCAATCTCAGAAAGTTCTCTCCTCTTTTGCTCTAACTGTCATTGCTTCAGAACAAAGTTTGAGTCTGGAGGCGCCTTTAAGACCAATGAAGTTTAATTCTGGGGATAAGCTTCTGTAGCCTCTCAAGTAGCCCCCGACAAATAGATTCCACACAATTCCATAGCGGCGAGAGGAAAAAAACCCAACCACTCAACTGCGCAGGCTGTAAGAGATTATTAAATACCCAATGCAGAAATCATTAACACTTTAACCTCAATTTGGGCAGCGCGGCTTATGAAATTAAATGCATTCGGATGCCTTTATGCAAATAAAAACCCCACACACACATCCTTCCCACTTTCGATGATAACAGTTATACACCATCCTCCCTGCCGAACGCTGATGAGCTATCTATTCCCGACGAATACGGGAATCAAGTGTTACCGCGGCTTTTCTCTGGCAATATGGGGTTTTAGATATTTACCCCATTTAATCAAGGGAATCAACAGCAGGACTCCATATGGCGGTAGCATTTTTCTATTTTTGTGTGTCCTTCTTCCCAGGCAGTCCGCAAGTTAATCAGAGTGGTACGTTAAAAAGGATGAGTTTTGGGACGGCATAAAAAAAAGAGAAGCAAAAGCTAATTCAATTCAAAAAAGGCATAACCCCAAAGGTGGGGGTGGGGGGGAATGTTAACTGCTGTATTAAGAAATCAGGCCGTAAATAGCATGCTCGCTTATACCTCTCCATTCCACAGCTGAGAATTCCACTGGAAGATTCAAAAAGGCTTAATAGTTTGCTGTGGGATTTCAGCTTAGGCAAGGGGGATGGAACACGGACCGTACCAGGATTTTTAAATTTGGGGGTGGGGTTAAATTAGTCAGGGGGCACCCCCACACCTTTGCACCCCCCCCCCCAGGGAGCCCCTGGGCTGGATGGGAAGTCAGGGGGCCTTGGTGGGAAGTAAGGGGGCAGGGCCCCAAGATGCCCCACTGTAGCTACCGGCCAGGTGGAACAGGAGGGGCTCGTCTCCGTTTCTCGACCCCTCTTGCACGTTTTCCTCTCAGAGATCTTGGGTGAAAACAGGTAGAACACGCCCCTCCCCTTGCTGTGTGCGCGCATACCCAGAAGCTAGTACAAATTCCTTTTCAACTTGCCCTTTCTTCTTCCTTTCTTTTCAGGCCTGGCAGAAGAATTGACAGAACTCACTTTTAACACACAAGATATGATAGCAGCCGTTGGCTTTAATGGGGCAGATACACGGAAGACAGCTATGAGAGCAAAGGCTATTGGAGGGCATAAATGGAACCTCCAAGCCCAGGGGCACTATACCCCTGGATTCCAGTGAATGGGCAACAACTGAGAGGAGGGCCGTTGCTTTCCTGTCCTCCTTGGGGGGGGGGATATAAAGGCCAAACCAGATGAGGTGCTAGATCCAGATGGGTCGCCGTGTTAGTCTGTCTACAGCAGTAGAAAAGAGCGCCAGTCCAGGAGCAGCTTAAAGACTAACAACATTTGTGGCAGGGGAGGGGCTCACAAAGTGAGCAGCGACTAGGGCTGCCAAGTCCAACTTGGGAAATATCTGGGGACTTTGGGGGTGGAGCCAGGAGACTTTGGGGGTGGAGCCAGGAGAAAGGAAGTGACATCATTTTGTGATGTCACATCCTGTGATGTTGCTTCCACATGCTGACACATGAACTCATGAAGTTTCCTAATACTGAATCAGGCCATTGGTCCATCAAGGTCAGTATTGACTACTCAGACTGGTAGTGGCTCTCCAGGGTCTCAGGCTGAGATCTTTAATGTCACCTATTACCTGATCCTTTTTTAGCTGAAGAGGCTGATACCTCCTGCATGTCAAGCAGATGCTCTATCACTGAGCAACGGCCCTACTGAATCCTTCCTCATCTCGGCAGAATATGAAGCACTAAGTGCTACACAAGTGCTAAATATGATTTTCATATCATAAGAACAGGAGAGAAGCCACAATGGATCGGCCCATCCAGTACAGCCCATCCAGTACAACACTCTGTGTCACAACAGTGGCCAAAAATACCAGGTGCCCTCAGGAGGTCCAGCAGCGGGGCCAGAACTCCAGAAGCCCTCCCACTGTTGCCCCCCAAGCACCAAGAATGCAGAGCATCACTGCCCCAGACAAAGGGTTCCATTTAGACCTTGTGGCTAATAATAGCCACTGACAGACCTCTGCTGGATGGGGACAGAGAGAGAGAGAGAGAGACAGACAGACAGACAGACAGAAAAAAGAAAGAAACAGGGAGAGAGAGAGAAGGGGGAAAAACTGGCAGAGGCACTTACTTCCATTTAGACCTTGTGGCTATAATAGCCACTGATAGACCTCTGCTGGATGGGGACAGAGAGAGAGAGAGAGAGAGACAGACAGACAGACAGACAGACAGAAAAAAGAAAGAAACAGGGAGAGAGAGAGAAGGGGAAAAAACTGGCAGAGGCACTTACTTCCATTTAGACCTTGTGGCTATAATAGCCACTGATAGACCTCTGCTGGATGGGGACAGAGAGAGAGAGAGACAGACAGACAGACAGACAGAAAAAAGAAAGAGGGAGAGAGAATGAAAAGAGCTGGAAGAGAAACTCACCTTGCCAGCCACATGCAAAAGCAGCTCCTTCAGTCCCTCCTTAATCTCTGGGCGGACCTGTCTTGCTGTGGAAGAAGCTCTCTTGCTGACTTCTTAAAGGGGAAATGTCTGGCGAGGCTTTTTACTGCAGGGCAGGCTCTCTGCAGACATTTCCCTTTTAAGGCAGCCATTTTGTCCCCCCGTTGGCCAACTTGGAAAAAGCGGGGGAAAGCACTAAAAATCAGTGTTTCCCCCGCCCCACCGGGGGACTTGGCAGGCCTAGCAGCGACTCATGAAAGCTCCTGCCCTGCCACATATTTGGTTCGCCTTTAGGGTGCTCCTGGACTCTTGCTCTTTTCTACAGAAGAGGGGCTAGGAGTTATGGGTCTAGGTGTCAAGATCATTAGTCACAAGGGCCAGATCTGACATAAATGGGACCTTGTTGGGCCAGCCAGGTGTGTCGTAAAACGCAGTGCCAGGTACTCTCAGGGACTGTCATTCCACTCCAGGGGCTTCCATTCCAGTCCCAGAGTAGTCCATCTGGGCTCAGAGACCTTAAAGGAAAATCCACTGCATTTTCTTTGCAACGTTTTTTGTGCTTTAGCCCAGAGGAGCTTTCTAAAGAGAAGAAGAAGATTAGAAGAGATTGGGTTTATACCCCGCCCTTCACTCCCCAAGGGAGTCTCAGAGCGGCTTACAAACTCCTTTCCCTTCCCCTCCCCACAACAGACACCCTGTGAGGTAGGTGGGGGCTGAGAGAGCTCTTTCCAGAACTGCCCTTGAGAGAACAGCTCTTGTCAGAGCTATGGCTTGCCCGAGGTCATCCAGCCAGGTGCAAGTGGAGGAGTGGGGAATCAAACCCGGTTCTCCCAGATTAGAGTCCGCGCACTTAACCACTACCCCAAACTGCTGGAGGAGAAACCAGAGAAGACAAGGCCCAGCCAGCTGGGAAGTCTGGCAGCCTGTCTCCCTCGGAAGGGTGAGGACAGGCAGGGGAAGGGGTGGGGGAGGGGAGCTGAGAAGAGAGCCGCAGGGTGGCTCTGGGTGGGCCAGTTCTGGCCCGTGGGCCTTACGGTTGACACTCCTGGTCTAGGGTCCCCCGTGTTTCTTCAAATTAAATTATCAGGTGCAGGGGGCCAAATCTGGATTGGGATCCTGGGAAGAGGAGACGACGCTGGGAAAAGGAGAGGACAAGTGGAAACCTGTAGCATTTCCCCAAACTGAAACCATCAGAAGAAGCTGCTATTGGCTCCACTGGAGTTCTTGAACCCGTACGTTTTGCCAGCGGGGCAAGCAGCTGTTCCCCAAGGTCATTTTAGATCTAGGGAAAAAACGGTGCACCCAGGAAGACTAAAAGCACTGCTATCTGCAAGTTGCAATCCTGATAACTGAATTTTCCTTAAAGTGGAGCTCTGGACCTGTTTCATCTGGTTGCAGATGGCCCTCGGGTTGGTTGCAGCTGGAAACAGACTCTGGGCTTTGATTTAATCTGGTGTGGTTCTTACTACATACGAATTGTTAACACTGGGTCCCTATTTGCTTTTGGAAATAAATTTTCCGGCTCAAAACAGGAGGATTACAGAATCAAAATACCAATTGGGTTACATGTACCCGACTCGGACACAAGGCGATGCCACAGGAGACTTCTGTATTATACCTTTGCCTTGCGTCACCGATATTTATCGGAAGACTTTTACTTGGTCCTATATGGATTAATAGTAGTGAATAGTTGTGTAACATTTATGCTTGACCACTGAAGAAGGCCAGTAGGCTGAAACACATCAGTTTTAGGGTCGCATACGGTCCCTATCATGCACATTGTATGATTTGTAATTTTAATTGAGAGCCAGTTTGGTGTAGTGGTTAAGTGTGGGGACTCTAATCTGGGAGAACTGGGTTAGATTCCCCACTCCTCCACTTGCACCTGCTGGACGACCTTGGGCAAGCCATTGTTCTGGCACAGCTGTTCTTGAAAAAAAACCAGTTTCTGTCAGAGCTCTCTCAGCCCCGCCTACCTCACAGGCAGTGTTCCCTCTAAACTGAGTTAGTGTGAGCTAGCTCACAGTTTTTTAGCCTCTGGCGCACACGTTTTTGTCTTACCTCAGGAAGGAGGGCCCCAGAGCAAACTAATGTATGCAGCAGCCAAATTGCTTGCTTACAACTTTAATGCCAGTAGCTCACAAAGTAGAATTTTTGCTCCCAAGGCTCCACAGCTTAGAGGGAGCATTGCTCACAGGGTGTCTGTTGTGGGGAGGGGAAGGGAAAGGAGCTTGTAAGCTGCTCTGAGACTCCCTTGGGTAGTGGAGGGCTGGGTAGAAATCCAATCTCTTCTTCTTCTTCTTCTCTATTTGGGCCTAGAACTGTTTTTTTTAAATTTGTAATAAATACATGTATTTTTGATTATTTGTAATATTTATGTTGTACATTTATTGATTTTAACATTGGCCCCCTCTAATTTGTATCCATTTAACCTTTCAGGTTCTTAATTCTCACACATTTTCCAACCAGACCTGCTAAATATAAAAACCATTTTCAAAGCCTCTGGGAGCTGAGGAAGTGGCCCACCTCTGCCAACAACTCTGCCAGTTCCATTTTGATTTATTTTACTTCACTTCCCTCCTCCCCTGCCTTTCTCCCCTGTGGGGACCGAAGCTGGCTAACATCTCCTCACCTCCATTTTATCCTCACAACGACCCAGTGAGGTCAGCCGGGCTGAGAGCGCGTGACTGAACCAAAGTCACCCGGCAAGTTTCCATGGCAGAGTAAGATTTTGAACCTGGTTCTCTCGGATCCTGCTCTGACGCTATAACCCTTACACCACACTGCTCTGGGGGGGGGGGGGGGATCCACCACTACAAAGACTTCCAATGCAGCCCTGCAAAGCATCTTAAAGCACAGTCTTGTTTGCACCTCTTTACTTTGCAGTTCCTTTCCCCCCAACCCCAGCTGCTATTGATGAGATATTAAACTTTGATGAGTCTTGGATCATGTGCCGAATTCTGCTTTTCATTTGAGGAAATAGCAAAAAGGGGGGGGAAGGGGGTGAAGGATAAATTTTTGATGGGCACCACCATGCAAACAGAGCTGGTATCAAGTTGGACATCTCAAATGCATGTGACGGTTTGCCGGCTCAACAGAGAGACCAAAGGGCAGTTTATACAACCAGCACGATCAAACCGGGAAGCTTTCCCTGGCCTGGACCCATTTACAGCTGGAAGTAGGAGGCTGTGTGGCTAAAAGCTCAGTACGGGTTCAAATGAGACGCCGGACGAGTGCAAAGTCGCCTGAGAGAATTCTGTTGCCTCTGTCAGACTCCCGTTCTAACCAGGTTTAAACCTCTGCTCATGAGTGGGTGCCAGGAGACACCTGGTTCAACCCCACAGCTGGGGGCCCACTAGCTTCTGAAAGACTCTGGGGCTGCCGATTCTGGGTTGGGAGGGTCCTGGAGATTCTGGGGGTGGAGCCTGAGAAGGGAGGCATTTGGGGAGGGGAGAGACCTCAGTGGGGCATGATGCTATACAGTCCACCCACCAAAGCAGCTGTTTTCTCCAGGACAGCTGAACTTTGTAGTCTAGAGATCAGTTGCAATTCCGGGAGATCCCCAGGCCCCACCTGGAGATTTGGCAAGCCTAGCTCTTCTCTCCTCCCTGTCCCACAAGAGTGGCATAAAAACTGCCAACTTACCAGTGAGTAGCTAACCCTTGAGAGCCAGTTCAGTGTAGTGGTTAAGTGCACAGAGTCTAATCTGGGAGAACCGGGTTTGATTCCCCACTCCTCCACTTGCAGCTGCTGGGTGACCTTGGACAAGCCACAGTTCTGTCTGAGCTGTTATCTCAAGGGCAGTTCTCTCAGAGCTCTCTCAGCCCCACCTACCTCATAGGGTGTCTGCTGTGGGGAGAGAAAGGGAAAGGAGATTGTAAGCCGCTCTGAGACTCCGAGTGAAGGGTGGGATATAAATCCCATCTCCTCCTCCTCCTCTTCTTCTTCTCCTCGATGCAGGGGGGAGGGCATTCACAGGTGACTCTGTTTGGGAAGAGGGTCTGTTTACTGTTTTCTGTTTAAAAAGAACTGAAATCCAGAACAGAGAGGACATACAAATGAATAAATTGTACAAAAGACAACAAATAAAATAAAATCAGCTAAAGCAAAGCCCCTGGCCCCTGTCAAAAGGAGAGTTTGGGAGACATACAGTGGGAAGGCTCCAAAATACAGCCGAAGAACACATGAAAACCTGCAGCTGCCTCATACTGAATCCGATCATTGGTCCATCAAGGTCAGTATTGCCTGCTCTGAGTGGCAGCAGCTCTCCAGGGTCTCAGGCGGAGGTCTTTCCCATCACCTCCTGCCTGGTCTTTTCAACCGGAGATGCCGGGGATTGAACCTGGGACCTTCCGCAAGCCAAGCAGATGCTCTGCCACTGAGCCACAACCCCTCTTTATAGCTCTCCAGGGTCTCAGGTGGAGGTCTTTCCCATCCCCTCCTGCCTGGTCCTTTTAACTGGACATGCTGGGGGTTGAAACTGGGACCTTCTGCTTGCCAAGCAGATGTTCTACCACTGAGCCACAGCCCCTCTTTGGAGCTCTCCAGGGTCTCAGCCGGAGGTCTTTCCCATCACCTCCTGCCTGGTCTTTTCAACTGGAGATGCCGGGGATTGAACCTGGGACCTTCCGCATGCCGAGCAGAGGCTCTGCCACGGAGCCAAAGAGAAGCAGAGGACGAAGCGTCCTCTCCCTCAGTGTGGATGACAGAACTCGGGTGCCGCCGCCGCCAAAAACCGGATAAGCCGATTTGGAGATAAGCCGATTTGCTTAATAAAACACACACACACCTACACACTGCCGCACAGAATGCGCCAGAGTCCGATGGAGCGCAGCCCTCCCTCCACGCAGACCCAAGATGTGCATATTCGTTAAGTAAAGGGGAGCATTGACAACACCCGCTCCCCACAACCATTCTCCCCGCAAGGTAAACATATGGCCTTGATTTCCCTGATCCGCTAAGAACAGGCCAATTTCCCTAATTGGGTTCCAGTGGAAATTAGGGGAGGGGGTGTTTCTTGGGCCCGTTCGCAGCAATCTGGAATCCGAAACTTAAAAATAGTCACCGGTGCTGTTCCACATCCCCCAAAAACCTGAAGCATGACCTTACAAGTGCAAATGCTTTCGCATCTTGTCCTCTTCTTTTCCCTGCTGGCGATGCTCCTGATTGCTCCCTGCGGAGGCTGCTATCGCTGTCCATGACAAGGATATGAGGGGAGGATCAAGGCCCCATGACATGGCGTGGCATGGCATGACATCTCACGAGAACTGCATACTTAATGCAGGAGGGCCTACGACCCCGACACATGTCCCCCAAACCGTGCAAACACAGGGATGGAAGTGGGCATGCAGGGGAGAACGCGGAAGCCGAAGGAAGAAGTGTTTCTGCTTCAGTTTCTCCTGGAAATGCCCCCCACCCCACCCCACCCCCGCCATTCTTGCCCACCTGGAGTTGCTGCTGGCCTTGAAGTACATGGAGAAACATTTTCCTCAGCAGATGAAGGGCTGTGGCTCAGTGGCAAAGCATCTGCTTGGAACGCATAAGGTCCCAGGTTCGATCCCTGGAATCTCTAGTTAAAAAAGGACCAGGAAGGTGATGGGAAAGACCCCACCCGAGACCCTGGAGAGCTGTAAGGAGGAGCTGTGGCTCAGTGGCAGAGCCTCTGCTTGGCATGCAGAAGGTCCCAGGTTCAATCCTCGGCATCTCCAGTTAAAAGGACCAGACAGGAGGTGATGGGAAAGACCTCCACCTGAGACCCTGGAGAGCTGTGAAGAGGGGTAGAGGCTCAGTGGTAGAGGCTCTGCTTGGCAGGCAGAAGGTCGCAGATTCAATCTCTGGCATCTCCAGTTAAAAGGACCAGGCAGGAGGTGATGGGAAAGACCTCCACCTGAGATCCTGGAGAGCTGCAAAGAGGGGCTGTGGCTCAGTGGTAGAGCATCTGCTTGGCATGCATGAGGTCCCAGGTTCAATCCCCGGCATCTCCAGTTAAAAAGGACCAGGCAGGAGGTGACGGGAAAGACCTCCGCCTGAGACCCTGGACAGCTGCTTTCAGTCTGAATAGGAGTTCAAGGTGGCTTTATGTTTGTGATCTAGGAGACCCAGGTTCAAATCATTCAGAGAGAGGCCACGGCTCAGAGGCACAGCATCTGGTTTTCATGCAGAAGGTCCCGAGTTCAATTCCTAGCACGTGCAGTTAAAAGGTCCAGGTAGGGAGTGATGTGAAAGACCTTCGCCTAAGACCCTGGAGAGCTGCTGCCGGCCTGAGCACGCAACTCTGACCTTGAGAGACCAACGGTCTGATTCAGTAGATGGCCACTTCATGCATTCATGTGTTCAAACTGGCCTGCCTCCTGCCACTCCACAAAATCCGAAGCCCTTCTCCATCCGGAGGCCTCTTTCTCCAGTTTAAAGGACTCTTCTTCCATTGGAAAAGCCACTGAAGACAGAAGAATGCTCCTTCGGCTGGAGGAACTTCCTTCAGGTCGGATGGGATGCAAGGAGGGAAGGCTGATCTCATCAAGTCGCAGAAGCTAAGCCGGGCCAGTCCTTGGAAGGCAGACCACCGAGGAAGGCTCAGCAGAGGGAGGCACTGGCCAACCACCTCTGCTCCTCACTTGCCTTGAAAGCCCCTTGTTGGGGTTGCCCTAAGTTGCTTGTGACTTGATGGCCTTTACATACATATAAGGATCTGGGAGGTTCCTATGGATCAGCACTTGCATGGCAAACCACCAAGGAAGACTCTACAGAGGCCGGCAATGGCCAACCACCTCTGCTTCTCACTCGCCTTGGAAGCCCCTTGCTGGGGTTGCCCTAAGTCAGTTGTGACTCGACAGGGCTTACATACGTAAGGTAGGACACATAAGATCACCATTATCATTTGCAGTTTCGAGCTCTCAATGGCAGGGTGCAAAGAAGAGATCTGTGCATACGGGCATTCAGTCGACCTGTCCCGCTTCCTATCTGGAAGGCAACTCAAACGGACCCCAAACTGTGGCGGTCACGTACAGGGGTGAATGATGCGCACGTCCCTTTAAACAATGCACAAAAGCTTTCATGGGATGGGGAGGGATGCTTTCACGGGGTAGGGTGACCTGGCAGGAAGGATGGAGTCACACCCACCTTTCCATCCCCAAAGGAAACATTCGCGGGGCAGGGTGTGGAGGCACGCAGTCTGTCTTTCCACTTAACGACATTGTTATTCCGACTCTCCCACCATGTAAGATCAGTTTGTTATTTAAGGTCGAAGCGGAAAAACAAACTCATTGCATTGTTCAAACAGAAAGAGGCGCCTTTGTGTATACCATGAATATTGAGTGGGGGGGGGGGAGTTGCCCTGCCACTGGCCAGGTATGAAGAACTGGGGGTGGGGGGATCGGCTCTGTTTTGCATGCAGAAGTCGGTACTTTGTGTTTGTGCCAGGGAAGAAAGGGCCTAAATTATTGATTGCCATGTCAAAAACAGGAGCTAAGTTTCACTCTTAGTTATTCCCAGGGCTGGCCAAACATTGTCATCCACAGTTTCCTCATTTGGCTTACCATTTACAAAGAATGCTGGCAGCATCCCAGTCGCCATGTGGAGCTGACAAGTGAATGGGGCAAGCTACATACGCAGGAGCTCCATGGAGGCCTATGTGCCACACAGCGCGCACCAACTTGTTTATTTATTTAATTAATTTATTTATTTAATTCATTTGTACCCTGCCTTTTCCACCCAATGAGGACCCAAAGCTGCTTACACTTTTCGCCTGTCCTCCATTTTATCCTCACAACAATCACCCTGCAATGTAGGTTAGTTTGAGAGAATGTGACTGGACCAAGGTCACCCAGTGAACTTCATGCAACAAGTGGGGATTTGAACTCGGGTCTCCCAGACACTAGTCTGACATTCTCAGTCACTATACCACAGATACTATGCTGACACTGTTAACTACTGCACTATGCCATGCTGGCTCTCTCTAAAGGGGAATCATTCGAGATTCAGGTAGGTTTAAAGACCAGCTCTTAGATTCAATGAGAAAAACGTGAGAAGAGCCCTGCGGTATCAGGCCAGTGAGGGTCCACCTAGTCCAGCATCATGTCTCACACAGTGGCCAACCAGTTCCTCTGGGGGGCCAACAACAGGGCAGAGAGGCTGAGGCCTTCCCCTGAGAAGAACATAAAAAGGGCCCTGCTGGATCAGACCAGTGAGGGTCTACCTAGTCCAGCATCCTGTCTCACATGGTGGCCAACCAGTTCCTTTGAAGGGCCAATAACAGGCCATAGAGACCGAAGCCTTCATAAGAACATAGGAAGAGCCCTGCTGGATCAGACCAGCAGTCCATCGAGTCCAGCATCCTGTCTCACACAGAGGCCAACCAGTTCCTCTGAAGGTCCAACAAGAGGGCAAAAAGCCCAAGGCCTTCCCTTGAGAAGAATATCAGAAGAGCCCTGCTGGATCAGACCAGTGAGGGTCCACCTAGTCCAGCATCCTGTCTGACACAGTGGCCAACCAGTTCCTCTGGAGGGCCAACAACAGGGCACAGAGACTGAGGCCTTCCCCTGAGAAGAACATCGGAAGAGCCCTGCTGGATCAGACCAATGAGGGTCCACCTAGTCCAGCATCCTGTCTCACACACTGGCCAACCAGTTCCTCTGGAGGGCCAACAACAGGGCACAGAGACTGAGGCCTTCCCCTGAGAAGAACATCGGAAGAGCCCTGCTGGATCAGACCAATGAGGGTCCATCTAGTTCGGCATCCTGTCTCACACAGTGGCCAACGAGTTCCTCTGGGAGGTCCAACAAGAGGGCAAAAAGCCTTCCCTTGAGAAGAACATCAGAAGAGCCCTACTGGATCAGACCAGTGAAGGTCCATCTAGTCCAGCATCCTGTCTGACACAGTGGCCAACCAGTTCCTCTGGAGGGCCAACAACAGGGCACAGAGGCCAAGGCCTTCCCCCTGATAAGAACATCAGAAGAGCCCTGCTGCATCAGACCAGTGAGGGTCCATCTAGTCCTGCATCCTGTCTCACACAGCAGCCAACCAGTTCCTCCGGATGGCCAACGGACAGGTGATAGAGGCCAAGGCCCACCACTGATGCTGCCTTTTAGCACTGGATTTCAGAGGTCGACTGCTTCTGAATAGGGAGGTTCTCTTTACTCACCGCTGCTAGTAGCCACAGATGGGTCTCTCCTCCATCAATCTGCATAACACCCTAATCAAGATTAAACTGTCTTTCTTTGTAAAAAAAGAGAGAGTGTATCATAAGAGAATTTTGAGGACTTATTTCTTAATACCTCATAAGAGCTATAAAAATACTACCCACATACCTAGCTTATATATAGATCCAGGGATTTGTGCTTTTGGTGTGCGTGCCTAGTACGTAGGCCTATTCACTAATTTAACAGAGATACGCATTTGGAATTAACAAATCAAAATCTAACCTGAATAACATACCAAATGTTATTTGGTATTCTTTAATGTACCAAATAATGTTAGTTCCTTAATACATCCAATCAAATTGTTAAAAATAGCAACTGTAGGTAATCTTCAGAAATTATCCTTATATAAGCATCACTGTCCTTTCTCCAGTTGCATGGGGGGAGACCACGAAGAGGGCTTCAAGGAGAGAGCGTGACTCCACAGGGATCCTAACCGGCAAAGTCGTCTTCCAGACAGAAGAGTTAATAATTAATCTTGCCAAGACAATAGTTTAAATAGGTATTTCCACACACAGCGATTCCAGTTTCTACCATTCAGTGCAGAGTCCTGAGTGGCCTGGTAAGAGCTCTCTTGACTCTGTACAAGCAGAAGTGGATTCCATTTGTCTGCTATGCGAATATCTGCTCTGGAATTAGGCCCTATTTCAGTTGTCCCCAACGCGGTGCCCACAGGCGCCAGGGTGCCTGCCAACACTTTCCTTGGCACTCACTGAGAGTTTTGAAAGCCAGGTGGGGCCACTGGAGATTTGATTGGCTGTGCCGGTTTTTTAAAAGCTGGTTTGGCAGCAGCCGCTACCACAGCACAAGGAGCTTAGTTGAGTGACTGAAGGTAAGTTGGGGCAGCCATTTGGTGGCTGGCTCCGCCACCTGCGGCAGCCATTTTGCGGCAGTCATCTTGTGGCTGTGCCCACCTCACTGTGTCAGCATCCCAAGTGTGCCTGCAGGCTCAAAAACATTGGGGACCCTTGCTGTAGCCTGTAAGGCTCATAGAAAATGTTTTATTTGTTCCATGGGCGTCAACTATGGGGGGGCTTGAGGGCTCGAGCCTCCCCTGAAATTTCCCGGGGGGGGCTCAGCCACCCCCGGCAAAAGGGAGCGCCCACCGCCGGTGACCAGTCAACCGGCCAGCTGCTGTCGCCGCCTCTCCTTCCCCCCCACTCCCGGCCTGCCCTCCTGCCTCCCTGGGGCGGGTGGGGGGGGAGAGGCGGCGGGGACATGCTCTCTGGTGCTACGCGCATGCGGCCGGCAGTCAGCCGGCCAGCTGGCTGCCGCCGCCACCGCCGCCGAGCCTGCCTCCCTGGGGCTGGGGGGGGGAGGAGCGGCGGGGACATGCTCTCCCACGCTTCGTGTGCACGGCTGGCAGTCAGCCGGCCAGCTGGTTGCCGCCACTGCCGAGAGTGCGCCCCAAGCCTGCCTCCCTGGGGCCGGGGGGGGAGGAGGAGCGGTGGGGACATGCTCTCCCGCGCTTCGCGCGCGCGGCCGGCAGTCAGCCGGCCAGCTGGCTGCCGCCGCCGCCGAGCCTGCGCCCCAAGCCTGCCTCCCTGGGGCCGGGGGGGGGGGAGGAGGAGCGGCGGGGACACGGTCCCGCACGCGCACACGAGAGAGCCCCCCCCTGGGGATTTACAAACTCTACGCCCCTGATTTGTTGTCGTAGATTTTCTGGGCTCTATGGCCGTGGTCTTGGCATTGTAGTACCTGGAGTTTCACCAGCAGCTGTGACTGACATCCTCAGACGTATAACACAGAAAGATGGAGTACTCTCTGTGTCAATTTGAGAAGAAGAATGGTAGGCAGGTAATTTATATCTACTCAGGAAGGTGGGGAAGGGCTGAGTCATTATCTTGGAGGAGTTTCCCAGGCTGTGACATGCTAATGGAGGAGCTTTCCTGAGGAGGCTCTTTTGCATATGGAGGGGCTGTTGAAAGTCTAATCTTAACTGTTGTGCTGTTGTAAGATGCAGAGCATTTTGTGTTTTTCAGGACTGTTTTGTTTGTATTCTCTGTTAGGTAGACCACTGTCAAGTTTGGGGCTGTGGGAAGAACCAACTGGCTTATAGGTGACTGAGAAAAGATTCTTTCCTGTCAGCAAGAAAACCCAAGATGATCCAACAGCCAGGGTTCTATGCAAACAGGGTTGCCATTCCCCTGGCTGCACTGGGGAAACCCTTGATTTTCAGGGCTTTAGCCCACCGCTGGCCAACCAGTCGGTGGGGGAAACTCCACCCCCAAACAGAGACGTCACTGTGCAACATCCCTGGCACGATGATGTCACGATGATGGCACATCACAGGGGGACGTCGTGTGGGGGATGCTCTGGTATTTATGGTTTTAGGCAAAAGACTGTCTAAGAGTCTGACCCACAAATCAAGCAGCCAACAAGACTTGCAAAGAAATAGCTTTCTGTGTATTGCAGTCTAAAGTACTACAACATAACAAATAAATTTCTACCAATCATAAGAAAATCTCAGTGCAAAAATACATCATCCAACATCATCTCCGGATTAGATAACAACTTTCATTAGAAGTTTAGCAGCATATTTGAGCCTGGACCTATTGAGATCAGCGTCCTATCTGAATGCATCATCCTTCATGACTTGTTGCAAAGCACTTTAGGAGCAAGAGAACTTTTGTACCGCTCTAATATTTCCTGAGGAAGATCCAGTTTTGAAACGTTGTTATATAATCCGGAGACGACGTTCGATGATGTATTTTTGCACTGAGATTTTCTTATGATTTGTAGAAATTTATTTGTTATGTTGTAGTACTTTAGACTGCAATACACAGAAGGCTATTTCTTTGCAAGTCTTGTTGACTGCTTGATTTGTGGGCCAGACTCTCACGACTGTTTCCTTTATACTTGTTCTCTGTTTAGGTCGTGTTTGACCACATTTGTCTTGTCCTTCAGGCAAAAGACCCCATAGAGTTTGCCAAAATACCAGACCATTTCCCATGGAATGACGTCATTTCCGGGGGACGTTATCACCCCGGGGATGTCCCTGCCCACCCCTGGAACGTCCCCCCCCAAAGTCCCCCACTGCAGCCGTGGCAAGACCTGTCAACCCTATATGCAAATTCATGGGATGCTTAGAAGCACTGGGTTGTTCCTGGTCCCAGTCTCCGGTGGGAAAGGGCTAGATCAGATCCTAAAAAACCAGTGGGATCCAGGAGACAGACCGGGATGAGGTGACATGTGTATTGTTTAAGAGGAATCCTCAGCCCCTTCCTCATGCTGGTCACTGCTGGTTGAAGCAAAACAAAGAGGCATTCGGCTACGATCGCACGTACTGAATCATCCACTTTCAACCCACTTTCAGTGCACTTCAGAATTGGATTTTGCCAATTCTCTCAGTGAAATCCAGTTGTAACGTGCATTGAAAGGGGATTGAAAGTGAATTATTTAGTGTGTGTGACTTAGGGTTGCCAAGTCCGGGTTGGAAAATACCTGGGGACTTTGGGGGTGGAGCCAGGAGAGGGTGGGGTTTGGGGAGGGGAGGGGCCTCCGCATGGTACCATGCCATAGAGTCCACCCTTCAAAGCAGCCATTTTCTCCAGGGGAGCTGATCTCTGTCAGCTGGGGATCAGTGGTAAAAGCGGGAGATCCCCAGGCCCCACCTGGAGGCTGGCAACCCTAGTGTGACTGCAGCCTTAGACTTCCTTGTTCTTTAAGCTTCATTTTCCTTTTATTTCTTGTGCTGGGCATCTTGGTACTCAGGGGTCCTTTTGAGCAGGAGCTTGGGGGAGTGCAGCTTTGGGAGTTGGTGCCAGCCCCCCATTGGCGGGGGAATGCCTGCTTGTGTCACGGCTGCAGCAAAATGACCCCGTCCCCTGGAAAGGTCCTTGTTCCTCCAACCAGCCTTCTGAAGGCTTCAGCCACCACTGAAGGTCTCCTCCCAGGATAGGGGTATTTCTGAAGCTTGGATTAGTAGCGGTCCCCTCTCTGCCAGCTCTTTCTTTCTTTCTTTCTTTCTTTCTTTCTTTCTTTCTTTCTTTCTTTCTTTCTTTCTTTCTTTCTTTCTTTCTTTCTTTCTTTCTCTCTCTCTCTCTCTCTCTCTCTCTCTCTCCCCCTCTCTCCCTCCCTCCTTTCTTTCTTTCTTGCCTTATGACATACTTCAGGTGATGTCAGGTGGTGTAGCATATGCAAGTAAGTTATGCAAATGAGTTATGCTAATGAGGTCCTGCACCTCTTTTTCTACGAAATGACCCCTGTTGGTACATATGCAGAGTTCTGCTCCGACATGGATGGCCCAGTCTCTCCAGATCTCAGGAGCTAAGCAGGGCTGGCCCTGGTTAGTGCTTGGATGGGAGACCACCAAGGAAGTCCAGGACCGCTACGCAGAGGCAGGCAAGGGCAAACCACCTCTAACCGTCTCTTGCCTTGGAAACCCTACGTGGTCACCGTAACTTCGCTGATACTTGACAGCACTTCACACACAACATGCATAGCTTCTACCTGCACAGAAGCACCATATGCCAAGCTAGCCTCTGTAGGAGGGACATTTTAAATCCAATGCTAGCCAATGGGGGAAAATGGCCACCAAAGAAAAAAAAATCTAGCTTAAAAGTCGCTGGTTGCCATTCACAAGGAGCTCGTGCACACGGACAAAGAGACGCCACATCATCTTCCTTTTCATGCCCAAGGGTAAGACCATGCAGAGAAAGGGCAATTCTACAGGCCATGGATGCACCTGCTGCTACGGTCCCCTCCAGAAATTGCCCCTGCAAGAATGCATCCACACAAAGCCACTCCGCACTCCACACCTCTCTGTACGAAATGGCCAGGAAGAACTCTTTGCCGGTCTCTTGGTCCACATGAATGGGCGTATCCGCGTCTGTGAAAGATTCTGTGGCCAGGAAGCTCAGTTCTTACATTTGCACATATTTCCCTCAAAAGGCCCCAGAGGAACACAGTTAAACAGAAAGAGAAATAAAAAGAACTTAAATCCCATTGTAGAGCGCTTCGCAAATGTCTAGTTTCCCCCCCCCCCCCTCCACCTCTATGCCCAATTTGGGACCTGAACTGCAAACAGAACCCGCTCCCTTCTCTTGATATGCAAAAAGCCACCTAGCTTTCAAGCAGGTGCTATTGGCGACGCGATATAAAATCCCGACGTGTTAAAGCAGATGAAGAGGAAGCAAGGCTGTTGGCAAAGGCTAGATTGCCCTGTGAAACTAAGATGAAATAAACTCAGCTCGAAGCCTGAGTTAAGACGCTCGGAGTCCCCCCTGGTCCCACAACGAGGCTGCGACGGAAATGCAATCCGACACCGCCACATTGCCAATTAAGGGGGGGGAATGGAAAAGATGCGCTACCCAGAAAGCAAAAGAGAAGCTCTGGAGGCGCTGCCGCAAATCCGAGACCCAGGGACCCGCCTGCAACATTGCAAGAGGCTGCCAGAAATATAAATACAGAGGAGAGTTAGAGGGGAAGGGAAAGACAGCTTGTTGAGCCCGCTTGCGGGATCGGCGGGATATAAATCAAAATGATAAATAAATAAAGAAAGTTAGCCTGTGATTACTTAGAAACGTTCCGTGGCACTGGACAAGCCAAGGAAGAGCAGAAGAGTTCACAGGGCTGCCAAGTCCCAGCAACTTACTGGGGGGGGGGGAGTTGTTCTCCCCCCGGGAGCTCTTCTAACCCGTGCGCTTTGCACGTGCGCCACGGCGACGTAATGACGTCACCCGGAGGTGATGTCATTACATGGGGGAAGTCGTCCTCACCGGATGACTTCTGGGGTGGGGTTCCCATTCGGCCGGCGGATCGGGAACCCCTATAGCGGGGGATCCCCCGCCCCCCGGGCTGACTTGGCAGCCCTAAGAGTTCAGGAATACTCTGTGGCCCATTTAGGGCGGCCAAGTCCTCCCAGGGGGTGGGGATTCCCCCACTAAACGGGTCCCAAATCCACCAGTCCAGATCCAGCCAGCGGGGGGGGGGGGGGGACCTTCTGTGGCAGTGAATTCCACCTGTTAATCACTCTTTGGGTGAAGAAGTACTTCCTTGTTTATCTGTTCTAACCTGACTGCTCGGCAATTTCCTTGAGTGCCCACGAGTTCTTGTCTTGTGAGAAAGCAAGTACCTCTTTCTCGACCTGCTCTATCCCATGCATAATCTTGTAAACCTCGATCGTGTCCCCCCTCAGCCATCATTTCTCCAAGCTAAAGAGCCCCAATTGCTTCAACCTTTCTTCATGGGGAAAGTGCTCCAACCCTTTTATCCTTATGTTGTTCGCTTCCTTCCCTTTGTCCTCCTTTGGCTGACGGCACGCCTCTGTCTGGTCAGATAGGTAGGATCCTTGGTTCCCCAGGATATACCCTCTGGGGTCTTCTGTGCTCATTCTGCCATTGGATTGTTGTGGTTCCTGCTGATCTCTTTTCCTTTCTCTCACCTGGGGCCCAGCCCTCCCTTCGTGACTTGCCCCGGGTCTTCGTAGTACCTCACCTGTCCATCCCTGGCCTTCTACCTCATCCGGGAGGTTTACACCTTCAGAGCGCTTCCGCATGTAGAGATCACGGGCTCAGAATGTGTTGGCTTGGTGCTGGGGGCCGGGGAGAGTGTGGCGATCTGGCTGGTGTACCGACCGCCTAACGCACCGGCGGAGAGCCTACCGGCCCTGTTGGAGGCTGTATCAGGCTGGGCGCTGGAACACCCTAGGCTGATAGTCTTGGGTGATTTCAATGTCCATGCTGATGACGCGGCTTCTGTACAGGCGGCGGACCTAGTGTCGTCCATGGCGGCGCTGGGACTCTCCCAGCTTGTAACGACCCCCACCCACCAGGCAGGACACATGCTCGATTTGATCTTTGCAGCTGGGGTAACAGTGGACCGGATTGCTGCTTTCGCAGTACCATGGTCGGACCACCATGCACTGAAGGCCCGCCTGGACACCCCACCCCAACCCTGTTTAGGCGGTGAGCGTATTTTAGCTCACCCTCGGAGCAAGATGGACCCTGGGCGGCTCCTGGCGGCTCTGAGGGATCCAAGACCCCCTGGCGACTCGTTGGATGAGCTGGTGGAAGACTGGCATGACCGACTTTCCTCAGCCATCGACGAGATCGCTCCTAGGCGCCCTCTTCGCTCCCGGACTAAGCTGGCTCCATGGTATACCCAGGAGCTACGGCTCATGAAAAGGGAACTCAGACGGCTAGAGAGACGGTGGTGGTGAGCCCGCGACGAAGCTACAAGAGCATCTTATAGGACGTTTATGAAGGCCTATGAGATGGCAGTCAAGGCTACCAAGAAAGAGTACTTGGCAGCTGAGATTGCATCCGCTAGCTCACGCCTGGCACAATTATTTAGAACAATTCGGTCAATGACAGCACTGCCGCAGGGCAAAGCAAATAATAGGGAATTAGAGATCGGCTGTGAGGCTTTTGCGAGCTATTTTGCGGATAAAGTCTTGGCGCTCCGCCGTGACCTCCCCGCCACAGTTGATACAATGAGCGAACTTGAGGCCCCTTGCACGTCTGTAATGCCGGGTTTGGATTCCTTCGGCCAGCTCGACCTTGACGAAGTTGACAGGTTAATCATGACCGTACGCCAAACCACATGTCTCCTTGACCCGTGCCCTTCCTGGCTTATTAAAGCGGGCCACGAGGGGTTTCGGGGTGCACTGAGGGAGATTATCAACTGCTCCCTTAGGGTGGGGCAATTCCCGAAGGCACTCAAGGAGGCGATGGTCCGTCCCCTCTTGAAAAAACCAACTTTAGATCCGGCCGAATTGGCGAACTATCGGCCGGTCTCTAATTTGCCTTATTTAGGCAAATTAATAGAGAGGGTGGTGGCGATACGGTTGTAGGGATTCCTGGATGAAGCTTCGGTGTTAGATCCCTTCCAGTCAGGCTTTCGCCCGGGGTTCGGGACCGAGACAGCACTGGTGGCCCTCACTGACGACCTTCGGAGACATCTGGATCGAGGTGGCGTGGCGGTGTTGCTGCTGCTCGACCTGTCGGCTGCGTTCGACACGGTCGACCATCGGCTGCTGTCTCGTCGCCTCGCCGATGTGGGGATTCAGGGACTCGCTTTACAGTGGCTTGTCTCTTTTCTCCAGGGTCGGGGACAAAGGGTGGTGCTTGGGGAGGAGCAGTCCCGGAGACACCCGCTTGAATGCGGTGTGCCGCAGGGGGCTGTTCTATCCCCGATGCTTTTTAACATCTATATGCGCCCCCTTGCCCAGATTGTCCGGAGGGCAGGGCTGGGCTGTCACCAGTACGCTGATGACACCCAGCTCTATCTGATGTTGGGGGGCCAGTCTGGCTCGGGACCGGACGACTTAGACCGAGCATTGCACGCTGTGGCTGGTTGGCTTAGGCTGAGCAGGCTGAAGCTGAACCCGACAAAGACGGAGGTCCTGTGCCTGGGTCGGGGTGGTCCATGGTCGGGGCTCCCACTCCCG
This sequence comes from Lepidodactylus listeri, assembly GCA_029233225.1. NCBI lineage: Eukaryota > Metazoa > Chordata > Lepidosauria > Squamata > Gekkonidae > Lepidodactylus > Lepidodactylus listeri. The sequence continues at coordinate 5,730,586 of JARCFY010000021.1, read as the reverse complement.
ACCTTCGACGGGGCACCATTGGTGCCTTCGCCGGTGGTTAGGAGTCTGGGTGTGCTCCTGGATTCCTCCTTGTCAATGGAGGCCCAGGTAGCAGCCACTGCCAAATTGGCCTTTTACCATCTGAGGCTGGTGCGGCAGTTGGTCCCCTTCCTGGATCGCGCTGACCTGGCCACAGTGATCCATGCAACGGTCACCTCGAGACTGGACTATTGTAACGCGCTCTACATGGGGCTGCCCTTGGGGCAAATCCGGAGGCTTCAGCTAGTGCAGAACGCAGCAGCAAGGTTGTTGATGTGCCTCCCAAGGCGGGAGCACATACGACCAGTGCTGGAAGCACTGCACTGGCTGCCAGTGGCGTACCGGGTTCGCTTCAAGGTGCTGGTATTGGCCTTTAAAGCCCTAAATGGCCTGGGTCCGACCTACCTAAGGGACCGCCTTTCCCCGTATGTACCCCAGAGAGCACTTCGGTCAGGGGCCCAACATCACCTGGCCATACCTGGCCTAAAGGAAGCCAGGCTCACTGCCACCAGGGGGAGGGCTTTTTCGGTGGCGGCCCCTGGCTGGTGGAACGAGCTCCCGGATGAGATCAGGGCCCTGCGGGATCTGATGCAGTTCCGCAGGGCCTGTAAGACGGAGCTCTTCCGCCAGGCATTTGAATAGGGGCCGCCGCCGTTCTTTGCCCTCCCTTGTTATCTAGCGACTACCAATGCGCAACACAATGATTCCATCTAGCCGCTGAGGACTCTGCATGCTCCCAACGCCAGACTGTATGTAACACCAGTTGATACGCCATCTGATTGCGTTGAGCACTTTAATATTACTGTGTAATGTCATATCGACTTATAATGTTTTAACTGTTTTTAAATGTTTTATCGTGAACAAGGTTCACTTACTTATGTAAGCCGCTCTGAGCCTGCAGTGCGGGGAGAGCGGCCTAAAAGCCGAATTAAATAAAATTAAATAAAATAAAAAATCCCTGGGCCTCTTGGTTTTTCGCTCCAAGTTCGGGGTGGGGGGGGGGGAGTTTGACAACCCCCTCCTGACACTGGGATACAAGTCTAACAAAATAAACAAAACAAAACAAATATATCTGATCCTGAACATTGGCTCCCAGTGGAATACCGAGTCAAGTTCAAGGTTTTAGTATTGACCTCTAAGGCCTTGGGCGGTCAGGGACTGAAGTATATGCAGGACCGTCTCCTCCGTTATGTCCCCAGGAGAGCTTTGCGCTCCTTAGACAGCTATCTACTGGTGATCCCCAGGCCTAAAGACATCCGGCTGTCCTCGGCCAGGGACAGGGTCTTTTCGGTCCTGGCCCCCACCTGGTGGGACTCTCTGTCAAATTCCATCAGGGCCCTGCAGGATCTGATGCAATTCCGCAGGGCCTGCAAGGCAGAGAGGTTCCACCAGGCATTTGGCTGAGGACAGCGATGGTTCCACCTTGGCTGGCGCCCTTCCCGTTCCCTGTTGTTTACATCTACTTTGCCCTCCTCCCCCCGTCCACGGAAGTAGCCGGCAGTGGGAGTTGGAAGGAGGATTGGTTATTTGCCATCTGTTTGTTTTTAATATTGTACTAAGCTTTTAATTAATGTTATCTTGTTTTATCTCCGGTTGTACAACGCCCAGAGCCCTGCAGTAGCAGGGGTGGGGCGCTTCATAAATACAATGAATAAAGAATTAAAAATAAACACGGACCCCGGATATGAATCAAAAAATCTGCACAGTGGGGCCACGTACAGATTGGCAGGGGGGATTTCTACAGGTTTGCAGAAAAGCCCGACAAGTTTAAAAATAAGGATGGTGAGGAGGTTAACATTCTTCCAAAACGGAGCACGTCAAACGGATACATTGCGAAATCTCACAAGAACGCAGCCAGCACTGTGGGGTTGCACCTACCTCCCAAGATACTGGGGGCTGGGGAACCCTGGCTGGGCAGCTGAGACACCGCTGAGTGAGGATGGTGGACAGAGCAGAGAAGACAGAACTTGAGCAAAGACTGTGGAAAACAAACAGAGCAGCAGCCACCTTCCCACCCTTACACGCCACAGTCCCAGTCTGACCACGGTCTCGCACATGCCTGAGAATTGAGTTTCCAGTAGGGAACTCCCACAACATGGCTGCTCAGTGCCCATGAGGAGGGCTCATGGACTCCAATGCGTCTGAACTGGCCCAGACTGACTACCCCCCACTGGTCCATCTGTGGGCGATTCTGCACCGGCTTTTCCCTCCATTGTTTTAGCCAATCCACATTAGAACAGAATTCCCCTCTACACTGCATGCCGCTTTCGCTTTCTTTGATCATCGGGTTTTATGGTACCTTCTGCATAGATTTATGGCCATCTTATGGCCGTCCAGGGGTGACTTTGCAGCCAGTACAGGCGTTGGCCAGGGGTATTTGAATGTGGTTTTGAGTTGCACCTTTCCCTCAGTGTTAAAATGTGGAGCGAATGCCAGATCCAGAACCAGCCAGAAAGTCACCGTCTCCGGATTGGAAATTTCCTGGAGATTTGGGGGGCAGAGCTTGGAGAGGGCAGGGACCTCGGCAGCGTATAATGCCGCAGAGGCCACCCTCCAAAACAGGCATTTTCTCCAGGGGAAATGATCTCTCTAGTTTGGAGATCTGATGTCATGCCATGAGATCTCCAGGCTCCACCTGGAGGCTGGCCACTCTATCCCGCCTGCTTGGTTTCCAGTGCAGCCCCCAGCTCCAATATCAGGTTACTTTGACAGGTTACAAACCCAGCCTAACCTCCTGCCAGCACTACACAGATATCAAAACAGAGGGGCCACTCGCATTCAGAGGTTCATTTCCAATTTCTTTCAGTGGGCATGAAAACAGACCCCTGCGGAAACGGCGCTCTTGTTTTTTGCTTTCAGACTCCTGTACATTTAAGCTTCCAGTTCACTTTGGGAGGGAGAAGAAAGGGAGCAATCTTCTCTTTGTGAAACGTTGGAAGGAAAGAGCCTGAAAAGGTATCTCGATCTCGGAGACGGCAGGCGCCCTTTGTTCTCCACATCCCTAGAAGTCAGAGATTCACAGCTGGTTAAATAGCAAGGGAAAAAAGAATATGTTTCCAGAGTAAGAAACCTCACTCTTTTCCTTTTGCACGCACGCACAGACACAGACAGATGGACGGCCCTCTACTGCAACAGAGAACCGGCAAAATAAAAGCTGTGTGGAATTATTGTATTTTTTTTTTTTGCAAGCAATCCTCCACTTAATTGGACAACTGCTGTGCTGTAATACCCATCCCAATCTCTCCGGGACTAAAATTTATGCCACCGATTGCTAACAAAAACAGGCCCAATAAAACCGCTGAATTTATTTTACAAATGAAAAGGGTCATTAACAAAGGGGGGTATCAAATCCGTGCACTAAATCAAGGATAAAAGGACAAAAGCTCCACTGAACGCTCCTCTTGCTCCCAGGAGATCCCCCCCCCCTTCCAAAAAACCTCTGAAGAGAACTAACTCTAAGTTTGGAACCGTATCAAAGTGAAAGCAATCGTTTAAAAGGTGTGAAATTGTTATCAAACCCTCCCCCCCCCCCCCATCCCAGTCTCAACTCCAGGATCATTTCTGACATTAAGGGGGGGACGGGACCCTTTTTTGCAAAGTTTATCAAACATTTCCCACTTTCTAATCAATAGCTTACAAGGCTGCAAAGTGCTTCATTCATCACTCCCAGTGCAGTGAGAGATGGTGGCGGCTATAATACAGACAAAAAAGGTATGATGGAAAACGTTCATCTCGGATTAAGGTCGTGGGGTACCGTCCTGTGAACATGCTGAATTCCGAATCTTTGAGAATTCAAGTTTCGAGCCTTTGTGGAGCCAAAGGGCAGCTTAAAGTGTGCAGGCGGATGGAAACGTGGCAGGATTTCCAGGGAGTGGGGCTTCTACATACTTGGCCCGCGCCTGACAGCTGTAGACTCTGTAAAGAGTCTTGGGATGTGGCTGGATTCGGCACTACTGTTGGGTAAAAAAATGGCCGGTATTTTTTCGCCTGTGCCAGGCCCATCAGCTGGCTCCGTATTTATCTGTGGAAAGTACTGGAGTCGGGAGGCCGGTGGAGTGATTTCAAACACAGCTCTTTTATTAGTGATTCAGCTCAAGCAAGCCTATGGGGCTTCAGGCCCCTGCTTTTATGCTGGCCGGAGCCACACTTCTGGCTGCACCCAATTGACCCAACAGGGTCTTACATTTACCTGAATTGTCATAGGTTTCCCGGGGAGAACCTAGGCTCCTTATTGGTGGCCACTTAGGATACAGGTGTCTATTGTTCCCCTGGACCGAAGCTCAGGTCGCTGCCTAGCCATGTGCTCTGGCCACATGGCGGCCGCCATTACAGGAGCACATGGCGGCGATATTGTACAATAAAACCCAGGACGTTACGATCTGGGTTGGACCTTGCCACAATGATCCATGCAATGGTCACCTCCAGACTGGACTAGTCTAATTCGCTGCATGTAGGGCTACCCTTGAAAACACTTCAGAGACAGCAGGTGGTCCAGGATGCTGCTAGGTTGCTGAGTGGAACATCATGGTCAGCTCATATTACTCCTGAAGAGTACTGGACTCAGGAGACCAGGAACGGTGAAATAACGAAGCCTTTACTGAGTGATTCAGCATGCCCAGTAGATGGTCAGAACAAGCATGCTTCCAGGGCTCCAGGGCCCTCATTATACGCTGGCCGGAGCCACACCTCCGGCCGCACCCAAAAGACCTGATAGGGGCTTAACATATGCGCATGTTTGTCATAGGTTCCCTGGAGGAGCCTTTGATTGCATTGGCTCCTCAGGGAGGACCTAGGTCCCACATTGGTGGAGGCTTTGAATCCGGACGTCGATTGTTCCTCCAGATTCAAGCTCCCCTCTCTGCCTGACCATGTGCTCTGGCCATGCGGCGGGCGCCATTGCCTGGGAGCACATGGCAGGCTGGTTGCTACACAGAGCATACTACATTACAACTCCAATTCTGCGGCAGCTGCACTGGCTGCCAATTGGTCTCCAGATCCAATTCAAGGTGTTTGGGTTAACCTTTAAAGCCCTTAATGGTCTGGGACCCTCCTACTTACAGGAGTTGTAGGGACCCTCCCCCGTTACATCCCCTGCACTCCCTCTAGGAGCCCCTTGCGGGTGACTGGCATCAGGACAACTCGGTTAGCCGTCACCAGGGGAAGGGCCTGCTTGGTGGTGGCCCCTGCCCTGTGAAATGCACTCTCGGATGACACCCGTGCCCTGCCAGAATTCTTTCGTTTCTGCAGGGCATGCAAGGCCAAATTGCTTAGGTTTGGTGTAGTGGTTAAGTGCGTGTATCTGGGAGAACCAGGTTTGATTCCCCACTCCTCCACTTGCAGCTGCTGAATGGCCTTGGGCAAGCCATAGTTCTGTTAGAGCTGTCCTTGAAAGAGCAGTTCTTGAAAGCGCTCTCTCAGCCCCACCTACCTCACAGGGTGTATGTTGTGGGGAGGGGAAGGGAAAGGAGTTTGTAAGCCGCTCTGAGGCTTCGAGTGAAGGGCGGGGTATAAATCCAATCTCTTCTTCTCTTCTTAGGTTGGCCTTTGGAGAGTAATGCACACATTTGGGTTTTGTTAGTGGGATGGTGCTAGCCGGATATTTCAACAGTGTAACACTTTAATGTTAGTATTTTATATTATCTGCTTTTATGTCTCTTTAAAATCTTATTTATTTTTAAAATCTTATCTTATTTAAGTCACCACGAGACCCTCTGGGTGAGCGGCAACTAAAAAAAATCTAATAAATACCTAGCAGAAAGAGAATTGTGGAAGCGAAGGCCAGTTTCGACTCGTGGGCTCAAGAGGGGATCAGAATCACAGACTACTGGGTGGGCCACCACATTTTTGGATTTATTTGTGACCCACTTCTCTCCTCCAACAGGGACCCAAAGCGGAATACAAACTTGTTCTCCCCCTTCCATTCTATCCTCACAACAAACCTATGGAGTAGGTTAGGCGGCAAGAGCGTGACTGGGCCGAAGCCACCCACGTAAGTGTCTGTGTAGGGTTGCCAGTTTCCCCCTGGCCACCAGCAGGGGATAGGGGGGTACAGTTGCCAGATCCAAGCTGGAAAACTCCTAGAGATTTGGGGATGGAGCCTGGGGAGGAAAGGGTAATCAGAGGAATAGAATGCCCAAGAGTCCTCCCTCCAAAGCATCCATTTTCTCCAGGGGAGCTGATCTCTGTAGTCTGTAGATCAGCTGTAATTCCGGGGGATCCCCAGGCCCCCCCTGGAGGCTAGCATCCCTACTTCGAGTGGGGATTTGAACCAGAGTCTCCCAGATCTGCGTCCAACCACTAAGAAGGGGGCCTGTGGTGAGTCCAGCTGGTCACCACAGACATCCTTCACTTGGAAGCTGGATATGCAGTCCAAAAGCAAGCTGAGAAACAGAGCCGAAGGCCAGAAAGCCAGGAAATCAGTCAGAGTTTTCAGGAGCTAGGAGCAGAGACTAAGAGCTGGGATCAGGTCCAAGCACGCACGGTTGCTTCCGCGCTGAGGCAGGAGCGTGGGGGTGTTTATGACCAGGTCCTCCCTTCCCTGGGAGTCAATCTGCCAAGACTCACGGCCCCTCACGTTGCCTTTGACACAGCTGAAATCTGGCACTCCACCTTTTCTCCTGCACATCCAGATGCTGGCGTGCCCTGCGTCTGGGACAGTCAGGTGAGCTAGGTGGGGACTCTGGCCTTGGTGATCAGTCTGGATCAGTCTCTCCCCCTGGCTGCCCCTCAGTCTCTTTGCCTTGCTGCCCCTCCTGCGCAGCTGCTGGGGTGTATTCTCCCTCAGGTGCTGGTAGAGGTTCCTCTTCTGGGCTGACCTCCAGGGGACGCTCCCTGCCTCTTCCTCGTCTGAGAGTAGGCAGCTTCAGCAAAGCCAGGGCCCACAACAGGACCCCAACCTTTTTTGAGCCTGTGGGCACATTCAGAATTCTGGCAGAGGATGGCGGGGGACAGGCATAACCACAAAATGGCTGCTGCCAGAGGCGGAGCCATGCACACACACACACACACGCACTCCCAGAGGAAGTCCAAGCACAAGAGAGAATACAGGAGATTTTTAAAAAATTAACTGGGAAAGAGGAGCGACAGAGAGAATAAAACCAACCTTGTGGCAGCTGCCACTGAACCGTTTTTTTTCGAATCTGCATAGACGCTCAGATCCTTAATTGCCAATCAGATGCCCTGCTGGGCAAAAGCCCCACCCACTTTCTAAAAACATTTGGCAGGTACCAAGAGAAGTGTTTGGAGGTGCCCTGGTGTCCAGAGGCACCATGTCGGGGGCCCTACACGATCTCATGATGGCCCGAACACTTTGCTGCTTTAATATTCCTTCCCCGACAGCTGAGAACTTCATATGTCTTTGATTAAATGCCATCTTCTGTCTTCGAGGGGGAAACAACTAGAAGATTTCTTCACGGAAAGGACATGGCTTTTGCAGAGCAGGAATGCAGTTAAAAAATGGCGTCTGGGGTGTGTGTGTGCGGAATCGACTCCTTTCATATCGACTCCTTTCATATCTGTGATGAAATGCTGGCTACGCCTGCTGCCGTTCAGGGCTCAATAAAAGCAGACAGGCCTCCGACAAATGGAAGCTTAAAGAGATGAACCCGTTAAAGCAATAGAAGTTCTGTCACTTCAAGGTGACGTATAGGCAGGAGCACTCAGCGAGGGGGTGATTACGTCCCATCAACAAGCGTTCAAGGGCTTGCCTGCAGCACAAACTTCCCACGGATGAGTGCGGAGTCAAGTTGGTTTCTAACCAGTCATTGTGGGGCGCTGGAAGTCTCTCTTATTGGTTGAGGGCATGAGTGTGTGGGCTTGGAAAGCGCACCACGCTTGGTGAGACCACCTAAACCAATTGAGCCAGCTGACATCTCGCCTCGCCCAGACAAATGAGTCTGTGACGAGCCAAGGTCATCCAAGCTCCCTTGAACAGGAGGGCAGGCCGGCAGTGATCTTGCAAACAGTGCTCCCTCTAAGCTGAGTTAGTGTGAGCTAGCTCACAGTTTTTTAGCCTCTGGCTTACACCTTTTTGTCTTCGCTCAGGGAGGAGGGCTCCAGAGCAAACTAATTTATGCAGCAGCCAAATCGCTCGCTCGCAACTTTAATGCCAGTAGCTCACGAAGTAGAATTTTTGCTCACAAGACTCCACAGCTTAGAGGTAGTGTTCCCTCTAAGCTGAGTTAGTGTGAGCTAGCTCACAGTTTTTTAGCCTCCGGCTCACACATTTTTGTCTCAGCTCAGGAAGGAGGGCTCCAGAGCAAACTAATTTATGGTGGTGTTGGGGGCTTAGCGCCCATGGGGGCCAATGCCCCCTCTAAGCGGTGGAGTCCTGTGAGCAAATATTCTACTTTGTGAGCTACTGGCATTAAAGTTGTGAGCGAGCGATTTGGCGGCTGCATACATTAGTTTGGCTCTGGAGCCCTCCTTCCTGAGCGAAGACAAAAAGGTGCGAGCTGGAGGCTAAAAACTGTAAGCTAGCTCACACTAACTCAGCTTAGAGGGAGCACTGGTGGGGACCCCTGCTTTGGAGCCACTGCTCCCTTTCCAAACAGAAACAAGAACTCCAAAGTCAAAGCAAAACATTCTGCAAAGGTTGTATCAAGGGCGTAGACTTTCCAGTTTCCCGGGGGGGGGCTGGGGCTGGGCCAGAGACATTACAGGCTATTGTCTCCGGGGGAGGCTCAGCATGTCCTGGAAAAGTTCGGGGGGGGGGGCTCCAGCTCCCCAGCCCCCCTGAAGTTGATGCCTATGGCTTGTACAAACCCACGCAGGTATGCCTGGCCGTCGGTATAACGAGCCCCCAAAGAGAAAACGAAGAGCCGGCGCCAATGGCTGACTCAGCATCTCGTTAGGGATGCTCTCAGAGAAAGGCGTAATTAGTTGTGGGGCTGAATGGCGGAAATATTCCTGCCTGTGTTTCAAGGGCCTGTCTAACAACACGCAGAGCCAAGAAGCAAATGGCAAGCTTCCCCGGAGTGGCGGAAGGTCTGGATTCCTACGGGTTTGGGTCGTCCCCCAGGCATTTTTTATTAAATTGCAGGAACAGAATTCGGAACACCAAATGAAGCTGGGAAAAAACCCTCCGACACTAGAACCGGATCCGGAGAACCCGATGGGGTTCAATTCCTATCCTGACTGTTTTTGCCGAGCCAAAGCAAAGGAGCCTTGCTTGTTAAAAAGAACCCTCTAGACCAGAGGTGTCGAACTCGTTTTTTTTAATGGGGGCCGAATCGGACATAAGTGTCACTTGGTGGGGCCGGGCCACGTGTGCCATAAAATGCAATGACCGGTACGGAGACATAAACTTTATAAAGGAAAGTGGCAAACCCAGTTAACAACTTTTAAACTCAAACTACACACACACTTAAAACCTTAACTCCCTTGCAGTATTTCCTGAAGGTGATGCTAACCCTAACCCACTTCCACCGCCTGTTACGCATTAGCCCTGGGACAGTATGCAGGGACAAAATGCACAGCTTCTGCCATCTGGCGATAAAGGTCATGACCAGTTGCTTGTAGGCCAGATAAGAGCCCTGGACTTAGGGTTGCCAGCCTCCAGGTGGGGCCTGGGGATCTCCCGCTTTTACAACTGATCCCCAGCTGACAGAGATCAGCTCCCCTGGAGAAAATGGCTGCTTTGAAGGGTGGCCTCTATGGCATTGTACCCTGCTGAGGCCCCTCCCCTCCCCAAACCCCACCTTCTCCTGGTTCCACCCCCAAAGTCCCCAGGTATTTTCCAACCCGGACTTGGCAACCCTACCTGGACTGGCCAGTTCTGGCCCACAGGCTATACGTTTGACACCCCTGATCTAGACCTTAAAAAATCATGCAAAGGAGAAGAGCTAGATCTAGTACAGTCGTACTTCAGAGAGCAGTAAGATTTTCAGGTTCTGAGCCTTCAACAGTCAGAGTTCCCTTCACTGGATACTTACTACAACACCTACCATTGTGTTTGAGTTGGTTTACTATTAAAAAAATATTTAAAAATTAAAAATGGAAGGACCGCTTCTTGAAAAGCTTCAAAAGTGCCTGAGACATCCACGTTTCACTCAGGCTTCAAGAGACACCTTAGCTGTGTCAAGCCAGAGACGGGGCTCTCAGCTCAGTCTTTATTTACAGGGAAAACTACAGAAGGATTAAAACAATAACAGCCCTGCAGGTATTCCTCGTGGATTCAATGAAAAACTCTTGAGGTTCATGGAGAAGTCTGCTGCTGGAGGTATTTCATTTATTTATTTATTCATTAAACTGGATTTCCTAGGCTGCCCTTCCCTGCTCAGGGCTAAGGTGAATTCCCATTTTGCCATCCTTGGGTGTGTGTGTGTGTGTGTGTGTGTGTGGCTTAAGGCCACAGAAGGAGTCCATGGTGGGACTTGAACCCAGGTCTTGCAGGTCACTGAGTGGGAACAGATGGGATTTTTAAATAAAGTACGTCAACTCCTGAACTGAATTATGGGTGCCCCCCACCACCACTCATCACGCACTTGGTCGTCTCTCCCCTCTCTTCACCTCTCACTGTGCTAAGCATAAGATACTGTGCGCTTGGTTTGGAGTCATAATATGAACTAATTGGAATTTATTCTAGTAGGAAGGCAAATGCTGACCTTGCTACCGAGCGAACCTGAACTTGATCAGGTGAGGGCAAAATTATGGCAAGTGAGCATTTGAACTCCCCGACCTCCTGTCTCTCAGCTCACCTCAAACACACTTAAGAATACAGAACAATCTGGAGACAGTTGAGCTTTTTCCGAATGTCCCTTTAACCTGTCCCTGATAAAGACACATTTTTGCATATTTAGCAATCTTGTTTCATCTCAGTGCTTCGGCCAAAAAAGGACAAATTTGCACTGTGAAGAAATGCATTTTTCCCTTGGAGGTTTGACATGAGCAAAACCTTGACCTGAAAGATTTAAGTTTTCTCCCCCTTCTGGGCAGAGAACAGGTAAGAAGGGGGAAATCAGTCCAATTGCTTTCCAGCTTACCTGCATACATATGCTAATAGCTCCTGAAGACAAGACAATGGGATGCTCAAGCTCCACCCCCTTCTTCAAGCAGGGAACAAAGATTTGGAGGTGTTACAAGCTAGAGAGGAGAAGGAGGAGGAGGAGGAGGAGGTTGGATTTATACCCCACCCTTCACTACCCAAAAGAGTCTCAGAGCAGCTTACAGTCTTCTTTCCCTTCCCCTCCCCACAACAGACACCCTGTGAGTTAGGTGGGGCTGAGAGAGCTCTTTCAAAAAATGCTCTTTTGAGAACAGCTCTGAAAGAACTTGTAACTCCTCAGGTCACACCAGCAGCTGCATATGGAGGACTGGGGAATCAAACCTGGTTCTCCCAGATTAGAGTCTGCGCTCCTAACCACTACACTAAACTGGCTTCAGGAAGGCGATTTCTGGAGACGTCAGGAAGAGCTTCCTTCACCTGGCCCAACTGGGTCAGGGGGAGGTGAAAAGAGGTGATTAAAACCTCCTTGCAGCAGGAAGGTCTTTTTTTCTTGAGTCCAGGAATGGAAACAAACCCCTCCACTGTGAAGGCAGCCATTGAATATTAAAGAGCTGGAGCAAGCTTCTAGGTAATGGTAACTCTGCAAAGATTTAAAACTCCTAAGCTAAAGGGCATGTCCTGTACTTTAACATCTGATAGGGCATGTTTAAAAAGAGGGACAGAGGATTTGCATTTTACCTATTTCTTTTGTATCCATGAGTGCGATCACACGCACAATTTGCCCCAACATAGGCATGAATGCCGGGCGGATTAAAGGAGCGTGATCAGATGCCAACATCTGGCAAGCACCGCGCAGCCGTCAGCAACCTGTTTTGCTCCGCCACACATGCGGAGTTAAAAAAAACACCTCAGAAAGCCTGACTTGGGTTACTACGTGCCACAGACTGACTTTCCTGCATCTGATTGTGCTAGCGAGCTCCCATGGCGTCGGGGATAGTCTCATCAGGCTATCCCGATGCATGCCAATGTTTTTCCCCCCTTCTCAGTATGCGCATCATTGCATACTGTCATAGGAATCCCTCAGGGCAGAGATGCAATTCATTGATCCCCCATTTAAGCAAATCGGAAAACAACGGCAATCCCCTCCGACTCATCCCTGGTTGCGTCTGATCACACAGTGGCGGGCCGTGCCCACATCTACAAAACTTTGTGTGATCGCGCAACTGCGAGTCAATTTCCTCCGGAGGAAACAGCCTCGCTTCCCCCCTGCTTTACTTCGCGTGTGTGACCACCCCCCATTGCTCAAACTGGTGTTGTGCTAAAAGTACGCTTGTAAACATTTTCTTTTTAATAAATCCTTCCTAACTTTTGATGCTGGCAGTGGTTCTCTGTACCACATAGACCTCCACACGTCATTTTAAAAGGAGCGCCAGGGAGAAGGCAGGCAGTCGGCAAGTGGCTATTCCTCCTGGGGTGCTCAAGGCAGTAAACTGTCCCTGTAGTGACCAGGCGCTGGGCAGCCAGAGACACAGGGTCAAGGCCTCAGAGCTCAGAAGAGAAGCTGGGAGTCCTGACACTCCCAGTGGGCAATTCCGTACAAAGGTCAGGTGCTGGTGGTGGGCTACCTGAGGGTGGAAGAAAAGCCCCTTTAGGGGTTGAGAAAAACCTCAGAGGACAGAGAACAACAGGGACTGCAGGCCAGAGCAGGCACATTTTGCCACAGGCACAATAATTTTTCGCAGTTAAATGTGTCTAGCACCACATTTCCCTTATTCCAAAGTGAAACCCTGGAATACAGAAAGAAGCTAATTTCCTCTTCCCATGGGAACAGGATTCTATTCTTGATATTTCAAGGCCTGCCCCTCCCTGCATATGGAAGCTCTGTTCTTCCCAGCAAGATCTGTTAGCAGCACCCTTGTTGTGTAGGGTTGCCAACTTCCTGGTGGAGCCTGGATATTACCTGGCCCTGCAACTGATTTCCAAACAACAGATATCAGTTTCCCCAGAAAAAATGGCTGCTTTGGAGGGTGGAGGGCATAGCATTGCACCCCACTGAGGTCCCTGCCCTCCCCAAACCCTGCCCTCTCCAGGCTCCACCCCCCCAATCTCCAGGAACGTCACATCCTTGAGTTGTCAACTGTTGGGTAAAATACATTCTGCCACACTCTGGGCTTGGACTTTTCCAGTGGCTGCCCCGGCCTCTGGAATAGCTTCCCATAAGGTGCCACGAAAGGTTTCCCTTGCTTGAAAACCAGTCGAATCCGACTTTAGGGGGCGGTGCTCATCTCTGTTTCCAAACTGAAGAGCCAGCGCTGTCCGAAGACTTCTCTGTGGTCATGTGGCCAGCATGACTAGCCGTCGAGGCACACGGAACGCTGTTGCCTTTCCATTAAAGCGGTACCTATTTACCTACTTGCAATTTCTTGCTTTCAAACTGCTAGGTGGGCAGGAGCTGGGGCCAGAGACGGGAGCTCACTCCATCACATGGCACTCGGGTCTCGAACTGCCAAACTACTGACCTTCCAGTCTGCAGTTCATTGTCTGAACCACTGAGCCACCGCAGCCCTTATAAGTTGCCAAGGGATCCCTAATTACCTCCCTGGATCTCTGGTGAAGCTATAATACAGAGTTATTCCGGAGAGCTTTTGGGGCCACCTACAGGTAGAAGGAAAATTCTTTGCTGGCAGGGACATAAGATTTTCAAAATTAGTTTTTAATGTCCTTTTGTAGCTGTTGTTTAAATGTTTATAGTTAGATCAAACAAGAACCAGGGACCCGCGATACTCGCGGGGGCGGAGGAGCTCCACATGGAGGAGAAAGCCGCCACAGGTAAGCCTTCTCCCCTCCCCCACAGCACCGGCGAGGCCTGAGCAGCTCTCGCTGGGCCCGCTGCTCCCCCCCCACAGGCACTGGTGAGGCCTCAGCGGCTCTCGCCAGGCCCGCCGCTTCTCCCCCCCCCCATGGGCACTGGCGAGGCCTCAGCGGCTCTTGCCGGGGCCCACCACTTCTCCTTCCCACCCTCCGTCACCAGTGGCGAGGCTTGAATGCCTCCCAACTGCCGGGCCACCGCAGTTCCCAGAGCGTCCCCTGTGCATGCACAGGGAACACTCTTTTACTTTTGGGGGGATTTAAATATCCCCCCGAAAGTTTTTAAAACGTTTTAGATTTTTCTGCACACGTGGGGAGTCCCCCACGTGTGCAGAAAAATCTCCCTGCCCCCCAAGTGCCCCCTCCGTGCAGATTTAGATAGCCTTGGCTATTAGTATATAGATTGTTTTCCTCTTTTCAGAGGGCAGCTGTGCTGGTCTGCAGTGGGAGAGCCAGGTTCGAGTCCAGTAGCACCTTAGAGACGAACAAAATCTTCAGGGTATGAGATTTTGAGAGTCAGCACTCTGGTATCTGACAAGGGGAGTTTTGACTCTTGAAAGCTCATACTCCCAAAATCTTGTTGTTCTCTAATGCCCTACTAGACTAGCAGTTTTCCCGTTGTTACTCACCTTGCATCTTGGGATAACTGGAAGAAAGGTGGATGTCAAAACATTTCAAATGCATAAACAAATACTCTCCTTGGTTGTCTATCTGAGTGATGATCTTCCAGTCACCTGGAACATGAAATGTTCCATGCCCAACTTTTTTCTTGTCTAAACTCCCCATGTGTCCTGGGATATGCGCTGTAATTCTGGCTATCGTAGCATCGGACGCCTTAAGAAGCATTATATTATCAAACAAGCGTCCCTTTCAGGTCAGGCTTGCTGGAAATGTTCTGATTTTCATCCTCCTTTTATTCCTTGACAATTTCATGGCACAGTTGCTTGAACATGGCTGACCTTTGGAGTAAACCCACCAAGATTAGACGTGGGGAACGGGCCTTCTAAGACTGGAGAAAAAGATTAAGCGGGGCTCAAAAGCCGTTCTCAAATATCAGAAATGCAGCCGCTAAGAATGCTCTACTGCTTGGTGGTGGAAGGGAGACAGAAAATGCGTGGGGAATTGTGCTGGAACTTGAAAGGGTGTCCGCTGCAGGTGCTGGCGAAGTTTGATGTGAAGGTACAGCGGATTGCATCACTTCAGAAGGCAGGTGAGAGACATCCTATTACATTTTTATTTTGTTCCTACATCAAAGAGCTCCAGGTGGCACACGTACATTTCTTCTCCCTCTCTTTTACTGGTTTTCAATAAATTAAATTTCCTGCATGCAAAAAAAAAAAGACAACTGTCTATGCAACCAGAAGAAAAGATCTGGCACAGTTTGCGCATTGCTGCGGTATCTTCTTACTAACTGGGTAAATGTTCCGCTTATTAAAAAGTGCACACTAAAAATGTGGAGTTGACCTCCACATCCTCCTATCGGATCACTCCAGTCATCTTTAGAGTCCCTCCTTTGGTTGCCCCCCCCCCCCAACCTGAGGTTAGATGGGTGGTACCCAAGCAAGGGCCTTCTCGGTTGTGGCACCAAAACTTTGGAACACCTTTCCCAGGGAGATTCGTCCATCTCCCTCAATTGGTGTCTTCCGCACGAGGGTGAAAGCTTTTTTGTTTTGTTCGGCATGCCCCCTAATACTGGTTATCGGCCCGCCTCTGCTATTGTTCGTTATGCGTTTTATTGAGTTATGTGGAAATTTTTAATGTTCTTGCTTTTAATGGTTCAAACATTTTAATGTTTTTATGGGCCACACCCAGGGGACCCTGATTGGGTGGAAAGGTGGCACAAAAATATATTCAATTAAAAAGAAATAAAATAAATCCCGTAGTGGTACATAACCCAGTCTAATAAGACAGGACTGCTCCACCTTATTATCCACATCAGGTTGCCAGATACCAATTTTCATCTGCTTCAGTTCAGATTAGTTAGACATGGCATTGATTCACCAGGCAACAAGGTTTACATGAACACACACGAAGCTGTCTTAGACTGGATCCCTTGGTCCGTCAAGGTTAGTCTTGCCTACTCAGACCGGCAGCCGCTGTCCGGAGTCTCAGGGTCTTTCACATCACCTCCAACCCGATCCTTCTCACTGCACAAAGGTACTGCAAACGTGGCGTAGGGAAAGTTGGAACTATCACGCATATGATTCTCAGGTGTGCCTGGTATAAGAAGGTCCACTCCAAATATCTTGAGCTTATAGCAAAACCGAGTCCCGATATGGCAGAATCTGATTATATAAACTTCATGCTGTCAGATGACAATCAGTTGCCAAGGCTGTTCCCAAATTTTGTGCCATTTGTTGTATTCGAAAAGCTCACGTGTCTTAGTTTTAAGTTGATCTCCTAACTTAAATTTATGCAATTTTTATTGGTTGTTACTTTATTGTATGCATTCTTATACATTTTATGTACTTTTTAATAACTTTTTTATAATGTTGGCATGTTTCTGCTGATTTACTGGCTTGATGCCGTAATAATCAATCAATCAATCAATCAATCAATCTATCTATCCATCCATCCATCCATCCATCCATCCATCCATCCATCCATCCATCCATCCACCCACCCTTTTCACTGGAGATGCCGGGGATTGAACGTGGGACCTTCTGCCTGCCAAGCATGTGCTCTGTCACTGAGCCACGGCCCCTTCTTGAATTCAGGTTGGCAAGTACAGGGAGACAGGGACACTATGTATTTGTACCAGTGTCCGTGCCCAGAATCCGCAAAGTGACCTGAGGTGATATACAGCACCTGGTAAGGCCTGAAACTACTCGGCCTACCCCCTGAGATCCCGCCCCTCCCCAAACCCCGTCCTCCCCAAGGCTCCACCCCCAAATCTCCAGGAGTTTCCCAGCCCAGAGCTGGCGACCTGAAGAAGTCCCTTCCTCTTTGCCTCAGTTTCTAATTTGCAGCACAGAGGACCTAACGCATCAGATTTGTAAGGTCACTTTCAAAAGGGCTTTTTGCTTGGTTTGGCGGCCAAAATACAGTGGGGTTTTCTTTGTACCTTTCAAGCACTAATCTGTGGGTTCTTGTGGTTTCCCAAACAACTTTCAGTCAGATGTTTCCCTTTGATGGGATATATCTATTGGCTGACTGGCGGGCTGTTCCCTTGCATGGCACTGCCTCTGCAAAGCTGAGCTCTCCTTGCCGGCCTTGTCTCCTAGCAACAAGGTTAGCTGGGTGAAAGGGCTGCTTTGACTCTCCAGAAAAGCTGAGAACTTCTGCAGTGCATGCCTCTTAAGGCCTGACTTCCCTTTCCCCTCCTCCTCCTTTTAAACTCTCTGGAATTTCCATTCCCACCTTGTGCCAGAGAACGAGACAGCAACAGAGAAAAAACGAGGGTAAGGTAGCAGTGTGATAACGATAAAGGGCATCGCCAATAAAGCCGTTTGAACCCAGAAACTGTGATAACGATGCAAACCTTGATGGAAACTCCACAGGAATCTTATTTCACTTATTTCACATTCAGTCCCAAATGTGTGATAAAGAAACAGCAAAGAACGGTAAAAACATCCAAGTAAATATATAAAAAAATGTTTCTGGGATTGAAGCAAAGTCAACTCTTGATTTTCTGCCGCATCACCGACCTGTTCTTGATAGCCCTGTACTCGTCCGAAAGAACCCCCCTGGGGTCTGAATCATCGTAGGCACGGCAAACACACCTCAACCACAATAAATTAGCAATTCCCAGATTTAACAGCCCCTCCTGGACTAATTGCCAGAGATTATTGTATATTATGGGAGCATGATGATGCTAATGCCGAAATATGCTCCAGTGATTGTGTTGCTATCTTCAATAACCAAGCTGTTTAAATGTCATTGCCGAGAAGGCTCTTTAGTGGGAGATGAAATGTTATTTTGAAAACCGGCTGGAAGAACTTTAATAGCCTCCAACATTTTCAGGAATATTACTTTGAACAACAAGTTGTTATTTTTGTGTCTGGGCAATAAAACACCAAAAGGGCCTCGCTTGCACCTTTTACGGGATTTTGTGTTGTAAACTGGGTACGAGCAAACGGACAAGATGCCCAGTTGGCAGCTTTTCCACTGAGAGCCAAAAACACCCCCAAGATGGGGAGAGCCACCTCATCCAGGGGCTGGGATGCCAGCCTCCAGGTGGGACCTGGGGATCTCCTGGAATCAGTGCTCCCTCTAAGCTGTGGAGTCTTGTGAGCAAAAATTCTACTCTGTGAGCTACTGGCATTAAAGTTGTGAGCGAGCGATTTGGCTGCTGCATAAATTCGTTTGCTCTGGAGCCATCTTCCTGAGCTAAGACAAAAATGTGTGAGCTGGAGGATAAAATCTGTGAGCTAGCTCACACTAACTCAGCTTAGAGGGAACACTGCTCCGGAGCCATCCTTCCTGAGCTAAGACAAAAATGTGTGAGCTGGAGGATAAAAAACTGTGAGCTAGCTCACACTAACTCAGCTTAGAGGGAACACTGCCTGGAATTACAGCTCATCTCCAGAGTACAGAGATCAGTTTCCCTGGAGGAAATGGCTGCTTTGGAGGGTGGACTCTAGGGCAGTGCACCCCACTGAGGTCTCCTTCCTCCTCAGGCTCCACCCCGAATCTCTAGGAGTTTCCCTAACTGGATCTGGCAACTATTACCCTGCCCCCCATCCTCTGCTGGTAGCCAGAGAGGTCTAATTCATTCACAAATAAAGCAGGAGGTGGAAGTCTTGTTCTAACATCTGAAGGAGCTACAGAGATGCGGACAGCCGATCCGACCCTTCTGACATCTCTGCTCCCTGCAAGCCACTGCCTTTTTATGCAACGACAGTCATGAAGTTCATCAACATCTGGCCATCTGGAGGTCAATTGTAATATTGACTGTAGACCAGGGATCGCCAACGTTTTTGAGCCCGCAGGCACCTTCGGCATCCAGACACAGTGTGGTGGGCCCAGCCCCAAAATGGCTGTCGCAAAATGGAGGTGCGGTTAGTCACAAGATGGCTGCCACAGCATAACTTCGGTCACACAGTGAAGACCCCCGGGCGGCGGTGGCTGCTGCCGCCGAAGCAGTGTTTTCTAAATCTGCACAGCCAATCAAAATCTCCAGTGGCCAATCAGAAGGCTTGCTGGGCAAAAGCCCCACTCACTTTCTAAAAACAGTTGGCGGGCTCCAGGAAAGGTGTCAGCGGGCATTGTGCCACCCACAGATACCATGTTGGGGACTCGTGTTGTTGACAAATCTGTCACTGTTTTTCAAGCCCCCCCCCCACTGCCCGGTGCAGAACATCTGCATTTAGCACTGGCATTTAAAGCCAGTTTTCTCTGCAAGCAAACGTGCAATAATTCCTTAATGATAACCTCTGACTCTTAATGGAACTTCCCCATCCTTGTAAACTGTGTGACCACCCCAGCTGCCTTTGCGATTGGGGCTCTACTGATTTCTTTTCGTGCACATCCTTTATGATGGTTCTCCCCTGCGCAGAGCTAAGCTCTCTCTTCTGCCTGGGTATGTACCTTTGGAGATGGGGGGAGGGTGCCTTGAAATTCAAGGGGGACACTCCTCCACGGCTGGGGAGGGCACTACAGTTTCTGTGAAGTGCCGTATTTTTCGCTCCATGAGACGCACCTGATCATAAGACGCACCTTGTTTTTAGAGGAGGAAAACAGGAAAAAATGAAACAGAAAGAAAGAGAGAGGAGAGAGAGATAAAGGAAGGAAGGAGGAGGAGAGAGAGAGAGAAAGAGAAAGGAAGAAAGAAAGGTGGGGACAGAGAGAGAGACAGAAAGACAGACAGACAGACAGAAAAAAGGAAAGGAAGGAAGGAAAGAAGGAAGGAAGGAAAGAAAGAAGAGAGACGTCGGCATGCCATGCAAAGCCAGGCCTTTCTGTGCAAAGTAGCCACAGAGCTTAATCTGTGGGCGGGGCTTTCTGCTGCTGGCTGTCTTAAAGGGGGAAAGCACTTAAAGGGAAAGAGTACTTAGCCTGGTGGGGTTTTTCCTGCCGTTTCCCTTTTAAGTCTTAACAGCTCAGGCCCAGCAGGGAGGGGCGGGGAAGGCTGGGATGCCAGCCTGAATGGCGTTCCCCTGCGTTCCTGCTGAAGAAAGAGCCCTGTTACAGGTAAGAAACGCTCCATATTCGCTCCATAAGATGCACACACTTTCCCCCCCACTTTTTTGGGGAGGAAAAGTGCGTCTTATGGAGCGAAAATAATGCAAAAAAGCATATGCCGGCAGTTTCACCAGTTTGCACGTGCAAGAATTCCCAAAAGATTGGGCCATGGCTCGCCAAAGTTTATAATTACTGAACTCGTTCTGAATTATACTCTAGGGTCTTTGCCCATTGCTATATATTTCTCTCAGCAGGGATGCCAACCTCCGAGTGGCAACATGGGGCTGTTCCACTATTACAATTGACCTCCAAATGGCCAAAATCAGTTCCCCTGAAGAAAATGGCCTCTTTGGAGGGTGGACTCTGTGGCACTGTACCCTGCTGAGTTCCCTCCCCAGGGGTCACCCTCAAAATCTCAAGGTATTTGCCAACACACACCTGGCAACCCTGTCTCTCAGCGTGGTTCTAATGGCAGAAGTGGGCTGGGCCACGTCTCTAGAGATGCAGGGCGGGCAAAGGGGGGTGGGTAGAACTCTCCTCCCCTTGAGCCTGTTTCACTGTAAAAATACTTGCGAGTCCTTCTGTTCCAACGGAAAGGACTCAGTCTGCCAACTTAGGTGTGGGTGGGGCAGACATGTGAATAATGAAACGTGGTTGTATTCCCCCCCCCCCCCAGTTCTCTCATGACATTTTGCCCGCCCACGCTCTGAAACCGGAATGAAACACAGGCATCATTCAGAGGATTCTCCCCATTAATAAAGGCAAATGTTTGTGATGCCACTAATTCATTGGTGTGTGTGTGGGGGGGGGGTGTTGGGAGTTGTGGAAGGAGCAGGGTTGCCAACCTCCAGGTGTGGCCTGGAGATTTCCTGAAATTGCAGCTGATCTCCATACTACAGAGATCAGTTCCCCTGGAGACAATGGCATCTTTGGAAGAAGAAGAGTTGGATTTATACCACACCCATCACTCAGAGCGGCTTAACATAAGAACAGAAGAGAAGCCAATGTTGGGTCAGGCCAGTGGCCCATCCAGTCCAACACTCTGTGTCACACAATAGCCAAAAACACCAGGTGCCCTCAGGAGGTCCAGCAGTGGGGCCAGGACACTAGAAGCCCTCCCACTGTTGCCCCCCCCCCCGAAGCACCAAGAATACAGAGCCTCACTTGCCCCAGACTGAGAGTTCCTATCTATACCTTGGGGCTAATAGCCACTGATGGACCTCTGCTCCAGATGTTTATCCAAGTATCCAAGGCTTACTATCTCCTTCCCTCCCCCTCCCCAAAACAGACACCCTGTGAGGTAAGCGGGGCTGAGAGAGCTCTGAGAGAATTGCTCTTGACAGAACAGCTTGGAGAGAACTGTGACCGACCCAAAGTCACCCAGCTGGCTGCATGTGGAGGACTTGTTCTTAACCACTACACCAAACTGGCTCTTGGAGAGTGGATTCTACCGCATTATACCCTGCTGAAGTCGTTCCCCTCCCCAAACCCCGCCCTCTCCGGGCTTCACCCCCAAGCCTCCAGGAATTTCCTGTCCCTGAGCTGGTAACTCTAGGAAGGAGCCACTGGGGTTTAGGTGATGACAGTTTAGACCATTCACAGATGGAAGGAAGGAAGGAAGGAGGGAGGGAAAGTAGGTAGGAAGGAGGGAGGGAAGGAAGGAAGGAGGGAGGGAGGGGAGGGAGGAAGGAAGCAAGGAAGGAGGGAGGGAATGAAGGAAGGAAGGAGGAAGGGAGGGAGGAAAGGTAGGAAGGAAGGAAGGAGGGAATGAAGGAAGGAGGGAGGGAGGGAAGGAAAGGTAGGAAGGAAGGAATGAGGGAACAAAGGAGGGAAGGAGGGAAGGAAGGTAGGAAGGAAGGAAGGAAGGAAGGACGGAATGAAGGAAGGAGGAAGGGAGGGAGGAAAGGTAGGAAGGAAGGAATGAGGGAACAAAAGAAGGAAGGAAGGAAGGAAGGAAGGAAAGAAGGAAGGAAGGAAGGAAGGAAGGAAGGAAGGAAAGGAGGGAGGGAGGGAGGAACAAATGAACAAACGAACCCGGGACTTACCATGTATCCAGGAGCACAGGTGCACTTCCCAGTTATGCTGTCACAGTCGGCTCCATTTTGGCAGCGGCAAGCGAGCTGACAGCTTTCCCCGTAGAAGCCCGGTGGGCAGGTTTCATTGCAGTAGAGCCCAGCCCAGCCGGCTTTACAGTTGCACTCCCCAGAGAGCGGATGGCAGCTGAGAAGAAGAGGGGACAAAGATCAGTGAGAGGTAGGGTTGCCAAGTCAGGGTTGGAAAATACCTGGGGACTTTGGGGGTGGAGCTGGGAGAAGGTGGAGTTTGGGGAGGGGAGGGGCCTCGGCATAGTACAATGCCATAGAGTCCACCCTTCCAAGCAGCCATTTTCTCCAGGGGGGCTGATCTCTGTCAGCTGGGGATCAGTGGTAAAAGTGGGAGATCCCCAGGCCCCACCTGGAGGCTGGCAACCCTAGTGAGAGGTAGCAGCAAGAAGGGAAAAGGAACACCACCCTCCTTTATTTAAGCAACAACAGCAGCCATTCAGAGCAGGAAAAGGCAGACAAAACTTCTATCTGGCTTGCCTATGAATCAGTCCCCTCCCAATAGTTTTTGTTGACAAACAAAAACTATTGAGGCAGACTCAGCATGGGTTCGGTAAGGGAAAGTCTTTTTAGCTTGGAGAAACGATGGCTGAGGGGTGACGTGATCGAGGTTTATAAGATTATGCATGGGATAAAGCAGGTAGAGAAAGAAGGACTTTTCTCCCTTTCTCACAAGACAAGAACTCCTTGTGGGCACTCCATGAAATTGCTGAGCAGTCGGGTTAGAACGGATAGAAGGAAGTCCTTCTTCACCCAAAGAGCGATTAGCTGACTTGGAGTACTGTGTACAGTTCTGGTCACCACACCTCAAAAAGGATATTATAGCATTGGAAAAAGTGCAGAAAAGGGCAACTAGAATGATAAAAGGGTTGGAACACTTTCCCTGTGAAGAAAGGCTGAAGCGCTTGGGGCTCTTTAGCTTGGAGAAACGACGGCTGAGGGGTGACATGATCGAGGTTTAAAGGTTATGCATGGGACAGAGCAGTTAGAGAAAGCAGTCCTTTTCTCCCTTTCTCACAATACAAGAATTCGTGGGCACTCCATGAAATTGCTGAGCAGTCGGGTTAGAATGGATAAAAGGAAGTCCTTCTTCACCCAAAGACTGATTGACACATGGAACTCACTGCCACAGGAGGTGGTGGAGGATACAAGCATTGGCTTCAAGAGGGAATTGGATAGAATTATTATTATTATTATTATTATTATTATTATTATTTCAATTTCTAGGCTGCTGTGCCCGTTATTTGCAGGCCCAGAGTGGCTTACACGACTTGGCGGAGCCAAGATTCATAAATACAAACAATTAAAACAGTTAAAACATTATAAAACAGTCACCATTACGGATTAACAATTTGCATAAAGTACTCAGTAAAATTAGATGGCCTAACGCATACCCCACGTTTTCAGGCCTCAATGTCCAATAGCCCTAGAGCCAGATGGTAATATCTGAGGCCCCTCATTGATGGTCATGGAATTGGGGGCGGGGAGCGAAGAAAGGCGGCAGCCCCTATTCATACGCCTGGCAGAAGAGCTCCGTCTTGCAGGCCCTGCAGAACTGCATCAGGTCCCGTAGGGCCCTGATCTCCTCCGGGAGCTTGTGCCACCAGTAAGGGGCCACCACCGAGAAGGCTCTTCCCCTAGTGGCAGCGAGCCTGGCTTCTCTGGGGCCTGGTATAACGAGGTGGTGTTGGGCCCCAGACCGTAGTGCTCTCTGGGGTAAATACAGGGAAAGGTGGTCCCTCAGGTAGGTCGGACCCAGGCCATATGGAGCAGAGGTCCATCAGTGGCTATTAGCCACAAGGTATCGACAGGAACTCTCAGTCTGGAGCAAGTGAGGCTCTGTATTCTTGGGGCTTGGGGGGGGCAACAGTGGGAGGGCTTGTAGTGTCCTGCCCCCACTGCTGGTCCAGTGCTGGACCTCCTGAGGGCACCTGGTGTTTTTGGCCACTGTGTGACAGAGTGTTGGACTGGATGGGCCACTGGCCTGACCCAACATTGGCTTCCCTTATGTTCTTATAAGCAATTCATGTAACCCTACAGGCAAGAAAGTCAATGCAATCCTATGGCCCCTGCAAAGAAACTAATCGGAGATGGGCCCATTCAGGACAGATTCCTTTGGGTAGGTAAAACCAAAGCCCTGTTTTGGTGCCATCTTGGACGTGGTTCTCAGCTGGTTCCCTCCCCTACCACCCCAGCATAGTTTCGCTATCAGCTAAAGAGACAGGTACGTAACGTCGTGATGAAAAATTACCCTGTTTTGTGGCTGTGAGACGCTGCTTCACAGTATCCCACTAACTAATTAAAACAATTCATCAGCTTAATAAAAAGCAGCCGCCCGCGTTTCTCCCTTGACAAAGCGCTCCTCAAAATTATTCGCTGCCTGGACGGTGGCTCTTAAGGCTCAGAAGAGAAAAGTAATAAAAAGCAGGAGTTTAAATCCCTCCCTCCCACCCTCTGCGTCGATTAATCTTCCCCTAATGGGAACAGAAAAACTAAACAGCAGAGAAACCGTTTCGAGTTTCCCTCCGTTTGCAGTTTTCCTCCTAGGGTGCAGAACCAGCAGCGTCACGTCGGACAGCTAAATTAAATCTTTCAAAAGTAATGTATGCTCTCAGCAATCTGAATTGGTCTGTTACAATTCAGTCGGGGAGGAGGAGAAATAACAAACCCAAAAGCTTTCTATTCCTAAGAAGAATCTAATAAACCCCCTCCCCACCAAAATAAGCAAACAAACAGGATTTTCACTCCACCTCACAGAGTATGGATGCTTTGTTAACAGTGAAACATGTATCTTAAAAACCTTCCTCCACTCTAAATAAATACCGCATTCGGAAAAACCTACAAAGCAGACAGATCTAAAAACTATCTTGCACTCTCTGTATTATGGAGACAGATCAAGATGGGCAGCCATGCTAGTCTGCCTGTAGCGGTAGAAAAGGGCAAGAGTCCAGAAGCACCTTAAAGACTAACATTGGTCCATTCTGCACCTGGCATTTGCTCCACATTTCATCAGCACTCAACCCAGTTCCCCCTTGCCTCAGAATATCTGTTTTCATCGCATTGCCTCAGATCCTGGTTTCTGCATTGGCTAGTGTCAGCTTGCCATTTATTTTGATTCAACGCTCACTCCTGCATTGGTATGCAGATTTTCCTGTGTCAGTACTTGCCTCAGCAGTCATTAGCCGCCTGAGCCAAGAAATTCATGGTGAGGTGATAAATACAGAGGGGGAAATAGGAGCGGGGGAACTGATGGAGATCAATGAAGCCGTGTCAGGTCGTCTGCCTATTGTTCCCTTCGAATCGGAAGTGGAGGAAAGAAAAGGTGCTGCTCAGAACCGCATTCAGATAACCCGGGGGCAATGCTGGACTGACTGCAAAGTCACCCCTAAATGGCCATCAATCTATGGAGAAGGGGCACAGACCCGATGAACCAAGAAAGTGAAAGGGAGTATAGAGGGAGATTAACCTCCCGACGTGGCTGCAGGAAAACTGCAAGGAAACAGGTGGCGGCAGAATCAGCCAATACTTGTTCCAGGGCAGGCACTTTCGTGGGTCACTGCTCAAGTGAGCAGGGACTCCCAAAAGCTCCCACCCTGCCACAAATGTTGTTAGTCTTTAAGGTCCTCCTGGACTCTTGGGCTGCGGTCACACGGCCCCTTTAAATCCGGGAGGGCTCCCGGATTTAAAGGGGCCGCATTTTTTTACCGCGGGTTGGGATGTCTACACATCACAACCAATGTTCCCTCTAAGCTGTGGAGTCGTGTGAGCAAAAATTCTACTTTGTGAGCTACTGGCATTAAAGTTGTGAGCGAGCGATTTGGCTACTGCATAAGTTAGTTTGTTCTGTAGCCCTCCTTCCTGAGCTAAGACAAAAATGTGTGAGCTGGAGGCTAAGAAACTGTGAGCTAGCTCACACTAACTCAGCTTAGAGGGAACATTGATCACAACCCCTGCGGCCGCGGCAGCGGCCGCGGCGGGAACGGTGACGGCAGCCGCTGAAGAGGCAGCCGCTGAAGAGGCGACCGCGGCGGAAGCATCGTTGGCTGTGTTGGCGGCGGAAACAGCATCGGCGGCCACGTTGGCGGCCGCTGAAGAGGCGGCAGCGGCCGCGGAAGAGGCAGCCACAGCAGCGGCAGAAGCAGCGGTGGCGGCCAAGGACCCGCCAGCCGCCTGGTGAGTTTGGGGGTTCCCCCCCCCTTTTACACTTGGGCGCTTGAGTGGCCAAGCGCCCAGGTATAAAAGGGGGGGGGGGATGGCCGGCAGGACTATCTGGACAGCCTTGCTCTCGCAATGCTTGCGAGAGAGGGCTGTCCAGATACCTCAAATGCGGGTTCCTCCCGCAACACCCGGGAAAACACTTGATTTTCCCGGGGTCAGAAAATGTGGGAGGAACCCGCATTTGAGCCCGCTTCAGCGCGGGACTTGGGGCGGGCCGTGTGGTCGGCCCCTTTAAATGCGGGAGGAAATAGCCCTTCCTCCCGCATTTAAGGCCCGTGTGGCCGCAGACTTGCTCTTTTCCTCTGTTACCAGGCTGTGGTCTCTCTTTCCGAAGCTCAAAATCCACCCCAATGTTCCCCTCCAGTTCCTCATCTGCTTAATTCATTCCTCGTGTCTCCTGGGCTCAACCTGACGTTGCCGCCCACCGCCCCAGAAACTCTGTGTGTGGCTTTGCCTCCCACCTACTTAATGAAAGATCCTGCAGACCTTTCCGGCTTCAGGGGATGCTTTCCGCTGATGCGAGGATGCCCAGGCTTGCTACGCAAAAGCAGGAAATGGGGAGCCACTTCTGCACGTCCCTTACCTTGAAACTCTATGGGGCAGCCACAGGTCTGCTGCCATTTGACCACACTTTCCACCACCATATTTTGGGCTGGTCCTGCATTTTAAAGGCTAAGTCGTCCAAGGCCACAGGGCATAAGCCAAGGGGTTAAAAGCCACCAACAGCGCTGCAGTGGCTCAGTGGTTAAGACGCTGAGCCGCAGACCGGAAGATCGGTAGCTCGGCAGTTCAAGACCCGAGTGCCACGTGACGGAGTGAGCTCCCGTCTCTGGCCCCAGCTCCTGCCAACCTAGCAAGGAGGACCTTGCACGTAGATAAATAGGTAGCGCTTTGGTGGGAAGGTAACAGCGTTCCATGCACCCCGATGTTTAGTCATGCAGGCTACATGACCACAGAAAAAGTATTTGGACAGCGCTGGCTCTTTGGCTTGGACACTGAGATGAGCACCACCCTCTAGAGTTGGATTCGACTGGCTTTCAAGCAAAGGAAACCTTTACCTTTACAAGCCACCAATCAAGCGCTCCCACCTCCCACTATGCCTGATCTTTCTACCTGTAAACCAGAAGGGGGAAACCCCTCCCCACCAAATCTTAGAAGCTGCAGCAGGCAGCTAGGTACTTTCTACCCTGCCCTCCCTGCTTCTAGGCCAGGTTCCTTGCATAAAATGAAAGCAAGGTCATTGATGGAATAGATCCGTATTGATGGAATACGTATCCATATTCCAATAGAGCCTTTGCAGTAACCCCGCAGTCTTTACTGTAGCCCCAGTAGGGTTGCTATCCCCCCTGTGGGGCCAGGGGATCCCCTGATTTTGGGGGGCCCAATCTGCTGCTGGCCAGCTGGCGGGAAGAGGAAGCCCCATCCTTGAACAGCAGCATCCTGCAGGGACAACACAGATGCAATGACATCACTCGTAGTGACATCATCACGCTGGGGCCATCACACAGCGACACTCTAGCATTTTTTTGGGGGGGGTTCTATGGTTACCATAGAGTTTTTGAGCCAAATGCTAGTGGCGTGATGGAGCCAGGAGCCCCCTGCTGCAGCAAAGGTGAGACCTGTCAACCCTAAGCCTCAGCAAAACACCCGTCTCATGACGGCATGAAAGCCGTTGTGAGTTTGGTTATGCCTGGTGCTATCTGCATATCCCCATAAGGAGATGGGCTGTGGCTCAGCGGTAGAGCATGTTCTTTGCAAGCAGAAAGTCCCAGGTTCAATTCCTGCTGTCTCCAGTTCAAAAGATCGGGTAGGAGGGGAATGTGAAAGTCCTCAGCCTGAAACCCCGGAAAGCCGCTGCAGGTCAGACACAAGAAGCCTGACTGTGACAGAAGAAGGGTCGGACTTTGTATAAGGCCCAATCTACACCTCCCCTCTGAAGTAGTTTGACTGCTGTCTTTTCCTATGCTCGTTTCACGCTGGTTTCAAATTTCACTCCCTGGGTCTGAAGAGCAGTAAGCAACAGGATCTGTTTAAAGTAGTATAATGCTAGCTTGACCACAAATGTAAACAGTAATTTTTAAACTAGAACAAGTATGGTTTGAAACTAGAAAAAGGTATAGACGGTTTTTTTTGAAACTAGAATGATTCCAGCAGGAAAGTCAGATGTAGATTTGACCTAAAGCAGCTTCATGTGTTCCTCCGAGATTCTGTTGCACGGTTGTACCAGAATGCGGCAGATCCTTGGGAAACAACTGTTGCCTCGCCGAGGCCAAGTGTTATCACAGCCACCTGGATTTAATAGGTGTCCAAGTTCTAAGCATCAAAAGGGTGTCTTTGGAGAAGGTCACTTGCCTCTTGGCTCTGCCGCCCCCTTGTCTCGCAACTTTGACAGGCTTCTGAAGAGCTCCTTGGGAAAGTCAAAAGCCGAACTATCACGGGACGGCTGAAAAGAACATCCGCAGATCTACCGCTCACCCGCTATCTCTTTTGTTCTACAGTGACCAAGATAAGACTGAGTGGAATGACAGATTTTATCAACGGGGAGACTAGACTCATTTATTAAGAGGCGCAAGATAACATCTGGAGAGGAGAACTGCTTCAAGGCAAGACAACGGGAGACGCGCAGGTACGAGGGAAAGCGGCCTGGCTGGATCAGCCGCACAAAACACAAGTATCCAACAGGGAGAGGAAACGCTAAGAGGGACGTTCGTTCAATAACATTTAAACTCTTGGTCTTGAAAAATGTCAGCCTCCGTCCGCTCCCTGACAACCCAGCTTAGGCTGAGTTCAGATGCTCCAAAAACTGCAGCATGGAATGAGCTGAGGAAAGACTGCTTCAGTGAAAACAACGTGCCCTGGCCTAGACGGCCCAAGCTAGCCCGATCTCGTCATTTCTCAGGAGCCAAGCAAGGCTGGCCCTGGCAGGTACTTGGATGGGAGACCTCCAAGGAAGCCCAGGGTTGCAATGCAGAAGCAGGCAAAGGCAAAACACCTCCGGCTGTCTCTTGCCTCGAAAACCCTACGAGTCGCCACTGTTGGCTTCACCGCGATGGCTCTTTCTACTACCACCAAACCTGGCTTTGCCCTGATGTGGATGGTCCAGGCTAGCCCAATCTCACCAGAGCTAAGCAGGGTCAGCCCTGGGCTGAGGACAGACTGGCAATCTAAAGCGGGGCATGCACGCTTCGCAAACAGAGGAAAGGAGCATGTTCAGACATGTGCATCTGTTCGTCGGCTCCGTTGCGTACTTACCCGTCTCCCAGTCGCTTTCCTTCCGCTTTACCCGGACACCGGTTTTTCCCGGTGTTCAGGGGCCTTCCTCCGCATGCCTCCCGCTTCCAAACAGTGTGAACTGGAAGAAGCGGGAGGCATCCGGAGGAAGTGTGAACGCACCGGCAAAAAGTTTTGCGCATGTGCGCATGTGCGCACGTGCGAAAAACATCAAAGGAAAACAAAAAAAAAGTGCAGCGGCGCATGCGGCAGTCTGAACGCTCCGTGGCAGTCTGAACGCTCCGTATCGCCGCTGATCCGCATTGCTCTGGCCAGTGTGAACGGCCAGCTCCGTGGGTTTTCCCCCCCGCTCCAGTTCCCTCCGCTTTGCCTCCGCTTCAGATTGCCAGTCTGTCCTCAGCCTTGGTTAGTACTTGGACTGGAGACCCCCAAGGAAGTCCAGGTTTGCTACGCAGAATCGGGCAATAGCAAACAACCTCCATTCATCAACTCAAGGTTCAAGGTTTTGGTACTGGCCTTCAAGGCCATAAGCGGTCTGGGACCAGCGTACCTTCGGGACCCCCTCCTCCAGCATGTCTGCTGAGAAAAACGTAGTGGTGATCCCTGGCCCAAAAGACATCTGGCTGTTCTTGGCCAGGGCAGGGCTTTTTCAGCCCTGGCTCCTGCCTGGTGGAACTCTCTGCCAAATGATATCAGGGCCCTGCGGGACCTTGTGCAATTCCGCAGGGCTGGCATGGCAGAGATGTTCCGCCAGGCCTTTGGTTGAGGACAGCGACAGGCACCATCGTGGCGGGCACCCTTCCCTCCTTCTCCCCCCTTTTCAACTATGCTCCCAATCCGGTGTTTCCTCTAAGCTGAGTTAGTGTGAGCTAGCACACAGTTTTTTAGCCTCCGGCTCACCCATTCTTGTCTTAGCTCAGGGAGGATGGCTCCAGAGCAAACTAACTTATGCCGCAGCCCAATCGCTCGCTTACAACTTCAATGCCCGTAGCTCACGAAGTAGAATTTTTGCTCACAAGACTCCAAAGCTTAGAGGGAACATTAGATCCCACCCTTCCTTTTTATGAGGCGGAGATACCGTTTGGAATTTAACGCATTAGCGCCGCCAGAATAATGCTATCCGTGAACCTGGTTTTGATGAGTTTATTTAACCGTTGGAATGTTTTGATCTGATGTTTTTACCATTGTTGTTCATCGCTCAGAGCCCTGAGTCCTCAGGGATTGAATGGTTTATAGATCTAAATAAATAAATAAATAAATTCCACTGGAAATTGTAAGTCGGCTGTCATTGGGCGGTACCTTCCACCATGGGTTTGGATCTGGGTCCTAATACTTGCATTTATATATATGAGAAACCATTGTCAGCACCACAGCGCAGCTGAGCCCAGGAAAACAGCGACTTGGTTGAGGGCAGGGCTATTTTTGGGCAGGAACACACAGGAATGGAGTTCCGGCTGGCTCCTGAGGTGGCCACACCCAGCAGAAACTCATTAGCATAACAGGCCACACCCAACAACAGAAACTCATTAGGATTGGCTACATTAGGGGTGTGTGGCCTAACATGCAAATTAATTCCTGCTACAAGAAAAGCCCCGGGTTTTGACAACAAACAAGGTAAACAGAATAAGAAGCAAAAGGTGGGTGTGGCTGGATGACCACACTTCTGGTAACATAGGGGTGTGGCCCAGTATGCTAATAAGCTGTGCTGTCAGTGGTGTGGCCTAATATGCTAATGAGTTTCTGCTGTTGGGTGTGGCCTATTATGTTAACAAGTTCCTGCTGGGCTTTTTCTACAAAAAAATGCCCTGGTTGAGGCCATGTCAGAAGTCTGATACTAAGATGTGATGTGGATCTGGATGTTTCTGGCTGCCACACCAGCTCGGGGTGGGGGGGGCACCATATAAAAGCTGGTGAACTGGACTATTCCACTTGTGCTGATTACGTCAACTACTGATTCCTAGGGCTGCAAATTCAGGGTGGGGAAAGTTCTGGAGATTCCAGGGGAGGGTGGGATTTGGGGAGGGACCTCAGCAGGGTCAAATGCCACAGACTCCACCCTCCAAAGCAGCCATTTTCTCCAGAGGGACTCATCTCTGCAGTCGGGAGCTCAGTTCTAATTTCAGCAGAACTGCGGCCCCCACCTGGAAAAGTTGGAAATCTTATCTCTTTGTTGGCCCAGACTGCCAACAGACGGATTGTTAGGTGGCTTGCGGTGATCCAGAGACCAGAGGACGCCTGTCTGACACTCATGCAACCATCTACCTGGTGGCTCCCATAGGACCAAACCAGACATGAAACCAGAACCAAACCTTTTCAGAGATGCCAGTAATTCTTTTAAACTTAATTTCCAGGGAAGGAAGGGCCCATTTTAAAAACAATTTCCAGTGCATGATAATCTTATTATAGAGTCTCTGAAGAAGTGTGCATGCACACAAAAGTTTATACCCAGAATTAAGCTTTGTTGGTCTTAAAGGTGCCACTGGACTCGAATTTTGTTCTGCCGCTTCATATGAACACAGCTACCCCACCTGAATCTAAATGAAACAGTGTATGTGTGCACACGAAAGCTGATACCCGGAATTAAACTTCGTTGGACTTAAAGGTGCCACTGGAGTCGAATTTTGTTCTGCCGCTTCATACGAACCCAGCTACCCCACCTGAATCTAAATGAAACAGTGTGCATGCCCACGGAAGCTTATACCCAGAATCAAGGGCGTAGACTTTCCAATTTCCCGGGGGGGGTGGGTGGGCTGGGGCTGGGCCAGAGACATTACAGGCCATTGTCTCCAGGGGAGGCTCAGCATGTCCTGGAAAAGTTCGGGGGGGGGAGCCCTCCAGCTCCCCAGCCCCCCTGAAATTGACACCTATGCCCAGAATTAAACTTTGTTGGTCTCAAAGGTGCCCCCGGACTCAAACTTTGTGCTGCTGCTCCAGGCCAACACGGCTGCCCACCTGAATTTATCTTCTGGAACCAAATAGTTTTAAACAAAACCAACAAGGTTTAATTCCGGGTAGACACTTAATCCGACGAAGGGCGCACGCTGAAGTGTGCATGCACAAAGAAAGCTTACCCCCAGAATGAAACTTTGTTGGTCTTAAAGGTGCCCCTGGACTCAAACTTTGTGCTGCTGCTTCCGACCGATGCGGTGACCCGCCTGAATCAATCAGCGTCTCTGGCAATTGCTAGAGATAATCCTGTCACCTCCAGACATCTCTAAGAATTGCCAGGAACCCTGCAGTCAGTACTTCTGGTAAGTAGCCAAGGCCTTACTTTTCTTTTCAGTTTTCATCCTGGGATGCAGCCCCAGTATAACTCTCACTGCCTACTTATGGCTTAAAGGCCCCCCAGGTTCACAGCTAAGGTAGCCAGCCTCCAGGTGGGGCCTGGGGATCCCCCGCTTTTACAACTGATCTCCAGCTGTCAGAGACCAGCTTCCCTGGAGAAAATGGCTGCTTTGAAGGGTGGAGTCTATGGCATTGTAGCATGCTGAGGCCCCTCCCCTCCCCAAACCTCCCCTTCTCCTGGCTCCACCCCCAAAGTCCCCAGGTATTTTCCAACCTGGACTTGGCAACCCTATTCACAGCACACACGTGGCTCTCCCTGCTCTGCCCCACTTAGGGTTGCCAAGTCCTACTGAGGAGAAAGCAGGGGAGTCCTGTCCCTTTTCCAGGAGCCCTGTGTGTGTGCTTTGCACGCGCACGCGCCGTGATGACGTCACCCGGAAGTGACATCATCATGCTGGGCACGTTGCCAGGGCGACGCTCTGGCAATCGCCCTGAAACTCTATTGTGCCATATTGTTTTCAGGGCGATTGCTAGAGCGTCGCCCTGGCTACGTGCCCAGCGCGATGACGTCACTTCCGGGTGGGTGTCACCACGCTGGGCAGTCGGCCAGATCGGGCCACTTTGGGGGTGGGGATCCCCCCGACGGCTGAATCCCCCCGACGGATTGGGGGCCGCTTTAGCGGGGAAATCCCTGCCCTCTGGGGGGACTTGGCAGCCCTAGCCCCGCTCCCATGACTGGTGAGGTGCTGCCTTGGATATATCTGGGAGGAGTCCTTATACTCCCCCTTGTCCTGGTCTGGGAGAACTGATGACAGCCCACAGGATATTCACCGACATCATTTCCTGTCTGTGCAGATCTGCCTCCGGCCGCCCAGTACTCTTTTCCAGTGGACCTTAGAGCCAAACCCCATGTGATGCAGGAGAATCTAAGGCTGTGGTCTCACACACACACACACTGAATACTCCCCTTGCAGTCTGCTTTCATTTTTGCACTTTCCTTTCCCCCCCCCAAGTTTATTTCTCAGTTTTCACAGATAAAGTCACACGACAAATGAATATAGAATTTACATTCTATATTGAGTCTATTTGTCTATTTGAGTCTATTGTGCCTTTTTTTGATCTAACCATACATACATTTTCCCCCCATCTTTTATTAAATATTTCTTGATCTTTCCCTTGTAATATAATGCTTGATCTATCCATCTCTGCCACCTCTAATAATTTCTGAATTAAATCCTCCTTTGAAGGCAAGGTATCTAGTTTCCAGCCTTTTGCTATAAGTATTCTAGCCGACGTTAATATATATGTTATCGTATATATCTCATGTCTTTTAAATCTATCCGAGAGCATCTTCAGTAGAAAAAAATCTGGAAAAACTCTATATCGATATTTGTTATTTCTTGTATGATCTTATGTACCGTATTTTTCGCTCCATAAGACGCACTTTTTCTCCCCAAAAAAGTGGGGGGGGGGAAGTGTGTGCGTCTTATGGAGCGAATACTGCCTGGGGAGAACCCCCCTCCCTCCCCCGCTCACCTTTCCGGAGCTGCGGCATGGCCGCTGGCTCGGGAAGAACCCCCCACCCTCCCCCGCTCACTATTCCTGGGCTGCGGGGGGGGGGGGGGAAGGAGGGAAGAGCTGGCCCTAAGTGGCGTTAAGCCACTCGGGCCCAAGCAAGGGAGGGGGAGGGAAACACCCTTTCTTTCTGTCTTTCTTTCTTTCTGTCTTTCTTCCTTCCTTCCTTTTCTCTCTCTCCTCCCTCCCTCCCTGTTCCTTCCTTCCTTCCTTCCTTCCTCTTCCTTCCTTCTCTCTCTCCCCCCTTCCTTCCTTCCTTCCTTCCTTCCTTTCTTCTTTCTTTCTTTCTTTCTTTCTTTCTTTCTTTCTTTCTTTCTTTCTTTCTTTCTTTCTTTCTTTCTTTCTTCTCTCCCCCCCCCCCACTATTTGGTTCAGAATATTTTTTTCCCTGTTTTCCTCCTCTAAAACTAGGTGCATCTTATGGTCAGGTGCGTCTTATGGAGCAAAAAATACGGTATTTTATGCCAATACTTTTGCATCCTACTGCAACTCCACCACATATGATAAAATGCAGTTTCCAACTGGATTTGTACAGTGTGAACGGTAAAATCCAGTTGGAAAGGGCACTGAAAGTGGATTATTTAGTGTGTGTGACCGCAGTCAGAATTAGATCCTCTGATGTAAAAATGAACAAACAAACAATTCAAACAGGTAAACAAGGCTTTGACATCTATACGAGTAGCCATGCTAGATAAGGCAACATTCCTTTGTTTGTTTAAAATATTCATTTGCTGCCTTTCTACCTTCTGGAACTCAAGGTGGCTTGCAATATAAACAGAACACAAAAACATTAAAAAGCCACAAATTAAAATCACAATTATTATCTTTCCTCCTGTGCTGATTTAAAACTGTCCCTTCTCCAAAGCTGCTACTGGACCCACGGGGTGGGTGGGGGTGGGTGGGGTTAAGGTACACATTATTTTTATTTATTTATTACACTTTCAGCCCACCCTTTCCTTAAGAACATCAGGGCAGGGTTATGCTTCATCCTCACAACACCCCTGTGAGGTAGGTTAGGCTGAAAGTGTGACTGGCCCAAGGTTACCAAGACAGCTTCAGACTGAACAGGGATTAGTATAGGTAAAGGTAAAGGTTTCCTTTGCCCAAAAGCTAGTCGAATCGGACTCTAGGGGCAGTGCCCCATTTCCAAGATGAAGAGCCAGCGCTGTCCGAAGACATTTCCACGGTCATGTGGCCGGCATGACTAGATGCCGAGGCACACGGAACGCTGTTACCTTCCCACCGAAGCGGTACTTATTTATCTACTTGCGGTTTCTTGCTTTCGAACTGCTAGGCTGGCAGGAGCTGGGGTCAGAAACGGGAGCTCACTCCGTCATGCGGCACTCGGGTCTCGAACTGCCGAGGTACTGACCTTCCGATCTGCAGCTCAGCATCTGAACCTCTGAGTCAGCACTTAGAGCTAAACGCGCTACAATGAAAGTAGAAATTGGCTCCCCCAGTGTATTTTTTTACGTTAAAAAGGAGGAATGAAGGGGAGGAGAAGTTAAGCCCTTTCCCCGAACACCATTTTCACAACTGAAATCCATTCCACTCTGGACTGGGCAGGGGAGAGAAAAGGAATGGTTCTCAAATTATATACATAATTTCCCTACCAGGACTAACAGCCCAAGAGTGGTGACTCCTACAACAAAAATAACGTGAGAAGGAGTCACCCCACCTCCCTCTGTGGCCTTCATCCTAAGCCTCCATGACTAATATTTTTTAAAAATCAAGATCAAGGGTCTTTTATGCAAATGTATAGTTCAGCCCTTATTTATCAGTCTAAACTGGCTGAGCGTTGATCTCCTATTTACAAATATACCACGGTTAACTAGGACTCTTTTTCATTTCAAAGGAAAGCAGGGACTCTCTGGAGCGTTACCAGATGCCCCCCAAAAGGGCATCTCTGATCTTATCATCCAGCGAAGCCAATTTAAGACACCGCACTGTGCGTTTCATTTAATGGCGATTTGATGCCACTTTAGCGTTGCGAACTAAATCCGCTCTCTTATGTTTAGCGCCAGTGACCAACCCCAGCCGCAAGAGTGGCTCGAATTCCAGCCGATCTAAATTGCAGATCAGTCTACAAGCTCTTGGCAAAAACCCTGACGGACCTGAGTCCCCTCCAAGAGCCACTTCATGCTTCATGGGTCAAGCCGGGGCGCCCTCGGCATTTCCCACCATTCCACACATGAAAAGGGTGGCACACGTTGCTAAACTCGCATCAGGCATGTGCCAGAGAGCCACTGCCAACTCACACAAAGGGCAAAGTGACCCTTGGTCTGCCCCTTCCGAGTGAAAGATTGCTTGTCTGTTGGGCGCCGCTCCAAACATCCTCCAGGGTATCGTGAGTGCGCATAAATGCCAGAGCGCTGGTGCGCCACCTGCATGCATAACAGTAGGCCGAGAGGCGATTCGGTCCAAGCAGTCTGCGAAACAGACCGTTAGCCGACATCAGCACGAGAGTCAGGTTCTTCACCTGCCTTGTTTTAAATCTGAGGGACGACTGTATCAAAGGCACACTCGCTGGGGACTTCAATTATCCCCCAACCGCATGCGGAAACGTTCACTCCCAACCATAGGCTCTGCATATTTATCCAGGAAAGAAGGGAATTGAAATGAGGACGATGGGAGCTCAAACCATCTCCTCTACATTCAGCAATCCGATCCTCTGTCCAATTGCCTCCCGGTTAAAATATGTCGATTGACAACACAGCGAGTGCCCCGCCAGGAAAGACTGGATAAATTAAAAAGGATCTTGTTTTAGGACCAGCTGCAGAGGGTGGAAAGCTCGCAGCCTCACAAACATAGGAAAATGAGCTAAACTACAGGCCCAAGTAGTCCTGCAGTAGCCAATATGACTTGCCGCAGCCGTCCAGAGACTCAGACAGAGACAGATTGTTCCAAACACTGGCTGGTCAGTAATCTTTTACCTGGAGGTGCCAGGGACTGAACTTGGGGACATTCTGCATGCAAGGCAAATGCTTGGCCAACTGAGCCACAAGCAGGGAAGACGGCTTCAGAGAGCACGTTTCCCCATCCATGCGCGAGAACACGGACCTGCTGAATTCCCACCTCCTGCGACACCTTCCTTCGTGGCTGCATACCTTAATCCCCCGTGTCAGATACAAGTCTAAAATGGTTTCATGGTAGTAGAAGTATCGGTGTACGGTAGAAGGGCAAGATTCGAGTCCGGCAGCACCTTAGTAAAGGAAATGGTTTCCCTTGCTTGAAAGCCAGTCGGATCTGACTCTAGGGGGTGGTGCTTATCTCTGTTTCCAAGCCGAAGAGTCAGTGCTGTCTGAAGATGTTTCCGTGGTCATGTGGCCAGCATGACTGAACGCCGAGGCGCACGGAACACTGTTACCTTCCCGCCGAAGCGGCACCTATTTATCTACTTGCAATTTCTTGCTTTTGAACTCCCCCTGTTCTTTCTTTCTCTCATCCCCACCCCACCCCGCATGCTGAACTGTGGGGAACTGCTATATTTATAGACCTTGGGATGAGACGGAGGAGTGCGAACTGGCAGGGTAGAGCTTCCCCCCCCCCCGCCGCCGCCCCCCCCCCGCCTGACCACTCATGCTTCCATCCCTCCCTCCGTCCGCCAGGGTGGCCCCTGGACGGATGGAGGGAGGGACGGAGTGGCCAGGTTGGGGGGGGGGGAGAGAGAGATGGTGGTAGTGGCCGTAGGAAGGGCCCGGGGAGGCACGGCTGAGGGCGCTCCGTTTTCCTGGGGGGGGGGCTCAGTCCCCCCCGGGAAATTTCGGGGGTGGCTCGAGCCCTCGAGCCCCCCTGTAGTTGACGCCTATGGAGGAAAACCCACATGGGTGGACTGGAGAGCTAGCGGTGCCGTGCTGGGCAGACTCTCCCGTGCTGCTTGACTGCTGCAGACGAGGTTGTTCCGCCATGCTGCAGCCGCAATCTGAGTGGCTCCGCCCACTCCACCCAGCAGTCTCCTGTTCCCTCCCTTGCACCAGTTGCTCATGGGCCACATAAAAGCCCTAAACGGGCTAGTTCTGGCCCCCGGGCCTTATGTTTGACACCCCTAGTCTGAACCACCTCTGTTCGTCTCTTGCCTTGAAAACCACAAGTCAGATGGGACTTGACATCACTTTCCACTGCCACCAACAACAACAACTGTGCATGAAGCCTTTCTGTGTCGTATGATCTCTGGGGCTTAAATTCCACTTCTGCCTGTCCCCTTAAGCCGTCTTCCCTCTTCTCTTTCTGGTTGCTCAGGATACACGGTCTTTCTCCTCTGGTTACATTCAGCGAAGTGGATCCACACGCAGCCACTGGGACCAGTAGCGATTCAGTATAGGAGTTCCGAGTCACCGGATTTTGCCCAGAGGAGGTCACACTTGGTGATCTAACTCCCAGCAGGAAAAGCTGCGCTTAATACATGTGTCCATCCTACCCACAACGGGTGAGATGCCCGAGGCCCATACCTGGCAGTGTTGGCAGCGTGGCAAGGACACCTCCGGGTGCATTTCAGGCCGTAGAATCCCTCCGGGCACATCCGCTCCTGGCAGTGGATCCCCTTGAAGCCCGGATCGCACAGGCAGGCCCCGTTGATGTGGTAGCATTTGGCCCGGTTCTCACAGTCACACTTCTGCGTGCACTGGAAGCCGAAGGTCCCGATGGGACACTCCTCTTGGCACCTGCAAAAGAAGAAGCAGAGGGCCTACTCGTGAGCCAGGAACCCCCAGGGAGCTGAGCAACAGACCCGAGACCGGGTTAGCAGCAGGGGTCCGTTGGAGCGGGAGCGCACAGGAGCGCAGCTCCGGGAGTGAGGAGCCCAGGGGGCGGGCACATGACCGAGCCCCGCCCCCTCCTCGGCTTCCCCGAGCAGTGCAGAGGCGCAGCGCCCCGGGGAAAGCCCTGCTAGGGTCTTTATTGTTTTTAATGTTTTGGTTTAATATTGATAATTTTATCATTGTTCCTTTTAGGACTGTGTGCTGCTTTTCCAGAGACTTGCTCAAGGTGGCATATACATTTTCTAAGGATACCATTTTTTATCTGGGCACATGGCACATAAGTACTGGAGAAATTTCACCAGCCCTTCAGCAGCTTCCACCCCATCAGTTTGGTGTAGTGGTCAGGAGTTGGACTCTAATCTGGGAGAACTGGGTTTGATTCCCCACTCCTCCACATGCAGCTGCTGGTGTGACCTTGGGCCAGTCACAAGTTCTCTCAGAGCTGTTCTCTCATGAGCAGTTCTCAAAAGACCTCTCTCAGCCCCACCTACCTCACAGGGTGTCTTGTTGTGGGGAGGGGAAGGGGAAGGGATGGGTGGTGCACATGTCCTGGGTATCTCAAGTCTACTTGAAACCTGGTGGTTTCGAGGGAGCAGGAAGAGAATGAGGGTGTGTTCTTGATGCTTATTTTCATTGCACAAAGTATTGGATGGGGAAGGGAATGGAGGAAGAGCAGGTCAGTTTCACTCACCTGTGGAGTGGAGCCTGAGGGGTGGGTGTTGCCTTCTGACACACTTCCAGCATGTTAGGGGGTGTGGCATATGCAAATGAGGTATGCAAATGAGTTATGCTAATGAGCTCCTGCACCTCTTTTTCTACGAAATGACCCCTGGTTAGCAGAACGGAGTCAGGTGGAGAACACCGAGTAGGGTTGCCAGGTCTTGCCTGGAAAATACCTGGGGACTTTGGGGGTGGAGCCAGGAGAGGGCGGGGTTTGGGGAGGGGAGGGGCCTCGGCATGGTACAATGCCATAGACTCCACCCTCCAAAGCAGCCATTTTCTCCAGGGAAGCTGATCGCTGTCAGCTGGGGATCAGCTGTAAAAGCAGGAGATCCCCAGGCCCCACCTGGAGGCTGGCAGCCCTAACACCGAGTCTTGCTCAAAGCTTAAAATATTTTAACAAGTGAACTTTTCACTATGATTCCCCCCCCCCTTTTAGCTGGTTTATGGTCTGCTTCTAGCCCAGGGGTCTCCAACACGATGCCCAGGGGCCCCCCTGTGCCTGCAAAAACCTTTCCTGGAGCCTGCTAGTGGTTTTAGAAAGTGGGCAGGGGTTTTGTCCAGCAAAGCTTCTGATTGGCCAATGGAGGCTTGACTGGCTGCGCAGATTTTTAAAAACATTGCTTTGGCAGCAGCTGCCACCACAAAACAAGGATCTTGACTGCATGGGGGCCTGGGGATCTCCCGCTTTTACCACTGATCTCCAGCTGACAGAGATCCGCCCCCCTGGAGAAAATGGCTGCTTTGAAGGGTGGACTCTGTGGCATTGTACCCTGCTGAGGCCCCTCCCCTCCCCAAACCCCGCCTTCTCCTGGCTCCACCCCCAAAGTCCCCAGGTATTTTCCAACCCGGACTTGGCAACCCTAGACTGAAGGTAAGCTGCGGAAGTCTTTTTGTGGCTGGCTCCGCCCTCCTGCCGCAGCCATTTTGTGACAGCCATTTTGTGGCTGTGCGCATCACACTGAGTAGGGCTGCCAAGTCCCCCCCAGGGGGGGGAGAACGGCGATTCCTCCGCTAAAACGGTCCCCAATCCGCCAGTCCAGATCCTGCCAGCGGGGGAACCCCACCTCCGAAGTGGCCAGATCAGGCCAACGTGCCTGGCGCGTTGACGTTGCTCAGAAGCAACATCACCATGCTGGGCCCGTCACCCGGTGACGTTCCAGCAATCGCCCTGATAACTCTATGATACTATAGAGTTTTAGGGTGATTACCAGAGCGTTGCCCGGCGATGTGCCCAGCGCGATGATGTCACTTCCAGGTGGCATCATTGCAGTGCTCCCAGAGAGGGTTCAGGACTCTCCCGCTATTCATTAGGTAGGACTTGGCAACCCTAACACTGAGTCAGAATTCCCTATGTGCCTGTAGGCTCAGAAAAGTTAGGGACCCCCATTTGATAAGAAAGGCTAGAATGGGGGTCCCTAACCTAACCGAACCGATAAAATCTGTTTGGGCTGTTTAGCGTTTGCTTTATGCTGTTTTTATGCCCTGGCTTGTTTTGAATAGTTGCTGGTTTAATGGTTACGGTTTTAGTTGTAAAGCCGATTCAGGCAGGTCTTTGGAGTACGGTCGCCAGACCTGGGAGGGGGCTCCCTTGCTTTTGCTGGCGGGGGGGAACTGCTCTTTGCTAAAGGGACAGTTTTGCTGAGGACACTTTGGCTTGAACTAAACGACCATTGGAAGGCACTTTCTGGACCAGAAATTATTATCAGTGAAATTGGTATGTGATTGCATCTTCGGAGGCCTCGTTTATACTTTTATTCTGTGCCTAGTGGTTTCACTTGGGAACAATTCTTTTCGGGTCCATTTTGTATCCATGTTGTACAATCATATAATTGTACTGTATTACGGTATAAGCAAATTTGTTCCTCATTGTGTTTGAATTCTGAAGAAGGCCCTAACAGGCTGAAACACATTAGGGCAAGTCCATTGGCCCTTGCGTGCATGGTTTTGGTATTCTTATATGAGGCGTAATTGGGCCCTTTTATGTTTTTTAACTCTTTGCTAATAAATACATGTATTTTTATATTATATACATTAAGTTTTAATTGTTGGCCCTCTGCTCTGTTTGACTTACCTCTTTAGGTTCTTGAGCCTAGGTTTTGGGGGAAAACTTTGCCCACAAATGCCCCCGAATGTGATGTGATGATGTCACCCGGAAGTGACATCACATCACAGACATCAGGCGGTGACGCTCTAGTTTTTGTGCAAAACTCTATGGTAAAATTGCACTCACACCATAGAGTTTTGCCCCAAAACAAGAGCATCACCCCCCCCCCCCCAAATGGGCAACATGATAATGTCACTTCTGGGTGCTCCCGGAAAAGACCCTGAAGCCCCCTGCCGGCAGCTGGGAAGGACCTGGCTATACAGTGTCCAAATAAGTAAGTAAGCAAATACTACACATACTGTCTGGCCGGATTCGATCAAGGATCCATCTAATCCACCATTCTGTATCCAATGGCAGAGATACATCAGTAAGCTCACAAGCTGGAAATGCAGGCAATAGTTTTCCCCTGTGACTCACCCCCCCCCCGCCCCACATCTGGTATGTAGAGGGATACTGCCTCTGAACATGGAGGTTCTAATGGTCTAAACAGATTCACATAATCCCTTTTAATAATCCATCAAAAATTTCTTTACACATCTCAAGGTGGCTAATATCCCATATTATAAGGGTTTCCTTTAGTTTCCTTCTTTAGTCTAAACTAGCTCTGTTGGGTGAAAGTACATCCACTTCCACAGGATGGGAGATGAAAAAGCTTCAGATTAATACAGAGATTCACTTTTACAGAGATTGTGTCTCAGGGCACCCCCCTGGGTCCCAGAGGCCTGGAACACAGTATAAATCAATAAACAGGGAAGAAGAAGAAGAAGAAGAGGAGGAGGAGGATGGATTTATACCCTGCCCTTTACTACCCAAAGGAGTCTCAGAGCGGGTTACAATCTGTGTTCCCTTCCACGCCCCACAACAGACACCCTGTGAGATAGGTGGGGCTGAGAGAACTGCTCATGAGAGAACACGGAAGAACTTGTGACTGACCCAAGGCCATACCAGTAGCTGCATGTGGAGGAGTGGGGACTCAATCTCAGTTCTCCCAGATTAGAGTCCACGCTCTTAATAGGGTTGCCAAGTCCAAATTGGAAAATACCTGGGGACTTTGGGGGTGGAGCCAGGAGAGGGCGGGGTTTGGGGAGGGGAAGGGCCTCAGCATGGTTCAATGCCATAGAGTCCACCCTTCAAAGCAGCCATTTTCTCCAGGGGAATTGATCTCTGTCAGCTGGAGATCAGTTGTAAAAGCAGGGGATCCCCAGGCCCCACCTGGAGGTTGGCAACCCTAGCTATTAACCACTACACCAAACTGGCTCTGTACAATCGTGTCCGGCGGTGCCTAAAGGTGACCCCTGAGAGCTATTCTGAACAAAGACTGGACTAAGATAAAACCTAAATCAGACACAATTTTGGAAATGTAAACTGTAGCACAATCAATGTGCCGCACATTCGACAGGTAATATTGAACCGTGTAATTCTTGCTTTAACGTCTGGGTATGTGGCCCCTGGATAATGAAGCCATATGACCAAGCTAAGGAAGAACGATATCTCCTCCCCATGGGGAAACTCCCCATCAATAAAGACACCCCCCCCCACCAAATCTAGCCCTCTGCTGACTTTTGCAAGTTTCTTAATCCTGCAAGGGACGGATATCTTCCCCGGCCTGATCCGCCACGAAGGACCACCCTGCCAGTCATTATTAATAAAGCCTTATCGCCTGTGTAGCAGGAACTGGAAATTGCCCAATCAGCATTCATTTTAATCTCCCCCATTGATTAAAATGTTTACTGTAACCACTGCACCAGTGAGGGGGCCGTTAAATGCCTTTTTTCGTGGGTCATTTCACAGGCGACGCTGGAGAAAGTTAAAATAGGATGATCAAGGAGAAAGGATTTTCAGCAGGCATCGCACGCCTGGGAAAAGAGGCAAGGAAATCGGCAGGTGGCAAAGGGAAAAGCGGTCCAGCCGTTCAAATGAGAAATATATATATATATATATTTGCCAGAAACGAACCAATTGCAGCAAACTTCAGTCTAGGCTGCTATTTCAGAGTTTGCTTGGTGGTAATTCCAAACAGCAGTTTACTAAGGAAATAGTGTGAAGAATAGCTATTGGGATTTATCTACGTCCTTCCCCCTAAACCAGAAAGTCACATGCCCTTGACCTCATTTAATGATTGACTTCCTGAGCCTGCTATGATGCTGCTACACAACTTCAGAAGATGGCCAAGTTGTGGAAATCCAGCTTGAAAAGGAAAAGGGTCCCGGACTGGTCTTCCCTTGAGTGCACTAGTTTTCCACATGCAGGGAGTTCTTCAGTTCCTCCTACCTCTGTGTCAGATAAGGAGAGCAGGGGCACACAGGGTGTTTTCATAAGCTCCACCTGATTTGCATTCCCTCTGCTCACAATCGAGGCAAAGGTGGTGGCCAGAGATC
The DNA here is from genome assembly GCA_029233225.1 of Lepidodactylus listeri. Classification (NCBI taxonomy): domain Eukaryota; kingdom Metazoa; phylum Chordata; class Lepidosauria; order Squamata; family Gekkonidae; genus Lepidodactylus; species Lepidodactylus listeri. The sequence continues at coordinate 5,686,259 of JARCFY010000021.1, read as the reverse complement.
TCCTGGAGAAAATGGCCACTCTGGAAGATGGACTGTGTAGCATTACTGTTCCATCGCTATCGGCGCCTGGCTGCATAGAATTTGTGAGAAAGGTACACAATTGAACCATGACTATAGGAAAGTGTATCTGCTCATGGCAGCAGCTATCAAGAATGAGACCTCTCTGATTAGTATCTTTGCCTTTTGCCACAGACAATAAACATTAAAAAAATCCACCTTGGTCAGTTCATAAGAAATGATTGTTGCATTGTAATGTCAGCAGCCATTTTGTAATATCATTTCTTTGACCACTGAGGAAGGCCAATGGGCCATGGTCAAGGTCAACAATGGTCATTTTTGGTTGTCACTGTACAATTTGATTCTTAATCGAGGGCCAGTATCTATTTTTAAATCTACTTTGTAATAAATACATACATATATTTTTAGGGTTGTCAGGTCAACTTACCTGGCCAGTAGGGATCTCCCAACATCCTTCCAGGAGACCGGAAGTGATGTTGGACATTTTCAGGCCTACTTCCGGTTTTGGGCCTACTTTCCAGTCAGGAGTGACACTCTGGTTTTAGGGCAAAACTCTATGGTAAATTTGGCTTCAAACCAGAGTGTCACCCCCAACTGTAAGTAGGCTTGAAACCGGAAGTAGGCCCCAAACCGGAAATAGGCCCGAAATGGTCAGTTGGGGTGGGATTCCCCCGCACTGGGCAGATGGTTGGTGAAGAGAAAGAGCCTGAGAAAATGAGGACTCCCCCATTCCCACCGGGTTTTTTTTTTTTGGCAACCCTAATATTTTTGTACATCTATCAGTATTTAATGTTTTCAATTGACTAACAAAATTATACATTCAGATCTTCTTAACCTTTGGGTTCCTAATTGTATAGCATTATTCCCCACTGAAGTCCCTCCCCTCTCCAAACCCACCCTCCTCAGGCTCTGCCTCCAAAATCTCCAGGTATTTCCCAACCCAGAGCTGGGAACCCTAGTGGCTACACTCCCCTCCAGCTAAGCCCAAAGCCAGGGACACCCCCTGCTTCAACATGTTCAGAAAGCACAGTGAGCTTCATAGCAATAGTTGCAGATAGCGGACCACCTTCCCAGTCAAGCACAAAAGTAGGATTGCCAGCCTCCAGGTGGTAGCTGGAGATCTGCTATTACAACTGATCTCCAGGTAACAGACATCAGTTTCTCTGGAGAAAATGGCTGCTTTGAAGGTTGGACTTTATGGCATCATGCCCCACTGAAGTCCCTTGTCTTTGCAAACCCTACCTTCCTCAGGGGCCACCCCCAAAATCTGCAGATATTTCCCAACACAGAGCTGGCAACCCTACACAGAAGCCTCCCTGTGGCAAAGAGTCGGTCGCTGCTTCCGGCCTGGCCAGAAAACACAAGCGGAAAGGCTTTGTCCAAGAACACGGCATGACATTGGGAATGGGAGTTTTTGCTTTTCCAACAGCAGCCTGCCTGTATAAGCAGAATACTCCCCAAGACGAATAGGAAGTCAATACGCCACTATATCATCCTGCATTTATAGGAGATGAAGCATGATAAAGCGAGGGGCAAGCGCCTTTGGAAATGAAACCCTGTTGACCTCATCCATTTCTGCAATTAGCCACCCTTTCCCTCTCGCCCTCCCCAATCTTCTCCATAACGGTTTAAACAAATTTATTCGGCGATCACGCCAACCCTGCAAATGGATTTTATGCAATGGGGAAAAAAACAAAGGCTCCTTTGGAACGCAAGGACCATCGCTAGAGGAATTAACTTGCTACGGAGCCGTCCTCACTTTGCAACGTTATCAATCTAATGTGCCTGTAATGCCATTAACCGCCAGATGCATGGCTCAATTAAATCACGCAACGAACGGCTGCACTCCCGTCATGTTTCTTGCTCAATTGTACATCGCTTCCTTCTTATCTGGAAAGAGCGGGATTATAATAACCACCATTGGACTTTAATAAGCACTGCAATTATTTGGGGCTGGGTTAATACAAATGTCAGCGGTGGAATTAATGGTAACAATTTCACAAAATATTAAACATTACAATGCCCCGTTTAACACATTACGATATTTGTTTCCCCTGCCAACGCGGCAGGAACGGTTGCCAAGCCGTTCTCTAGACAGCAGTAGACTTTTGCCCAATGGAAACAGCACCCACAGCCCGTTTCGAATCTTGGACGATCGTGTTTTCACAAATGCCATCAGGAAACATGGCTAATGAAACAGCGGGAGAAGAAAAGATGCCGGCTCAGGTCACAGTTAGCAAATGAACGGGACTCGACTCACTGCAGAAAGAGTCTAATCTTGAGGTTCAGCAGGGAAAAGGAAAGCCGCTAAACTGGTATTTCAGGTGGCTTCTCCGACTGGCAAACTTATTTCCCATCGAGTATTTGCACTGTCACTGCAGCTGTATAAAGGAGAGCTTATCATACAAACAATACAAAGTTGTCCCGCGTTATCACCGCTTGTTTTTTGTGTAGGTATTCCAGATGCAAAGCCAGGTTCCACTAACCAAGGAGGTGGGTTAGTGAGGAGTAATTCAACTCACATTGGCATTTTTGTTTTTCCCACATATTTATCTCAAAAATCATGTTTTATCATTTCTTTCTCTGGACAGTTAGCAACATTGCATTTTGGAAGTATTTTTTAAAAGGGCACCAGTAAATAATAAACTGTTGTTGTTGTTGTTGTTTTAAAAAAAAAGAAACAAAAGGCTATATATTAATAGAAGCTACTCTTGTTTTATTTAAAGATTACCATAAAGGTTATTTTGTTCAGTTGGGTCTGAGTAAAAGAACCTTATTTCAGTGTGCGCATTTTATGTAAGGTTGTTGGCGGTGGGTTGGAAAATGCCTCGAGGTTTTTGGGGTGGAACCTGGGAGGGGCCTCAGCAGGGCAGAATGCCACAGAGTCCACCCTTCAAAGCAGCCATTTTCTGAAGATCAATTGTAATAGCAGAGCAATCTCCAGGTGCCAGCTGGAGATTGGTGACCAAGTCATCACGTCACTTCTGCCTTATGGAAACCGTAGGAATTAGTGACCTCCAAAATGCCTGGTCCTTAACAGCCTTGCTCAGGTCTTGCAAACTGAAAGCTGAGGCCTAGCTCCTAGCTACGGTGGAGCTATTGGGGGTTCTGCCCCCTTCCAAGAAGAAGAAGAAGAAGAGGAGGAGGAGGAGGAGGAGATTGGAATTATACATCGCCCTTCACTACCCAAAGAAGTCTCAGAGCGGCTTACAATCTCCTTTCCCTTCCTCTCCCCCCAACAGACACCCTGGGAGATAGGTGGGGCTGAGAGAGCTCTGAGAGTGCTGTGACTGACCCAAGGTCACACAGCTGGCTGCATGTGGAGGAGTGGGGAATCAAACCTTGTTCTTATTTAGTGTAGTGGTTAGGAGCGTGGACTCTAACCTGGGAGATCTGGGTTTGATTCCCCAGTCCTCCACATGAAGCTGCTGGTGTGACCTTGGGTAAGTTACAAGTTCTCTCAGAGCTGTTCTCTCAGGGGCAGTTCTCAAGAGAGCTCTCTCAGCCCCACCAACCTCGCAGGGTGTCTGTTGTGGGGAGGGGAAGGGAAAGCAGTTTGTAAGCCGCTCTGAGACTCCTTTGGGTAGTGAAGGGCAGGGTATAAATCCAATCTCCTCCTCCTCCAGATTAGAGTTTGCCGCTCTTAACCACTACACCAAGTTGGCTCTCCCTAGATGGAGTCTGTGGGAGAAAAACTGAGTCGTCCAGCTCTCCCCAAGACTTTCCTTTGACAGAGGACTTTCCCCATGTGTCTTGTCAGCTGAAGTCACCACCCCCAGTTGATATAAATCTGTTTGCCACCATAGCAGTCAATGCACCCACCAGTGGATGTACTTTTTGTGCATCTGTGGTGCTTCTTAAAGTGCTTCATTGACACACAGAAATATGAAATTGGGGCCCATCCGCTCTGTACAGCCTTGGCCTTCTACAAACATCGACCAGGGCAGCAGAAGCAATTGGTTAAAAGATTTCCACCCTGATTAATAATAATAATAAGAAGAAGAAGAAGAAGAAGAAGTTCTTTATGAATTGCCCCATGATATTAAAACCAATCATCAGTCATCAAATAAAACAATCAAACATATTAATGTCATTGAAACAGATGGCAAATAGTACCTTAATTATTCTGCTGGCAGTTTCGCAGGCAGGGAGGAAGAGGTCAAAATGAGGATGGAAAACTGAGGAGGGTGCTAACAACAGGTAAAAACTGTTGCTGTCCCCAACCAAAAGCCTGACGGAACATATCTGCCTTGCAGGCCCTGCAGAACTGCAACAGGTCCCATAAAGCCCTGATGGAATTTGGCAGAGTTCCACCACGTTGGGCCAGGACCGAAAAGGCCCTGGCCGAGGGCAGCCGGATGTCTTTAGGGCTAGGGTTCACCAGCATGTTGTTGTCCAAGGAGTGCAATGCACTTCCAGGGACATAACAGAGGAGATGGTCCCATAGATACATTGGTCCCTGACCACTCGAGGCCTTATAGGCCTTATAGGTCAAAACCAATTGTTAATGTCCAAGAGAGCTTATAAATTTGTTTCAGTGGGTTGGATCTTAGCAGTTTTTTTGCTGGCACACAAAAGGGGAACGGGGGCAATTGTTGGAAAAATGAGTATGTAACACAAGGCCTGAGAATTTTAGTCATTATAGGGTTAACCTATGCAACTTGTTTGTTTACCTTTGTTAGCCTGGAAGTGATACCCGGTGGCTGACCAATTAACTCTAAGCCCGGGAAACCTAGCAGTCTACTATTGTGCTAATTGGTTACTGATATCAGGTGTTTCCTTTCAGGGGTCAAGAAGAAGGAGAGATCCTCCATTGCAATCTCTCTCACTCTGTAGTAGGATGTCTTAGTGTGCAGACGCAGCACAATGCTGCTTAGGAAGCATGTTTTGTTTATTTGTAGCTAATCCCGTTTCCCTTTTTCCTTTAGTAATAAAGTTTCTTTTAAACTAAAAGAAGCAATCTCTTCTTACCAGAAAAGCAAGATCCATTACTCTGAATTTTCTTGAATATTGGACAAAAGTCCTAACAGCGATCTCATCTTGATTCCTCTCCTCACTGCAGCTCAGTCCCTGTTATATTCCGTCCTAAAAGCCTTGCATGCAGTCGGCCAAACACGCGGCCAGGCGAAGCCGCCAAGCTTCACATCCCGAAACAACAGACCCAGTGGATCCTCGCAGGGACCAATGGGGAAGCCTGCATCCTTAGACTGACTGACCACTAGGATGCAGGGTCACTGTAAACAGCCAATCACGGGTGTTGGGTGTGTGCATGGGTGCAGCTGAGAACCGGGATATAAGTGGACCTGCGCGTCCAGCATGGCAGCCTTGTTCCAGCCTTCAAATAAACGATGAGCTTTGATCACTCAACGAGTCACTGAACCCAGTACTTCACAGTCCCGTGTGGGGTTTTCCCCCACGTGGATCCCCCAAATCCCCCAAAGAGGATTTTCAGGGTCAAAAGATGTGTTGGTGGGGGCCAACACAAAACACATGGCTGAAGCAGCATTTTAAAAGGCGAAAAAAGGCTGTGGCACTCGGTCCCCCAAAACATCTATGGCTAGAAAAAAATAAATTTGACGGGTATATCAAAGACCCACGGCATCTGAGCCGTGGATGATATCAAAATAATCGCTAGGGATGCACCCCTTAGAAAAGACTAGTTAGCCACCACATTTCTGAGAAGAGGTTAAAGCCAGGCAGGTTCTTGGAAGAATGGAAAGGAACAGGCAGGCTTTCAGATAATTTGGGCTAGCAGTGCCAACTCCAGATGGGGAAATTCCTGGAGATTTGGGGGTGGAGTCTGGGGAGGATGGAACTTTATTGGTATATAATGCCACAGAGTCTACCGTTTCCTCCAAGAAACTGATCTCTCTAGTCTGGTGATGAGCTGCAATTTGTGGAAATATCCAGGCCGCACCTGGATGTTGGCAACCCAATTTGTCAGCCCAGTTTTTTTTTAAAAAGCCTCGGAGGGTACAATGAAGGGCTTACTCCGCAGGGGATTCATTGATGCAAATGCATTTCATTTGCATATCTCGTAAACTGGGAGCGCTCCCCCGTTAAAATTTATTGCAGCAAATATCTAAATTAAATTAAACGTAATCCATTATGCTTTACAAAGGAACATTACCCAAAAAAGAGACTAAAACTAATAATAAAAGTGGGGGGGGGTACTACCAATGAAATTATTAGAAGCGATAACGTCTCTGCAGAAAAACGCATCTAATTCCAGCAACAGGCTACAGAAATAAATAGGAAAGCACAGAGGGGTTTTTTTCCTTCCTGTGTTGGAGGTCAACCGTTGCGCTCTAAAACTTTTTGCCTTTTGGCTGGGCAACCAGCAACAAAAACAAGTCAGCTGGGGCCTGTTCGGTTCCAGCAACCTCTAGAAATTACGGGAAAAAAGATCAAAACGCAAAAGGACAATTATAAGTATGCTGTGCAGATGTGTAGGGAAGGAGATTGCAAGCCCCTCTGAGACTCCGAGTGAAGGGCGGGGTATAAATACAACTCTTCTTCATCTTCTTCTATATTAAATACATGTGCCGAGGGATAGGTAATTTACACTGCGGTCCTAAGCAGAGTTCTTTGCCTTCCAAATCAATTTAAATCAACGGGCTTAGAAGATTGGATGGTACTGTAAGGCTGCGATTCTAAAAAATACTTTACTGGGATTAAGTCCAACTGAACAGAACAGGAGTTACTTCGGAGTAGACCTGGTTAGTGATGCAGTGATTAGCGGCCTGGGATCAGGGAGGCCCAGATTCGAATCCCGACTCTGCCATGGAAGCTTACCGGGCGGCCTTGGCCTAGCTTATCCCACAGGCACTGATATTGGAATGTTCAATTTGGCACAGATAGACTAAGAGTCTTTGTCAGATGAGGTCGTAGCCAGCCATGTATCTGTTATGGTTGCCAGCCTCCAGGTGCGGCCTGGAGATCTCCTGGAATTACAAGTCGGGTTTCCGGCTCTGGGTTGGGAATTACCTGGAGATTTTGGGAATGGAGCCTGGGGAGGGCAGGGTTTGAGGAGGGGAGGGAACGAAGAAGAAGAGGAGGAGGAGGAGGAGACTGGATTTATACCCTGCCCTTCACTACCTGAAGGAGTCTCAGAGTGGTTTACAATCTCCTTCCCTTCCCCTCCCCACAACAGACACCCTGTGAGGGAGGTGGGGCTGAGAAAGCTCTTTTGAGGACTGCCCTTGAGAGAACAGCTCTGAGAGAACTTGTGACTGACCCAAAGTCACCCCAGCAGCTGCAAGTGGAGGAGTGGGGAAATCAAACCCAGTTCTCCCAGGTTAGAGTCCGTGCTCCTAACCACTATACCAAAATGTTACAGAGTCCATCCTTCAAAGCAGGCCTTTTCTCCAAGGGAGATCAACTGTGATAGCAAGAGATTTCCAGTTGCTACTGGGAGGTTCGCAACCCGAATTACAACCTCCAGACTACAGAACTCAGTTCCTCTGGAGAAAATGGCTGCTCTTTGGAGAGTGGACTCCGTGGCAGTATACAGTGCTCCGGTCCCCAAACCCCACCCTCCCTACGCTCCACCCCCAAATCTCCAGGAAATGCCCAACCCAGAGTTGGCAACCCTACATTGAACTGTCTTCTCTCATTCTTGTCCCTCCCTTATCCCCCAACCACTAGGACTGCCAGTTCTGGGTTAGGCAATACCTGGAGATTTTGGGGGTGGAGTCTGGGGAGGATGGGGTTTGAGGAGGGACTTTTGTGTGGTATAATGCCATAGAGTCCACCTCCCAAACCAGCCATTTTCTCCAGGTGAATTGATCTCTGTCGCCTGGAGATAAGTCATAATAGCAGGAAATCTCCAGCTATGACCTGGAGGCCCTACCCCACAGGGCTGCCAAGTGCCGGCGACTTACCGGCGGGGGGGAGTTGTTCTCCCCCCGGGAGCTCTTCTGACGCGTGCGCTTTTGCGCATGCGCCGGCGACGTAATGACGTCACCCAGAGGTGACGTCATTACACGGGGGAAGTCGTCCTCACCGGACGACTTCTGGGGCAGGGTTCCCCCCGCCGGCCGAATGCCGGCCGGCGGATCGGGAACCCCTATAGCGGGGGATCCCCCGCCCCCCGGGCTGACTGGGTAGCCCTGCTACCCCATCATGCTTGAGAACCGGAATGCTGGAGAAACCTGGGGGAAATGGAAACTAAAAACAGACCACAGCTCCAAAAATAACATTCAGATGCAGCCTATCTGACTCCCTGCCAAAAGCCCAGAGGTAGTTTCATCTGGAACTGTTACTTTGCCAGAAGTTAAAATAAGGCGTGTTTGGATTGGATTTCGATTAGCTACATTCTCAGAATACATTCCTCGTTGTTATAGCTGAGAACTAAAAATGGAGCCCAGTAGGAATGCAACTTGGTCAGTAGAGAGCCAGTTTGGTGTAGTGGTTCGGAGCATGAATCTAATCTGGGAGAACAGGGTTTGATTCCCCACTCCTTCTCCACATGCAGCTGCTGGTGTGACCTTGGGTCAGCCTCAAGTTCTCATGAGCAGTTCTCACAGGGTGTCTGTTGTGGAGAGGGGAAGGGAAAGAAGATTGTAAGCTGCTCTGAGACTCCTTCGGGTAGTGAAGGGCAGGGTATAAATCCAATCTCCTCCTCCTCCTCTTCTTCTCTCCCCCCCCCAAACAGGAAGGTGCCTGCATTCACTTTTATTTCTCCATTTGCCTGTTAACCTTTGAATGGAGGGCTCCGCGTAGTTTGCTTCCTGTGCTTTATTCCTCGGGTCACCCAGTTCTGAACTTCAAAGCTCAGGTTACAGACAACCTAGCAGCCTCTAACTACAGAAATGGGACTCCCTCTGATTGTGCAAGACTTCCCCAGCCGCGACCTCATTGCGTGATTCTCTTCCGAGCTCTCCAGAATAAGCTGGGAGGAAAAGTTTTTAGAAGGAGAAGAAGGGGGAAAAAACACAAAAAGGCTGAAATTGGAGACTGAGAACCGATTTCGATGTACACCCAAAGGTGGTAGAGGCTTCACAGGTGAACTGTGTCTCTCCGGGTCATGCACCTGCTTTGCATGCAGAAGGTCCCAGGTTCAGCCTCTGGCATCTCCAGTTAAACATGGACCAGGCAGGAGGTGATGAAGAAGAGGAAGAAGAAGAGATTGGGATTTATACCCTGTCCTTCACTCAGAGTCTCAGAGCGGCTTACAATCTTCTTCCCTTCTTCTCGCAAGAGAACAGCTCTGAGAGAACTTGTGACCGACCCGAGGTCACATCAGCAGCTGCATGTGGAGGAGTGGGGAATCAAACCCGGTTCTCCCAGGTTAGAGTCTGTGCTCCTAACCACGACACCAAACTGGATGTGAAAGACCTCTGCCTGAAATAGGGTTGCCAGCCTCCAGGTGGGGCCTGGGGATCTCCTGCTTTTACCACTGATCTCCAGCTGACAGAGATCAGCTCCCCTGGAGAAAATGGCTGCTTTGGAGGGTGGACTCTGTGGCATTGTATTATGCTGAGGCCCCTCCCCTCCCCAAACCCCACCTTCTCCTGGCTCCACCCCCAAAGTCCCCAGGTATTTTCCAACCCGGACTTGGCAACCCTAGCCTGAAACCCTGGACAGCCACTGCCAGTCTGAGTAGACAATGCTGGCCTTGAGGTGGGGTATCAATCCAGTCTCCTCCTCCTCCTCCTCCTCCTCCTTCTCGATGGACTGATTATCCGATTCAGTAGAAGGCCGCTTCGTACACGTTCATGTCTGTGTCCTATCATAAACAGTCTTACTCGAGTCCTGCAGCCCGGAGGTCGTAGCTTCCTTGACTGAGTCAATCTGCCTCCTGTTGGGTCTTCTTCCTCTTTCCCTGCTGCCTGCCATTTTCCCTAACCTTATTGTCTTTTCCAGCAAGTCTTGTCTTCTCATAATGTGAACAAAGTACAATCGCTTCAGTTTAGTTGCTCTAGCTTCTAGGGAGAGTTCAGGCTTGATTGGAGCTAGAGCCTAATGATGGAATATGCCTGTTTCACCTGTTCTGCAGTTGATCCACTGGTTATCGGATAGCTTCCAGGGTTCACTTGAGGCGTGGGATGTCTCCTAGAAAGCCCTTCATGGCCTAAGGACCCACATCCCTGCAGGGGTGCCTCTCTCGAAATGCTCCACTGTGGCATCTTTGTTCAGCTAAGCCAGGGGTGGGCAATTGTTTTGGCTCGGGGGCCACTTTGTGGGAGCGGAGGTTAGCGGAGGGCGGTACCTTTTAAAATGATTGCACTCATTAGTTAACCTTGCATTTCAGAAAAGGTATAAATTGTATCATAAAAATCAATAAGTCTAAATTAAATAAAATAGTGGTAGTTTTATTCAATTTATTTATTGTGCTAATTTCATATCATCTATAGCTGCAAGCACGTTTAATTTTAGAATCAGTTTAATGAGACAAATGTACCCTATCTCACCACGTGGCTGACTGTCTTGGCGGGCCGCAAAAAACTCTGCGGCGGGCCGCATGTGGCCCCCGGGCTGCTATTTGCCCACCCCTGACCTAAGCAAAGCCTTCTGAAGGTGGCCCCCTTACCAAAGGGTGAGTTCAACAGCTACCTGTACCAAAGGAACCCACCTGTTGTGGCAACCCCTGCTGGAACAGCCTTGCCCGAGGAGGTGGGGAAAGCCTTTATCATTGTGCAGAATGGGTAAAACGGAATGGTTCCAGAGGACGGAGCTGTTCCACCAGGACTTTGGGTGAGGCAGCGGACATTAAACCATCCTGGCCTCCCCGCCCTTGGTACCTGCCTAGACGCTGTTTATCATCTATGGGGTGCTAAGTACCTCCCACCCTCTGGTTAAAAACCATGATCGATCAGGCCATCTACCGTCACCTATTAAAATGTCACAGGAGACCCTGGATTACTCGGGTGTAAAGCCATCTTGTTTTAATCACTTAATTTTTTAACTGTTTTTATATCTTGGTTTTTATTATGTTGTGAGCCGCTCTGAGCCCATTTGGGGGGTAGGGTGGGATACAAGTTGAATGAATGAATGATTTTTTTTGTAAAGGGAACAGAGTGGTCATAAAATGGAATTGTTCAGGAGGACATTTTCATAAGGAGGTCAGGCCTACACTTTATAGCACTGTTGACTGCATCCATTATTTTGTCATTATTGCCACTGTTTTCAAGATTCTGTAATCCAGTTTTGGCATTTCTTCTATTAAGCGGCTTATACCTTTCATTGCAATGTTTTTCTAATCTTGCCATCCAATCTTATTACATGGTTTATTGCAGAGGTCTTCCATCTTTTTGAGCTGGTAATGCTCCCTCTAAGTTATGGAGTCCTGTCAGCAAAAATTCCACTTTGTGAGCTCCTGGCATGAAAGTTGTGAGTGAGCGATTTGGCTACTGCATCAATCGGTTTGCTCCGGAGCCATCCTTCCTGAGCTAAGACAAAAACGTGCGAGCTGGAGGCTGAAAAACTGTGAGCTAGCTCACACTAACTCCGCTTAGAGGGAACACTGCTTCTAAGCTGTGGAGTCCTGTGAGCAAAAATCCTACTTTGTGAGCTCCTGGCATTAAAGTTGCGAGCGAGCGATTTCGCTGCTGCATAAATTAGTTTGCTCGGGAGCCCTCCTTCCTGAGCTAAGACAAAAAACGTGTGAGCCAGAGGCTAAAACACTGTGAGCAAGCTCTCACTAACTCAGCTTAGAAGGAACACTGGTGGGCACCTCTGGAAGTTTGGGCAAGGGTGGAGAGAGCAAGGGCCACTCGAAAGCAGCAGCCGTAGAAGCCAGAGCCAAACCCCAAATGGCAGCCCCAGGAGATGTAGCCAAGAGGAATACCTCATTCATCCTGGGAAGGAGGAAACCCTGAGGGGGAGAATGGAGCCACGCATTAACTAAAAGAAGTCCAGGAGTTCACCAGTCCACCCCATCCTCCAGAGGAAAACCCTTCCATTTGACAGTGGACAGCCAATAACAAGCTCTGACTTACAACGGCCCTTTCTACTTTCCATCTCAGTGAGAAAGGTGGACTGCAGCTACAATCAGCAAGTAAACAAACACCTACCTTTCTCCCACGTAGCCGGCAGTACACAGGCAGGCCCCCGTCACGTGGTCACACTGCCCGCCGTTATGACACGGGCAATCCTGGCTGCAGTTAACACCGTACGTCCCCGATGGGCAGGGCTGGGCACACACCGAGCCCTAAAAGAAAAACACTCGTTTCAAATGAGCCGCTCCCAAGGCATTAGTCCCGGGGCACCTAAAACACTGACAACATTTTTATTACCACCGAAGGATTCACGGATTAGAAGGCCGCTAATTCAGACGCAGCGAGTGGATCCTTGCTTAGGAATTTTCTATAGGAGTGAGAGGAGGCAGAGTGCCAACAATTCTCTTTGACTTCTCACAGGATACAGAAGAAGAAGAGATTGGATTTATACCCTGCCCTTCACTCAGAGCAGCTTACGATCTCCTTCCCCTCCCCTTTGAGGCAGGTGGGGCTGAGAGAGCTCTTTCGAGGATAGCCCTTGAGAGAACAGCTCTGAGAGAGCTTGTGACTGACCCAAGGTCACACTAGCAGCTGCATGTGGAGGAGTGAGGAATCAAACCCGGTCCTCCCAGATTAGTGTCCGTGCTCCTAACCACTACACCAAACAGAAGAAGAGATTCGATTTATACCCAGCCCTTCACTAACCGGAGGAGTCTCAGAGCTGAGAGAACTCTCTTGAGAACTGCCCTTAAGAGAACAGCTCTGAAAGAGTGTGTGACTGACCCAAAGTCAGCCAACAGCTGCATGCGGAGGAGTGGGGAATCAAACCTGGTTTGCCCAGATTAGAGTTTGCACTCCTGACCACTACACCAAACTAGCTGAGGTCAGGCCCTATGTAAAAGAATTTGCTCACCCTAGCAGGGCCTTATGCAGGTAGTGTTATTTATTTATAGATTTATTCATTTATTTATAGATTCAATTTTTAACCTACCCTCCCCCATATTTGGGGCTCAGGGTGGTGTACAACATTTAAGTGATACAATCAAACACATTAAAAACAAGTTAAAAACAGTAAAAAAAAAATACAATGCCCATTCCACATGGTGGCTTGAATAAGCCAAATTTATCCTGACCCCAAAGTGGGGGAGGAAAAGGAGGGGCCAGATGAAATAAGAGCCCTTGCTGTCTTCAGGCATAAGCTCAGCGGAACATCTCTGCCTTACAAGCCCTGTGGAACTGTGCGAAGTCCCGCAGGGCACGGATGTTGCTCGGCAGACAGTCCCACCAGGTCAGGGCCGGGCCAAAAAAAGCCCTGGCTCTGGTCGAGGACAGCCGGATCTCCTGCAAACAGGCAAAATCAATAACTGCCTGTACTCCTGCATTCTCTGATGTGGCTTCCCCCTTATGGAATGGACTTCCTAATGAAGCCTGGAAAGCTCCGACTCTCCAGGCTTTCCACGAATGATGCAAAGCGGAATTATTCAAGAGGGCTTTTTGCACAGGTGAAATGGGACTGCACTGTAATGAAATGCTCCGGAGAGTTGCATGGGTAAAGGGATTGGGGCCTGTATTGCTGTACTGGCACCTGTCGCTGTTGTGAGGCTTCTGTACTATCAGCAAAAGATCAGACCTTTGTATTTAAACAGAGTTCTTTATTTCTAATACTGGAACAGGAACTCGATGTTTGTTAGAGAGACAGAATAAAGATGACCTGGGTTAATATACCTTCATGCAAAGGTGCTTATGCATAAACATCCAATCAGAACACATACAAAAAAGTGGGAAGAAAATGGCGACCGTTTGTTCCCACCAAAGGTGGGAAAGTTATAAAAATTCCCTTCTTGGCCTGAGCGACCTAGATGTGTGAACACTAGGCAAAACATTTGGCCAGAGACAATAAAATAACTTCCAAGGTTGTACCCACTCTGATAACACACATAGAGTCTCAAAGGAGAGGGGGAGGGAACTGGACAAGACAGGCTCAGTTGTTTATGTAACGCATAGGAATGTGAGAGGCCATCCTCCCGGGGAAAAGTAACACTAAGCAGGGCAGCAATCTATACTTCAATGCAAGCAATAAAACATTTGGGTGATAGCAAGGCACAAAAGAACCGAAAGTAACATCAAGGCAGTCATAGAACAAGCAAACTATTGTCAGATTCTGACAGCTGTAAGGCTGCTCCAGACTAGGTAGTTTCTACACTGCTTAATGTGTCATGTTTAACAGCTCACGCTTGGTGTCAGCTCTGCTGGGAGATTTCTGCTTGTTTTCGGCTTCCTGCAGTCCAAACCCTATTGCACCGCTCACTCGAAGTCCAATCCTGCCAGCGTTCCCTCTAAGCTAAGTTAGAGTGAGCTAGCTCACAGCTTTATAGCCTCCAGCTCACACATTTTTGTCTCTGCTCAGGAAGGACGGCTCCCGAGCAAACTGATTGATGCAGCAGCCAAATCGCTCACTCACAACTTTAATGCCAGGAGCTCACAAAGTAGATTTATTGCTCACAAGACTCCACAGCTTTGAGGGAGCATTTTTTTACTGTGCTTGACTTCCACTATGTGATGCGCCTCGCGTGTCAGCGAGAAAGGCGGACGATAAATAACCAGATGAAGAGATAAAAACCACAGTATTCAGAAAGCAGCAGAACGTTTCCGTCTCCCTGGGCACTCTCTGTTGCTGACCCGAAAGTCAAAACTGGAACTTCAACCTATGCAAAACTAGGGTCGTCAACAGACCTGGAGAAAAACATTCTTTCCCTTTAATAGAGGCTTAATGCGTGGGAACGAGCCGAAGTTTTTTAGGGCATGGGGGGGGGGGTGAATCACATCACCTGGTGAATAACACCCTATGAAACCTCAATTAAAGGGAGAGGGCTTTTTTCCCCCAGGAAGTTGGTAACCGCAGGGGTCCGTTGGAACGGGAGCGCACAGGAGCACAGCTCCAGGAGTGCGGAGCCCAGGGGACGGGCACATGACCAAGCCCCGCCCCCTCCTCGGCTTCCCTGAGCAGTGCAGAGGTGCAGCACCCCGGGGAAAGCCCTGCTAGGATCTTTATTGTTTTTAATGTTTTGTTTTAATATTAATAATTTTATCATTGTTCCTTTTATGACTGTGTGCTGCTTTTCCAGAGACTTGCTCAAGGTGGCATAGAAATTTTCTAAGTATACCATTTTTTATCTGGGCACATGGCACATAAATACTGGAGAAATTTCACCAACCCTTCAGCAGCTTCCACCCCATCAGTTTGGTGTAGTGGTCAGGAGTTGTACTCTAATCTGGGAGAACCGGGTTTGATTCCCCACTCCTCCACGTGCAGCTGCTGGTGTGACCTTGGGCCAGTCACAAGTTCTCTCAGAGCTGTTCTCTCAGGAGCAGTTCTCAAAAGACCTCTCTCAGCGCCACCTACCTCACAGGGTGTCTTGTTGTGGGGAGGGGAAGGGAAAGGGATGTGTGGTGCACATGTCCTGGGTATCTCAAGTCTACTTGAAACCTGGTGGTTTCAAGGGAGCGGGAAGAGAATGAGGGTGTGTTCTTTACGCTTATTTTTATTGCACCAAGTATTGGATGGAGAAGGGAATGGAGGAAGAACAGGTCAGTTTCACTCACCTGTGGAGGGGAGCCTGAGGGGTGGGTGTTGCCTTCTGACACACTTCCGGTATGTTAGGGGGTGTGGCATATGCAAATGAGTTATGCTAATGAGTTATGCTAATGAGCTCCTGCACCTCTTTTTCTATGAAATGACCCCTGGGTAACTGTATGCAAAGCGGAGGACCTGGGATTTGTTCGGAGGGAGCACCTTCCCTCTCCACCCTGGCTTGGACAGTCTTGGGATTCCCAGTGTTGACTAGTTCGGCATAACTAGAAAACGCCCTCTCTAATGTTTTTTGTGATTAGATTTGAATGTTCCATGATTACATTTCACCTTGCACATCCTCCATTCCAACTGCCTGAACAGTAAAGACCCACTCATCGTTTCCAAAGAAGTCCAGGAAGGCTTTACACTTGAATAAAATGTTGTTAGCTGTTCATAAAAAAGACAGAAGTAAGAAAAATGATGTCCGATGGGCCCGCACAGAACCTTGTACATGCTCATCAATCTAGTTAGAACCTCCATGATCAAAAGCAGCGTACCACCGAGGGGCAACACTCGTTAATCTATTTAGGACCTCCACGATCAGAAGCAGTCTACCACTGAATACAAATTCCAAGGGGCACCACCCGTCAATCTATTTAGAAGTTCCAAGATCAGAAAAGGTCTACCACTGCATACTAATTTCTATTTGTGAACACAGGGGAGAGGTACTGCCTCCATTTTTTGAGTGCTTTCCCCCTGAAAAAATGCGCTGGGCACCTGTTAGAAATGGACTAGATGGTCTCATCCTGCAAGGGATCTTTCTGTGTTCTTATGCAGCGGAGAACAGTTTCTTGATCTTTCCTCACTCATTTTATTTCCACCTCAACACGCTGACATTTCTAGCTGCCATCAATCTCTCCAGAGAAGGCAATTGGTAATGCAATTAGCATGTTTAAAAACTTCCAGCGTTTTATCTAAACTCCACCAGACAAGCTTCTTTAGTAGGTACACACATTGGTTCTTTGGGCAGGGAAGGGGTTTGCTTTGAAGAAGAGGAGATTGGATTTATGCCCCGCCCATTTCATATTGTCTCTTGCTCCAAAGGGTCCTTTACTAACTGGCCGCACAGCAAAGCTGGAGTCCGGTGGCACCTTTAAGACCAACGAAGTGTAATTCTTGGTATAAGCTCTCGTGTGCAGGCACACTTACAGAACCCACCAGAACCTAACTGACCTCAGAATGAGTAATACCAACTTGCCTAGAAGAAAAAAATCAGAGGTTTCACCAGGGCTTTTTTTGTAGAAAAAGCCCAGCAGAAACTCATTAGCATAATAGGCCACACCCAACAGCACAGCTTATTAGCATATTAGGCCACACCTCCATGTTACCAGAAGAGGGGTCATCTAGCCACACCCACCGTTTGCTTCTTATTCTGTTTACCTTGTTTGTTGTCAAAACCCAGGGCTTTTCTTGTAGCAGGGATTAATTTGCATGTTAGGCCACATACCCCTAATGTAGCCAGTCCTAATGAGTTTCTGCTGTTGGGTGTGGCCTATTATGCTAATGAGTTCCTGCTGGGTGTGGCCAACTCAGGAGCCAGCCGGAACTCCATTCCTGTGCGTTCCTGCCCAAAAATAGCCCTGGGTTTCACAATGACAGTGTGAACAACACTGAAAGCCTTTCCTAACCTTTGTAGCCAGCCCTCTCTCGTCCAATCTCTGAAGCTAAGCAGGGTTGCCCCTGATTGGTACTTGGATGGGAGACCACCAAGGAAGTCCAGGGTCGCTACGCAGAGGCAGGCCATGGCAAACCACCTCTGGGTATCTCTGCCCTGCCCTGGATAGCCCAGGCTAGCCTGATCTCATCAGATCTCAGAACTTAAGCAGGATTGGCCCTGGTAAGTCCTTGGATGGGAGACCACTAAGGAGGTCCAGGGCCTCTCTGCAGAGGCAGGCAAGGGAAAACCACCCCTGAATACCTCTTGCCTTGGAAACCCCATGAGAGGTCTTCATAAATCAGCCTGTAGCCAGGATTTTGAAACGTGTGGGGCAATTTTTTTTTTCCTGGTGGGGCTGAAGTTCTCAGTGCAGAAAGAAAAGCCATTTAGCCAACAGAAAGCTGTTAGCGGGACAGATTGCTAAACTGTAAACTGTCAAGCACTTGAGATGACAGTTCTCAGCTGCTGCAAGTTAATCCCTTCTGTCAGCCTCAGCAACAGTTCTGAGAACAAGCCGTCAGGTGGGGGTGATGACTTCTGGAGTCAAGAAAACTAACACTCAGGCAGAAAAAACTCTCTTAAATGAGACCAATTTCTTGACACAGAGTTAGAAGGGATCCTAGAGGTCACCCACTCCAAACCCCTTGCTCAGTGCAGGAATTAGTCAACTACAGCACCCAACTCTGCTTAAAGCAGCAAACACCTTAAAAAAATGTTTTAAAATGATTTTAAAAAGCATTTACAGGAGAAATTCTTGTGGGGCCGTGCCTTTTAAGAAAGGGGACAGAGCCCCCCCCAAAGCCCCATTGTAGCTATAGGCCTGGCTGCAAACTCAGCGCTTTCCACCCACCACCCCCTGTGACCTGTGGAGCTCCAGCTGAGAAAGAGACCCTCTGGTACCCTTTCAAGAGCATCCCCACAATTCCACCTTAAGGGCTGCTGTCTCTTAAGCTCACAAATAGCAGCAACTCTCTCTCTCTCTCTCTCTCCAGGAAGGCAAGGCGTCCATTTATCTTGATAATAAATGCATTCTCTCTTCATGTTTCAAAGAGGACAGGATTTCTATCAGCACATGATGAGGCAGCAGCGCTCTGAGAGGCATCCCTCAAGAGACGTGTGAATCTTTGGGCTCAAATGTGTGTTCGGGGAATACAAAGTGCCCCTATTTTGCCGGGAAGATCAAGTGCTGGGGCCGAATTGCAAGCCATTTTATGCATCTCATCAACATAGTTCATTCCATCAGCAACTTTCTCCCAAAGAGACAAATATCCCCCAAGCTGTCGATCTGCAGTGTCCGGTTGCAATTTTATTAATCACTATTACGCCATGCAAAAAAAAAGGAAAAAAACCCTCCTCACCTGCTTGGGCTTACTTTGTTTAAGAGCGCTGAGAAGAAGAAGAACAATTAACAATAATTCTCCCATTCAAAGGTTTCACAGAGCGTGCCGCAAAGATTACGGATTTACAGCTGTCAGAAGTGATCTCGAGTGTGCAGGAATATCTTAGCGAGGATTAGTTACATCTTAACACTTTCCACTCACTGTCTTGTAACTGGAACCAGGGTGGGAAAACGACAGCTCTTTTCTGCCCTTTCGATACCCACGGAAGGGAAGGGGCAGGAAAGTGCCTAGTCTGTACTAGGGAAGGAAATGCCGCATGTACAAAATGGGGGCAGGCGCTTGCTAGATTATGCCTATCAGACGTCTGACATCCTGGCTCCATTTGGGAGGTTCCTAGACACGATGGAGGAGGGGGAGGCCCCAGATTTTAGGAGGACTTCAGAAGCCTGACCAGGAAGAGCCCCATATATGTCCCAAGGAAGGCGTGGTTCGTGCACAGCAGAGCAGAAAAGAGGACACGAATGACCCTGAATGCCAGCAACATCTCGATAGATGGTTCCACGATGAACCAGTGTAGTGTAGTGGTTAGGAGACCCAAATTCGAATTCCCGCTTGGCCATGGAAGCTGGCTGGGGGACCTCGGGCCAGTCCCACGCTCTCAGTCAAACATACCTCACAGGGTTGTTGTGAGGATAAAATGGCGCAAAGGAGAACAATGTAAGACACTTTGGGCCTCACTGGAGAGAGTAGCTTGTTGAATTGTAGCCTAGCTCACAAAACTACATATTTTGTTTCATCCGCTGCTCTTATGACTACAGTCTTCAGCATCAGCAATTCAGCAACAAGACGTCAACAGAAGAGAAATAATAAACTCAGAGTACACCTCTTGCGCCCGGGCCAAAGCCTCTAGAGGGGGGCAAATGATTCTGGCATTTAAGAATTAATAGTGCAAAGTGGATAGTTTGCTAGATGTATGTATTTATTTAATGCATTTATATTCTGCCAGTCTGATGTAGTAGTGAGGAGCACGGACTCTTGTCTGGGAGAACCGGGTTTGATTCCCCACTCCTCCTCCACATGCAGCTGCTGGTATGACCTTGGGTCAGTCACAAGTTCTCTCAGAGCTGTTCTCTCAAGGGCAGTCCTCTCAGCCCCACCTACCTCACAGGGTGTCTGTTGTGGGGAGGGGAAGGGAAAGCAGTTTGTAAGCCGCTCTGAGACTCTTTTGGGTAGTGAAGGGCGGAGTACAAATCCAATCTCTTCTTCTTCTTTCTCCCCAGCGGGGATCCAAACTGGCTCACATCATTCTCCTCTCCTCCATTTTATCCTCACAACAACCCCATGAGGTAGGCTGGGCCGAAACAGTGTGACTGGCCCAAGGTAACCCAGCAACCTTCCATGGCATGAGTGGGGATTCAAACTCAGGTCTCCCCCAGATGCCAGTCTGACATTCCTGATGAGTGCCCAACGCTGGCTCTGCCCCTTCTAACAATGACAATCCTCTGCCTAAAAGCATGAGCTGTGCCGCATTCAACACAAAGAGAGTGAAACGGGGGAAAAGGGCAGGTCTTCGTTATTAGCCTGTAATTTCTGGTGGGGAACCTGACTGCCCAGGGGAGCAAACCTCTCGGCAGCTGCAGGTCTCACCGCATGCAAAGAACACATTGTGGGAGGACAGCAATTCCTGTCAGAATCCAAGGATTCTAACAAAGGTTGCTTGTATGCTTATGCTTGTATGCTCTGTATAATCTGTATAATCCCTTCCTATGTAACCTGTTTTTGCAGTCCCTCTGTAACATCCTGTTATCTCCAGCACCATGTATCAGGTTCTCTTTTACTGCTGGGGATTTATGGCTCAAGCTGGGTCTGGTCAATGTAACCATTTGGTCCGGGAGGGTGGCGACTTCAGCGCATGAGAACAATCGGCCTCTCACCCCCGCGCCTCCACATTCCTTTCCTCCCTGCCGGGGGAGACACGGACCAATTCTTATCGGCATGTGAAGGCCTTGACAAAGTTATTTGTTATGCATAAGATGGATACATCTGAGGGGTCTGGTTTAAGAAGGGAACTTTACAACTTCACACTTAACCTTTTCCTGTGGGAAGCAAACGGTCAAAGGACCTTTAGCCCGCGGTTTCTCTCTCTCTGTGATTGGTTCCCTATGGGCAATTCAAATTGTACTGGAGGGTATATTAATCCTGCTTCTATTGTATACTTTATCTCTAACAATGATCTGAGGACCTGTAGTAATGTAGTAATAGGAAATAAAGAACTGTGTTTCATCAACAAAGGTCTGATCCTTGACTACTTAGGGCAGAAGCCTCACATTCCTAGGTCCCGCTGCAATCAGACTGGGTGAAAGCACATTAATGTATCCAAAGCTATGGATACCTCCTTCGGCTGACACATGCGTATCCTCATCCTTCCCCTGAAAGCACAACAAACGCTGTGTTCAGAGACCAGTATTCCATGGAGCAGCGGCACATCAGAGAAACATCCGTTTCCCTCTCTTGCTCATTTGTTCCTGGCTCACGGCCGCCCAGCTGAAGCAAGGCCCCTCTGAACGGCAAGAGCTGGAGGGGTGGGGAACCCAGCAAAAATGAGAGGCAAAAGTTTCCAACAGTCTGTAGCCAAAGAGAATCCTCCTCCTCCTTCATGAGAGCCCTGGAGAGGCCCCTGAGAAACTTTAAAATCCCCACGTTTACAAGCCGTCTGCATGCACTTATTAGCTTCCGTATCCTCCCCCAGAGTCCTGGGCCTTCCCGGACACGTTTTTAGGCAGTCGGCTCAGTTCAAAAGTATGCATCATTCACTGCAGGCCGGTCCTCTGGGAGCAAACAACCAACCGTATGGTTTCCAAGAAGTCTTCCGGGCTGTCGGAGTGCCGTATCGCTGCTCCTTCCAAGCAGCCCTGACCACGCAGACTCATTTCTGCCCCATCCACCGGGTGGACAGATGGGGATTTTTAAGGCTTCAAAGAGCCTATCCGCCACACAATTGGGGAGTGGTCATTCAACAGGAATCAAACAGATTCCTTGCTCACGTTCAATCTATAACTCGGGCTGCACCATCGGCTTCAAGGTCATGCGCAACTTCTTTGCAGAAAAGCAACAGGTGAATTCTTTGCTTCCGCCACAAGTCAGTTTTTCTGAAACAAGTCTCAGACTGCAGACTGGCAGCAGCTCTCCACAGTCTCAGGCCAAAGTCCTCCATGTCACTTAACTCTCTGATCCTTTCAGCTGGAGGTATTGCCGGGGATTGAACCTGGGGGCTTTCTGCACGCAAAGCGGATGCTCGACCACTGAGCCACGGCCCCTCCCGAAATAAACCTGCCTCTCCACCAAGGCTCCCTCTAAGCTGTGGGGTCTTGTGAGCAAAAAATTCGACTTTGTGAGACACTGGCATTGAAGCTGGGAGCGAGCGATTTGGCCGCTGCATGGATTCGTTTGCTCCGGAGCCACCCTTCCTGAGCGAAGACAAAAATGCGAGAGCCGGAGGCTAAAGGACTGTGAGCTAGCTCACACTCACTCAGCTAAGAGGGAACACTGCCCGAGACCCCGGCGAGCCGCTGCCAGTCTGAATAGACAAGGCTGACCTTGATGGACCAAGGGTCTGAAACAGTAGAAGGCAGCTAGCTCTATGTGCTGACCCCTGGACTCCTCGGAAGCAGAGACAAAACTTCAGTCTGTGCCTCTGATCAGACAGCCGCCTGCATCTGCTACGCTGGCATAAGCAAGCCACCCCCACGCCACCCCCCACTCCAGCCTTTGCAGCATGCAGTGATCTCTGTGGCCTTGTAAGGGTTTTTTTTTTTTTTTAAATCCCTCGAGTTACTTGGGGGGGGGGGGGCTAATTCCAGCCCGCGCTGCCAACAGGTTAATTGTCAAGCGATGGAACGGGGCCAGAGAACACAGCGTAGCCGAATGAAGCTCAGGGAAATCCAGAGGGAGTTAATTATCACATTATTGATACTGATTTTAGATTCTTCTTCTCTCTCTTTTTTCAAAAACAAAAAGAGAGCGCTTAGCCTTGCTTCCTTGACATGCAAAATTAGAAGCTAGGATGATGCACTGGAATCCTGCTCAGAATCAAGGGGATTACGACCAAAGCAAAAAAAATTGCGCTGACCCCCCCTTTCAGGCCTTTCCCCGACACTGTACAAACCCTCCCCAGAGTCGTCCAGTAACAGCGCTTCCTTCTTCTTACCTTTCTTCCTCCTCCTTCTCTGTTATAACTTGAGACACTGATCTATCAACCCTGTTTCTGTCCTTCCCTCTCCTCCAATAATCCCCGGAAACTCTGTGGTGAAACTATAGTTTCTGGTGATTCCTAGAGCTACTCTTGGTCATTTCTGGGTTGTACTCAGAAGTGGCTCAGTGGTATCAGCAGGGGTCCGTTGGAGCGGGAGCACACAGGAGCGCAGCTCCAGGAGTGAGGAGCCCAGGGGGCGGGCACATGACCAAGCCCCGCCCCCTCCTCGGCTTCCCCGAGCAGTGCAGAGGCGCAGCGCCCCGGGGAAAGCCCTGCTAGGGTCTTTATTGTTTTTAATGTTTTGTTTTAATATTGACAATTTTATCATTGTTCCTTTTATGACTGTGTGCTGCTTTTCCAGAGACTTGCTCAAGGTGGCATAGAAATTTTCTAAGTATACCATTTTTTATCTGGGCATATGGCACATAAGTACTGGAGAAATTTCACCAACCCTTCAGCAGCTTTCACCCCATCAGTTTGGTGTAGTGGTCAAGAGTTGGACTCTATGTATGTATGGATATGCTGTTAGCCGCCCTGAGCCCGCCTTATGACGGGGAGGGTGGGATATAAATCACATTAAATAAATAAATAAATAAATAATCTGGGAGAACCAGGTTTGATTCCCCACGTCTCCACATGCAGCTGCTGGTGTGACCTTGGGCCAGTCACAAGTTTCCTCAGAGCTGTTCTCTCAGGAGCAGTTCTCAAAAGACCTCTCTCAGCCCCACCTACCTCACAGGGAGTCTTGTTGTGGGGAGGGGAAGGGAAAGGGATGGGTGGTGCACATGTCCTGGGTATCTCAAGTCTACTGGAAACCTGGTGGTTTCAAGGGAGCAGGAAGAGAATGAGGGTGTGTTCTTGACGCTTATTTTTATTGCACAAAGTATTGGATGGGGAAGGGAGGAAGAGCAGGTCAGTGTCACTCACCTGTGGAGGGGAGCCTGAGGGGTGGGTGTTGCCTTCTGACACACTTCCGGTATGTTAGGGGGTGTGGCATACGCAAATGAGCTATGCAAATGAGTCATGCTAATGAGCTCCTGCACCTCTTTTTCTACGAAATGACCCCTGGGTATCAGTGACGTCACCCCCCACCCCCAATGTCCCCCCCCCCCAGTCCTCCCATTGGGCAGCCTGGTAAGTGTTTCCAGGGTCAGTAGCCTAAGAGGCTAAGAGGCAGAACCAACGACGGAAACTCAAGCCAAGAGGTACCAACTTTCCGGGCAGTGACATGGGGTTTCCGAGGTATATGACTGGCCCAGAGTTACCTGGTGAGTTTGGGGCATGAGGATTTGAACCCCAGCCAAAGGCCAACACTCTCTCCACTACGTCACAAGAGAACCGCAGAAGTAATGCTCTCTCTAAGCTATGGAGTCTTGTGAGCAAAGATTCTACTTTGTGAGCTACTGGGCATTAAAGTTGGGAGCGATTTGGCTGTTGCATAAATTAGCTTGCTCTGGAGCCATCTTTCCCGAGCTAAGGCAAAAACGTGGGAGCCAGAGGCTAAAAACCTGTGAGCTAGCTCACACTAACTCAGCTTAGAGGGAACCCTGAGCAGAAGCAGAAATTTGATTAATTAGTCTCCCCTGGAAATCCTTCACATCCACACCAAAGGCTAGCGATGGTGATTTAGGCAAACTACGGAAACAGAGCCAGACACTTCCACGAGGGGGCAAAAAGTTTTGTTCAGCTGCAAACTTCTGGTCCCTGTGGAAGCCTGCCATAGTGTTCCCTGGTGCCCACTTCCCCAAAACACCCCTGGTGCATTCCTGGTGCCCATTTCCCAGTTTGGTGTAGTGGTTAAGTGCGTGGACTCTAATCTGGGAGAGCTGGGTTTGATTCCCCACTGCTCCACATGCAGCTGCTGGTGTGACCTTGGGTCAGTCACAAGTTCTCTCAGAGCTGTTCTCTCGAGGGCAGTCCTTGAAAGAGCTCCCTCAGCCCCACCTACCTCACAGGGTGTCTGTTGTGGGGAGGGGGAGGGAAAGGAGATTGCAAGCCGCTCTGAGACTCCGCGTGAAGGGCGGGGCATAAATCCAATCTCTTCCTCTTCTTCTTCTTCCTCCTCCTCCTCCCCCCAAGCAAAGACCCAAGCCTGGCTTTTTTGCACCTCACTGGGACAGGAAGTGCTTCAAAAGAGCCCAGGAAGTATCACCTTTGGTGAAGGAAGCGTCCATTTGCAGGGCTGCCAACTCCCCGGTGGTGGCTGGAGACCTCCTGGAACTATAACTGGTCTCTAGGCTACAGAGATCAGTGCCCCCTGGAGAAGAAGGCAGCTTTGGAAGGTGGACTCCATGACGCTGACATCCTTCCTCTCCCCACACCCCACCCTTCCCAGGCTCCACCCCCCAAATCTCCAGGAATTTCCCAGACTGGAGCTGGCAACCCCAATTCTTTTGGAAACAGCGGCCTCTGTCATAGGAGGATACTTGGCTTGCAACCTCTTGACACTTTGTTGAACCTTCAAAATGTTTTTGGTTGGTTGCCTCCACCATGGCAGCCTTTTTGGGTCCACTAACCATTTTCCAAATTCCAAAAGGGCCAGCAGGTTCAACAAGGCTGGGGGATAGGGGACCCCCCCCGCCCCAGTCTACACTTCGATTACGGAGAGCTCTGCTGGAAGTTCTAACACAGTTGGGGTCGCAGAGGGAAAGGCCTTCTTCCCTTGGGAATTAACTCCACCGTAGATGCTCACGAGACAACACAGCGACAGCAAGGTCATCTTCACACTCCTGCAAACTTTGGCCCAGGCCTCTGGGGCCTGGTGTCCCGTGAGAGATATGTGCACCTTCTGTCACCCCCCCCCCCCCACATGCCCCTGTAGCTGCAAATTAGATTTTGGTAATAATAATAATAAGAAGAAGAAGAAGAAGAAGAAGGAGAAGAGGAGGAGGAGATTTGATTTATACCAAGAAGAAGAGGAGGAGGAAATTGGATTTATGCCCTGCCCTTCACTACCTGAAGGAGTCTCAGAGTGGCTTACAAACTCCTTTCCCTTCCCTGCTCCTATGCCAAGTTCCTTGCATAAAATGAACGTACTGCCAGAAGAAGAAGAGAAGAAGAAGGAGAAGAGGTGATTGGATTAATACCTCACCCTTCACTCGGCATCTCAGAGAGGCTTATCGTCCCCTTTCCCTTCCCTTACCCACAACAGACACCCTGTGAGGTAGGTGGGGCTAAGAGCGCTCTTTCAAGAACTGCAGATGAGAGAACAGCTCTGAGAGAACTTGTGACTGACCCAAGGTCACCCAGCTGGCTGCACGTGGAGGAGCCCTCACAAAATCTGTCTTGCAAGCAGCCTGTGGTATTCAATTATGCAAGAGCTCACATTTTGCACCATTACATACCATCCATCCCGGGGGACAGGCGCACTCTCCAGAGATGTGGTGACAGGTCCCACCATTCTGGCATGGACATCGCTGTTCGCACTGTGCTCCGTGGCTTCCCGGGGGACACGGCTCTTCACAGCTTCGTTGGAACAGAAGAGGCAGAAACCCAACCGAAAGAAACAAAAGAGACACAGAAATAATTTATGTCGGGGAACCACCCAAGAGTAGCCCAGCGTGGGACCAAGTCGTATAAATCATCACACGTTCAGAGAACTCCAATCGACAGTGTCCACGGATAAAATATAGTTATCCAATATTTATTGCCCTAAACAATGTTGCGTTTGTTTCA
Organism: Lepidodactylus listeri; assembly: GCA_029233225.1. NCBI lineage: Eukaryota > Metazoa > Chordata > Lepidosauria > Squamata > Gekkonidae > Lepidodactylus > Lepidodactylus listeri. The sequence continues at coordinate 5,659,744 of JARCFY010000021.1, read as the reverse complement.
GACTTTTTTGTTTGCGTTTAAGAGTCCCTTATTCATATAGACAATCTCTTCTGGTTCCAAGTGGTACTAAAGGCATTTCCTGAGGGCCAGTGATTGAAGGTCAGATCTTATTTGGGAGGAAATCGGCAGGCTGATTTGAGAAGCAGTTGGAAACGCATGTGCGTGATAGCAATGGCTGAAAATGCTTGAACAGCTGCAGCTGGGACCCTTGAAAGTACCGGCAGAAGGTAGGCTGACCGGGCTCAAGAATCAAAGATCCAGAGTTCCAGCATTTGGCTGGAAATCACAGGATGTAGAAACCTTTCTGAACCAAAGACAACGGGGGCTGCTGACTGTTTGGATGGGAGAACTTCTGGGGAACTAAATTTATCCTGTCCTGACCTCAACAGCCCAAGTGTAGCCCAATCTCAGTAGCTAAGTAGGGTTGGCCGTGGTTAGTATTTGGATGGGAGACCATCAAGGAAGTCCAGGGCTGCTATGCAGAAGCAGGCAATGGAAAACCATCTCTCTTCATCTTTTGCCTTGAAAACCCTACTGGGTTGCCATAAGTTGGCTGTGACTTGACTATGCAATTACCGTATTTTTCGCTCCATTAGACGCACCTGATCATAAGACGCACCTTGTTTTTAGAGGAGGAAAACAGGAAAAAATGAAACAGAAAGAAAGAGAGAGAGAGAGAGAGATAAAGGAAGGAAGGAGGAGGAGAGAGAGAGAGAAAGAGAAAGGAAGAAAGAAAGGTGGGGACAGAGAGAGAGACAGAAAGACAGACAGACAGACAGAAAAAAGGAAAGGAAGGAAGGAAGGAAGATAGAGAAAGGAAAGAAGAGAGACGTGGGCATGCCATGCAAAGCCAGGCCTTCCTGTGCAAAGTAGCCACGGAGCTTAATCTGTGGGCGGGGCTTTCTGCTGCTGGCTGTCTTAAAGGGGGAAAGCACTTAAAGGGAAAGAGCACTTAGCCTGGTGGGGTTTTTCCTGCCGTTTCCCTTTTAAGTCTTAACAGCTCAGGCCCAGCAGGGAGGGGCGGGGAAGGCTGGGATGCCAGCCTGAATGGCGTTCCCCTGCGTTCCTGCTGAAGAAAGAGCCCTGTTAGAGGTAAGAAAAGCTCCATATTCGCTCCATAAGACGCACACACTTCCCCCCCCCCCCAGTTTTTGGGGGAGGAAAAGTGCGTCTTATGGAGCGAAAAATACGGTATTAGGACCTGACCTGGATGGCCCAAGTTTAGCCTGATCTTGTCAGATAGTCGGCCCTGGTTAGTACTTGGATGGGAGACCACCGAAGAAGTCCAGGGCCTCTAGGCAGAGATGGGAAATGGCAAACCACCTCTAACCGTCTCTTGCTTTGAAAACCCCACAAGGGGCTTGCAGTAACTCGGTTTGGACTTGACTGCCCTTTCTACCACCAGATATATCCATGGCTGTTGGATATAAAGGGCAATTAATTAATAAACACAGAGATCAAATGGACCATACTATAGGGGTCTGAACCTTGTGTGGCTCTAGTATAAAACATGGCTCAGTAAGAAACTAAATGTGGCTCTTTAAGAAAGAAAATTAAACCTGTCAGTTAAAGTTTATTGGGTAGTCAGGATGCTGGAATAACCGGTATGTGAAAGGAATGACATGCAAAGATTTGAGGGGACTGAAGAGCTTCACAGAGGTGGTTTATAAAAAGGGAAATGATAAGTGTAAGCAGCTGCCAGTAATCCAAGTGCGAACCATGCACAGATTTATGCTTATATGCAGATTTCCATAATTTTTCATTATGCAAATAGGTTTTTATACACTGGCCCTCTGATGATCTTTTGCTCTGAATTTTGATATATGTTGGCTCTTTAATTATAAAAGATTGCTGATCCCAGGGGAGCCTGTTAGTCACTCCCAGGAAACCTGTTAGTCACTCAGCTTTCAAGATGTCGTCAAGCCAATGAAATCTATTAGTCACTCAACGTATGAGAAGACCATCAAGCCAATGAAATCTTAGTCACTCAATTTACAAGATGCTGCCAAGCCAATGAAATCTGTTAGTCACTCAGCCTATGAAAAGGCCATCAAGCCAGTGAGATCTGTTAGGCACTCAACTTACAAAATGCCCCTTAAGCCAGTGAGATCTGTTAGTCACTCAACTTACAAAATGCCCGTCAAGCCAATGAAATCTGTTAGTCACTCAAATTATACGACATCTGTCAAGCCAATGATAGTCACTCAAGTTACAAGATGCTGTCAAGCCAATGAAATCTATTAGTCACGCAACTTACGAGAAGGCTATCAAGGCAGTGAAATCTGTTAGTCACTCAACTCACAAAATGCCCGTCAAGCCAATGAAATCTGTTAGTCACTCAAATTATACATCTGTCAAGCCAATGATAGTCACTCAAGTTACAAGATGCTGTCAAGCCAATGAAATCTATTAGTCACGCAACTTACGAGAAGGCTATCAAGGCAGTGAGATCTGTTAGTCACTCAACTCACAAAATGCCCGTCAAGCCAATGAAATCTGTTAGTCACTCCACTTACAAGACGCCTGTGTATCCGGGGGCACAGTAGCACTCTCCAGTCTTGTGGTCGCAGGTTGCTCCATTGTGACACTGGCACTTCAGATGGCAGCCTTTCCCATAAGTCCCCGGGTCGCACAGGTCCTCGCAGCGCCATCCTTTGTATCCTGTCGCGCAGACGCAGGCGCCAGTGATGGGGTTGCAGAGGGCCTCGTTCTGGCACTGGCAGCGGTTGCTACAGTGGGGGCCCCAGTGGTCGCTGTCACAGCCTGCAAAAGAAGAGCCAGAACCCTGGTTTAGCGCAACAGTATCAGAGACCTCCCATTTCAGCCCTTGGAAACGTAGGAGACCCACATCTGGAGCTGTGAAGACCGAAACAGCTGTGTGCAGGCGAGGACTTATCAATGCTGAAAACTGACCTGGATTTGAAGAATGGCATAGATTTCCACATCAGACTCCTGTACTTCAAAAGTAATTTTTTTATTATTTTATTTTATTATTTTATAATAATAATTTGAAGGTTATAGCTATATATTGAATAGCCGTTTGGTTTTATTGCCCTTGTTTTTGCGTGTGTGTGTTTATAATTATGTTCTTATTGTGGTGGTTTCCTAATAGTATGTGCTACTGTCCGGGGGCGTAGACTTTGTAAATCCCCGGGGGGGGCTCTTTCATGCGCGCACACTTTGCACGCGCACACACGGGACCATGTCCCCGCCGCTTCTCCCCCCCCCGGGCCCCAGGGAGGCAGACCCGGTTTTTTTGCCTCGGGGCGTGCGGGGGGGCGCAGATGAGCGCAGTCTCGGTGGTGGCAGCAGCCAGCTGGCTGGCTGACTGCCGTGCGCGCAAAGCACGGGACCATGTCCCCGCCGCCTCTCTCCCCCCCCCCCCCAGGAAGGCAGGAGGGCAGGCCAGGGGTGGAGGGGAAGGAGAGGCGGCGACAGCAGCCAGCTGGCCAACTGACTGGCCACCGGCGGGCACTCCATTTTGCCAGGGGTGGCTGAGCCCCCCCCCGGGAAATTTCGGGGGAGGCTCGAGCCCTCGAGCCCCCCCGTAGTTGACGCCTATGCTACTGTCAATTGTTGCTACATTACACAAATAAAAGTTATTAATTTAAAAACAAAAACCCCTTCAAAAATACTGTGTGGGTATAAAGACAAATGTTTTCTTATGTTTCTTGTTCATATATGTTTTCCTACCTAGCCCTATAGATAGGAAACAACAGAAATATACATGGGAATATATTATGTTTTAATACTGATTATTTTACCATAATTTGATTTATCATGATACTCTTTTGCTAAGACACTCTTGCATGCTTTATATTCTTTTATTCTGTGTTTAACAAATGACGTTTTACACTTTTCACCTTTCCCTTTCTCCTTTTTAATTTCGTATCCCCTTAAATGGTAAAATAATTCTTTTTAAAAATATATATATATCCGTATGGGCAGAAATGCTGACCCGGATGGCCCAGGCTAGCCCGATCTTGTCAGATCTCGGAACCTAAGCAGGGTCGACCCTGATTAGTATTTGGATGGGAGACCACCATGGAAGCCTGGGGTCATGATGCAGAGGCAGGCAAGGACAAACCATCGCTCATGCCTTGAAAACCCTGCGGGGTCGCCATAAGCTGGCTGCGCCTTGACGGTGCTTTTCACCAGAGAGATGCTGCAGAGTTGGTGGGTGATGGGCACGGACAGCGTGTGGGCCAGGGGAGAATGGGCAGGCACCATGCCCTCACTCAACCCACCCCCTCACCAAATGGCAGACGCGCCATTGATTACACGGCTATTCAAAGAAGAAAAGATCCATCCCAAACCCAGCAGGACACCTGGATGAAGAGGGCTCTTTGGAATGAGGCCAAGGGGATGCGCCAGCGAAGAAGGCCTGATGGTCACCCCTCCTCTGGGAGATGGGTGTCCTCCAGATTTACGAGGACAGCCGCTGCCACTAGCACAAGTCCTGGCACTCTTTAAGCCACTTCATCGCAGGCGGCTTTTATTGCACAATAAACACAGACAGATTTATCTCCTTTTTCCGGTGGAAGGGAAGGGACGATGGCTCCAGAGAAACAAGAGATGCCGCCTGCCAGTTTTGTGGACTAGAAATTCCTGCTGGGTAGGACTTGGCCTCGGCTGGGAATAGGGTCGCCAAGTCTAGGCTGAGGAATTTGTGGGATTTGGGGGTGGAGCCTGGGGAGGGTGGGGTTTGTGGAGGGGAGGACCCTCTGTAACTCCAGGCTGGGAAATCCCTGCAGATTTGGAGGTGGAGCCTGGGGAGGGCAGATTTTGGGGAGGGGAGGGGAATAACACCATAGATTCTTCCCTCCGAAGCGGCCATTTTCTCTATGGGAAACCGATCTCTGTAGTCTCTGTAGATCAGTTGTAACTCTCCAAGCCAAACCTGGAGGTTGGCAACCATCACTGGGAATGAGCAGTACGCTTTGGTCTGGAAATCTGTTCTGCCCACCCACCCCCAGCCGAGTCCTGGAACATATAAAGTAACAAATAGGGAAGAGAAGGCCTCTCCTCTGAGCATGCACGAAGGGCTGTTTCTCCATCGGGGAATAAACACAACTGTGAAGATAGTTCCAAGTGGATAGCCATCTTGGTCTCCAGTAGAAGAGCTAGATTCAAGTCTGGTGGCACCTTAGACACTGACAAGAATTTGGGGTCTGAGTTTTTGAGAGTTGACGCTCCCTTCGTCATATACAAGTTGGAATGGAGACACACACACCCCGGTCCTTATATCCCACTCTAATGAAGCTGATTACATTTTGTACGGTATCTTTGCATTCTGACTCCCTTCTCAGCAACCACCCTCCCATCTTCTGACTTTGGTATAAGGACTCAGGCATCTCCATTTCTACTTGAACATGAGGAAGAGGGCTTTGAGTCTTGAAAACTTATACTCTGGAAATCTTTGTTAGTTTCTGAGGTGCTACTGGATTCAAATCCAGCTCTAAGAAGAACCAGACGCACTTGGATGGGAATGATGCTTCCAAGCAAACTTGAGCCTTGGAATATCTTTTTTAAGGGACTACTAATGTTGGGCTTTTCACAGACACTTGAATTATGGTGCTCAACTGACAGAATGACTTACTCAGTACTTACATCACCGAACCACGACCAGACCTGAATCTTGCTCCAGAGGGGATGTCAATAAGAAAGAAACATTTTCTATGACAAAACTGAATCACTGTGTCCTTAAAGGATCTGGCTTCTCTGACCTTCAGGTTTCTCTCTCACTTGCCGCACGTAACAAAATCTATATACTTTACACGAGGTATCAGGGGAATCTCATGAATATTCCATCAAAGGTACAGAGAAGCAAGACCGACTTTCTGGGCCCGATACACACCCAAACGGGCTAAGCTCCGTTCTCCTTTTACACCACAGGGTAAGCCGGAACAGCCTGATTTTCATCGGTGTAAGCAAGAGAGAGGAGACGAAGAATTCAACCAGAATCATTCGTTATTCTCGAACATTTCTCAGGTCAATTTTTTAGCATTTAAATAAAATAGTAATCCTTTTAGGAAGGTGGATAATGAAGGAAGTGAGTTGAACCCAAGATGAGAAGATACCAGGAGGGTGGGAACAGGGGAGAGTTATTAAGAACATTTTTAAAAATACCAAACTAATAAAATGAGGCTGGAAAAGAAATCAGGGATTGGGACTCTGCCCAGCGGCTGTACCCAACACAGTTCTTTTCCTATAGAGCTACAAGCCCGTCCTAAATTTCACCCTTGACATGGTTTAGGGTTGCACAGCTCTGGATTGTGAAGTTCTGGAGATTTTGGAGGGAGGGTGGAAACTGGGGAGGGGACCTCATAGAGTCTACCTTCCAAAACAGCATTTTCTCCAGGGGAACTGATTGGCTTTTTACCTGTCATTCTGGCAGATCTCCAGCCACTACCTGGTTTTGTCCATGTCCCACTGTAGAGTCTATTGAACGTGTTCTGTGCCACATTGCCCATTCTACAACAATATTTGACATCAGTAAACTAGGGGACTGTGGACTGGACTCTAGGATACTTAGCTGGATAGGGAACTGGTTGGAGAACCGCACTCAAAGAATAGTTGTCGATGGCATTGCTTCCGAATGGAGGGAGGTGTCCAGTGGGGTGCGACAGGGCTCGGTTCTGGGCCCAGCACTTTTCTTTTCTTCTTTTCTTTAAACAGTTTTATTTTCATTTTATTAATAATACAATTCTCCACTTGGAGACATCCATATCCAGTTTTAACAATTGTATTCAGCTGGTTATATAAATTTTGCATTGTATCTTACATTTTTTTTTAATGTTTTTCGAGTCTGAAACTAAACTTTCATCTGTAACCATAGATACGTACTTGACCATCTTGCCCAAAATACATCTTCAGATTTTTCCTGTGTACTTTTCAGTATTTTTATAAATGATCTGGATGAGGGCGTTGAGGGGGGCTACTCAGTCCATTTACAGATGACACCAAACTGGGAGGAGCAGCAGACATAGCAGAAGACAAAGAGAGAATTCAACGCGATCTGAACACCCCGGAAAAGTGGGCGGAATGGGAACAAGATGCAATTTGACAAGGATGAGTGCCGAGTTCTACATCTGGGTAAGAAAAATCAGGAAGACGCATACTGGATGGGGGATATACTCCTGGGTAATAGTGGGTGTGAACAAAATCTTGGGGTACGGGTGGACCATAAGTTAAACAGAAGCAGCCAGTGTGATGCAGCGACCAAAAAGGCTAATGCTGTTTGGGCAGAGGAGAGCGACAAGGACGATCGATCGTCGGCCTGGAGACCCAGAAGCCCTATGAGGAAAGGCTGAGGGACTTCTTGGGAAGGTTCGGTCTGGAGAAGAGAGGGCTGAGGGGAGACAATGATTGCGCTCTCAAAACCTTTGAAGGGCTGCCACTGAGAGGAGGGCAGGGAGCTGTTCCTGTGGGCAGCAGAGGAGAGGACTCGCCATCATGGGTTTAAATTAAGGGCAGGAAGGTGGCTCTTAGGAAAAACTCTTTTACAGTTGTGCCACAGTGGGTTCAGCTGCCTGGGCGGGTGGTGGGCTCCCCCTCCTGGCAGTCTTGAAGCAGCGGCTGGACAAACCCTTGCCAGGGATACTCTCGGCTGATCCTGCATTGAGCAAGGGGTCGGACTCGATGGCCAGTAGGGCCCCTGCCAACTCTCCAGTTCTATGATTCTGTATTGCTCTAATTCTGTCAACTATACCGGGAAGATCTGAACAACTTTATGTCTCTCTCTTCCTTGCAGACTCCTCTCAGGAGATAACCCACAAAGTTGCCAAATTTTGCCTGCGGCCATATGGGATACACAAGCGGCTGACTGAGTCCCAGTAACTTTGCCTGCCTGTTGGAGGAGGGTTTTACTTTTCTCTCCCCCCCCCCCCAATCCCTGTTCATTGTTTTATGTTTGCTGCACGGCTGTGTTTTCTTATTTGCTGGTTCTTCAGAGCCGATCTCGTATCGAAACAGAGTTTCATAATCATCATATCACAAAACGCCATGCAGTCCACCTTCCAAAACAGCCATTTTCTCCAGGGGAAATTATCTCTTCTATCTGTAATTCTGGGCTATTTCCAGCCTGTTGTAATTCTGGGGCCGATTCCGCACTAGCTGTTGCCCCGGCTTCACTCCCTGATAAAATCTGGGTCAAAGCAACATTTCCCCACTTGTTGCTTCGGGTCTGCATTTGGCCCGAATGTAATAAGTGTTTTCTCCGGATCTTCCGTCTCCGGGATTTTGAGGGTTTTTTTTTTGCCACGGGAGTGAAGTCGGGGCATTCAGGTGGGGAACTCCAAAATTGGGGTTTCTTGCTCCACCCCTTTAACGCCCTCTCTCCCCTTTTCCTCCCCTTTCCCACCCTGGCACAAGCGGGGTTTGTTTTTGTTTCCCGCTTCGTTGCGTTACAACAACACAACACAACATTGATCCACAACTGACTGGCATTTAAATGTCTTTTTTAAAATGTAGTTTTATTGTTGATGTCTCAACATTTCTGTCTAGCATTGTTTGCAGAAAAGTAGTTCCTGAGTCACAGCACAATAAAAATATGTATTGATGGCTTTGAGGCGCAGCGTGAGCTGTTCCCCCCCCCCCCCCCCCACGTTGCATTACAACAACTCGACATGACATTGATCCATCATTGTGTGGTTTTTTCGGGGCCAATGTATTGCGGGTGGCGTGGTGGTGTGGACACATTTTTTTGCTGGGGTAGTTTGTGTTGTGTTGCATGATCCCGCTTCATTTCCCCTCCCTTTCCCACCCTCCAATTCCCCTCCAACCCTTGCGCAAGCTTTTTTTTTTTCCCTCGGGCATTTCCTAATGGCGAAAGTCACAACAACACTACGCATGTGCAAAATGACAACCACAGCTGTTTCATGCGGGGGGTGGGGGGCGGGGGCTCAAGATTCGGGGCAAGGACAGATGCGGAAATGAAGAACCGACATCAACCTGGGTCAGATTCCTGTAATGCGGAAACGCGCAGACTGATTTGGACCAATTAAACTCGGAAGGAAAGGGAAGCAAAGCCCTTGTGCGGAATCGGCCTGGGACATCTCCAGCCCCCACCTGGAAACTGGTAACCCTAACCATGTGTTCCTTTTTAGCACCTGTTTGAACGCTGCTTCTTCAAATCCCAATGATTTCGATATCTGAAAAACATACGAAGAGAAGGCCACGGATGACGGGCCCTTCCATTGCACGCTGTACGGAGAAACACCTGTTGTCGACTCGCGCGTTAGATCATTGAGAGCAAATGCTCGCTTATAATTGCATAAGATCAACCTGGCAACGGGCCGCGTCTCTACCCATAGCTCAGTTTGGCTGATTCCAGTACGGCTGGCGAGAGAAACAGAGGAGAGGAGAGTGTTAGAAATAAGCTCTAAGGAAGAAGGCGGCGGAAAAAATGAAAAAGACCTTGCTCATTCTACTCTACTGTGGCTTCCAGCCAATGCCATTAATCAGCCTCGTCCCATTACAATAAACATTGAGAGTCACACCAGTTAATCTCAAGGATGGAATGTGCCAACGGGCGACATATTAATTTTTCTCGATCCAAGAATCTCAACCTCTGCAGCAGCTTGAAAAGAAGCGGTTAAATGCGAGCAACCTTCCTATGCGAGCCTGGCAGGTTTTTCAAAGGAATGCCAACGTTGGGAGATCTCAAGAGGCCCAGCACTCGAGACGAGACACAGAAGAAAGAGACGTCGTCGTTTGAGAAAGCCGGCACTGTAAAACGAGGGAGCGGAAATGAAACAATCGCTGTCGGAGCTGAGGATGGGGCTGGACTTTCGGCGAAAACAAAGCTTTGCTTGGAAAGACTCGGCTTGGATGTGAATGTTCGTCACCTGATCCACAGCAGCAACGGATGACGCTTTTGTGTGTGTGAATGGGCTATCCCAGGTTTAGGAAAGATGCTGGTATCATTTCATGTGACTGCAGATCAATGCCTCCCTCTAAGCTGTGGAGTCTCGTGAGCAAAAATTCTACTTTGTGAGCTACTGGCACTAAAGTGGTGAGCGAGCGATTTGGCTGCTGCAGAAATTAGTTTGCTCTGGAGCCACCTTTCCTGAGCTGAGACAAAAATGTGTGAGCTGGAGCCTAAAAAACTGTGAGCTAGCTCACACTAATTCAGCTTAGAGGAAGACTGCTGCGAATGTAGTGGAGTCAATTCACACATTCAACAGCCAGTCTTCACGTGTAGAGAAACTGAGTGACAGAGGCTCCTCCATGAGGCAGGTTTGCTTCGTGCCCAACTTGTCTCCTTCTCGACACCTCTTCGGGTGTCGGTGGCACACGTGGGACTACCCTACAGACTTCACTGGAGCAGCACAAGAGAAACCCCAACGGCAAGCAGTTCAGTTTCCAGCTCCAAGTTGGGAAATACCCAGAGATTTTGGAAGTGGATCCTGAGGAGGGCAGGATGTGGAGTAGGGAGGGACTTCAATGGGGAAGAAGACAAAGAAGAAGAAGAGGAGGAGGAGGAGATTGGATTTATACCCTGCCCTTCACTACCCAAAGGAGTCTCAGAGTGGCTTACAGTCTCCTTTCCTTTCCCCTCCCCACAACAGACACCCTGCAAAGTAGGTGGGGCTGAGAGAGCTCTTCCGAGATCTGCCCTTGAGAGAACAGCTCTGAGAGAACTTGTGACTGACCCAAGGTCACACCGGCAGCTGCATGTGGAGGAGTGGGGAATCAAACCCAGTTCTCTCAGATTAGAGTCTGCATTCTTAACCACTACACCAAACTGGCTCTACAGTTTGCAATGCCATGGAATCCACCATCCAAAGCGACTATTTCTTCCAGGTGAACTGACCTCTGTCACCGGAGATCATTTGTAATCCTAGGAGGTCTCCAGCCACCAGCTGGAGGTTGGTAACCCTAGCAAGCAGCCATCGCACTGCTCTTATGTCGGGATGATCCACTCTGCCCTTCTGTCTCATTCTGGACTCACAAGAGATAAACAAGACAGCAAGACACAGAGGCTTTTTAGTGATGGCCCCTCACCTTTGGGATTCCCTCTCCATAGAGGCTCGCCTGGCGCCCACCTCCCGTTCCCTTACACACCAGGCCCAAGCATTTCTTTTTATCCAGGCCTTTAGCTAACTTTTTAGCTCTTAGCGCCCTCCTGCTTCTAGACTGAGGACTGTTTTAGGAATATCATTTTAGACTTCTTTTATATATCCTAAAAACCGCAACACACAAAAGCCGGTAGGAGAACATTCTTCCAAGTTGTTCCTTCGCTGACCTGAGAGTGGCAGTCCTCGAACAAAAAAACTTCAAAGAGAAATTACAATGGGAGATTGCTGACCTCAAGGTAATTCACAAGTTCAGAACAAAGAAATTTCCAAGGGAAATTACAATAGGGGGATTGTTGAACTCGAGTTAATTCACCAGAACAAAGAAATTTCAAAGGGAAATTACAATAGAGGGATTGTTGAACTCGAGTTAATTCACAAGTTCAGAACAAGGGACTCTCCCATGGCTGTATAGGGACATAGGATTCTTATCTCACTATAGATGCTAATTTCCTGCCCCCGAGTATTTCCCCTCTGCTCTAGTCAAGCAGCAGAACAAAGTTTGAGTCCAGTGACACTTTTAAGACCAACAAAGTTTTATTCAAGGTGTAAGCTTTTGTGTGCATGCACACTTCTTCAGGTAGATTCAGGCAGGGATGTCAAGTTTTAAAATCCCTGGAGGGGAGGTGGGGACTCTTGTGTGTGTGCGCGCAAAGCACACGCGCACGCTGGGACCATGTCCCCACTGCCGCCGCTGCCTCCCCCCCACCGCCTGGCCACCCCTGGCTCTGTCCCTCCCTCCCTCCAGCTGGGCAAATGCCCAGCGTGATGGCATCACCAGGAAGTGATACCATCACGCTGGGTACATTGCCAGGGCGACGCTCTGGCAATCGCCCTGAAACTCTATGGTCACTTCTGGGTGACGCCACCATACTAGGCATTTGCCCAGCTGGCCCCCGGACGGAGGGAGGGAGGGACAGAGGGAAGGAGGCAGGAGTGGCCAGGCGGGGGGTGGGCGGGCCTAGGAAGGGCCCAGGGAGGCATGGCGGCGAGGCGCAGTGGCGAGGCGCTCCATTTTGCTGGGGGGGGGGCTCAGTCCCCCTGGGAAATTTCGGGGGTGGCTCGAGCCCCTGAGCCCCCCCGTAGTTGACACCTATGGATTCTGGTGGGCAGCCGTGTTGGTCTGAAGCAGCAGCACAAAGTTTGAGTCCAGTGGCACCTTTAAGACCAACCAAGTTTAATTCTGGGAATGAGCTTTCGAGTGCATAGACACTTCTTCAGACACAATAAGCAATGAGATGACGAGAAGCATGGCACCCTGACATCCTTTACAGGCATTCTTTAAAAACACCCCTCCCACCTTTCGACTAGGATAAAAGGACTCAGATCTACACTTCTACTCCACTGGGTCTGATAAAGAAAGTTTTGAGTCTCGAAAGGTCATCCCCTGAAGCTCTCCTTGGTCTCAAAGGTGCTTACAGGACTCGAGTCTAACTGCTCAACTGCAGACCAAAACAGCTGCCCTCTACCCTCTGAAACTACTGTATGTATTCTATCTATATTGTAAGCCAATGAGCCCAATAAATGTTTTAAATAAATATGAGAGAGGGAGAGAGAGGATAACCATGTGTTAAGAACATAACATAAGAACATAAGAGAAGCCAATGTTGGATCAGGCTAGTGGCCCATCCAGTCCAACACTCTGTCACACAGTGGCCAAAAACACCATCAGGTGCTCTCAGGAGGTCCAGCAGTGGGGCCAGGACACTAGAAGCCCTCCCACTGTTGCCCCCCAGTCAAGCACCAAGAACACAGAGCATCACTTGCCCCAGACTGAGCATTCCTATCTATACCTTGTGGCTAACAGCCACTGATGGATCTCTGCTCCATATGTTTATCTAATTCCCTCTGGAAGCCGTCCATGCTTGTAGCCGCCACCACTTCCTGTGGCAGTGAATGCCACATTTTAATCACCCTTTGGGTGAAGAAGGACTTCCTTATATCTGTTCTAACCTGACTGCTCAGCAATTTCATGGAGTGCCCACGAGAAAGGCAGAAAAGTACCTCTTTCTCTACCTGTTCTATACCACACATAATCTTGTAAGCCTCGATCGTGTCACCCCTCAGCCATCATCTCTCCAAGCTAAAAAGCCCCAAGCGCTTCAACTTTTTTTCACAGGAAAAGTGTTCCAACCCTTTTATCATTCTAGTTGCCCCTTTCTGCACTTTTTCCAATGCTATAATATTTTTTTTGAATTTTTTGAATTTTATTTTCTACAACTACATATCACAACTAAAATCTCTACATTAAACTAAAAACTAAAAACCTATACTACCCTAAGGTATACAGAAGTCAGAATACTATGCTAATATAACAACCTTACTTCAAAATTCAAGAAAATGTTAAACTATGAAGGCTAAAAAATAATTTGCTAAATATTGCTTATCTAAAGGCTATAAAAACTACAAGAATGATTGGAATTCAAAATGGGATATAATAAATCATATATGACTTCTAACAAATCAGAGTTCATTATTCTTTATGTCTTCCTCTTTTTCTTCTTTTCCCTCTGGGGTTTCGTCGCCGTTGCTCCCAAAGCTTCCTCCAACTCTTCTTCTTCCGCACTTTTACTTCCAGTTGAATCTGAGCTTTCCAGTCCATAAATGCTCTCTTGAAGTTCTAAAGAGTCCCCTGTGGCAGCTGCATCTTTTTCTTCTTTGCAAAAGTCCAAAAATTTCTTGGCTTTTGCAGCTGTGTCGATCCTTTGCTTCTTGTCCTTGTAGGTGAACAGCAGGCTTTCGGGGGTAAGCCACCAGTAGATGATGCCTGTCATGCCTGCCCCTGACTCAGAGCCAGACAGCCAGAATCAGGTGGACTTGGCTCCCTTAACGGAAAACGGTGTAAGTCTTGGGGAGTCAAGCCTACAGCAAGACTCACCTGACGCTGATCAAGCCCTGCCTGGCCCAAGCTCATCGCCTCCAGACTCTCCCCCACCTGTGAACCATCTCCGTGACAGAAGACGCCTGGAGTTGAGAGACAGGCGAAAGGAGGCACGCATGCATGGACGACGCTCGCTAAGTCCTAGCTATTAGCAGAAGCCTGGACTGTGTTTCTAGCTGCTAATTGTTTAACGAGCCAGCACACTATATCAGCAGGCTGGCTGATGGGAGCAATTTGTACTGGCAACGACGATATCTCGACAGAACTCTGCTCTGCACCTCTGGAATCGGAATCTGCTCGTCTCTTTGGCTTTTTGGACTTGGCTCAGACTTGGGACCTTCGGCTTCGGTTTCCCTGACTTGGCATCCCGGCTTCCTGACTCTCTGGCATTCCTCTGACCAACGGCTTCCAGCTCTGCTCCTTTGAACTCAGGTGATTTACGGCTCCGAACTCTGGCACGCTTTGACTCCGGCTTTGCTCATAAATAAGGACCTGTTAGCACCTCTTTCTCTCTCTCTGATGGAACTCTCGGCTGACCTCGAACTGTGTTTGGACTTGCTTTGATTATCTCAGCCTCCTGGCCTTGTCGTGACAATGCCCTCTGTTTGTAAAAAAGTGGTTAAATTCTTATAGGGTTTCCTCTTCTTCCTTATTTCAAATGGAATGTCCTTTAAGACTTTAATATCAGCTTCTTGGATCTTCAGGGTACTTCTACTTGTGGCCTTGAGCACCACGTCTCTAGTTGACTTCTTTGAGAACCTCACCATAACTTCTCCAGGCAGGTTTTTCTTCTTTACAAACTCAGGGTAGGTCCTGTAGACCATATCCACATTGCTTTGCAACTGGTCTGCTTGTAAACCTGTCATTGGAGCCAAAACATCACTCAGAGTCTTTTTGAGGTTCTCATCTTTCTGTTCAGCATCTTTCCATCTGAAGCCTCAATAGGTTATCCTTGTCAGAAATCCTCTCTTTCTCCGTCCCATCCAGTCTTAACTCAGTTTTTTCTGCTTTCATTTTGACCTCTGCCAGTGCTTTTTGCTGTCTGGTGAGACCTCAAGCTTGCATCTGAAACTTGCTTTTGCAAAGTATCCAATTTAGAGTTAACAGCAGTCAGCTGGTCCATCAGGGGGTGCAAAGCTGTTGCCAGTGCAGCAGTTAAGTCTGTACTCATCTCAGACTTTGTGGCAGGAAGTGTTGATGGAGCTTTAGAAGAAGATCTTGGTTTCCCCGCTACCTTTTCACCCCGTCCAGTCATTGCTTTTTGTTTATAACTAGGAAAGTTCCCAGAAGAGAGTTAAAAGTCACTCTTTTTTTCTATTCAAACAGTTAAGTTAGTCCCATTTAGTCTCCAGCCATTCAGCATACAGAGAGATTCTCAGATGTGCTGTTTTTTTAAGCCGGAGAAAGTTTAAATCCCCCTCGCTTTAAGTTCCCATCAGAGAATCTTGTTGCAGGGAAGCCACTTACAGTTTCGCCATGCGTCTCAGGTAGGAATTCTTTTCTTGTTGCTTTTCTGGCTTCTGCAGCCGTCCGGTGAGCACTTCATTATGCCCGAAGGCTCCACGGCAGTAGAATCGTGGAGGAAAAGGGAAGCCTAGACTCCTGGGTTGCCACCCTGAGAGAGGCTATCTGCCTTCTTGCTGCCGGGTCTGGGCCGCAATCCCCGAGACGACGGGAGAACGTGCCCTCCATTAAAGCAGCCAAAACCGGAAGTCCCACTATAATATTTTTTTGAGCTGTGGTGACCAGAACTGTACACAGTACTCCAAATGAGGCCGCACCATTGATTTATACAGGGGCATTATGATACTGGCTGATTTGTTTTCAGTTCCCTTCCTAATAATCCTCAGCATAGTGGGGTTCATTTTTCTAAAGACCCCCCTAAAATGTCTTTGCATTCTTGAAGGGACAAGCCAGATGCTTGCATCCAATCACACGTGCCGCTAATACAGCTGTGCTTTGATCGAGGCAACTCTCTCATTAGCCGTGGGCTTTCCCGCACGCAATTGCTAATTCCTTTGTAGAAACATCCAAAACCTCCCAGGTTCTTTTCTCCCGCACCGTCCAGAAAGGTTCTCTCTTCGACAGAGATCTGTCTCACAGCGTTCCGAGATGGCTTTAGTCCCTTCTCATCTACGCCACTTAATTTTCTTTGCTCTCAGTTTCACAATGCAAAAAGAAATAGTACAGAGTTTCATCAGCAGTCGATAAAGAGAATGCCAGGAACGTACGCCAACCCGGGTGGCCGATTCTCAGACGGGTCCTGTTGTATTTGGGAGGGGAAACACGTAAATCGCCACAAGAAAGACGTGCCACAGAAACATCAATCAGGAGGTCTGAAAGATACCTTCACCGTGGACAAAGAGGAACAGAACATCTGAAATGCCTGCCTCTCTTCAGGAACCCTCCTGTTACCTTTGTAGACACGGCTGCCCCATTCAAAGGCGTTTCGGCGGCTTCTCCAACTTCAAGGCGTGTCACCACCAAACCGAAGTCCTTGCAGTGGAAATCTGATTGGCTGCACAGATTTTTTTCAAAAAAGTTGCTTCGGCAGCAACCACCACAGCACCAAAACTTTCACTGCATGAATGAAGGTAAGCTGCATGTATGTGAGGAAATGTTTTAAAACAGCAGGTCCACTTTAACAGGCATTCTTTAAAACAGAGCTTCTGCTACTATTAAAGCTATGCGTGCCCTTCCTCCCCTGACATTTTGCAGCTGACTGTGCCTCTTGGGGCAGCCATTTTGCGGCTGGCTACGCCTGCTGCGGCAGCCATTTTGTATGTCAGAATTCCAAAGGTGCCCTCAGGGTCAAAAAGTATGGGGACCCCGGCCTAGACCTGGGATGCTACAAGGTGCCTCAAGCTAGAGCACCCCCAAATGGTACCCCCAATCTCCCTTGCAGTAGCATAGTATTCCTTAGCACCAGGGAAACCATCTCTTCAGAAAGTTTCTCTGCCGTTACTGATCTTCAAATAGAGGAAACTTTGGCTGCTTGGTCGTGGTAAGTGCCGTAGAGTCACAGCTGATTTATGGAGACACCATCGGGTATTCAAGGAAGAGACGTTAAGAGGTGGTTTGCCACTGCCTGCCTCTGCGCCACAGCCCTGGTATTCCTTGGAGGTCTCTCATCCAAATACTAGCCAGGGCTGTCCCTGCTTAGCTTCCGAGAGCTGATTAGATCAGACTAGCCTGGGCTATCCAAGTCAGGGTCTGGTTATTTACCAATAAATGAATATTCATTACACATTACACACATCTGGGAATGTTCTAGAACACCCATCCATGCTGCTCCCCTCAAGGGAGGTGGCTTTCTTCTATGCACCCCTCGAGGGCTTCTTGTTCAGAACAAAGTTTGAGTCCAGTGGCACCTTTAAGACCTTCCTGTTCAGTTCCTTCATGACCACCAAGATGGCAGACCGGGTAGCAGTGTGTGAGAACAAGGTCTTGGGGCACGGGTGGATGGTAAGTTAAATATGAGCAGCCAGTGTGATGCAGCGACAAAAAAGGCTAATGCGATCTTGGGGTGTATCAACAGAGGTATAACATCCAAATCGCAAGGTGTAATCGTCCCGCTGTACACTGCATTGGTCAAGCCACACCTGGAGTATTGTGTGCAGTTCTGGAAGCCTCGCTTCAAAAAGGATGTGGACAGAATGGAGCGGGGGCAGAGGAGAGCAACGAGGATGATTGGGGGCCTGAAGGTTCTTTGCCTTCTTCTTAGTACAGAGCACAGGTCACTAGGAGGGGGGGAGGTAGTTGTGAATTCCCTGCATTGCACTGGGGGTTGGACTAGATGACCTCTGGGATCCCTTTCAGCTCTGTGTTTCTAAATAAGCACACCAGAAACTGAAAAGTGGTGAGGGTCTCCTATTAAGAACCAGTTTGGTGTAGTGGTTAAGAGTGGCAGACTCTAATCTGGAGAACTAGGTTTGATTCCCCACTCCTCCACATGCAGCCAGCTGGGTGACCTTGGGTCAGTCCCAGTTCTTTCAGAGCTGTTCTCTCAAGAGCAGTTCTTGAGAGAGCTCTCTCAACCCGACCTACCTCACAGGGTGCCTGTTGTGGGGAGAGGAAGGGAAGGAGATTGTACGCCGCTCTGAGGCTCCGAGTGAAGGGCGGAGTATAAATCCAATCTCTTCTCCTTCTATGATGAGAGAAGCACCTCAGAGAAAATTCTCCAAAATGCCACTCCCGTAGCTGTCGAAAGGTAACTGAGGAAGAAGATGATCAGCTCAGTCTTAGAACACCGTTTCCTGGACTTGAAGTCTGGAAGCTTCCAATGTAGGTAATGCAAACACACAGAAACTCTGCCTATGACTGCAAAAGAGCTACTGAAAAAGAATCCCCATTAGATTTCCAGGGGACTGTAAAGCTCCGCGGCGCGCAAAGACCATGGGGATACATGAAGCTGCCTTCACGTTGGTCTGTCTGCCTCAATATTGTCTACTCCAGCCGGCAGCAGATCTCTAGGAGTTCCTTCCCGAACCTGCACTAACTGAAGCCATTAGGGATTGATCCTGGGATCTTGCACGTACAAAATATTTGCGGCACCCACTTCGGTTACGTCTCTACCAAACACGCAATCTATGTCTTCCCAACAACTCCAACCAGGCTACCTTTTGAAAGCCGATCGGCTCTGGGCCAGAGACACCGCTAAATTCTACCTGTACGAGCACAATTACACTGCAAATATACAAAGCACCGTATCCCCCCAAAAGATAGACGGTGCACCACAAATGAGGCTTTTAATTCAAGGTTAACACAGCCAGTTAGCAATTTATTTTACAAACACAGCAGGCAAAAAAGCACCACCAAGGGCACAGCAGTGTAGCATTTACTGTCCCTTTTTCATGTTTGATACTGCACATTTTAAATCTGGGCTATTGCTTTTTGTTTGCTAGGGTTACCAAACCACCATCCTGGCTTGAGAATCAGTTGCAGCTCCCAGACAGGTCTGCGTTTTTTACTTCCTGGGTGCTGTGGTTAAATGCCCCCCCCCCCCTCCCCGCCACTTCGTCTGTTGGATATGTGAAACGATTACCATCGCTAAAGATTTTAGAAGAGGATACAAGAGAAGCGACAGCTCTGTTTGGTCTTTGAAATACGGCTTCCTTTCATATATCAAAAACTTCAAAGGCCATTTCTAGATATGTACACGCGGCCCCTCGCGGTTTCCTTTTCTTCCAAGTGCATTTAAATCTTCTGATGTCCTTTTAACATTTTGTAAAAGTATTCAGGATACTTTAAATGTGCCGTTCCTGTTTTCGGCCAACAAGCCATTAGTACTAGAATCCCCTTAAAACACACACACACACACATTCTGCTGACGTGCGACAGAACCGCCTGCCACAGCAGGTGGGAGAGGGTATTGGGCCAGGTTCCAATTGAGGCTGAACCAAAGCTGGGACATATCTCCACTGAGTTCACGTCTGACTGGGGTTGCCAAGTCCTTGTGACTTACCGGCGGGAGGGAGCCCTCCTGGGTCCGGGAGCTTCCCCGGCGCGTGCGCCGCAATGATGTCGCCCGGAAGTGACATCATCACGTTGGGGGCATTGCCAGGGCGATGCTCTGGCAATCGCCCCAAAACTCTATGGTACCATAGAGTTTTGGGGTGATTGCTAGAGCGTCGTCCCGGCAAGATCCCCAACGTGATGACGTCACTTCCGGGTGACGTCATTACGCTGGGGAAGTCATCCTGACTGGACGACTTCGGGAGTGGGGTTCCCCACGCTGGCCGAATGCTGGTCGGCGGATCGGGAACTCCTGTAGCGGGGGATCCCCCACCCCCCACCCCCGGGCTGACTTGGCAGCCCTAAGTCTGACACAGAAAGCGCATGCATGACAAAGCATAGTACAGCCTATAATCACCTACTTCCCCAGGTTTTCTGGATCTTGTCTAAAATGCTAAAAGACCTCCAAGGCTAATAGTCATAGACATAGGTGTCAAATTCAGGGGGGCTGGGGAGCTGGAGCCCCCCCCCCCCAACTTTTCCAGGAAGTGCTGAGCCTCCCCTGGAGACAATAGCCTGTGATGTCTCTGGCCCAGCCCCAGTCCCAGCCCCACCCCCGAAAATTGAAAAGTCTACACCCTTGGTCATAGGTAGGGTTCCCAGCCTCCAGGCAGGGCCTGGACTCAGTGTTCCCTCAAAGCTGAGTCAGTGTGAGCTAGCTCACCGTTTTTTAGCCTCCTCCGGCTCTCACCCATTTTTGTCTCAGCTCAGGAAGGATGGCTCCAGGGCAAACTGATTTATGCAGCCGCCCAAATCGCTCACTCACAACTTTAATGCCAGCATCTCACAAAGCAGGATTTTTGCTCACAAGACTCCACAGCTTAGAGGGAGCATTGGCCTGGAGGTCTCCCAGAACTGCAACTGATTTCCAGACTACAGAGATGAGTTCCCGTGGAGAAAATGGCTGCTTTAGAGGGTGGACTCTACGTTGTTATACCCTGCAGAGGTCCCTCCCCAGTTTGATGTAGTGGTGAAGTGCGTGGACTCTAATCTGGGAGAACCGGGTGTGATTCCCCACTCCTCCACTTGCACCTGCTGGATGACCTTGGGCAAGCCATAGCTCTGTACCAGCTGTTCTCTCAAGGACATTTCTCTCAGAGCTCTCTCAGCCCCACCTACCTCACAGGGTGTCTGTTGTGGGGAGGGGAAGGGATAGGAGTTTGTAAACTGCTCTGAAACTCCAAGTGAGTGAAGGGTGGGGTATAAATCCAATCTCTTCTTCTTCTTCTTCCCCAGGCTCCGCCCCCAAAATCTCCAGGCATTTCCCAACCAGAAATTGGCACTCCTACTACTCAATGACACCGGGGGGGGGGGTGCAGGTGTATGGAGCAGTCCTAGCAAGGAACCTCCAGGCAGGAAACAGGAGTGTGGAGGGTGTTGGGCTAGACCAGCCCCAGAGATTATCTCCAGGAATAAGCTGGAGATTTCCCAGCATGCCTTCCAGGAGGACTCCATGGAGCCACCGGTGTATCCAGGATGTACCTAGGTGTCCCAGGATCCACCTGTGTGACCTGGGTGGACCAGATCAAAAGGGGAGGAGAGGATGATGTAAAATGGGTGGAGTCAGAAGTTTAAGAAAAGTGCTTGCTCCCAGGAGAAAGGGTCTCTTGGTGCTGGTCCTTGGAAGAGGACAGACTGCTGAGCTCTGTTCTGCAGGCCAGCAGCCATCTTGGCCATGTGGCTTGGCCTGCTGGCTACAGGGAGCCTGAGGTAACGGGAAATCTTTAGAATCTTTCGCAGCTTTCTAACTTTGTACCGACCGACTCCGATTGTGTCATCTAGTTAGAGTATGTTTAAGAACCAGGGAAAGAAGGATGCGTTTATAACCAACTTTTCTTTGTTCTTCCGTGTGCCGATCTGTTGTTGCGATTAAGTGCGCTTGGACTTAAATTTCTTTTTAATAAATCCTTTTAAACATTGGATGTGGCCCAAAGTCTCTGTACCACGTAGTCCTCCAACTGCTTGGATACGCTACTAATTTCCCAGATTGGGAGGGAAGTGGTCAAGGCACCTGTTGCCAGCCCTCCGGGGGAAACCCAAAGTTGCATTTGGTCCTTGTGGTAACCAGGTGCTGGGTACCAGGAGACCTTGAGGCCAGGCCTCAGAACTGGGAAGGGGGGTGGAGAGGACCCCTAAACTGAACAGGTGGTGGCAGCGCACCCTAATGGCAGGAAGTGGAATAGCCCCAGGAATCGGAGGGGATAGGCAGACCAGGGTTTGTAAGTCAGGGCAGGCCTGTTCCGTCACATGCCTTAAGGATACGGCAAAGCCTCATTGCACATGTTCCAAAGCCTGTGGTACACCGAGAACCAGTGTGGCGCAGTGGTTAAAGTGTTTGACTAGGATATGGGAGACCCCAGTTCAAATGCCCCCTTTGCCATGGAAGCTTGCTGGGTGACCTTGGGCCAGTCATACCATCTCAGCCTCACAGGGTTGCTGTAAGGCGAACTAATAATCGTCTGTATTATATAAAAGCCAGGTGGGGTGGCAACATTCCATGTGCTCTCATTGGCTGTAAAATGCTCTTCCTCAGCCATTGGCCCGTCAGTCACCACTCGAGAGTACTCGCGTGCCATTGGCTGGGTGCTGGGTCTGCTCCTCTTCCCCGCCCACTCCCCTTTCAGCCACTGTTTTCTGTCAGAAGCACTGTGTCTCACGACGAAGACACTTCTCTTGCTCAGCTCCTATGGGGGACAAAGTTTTCCCTCAGTGGCTGTTGTGAGGAACTCATAGGGTTGCCAGCTCCAGATAAGGAAGCCAGTTTAAGGAAGCCAGAGTTTGGGGAGGGGAGAGGAAAGGCCTCAGCTGAATAGAATGCCATACAGGCCACCAGCCAAAGCATTCTAACTTTCCCCTCAGTTAGGGTTACCAGCCTCCAGGTGGGGCCTGGGGATATCCCACTTTTACAACTGATCTCCAGCTGAGAGAGAACCAGCTCCCCTGGAGAAAATGGCTGCTTTGGAGGGTGGACTCTGTGGCATTGTACCATGCTGAGGCCCCTCCCCTCCCCAAACCCCGCCCTCTCCTGGCTCCACCCCCAAAATCTCCAGGTATTTTCCAACCCAGACCTGGCAACCCTACCCTCAGTAGCTGTTGGTAAGCAACCAAGCTTGGTTCTATCAGTAAAAAGGCAAAGAAACAAAACCCTTTCTTTGCCTTTGTGAGGAACTCATTGGGGCCAGTCCATTGCCAGCTCCAAGTTGGGAAATTCCTGCTGAGCCCTTCCACACACCCCCCCCCCAACGCTGCCCTCCACAGGATCCACCCCCCCCCCCCAAATCTCCACGTATTCCCCTACTCAGAGCTGAGAACCCTACTTTCCCCTTGGTGCCTGCTGCTGATCAACCAGGCTTGGTTTCTGTCAGTAAAAGGCCCTTTCCACACCTATTCTGGCCTGCTGAGATGCCCCCCATCCATGACAGCCAATGTGACGTGGCAGCCAGGGCTTCAGAACATGATAGAGGCTGCAGGTGTTTATGGGGGAGATGGAAAGCTGAACAGCAAGGGGACAATAAAGGTAGGTTGATGCTTGGCTGGGAAGGAGATAGGGTTGCCAACTCCAGGTGGGGAATTCCTGGAGATTTCAGGGATGGAGCCTGGCGAGGCTGAGGTTTGAGGAGAGGTGGGGCCTCAGACAAGTACAATGCCATAGACTCTGCCCTCCAAACCAGCTATTCCCTCTTGGGGAACCACTGTTGCCAATCTCTAGGGGAGGGCTGGAGATCACTCAGAATTACAGTTGCTCTCCAGATGACATTGATCAGTTCCCCTGGAGAAAATGGTGGACTCTGTGTCCTTATACCCTGCTGAGGTTGCCACAGCAAATTGACACTGAGTGCCCAAGTCCTTGGCACTCTCACAGAGCCTCTTTCTAGAGTCCGTTGTATTTATTTCCACAACGGGCCTTATTCCTAGTTAATAATAATAATAATTGTATGCCATTGTGTGTAGTACAGCCAAGAGAGCCTAAGATTGCCTGGCAGCCAGAAGTTCTAGCTCTTTTAGCATTAAGCACCACTAGGTGGCGAGCTAGACTTGTTCTTGAGGCAAGAGATGTTTCAGAGGTGGTTTGCCATCGCCTGCCTCTACATCACACCCCTGGTATTTCTTGGAGGCTGCCCTTCCAAATACTAGCCAGGGCAGACCCTGCTTAGCTTTCAAGATCTGACAGGATCAGCCTAGCCTGGGTTATCCAGGTTAGGGCTGCTGTATGAGGAGAATGATGTCAGCCATTTTGGGTTCCCACAGGGGACAAAATGAAGTAAGTAAAGAAAAGGTTCGGAAACACATATGACCTTTGGCCATTCAGAGCTCAGAGACGATTCATGAATCTATCCTGGATTCCACGATCCCCTCTGGATTTTCCCAACACATCAGAATTTGTTTTCTTTGGGGCCCACCAGAGCTTTTCACGTGCCTTGGCCCAGAATGCCCAGACTAGTCCCCATAGTTTTGTCAGGTGTTAAAAGCTACGCAGCCTAGCTTCTGGTCAATACTTGGCTGGGAGACCACCAAGGAAGTCCAGGGTTGCTATGCAGAGGAAGCCAATGGCAAACCACTTCTGTTTATCTCTTGACTCCAAAACCCAACAGGCCAGTCCCCCATAAAGTTCTTCTTACACACACACACACACCCCTTTTCACAGCAGAACCCATAACTCTGCACTGATCTTTCCCAATAACTGCGGCAATCACAAAAGAATTTATTCCAGTACTGTAGAAGATGCTTATTTTTTAAAGCGGCCACAATTGATAATGTACAGAGCTGGAAGGATCTTGGGTATTTCAATCATCGTTTTAGATGAAAATGAAAACTGGCCCTTTTAATCAGCCCCTGCAACGATCGCAACAGCTCACGTAGAGGTCTTATCTTCATTATTTTATATACGGGCTCCTGCAGTCCTGTCCCCCCCCCCCCCGGAATATTCTACCGAGCGCGGCTGCCACTTCTCATTTGCTGAATTGCTTCAAAGGTACTTAATTATCAGATAATTGACTTGTTCAGTTCTTCTCAAATAGTTTAAAAGGGAAGATGTACACTGTCAGGGAAATGGTAGGGATTCCAGGAACATCTAAATTACACCCCCCCCACCCCCACCCCCAGGAAACGGGAAGATAGGCCAAGGAGTCTCTCTGGCCGATGTCGTCTGTTTTAGAATCCAATTTCCAGAGATCCGACTGTGTCAAGAATGATAGATCTTTGGTTTACCCATAAGCCAAATGCAGTAATGCCTTATACTGTCATTTCCAAATTGTTCAAAATTTAGATCCAGTTGGAATGATAATCTCCCTGCCCACCTTGCGACCGGCATTAACTTGGGGGTGGGGGGAGAGGCACACATCACTCCTCCCAAAAGGCTGACGTTGCATAAAAGAGCAAGAATCAGCCTTCCTCTGGTGAGGCCCCCCCCCCCCGCCATGTTTTTTCTTTTTTCTGCCTCACTTTTTGTTTACCACACTTCTATCTTAAAATCTCAGTGAACTATAAAAGCAGCGTGGAAATTCATTTGCAAAAACCCAAGATATTAAAAAGCCATCTTTAACAGCCGTTATTCAAGGCCCAGCCAAAGACAATGACCACTGTCCAAAAAGAAGCAGTGCAGTGTGGTGGTTAAGAGTATCGGACTAGGATCGAATTCCCATTCGTTCCAGGGAAGCTTGCTGGGTGACCTTGGGCCAGTCACGCACTCTCCGCTTACCCTACCTCACAGGGCTGTTGTGAGGGTAAAACAGAGGAAAGGGGAACAATGTAAGATGTTTCTGAGCCCTGCTGGAAAGAAAACCTGGGGTGTAAAATAAATATATAAACGAAATAAATATAATCCACAAGTGATATAGCCACAAGGGCCTCCGAAGATCTTCACAGTCTGCGGGGGGCCACGACTGAAAAGACCACTCTTTTTTCTGCATATGTTTGTGATGGTAGTCCAAAGCTGTAGGTGGGTGAGGGTTGCAAGGACCCCAATATGCAGTCCCCTCTCAGGCACCGAGCTCGACTCTTGAGCTTATAAGTAACAAAGTAATACCATGTACAGAATGTTTAAGGTAAAGGTAGAGGTTTCCCTTGCTCAAAAGCCAGTTGAATCTGACTCTAGGGTTGTGGTGCTCCTCTCCATTTCCAAGCCGAAGAGCCAGCACTGTCCAAAGACATTTTCGTTGTCACGTGGCCGGCGTGACTAGACGCCAAGGCACATGGAACGCTTTAACCTTCCCACCGAAGCAGTACCTATTTATCTACTTGCAATTTCTTGCTTTTGAACTGCTAGGCTGGCAGGAGCTGGGACCAGAGACGGGAGCTCACTCCGTCATGCGGCACTCGGGTCTCGAACTGCTGAGCTACCAATCTTCCAGTCTGCAGTTCAGCGTCTTAACCACTCAAGCCACCACAGCCCCCTATGAAATGTTTACTGCATACTAATTATTAGACTTGACTATCATATAGCTTATGAGATTCCAACAATGTAAATTTTACAAACAGTTACTCAAAGGTATAGGCTTCCAATTGTTCAAAGATACAAAGTTTCACAAGGAAGGAACAATGAATGGTTAACACCTATTCCAAAGTTTGTAAAAGCAGCCAAAATAGTTTTGGGGTTTTTTTTTGGAGTTGCTCCCAAACTGTGGGAGCAACCATGGACAGTGTAGCCCAGTTACAACATTTCAACAGACAATGGAGATGCTATCAGTGACAACATGAGTCCAGGATTCTCTGCACGTTTCATAGCCTTCTTCCAGGTCCCAAATGATCAATGGAACCAGTATTCAAGAGTAACTATTTTGATAAGCAGCAAAAATGCTGTCCATTCTCTCGTTTGGCAAATAGGAGAAAAAGACAACATGTTGCCATCCATGAACTCCATCAGAAGAGCCCTGCTGGATCAGACCAGTGAGGGTCCATCTGGCCCAGCATCCTGTTTCACACAGTGGCCTCAGCCAGTTCCTCTGGAGGGCCAACAACAGGGCAGAGAGGCTGAGGCCTTCCCCTGAGAAGAACATCGGAAGAGCCCTGCTGGATCAGGCCAGTGAGGGTCCATCTAGTCCAGCATCCTGTCTCACACAGTGGCCAACCCGTTCCTCTGGACAGTCAACAACAGGGCAGAGAGGCCAAGGCCTTCCCCTCATAAGGACATCAGAATGGCCCTGCTGGATCAGACCAGTGGTCCATCCAGTCCAGCCTCCTATCTCACAAAGTGGCCAGCCAGTTCCTCTGGAGGGCCAACAACAGGGCACAGAGGCCGAGGCCTTCCCCCAATATGAACATCAGAAGAGCCCTGCTAGATCAGACCAGTGGTCCATCCAGTCCAGCCTCCTGTCTCACATAGTGGCCAACCAGTTCCTCTGGAAGTCCAACAACAGGTCATGGAGGCCAAAGCTTTCATAAGCATATCAGAAGAGCCCTGCTGGGTCAGACTATTGGTTCCTCTAGTCCAGCATCCTATCTCACACAGTGGCCAATCAGTTCCTTTGGAGGGCCAATAACAGGGCACAGAGGCTGAGGCCCTCCCCTGAGAAGAACATAAAAAGAGCCCTGCTGGATCAAACCAATGAGGGTCCACCTAGTCCAGCATCCTGCCTCACACAGTGGTCAGCCAGTTCCTCTGGAAGACCAACAAGAGGGCACAGAGGCCGAGGCCTTCCCCCTATGTTGCCTCCTGGCTCTGGGATTCAGAGGCTTAGTGCCTCTGAATGTGGAGGTTCCCTGCAGTCACCTTGGCTAGTTGCCACTGGTAGACCTCTCCTCCATGATATTAAGAGCTGGGTTTCCCAACCCTGAGTCTGACACTATAACCACCACACTGTCACCCCACAGAAACCTAATACATGGGACCAAGTTAGGGTTGCCAAGTCCGGGTTGGAAAATACCCGGGGACTTTGGGGGTGGAGCCAGGAGAGGGCGGGGTTTGGGGAGGGGAGGGGCCTCAGCATGGTACAATGCCATAGAGTCCACCCTTCAAGGCAGCCATTTTCTCCAGGGGAGCTGATCTCTGTCAGCTGGAGATCAGTTGTAAAAGCGGGAGATCCCCAGGCCCCACCTGGAGGCTGGCATCCCTAGACCAAGTCTGCCCCCCCCAAATGCAGTCTGCCCCTCCTCTTTCCCCAACCAGTTTTCTTTTCTGTTGCTGTCCCCATCTAGAGCAGGGGGACCTCCAACAAGTAGGGGGCAGGCAGTAATTTGCCAGCTGCTGCAGAGCAGAATCACAGAATCATAGAGTGGGAAGGGGCCGACTGGCTGCATCAGCTGAAAGACGACTGAAATCACAGCAAGGAGATCTGTTCCAGGTTTCCCCTCTAAAAAATAGGATTTTCCTCTGTGCTGCTGAGCGGAGAGCTTCATCACTGGCAATCCTCCTGCTCCTCATTCTGTTTCTAGGACACAAGAAACCCAATAAAATGCTAGGGCCCAAGGGAAACAGCTTGGGATATTTTGTGTTACTTAGAAGTCGCCGTCAGTGAAGAAAAGGTCGGCAACCCCTGGTCGAGAGTTCAGCCTCACTGGCAGCTGTTAGGAACACCCGGGGGGGGGGGGGGGGGGAGGGCAGCAAGTTCCAGATTCAGGCCAAAAACATAACCAGGATTCTTCTCTGTGGATGGATTCTAGGAGCTAACAGGCAGCTTTTTATGACTCCATTCCTCTCTTTCTCTAGGGCAGGGGTGGCCAACCTGTGGCTCGGGAGCCACACGCGACTCTTTCACACATACTGTGCGGCTCCTGGCAGGGCGGCTGGGGAAGCAAAGGGGAGGCATGCTTTTTCTCTCTTTCTCCCTTCCTTCCTTCCTTCCTTCCTTCTCTCCTCCCTCCCATCTATTTGCTTTCCTAGTTTCTCTCTCTCTCTTTCTTATAACTGGTTTTCCTCATTTGTTTTTATTTTTGGCAGTCCCATTTAACGTTAATAAAAAGCAAATTTGCATATTTTTAAAAATAAAAACGTGTGTGTGATATTTGTTCCTGTCTTGCGGCTCTCAGGCATCTCTATGTGGCTCTTACGTTTATTCTATGTGGCTCTTACGTTAAGCAAGGTTGGCCACCCCTGCTCTAGGGACACCAGCCATTTTGGTCCTTCCTGCATTTGCCTGCCACTCCAGATTTTCTCAGTGTTGGAGGTAAGTCCACGGCAAACCAGCATCCAAAGAACCCGGGGCAACAGCAGGCTGAAACCGGGCTGACCACTGAAGGAGGGTAACGTAAGGCAGAATTGCGGGGGGATGGACTAAAAAGAAGGTTGAACTCGATTTTAGTGCAGAATGGGGGGAAAGCCCAGATTAAAAAGGTTGAATTCAATTTTAGCGCAGAATTGCTTGGAGGACACCATGGTGAACATGGATTAAAAGGAGAGTGCAGAAAGGAACCTTCTCCTAGTAGATGTTTTGGGAGTTACCACATTCAGGAAAAATCTCCTCCCCTACAGTATTCCCAGTGCATTATTTGGCCCTTTAAATAGACTCGGGGAGATGCAGATTGGGGCCATGACATTGGGGAAGGTGCTTTCCTTCCAGTACCCAAAAAGAGAGACTTCCCAGTGAAAACCAAAGAGAAAGGCAAGCTGAGAAAGAAGACGCTGAAAACAGTATCGAAACAGTGATACAAAATTATTATAACAAGCAAGTAAAGGTAAAAGGTAAAGGTTTCCCTTGCTCGAAAGCCAGTCGAATCTGACTCTAGGGATGCGGTGCTCATCTCTGTTTCCAAGCCGAAGAGCCAGCGCTGTCCAAAGACATTTCCGTGGTCATGTGGCCGGCATGACTAGATACAGAGGTGTGTGGAACGCTGTTACCTTCCCACCGAAGCGGTACCTACTTATCGACTTGCAATTTCTTGCTTTCAAACTGCTAGGTTGGCAGGAAACAAGCTACTAGGATATACAAAATTATTATAACCAGCAACTGGGAGTAAACAACTCGCAAGAAACTCCTAGTTGCTTGTTATAATAATTTTGTACCACTGTTTTGATATCGTCCCTTCCAGTACCGCCATCTCATTTTCCCGATCAAAAACTCCCCTTTCCAGCCTGGCACGATAGAGATATCCGCCTTTTTTCCTACTGGGGTTTAAAGCAGGTAGGCGGGTGGGAGGGGGAGAATCAACCCTACCCCCATCACTGCGACCCCAATCAATGTCCCCCTCCCAGCTGACTGTTAGACGCAAAATGCACGGCTGGAGTTCCAGTCCCAGAACCTGTGATGAGCTGAAGGGCAGGAGGGTGAGAGATGCCTTGATGGTTATGGTGACGCGAGGCGGTCTAGGCGCCTCGGTGGCTGGGGAGAAGGCACTCTTTGCAGGCGAGAGCATCCTTCTCCACCTGAGCGGGATAACAGGCCAGCCCGTTTGATGTGTCCATACCTCTCGGTTGGAGGGTCCAGGCTGGGTGGGCTGGAGCCTCAAGGCTTGGCACCCAGATTGGCTGATGGCCCCGGAGCGCACGTGGGGTGGGGGCTGAAAAGGGGAGCTGATCTTTTGTTTGGTGGGAGGAGGAGGAGGAGAGAGACTCTGGGGGGAAACTCCTGGGTCCGTTTTGACGGTGAGTTTGACCAGGAAGGAAGGCAGAGGAGAATGATGCTGAAGAGCAGGGGTCATTTTGTAGAAAAAGAGGTGCAGGAGCTCATTTGCATAACTCATTTGCATATGCCACACCCCCTAACATACCGGAAGTGTGTCAGAAGGCAACCGCCACCCCTCAGGCTCCACTCCACAGGTGAGTGAAACTGACCTGCTCTTCCTCCATTCCCTTCCCCATCCAATACTTTGTGCAGGAAAAATAAGCGTCAAGAACACACCCTCATTCTCTTCCTGCTCCCTTGAAACCACCAGGTTTCAAGTAGACTTGAGATACTCAGGACATGTGCACCACCCATCCCTTTCCTTCCCCTCCCCACAACAAGACACCTGTGAGGTAGGTGGGGCTGAGAGAGGTCTTTTGAGAACTGCTCATGAGAGAACAGCTCTGAGAGAACTTGTGACTGGCCCAAGGTCACACCAGCAGCTGCATGTGGAGGAGTGGGGAATCAAACCCGGTTCTCCCAGATTAGAGTACAACTCCTGACCACTACACCAAACTGATGGGGTGGAAGCTGCTGAAGGGTTGGTGAAATTTCTCCAGTACTTATGTGCCATGTGCCCAGATAAAAAATGGTCTACTTAGAAAATTTCTATGCCACCTTGAGCAAGTCTCTGGAAAAGCAGCACACAGTCATACAAGGAACAATGATAAAATGATCAATATTAAAACAAAACATTAAAAACAATAAAGACCCTAGCAGGGCTTTCCCCGGGGCGCTGCGCCTCTGCACTGCTCGGGGAAGCCAAGGAGGGGGCGGGGCTTGGTCATGTGCCCGCCCCCTAGGCTCCTCACTCCCGGAGCTGCGCTCCTGTGCGCTCCCGCTCCAACGGACCCCTGCTGAAGAGGACTGTGGATGAACCAGGGGTGGAGACGTCCTGCAACTGCCAGAGATCAGATGTTACGTGGATTGTAAGGACTTTAGTTAGCAACTGTCTTTTAACATTTATTTTGCTCAGCGCTCCTGCCCTGGATTGGATAGCCCAGGCAAGTCCAATCTCGTCAGTTCTCAGAAGCTGAGGGTCGGCCCTGGCTAGTATTGGGAGGGGAGACCACCAAGGAGTGCCAGGGTAGCTCTGCAGAGGCAGGCAATGGCAAGCCACCTCCGAACGTCTCTGGCCTCGGAAACCCCATGAGGGATTGCCATGAGTCAGCTGTGACTCGAAGGCGCTTTCCACCACCAAGCGCACCTAGATTTTGTCCTTTGCAATACCAAGAGTTTGCGAACTAAAGAAATAAAGTTTGTTTCAACTTGAGAGAGTTTGCACAAGTCCTTACAAATGCTCCCTCTAAACGGTGGAGTTTGGTGAGCAAAAATTCTTCATTGTGAGCTCCTGGCCTTAAAGTTGTGAGCGAGCGATTTGGCTGCCGCATCGATTAGTTTGCTCTGGAGCCATACCTCCCTGAGCTAAGACAAAAAACGTGTGAGCTGGAGGCTAAAACGCTGTGAGCTAGCTCGCACTAACTCAGCTTAGAGGGAACACTTACCCACCTGCCTGGCCACTCAGCGTGCTACTGAGCGACACCCCTGTGAAGATGGCTTCATGCAGCCAACGTGAGAGAGAGGGTGGCTGGATTGTACCCAAATTGGTGGCAGCAGCAGTAAAGGGGGGGGGGGACAGTGGCTAGTCTTGTTCCACACGCTGACAGCGACTACGACAGCATTCCAGTCTCCTGTATTGATTTTTAGGGTTGCCAAGTCCAGGTTGGTAAATTCCTAGAAATCTGGAGGGCGGAGCCTGGGAAAAGCTGGGATAGGGGAGGGGAAGAGCCTCGTCAGAATACAATGCCACAGAGCCCACCCTTCCCAGCCGCCGTTTTCTCCAGGGCAGCTGATCTCGCTGGTCTGAAGCTAGTCATGATTTCGGAAGGTCTCCAGGCTCTGCCTGAAGATTGGCAACACCACTAGATTCCAACCGGTGCACCAGTGCGGCCTTCCAGAATCATCAGAGATTTGCTGCAGAGCTGAGAAAGGGTTCCTTTTCAAGTGCCCATTTGTAAAACCCAGGCCTGCTCAGCCTACGGTTGAACTGCCGTTTTTATTTTAATCACCTCCAACAGCCTTCCACTGTAGACGATCTGAAAGCCACCCGCACCAGCCAAAACTTATTGACGATGAGCCGGATTGCCTTTGTTGGTGCCGCTGTTGATGCCATAGAAACCAGAATTCCCTGTGCGGGCTTGAAAGGCCCTATGTGGGCTTCGTTATCAGCCTAAAATAATGGGAGGGAGTCCACAAAGTCTGCACACATTCAGCTCGCATGTGCTTTATTTTCACACTAGAGCCCACTTGAAAAGGCAAAAATATACCTTAACTTAAGGCCCAAGAGGAGGACAAGGAGGAAGAAGAAGGGGGGGGGGAGGAGATTGGATTTATACCCAGGGGTCATTTCGTAGAAAAAGAGGTGCACGAGCTCATTAGCATAACTCTTTTGCATAACTCATTTGCATATGCCACACCCCCTAACGTACCGGAAGTGTGTCAGAAGGCAACACCCACCCCTCAGGCTCCACTCCACAGGTGAGTGAAACTGACCTGCTCTTCCTCCATTCCCTTCCCCATCCAATACTTTGTGCAGTAAAAATAAGCGTAAAGAACACACCCTCATTCTCTTCCTGCTCCCTTGAAACCACCAGGTTTCCAGTAGACTTGAGATACCCAGGACATGTGCACCACCCATCCCTTTCCCTTCCCCTCCCCACAACAAGACACCCTGTGAGGTAGGTGGGGCTGAGAGAGGTCTTTTGAGAACTGCTCATGAGAGAACAGGTCTCTGAGAAAAGTTGTGACTGGCCTAAGGTCACACCAGCAGCTGCATGTGGAGGAGTGGGGAATCCAACCCGGTTCTCCCAGATTAGAGTCCAACTCCTGACCACTACACCAAACTGATGGGGTGGAAGCTGCTGAAGGGTTGGTGAAATTTCTCCAGTACTTATGTGCCATGTGCCCAGATAAAAAATGGTATACTTAGAAAAATTTATATGCCACCTTGAGCAAGTCTCTGGAAAAGCAGCACACAGTCATAAAAGGCACAATGATAAAATTATCAATATTAAAACAAAACATTAAAAACAATAAAGACCCTAGCAGGGCTTTCCCCCGGGCGCTGCGCCTCTGCACTGCTCAGGGAAGCCAAGGAGGGGGCGGGGCTTGGTCATGTGCCCGCCCCCTGGGCTCCTCACTCCCGGAGCTGCACTCCTGTGCGCTCCCGCTCCAACGGAGCCCTGTTTATACCCCGCCCTTCTCTTCCCGAAGGAGTCTCAGAGCAGCTTACAAACTCCTTTCCCTTCCCCTCCCCACAACAGACACCCTGTGAGGTAGGTGGGGCTGAGAAAGAGCTCTCTCGAGGACTGCCCTTGCGAGAACAGCTCTGAAAGAACTTGTGACTGACCCAAGGTCACACCAGCAGCTGCATGTGGAGGAGTGGAGAATCCAACCAGGTTCTCCCAGATTAGAGCCCACGCTCCTAACCACTACACCAAATACCGTATTTTTCGCTCCATAAGACGCACTTTTCCTCCCCAAAAAAGTGTGTGGGGGGGGAAGTCTGTGCGTCTTATGGAGCGATTATGGAGCTTTTCTTACCTGTAACAGGGCTCTTTCTTCAGCAGGAACGCAGGGGAACGCCATTCAGGCTGGCATCCCAGCCTTCCCCGCCCCTCCCTGCTGGGCCTGAGCTGTTAAGACTTAAAAGGGAAACGGCAGGAAAAACCCCACCAGGCTAAGAACTCTTTCCCTTTAAGTGCTTTTCCCCTTTAAGACAGCCAGCAGCAGAAAGCCCCGCCCACAGATTAAGCTCCGTGGCTACTTTGCACACAAAGGCCTGGCTTTGCATGGCATGCCGACGTCTCTCTTCTTTCCTTTCTCTATCTTTCTTTCTTCCTTCCTTCCTTTCCTTTTTTCTGTCTGTCTGTCTGTCTGTCTGTCTGTCTGTCTGTCTCTCTGTCCCCACCTTTCTTTCTTCCTTTCTCTTTCTCTCTCTCTCTTTCTTTCTGTTTCATTTTTTCCTGTTTTCCTCCTCTAAAAACAAGGTGCATCTTATGATCAGGTGCGTCTTATGGAGCGAAAAATAGGGTACATCAGTACACCTGGTTTCTTTGAAACTGCCCTCATATCATGCTGGCACTTGTAACATCAGTAAAGGGAAAGGCCAGGCTCAGTGGAAGAGCCTCTGCTTGGCATACAGGAAGTCCCAGGTTCAATCCCTGGCATCTCCAGTTAAAAAGGACCAGGCAGGAGGTGATGGGAAAGACCTCCGCCTGAGACCCTAGAGAACTATGGGGAGGGGCTGTGGCTCAGTGGAAGAGCCTCTCCTTGGCATACAGGAAGTCCCAGGTTCAATCCCTGGCATCTCCAGTTAAAAAGGACCAGGCAGGAGGGGATGGGAAAGACCTCAGTCTGAGACCCTGGAGAGCTGTAAAGAGGGGCTGTGGCTCAGTGGCAGAGCACCTGCTTGGCATGCAGAAGGTCCCCGGTTCAATCCCCGGCATCTCCAGTTAAAAGGACCAGGCAGGAGGGGATGGGAAAGACCTCAGCCTGAGACCCTGGAGAGCTGTAAAGAGGGGCTGTGGCTCAGTGGAAGAGCACCTGCTTGGCATGCAGAAGGTCCCAGGTTCAATCCCCGGCATCTGCAGTTAAATGGACCAGCTAGTAGGTGATGTGAAAGACTTGAGACCCTGGAGAGCTGCTGCCAGACTAAGTAGACAAGATTGACTTTGATGGACCCCTGTTCCTGTTCAGAATAACGCAGAGTCATGTGAGTGTGTGTGTGAACTGGTCAATCCACAGCAAATACTACAGATAGGAGGAGAGATCTGAGCCAGACCGGAAGAAGAACACAGAAAAGGTGAGAGAGTGCCGTGGAACTGGTTACCGGGGGCTGCTCTTGCCCCCCCCCCCCCGTTTCCCACTCCCACTTTGGATGAGAACAAGTGGGAATCTACAAGGACTTGCAGGGGACATTTCATTCCCCTCTCCCCCATTATTTCCTCTTTCCCTTCCCTGAAAGCCCATATAGCAGGGGTGTCAAACACAAGGCCCGGGGGCCAGAACCGGCCCCCCCCAGGGCTCTTATGCGGCCCACAAGCAACTAGAGCAAGGGAAGCAACAGAAGACTGCTCAGGGGGAGTGGGCGGAGCCACGCTGATTGTGGAGTTCAGCGTGGCGGAACAATCTCATCTGCAGCAGTCAAGCAGCATGGGAGCGCCTGCTCAGTGCTGCCCTGCTCACTCCCCAGTCTGCCCATCTGGGTTTTCTTCTGCACCCCCACCCAGCCCATGGGGCCTTGCAGTGAAGAGGACACACCAACTCGGAGCCTACCAGCTGCTGTCCTTTACACAGTTTCAGGGGCGTAGACTTTGTAAATCCCCGGGGAAGGCGGGGGCTCTTTCGTGCGTGCGCACAAAGTGCGCGCGCACATGGGACCATGTCCCCGCCACTTCTCTCCCCCCGCTCGCCCCAGGGAGGCAGACCCAGTTTCTTTGCCTCGGGGCATGTGGGGGGGGCGCGCAGATGAGCGCAGTCTCGGCGGCGGCAGCCAGCTGGCTGGCTGACTGCTGCGCACGCGAAGCGTGGGACCATGTCCCCGCCGCCTCTCTCTCCCCCCCCCTGCCCCAGGGAGGCAGGAGGGCAGCCTGGGGGTGGAGGGGAAGGAGAGGCGGCAACAGCAGCCAGCTGGCCGGCTGACTGGCCACCGGCGGGCGCTCCATTTTGCCGGGGGTGGCTGAGCCCCCCCGGGAAATTTCGGGTGAGGCTCAAGCCCCCCCGTAGTTGACGCCTATGCACAGTTTCTCTCTCCAGTACCTGGCATTACATTTTATGGCACACACACACAGCCTGGCCCAACAAAGCGACATTTATGTCAGATCCGGCCCTCGTAAGAAATGAGTTCGACACTTCTGCCCTATAGCCGCTCCCCCCTTTCCTGCCTTCTTCTCTCCTTCCCACCAAACAGCCCGTCTACCGTCCTCCGTCCCTCTGGCTTCAGCTTTCCCGCTCCCTCCGCCACTAGCCTCAAACTAGGAAAACTATGGCCCAGTTGTGTGGTGCCAGCCACTGTCCCCGGCTCATTCGCCCTCAAGGACTTGTGGGTGGGTACATTACTTCTTCTGTCTCGCCTCATGGCAATCCCCGTCTTCTGTCCCATTTCCTTGCCTCCTTTTCTTGTTCCCTGCCATTCACAAGCTACCTCTGATCTGCCTCCAGTCTTCAGCTATATTCATTATTGATTTACTTCATTTATACCCCGCCTTTCTCCATAGCAGGGAACAAAGCAGCTTACCTCCTCTACTTTTTTATCCTCACAACAACCCCGTGAGGTAGGCAAGGCTCCCTCTAAGCCAGTGGTGGCAAACCTATGGCATGCGTGCCAGAGGCGGCACTCAGAGCCCTCTCTGTGGGCACGCACGCAGTTTGGGCACTCAGTCTCTAAAAGGAAAAAGACGACACAGACTCGAGGCTCGGCTGCTCTCAAACGTACAAAGTATGAGCCAAGGTTAGACAAATTATCAGCATGCATACAACAGCAAAAATCACATTAATTGTTCAAAAGCATGCCAAACGCAAACTTTTACCTTTCAATAAAAAGTTGTTTGTATAATTGAAAGCTCTGTTATTGTGTTTTTCTTTTAAGACAAAAGATGTTAATGAGTTCTTTTTTCTAAACGAAAACCTCAGTATTCAGGTTAAATTGTCGTGCTGGCACTTTGCAATAAATAAGTGGGTTTTGGGTTGCAGTTTGGGCACTTGGTCTCTAAAAGGTTCGCCATCACTGCTCTAAGATGTGGAGTCTTGTGAGCAACAATTCAGCTTTATGAGCTACTGACATTAAAGCTGTGTGTGAGCGATTTGGCTGCTGCATAAATCAGTTTGCTTTGGAGCCCTCCTTCCTAAGCTAAGACAAAAATGTGTGGGCCAGAGGCTTAAAAGCTGTGAGCTAGCTCACACTAACGCAGCTTAGAGGGAACACTGGAGGTAGGTTATGCTGAAAGTACGTAACTCTAGCCTCAGCTAAATGCTGTATGCTTTTTTTAACAATACGTATTCAAATAACTTTTTTAAAAAATTGAATACTTTGAAAGACTGAGGATAAAAGAAGAAGGGGACGGCAAAGGATTAGATGGTTAGACAGTGTTACTGATGCAACGAACATGAAATTAAGCAAACTCTGGAGCATGACGGAAGACAGGAGGGCCTGGTGTGATGTGGTCCAGGGGGTCGCAAAGAGTCGGACAAATTCAAATAACAAATCTAAGTGTTTTGAAATGTCCATAACTATTCTAATAACCAGTTTTCTATTGTTTCGTACATACACAATGAAAATAATACAATAACATAGGCCAATCACAAGATAGGAAGTTCATGAATAACAAGACAGGAGTGTGCATTCATAGTCACCAAAGTGAAAAAAAAATCCGTTTCAAACAATGGTATCAATAAATATATAAACCCTGAACCGGGCCAATAGTTTCAAAAGCCGCTGAACATCCACTAAATGCCGAAATGAGCTTTGCAAGGCTTAGAACTCCACAATACGTCCACATATTGTTGAATGTTGTTGCTAATCTATTTTATGTGTAGTGTTAAAATTTTAAGTGTTTTATGTAAGCTGTCCTGAGCCGGCCTTGGCCGGGATAGAAATTTAATAAATCAAATCAAACCAATCACATGGGTGTGGCAATCCTCAAACTCTTTACATTGAACTATTACTGGGGACAAACCAGAAATTGAGCTTGTCATTCTTTTTATCTGTTGAAAAACAGCTTTGCTATTTTACATGCTAATTTAACACACCACTCTCTCTATATATACAACTATGATCCGTAATTCCATCTCATTGTCTGACGAAGTGTGCGTGCACATGAAAGCTCACACCTTGAACACAACTTTGTTGGTGTTAAAAGGTTCCCTCCCTCCCTCTCTCCTTCCTTCCTTCCTTCCTTGGTTAGGAGCGCAGACTCTAATCTGAAAGAACTGAGTTTGATTCCCCACTCCTCTACATGCAGCTGCTGTTGTGACCTTGGGTCAGTCACAAGTTCTTTCAGAGCTGTTCTCTCAAGGGCAGTTGTCTCAGAGCTCTCTCAGCCCCACCTACCTCACAGGGTCTCTGTTGTGGGGAGGGGAAGGGAAAGGAGATTGTAAGCCACTCTGAGACTCCTTCAGGTAGTTACGTGGAGTTACACCCCCTCTAAGCCAACTGCCTCCATCGGACTCAGAAAAGGTGCAACTCCGCAGCGTCAGACAGCGAAGTGATTTCTGAACTTCAGTGCAAACACGGCGGAGACGGTTGTCATTGCCCTGGGCAAGCTAGAAACACCGAAACGTGACACATTCTGATCCAGCAAGGTTCAAAGAGGCAGACGTGGCGCACAGACTTTGGAGATGAGCCATTCAAAACCCCATGTCGCAGCGGCGGGTCTAACCAGAGCTCTTTGGCCCTTTGATCCTGACTGCTCATGTTCTTCACTGCTTTCTCACACCAGAGCAAGGAATCAAGGCATCCGGGGACACGGGACCCACCAAAGGCAGGCGTTTCCCCAATTATCTCCCTCCCAGAAGTCAAGAGTATTCTGGGAATTCTGCTGTGAAGCCGCACGTCCCTTCATTTGCCAAGAAACAATCAGGGACTGTTTATGTACAGCATGTAACCCCTTCAGTGGGTGAATAAATGCAAACACGGGTCCCCCCCCCCCCCCCCCAATACAGAGCCATCAAAGCCTTTCTGCCTGCCAAGTTTGGAAGGCAGAAACCTGGCACTTAGGATAAATTGATAATCGTGAGGGCAAAGAAGCGTACTGGATGCGCAAATGGTAGGGTCATTACCCCCTTGGAGTTGGGCCTTGTTCAGATTGGAGATTTCAGTTTCTCAAGCCTTTAAGCGCGCTGTAAGCTCTGTTATTGTTCAATTAATTCAAAGTGAATCTGGCGATAGCAGAGCCATTCCCAGCAAAGTGACAGCAGACATGTGCTCTCGGCTCTATTTATTTATTTCTTTTTCACACCTTTACCCCGCCCTCCCCGCAAACGGGCTCAGCTTTCCCCTCAACACCCACAGAGATCAAATTTAGAGCCCAGTGGCACCTTTAAGACCAAGAAGGTATGAGCTTTTGTGTGCACGCACACTTTTTCAAATACACTGGAATGTATTTGCACACGAATTTGCACACGGATGCACCTGAAAGCTCATACTTTGAATAAACCTTTGCTGGTCTTAAAGGTGCCACTGGACTCTAAATTTGTTCCACTGCTTCAGACCAACACGGCTGACTGCCTGGATCTATTCACAGATCTATCTGCAGTCACCATACGCTGCAAACCAGGTGAAACTATTTGGCCAACACATGATTTTTTGCAGGGGTCATTTCGTAGAAAAAGATGTGCAGGAGCTCATTAGCATAACTCATTTGCATATGCCGCACCCCCTAACATCCGGAAGTGTGTCAGAAGGGCACACCCACCCCTCAGGCTCCTCTCCACAATTGAGTGAAACTGACCTCCTCTTCCTCCATTCCCTTCCCCATCCAATACTTTGTGCAATAAAGATAAGCGTAAAGAACACACCCTCATTCTCTTCCTGCTCCCTTGAAACCACCAGGTTTCCAGTAGACTTGAGATACCCAGGACATGTGCGCCACCCATCCCTTTCCCTTCCCTTCCCCACAACAAGACACCCTGTGAGGTAGGTGGGGCTGAGAGAGGTCTTTTGAGAACTGCTCGTGAGAGAACAGCTCTGAGAGAACTTGTGACTGGCCCAAGGTCACACCAGCAGCTGCATGTGGAGGAGTGGGGAATCAAACCCGCTTCTCCCAGATTAGAGTCCAACTCCTGACCACTACACCAAACTGATAAGGTGGAAGCTGCCGAAGGGTGGGTGAAATTTCTCCAGTACTTATGTGCCATGTGCCCAGATAAAAAATGGTATACTTAGAAAAATGTATATGCCACCTTGAGCAAGTCTCTGGAAAAGCAGCGCACAGTCATTAAAGGAACAATGATAAAATTATCAATATTAAAACAAAACATTAAAAACAATAAAGACCCTAGCAGGGCTTTCCCCGGGGCGCTGTGCCTCTGCACTGCTCGGGGAAGCCGAGGAGGGGGCGGGGCTTGGTCATGTGCCCGCCCCCTGGGCTCCTCACTCCCGGAGCTGCGCTCCTGTGCGCTCCTGCTCCAACGGACCCCTGATTTTTTGGGGGGGGGGGGGCTGGGGACAACAGCATTTTAAAATTCAGCTGTGCTTTGGATCCAGTTTCTATCTGCAGTTTTCTCCTAACCACTGCCAGTTATCAGGGATCTCTTCATAAGGGGAGTCCCAACCAGAGTTGCCAACCTGCAGGTGGGGCCTGGAAATTCCCCAGAATTACAGCTGCTCTCCAGACCACAGCAATGGTTTGCCCTGGAGAAAGTGGCTGCTTTGGAGGGTGGGCTTAGTGACTTTATACCCCACAGAGGCCCCTCCTCCCCTTCCCAGGCTCCACCCCTAACTCTCCTAACATGGAGATGGCAACTTCCTGACAGTCAGAGCGGTTCCTCAGTGGAACAGGCTTCCTTGGGAGGTGGTGAGCATTCCTTCTCTGGAGGTTTTCAAACAGAGGCTGGATGGCCATCTGACAGCAATGCTGATTTGGCGAACTGAGGCAGGGCAGGAAGGGTTGCCTCAGTGCTTAGTTCTTGTGGCCCTTTCTTACATGCTTAGGGAAATGCCGATTGCCACTTTGGGGCCTGGAACCAACTGTTCTCCAGGCCAGTTTGGCCGGGGATCCTGGAGGTTTTTTGTCATCTTCTGGGCGTGGAACAGGGATCACCGGGGGGCTTGGAGGGGGAGGTATTTGTGAATTTCCTGCACTCTGCAGGGGGTTGGACTAGATGACCCTGGAGGTCCCTTCCAACTCTGTGATTCTATCATTCTAACCCTGGTCCTATTCAAGCCACTGTATTGTTAAGAGAGGTCCCTGATGGTTAACAGCAGGAGAACAGTCTTTTTCTTGACCCTCTAACAGCCCAGCATGGGGTTCAACGATCAATGGAAACAATTCAAGTTACTTGGGTGCTCATTTGTTGGAACCAGAGGCCCTGAAAACCTGTCTTTGCTCCCTAGGCAAGCAGAGTTATCGGCAAATTCTGAGGGCAGATTCAGAAGCATTGGGTTTTCCAGGAATGTGTTGGGTTTTCCAGGAAAATGCACTAATTTATTGAAATATTTTTTTATTGAAACACTTTCTGTTGCTACTTTTCTCCTGCAAAGGCAGAGTCCAAGCAACTTGGAGGTGGTGGAAAGTGCCATCAAGTTGCAGCTTAGAGAACCGCCCCCCCCGGGGGTTTAAAGCAAGAGAGGTTATGGGGAGGTTTGTCATTGCCTGCCAAGCCTGGAAGTCCTCAGTGGTCTCCAGGGGTCCGTTGGAGTGGGAGCGCACCGGAGCACAGCTCTGGGAGTGAGAAGCCCAGGGGGTGGGCACATGACCAAGCCCCGCCCCCTCCTCGGCTTCCCCGAGCAGTGCAGAGGCGCAGCGCCCCGGGGAAAGCCCTGCTAGGGTCTTTATTGTTTTTAATGTTTTGTTTTAACATTGATAATTCTATCATTGTTCCTTTGATGACTGTGTGCTGCTTTTCCAGAGACTTGCTCAAGGTGGCATATAAATTTTTTAAGTATACCATTTTTTATCTGGGCACATGGCACATAAGTACTGGAGAAATTTCACCCACCCTTCAGCAGCTTCCACCCCATCAGTTTGGTGTAGTGGTCAGGAGTTGGACTCTAATCTGGGAGAACTGGGTTTGAGTCCCCACTCCTCCACATGCAGCTGCTGGTGTGACCTTGGGCCAGTCACAAGTTCTCTCAGAGTTGTTCTCTCATGAGCAGTTCTCAAAAGACCTCTCTCAGCCCCACCTACCTCACAGGGTGTCTTGTTGTGGGGAGGGGAAGGGGAAGGGATGGGTGGTGCACCTGTCCTGGGTATCTCAAGTCTCCTTGAAACCTGGTGGTTTCCAGGGAGCAGGAAGAGAATGAGGGTGTGTTCTTGACGCTTATTTTTATTGCACAAAGTATTGGATGGGGAAGGGAATGGAGGAAGAGCAGGTCAGTTTCACTCACCTGTGGAGTGAAGCCTGAGGGGTGGGTGTTGCCTTCTGACACACTTCCGGTATGTTAGGGGGTGTGGCATATGCAAATGAATCATGCTAATGAGCTCCTGCACCTCTTTTTCTACGAAATGAACCCTGGTGGTCTCCATTCCAAGTACTAACCAGGGCCAGCTCTGCTTAGCTTCTGAGATCTGACAAGATCAGGCTAGCCCAGGCAATTGCAGATCAGGGCAAAAGATGTCTAGAGATTATTTGCCATTGCCTGCCTCAGCATTATGCCCCTGGTATTCCTTGGAGGTCCCCCTTCCAAATACTAAGCTGACCCTGCTTAGCTTCTGAGATCTGATGAGACTGGGCTAGCCTGGGCCATCCAGGTCAGGGCAAAAGATTTCCAGAGATTATTTGCCGTTGCCTGCCTCTGCGTAGCAACCCCGGGCTTCCTCGGCGGTCTCCCATCCAAATACTAACCAGGGTCAACCCTGCTTAGTTTCCAAGGTCTGATGAGCTTACAAAGTTTTAAAAAACCCGACAATCACAATATGACACTGTGTAACGGAGTAAGCCTAAACAGCTCTGCTCACAAGCAACTCTCATGTTATTCAATAGGGCTTACTGCCACAGCCTCGAGTTTCCTTTCACCACCAAAGAAAGCACCTCCAACCAAGACTTCTTGACTTGGAGTTCCCACCTCCTTGAGGAGGGAAGCGTAATTCTGTTGAGTAATTCCAGCAGGATCCCATTACCTGCCCAGGACGTTAATGGACTTGCATCCCTTTTGGAACCCGTCTTGTAGCAATACGATGGCCCGACTGCTACTCGCTGTCTCGAGGCAGCTTCTCTTACTGAGCAGAAATCACCCGGCACTGTGAAAGTCCTCTTTCTCTCAGGGCCTAATGAATTTTGGGGGGGGGGGGGGGGGGCTTTCCCTCCTTGCGGGACCGCTCCACATTACATCCCTTTCAGGACTTGTTTCACCCCCGGTGCCGCCATGCCAGCTCCTTCGCCCGCTCCAGCTGATCTGCCACATTGGGCGCTCTTTACACTGGCTCAGTATAAAAGTCTTATGCGCTGCCAGGGCTTTGCAGATTAATTCTCAAGCGCTCCGCCATTGTGATCCCGTATGCCAAAAAGAGCTTCCCTCTAGTCTCCGGGCATCCTCAATTGCTGCTGAGATCTGAAGGGATGGCACAGCTTGGTAAGCCGAAGAGCTAGCCATTTAGCCTACCCAAATAAAGGGTTTTGCACGTATTCCCTTCCCAGCTGGCATTCCTTCCTCTCTGGCTTGAAGCTTCATTTTCTTTCACTTAGGGAATTAACTACACAATGTGTCAAGTCACAGGTGTGCAACTAGACTTGCAGTCAAACACACACTGGATAGGGTTGTCAGCCTCCAGATCTGGGCAGGGGTCCCCCCACTTTTGGGGGGCTCTAATCCACTCCCGGCCAGTTGGCCGGAAGGGGAAGCCCCAGGGGTCATTTCGTAGAAAAAGAGGTGCAGGAGCTCATTAGCATAACTCATTTGCATAACTCATTTGGATATGCCACACCCCCTCACATACCGGAAGTGTGTCAGAAGGCAACACCCACCCCTCAGGCTCCACTCCACAGGTGAGTGAAACTGACCTGCTCTTCCTCCATTCCCTTCCCCATCCAATACTTGGTGCAATAAAAATAAGCGTAAAGAACACACCCTCATTCTCTTCCTGCTCCCTTGAAACCACCAGGTTTCAAGTAGACTTGAGATACCCAGGACATGTGCACCTCCCATCCCTTCCCCTTCCCCTCCCCACAACAAGACACCCTGTGAGGTAGGTGGGGCTGAGAGAGGTCTTTTGAGAACTGCTCATGAGAGAACAGCTCTGAGAGAACTTGTGACTGGCCCAAGGTCACACCGGCAGCTGCATGTGGAGGAGTGGGGAATCAAACCCGCTTCTCCCAGATTAGAGTCCAACTCCTGACCACTGCACCAAACTGATGGGGTGGAAGCTGCTGAAGGGTTGGTGAAATTTTTCCAGTACTTACATGCCATGTGCCCAGAAAAAAATGGTATACTTAGAAAATTTATATGCCACCTTGAGCAAGTCTCTGGAAAAGCAGCACACAGTCATAAAAAAACAATGATAAAATTATCACTATTAAAACAAAACATTAAAAACAATAAAGACCCTGGCAGGGCTTTCCCCGGGGCGCTGTGCCTCTGCACTGCTCGGGGCAGCCGAGGAGGGGGCGGGGCTTGGTCATGTGCCCGCCCCCTGGGCCCCTCACTCCCAGAGCTGCGCTCCTGTGCGCTCCCGCTCCAACGGACCCCTGGGAAGCCCCACCCCCAAGAGCGACCACCCGCCTGGCCACCCCCCTCCCTCCCTCCCACTAGATTTAAAGGGCCCTCCAGCTGATTGGCGGGCCACATGGTCCCCGCCCATCACCTGAAGGCAGGAGAGGAGGGAGGGGAGTGGCAGGCGGGT
The DNA here is from genome assembly GCA_029233225.1 of Lepidodactylus listeri. Taxonomy (NCBI): domain Eukaryota; kingdom Metazoa; phylum Chordata; class Lepidosauria; order Squamata; family Gekkonidae; genus Lepidodactylus; species Lepidodactylus listeri. The sequence goes on along the minus strand of JARCFY010000021.1, from coordinate 5,615,178 downwards.
GGTCGCTCTTGGGGCAGGGCTTGGGGCAATCCCGCCCACCCCAGAGCACGCCCCAAATCCCCCAATCTGCCATGGAAGTATGCTGGGTGACCAGTCACGCGCTCTCGGCCTAACCTAACACGCTGGCTTTAAATAAATAAATGGATAAATACAGATTATTCTGTAATTCTCTTTATTCTGCTGCTGCGTGTCTATTTTGCTATTTTTATGGGTTTTAAAAGGATACTTGGATTTTAGAATGGTTCTGTTTTTATGATGTTGTTAGCCGCCCCGGGGAGACCAGGTTTCTGGTCCAGAGACAAAGGTTCAAAGTAAATACACCTTTAGTTGCGGCAGACTACGCTAAAACCTGGGTCCGGGGGTGGGGGCGGAATAGCCCACTGGGGAAGGCAAGGCCAGATGACATCCATCCCATAACAGGCTAATGACGCTCTGGAGCAGAAGGCTGGAAGGCTCACGATGGCATTAGGAACAGCCGTAATGTCTTAATATAGAAAGGGAGCCATAAAGCTCCTCTCGGTGGAATAGTTGGGCGCTTGATCCTTTAAATCTTGCTGTTCGCATTTTCAATAAAAGCTCATGACCATTCATCTCCCACATGTGGCCCTGAAAGTATGTCATTTATAATTCAGCATCTGGATAAATCAGAAGGTGGGCGGGGGGTGGTGGTAATTTTTCAGTGTTACAAAAGTCAAGGTTAATTTTCTGAGTAAAACAAATGTGTGTGTGTGTGTGTGTGGGGGGGAATAAAGCAGGGAGGGACCAGTCACCCACCACCTCGGTCTGGTCCTTCCCCCCCCTCCTTTTCTACCTGCCACCAAGCGCTGCCCGCCTTCCGCAAGGGAGAAAGACCCCTTTTTAATAATCTTGCATGCCTTGCGGAAGCCCACAAGCAGTGAGCATTAGCTGATTAAATTTAAATCAATTTGCATATTTCCACTCTAGGTGTCTTTCTGCAGAAGTAAGCATAAAACTTTCAAGATCGGATAAACAAAAGCCACCTCTCAGGGTTGGAAAGAAAATTCACAATCCTTTTTTTTTTTTTTTTGTAAAAAATTTTTATTTTTCAAAACATTAAAATTAATACATTTATCTTATACAAATCCTTTTTTCCATATTATATAACATTTTGCTCTATTTGTATAATCTTGTTTTTATCTTGTATTGGCGGTTTCCCACCACATCTGAAGCATAACACATTTTCCACTTTATCCAAAATAGAAATACTTATATCTCTGTTTACATTTCTGGTAACGGTCATATATCTTAAAAATACTTATATACTAATTCTTACTTTCTATATTCTTATGTAATTCTAAAATAAAAACAACTTCATTATCTAATTATCCTTAATACATTCATATACTCTAGTTCTATTGCTTTATGTTATTATAACCATGTATAGATGTAATTTTTCAAGTCCCAGTATTTTTCAACATATTCTTTCAAATCTTTCCAATCTTCTAAAAAGGTCTCTGAGTACAGGTCATTCAGCTTTCTGGTCCATTTATCCATTTCAGCCATATATAACATTTTTTTCAACCATTCCCACACATCTGGTATTTTTTCATTTTTCCAATTTTGTGCATACACCATTCTTGCTGTTGTTACCATATACCATATTATTGTCCTTTTCTTTACATTTATCTCTTCTAATTTAAGTCCAAGCAATAACATTTCAGGCAACTTCTTAAATGTACATTTCAAAAATTTTTCCATTTCTGCATGTATTATAGACCAATAAGTCTTTGCTTTATCACAAGTCCACCACATATGATAAAAAGAACCTTCTTTCTTTTTACATTTCCAACATTTGTTAGACATATTCTGGTTAATATTTGCAATTTTTTTTGGTGTCATATACCATCTGTACATCATTTTAAAACAATTTTCTTTTAAGTTATAACATGTAGATATACCCATAGCATTTTTCCATAAAAATTCCCAAGATTCCATTTCAATGTCTTTGTTAAAGTTTATCGCCCATTTTACCATTTGTTCCTTTACCATTTCATCAGCGTTAAACCATTTTAACAAAATTTTATACATTTTAGAGATCATTTTTTTTCCACCTTCTTCCCAAACTTGTTCTATTTCATTATTTTTTTCTCTAAAACCGGCTTTTTTATCACTTCTATATATGTCATATATTTGTCTATATCTTAACCAACCATAATCAAAGTCCATCTGATGCTGCTCCTTCAATATAAAGTCTTTACCATGTCTTGTTAATAAGTCTCTGTACTTCAACCAGTCTTGTCCTTTGTGACGTGATACTGGATTTAAAACTTCTGCGGGTACAATCCACATAGGTATCTCTTCTGGAAAAAAGTTTTTATATCTTGTCCATGTATCCATTAACGTTCTTCTCAAATAATGATGTTTAAACATATTGTCCATTTTTGCTTTACCATAATACAAATATGCATGCCACCCAAACCTACAGTCATGGCCTTCCAGGGACAATAACTTTCTATCTTGTAACATAGTCCATGTCCCTACCCAAGTCAAACATATTGCATCATGATATAGCCTTAAGTTTGGTAATTGGAACCCACCTCTATCTTTAGCATCACACATTATTTTCATCTTGATTCTTGGTTTTTTCCCTCCCCATACAAACTTAGACAATTCCTTCTGCCAGCATTTGAATATTTTTACATCTTTCACAATTGGAATAGTTTGAAACAAAAACATTAATCGTGGTAATACATTCATCTTAACCACCGCAATTCTACCCAACAATGACAAATTTAATACATTCCACTTTTTAATATCTTGCATAATTTGCAGCCATAATTTCTCATAGTTATTTTTATAAAGATCAATATTTTTCGTTGTTAGGTTCACACCTAGATATTTTGTCTTTTTCACCACCTCACATTCTATAAGATTTTGTAACTCAGTTTGTTTGTTATTTGACATATTTTTACACATCACTTTCGATTTGTTCTTATTTACATAAAATCCAGCCAAGTCACCAAACTCTTTTACTCTCTGTAACAAATATGGTAGTGTAGTCATAGGGTCTTCCACTATAAACATCACATCATCTGCAAAGGCCTATATTTGAAAGAAAAACCTTTGGTTGTTAAGCCTTTAATATCTTTATCTTCCTTCACATTTATTAGTAGAACTTCTAGAATCCAAATAAATAGCAACGGCGAAAGTGGGCATCCTTGTCGTGTTCCTTTTTCGACTTTAAAATCGTCTGTCTTTTCAGTGTTAATTATTAAAGAGGATTTCTGTTCTTTATAAATTGCCTTAATGAGGTTAAGCATATATTCACCAATTTCAAGATGTTCTAGAACCTCAAACATAAAATCCCAATTTAAATTATCAAACGCTTTTTCCGCATCTAAAAAGAAAAAACCCACTTCCTTTTCAGGATGTTTATCGTAGTATTCTATAGCATCCACTACTACTCTTAGATTGTCCCTTATTTGGCGATTGGGTAAGAACTCTGCTTGTTCTATTTGTATAGTTTCTTTAAGGTGTTCTTTTAGTCTGTCAGCTATAATCTTAGCAAAGATCTTATAGTCATTATTTAGTAGAGAAATCGGTCTGTAGTTCTCAACATTAGTTAAGTCTTGATTTTCTTTCGGGATAAGTGAGATGGTTGCGTCTTTCCAAGTTTCTGGGACCTCACCAGTGACTCCTATATCATTCATTAATAGCAGTAACACTGGTGAGATCGACTCCTGTAGCGTTTTATAAAACTTCGCTGTAAATCCATCTGGTCCAGGTGCTTTCCCTAATTTTGAGTCATTTATTGCATTTTTAATCTCTTGTAATGATACTGGATTGTTAAATAGTTCTTTAATTTTCTCTGTTGGTTTTGGTAACTTTAATGTTTGCAGATATTCTTTAATCTTTCTTCTGTCTTTGTTTTCCTTCTTAAACAGTTTTGCATAATATTTAAAAAATTCTCTCTTTATTCCTTTGTTGTCTATTATCTCAATGTTATCTCTTATCACTTTAGTGATAAATTTGTTTTCACGTTTTTTCTTTAATTGCCATGCTAAATATTTTCCGGGTTTATTTGCACCTTCAAATGCCTTTTGTTGGAGTTTTTTTAGGTTCCAGTACGTCTCTTGGTTCAAAATAGCTTTTGCTTGGTCTTGTAACATCCAGATTTCCTTTTGCAGTTTCTTTTTCCCTGGTCTACTCTTCAGTTCTTCTTTTGTTTTAATGGCTTGTACGATATTTTCATATTGTTCTCTTTTCTTTTTATTATCTTTTGCATTTAATGATATCAATAGTCCTCTCATCACTGCTTTATATGCATCCCATACGGTTTGAATTTTTACTTCTTTCTGTATATTTGCTTGGAAGTATAGGTCTGTTTCTTCCTGTAATTTTTTAACTATTTCTTGGTTATCTAGTAAGTCCTCATTTATTCTCCATCTCTTTTGTTTTTTTACCTGACCAGCAGTCCATAAACACGGATTATGATCTGAAATTATTCTGGGTAGAATTTCCACTTTTCTTGTCTTAAACGTTAAATTAGTAGTCATCCAAATCATGTCGATTCTTGAATGCGAGTCATGTCTATTAGAATAAAAAGTAAAATCTTTTCCTTATGGGTTAGCTTTCCTCCAAATATCTTCCAGCTTCTCTTGTTTTATCAGTTCAAAAAAGTTTTTGGGAAGCTTCCCTAATGCCTCATCCTTTCTCTTAGAGCGCCTGTCTAATTTGTTATTCACAGTTCCATTAAAGTCCCCCAACATCATGATTTGATCATAATTTACGTTATCCATTTCCACTTGTAATTCTTTAAAAAAAATTTCTTTGGCTCCATTTGGGGCATAAATATTCACAATCAAAGTTTTCTGTCCTTGTAGTGAGATTTCAATAGCTAAATATCTTCCTTCTTTGTCTTTAAATATTACTTTAGGTTCCAAATCTTTTTTGACATATGTTACAACACCCTACTTTTTATTGCTTGCTAAAGAATAAAATTCTTCTCCCAATTTTTTCCTTATTAAATATTTGTGGTCTTGTTTTTTAAGATGAGCTTCTTGTATGCAAATTACACTACATTTTTGTTTCTCCAGCCAATGCCCTAGCATTCTACGTTTTTGGGGTGAATTAAGTCCATTTACATTCCATGTAAGTACTTTGTAATCCATCTTGATATATTCTTAAATATCACCAAGGTCATCTTTATTCTCTCCAAGAAATGTGTACATTTCTCCTGTGCTTTTAATCACTACTCTGGTGTTGCCATAGTAAAAGCTTAATCCTTGAGGTATTTCCCAGCGGAATCTAATTTTTTTCTCCTTCAATTTATCCGTCAGACGCTTGAATTTTTTCCTATCTTGCAGTATTGCTCTAGGCAGTTCTTTCATTACTATAATTTTCTTTCCATCTATTTCAAAAGGATCAGTAAAACACTTCTTGTAGATTCGTTCTTTTGTCCTTTTCATTGTAAATTGGACAACCACATCTCTTGGTATATTTTTGTCTCTTGCGTATGTAGAATTGACTCTATAAACAAGATCCATGTGTTCTTTAACAACCTCTTCCTGTTCTTGTAAGAAATCTGCTAATGCTTCTTGCATTCTTATAAAAATGTCTTCACTCATTTTTTCCTCAATCCCTCTGAATCTCAAATGGTTTTGCATGTCTTTATAGTGCATCATCTTTTCCATCCTGTCATTGTCTCTCATTGTCTTTTGAGTACTTTCTTCCAGTTCTTTTACTTTAGTTTCAATGTCTTGTGTTCTTGTGGTTAAATTTTGAAATTCTGCTTTTAAGTCTATAAAGTTTTTGTCTGCTTGTGCAGCTATGCCATTCATTTTAACATTTACCTCTCCTATAGCGTCTAACATTTTTTTTCCATTGCTTCCATAACAGCTAGTAGTTCTTTTTCTTTTTTTGCTGCCATTGTAGGAGAGGACCATGTAGCTGCTCTCGATCTTAGTCCGCGGTCCGTCTTGTCTCTTTAAAAAAGATCGATTTTATTTTGTTATCCAAATCAATCACCAATTAATGTAATCACACAAGCTAGTCTTGCCAAGTCAAATTTCGTTGGTTTCAGCCTTCTAAGTTATATAGTTTATGAGATATTACTGTTTAAAAATTTTATAAATCCAAAATGGCGGGCGCAACTTCTCTATGGTTTGTATCAAAGGTTATAGTCTTTTTACGTTGCTTCTGGCTTGCCGTAGTTTCCTTTTGTCCCTTCCTCTTGCTTACTTGTCTGCTCTCCGCACGTCACTTCCTGTTGTAGTCCTTTTGGTCCGGCAGTTTTTACAGTCCCCTTTGTTCTCTTCCGGTTCTTCTCCGTTTCCCTTCTTGTCTGCTCCTCAAGCCATCACTTCCTGCCTCAATCCTCACAGCTTGATCTCGCGATGCTTGGTTCCCTCCTCCCCTCTTTGTCTCGCGATGCTTGGCTCCCCCTCCTGACTCTTCTTAACCGCAGGAATGTTAAACAACTTGTTTTTTTGGCTTTTTAAGTTCAAATTCAGCTGTTTAATGTTTCAAAACTGCACTCATCCAATCTGCAACAGTCTATTGCTTCACCAGATCTGCTTTTCGTCTTTCAAAACGCGGTAATAGTAAGGCAAAAACTTTTTTTCCGTTACCTTATGTTGTTACTTCGCTTCAGATGTGGTCCCAACGTTTAAACTTTGTCTTCTTTGTTAAGGAATCAGGGGAATTGGAGATTTTATGCTGATTTAATCAGCTCAGTTCGGCTCCTTAGACATACTTGCAGGAATCTTCTTCGGCTGCAGTGCTCAAGGTGTTGTAAAAGTCTCCTCCGAGACTTTTCCTTCACCGAGCTTGCTCAAACCTGGATTATATTGCTTGCTAGTCCTCACACTACCTGTGTGAGGTTGCATCAGGTGGATTGATCCACCCGAGCTGTCAATAAGAGCCGCTGTCCGCCTTGCGCACTTGCAAAGCGTGTCAGACCTCCATTCCTCCGACTGGAAACCCACAATCCCTTTTACAGTAACACACCAGCACCAAAATAGCTTCTAAACAAACAAGGGTGCCCTTCACTTGGAAGCCTCCGCAGACTGAAGTTTGGCCTCACCTACCAGAAACATGCCCTGACCTGCATGGCTTAGGCTAGCCTGATCTTGTCAGGGTCTGGAATCTAAGCAGGGTTGGCCCTGGTTAGTACTTGGATGAGAGACCACTAAGGAACACCAGGGTCATGATGCAGAGGAAGGCAGTGGCAAACCACCTCTATTCGTCTCTTGCCTTGAAAACCCCATGTGGAGTCAGCTGAAACTTAACAGCACTGAACCACACAACCAATCAAAGAAATCTTTAGTTGACGGCATAGGCGTAGAGTACGGGGGGGCTTGAGGGCTTGAGCCACCCCCAAAATTTCCCGGGGGGGGGGGCTCAGCCACCCCTGGGAAAACGGAGCGCCTGCCGCCGCGCCTCCCCGGGTCCTTCCAAGGCCCAGTGGCCACTGCTGGAGAGGGAGAGGGAAGGGGTGGCGGGGGGGGGTGAGAGAGAGGCACTGGCAGCAGCGGCTGGTGGGCCTCGGAAGGGCCCGGGGAGGTGGGGCGGTTTCCTGAAGGGGGGGGAGAATATCATCCCAGCGAGCGCGCGCGCTAAGGAGCCCCCCCCTGGATTTCCAAAACTCTACGCACCTGGTTGACGGATTTCCCAAATGCCATCCTAAACGAAGTTACACCCTTCTAAGTCCTTCAAAGGACCTAGAAGGGTGCAACTCTTTTTAGGATTGGACTGTCAATCAAGTCAAGGTTACTGCCCTCCTTTTTGTACTTTAAAGTTTTCGGACACATTGACAACATGTGGAGATATCACAGATGTGTTGACCAAGCAGCGAATCTTTGCAAGGACACACGCACATAGACTGAGAAAGGTTTCGGTGTGAATCTGCCTGTCTGTTCCTCTATCAGTCCTGTGCCAAGCTGTTCAAACCACACATTTAAAAAACCTATAGTCGGGGATTAACCACCTTTTCTTCCTCGAATTGTTGTGTCCATGAGTGTCACAATTACCAGGACCTCCGAGACGATGTTGTCAAAGCAATAAAGCCAGATTTCTTTGTGGCTTAATTTGTGTCAATTGATTTCCTATTTTTAATTAATAATTCTAATTATGATGCCGCAAATTTACCCTGCAGATCCAACCGGTTTAATCAGAGCTCATTGATTGGGAACTGCAGAATGATCCCAGCGTTTCTGACACGATCGATTTTCTGCTGGGTAGAGAAGAAAACACAGAGGCGACTGACGCGCCCTCGGCAGGGGGTTGCGTCGCCGACACCCGATGCGGCTACTGGCGCATCCGACCCTAACGTATAAAAGCAAAGCATTATCCATGACTCCAACACCTTCCAAATTTAATCTCTCAGCCATGTTAAGACCCAAATTAGTGAGATCTTGTACGTCGACCAGCTGAAGAAGACTCAAAAGTCAGGCCCAGCAGAAAGCAGACAGGAGGGAATTATCGTGTCCAGTTTGTACAAACGAGGGTTATAAAAGAGATTGGAACCAGAGTACAGACAGCTTGTGCATTTTGAGTAATTGTGTGGCCAATTGCTTTGAACCCAGTGTGAGGAGGGGTGCTTCGAAATGGGCACGCAACCTGGGATAGGCAGACTTGCCAGCACAAGACTGGCAACCAGCGGAAGAGTCGCCAAGGCAGAGGGGGCTCTCACCAGCAATATCATGATGTCACTTCCTGTGCAACCAGAAGTGGCATCAGCATGTCGCTGGGGATGCTCTAGCATTCAGGCAGAACACTTTGGTTTAACCATAGAGTTTTGCCCAGATGTTGCCGCATCTCCAGCAATCCACTGACATCATTTCCTGTTGCGCAGGAAATGATGCCAGAGCATTGGGATGCTGACCATTGTCCGCCCATTTCCTCCTTTGTTTCCCCCCATCCCCAGCAGGAACTTGGGAAGCCAAGGGAGTCTGCAAATCAAATGGGGAAAGGTCTTTTTGGATACCTTTGTGGATGTTTTTGCTTCCACCATCACTAGCAATTCTGTGGTTTCCTTCCGAGGGCCGCATCTACCTTACCCAGCAAGGAATGCAAGAAATATTGAGTTGGCCTGTTATGTCTCAAAGCAGTTTCTGCTACTCACATAGAATGTGGGCCATCAGTTTCTAAAAGAGGGGGTCCAAACCTTTCTGAACCTGTGGGTGACGCTGGAATTTTGAGAGCAAGTGGCCAGCGCCACCCCGAAATGAACCTGGGTCTGGATCCTACTCCAGTGCCCTAACCACTACACCACACCAGCTCATCTGGCAACTATCCCCAAAAGTGAAAAGATTTCTCCCCCTCCCCCAATCTCTTTACTGTTTACTTGGGTAATCTTTGTCCCGATCTAGAAACGGGCAGAATTACCCACAATCCCATGAGTCTCATTATAAAAATCATTAGCTTGTCAACCACACTTAAACAGAACCAGTTGTAGCACAGCAAATACAATCATGCAGGCAGCTGTTAAGTGCCAATTTTAATTTCTGAACACTTATTAAACATAATCACACTTTTGCTAACTCGAATCGTGTTTGTACCAACAGGCAGGGAGTCCTCTGCTGCATTTACTAACCGAAATCTCCCGACGGTCAAGTCAACACAGGGCAGTACTCATTGGCTTGTATGCTTCCCCACCCCCACCCCCCGCTTTGCCAACTTTCTTGTGAAAACCTCTCTGCTCAGACAGCTGAGTTTTTGTCACGGCAAGAATAAATAAGTTAAAAAAAATTACAATCCTCACAAATGCTGCATTCAGTTGTTAATAAATGAAAGATACTTCCAGTGGCAAGACGAGAATTCTGTGGAGCGAAACGCAGGCTGCGAACAGATAGCAAACCACATCTGTTTATGTAAAACACGGCTTTAATTGGAGCCGATACAAACCAGGCAATGAAAAGTTATGCCAGTAAACTGGTAATAATGATTGCAACACCTTATTATAATGCGGCAGAATAGCATCTTTCATTCATATAATAGCAATTTACATTTTAATCACCCACTCCGAAATGTACTTTAGAAAGCGTGATGGAGTTTATGGGGACGGTACCTGCACAAACAATATTCCACTAAAAAAAAACACCTATGAGAACGCATTGCTGGCGCTTACTTATTAAATGGTTCGTGACACTAGCCCACCGTGTCCAAAGTCTCTCTGAATGCCAGCTGGCGGCTGAATTTCTACCAACACCATTCGGCCTCCAGTGAAATTCAAAGTGGCCCATTCCTTCTTGAGCATGGTTTCCGAGAAACTTCAATAAAAGTAGGCCCTTTGACTCCCCCACCCCACCCCCTGCTACAAGGGGGACAGAAATGTGTTTTGCAAAGTCGAGTGGAAATGTTTAGATGCGCCTGTCATTCTATGGTTTGGGTTTCCATACGCAGTGTTCCCTCTAAGCTGAGTTAGTGTGAGCTAGCTCAATTTTTTAGCCTCCAGCTCACACATTTTTGTCTTAGCTCAGGAAGGATGGCTCCAGAGCAAACTAATTTATGCAGTAGCCGAACTGCTTGCTCAAAACTTTAATGCCTGGAGCTTACAAAGTAGAATTTTTGCTCACAAGACTCCACAGCTTAGAGGGAGCATTCTACGGGATGAAAAGGGCAGCAATTTTTGCCAATCCCCCCTCCCTTCTGCAGATCTCCAACTTCCCTGCATGCTATTCTTGGGGTTCCCCCCCTGAGCTCCAGGAACAGCATTTCAGGAGGCGGTTTGGGCTACAGTGGGAAAGAAGAAGCAAAGAATTCATGCTCGGGCTAATGGAAATCCATTTATACTATACTATATATATTTATAATATGCTATTTCAGAATAGTATATTAGAATACTGAACGTAATGCAAGTAATATTGGGATGTTTTGCTGCATCCGCCTCAAAAAAGAAAGAAAAATGCTGTTATGCAACCTCCACGCCTGAGAGGAGAGAATAGAGAGTATCAGTTTACTTCTCACAATTAGAAAAGATACCTTTACACATTTATCTGCTATTTTGACATATTTATTGCTTTACTTTGACCTTATAACCTTAGCTTGTTATTTAGTTTTGTCTTTGCACATCTTCATCGTGTTGCGTGTTAAATTGCTGCCTCTGTCTATAAGTTTGAACCTCACCTACCATTCCAAATTATTTGAAAAAGTGTGCCTTGCTGTCTGTTAACTGCCATGATTTCGTTCCAATAACTGTATGACTGTTTCAAGGTGTATTTACATGGTCTCTGAAAAGGTCACAGGCTTACATATGCTTTCCCCCCGAAGTTTGGTGACAGGTCCCGCCCGGGAGTTTGCAACGGGGCCGTGACTCCCTCCTCTGGAATGCGTGCTCCGCTCGCTTGCCTGCTTGCTTGCTCGCCTCGCTTGCGCATGCCCTGACTCAATTCCTTGCTTCCCTGGTGTTATCTCTTGTGCCCCGTCCTTGAACAGGAGTGCCTCCCATTCTGTGTGAGCCAAACTCACCGGTTTTATATATTCCTTTTCTTCATGTCTTGGGAACTTAGCTTTTAGAAATGTTCAACATCATTATTTTCTGAGAACTCCTTTCCCCGCATTTTCTATGAGAACTTTAGGCCAGTATATTTGAGCGCATAAAATCCTGTCTAGTGATTGGTAGACAGCTCTTAAGCCATATTTCATATCCAGTATATCAATACCTGTAATCCCTAAGCACAGCATTACTAACAGGAAAAATGTTTGACTGCAATGATCTTTTCTACAAATAAAGGACCTACTGCTTAAGGAGACCTGTTGTGGACTATATCTGTTGGGAAATTCTCACACTTGCACACGAAAGCTCATACTTTGAATAAAGCTTTGTTGGTCTTAAAGGTGCCCCTGGACGCCGAATTTTTTCACCTGCTTCAGACCAACATGGCTGACCACCTGGAAATTCATTCAGTTAGGCGCTAGATTCGAGTTAGGTACCTCCTTAGAGACCAACAAGATTTTCAGGGAATGAGCTTTGGAGAGTCAAGGCCACCTTTCTCAGATACCCTGGAAATCTTGATCTCGAAAGTGCTGCTGGACATGAATCTAGCTGTTCTACTCCAGACCAACACAGCTGCCTTCTGGAGCTATCTTCTGCTGGCAGATGTTTGTGATAGGATCCAAGCCTGTCTGCTGGAATTGGGAAACTCTGCACAGCACTGATTTCCCCTCTCCCTCTAGCCATGCGGCATCGTCAGTGTCCAAAGGAAGGCAGGAAAGTGCAACTTGGGCCATTGTTGCTACAGAAATGGGAAATCACAACTTTACCCCGGCTAAAAACATGGTGGCTCAGAGGTTAACATAAGAACATAAGAGAAGCCAATGTTGGATCAGGCCAGTGGCCCATCCAGTCCAAAACTCTGTCTCACACTGTGGCCAATAATACCAGGTGCCATCAGGAGGTCCAGCAGTGGGGCCAGGACACCAGAAGCCCTCCCACTGTTGCCCCTCCCCCCCAAGCACCAAGAATACAGAGCATCACTTGCCCCAGACTGAGAGTTCCTATCTATATTTTGTGGCTAATAGCCACGGATGGACCTCTGCTCCAGATGTTTATCCTATTCCCTCTTGAAGCCGTCCCTGCTTGTAGTTGATCTAGGAACTGATCAAGAACATATGATTTGGGGGGAGGTGGGAACCCTCACATTATTGATCATACAAATCAATAACTGTACCCAATACTGAATGCGTGTGAAGAGCGCTTAGAAAGTTCTTGGATTAGAGCTCATAGTTTTCATACATTTATTTGGATACTGATACCTTGCTCTTCACCCCAAGATGGACCCAAAACTGCTTACCACATTATTTGGCCATCCTTAATTTTATCCTCCCAATATCCACCCTCCAAGGCAGGTTAGCTGAGAGAGTGACCGGCCAAAGGTCACCCAGCAAGCTCTCATGGCAGAACAAGAGATCTGAATCTTGGTCCATCAAGATCAGTATTGTCTACTCAGACTGGCAGCAGCTCTCCATGGGTCTCAGGCGGAGGTCTTTCCCATCACCTCCTGCCTGGTCCTTTCAACTGGAGATGCTGGGGATTGAACCCGGAACCTTCTGCATGCCAAACAAATGCTCTGCCACTGAGCCACAGCCCCTCTTCACAGCTCTCCAGGGTCTCAGGCGGAGGTCTTTCACACTGCCTGGTCCTTTCAACTGGAGATGCCAGGGATCGAACCTGGGACCTTCTGCCTCCCAAGCAGGTGCTCTTCCACTGAGCCACAGCCCCTCTCTATGGCTCTCCAGGGTCTCAGGCTGAGGTCTTTCCCATCGCCTCCTGCCTGATCTTTTCAACTGGAGATGCCGGGGATTGAACCTGGGACCTTCTGCACGCCAAGCAGATGCTCTGACAGTGAGCCACGGCCTCTTCTAATTGATTCTCTAACTGTTATACATCCCACCAGTGTTCCCTCTAAACTGAATTAGTGTGAGCTAGCTCAGTTTTTTAGCCTCTGGCTTGTCTTAGCTCAGGAAGGAGGGCTCCAGAGCAAACTAATTTATGCAGCAGGCAAATCGCTCGCCCACAACTTTGATGCCAGGAGTTCACAAAATAGAATTTTTGCTCTCAAGACTCTACAGCTTAGAGGGAGCATTGCATCCCACTGGGGTTATCTTTGGCAAATCCAACTGCTGGGCATACACAATGGCTGTGTGAACTGGCCCACAGAAGCCAGCGGCAGAGAAGCAACCCAGCCCCAACACCAAGAGGCTCTGGCGTTGTGACCAGTGCTCCCTCTCAGCTGGGGAGTCCTGTGAGCAAAAATTCTCCTTTGTGAGCTACTGGCATTAAAGCTGTGAGTGAGCGATTTGGCTGCTGCATCAATTAGTTTGCTCTGGGCCAAGACAAAAATCTGTGAGCCGGAGGCTAAAAAACGGTGAGCTAGCTCACGCTGACTCAGCTTAGAGGGAACACTGGTTGTGACCATGACCACTGGAGCTGAGCTGAGCACATGGCCTCTCCTCGCTTCCGCCACACCGGCGCATGCTTCTTGGCAGCCGCCTCTCTGTCTTCTTTATTTCCATCTAACATCAAAGGGCAAGAGTGCAGAAAACAGTTTAAAACAGTTTCTGTTCATTATTATCCAGAATGAATAGCCATATAAATTCTTAATTGCTGCACCTTAGGGGGAAAGCAAAAGCAATCTCCCTCATTTAGCTAGAATAAAGGCCTGGATGCTTTACGCCATCTTTTATCTCCTCCCAGGATGAAGAATGATGCACAGTGGGAATGAGAGAATGCGCTCGCCCGCCTCAGCTAATGAGCTTTCCAAAAAACTGATCAGCCAATAGGGCTTGAAGAAAGCATTATGGGGATTCGAGACCCCCGGGCTGGACTATGAAGAAAGGGAAAGAGCTTTGCTCTCACCCAATCTCAACCTCAGGACGAGAGAATTCCGCGGAAACGGTCTGTTTGCCGCACACGCCGACGTCGCATTCTTCACACAAGACGTCGCCCTGGCTATAGGCAATTCTCCACGCCACAGAGTCTCCTCTGACAGCAAAGGGGAGCAAATAAAACTCAGCACAAAAAAAATCGACGCAAGCGCCAGTTATAGACTCATTTGTACGCAAGGTTATTTCAATCAATAGACCGTCACACACCAGCAGAGAAGGATGCTGTAAGAATCGTCAGCCGTCCCCAGTTTGACAGCCCTCATTCGACAAGGTCAGTCGGTGGGAACTATTACTTTTTAACAGAGAGATTGATCGTGCCATAAATACGGCAAAATTAAATTTTACTCCGGACGGCTCCGCCAACAGCAGGGTGTACGAAGAAACAAAATGCAAAGAGACGCAAATGATTAAAAAGTCACCCTGATTACAGAAACACTACTGCAGGAACTACAGCTCACGGGTCTCGAGGTGGCAAGGAGAGGATCCCACCAACACCAAATCTAAATGGTAGAACTCCCTGGCGAGTCCATGGACAAAGCCCGCAGTAGTTAGTACCATTGCAACGATTTGCGTTCACATCTCGAGGACCAGGGCTATTTGGGGGCAGGAACGCACAGGAATGGAGTTCCAGCTGGCTCATGAGTTGGCCACGCCTACAACCAAAACCTCTGGCATGCGTGGCTACAGAGCACGCTGGCCTCCCCAGGTTACACACAGGAGGGAAAGGCCGCATGTTCAAATGCCCTCTTTCCCTCTGGGGAGCCCATAGGGATTTCCTTGTCAATCTCACTCCCGGCCAGTCAGCTGAGAGTGGAATCGACAAGGAAAAGCCTCTCTCTGCCTTTCCTTCTCTAGCTGACATGTCCCAGCTGGAAAAGGGCAGGCAGGGAACCCAGGCACTTTGAAAATGCCTTTCTTTCCCTCCCCGATCTGGGGGAGGGAGAGAAAGGCATTTACCCATGCCCTCCCCCAGTTCCCAGGCACTTCAGCAGCACCTTTCCCCGGCCATCTGGTTTGGGGGGGGGGGGGGGTTAGGCTAGAAAGGTGATGCTGAAGTGGAGCAGAGAAGCTCAGGGGGGGGGGGAAAGAGGCAAGCTTCCATGCCTGCCCTGTGCTTTCCCAGCCCCCCAATACGCTAATGAGCTGTGATGTCAGGGTGGCCTAATATGCTAATGAGTTCCTGCTGGACTTTTCCCACAAAAAAGGCCCTGTCGAGGACAGCTGCGGTGCACAACTGAAAAAGAACTTATGCACATGGATTTTCCAAAGGCAAATGTAGAATTCTCTGAAAAGATGGGACAATCCATGCACAAGCAGGGGTCAGGGCTGAGAACAGGGAAGGCACCCTAGAAAAGAAGCCCCATACTTATAAGCAAAGTTTCCCCACTGGCGGTTAAAGAAACGCTCAAGCAAGTCCCATCCAAAGCCTCTTCGGATGCACAGGGGTTAGTCATACAGTTCCTTATATTCAGGGCTGTACAGAATGGTTGAAAGGCACAGGAGGGCAATGAAGATGGGGAGGGGTCAGAAGACCAAGTCCTGTGAGGAAAGGTTGAAGGAGCTGGGTGTGTTTAGCCTGGAGAGGAGATGACTGAGAGGGGATATGAGAACTGTCTTCAAGCACTTGAAGGGCTGCCATATAGAGGATGGTGCAGAGCTGTTTTCTGTTGCCCCAGAAGGTCAGACCAGAACCAACGGATTGAAATTAAATCAGAAGAGTTTTCAGCTAAACATGAGGAAGAACTTCCTGACATTTAGAGCAGTTCCTCAGTGGAGCAGGCTTCCTCAGAAGGAGGTGGTGGGCTCTCCTTCTTTGGAGGTTTCCAAACAGAGGCTAGATGGCCATCTGACAGCAGTGCTGATTCTGTGAACTTAGGCAGATCATGAGAAGGGAGGGCAGGAAGGGTTGCCTCAGTGCTCAGTTTCTGACCTTTCTCAGTGCCTTTCTGACATGCCCAGGGAAATGCTGATCCCCCCTCTGGGATCAGGAAGCAATTTTTCTCCAGGCCAGTTTGGCTGGAGATCCTGGAGGGTTTTTTTTGTCATCTTCTGTGTATGGAACAGGGGTCACTAGAGTGTCTGTGGGGGGGAAGGTGTTTGTGAATTTCCTGCATTGTGCAGGGGGTTGGACTAGATGACCCTGGAGGTCCCTTCCAACTCTGTGATTCTATAATTCTATGACTCTGTTTTGGAAAGTTACTTCTAATCCTTAAAAGGAGGAAACATTACTGACTGTGAAGTGGGTTTTCCAGAAAGTATGAACTGGGGAAATTTCCAGTACCCCAAATCAGAGGTTCCCAACTTTTTGTGAGGCTGAGGGCAAATCTGGAATTCTGGGGAGGGGATGGACTTCAGCACAAAATAACACCACAGAGTTCACCCTTCAAATACTGCCATTTCCCATAGGGGAACTGATCTCCGCCAGCTGGAGATGAATTGCAATTCTGAGAGATCTCCAGGCCTCGCCTGGAGGTTGGCAACCCTATTGATATATGATGGTTAACCAATCAATTGTCCTGGACCCCTCAGCAGCTTGCGATACCATTGACTGTTCTCTCCCTCTGGCCTGCCTGGCTAATATGGGGCTGGCAGGCAGGTAACTAGATGCTTGGGGTCTTCTTCCTGAGCCCTACAGCCAAGGGCTTTCGCAGCAATGTAGGGTTCAGTCTTGAACCCAGAGCTTTGCAACAAGAACATGAAACCACTGGGAGAGATTATCTGGAGATCAGCAGTGCAGTATCAGCAGTATGCAGACAAGGCACATATTTGTCTTTCTTCTTTCCAACAAAATATGGGAAGGCAGGGGAAGCACAAAATTAATGTCTGGAAACAGTCAGGAGGAGTGTTCCCTCTAAGTTGAGTTAGTGTGAGCTAGCTCAGTTTTTTAGCCTCCGGCTCACAGATTTTTGTCTTAGCTCAGGAAGGGTGGCTCCAGAACAAACTACTTTATGCAGAAGCCAAATTGTTCACTCACAACTTTAATGCCAGTAGCTCACAAAGTAGAATTTTTGCTCACAAGACTCCACAGCTTAGAGGGAACATTGGGAGGGGTGGATGTCTGCTTAATAGGATGATACTTAAACCTGGCAAGCTGAAATGCTAAAGGCTGAAGTGGGAACAAAGGTTCCTGTGATATGGGATGGGGTTCCACATACCCCCTGCTAACTTTTGGCCTACTGAACCGTATCAGTCAGGGGACACACTAGAAAATCAAACTATCATGTGATCAGAGAAATAACCTTATTATGTGAGTGGACTCGAGCATCACACTTCTAACACACGCTTCATCAGAAAAGTCACATTTATTATTTTTTTTGCAGTCAAGTTGCAGGCAACGTATGACACCCCTCTAGGATTTTCAAAGCAAGAGACAGACAGAGTGGGTTTGCCATTGCCTGCCTCTGTGTTGCAACCCTGGCATTCCTCGGTGGACTTCCATACAAAAACTAGCCAGGGTCAACCCTGTTTAACATCCAAGATCTAGCCTGGTTCACAAACAATATTTGTCTGATTTTTTTAAAAAGCCAAACAAGGATATAAACCTCCACTTTCCCTAATTCTATGCTATTGCCTCCATGCTCTGTTTAGTTGTTAATAAGGGGGAGGGGGGAGAATAAAACGGAAAAGGCCCACCCCAAGCTGAACCTGCGAAGGGAATGTGACATACAGATGAAGGGCGCTTTTTTTAGCAGCAAGATCTCAGAGTTGATAAACATCAAGTCCGTTTTCTCGTCACCTGGATGCAGACCTTCACAATAAACTATATTTAGAGATGCTAAGCAATGTTGTTGTTTTTAGACAAAAAAAAGAATGCAGCTGACATGAGTTTTTGAGACCAAACTCGTAAAATCATCCACCTAAACTGGCATATGGGAAAAAATTCATTGTAGAGGAATGCGTTCTTATGCACCCTTCATTCTAATATCAGGGAGGGGCTGTGGCTCAGTGACAGAGCATGGGCTAGGCACGCAGGTCCCAGGTTCAATCACCGGCACCTCCTAGGGTTCCTAAGTCCTACCTGTTTGACAGCAGGGAACTCCTGTCCCCGGCCTGGGACTTCCACGTACACGCAGAATGTGCATGCGCTGTGATGACATCACCTGGAAGTGACGACATCACGCTGGGCACATTGGAAGTGACGTCATCACGCTGAGCACCTCCCACTCTTGTCCCCCAAGCACCAAGAATACAGAGCATCACTGCCCCAGACATAAGAACATAAGAGAAGCCATGTTGGATTATGCCAGTGGTCCATCCAGTCCAGCACTCCGTGTCATATAGTGGCAAAACCCCAGGTGCCATCAGGAGGTCCACCAGGGGGCCCAGAACTTCAGAAGACCTCCCACTCTTGCCCCCCGAGCACCAAGAATACAGAGCATCACTGCCCCAGACATAAGAACATAAGAGAAGCCATGTTGGATCAGGCCAGTGGTCCATCCAGTCCAGCACTCTGTGTCACACAGTGGCCAAAACCTGCTATCAGGAGGTCCACCAGGGGGACCAGAACTTCAGAAGACCTCCATAGAGTTTTGGGGGTGATTGCTAGAGCGTCGCCCCAGCAACATGCCCAGCTTGATGACGTCACTTCCGGGTGGCGCCATCATGCTGGGGCAGGCAGCCCAATTGGGCCAGTTCGGGGGTGGGGTTCCCCTCCGTCGGCCGAATCTGGGCTGGCGGATTGGGGACCCCTTTAGCGGAGGATTCCCTGCCCCCTGGGGGGACTTGGCAGCCCTAGCACCTCCCGTTGAAAGATGACACAAAAGACCTGTCTGCCTGAGACCCTGGAGAGTTGCTGCCTGCCTGAGTAGACAAGACTGACCTGTTCACTATAAGGCCGTTTTATTAAAGGAAGGCTCATGGCTCAGTGGCAGAGCCTCTGCTTGGCTTACAGAAGATCCCAGGTTCAATCCGCAGCATCTCCAGTCAAAAGATCTGGCAGAAGGAAATGTGAAAGACCTCAGCCTGAGACTCTGGAGGGCCACTGCCAGTCTGAATAGACAAGACTGGCCTTGACAGGCCAAGGGTCCGATCCAGTCTACGGCAGCTTCATGTGTTCTACAGACTTTGGGTAGAGCTGGCACCATCTGGAGAGCATTAAGCCAGCGTTACAATCTGAAAAAACGGGGGTGGGGGGTGGGCATGGAGTGGCAACAGAGACCCGCTCCCTCTCCCGGGTCAAGAGACAAAGCAAACAATAGCTGAAGACAGGGAAGCACAGGAACTTCCTTGACGGAAAAATCCACTTGACCTGCGGCCTTGCCCATGGTGGCTGTTTTCTTCTGCTCCAAGTGGCTGCTTTCTTCTGCTCCAAAGAGCCGCTCTTTTTGCACCCTTTCTCTGAAGACAGCCCTTCCAAAGAGGGTTTTCTTTGCCTCACTCCAAGGGTTAGGACGGGGGGGGGGGGGGGGGAAGATATACAGTGGGGTGATTTGTGATCCTCCATGACACCTCCTCATGTACCCGCTAATAGAACAGCGCATTCCAATTAAGCCCGGCTGTGGTTATAGCAGATGGCTTTTTACAGTGTGAAAAGTCCATAAACCAAGGCCATTTATAGCTACTTCCCTACTAAAAATTCACATTCTTTTATGTGCAAGTCTAATGCTAGGGTCTTTCCCCCTCCCTTCTTCCCACTTTTTTTTTAAAAAGCTTCCTTTGTTCTTTATAAAAGTGAATTTATATTATTGGCCAGGAAGCGCATGATCGGCAGCCCTGGAAACTGAAGGCCCTTCATCTTTCCCGTAAGTGGTTCTGGCAGTATTAGTGGGAATGTTTCGCAGAGTTATTTGCTGGAATTAAAAGCATGCAGAAGGGCAGGTGGAGAGTTCAGCCACTTGGTTTCATTCAGAGCAGCTCTGGCAGGAACACGAACCAGCTGAAAAACCCCCAAATTTAATTTGCAGAACTGGATGGGGGGGGGGGGGATTGAGGTTTGTTTTTGGCAGCCTCGTCCTGTTCGGATTGTTGTCCCCCGGCATCCCCAAATCCTCCCCATACAGAGAAATTCTCAAAAGGCTGGGTGCTGCACCCAGTGCGAAATCCTGCATACAGGTGGTGCAACTGCAGAAGAACAAAATGTACACAACCCCTGGACATCAAAGATATCTCACACGGTTTGCTCCCTTTGGTCAAGAAGTTTTGTGAAAGGGCCATAATGTGGTGCTGTAGCTCCTACTGAGAGAGCCAGTTTGGTGTAGTGGTTAGGAGCGCAGTCTCTATAATCTGGGAGAACCGGGTTTAATTCCCCTCGCCTCCACATGCAGCTGCTGGCGTGACCTTGGGTCAGTCCCAAGTTCTCTCAGAGCTGTTCTCTCAAGCGCAGTCCTCTCTCAGCCCCACCTACCTCACAGGGTGTCTGTTGTGGGGTTGGGGAAGGGAAAGGAGTTTGTAAGCCGCTCTGAGACTCCTCCGGGTAGTGCAGGGCGGGGTATAAATCCAATCTCTTCTTCTACGAGCCCAGGCACAAATTCTGGTATCTCCAGTTGATGAGATCTCAGGTAAGAGGGCTGGGAAAGACCATACAGCCGGTGTCCCCAACACAGCACCTGTGGGCGCCATGTTACCCACTGATACTTTTTCTGGCGCCGGCCAAGAGGTTGGGGGGGGGGGGGCAGGTAGATCTTTTGCCCAGCAGGGCTTCTGACTGACTATTGGAAGTTTGATTGGCTGTGCAGAATTTTTAAAATACTGCTTTGGCGGCAGCCACCACTACCGCACAAGGATTGACACTGTAGGACTGAAGTTAAGCTGCGGCCATCATTTGGTGGCTGCCTCCGTCTCCCCCGGCAGCTATTTGGGGGGCAGCCGTTTTGTTGCTGCGCCCACCGTGCCGTGTCGGAAACCCAAAGGTGCCCACAAACTCCGAAAGGTCGGGGATCCCTGCCATGGAGGGTGTCTGCCAAACAGTACTGGGCTATATGGACCAAGTTACCCAACTCCAAGTAAAACGCCTCTTTATGTTATTGCCATGCCTAGGCTCCATGATGGAGGGACTTCCTGGAACTCAGAACCCGTCATCAGCTCCTTCCCGTGTTCACTGCTGACCACATTAACAGTTGGGGTGGTTTAAGAATGGAACCTCCCATTCCACAATTCTTTCAGCGTACACTTGTGGGTAGAACGTGCAATCTCAGAGACAACACGATCTCTTCTTGTTAGACTTGGATACGACAACTGCCAAGCTTTTACGGACAAAAGATACAGGCTGGGTTGTGTCGCCAGTAGCAAAAGGTGAATGTATGAATACTCCACATGCATGATGCTTTAAGTTCACGGATTCAGCCAGGGAGAAAGGGAGCAGAGATTCATTCGGAGCCCAAAGGGCGTGGTCTTAATACCTCTCTACGTAACATCAGACGAGGAGAAATCTCGGGGGGGGGGGGGAGACACTGGCCTTCCCGCTTCCCACCCTCCCCGCACACAGAAGCTGCTGGCGGCACGCCAAGACTGCAGTGCGGAACAGCGAGAATCCGATTCTAATCGGACCATGTTATTTGGCAAGGCCAGAAGCCTTTATACATATATTTTATTTATTTCCTCCAAATGCTAGAGATATGGGACGCCGTCTCTGGGAACACGCTGTCATTCACTTTTGCCTAATGAGGGAAATGTTATTAGGAACAACCAATGATAGAATGACAAGCAAGCTATTTCCATTTTAAAAAATACCTTTGTTCTAATGAGGATTTTAAACAATACTGTTGTCCGCGATTCAAATCCGTGCACAGAGCAAACGAAGGTCACTGTAGTTTGTATTCAGCCAAGGCACAGCCTAGGCAAGAGGTCGGGGGTGCCAAAATGTATAAATCCCAAATATCAGGAAGGCAGTAAATTATTTAAAGCATGCATAATTTAGTTCACTTCCAATGTCCTCTCTTTTTGTAAATTAAGACTCTTTTTGTGGGGAGTAGAGTGCGAACAGAAGACGACCAGGGGAAGTAAAGGCAGGGTCACAATAGGGACGCACATTTAGAGGGATTCTTCCGGCTGACTCTAGGTCTGTAGACAGGATTTTGTGGCTTGTGGGGCAAAATTTTTTTCTGGTGGGGCTGAAGTTTTCGGCGCAGAAAGAAAAGCCATCGAGCCAACAGGAAGCTGTTACTGGGACAGATCTCTAAATTGCAAACTGTCATCCACTTTCGATGACAATTCTTAGCTGCTGCAAGTTCATCATTTCTGCCAGCCTAAGCAACAATTCTGAAAACAAGCCGACAGAAGGGTGTGTGTGTATGATGACTTCTAGAGTCAAGAAAGCTGACACTTAGGCAGAAAAACTCTCTTAAAGGAGACCAGTTTCTTGACACAGAGTTAGAAGGGGTCCTAGAGGTCACCTACTCCAACCCCCTTGCTCAGTGTGGGAACTAGTCAACTATAGCACCCCACGCTACTTAACGGAGTTCATGCCTTTTTAGAAAAATGTTTTAAAATGATTGAAAAAAGCATTTACAGGAGAAAATCTGCGGGGCCGTGCCTTTTAAAAAAGGGGGCAGAGTCCCTAAAAGCCTCACCATAGCTATGGGCCTGGCTGACTCCAACCCCAAACAAAGGAAACCCCCACACAGTGAGATTTTGACTGGCCCACACCTTTTCAAAGAAGGATTGGCCCTGGTTAGTACTTGCGTGGGCGTCCACTGGGGAAGTGTAGGGTCACTCCACTGAGGCAAGCAATGGTAAATCACTTCCAAAAGTGAAAAGAGTTTCCCCCATTTGGGGAAATCGCAGGAGTCAGCACACCCCTGAAAATCCAACAGCGTCAGAATAAATTGGCTGTGACTTGACGGCATTTCCCACTACCTGCCTCTGACCAGTGTTCCCTCTAAGCTGAGTTAGTGTGAGCTAGCTCACAGTTTTTTAGCCTCCGGCTCACAGATTTTTGTCTTAGCTCAGGAAGGATGCCTCCAGACTCCGACTTGGCCCAGTCTCATCAGATCTTGGGAGCTAACCAGAATCGACCCTGGTGAGTACTAGGATGGGAGACCACTGAGAAAACCCAGAGTAGCTATGCAGAGGCAGGCAATGGCAAACCGCGTCTGAACACCTCTGGCCTCGGAAACCATACAGGGTCCCTGTAAGTCAGCGGCAACTTGACGGTAGTTCCAACCGCCACGGAAACTGGGCAGACTCATGCCACCGGTTCTTCCTTGGAAAAGACACTTGCAAGATGCCACGGGTTTTGGCACACATAAATATTGTTGGAACTGAAACGTTGGATCCAATGGAGAGGGGACAGATTACAAAGTAAGCTGGAAACATTTGCAAGAAACCAAATCCCGGTCAACTTGTGGTATGCCCCCTCCCAGCCCGGTGGATCAGGTACCATTATTTACACAACGGGAATTTTGGCACAGCTTTCATAAATACATGGATGTGCACAGAGACGCACAAACAACACGCTCACACAACCACAGACATACATGACTCTGACCACAAGAGACATGCATGACAGGGGAGAAAGCTCAGAAAGAAAGAAAAAAACATGCAGAATCAGACAGCCTGGGCAAAGCGACTCCCCCCCCATAACCCCCCCAAAGCTATCATACTCTCAAAGAGAATTAGGGAGGGGGGAGAACAGCACGACTAGAGACCTGCTTCTAGACACACTCACTGTTGGAGGTGTGGTTTCGGCTACTCTCCGCAGGGGTGGCGTGGTTCTCGACTGGCCCTTCGGGGACGGCCCTTCCTGACGGCGAACGGGAAACCAAAAGGAAGGATGAGGAGAAGAGAAAGGGAAACAGCGCGAGGGGAGGGGCGGCAATAGAAGGGGAGGGGAGTATCTTTAATTGAGCGCTAAAAGCGGAACAAAAACACACACAGTGGACAAAGTCTGAGCACAGTGGCACCTTTGGTGTCGTGGTTGAGTGCGCGGACTCTGATATGGGAGAACCAGGTTTGAGTCCCCACTCCTCCACTTGCAGCCGCTGGATGACCTTGGGCAAGCCATAGTTCTCTCAAGGGCAGTCCTCAAAAGAGCTCTCTCTCAGCCCCGCCTACCTCACAGGGTGTCCGTTGTGGGGAGGGGAAGGGAAAGGAGTTTGTAAGCCGCTCTGAGACTCCAAGAGAGTGAAGGGCTGGGTATGAATCCAATCTCGTCTTCTTCTTCTTCTTGAAGACGAACAAAGTTTCATTCAAGGTAGAAGCTTTCGTGTGCACGCACACGAAAGCTTCTACCTTGAATAAAACTTTGGGTGCCCCTGGACTCAAACTTTGTGCTGCTGCTTCAGACCAACAGGGCGACTCACCTGAGTCTCTCCTCACGGAAGGCAACGCAGAGTGATGAACAACAAGGGCTTGGTCCTAAGCAAACAATCTATTGCTGGTTTTTAGGAGAGAGGTGTGAGAGATCCTTTGGACTTTGACATCCGGGGCAGTTCCCCATCGTGAGTCCATCAAAACCCTAATGAAAGATCTCACTGACCGTCTTTCTTCCACCCGGAGAACAGCGTGAAAACTTAGCAGACGATTCACTGCGACATGGCCTGTGGACTTTCGCAAAACTGCACGGTTCGTTCCTGGCGTACCCGGGTGGAGAATGACATTCGGTTATTGCTAAATTGGTCCGTGTGGAAGCCCAGCCTAGCAATTGGCCGGGTTCTGTGATGTCACGGAATGTTTCTAAAGACTGTAACTGTCGGAGAGAAAGGCAGCTTTGGTGAACTGCATCAGGGGTGATTACATAGGGAAGAAAGGCAACGAATTGAACCTTCAAGGGTGGGAGGGGATACACAAATATTTGGGTGATAACCAGGGGTCATTTTGTAGAAAAAGAGGTGCAGGAGCTCATTAGCATAACTTATTTGCATAACTCATTTGCACAACTCATTTGCATATGCCACACCCCCTAACATACCGGAAGTGTGTCAGAAGGCAACACCCACCCCTCAGGCTCCACTCCACAGGTGAGTCAAACTGACCTGCTCTTCCTCCATTCCCTTCCCCATCCAATACTTTGTGCAATAACAATAAGCGTCAAGAACACACCCTCATTCTCTTCCTGCTCCCTTGAAACCACCGGATTTCAAGTAGACTTGAGATACCAGGGACATGTGCACCAACCCATCCCTTTCCCTCCCCCTCCCCACAACAAGACACCCTGTGAAGTAGGTGGGGCTGAGAGAGGTCTTTTCAGAACTGCTCATGAGAGAACACCTCTGAGAGAACTTGTGACTGGCCCAAGGTCACACCAGCAGCTGCATGTGGAGGAGTGGGGAATCAAACCTGGTTCTCCCAGATTAGAGTCCAACTCCTGACCACTACACCAAACTGATAAGGTGGAAGCTGCTGAACGGTTGGTGAAATTTCTCCAGTACTTATGTGCCATGTGCCCAGATAAAAAATGGTATCCTTAGAAAATTTATATGCCACCTTGAGCAAGTCTCTGGAAAAGCAGCACACAGTCATAAAAGGAACAATGATAAAATTATCAATATTAAAACAAAACATTAAAAACAATAAAGACCCTAGCAGGGCTTTCCCCGGGGCGCTGCGCCTCTGCACTGCTTGAGGAAGCCAAGGAGGGGGCGGGGCTTGGTCATGTGCTGCGCTCCTGTGCGCTCCCGCTCCAATGGAGCCCTGGTGATAACAGTCGCAGAAGAGCAAAACACACAACTTGACAAAAAACGTTCCTTTCCAAACCAAGGGAACTGCTGATGGCCAGCCAGGGGTTTGATCCCGAGACTCAGTAATTATTAAAATACTGGGGAGGGGGATGACTATCTCCTACTCTGGAGGAGGCATCATAGATGCTAAACGTAGCTATATCCACCCTCCGAATTTGGGATTCCAGCCTCGCCCCAGGTCTTCCCTCCCAACGCCATCTAACACCACATAGCGAGAACATCTTTCCGTCACCTGAGCAACGGCTTGTAATTCCGCCCCCGACAGGCACTATATAAATCCATATTTCCCTGTAAATATCTCCACACAAATCTGTCTCGATCTCAATACAGAGGCAGTAATCCAAGCTTAGCTCCGCTCACGCCGCGCAGGCCCATTTACACACGCACAAACACACACGCCACTGGCACAAACCGCTCAGGGCGGGTGCTCTTTCAAGTCGGTGCGGCCTCTTTAAAATGCAAGGGCGCTGTCTGGCTGGTGGGGAACGGTGACATTCCCCTGCCCTATATCACGAGCCGTGTTTGCGGGCCGAGCCCAGGCGGCTTCCGCTCCCTCGCCTCGACTAGCAGTGATTAAACTTTGGGGCCGGCACGTTATTTGTTTTGCCCCTTGGATTTCCGCGGCATTTGGTTCTAATAGCGACACCATTAAAACGAAAGATCAAAGACAGCTCAGCAGGCGCCTTCCTGTTTTGCAGGACCGCGCGGCGCACAGAATTTCCTTGTCCTTCTCCCTCTTTGCCTTCCGTGAGCCTAAAGCCAGGTGGTTTACTTTTTAAAAAAATATTCTAAATATCCTAAATCAGTGGTGGCAAACCTATGGCACGCGTGCCAGAGGCGGCACTCAGAGCCCTCTCTGTGGGCACGCACACCGTTTGGGCACTCAGTCTCTAAAAGGAAAAAGACGACACAGACTCGAGGCTGGGCTGCTCTCAAACTTACAAAGTATGAGCCAAGGTTAGACAAATTATCAGCATGCATACAACAGCAAAAATCACATTAATTGTTCAAAAGCAGGCCAAATGCAAACTTTTACCTTTCAATAAAAAGTTTGTATAATTAAAAGCTCTGTTATTGTGTTTTTCTTTTAAGACCAAAAGATGTCAATGAGTTCTTTTTTCTAAACTAAAACCTCAGTATTCAGGTTAAATTGTCGTGCTGGCACTTTGCGATAAATAAGTGGGTTTTGGGTTGCAGTTTGGGCACTTGGTCTCTAAAAGGTTTGCCATCACTGTCCTAAATCATCCAACACGCTCACATGACCAGCCACATTAACCACCTTTTCCTACCTCTTCAGGTATCTGAAGAAGTGAGCAGGGACTCATGAAAGCTCATTAAAAGGTAAAGGTTTCCCTTGCTCGAAAGCCAGTCGAACCCAACTCTAGGGGGCAGTGCTCATCTCCAAGCCAAAGAGCCAGCGCTGTCCGAAGACGTCTCCGTGGTCATGTGGCCGGCATGACTAGACCCCGAGGCGCACAGAACGCGGCTACCTTCCCACCAAAGCGGTACCTATTTATCTTCTTGCAATTTCTCGCTTTCGAACTGCTAGGTTGGCAGGAGCTGGGGCCAGAGATGGGAGCTCACTCTGTCACGCGGCACTCAGGTCCTGAACTGCCAATCTACCAATCTTCCGGGCTGCAGCTCAGCATCTTAACCACTGAGCCACTGCGGCCCCATAAAAGCTCATACCCTACCACAAATTTGATTAGTCTTTAGGGTGCTACTGGACTCTTTTCTACTGCTACAGACAGACTAACACGACTCCCCATCTTGATTCATCCTTCCCCCTGAACAGCATCTGCGGTTTCTGAAGCTGAGAACATGAATGTTGTTATCTTGAACACAGGAATCTGCCTTACCCTGCATCAGACTAGTGGTCCATCAGGGTCGGTATTGTCTACTCAGACTGGCAACAGCTCTCAAGAGTCTCAGGGTGAGGTCTTTCCCATCACCTCCTGCCTGGTCCTTTTTTAACTGGGGATGCTGGGGATTGAACCTGGGACCTTCTGCATGCCAAGCAGATGCTCTATCACTGAGCCACAGCTCCTCTTTACAGCTCTCCAGGGTCTCAGGGTCCGGGGTCTCCAGCTCTCCAGAGGTCTTTTCCATCAGCTCCTGCCTGGTCCTTTTAACTGGAGATGCTGGGGATTGAACCTGGGACCTTCTGCATGCCAAGCAGATGTTCTACCATTGAACCACAGCCCCTCTTTACAGGCCTCCAGGGTCTTAGGTGGAGGGTCTTTCCCATCACCTTCTGCCTGGTCCTTTTAACTGGAGATGCTGGGGGTTGAACCTGGGACCTTCTGCATGCCAAGCAGATGTTCTACCACTGAGCCACAGCCCCTCTTTACAGGCCTCCAGGGTCTCAGGTGGAGGGTCTTTTCCATCACCTTCTGCCTGGTCCTTTTAACTGGAGATGCTGGGGGTTGAACCTGGGACCTTCTGCATGCCAAGCAGATGCTCTATCACTGAGCCACAGCTCCTCTTTACAGCTCTCCAGGGTCTCAGGGTCCGGGGTCTCCAGCTCTCCAGAGGTCTTTTCCATCAGCTCCTGCCTGGTCCTTTTAACTGGAGATGCTGGGGATTGAACCTGGGACCTTCTGCATGCCAAGCAGATGTTCTACCATTGAACCACAGCCCCTCTTTACAGGCCTCCAGGGTCTCAGGTGGAGGGTCTTTTCCATCACCTTCTGCCTGGTCCTTTTAACTGGAGATGCTGGGGGTTGAACCTGGGACCTTCTGCATGCCAAGCAGATGTTCTACCACTGAGCCACAGCCCCTCTTTACAGCTCTCCAGGGTCTCAGGCGGAGGTCTTTCCCATCACCTCCTGCCTGGTCTTTTTAACTGGAGATGCTGGGGACTGAACCTGGGACCTTCTGCATGCCAAGCAGATGTTCTACCATTGAACAACAGCCCCTCTTTACAGACCTCCAGGGTCTCAGGTGGAGGGTCTTTCCCATCACCTTCTGCCTGGTCCTTTTAACTGGAGATGCTGGGGGTTGAACCTGGGACCTTCTGCATGCCAAGCAGATGTTCTACCACTGAGCCACAGCCCTTCTTTACAGCTCTCCAGGGTCTCAGGCGGAGGTCTTTCCCATCACCTCCTGCCTGGTCCTTTCAACTGGAGATGCCGGGGATTGAACCCAGGACCTTCTGCATACCAAGCAGATGCTCTACCACTGAGCCTCAGCCCCTTCCAAACAACCCTGATTTCTTCAAGCACGGAGTCCCCGGCGCCCTCACCTTTGCTCCCAGGGCAGCTATGCCATCCGCAAGACCTCCACAATCCCACCAGAAGGAACATCATGTTTAAAACTGTGGCAGCTGAACCCCTCCCTAGATGTGAGATACCACTGGTGGCTCTAGACATCTACTTTCACCCCCTCAAATGGGAAAAAAACCCTGCTCTAGATTTCCATTTCACCTCAATGAGTATGTTAAACTAACCCCAGTGGTTGGGTAGGCCCAGCATGTGCTGGGAACTTGCCACCAGCCATTTCAACAACAACTTCATGGAGGATACGCTCATGGACAAGGATGGGGCTATCAGTAGCTACAAATCAGTACCTGAGGCAGTATGTGTTGGAAGTTCCAGATACGATGTCTCAGACCTCCAGAGTGAGTGGCAAGAGAGACCAGATAGCAGATAGGCACCCTGTCCTGTCCTTCCTGTGTTTATTCTTCTGCCACTGTCCCCTTTGAAATGCAGACTGTGTTCTCAGGGACCAATTTCCCCTTCCTTCCTTTCTCTCACTCACATGCAGATGAAGACAAGCCCCAGACTGAGAGTTCCTATCTTTACCTTGTGCCTAATAGCCACTGATGGACCTCTGCTCCATATATTTCTCCAATTGCCTCTTGAAGCTGTCTATGCTTGTAGCCGCCACCACTTCCTGCGGCAATGAATTCCACGTGTTCATGACTCTTTGGGTGAAGAAGTGCTTCCTTTTATCTGTTCTAAACTTACTGCTCATTAGTTTTATGGCGTGCCCACAAGTTCCTGTATTGTGAGAAAGGGAGAAAAGTACTTCTTTCTCTACTTTCTCTATCCCACCCATAATTTTGTAAACCTCTATTATGTCACCCCTCAATTGTCATTTATTCAAGCTAAAAAGCCCTAACCTCTTTAACCTTTCTTCATACGGAAGGTGTTCCATCCCCCTAATCATTTTAGTTGACCTTTTCTGCACCTTTTCCATTGCTATAATATCTTTTTTGAATTGCGGTGACCAGAACTGTACACAGTATTCCAAATGAGGCCGCACCACAGATTTGTACAGGGGCATTATGATCCTGGCTGATTTGTTTTCAATCCCCTTCCTAATTATCTCCAGCATAGCATTTGCCTTTTTTATTGCAGTCGCACACTGAGTTGACATCTTCAGTGAGTTATCTACCACGACTCCAAGACCTCTCTCCTGGTCAGTTACTGACAGTTCAGACCCCATCAATGTGTATTTATAGTTGGGATTTTCGGCTCCAATGTGCATCACTTTGCACTTACCCACGTTGAACCCCATTTGCCACGTTGATGCCCACTCGCCCATCCTTGACAGATCCCTTTGGAGTGCCTCACAGTCCTCCCTGGTTCTTACCACCCTGAACAACTTCATGTCATCTGCAAGCTTAGCTGCTTCACTGCTTACTCCCAACTCCAAATCATTAATGAACAAGTTAAAAAGCACTGGACCTAGTGCCGAGCCCTGCGATACCCCACTGCTTACCACCTTCCACTGTGAAAACTGCCCATTTAGACCACGCTCCACTGACTTTAGAACCTTAGCTTGTTATTTAGTTTTGACTTTGCATATCTTAAAGCACCTGCATCGTGTTACATGTTAATTTGCTGTTCAGCATCTGTCTATAAGTTTGAATTCTACCTTCCACTCCGATGTATTTGACAAAGTGTGCAGACACACGAAAGCTCATACCTTGAATAAACCTTTGTTGGTCTTAAAGATGCCACTGGACTCTAAATTTGTTCTCCGTTTCCTGTTAATTAACCAGTTTTTAATCCACAAGAGGACTTGTCCTCTTGTCCCATGACAGCAGAGTTTACTTAGGAACCTTTGATGAGGAAGGTCATCAGAAGCTTTCTGGAAGACTAGGTAAACATGTTTTAAAATTCTGGCTCACATCCTCTAGGATATCATCCACCCATACGAGTCTGCTTCCTTTGAGGCTGAATTAGAATTCCCCTTCCAACCAGAAATATCCGGGGGCCTCAAGAAAAGCTATTTGACCTCTCTAACTGGTCACAGAGCAGAAAGCCTACGCCTGAAAGTGCCGTCCAGCATTAACAGCTTTGCTCAAAGAGGTCTGAATTACATTTCCAGTCGGACACTGGGACAGCTGCGGGCTGTTGTGAGAATCCTCACAATGTATGTAAGTTTGCCTCCTGAATGAATCAAACCATATGCTTATGCCTGAGCCAAACTAGTAACTTGCTTTCTGCTACTAGAGCAAGACTCCCAGAAGGCCTTGCAGAAGCAACCTGCTTGCACGCAGCCTGGGAAACAGGAACCACACAGGTCTGTGAAGCCTTTGTGAAGGCAACTGGAGGTGCCATAAAGTTAAAATCCCAAGCCATAAGGTCTGTGTCAGGGAAGACCCCTGACCAGAAACCCCTCAATTAACTACGCAAGAGAATGAAAGGGCATCTCCTTTCACACCCTCCTTTGCACTTTGGGGATAACGCGGGAGGCACTGTGTTATCTCACAGTAAAAGAACACTGAGAAACTTTTTGACCCACTGATCCCAATGTCATAATTTAGAATGTGAAGTGTTTTTATAACATGCTCTGTAAACATTTTATGATCTCCCTTGTCAGCAAGAAAAAGAACATCCCATGTGCATCAAACATCTTATTGAAGTCAGAATGATGTAATGCAGGGGTCATTTCGTAGAAAAAGAGGGGCAGGAGTTCATTAGCATAACTCATTTGCATAACTCATTTGCATATGCCACACCCCCTAACATACCGGAAGTGTGTCAGAAGGTGACACCCACCCCTCAGGCTCCATTCCACAGGTGAGTCAAACTGACCTGCTCTTCCTCCATTCCCTTCTCCATCCAATACTTTGTGCAATAAAAATAAGCGTCAAGAACACACTCCCATTCTCTTCCTGCTCCCTTGAAACCACCAGGTTTCAAGTAGACTTGAGATACCCAGGACATATGCACCACCCATCCCTTCCCCTTCCCCTCCCCACAACAAGACACCCTGTGAGGTAGGTGGGGCTGAGAGAGGTCTTTGGAGAACTGCTCATGAGAGAACAGCTCTGAGAGAACTTGTGACTAGCCCAAGGTCACACCAGCAGCTGTATGTGGAGGAGTAGGAAATCAAACCCGGTTCTCTCAGATTAGAGTCCAACTCCTGACCACTACACCAAACTGATAAGGTGGAAGCTGCTGAAGGGTTGGTGAAATTTCTCCAGTACTTATGTGCCATGTGCCCAGATAAAAAATGGTATACTTAGAAATCTTATTTGCCACCTTGAGCAAGTCTCTGGAAAAGCAGCACACAGTCATAAAAGGAACAATGATAAAATTATCAATATTAAAACAAAACATTAAAAACAATAAAGACCCTAGCAGGGCTTTCCCCGGGGCGCTGCGCCTCTGCACTGCTCGGGGAAGCCGAGGAGGGGGCGGGGCTTGGTCATGTGCCCGCCCCCTGGGCTCCTCACTCCCGGAGCTGTGCTCCGGTGCGCTCCCGCTCCAACGGACCCCTGATGTAATGATTCAGTGTGTCAGTCTTCAGCAAACCTTTTGATCTTTGGGTATTCTGTCCCTGTACTCTGTAACTTGGCGCACTCAGAGAGACACGGGAGGACTCCGTCCCATGCTTCTTGCAGTGTGGCCAGGGTTTTTCATGGAGGAATGGGGAAGGCGATACCCTCCATATGCCTCTGATGGCACAGTCTCTTTTGTCTGTATGTCTGCTTTGTTTCTGTGCTTTATTTTAAGTTCTGTTATCTTTAAGAATGTAATTTTGCAAGGCTTAACCTTGGTACTAACAATTTAATAAACTTTCTATCGTGTTTAGGAATCCTGTGTGAGTCTTCTCTGGGTCACCGCCTTCAAGGAGGGGCCCTGTCTTTCGTTTCGTTTCCTTACCCGCCCCTTTGGTAAGTGGAGGCCAACACCATGACTTGAAAGAACCCGGTTCTGGGGAAGGGGTCCAAGGGGTGACCCTGTCACGATTCCCACCACACGGGCAACGTCAGACGGGCGCAGAAAAGAGACAGACAGGAAAAGAGATCCCCACTTTCGCTCCACATCTTGGGGGATTCGGGACAGAACATTTTTAGAACTTAGAAGCCTTCTCAGCAATGCTCCCTCTATGCTGTGGAGTCTGGTGAGCAAAAATTCTACTTGGTGAGCTACTGGCATTAAAGTTGTGAGCGAGCCATTTGGCTGCTGCAGAAATCAGTTTGCTCTGGCGCCACATCCTTCCTGAGCCAGTCTGGTGTAGTGGTTAAGTGCGCGGACTCTAATCTGGGAGAACCGGGTTTGATTCCCCACTCCTCCACTTGCACCTGCTGGATGACCTTGGGCAAGCCATAGCTCTGTACCAGCTGTTCCCTCAAGGACAGCTTGGGAAAGAGCTCTCTCAGCCCCACCTACCTCACAGGGTGTCTGTTGTGGGGAGGGGAAGGGTGTCTGTTGTGGGGAGGGGAAGAGTTTGTAAACCACTCTGAGACTCCAAGTGAGTGAAGGGCGGGGTATAAATCTAATCTCTTTTCTTCTTCTTCCTCTTCTTCTTCCTGAGCAGAGACAAAAATGTGTGAGCTGGAGGCTAAAAAGCTGTGAGCTGGCTCACACTAACTCAGCTTAGAGGGAACACTGCTCCTCAGTGGCACCAAAGGGCAAGAGGTCGGGCGCAACGGATGACACGGTGTCCTGCTCGTGCTACCTCTGTTTATGCAAAACGACTTTTTATTTTCCCTCTATCCACCACACAAAGCTAAGAAGAAGAACTGCGAACTCTGGGCTGGGTAATTCCTGGAGATTTGGGGGTGGAGCCTGGAGAGAATGAGATTTGGGGAGGGGAGGGGAGGGGAGGGGGGGGAAGCACAGAGCCCGCCCTCCAAAGCAACCAGTTTCTCCAGGGAAACTGTTCTCTGTTCTCTGGAGATCAGCCGTGATTCCAGATCTCCCGGTCCCACCTGGAGGCTGGCAACCCTACTAAGAACAACAAGTGACATTCAAAAGAAAGATGCTACCCAAACAACAAACTGGTATTGATCCTACAGCAAAAATAAAACAGCATTTGTCAGATTGAAGGTGCTCAGAGAGTCGGCTCCATTTCTCATTAACGGATCGTTCCCCCTCCTGATAGCGCCCCCCCCCCACCGCTGCCCCACTGCTCGGGGGGGGGGGACGCACAGTCACCCGGCTTTCAGAGAGAGGAGCACCAGGGACCCTTGGGGAAGAGGTCAGGTGTCAGAAAGAGAGATGCGCGGCAGGATTTAAAGGTTGTGCATTAAGATAAATCTATAGAAAAGCCTTTGCAAAAAGCTCCCAACGAATATAAATGGCCCACGGTACATATTTTATAATGCGCTCGGCATCGCCTCGCCCGGCTCCGTGTCCATCGTTTTGGAGCAGAGCCCCCCCCCCCCCCCCCGGGACAACTCTCAGGCTGTGCGTGTCCAGCATCCGCAACTGTGGCTCAATTATTTTTACCATTTCCATCTTATTGAGCCGCACCCCAAAGGTGAGGGGGCTGGGTTACAGCGGCAAACCTCTAAAGCTACATAAATCAAAATACTTGCCGACAGATTAAACCCCCCCACCCCCACCCCCACGCTTAAGGCAGAACTTCCTCCTGAAGTGCCACACCATTTCTTCTTTGTTAATGGAGATAATTTTTTAATGAGAAGACCAGAGTCACTGGAAAATGCTGACCAGAAAAAGAGGAAGACGCCACAGGAGGTGGCCTGGCTCGAGCAAGGAAGCCACAAAGGCCCTCTGTTCGCAAGATCTGAGCCAGGCTGCTCACAACAGGGTGTTTTGGTGGTCCTCTCTCCGCCCCACCCACCTCACAGGGTGTCTGTCTGTTGTGGGGAGGGGAAGGGAAAAGGAGTTTGTAAGCCGCTCTGAGACTCCCTTGGGGAGTGGAGGACGGGGTATAAATCTCTTCTTCTTCGTCTTCTTAATTCATAGCCAGAAGTCACTTTATGGCATTTCACACACACACAGCCTGGGGGGGGCGGGGAGAAACTTCACTTTGGTGTAGTAGTTAAGACCGAGGACTCAAATCTGGGAGAACCATGTTTGATTCCTCACTCCTCCTCCATATGCAGCTGCTGGAGTGACCATGGGCCAGTCACAAGTTCTCTCAGAACTGCTCTCTCACGGGGAGTCCTCGAAAGAGCTCTCTCAGCCCCACCTCCCTCACAGGGTGTCTGTTGTGGGGAGGGGAAGGGAAAGGAGATTGTACGTCATTTCCGAGTGAAGGGCTAGGGTATAAATCCAGCCTCTTTTTCTTCAGAATACCTTAGATTTTGTAACTTCATTTCCATGGGGGGGGGGGGAGAAAGACAGACAGACAGACACACGCACACACAGAGAGAGAAAGACAGACAGACAGACAGACAGAGAGCGCACCCAGACTTCCAGCCACAGGTTTGCTGGTCACAGAAAAAATAAAGAGGAACCCTGGGTAAACGCAGCCTTCAAAACCTTGCTTTGCAAAGCGTGAAGGATGACTCAGGGAAATGAATACACACCAATGAATATTTAATTTATTTCCTTACTTTATCTATACCCCACATTTCTCCTCGGCGCCAACCCAAACCAGCTTACATTTTTCTTCCCTCTTCTGTTTTACCCTCACAACAACCCTGTGAGTTTGGTTAGGCTGAGTATGTACGACTGACCCCAAGCCACCCAGCGAGGTTCCATGGCAGAGTGGGGATTCGAACCTGGGTCTCCCAGAGCCTAATCCAAGGTTCGAAGCACTATGTCACACTGGCACTCACGCATACTACTTATTTTTATTTACTTTATTTAGATCCCGCTTTCCTCCCCCATGGGGAAACGAAGTGGCTTCCATTATTCAACTCTTCCCCGTTTTACCCTCACAACAACCCTATGAGGTAGGTGTGTAATTGGCCCAAGGTCACCCAGAAAGCCTCCATGGCACAAGAGCAGATTTGAACCTGGGTCTTTCAGATCCTAGTCTGAGGCTCTAACCACAGTGGCTCTCACACATGTATGTTTGTATGCTGGATGACCTTGGGCAAGCCATAGTTCTCTCAGAGCTGTTCCCTCAAGGGCAGTCCTCAAAAGAGCTCTCTCAGCCCCGCCTACCTCCCAGGGTGTCTATTGTGGGGAGGGGAAGGGGAAGGAGACTGGAAGCCGCTCTGAGACTCCTTCAGGTAATTAACAGCGGGGTATAAAAATCAACTCTTCTTCTTCTTCTTCATAACAACTGCTGTGAAACTATCAAAATTCTGACACTAGCATTTTATTATATTTATGGTTTAAATGGTTTTAGAATTGTTTAATTGTTGCTGTTAATCTATTTTATGTGTATTGGGAAATTTTAGGTCATTTTTGTGTAAGCCACCCTGAGCCAGCTTTGGCCTGGCGGGCAGGGTAGAAATTTAATAAATCAAATCAAATCCAAAATAATAATTCTTCTCCTTCTCCTCCTTGTGTACATACACACACAGTGCATAAGCAAGAGAGTCAGGCGCGATACCAGAGTCCACTAGAAACCCAACTCCAGTGCCTTCACACACACCCCCTCCCAAAACCGGCTATCACAACAAAGCCAGCCCTAACTTGGAAGTGGATAGGGGAGAAAACTGCTTTGGCAAGTCCCCTCCGTGTGCCTACAGTTTCCTCTCGGGAGGCCAGCAGAGATCCAATTTTTTTAATGCATCCACAGACAACTGAGAATGACAGATTGCCCATAACCCATTCCAAAACCTCCCTGCCGAACGTGACAGAAAACCCGCCACGAGGCAGCTTGCAGCCCTCGACAGGAATCCTTTCAAGGCAGCTGAGAGCATAAAAGGGAGGAGTCCGGGGTCACAAGGGACCGGCTGCATCGACGCTGCCTCTAGCTGCATGCATGCAGCCCTCGCTGAAAGATAAATTAATAGCATGTCGGTGCAAGGAGCCAAGCCAGCGCTGCAGAGCACATTCAGTGCAGCAAAGCACGCCACTGTTGAGAATCGACAATGCCAAACAGGCCTGATTCATTCATCGGGGGAAGCCCGTGATGACTCCCACCGGGCGTGCTCACTTGAGGTTTAGCAAAAAGTTCAACGGTGAACTCTGGGTGCGTCTTGCTTCCAACTTACGGCGACCCTATGAATGCATGACCTCCAAAATATTCTCTCGTTAACAGCCTTGCTCAGGTCTTGCAGACGGAGGGGCCTTTGTGGCTTCAGGTTAGGTCTTCCTCTCTTCCTCTGCTTTCGACTTTTCCTAGCATTATTGTCATTTCCTTCTCTTCTCATAATGTGAGCAAAGTACAATGGCTTCAGCTTAGCCATATTAGCTTCTAGGGAGAGTTGAGGCTTTCTCTACTGGAACACAGCCAGAGTAAGGCAACAGAGCTAGGCCACAGAGCAAGGCAACAGAGCTAGATTCAGTCCAGGGATCAAATACTGGTTTAGCAGCAATCAGAGTTTATGGGTTGTTCCAGAAAGCAGAGTCAAGGCCATCCGAGGTCGTTGATCAGCAAGGTTCAGGGAGGTCCGAAAAGCAAAACTGAGGGTCAGTCCAAAGGTCACAGGAGACAGGCGGAGTCCAGAGTTGTGACTGCAAACTTCACAGGGTTGTGATCAGTTGCTCCCACAATCTGCAGTTCTCCAGTTCTGATTCAGATAGGCAATCTTTAACAAGACTGATTTACAGCCATCTGCTCAGAGGGGCTACTGCATTTACTCAGAACTGCTAGCATTAAGCAGCTGGCACTGAGCCAAGAGGCAAGCACTCTGCCTGCGTGTCCTTAAGTCTTGTCGGAGCTTTTCCCTTCGCTGTTCAATTAACTACGAGCAGCCTGGTGAGCTACTTTCCTGCAGCGGTGCTTACTCCAGAGCTGTGGGGGGCATGGGTCAAGGTCAGCTGCCAGCAATGAATCTTGAGGCTCCTGTATCTCCAGTTCACCATTTTTAGCTAGTCCAGAGCTGGCTGCATGTGGCTCCTCGACTCCTGAGGACTCTTCAGCCACACCAGACACAGGCTGTAAAACTCTCCTCCCACACCACATTTCAAAAAAACCAGCTTTCAAATTTCACAAAGCCCCTGCCTGCTCACCTGGGTCGCCATCTGTTCTCCACTTAACTTCCCGTTGCTTCTTGCTGCTTCCCCCCCACCCTCGTCTCCCTCTGGGATGGCTTTCAGAGACCCTCCTGGAGTTCACTCTGATTGGCTGCACGGGGGGTTGCCTTGAAGCTAAATCGGAGCGAGAGCCACAGAAATTCCAGGGAAGGGAGAGCCCTGAAGAAGGGACACGGAAACATCCCGAATAAACAAAGGGCGCCAAGGAACAGCGGAGAGCGTGTCCACCACCCTCAATATATCAGGAGAACATTTCACCCTGGATGAGGACCCACCTGGCCTGAAACCACTGAAGAAGATACCTACCTGCCTAGGATGAGAATAGAATGACAAAAAGGGTTTGGGGAGGGGGTCTGATCATCTGAGGAGGAGGAGAAAGAGGAGGAGGAGGAGGAAAAGGAGAAGAAGAAGAGATTGGATTTATACCCCGCCCTTCACTCCCCAAGGGAGTCTCAGAGCGGCTTACAAACTCCTTTCCCTTCCCCTCCCCACAACAGACACCCTGTGAGGTGGGTGGGGCTGAGAGAGCTCTTTCCCAAGCTGTCCTTGAGGGAACAGCTGATACAGAGCTATGGCTTGCCCAAGGTCATCCAGCCAGGTGCAAGTGGAGGAGTGGGGAATCAAACCCGGTTCTCCCAGATTAGAGTCCGCGCACTTAACCACTACACCAAACTGGCTCCTCCCGGGAGGAGAAAGAGGAGGAGGAGGAAGATGAAGGAGGAAGAGGACAAGGAGGATTTATATCCCACCCTTCACTACCCAAAGGAGTCTTGGAACAGCTTACTTTTCCCTTCCTCTCCCCACAACAGACACCCTGTGAGGTAGGTGGGGCTGGGACAGCTCTGAGAGAGCAGTGACTGACCCAAGGTCACCCAGCTGGTTTTATGGGGAGGAGGAGTGGGGAATCAAACCCAGAGCTGGGAGGGAAGGCAGCAGTCTCAAGCAGGGTCGGTACTTGGAAGGGAAAACATCCAGGAAGGCTCTGCAGAGGAAGGCAACAGCAAACCACCTGTCTGCCTCTCACTTGCCCTGAACGCCCAGCGCTGGGGTCACCATGAGCTGGTTGCACCTTAACGGCACTGAACATCAGTCGTCAGATCAGCTCTAAGGTCTACACCCCAACTGTTTTCAAAACTGTAAAAAGTTGTCCCTTGCTCGAAAGCCAGTCGAATCCGACTCTGGGGGGGCGGTGCTCATCTCTGTTTCCAAGCCGAAGAGCCAGCGCTGTCCAAAGACTTTTCTGTGATCACGTGGCTGGCATGACTAGAATGCGGTTACTTTCCCACCAAAGCGGTATCTATTTATCTACTTGCAAATTCTTGCGTTCGGACTGCTAGGTTGGCAGGAGCTGGGGCCAGAGACGGGAGGCTCACTCCGTCACGCGGCACTCGGGTCTCGAAGTGCCGAACTACCGATCTTCCGGTCTGCAGCTTCAGCCTCTTAATCTCTGAGCCTCCC
Source organism: Lepidodactylus listeri (assembly GCA_029233225.1). NCBI lineage: Eukaryota > Metazoa > Chordata > Lepidosauria > Squamata > Gekkonidae > Lepidodactylus > Lepidodactylus listeri. Next base: position 5,575,448 of record JARCFY010000021.1, on the reverse strand, counting down.
CAAAAATGCTGTCGGAAGGAGTGCAGGTTGGCTGCAGAGAAGCAACACAATGCACGCAAGCATAGTGGAATCTTGAATAGCCAGGATGCATTATGTGGCCTCCTTTGAAGAAGGTTGCCAGTGCCGTGTCTCGGTGACAGAGCATCTGCTTGGTATGCAGAAAGTCCCAGGTTCTATCCCCGGCATCTCCAGTCAAAAGGACTGGGGCGTAGGTGATGGGAAAGACCTCTGCCAGAGATTCTGGAGAGCCACTGCCAGTCTTAGCAGACAATACTGACTTTGACGGACCGAAGGCTGAGTCTGCAACTTGCTCTCCAAGGAGCAAAGTCTCTATAAAAATCTCTCTTGCTTTTGCTTGTCACCTGCTATTTTGCTTAATGGAACTTTCGCTCAACATAGCATTATGGAGGCCATCCATTCTAGTGTACAGCTGACAACATAGGGAACCCATTACGAGTTGAGTCATTTGGCACAGTGACCAGCTCTGTGAATCACCCGACATATTTCCAACGTGTGCCAAGACAGTGACAGCTCAGTTTGAAAAAAAGTATTGAGAGGGGAGCACGGAACGGTACGCACCGGAGAGGGACTTCCCAGAAGAACATGCCGGGGAGCTCTGCTCCCAGGACATGGATGCTTTCAACAGATGTAAGTTTATGCATTTGTAATGGCACAGCCTGCCGTGCAGTCTGTTTCTGAATGCCAGTGTCATGGGCCAGCTTGACCAGCCTGAGTCCAGCGTGGCTGGAGACTCCTCAGGAGTCGAGGAGCCACGTGCAGCCAGCTCTGAACCAGAGAAAGTTACTGAATCAGACAGGAGCTTCAAGATTCATTGCCGGCAGCTGATCTTGACCCACCAGGTTCCCACCACCTTCCTTGAACAGCAAAGGGAAAAGCTCCGACAAGACTTAAGGACATGCAGACAGAGTGCCTCTGGGCTCAGCACCAGCTGCTTAATGCTAGCAGTTCTGGGTAAGTGCAGGAGCACCTCTGAGCAGATGGCTGTAAATCAGACTTGTTAAGGAATTACTATATTATATTATGTAGTTATTTATTAAGTTAGATTTACTAGGCCGCCCTTCCCTCAGGGCAGCTTAAAACAGTAAACAACAATAGGCAAAACCAGTGTATATACAATGCTTAAGATGGTGGGAAACCTTGGCTCCCCAGCCTCCTATTAGGAATGAGGAACCACCTGAGAGTGCCAGAAGAAGTCCCGTCGCTGTCCTCAGCCAAAAGCCTGGCGGAATATCTCTGCCTTACGTGCCCTGTGAAAAGGCAGCAGCTCCCTCAGGGTATGGATGTCTTCTGGCAGAGCGTTCCACCAGGCAGGGGCCAGGACTGAAAAGACCCTGGCCCTGGTCAAGGACAGCCGGACCTCCCTAGGGCTGGAGACCACCAGCAAGTTCTTATAAATCAGACCTGGGGAACTGCAGATTGTGGAAGCAACTTGTGACAATCCTGTGAAATTTGTGACCACAACTCTGGACTCTGCCTGCCTCCTGTGACCTTTGGACTGACCCTTGACTCAGCTTTTCAGACCTGCCTGGACCTTGCTGATCAATGAGGCAATCGGGTGGCCTTGACTCTGCTTTCCTGAACCACCCATGAACTCTGACTGCTGCTAAACTAGTATTTGATCTCTGTGCAGGACTCTTAACTGTAATCTAGCTCTGTTGCCTTGTTCTGCCTGTATTCCAGGACAGCCAGGAGCTGAGGGCAAGAAATAGAAGGCTGCAATATTCATAACCTCCTTGTGACCTTCCTAGGAAATCAGAGGGTGGCCTAGAGCCAGTTTGGTGCAGTGGTTAAATGCGCAGACTCTAATCTGGGAGAACCGGGTTTGATTCCCCACTCCTCCACTTACACCTGGCTGGATGACCTTGGGCAAGCCATAGCTCTGGACCAGCTGTTCCCTCAAGGACAGCTTGGGAAAGAGCTCTCTCAGCCCCACCTACCTCCCAGGGTGTCTGTTATGGGGAGGGGAAGGGAAAGGAGTTTGTAAGCCGCTCTGAGACTCCAAGTGAGTGGAGGGCGGGGTATAAATCCAATCGCTTCTTCTTCTCCTAGATGAACTTTTGATCCATTCCAGCTGGGCTCTTCTTATGTTCTTCTACACAGCTATGAGGACCAGGAAAATGAGATTCTCAGGAATCCAAGCCAAATTCCATGCTTTAATCTGCACTGAACTGCTTATACACAGACTAGAGACTCTGCAATGCATCGTGGAATTCCTTTTGACTAAGATCTTCTCCTCTCTGGCTGCATCTTTCTAGCCAAACAGCTTCAGACCCAGAAGGGCCTCGGTCGGATTCCGGTCATAACCCGAACGACCCAGCAAGTCGCTTTTCCGAAGGGCATCTCTCTCAATGCCATGTTACCTTTTTTAAACACAGAAAACCAATTTTAAAAAGGGAAGGAAATCGTGACGCCTAATAACACAGCAAGATGTTTATTACTTGATAAGGCTTTTTTAAAGCTACCTGCTGTATCCCCGAAATTGTCTTGATGCTGGGCCAATTTCTTATGGTACATTTGCGATAGTTCCTCATAGATCTCTTTGTAAATAGCGCCGATAAACATCTTCTTGCGCTTCAAGGTGACATCCCCTCCCAGCATCAGTATCACCAGTCCACAGGTAGCCCAGCCTGTTCCATCGCTCTCGGCTTGGGCACCTAACTAGATGCCAGTTTTGAAGTGTCTTGTCTTGCAAAGCAGGGGGGGAACCCCCAACTCTGATGCAGGAGGCGCAATCAAAACCCACCATTCAGTGGATTCACATCACCACGTAATAAAGATAAATGGGATTTCAACGACAGAACAAAAGCCTGTTTGCAGGACTGAGCGCCCACGGACGGGCTGCAGAATTTGGGTGGACTGCCAAGTCAGATTTTCTGGAGCACAATGTCTGGACAGATGCCCAGGCCAGCGATGGGGAGGAGACGGAACCCGCACTCGCAAATTTCTCAATGGCTGTAAATTTCTCGTCCCATTTGCAATTTTAGCAAGTCTTGCTCTTGGAGCCAGGGATTAGCTCAGAGACGGAAATAACTTAACATTTCTTTCTGGTAATGTCGTTCTTGGGTGGGGGGAGGTTGAGACAAAAGATGGGGGTGTGATGACCGGTCCCTGATCCGCCCAAGGGAGGGAGGGAACGAAGTGCAATTTTATGGCATCAACTAGTGCTGCTGATTTTATTGTAAATGGAAATTAACTTATATGTATTTTAACCTGCTGTACACCGCCCTGAGCTCTTCAAGGAATGGCGGTCTACTACTACTACTACTACTACTACTACTACTCTTACTACTACTACTACTACTACTACTATTACTACTACTATTATTACTACTACTACTACTACTACTACTACTACTACTACTATTATTATTACCACCACCACCAATGCTCCCTCTAAGCTGTGGAGTCTCGTGAGCAAAAATTCTACTTTGTGAGCTGCTGGCATTAGAGTTGTGAGCGAGTGATTTGGCTGCTGCATAAATGAATTTGCTCTGGAGCCATCTTCCTGAGCTGAGACAGAAATCCGTGAACCGGAGGCTAAAAACTGTGAGCTAGCTCACACTAACTCAGCTTAGAGGGAACACTGACTACTACTACTACTGTTGTTGTTATTGTTAATATATTGTTGTTATTATTATTATTTTGGTCACTTCTTTACTGGTACTCCAGACTGGCCCAGACTGGCTTTCACCCTTGGTTTAACTACAGAGCTTGTGTTTAGCCCTTTTTCTACTACTAAAAATCCTCAAGAGTTCTGCCTCCTGGAAACTCCCCACCAGAGAGTCACTCAAAAGTTTCCAGACAAGCTCCAAACCAAGACCTCTCTACCAGCCAGGAAGCTAAGCAGGGTTGGCCATGGTTAGTACTTGGATGGGAGACCTCCAAGGAAGCCCAGGGTTGCTACACAGAGGCAGGCAATAAGCAACCACTTCTGCTCGTCTCTTGCCTTGAAAAAGCCCCAAGAGGGGTCGCCATAAATTGATTGCAGTTTGAGGGCACTTATTATTAGTATGAAGTGTGGCTATTTCGGTACTTCTTCTAATTTAGTTTCCCCAAGCGCAGCACCTCTGCAGGACGGTACAGAGGAAGGAGGAGGAGGAGGAAGAGGAGATTGGATTTATACTCCGCCCTTCACTCGGAGTCTCAGAGCGGCTTACAATCTCCTTTCCCTTCCCCTCCCCACAACGGACACCCTGTGAGGTAGGTGGGGCTGAGAGAGCTCTTTTGAGGAAACTCATTTATGCAGTAGAGCTCCTGAGAGAGAACAGCTCCGAGGGAACTTGTGACTGACCCAAGGTCACACCAGCAGCTGCACATGGAGGAGTGGGAGATCAAACCCTGTTCTCCTGGATTAGAGTCTGCGCTCCTAACCTCTACACTAGACTGGCTTTTGTTGGTGTTCCACATCGCTCCTCCCCTCCTCGCAGTGAGCACAAGCAGAGCAAATTATGTCAAAGAAGCCAACTAGTGTTTCATATTGCGTAATACAGTGAAGCCACAGAATCGGACTATAGAGTGGGAACCCAAGAGTATAACCAGGCTCTGCTACCGAACCCTCTCCATAAATGACCAACAAACAGCGACCCTGAAAGGATGTCAAATTTCACCCTGCAGTCGAGGTGGCCAACTTGGGATCTGAACGCCGGGTAATGTCTATTGCCCCCCTTTGATCAGGAACAGCCATGCAAACAATTGCTTCCTTGATCTCCACTCCCGGGAGATCTCGCCGCCCGTTTCAAAAACTGCTTTGAAAGCCAGGCTTTTGACCCGAACTGCTTCCATCCTCCAGAGCTCTCATTAGTTGATCAAAAGGTTGTTCCAGACCTCATTTGATGTGTCTGGAGCCAGGAACACTGTGGTCTTCTAATGAGAACCACGGCCCTCCCAAGCCGATTTAGTTTCCCAGAGAGTGCTAAACCATCTCTGAGAAAGCTCACTCGGGAGGTCTCTTGGGTAACTTCAGTGAGCGGAACCAGCTGTGACCCAGCTGGAGGACATCCGCACACACTGATGGGATTTCTATAATTCTCCTTATCTCGAGCATCAGCAAAGACTGTGATAGCTTTTTAAACACCCTGTATTTGTGTAGACTGATGATATTGAGTTATTGGGGGTTCGGAACCGCTTCTTTCCTCAAATGCAGAGACCTATTTTCAGTACTCCAATAGTATATCATATTCCTATGCAAAACACTGATCTCTTCATATATTTGTGACATAAGAGCACAAGAAGAGCCCTGCTGGATCAGACCAGTGGTCCATCTTATTTATGTCTCACACGCTGGCCAGCCAGTTTCTCTGGAGAGCCAACAACAGGGCATAGAGGCCGAGGCCTTCCCCTGGTAAGAACATCAGAAGAACCCTGCTGGATCAGACCAGTGAGGGTCCATCTCGTCCAGCATCCTGTCTCACACAGTGGCCAACCAGTTCATCTGGATAGCCAACTACAGGGCACAGAGGCCAAGGCCTTCATAAGAACATAGGCAGAGCCCTGCTGGATCAGACCAGTGAGGGTCCATCTGGTCCAGCCTCCTGTCTCACACAGTGGTCCACCAGTTCCTCTGGAGGGCCAACAACAGGGCAGAGAGGCCTGAGATTCCACTCCCACCAAAGCCGATAACTGTTATTGCATTATAGTGTAACTAGGAATAAGGCCTGTTGTGGAAATGAATACATCAGGCTCTAGAAAGAGGCTCTGGGAGAGTGCCAAGGCCCTGGGCACTCAGCGTCAATTTGCTGTGGCAACCTCCGCAGGGTATAATGACACAGAGTCCACCATTTTCTCCACAGGAACTGATCTCTGCTACTTGAAGAGCAGTTGTAATTCTGAGTGATCTCCAGCCCCCACCTGGAGAATGGCAACAGTGGTTCCCCAGGAGGAAATGGCTGGTTTGGAGGATGAAATCTATGGCATTATACCTGTCTGAAGTTCCACTCCTCCTCAAACCTCAACCTCTCCAGGCTCCATCCCTCAAATATCCAGGAATTTCCCACCTGGAGTTGGCAAGCCTATCTCCTTCCCAGCCAAGCATCAACCTACCTTTATTTCCCCCTCACTCTTCAGCTTTCCATCTCCCCCCATACCTGCAGCTTTCCATCTCCCCCCTCCCCCCCAAGTGCTCTGAAGCCCTGACTGCCACGTCACATTGGCTTAGGGGGAGCCATCTCAGAAGAGTATAAGGACACAGAATCCACCATTTTCTCCAGGGGAACTGATCAATGCCATCTGGAGAGCAGTTGTAATTCTGAGTGATCTCCAGTCCTCACCTGGAGATTGGCAACAGGCATTCCCCAGGAGGAAAAGTAGTCTTTCTCTGCAATGGGGACCAAAGCAGCTTACATCATTCTCCTCTCTCCCTTTTGACTTGCACAACCCTGTGAGGTAGGTTAGGCTTAAAGTCTGTGACTGGCCCAAAATCACCCACTCAGCAAGAACCTGGTTCTAGCAGATCCTGCTCTGAAGCGCTGACTGCTACGCCTAGGGTAGCCAACCTCCAGGTGGAGCCTGAAGATCGCCAGGTATCACAACTGAACTCCAGACAACAGATCTCCCCCATGGAGAAAATGACTGCTTTGGAGGGTGGGCTCTATGGAATTCTGTTCAGCTGAGGCCTCTCCCCCCGCCCCAAACCCTGGTTTCCATAGACTCCAGGAATCTCCCTACCTGGAGCTGGCAACCCTAGTCAGGAGTGGCCCCAATGAGTTTTCTCCCAAAGGCCAAAATAGGTATGGAAAGGGCCTTTTACTGACAGACCCAAGCTTGGTTGACCAGCAACAGGCACTGAGGGGAAAGTAGGGTTCCCAGCTCTGAGTAGGGAAATACCTGGAGATTTGGGGGGCAGCATTGGGGGGGCAGAAGAACTCAGCAGGAACTTACCAACCTGGAGCTGGCAACCCTAGTCAGGACTGGTCCCAATGAGTTCCTCAGAAAGGCGTGGAAAGAGTTTCGTTCCTTTGTCTTTTTACTAACAGAATCAAGCTTGGTTGCCTACCAACAGCCACAGAGGGAAAAGTTAGTCTCACATAGGAGCCAAGGAGGTGAACTGTCCTCATCAGGAGAGAGAGTCGTCTGCCAGTAATTCTGACAGGGAACAGTGGCTGGAGTGCGTGGGGAAGAGGAGCAGACCCAGCACCCGGCCAATGGCACGCGAGTACTCTTGAGTGGCGGCTGATGGGCCAATGGCTGATGGAGCGTACTGTGGGCAGGACTCAGGCAACGCAGCCAGTGGATAGGGACATCATGGAGCCAACTGATTTAGGAGCGTGTGGAATATTCAGAATGTGCCACCCCACTCCCGAATTATATATAAGGAAAGATAATATTATAACAATTTATAGCCACAGTCTCCGAGCTCCTTTGAATCCCCAGCTTTCTCTAAAAAAAAAAGAAGTCTCCAGCCCTTTTTGTTACAGAGATATAACAGGAAAGGTGCAGACAGACTGGGAAGCTGCAATATAGCTGCAGCTGGATGGGAATTCACTGCTCAACCAACTGTGTGGGCATTCCTTTACCACTGCAAATGGCTCTGCATTCACAGCAGCAAGGAAAGCCATATGGAGAATAGTTGTCGTGTGGATGCGACTTTGGTCACGCTGGGAAACAACCTTTGCCTCCTCCAGAAGGCTTGCTTGGAATATGAATGAATCCTTGGGAACCATGAAAGAATTGTTACATGGAAGCTACTACAGCAATGAACAGGCATTCCCTCCAAACATCTGGCTGGTTTCCCTTTCACTAAAAGGGAACAGCATTCTTCCTGAAGTAAATGGAGTTCAGATAGAGCAGCGGCCTGGAAAACAGCTGTCTGTAATAAGCCTGAACGTTAAACTAACACATCGTAAACTTCATTACCAGCATCTCACTTGGGGAGAAAATATTTATTGGAGTTGTTGTGTTGAAACTAATCTTGTCTAGATGACTGATTCCCTTCCACCCCCAGGACAGCTTTGAAATTTGGGGCTGAACAGTGTTCCTCTGTTCTATCCTACTTCAAAATATTTTTTTGCCCTCGAAATGCAGTGCTAGAGAAAAAGTGGGCCAAAAAGACAAACAGCTTGGCATCTGGAGAAATGGGAAAGGCCCAGGCCTGTAGCCAGGATTTTCTGGCTTGTGGGGTAATTTTTTTTTCTGGTGGGGCTGAAGTTCTCATCACAGACAGAAAAGCCATTTAACCAGAAGAAGGCTGTTACCAGGATAGATCTCTACATTGCAAGCTGTCAGCCACTTTAGATGACAGTTCGCAGCCGCTGCAAGTTAATCACTTCTGCCAGCCTAAGCAACTATTGTGGTAACAAGCTGGCAGGTGGGGGTGATGACTTCTAGAGTCAAGAAAACGAACACTTAGGCAGAAAAAAAATCTCTTAAAGGAGACCAGTTTTTTTGACACAGAGTTAGAAGGGATCCTAGATGTCACCTACTCCAACTCCCTTGCTCAGTGTGGGAATTAGTCACCTACAGTACCCCACTCGGCTTAAAGGAGCGCACGCCTTTTAAAAAATGTTTTTAAATGATAGAAAAAAGCATTTACAGGAGAAATTCTTGTGGGGCTGTGCCTTTAAGGAAGGGGGCGGAGCCCCCAGAAGCCCCACCGTAGCTACAGGCCTGGGAAGGCCCAGCAGGACACAGCCAGAATCCAAAAGATCAAACAAACAGTTGGGGGGGGCAGAATGTGCATTTGGGGTGTGGAACAACCAAGCCCAAATCTGATCACTGCTGCCACAGCCTAACACGCATACATGGAGTTGCAAAAAGTGGGATGGCTCTGACCCCCTAAAATCTAGACGCCGAGGTGGTAGCTTTTAGCAATTATCAGGAGGTTTTTTTAAAAAGCGCTCTTTTGCAACACTGAAATACCACTTTTATGATCTAGTTAATGATCGTACTTACTGAAACTAATTTAATGTGTAATAAAACTTCTTTACTGTCCTCGCTTTTTCCCCTTCCCCAGGGAAAGCGTGTGAGGCAGGCCGATTTAGTCGAGAAACATACGTCTGCCGCTTCCTGCCAGAGACTCTGATGCGCTAAACGACCTTGCAGAATCTTTTCGGCTTTTCGGAATCCAAACCGCAAAGTCGCAGGAGGCTTCCTCCAGTGAGTCACCACGACAGAAATGCCAGCGAACTTCTCCTGTGGCTCCCATTTATTATTTTTGGAGGGTAGCAGAAGAGACCGGCGCGGACCAGAGAGAAAAGGGGAAAATGCATGGAAAGATCTGGAGCCGTTCAGCTGAGGGAGATGGGAAGAGAACATAAGAACACGAGGAGGGCCCTGGCTGGATCAGACCGGTGATCCATCTCGTCCGACATCCTGTCCCACAGAGTGGCCAGCCAGTTAGTATGGAGGTCCAATGACAACAGGGCATGGAGGCCGAGGCCTTCCCCTGATGTTGCCTCCTGCCTCTGGGATTCAGAGGCTGACTGAACCTCTGAACATGGAGGTTCCCTTTAGTCATCAGGGCTAGCAGCCTCCATCAGTCTTTCTCACCCTCTTTGGCTGCGGTCACACAGACTGAATAATCCACTTTCAGTGCACTTTCCAATTGGATTTTACTGCGCGAACTGGCGTGGAGTACCGACCAGTGTTCCCTCTAAGATGAGTTAGTGTGAGCTAGCTCAGCTTCTTAGCCTCCAGCTCCCACCTTTCTGTCTTAGCTCAGGAAGGAGGGGTCCAGAGCAAACTAATTTGTGCAGCAGCCAAATCGCTCGCTCACAACTTTCATGCCAGGAGCTCACAAAATGGAATTTTTTGCTCACAAGACTCCACTCCACAGATTAGAGGGATCATTGGCATCAACCGATCACCCTTCTTCCTTCAACTGAGCTCTCGTATTATATTGTGGGAGCAAAGGAATGAAGGAAAGCTTGTCTTGCTGAGGACTGGAAGATCTCGTCTTGAATATATGAAGCCTGCGGCCTTCTGCTTACCATTCATTCATTCATTCATTCATTCATTCATTCATTGGCCTTTATTGGCATCAGTCATAACACAAATTAGAACTTTGTACCCTAAAAATTAAGCTCTAAGATTCCGTATAAATTAGGTACAGTCAAGAACAGTACTATCTAAAAAAATGTATTTTAGGAACCTCTATAAGAAATTTGGCATCTTCGCTGGTGATCTCAGGGACCAAGTCACTCAAAAGAAATTGGCATTTTGACTTGTTACTCAAATGACGTTTAGGATGAAGCCAAGTTAAAAGCAATTCTTCACGAGGCAAACCACATAGGGGACATTCAACCAGTATATGCTCAATTGTGTCCAGGGAATTAAGACCGCGAGAACACAGCCGTTCTTGTCTTGGGATTTGATGGAATCTACCATAGAGTATTCTAGAAGGAAATGTGTTAACCCTGGCCAGAAGAAAGGCTCTGCGATGAAGAGGGATGTCAAGATTATAGAGATACTGAGGCATCTTCCCCAAGTGGTTAGTGAGACCAAGCATGGCTGGGGAGTAGATGTGAGGTTGGGTAGGGCGTAACTTTTGGAAATCAATGTCTAAAAATCGCTGTTTGATTAGTTTAAAAATATGGGATTCATTAGTTAAAACTAGGTCTTCAAGAGGAACACCAAGTTGACTTAATTTAGATATAATAACTGAGTCCCATGAGGAATTATGCAGTTCTTTTAGCAAAAAGGATAAGAGGGAGCCCAATTCCGCTCTCCAGTAGAGTCTAAACCAGTAGCGTTGAGATCCAGGCCTTGGTCTCAAATAAATTTGGGCAAACTTCAGAGCAGATTGCTTACCATATATTTGGTCTCTCAAGCTCATCATGTCTCCTCAGACTGGCAGCGGCTCTCCAAGGTCTCAGGTCTTTCACACAACTACTACTTGACCCTTTTAGCTTGGAGATGCCGGGGATTGAACCCAGGACTTTCTGCATGCAACGCTGATGCTCTGGCACTGAGCCACGAACCCTCCCCTCAAGGTGAGAAGATGAAAAAGAAGAAGAGTTGGTTTTATATCCCCCCCTCACTACCCAAAGGCTTACAATCACCTTCACTTCCTCTCCCCACAACAGACAGGTGGGCCTGAGAGAGCTCTGAGAGAACTGTCCTTGAGAGAACAGCTCTGAGAGAACTGTGACAGGCCCAAGGTCTCCCAGATGGCTGCATTGGGAGGAGGAGCGGGGAATCAAGCCCGGTTCTTCAGATAAGAGCACACCACTCTTAACCACTACACCAAACTGGCTGCTTGATCCTGATTAGCCTATCAAAGTCAGCATTGTCTATTCAGGCTGGCAGTGGCTCTCCAGGGTCTAAGGCAGAGGTCTTTCCTGCTACCTGTGGTGTGATCCTTTTAGCGGCGATGCCGGGAATTGAACCTGGGAACTTCTGCATGCCAAGCAGATGCTCTGCCACTGAGCCATGGACCTCCCCTGAAAGAAGCTACCTAATGCCAACCCACACCCTCAGCCTATCAAGGTCAGTAGTCCCTCATCTGACCGGCTGTGACTCTCAGGAACTCAGATCTTTCTCACTACCTCCTGTCTGATCCTTTTGACTAGAGATTCCAGGGACCTTCTGCGTCTGATGGTCTACCACTGAGCCACAGCCCCTCCCTAAATGAAGGTGGTCTTCTACTAAGTCAGACCCTTGGTCCATCAAGGTTTGACTGGGGCTGTGGCTCAGTGGCAGAGCATCTGCTTGGCATGTAGAAGGTCACAGATTCAACCTCCAGCATCTCCAGTTGAAAGGACCAGGCAGGAGGTGATGGGAAAGACCTCCGCCTGAGACCCTGGAGAGCTGTAAAGAGGGGCTGTGGCCAGAGTTCCCTCTAAGCTGAGCTAGTGTGAGCTAGCTCACAGTTTTTTAGCCTCCGGCTCACACATTTTGGTCTTAGCTCAGGAAGGATGGCTCCAGAGCAAACTAATTTATGCAGCAGCCAAATTGCTCACTCACAACTTTAATGCCAGTAGCTCACAAAGTAGAATTTTTGCTCACAAGACTCTATAGGTTAGAGGGAGCATTGGGTGGCTCAGTGGCAGAGCATCTGCTTGGTATGCAGAAGGTCACAGGTTCAACCTCCAGCATCTCCAGTTGAAAGGACCAGGCAGGAGGTGATGGAAAAGACCTCCGCCTGAGACCCTGGAGAGCTGTAAAGAGGGGCTGTGGCTCAGTGGCAGAGCATCTGCTTGGCATGCAGAAGGTCACAGGTTCAACCTCCAGCATCTCCAGTTGAAAGGACCAGGCAGGAGGTGATGGGAAAGACCTCCGCCTGAGACCCTGGAGAGCTGTAAAGAGGGGCTGTGGCTCAGTGGCAGAGCATCTGCTTGGCATGCAGAAGGTCACAGGTTCAACCTCCAGCATCTCCAGTTGAAAGGACCAGGCAGGAGGTGATGGGAAAGACCTCTGCTTGAGACCCTGGAGAGCCACTGCCCATCTGAGTAGACAATACTGACCTTGATGGACCAAGGGTGTGGTATAAAGCAGTTGGTATAAAGCAGTGAGCTTTAAATAAATAAATAAATGTGTTCAAGGTTAGTCTTGTCTACTCTGACTGGCGGTGGCTCTCCAGGGTCTCAGGCGGAGGTCTTTCCCATCACCTCCTGCCTGGTCCTTTTTTAACTGGAGATGCCGGGGATTGAACCTGGGATCTTCTGCATGTCAAGCATGTCTGCTAAACCACAAACCCTGCTCATAAACACTATATTACATATAAAAACGAACACATGGGGCTGCTTCACAGTGAGTCAGACCGTCAGTCTATCAAGAAGGAGAAGGAGGAGATTGGATTTATATCCCGCCCTTCACTACCCAAAGGAATCTCAGAGTGGCTTACAAACTCCTTTCCCTTCCCCTCCCCACAACAGACACCCTGTAAAGTTGGGTCAGTATTGTCTACTCTGACTGGCAGCGGCTCCTCAGGGATTCAAGCTTGAGGACTTCGACACCACCTCCAACCTGATCCTTTTAGAGAGCCAGTTTGTTGTGGTGGTTAAGTGCGCGGACTCTAATCTGGGAGAACCGGGTTTGATTCCCCACTCCTCCACTTGCACCTGCTGGATGACCTTGGGCAAGCCGTAGTTCTGGCACAACTGTTCTTGAAAAAGAGCAGTTTCTCTCAGAGCTCTCTCAGCCCCACCTCCCTCACAGGGTGTCTGTTGTGGGGAGAGGAAGGGAAGGTGATTGTAAGCTGCACTTAGACTCCCTTGTGGAGTGAAGGGCGGGGTGTAAATCCAATCTCTTCTCTTCTTCTCCTCTTCTTAACTGGAGATGCCAGGGATTGAACCGGGGGCCTTCTGCGTGCCGAGCATTCGCCATTTGGACATGGCTTCTTTCCTTTCGGAGCTCCGAATGAAGCTTTCCTGACGTGGCAGAGCACTTGAACTGCTCACTGTTCCTACTTCTGAGAACTTCTCAAAACTAGCACTTATTGTAATTCTGATGCGCAGCGAGGCGAAGGAGTCCCTGGTGCCAGGAGCCACCATTGAAATTCTGCTTGCACTTCCTTCCCCGATCGCAAATCAATGATGAGGGAGAGCAGAAATTTGCATTTCGGCTTAAAAAAATAACACAACACCCGGCGCTGCTGCGCTTACACGAGGTCTGCAAAATCTTTCCTGCAAAGCAATGTTCCGTCTGAGCTGTGGAGTCCTGTGAGCTAAAATTCTACTTGGTGAGCTCCTGGCATTAAAGTTGTGAGTGAGCTATTTGGCTGCTGCATAAACTAGTTTGCTCTGGAGCCCTCCTTCCTGAGCCGAGACAAAAATGTGTGAGCCGGAGGCTAAAACCCTGTGAGCTAGCTCACGCTAACTCAGCTCAGAGGGAACATTGCTCTGGAGCCGTCCTTCCTGAGCTAAGTCAAAAATGTGTGAACTGGAGGCTAAAAAATGGTGAGCTAGCTCCCACTGACTCAGCTTAGAGGGAACACTGCTCTGGAGCCATCCTTCCTGAGGGAAGACAAAAATGTGTGAGCCAGAGGCTCAGAAACTGTGAGCTAGCTCACACTAACTAAGCTTAGAGGGAACGCTGCCTGCAAGGCCTAAGCTGAGCATTGAGAATCAGCTCCCCACCCCACCCCAGCGGCCAGGGCACGATGACGCTCTCATCACACGAGAAGACGGATTAGTCATCCGAGGAACGTGACTCGCCCAGCGTTTTGATGCGGGCTGCAGAAAATAAGCGTAGAGGCGGGGAGCGGACCTGTGCTCCCTCTAAGCTGTGGAGTCTTGTGAGCAAAAATTCTACTTTGTGAGCTACTGGCATTAAAGCTGTGAGCTGCTGCATAAATTAGTTTGCCTCTGGAGCCATCCTTCCTGTGCTGAGACAAAAATGTGTGAGCTGGAGGCTAACAAACGGTGAGCTAGCTCACACTCACTCAGCTTAGAGGGAACACTGGAGCGGACCGACGGATGGGGAGGGCGAGGCCCCCACCATCGCAAAAGGCAGGCGCCCCTGGGTGGCTGTTCCCAGCCTTCCCCATTCTCGGCGAACTGTCAGGCTGTTCATCCCGAGTTTGCTCGGTCTATAAGCCATTGTGAATTAATCACGGCCCGAGACTGGCGCGTCTCTTTCTGTCTTTTCATATCCAGAGACAGAATCGATAGAAAAGGACCCAGAGAGATTCTACCGAGTGTGAAGCCTGCAAGACAAAAATCAATGGGAAAGAGGAACGGGCAAAAACAAAGTCGGGGAGGGGAAGAAACAGTGGTCTGGGGAAGCCTGCCGTCGGGAAAGGAGAGCCCTGGTCCCTCGCGTGGGTGGCAAGATGCCAGCCTATGGAGACTTCTGGGGGAAGGGCTACAACCTTCCAAGTTCTGCTTTCGCTTCGTCCATGGACAAATGCCCGCTTCACCACCACCAGTGTTCCCTCTCAGCTGAGATAGTGTGAGCTAGCTCACAGTTTTCTAGCCTCCGGTTCACACACCTTTGTTTCAGCTCAGAAAGGATGGCTCCAGAGCAAACTGATTTATGCAGCAGCCAAATCGCTCGCTCACAACTTCAATGCCTGCAAGAAACACATCTGCGTGACACCACTTAAAATCCAGCTGGATACAAACACAATTTCAGGCACTCTAAACTATATTACTAAATATGTGGCACGAAGACACTATCTCTAAATAAACGAGAGACCTGATCAGTAGTTTATTAACAGCAGCAAAAACAACAATAGCGCAAACCTGGAAATCCACACAAAAGACTGAAAGAAACCTCTGGATGAAAAAAGTATGGGATCAGTTTCTAATGGAAAAAATAACATACCGACTACATCGAACAGAAATTTACCCGAAAACTACAAACTTCATAGAAAAATGGTATTCTTTCTATGACTATGCTGTCAAACACGAAATACTGCCACAAAACAAATTTTGTAAAGATCTAATACTAATGTAGTACACTAAATCTTTACTCCTTACAAGAAACACTTGCGCACTATACAACACTCAATTGTGAACAACCAAATTCAATGTTAAAAATACTAGAAATACAACTACTAGATATATTGGAATAACCAAAGGTTAGTATAAGAAAATAGAAATAGGAATAGGAAACTGTTTATTGGTAAATTGTTAAATGCTTTATTTTAGAACTATTTTTGAACATGGTAACAGCTATGTAAACAACCACCTATGCTGTATGTTATATAAATATCAATAAAGTTTATTTATCAAAAAAAAAAAAACCAAAGGAGATTTTTTTGCTCATGAGACTCCACAGCTGAGAGGGAGCATTGCATCTGGCGGGCCATGCATCTGCACAGACGATTTCTTTCTTTTATAAATTTTACATTCTTTTTAAAAACCAAAGGCCCAAAGCTGCTACTTCACGGCCAGCCTGCAGACTGTAGCGCCACGCCTAGAAGAGTGGCTCATCTAACCCCCTCTAAAACGGGGGTCTCCAACACGGTACCCGGGGGCAGAACGGCACCCAAGGACACCGAAACTGGCGTCCACCAAGTGTTTTCAAAACATGGGTGGAGCCAAGTGGGAGTCCTGCCCACCCCAGCTTCTTCTTTTTAATTAAATTTGTATCATTTTAATACAATACAATAAATGAAACTCAAAGAAATATCACATTACTTGGATTAACATAGAACTGGCCTTGGCCTTAAATATACAGTGCAACCTATATTTATTATTCCCTTCTTCCCAATCCAAAAATATTACATAAGCAATCCAAAAATGTAACAAATCTTGGGATTGTTTATTTGCAGGGATCACTCACTCCTCCTTCTGCAAGGTAACTAACCACAGGAAGCCATCTTGCTTGAAATGTCCTCTGGTAAGTATTAGTGTTCAGAACTGTTTGTTCATTAGCTACTTTGCCATACACAAAGTGTTCCCACTCACCACAGCTTCTGATAGGCCTTTGGGGAGCTGACTGGCTGCCCAGATGAAAATATCATTGCTTCCGCGGCAGCTGCCAGCGGGGTTCGTTTTGATCTCTCACTTCTCTTTCCCAGCATAGTTTTACAATGGCCCTCTTCTCCCCTGCGCTTAGACTGACTCTGGGTGTGCGTGCGTGTGTGTGTCTGCCTCCTATGGCGGCCATTTTGTGGCTGTGCCCCGCACCCTGTGTCAGGAAACCAATAGTGCCCACAGGCTCAGAATGGTTGGCGACCTCGGCTGTAAGAGAAGGGCAGCTGCTGGAAGGAGTTGGAAGCAGCCAAGGGAAGCCATGATGCTCTGCCAGCGCAGGAAGGCAAGAAGAGGAAGAAGAGATTGGATTTATACCCCGCCATTCACTACCCGAAGGAGTCTCAGAGCGGCTTACAAACTCCTTTCCCTTCCCCTCCCCACAACAGACACCCGGTGAGGTGGGTGGGGCTGAGAGAGCTCTCTCAAGAACTGCTCTGAGAGAACAGCTCTGAGAGAACTGTGACTGACCCAAGGTCACACCAGCAGCTGCATGTGAAGGAGTGGGAAAGGCACGAAGAGCCAAAGGGGGCCTTGCTACCAAGAGGGAAGAACCGTGTTCCAACATTCAGGTTGCTTTCAGAAGGCCACAAATCCTCTAGCATCCCTTCAACTCATGGGACTCTCCACCGGGGTTGAAGAATCCATTGGCCATGAGCGGGCTCAGAAATACCTTCTATGCGCCTCTCTCAGAGTTCCCAGAGCAAGCCAAAGACTGCTCGTGGGCGGAGAATTAGCACAACCCACCCTGAGGCATGGCTTGTTGCTAGGAAAGCTTGGGTTGCCACCTCCAGCTTGGAGAATTCCTGGAGATTTGGGGATGGAGCCTGGGGGAGGGCAGGTTCTGTGTAAGGGGAGAGACCTCCAACAGATTACAGTGCCATAGAGTCTGCCCACCAACCCTGCCATTTTCTCCAAGGGGCTTGATCTCTTTAATCTGGAGACCAGCTGTAGTTCCAGAAGATCTCCAGGCCCCACCTGGAGGATGGCAACCCTAGGGACAGTCTTTTCACAAACACCCTTTCCAGATACCCCCAATACTACCAGGAGATCCATATACTGGTCCCACATTTATGCTCTGTCAGCCAATGTATGTTTCTGATAAAGGGAAGCAGACGGATGCTTAGAAATGTAGCTCTAATTTTTGTTTTTAACCCCCAGGTAGCCACATATCATTTCGGAAAAGGGTGTGGGGAAGAGAGGCTTAAAGGTCAGGCTGTTCTGTATATTGGTTTGCTTAAGAAGGGACTTTACACTCAGACACTCACAAATCTCCACAACTCTTCTGACTTTTAACATCTGTTTTCTTTCCGGAGAGTAACTTTGTGAGCAAATCAATCGCCACGATTCCTGCGAGGGTCTCTGGTTAAGTTTTCCTTTAAAAAAATCAATGGGGAAGGATGATGATGTTTCAGAATGTGCCGCCTTGTAAATGAAAAACTCTTCATCGATCGCTTATGACACCTTAAGTCTCCTCCAAATGCATAAATGCATGTTCAGTGCTGGAATTTGGGGGGGGGGGGGGGTTGCTAATGCTTTGCAGGAGAAGACTGGGCTTTTCCGACAGCTCCCTTCACAGAGACGGTGTCAGATTTTCCTGTGTGGATTTCCAGCCCCTTCTTCTGGTCTACCTATGATCACCACACAGAAAAAAAACGGAAGTCACACAAGGCTCTCTCCATAAACCCTCTGGGGAGCCAGCTGAAAACATAAGAAGAGCCCTGCTGGATCAGACCAGTGAGGGTCCCTCTAGTCCAGCATCCTGTCTCACACAGGGAACAACCAGTTCCTCTAGAGGTCCAACAACAGGGCATATAGGCCGAGGTCTTCCCCTGATAAGAACTTCAGAAGAGCCCTGCTGGATCAGATAGAGCTACCAGCCCCCAGGTGGGGCCTGGGGATCTCCCGCTTTTACAACTGATCCCCAGCTGGCAGAGATCAGCTCCCCTGGAGAAAATGGCTGCTTTAAAGGGTAGACTCTATGGCATTGTACCATGCTGAGGCCCCTCCCCACCCCAAACCCCGCCCTCTCCTGGCTCCACCCCCAAAGTCCCCAGGTATTTTCCAACCCGGACTTGGCAACGTTAGGATCAGACCAGTGAGGGTCCATCTCCTTCAGCATCCTGTCTCGCACAGTGGTCAGCCAGTTCCTCCGGAGGGCCAAAAAAACCAGGGCACAAAGGTCCAGGTCTTCATAAAATCACAGAGTTGG
Organism: Lepidodactylus listeri; assembly: GCA_029233225.1. Taxonomy (NCBI): domain Eukaryota; kingdom Metazoa; phylum Chordata; class Lepidosauria; order Squamata; family Gekkonidae; genus Lepidodactylus; species Lepidodactylus listeri. The sequence goes on along the minus strand of JARCFY010000021.1, from coordinate 5,556,860 downwards.
AAGGGGCCATACAGGCCATCTAGTCCAACCCCCTGCTTAATGCAGGCTCAGCCTAGAGCATCCCTGACAGGTGTTTGTCCAGCCGTTGCTTAAAGACTGAGCTCGCCCCCTCCCTAGGCAGCGGATTCTATTGTTGCAGAACTCTGACTGTAAAAAAGTTTCCCCTAAGACCCAGCTGGTACCTTCTTGCCCTTAATTTAAACCCATGATGGCGAGTCCTCTCCTCTGCTGCCAACGGAAACAGCTCCCTGCCCTCCTCTCAGTGACGGCCCTTCAAAGACTTCAAGAGAGCCATCATGTACCCTTGAAACCTCTTCTTCTCCAGACTGAACATTCCCAAGTCTCTAAGCTGTTTCCTCGTAGGGTTTGGTCTCCCAGCCCCCAATCATCCTCATCGCTCTCCTCTGCACCTTCTCCACTCTGTCCACCTCCTTTTTGAAGCGAGGCCTCCAGGACTGCACACAGGACTCCAGGAGCGGCCTGACCAATGCAGTGTACAGCGCTGCGGGATTATCACATCTTGCCTTCCCTTGATATAGCTGCCTTGCCCTGGGATTCAGGCATCTCTTGCCTGTGAATATGGAACTTCCCATCAGCCACCAGGGCTAGTAGCCATCCATGACACTCTCCTCCACGAATCTGTTCAACTCTCTATGCTTGTGGCCATCACGACCTCTGCTCGCTGTGCGTTCCACAGCTCAATTACTCGATGAGTAAAGAAGTATCTCAGTCCTGAATCTACCACCTACTGATGTCGTTGGACTGTTTTAGGACAAAGTTTTCTCTGTTTCCTTTCTCCGCTCCGTGCATAGCTTTATAAACCTTTATGAGCCACACAGCAGCCCTGAAAAACCCAGGGTAGTCTGATCTCAGAACCTAAGCAGGACCAGCCAGCCAGCCAGCCGGCCATTTATTTATTTATTTATTTATTTATTATTTATTATTTCAGATTTATACCCCGCCCTCCACACAAGCCATGCCAAGAATTCCCAATCCAGGGTATCCTTGGTATGAAAGGCAGAGTTTAAAATGACACAACAAACCTACCACCAGCCCGTGAAGAGTATCCCTACGATCAGAAGCCAGCAGGCAGACTCCAAACCTTTCTGGGATTAAACCAGAACGACAACCCTGCAAGGCAGGACACTTGCAGAATGATTTTCTATGAACAATTTCCCAGTCGGTGGATGCTTCCGTCTAAGACACTGGATTTAGCCTGCAACGTCTGAAGTACAGAACAGCCAGATGTAGTAAATGTATTTCTTTATTAAAGAATGCTTGGATTTCAAAAGAACTTAGCAGTCAGAAAGAAAACACAGGGACTTCCGGCAAGACTTGCGATAATGGCGGACGTGCTCCTCCGCAACTGCGGGGAGCGCGATCCGTACCCGGCGGGAAGAAGGGGCTCTGGACTGGTGCCGAGCCCCCAGAGACCCCAGTGAGGGGGCTCTGCCTACGGTGGATCTCTCCCTACGGTGGCGATCGAGGGATTGAGATCCCTTTTCATCACCCCCATAGGTTCCCCCGCCGTGGGAGCCGTATGGCTGAAAGCGCAAATCCATGAAGCAGCAGAGAGTGCGAAGCAATGAGGCTGGAACTGACAGTTACGCATGGAGAAAACGTGAGTCTGAAGTAAGAAAAGCAGAACAAAGCGGGAAGACGGCGGGAGGAGTGAAACCCCCCCCCCCTCTCCGGGACTAGCGTACTTACGAGACTCTTTACGTGGCGTTACTGCAGGAATAAAAGCCCATCCGCCTTGCTAGATGGCAGCATCGCTCACTTGGAGATATAAACTTTAGAAGGACATAAGCGCTGTTTGAAAATTTGCTCCTTTCGTTCATCTTATCTATCTATAAACAAAGAGCGAAGTCTCAACAATGACGGGGAAACCGAAACCTTCCCCCAAACTAGGAAGTACAGCTCCAAGTTCAAAGGTTGATACCAGGGAGATGAGTGCGGTGTTCTCCTCGTTATTGCGACCTCTAGTGGACCAAATGACAGCTCTCAATGTGAAGATGGACAAAATGCAGTTAGAACTAAAAGAGTCAAATAAAACCACAGAGAAGCTGCAGCGAGAACTTCTGGAAGTAAAAACTTCAGTAAAAAACCAAGACTCAAGACTACAAAAGGCAGAGAAGGAAAAGGCCTTCCACCACGATCAGCTTTTGAAATTACAAATGGAAAGATCGAATTTTTTCCTAAGACTTCAGAATGTGCCAGAAAACACAGGAGAAGACCTTAAAAATTTGCTAAGTGAAGCACTTGAACCAGTGACAGGCATGAAAGCAGCGGATATAAAAAGCGATATGGATATGGTTTACAGAACCTATCCAGATTATACTAAAAAGAAAAGCCTGCCTGGTGAAATTATGATAAGGTTCTCCAAAAAATCTACAAGAGACGTGGTGCTTAGGACCACAAACAAAGCAGCTCTGAAGATCCTGGGAGAAGAAGTAAAAGTGATGAAGGATATCCCATTTGAAATAAGGAAAAGAAGGAAAGCCTATGGAAAATTGACATCTTGGCTCCAGTCTGAGTCTATCATCTATCGCTGGAATACTCCAGAAGGACTATGCTTCAGCATCAAAGATAAGAAGTATAAGATTGACTCTGTTCAACAAGCGAAAAAATTTCTGGAAAAAAGCAAAGAAAAGAAAACTGGGAGAGACGCAGATGGTTCACTGGCCTCGCAAGAAAGCATGTATGGATTTGATAGCTCAAAGAGTGAAGAAGAAGAAGTGTCTGACTCGGAAAAAGGAGCAGTAGCTCCTAAAGTAGATGAGACTGTTAAGACAAGAAGAGGACGAAAGAAGAAATAGTGATTAAACTGTTTTATTAAGCATTGCACCTATGTATTATAAATTGTTTAATTAACCGTATTTCTCTAGGTGGGCGTGCCTGCCAAATAGTTTTGATAATTTTTATAGTAGCAGTAACAAAATAATTGAAATTTATCCAAGGTTCTAAATGCTTCATAATTATATTATGTAACATGGTAGTATTAAGCAAATGATAAAGTACTCTCTGTATAAGGTATATGTAGCTTAGATTGTAGCGTATTAGTTGTAGATACAGGAAAAATCAATAAAAATTTAAAAAAGAAAGAAAGAAAACACAGAAGTTACCGCTTAAGGTTCTAGTTGCACAGTTAAATCCTAAAGCATAGTTTTTACCAGGTAACATTTCTTGAGTGAACCCAGGCAATCATTTCTAGTCTTCTTTGTAAGCCAGGCATGGCTTAACCTGTTGTAGGATTAACCCATACCCCCAGAGAGCCTAAGCAGCTTGTTCCAATTAACCCAAAAGAACAGAAAATCTAACTCTTTAAAGTCTAAGATCTGGAAAGGTTGGGGCCCTTCTAGCCCACTGAAAGTCAGACCTTCAAAGTTTCTTAACATGCAGCTGTGACACCAGATAGTTTTAGCAGGGAAGTGTTTCTCTCTGTAGTGTTAAGTTTAGAACATCCAGAAGTGAGGTCTGGTTTTGGCGCCACTTTTCCTGGTGACCAAACACCATGACCCCTTGTCACTGTTCTTCAAGGCGCAAAGGACTTGCCAGCTGTTCCATGCCAACCGCCAGACAGTTCCCTTTCAATCTCTTCAACCCCTTTGCAGGCCTAGATCTTTAATATGAAGCCTTAACCAAAGTTTAATTCTATGCCTAATGGAAGAACAAGAAATTGACTGGGGGTCCAATTTCCTCACAAGCCCTGCTTAGCATCTTGATGGGAGACCACCAAAGAAGTCCAGGGTTGCTACGCAGAGGCAGGCAACAGCAATCCATCTCTGAACATCTCTTACCTTGAAAACCCTAAGGGGTCACCGAGTGTTGGCTGTCTCTTGACAGTGCTTTCCCACCACCATTTCCGCCTTGACCTGGGTGGCTCAAGCTAGTCAGTCTTGTCATATCTCAGAAGCTAAGCCAGTTCAGCCCTGGTTAGTACTCGAATGAGAGACCTCCAAGGAAGTCCAGGGCTGCTACGCAGAGGCAGGGAATGGCAACCCACCTCTGTTCCCCTCTTGCCTGAAAACCCTACGGAGTCAACATAAGTTGGCCGCAACTTAATGGCAGTCGGTTACTTTGATATGTGCCCACTTGTGTCTGATGGAAGGAGGCTTCGACTCTCCAAAACTCAAACCCTGGAAACCTGATTGGTCTCTAAGGTGCTACTGGACTCAAATCTATGATTTGTGATTCTTGTGGTGGCTGGAAACTCCCCAGGACTGAGAGTATTTTCCAGGGCAAAGCTACAGAGAGTTGAGATAATCACCCAAAAGTTGTTCGGGATTCTCCCTCTCCTCCATTCTATCCCACTCCCTGTATGGCAGTAAAAGTGTTTGACCCTGCAAGTTATCCTGGACTAACTTCCACTTATTTTTGACATATTTACTGCTACAACCGCTGACCTCATAACCTTAGCTTGTTATTTAGTTTTGTCTTCTGTTAATTTGCGGTTCAGCCCCTGTCTATAAGTTTGAACCTTACCTTCCGTTCCAAAATATTTGAAAAAGTGTGCCTTGCCCACGAAAAGCTCATACCTTGAATAAAACTTTGTTGGTCTTAAAAGGGGCCAACTGGACTCTAATTTGTTCTCCTGCTTTGGACCATCACGGCTGACCACCTGGATCTATCCCCACTCCCTCGGTTTGTCCCCAGCTGCCAAAGTCTCTGCACCGCCTGCAAGCATCGGACTAATCAGAAGAGACCGCCCTCTGCAAGTCACTGCGCAGGACGTATGTCAACTACACACTTCATTCTCCTTATTTACTCTTCTGCGTAATAAAGCATCCGTCAGCAGCCACTGTGAAGGAACGATGGCTCTTTTGTCCTACAAAAGGAAGCGTGAACTTCCTTGTCGTACACTTCCTTGCCTCGGAAAGCCCCGGGAAGGATTCAGCCACCCCGCACAACATTCCCCAGGAGACTCTGAAGGCAAAGGGGTGTTAAATTAATTCGCTCATGATTACAGAAAGTCAAGCAAAGGGTCAAACCAACAAAACCAGAAGCTGACGATACATTTCTGGCGTTTTCGCTTAGCTAGGCAGAACACTGGTGTCCAGGTGAGAGTTCGATTTATTTGCTTCCTTCACTTGTACCTCACTTTTCTCTCCAATGAGGACTCAAAGTGGCTTGGATCCAGGGGGACAGCCGTGTTGGTCTGGAGCAACAGAACAAAGTTTGAGTTCAGGGGCACCTTTAAAACCAACAAAGTTTTATTCAAGGTGGGAGCTTTCGTGTGCAGGCGCGCTTCAAAGTGACACTTTCCCTTTTCTCCATTTTATCATCACAGCAACCCTGTGAGGTAGGTTAGGCTGAGAGAAAGTGTCTCTGCCCGTAGCAGAGTGGGAATTTGAGTCCAGGTTTCCCAGATCCTAGTCTAACACTTTGCCTGCTACTCAGAAGTGTTTCTCGCACACTGGAGGGTTGCAAGCTCTAATTAGTGGAGGACCTTTTAATCGGTGGGGACAGCTAACAGCACACTTTGTTAATTCATTTTCTACCTCACCCTTCTGTGAAGCCCCTTCTGGCTTACTTTGTCTGGACAACAGCCCTGTGAGGTAGATGAGGATGAGCGAATCCAACTGGCCTGAGTTCTTCCATCTGAGATTCGTGGCAAAGCAGAGTTCCAGTATGTTACTGTAGTCTGGAGTAAAAGGGAAAATACGACGAGACAGATTTTGTTTCTAACAAATTTAGAGTCCAGTGACACCTTTAAGACCAACAAAGGTTTATTCGCGGCATGAGCTTTCATGTGCATGCACACTTTTTCAAATACTTTTTCTGTGCATGCACACGAAAGTTTGTGCCTTGAATAAACCTTTGTTGGTCTTAAAGGTGCCACTGGACTCTAAATTTGTTCTACTGCTTCAGACCAACACAGCTGACCACCTGGGACTTTGTCTCTAGCAATGAGTGGCAGCTCAGTAAACGGCAAATTCTCTTGCAAGTCCTTCCGTCTCTCAGAAAGGTATCTCTATTGACATTTTTGTAATGTGCAAAATTTATTTACGTCTGACTAGCTGGTTCGTAGAAAGACAGCTGATTAGCTGGTTGATTGTCCTACGTGTGAAACTGGTTGGTTGTCCTAGACGGAATGAATAAAGTCAATTAGTTGATAAAATTAATAAAATGAAGGGCCCCAAAATGTGATATCGACCATCGCGCCAGCCTCAACAGTACAGCACCCTATGCATTCGTCACCCGTAGACATCAGTGTAAAGAATCCAGACCACAGCAAGGAGCGTGTGTAAGCAATTCAAACCACGTTCTCCAGGGGAGGGGAATGAAGCTGAAACCACTCGATTCAGTCCGGCGGAAAACACTTTTCCAAACAGGACACATTTATGAAAGAGATCCATCTCTTGAAACAAGTGAGAATTTCTTTATGCTCTGATGTCTGTAACTGTGGACTCAGAGGCTGACCCTTTCAGGGCTGCTAACGCCGGTCATATCTCAGCATCACAAACAGTAAAATCCTACGCAAGTCCACTCAGAAGCAATTCCCCAGCGTGTCAACAGGATTTACTCTTAAGGTGAGCATGCATGATAACGCCAGCTAAGTGTTCCATGCTGCTCTTGATTCCGAAATTTAACATTTCCATGTTGCGTTTATTACAGGCTCTTTAAGAATATCTGCCAAATGTCTACGACGTACCATACAGTGCAAAGGAATCCAGGTACCAGGTGTCCAGATTTTGATAACAATAGCTACAAGAATAATGAGACAATTATTTTTTGGCAGGCTCTTAGTCCCCCCCCCTTCTTTCCCCCCCCTTCCAAATTCAGTTTTGACATTTATACGAGTTGCATTAATGAAAAAGCTCAATGCAAGATTATCTCTTTATCATATGACTAAAACAATTAGAGGCATTCCATTGATGGATGCAGCGGTCCTCTCCGCAGCACAATAATTATCTTTTAATGAGCCCACATTAATGTAAATTGGATTCATCAGGAAATAAATTTCACGTCAAATGGGAGAAGCTCTCTCCAGGTAACCTTTCATGAAAGCCGGGTAAACCTGGAGCTCAGTGCGTTGGTGGGATGGAGTTTTTCCCAAGTCTCAGGCGAGAAAAAACGGTTCAGGTAAGATCACAAGGCCTGCTGGGACTCTACAGCCCCCTTTTATGGGCTTGCAAAAACTATGTCGAATTAGGTTGTTGCTTCACCTTTGATTAAGCACGGATTTACGGTTCATTAATCATGGAAATCTGACGGGGAGCCCCCTTCTCCTTTCCTATTAGTAAGGCTTCGCCCTCTTCAGGGGCTTCGTTGTTGCAAAGTACACACTAATTACTGCTGCTGGAACATCTCGGATGAGGTTCGTGCAAAGCCGCCCTGTCCTTTGCTCCTGAATAATTCACTTTTTGCACAGGCTAACTTGGTTTCCCACCCCCCTGGAATGACTTCCAGAAAGCCTCTTCTTCCTAAAATGCATAGAAGGATTTCAGACAGCCTATCTATTCCATTTCAGGAACTGGTTACTAACGGGGGTTTATTGTGCCCTTCCCCCCCCCCCCCCCAGCACACAATCTCTCCTCTTTTTTTTTTTTTTTTTAAAAAGCCAGTTTTTTAAAGAGCCAGTTTGGTGTAGTGGTTAAGTGCGTGGACTCTAATCTGGGAGAACCGGGTTTGATTCCCCACTCCTCCACTTGCACCTGGCTGGATGACCTTGGGCAAGCCATAGCTCTGTACCAGCTGTTCTCTCAAGGACAGCTTGGGAAAGAGCTCTCTCAGCCCCACCTACCTCACAGGGTGTCTGTTGTGGGGAGGGGAAGGGAAAGGAGTTTGTAAGCCGCTCTGAGACTCCCTTGGGGAGTGGAGGGCGGGGTATAAATCCAATCTCTTCTTCTTCTTCTTCTTCTTTAATGTTCTATTGGGAGTGCTACAACGCTATGACAGGACGTCAAATCATCATCATAGCACTCCAATAAAACATTTTTTAAAAAAACCTCTCAGGGAGATCGTGGGCACAGAGGAAAATGGTGGGAAAAGAAAGCGGCACAGTTTGAAATGGCCACAGCGCCTCAGAGGTGGCTCCTTACTGGAAACGCTGTGTGAAACAGCCATCCCGGTACCAGTTTCCTCCATGACGGGCCAATGATGGAAACCATGCGGTTTAAAAAGGTAATGTGAAATCGACCATAGTAAGCTCGTCTACTCACCCCTGGTTCTGGGCTTGTGCAGGGACAACGGCCTCCCCCTTTGGTGAATGAGGAAGGATAAACTAGTAGACCGGAGGGAAAGCAGTGTGGCATAGCCCAGTCTCAGCAGATTCTCGGAAGCTAAGCAGGGCCGGTGTCTGGATGGGAGACCACCCAGGAAGGCTCTGCAGAGGAAGGCAATGGCCAACCACCTCTGCTTCTCACTTGCCTTGGAAGCCCCTTGATGGTGTTGCCAGAAGTCAGAAGCTAAGCAGGGTTGGTATTTAGGTGGGAAGGCTATGCAGAGGAAGGCAATGGCCAACCACCTCTGCTTCTCACTTGCCTTGGAAGCCCCTTGCTGGGGTTGCCATAAATTGGTTGTGACTTGATGGCACATATGTAAACTGGTAGATTAATCAATTGCAGTGAGAGACAGAAAATCTGCTTGGCTGATTTTTTTGTTTTTAAGTTTCTGCATTTATACCCCACTTTTCTCCCCAACAGGCACCCAACGAGGCTTACAACATCCTCACAACAACCCTGTGGGGAAGGTTAGTCTGAGAATGTGTGGCTGGGCCCAAGGTCAATCAGCGAGCTTGCATGGGAGAACAGGAATTCGAACCTGGGTCTCCCAGCACCTAGCCTGACAGTCTAATCAGTGCGTCATGCTAGCGTAGGGGCTGGCCCGACTTCGGAAGGGTCCACACACACACACCCCCGTACTTGGGAAAGGCAATGCATCCCTCTTAGATGTACAAAAATGTCCTGGCTTTGGTGTAGTGGTTAAGTGTGAGGGCTCTAATCTGGGAGAACCGGGTTTGATTCCCCACTCCTCCACATGCAGCTGCTGGATGACCTTGGGCAAGCCATAGCTCTGTACCAGCTGTTCTTGAAAGAGCAGTTCTTGAAAGAGCTCTCTCAGCCTCACCTGCCTCACAGGGTGTCTACTGTGGGAAGGGGAAGAGAAAGGAGTTTGTGAGCCACTCTGAGACTCCAAGTGAAGGGCAGGGTATAAATCCAATCTCTTCTCTTCTTCTTTTCTTTCTAAATTTACCCATTTTTTTTAATCGTTGTCCAGACCTTTTAAAAATCTTTCTGAAGTTTAAAGAGATATAGGTAAGACTCTCCTTTCCCCCCTTTTCTGATATATAAGTGCTGCATTTCTTTCTTAGGGGGGATATATTATTAAAATATTTTTTTAAAAGAGACTCACTATATAGACCAAAGAAGCTAAGTAGAATCCAACACACCAAAGCACAAGCGTAGACCCTGCAAACCGCCAGAGATTGTTTCCGGGGCTGGTCCAATACCCGTGCCATCTCCATCACTCTTTGGCCTGTGTTACTCAAACCCCGAAACCCTCCAGCGTTGAGATCTTCTCCTGGCAACGAGTTTGTTTTCTGTTCCTTCTGTATCGTCTCCTCAAGTTCTGCCCTGCATCACCGATGAATTCAGTCATGGTGTTCTACGGTAGGGGTGGGCAAATGGCGGCCCGGGGGCCACATGCGGCCCGCCACAGAGTTTTTTGCGGCCCGCCAAGACAGTTGGCCACTGTCAGCACCTGAGGAGCATGCAGTCAGATCACACTGTGAAAGAAAGGTTTAATGATGTGACATTAGTTGACTTACAAATCTTTGTCCGCTGAAAAATTTCCATGTATGAAGAAATTTGCTGGGAAAATGTTCTCTATATTTGGGTCTACATATATTTGTGAGCAAAGTTTTTCTTGCATGAAGATCAACAAGAGTAAATATAGATATTAACAGACATTTGACAGACATTAACTTGCAGGCTGTGATGAGAATCTCAACAAGCCATCTCACTCCTGATTTCAAAAAAAATTGTAGAAAAGTGTGATAGGGTACATTTGTCTCATTAAACTGATTCTAAAATTAAATGTGCTTGCAGCTATAGATGATATGAAATTAGCACAATAAATAAATTGAATAAAACTACCACTATTTTATTTCATTTATATTTATTGATTTTGATGATACAATTTATACCTTTTCTGAAATGCAAAGTTAACTAATGAATGCAGTCATTTTAAAAGGTGCGGCCCTCCGCTAACCTCCGCTCCCACAAAGCGGCCCCCGAGCCAAAACAATTGCCCGCCCCTGTTCTACGGCATCCTTCTTCCCTTCTGCCATTATGCATCCGTCGGATCTCATTGCTCAGAAATCAACAGCTATTTAGATTCTCTATTTAATAAAAAGCTATTTAAATTGGGGGGGGGGGGGTTCCTGGCTTTTGTATTTTCAAACACTGCATAACCTCTTTCACCACTGAGGCCCTCCCCTCCCCCCCCCCCAGTATCTACTCCCAAAATCTGCAGGAATGTCCCACCCTGGAGCTGGCAACCCTGCCTCCAGAAGACTTGCCCCCGTGATAGTCTGATGGGAAGCAAAAAAGGTCGCACCACCCACCAACCACAGGCAATAAAAACAGGTTCCCCGTAACTTGCTAGGACTGGGCGGACCATGCCTTGTTCCTGCACGGCGAGGAAATACATTTAGTCACTCCCCAAGGGGAGAGCAGGGGCTCTGCCCCAGAGCAGGGCCCAAGCAGAGGGGTGCCCCCAAAGTGCTCATTAGCTGCCCCGGGAATATGAAAAGCAAGCCACGTAAGCGCTTAAGTGTCAGGGATAGCTGAGGGCTAATTAGCCTGAGGAGACGGGAGAGGGGGGCAGCCTGCCCCCTCAGGAGCCGGGACTAATGACTGCCAGGGTCCCAGCGGGCACAAATTAGCCTTCGGCGCAAGGACGGGGAATCACGTTCACCACGTCCTAAATTCCGTTTGCTGAAGAGCGGCAGGAAAGGGTCGCAAAACCCGCACGAGAGCTAGAAATCCTCAAGATTTTCATGGCTGGTGCAGGGAGCAGCCTGATTAATAACCCAGTGTAAACTTACAATATACAAAAATAGGTGTATTTATTAGAAAGGCAGTTTAAAACAAATAAGGGACCAGTGAGAGCCTCGTTGCAAAGTGCAAGCGGCCTGAATACACGGGCCAAAACAAGTGACCTGAGGTGTTTCCTTCTTCAGAGGACAAACAGTTAGAGGTACAGAGAGACCCGTGTTACAATATTACATGGTACAATGAAATAACCAATAATACTGGACCAAAAAAGGGAAGTGAAGCAGCAAGATTAATAGACACCAGACAAGGATGCTTATGAGGCCTCTAAAGATGAGAATCGTGTCTGGTGCCAAATGCACAGCTGTTGAGTTGGAACATCTTCCAATTCTGGTCCAGAAAAGACCTACGTGACTATGGCTGCGATCATACACACAATTAGACCCGACACAGGTGCGAATGCCAGGCGGATTTAAAGGGCGCGATCAGACAGCAACAACTGGGAAGCGCCCCGCTGCCGGCGGCTACCCGTTCTGCTCTGCTGCAAAAGTGGAGTTAAAAGACACCGAGGGAAATCCGGTAGTAAATGGGTTGCGCCGGGCCACGGACAGACTTTCCCGTGTCTGATGGCTCCAGTGCGCTCTTATGGCGTTGAGATGGTCTGATGAGGCCATCCCAACTCCTTGCCGTTGAGATGGTCTGATGACTCCTTGCCGTTGTCCCCCCCCCTTCTCAGTATGCACATAATCGCAAACTCCATAGGGAGCCCTCGGTGCAGAGGTGCAATTCATCAATCCCTTGTTTAAGCGCATGGGGGGAAAGCGGCACAACCCCCCCCCCCCCGGACTCATCTGCAGATGCGTCTGATCACACACTGATGGGCAGCGCCCACAGCTTCAAAATGAGGTGTGATCCTGCAACTGCGGGTCAAATTCCTTTGGAGGAAATAGCCTTGCCCCCCCCCACACTCCATTTTTTCTGGCGCGTGTGACCGCCACCTATCTTAGTCAGAGCTGGAGTGTCCTCAAACATACAGCCAAAGCTGGCCCCCAAAGGCACTCTTATTTATTTGTTTGTGTTTACTGAAATATTTCTAGATTGCCTTTCCTCACTAAATATGGGTACAAGGCAGTTTACAGGGCGGTTCACGTAGGCACCATGAAACCACTGAAGGAAAGCCCATGCATACAATATGCATACACAAAAACAAATACTTAAATCACTTAAGTGCAGCTTAATAACTTAGGTTGTTACACACCCACCATGAATGAGAAAATGTCCTATCTTCTTGTTCGCATCTCCAACTTATATCTGAGACATCCTTACACATTTTTGCTAATTTCTCTGGTGACATATACCATGGATACATCCCTTTTAAAAAATTCTCTTCAAGACTAGAGCTCATCGTGAATTTAAGGCCTTTCATCCACACATTTTCCCATTTTGTATATTATATCCAAAGTTCTGGGCCCATTTTATCAGAGAACCCCATAAGGTTTTCAAGGCAAGAGACATTCAGTGGTGGTTTGCCATGGCCTGCCTCTGTGTCATGACGAGCCTGGACTTCCTCGGTGCTCTCCCATCCAAATACTGACCAGGGCTAACCCTGCTTAGCTTCTGACATCTGATGATCTCGGGCTAGCCTGGGCCATCCAGGTTAGGGGCTTGAGGAACACAGCAAATAGAAAATATTATTAACTAGACCAGTGATACCCAGTTAGGGGATTGGAAGCCACCTGTGGCTCTTTCACATGTCATCTGTGGCTCTTCTGAGCACTGTTCCTCAACGTGGCATCCGTTTCATGTTTCGGGAAAGTGGGCAAGGCCATTGCCCGATGGAGCTTGCAGCTGGCAGGTAGTTTCTACCTGAGAGCAACGGGTAACCAGCAGGCCTTGTGCCGGGGATGGAAGTAGACGTGGCTCTTTTGGCTGATGGACATTGAAAACGTGGCTCTCTATGAGCCACGGAGTGAGTGCCACTGTCAAGCTTTGACATTTAGAATTCTACACAGTGTTTACAGTGTTCCAGACTAATTAATGTCAATATACTTAGAGAGTCAGTTTGGTCTAGTGGTTAGGAGTGCGGACTCTAATCTGGGAGAACCGGGTTTGATTCCCCACTCTTCCACATGCAGCTGCTGGCGTGACCTGGGGCTCGTTATAAGTTCTTTCAGAGCTATTCTCTCAAGAGCAGTCCTCAAGAGAGCTCTCTCAGCCCCACGGCCCTCACAGGGTGTCTGTTGTGGGGAGTGGAAGGGAAAGGGATTGTAAGCCACTCTGAGACTCCTTCGGGTAGTGAAGGGAGGGGTATAGATCCAGTCACAAGCTCTTTCAGAGCTGCTCTCTCTGAGCTCTCTCAGTCCTACCTACCTCACAGGGCGTCTGTTGCGGGGAGGTCCGAGGGATGCATGGCTGGCCTGTACCAGGGCTAGGGCTTTCTCGGTGGCGGCCCCATACTGGTGGAATGAGCTCCCGGACGACATCAGGGCCCTGCGGGATTTGTTACAGTTCCGCAGGGCCTGCAAGACGGAGCTCTTCCGCCAGGCTTTCGAATAGGAGCCGCCACCGGGGAGATGGCAGGACAACATCGCCCTGGTTCCACAGGCCAAACCTTCTGTTGCCGCTACTCTCCAGGAGCACGTAGAGGCCGCCAGTACGGCTATGTTAGTCGTTTTTTAATGTTGTGTATTTATGATTTTAAATTGTAAACCACTTCGGTGTTTATGTTTATGTTGTGAGCCGCCTTGAGCCAGTTCGCTGGAAAGGTGGGATAGAAATGCAATAAATAAATAAATAAATGAGAAGAGGAAGAAGAAGAGATTGGATTTATACCCTGCCCTTCACTTGGAGTCTCAGAGCAGCTAACAAACTCCTTTTCCCTCCCCCTCCCCACAACAGACACCCTGTGAGGTGGGTGGGGCTGAGAGAGCTCTGACAGAAACTGCTCTTTTTCAAGAACGGCTGTGCCAGAACTATGGCTTGCCCAAGGTCACACCAGTAGCTGCATGTGGAGGAGTGGGGAATCAAACCCAGTTCTCCCAGATTAGAGTCCGCACACTTAACCACTACACCAAACTGGGAGGGGAGGGGAAAGGGACTTTTCTGGGACTCTTTTGGGTAGTGAAGGGTGGGATATAAATCCAATCTCCTCCTCCTCTTCCTCTTCTTCTTCTGTAACTCTGCTTAGAATCCCACAGTTAACAAAGTATGTGGAAAAGGGGGACAAACCCAGGAGGAACATCTGCGGACAGCTACCCTGCTGAATCACCGAAGGCTCTCCATCTGTATGTACGCAGAGTCCCCTTCTTTCCCAACAGGAGCCAACGAGGCTTTTTGCAAACCGCCCTCACCTCTGCCGCCCCCCTCCAATTTAACTCTATTATCATTCCGCCGAAGCCTCCGCATCGTTTTTTTATTTTTGATTGGGTCAGTCGGGATGGAAGGAAGGTGGAAATTGCCCACAAACAGCCGGATGGCACCTCACACCCTACTTATACAGGCTGGTGGCTTTCCCCGTGGCAAATCTGCACCAGCCTCTATTATTCTGTTTAGCAAGTCAGATGGACGGATCTCACTGTCAGAACCGCAGGCTGAGAACTGAAGCCGCCCGCTGTGCTTCTCCAGACCATGGTGGCTGGGACTGATTTCCGCAGGGAAGCCGACAAAATGTGCAGGAACGTTCAGGGCTTGTCTGCAAGGCCGTGCACCATCAGGTCTTCTTCTGGGGATCGGGCAGCTCTTCCAGCCCCCGTGACTCCCCAGCACCCCTCCTTGCGGAGCACATCTGACAGTTTCAGTCTCCCTCCATTTTTTGCTCAAGTGAACACAGAAATGGATTTATTATGGAAAGTGGTGTAGGAATCAGGGCCCCGCCAACTGAAAGCTGTTGTCACCTAAGACCTCTGCCTGAGACCCTGGAGAGCCCCTGCCAATCTGAGTAGACAATACTGAATTCGATGGACCGAGTCTAAGGCAGCTTAAGTGTAAGGCAGCCTTATGTGTGCCATGATTTAGAATCTTGTATTTTTGGTATTTTTGGCCACTGTGTGACACAAAAGTGTTGGACTGGATGGGCCATTGGCCTGATCCAACACTGGCTTCTCTTATGTTCTCTTATGTTCTTGATCATAGAATCATAGAGCTGGAAGGGACCTCCAGGGTCATCTAGTCCAACCCCCTGCACAACGCAGGAAATTCACAAATACCTCCCCCCCCCCCCACACACACACACCCAGTAAGTGCTGTTCCATGCCCAGAAGATGGCAAAAAACCTCCAGGATCTCAAACCAAACTGGCCTGGAGAAAAATTGCTTTCTTACCCCAAAGTGGCAATCAGCATTTCCCTGGGCATGTAAGAAAGGGCCATGAAAACTCAGCACTGGTGCAACCCTTCCTGCCCTCCCTCTCGTGATCTACCTAAGTTCACAGAATCCACATTGCTGTCAGATGGCCATCCAGCCTCTGCTTGAAAACCTCCCAAGGGGGAGAGCCCACCCCCTCCCGAGGAAGCCTGTCCCACTGAGGAACCGCTCTTAGGGTCATTTTACACCTCCCCTCTAAAGTAGTTTGACTGCTGTCTTTTCCTGTGCTGATTTCACAGTGGTGTGAAATTTCACTCCAGGGGGTCTAAGTGCACTAATCAACAGCAATTATTTAAAGCAGAATCAAGCCGGTTGAATACTAGCTTGACCACAGGAGGGCAATTAGTAGATGTGGACATTTCAGTAGCAGCACGGTTTCACACCGCACAGAGGTGTGGGCAGGTTTTTTTGGAACTAGAATGATTCCAGCGGGAAAGTCAGATGTAAAAACAGCCTAACTGTCAGGAAGTCCTTCCTAATGTTTAGCCGATAACTCTTCTGATTTAATCTCAACCTGTTGGTTCTGGTCCGACCTTCAGGGGCAACAGAAAACAACTCTGCACCATCCTCTATATGACGGCCCTTCATTGCTTAGATTTTCCAATGGAAAGACTATGAGGAGGGCTAGTTTTTGGGATAGCCACAGGGCATCCCGCACAGCTGCCCTTGGTCCTCATGTGGGGAGGGAGGTGCGCTCGGCACCCCCGCGGCCCTGCAGCCAGCTGCCCTGTGAACTCTGCCTCCGCAGTCCTGGATGATCCCCTGCACGACCTCGGACACAGACCATGCGGAGTGTTGGTGGTGTAATCAGTTGGGGGGGGGGGACACCACCCTATAGGAGAGCCAGTTTGGTGTAGTGGTTAAGTGCACGGACTCCAATCTGGGAGAACCGGGTTTGATTCCCCACACCTCCACTTGCACCTGCTGGATGACCTTGGGCAAGCCATAGCTCTGTACCAGCTGTTCTCTCAAGGACAGCTTGGGAAAGAGTTCTCTCAGCCCCACCTACCTCCCAGGGTGTCTGTTGTGGGGAGGGGAAGGGAAAGGAGTTTGTAAGCCGCTCTGAGTCTCCTTCGGGTAGTGAAGGGTGGGGTACGAATCCAGTCTCTTATTCTTCTGCCCTTCCTACGGTGACCCCTCTTGGGGTTTTCAAGGTAAGAGATGAACAGAGGAAGTCTGCCATTTCCTGCCTCTGTAGAGCAACCCTAGACTTCCTCAGTGGTCTCCCATCCAAGTACTAAGCCGGGTCGACCCTGCTTAGCTTCCAAGATCGGATGTGAGGGGGTTCGTCTGGGACATTTCTTGTAGCAAAATAAAAACCAAAGTCCAGCGGCACCTTAATGGCCAACAACATTTCTTTCACAACAAGGTTTTGCGAGTCAAAGCGTTCGTCTCATGCTACGAAGAGGAAAAGACCTATCAGGGGCTGCTGGAGTTCTTGTTTGATCTTCTCCAGTATTACTGCCTTCGCGTTTGAGCTGCCTGCAGAGAAGACAACTGCAGCAACACACAGCTTCGGGAACGCTTCCTCGATCATGCATAAATATAGCCTCCCCCAGCATCGATTCCTGTGCTTGGAATGCAGTACTTCTCACTGTGTGGAACCTTTTCCCAATGCAGAATTCAAACGCTTCCAATTAAAGGAAGGCCTTTTGGTGTAAAGGAGAGCCACTTTGGTGTAGTGGTTAAGTGAGCGGACTCTAATCTGGGAGAACCGGGTTTGATTCCCCACTCCTCCACTTGCACCTGGCTGGATGACCTTGGGCAAGCCATAGCTCTGTACCAGCTGTTCCCTCAAGGACAGCTTGGGAAAGCGCTCTCTCAGTCCCACCTACCTCACAGGGTGTCTGTTGTGGGGAGGGGAGGAGAAAGGAGTTTGTAAGCCGCTCTGAGACTCTTAAGTGAGTGAAGGGCGGGATATAAATCCAAATCTCTTCTCTTCTTCTTCTCTTACTGAGGTCAGAGCATCGTTTTGAATGCGCCTGGGCATTTAACTAATTAATTAATTTGCTTGGTTTATACCCCACCTTTCTCCCCAGTGAGGCTCCAAAGTGGCTGACAGCACATTATCCTCTCTCCGTTTTATCCTCAAAACAACAACCCTGTGAGGTAGGTTAGGCTGAGAGAGCACGTGACCAGCCCAAAGTCCTCCAGTAAGCTTCCTTGTCAGAGTGGGAATCTGAACCTGGGTCTCCCAGGTGGAGAAATAGGGAAGTGTCAGGCATTATAGATATTGCTACAAAACGAGGCATTTTAAGCAAAAGAGCTTGAACTAAAAATAGGTTATTCTATTGCCAGCCCACCCCTTGAATGAAACACAACAAAAGTTATGGGTTAAACTGGGAGTTTTATTTCTCATAAGCTGATCTGCACCAACACATTAAAGCACGGGTTGCATTAGGCTTGCCACGTAAGCCTCCTGGCAGGGCAAACCCACCCCGGCTCAGAGCCATTTTTCCGAACCTTACTCGTCATGGCCCGCACGCTAATGCGTAGAGGGGAAGGAAGGGCACACTCCAGCCCACGGCGGCGAAGCCTTAAGGCTTATCATACGCTCCTCCCACCCCAAAGAGACCCCCAACTGAGTCACCCTGACTGCCAAGCCCATAGGCTCCCAGTATGAGGGCCCCCCATTGCTTATATCTAAGGGTGCTTGCCAATTCAACCTCTCCTCAACCCCATAGGCGTAGAGTATGGGGGGCTCGAGGGCTTGAGCCACCCCCGAAATTTCCCGGGGAGGCTCAGCCACCCCCGGGAAAACGGAGCGCCTGCCGCTGCGCCTCCCCGGGTCCTTCTGAGGCCCGGCGGCTGCTACTGGAGAGGGAGAGGGAAGGGGTGGCAGGGGGGAGAGAGGCACAGGCAGCAGCGGCTGGCGGGCCTCGGAAGGGCCCGGGGAGGTGGGGGGTTTCCCGGAGGAGGGGGGAGAATATCGTCCCAGCGAAAGGAGCCCCCCCCCAGATTTCCAAAACTCTATGCCCCTGCTCAACCTGTGCTTTTCCCACCTTCCCAGTTAGGGCCTAACCGGCTTTACCAGGCCTACTTAACCACACCTCCTCTGTCCATGTAAAGCAGGCGAAAAAAGGCCTCCCTCTTATCCAATCTAAGTGAAGCCCAAAAAATTCCTGCTCGGCCCCGGAAACCGCAACCAGCTAATCACACATGGGCTGAAAAAGAGGGTGGGTGAGTGGGGAGCTCACGCTGGGCTGAACTGAGCATAGAGGGCGGCTGCAGCCAGATCTGGCCAGCTGCCTCTCCCCTAATTGGCCAGCACTCCCGCGCTGAGCTGGGATTAACTGGCCCATCCCCTAAACTTCATTCAAGAAGAAAGGGGGGCAGGCAAAATCCGGCGCCTGCTTTAGGAGTAGTCACTGGTCTTCCTTGTAGGGCTGCCAAGTCAGCCCGGGGGGCGGGGGATCCCCCGCTAAAGGGGCTCCCGATCCGACGGCCAGCATTCGGCCGGCGGGGGGGAACCCCACCCCCGAAGTCGTCCAGTGAGGACGACGTAATGACGTCACCGGAAGTGACGTCGGCACGTTGGGGGCGTTGCCAGGGCGACGCTCTGGCAATCGCCCCAAAACTCTATGATACCATAGAGTTTTGGGGCAATTGCCAGAGTGTCGCCCTGGCAACGCCCCCAATGTGCCGACGTCACTTCCGGTGACGCTGCCGGGTGCGCGTGCAAAGCGCGAGCACCAGAAGAGACTCCCAGCCACAGGAGGACTCCCCCCCGCCGGTGAGTCCACAAGACTTGGCAACCCTACTTCCTTGGTTTTTTTATTTGCAACTGAATCATTTGTTTAACCATCTTAATATAACTCCTATTCTAACTAAACCTCAGACTGACCTGGAATTTATAATACAGGACTTTGATACTCAAAATAGGGGTCTAATCTCCAATCTGTATTCGCTACTACTCAAAATTTCTTGTACTAAACCCTTACCTTACCAATCTTCATGGCAAAGAGACTGCGAAGATCATCTCACACATGAGTTATGGAATAGGTTCTGGAAATCTACTAGTTAAAATATCAAAGTCCGGTCAGTACGTTTTCAAAACTTGAAAATTATGACTAGGTGATACGCTACACCACGCAAACTCTCTTATATCTCGATTGAGAGATCCCCATATACTGCTGGAAAGGGTGCCACCAAATTGGAGATTTTGCTCACTGCTGGCGGTGGTGCGAAAAAATTAAGAATTTCTGGATGGAAGCGATGGCTATAATTCAGAAAGTCAGTTCAGTTAGGGTCCCCGTTGTGCTGGAGACTTTATTCTTAAACGTTTGGCCTCAGGAATTATCTTCTCGTTCACATAAAGCCACCATTGAGGTTATGTTGGATCCAGCAAAGATAGCCATTGCATCTTATTGGAAGGATGCGAAAGCTCCAAATATTGAGGTATCGGTTTCGGAAGTTATGGAACCACTATCTTGTGGACTCTCTTACAAACAAACTGAACTATACGTCTCAACGATCAAACTGTTCCAAATTTAATGGGAAATGGTGGCCGGTTCTAGAATACTTACCTCAGCAGCAATTTATCTCTTCTGTATGGTCTCAGTTTCACAAATGGCTATGACATATCGGTTTAAATTATACAGTAGCCATGAATAACCAGAACTTTTTTGATCTTATTTGGTTTCTATTTTACAAATTATATTAGTTTCAGTATGGCACATTAAGATATTATAATAAGTTGGAGTGTATACTAAAAGTTTAGCATACTAGATAGGGTTGCCAAGTCTGGGTTGGGAAATACCAGGGGGTGGAGCCAGGAGAGGGCGGGGTTTGGGGAGGGGAGGGGTCTCAGCATGGTACAATGCCATAGAGTCCACCCACCAAAGCAGCCATTTTCTCCAGGGGAGCTGATCTCTGTCAGCTGGAGATCAGCTGTAAACGCGGGGGATCCCTAGGCCCCACCTGGAGGCTGGCAATGCTAATATTAGAGAAATAAGGATGTTATATTACTGTTTTTTAACGGACACTGATTTGTTCTTGGACAATCACTTTGTTCTAATCCTTACTTTAAAAATGTGATATGTGTTTGTATTTGTAACAACTAGTAAAAAGGCTTTAAAAGAAAAAAAACACCACGACACCACATTGGCTCTCAAAGTAGAAGAAGAAGAAGAAGAGATTAGATTAGATTTATACCCCGCCCTTCACTCACTTGGAGTCTCAGAGCGGCTTACAAACTCCTTTCCCTTCCCCTCCCCACAACAGACACCCTGTGAGGTAGGTGGGGCTGAGAGAGCTCTTTCCCAAGCTGTCCTTGAGGGAACAGCTGGTACAGAGCTATGGCTTGCCCAAGGTCATCCAGCCAGGTGCAAGTGGAGGAGTGGGGAATCAAACCCGGTTCTCCCAGATTAGAGTCCGCGCACTTAACCACTACACCAGACTGGCTCTCAAGTACCAAGTTGTATGGGGGGGGGGGGGTCTGTTTCAAAGTCAAGGAAGAAGGGGAAGTTCAGGCACCAGGGTTGTCAGCTCCAGGCTGGGAAATACCTGGAGATTTAGAGATTAGGGCGTACTATTGAATTAACGCAACGAGATAAAATATGGAAAACAAATATAAAATTTACTGAAGCTATTTCTTACAAAGAAAAAATATATAAGATGTTTTTCAGATGGTATACTACGCCAGATAAGTTAGCAAAATGGTACCCTAAGATGTCCAATGAATGCTGGAAATGTAAAAGTGATGTTGGATCCTTTTTTCGTACGTGGTGGACTTGTGATAAAAGTAAAAAATATTGGGCTTGGATGCATGAGATATTGCAAAATATGTTATAAATGAGTATACCTTTTAAGAACATAAGAGAGAAGCCAATGTTGGATCGGGCCAATGGCCCATCCAGTCCAACACTCTGTGTCACACAGTGGCCAAAAATACCAGGTGCCCTCAGGAGGTCCAGCAGTGGGGCCAGGACACCAGAAGCCCTCCCACTGTTGCCACCCCCTCAAGTACCAAGAATACAGAGCATCACTTGCCCCAGACTGAGAGTTCCTATCTATACCTTGTGGCTAATAGCCACCGATGGACCTCTGCTCCATATGTTTCTCCAATTCCCTCTTGAAGCCGTCCATGCTTGTAGCCACCACCACCTCCTGTGGCAGTGATTTCCACGTGTTAATCACTCTTTGGGTGAAGAAGGACTTCCTTTTATCCGTTCTAACCTGACTGCTCAGCAATTTCATGGGGTGCCCACGAGTTCTGGTCTTGTGAGAAAGGGAGAAAAGTACTTCTTTCTCTATCTACTCTATCCCATGCATAATCTTATAAACCTCGATCTTGTCACCCCTCAGCCGTCATTTCTCCAAGCTAAAGAGCCCCAGAACTCTTTTTATTGAATATAATACCAGAAAAATATAGAAGGCCAGATATTTATATGATTGTACATGTTGTAACTACTGCTAGAATTGCATATACGAAATACTGGAGAAAAGAAGAAACTGCCTCTAAAGAAGAAATAATTTACAAACTAATGGAAACAGCTGAGATGGACAAATTAACTTTACTTTTACGTGATAAGAAAGAAGAGATTTTTGAGAATTCTTGGGCAACATTTTATAACTGGCTGGAGAAATACCTGAAATGAACTCTTTATGAACAATTTCAAACGGGATTAAAGAAGAAGCTGCTATTGAAATTACTGTGCAAAAATTTAAAATAATGTAATAGATACCAAAAACAATTAAACGTTCTATTTAGAAAGATGTATAAGCACACAAGTTGAAATGCACTCCCATTTTGTTTGTTTTGTCTGGAAAATAAGAAAAAGGAAAAAAGATTTGGAGGTTGTAGCCTGGGGAGGAGGGGGGAGGAGGAGGAGGAGATTGGATTTATACCCCACCCTTCACTCCTCAAAGTCTCAAAGCAGTTTACAGTCTCCGTTCCCTTCCCCTCCCCACAACAGACACCCTGTGAGGTAAGAGGGGCTGAGAGAGCTCTTTCGAGAACGGCCCTTGAGAGAACAGCTCTGAAAGAACTTATGACTGACCCAAGGTCACACTAGCGCACGGAGGAGTAGGGGAATCAAACCCAGTTCTCCCAGATTAGAGTCCACACTCTTAACCATGACACCAGACTGGCAGGGTTTGGAGAGGGCGGGACCTCAGCATGGTACAGTGCCATAGAGTCCACTCTCCAAAGCAGCCATTTTCTCCGGGGGAACTTATCTTGGTGACCCAGAGATCAATTGTAATAGCAGGAGATCTCTAGGTGCCACCTGGAGGGTGGCGACCCTATCGGGCACGCAGGCCAAAGGGGCAAGGTCTTTTGCCCGCTTTGTGCCGCCAACTGATCACTTTGTCTCTAACAACGCATAGCACTTCCGTGGAATCTAAGCCCCAGCTTTCCCTGCTGTTTTACCCACAATCACCTCCTTCAACTTGGAGCAAAATGATCAACATCGTAATTTCAGGCTCTGGAGGGGGCGGAGAGGGAATGCGGTAAAGAAATTCTGACATTTGAAAGCGGAAACCTATTTGATTCTTGGCACAGCCCATTATGTCTATCGAAACTGGCAACTGCTCAGTTTAAACAAGGCGTCATTTCTTCACTCCCGGCAACCGTTCTTTGCTTTTCTTTTTTTAGTACTTCCATTTCTTAGTAGTTATGGTTTATCACCAGTGTCCATTTGTTACCGCTCTGTTCCCAGACAAGATCAGAACAGCATCAGTAAGCAATAATTTTTTTCCTCCAGACTTGGGACCGTTTCAAGCATCTATTAATAAACTTTTGGGGGGGAAAGATAACTCTGTGACTAATGCAACACTTCCTTGTGGACATGACTTTTTTTTTCTGGCAGTGATGGAGCGTGAACACAAAGCCAGCTCCTGTACAGTCTTGGGATCCACGACTAAGTTTGCCAATGGCCTAAGCTGCCCTGAAGATCAAAGGGAGGGCCGGTTCATGCCTCTTCATTTGCTGACGCTAATTAACTTCCGCAATCTGCTAACCTTTCAGCTGCCTTCCTGTTATCACAGGGGAAACGCTGACATTTAAAATCGGCATGCAAAGACTGAAAGTGTGAGGATGGTGTTTATTATAAATCTGCATAGGTTGCTTCCGTGTGAAATACATGGATGCTCCCAGGATTATGTACCTTGCTGCATTCCATTGGATTCTCTTACATAGACAGGAGCCGGAGGTTCTGCTGAGATGGAATGAAAAGGAGTTTATTTACTTATTTACTTCCTCGCCCACCTTTCTGGCTGAGCCTCGAGGCGGATTACAAAACCGAGAAACAGTGCAACCGGATAGATTGAGGCACCAAGAAACAGTGCAATAGGACTAAGGTTACAGAACTGGAAAGCAATGGCAAACTAAAAAATAAATAAAATAGTATTACGATATGACCAGGGCCGGTGCCCGGTTTTTTTGCACACTAGGCGAGACTACCTTCTGGTGCCCCCCCCCCCCCCCCTCGTGCGCCCACCAATGTTCAAACATAAATGCATTTTAGGAAGAATGAAAAACACAAAAGTTGAAATTGCTAATTTTTAAAAAAAATTCTGAGAACAAGTAATACAGTCTCTGATTGTCTCTCTCAAGCAAAAAACACAAAGCTTTTTGGAAAATCCTGTTAATTGTGATGTTGAAATCTAAGTCTCTTTAATGTTCCCATTTCAGGCACATCAGAATCTCATTTTGCGTGCCTTTTCTTTAGCAAATTTTGTCACCAATTCCTTCAGGTCAAGCTTTGAAACAAAATGTTCCAACTTAAAGGGCCATTAAACCGAATGTATGAAAGGCAATGCAGTTGTCCTGGTCAGAAGTCTTGTTTAAAAGACAGCAACATCTGAGTTAAATACATGCTTCCCATGTCTACTAGCTGAAAGACGTTGTGAACTGTTTTATCCATCGCAATAGGCCTTAAAAAGCAAGATAACTGCCATCTTGCTCCCCTCTTACCCTCAGCAGCCGCAAATGGTGTGCTGGATTTGGGGGGCGGTCCTGGCACGCAGCGTCCTGGTGGAAAGCAAGGAAGGGAACCCGCTTGACTTCCGTCCGACCTTTGCTGCTTAGGTGTGTGTGAACATTTATTTTTATTTATTTCTTGAATTTATATCCCGCTCTCCCCACCAAAGGCAGGCTCAGAGCGGCTCACAACATAAGTTAAAATTACAATCAGTTTAAAATAAACGTTCCACATTAAACATTAAGATACTTTCCATACATTCTACACATTCTACATTGGCAGCATTTCAGTTCTACCCACAGGTGGGTCCAAGCAGGTGGATCATATGTATTTCCTGTGTGTCCACATACAGGCTGGCAGATGTAATTGCCGACAGATGGGACTGGCAGATGGAGCCGGGCCAGGGCTAAGATGTTTATCCTAGTCGGCCCCTACCTAAAAGCCTGGTGGAAGAGCTCCGTTTTACAGGCCCTGCGGAACTGCATCAAATCCCGCAGGGCCCTGATGTTCTCCGGGAGCTCATTCCACCAGTGCGGGGCCGCCACTGAAAAAGCCCTGGCCTGTGTTGTAGCCAGCCACGCCTCCTTCAGTCAGGGCAGGGCCAGTCGGTTTTGGGATCCAGACTGTAGTGCTCGCTGGGGAACATGTGGAGAGAGACAGTCCTTCAGGTAGACAGGTCCCAGGCCATATAGATGAGAGAAGCCAGTGCTGGATCAGGCCAATGGCCCATCCAGTCCAACCCTCTGTCACACAGTGGCCAAAAATAGCAGGTTCCACCAGGAGGTCCACTAGCAGGGCCAGGACACTGGAAGCCCACCCACTGTTGCCCCCCCCCCCCCCAGCACCAAGAATATAAGGAACGGGAGGGGGGAATAGACGAGATAAACTACCAGGAGAGAGGAGATGCTCCAACACATTGCTGAGGGGACCCTGGTGCTGGGGAAGAAGCCCAACCAGGTGCAAGAAAAACTCGGGAAGGGTGAGAGGGACGTTCCGTGTAATCCGCCTTGAGTCCAGTAGGAAAGGCGGACTATTAAAAAGGGAAACAGGAAATAATAAAGAGGGGTGCATTCACCGATTTGGGCAGAGGGAGAGTCCAGAGCAGAGATTTTTTCGATGCACACGTAACGTCTGAGCACACGGAGAGGCCAGCTTGGAAGCAGCCGGCAAGAAGTACTCCCTTCTGCGCCGCTCTCTCTCTCTCTGGCTTCTTCCGGGTTCTTGTTAGGAAGGAAGGGCCTTGGAAAAGGGGATCGAAAGGTTCCAAAGCAAAACCCTGGGAGGCCCCTCTGTGTGTCAGTGGCTGGCGGGGGGGGGGGGGGAGGAGAAAAGTTGGCGGCCAGTCCAGCAGGGTGGGGGCATGGCGGCCCCTGATCGGATCATGGCGGTGCGATCCCACCGCCCTCCCTTGTCCTGGAGGTCCCCGAGAGGGGCCGGGGCTGCTGAAAAGATGCCCTGGGGAACAAAACCCCAGCCGGGGAAGGAGGGTGGCGGCAGTTGCCATCCTCCAGGGCCTGGGGGGGGGGGTGCTGCAGTGGGGAAGGGGAAAAGAGCAACTGCCCACTGGGGAGCTTTCCTTGGTGCAGCTGCGGGTCTCAGCCTGACATGTGGCGGTGGCGGAGGGGTGGAAGGTGGGGGCGGCGGACTAGCTCTGCGGGGGGGGGGGGGTGAGCTGCAACGCTTGGCCCCGCCAGCAGGAGAGGGAAGAGAGGCCGAGGAGGGAGAGAAGGAGGCAAAAGCCTGGCCTTGCTCCGCTTGCGGCGCCCCTGCATGCACATGAAATCCAGCGTGTGTCCTCTGCTCACCCGCCTGCTGGCTGGGAAGGAGAGCGTGAGGAAGGGGGGAGCCCCTGGCTGGCACTCAACTAGGTGGCCCCTGCCAGGCCTGTGGACTGCGTGAGCGCCCCCTTGCAGACACGCACACATCCCGCCTCGCGCTCACTGGACCTGGCTGGCCAGCCATCTCTCCCGCCTCACAGCGCCAAGTGAGGAAAGGTCACCAATGGTGTCGTGTCAACGGCCTCAGCGGGGTGGCAGGCCGAGGGTGAACAGAGCAAGCAGGGCTTTCGGCAAGGGGCGGGGCAGCAGGCCAGTGCAGCATCCTTCTATATTGCTGCCCCTAGGCCACTGCCTCACCCCACCTTAATGGGAGTGCCGGCCCTGTATATAACATCCTATAAACAGTGCAGAGAACTGGATCACCAGGGCCGTCGCTCAGCAGTGGGGCACACTGGGTGGTGCCCCCTTTCGATTCTGCAGCGCCCCCACGGACACGCCTTCCGGGCACCAGGACGCGCGTCTGAAGGTGCTGCAGTGCTCCCAGCTTCCCCGGCTGCTGCGCACCCAAGCGCCACTGCTGCTCTCTCCCATCTTCCTGCAGGGGAAGGCAACGGAGGGTGGAGTGAAGCGCCGGCTGGTGCTGGGGTCTATGGGGTGCACAGGTAAGGTGAGGCTGAGGGCGCATGAGGTGGGCCCTGGGGGAGAAGCAGTTTCAAGAGATCTGGGCCGTGTCTTGTGTTTCTTTTTTGCATATTTTTTCCCCTCCCCCTTCCCTAACTTTTGCCCTCAGAACACAAATTACAAATTTTAAATACCTTGAATGTTAATAGCTTTGAAGGGACAGGAGCCTGTGGGGGTCAGGCCTTGGAGAATGTTAAACGGCCGGAGGAAGGCGGGTGTGATCTCTCCCGGCTCCTTCTCTTTCACCATTCATTTTCCCCATTGGGTCGCTTTTCTGAAGTCAGCTCCACCCCCAGAATTTGATTTAATTATCATAGAATCATAGACCGATTTCCCGCAAGGCGCTCCCCTGGCGTCGTTCTTCCATTTCCCCCGATTGCATGCTTCGATTCCTCACTATTTGCCACAGGGCGCATTTTGACCCGCGGCTTCGCACGATTTCCCCCGCGGCTTCAGTGATCCTGGGTTTTGAGGATCACTGAAGCCGCGGGGAATATTGGGCAGAGCCACGAGTCAAAATGCGCCCCGCGGCAAATAGTGGGAAATTCAAGCATGCAATCGGGGAAAAGGGAAGAACGACGCTGGGGGAGCGCCTTGTGGGAAATCGGTCATAGAGTTGGAAGGGACCATACAGGCCATCTAGTCCAACCCCCTGGCCAATGCAGGACCGGCCTAAAGCATCTCTGATAAATATCCGTCCAGCCTCTTCTTGAAAGCAGCCACTGAAGGGGAACTAACCATCTCCCTTAGGCAGCTGATTCCACCTCTGAACCACTCTGACTGTGAAAAGGTTTCCCCTAATATCCAGCCGATACCTTTCTGCATGTAATTTAAACCCGTTGCTTCGGGTCCTCTCCTCTGCTGCCAACTGGAACGGCTCCCTGCCCTCCTTCCAATGACAGCCTGTCAGATATTTCAAGAGAGCAATCCTATCGTTTCCCCCCTCAATCTCCTCTTCTCCAGACTAAACATTCCCAAGGCCCTCAGCCTTTCCTCGTAGGGCCCAGTCTCCAGACCCCCGATCTTCCTCGTCGCTCTCCTCTGCACCCTCTTGATTTTGTCCACCTCCTTTTTGAAGTGCCGCCTCCAGAACTGCACACAGTACTCCAGGTGCGTCCTGACCAAGGCAGTATACAGAGGGGTTATGACCTTCTGCGATTTCGATGCTACGGCCCTTTGGATACAACCCAAGACTGAATTTGCCTTTTTTGCCACCGCATCTCACTGACTGCTCATATTTAGTTTACGGTCCACTCTTACTCCAAGATCTCCCCCCCCCCCCCGAAAAAATTCCTGGCTATGGGGCTGGGTCTCACCGAAGTAGAAAATGATGCCGTAACCGCAAGACAATGCCTACACTAAGCAGTGCAAGAGGTTCTGAGTCGTCATGGCTCCTCGTCTGGCAGGACAGTCTTGGTGCGTTAAGATCTTGCGGCAGCCGCTCAATAGCAGCTCCCTCCCTGCGTGTGATTCTCAGGTTGCTTTGTGTGGACTGCTGAATGTGAGTTCTCTGCCACTGTGCAACTCGCCACCGCCATTACTGATTTCTTTCACCTGGGGCTGATTCCCACGCTGCGGAGCTCTCACACCCTCCGCCTGGGCGCCGCAAGGCCTTTTGCTCAGATGCGCTGCGAGACCCGTGCTTAGGCCTTGGTTCCCAGATGTGCACAGACCCAGTCCAGATTGGGTTGCAGCGTGTGGTGAGAAGAGCTAAACCTGTCCTACCTGCACCATTTTCCTGACCGGTAATGACCCCTGGGAGCCATTGCCCCACTGATAATACTAACATGTATTGGGGGCTAGCAGCCTGAAAGTCCAGATTAGCCCAAGCTCATCAGGGTCGGCCCTGGTTAGTACTTGGAAAGGAGACCACAAAGGAAGTCCAGGGCTGCTAGCAGAGAAACAGAAAGTGGCTAGTACTTAGATGGGAGACCACCAAGAAAATCCAGGGTCCCTACACAGAGGCAGACAATGGCAAGCCACCTCGGAGTGTCTCTTATCTTGAAAACCTTACAGGATTGCTGTAAGCCAGCTGTGAATTGATGGCACTTCCCACAACCATTTCACTCTAGAACGGCAAATGGGAGACTGCCCAGGCAAGGGCATAAGGACTTTATTTTGCCTGTATATCAGTCGTTCCCAACCTGGAGGCTGGGGACCTCTGGGGGCCACAGAATTATGGCAAGGGCAAATCTATATGCACCCTAAGCATGGTCATTGTGATCTTTTTGTCCTTATGTAATTTCTCAATCAATGGGTAACGATAGCACAGCTATTATCACGTAAGAGGGGTGTTTGCAAAACTTTTTGATATTGAAAAGGGGTCCCGGTCTTCAGAAATGTCGGGCCCCACTGCTGAACATAATCCCAACCGTACAGCTTGGAGCAGGCATTGGGTGAAGAGCGAGTTCCAACCCCAGCATCCGTTGCAACAACGGTTTCGGCCAGCCGTCTCATATGTCCCTCTCTCCTTCCACAGTGTGGCCAGTTCTCATGGGAAATGCGGCACCAAATTATTATTTCTCTCCCCCCCACCCCCCGCTTCTTTGAGGAGGCACGGTTGCCATTCCAGGCAAACATGATCAATGGCGGCTTGAACCCAAATCAATCTTGCAGCTGCTCCGGTGTTGCCTCCTTGAGATGCAAATAATGTATAAATTCTCTAAATCTATTCCTGCGCTACCGCCGGCAGCCTGGAAGTCAAGTAAACAAGAGTAATCGCAGATATAATGGCATTGTTTACGAGGGAATTTAAAAAAAAGACCCTAGACATGCCCATCGAGTCGCTCATAAATCTATTAAAAAATTGCATCCCACAGTTCATACGAGAGTTCTAATTTACTCCTTCCCGAGCCGCACAGCTGATGTGGAACCAAATTAAATTCACGAAAAAGAGAGAGAGAGACACACACACACACACACACACACACACAGAATGTAGATTCTTTTTTCTTTTTTCAGGGGAAAGAAAGTTTCATAATGGTCTTCGAGGAGGTTAAATTTGCCCTATCCATTTATGAGCTCCGCTGGAAAATACTTTCCGTTGTGTCGTGAACTTCGTTGTCTGAAATACGCTCAGGCGATAGAACTTCCCAGACGGCAGGGTTCTCAGGGTCATACCTGGGAACATCCATCACGTAATGTACACAGGGAGCCGCACTGAGGGTCCCAAGACGGTGAACGACAACCCTCGGACTGGGTGGGCTATCCGGGACCAGAAGTTGTGGAGTAGCCCAGAAAGCCTGGACTTTGTTGAGACAAGATGCTCAAAGGGGCATGGAGATAACAGTTTTTGGCAGCTCACAATCTCAGCAACGTTCCCTTCAGCATCTTGGAAATAAGTTGCACCCAAGTTGCCACACTGCCAGCTGACTGATGGAGACCCCGTGGGGTTTTCAAGGAAAGAGAAGTACAAAGGTGGTTTGCCATTGCCTGCCTCTGCATCATGATCCTGGACTTCCTTGGTGGTCTCCCATCCAAATCTTGACCAAGGCTGACCTTACTTGGCTTCTGAGATCTGACAAGACCAGGATATCCTGGCTATCCAGGCAAGAGTACCAAGAGACTTTACTCCACGTTATAAATCACTCTACTAGTCCAAACCACCCTAAGTAGGAAAAATACCTTGGAAATCTCAGAGATATTCAGAGCCAAGAAGGAATCTCCCTGCCTTATCTGTATATCCTCTACGTGCCAGCTGAGCCGGGCGTTATATGCAGGTACAGAGACTAAACAACACCAGTCAGAAAAGAAAGAAAAAATGTAATTTAGCTTGAATAAGCAGTCACTGGGAACCCTCCCAAAAAGGCACAGAGTTGCGCAAAGTTTACCAGCAACATCTGAGCAAAGGAAAATAAAACAGGCATTTAAAAGCAATCCTCTATTCCTAGATCTAAAACTTATCCCTGTGATAAAGAGAGAGGAAGAATAATCATGGAGTTTCCAGTTTGGTTATTCAAGCTCCGTTCATATGTTTTTGCTTCGTCCGCCATCTCGTTGGCCTCTCTGGAGGACTCCGGCCCCCCTTTCCAGACTTCTGGGCCTGAGGTCTTCTCCCAGAGTGACTCTATAAAGTTTAAAGACCTAAAAATTACCAGAAGGGGGAGCTAGGGTTGCCCACTGTGCGTTGGGAAATCCCTGGAGATTTTGAGGGTGGAGGCATCATGCCATAGAGTCCACCCTCCAAAGCAGCCATTTTCTCCAGGGGAACTGATCTCTCTGTTCTTCAGCCACCACCTGGAGGTTGCAACTCTAGGAGAAGCCTAGGCATTTCTCAAAGCTATCACAGAAAATCCAGAGACTCTCCTTAATGCTGAAGTTTGAAGACATTAAGGTGGGGAGGGAAGCCTTGCTTTTCAGCTTTCCATCTACCTGGCAACATGGTTTTACATCAGCCTGTGAAACTTCTCAAAATGCAGATTCAACATTCACTTTGCAAAGTCGTAAATCTTTAAGTTATCTGGGGTGAAGTCTCATTTTACCACATACCTATGTAGAGGGGAGACCAGAATTCTGCTGCAGAAAGTGAATTTGTCCTGGGAGTACGTATCCATTGCATTTCTAAAAGTGGATACGGAGACCCGGTCACATTAATAATTTGCAATTACATGCTCTTTGGCCTTCTGTTAAAACCAGAAAATCACAGAACCTGAAGGGAACTCTATGCATATTTTAATACAGACGGTCATTACACTTACACTACCAACGGTACGGTAATGTAATCACTCTTTTAAAAAATCAGTGAAGTGATTTATATTAGAGCCAGTGTAGTGTACTATTTAGCCAGTAGAACTAGGTCCCGAAAGAACCAGGTTCAAGTTTCTGCTCAGCCTTGGAGCTTGCTGGAAGATCTTGTGCCAATCCCAGCCTAACCTAAAGGCAGGGGGAATAACAACATAAGCCATCCAGAGCTTCTTGGAGAAAGAGTCGAATAAAACACATATAGACAGGTATTTTAAGACTTGTTTCATAGTATTATTCCATCTGGAAGTCTTTCACCTAATATTTAAGGTTGCCAGCTGTCTCGTTCAGCCTTGCAAACAGATACACAGAAGTTGCCAGCCCATAACACTGCTATTCCAAACCAACTCATCCACAGAAACCTCATTTGTGGCACCCCAACTTCTAGAAAGAAAAAAAAAGAAAAATGTTCTTGCATTTGACACGAGTTTCTCATTCTGGTCGCCTGGAGAAGATTCTCGCTCATCACAGGTGACCAGATACAGACCTATCTATATGCACAATTTCTTCTTAAATGGTCCCCTGAAGCTGCCTTTTATGGCTAACATAGCATTTCTGTCTTCCCTCGTTCCTGAGTTTTAAAAATCTCTCTTCCAAATTCATTGGCATGTGTTCTCAAACTTTCTGCCTAGAGGGAAACCTTTTAACAGCATCTGCCCTGGGTCCCCCTGTGAGTTATTCTGAGACATATTCTAGTCCAGGGGTGGGCAAACTGTGGCTCGGGAGCCGCATGCGGCTCTTTCACATATATTATGTGGCTCCCGGCAGGGCGGCTGGAGAAGCTAAATATCATTAGCAAACAAATATCATTGGACAAATTAATATCATTATCAATATCTGCTTTTACCCCTTTTGTCATTATTTTGGCAGTCTCATTTAATGTTAACAAAAAGCCAATTTGCTTATTTTCCAATAAAAGCAGGTAATATTTGTTCACGTCTTGTGGCTCTCAAACACCTGATGTTTATTCTATGCGGCTCTTACGCTGAGCAAGTTTGCCCACCCCTGTTCTAGGACATACACTCAAGTCCTCTCCCTAGAAACTATAATAAACTGAAGCTATTATACTTTGGTCATATTCTGAGAAGACAGAAGTCACTGGAAAAGACAATCATGCTAGGAAAAGCGGAAGGCAGCAGGAAAAGAGAAAGATCCAACAGGAGATAGATTGGCCTAAGCAAGGAAGCCATAGACCTCAGTTTGCAAGACCTGAGTGAGGCTGTTAACAACATCATGTTTTGGAAGATATAAATTCATTCATAGGTCAATTCAAGCGGGTCTGAAGCAACAGAACAAAGTTTGAGTTTGGTGGCATCTTTAAGACCAGCCAAGCTTAATTCTGGGGTATTAGGTGTTTGTACGCCCAGTCTAAGACCTTTGGTCAATGAAGCTAATAAATAAAAGGAAAGGAATTCTGGGGTATAAGGTTTCGTGTGCACTGGACTCAAACTGTGTTTCACCTAAAGCACCTTCTCACGACCGGAGTCTCACGGTGGAACACCAGGCAGACTGCCCTCTGGGATCAGGTCAGAAAGCTCCTAAACACAGACAGGTGGGGAAGGCTGAACAATAAGCAGTGAGACACAGTTTGGGTCCAGTGACACCTCTAAGACCTACAAGTTTAAGTCCAGGTGTAAGCTTTCGTGTGCATGCACACTTCTTCGGACACATGATACAGATATCTGAAGAAGCGTGCACGCACACGAAAGCTCATACCCAGAATAAAACTTTGTTGGTCTTAAAGATGCCACTGGACTCAAAACTTTCTTCATTCACAGGGTTGACACACTCACGTTCACACAGACTTTTGAAAAGTTAATCCGGATTCCCCATTTCCCTCTTGCGTTTCTTCTCCCGGGCAGAGAAGATGGAGCCCTCACCCAAATGCCCCTCTCTGTGGCGGCCACCGGGAGAGCCAGAATCCCGACACGCAGGGTCTTCAACAAAGAGGGCAGGCAGATTTCCAATCCACGGCTGCAGCTGAAATGAAAGTTCATGTTTCTAAGGTTGACTCAGTGTTCAATTACCTTACCCTTTCCAAACGGTGAGAGACGGGGGTGTTAATCAAACAGGTAATTTGCAAATGTTTTTCCTTGGTAAATGTCATGCACAAGTAGATATTTAGAACATAAGGCACAGAAAAATTGTAGCTATGTAATCGTTACCCTGCCTGTATTTATGTTTGTCTAGCTCGAGAACCGGGGGGGGGGGGGGGGGGGGACACCACAAATTTGGTTTCCGTATTCAGAAGAAAAGGAAAGTCTTCCATCTTCTTGGTGAGGCAAAGAGGGTTTTTTATTATTTGTCTTCTATCCTGCTTTTCAGATAATCCTCTTCCAAAGAAACTTAAATCAATGGAAAGGGAAACAGACCCTGCATCAGGCTTGCAGTTTTGGCTTTAGCAAATGGATGGTAAATGCCTGCTCTATTTCATAGGGCCACCTACACAAAGACCCCTTCTTTTTTGCCTTTTATCAGTTCAGATGCGTCGTACAATTTTTATTTATCTTTCTCTGCAACTTGACACAAATGGCGAACGTGCTTCTGTCCAACTGACCCAGAGCCAAATGGATCAAGCAGAGAAGACGAAAATCCCCCATGAGCCTTGACCAACAGTCGCCGATGTGGCGCACATGAGCCTCACAGCATCTGCTGATGTGTTTCCTGATGCCCACGTGCTTGTTCCCTAAAGCTAAGAGCCATTCCTGACTTTCCTCCACTCCAGTAGGAGGAGTATGAGGTGATTCAGAAGAGGCATTTCCCTCAGTCTCTGTAGGGAGAAGGCATTTGGAAACAGCTGCCTCCACTATGAAACCTTCCGCCATTTTGTGGTTGAATCTAGCCCCCCTCCAAGGCAGCCATTTTGTTGCAGGGCCCAGTATCTGTTTTCAAAATTCCAAAAACACCCAATGGTTCAACAGAGTTGGGGAGTCCTTGGCCTAGAGTTTGGGGTAGCGGGGAAAAGATGGAGTCCCCCCCCCGGAAACATTCTCAAGGGCTTTTGGCCCAAGTATTTTAACTTAGTGGTCAAGGCAGAGGAAGGAGAAACAGGCAATGTTGGCTTTACCTTCAAATGCATCCTGTCCCATCCTAATGATGGAGGAGGAGGAGGAGAAAGAAGAAGAGGAGGAGGAGGAGGAGATTGGATTTATACCCCACCCTCCACTACCCGAAGGAGTCTCAGAGCAGCTTACAATCACCTTTCCCTTATCCTCTCCACAACAGACACCCTGTGGGGTAGGTGGGGCTGAGAGAGCTCTTTCAAATGCTCACCATTTCCTGTGGTGCTGTGAGATTCGGACAACGGGCATGAAGAAAGAGAGGAGACAAACACAAAAGGTTGAGAGAGAGAGAAAACGAACCAGAATTGGAGTCCATGTCAAGAACTGGACTCCATGATACAAGGTTAGGATTAAGTGTTGGCCTGACGTCTGAAGAGATTAGAAGTTATTGACTTGCTGTTATTAAGAACATGTCTGCAGCCATTCTGGTCCCAAAGAAAATCACACACACACACACACACCCAACAACAACCTGCACAATACCTTTTCTTTGGTCCAACCAAACAGCACATGGCAGTTTTGATTTTTTGAATTCATCAGGCTGGATGCTATCATTTTAAAAAAAATATTTAAAATTTCTGTTATGAGACCGCAAGAGAGCACTTTAGTGCTCTGCTAAGGAGAAAAAGGAAACCGTTCTTTCTGGAAAGTGCTTTCTGAACTTTTGAAAAACTAGGTATAAACCCCTGAAGTAGCAAACCAGTTCCAATCTTCTCTCCAAAACACACCCGGGCAAGATGAGAAGGGATGGGGTGTGATTACTCTGCTTTCACTCATCCTCCATCCCAAAGGCTTAATTAAAAACGGGTTTTAATTATAAGCACCAGAAGCGGCACCCATAAATCAATACAGAATATATGGCCAAGAGGTCCATCACAAGCATTGCATTTGATTAGACTCCACAGCAGATCATCTCTGCCTGCCCCACCAAGCCCCTGACCCACTTAGGGGGAGCCTTGGTGGTGTAAAACTCGCAGTTGTGGGCCTTGTGTCAAATTGGAGGGGGATGGGCTATCTTGGGGGACCACCTCTTCCCCCGTTAGCTCTCAACCGCAAAAACATACCGAGAAAACAAAAAGAGAGTTGAGCTGTCAAGGGAGATAATTGGTTTTGACAGGCCTACAAGTTAATTCCTCACTGTTTTGCAACTTATTTGGAAATTCTCTCGCAGCCGCGTCCCAAAGGACAGCTCGTAATCACTCGTAAGCTCATATTAGGTGCAGAGTTAAATATCATTAGATGGCGGGTACAGGCCGAGTTCGGCACAAGACTACTAATGTGTTACTCTAACCTTCTCTCGTTGTCTCAAGGACACGCCGGCCCAGCAAAGGTTAGGGAGACTATGACTCAAACTGCAAATTGCTTGTAACTAAGAGAATTAAAGTTGAGATACATTTCTAGGTAGGCGGCCAACTGTTTATGAGGGGCAGGGAGGAAGAGAAGGCCACTTAAAAATCCCCCCCCCTTTTTTTATGCCCCTGCTTTTTAAAGTCTGCTTGCACAAATAGAAAGAAAATTAAATGGGATGAAATAAAGAGAGTTATTAAACCCGACTCTGTATGCGAATTAATAAAAAAAGTGAATTAAACTGCCACTCAATATCACCGCATTGATGCTTTATTATCATGGTTTATAAAAGAACAGGAATGTATTTTAAGCTTATATTGTAAAGGCCGTACCGCTCGGCAGTTTTATCTCAGAAGAGTTAAATATTAATTGCTTGACAAAAGAGGCGGGATAAAAGTAATGTCAGAACCCCAAATAATTCAACGTTCCACAAGCTTTAAAAGGGTATTTGCACAATTCCTTTTGCTCAAGCTACGTTTAATGAACTTAAATGGAAAGACAACCCTTTGGGCTGAATTTCTTTTCTGTGAAAGAAAACAGCATTTACAGTAACGGGAACTAAGGATTATGGTAATACTTTGAAAGGGAATCTATCTTCTTTCCCTTCAGTTTCCTAACAGAAAAAAATGGGAGGTTTCGCAGGGGACCCGGAGGTGATCTACAGGCAAACCCCAACTAGGTCTAGATTAATGAGAGTAATATCACCTAAAATGTCCCCAGTGGGAAATTTCAAGAACAGTCAACATTCCTTGCCTACTTAGTAACTTATTTCAGAATCCATACACTCTGAGTGCCAGCAGTCTGAAACACACAGCAATAAAGAAATTTCAGATTGTCACTTGCTGTCAAGGTTACTGGTCAGGGTTTCCTGAAAAGACAGTGTGGTATAGTGGTTAGAGCAATCAGACTGAAATCTGTGAGACCCAAGTTCAAGTCCCCACTCTGCCGTGGAGTTCACTGGGTGACCTTGGGGCAGTTACACTCAGCTTTACCCTCTGAGGATAAAATGGTGGCAAGAAGAATGATGTAAGCTGCTTTGGAGCCCCACTGGGGAAAAAAGAGGGATATAAATGAAATAAATAAATCGATCTGGGGCTCCTGAGAATGGTAAATCCAACAAGACTGGCAGCGCATTAGAGCTATAGTTAATACTTATTGGTGTGCAATTCACTTTTTTTAAAATTACTTTTTATTAGTTTTTCTGTAACAAACACACAATTGAAAATTCTAACAGTTAAAGTAAGTGTGCAATTCACGTAGCAGAATTTTGTGCTTATGGAGGCAAAAAATCTTGACTGCGCTTGAAATTTTCAGGATTCGCTAACTGAATATATTTCAGTGCTGACTGTATGAGGGAGGGCAGGAAGGGTTGCCTCAGTGCTCAGTTCTTGTGGCCCTTTCTTACACGCCCAGGGAAATGCTGATTGCCACTTTGGGGTCAGGAAGCCATTTTTCTCCAGGCCAGTTTGGCCAAGGATCCTGGGGGTTTGTGTGGGGGAGGTATTCATGAATTTCCTGCGTTATGCAGGGGGTTGGACTAGATGACCCTGGAGGTCAATGATTCTAAGTGGTCAAGCAACAAGCAAATCAAATAATTATCAACAGCCATTGAACCAGTCCCTGATTACAGTTGTGCCTACCAGCTGCCATGTGGTGACAACGGTGGAAAGTGGTATCAAGTCACGGCCAACTTGTGGCGACCCTGTAGGGGTTTCAAGGCAAGGGCTGTTTGGAGGTGGCTTGCCATTGCTGGACTCTGTGTAGGGTCCCTGGAGGTCTCCCATCCAAATACTAACCAGGGCAGCCCGGACATGGATAGCCCAGGCTAGCCCGATCCCATCAGATCTCGGAAAGCAGGGTTGGCCTCTGGCTAGTATTTGGAAGGGCGACCGCCAAGGAATACCAGGGCTGTGACTAAGAGGCAGGCAATGGCAAACCACCTCTGAAACGTCTCTTGCCTCAAAAACAAGTCTAGCTCGCCACCAAGTGGAGCTAAAAAGCTAGAACTTCTGGCTGCCAGACAGTCTTAGGATCTCCTGACTATTCTACACACAATGCCATACAATCATTGTTAATTACTAACCAGGGCTGTCCCTGCTTAGCTTCTGAGATTCTGATGAGATCGGGCTAGCCTGCGCAATCCAGATCAGGGCACCAGCTCCCATTCAGAAAGGCAAATTCTTGCACCGCTCTCTACATACCATCGATCTGACACCCAGAAACAAGCCTTGTGTTTCGGAGACCTCCCAAATCCTGCCCCAACTTGTCCCTGGCCCAGATCCTGACAAGCTACTCCATACTGCAGTTTTTTACAGCTAGATATCCGTGAAGCGGAGCCATATCAGCTGAACTTCAAGTTCTGGCTGCTGAAAGTGAAAATGCAGAAAAGCTGTGAAGTTCGTGGCACTTTGAATTCCTTCTCTGCTATTCCTCTCTCTCTTTTAAAGTTTCCCTGGAAACTGCTTCACTAGCAGAAACGACGTTCACGTATTTGGTATCGTAAAGTCGGGGGAGAGGACTAATTCTGCTAATGGCATTTTAATGATTGCGATTAAACAAAAGGTGTCTGGTTAATCTGCCTAGGCGTGTTTGCCAGAAGAGAGTTACTCCAACGTAACACACTGGACCTGGAGGCCTTCATCCTCTCGGCTTGCTCTCAAGACAGGGACTGTATCCAAGCTGGCTTTCAAAAGACAGTTCTCTGATAAATCAATGCAAGGATTCCGGAGCACCAGGACAGATAAAGACAGGGTGAGGCCTAGAAGTCTTGAACTTGGGACAGACAGAACGTGTGTGGTTAACAGACATGCTCAAGTAGGCAGTGAGGCAATGCTTGGAAGAATTGGGGACGTGGTCAATAAAGCCCTGTTGGAACCCAGCACGAAACTGTCAGATCAAACGCAAAGTCAATAGTCATTGGCGGACTTCTCTTCAACGAGTTAGCTTAATTCCCCTTTAAAGCCAGCTCAACAAGTAGCTATCATTACATCCCACGGTACTGAATCCCACAATGTAATTGACCCTTTGGGCGAAGTCCTTCCTTTCATCTGTTCTGAATCTACTCCCCATCAGCCTGCCCAGAGTATTATGAGAGAGGCTGAGAGAGACTGAATTTCACTCACCGCATTGCCACTCAGTCTAGAGAGGGATCGTTTCGGAGCTTTTCACATTCCGCTCTGGTTCTCACCATCCTGAATAATGTCTTGAGATTTGCAAACTTGGCTAGATTGATGCTCACCCCCAATTCCACATCACTTAAAAGCAAATTAAACAGCATCGACTCCTGCAGGATCCCCATGCTTGTTTCCCACCCTGGCAAGGTCAGCTGGATTACTCCTGCTCCCGGCCTCTTGTGGCTAAACCGGTTTCTAACCAACCCCGGAAAGGACCCATCCCCTCACCCCACGACTACCAAGTTGACTCGAGAGCATTTAGTGAACACCTTTGTTGAAAGCATCTTCAAAGTCCAAACACAGAATGATTACTGTATGACCCTCACCCACATGTTCACTAACCCCGTCAAAGATCTCACCCAAAAGTTGGCAGGTCAGGCCTTCTCCCTCAGAGCAACTCATACAATAATTCTGTTATTCTGTTTCCAGCAGTTTACCCAGAAAGAAATCTGGCTAATTAGAAGGAGAAGGAGAAGAAGGAAAAGGAAAAGAAGAAGATGAGGAGGAGGTAGTGGTGGAAGAGGAGGAGAAGGCGCCATGCACGAAATAGGCCAGGGAAGAAGAAGGAGGAGGAGAAGGAGATTATATACCCCTCCCTTCATTACCCGAAGGAGGCTCAGAGTGGCTTGCAATCTCCGTTCCCTTCCCCTCCCCACAACAGACACCCTGTGAGGTAGGTGGGGCTGAGAGAGCTCTTTTGAGAACCGCTCATGAGAGATCAGCTCCAAGAGAACTTGTGACTGACCCAAGGTCACACCAGCAGCTGCATGTGGAAGAGTGGGGAAATCAAACCCGGTTCTCCCAGATTAGAGTCCTTGCTCCTAACCACTACATCAAACTAGCTCTTAGCAGCATTACATTCACTATCTTCCAACCCTGTGGACTGGAGTCTGTTTCAGTGACAATTTTCTGATTCAGTGTGAAATCATGTCAAACAGTGTGAGCTAAAACGAGACCCAAATTGAGAGCCAACAGGGTCTTGGTTATTTCTCAGATGTGCAGTTACATAAAAGTGGAGCCTCTATTTCACTAGGAGCACATGGATACCCATAAAACCACATATCCATACCAGAACACACATACACACACAAACACACACATGTGAAAATGTCCTGCTTAAACAGCAACAATCAAGATTGCAACCTTTGATCAGATTAATTAGTGCATATATTGCTGATAAAGCAAATTAGACTGTTGGACCTTCTAACCTAATACTGCCCACAGCCCTTCAACATTTTTGGACTGGTTTTCTCTCTCTCTCTTTTTTAACTGTAAATGGTAGAATTTTTGCAGGAGCCTGGGATCCTCTATAGGCAAATAGTTTTATTTGTTTCCTTCCTTTATTTATAACCAAACTTTACCACTAGGACCCAAGGTAGATTACAAAACATGAAGAAAGAGGAAGATAACATGCTCTCCAACAAAATTATGGCCTAGGGCTGCCAAGTCAGCCTGGGGGGCGGGGGATCCCCTGCTATAGGGGTTCCCGATCCGCCCGCCGGCATTCGGCCGGCGGGGGGAACCCCGCCCCAGAAGTCGTCCAGCCTGGACGACTCCCCAGCGTAATGACGTCACCCGGAAGTGACATCACCACGTTGGAGGCATTGCCAGGGCGACGCTCTGGCAACGCCCCCAACGTGGTGACATCACTTCCGGGTGACGTCACCGTGCGCGTGCACGGAGGCTCCTGGGCGAAGAAGGACTCCCCCCCGCCAAGACGTGAGTACGACTTGGCAGCCCTATTATGGCCCTTTCTTGATAGATTAGTCAACTAAAGATTAACCCATAATGCCAGTTTTAACCACTGAAGGCAACTGTTACCACTGCAGCACATGTTAAAGGCAGATTTGTTTGGCGAGGGCTATTTTGGTTCTGGTATGTTACTGTAGTACCACAGTGCTTTTTCCAGTCAAAGAAATTGTGTGATTCTATTATTGTGTCCAATACTCTGTACTCCCGACACCCAAAGCCGTGGTCATTTGTCTTACTGACCGTTGTTGTTAAATCAGATCTGCCCTAGCGATCTTTGCAGCACAGAAATATTGCAAAGTGGATCGTTTGGTCAGCTGCTTCCTCCAAAGGGCCCCTGTGCTCTGCATTAAAAAGCTAACCCAGTGATGAATTTACCTAATTACAGCAAAAACAAACAGCGCCTGTGATGAAGGCCGGCGTGCTGTCCTCTTTAAAAAGCAATTACCTTCCATGGAAGCACAGGCGCACTCAGCACAAATCCGGAAGGGGGACTAAGATAACACTCGAAAGGTTCCCTTTGACTCTTTGTGCAATTGCTTTGAAAGCTTGTATCTTAAGAGACATCAAAAGGTTCTGTTGACTTTCAATTCTCGCCGTAGATGCCAACGGAGGGACATGGTAGGGAGATAAACAAAGCAAACTCCGCTGGACACCCATTAGGATGAGATCAAAGCAACAACCACATAACACGCATTGTCCAAGCCCTGCTCTTCCACACAGATAACTTTTTAATGGGTTTAGCATCTATCATCTCCGGGAGTACCAAATGTACCTGAGTGCTTGCAAAGAAGTTTACCAACAAGCATGTGAACAATTTTGCTAGCATCTACCATTTTTATAATGTATTTATCCAGCCCTTGCTCCAAGAAACCCAGGGAGATGCATGAATGCCCCCCCCCAAATGTTATACTCACAATAACCCAGGGCTCACCAAATACCAGGCGCCAGTTTGCCATGGCACCAAGAAATTTGACTGTGGCACCTAATACTTTCTATCATAGCACCGTTTGGCAATCCTCAGAGAATGTACTAAGCCTATATATTTCTTCACATCAGAATATGTTTTGCCATATGGCAAAACGTGTTTGCGTGAAGCTTTTGTCATTGCTTGTTTGATAAGTTTACATTGTTTCATGGTGACGGATGAATTCTTTTCTTAACCAGCTGCCTTCTGCAATAGCTCTAATGCCTGGACACAGGCACAGACGGCTTTAAAAGGGGATTAGACAGATTCATGGAGGTGAGGTCTATCAGCAGCTACTAGTCATGGGGACTAAAGGAAACCTCCATGTTCGAGGCAGTCAACCTCTGAATCCCAGTGCCAGGAGGCAACCTCAAGGGAAGGCCTGGGCCTCTATGCCCTGTTGTTGGCCCTCCAGAGGAACTGGTTATCCACTGTGTGAGATGGGATGTTGGATTAGATGAACCCAGAGCTATTTTTGGGCAGGAACGCACAGGAATGGAGTTCCAGCTGGCTTCCAAGTTGGCCATGCCTACAGCCTCCCCCCCCCCCCCCCCGGGTTTCCCAGGCGCCTCGCAAGCCGTGGGGCACTTGGGGCAGCTGATCCAGAAACTGCCTTCCTTCCCTTGGGTTCCCGTAGCTTCCCGCAGGGCACCCTGGGAAGCCAATCCTGGGAGTGAGCTGCGCTGTCAGGGGTGTGGCCTAATATGATAATGAGTTTCTGCTATTGGGTGTGGCCTATTATGCTAATGCGTTCCTGCTGGGCTTTTTCTACAAAAAAAGCCCTGGATGAACCACTGGTCTGATCCCGCAGGGCTCTTCTGATGTTCGTATGAAGGCCTTGGCCTCTATATGCCCTGTTGTTGGCCGTCCAGAGGAACTGGTTGGCCACTGTGT
Source organism: Lepidodactylus listeri (assembly GCA_029233225.1). Lineage (NCBI taxonomy): Eukaryota > Metazoa > Chordata > Lepidosauria > Squamata > Gekkonidae > Lepidodactylus > Lepidodactylus listeri. Next base: position 5,514,184 of record JARCFY010000021.1, on the reverse strand, counting down.
GAGACAGGATGCTGGACTAAATGGACCACCAGTCTAATCCAGAAGGGTCTTCTGCTATTCTTAATATTCAACTAAGTGGAGCTTTCTAAAGCAATAATAAAAGTGTCAGAAATTGGGAGAGAATCAGAGGTTAGCTTTTAGTTGTGCCGATGACAATCAAGACGACATATTCCATCTTTACAGTCCAACAGTTTTGTCACAGCCTTAACAGAATGGTGAGAAACTATGAAGACTTCGGGAGCAGGGCCTCCAATGATAATAACCAGAAAACACGGGTAATAAAATACAAAACCCGGAAAGCTGAAGTATGAACCTGGCTCCTAAATCTGGGGGCTGGCTCCTAGAGCCAAAAAGAAAACAGAAAAATTGCTGAGGTCTACAATAACCCTAGGAACTGTAACAGGCCAAGACAATGTGGATTTTGTTGTATTTTATTGGGGAGTTTGATTGTTTTTAATTCTTTGTATATTGTATATTGGTTATTGTGTCTGATGGAACCCACCCTAAGCCTGCTACACGGGGAGGGCGGGAATCAAATCAATCAATCAATCAATCAATCAATTAGAACAGTCTAACCTCTGCACCATGCTGCTTGTTTACCATGTTCTCAATTGTTAAGGAGAATCTTCATGTTCTACTCCTCTGCCCTGGAGGATAGGAGGGCCACCCCATCAAGGACATCTACATCCTCAACCCCCTTCCTGTTACTCAGAGTTGGTACAGGTACAGGACAGGTAACCAATTGTCAAAGAGGGACCGATTTTGGCCTGGGGTTGTGAGCAATGCTCCCTCTAAGCTGTGGAATCTTGTAAGCAAAAAAATTATCTAGTGAGCTACTGGCATTAAGTTTGTGAGCGAGCAGTTTGGCTGCTGCATAAATTAGTTTGCTCTGGAGCCATCTTTCCTAAGACAAAGATTTGCGAGCCAGAGGCTAAAAAACTTAGCTAACTCACACTAACTCAGCTTAGAGGGAACACTGGTTGTGAGTTGCCGCCTCCTCTTGTAGAGATGTTGAAGACTTTCCCAATTTAGTGCCCATTTTAGGGTTGTCAGCTCTGGGTTGGGAAATTCCTAGAGATTTTTTGGGGGGGGGGCGGTACCTAGGGAGGGCCAGGTCTGTGGAAGAGAGGGACTTCATCAGGGATGTGATGCCACAGAGTTCACCCCCCCCCCAAGCATCCATTTTCTCCAGGGGAACTGATCTCTGTACTCTGGAGACCAGTTGTAATTCTGGGAGTTCTCCTGGCCCCAGCTGGAGGCTGGGAACCCAAGACCCTTTAGCTTCCTTTGCTAGTATGAACATTACACTTGGTATGGTGAAATGAGACCTCCGATTTGTGTACATGTATTTGTCTAACACCTGCCAAAAGAAGTGTGAAATTTCCATAACTTTTAATTATGTTGTATTTGCTATTGTGTGTATACCACCCTGAGCCCAGTTTTTCCAGGGGAGGATGATTTAAAATTTAAATATAATAATAATAATAATAATAATAATACAGTTTGGTGTCGTGGTTAGGAGCGCGGACTCTAATCTGGGAGAACCAGGTTTGATTCCCCACTCTTCCACGTGTAGCTGCTGGATGACCTTAGGCAAGCCATAGTTCTGTCAGAGCTGTTCTCTCAAGGGCAGGTCTCAAAAGAGCTCTCTCGGCCCCACCTACCTCACAGGGTGTCTGTTGTGGGGAGGGGAAGGGAAGGGAAAGGAGATTGTAAGCTGCTCTGAGACTACTGGCGGTGGTGGAAAGCCCTGTTAAGTCACAGCCAACTTACAGCGACCCCATAGGGTTTTCAAGGCAGGAGTCATTCAGAATTGGTTTGCCATTGCCTGCCTCTGTGTAGCAACCCTGGACTCCCTTGGTGGCCGCCAGTGTTCCCTCTAAGCTGAGTTAGTGTGAGCTAGCTCACAGTTTTGTAGCCTCCGGCTCACACATTTTTGTCTTAGCTCGGGAAGGATGGCTCCAGAGCAGACTAATTAATGCAGCAGCCGAATCGGTCGCTCCCAACTTTAATGCCAGTTGCTGACAAAGTAGAATGTTTGCTCACAAGACTCCACAGTTTAGATGGAGCATTGGAAATACTAGCTAGGGCCAACCCTGCTTAGCTTCCAAGATCTGATGGGGCTAGGTTGGGCCACCCAAGTCAGGGCTCATTTTTCTTTTAAAGACAGCAAGAAGCCCCCCCCCCCCCCCGCATGACCGGTGGAGAGATGGCAGGCATAAGAGGACAGGGAGGGGAAACCATAGAGTTTCCTCAGGTGGACTTGCCATTCCTGCTGCGTGAGTATCTTTGCGTTTGCTACCGCAACGTTCCAACCGCAGGGACTCACCCCCCTGCAGAAGCAGCCTGCGTCCCCTAATTTTCATTACAAACTGATTCTTCTCCTGTCCTCTTTTAACATTTTCCTCATCGCTCTCCCAACTGCTCCTGTTCTGCCACCACCAAGCTTGGCTATTGTGCTACACTGAGCCAACCGTCAATTTTTTCTCGTCTGGGAAGCGAGCAATCAAACGCTGCGGGGAAGGAGTACAAAAACACTCCCGTCAAACTCTGCAGGAAAAAAAAATATATCTCCCACAAGATTTAACTATTCAAAATTCACTAAAATGGGGTCGGGGGTTTTCCCAAGGCAAAGGAAAATGTCTTGATATCTGCCATTCTGGGCAGATCGGCTTCTTCCCCAAATGGACAACAATGGGGGTCCGCGATGCAGACCTCAACCCCCTCTCCCTTTCCTTCCCACCCATTTTTCCACAGCGGCAATCAGCCATTTTTGGCAGCCGAGCGCAAAATCATTTCCTGCAGCCCCTGCCGTAGATTGTGTTTAAACATTAAACCATGTTTATTGAGCTTGTAGCGTGACGCCAAGGATAAAATAGATCTTTTTACGCCCTTCATAAACACTCTGGCAGATATCCTCGTAGACGGAGGGGAACAGATAAATGCTTCTGGAGTGGCAACACTCGTCTCTATCTGCCTCCCCCTGTCAGATTATTCACTCAGGTTCACATAGTTGCAAGGCCCTCCCGTCACTTCATGCTCAACTGTTTGAACGGTGAAAAAAAGAGGTTTTTTTCAGGTTCCCCCCCTCTGAGGTCTCCCCGCTTGTTCAGGAGTGCTTCACATCTGTTGAAATGTGTTCTCCAGATCTGTCACCGCTACTCTGTGACTTTGCCGCCTTTCCCTCCTCCAGTTCATTCCCTCGTATTTCTGATGAAATTCATAATTCAGAATCCGCGAACATCTGCTCATGGCTGATAGCCCAGGTGCCTGAAAAAAGGAACAGACTGACAGCCTGCTCGAGCCCGGTCCATGCGCTCCCCAATGCCGTGCCACACGCCTCCCCGATTTTCTCACTCCCTTCCGGGACCTTTCCTCTCACTGTGTGCCTTGGAGGCCCGGACTACTCATGAGGTGAAAGGACGGTATCGTCGCACTGCAGAGAGAGTGTGTCCCCTTAAAAAAAAGACGTTATCTCACAGAAGGAAAATGCGGCTAGTAAAAAATATAAAACATCAGGAAGGAAGATTCTAGCCAGTTTGGTGTCGTGGTTAGGAGCGTGGACTCTAATCTGGGAGAACCGGGTTTGATTCCCCACTCCTACACAGGGGTCATTTCGTAGAAAAAGAGGTGCAGGAGCTCATTTGCATAACTCGTTTGCATATGCCACGCCCACTAACATACCGGAAGTGTGTCAGAAGGCAACACCCACCCCTTAGGCTCCACTCCACAGGTGAGTGAAACTGACCTCCTCTTCCTCCATTCCCTTCCCCATCCAATACTTTGTGCAATAAAAATAAGCGTAAAGAACACACCCTCATTCTCTTCCTGATCCCTTGAAACCACCAAGTTTCAAGTAGACTTGAGATACCCAGGACATGTGCATCACCCATCCCTTTCCCTTCCCCTCCCCACAACAAGACACCCTGTGAGGTAGGTGGGGCTGAGAGAGGTCTTTTGAGAACTGTTCATGAGAGAACAGCTTTGAGAGAACCTGTGACTGGCCCAAGGTCACACCAGCAGCTGCATGTGGAGGAGTGGGGAATCAAACCCAGTTCTCCCAGATTAGAGTCCAACTCCTGACCACTACACCAAACTGATGGGATGGAAGCTGCTGAAGGGTTGGTGAAATTTCTCCAGTACTTATGTGCCATGTGCCCAGATAAAAAATGGTATACTTAGAAAATTTATATGCCGCCTTGAGCAAGTCTCTGGAAAAGCAGCACACAGTCATAAAAGGAACAATGATAACATTATCAATATTAAAACAAAACATTAAAAACAATAAAGACCCTAGCAGGGCTTTCCCCGGGGCGCTGCGCCTCTGCACTGCTCGGGGAAGCCGAGGAGGGGGCGGGACTTGGTCATGTCCCGCCCCCTGGGCTCCTCACTCCTGGAGCTGCGCTCCTGTGCGTTCCTGCTCCAATGGACCCCTGCTCCTACACATGTAGCTGCTGGTGTGACCTTGGGTCAGTTACAAATTCGTTCAGAGCTGTTCTCTCAAGAGCAGTCCTCGAAAGAGCTCTCTCAACACCACCTACCTCACAGGGAGTCTGTTGTGGGGAGGGGAAGGGAAGGAGATTGTAACCTGCTCTGAGACTCCTTTGGGTAGTGAAGCGTGGGGGGCACAAATCCAATCATCATCATCATCTCCTCCTCCTCCTCCTCCTCCTCTTCCTCTTCTTCTTCCCTGGCCTATTTCCTGCCTGGCTACTTTGCCAGGAATTTTCTACATATGGAAGCATCCAAAATGTAGGCCTCATTTGCTGCCTCAAGTGGTCCAACCCATGCAACCACCATAGATCTTGACCATCTCACTCCACCATCTGGGTCGGCCAGTCTGGAGACTCCAGGCTTTGCACAAGAACATCTTTTGGCTTAGGGATGGGGCATGGGTAGGCCTGTCAGGCGCCCACTTGTAGTAGGCAAGCTCGTGGCAGTTCTGGCTCAACTAGTCAGTGGACAGAACAGGCCAGTCAAACAGGTCAGGGGAGGCAGTGATCGCCATCGCTGTGTAGCAATGACACTTCTGGTGTAACCTAAAAGTGCCAGCATCACACCAGGGCAACGCTCTAGGACTCATCCCAAAACTCTATGGTTTCCTGGCAACCCTTGAACTGGGTCACGTGATCTCCCTGAGGCTGCCAGCATTCTGGCACCCATACCACCAGCAAGGGCAGGGCAGAAAGAGCAACAGCAGCCTCGTAACTAGAGTTGCCAACTCTGGGTTGGGAAGCCCCTGGAGATTTGGGAGCAGAGCCTGGGGTCAGAGCTCCGGAGGGATGTCAGGCCACACGGTCGGCTCTACAAAGCAGGCATGTCCTCCAGGGGAACTGATCTCTGCTGCCTGGAGACAAGTTGTAATTCAGGGAGACTGCCATAGCGCAACTGGAAAGTGGCAACTCTACAGGCAGGATGAGGTATTTGCATTGGGCAGGCCTGCCTGGAATAACTACTAAGACAGGGGTGGCCAAACTTGCTGAACGGAAGAGCCACATAGAATATACATAAGATGTTAGAGAGCCGCAAGACAGGAATAAATATTACATGCACATTTTTATTTTGAAAAATACGCACATTTGCTTTTTTTTAACATTAAATGAGGCTGCCAAAAATAAAAAAATACAAGGCATAAAAACAGATATTGATAATAATATATATTTGTTTGCTTATGATATTGATTTGTCTAAGAGAGAGAGAGAAAGAAAGAGATGGAAAGAAAGAATGAAAGAGGTGGAAAGAAAGAGAGAGAGAAAAACAAAAAAAGCAAAGATGGGAGGGAGGGAGGGAGGAAAGGAGAAAAAGCATGCCTCCCCTTTGCTTTCCCAGCTGCTCTGCCAGGAGCCACACAATATGTGTGAAAGAGCCGCGTGTGGCTCCCGAGCCACAGTTTGACCACCCCTGTACTAAGAGAATCTGGACTTTCTGCCGTTGCCTGCCCTACAGAGGAGGACTTTCTACCAGTTCAAGGCCCAGACTCAGAGGAATGCTCTCTACATGGGGCTGCCCTTGACCCAAATCCGGAAGATGCAGCTGGTGCAAAATGCTGCAGCCAGACTGTTGATGGGCCTCTCTACACAGGAGCACATCCAACCTGTGCTGAAAGCATTGCACTGGCTGCCAATAGCAAACCGGATTCGCTTCAAGGTGCTGGTTTTGACCTTTAAAGCCCTTTATGATCAGGGTCCAGCATACCTAAGGGACCGCCTTTCCCCATACGTTGCCCAGAGAGCACTGCATTCAGGGACCCAAAACCGGCTGGCCCTCCCAGGCCCCAAAGATGCCAGGCTGGCGATCTCAGTGGCGGCTCCATACTGGTGGAATGAGCTCCCGGGATTGATCAGGCCCCTGTGGGACCTCTTGCAGTTCCACAGGGCCTGCAAGACTGAGCTCTTCCACCAGGCCTTTGATTAGGAGCCGCACCAAACATCTGAGCAGTGACTACGTGCCCTGGCCAACAACCTACAACTTACAGCCTGTGCCCACCGCATATATAAACGGAGCAACTGAGCTGGTGTAAGAATACCACCATGACCGTCGCCTAAGGAATACCTTTTAACACTGTTCAATTTTTGAAACTTCTGCTCTCGCACTCTAGTTGAATTTGTTCCAGCACTTTAGGGCAACTAATAATTTAATTGTTATGGTGTTTTATGAATGATCTTAAGTGTATTTATATACGCACTTCTATGTAAGCTGCCCTGAGCCTGCCTTGGTGGGGCGGGCAGGGTATAAATTGAATGAATTAATGAATTAATATCCGGAACACACTCAGACTCTCCAGGAAACAATAACGGACCTGCACAGGGATGCCCAAACACCCGCTTCTGCCCTGCCCTAGTAGAAGCTGGCAGTTTAACAGGATGCCCATAGGGTTGCCAAGGCTTACCATTTAAAAAGTGGGGGAGTCCTGGGCGCGCACCAAGTGCGTGTACGCCGGGATGACATCACCTGGAAGTGACATCATCCCGCTGGGCATGTTGCCAGGAGGACGCTCTGGCAATCGCCCTAAAACTCTATGGTACCATAGAGTTTTCAGGGCGATTGCTAGAGTGTTGCCCCGGCAACATGCTCAGTGGGATGATGATGTCATCATGCTGGGTGATGTCATCATGCTGGGCGGTCGGCCTGTTTGGGCCACTTCGGGGGTGGGGTTCCGGACCGGCAGATTGGGGACCCCTTTAGCAGGGGAATCCCCACCCCCTGGGGGGACTTGGCAGCCCTAGATGCTCAAGAGGACCTGGCCCTCTTTGCCTGGCCACTCCTCACGTGTGCCGTGGTATGGCACCGGGCTACCTTGAACCATGTGATGTGTGAGGAACAGCCCGATGGGAATGACTGGGCCGCACCTCTTTCTTCTCCCACAAACCTGCCACTGCTGCCTCTTGGCCAGCGCAGGTTAGCCACAGTTTTGAGGTTCACCAGGGCAAGACAAATACGTCTGGGGCTCGGCCTGCAGGCGGTGGGGGCCAGTGAACACAGGGCATCCCCCTACCAAATCTGCCCAGCCCTGAGTACGCAGCACCACGAGGCCAGAGCGGACGTGGGGAAACACTGCTAGCTGAGGCTGCTTGCCGTCCTTCCCGCACTTCTGTCGCACGGACCCTTTGCCTTTCGTCCAGTTGTTGACAGGAACTGGCCCTAACAAGTGCATCCCTCCCAAATGTATATTGGGGGACAAAAAAATACAGAAGCACAAGTCTGCACTGAAGTTGACGGGCAGCGGGTTCAGGATGGACAAAAGGAAGTAGCACTTTACACATGGAGAGATTGAAATGTGGAATTCGCTGACAGAGGGTGGAGTGATGGCCACAGGAATGAACAGCTTTAAAAGGGGGATTAGATAGATTCACGGAGGATAAGTCAGTGGCTGCCAGCCATGGTGACTGAGGGGAACCTGCACATTCAGAGGCACTAAAAGTCTCTTAATCCGATAGCCAGGAGGCAATATCAGGGGAAGGCCTCGGCCTCTCTGTCCTGTTGCTGGCCCTCCAGAAGAACTGGTTGGCCCCTGTGTGAGACAGGATGCTGGACTAGCTGGACCACTGGTCTGATCCAGCAGGGCTCTTCTGATGTTCTTCTCAGGGGAAGACCTCAGCCTCTCTGCCCTGTTGTCGGCCGTCCAGAGGAACTGGTTGGCCCCTGTGTGAGACAGGATGCTGGACTAGATGGACCACTGGTCTGATCCAGCAGGGCTCTTCTGACATTCTTTTTGGGGACAGCCTTGGCCTCTGTGCCCTGTTGTTGGACCTCCAGAGGAACTGGCTGGCCACTGTGTGAGACAGAATGCTGGACTAGGTGGACCCTCACTGGTCTGATCCAGCAGGGCTCTTCTGACATTCTTTTCAGGGAAGGCCTCGGCCTCTATGCCCTGTTGCTGGCCTTCCAGAGGAACTGGCTGGCCGTTGTGTGAGACAGGATGCTGGACTAGATGGACCCTCACTGGTCTGATCCAGCAGGGCTCTTCTGATGTTCTTACACCATGATGGCTAGAGTCCCCATTTGCCAACTTATGGCTGGACACCTCCAGGTAATTTCAGGCCTTGCCTGCCAGTGCTCATCTGACAGGCAGGTGGAATCTGTGGCCAAACAAGGGGCAGGGGTTGCAAATCATCCTGAGGAGGGGGAAAAAAATAACGCCTTGTCTACTTATAAATACTTCTGATCATAGACTTACTGGTGATTCCTAGAGCTACTCAGAAGTGACAAGGGTAGTTCTAGGAATCACCAGAAACCCTATAGTCAGAACTTCCTGTAAGTAGATAAGGCCTTCTTATACCTTTTCATTTTTCTCCCGGGATGCAGCCCACCCCCTACTACTCTAGTGATGGCCTTCCCGTATAAGGAAACAGGAACTCCATCACTCAATTCAGAGGCCCAGATGTGGATTCGTATCCATCACAAAGAACTCCCCTCAGCCTTTATATTTCCAAGAAGCCATCTGTTCAGCACACTTAATGCAAGGTGATGAATAAGGAGGCCTCCAGCAGATAAAATTTAGCAAAGGGGGGGGAGGGAAGGAAATAATCAGCACAGGAACTTCAAAACCTTCTCCTTTGAGCAAATTCTTTCAACTAGCGAGTCGCTTTCAACTGTAACCTTTACAGTCACAATCCAAATCAAGGTACAGATGGGCCCTTCATAAAAACATTAATATATCCAAAATATGCTAACTGGATTATGCAAATTGAATCTGCATGTATTTATTTGGAAGGCTCATCCTGTCAGTGTGTAAGCAAAGGACATGAGTGAAGGACCCAGGCCGGCTCTGAAAGCTCACCCGACGGTTGGTGTGTAAAAGAAAGCTCACGAGAGCCCATGGGACTGTGGAAAATTCTGGAATGTTGGGAGATGGCAGTGGGCGCCATCACAAAATGGCTGCCACAAGAAGCAGAACCAGTCACAAAATGGCTGCCATGGAGGGCAAATGCAAAGTGCCCTTCTACCATGGGGACAGGCAGGGGTCATTTCGTAATAAAAGAGGTGCCGGAGCTCATTAGCATAACTTATTTGCATATACCACACCACCTGACATCACCAGAAGTATGTCAGAAGGTGAGGGGGGGAGAGAAGAAGATTGGATTTATACCCTGCCCTTCACTCACTTGGAGTCTCAGAGCGGCTTACAAACTCCTTTCCCTTCCCCTCCCCACAACAGACACCCTGTGAGATAGGTGGGGCTGAGAGAGCTCTATTCCCAAGCTGTCCTTGAGGGAACAGCTGGTACAGAGCTATGGCTTGCCCAAGGTCATCCAGCCAGGTGCACAAGAAGGAGTGGGGAATCAAACCCGGTTCTCCCAGATTAGAGTCCGTGCACTTAAGCACTACACCAAACTGGCTCTCTGGAAGGAAGGAAGGAAGGAAGGAAGGAAGGAAGGAAGGAAGGAAGGAAGGAAGGAAGGAAGGAAGAGCTGGCAGAGAGGGGACAGCTACTAATCCAAGCCTCAGAAATACCACTCTTCTGGGAGGATAGTTTCAGTGGTGGCTGAAGCCTTCAGAAGGCTGGTCGGAGGAACAAGGACCTTTCCAGGGGACGGGGTCATTTTGCTGCAGCCATGACACAAGCAGGCATTCCCCCGCCAGGGTGGGGGGGCTGGCACCGCCAACTCCCGGAGCTGAGCTCCCCCGAGCTCCTGCTCGAAATGACCCCTGGGGACAGGGATTTCCAGATGGTGGCTACCTGTAAACCCAAAGGCAAGGCCTTCTGCGGTCTTCTGAAGCACCTCCTGCTCCAATGAGGTGGAGGGAAGTCCCAAGTGTCTCTTTGCTTTGGCAAGGTGTTTTGAGGAAGACAGACGTAGACACCAGGAAACACAGCACCCATCAAAGCCCTTTTGTTTAAAAATCTCCAAGCTGAAAAAGTATCTTTCCAATTGGACAGGTCAGAACGCATCAGATGCTTCCACTTCTCGATTTCTGGATACTGGCTGCCTTGGCGTGGGTTGGGCTGGTCATACCAGAACTTTTAAAGGCCCTGGTAGAGGCATCCATCAATGAGCAGAGGCCAAATATTCAAGAGAAGCAAAGTATAAACACAACCTGTTCCTCTTGATGGGATTAGCAGCCAGCTTGGCCGTAGCTGGGAAACTATTTGCAGATTTATTTATTTATTTGGGGGGGGAAATGCTTTTAAAAGGGAAAATGCAGACTGTCAGGACTGGGGAGGGGGGGAGAGAAGGAATCAAACATGGGACATCCCCCTTTGCTACCAGCAGTTAAGCACATCGCGTACCAGAAAGCTTAGCTTAACTGGGCATTCTGCCAGAGAGTGCATGATCAAAATCCCTATTCAGCTGCCGGTTTCCCTCCCGCCCGCCCTCTTTGTTTTCCTGGAGCTTCCCTTAAAGATTTTAAAACAATAGCTGAGCCATCACAACTTGGATATGCAAGAAGGGGGGGAAAGCCGCGTCAACAGAGCCCCGTCATGAAACTAACCGGAGATCTGCAGCTTTGTTCAGAGCCGGGTCCCAATTTCTTGAAGAAAACTCAGATGTGCCAGTAAAATATTGACAGGAACAGTTTGAGCTGAATGAGCCGTGGAGGGGAAAACCCCAAGCCAGGAGACAGCAACGTTTAGTTTTGACTGACACCTTTTCCCCGCGGATTTCTAAATGAGGGATAAATAATTGAAAGCTCTAAATAGCCTGAGGGTGTCGTACATTGGACGATTCCATTTTTCATGCTGACAGCCCTGCGAAGTAGGCTTGGCTGAGTGAGAGAGCAATCGACACAGCATTCCCACAGCAAGCTTTGTGGCTGAGCAGGAATTTGAACCCAGGTCTGGCCAGCCTTAACACACCATTTTCTCTATTATTGCTACACACACACACATACACCACTGGCTCTGACAGGGCATTTGTCGTTCGTGAACAGCGCTTCTAAAAAAACCCAGGTCTGCGACTGAGTGTTTCCTTTTAGCAGTTCCACCTGTCTCAAATGCCGCACTGCTAATAATCTCTAGTCTTGAGTATTTCTCTTCTTATAGCAAAGAATAAAAGGTAGATCCAGGTGGGTAGCCATGTTGGTCTGAACAAAGATTGAGTCCAGAGGCACCTTTAAGACCAACAGAGTTTTATTTGAGTGTGCGTGCACGTGAAAGCACATACCTTGAATAAAACTTTGTTCGGTCTTAAAGGTGCCCCTGGATGCAAACTTTGTTCGAGAGCTAAGCGGTGTTCGCTTGGTGAACTGACATCGCCAGACCAGGTGAAAAGCGGAAGACCTCACAATCAAACCTTGCAAAAAAAAAAACCCATCTGTTTCTCTGACAGTTTGGTTTTAAAGCAGGAGATTGTGTGTGTGTGTCTGTGTGTGTACATGCACACTGCACTATTTTATGCAAAATGGTTGTGCTGCAAAAGCCCTTACAGCTTCCCAGAGAAACACGGGAGCTGAAACTGAAGATGCAACCTCTTTCCACAGCAAAAATAGCTTCAGAAGAAACCAAATCCTGCCTTGGAATTACTGCTATGATGCAAGGAACCCAGGGGTGCATTCCGTATGAATGAAACTGGATCAAGTAACTCTCCCCATCCCCAGAAAGCTACAGCAATGGCACGAAGAGCGCCATTTAAAAAAAGGAAAAAAGAAAACCCTCTGTTGGTGTTGAGCAGACTTCCATTTTCCTGCGGTCTTTTGGCATCTGATACAACTCCAAGTCAAACGTCACAACTGGAAAGTTCACAAAGTTCATTTTTCTTATGAATCCATTTTTTAAAATTTAGGGCAAAATTTCAGCAAATGTATGGTTGGGAGCTGTTTCGAGGGTTCCTTTTTTCCTACATGAAAGGAGCAGGTATGTAAGAACTAAAGTACAACCTCAACCTTACCAAGTGCTCTTCGCATTCATCAAAATGCTCAGAATTCACCCCTCCGGCTGCTCCAGAGCTCTCCCCTTAAGTGGGAAATTGCTGAAATGTTCACACTCCCCAGTTACGACCTTCGCTATTTTTCCCCCCTTGACAGAGATAAAGATGAACTCGGTTCTCGTTCTAATGACAGTTTGTCCTACGAAGGCTGATGAAAACGAGGCTATCTGTATAGATTACCGAACAACCTGTCACTCCCGGGGACTTTAACTTCTCGTTCTCTCGCTCTTCCTCAAACAAAAGATTCTCACAGAGACTTCCAGCGCTACTGGCAGCACAACAAACAACAGCTTCCCCAGATTAAAAAGTTCAAGACAGACGCAGAGTTTGCAGCTCAAGATGACAACAGGCAACCGACTGGAAAATCTACTTCAGTTTTGGGTTTCCGGCCGGAGGAATGGAGGTCTGACACGCTTTGCAAATGCGCAAGGCGGACAGCGGCTCTTCCTGACAGCTTGGGTGGATTAATCCACCTGACGCAACCTCACACAGGTAGTGTGAGGACCAGCAAGCAATATAATCCAGGTTTGAGCAACCTCGGTGAAGGGAAAGTCTCGGAGGAGACTTTTCCGACACCTTGAGCACTGCAGCCGAAGAGGATTCTTGCGAGTATCTCTAAGGAGCCGAGCTGAGCTGAAAAATTCAGCATAAAACCTCCAATTCCCCTGATTCCTTAACAAAGAAGACAAAGTTTAAACGTTGGGACCACATCTGAAGCGAAGTAACAACAAAAGGTAACGGAAAAAAGTTTTTTGCCTTACCACCGCCGCGTTTTGAAAGACGAAAAGCAGATCGGGTGAAGCAATAGACTGTTGTTGATTGGATGAGAGCAGTTTTGAAGCGCTAAAAAACCGAATTTGAACTTAAAAAGCCAAAAAAACAAGTTGTTTAACATTCCTGCGGTTAAGAAGAGTCGGGAGGGGAAGCCAAGCATCGCGAGACAAAGAGGGAGAAGGGAACCAAGCATCGCGAGATTAAGACGTGAGGACTGAATCAGGAAGTGACGGCTAGCAGAGCAGACAAGAAGGGAAAAGGAGAAGAACCGGAAGAAGGTAAAGGGGACTCTAAATACTGCCGGACCAGAAAGGGGACTCTAAATACTGCCGTACCAGAAAGACCATAACAGGAAGTGACGTGCAGAGAGCAGACAAGTAAATAAAAGGAAGGGACAAAAGGAAACTACGGCAAGCCAAAAGCAAGGTAAAAAGACTATAACCTTTGACATTAACCATAGAGAAGTCGCGCCCGCCATTTTGGATTTATAAAATTTTTAAACTGCAATATCTCAAAGATTATATAACTTAGAAGGCTGAAACCAACATAATTTGACTTGGCGAGATTAGCTTGTTTGAATGCACTAATTGGTGTTTGATTTGGAAAACAAGATAAAATCGATCTTTTTTAAAGAGGCAAAACGGACCGCGGACTAAGATCGAGAGCAGCTACATGGTCCTCTCCTACAATGGCAGCAAAAAAAGAAAAAGAGCTACTAGCCGTTATGGAAGCAATGGAAAAGAAAATGTTAGACGCTATAGGAGAGGTAAATGTTAAAATGAATAATATAGCGGCTCAGGCAGATAAAAATTTCATGGAATTAAAAGCAGAATTTCAAAAATTATCCACAAGAACACAAGATATAGAAACTAAAGTAAAAGAACTGGAAAAAAGCACCCATAAGACAATGAGAGAGAACGAGAGGATGGAAAAGATGATGCACTATAAAGATATGCAAAATCATTTGAGATTTCGAGGGATCGAGGAAAAATTGAATAAGGACATTTTTACAAGAATGCAAGAAGCAATAGCAGATTTTTTACAAGAACAGGAAGAAGTTGTTAAAGAACACATGGATCTTGTTTATAGAGTTAATTCTACATATGCAAGAGACAAAAACATACCAAGAGATGTGGTTGTCCAATTTACAATGAAAAGAACAAAAGAACAAATCTACAGGAAGTGCTTTACTGACCCTTTTGTAATAGATGGAAAGAAAATCATAGTAATGAAAGAATTGCCTAGAGCAATACTGCAAGAAAGGAAAAAATTCAAGCGTCTGACGGATAAACTGAAGGAGAAAAAAATCAGATTTCGTTGGGAAATACCTCAAGGACTAAGCTTTTATTATGGCAACTCCAGAGTAGTGATTAAAAGCACAGAAGAAATGTATGCATTCCTGGGAGAGAATAAAGATGATTTTGGAGATATTTAAGAATATATCAAAATGGATTACAAAATACTTACATGGAATGTAAATGGACTAAATTCACCCCAAAAACGTAGAATGGTAGGTCATTGGTTGGAAAAACAAAAATGTAATATAATTTGTTTGCAAGAAGCTCATCTTAAAAAACAAGACCATAAATATTTAATAAGGAAAAAATTGGGAGAAGAATTTTATTCTTTAGCAAGCAACAAAAAAAATGGTGTTGTAACATATGTCAAAAAAGATTTGGAACCTAAAGTAATATTTAAAGACAAAGATGGAAGATATTTAGCTATTGAAATTTTACTGCAAGGATTGAAAACTTTGATTGAGAACATTTATGCTCCAAATGGAGCTAAGGAAATTTTTTTTAAAGAACTTCAAATGGAATTGTACAATGTAAACTATGATCAAATTATGATGTTAGGGGACTTCAATGGAACTGTAGATAATAAACTAGACAGGCGCTCTAAAAGAAAGGATGAGACGTTAGGAAAGCTTCCAAAAAAATTTTTTGAACTGATAAAACAAGAAAAGTTGGAAGATATTTGGAGGAAAGCTAACCCACAAGGAAAAGATTTTACCTTTTACTCTAACAGACATGACTCACATTCAAGAATTGACATGATTTGGATAACTACTAACCTAACCTTTAAGACAAGAAAAGTGGAAATTTTACCCAGAATAATCTCAGATCACAATCCGTGTTTATGGACAGCTGGGCAGATTAAAAAACAAAAGAGATGGAGAATAAACGAGGACTTATTAGATAATCAAGAAATAATTTAAAAATTACTTGAAGAAACAGACCTATACTTCCAAGTAAACATGCAGAAAGAAGTTAAAATTCAAACCGTATGGGATGCATACAAAGCAGTGATGAGAGGACTATTGATATCGCTAAATGCTAAAGATAATAAAAAGAAAAAAGAGCAATATGAAAATATTCTACAAGCCATTAAAACAAAGGAAGAAGAACTGAAGAAAAAACCAGGGAAAAAGAAACTGCAAAAGGAAATTTGGATGCTACAAGACCAAGCAAAAGCCATTTTGAACTAAGAGATGTACTGGAACTTAAAAAAACTTCAACAAAAAGCATTTGAAGGTGCAAATAAACCCGGAAAATACTTAGCATGGCAATTAAAGAAAAAACGTGAAAATAAATTTATCACTAAAGTGATAAGAGATAATATTGAGATAATAGATAACAAAGGAATAAAAAGAGAATTTTTTAAATACTATGCAAAACTTTTTAAGAAGGAAAACAAAGACAGAAGAAAGATTAAAGAATACCTGCAAACATTAAAGTTACCAAAACCAACAGAGAAAATTAAAGAACTATTTAATAATCCAGTATCATTACAAGAGATCAAAAATGCAATAAATGACTCAAAATTAGGTAAAGCACCTGGACCGGATGGATTTACAGCGAAGTTCTACAAAACGTTACAGGAGTCAGTTTCACCGGTGTTACTGCTATTGATGAACGATATAAGAGTTACTGGAGAGGTACCAGAAACCTGGAAAGATGCATCCATCTCACTGATCCCAAAAGAAAATCAAGATTTGACCAATGTTAAGAATTATAGACCGATTTCTTTACTGAATAATGATTATAAGATTTTTGCTAAGATTATAGCGGATAGACTAAAAGAGCACCTTAAAGAGACTATACAAACAGAACAAGCAGGGTTCTTACCTAATCGACAAATAAGGGACAATCTAAGAGTAGTAGTGGATGCTATAGAATACTACGACAAACATCCTGAAAAGGAAGTGGGCTTTTTCTTTTTAGATGCGGAGAAAGCGTTTGATAATTTAAACTGGGATTTTATGTTTGAAGTTTTAGAACATCTTGAGATTGGTGAATATATGCTTAACTTCATTAAAGCAATATATAAAGAACAGAAATCCTCATTAATAATTAATACCGAAAAGACAGACGATTTTAAAGTTGAAAAAGGAACAAGACAAGGATGCCCACTTTCGCCGCTGCTATTTATTTGGATTTTAGAAGTTCTACTATTAAATGTGAAGGAAGACAGATATTAAAGGCTTAACAACTAAAGGTTTTTCTTTCAAATATAGGGCCTTTGCAGATGATGTGATGTTTATAGTGGAAGACCCCTTATCCACATTACCACATTTGTTACAGAGAGTAAAAGAGTTTGGTGACTTAGCAGGATTTTATGTAAATAAGAACAAATCGAAAGTAATGTGCAAAAATATGTCAAATAAGAAACAAAACGAGTTACAAAAACTTACAGAATGTGAGGTGGTGAAAAAGACAAAATATCTGGGTGTAAACCTAACTATGAAAAATATTGATCTTTATAAAAATAATTACGAAAAATTATGGTTGCAAATTATGCAGGATATTAAAAAGTGGAATGTATTGCATTTGTCATTGCTGGGTAGAATTGCGGTGGTCAAGATGAATGCGTTACCACGATTAATGTTTTTGTTTCAAACTATTCCAATTGTGAAAGATGTAAAAACATTCAAATGTTGGCAGAAGGAGCTGTCTAAATTTGTGTGGGGAGGGAAAAAACCAAGAATTAAGATGAAAATAATGTGTGATGCCAAAGAAAGAGGAGGGTTTCAACTACCAAATCTAAGGTTATACCATGATGCAATATGTTTGACCTGGGTAGGGACATGGACTATGTTACAAGATAGAATGTTATTGTCCCTGGAAGGTCATGATTGTAGATTTGGGTGGCATGCATATTTGTATTATGGCAAAACAAAAATGGACAATATGTTTAAACATCACTATTTGAGAAGAACACTAATGGATACGTGGACAAGATATAAAAACTTTTTTTCAGAAGAGATACCCATGTGGATTGTACCCGCAGAAGTCTTACATCCAACATCAAGATATAAAGGACAAGATTGGCTGAAGTATAGAGACTTATTAATAAGACATGGTAAAGATTTCAAACTGAAGGAGCAGCATCAGATTGACTTTGATTATGGTTGGTTAAGATATAGACAAATATATGATTTGTATAGAAGTGATAAAAAACACGGTTTCAGGGAAAAAAATAATGAAATAGAACAAGTTTGGGAGGAAGGCGGAAAAAAAATGATTTCTAAAATGTATAAAGTCTTGCTAAAATGGTTTAATGCAGATGAAATGGTAAAAGAACAAATGGTAAAATGGGCGATAAACTTTAACAAAGACATTGAAATGGAATCTTGGGAATTTTTATGGAAAAATGCTATGAGTATATCTACGTGTTATAATTTAAAAGAAAATTGTTTTAAAATGATGTATAGATGGTATATGACACCAAAAAAAATTGCAAATATTGGTCAGAATATGTCTAACAAATGTTGGAAGTGTAAAAAGAAAGAAGGTTCTTTTTATCATATGTGGTGGACTTGTGATAAAGCAAAGATTTATTGGTCCAAAATACATGCAGAAATGGAAAAAATCTTGAAATGTACATTTAAGAAGTTGCCTGAAATGTTATTGCTAGGACTTAAACTAGAAGAGATAAATGTAAAGAAAAGGACAATAATATGGTATATGATTACAACAGCAAGAATGGTGTATGCACAAAATTGGAAAAATGAAAAAATACCAGAGGTGTGGGAATGGTTGAAAAAACTGTTATATATGGCTGAAATGGATAAATGGACTAGAAAATTGAATAATCTCTACTCAGAGACCTTTCTAGAAGACTGGAAAGATTTGAAAGAATATGTTGAAAAATACTGGGATATGAAAAACTACATTTATACATGGTTATAATAGTATAAAGGAATAGAAATATATTATATGAAGGTTTTAGTTAAAATTAGACAATGAAGCTGTTTTTATTTAGAAATATATAAGAATATAGAAAATAAGAATTGGTGTATAAGTATTTTAAAGATATATAACCGTTACCAGAAATGAAACATAGATATAGTATTACTATTTTGAATAAAATGGAAAATGTGTTATGCTTCAGAGGTGGTGGGAAACCACCAAAACAAGATAAAAATAGAATGTACAAATAGAACAAAATGTTATATAATATGGAAAAAGGGATTTGTATAAGGTAAATGTATTATTTTTGATGGGTTTTTTTTGAAAAATAAAAATTTCTTTACAAAAAAAAAAGAAAATCTACTTCAGTTTTCATTCGTTTCTTTCTCTTTTCAGATTTAAAAACTGCCTTAACTTAGGACACAAGAACATAAGAAAAGCCCCGCTGAGTCAAGCCAGTGGTTCCTCTAGTCCAGCATCCTGTCTCACACAGCGGCCAACCAGTTCCTCGGGAGGGCCAACAACAGGGCATAGAGGCCGAGGCCTTCCCCTGAGAAGAACCTCAGAAGAGCCCTGCTGGGTCAGACCAGTGAGGGTCCATCTAGTCCAGCCTCCTGTCTCACACAGTGGCCAACCAGTTCCTCTGGAGGGCCAACAACAGGGCAGAGAGGCCGAGGCCTTCCCCTGATAAGAACCTCAGAAGAGCCCTGCTGGGTCAGACCAGTGAAGGTCCATCTAGTCCAGCGTCCTGCCTCACACAGGGGCCAACCAATTCTTCTGGAGGGCCAACAACAAAGAATATAGAAAAACCACAGAAAACACAGCGAAAGGTACAAAACAGAAGAGGCAAACTGTGTCACAAAAGCGTCAACAACAAACTCACAACAATAACAACTGTTATGAATGCAACACTAAAGCTCTAAACCAGTTGTGTTATATAAATTCTACTGGATACTTCCACAGTAACAATTCAGTTCCACAACTCAATTCCAATTCAGTTTCACAATTCGGTTCCTTCCAATTCAGTTTAACAATTCAGTTCCAACAAAGAATCTAGACACAACTTCGTTTCGTACGCCCTTTTTCACAGGAAACTCATATGTCTGCACCAAGCAGCTCACAAAGTCAGTCACTTCTAATGCGACAAGGTCTCAAAAAACAGTTTCTTAGACGGGCAACCATATGGCACGAAGAGAGCCACTAAAATACTCTTTACAAAGGAACACACTAGCTCTAAAGATGGCATTCCAAGTGAGATCGGGGCCCTGCAGGGCTTATTACAGTTCCGCAGGGCCTGTAAAATGGATATTCCACCAGGCCTTTGGTTGAAGGAGTGGGTGTCCAATTACAGTGGCCTCCCCTTCTCCACCCTGCTTTACATCATTTATGCTATTGGTGGTGGGTTTCCCCACTTGCCCAGTATTTGATTTATCTTGGCACACATATAAAGAGCATGCGTGGGAGCACTTGTAAACTGTGCCCGATTGTCATCTTGTGAGCCGTGTTATCTGTTTTTATATAGGTTTGAAACACTGTGGAACTATGTTTTAACTGTTTAAACTGTTTTGCATTTATTTGTTGTAACCCGCCCTGCTGCGCAGAGAAAGGAGAGCAAGAAATCAAACAAAGAAACAAACTTCAAGAGTGGCAACGCAGCCCTGACAAAATTCCCTTGGCTCCAGGAGCCAGACTCATTTCTCAGCCTTCCGGCTTCCAGATTTTAATGCGCGTGCCACAAATCTCCTTTCAAGTTTTTTTTTTTAAATTAATGCTATGACAAAAGTGTTATTTATTTAAAAGATTTATATCCCGCTTGGACGTGAGGGCTACTGGCCGCAAAATCCATCACTCCGTCGATCGCCTGGGTGGCTTCGGCTTGAGCAGCTGGCTAGGAAGTTGTTCCCCTCTCCCCCGCTGCTCCATGTGCATCGCTGCCAAAGCTGTATGCTCAGTGGAAAAGGAACACCCTCCCAGACGGGAGTGAACCATTCTTCAGTCAGGGGCAGGGGTCATTTGGGGCCGGAGTGAGGCAGAGCAGTGCTCCGCAAGCCCAGGGCACTCGGGCAGCCATGGGCCGAATCAGATTCTCGGTCCACCGCCGAAATGCCGCTGAAATTCGGTGGCAGCTTTAAAAGTGACTGGAGGGGAGGGGGTTTGAAGGAGAAGCTTCAAACTTACAGGGTAGCTGCTGGGGCCTCTCCCCCAAATACCCACCAAGTTTCAAGAAGACTGGACCAGGGGGTCCAATTCTATGGGCCCCCAAACAGGTTGCCCCCATTCCCTCCATTGTTCTCTATGGTGGGAAAAACGTAACGTTTTTTCCCACCATAGAGAACAATGGAGGGGATGGGGCAGTCTGTTTGGGGGCCCGTAAAATTGGACCCCCTGGTCCAGTCTTCTTGAAACTTGGTGGGTATTTGGGGGAGAGGCCCCAGCAGCTACCCTGCAAGTTTGGAGCCTCTCCCTCAAACCCCGTCTCCTCCAGCCCCTCATATACCCTATGAGTTTTTGCCATTGACTTCAATGGCCCACATAGGGTATAATGGGGCTGAAACTGACATTCGGCTGGCCAGTGATGTCAGGGAGCGTGGCATATGCTAACGAGTTATGCTAATGGGTATGCTAATGAGCTCCTGCCCCTCTTTTTCTACGAAATTACCCCGGTCAAGGGTCTGCAATACGATTTATATCCCGCCTTATTTCCTTATGCTGAAGACAGCTAACATGGCTACAAGGTGGCAAACAGCATAAAAGCAACAGATGGGCCGTCGACATGCTAATAAAAAAACCCCAATGCACAGATTAAACACACAGCCAATGCTGCCAAAATAGCTCACCCTCCGCCAAATACCCTCTGAAACTAAACTGGCTTGCATACCTTCCTACCACCATAGAGGCGGAGAGAAGAAAAGCAGAGGCAGCCAAGCTAAGAGACAATACAAGACGAAGGTTTTGCATTTGTAAAAAAAAAAAAGCTGTAACCCCAAGATAAAATTTCTAGGCACCGTCGTGACCTGGCGCCTAGGGTTTGTTGAGAGCCCTCACGTAAGAACAATTCTTAGAGTCGATAAATATTTACCGACTAGCATTCCACAACGTGCCCCTCTACTTTGTCTTCCCAAACATTGATCAGCCAGGACGGCCGTTGTTTCGAACCGCGAGAACCTCACTTAAAGCCAAGTCTATCCCCAGCGGCTCCACAGTTCTCTACAGGAAGCTCCGGACTAACCCGCCATGCCGTTTGAAGTTAATTGCTTTGAAATAATTGAGCAGGTGAGCAGGAAAAAATAGTTCACACGGAGTGTTTTGCGGCCTCCCTTCCATTTGAACCACCAAAGTGCCGATTGAACAGACGAAAAAATCCGGAGACACTTAAAAGCAAATTTTTAAAAGGAGGAGGGGGGCTGGGGCGGGGGGAGTTGCCTGGAAACTTTGTACCTGTTTAAATGTCAGTGAGGCCTTGAAGCCCGGTTCGATTCAACAGTTGTTTTTGTTAATACCTCATTACTTCCCCCTTTTTTTATTGTTTCCAGCAATCAGGCTTTAATATATCGCACATTTCTGGCAAGCCGTCCAATTTTGCCTGCGGGCCTGGGCAGCTGCACGCCAGCGAGCAAGAAAGGAAAGGAAAGGAACCACGCCGAGTCAAATATGGCCCAGGTTGCCTTTTAATTGATAAGCCGTTTGCACAAAAGTTCCTTTAACCTTGACATCAGCCAAACTCTGAGGGGCATTCTGAACTGTCAGGAAGAAGCGGCAGAGGCGCAACAGCTTTGCGGCGGGGCACTGAGAACTCTCATCGTCAGCGGGTGGGCGGTGCCCCCCAAACAGACGTGGCATCTGGCATTTTAGCTTTTCTGTTCAGCCCAACCCCTTCTTTTCTTTTCCAAGAAGAAGGAGAATGAGGAAAACAGAGGGTGGAAAACCAAGAGAGAGAGAAAACACCGATAGAGAGTGAACGCTGATGGAGAGAGAGTGAAAATGCTGAGGTATCTTCCTTTAAATGTCACATTTATTAAAGATAGAATCATGTCCATAACACCTTAGAAACCAACAAGAAGAAGACGAAGAAAAGGGACTGGATTTATACCCCGCCCTTCACTCAAAGTCTCAGAGCAGCTTACAATCTCCTTTCCCTTCCTCTCCCCACAACAGACACCCTGTGAGGTGGGTGGGGCTGAGAGAGCTCTGAGAGGGAACCGTCCTTGAGAGAACAGCTCTTGAAAGAGCTGTGGATGACCTTGTGACAGACCCTGCTGGCTGCATGTGGAGGAGCGGGGAATCAAACCCGGTTCTCCAGATTGGAGTCCGCCACTCCTTCCTGAGCTAAGACAAAAATGTGTGAGGCTAAAAAACTGTGAGCTAGCTCACACTAACTCAGCTTAGAGGGAACCCTGGCCACCAGCTGGGAAAATTTGGCCTCCCTATCCTACAGGCCAGCTACATGTTTTCCCCCCAGGCCATAAGGGAAATGCTGCATGGAAGAGGAAATGTGAGTGTGCAGAGCTTCCCCCCCCCCCCCCGACCCCTCCCTGAATAACTATATTTGCATTCTGCGGGACTCTCCTTGTTACAGTCCACATCCTCTTCTCTGTCCCTTTTTGCTCTCCCGAGTCAATTCATAGTCATTAACGTGAAACACTCTGCAGTTGCTGTTGTTGTTTTCTATATTCAACATCCCTGTTCAAATACGTAAACCGAAGTAAAAATTCCTTGCAGGGATCTCGACTGTTTAGGATACTGGAACCTCCACTCCACGTTCGCTTCTGCAAGACCCCATTTCTAGCGAGAACAGAAAAGCTCCCGAGAGCCCACCTGGTCTGAAGTTCCAGTGCCAACAGCAGCCTGCCCAGTCCCCCCGGGAAGCCCACACACCAGCGCCCTCCCCACCCTTTGGCTACTACGCAGAGTTCAGCTGCTTCTGAACTCAAAGGTGGGCGGGCATGAGCTATCTTGGCTAAACAGCTGTTGAGGGCGGGCGGTCTATCCTCCATTCGGCTCCCCTTTCAAGAGAACTGATGTAACACGCTGGGTCATCAGAAGAATGAAAAGCCAACTGTACAGGTAGAGAGAACAAGAAAACCTGTCATGCCAATATTGCATGAAGAGGACCTGTCTCCCTATAAAACGCCTGGCCCTTTATTAAAATTTGTCTAGCCACCTCCCAAGTAGCAAATAAAGGGAAAGGTAATGGTTTCCCTTGCTCGAAAGCCAGTTGAATCCGACTCTAGAGATGCGGCGCTCATCTCCATTTCCAAGCTGAAGAGCCAGCGCTGTCCGAAGACTTCTCCGTGGTCATGTGGCCGGCAAGACTAGACACCGAGGCACACGGAATGCTGTCACCTTCCCACTGAAGCGGTACCTGTTTATCTACTTGCAATTTCTTGCTTTCGAACTGCTAGGTTGGCAGGAGCTGGGACCAGAGAGGGGAGCTCACACCGTCACGCGGCACTCAGGTCTCGAACTGCTGAACCACTGACCTTCTGGTCTGCAGTTCAGCGTCTTAACCTCTGAGCCACCACAGCCCCCAAAGTAGCAAATACCATGAGTTAACTGTGCCATGTTAAAACAACAGATAGTATCTTATCACACAGCTTGGGGGGGGGGGGGATGTTTCTCTGGTGCCTGAGGAATGCACAGGGCCGTAGCTGCAGTGGGGCTTTTGGGGACTCTGCCTCCTTTCTTAAAGGCACAGCACCACAAGAATTTCTCCTGTAAATGCTTTTTTCAATCATTTAAAAACATTTTTAAAGGCATGCGCCCCTTTAAGCAGAGTGGGGTGCTGTAGTTGACTTATTCCCAGACTGAGCAAGGGGGCTGGAGTAGGTGGCCTCTTGGATACCTTCTGTGTCAAGAAACTGGTCTCCAAGGAGGAGGAGGAGAGAGAGAGATTGGATTTATACCCCGCCCTTCACTTGGAGTCTCAGAGCGGCTTACAAACTCCTTTCCCTTCCCCTCCCCACAACAGACACCCTGGGAGGTAGGTGGGCCTGAGAGAGCTCTGACACAAACTGCTCTTTTTCAAGAACACCTCTGACAGAACTATGGCTTGCCCAAGGTCCTCCAGCAGCTTTAAGTGGAGGAGTGGGGAATCAAACCCGGTTCTCCCAGATTAGAGTCCGCGCACTTAACCACTACATCAAATTGGCAGTTTCTCTGCCTACGTGTTAGCTTTCTTGACTCTAGAAGTCGTCACCCCCAACCCGCTGGCTTGTTATCAGGATTCTTGCTTAGGCCGGCAGAAGTGATTAACTTGCAGCAGCTGAGAACTGTCATCTGAAGTGGTCGACAGCTTGCAATTTAGAGATCTAACCTGGCAACAGCTTTCTATTGGCTAAATGGGTTTTCTTTCTGCACTTTCAACCCCACCCCCCAAAAAAAACCCCTTGCCCCACAAGCCCCAAAATCCTGGCTACAGGCCTGGGAATGCACCTCCATTAAAACATAAGTAGATATCACTGGATCAGACCAGTGGTCTGTCCAGTTCAACATCCTTTCTCACAGAGGATTTTCGGGCTATAAGCTTTCCAGAGTCAAATCTCCCTTTGCCAGATTTCAGAGAGCTTTGACTCTCCAAAGTTTATATCCCCAAAATCTTGGTCTCTAAGTTGTTACTGGACTTAGAGGGCCAAACAAAAAGGGCATGAAGGCCCAGGCCTTCCCCTAATACTGTAGCCCAGCCAGGGCCGGTGCCGGGTTTTTTTCCAGATTAGGCAAGGCTACCTTCTGGCGCACCCCCCCCCCCCCCCCGTGCGCCCACTGAAGCAGCGCCTGTCAGCTCTCCTCTCCCCTGCCCCCTACAGCCGGGAGAAAGGCGCTGCTTCAGTGTTTCGGATCTGAAAGATCCAAGGCACTGAAGCAGTGCCTGAGAGGCCCCCCCCCCCCCGCTACCCATCCCGGTCCCCAGGCAGCTCCCTCGTAAGCAGCAGGAGGTGAAGATGTGTGGACAGGAGTCCTGGAGCAGAGTTTGCCGCCCTCTCTCCCGTGCACTCTGCCCGAGATCTGAGCTCTGCCGGTGGCGCCCAGCAATTTCCCTCCTCCAGAGTCTCTGGGTGGGCAGTGGGGTGGGGGGAGAGATGGTTTCTCTGTGGCAAGGCTCTGCCGGCTGGGCTTCTGCTGCAGGGAGTGGGGCCCGGGGCTGGAGAGGCGGAAAAGGCGCCGCTGGGGCTGGGAGGCACCGCCCTCCTCCGTGCACTCTAGAAAGAGAGCCCTGCTGTTGCTGCTGCTGCTGCTGCTGGCATGCCTCGGGGTCCCCGGCCCTGGTGGAGGCCTGGGAGGGTGTCTCGGGCCCCGCCTGGCTGCCTCTGAGCCTGCCCAAGTCCTGGGGAGGGGCTCCTGGCCCGCCAAGCTCAAAAGGGGGCTCTTGCTCCAGCTGCTGCCTGGCTCGGCTCCAGCACCAACCGCCCAGGAGAGCTGGCGAGGCGAGGGAGAGGAGGGCCAGCGGGATGGCATGCAGGCCAGCCTGCGCCTGGGGCACCCACCGGCTGAAGAGAGGCGTCACTGGCACCCCTCTTCAGCTGGTGTCTCAGGCGAGTGCCTAACCCCGCCTCTATGGATGCACTGGCACCGGTTTGCTGCCTCCATATATGGAGGCTTCCTTCCACCACAATGTCTAGCAAGCCACTGATATAACATGTCCTCCACGAATCTATCTAACCCCTTTTTGAAGCTACTGATGCTTGCGGCCACCACAACCTCCACGGGCAGAGGTTTTCACAGTTTAACTGTCAAGCACAGAAGCGTTTCCTTTTGTCTGTCCTGAACCAATTTCACAACCGTTTCATTGAGTGGTCCTGAGTTCTGGTGTTATGGGAGAGGGAGAAAAAAGGCTGTATCCAAAAGCCCCGGGGGGGGGGGGGGATGTTATCAGCAGGGGTCATTTCGTAGAAAAAGAGGTGCAGGAGCTCATTAGCATAACTCATTAGCATAACTCATTTGCATATGTCACACCCCCTAACATACCGGAAGTGTGTCAGAAGGCAACACCCACCCCTCAGGCTCCACTCCACAGGTGAGTGAAACTGACCTGCTCTTCCTCCATTCCCTTCCCCATCCAATACTTTGTGCAATAAAAATAAGCGTCAAGAACACACCCTCATTCTCTTCCTGCTCCCTTGAAACCACCAGGTTTCCAGTAGACTTGAGATACCCAGGACATGTGCACCACCCATCCCTTCCCCTTCCCCTCCCCACAACAAGACACCCTGTGAGGTAGGTGGGGCTGAGAGAGGTCTTTTGAGAACTGCTCATGAGAGAACAGCTCTGAGAGAACTTGTGACTGGCCCAAGGTCACACCAGCAGCTGCATGTGGAGGAGTGGGGAATCAAACCCGGTTCTCCCAGATTAGAGTCCAACTCCTGACCACTACACCAAACTGATGGGGTGGAAGCTGCTGAAGGGTTGGTGAAATTTCTCCAGTACTTATGTGCCATGTGCCCAGATAAAAAATGGTACACTTAGAAAACTTATATGCCACCTTGAGCAAGTCTCTGGAAAAGCAGCACAGTCATAAAAAAAATGATAAAATTATCAATATTAAAACAAAACATTAAAAACAATAAAGACCCTAGCAGGGCTTTCCCCGGGGCGCTGCGCCTCTGCACTGCTCGGGGAAGCTGAGGAGGGGGCGGGGCTTGGTCATGTGCCCGCCCCCTGGGCTCCTCACTCCCGGAGCTGCGCTCCTGTGCGCTCCCGCTCCAACGGACCCCTGGTTATCAGTTACTTGAGCGGAGTGATCCGACTCTACCCAACACTCCTGTTGATCTTTGTACTTACAGATGGTTCAGTTCTGGTTCTAATGGTTTCGATCTCAGTAGTCTTTCTGCTGAGACAACAGGAATTGGGGCCCCTTCCGACTCCCCAGAAGGGATTGCTACAAATAGTGGGGCAAGGAATGGGGCAGCAGCGAGGCCGATCCACTGTATTGGAGTAGGAGGAAGCTGTTAGGATCTAACCACTACTCTGAATTTCTCTACATCTGATCATTCATGTTTTTAGCTCAGGCCTCTGGAGAGGTGATGCTTACACTTCCTAAACAAGTGAAGAAATGCATCAATCTTATCAGATCTCGGAAGCTAAGCAGGGTCGGCCTTGGCTAGTATTTGGATGGGAGACCTCCAAGGAATACCAAGGTTGTAATGCAGAGGCAGGCATTGGCAAGCCACCTCTGAACATCCCTTCAAGCCCCACTAGGGGTCGCCAGAAGTCAGCTTGACTTGATGGCAAAAAAATTTTTTTTAAAAGAAACGTATCGCATTATAACCTTCTGCTCACATCTCCACTAAAAAGGCCCAAACGCATACCAGGCCCTGTGTCATTTGGCAGTCTAGCTTTTCCAGCCCTATAATGTATTTTTGAGACAGGGAAACCAGAAAGGTACACGGTATTCTAGACTACAGAATTATATAAAGTCGTTACGATCCTGGCAGTTTTATTTTCAATCCCTTTTCCCAATAGGGGTTTGCCATTTCCTACATTTAAGGGCAGAGCTTTCTACTTTATGAAGCAGCGCTAATTTGGCATTATTAATAGTCTTCCTTGTGAGAATTACATCACATAGGGGGCCTGGAGAAAACTGTGGCTACCCAGGACATGAACAAGACACACTCTGGATTCTGAGCCCCAGTGGATCTTCGCTTGGCTTTTGGGGGGATGGGGGATTTTTCTGTATTTTTCATATGTGCGTGCGTGTGTGTGTGTGCGCACCTGGAAGTCATGGCAACCTCTGGTGACTGACCGCTCCTGGGGCCCCGGAGGATACCCAGAGAGGTGGCTGAGTAAAGCCTGCCCCCACCTCCCGACTGCTGGTATTCCAAGGAGGTCTCCCATCCAAGTACTTGCCGCAGCCGACCCTGCTTAGCTTCCGAGATCTGACGAGATCGGGCTTGCCTGGGCTATCCAGGTCAGGGCAGCTCCAGTGGATCCTGAGCTTATGTCCAGGGGGATATCGGGTGAGGATTCAGACATGGTGCCTGCACCCAGCTGCAGTCAATGGACAGAACTGTGGGAAGATCAGCAGCGCCCGTTAAAGAATCCTGTTCTAACCCACTGGTCTACGGCAGGGATTCACCAACTTCCTGAGCTTGTGGGCACCTTTGGGATTCCAACACCACGTGGTGGGCACAGCCACCAAATGGCCACTGCTGTGTACCTTCAGCCACACGGTGAAGATTCTTGTGTTGTGGTGGCAGCTGCCGTCAATGCAACATTTTAAAAGGTCTGCCAATCAAATCTCCAGTGGCCAATCAGAAGCCTTGCTGGGCAAAAGCCCCACTTTGGCCCTGCCCACTTTCTAAAGACACTTGGCGGACACGAGAAAAGGTGTTGCTGGCTGCTGTGATGGGGACCCCTGGTCTGGAGCCAGTCAGGGAGAGGTTACAAGCCTTGCCGAATCAGCCTGGAATCGTTTGGAAACTCTTGCCCTCACTGTTCCTTGGTCCCTACGGAACATTTTCCCCTTGCTTGCTTCTCCGCCTTGCTTCTCCCTTGGGAGCCAAGTTTGCCAGGTGCCAGGAGGAAGAAGAAGAAGACGAGGAGGAGGAGGGGGGGGAGGTTAGATTTATGCCCCGCCCTTCACTAGGAGCCTCAGAGCGGCTTACAACCTCCTTTCCCTTCCCCTCCCCACAACAGACACCCTGGGAGGTAGGTGGGGCCGAGAGAGCTCTGAGACAACTGTCCTTGAGAGAACAGCTCATACAGAGCTATGGCTTGCCCCAGGTCACCCAGCAGGTGCAAGTGGAGGAGTGGGGAATCAAACCCGGCTCTCCCAGATTAGAGTCCGCGCTCCTAACCGCTACACCCAACTGGTTCTCTAATGGATGTCCCCTGACACAGAGGCGCCTGCTGACCTCTTGCCTGCCTCACTCACAGGAGCTTGTCGGCACCCAAACAACAACATCCCGGTCGGCCCTTCCTTGCTGCACGCAACCACTTCCAAGCGCTTGCATCCTCCGGAACTCATCGGCCACAGCTCTACTTCCAATCACCCAGGGAGCACAAAGCCAATGAACGCTCCAAGACTAACAAATGCAGTCATTATATTTAATAAAAAGCAAGCCAAGATTTCAAGGCTAATCCTGGGGCGTCGTTTGTAAAGACCTACCAGGGAATAGTTAATTTAGGAGCTGGCAAACGCTCCTCTCCCCGCAGTCCAAAGAAATCTCATAAATGAAATATCCTGGATCGTTGCCCAGTGCGGAAATAAAAGTTATGAATAATGTTCCTATCTCCATCATTGTCAGTGCTTTAATATTCCTAATTACTTTAAAAAGCTAGAATATTCAGCATAGGAAAGACCCCTTCTTCTTTTTTTTTAAAAAAAAATCACTGCTTCCAAAATTAGAGCCCTTCCATATGTCACTGGATGAGCTTTATCCAAAGCCGAGCGCACAGAATTCGGCTCATGCTCTACTCAAGGAGGGGGTGGCTTTGCAGTTGCAGCCATTCCCTCTACACTTACAGCAGACCGTTTGCATGAGGAAGCGTGTCACGTGCATGCCGCCATACAAATGTCCCATTAGACACGGGGACATCAAGAATGTGAAGGGGATGGAACTGCGGTTGTTGGCTGAGTGCTGGCAACTAGCGGGACAAGCTGGGGGAGCAGGCACAATGAAAGCAGCATCATACCGATGTTGTGACATCACTTCTGGTCCAAACCCGGAAGTGACATCACCGTGACAAGTGACGCTCTAGGATTTACCTGAAACTGAAGATTCAAGGTGACCCCTCCCTACAGCGCCACCCTGGTGTGATGATGTCACTTCCAGGTTTGTGAAGGAACTGACATCGCAGCATTTGCATGACTCTGGTTTCCTTCCCCCTCCCCCCAATTTTTCTCCTGCTGTTCAACCAAGCAGTGGGAGCAGAGAGACCCAGGGCTACAGCAACAGACCTGGCTGCTCTGGATGGGGCTTGCCCCATGCCTGCGATCCCACCCCCTACCCATATACGTAGACAAGAATGATACTGAACATCTGCATAGGGATACTCATCCGGAACTTATGATCTCAACTTTAACTCTCCCTTGGAGGAAGCTCTTGTTAGACAGCACAGCAGCATAGAAGTTAGAGCTTTTGAGGGGGGGGGAGTTGTCTTCAATCTTGTTGAGCCTGTGGACACTCTCAGAATGCTGAGAAATGGGCACCACACCAAAATGGCTGCCGCGAAGGGCTGGGACCAATCAGAAAATGGCCACCGTGAAATCCTGTAGTCTATCAAAAAAATGTCAGGAAGTTGCAAGCCACGTTTTCTGCTCTGAGTTCGGTTGTTTCTGGGCTCTTCTGCTCCAGTGAGGTAGAGGAAAGCTAGGAGTGGCTCTCCGTTTGAGGGAACAGGTGCTCCGGAGAAGCAAATGGGTACCAGAAGAGCCACCTGCAGAGAACTGGATGCTCACGGACACAGTGCTGGGGATGACGGGGTTAGGGTGCTGAACTAGAACCTGGGAGGCCCAAGTTCAATTCCCCACATGCCACGACACTTACTGAAAGGCACTTGCACCCATCACGTTCCATCAGCTTCCCTCACAGGGTCGTTAAGAGGATAAAATGCAGAGCACAAAATCACAGAGGACGTCCTGAGTGACTCGGAGGAAGGGCAGGATAGAGAGGTACTAAATAAATACATGCGCTCCCCCCCCCCCCCGCAGAATGACAACGGCAGAGGCTCTAAATCCACACACATTTCAGAAGGACCCACTGCGTCTAAAGACCCGAAAGACAGAGAACTGAAGACAACGATAAAGGGGGTGATCGAGAATAAATAGCTCCTAGGCAATATTTCATAATTATTTTTTAGCCAAGGCTTTTAAAAGGCTTTTCGAATAATAGCTACTCAGTATTTCATTTAGCCTATCTAATGCTTATGCTTCCGGAGGAAAAGATCTTCTGTCTTTGGAATTTAACATCCTCCGGCATCCTACCCACTGTTCCCTCTAAGCTGAGCGAGTGTGAGCTAGCTCACGGTTTTTTAGCCTCTGGCTCACACATTTTTGTTTTAGCTCAGGAAGGATGGCTCCAGAGCAAACTGTTTTATGCACAGTGTTCCCTCTAAGTTGAGTTAGTGTGAGCTAGCTCACAGGGTTTTTAGCCCCCGGCTCACACATTTTTGTCTCGGCTCAGGAAGGATGGCTCCAGAGCAAACTAACTGATGCAGCAGCCAGATTGTTCGCTCACAATTATCATGCCAGTAGCTCACAAAGTAGAAATTTTGCTCACAAGACTCCACAGCTTAGAGGGAGCATTGCTCACAAGGCTTAGAAGGAGCTTTGAGATTCCTACCCCCCACACCCTCAGAAGGTTTCAGATCCAGTCTCTGGCACATGATGTTTAAGGACCCAGGAAGCAGGCCTAGGAAGGACCTTCTAGTAAGGGTCCCCAACCTTTTTGAGCCTGTGGTCACCTTTGGAATTCTGACACGGTGTGGTGGTCGCAGACACAAAATGGCTGCCATGGGAGGTGAAGCCAACCACCAAAATGGCTGCTGCAACTTACCTTCAGTCTAAGATTGCCGTTCCCTAGGTCTGGGCGAGGAATCCCCCAGCTTTGGGGGCTTCTGCCCACCACCAGCCAGCTGGCCGGAGGGGGAAACCCCACCCCCAAACAGCGATGCCGCCGGGCCACATTTTACCATAGAGTTTTGCTCTCTGACCAGAGCGTCGCCACCCAACGTTCCCAATGTGATGACGTCACTTCCAGGTGGTGTCATCATGCCACGTAGCCCCTCTCCGTTCACAGAAGGCCCCCTCCCACCCCCCACCCCGCTGGTGTGTCAACAGGACCTGGCTGCCCTACATGAGTCACAGCATGAAGATCTTTGTGCTGATGGTGGCAGCTGCCATCAAAACGACGTTTTTAGAAGTCTGCACAGCTGATCAAATCTCCAGTGGTTGCGCAGACCTGGATAGGCCAGGCAAACCCAATCTTGTCAGATCTTGGAAGCTCAGCAGGGCTGACCCTTGCAAGTACTTGGATGGAAGACCTCCAAAGAATACCAGGGCCAGGAGGCCAGAGGCAGGCTATCAAGCAACTTCTCTGAATGTCTTCCATGCCCCAATAGGAGTCAGCAGAGGTCACCGTGACTTCCAGGCACAGGCATACACACACACACACACACACACACACACACACACACACACACTGCAAAAATACCAAAAAAAACTTCAGTGGACAAGCAGAAGCCTCGGCCACTTTCTAAAAACACCTGCTGGGCAGCAGGAAAGGTGTTAGTGGGTCTGGGCCTCACGTAGAAGGGTTGGGAAAGCCTTGAGCTTGAGATCTTGTAGGACCGGACCGAAGGCAGAATCTGGTCCTTTGGTGAGCCGCTCGCCAATTCCCAGCAGACCGTGCTGATTGCTAAGATTCTAAGTGACAAAGTGACACCATGCACAAAAATGTTTACAGCATACTAATTATTAGAATTTGCTATCATATAACTTATGAGATTCCAACAATATAAATTTTACAAACAGTTGCTCAAAGGCATAGGTTTCCAATTATTCAAAGATATAGAGTTTCACAAGGAAGGAACAATGAATGGTTAACACCGATTCCAAAGCTTGTAAAGGCAGCCGAAAAGGGTTTTTTGGGGAGTTGCTCCCAGTATTTAACCCATGGACAGTGTAGTCCAATTAAAACATTTCAATAGATAATGGAGGTGCTGTCTGCAACTACATGCATCCATGGTTTTCTGCAGGTTTCATAGCCTTCTTCCAGGTCGCGAATGGAACCAATGCGGAAGGGTAAGTATTTAGATAAGCAGCAAAAATGCCATCCGTTCTCTCATTTGGCAAACAGGTTCTCCTTGTGCAGCTAATTGGAAATCTAAATAATTGGAAAGCACTAAATAATTGGAAATCTATACCTTTGAGTAATGGTTTGTAAACTTACATTATTGGAATTTCATATGCTGTATGGTAGTAAATTCTAATAATTAGTATGCCATAAACATACTTCATAGGCTGTGGCAGCTCAGAGGTTAAGATGCTGAGCTGCAGACCGGAGCTTCATGGTAGTAAATTCTAATAATTAGTATGCCATAAACATACTTCATAGGCTGTGGCAGCTCAGAGGT
Organism: Lepidodactylus listeri; assembly: GCA_029233225.1. Classification (NCBI taxonomy): domain Eukaryota; kingdom Metazoa; phylum Chordata; class Lepidosauria; order Squamata; family Gekkonidae; genus Lepidodactylus; species Lepidodactylus listeri. The sequence goes on along the minus strand of JARCFY010000021.1, from coordinate 5,480,781 downwards.
TAAGATGCTGAGCTGCAGACCTGAGTGCTGCGCGACGGAGTGAGCTCCCGTCTCTGGCGCCAGCTCCTGCCAACCTAGCAGTTTGAAAGCAAGAAATTGCAAGTAGATAAACAGATGCCACTTTGGTGGGAATGTAACAGCGTTCTGTGCGCCTCGGCGATTAGTCATGCCGGCCACATGACCACGGAAAAAGACTTCAGACAGTGCTGGCTCTTCGGCTTGGAAATGGAGATGAGCACCACCCCCTAGAGTCAGATTCGACTGGCTTTCGAGCAAGGGAGACCTTTACCCTTACCTCTACCTAAGCATTTTGTGCATGGTGTTCCTTTGTTACTTGGAATCTTTTCACACCGTGTGTTCCCGGTTTTGCTCGGTTGCTAAGATTCCAGCAGAAGACCTCAATCCAATCCAAGGGACTTCTCTTCCTCAAGATCCAAGTCCAGGGGCACCTTCAGCAAGATGGTTTTTAAGGTGATGTTGGCCTCGAATTGTACTCTCTGACTGCAGAGCAACACGGCTGCCCGCCAGAAACTTATCCTCAAGATCTCTCAACAGAGATTAAACAATATATCTGATGAAGTGTGCTCTGACTCACAAAAGCATCTCTCTCTTTCTCTCTCTCTCTCTCACACACACACACACACACACGTTTTAATGAGCCACCAGACTCTTCGTTGCCTTGGCAGTAACACAAACCAACCCCACTGGAATGAATTTATCCGTTCACTGTCGTGACATCCTGTGAATGCCCTCTTCCTATATATTAACTTGATGTACTGAAGGGCCGCAAAGGCCTGGAGTTGGCTCGTCCCTGCATTTAATACTGGTCAAGTCTGACTGCAACTTCATACGCTCAGAGAAAGGAAAACCCACCAAATGCTTGGGGCCAGGGAGAGCAAAGATCCTGCACTGCTTAACAGGAATAGTTTTAGAGAGGGTGGCCAGTTGGTATCTGCAACATTTTCATGACTATATTCTTCATTCCATTTTGGGGGGAAACCCTATATCAACTGGTTCGCCATTTGGGGGAAAGAAACCTCATTCCCCTCCCCCTGCAGAAAGCAGAATATATCAACTAATGGGCAAATCCAATATCCCTGCAGAAAAAGCTCAGTTGCGTGGGAAGGCGACGGGACCACGAACGAAACAATTAAATTACATTTATGATGCCAGAAAAGCTGACCATGCAGGAAAGGAAGCGCCTAAGCATAGAAAAACGTAAACGAGCCGGCCAACTTATTGGAATGATTCTTATTTCAAAGCACAGCTCTGTCGTGTGCTACCTGACAGGTTTCCTGAAGAACACCGTTTTGTTCCTGAAGAACAGCGCGCAGGGGAAGTTCCAGGTCGACAGCTTTTGCGTCATATAGAAAACAACCAGTTCATTTCATAGGTGGGGAATAGAAATACTTTGGGACGGGTTTTTTTCTACTCACCGCTGGAACAATCCGGTCCGCCCCATCCCGGCTCGCAGTGACAGGTATCGGGAGAAACGCATCTCCCATGGACACATTCCTCGGTACAAAGAGCTGGGAAAAGAAAACATATTTTAATATATTTACAACAGCCAGTGTAGTACAGTGGTTGGAGCGTTGAATTAGGTTCTGGGATACCCGGCTTCGAATCCCCACTCTGCCACAAAAGCCTGCTGGGTGACCTTGAGCAAGTCTCTCACAGGGTTGTTGGAGAGACAACATAAATGGCTATGGGTCCCCGTGGGGCAAAAGGTGGGATACGAAGGAAGCAAAGAAACACATACTGCGTTACAACATTAAAGTGAGACAACAGAGATGTGCAGGTTATTAGTACATTATATATTCTTACCTAGATTTTGGGACCTCTGCACACCTACAGAGAGCTGGTGTGGCTTACAGGTTAGAGTGTCAGACTAGGATCTTTGAGACCTGGGTTTGAGTCCCCACTCTGCCTTGGAAGCTGGCTGGGTGACCTTGGGCCAGTCACACACTCTCAGCCCAGCCTACTTCACAGAGTTGTTGTGAAGATAAAATGGAGGAGGAGGAGGAGGAGATAAGCAACTTTGGGTCCCCCCAGGGGAAACAGGTGGAGTATACACGAAGTAAGTAAATGCAGCTTTTCTGCGACAGCTATGCAGCTATGCCTTTGTTTTTTAAAGCACCCAAACATATAAACAAAGCATGAAAATGACATATAGATTGTAGAAAACAAAAAGCAAACTGTTTTTTCCATGACACCTTCAGCTCTTTGTGAGCCACCATGAGTGTTTGGTCCAACGCAGCGCTCTCTTGGCTAGGCCAGAACTGGGCTCAACTGGAACCAGCAAAAGTCAGCCGGCATTTGGCAAGAGATGCTGGATTCCAGGGACCTGGATGCAGACAGACGAGGGAGGGCTAATTCTTCAGGACCTTGGAGAGTTCCCGCACAAACCCAATTGCACCAGTTCAGCTCCTATTGCTACTTCGCCCCGGCCTGGATGGCCCAGACTTGCCGGGTCTTGTCAGATCTCGGAAGCTAAGCAGGGTCAGCCTTGGTTAGCACTTGGATGGTGTTAGAAGTGGAGGACTTGGCGCTGTCTCCTGTCTCAGCCTTGAGAAGATGGCACCAGAGAGTTTAGACAGATAGAGAGGTCAGGACACACAGAGCATCCTTTCCTTCCTGCTATCTGATACTCTCCTTTGAAGCAGAATGCTACTCTTAAGGGCAATTTCCTCTGCTTCCGTCTCCCCCTCACTCTCTCTCTCTCTCTCTTTCTCTCGCATGCAAGAAGATGGAGGCTGGACATGCGTCCAGCATCCAACACCATCCAGCTAGCTAGAGTAGGTAATCTATATCTATCTCTTACCTGCACTCTCAAGCATGTATTTCCTTTAATAAATACTTATGAGTTTTTAGACTGACTGCTGACTCCGTGTGACTCTGTAAGTCTGTTGCCACACCAAGCCGCAAGCTTTGCTGCGTTGAAGCCTTTGTGCACTCTGCTATATTTCTCATGGTTTCCTGGGCGTCGAGCAGCAGGGGCATCAAGCAGCAGGGGCGTCGAGTTTTAAAAATCCCGGGGTGGGGGCTCTTGTGTGGGGGTTCTTGTGTGCGTGCCCGCCAGGACCATGTCCTCGCCGCCTTCCTCCCCCCGGCCTGACCACTCCTGCTTCCGTCCCTTCCTCCGTCTGTCCAGGGGCAGCTGGGCATTTGCTTAGCTGGCCCCTGGATGGAGGGAGGGAGGGACAGAGTGGCCAGGCTGGGGGGAGAGAGGCGGCAGCGGTGATGGCCCTAGGAAGGGCCTGGGGAGGCGCGGCGGAGGGCGCTCTGTTTTCCGGGGGGGGGGGGGGGGCTCAGTCCCCTCCGGGAAATTTCGGGGGTGGCTCGAGCCCCCCTGTAGTTGACGCCTTTGCCTGGCAGTGCCTAGTCCAGTGAATCCAACAGATGGGAGACCACCCAAGGAAATCCAGGCTCACTAGGCAGAGGCAGGCAAGGGCAAACCACCTCTGTCCGTCTCGTGTCTTGAAAACCCCACCTTGCCCCCGCCTTGTGGAACTGGCTCCTTGCAGAGATTGGGGGGGGGAGACCTTCGTTCTTCCTGAGCGTTGGCTCCAGCCCAGTTTGCAAGGGGTTACAAACGAAGGCGCCTGTTCCTCAGCAGCCCCCGACCCCAATGACCAACAAAAGGGAAAACACACAGTGATTGCACACAGCCAACGGAATGGCAACAGTCTGTGGCCCAGCATTACACTCGGTGCTTCAGTGCCACTCTGAGCGCTTTCAAAACACAGTGCACTAATGCAAGGAGTCTCACGTAGATTCTCTGTATAATCCTTAGAAAAGTTCTCGTGTAGAAGCTAAAATCTTAGCAATCCAAAGGGAAGAATGTTCTTGTAGACCCGGGGTCCCCAGCGTGGGGCACCCACAGACACCTTTGCCCAGCTTTGCCCACCCACAGACAACTTTGCCCACCATTGCCCACCAAGTGGGCAGGGCCAAGTGTGGCTTTTGCCCAGCAAGGCTTCTGACTGGCCACTGGAGATGTGATCGGCTATGTGGATTTTAGCAACAGCTGCCACCACAGCACAGGGGTCTTCATTGTGTGAATGAAGATTAAGCTGAGGTAGCCATTATGTAGGTTTCTCCGCCTCCTGTGGTAGCCATTTTGTGGAAGCCATTTTGCACCTGGGCCCGCCATGCTGCGTCAGAATTCCAAAAGGGGCCTGCAGGCTCAAAAAGGTTGACGACCCCTGCTGTACACTGAGCTGGCGAAGAAGAATATTATTTATTTATTCTCTATTTATTACGCGCATTTCTACCCCGCCTTGCCGGACAAGCTGGCTCAAGGTGGCTTCCAACAATTAAAATACCATAAAACAATAATTTATAGAATTTCAAACACAGCATAATTTACAAACAGAACCAAGCAGATGGATGATGGCGGCATTCAGAGTAACAAGGGTGAAGGGGGCAGCATCCGATCAAGCCGCCTCCGGCAGGGTCTCAGGCAGCAAGTTCCAGGGGCATAGTTGTCCTCAGTCCCCGGTGACAGCTCCTAATCGAAAGCCTGGTGGAAGAGCTCCATTTTACAGGCCCTGCGGAACTGTAATAAGTCCCGCAGGGCCCTGATGTCCTCCAGGAGCTCATTCCACCAGTATGGTGCCACCACCGAGAAAGCCCTGGTTCTAGTACTGGCCAGCTGGGTTTCTTTTGGACCAGCAGTGTTGTGAGCTTGACCTCAGTGCCCTCTGGGGCACATATGGGGACAGGCAGTCCCTCAAGTAGGCAGGCCCCAGGCCAAGAAGAAGAAGAGGAGGAGGAGGAGGAGGAGATTGAATTTATATTCTGCCCTCACTCGGCATCTCAGAGCGGTTTACAATCTCCTTCCCCTCCCCACAACTGGCACCCTGTGAGGTAAGCGGGGCTGAGAGATCTCTTTCAAGAACTGCCCTTGAGAGAACAGCTCTGAGAGAACTTGTCACACCACAGCTGTATGTGGAGGAGGAGTGGGGAATAAAACCTGGTTCTCCCAAATTAGAGTCCGCCGCTCTTAATCATCACATCAAACTGGCTCTCAGCGAGGCAGGAGTCAGAGTTCAAAAATGTCGCTTTCGTGACTTTGTGAGTAGAATGCGGACAAGGCAGCCCGGCTCAGCCTCACTCCCACCGTCTGTAAAATGGAACTACCACCAAGGGCTCCTTTCAAACAGTTCATAAGGTAAATGAGCTAAAATTGTGACATGTTTTGCTTGTTTAACGACGACGTCTTTTTTTAAAAAAAGAAAATTATTGCACGCCCAACACAATAGCTTTGGATGCAATAAATCAAATCTACTTTGCCTGCCGATACCAGAAACCAATTTAAGTGCCCTCTTTGGAAATGGAGCTGCGGCTTGTGCAGATTTCTAGATCTGTCCCGCGAAATGAGAAAGGGGTGAAAGGGAAGGCACCGTGCAGTAATCCTTAGCATTTAATTAATTTTTCATTCTATTAACATTCCGCATAATAGGATGCAGCACTCCCCACGGCTCTCTTCCGAATGTACTTTTTGCAAACGATCTCGCCGGTTAATGGAAGTATAAAAATTACTCGCACCAAAAGGTCAGGCAAAAATAAAGACCAGACTGTGCTCCGGGGCGCTACTCTCTTCTTACCCCCTGGAGTAAAGACAATTCTCGCGCGCAAGCAAATTAAGGTAACAAAACATCTCGCAGGGCAGGAGCCCGGGCTTCTCAGCCACAGGAATGCCGCTGGGTCTTTTCTTCCCACATCTGCAGTCCCTCCCCCTTTCCGCTTGCTGGGCCATTTCTCCCGAAAAATCCAGCACCTCATTGATTAGTTTATTATTAGCATTCTTGGCATGAGTCGCAGATCAGTACGGAGTTGGATTCAGCCTGGTTATAAAATGGCCTACATCAAAGTCCTGCCAAAAATGCCGGCTTGGTAACAGACGCATTTAGCCTGAGATACTGGGCCACGTTCAAGGTCACACACGGTGAACTGTTCCCAAGCACGGGATGAAGAAACGGGGTGGATGGGGAGGAACGGCCAATGTAATGGAGATTCCCCACCGGATAGTTTTCAGGTTTGCTTATCTAGGTTCCAACCATTATTTATCGCTTCCTCTCTTTAATAACAGCAGTCACTGGCTCAAGCCCAGCTTGAACCCCCAACCTCCCTGTAGAACAGACCGACACATTTAATGTGTCACGAGGGCTTACTTTCCCGCTCTGAGCCACACGCTGGTGTTTTAACCCCAAAGTTAAGATGACCAAAACAGTTGCCTAGAGCAAGGGTGGGCAAATTGCGGCCTGTGGGCCACATGCGGCCCGCCACAGAGTTTTTTGCGGCCCGCCAAGACAGTCGGCCACGTGGTTTCAGTCAGGCCTCCACTGGGCCCGGAGTGCGGAGAAAATTGTAGAAAAGTGTGATAGGGTACATTTGTCTCATTAAACTGATTCTAAAATTAAATGTGCTTGCAGCTATAGATGATATGAAATTAGCACAATAAATAAATTGAATAAAATTGCCACTATTTTATTTAATTTATATTTATTGATTTTTATGATACAATTTCTACCGTTTCTGAAATGCAAAGTTAACTAATGAATGCAATCATTTTAAAAGGTGCGGCCCTCCGCTAACCTCCGCTCCCACAAAGTGGCCCCCGAGCCAAAACAATTGCCCACCCCTGGCCTAGAGAACTGGAGTTCTACAGAAGACAAACCCTAGAAAGGCGGCCACAGCATAATGCCCCATCAATGGAGCACTTTTCAAAGTTCAAAACGCGTTCTGTACAAATTTCTCCGTAATTCTTTGAACGGGCCCGTACGGTTTGTACCTTAAGTGCAGGCAAGCCGCAACCCACTTGGGGTGACCCCACCAAAGGGATTCCAAGGCAAGTGAGAAGCAGAGGTGGTTGGCCATCGCCTTCCTCTGCAAAGTCAGACTTGGTGGTCTCCCTTCCAAGTACGGACTCGCTTCGCTTCTGAGATCTGATGAGATCCGGATATACGGTGCTGCTTTCTGTCCCCCTTCTAAGGTAGGGTGTTACTGTTCTCAAATAACTCACAGAGGGGCTGAGAGAGAGAGAGAATGCAAGAACTACGCTTTGGAAATGTATAGGGCTAATCAGCTATATATCTACACGTACAGATAATATAGTTTGGTGTAGTGGAGAACTCGGTTTGATTCCCCACTCCTTCACATGCAGCCAGCTGGCTGACATTGGGTCAGTCACAAGTTCTCTCAGAGCTGTTCTCCTAAGAACAGTCCTTGAAAGAGAGAGAGATTGGATTTATAAACCCCCCCCCCTTTCACTTGGAGTCTCAGAGCGGCTTACAAACTCCTTTCTCTTCCCCTCCCCACAACGGACACCCTGTGAGGTAGGTGGGGCTGAGAGAGTTCTTTCAAGGACTGCCCTTGAGAGAACAGCTGTGCCACGCCCAAGGTCATCCAGCAGGTGCAAGTGGAGGAGTGGGGAATCAAACCTGGCTCTCCCAGTTTAGAGTCCACCCACTTAACCACTACACCAAACTGGCTCCCAAAGAGCTCTCACAGCCCCGCCTACCTCACAGGGGAGAGGAAGGGGAGGAGATTTGTAAACTGCTCTGAGAATCCGAGTGAAGAGCGGGGTATAAATCCAATCTCTTCTCTTCTTCTTCTCTCAGCTCTAGCAGACGGAGGACTGTCAACTCTAGACCGGGGAATTTCTAGTGATTTGAGGTTGGAGCCTCGGGAGGGTGGGGTTTGGGACAGGGAGGGGGAAGAAGAAGAAGAAGAAGAAGAAGAGTTGCAACTAACTCATGGAGCCCCCCCCCCATGGGGTATTGCAGTCAGAAGACTATCAGAGGTGGATTTGCCACTGCCTTCCTCTGCGTTGCAACTCCCAGTCTTCCTTGGGGCAACTCTCATCCAAGTACTGACCGTGGCTGACCCTGCTTAGCTTCCCAGAGCTGACGACCTCGGGCCAAACTGGGCTAATGGGGCTACCAGAGGAACCTCCACAGGGCACGGTGCCATTTTCTCCAGGGGGGCTGATCTTGGGAGTCTGGAGACCAACTCTCATTCCGGGAGATCTCCAGGCCCCAGCTGGAGGTTGGCAACTCTGAGCAGGTGGTGGGCCTCACAAGCCAAAGGCTTCCACCGCTCAGTTCGCTGTAGTAAGTATGGACCCACAATCCTGGGCTGCCACAATGACCCACGCAGAACAGCAGGGGAGAAAATTTAACACAGACGTTCTAAATATACACCCATCCACCCGATACGTGCAGCGACATCCCCATTAGAAAACGGTACACGAGACACACAAGCCAGCTGCAATGTTCTGATGGGAGCATGATGCATCCCAGTACAGCAGGGCGTTCAAGCCGCTGCTTTTTCTTTGAGGGGGAGGGTGCAGATAACGAAAATAACCTCCCCATGTGCCATTCCAGCTAAAAGCAGAAGCCAACGCCCACCGGGATCAATCAAGCCCGCAAAATCAATAACACCATTACCATAATATTCCCCTGCATTATTCCCACCGTTTTAATACCTGCCATCGGAACATTTCCAACGTCCTGGCCACCCCCGGTTCAAAAGCGCCATTAGCACACTTAGCAATGAATTACGCGCATCTTCCACTGGTTAATGACGTTAAGACAGCTGCTGACTCAGCCCAGTGCATGACCCAGGCACACGTTCTGCATTCCCGCCCCCCCCCTTCAGACCATTCGCCAACTTCTTTCTATCTGGGAGGAAGCATTCTCAGGCCTTCCTTTGCTAGCTGGCCGCCAAGAGGATGTAAACCCGGCCTGCTCGTTGGCAGACCCATCGGCAAACCTTTGCCTCCCCATTCACACTTGGTCTTCCTTCTTCTGCGACACCCAAAATGACCAAGAGGCACGTCTTAAAGCAACTTTCCTGTATTCACACATCGGTGGATAATGAACACATGAAGCTGCCTTATATTGAAACAGACCCACAGTCCGTCAAAATTAGTACTGTCTACTCAGACCGGCAACTGCTCTCCAGGGTCTCAGGCTGAGGTCTGTCACATCCCCTACCACCTGGTCCTTTTAACTGGAGATGCCGGGGATGGAACCTGGAACCTTCTGCATGCCAAGAAGATGCTCTGCCACTGAGCCACGGCCCTTCTGTACAGCTCTCCAGGATCTCAAGCAGAAGTCTTTCACATCTCCTTCTGCCTGGTCTTTTTAACTGGAGATGCTGGGGACTGAACATGCGACCTTCTGTGTGCCAAGCAGATGCTTAACCACTGAGCCATGGCCCCTCTTCACCACTCTCCAGGGTCTCAGGTGGAGGTCTTTCCCATTACCTTCTGCCCGGTCCATTTAGCTCAGCGGTTCTCAACCTGTGGGTCGCGACCCCTTTTGGGGTCGAACAACCATTTCACAGGGGTTGCTGGCTGACGTCCAAGCCCGCCCCGCCCCTCCCCACCAGCAGGAAAGGGCCCCGCGCTCGATCGAGCATGAGGTCTGGCCTCCTGGCTCTTTGCTCTCAAAGGGAGTTTTTCCTTTAAGGGCAAAGAGCAGGGGTTGGTTGGGTCCAGAGCCCCGCCCCCTGCTTCCTGCAGCCCTCAGTGGGGCCACAAGGAGGAAGAAGCCAGCAGGTACGGCAATGGCCGCTTCCCCCTACCCCTGCCACCGTCTTTCCTGGGCTCTGCGCTTCGGCGGGGAGCCCAGGAAAGGAGGCTTCAGTCGCCCCCGGTCTTTCCTGGGCTCTGTGCTTCAGCGGGGAGCCCAGGAAAGGAGGCTCCAACCGCTCCCTCGCCCCCACCGCCATCTTTCCTGGGCTCTGCGCTGAAGCACGGAGCCCAGGAAAGGCTGCAACAGGCTCTCCCCCCACCTTCCTTCCTTCCTTCCTTCCTTTTTCTCTCTCTCTCTTTCCCCCCACCTACCTACCTACCTACCTACCTTTCTTTCTCTTTCTCTCTTCATTGTTGTTTGGCAGAACACCACTGTTGCTTGGGGGACTTTAGGGGACATCTGCAGAGAAAGAGTCCAGTGCATCCACAAACCTAGGGTTCTTCTGCCAGTGAAGTAGGGTTGCCAACTCCAGGCTGAGGAAATCCCTAGAGATTTGGGAGTGGAGCCTGAGGAGGGTGGGGTTTGGGGGAAGGAGGGACCTAAGCAAGGCATAATGCCATGGATTCCACTTTCCAAAGCAGCCATTGACCTGATCTCTGTAGTCTGGAGCTCAGTTGTAATTCCAGGAGATCTCCAGACCCCACCTGTAGGTTGGCAACCCTAAAAATTCATATTCAGTGTACTAGTTCTGCAGGAAGGCAAGCTGATTGCCATGGGAACCTAACCCTTAGGAATTGATTCCAATCCAGTGTGGGAATAATGGTTGGACATAAGATATTGGTTCAGGCAAGATTTTGTATAGATGGGACAGAAAATAATGTTTTTATTGGTTTTGTCAAAACCGTTTGGACAACACAACAAATAATTTTATGGTTGGGGGTCACCACAACATGAGGAACTGTATTAAAGGGTCGCAGCATTAGGAAGGTTGAGAACCACTGATTTAGCTGGAGACGCCGGGGATTGAACCTGGACCTCCTGCATGCCAAGCAGAGGCCGTAGCACTGAGCTATGGCTCCTCCTCACAGCCTCTCTGTGAAACAAGAAAATCCAGCTGCAAATGACTGCTGTAGCGCACCAACAGTATCTTATCCAATCGCCTACACAGAACAGGCGCCCAGGGTTTCCTGACAGCCTAACTGAATTTATTCCTGCATAAGCTTTTCTGCATCAAAGCTCACTTCCTCAGATGTGGGAAGCGTTGCCTGAAATCCATCCGAGGAAGTGAGCCCCGGCTCACAAAAGCTTATGTCGGAATGAATGCCGTTAAGTCACTGCCAGGGTACAGGACTCCGGTTTTATTCTTGCTGCCAGAAACTAACACGGCTGTGCCCCATCTGGAAGAGTTCGCAGTGGCACCTGATGCGTGTGCCACTCACTGCAGAGCACAACTAACGTATTTTGCAATTGCTCCTGAATGGCAGAAATGGGGGGGAGGAACGAACTCCCAGGGCTGACAACTGTGATATGTCAAGGTAGCCCTGTTGGTCTGAAACGATAGAACGAAGTTAGAGTCCAGCGGCGCCTTTAAGACCAATCAAATTTTATTCAGGGCGTGAGCTTTTGTGTGCATGCACGCTCCGTCAAACGATGAAATGGAATTACATATCATCAGGGCTATTTTTGGGCAGGAACGCCCAGGAACAGAGTTCCGGCTGGCTCCTGAGTCGGCCACACCCAGCAGGAACTCCTTAGCATAATAGGCCACACCCAACAGCAATCATTAGGATTGGCTGCATTAGGGGTATGTGGCCCAATATGCAAATCAATTCCTGCTACCAAAAAAGCCCTGGGTTTTGACAACAAACAAGGTAAACAGAATAAGAAGCAAAAGGTGGGTGTGGCTGGATGGCCACTCTTCTGGTAACACGGGGGTGTGGCCTAATATGCTAATAAGCTGTGTTGTCAGGGGTGTGGCCTAATATGCTAATGAGTTTCTGCTGTTGGGTGTGGCCTATTATGCTAACGAGTTCCTGCTGGGCTTTTTCTACAAAAAGAGCCCTGCATATCATAATTATACACACACACACACACACACACACACACACACGCATACACACACATATATATATATATATAGGAGAGGTTTGTTAAATTAGCATGCAAGATAGTGAGGACCCATTTTTTAACAGATCAAAAGAATGACAAGTTAGTTCCTGGTTATCACCTGTTTCGGTTCAGGCGGGGGGGGGGGGAATAACATAGGTAATAAATCTCCAGCTCTAACATGTTATCTATGTTGGGGGGTTTTCCCTAGTTGAACCGAAACAGATAACTCGGAACTAACTTGTTATTCTTTTGATCTGCTAAAAAATGTGTCCTCACTATTTTGCATGCTAATTTAACAAACCACTCCTATATATATAACTATAATCAGGGGTCATTTCGAGCAGGAGCTCGGGGGAGCGCAGCTCCGGGAGTTGGTGCCAGCACACCCCCCCCCCCCCAGCGGGGGAATGCCTGCTTGTGTTGTGGCTGCAGCAAAATGACCCCGTCCCCTGAAGAGGTCCTTGTTCCTCCGACCAGCCTTCTGAAGGCTTCAGCCACCACCGAAGCTCTCCTCCCAGAAGAGTGGTATTTCTGAGGCTTGGATTAGTAGCGGTCCCCCCCCCGCCCCCCCTCTCTCTCTCTCCCTCCCTCCCTCCCTCCCTCCAAGCCAGTTTGGTGTAGTGGTGAAGTGCGCGGAGTCTAAACTGGGAGAACCGGGTTTGATTCCCCACTCCTCCACCTGCACCTGCTGGATGTCCTTGGGCAAGCCATAGCTCTGTACCAGCTGTTCTCTCAAGGACAATTGTCTCAGAGCTCTCTCAGCCCCACCTACCTCACAGGGTGCCTGTTGTGAAGAGGGGGAAGGAAAGGAGTTTGTAAGCCGCTCTGAGGCTCCAAATTAGTGAAGGGCGGGGTATAAATCCAATCTCTTCTTCTTCTCTCCCCCCCCCCCCCCCGCCTTCTGACATACTTCTGGTGATGTCAGGTGGTGTGGTATATGCAAATAAGTTATGCTAATGAGCTTTGCTAATGAGCTCCTGCACCTCTTTTATTACGAAATGACCCCTGACTATGATATGTAATTCCATTTCCTCGTCTGACCAAGTGTGCATGCACACAAAAGCTCACACCTTGAATAAAACTTTGTTGGTCTTAAAGGTGCCGCTGGACTCTAGTTGTGAGGTGTGGGTGTGTAGGACAGGGATCCACACACACAACAGTCTCCACTAACAAGCTACTGGTTGTAGCTACAGAGAATGAAAACCTGCAACTTCTGGGTCATTCGGGAAGTTTGCCGGGAGGGAACAGTCAAACCTTTCCTCCACGCCTTAACTAGATCGGCTCCCTCCTCCTTCCTTAAATCCTTGTTTCTTCCTTGTTTCTTCCCAAGTTAATTTCCAGTCGAGTCCCCAATATCTCCCCCCAGCATTAAGTCCACAAGGGCCATTGAACCACACCCGACTTATGGTCTCCCATCCAAGTACCAACTTCCAGCCAAGTACCGACCCTGCTTAGCTTCTAACTTCTGGTGACCCCAGCAAGGGGCTTTCAAGGCAAGTGAGGAGCAGGGGTGGTTGGCCGTTGCCTTCCTCCGCAGAGCCTTCATCGGTGGCCTCCCATCAAAGTACCCACCCTGCTTAGCTTCCGAGATCTGATGAGATGAGGCTATACCATAGCACATCACCCTCCCAGCAAAAAGCTCGGCAGTTCGAGACCCGAGTGCTGTACGACGGAGTGAGCTCCCGTCTCTGGCCCCAGCTCCTGCCAACCTAGCAGTTCCAAGGCAAGAAATTGCAAGTAGATAAATAGGCACCGCTTCGGTGGGAAGGTGTCAGAGTCCCGTGCGCCTCGGCGTCTAGTCATGCCGGCCACATGACCACAGAAACATCTTCAGACAGCGCTGGCTCTTCGACCTGGAAACGAAGATGAGCACTGCCCCCTAGAGTCGGATTCGACTGGCTTTCGAGCCAGGGAGACCTTTACCTAAGCCTCGGAGGGCAGCACCAAATGCAAAGCCACCACTGAGTGTGATCCAATGCGGACTCCAATGGGGCTTTGCTCTGCATCTCTGTGGTGCAAGTTTTATGCGCCTGGCATTGGCGACTTGAATGGAAACGACATTTGATTTCATGTCAAAAGTGCTCATTGGAACAGCCTGGAGGCCAGGACCCCTTTCCCCCCTCCCCTTTGGTGTCGTGGTGAAGTGCGCGGACTCTAATCTGGGAGAACCGGGTTTGATTCCCCACTCCTCCACTTGCACCTGGCTGGATGACCTTGGGCAAGCCATAGCTCTGTACCAGCTGTTCCCTCAAGGACAGCTTGGGAAAGAGCTCTCTCAGCCCCACCCGCCTCACAGGGTGTCTGTTGTGGGGAGGGGAAGGGAAAAGGAGTTTGTAAGCCGCTCTGAGGCTCCAAGTAAGTGAAGGGTGGGATGTAAATCCAATCTCTTCTTCTTCTTCTTTTGTCTTCTTAGGCTAGGAATGGACTTCCCCTTTTCAGGTCAAAGAACTCCTTCTTCTGCCTTCCAAAACTTTCCTTATAATCCCCACACACCTCCTCATTTTTTCCCTTCATTTATACCCCCTGCCTCTTCCCCCAAGGGAGACCCAAAGTAACCTATATAATTATCCTCCCTCCATTTTATTCTCCCAACAGCCCTGTGAGGTTGGTTAAGCGGAGAGCATGCGCCTGGCCCGTGGTTGCCCTGCACGCTTCCACTACAGAGTTGAGATTCGAACCTGGATCTCCCAGATCCCCCCCCCCAGTTCCCTCCAATAACCACCCTAACATAGGGCTGCCAAGTCCCCCTGTAGAGCGGGGGAAACACCGATTTTTAAAGCTTTCCCCCGCTTTTCCAAAATTGGCCACCGGGGGGACAAAATGGCTGCCAGCAGGGGAACCTCGGAGCCTGCCCTGCTGGCCTCTTGAACTTCTTAAAAGGGAAATTTCCCCTTTAAGAGCTGATCGAGCAAGACAGCCCCGCCCAGAGATTAAGGAGGGACTGTGCAAGGTTGCTGCTGGAGTAAGTTGCTTCCGTGCAAGGTTGCTGCTGGAGTAAGCTGCTTAAGGTGCTGGGGTCTGCGAGCTCTTTTCCTTCTCTGTCTCTCCCCCTCCCCCTCTTTCTTTTTGCTGTCTGTCTGTCCACTGTGGTTTTGTCAAAGGAATAAACTGTCACTTCCAAAGAGGTAAACATCACAAGGAGAGGTTGCCTGTAGAAGGTCTGGGAGTGGGATTGTTTAAAATGTCTTGTTGTGGCTGTTTGGGTCCCCCCAATCCTCATTTCCCTTCTGCAAATAAAAGTTGGGATTCCTCATTTTTATGCCAATTTTCTGTTTCTTTCAACCATGCCCCCCCCCACCCTCCGGCAGTAAAAATCTGCATTTTTAAAAGCATTTGTACATCAAGTAACCGGTATTTTAAGTTAGGGATGGATCCAAGTAGCTTTTCTGCTGGCGAAAAGGGGAGGACAAAGGTCCTCTTTAGCCACCAAAAAGCCTATGCTGGGGGGGGGGGGGAGAAGTTATGGGACTTACATGGACAACAGCTGGGTGAAACAAGGGCCAGAAATAAAGCCTGGGAATTGGGCAAGAGTAAGTGAAAAAGCTGTCTGTCTGTCTGTCTGTCTGTCTGTCTGTCTCTCTCTCTCTCTCTCTGTCCCCATCCAGCAGAGGTCTGTCAGTGGCTATTATAGCCACAAGGTCTAAATGGAGCCCTTTGTCTGGGGCAGTGATGCTCTGCATTCTTGGTGCTTGGGGGGCTAACAGTGGGAGGGCTTCTGGAGTTCTGGCCCCGCTGCTGGAACTCCTGAGGGCACCTGGTATTTTTGGCCACTGTTGTGACACAGAGTGTTGTACTGGATGGGCCGATCCACTGTGGCTTCTCTCCTGTTCTTATGATATGAAAATCATATTTAGCACTTGTGTAGCACTTAGGGCTTCATATTCTGCCGAGATGAGGAAGGATTCAGTAGGGCCGTTGCTCAGTGATAGAGCATCTGCTTGACATGCAGGAGGTATCAGCCTCTTCAGCTAAAAAAGGATCAGGTAATAGGTGACATTAAAGATCTCAGCCTGAGACCCTGGAGAGCCACTACCAGTCTGAGTAGTCAATACTGACCTTGATGGACCAATGGCCTGATTCAGTATTAGGAAACTTCATGAGTTCATGTGTCAGCATGTGGAAGCAACATCACAGGATGTGACATCACAAAATGATGTCACTTCCTTTCTCCTGGCTCCACCCCCAAAGTCTCCTGGCTCCACCCCCAAAGTCCCCAGATATTTCCCAAGTTGGACTTGGCAGCCCTACCCTAACATCATCATTAATCCTTTCCCTGTTTGCCCTGGTACGATGCCCACTCCCTCAAATGCTTCCGTGGTTTTCTTTTTGCCTGTTCTCAGTTGGGTACTGGTTTTTTTTTTAATGTTTGTGTATTCATTTTCACTTTTAAAATTTATTTTATTTAGGTTATTTACAGTCTCCCTTTCTCACAGGAACTCAAGGCAGACTACGCAGAGTGAGTAACGTACAAAAAATGGGACATTCGATGACCAGCGGATTAGGATGTAAGAAGTCTGGAACCACCAGAAAGAACTGAGGCCTGGCAACAGTATTCGCGTGACACGTAAAGCAGTTACAGAAATTACACAAACAGGATCCGTTGGAGCGGGAGCGCACAGGAGCGCAGCTCCGGGAGTGAGGAGCCCAGGGGGCGGGCACATGACCAAGCCCCGCCCCCTCCTCGGCTTCCCCGAGCAGTGCAGAGGCGCAGCGCCCCGGGGAAAGCCCGGCTAGGGTCTTTATTGATTTTAATGTTTTGTTTTAATATTGATAATTTTATCATTGCTCCTGTTATGACTGTGTGCTGCTTTTCCAGAGACTTGCACAAGGTGGCATATACATTTTCTAAGTAGACCATTTTTTATCTGGGCACATGGCACATAAGTACTGGAGAAATTTCACCAACCCTTCAACCGCTTCCACCCCATCAGTTTGGTGTAGCGGTCAGGAGTTGGACTCTAATCTGGGAGAACCGGGTTTGATTCCCCACTCCTCCACATGCGGCTGCTGGTGTGACCTTGGGCCAGTCACAAGTTCTCTCAGAGCTGTTCTCTCATGAGCAGTTCTCCAAAGACCTCTCTCAGCCCCACCTACCTCACAGGGTGTCTTGTTGTGGGGAGGGGAAGGGGAAGGGATGGGTGGTGCCCATGTCCTGGGTATCTCAAGTCTACTTGAAACCTGGTGGTTTCAAGGGAGCAGGAAAAGAATGAGGGTGTGTCCTTTACGCTTATTTTTATTGCACAAAGTATTGGATGGGGAAGGGAATGGAGGAAGAGCAGGTCAGTTTCACTCACCTGTGGAGTGGAGCCTGAGGGGTGGGGGTTGCCTTCTGACACACTTCCGGTATGTCAGGGGGTGTGGCATATGCAAATGAGTTATGCCAATGAGTTATGCTAATGAGCTCCTGCACCTCTTTTTCTACGAAATGACCCCTGAGGAAACCCTTTCAAATAGAAGAAGAAGAGGAGGAGGAGGAGGAGACTGGATTTATACCCCTCTCTTCACTACCTGAAGGAGTCTCAGAGTGGCTTACCATCCCTTTCCCTTCCACTCCCCACAACAGACACCCTGTGAGAAGTATTGGAGTCGGGAGTCCATGGAACAGTGAAACAGCTAGATCTTTATTGCTGGTCCGGATGAAGCATACAACTCAGGGCTCCGAGCCCTCCTTTTATGCTGGTCAGGGACAATCCCCTGACCTCACCCAACTGGCCTGATAGGCTATTATCAGTCTATTTACATCTCATAGGTTCCCGGGGAGAAACCTAGGTACATGATTGGTGGCCGGTTCGAATCCACCTGGCCTTTGTTCTACCTGGCTGAAGCTCAGGTCGTTTCTTGGCCATGTGCTCTGGCCACATGGCGGTCGCCATTACTGGAGCACATGGCGACCGCATGGTCAATACATAACACCCTGTGAGGTCGGTAGGGCTGAGAGAGCTCTCTTGAGGACTGCTCTTGAGAGAACAGCTCCGAAAAAACTTATAACTAGCCCAAGGTCGCACCAGCAGCTGCACGTGGAAGACTAGGGAATCAAACCCGGTTCTCCCAGATTAGAGTCGGCGCCCCTAGCCACTGCGCCAAACTGGCTCTCAACAGAATAGTTCAGTTTTGCCTAGCTTGCAGAAAGCCAGGACAGTGAGAACATTGTTGGTATTCATTGAACCAAGAGGAAAGGTGGAATGTAAAAGTTTTATTAAATAAGTAATTAATTTGTGGGTGGCGGGTTGTTTTTTAATCGTGATGGGCACGTGCACACACCCACAAGGCAGGCAGAAGCCAAAACATGGTGGGATATAAATCCAAAAAGGCGGGGAGGGTGGGATATAAATCCAATAAACAAACAAACAAACAAATAAATGTAAATATTTTAAACAAGCAAATGCACAGACTGTGTTGCTCCAATAGCGCACCAATGGCCTTCTATCACTCGCTAAAGTCCTCTCACGTCACACGCTATGTGCAGGCATCGGCATGGCAGCGCAAGCCATTCTCCAGAGCTGCGCATCTATCTTACGACGAGCTTTCTGCCGGCCGTCCTCTCAAGAGAGAGTCTCTGGAGCAGAATGATTTGCACTGGGGGAGCAACATCACCAGTAATGCTTCAAGACAATGCTTTTCTCATAGGCGATCGCTTCCCCAGCGTGACGGAGAAAGAAACGCAGTACATAAAAGACCACTCTCCTTAACATATGGCAGCCCATTCAGAGACCACCAGGAGGGATGTTCCAGATGGGGAAGGAAGCTCGCTTACCAAGCACAGTGGGAGGCCATACGGGACCTGTCACCTGAAGTGGGCCGCCGCTGTCGGCGAGCAGACAGGGAGCTATTTTTTTAAAAAAAAAAACCCACCCTCCCGGTTCGGTTCATGAGGAAGTGCCAAAGCGCTCTCCTGAATGTAATGCGCCACCGGAACAACACAGAGGCTGCTTGGTAGTCCAGGGCTTGCTCGATTTAAACAGTGATAAGTGGGACGGATTGGGGCCGTGCCAAAGAAAAGTGGGCCATTAGCAAATGAGCCGTTCTGGCACGCGTCATTAAAAAAAAGGATCGCTTGGCGGGAGGCAGTCTGCACGGCCAAGTCTCGAGATCTGGCCACGCCAACCCCGTTCCCACTAGCTACCTCCCCCCCCCCCCCCCACTGTTCGGAAGTGGCTGGTCCCACTTCTCCAATCTGGGGAAGAAACCGTGGAAAATAAAGAAAGACAGCTTCTAATACATACTGGAGGGCTTTCCCATGCCTTCCCCCAAAGAACAGGGGCTGTTCCCTCTCAAGACTGTGATAGGAACTTAGGATAGCTTAATTTGTAAGTACTCCCCCAAACTTCTTTGACACACAGATTCCAAGAAGAGAGACAGAGAGACAGAGAGAAGAGATTGGATTTATACCCCACCCTTTGCTACACAAAGGAGTCTCAGAGCGGCTTACTATCTCCTTTCCCTCCTTTCCCTCCCCCTCCCCATAACAGACACCCCGTAAGGTACATGGGGCTGAGAGAGCTCTTGAGAGAACTGTCCTTGAGAGAACAGCTCTGAGAGAACTTGTGACTGACCCAAGGTCACACCAACAGCTGTATGCCCTGAGCTTGCTTGCAGGGAGGGCAGGGTATGAAAGGAAGGAAGGAAGGAAGGAAGGAAGGAAGGAAGGAAGGAAGGAAGGAAGGAAGGAAGGAAGGAAGGAAGGAAGGAAGAAAGAAAGAAAGAAAGAAAGAAAGAAAGAAAGAAAGAAAGAAAGAAAGAAAGAAAGAAAGAAAGAAAGAAAGAAAGAAAGAAAGTGAAGGAGTGGGGAATCAAACCTGGTTCTCCCGGATTAGAGTCCGCGCTCCTAACCACAACACCAAACCGGCTCTCAAAAAAACAAAGCCAGAAAACAAATATTGTGTTGGAGGGAGAGAGGGGCAGCGATTCTGCACCCAAGGCTCACCATTATGTCAGCCATTAACCTGCTCGCTTTCCTTTTCGGAGACAGACAAGTTCCTTACTGAGTGGCGAAGCTTGTGCCTGGCATGTAACACATCAGAATGAAGACAGGGGCTGGCACAGTGGATTGTATTTCTCTGCCTCTCCCTGACCTCCGTACAAAATTGAAAAGCCCCTGGACGGAGAACACTAGTATATCTGGGAAATGACCATCTCCAACTCCAGTTCTGAGAGACAGTTTGGTGTAATGGTTAAGAGCAGGCAGACGCTAATCTGGGAGAACCAGGTTTGATTCCCCACTCCTCCACATGCAGCTGCTGGTGTGACCTTGGGTCAGTCACAGTTCTCTCAGAGCTGTTCTCTCAAGAGCAGTCCTTGAAAGAGCTCTCTCAGCCTCACCAACCTCATACAGGGTGTCTGTTGTGGGGCGGGGAAGGGATAAGAGATTGTAAGCCGTTCTGAGATTCCAAGTGAAGGACGGGGTATACATCCAACTACTCTTCCTCTTCTTTTGGCAGTATACTTTGGAGAGGATGGAAGAAGATTCAGTTATGTGAGCAGTTTGCACCCTCTGCTTTGTTTAATCACCACAAGTCAGAACTATGTTTTTGACAGAACCAGGGACTAGAAACCAAATCAGTTTCCTCTAGAGGAGGAGCATTAAAGGTTGTGGTTTTTTTTTCCAATAGTGCGCCACGTGGTCTACACCATGCATCCATCCCCAGTCTTGGCGGTGGGAAGTACTATCAAGCAGCAGCCAAATTATGGCGACCCCATAGGTTTTCTGAGGCAAGAGATGAACAGAGGTGGTTTGCCACTGCCCGCCTCTGAGCAGCAACCCTGGACCTCTAAGCTTGACCACTGTCAGGTCTTGAAGAAACTCGATCCCAGCAACACTCTCTTGGCAGTGATTTGTTAATTGAGAGGTAAAGAGGTCTCAAGCAGAGACGAGTCTATGTCAGAACTGGCTCCCTTGGATCCAGTTCTCTTATTATACATAATTCAAACAACCCCCCCCCAGTGACCAGTCCAAACACACTATTACATCCAGCCCACCAAAATCTATGGTACAATATTAACCCTCCTCCAGCACCTGCAAGCATAGGGTCACATTATCAAGTAGTCTCTGGTACTCAAGGTCAAGCTTGCATTCTTCCCACTGTAGGGAGGCCCCCGCTTACATGCAGTTATAAGCCAGCACGACTCTCAGCAGAACAGCTCCGCACACACACGCACTCATATACTCCCCCCCCCCCCCGCATTCCCAGCCGGAATGAAACAAGGCAGTGAGCTTACAGAAACCAAGGACAGACAGTTAAGAAACACATGGCCAACGAGGCCTGAGTTTGACAACCACAGGCTCAGAAAATGAGCAGAAAAACTTATGGAAAGGGGATGTTGACCGGAGCGTCAAGGAAGACAGTGTTGGCACCAGTGTTCCCTCTAAGCTGAGTTACTGTGAGCTAGCTCACAGTTTTTTAGCCTCTAGCTCAAACATTTTTGTCTCAGCTTGGGAAGGATGGCTCCAGAGCAAACTGATTCATGCAGCAGCCAAATCGCTCACTCACAACTTTAATGCCAGTAGCTCACAGAGTAGAATTTTTGCTCACAAGACTCCACAGCTTAGAGGGAGCATTGGTTGGCACCACACCCATATTGCAGCAAAGAGCAGAGATATCCAGCCTTTTTGATCTTGTAGCCACTTTTAGAATTCTGACACAAGGTGGTAGGCTCAGCCCCAAAGATGGCTGCACAAGGAGGTGGAGCTACACACCTGGATAAAGTCCAACTGCAGGGTAGAGAAGGGATAATTTAAACAATACACTGGGAAAGGAGACTGAAAGCCGGAATAAAACCGACACAGTTGTGGAAGCTACCAGCAAAGCAATGTTAATTTTAATCTGCATAGCCAATCAGAACTTCACAAGCCAAGACATTCTGGGCATGAGTCTCACCTGGTCCTATCCATTTTATGAAAACACTTCATGGGTGTCAGGGAAAAGTGTCAGCGGGCACCATTTTGGGGACCCCTGCTCCAGAGGGCTGGTCAGAGAAATGTGGGAGTGCTTGGATGCAGAATGTTTCAGGGACAGGTTGGCAGGCTCACTAGGAATTCCTGTCCTCAAAAGCTGCAAAGGGAACACCATACGAACCCAATACCCTAAACCTGTCTCCCTCCTCCCCAAGTCAAACCGCACTGAAGAAAATAGAAAGACCAGTTTTCCTACAAATGTTTATGCAAAGCTAGCAGAGAGATTGAGCATGAAATTGAGCAAACTTCGGAGGATGGCGGAGGGCAGGAGGGCCTGGCGTGACATGGTCCATGGAGTCGCAAAGAGTCGGACTCGACTGTGCAACTGAACAACAACAACAACAAAGTGGAGAGATTTCCTTCCATGCTGGAAATATATTAGCTTGCTTCCAAACAATGGCTGGGATTCAAAGAAAGGCCTGAGCATGGCCAGCAGGATCTTTTGGCATTTTCTTTGGTCAGAACACTGCCCCCATCCCTGCTACCACCACTTCAAAATCCAATTTTGAAAAGAAAAAAAAAAACCATTTCACAAGCAGTTTTCCCTGGGGGCCTTGGAGCAGCCGAGGGATCGCAACTTGAGAAACACAAGCCCCAAAGAGTTATGCATGCGTGCAAATAATCTTTACACACTTCAAATCCCAGCCAAGAACTACAACAGACTATTAGAAGTGGCTGCCCATTACTGAGACATGGCTCTGTTTTTCACATTAATACACCTAAGAAGCAAAGACGAAAATGAAGAGAAGAATGTAAAAGGGATAAAGGTATATCAGGGAAATGACCAGCTCCAACTCTGGGAGCCAGTTTAGTGTAGTGGTTAAGAGCAGCGGACTCCAATCTGGAGAACCGGGTTTGATTCCCCACTCCTCCACATGCAGCCAGCAGGGTCAGTCACAGGGTCAGCCACAAGTTCTCTCAGAGCTGTTCTCTCAAGGACGGTTCTGGAAAGAGCTGTCTCAGCCTCGCCTACCTCACTGGGTGTCTGTTGGGGGGGGGAAGGAGATTGTAAGCAGCTCTAAGACTCCAAGTGAAGGGCGGGGTATAACAACTCCCCCCCACACACATTATCCTTACATACAGAGGTGTCTTGAGATGGATAGCCCAGGCTTGGCCAATCTTCTCCAATCTCGGAAGCTAAGTAGGGTTGACCCTGGTTTGTACTTGGATGGGAGACCACCAAGAAGGACAAGCAGGTAATAGCAAAGCACCCCTATTCATCTCTTGCCTTGCAATCCTGATGAGGGGGCTAACCTAAGTCAGTTGCGTCTTGAAAACACTTCCCACCATCATCATATAATTACCATCAAGTCACCACTGATTTATGGCGACCCCAGGAAGGAAGGGGCTTTCCAGGCAAGTGAGAAGCAAGAGGTGGTTGGCCAATTCTCTCCTCAGAGAGCCAGTTTGGTGTAGTGGTTAAGTGCGCGGACTCTAATCTGGGAGAACCGGGTTTGAGTCCCCACTCCTCCACTTGCACCTGGCTGGAGTACCTTGGGCAAACCATAGCTCTGTACCAGCTGTTCTCTCAAGGACAGTTGTCTCAGAGCTCTCCCAGCCCCACCTACCTCACAGGGTGTCTGTTGTGGGGAGGGGAAGGGAAAGGAGTTTGTAAGCCGCTCTGAGACTCCCTTGGGGAGTGAAGGGTGGGGTATAAATCCAATCTCTTCTTCTTCTTCTTCTTCTTCTTCTTCTTCTCAGTGGTCCCCCATGCAATGCCCCAAAGAGCTGTGCATGCGCGCGAATAATCTTCACACGCTTCAAATCCCAGCCAAGAACTACTACAGACTATTAGAACTGGCTGTCTTGAGTGGTCCATTATTGGGACACGGTTCTGTTTTTTCAGATGAATACACCCTAAAAGCAAAGACAAAAATGAAGAGGAAGAGCGGGGCCAAGAGGGGGTGGAGAAGAGAGGAATGTAGAAGGGATGAAGGGAAGAAGACAACGGAGTCAAGATCGTTACATTACCATAAGTGAGGATATGAACACAGTGGTCCCGGAGTGGTCAGCAATCCAAGGCTGTCTCGTCAAAGGTCAGCAACGATCAAGGTCAAGTTAAAGCTGAAATGTACAACTAAGCCCACTTAGGGGTGCAAGTTACGATGGTAAGGAAGTTGTGCATTCCCGCTGCGCTACCGGCATCCCAGGGGACAGGTGAGGCTCCATTCAATTCATCAAACACATCACAGCCATCTCAACCTTGGAAAAACGGAGTTGGATGTCCCACTACACATCTGTGGAAGTGAGCTGTGTGACTCACAAAAGCTTGTGTTCTGGTTTCAAGGGTCACGGGAATTTTTAAATTTTGCTATAATGGACTAACGTGGCTGCCCCTTTGCAATCACAGGTAGCATGCCTGTCGCCATTTTTAAAAAGTAAACGGGTGAGTGTTAGGGTGACAGCCGTGGCGATTTAATTTCAGTTGTAACTGGGTTTTTTCTTTAAAGTGTGTAATTGATATATTGATTAACAATCTGGGATTCAATGGCCACCTTCCAATTAACTGGACCCAATGAACGCATCAGAAGATGACTTAGTAGAAAAGAAAGTTTTAGAGGGGTAGCTGTGTTGGTCTGCAGTAGGACAGCTGGATTCGAGGCCAGCCGCCCCTGAGAGACCAACCATATTTAAAGGGTGCAGGCTTTCAAGAGTCAAAGCTCTCTTCGTCTGATCTGACAAAGAGAGCTTTGGCGCTTGAAAGCTCATACTCCGAAAATGTTGTTGGTCTTTAAGGTGCTACTGGAGTTCAGTTTAGTAGAGAGAAGACACCGGACCCAGTCCATATGAATACTACCTGCCTATACCAACAAGACAGGACTTCACTTTTACGATCTAATTTTCGACGGTGGGTCAGCAGGGTCACAAGGGATGAATGAAGTTACAAATGCATATGTTTCCTGCCAGGTGGGGATAAGAACTAAGGAGTTAGGCAGAAAGATTTATGAGGAAGAGGAGGAAAAAGGAGAAGGAAGAAGGTGGAGGAGGAGAGAGGGGAGGGGAGGGGGAGGAGGGGGATTTATACCTCGCCCTTTACTCAGAGTCTCAAAACGGCTTACAATCTCCTTTCCCTTCCCCACAACAGTCACCCTGTGAGGTAGGTGGGGCTGAGAGAGCTCTTATGAGGACTACTCTTGAGAGAACAGCTCTGAGAGAACTGTGGCTTGCCCAAGGTCATGCAGCAGCTGCATGTGGAGGAGAGGGAAATCAAACCTGGTTCTCCCAGATTAGAGTCCACGCTCCTAACCACTACACCAGACTGTTGACCTGAGCTTCAAGGAAGACAGTGTTGGCACAACACCTGGACTGTGGCAAAGACTTCCAGGCAAATGGGGCCACAAGAAAAAAAGGGTGGAAGGGTTTGAGTGAACTGACCACCTTTGGGCAGGGCAGTAAAAATAGAGAGTCCAGACAGATCAGATGTTAATTTTTATTATCCAGATGGTTCTTACGATCCAGAGACTTAATCTGAGGGCCTAAGCATACTACAAGTTTCATTTTTTAATTTGGTTTCGTTTATACCCCACCTTTGTCCCCAGTGGGAACCCAAAGCAGCTGACATCCTCCTCCTCCTCTCCTCCGTGTTAGCCTCAAAACAACCCTGTGAGGCAGGTTAGGACTGAGGCTGTGTGACTGGCCCAAGGACATCCAAGCAAGCTCCACAGAGATGTGGGGGTTTCTCAGATCTTAGTCCGAGACTCTAACCACTCCACTAGCTCTAAGAAGAAATAAAGAATCCTGGACCCTGGGGAGGGGCTGTGGCTCAGTGGTAGAGCATCTGCTTAGCATGTAGAAGGTCCCAGGTTCAGTCCCCGGCATCTCCAGTTGGAAGGACGATGCGAAAGAACTTTCTCTGCCCGAGACCCTGGAGAGCCGCTGCCAGTCTGAGTAGACAATACTGACTTGGATGGACGGATGGTCTGATTCAGCAGAAGGCAGCTTTGTTTAGGGAGTGTCCATGGCGTAGTGGTAGAGCACCTGCTCTGCGTGCAGAAGGTCCCGGGTTCAATCCCCGGCATCTCCAGTTAGAAGGTTCCGGTAGTAGCTGATGGGAAAGACCTCGGCCTGAGACCCTGGAGAGCTCCTGCCAGGCTGAGTAACTGACTTTAGTGGACCAAGAGGCTGCTTCAGTATAAGGCAGCGTCGTATGTTCATGCGGCCCCAACAGCTCAGGCATTGGTGAGTTAGCATCCAGAACTGGTCATAGTCCGCTCCCAAGTGTGTCACAGGAGTGGTATCACCAGTCCTAAAAGGATTGAAAGCTTAGTATTTTACAGGCCACCGACAAGGCTTTGAATAGTGCTGAGAAACCAACCAGAGACCAAGGGAACTCCTTCCTTAGAACATACAAAGATGCGCGCGCACAAAATAACACACATCCCTCAGTGTGGTCTACTCCTCTTGAAGTGCAGCCCCACTTAATAACCAATTATAGCTGTGAAACTGCCCAGGTTTGCTCTGGGACTGCTTAATTGCCAGCCGGCTCAATTCTCTGCAACCTTTTAAGTGAGCCAAGCTCCAGAAGACTCAATTAACATCTGGGAGTTTAATTAGGTTGCGACCAATGAGCCAGCCCCCTCCAGTCGCAGCGTTCTTCGCTCAGCCGAATTCTTCAAAGGCACTTCCCCACCCTCCCCACCCCACCCCTTGCGATATTGATTCATTTTTATTTCTGGGTTCAAAGTTGTATGACAGCTAAAGGGGGGGGGGATGGAGAAGAAAAGAAAGGGGCTAGGAGAGGCCGTCCCTCCGAATCAACAAGGGAATCTTTTTTGGGAGGTTTGCTCGCCTTTTTTGGCCTCCCTGATGCTCAGGGCTATTGTACGGGGCAGAAAAAAGAAAAAAAAGAACAGGCGGGGGGGTGGGGTGGGGACAGCCAGAAGGGAACACAAAAGAAGGAAACAGGGGAGATGCTATCTCTGATTTTGACCATGCACACAAAGTCGTCTTCAAAGGTCATTTTGATTTCAGAAGCTATTTTGTTATCCGTCTCATTATTTTATTTAATTTTTTTTTTTTTACATTAAGGAAATGCACGCTTCCAAAAACAAGAAAGAAAAGAACTAAATCCACTGAGAGGGACAGAAAGAGGGCATTTGACAAGAGGGGTGCCTCTAATCCCCCTCACATACTCTTCATCCTTTTCTGCTTTGTAACCTTATCGATCACAACAAAGTTAACTCTCTTTTCCACGCTTGCAGTCCACCGGCAAAAGGCACAGGTCCTCCTAGGAGGTAAAGGGTTGGGAGCAGGCCATATCCACTGCCCCAAGATGTCCTGGATGTGGGTCATCTGAGGTTAAAGAGTTAACGGGGCCCATTCTGCATCTAGCATTCGCTCCTCTGTTTTACCAAATCCACATTGGAACAGAAATTCCCTTCTGCATTGCACACCACTTTCACTTCGATTGATTGTTGGATTTTATGGCAGTGCAGCTTTCACTTCATTTGATCTCTCGGTTTTATGGTGCTGTCTGCATTGATTTATGGACGTTTTATGGCCATTCAGGGGTGACTCTGCAGCCAGTAAGGAGTTGGCCCAGGGTACCTGAATGTGGTTTCGAGCTGCCTCTTTTTCTGTTCCAGTGTGGGTTTGGTCAAACAGCGGAGTGAATCCTAGATGCAGAATGGGCCCTTGAATGAGGCTTGCGACACAACCATAACCACGCCTGCTATTATTGATGTACTTATTATATTTACATCACAATTTTCTCCCCAGCTGCGACCCAAAGTGGCTTACACTGCTCTCCTCTCCTCCATTTTATCCTCACAACAACCTTGTGAAGTAGGTTAGGCTGAGAATGTATGAGTGGCCCAAGGTCACTCGGTCAGCTTCCTTGGCACGAGTGGGGATCGAAGCCAGGTCTCTCAGATCCTGGTCCAACACTTTAACCATTCCAGCTCTGGCTCTGGAAAAGCAAACTCTGGTGTCTCTAGGTGTCCTTCAAAAACAACAGGCACGCAGGCTTCATCAGGATGGGAGTGTTGGCCAGCAAGGCACTTTGAGTGCTCTTATGAATTGTGATATTCATAAGTCTGAACTTTGGGCTGCCTTTAATGGAAGGGCCATGTGCTTTCTTCATGATAGGAGCCAGCTCCAGCCCATGCCAGGAGGCTGACACCCTAGACAGTTCACCTGGGACAGAGACAAAGCCAAGAGGTTTCTTTCTGTTTCAGAACGCTGATCAACCCCTGCCCCCTCCAATGTACCTGCATAGTTATGCTAACGTAGTTGCTTAGCAACTAATGTTCGGGCCATCACCCAGTCGGCCAAGTCATTGAATAACAATAGATGTGGCCAGGTGAGTCATCGGATCCCAGGCCAGGTGTCCACTTCCTGGTGAGATCATAGTTTGTCAACTTGGTCCATCCCCTGGCCCTCCTCCCTTTTGTTCACCTTTAACCTATGGAAAGATCCAAGAGGGACGGACCGCCTAGTAGGGTGTGTTAGTGGGATGTGGTCTACACAGCCCGCCCCAAGACCCCCTAATAAAAGACCAAACCCAGAGGCACTCACTCTCTTGAGCCGTCGTCCCCTGTCTGCTTTCAAATACCTCTTCAGTCCAGCTTTCTGTATCCAACCCTTGCCTCCATCTTTAATCCTCTCTCTCTGGAATCGCGATCCAGGAGAACCACATGGTCTCGCAGGTTCGAGCCTCGTGTCCCCATAGTCTTTCTATTTTCTCCCCATCCAATTCAGCCATCGTTTGGACAACACATCTAAGGTAAGGCACTGCTTCCCCACCAACGATTACCTGCTCATGCAAACGTGCTATTTTCTGTCTTTATTTCTTAGGCCTGAGTGAGTGTGTGAGTGATTACGTTTTTGGTGTGCTTGAACAACATCATTCAGTAAACATCATTTAATTTGCCATCTGCCTCACGTGCCTCTTTCCTTGAGAACTCCCGGGAGGGGAGGGACCCTGGTATAGTTGGCTAAGATCCCGTGTATTTCGCCAATTGCTAAACGTAAATTAAAGCAATTCGGCTAACAGGAGCAATATCCATACAGCCTCTCCCGCTTCAAGAAGAAGAAAAAGAAGAGGAAGAGAAGAGATTGGATTTCTACCCGGCCCTTCACTACCTGAAGGAGTCTCAGAGTGGCTTACAATCTCCTTTCCCTTCCCCTCCCCACAACAGACGCCCTGTATGAGGTAGGTGGGGCTGAAAGAGCTCTTTCGAGAACTGCCCTTGAGAGAACTTATGACTGACCTAAGGTCACACCAGCAGCTGCATGTGGAGGAGCAGGGAATTAAACCCGGCTCTCCCAGATTAGAGTCCACACTCTTAACCACTACACCAGTCTGCAAACCTGGCCTAGTCGGCTGCTTCCAACTGAAGCCAAAACCCTCGGCTTCCACAGCCAGTTTTTGCAGGTTTCTATTTAGGATTAACTTCTGGTACGTCCAGACAGTGAATCATGAAAGTGCAGACTTGCGCGCTGCTCTTTGGGATCAAGAAGAAGAGATTGGATTTATACCCCGCCCTTCACTTCCATCGCCTCACAAGAACCGAATGATGCAACGCACACAGGGTGGTCTCTAGGTTGAGAAGATCAGTTTTGACATAATTCAACCTTTAACAGGAATCCCCGGTATAGCGCCTGCAGGCCCCTTTCCTGGAACCCAAGTTTGTGTAGACAGCGGGTGGGATCAGGTGGGGCTTGGCCCAGCAAGGTTTCTGATGCTGAACATTCTTTCAGTGGGAGCTGCCACTACAGAGCCAACTGTAGTCTCTCTCACACACTCCCTTCTCCCCCAGAATATATTTGTTAAATTACTCGCTAGGTCCCCTGCAGCTGGGCTGTGGGTTTGTGATTCTGCCTCCTGTGGCAGCCATTTTGTGGCTGACTCTGCCTCCTACAGTGGCCATTTTGTGGTTCAACCCATCAGCCGGTGGCAGAATTCCAAAGGTACCCACAGGCTCAAAAAGGTTGGGGACCAGTGTTCCCTCTAAGCTGAGTTGGTGTGACCAGCTCACTGTTTCATAGCCTCTGGCTCACACATTTTTGTCTTTGCTCAGGAAGGATGGCTCCAGAGCCAACTAGTTTATGCAGTAGCCAAACCGCTCGCTCACAACTTTAATGCCAGTAGCTCACAAAGTAGAATTTTTGCTCACAAGACCCCACAGCTTAGAAGGAGCATTGTTGGGGACCCCTGCCCTAGAGAGGAGACACAGAAACTGAAATCATAAACTTAACATAATGCCCTCCATATTAACGTTTCTAAGTCTGCCTCCTGGGGATTCGTCCGAGGGGCTCTGTGAGCTTCAAGCGGATAACACACAGCTCCAGTTCCTTATTTTCAGCACAGCCAGCTGAAGTGGTGGAAGATCTCGAGGAGGATCTGCAGGCAGTGAATAAATGAATGGATGCAAGTGTAGAAAGCAAAGGGAGGGGTTGTGGCTCAGTGGTAGAGCCTCTGCTCGGCACGTGGAAGGTCCCAGGTTCAATCCCTGGCATCTCCAGTTAAAAGGACCAGTCAGGAGGTGATGTGAAAGACCGTCACTTTGTTAGAAGTGGATGACTTGGCACTGTCTCCTGTCTCGGACTTGAGAAGATGGCACCAGAGAGTTTAGACAGATAAAGAGGTCAGGACACACAGAGCATCCTTTCCTTCCTGCTATCTGATCCTTACCTTTGAAGTAGAATGCTACTCTTAGGGGCAATTTCCTTTGCTTCTGTTTCCCCCCCTCCCTCTCTCGCACACAAGAAGAAGGTGCATGATCTCCCATCTTGCACCATGGAGGCTGGACATGCGCCCAGCATCCAACACCATCTAGCTAGTTAGAATAGGTAATCTATATCTATACCTTACCTGCACTCTCGACCATGTATTTCCTTTAATAAATATTACTTATTAGTTATAGACTGACTGCTGACTCTGTGTGACTTTGTAAGTCTGTTGCCGCACCCAGCCCCAAGCTCTACTGCGTTTAAGCCTTTGAGCACTCTGCTGTTCTTTTCATGGTTCCCTGGCAGTGCTTAGTCCAGAGAATCCAACACACTTCAGACCTTGGAGAGCTGCTGTCAAGTCTGAGTAGACAATATTGGCCTTGATGGACTGAGGGTCTTATACTGGATTCAGTATAAAGAAACAGAAGAAGAAGGGATTGGATTTATACCCCATCCTTCACTTGGAGTCTCAGAGCGGCTTACAAACTCCTTTCCCTTCCCCTCCCCACAACAGACACCCTGTGAGGTAGGTGGGGCTGAGAGAGCTCTTTCCCAAGCTGTCCTTGAGGGAACAGCTGGCACAGAGCTATGGCTTGCCCAAGGTCATCCAGCCAGGTGCAAGTGGAGGAGTGGGGAATCAAACCTGGTTCTCCCAGATTAGCCACGACACCAAACTGGCTCTCAGCTTCGTGTGCCTCCAGCTTCATGTGCCTCCATCTTGGAAGTGGAGGAGAGTTGAAGCAGTCTGGGACTTAGTGGGCCTCCGCCATTGGCCAAGGTCATCCCACCCATGAAAGAGCAAATGTGTAGGGTGAGGGCGGCCTTGAACTCCCAAGGGACACTGTGACCGAAAGCAACTTCAGCAGCCATGGCCATGCCTAGTAAACAATGGCCAGGACCCTGCAAGGGACATCTCAGCTGGGCTGCTCTCACACAGTCAACAAGGCCTTCCCTGCTGGTCCCTTTGGTTTACAGCAAGTCTGAGAAATGGAAAAAGAATGCTGAGTGTCAGGATCTGACAATGATGCCTCTGTATTTTTCTGTACTTCGCCGGAGAGCCAGTCTGGTGTAGTGGTTAAGTGCGCGGACTCTAATCTGGGAGAACCGGGTTTGATTCCCCACTCCTCCACTTGCACCTGGCTGGATGACCTTGGGCAAGCCATAGCTCTGTACCAGCTGTTCCCTCAAGGACAGTTTGTCTCAGAGCTCTCTCAGCCCCACCTACCTCCCAGGGTGTCTGTTGTGGGGAGGGGAGTTTGTAAGCCGCTCTGAGACTCCCTTGGGGAGTGGAGGGCGGGGTATAAATCCAATCTCTTCTTCTTCTTCTTCTTCTTCTTCTTCTTTCGATTCCTTTGTTTTCACAGACCCTCGCTTGTGCTCGCTTACTCCCTTGCATTCCCTCCTCCCTTTTTCCGGGCCAGCATATGTTATCTTGTTGTTAAAACCTTGAGAGTACTTTATGGCAGGGTGCCTGGAGATGTTGTGCCTAGGTTAACACATGTGGGTCACTCAGATCAAGAAGGGAATTTATAACTTTCTCACCTTGCTGTGGGAACCTCAACGGTCCCTTGTACTTTTCCCTGCGTTTACCTTCCTGCCCTGATTGGCTCAGGATCAGGGTTCAATTCAAGCCTGAGAGTATATTAGCACTGTCTGTATTCCATTAAGCATCTCTAACAAACATTCGAGAACCTGTTTGCAGTATTTGACCAATAAAGAACAACAAAGGTCTGATCTCTTGCTGTCTATACAGAAGCCTCACACTGAGGCAGTCAGGGTTCTAGAATCCTCTCACAAGGGAAGCTCACCAGGCTCGCTGGCCTTCCGAAATTCGGACATTTTCATTCTGGCAGACATTCAGAAAGCAACAAGGTATGAAGTTACAATTTCAATTACAGTCAGCCTTTTGGAAGGCCGTCCCTCTTGCCCATACCTTCCAACGGCTAGTGGCTTTCAGTAGCTGGGCCTTTCCACTGGAGTCTCAACCCAACAGCAAGAGGTTTCCACCTCCTGGGAAATGCACTAGGAGGAGGAGGAAGAAGAAGAGTTGGATTTATACCCTGCCCTTCATTTGGAGCCTCAGAGCGGTTTAAAAACTCCTTTCTCTTCCCCACCCCACAACAGACACCCTGTGAGGTAGACGGTGCTGAGAGAGGTCTCTTGACAACTGCCCTGGAGAGAACAGCTCTGAGAGAGCTTGTGACTGACCCAAGGTCACACCAGCTGGCTGCATGTGGAGGAGTGGGGAATCAAGCCCAGTCCTCCCAGATTAGAGTCTGTGGTCCTAACCACTACACCAAACCACTCCACTGAACTGAATAAGCCGGCCAGCCTTTCTCAGAAGCAATCAATACTTAGCAGAACGCTTCTAACTGTAAGGCAGCAAGGCATTTTATATGCTCTTATGAACTTTAAAATCATAGTTTGACCTTTGGGGTTGGTTTTCTGCCTAAGGCAAAGGCACTCTCTATTGCTATGAGAGGCTCCAGCCCACAGTGGGAGACTTCCTTCAGAGTTCACACTTGCATGGAGACCAGAATCCATATCAAAGAGCTCTCACATCTACTTCACATGTTCTCAACAACAGGAAGGCCAAGACTCCATTTCAAAGAGTCCTTTTCTCCTTTACGCTGGCCCTCTTTACACCTACCCCCAACAGTTCCAGTAAGAGATTAGGTTGCCCAGCAACTAATCGCCGACCATCAAGTGACCCGGCCGAAGCCATCACGAGGTCAGAGATTGGCGCCAAGAAGACTGACCAGATGGCCCAGGTGTTAGATCCTGCTTAGCACCTAGATTTGCAATATTCTCCACTCCTTCCTGCCCCCTCCTCACTATGACACTGACCAATAGAAAGACCAGTAAGGAAGGACAACCTAGTGGGTGTGACAATGGGATGTGGTCAGCGCAGCCCACCCCAATGCCACCTGATAAAAGATCTTGCACAACAGAAGCTCAGCCCCCCTAGACCTACGCTAGCTAGCCTGCCCTCTTCGACCCCTATCTTCTTACCAACCCCTCATGTCCAGCTTGCTATACCCAGTACCTTGCCTCCATCTTTAATCCCTGGTTTGCGCAGCCAGGACTGGAGCGTGTATCTGCAGGTTCAGATCTCGTTCCCCCTTATTTTTCCATTCATCCCTCCCTCAATCTTCTTGTGGAAGTGATTCACCCACTATCAAGACAGGTAACGTAACTCCCCCTCAACGATACTCCTGCTCATGCAACCGTGCTATTTTCTGTCTGATTTCCTTAGATCTTGTGTGTATGTAGTTTTATTATTATTCCTTGTATGCTTGAACAACATCTTTTAGTAAACATCATTCAAAGAAACCACTCACCCTCCGCGCCTATTTACTGAGAACTCCCGGAAGGGGCGGGACCTTGGTATACTTGGCAAGAACCCGTTACTACGCCAATTGCTAAGCTTAAATTAAAGCAATTCGGCTAACATAACTACTAATCAGTTTAAGTTGTAGAGAGAAATGCAGATAGGGGCAGGTTAAGCAACATATCAGTCCTGCTGAGGCCGTAGGGGTGTAAGGTAGATGAGCTTCCCAGGAGGGGCTCGGGGATCTGAAGACAGGCTATATGTAGAGATCTGGCTACAAAAAGGACAGCCCAGGAGAAAAGAGGGAGCTGTTTAAAAGAGCAGAAAACTTTTGGGGTGTTTAAAAGCAGCCAGACTGGCCGCTAGCCGCTTCTCCAGTTGCACAGACGACAATAGGCTAGAAGAAATTCACAGGCAGAGCCCAAAGATCTTACTGCACAGTACAGGAATTATGCCAGACAGAAAGCCTTATCGCTTCTTTTAATTTAAGCTTTATGGCGCAGGGACTGCTTCAGACAGCAACTGGCTCACCTGCGCAGGAGCAGAGAGGCAGGCCCTTTCCCCAGACGCTTCTCCGGGAGGCAAAAATCTTCCCTTTGAAGCCCTTACAACAGTTTTTGAAAGATATCGCAGAAAGGTGCTTAAAATGCCGGTCAGGGAAAAATTTAAGCTCAATGACAGCCGTTAACTGTTTGAAATATCTCCTCTCATGACTGTGGGAGGAAGTCAGCCACAGGGAATTCAGAAACGCCGAACGGGCATCGCCCACACCATGAAAACCTCTTTTGCTGGTTAGTGAGGGCTCCATGGTTCAGTGGCAGAGCCTCTGCTTGGCGTGCAGAAGGTCCCAGGTTCAGTCCCCGGCACCTCCAGTTGAAAGGATCAGGGAATAGGTGGCGTGAAAAACCTGAAAGGCCTGAGACCCTGGAGAGAGTCTGCCAGCCGGAGCAGACAGTGTTCACTTTGATGGACCAAAAGGTCTAATTCAATCGAAAGCAGCTTCACAGGTGTTCCACGTATGTTCACTGAAGCTCTCTTCCTGCTTTTCGGGTTTTTTAATCAGAAGTACACCCAGCTATTGTGACACTGCGGCGTAGCAGCCAATTCCCCAATTTGCAAGAAAATTCAATCCATCCAGATGGCAGAAAGCTTTCAGAATTGGTACTTCAACAGCCCAGATGTTTAACAATTCAGCCATATGGCTCCAATGATTGAGACGCCCCTTGGGGATTTTTAACCCAAATAATTCATTATTTCTGCCCCCTTGCCCTAAAAGGGGATCTAAGTATACATTGGCAATGTTGGCTGCCTGTAGTAAAGGTAAAGGTTTCCCTTGCTCGAAAGCCAGTTGAATCTGACTCTAGGTGTGGTGCTTATCTTCATTTCCAAGTCGAAGAGCCAGCACTGTCCAAAGATGCTTCCATGGTCATGTGGCCAGCATGACTTGACGTCAAGGTGCAGGGAACGCTGTTCCCTTCCCACCGAAGCAGTACCTATTTATCTACTTGCAGTTTCTTGCTTTTGCACTGCTAGGTTGGCAGGAGCTGGGGCCAGAGAAGGGAGCTTATTCCGTCACGCGGCACTCGGTTCTCAAAACTGCCACACTACAGACCTTCCAGTCTGCAGCTCAGCATCTTAACCTCTGAGCCACCGCAGCCCTGGCTGCCCGCGCAGGGGGCCAAGGTAGCTACTTGGCAGGAGGGCAGGCTAGGACAGCCAACACTGCCCTGCTCTGCCACTCAGGTCCTTGGAATGGAACAGACTTTGCAGAAGATTTGGGGCAGGAGGACAACAATTGTCTGCGCACACATCTTCGCAGAGCTGGGACTGGACCTAGAGTTCAAACCAAAATAGCCAAGCATGGGGGGGGGGGGGGGGGATCATTGTGTCTAACTCTTGTATCTGAAGAAGGGTGGATGCACACGAACGCTTATATCTTGAATAAAACTTTATTGGTCTTAAAGGTGCCACTGAACTCGGACTTTGTTCTTGCCCTAGTAAGAGATGCTGACCTACATTTTTAACACCTGGCGACAAAACAGCGGCGTCACCTGAACTCAGAACACTATACTTCTGAGAGAGCACTGTGATCAGGGTCCCAAAACTGACTGGCCCTCCCGGGTCTCAAGGATGCTGGGCTGGCCATAACCAGGGCCTTTTCAGAGGCGGCTCCATTCTGGTGGAATGAGCTCCCAGAAGAAATCAGGGCCCTGAGGGACCTTATGCAGTCAGTTCCACAGGGCCTGCAAGATGGAGCTCTTCCACCAGGCTTTTAATCAAGGAGCCACCCCCAACAGCTGAAAGAGAGAGATACACAGTGTTTACTAGCACTTCATAAGGTCAGAAGGTTTTAGAAGGTTTTAGGATTGTTTTAACTGTTACTGATGTGTTTTATTTTCATGTAAGCCGCCCTGAGCTGGCCTTGGTGAACTCCTAAGCAGGTTTGGAAGGAAAACTGAAACTTCAATATAGTAGAAAAACAAATCTCTTACCTAGGCAGAACAAAACTTGCTCAAGCACTCAGAATAATACTAAACTATGTAGATATCACTAAATACTTACTTATTTACATTTATATTCTGTCATTCTCCCCAGAGGGAACCTAAAGCAGCTTACATCATTCTCTTCTCTTCCTTTATCCTCGCAACCACCCTGTGAGGTAGGTGAGGCTGAGAATATGTGACAGGCTCAGAGTCACTCAGGCCGATTTCGCACTAGTGCTTTGCTTCCCTTTCCTCCCGGGTTTAATTGGTCCGAATCAGTCTGTGCATTTCTGCATTACATGCATCTGACCCGGGTTGATGCCGGTTCTTCATTTCCACATCTGTCCCTGCCCCGAATCTTGATCCCCCGCCGGCCATTTTTTTTTAAATGTAGGTGGAGTTTCGTTATAACGTCGTGACGATACAAAGACATGATTGGCCAAGGTTTTCAAAAATTTCCGGGAAAGTGCATCTTGCAACCGCCCCTTCCCCACCCTCCTTTTTTTTATACCGTAGGCGGAGTTTTGTTGTGACGAACCCTCCCAAACTACAGCCAGGATCGTCCATGCATGCGCAGGCCATTTTGAAAAGCCCATGAAAAGAAACAAAAATTACACAAGGGACGGAGGGAAAATGTAGGGTGGAAAAGGGATGGGAAATGAAGGGTGATCAAGCAACAATAACACATGTAACCCCAGAAAAAATTGTGTCCATGCCACCCGCAATACATCACACCCACAAAAGTGTTAACGAAAACACAATGTCATGTCGTGCTGTCGTGATGCGACGACGGGGGGGGGGGGGGGAACCACTTGCGCCGCGCCTCAAATCAATCAATACATATTTTTAAAGTGGCATAAGTCAGTCACGACGTTTGTGCAAAATAAGCAACACAGAAATTTGGAGACATCGACAACAAAAGTACATTTTTAAAAAGACATTTAAGAGCCAGTCAACGATGGTTCAATGTCATGTCGTGTTGTTGTAACGCAACAAAGCGGGGAACCAAAAAAACAACAATCGCTCACGGCAGGGCGGGAAAGGGGAGAGGAGAGGGGCGGAAAATGGGTGGCGCATGAAACCCCGATTTCAGAGTTCCCCACTAGAATGCCCCGACTTTGCTACCGTGTCAAAAAAAAGAACCTGAAAATTACGAAGACGGAAGATCCGCAGGAAAAGAGTATTACATTCGGGCCAACTTCAGAAACGGAGCAACAAGTGCGGAACTGTTGCTCTGCCCCGGATTTTAGCGGAGAGTGAGTGTGGGGTAACTACTAGTGCGGAAACGGCCTCAGCAATCTTCCATAGCAGAGTGGGGATTCGAATCTTGGTCTCCTTGCTCCCTTCCTCCATTTTATCCTCACAACAACCCTTCGAGGTAGGTGAGGCTGAGAATACGTGACTGCCCCAAGGTCACCCACCCGATCATAGTCCATCACTCTTAACCATTATACTTTCAAGTAAATGCTAATATTCCAACATCTGTATCTATTGCGCGACTAACAAAAAGAGACACTTGGGGATTAGTGAAGTGGGGAAACAGATGCTTATTCTACAATTCTACAAAAGACAATAATGCTAGGAAAAGCTGAAGGCAGTAGGAAAAGAGGAAGACCCAAAAGAAGACGTATTAAACCAATACATAAGACCTGAGCAAGCCTGTCAATAATGGGACATTTTGGAGACCATTAATTCTTAGGGTCACCATTAGAGATGGGCACAAACCAACCCACGAAGCAAAATTCATCACAAATTTTGCCCTGTTTGTGGTTCGGGAACAGAAGTTCATGCTAGGTCTACTAGCGTCATGAACTTCAACAAACTTTGAGGGCATTTCATGTGGTTCGTGGATGGAGCAGGAAGCAGGGATTTAAAGGGATTCTGAGTCCCTTTAAATCCCTGCTTTCTGTTCCCCACGAAAGCCACAAAACCAGCTGAGCAGCAGAGAGGTGTTCCCGGCTGCGCAGCGGTTTCAGGCTGTCTTCTATAGTCTCTTTAAAGTTTAAAGGGACTGCAGAAGACGGTCTGAAACTGCTGTGCTCTCTGCCACTCAGCTGTTTTTTGGACTTTCTGCAAACCCTGTTTAAAGGGCCTGCAGTCTCTTTCAGTGGG
The DNA here is from genome assembly GCA_029233225.1 of Lepidodactylus listeri. Lineage (NCBI taxonomy): Eukaryota > Metazoa > Chordata > Lepidosauria > Squamata > Gekkonidae > Lepidodactylus > Lepidodactylus listeri. The sequence continues at coordinate 5,442,636 of JARCFY010000021.1, read as the reverse complement.
GTTCTGCAGGGCCACAAACCAATTTGGTTTGTGAACAAGCATCCCAGGTTGGTTTGTGGTTCAGCCAAAAAAATACAAACTGAACTGCATTTTCCCGGTTCATGCCCATTCCTAGTCACCACAAGTCAGATGTTACTTGTCACGTACCACATACAAAATTATCTATCCTAGAATAGTTCTGCACAGGGAAGTCACCTGGGGCAATCCCAAACTATAGAGGCAGCTGGTAATTCAAGAAAGCCTTGGATAGGCACAAACTGAGAGGCTTGGAGCTGGGGCGGGGTGAAGGGGCAAACCAGAGAAGACCTGGGCAAATCTCTGGGTAGAAATCCAGGGGAAAGCAAACAGAATCTGCCGCACAAGAGAGAACCAAGCACAGCAAAGGTTACCCAGCCGAGCAGGAAGCCTCAAGATCTCATTATTCATTGAAAGGCCACTGTCCCTCCAGATACTGGACCCGGGGAATACCAAAGAACAAAACATTTCATTCTCCCGGGGCTTCGGAAGAGGAGCTGGTGAAGGCAGAAGTGTGCGTGCCATCAGTTAGGCAGAGATCTCTGGCCAACAGTGTGCCCACAATTGTGGGGAAACTTCCAAATAAGGGGAAAGGCAAGCTTGAGGCAGTCTTTAGATAGTTCACCTGAGAGGGGGAAATCTCATTCAGTCTGAGGGCGGATGTCATTGGGATCTCCTCTGTAAGGTATGAATCTGCCAAGGCCGAGCGCAGCGATGTGCCAGAGGCACCCTGACTGAGCTGAAACGCTTTGAATAATGATCTAAAAGCTCTCAGCGCCTGAACGGATCAATTCCTCTCTCTATCTCTGCAGTGCCAGTCCATCTTGCTCTCTCGCTGAACTTCCAGGGCAAGCTGGGGGATCTCTTTCTCGGTTTGCCCTTGTACCAGCGTGGTGGTTATCATGCCTTTAGGTTACGCATCCCCTTTCCTGCCTATTCTCCCGCCATCTTGAATCTAGCAGCACCTTAGAGACTGTCCTGGAATACAGGCAGAGTAAGGCCACAGAGCTAGATCACAGTCAAAAGTCCAGTCTGGAGATCAAATACTGGTTTAGCACTAGAGTTCACGAGTGGTTGTCAGGTTCCCTGTCATGTTTTGCTTTTCTATGTTTATCCTGGTTGCAGGTCCTGGCGGGAGATCGGCATCAGCTTCCGCTCTGACAGTTCCTTCCCCCCCCTCCCCTCCCCTCCCCTCCCCACCCCTCCTTCACTGGAATGAGCTCAGATGTTTTGCTAGACTCATGTTATCTCTGTTGCTGCACTTGTAACCTTGGGCAACTGGGTGTCTTTTGCGGGGGATTGCATGTATGGAAATCACAGGGCCGGGGATGGGAATGTAGCTCTGCTTACGCGCCTTTTTTTCCTGAGAAAGTAACGGTAGTTCATTTTGGTGCTTGTTTATTCTTTTTCCATTGGTACCCGCGCTTTTCCTCTAGTTTGAATTTACTATATCAATTCCTCCTCTGCTGTATCTGGTATCACTAACAACGCAAGTGTTTCCTGAGAGACCATTAAGAATAAAGACTTTGATTTGATATACAAGGCCTGGCTTATTTGGATCTAATCAGAAGTCTCACAGTGGTTCAGGAAAGCAGAGTCAAGGCCACCCGAGGTCACTGATCAGCAAGGTTCAGGCAGGTCCAAAAAGCAGAGTCAAGGGTCAGTCCAAAGGTCATTGGAAGCAGGCAGAGTCTGGAGTTGTGGTCACAAAGCTCACAGGGTTGTGACAAGCTGCTTCTACAACCTGCAGTTCTCCAGATCTGATTTATATAGGCAATCCTTAACAAACCTGATTTACAGCCATCTGCTTGGAGGTGCTCCTGCGCTTAGTCACAACTGGTATCATTAAGCAGCTGGCACTGAGCCAAGAGGCGAGCACTCTGTCTGCGTGTCCTTAAGTCTTGTTGGAGCCTTTCCCTTCGCTGTTTAAAATAACCAGGGGAAGCCTGGTGGGCTACTTTCCTGCAGCGGTGCTTCGTCGGTTACTTCAGAGCTGTGCATGGGTGGGTCCAGGTCAGCTCCTGTATCTCCAATTCACTGACTTTAGCTGGTGGCTCCTCGACGCCTGAGGAGTCTTCAGCCACACTGGACTTAGGCTGGTCAAGCTGGCCCACGACAGAGACCAACAAGATTTTCAGGGTATGAGCTTTTGATAGTCAAAGCTCCCTTCGTCAGATACAAAGACAGCTTTGACTCTCCAAAGTCCATACCCCAAAAATCTCATTGGTCTCTACAGCGCTACTGAATTTGAACCGAGCTGTTCCACTGTAGAACAACATGGCTAACCTCTGAAACTATCCCACCATCTTGCCAGTTTTGTTCCTCAGACAGCTCAGCCTACGTCTGCTCATCACCCCGGCCCACGATGGTCACAGGTGCAAGAGAAAGAGGACAACCAAAGGCAGGCCTACGAGTGATGGCAAGTTGTGCTCTGCTGAACAAGATCTGCTGGTTGTCCCTGGCCCAAGGGGTGTCCGCTTAGCCTCAACCAAGGCCAGGGCTTTTTCTGCCCTGACCCCAGCCTGGTGGAACATGCTCCCTTCTGAGATCAGGGGCCCTGTGGGACTTATTACTATTCTGCAGGGCCTGTAAGACGGAGCTGTTCTGCCAGGTCTTTGGCTGAGGTGGCGGGTGTCCAATAAAAAGCTGCCCCCCCCTGCTGAAGTTGAAGTTTACCAGATCTACACAGCCCAGATTAAGAAGATTGCCTACTTGAGGGACTGCCTTTCCCCAAACGTGCCCCAGAGGGCACTGAGGTCAAGCTCACAACATCGTTGGCTCTCCCTGGTCCAAAAGAAGCTCAGCTGGCCAACACTAGAACCAGGGCCTTCTTGGTGGTGGCCCCATAGTGGTGGAATGAACTCTTGGAGAACATCAGGGCCCTGAGGCACCTATTACAGTTCTGCAGGGGCTGCAAAACAGAGCTCTTCCACCAGGCCTTTGACTAGGAGCCACCACCGGGGGGACTAAGGACAACCAGGTCTCTGGAACTTGCTGGCTGAGACCCTGCCAGAGGTGGCTCAATTTGGATGCTGCCCTTTTCACCATGCAACTCTGATTGCCACCATCTTTATCTGTTTGTTTTAGTTGCAAATTATGCTGTGTTTTAAATCTTTGTAAACTATTTTTTATAGTGTTTTAACTGTTGGAAGCCGCCTTGAGCCAGCTTGTCCGGCAAGGCGGGGTAGAAATATAATAAATAGATAGATAGATAGATAGATAGATAGATAGATAGATAGATAAGATCTCAAGAGACCCAGTGGTGCCAGCTTGGAAATTATGTACAGAGATAAATAGTGTGTCCTATTTAAAAATCATGTTGTTTAAACTGTTTTTAATCATTCTGTAATATTGTATTTATGTGTTTTAGAGCTTATGTGTGATCCACCCTGAGCCCAATTGCAGGGAGGGCGGAATATAAATTTAAATAAATAAAATTAAGTTCTGGGCTGCTCAGCTGGGTAAGATAACCAGATCCATGTGCCTGTTCAAACCTTTGATTCCCAGGTGCTGCCGCTCAACTAATCATTCACAAGACATTCACACACAAGCATTCTAACACCTTTTAAACCAGGGGTGTCAAACTCATTTGTTATGGAGGGCCAGATTTGACATAAATTGGACTTTGTCGGGCCAGGCCATGTGTGTCATAAAATGTAATGCCAAGTAGTAGAGATATAAATTTTATAAAGGACACAAACACAAAGATTTTTTTTAACTTAAAATAAAAACATGCTTGAAACATTAGCATTCTTACAATATTTTGTTTATTTAAAAGTCTCTGATAACAGACACTTCTTGCTCTGAATTATTGCATCAAAATGTCTGTGCTGTAGCAATCTGGGAAGGGGAGGGGGAGGAGCCTCAACCCAATGCAGGGAGCAGAAGCTTGCCTATCTAATTCTCCTGAGCGACTGAGGTTGTCTGGGAAAGCAAACTATGATGCAGCAGCAGCAGCAGCAGAACTGGAGGAAGAAGCAGGAGACAGCCAGTCCCTTGTGGGCCTGATAGAAGCCCTTTGGGGGCCTGATACAGCCCCTGGGCTGCATGTTTGACACCCCTGTTCTAATCCTTTCCTTATTATATAAAAGCTAGTTTGGGTGGCAACATTCCATGGGGTACCAAAATCAGTTGGCTGCAAGAACTGCCACTCAAAAGGGGTCCCTGGCCACTGGCTGCATTCCCTCGCTGCATGCCTCAGTCCTGCCCACAGAGTTGCTGGCCAGTGTCTCGGCCTCAGTCTGGAGGGAGCCGGCGAAGGGGACGGACTGGGTGCTGGGTCCACTCTTCTCCTCCGCCCACTGCCAGCTGGGTCTAACTGTCCCCTCAGTGGCATGCTTCTGTCAGTAAAAAGACAATGGACTTTCAGCATAACCCCCTCCCCTACCCACTGCCAGCTTGGCCACTTTCCTGTCAGAATAACCTGAAAACGGCTCTCTCTCCTGCTTAGCTCCACCATGGCTGGCTGGCTAATGAGGTGAACCAGTGACCATCAAACCATTCTCTTCAACCCCCTGCTGTGTGGCTGACTTTTCCCCTAGGGTTGCCAGTCTCCAGGTGGGACCTGGAGATCTCCCACTGTTACAATTGATCTCCAGATGGCTGCTTTGGAGGGTAGACCCTATGGCATTATACTCTGCTGAGTCCTTCCAACCCCCAAAAAATGCTGCCCTCCACAGGATCCACCCCCAAATTGTCAACAAAAGGCCCTTTCCACGCTGAATTACAACTGCTCTTCAGATGGCAGAGATCTTCCCCTGGAGAAAATGGTGGACTCTGTGTCATTATACCCTGCAGAGGTCACCACAGCAAATTGACACTGAGTGCCCAAGACCAGGGCACTCTCCCAGAGCCTCTTTCTAGAGCCTGTTGTATTTATTTTCACAATGGGCCTTATTCCTAGTACCTATATAATCCTGACCAGGAATTAAGGTCATGGGGAGAAGCCCTCCTCTGACTGTCCTACCAATCAAAGACGCATGTCTGTTGTGTACTCAACAGAGGGCCTTTTCGGCAGCAGCCCCATAATTATGGACCAACCTCCCCCAGGGAGGTGCATCTGGCCCCCTCACTTTCAACCTTTAGGAGACAGCTGAAGATGGTTTTATTTATGATTGTGTTTTATCATGTACACCATTTTATGTATTTTATTTATGCTGTAAGCCACCTTAAAGGAAGAAAGGCAGCTAATAAATGTTCAATAAATAAAACTTTTATTCTTTATTATTCTTCATTTTCTTTATTATTATTTATTCTCTTATTTATTCTTCCCTTAGGAAGAAAGGCAGCTCATAAATGTTTTAAATAAATAAAATAATCCGTGCATTCTGCAAAAAAAATAAAAATAATAATTAACATGCTGATTTCCTACTTACCTTCAATACTTTATTAAATCTCCTTCCCAGGCCAATGTCCCACCCCTAGCTAGTATTGACCCTTAAGGGCCTAAAATGGTTTGGGGCCAGCATACCTTAAGGAACACCTTCTCCCATATGAACCTACCCAGGGCTTTTTTGGTAGAAAAAGCCCAGCAGGAACTCATTAGCATAACAGGCTCCTCCCAACAGCAGAAACGTATTAGCATATTAGGCCACACCCCTGACAGTGGAGCTCCCTCCCAGGATCGGTTTCCCCAGGTGCCCCATGGCTTGTGAGGCGCATGGGGAACCTGAGGGAAGAAAGGTAGTTTCTGGATCAGCGGGGCACCTGGGGAACCCCAGGAGGGGAGGCAGTTTAAACTTCCTTCCCTCCCTGGATTGGCATGGCTTGCCAGGTGCCCAGCAGCTTGCAAGGTGCCTGGGGAACCTGAGGTGGGGGAGGCTGTAGGCGTGGCCAACTCAGAAGCCAGCCGGAACTCTGTTCCTGTGCGTTCCTGCCCCCAAATAGCCCTGAACCTACACATCCACTCTGGTTATCATTGGATGCCCTGTTTTGGATGCCCCCTGCCACCTGATGCTAGATGGGTGGTGACTGGTGACCAATGCTCCCTCTAAGCTGTGGAGTCTTATGAGCAAAAATTCTACTTGGTGAGCTCCTGGCATTAAAGTTGCGAGCGAGCGATTTGGCTGCTCCATAAATTAGTTTGCTCTGGAGCCCTCCTTCCTGAGTGAAGACAAAAACGTGCGCGCTGGAGGCTAAAAAAAACGTGAGCTAGTTCACACTGACTCACTTTAGAGGGGACACTGCTGGTGACCCAGGTTGTGGCCTTCCCAGTCATGGCACCGGAACTTTGGAACTCCCTCCCCCAGAGAGATTCGTCTGTCTCCCTCTGTCATTATCTTCCGCCAGTGGGCGGGCGAAGGGTTTTTTGTTCTGTTTAGCATTCCCTTACTACGTGCTACTGGCCCTCCTCCCTGGTTTGGTATGCATGCATGTTTCTTTTTTGGGTATTTGTGTGTGTGTATGTGCCTGGAAGTCCTGGCTGACTTCTGGCAACTCCTAGTTTCAGAGAGGTGGCTTACTATTGCCTGCCTCTGGATCCCAGCCCTGGTATTCGGTCTCCCTTCCAAGTACTTGCCAGGGTCGGCCCTGCTTAGCTTCCGAGATCTGATGAGACTGGGCTTGCCTGGGCTATCCAGGTCCAGGCCACCTGCATGTTTCTATGTCTATATGTTTTTATTGTGGCTCAGTGGTTAAGATGCTGAACCTGCAGACCAGACGGTCTGTAGTTCGGCAGTTCGAGACCCGAGTGCCGTGTGACGGAGTGAGCTCCCGTCTCTGGCCCCAGCTCCTGCCAACCTAGCCATTCGAAAGCAAGACATTGCAAGTAGAGAAATAGGTACCGCTTTGGTGGGAAGGTAATAGGGCTGCCAAGTCCCCCGGTAGGGCGGGGGAAACACCGATTTTTAAAGCTTACCCCTGCTTTTTCAAAATTGGCCACCGGGGGAGGCAATGGCTGCCAGCAGGGGAATGTTGGAGCCTGCCCTGGCCTCTCCCTGCCAAGCCTGAACTTCTTAAAAGGAAAATGTCTGCAGAGAGCCTGCCCTGCAGTAAAAAGCCTCACCAGACATTTCCCCTTTAAGAGCAGAGCCAGCAAGAGAGCCCCACCCAGAGATTAAGGAGGGACTAGGCTCTTTTTACTGAAGGGCCTGCTTTTGCATGTGGCGTGCAAAGTTGCTGCTGGGGTAAGCTGCTGGGGTCTGCCAGCTCTTTTCCTTCTCTCTCTCTCTCTCCCTCCCCCTTTCTTTCTTTTTTCTGTCTGTCTGTTTGTCTCTCTCTCTCTGTCCCCATCCAGCAGAGGTCTATCAGTGGCTATTATTAGCCACAAGGTCTAAATGGAACCCTTTGTCTGGGGCAGTGATGCTCTGCATTCTTGGTGCTTGGGGGGCAACAGTGGGAGGGCTTCTGGGGTTCTGGCCCCGCTGCTGGACCTCCTGAGGGCACCTGGTATTTTTGGCCACTGTGTGACACAGAGTGTTGTACTGGATGGGCTGTTGGCCCGATCCACTGTGGCTTCTCTCCTGTTCTTATGATGTGAAAATCATATTTAGCACTTGTGTAGCACTTAGTGCTTCCTATTCTGCCGAGATGAGGAAGGATTCAGTAGGGCCGTTGCTCAGTGATAGAGCATCTGCTTGACATGCAGGAGGTATCAGCCTCTTCAGCTAAAAAAGGATCAGGTAATAGGTGACATTAAAGATCTCAGCCTGAGATCCTGGAGAGCCACTACCAGTCTGAGTAGTCAATACTGACCTTGATGGACCAATGGCCTGATTCAGTATTAGGAAACTTCATGAGTTCATGTGTCAGCATGTGGAAGCAACATCACAGGATGTGACATCACAAAATGATGTCACTTCCTTTCTCCTGGCTCCACCCCCAAAGTCTCCTGGTTCCACCCCAAAGTCCTCAGATATTTCCCAAGTTGGACTTGGCAGCCCTAGAAGGTAACAGTGTTCCATGCGCCTTGGCATTTAGTCATGCCGGCCACATGACCACGGAAAAGTCTTTGGACAATGCTATTTGTCTTGGAAATGGAGATGAGCACCACCCCCCAGAGTTGGATTCGACTAGCTTTCGAGCAAGGGAAACCTTTACCTTTACTAAATATTTATATATACATTAGATGTTACTTTAATGTCCGAAGTTTACCTCCTTGGGGATTCTATTTGGGTGGAAAGGTGGCATAGGAGTGTTTTAAATAAAAGAAACCTCTCTCTGTCTGTAGATGCCTATCGCAAATCTTTCATGCGCAAAAATTAAAAAGGACAAGCTGAACAAAGAGCGGGCCTATTTGGTAAACTGGAGTCTCTTTCCTTCCGGCGCTGATTTTTTTTGTTGTTGTTGCTTTTTTAACAAAGGAGGTCTTCAATTAGTGCCTCCGCTTGGAGGGCAAACCCTAACAAAAGAACCGGAGGACTATTTTTTTAAAGCATCAAGGAAGAACTTTTGAAAAAGCCACCCTGGATTCTAATCTAGCCTAAATAATTTGAAAAGCTTTTAAAAGAGGGCGGAGTGGTCGTTGGAGGAGAGGAAGGTGGCATTCAGCAATTTACGGCCACCCTTTGCTGAAAGGTTTACTTTAGCAAACCAAACACACTAAATCATGCCTGGATTTACTGCCCACTGCGCACAGTTTGTTTTCAGAGACTCCTCTGGAAAAAGCTGCTTCATCACAGATAAATGTAGTCGGAGAACAGGAGGAGAGATGGCATCCAGGAGTCAAGACCTCGTTCAGACAGGCAGCTGGCCTTGGGGACAGAAAAATACGTGCAAACACAAAGCTGAGTGACTGCAGTTGCAGTCCTAAAGGCAGGGTTGCCATGTCTGGGTTGGGAAATACCTGGAGACTTTGGGGGCGGATCCAGGAGAGGGCAGGGTTTGGGGAGGAGAAAAACCTCAGCATGGTACAATGCCATAGAGTCCACCCTTCAAAGCAGCCATTTTCTCCAGGGGAGCTGATCTCTCTCTGCTAGAAATCAGTTGTAAAAGCGGGGGATCCCCAGGCCCCACCTGGAGGCTGGCAACCCTACTTAAAGGATACTTTCCTATCTAAATACTGATATTAGCCCATATTGTTGGAAGCAATATGGATGTATAGGTTCCTATATCTACTGCTGGATAGAGTGTGATATAATTTTAAAAAACTGGAATATAATCAGGGGTCCGTTGGAGCTGGTGCACCACGGAGCGGCGCTCCGGGAGTGAAGACGCCAGGGGGCGGGCACATGATGAAGCCCTGCTCCCAGGCCACGGCAGGCCACCAGCCGCCGCCGGACCGGGGAGAAGCCCCGTCCCTACCCCCGCTCTCCTTTCCCGGGCCGCAGCAGGCTGCCACCGGCCCGGGGAGAAGCCCCTTCCCTCCCCCCGCTCTCCCTTCCCGGGCTGCAGCAGGCCACCGCCGGCCCAGGGAGAAGCCCCGTCCCCCCCGCTCACCATTTCTGGGCTGCGGCAGGCCGCCACCGGCCCAGGAAGAACCCCCTTCCCTCCCCCCTCACCATTCTCGGGCCACAGCAGGCCGCCAGCCTGGGGAGAAGCGCCCCTTCCCTCCCCCCCTCAGCATTCCTGGGCCGCGGGGGGCACATGATGAAGCCCCGCCCCCAGGCCACGGCAGGCCATCAGCTGCCGCCAGCCCGGGGAGAAGCCCCATCCCTCCCCTCACTCTCCTTTCCCGGGCCGCGGCAGGCCACCAGCCTGGGGAGAAGCACCCCTTCCCTCCCCCCTCTCAGCATTCCCGGGCCGCGGGAGGGAGAGAAAAGCTGGGCCTGAGTGGCATTAAGCCACCCAGACCCAAGCAAGAGCGAGGGGGGGAGGGAGGGAAACGCCGGCCTGTGTGGCTGAAAGCCACTCGGCCCGAGCAAGGGGGGGGAGAAGCACCTAGTCTGTCTGTCTTCCTTCCTTCCTTTCTTTCTTCTCTCTCTCTTCCCCCCACCTACCTACCTACCTTCCTGTTCCTTTCTTTCTTCCTTCCCCCCTTCCTTCCCCCCTTCCTTCCTTCCTTTCTTTCTTCTCTCTCCCCCCCCACCTACCTACCTTCCTTCCTTCCTGTTCCTTTTCTTCCTGTTCCTTTCCTTCCTTCCCCCCTCCCTCCCTCTTTCTTCTTTCCTTCCTTCTCTCTCTCTCCCCCACCTACCTACCTACCTGTTCCTTTCTTTCTTTCTTCCCCCTTCCTTCCCTCTCTTTCTTTCTTTCTTTCTTTCTTTTCTTTCTTTCTTTCTTCTCTCTCTCTTCCCCCCACCTACCTATCTACCTTCCTGTTTCTTTCCTTCCTGTTCCTTTCCTTCCTTCCTTCCCCCCTTCCTCCCTCTTTCTTTCTTTCTTTCTTTCTTTCTTTCTTCCTTCCCCCCTTCCTTCCTCCCTCTGTCCCTCTCTTTCTTTCTTTCTTTCCTTCTTCCTTCCTTCCTTCCTCCCTTCCTTCCTTCCTTCGCCATCAGATAGGCTTGCCAGCTCTGAGTTGGGAAATACCTTGGAGATTTTTGGGGTGGAGCCTGAGCGGTGAGTATTGCCTTCTGACACACTTCCGGTGACGTCAGGGGTGTGTGGCCTTCTGACACTTCCGGTGACATCAGGGGGTGTGGCATATGCAAATAAGTTATGCTAATGAGCTCCTGCACCTCTTTTTTTACGAAAGGACCCCTGAATATAATTATACAAAAAATAGCCCTAATTACAGGTCATACTCTTGGAGCTGACACTAGAATCCTTATTTTTAAATTACAAGATAGACAAAATTTGCCCATATCAACGAAGTGTAACAATCACAACATTACTGACAATAGCTAAAACGACCATGGCCCATTGCTGGAAAAGCTCGATAGCTCCTCCACTCTCTTTGTGTCATAGGAAATTATGGGATCATTACACAATGGCAAAGATAATTGAACAATCGAATGTTAAAGCTATAGAGAAGTATAAATCAGATTCTGAGTCTATTTGGTACCCTATTTTGAACTATTTAGAGCAACATGGTAAAACTGTTTTAATTGCCGGATCTATATAGATTAGTTGCAATTTTTAATTTGTAATGTATAATAGAAATAATATAAGCATATGAAATTGGATATTACTTATTGATAGTTCCTTTTAATTTGTTGTGCATAATTTTATTTGTTTGTAACCATTTGTGCAATAAAATTTAATTTAAAAAAGAGGACACTTTCCTAGGAGTAAGCCCTAATGAGTAACGGGATTTATTTCCAAGTATACTGTGATGGCTCAGAGGTTAAGATGCTGAGCTGCAGACCGGAAGGTCGGTAGCTTGGCAGTTCGAGACCCGAGTGCCATGTGATGGAGTGAGCTCCCGTCTCTGGCCCCAGCTCCTGCCAACCTAGCAGTTCAAAAGCAAGAAACTGCAAATAGATAAATAGGTACTGCTTCGGTGGGAAGGTAACAGCGTTCCATGCGCCTCGGCACTTAGTCATGCCGGCCACATGACCACAGAGAAGTCTTTGGACAGCGCTGGCTCTTCGGCTTGGAAACGGAGATGAGCACTGCCCCCTAGAGTCCGATTCGATTGGCTTTCGAGCCAGGGAAACCTTTACCTTATACCAGGTTAGGACCACTCCCTGTGACTTTTACACATCTAATCAAGCTTGATCTATTAAGTCAACATTTCAGTCCACTGAACAGGTATCACTTACCTGTTGAAAATAATTTTTGGCGCAAGCATCTAACCATACGTGGCCAGCTCTGCTGCCCAGACCAAAAATGGTGCGTGATGGCCACCACCTTAGAAGAGGCATCTTTCCCAACTCGGTCACACAGGAGAGAATGCTTCTAAGGAGGACCCCTGCTTATGGCACAGGTATACAAAGGGTTGCCAGCTCAGGGTTGGAAAATTCCTGGAGATCTGAAGGTGGAAGTCAGGATTTAAGGAAGGACAGGTGCTCAGCCAGAAAGACACTGATAGCAGCTGCCCAAGGAAATGCAGTCAGGACCATTTGAAGTCTTCCTCGTTACGCATCGGCTGCCGGACAACTAAATCTTCATGTCGTTCATGTTATTTAATGGAACCGTTTTATTAAATGTTGTAACATTTTAAAGATGAAACCCATGAAACACCAAGCACCAAGTGGGACCAGGCTGACTTCCTAACTATTCATTTAAAAGAATTAAGGCCTCCACTATTTCCTTTATATCTTCTTAAGAAAAAGGGCTAAGAACAAAAAGCCACCAGTCGGGGAAAAGGACTGGAATATCTCCAAAGAGGCCTGAATGAGCCCCTAACCATGGCTATGACCCTGCATTGCCTTTCCCTTCAGACTATTTTTGGGAGATATTGCAAGGCAGCTCTGTACCCACACTCCCCCCCCCCCCATCCTGAAGTACAGGATTAGGCCAGTTTGCCTTGGGGCGCAGGAAGATATTTGCCTCCCCTGGGCCCTTATTGGTCACTGTGGGGACCCATATTGGTGTCTACGGGGATTTTTAAAAAAAATTACTTTGCCTATTGTAATGGTTCAGTGAAGGCTGAGATTCCAGACACTCTAAACCAGACAACTGAATCGGACATAACTTGCATAGACAGGGCCAGAAAACAGGAATTAAATACAGGGGTCATTTCATAGAAAAAGAGGTGCAGGAGCTCATTAGCATAACTCATTTGCATAACTCATTTGCATATGCCACCTCCCTTCACATACCGGAAGTGTGTCAGAAGGCAACACCCACCCCTCAGGCTCCACTCCACTGGTGAGTGAAACTGACCTGCTCTTCCTCCATTCCCTTCCCCATCCGATACTTTGTGCAATAAAAATAAGTGTCAAGAACACACCCTCATTCTCTTCCTGCTCCCTTGAAACCACCAGGTTTCAAGTAGACTTGAGATACCCAGGACATGTGCACCACCCATCCCTTTCCCTTCCCCTCCCCACAACAAGACACCCTGTGAGGTAGGTGGGGCTGAGAGAGGTCTTTTGAGAACTGCTCATGAGAGAACAGCTCTGAGAGAACTTGTGACTGGCCCAAGGTCACACCAGCAGCTGCATGTGGAGGAGTGGGGAATCAAACCCGGTTCTCCCAGATTAGAGTCCAACTCCTGACCACTACATCAAACTGATGGGGTGGAAGCTGCTGAAGGGTTGGTGAAATTTCTCCAGTACTTATGTGCCATGTGCCCAGATAAAAAATGGTATCCTTAGAAAATTTATATGCCACCTTGAGCAAGTCTCTGGAAAAGCAGCACACAGTCATAAAAGGAATAATGATAAAATGATCAATATTAAAACAAAACATTAAAAACAATAAAGACCCTAGCAGGGCTTTCCCTGGGGCGCTGCGCCTCTGCACTGCTCGGGGAAGCCGAAGAGGGGGCGGGGCTTAGTCATGTGCCCGCCCCCTGGGCTCCTCACTCCCGAAGCTGCGCTCCTGTGCGCTCCCGCTCCAACGGACCCCTAAATGAAGTAGCTGGAATTGGTTTGGAGTCTGGTAGGGTTGCCAAGTCTGGGTTGGGAAACACCTGGAGATTTTGGGGGGTGGAGCCTGGGGAATTGAGGAACCTCAGCAAGGTATAACTCCACACAGTCCACCTTCCAAAGTAGCCATTTTCTCCAGGGGAACTGATCTGTATTGTCCAGAGACCAGTTGTAATTCAGGGAAATCTCCAGGCCCCACCTGGAGGCTGGCAACCCTAGCTCTGAGGCATCGCTTGTGGTGAAGGAGAAACCCTCAGCCAATCCTCACAGGGCTCCTGGGTTACTGCCTTGAGGCCTAAGCACCTCACCTACCCAGAGCCAAAGAACTAACTCAGCTGTGAAAGCCAGGAGTAGTCTGATTTAACCACTTCTGGGCTCACAGCAGGGTGAGCCGGCCCACGCAAGGGATGTCTCAGCCACCCAGCCACCCACTCAATTTGTCAAAGAATGATCCCCCCCCCCATGCAGATTCTTTGTGCTCTGTACACAAAACAGCAGCGAAAGGAACTTACTTCTCTTACCAGTACTGTCTCTTGAGGGGGAGGACTCAACCCAGAACATTGGCAGTACCACTGTGGCCACTTTTCTTACCAGCATTTTCCACCTGCTTGCTTGCACCCAATGCATAATAATTACCAAGACTTCCCCCAAAGAATCCTGGACATTGGAATGTATTAAGGATGTAAACATGGCTGCCATTCCCCTGAGGGAGGGCTGCCCGCTTTAAGGGCCCCCGATCTGCCGGCCTGGATCTGGCCGGTGGAGGGAACCCTGGCCCCAAGGCGCCATGTTTGGGCCAACATGCCTGGCACCCAGAGGTGGCATCACGCAGGGCAGGTTGCGAAAGGACGCTCTATCATTTGAGGAAAGACATGTTTTTTCCTCAAATGATAGAGGCCCCACCCACAACATGTCCCATGCAATGATGTCACTTCTGGTTGATGTTATCATGGCATGCACACTTTGCGCGCACGCCAAAGAGCTCCCAACAAAGAAGAAGAACCCCCATGCTGGCAGCCAGGTAAAGCAAGGGTCCCAACATGCAGGGGTCCATTGGAGCCGGAGCACACAGGAGCGCAGCTCCGGGAGTGAGGAGCCCAGGGGGCGGGCACATGACCAAGCCCCGCCCCCTCCTCGGCTTCCCCGAGCAGTGCAGAGGCGCAGCGCCCCGGGGAAAGCCCTGCTGGGGTCTCTATTGATTTTAATGTTTTGTTTTAATATTGATCATTTTATCATTGTTCCTTTGATGACTGTGTGCTGCTTTTCCAGAGACTTGCTCAAGGTGGCATATGAATTTTCTAAGTATACCATTTTTTATCTGGGCACATGGCACATAAGTACTGGAGAAATTTCACCAACCCTTCAGCAGCTTCCACCCCATCAGTTTGGTGTAGTGGTCAGGAGTTGGACCCTAATCTGGGAGAACCGGGTTTGATTCCCTGCTCCTCCACATGCAGCTGCTGGTGTGACCTTGGGCCAGTCACAAGTTCTCTCAGAGCTGTTCTCTCATGAGCAGTTCTCCAAAGACCTCTCTCAGCCCCACCTACCTCACAGGGTGTCTTGTTGTGGGGAAGGGAAGGGATGGGTGGTGCACATGTCCTGGGTATCTCAAGCCTACTGGAAACCTGGTGGTTTCAAGGGAGAAGGAAGAGAATGAGGGTATGTTCTTTACGCTTATTTTTATTGCACAAAGTGTTGGATGGGGAAGGGAACGGAGGAAGAGCAGGTCAGTTTCACTCACCTGTGGAGTGGAGCCTGAGGGGTGGGTGTTGCCTTCTGACACACTTCCGGTATGTTAGGGGTGGCGGCATATGCAAATGAGTTATGCTAATGAGCTCCTGCACCTCTTTTTCTACTAAATGAACCCTGCCAACATGTAAAGCAGGAGTCCCAACACAGCACCTGTTGACACCTTTCTTGGTGCTCACCAAGAGTTTTTAGAAAGTGGGCAGGGCCAGGTGGGGCCACCAGCTGTGCAGATTTGGCAGCAGCTGCCACCACAGCCGAAGGATCTTCGCTGTGTGACTGAAGGTAAGCTGTGACGGCCATTTTGTGGCTGGCTCCGCTTCCTGTGGCAGCCATTTTGTGGCAGCCATTTTGCGGCTGTGCCCACCACACTGTGTCAGAATTCCAAAGGTGCTCCCAGGCTCAAAAAAGATTGGGGACCCTGATGTAAAGAATTATATTATATTATATTATATTATATTATATTATATTATATTATACTGCTCCAAAGCCCTTCTTGCAGGCCATGGTGGGGAGGGTGCCAAACCATATCTATGGTGCAAACATCCCACCTGCTACTGAAGCAGCAGAGAGGCTCAGTAACCAGCGGGTCCCTCGGGCAGTTCTGCTGTTCCTAATAAATTGCATGGATAAGCTGCTTGATCCATTATTCAGAAAATAGTCACCCTACAAAAGAGTGCCCAATTCTACCATACACATCCTACATTATCCCGTTGTGGCGCAGTTCTTAATCCACGTGAAAGATGTACCAACAAGAGCATTAATCCAAACACATCAATTCTTAATAGGAATATCCTCTGACACATGTATTAGAACTCTTGGAGGAAGGAAACTGGCCAAAATAATTCAAAGGCCCCCCAGCAATACTTGACTTCGGCTGTGCTTTTCATGCCGGGTGACGTCTCCTTCAAGAGACGTACACGGCAGGATTCTCTTTCTTCTAGTTCCCATCCTTGGTTTCAAATCTTTTGTGGCTAAGCTACCAAAATACTTTCATTCCCCGAACCCTTTTCACCTCGGGACACGGACTCACATCCATCATGTCACAGTAAAATGAGATTTATGGGTGGTGGGGGTGGGGGAGAAACATTCATCCATAATGCAAAGCCACTGTCCTGAGGAAAAATAACTCCGCCTCGGCTCAGACACGGCTGAAGAATTACTAGGCCAAAAGCAGCCAGGGGGGTAATGTGAAAGGAAGAAAAGAGAGGTTACGCCCCTCGCTAGAATCCACAGAGGGTGAAGGGTTTGGCTCTTGGAGAGGGGTTTTGCGCAGGCAGCTGAAAGGAAAACCTGCTCTACAAAAAGGTGGAGGAGTCAAAAACGTCCGCAAAGATCTCCATACCTGAGTACAATCTGGTACTCGAAGCACTAAAGTATAAACATCTACCACCGCTCCTTTCCATCCCCCAGTGCTAGACCCCAAACACTAACAACACCCGTGGATCTCTCGCAACTCAGAGTGGCTGAGAAGCATCTCTGGGAACCAGAGGAGGAAGGGCTTCCATGCTCTATCACACTTGTCGCATGCCCCATTACTAGTAACATCTAGACCAGGCGTCCCCAACGTGGTTCCCCTTGGGTGCCATGGCACCTGCAGATATTTCTCCTGGCACCCGCCAAGGGTTTTTCAAAAGTGGGCAAAGCCAGGTGGGACTTACGCCCAGCAAGATTTCTGACTGGCAGTTTGGTTGGCAGCACAGGTTTTCAAAAATACTGCTTTGGCGGCAGCTGCCACCACTGTGCCACCCAAGGAAAGCTGTGGCAGCCATTTTCTGGCAGCCATTTTGGCTCAAGAAGTTTTGGGGACCCTGATCTAGAGTAAAAACTGAAGAAGAAGAGGAAGAAGAGGAAAAAGAGGGGGAAGAGGAGGAGAAGGAGGAAGAGGAAGCAGTTGTTTTTCATTACCCTGCTTTTCACTACCCAAAGGTGTCTCGGAGTGGCTTCCAATCGCCTTCCCTTCCTCTCCCCACAACGAACTTCCTATGAGCCAGGTGGGGCTGAGAGAGCTCTGAGAGAATTTGTGACTGCCCCAAGGTCACCCAGCTGGTTGCATGCGGAAGAGTGGGGAATCAAACCTGGTTCTCCAGATTAGAGTCCGCTGCTCTTAACCACTACATCACACTGCCTCACCAAAGAGGCTACAGCTTAGTAGTTAAGTATGATTACTGCTTACGGGTTGTTTAACTATTGTTGTCTTACGCTGCTTTTGGTTAAATATTGTATTATTGTTAAAACTAATATGTTGATGTTTGGATTGTTATATTTTTTCAATAAATAGGGGAGGGAGGGAGGGAGGAGGGGGCAGGGCCAGATGGGGCTGTTGCCCAGAAGGACTTCTGATTCGCTGAGCAGATTTTTTAAAAAAAAATGTTTAGAAATCATCCCTTCCTGTGACAGGGAGTTCCACAGTTTAACTATGCCTAATAGCTGTCTGATATCTCTCCACCCATAATTTAAACCCATCACAGTAAGTCTTATCCTCCACTACCAACTGAAGTAACATCCAACCTTCCTCCACATAACAGCCCTTCAAAGACTTTAAAAGGATAATCTTATCCCCCCCTCAACCTCCTCTTCCCAAACCTGAACATCCTCAGTCCCCACAGCTGGGGGGAGTTCCACAGTTTAACTATGTACTATGTGAAGAAGTGCTTCCTTTTGTCTGTCCTAAATCTCCTACCAATGCTCCCTCTAAGCTGTGCAGTCTTGTGAGCAAAAATTCTACTTTGTGAGCCACTGGCATTAAAATTGTGAGCGAGCGATTTGGCTACTGCATCAATTAGTTCACTCTGGAGCCATCCTTCCTGAGCTAAGACAGAACTGTGTGAGCCGGAGGCTAAAAAACTGTGAGCTAGCTCACAGTGACTCGGCCTAGAGAGGACACTGTCTTCTACCCTTCAGCTTTAGTGGATGACCCAGGGTTCAAGGATTACAGGACAGAGAGAAAGATGACTTTGGAGGGCCAACCAACAGGGCACAGAGGCCGAGGCCTGCTTCTAATGTTGCCTCGAAGCACTAGAATCATAGCAGCATAGAACCATAGAGTTGGAAAGGGCCCTACAGGCCATCTAGTCCGACCCCCTGCTTGATTCAGGATCAGCCGAGAGCATCCCTGATGAGTGTTTGTCCCTCAACCTCCTCTTCCCAAACCTGAACATCCTCAGTCCCCACAGCTGGGGGGAGTTCCACAGTTTAACTATGTACTATGTGAAGAAGTGCTTCCTTTTGTCTGTCCTAAATCTCCTACCAATGCTCCCTCTAAGCTGTGCAGTCTTGTGAGCAAAAATTCTACTTTGTGAGCCACTGGCATTAAAATTGTGAGCGAGCGATTTGGCTACTGCATCAATTAGTTCGCTCTGGAGCCATCCTTCCTGAGCTAAGACAGAACTGTGTGAGCCGGAGGCTAAAAAACTGTGAGCTAGCTCACAGTGACTCGGCCTAGAGAGGACACTGTCTTCTACCCTTCAGCTTTAGTGGATGACCCAGGGTTCAAGGATTACAGGACAGAGAGAAAGATGACTTTGGAGGGCCAACCAACAGGGCACAGAGGCCGAGGCCTGCTTCTAATGTTGCCTCGAAGCACTAGAATCATAGCAGCATAGAACCATAGAGTTGGAAAGGGCCCTACAGGCCATCTAGTCCGACCCCCTGCTTGATGCAGGATCAGCCGAGAGCATCCCTGACGAGTGTTTGTCCAGCTGCTGCTTAAAGACTGCCAGCAAGGGGGAACTCACAACCCCCCTAGGCAGCTGAGGCCACTGTTGCACAACTCTGACTGTCAAAGAGTTTTTCCCAGCACAATAAAAAGCAGAGGCCTTACCCTGCCAACAAAAGTCCGTATGGTCAAAGGGATGGTATTCCCAGTAGTAATATATGGCTGCGAGAGTTGGACTATAAGGAAGGCCGAGCGCCGAAGAACAGATGCTTTCGAATTGTGGTGCTGGAGAAGACTCTTGAGAGTCCCTTGGACTGCAAGGAGGTCAAATCAGTCAACCTTAAAAGAAATCAACCCTGACTGTTCCCTGGAAGGCCAGACTCTGAAGCTGAAGCTCAAATACTTTGGCCAGCCACCAAGTGAGAAGGGAGCACTCCCTGGAGAAGGCCCTGACGCTGGGGAAGACTGAAGGTCAAAGAAGAAGAGGACGGCAAGGGATGAGATGGCTGGACAGTGTCATCAATGCAACAAACATGAAGTTGAGCAAACTCCGGAGGACAGTGGAAGACAGGAGGGCCTGCCGTGATGTGGTCCAAGGGGTCGTGAAGAGTCAGACTTGACTGAGTGACTGAACAATAACAACAAGGTCCAACTGGTACCTCCCCAACCTTAATTTAAACTCATGATTGCAAGTCCTCTCCTCTGCTGCCAACAGGAACAGCTCCCTGCCCTCCTCTAAGTGACACAGCCCTTCAGATACTTCAGGAGAGCAATCATCTCCCCCATCAACCTCCTCTTCTCCCAGGTCCCTCAGCCTTTCCTCCTATGGCTTCTTAGTCTCCAGGCCCCCGATCATTCTCTTCTGCACCCGCTCCATTCTGTTCACATCCCTTTTGAAATGAGGCACACGGAGGCTGACTGCCTCTGGAAATGAAGGTTCTCTTTAGTAACCGTGGCTAGTAGCCATTGCTGGACCTCTCCCTTTACAAATCTGTCTAACCCCTTTGAAGCTATCTACCCTCACGGCCATCACGACATCCACTGGCAGTGCACAGACGTGGAATTTGGATTGTTTTGCTTTAAAAAAAAATCGAAAGGAGAGAGGACAAGGGGGGAAATCAAGAGTAGCAGCAGCTGCCAATAATCCTCACTTCATTCTGATAAAACCAGAAAAGGGCTGTTAATATAGATTTAAACACTGTTGTTACTAGACCAGAAGTGCTGCGTTTAATTACATAACAGTTTTTTAAAAACTTTCGCAAGAAGCAAAAGGTTACTATTAATGAGAGCCTCACCAATTAGCCTTTAATCGAGAACTTGGAGGAGGGGAAATGTCCCCTAAAAGTTGGCCTTTGATCATGACACCCTCCATGAGAGGTGGCTTACCCTTGCCACTCGGTACTTACTCAAAGAACGCCTACAAGAACAGCTTTCCAGAATCCGATGGAAACGCAACTGCTGTCCTCAATCAAACGAAACCCCAATCTGAAGTTCAGCTCTCTCTTTAAAGCAGAAAAACATGGATTTCCACAGGACTGGAGGCACCCAATAAACTGAAAGTTCCACAATTTGGCATCTCTGTTAAAAGGATCTCAAGGTAGCTAGGGAATGGTCGTGCCCACTCCCTGAAGAGCGTCTGCCAAAGTACACACAGCAATAGCAAATCTCGGTTTTCAAAAAAATGCAGGAAACTTCTGACGGAGAAGGGAAAAGAAGACAGCAGACCTTCCGAGCATGAACTTTGCAACTGAATATCAAACGAGCCAAGAATAACTTTGCCCCTTGCTTCCTTGCGAGACTGAGGCCAGAGGTCTTAGATATCTGATTTTTTAAGAGGCACCAACGTACTGGCCGAGACAGGGAAGAAGCGGGTTTTTTTAATTTCAAGCAAAACCCTGAAGGCTACACGCACTCCCTCCTCAGACTTTAGATCTGGAAGAAAATTGCTTGGAGGACTCTGGACAGATAATGCAAGCTGAGAAGGATAAGACATGTCGGAGATGTGTGTCTGTAGGACGAACACTGCTATACGAACACTAGCCATGTTTATTTACATTATTTATCGTCTGCCATTCTTGCCAACACTCAAGAAGGATTACAAAATTGCTGTCCCAAATCTAACATGAATACCTTTGCCGACTTTGAACAAGAATATATTTTTTAGCAGTTTATGACTCTGGTTGCAAAAACAGTGAAGACAAATAAATAAGAGTATCTTTTGGGGCAGGATGGAGAACTCACAGCAACTTCATTTTCCAGTTGCGATTCCAAGCCATGGTTGTCAGTGCAGGGCTGGGATCAACACAGCACTCAAAGGCAGCCATCTTAGGCCAAATCCGAAGCTGTAGGTTCTTCAGAGCAAGCGGCTGTTGTGGCTAAACAACTAGTTCTTCAAAGACAGAAGGCAAAGTCCTCTCCAGAATTTTTTCTAAAATGCATTTACATTATTTATAGTCTACTTCGGACTCAAGGTGGATTACACAAAGGGAGTCAATAAGATCAGCAGGACAGGACATTAAATGAACAATACAATAGGAATTAGGTTTGCAGAACCAACCAGGAGTCCAAAAGCAGAGCTAAAGCAAAGCGTAAGTATTGACGACACATCAAATGATGCAAAAATTACATAGGCAGATCCTAGTTTGGTGAGCCAGTTTGGAGAGCCAGTTTGGTGTAGTGGTTAGGAATGTGAATTCCCCACTGCTCCACTTGCAGCTGCTGGGGTGACCTTGGGTCAATCACAAGTTCTCTAAGAGCTGTTCTCTCAAGGGCAGTCCTCAAAAGAGCTTTCTCTCAGCCCCACCTACCTCACAGGGTGTCCATTGTGGGGAGAGGATGGGAAAGGAGTATGTAAGCCACTCTGAGACTCCTTCAGGTAGTGAAGGGAATAAATCTAATCTCCTCCTCCTCCTCCTTTTCTTCTAATTTCAGCAAGTTATACACAGTACTATAGACCACAGTCCCAAATACTTTATCCAAGTAACACTGATGAATTATTTAGTACAGTGTGACTCTACTGCCTGCAGAGAAAAATCCTCTGGAATAATTCCGTTTTCCATAGTTTGTGGAAACCCAGGAGAGGGGGAGCCTTCCTGACCTCCTCAGGCCGGCCAGTCCATAAATTGGGGGCCACAACAGAGAAGGCCCTGTACGGGCAATCATGGATTTTGCCACTTTTCAGGTTGGCACCTGCAGAAGGCCTTGCTCAAATGAGCAAAACTGTCATGGCAGAACACAGGAGGAGAGACATGCTTGAATTTAACAGGTGAGATACAGGTGAGATATGACTGTTCCCTGTTAGACTCTAATCTGGGAGAACCGGGTTTGATTCCCCACTCCTCCACATGCAGCTGCTGGTGTGACCTTGGGTCAGTCATAAGTTCTTTCAAGCTGTTCTCTCAAGGACAGTTCTCAAGAGAGCTCTCTCAGCCCCCCCTGCCTCACAGGGTGTCTGTTAATAATAATAATATACTTTATTGTCATTGTACATAGTACAATGAAATTAAAAAGTGCCATCATTCAGTGACTCACAACATATAATCATGCGCACTCACACAGACATTCACTACTGCTTCTCCCTTGTGATTTACATAGCAACCAAACCACTGTTACCCCCAGATTTCGGTCTCATGCAGCATTCAGGGCAATAATAGCTCTCGAGTAAAAACTGTTTTTAGTCTACTTGTCCTTGTTTTGATTGTCCTATATCTTCTGCCCGAAGGCAGCAGTTCAAACAAAGAATATGCAGGATGTGATAAATCCTGTAGGATGTTCTTCACTTTTTTCAGACATCGAGAACTGTACAGTTCCTCCAGAAGTGGGAGAGGGGAAGGGAAAGGAGATTGTAAACCGCTCTGAGACTCCTCTGGGTAGTGAAGGGCGGGGTATAAATCCAATCTCTTCTCTTCTCTTCTTCTAATCTGGCTCTTACGGCACTCTTTTCTACTTTTATAATACCACTTCCTGCATTGTTTGACATATTTAATACTTTTCTATGTTGTTTCTAATACTTTTCTATGTCGTTTCTAATTCGATTGCATTGTCTTGCACTGCCTAATCCACCTTCAGGCTCAGTCAGAAAGGCCAGCTATATATTTTTCTAAAAATTAAATTTAAATAATGGCCAAAAAATTCTTTTCAGAGCATCTGCCAAATGAAGCATTGTCATCACAAGCATGAGGTCTAGAACCTTTTTAACAAACCAAATCCACCAAAGGCCTTTGAGAGGATGCCTTTTCGAAAAGCGACAAGACAAAGTCACAGGAGTTGGCAACCCCGCAAATTTAAATTATGGCATGCGTGTAGTTAGCGACATAATTAGCCGCATAACTCACGCGTGCCACCGCTGCCCGACAGACTTTGCCACGTTTAAGCGGACCTTCTCCGACACGGAGTATCCATCATTCCTTATCAGGAGAGCAGGCCCGGGAACAGTAGCAGCACAACCGACTATTAATTCCATGAAATGCAATTTCCAAACTACATTTTAATGTGCTATTTACGGGAAGGCTCTCTCTGTACTACTCGCGTTTCTTGGGGGACGTCAATCTCATCCTTGTTATTTTAACCATGGCTTAAAGAAAAATTAAAACGAGCCCAGTAGCTCCAGAGGCAAAAAATGGAGACCGTTATGTGATTCATCAGGGGAAAAAAGTGATCGCCTCAGAAATAACCAGCTGAAATGGTACCCCCCGGAAGAGCCCCAAAGTAGCATCCTGAGGCCCGAATACCTCCTTAGGATCCACCACAAGAACCTGCAAGCCTCCTTCCGTCTCCTCCCTTAAGCCAGGGGTCCGCAACACAGTGTCCGTGAGCATCCTGAGGCCCAACAAGTTTTTTTAGAAAATGAGTGGGCCAGATGGGGATTCTCATTGACCTCTGGACATTTGACTGGGTGTGTAGATTTTAAAAAAACATTGGTTGATTTCACATTACTTTTTTAAACCGCATGGTTTCCGTTATTGGCCCATCATGGAGGAAACCGGTACAGGGACGACTGTTTCACACAGCATTTCCCTTCTGATGAGGAGCCGTCTCTGAAGCTCTGTGGCCATTTCAAACTGTGCCACTTTCTCTTCCCACCACATCAGATCAGTGGATCTGATGCGGTGGGAAGAGAAAGTGGCACAGTTTGAAATGGCCACAGAGCTTCAGAGACGGCTCCTCATCAGAAGGGAAATGCTGTGTGTCATAGAGCTCCCAATAAAAATGTCCCCCCCCCAAACCCTCTCAGGGAGACCGGGCGCGCGGAAGAAAATGGGGGGAAAAGAAAGCGGCACAGTTTGAAATGGCCACAGCGCCTCAGAGACCCTTACCGGAAGGGAAATGCTGTGTGAAACAGCCGTCCCTGTACCCGTTTCCTCTACGACGGGCCAGTAATGGAAACCATGCGGTTTTAAAAAGGTAATGTGAAATCGACCCTGATCTAAGTCCTGCCCTACCGCCTCATGCCATCTTTTAACAGAGGTCTCACAACAGCCTATAATAAATGGATAATGAACAGATCAAAGTTTGAGTGTGTGCACATGAAAGCTAATACCCAGAATTAAATTTTGTGGGTCTTAAAGGTTCCACTGGGCTCAAACTTTGTTCTGTTGCTTCAGACCAACACGGCTACTCACCTGAATGGACAATGAACAGTCACTATTTATTTATTTATATACTTATTTATTTATTTTATTGGATTTGTATCCCACCCTCCCCACATAGCAGGCTCAAGGCAGGCTCCATCAAACACAATGCACAAACAATTTAAAGCAGTTAAAAATACATCAGAGAAAACACAGTGCAATTCCTACATGTCTACTCAGAGGCTCAACATGTGGCCTATCACAAATTGGGTTCCAGATGTTACACAGATCTGATCCTCCAAAGGGGAGGCCCAACAGATCGATAAAAGGGGGACGCCCACTACCTCAGCTAAAAGCCTGGTGGAAGAGCTCCGTCTTGCAGGCCCTGCGGAACTGTAAGAGGTCCCACAGGGCCATCAAATGGGAGCTCATTCCATCAGGTAGGAATGAGCTCATTCCGCTAGTTGAGGCAAAACGGATGTCCCTGGGGCTGCGGCCCATCAGCTGATGCTGAATAGCAGATCGTAACACTCTTCGGGGTTACCTCTAGAAGTAATAAGAGTCTCTCCTTTACAAATCCTAGCCTAGAATCATCGATTTAAACAACTGGAAGGGGTCTAAAGACCACCCAGTCCAACCCCCTGCCCCATTGCAGGATGACCTGAAATACCCTGTCAAATCAATGTCCAATCTCTGCCTAAAAACCTCCCAGGAGAGGGAACCTGCAACATGCCTAGGCAACTGAACTGAATTGCACTTATTGTCAAAAAGCTTTGCCTAATAGCTGTCTGATATCTCTCCACCCATAATTTAAACCCATCACAGTAAGTCTTATCCTCCACTACCAACTGAAATAGCATCCAACCTTCCTCCACATAACAGCCCTTCAAAGACTTTAAAAGGATAATCTTATCCCCCCCCCCCAACCTCCTCTTCCCAAACCTGAACATCCTCAGTTCCCACAGTCTTTCTGCACAGGCTCAGTCTCCGAGACCCTGATCGTCCTCGTCGGTCTCCTCTGCACCCCCTCTAAAGATTCTATGGGCAGCCAGTTTGGTGTAGCGGTTAGGAGCGCGGATTCTAATCTGGGAGAACCGGGTTTGATTCACCATGCCTTCACATGCAGCTGCTGGTGTGACTTTGGGTCAGTCATAAGTTCTCTCAGAGCGGTTCTCTTAAAAGCAGTCCTCAAAAGGGCTCTCTCAGCCCCACCTGCCTCACAGGGTGTCTGTTGTGGGGAGGGGAAGGGAAAGGAGATTGTAAGCCACTCTGAGACTCCTTCGGGTAGTGAAGGGCAGGGTAGAAATCCAGTCTCCTCCTCCTCTTCTTCTTCCCTCCTAGAAAAAGGCCTTGAGAACTGGCCACAATAATCCAAATGTAGTCTGACCAGAGATAGGTTTACCAAGTCCCCCTGGCCATTGGTGAGGGGTGGGGGATAGTACGGTTGCCAGCTCATGGTTGGGAAACATCTTGGAGATTTGAGGATGGCGCCTGGAGAAGACAGGAACCTCAGTGGGGCACCACACAATGGAGTCCACCCTCCAAAACATTAATTTCCTCCAAGGGAACTGATCTCTGTAGTCTGGAGGTGAGCTGTAATTCCAGGGGATTGGCATCCCTATCACATTTTGTGTCCTAGGCAAAACACAAGTCTTGAAACAGCAAGAAGAAGACTATAACATGAAGAAACTAAAATACTGGAATACAGTGGGCACTTCACAGAGATACGGTATAATGTACAAGAAAAGGGACCCGCGATACTCGCGGTGGGGAGGAGGATTTCACGGCTGAGGAGGAAGTGGCCACAGGTAAGCTTCCCCCCCCCCCCCCGGCACCGGAAGCGAGGCCCGAGTGACTCCCAGCCACCAGGCCCACCAAGCCTCCCCCCCCCCCCGGCACTGGTGGCGAGACCTAGGTGCCTCCCAACCACCAGACCCGCCACCGATTTTCCCCCACCCCCCGGGCAGTGGCAGTGAGGCTTGGGCACCTCCCAGCCACCAGGCCTGCCACCGAGTTCCCAGAGCATTCTGTATGCATGTGTAGGGAATGCTCTTTTACTTGGGGGGGGGGGGATTTAAATATCCCCCATATAGTTTTTTAAGTTTTCAGATTTTTCTGCACACTTGGGGAGTCCCTTGGGGAGTTATGAAGTTTGAAACTTAAAACTTAAATGCTGAATACAGTTGTACCCTTGCGGAAATAATAATTATTGTATTTTATAGATAATACCTTAAAGTCCCCCAAGTGTGCAGGAAAATCTCTTTGCCCCCCCCCCAAGTGACCCCGATGCGCGGATTTAGATATCCACATGCACAGGGGACACTTGGCTATTAGTATATAGATTATTTCCTTGCTGGTGGTGGAAAGTGTTGTCAAGTTAAAGCTGCTTCATGGCGACCCTCATGGGGGTCACAAGGCAAGAGACATGCAGTGGTTCCCCATTGCCTGCCTCTGCATAGCAACCCTGGACTTCCCTTGGGGTGAGGCCTGGGGATCTCCCGCTTTGAAGGGTGGCCTCTATGGCACTGTACTATGGCACTGTCCCTCTACTATTTATCTGGATTCTCCAGTTCGAATTGTATTAGCTACAACTAATCCAGAGAAGGGAGCACCCACCAAATGAGAAGGGAGCCCTCCCTGGAGAAGACCCTGATGCTGGGAAAGACTGAAGCTCAAAGAAGAAGGGGACGGCAAAGGATGAGATGGCTAGGCAGTGTCATCGATGCAGCAAACATGAAGTTAAGCAAACTCAGGAGCACGACGGAAGACAGGAGGGCCTGGCGTGATGTGGTCCTTGGGGTGGCGAAGAGTCGGATTCGACTGTGCGACTGAACAACAACAACAACCCAGCAACCCAGACCCAAATCTTTGAAGCAAGCACATCTAGCCTGGCCCAACAGAAAAGCATTAGAGAAATGTTTTATATCAAACCAACCCTGGCAATCAATTTCTTGGAGGAACATAAGCCGTAATTCTGAGTTGCCGGTCATACACACGGCAGACAGCTAAAGCTGTATCCTATAGAAGAAGGTAAAGAACAACTGCCAAATACATACGGATGCAAAAGTCTCCACTTTCGTAATATCCCGGGCAGCACTGCGACCGTCGGCGATACATCGTCCTGAGCCCCCTCCGGTATGCCGTTTTGTAGCTTATTCTAAATTGCAAGATAGGGGGAGGGAAAGTGGAAATCAATGCCTACGGTCAGAATTATATTTGAATTATGTTAACTGCAAGAAAGTCACGATCGACAGTCTAAAACGGGCAACAGCTTTTGTTATTAAAAGATGTTCAAAAGAGATCCATGAATAAATGTCTCTGTTACAAAAAAATGCAAATTGCGAATTGTGAATGCAACTCCCAAACAGCTTTCATTGCCGTGGGAAGAGAGCCCTCCTGATCTTTTGCAGAATATTTCCAATGGATGTTTGTATGACTGGCAGCACGAAGCTGGGAAGATCTCCAGAGTAAATCCTTTATCTACAAAACCTGAGTTCAGTAGAGTTGGCTAACGCGTTGCAAGAGAAACTGCTAAATTCTCTTGTTACATTCACACGTCCAGTGGCAGTCACCACAAGGGCAGAGAAACCCCGCTGAGACTGATTTTATTCCATTTCGCTTAGCCAGAGAAATTGATCCAGAATGTGGCAGTGCAAATCATGACCGTAACATCACGGATGGCATCTATCCAACCTTTGCTGAGCCAGCTACACTGGCTTCTAGGGTAGTACCGAATCAGGTTCAAGGTTTTGGTACTGATCTTTAACACTTTGAGCAGTCTGGGACCAACGTATCTACAGGACCGTCTTCACCGATATATCCCCAGGAGAGCTTTGCGCTCTTCGAATAACAACTTGCTTGTGATCCCTGGCCCTATGGATGTCCGGCTGTCCTCGACCAGAGCCAGGGCCTTCTCAGTCCTGGCCCAAACCTGGTGGAACTCTCTGCCAAATGACATCAGGGCCCTGTGGGATCTGATGCAATTCCGCAGGGCCTGTAAGGCAGAGATGTTCCGCTGGGCTTTTGATTGAGGACAACAACCGTTACCTCATCAGCCGGCACCCATTCCCCCCCTTTTCAGTTCCCTTTCCCCCTTCCCAGAAAAGGCGCTGGTACTCCGAAATTGGGACAAATCATATTATAGGGAAATCACCATCTTGGATCGGTACATTCCGTGTTTTAATTTTTACTAATTCATATATTAAATGTGAATGTTTCTGTATATTTCATCTTACAGATACAAACAAGAGAATCGCAGCCTCAAGCTGGAATTTCTCATTTTCTGGTACTGTAATATAGTTTTGTCAGTGTCTTTATAATAGTGTATAGTCCAGTTCAGAAGAAGAACTTTGAAGCGGAAGTATATTCCGGAAAATTTCGTCAACCGCATCTAACAATATCTACAGTTCAGAAGGACCTTAGTAATTTTGTAATTTTATAGTTTTGTACATTAAGATCCATATAATTTTTTTTGAAATATATTTATGTGCACCACACAGTTTTGGAGCATCTAATGGTTTGTTCTGTATATTTTATGGCGTTATGCCTTGTACATTGCCCAGAGTCCAGCGTAAGCTGGGATGGGGAGATTAATAAATCTAATTAATAACAACAACAGAAACTGGTTCAGCAGCAGGAAAAGAAGCAGAAAAACCTACAGACACCCCTCTGACCTCGATGTGAAACCAAAACACAAACATTTATTGCAAATTTATAGTTTTAAAAAAAATGCAGGAACTTTTCTCCCAGAGGGAAGGAAATCCACTTTCAGTGTCTTTAATTTTGCAGGAAGGTTCCAACACAGAGACCCTACATTTATCCTCTGCGTCTCAAGAGCGTCGCCAGAGCTAAGACGAAAAAGGGAGCCGAATAAGATCGGAAACGTCTCCTGACTGCCACTTACCTGTGCCGAGTGCACTTGAACCAGTTCAGGATATCCGTACATCTCGTGTAATAGATCTGATCAAACGGGTGCGCGTACGATTCCTGGACAGTCACGGCATAGCTACAGATAACAAAAAGGGGAAGGAAACAAGAGTGAAAGGGGGCAGTCTCCCTCTCTGGTCCACACACACACACACACACACACACACACACACACACGACTGCTCCAAGTCATGGCCAATACGGGTACAGCAAACCACCATCCTGGACGCTCCCAACAGGTTAAGGGTCCACCAGCGTTCCCTCTAAGCTGAGTTAGTGTGAGCTAGCTCACAGTTTTGTAGCCTCCAGCTCACACATTTTTGTCTCGGCTCAGGAAGGATGGCTCCAGAGCAAACTAATGTATGCAGTAGCCAAATGGCTCGCTCACAACTTTGATGCCAGGAGCTCACAGAGTAGAATTTTTGCTCACAAGACTCCACAGCTTAGAAGCAAGCACGGGTGTCCACTGCCACAAAATTTAGTGTACTGTGATGGTATAGAAATAAAAGAATCCTCCCCCTAAAATGGAACAGTATCAAGAGATATGGTCTGTGGCACTTTTAACTGTTGACTCGCTATAAAAGGGAACTGAGACTGTTTCAGTCAAGAAGATTTGTAAAAATTTAGTTTAATGGACAGTGCAACATGATATATCCTGGCTCTGTACAAATCTGTACGGTTTCTCCTTATTTATTTTATTTTATTTTATTTTATTCAATTTCTAGGCCGCTCTCCCCGCACATGAAAGATAAAAGAATCTGCAAATTTCAGTGCACTTCCACAGGGGCAGGGGTTGAAGGGCGACAAAAAGAGACAGGTAACCGGAAAAAACGAGAGCAGGTTTCTGACATCCAAATCACAAGATGTCATAGTCCTGCTGTGCACTGCATTGGTCAAACCACACCTGGAGTCTTGTGTGCAGTTCTGGAGGCCTCGCTTCAAAAATTATGTGAACAGAATGGAGCGGGTGCAGAGGAGAGCGATGACGACGATTGAGGGTCTGGAGACCAAGCCCTAGGAGGAAAGGCTGAGGGATTTGAGAATGTTCGGTCTGGAGAAGGGGAGGTTGAGGGGGGACATGATGATTCCTTTCTTGAAGTACTGGAAGGGCTGTCCCTTAGAGGAAGGCAAGGGAGCTGTCCCTGTGGGCAGCAGAGGAGAGGACTCACAATCATGGGTTTAAATTAAGGGCAGGAAGGTAACAGCTGGATCTCAGGGAAAACTTTTTTACAGTCAGAGTTGTGCCACAGTGGAATCAGCTGCCTGGGGAGGTGGTGAGCTCCCCCTCCCTGGCAGTCTTGAAGCAGCGGCTGGACAAACCCTTGTCAGGGATGCTCTAGGCCAGTGGTTCTCAACCTGTGGGTCGGGACCCCTTTTGGGGTCAAACAACCCTTTCACAGGGGTCGCCGGCTGGCGTCCAAGCCCGCCCCGCCGGCAGGAAAGGGGCCCACGCAAGCTGATTGCCATGGGAACCTATCTTTTAGGAATTGATTCCAATCCAGTGTAGGAATAATGGTTGGACATAAGATATTGGTTCAGGCAAGATTTTGTATAGATGGGACAGAAAATAATGTTTTTATTGCTTTTGTCAAAGCCGTTTAGACAACACAACAAATAATTTTATGGTTGGGGGACACCACAACGTGAGGAACTGTATTAAAGGGTCACGGCATTAAGAAGGTTGAGAACCACTGCTCTAGGCTGATCCTGCGCTGAGCAAGGGGTCGGACTAGATGGCCTGTATGGTCTCTCCCAACTCTGCGATTCTGTGATTCTATGACTCAGGCCAAAACCGTCCAGTGCCCTGTCTCAACAAAGGCTGAAAACTCTTCAGAAGGCCAGAAGGAAATGCATGACGACACCCCTCCCCGTTTGCCACCAGAACCTGCCAATTATTTGACTGGTCATACTAACCCAAGTAGAAGAGCGAGATTCAATTCCAGGAGCACCTCAGAAAAACAACAAGATTTTCGGGGTAGGAGACTCAAAGTTCCCTTCGTCAGATACAAGTCGGAAAGGCGATCCCTGAGCCCTGATATCCCAGTCAGAAGGCGGGACGGGTGCTGCAAAGAAGGGAGTCAGGGTGCAGGCGCGCAATGCCAAATACAAGCAGCTTGATTAGAGTGGGATATAAGGAGTGAGGGATCGCCATTCCGACTTGTGTCCGACAAAGGGAGCTTTGACTCTTAAAAGCTCAAGACCCCAAAAATCTTGTTGGTGTCGGAGAGACCCTTATCTAGGTCTTCCATAGCTACCCTCTGACTCGGATCCAAGTAGGACATCCATCAAGAGCTGACACAGATGGCCAAATTGCCTTGGGGTATCTTGGCCATCTCCAGCAGCCTACAAAGCAGAAGGGAGGGATTTTTGCGGGGGCAGGTGTGCGGTAAGAAATCTTCAGTACTGTCTCCAAGAAACTCTACCTGGCCCAACAAAAAGTAGGTCACAACTCTTATTTCTTCCCTGCTGCGCCTGCCATTACTTTTCCATCCCTTCTTTCACCTCCACTGCATGCCGCAGTTTGGTATCTAACCGAACACGCACTAGGCGTCCTGGAGCAAGCAACGGGTTCCCAGTGCCATTTTGGGCCAGAAAAATTGTGCATGGCGAAATACTGAAGTCCCTTCTCTCTCTCTCTCTCTCACACACACACACACCACAGACTCCTGATCTGCACCCAGAAGGGAAGAGATCTTCCTGTTTAATAAACCAAAATCACTGCTCATTGTTCAAAGGAAAAGCAGCTTTCATTTTTCTCCCCCACACCCTGTTCCAGAACTAAAATGCTTCCCTCGCCGAAAACCCCACAAGTGTATCTTTAACTAAAGCTGAATGAAATTAGGTTCCACAAATTAAATGTGTTGGAATTTTCATGGCTGCTGACAGGGCAAGGAACCCCCCCCCCCTCAATTCCATCAAAGGGATGGCTCCCTAAGTTGGTCATACCCAGGTCTTTTTTTCTGAGGGAACGTGCCGGCACAGAGTTCTGGCACCTCTTCAACAAAATTCTTTTTTAAATGTTTAAAAGACTGAAAACTTCATTTCCCTCTTGAGAGTTCCGGCACCTCTTCCCTGCTCCCCCCCAAAAAGCCCTGGTCATTTCAAATTTCCTGACCTGGATGAGCCGGGCTAGAAAGATCTTGAAAGCTAAGCGGGGTCAGCCGTGGTTAGTACTTAGATAGGAAACCACCAAAGAAGTCTGTGGTTGGTACGCAGAGGCAGGCCATGGCGAACCACCTCTGCTCATCTCTTGCCTGGAAAAACCTACGGGGGTCAGCTGCAAGTTAATGTACTTTACACACAAACACACTCACAGAGTTTCAAATTTGGATCTTTGACCGCCTCCCGCTCAGTACTAAGGAGACGAAGGATGAGCGCGACATTTCAAAAATTCCTCTTGAAAAGGAGTGACTGAGCTAAAACAATTCCTTTTTGGCAAACAGACCCCCAAAAATAAAAATGTAGCTGATTGAAGTTTGCTGCCTTGAACAAAATCTCTCTGAAACTTTTATGCTATTAAATAAAATCCTATCATACATTTTTTTTTCCCTCCTGGGACTGTTCGTTTTTTAACTTGTGTACAAAAGAAAGCTAATTAAAGGCACATATTAACATAATACTGTCGCGCTTCCCAGCGTGGCAGGATTCCTGCGTTCCACTTGTATGATGGAGTGCGCTTCCTGAATGACGTGTGTGCCCATCAAATGTAGCTTTTTTATTATTATTAAAAACAGGGGAGGAAAACGGTCTCCGGGGTTTTGCTCTGTCGGTTTTGTTCATTTTTAAACAGAAACCATTTTAACCGGAGATAATTTGTAGCAGAAATTAACCAGTAATTGAGAACCATAAATTGCGTTCAGCAACTTGGCATTTCTTTCATTTTAAAGTTTGCTCCCGGAAAAGCTCAGGCATTCGTGATCAGCAGGATAATAACACAGTCAGGACTGTGAAGTCTCGCGGAAGACGAGAAAACAAAGTGAAAGAGCCATGGTTTAAGGGGAATCCAGCAACAGCACGGTGAGCTTCTCTCTCCTCGTATATAGAATCATAGGGTTGGAAGGGACCTCCAGGGTCATCTAGTCCAACCCCCTGCACAAGGCAGGAAATTCAGAAATCCCTCTCCCCCCACCGACACCCCCAGTGTCCCATTCCATGCCCAGAAGATGACAAAAAATCTCCAAGATTCCTGGCCAAATTGGTCCGGAGAAAAATTGCTTCCTGACACCAAAGTGACGCTCAGCATTTCCCTAGGCATGTAAGAAAGGGCAATGAAAACTAAGCACTGATGCAAACCTTCCTGCCCTCCCTTCTTGTAGTTCACAGTGCTTTCAGATGGCCATCCAGCCTCTGTTTGAAAACCTCCAAAGAAGGAGAGCCCACCACCTCCTGAGGAAACCTGTTCCACTGAGGGACCGCTTGGACTGCCAGGAAGTTCTTCCTAATGTTTAGCTGAAAACTCTTCTGATTTAATTTCCATTGGTTCTGGTCCGACCTTCTAGGGCAACAGAAAACAACTCTGCACCATCCTCTATATGACAGCCCTTCACATACTTGAAGATGGTGATCATATCACCTCTCAGTTGTCTCCTCTCCAGGCTAAACAAGACCAGCAACTTTTCCTCCTAGGACTGGGTCTCCAGGCCCCTCCCCATCTTCCTTGCCCTCCTCTGGACACGTTCCAGCTTGTCTATATCCTTATTAAACTGTGGTGCCCAAAACTGAACACAAAACTCTAGATGAGGTCTAACCCGAGCAGAGTAAAGCAACACCATCACTTTGCGGGACCTGGACACTCTACTTCTGTAGATACAGCCCAAAATCACATCTGCCTTCATATATATGTATGTATGTATGTACTTATACATGCCATTAATACCCCACCTTTCTCCCCAAGGTGGCTTGCATCATTCTCCTCCTCCATTTTATTCTCACAACAACCCTGTGAGGTAGGTTAGGCTGAGAGCACGTGACTGGCCCAAGGCCTCCCACCAAGCTTCCGTGTAGGATTGCTAACTCTTCGGTGGTAACCTGGGATCGATTGCAGGGGATGGAGACTTACAAAATCAGCATTGTTTGACACCATGATGTCACTTCCTGGTCACTGGAGTGGCCCAGAAGTGACATCACCATGTTGACAAGTGCCGATTTCCCCCTTCCTATTTTACCCCTGCTGCTCCAGTGAGCATTGGCAGGGGTTTGCCCACCAACAGCAGGCAATGGGCTTTCCTATTTCCATGGCAGAGGGGGAATTCAAACCTGGGTCTCCCAGATCCTAGTCTGACATTCTAATCACCACACCAACTTTTGCTTCAAGGCAAGAGACGGTCAGGGGTAGTTTGCCATTGCCTGCCTCTGTGCAGCAACCCTGGGCTTCCTTGGTGGTCTCCCATCCAAATACTGACCAAGGCCGATGCTGCTTAGCTTCCGAGATCTGACGAGATCGGGCCAGCTGGGCTGCCATTGTACTATATCGAGGCTAAAAACTGTCTACTAAATGAGATGCTAACATGTAGAGAAGCGGGATTTTTGGATATTCAGGGTATCCCCTTGTAGAGCTGGGGTTCCTGAACAATTATCTCATGTATTATAACTTTTATTTGGAGCCAAGGAATATAATTATTAGACCGTTCTTGCATAATATTCAGGGTCTCCCAGAAGGGCAGCTAGTGGTGTACCTTTTTTTTGGATCGAAATCCCTATATTACCTTGCAGGTAGCTAAGTATTTGCTAGCTGCAATAAGAATCTGTGAACAGTTAGTTCTGGCCCCGCTGGTAGACCTCCTGAGGGCACCTGGTGTTTTTGGCCACTGTGTGACAGAGTGTTGGACTGGAGGGGCCACTGGCCTGATCCAGCACTGGCTTCCCTCTTATGTTCTTATGTTCCTCTTGCAGGGTCTTAAACCTGGGCATAGCCACAGGCACAAACTAAAGGGCTATGTGGACCTTCGGTTCTTAGTCCCCATATTGGACCCTGGTCCAGACCAGGACGTGGTCGAGTGTCCTCATAGGGTTTTTCCTCCTGTTTCATTACATAAATTGTATTTTATTTAAAATATTTCAACTATGTTCGGGGGTCGGGGGGAGCTGGTTTGAGTCCCCCTCGAGGAGGAAAAGGAGATAAAAAGTCCTCGGCAAACAAGTTAATTAAGTCAACTGTCTCTGGGCACAGCCACGTCTGACACAATGTTTAATAGTTACCCGCATGGCATGTTTCTATCGATTGCTTCTTGTCAAGCACAAAATTATTTTCTTCGAGGTTCAGACTTCCCCCACTTTCCAGAGGCACGGCCCACGTCTGGACTCTGCCACATCACAGGCTTGAATGAAAAGACCTAAGTGGTGGTGGGAACTCCTTTCCCTGAGTTAGGGTGAAAGCGCTTGTTTGGTGGCCGGGTTGCTGGGAATGTTTTCACTGGCCCAGTGGATTTATTTTACACCGTTTATACCAGAACTGGTATGAAGACGACACTGAGCAGCTACATGAGCTTAGCTCCACGGGGCAAGAGAAAACGGTGAGGGAACTCAAAATGGAGATTCTCCAGCAAAGCAGCAGGGTAGAGATGTATTGGGGGCGATGGTGCCTTTTGTAGGTTTAGTGCAGGGTTCCCTAGGGCGTGTCAGATTGGCTGAGCAGATTAAAATAACACTGTTACAGCCACAGTCGCCACCACGATATTGGTTTTATTCTCTCTCACACTTCTCTTTCCCAGTATATATATATATTTAAATTACCCATTTTGTTCCCTGCACTTGAACTTTCTCTGGGTGTGGAAATTACCTCCCCCCACCTGCCAAAAAAGGCAAGAAGCCGGAAATAAACAACCAATGCTCCCTCTAAGCTGTGGGGTCTTGTGAGCAAAAATTCTACTTTGTGAGCTACTGGCATTACAGTTGTGGGCGAACAATTTGGGTACTGCATAAATTAGTCTGCTCTGGAGCCATTTTTCCTGATCTAAGACAAAAATGTGTGAACCAGAGGCTAAAAAACGGTGAGCTAGCTCACCCTCACTCAGCTTAGAGGGAACACTGCTTGGGAGTACCTTGTCCGCTTTCCTATAAAGCGACGGCTACCCTGAGCCGAACACTTCTTGCTTCCTACTTTGAATGAGGAGTCATCTTATTGGCAAAGGGAAAAAAAAGGGCAAATTTAAACCACTCTTTATTAAACTGAAAAAAAAAAACCCCACACACTAACCATCTGGATTATTATTTTATGATCCTGTTTGCTTCCTCTGACCTCCCCCTAACTCAATCTTTTGCGCTTGATTTATTACCCCCTAAGTATCACAGTCATCTTGGCCAGAGCAACCAATCAATTCTGGTATTTAATTTTTGTTTCTCCTTGATTGGGTCTCCGGGATGCTGACTTCCTTCACACAAAAATCAATATTGTATTCCTGGGCTTGATATGTACTGTTTTGCTTTGCTGCGTGCCTGCAACTCCGCCAGGCCCTTCTGTGGCTTTCCACATTTAACCTACTCACTTGCCGGTTGCGTGAGCCACATCCTTAAAATAAATAATAAATCTCAGCATAATGAACTTCAGAATGCCACTAGGAGCTATTCATGGGGCTTAAGACAATTTATGCACACTGTGTAATGAGCTCAGGTGGGTCACCGTGTTGGTCTGAAGCAAACAGAACAAAGTTTCAGTCCAGGGATGCGATCACACACACTAAATAATCCAGTTTCAATCCACTTTCAATGCACTTTTGAACTGGATTTTTCCAGTTCACACAGTAAAAATCCAGTTGGAAG
Source organism: Lepidodactylus listeri (assembly GCA_029233225.1). NCBI lineage: Eukaryota > Metazoa > Chordata > Lepidosauria > Squamata > Gekkonidae > Lepidodactylus > Lepidodactylus listeri. The sequence goes on along the minus strand of JARCFY010000021.1, from coordinate 5,405,611 downwards.
GTGCACTGAAAGTGGATTAAAAGTGGATTATTTTGTGTGTGTGATCGCAGCCCAGGGGCGCTTTTAAGACCAACAGAGTTTTATTCTGGGTAGAACCTTTTGTGTGCATGCACACCCAGGCTTAAATTTTGCTGGTCTTAAAAGGTGCCACTGGACTCAAACTTCGTTCTACGTAATAGGCTGGAAGTCTGTTTTTAAAAGTCCATCCCTGGATGGGATGTAGGGTTTTGTCAGCTCTGGGTTGGGAAATTCCCGGAGATCCGGGGGCAGAGTTCGGGGAGGTAGGGGCTCACCAGAATGTGCTGCCATAGAGTCCACCCTTCAAAGTGCACACGGTCTTCAGAGGAAGTGATTTTTGTACTCTGGAGATCAGTTGTTAAGTCCAAGAAAGCTCCAGGCCCCTCATGGAGGTGGGCAACCCTTATAGATGGTTGTTTTACAATGCCCCCCCCAACCTTTTTGAAGCTGTGGGCACCCTGGAATTTTGACACAGTGTGGTGGGCGCAGCCACAAAATTCCTGTGACAAAATGGCTGCCTCAGGAGAAGGAGCCAATGAAGCAATAAGAAAAATTAATCAATAATTATGCTGAATAGAACTCTGCATATTGCTTAGTAAGTTAGAAGCTTTGAAACGCAAGGTCAATGAAACAAGATTCTTTGCTGTTACGTGGAACACTAACAACATCTAGCTAACAGTCTTACATTGTTTAGTGTGCAATATTATTGCTCTTAGGCTGGCCTAAAGAACCATGGGAACGGCAAGCAATTAGCAACATTTAGATAGAAACATTCCTAACACTTGAGCAGCTAGTTAGGTGGAGTTATATCGTATGATTTGTTAACAAATATGATGCTGTATGACACTGTCCCCTTCCTTTCTGTGCGTCCCCGCCCCCTGGTATAAAACACCAAGCCTCAGTAAAATCTGGGCTCGGTAGCTTTAATGGATTAGCATTGCCGAGACTGACGTCATAAAAATAAAGGCTTTCTTCTCTACCTGATGTTCGGGCCTTAGGATCATTGGGAGATCTCTATCCTTGGTTTATAGGGCTTCACCAACCACAAAATGGCCACTGCCGCTTGCCTTCAGTCACACAGCGAAGATTCTTGTGCTGTGAGGGCAGCTGCTGCCAAAGCACCATTTTACAACAAATCTGAACAGCCAAACAATTCTCTAATGGTCAATCAGAAACCTTGCTGGGCAGAAGACCCACCCGGTTCCATCTACTTTCTAAAGAGCAAAATTACCTCCCCCCACCCGCCAAAAAAGGCAAGAAGCCGGAAATAAACATGATGTGCCTATGTCACCCAGAAGTGACATAGGCACACTGGTGATGTCAGGGGAGCGACACTCTGGGTATCGGGCAAAACTCTATGTGGAAGCTAATTCTACCATAGAGGTTTTGCCCACAAACCAGAGCATTGCCCCTGACGTGCCTACATCATGACATAGGCACGTTCGCATTTCTTTCTGGCTTCTTCCCTCCCTACTTCTGGTAAGTTCACCACCCTCCCCCACCGGCTGGTCCGATGGATCTGGCAACGCTATGCGAAGTGAAGGTTAAAGGGAACCAACCCAAGCCACTTCAACCCACATCTCGAGTTGATCTTGGTTTGGAGGTAGGAAGGGAACAGTTTCCTTTGCTTCCCTAGGGAAGTTACTGCCACAGCGGCAAGAGCAAAAACGGAGTCTTCCTGCACCTTAAACACTTATTTGCGAAATTTATAAGCCTGGCTTTCTGCCCAGTCAGTGCCACTGAAGGCATCTAATAATTAAAAACAAAACATTATATGATGACATCCATGTTAAAGCTGAAGCTGAAATAATCTATAAAACACAAAGACAGCAATTAAAATATGAGAAAAAAAGGAGGAAGTCATTAGGGGAATGGTTTTTTGGAGGATTTTGGTTGGACTTCAGATGGCTTCTGTGCCTCAGCAAAATGGCAAACTGAACAAAGCCACGTAGAGAGCAAGCCATAGCCACAGGAATAAAGTTAAGCTTTTGGCCTGCTGGCATCTCACCGAGGAACCCTGCAAGGTTTTTATTTTATTTTATTCCATTTATACCCCGCCCTCCCTACCAAGACAGGCTCTGGGCAGCTTACATAAAATGCATATATAAATACAGTTAAAATCCATCATAAAACAATCAAAACCATAAACAAGTCAATTATCCTAAAATCCATTATTCTAAAGGGCTGGAACAGAATTCAGATAAAGTATTTGGATAAAGTGCAAGAGCAGAAATTTCACGGTTGAACAATAAGAACATAAGAGAAGCCAATGTTTGATCAGGCCAGTGGCCCATCCAGACCAACACTCTGTGTCACACAGTGGCCAAAAATACCAGGTGCCCTCAGAAGGTCCAGCAGTGGGGCCAGGACACTAGAAGCCCTCCCACTGTTGCCCCCCCACTAAGCACCAAGAATACAGAGCATCACTTGCCCCAGACTGAGAGCTCCTCCTATCTATACCTTGTGGCTAATAGCCACTGGTGGACCTCTGCTCTTAAGAACATAAGAGAAGCCAATTTTGGATCAGGCCAATGGCCCATCCAATCCAACACTCCGTGTCACACAGTGGCCAAAAACACCAGGTGCCCTCAGGAGGTCCAGAAGGTGGGGCCAGGACACTAGAAGCCCTCCCACTGTTGCCCCTCCCCACAAGCACCAAGAAGACAGAGCATCACTTGTCCCAGACTGAGAGTCCTAATGATGTTCCCACAAGCTCCGTTGATCTACTTATTTACGCAGCAAGGGCGAGCTCAAGGTGGTAAGGCCAGGACACAGGGTCACTCCTCTGATGTTTTACGTGGCTCCTAATTGAAGGCGTAGTGGAAGAGCTCCGTCTTGCAGGCCCTGTGGAACTGTAAAAGGTCCCACAGGGCCCTGATCTCTTCTGGGAGCTCATTCCACCAGTATGGAGCCACCACTGAGAACGCCCTGGCCCTGGTTGCCGCCAACCTGGCGTCTTTGCGACCTTGGAGGGCCAACCGGTTTTGGGCTCCTGAACGCAGTGCTCTCTGGGGAACATATGGGGAAAGGCGGTCCCTTAGGTATGCCAGACCCTGACCATAAAGGGCTTTAAAGGTCAAAACCAGCACCTTGAAGTGAATCCAGTGCACTATTGGCAGCCAGTGCAGTGCTTTCAGCACAGTCTGGATGTATTCCCGTATGCACTAGCTGCAGCTTCCGGGTTTGAGACAAGGGCAGCCCCACGTAGGGAGCATTACAGTAGTCTAACCTTGAGGTGACCATTGCATGGATCACTGTTGCCAAGTCGTTGTGTTCGAGGAAGGGAATCAACTGCCTAATCAGCCGAAGATGATTAGTGGCTGCCACCTGGACCTTCATTGTTAAGCATCCAGGAGCACTCCCAGACTCCTAACCTCCGGCGCTGGCACCAGCGACACCACATTGAAGGTTGGGAGTGGGATCCCTACCCTTGGGCCACCCCGATTCAGGCACAGGACCTCCATCTTTGTTGGATTCTGTTTCAGTTGACTCAGTCTAAAGGGTTGCCAGTTCCGGGATGGGAAATCCCTGGAGATTCTGGAGGTGGAACCTGGGGAGGGCGGGGATTGGAGAGGGGAGGGACCTCGATGGGGTCTAATGCCATAGAGTCCACCTTCCAAAGCGGCCATTTTCTCCAGGTAAACTGATCGGTCGCCGGGAGATCAGTTGTAATCCCAGGAGATCTCCAGCCACCACCTGGAGGTTGGCAACCCTATGAAGCCTTTCTCACCATGGTCCGAGAAATCTGCTTTCCATCCCTCTAATCTTCTTAAATCTGTTAACAGCCTGCTTCATGAAGAGTCCCATTGGGCTTAAGACCTTGCACAATATTATGGGTCATTTTGGTTGGTCCCAAAAAAAGGGTAGTAGATGGATTTCATTCTTGTTTGGGGGTTTGGGCCAGACCAATAGGTTGCTCCGACTTTCCCTTCCTGGAGGAATGCCAGACAAAACAAAATAATCTTCCCCCCAGCAGAAGACATGACTGAAGGGGATGGAAGTGAGAGAATTTAGATTTGTCACAACGTAAAGAGTACAGCCTAATTCATCAGCTGCTGGAAACGTATTCTCAGCTGGGATTCCTTTTTTAATCGGGGACAAGCCTGCACAAAGGAATAATTCTGAACGGCGAGGCCCAGAGGCCATGACGGCCAAGCCTAGCCCAAAACGTATACCAGATAAGCACGGCAGCCATCCACCAAAGTAGCAAGCGGCCCGACAATATCTTTCTAGCTGCGCTGTACTAATGTAATGCCTGTAGTGGGGGAGAAAAACGTTCTCCGTTAAGCCCTAAACAAGCCGAATCAAATTTGCTGATAAATTGGAGTTTGGTAATTTCATGCTACAATCTCCCTTTGACATTTCTTTCAAGGCGACCGCTGAGGGTCCTGGGAGAGAGGGCAGAAACTTCCCAACGCTTTCTCCAGGGTGCCACCTTTGCGCACCGAAGCAATTAGGGTAACCCTGAAAGCTGAGCTTTTTTTCAGCCGCTGATTATCTTTCTAAGGTCATTCCTATAAGAAGCCTTTAAAGACAAAGGAGTATGCATTTCACTAAGCATCAGTGGCCATCTTAGGGAGGAGCGATCGAATCCTGGCTCCGGGACCTTGTCTCCGCCGGCCTGGGCAAAGTCTCCACTCAGCCGAAGATGGTCACTAGATTCCATGTCAGAAATCTTTAAGCCTCTCACGCCGGTTTGGTGTAGTGGTTAGGAGCACGGACTCCAATCCGGGAGGACCAGGTTTGACTCTCCACTCCTCCACATGCAGCTGCTGGGGTGACCTTGGGTCAGTCACAAGTTCTCTCAGAGCTGTTCTCTCAAGGGCAGTCCTCGAAAGAGCTCTCTCAGCCCCACCTACCTCACAGGGTGTCTGTTGTGGGGAGGGGAAGGGAAAGGAGTTTGTAAGCCGCTCTGAGACTCCTTCAGGTAGTGAAGGGCGGGGTATAAATCCAATCTCCTCTTCTTCTGCGTCTGCAGTCTGCCTCACTTTTCAGCAAGAAAGACAGACTATAAGTAAATACCGATTCAGGCGAGAAGCCCTGATGCTCTGAAGCAGCAAAACAAAGTTTGAGTCCAGTGACACCTTTAAGACCAACACAGTTTTATTCAAGGTAGAAGCTTCCATGGGCACACGCCGGACTGAAACTTTGTTGTCCTGGAACACACCGGGCACAGGACAGGGTAGTGAAGCTAAGGCTAGGCGAAAGCACAATCCAGTGCGGCGTGGCCGAAGTCCAGTTCCAGTCCAGTCCACTAGTCAGCAGAGTGCTTAAATAAAGCTACAAACGCAGGAGCGTTACTCTACCAGGTCACTCAGCTTACAAAGCTACACAGAGCCACGTTGCAAGCTTAGAAGAGAAATACCTCTCTCTCTATTTGAGGGGTTCACTTAGGATAGGAAAGAGTAGAGACATATTACTAAATTACTAGGTAAAGGATGGAAGCAGATGGCGAGAGGCCCATCTGCCTCGTGGTGGCAAAAGAGGACCGCATGTCGTCTCTCTTGGTGCGTGCAGGAAGGGAGCTTGTCTTCACCTGCATGTGAGTGAGAGAAAGGAAGGAAGGGGAAATTGGTCCCTGAGGGCACACTCTGCATTTCGAAGGGGACAGTGGCAGAAGAGTAGATACAAGAAGAAAGGCCAGTGTGCCTATCTAGCTATCTAGTCTCTCTTGCCACTCTGTCTCGAGGTCTGAGACAGAGGACATATCGCCTGTGGAACTTCCAACACTTACTATCTAGGCCCAGGATCCTCTGGGCTCCTAATCGCACCCTCTGCCTGCTTTCCAGCATCTCATGGGGGACCCCCCCCCCCAAAAAAAATCTACACTGCAATAGTTCTGGAGATGATGGAGGTGAGGCAGATGGTGGGACACTGCGGTTCTGAGCCTTGGGCCTGAACAGCTGGAATGCTATTGCCAGACTGTGAAATCGCTACTTGGAAGTGTAACGGAAGCCTGCAGCAGGTCGTCTATGTCAGGAGTGCCTCTGAGGACCTGCCTCCTGCGGACCTAAGTGCGGTGGAGGATCAGTCCCCAGCTCCAGAGGAACCTCCACCTGAACCAGAGGAGGCTCAAGCAAGCACCTCTCAGGGCATTACCCCAGCACCAGCAGCAGCGGAGCCACAGCCAAGCTCAAGCCCACCTGCTTCACCTCCTGGGTGGAACGGCTAAGGTCACGATCCAGGCAAGACTTAGCAGCTAGGAGAAAAGAGGCACGCATGCAGATCACTCGGCCCTGAGTTTTTGAGGGAGCCGGGACCTCACTGCCAGCTGCTAACAAGCACAGGAAGCGGCTGGGTATTTAGGCACAGCACAAAGACCAACAACTTGTGCTAGCAACAAGTCATTCTGGCTAAGCTCTGCACCCACTTGGCTCGCATCAGCTAAACCTGATTCTGGACCTTCTGGCTCGTGACTCCGGCTCTGTCTGACTTCGGCTTGATTCTGGACCCTCTGGTTCGTGACTTCGGCTCTGTTTGACTTTGGCTTTTGGTTGACTCCTTGGACTGGTTTGCTCGTGAGTTTCCCTCTCTGACCTTGGCTTGGATTGACTCTGCTTTCGGCTTGTGTTTTGGACTTGGTAATTCATTCCTGATTTGGCTTGACCTTGGACTATCTTGGACTTCAACTTGGCTCCTGACCTACTGGAACCAAGCCCATGACAGTCTATAATTGAGTCCATTTCTGCACTAGTGAAATTCCCCACACTGACGTTTTTAAAACCGCACGTTATGTGAAATTTTCCTCGGTAGATTTTTCCTCACCAGACGCAAACCCGAAGATTCCTCCGCCTTATCCCGCATTTTCGGAATCCCTGGTTTTAGTAAGTTCTGAAAATACAAGGTAAGGAGGAGAAAACTTCGGATTTGCACCTAGGGAGGAAAAATCTAATGCGGAAAATTTCACATGGTTTTAAAAACATCAATGTGGGAAATTTCACTACTGTGGAAATGGTCTGAATGTGAACTGAACCCAGTTCACAAACCCTAAAGGGTGAAAATGGAAGCAAGGATACAAGCTCAGGTGACTCACTGGGGCTTGCTACGGTTTTTCCTGGACTAGAGATCCCGGTGCTGCTTTCCCTATTCTGAAAGCTTCCGTCCACTTCCCACCATACTCAATGGCATTTGGGAGGGCACTCGAATGCCAGACTCCCCGGTAGGGTTTATCTATTTAAAACATTTATTAGCCCTTTATGTTCTTTACAGAGCTCAAGGTGGCTTGCAAACATCGATAAAACACATTGAATAAAATACATAAATAACACAGAGAATTAAACAGAACAAAGTTTGAGGCTGTGGTCAGACGTGCCTTTAAATCTGACTCAGCAGCGAATACCTGACGGGTCTAAAGGGCACAATCAGACAGCAACATCTGGGAAAGGTCCCACAGCCGTCCACACCCTGTGCTGCCCCGCCACTTAAGCGGAGTTAAAAGACACTGGGGAAAGTCCAGTCCTAATGCTTGCTGACAGGCTACAGATGGACTTTCCCATCTGATCTCACAAGCACACTCTCATGCCATCAGGATGGTCTGTTCATTCCATCCCAGCTGGGTGCTATCCCCCCCCCCCCCCCGCCGCTTAGCAGTATGCACATAACCACATACTCCATGGGGAAGCCTCAGTGCAAAGGTGCAATTCATCTTTTATTTATTTATTATTTATTTATTAATTTCATTTATATCCCGCCTTACCAGTTTTTAGGCCGGCTCAAGGCGGCTTACAAAATAAAAACCATCAGGTTAACACTAAAAACAATTAAAACAGCAATACATACAATTACAGAATAAATACAAAGATGGCGACTTCAGAGCACTCAGGTAAAAAAGAGGCTGCTGGGGTGCGACCAGCAGGGCCAGGGAGATGTTATAATCCACTCTCTCCCCGGCGGCAGCTCCTATTTAAAAGCCTGGCGGAAGAGCTCCGTCTTACAGGCCCTGCGGAACTGCAATAGATCCCACAGGGCCCAATGTCATCCAGGAGCTCGTTCCACCAGTAAGGAGCCGCCACCGAGAATGCCCTGGCCCTAGTACATGTCAACCGAGCCTCTTTCGGACCGGGGCAGGTCAGGCGATTTTGGGTGCCTGATCTCAGTAACCTCTGGGGCCTATATGGGGAAAGGCGGTCCCTCAAGTAGGCGGGGCCCTGACCATAAAGGGCTTTAAAGGTTAACACCAGCACCTTGAACCTGATCCGGTATGCTATAGGCAGCCAGTGCAGCGACTGCAGCACAGGCCAGACGCGGTCCTGCAGAGAGAGACCCATCAACAGCCTGGCTGCAGCATTCTGCACCAGCTGCAGCTTCTGGATCTGGGACAAGGGCAGCCCCAAGTAGAGAGCGTTGCAGTGATCAAGCCGTGAGGTGACCATAGCGTGGATCACTGTAGCTAGGTCTTCGCGTTCGAGGAAGGGAGCCAACTGCCTCGTCAGCCGTAGATGGAAAAAGGCTGCTTTAGCAGTGGTTGCTACCTGGGCCTCCATCGTCAAGGAGGGGTCCAGGAGCACACCCAAGCTCCTGACCCTCGGCACTGGCACCAATGGCGCCCCACCGAAGGACGGAAGTGGGTGCCCTAACCCCGATCTGGTCCGACTCAAGCACAGGACCTCCGTCTTCAGAGGATTCAGTTTCAGTTGACTCAGTCTAAGCCAGCCCGCAACCTCCTGTAGCACCCGCTCCAGGTCATCTGGGGTAGAGCCGGACTGGCCACCCAGCAACAGATAGAGCTGGGTGTCATCCGCATATTGATGACACTCTAGCCCATGCCTCCGGACAATCTGGGCGAGGGAGCGCATATAGATGTTAAATAACATCGGGGATAGAACCGCCCCTTGAGGAACACCGCACACTAGTGGGTGCCTCTGGGAGGCCTGTTCCCCGAGCGCAACCCTTTGTCCCCGATCTCGGAGGAAGGAGGCAAGCCATTGTAAAGCGAGCCCCCGTATCCCCGCATCGGCGAGGCGGTGGATCAGCAACTGGTGGTCGACTACATCAAATGCCGCCGACAGATCTAACAACACCAGTGCCCCCGTACCGCCTCGATCCAGATGTCGTCGGAGGTCATCTGTGAGGGCGACCAGAGCCGACTCCGTCCCATGACCGGGTCGGAAGCCAGACTGAAACGGGTCTAGCGTGGAGGTGTCATCCATGAAGCTCTGTAACTGAGCCACCACCGCCCTCTCCAATACCTTCCCCAAATAGGGTAGGTTGGACACCGGCCGATAGTTGGCCAATACAGCCGGGTCCAAGGATGATTTTTTGAGGAGAGGACGGACCATCACAACCTTGAGTGCCTCCGGGAACAGTCCTTCCGAGAAGGACTTGTTGATAATCTCCCGAAGCGCACCACGCAACCCCTCATGGCAAGCTTTTATAAGCCATGAGGGGCACGGGTCAAGGCTGCACGAGGCTGGACGTACAGTTAAGAGCAACCTGTCAACCTCCTCAAGACTGAGGGGACTGAACCGATCCAGAATAGAACCTGAAGATGTGAATGGAGCCTCAAGTTCACACACTGTCTCAACTGTGGCCGGGAGTTCACGGCGGAGTAGCATGATTTTATCTGCAAAATAGCTCGCAAATGCCTCACAGCCAATATCCAATTCCCTATTGTTTAGTGTGCTCTGCGGCACTTCAGTTAAGGACCTAATAGTTCTAAATAATTGGGCCGGGTGAGAGCTAGCAGACGCAACCTCAGCCGCATAGAACTGTTTCTTAGCGGCCTCGATTGCCACCTCATAGGATCTCATAAACGTCCTATAAGATGCTCTTGATGCTTCGTCGCGAGACCGCCGCCACCGTCTCTCTAGCCGTCTGAGACCCTGCTTCATCAGCCTCAGCTCCCCAGTGAACCAGGGAGCCAGCTTCGAGCGAGGGCGCAGAGGGCGTCGGGGAGCAATCTCATCGATGGCCGCCGAGAGCCGGTCATACCAGTCCTCGACCAGCCCATCTAATGAGTCGCTGGGAGGCATGGGATCCCGCAGAGCCATCAGAAACCGCTGAGGGTCCACCAGGCTCCGTGGGCGAGCTAAAATTCACTCGCTGCCCAAACGGAGTTGGGGAGACACCATCAGATGAGCCTTCAGGGCATAGTGGTCAGACCATGGCACTGCCATGGCAGTTAACTGATCCACCGTAACCCCCGCCGCAAAGACCAAGTCGAGCATGTGCCCGGCCTGGTGCGTGGGAACCGTCACAAATTGGGTGAGCCCTAGTGTCGCCATGGAAGACACCAGATCCCTCGCCGGAACAGAAGCCGCATCGTCAGCATGGACATTGAAGTCACCCAGGACTATCAGCCTTGGGTGCTCCAAGGCCCAGCCCGACACAGCCTCCACCAGCGAGGACAAGCTATCGGCTGGTGCGTTGGGCGACCGGTACACCAGCCAAATAGCCAACCTCTCCCCAGCTTCCCACACCAGGCCCGAGCACTCTATGCCCTCCAGCTTCAACGGCGGGAGTGCCCTGTAGGAGTAAGCCTCCCGAATGAGCAGTGCCACTCCTCCTCCCCGGCCCTCAGTCCGTGATTGGTGGAGGACCGAGAACCCGGGTGGAGCTAACTGGGAGAGAGCCACTGTCTCCCCCTCTCGCACCCAGGTCTCGGTCACGCATGCAAGGTCAGCACCTTGTTCCAGCAGAAATTCCTGCAAGGTAGCAGTCTTGTTATTAATAGACCTGGCATTGCACAACACCAATGACGGAGGATGGTCCTTCCCAGCCTCCCTGCCAGCCACTCTCGGGATGGGACGCAGGCTGGAAGGAGGCCGAGCTTCTCCATTTCTCTGCCTCCTTCCCTTAACAACCCGCCTGCTCCCACCGCTATATTTCCCCTGCCCCAGAAGTACTGGAATCCCCAGGCCGGATGTCACTGACACCGATGGCCTTCACACAGCTCAATGCCGGTCACAGGCGACTCGACGCCATCAGATGCCCAAAAGAGGATCTCACACCTCCGTGCTGCCTACTCCAACCCAAACCACTCCCTCCTAACAATATACAACCACAATTCCAGCAGGTTGATATCATAAAGACTAGTAAACTCCTAATACTAACTCACTATTGCCCACCCTGACCTCCCTTCATTACTGCCCCAATAAAATTGGGCAGCAAGATTAAAATGACTATCCTAGCTAATAGCTAACTAATTAATTAACATAGAGTGGCCTAACACTAAAAACCCCTATCAATACCTAGCCTAAAAGCATCAAAGTAACACTGCTAAATGGGAAGAAAAAAAACTAGACTTTCCCCCGCAGGGGGTCCTAAAATCGCTGTTATTAACTAGACTTAAAGGCCCTCGGCGGGCTCGATGTACCCCACTCTTCCACTCCACCACGTCTCCGCCAGGGGCACAACTCTCAGTTGGTAGACACACAGCCGGGCCTCCGCGGCTCCTCCACTCTCTGAGATAACCGTCCCAGACCGTCCTTGGCCCCGGCATTATCAGTGCTGGTTCCCAGCCGTCCCAGGACGTCCCAGAGCTTGCTGTTAACAGTGATTCCCCTGGGGGTTGCTGGTATTGGCATGCTTCACTCGCTCACAGGCCTCGGCGTGACTCCTGCCACCAGTCGCCCCGAGACCCAGTTCTTTCCCGTTCTATCAAAGCTTGGTCTCAGTTCTTTAATAATCCGCCTAGCTCTCGAGTTCAGCGCCCTGGGGCTGGCCTCGGCGCGTCTCCTGCCACCAGACGCGTCTCCTGCCACCAGCCGGCCTCGGTGCGTCTCCTGCCACCAGTCGCCCCGAGACCCAGTTCTTTCCCGTTCTATCAAAGCTTGGTCTCAGTTCTTTAATAATCCGCCTAGCTCTCGAGTTCAGCGCCCTGGGGCTGGCCTCGGCGTGTCTCCTGCCACCAGACGCGTCTCCTGCCACCAGCCGGCCTCGGTGCGTCTCCTGCCACCAGACGCTTCGAGCCCTGCTCTCTCACTCGGCCCCAGCTCTCGAGCTCAGCACCCTGGTCTAATCGAGAGTCCCTGCATCCCCGAGTCCCCCCGAGTTCCTCCGAGTCCTGCCGAGGCCTTCCGGGCCGCTCCGAGTCCTTCCGAGGCTCTCCGAGTCGTTCCACTCCTCTCGTTTAATCCAAACCTCCGATCTCCAAACTCCCGGCTCCTCGGCTTGCCACACCCTCCAAGTCCCTCCTGGACCCTCGGCATCCTCGGGCATCTTCGGAAGTCCTCGGGTATCTCCGGGCGTCCTCGGGTATCTCTGGGTCACTGTACAAAATCCCGGGCGTCCTCGGGTGTCCCCGGGCGTCTCCAAGCCACCCGACGTGCCCCCGCACACTCTCGGCCCCCGGGCCCCCGGGCTCCCAAGCACTCCAAGCAGCCCCAAGCGGCACCAAGCAACCCCCGGCTCCGGCAGCCGGCTCCAGGCAGCCCAGAGCAACTCCCGGCTCCACGCGGCTCCCGGCTCCAACGGCTCCCGGTTCCCGACTCCCGCACTCCAGGATCCTCCGAGGGCAGCAGAGGCACCGACCATGCACAGAAAGTCAAATTAGGTCCCCACACAAGTTATCAGCCCGGCCTCTTCCACATCCTAATTTACTGCCGGATAAGCTATTATTACAGTTAAGTAAAACTTCTTCCTAATCCTTTAAGGAGGCAAATCTCCCTTTACTTCGGCGGAGCTCAGTTACAGAGCTCTACGCTCGGCGCCATCTTGTTTGCATTAGTTTAGAGGTGAGGATTAAAATTCCACGCTGTCCATTATTTACTTCATGTAGAAGTGTAGAGTGCACATGGGAAACAAAAGGCAAAAAAAAACCCCCTCTAAGCTGAATGTGCTGTCTGATTGGGCAGTGATGGGCTGAGCCCGCAGCTACAAAGGATGTGTAACACCATGTCAGTTTCCACCAGGGGAAATAGGCTCACTTCCCCTCCACACCAAATGGCACATCTGACCGCAGCCTGAGTCCAGTGGCACCTTTCAGACCAACAAAGTTTAATTCTGGGTATCAGCTTTTGTGCACCTGCACACTTCATCAGATACCACACGTGCACCTGAAAGCTCATACCCAGAATTAAACTTCGTTGGTCTTAAAGGTGCCGCTGGACTCAAACTTTGTTCTGTTGCTTCAGACCAACATGGCGACCCCCCTGAATTACACAGAATTAAAAACATAAAACCAAAATTTAATATCACTACTCAGGGTAAGGGTTGTCAGGTCCCCCCTGGCCATCAGCTGGGGATGGGGGGGGGGGGGGGTCAGGTTGCCAGATCCAGGTTGGGAAACTCCTGGAGATATGGGGATGGAGGACAGGGATCTCAGTGGGGTACAAAGCCACAGAGTCCACCCTCCAAAGCACACATTTTCTCCAGGGGGAAGTGATCTCTCTTCTCTGGAGATCAGCTGCAATTCTGGGGGGTCCCCAGGTCCCACCTGGAGTCTAGAATCCCTAAATGAGAGTTGTCTTATATCATATTTATTAGCTCCTCCACAGCAGTGCTTTCCTACAGTTTCATTTTTCCTTCCAGCTAATACCTAACACCGCCCTTACGACTGTGAGATCTGGCCCAGAGTTGTAAATGCAAAAGTTTTAATCCCTAGGAAGATTTGGGAGAACCTGCCAATCATTCCAATCTGGTTTGAAGCCATTTGTGCGACAATACATTTTAACAGGTCCGCTCTGCTCTCTCAGTTACCATGTTTGCTTTTCCACTGGGGAAATACTTTGGGGAGGTGCTTAGACACATCTGCATGGAAGGGCTGGGAGACAACAGATGGACCAGTTGACATTTGCTTCCTACGCACGTGGCTCGGGGAAAGTCGGTGCAGCCCCAACATTTTCTCTTTGGTTCACCATAACCGTTCAGTCTTCGGGGTGGAATGCACCAATGGCATAAGGGAAAAACAATTGGTTGTCATCCTGCCCAGCAGAGAATGATTTTCAGAGACTGAAAGAATCACTTAAGGCTTTATTGATTTCCGAAGAGGCCACTGCTTTTCAGGTAGCTCGAAAGGCACATCCTGGCTCATTACAGGGAAAATCCTTTTATGTTTTATGTTTTTGCCTTCATTTCCTAAGGTTAACCAAGAGGCTAGGCTCCGCCTGGCTTGACGGAGGGTTAAGATTTCCCCAAAGTCTCTTGAATGGGGAATGAAAGAACATTTCCTGGTTATGATTGTTCATGCCTCCCAGGATACTCCATTCCTTGCTTTGTTAAGTCTCCGCAAAACTGTAATGACCTCTCAAGCGGTTGCATGCAAATTGAGCCATAGCTTGTTGGAAGAGCCTCAGCAGCAGGGGCAAAGGAGGAGGGGGCTCTCCGGGCAAGCCAGCCCATCTACTGAAATGAAAACCAGGCCCTGAACTGCACAGCCCAGGCAAGGCCGATCTTGTCAGATCTCAGAAGCTAAGCCGGGCCGATCCTGGCAGGTTCTTGGAAGGGCGACCTCCAAGGAAAACCAGGGCCGGGAGGCAGAGGCAGGTTATACCAAGCCACCTCTCTGAAAAATGTGCTTGCCCCGCTAAGGGTCACCAGAAGTTGCTATGACTTCCAGGCTCGCAAGCACATACACACACACACACACAAATAATTTTAAGAAATTAAATGAAATTCAGACACATCCTCCACGGAATGTCAAAGTCCCACCTGCCTTAAATGGGAGATCCAGTTTGTTGTAGTGGTTAGGAGTGCGGACTCTTATCTGGGAGAACTGGGTTGGATTCCCCACTCCAGAAGAAGAAGGAGGAGGGGAGTGGGGGCGGAGGGGGGGAGTGGGGAATTAAACCTGGTTCTCCCAGATTAGAGGAGGGGGAGGGGGGAAATCAAACCCGGTTCTCCCAGATTAGAATCCTCCGCTCTTAACCACTACACCAAACTGGCTTAATAAAGTCACGAGAGGCTCACACTTTACCTGTGCCTGGGGGGTATAAGGTGTGGCCATCTTATCTGCAAAAATTCGATAAGAATTTAGAGGTAGGAGAAGGGATGAAATCTACACTTTTATACTTACCTCATTTACACAGGCTGGCGTCCTCGGTAGAGCTGAGGTTCCCGTCTACTTAATCAAAGTTCTTAAAAGACAACACAGAGGAATTCTTGGCTGGGATACCAGATTATCCCAAAACCAGGAATAAACAAGCTCCTGACCTCTCCTCAGTCAGAAGACAGGTGCCTCTAATGAGCCATCATTGGAAAGACGGGTCGTTCTCCACACAGCCTTGTTAATGCACTGCTTTCAGACAGTCAAAGACAGTTCCCATGTTTCCCATTTTAAGTCATGCTCTCCTATGAGTGGGATAAAACTCCACAACACTATCCAATGCTTTTTCATCTCAGTCTCACCCCATGACTACCTTGTTGTGCTAGCAACAGGACTTCGGCCTTTTTATCTCCCTTTCAGGCTACCAAAGACAAGAAGTAGTAGGCTAGGAATTTCTTACTGTGGCTTATAGTTTTCGGTAGAGCATCTGCTTGGCACACAGAAGGTCCCGGGTTCAATACCTGGCATCTCCCATTAAAGGGATCATAAGAACATAAGAGAAACCAGTGTTGGATCAAGCCAGTGGCCCATCCAGTCCAACACTCTGTGTCACACAGGGGCCAAAAGTGCCATCAGGAGGTCCACCAGTGGGGCCAGGACACTAGAAGCCCTCCCACTGTTGCCCCCCCCCAAGCACCAAGAATACAGAGCCACCACTTGCCCCAGACCGAGAGTTCTTATCTGTACCTTGTGGCTCATAGCCACTGATGGACCTCTGCTCCATATGTTTACCCAATTCCCTCTTGAAGCCACCCATGTTTGTAGCTGCCACCACCTCCTGTGGCAGTGAATTCCACGTGTTAATCACTCTTTGGGTGAAGAAAGACTTCCTTTTATCTGTTCTAACCCGACTGCTCAGCAATTTCATTGAGTGCCCATGAGTTCTTGTCTTGTGAGAAAGGGAGAAAAGTACCTCATTCTTGACCTGCTCTATCCCATGCATAGTCTTATAAACCTCGATCATGTCACCCCCTCAGCCATCATTTCTCCAAGCGAAAGACCCCCAAGCGCTTCAACCTTTCTTCATAGGGAAAGTGTTCCAACCCTTTTATCATTCTAGTTGCCCTTTTCTGCCCTTTTCCCAATGCTGCAGTATCTTTTTTGAGGTGTGGCGACCAGAACTGCACACAGTATCCCAAATGAGGTTGCACCATTGATTTATACAGGGGCATTATGATACTGGCTGATTTGTTTTCAGTTCCCTTCCTAATAACCCCCAGCATAGCGTTGGCCTTTTTCATTGCAGTTGCACACTGTCTTGACATTTTCAGTGGGATCAGGTAGTGGGATCAGGTGATGTGAAAGACCCCCACCTGAAACCGTGGAGAGTCTGGGTAGACAATACGTGATGGACCAAGGGTCTCATTCAGTATCAGTGGCCAAGCTAAACTAACGCGCTCATTAAAAACCAAGTGACCTAGAAAGCTTTGCCTACAGTACCTGCCAAAAGGGCACCCAGTACCCATTGTTTACTTGGCAAGGCATCATTGCTCATAACGTATTACCTTTCCCAATGGCTGCAGACGTTGGGGTCATCTGGGTTCAAGGAGATGGTAGTTTTCAGGAGCAAAGAGAGGGCGAGAACTTTCAGGTTCCACCACAGGAGAAGGCAGAACATCATCCTCGGTTCTAGACAGAGAACAGAATGGCGTTAAAACCGACAAGCCAATGCCTCCTACCAGCTGGACACTTTAGCAAGCGGACAATCAAAAAGATAATCAAGGTCGCGTCCAGATTTCCTTTCCAGACTTCATCCTGAACAGCCACAGTATTTGAGGTTACGACGGAAATCATGTAGGGAAATTGGGCACTTGTCTACACGGTTGGTGGTCTTGTGCAAAGTTATAGAAATTCTGGGGCACCATTATAATTACAGACTGGGGAGGGGAAATGGTTATAGGGTATTTAACCCCCCTGGAACCATTCACAGGGTTATTAGGTCGTCTATATGGCGGGCGTCACCTGAGAAAGGAGTTGAATTACTGCCAATGCCAACAGTTTCAGAGGGCAGCCATTTTGGTCTTCAGTAGAACAGCTAGATTCGAGTCTTAGAAACCAACAAGAGTTTCAGGGGTATGAAATTCTGACCAACGAAGTCTGTAGTAGCAACTTGACAGAAAGATAGGCATGTCCCTAGTACCAAACCACTGCTTAACGAAGGATGGAAGAGCCTTATACCAGAGAAAATATCACCACAATATAGAACCAACAACAACCACACCAGTTCCACCCATTTCCTCCTAAGATGGCTGCCTTTTCAGGAACAGATATAACACTTGAAGGAGAACACTTCAGTGCCAAGAGGACTCTACTCCACTGACTTCCCCCCAACTGCAGACTGAAATTTTTGTGTATGCGAGTTATTTAAATCCTTGACTAGCAAGGTCTTTTGCTCCCCTAGAATACAAGCAGTGTTCCCTCTAAGCCGAGTTAGTGTGAGCCAGCTCACAGTTTTCTAGCCTCCGGCTCACACATTTTTGTCTCAGCTCAGGAAGGACGGCTCCAGAGCAAACGAATTTATGCAGCAGCCAAATCGCTCACTCACAACTTTAATGCCAGTGGCTCACAGAGTAGAATTTTTGCTCACAAGACTCCACAGCTTAGAAGGGAGCACTGAACACAAGCCTTAAAGCATTTGGAGTCAGATCCAAACTGAATTTTCCAGCGGCAGAATGGAACTTTCCTGGTTCTCTCTCCTCCCACTGAATTCTGTGGAACTCTTCTCCCGTGAGATATGGAACCCAGAAGAATAACAAGAACCGAAACTGCAGGAGGATGAGGACTGAGGAGAAATGGCCGACGCGATCACGATCCGACCAGCATTCTTTTCAGGCACTAATGAAGTGGAGCGCTGACCTAGATTGGCCGGATCTCTTCAGATCTCGAAAGCTAAGCAGGTTCGGCCTTGGTTAGTACCTGGATGGCAGAACCACCAAAGAGGTCCAGGGTTGCTACACAGAGGCAGGCAACAACGAACCTCCCTGAATGTCTCTTGCCTTGAACACCCCAGGAAGGGTCGCTATAAGTTGATTTAACGTGACAGCGCTTTCCGCCACTAATGAAGCGGCAAGTCTATTCTACACGAGGCATCCTTCCAAGAGACTGTAACACAGCCTCGGCACCGTTTGTTCATCAGCAGGTTTTACACTTACCGACAATTCCCGTCACACAAGAGGGGACACTTTTTTTTTTTTTTTTTTACAAAAGAAGAAAAGTGAAATGTAAACAATGGGAACCAAACAGAGGAGGAGTCAGAACCTGTTTACCTTGAACTACATGCCACTTTTTAAACACCCCACGAGATTTCTTGCCCTATTCCCAGCCCCTTTGGTTAAAAGGCTCCCTTCTTCTCCCTCAGAGGATTACAACTTTACAAAGAAACTTGAAAGCCCAGAAAAACCACTGGCTTCTTCCTTTCTTCCATCAAAGTTTAAGATAAAAACGTCACCGTTTCCTGAAGCAAACCACCAAGCCATTATAATGTCTTGCTTCGTGACTTAACCGAAGAAAGAAACCTGCACTCATTAACTTCAGCAGGGTTCATGCATGTTATAGCAAAGCAGCTAAATCCTCAAAATATCAAATGATGACTGTATAACCGAAGGGATTAAAAAAACTGGATTCTTGGCTCTCACAAAAGACAGGAGTCCATCGGTCTTCAGAAAGCCCTCATTTGTGCTAGAAAGCCAGATAGGTGCCTGGTGCACACCTATCCCAGAGAACACTTTCTGCTCCATGGAGAATCCTCTCAGAAGAGAGCTCTAAGCACATCGGAGAAGTGCAGACACAAAAAAAACCCTTGCTAAGACAACTCTCCAGTGCTAGACGCCTTTCTTCTCCACAGCAAACCCTGGCCACTTTTTAAAATGCACAAAACATTTGAGGTTCTCTTCCACATCTATGGTCTTCAGGTATTTTGAACACAGAGCCGCCGCCCCCGCCCCCCAGACATGAGTTTCTGAACTTTTGAAAAGTAAACTTCAGCAGCATCTTCTGGTTTCCAGCCCAGATGTTCCTCGGGGAGGTACCCGTGCTCTGCCTGCCATTTTGTGTTTATAGAGAGAGGGTACATGCCACAAAATGTGCCCCTTTTATATTTACTCACCCAAGATGTGCCAGTTTAGTGTCGTGGTTAAGAGTGTGGACTTTAATCTGGGAGAACCGGGTTTGATTCCCCTCTCCTCCACATGCAGCTGCCGGTGTGACCTTGGGTCAGTCATGGGTTCTCTCAGAGCTGTTCTCTTAAGAGCAGTCCTCGAGAGAGCGCTCTCTCAGCCCCACCTACCTCATACAGGGTGTCTGTTGTGGGAAGGGGAAGGGAAAGGAGATTGTAAGCCGCTCTGAGACTCCTTCGGGTAGTGATGGGTGGGGTGTAAATCCAATCTCCTCTTCTTCTGTTTACTAACCCACATAACTCAGGGCCAAACTTGGCATTACAGCAGCTGTGACTCTGACCCATGGACACCAACATCATTTCAGAAGCGATCTCGGGACCAATGTTCCCTCTAAGCTGAGTTGGTGTGAGCTAGCTCACAGTTTTTTAGCCTCCATCTCACAATTTTTTGTCTTAGCTCAGGAAGGGTGGCTCCAGAGCAAACTAAGTCAGAGTTCTCCAGTGCTGGAATCCCCCTGTCTGGCCACAACTGGCTGCAAATCTCCCATGTAGGGTTTCTCACAAAAAAAAAGTGAGCCATTTGCAATCACCCAGGAAGGAAAGAGCAAACATCTTTTGGTGCCTTTGTATTGTGCATGCCTGCTTTAAAGGGGATAGCACGGAAGTCTAAATAGCTGCCCAGATATCATCGGCCAGTACGGTTCTAAGCAGAGAGAAATATCCAGCCATGGGTCAGATACCACCCTAGTTAATCCTTCACTCCCTAGACCAGGGGTGAGCAAACTGTGGCTCGGGAGCCGCATGCGGCTCTTTCACATAAATTATGTGGCTCCCAGGAGGGCGGCTGGGGAAGCTAAATATCATTAGCAAACAAATATCATTGGACAAATTAATATCATTATCAATATCTGCTTTTACCCCTTTTGTTGTTATTTTTGGCAGTCTCATTTAATGTTAATAAAAAAGCAAATTTGCTTATTTTCCAATAAAAGCAGGTGATATTTGTTCATGTCTTGTGGCTCTCAAACATCTGATGTTTATTCTATTCTATTCTATTCTATTCTATTCTATTCTATTCTTACGTTGAGCAAGTTTGCCCACCCCTGTTCTAGACTTTGGTCAACTCCTGTATCTTCTTCTTCTGCTCCTCTGGGGGAAAGGGCCGGAAGAAAATCAGGTGTTTAGCTCTATGAAGATGCATTACCTACAACCGACACCATGATTATCTGCAGATTCTCCCCACAAAAACCCCAACGCAGTGGTTTCTTCAGAGAGCGCTTCGCATAAAGCAGAACCACAGGCAAATAAATCAATGGGGCACTTAGCGAAGTTCTGCTTTTTAAAAGAATTAAAAGGGCTCCCACTAAGATTAGGAGGTTAATGGAGAGAAGACATTTTCATCTCATTTTGATGAAACTGATGGATGGAAGTGGATGAATAGCCTGGTGTCAATGGGATTGCTGAGGTAATTACATTAATTTCATTTTTTTAAAAAAAGGTTTGATAAGTAATGGAATTAACGGAGGGCAACCGGTCACAAAAAGGTGTAATGTGGTTTGGCCATGGGAGGAGGGGCTGTGGCTCAGTGGCAGAGCCTCTGTTTGGCAGGCAGAAGGTCCCAGGTTCAATCCCCGGCATCTCCAGTTAAAAGGACCAGGCAGGAGGTGATGGGAAAGGCCTCCACCTGAGACCCTGGAGAGCTGTAAAGAGGGGCTGTGGCTCAGTGGCAGAGCCTCTGCTTGGCATGCAGGAGGTCCCAGGTTCAATCCCCGGTCCCAGGTTCAATCCCCGGCATCCAGTTAAAAAGGACCAGGCAGGAGGTGATGGGAAAGACCTTTCTCTGCCTGAGACCTTGGAGAGCAGCTGCCAGTCTGAGTAGACAAGACTGACTTTGATGGACTGATGGTCTGATTCAGTACAAGGCAGTTTCGAGTGTGTTCACGTGTATTTGTAGGTCTGGGAAGGGCCTTTGCTTGGCATACAGAAGGTCCCAGGTTCAACCCCCAGCATCTCCAGTTAAAAGGCCCATGTAGTGTGTGATACGAAAGACCTCAGCCTAAGACCTTGGAGAGCGGCTGCCAGTCTGAGTAGACAATACTCATTTGGTTTCAGTTTATTTAACCGCCCATAGGCCACAGGGGACTGGGCAGAAGCACACCTGCTTCCTGCTCACTCCCAAACCAAACGCAGCCTCAAATACCTTAGAACTAAGTAAGGAAAGCAGGCCCATGGTGTCCCCTTGAATTAAACAAGTGTGGCTTCCCCAAAAAGAAGGAAGGCAAGCAGGCAGAGACAACGATGGGTAGGAGCTAAACCTTCTGTTGCATCCCAGACTTGTTTACTGCTTTCCACAAAAATGAAAAGGGAACGGCTGAGGACTGAGGCAGCGCTTCTCAACACAGCCCAGGCTCTTAGTTTTAGATATGTGCCCTCTCTCACCAGGTGAAAGAGGAAACTCTTGCACGCAAGGAGCTCCAGGCCCATATGGGGGGTCCTTCACACCTGCACGTGGGTAGATCTGGGCCCCAATCTGCGGATAATTAAATCTGCGGATCAGTGCCACACTCACCGTAAACAGATTTTTCTGCAAACCTGGGGGGGCTCCCATGTTTGAAGAAAAATCTGAAAACTTGGCGGGGTCAGAGAGATGCTCCACATCTAGCAAAGAGTAGCTCCAAATGTCCCGGAGCAGCTCCAGTGTCCAGATCCAGTGGCGGTGACATTTGCTCCCAGCTAGCAAGTTCAGAACACTCTTCAGTATTTTTCAAGGACAAAATCGGTGCTCTTCATCGGTCCAAAACGAACCCCGAACAGAGGTAAGTTTTTGCCCTGCTAAAACAAGGTCCAGAAACACTGAACTGCGAGTGGCAGAGCCTCACCTCAATGCGTTATAATCCCACACGGCAACCGACTGGTGACATTTAGAGTCTTCACTGGCGGGGGAGGAACTCCGACCTCTCAGGCTTTTCCGACGTTCCTCAAGAGCTGCAAAAAAAGACAAGAGACCATCATCACACAACAGGAAGCGAGGGGGAAGCACTGGGGTGGATAAAGAAGGCAACGCTGTACGAATACATCTGCAGACACTGAAAGAGGGAATCAATAGGTGGCGGGTTCAACAGAGCACCAGAGTATGTGCGCGGTAGTTTTTTGGCGAGGGATCGTCCACCGAAGCGAGAGAGCAGACTTCCCAAATGTGAGGACCCATTCAGCTTCTCTTAGGGCATCCCAGTGTTAACAAGAGTTGACAAGGAGTTGAAAATAAAGGGGAGGAATTAATAATAAAGGGAGATCAAGAAAGGGGTGAGTAAGCTTTTTCAAAAGAGGCAGCTTCACATCGCAGGTAGAGAAAAGACATCTTTTGGGTAAGGGTGACAGCAGGGGGAGAGCAGCTCATTCACAGCGCCATCCAGACATTCGGCCAGCGCTTTCGTTTCACAAGCTGGGAACTCCAAGCGGGTGTCTCGTAGCCACTGCAGCAAATGCCCGCAGAATACATAAAGCCAAGGTGATTGTTATTTATTGCATGGGCACCCCACGCTATCCTCAACGGATTAAGAATTTCCCCCACATTCTAGCCTGCAACGCCTCCGAAAAATAGTTCCGGTTGAAGAAATCGTGAATTACTTGAATGAACGCAGAGATTTTAAGCACGTCAACAGCCAGCCAGTGTGATGCAGTGGTTAGAGTTGCTGGACAGGGACCTGGGAGACTCAGGTTCGAATTCTCACTCTGCCATGAAAACTTGGTGGGGGACCTTGGGCTAGTCACCCTCTCTCATAGGCGTAAACTACGGGGGGGCTCGAGGGCTCGAGCCACCCCCAGGAAAATGGAGTGCCCAGGCCGGCCGGCTGGCCGGCTGCCGCCGCCACCGCCTCTCCCCCTGCTCCGTTCCTCCCTCCCTCCGTCCAGGAACCAGCTGGGCAAATGCCCAGCGTGCTGGACGGAGGAACGGAGGCAGGAGCGGGGGGGGAAGACTGAGCCCCCCCCCCCGGGGAAACGTCACACTCCCGGGCCCTTCCAAGGTTTGCCAGCTGGTGCCTCTCCCCCCCCCCCCCCCCCGCACCGGCCTGGCCATTCCTCCCTCCTTATCTCTCCCTCTTCCTCTTTTAGGGGTGAGGGAGGGAGTGGCCAGGGCGGAGGGGGAGGGAAAGGCACCAGCAGCACCGGCTGGTGAGCCTCGGAAGGGCCGGGGAGGCGCAGCGGCTGGCGGTAGGTTTTCCGGGGGGGGGGTGAAAACATCGCCCCAGCGAGCCCCCCCCCGGACTTCAGAAAACTCTACGCCCCTGCCCTCTCTGTCAGCCTAACCCTACCTAACAAGGTTGTTGTGAGGGTAAAACAGAGGCAAGGGAAATGAGGTACACAACTTTGGGTTCCCCTTGAGGAGAAAGGTGGGGGGTATAAATGAAGTACAATGAAAAATTAAGAAGCTTTTTTTCAGTCTGCCCTTTGTTCCAGTCCAGCATCTCAAACACGGCCAATCACTAATTCTGTTCTCGTTTTAGGAAGTTATAAGGAACCAAGAACAGCAAGGAGACAGTAAACACAACTGGGTAGACGGATAATTAAAAGCAGCTCTTGCTGATCCACGGCACCACCACCAGATCCCCCAGTGGTCACAACTCGCACTCGGTTCAGCGAGTGACCTGCTCTGCTACTTACTCCAAAATGTCACAGGATACGGAGGGAATAAGGAAGTCTGGAGGGCGTCAGCAGAGACACCACATTATAAACCCAAATTAATATTTTCTCTAGGCTGACTTTTAATGCTAATTAATTCATTCAGCTCTCTCCAAGAGAATTCCCAAGGTTGTGATCTAAATCAGACGGAAAAGTTCCACATGCTAAAAATTAAAATACCCACACATTTTTAAAGACATGTACTTCCCCACCTTCCAAATTATTTTTCACAGCTGTGGCCAGGAAACAGAGGAAGAGCTGGGATGGAAGCCAAAAAGATGCACACGCAAGGATTAATCTTTCTGCTATATATAAGGCAGAGACAGCCAATCACAGCGGAACTTACTGCCAGCCAATCCAAGCCATGGACTGCCATCCAAGCAAATATTTAAGCGGCATTCTCAGACCCATTGCCTTGGACAGTTTTATAGCTGCGGGAAAGGTCAGGATTATTATGGGGTGAGAGAAGCACTGTGCATATGCCCAGAGGCAACCATTCAGGTGTAAAAAAAAATATAAAAAGCTCCAATCCTGGATTGACAAAACCAGGAGAAAAACTGTCAACTTCCTTTTCCAAAGACGGACATCTAAACCTACAAGCAGAATGACCAGAAAGGGGTTATGACACCACAACTGCTGTTTAATTTTACATAAATTTCACCCGTCCTCCTCCTCCGCCTTCATCCAACTTTTTAATGATCCACTGTTTATTTCAGAGGCGAGTTCTTCCCCCCCCCCCCCCCAGGGAGTTATAAAGCACCTGGTTTACAGTAACAGGGCTGGATGATGACAATCCATCATCAAGACTTGTGGGCAAATTCCATTTAATTAAGATATCAGACATGACCTCCCCCCCCCCCCCCAATGTATTCAGGAGGCTGCCAGAGTACCGGGAGGCAAACCTAAATTCCGAAAGAAGGATAAGATGGGGAAAAGAACAGTAATCCCAACAAAACTGAGAGCCAGGATGCCGTAATGGTTAAGAGTGCTGGACTAGATCTGAGAGGGCCAGGTTCAAATCCCCGCTCAGCAGAGGAGAAGGAGGAGAACTTCTGCATGCCAAGCAGATGCTCGGCCAGTGACCCACAGACCCTGCTTCTTGTCGGGGGGAAATAGTAAAAAAATACTTAAATACTTAAGAGTTTGCAATTGATCTTTGCTTCACTGGAGAGGAGACATTTCTTTCTGTTTAAAAATGGTTTGTTTCTAAGGGTAAAGGGTACACAGGACACCTACAGACAAACAAACATATCCAAGCTACATCTTGCTTGTTACTGCTAGAGACACATGGTCACACAACAACAATGCTGCTTCTTGACCCCTAGAAGGAAATCACCTGAATACATTAACCAATCAATACTCCTTTACATTTGTGGGCTTTTCTTGCATTGCCTGTCTGCCAGGTTTCCTTCCAGGTCAGTCTAAACAAGAGCACTGAAGGTAAACAGATTAACCCTATAATGACTGGAATCTGGACCTTGCAACTCATACATTTCCAACACTTCTGGACATGAAGTCCTCCAAGGCCCAGAACCAACCACCAGCCTGGCAACTGAGAAGGAGAGGAGAGAAGAGAAGAGATTGGATTTATACCCCACCCTTCACTACCCAAAGGAGTTTCAGCGCGGCTTACAATCTCCTTCCCCTTCCCACAACAGACACCCTGTGAGGTAGGCGGGGCTGAGAGAGCTCTTTCGAGGACTGCCCTTGAGAGAACAGCTCTGAGAGAACTTGTGACTGACTCAAGGTCACACCAGCAGCTGCATGTGGAGGAGTGGAGAATTTTGCCAGATTAGAGTCCGCGCTCTTAACCACTGCACCAAATTGATAACACCGATCTTGATGATGCATATGGGATCACCGAATCCTTTAGAGGCAGGGTGAATGCTGGTTACGTCTATAGGCATTGAAGGCTCCCAACTTCACATGGGGGAGAGAGGTTTTTGCTGAGTCTTTTGCCCAAGGGGGGGGGGGGGAAGGTTCCAATATCCCATAGGTAAAGGTAAAGATAACCCTTGCTCAAAAGCCAGTCGAATCCGACTCTAGGGGTGCGGTGCTTATCTCCATTTCCAAGCCAAAGAGCCAGTGCTGTCCAAAGAAATCTCCATGGTCATGTGGCCGGCATGACTAAATGCCGAGGCGTACAGAACGCTGTTACCTTCCCACCAAAGTGGTACCTATTTATCTACCTGCGATTCCTTGCTTTCGAACTGCTAGGTTGGCAGGAGCTGGGGCCAGAGACAGGAGCTCACTCCATCCCACGGTAGGAGGGTCACGAACTGCCGAACTACCGACCTTCCAGTCTGCAGCCCTGCCTCTTAACCACTGAGCCACCACGGCCCATACGGATTCTCTTAAATATTCCTATTTCCCCAAAAGGAGGTCCAGTTTCAAAATAAGCCAGATGAGTTACGCCGCAAGTCTTTTGGCATAAGATCAGCCTTGTCCAGTTCAGAGTTGCCACCCTCTTGATTTTGTGGCTCCCGTCTACATGCCTTTTGGGGACACCTTCCAACTTCTCCACCTACAGACACGTGCCTTTATCTTGCCCACCGCACTCCCCACTCCCAACTGTTCCCCAAGGCACCGTCCTATCGCGTGTGATACTTTTTTGAAGCATCTCTGAGGGAGATTGCACACAGAGTTCCACTGCAAACATCCAGGCAGCAAAGAAGTCATTCCAGGTAACCATCAATTCCCTCCGCATGTGCATTTGGATTCAATTACGTCCACCCAGGGAGGGTACCTGAGCAGTCTTCAGTCTCCAAGTGACAACTTTCAGCATCTGCTAGGCAGCCTGGAATGCCATCTGTGTTGTGAAGCGGAGGGCCAAGCAGCTTGGCATGCTATTGATGCTTCCTTCTACCGGCAACTTGCTTTTCTTCCTGCCCACATAAAGGTAAGTTTCTCCGGGATGGTACCTCTGCAGAAAGAGGTTGCGTCTCTCAACATTTCCCCCATCTAAGGCTCTCCCTGCAACGTGACAGGAATGTGGAGGGGCAAGCAGTGAGGGAGAGAGAAAGCTATAACCTGTTTTCTACCACAATATTTTATTTTATTTTATTTTATTAAACTTATATCCTGCCCTCCCGACATTGTAGGCAGGTACCAACACATAGGTCTTCAATTAGTGCAGATTTACAATTGAAACATATTCCAACAAACCCTTAATAACAATAAAATCACACTAAAACAACAACGTGCCTCAACAGATAATATTGTGGCCCCAATCCAGGTTCTAGGACCTGCGGTCACCAGAGCGGAGGCCAGATCAAAGTGGATGCCCGCTGCCTCAACTAAAGACCTGGCAGAAGAGCTCCATCTTGCAGGTCCGGTGGAAGAGCTCCATCTTGCAGGCCCCTGCAGAACTGTAACAGGTCCCGCAGGGCCCTGATCTCCTAAGGTAGCTCGTTCCACCAAGCAGGGGCCAGGGCAAATCATTCACTATAAGAGATCGTTCGCACATGCAAATCTTTGCAGCTGTGAATTCAACCTGCATGCATGAATCAATCTCCACAGAATTATTTTATATGCTTCCTCTGTGTCAAAATCTGGACACCCACATGCTTCGCAAGACTC
This sequence comes from Lepidodactylus listeri, assembly GCA_029233225.1. Taxonomy (NCBI): domain Eukaryota; kingdom Metazoa; phylum Chordata; class Lepidosauria; order Squamata; family Gekkonidae; genus Lepidodactylus; species Lepidodactylus listeri. The sequence continues at coordinate 5,378,237 of JARCFY010000021.1, read as the reverse complement.
GACCTTTAGTGGGAACGCCATTTCCCGTCTTCTGGCTTCTCTCGTTTTATACTCCCATGGTTGTTGTGTTATATTCAAAACTGATGGCGTAATCTTGTGTCGCATTGTTATATGCCAAGTGCTTCACAGTTTCTCTCCTGGGCTTTCACCTCTTATAAAAATATACCGTATTTTTCGCTCCATAAGACGCACCTGACCATAAGACGCACCTAGCTCTGCTCAGTGCCGTGGCTTGGGAAAGGTGAGGGGGGTTTAAGACGCACACACTTTTCCCCCCACTTTTTTTGGGAGAAAAAGTGAGTCTTATGGAGCAAAAAATATGGTAAGTAGAACCCAGCTGGATCAGACCAGTGGTCCATCTAGCCCAACATCCTGCTTCATAGAGTGGCCAACCAGTTATGTCAGAGATCCAATAACAGGGCATAGAGGCCAGGGCCTTCCCCTGCTGTTGATCCCTGCTGGGATTCAGAGGCTGACTGCCCCTGGATATGGAGGTTCCCTTTAGTCACCCTGGCTACTAGCCACGGATAGGTCTATCCTCCGTGAATGCATCTAAACCCCTTTTAAAGCTGTCTATGCCTATAGTGGTTCAGAGGTTAAGATCCTGAACTGCAGACCGGAAGATCGGTAGTTCGGCAGTTCAAGACCAGAGTGCCACAGGATGGAGTGAGCTCCCATCTCTGGTCCCAGCTGCTGCCAACCTAGCAGTTTGAAAGCAAGAAATTGCAAGTAGATAAATAGGTACCACCTCGGTGGGAAGGTAACAGCATTTCGTGCGTCATGCTGGCCACACGACCACGGAGACTTCTTTGGACAGCACTGGCTCTTTGGCTTGGAAACTGAGATGAGCATCACACCCCCTAGAGCCAGATTTGACTGGCTTTCAAGCAAGGGAAACCTTTACCTTTTATGCCTATGGCTATCACTACATCCTCTGGCAGTGAATTCCACATTTTAATCACTTGCTGTGTAAAGTGGTATTTCCTTTTGTCTGTCCTGAACCTACTGCCCATCAGCTTCACTGGACGCCCTCGAGTTCTAGTATTTGGGGAGAGGGAGAAAAAATTCATTCGGTCAAGTCCCCTACCCCATGCATACTTTTATCAACCTGGCATTTATAAACCTGCATTTGCCAGGTGTGTTATTTGCTGCCAAGTGTCATCTGCCTTACGGCAACCCTACCGATTAAGGACCTCCGAAACCATCTATCATTAACAGCCTTGCTCAGGTCTGGCAAACTGAAGGTCGTGTTTTCTTTGACTGAGTCAACCCACCTCTAGTTGGTGGGCCTTCCAAGCTGATACCCATGAAATAAACTTTGTTGGTCTTAAAGGTGCCCCTGGACTCAAACTTTGCTTCATTAACAGCCTTGCTCAGGTCTGGGAAACTGGAGGACATGATTTACTTTACTGAGTCAATACACCTTTCCTTGGGGGGGGGGCGCCTTCCTCCTTTTCCTACCGCCTTCAATTTTTCCTAGCATTATTGTCTTTTCCAGTGATTCTTGTCTTCTCATGACGTGTCCAAAATAAGATAACCTCAGTTTAGTCATGTTAGGTAATGGTAAAGGTTTCCCTTGCTTGAAAGCCAGTTGAATCCGACTCTAGGGGGCGGCACTCATCTCCGTTTCCAAGTTGAAGACCCAGCGCTGTCCGAAGACGACTTCTGTGGTCATAAGGCCAGCATGACTAAACACCGAGGTGCATGAAACGCTGTTACCTTCCCACCAAAGTGGTGCCTATTTATCTACTTGCAACTTCTTGCTTTCAAACTGCTAGGTTGGCAGGAGCTGGGGCCAGAGACGGAAGCTCACTCTGTCATGCGGCACTCGAGTCTCGACCTGCTGAACTGCCGACCTTCCAGTCTGCAACTCAGCATCTTAACCTCTGAGCCACCATGGCCCCACTTCTACCATTTCTTATGGTTAACCTTTAAATATGCCCCCCAAACAAAAGCAGTTCCAAGTTGGAAAAAGGTTGTGGACCCCTGGTTTATAGAACTCTGGAGCGGGAGAAAGACTTTTGCAAGTAGCTCTTCATAGACATTGTCAGGTACCCAATTATGACTAGACATCCGCCTTCTATCTTCCAAACAGAACATACCTTCAATTGCCAGATAAAGAAGAAGAGGAGGAGATTGGATTCATACCCCACCCTTCAGTCGGTGTCTCAGAGCGGATTACAAAGTCCTTTCCCTTCCCCTCCCCATACAACAGACACCCTGTGAGGTAGATGGGGCTGAGAGAGCTCTGACAGAAACTGCTCTTTCAAGAACAGCTCTGACAGAACTATGGCTTGCCCAAGATCATCCAGCAGCTGCAAATGGAGGAGTGGGGAATCAAACCCAGTTCTCCCAGATTAGAGTCCACGCACTTAACCACTACACCAAACTGGGGAGCCCCATTTCTTTTATACCCATTTGCGAATAATCCAGCAGCATTATCTGGCTGGCCATTTTGGAACCGGGATGCTAGATCCAATGAACCCAACCTTGGTCTGATCTAGCACGGCAACTTCATGTTTCCACAACCCCCTGGAATCCCCAACACACAGCCGCTGCCCGCGTCCAAGGGAGGCTTATATGCCACTTTCTCTGCATCACACAAAGCATCTTACCGAGACACTCAGTAAGACGGCGAGATTCGATACAAACAACAGCCATCAATTAGTTTAATGGAATTAAGCCGCCAGCAACACTCACCCGGGCAGCGGCAAACACTAAATTAAGAGCCAGAAACCGGTTGGGAGACAGTCCCACAAATGCTCTTAATCACATTCCAACCCTCTCATTACAAACTCTACCCATAGGAGCACCGTTTTTCTGGGGTGGTTTCAATGGGAAAGTCCCACGCAACCGGTACGAAACAATGAAACGAAAAGCTTCCTGGACTAAAGAACTTAAAGGACAATCTCCGCCATGTTAGAAGTCTGTTTATTTACATATTATTGTCATTTATATGAGGGACTCAAGGTGGATTACGCAGAGTGACTCGGTACAATAAATCAAACGGGTCACCCCGTAGCCAAGGCATTAGGATTGCAGAAGTCCGGAACCGCCAGAGAGAACTCAAGCAGAGCAGAAGTAGTGAAGCAGTGAAGTGGCTAAATTTGCCGATGACACAAAGTTGTTCAGGGTGGTGAGAACCAGGGAGGATTCTGAGGCACTCCAAGGGGATCTGCTGAGGATGGGTGAGTGGGCATCAATGTGGCAAATAGGTTTCAAAGTGGCCAAGTGCAAAGTGATGCACATCGGGGCCAAAAATCCTAACTATAAACAGGGGTCCGTTGGGGCCGGAGCGAGGCAGAGCAAAGCTCCGCCAGCTCAGGAGTGGCCACTAGGGCAACCATGGGCTGATTCAGATTCTCTGATCTGATTCAGCCTGCTGCCGAATTGCCACCGAATTTCGCCGAACTTTAAAAGCGACTGGAGGGGAGGTGGTTTGAGGAAGAGGCTCCAAACTTGCAGGGTAGCTGCTGGGACCTCTCCCCCAAATACCCACCAAGTTTCAAGAAGATTGGACCAGGGGGTCCAATTCTACGGGCCCCCAAACAGGTTGCCCCCATTCCCTCCATTGTTCTCTATGGTAGAAAAAAAGGTAACATTTTTTCCCACCATAGAGAACAACAGAGGGGATGGGAAAACCTGTTTGGGGGCCCATAGAATTGAACCCCGTGGTCCAATCTTCTTGAAACTTGGTGGGTATTTCAAGGAGGGGCCCCAGCAGCTACCCTGCAAGTTTGGAGCCTCTCCCTCAAATCCCCTTTTTTCCAGCCCCTCATATACCCTATGAGTTTTTGCCATTGATTTCAATGGCCCATAGGGTATAATGGGGCTGAAACTGACATTCCCTTTCTGACACACTTCTGGTGATGTCAGAGGAGGTGGCATATGCTAATGAGTTATGCTAATGAGTTCCTGCACCTCTTTTTCTACGAAAGGACTCCTGACTATAAATACACGTTGATGGGGTCTGAACTGGTGGAGGCTGAACAAGAGAGATCTTGGAGTCGTAGTTGATAAGAAGAAGAAGAAGAAGAAGAGATTGGATTTATATCCCGCCCTTCACTCACTTAAGAGTCTCAGAGCGGCTTACAAACTCCTTTTCCCTTCCCCTCCCCACAACAGACACCCTGTGAGGTAGGTGGGGCTGAGAGAGCTCTTTCCCAAGCTGTCCTTGAGGGAACAGCTGGTCCAGAGCTACGGCTTGCCCAAGGTCATCCAGCCAGGTGCAAGTGGAGGAGTGGGGAATCAAACCCGGTTCTCCCAGATTAGAGTCCGCACACTTAACCACTACACCAGATAACTCAATGGAAACGTCAAGGCAGTGTGTGACTGCGATAAAAAAGGCCAACGTTATGCTGGGGATTATTAGGAAGGGAACTAAAAACAAATCAGCCAGTTTGATGTAGTGGTTAGGAGCGCAGACTCTAATCTGGGAGAACTGGGTTTGATTCCCCACTAGTCCACATGCAGCTGCTGGGGCGACCTTGGGTCAGTCACAAGTTCTCTCAGAGCTGTTCTCTCAAGAGCAGTCCTTGAAAGAGCTCCCTCAGCCCCACCTAACTTATAGGGTATCTGTTGTGGGGAGGGGGAGGGAATGGAGATTGTCAGCCGCTTTGTGACTCCTTCTGGTAGTGAAGGGCAGGGTATAAACCTTCTTCCTTCTCCTCTTCCTCCTCCTCTTCTTCTATACACACACACACAATCCCTTCAAGGTAGAGGTGCGGAATTCAAGTTCTTGCCCAGACCTTTGCCTCTCCCTTCCAACTAGCAGAAGCAAAATCATACAAAAGATGTACATGAAAACTTGCTAACTTCTTTCACTCGCCAACTCTGGGTTGGGAAATCCTGGAGATTTGGGGGTAGAGCCTGCGGAAGGCAGGGCTGGGGAATGGGAAAAAACTCCGCGGGGCATCATGAGTCCAGCTTCCAAAGACGCCATTTTCTCCAGGGAACGGGCCTCTTGTTCTCTGGCGATCAGCTGCAATTCCGAGAGGTCTCCAGGCACTCCTGGAGGGAGGCAGCCCTTTATGTAAGTCGCAAAGAATTCAGACTGTTTTTTTAAAAAAAGCAGAGAGCACACAGGCTTTGCCCGTAAAGAAGTTATCGGCACAAGGCAGTCTTCTTGTCCACCCACCAACAAAAGCCCTGTAGCAAGCTTGAGAGGTATTTGGGCATGACAGATTCCCCCACACCTTGCCAAGAGTGAAATCAAGCGGAAAGCCAGGTTATCAGTGACAGATGGAAAATTGGAGATCAAGCACTAAGAGGTGATGAACAAATTCCCTTTGCCACGCTAACCTCTATCAACATCAACGTTTGGGCGGCTTCTCGTCTCTTTACCAGGGTGCAGAGTTCGGGAGCCGATGTCATGGATCTGCACGGCTAATCAGACGCATGCACACTTTCAAAACAGAGCTTTTATGTTGTTAAGTAAAGCAATGGGGAGGAAGGACGCATTTTGCAATTACGTGCATTTTGCAATTATCTCATTGATCTGTACCCCTTTTCCACTTCACTGTGAAAACGTTCTTCTCCAGGTACACTTCAGATGGTTCTTCCCACTCTCTCAAAAGTGTCATACACTGAACAGTGTGTTTCCCCCACATACACTTCCCCCACCTCCCCTAAGCACAAAAGACTCCCGGGGGGGGGGGGGAGGGACTTTACTAAAAAACTTTCAGAATCTGGAAAAGTACAGATAACTTAGGAATTTCAGCTTCCAAGGGCTGAAAGGAGCTTTGGGAAAAGCCATGTAGGAACCGTCTCCTAATTAAAAGGAACAACTGAAATCATACACTTCTGCTGCTCACGTGTACCCCGCCTACAGATCTGATTTTTTTTCTGCAAAGCCGTTCAAAAAAAGGGAAAAAAATCAGAAGTGAAACAAAAAAAACCACCCCAAATCTCTTACCTCTTTCATGTAGCACCGTGCTTTTTTCCCAGGTTTCAAAGTCCGCTAAAACACCACCTTCTAAAAGCGGATCTCCAATTAGCCCCAGAAGTGATTTATGTAAGAGAAACGGGGGAAAGACTGGCAGCAATGATTCAAGTTCAAAGTACCCCCAGCAGACTCTGTGAAGTCCAGTTTGCATCACTTTATAATTAAAGTTTCCAAACTAATAAAAAAAATCCTCCGTAATTAGGAAGCGTGCACTTATTTCTCAAATTCCTGCTACAACCAGCCACCATTGACTTTGATCTACATATGTTGACTGATCATTAATGGCATATAATGTTAATTAACTAGAACACATGTGGTTGAAAAGGTCTATGGAGAATGAGCTAATTACGCTTCCCTTTTCCGAAAAAAAATCTAATTTAGGAAACCTTTTAAACTATTGTTTAAGAAACTGATACAGCAAGTGGCTGCAATTCGGCAAGAATCCATTCAAATGGGACTCCCTCCCCCCCCATTTGGGGGGAATTAATCTATTAGGAGATATGCAGAGCGAGCTATAATTTACAGCCTGCAGAGCCTGGTACACCCAGTTTAGCGAAACGACAGAGACTTCACTAGTAAGTGGCTTGACAAGTTAAAGAAGATTCACCGATCCATTTAGATAACTTCCTGTGATTTAATTTCTCAGGATGAGGAGCGTTTAACCCTGGACAGAGTACGATATCCAAAACCTCACATTACACGCACATTTGCCGGTGACTGAGGCTGGCCAAGATATCTTCGTGCCCCCTAAAATTCTGTATCAAATCCAACGGGGTGGGGTGGGGGGTTGAATTCACATCTCTTATGTGTCACACCCCTGGCCCTCAGTAATCACTTGGATAAAGACTCCATGAGAGCAATCTCAGGAAACCTACACTTTTTTCAAGAGAAATGGCAGCTCTGTGTGGAGAGGTGCAAATAATTAAGCCCAGGACAGAAATCCACCTGCTGCTGAACCCAGACAGAGTTCAGAAATACGGCGCACTCAAGTGGACTCAATCACCCGAGATCTCCCCGTAAGCTCTCCCCTTAAGTCCTTGCCCACAACATCACACACTTGACCTAGAATCACCAGAGATAGATCACACCCATTACAGCTTGGAGAAACTTAAACATCCGGGTTCCAAATTCAGCTCTAGCGGACAAGCAGTCTAGTGAGCTAGAGAGAGACTGTGGCTCAGCTAGAGAGAGACTGGCTTGGCAGGCAGAAGGTCCCTGGTTCAATCCCTAGCATCTCCAGTTAGAACAGACCAGGCAGTAGATGATGTGAAAGACCTCTGCCTGAGACCCTGGAGAGCTGTCTGCAATTTTGAAAAAAGATGTGACATTTGTGCACATTTAAGGTTGGTACATAGGGTTTTTTCCCCTGAAGGATTTGGGGGTGCTTAATGCTGGATCTACTGTTGTACACTGAACACATCAGGAAGTTCCCCACTGCAAAATGTACCCAAAAATCATTGCTGTCAAAATGGCGGGTCAGCTACATCCACAGAGCATGTCAATCCCATGGCATTTTCAAGAACTACTTTATTACAATAAAACAAAGTTTGAGTCCAGCGGCACCTTTAAGACCAACAAAGTTTTATTTAAGGTGCAAGCTTTCGTGTGCAAGCACACTGCCTCAGACAAATTGAATCTGTGCTTGCACACGAAAGCTTACACCTTAAATAAAACTTTGTTGGTCTTAAAGGTGTCGCTGGACTCAAACTTTGTTCTGCTGCTTCAGACCAACCCAGCTACCCACCTGAATTTATTACAATAAGCCCATCAGCACCAAAGACTGCACCTGAAATACTGGATACAGCACCTGAAATATTGGATACAGCAAAGACAGCACCTGAAATATTGGATACAGATAACATTCCAGAGTCCCTTCTGTACAGGAAAGCAAACCAGCTGTTCCCACATCTGTCATCTGGGGGTGTTAACGCAATGCAATCGGTTGACCTTCTCACATGTAGCCAGTGTGGTGTAGTGGTTAAGAGCAGTAGCCTCTAATCTGGAGAACCAGGTTTGATTCCCCACTCCTCCTTCACATTAAGCCAGCTGGGTGACCTTGGGCCAGTCACAGTTCTCTCAGAACTCTCTCAGCCCCACCCGCCTCATAAGGTGCCTGTTGTGGGGAGAGGAAGGAAAGGCAATTGTAAGCCGCTGTGAGACTCCAGAAGGTATAAAAGAAGCAGGATATAAAAACCAACTCTTCTTCTTTATACTGAACAAGACCATCAGTCTATCGAGGTCAGTATTGTCTACTCAGACTGGCAGCCGCTCTCCAGGGTCTCAGGCAGAGGTCTTTCCCATCACCTCCTGCCTGGTCCTTTTAACTGGAGATGCCGGGGACTGAACCTGGGACCTTCTGCATGCAAAGCAGGTGCTCTGCCACTGAACCACAGCCCCTCTTGACAGCTCTCCAGGGTCTCAGGCAGAGGTCTTTCCCATCACCTCCTGCCTGGTCCTTTCAACTGGAGATGCCGGGGATTGAACCTGGGACCTTCTGCAGGCCAAGCAGAGGCTCTCCCACTGAGCCACAGCCCCACTTCACAGCTCTCCAGGGTCTCAGGCGGAGGTCTTTCCCATCACCTCCTGCCTGGTCCTTTTTAACTGGAGATGCCAGGGATTGAACCCGGGACCTTCTGCATGCCAAGCAGAGGTTCTGCCACTGAGCCATGACCCCTCTTTACAGCTCTCGAGGGTCTCAGGTGGAGGTCTTTCCCATCACCTTCTGCCTGGTCCTTTTAAGTGAAGGTGCCGGGGATTGAACCCGGGACCTTCTGCATGCCAAGCAGAGGCTCTGCCACTGAGCCACAGCCCCTCTTTGCAGCTCTCCAGGGTCTCAGGCGGAGGTCTTTCCCATCACCTCCTGCCTGGTCCTTTTTAACTGGAGATGCCAGGGATTGAACCCGGGACCTTCTGCATGCCAAGCAGAGGTTCTGCCACTGAGCCATGACCCCTCTTTACAGCTCTCGAGGGTCTCAGGTGGAGGTCTTTCCCATCACCTTCTGCCTGGTCCTTTTAAGTGGAGGTGCCGGGGATTGAACCCGGGACCTTCTGCATGCCAAGCAGAGGCTCTGCCACTGAGCCACAGCCCCTCTTTGCAGCTCTCCAGGGTCTCAGGCGGAGGTCTTTCCCATCACCTCCTGCCTGGTCCTTTTTAACTGGAGATGCCAGGGATTGAACCCGGGACCTTCTGCATGCCAAGCAGAGGTTCTGCCACTGAGCCATGACCCCTCTTTACAGCTCTCGAGGGTCTCAGGTGGAGGTCTTTCCCATCACCTTCTGCCTGGTCCTTTTAAGTGGAGGTGCCGGGGATTGAACCCGGGACCTTCTGCATGCCAAGCAGAGGCTCTGCCACTGAGCCACAGCCCCTCTTTACAGCTCTCCAGGGTCTCAGGAGGAGGTCTCTCCCATCACCTCCTGCCTGGTCCTTTCAACTGGAGATGCCGGGGACTGAACCTGGGACCTTCTGCATGCCAAGCAGATGCTCTTCCACTGAGCCACAGCCCCTCTTTACAGCTCTCCAGGGTCTCAGGCGGAGGTCTTTCCCATCTCCTCCTGCCTGGTCCTTTTAACAGGAGATGCCGGGGACTGAACCTGGGACCTTCTGCATGCCAAGCAGGTGCTCTACCACTGAGCCACGGCCCCACCCCTTCTCTTAAGAGTTTGCCGGTAGTTCCACTATCTAGCAATGCCTAGAAGTCCAGTTCCACTATCATTACTGCAACAGTCATCAACTGTTCTGTGTTTATGGGTTGCTGCGCTCTAGTCGAAATCTAACACTACACAAGCACACAACTTGTGGTGCAGTTTCAAATTAAAAATTCCATGCACAAAGGTTGAAGGGAGAGACAGAAGGATGGGCATGCAGGTTCTTTTTCAGTCTCACCTCCCCCCCCCCCCCCGTGGCCTCAAGAGGGGGCAGCATCACACTGCTGTCTAACTGTGTGGAAGATGATCCCGCATTGGATCTATGGGACTGATTCTTCCTCTACACCCCTCAGAGGGCACCTATGCTCATCTAGTAACAACTAACTGGTAGTCCCTGGGCCCAGAATGATCCGGCTGTCCTCAACCAGGGCTGGGGCCTTTTTAGTCCTGGTCCCAACCTGGTGGAACTTTGTCTAGTGAAACTCAAGCCCTGTGGGACTTGGCTCAGTTCCACAAGGCCTGTAAGACTGAGATGTTCCACTGGGCGTATGGCTGAGGACAGGGGTGACTAGAAAGATCACCCGGCCTCCCCATCATTGGGTGCTGGCTGCCCCTTGAGTTATCCACTTTTGAAAAAGAAGAAGAGATGGGATTTATACCCCCCACTCTTCACTACCCGAAGGAGTCTCAGAGCGGCTTACAACCAACGCTCCCTCTCAGCTGTGGAGTCTTGTGAGCAAAAATTCTACTTTGTGTGAGCTGGAGGCTAAAAAACTGAGCTGGCTCACGCTAAATCAGCTTAAAGAGAACACTGCTTACAATCACATTTCCCTTCCCCTCCTCACAACAGACATCCTGTGAGGTAGGTGGGGCTGAGGGAGCTCTTGCGAGAACTGCCCTTGAGAGAACAGCTCTGAAAGAACTTACGACTGACCCAAGGTCATCCAACAGCTGCATGTGGAAGAGTGGGGAATCCAACCCGGTTCTCCCAGATTAGAGTCCGTGCTCCTAACCACTACACCTAACTGGCTCTTGAAGGTTTGTTGATGTGCCACCTGATATGATACGATAGACTGACCCTTAAGTTTTAACTGTAAGGTTTGGTTTTAAATTCTAACGCCGATTTATTGTATTTTATTGTATTTAATTGTCAGAAGCTGCCCTGAAGCGCAGGGCAAGAAAAGAAGTGGGCTAAAAGTCGAATGAATGAATGAATTCAACTCCGTGAGTTCACACAGCAACGCCAACTTGACAACAAGCATAACACTCCCCAAGTGCAGTTGCTGTCTCTGGACTGCTGCCTTCAGTGTATTGAGCACACGCGCTGCCGCTTGGACAACAGACCAATACTCGACCCCTCTGGGCTAATGAGCCCTCCGGTCTGAAGAGCACCCAAATAGTTTTGTTTTTTAATTTCCACACCCCTCGTCTCTCTCGACAAGACATGCCAGAACTGCAGCAGTATCTTGTACAGATGCGCAGTTGTCATCTGTAGATTAACTCTTGTTTCCTAGCGTGCCTGATTTACGTAGGGCGTGACTTTGCACCAAGAACTGGAGCAGGCAGAAAGAGTTCCCCCCTAGCATCTGGGAACTGTAAACTTGTTCTTGCAAGTTTCTCTTTAGCCCCACAAGTTTCTCTTTAGAGCCAGTTTGGTATAGTGGTTAAGTGCGCGGACTCTAATCTGGGAGAACCGGGTTTGATTCCCCAACTCCTCCACTTGCACCTGGCTGGATGACCTTGGGCAAGCCCTAGCTCTGGCCCAGCTGTTCCCTCAAGGACAGCTTGGGAAAGAGCTCTCTCAGCCCCACCTACCTCACAGGGTGTCTGTGTTGTGGGGAGGGGAAGGGAAAAGGAGTTTGCAAGCCGCTCTGAGACTCCAAGTGAGTGAAGGGCGGGGTATAAATCCAATCTCTTCTTCTTCTTCTTCACATCTGCCTCCAGGTCTCTTAAGTCAAATCGACATCTGACTTTCCCACTGGAATCATTCTAGTTTTACAAAAAAAACCCTGTCTATACCTGTTTCTAGTTTTAAACGATACTTGTTCTAGTTTAAAAATCACCGTCTACATCCGTTAATTGCCGCCTTGTGGTCAAGCTAGCATTACACTGCTTTAAACAGATCCTGTTGCTTAGTGCTCTTCAGACCCAGGGAGTGAAATCTGAAACCAGTGTGAAAAGAGTGTAGGAAAAGACAGCAGTCAAACTACTTCAGAGGGGAGGTGTAAATTTGGCCTTTGAAACCTGCCACTTGAACGGATTGCAAGCTGTGGCATTGCTAATGTCGACCTTCTCATGCACCATCTTGGCAAACAGACCTCCTGCTCCTAACTCTGCCTGCAGGGAGGGAAGGCGGCCTGATATAGCCGGATCTCGTCAGCTTTCTGAAGCTAAACAGAGCTGGTACTTGGAGGGGAGACGACCAAGGAAGACGCTGCAGAGGAAAGCAACAGCAAACCACCTCTGTTTCTCACTCGCCTTGGAAGCCCCTTGTGACCTGGCGGCACTTACGTACCGGGGTCAAGAGGTGCAGGGGCTCATTAGCATACCTATTAGCATAACCCTTTAGCATATGCCACCCCCACCCCCACATCACGGAAGCGCGTCAGAAAGGGAAGCAAACGGGGGGGGGCATCTTCAAAAGCCTCCCCTCCCCTTCCCCAGCTGGCCTGCCAAGGCGGGCGGACGGGGGAGCGAAGCAAGAAGGGCCCCACAGAATACAACGGTAAGACCGTGCTGCCGTACTCTTAAATTTTAACCCCCTTCTCACTTCGCTCCCTCCACAGGCCCGCTGGGAACAGCTTGCCACCACGATCATTTGTGCCCACTAGGGGTGTGCAAATAAAAAAAAAAATTGGCCCAATTTAGATCGCCCACTGCCTCAGCTAAAAGCCACTGTTCCCTCTAAGCTGAGTTAGTGTGAGCTAGCTCACAGGTTTTTAGCCTCCGGCTCACACATTTTTTGTCTTAGCTCAGGAAGAAGAAGAGAAGAGATTGGATCTATACCCCGCCCTTCAATTGTAGTCTCAGAGCAGTTTACAAACTCCTTTCCCTTCCCCTCCCCACCACAGACACCCTGTGAGGTAGGTGGGGCTGAGAGAGCTCTGAGACAACTGTCCTTGAGGGAACAGCTGGTACAGAGCTATGGCTTGCAGAAGGTCATCCAGCAGGTGCAAGTGGAGGAGTGGGGGATCAAACCCGGTTCTCCCAGATTAGAGTCCGCGCTCTTAACCACTACACTAAACTGGCTCCAAAGCAATCTAATTTCTGCAGCAGCCGAATCGCTTGCTCACAACTGTAATGCCAGTAGCTCACAAAGTAGAATTTTTGCTCACAGGACTCCACAGCTTAGCGGGAGTATGCAGCTTGATCGTTATTTCCTGTCCTGCTCCCAGCTGGACTTCTGTCCATGTTCGAGTCTGTGCTTCTATCTCTTGAGCCTCCAGGTCTTGCAATTCCTCTGGACACCCCCCCCCCCCCGGCCAAACTAATGGAGGAACGTAAAAACTGTTTTCAGAAACTCAGTGTATCGGCTCATCTTCACTGCTGAGAAATCCTGCTATGGAATTTTGCATTGTTGAATGTGTTAATGCCTGATGCTTTGCTTCCGTTCTGTTTTTAGACTTCTGGCTGGTTCTACAACCCCGGCCCTATTCCACTGTTTATTGAACGTCCCGTCCTGTCAATAGCCCTGACTCACTTCCTGCCATCCGCCTTGAGTCCCGGCCACGCGGACTATAATAAACACAAAATAAATAAATAAATCCTTTGCCAATAACCTGTGTCAGAGCACTGCTGATTCACAACTAAGGTACATTCCACATCTGGCATTTGCTCCACATTTCCTCCACACTCAACTCGGTTCCCCCTTCCTCGGGACATCTGTTTTCATTCAGTCTGGTATGCAGATTTTCCTCTGTCAGTATTTGCCTCAGCGATCATTAGCCGTCTGAGCCAAGTAGTTCACAAGGTGATAAATACAGAGGGGGAAATACGGGCGGTGGAACTGATGGAGATCGACAAAGCCGTGTCACATTGTCTGCTTATTGTTCCCTTCAAATCGGAAGTGGAGGAAGGAAAAGGTTATGGAGAAAGTGCTTGGGGCTCTTTAGCTTGGAGAAACGACAGCTGAAGGGTGACATGATCAAGGTTTATAAGATTATGCATGGGACAGCAGGTAGAGAAAGAGGTACTTTTCTCCCTTTCTCACAAGACGAGAACTCGTGGGCACTCCATGAAATTGCCGAGCAGTCGGGTTAGAACGGATAAAAGGAAGTCCTTCTTCACCCAAAGCGTGATTAACACGTAGAATTCACTGCCACAGGAGGTGGTGGCGGCTACAAGCATGGATGGCTTCAAGAGGGAATTGGAGAAACATCTGGAGCAGAGGTCCATCAGTGGCTATTAGCCACAAGGTATAGATAGGAACTCTCGGTCTGGGGCAAGTGGGGCTCTGTATTCTTGGTGCCTGAGGGCTTCTAGTGTCGTGGGCCCCACTGGTGGACCTGAGGGCACCTGGTATTTTTGGCCACTATGTGATAGAGTGTTGGACTGGAGGGGGTGAAATATACTGGGTCCAGACTTTTACGTAGCGAATTAGCTCATAGTTTACTTACACGGAAAACTCAGACTCACGGCAGAACTCAGGGGTCCGCTTAAATGCCAGTACAAGTCACAATCACACCCACACCCAACTCCAGTGATAGGTTTATTTACAGTGTGCCCATAACCATAGGTCCCTTTTAGGGATCCTAAACCGATTGGTCTATTCTAGGATCCGCTATGGCTATTGTCTGGAGATGCGAAGCTTTGGTAGTTAGCCTGACTGCATGTGCAGTCTGCATTAGTACGCAACACCGGTCCATTGGCCTGATCCAACACTGGCTTCTTTTATGTTCTTATGTTCTTAAGGTGCCGCTCAAAACCACATTCAGATACCCCGCAGCAACCCTGTACTGACTGCGAAGTCACCCCAGGATGGCCATAAATCTATGCAGAAGGGACCATAAAACCCAATAGGCTTGCCAAGTCCCCCCAGTGGGACAGCTCCAGTGGCCGGTTGCCTGCCGGCCAGAATCAGGCCACCAGGGGGAACCCCACCCCCAAATTGCCGGGCTGAGGGGACGTGCCCGGTGCAATGACGCCACCCGGAGGTGATGTCACCGCGTCGGACACATTTCGGGGGGGAATGCTCTGCAATTCAACGGAAAACTCTATGGTTTTCCCTCAAATTACTAAAATCCTGTTCTCAACGTGCCCAACTCGATGATGTCATTTCCGGGTGACATCATCGCGGTGCGCGTGCCAGAAGACTCCCAGAGGACGACGGACTCCCCCCTACTCCTACTCAGGTACGACTTGGCAACACTAAAACCCAATAAAAAAAGAAAGCGCAAGCAGCATGCAGTGTAGAGGGAGATTAACCTCCGAGTCCCAACTGTGGCTGTGAAAAAACTGTGAGGAAACAGTTGGGTCCAGGATCAGCCCAAGCGCACCACCACTAGGAATCCTTGCTCAGGAGGTGGGTAGATGGGCACGGAGGATTTGGGACGACCAGTCAAGGGGGGAATATATATCCCTGCTCAGCTGGTATAAGCAATATTTTCCAATCTTACTGAGTGATGCCGCCATTCACATGATTTATGTAAGGCTGAAGTGACCAGCTCTCACTGATGAATGAATGACTGACTGGGGGCGGGCGGGGTATGTAACTATTCCTAGAACACATTGGCACGTACAGGCCTACATCCAGACTACGATATTTCTTAAGTCTCAGATTGTCTTCACACTTTCCTCCCCCACCACACCTCCTCGTTTCCCTCCCCAACCTCCCCCGGACAAAAACACAACGCTCCCCTTGTTCTAGCTCAAAGTAAGGACACGGAGTATGAAAAGACAATTCCCAAATCCAGCACGCTCTTTAAACATGCAATTTTATGGCAAGACTTAAAGCCTTGTTGATTGGAGCATACAGAGGGTTAACCATTACTAGAAGAGCTTATCGAGTGCCAGAAAGGAATTCGGCACCCCAAAATCATTTATAAAACAGCATCAGCATAGTTTATTAGATGCAATATACTCACAAGGTAAGTCTATTGTTTTCCTTTTAGCCATTCTACTACTGGCATTTTAAGGGCTAACTATCATAGACGCAGCTTGTCAGACACCAGAAATCGATTCCAGCACCCCGAAATCCTTGGGACAGTTTTGCAACTTTTACTCAAAAGCAGTGTTTCCTCTAAGCTGAGTTAGGGTGCGCTAGGTCAGTTTTTTAGCCTCCGGCTCACACATTTTTTGTCTCAGCTCAGGAAGGATGGCTCCAGAGCAGACTAATTGATGCAGGAGCCAAATCGCTCGCTCACAATTTTGATGCCAGTAGTTCACGAAGTAGAATTTTTGCTCACAAGACTCCACAGTTTATTGCTTAAAAGTTCTCAAACTTTGTTACAAAACCACTTTGCCCCCCAATTTCTCACATGACAAACAAGTCGCCTGCTTTCCCCTTGTCAAGTTCTCACTAAGAAAGCTCAACCGGTGTCTGGGCTCTATCACTTCAGACTACAGGTTCCAATGATTGAGTACCAGGAAACAAAAAATCCTGTCCCATAGAAAACTAGCATATCAGGAAGGCGGCAGCTAGCCCATCCTTATCACTGCTCCAGCTCTTTATGTGCGGGGCGCTCTCCCCCCACTGGGCATTCAATTACGTGAACAGTACAAAGTGATATAGTCCTGACACAAGTTGGCCATCACAGTGCGAATGAAGACAGGAGCATTTGCTCCTTTAGCAGCCTCCTTCCCTGAAGCAATTTATGAATAAGACTTGGTGTCATAATCAATGCTGCCTTCCAAACTGTGGAGTCTTGTGAGCAAAAACTGTATTTTGTGAGCTACTGGCATTAAAGTGGTGAGCGAGCGATTTGGCTGCTGCAGAAATTAGTTTGCTCTGGAGCCATCCTTCCTGAGCCAAGACTGTGAGCTGGAGGCTAAAAAACTGTGACCTAGCTCACACTAACTCAGCTTAGAGGGAACACTGGTCACAATAATCTGCCACTGTTCACCCTCCCCCCCCCCCAACTGGCGAAAACAAGACTCAAGGGCAGAACACATGTTTACTGCATAAACACATGTTTATTGATCCTTGGTTCAATTCCTGGCCAGATCAGCTCCAAGGAATTCCAGTACAGGGCAGTAGGAAAGCCCCTTTGATCGCATCCTTAGGAGAACAGCAAACAGCCCAAGATGGAGAGCCAGTATGTTTTACTGGTTAAGAGCGGCGGACACGAATCTGAAGAATGGGGTTTGATTCCCCACTCCTCCTCCACAGGAAGCCTGCTGGGTGACCCTGAGCCTGTCACAGCTCTCCCAGAGTTCCCTCCATCCCACCTATCTCACAAGGTGCCTGTCATGGGGAAAGGAAGGGAAAGGCAATTGGAAGCCACCTCGAGACAGTTTCCGCAGGACGTCCTTACCACGCTGAAACTCTGCAGGAAAGTCTGTTTTAATACTGTGGGTCCGCGGCACGACTTCCACAGTAGAGCCTTTCCCACGGCGTCTTCTTTGCTTATCGCGAGTCCCCACGCATGCTCAAGGAAGACAGCACATAAGTGATTCCCCCCCCCCTCCCCAGAAGAAATTTACTCCATTGCATTGGTTTCTGCAGCATTCTTCACAGTGAAATGGGAAATCCTTTAAAAAAAATTTCACGCGGTGGGAACTAACGTTGGGACGCAGTACAAGTAGCGTAATGACGTGATTGCCTCAGACATGCGCATCTGTCCATCGGCTCCGTTTCGCACTTACCCGTCTCCCACTCGCTTTCCATCCGCTTTAACAGGACACCGGGAGAAACCGGTGTCCAGGGGCTGTCTTGCGCTTGCCTCCCGCTTCCAGGCAGTGTGAACCGGAAGAAGGCGGGAGGCAAGCGGAGGCGGCAGTGTGAATGCGGCGTTTTGCCAGTTTGCGCATGAGCGCACATGCAGACGTGCGCAAATTGCCGAAACAGCCCTATCACGAGGTGCGGAGGCTGGCCCACGTGGGGCCACTCCGCAGCAGTCTGAACGCTCCGTATCGGCACCGTTGCGCAATACACCGGCCGGTGTGAACGGCCAGCCCCGGGGAGTTTTTCTCCGCAGCAGTTTCCTCTGCATTCATCTCGCTCCAGATTGCCAGTCTGTCCTCAGCCTGAGTTTTTACGCCTGGGAGGGCAAAATCAGCTGTGGAAACCAGGGAAAGACGTGGATGAACAGAAGTGCATTCGCAGGGAAATTTGTTACCGTGGAATAGGGCTGAGACTCCATACGGGAGGGAAAACGGGGTATAAAAACCTACCCTTCTACTCCTCTTCTGGAGGAAAGCAATACCTCCACACTGCCCTGCACCCAGCAGACCAGGTCTGCAAATGGAAAGCGTGCCAAAAGAAACACCAGACCAGCAGTGGTAGTAAGGAGAAGATGTTAGCTGGGCCGGATCTCTTGAGGCCCACATAGTGTGACGGGTGTCCATTCACTGTGGAAACATCAGCTGCGTAACCGACCAATTACAAGCCCAGGCTAAGCCAAGCACAGGTTGGAACAGAACAGGAAACGGGTGTGTAGAGCAGGCGAGAAACAGGTGACACATTTGACGCTGACAACAGCTTGACACCTTAATAAAAGAAAGCAGGATATCTTAACTGTCAGAGCAATTTTCCACATCGGTAACCTAATACTCAAAACGGCTGCATATTTCTGCACCCAAGTGATTCCATGTCGCCTGTTCTGCTCCGGAGCATCGATTCCAAGACAAATTCAATACGTACAAAACAAACAAGACAGACAATAAGCCAGGGTTTTGGCTGCAAGGCCAGATGTGCACTCATCATCTGAGAGAAGAAGAGAGATTAAATTTATACCGCTCCCTTCACTCTCAGAACATCTTACAACCTCCTTCCCCTCCCCACAACAGACGCCCTGTGAGGTAGGTGGGGCTGAGAGAGCTCTCCCGAGGACTGCTCATGAGAGAACAGCTCTGAGAGAACTTCTGACTGACCCAAGGTCACCCCAGCAGCTGCATGTGGAGGAACGGCAACTCAAACTGGGTTCTCCCTGATTAGAGTCTGCACTCTTAACCACTACACCAGACTGGCGGCTGGGTGCTTCTGTGTGGTGAAAAGTTCCGTCAAGTCACAGCTGACTTACGGCAACCCCATCGGGTTTTCAAGGCAAGAGACGGTCGGAGGCGGTTTGCCACTTCCTGCCTCTGCATAGCATCCCTGGACTTCCTTGGTGGTCTCCCATCCAAGTGCTAACCAGGACCCTGCTTAATTTCCAAGAACTGAGGAGATCAGGCTAGCCTAGACCAGCCAGGGCAGGGCATCCCCTCCTACAGAGACTGGAGAAAACACACACGTACCAGGTGGCTCAAACTCTCCCTTCAGTCTCCGTAAACATCTGGGCCGTAACTCATCCCCAATTTTTACTGCCACCTTAATGTTAAAGCTGCCTCCGACTCCACATCATAAAGAAGGAGTTATTAACTTTAATTTGCTCAGGCCGTATTTCTCTCTTTTGCATGAGAGGATAAATCTAAGGCATCCGTTACCAGCCAGTGCCACAGAAACATTAACGGAAGAAGATAATATTTCTGCGCTACCAACACTTGACAGAAAGCGAGTGCTCAGGTTTGCTACCTGGTGTACCACACTCACGGGGCTGAGACTTTTCCCAAAAGGATCCTTACTTCTACTGGCACACCAACCGTAACCCTGCAGTCAGGCCCGGATTTTGTGGTTTATGGGGCAATTTTCTTTCCCCCAGTGGGGCTGAAGTTCACAGTGTAGAAAGAAAAGCCATGTTGCCAATAGAAAGCTGTTGCCAGGACTGATCTCTAAACTGCAAACTGTCAAGCACTTTAGATGACAGTTCTCCACTGCTGCAAGTTCATCACTTCTGCCAGCCTAAGCAACAATTCTGAGAACAAGCCGGCAGGTGGGGGTGACGACTTCTAGAGTCAAGAAAGCTAACACTCAGGCAGAAAAACTCTCTTAAAGAAGGCCAGTTTCTTAACACAGAGTTAGAAGGGATCCTAGAGGTCACCTACTCCAACCCCCTTGCTCAGTGTGGGAATTAGCCAACTACAGCACCCCACTCTGCTTAAAGGAGCACACACCTTTTAAAAAAATGTTTTTAGATGATTGAAAAAAGCATTTACATGAGAAATTCTTGTGGGGCTGTGCCTTTAAGAAAGGAGGCGGAGCCCCCAAAAGCCCCATTGTAGCTACAGGCCTGCCTACCATACAGTACCACCCATACACCTCTCATGTATAGAGCTGAGCCAACTCTTCCACAAGGCAAAGATGACTGGCCAACATCAGAAGGTTGATTTCCCCCCTCCTTCCAAAAGCAAACAGGAGAAATCCAGCATCTGAAACGACCATCCACCCCCACACACCCCCAAAATCCATTTGCACCCAAGAAGGTTTTGCCAAGTTCTCAAAATGTCAGAAGAATATTAGTATTACTGCACGCCATTGTGGTGAAATGTAGAGAGAGACCCGTAGGGCTAAGTCCCTTGCGTTCAAAGTTCAAACAGAGTGGGAGAGAGAAAAAGACACCCAAACAATCAAGGGACAAATGCAAGCTTGTTGTGTTATGTGTACTTAGGGACTTCCTTTCAGTTGAGAATGACCCCATTTCCCACATGAACACGACGTAATCTTATGGCTGGCTCGGTTTGTTAGATCGCACCCCTACTGCCGATTTCAGTTGGCGCTGCCGATGCCTTAATACCATTTTGTCACGGTGGTGAAAACAAATACATTTAAATATCTCACACGCATCAGTTCGTTTCAGAAGCTAAGTGGCAGTGTACTAAAACAAAATGAACCTAAGGGCTTCTGCCTGAAATCCACAGGCTGAAGTAGACAGCCTGCCCTGATCTGGATCGCCCGATCACGACAGATATCGGAAGCTAAGCAGGGTTGGCTCTGGTTGGTATTTGGATGGGAGGCCGCCAAGGAAGTCCAGGGTTGCTGTGCAGAGGCAGGCAATGGCAAACCATCTCTGAACATCTCTTGCCTTGAAAACCCTTTTGGGTCAGCATAGGTCCGCTGCAACTTGATGGCAGTTTTCACCATAGAATCATAGACACACAGAGTTTAAAGGGGTCATAGAGGCCATCCAGTCCAACCCCCTGTTCAATACAGGATCAGCCTAGAGCATCCCTGACAAGGGTATGTCCAGCCGCTGCTTCAAAACTGCCAGGGAGGGGGAACTCACCACCTTCCCAGGCAGCTGATTCCACTGTGGCACAACTCTCAACTATAAATAAGTTTCCCTAAGATCCAGCCGGTACCTTCCTGCCCTTAATTTAAACCCATCATTGCAAGTCCTCTCCCCTGCTGCCAACACTCCTCGAAGTGGCAGCCCTTCAGTCGTGTCCCCCCTCAACCTCCTCTTCTCCAGACTAGTCGATAGCCCACCATGAAACAGTCCAACAGTCACAATGCCCTTTGGTGGCCATAGGAGGAGAGCTTCTTAAGAACATAAGAGAAGCCAATGTTGGGTCAGGCCAGTGGCCCATCCAGTCCAACACTCTGTGTCACACAGTGGCCAAAAACCCCAGGTGCCCTCAGGAGGTCCAGCAGTGGGGCCAGGACACTAGAAGCCCTCCCACTGTTGCCCCCCAGTCAAGCACCAAGAATACAGAGCATCACTTGCCCCAGACTGAGAGTTCCTATCTATACCTTGTGGCTCAGAGCCACTGATGGACCTCTGCTCCACATGTTTCTCCAATTCCCTCTTGAAGCCGCCCATGCTTGTAGCCGCTGCCACCTCCTGTGGCCGTGAATTCCACGTGTTAATCACTCTTTGGGTGAAGAAGGACTTCCTTTTATCTGTTCTAACCCGACTGCTTGGCAATTTCATGGGGTGCCCACGAGTTCTTGTATTGTGAGAGAGGGAGAAAAGTATCTCTTTCTCTGGCTTGAAGTAGAAGGTCCTTGAAGTGCTGGTTAGGAATAACATGGTGCAGAATGCTCACACAACAACAGTCAAGCCACAGATTTCTAGGCTAGCTCTCAAGCCGTGATGTTGAAGAGGGAAAGAGGGGTCTCCATGAATACACAGCAGCCAGGCCAAGGGTTTGGATGGGAGACCTCCAGAGAACACCAGGGCCAGGAGGCCAGAGGCAGGCTATCCAGCCACTTCTCTGAACGTCCTCCGGGCCCCAGTAGGAGTCACCAGAGGTTGCCATGGCTTCCAGTCATGGGCACACACACACACATGCACACACACACACAAATGCACAAAAGAGCAGCCAGGGAGAGCTGGTGGCATTCTGAGAGCAGAAGACCTTCAGATGCATGAGCGTGGCACCATTAAACATTTATACATTAATCATTTATACATTACTGCTATAAGTATTGAACACAAATTCTTCATTATTTGCAGAGAGGAGGGAAACGGCACGACAACCTCACCCACTGCAACTGGCGCCCTCAAGAGCACCCAACTAATTGCATCGTAAGGGCTGATAGCTAATTGGGAATTACTAAATATTTTTAAAACACTCAAGAATAAGCACATTAATTAGTAAATTAGTTCTACAGCGCGCGGATAACCGTCAATTCGAGAGGCCGCGCTCCTCCAACGGGGTACTTCAGTTCGTCTAGCAAGGCTTAACCAGCACAGCTGCTTCAGAGCCTCCCACTAATTCTCACCTCGGATCCTGTTTCACACCTGGGGAATTAAAAGGGGGGGGGGATACACTGACATGCCAGAGGCCACAGAAGGATCCTGCAGCAGAGGCAGTCCTGGAATCGAGATCTTTCAGAAACACAATGGGTTTTCTTTGGAGCACCCTGTGGGGAGAGACTCCACAAGTCCCTCTATGGTACAGGACCAACATACTTGAAGGACCTCCAACTCTCTTAAAAAACTGCCCGACTGCTACAGTCATCTTGGGAGGTCCACCTTCAGGTGCTCCCACCTTCTGAGGTCTGGCGGGTGACAACTCAGGAGAGGGCCTTCTCAGTCATGGCACCAAAGCACTGGAATTCTCCCCCCAGGAAGATTCATCTGAACCCAGTTTGGTGTAGTGGTTTGGTGCGCGGATTCTAATCTGGAAGCCAGTTTGGTGTAGTGGTTAAGTGCGCAGACTGTAATCTGGGAGAACCGGATTTGATCCCCCACTCCTCCACTTGCACCTGCTGGATGACCTTGGGCAAGCCGTAGTTCTGTGAGCACTGTTCCCTCTAAGCCGCGTTAGTGTGAGCTAGTGCACAGTTTCTTAGCCTCTGGCTCACACATTTTGGTCTTGGCTCAGGAAGGAGGGCTCCAGAGCAAACTAATTTATGCGGTAGCCAAATCGCTCGCACACAACTTTAATGCCAGCAGCTCACAAAGTAGAATTTTTGCCCACAAGAATCCACAGCTTAGAGGGAGCATTGGCTGTGAGAGCTGTTCTTGAAAAAGAGCAGTTTCTGTCAAGAGCTCTTTCTCAGCCCCACCTACCTCACAGGGTGTCTGTTGTGGGGAGGGGAAGGGAAAAGAGTTTGTAAGCCGCTCTGAGACTCCAAGTGAGTGAAGGGCGGGATATAAATCCAATCTCTTCTTCTCTTCTTCTTCATCCCTTCTTTTGCCATCTTCCAATAGTGGGTGAAAACCTTTTGGTTTCATTTGGCACTCCCTCAGGGACCCCTCCCTCCTGTCCAGTCTTTTCACAGCTGTTTTTATGCTTTTGTATGTATTTTAGCTCTGTTTTTAATTGGTTTTAACCATTTTAAAACGTGATTTTATTAAAACAAAGCTTGAATCTAGCAACACCTTGAAGACCAACCAAGTTTAATTCTGGGTATAAGCTTTCGTGTGCACGCACACGAAAGCTCATACCCAGAATTAAACTTGGTTGGTCTTCAAGGTGCCAGCAGACTCAGACTTAACTGGACTCAGACTTAAAGAACTCAAACTTAAAAGTGCCACTGGACTTGCGCTTCTTCTTTTTTTTAAATATTTTATTAATTTTCCATTTTTATAATTACAAACATGGTGGAGCCATCAATACAAGAAAAATAGCTAATCATACAAATACAAATACAAATGGCTCATTATTATTTATTCTGAGCCCTATTTAAAAAAATAAGATTCATCCAGTTATAAACTTTATCCCAGTTTTTCCAGAATTTATCCTCAGATTTATTACAAGATATCACACTTAACCTGTTCATTTCTGCAATTTCCAAAAGTTTGTATTTCAAGTCTTCTACTGTCAGGGTATATAAAGAGTTCCAATTTTTAGCTATTGAGATTCTTGCCGCAGTAATAATGTAAGTTATCACATATCTGTCTTCTTTAATACTTTCTGGTAATAAATTTAATAAAATGACTCCGGTAACATTTTTAACTTCACCTCAAATATTTCTGATATTACCTTCTGCACCTTTCTCCAGAACATCTGTATTTTATCACACCTCCACCACATATGAAAGAAAGTTCCCACATTAGATCCACATTTCCAACAATTGTTTGAAGTATTGGGAAAACATTTTGCAATCTTATCTGGGGACCAATACCATCTATAAAAAATCTTGTAGATGTTTTCCTTATATGATATTGATCTCATAAATTTAGCTGATACCCAGATTGTAGACCAAGTATCTGTCTCAATCGTGTGACCTAGTCGCAGGTCACACGATCGACTTGCGCTTCTTCAAAGTGTGCACGCACACGAAAGCTTATACCCAAAATTAAATTTGGTTGGTCTTCAAGGTGCCAGACTTAACTCAGACTTAACTGACTCAGACTTAACTGGACTCAAACTTAAAGGATTCAAACTTAAAGGTGCCACTGGACTCGCGCTTCTTCAAAGTGTGCGTGCACATGAACGCTCATACCCAGAATTAAACTTGGTTGGTCTTCAAGGTGCCAGCAGACTCAAACTTTGTTCTGCTGCTTCAGACCAACATGGCTACCCACCTGAATCTATGATTTTCTTATGTCTGTTTTAATTTGTTAGCCACCTTGGCACTCCTTTTGACAGAAGAAAAGTGGGGTATAAATTTTGTAAAATGACATTTTTTGAAAAATCTCACTCAGCCACTGCAAGAAACGACTAACACACATCAACCACCAAAGCTCCCACCACTTTTCAATGGAGGTTATCCACAGGTGGGGTACAAAGCTTAGAATGCTGCAGGACAGCTGGGAAGGCTCAGGTTCGAATCTCCACTCCGCCACGGAGACTCACTAGGTAACTCTGGGCCAGTCACACACACACACACACACACACACACACAGCCTAACCTGATAAGTATAAAATCTGATAAGAAGGATAAAAATAGGATAAAAACAATAAAGCTAGATCAAGATGGATCACGGTGTTAGTCTGTCTGGAGCAGCAGAAAAGAGCAAGAATCCAGGAGCACCTTCAAGACTAACAAAATTTGGGGCAGATCGTTAGGAGTCACCACTTATTTCTGTTCAGCAGCAAATTTTCCCAGTGACAAGTCAGAACCAGTGTTCCCTCTAAGCTGAGGTGGTGTGAGCTAGCCCACAGATTTTTAGCCTCCGGCTCTCACATTTTTGTCTTTGCTCAGGAAGGATGGCTCCAGAGCAAAACACCTCCTGCAACAGTGAAATCGCTCGCTCACAGCTTTAATGCCAGCAGCTCACAAAGTAGAATTTTTGCTCGCAAGATGCCACAGCTGAGAGGGAACACTCTGAACACACACTCACACAAGGGGAACAAATTTTGAGTCCAGCGGCACGTTTAAGACCAAGGTACGAGCTTTCATGTGCATGCACACTTCTTCAGAGACTATGGCTGAGGACAGACTGGCAATCTGAAGCGGAGGCAAAGCGGAGGGAACTGGAGCGGGGGGAAAAACCCACGGAGCTGGCCGTTCACACTGGCCAGAGCAATGCGGATCAGCGGCGATACGGAGCGTTCAGACTGCCACGGAGCGTTCAGACTGCCGCATAGCCAGCGCGCGCAGCTCGCACGCGCCGCTGCACTTTTTTTTTGTTTTCCTTTGATGTTTTTCGCATATGCGCAAAACTTTTTGCCGGTGCGTTCACACTTCCTCCGGATGCCTCCCGCTTCTTCCAGTTCACACTGTTTGGAAGCGGGAGGCATGCGGAGGAAGGCCCCTGAACACCGGGAAAAACCGGTGTCCGGGTAAAGCGGAAGGAAAGCGACTGGGAGACGGGTAAGTACGCAACGGAGCCGACGGACAGATGCGCATGTCTGAACGTGCTCCTTTCCTCCGTTTGCGAAGCGTGCCTGCCCCGCTTTAGATTGCCAGTCTGTCCTCAGCCTATGAAAGGGCAATAGCTCATGCCTTGAATAAACCTTTGCAGCCGTGTTGGTCCAAAGCAGAACAAATTTTGAGTCCAGTGGCACCTTGAGGACCAAGGTACGAGCTTTTGTGTGCATGCACACTTCTTCAGAGACTATGAAATGGCAATAGCTCATACCTTGAATAAACCTTTGTTGGTTTTCAAGGTGCCACTGGACTCAGAGAGCCAGTTTGGTGTAGTGGTTAAGTGCGCGGACTCTAATCTGGGAGAACCAGGTTTGATTCCCCACTCCTCCACTTGCACCTGGGCTGGATGACCTTGGGCAAGCCATAGCTCTGTACCAGCTGTTCCCTCAAGGACAGCTTGGGAAAGAGCTCTCTCAGCCCCACCTACCTCACAGGGTGTCTGTTGTGGGGAGGGGAGGGGAAAGGAGTTTGTAAGCCGCTCTGAGACTCTTAAGTGAGTGAAGGGCGGGATATAAATCCAATCTCTTCTTCTTCTTCTTCTTCTTCAAAATTTGTTCTGCTTTGGACCAACACGGCTGCCCACCTGGATCTACTCACACAAGTTGTCCCTGGCTCCCAGGTGCATAAATATTGGCAGCGGGGGAGAAAAGAAAACAGCTCACAGATTCCCCAAAGACTTGTCTCTGCCATCTGTTACCCTTTTATCCTTCCTCTGGGAAGCTTTTTCCGTGCTTACCTTCCCCTTGCGATCAAATTAATGTCAGACTATCGACCGTAATGGGGAAACCCAAACTCCCCACAAGCATTCCGGTTTACACAACGCTCATGCTTAGAGAGAGGAGCTGGGAGAAAAGGCCGCTTGTTCCTCCTCGCCAGAGACTGCCGTTCATCTGTACAACAGCATGTTCGAGCTTGTACACATCCGTTGCGCCGGTGAAGGGGATGGCCAGCAGGGAATTTGGTAAAACCGTTAAATTGATGTTGCGCGTGAGACCAAGGAACACCACAAGCCACATTCCCTCCTCGGCGCGAGAAAGCAAAGAAGAGTGGCGCTGCATTTAAAAGCTCTGCCTTTCAGATATTTCCCCCCGATCCCCCCCCCCCCCATTTAAAAGGAGCTTTCTTGGAAAACACTGTTTATTTACTAGATTGCTGTCCTGCTTTCCAGCCACGGAGGCCCTCAAAGCGGCTGACATTTTAAAAAGATGGCGGGTTGGATGATATATGGACTTGCTCTATTTCCTCTGGTGGAAGGAATGTCCCTCAGTAACAAGAGCCTTCTGTATCAGGGGACATTTCTGTGCGCTACAGGAGAATACTGCCTCACAGAGCCACAGTTTAATATTTATTTATCGGCTTAGTGTATCCCACCTTTTGGTTCAGAACGTTCAAGGCGGCTAACACATATGAAACACCGTACTATAGCACAGACATAACATAATAAGCTATTAATTAACAAAACAGGGCCAACTTTCAAGTACGTTTGCTTGTTTTACAGGCACACGAGCTAGCCTATGCTCAATTCTTCCCCTCCCCACAATCACAATATTATTTTTATTTTCTTCATTTGTACCCCATCTCGCTCCCTGATGGGGACCCAAGGCGGCTTACATCATTCTCCTCTCCTCCACAAGAACATAAGGGAAGCCATGTTGGATCAGGCCAGCGGCCCATCCAGTCCAACACTCTGTGACACACTGTGGTCAAAACCTGGGGGCCGTGAGGAGGTCCACCAGCAGGGCCAGAACTCCAGAAGCCCTCCTACTGTTGCTCTCCCCAAGCACCAAGAATACGGAGCATCACTTGCCCCAGACAGAGTGTTCCATCAATAAGAATATAAGAGAAACCATGTTGGATCAGGCCAGTGGCACATCCAATCCAACACTCTGTGTCACACAGTGGCCAAAAACCAGGTGCCACCAGGAGGTCCACCAGTGGGGCCAGAACTCCAGAAGCCCTCCCACTGTTGCCCCCCCCAGCACCAAGAATATGGAGCATCATTGCCCCAGACATAATGCTCCCTCTATTGTTGTTGTTGTTCAGTCACACAGTCGAGTCTGACTCTTCACAAACTACTCTCGAGAGTCTTCTCCAGCACCAGAATTTGAAAGCATCTATTCTATTCTAGTTGAGTGTATAATAAAGAAAAATAAAGCAAGTCTCTGGGGCTTGGAAGTGGGTGGGGTGGGTTAAGGTTGGGGCATTGTTTCTACAACTCTCTGTTTCAGTCTTGCAAACATTAAGGTCCTTCCCATGAGGTGTCACAGGGTTTGTGATTTTTGCACTTTATTCTGCATTTTATTCTGGGGTTGTCTCGGCTTTTCCCAGAATGCTACCGAAAGGACGCTTCTAGGGTAGTGTGGTGGGAAAGTGCCTGGTTCGAATTTTGCCTGTGCTGTTATCTAACTGGGCGCCCTTAGCCGAGCTGCTGTTTCCTCAATCCAGCATCCTCAGTCTGCAGAAAAGTGCCCGAACTCGGCCTTTCAAAGCCATGGTCGGGACTTCTGAGTTTTGAATGCCAACGTGTACCGTGCCCGGTGAAAGCACTGGACTCTTCCAGTGTGTGTTTCCAAGAGCTCAGGCGTAGGAAGAGAGCAACGGCTGGGGCTGTTTCTTCTGGCCCCTCAGCGAAAGTCCCCCCCCCCCCCCCAAAAGGTCACTCCCGTTCCCTCCAATTTCTCGGCTCAGCTGGGAGTTGATTAAAACTGCCAGCAACAGCTTGTCAGGGGTTGTCGGAGACGACTCTATAAATGCTGCTGCTTGTTCATTTTGCTGCATGATAAATATATTTATCTTCTTCTGGAGAGCGGCTGACAGGGCAGGTGCCAGGAGGGCGCGAAGGCACGGCCTCGGGTGTCCGTCAGGAAGGGAGCAGGCTTTCCTTTCCTTTTTCTCCTTCCTGAAATCTTATCCTTATAATCTAGGAGGAGGGAGCAGATTGGGTCGCTGTTAGGGCTTCCTGCTGGACACATCCACCCTTGGCCCACTCCAGCCTGGTTTGGTACCAAGATGGCTTTAATTGCGCTGGTGGATGATCTTAGCTTGAAGTTGGACAGCTTTCCCTGTGCAAAGCGGTGGACCTCTCAGTGGCCTTCTTCAACACAGCTGACTGCTCCATTCTTATCCACCGGCTGGGATATGGAGTTGGGATTAAGGGCTTTCGTCTTTCCCAGGGGCCTAAGGCAAGTGGAGAGCTCCCTGGTTTAATTTTATGGGGTTTTAGCTGGATGAAGGTTTCTGTAGCACTCCAGCAGAAGGCCAAAGAGTGGAGAAATCCCTGCACGTTAATGGTAATGGCATGAATAAATGGAATGATGTGCGCTTTAGCACTTCTGGATAGAATTGGAGGTGTTGAAAAATTGTGCGTTGGGTTTATAGAGCACCTGCTTGCCACCTTCTGGGCCCAGAGAAGAGATAGAAGGAAAGGAAGGAGAAGGAGAAGAGTAGTTGGATTTATACCCCGCCCTTTGCTTGGGGTCTCAGCCGGGCTTACAATCACCTTTCCCTCTCCCTCACCCACACAACAGACACCCTGTGAGGGAGGTGGGGCTGAGAGAGCTCTGAGAAAACTGTCCTTGAGAGAACAGCTCTGAGAGAAGAAGAGGAGATTGGATTTCTACCCTGCCCTTCACTCAGAGTGGCCCACCATCTCCTTTCCCTTCCTCTCCCCACAACAGACACCCTGTGAGGTAGGTGGGGCTGAAAGAGCTGTGAGAGAACTGCTCGTGAGAGAACAACTCTGAAAGTACGTGTGACAGACCCAAGGGCGCCCAGCTGGCTGCAGGTGGAGGCTTGAGGAAATCAAACCTGGTTCTCCAAATTAGAGTCCACTGCTCTTAACCACTACGCCAAACTGCCACTCCAGAGGCCTTGTGCCATTTAATGGATGATGGGCGATAAGAAATTCAGGAGGTGAAGCTGTTCCTGGCGTGGAGGGGCAGAGATTTTGGGGGGGGGGGGGGGGCATTGTCTACCTCTGCATGTTGTGCTGCTGTTGAAGGCTCGGCAGAATTGCCAGAAGGAAACTTTGCAGCCCTTATATCAGGAGTCCACCAGTGGCTATTAGCCACAAGGTATAGAGGGAGCAAGGCATGAGAGTCCCTTGGACTGCGAGGAGGTCAAATCAGTCAATCCTAAAAGAAATCAACCCTGGCTGTTCCCTGGAAGGCCAGACCCTGAAGCTGAAGCTCAAATACTTTGGGCACCAAATGAGAAGGGAGCACTCCCTGGAGAAGACCCTGGTGCTGGGAAAGACTGAAGGTCAAAGAAGAAGGGGACGGCAAAGGATGAGATGGTTAGACAGTGTCATCGATGCAACAAACATGAAATTAAGCAAACTCTGGAGCAGGACAGAAGACAGGAGGGCCTGGCGTGATGTGGTCCACGGGGCCGCGAAGAGTCGGACTCAAGTGTGCGACTGAACAACCACAAAAACCAACCAGAATACCATTTACAAGAATACTTAATGGTATAAACAATGTAAAGTACATTGTAAACGTATCTTAATTATACACAAACTAGAAAATAGTTTCTGGTCCATTTTTAAATACATTTCAGGATTTCTTCCTTCACCTTTTCATCTGGCTTAATTTTATTCCAGCAAATAATGAACCGAGGCCAAATTCTAACGAACTCTTCTTGCATTCTCCCCTGCCCATCCCCTGATTTCTTTAACTGCAGTCATCTTGCTCATTGGCCGGGTGAAGCATGCGAAGCTTATCTTTTCTCCAGTTCTCTGTCGGAGTTAAACTACAGCAACTAGCGAGTTTCTCAGCGATTTCTCTCTCTCTAAACATGTGAACACATGGAGCTGCCTTACAGCGGCGTAGACTTTTAAAATCCCCGGGGGGGGGGGCTCTCTCTGGGGACCATGTCCCCGCCGCTCTCCCCCCCCCCCCCGCCCCAGGGAGCCGCCGCCGCCGCTTCCCTCCCCCGGGCTGTGCCCGCCCACTGCGCTCCCCGCCCCCTCCCTCCCTCTCCCTGCTCACCTCGGGCGCCGGCGGATTACTGCTGCTGCTGCCGCCTGCAGCCGGGGGCCGGCGCGTCGCCCTTGCGGGGCCCTGGCTCCCGATCCGCCTCGCGCCTAAGTTTCCCGGGGGGGGCTCAGCCTCCCCCGGCAAAATGGAGCGCCTGAGGGTGGCCAGTCAGCCGGCTGTCACCGCCTCTCTCCCCCCACCCCCCGCCCCAGAGAGGCAGGAGGGCAGGCCGGCAGGGCGCTCCATTTTGCCGGGGGTGGCTGAGCCCCCCCCGGGAAATTTCGGGGGGGGGCTCGAGCCCCCCCCCCGTAGTTGACGCCCATGCTACCTTATACTGAATCAGGCCATTGGTCCATCCAGCTCAGTCTTGTCTACTCAGACCAGCATTGAATCTCCAGGGTCTCAGGCAAAGAATGGAAGGTCTTTCAATTTCTGGTCCTTTCAACTGGAGATGCTGAGGACTGAACCTGGGAATTTCTGCATGCCACTGAGCCGTGGAGCCTTCTCTAAATGAAAATGCCTTAGACTGAATCAGACCACTAGTCCATCATGCATTGTCTACTCAGATTGGCAGCCAATCTCCGGGATCTCAGGCAAAGGTCTTTCCCATCACCTCCTGCCTGGTCCTTTTAACTGGAGATGCCGGGGACTGAACCTGGGACCTCCTGCATGCCAAGCAGAGGCTCTGCCACTGAGCCACAGCCCCTCTTTACAGCCCTCCAGGGTCTCAAGCGGAGGTCTTTCCCATCACCTACTGCCTGGTCCTTTTAAGAGGAGATTCTGGGGATTGAACCTGGGATCGTCTGCATGCCAAGCAGATGCTCTATCATTGAGCCATGCTTTACAGCTCTCCAGGGTCTCAGGTGGAGGTCTTTCCCATCACCTCCTGCCTGGTCCTTTAAAGTGGAGGTGCCGGGGATTGAACCTGGGACCTTCTGCATGCCAAGCAGAGGCTCTTCCACTGAGCCACAGCCCCTCTTTACAGCTCTCCAGGGTCTCAGGCAGAGAAAGGTCTTTCCCATCACCTCCTGCCTGGTCCTTTTTAACTGGAGATGTTGGGGATTGAACCTGGGACCTTCTGCATGCCAAACAGAGGCTCTGCCACCAAACCACAGACCCCCCCTCCCCGATTTCCAGTTTCTGGGGACCATACGTAATAA
Source organism: Lepidodactylus listeri (assembly GCA_029233225.1). Taxonomy (NCBI): domain Eukaryota; kingdom Metazoa; phylum Chordata; class Lepidosauria; order Squamata; family Gekkonidae; genus Lepidodactylus; species Lepidodactylus listeri. The sequence goes on along the minus strand of JARCFY010000021.1, from coordinate 5,346,269 downwards.
AGCACTTTTAGGGTCATTTCACAATTTCACCTTTAATATTTCCTTCATATTTCTTCTAATACTTGAAACGCTTCTCTCCAGAGTATCCAGGACCACCAAGAAGACATTTCTACTGTTCCATCTCCAACACCCCTCTGAGATGATCTTTCCCATTTCTGCCACCTATACTGAATCTCCACCATGTTTTCTCTTATATTTATGTTCAGTGAACATTTCTTAATTTCCTGATGCAGGGAAAGCCATTCTTCATCCGTAATACTAATCTGCAGATTCCCCCCCCCCCCCACATCCAGCCTTGTAAAACAAGGGGTTTTTATTCAAATGTATTAATAATCTATATATAGTAGCCCTCAAATTAGATTGCTTTTTCTGGCTCATAAATCATCTTTTCAAAATCTTTTAAGGGCTGAAATAGATTCATTTGTTGATGCCCTGAGATCATAAAACTTCTGATTTGCAAGTATTAATATTCAGGGGGGGGGGGAAAGAGGTCCCCCACCTTCTCTCTCACTTCACTCCAGGCCAGAATACTCCTCTCCTTAACAGAGTCCATCCCAGCCCCAGAATCCTGTGCCATTCACTGCAGGCTCTACCTAGGCCCACACAGGGGCAGCAGCAGAAGAATTGTTATCTGTTGCCTCAGAAGGTCGGACCGGAACCAATGGGTTGAAATTAAATCAGAAGAGTTTATGGCTAAGCATTAGGAAGAACTTCCTGACAGTGAGAGCGGTTCCTCAGTGGAACAGGCTTCCTCAGGAGGAGGTGGGCTCTCCTTTGGAGGTTTTCAAGCAGAGGCTGGATGGCCATCTGACAGCAATGCGGATTGTGTGAACTCAGGCAGATCACGAGAGGGAGGGCAGGGAGGGTTGCCTCAGTGCTTAGTTCTTGTGGCCCTTTCTTACATGCCCAGGGAAACGCTGATTGCCACTTTGGGGTCAGGAAGCAATTTTTCTCCAGGCTGCTTTGGCCCGGGATCCTGGAGGGTTTTTTTTTTTTTTTGGTCATCTTCTTGGTGTGGAACAGGGCTCACTGGGGGTGTGGAGGGAGAGGTAGTTGTGAATTTCCTGCATTGTGCAGGGGGTTGGCCTAGATGACCCTGGAGGTCCCTTCCAACTCTATGATTCTATAGGAGGAGGAGGAGGATTTATACCCCATCCTTCACTCAGAGTCTCAGAACGGCTTATGTTATGTATTGACCATGCGGTCGCCATGTGCTCCCTTAATTGCGACCGCATGGCCAGAGCACCTGGCCAAGAAACTACCTGAGCTTCAGCCAGGTAGAACAAAGGCCAGGTGGATTCAAACCGGCCACCAATCCTGTACCTAGGTTTCTCCCCGGGAACCTATGAGATGTAAATAGACTGATAATAGCCTATCAGGCCAGTTGGGCGAGGTCAGGGGATCATCCCTGACCAGCATAAAAGGAGGGCTTCGAGCCCTGGGTTGTATGCTTCATCTGGACCAGCAATAAAGATCATGCTGTTTCACTGTTCCACGGACTCCCGACTCCAATACTTATCAGCTTACAAACTCCTTTCCTTTCCTCCCCCCACAACAGACACCCTGGGAGGCAGGTGGATAAAGGTTTTGATCCACATACAGGTGTCAACAGATCTGTTTGGACCCAGGAAGTTTGTCCCTGTCTGCACAGTTGGCTCTGCATCATCAGAGAAACCCACCCCATTTGGGGACGGTGTCTACTTAAGGCAGTCAACTCTGGGTTGGGAAATCCCTGGATATTTTGAGGGTGGAGTTTGGCGAGAGGCAGAACTTCAGTGGGGTATAACGCCACAGAGTCCCCCCTCCAAAGCAGCCATTTTCTCCACGGGAACTGGTCTCTGTCACCTGGAGGTCAGTTCTATTTCCTAGAGATCTCCAGGCCCCACCTGGAGGTTGGCAACCTTAAGTCTACGGTGCCTGTCCTAGCGACAGGCGGAGGGAGGCACAATGGATCGCTGCTATTACAGGCACGATTACCAACGAGCCACATCAAGGGGGAGGACGTCTTAGGGACAGGCCTCCCCCCCCCACAGAAATTTAGTTTCCCTGTACTGTTTGGACTGAAACCCATTATTACCAATTAACCTGCTGCGAACTCAGATCACTGGCTGCCTTGCGCACAATTATTCATCCACAATAACAGCTCAAGCAAATCCCCCCCACACACACACACCCGCCTTAACTCCTGTGGATCTTTCTTCTTCCCCATTTTGGCAGAAACACGACCCCCCTTCCCTTTGCTCGCTGTTCTTGTGGACCTTTTAGGAGCAGCCGGGGCACAAAGACGGACAAGCAAACAGCCTCCTGGCCGAGTCCTTCACCCAGGGCTGGCAAGGGGTGACCAGCGCAGCCACGTGGGAAGGTTTGCCCAGCAGGCTCCAACAGGGCCGCAAGGACTCAGCACCAATCAGCACCAGCCTGCGTTAACGCACACATCCTTCTACGATCGGCACAAATTTTAAAAAAAACATTTGCATGATCCATTCTGGCTTCATAAGTCATTGGTGGGGAAAGAGATTTACTTGCAACTTTGTGATGACCATAGATAAGAACCATTGCACTGGTGCCCCCCTTTCCTTTAAGAAATATCCCTTCAGCCTTACTGCCCGGGATTATGGGGCTGTTTTGGTAGTAGAAGTGAGCAAAAAAACACTATTTTTCGGGTGCGGGTATACTGAATCAAAAAAATATCGGTATTTCCCGATATTTCTGAATTCCAGTACTGGTATGCTATTCAGATTTGGTAAATATTCAGAATTTCTGAAATTTTTTGGCTCCATTATATTCTATGGGGATCATTATAGTCAGTGGTCCCCATAGGGTATAGTAGAGAATTGATCCTGGGGCATCTGGGGCTCTGGAGAGGCTGTTTTTGAGGTAGAGGGTTAGGCCTCTACCTTTGAGATAAGGGTTAGGGCTAGAGTTAGGTTTAGGGTTAGGCCTAGCTTTAAAGTTAGGGCTAATGTTAGGGTTAGGGCTAGGGTTAGGGTTTGTGTTAGGGCTAAATTTAGGCCTAGGGTAAAGGTAAGGGTTAGGGCTTGGGTTACGACTAGGGTTAGGTTTAGTTTTAGGGTTAGGGTTAGGCCTAGGGTTAGGATTAAGGTTAGGGCTAGGGCTAGTGTTATTTGCAGCATAGCTGCTGGTGCCTCTTTCTTTTTTAAAACAACAACCACCACCAAGTTTCAAAAAGATTGGACCAGGGAGTCCAATTCTATTGGCCCCCAAAGAAGGTGCCTCCATTTGTTTCAATGGAGATGGGGGAAAGGTGTTTAAAAGGATTGCAGTCTCTTTAAATGCCTTCTCCAAGCTGCACAAGCAGAGTGACTCCACAAATAAACTCTGAAGGCATTTAAAGGGCTTGCAGTCCCTTTAAACCCTTTCGTCCAGAAAGCATTTAAAGGCACCACAATCCCTTTAAACGCCCTTTAACTACAACTATTTGACAGTCCCCCCAAAAATACATGCATTTTCGGGATTTTTGGAGCTTGGCCATTTCGGATAGCTGAAAAACGCCCAAAGAAATATCCAGCTGAAGGAATATCCAGAAAACACTGATATTTTCCGGCTCAGATTAAGCTGAACGCACACCCCTATTCGGTACATTTTATCCAGTGTTTCAAAATAATTTACATCCCATCTTTCCTTGAGCTGAAGGCAGCCTCCATAACAAACATTTAACACACATAAGAATGTCAAACTGGTATCTAGGAGAGATCCGGGTTCAAATCCCCACTGATGCCAGTGGGGTGACCTTGGGCCAGTCACACATTCTCTCAGCCTGACCTACCTCACAGGGTTGTTGTGAGGATAAAATGGAGGAGAGGAGAACAATCTAAGCCGCTTTGGGTCCCCACTGGGGAGAACTGAATTAAATAACATCTCAGCCTCTTGCAATCTTTTGTTAGTTGGACTGAGATGTTTTGTCTCCTTGCGACCTGCCGCGGCACTGCCAGCTGCCTTGCACCTGAGGAGAGAAGGCCAGATAACAAACGTTTTAAATGAATAAGTAAAATCACAAACCAGAACTGCTGCTCTTGCAAACAAACCACCCCTTAAAAATGCTTCAGCAAAGGGCCCTCTGAAATAAGTCTCACATGCCCACTAGGAAAGTGGCAGGGCTCATCTTCTGGTACATTGTTCTGTGGCAATGTAAGAAAATGCCCCGTTTCTTATGAGGATGGGCGCATCAGACACAGAAAGGGGACAACCAGGAGAGCCCACTGGCCAGAGGTGTGAGAAGAGATGCGTTCATACCAGGAGAGGTGGTCCTTCGCGCATGCGGACCCCAGGTCTCAAAGGGATTCGGAAGTAAGAGCCAGCCAACAGATCTGAACACAAAGGCAGCCAGTGAAATAGCTAGTGGCGGTGGAAAGTGGGTGATCTTTGGCAACCCAGTTGGGTTTTCAAGGCAAGAGACAGACAAAGGTGGTTTGCCATTGCCTGCCTCTGTGTAGCAACCCTGGACTTCCTTGCTGGTCTCCCATCCAAGTAATAACCCGGACTGACCCAGCTCAGCCTCCAAGATCTCATGAGATCGGGCTGGCCAGGGCGATCCCCATCACAGCAGAGGTGAACATGGGTGGTTTGCTCTTGCCTGCCTCTGCATAGCAACCCTGGACTTCCTCAGTGGTCTCCCATCCAAATAACTATAATAACAATCATCTGGCAGTGGGTACAGAATAGCCAGGAGATCCTAAGATTGTCTGGCAGCAAGAAGTTCTAGCTCTTTAGCGTTATTCACTACTAGGTGGCAAGCTGACTTGTTTTCGAGGCAAGAGATGTTTCGGAGGTAGTCTGCCATTGCCTTCCTCTGCGTCACAACCCTAGTATTCCTTGGAAGTTGTCCATCCAAATACTAGCCAATGATGACCCTGCTTAGCTTCTGACGAGATCCGGTTAGCCTGTGTCATCCAGGTTAGGGCAAAACAACCAGTAGCCAATGCTCCCTCTCAGCGGTGGAGTCCTGTGAGCAAAAATTCTCCTTGTGTGAGCTACTGGCATTAAAGTTGTGAGCGAGCAATTTGGCTGATGTATCAATTAGTTTGCTCGGGAGCCCTCCTTCCTGAGCGAAGACAGAAATGTGTGCGCCGGAGGCTGAAAAACAGTGAGCTAGCTCACACAAACTTAGCTTAGAAGGAACACTGCCAGTAGCTTGTCCATATTATTCGCTGGCAGTGTTTATATCCTTCCTTTCTGGCCAGTCAGGGCTACCAAGAGGACTGAGTTCCAGTGAATGCTGTGGCCTCCCCACTAATCAACGGATGGGCAACTCTCCACACACAAACAATCTCAGTGGCTGCATGCGCCAAGCAGGTTGTCCAAACCTTTTTGTTGTGAGTTTTTAAAAGAATTAGTTGCTTTTTTCCCACGAAGAGCCAAACCTCTGCAGGAAAAAGCAGGCATAAATCACTGTTAGAATTTATTCCAGGTTGTCAAATGCAATTTACTAAGCGAACTGATGCCAGGAGATATAAAAAGATCTAGAAAGAGGCTCAAGTTGTCATCTTAAATTAAGCTTTGGGGTTCCTATTTGGTTAATATCCCCACAAATAAAGGGACTAACTTGCCCCCCAGCACTCAAAAGTATTGTGTTAAATATGTTACCAGTTCTCTTCCTTCAAAAGAGCAGCATGACAAAGGTTTGGTCTACGCAAGCGCTGGGAAACAATATAAAGATGTCCTCCGTCCAAAGATGAGTGGAAGTTAATATTCACAATTATAAAAGTAAATGGATGTATTTATTTAAGGCACTTGTACTCCATCTTTCTTCCCGGTGGGAACCCAAAGCACCTTACATCGTTCTCCTCCATTTTATCCTCACAACAACCCTTTGAGGCAGGTTGGGCTGAGAGGGAGTGACTGGCCCAAGGCCACCCAGCGAGCTTCCGCGGCATGAGAGGGGTTTTCGAACCCAGATCTTCCAGATACTAGTCCACTCAGGCTCTCTATTTCTATAAATTTCTATAAAACACTTAAGGACTGAATAATTGGTACTCAGAAACTAGCTGCCGAATATGCATTCATTCATTCATTTATACCCTGCTTTTCTCCCCACTGTTGTGACCCAAAGCGGCTTAGCACATAATTCTTCTCCATTTTCTCACAACAACCACCCTGTGTGGTAGGCCAGGCCGAGAGTTTGGGACAGGCCCAAGATCATCCAGAGAGCTTCCATGGTACGGGTGGGGATTTGAACCCGAGTCTCTCAGGGTCATAGCCAGCCACTCTATCCACTATACCACAGCAGCTCTCATGTGCTCACATGCAGTGCCCACGTCCACCAACACGAAAACTTTGGGGAAAGGCAATATCGCGCCTGAATTGTATGTTAAATTGTTGCCTAACAAGGCACATCATATGCTCTTATGGACTTTTTATGTTCATAAGTTTGAACTTTGGACTGCGCTAAATGTATGCTTAAAGGACTGTATTGTGATGCCAGCCACAAACTGCACACATGCCCTCTTACCGACTGTAGGAGATTCCAGTCTATGCCTGACTGCCAAGAAGCATACTTCCGCCATTGTTCACACAAAGCTGAGAACTCCATTGCTCAAAGGTGTTCCTGTCGACTTACGCTAGGCAACTCCAACTCCCCCCCCCCAACATACCTGTGGGATTCCACACATTCCAGAGAGATGCTGAACTTTGGACTGTGAATGAGGTTGCTTGGCAACTAATCCTTTGACCATCAACTAACCGAGCTAGGGCCATCAAGAGACAATAGGATGGCTCAGTGACTCATCGCAAGCTTGCCCAGGTGTCAGTTCCTGTCTAGCCCCTAGTGTTGCAATATTGACCACCCCTCCGCATCCCCTCCTATTTTTCCTTTAACCAATGATAGGGTTTGTAGGGACGGACTACCTGGAAGGTGTGTTAGGGGGATGTGGTCAGCGCTGCCCACCCCCATATCACCTAACAAAAGAGGTTGCACTCCATGCAGCCAGTCTCTTGAGCTTCCATAACCCCTATCTGCTTTTACCCCTCTTGTGTCCAGCTTGCTATCCCAATACCCTCCCTCCATCTTTGATCTCTGAGTCTGCAGCCAGAGAGAAACGTGTTTCTGCCGGTTCAGAACACGTCCCCTATTTCCTTTTCAACCCCTCCATTCTTCTTTTGGAACAGACAACCATCTCCAGGACAGGTAAAGTATCTCCCAACCAACGAATCTCCTGCTCATGCAAAAGTGCTATTTCTCTATCTAAGTTTCTTAGGAACTGTGTGTTTGTGTGTGTGAATCTGTTTTTGTGTGCCTGAGAATATTATTCAGTAAAAACCATTCAAACTGACCTCTGCCTCAGTGCCAATTTACTGGGAACTCCTGGAAGGGGCGGGACCTTGGTATAGTTGGCTGCAACCCGGTTATTTGCCAGTTGCTAATCTTAAAACCAGAGCAATTCGGCTAACAAAGTCTCCAACTTGCAAGCAGCCGGAGAGCCGTTGTTATGGGTCTCTCACTTCAGATTAGGGTAACAACAACAACAACAACAGAAAGGGTACGTAAACCTGGTTTCAGATCTTATTTTCACAGCCAAAATGGTAACAGCGCAGAATCGGAAACTTGCACTAAATATGAACATCAATACTTGGATTTTTAAAAGTCTGGCAAGTAGCCAAGCTTCTGAGATTCAGCAAAATTATCTGAGAGACGGAAAACCCTTTGTTTCTGACAACTTAGAAACCCTTTCTTGTCATTTGACAGCTAGAATGGAATTTGGAATGTTTTTAACTGTTATACTCTGTTTCAAACGTATCAAATTTCGCTTGTTTCCTCCCTTTGTGCTGCAAGTTTCCTGGAACTATTAAATCCCTCCTTTCCTGTCTTCTTTGTTGTCATGGGCTAAAGGTCACAGTTGTACAAATGTTTCTATTAAAAGTATAAATTTCAAAGCAGCAGAACGAGACAGCCGAAAGAGTCCTTGGCGGAGGGAACGTATGCTGGAGATGATTGAAAGGGATGTCTTCCCCTTCCTCCTTTCCGAAATGGATGACCCTCATATGACAAGACGGGGAAAACGTGCAGGCAGCAAGCAGCTTTCCGTGGAAAGTCAAGAGGATGGACGGGACACCGTCTCAAATAGAGAGCCGTTGTGGTTAAGAGTGGCGGACTAGTATCTGGGAGACCTGGATTCGAATTCTGACTCGTGGCATGGACGGTCACTTCGGCCAGTCACACTCTCTAAGCCTAACCTACCTTACAGGGTCGGGGTGAGGATAAAACGGAGGTGAGAAGAATGATGTGATCTGTTTGAGGTGCCTACTGGGGACACAGGCAGGGCATAAATGAATTACATAGATAAATAAATAAATTGCAGGGCAAGCCACAGTTCTTGCTGATCCGGAGCCAACTATAAGAAGGCAAAGCCCTAAACCAGGAAAATTCTGGAGGAAATGCAGTACTGGTGGTGGTCAAAGCCAAAAGAGCCAGTTTGGTGTAGTGGTTAGGAGTGTGGACTCTAATCTGGGAGAACCGGGTTTGATTCCCCACTCCTCCACATGCAGCTGCTAGGTGACCTTGGGTCAGTCAAAAGTTCTCTCAGAACTTCTCTCAAGGGCAGTCCTCGAAAGAGCTCTTTCAGTCCCACCTACGTCTGTTGTTGGGAGGAGAAGGGAAAGGAGATTGTAAGCCACTGAGACTCCTTTGGGTAGTGAAGGGCTGGGTCCAGTCTCTCCCTCTTCCTCTTCTTGTAAAACCCCACAGGTTTTCAAGGCAAGAGACATCCAGAGGTGGTTAATGCCCTTGCCTGCCTCTGCATAGTGACCCTGGACTTCCCTGCTGGTCCCCAATCCAAATACTAATCAGGGCCGACCTGACTTAGTTTCCGAGACCTGATGAGATTGTTCCCCAGAGAGCACAACGATTGGGATCCCAAAATCACTTGGTTCTTCTAGGCCTCAGAGAAGCCAGGCTAGCAGCAACAAGGGCCAGGGCCTTCTCAGTGGCGGCTCCACACTGGTGGAACAAGCTTCTGGAAGACGTCAGGGCCCTGCGGGACCTCTCACAGTTCCGCAGGGCCTGTAAAATGGAGCTCTTCTGCCAGGCTTTCGATTAAGGAGCCGCACTCATCCATCTGAGACCCTAGCCCCAATATCTTCAGTACCATTAATAACATCGACATCGTTATGATATTAGCTGAACAGCCTGTGTTCCGTCGATGCAACCCAGAACCTGTTGTCAACTGACTGCCAGCTAGGGTTGCCAGCCTCCAGGTGGGGCCTGGGGATCTCCCGCTTTTACAACTGATCTCCAGCTGACAGAGATCAGCTCCCCTGGAGAAAATGGCTGCTTTGAAGGGTGAACTCTATGGCATTGTACCATGCTGAGGCCCCTCCCCTCTCCAAACCCCGCCCTCTCCTGGCTCCACCCCCAAAGTCTCCAGGTATTTCCCAGCCCAGATTTGGCAACCCTACTGCCAGCTTCCCACCATCGTTACTTTGCGCCAGCGCTGTATGTACTGTCTTTAGATCTATTTTATCGAAATTTTATTTAACTAACTGTTTTATCTTGTTATAATATTGTGTAAGCCGCCCTGAGCCTGCTTTGGCGGGGAGGGCGGGGTATAAGCTGAATAAACTAAACTAAACTAAAATTTCCTGGGCCGTATACACAGCACACACAGCTACAGGGAAAGAGATCCGGGTGGGTCGCCGTGTTGGCCTGAAGCAGCAGAACAAAGTTTGAGTCCAAGTGGCACCTTTAGGATCAACAAAGTTTGATTCTGGGCATAAGCTTTCGTGTGCAGACACACTTCCTCAGATACTATCTGAAGAATAAGCACATGAAAGCTTGTTCTTATATCTTAAGAATAAGCACAGGAAAGCTTCTACCTAGAATTGGTCTTAAAGGTGCCCCTGGACTCAAACTTTGCTCTGTTGCTACCGGAAAGATCAACAGGGTTGCATGGCACCGTCAAGACTCACAAACAGTTAGGGGCAGAAGCTTTGAGCAGCCAAGCCCCCACACACACACTTTCGCGGAAGCCCTTGGAGGGCCATCTGTGCTCCAGACAACAGGTTGCCCCTCTCAAAAGCTTCTCCCACAATGAACCTCCTGCTCTCGCTCTCTCGAGGTCATGAGGTTCACAGTGCAATCCTAGGCAGAGTTAGGTAAAGGTTTCCCTTCATTGAAAGCCAGTTGAATCTGACTCTAGGGGCGGTGCTCATCTCCGTTTCCAAGCCGAAGAGCCAGCACTGTCCAGAGACTTTTCCGTGGTCATGTGGCTGGCATGACTAGACGCCGAGGCGCACGGAACGCTGTTATCTTCCCAGCGAAGCGGCACCAGTTTATCTACTTGCAATTTCTTGCTTTCAAACTGCTAGGTTGGCAGGAGCTGGGGCTAGAGACGGGAACTCACTCCGTCATGCGGCACTCGGGTCTCGAACTGCCAAGCTACTGAACTTCTGGTCTGTAGCTCAGCGTCTTAACCTATTGGGCCATCTAGTGCTATAACAATTTGCTGTTCTTCAGACAGCCCTTTGGCGGCACGGCAGGGAACCCGGCGGCCACGAGGGACTGGGCAAAGAAAAATGGTGCCAGCCAATGTGACCTTTTTTAAAAATGCAAGGCTTCTGGTATGGGCAGCACAGCAACTAACTTGGGCTGCATTCTTTTCAAAATATCATAGCAAAGCCATTTAAGAAAGGATGCACTGAGGATGGGGAAACCTGGAAAAGGGACAATATTGCATGGACGCTTCAAAAAAGCAGCATTCCAGCTTGCAAGTAGATGCAGAGAAAACAAGCTACGTGGCGGCAGCAGAGACGGGCATATGTATCAGGCTGGAGGGCGCCACAGCTCAGGGGTAGAGCACACACTTGGACAATCTCCAGGATCTCCAGTTGAAGAAAGAACACTTTGCTCAAGACGACAGCTCCATTTCAAATTTCTGCAATTCCTAGTCCTATTGCCTTGCTTACTAGAGGTATTCTCCTATGGAGTACACTGATGTATCTTGTGCAATCCACCTCAAGTCTCAGTGAGAAAGGCAGGCAAACATCCTCACAGTAAAAACAAGACTTAGGAAACAGATGTGTGTCCCCTCCCAATAACATCTGCAGGCTCATTCACCCACCAAACAGTGTTCCCTCTAAGCTGAGCTAGTGTGAGCTAGCTCACAGTTTCTTAGCCTCTGGCTCACAAATTTTTTGTCTTGGCTCAGGAAGGATGGCTCCAGAGCAAACTAATTTCTTCAGTAGAAGAAGAAGAAGAGATTGGATTTATACCCCGCCGTTCACTCACTTGGAGTCTTAGAGCGGCTTACAAACTCCTTTCCCTTCCCCTCCCCACAACAGACACCCTGTGAGGTAGGTGGGGCCGAGAGAGATCTTTCCAGAACTGTCCTTGAGAGAACAGCTGGTGCAGAGCTATGGCTCATAGCCAAATCGCTTGCTCACATCTTTAATGCCCATAGCTCACAGAGTAGAATTTTTGCTCACAAGACTCCGCAGCTTAGAGGGAACATTGCAAGCGGATTCCCAACTAGAACTGACAGCTCTGACAGAATTTCAGGGGTGGAGCCTGAGGAGGGCGGGGTTTGGAGCAGGGAAGGGAGGGACTTCAATGGGGTAGAATGCCATAGAGTTCACCTTTCAGGGTGGCCAATGTCTCCAGGTGATCTGATCTCTGTTGCCTGGAGGCCACCTGTAATCCCAGAAGATCTCCAGCCACCACCTGGCGATTGGCAACTCTATTCCCAGCTGCAGCAAGACCCAGCTGCAGAGAAAGCCATTTGGCGGCTCACGCCTGCAACCACCCTGTCCTGTGGATCACGGGGGCCGTTAAAAGAACACTCTGATATTATTCCCATTTTATCACAAACTTCGGGAGAGTTAAAGCCGCCTCTCCCCAGTAGCCTCGGAGTTTCAGCATAGATTAGGAGGACAATATTCTACACAGCCAATTAAGATCTTATCATATTAATTGAACTGCCATTAGCACGTCACCACAAGGGATTTCAAGTCATCGTAGCGCGCACGCCAAAGGAGACCAACGGCTCGTAAAGAGCTCGGACTTCGTTCTGTCCCCGGCCCGGCATGGATCGAGAAGAGTTCCCCAAGCGTCCACAGGGCAGATTCAGAGACACTCCACTGCAGAAGGCAGATTTGACCATCCTCTTCCTCGGGAAGAACACGGCAAGGCTCAAACCTATGACCGCTTTTGGCGCTGAGTTGAATTCTGGCCACCCGCAGGGAAAGCCAGGGACTCTGTTTCGTTAATAGGAGGCTGCAGGGGTCATTTAGTAGAAAAAGAGGTGCAGGAGCTCATTAGCATAACTCATTGGCATAACTCATTTGCATATGCCACACCCCCTAACATGCCGGAAGTGTGTCAGAAGGCAACACCCACCCCTCAGGCTCCACTCCACAGGTGAGTGAAACTGACCTGCTCTTCCTCCATTCCCTTCCCCATCCAATACTTTGTGCAATAAAAATAAGCGTCAAGAACACACCCTCATTCTCTTCCTGCTCCCTTGAAACCACCAGGTTTCAAGTAGACTTGAGATACCCAGGACATGTGCACCACCCATCCCTTCCCCTTCCCCTCCCCACAAGACACCCTGTGAGGTAGGTGGGGCTGAGAGAGGTCTTTGGAGAACTGCTCATGAGAGAACAACTCTGAGAGAACTTGAGAGTGGCCCAAGGTCACACCAGCAGCTGCATGTGGAGGAGTGGGGAATCAAACCCAGTTCTCCCAGATTAGAGTCCAACTCCTGACCACTACACCAAACTGATGGGGTGGAAGCTGCTGAAGGGTTGGTGAAATTTCTCCAGTACTTATGTGCCATGTGCCCAGATAAAAAATGGTATACTTAGAAAATTTATATGCCACCTTGAGCAAGTCTCTGGGAAAGCAGCACACAGTCATAAAAGGAACAATGATAAAATTATCAATATTAAAACAAAACATTAAAAACAATAAAGACCCAGCAGGGCTTTCCCCGGGGCGCTGCGCCTCTGCACTGCTCGGGGAAGCCGAGGAGGGGGCGGGGCTTGGTCATGTGCCTGCCCCCTGGGTTCCTCACTCCCGGAGCTGTGCTCCTGTGCGCTCCCGCTCCAACAGACCCCTGGGAGGCTGCAGCCTTTTAAAAGCCACCAGAACACAAAAGGGGCAAGGAACCTCTTGAAAAAATGGTGATCGGCCCATATAGAAAGCTGGAGCAGAAAGGGTTCCCACCAGATCACTCCTCCACAGAGAATGAGCCATGAAATTTTCACCCGAGTTTGCTCTGTATTTTCCCTAAAGGCAAAACAAGCACTCCTTACTTATGTAGCTGCGTAATACTGAACCAGACCCCTTGGTCCATCAAAGCTAGTATTGTCTACTCAGACTGGCAGCCGCTCTCCAGGGTCTCAGGCAGAGGTCTTTCCCATCCATTTAGTGGAGTGGTTAGGAGCGTGGACTCTAAACTGGGAGAACTGGGTTTGCTTCCACATGCTTCCACATGCAGCTGCTGGTGTGACCTTGGGTCAGTTACAAGTTCTCACAGAGCTGTTCTCTCAAGGGCAGTTCTTGAAAGAGCTCTCTCTCAGCCCCACCAACCTCACAGGGTATCTGTTGTGGGGAAGGGAAGGGAAAGGAGTTTGTAAGCCACTCTGAGACTCTGAGTGAAGGGCAGGGTAAATCCAACCTCTTCTTATTCTTATTCTTCATCATCATCATCATCTCCTAAATGATCCTTTTAGCTGGAGATTGCAGGGATTGAACCTGGGACCTTCTGCATGCCAAGCAGATGATCTTCCACTGAGCCACAGCCCCTCCTTACAGCTCTCCAACGTCTCAGGAGGAAGTCCTTCACATCTCCTACTGCCTGGTCTTTTTAACTGGATATGCCAGGGATTGAATGAACCGAGGACCTTCTGCGTGCCAAGTGGATGCTCTGTCACTGAACCATGGCCCTTCCCCTGTACATTGTCACAACATATATGAAGCTGCCTCAGACCACTAGTCCATCAAGGTCAGGCTTGTCTACTCCGACTGGCAGCGGCTCTCCAGGGTCTCAGGCAGCGGTCTTTCCCATCACCTCCTGCCTGGTCCTTTTTTAACTGGAGATGCTGGGGATTGAACCTGGGACCTTCTGCATGCCAAGCAGAGGCTCTGCCACTGAGCCACAGCCCCTCTTCACAGCTCTCCAGGGTCTCAGGCAGCGGTCTTTCCCATCACCTCCTGCCTGGTCCTTTTTTAACTGGAGATGCTGGGGATTGAACCTGGGACTTCCTGCATGCCAAGCAGAGGCTCCTCCACTGAGCCACGGCCCCTCCTCCACTTACTCACTGCAACTCGTCCACTCGGTCGGCAAGGAATCATCCACCCCACTCTTCCAGCAGACAGGAACCAAACAACCTGCTCTTGGGTCTGCGAACTAAGTTGGGAACATCTGGGAGGGAAAAGGAGACACCCCTTTCTGGACTTGTTTGGGGCAGCAGATGCAAGGACTGCTGCCAGCTCTCTCCACCATGCATTATACTTCCATTAGCACACATCCAAACAGATGACAGGAGCATTAATAAGATTTACCAGTGACGAGTCTCAATGGCGCTCCCCCCACCCCAGTGCTCTGAGCGTGGAACGCCAAGAAATCTGGAGGCCTGTAATGAATTTTGCCACCATAATGAAAGCAATTAAAAGGTAAGGAACGGGACGATTGCCAGGTAAGCCTCCAGGTCAGCACAGAGAGAGGGGGGCTACCCACACCATCCCCCATTGCCCCATCGCAATGCTCCCTCTAAGCTGCAGAGTCTTGTGAGCAAAAATCCTGCTTTGTGAGCTCCTGCCATCCGTCCTGAGCTAAGACAAAAACACGTAAGCCGGAGGCTAAAAAACTGTGAGCGAACTCACACTAACTCAGCTTAGAGGGAGCACTGGCCCAATCTACTTGGATCCTGATGTGGCTTGAGCCACGAAGCACAGCTCAATTCTTGTCTCAGCCCAAAAGTCACTAGGAAGATGCTCTCTGTGATATCAAAGCACTAGCCTACCCTGCAGGGCTGAGACAGTTAAGGAATGCCAACGCAAACAGCCTGTGTCGTGCAGTTGGTCAAAGGTGTCAAACTAGGATCTGGGAAACTCAGATTTGAGTCCCCGCTCTGCCACGGAAGCTCAATGAGTGGACCTTGGGCCAGTCAGGTGTTCTCAGCCTGGCCTACCTTGCAGGGCTGTTGTGAGGATAAAAGAGGAGAGGACAACGGTGAAGGCCATTTGGGAGACCGACTGGAGAGAAGGGAGGGATATAAATAAATAAGAAGAATGCAAAATCATTACATGGGGCTATACCATTTCCCAGCACCAGTGCAGCAGTTATTCTTGATCTAGGGCTTGAGAGATGTGGATTTAACCCCCCCCCGCCCCCCGCTCTGCCCTAGAGCAAGCTGGGTGGGCCCAGGCCAGTCACTCTCAGATGAACCTACTGCACAGGGACGTGCAGGGAACGGAGACCCCGAACTCCTTGGGAGCTCCTTGAAAGAAAGGCAGAACCAGCAATGCCACAGACTTCTCAAGCGGGCTCCTAAGCGGATGCAAACAAACCCTGAACAGATGAAGAAGAAGAAGAAGAGGAGATTGGATTTATACCCCGCCCTCCACTCCCCAAGGGAGTCTCAGAGCGGTTTACAATCTCCTTTTCCCTTCCCCACAACAGACACCCTGGGAGGTAGGTGGGGCTGAGAGAGCTCTTTCCCAAGCTGTCCTTGAGGGAACAGCTGGTTCAGAGCTATGGCTTGCCCAAGGTCATCCAGCCAGGTGCAAGTGGAGGAGTGGGGAATCAAACCCGGTTCTCCCAGATTAGAGTCCGCGCACTTAACCACTACACCAAACTGGCTCTCTCTACACCAAACTGGCTCTCTCAGGGTCATTTTACACCTCCCCTCTAAAGTAGTTTGACTGCTGTCTTTTCCTGTGCTGATTTCACAGTGGTGTGAAATTTCACTCCAGGGGGTCTAAGTGCACTAATCAACAGCAATTGTTTAAAGCAGAATCAAGCCGGTTGAATACTAGCTTGACCACAGGAGGGCAATTAGTAGATGTGGGCATTTCAGTAGCAGCACGGTTTCACACCGCACAGAGGTGTGGGCAGGTTTTTTTGGAACTAGAATGATTCCAGTGGGAAAGTCAGATGTAAAAACAGCCTCAGATGACTCATTTCAACATGAACAAAGTTTGAGTCCAGTGGTACCTCTGAGACCAACAAAGTTTAAGAAGAAGAAGAGGAGGAGGAGAGGAGATTGGATTTATACCCCGCCCTTCACTACCCAAGGGAGTCTCAGAGCGGCTTACAAACTCCTTCCCCTCCCCACAACAGACACCCTGTGAGGTAGGTGGGGCTGAGAGAGCTCTTTCCCAAACTGTCCTTGAGAGAACAGCTGGTACAGAGCTATGGCTTGCCCAAGGTCATCCAGCAGGTGCAAGTGGAGGAGTGGGGAATCAAACCCGGCTCTCCCAGATTAGAGTCCGCGCACTTCACCACTACACCAAACTGCTTCACTTTTATTCAAAGTGTAAGCTTTGCACACGAAACCTTATACCCAGAATTAAACTTCCTTGGTCTAAAAGGTGCCCCTGAACTCAGACTTTGTTCTGCTGCTTCAGGCCGACACGGCTGCCCCACCTGAATTTGTGTTTCAATATGACTGGGTTTCAGTCCACTAGTGCCTTAGAGCTGACAAGATTTTCCGGGTCTGAGTTTCCGAACGTCAAAACTAGCTTTGTCAGATACCAACATTCCAAGCTCTCAAAAGCTCGTACGCCTAAAATCTTGTTGGTCTCTTAAGGTGCTGCTGGACTCGAACCCAGCTCTTCTATCGCACACCAACAGGGGCTGCCCTCTGAAACTTGTTCTGGTAAGCAGTGTTCCCTCTAAGCTGAGTTAGTTCACAGTTTTTTAGTCTCCGGCTCACACATTTTCGTCTTAGCTCAGGAAGGATGGCTCCAGAGTAAACTAATTTATGCAGCAGCCAAATCGCTCGCTCACAACTTTGATGCCAGGAGCTCACAAAGTAAAATTTTTGCTCACAGGACTCCACAGTTTAGAGTGTTCCCTCTAAGCTGAGTTAGTGTGAGCTAGCTAGAGCCAGTCTGGTGTAGTGGTTAAGTGCGCGGACTCTAATCTGGGAGAACCGGGTTTGATTCCCCACTCCTCCACTTGCACCTGGCTGGATGACCTTGGGCAAGCCATAGCTCTGTACCAGCTGTTCCCTCAAGGACAGCTTAGGAAAGAGCTCTCTCAGCCCCACCCACCTCACAGGGTGTCTGTTGTGGGGAGGGGAGGGGAAAGGAGTTTGTAAGCCGCTCTGAGACTCTTAAGTGAGTGAAGGGCGGGATATAAATCCAATCTCTTCTTCTTCTTCTTCACAGTTTTTTAGCCTCCGGCTCACACATTTTCATCTTAGCCCAGGAAGGATGGCTCCAGAACAAACTAATTCATGCAGCAGCTGAATCGCTCGCTCACAACTTTAATGCCAGTAGGTCAGAAAGCAGAATTTTTGCTCACCACACTCCACAGCTTAGAGGAAGTGTTCCCTCTAAGCTGAGTCAGTGCGCGCTAGCTCACAGTTTTTTAGCCTCCGGCTCACACATTTTTGTCTTTGCGCAGGAAGGATGGCTCCATTTGGTCTTGCCAAACAATCCGTGAGCTCACAAGGCAGTCAAGATGATACATAACCACGTGGATTTTAAGCTGCAAAAAAAAAATGGGCACACAAACCCCCTCCAAAGAGAAGCAGCCAACTTCGGGAGGTGCCCTTCACTAGAGCACGCAGCTCTGAATCCCAAGCCTGCGCCAAACGCCTGTAAGGCCGTAGTCCAATGCTGTTTAATTTACAGTCTGTGGCCTCCGCCATTGATTACGGGTCAAGCGCTCTTGCTGAATAAGCGGCCCTATTAACGGCGCAGCGCCCAGGCAGCTTCCCCCAATAACAGATGGGCAACATGAAGATCCATAAGGTCACAAAGCAATAGTGACAAGCAAAGACGCTGATTCCCCGTTTCACAGACGGAACGGAGTCTCTCCTAACCAGCAGCCCCCACCTGTGCCCGCCCATCCCTTCCTCGCCCACCCGGTGGCCTCCGCTTTTTCCAACTCGCCCCTCAGGTCCCACTGGATCAGATCCAGGTGACGAGAAATCCGCATTGCTTTTGACCACACCACAACTCTGAAATGCACACAGAACAAACAGCAGAGAGGCCTGTGGCACCCTGAAGGCAAACAGATTTACCATGGCGTAACTTTTCGCGCATCAAGAGTGCGTTTCGGCAGGTTCCCGAAGCATCGCCCCAAGTTGGCAGATTTGGGTCTACACACACCTCCAAGCCTTCCCTCCCCCACCCATCAACCTGTGTGAAAAGTGGCGCTAAACACTCACAAAATGCAAAGGTGTCACCTGAGATGATAACCGCGCGCTATCGAGTCGACTCACAGCCAGCCCAGGAACGTGGCGTTTTCAAGGCAGGGGATGGGCAGAGGTGGCTTGCCACTGTGCTCCCCCACCCAAGTCCTGTCTATGGTCTGCCCCCCTGCTTAAGCTTCCAGTCTCGGACAAGATCAGGCTAATCTGGGCTACCAGAGCTGCTAAGTGTGCGGCCGAGTCACAACGGACTCATGGCTACTCATGTTGTGGGGAGGGGAGGGAAAAGGACACTAGAAGCCACTCTGAGACTCCTTTGTGTAGTGAAAGGTGGGGTACAAATCCAATCTCTTCTCTTCTTCACTATGCTGGCAGCTACCACCAAAACAATTTTGATTTGCACAGCCAGTCGGGACTCCCATGGACCGTCAGAAGCTACTTGGCTTCACCCGCTTCCTAAAAAACTTGGGTGGGGCACCAGGAAAGGTGCCAGCGGTGGGTGCTGTGGCACCCACGAGCACCCCATTGGGGACACCCACCTTACAGAGTTACCATGAGTCGGCTGCAACTGAACGACACTTTCCACCACCACCAAGTCTGTTCATCTTTAACGGTGCTGACTCCTGTGACCAAGAAACCCAGTTGCCCTTGCTAACCAAATGGGCCTGTTGACTGGCGTACCAACGCCCAACGACGGACACAACCGGTGAGATTCCAGAAGCAGGCAAAACTTTATTGCAACAAAGGGGACACTGGCAGTACGAACCCAAGGCATCAGGCTTTAGCCTTCTATACAGTGTAACAAACAACTTTTAGACATGCGCAGATGTCTTTAGATTACAGAGGTTGTTGTTGTTGTTCAGTTGCACAGTCAAGTCTGACTCTTCACGACCCCATGGACCACATCACGCCAGGCCCTCCACCGCCCTCCGGAGCCTGCTCAACTCCATGCTCGTACAGAAGTTACACTTCCTTTGTTTCTACAGAAGCACATTTGCCAAGCATACGTATCTTCTTTGTCCTTATTTAGAATATTCATATGCCCCCTGAGCTTAGGAAAACAGGGCCTCTGTTTCTAAAGACAACTTTTACTTCATCAGCAATGTTCTGAAACGCTCCGTCCCCTTGCCCACTTCTACGCATCCCATTCTGTGCTTTAACTGAATTTTTAGCTTGCCTAAGCTGCACAAAAGCCATTTTTAAGCAGAACTACGTTTAAGATGTAAGATGGCATTACTCTTGCCTATCACTCTGCAGGGATCTGTTGCCGGCACAGAATCAGTGGTGACCCATGATGTCCTGGCCCTCCCAGCGACCTACAACCAGTGTTCCCTCTAAGCTAAGTCAGTGGGAGCTAGCTCACAGTTTTTTTAGCCTCCGGCTCTCACATTTTTCAGCTTAGCTCAGGAAGGAGGGCTCCAGTGCAGACTAATTTCTGCAGCAGCCAAATCGCTTGCTCACTCACAACTTTCATGCCGGTAGCTCACAAAGTAGAATTTTTGCTCACAGGACTCCACAGCTTAGAGGGCGCATTGCATACAACTGGCACTGCTGTTTTTCAAGGGGCAGGACACCAATTTTGCACCACCAGCAGCCCCCTAAAAAGCAAACCAACCAGGGAGGACCCCTTGCTCTGAGGAGCTTGTTGTCTAAATTCCGATCATGGCAATACCCAGAAGGGACGAGCAACAAGGGATGAGGGCAAGGCAGTGACTGAATCAGGGTTAAGGAAACCTGGAAAGGACAGAAGACACAACACCAAAGATGGTAGCCAGCTTCTTCAGCCGATGCGAAACTTCTCCACATGGGAGGGGCCTTGGCTCAGTGGTCGAGCATCTGTTTGGCATGCAGAAAGACCTTGGATCATTCAAGTAGGAGGTGAGGAGAAAGATCCTCTGAGGTTTCGGAGAGCTGCTGCCAGTCAGGGTAGACACAGCAGATCACAAGAGATCCAAGACTCGCTCTCCTTTACAGAGGGGTCCACAGCTGAGTGGAGGATGCAGAAGAGTTGGTTTTTATACCCCGCCCTTCACTACTCAAAGGAGTCTCAGACAATGCACCCTTAAGCTGTGGAGTCTTCTGAGCAAAAATTCTACTTTCTGAGCTCCGGGCATTAAAGTTCTGAGTGCGCAGTTTTCCTACCGCATAAAGCAGTTTGCTCTCCAGCCATCCTTCCAGAGCTAAAACAAAACGTGTGAGCCAGAGGCTAAAAAACTGTGGGCTAGCTCACACTAATTCAGCTTAGAGGGAACACTGGTCTCAGAGTGGCTTACAATTGCCTTCCCTTCCTCCCTCCTTTGAGGTAGGTGGGGCAGAGAGAGCTCTGAGAGAGCTGTGACTGGCCCCAGGTCACCCAGCTGGCTGCATTTGGAGGAGTGGGGAATCAAACCCAGTTCTCGGGATTAGAGTCTGCCGCTCTTAACCACTGGCTTTCATAAAGTCCCAGGTTCAATTCCCCAGCACCTCCAGTTAAAAGGACCAGGGAGTAGGTGATGGGAAAGACCTTGACCTGAGACCCTGGAGAGCCACTGCCAGCCTGAGCGGGCAATACTGACTCCAATGGACCATTGGTCTGATTCAGTAGACGGCAGCTTCATGTTATCCTGCCTCACAGACTTTTCAGAGTTAATCCTGTTGGGGGGGGGCGGATTCTGTGTCCCCCACCCCGTTTTGCTGCATTTGCTTGCCTGAATATATTGCTTCAAATACACCACCTATTTGTTCATTTATGTGTGGAGAGGCTGTTGCTTCACAGGAGAGAGAGCCCTTGCTTTGGGTGCAGGCTCAGTCCTGGGTGTCTTCAATTAAAAGGACCAAGTAGAAGACAGATCAAGATGGGTAGCTGTGTCAGTCTGTCTGTAGCCCTAGAAAAGAGCCAGAGTCCAGGAGCCCCTTAAAACCTAACAAAATCTTTGGCAGGGTAGGAGCTTTCGTGAGTCTCCACTCGCTACTTCAGATACAGCTAGGAACCGAAGAAGTGAGCAGTAACTCACGAAGGCTCCTCCCCTGCCACGGATTGTGTTATAGGTTATAACTGTTGTATAATATATTATGGATTTTAAATATGATTTTATTGTGTAATTGTTTTATATGGATGTACACCGCCCTGAGACCTGCCCTGCAGGGAAGGGTGGTTTAAAAATCTAATTAATTAATTAATTAAATGCCCTGGACCCGTTTCTCCTGGGGTGGGAGAGAGTCCCATGCAGCCCCCAATGATCTACACAGCTCTCTCCCAGCAAACAAGAGACCTTCCCCTCCCAGCTGGGGCAAAGGGTACCCACCCATACCTGGGAAAGCGGGCATAAGCGCCCACCCCGGCAACCCAACTGCATCTCTTCCTCCGGAAGACAATCGCGTCCTCAAGGCTAACCTGAAACGTCTGGGCGTCTGGAGAACTGTCCTTGAGGTAAAGCAGAAACAGGTGCTCGAAAATCTGTTAATTTAATGCAAACTTTTGCCTAATATCTTCATGCCGTAAATCCAGCCGCCGCGAACGGGACGCAACTGTAATTCATGCCGGAGGCCCCGGTTCTGTGTCATAAAGCATGACAGCCCAACGCAAGAGGTTTATGAACGGGGAGGAAAACCTTGAGAATGAACCAAAAAAACAAAAACAAAAAAAACCACCCCAACCCGCAGTTCTGCAAGGTTGTCTCGTGTCCCCCCCCCACCCATTAATATTTTTACAACTCAAAAGCCTAAACCAGCGCAGGACTCTGGGCATCTGACTTGGCTAAGGGCGTCTGATGACATTGCAAGCCGGGGAAGGTCCACCACGGAGTAGCTTCCAAGAGGGCAGACTCTTTTTTTTAAAAGCTAGAGCCTTGCAGTTCTTTCAATCCATTTGTCACAAGTTACAAGGATATTAAATCCAGTCGGCAATTACTATTTACAGCTTGTCAGCCCGGCAATACACTGCTGCAGATAACTTTCCAGCAAAACGAAATAAATAAAATCCATACATGCTTCGGTCCCCATCCCCACCCCCACTGTTACAACTTCTAGCCCGTTCCACGCTCACGGGTATTCTGCCTCCCCTACGGCGCACGGCCAATAATCTATTTTCCAGGGCCATTCTTTTCCAACTATGGAAGAGATGTCTCGATGCCAAATCTTGCTCTGGCTTGGAAGAGGCAGATGGGGGGGTGTAGCAAATCTACCCTTCCGCGCCCATAAGCTGGAGCACAAAGGAACACCGTGTGAGAGAACTAAGCCCAACGTATACTTACGATATTTTTAGCCTAGCTTTCTCCAAGGTGGCTAACAATGCAATTGCAGGTCACCCAGCAAGCTTCCATGGCAGAGTGAGGAGTCAAACCTGGGTCATGGCAGATCCTAGTCCAACACTTCGATCACGATGCATCACTGGACTCTCAATTTAAACAGCAATACGCTACAATGAATACATAAAGCTGCCTCATAAACTGCCTTGGTAATCCAGGTCAGTTTTGTCTACTCAGACTGGTAGCGGCTCTGCAGGGTCTCAGGCGGAGGTCTTTCCCATCACCTACAATCTGATCCTTTTAACTGGAGATGCCGGGGATTGAACCTGGGACCTTCTGCGTGCCAAGCAGAGGTTCTGCCACTGAGCCACAGCCCCTCTTGACAGCTCTCCAGGGTCTCAGGCTGAGGTCTTTCCCATCACCTCCTGCCTGGTCCTTTCAACTGGAGATGCTGGAGGTTGAACCTGTGACCTTCTGCATGCCAACCAGATGCTCTGCCACTGAGCCACAGCCCCTCTTTACACCTCTCCAGGGTCTCAGGCTGAGGTCTCTCCCATCACCTCCTGCCTGGTCCTTTCAACTGGATATGCCGGGGACTGAACCTGGGACCTTCTGCGTGCCAAGCAGATGCTCTTCCACTGAGCCACAGCCCCTCTTCACAGCTCTCCAGGGTCTCAGGCGGAGGTCTTTCCCATCACCTCCTGCCTGGTCCTTTCAACTGGAGATGCCGGGGACTGAACCTGGGACCTTCTGCGTGCCAAGCAGATGCTCTTCCACTGAGCCACGGCCCCTCTTCACAGCTCTCCAGGGTCTCAGGCGGAGGTCTTTCCCATCACCTCCTGCCTGGTCCTTTCAACTGGAGATGCTGGAGGTTGAACCTGGGACCTTCTGCGTGCCAACCAGATGCTCTTCCACTGAGCCACAGCCCCTCTTCACAGCTCTCCAGGGTCTCAGGCGGAGGTCTTTCCCATCACCTCCTGCCTGGTCCTTTCAACTGGAGATGCTGGAGGTTGAACCTGGGACCTTCTGCGTACCAAGCAGATGCTCTGTCACTGAGCCACAGCCCCTCCCCAATGCTAAAACCAATCACCAAATCCCTTCGATTAAAGGACATCTTAAGTAAGCCAGCCCTGCATAGCTTTCCTACCCATACTCTGACCACATCCAGGTTAGATTACTACAGTGCATGCTATGTAGGGCTCCCTTTGAAGACAGTGCAGAAACTTCAACTGGTCCAGACTGCAGCAGCCAGTACATTCAGGGGCTGGACAAGGGATATCACATGACCCCTAATTTGAAAGATCCGCACTGGCTGCCCATCTTTTTCCAAGCAAAAACAAAAGGGGAGGGGGACAAAACTTAACCAGAAATGTACTGAAGATGCTACAAGGGTCAAGCTACCACAGATAAAGTATAATCAAAATAAATATTTATGATATGGTGTACACAATAGTAAGATTAAGGACATAGGGCCTGGATAGCCGGCTGCAGTAAGAAACTGAGAAGTATTGGAGTCGAGAGTCCATGGATCAGTGAAACAGCTAGATCTTTATTGCTGGTCCGGATGAAGCATACAACCCAGGGCTCGAAGCCCTCCTTTTATGCTGGTCAGGGATAATTCCCTGTCCTCGCCCAACTGGCCTGATAGGCTATTATCAGTCTACTTACATCTCATAGGTTCCCTGGGAGAAACCTAGGTACATGATTGGTGGCCGGTTCGAATCTACCTGGCCTTTGTTCTACCTGGCTGAAGCTCAGGTAGTTTCTTGGCCATGTGCTCTGGCCACATGGCGGTCGCCATTACTGGAGCACATGGCGACCCCATGGTCAATACATAACAGAAACAGAGCAAGCTTTATATAAACTGTAGTATTTTCCAAACACAGTTGATGAACATGTCAAATGACCAACTCCAGACCGTATGCGTCTCAGCCTAAGGGGCCTCCCTCAGTGGTCAATAATACACACTTCTACAAAAACAAACCACACATCCAAAAAACTACTATATATCAATTCTGACCAAATGCTGTTCTCTTTTCTATTGTGTGGTAGGACAGTAGTTTATAAAGGCAGATCATGAGAAGGGAGGGCAGGAACTCAGTGCTTAGTTCTTGTGACCCTTTCTGACATGCCCAGGGAAACGCGGATTGCCTCTTTGGGGTCAGGAAGCAATTTGTCTGTAGGCCAGTTTGGCCAGAAATCCTGGGAGTTTTTTTGTCATCTTCTGGGCATGGAACAGGGGTCACTGGGGGTGTGGGGGGGGGAGGTATTTGTGAATTTCCTGCATTGCTGCAGGGGGTTGGACTAGATGACCCTGGAGGTCCATTCCAACTCTATGATTCTATGAAAGCAGGCCACAGATCTCTTCACTTGGTAACTGAACTTACACAAAACTCTTCACTGATGTTATAACCTGGTGTAAAGCTTCCAGTATTTCTGGGTGCGTGTGTGTCATCAACCTGTAACTGAAATCAAATCCATTCAAAGTGCTGCTTCTTATCTACAAGGCGCTAAACAATTTGAGGCTGGGCTACTTGGAAGACTGCTATATCGCCCATCCCACCAGTTAAGATGCGCTGAACTTATGTATTTTTGTTGCTGTACACGACTAACTTGCTGGCGAATTTTTAAGACAACCCCTTCTTTGGGTTGATGGCCCATGTGGAAAAACCCCTAACCACCTCTGGATGGATGCAGTGCGGTGTAGGGGTTACAGTGTCTGACGTCACCAAGATGTCTTTCAGGCCTGCTCAGTTCTCCCAGCTCCATGGTACACCAAGAGGGTGACGTTCTAGCCCAGGGGTAACCAGACTTGCTTAATGTAAGAGCCACATAGAATAAATGTCAGATGTTTGAGAGCCGCATGACATAAACAAATATTACACGTTTTTATTGGAAAATATGCAAATTTTCATTTTATTAACATTAAAAGAGACTACCAAAAATAAAAACAAAAGGAGTAAAACTGATAATGATATTTATTTGTCCAATGATGATGGTGGGGTGGGGGCTTTGAGAATGCATTTAAAGCTAAAGTTGCTTTCTTTCTTTCTCTGCTCCCCCCCGCCTCAAGCCTACCCAGGGAGGGGAACACTGGCTGGGGAAGGGAAGACTGATTGGGAAGGCATGCCTCCCCTTTGCTTCCCCAGCTGCGGTACCGGGAGCCACACAATATGTGTGAAAGAGGCGCATGTGGCTCCCAAGCACTGTTCCCTCTAAGCTGAGTTAGTGTGAGCTAGCTCACAGTTTTTGAGCCTCCGGCTCACACGTTTCTGTCTCAGCTCAGGAAGGATGGCTCTCGAGCAAACTAATTTATGCAGCAGGCAAATTGCTCGCTTACAATTTTAATGCCAGTAGCCCACAAAGTAGAATTTTTGCTCACAAGACTCCACAGCTTAGAGGGAACATTGCTCCCAAGCCACAGTTTGCCCACCCCTGTTCTAGCCAACAGCGGTCAACGACACAGGGACGCAATCCTACTGTTACCCGAGGAGTGTATAATTTCAAGCCCCTACCAGGGCCGGAGGCAAACTGATGTCCTCCAAGCTCTCAGTACTTCCCAGGGCAACTGGTTGGCCGTGGTGTGAAACAGCAGGCGAGACTAGATAGACCATGGGCCGGATCCAGAAGAGCTCTTCTTAGCTTCTTATAAGGGTGCTGAAGACAGACCTACTCTAATCTGGGAGAACCAGGTTTGATTCTCCACTCCTCCACTTGCAGCTGCTGGATGACCTTGGGGAAGCCATAGTTCTGTCAGAGCTGTTCTGGAAAGAGCAGTCCTCGAAAGAGCTCTCTCAGCCCCACCTACCTCACAGGGTGTCTGTCTGTTGTGGGGCGGGGAAGGGAAAAGAGTTTGTAAGCCACTCTGAAACTCCAATCTCTTCTTCTTCTTCTTCTTCTTCTTCTTCCATTCCCACTTCCTCCAGGTGGTTAGGAACTCGGTCACCCAAAGAAGAGATGCCAGCGGATGAGAACTTTTTCACCCTGGGGGAGGCATCGTCAAAGTAGACCCCCCCGAGCATGCCAAAAATGAAGAACGGGTCAGATTCTGTTTTCGCTACTTTTAAACAAAGCCGAAAAGCAGCCAGCACCAAGAAATAGCCTTGGTGTTTTAAAATAAATAAATAAATAAAAGGAATCTATTTTAAGCAACTAAAATATAGTTTCAAAGAAACCATTTTCATGGAAATTAATTAGCTTCCTTTGGATTTTAATTACATCTCCCTGATAGAGACAGTCTAATTATCCAATAATCCTGTTTTCCGTAAGCAGAAAAGAGATCACAGAACGCGCGACGATGGAACACTAGAGGATCGGAAGTTATATCCGTCGTCTTCCTTCATAGCACGTTCCAAAATGCGTGATCGCCTCCCCCTCTCCCATCCTCACGACCTGACACCCACCCACCCCCCAGGTTCTTATCCCTCATTCTGCTTGGTGGCAATTTGACTCTTCAAAAGCATCGCGCTGGAAACGATATGAGAACTTGGCGTGCAGCATTCCCTCCGCAAAGGCCTGAACAAGCCCCCAGTCCCATTTTACTTCCACCACTTCTAGGAACTTGGCAACTAGAAAGGACAGCTGGATCCCCAGTGGGACCTGATAACATCCAAACCTCATCTCAATGCACGGGGAACTTGCTTGTGCGCTCCTGGGAGTCCTTCATTTGCATCTGGAGTCTCCATCGAGCGGGCTCAACCTTGAGAAGAGCAGCTATTTGCTTTGGCGCCGGGTGCTGAGGTGGCTTTATTGGACGAGGAACCGCCAGATGCCACTTTGTCGAGGTACGTGCAGGTAATAAGCCAAAGGCCGCAGAATGGTGCTGGGGCAGACAAGGGCTTGGATCCAGCCATGCGCAAGCAGCAATGTAAGCGGACTCAACACAGTTCCACTGGCCCAATATCTTGCCCGGAGAGGAGACGGCTGAGAGGTGATGGGATCCCCATCTTCAAGTACTTGAAGGGCGGTCATCTGGAGGATGGTGCAGAGTTGAACCAACAGGTTGAGGTTAAACCAAAAGAGTCTTCGGCTATACATGAGGAAGACCTTTCTGTCAGTTAGAGCGGTTCCTCAGTGGGACAGGCTTCCTCGGGAGGTGGGGGGCTCTCCTCCTTTGGAGGTTTTCAAGCAGAGGCTTGATGGCCATCTGACAGCAGTGCTGATTCTGTGAACTTAGGCGGATCAGGAGAAGGGAGGGCAGGAAGGGTTGCCTCCAAGGGCGTAGACTTTCCAATTTCCGGGGGGGGGGGGAAGGGGGGGGGCTGGGGCTGGGACAGAGACAGAGACATCAGGCCATTGTCTCTGGAGGAGGCTCAGCACTTCCTGGAAAAGTTCGGGGGGGGGGGCTCCAGCTCCCCAGCCCCCCTGAAATTGACGCCTATGGTTGCCTCCGTGTTTAGTTTTTGTGGCCCTTTCTTACACGCCCAGGGAAATGCCAGAAGCAATCCTGGGGGCTTTTTGTCATCTTCTGGGCATGGAATAGCGGTCACTGCAGGTGTGGAGGGGGAGGTCTTTGTGAATTTCCTGCATTGTGCAGGGGGCTGGGCTAGGAGGCCCCTTCCAACTCTATGATTCTATCTCACTCCCGCCCCCATATAAGCACCCAGAAACTGGATGCCTGAGACTATGGGCAAGCAGAAGCACAAGTGGGGATATAAGAAGTCTACCTAAGCAGAAGAAGCCACCACTGTTGTCTTTTTGCATTTCTGCTTACGTGAGAGCTCAAAGGCAAGCAGACATTTCCCAGTGGACCCAACCCGACATCCGTACTGGCTGAGGGGAAGACGGGTAGGACAGCCAACTGGTTTGAGAGCCCATGGGTTCCTCTGGGCAACAGGCAAGGCGTCCCCCAGAAAGATTAAATGGAAGGCCCTGCTCTAGAGTAGGCCCCTTAGAAGAAGAGAACAGGAAGAGGAGATTGGATTTGTACCCCACCCTTCACTCGGAGTCTCAGAGCGGGTTACAATCTCCTCTCCCTTTTCCTCCTCACAACAGACACCCTGTGAGGTAGGTGAGGCTGAGAGAGCTCTTTCGAGGACTGCTCCTGAGAGAACAGCTCTGAGAGAACTTGTGACTGGCCCAAGGTAACCCAGCCGGCTGCATGTGGAAGAGGAGTGAGGAATCAAGCCCGGTTCTCCCAGATTAGAGTCTGCACACTTAGCCACCACACCACCCTGGCAAGCAGCCTTACACTTTTGGTCTACCCAGCTCAGCACTACCTACTCTGACCAGCAGTGACCCTCCACAGTCTCCAGAAGAGACACGGGCTGCCCTGGAAACTGCTGCCTGGAGACCTTCTAGAGGGAGACGCTGCAGACGGAACATGATACCGTCCCTGTGTAAAATGGGTGCTACACCCCTGAGGCGGTCCATAGTCAGGATTTTGGTGCTTGTGGGGCAAAAAAAAATTCTGGTGGGGCTGACATTATTTGCCGTAATGAAGGGGAGGGTGCGCCCCTCTCCCTCTCCTCCCACAAGATTTAAAGGGCCCTCCAGCTGATCAGGAGTGCATCCCCCCCCTTCTTCTCAAAAGCATTTAAAGGATCCCTTGAAATGCTTTTGGGAAGAAGCAGGGGGGGGGCGTTAAGCAGCAGGGCGGCCTTTAAGGAAGGGGGCTGGCCCTTTGAGGAAGGGGGCAGAGCCCCAATAGCCCCACTGTAACTACGGACAAGACCCTGAGCCACAGCTCTTTCCAGCAAGTCAGAGCATAACTGAACCTCCCCAGCCATTGTGGTGGTCTCTGGGGTGGCAAGGTGAGGAAAGAGCCTTCTCGGTCGTGGCACCAATACTTAGGAACTCGCTCCCCAGGGAGATGGCTGTCCCTTTCTGTCACCGCCTTCCGCCAGCAGATGAAGACTTTTTTGCTTGCTTCCATGTTCCCTTACGGACTCTCATTCCTGCTGACGTTTTAACTGTTTTTTTAGATACAGGTATTGTTTTAAGGGCCGCGGTGGCTCAAGTGGTTAAGATGCTGAGCTGCCGACCGGAAGGTCGGTAGCTCAGCAGTTCGAGACATGAGTGCCGTGTGACGGAGTGAGCTCCCTTCTCTGGCCCCAGCTCCTGCTAGCCTAGCAGTTCGAAAGCAAGGAATGGCAAGGAGATAAATAGGCAGCACTTTGGTGGGAAGGGAACAGCATTCAGTGTGCCTCGGCATCTAGTTATGTCGGCCACATGACCACGGAGAAGTCTTTGGACAGCGCTGGCTCTTCAGCTTGGAAATGGAGATGAGCACCACCCCCTAGAGTCAGATCTGTCTGACTTTCGAGCAACCTTTACCTTTACTATTGTTTTTAAAGTTGATCGTTCATAGCTTAACTGTTTGCTGCTTTGAAGGTTCTAATTGGGTGGAAAGGCAGGATGAAAAGATTTAAACACAACACAGTTTGGCTTGGGGGTTTTCGCCCCAGAATCTCTTTCAGTGTCCCAGCGCAGTCTTGAAGCATATTAAGCAATAACGAGTGCTTCTGAGCATGTACAAAGTGGCTTCCCCTACCCACTCCCCAACTACCATCCCCCAGGGCACTCGCACCCAGGCCAGAGAGCCCATCTCTGGAAACCATATTGGAAGAATGCTCAAGCAATCCAACAGCTCCACATGCTGCAGACAGCGTACGTTCCAATGACCATTTTCCCAAAGTTGGCCCTGGGCTCTCACAGAGATTTCCAGGTGAAATTCAAGCTGCCAGGTTTAATCTTTAAAGCCCTCAAAGGTCCAGGGGAAGGGAACCGGAATGCCAAAGTCATCACCACAGGTTCTGCGCCGTCACCATCTGAGCAGAAGAGAAGGGCAACTTAAGACGGGGCCTTTTTGCTGGCTGCACCATGTTCACGAACCTTCTACAAGGCACCACTTTAGCAGCCATTTCAGTGCCAAGCAAAGACATATTCTGTTCCAATTAGCACTTGGTTAAGCCGGGATATTGTCTGCAGACTTGCTCTCTCTTCCGTCTGCTTCCTCTGCATGCCACACACGCCCACGCCAGCTTTCCGCTCTCATCCTTTTTTAATCTGCGGCTATGAAAAAAAGCCTTTCTCCGGTGCGACAGAATTTGCATCTATTTTTACACTGCATTTTTACGCCGCTTTTTATATCTATACTGTTGATAGCCGATATTCTGTTTTACTTTTATCGAACCCTCCTAGTTCATAACCTTGAACACGTTTTGTGGAGAAGTGGGACGTAAAAGGTTTACTAGCAATTGAAGGGAAGCGGCACCCCAGCAAATCTCAGATCAGGTGTCCCGTTCTACCAAGCAAGCAGCAAGAGGGGTGGGCGGATTTGCCCAAGACCAGGCACGAACAGAACTGCTGGAAGAAGGTTTAGAAATCTTCCTTAGTTCCCCATACCTCGCACCCCATGAAGAGACCATCATACCGATGAAGATGAAGGAGGAAGAGGAGGAGGAGGAGATTGGATTTATACCCTGTCCTTCACTCAGAGTCTCAGAGCGGCTTACAGACTCCTTTCCCTTCCCCTCCCCACAACAGACACCCTGACGAGTGGGTGGGGCTGAGAGAGCTCTGAGAGAACTGCTCTTGAGAGAACAGCTCTGAAAGAACTTATAACTGACCCAAGGTCAAGCCAGCAGCTGCAAGTGGAGGAGTTAGGAATCAAACCTGGTTCTCCCAGATTAGCGTCCACACACTTAACCACTACACCAAACTGGCTCTCACACCAAAGTAGCAAACGGTCTCTATTTTTCTTACTTAGATATGAATTTGAAAATGGCATTTTCATTCTCTCCTTTCCACATCTCCCGACCCAACGGCCCTACAGTTGTTCCCCTTTCCCTACATTTTAAAAAATTGCATAGCGCCGATCCACTCGGGAGCAGGGGGGCCTCCCCACCACTAAAACTTATGCTGGAATTCCATCCCATTAGTCTTGCCGGTACCGCGAAACTGCTGTTTATTTTTGCGGCAAGAGACCCGCCCGCCTGCTCCTCCGGAAAGAAGAGTCCCAGTGAGCCTGCAAGCTGCCAAATTACCTCTACTGGGGCCCACCTCTTTGCTCGTTTTTACAGGAAAAGAAGCGAACAGTGAAAAGTTCCTCCGGCACGGAGACGCCGCTTTTTTTTCGCACACCGAGGTGCGCAGGCACGTATAAAATAAGGCAGCTAGCTTTGATCAGCATTGGCAGCCGTAAGTGGGTGTCTCAGCAGTATTTGACAAAGGCAGCTCGGCTCCCCAGAGTTGGGGGAGATGTCATTAAAGCCCAGAAGAAGGGAGGAAATCATTACCTGATCTATAAATGATTACTCGGTGGCAGGATCTTGTCACTCCCCTTCAACTCTGGCTTGCAGAATTTGGTTTCCAAAACAGACTCGGGAGGGAAGGGGGGAAAGAATCCATTTGCGCTTAAGCTGCAAAGATTAAAAACTGCCCTTGAAAAGAGGAAGGAGACTGGGGGGCAATGCAGGAGGCAGCAGAAGGACCTCTGGACGGCCCCTTTCCAACCGCAAGCCACCGCTCTGCTCAGAACGATGCAAGGAGCATGGCCAGATTGGGGGGGGGGGGGGCTGAGAAGAGGTGAGCACCTGTGGCAGATGTTTCACAACCACCTGTGGACTAGGAACCTGCGTCATCAAGGGAAGCCCGACGGGACTTTTGAGTGAGGAAATCCGCAGCTTCGGTGGCAATTTTGAGGATCCCCGTGTGAGACAAGACCCTTCACCTCCTGGCCCTGCACCCCTCGATGCTCCAGGTCATTTGCTTCATTTGTGCATTTCTTCCCCAATGCAGACCCCATCCAGCTCAGGCAGTTCTTCTGTTTGGTGAAGTGGGTAGGAGCACAGACTCTAATCTGGGAGAACCGGGTTTGATTCCCCACTCCTCCACATGCAGCCAGCTGGGTGACCTCGGATAAGTCACAAGTTCTCTCAAAGTTGTTCTCTCAAGAGCAGTCCTGGAAAGAGCTCTCTCAGCCCCACCTACCTCACAGGGTGTCTGTTTTTGGGGGGGAAGGGAAAGGAGATTGTAATCCACTCTGGGACTCCAAGTGAAGGGCGGGGTAGATCCAATTCTTCTACTTCCTCTTCCTCCTCCTCCTCCGCCTCCATTTTTATCCTCCCAACAACCCTGTATTGTAGGTCAAGCTGAGAGCGTGACTGGGCCATAATCATCCAGTGAGCTGCCATGGCAGAGTGGGGATTCGAACCTGGCTTTCCCAGTTCCTAGTCCAGCAAGAGGAAGAGGAGATGTGGTATTTATACCCCACCCTTTGCTACCTAAAGGAGTCTCAGAGTGGCTTACAATCCCCTTTCCCTTCCCCTCCCCACAACAGGCACCCTGTGAGGCAGGTGGGGCTGAGAGAGCTCTTTTGAGGACTGCCCTTGAGAGAACAGCTCTGAGAGAACTTGTGACTGACGCAAGGTCACACCAGCAGCTGCATGTGGAGAAGTGGGGAATCAAACCCAGTTCTCCCAGATTAGAGTCCGTGCTCCTGACCACTACAGAGCACTGGCTTTCCGGGACTTTTTGGCCTTCTCTGTACCCTTAAGCCAAAGTCACTGGTCTGTAAGGAGGCGAAGCAGAAACCCAGGATGTAACGAAAGGGGTCAAGATGGACTGAGTGGGCTTTGAAGGAGAAAGAAGAGGTGTCCAAGGAATCTGGCAACACTCATTAAGTTCCGGACGGAAACCAGGCGGATTCCGCGGCGTCTCAGTTCTCTGCGCCAGGGGTCGCCAACCTTTTCTTTAATGAGAGCTGCTTCCCAGTGATGAAAAATATCCCACACCACTCAAACATACATTATATATGAGCCTTTAAAAAAACAAAAATAAACCCAGGGCAGAATTGCCATGAAAGCCCAGACACCACAGCACTTTGGTTAAGAGGAAGAAAAATGCGGCACAGCTCAGCCGGTGCTAAAAGCTGTAAGAAAAAGCCCGCCGCATAAGGTACACTTCTCCACTTTCGGGCTGTTCCAACAGCAGGGGGTCTCGTGGACGAAGTCAGAACAACAATCCCCGTTACGAAAAAGCTAGATTTCGAGCCCCGGAGCCAAACAAGATTTCCGGGGTATGATCTTTCAAGAGTCAAGGGAGCTTCGACACTCGAAAGATTACACCATGAAAATCATGTTCCTCTCTGAGCTGCTCCTGGACTCGGATCTCGCTATTCTACGGCAGACCGAGCACAGCCACCCTCGGAAACTGTCACGAAAAGGGAAGCCACCACGCTGTCCATTTCAGCCACTGTCATTTCCCCCTCTCCCGGACTGCACACATTCTAGAAAAACAGCCACGGCCACAGCTGGACACGGCTGAGCCCCTCCCTCTGGCCCGCATGAGGAAAGGCTTCCCGTTCCCATGCGCCTTCCCGCGGGCCTTGGCCACTCTCCAGATGGGAAAGAGAGAAAGGCACAACTCATCCCAATCAGTGTTCCCTCTAAGCTGAGATAGTGTGAGCTAGCTCTCAGTTTTTTAGCCTCCGGCTCACAGGTTTTTGTCTCCGCTCAGGAAGGATGGCTCCAGAGCAAACTAACTGATGAAGCAGCCCAATCGCTCGCTCACAACTTTGATGCCAGCAGCTCACAAAGTAGAATTTTTGCTCACAAGACTCCACAGCTTGGAGGGAACATTGATGCCCCTTTGCACAGAACAGAGACATCCAGCCCATTGACTCAGACTTCCCAGGTATTTTTTGTTGTTGTTCTTGTATTTTTGCTTTTTGTGTGTGTGTGTGTGTGTGTGTGTGTGTGCATGTGTGTCCGTGCCTGGAAGTCATGGCGACCTCTGGCAACTCCTCCAGGGCCCAGAGGATATTCAGAGAAGCGGCTTAATCGCCTGCCTCTGCGTCTCAGCCCTGGTATTCTCTGGAGGTCTCCCATCCAAAGACTTGCCTGGGCTGGCCCTGCTGAGCTTCCTTACATTTTTTTTTAAAAAACTAAGACACAAATCTTCCATGACCCTATAAGATGCAGTTCATAAGACACTGTGTTTGATGTAGTGGTTAAGTGCATGGACTTTA
The DNA here is from genome assembly GCA_029233225.1 of Lepidodactylus listeri. NCBI lineage: Eukaryota > Metazoa > Chordata > Lepidosauria > Squamata > Gekkonidae > Lepidodactylus > Lepidodactylus listeri. Next base: position 5,311,736 of record JARCFY010000021.1, on the reverse strand, counting down.
ATCTGGGAGAACCGGGTTTGATTCCCCACTCCTCCGCTTGCACCAGCTGGATGACGTTGGGCAAGCCATAGCTCTGTCAGAGCTGTTCTCTCAAGAGCAGTTCTCTCAGAGCTCTCTCAGCCCAACCTACCTCACAGGGTGTCTACTGAGGGGAGGGGAAGGGAAAGGAGTTTGTAGGCTGCTCTGAGACTCCGAGTGAAGGGTGGGGTATAAATCCAATCTCTTCTTCTCCTCTCCTCTCCATTTCCTTCTTCCTCTTCAAACCCCGGATCTCAGCTGCAAGACCAACACTCCTTTCCCCCTCTGGACCGCTGTATAAGCTTGCTGGGAGAAAGACGCTGGTCTGCTCTCTGCTGCCCCCACTGTGAATGGCCAGAGAGTGGCATTGTGGGTGCCAGTTCAGCAACAGTCACATGGCATAAGGGGCGAATGGAATCTCTGAGCGCCCCAGACCGCCCCATGTAAGTGGCCTGGCTGCTTCCGAACACCCAGACCTGACACGGTGAATGCTGTCCTCTCTCGCACTCACTTCCCCTACAGAGTCAAGCAAATAAGCAGTGATATTTACTGATGGCACCCCACTGGGGACTGCATAACAGCAAATCTCCGATCCAGACTACTGAACACAGCCCTTGGCAGAGGTTGCATTTAAAAAAAAAAATCCCTCCTTTCTCCTCCACTCTGTAAAACATTTGGAGGGGGGGGGGGGAATAACCAGGATCTCCTCTGACCTGTAAAAAGAGGGCAAAATTACAATCCTAGCAGCACATGAATCACTTTCCCCAGGACTACCCGGAACATTTCTTTTTGTTCTTTCCCCCCAAGAGGCAGTGAGGAAAAGCAGAGCACGAACATGATTCAGAGTCCCAAGGAAAGCCCCGGATGCCAGTCGACAAGACGCATTTCTGCTGCCTCAGACTTAACACAAATTTTTTAAAAATGGCAAGTTAAAACGAAATCCTTCACCCGCTTCCTGATCCCTCTTCTCCTGAGCTTTATGTCAAAACACCAGCCTGGCTTGAGTGATGGATCTGGGACCGAGGCCCTGCGACAGAGTAACTGGAAGGGGCTTTTTCTGTAGCTCTAAACCGCAGCTACCTAGCAACACATTTGCCCTGCGGACTGCTACTATGTGGCTCCCGATTCTTTGACAGTTTCCCCCTCCGTTGGAAAACCCGCCCTTCGTGAGAGCTCTGTGTGACTCCGCACCTTGCATCCTTGCAGCTTTAACACCAGATAAATGTCCCTCTGGGCTCACCGGCCAATGTTTGCAATCACACAACTGTCGTATTCCCACATTCATAATCCAGGTGTGCCTCTGAAAGAGGGCATCTAAAGGCCAAACTGTGCAGTACATTTTGTAACAGGTCTGGTCTGAGTTCTAGGTATTCCCCCAGACATTCAGCGGCCGCGGGGAACAGTTTTAAATGTCCACAAGGCCCACGGTTTGGCTGAAGACTGTGATGTAGGAAGAGATGGCAGAGTTCCACAGTGGGGCAAAAAACACCCCCTTGGTGCTGTTTTGGTTTAGGAAAACAGCACTGGTGTGTGTGGGGGGGAGCTCTTCTCCCCATGCCGTGGGCCCAAAACAAATTAGGCCCCCAGAGGTTTTTTTTTTAAATGATGTTCCACACAGCTGCTGTGTGGCTGCAGGGAGCACAAGTTGGGTCCTGCGAACCCGGACGCAGCTCATTCAAAACCAAACTGTGCAGTTTAGTCCTTAAGATACCAGGAATGGCATCTGTACAGCTATCGCTCTGCAGTTCACCAGCAGCAGGCACATTTCTGTCCAACGACAGGGGTAAAGCACAATCTGAGGTGTGTATACACACACACACACCCCTTTCAGTTGCAATAATACACTGCTAAGTCATGCAAGTCAAAGTTTCAATCAACGGGCCTCAAGAGGGCCACACACGCCCAGCAACGCTTGGCCAAACCTCAAGACCAAGAGCGTGACTAAAACTAGGCATCTTATAACCTAAATGCCAGCTGCGAGTTAAAACAAATAATTAATTAAGCCATCCCAAACACCTGGTGAGCCAGGCCATCTTGCCATGGCTTCCAGTGGGGGGAAAAGAAACAACCAGACCTGAAGCTACAGTGGGGCTTCTCGAGGCCCGGCCCCCTGACTTACCACTAAGACCCCACAACTTCCAATTTTTCTTTTTATTTATCGTGCTCATAGCAACACCACCCTCCAATCCCATGCCACTCTCTCTTGCCGGCCACCATCACTCTCTCTCATCACCGGCAAGAAGTCAAGCCCCATGCCACCCTCCAATCCCACACCGCTCTCTCGCCTCCCCACTATTAGCAGCAGGAGTGCCAGCCAAAAGGCAAGTGGGTGCCTGAGGAGGGACACACGTATGCCCACTCCAGCTCTCCTCACCCATCATTCAGCCATGGCTGGAGGAGGAGGAGGAGCCGCCAGCAGCCGTAATTGGGAGGGAAGGAACTGTGGAGAAGGGAAGCGGGCTACAAAGGCAGGAAGGGCAGGAGCAGGGCTGCTCGGGGGGGGGGGGGGGGGCGAGGTGCAAAGGTGCCCCTGACTTATTAGATGCTGAAGCTGCAGACAGGAAGGTCTGTAGTTTGGCGGTTCAAGACCTGAGTGCCGCGTGACGGAGTAAGCTCCCATCTCTGGCCCCAGTTCCTGCCAGCCTAGTAGTCCGAAAACAAGAAATTGCAAGTAGATAAATAGGTACTGCTTTGGGGGGAAGGTAACAGCATTCTGAGTGCCTGTACCTTTACACATAAGAAAATCCTGGCTATGGGCCTGGAAACAACCCAGGCCTTGAAGACAGGTCAAAGGTAAAGGTTTCCCTTGCTCAAAAGCCAGTTGACTCCAACTCTAGGGGGGCGGTGCTCATCTCCGTTTCCAGCCGAAGAGCCAGCGCTGTCTGGTCATGTGGCCGGCATGACTACACACCAAGGCACACAAAACGCTGTCGCCTTCCCACCAAAGTGGTACCTCTTTATCTACTTGCAATTTCTTGCTTCCAAACTGCTAGGTTGGCAGGAGCTGGGGCTCACTCCGTCGTGCAGCACTCGAGTCTCGAACTGCCAAGCCACCGACCTTCCGGTCTGCAGTTCAGCGTCTTAACCACTGAGCCACCGCAGCCCCTGCCTTGAAGATAAGCATTGCTAACAAGCATGAGAGTGAGAAAGTTCCCCTGACAGCAGCTGAGACTGCCCTCCCCTAAGACTCAGGGCAACTAAGTGCCAAGATGTAGTAAAGACGGAGTCACCCAGGTTAGGGGCCACTGCAGCACACTTCACTCCTCCAGCTTGCTTGACACGTGCTCCACGAAGCGGATGAGTGGTACGCTCAGATTTGACAGTCCACGTTGCCTGCTGAGGTACGGAGGGCTTGAATGGCAGGTGGAGCTGTGAACGGCGCACCCTTCAGTTGGGTACAAGCAAATTGTGGCAGGTTTACTTCTATCTCTAAAACTGGTACTGGCGGAAAGCCGACTTCAGTCCGGACAAATGAAGACAAATCCCCGAACTGACACACGCCCTTGGAATGGAGACAACACTAGAACCGCCCTAAAAAACAACTGTCAGTTGACGGCTTGTCGGAGAATGACAGCTTAGCACAAAAAGGCATTGAGATGGCAGATAGCCCATGAAGAAATGGCCCCTTATTCTCATACAGATAGATCAAGATGGGCAGCCATGTTATTCTGTCTGTAGCAGTAGACAAGAGCAAAAAGAAAAAGAAGAAGAGATTGGGTTTATACCCCGCCCTTCACTACCCGAGGGAGTCTCAGAGCGGCTTACAATCTCCATTCCCTTCCCCTCCCCACAACAGACAGATACCCTGTGAGGTAGGTGGGGCTGAGAGAGCTCTTTCGAGAACTGCTCTTGAGAGAAAGGTTCTGAGAGAACTGTGGCTTGCCCAAGGTCACCCAGCAGCTGCACGTGGAGGCGTAGGGAATCAAACCCGGTTCTCCCAGAGTAGAGTCTGCGCTCTTAACCACTACACCAAACTGGCTCTTGAGAGAACAGCTGTGAAAAAGAACTTGTGACTGACCCAAGGTCACACCAGCAGCTGCATGTGGACAGTTCTCCCAGGTTAGATTAGAGTCTGTGCTCCTAGCCACTGCACCAAACTGGCCAGGAGCACCTTAAAGACTAACAAAATATGGGGCAGGGGAGGAGCTTTCCTGAGTCACTGCTCACTTCTTTGGAGTGACTCATGAAAGCTCCCACCTTGCCACAGATTTGGTTAGTCTTTAAGCATAACAGTGAGACAGTTCCCCTGGGAGCAGCTGAACCCCGGGGCCAACACAGCCTTCTCCCAGCAACCCTCTCCTCTTGCTTGTTTATGTAACTAAGGAAGTCCTTGTTCATTCTCTAGGCCAGGGGTGGGCAAACTTGCTCCGCGTAAGAGCCACCTAGAACAGGGGTGGCCAATCTTGCTTAACGTAAGAGCCGCATAGAATAAACATCAGATGTTTGAGAGCCACAAGACATGAACAAATATTACCTGCTTTTATTGGAAAATAAGCAAATTTGCTTTTTATTAACATTAAATGAGACTGCCAAAAATAAGAACAAAAGGGGTAAAAGCAGATATTGATAATGATATTAATTTGTCCAATGATATTTGTTTGCTAATGATATTTAGCTTCCCCAGCCGCCCTGCCGGGAACCACATAATATATGTGAAAGAGCCGCATGCGGCTCCCAAGCCACAGTTTTCCCACCCCTGCTCTAGGCAATACTGGGGGGAAGGGGGACACATCACTAACTTCCTAGTTCGGTACGCTGGCTTGGGTCCCTGCTAGCTCCTCTTTTGCAGGATCAAACTAACCGACACAAAGATTAATCTCAAACAGAGAGAGCGCAAGAGAGGCGGAAGGAGACAGAGGAACATGGACAGGTGCAACTGGAACGGAAAGAACTGGGGAGGGGACGCCAAACTACGCTGCCCTACCAGTCCTGAAGCTAGACTACAGCAGGCCCGTAGCCAGGATTCTGGGGCTGGTGGGGCAATTTTTCCCCCGGTGGGGCTGAAGTTCTCAGTGCAGAAATAAAAGCCATTTAGCCATCAGGAAGCTGTTACCGGGACAGATCTCTAAATTGCAAGCTGTCCGACCACTTTAGATGACAGTTCTCAGCTGCTGCAAGTTAATCACTTCTGCCAGCCTAAGCAACAATCCTGATAACAAGCCAGCAGGTGGGGGTGATGACTTCTAGATTCAAGAAAACTAACGCTTAGGCAGAAAAACTCTTAAAGGAGACCAGTTTCTTGACACAGAGTTAGAAGGGATCCTAGAGGTCACCTACTCCAACCCACTTGCTCAGTGTGGGAATTAGTCAACTACAGGACCCCACTCTGCTTAAAGGAGTGCATGCCTTTTAAAAAATGTTTTTTAAATGACTGGGAAAAATGATTTTCAGGAGAAATTCTTGTGGAGCTGTGCCTTTGAGAAAGGGGGCAGGGCCCCCCAAAGCCCCATTGTAGCTATGGGCCTGGACTACAGCCAACTGGGACTGGAGGATGGTGTTGAATTTGCATGCCGGCTCTGGAACAGATGAATTACTGGCTCTAAGTGAGGGCAGGGATCCTGCTGGGTCAGGTGGCACTCACAGTTCATCTCTCTCTAGGATATCTTTGCGCATTTTGCCCAGGCCTGGGATGCAAATGCTTTGCCATGGCTATCTCCCCTCAGCCCAACACAACCAGCATGGGAAAACCTTAGGCGCTTTTACACACGCTAAATAAGGCCATCTCAATCCACTTCAGCGACTGTTTGCAAGTGCATTTTGCCATTCCACACAACAAAACCCAGTTGCCCAGTGCATCGAACGTGGATTGAAAGCGTGCTGTTTAGTGTGTGTGAAAACGCCAGTTTATAACTGTGTACAAAACTCCTTTCCTTGGGCGTCTTGTCAATTCTGCAGGGGCAGAGATTCGTCACTGCTCCCCTCTCGATCCTTCCAGCATGGTTCATTATGCCACCCCGTGCAGCTCCCAAAGCTGAGCAAGTTCCCAGAGTGTCCCTAATCATTTGCACACTCAGGCCCCGCTGCTTGGGAACCACAGCCTCATCTAGCTAGGTCTGAATATGCCCAGGCACCACAGCGCCATTACTTGTGCAAGCGCAGAAGTAACACGCACACTCTTAACACAACTGGCTTTAAGTGACCTGCCATGCGGCGCACCTGACCTCAGCAATTCTGCAGACTGCTTGCCCTTGGCCCTTGCGCCTCTTGGATTTTCCGATGCTCGGGTTTCAATTTCAGTTTCTTCACTGCCAACCTTTAAGGTCCACAAGGAAGAAATGGAAACTGGTAAGAGATTTTCTGTTCCTTGGTTCAATCACCAACCAAACGGGAGACGGCAATGAAGAAATCAGAAGCAGACGGAGACTTGGAAAAGAAGTTGTGAAGGAACTCGAAAAGATCCTTGTAGTACAGGGGTGGGCAGATAGCGGCCCGGGGGCCACATGCGACCCGCCGCAGAGTTTTTTGCGGCCCGCCAAGACAGTCGGCCACGTGGTGAGATAGGGTACATTTGTCTCATTAAACGGATTCTAAAATTAAATGTGCTTGCAGCTATAGATGATATGAAATTAGCACAATAAATAAATTGAATAAAACTACCACTATTTTATTTCATTTACACTTATTGATTTTTATGATACAATTTATACCTTTTCTAAAATGCAAAGTTAAGTAATGAATGCAATCGTTTTAAAAGGTGCGGCCCTCTGCTAACCTCCGCTCCCACAAAGTGGCCCCCGAGCCAAAACAATTGCCCTCCCCTGTTGTAGTATATAGACCCTTAAGTATCTAGAAGTGTCGCCAGAGAATAATATCAAGGTAATTCATACTATGGTGCTCCCCATTACTACGTATGGATCCAGGAACTGGACAGTGAAGAAAGCTGACAGGAAGAATTTTGATTCTTTCGAGAAGGAGACGAAGGAGGAGATTGGATTTACACCCCACCCTTCACTCAGAGTCTCAGAGCAGCTTCCATCTCCTTTCCCTCCCCCTCCCCACAACAGACACCCTGGGAGGTAGGTGGGGCTGAGAGTGCTCTTTCGAGAACTGCTCCTGAGAGGACAGCTCTGAGAGAACTTGTGACTGACCCAGTGTCACACCAGCAGCTGCAGGTGGAGGAGGAGTGGGGAATCAAACCTGGTTCTCCAGATTAGAGTCTGCACTCCTAAGCACTACACGAAACTGGCTCTCCTAACCACGACACCAAACTGGGGGTGAGGGAAACAGGACAGAGCATCAAACCCCCTCCCTTCTTGAAACCACAGGTCTTTATCTCATTCAAATCAGGCTCCAGAGAGTTTCCAAAACATGGCAACCCTCGTTTGTTGCCCTTAAACTGGGGTGGGGCCCAGCCACGTTTAGGGCACCCTGAGACTTCAGCGAGATCTAACAGGGGGGGCCCTCAACAACTCAAAATGTTTCCCTACCTTTCTTGGAATATTGCTCAGGTGCCACTCCTAGGCATCTTCTAGCTCAGGGGTCCCTACAAATTTTAAGTCCGTGGGCACCTTTGGAATTCTGACACAGGGCATTGGGCACAATCGCAAAATGGCTGCCACGGGAGGCGGAGTTCCACAAAATGCTAAGGAGCAAGGCTCTATGTAACTCTAACAGCGCCTCTCCAGCATTTCAGGCAGAAGTTCCGTTTAAAGGGATGCCTGTTAATCTGCCCAGCCAATCAGGAACCCCGCTGGGCAAAAGCCCCACCTAGCCGCACCCGCTTTCTAAAAGTGCTTGGCAGATGCCAGAAAAGGGGTTGGTGAATGCCCCAGTACCCACAGGCAGGAACCACATTAGAGACCCCCCATTCAAGGTGACGCCTTCAACGGGTTGAGGCAGAGGTCAGAAAGGAATCTACCACTTTTCTGAGCCGAGTCACGGGCTCACCCCCCTGTAGACAACCATCTTGATATAAAAACTAAAGCAGCGGATTAATCACCAGCGAAGTGCTTTATCCCAATATTTTACTGACGTTTTTCTTTCTTGCTTTCTTCTTAACAAGCACTTGAAAAATTACTTTTTACCATCCGGTTATCAGATCTAACTCCACTTCCCTTTTTATCACCACGGAGTCAATTTCCTCCCCGAATGTCCTTTGAAAGGCACTTTCATTCATACGGCGCGCCGCAACTTCCGCCGAAACGCCGTTCGGACGCTGCCAGCAGCCCCCAAGCTTGACAATATCTAGATTAATTCAACGCAGTGGGGAGACCTTGGTGCTTTCCGCAAATACCCCCCTCCCCCCCGGCAAAGCCAGAGGCCCCCTTAGGCACGATCTGCCTAGTTCAGCAGAATTGCCTGCCAGCGACTCACAATCTGTAATCTTTTTTTTATCTTCAGCAAACTTGGTCGACTGCCACGGAAGCCAGGTCAGCCTTCTGCACAAAACTTAAGACGGCAAGCTGTGCAAGGGTAAAGGCTGTGTTGTAGTGGCAAAACTCTGGATCACCGGCTGGGGCGCGGGGTCACTGCTCTTGCCTTGCACACAGAAAGTCCTGTGTTCAGTCCCCAGCACCTCCTATGCGAACATCTCAGATGCTAGAATGACCTTTTCCTAAGGACTCCAGAAGAAACTCCCATTTTATAGAGATTTTTTCCTGTCTTTGTTTAGTACAGTATATTTCTCTGGGATATTTTTCTTAATCTTTAACCTACGTACCAGTCTGCATGGATGCCACACCATTCCCCATTAAGTATTATCCGGGGTTTACACCCTGTTATCTCTTTATTGGTCTAGTTTCGAAGACGAAGAAAAAGACGACAACGAAGGAGAAGAGATTGGATCTATACCCCGCCCTTCACTTGGAGTCCCAGAGCGGCTTACGATCTCCTTCCCTCCCTCTCCGCACAACAGACACCCTGCCAGGTAGGTGGGGCTCAGAGATCTCTGACTGAGAACTGCTCTTGAGAGAAAAGCTCCGCGAGAACTTGTGACTGACCCAAGGTCACACCAGCAGCTGCATGTAGAGGAGTGGGGAACCAAACCTGGTTCTCCCAGAGTAGAGCTCTTATCCACTACACCAAACTGGATCTCTGAATGTCCTTCCGGAATGGGTCAGTCTAGATGTTCTCAGGGGTAACCCCCTCAGCAGTAGCAGCTGTTACCAAGTTCTTTCTAGAGAACCTGTGGCCCAAGCAAATCTCCCAGCAAGGAAACCTGACATGTGGAAACCCCACTGGAAACTATATCAAAAGCTGCAGCAGCGGGGGGTGGGGGGGGTCTGTGACAGTAGTAGAGCAACTGCTTGGCATGCAGAAGGTCCCAGGTTCAATTCCTGACATCTCCAGTTGAAAGGACCAGGCAGGCGGTGATGGGAAAGATCTCTGCTTGAGACCCCGCAGAGCCTCTGTCTGGCACAGTGTAAGGCAGTTTCACAGGTGCAAATGTCTGTCCCCCCATGGACCGACTTGGGGGGGGGGGCATATTAGGCTGACAGTTCATACCTTGCCAAAGGCCACACAGGGGGCTAATGGCAGAGGAAGGACTTGATTTTTCCACTCTTAGTTTCTTTAACCTCCTCCTGAGAGGGAGGAGTGGCAGTTTTCCACTAGGATACCAACAGCGCTTGGAGCTACCACAGATTCTTCTCGACACTAGCAAACAGTAACGCCAATGCACATTTCACAGGGGCTCTCCCCCACCACACCGACCCCTGGCACATCACAGAATAGCTGAAGCCCTAGCAAAGAAAGTTAACATGAACTGAGAAGATGGCACCTCCGAGGTACCTGCCCAAGGCCGGGAATTATACATCCCCCCATCTCAATTTCAAGACAAAGAAGAGGAAGAGGAGGAGGAGGAGACTGAATTTATACCCCACCCTTCACTACCTGAAGGAGTCTCAGAGCGGCTTACATTCCCCTTTCCCACAACAGACACCCTGAGAGGTAGATGGGGCTGAGGGAACGGCTCTGAATGAACTTGTAACTGACCCAAGGTCACACCAGCACCTCCACGCAGAGAAGTCGGGAATCAAACCCAGTTCTCCCAGGTTAGAGTCCACACTGCTAACCACTGCACCAAACTGGCTCTCTCAATCCCCAGAAGAGGAGCAGGAGAAAAAGATGGCCTCTACACAGTGACACTCCAGGAACTTCCATTAGTCTCTATGGTAAAGGCCACAGAGACCAGGGGAGAAAGCCTAGAGCATCACCCGGAAGTGACATCATGTCCCCACCCCCCACAACCTCCCAGCATTGGCAGAGGAAGTGTTGGGAACCCTAGAAGAAGATGGCCAACACAATTTGTAGCCACGGAAGACATCAAATAAGTTAGAATAAGCTAGTAAGAGATGCTCAGACCTGGATAGCCCAGGCTAGCCCAATCTCATAAAATAAGCCGGGTCAACTCCCTGGTTACTACTTGAATGGAAGATCGCCAAGGAAGTCCAGAGTTGCTACGCAGAGGCAGGCAGTGGCAAATCCACCTCTGTTCTTCTCTTGCCTTGAAACTCCTCTGGGGTCACCATTAAGCGGTCTGGAACCGGTGGGCATTTTCCATCAGAGGTAGATGCTGATAGAACATCCTGGGAGGGGAACTGGCCATGTAGCTGTTTGCCTGCAGCAGGGGCGTAGACTTTTCTGAAGTCCAGGGGGGGGGCTCTTTAGCGTGCCCGCTTTGCGCGCGCGCTCGCTAGGGTGATGTCCCCCCCCCCGGAAAACCTACCGCCAGCCGCTGCGCCTCCCCGGCCCTTCCGAGGCTCACCAGCCGGTGCTGCTGGTGCCTTTCCCTCCCCCTCCGCCCTGGCCACTCCCTCCCTCACCCCTAAAAGAGGAAGAGGGAGAGATAAGGAGGGAGGAATGGCCAGGCCGGTGGGGGGGGGGGGAGAGGCACCAGCTGGCGAGCCTCGGAAGGGCCCGGGAGCGCAACGTTTTCCCGGGGGGGGGGCTCAGTCTCCCCCCCCCCCCCCCGCTCCTGCCTCCGTTCCTCTGTCCAGCACCCTGGGCATTTGCCCAGCTGGTTCCTGGACGGAGGGAGGGAGGAACGGAGCAGGGGGAGAGGCGGTGGCGGCAGCAGCCGGCCAGCCAGCTGGCCTGGGCGCTCCATTTTCCCAGGGGTGGCTCGAGCCCTCGAGCCCCCCCGTAGTTTACGCCTATGGCCTGCAGTAAATGTCACCCAGTGGTGACCAAGCAGGAAGTTTTCCAGCACAGAAGAAGGCAGGGAGCTTCTTCCCAGACACCGGCATGCAGCAATGTCCAACGTGAGCAGCTGCCTTGTACTGAATCGGACCCCTGGCCCATCAAAGTCCCTATTGTCTACTCAGCCTGGCAGCGGCTCTCTGGGATCTCAGGCCGAGGACTCTCCAGGGTTTAGGCTGACATCTTTCACAGGCCCTGACTCGAACAGCCCCTCAGATCTCATCAGATCTCGGAAGCTAAGCAGGCTGGTACTTAAATGGGAGGAGGGGCATAGCCAGAAAATTTTGCTTGGTGGGGCATGGGGAGATCCAGGGGGCACCTCAGCTGCGCCTGCTGCTCCTTTTGCGACAGCAGAAGCAGCAGCTCTGGCTCCGCTACGACCTCCAGCCCTCCTGTAGTCCTTTTGATTGGAGAGACTCGATTCCGGGCTGCTTTTCTGTGTAAACCGGGGGGGGGGGGAATTGCCAACTTTCTCTCTCTTTAATTTATGCAATTTTGTTTTATTTTTATTTACATTTTTAAAGGCCTATTTATTTTTCAGCCCAGAGAAAAAGAAAATGAGACGGAGGCTTCCCTGACTAAGCCCAGGGTAATTTTGGAAACCCTGTGCACATCTTACATTTTTTTAAAAAATGATACTTTTTTTCTTTAAAAATTGGCTGGTGGGGCAGTGCTCATCTGTGGGGGGTCAGTGCCCCCAAATGCCCCCTTCGCATGAGTGAGAGACCACCGAAAAATACCAGAGTTGTGATGCGGAGGCAGGCAATGACAAACCATCCCTGAATGTCTCCTGCGAAGGAGGAGGAGACTGGATCTAAACCCCGCCCTCCACTATCCGAAGGAGTCTCAGAGCGGCTTACAATCCCTTTCCCTCTCCACCCTGTGAGGTAGGTGGGGCTGAGAGAGCTCTGAGAGAGCTGTGACTGGCCCAAGGTCACCCAACTGGCCTCACGTGGAGGAGGAGTGGGGAATCAAACCCGGTTCTCCAGATTAGAGTCCGCCACCCTTAACCACTGTACCCTGAGCCCGTTCGCGGGGAGGGCAGGATATAAATCTCAAAAATAAATAAATAAATAAACCCCACTGGGATACCATAACTCAGCTGTGACTTCTGGCACTTTCTACTACCACCTTTCCCATCTCCTGCTGCCTGGTCCTTTTTAACTGGAGATGCCAGGGATTGAACCTGGGACCTTCTGCATGCCAAGCAGAGGCTCTGCCACTGAGCCACGTCCCCTCTTGACAGCTCTCCAGGGTCTCAGGCGGAGGTCTTTCCCATCACCTCCTGCCTGGTCCTTTTAAACTGGAGATGCCGGGGATTGAACCTGGGACCTCCTGCATGCCAAGCAGAGGCTCTGCCGCTGGGCCACGGCCCCTCCCCCAAAACACCATTCTCTCATTGGCAGAGCAGCCACTACAGACACGCAGACTGACAGATGCTGTGAATTTGTGACGCCATTAAACGATTCATCTCTGGGCCAGTTTGAAGGATCGGCCACAGAAGCGTTCCAACAACCTGCTGGCAAAGGAAGCGCAGAACGCAGCTGTGTTGAGGACTGATTGTACAGGGCCACAGAACACAAAGGACATGCCCAAGGTCGCTGCAAGAGGTCTCCAGCAACAGAGGCCAACCGCTAGACCTCTGATGGGCCGCCTCTTTCTAGAAGATATTGGCATATGGTGGCGGGGAGGGGGTGAAACCTACTTAAAATTCATTGTTCTGTTCCCTAGGCAGCGAACCCACTGCAATAATTGCATCAAAATTGATTGGTTTAAAAATGTCCGCTTTAATTAATTTATTATAAATACTTATAGAATGGTTTCAGACAAGGTCTGGTGTGCCAAGGATTAAATGCCATTTACTTCCAAGTCCTTTAAAAAAACAAAATAACCCAATGCTGTTTCCAAAAGCCCGTAGTGAAAATCCCGGCAGTCCGCAAGACAAGCAAAGAGGGGAAGAGGCAACCCCTCTTCCTCAGACTCTGCAAGAGATAGCGATTGTTGCATAGATAGTTTTATGGAGGGGGAGGAATTATTGCACTGAAGATTGCGCAGCAAATTTTACATACTGTGCTCCATGCAGAAAACTTGCATATCCTTAGCATGGAGAGCCAGTTTGGTGTAGTGGTTAAGTGCGCGGACTCTAATCTGGGAGGACCGGGTTTGATTCCCCACTCCTCCACTTGCACCTGCTGGATGACCTTGGGCAAGCCATAGCTCTGTACCAGCTGTTCCCTCAAGGACAGTTGTCTCAGAGCTCTCTCAGCCCCACCCACCTCACAGGGTGTCTGTTGTGGGGAGGGGAAGGGAAAGGAGTTTGTAAGCCGCTCTGAGACTCCAAATGAGTGAAGGGCGGAGTATAAATCCAATCTCTTCTTCTCTTCTTCTTCAGGTAGTGAAAGGTGGGGTATAAATCCAATCTCCTCCTCCTTCTTTTTAATAGTGGCTAATTTTTTTTTAAAATAGTGTCTAAATTGCAAGAAGTTTATGTGGAAAACAGGCACAACTTGTGGCAAAGGATGCTTTTTAGGTATGCTCACCTCTACACTCAAAGAGCATTATCCATTAGGAATAATGTCCATCCCACCAGCTAGGATTCCCCTCTTAAACCCTGCTATTTGGCAGATACGAGGCAGACAGTGAGTACAGACAGAGCTTATTTGGTGGTGGCACCGCTCGCCTTTGGAACACCCTCCCTGTTGAGTCTCCCCTGGCATCCATTTTACTCTCCTTTAGGCACCAGTCCAAAGCAGAGCCATAGCCGTGCAGAGCTTAGAGTGTCGGATTAGAATCCAGGGGACCCAGGTTCGAGTCCCCACTCTGCCACAGAAGCTTGCTGGGTGACCTTGGGCCAGGCTTACTCTCTCAGCCTAACCTACCTCTCAGGGTTGTTGTGAGGATAAAATGGAAGACAGGAGAACAACGTCAGCCACTTTGGGTCCTCAATGGGAAAACGGAAAGTAAGTTTATTTACACTCAGGCTTTTAACCAGGGGGATTAGACCTTTTTAAATTCTTTTTATAATCTGCTTCTAGCTTGAGCTATCTGACAAAAGGAGCTTTGACTCTCGAAAGCTTAGACCCCCAAATATCTTGTTGGTCTCTAATTCACTGCCGCAGAAGGTGGCGGCAGCTACAAGCATGGATGGCTTCAAGAGGGAATTAGATAAATATATGGAGCAGAGGTCCATCAGTGGCTATTAGCCACAAAGTATAGATAGGAACTCTCGGTCTGGGGCAAGTGATGCTCTGTATTCTTGGTGCTTGATGGGGGGGGCCAACAGTGGGAGGGCTTCTGGAATTCTGACCCCACTGCTGGACCTCCTGAGGGCACCTGGTGTTTTTGGCCACTGTGTGACACAGAGTGTTGGACTGGATGGGCCACTGGCCTGATCCAACAGCGGCTCCTCTTATGTTCTTAAGGTGCTCCTGGATTCGAATCTGGCTCTTCTAGCCCGAGAACCATTTTATGATATTCCTTTTCATGGCCTGATGCTTTATACTGTCTTAATGTTCTGGGTGGGTTTTGATAGTTTGTTAATTGTTAACTTCCTTAAGTGTTTTATGTTTTTATTATGTTTTACTTCTGTAAGGCCATCTCACACAGGTTCTCTGGAGAGGAGGCAGAAACATTGTCCTAAATAACTCAGACAATGCATGCCCCGCCTCTCCAGAGCGTACTCTCTCTGACAGGTACAAGTGACTCCATCACACCTGTACAAGGTTATAGGCCTGTTTCCTGACACATCTCTTAAACATTCGCTTTGGGCCCATCCAGGATTCGGTCTTTCTGGGAGGAAGTAATTACTCGTATCAATTTTGTATTAGAATATTCATTGATTTTCAGGGATGCTTATATACTTCTAAACCAGGGGTGGACAATTGTTTTGGCTCGGGGGCCACTTTGTGGGAGCAGAGGTTAGCGGAGGGCCGCACCTTTTTAAATGATTGCGTTCATTAGTTGACTTTGCATTTCAGAAAAGGTATAAATTGTATCATAAAAATCAATAAATATAAATTAAATAAAATAGTGGTAAAATAGGGACACAGAGAGAGAGAGAGAGAGAGAGAGGGACACAGAGACACACACACATGCAGAGGGACACAGAGAGAGACAGGGACAGAGAGAGAGATCGCCGAAAGCAGCTGCCTGCCTGCTGCGCCTCCGTGCAACCCGGGGAGGCAAGGGTGGGAGTGTGCAGGGCTTCCCCGGAGCGCTGCGCTTTGGCATGGCCCGGGGAAGGCGAGGGTGGGAGTGTGCAGGGCTTCCCCGGAGTGCTGCTCTTTGGCGCGGCCCGCAGAAGGCGAGGGTGGGGGCAGGCAGGGCTTCCCTGAAGTGCTGCAGCTCCAGGAAGAGGAGGATGGGGGAGGGAAGGTAACTTACCTTCCTTCTTCTGCCTCCTCGTCGCCCAACAGGGCTGCTGGCAGCAGGGGGTGGGGCTTGGTAATGTGCCCGCCCCCTGGACACTCACTCCCGGAGCGCTGCTTCTCTGCGCTCTGGGCCCGACGGAGGCCTGACTGAAACCATGTTGTCGACTGTCTTGGCGGGCCGCAAAAAACTCTGTGGTGGGCTGCATGTGGCCCACCCGTTCTAAACTATTTGCATGCCTCCTGGAGATTAACTGACGGTCAATCAGAATGGACCCTCCGGGTATTTACTGCTGCTAAGAGACTTATATTACAGCACTGGAGAGCTAGACACCCTCATCCCATAGTCCAATGGACTGGGGACCTTAAAACCTTATCAGACCTTTAATATATAGATGACAGCCATGCACACACATATATTTAGACATTTGGAAACTTTTTACAGCGGCTTCTCTGTAGGTTTACCGCCACTGTTTCTTTCTGTTTGGGAGTCTGAAAATTATTTCTAAAAAATTTTAAATTGTACAACCTTCAGGTGCTGAAGAGAGTTGTCTCCCTTGAATTAAGTTTGTGTTGTGAGCACATGAACAGACATATGAAGCTGACTTCCACTGAACCAGACTTTTGGTCCGTCAAGGACAGTATTGGCTACTCAGACTGGCAACAGCTCTCCAGGGTCTCAGGCAGAGATCTTTCATATCACCTACCGCCTGGTCCTTTTAAATGGAGATGCAGGGGGCCTTCTGCATGCCAAGCAGATGCTCTACCACTGAATCATGGACACCCCCTCCCCCGAAGGTCTGGGGTGGGGGAGAAGCTCAACGTGTGCATCAGATCCACAGAACAAACTCAAAGCAAGCTTCCCGTGGGGGGGGGGGGATCACGATGCACAATTTTTAACTTACACCCTTACAGAGACATCAGAAACAGAAAAACAAACAATCTGGGTTTTTTCCCTGAACTTGAATGCCGCTCAGCAATTGGCTCTCAATTAGGAAGGTTTTACTGTGTGCAACCCGCCGGGAGCGCCGCAGCCCTCCACCGCGCAAAGCAAAAGCAGTTCAGGTCTCATCAGGCGGATGCAAGTTGATTTCCTTTCGTGTTTATAAGTAGAAAATCGTGGCGAGCAAAAAGCCCTCGGCTGGGGGCGCGAAAGAATGGCGGGGCCTTTTGAGTCAAAAGCCCAGCCTGACGTGGAGCCCATTAATAGCTGTCTTTCAGAAGGAGCCATTCCCTTCAGTTGCGTTTGGGTTTTGTTCTCCGGGTCCGGCTCCACCAAAGGGAGCCAAAGGCTAAATGGTGCCATTCGTATTCAAGATTAAATAGCATGCAATTCAATCCCCGGCATTACACTCCACGACAAAGAACGACTGAGCCATGATGAAAGGGGGGAAAAGAAGGGGGTGTCATCCTTCGGAAGATGGTGAGAGATGCCATTTTATAGCGGTGCCGATGCCAAACAGCCCAGCTGAGGAAACAAATGGCAAAACATCCCTAGAGCAGACTGCATCTAGAGAGGGGCCCCCCAACTTTTTGGGCACCTTTGGAATTTGGACGCAGTGTGGTGGGTGCGACCAGAAAACAGCTGCTGTAAAATGGCTGCTGCAGGAGGTGGACCCAGCAACAAAATGGCTGCCACAGCTTCCCTTCAGTCACACAGTAAAGGTCCTTCCACCGTGGTGGCAGCTGCCGCCAAAGAAAGGTTTCATAAAATGGCCAAAGACCCGCGAGGCAAAAATCTCATCTGGCCGTTCCCACTGTTCAAAAAACTCTTGGTGGGTACAGACCCCTGGGTCTACACAGACATAGTCCCTCTTTGCTCCCAAACTGGAGAACACTGCAGATATCCAGACCACATTTTCTTCTTACTGTCCATATCCCAGGTTTCCCCACTTTCCGACCTGCCATACCATGATCTTTTCCAAATGAAGAAGAAGAGGAGGAGGAGGGGGAGATTGGATTTATACCCTGCCCTTCACTCGGAGTCTCAAAGTGGCTTACAAACTCCTTTCCCCCCCCCTCCCCACAACAGAAGACCACTATACTAGCACTTTAAGAATTTCTGTGATGTTTTAATGTGATGTTTTAACTTTGTAATGGTTTTACGGTACTGGTTACCGATTTTTGTAAGCCGCCCTGATCCTGCTCACGGGGAGGGCGGGGTATAAATAAACTAACTAACTAACTAAAAATAAATAAATAAACAGACATCCTGTGAGGTAGGTGGGGCTGAGAGAGTTCTGAGAGAACTGTCCTTGAGATAACAGCTCTGACAGAGCTATGGCTTGCCCAAGGTCATCCAGCCAGATTCAAGTTGTAGAGTAGGGAATCAAACCTGGTTCTCCCAGATTAGAGTCCGCGCACTTAACCACGACACCAAACTGATGTAATCAAGAATGTTACCACCCTGTCTGGAAGGGAAGGCACACTTTTTTAAAGGCCCCGCCTACATCGGCACCACCTTCCTTCCATCCCTGCTGGTCTCCATTTTCTCCAGAGGAACTCAAGGGGAAATGTCAGTGGAGGGAGAGAAATTGTGGAGAAAACCGGCAGATGGAATGCTCCACCACCGTCATGTGACTGCATCTACAGTAAATGAGAGCTGGCGTGGTTCAGCTGGGAGTGTCGGACTAGGTTCCGATCCCATTCTGCCACGGAAGCTCGCCGGATGAGATCCAGCCAGTCACACGCTGTTGGCCCCGCCTACATCACAGGGCTGTCGGAAGCAGTGGTCCGATGGAGCGGGAGCGCACAGGAGCGCAGCTCCGGGAGTGAGGAGCCCAGGGGGCGGGCACATGACCAAGCCCCGCCCCCTCCTCGGCTTCTCGAGCAGTGCAGAGGCGCAGCGCCCGGGGGAAAGCCCTGCTAGGGTCTTTGTTGTTTTTAATGTTTTGTTTTAATATTGATAATTTTATCATTGTTCCTTTGATGACTGTGTGCTGCTTTTCCAGAGACTTGCTCAAGGTGGCATATAAATTTTCTAAGTATACCATTTTTTATCTGGGCACATGGCACATAAGTACTGGAGAAATTTCACCAACCCTTCAGCAGCTTCCACCCCATCAGTTTGGTGTAGTGGTCAGGAGTTGGACTCTAATCTGGGAGAACTGGGTTTGAGTCCCCACTCCTCCACATGCAGCTGCTGGTGTGACCTTGGGCCAGTCACAAGTTCTCTCAGAGTTGTTCTCTCATGAGCAGTTCTCAAAATACCTCTCTCAGCCCCACCTACCTCACAGGGTGTCTTGTTGTGGGGAGGGGAAGGGGAAGGGATGGGTGGTGCACATGTCCTGGGTATCTCAAGTCTACTTGAAACCTGGTGGTTTCAAGGGAGCAGGAAGAGAATGAGGGTATGTTCTTGACGCTTATTTTTATTGCACAAAGTATTGGATGGGGAAGGGAATGGAGGAAGAGCAGGTCAGTTTCACTCACCTGTGGAGTGGAGCCTGAGGGGTGGGTGTGGCCTTCTGACACGTCCAGTATGTTAGGGGGTGTGGCACATGCAAATGAGTTATGCCAATGAGCTCCTGCGCCTCTTTTTCTACGAAATGACCCCTGGTTGGGAGGATAAAACAGAGACAACTGAGAGGGGAGATGATCACCATCTTTAAGTCCTTGAAGGGCTGCCATATACAGGATGGTGCGGAGTTGTTTTCTGTTGCCCCAGAAGGTCAGACCAGAACCAACGGGTTGAAATTAAATCCGAAGAGTTTTCGGCTAAATGTTAGGAAGAACTTCCTGACAGAGCGGTTCCTCAGTGGGACAGGCTTCCTCGGGAGGGGGTGGTGGGCTCTCCTCCTTTGGTGGTTTCCAAACAGAGGCTGGATGGCCATCTGACAGCAGTGCGGATTCTGTGAACTCAGAGGGCAGGAAGGGTTGCCTCATTGCTTAGTTCTTGTGGCCCTTTCTTACACGCCCAGGGAAATGCTGATCGCCACTTTGGAGTCAGGAAGCAATTCTCTCCAGGACAGTTTAGCCAGGGATCCTGGAGGTTTTTTTGTCATCTTCTGGGCATGGAACAGGAGTCACTGGGGGTGTGGGGAAGGAGTTATTTGTGAATTTCCGGCACTGTGCAGGGGGTTGGAGTAGATGACCCTGGAGGTCCCTTCCAACTCTATGATTTTATGATTTGAGGTTGCTGCTGTGTCTTTAAGCATTCTGTCTGTTTTATGGATTAGCAACTGTCAGCATTGTGCAAAATGCTTCCCAGCTCAAAAACTGACAGCTTCAGCTTCCAGATTTCACACCTGTGGAATACTTTCAGCTCAAGCCCTTTTAAATTTACGCAGGGAAGACTGAAAGGGGGGGGGGGAAATCCACTTTCAGGAAAAATCATTACAAAGGTCTTCAAGTAATAGTTGGACTTCATAACTGAGCGATATTTTCTGCTAGCCACCTGTGGTCCACTGACTGCAATGATATTAGCTGTAATTCTAAGATAATTTCTCGAGCAATCAGACCTTTTGCTAAGTAGATGGGAGGGAAGATTTTGCCGCTGAACGCAGGATATTCCCTGTAATTCTAATATAATATTCTTCAAGTAATCAGACCTTATACTAAGTAGACGGGAGGGAAGATTTCACGTAGCTGGGAAGACACGCCAAAGTCTGTGTCTCCATAGTTATGAAAGGCCCCTCTTGAGGAAACCCAGTGGGGGCTAGTGAGAAGAACCAGAAAAGGGGCTGGGTAGACCTCTCAGATGTCACCCATGAGAGGTATAGATGGGCTTTCGCAAGAGCACATTTTGATGCATTTCCATCTGCAGCTCTGCAGGGTAGATTTTCGCAACAGCCTGAGCAGCAACGTTGTTCCTGTTCGAGTCATGTGGTTGAATCAATTGCACATATATGCTCCTACATTGGGAATATTACCAAGAAGAAAGACTTCAGATACTTAACTCCTCCACTTTCCAGATTTAAGCCGTTACAATATTATGTTGGTTTTAACCCAGAAACTCTTCGGATATACCTCTTAGAAGACCTGTGTCTTATGCAGTGGCAAAGTTTTGTGCACCGGCTCTTAGAAAGCGGGACTATTTGTCTAAGAAAATGCTTAAGGCTGAAGTATAAATTTTATTTGTGTTGCGATTTTAAATTTTGTGTTATCAGTTGTCAAAGTTGTATTTTAACCTTGCTGGTCTCAGCTGTAATAAATTTGTTGTTTGTTGCTGCGACTGGGTAGATAATTTTTTTAAAAACGTGTATGTGTGGAATGGTGATTATAGCCCTCAACAACCGCTGATTACCTTAGACTATCGGCGCAACAAGGATTCTCGGGTCTGAAATTTATTTTATTTTGTTTACTATTTACTTTATTTGAACCCCGCTACTCTCCCCAACACAGAATCAAAGTGACTCACAGCATTCTTCTCTTAGAATCATAGAGCTGGAAGAGATCTCCAGGGTCATCTAGTCCAACCCCCTGCACAATGCAAAAAATTCACAAATCCCCTCCCCACGCACCACTAGTGACCCCTGCTCTCGATGCCCAGATGACAAAAAACCTCCAGGATCCTTGGCCAAACTGGCCTGGAGAAAAATGGCTTCCTGACCCCAAAGTGGTGATCAGCATTTCCCTGGGCGGGTAAGAAAGGGCCACAAGAACTAAGCACCGATGCAACCCTTCCTGCCCTCCCTCCCATAATCTGCCTGAGTTCACACAATCAGCATTGCTGTCAGATGGCCCTTGAGCCTCTGTTTAAAAAACCCCATCCTCTATATGACAGCCCTTCAAGTACTTGAAGAAGGTTAACATATCCCCCCTCAGTCGTCTCCTCTGCAGGCTAAACATACTCAGCTCCTTCAAACTTTCCTCATAGGACTTGGTCTGCTGTGTAAACTAAGGTATTGGCTATCACATACAAAGCCCTCCATGGCTGTGTTCCTTTATATGTGGCTCTCCCCCTATTCTCCACCAGGACAGCTTCACTCATCTGAGCAAGGCCTTCTGCAGGGGGCACCCTGCAAATGGGCAAGATCCACAACTGCGTGCTCATGTGCCTTCCCTGTGGCAGCCCCCCACACCTTATGGAATGGTCTGCCTGAAGAGGACAGGAAGGTTCCCAGACTCCGGGCTTCCTGCAAACTATGCAAAACTGAACTATTCAGGAGGGTGTATTTACAAAGGCAGTCGGGCTACCCTATAACGGAATAGCTCAGGACGAAGCCAGGAACTGTGGATTCCACCACTAGCTAGTGTAAGTGCTCTGTTGAGCTATGTATAAAACAGGATAAAACAGAGAGCCAGCTTGGTGTAGTGGTAAAGAGCACAGACTCTAATCTGGGAGAACCAGGTTTGATTCCCCACTCCTTGAAATGCAGCTGCTGGTGTGACCTTGGGTCAGTCACAAGTTCTCTCAAGAGTTTTTCTCTCAGGGGCAGTTCTCGAGAGAGCTCTCTCAGCCCCACCTCCCTCACAGGGCGTCTGTTGTGGGGAGGGGAAAGGAAAGGAGATTGTAAACCGCTTTGAGACTCCTTCGGGTAGTGAAGGGCAGGGTATAAATCCACTCTCTTCTTCTTCTATCTGAAGAAGTGTGCATGCACACGACAGCTTATACTCAGAATAAACCTTTGTTGGTCTTAAAGGTGCCCCTGGACTCAGACTTTGTTCTGTTGCTCTATGTAGTATCCCTTCTATGTAATTTCTGCATCATTTTAACATGCTGCGGCATATGGGACACCCCACTGCCATTCGAATGCTTCTCCTATGAACGAAGGCTAACATGGTGCAGTGATTTGCAGAGAAGCCGGACGGAGACACAGCAAGACGAGTCACCAGACTAGTCCTGCAGGCCTGGTCCAGGCACCGAAACTCTGCAAAAGATCTCCACCTGTACTTTGGAACAATTGTGGAACTTCAGTGCTCACAAACCCAGCTTCAAGATACGCCCATGGAGTTCCCTCCTCCTGGTAAGTGAATTAGGAAGGCACTCTTCAGGCAAGCTGAAGTTACCACCACATGTAAACATGTTGAGTCCGCCCTCCCGGCCTTCTGCAAGGCCTGCTGTTTAAGTCCTCGAGTGACTGCATCTAAATCACCCGCAATACAGAAAGAAGAAGAAGAAGGAGAAGAGAAGAGATTGGATTTATACCCCGCCCTCCACTCCCCAAGGGAGTCTCAGAGTGGCTTACAATCTCCTGTCCCTTCCCCTCCCCACAACAGACACCCTGGGAGGTAGGTGGGGCTGAGAGAGCTCTTTCCCAAGCTGTCCTTGAGGGAACAGCTGGTACAGAGCTATGGCTTGCCCAAGGTCATCCAGCCAGGTGCAAGTGGAGGAGTGGGGAATCAAACCCGGTTCTCCCAGATTAGAGTCCACACACTTAACCACTACACCAAACTGAAGACGAAAGGAGAGGAGAAGGATAGTTAAGTTGCGGGAAACACACAGGCCACCCATTTCACCTGCAGAGCAATTAACAGCCGGCTCAAGAGGAACCAGTGAAGGTGGAGGAGAAGTTGGTGACCTCCCCTCTTCCACCCCCCCCCCCCCGCCAGGGAGTTTTACCTGGTTCCCCATTTTGCACAGCGAGAACCCTGATTCTCAGCCAGCCGCTGCTTGAGTACCTGCACAAAGAACCCCTTTCAAGGACACTTAAAAACGATAACAACGTTTGGACGCTCTCGGAGGAAAGACTCTCAAGATGGCGAACGTCCATACTCAAAATACAGCCCCAGAACTGAAGACGAACAGCAAATTCCATAAATCTGGCAACCTCACGAAGTCTGGCGCTAGCACAGTGCGAGGATTAGAGTGCCAGGATCCCGGAGACCCAGCTTCGAATCCCCACTCTACCATGGAAGCCTGCTGGGGGGGGAACTTGGGGGGCCAGTCAATCTCTCCCTCAGAGAGTTCTTGTGAGGATAAAACAGTACCGTACACTGAAGCCTCAACTCCTTGGAGAAAGGGCAGGATAGAGGTAAGCTGGGTCGAAGAGAACAATGAAAGCAGGGGCAGGAAAACTTTCAGGATGGGATCCAGCAGCGGGGAGGCGGGAGACAGGAAAGATAGAAACTTAAGATAGATCCAGGTGGGGCAGCCATGTTGGTCTGAAGCAGCAGGACAATGTTTGAGTCCAGGGGCACTTTTGGGTCCAACAAAGCTTGAACATCGCATAAAACTCTGTTGGTCTTAAAAGTGCCACTGGACTCAAACTTTATAAAAACTTTAAGCAGAAGATAAAAATGAGAGACAGTGGGGTCCGCTCACTCAAGCACACCATTAAAAGGCTAAACAGCCGGACGAATAGGCGAGTTTTAACTTGACACTCGACATTTGACAAGGGAGAAGGCTCCCCACCAGGTGCCACCACGAAGTAGGACCTCTATGCCTGTCATTTGTACTCTGCCTTGGGGACCCAAACATACTTGCAGCCTTCTCCATTGTATATTCACAACAACCCTGTGAGGTAGGTCAGGCTGAGTGTATTTGACTGACCCGAGGTCACCCAGTAAGCTTCCATGGCAGAGCGGGGATTCAAACTCGGGTCTTCCAGATTCTAGTTTGACACTAACCACTACACCATTCTGGCTCTCAACAACGAGCAGAGGGACATCAAAGGTTTCTTGCAGAAAGTAACAGAAGTTCCAGTTCCTGGAGTCGAAACTTGCATGCTGAAGCAACAGAAATTGGGAGGTCATCTCCACCCCCACCCCCCGGCAACAGTGCAGGAGAAGGAGAAAAAACTGTGGGAAAACGGACATCACTTCAATACCACTTCCTGCATGAATCCAGAACTGATATTAGTGTGACCTTTTAGGACTCCACCTAAACTCTATGGTAAAACCATAGAGTTGTGGTGGAATCCTAGAGTGTCGTGCCAACATGCTGGTGTCACTTCCGTGATTGCGAGAGAAGTAATGACAGATTGGTGCTGCTGTGACATCAGTTTGAATGTCTCTGCCCCCTAAAACCCCCACCAGTTACCACTGCTTGCCCGGCAACCTTCAGTTCACCGCAAATATTGCTGGGGGGGGGGGGGGGGGGTGGTTTGCAGCAGCCCAGTAATCCATCAGCAACAGCTTCTCTCCCTCCCACCCCTGCAGCAGACATGCCCCAGAATCCTCAGCGGCCCGGCAAAGTGCCTGTTTCCAGGATTCCTTGCAAGAAACCTATTAAAGCTGTGTCAGTTCCCAAGGTTTAATGGGAGAGACACAGCCCCTGCCTCAAAAGATCCACCACAACTCCCAGCTGTAGAGAGAAAGGGGGGGGGGGGAATTATAGACCCAGAAATAAAAAGATTTACCATTCTCTCTCCCACCATTTTTGCCATTCTTTGGGAGTGGGCGATATTTTTAAACTCCAAGCTGCAAGCAGTGCAAAAAACAGGGAGACTGAATTGGCTCTGCCGCAGCCCCTCCCGGCCAAGCCCCCCTGCCAAAGGTCAGACCACTCGCGCAACCCCAATGGCTACAGTCAACAATCAGCACACTCTCATTAATCACTGCTAATTAACTTCATTGATTCTCAAGGGCGGGGATTCCAGCACCGGCTGGCCCAGAAGGAGCAATTTGACTGCAGAAAAGAATGCCGGCTCTGAAACAGCTTTAGGGAACCGGTCCCGGGCAAAGAACGGCTGCTGATTTGCAGAAGGACGAATCTTTCATGAGATCCCATACTTTTATTAAAAAATAAAACAAGCTGTTCACCAAATCTCACCCTCAACCGGTTCTCCTAGGAGAGCAGAAACCACTATGTGGTACAGCTGTTAGACTGCCGGACTAGGATCAAAGAGACCCAGATTCGACGCCTCACTCTGCCACGGAAGCTTGCTGGGTGGCCCTGGGCCAGTCACACGCTCTCAGCCTCAGCTACCTCATAGGGTTGTTGTGCGGATAAAATGGAGGAGAGGAGAAGGATGTCAGCGGCTTTGGGTCCCCCCACTGGGTCACAGGCAGTGTTCCTGTGAGAGAGCCAGTCTGGTGTAGTGGTTAAGTGCGCGGACTCTAATCTGGGAGAACCAGGTTTGATTCCCCACTCCTCCACTTGCACCTGCTGGATGACCTTGGGCAAGCCATAGCTCTGTACCAGCTGTTCCCTCAAGGACAGCTTGGGAAAGAGCTCTCTCAGCCCCACCTACCTCACAGGGTGTCTGTTGTGGGGAGGGGAGGGGAAAGGAGTTTGTAAGCTGCTCTGAGACTCTTAAGTGAGTGAAGGGCGGGGTATAAATCCAATCTCTTCTTCTTCTTCCCTCTAAGCTGAGTTAGTGTGAGCTGGCTCACAGTGTTTTAGCCTCCGGCTCACACATTTTTGTCTGAGCTCAGGAAGGATGGCCCCAGAGCAAACTAATTCATGCAGCAGCCAAATCGCTCGCTCACAACTTTCATGCCGGCAGCTCACAAAGTAGAATTTTTGCTCCCGAGACCCCACAGCTTAGAGGGTGCATTGGTCACAGGCAGGGTATAAATGAAGAAAATAAATCAGTAATAAATAAATGAAAGGTTCAGCCGCCTCTCCAAAGCAAGGCCTCTGTCCAACGCTCAAGCCACAAAGGGTCAAACTGCATGCTATGATAGGATATCAGCATCTTCCCCGGCCTGGGAGGAGAAGCAGATTTCTTAACCGGGGAAACCAAGCCCTGGAATAAGGGTTGTATGCCCCCCCCCCCAATCCCTGACACTCCATTCCAACTAAAAGCCTCCCCACCCCCTCGCTGCCAGCTGCATTTCTACTCAAAAAGAAAGGCCTCAGGAGACCCAATCATGGATCTCCCACACAACGTGCCCTTCTGCCACTAATTCACGGCAGTTTCAGAGGATTACCACCACAGCAACACAGGTGTGTGTCTGGGCCCCGTTTCAACCACCCGGCTTTTCACACACACACACACACACACACACACACACACGAAGATCCCTCTCTTAAGCCTGCCTTCCGAACAAGCGTGGAGATCACATTAGAGCACTGGGTCCCAAATTGGGCAATACCGCCCCCTGGGGGGCGCTGGAACAATCCAGGGGGGCGGTAGGAGCCCTGGGTGCAATGGGGGGGCATTGAATAAAAAAGGGGGGGGCGGTGGAAGCATAAAGAAAGAAGAGTCCAGAGCCCTATTTAAAGCAGCTTTCCCCTGCCTTCTCCTGGTCTTCCCTGCGATCAGGGAGGGAGGGAGGGGGAAGTGAGGAGGGGTCCCCACAGCCAACCACAGCCATGCATTTGCAAACTGCACCCTTCTCAGGCTGGTGTTGCTGCTGGTCTCTTGTGCGGCGGCGGCTGCTGCTGGCCTCTGGCTTGAGGCCTTCCGCAGCTGCTGCTCTGTGCCTGCCTTGGCCTGCCTGGCTGCGTGGATCGTGGGGGGCTCTCTCAGGTTTATCCTTCTCATTAGGATTATTTTTAACGTTACTTGTGATTTTTATTTCAATATTATCCTTCGTTATCTTGCTTTTCTGTGTGTATGCAAATGCTACTGGTTTTATAAAATACTTTTATGATTTCGAGCTTCAAAGTGTCTCATTTACAACCACGTCTTTCTTTACTATGTGCAAATTTGTCACTGCATCTTTTGGTCCACTTCTTGAAGGTAGATTTCCGGGGGGGGCGCGGAGTAATTTTTTTCCCTGAAAAGGGGGTGGTAGGCCAAAGAAGTTTGGGAATAACTGCAGTAGAGGCTCCTGGGCCTGGCCCCAGTTCCTGCCATTGCCAAAAGGGCCAAACATGAAAACAAGACATCATGCGCCTCGTTGGCTGAATACCAGCCAGAAGGACTTTCCAAGAGGCGGGCTTTCCCGAGGCCCGGGCTTTCCCGAGGCACACAACCCAGCAAGATTTTCCTGGTTTTCTGGCCCATCTCAGCCAGCCGGTCGTCATCTGTGGCTTGGTCACATTCCTGGGATCCAAGATCACTGCAGACGGTGACTGCAGCCATGAAAATTAAAAGACGCCTATTCCTTGGGAGGAAAGCGATGGCAAACCTAGACAGCATAATAAAAAGTAGAGATGTCGCCCTACCAACAAAAGTCGGTATGGTCAAAGCCATGGTGTTCCCAGTAGTAATGAATGGCCACGAGAGTTGGACCACAAGGAAGGCCGACCACTGAAGAACAGATGCTTTCGAATTATGGTGCTGGAGAAGACTCTTGAGAGTCCCTTGGACTGCAAGGAGATCAGATCAGTCAATCCTAAAGGAAATCAACCCTGACTGTTCCCTGGAAGGCCAGGTCCTGAAGCTGAAGCTCAAATACTTTGGCCACCAAATGAGAAGGGAGCACTCCCTGGAGAAGGCCCTGACGCTGGGAAAGACTGAAGGTCAAAGAAGAAGGGGACGGCAAAGGATGAGATGGCTGGACAGTGTCCTCGATGCAACAAACATGAAATTGAGCAAACTCCGGAGGACAGTGGAAGACAGGAGGGCCTGGCGTGATGTGGTCCAAGGAGTCGCGAAGAGTCGGACTCGACTGTGCGAATGAACAACAACAACACAGATGCCTACGATACACAGGCACCAGCTCCAAGTTCCTTCCCTGCAGTTGCGACAAAACTCCAACCCAACGGCGAGAGACAGCAACAATCCCCAACTCAACAAAAGTGGGCTTGTTGCAGCCGCGCGGACGCCCCTTGGCTAACCTCCAGAGCCGTGAACTCTGCCCCAGATGAGCTACTGGAGCTCCTCCAGGAGTTTCCCCAGACCAGATGTTTGCTTCTCTGAGCTGAACAAGGGAGCGTTCACGGAGGGAAGGGCGCACACAAAAGCAGCTCAGAGATGGTGGCGGGGGTTGGGGGAAAGTGATGCGCTAAATGACAGACCAGCAAAGTCTCCCGAGATCAAAGCAGGCTATTTGGGAAGCCAGCATTCGGGCTGCGGCCTGCCACTTCCTGCCTCCCGTCTTCGGGGAGCACAATAGACAAATCTGCCTTTTCACCAAGAGCCACAACCGCTACAGCGCATTCATGCCTGGCCAGGGAGCATCATCTGTTTTTATCCATCACTCCAGCAAGGGAAGGAGAAGAAGGAGAGACTGGAGTTATACCCTGCCCTTCCCTTGGAGTCTCAGAGCGGCTTACAATCTCCTTTCCCTTCCCCTTCCCCTCCCCACAACAGACACCCTGTAAGGTAGGTGGGGCTGAGAGAGCTCTCTCGAGAACTGCCCTTGAGAGAACAGCTCTGAAAAAACAGGTGACTGATCCAAGGTCACCCAGCAGCTGCATGTGGAGGCGTGGGGACTCAAACCCGGTTCTTCCAGACTAGAGTCCGCTGCTCTTAGCCACTACCCCAAACTGGCTCTCTGAAGGCCTCACTTCCAAAGGGATGCGGACAGAATGGAGCGAGTGCAGGGGAGAGTGACAAGGAGGATTGGGGGCCTGGAGACCAGGAAGCCCTAGAAGAGGAAAGGCTGAGGGACTTCTTGGGAATGTTCAGCGTGGAGAAGAGAGGGTTGAGGGGGGACACGATTACCCTCTTGAAGTACTGGAAGGCCTGTCACTTAGAGGATGGCAGGGAGCTGTTCCTATGGGCAGCAGAGGAGAAGACTCACAATAATGGTTTGAAATTAAGGGCAGGAAGGTGACCGCTGGATCTTAGGAAAACCTTTCTCACAATCAGAGTTGTGCCACAGTGAAATCAGCTGCCTGGGGAGGTGGTGAGCTCCCCCTCCCTGGCAGTCTTTAAGCAGCGGCTGGACAAACAGTTGTCAGGGATGCTCCAGGCTGATCCTGCATTGAGCAGGGGGTTGGACTAGACGGCCTGTGTTTCTATGATTTCGTTCTCATTTTGGGGTTTTGCATGGACTCAAAGGGCTGCAACAACTTTTTCCACCACTGGAACCATGGACAGCTCCTTTCCCCAAGAGATGGCCACCTAATGCAGTCAGCAGGATCCCACTACCCGCCAGCGGACGGCATGAAGCCATCACAGCTTTGCAGAAGGAGCTGTCCGTGGTTCCAGCTGACAGAGGGGAGGGGGGGGTAGGAGGAAGCTGCCAAGGTGGGGAGGGCCTCCCAAGAAACGTCCATCTTTTCTTTCACTTTGTTTGTACATCAGAAACCTGACCCTCGGGGAAACCACAGCCTCCAACCTGGAAAGCTGTTTGCTGTAATGGCAGAGATGTTGGCGCTGGTCGCAACCCATTCTGTGGAAACTAAAAAAGGGATTCGATGCCAAGGAGGCCCAAAGACTGAGCCCCAGCAATGAAAAATGGGTAAAGGTAAAGGTTTCCCTTGCTTGAAAGCCAGTCGAATCCGACTCTAGGGGGCGGTGCTCATCTCTGTTTCCAAGCCGAAGAGCCAGCACTGTCCAAAGACTTTTTCCATGGTCATGTGGCCGGTATGACTAAACACTGAGGCGCACGGAACACTGTTAATTCCCCACCGAAGCCGTACCTAATTATCTACTTGCAATTTCTTGCTTTCGGACTGATAGGTCGTCAGCAGCTGGGGCCAGAGACGGGAGCTCACTCCGTCGCGTGGCATTCGGGTCTCGAACTGCCAAAGTACCGATCTTCCAGTTTGCAACTCAGCATCTTAACCTCTGAGCCACTGCGACCCCTCCCACACCTCAATCCTCTACTCTCCCTCTGCATGGCACTGAAATACAGCCACACAAGCAGTTCACACAGCCAGGATCCACTTCATCGAGTTTCAGGTTATAAACTGGAAAAAAACACATTTCTCATCCCTGGTTTCTTGTTTCACGCACAGACACACACACACCTCCAAAAGGAGTATATCAGTCACCACTTTTCAGGAAAGCCCAATTTTGTAAAACAAAAACAAACCATGCTTACACAGGACCCAAAAGATTTCTTTTCAAGGGCATTCTTGGCATCAAAAATCGACGCGCTTTGCAGACCAGAGAATACCTATTTACTTGCTGCATCTTCCCCCATCCCATTTTCAAAGAACCAAGGGCAGCATAGATGGTTCTCCCTGCTAGTTTGGTGTAGTGGATAAGAGGATAGGAGCAGACTCTAATCTGGGAGAACCGGTTTGATTCCCCACTCCTCCGAACGCAGCTGCTGGTGTGACTCCGGGCCAGTCACAAGTTCTCTCAGAGCTGTTCTCTCAAGCACAGTCCTCGAAAGCGTTCTCTCTGCCCCGCTTACCTCCCAGGGCATCTGTTGTGGGGAGGGGAAGGGAAAGGAGGTCATAAGCTGCTCTGAGACTCCTTCGGTTAGTGAAGGGCGGGGGATAAATCCAGTCTCCTCCTCCTCCTCCTCTTCTTCATTTTCTCTCCTCAGCAAAGAAGTTGCAAAGTGAGAGACAAAATACGGTGTTGTCCAGTCACAGCTGATTTACGGCAATGCTGCGGGGTTTTCAAGGCAAGAGACGAACAGAGGTGGTCTGCCACTGCCAACTACTGTGGCACAGAGCTCGCTGCCTTTAGATACAGTGATGCCCACTGGCATAGAGGCTTTGTAGAAAAGCGTCACGCCCTCTTGGGATCTCTTGGATGCCTTTAGCCATGATTGCTAAAGTGAGCCTCCAAATGCAAAAGCAGTATATCACTCGACAGAAGTACAGGGGGGAAAAGAAATTGGGGGGGGGAGACTTTCATTTCCACGTCCTGCTCACGAGCACCTAGCGGCTGATGCATCTGTGGCCTGAATCCTGCAGGCCTCCCCTTCTGCCCTAAGAGCAATGATCTGTTGGTAAAAGTGTTGCTGAGACTACATCATAGAAGCCCGCAGGGTTTGTTTTCCTTCCTCCTCGACTCCAGAAACACGCTTGCATTCTTCTTTGCCAGCTTATTATGACCAGCGATTGCTTACCTGCATAACTACGGGGCGGGACGCAGAAATGCCGAACATCTCCTCTCAGGAGCATTGATCTAACTGTGCCTTGGAGAGAAATACAATTCACCACCACCGAAGGAATGGACTCTGGCCAGTGACCGATGGGCGGCTGTGTTAAGACACCCGGTTCAATTAAGCTAAGAGCTTTCTTTCACTGTGGCTGCGGAGCTCCCAAAACGAGAAACGCACAGCAATAAAACCCACGTTAAAAGCAGATGGAAAAAAACCCTTCCAAAGCACCAGAAATCTCTTTAACACAGGTTTTCTAAACAACTCCACGTCTGCTAATGCACTCCTTGCTGCCGAATATGACATGGCTGTCAACGTAAGGATTTAATTTAGCGTTGTTTCCTTGGCACTGGAACTAAACAACGAGGCGCATGTAGAGGATGACAAATAAAACGGGAGGGGGGACAGAACCCCTCTGCGAAAGCGGCACACAAAGCACAATCTACAGGACTAAAAATGTAGCAATCAGGTTGAAACGCTAGCCTGGAAAACAGAGCCACGCAGAAACCCCGACTGGCCTGACATAAAAACATCTTTCATATGGCCAGTCAGAATCTCTGCAGGGGGACACTCGAAAAAGACGCCCGTGGAATTTTAGAAGTTCTAGAAGTTTCAGAAGATTTCCTGGGTGACAATAGCCTCTGAGGTGTCAAAACTAGGTGGGTGGGAGTGAGAGAATATTTCTAAGGAGGGTTGGAGAAGAAGAAGAGGAGAAAAAGAGATTGGATTTATACCCCACCCTTCACTCAGGAGGGGGGCAACAGTGGGAGGGCTTCTAGTGTCCTGGCCCCTCTGGGTGGACCTCCTGAAGGCACCTGGTGTTTTTGGCCACTGTGTGACAGAGTGTGGGACTGGACGGGCCACTGGCCTGATCCAACATTGGCTTCTCTTATGTTCTAATGTTCTTACTCAGAGTCTCAGAGCGGCTTTACACTCTCCTTTCCTTTCCCCTCCCCACAACTGACACTCTGTGAAGTACGTGGGGCTGAGAGAGCTCTCTCGAGAACTGCCCTTGAGAGAACTTGTGACAGACCCAAGGTCACTCCCGCAGCTGCATGTGGAAGAGTGGGGAATCAAACGCAGTTCTCACAGTTTAGAGTCCACGGTCCTAAATACTACTCCAAGCTGGCTCTCAGTTCAGATCTCTGGATTTTTTTGGCACAGCGTCAGAATTTCAGCCATCGAATGATGCATGCTCTCTGTGAAAGTCTACACCCCAAAACGATGATGTCTGATTCCAATGACAGGCCAGTGGGATCTTAAGTTCTAAGTCCTCTTAAGTTCTAAGGCCAAAGAGGTGAGATTCCTCTCTGGCCACTGCTGGGGTGGGGGGTGGAATGAACACCCCGACTCTCATGAGCCCACTGCTCATTTTTCAAAGTACGCAGCTCCGTCTTTGGCAGGACTTCATTAAATTTTTTTTGTAAGGAGAGGCGAGCTTTCTTAACGAGACCAAATAATGCATTTTTCATCACTAGGAATACTCAGGCCTAAAACTTCCTGTGTACAAATTAGCTTTTAAAGAGCAGGTTCATTCCTCTGGTGATCTCATTTGGATCCGGGATGCCGAGAGGAGATTTCAAAGCCCATGAAAGGCCTCCGACAGCAAATTAGTCTCCCCAATGCTTTTTCAAGCTGGTCGCTAATAAACTATTCCTAATTGGCACCGTTAAAAAATGGATTCATGAGTGGCAGTTAGGTGGCTTTGATTTCGTCCGTGTCCATTGTGGGGCCGGCCAAAGCAACACGGACTGGCTGAGGCCGGAGAAGGCTGAAAGAGGGAGTGAACGGGCCCCAGTTCCCTAGAGGAGATTAGATTTATACCCCACCTTTCACTACCCAAAGGATTCTCAGAGTGGCTTACAATCTCCTTTTCCTTCCCCCCTCCACAAAAGACACCCTGTGGGCAGTGTTTCCTCTCAGCTGAGCTAGTGTGAGCTAGCTCACAGTTTTTTAGCCTCCGGCTCACAGATTTTGGTCTTCACTCAGGAAGGATGGCTCCAGAGCAAACTAATTCATGCAGAAGCCAAACAGCTCGCTCACAACTTTAATGCCACTAGCTCACAAAGTAGAATTTTTGCTCACAAGACTCCATAGCTGAGAGGGAGCATTGCCTGTGAGGCAGGTGGGGCTGAGAGAGCCCTTTCGAGAACTGCTTGTGAGAGAACAGCTCTGACAGAACTTGCGACTGACCCAAGGGTCACACCAGCAGCTGCATGTGGAGGAGTGGGGAACCAAACCTGGTTCTCCCAGATCAGAGCCTGTGCTCCTAACCACTACACCAAACTGGCCCTCGGGGTCTCCAGCAGTGAGAATCAAATTGAATGATCACCCCACTTTACCCAGGAAGGTGTAAGAATATTGGAAGTGCCTCACTGGATCAGACCAGCAGTCCACCTAGCTATTCCAGTGCCCTTTTGCACACACACACGAACAGGGCAGAGAGGCCAAGGCCTTCCCCTGACGTTACCTCCCAGTACTGGTATTCAGAAGTTGACTGCCTCTGAATGTGGAGGTTCCCTTCAGAGCCAGTTTGGTGTAGTGGTTAGGAGCACAGACTCTAATCCGGGAGAACCAGGTTTGATTCCCCACTTCTCCTCCACATGCACTTCTCCTCCACATGCTGGCGTGACCTTGGGTCAGTGACAAGTTCTTTCAGAGCTGTTCTCTCAGGGGCAGTTCTCAAGAGCGCTCTCTCAGCCCCACCTACCT
The DNA here is from genome assembly GCA_029233225.1 of Lepidodactylus listeri. NCBI lineage: Eukaryota > Metazoa > Chordata > Lepidosauria > Squamata > Gekkonidae > Lepidodactylus > Lepidodactylus listeri. Next base: position 5,277,774 of record JARCFY010000021.1, on the reverse strand, counting down.
CACAGGGTGTCTGCTGTGGGGAGGGGAAGGGAAGGAGATTGTAAGCCACTCTGAGACTCCTTCGCGTAGGGAAGGGCAGGGTATAAATCCAATCTCTTCTTCGCTCTTCCTCTTCAGTCACCATGGCTGGTATCCATCAATGGACCTCTCAGATGAATCTAACTTTCTTTTAAAGTTATCTAGGTTCCAGGCCATCACTCCCTCCACTGGCAGTGAATTCAACAGCTTAATTACTCAATGCGTGAAAAGTATTTCTTTTCGTCTGCCCTGAATCTATCCACCAACAACCTCCAAGTTCTAGTATTATACTAGTCTAGTATTGTTAGTCTATTGCCTAACAATAATTAGGCTGCTATTACAGGAGTATTATTGGAGAGGGAGAAAAAGCTCAGACAGCTTTTTTGAATACTGTTTATATATAATATATACTGTTATAAATAGAATATAATACTGTCATAAAACATCCACACACAGTGTGCCTGTCATGTTCTCTGACTTCCCAGCTCTGGCCGAAAATACGTACCTAAATCTCTAGCCCTTTCCGTTGCAGAAATATAAGGAGAAAGGCAGTCCTCCACAACAAAACAGGCTAGAAACGCACATTTTTAAAGTGAAAGCTGGGGATTCAGAGAACCTGATCCACATGTTGTTACAGCGATACTCGATTGCTGGGTTGTTTGTTTGTTTGTTTAAAAAAAAAGCTGGGAAAGTCCTGGTGGGGGGGTATTCAACCCCGTAGCCAGAAATTTTGGGTTGGTGGGGCATGGGGAAATTTTGTGGGGCAGGAGGGGGAGGTGTGGCTATATTCCTTCCCTGTACTTCAAGCGGAGATTTTGCCACTTGGAGTTCAGGGACGGCGTATGGCTGACAGCTGCCCCTCTCCCTCACCTCCTGCAAGATTTAATGGAGGACCGTTTAAATCTCAGAGGAGGGGAGGGAGGGGGTGGCTGCAAGGTTTAAAGGGCCCTCCAGCTGCTCTGCGGGCCACATGCTCCACTGATCAACCGGAGGGCCCTTTTTAATGTCACAGGAGGGGAGAGGAGGAGGAGAGGGAAAGCAGTTGTTGTGGGGCATGCCTCACATGTGAGGGGGCAGAGAGGACACTGTATCTACAGACCTGGGGGCATTGCCAGGAGATTGGGGGCAGGGGGAATGTGGGGGAATCTGCCGTGCAGAAGGCCTGTTACTACTGTGCTATACCACACAACCGCAGAAGCCGGTCTCCGTGCCAGCATGCCACAGTGGGTAGAATGCCAGAGCAGGATCTCAGAGACCCGGGTTCAAATTCCTGCTCCACCATAAAAGCTCACTGGGTGACGCTGGGCCAGCCCCACTTTCTCAGCTTAACCTACCGCACTGGGTTGTTGGGAGGATAAACTGGAGGAGGACAGAATGATGTAAGCTACCTTTGGGTACCCAATGGGGAGACAGGCAAGGTATAAATACAGTGCCATAAAATTCAGTCCATCAATAAAACACCTTTGCTAGTCAGGCATCCCATAAGTCATTTGCCCTCCCCCCCTTTTTTCTTGTGAATGCTCAGAAGTCACAGGAAAAGGACGGGTGGTGGTGGTGGAATTCCCCTTGCCTGCCTGAGAAATTATTGTGGGGAGGGCGTGAAACTCCACTTCAAAAAGGATGCGGACAACACCCAGAGGGTGCAGAGGAGGGCAACATGGATGCTCAGGGGTCTGGAGACTGAGCCCGACGAGGAAAGGCCTTGGGAATGTTCAGTTTGGAGAAGAGGAGATCGAGGGGGGACATAACTGCTCTCTTGAAATATCTGAAAGGCTGTCATTTGGAGGAGGGCAAGGAGCCGTTCCAGTTGGCAGCAGAGGAGAGGACCCGAAGCAACGGGTTTAAATTACATGCAGAAAGGTATCGGCTGGATGTTAGGAAAAACTTGTTCACTGTTAGAGTGGTTCAAAGCTGCCTAGGGAGGTGGTCGGCTCCCCTTCACTGGCAGCTTTCAAGAAGAGGCTGGACAGATATTTGTCAGAGAGACTTTAGGCGGGTCTTGCATTGGGCAGGGGGTTGGACTAGATGGTCTGTGTGGCCCCTTCCAACTCTATGATTCTGTGATTCTATAAGCCACCTAGAATTGTACCTGGTTAAAAACACTGGATGCATCAAAAGCAAAAAACACTGGATGCATCAAACCGCCATGACCAAAGACTGCCAAACACGTACACACTATTTTTTTTTTTTACAAACATCTATTTGTACCCACTGACCCTATAAAAGCTGGGAAGAAATTCTTACTGACTTTAGGGTATGGGGAAGAGAAAACATTTAAGAGCGCAGACGTTCAAGTTCACTCGGTGGGCTGACTAAAAGCCACGATAAACACACACGCACACACAGCGCACCCCTAAAGTGCTACAAGGGAAGAGAAGTTTGAAATCTAATGCCAGTTCTCTGTGACCCTGCGGAGAAAATGCAGGTCCTCGCTGGGCCCACCCAATACTCCCTTGGCCCGCAAACAGAGATCCGATTATTCAGTCTGGGTAATTACAACAGGCTCTGAGTAAGTGTTCCTCAGCGTAAGCAAATTGATTCGTTTTAATGCATTATTGTATTCCTGCGCACACACGCAAACACACCCACAAATGGCCCATTAGTTAGTGGCCGGCAGTTGCCTTTTGTTGTTCCGCACATGGGAGGACTGAGGTCTCTGGGGCACTCCTCAGGGAGAAGGATTCGAATCCAAGGCGCAGCGGTGTTGCAGGATAACTCTCAAAAGGGCCTCTGGAGCTTTAGTCTCCATTTTATCAGGAATCCAGCCAGGGTCCCAATAATTCCCAGGGGCTCTTTCTTTTTTAAAGGATAAATGTTTAAGAAAAGTCACCGAGACAGGAGGCCAATTAATAATGCCTTTGCCTGGAAACAGCTCTCAGAGAACTGGGGGGGGGGGGGGGGGTGGAGTCAGGGGCATAGAATATGAGCTTGCAATGCGATGTGACTGCGGAGAAAGCTAATGCAATCTCAGGATGCATTAACAGAATCATTGTGTCCAGATCACGGGAGGTGGCAGTTCCGCTCTATTCTGCTACGGTCAGGCCTCACCTGGAGTCCTGTGTCCAGTTTTGGGCACCACATTTTAGGAAGGATGTTGACAAGCTCGAGCGTGTCCAGAAGAGGGCAACCAGGATGGTGAGAGGGTTGGAATCCAAGTCTTAAGAGGAAAGGCTGAAAGAGTTGGGTATGTTTAGCCTGGGGAAGAGAAGGCTTAGAGGGGACACGATTGCAATCTTCCAATATTTGAAGGGCTGTCATGTAGAAGATGGAGCAGATCTATTCTCTCTTGCTCTGGATTGCAAGACTAGATCCAGTGGGTGGAAATTACAAGGGAGTGGATACCGGCTAAATATCAGGAGGAACTTCCTAACTGTAAGGGTGGTTGAGCAGTGGAACAGACTGCCTCGGGAGGTGGTGGTAGATGCTCCTTTGCTGGACGTTTTCAAGCGGAGGCTGGACGACCATCTTTCGGGTATGTTGTAGGGCTATCTTTCGGCTGTGCTCCTGCAGAGTGCAGGGGGTTGGACTAGATGACCTGCAAGATCCCTTCCAACTCTAACATTCTATGATAGAAGCAGTTCATAATTTACAAGTTCAGTTCCACCCACTGCACAGCATGGGTTTGGGGAATCTGAAGGACTGTTTTTTCCCAGTTGTTCCTTTCCGGGAACTAAGATCCCAGAAAGAGGTAATCCTGACTGGCCCACCAATCAAAGAAGCTCATTTAGTGGGCATACGAGAGAGGGCCTTTCAGTGGCAGCTCCACGATTACGGAACAGCCTCCCCCAGGGAGGTGCTCACGGCCCTCTCACTTTCAGTCCTCAGGAGTCCACTGAAGACAGTTTTATTTACAACCGCATTTGACTGATTTAGTTTTTATTTAACGGGCAGTCCTAATTAGAGTTTTGTCATTTTAATAATTGTTTTATTTAAACTGTAAGCCACCATGAGTTCTGTCAGGGGGAAAGGCTGTTAATAAGTGGAATAAATAAAATATCGAGGGGGTTTTGTTGTTGTTTTTTGACATCAAGTCACAGGCGACTTGCAGTGATCCTGTGGGGTTTTCAAGGAAAGAGATGTCCGGAGGTGGTTTGCCATTGCCTGACTCTGCTGAGCACCCCTGGTATTCTTCGGAGGTCTCCCATCCAAGTACCAACCAAGGCCGATCCTGCTTAGCTTACAAGGTCTGATGAGACTGAGCTAGACTGGGCCATCCAGGCCACAACACGAGACATTCAGAGTGGTTTGCGATTGCCTGCCTCTGCGTAGCAACCCTGGACTTCTGTGGTGGTCTACCATCCAAGTACCAAGCAGGGATGACCTTATTTAGTTTCTGAGATCTGGCAAGATCAGGCCAGCTCGGGCCGTCCAGGTCAAGGCAAGAGAAAAACAGAGGTGGTCTACCACTGCCTGCCTCTGGACTTCCTTGGTGGTCTCCTATCCCAGTACTTTCGCTTTGACGCTCCAAAGTTTACACCCTGAAACTCTTGTTGGTCTCTAAGGTGGAAATTACAAGGGAGTCGATACCGACTAAATATCAGGAGGAACTTCCTAACTGTAAGAGTGGTTGAGCAGTGGAACAGACTGCCTCAGGAGATGGTGGATGCTCCTTTGCTGGATGTTTTCAAGTGGAGGATGGATGACCATCTTTCGGGTATGTTGTAGGGCTAACTTTCAGCTATGCTCCTGCAGAGTGCAGGGGGTTGGACTAGATGACCTGCAAGGTGCCTTCCGACTCTAACATTCTATGATTCTATGATAGAAGCAGTTCATAATTTAAAAGTTCAGTTCCACCCACTGCACGGCATAGCCAGGGACCTAGCTACTTGAGGGACCGTCTCTCCCCATATGTTCCCCAGCAAGCACTTCGATCGGGATCCCAAAACCGCCTGGTTCTCCCCGGGCCGAGGGAGGCCCAGTTGGCGGCTACGAGGACCAGGGCTTTTTCATGGCGGCCCCATACTGGTGGAATGAGCTCCCAGATAACATCATGGCCCTGCGGGATTTATTGCAGTTCCGCAGGGCCTGCAAGACAGAGCTCTTCCACCAGGCCTTTAAGTAGGGCCGCCTAACATCTATTGTCCTGGTCCTACCATCAGAACCCGCCAGCCAGACGACCAAATTGTCTATCATCTGTGACGCCACCCCGATACAGAGATGACGTTATGCCATCTTGAACTGGGGGTATTGTAAGACTGAATATTTAATGTTTTAATGTTTTATTAATTTTATTGTAATTAAAATGTTGGTAGCCGCCCTGAGCCTGCCATAAAGTGGGGAGGGCACGATATAAATCTCAAAAAATAAATAAAAATAAATAAATAATAAATAAGGTGGAACCAGACTCAAATCTAACTGCTCTACTTGCTATTAGGGTTAACCTTTAAAGCTGTCACCTTCTATGGCCAGGGAATCTGCCCGTGCTCAAGTGCATACCCACAATTCTCATTGGATACCTGCCCCCTTAACCCACAATGGCGAAATTAGCATCTAACAAGGAGAGGGAGATAACTGGCCCCCGACATCCATCCGACACCTACTTTGGGCATCAGGTTGGGGGAAAAGAACAAAATTCGAGTCCAGTGGCACCTTTAAGACCAACAAAGTTTTATTCAAGGTATGAGCTTTCCTGTGAGCAGTTGGGTTAGAACAGAGAAAAGGAAGGACTTCTTCCCCCAAAGAGTGATTAACACGTGGAATTCACTGCCACAGGAGGTGGTGGCGGCTACAAGCATGGACGGCTTCAAGAGGGAATTGGATAAACCTATGGAGCAGAGGTCCATCAGTGGCTATTAGCCAGAAGGTATAGATAGGAACTCTCAGTCTGGGGCAAGTGAGACTCTGTATTCTTGGTGCTGGTGGGGGGCAACAGTGGGAAGGGGGCCGCGGTGGCTCAGAGGTTAAGATGCTGAGCTGCAGACCAGAAGATCGGTAGCTCGGCAGTTCAAGACCCTGGTGCCGCGTGACGGAGTGAGCTCCCATCTCTGGCCCCAGCTCCTGCCAGCCTAGCAGTTCGAAAGCAAGAAATTGCAAGTAGATAAATAGGTGCTGCTTCAGTGGGAAGGTAACAGAAGAAGAAGAAGAAGAAGAGATTGGATTTATATCCCGCCCTTCACTCCCCAAGGGAGTCTCAGAGCGGCTTACAAACTCCTTTCCCTTCCCCTCCCCACAACAGACACCCTGTGAGGTAGCGTTCCGTGCGCCTGGGCGTTTAGTCATGTTGGCCACATGACCACGGAGAAGTCTTTGGACAGAACAGGCTCTTCAGCTTGGAAAAGGAGATGAGCACCGCCCCCTAGAGTCAGATTTGACCAGCTTTCAAGCAAGGGAAACCTTTTTAACAGTGGGAGGGCTTCTGGTGTCCTGGCCCCACTGGTGGACCTCCTGAGGGCACCTGGTATTTTTGGCCACTGTGTGACACAGAGTGTTGGACTGGATGGGCCACTGGCCTGATCCAACATTGGCTTCTCTTATGTTCTTATGTGCAGGCACAACTCATCAGGTATCTGAAGAAGCGTTCGTGCACAGGAAAGCTTATACCTCCAATAAAACTTTGTTGGTCTTCAAGGAGCCACTGGACTCGAGCTCTGTTCTGATGCTTCAGACCAACATGGCTACCCACCTGAATCTATCTTCTCAGCTGAAACACTGTTCACTCACTTGGCTACCACGCCAGCACTGTTCGCAGCCAGTTTATTAGGTGGTAAACCGATTGATCCAGCCGCTGTTATCTTTTGATAGACTGCGTTAGGATACCTTTTAAGATTGATTGCTTATGTCAGACATGCAGCCCAGACGCCGAGAATTTGAGTTCATTTATTTAACACACGCCCCTGCCCGTTCCAAAACTTACGAGGCCACTTAATAAAAACAATCCTCAAGTTGTGAAAGGAGCCGCAATAAATAACCACCCGTTAAAAAGATAGAAGATGTTGGCTAACAGCAAAGACACGGGCAGGTAGTGCTATATAAATATATATATTTTTCCCGAAGTTCTGGCATACGTATAAGCAGCACACATTTGCATAATTCATTCTGCAATATTTTACTACCTTGCAAAATTTATTTTCCTTCTCCCCGCCGCTGAAGACCCGCCGAACAGCCCCCGACCGCTGGAAATCCGGTCCCCCCCCCCTCTAAGATTTCTGAGATTAGCTGCACACTTAGAAGCATCTCTTCAAAGCCAAAAGGGACAGGAATGAACTCAAATTTGGGCAACAAACTCTGCAGGCATCAAACAGTCCCCTTCCCCCAGACTAACAGATCTTATCACAGCCTCGCCTGGATTTCTAAGAGCAGCTATCACCTCCCCGCATACCCCCTGAACATCAATTTGCAGACAGAACATAACGCAGTTAAGTTACATCAAACCACTAAAACGGCAGCCTTCAAGTGGCAAAAACTATGCAGATGCCTGCAGTTTGTTTATTTACCAGTTGCTCTGCTTGAAGTGTCCCTGGGTGACCTTGGACCGATCATTCCTTCTCAGACTGATCTACCTCGCAGCATTGTTGTAAGGGTTCCTTTGTGGGAGGGCAAGATGAATACTCACTAGAGGGGAAGACCTGTCTTCTGTTGGCACCCAAATTGGACCGCCTGAGTGTCAAACTCTTTGGCAACGACTGTCCTGCCTAGAATCTTTGCACCCCTTCCAACCAAAGCATGCATCCCTCCGTACTGGGATGGTCTCATCTATTAATGCTGACGAGTCTTGGTGGTGGGCAGACGGGTGGGGGGAGGCGCCCTTCCCTCCTGGCTTGCGTGGAATAGTTATTGCACAGAAACGAGCCCCAGCTACCAAGACAGACTGCGTGGAGCAGTGCTTAGATGGTTGGCTTACAACTCAGCAGTGCTGAGTTCGAATCCCCACCCTGCCATGGAAGCTTGCCGGGCAGCCTCCGGCTAATCTCCCTCTCCCAACCTAACCTACCTCACCAGGTCGTTGCAAGGATAAAACTGGAGGTGAAGAGAATGATGTTAGCAGCTTTGCAGGAAAGGCAGGGTAAGCGAACTTCCCTACCACTGATGCAGCCTTGTCAACATTTTAAGCACTTGATGCATCTCCCCGCAAAGGTCCCAGCAGGAGGCTCGTAAGGCAGGCCAGATAGATGGTGAAGAAGAGGCTAAGAGACGGAGAGGACAGCTCACCTAAAGCCACCCAGCTAACTCGGAAGCGGCAGCCAACCGGATTGCAGCCACAGCCCGTTCGAGGTATTTTGTCGCCCCAAGAAAGGGACACGATCCCCTCCTGGGACTCAGCTAGCAGGTGCGCAAGCCCAGTAAATGAGGGCAGCATCTTTCACTGCCACTGATAACCAGGAGCACACCCTCGAGTGGTTCAGCTAGACAAGCAAACCCAGTCCCCGCTCTTCCCTTTAGCCGCTGCCGAAGTATACAGGGCACAACTCTGGACAGAAGCATTCTTGCAAATCCTTTCCAGAACACGCCGCCTTTCCAAATGCAGAGTGAGACGTCTGTCCTCGTCAACTGAGGCTTTGCAGGGCAAAGCAAGGGACTCTGGCTGCATCCTGCACTGGCCAGAAGAGGGAAGTCCCAAGCCGAGCCAGAGAGAAAAGGACTCAGGCCTTTAACCCCCACCCCTACACACACACAGCCAAACCAGAGAAAGACCCAACATGTAGGGATGCCAGCCTCCAGGTGGGACCTGGGGATCTCCTGGAATTACAGCTTAGAGAGCCAGTCTGGTGTAGTGGTTAAGTGCGCGGACTCTAATCTGGGAGAACCGGGTTTGATTCCCCACTCCTCCACTTGCACCTGGCTGGATGACCTTGGGCAAGCCATAGCTCTGTACCAGCTGTTCTCTCAAGGACAGCTTGGGAAAGAGCTCTCTCAGCCCCACCTACCTCACAGGGTGTCTGTTGTGGGGAGGGGAAGGGAAAAGGAGTTTGTAAGCCGCTCTGAGACTCTTAGGTGAGTGAAGGGCGGGATATAAATCCAATCTCTTCTTCTTCTTATCTTCAGGCTACAAGGGATTAGCTGCACTGGAGAAAGCAGATGCTTTAGACCAGAGATGTCGAACTCATTTCTTACGAGGGCCAGAGCTGACATAAATGTCACTTCGTCGGGCCGGGCCGTGTGTGCCATAAAATGTAATACCAGGTACCGGAGAGATAAACTGTATAAAGGACACAGGCAAACCCAGTTTACTCAAAATACAAACAAAAGCAATTGATTCCTAGCAGTGAAAGCAACTGATTTACTGGGGAGCTCACAAAAGGCCCAATAAATGCCAGTTTGGTGTAGTAGTTAGGAGTGCGGACTCTAATCTGGGAGAACCAGGTTTGATTCCCCACTTCTCCTCCACTTGCAGCTGCTGGTATGACCTTGGGTCAGTCACAAATTCTCTCAGAGCTGTTCTCTCAAGGGCCATTCTCTCAGATCTCTCTCAGCCCCACCTACCTCATGGGGTGTCTGTTGTGGGGAGGGGAAGGGAAGGGAGATTGTAAACCATTCTGAGACTCCTCGGGTAGTGACGGGCAGGGTATTAATCCAACTTCTTCTTCATCATCATATGCAAGATTAGGATTTTCCCCCAAGGGATACCATAAAAGGGGGAGCACCTCATATTCCCATACATCCCAGTTGCTTACAGGCTGGTTCTGGCCCCCAAGCCTTAAGAACATAAGAACATAAGAGAAGCCAATGTTGGGTCAGGCCAATGGCCCATCCAGTCCAACTCTCTGTGTCACACAGTGGCCAAAAACACCAGGTGCCATCAGGAGGTCCAGCAGTGGGGCCAGGACACTAGAAGCCCCTCCCACTGTTGCCCCCCCCCAAGCACCAAGAATACAGAGCGTCACTTGCCCCAGACTGAGAGTTCCTATCTATACTTTGTGGCTAACAGCCACTGATGGACTTCTGCTCCACATGTCTTGTATTTGACACCTCTGCTTTATACTCTCTGGCCCTGTACCCAGCTGAGGTCTCTGTCCTCCCCAAGCTCCATCCCCAAAGCTCCAGAAACTTCCCAGCCTGGAGTGGGCGACCCTACCCCTTGCTGGTGGCCGGAGGGGATGTGGCAACCCGACAGAGGGAAGGACTCGATCGCGGAAGCCACGAGGGCCCTCAGCTTGCAAGACCTGAGTGAGGCAGTTAGGACAGGGCGTTTGGGACGTCATTCGTTCACAGGGTCCCCGTGTAAGTCGGAAGCAGCTTGACAGCACTCCACACACAGAGAAAACACACCCAGGTAAAGACAGCCCCACCAGGGGAAAAGCCGGAGGGGCTCTTGGCAGGGTCCCGTGTGCTGTTTCTCAGCGGCCCAGAACACACCGGCGGCAGCCAAGACAGAACAAAGGGTGGTTTTTATCTCCTAAATCATGTGCTTGATTTGGCCAGATGCAGCCAGGTAGAGCACGGCGGGCTCCCAAACTGGAGCCTGACTCAGAAGCAAGGGGGGAGGGGGGCGCATCTGTGGGGGGGGTGAGCAAAGGAAAAAGAACAGAGGGTGAGAAGAGCCAGCTCAGCCGTGTCCGGTTCTCCCCCCTCCCAAGCAGTAAGTCACTGTCGCTGCCCCTGCCTTAGGGAACAGCCTCTCCGAGGAGGTTGGGGAGACTCCCCCTCTCCTGGCGTTCTGCAAACTGGAATTATTCAAGAGGACCTTTCTGCACAGGCTAAAGAGGGCCGTACTGTGAAAAATGATTTGCAGAGTCGCTCGGGTAAAGGATTAGGGACTGCAGTCTGAAGGGCTCCGTAGAGCTTGATTTGATGCGTCACGTTAATAGTTGAGGGCGCTTTCACACGTGCGAAACGATGCCGTTTTCAGTCCACCTCAGCAACCGTTTGCAAGCGGATTTCGCTGTTTCACATAAGGCAATTCCGCACCTAGCATTCGCTCCACGTTTTCCCAACCGGGAGGAGAAAGTGCAGCTCAAAACCACATTCAGATACCTGGAGGCAAAGCCATACTTTGACTGTAAAGTCACCCCTGAACAGCCACTAAGTGGCCATAAAACTATGCAGAAGGTACCATAAAACCCGGAGATCAAAGAAAGCAAAAGCGGCAGGGAGTGGGGCGGCTACCATAAAACCTGGTGGCCAAAGAAAGCGAAAGCGGCATGGAGTGTGGCGGTTACCATAAAACCCAATGATCAAAGAAAGCAAAAGCAGCATGCAATGCAGAGGGGAATTTCTGTTCCAACGGAAGGAAAAGCCAACGCAGAATCAGCCACGGTAAAACCCAGTTGCAAAGTGCATTGGAAGTGGGTTGAAAGTGCATCATTTAGTGTGTGTGAAATCATCCGTTAGGCTTCGCTTCAGTTCCGTTTTTTTTTTAGACTTCAGGTTGGTTCTACAACCTGAACCCTATTGCACTGTTTACTGAACAACCCATCCTGACGATTGTATCGCCCAACTCCACATCACCCGCCTTGAGCGCAAGTGGGAAAGGTGGACAATAAATAATGCCAATCAATCCATCCATCCATCAAAACTCCTGCAAGCTCACAGTGGGAAGCCAGAGTGCAGAGAAAAGACCACCGAATCATCCAAGCGCCCCCCAAGAGGCGCAAGAAAGCATTTGCCCTAGGTTACGGGGCCAGACAGCACAAACAGGAGCCCCAAACCAAAAGCCAAAGGCCCACACAGAACCCTGCAGCTGAGTCCCGCTTACTTCTGCCCACAATGATAGTTAGTTCCTAGCCCACTTTTCCAGTTGAGACTCAAGGCAAATTACCGTTTCAAAGGGCAGCCGTGTTAGTTAGCGGCAGAACTGCAAGATTCGAGTCCAGCAGCACTTCAGAGACCAAGAAGATTTTCAAGGCAGGGGCTCTGGAGAGTGAAAGTTCATACCCCCAAAAATCTTATCAGACTCTTAAGGTGCTACTAGACTCGAATCAAGGCAAACTAAAGTTAGAAAACAACATCCAAAAATGCCCCTATAAAGACCTATGACGTACAACGCAAACACAATGTGCTGAACTCCTAACGTTCTAACCCAGGGGTGGCCAAACTCGCTTGACGTAAGAGCCACATAGAAGAAACATCGGATGTCTGAGAGCCGTAAGACATGAACAAATATTACACACATATTTTTATTGGAAAATATGCAAATTTGCTTTTTATTAACATTAAATAAGACTGCCAGAAATAAAAAACAAAAGGGGTAAAAACAGATACTGATATTTGGGTCAAATCTACATCTGGCTTTCCCGCTGGAATCATTCTAGTTTCAAAAAAACCCATCTATACCTGTTTCTAGTTTCAAACCATACTTGTTCTAGTTTAAAAATTACTGTTTACATTCGTTAATTGCCTTCCTGTGGTCAAGCTAGCATTTTATTGCTTTAAACAGATCCTGTTGCTTCGTACTCTTCAGACCCAGGGAGTGAAATCTGAAACCAGCGTGAAATGAGCATAGGAAAAGACAGCAGTCAAATTACTTCAGCAGGGAGGTGTAAATTGGGCCTAAAAGAGACAAATGCTTTGTCCAACCCGGGGGGGGGGGGGGGGGCTTTGAAAACACATTTAAAGTTTCTTTCTTTCTTTCTTTCTTTCTTTCTTTCTTTCTTTCTCTGTTCCCCCCATCTCAAGCCTACCTAGGGAGGGGAACACTTGCTAGGGAAGGGAAGACTGGTTGGGGAGGCATGCCTCCACTTCCTCAGCCACCCTGCTGGGAGCCGCACACTATGTGTGAAAGAGCCGCATGTGGCTCCCAAGCCACAGTTTGGCCACCCCTGTTCTAGCCACATTCTTCTAGGAACACTTTCCAGTTCTAGGAACACTTTCCCTATGAGGAAAGGTTAAAGTGCTTGGGGCTCTTTAACTTGGAGAAATGACGGCTGAGTGGTGACATGATCGAGGTTTACAAGATTATGCATGGGATAGAGCAGGGAGAGAAAGAGGTACTTTTCTCCCTTTCTCACGATACAAGAATTCGTGGGCACTCCATGAAATTGCTGAGCAGTTGGGTTAGAACGGATAAAAGGAAGTCCTTCTTCACCCAAAGAGTGATTAACACATGGAATTCACTGCCACAGGAGGTGGCCATGAAGCAGGATGGCTTCAAGAGGGAATAAGATAAACATCTGGAGCAGAGGTCCATCAGTGGCTCTTAGCCACAAGGTATAGATAGGAACTCTCAGTCTGGGGCAAGTGATGCTCTGTATTCTTGGTGCTTGAGGGGGGCAACAGTGGGAGGGCTTCTAGTGTCCTGGCCCCACTGGTGGACCTCCTGAGGGCACCTGGTATTTCTGGCCACTGTGTGACAGAGTGTTGGACTGGATGGGCCACTGGCCTGATCCAACATTGGCTTTTCTTATGTTCTTACCGGGAAGGGTAGGACGTCGCCTCTTGACCTCCGAGCAACCTGCCAACAAGACCCCAGGTAATAACTGTCAAACCCTCGTCTCGAGGTTTGCAGCCAGTTGTTACTCCTCAGGATCAGGCCACGGACAAAATCCACAGAACAGTGAACCAACCAGACTAGCACAAAACCAAGTGTGAACATTCAGGCCCACAAGTTCTGCAGGCTTGGCACGCAGAAGGTCCCAGGTTCAACCTCTGGCATCTCAAGTTAAAAAGATCAAGGGATGGGAAAGAGCTCCAACTGAGACACATGAACAGACGAATCTGCCTTGTACTAAATCAGACTCTTGCTGCATCAAAGTTGAGTCTTGTCGACTCAGACCGGCAGCAGCTCTCCAAGGTCTCAGGCAGAAGTCTTTCATATCGCCTGCTACCTGGGCTCCTTAACTGGACATGCCGGGGATCGAACCTGGGTCCTTCTACCAGTCTGAGCAGGCAATATCGACCTTGACAGACTGATGGCCTGATTCGGTAGAAGGCAGCTTCATGTTTGTGTGATCGCACAAGATTTTTAAAAGACAGAAGGGTGGAACCCTTCTACGGTAAGGCCTACTCGAGCCATACTAAAGGAAAAGTTACCAACTCCTTACACCGGGGTCTTCGTACCGTACTCTGCCTCTGCACCACACTCACAGGAATAGAGTCTGAGCGGCAGAATATATATTTCTAAACAGATTTAGCTAGACTCATCCTCCTTCACAATACAGTGGAATTTCACATCACATTAAATTTCAGCAAGAGCTGAGCTAATAAACCTCAGCCCCACATTAGGTTTTATGCTCTTCCCTCCCTGTTTTTCCATACTGTCGAACAGCAGAAAAAGAAAGGAAAGCGCGGAGAGTGCGTCGAGTTTTTCAAGAGCTCCCCAGCTATAAAAATTGGGGGGGGGGGGGGAATTAAATAAAGGTTCTTCATCTTCCATCCAGGGTGAACGGAAGCTGAGTGGCCAGGGACGGGTGACGTGCCATTCTTAAAAACTCGTTTCTGATCAAAGCCAAAATCACAACGTTATTGAGAAGATCAGTTTGCGGGTTAAATGAACGAGCCGTTTACAAGCCGAGCATTTCTTAACGGCCTCTCTTGCAGCAGAGTCAGCCGTGATGGATAGGCACTATGCAAAAATTATTCCAAAGAGCATCGACATTAAAAAAAAAAAAAAGTTCATAATGTTCTTTGTATGGGCAACGTTGATTTAAAATACCTTCCCTGCCAGATTTCTCATGGATGACTCTATACATGAGTAGAGAAAGCATAATAAAACGGAGATGTAGTAAACGTGGCACTCTTGGTATCATAAAAAGCAACGGCCTGACATCTTGAGCAAAGAATCAAAGCCAAAAGGGGGGAAAAGCAAAAGAAGGAAGGGGGGGGGGGGGGCGGTTAAGAGAACCTTCATCAGACCTGAACACTGGAGTAGCAGGAAGGCTAAGCGCATGAAGCATGGCGGGAGCTCCACGAAGGGACCCACCTTGCAGGTTCCAGCTATTCTTGCACCAAGACCGTCAGGAGCGAATAACAGATAACAACGCCTGCCAGGACTTCCCCTTATCCAAGACTGTCCTCCTGCAAAGGAAACTGTACCGCGAAATAGAGATTATAGCATTGGAAAAGGTGCAGAAAAGGGCGACTAAAGTGATTGAGGGGGATGGAACACCTTCCCTATGAAGAAAGGCTAAAAAGAGGTTAGGACTTTGTAGCTTGGAGAGACGATGACTGAGGGGTGACACGACTGTCATGAATATCTCTGAGGACCTGCCTCCTGCGGACCTAAGTGAGGTGAAGGATCAGCTCCCAGCTCCAGTGGAGCCTCCACCTGAGCCAGATGAGGCTCAAGCAAGCACCTCCCAGGGTTTTGTCCCAGCACCAGCAGCAGCTGAGCCACAGCTAAGCTCAAGCCCACCTGATTCACCTCCTGGGGTGTAATGTCTAAGGTCCCAATGCAGGCAAGACTTAGCTGCAAGAAGGAAAGAGGCACGCCTGCGTGGTCACAGATCACTCAGTCCTGACTTCTAGAAGGAGCCGGGACCTCACTGCCAGCTGCTAACAAGCACAGGAAGTGGCTGGGTATTTAGGCACAGCACAGAGACCACCAACTTGTGCTAGCAACAAGTCTTCTTGGCTAAGCTCTGCACCCGTCCGGCTTGCGATAGCTGACTTGATTCTGGAACCTCTGGCTTGTGACTCCGGCTTTGTTTGACTTCGGCTCTGTTGACTCCCTGGACTAGTCTACTCATGAGTTTCCCTCTTTGACCCTGGTTTGGACTTTTGGTTTAGGGTTTTGGGCTTGGCAACTCGTTCCTGATTTGGCTTAAGCTCGGACGGTCCCAGACTTCTACTTGGCTCCTGTTCTATTGGCACCCAGCCCGTGACAACAACTGAGGTTTATAAAATTATGTATGGGACAGGGAAGACTTTTCTCCCTTTCACACAATACAAAAACTTCAGGGCACTCAATGAAATTAGGGAGCAGTAGGCTTAGAGCAGAGAAAAGGAAGGACTTCTTCACCCAACTAGTTTTAGTAGTCGTCGTCATGGATGTGGAGGAGGAGGAGGAATAGAATTTATACCCTGCCCATCACTACTCGAAGAAGTCTCAGGGCGGCTTACAATCCCTTTCCCCTCCCCTCCCCACAACAGACACCCTGGGAGGTAGGTACGGCTGAGAGAGCTCTCCCGAGAACTGCCCTTGAGAGCTCTGAAAGAACTTATGACTGACCCAAGGTCACCCCAGCAGCTGCATGTGGCTGTGTGGGGAATCAAACTCGGTTCTCCCAGGTTAGAGTCAACGCTCTTAACCACTACGCCAAACTGGCTATCAGCACATGGAATTCACCGCCACAGGAAGTGGTGGCAGCTGCAAGCACAGACAGCTTCAAGAGAGGACTGGATAAACATATGGAGCAGAGGTGCATCAGTGGCTATTAGCCATGAGGTATACATAAGAACATAAGAGAAGCCAATGTTGGGTCAGGCCAATGGCCCATCCAGTCCAACACTCTGTCACACAGTGACCAAAAACACCAGGTGCCCTCAGGAGGTCCAGCAGTGGGGCCAGGACACTAGAAGCCCTCCTGCTGTTGCCCCCGCCCCCATCAAGCACCAAGAATACAGCGCATCACTTGCCCCAGACTGAGAGTTCCTATCTATACTTTGTGGCTAACCTCCACTGATGGACCTCTGGAACACTCTGTCTGGGGCAGTGGTGCTCTGTATGGAGGTGTGGTCCAAACTGCTAGATCTCCTGATGGTACCTGGCTTTTGGTCACTGTGTGACACAGAGTATTGGACTGGATGGGCCACTGGCCTGATCCAACATCTCTTATTTTCTTATGTTCTTAGAGACAAGCAGGATTGGCAAAACTGGACCTTTGTTTAGCTTAGCCACAACAGGAAGGAACTGAAAATGGACTTTAGGGTACCTGGATTTCAATTGAGTGGGACAGCTGTTGCGATCATGTGTGGATTGGGGCGTGGGTGTACATGTGCAAAGATGCGCATACATGTATACATCCCACCAACGCACATATGAAGCTGAATTATACTGAATTGGACGATTGGTCTATCAAGGTCAGTTTTGTAGGATGTGGGATTAGGATGTTGTGATGGCCACAGAAGTAAACAGCTTGAAAAGGGGATTAGACAGATTCATGGAGGAGAAGTCCGTCAATGGCTACTAGCAGTGGTGGCTGAGGAGGACCTCCATATGCAGAGGCACTAAACCTCCGAATCCCTGAGCCAGGAGGTAACATCAGGGGAAGGTCTCAGCCTGTATGCCTTGCTGTTGGCCTGCCAGAGGAACTAGATGGCCACTGTGTGATACAAGATACTGGACTAGATGGACCACTGGTCTGATCCAGCAGGGCTTCTCTGAGGTTCTTACGAAGACCTCAGCCTCTATGCCCTGTTGTTGGACCTCCAGAGGAACTGGTTGGCCCCTGTGTGAGACAGGATGCTGGACTAGATGGACCCTCACTGGTATGATGCAGCAGGGCTCTTCTGATGTTCTTATGAAGACCTCGGTCTCTATGCCCTGTTGTTGACCATCCAGTGGAACTGGTTGGCCCCTGTGCGAGACAGGATGCTGGACTAGATGGACCTTCACTGGTATGATCCAGCAGGGCTCTTCTGATGTTCTTATGAAGACCTCAGCCTCTATGTCCTGTTGTTGACCATTCAGAGGAACTGGTTGGCCCCTGTGTGAGACAGGATGCTGGACTAGATGAACCCTCACTGGTCTGATCCAGCAGAGATCTTCTGATGTTCTTATGAAGACCTTGGCCTCTATGCCCTGTTGCTGACCGTCCAGTGGAACTGGTTGGCCCCTGTGTGAGACAGGATGCTGGACTAGATGGACCTTCACTGGTATGATCCAGCAGGGCTCTTCTGAGGTTCTTATGAAGACCTTGGCCACTATGCCGTGTTGTTGACCGTCCAGTGGAACTGGTTGGCCCCTGTGTGAGACAGGATGCTGGACTAGATGGACCCTCACTGGTATGATCCAGCAGGGCTCTTCTGAGGTTCTTATGAAGACCTTGGCCACTATGCCGTGTTGTTGACCGTCCAGTGGAACTGGTTGGCCCCTGTATGAGACAGGATGCTGGACTAGATCGACCCTCACTGGTATGATCCAGCAGGGCTCTTCTGATGTTCTCCTCAGGGGAAGGCCTCATCCTCTATGCCCTGTTTTGCATGCCAAGCAGAGGCTCTTCTACCAAGCCATGGCCCTCCCCAGCAAAGCTACCTAAGTCTGGACCACTGGTCCATAAACATCATTACTGTCTATTCAGACCAGTTGTGGCTCTCCAGGGTCTCAGACAGAGATCTTTCACATCACCTGCTACCTGATCCTGTTAACTGGAGATGCCAGGGATTGAACCTGGGACCTGGGACCTCTTCCACTGAGCCACAGCCCCTCACCTCAGGAGGGAGGGGGGGCGAAAGAGAGAAAGCAAGGTAGGGGGGGAAGTATTTTGGAGCGTGCCAGAACTTTGTTGGTGGACAAAAGAGTAGAGGCAATTATGGGTTTTGATCACCCTTATCTTCTTCAAGTGGAGCTGGAGTATAATTCAGAATTAATTGCCCACCCGATTTAGAAGTCTAATATTTCACATCTCCTGCATTTGAGATAAAAGCAATCAAAAGACTAATTAACGCTATATTTTACCACGACTTTACAGCAGGATTGTCTTAATTTTTGACTAGAGGGTATGCTAGCTGTACCGAATAGGGTTTTTTTTTTTTAAAAAAACTTGCTTTCGAGACAGAAATGTAAACATATTCTGTTTTGACAGCCGCCTTTGTCTAAAAACATGGATGGTTTCTCCCGTTGCAGGAGCTCTCCAGCTGACAGCGCCTCGTCAATGGTTCTATTTGCCTCCTAATGGCCGTGGACAGCTCTCTTAATGCAACCGGAAATTATTGCCCAGGCCTTAAAGGACTGCGCTTCAAACACAGAAGATGCTCCTAGGAACCGTCGTCTGCATGCCGCACGTTCCCCGCAACACCACGCAGACGCAGGCCTCGTTATGGGAGACAAATGCCAAGCTTGTCAAAGCAGACCCACAAACGTATGCCTATTTCCGAAGCCGGAGTCTTGAGCACTCAACCCACATACATCTGTGAAACTTCTTCCATGTGACACCAACTGAAATCCCAGCTTTCTAGCAGAGTTTTAGGCTGCTCATCCTCTCGAGCAGCATGGGGCCTGCCCAACACTTTCCCCAGTGTCCACTGAACTTTTCAGAAAGCGGGTAGGGCCAGTTTGGTGTAGTGGTTGGGGGCGGAGACTCTAATCTGGGATAACAGGGTTTGATCCCCCACTCTTCCTCCGCATGCAGATGGCGGTGTGACCTTGGGTCAGTTGCAAGTTCTCTCACAGCTGTCCTCTCAGGAGAGCTCTCTGAGCCCCACCTACCTCCCAGGGTGTCTGTTGTGGGGCGGGGATGGGAAAGGAGATTGTAAGCCGCTCTGAGACTCCTTTGGGTAGTGAAGGGGGGAGTATAAATCCAACATCTCTTCTCTCACACAAGGCTTGTTACTGACTGCCTTAATTCAGACAGCTTGGCCCTCCCTGACCCCAAAGATGGCATCAACTAGGGCCAGGGCCTTTTCAGTGGTGGCTCCAACCTGGTAGAATGAGCTCCTGGAAGAGATCAGGGCCCTGAGGGACCTTTTACAGTTCTGCCGGGCCTGTAAAACGGAGCTCTTCCGCCAGGCCTTTAGGTAAGGAGCCGCACCTAATAAGCTAAGACCCAGTGCCCACCTGAGCCTGCCAGCTATACGTTTACTGCTACTATTGTACCGCCATCATCATATAAATGGTTTTCAGTAATTATGTTGTGTTTTATGAGGATATTTAGATTGATGTTTTTATCTGTTATTTACTTGATGCAATTCTGTGTAAGCCGCCCTGAGCCTGCTCCGGCGGAGAGGGTGGGGTACAAATCAAATAAAAAAATAAAGATGAAAGGGTTTTCCTGCAGATGCAACAGTAGTCAGCATCCAGGCTTGTGGTAGCCTTCCCCATTCAGGTTTCCCTTTTTTAAAAATTCCCCCTTCTCTTTCTCTCTTCCTTCCCCCCAGGCTTTGCTTCATTCCTTCTGCGACCCCCCTTCTGCAATTCTTTTGCAAAGTGAGGAAGGAGTTATTGTTTGGCCCCGCCTCCTGAGGCAGCCATTTCAGGTCTGGCCCCACCTCCCGCAGCAGCCATTTTGTGGGGGCTCTCAGCACCTTCTCTCAACATTCCAAAGGGAACTCTGCTCTAACGGGGTCAGGGCCGTATATCGAGGGCCACTTCCACAGGGTAGTGCTGCTATGTATCTCTTCACTTGCACTGCAGTTTTCCCCACCCTTTCCTCGCCTCAGCCCTCTTCTAGCAAGCACCCTCTACCGCCAAAGGGCTTTTTAAAAAGCCAGCAGCTAATATATTTCTATAGTTGTAGCTATCCGTCTACTAGGTCCTTTGAAATCCCAGTTTTCATTGTTAAAGTCAGCCTCTGGGCCCTTTTCATTTGTGGAGATATATGAGGAAAGGCATGCCTCTGGAAAAGAAAGGGCGAGAGCGTTATCTCTCTTAATGAACACTGAGAATTCTGCGAACGAGTAGAACAGACTGTGGAAAGTCACAGCAACTTGTGAAGCGGCAATTCTCTTTTTTAAAAAGAGGACAACGTTGTGCGACTGCTCCAAAGAAAACCGCTGCACCTATGGACACCACAGCAGAGTATAACCTCCTTGTGGATGCCACCTTCATTTCTTCCCTCCCTTTTACGCCCCCATAGCCACGCTGTGAGTTAGCTGAGAGAAGAGTTATGGACCCCAGGAGGGGTCCAGTGAGGATCTGAACCCAAATCAAAATCTATGCTCACTTCCCAATTTGTCGCTTTCCATCTGTGAGGACAACCAAGCTACCTGCCCCACAGAGGCAGACAGGAAGAGGTCTCAGCAACCGGGAGCCACACATGGGACTGTGAGCGACACAGCAGAGATCCAACGACCTGCCAAATCAAAGACCACCCACTAGGCCAAAACCTCATTTTTGCTCATTCACACATTACACAGAGGCACCGCCTGGTTTCTTACAATGTGAGCATATCCTCCACAGGAAATCAGGACAGATCTGTGGAAGGGAAGGGGCTGCAGCTCAGTGGCAGAGCCTCCGCTTGGCATGCAGAAGGTCCCAGGTTCAATCCCCAGCATATCCAATTGAAAGGGACCCAGAAGCAGGTGATGTGAAAGGCCTCCACCTGAGACCCTGGAGAGCTGCTGCCAGCCTGAGTAGACAATACTGAGCTTGAGAGACTAAGGGCCTGACTCAGTAGAAGGCAGCTTCACTGAGGGACGACTCCATGGCTCAGTGGCAGAGCCTCCACTTGGCATGCAGAAGGTCCCAGGTTCATTCCCCGGCATCTCCAGTTAAAAGGACCAGGCAGGAGGAGATGGGAAAGACCTCCACCGGAGAGCGGCTGCCAGTCTGAGTAGACAAGACTGACCTGGATGGACTCAGGGTCTCATTCAGTATAAGACAGTTTCGTGGGCTGCTGCATCCCTGCCAAGAGCATCTGAGCTGTTCACATTTCCAAACTCTCCTGGATGTACATTTCATGTTTCTGACAACAAGAGACAGAGAATGCTAAAGCCAGAGAGAACAGCAAACGGCTTAACCCAGCTCATATAGCTCCCTCCCTGAGGGAAGGTAAAAGCTGGAGGGGTGGAATTGTTTCCTGCTTTGTTTAACCAATCCCACCCACCTGCCCCGGAGAAAAGACAGGAGGTTGGAAGGGAAAGAGAAGGAGAAAGACCCAACAGCTCTTGCCAAGTCCCAAACGGATCAATATTCTGTACCACAGTGCCTAGCTACCATTTTTAAAAAAGAAGCCCATTTCCGAAGAGGTGGGCTGCCCAGTCCGGCTTCCACCAGAGCAGAGAATCCACTCCTCTACCGTTCTCCGTCCTTTAAATAATGCAAGCTCTTCTCATCTTCCCTCTTCTCATTCCCGGTGGATTTTTTTTTTTTTTACATGAAAAGAAAACCAAGTGGTAAATTGTTAACGCCCTTGTTCCCCCACGTTGCAAAATCTGTGTTTCTCCTCCAGAGCAGTGGGAGGCGAAGAAATGGATTTTGTGCGGGAAGTTTCTTTTTAAGACCAGCTTCGCTTCCTTGACATGCAGTGCGAGCGATTCTGGAAAAGGGGGTATTTGCAAAACACGGTCATGCTCAGGAATTCAGATTTCCCCAACTGCCGCTAACCCGCTGCTCGTTTTTCAAAAGCCACGAACCGATCTAATGCGGCTTTCCTTGTTTTAGCAGGACTAACCTTTGCTAATCCCAACGCCTCAGATGCTTTCCTTTAAACTCATCAGGGGTGGCATCAAGCCGAAGAATATCTTAAATACACTGGAAGTACAAATCAATGTCGGTAGCGCACACATTTTGTTTACCACTACACCCCCACGGAGCTCGTTCCCTTGAAAAATCTGCTGAGACAACATAACACACTATTCGCTTTATTTACTTTATTTACAAACCCTTTTTCTCACTGAGCGCCAAACCGGTTTGACTCACGCTCGGACTTTAGCAGACCTCCAACGAAATGGGTTTCCCAGCACAAGAGACAACAACCACCGAGAGCACAAAAAGCAGAACTGCCAGTTACTGCCAAGAAACTGTTGCTTCACGACCCCCCTGTGAGGAAGACTCAGGTATCAATTAGCACTCAGTGCGATTCACAGCCGAGTGGCAGAATTTCAGCTGCCAGGAGTAACCACCTGGAAAGCCCCTGCTTTCCAGAGAGGAATTTTTTGTGCAAAATTTTCCACCACTATATCCTTTCCCCCAAAAAGTAAAGCATAGATGCTGAGGAGAGACATGCACCCCTTAGCTAAAACCCAAGAATTGGCCCTCCTGGAGGAACAAATATGTTTTGGGGACCACAATTTTGAGAGAAGAAGAAGAGATTGGATTTATACCCTGCTCTTCACTACCCAAAGGAGTCTCAGAGCGGCTTACAATCTCCTTTCCCTTCCCCTCCCCACAACAGACACCCCGTGAGGTAGCTGGGGCTGAGAGAGAGCTCTTTCGAGGACTGCTCTTTCAAGAACAGCTCTGACAGAGCTATGGCTTGCCCAAGGTCATCCAGCAGGTGCAAGTGGCGGAGTGGGGAATCAAACCCGGTTCTCCCAGATCAGAGTCCGAGCACTTAACCACTACCCCAAACTGGCTCCCAGACAGAGGCCTGAAGGACCAGGTTGTAACTGGAGTGAATTCAAAAGCATTACAGCAGGAAGAAAGAGTTAAATAAAGCAAGTGTCAAGGCCTCATAAAATCTAGCAATATTTACTTCAAAACGGTGCTTTTCTGAGTCACCACATACTTCCTCAGATACAGGGAGGGAAACCAAACTGGGAGTTCGCACGTGACGGGAAGATCAGCAAAGTGGAATGGCACGATGAGATCCCCCAAATGAACCCACCAGAAATTGAGCACGGGAAAGCCAAAGCCTCAAGAACACAGAGCATCACTTGCCCCAGACTGAAAGTTCCTATCTCTACCTTGGGGCTCATAGCCACTGACGGACCTCTGCTCCATGTGTTTATCCAATTCCCTCTTATCTAGCAAGATAAAACAGAAATCTAGGGGTCTCAGGCGGAGGTCTTTCACATCATCTACTGCCTGGTCCTTTTTAACTAGACATACCGGGGACTGAACCTGGGACCTTCTACAGGCCAAGCAGGTGCTCTAACCACTGAGCCATGGATCTTTCCCTAAAACACGGGATAAGCCAGCTGGAAGCCAGGAAGGAAGTTTCTTCTTCTGTCTCAATTAAGTACAAAAGTTGGTCAGGGAATTCATCGGCTTTGGAAAATCCTGGGGGGCCAGGCTCTCGCAAAGCACCCTGGAGACGTGGCCCCCGTTGAGGCCCTGCTTGTCTCCCAGAAATATCGTTCAAACAATGATGCCCGCAAGGGCGGTATCCAAAGCACCATTCAAAGGAAAACCAGCAAGCAGGCCAGAGGTGAAGTGCACCAGTGTGGGAGAACAAGAGAGAGCCTGGCTGAACTAATGTCCTCTGCCTGTCCTTTTCTGCACAAATCCCCACTCGCAGCCTTCCAAGCCAAAATTGGCCACTGCTGCCTTGCCCAGAATCAGGCAATTTAGAACGGCAGTCTGCCACAACTCATTATTTAAAGCTCCGGTATCCCGGCCAAAATAAGAACGAAAACTCGGCTGCTTTTATGATGTAAACTAGCTGAACTATATGAACTGGCGGAGCTATAGGAAGGAACGGCTGCCGTTTGAAAGCCGGCCCCAGAGATTTGGGCAGTGCTACAGCCAAAAGCGGTAATTAGACAGCAGCGCTTGGTATGCAGCGGGTTTTCCCCTTTTCCTCTCCCCTCCCCACCTTATTTTACTCTTTTTTCCAAGCCACCAAGGATCAGGATAAAGATTACATTTCAAAAACAGCTGCCCCGGGCAGGCTTCTTTTGGAGCGGCAAAGAGGCAGGGAGGCGTCCGCACATTTCGATGAGAGGTTCGGAGGCACCCCTGCGCCCTGACGGCGAGGGGGGCCGTTTCTGCAAACGGCTTTTAAAAGCTCTATTCAGAATTCCATTAGGAACTGCCTAGTTTCAAGGAATCATAATTCTGCTGAGTAGCACATTCGCTCTCAGAAGTTGCAAGATAATGGTAGTTTAAAGCATAATGGAACACAATGGGAGGAAAAAAAGACAAATCAAGAAGGGGGGAAAACCCATTTGAGGTGGGTTTGCCTTTCCCTAAGTGGTTGAAACATTTCCCAAAAACTAAGTGGCTGGGGGTGTTGCAGGGAGCGAGCCAAGAAAGCACACCGCTCTCTGTTTGTAACCTCTGCAGCTACCAAACAGCTCCGCTTATTAATTTAAACTTATAAAACAGCATTCCGCTACCTATCTCATTTGCTCCCCTCCTTCGGCACACCATATAATCACCTTTTATTCAATGCTGCAAAAAGCCCAGAGGTCAAACATCGCTTCCGTTTGCAAACTTAAATCTGCAGATGGTCATAGGAGCAAAGGACTTTGCCAAGAGCCTGGCGGCAGCGGCGGCGAGAGGGGGGGGGGTCTTTGCAGGAGAGGGTGGGAAGGAAAACGGGGGGGGGGGGGGGGATATAGAGAGACATCCTGCTTTGAGGCGCAATCCACTTGCAGAACCCGAACGCCTTTCTTAGAGCAAGCGAAACCTCAGAGGAAAACAGGCTCCATTGACTTCTTTCTCATTAGAAGTCAATCTGAATAGCCTCATGCGCCATCAATTACTTTCCCCACACTCGCTGGGGGGAAGAAATGCGTTCACAGTGCATCCAAGCCCCTCTCCAACCCCAACCTGATGCTGTTTATTGGGCGCAAGTTACTTTTGAGCCATTGATTTCTCGGCTAATGTACACTCTGATGGAAATGCGGTCCCCTAAGAGGCCTGGCTCGGTTTGCATGCACAAGCTGGCGTTCACACACTCCTCCCCACCACCCCCACCACCTGGAGAGACCCGCCAGGACCGGCCACCGCGCTGGTGGGTAAGAAGGCTACGTGTTCGGTGGGTGCCCAAGGGTCGGCGACTGCTACCAGCCGCATCCATCGCGCCAGCCTCATCCGGTTCTCGCTCAACGCCAAGATGCTCTTTGTAAAGTTTCACTCAGAGATCCCTCCCTGGGGCTCAGTGGGAGGGAAACGACTTGCGCCCAGCGCATGGGCAAGAAACGCCACAGAGCCGAGGGAAGACCAGAGCACACTGAAAGGAAAGAGAAGGTGGCTCGCTTGCCCATGTCAACGGAGTCCCTCTGCCCTTTGGGCCGCGATCCTGAGCGGAGCATGCTTTTCGCGGGCGCCTGCTGGAGCAACGGCCCGGGAAGCAAACTTGAAGCAGAAAACCTCGCAGCATCCGGAAGGGGAGCCACGCGGCTGCTGGCAATATGCGCTCCCCTGGGTCTGGAAGCCAAGCGGTTCCCCCTTCCCGATGCCGCTCGATTTCAGAGCTTTTAACTTTGCTGCCACAGCCTAAGCGCCAGGCGCCGCTTTGCAACCCTCCAAGCCGACCGCCAGCCACAGCCAGCCGGGCATGCCAGAGACGGGATCGAGGCGCAGTTTGCCAGCAGCCCCCTGGGTTCTCTACCCCTCCCCCCCCTTCAAAATGCAGCTCCAGAGAAAAAGGGAAAGCAAACCTGGGGGGGGGGTCGGTGCAGAGCTTCCCGGGGCGGGGGGCGGGGAGACTCTCTGCTCCCTGGCGCAGCCGAGGAGGATGCTTCAGAAGAGGGACTGGACCCCCCCCCCCCCCCCGGCGAGGGCTGCAAAAGCTGCAGATCGTGCAAAAGGGAGCACGGTGTCCCCCCCCCGGAAGGGGGCTGGGCTGTGCCGGGGGGGCGCCTCCAGCCCGCCGAGACCCCCCCCCCTCCTCCAAGCCCGCATTGCCTCTCCCCTCCTCCCCCCCCCTCCCGGCCGGGGAAGCCCCATCCCTCACCCGGTGGGGCCGGAGCGTGGAGCAGGCGGCCGGCAGGGAGACGCGGAGCCCCGGCACCTGGAGCTCTCCTCCTCGGGAGCCAGTCCGGCCGCCAGCCTGGCGCTGCGTGGGGCCTCTGCCCCCTCCCCGGCCACGAAGGCAGGCAGGCAGGCGCCGGCACTCTGCACGCGCTCAGGAGCTCGGCGGCGGCGGGGACCTACCTGCGAGCGGGAGGAGGCGGCGGCGGCGCGCAGTGGCCGGGCTGGTCCGGAGCGGGAGGCGGCGACGGCGCTGCCCTCCTGCCCGGCGCCTCTCGGGCTCTGTTGGGAAAGTTGCCGCGGCCGCACGAGCGCCCCAGCCCCGCCCCCGGGGCGGAGCCTGCCGAAGGGACCGCCCCCCCGCGCGCGAAGCCCCGCCCCCGGCCCCGGAGGGGAGGGGGGAGGACGCGGGGGCCCGGCAGGGCTCCCTCCAAGCGGGGTCAGGGTGAGCCCGCTCACCCTTTTGGAGCCTCCAGATCCCGGGCTTTTTGCCTCGGCTCCCGAGCAACCTGGCTTCTGCAGCCGCGGCCCAAGCGCTCGTCGCTCCCCGAGCGGGGCTTTTGCTCCCGCTTGCAGGGCGCGCTGGTGGCATTGGAGGCGCCCTCTGCTTCGGCTTCTGCGACTTCTCAGCGACTTCTTCATTCTTCTCCTTCTTCTTCTCCTTCTTCCCCTGCCGCCGGCGCCTTCGGGGGCTGCTGATCGCTTGGGTCACCCGCAGGAGTCGCACGCGCCTCTCGCCATCCTCCTCGATTACGGCTCTTTGCCCGTCTTCCTCTTTGCAGGGGGAGGGAGGGGCAGTACGACCATGGGAACTGGGCTGGACGGGATTTGGGCCCCCGCTCCGGTTGTCAGTTCCACTTTGAGAAACACCGGGAGATGTTGGGGGTGGAGCCTGCGGAGGGGCGGGGTTTGGGGCGGGGAGGGAGGGACTATATAGGGTTGCCAAGTCCAGGTTGGGAAATACCTGGGGACTTCGGGGGTGGAGCCAGGAGAAGGCAGGGTTTGGGGAGGGGAGGGGCCTCAGCATCGTACAATGCCACAGAGTCCACCCTTCAAAGCAGCCGTTTTCTCCAGGGGAGCTGATCTCTGTCAGCTGGAGATCAGTTGTAAAAGCCGGAGATCCCCAGGCCCCACCTGGAGGCTGGCAACCCTAGGACTATATCGGTGTGTGAGGCCATAGAGTCCGCCTACTAAATGGGCCGTTTCTCCAGGTGAATCAGTTTGGTGCAGTGGTCAGGAGCGTGGACTCTAATGTGGGAGAGCCGGGTTTGATTCCCCACAGTCTCCACGTGCAGCCAGCTGGGTGACCTTGGGCCAGTCACAAGTTATTTCAGAGCTGTTCTCTCAGGAGCAGCCCTCGAAAGAGCTCTCTCGGCCGCACCTACCTCCCAGGGTGTCTGTTATGGGGAGGGGAAGGGAAAAGGACATTATAAACTGCTCAGAGACTCCTTCGGGTAGTGAAGGGCGGGATATCAGTCCAATTTCTTCTCTTCCTCTGTCACCTGGAGATCAGGTGTAATCCTAGATCTCCAGCTACCACCTGGAGGTTGGCAACTATCACCCCCACCCACAGGCTATCATCCCCTCCCTGGGCTGCACTGGGACATTTCCTTCCGAGGGACTCAAACTCACATACCCAGTTCCCCCACCCCCCTTTATCCTCACAACACCCCTGTGGGGTAGGCTAAGATGAGACAAACTGGTCTAAGGCCAGGGGCCATTTCGAGGGGGAATGAGCAGGAATGGCGTTCCAGGAGTAACAAGCCCAAGAGTAAGGGACCCAAGCATGCTTGTACACCTGCCCTTTGCTTCCCCAGTCAGCCCGCCACGGTGGGTTCGCTGTGGAAGGGAAGGGCAGGCAGGCAGATATGCCCCCCTTCTCCCCCCCCCCCCCCGGAGCCTTTCTGCTTTTGCGGAGAAACTCAGGGAAGTAGGGGAGCAATTTAAATGCCTTTCTTTCCCTTCCCCATCCGGCCTGCAGCCGCGGGGCACCTGGAGAAGATCAGGCAGGGAACTCAGGCATGCTTGCATGCCTGCCCTTTGTCTGGGGGTGTGGCATATGCAAATAAGTTATGCATTATGCTAATGAGCTCCTGCACCGCTTTTTCTACAAAACAACCCCTGTTATCCTCACAACCTTCCATGGCAGCTCTGCCGGTTGAGCCCAGATCTGAGAGAGCCCATGGAGCGCAATGGTGAGAGTGTTGAACTAGGATCTCGGAGACCCGAGTTCGAATCCCCACTTGTGCCATTAAAGCTCGCTTGGTGTTCTCTGTGGCATTGTACCCTACTGAGGTCCCTGGCCTTCCCTGGCTCCATCCCCAAATCTCCAGGAGTTTGCCGACCTGGATTGGGGAACCCTACCCCCTGTCCCCCACTGGTGGCTGGGGGCAGGGTCCAGACCAATGCTCCCTCTAAGCTGTGGAGTCTTGTGAGCAAAAATTCTACTTTGTGAGCTACTGGCATTAAAACTGTGAGAGAGCGATTTCGCTGCAGCATAAACTAGTTTGCTCTGGAGCCATCCTCCCTGAGCTAAGGCAAAAAGGTGTGAGCCGGAGGCTATAAAACTGTGAGCTAGCTCACACTAACTCAGCTTAGAGGGAACACTGCCTCTAAGCTGTGGAGTCTTGTGAGCAAAAATTCTATTTGGTGAGCTACTGGCATTAAAGTTGTGAGCGAGCAATTTGGCTCCTGTATAAATTAGTTTGCTCTGGAGCCATCCTTCCTGAGCTGAGACAAAAATGTGTGATGATCTGGAGGCTAAAAAACTGTGAGCCAGCTCACACTAACTCCGCTTAGAGGGAATACTGGTCCTGAGAACCCTCAGATGGAGCCTGGGGAGGATAAGGGACCGCAAGTGGGGTACAATGCCACCGAGCCCACCCTTTAAAGCATCCCTTTTCTCCAGGGGAACTGATCTCTGCGGTCTGGAGCTGCAATTCTGGGGGATCCCCAGGTCTTACCTGGAGGCTGGCATCCCTACAAAAAGTGCCTTTTCTCACTCTTTACTCCTTACTGGTATTTTCTACTTGAAGCTCTCCCCACCCCCCAACTCTTTTCAGTGGGGTTTCGGTGGGTTCACGTTACCGATCCGTACTCAGCATCCGTGGGCCATCTTTAATTATTTTCTCCCCCTTAAAAAATTACAGATTTCTTATTAACTAACAACATCAATAATAAATTAGCAACTGTTTATTAAATTATGGGAAGGATTGAAGAACATTGAATATTGATTGAAATCGGGCAATGGCTTTATTGAATAAATAAGAAGCAAGTTAATTGCCTCCTTTTTTATTGTTGGGATAAGAATATTAAAAACAAACGTGAGCCTCGCCAAAACTGTTTTGCAGTTTGTGCATTTTTGCGTTTCACTTCTGTTTAAAAAAACAAAACAAAATCACCCGAGCAGCAATAGCAGATAAGGGAGGGGACAGAGTTTTGCATTATTTTCACCACTGTTTATTTGCCTGAAGTATTTCACTATGACTTCTCACTAAAACAGCACTCAATCGGGTCGGAGCAATACCCAACACATAAAAATCACCAAAACAATAACTAATAAATAAACAAATGACAATAGGTTACAGAGATCTGAAGGTGTTGTGGTTAGGAGCACGGACTCTAATCTGGGAGAACCAGATTTCATTCCCCACTCCTCCACATGCAGCTGCCGGTGTGACCTTGGGTCAATCACAAGTTCTCTCAGAGCTGTTCTCTCATGGGCAGTCCTCGAAAGAGCTCTTTCAGCCCCACCTTCCTCACAGGGTGTCTGCTGTGGGGAGAGGAAGGGAAAGAGATTGTAAACCACTCTGAGACTCCTTCAGGTAGTGAAGGGCAGGGTATAAATCCAATCCTCCTCCTCTTCTTCTTCTATTTACCACACAGTCCTAAGCAGAGTTGACACCATTGCAAGCGTATAAATCTGTTTAGATGTGCTGTTTAGATGTGCTGCACATCCTCTCCTTGGGTCCACGTGAGATTATTTCCACTTGCCATCTAAAAGAGAGACGGTGGCCAGACATATTACCTGCATGCGTTGGAATTCTCCCCTCCTCCTCTTTCTCACAACAGCCACCCTGTGAGGAAGGCCAGGCTCAGAGTTTGCAGTGAGCCCAAGGTCACCCAATAAGCTTCCATGGTAGAATCTGGGATTCGAACGTGGGTCTCTCAGGATCTGGGAAACCCAGGTTTGAACCCACACTCTTCCGTGGAAGCTGGCTGAGTGGCCTTGGGCCAGTCACACTCTCCCAGCAGGGTTGTAGCTAAGTTAATTTTGAATGGTTTTCAATGCAGTTGCGATGACAATTTGCTGTGTCGCCGCTGGCTTATGGCAACCCCGTAGGGTTTTCAAGGGAAGAGATTGCCTGCCATCCAAATACTAGCCAGGGCCGACCCGACTCAGCTTCTGAGATGTGGTGAGAGCGGGCTAGCCTGGACTCCCCAGATTGTAGATATTGTTTTCTTTATTCCATGGTTTTCTTGACTTGGTAATCCAATCTGAGTCTCAGCAAGGAAGGGGGGCTACAAATAAATAAGCACATCTCAAACCGCCTTCCCAGACTGTTTCTCTAGCTGCTTTTTGGCCTGGGCTAGGAGGAAGCCAATTTATATGGTAATGGGGAACAGCCAGGGGGATGAAAGGTTATGTCCTGGGGTACTGGACCCCCACCGAAGCCGTGGGCTTCTCTGAGTCTATCTGAGAGAGCCGAGAGACTTGTCCACAGACAGAAGAAGCAGTTATCAGAAGTCGTCTGCCTGCACACAAAAGCTTATACCCTGAAGGCAATGTTGTTGCCCCTGGACTCAAACTCTGTTCGGTAGGCAGAAAAGCAGGGAGCCCTGGACTCCTCCTTGGGAGAACGGCAGGTTAAAAGCCTCGCCAATAAACCTCCTGGCTGGTCACTCGATTAGATCTGAAGGCCACCTCAGTTTCCGTAAGGAAGGCCCTCCCCTCCCCAAACTCCCCACACCTCAGGCTCCACCCACAAAATCTCCAGGTATTCCCCAGCCCAGAGCTGGCAACCCCAGGGGGACCGGCTCTTATGGCCACTGGGGACTTCTCCCAGAGGGCTGAAGGCCTCCCCACCAGTGTTCCCTCTAAGCTGAGTTAGTGTGAGCCAGCTCACTGTTTTTTAGCCTCCAGCTCACACATTTTTGTCTCAACTCAGGAAGGATGGCTCCAGAGCAAACTAATCTATGTAGCAGCCAAACCACTCGCTCACAGCTTTAATGCCAGCAGCTCAAAAGTAGGATTTTTGCTCACAAGACTCCACAGCTTAGAGGGAGCATTGCTCCCCACCACCCATAGGTGTCAACTTCAGGGGGGCTGGGGAGCTGGAGCCCACCCCCAACTTTTCCAGAATGTGGTGAGCCTCCCCTGGAGACAATGTACTGTCTCTGGCCCGGCCCCAGGCCCCCGGGAAATTGGAAAGTCTATGCCTTTGCACCACCCCACCGCCACCCCACCTGGGCCGGGGGCCCCCTCACAGCATGTGGGAGCTGGCACCTGGCACGCTGGACCTCTCCCTCACCCCCTCTGGTGGGCGAGGTCAGGGGTGGAGCTTCTTTTCCATGGGCATTTTTTACCTAGCTGGGCAGCAGACTCCAGCAGAGCTGCCTAGAAAATTAAGCGAAATAACCCACGTAAATAATCCCTATATATTTTTTGCACTCTGTGTGTGTGTATGTGCCCATGTCTGGAAGCCATGGCAATCTCTGGCGACTCCTACTGGGGCACGAGGACAGTCAGAGAAGTGACTGGATAGCCTGCCTCTGCCCACCCGGCTGGGGAGCTCTCTGGAGGTCTCCCATCCAAAGACTTGCCAGGCTCGGCCCTGCTAAGCTTCCGAGATCTGACGAGATTGTGCTTGCCTGGGCTATCCAGGTCAGGGCAATAATCCGTATATTTCATTCACGTGATATATACAGAAAATGGCCCCTTCTAGAGAAAGTTCATTGGAGTGCTTAGTGTGGGATCTGGGATCGGACTACGTTCCGGGAGTCCCAGGTTCAAAACCCTGCTCTGCCATGGAAACCCATTGGGTCGCCTTGGGTGAATCATTCTCTCTCACCCTAATCACAGGGTTGCTATTGTGGGGATACATGAAGAAGAAGAGGAGATATTGGCTTTCTACCCTGCCCTTCACCACCTGAAGGAATCTCAGAGCACCTTACAATCTCCTTTCTCTTCCCCTCCCCACAACCAACACCCTGTGAGGAGGTGGGGCTGAGAGACTTCTGAGAGAACTGCCCTTGAGAGAACAGCTCTGAGAGAACTTGTGACTGACTCAAGGTCATGCCAGCAGCTGCATGCGGGGGAGCGGGGAATCAAACTCCATTCTCCCAGATTAGAATCTGTGCTCCTAACCACCAAACTGAAGGATTGGATTTATACCCCGCCCCTCACTACCCATAGGAGTCTCAAAACGGCTTACAGTCTCCTTTCCCTTTCCCTCCCAGCAACAGACACCCTGTGAGGAAGGTGGGGCTGAGAGAGCTTTTTTGAGAACTGCCTTTGAGAGAACAGCTCTGAGAGAACTTGTGACTGACCCAAGGTCACACCAGCAGCTGCATGTGGAGGAGTGGGGAATCAAACCCGGTTCTCCCAGATTAGAGTCCGCACTCCTCACCACTACACCAAACTTTCTTTCAAGGATAGGGGAAAGTTGCTGTAAACCATTTGGGATCCCTCATTGGAGAGAAAAGCTAGGGTATAATTATCTACATAAATACATAACACTTCACAAGTTTCTCCTTTTAATAATCACCTCAGTTTTTTGCTACGGATCCCGGATGGATGGATGGATGGATGGATGGATGGATGGATGGATGGATGGATGGATGGAAGGAAAGGAAGGAAGGAAGGAAGGAAGGAAGGAAGGAAGGAAGGAAGGAAGGAAGGAAGGAAGGAAGATATCAAAACAAACAGTTTTGTGAAATCTCCAATGGCAGAACATTATCCAACATAGTCCCACATGGAAGGGATATATCCTGGGATCAATATTGCTTCCAATTCCCAACTTCTCCAAAACAACTTTATCAGGGACTTTTCTTTGATCAGCTGGTAAAATAGAGCCACCTCCATTTACCTACATTAAAGAGCCAGAGTCCAGGAGCACCTTAAAGACTAACAAAATTTGTGGCAGGGGAGGAGATTTTGTGAGTCACCCTGCTCACTTCTTCAGATACCCTGCCCCAAATTTTGTTAGTCTTTAAGGTGCTCCTGGACTCTTGCTCTCTTCTGCTGCTACAGACAGACTAATACAGCGACTGATCTTAATCCATCTACATTAAATGCGTCGTCTTCCATCTCCTGGTAATGATTAGCATCATTTCACGGGGAAATGATGCCAAATTATGTGAGACTCTGGGAGAAAGACTGTGGGGGATTTCTCTGCGAAAGATATTTGGGATGTGATCTGGAGAGCAAAACCATTAACTGTGAGGTATCTCAGCGTTAGAGAAAATGCATTCACCGTGCAATGTAAATGGCAGCTTTCTTCAAACAGGCTCAGCGAGGATTCAGCAAACAAAACAGAGAGGATATGAGGGGAAAGGTGCTTGTTAACCACGGTTGGTGGATTGTCATAAGGCAAGAAGGTTTGGGATTACAGTCTTCTATTATGTAAGGGGGGGAAGTGATTTGAGTCCCTGTTGATTGGGGGGAAAGCAGGGGAAGGAAGGAAGGAAGGAAGGAAGGAAGGAAGGAAGGAAGGAAGGAAGGAAGGAAGGAAGGAAGGAAGGAAGGAAACCACAGAAACCAAAAAAAGCTCTTTTAAATTATACACATGAAATTTGGAGTCTTCCAGTTACGACTGAACTTATTTCCACTTTATTGATGACCATGAAACCGTAGGCTACTTTGCGTCCCTGCTGGGAAGAAAGGTGGAGTAGAAATGAATAAAATAAATAAATGACAGCACACTGGGGTGGAGGGAATTAAAATCCCCATTCATTCAGAGACGGCTTAGCAAATCATGGAGTTATTTAATAATCAATCAGATAGCAGCACGGACCGAAAATAAGAAAAACCCACCCCAAATACTTCTTTGAAAAACTGAACGCTTTTTCATTATGTACTGAAGACAACCTAAACTTTAAACAAACATTGACACATCCTACGTTCCTCTCCATGTATTAAAGCCTATTAATTTTCAGACAGCGTTCAAGATAATTCTGCAAGGATTCCCTGATGTCATATATCAGCCTCGCGATTGCAAATTTATGTATCACTAATATCTATGCACATTTATTTTGGTGGCGTTAGCATTATTAATTTGTTGGTTTCTTCTCGCAATCACTTTTGTATCAGCACTGTTTCTCTGGAAACAAAAGGTTTGTCTTAAAAGAGAGGGGGGGAAATAAGGATGATTAGGTTCCCGAGGCACTAAACAGCAAACCGCTTTGGGTCTCCATGAAATGTACTGTATCAATTAAGTAAACAGACAAATTTCTATTTGATCAAGAAGAGAGACGCTCACCCCAAGCTGCACTAGACCTGTTCACATGTTGCGGTGAATGCACATACATCCTTCATGCATGGGTGTACATCTGTTTGTAAGAAAAAGCAGGCATGCTTTCCTTTTACAAATGAAACCTGGGATCAGCACTTTGATGAATGCTGGGTTTCAAGCACATGTTCGGTTGTCCATGCGTTGACTGTAACGGGAAAATTACTCCACACGTATGTGAAGAAAAGTCAAGTGTCCCCTGTACACAGATTGTACATCCGCTCACTGTGAGCAGAGCAACTGTTGACAATTAATCATATGATGTGTTTGTACAGTTCTGTCACGTTGCCGCTGACTTACGGCGACCCTGCAGGGTTTTCAAGGTGAGAGACATTCAGAGGTAGTTTACTACTGCCTGCCTATGTCTCACGACCCTGGTATTCCTTGGCGGTCTCCCATCTAAGCATTGAGCAAGATCAATCCTGCCTCCAAGATCGGATAAGACTGGGCTTTGCCCAGCGGTTCAGAGGTGGCTTTGCCATTGCCTGCCTCCGCATAGCAACTGTGGACTTTCTTGGTAGTCTCCAGTCCAAGCGCTAACCAAGGCCGACCCTGCATAGCTTCTGAGATCTGGTGGAATTAGGACAGCGGGGGCCATCCAGGCCAAAGCAAGAGACCATTTCTTGCCTCTGCGTAACAACCCAGAGCTTCCTCGGTGGTTCTCCCATCCAAGTAGTAACCAGGGCTGGCCCAGCTTAGCTCCTGAGCTCTGATGAGATTGGGCTATCCAGGTGAGGACAGAGGGCCATCCAGGTGAGGGCAGAGATGAACAGCAGTGGTTTACCTTTTGCAGAACCACCCTGGACCTCCTATGTTGTCTTCCATCCCAGGACTAACCAGGGCCCACCCTCCTTAGCTTCCGAGATCTGATGAGTCAGGTCTAGCCTGGGCCATCCAGGTCAGGATTTCTTAAAAGACAGAGGCTTAGGTTCTTTGCACGCTTACTTATGAGTAAACCACATTTGTGGATTCAGCCGGACCTGATTTCAAATATGCAGGCTTTGATCAGGCTGCAAAAGCTATCGTAAGTGGTATATACATGTGAGACTTCTGAATCTAATCAATAAGCCAGACCTTTGATGAAGCAAAGAGTTCTTTTATTCTTAATGATGGTTCAGGTACTTCATGTTTGTTAGAGATACTTGGTTACAGGCAACAAGGATTAATATACCCCACACAGTCAGGTAAGAGCAGGCACAGGGCCAATCAGAATGAACATGAAAAAAGTGCGAAAACCCCCAACTGTTGATTCTCACAGAAAAGGCGCAAAAGCACTAAAAATTCCCCCCATGCCCCGTAGTGACCTCTACTTGCAATTCGCAGGCCAGGCACCTGGCTTAGAAAATAGTTCAACAGTTCTCCAAGGTTACAACAACAGATAAAACACTCGAGTCTCCGGCCAGAGAAAAGGGAGGTGACGAGGCGAGATAGCCAGACTGTTTATGTGACGCGATGGAATGCAGCAAGCCACCCTCCCGGGGAAAGAAAAGATACATTGAGCAGGACATGCAATAAACCCCAAGGCTAGTTGTAAATTACAGATAGACACACCAGATACAAACAATTAATGGCAGAGACACGGACAGGCTCTGACAATACAGGGCCTTTTTTGTAGACAAAGCCCAGCAGGAACTCATTAGCATAATAGGCCACACCCAACAGCAGAAACTCATTAGCATATTAGGCCACACCTCTGACAGCACAGCTCCCTCCCAGGATTGGCTTCTCCAGGTGCCCCGCAGCTTGCGGGACGCATGGGGAATCTGAGGGAAGGAAGGCCGTTTCTGGATCGGCTTCCCCAGGCACCCTGCCCTGTGGGGCACCTGAAGAACCCGAAAAGGGGAAGCAGTTTAAACTGCCTTCCCTCCCTGGATCGGCTTGGCTTCCCCAGGTGCGCTGCAGCTTGCGAGGCACCTGGGGAACCCGAGGGGGGGGAAGGCTGTAGGCGTGGCCAACTCAGAAGCCAGCCGGAACTCCGTTCCTGTGCGTTCCTGCCCCAAAATAGCCCTGGGTATATAACCCTGAGAGAGAAGACTGCGGCTTCCTATGGAGTCGGATGCTTCCCCCATAAGTGAATGGTCACAGAAGGGGGGCACAACTCCGTCTGCACCACCCTTCAAAGAAGCAGGTCTTTTCAGAAAATGATTCCCCAGAGCCGTATTTTCTTCAGAAATCAGATCTTTAAAGGGAAAAAAAATCGTGCTGTCAAGACCACTGTTTACAAAATGCATCCGTTTCTCGCCCTTAATAAATTTTATCATATCTCTAATATCAAAGCACAAGTGATTAAATACGCACAGTTTCTCGAAAGAGCAAATGACATTTGACAATAAAGGTAAGAGAGAAAAACTATGGGCATAGAGGGGGTTCTTCCCTTGCATTTTTGTTCTCTCACACTATTTTTTTTTTCCTGTGAAGAGAACTCTCTTTATGAATCACTTTATTCTTTTCAATAAGATACTGTCTCTGCAATCAGGGATGATAAATGACAAATAATTGTAAACCTGATATTGGTTTTCAATATTGAATTTATCATGCTGTCCTCTTAACACATATTAAATACTTTAAAGAATTTATATATTTGTTGGGTAACTTCAAGAATTTCCCCCCCAAATAAGTAAAATTTATTAGTTTTCTAGTTTGGGGGAATCTCAAAGTCGACAACATCATCAATAATACTGAATGATGGCACCAATCTACTTTCCTGCTAATCCCTTTTTGCTAATCCAAAGAACCCAAATCAAATAACATATATTAGATTTAGGTGCTGAGACCAAAGGAAACAAAATTAGAAAGACAAGCCCTACACTGCACAGAGTTTTTACCCAAGTAGAAAAGCAAAAATCCACGTGGCAAGGAGGTTAAACAAGAGATCGCTAGTCAGCCATGAAGCTAACCAACCTTGCAGGGTTCTTGATGCAGGAGTCATTTTGAGCAGGAACGCGCAGGAACGCTGTTCCGGGAGTAACAAGCCCAGGAGCAGGCACATATGGCGATGCACTGTGGGAAAAAGCAAAAGCACACTAATTTAATCTGTATTTTCATGCTCATTGTAGGGTACCTTCCCTGCAAGAGCAAAAGAAACCTTAAGTGTCTTTAGTCGAAGTGTAAAGCTGGCTTGCCAGCTCTGAGTTGGGAAATACCTGGAGATTTTTGGGGTGGAGCCTGAGCCGTGGGTGTCGCCTTCTGACACACATCTGGTGGTGTCAGGGGGTGTGGTATATTCAAATAAGTTATGCTAATGAACGCCTGCGCCTCTTTTTTTTACGAAATGACCCCTGCTGAGAGGATAAAATAGAAGAGGGGAGAGACATATGAGCCATTTCACAGCGCAATCCTAAGAAAAGTTATGTTCCTCTACGACCACTGAAGTGAATGTTTGGCATTGTGCGGTGAAGCTCTTTGGAGGAAGGGAGAGATGGAAGTATCTGAAAGACAGAAAAGCCCAGGCATGTTCAGTGATGGATCTTGTATTTACCGAAATATTTCTGCACTGCCTTTCTTCACGCATAGTGAACACCCAGGATACTTTACAGCGAGGAATGCAACCGTTTTCGGTCAGCAGTATAAAAGCCAGCAGCCCAAAATGAGAAGAACGATACAATTGACTTATTTAAATTAGAAATTCTTTTAAACGGAGCTGCTTCGCTCAGCCAGTGGAATTCGAAAATGGATGGGGTTGCCCGGATTGTACCGGTGCTTTGGCAGTTGCCGGTTACGCTCTTGGGAGACTGAAGAGTGCTCTCTTCCCGCTGAAGCGGGCTTGAGGGGTGCAAGAAGAACACCCGTCGGTGGGGAAGGACGTCAGGAGGGGTGGGGAGGCCAGAGGAGTGGAAACTGGGTCCAGTTTCAGCCCAGGAGCAGGAGGGCTGGGAGCTGCCGTTGAAGAAAGTCCCTGAAGGAAGACTCTGGACAAACAGACTGAGAACAGTTTGCCTGCAATAGCATCTGAGATGACTCACCAGAAATTACCAAACCTGAAAAAATAATTTGGGCATGAGGAAAGAAGATGGCACAATCCGGGGCTGAACCGGAGCCAGAGCTCACCAGAAGACTAGTCAGCAGGGGCTTTTGCAGCC
Source organism: Lepidodactylus listeri (assembly GCA_029233225.1). NCBI lineage: Eukaryota > Metazoa > Chordata > Lepidosauria > Squamata > Gekkonidae > Lepidodactylus > Lepidodactylus listeri. The sequence continues at coordinate 5,238,835 of JARCFY010000021.1, read as the reverse complement.
CGAACGCCATTCCTGCAGCCTTAACAAACCCACATCCCTCTGATGAAGCCCCTCCCATTTCCCAGAAGTCCGTGAGAGAGAAGCCATGACAGTTGAAGATGGCTTCCCATGCAGCAGGGGGAGTGGGAAATGACCTTCATTGTAGGGATCTGTGGGAAAATTAACTCCTGGAACCTCTGAGGCTCATGCATAGCTTTGGTTGCCAGCCTCCAGGTGAGGCCTGGAGATTTCCAGGAATTACAACAGATCTCCAGACAACAGAGATCAGTTCCCCAGGAGAAGGTGGCTGCTTTGGAGGGCAGGCCCTGTGGCATTATACCCCACTGAGAGCCCTCCCATCCCTGAGCCTTGCCCTCCCCCCAGGCTCCCACTCCAAATTTCCAGGAATCTCCCAGCCTGTAGTTGGCAACCCAAGACCTAGCCTAGAATGTACGCTCGCTAAAATGCTTTCAGATGAACAGATGATGAGCTGGGAGCCTCCAGACTGGGTCAGACCTGATGTCAATAAACACGTAATGAAATCACTTTCTTTATAGTCCGCCTTTCCCACTGAGACTCAGGGTGGATTACAGAATATAAAACGTTACACTCAAACAGCCTAAAATAGCCAATGTACAATGCAATAGGATTATGGAGTAAGGGAATGATACAAATAAGAAACAGGGTCAGGTATACTAGAAACAGAAAGTGGATGTCACAATTAAGAGGGTGCTGTAAAATCGGGGGATTCCTGCAGGAATTATTGCAGTGGGCTACAGTCCTGGTGGCTGAAAGTGCCGTCGAGTCGCCCTGACCTGGATAGCCCAGGCAAGCACAATCTCATCAGCTCTCGGGAGCGAAGCAGGGCTGACCTTGGCAAGTCTTTGGATGGGAGACCTCCAGAGAGCTCCCCAGCCGGGAGGCCAGAGGCAGGCAATCCAGCCACTTCTCTGCATGCCCTCAGTGCCCCAGTAGGTGTCACCAGAGGTCCCCCTCACTTCCAGGCACACAAACACAAACACAAATGCAGAAAGAGAGACAGAGAGACTGGATTTGTACCCCGCCCTTCACTCAGAGTCTCAGAGAGGCATACAAACTCCTTTCCCTTCCCCTCCCCACAACAGATACCCTGTGAGGGAGGAGGGCCTGAGATAACTCTTTCGAGAATGGCTCTTGAGAGAACAGCTCTGAAAGAACTTGTGACTGACCCAAGGTCACACCAGCAGCTGCCTGTGGAGGAGTGGGGAATCAAATCCAGTTCTCCCAGATTAGAGACTGCGCTCTTAACCACGGAAGGAAGGAAGGAAGGAAGGAAGGAAGGAATTGCTGTCGAGTCTTAGCCGACTGATGGCTTCCCTATAGCAGGGGTCCTCAAACTACGGTCCGCGGGCCACATGCGGCCCACCGAGGGCATTTTTCTGGCCCGCCGGGTGTGCCACTGCCTGTCCTCCAGTTCCCAGCAGCACACAAAAGCAGCGGAAAAATTGCAGCCGACTCGTCCCGGGCCACATGACAAAGCCCCACCCCCCTGCTTCCAGTCAGCCAGGAGGAGGCAAAAGGAAGACTGGAAGAGGGTAAGTGTGGGGTGGCAGGCGCTCCGGCTGGCCCCAAGTCTCCTGCGCCAGTCCCAAGAGCCGGGCGGGGGTCTTTTTCGAGGCTTTTTGTGCTGCTGGGAATCGGAGGGGGAGAGAGAGAGAGAGAGAGAGAGAGAGAGAGAGGGAGAGAGGTTTCTCTTTCCCATCATGATGCCTGCAGTAGTGGAGTTTCAGGGAGAAGCAGCTGGAGGCTTGCTGCCTTAAAAAGTTTTTGAGGATGCCGTTTCTTTGTTTCTTCGGAGAGGGAAAGAAAACAGCCCCGTCAAGGGTGCCTTGCTTGCGCGCGCACCCCCCCCCCCCCCCCGGTGCGCCTTTCCTACCCGCAAAATAACATCTGAAATCTCCAACCAGATCTAGACTAACTGATGCACGCTTGCATCACTTGTTACGACTAGCAGTGACAAATATGGAACCGGACACTGACCATCTCATTAGCCAGAAGCAGGGCCCTAGTTCCCATTGAAATACTGGTAAGTTTGTTGATTTAACTTTACTTGTTCTTCATTTTAAATATTGTATTTGTTCCCATTTTGTTTTTTTACTTCAAAATAAGATATGTGCCGTGTGCATAGGAATTTGTTCATAGTTGTTGTTTTTTTTAACTAAAGTCCGGCCCTCCAGCGGTCTGAGGGAAAGACTGAAGGCGATGGCTGAAGGAAGTGGGTTGATACTGGTCTAGAATGTCAGATGTAAAAACGCCCTAAGAAGGCCCATGAACAGGCAGCCGCTGGTCTCACCTAATTGCAGGGGGGGGGTTTCCTTCAGAAGGTTTTCTGGGATGAGTAAAGCTGTCGGACTGGTGGAGCAGCTGGTGCCGAGGGGGCTTTGGTGGGATCGTTAGACTAAACCTGGTAACCCGAGGAGGGTGGGGGGACCAGTGTTCCCTTTAAGCTGACTTAGTATGAGCTAGCTCTCAGTTTTTTAGCCTCTGGCTCCCAGATTTTGGTCTCAGCTCAGGAAAGATGGCTCCAGAACAAACTAATTTATGCAGCAGCCAAATTGTTCACTCCCAACTTTAATGCCAGCAGCTCACAAAGTAGAATTTTTGCTCACAAGATTCCACAGCTTAGAGGGAGCATTGATGGCCACAGTGTCTTGAACTGAACTTGGTAACTGATTGGTAACCAGTGGAGTGTCTAAATAATGGGTATGAAATGTGCCCCCCCCCAATGACCAATAGTAACTGGGCTGAGGCATTCCGCACTAACTGGAGTTGACTTCAATGGCAGCCCCGTGGTGAGTGCATTGCAGTAGTCTAGCCTCAGTGTAAATTCTCGGATTACATCATCTGGTCAGTGGAGCAGAATCTGCTGCACCCTGGCTTCTGGATCTTTCTAGTCTAAACCTTGGACAGGGTCCAAACACAGAGGGACAGAGACTGGGAAAGGGTTGTACGGTGAAAGAGGTAGTCGAAAGACCAGGTAAGTGTAGGAACTGTATGCAAACGAAGCACAAGGGAAATTTCACATTTGCAGGAGATTAAAGACTTCTGCAACAGACCAGTCAAACTGGCCAGCTTTACCCCCCTCCCAAAAAAAAACACTTGCTGTTCCACTCCTGTTGCCATTTTCCTTTGAGCCTTTAAAGTCCAATTTTTAATATGTAAATGTAAGTGGTGGTTGTGTACAGATTGTTTCAAAGCTTGCTTCCCCCTCCCATATGCAGAAAGCAGATTGGTGGTGTGAAAACAGGTTGCTTCGTAGAAGACTGTAAGAGCAGTCTTTATATGTGGGAACAATGGTTCATAGTCACTTTTATTTTTAGCAAGAGAACGCTTCCCCCCTTGGGGAGGCATCCTCTGTGGAGCTGAAAACCTACTGTGGGACCAGATGACCCCTTATCCCCACTCCCCACTCCTTCCTTTTGATCTGCCTGCCCTCAGACAGAAGGGAAGAAGGAGATCTGCCAGGTAAACCATCTGTCTTCATTATGTCCTCGGATGGATTCCAGAGCAAAGCTTCGGAAGAATATGCCAAGTAGAAAAGTCTACACGCAAAAGCCCCTTCCGAATGCAAACTGTTCTCATTTGATATTAGGGACTGCGGAGGGAATGTGGCCTCTTTGCTCTTTCCCCCTTGGGTATTTCTTTCCCCCCCTTGCCCTGCAGCTGACTTCTGCCAGGCTAACTCCTCACTTTCCCTGCAGACTGGGGAAAACCTCACAAATTAAGTTGCAGAAACCAACAATGGTCTCTCTCTCTTATCTCCGGCTGAATTATTTATTCGTTCATTCCGTTTGTTCCGATCCGAGATCGGCCCCAACGCCAGCATAACAGCGCAAGCTAAGCACAAATAAAACATGTGAAAACAATAACAATCCTTACGCTCATTAAGCACTGGTTTCAGTGATACGAGGCAGTTAATACAAAGATTTCGGCATCAGCTTCCTTATCGACTGAGCCAAAGTGCAAAATCTGGCCGCCTTAAGAATGGGTTTGTTGATGCGCTCTGCAAGGACAACGAATACACAAAAAATATCAGATTAACAGAAGTCAAATGGTCTTAGAAGGAGGTTTGTCAGGTCTTGGAAGCTAAGCAGGGCCAGTCCTGGCTAGTATTTGGAAGGGCGACCTCCAAGGAATACCCGAGTTCTGACGCAGAGGCAGGCATTGGCCACTTCTGAACATCCCTTTGCCTTCAAGCCCCACTAGGGGTCCCCAGAAGTCAGCTTGACTTGACAGCAAAGTCAAGAGTTGCACTTGGGTTGTCTTAAGCATGCCATTCTCTCCTAAGTTGGGATCCCCAAACTTTTTGAGCTTGTGGGGGCGTTTTAGAATTCTGACACAGTGTGTGGGGCACAGCCACAAAATGGCTGCCCTGGCAGGCGGAGCCAGCCACAAAATGGATGCCACAGCTTACCTTCAGCTGCACAGTGAAGATCCTGCCGCCACAGCAAAGTTTTTAAAAATTGGCACAGCCCATCAAATCCCCAGTGGCCAATCAGAAACCTTGCTGGGCAAAAGCCCCACTGGGCACTGCCCTCTTTCTAAAAACACTTGGCAGATGGGGACCACTGTCCTAAGCTAACCCACCTCACACAGCTGGGGTGAAGATGAAGGGGGAAAGTATCTGTTAGAACCCACCCTAGACTCCTAAGATATGGTTTGACGGAAATCTCAGCACAGTGAGGTAGCAAGCTAGAAAGAGGAGGGTCTCTGTGGGAACACGTTATAGCTCATTTGCATTATTGAGAGAGGCCGGGGAGAATACAGCAGGGCTTCAGGCCAAGAGAAACCTTTGTACCTGGAGAAAACAGCAATAGCTTTACCGCAGAGCTCTTTCCGTTTTTACATTTGCATCGGTGCTGAACAATAATAAAGGCTGACTCAAAAAAAAAAATAAAGACCACAAGAAAATCCTGTGGGTACATAATGGAAATGTTGTTATGGACTTTTGTGAGCATAAATAGTTTTCAGAATGAAATTGTCAAGGCCGGAATCCGTGCGGCGTGCCGAGCAGAGTCATGTTAATATTCAAGAGGGCCTCGACCAGTATGGATTTCCGCCGCCTTCTCCAGCCCGCTGCTTGGTAATTTCCATTTTTTTAATTATCTGGCACATGGGGAGCCATTCAGTGGAGAATTGGGGGGGGGGGGAGATAACTCAGAGGGTGCAGGGGAACAAAAGACAGAAGGGTGTTCTTAAATTCCTAAAGAGAAAATAGTGAGCGTGAGAAACACCCCGGAGAGAGAGATGGACAAACCTGTCCAGAAATTCTTCTGCTAACAGGGGCTTTCAGAAGAGAACATTGAGATGACCTGGTGCCAGGGAAGGGAGAAATGCTCGAGATCACATGCTGCCATTGTGAATGCAATGACTTACAGTTATTAGTCAGTTAATTAATTAATCCCTTGGTAAGTATAGCATTAATCCTATAGCAAATGTCATCTACGGACTTGTTTTCAGCTCCTGATAAAGAGTGCGTTCACAGGGATCAGTTACTAAAAATTCGACAACGTTCCCTGAGCTACCTTTTGCTTGAACAAACAACGTTAACGCATCAAACAGTGTTCCCTCTAAGCTGAGCTAGTGTGAGCTGGCTCACAGTTTTTTAGCCTCCAGCTCACACATTTTTGTCTTAGCTCAGGGAGGATGGCCCCAGAGCAAACTAAATTATGCAGCAGGCAAATTGCTCGCTCACAGCTTTAATGCTAGGAGCTCACAAAGTAGGATTTTTGCTCACAAGACTCCACAGTTTAGAGGGAGCGCTGCACACCGGCACCTTTTAACCGTGATAAAAGGAGGGGTGTTCTTCCCTCGGTGTTCAACACATTCATCGAAGCTGACAGGGTAAAGGGAGCAGAGCATTGTTACCCCTAAAATCATTGCATAAGTGAGGGTATGATGAGACTGCTGCAGTCGGAGTAAGAAAGAAAGAACTTCCCGAGAGAAGACGACCAGAATATAAAGGAGGCCTCGAAGGCGTCTTGCCATTTTTCATGTGTGTTCTTGGTATTTTGCCAACATGCCATCAAAGTGACCCTAGACATTTCCCCCCTCATTTTTTAACACAGAATCAATTATTACAAAAATGGTGCGAAAACGTTTTGCTTTGGGAACGAGCTACTGATAGGGGACCAGAGACTGGCTCTGAGGCTCATAGGCAGTAAAACCGGGAGGACGAGGACTTGGCTGCCTCCCTGCCGGAGACACTCGGCTCAGCGGATGACCTCCGGCAAGTCATTTGACCTTCATGTGCCTTATCCAGTTCAGCTGGGAGTCTGCCAAAGGAACGCCGGCCTTGGTGGGATGCCCGTCCCGCTTCTGCCTGAGTGAACACCAGCCTTAAAAATGCAAGTGGAATGACACAGCTTTTTGCGCTCTGCAAAGATCAGCAGCTCAGTCTGTCCCCCTGCTCCCCTGCTCCTCCTGGAATACTGAAGGCAGGTGAATGTCGTTTGTTCATGTGCTTTCACCTGGAGACGCTAGGTTTTGATTCTTCTTCAGGAAAGTGCATAAAGAACAGATGGGGTGGATCTGTGTACAGGAAAGGAAGGAAGGAAGAAAGGAAGAAAGATTAACCAAGGAAGGGAAGCATGTTACATTTATTTTGCACAATACTGTATTCATCCAAGACTCCGGGTTTTGTTTTTCAAAAGATTGGAGAACAAGCTTCATAGGGGGCCAGGTCCCCCACTGGCCACCGGCAGGAGATTGGGTCAGGTAGAGTTGCCTGATCCAGGTTTGGAAACTCCTGGAGATTTGGGGATGGAGCCTGGAGAGGACAGGGACCTTAGTGGGATACAGTGCCCCAGAGTCCACCCTCCAAAGCACCCATTTTCTCCAGGGGGAGCTGATCTCTGTAGTCTGGGGATGAGCAGCCATTCCAGGGGGTCCCCAGGCCCCACCTGGAGGCTGGCAGCCCAAATTCTTGGGAAGGGCTTAGAAAATGGATGTGGGTGGAGGGGGGGTGGGAGCAGCTGACAATAATGCGCTACAGGAGGCAAGAGGCTGTCCAGGGTCCTGAAGTGCCATGCACTGAACACCCCACAGAACGGGCATGGACTTTATCCGCACACTCAGCGACAGGGGGCCCAGGATCCTGTGGCGCAAACATCAGTTTTGTCAACCCAGTTGGTGGACTGTGTAAAAACCGATACATTATGCAAACAGCACAGTCCCAAGTTCGTTGTCTCTGTTTTAACTCGAACGACTACCGCTTATTCCTTACTCAACGGAGGGTGACTTATATGTCATCGCTGTTATAAATAATTTGCTTTCATTCCCCCCAAGGAGCCTTGAAATGCATTTTTTGTTGTTTTTCCAACCTTGGGGAAAGGAGGCAGAAATAGTGTAATTTCATTCCTTATACCCTTTACAAAGCTTCAGTCTCTGTGGTTTTTCCCCTTAAAGCAAACTACCACTTTTAAAAATGTAAGAGCAGCATTCAGAACCCGGAAGCCCGGGGAGGGGGGGAGGGGGAACTGGGTGTTAAGTTTTGGAATCTGAAGAATGCTTAGTCATGGCTGCTGCTACCAGTGGCTGAAGAAATTAGGATAAAGCATCTGGATTTCACAGCACGTACAAACAGACCTGCATCTTGCCAGTCATCCATCTATAGACAGTTCGAGGGTTAAAGCAGCCTCCATCCCCATTTCTGATTATCTGCCCCAGTATGTTTTCTGAAACTGTTTTGGATGCTTTGGTACATGTTACAAAGTTCAGCTGGTAACGGAGGGGGTGGGGAGAGATGCCCTCAACCTTGCGATCTTCAGCAGTGACGTTCGAGTGAAAACTGATGGATTCCTTTTTAGCCACCCTATCATGAGAAATTAAATAAGGAGGCAATCGACCTCCACTGAACTCTTCCCCGTTGTCATTTGCTGTACAAATGAGATAGGAAGAGTTTTCCTGGGAGGGTTAGAGATGTGCACTGAAATGCAAGGGAAGAAAAATAATAATCGACCAAGGGAGGTTTCACCTTGAAAGGCTAGAATGGACCTGCTTCTCTACTCTTTCTTGTGAACACAGGCAAGGCCAAAGTGGGAAGGAAACAAAATACATTGTTTTGGCATGTTTTAGTCAACCTGCACACCTTGTTGTGTTGCCTGCTTTGGGGCTATCCTTGAAGAGTGTTCAAAGACTGCAGCTAGTTCAGAATGCTGCGGCTAGACTGCTGATCGAGGCCAGCTATGGGGAGCCTGTGACACAGATACTACAGCAATTACCCTGGCTACCAAGCTGCTCTCAAACCCAGTTCAAGGAGTTGGTTTTGACCTTTAAATCCCTATAGGGCTTCAGACCAGGGTATCTGGGGGACAGTTTTCTCCCAGTTGTTCCTGCCTGGGAATGAAAAACACAGAGAGAGGCTGTCCTAACTGTCCCATCAACCAAAGAAGCTTGTTTGGCGGAGACAGGGCCTTTTCAGTGCAAGCCCCATGATTATGGAACAACCTCCCTAGGGAGTTGGGCCTCGCCCCCTCGCTTGTGATTTCAGGAGGCAGTTGAAGAGGGCTTTATTTAGGACTTGGCTTGGTTATGTTGACTAGCAGTCAGAAGTAAAGACCTTTTGGGGGGAAATTATTGAAATTATCAGAAAAGTATGCAATATAACACTAACTATAGACTTTAATCTAATGATGTTAAGTGCAATAGGAAGCCAGTTATTGGATAGGTCTATTCAAAATCTAGTCAAGGCTATGATACTGGCGGGAAAGGCGGTCATTGCTCTGGATTGGAAAGACAAAAGTAAATGGACAATAGAAATCTGGCACAACTATTTGTTTGACTTTATACAGTCAGATATTGTGGCGTCAATCAACAAAGGAATATCATGGGAAGAAAAATCCACAGAAATCAAGACCAGATGGAAGACCTACCTAGACTGGATATTGAAAGAAAGAAAGACAGACATTCAGTGGAAGATTAAGACTTTGTGCCCATGGCTGGGAGGAAAAGACTATGATTAAAAGGGAGGGAGGGTATTGAAGGGGGATAAATGTAAATAACTATAAATATTTGATGTAACAGACAAAACAAATAATAATAAATAAATAATTGTATTTTAAAAAAATGTTTACCAGCAGTCACGATTGTTGATTTTAAATCTTGTGCTTTTTTTTATGTTTATATGTATTTTGTTTCGTGTCTTTTATCTATGTTGTAGGCCGCCTTGGGCTCCATAAGGAAGAAAGGCGGTGGACGTTTTGTATAAATAAATAAATAATACAGGGTTTAGGACTCTCTCAGGCGGTAATGCAAATGCTCTGATTTCATGGGTTAGTAGGCGCAGCTCACATTCAGATTTTACTGTTGGCAACAGAACGAACTACATGCAAACTGGCTTCCAAGGCCCCTTCTCTTGCGGGCTGATTCACTGCAGGTTAACTCAGGAGTAAGCCCCCTTCCATTTGATTCAGCTGACATGAAGGGTGCGATCCTGGACAGAGTTCAGCAGGCCTTCGGCCTGTGCATAGGATTGGCGGTGGAGAGGGTCATCAAGTCACAGCTGACCTATAGTGATCCTCAGGGGTCCGTTGGAGCGGGAGCGCACAGGAGCGCAGCTCCGGGAGTGAGGAGCCCAGGGGGCGGGCACATGACCAAGCCCCGCCCCCTCCTCGGCTTCCCCGAGCAGTACAGAGGCGCAGCGCCCCGGGGAAAGCCCTGCCAGGGTCTTTATTGCTTTTAATGTTTTGTTTTAATATTGATAATTTTATCATTGTTCCTTTTATGACTGTGTGCTGCTTTTCCAGAGACTTGCTCAAGGTGGCATATGAATTTTCTAAGTATACCATTTTTTATCTGGGCACATGGCACATAAGTACTGGAGAAATTTCACCAACCCTTCAGCAGCTTCCACCCCATCAGTTTGGTGTAGTGGTCAGGAGTTGGACTCTAATCTGGGAGAACCAGGTTTGACTCCCCACTCCTCCACATGCAGCTGCCGGTGTGACCTTGGGCCAGTCACAAGTTCTCTCAGAGCTGTTCTCTCATGAGCAGTTCTCAAAAGACCTCTCTCAGCCCCACCTACCTCACAGGGTGTCTTGTTGTGGGGAAGGGAAAGGGAAAGGGATGGGTGGTGCACATGTCCTGGGTATCTCAAGTCTACTTGAAACCTGGTGGTTTCAAGGGAGCAGGAAGAGAATGAGGGTGTGTTCTTGACGCTTATTTTTATTGCACCAAGTATTGGATGGGGAAGGGAATGGAGGAAGAGCAGGTCAGTTTCACTCACCTGTGGAGTGGAGCCTGAGGGGTGGGTGTTGCCTTCTGACACACTTCCGGTATGTTGGGGGTGTGGCATATGCAAATGAGTTATGCAAATGAGTTATGCTAATGAGCTCCTGCACCTCTTTTTCTACGAAATGACCCCTGGTGATCCTGTAGAGTTTTCAAGGCAAGAGAGGAACAGAGGTAGCTTGCCATTGCCTGCCTCGGTGTAGCAACCCTGGGCTTCCTCAGAGGTCTCCCGTCCCAGTACTAACCCGGGCCAACCTTGCTTATCTTCTGTGATCTGACCAGATCAGGCTAGCTTGAGCCATCCAGGACAGGGCAGAGATAAACAGCTGAAGTTTGCCACTGCCTGCCTCTGCGTAGCAACCTTGGGCTCCATTGGTGGTCTCCCACCCAAGTGTTAACCAGGGCTGACCCTGCTTAGCGCCTAAGAACTGACCCAGGTGAGGTCATGTATAGGATTAGTCTGGAAGAAAAAGACAAGCAACACACAGCTTCAGCTTGGCAATGAAACGCGTTAATCCATAGGAGGGAAAGAAAGTCAATTTTGGTTTGGAGAGTGCTGGAGAGGGGAGGGGGGAATTCCCTGAATTGTTCCTCTTCTGGCCTCCCCCCAGCTATTTAGTAGAAGGTCCATTTCAGAGTGCAAAAGTAGCAGACAGAGAACACGGCCGGTGTTGCATATTTATGGGACTCTCCAGATACACAGAAAAACATGGCTTTGTAAATTAACAGGGGTGGTGGTGGATAAATCTTCAAACAGTCTGATTCAGACACAGATTTCTCCAGAAAGGATAGAATCCTACGAGCAAGCCTAGGGGAGAGGAATCAGCCTACTCAAAATATACAAAACAAGAATGAAGAGCTACGAGATACTCTTGTGCAACCACTAATTTATTTATTTGTTTGTTTATTATTTAATTTATACCCCGCTCTTCCCGCAAGGCAGGCTCACGGCAGTTTACATTCATTAGTACATAGTACATAATAGTAAATAACAGTTAAAATCCAATAAAATTATCTAAAAACAATTCAGTTACAACAACAACAATTATAATAATATGCTGTCGGTGTTTCACTAACTACAGAAGTGTGCACTACTAGGGAGTGCATACAAGAGCTAACAATTTTTTTACTCAATGTTCTTCATAGATCACACTGTGATACAAGCCGGCCATCTGAGCCGCGGGTTCGTTGGTGGGGATACTGGAGGTGGCTCCTAGTTGAAAGCCTGGTGGAAGAGCTCCATCTTGCAGGCCCTGAGGAACTCTAAGAGGTCCCGCAGGGCCCTAATCTCTTCCCTGGGCGTGTAAGAAAGGGCCACAAGAACTAAGCCTTTAGGCAACCCTCCTTGCCCTCCCTTCTTGTGACTTGCCTAAGTTCACAGAATCTGCACTGCTGTCAGATGGCCATCCAGCCTCTGCTTGAAAACCTCCCATGAAGGAGAGCCCACCACCTCCTCCCGAGGAAGCCTGTTCTACTGAGGAACCGCTCTAACTGTCGGGAAGTTCTTCCTCATGTTGAGCCAAAAACTTTTTGATTTACTTTCAACCTCTTGGTTCTGGTCTGACCTTCTGGGGCAACAGAAAACAACTCCCCACCATCCTCTATGTGACAGCCCTCCAAGTACTTGAAGATTGTTATCATATCCCCTGTCATGGGCTGGGTGCCAGTAGGTCAGGAGCCGAGTTGGAGTCTGAGACAGTCCAAGGTCAAGCCAAATCAAGAACGAGTTACCAAGTCCAAAACACAAGCCGAACGCAGAGTCAGCCCAAGCTGAGGTCAGAGAGGGAAACTCACAAGCAAACCAGTCCAAGGAGTCAACCAAAAGCCGAAGTCAAACAGAACTGGAGTCTCAAGCCGAAGTCAGACAGAGCCGGAGTCACGAGCCAGAAAGTCCAGAATCAGGTTTAGCTGATACAAGCCGAGCGGGTGCAGAGCTTAGCCAGAATGACTTGTTGCTAGCCCAAGTTGTTAGTCTTTGTGCTGTGCCTAAATACCCAGCCACTTCCTGTGCTTGTTAGCAGCTGGCAGGGAGGTCCCGGCTCCCTCTAAAACTCAGGGCTGAGTGATCTGCAACTACGCATGGGTGCCTCTTTTCTCCTAGCAGCTAAGTCTTGCCTGGATCGTGACCTTAGCTGTTCCACCCAGGAGGTGAAGCAGGTGGGCTTGAGCTTTGCTGTGGTTCTGCCGGATTAGAGTCCATGCTCTTAACCACTCACCAAAGGGGCTCTCAAAAAACATGACTGACAATTTGGGCTTTCTGCCTGCCCCAACTGAGCCAATATCAGCTGTGTCTCTCTTTCACTGGGGTCTGGCAGGCCATGATCTCCTCCCATTACCACCTCCGTAGTAACCTCAGCAGTTTCCAGCATGGGATTCACACTGGGAGGGAACAGGGAAGGTTCTCCACTGGCTGCACATTTGTGTTCAAACAGGGGAAGGACACCGTTCCCCTTATCACAGCCGTGTGGCCACAAGCCATGCAGATTACTGGCAGGGGGGAGATGGAGAAGAAGGGCTGACGGTATGCACAGTAGCAAGCAACAGTGGTGGACCTCAGGAATGCTACAGAACAGATGGCTACAGGGAAAGTGCTAAGCAACATGCTTCAGATACCCCTGAGAAGCTCATTCCTGGCAATTGGTTCTGATAGTGCAACATCTCAGCTGTGCTGGAGACTCCTCTCAGGGCTTACTAGCTAACCGCAAGTAGGGTTCCCACCTCTGGGCTGGGAAATACCTGGAGATTTTGGGGGTGGAGCCTGGGGAGGTGGGGTTTCCTAAGGGGAGGGACCTCAGGAGGGTATAATGCCACAGAATCTACCTTCCAAAGCTGCCATTTTCTTTAGGGGAATGGCTCTCTGTCATCTAGAGATCAGTTATAATAGCGGGAGATCTCCAGGCCCCATCTGGAGGTTGGCAACCCTAGCTGCAAGCATTGTGAGAACCCATTCCCCATGGCATGCTGAGCTGCTGCTGTGTGGCCTTTTTCTGCGGTCTTTCCTGCCCTCTCCTCTATGGCTGGTTTCAACACCAGGAGTAACAGAGGATCCCAGATAGCCCGGTGAATCTTTCCCCGGCATGCCCTGTGGGGCATGGGGTTGGAAGACTACTCCGCAGGGGGTGAGGGGTGCATTCCAGACCTTCCTCTTCTTGTTGCCACTCAAAGTTATCTTTGCTTTCCCCCAGTTTTCCTCCTGGTGGGATTTGAGCCCCTCACTCCAACTTCCTACAAGATAGATCCAGGAGGTCAACTTTGTTGGTCGTAAAGATGCCACTGGACTCTAAATTTGTTCCAGTTTCCTACATGAGTGTTTTCCCCCACTGAGCTACTGGGATGTGACAGAGATGCCTTCTGGGAATGTCTTGCTGTGTTTTCTTCTCTCGCTGCCATCCTCAGCTCTGAGGTCCCCCCCCCCCTCTTGCTTTGCCAAAAGCGTCTCCTTGGGGGCATTTCCCCTCCCAGCTCTGGGAACGGAACCCTTGAATGGAAGAGACCATCGTGGTTAGCATGTTCCGGTTTGTTCTGAAAAATATCTGGTTTACATTTTGGAGAAGGGTTTGAGGAAAGTAGCAGGAAAACTTGGGCTTTTTGCAAATGAGCAGGAGAAATCCAGCCCCTGTATTAGTGAAATAGTGACTCCCTGTGACAATACTGGAAAATGCATCCTTAAAATTAATAAACAGAGTGGGGGGAAGCACACTATCCAACTAACTTAATACCCCAAAGGAGCCCTTTATTAATGCAACTGGGATTCTGTGAGACTGCCAGCCTTCGATTCTTGCTTTCGTAAACTGAACAGATCTCACGGTGGAGTATCCCAGAGCAGTTCCTTTTGTCTTTCCTGGAGTTGACTCCATTCGGTTTAATTTTCCATATGCAAGGAAAGATATTTGTCTTTCTCGAACAGATCGGCGGAGGGAAGTGGGGGGGAAGCATCTGTAATATCTGAAAGACGTAATTTGAAGTACAAAACAGTCGCCTGATTAAAATGTCAAAAAATGATATATCACAGCTATGTTTATGCGAAAAGTGGCGGTGCGGATTTCTCAGTGGATTTATTTATCTTCTTTATTTAATAATTGATAATAATGACTCCCGCGCGTCACCCAAAACTGAGATACTAATCCATTCAAAATGACAGTTTTTGTCTTTCCCCCCTCTCTCTCCAGCGCCGTCAGTCTCCTGTTTTGGTTTATCCATGAGTAGCTGAGCAATCCTATTCTCATATCACACCCCCAAGGCAAGAGTTGATTGTTCCCGAACCTCTTTATGCCAATGGAGTTTAGTGCCTCACCGGGGGCGGGGGGTGGTGGTGGTATACATTTGTGTAATGCTGCCTTTTCGTAGCTGGGAGGTCACTGTCAGTTGGGCATAAGAACATAAGAGAAGCCCATGTTGGATCAGGCCAATGGCCCATCCAGTCCAACACTCTGTGTCACACAGTGGCCAAAAACACCAGGTGCCCTCAGGAGGTCCAGCAGTGGGGCCAGGACACTAGAAGCCCTCCTGGATATTATTACCACTGTAAAGGCAAAAAATGGGCAAACTGGGGGTTACTGCTGTGTTTGTTTGGCACCCATTCCCACTCCCAGCAAAGGTGTGATATTGTGCCTGTAAGACGCGGGGTGTGTGTGTGTGTGCCTGACCTGGATAGTCCAAGCTAGCCCAATTTTGTTGGCTCTTGGAAGCTAAGCGGGGTGAGCCCTGGTTCGTATTTTGATGGGAAACCTCTAAGGAAGCCCAGGGTTGTTATGCAGAGGCAGGCCATAGCAAATCACCTCTGAACATCTCTTGGTGTCATGGGCGTGGATGAGGAAGAGCTGACAGAGCTTGCACAAACCGCAGCTGGCCCCTCTGAAGCAGCAGAGGAGAACATAAGAACCTCAGAAAAGCCATGTTGGATCAGGCCAGTGGCCCATGCAGTCCAACTGTCAGTTAGCAGTGCACTGCCATAAGTTTCTGTTGACTGTTATTATCAATAATTCTGCTGGGTTCGTTTCATGTATCAGTGCCTACGGTTGTTATCGTCTATCTGATGGTCAATTAACCTTGCCTTAAGTTTTGAGTTCTATTTCGTCTCATTTAGGTCCCGGACGGGAGAAAGCATCGGTGGCTTAACCCCCACCTCCAGAATGTGCATCTCGCTCGCTTTGCTTGCTTTGCGCATGCTTATTGCTCATTAGCTTTTTCTCCACTCTTATCTCTCGTTCGCCTTTCCCTAGCTCACGGCCTTGAGCTGAAACCCTCCTGTTATGTGTTATATTATTCACAGGTGTTATGAGTTCCTTTGCTTGGTTTTCCTTGGGAACATCTGCCCCAAAATCTGAACAGTGATTTTCCCTGAGAACCTAGTTTGCCGCGCTTTCCTTGGGAACAATGGGCCAGTATATTTGGGTGCCAATAATCCTCCCAAATGACTGGTGGATGTTGAAGGGGGCTTATTTCATATCAAGTATAATTGTAGTTGTATTCCTATGCTTGGGCATTACTAATAGAAGAAGTGTATTTGACCAACCAGATCTTTTCTGCAAATAAAGGACCTTCTGTTTAAGGAGACCTGTTGTGGACTACATCTATTGGCACAATCTCACACCAACACTCTGTGTCACACAGTGGCCAAAAATACCAGGTGCCATCAGGAGGTGCACCAGTGGGGCCAGGACTCCAGAAGCTGGCAGTTGCCTGTATCAGCATTCTTCACACCTGGCTCAGATAAGGGGGAAGAACTGCAAACTGCAAGTCCTCCTGACTCACCCCCACATGTGACTCATTTAAGGGAACAACTGCGGCAAAACTTAGCAGCCAGGCGACAAGAGGCCAGGCTACAGGGAAGATACTTGACTAGCCCAGAGTTCTAACAGGAGCCTGGGCGATCGTGGAAGCAGCGTTTAACTCCACACTCTGGGCAGTACTCTTCGTGGAAGTAACGAGTCAACTTCGTGCAGCCATGCATCCACTTTGGCTCAGCTCTTGCACCTTGACCTTTGGACCCCCTGGCTTTGGACTTGGCTCTGTGTTCCTGGCTCATGACCCTGGCTTGGCTTTGGACTTTGCATTGTCTTCTCAGCTTCTGACCTCGGCCTGTTCTGGACTCCCTTTGGCTGGCACCCGTCTGTGACACTTGGCTTGAAAACCTTACGGTGTCACCATAAGTTGACTAAAGCTCGATGGGGAAAGAAAGAGGTCAGATTAATACATTCC
The DNA here is from genome assembly GCA_029233225.1 of Lepidodactylus listeri. Taxonomy (NCBI): domain Eukaryota; kingdom Metazoa; phylum Chordata; class Lepidosauria; order Squamata; family Gekkonidae; genus Lepidodactylus; species Lepidodactylus listeri. The sequence goes on along the minus strand of JARCFY010000021.1, from coordinate 5,222,386 downwards.
CGCTGAAGTCAATGGACAGCATCAGACACCTCTGCCCCAGCTCTGCCCCTTTTGGCCCCAGAGCCATTGAAGACGACACAGTTCAGCAACTGAGTGTCAAACTCGGGCCTTGTTTGCCATGTAATCTCCCTCTGTTTTATCTCTGTAACAATGTTATATTTCATTCTTGCTGGGAATTGGGGGGGGGGGGACATGTGAGTGCATGCATGGAGCTGCTTCACTGGGAGTTGCGCTGGCTTGTAACTTCGTCTAAGTGGGGCCTCTTATGCATGCTTGACCTGAGTACCAGACACTGGTAGATAATATAACTAGGTGCTGGCAGGTGTTGGAGGGGGCTGAAGGATGCATAGTAGATTTTGGTGGGCTGGATGTCGGGGTGTGATTGGACTGGACACTGGGGGGGGGGGCTTATTCGAATCAGATATAATGTTGGGACTGGCGCCAAGGGAGCCAGTTCTGACACAGAAATGTCTATGCTTGAAACCTCCTTACCTCTCAAAAAACAAATCACTGCCAAGAGAGTGTTGGTGGGAGTGAGTTCTGTTCAAGACCTGACTCTGAGGCTTCAAAGATAAAGTGATCCATATGGGTAAAACAGGCTAAGGAAGACCAAGCATCAGAGTAGGACTCCCAAACCCTTCCATCGCTCACAGCCAGAATCCCAAAGCGTGGAGAGCATTCAGTCACCCATTGGTGCCTGCTCAGTTCACGAGGGCTGATTCTAACTAATCCCTCTTACAAAGTCTTATCTCTGAAGGAGGGTTTTTTTTTTTGCCATCTTCTGGGCATGGAGCAGGGATCACTGGGGGGGGGGAAGTAGTTGTGAATTTCCTGCATTGTGCAGGGGTTGGACTAGATGACCCTGGAGGTCCCTTCCAATTCTATGATTCTGTCTCACTATGGCGACCCTCCAACATAAAAGAGGCAATGATGTGCCATGTGGATCACCGTTGTTGCCCTACCTGGGCTCCAGTCTTTTTCCAGAACTGCGTCAAGAGAGCAACACAACCAACTTAGGAGTACCAAGCACAGGGTGCAGAGATGGAGGAATCTGCCTCTTACCCTGTTCATTGTCATGCAGCTTGTCCCAAGCACCGGGACCCTGCAAGAACAGGAAAGTTGGCTACCCAGCTACTGTCTTCATGTTTGCAAAAGCCAGTCAAGCAAAGGAATTTCAAAGGGAGATTAGGAAGAGAGACTGCTGAATTGCAACTGATAATGAAGCTCAAGACAATGCATCATCCTGGACTGCATCAAGACCAAGGCTTCCTGTCTCATTACCAGTGCTGATTTCTCCATGCCTACTCCTCCTCTGCATATCACACCTAATCCAATAGTGCCTGCTACTGTCATTTCCCCACTATTGACATTTGGCATCTGAAATCACTCCACTCTTCAAGATATAAGGACAGATGGACTCACATTCTAGCTGTATCTGAAGAAGTGAGCAGTGACTCCCGAAAGCTCCTCCCCTGCCACAAATATTGTTAGTCTTTACAGTGTTCCTGGACCCTTGCTCTTTTCTACTGCTACGGACAGACTAACACAGCTACCCATCTTGCTCCAGTCAAGCAATGGTCTTGTTTGGTAAATGCTGCAAGTTTGCCACTCTTCTGACAATTAGCAGGTAGAGAATCTCTGCTTCATGTACTCTGCCTCGTTGGGGAGGAAGTGTTTTCCTGCTATATTACCCTAACGGGGCTGGGGATTTGCATCTTGATTGAGGCCTTGCCGCAAGAGGATAAGCGAGGGGGAGAGCCAGCAGTTTAATGTCTTTCTTATCTTCCTCCTCCTCTTACTGCAGATGCGATAATAAATCAAGAAATCTTGCTGCCAAGATTTGGAGGAGGAACTGATAAGGTCCAATGGGGAGAAAGCCCCCCCCCCCCGTGGGATGGGACGGAGGGTAGGCAAAAAACAAGGCATCCTGGGAAATGAGAGAGTTACCAGAACAAGGTCTTTGTAGCGCTTCCTCTGCTTGGATATATCACTGCACTACTTCAGGAGAATGTGGATCTATTCCTTCCAGCTCTTGAGAGAGTTACCAGAACAAGGTCTTTGTAGCGCTTCCTCTGCTTGGATATATCACTGCACTACTTCAGGAGAATGTGGATCTATTCCTTCCAGCTCTTTCCTGCAAGGCTATGGCCAGAGAACTAAGGTATTGTCCAACAGATGAAATGGTGGCTGACATCTTGACCAAGAAGTTCGAGTGTCTTTGAGAGAAACTGAACCTTCATGACTTCAGTTTGTGAACTTGAGAGGAGGTTGTTGGGATATTTTTGCGTTCTCTTCCTGTTTGTCATGAAAGCATTTACTGTTTGTTATGCATGCTAATTTCTAGTTAAAGGTCCAATAGAATTGTCTGCACGCTTTTCCCATTACAGCAAGATGATGGAATGCATAATTGGCTAGTGCTGGGATTCTCCAATTGGATAATCAATAGTTTGGGGATGGGCCAAGGGCGAGAGCATAGTTTCAGTTTATTGCTCTTAGTTCTCCTTCTCCTTGAAGTTTTCCTCTGAGTCTCAAGTTAAGTTCTTAGAGAAGCAGCATGTGGATACAGTCACACATATTCTGCATAATTGTGGGTATTACAATCAAATATGAGCTAGATTTATTCAGCCTATACAGGAAAGATTTTCAGGTTCCTCGAATACCGTAATAAGCAATATGCTTCTGTCAGATTCTGACCCAGAGATCACATTGGCGTGTGCAAAATTTTTTAGCAGCAGCCTACAGAATTCATAAACAGTATGTAGAGCTGTGATACATAGATTGTATATTTCATTCTAATTACTTGTAAATGCTTCAGTTTTGTTCTGTCTCTACTTTAGTATCTAAATTTCATACTATTATAGTTATATTTTGATACTTAGTTTTTGATATATCTGGACTGTTTTGTGCTGGTTACAGACTGTAATAAAGCAGTGATGATGAGAAGCAACATGCAGCTTAGAGCAAGTCAGGAAGGATGATCTATTTTACTTTTGTTAAGATCTGGGAGGCCCGAGTTCGAATCCCTGCTCTGCCACGGTGGCTTAGTGACCTGGGCCAGTCATTCTTATTCAGCCTAATCCACCTCACAGGGTTGCTTTTTGAGGATAAAATGGAGGAGGGGAAAACAGTGCTGTCAGCCTATTTCAGTCCCCACTGAGGGGAAAAACCAGGGTATTATCTATCTCTTTAGCTTATTTACAGCCCGCCTTTCTCACTGATGCACAATATGTATCCAGTGAAGGTGACGGGCAGTAGATGCAGGACGGACAAAAGGAAAAACCTCTTCACACAGAGAGTGATTAAAATGTGGGATTCACTGCCAGAGGATATAGTGATGGCCACATGAATAAACAGCTTTAAAGGGGGTTTAGATAGATTCATAGAGGATAAGTCTATCAATGGCTACTAGCCATAATGACTGAGGGGAACCTCCACATGCAGAGGCACTAAACCTCTGAATCCCAGAGCCAGGAGGCAACCTCAGGGAAAGGCATTGGCCTCTATGCCCAGTTGTTGGCCTGCCAGAGGAACTGGTTTGAGACAGGATGCTGGACTAGAAGGACCATTGCTCTGATCCAGCAGGGCTCTTCTTATGTTCTTAATATGATTTATTAATTAAACATTTATATCCAGCCTTTCCTTGAGGTTCGAGTACGAGTATTGAAATAGGGGAAAAAATGTAATCATGCAGTGTAAGACATCCAGTGGACAATGCAATAGGACTAGGAATACAAAATTCAATGACAACGCGAGCAACTGCGAGAAAAGCAAACTGCCTAATGCAAGAAACTGTGCAAGCAAGGAACAATGGGGGATTATAGGGTACAGAACAACGCAGTGAGAGCTACATGATACCTACAATAATAGGTGATAAGAACAATAATCATTGCAGTAGACGACAGAGCTTTTCTGATATGAAGGTGGACTATTCCATTTTTACTGCTGTTCTCATTCCGTTATAAGAGTGCCCTCCTAAACATGAATGGTTTGCGCAATTTGTAGCATGGTAGTGGAATGGGAGCTTTCCTGTTCTGTAAACTGGGAGCCCCCACAGAGAATGCACATAAATGGGCAGTTGCTGATCTTGCACATTTGCAGGGAGGAACCTTCAGAAGGCTTTGCTCAGATGAGCAAACTTGTCACAGCGGAGCATAGAAGGGGAGGCTGTTCTATAGATATGTGGGTTCAAGGGCTTTGCACATGAGAACCAGTTCCTTAAATTAAACCCAGAAACTGAATGGTAATCAACTGAAAGACGAATAGCTTTGCACGAGAACCAGTCCCTTGAATTAAACCCTACATTAAATCCAGAAACTGATTGGTAACCAGCGGAGAAACTAATGAATGCAGTATTCATACTTTGCCTAGCGCTCGATAGCAACCAAGCTGCAGTGTTCTGTACCCAGCAGAGTTTCTGAGTTGACTTCAAGAGTAAACCCATGCAGAGTGTATTACTGTTGCAGCTGTGTTAAACTGTGCTCCGGGAAGACCTCCTTTACTGTACTTTGGTTCTTATTTTTAGTGGCAGTTTTTCAGTCGGGTTTAGCAGGTTTTAACTGGATCTTCTTTCTTTTTTTTTGGTTTGACTTTCTCATTTGTAATTTGTTTGTGGTTTGAAGCTTGTTTGTAGGTTGGGAAGTGGTTGTCTTTGGTAAGCCTGGGTGTTTAGTTTGGTGTAATGGTTAAGTGCGCAGACTCTAATCTGGGAGAACCGGGTTTGATTCCCCACTCCTCCACTTGCACCTGCTGGATGACCTTGGGCAAGCCATAGTTCTTCTGGCACAGCTGTTCTTGAAAAAGAGCAGTTTCTGTCAGAGCTCTCTCAGCCCCACCTACCTCACAGGGTGTCTGTTGTGGGGAGGGGAAGGGAAAGGAGTTTGTAAGCCGCTCTGAGACTCCCTTGGGTAGTGAAGGGCAGGGTATAAATCCAATCTCTTCCTCTTATGAGCCCAGCTGATGTTCAGGGCTGGCTCAGTATAACCAACTCTTTAGAACATGAGAGAAGCCATGATGGATCAGGCCATCCAACACTCTGTGTCATACAGTGGCCAAAACCCAGGTGCCCTCAGGAGGTCTACCAGCGGGGCCAGAACTCCAGAAGCCCTCCCACTCTTGCCCCTTTGTTTTTGCTTCCCCCCTGCTTTGCCCCATAAAAGTGCATTACAGTAGCAAAGCCTTAAGATAACTACAGTATGGATCCAGGTAGCCAAATTAGGCAAGTCAAGGCTAAATGAAGCTGGCAGAATTTATTTATTGATTTACTTCATCTATACCTCAACATTCTTTCCAGTCCAGTGTTCCCTCTAAGCTGAGTTAGTGTGAGCTAGCTCAGTTTCTTAGCCTCCGGCTCACACAGTTTTGTCTCAGCCCAGGAAGGAGGGCTCCAGAGCAGTGTTCTCTCTAAGCTAGTTAGTGTGAGCTAGCTCACAGTTTTCTAGCCTCCGGCTCGCACGTTTTTGCCTTAGCTCAGAAAGGATGGCTCCAGAGTAGTGTTCCCTCCAAGCTGAGTTACTGTGAGCTAGCTCACAGTTTTTTAGCCTCCATTTTTGTTTTAGGTCAGAAAGGATGGCTAGGGACCCAACACTGCTTACATTGTTCTGCTCTCCTTCACAACATTTAAATGAACAGAGTTACTTTAATGCAGATATATGTGCTGTTTTTAATTTAATTGTTGTAGTGGTTAAAGTGCTGCACTAGGATCTGGGAAGCTCAGATATGAATCCCCACCCGTGCCACAGAAGCTCGCCGGGTGATCTTGGGCCTTTCTCAGCCTAACCTAACTCACAAGGTTGTTGTGAGGATCAAATAAAGGAAAGACTGCTGTAAGCCACTTTGGATCCCCGTTAGTTCTGAAGAGGTGAGTGGTGACCCACTAAAGTGGGTTTAGCTGCATTCCATTTATCTCAAGTTAACAGCCCGATCCCGTAGTCGGGCTGCAATGGCTATTGATATGCTTCTTCTTGTACACTGAAAGGACTAAAGTATCCTATAGGAGTTAAACAGCAACATAAAAACACCCCAAACAAAAACAGAAGAACAGCCCCCACTGCTACAGCATCTCTAGCCACCGTACGCCACTTCTATTATCGTTCTTCTTCTTGTTGTTACTATTTTTGTTATTCGTGTTGAACAACAGCAGCAAAGACATGCATGGGATAGAGCAGGTAGAGAAAGAGGTACTTTTTTTCCCTTTCTCACAATACAAGAACTCGAGGGCACTCCATGAAATCGCTGAGCAGTAAGGTTAGAACAATTAAAAGGAAGGACTTCTTCACCCAAAGAGTGATTAACACATAGAATTCACTGCCACAGGAGGTGGTGGCGGCTACAAGCATGGATGGCTTCAAGAGGGAATTGGATAAACACATGGAGCAGAGGTCCATCAGTGGCTGTTAGCCACAAGGGATAAATAGGAACTCTCACAGTCTGGGACAAGTGATGCTCTGTATTCTTGGTGCTGGTGGGGGGCAACAGTGGGAGGGCTTCTAGTGTCCTGGCCCCACTGCTAGACATCCTGATGGCATCTGGTATTTTTGGCCACTGTGTGACACAGAGTGTTGGACTGGATGGGTCACTGGCCTGATCCAGCATTGGCTTCTCTTATATTCTTATGACTCACGAAAGGTCCTCCCCTGCCACAAATCTTGTTAGCCTTTAAGGTGCTCCTGCACTCTTGCTCTTTTGTACCGCTACAGACGAGGGATGCCAGCCTCATGGTGGGACCTGGGGATCCTCCAGAATTACAGCTCATCTCCAGACTATAGAGGTCAGTTCCCCTGGAGAAAATGGATGTTTTGGAGGGTGGACTCTGTGGCCTTATACCCCAGGGAGATCCCTGTCCTCCCCAGGCTCCATCTCCAATTTTCCAGGAGTTTCCCAGCCTGGATTTGGCAGCCCTACTCATCCATCCCATGCCGGTGGCCAGGGCAGACATGGTAGCCCTACTATAGACAGACTCACACAACTAGCCATCTTGATCTGAAGAACCGAGCAGCGTCTCCCGAAAGCTCCTACCCTGCCACAAATTGTGTTAAGTCTTTAAGTTGCCCCTGGACTCATGCTCTTTTCTGCTGCTACAGATAGCCTAACATGGCAACCCATCTCGATCTATCAGGTGTGATATAAAGTAAATAACAAACACTGCTTGAGTGTATATATTTAAACTCTGGGACCTGGCACCACCAGGGGGCGTGGCATATGCTAATGAGTTATGCTAATGAGCTCCTGCGCTTCTTTTTCTACAAAATTACCCCTGATTAGACTGAAACTAGAGTCTAATTGAAATAAAGGATCCTCACAATTTGGCTAGTCTTTAAGGTGCTGCTGGACTGTTCCTCTTTTCCTGTCTGAAGAAGTGAGCAGTGGTTCATGAACGCTCCTCTCTTACTCAAAATAGTGTTAGTCTTTAGGTTGCTCCTGGACTCTCTCTTTTCTCCTGCTCCAGACAGACTAATAGGGCCACCCATCTTGATCCATATCTCCAAGGAAGTCACCACATTTAGCCATACAGAATGGAAACCCATCAACCTTGTGATGCAAGGACAGACTCTCATTCTAGCTGTATCTGAGGAAGTGAGCAGTGGCTCAGGAAAGCTCCTCCCCTGCCACATATTTTGTTAGGCTTTAAGGTGCTACGGGACTCTTTCTCTTTTCTCCTGCTCCAGACAGACTAATAGGGCCACCCATCTTGATCCATATCTCCAAGGAAGGCACCGCATGTAGCCATACAGAATGGAAATCCATCAACCTTGTGATACAAGGACAGACGCTCATTTTAGCTGTATCTGAGGAAGTGAGCAGTGGCTCACAAAAGCTCCTCCCCTGCCACATATTTTGTTAGTCTTTAAGACTGGACTCTTGCTCTTGGCTCCTGCTACAGACAGACAAACACGGCGACCCATCTTGATCTATCTCCATGGAAGGCACCTCATTTAGTTGTACAAAGTGGAAATCCATCAATCTTGTGAAATAAGTCTTTAAGGCACTCCTGGACTCTTGCTCTTGTCTACTGCTGCAGAGAGACACAGCGACCCATCTCAATGCATATCTCCAAGGAAGGCACTGCATTTAGTTATACAGAATGGAAAGCCATCAACCTTGTGATATAAGGACAGACAGACTCACATTCTAGCTGTATCTGAGGAAGTGAGCAGTGACTCAGGAAAGCTCCTCCCCTGCCACATATTTTGTTAGGCTTTAAGGTGCTACGGGACTCTTTCTCTTCTCTCCTGCTCCAGGCAGACTAATAGGGCCACCCATCTTGATCCATATCTCCAACGAAGGCACCGCATTTAGCCATACAGAATGGAAATCCATCAGCCTTGTGATACAAGGACAGACTCTCATTTTAGCTGTATTTGAGGAAGTGAGCAGTGGCTCACAAAAGCTCCTCCCCTGCCACATATTTTGTTAGTCTTTAAGACTGGACTCTTTCTCTTCTCTCCTGCTCCAGACAGACTAATAGGGCCACCCATCTTGATCCATATCTCCAACGAAGGCACCGCATTTAGCCATACAGAATGGAAATCCATCAGCCTTGTGATACAAGGACAGACTCTCATTTTAGCTGTATTTGAGGAAGTGAGCAGTGGCTTACAAAAGCTCCTTCCCTGCCACAAATGTTGTTAGTCTTTAAGGTGCTCCTGGACTCTGGCTCTTTTCTGCTGCTACAGATAGCCTAACACTGTGACCATCTTCATCTATGAGGAAGGATATAAATAAAATAAATAATTAACTTTGTTTTAATGTATATTTCTAAATTCTGGGGTCCTGGGTCGTCAGAAGTAAGGTGGTTCTCACAGGGATTTTCAACAGATGAAAGCAACAGGTCGGCCTGTCGACGATCAAGCCCCTGAAAAGAGAAAAAGAGATTGGATTTATACCCCAACCTTCACTCAGAGCCTCAGAGGGGTTTACAAACTTCCACTCCCCACAACAGACACCCTGGCAGGTAGGTGGGGCTGAGGGAGCTCTCTTGAGGACTGCTCCTGAGAGAACAGCTCTGGGAGAACTGTGACTGACCCAAGGTCACCCCAGCAGCTGCATGTGGAGGAGTGGGGAACCAAACCCGGTTCTCCCAGATTAGAGTCCATGCACTTATGCCAAAATCACACACACACACCCAAATTCCTGTCAGGCTCTTGGCCATTTTGTCATTCCCATGAGGCAATTTTTGGCTGACAGAATAAAAAACAAGAAATGACGATGTGTCCTAAATACAGATCTTTTAAAAACGGGCTGGGACTCCATTTGTTTTTCTTTTTCCATTACGTGACTGGCAGGCTCAAAATCGGCGGGCAACTTGAAACGGCAAGCCTGGATTCACCGCAAACTTTAACGCTCTATTTTTTTTTATAATTGTTTTAATCCACGCTTCACTGTATTTTATTTCAGTCTTCAATACACAGTTTAAATTTAAAATAAAAAATAAAATAAAGCAGTCCTTGAGACTGAGTCATCCTGAGGGGAGCGCGCGCCTCGCTTTCCCGCCCTTTTCTCGCTCCTTTCCCCCCACCCGGGAGTTCTTTACGCTCGGCTGGCCCCGCCCACCACCCCAAGCCCCGCCCCGGCTCCCGCTCTGGCTGGCCCCGCCCACAGAAGCCTCTCGCGACCTTCCCCCCGCCCGCGGAGTCGACGACGGGTCGCGTCGAGGACCAGACGACCAGCAGCGAGGCGGTGCCTAGGCCGCGGCCCGCGCTTCCTCCCGCCGGCTCCCCTCGATGGAGCGGACGGAGAAGGTGCTCCAGCTGCGGGGCCTGCAGGGCCGCTCCGTGCGGGTGGTGCGCGAGCACTACCTGCGGCCGGACGTGCCTTGCGGCAGCGCCCTCTGCCGGGCGGCGTGTCCCCGCGGTGAGTGACGCAAGGGAGCGTGGGGCGGTAGCCTGAGGGGAAAGGGGCGGGGCGCCGGGCGCTGAGAGACGGCCGCGAGGGCCAGCGGAAGGCGGGGCGTGACGTCAGAGCAGGGGCGGGGCTGAGCTTGGTGGCATGGCAGAAGTGGGCGTGGCTGAATGTATGAATGGAGTAGCAGGACAAAGCAACTTTAAGACGCTCAGAGTTGTAGTCTGGCATGCGCACTTCGAAGCAGTAGAACAAATCTAGAGTCCAGCGGCACCTTTAAGACCAACAAAGGTTTATTCAAGATATGCGCTTTCATGTGCGAGGCACACTTTTTCAAATACACTTGGAATGGCAAAAAGGTTCAAACTTAGAGCCAGCAAATTAACATGCAACGTGATGATGATCAAATTAACATGCAACATGATGATGCAAAGTGACACTAAGCACATAAGAACATAAGAGAGAAGCCAATGCTGGATCAGGCCAGTGGCCCATCCAGTCCAACACTCTGTGTCACACAGTGGCCACAAATACCAGGTGCCCTCAGGAGGCCCAGCAGTGGGGCCGGGACACTAGAAGCCCTCCCACTGTTGCCCCCCCCCCCCAATCAGGCACCAAGAATACAGAGCATCACTTGCCCCAGACTGAGAGTTCCTATCTATACCTTGTGGCTCACAGCCACTGGTGGACCTCTGCTCCAGATGTTTATCCAGTTCCCTCTTGAAGCCATCCAGGCTTGTAGCCACCACCACCTCCTGTGGCAGTGAATTCCACGTGTTCATCACTGTATAGAATGAAGATGTAACATGATGAAGATGATGAAGATTCCCAGTCACTTGTGGCGAATAGCAACTGATGGACCTCTGCTCCATAGGTTTGCCCAGTCACTTCCCGCAATTGGAAGAGACACCTTTAGACATTTCTCTTCTAGTTTTACATATTTATTGCTTTAGAACTGTTGACCTTGTAACCTTTAACTTGTTATTTAGTGTCACTTTGCATATCTTCATTGTCACCATCATGTTGCGTGTTAATATGCTGGCTATAAGTTTGCACCTTTTTGCCATTCTGACTGTATTCGATAAAAGTGTGAGAAACGACGGCTGAGGGGTGACATGATCGAGGTTTATAAGATGGGATAGAGCAGGTGGAGAAAGAGGTCCTTTTCTCCCTTTCTCACAAGACCAGAACTCCTGGGCACTCCATGAAATTGCTGAGCTGTCTGGTTAGAACAGATAAAAGGAAGTCCTTCTTCACCCAAAGAGTGATTAACACTTGGAATTCACTGCCACAGGAGGTGGTGGCGGCTACAAGCATGGATGGCTTCAAGAGGGAATTGGAGAAACATCTGGAGCAGAGGTCCATCAGTGGCTATGAGCCACAAGGTATAGATAGGAACTCTCAGTCTGGGGCAAGTGATGCTCTGTATTCTTGGTGTGGGGGTGGGGGCAACAGTGGCAGGGCTTCTGGTGTCTTGGCCCCACTGCTGGACCTCCTGATGGCACGTGGTATTTTTGGCCACTGTGTGACACAGTGTTGGACTGGATGGGCCACTGGCCTGATCCAGCATTGGCTTCTCTTATGTTCTTATTTGATAAAGTGTGTATGCACATGAAAGCTCATACCTTGAATAAACCTTTGTTGGCCTTAAAGGCAGCAGAACAAAGTCTGAGTCTGGTGGCAACTTTAAGACCCTCAAAAGTTTTATTCTGGGTTTCGGCTTTCGTGTGCATGCACAGTTTGAAGCAGTAGAACAGGGTGAATATGTTTTAAGGTATGCAAAGACAAACTAAATAACAAGCTAAGATTATAAGCTCAACAGTTATAAACCAATAAATATGTCAGTCTCAGTCTTATTTTGACATATTTATTGCTTGACAACCAGTGCGATCTTTAGAAGGGTATAACTCTGCTTAGGACTGCAAAGGTAATTACCTGAAAAGAAACAGAGTGTCCTCTGACTGAAAGTAGACCGCCCCGAGAAACCCCCTGGCTTTCGAAAGACTGGTCCTTGGATATGCTTCTAAAAGTACTACAGCCATTATTGTTGGGTTGGAAAAGATCAGCTGAGATGGAATGAATGTACATGGCAAAGGTGGGGAGCTGCTTTGTTTGAAGAAGATAATAGTCATTCTCTGTCTCATTGTGAAGATGCTTGGGTCATTAAACAGTAATATCCAGGCACCCGCTACAGGATTAATACATCTTGGGCCAGTAATAGAGCGACACTTGTGACACTTGCAACTATCAGAGACATCACCAGTGCCAGTGTGAAAAGGAAGAAGCAAAAAAATACAGTCCCAAAATGATTAATGGTGGCATTTACATTGAACCTTCCGCTGAAGAAGATATCCTGCCATTTTCCCCAAAGAGGACTCAAAGCAGCTTACACTGTTTTTGTCTCCTCCTTTTATCCTTACAACAACCCTGTGAGTGTGACTGGCCCGAGGTCACCCAGCAAGTTTCCATGGCAGAGCGGGGATTTGAACTCGGGTCTTCCGGATCCCAGTCCGACACTCTCAACCACCATAATCGTGTTGCCTTTCATCACGGAATCGGTTGACAGTGTGGACATTGTCCTGCCCATTCCTCTTAACGTGCAATGGGCTCCCGCTACCTTTGTGGTAGCAAAATAAATCTTAACTGCTGTGTAGTGATGTATAGAAAGCCCAGCGTCATCAGATTTTAATGTCACACAGTTTATAACAAGCAGAAGAAACCCATTACCCTTTCTCCTGAAAGTAAATTGATTGGGACTCTGCACTTTGAGCGGTGCCTGTATTTACTAATAAGTTTCGTTGTTGTTCTTGTCACAGCACCTTTGAACATGTCTGTTGCAGAATTGTTACCGCAGTGCAGCACCTTTCAGACTTCCATCACAAGCCACGAGATAAGAAAAGCAAGTCAAGCTGACCAAAAACAGTATAAAAATGAATTAAACAAAATAAACCAATTTATTATACAGTGCACTTTAAAATACGAGTGTTAAAACGTAGGCCTTGAATGCAGTCTTTAGACTGAAAGCCACTAGAACAGGGGTGGCCAAATTTGCTTAACGTAAGAGCCGCACAGAATAAACATCAGATGTTTGAGAGCCACAAGACATGAACAAATATTACCTGCTTTTATTGGAAAATAAGCAAATGTGCTTTTTATTAACATTAAATGAGACTGCCAAAAATAATAACAAAAGGGGTAAAAGCAGATATTGATAATGATATTAATTTATCCAATGATATTTGTTTGCTGATGATATTTAGCTTCCCCAGCCGCCCTGCCAGGAGCCACATAATATATGTGAAAGAGCCGCATGCGGCTCCCAAGCCACAGTTTGCCCACTAGACTGAGTAGTTGTCAGTAAACAATCTACAGTAGAAATAAGTGTCTCAGAGTTGATGTTATACAAACAAGACCACAGTAAATTAGACCCAGTCTCAAAGTTGACAGCCCATCAACAAAGGCACAGGCAGTAAACAAGACCAAATGTGTTTCAGCCCTAGGGGCGCCTTCAGTGGTCACAAATAGAGATACACATGCCAAGAACAATTGTTGTTATCTGAGGAAGTGTGTGTGCACACAAAAGCTTATACCCAGAATAAAACTTTGTTGGTCTTCAAGGTGCCGCTGGACTCAAATTTCGTTCAAGTGTAGATACGATTAGCCAGACCTGGCGTTAGTCGATTTTTGCACATTTTATTCTGTGTGGCCAAGTGGTGACATTATTAAGATAATGGATTTTGTTTTTCAGGCTCACACATAGAAAATCTATGACTGTAAATTGTATCTAATTTTGGCCATTCATTTTTCTCATGGTATGCTGTGTATGTCCTGAACTGGATAGCCCAGGCAAGCCTGATCTTGTCAGATCTTGGAAGCCAAGCAGGGTCGACCCTGGCTAGTATTTAGACAGGAGCCTTCCAAGGAATACCAGGATTGCGACGCGAAGGGAGGCAATGGCAAACAACCTTGAAATTAAATCAGAAGAGTTTTTGGCTAAGCATTAGGAAGAACTTCCTGACAGTTTGAGCAGGTCCTGAGTGGGACAGGCTTCCTCGGGAGGGGGTGGGCTCTCCTCCTTTGGAGGTTTTCAAACAGAGGCGAGATAGCCATCTGACAGCAGTGTGGATTCTGCAAACTCATCACGAGAGGGAGGGCAGGAAGGGTTGCCTCAGCCCTTAGTTCTTGTGGCCCTTTCTTACACGCCCAGGGAAATGCTGATCACCACTTTGGGGTGGGGTCAGGAAGCAATTTTTCTTCAGGCCAGTTTGTCTAGAGAACCCGGAGGTTTTTTGACATCTTCTGGGCGTGGAACAGCAGTCACTGTGACTGTGGAGGGGGTGGGGTTCCTGCCTTGTGCAGGGGGTTGATCTTAGGGTTGCCATCCTCCAGGTGGGGGCTGGGGATCTCCCACTTTTACAACTGATCTCCAGCTGACAGAGATCAGCTCCCCTGGAGAAAATGGCTGCTTTGAAGGGTGGACTCTATGGCATTGTACCACGCTGAGGCCCCTCCCCTCCCCAAATCCCACATTTTCCTGGCTCCACCCCCAAAGTCCCCAGGTATTTTCCAACCTGGACTTGGCAACCCTAGTTGATCTAGATGACCCTGGAAGTCTCTTCCAACTCTATGATTCTAACTTCTGAACATCTCTTGCCTTGAAAACCCTGTGGAGTCACTATCCGTCAGCTGTGACTTGATAGCATCTCCCCCTCCATCAGCTGTGACTTGATGGCATCTCCCCCCCCCCCCCCCCCCGGTCATGTATACCCCAGCCAGCAGAGCTGATGAGCCAAGGCCTGCTTTCCGTGGGTTCATTTTAACGCGCTTTGAATTCTTTTCCAGATGGGAAGCTGTTGTCCGATGACGTGACTCATTATGTTGTACCTGACTGGAAGGTGGTCCAGGATTACCTGGAAATACTAGAATTCCCCGAGCTGAAGGGGCTCGTTCTCATGCAAACGGCATGTCAAGCTTTGCAGCATCAAAGGGGCCGCAGGTATCTAACGTATTCCGAAGGCTGAAAAACTGCTCTCCCCTTGTCCTGCTGGTGCTTTTTTTATTGTTGCTTTTAATACGTCCAGAGTTTTATCTGGAATCAGCCGATGTATTTATTTACTTAATTAATTAATTAAAAACATTCGTTATAGAATCAGAGAGTTGGAAGGGGCCACGCAGACCATCTAGTCCAGCCCCCTGGCCAATGCAGGACCAGCCTAAAGCATCTCTGACAAATATCCGTCCAGCCTCTTCTTGAAAGCTGCCAGTGAAGGGGAGCTTCTTACCACCTCCCTAGGCAGCTTTGAACCACTCTAACAGTGAAAAAGTTTTCCCCTAATATCCAGCCGATACCTTTCTGCATGTAATTTAAACCCGTTGCTTCGGGTCCTCTCCTCTGCTGCCAACTGGAACGGCTCCCTGCCCTCCTTCCAATGACAGCCTGTCAGATATTTCAAGAGAGCAATCCTATCGTTACCCCCCTCAATCTCTTTTCCAGACTAAACATTCCCAAGGCCCTCAGCCTTTCCTCATAGGGCCCAGTCTCCAGACCCCCTGATCTTCCTTGTCGCTCTCCTCTGCACCCTCTCGATTTTGTCCACCTCCTTTTTGAAGTGCTGCCTCCAGAACTGCACACAGTACTCCAGGTGCGTCCTGACCAAGGCAGTATACAGAGGGGTTATGACCTTCTGCGATTTCGATGCTACGGCCCTTTGGATACAACCCAAGACTGAATTTGCCTTTTTTGCCCCTGCATCACCACTGACTGCTCACATTTAGTTTACGGTCCACTCTTACCCCAAGATCTCTTTTGCATACACTACTCCCCAGAAACGCATCCCCCATCCAGTATTTGTGCTTGACGTTTTTGTGGCCCAGATGTAGTACTGTGCATTTATCTTTGTTGAATTTCATCCTGTTTGCAACCGCCCACTTCTCCAGAGTATTCAGGTCTTGTTGAATTTTAACTCTATCTGGCTACGCCTCCATATTGTCAGCTAGAGCTGCCATTCCCGGCCGGGAGGTGGCACATTCTCCTCCTAGGATTATCGGGCCTCTCACCCCCACCCGTGGAATGTTGCTCTGTTCTCACCAGCAGCGGCTTATCTCACCGCGCCTCCCTAACCTTGACTGTGTTGCCTTTCACAGCATCTCAGCCGCTTCTTGCTTGCAGCTGCCAACTGTAACTTTTTCCCGCTTTCAGGCCTGGGAATGTAACGTCCAGAATATTTGGGCGCCTTTTTATCTGTATGGTGATTGGAGGTTCTACTTTGCATTACACTGTTTGAATACGCTATAACTGTACCCCTCCCACCCCGTCCCCTTCATTACTGACTCCAGACGTGTAGACGAACCTAAGATCCACTGGTAATAAAAGATTTCCTGGTTAAGAACTTCTGGTTCCAGTTTGAAATCTCTTGGACTCTCACAGAGAGTCAGTAGTGGAGGGGACGGGGTGGAAGTATCATCAGCAAATTTAATGAGTAGCCCTTCTACCACTGGAGCTCTTCTACCACTTAGCTGCCTTTCTGTCTTGCATAACTCAAGACAGCTTACAATGTAAATAAAACAACACTGATAAAAAAACACATCAAAGACCACAATTTAAAATCTCAGTTAGGACCAGTGTTCCCTGTAAGCTGAGTTAGTGTGAGCTAGCTCACAGTTTTTTAGCCTCCAGCTCACACTTTTTTGTCTTAGCTCAGGAAGGATGGCTCCAGAGCAGGCTAATTTATGCAGTAGCCGAATCACTCACTCACTCACAACTTTAATGCCAGTAGCTCACAAAGTAGAATTTTTGGTCACACAACTCCATAGCTTAGAAGGGCGCATTGATTAGGGCTGCTAATAAATGAAAACGAAATCAGTCAAACGCAGTCCAAATAAAACCGTCTTCAGCTGCCTGCCTGAAGACTGAAGGTGAGGGGGCCAGGCACACCTCCTTGGGGAGGTTGTCCAGAAATCGTGGGGCTGCCCTCTCTCGTGTGCCCACCAAAGGGACTTCTTTGATTGGCGGGAGAGACAGCAGTTCCTTCCCTTGTGATCTGAATTCTGCATTAATGTATGGGAGAAGATGGTCCTTCAGATTTCCCGGTCGGGAGCCATACAGGCCTTTAAAGGACAAAACCAACACCTTGAATTGGGTTTGGGAGCATATCAGTAGCCAGTGTGATTGCTGTAATACTGGGGTCATTCAAATTTAGACGACTGAACTGGACAAAACCATTAAGAAATTACTTTTTTGCCTTGATTTGGGTTCCTGTCTGCTGGCTGACACATTAATGCACGTTGTTTGATCTCTTGCTAGACACTTGATGCTCAGTACTAGTATGAGCCAGTTCTGTTCCGTTGATGCTCCAATCATGTGTGCATCAGGCCCCAGAATAATGTTTTAAGGTGAAGTAAAGACTGGAATTTTCAAGCCGGCTCATGATATAAAAATAGCTCATTCTTTGTATTAATAAACATGTTTCAAGATTCTTCATTTTTTTTTGGGATGGTTTATTTTTAGCAGATTTATTTCAGCTTCATGGTAATCTTGTAAATGCCAAGAAATTTACAGAACCAAACAGCAAAATGTATTGCTTACCCAGTTCCTTTTTTAGACTTCCAAAAGGTTAATAGCATGCTGCGGTAGCTCTGCAACAACATTGGTATTGCAAATGTCCCCGAGACCCCAAAGGTTAATCAGGGATTTCTCTAGCTGACATTAATTATAGCATTATCATCTATGAATATATTTCAGAAGTAATGGAAGTATTTGAATCCTTTGCTATAACAAACCAAGTGAATAAGAATACTTAATACTGTCCTGCTATTTGCATTTTTTTTTTTAAACCGTAGGCCTCTCCTCTGATTGGGAAAAAATGTTCCTGTGGTTGTCTGTACAACTTGCTTAGAACTACACTTTCCAGGTCTACCCTGGCCACCAGCGGGGGCGGGAGGGCAGTATTGCCCGTTCCAGGCTGGGAAACTCCTGGAGGTTTGGGAGATGGAGCTTGGGGAGGACGGGGACCTCATCGGGGTATAAGACCACCGAGTCCACCCTCCAAAGCATCCCTTTT
Organism: Lepidodactylus listeri; assembly: GCA_029233225.1. NCBI lineage: Eukaryota > Metazoa > Chordata > Lepidosauria > Squamata > Gekkonidae > Lepidodactylus > Lepidodactylus listeri. The sequence continues at coordinate 5,204,489 of JARCFY010000021.1, read as the reverse complement.
CTCCCGGGGAACTGATCTCTGTAGTCTGGAGATGAGTGTAATTCTGGGGGATCCCCAGGTCCCACCTGGAGGGTGGCATCCCTACTTAGAACAGTCTAGATTAAGTGCATCTTAATCTTGTTCCGCTGAAGGTACATAGATTCTGCTTTGCTTCATCGGCTCTATCCTGTATGATATACAAAGCAATAGATTCGGTACAGATTTTTAAAAATCCTTTAATTTCGTGGAGATAGATGCCGTGTTAGTCTCTCTGTAGCAGCAGAAAAGCACAAGAGTCCAGTAGTACTTTAAAGACCAACAAAATTTCAGTGACTCGCGACAGCTCCTACCCTGCCGCAAATTGTGATAGTCTTTAAGGTGCGTCTTTAAGGCGCTACTGGACTCTTGCTCTCTTCTACTTTAATTTCATGTGTTTGGATTGGCTATAAGCGTGTTTAAAGGGTCTTGTGGCAGCTTCGAGACTTACATTTTTTTAATGGTGTAAATTTTTATGAACCAGAGACCACTTTGGCCGGGGTGTGGGCTCTGCCACTGTACACTTGTTAGCCTTTAAAGCATCACAAGATTCTTCAGCCATCTTGTTTTGGTCACAGCGCTCCATTTGGCCCCACTGGTGGACCTCCTGGTGGCACCTGGTGTTTTTGGTCACTGTGTGACACAGAGTGTTGGACTGGATGGGCCACTGGCCTGCTCCAACACTGGCTTCCCTTATGTTCCAGAGCCAGTCTGGTGTAGTGGTTAAGTGCGCGGACTCTGATCTGGGAGAACCGGGTTTGATTCCCCACTCTTCCACTTGCAGCTGCTGGATGGCCTTGGGCAAGCCATAGCTCTGTACCAGCTGTTCCCTCAAGGACAGCTTGGGAAAGAGCTCTCTCAGCCCCACCTACCTCACAGGGTGTCTGTTATGGGGAGGGGAAGGGAAAGGAGTTTGTAAGCCGCTCTGAGACTCCTAAGTGAAGGGTGGGGTAGAAATCCAATCTCTTCTCTTCTTCTTCTTCTTCTTATCTATCCTGTCTCTTTCCCAGGCAGTACAACAAGCTGCGGAACCTGCTGAGGGATGCCCGTCACGATTGCATCATCTTTTTTAATGAATTCCAGATGCTTTCTTATTTGCCAAGAGAAAGAGGCGAGTCTTTGGAGAAGTGGCAGACAAGGTATATGCTCAAAACGTTGCGTTAGCCGATTGAGCTAGTCTGGGCCATCCAGGTCAGGGCTAAAGACAGACCAATCATACGTAACCTATGAATAAAGGGTAATACGATTTTTTGCCGGTGGAAAGTGCTGTCAGCCAGTTTGGTGCCGTGGTTAGGAGCGCGGACTCTAATCTGGAGAACTGGGTTTGATTCCCCCCTCCTCCACATTCAGCTGCTGGGTAACCTTGGGCAAGTCACAGTTCTCTCAGGGCTGTTCTCTCACGAGCAGTCCTCGAAGGGTGTCTGTTGTGGGGAGAGGAAGGGAAGGAGATTGTAAGCCACTCTTGAGACTCCGAGTGAGTGAAGGGCGGGGTATAAATCCAATCTCCTTGGCTTCTTCTCTGTCTCCTCTTCCTCCTCCTCCTCCTCCTCCTCACTGTGGGTTTTTCAAAGCAAGAGATGCTCAGAGCTGGTTTGCCGTTGTCTGCCTCTGTGTAGCAACCCTGGACTTCCTCGGTGGTCTTCCATCCTAACCAGGGCCCACCCGGCTTAGCTTCCAAGAGCTGATGAAATCAGGCTAGCTTGGGCCAACCAGGTCACTACCAGAATGAGCAATTACCTCTTGTGAATTCACCTAGAACAGTGGCCTTATAGTGGCTTAAGTTCGCACATTTGTTAATGTTAAGAACACCCAACAGGAAAGAGAAGATCTCAGTCCCCATGAATGCTTGCTCTCCTAGGAGTATCTACAATGCTTCGGTGTGGTATTACAATCACTTCTCGGGTCAGATGCCGATTGTGATGGTGACGGATGACGAAGAGTCTATCCAGCAACTGGGCAGCGAAACAGAAGGTGTCTTCGTAATCTCATTCCAGGTGATCTTTCCGTGCCACGTTTTAATTGTAACAAAACAGCCCGCCCATTAAGGGCTCTACTCTTCTTCAAGACTGCTTGCTGCAGTGTCTTTCTGCCTTTTGGGGTTTTTTTTGGCAACACTGTGAATTAACTATGCTGGCAAAACCTCTAACTAGTAACCTTCTTTGTCTACACAGAATTACCTAGACAACTTTTGGCCTGACTTAAAAGCTGCTCACGAGCTCCTCGATTCCATACTTCAGTCGCGGCGTGAGCGGGAGAGTGAAAGCCAAGAGCACAGCGGGAAAGAGTACCCTGAACACGTCCCCTTGGAAGCCCTGGAAGCTGGGATCAAATCACGAAGATACATACAGGTTACATTCAATGTTCCCTCTAAGCTGAATTAGTGTGAGCTAGCTCACAGTTTCTTAGCCTCCGGCTCACAAATTTTTGTCTTCGCTCAGGAAGGATGGTTCCAGAGCAAACTAATTTATGCAGTAGCCAAATAACTTGCTCACAACTTTAATGCCAGTGGCTCACAAAGTACAATTTTTGCTCACAAGACTCCACAGCTTAGAGGGAGCATTGGTTACATTTATGGTGTATGTGTAGAAAGACCAAAGCCTGCCCTTAAGGGGCTGGTGATATTTCACAGAATCTCCCAAAACCTTCCCCAGAATAGCCTGACACAGTACTGGCTTTCAAGTAAACAATTACTGCAGTAAAAGAAATGAAGAAGAAGGTTTTTATACTCCACTTTTGTTTACCCTAAGGAGTCTCAAAGCAGCTTACAATCACCTTCCCTTCCTCTCCCCACAGCTGGCACCTTGTGAGGTAGGTGGGGCTGAGAGAGCTGTGACCAGTGTTCCCTCTAAGCTCTTAGTGTGAGCTAGCGCACAGTTTCGTAGCCTCTGGCTCACAGATTTTTGTCTTAGGAAAGATGGCTCCAGAGCAAACTAATCGCTCGCTACCAACTTTAATGCCAGTAGCTCACAAAGTAGAATTTTTGCTCACAAGGCCTCCACAGCTTAGAAGGAGCACTGGCTGTGACTGGCCCAAGGTCACCCTGCAGGCTTCAAAGGGAGAAGTGGGGAATCCAGATTAGAGTCCACCACTCTTAACTAGAGGGGTGGCCAAACTTGCTGAACGTGACAGCCACATAGAACAAACGTCAGATGTTTGAGAGCCGCAAGACATGAACAAAGCCAGCTTGTCCAGCAAGGCGGGATATAAATCGAAAGTGATAAATACATAAATATTACACATAAGTTTTTATTGGAAAATATGCAAATTTGCTTTTTAATTAACATTAAATTAGACGGTGTGAAAGAGCTTGCGTGCAGCTCCCAAGCTGCAGTTTGGCCACCCCTGCACTACACCGTGCTGGCTGGTGTGGACATCACTGTAAGAGGAACACATCTTTTTGCACCACCCAATGAGACTGTATCAGGGTAAAAGTACTTGCAGTATGAGAGAAAGCTACTTCAGATCCAGAATAATGGACAAATGGCTTCGATAATAAATACAGTATAGCTAGGCTTAAAGCGTGACACTTCGACATTTGCGGGCCAGACCTGAAAACAGAAGCAAGGGGGCTGCTTCTTCCACAGGGAGTCAGAAACAGAAACAAAAACGCCAAGCCCACAAAGAGTGTAGGACGTGCAGAGGACGACTGAGACTTCCCTCTGCCTCCATCCTATAAAATACCCAAAGCACTAATGATTAGAGAGGGAAATACAACATTGGGGGAACAGCAGAACAAAGCCGATAAGATCTTCCACCTTCCTATCAATATTGTGCCTCTTTTTGGCCTTGAAACCATAAAAATGGACATTCTGTCTGCGGGAAAAGATAAAAATGTGGGGCCTTTCGCTGAAAAGTCCCCGATGGCCTTTAGAGGTAATTGCAGGATGGATGGAAAGCGAAGTCTTTCGGGTGGGAGGTTTTGCACCACAAAGCTCTGGCGGGGGGAAATAAACAGAGGCCGGTTCTGTGTGTATCGGAGTCACATCATTCTAATGCTAATCTGCTGCAGGGCGTCCTGAATGTCAACAAGTACCGAGCGCAAGTGGAAGCTTTTGTGCGGCTTCAAGGAGCCAGCCACAAAGAGAAAGGTGAGGAGAAAGATCTTTGGTTCCTGGGGTCAAGAAAGACTTTGGGGAGGGAACCTGGCTTAGGTTTTTGTGAAAGCTTCCACTGCAAAAACTGCATTAGCCCTTAAGGTTCCGAAAGCAAATTTGTTGTTGGGGAATGGCCATGGCTCAGTGGCAGAGCCTCTGCTTGGCATGCAGAAGGTCCCAGGTTCAGTCCTTGATACCTCCACTTAAAAGGTCCAGGCAGTAGGTGATGTGAAAGACCTCAGCTTGAAACCCTGGCTTCCTGACAGAGCCTCTGCTTGGCATGCAGAAGGTCCCAGGTTCAGTCCCCGGCATCTCCAGTTAAAAGGTCCAGGCAGGAGGTGATGGGAAAGACCTCGGCCTGAGACTCTGGCTCCCTGGCAGAGCCTCTGCTTGGCATGCAGAAGGTCCCAGGTTCAATCCCCGGCATCTCCAGTTAAAAGGTCCAGGCAGGAGGTGATGTGAAGTAGGTGGCCTCAGCTTTGGAGACCCACTGCCATTTGGAGTGGACTGTGTTCATTTTGGCGTCAGCAGACTAACACAGCTACCTTTCCTTGGTTTTTGTGGTCCATCTTTTGTATATGAGCATAAGTAATTGGGGGCACTGGCGGGGTAGATTGGGAGCCTTGTCGGAACATAAGAAGAGCATTGCTGGATGTGACCAGCATCTAGTCCACTTCTTTTAAAGTCGACTTTTAAAATTCCGGGGGGGGGGGGGGGGCTCTTGCGCGCGCACGCTGGGACCTTGTCTCTGCCGCCACTGCCTCTCCCCCCCCACACACCTGGCCGCTCCTGCTTCCTTCCCTCCCTCCATCTGTCCAGGGGCCAGCTGGGCATTTGCTTAGCTGGCCCCTGGACAGACGGAGGGAGGGAGGGACGGAGGCAGCCAGGCGGGGGGGGGGGAGAAAGAGAGGCGGTGGCAGCTCTTGCGTGCGCGGGGGCTCTTGTGTGTCCCCACCGCCGCTGCCTCTCTCCGCCGCTGCCCTGCCACCATGTCCCCACCGCTGCTGCCTCTCCCCCCCCCCCGCCTGGCCACTCCTGCTTCCGTCCCTCCCTCCATCCATCCAGGGGCCAGCTGGGCATTTGCTTAGCTGGCCCCTGGACAGACGGAGGGAGGGAGGGACGGAGGCAGCCAGGCGGGGGGGAGGGGGAGAGAGAGAGAGGCGGTGGGCACTCCGTTTTCCCGAGCCCCCCCCCGTAGTTGACGCCCATGGTCCAGTGTCCTGGTTTACCCAGCTGCCAGCCAGTTGCCCAGGAGGGCCAACAAACAGAGCACAGAGGCCTTCCCTTGATGCTGACAGCCGACACTGTTATTCAGAGGTTTCTGAATATTCCGGTTCCCATGTGCCTTTCTGTGCAGTATTCCCTTCCCTTGTGCATTCCCCTTCGCCCCCCCCCCCCCGCCCCCAAAATCCAGTCTCACTTCTGCCCACAGCATTCCTTTTTTTGTGGGAAAACAGCACGAGGAGCCAGACTTTGAGATTATCACTGGGGAAGAAAATTTAAATCTGCGCCCAGCCTCAGCACTGCTCAACCATTCTCCTTTCTCTGGAACGCAGATCTGAGAACTGATGTCCTGATTTATGGCAGCAAAGCTCGGAACAGGGCCATCCACGGCGATGTAGTGGCAGTGGAGCTACTGCCCCAGAGTGACTGGAAGGGACGGACATCGGCCCTCTGTGAGAATGAGGCAGAAGAAAAGGCCTCGGGGGAGGCTTACAGTGAGCCTGTGCCTACAGGTAAGGGGACATGGCACAATGGAAGAGGGCCCGCTTGGTGCACGGAAGGTGCCAGGTTCAGTCTATGCCACCTCTTGATAAAATGATGTAGTACTGGGTGATGTGAAAGACCTCCACCTGAGACCCTGGAGAGCAGCTGCCAGTTGGAGGAGGCCATAGCTATGGTGGGGCTTTTAGGGGCTCTGCCCCCTTTCTTAAAGGCACAGCCCCACAAGAATTTCTCATGTAAATGCTTTTTTTCAATCATTTAAAGACGTTTTTAACGGTGTGCACTCCTTTAAGCAGAGTGAAGTGCTGTAGTTGACTAATTCCCGCACTGAGCAAGGGGGTTGGAGCAGGTGACCTCTAGGATCCCTTCTAACTGTGTCAAGAAACTGGTCTCCTTTCAGAGAGTTTTTCTGCCTACGTGTTAGCTTTCTTGACTGTAGAAGTCATCACCCCCACCTGCCGGCTTGTTATCAGGATTCTTGCTTAGGCTGGCAGAGGTGATTAACTTGCAGCAGCTGAGAACTGTCATCCGAAGTGGTGGACAGCTTGCAATTTAGAGATCTGTCCTGGTCACAGTTTCCTATTGGCTAAATGGGTTTTCTTTCTGCACTGAGAACTTCAGCCCCACCCCCAGAAAAAAAATGCCCCACAAGCTACAAAATCCTGGCTACAGGCCTGTGCAAGATTGATCTTGGTATATTGAATCACAGTAAAAGACAGCTTCATACATGTTATAGGCACAAATAAATTTTCACAGAGGATTAGCTGCCGGCTTTCTCAAATACAACCACCGGCAATTCCATCTCTGCCGTCAAATGCCGGCCTAGTCTACACTGATCTGATAACTGGGCTAGATACGCCTAATCTTGCCTAGTGCGTTTTTATCCCGACCTTCCTCTAAGAGGTCAAGGGTGGTGTGCATGCTTTTCCCACCCCCTTTTTCTCCTCACAGCAACCCTACAAGGCAGGTTAGGCCGAGAGTGTGTGACTGGCCTGAAGTCAACCAGCAAGCTTCCGTGGCAGAACAGGGATTTAAACCTGAGTCTCCCAGGTCCTCCAAGGAGCTTGACACCTGTTCCTTGGGAGGAAAGCGATGGCAAACCTAGACAGCATAACAAAAAGTAGAGACATCAGCCTGCCAACAGAAGTCCGTATGGTCAAAGCAATGGTGTTCCCAGTAGTGATGTATGGCTGCGAGAATTGGGCCGTAAGGAAGGCCAAGCATCGAAGAATAGATGCTTTCGAATTATGGTGCTGGAGAAGACTCTTGAGAGTCCCTTGGACTGCCAGGAGATCAAATCAGTCAGTTCTAAAGGAAATAAACCCTGACTGTTCCCTGGAAGGCCAGACCCTGAAGCTCAAATACTTTGGGCACCAAATGAGAAGGGAGCACTCACTGGAGAAGACCCTGATGCTGGGAAAGACTGAAGGTCAAAGAAGAAGGGGACGGCAACGGATGAGATGGCTGGACAGTGTCATCATCGATGCAACGGACATGAAGTTGAGCAAACTCTGGAGGATGATGGAGGACAGGAGGGCCTGCCGTGATGTGGTCCATGGGGTCGCGAAGAGTCGGACTCGACTGTGCAACTGAACAACAACAGCACCTCCCAGGTCCTAGCCCCCACAGTTGAACAAGTACCCCGTGCTGGCGAGGTGGAAGATAATTCAGATGTTTAGTTGTCTTGTGAACTTGTGTGTGCTGAAATAACTATTTTCTTTTGTATCTGAAGAAGTGTGCATACACATGAAAGCTTATCCCCAGGATAAAACTTTGTTGATCTCAAAAGTACCACTGAACTCAAATTTTGTTCTGTTTTCTTGTGTGTCTTTTGGAAAAGTATTCTGGAACTAAAACGTAAATATCGTCCCAGCTGGAAAACCCGCTCTCCACTTCCAGATTTAAACCTAACAAATCTACAGACACAGGCACGCAAAGTTATCCTGACTCCAGCTCTTATGGTGCCTGTGTTCCCCTTGGGGGAAGGAAATGCATAGGTTAACACAATCGTTTTCCCTCCTGCGGCACTGTTTGCAAGCTTTGTGCTAGGGCAGAGCCAATTCCTAACTAGGTATTGTGTGGCCACATGCCCATTCAAACCGTAGCAGTCGGAGCATTGAACTGAAAGGGAGACTGTTAGGTCACAGCTCATTTGCAAATTGTGAGCTGAATTTTGTGAGTTGTATTGGTGCTCCTTGGGCTATAGATCATAATTGCAGTCTCAGGGGGGAAAACCAAAATAACCTAGTCAGTATTTAAGGAGAAGCGATTATTGACCTTGTCTAGGATGTATTGCAGCATTTTAACGTTGTAGTATTCCCCCCCTCATCCTGCATTCCTCTTGGTAGACTTTACCACATCAGTGTTCGTTTTGATGTTGCCTCTATTGAAATGGATATGTGGTGAAATAACATTGTGCCCGGTGAATGTTGAAATTGCACTCTGTGAGTTTTAGACACTGTGTGAGAGAATTCCTTCCTTCTTTGCCACCGATGTTTAATCGGCATTTAGTTTCCCTTTGCTCAGATGTTTGTAGTCCATTGTTGCTGAACTATACGTTGCCCCCCCCTCCTTTTTTCTATAACCAGTGATTACTTATGTGAGGAAAGTCTACGTTTTCTTTTTTTCTAAAATTGGTTGTTTTGTGATTGCCCCCCCCACAAAACCCTAACTGGGTCACGTGCACTGTGTTACAGAGAGAAGACACAGAGATGTCTGCTTGGATCTGAATGACTCAAGTCATTCATTGGTGCTTTGGAGGACGATTATAATTTGAGGAAAAGTTCCTTAAGTGATAGAAACAGCGTCTGGGTTGCAGGTTACTAAGCAAGAGTAATTTGCTGGGAGGGGCTGTGGCTCAGTGGTAGAGCACCTGCTTGGCATGCAGAAGGTCCCAGGTTCAATCCCCGGCATCGCTGCCAGTCTGGGTAGACAATACTGATTTCGATAGACCATGGGTCTGATTCAGTGTAAGGCAGTTTCATGCGTAATTCTCAGCCTGCGGGTGGTGGTGGAAATGAATCCTGCTGTCAGATCCTCTGCCATTAATTGTTCAGGCCGGGGTCTCTATCAGTAATTTACGGCTAGCCTTGAGGTTTATCGCCTGTCCTGCTTAATGTGTCTTTTTCTTCCCCGGGAGGATGGCTTGCCACATTCCACCGTCACATAAACAGTCTGGCTATCTCCCCTCGCCTCCTCCCTCTTTCTCGCTGGAGTCTCGAATGTTTTATCTTGCTATTGTAACTTTGGAGAACGGTTGAACTGTTTCTAGCCAGGTGCCTGGCCTGTGAATTGCAAGTAGAGGTCACTAAGGGCCAGGGGGGGGATTTTTAGTGCTTTTGCGCCTTTTCTGTGAGAACCAGCGGTTGGGGGGTTTTCACACTTTTTTGTATTGGCTCTGATTGGCTCTTTGCCTGCTCTTACCTGACTGTGTGGGGTATATTAATCCCTGTTACTTGTAACCAGTTATCTCTAACAAACATTGAGTACCTGAACCATCGTTAAGAATAAAAGGACCTTTTCCTTCACCGAAGGGCCTGGCTTAATTGATTTGACTCAGAAGCCTCACACCTGCATGCATTGGGGGAGGGGAACATGACCACAGGGGTGAGCTCCGTATCGAGGCCTAATAGCTTGAGAACCAGGCCAACTGTAAATTCCATATTCCCATGGTAGATTAACGTGGCGGCCTGTGGGACATATTTTGCCCGAGAGTGTACTCGTCAGATCTCCCTCATCATGGTCGTTGCTTCTTCCCAGCCACCGATGAATAACCAGCATTATTTCCCTTGCAAAGGTAGAGTTGTTGGCATCATACAGAAGAACTGGCGGGATTACGTGGTCACTTTTCCATCCAAAGAAGAGATCCAGTCTCCTGGCAAAACTACACAGAAGATCCTCGTGACACCTTGGGACTACAGGATCCCCAAGATCCGGATCAGCACGCAGCAAGCTGAGGCCCTCCAGGTAAAACACCTGCTTGGCGCACAGATATTAGCCCCGTTCTAGTCTCTGTGCGCCAACGTATTCACCGTTTGCCTTGGCATTCTGACGTACGAACGTGGTCTTTCTGCAGGACTTTCGGGTCGTCGTGCGGATCGATTCTTGGGAGTCGACGTCTGTGTACCCAAACGGACACTTTGTACGGGTCTTAGGACAGATAGGGGACCTCGAAGGAGAAATTCAAACTATCCTGGTGGAAAACAGCATTTCTGTTAGCCCATTCTCCGAAGCACAGGTTGGTCTGTTTTATGATTTTCTTTTTAACAGTTCAATGAGTGCTATTGCAAAACTGTTCCCAGTGGTATGACAGTAACGACAGATGGCACGTTGAAGATCAGTTGCCTAAAGTCAAGGTGATGTCATATATTTTCAAGTACATGGAGGAGAGGATGCCTCCATGTGATGCATTGTGCATGTGTGTGGAGTGGGAATTGTACTAAAAAAATCTCTTTTGTGCAAAGATAGCCTCATTGTGCTCAGTTTAATGATACAAACTCATTTCTGTTTAATTCATGTTCTGCAAAATTTGCTCTGCATTTGCTGATCATGAACAGAAGCAAAAAGCTACATGTGACACAGAAGGAAAGCTGAACATCCCTTGGCATTCACAAATCATTTTCCTGCATGCTTATAGATCTATCTTATAAGTCCCCAAGAGCTAGAAACTTTGGGGGGGGGGGGGGGAGAGTTAAATGAAAATGTGAAACTGTCAGGATGCTGCAGTCTGCACCCAACACCAAATTCCACACAAGCTTGGTGGCATCACAGAATTGTGCCACGTGCGCGCGCACACACACACACACACCCTGTTTATAGTCCTTGTGCTGTATCAGATTTGGTGTGTGTTGTGACCTGGATGCTGCACTTCTTTAGCCTGTTGCATGGAGAATCTAACTTGCTTTGATTTCAGTGTAAACAGGAGGCACACTCTTCAGATTTTCAGCCAGTTAGCCAGTTGCTAGAGAGGATAAAGGATGCAGAAATAGTGGCTTTCATAAGAACATAAGAGAAGCCAGCGTTGGATCAGGCCAATGGCCCTTCCAGTCCAACACTCTGTGTCACACAGTGGCCCAAAATACCAGGTGCCCTCAGGATGTCCACCAGTGGGGCCAGGACACTAGAAGCCCTCCCACTGTTGCCCCCCCAAGCACCAAGAATACAGAGCATCACTTGCCCCAGACTGAGAGTTCCTATCTATACCTTGTGGCTAATAGCCACTGAGGGACCTCTGCTCCAGATGTTTACCCAAGTCCCTCTTGAAGCCGTCCATGCTTGTAGTTGCCACCACCTCCTGTGGCAGTGAATTCCACGTGTCAATCACTCTTTGGGTGAAGAAGGACTTCCTTTTACCCGTTCTAACCCGACTGCTCAGCAATTTCATGGAGTGCCCACGAGTTCTTGTATTGTGAGAAAGGGAGAAAAGCACTTCTTTCTCTACCCTGCTGCATCTCATGCATAATCTTATAAACCTCGATCATGTCACCCCTCAGCCGTCGTTTCTCCAAGCTAAAGAGCCCCAAGCGCCTTAACCTTTCTTCATAGGGAAAGTGTTCCACAAACCCTTTTATCATTCATATCTGCTTCCTTCTCAGATGTGCGAGATGCCGGTCGTGCTCCCGGAGGAGCCCTGGAAAGTGAGTCCGGAAGAGGAGCTGAAACGCATTGACCTCAGAGAGACGCACTTAGTGTTCAGCATCGATCCAAAAGGCTGCGAAGACGTGGACGATGCGCTGTCTATCAGAACTCTGCCGAATGGAAACCTGGAACTAGGGGTCCACATTGCAGACGTGACTCATTTTGTGGCTGCAAATTCATACACCGATCTTGAGGCACGGGCACGGTGAGTAGTTCCTGGGTAAAAGCCGGAGATGTGGAAGGAGGTGTTCTTGCTTCGTATTCTTGCATGGGAGAGTAAAGAGTGTCAAACTGAAATCTCTCTCTTGTTTCTAAGGCGTAATTCTGCTGCAGGCTGCAAGGCAAGCTTGGTGGCATCACAGACTTGTGCCACGTGCACACACAACCCTGTTTATAGTTTAGGCTCTGAAGTTGTAGAAACCAAGACGTTTGAATGGTTGCTCCTCAGAGGTGGTATGCGTGGCTGTTCATGAAATTCATTCATTCATTCAGTTCCATTTCTTAATTGCCTGTCTCCACAATTGTGGAGTTCTAGGTGATGTGCAAAGTTCGAAAAGCATAAAAACATAAAGCCATGTCCCAACAACATACAGTCATTAAAAAGCAAATGGCAAAATTTTGTCGCTTCCTACTATATCTGGCATGTGGGTACTTCACACATTCAGGGAGGGGGAAGTTCTGTAAGGAATAAGGTGCCCGCCATGATGTTCACCGTTGCTGTCCCCAACCAAATGCCTGGCAGAACATCTCGGCCTTACAGGCCTTGTGGAACGGCATCAGATCCTGCCGGGCCCTGATGTCATTTGGCAGAGAGTTCCCCCCAGGTTGGGGCCAGGACTGAGAAGGCCCTGGCCCTGGCCAGCCGGATCTCTCTAGGGCCGCAGATCACCAGTCAGTTGTTCTGTGAAAAGCGTAATACTCTCCCAGGTGTGTAACGGAGGAGGCAGCCCTGCAGATATGTTGGTCCCAGACTACTCAAGGCCTTCAAGGTCAAAACCAAAACCTTGAACTTGACTTGGTGCTCCATGAATTTCATGGATGGGAAACTTGGTTTAAAGCACCAATGTGTCTCTTTAGTTTGTGTTTTATATCATTATTTAAAGTGATCTGATAGGAATGAGACCATCTTGGCTTCAGTGACTGTGTGTTTCAGTAATGTCAGCAGTGTCTTCCAAGTCTAGTTATTTGTGTCGGAACATCTGTTCCAGCACGCAGTAGAAATCTGGCGGGGAAAAACCCACAGGTGGACAGTTAATATCTTGTACAGATAACTATGCACATAAACAAACTTTTAAATTACAGTGACAAGATATTTCACAAGAACCCTATGAACTGCATAACAGAACCGACAGAAAAGCCTTTCAGAAGGGAAATATTCTGTCTGAATATGACCGAGTATATTTTAAAGCACTGAATTGCCTGCATCATTAATTTTATATTTGTGCTGTTGTTTCGTAAATGTGTGAGTTACATTATTTTTCATCTGGAGTGACTGACCACCTTCTGTTGAAGTCAACGGACTTAGAAGGGTTGTAACTCAGTTTAGGATCATGTTGTTCCTTATGGCTATCAAGTGATGTTATCCTTAATTAACAGTGGATAGTCTTATAAAGATCTCTATTCCATGAAATAGTTTAACTGAAATTAATAGCTGTTGTTAGTGTAGAAATATTATTGGAAAATGACTCATCCTAAATGGTTCAAATTTGCAAAAGCTTCAATGTGTTCAATGCAACGAAACTAATAATATTTTTTGCCCAATTTTCAGGGCCACAACTTACTATTTAGCTGACCGTCGTTACGACATGTTACCGACTGTCCTCAGCGCCAATTTATGTTCTCTTCTTGGCCTCGTTGACAGGTGAGCTTGTTAAATCCAATCTCCAGTTTGGGGGGGGTCGTGTTCCTGCCCAGCGCTAGCCCTGCAGGGGTAGGGCCTGAATATTTCCTTGTCTAGTTTGGTGTAGTGGCTAGGAGCGCGAAATCTAATCTGGGAGAACCAGGTTTGATTCCCCACTCCTCTACATGCAGCTGCTGGTGTGACCTTAGGTCAGTCACAAGTTGTCTTGGAGCTGTTCTAGAAAGAGCAGTCCTTGAGAGAGCCCTACCTACCTCACAGGGTGTCTGTTGTGGGGAGGGGAATGGAAAGGAGATTGTAAGCCACTCTGAGACTCCTTCAGGTTTTGAAGGGTGGGGTATAAATCCAATCTCCTCCTCCTCCTCCTCTTCTTCTTCTTCGAGAACTAAGGAATGGAGCCTTAGCATTTTGTTTGTTCATGGTGCATTTGATTTTACTGTTCAAATTTAAAGAATTAGGGGGGATCAAAGACTAAGATTTAAGTTTAGGAGTATGGGATGAAGCTCATGTATGCTCAGTAGTGAAAAGAGTAATCAAGTAGATCTTGACTTTTAGCGACCCTGTGGGGTTTTCAAGGCAAGAGACAGAGGTGGTTTGCCATGGCCTGCCTCTGCATAGCAACCCGAGAGCCAATGTGGTGTAGTGGTTAAGAGCGGCGGACTCTAATCTTGAGAACAGGGTTTGATTCTCCATTCTTTTACATAATACCTGCTGGGTGACCTTGGGCTAGTCACTGCTCTCTCAGAACTCTCCCAGTCCCACCAATGCTCCCTCTAAGCTGTGGAGTCTTGTGAGCAAAAATTCTACTTTGTGAGCTACTGGCATTAAAGTTGTGAGCGAGCCATTTGGCTGCTGCATCAGTCTGCTCTGAAGCCATCCTTCCTGAGCCGAGACAAAAATGTGTGAGCCAGAGGCTAAAAAACTTTGAGTTAGCTTATGCTAGCTCAGCTTAGAGGGAACACTGAGTCCCACCTACCTCACAAGGTGCCTGTTGTGGGGAGAGGAAGGGAAAGCTAGATTATAAACCACTCTGAGACTCCTTAGGGTAGAGAAAAGCAGGGTATAAAAACCAACTCTTCTACTTGCAGTGGTTCTCCCATCTATCTAGGGATGACCCTGCTTAACTCATGAGATTGAATGAAATCAGGCCAGGCTGGGCCATCTAAGTCATGGTCATGGGAGGACTGATGGTGGAAAGTGCTGTCAAGTTGCAGCTGCCTATGGTGACCAGCGTTCCCTCTAAGCTGTGCGCATAAGCGGCCGCTCATTAACACAGGCAGCCCCGCTCAGCAGCAGTCTGGCGCCGCACAGGGTCTTGCACAGCCCATTGGCCATTTTAGGATCACAGCAGTTCTGTTCTGCTCAGGATGTGAACTGCTCCGCTCGGTAGGGGGGAAGAATGAGAGGGAACGTTGCCTCTAAGGAGAGTTCACCCACCCTATACAACACTGATAGCACAGTTCTATACAGAGTTACAGCCTTCTATGTCTATTGAGGGGCTGTGGTGGCTCAGAGGTTAAGACACTGAGCTGCAGACCGGAAGGTCGGTAGTTCGGCAGTTTGAGACCTGAGTGCCGCATGATGGAGCGAGTTCCCGTCTCTGGCCCCAGCTCCTGCCAACCTAGCAGTTCGAAAGCGAGAAATTGCAAGTAGATAAATAGGTACTGGTTTGCCGGGAAGGTAACAGCGTTCCGTGCGTCTCGGCGTTTAGTCACGCCGGCTATATGACCACAGAGAAAGTATTCGGACAGCGCTGGCTCTTCAGCTTGGAAACGGAGATGAGCACCGCCCCCTAGAGTCAGATTCGACTGGCTTTCGAGCCAGGGAAACCTTTACCTTTATGTCTGTTGAAGTCAATGGCCTTAGGAGGGTGTAACTTTGTCTAGGACCGCCCTGTTCTGAGGATCTTTTTCACCGGTGAATCTGGCTTTGTCCAGGAGAGATTTGCAGTATAAGGTGTTTATTCGCTTGTTTTATAGAAGTATTCTGCTGTAGCCTTGACTCAAGCATCTCAGACTCTTAGAAACACCTTGTTTAGAAACACAGTTATTACTTCCTTCCTTCATTTATACTTTGCTTCTTCCCCACCCCCACCCCCCGGGACCCAAAAGGGCTTGCATGGTTTTCCTCTCATCCATTTCAGCCTCAGAACAACCCTGTGAGGTGGGCAGGCGGAGACAGTGTGACTGACTAGTCAGCAGGCTCAGTAGGGGGGAAAAACAGAGGGGACGTTGATGGTGACCCCATGGGGTTCTCCGGGAAAGAGACGCTCAGGGGTGGTTTGCCATTGCCCGCCTCTGCGTAGCAGTCATGGACTTCCCTTAGTGGTCTCCCATCCGACTTCCTTGCTTAGCTTCTGAGCCTGGGCCAGCCTGGGCTGATCCTTACTCAGTGAAAAACAAGTGGGTCGCTCTGCTTCAGGCAATCTAGCTGCTTGTGAAGAAGAAGGGATTGGATTTATACCCCACCTTTCACTCGGAGTCCCAGAGCGGCTTACAAACTCCATTCCCTTCCCCTCCCCACAACAGGACACCCTGTGAGGTAGGTGGGGCTGAGAGAGCTCTTGACAGAAACTGCTCTTGAGAGAACATGTGACTGACCCACGGTCACACCAGCAGCTGCGAGTGGAGGAGTGGGGAATCAAACCCGGTTCTCCCAGATTAGAGTCTGCGTACTTAACCACTACCCCAAACTGGCCATCCAGTGGTCCAGACAGTAGGCTGTTTCCCCTCTGCTCATGAAGAGGCAAGTGTTTTGCTGTCCACACCTGCTGTTGTTATGTAT
The DNA here is from genome assembly GCA_029233225.1 of Lepidodactylus listeri. Taxonomy (NCBI): domain Eukaryota; kingdom Metazoa; phylum Chordata; class Lepidosauria; order Squamata; family Gekkonidae; genus Lepidodactylus; species Lepidodactylus listeri. Next base: position 5,188,376 of record JARCFY010000021.1, on the reverse strand, counting down.
CAAAAAATAAATCTTAACAGCAAGAAGAAACAAAATTCTCTTTTTAGAAATGCTGGGCTTTTCAACTGATTCCCCCCCTCCCCTTTAACGTATCTGCCATCTTTCAAACCATTAAACAAGGGCTTCTGGCCCTAGAATTTCACAAACGAAATCCTTTGCCGCCTTATTTTTCTTCTCAGGCCAAACTAAACTTTTCTGTTGAGCAAGGGGAAATGGCCAGTTACCCTTACAACCGAGATCACCCTTCTCATCGTAGATCTTTTACATCAGCACGACTAAATATTTTTTCCTTGAAAAATATTAGCTGTTTGGTATAACAGCTTATACCCGTTCGCGGGGAGGGCGGGATATAAATTTGAATGAATGAATAAATAAGTAAATAAAATAAACAGAACAGATTCCCTTTCCATGAAAGGAAGTGCATCTGTCCTTTGAAATCGATAGATTCAATCCATCACGTCATCTTGGACTGCCAATTGCATGCAGGTCCATGTTAAGAAACTCCTTTTCCTCTCCACTATACCCCAAACATTGTATTAACAACAACTGTATAATACAGTGTTTATTAAATGACACAAGTGGGGTGTGGACATCACAGCTCTGGTAGCTAAATTCCTGGCTAAAATGGTCAAAGATAGACACCAGCACTCTGGGTGATTAGCCTTATTATGGTGTCTCTGTAATACCTTCTTGCTCATATTTTATCACGCCGTGTATTTCATTATGCCATTAAAGGTATTTTGGTTGGGTTTTAGAAATGCCTCAAAGTCAAAGCAAATAGTATCGTAGAAAATGCCTCAAGGCCTAAAACAGTATTTGAAATTTTAATAGAAAAAGGCATTTTGGACCAATCATATCAAAACTATACAAGGTCTTGGCTTCCGAACTGTGGTCTAAGCTTTCATCTCAACAACAAGGCTGGCACAAAGACTGTGAAATTGTAGTTACTCAGGAGCAGTGGTTATCTATTTGGTCGTCTAGTCTGTTTACTACTAGATCATTAAATATAAGGTTACAAAATTGTAAACTTTTTTCTAGATGGCACGTGACACCTTTAAAGCTGTACCATGCAAAAGCGAAAAAGGACCCGCTGTGCTGGAAGGGATGTGGGCAGATAGGTTCTTTGTTACACTGCTGGTGGTCGTGCCCTAAAGTTAAATCCTATTGGTCATTAATCATAAAAAAATAGGGGAAATACTTGCAGTTCCAATTCCCTTTACTCCCAAAGGAGTACTATTGAATTACTGGGAAACCCAGCAGTTTACAGTAAACACTAGAGAACTGTTGGCATTAATGCTAATTGCAGCAAAAACCCAATTAGCACAAAAATGGAAGACAGATAAATTACCATCACTTAGAGATTGGTTCCTAAAGCTTTGGGACATAGTAGCAATGGACAAATTGGCCATGCAAATAATATCATTGGCGAATACCTCAAAAAGTAAGTGCTTTGTTGCAAAACGGTTTTTGTTTTTTTAATATATAACAAAACAAAAGGACTCTATTTCTGCCGTACCTAAGAAATACCGTATTTTTCGCTCCATAACACGCACTTGATTATAAGACGCACCTTGTTTTTAGAGGAGGAAAACAGGAAAAAATGAAACAGAAAGAGAGAGAGAGAGAGAGATAAAGGAAGGAAGGAGGAGGAGAGAGAGAGAAAGAGAAAGGAAGAAAGAAAGGTGGGGACAGAGAGAGAGACAGACAGACAGACAGAAAAAAGGAAAGGAAAGGAAGGAAGGAAGGAAGAAAGATAGAGAAAGGAAAGAAGAGAGACGTGGGCATGCCATGCAAAGTCAGGCCTTCCTGTGCAAAGTAGCCACGGAGCTTAATCTGTGGGCGGGGCTTTCTGCTGCTGGCTGTCTTAAAGGGGAAAAGCACTTAAAGGGAAAGAGTACTTAGCCTGATGGGGGTTTTCCTGCTGTTTCCCTTTTAAGTCTTAACAGCTCAGGCCCAGCAGGGAGGGGCGGGGAAGGCTGGGATGCCAGCCTGAATGGCGTTCCCCTGCATTCCTGCTGAAGAAAGAGCCCTGTTACAGGTAAGAAAAGCTCCATATTCGCTCCATAAGACGCACACACTCCCCCCCCCCCACTTTTTTGGGGAGGAAAAGTGCGTCTTATGGAGCAAAAAATACGGTATATTGATTTTGTTTTTTATTAGATATGTTTATTGTTAATATTGTTAAAGTTCAAAGTTTATGGATTTTATAATTTTTGTAAAAAATGTTATAAAGGTTGGAAAATGTTAAAAAATAAAGTTATTATATATATATATAGAAATGCCTCAAAGTTTATCCAGTGGAGTTTGTAATTATCTAGAAAATGGTTGCTTTTATTTTCAAGGTATGCTGTAAGCGTCATGTGGGAGCTCGATGAGACCTCCTATGAAATAAAAAAGGTCTGGTACTCCAGAAGCATTCTCCGCTCTTCTTACAAACTCTTCTACGAGGCAGCCCAGGCGCTGCTAGATGGGGACCTGACAGCTGCGGCTGAAATCCCAGAGCTTCAAGAACTGGACGGAAACACGAGGAAACAAAAGCTGGAGGAACTGGTCTGGGCGATAGGGAAGTTGACCGACATCGCCCGCTGTGTCCGAGCGAAGCGAGACAGCTGTGGTGCCCTGGAGCTGGAAGGGGTCGAGGTCAGGGTGCAGCTGGACGACAAGAAGAACATAGATGACCTCGTTCCTCGGCAGCCACTGGAGGTGCACGAGACGATCGCCGAGTGTATGATCCTCGCTAACCACTGGGTGGCCAAGAAGATCTGGGAGAGCTTTCCATACCAAGCTCTGTTGCGCCAGCACCCACCGCCACGGCAGGAGTTCTTTGCAGAGCTCCGAGACTGCGCCGGCGCAAAAGGGTTCACAATAGATACACGGTAAGTCGAACGGACGCTGTTAGGCCGAGGCGGGTGTAAAAGCAACGGTGCTTTTACAGCAGTACTCTGGGCGTATCGCATTGTCTGCAGGATTGGTGCTTTCCAAGCAGGGTAGACCCAGTGAACAAGTGATGCTGCAGCATTACTGACCAGATCAGGAACATGTGCAGTGCCCTTTGTAGACCCTCTGCAAGAGCAGAGTATTCTCCCTGGAGAGTTTTCAGACTGCTTTTGACAGGTGCAAGAGTGCTTTGGCCTGGGGGGGGGGGTGGAGAGAGCCATTTTCTTCTTTCAAGCAAACTACAAGATGGGCGGACTCTTGCTTGTAACTCTGATGGCCGCCAGAGTCCTCTGGAGCAAAGCCACATGCTCTGGAGAGTGCCATAGGGGGCCTCCCCCGGAGAGTCAAGGGCTAATGGTAACCTGGGTCTCTAATGGTATGTGTACATATGCAAAGTGATATCAAGTTGCAGCCAACTTACGGCGACCCTGTAGGGTTTTCAAGGCAAGAGATGTTCGGAGGTGGTTTGCCATTGCCTGCCTCTGTGTAGCAACCCTGGGCTTCCTTGGTGGTCTCCCATCCAAGTACGAACCAGGGCCGACCCTGCTCAGCTTCTGAGATCTGATGAGATCGGGCTAGCCTGGACCGTTGAGGCCAAGGCAGAGAAGAGCTAAGGTGGTAGAAAAGAGCAAGAGGCCAGGAGCACCTTAAAGACTAACCAAAGACGTGTCCGGGTAGGAGCTTTGGCGAGTCACTGCTCGCTTCCCCAGATACAGCTAGAATGGGAGTCCATCTGTCCTATTTCTTGGAAAGTGGAGTGATCTCAAATGTCGTTTGCCTGCGAATGTCATTTGAAATCACTCCACTTTCCAATAAATAGGACTGATGGGCTCCCGTTCTAGCTGAAGAAGTGAGCAGCGACTCACGAGAGCTCCACCGCTGCCACGAATTCTGTTAATCTTTAAGGTGCTCCTGGACTCTTGATCTTTTCTACTGCTACAGGCAGATTAACACAACCACCCATACTGAACTACATCCAAGTCAAGGCAAGAGACGAGCAGAGGTGGTTTTGCCCTTGCCTGCCTCTGCAGAGCGACCCTGGAGTTCCTTGGTGGTCTCCCACCCAAGTCCTAACCAGGGCCAAGCCTGCTGCGATCTGATGAGGTCAGACTCGCCTGGGCCACCCAGTTCAAGGCTCATTAATGGAATTCATTGGAATGGTCCTATGTAAAATCCCCAAGGCCACCCGGGGGGGGGGGGGTTTGCATCAAAAAGGCCGTTGTGAGAAACTTCTGTGCTGTTGAGACGTGCCAACTAGCTGGATGTTTTCTATAGTCATCAGTCAAATTCGGTTTCTGGTAGGTCTAACAAGGCGTTGGCAGACTCCCTGGACAGAGCCGCTGACCCATCGGATCCCCTTGTGAACAAGTTGCTGCGCTCCATGGCCACCCAGGCGATGTCCAATGCCCTGTACGTCTCAACAGGGTCTCACCCCGAAGAAGAGTTTGCCCACTATGGTACTGGCTCCTCGTTTGCCATTCTGTGTTTTTAAATAGATGCTCCTTCAGCACGCACTTTCTTTTACTGCAATTCCCGTTTTGGCACTGGAGTCTGTTTTTATCTATTTTAAAAAAGGGAAGGGGGACTCAGAATCCAGTAACTAATTTAAAAAAGGGGGGGGAAACATAAGAGTAGTAACAGAAACACAAGAGTGGTGGCAGATCTACACGAATTTCTATAAAAGATTTCCAAATACATAGAAATAAGTCCATACGCATGTATTCAGATAGTGATAACAGTTGTACAGTCCTCAGTCCATTGATTTATTGGCATTTATTTCTGATATTTTAATACACCTCTTTTAGCTGTAAATAAGGGCATGGAAAGGGGCTGCGGTGGCTCAAAGGTTAAGACACTGAACTGCAGACTGGAAGATCAGTAGTCCGGCAGTTCGAGACCCGAGTGCCGTGTGAGGGAGTGAGCTCCCGTCCCTGGCCCCAGCTCCTGCTAACCTAGCAGTTTGAAAGCAAGGAATCGCAGGTAGATAGGTACCGCTTCAGTGGGAAGGTAACAGCGTACCATGTACCTTGGCATCTAGTCATGCCAGCCACATGACCACAGAAACGTCTTCAGACAGCGCTGGCTCTTCAGCTTGGAAACAGAGGTGAGCACCGCTCCCTAGAGTCGGACTCGACTGGCTTTCGAGCAAGGGAAACCTTTACCTTTTAAGGGCATGGAGGGGGGTTTTTTGTTGGCCGTCGGTTAGCTTCCAAAAGACCGACAGGTAGTTTAAAAGTACATAAGCAGGGGCTTCAGTTTTGTGTTTCTACCTCAGGTCTTGCCCTGGATAAATATACCCACTTCACTTCACCCATTCGAAGATATGCAGACATCGTCGTCCACAGACTGCTGTTGGCAGCCACTTCCAAAGAGGACAGAGCTCTGGGCACCAAGGAGAACTTGTTTGGCAACAAAGAACTTGAAGAACTGTGCAATCACATCAACATCAGAAACAGGGTAAAGAGGGCTGGGGCACACCTGGTTATGAAGTTATACAACAGCTGCACTAAAAGTGTCTGCATTCCCCCCAACCCCCTGCTAAGAAAGTCCTTTGTGGGTTCCTTGATAATTTACCTGGAAAACAGACACAAAAAGGGGTAAAACAGCACACTGAGGAAACTTTCCCCCAAGTCCTTGTCCTAAAGTGGGAATGGAGAGTTTTCCAGGTGGGCCCCTTTGTTCTTAATGAAAGATCAGAGAGCCCCCCCCTAGCTTATTGTGTACGGCTTCCAGAGCTGGAACTTCAGTCTGCAGTGGTATTAGTTTCAGTAACATTTAGAGTATTTGCACCTCTCCTTTCAATTCTAAAAACCTAGCATGCTTAATCGCTTGCCCGAAAGGAACAAAACACAAAGCAGTTCAGCCACTTTGGACACTAGGTGGAAAGAACTGGGTGAAGGGGCAGTCCCTTGAGACTCTTCTCCTTATTTTCAGAGTGTTCTGATGTAGCTTCCCCAGGAGGCAGGGGCAAAGTATACTTGTTGCACCCACAAACTGCTACTTCTCCCAGCTGAATTTATAGCCAAGTTTTAACGAGCTAAACCCCCAGCCAGTTCCTTGGCAGTCATCCTGAAATTATTCATTCATCTCTTTAATTGACAGCTAACAGGCCATGAGTCTTGCATTTCTACTCCTTTCTTGCAACTCTAAGCCTCTCTGACAGTGTCGGCGCTGCAGGGGTGTGGGTGAGCTAGGTGGGCTGGGAGTGGCTGCCAAAGACTTGTTTACTGCTTCAGAGCTGCAGGGTGTTGGCTCGGTTTTGGCTGTGACTCCTGATCAGCCAGTAACCTGATCTCGTCTTGTTCTCCTGGCTTAGAACCAGATGCAGCCGGCTGTTCAGTTACCGGCTCAGGGCTAGCAGGTAGTTCTTCATCTGAGAAATCTGAGCCATCACTCAGCGCAGGCTGACTTATGACACCAAGGCTGAGATCCTGGAACAAACTGCGCGCTCTAACATAAGTGGCTTCCTTTGCACAGGCTGCCCAGCATTCCCAGAAACAGTCGACGGAGCTTTTCCAGTGCATGTACTTCAAAGACAGGGACCCAGAAAGAGATGAGCACTGCATCGCCAATGGGGTTATCTATTCAATAAGAACAAACGGGGTACTCATCTTCGTGCCCAGGTAAAGTTGGCGGGCGCTTCTGGCCGGGGTCGCAAGCCACATGCTTCTGGGCTGACCCTTGCTAGGGTTAGAGAACAGTGGTGAGGCACTTGGGTTTAACCCGTTTTCTGATCCAAGAGCTGGTTTTCATCCTGAGGATACATTCTTCTTCAGAAAGGGATTCCCAGCCCTCGGTTGTGTTGTGTCAGCTTGTGAGAAATTGTTCCTTCATACTTTTGTAGCACCATAGAGACCCAACCAGGGTTTCAGGGTATAGGCTTTTGAGAATCAAAGCTCCCTTCATCAGAGGGCTGACAAAGGACGCTTTGACTCTCGAAAGCTTATACTCAGAAAATTTTTTGCTGGCCCCTAAGGTGCTACCAGACTTAAATCTTGCTGCCAGTTTGGTGTGGTTAGGACCCTGGACTCTAATCTGGGAGAACTGAGTTTGATTCCCCACTCCTCCACATGCAGCTGCGGGCGTGGCCTTGGGTCAGTCACAAGTCCTCTCAGAGCTGTTCTCTCAAGAGCAGTCCTTGAGAGAGCTCTCTCAGCCCCACCTCCCTCACAGGGTGCCTGTTGTGGGGAGGGGAAGGGAAAGGAGATTGTAAGCCGCTCTGAGACTCCCGAGTGAAGGGCAAGGTATAAATCCAGTCTCTTCTTCTTACTGCAGACCAAGATGGCCACCCTTTTTATAGTTAACTAATACATTGCCTTGGAGTCACCAAATTCCCTTACCGTGGGATGTACAAAGAACAAAGGTTTTCCCCTTAATATCTTTCTGCCACAGGTATGGAATAAAAGGAGCTGCCTATCTGAAAAACAAGGAAGGTTTGGTCCTGTCTGGCCAAAGCGACAAGAGCTGCAGTTGGAAACCGGGGTCTCTCCAGCGTTTTCCTGACCGGATTATCACCATTCCCACAGTTGGAGAGCCCGTTACCCTGAAGCTCTTCGACCACGTGACGGTGAGTTACAGATTTCTCTGCGAAACGTTGTGATTTTTGTTTTGTTTTTTTAAATGGAGGCAAAAAAGAAGCATCTTTCTCTTTCGTCCCCAGATACAAATATCTGTACAGAGTTCTCGGTGCCATGCTGTTACTATCCGGCTTCAGATTACCAGTTGCAAGCCTCACAAACTGTCAGAAATGGAGCTGGCTCACGGTCAACACGTCTCGAAAACGGACTTGGTAAAGGAAGTGACCAGGACTGCAGAGGAAGCGCAGCTTGCGCAGGACAAGGCCCAAGCAAAGCCACTGGAGGAGGAATATGAACAGTACCGCCAGTCGAAGGGTGTGAGCCTCTACTGCTTACTGGAGGAAATCAAGGATTTGGCTTTATTGGATGTATCTGCAGACAGCGGGGCATGAAATGCCTATCCACAGTTGTTTTATGGGACTCTCTGACTGGCTTCTTGAGTTAGAAATAACAGTATGCGTGGACATTTTCTTTAAGAACTTTTTTTAGTAGACTGCGCTTAACTGGACCCTGTATGATCATTCACTGCTGATAAGGACATTTTAAGATTTTGTTTTTAGCAGTTAATTATAACTGTACTCTAGAAATGGACTACAGGAACTGTTAGACGTTTTAAAGTAACTCAGGGAACCTGTTTCAGCCACTGATGGTGGCGCCATTCTTTAACATGTGCCATCTCTATCATTCCAGACTATTTAGACCCGCATCTGTTTTACTGAACTGTTAAAAACTAATTACAGCAGTTTACTTTAGATCCAACATTGAGTATTCAAGTTGCTTTGAGTCTCCTTCACAGGTTTGTTTGCAGGCGTTGAATTAGATTAGACAAGAGTCTTGGCGAGCTTTGAAAAATCACATCAATGTGACATGTGGACCTTTTCCCAGCGTCTGAATTCCAGTGGTATGGCTGAAAGAGGAGGGCGTAAGGAAAGGTCTGATATTTGGATCGACTCAGTCTTCACTGCTGAAACAGCTTCCGTTTTCTTACGCTGAACTCTATACTGCAAAATTCATCACGGGAGTCCCAAGTCATCCTTCTCTGCTAGGGAGGGGGCACCATGCTTTGTTGTGCCACAGCCAGGGTAAAAAGCTCTGGGATGGGGAGAATATAGATATAACGTGAAAGTGGGTGTCTACCAACTTCCGCTATTCCAAGATGTACCAAAAAAGCCCTGACTTGGCAAGCCCGATCTTATCAGGTCTCAGAAGCTAGGTGGGATCAAGCCTGATTAGTACTTGGATGGGAGACTACCAAGGAAGTCCAGGGTGGCTACGTAGAGGCAGGCAAGGGCAAACTGCCTCTATCCATCTCTTGCTTACAGCGACCCCATACGTCAGCTGGGACCTGACGGCACTTTCCACCACCATGAGGGAGAACACGAAAAACAGCGAAGCAACCACTTCTCGCAGTATCTCCCCCTCATGCACGCATCCCAGGCTGGCTCAGGCCTTGACATTTTAGCCCTCGGCTGGGGGCTCCAGACTGAATGCCCACCCTCTTCTGAAAGGCAACTTCCCCGGAACCATTAGCTTCTCCATACTTGCCTCTGGCATTGCATCATGGTTTTCCTTTCAGAAGGTTAGGTCCAAGGTTTATTATAGTCACTAGTACAAAAATAAGAACAGTGCAATACAAATTTCTCACAATGTGAAAGTTCTTTTAAAGACATCATATGGGTTCTGTTCAAAGGCGGTGGTCGGCATTATTGTAACCATGTTGCTTTCTAGCTGAGAGAAATCGGGGCTGTTACTTCCACCCTACCAGTTCCAAGTTACGGCACTAGAACTGTAAAAGCCCTACAGTTTCTAAAGCCAGCTGGGCAAGAGAGGAGATGGCACCGCAATTCGGAATCTGTTTTCTCACTCAGAGGCTAGTAAAGTGGCCCAACAGGAGCACCCGAAGTTGATCCAGTAAGAACTCGACGCTATAACCCCAAAACTTCTTAACAGCAAGGAATGGAGGACTTTGCTGCCACTCCCTCAAAGTGAGACACATCTTTAAGTCCATTAACCACAAACAGTTGAAGGTCATTTATCATCATCTTCGTGTCCACACTGCATCTCAGTAGCTTGAAAAGGTAAGCCTTCTGCTTCTACTGCAGTCAGGTCATCCTGTTCCCGAGCGGGAATGTCGCCACATTCTTCAGTTGGCTGGGCTGCAGGCAGCTCTGTTAGAAACAAGAGATATTGATGGTGCAATAAGAAGCCTAGTAACACTCTAAAGATTTAAGATTTTATCCCAACGTAAGCTTTTTGTGAACTGGAGTCCACTTGATCAGAAACTACGTAGCAGCTGCTCATTAGACAGACATTTATACAGGAGCCCTGCAAAGTCTCCATTGTTGTATTAATTCCCTTTCTCTGTGACTTAATTGCTTTCCAGGCCAGTCAATAACTTTAACTCTGGGAGAAGAACGAGCAAAGCAATCAATTCCTCGAGGCTGAAGAAAGGCAAACAGTTTTCACTGAGGCAAGAGTCAAAATTGCCAAGTTAACAGACATTTAAGTAGGACAAATTAAAAGATTCTGGAATGGGGCGGGGGGCGGGGGGGGGGGCGGGAGAAGATTGGATTTATACCCCGCCCTTCACTACCCGAAGGAGTCTCAAATTGGCTTACAATCTCCTTTCCCTTCCCCTCCCCACAACAGACCCCCTTGTGAGCAATGTTCCCTCTAAGCTGTGGAGTCTTGTGAGCAAAAATTCTACTTTGTGAGCTACTGCCATTAAAGTTGTGAGCAAGCAGTTTGGTTACTGCATAAATTAGTTTGCTCTGGAGCCATTCTTCCTGAGCTAAGGCAAAAATGCGTGAGCCGGAGGCTAAAAAACTGTGAACCGGCTCACACTAACTCACTGCTTGTGAGGTAGGTGGGGCTGAGAGAGCTCTCTCGAGGACTGCTCATGAGAGAACAGCTCTGAGAGGACTTGTAATTGACCCAAAATCACACCAGCAGCTGCATGTGGAGGAGTGGGGAATCAAACCCGGTTCTCCCAGATTAGAGTCCGCGCTCCTAACGACAACACCCAACTGTATCTCTATGATAGTTATGCATCTATTTTAATTAATTATGAATTATGCATCACTCTCTAATTATTTAGGATTAGAAGGGTTCTGCAGATCAGTCACCAAAAGCGCAGAATGAGTATTTTTAATTCAATGATGCCCCTCTCAGCTCTCTGTAGTTTCCTAACTCTGTTGAGAAGGTGGGGTGGAAACCTGTGTGTTTTGCTCCATCACTTTTGTTTAAAGAATGAAGAGAGCGTTGAGCAGATTTCAGATCTGTGCTTAATACAATGATGGGGAGCTAGGAGTCACCCATGGCTCTTCTGAGCAGCATTCCCCAATACGGCACCTGCTTCAGGAACGTGGGGCGGGGCTTGAGGCTGGCAGGTGGTTCCCACCTTGAAACAGCTGCAGCTGAGGTAACGGGTAAGCTGTGAGCCTTGCTCAGGCGCAGGCCTCACGCTAAGGGTGGAAGTAAACGTGGCTCTTTTGGTTGAGGGTATCTGATTGGACGTGGCTGTTGTGAGCCGCAGAGCGGGTACCACTGGCTTAACAGAACACTGGTCCCATGCCCGAGTCAATAACTATCAGTTACACATATGTTCCTGGTCTTTGGCCTTATTGCTAAGCTGCCTTGGGCTAAAAGGCGGCCCCCTTTAGAAGAGCGGGTGGCCATTTGAGGACCACTAATGACAGGCCAGCAACACATTTTCCTTCACTATCTTGCAGCTTTTCTCCCCGTAGATATTTTTTTCCCCTCAGAAAAGCTGTGATACCAAAAGTTACCTCAGCCGGACAAAACATTTCTGTGAAAGAAGTGTTAAGAGTGTAAGCTCTCCCTCCAGAGACACTTTTTGGCTGTTTTAAAATCAAACCTTTTATACAGGATTGGAACAGGATCACTTCCACATTTAGACAGGTGGAACTGATACTGGCATATCCAGCTCATCTCCAGGTCAATTTCAGGAGTGCAGGTTAGGGCTTCAGCAGTCCCGCTCCTTGAACATTTTTGCCTACTTCACCCTCCTCAAGCAGAGACACCAATAGCAAAGAGTACAACAGGAGCAGAATTAACAGCCACAGAGCTAGAGATTAAGTGTGTGGCCTGACCCTTTTAATTTTTTTTAAATGCACTTATCCGATCCAATGCTCTCTCTAAGCTGTTTGGAGTCCTGTAAGCAAAAATTCTACTTTGTGAGCTACTGGCTTTAAAGTTTTGAGCGAGCAGTTTGGCTACTGCGTAAATCAGTTTCTAAGACCAAAAGTGTGTGAGCCAGAAGCTAAAAAACTGTGAGCTAGCTCACACTAACTCAGCTTAGAGGGAACACAGATCCCATCTATTAGGACTGAAGACAGCTTACAATAAGTCACAATCAACGGACATGACAATACACAAATCATTAAGACGCCACAGTCTTCTCCCGAGGCCGAAATTCATGTTGACTCAGAAGGGTGGGGCTGAGCCACTAGCCGACTGAGCCCTGGCTTGGAGCACACTTTCTCCACCCACAGAAGCACAAACAGCTGAGTTGTAGAATTTTTACTGTAATGCAAATGCCCCCTTTTGTTGCAGGGCAAATATCTGCAGTCTAGCTACAGCAAGAGATTTGCCACAAGCCACCAGGATGACAGAAGTGCCAGTATTATTTTAGAGCTAAAGTATTCCAAAACACTGCCACAGATAGTCTCCTCCATTCACCCTTCAAAACTTACCATTTTCTTCTTGCGACTCACTATTAAGCTGCAGTTTTGCTTGTCTTCTTTCAAGTGCCATCCGTTTGTTCCTTTCAATTCTCTGTTGTTGTTCCTCTGTCAGAGTGGCACGCTGAGATGAAGCAACTTCTTCTCTTGCATTCTGGTTCTCCGAAAAAATATCTACTTCTTCGGTAGCTGTATTAAGTCCATTGCTTTCACCATCATCACCTGCGTGGGATGCACAAACTCTTTACTGGTACTGTCCAGCCAAAATGTGCACCTCAGGTGGGCTACAGTGACAACCTGCTTCAAAAACAAGCACACCTCTTTGGGTTTCACTTGCTTGCTTAGAGCTAGCGGTCAATATTCAGTCATTTAGCATAATAGTAAATTTTGTGTGGAAATCTAGCTTTATATAAAGGCACACAGAAGTGTATATAGTTACTAGACTCACAAATTAGGAATCAATGTGAAGCAAAATCAGAATGAGTATACAGCTCCCAGTATCAAAACTGAATCAATCTTTTCCTAAACTCGAACGGTTGTGTTATTTACTACTAATGTATGGAACCATCGCACAGAAAATCTGATAACTAGACAGATGCTGTCGGCAGGAACCATTTCTTTAATGTATGTGGCTGCAGGGGGGATGCACTGTACTGCTAACAAATGCAACCTGTATTCATTGCAGCCACATTATATCTAGTTTTAACGTTTAGCCTCAGCAGAAAGGAAGGCAAAATAATCTCTTTCCTGTCAATAAAAGCTTTAAGGCTTTGAAACATTTTCCCATAGTGTGGAGCAGGCAAACTGAATTACCTTTCTGTTCCATAGTCTAACGACATCTAGCTGCGCACTTTGTGGGAGTGAGTCAACAAGGGAGTCTGTTTGATGGCTAAAATATGTTTATTCAGGGGAGCGGCGTTCATGAATTTCATCACTGCAGGTGCAACCGCAGCCCTCCCCAAGAGACAGAGAGGTTTACTATAAACACATAATAAAAGCAGTCACTGGCGTAAACTACGGGGGGGCTCGAGCCCCCCCCTCCCCGAAATTTCCCGGGGGGGACTGAGCCCCCCCCGGGAAAATGTGCCTGCCGCCGGCGCCTTGCCGCTGCGCCTCCCGGGCCCTTCCGAGGCTCGCCAGCTGGTACCTCTCCCCCCCCCCCCCACCGGCCTGGCCGTTCCTCCCTCCTTATCTCTCCCTCTTCCTCTTTTAGGGGTGAGGAAGGGAGTGGCCAGGGCGGAGAGGGAGGGAAAGGCACCAGCAGCACCGGCTGGTGAGCCTCGGAAGGGCCGGGGAGGCACGGCGGCTGGCAGTAGGTTTTCGGGGGTTGGAAACAAAGAGCCCTCCCCCCTGGACTTCAGAAAAGTCTACGCCCCTGAAAGCAGTTCACCTGAATATTTGGGAGTTTGGTCTCCACAATTCAAGATGCATTCTGTATATTTTTTGTATTTCGGCTATTTGTATCCCAAATACATAGTACCAAATGATGTTTCTTGCTAAAAATAATTTTAATTGCAACATATTGGGTTGCACAGGAGGAAATTTGGTCTGTGGGCCAGCTTCTGGTGGTCCGTTTGGCACCTGCTGACTTCTGGTATTACTGAAAAGAATGCTGCCATTTGGTGAAGCTTCCTCTGATCCAGTAAGGCACTACTGAATAAAACAGGAGTGGATATTCACAAGCACTTACATGCAAATTAGTTGTCCCTTCATATTAAGTGCTGTCGAGTGGCAGACGACTTAACGGTGAGCCCTGGGGTTTTTCAAAGCAAGAGACAAGCAGAGGTGGTTTGCCTTTGCCTATCTCTGCAGAGCAACCTTAGACCTCTTTGGTAGCCTCCCATCCCAATACTAACCAAGGCCAACCCTGCTTAGCTTCTGAGATCTGAGAACCATGGGCTAGTCTGGCCTTGCACATCACAGGGATTCTAGCAACGGGGAAAACGGGGACTAAGCAAGACTGCAGCATGAACGTAATTATTTCACAAGAGTGCATAAATGTTCAAATATTAATGAGAGCAAAGGATCTAGTGCTGACATGAGCAACAGGCTAATTCTCAGAACAAACAGCAGAACAGAAGACATGCCTTCATTGCCTGTGAAGTCTTCGTGCAGAATGGGCAGGTCAAGTCGAATTCGCTTTAAGCACGTCTAGAAACGAGAAAATGTTTGGTTTGTTACTGGTCAGCATCTCCTCCTGATCATATCTGGGCTTTCAATTAAGCCTTGTGTTTTTCTCAGAAAGGACGCAGTTAACACTCACTTGAACTTCTTTCTTATTTCCCAGGCACTCTACTCTCTCCACAAAATCTTCAAACTGCAGTTTAGGGAACAGTCTGTGAGCCCAGTGCTCCATGTTCTTGATGAGCATCTTCAAGTCCGCAACCTGAACATAAGAACACGAGTCCAGGAGCACCTTAAAGACTAACAAAACTTGTAACAGGGGATGAGCTTTTGTGAGTCACTGCTCACTTCTTCAGATTCAGATGGGTAGCCGCATGTTAGTCTGTCTGTAGCAACAGAAAAAAGCAAGAGTCCGGCAGCACCTTAAAGACTAACAACATTTGGGGCAGCGCAGGAGCTTTTGTGAGTCACTGCTCACTTCCTCAGGTACAGCTAGAATGAGAGTCCATCTGTCCTTATATCACAAGGCTGATGGATTTCCGTTCTTTGTGGATATATGGATCAAGATGGATAGCTGTGTCTGTCTGCAGCAGTAGACAACAGCAAGAGTCCAGGAGCACCTTAAAGACTAACAACATTTGTGGCAGGGGAGGAGCTTTCCTGAGTCACCACTCACTTCATCAGCTAAGAACAAGTTACTGTTAAAACGGCCAGCTCAGCAAAACGTCGGGCATACCCACTTCCAGAAAGGCTTGGGCTATTTAGCTAGCCTTAAACAGTTAATCGTTTAGGACTGCATCGCTGAGCTGTTAAGAGGGAAGCTAAACTTTAAGGGAAAATACAGATGGAAAGCACTTTCACGGAGACAGTGGCAGTAAGCAAAAAACTTGCAAAAGCAAGCAGCAGTTTAATATATTGCGTTAGAACTTGTCCAGGCCATAAATGCATCACTGTTAAATGGAACCCAGGTGCTCAACTGGCATATTTATTACAGGGAAATACTGCCTTCTCGGACTACAATATTTTATGGGAGGGGGTGGTCTAGCCTGCTGTGTGGAATGTGACTCTCAAGTGCCTGCAATATCCCAGGAGATGCAAACCCCCTCCCCAATTCTACACACTTAGGTAATTTTTTTGGGTAAATTATTTATCAAATGCCCACTCCAGCACTCGTCGGCCTTCCTTCAAACATACTGCACCTTTGAGTTTCATCTTTCCAGTGCCTGAACAAGTATGGATTTTTTTAAAAAGGCAAATTAGGGATACCCTTCTGAGTGTACTCCTTGGGCCTTGTCGCATGATTGCTGCCCCCAACCCATAATGCTACAAGAAAAATATATGCTGCTAGAATCCTCGCCTGAAGAGACCTTTGGGGAAAGGGTCACTTTGAGTGAATGAAAATAATTTCTCCAAGACTCTTCCTTGCCTCAGC
This sequence comes from Lepidodactylus listeri, assembly GCA_029233225.1. Taxonomy (NCBI): domain Eukaryota; kingdom Metazoa; phylum Chordata; class Lepidosauria; order Squamata; family Gekkonidae; genus Lepidodactylus; species Lepidodactylus listeri. The sequence continues at coordinate 5,172,603 of JARCFY010000021.1, read as the reverse complement.
TATATGTGTGCCTGTTTTGTGTCTGTGTCTGTGTAAGCAGCTTACTTAAGGTGACCCCAACAAGGGGCCTTCAAGGCAAGTGATTAGGCCGAGGTGGCTGGCCGTACCTCTCTTTATATACTGTCACTAAAGTTAAAACAAATGAATATATGTAGCCAAGTACAAACTAGAGACTTCCCAGCTGTAGTTAGCAAAGACAATCAGACGAGTGACACAAAAATATGCTAAGTACAGAAACATATATTAGAAAATATTAGAAAATGCCAATCAAATATACAAAACAATAGACGCAAAGATAGCAAAAGACCAACAGAGGACTGAGACAAAACTAGTACACAATATACAGGTAAATCAATTACAAAGAGAATACTACGGCAACCAAGATACAGTATACAGGTAAGTCAATTACAAAACAATGTGCATAGACGGCGAAGAAAGTCCGATGGAGGACTGAGACAGGTAAGTCAATTACAAGCCAATGCGCACAAATGGCAAAAGAAGTTTCTGTCCTTGGTGTCTTTTTGTCTCAGCCGTCTGATTGTCTTTGCTATATGTAGCCAAGTGCCACCAGCATCAGAAGAGTAGTACACCCCCCCCGAAAGGTATCAGAGCCTCCAATAGCTTCCTTTCTTTGATAAAAGACTTCACATTGAAATGATACAGCTCCAGCATTTAGACCCACGGAATACATAAGAGGCACACAACGGCTGCAAAGAGGAACAGAATACCCCTAAGCGTGGCTTACCTCATGACCTTTACCTTTGAATTTTACGTTATCAAACATATTCCGCAGAGCTGGAAGTCCTCGTTCTGAAACTAACCTGTGAATGTTAGAAGTGTCTCGAGTTACTTTAAAAATAATTTTCACTAACTCATATGCCTTCCAGTATCCAGAAATCCAACGCGTACAGTATTATCTGTCTCAATATAGCCCCTCGATACACAAATGGTGCTTTCACACACTTCCGATCCACTTCCAATGCACTTTACTGATAGTCTGCAAGTGGGTTTTGCTGAGCAAAGTGCAATGAAAGTGGATTGAAAGTGTGTTATTCACAGCGTATGAAAGGGCCCCCAAACAGAGCCCTCTTCGCTTTCTATGAATAGTGGCACTGACCAATGTTCCCTCTAAGCCGTGGAGTCTCCTGAGCAAAAATTCTACTTTGTGAGCTAGTGGCATTAAAGCTGTGAGCCAGCGATTTGGCTGCTGCATACGTTAGTCTGCTCTGGAGCCATCCTTCCTGAGCTAAGACAAAAAGGTGTGAGCTGGAGGCTAAAAAACTGTGAGCTAGCTCACACTAACTCAGCTTAGAGGGAACATTGGCACTGACTATCTCGGGGGAAGGGGACAGGCAGCCCCCCCTCCTCCAGTAGAAAGGTGGAAGCTCACAGAGCTGCCACTGCTGCCCACAGCCACCCAGCCTATTAGGTATTTATGTATTTAATTCAGTTTCTATCCCGCCCTTCCCGCAAGCAGGCTTGGGGCAGGTTACAACATTAAGATAAAACAATAAAATCAGATAAAACCGTAAAATGAACCCTTGAACGATGGCGAACAAACTGTATCGCAGCTATTTCAGTGGTGCCCTGGTGTCAGACAAAAAACCCAGAAGGGCTGGATCCAAAAGGAATTTCCAGATTAAGGATACCCTACCTTGGGTAAACCAAGGCGGCTATCATTCTGTGTCCTCGAAAACTGAAGACCATAATAGAGATGGTAGCTTCCAGATCACAAGCCAGAAAACGTGCCATTGGTTGCCAGGAACAGCTGAGCCCTAGAAACTCTAACTGGCTGCTAGGACCAGTGTTCCCTCTAAGCTGAGTTAGCGTGAGCTAGCTCACAGTTTTTTAGTCTCTGGCTCACACAGTTTTGTCTTAGCTCAGGAAGGATGGCTCCAGAGCAAACTTAAGTTATGCAGGAGTCAAATTGCTTGCTCACAACTTTAATGCCAGTAGCTCACAAAGCAGGATTTTTGCTCATAAGACTCTACAGCTTAGAGGGAACATTGGCTAGGGCTGTACCTCCTTAAACCTGGCACAGATGGCCACCCCCGCTTTGTTGACTGAACATGCCGGGAAGGAGAGTGGGCCCAAGCATGCTGCCCCACCTCCATACAATCACCAGGTAGTCTGAAGGATTTAACCGCGTGGAGGAAAGGCTTGGGAGAACACCCCCTCACTGTGATCAGCGACATCTGAAAAGGTGACATATTCACCATCATTTCCTTCACATGGTCACACTCTACATACAACCAGGCAATTGTGCAAAGGAGGGGCCAACATGCTTGGGCCTGCTCTGTGTCCACATGCGCTGTCAGCTCATGAAGGCAGCACATGTACCAGGCTAGTGTCGACTGTTGGTACACAGTTGAACAAGCTGTCGCTCTACTTTCCAGTACAAAGGATTTCCCTTTGCATCCATCAAAAATAGCAGACCATGGTGGAAACTGTGGAGCTGGGCTTTTTCTGTTTCTATCCAGACCCCTTTCCCCATTACTGTTCAGCTCAACTCCGGCAAGAAGTTATCAACCATAAGGAAGTCCTTGGTTTCTACAGTACACAGTCTCTTCCACTAAAAGGGCGAGGTTGACCAGGACAGTCTTCCACTTTTAAACCCCAGGCAGCAGAGAGCACATACTGAGCTGTAAGCACATCATGTTTAATCATGTGTCAGAAATCGGTCAGGGTTCTAAGCTGAGTCAGTGTGAGCTAGCTCACAGTTTTTTAGCCAGAGGCTCACACCTTTTTGTCTTAGCTCAGGAAAGATGGCTCCAGAGCAAACTAGTTTATGCAGAAGCCAAATCGCTTGCTCACAACTCCAATGATAGTAGCTCACAAAGTAGAATTTTTGCTCACAAGACTCCACAGCTTAGAGGGAGCATTGGTTATGACCCCACCAGAAGGCTCTTCACAAGCACATAAAGAGTACTGGAGGGCTGATAGGTGAGAGCTGACTGGGCCAAGAAGGGGGAAGAAAGGAAGCATGGGAGAGCTTCGGGAGGGATGTGTATGCTGAGTGACTTTGCTTTCCTGTCCTGTGACTACTTTCAGCACGTCTGCAAAAAAAGGCAAGAAACAATGGTTTCCCTTGCTGCCTACATATATGAACTGCCAGCAGGTTCTTCCAAACAGCAAGGAAAACGATAGCTTTACAGGTGCTCTGCAATCCATCTGAGGACCCCGACCCATAGATTCCATCAGTGGTCTAGGGCGACAGGAAAACAAGGAAGGAGAAGAGCAAGTTAGAAAGAAGGCCCTTGACCCCATCCAGACCCAGGAGTCACTGCGATGCCAGCGTGTGAAAGAAGGGAAGCCGGAATTACATCTTCACCTATCCTCTTGCTGCTTCCCTCAGTGTGAGGAGTGCAAGGAGAGGCAGGAGGATCCTAAAACTCTATGCTGTCCAAAAGCACCCCAAAATGATAGCTTTATCTGGTAGGTCATGGAGCCGCAACCGATAGTTTGAAAAACACTGTAACAGGACTGAGGTCATGGGCTGTTGTACCTCTGCAGAAATCAGCTACCGTGAGACTTGGTCAGGTATAGACAACATGAACACTTTCCTTAAACTCCTTTTTAAAGTAGCCAACACGGTTCTCTCTTTATTGTTTACAGAGGCTGCGAGAGGACAGAAGTTTCTATGGGGTATATTTGGTTTGCCGTTTGCACTGCGAAAAGGGTTTGTCCAGTATGCACCAGGAGCTGGCAAAGGTGGAGTAACTAGAGGGTCAGGTTCCCTGGAGATGTGGAAAAAAAACATTTTCTAGATAATTAAATAAAAGTACCCATACAGATCAAAGAAGGAGAAAAGGCTCAGATTCAATCTCTCCATTTGGCTGCCTCTCAGAGATTTAGCCCAAGGACTCTAGCATCATTTAAAGCAAGAAATGGATGCCACCGGCTATTCTATACATGCATGAAGACAGATAGAATTAGAAACATATTACCAACTACCTCTGAGCATCTAGCTTGGGCATTGGCCTTTTAACACTTTTCCTGGTAGCCATAGATGAATCCTTGGTTTGCGATGAGTTTTTTGCTTCTGGATCTGGAAAAGAAACAAAATGTAAGCAGAAATGCAAATAATACCACCACAGAATGAACCGTTCACTGTAATAAAGACTGCTAGACAAGATATGCTGACAGAAAAGACAGATCCACTGCTAGTCTGAGATTTGGGCTTTTGCAAACTGTCACATCTAAAATGAATTACTTTACAGAACATAAAATATACAGAGCACCTCAAAGCCCCTGTCTTTACAGAAGGTAATTTTTGCTTAAGGTTTTAACAATGTGTGCAATACCCATTCTAATCTTACTACAAGGTTAGCACTGGAAACAAGTGACCAAAGTACCTTCTTCATCTTCTCCTCCTGGGGAGGCTGGGGGTGGTAGAGGCTGAAACTCCTCATCCTGGGTGTGTTCATAATCAGGAATGTCAAACAAATTGCCCTCTACAGAATCCATCATCCTTCCAACAAAGCTGTTCCGTCCTGCAAAAGAACACCAAGGTAAAAGTGGGGCCTGTTATTTTGCAAACACACCTAAGTATTAAGAACAGACCAACTCTATTCCTCTGTTCTGTACTAGTTCAAAGGACAACCAACAATTACTGAAAATTCCTGGGTCCTTACAAGAACAACAGTACAGAACAAACTACATTTAATCCTTCAATTTCAATGAAGTGAAGAATTGCAGGGGGTTTTTAAAGATACTCCTTCCCTGAAATGCCCTAATGTACCCAAGACAACAAGAACAGAATTCCTCCTCCCCTAAAAAACCAAACCATTTCCTTCCAAGGAACTCAGAGCATCATACAAATCTCTCCCACCCTCCATTTTATCCTCACAAGACCCTTTCAAGGCAGGTTAAATTGAGATCGTGAAGTTCATGGCTGAATAGGAACCTATAACATGGTCTATAGCAGGAGTCCCTAACTTTTTGGTGCCCACAGGCATGCCTGGCATTTTGATGCAGTATGGTGGGTGCAGCCACAAAGTGGCTTTTAATCATGGCTGTCAAAGGAGGCGGAGCTAGCCACAAATTTACAAAGCCACAGCTTACCTTCAGTCACACAGTGAAGATCAGCAAGGGCTGTGGCTTAGTTCTAGAGCCCCTTTTTGGCATGCAGACGGTCCCAAGTTCAATCCCTGACATCTCCAGTAAAAGGGCCAGGCAGGAGGTGATGGGAAAGACCTCCGCCTGAGACCCTGGAGAGCTGTAAAGAGGGGCCGTGGCTCAGTGGCAGAGTCTCTGCTTGGCATGCAGAAGGTCCCAGGTTCAATCCCCGGCATCTCCTGTTAAAAGGACCAGGCAGGAGGGGATGGGAAAGGCCTCCACCTGAGACCCTGGAGAGCTGTAAAGAGGGGCTGTGGCACAGTGGCAGAGCATCTGCTTGGCATGCAGAAGGTCCCGGGTTCAATCCCCGGCATCTCCAGTTGAAAGGACCAGGCAGGAGGAGATGGGAAAGACCTCCTCCTGAGACCCTGGAGAGCTGTAAAGAGGGGCTGTGGCTCAGTGGCAGAGCATCTGCTTGGCATGCAGAAGGCCCCAGGTTCAATCCCCGGCATCTCCTGTTAAAAGGACCAGGCAGGAGGTGATGGGAAAGACCTCCTCCTGAGACCCTGGAGAGCTGTAAAGAGGGGCTGTGGCTCAGTGGCAGAGCCTCTGCTTGGCATGCAGAAGGCCCCAGGTTCAGTCCCCAGCATCTCCAGTTGAAAGGACCAGGCAGGAGGTGATGGGAAAGACCTCGGCCTGAGACCCTGGAGAGCTGTAAAGAGGGGCTGTGGCTCAGTGGTAGAGCCTCTGCTTGGCATGCAGAAGGTCCCAGGTTCAGTCCCCGGCATCTCCTGTTAAAAGGACCAGGCAGGAGGTGATGGGAAAGACCTCTGCCTGAGACCCTGGAGAGCTGTAAAGAGGGGCTGTGGCTCAGTGGCAGAGCCTCTGCTTGGCATGCAGAAGGCCCCAGGTTCAGTCCCCGGCATCTCCTGTTAAAAGGACCAGGCAGGAGGTGATGGGAAAGACCTCCGCCTGAGACCCTGGAGAGCTGTAAAGAGGGGCTGTGGCTCAGTGGTAGAGCATCTGCCTTGCATGCAGAAGGTCCCCGGTTCAATCCCCGGCATCTCCAGTTAGAAAGGACCAGGCAGGAGGTGATGGGAAAGACCTCTGCCTGAGACCCTGGAGAGTTGCTGCCAGTTTGAGTATCAACCAACCCAACTAACCTTTACTGGCATAACATACAGAGCATACAACTCAATTTGCAAAGAATACTGAACATCTGATTAGACAAGACTGACCTTGATGGACCAAGGGTCTGATTCAGTATAAGGCAGCTTCATATATACTTGTATTGTGATGGCAGCTGCTGCCAAAATCAACATTTTTAAATATCTGTAGAAAACAACAAGAGTTCAGTAGCACCTTAAAGATGAACAAAACATGTGGCAGGGCATGAGCTTTTATGAGTCACAAAACAGGACAGATGGATTCCCATTCTAGCTGTATCTGAAGAAGTGAGAAGTGACTCGCCAAAGCTCCTCCCCTGGCCCAAATTTTGTTAAGTCTTTAAGGTTCTGCTGGACTCTTGCTCTTCTCTACTGCTACAGGCAGACTATTTTTTTATCAATAAACCGAATTCAGTGTATTCAAAAGAGAGGAATATTCAGTATGATTAGATAAGTACTCCCAAGAAAAGGAACCATGTTTAAGTAAAATCCAATTGTAAAGAATCTTTTTGTCTAGCTAGGACACTCAGAAAGTTTGTCCATTAAACAAAACTTACACACCTTAAACAACCATTCAGTAACAATTAAATTTGTGGTGCTTCCAAGATTTGCCGATTAAAATCCTGGCTGCTGCACAGAGAAGGGTGATTAAATCTTTATGGAGTGTAAGTTGGGGAATAAGTTACCCCATCTTGGGGGGTAAGATCGGGTTCCTAAAATCGCCTGGCTCACCTGGGCCCTAAAGACGCCAGGTTGGCAACGAGGGCCTGGGCCTTCTCCGTGGCGGCCCCTCACTGATGGAATGAGCTCCCGGATGACATCAGGGCCCTGCGGGACCTTTTACAGTTCTGCAGGACTTGTAAAACAGAGCTCTTCCCCCAGGCTTTTAAGTAGAGTGCTGCCGCAACATCACGGCCCTAGCCCGACTATCAACATTGCCACCAACCGGAGGAATAACAGCTTGGCAGGAGCCTGGAGGCACCATTCAAAGGGTAACAGAAGATCGCCATCTTTTAACATAGCTATGCATTGGGTATTTACGGTTTCATATTGTAGGTTAAATGTAACTTGTTTTAATATTTGAGTTTTAATGTATATTTATATATGCTGTTAGCCACCCTGAGCCCGGCAAATGGCGGGGAGGGCGGGACATAAATTTTAATTATAAATAAATGAAATCTTGATCTTTAAATATCTGGACAGCCAATCAAACCTCCAACGGCCAATCAGAAGGCCCCACCTGGCGAGCACCAGCAAAAGCGGCGGCCTGCGCCGTGGTGCCCGCGGGCGCCAAGTTGGGGACCCCTGGCCTGCGGAGCCCTAGCCTCAGGCACCGACTGCTGGGCCACAGAAGCGCCATCTCCCTCCTTCCCACTCACACAAGCCCCCATTCTTTACCCCTTCATCCACCTCAGGGCAAGCTTCCACCGGAACCGGAGGCCACAAGCCCACTCCGCCCAGTCATCCAAGCCAAACTAAACCGCTTCTTCACTGCCGACCTCAGGAGACGGGCACGGGGCAAACCTGAGGCGCCAAACCTGAGAGAATAAAAGCCACTTCCGGCGCGTCCGCTTACCTCATTCAGAACGGACCTCCCACTTCCGGTTGAGGAGGTAAGAGCGGAGGTGGGGGGACAAACAAGAAGAGGGAAAACGACTGCGCGTGCGCCTAAAAGCGTAATCTCGCGAGAACAGAGGCGTCTGGTCTAGCTGATTCGCTGAAGTAGAAGTCGGCGCCTGCGGCGACGCCGACTCGCCCCAGTCTTTTTGTGCGCACGCGCGCTTTGCCCCGCCCTCTTTCCCTGCGTTTGGGGAATTGCGCGCTTTTTTCTCTCTGGCCAATCGCAGCCAGAGACCCTTTTTGTTTTTTGGCGCCAAAACGTTCCTGAGGGGAACAAAAAGGAAAAGTAATATCTTGAGGCGAGCAGGAAGTGGCCTTTTCCTCGTTCCCTTTCAGTGATACTTCCTCGGTGGAGTCACATCGCCGGGCGCCAAAGCCAAATATATTTATTACAATTAATATTCCTTTATTAAAGTTTATTGTGAGGGGCCTAGGGCTGCCAAGTCCAACTTGGAAAATATCTGGGGTCTTTGGGGGTGGAGCCAGGAGAAAGGAAGTGACATCATTTTGTGAAGTCACATCCTGTGATGTTGCTTCCACATGCTTCCACATGAACTCATGAAGTTTCCTGATACTGAATCAGGCCATTGGTCCATCAAGGTCAGTACTGACTACTCAGACTGGTAGTGGCTCTCCAGGGTCTCAGGCTGAGATCTTTAATGTCACCTATTACCTGATCTGTTTTTAGCTGAAGAGGCTGATACCTCCTGCATGTCAAGCAGATGCTCTGTCACTGAGCAACGGCCCTACTGAATCCTTCCTCATCTCGGCAGAATATGAAGCCCTAAGTGCTACACAAGTGCTAAATATGATTTTCATATCATAAGAACAGGAGAGAAGCCACAGTGGATCGGCCCATCCAGTACAGCCCATCCAGTACAACACTCTGTGTCACAACAGTGGCCAAAAATACCAGGTGCCCTCAGGAGGTCCAGCAGCGGGGCCAGAACTCCAGAAGCCCTCCCACTGTTGCCCCCCAAGCACCAAGAATGCAGAGCATCACTGCCCCAGACAAAGGGCTCCATTTAGACCTTGTGGCTCATAATAGCCACTGATAGACCTCTGCTGGATGGGGACAGACAGACAGACAGCTTTTTCACTTACTCTTGCCCAATTCCCAGGCTTTATTTCTGGCCCTTGTTTCACCCAGCTGTTGTCCATGTAAGTCCCATAACTTCTCCCCCCCCCCCCCCAGCATAGGCTTTTTGGTGGCTAAAGAGGACCTTTGTCCTCCCCTTTTCGCCAGCAGAAAAGCTAGTTGGATCCATCCCTAACTTAAAATACCAGTTACTTGATGTACAAATGCTTTTAAAAATGCAGATTTTTACTGCCGGAGGGAGGGACACGGTTGAAAGAAACAGAAAATTGGCATAAAAATGAGGAATCCCAACTTTTATTTGCAGAAGGGAAATGAGGATTGGGGGGACCCAAACAGCCACGACAAGACATTTTAAACAATCCCACTCCCAGACCTTCTACAGGCAACCTCTCCTTGTGATGTTTACCTCTTTGGAAGTGACAGTTTATTCCTTTGACAAAACCACAGTGGACAGACAGACAGAAAAAAGAAAGAGGGGGAGGGGGAGAGACAGAGAAGGAAAAGAGCTCGCAGACCCCAGCTTACCCCAGCAGTTTACTCAGCAGCAACCTTGCACGCAGTAGAAAGAGCTTAGTCCCTCCTTAATCTCTGGGCGGGGCTCTCTTGCTGGCTCAGCTCTTAAAGGGGAAATTTCCCTTTTAAGAAGTTCAAGAGGCTGGCCAGGGCAGGCTCCGAGGTTCCCCTGCTGGCAGCCATTTTGTCCCCCCGGTGGCCAATTTTGGAAAAGCGGGGGAAAGCTTTAAAAATCGGTGTTTCCCCCGCTCTACCGGGGGACTTGGCAGCCCTAGGGGCGTTTAAAGATGTTTCCTGTGAGAGATATAACTAGGGTGGACCATTGGGAGAGTTTCCAATGCTCAGTAATATGAGGTCTCCCCCCCACACCACCGCCATTAGTACATATTTAGAAAATAGAACAAAGTTGGAGTCCAGTCACGTGTTTAAGACCCAACCAAGTTTAATGCTTTTGCCCAGAATCAGACGTGGTTGGTCTTAAAAGCCGTGCGTGCGCACGAAAGCTTTTGCCCAGAATCAGACGTGGTTGGTCTTAAAAGCCGTGCGTGCGCACGAAAGCTTTTGCCCAGAATCAGACGTGGTTGGTCTTAAAAGCCGTGCGTGCACACGAAAGCTTTTGCCCAGAATCAGACGTGGTTGGTCTTAAAAGCCGTGCGTGCGCACGAAAGCTTTTGCCCAGAATCAGACGTGGTTGGTCTTAAAAGCCGTGCGTGTTCACGAAAGCTTTTGCCCAGAATCAAACTTGGTTGGTGTTAAAGCTGCGTGTACGCACTAAAGCTTTTACCCCAGAATTAACTTGGTTGGTCTTAAAGGTGCCACTGGACTCAAACTTTATTCTGTTGCTTCAGACCAACATGGCCACCTGAATTAGGGTTGCCAAGTCTGGGTTGGGAAATACCTGGAGACTTTGGGGGTGGAGCCAGGAGAAGGCGGGATTTGGGGAGGGGAGGAGCCTCAGCAGGGTACAATGCCATAGAGTCCACCCTTCAAAGCAGCCATTTTCTCCAGGGGAGCTGATCTCTTTCAGCTGGAGATCAGTTGTAAAAGCGGGAGATCCCCAGGCCCCACCTGGAGGCTGGCAACCCTAACCTGAATCCATATTTAGAATGTGTATATGCCATCTTTCCCAAGAACTGCTTGAGGGGGTTCCCAAAATAAAAGCAATGCCATAAAATTAGGGTTGCCAAGTACTTACCTTAGTGCAGTGGGGGGGGGGAGAGCCCTTTCTCTGCCGGGAGTCCCCTGGTGCTCGTGCGCCATGATGACGTCACCTGGAAGTGATGTCATCGCATCGGGAACGTTGGGGGCGGGACCTCTCTTATTCAAGGGGAAACCATAGAGTTTTCCCTCGAATTATAGAGTGTCCCCCCCCCCGAAACGTGCCCAACGTGATGACGTCACCCAGTCGGGCACGTCTTCGCAGCCCGGCAATTTGGGGGTGGGGTTCCCCTGGCGGCCCAATGCAGCCGGCAGGAAGCGGGCCACTGGAGCGGGGGTTTCCCCGCCCCCCAGGGGGACTTGGGAACCCTACATAAAATCATTTTTTAAAATTGTCAGTAATAAAGACAGGGGCATAAACACAGCATGGAACAATATTCAGCAGCCTAAAACATCATCTGTAAAATAGTTGTCAGCCTAGAAGCCAACCATTAATTCAGCTTAAAACAGGGTTAACAGATGTCCTCTTTTTAGGGCTGCCAAGTCAGCCCGGGGGGCGGGGGATCCCCCGCTACAGGGCTTCCCGATCCGCCAGCCAGCATTTGGCCGGCGGGGGAAACCCCACCCCCGAAGTCGTCCAGCCAGGACGACTTCCCCAGCGTAATGACGTCACCCGGAAGTGACGTCACCACGTTGGGGGCGTTGCCAGGGTGACGCTCTGGCAATCGCCCTGGCAACGTTCCCAACATGGTGACGTCACTTCCGGGTGTCGTCACCGGGCGTGTGCGCAAAGCGTGCGCGCCAGGGAAGCTCCCGGGCGAAGGAGGACTCCCCCCTGCCAGTACGTAAGTACAACTTGGCAACCCTACCTCTTTTAGAGGACATGTCCTTTAGGGGCCTTTGGAGGAAAAAACACATTAAAATGTCCTTTTTGGATCGGAAGGTTTGGAATATTCCTAGCTAGTAGCAATTATCACAGCTGAAACAGGAGGGGTAGTTAAAATTAGATTTGTCATAGTGGTCACTTGTTTGAAATAGTCAGGAAATATAGCCCCTTTTTGCTTTTTGAAATGTGGTAACCCTAGTTGAAAGGATGTTGATAATCCTAGCACGGTATAGGGGTTAGCAAGACAGACAGACTAGAACCAGGCAGCTCTGGGTTCAAATCCCTGCTCTGCCCTGAAGCTCACTAGAAGAAAGTCACTTTCTTGGTGGGAAAGGTTGGAACTGATAGCTATTATTACTTTTTTCTGGCAGGACTCATGTTCTGATCCAGGGTTCTGGAAGCAGGCAACAACCCAATGTAGCCTTTGCCACAAATGGTTCTGCCCTGAAACTGCCTCATATTAGATTTGCTGTTTGAACTTCTCCCAGCAACTTACATTATCCTTCTGTACTTCTTAATAACCGGCACGATATTTGGCTCTATGGGGTATATTTCTCTGAGCTTTCCAACACAATCACAATTTGCTTCTTCCATTTATCCAACACATTAAATTTAATTAGGTGGGTGCTGCCATTACTCTTATTTACGGGAATCCTGAAGCCGTGAGTGTGATACTTCTATCAGATCCAGATTCAGGAGTGGGTCACTGTGCTCTTTATAATCAAGGAATAGCAACACAAATCAAATATTAATTCTAAATGTGAAGTTAAAAACATTTGTGGGGAAAGCACTCATTCACATCAACTTCTCAATGTTTTATTTTAATACTACAGCCTACCTCCTAGGACTCAGTATGGTTTAGGGCAGTAATATCGCCCACGCAAGTTTCCAAATGGCTCACAATCTCTGTTGAATTCAGTTAGGCTTATTCTCAATAAAAAGCTGACACAAAGTATTTCCTAATGGTATAGGTCAGGGGTGGGCAAACTGTGGCTCGGGAGTCACATGCAGCTCTTTCACATATTGTTCTGTTTGTGTGTTGGATTATTGTTGCAGCAATAGCTTGAAAGGGCTCTGGTATCCTGAAGCTCCATGTCCTATTGGCTGATGAATAAAGACTCCCGTTGGTCCTAAAGACAATCCAGATACCCAATCGCTGAGCCCTGCTTAGGTGCAATAGTATTGCTTGTATATAGTTACTTTGTTGAAAGTTATGTGTTGGAACAGTATAAATTAAGGTGCCGCTCTCATAGAGCTGTCTTTGGAGCCGAGCAATATCACTGAATAAAAGCCTGTTGTTTGAATTCATCGCCTCCTGCTCAATACTTAAAACATATATTATGGGGCTCCCGGCAGGGCAGCTGGGGAAGCTAAATATCATTAGCAAACAAATATCACTGGACAAATTAATATCATTATCAATATCTGCTTTTACCCCTTTTGTTATTATTTTTGGCAGTCTCATTTAATGTTAATAAAAAGCAAATCTGCTAATTTTCCAATAAAAGCAGGTAATATTTGTTCATGTCTTGTGGCTCTCAAACATCTGATGTTTATTCTATGCGGCTCTTACGTTAAGCAAGTTTGGCCACCCCTGTTCTAGGTGGCTCTTACGCTGAGCAAGTTTGCCCACCCCTGGTATAGGTACATTTAAAAAATGAAAAACTGATGGCCAATCATAAGAATGGGTATGCTGGCAAACAACTGCATAGTAGCTGATAATGTGCCAGTTTCAAAGCAGGGCACAATACCAATGCTGTGGCTGATGAAGAAATTGATATTGTCGAAGATTTTCTATTCCTTGGCTCAGTCATCAACCAAAAGGACAGCCATGAAGGAGCTAGGAGAGATCATTAAGTGTAAAGATGTGTCACTCACAGGCAACCAAGATCAAGGTAATTCATACTATGGTATTCCTCATCACTATGTAAGAATATTAAAATTGGACAATAAAGAAAGCTGGCAGGAAGTAAACTTATTTATTTGAAATGTGGGATTGGAGGAGAGTTTTATGAATACCACGGACCCCCAAAAAGACAGACTAGTGATTAATTAAACCCAGGTCTTTTTTTGTAGAAAAAGCCCAGCAGGAACTTGTCAGCATAACAGGCCACACCCAATGGCAGAAACCTATTGGCATATTAGGCCACACCCCTGACAGCACAGCTCATTAGCATATTAGGTGAGGGGGCTGGGAAAGCAGAGGGCAGGCATGGAGGCTTGCCTCTTTCCCCCCTGAGCTTCTCCGCCCCACTTCAGCATCGCCTTTCTAGTTGAAGGAAGAAATTCAAAAAGCCATCTTAACATGAACCATTGTTCAGCTTAGTCAGTAGGCTACAAAAACCGCAAGGCCATGAACACACTCACACGCACATAATTCTCTGCTATGAGAGCTTGCATAGAAAATGCAAACTGCTATTGTTCTGGTTGCAACTGTATTTCAGTATAGTTTAGTCATGAGAAAGGAGGCTGTGAGAATCTTAGCCCTTTGGTTACATTGTTTGAAGAAGACATTCCTATTCTTCTGATTGTAACTGACATGCGCAAGATTGTAACTGAATCTTTTGCTTATGAAAATGACGTGTAATTTACTAAAATGACACTAGTCCCCCTCTCTTCTGTAAACCCCTCCCCTTAGTTTAAAAGATTGAGCCCTGGTGAAAACGAGTCTCGGCAATTTTGTTCTGAAGGATTTTTTCATTCAGGCCGAGCCTGGTACCAATAAATCGGCTTCTTCTGTTCCTGGTGTCTGAGTGCCTCCTTCTTGGTTGGTTCAGATTTTGGGTTTCTGCTACATAGTCTCCTACCACCCCCCACCCTCCCACCCGACAACCAGGAAAAGGTGCTGCTGATCTGAAAGATCCCCCCCCCCCCGCACTTCAGCATCACCTTTCTAGTCTCTCCCCCCCCCCAACCCCCGGCAAAATCAGACTACTGGGGAAATGTGGTGTTGAAGTTCCTGGGAAAGAAAGGCAGTTTCAGTGTGCCTGGGTTCCCTGCCTGCCCTTTTCTTCCAGCTGTGACATGTCAGCTAGAGAAGGGAAGGCAGAGAGAGGCTTTTCCTTGTCAATTTCACTCTCTGCTGACTGGGGGAGTGAAATTGACAAGGAAATCCCCAGGGGCTCCCCAGAGGGAAAGAGGGCATTTTAACATGCCGCCTTTCCCTCTTGTGTGTAATGTGGGGGAGGGCAGCGTGCTCTGTAGCCACACAGACATGCCAGAAGTTTTGGTTGTAGGCGTGGCCAACTCAGGAGCCACCTGGAACTCTGTTCCTGTGCGTTCCTGCCCCAAAATAGCCCTGATTAAACCTGAATTCTTCCTAGATGCTAAAATAACTTTGATACTTTGGCCACATCATGACAAGGCAAAACTCACTAGAAAACAATGCTCGGAAAAACTGAATGTAACAGGAAAAGAGGAAGACCCAACATGAGATGGGTTGACTCAACAAAGGAAGCCACGTCCCTCAGGTTGCAAGACCTGAGCAAGGCTGTGAACGAGAGGACATTTCGGAGGGCATCAGTTCATAGGATCGACATAAGTGGCTGAAAGCACTTAAGGCACTCAGAGAATTACAATATGGCATGTAATTGCAGGCAGAGCTAAATATGTCAGAGAAAGATTCCACTGCCAAACTTGCAGAGGTAAATTATTTTCATGTACATGGAAACACACCCAGCTAAAGCAGAATGCTTCAGTGTAACTGGCCTGATGGATGGGAACAGAGGCACACATAAAGTGGCTGCAAGTCTCTTGCCGGTGATATACAGCTCATTGGCCTCCGGCCAATAATTTAATTGCCTAGGTTTTCCTGGATG
The DNA here is from genome assembly GCA_029233225.1 of Lepidodactylus listeri. NCBI lineage: Eukaryota > Metazoa > Chordata > Lepidosauria > Squamata > Gekkonidae > Lepidodactylus > Lepidodactylus listeri. Next base: position 5,157,285 of record JARCFY010000021.1, on the reverse strand, counting down.
TGCCACTGTTACATCATCCAGCCTAGTTCCCTGGGGTCATGTGTTGTATGTCCTGGCTAAGGCTGGTGCTGTCAGGAGCAAAGCAGAGCTTTGATTAGCAGAGGGTCCCAATAGAAGACAGGTTCCACAGTGGCTTTACAATCAGGGTTGCTCAAGAAAACCAAAAATGCCCTTCTGTCCTCACCAGCAGCTGCCCCAACAGCTGCTGTTTAATGCAGGCTTTGCTCATGTTTTTGAAATCCTGTAAAATGTTTTGCAAAATATCTGCCTTTAATTAATTTAACGTTTTTGTGCTTTAGGACCTGGGAAACCCAGGTTCAAATTTCCACTCTGCTACTGAGGCTCACTAGGTGACCATAGACCAGTCACTCTCTCTCAGCCTAACCTACCGCACAGGATCGTTTTTTGACGATATTAATGGACAATGTTGCCAGCCACTCTGTGTCTCCACTGGGAAGAAAAGCAAGGTTATATATGGTGTGGTGGTGTGGTGTCACAGTCAGAGTGCTGGGAACCTGGGATTCTCAGGTTCAAATCCTCACTTCGCTGTGGAAGCGTAGCGAGTGACCTTGCACCAGTCGCACATTCTCAGCCAAACCTACCTTAAAAAGGTAAAGATTTCCCTCCCTCGAAAGCCAGTCGAATCTGACTCTAGGGGGCAGTGCTCATCTCCGTTTCCAAGCTGAGAGCCAGCACTGTCCGAAGACTTTTCCGTGGTCATGTGGCCGGCATGACTAGACGCCGAGGCGCATGGAACGCAGTTACCTTCCCACCAAAGCGGTACCTATTTATCTAGTTGCAGTTTCTTGCTTTCGAACTGCTAGGTTGGCAGGAGCTGGGGCCAGAGAAGGGAGCTCACTCTGTCAGGCAGCACTTGGATCTTGAACTGCCAAACTACCAATCTTCCAGTCTGCAGTTCAGCATCTTAACCACTGAGCCACCTACCTTACAGGGTTGTTAAAAGGATAAAAGAGAGACTGATGGGTTCCCATTGGGGTGAAAAGTCAGGTATTAATGAAGTAAATAACTAATAATAAAAGCATAAGAGAATTATAATAGTGATGTATCCACTTCTACAGTGAATTTGGTGATAATTTAAAAGCTAAATTTTCCCAGTTTGGTGTAGTGGTTAGGGGTGTGGACACTAATCTGGGAGAACCGGGTTTGATTCCCCACTCCTCCTCATGCAGCTGCTGGTGTGATCTTGGGTCAGTCATAAGTTCCTTCAGAGCTGTTCTCTCATGAGCAGTTCTGAAAGTGTTCTCTCAGCCCCACCTATGTCAAAAGGTGTTTGTTTGTGAGGAGGGAAAGGAGATTGTAAGCCGCACTGACTCCTTCGAGTAGGATATAAATCCAATCTCTTCTTCTTCATTAAATTCCAGCACGGCATAACACGGAGTCCAGAACTGGATATTTTGCTTCATTTTAAATTTTGTTTGGCTTACTTAGTACAAATCTCACCACAGTAGGAGACAGCTTTCCTGCACAATTTGGTTCTATTCAGATGTGGGTTCAATGGGATTTATTGTGTGGACGACTGCAGCCTTAATGTTATCAATTCCTATTATAAATTGCTGGTTTGGTTTAAGTATTTATACACCCCCTTCCCAGAGGCTGTTCAAGGTGTCTCACAAGTAAAAGCAATACCATATACCAAGATCACTTTTGCAATTTAGAAATGGTTGTGTTTCCAGGCATGATATAATGCATATAATAAGCGACACAAAATAATGATGACTTCTCTGGCCAAAGTCAGTTATATTAAAAAAGAATGAACATCCTGCTTTTAAATGTTTCGGGGTCATATGCTCTGACTGCCTCTCATTACTAGGGACAATCCATATATTCCGATATCTGCCCTTGGCAAATGACCATCTCTTCCTGCTAGAACAAACTGTTATTTTTTGGGGTGGGGCATTTCTAGAAATTATGTCTCTGGAGTCCGTGGGTAGGTGTATGTTACCTCCAGCAGGGGTCTTTCCACGTAGCTGCTATAACCACCCTTAGCTGCTGCGCTTAAAAAGTGCTACTAATTCTTTCCTGACTTTGGGAATGTTAGTTTTATGGGGCTGTGGCTTCCTTGATAGAGTCAGTCCATCTCATGTCGGGACTTTCTCTTTTTTTGCTGTCTTCAACTTTTTCCCTGGGATCCCAGCCATTTCAGGGCTAGGTCCACACGTTCACGAGGTTCAGCTGGGATTGCCAGATGTCCTCTTTTTAGAGGACATCCTCTCATTTTTCGGTGTCTATCCTCTTTTGGGCTCTTTTTATTTAAAAAACTGATGAAAATGTCCTCTTTTGGGGTTGGAAGACTGGGAATATTCCTAGTTGGTAGCGATTACCACAGCTTAAATAGTAGCAGGATTTCAAGTGAGATTTGTTACAGTGGTCCACAGCAGTAGAAGAGCCAGAGTCCAGGAGCACCTTCAAGACTAACAAAATTTGAGGCAAGGTAGGAGCTTTCCTGAGTCACTCACAAAACCTTCTACTCTGCCCCAAATTTTGTTAGTCTTTAGGTTGCTCTTGGACTCTTGCTCTTGGCTACTGCTACTGACAGACTAACATGGCTGCCCATCTTGATCCCACTCCATGGAAGGCACTGCATTTAGCCTTCAGAATGGAAATCCATCAACCCTGTGATACAAGGACAGATGGACTCCCATTCTAGCTGTATCTGAAGAAGTGAGCAGTGAATCAGGAAAGGTCATCCCCTGCCCCAAATCGTGTTAGTCTTTATGGTGCTCCTGGGCTCTTTCTCTTTTCTATGGCTCCAGAAAGACTAACAGGGCGACCCGTCTTGTCTGAGGCAGCCAGTCCCCTTTTTTGCCTTTCAAAGTGTGGTCACCCTAGCATCCAGCACCGAATCCAACAGCGCTGAGCCGCGCCTCTCGCTTTCCATCAGGTCTCTGCGCTAGGGAGGCCAGCCTCCAGGTGGGACCTGGGGACCCCCCGGGAATGGCAGTTCATCTCCACACTACAGAGATCGGTTCCCTCTGAGAACATGGGTGCTTTGGAGGGTGGGTTCTGTGGCTTTGTACCCCACGGAGGAGGTCCCTGCCCTCCCCAGGCTCCATCCATCAAACCTACAGGAGTTTCCCAGCCTGGAGCTGGCAACTCTACCTCCCCATCCCCCTAGGGATGCCAGCCTCCAGGTGGGACCTGGGGACCCCCCCCCCCCCGGGAATGGCAGCTCATCTACAGACTGCAGAGATCAGTTCACCTTGGAGAAAATAGGAGCTTTGGAGAGTGGACTCTGTGGCATTGCGCCCCACGGAGGAGGTCCCTGCCCTCCCCAGGCTCCATTAGGGTTGCCAAGTCCAGATCGGAAAATACCTGGGGACTTTGGGGGTGGAGCCAGGAGAAGGCGGGGTTTGGGGAGGGGAGGAGCCTCAGTGTGGTCCAATGCCACAGAGTCTCCCCTTCAAAGCAGCCATTTTCTCCAGGGGAGCTGATCTCTGTCAGCTGGAGATCAGTTGTAAAAACAGGAGATCCCCAGGCCCCACCTGGAGGCTGGCAACCCTAGGCTCCATCCACCAAACCTACAGGAGTTTCCCAGCTTGGAGCTGGCAATCCTACCTCCCCATCCCCTTAGGGATGCCAGCCTCCCGGTGGGACCTGGGGACCCCCCAGAATTGCAGCTCATCTACAGACGTCTGAGATCAGTTCACCTTGGAGAAAAGGGATGCTTCGGAGGGTGGACTCTGTGGCTTTGTACCCCACTGAGGAGGTCCCCGCTCTCCCGGGGCTCCATCCCCAGAATCTCCAGGCCTTTCCCAACCTGGCTCTGCCAACGGGTCGGGAAGAGAGGCGTGAGCACCCCCCCTCCCCTGCCCCCTTTGCCCGGCTCCCGAGGCGAGGCGAGGGCGCGCGCGTGCCAAACCCCACATCCACCCAAGAGCGGACCCCGCCGGCCCTGCAGCTCGCCAAGCGCGCCTCTGGCTCCTCGGTGCCTCCCTCCTTGCCAGGGCTGCAGCCAGCCTTTCCCCGGGCCTGGCGGGGGAGCCCCCTCCCCTCCCCGCCCCGCTGGAGGAAGGGCAAAGGAGGCTGCGGCGCGGCTTCAGCGCGCAAGGGCCATGCGCCGCACACATGCGCGTCGCCGGCGCCCTCTCTGCCCACGCACCCGAGCCAAGGGAGGAGCCGTCGGGCGGCTGCGCTGCTCTTGCTCTGCTCTGCTCTGCTCGCCGGGCTCTGGCTTTAAAGGGACCCGCGCCCCGCCGCCGAGCTCCGGAAGCCCGCGGCTGCCTTGCCAGAGCCCGCCCGGCCCCGGCCCCGGCCCCGCACCCGCCGCGTCTGCAGCCGCTGGGAGTGGCGCGCTCGGCGGGCGACCATGCCGAAAAAGAAGCCCATGCCCATCCAGCTCAACCCCACGCCGGACGGCTCGGCCATCAACGGCACCAGCGCCGCCGAGTGAGTCGCTCCGCCCGGGCTGGGTGGGGAGGGGGTCGCCGCCACCGGCCGGACTTCGGAGGATGCGCGGGGGTGGCTCGGGAGCTCGCCGCCAGGGCTCCCTCCCAGCTGCGGGGTCCGGGGAGCGCAAATCCCGCTTCGGGAGCTCCGGGCACTCCAGTGGCGAGCGGGCGGGTTGGCCCCCGCCTGAATGAGTGGGCTCCGGAGCCGTCCCTTCCGGAGCAGAGACGAAAGTCCGCGAGCCCGAGGCTAAAAAAACCTGGGAGCGGGCTCACAGTAACTCCGCTTGGAGGGAACACTGCTCTGGAGCCCTCCTTCCTGAGCTGAGGCAGAAATGCTTGAGCCAGAGGCTCAAAGGCTGTAAGCTAGCTCACACACTGACTCAGCCTAGAGGGGACACTGCTCACAGCCCTTCTTCCGCCAGTAACGGTGCTTGCAGAGAGAGAGAGAGAGAGAGAGAGAAATAAATAAATTAGGCATCTAAAACTCTCTGCTTAAAAAGCCCAAGTCTTGGATCCTTATTGGAGATCTTTCCAGTAAGGCAGAAACTGTTACAGTGGACCAGTGAGTCTCGATATTGGGGGGGGGTGGTTACAAAGCCAAGGAAAAAGGATATGGACAGCCAACCTTTTAAAAACTGTGGTCGGTGTTTGGTGTTAGAATCAGGTGGGGCATAAGGTAGCCGTTCTCTTCCTGGCATGCAAAAATCTCCTCCAGGTGTCTGGGTCCCTGCGGGGTTAGTAAAAACAGGTTTGGCTTGGGCCATGATGAGCTGGTAGAACTTATTCCCTCTGGCGCTTTATTGTCTTGCTGCCTGCATTGTGTCACAGCGGCCAAAACTATCATAAGTGTTGCCACTAAAAACAGTTTTCTTGGGCACAGCTTTGGGGAACCTGAGGAACCTCCACTGGGAAGAGCGGAGGGGCACTCGGCAGCAGGTCTAGCTCGGTTGTCAAGCTGAGATCTGAGCAGGGTTTGGAAGTGGTTTGCCTTGAGAAGTCCCCCTGTCTGAGACAGTGTGGGATAGTGGTTAGGCCAGGGGCCCTGCAACCAGTCCCCCCCCCCCCAACCAAATGTGGTTCTTTTAAAAAGAAAATGAAATCTTTACGTTAAGGTATATTTGGAGGGGCAGGCTAGAATCAACCATTTGTGAGCGGAACGGCAGAAAAGGCTTTTAAGAGACAAAAAGATGCTTCACAGAAAAGGAAAGGAAATGACACGACAGTGGGGAACAGTTGCCAATAATTTAAGTGCTAACCTTGTGCAGATTTATGCCAGGACACTAAAACAGTCACACAAGGCTCTCCCCACAGCACCCCATGTTTGGGTTGCAGAAACGATGGGTTATTAATCAGTATGTCATTTATTAGTCATGTTAAGTTGTAGAGTTTCAGTTATGCAAACGGGCTGTCTTATTCTGTCTCTTTGTTGATCTCTTGTTCTGAATGCTTGATGTCGTTTGGCTCTTTGATTACGAAAGGTTGCTGGCCCCTAAGTTAAACTTTTGGACTAGCACCAAGACCCAGGGCCAGATCCGTGCCCTGACATCAAATCTGATGAGTGAGGGCCCATCACTTTCTTATACTAGGCTACTTTGCAAGGTTGTTGTGAGAAGAACTCCATATACCCCCTCATGCGCTTTGAAAGAAGGTGTAGGATACAAATGTTGTCACTCCTTTCTGCGTAACATTTTTATGGACGTCACTTTTGTGGACAATTCCAGGGCAAACATACCTGACTTGTAGAAAAATGTATGTCCATGTGGCTTTTGAGGAAAGAGACTAGCTTTCCTTAACATGGATGCGTTCAGGTGTACCCTTTCCTTCTTTCTTGGGGATAATTTCAGTAGCAGTCCATCACAATGGTGGAATTTGTGCAACAGGGTTAGGAATGGGAAACCCTTTATTCTGGGTACGGTCAAACGTGGAAAATTGTCGTAGCTCAGTTGATTAGGTGGACTCTGATGCCCAAGTAAAGAGAGAGTGTTCACAATGGAAAATGGCATTCCCCACTCCATTTAATTTATTAATAAGTAGTCTGGAGACCCGGATGATCAATGAGGTCCTCAAGCTTGTTAAAATGACAGCAAATTATTCAGGATTGTGGGAAACACAAGCAGACTGTGCGACGCTCCGCATAGATCTCTCAGAACTGCACGAATGGACAGCAGTTTGGCAAACGAGGGCTTTTTTGTAAATAGGTCTAAGCTGATGACCATCGGCACACACACCCAAAAAAGCAGTCTAGAAAAGCTTTACCTACATCTCAGTCACATACACACTGAATTGGCTGTGTCTAGCCAGAAAAGGATTGGGGGATTGTGCTAGCAAATGAGTGAGAACAGCTACTCTGTGCACAATGGGGATTATTAGGAAAGGGACTGAAAATCAGATGCCGATACGATACCCCAATGTCATTCTGAAGGGGCTTGATTTGTAGAGTTCCAGTCACCAATCTCCAAAATAAAATTGCAGTTGGAAAAGACCATGGGAATGATGCAGGGGATAGGACACCTTCCCTGTAACCGTAATTTTATGAGGAAACCGCAACAGGGTAGAGGTTTGTAAAAGTATCCATACTGGGGAGGGAGTAAATAGACATTTTTTTCCCCTTCCTTGTAACACTGGGTCAGCCAATAACATTGGTTGGCACTGGGTAGGTTCAGAACAACAAAAAAGAGGTACTGTTTCGCACAACATGAGATCAATTGGCAGAGTTTGCTGCCACAAGGTATAGCTTTAAAAAGCGGGTAAGAGATTGGGTCTAGAAATTACTTTTAGCCTGGAGAGCTCAATAGAACCTCCTTGTTCAGAGGCAATGAATACCAGATTCTGGGGGGCAAGCAAGAAGTGGAAAGTTGTGGCCTTTGTGTCCCGTGTGTGGACTTCCAAAGTGGCTGGCCCACTGCTGGAAACAGGATGTTGGATTAGGTCAGTGGTTCTTAACCTTTCTAATGCCGCGACCCTTTAATACAGTTCCTCATGTTGTGGTGACCCCCAACCATAAAATTTTGCCAACACACACAACAATGAAGCTACTTTTTCAGATGTTTTCTCTTGCATGGCAGTTACAACTTTAATACAGACTTTAGACACACATATATTTGCAAGCTATTCCCAACAAGACACAACAAACACTCAGACTTCAGACTTACTTTTCTTCAACAGAAGATGCTATGAGAAAACAAAGGTAGGTGGGGGGGAGAGGCTGTTGCAGGTAGGGGGGATAGAGAGAGAGAGAGAGAGAGAAAGCTAGGGGGAGAGAGAGAGAAAGGGGGAAGAGAGGGGGGAAGAGAGAGAAAGGGGGAAGAGAGAGGGGGGAAGGAAGGTAGGTAGGAGGGGGGGCTTTTGCCACTTTTCCTGGGCTCTGTGCCTCAGCACAGAGCCCAGGGAAGGCAGCGGGGGGGGGGGCTTTTGCTGCCTTTCGTGGGCTTTGCGCTTCAGCACAGAGCCTAGGGAAGGCGGGGGGGGGGGCTTTTGCTGCCTTTCGTGGGCTCTGTGCTTCAGCACAGAGCCTAGGGAAGGCGGCGGGGGGGCAACTTCTGCCGCTTTTCCTGGGTTCTGCGCTTTGGTGCGGAGCCTAGGGAAGGCGGCGGCGGAGGCAGCGGGGGGGGGCTTTTGCTGCCTTTCGTGGTCAGCACAGAGCCTAGGGAAGGCGGCGGGGGGGCAACTTCTGCCGCTTTTCCTGGGTTCTGCGCTTTGGTGCGGAGCCTAGGGAAGGCGGCGGCGGAGGCAGCGGGGGGGGGCTTTTGCTGCCTTTCGTGGTCAGCACAGAGCCTAGGGAAGGCGGCGGGGGGGGCAACTTCTGCCGCTTTTCCTGGGTTCTGCGCTTTGGTGCGGAGCCTAGGGAAGGCGGCGGCGGAGGCAGCGGGGGGGGCTTTTGCTGCCTTTCGTGGTCAGCACAGAGCCTAGGGAAGGCGGCGGGGGGGCAACTTCTGCCGCTTTTCCTGGGTTCTGCGCTTTGGTGCGGAGCCTAGGGAAGGCGGCGGCGGAGCGCCCTAAAGGCAGCAGCGGGGAGGGGGAAGTGGCCATTGACTTGCCTGCTGGCTTCTTCTTCCTCGTGGCCCCTGCTGGAAGGGCTGCTGGAAGCAGGGGGCAGGGCTCCGGCCCCAACCAACCCCTGCTCTTTGCCCTTAAAGGGAAAGCTCCCTTTGAGGGCAAAGAGCTGGGAGGCCAGATCTCGCACTCAATCGAGCCTGCAGGCGGGGAGGGGTGGGCTCGGACGCCAGCCAGCGACCCCTGTGAAATGGTCATTCGACCCCAAAAGGGGTCGCGACCCCAAGGTTGAGAACCGCTGGATTAGATGGATCCTTTGGGTCTGACCCAGCAGGGCTTGCCCATGCTCCTCTCGCGCTTGTTTCAGTAGCTAAGCATGTGCTGCTAAAGAGGCATTATTTTTTCCCCAAATTCTTGACATGTTGTAGTGTCATCTCAAACACTTAATTTGCATCCTGTGGTTGTGTCTCAGGGCGGGCCTTGACATGAAGCCACGTTGAAGCTTTAGGTTGCAGGTTTCACTGGGGGGACGGGGGGGACGGACACCATCAATCCCTGTTTTCTTGTTAAAATTTTGCGATAAAAATTAAAAATATTTGTATCAATATTTAACTCTCAAAGCAGCTTCAAGCAGTACAGGATAATAATCAAGCAATTAATAACAGAAGAATAAAATTCCTTAAGATCTCAGCAGAGGGAAGGATAAACAGGAGTGTTTGGCAGTTCTCCCCCCAAAACAAAAAAATCATTAAAAACTCAGGAAAATATCATTGTTACAACCTATTATTATTATTTGTTTACTACATTGCATTTATTCATCGCCTAATCCCCACGATTGTGGGGCTCTAGGTGATGTACAAATTTTAAAACCCTAAAAACATAAAACCATCTCCAGCATAGATCCAGATAGTGAGCTGTGTTGGTCTGAAGCAGTCGAACAAATCAAGAGTCCAGGGGGCACTTTTAAGACCAACAAAGGTTTATTCAAGGGATGAGCTTTTGTGCGTGAGGCACACTTTTTCAAATATTTGGGGGAAAAAAGTATTTGAAAAAGTGTGACTTGCCTCCTGGACTCTAAACTTGTTCCATGTCCAGTATGTTAAACAATAATTAAAAGCAAGAGGCAAACATTTTGCGGTTCCCTCCCATATCTGGTCTGTGAGTGCTTCGTAAGCACCCATAACCTAGTGCCAAAACACTAGTGCTGTGTTGTATCTAGAGAGGATGTCCTGCAACCGGGGACTAGTTTTGTGCATCTTGTGTATGTTCAACAGTGTTCCAAATCTGGAGCAGAGCCGCAGCCTTTTGACTTGTTGCTTCCAGCAGAAATATTGATGGAACTGGCGTGGTCCTCTTTCTTTCTGGCGGTGGAAAGCACCGTCAAGTCACAGCTGAGTTATGGCGATCCTGTAGGGCAGTGGTGGCAAACCTATGGCACGCGTGCCAGGGGGGGCACTCAGAACCCCCTCTGTGGGCACACACGGCATCGCCCCAGCACAGAGTTCGCAAGATTGGACAGCAAAAATCAAATTGTTCAAAAGGCATGCCAAATGCAAACTTTTACCTTTCAGTAAAAAGTTGTTTGTATCATTGAAAGCTCTGTTATTGTGTTTTTCTTTTAAGACAGAAGATGTTAATGTATGGGTTGTTTTTTCTAAAACGAAAACCTCAGTATTCAGGTTAAATGGCCGTATTGGCACTTTGCGATAAATAAGTGGGTTTTGGGTTGCAGTTTGGGCACTCGGTCTCTAAAAGGTTCGCCATCACTGTTGTAGGGTTTTCAAGGCAAGAGATGTTTAGAGGTGGTTTGCCATTGCCTGCCTCTGCATAGTGACCCTGGTACATGCCGGTCGCCACTTTGGGGTCAGGAAGCAATTGTTCTAAAGGCCAGTTTTGGCCAGGGATCCTGAGGGGCTCTTTTCACCCTGTCTTCTGGGCATGGAACAGGGGTCGCTGGGGGTCTGGAGGGGGAGGTATTTGTGAATTTCCTGCATTGTCCCATCCAACTCTATGATTCTGTGATTCCTTGGTGGTATCAGCTCCACTTAGCTTCTCAAGATCTGATGAGACTGGGCTAGCCTGGGCCATCCTGGTCAGAGCCTTGCTTTCTTTACCTTTTGAAAAAACAGCTAGCTGGTTGGCTTCACTGGGAGACGACAAGGGAAATTTACCTTTGGCTCTTTGGATGTGGGACTGTAGAATGTTGATTTGATTTTGAAGAATTATAAATAGGGAGGGGCAGAACTGGGGGTGGCTAGGGAGAAAGGCAGGCTGGCTCCCGATTTGGCTTTTTTATGGTAGTGGTACTGTATTGCTCCCGAAAGCAAGAAATTGCAAGTAGATAAATAGGTACCGCTTTGGTGGGAAGGTAACAGCGTTCCATGCGCCTCGCCATTTAGTCGTGTTGGCCACATGACCACAGAAATGTCTTCGGACAGTGCTGGCTCTTTGGCTTGGAAACTGAGATGAGCACTGCACCCCTAGAGTCGGATTCAACTAGCTCTCAAGCAAGAAGAAGAAGAAGAAGAAGAAGAAGAAGAAGAAGAAGAAGAGATTGGATTTATACCCCGCCCTTCACTCACTTGGAGTCTCAGAGCAGCTTACAAACTCCTTTCCCTTCCCCTCCCCACAACAGACACCCTGTGAGGCGGGTGGGGCTGAGAGAGCTCTTTCCCAAGCTGTCCTTGAGAGAACAGCTGGTACAGAGCTATGGCTTGCCCAAGGTCATCCAGCCAAGTGCAAGTGGAGGAGTGGGGAATCAAACCCGGTTCTCCCAGATTAGAGTCCGCGCACTTAACCACTACACCAAACTGGCTCCTTTACCTTTTTCACTACTCCGTTAAAAATGTTTTAGTCCTTTAATGTTATCTAGTTCATGCTTGCTTTGCCGTTTCCGTATGTCACATCTATGAACACACAGAGCTGTCCTATACTGAATCAGACGTTCTGTCCATCAAAGTCAGACTTGTCTGCTGTTCTGGGTTTCTATTCTTTCTCATCGCCTGGTTCTTTTTAAACTGGTTTTTTTTTGGGGGGGGGGGAGAGACCATCGCATAGCAGATGCTCTACCACTGAGTTACAGCCCCTCCCCTAAGTTGCTTTGTTCTGCCTCATGTATAAATTGCGTCTTTGATGCAAAATACGGCCCCTAGGTGCCTTAAAAATCTGTGCCTGCTGAGAGATTTCTGGAGAGGAAAGTGTTTCTTTGGAAGAAGGGTTTGTCCAGTAATGTCAACATAGGAGAGGAGAGAGTTGGTCATAAAGCATCCGAGTGTGCAAGTGCGTTAATCAAATTTGGAGATCTTGAGGTTGTTACTGAAAGTTACCACCCTTTACCCCTTGTGCAAGCATTGCAAGTGTTTCGCTGAACCGGTAGGAAGGCCAGAAGAACTGTCAAAGCACCCAGGTATACCTCTGAAGCAAGACCCTTTGCTGTGGATCCCACCCATGTAGCTGCCTTGGTTGGGACTGCAGGGGAAACAGAGGCCACTGTCCTGCTTCAACCCCGAATGATGGCGGCGGCTGCAAATTGTCTTGTCATTTTCATTGGCTTGCACTTTCCTGAGCCAGGGTGAACTGGAGTGCTGGAAATTCCTTGATAAAGACATGGTTTGGCTTGGAAAACCCTTCTTGAAGGCACTTTAGAAAGGAAATGAGGAGTGATCCATTCAGGCCGCAGCCTGTAGATTCTCCACTTGCCGGTCCCGGGAATGAAACTGGCAATAGGAGGTGACCGATGGGTGATAGCCGGATGGTTTTAGAAGGATTGATCCATTATTGTACTTTTTTCAAACGTTTTTCTTTTTTCATTATTTTCTCCATTTGTTCAGCCAGGGAGCTGCAAGGATGCTCCTGTTCATTTGCCTCCCCCCCCCCCCGCCCCACCTTTTGGCTTCAGCGCTTGAGGAAACCGGATGCAGAAAATATGATCCAAGCCCTCTTTACATAAGCTGCCTATTATGTTCCTTCGCATTATCTGGAAGTGAGACCCAGTATTAATTTGGGTAATGTAGTCATGGGTGTGTGTGTGGGGGGGGGGGGGGGGGGACTGAGTATTTGAATAAGCAGGCGCTTCAGATATTAGGATGGGTCTTATTTAGAATTCAAATCCAGCTTGCCTTCCGGGATGTTTAACAAAATACGCCCTAAAACATGAAACGTATATGGGGGCATATGCAAATAAAACTGTTATGAAGAAACAGGCCTGTTTGCTCCAGACCATTGAAAGCTCACCTGCATAGAAGGACTAGCAGCATTTTTGAAAAAGTTTCTCGAATTCCACAGAATTTTTAAAATTCTAACAAGTGGTGCAGAGGGTCCCATTAAGAAACCTGCTCCCAGCTGGTGTGGTGTAGTAATGAGTGTGTTGGAAAGACCTGGGTTTGAATCCCCACTCGGGCTATGAAACACACTGGGTGACCTTGAGCCAATTGTTCTCTCTCATCTCAACCTACCCGACAGGTTGTCATGAGGATAAAATGGAGGAGGGAGGAAGAAGAGGAGACTGGATTTACACCCTGCCCTTCACTACTTGAAGGAGTCTCAGAGCGGCTTACAATCTCTTTCCTCTTCCCCTCCCCATGACAGGCGCTCTGTGAGGTAGGTGGGGCTGAGAGAACTCTCTCTCGAACTGCCCTTGTGAGAACAGCTCTGAAAGAACTTGTGACTGACCCAAGGTCTCACCAGCAGCTGTGCATGGAGGAGTGGGGAATCAAACCCGGTTCTCCTAGATTAGAGTCTGTGCTCCTAACCACTACATCAAAATGGAAAAACCATTTACGCCATCCTGAGTTCTTTGGAGGAAGGGCAGGTGAAAATTCGGAGGCAGATTGTGGTAGAATGCAGGGAAGGGTGTTTCCGAGATACACGGGGCCAAACCTCCACCCTAGTACAGGCCCCTCCAAAAGGTACAGAGTCCTCTTGCTGAATTCCAGCTGCCATCCATGAGAGGTTTTATGCATGAATAAAACCACAGACAACAATCTAAATGAGGAATGTGTGGTGGTTCAAAGTGCCATCAAGTCACAGCTGACATATGGCTGGTGACCCTATAGGGTATTCAAGGCAAGAGACATTCAGAAGTGGTTTGCCATGGGTCTCCATGTCATGACCCTGGGAATTAGTAGCTGTGAGGGCCAAAAGAAAGAGCCCTGCTCAGTTCTTGTTTGCTGCTCATGTTGGGAAAGAAGGGATTAAAGAGCCCTTTGCCCATGCCTGGGCTCCTTTGGAAGTGAGCCAGTAGACAGAGCTTAAGTTGGGCCTTTAGCCGTTTGCCCTGTTCAAACTATAGCCCTTGCTGAGAACCCGAGGTCTGCCAGTCTTTGAAAATCTTGGTGCGTGCCTGGTCATTGTGTAGTAACACCACCATTTCTGGGGACAGATTGCCTGTTTAACTTATAGGGATAATTCCAGTTAGATTGCTGGCCTGCAGGGCAACAGTCAACCTAGAACAAGCAGAAAGCTGTGTTGGTAAAGAGATCGGGTCCGTGGCCTCCACTACTATATTGCTACCCCCATCACTATAAGTATGCTTTAGTCGAGGTAGTTTCAACACCACTTCATGCATCACGTTTAAAAACTCATTGTCAGAGCTTAGGTGCAAGCGAAGTCGGAGTCAGGATTCAGTCCAGAAGGTCAGTTACCAGAGAGCAGAGTCCAGTTTGGAGCATGGTCTAAAAAGCAAGGTATAGCAGTCCAAGGTCTTATACAAGAGCAAGCAGGTCCAATATCCAAGTCTAAAGGTCACTGGAGTGGGGTAGAATCAGGAGCTGTGGTCACAAAGTCCAGCAGGTGGTGACTTGTTGTTTCCACACCAAGCAGTCTCCCTTAACTGGCTTTTGTAGGCCTCTGCTGTAAGGTCTTACTTGCAGTCAACTGCTTGGGAGTAACCCTGCAGCTACTCATCATCAGCAAGAAACTGGCAATGGGCCAAGAGACATGTGCTTTGTCTTCTCTCCTGGAGTTCCATCTAAGCCTTCATCTCCAATGCTCTAAGGGTGTGGGGGAAACTGGAGGGCTGGTAACAACCACCTGGGTTTCATCTGTTGGAGCGGAGCTGGAGGGTGGCTGTGAGCTCTGACAAGCTGGCAGTTTATTTTCTGCTGCTTCAGAGCTGGCTACCCAGGACTCCTGTCCTCCTGAGGAGTCCTTCTCTCCTGACCGACCCACGACACTCATGCTTTGTTTCAGCTCTGTCTGCAATTTTGGTTTGTTTTCAGATTTCCTGCAGTACAAATCCCATTGCCCTGTTCATGGGATGTCCCGTCCTGCTGATTGTACTTGACTTATAATTGTCCTGCTGATTGTACTTGACTTACTTGACTTACAATTGTAAGTCGCCTTGAGTGTCAGTGAAAAAGGCAGACTATAAATAACCAAATTAACAGATATAAAAATACAGTAAATAAGCAGAGCTGAGTCCTAGAGTAGCTCTGCAAGCATTGCAGGAACCACACAGCTCAGATCTGGCTGGAGGTGGGTTTTAGTTCACCCACTGCCTCCATCTCCCTCGCTGCCAACTGGAGGGAGGCAGATTCATGATCTTTTGTGCTATTTGCCTACAATTCAATGCTAATACAAGAAAGACACAAAGAAGATTTATTGTTTGTTGCACTATATTTGCACTGGATGATGCTTGAGGTTGACCCAGGCAGACTCCTGCAATAGAGAAGAACTTTAGATTATTGGAACGGTGCTTGTCAGCGTTGTGGAATCGTTTTTTGTTTATTCTTGTGTGAATGTACAGAAATTTATTAATATTTATTTCTGAAAATCCAAAAAAAAGAGTGACATTTCCTTTGTAAATCTATCACGGTTGTCTTTGACTATTTTCTGCTAACTGGTGGGAGGCAGCAGTGTGTGAACCAACACCCATTGTTGGCTCCCGTGGACAGTGTTGAACTGAACAGCCCTTGTAGTACTGGCATATGTACTGGGGCTTGGCTTTGCTTGCTCCTGGCTCAAAAGCCACTCCACCCGGCTTGTTCAGGGATCATTTTAAATCCCCAATCTGCCCCCGAGCCTCTCCCATTTGACATCTCCCATTCCTTCCATGTGCCCACCAAAGTGATTATAGCTTGAGAAATTCCATTTACCGTATTTTTTGCTCCATAAGACTCACTTTTTCTCCCAAAAAAAGTGTGTGTGTGGGGGGGGAAGTGTGTGCGTCTTAAACCCCCCCCCTCACCTTTCCCAAGCCACGGCACCAAGCGGAACTAGGTGCGTCTTATGGTCAGGTGCGTCTTATGGAGCGAAAAATACGGTAGTTTTCAAAGGAGCATATTTAGAGTTGTCGTCTTTTCCATTGCCCGCTGATGACAAGTTAACTGCCCTTCCCAGCACATCTTGCTTGTCCCAGAGAGAGTTTGGCAGGGTGGGTATTTTATGAGTAAGTCCAAGAAAAGGGGAGCATGATTCCAGAGTAACCTTGGAAGGGGTCATGGAATCAACCCTTGAATCCCTGTCCAATCTCAAGCGCAGAAATTGTTGTGACCACTTTCTATCTTAATAAGCATTGTGTGCTGTCAAGCTACAACCATAGTGAAAAACAGAAACGGGAAGGAAACTATAACCAGAAAAAAACCAAAATACACTCTCCAGAGACACAAAATCAAAATCCAGCCATGCAAGAGAAAGTTCAGTGTAATGGGAAAGTCATATCACAGTAACAAGAACATAAAATATATAGGTTGTATGCACAGTACTCCAAATCAACATCAAGAATCAACATCAAAAATACATAATGACAAGTGAATAGAACAACAATATATCCGACTGGAATACTGTCTTATATTAATCTTAAGCCAACATAAATAGTTTTGGCTGAAATAAGACACTACCAAATGTCCATAAGCATCAGTATGTTGGCGGTTTTCTGGTCAAGCTACAATTGAATCACGGTGATCCCAGGATCTTGAGTTTATTCAAGGCAAGAAATGAGCAGAAGGGATTTGCCACTGGGTTGCTACACATCAAAACCCCAGCCTTTCTTGGTACGCCCATCCAAGTACTAACTGGGACCGACCCTACTTAGCTTCCAAGATCTGATGAGACTGGGCTAGCCTGGGTGATCCGGGTCAAGGCGAGAGGCGTTCAGAGGTGGTTTGCCATTGTCTGCCTCTGCGTAGCGACCGTGGACTTCCTAAGTGGTCTCCCATCCAAATACTTCTTTTTTTAAATTGAAATTTTATTAGTTTTCCAACCAAACACAACTAAAACATAGTACATTTCCTCGTACACAATCATTTTGAGCCTCTGTATACCTTCAACCACTTATAGAATTTGGACCAAGTATCATTTGGATCTTTACATTTTCCCGTATTTAACATCTAACTTAATTTCTCCACTTCTGCCCGCGCCAGTAATTTGTCAACCCGTTCTTCTTTGTCGGGTATTATAGACGCTTTCCAGTACTTGGCTCTAATTATTCTTGCTGCTGTCAAAATTGATATTAAAAGTCTCTCGTCTGGTAGTGTTATTCCATTCGGCGTTATATTGAGTAGAAAGATCTCCGGGGTCATAGCTATCTCCATCCCTAATATCTCTTTAAGTAAGTCTCTAATACCTAACCAAAACTGACGTATCTGTTTACATTGC
The DNA here is from genome assembly GCA_029233225.1 of Lepidodactylus listeri. Lineage (NCBI taxonomy): Eukaryota > Metazoa > Chordata > Lepidosauria > Squamata > Gekkonidae > Lepidodactylus > Lepidodactylus listeri. The sequence continues at coordinate 5,140,288 of JARCFY010000021.1, read as the reverse complement.
CACCACATGTGATAAAAAGATCCTACTTTTGTTTTACAGAGCCAGCATATACTTGAAACATTTGGATAACATTTGCTTAATCTATACCATCGATAAAAAACCTTATATATATTTTCTTTAAAGTTTATTGCCTTCAAGCTCTTAATTCCTTTCCAAATTTTTGACCATCGGTCTATTTCTATTTGGTGGTCTCCCATCCAAATACTGACCAGGGTTAACCCTGTTTAGCTTCCAGGATCTGACAAGATCAGGCTAGACTGAGCTATTAGGGGAAACTGCCATGTTCTTCTTTTAGTTCAGGAACCCCCTGCAACTCTCAGCATTCAGAAATGTAGAAAGAAGAAGCAGTTGAGTGTCTGTCTTAATCTTTTCCTCTTTGTTGCTACAAGAATTAAAATTTTAGGAATTGCGACCAGTTCCTTGCTGCGTGCTTGTGTGGTTCCTTAATCCATGCTCCTGCAAAAAAAGAGAGAAAAAAATCCTGCAAAAAAAGAGAGAAAGAAAATAATCCTCAGTTATCATTTCTCATGAAGGTTTCTTATGCAGGTTCCACAGAAACGAACAGGATGTGCTCAGGAGAGCAGAGGGAGGTGAAACGTTTATTACTCATCTGTTGAAAAAAAATCATAGCCTTGGGGTTTTTTTCTGTATGAATCAGCTATCATGGACACTGTTTCCAAATACATTCACTTTTAAGATGACTAAAGCGTGCAGCTTTATTAAATGGCCCCACATTTTGATGACTTGTGGAAATACAGATTATCAATATAGTAAAAGATTATCAGTGGAGTGTTCCTCTCCCTGGGCTTAATGCTGAAGTTTGGGTGTGTCATATATGAACACCAGCCGCGCAAAGCGTTTAGTTGTTTTTCTTTTTAACCCCGTGTAATTTAAATCTGTTAAGGTCAAGGCAGCCTTGGGAGAGCGATGCTCTTTTAGATCTTAACTCTTGTGCTTGTTGGTATATTGGCTGTTCTTGGGCACAGTATATATAGTGGTTACACTGTCAGACGAGTATCTTGGAGACCCAGGTTCGAATCTTCCGTAGAAGCTTACTGGGTGACCGTGGTCCAGTCACACATTCTCAGCCTAACCTACCTCACAAGGTTGTTGTGAGGATAAACTGGAGGAGAGGAGAATGACGTAAGCTGCTTTGGGTCAGCGTTGGGGAGAAGGACAAGGGTATAAATGAGGGAAATTAATTCATAAATTGGTGGTCTCTATTTTGGCAGTGGAAAGCTTATGATGACCGGTAAGGTTTTCAAGGCAAGAGATAATCAGGGGTGGTTTGCTGTTGCCTACCTTTACTCTTGAGAGTCCCGTGGACTGCAAGGAGATCAAATCAGTCAATCCTAAAAGAAATCAACCCTGTTTCCTTGGAAGGCCAGATCCTGAAGCTGAAGCTCATATACTTTGGCCACCCAATGAGAAGGGAGCCCTCCCTGGAGAAGACCCTGATGCTGGGAAATATTGAAGGGAAAAGAAGAAGGGGACCGCAAAGGATGAGATGGTTAGACAGTGTCATCGATGCAACGGACATGAAGGTGAGCAAACTCCAGAGCACTACAGAAGACAGGAGGGCCTGGCGTGAAGTGGTCCACGGGGTCACGAAGAGTCGGACTTGACTGTGCGACTGAACAACAACAACATCCAAGTATTAACCAGGGCCAACCCTGCTTAGTTTCCGAGAGACTGGGTTACCTTGGCCCATGCAGGTCAGGGTGATCTCTGCTTTATATGGCACTGATGGATGGGTCCTTCAATGGTGATTATCCATGGCAGTTAATGGAACCTCCATGAACAGAGGCAGGGTATCCCTCTGAATGTCTGGCTTGCCATTTTCATATCTTTTTTGAGGGCTTCCAGTATTTGGCGACTATTGGAGACAGATTGCTAGTTGGACTCAGGTCCGATCCAGCACAGCAGTGCTTATATTCCAAAAGGACAGAAACTTTTTTTTTTTTTTTAAATTAAGTTCTGAGCATGCTCAGTTCTGCACTGGATCCCAGACAGGAGGTGTGCGGAACACATTCTTGGGGTACTTTCAGACCAGTGACTCCACGCAGGCCTCCCCTGAGCCCTCCAGCTCATCTATTTATTTATTTATTTATTTGTTCTATTTGTATTCCGCCTAGCCAGCGAACCGGCTCAAGGCGGCTGACAGAAACCCCGTACCGTAAAGGTTTACAATATAAAACGTTTAAAAACATTACAATAAAAATTCCCATAAAATTTACAAGATGGCGACTTCAGAGTTTCTCAGTAAGCGAAGGCACCAGGGGTACTCCCCCAGGACCAGGGCGGTGTTAGTAACCAGTTCTCGGCCCGATGGCGGCTCCTATTTGAAAGCCTGGCGGAAGAGCTCCGTCTTGCAGGCCCTGCGGAATTGCAATAAGTCCCGTAGGGCCCTGATGTCATCCGGGAGCTCGTTCCACCAGTAAGGAGCCGCCACCGAGAAAGCCCTGGCCCTGGTACAAGTCAAACGGGCTTCTTTCGGACCGGGGCAAGTCAAAAGTGGGGGGGAAGTGTGTGCATCTTATGGAGCGAATACTGCCCGGGGAGAACCCCCCTCCCTCCCCTGCTCACCTTTCCTGAGCCGCGGCATGGCCGCCGGCCCGGGGAGAAACCCCCCTCCCTCCCCGCTCACCATTCCTGGGCCGTGGGGGGGGAGGTAGGGAGGGAAGAGCTGGGCCTGAGTGGCGTTAAGCCACTCGGGCCCAAGCAAGGGGGGGAGGGAAACACCCTTTCTTTCTGTCTGTCTGTCTGGTCTTTCTTTCTTTCTGTCTTTCTTCCTTCCTTCCTTCCTTTTCTCTCTCTCTCTCCTCCCTCCCTCCCTCCCTGTTCCTTCCTTTCTTTCTTTCTCTTCCTTCCTTCCTTCTCTGTCTCTCCCCTTCCTTCCTTCCTTCCTTCCTTCCTTCCTTCCTTCCTTCCTCCCTCCCTCCCTCCCTCCCTCCCTCCCTCCCTCCCTCCCTCCCTCCCTCTCTCTCTCTCTTTCTTTCTTTCTTTCTTTCTTTCTTTCTTTCTTTCTTTCTTTCTTTCTTTCTTTCTTTCTTTCTTTCTTTCTTTCTCTCTCTCTCTCTCTCTCTCTCTCTCTCTCTCTCTCTCTCTCTCTCTCTCTCTCTCTCCCCCCCCCCCCCCACCTACCTACTATTTGGTTCAGAATATTTTTTCCCCCTGTTTTCCTCCTCTAAAACTAGGTGCGTCTTATGGTCAGGTGCGTCTTATGGAGTGAAAAATACAGCATTTATGATTTTATTGTGTTGTTTTTACTGGGGAAGCTGCTTCACACAGGTCTCTGGAGGGGGGGGGGCGTATAACTTTTCAGAATGAATGCCTTCATCAGATTTATGAAATTGGGGAAGCGAGTAAGTGATGGCAGAATTCTGCGGGTAACTTGCTGTCCCTGTGTGTCCGTGATCCCACCTTGGCTGGTGGAGGCAAAGGGAAGTGGTTTCTCTTCATCTGCACTAGAAGCCCTCGGGACGGGAGGGCTGCCACCAAAACCTCCTCTTTCCCTTTGCTGGCATTACGCGAATCACAAGGATCTGCGGGCGAGGCTTTTTTCTTTCCTCCCACTGGTCTCCACCAGGATCATAAGGAGAGCAAGCCGCTCCGGCAGTATCAGGCCAGCGGTCCATCCAGGCCAGCAGTCCGTTTGGTTTCCTATGAGGGCTTCTGGGAAGTTCACCCACAGTCAAGAGAACCCCTGCGCTCTCCTGGGGTTCACTCCTGCTGGTGCTGCTCAGGCCCAATTTGTTGTTGTTATATTTAATTTATAGCCCAGGAAAGGGCTCAGGGTGGCTGACAACATCAAACCAACAAACAATAAAAACAACAAAATAATAAATAGCAACAGCAGATAAAACCAAAACCCGTGCCTTGTATCGGGCAGGAATAATTAGAAGAAGAAGAAGAGAAGAGATTGGATTTATACCCTGCCCTTCACTACCCAAAGGAGTCTCAGAGCGGCTTACAAGCTCCTTTCCCTCCCCCTCCCCACAACAGACACCCTGGGAGGCAGGTGGGGCTGAGAGAGCTCTGACAGAAACTGCTCTTTTTCAAGAACGGCTGTGCCAGAGCTATGGCTTGCCCAAGGTCATCCAGCCAGGTGCAAGTGGAGGAGCAGGGAATCAAACCCAGTTCTCCCGGATTAGAGTCCGTGCCCTGAACCACGACACCGGACTGGCTGCTACACCAAGCCACTACACTCACATACCAGCTCTAGAAAAATCTATGACAGTGTCACCATCACCTGGCTTCCAGCCTGAACTTATGTGTCAGAGAGAGATCTTCTTCCCTCCAACTCAAAATATCATTCCTGGATTTACTTCTGGGATTCCCCTTGTGGATCAGAGCTTCCACTTTTGTTGTTCAGTCGCACAGTCTGACCCCCTGGACCACATCACGCCAGGCCCTCCTGTCTTCCGAGTTTGCTCAAATTCATGTCCGTTGCATCGATAATATTATTATGCTTCTACTATTCACCCTATTATGTTTGGCGGTTTCCCCCTCTGGGAGGCATAATTTATTAATTACTTCATTACATCCATATTTACTTATTCTTTATCTGGTTTGCCAGTCTTTATTTGATGTGTTGATATTTTGCCTTGCTTTGTCAGAACCAATGCTCCCTCTAAGCTGTGGAGTCCTGTGAGCAAAAATTCTATTTTCTGAGCTTCAGGTATTAAAAGTTGTGAGCCAGCGATTTGGCTACCGCATAAATTAATTTACTCCGGGGCCATCCTTCCTGAGCTAAGACAAAAATGTGTGAGCCGGGGGCGAAAAAAACTGTGAGCCAGCTCACACTAACTCAGCTTAGAGGGAACACTGGAAACCTTTGTGTCTCTACCATTGTCCACATATGCATTTAACTGCTTACTAATTCACTGCCTTTGTATACATGTATGTGTATATAGAAGTATATATATGATGTCCATGGTTATATCCTGACCTTATTATTAAGAATTTTTAATTTTTTTTAAAAAAGGAATAATTATCCCAAGAAATTCCAGTGTCCAGCAGTGTTCCCTCTAAGCTGAGTTAGTGTGAGCTAGCTCAGAGTTTTTTAGCCTCCGGCTCACACGTTTTTGTCCTAGTTCAGGAAGGAGGGCTCCAGAGCAAACTAATTCATGCAGCAGCCAAATCACTCGCTCACAACTTTAATGCCAGGAGCTCACCAAGTGGAATTTTTGCTCACATGACTCCACCATTTAGAGCAGGGGTGGCCAACCTTGCTTAACGTAAGAGCCACATAGAATAAACGTAAGAGCCACATAGAGATGTCTGAGAGCCGCAAGACAGGAACAAATATCACACACACATTTTTATTTTTAAAAAATATGCAAATTTGCTTTTTATTAACGTTAAATGGGACTGCCAAAAATAAAAACAAACGAGGAAAACCAGTTATGAGAAAGAGAGAGAGAGAAACTAGGAAAGCAAATAGATGGGAGGGGGGAGGGAAGGAAGGAAGGAAGGAAGGAAGGAAGGAAGGAAGGAAGGAAGGAAGGAAGGAAGGAAGAGAGAGAGAAAAAGCATGCCTCCCCTTTGCTTCCCCAGCCGCCCTGCCAGGAGCCGCACAATATATGTGAAAGAGCCGCATGTGGCTCCCGAGCCACAGGTTGGCCACCCCTGGCTTAGAGGGAGCCATGGTGTCCAGGTAATATCCAGAACAGCAAGGGCACGAGGAAAGGGGTCATGGACGGGGGGCGGGGGGGTGAATTGGTTGAACGCCCACCACCTCAACCAAAGGCCTGGTGGAACAGCTCCGTTTTACAAGCCCTGCGGCATAGATGTAAACTATGGGGCGAGAGGAGGATTTGGGGGCTCCTCCCCAGATTTTTCCATGGGGGACTCAGCCCCCCCCTCCGGAAACCAATGGCAGGCAATATTAAGTTTAAAACTTTCCTGTGTGGATTCCCCCCCCCCAAAAAAAGATGTCCGTGTGTGATGGTGTTCCAGGCTCCCATTCTTAGAAATGCTGACTGAGCTAGCAGGATAAACAATGGGATGGTTAAACCTCCCCCTGTCCCTCCTTCAAATGCTCGGGGAAGACAGATCTCTGGAGGCAGGAAAAGCCTGGGTGGGGAAACAGATTTGATAACATTCCTTGCTTGCAACAGGAAGAGAGGGTCTCTTGCAGCTGGATCCATCAGGGAGGGAGGAGGGAAGGAAGGAAGGAAGGAAGGAAGGAAGGAAGGAAGGAAGGAAGGAAGGAAGGAAGGAAGAGAGAGAGAGAGAGAAAAAGCATGCCTCCCCTTTGCTTCCCCAGCCGCCCTGCCAGGAGCCGCACAATATATGTGAAAGAGCCGCAGACCTCTGACCTGAAGTCCAGGGAAGGCGGCCATTTTTGTCTGTCCAGAGGGTTGCCAGCCTCCAGGTGGGGCCTGGAGAGCTCCCGCTTTTGCAACTGACCGCCAGCTGACAGGGATCAGCTGTCCTGGAGGAAATGGCTGCTTTGAAGGGTGGACTCTGTGGCATTGTACCATGCTGAGGCCCCTCCCCTCCCCAAACCCCACCCTCTCCTGGCTCCACCCCCAAAGTCCCCAGGTATTTTCCACCCCAGACCTGGCAACCCTAAGGACACTTGATATTGCAAACGGTAATTGTGTTCTGCAAGGGTTTTCTGTTGTATCTTTGCACTCTCTAGATTAATAACTAAGGTTTTTGATAAGCAGAACCTATCAATCCTCGAATATGTTTGGTGTCTGTCGGAAAAGATCCTTAATCCTGGCTGGGTCCACCCAGTCAGACTGCGAAGCCTCTGTTGGGTCCAACATACTTGCTCGGGGGGGGGGGGGAAGTGTGTCTTTGTTTCATTTACATTTTGGGGGGGGGGAAAGTGTGTCTTTGTTTCATTTACATTTGGGGGGGGGGAGTGTGTCTCTGTTTCATTTTACTTGCGTCTATATATCCTTGATTGAGAACAGGTTTTTTTGGGGGGGGGGGACTGCTTCAGCCACTCCTGAGCTCTTCTTCCAATTTCTTTCATTTTTAAATGGTCAGCCCATCTCCATGAACAAGATGGGGGGGGGGGAACATGCATATCAGAGGTGTAAGAGATTCCACTGGGCCCTGATCTTGAATGGGAGCATGTTCCACCAGGCCAAGAGGATGGAACTTCCCCATGGACCATTGGAAGGGCTCAGACTGTCACATGAACATGCATTAGGGTTGCCAAGTCTCCAGGAGTCTGATGCGTGCAGAAAGCGGGCACGTTGCTGGGGTGAAGCTCTGGTAATCGCCCTAAAACTCTATGGTACCATAGAGTTTTCAGGGCGATTGCTAGAGCGTCACCCCGGCAACGTGCCCAGCGTGATGACATCACTTCCGGGTGATGTCATCATGCTGCGCAGTTGGCCTGATCGGGCCACTTCAGGGGTGGGGTTCCCCCCCGCTGGCCAGATTGGGGACCCCTTTAGCAGGGGAATCCCCCCCCCTGGGGAGGACTTGGCAGCCCTAACATGCAGGCAAGTGGCCTTAGTTTGGATCAGACCATCGGTCCATCACAGTCCGTGTCGACTACTCAGACTGGTAGCAGCTCTCCAGAGCTGGATTTTGTTGGTGGTCTCCCATCGAAGTACTAACCAGGGTTGACACGGCTCAGCTTCCAAGATCTGACAAGATTAGGCTAGCTTGGGCTATCCGGGTTAGGGCAATCATTCACTACCTGATCCTTTTGACTGCGGAGTGAACCTGGGACCTTCTGCATGCCAAACTGATGCTCTGCCAGTGAGCTGTAGCCCCTCCCCATTTAAACTCTGCTGCAACTTAAGCAGAGTAGCTCCGCGTATGCTGTCGGTACTGCAGTGGGATGCAAACCAAGCCTATTTGAGCAGGTAGTTGCTCAGCTGAAACACTACGCCTGTGCGAGTGCAAAATCCCATGTGGAGACTGCTTTTGCCCTACTGGAGTCGTCTTTAAATAAGGCCACAGTGGTTTGCTGCTAGGGGAAACAGCCGCACTCTTCCCCGGGCGAAGGTTGTTTTTCTTTTGAGGACCCTCTTCAGTAAACATGCGTTCTGCCTTGGCAGCAGATTCCATTCCGCTTTCCATCTACAATCTGGAGTGGGTCTCTCTGTGTGTGGCTTTCTTCATTTGGCTTGATCGGCTTCCGAGCCAGTTTGGCGTAGTGGTTAAGAGCACGGACTCTAATCTGAGAGAACCAAGTTTGATTCCCCACTGCTCCACATGCAGCTGTTGGTGTGGCCTTGGGTCACTCACAAGTTCTCTCAAAGCTGTTCTCTCAAGGGCAGTCCTCGAAAGAGCTCTCTGAGCCCCACCTACCTCACAGGGTGTCTGTTGTGGGGAGGGGGAGGGAAAGGGATTGTAAGCTGCTTGGAGACTTCTTCGGGTAGTGAAGGGCAGGGTATAAATCCAATCTCCTCCTCCTCCTTGTGCTGATTTTCGCTCTCAAAATCTCCCCCCTCCCAACTTGGTAAATGTTCTTTAGTGCTGAATCAGGCCCTATCTGAGGATACCCTGAAATGGGGAAAAAAAAAACACATCGCCAGCTGGACCCTGTCAGACGCCAGCAGCTGTTTGGGGAGGACAGATCCGTTTGCCGCACAGAAATTCCTAGCAAACATCTGCTTTCCTCTGCCCACAGTCCTGTCTGAACAGGAAAAGAGCAAATTCCCTTGGAACATGGTTGGCTGGTATTCCTGCGGGGCTGTGACACACAATTTATGACCCCTGAGAGGTTTCATCACTCTATAGACATTCCACAGGGAGCCAGAATGCTCTCACATCGATGGCCAGAAATTCTTGGGAAAGCAGATGCCTCTAATCTGCAATCCCTGTAGAGGGCTTTATTTTAAGCAGATCTAGAAACACGTTTCAGATCCCTAAGAAACGAAAATTGAGAATTTAAGAAATGGCCAGTATCATTTGAGAAAACGCTTACTGTCCTGTCTGCCTGAACAGAATTTCTCTGAGCCTAGGTAACTATGGCTCTTGGGATTTTTCCAGCCCTGCCCATAAATTCTTATAAAGCAGGAAGCATTTTAATTCTTATTAGTGCTTTGTCAGTCTTTAATAAGGGACTCTGTATCTCTTTGGCCAGGGATAATGACTCAGTTGTTTTGTTTCCCACTGAAGGGGTATTCTGGGGTAACCAGATTATATAATGTTGCAGCATGACATAATTTTGCTTGTAACAGCTTGGAGATTATAAAAATCTGCTGTGAGCTCTTCAATCCAGGCAAAATTCACTTTATAAATTGGATTTTGCTTGTGTTTGGGAGTTATACTGCCCAATTACTAGTTTCGTTTAGTTTATTATTACGGTCTTGACCAGCATACAGAGTATGCATAATATGTGAAGCAGAGGGAGAACCCCCCCCCCCCCCCAGTCATAATATACAAAAATAGAAATCTGAATTTAAGAACTTTTAAAATGCGATTTCCGCAATCCAAGAATTAATGCACAGAACTCAGCAACTGAATATGGGATCTCTGCATTCTTGTCTGATAGGAGCCCGCGAAGCCTTGCTTTGTTTGTATTGATGTACCCAGGTGTCCTATTGACTAATGGGGTAAGAATTTTAAGACAAGCCTCCCTGTAAAATGGACAGCTGAAGAACATGTGCTTTACCAATTCAGCCTCACTTAAAAGGCATGGGCATAGCCTTTCAGAGTAGGGGTTTTTACTGTACCTGCCTTGACTAACCGCAGATGGAAGGACAGAACATCTAGCTAGGGTACTGCCGGATTAAAGCATTGGATTGTGAGTGCCAGGTAATTTTCTCCCCTAAAGAAAAACTGTGTAGTGCCCTACTGGTACAGATGCTGTCTTTCAGTTTAGCAACAGTAAACTGCTGAACTCTGATGAAACTTGACCCAGGAGCAGAAAACCATTTGTTCTTGGAGGGAAGCAAATACTTGAGTTCCAGAGAGAGAGAGAGAGAGAGAAAAGGAGAGCATCTGTGGCTCAGTGGCAGAGCATCTGCTTGGCATGCAGAAGGTCCCAGGTTGAATCCCTGGCGGCATCTCCAGTTGAAAGGATCAGGTGATAAGTCACGTGAAAGGCTATTGCCTGAGATGCAAGAGAGCTGTTGCCCATCTGAGCAGACGAACCAAGGGTCTGGTTCTGTATGAAGCAGCTTCAGGTGTTCAGGGGCTGGGCAGCCTCAGCATTGGTTTAATTTGGCAAAGGACTTACCAAGGCTCAGCTCCAGAACCTATTTTTCAAGTGCACCCCAGGATATGGGACAGGAATAAAGGGGAGTGCCTCTTGAAAATTTCCCATTGTTGGAGAGGAGGAAGAGGAGGAGGAGGAGGAGGAGATTGGGTTGATACCCCACCCTTCACTTGGAGTCTCAGAGCGGCTTCCAATCTCCTTTCCCTTCCCCTCCCCACACCACAGACACCCTGCGAGGTAGGGGGGGCTGAGAGAGCTCTCTCAAGGACTGCCCTTGAGAGAACAGCTCTGAGAGAACTTGTAACTGACCCAAGATCACCCAGCAGCTGCATGTGGAGGCATGGGGAATCAGACCTGGTTCTCTCAGATTAAAGTATGCGCCCTTAACCACTACACCAAACTGGCTGTACCTGGATTGGCAGAACAGTTGGTGAAGCTCTTTGAAATAACCGGTCACTTGCCAGCTCGGTTTCAGTTAGCTTCTTTGTTTTGATTAGTAGCTACCAGTGCAAAATCCATGCTTAAAAAAAAAACAAAAACAGATTGAAGATGCTTTAAGAGACTCCCATGTAGAGAAGCGTGGAACTTGTGCTACCCACACACCTGTCACCTTTCGAAAAGTAGGAGGCTGTTCGTGGTGCGATTTGCATGAAGAACTGTGGTTAGGAAGACCTGGGGGAGGAGGAAAAGAAATGGGAAGACGCTTCTGGAGGCGCCTCAGTGTGTTTCGACAGTCAAAATCCCTTCTCTTCTGCATGACAATTAAAACGAGAAGGCGGCGAAGGAGTTGCTAATTACCTCTCAAGGAGAAGATCCTGAAATATAGCAAGAGGAGGCTGAATGTTCTCCTCAGAAGCTCCTTATTGCTAGGTTTCTTTCTGTTGCTACCGCATTGCTCCGAGAATTGCAGAGAGGGGCCACAATTTCAGGATCTGTTTAGTTGATTATCTGTGGCGGGGGGGGGGGGGGGCGCCTGCCCTCCGAATGGTCTGCTAAAAAGTGCAAACACTTAAAAGAGGAATTGTCTGTCCCAATTGTACCTTTTGTGGTAGAATTCGGAGGACAGTGGCTCTAGAACAGTGGTGGCAAACCTATGGCACGCGTGCCAGAGGTGGCACTCAGAGCCCTCTCTGTGGGCATGCACGGCATCACCCCAGCACAGAGTTCACAAGATTGGACAGCAAAAGTCACATTAATCTTTCAAAAGCATGCCAAATGCAGACTTTTACCTTTCAATAAAAACGTTTTTTTGTATCATTGAAAGCTCTGTTATTGTGTTTTTCTTTTAAGACAAAAGATGTTAATATAGGAGTTGTTTTTTCTAAAACGAAAACCTCAGTATTCAGGTTAAATTGCCGTGTTGGCACTTTGCGATAAATAAGTGGGTTTTGGGTTGCAGTTTGGGCACTCGGTCTCTAAAAGGTTCGCCATCCCTGCTCTAGAACCTTTTCGTCTTAGGGGATTGCCCCCCTGTACAGTTGTAAACAATGTCACCAAAGTATGGCCACCTAGAGTTTACTTTCTGGGTTTTTTTTTAAAAAAAGAAACTGGGTGGAAAATAAACGCCAGATAATCTGCTCATTGTTGCCATTGGGGTTTTTTTTTTTAACCACATGGGGTAGTGCAGTGTTTTCCAACCTTTTTCGAGCTAAGGCACATTTCTTTCATTGAAAAAATCCCGCGGCACACCTGACAATATCTCACGGCACAGTGGTTGGAAAACACTGAAATACAAGATAAATGGGTCATGAGTTGCCTCAGCTCAAGTATTCACTATGACAGTATTACAAATACACGTAATAGCCACTCAACTTGAAATCGTAAGTTACAGATCCAAAGTGTAATGGCTCCTTCCCATCACATTGACCTGAGTTTCAGAAGAAATATAAGGTGGATGTATTTTAATACTGCGATTCTGCTAAAGTTTTTCAAATAGAGAGTTTAAACTCTTACTCTTATGTGACCGGCATTCCGCTGACCAGAAGTGATTTGAAGAGAAGCACAGTACACCCACTCTTCGCTGAGGGACAGTTACTGATTTGAACCCCACCCTGACAGAAACAGCTAGCTGTTACCATCAAACATATTCATGTTTCCTGGAATGTCTTGGTGCAAATCACCCTACCTCAGGCCGGCCACAGAGCGTGCGAGCGGAATCAGCGAGAGCGCGCCACTGTTCTTTCTCGCATGCGCAAACGCGTCCCGGAAGGTCAGCCCGGAAGGCACATTTCTTTCATTGAAAAAATCCCGCGGCACACCTGACAATATCTCACGGCACAGTGGTTGAAAAACACTGAAATACAAGATAAATGGGTCATTAGTTGCCTCAGCTCAAGTATTAACTATGACAGTATTACAAATACACGTAATAGCCACTCAACTTGAAATCGCAAGTTACAGATCCAAAGTGTAATGGCTCCTTCCCATAACATTGACCTGAGTTGCAGAAGAAATATAATGTGGATGTATTTTAATACTGCGATTCTGCTAAAGTTTTTCAAATAGAGAGTTTAAACTCTTACTCTTATGTGACCGGCATTCCGCTGACCAGAAGTGATTTGAAGAGAAGCACAGTACACCCACTCTTCGCTGAGGGACAGTTACTGATTTGAACCCCACCCTGACAGAAACAGCTAGCTGTTACCATCAAACATATTCATGTTTACTGGAATGTCTTGGTGCAAATCACCCTACCTCAGGCCGGCCACAGAGCGTGCGAGCGGAATCAGCGAGACCGCGCCACTGTTCTTTCTCGCATGCGCAAACGCGTCCCGGAAGGTCAGCCCGGAAGGCACATTTCTTTCATTGAAAAAATCCCGCGGCACACCTGACAATATCTCGCGGCACACCAGTGTGCCACGGCACAGTGGTTGAAAAACACTGGGGTAGTGAAATACCCCCACTGGGGTATTTTTCTTCCCTATGAGTTTATTAAGAAAACAGTGATCCACGGAACCATTTTTAAGCTCATGGGAGAGTTACAAACCAACACAGTCCACGTCATGCCTTTTATCGGGAACAGCTACAGTGACACAAGAACGGCAGCTGCTTTTGCACATGTTGGATAATGCACTTTCGATGCACTTTACCAATCGCTTGTAGTTGCAAACGATTTGGTAAAGGGCATCGGAAGTGCATTATCCAGCATGTGTGAAAGCAGCCAGCGTGCAATCTTGGGAGTTCTCAAAAACTCTTCTTCTGGCTGGATGTTACAAAATAGAGAGAGAGAGAGATGTTTCAGGCTACGCTTTTAAAAGCCTTTTCTACCCAGCATCCCCTGGGCTCAGTGTTTGTGGAGAAGTAGATTTACAGAGAGCCAGTCTGGTGTAGTGGTTAGGAGTGCGGACTCTAATCTGGGAGAAACGGGTTTGATTCCCCTTTCCTCCTCCACATGCAGCCAACTGGGTGACCTTGGGTCAGTCATAAGTTCTCTCAGAGCTGTTCTCTCATGAGCAGTCCTTGAGAGAGCTCTCTCAGCCCCACCTATCTCACGGTGTGTCTGTTGTGGGAAGGAGATTGTAAGCCGCTCTGAGACTCCTCCGGGTAGTGAAGGGAGGGTTAGAAATCCCGTCTCTTCTCTTCTCTCTTCTTACATGGCTGCCTTTAGAGTCATGTTGGATCATAGAACCAGGTGGGTCATCATGTGGGTCTGAACAACAGAACAAAGTTTGAGTCCAGCGGCACCTTTAAGACCAACCAAGTTTAATTCTGGGTATCAGCTTTCGTGTGCAAAGCACACGTCTTCAGAAAAGATTAACTTCAGGTTGCATCATAGTTCCTCTGAGCAAGAAGAAAAACCAAACCACAAATGCCGTCTCCCCACTGGTATTGTGAAAGCCGGCAGTCTTTCCTATATCTTTCTGACACCCGGCAGGATACCGATCCCTTCTAGCCCAGGGGTGGGCAAACTTGCTCCGCGTAAGAGCCACCTAGAACAGGGGTGGCCAAACTTGCTTAACGTAAGAGCCGCACAGAATAAACATCAGATGTTTGAGAGCCACAAGACATGAACAAATATTACCTGCTTTTATTGGAAAATAAGCAAATTTGCTTTTTATTAACATTAAATGAGACTGCCAAAAATAATAACAGAAGGGGTAAAAGCAGATATTGATAATGATATTAATTTGTCCAATGATATTTGTTTGCTAATGATATTTAGCTTCCCCAGCCGCCATGCTGGGAGCCACATAATATATGTGAAAGAGCCGCATGCGGCTCCTGAGCCACAGTTTGCCCACCCCTGCTCTAGCTGTTCCTGAGAACTACAAGCAGAACCTCTCTGCGGCAATGTTTACTTCTGGCTACGAGGGGGATTTGGTTTGGAGTGGAAAGATGAGATTTTTCAGAGGACTCCTTGAAGGTTGATCATTACAGACCTGTCCCGTTCATTGGTGTATTCTGTTCTGTGTATTGGTGTATTCTGTCCCCGGCCCCAGGGACGTCCGTCTCGCCTCAGCTAGAGCCACGGCTTTTTCGGCCCTTTCCCTCTAATGAAAACGGCATAGTGGTGAAATGCTTCAGAATTTTGAAGGGAAGTTCCAAGAAACGATTGATTCTCCATTGGGAATCGCTGTATCTGAATATAAGAAACCAACTCTGACTGTTCCCTGGAAGGCCAGATACTGAAGCAGAGGCTCAGATACTTTGGCCACCAAATGAGAAGGGAGCCCTCCCTGGAGAAGACCCTGACGCTGGGAAAGACTGAAGGTCAAAGAAGAAGGGGATGGCAAAGGATGAGATGGCTGGACAGTGGCATCGATGCAACGAACATGAAATTGAGCAAACTCTGGAGCACGATGGAAGACAGGAGGGCCTGGCGTGATGTGGTCCAAGGAGTCGCGAAGAGTCGGGCTCGACTGTGTGACTGAACAACAACAACAACAACATGTTTAGTTGAAATGTTGAATCCAGCATGATTCTTGAAAAAGTTATTGAAACGGATTTGTAACCGGGGCTCTGTCGAGTCAGCTGGCAGAGACACTACTATAGCCTTACAGTTTAAGGCCTTTTTTTGGAATTTATTACTACAAATTGTGGGAAAACTGCACCTGTGAATTTCTACCTGTGATTAACTTCACCTATGAATTTCTACCTGTTTGTTATGGTATAGGAAAATTTGTTCTAAATGCTTTATGTGTCATATTTATAAAAGGTATTAAATTATTGATTTTTGGTGTTGAAATTTGGGCGTATGCGTCTCTTTCTTGTCCACCTGGAGGCTGGCATCCCTATTTGCCAGGGAGCTTCTGAGTCTCTTCGGCCAGTGCATTCAAGCGGGGGGGGGGGGGGGCTTGCCAACACACATCCCTGGGGGCGTTCTGAGCATCTTATGCTCCGCTCTCATCTGTGAGCTTCCAAAGGCAGGAAGTATATAATCAGATTGCACTGACACTCGGGCTAGAGCGATAATGTGGGCTCTCTCTGCCTGGCTTAATGATAGCCTGTTCTGATTTTTGTCTCCTGATTGCCTGGATAAAGACAAGAGGCAGAAGGCAGCAGCTGTTTCTACACCGCGTGCGTGTGTGTCTTTCCTTTAACCCGTGCTTCAGTTATTTTTGAAGCAGGCACGTGTGAGATTGCAGGGACCGCTGGCTTTTGGGTTTGTTTTCGTTGCAGAGTTCTGATGGGGGGGGGGCCTGGCTGGCTAGGGAACCACGACCTGTGCGTTGGTGGTGGTGGAAAGCGCTGTGAAATCAGAGCTGACATGGGGCACCCACATACGGTTTTCAAGGCAAGAGACAAGCAGAGGTCGTTTGCCGTTACCTGGCTCTGTGTAGCAATTCTGGACTTCCTTGGGGGTCTCCCGTCCAAGTACTAACCAGGGCAGACCCTGCTTAGCTTCTGAGATCTCATGAGGTTGGGATAGCTTTGGCCATCCAGGTCAGGCCTGTTTCGTTAAAGCAACGCATCGGACAGTGCCCAGAATTTCACGTCTAGCATCAATAGCTTCTAGGGCTGCCAAGTACCGGCGACTTACCGGCGGGGGGGAGTTGTTCTCCCCCCGGGAGCTCTTCTGGTGCATGCGCTTTGCGCGCGCCACGGCGACGTGATTACGTCACCCGGAGGTGACGTCATTACACGGGGGAAGTCGTCCTCACCGGACGACTTCTGGGGCAGGGGATCCCCCCACCGGCCGAATGCCGGCCGGCAGATCGGGAACCCCTATAGCGAGGGATCCCCCGCCCCCCGGGCTGACTTGGCAGCCCTAATAGCTTCTAGGAAAGCTAGAACACAACAGTGGCGAGTTTCCAAGCTTATGAGTGTCATTTACACTCAGGGTTCCCTCTAAGCCGAGTCTGTGTGAGCTAGCTCCGTTTTTTTTAAGCTTCCAGCTCCCACATTTTTTGGTCTTTGCTCAGGAAGGATGGCTCCAGAGCAAACTAATCTATGCAGTCGCCAAATCGCTTGCTCACAACTTTAATGCCACAAGGTAGAATTTTTGCTCACAAGACCTCCACAGCTTAGAGGGAGCATTGCATTACACTTCCAGTGTTGCAATAGCTTGACTGCCAACAACTCTTTTGACCAGAGGTGGTGGAGGGGAATTCTGGGTTAATGCAGAGAATGTCCCCTAGACCGAAACGAATAGCTCATGCTGAGATCTGAAAAAGAGAAGATGCATGGTGTTCCCAGGGGTCCGTTGGAGCGGGAGCGCACAGGAGCGCAGCTCCGGGAGTGAGGAGCTCAGGGGGCGGGCACATGTCCAAGCCCCGCCCCCTCCTCAGCTTCCTTGAGCAGTGCAGAGGCGCAGCGCCCCGGGGAAAGCCCTGCTAGGGTCTTTATTGATTTTAATGTTTTGTTTTAATATTGATAATTTTATCATTGTTCCTTTTATGACTGTGTGCTGCTTTTCCAGAGACTTGCTCAAGGTGGCATATACATTTTCTAAGTAGACCGTTTTTTATCTGGGCACATGGCACATAAGTACTGGAGAAATTTCACCAACCCTTCAGCAGCTTCCACCCCATCAGTTTGGTGTAGTGGTCAGGAGTTGGACTCTAATCTGGGAGAACCGGGTTTGATTCCCCACTCCTCCACATGCAGCTGCTGGTGTGACCTTGGGCCAGTCACAAGTTCTCTCAGAGCTGTTCTCTCATGAGCAGTTCTCAAAAGACCTCTCTCAGCCCCACCTACCTCACAGGGTGTCTTGTTGTGGGGAGGGGAAGGGGAAGGGATGGGTGGTGCACATGTCCTGGGTATCTCAAGTCTCCTTGAAACCTGGTGGTTTCAAGGGAGCAGGAAGAGAATGAGGGTGTGTTCTTGACACTTCTTTTTATTGCACAAAGTATTGGATGGGGAAGGGAATGGAGGAAGAGCAGGTCAGTTTCACTCACCTGTGGAGTGGAGCCTGAGGGGTGGGTGCTGCCTTCTGACACACTTCTGGTATGTTAGGGGGTGTTGCATATGCAAATGAGTTATGCTAATGAGTCATGCTAATGAGCTCCTGCACCTCTTTTTCTACGAAATGACCTCTGGGTATTCCTAAGAGACATGGCTTGTATTTTCCGTTGTACTCCAGTCGGTTAGCAAGGGACATATATGGCAGTTCATCTTGGGATCCCGTTAAAGCTTTCTCTTCTCTCTTTCTCACATTATGATTGTACATTACTTTGGGGGAGGGTATTTTTATGTGCGCGTGGGTGTGTTTGCAGGTGTGTGGGTGCACCTGGAAGTCATGGCGACCTCTGGCGACTGACCCCTACTGGGGGCCTGGAGGATATCCAGAGAGGTGGCTGAATAAAGCCTGCCCCCGCCTCCTGACTGCTGGTATTCCAAGGAGGTCTCCCATCCAAGTACTTGCCAGAGTTGACCCTGCTTCGCTTCCAAGATCTGATGAGGTCAGGATCTCTCTCATATTGTGAAGGTCTAGAAAATGCAAACCCGGAGCAGTTTGTGGCTCTCGGAAGGCCTCATTTGACCCATCCAATGATTCCTGGGCTATGAGTGCAGTGAGAGGAAATCGTCTCAAATGCAGGGAAATTAAGTGTTTTAAAAACCACTAACTTCACTAGTGTAATCAGAGGGCATCTGGGAAAGACGCCTACCCTGGATTCAAAGCTGTTCTCTCTTGTCCCTCCCCACTTTGCATAAATAAACCATAAGCAAGGGGAAGCTTTTGTGCAGTGTTACATAACAGCCTGTGAATGGGCAGGAGTAAGCGCCTGAAGTATACACACGAGCTGTCCAGGCTGTGGCTGAATCCAAGCATGCTTTCTGCAGGGGTGGGGTGATGGCTCAGTGGCCATGGTGACTCAGAGAGGCCACCTGGTAGATGATGGCAGTGAAATCAAGTCTGGCACGGTCCCGCATCTCCAAGGAGCCAGCCAGATGCTTTTTTGTGTTGCACTTTCCTGCGGATGTCCGTGTCCTACTGCCCTTCAGCTAACCAGATGTTGGTTCTGACCACGCTGCAGTTTGGTGGGAGAGCAGCGCTCCGGCACAGGTTGCAGTTCTTGCTCGCTGGGCTGCAAAGAGGTGCTTGAGGCGGTGTGAACGATGCCTGATTTGATCCTAGGAGTCCAGAAGTGTGGCCGAATAAGACTTCTTAAGGTTTTGGAGCATTGTACAGATTCCTTGTTTCGCTGTTTGCTCTTCCACATGGCTAGCAAAGACAGGATGCATTCTGCAAAAGAGTAACAACTGCTGAATGAAGCAAAGTGTGAGTTCAGTAGCACCTTTAAGACCAACAAAGTTTAATTCTGGGTCAGTGTTCCCTCTTAGCTCAGTTTGTGTGGGCTAGCTCACAGGTTTTTTTCGCCTCCGGCTCACACATTTTTGTCTTCACTCAGGAAGGATGGTTCCAGAGCTAACTAATTTATGCAGCAGCCAAATTGCTCACTTACAACTTTAATGCCAGTAGTTCAAAAAGTAGAATTTTTGCTCACAAGACTCCACGGCTTAGAGGGAGCACCATTCTGGGTATAAGAGCTAGTTTGGTGTAGTGGTTAGGAGAGAACCAGATTTGATTCCCCACTCTTCCACATGCAGCCAGCTGGGTAACCTTGGGTCAGGCACAAGTTCTCTCAGAGCTGTTCTCTCAAGAGCAGTCCTTGAAAGAGCTCTCTCCGCCCCACCTACCTCACAGGGTGTCTGTTGTGTGGGAAGGGGAAGGGAGAGTATGTAAGCCACTTTGATACTTCGAGTGAAGGGCTAGCTAGGGTATAAATCCAATCTCCTCTTCTCTTTTCTTCTTCGCCTTCTTGTTTGGTGTGCAGGCACACTTCTTCGAAAGCTTAAACCCAGAATTAAACTTTGTTGGTCTTCAAGGTGCCACTGGACTCAAACTTTGTTCTGTTGCTTAAGACCAACAGAGCTAACCATTTGGATCAAACTAGGGAATAAGTTAATTAAAAGGTTAGAGAAAGTATGTCAGTGTGCAGGGTTCTACTTTCCTTCATCCATAATTTGAACTTTTAGGTTATTTCAGTGCTGGGAACACTCAGCCACTGATTGGACTCACAAAATCCTAAATGCCTCAAGTCTGACATAACTTAATCAGAAGCGCACAGAGGTTTATGCAACACACTTCCTCTGGCGTGAGGCTCCATCAAAGTCTTCGTCTAAGCCCTCCCTTCCAAAGGCTCTCTGTTTATTGCATATTTTATGATTTGTAGAAACGGAACAAAGCAGGTTGTCCTGAGAGAACTGCAATACCAAAGGTGAAAAACATAAGGCAGTTACGGAAGTGAGTGTAGAAGGAAGACACAAAACTAGCACAGGGACGTTTTTAATGCACGGGATTGTCGAGAATAACTGTTGAATAAAGTCACGAAATCTTGAATGGTTCTGGGCCACAGACGCCCAGAACCAGCATTTTGACAAAGCATGTTTCAGAGGGCCGCTGTGCTGATCTGATCTTCAGTAGAAGAGCTGGGTTCAAGTCCAGTAGAACCTTCAAGACCAACAAGATTTTCCAGGTATGAGCTTTCAAGAATCAAATGTCCATCATTTTTTGAGAGTCAGACCTCTCTTTGTCGAGGTTTGACTCTGGAACTCTCATACCCTGAAAATCTTGTTGGTTTCTAAGGTGCTACTGTTGCAAATCTAACTCCTTGACAAAGCAAAATTCTCACTCTGGCAGCCATAAAGATGCATTTAATTGTGTGTGGGCAATCCTTAATGTGCTTACTCAGAAGCAAGTCACTCTAAATCAATTGCAACTTACCAGCAAGCTTCCAGCCAGATGGAGGCCACCAGAATACAAACACCAGGTGCCTACTCCGAGGCAACATAGAATCATAGAGTTGGAAGGGACTTCTAGGGTCATCTAGTCCAACCCCCTGCATAATGCAGGGAATTCACAAATACCTCCCCCTCCAAGCACACCTCCAGCGACCCCTGCTCCATGCCCAGAAGATGATAAAAGACCTCCAGGATCCCCGGCCAAACTGGCCTGGAGCAAAATTGCTTCCTGGCCCCAAAGTGGCAACCAGCATTTCCCTGGGCGGTTAAGAAAGGGCCACAGGAACTAAGCCCTGATGCAACCCTTCCTGCCCTCCCTCTCACGACCTGAATTTCACAGAATCAGCGTTGCTGTCAGATGGCCATTGAGCCCCTGCTTAAAAACCTCCAAAGAAGGAGGTCCCTTGACTGGCAATTCTCTTTCCTTTTAAAAATATACATGAGACCATAACATGTCACAGCCTCTAATCTGTGGAACCTTGTGAGCAAAAATTCTCCTTTGTGAGCTACTGGCGTTAAAGTTGTGAGTGAGCGATTGGGCTGCTGCGTAAATCAGTTTGCTCTGGAGCTCTCCTTCCTGAGCTAAGACGAAAATGTGTGAGAGCCGGAGTCTAAAAAACTGTGAGCTAGCTCTCACTAACTCAGCTTAGAGGGAACACTGCTCTCAGACTAGATGGGAATGGGAAACTTCTTTAATTAAATGCTGCTTATCTGCATGCTCTTTCCTTGCTGCACAGGACAAATTTGGAAGCCCTGCAGAAGAAGTTGGAAGAGCTAGAGTTGGACGAGCAGCAGCGGAAACGTCTCGAGGCCTTCCTCACTCAGAAGCAGAAAGTCGGGGAGCTGAAAGATGACGACTTCGAGAAGATCAGTGAACTGGGCGCGGGGAACGGTGGGGTGGTCTTCAAAGTGTCTCACAAGCCTTCTGGGCTCATCATGGCAAGGAAGGTGAGCACCGGTAACCGGCCTTACCTTTGGGTCGCGTTGAGTCGAGATTTCTGCGCTCTTCTAGCTATTGCAAGCCTTTCTTTTTTTTTTCCAATAAATTTTTATTTTGTTTAACATTAACTAACAAAACTCAATACACTAAACAAATGACAGCAACCAGAATACAAATATTTCTGTTTGAATAAAGTATAACTAATGTAAGAACATATTGTTATGACAGGAGGGTTACAGTATCCGTGTTCATATTTTTCAAAAAAACAATAATTTGTCATAGAAAGGGGTTCCTTGGAACAATTTTACAATTCGATAAATAGTTTACAATCGGGAACCAAATTGCCTGAAACTTTGTGAATTTTCTGTTAAATCTACAGTAACATGGCTGTACACAAAAAACTCCCAAAGTTTATTTTGCCAGTCGTAGAGAGATGGGACCTTTTCATTTTTCCAAAATTGAGCAAGTGTTATTCTCGCTACAGCTACAAGTATAGAGACCTGCCTTTTTGTGTTATTCAAAACAATAGAAAATAAACCCGTCTCTAAAATTATAGATTCCAAAGAAAAGACTAGCTTATATCCAGTAATTAAAAAAAATTGGGTTACAATATCCATCCAAAAAACCTTTATTTTTGGACAAGACCACCAGCAATGTGCATAAGATCCCACCGGTCCACATTTTTCCCAGCATTCTGCTGAATATTGCGGATTTATTCTATGGAAATGTTGGGGAGTATAATACCATCAGTTTAGCACTTTAAAAGTATTGAAACGAATACTATTGCAAGCCTTTCTAAGATTGGTATGTTGTCGGAGGCTTTCATGGCCGGAGTTGCTTGCCGGGTGATCTTGGGCCAGTCACGCCCTCTTCAGCCTAGCCTACTTCACAGAGTTGTTGTTGTGAAAATAGAACAGAATGGAGGAGGAGAAAAATTCTTTTGTGAACTGCTTCGGGCCCAAAGTCCACGTAAGTAAACTAGCCCGGCAGTCTTGGGCTTTGTTGAAATGACCTGAAGGGCTTTGTTAACTGCTGCTGGACATTCTGCCTCCTAGATCCTGGCCAATTCTAGCTGGTATTTTGACCTGCACGTCCTTGACAGGGTAAACGGCCACCTTGAAATGCGACATGGGTACAGTTGTGGAGGTGATGCATAGAAAGGTAGTTTTCAGTGTCGTTTGTTGGGCTGTTCACAGAGACTGATAGGTCCAGGGAATGTTTGTGGAGAGAAACATGGATTCCAAATCTTTCCCCCCTGTTTTTTTGAAATGTTCATCCCCCCCAAACTTCTTCTGAAATGCAGCCCTGCTGCTCTTGGGAGAGAGCAGAGTTCCATACAACTCCACATGCAGCTGCTGGATGACCTTGGGCAAGCCATAGTTCTGTCAGAGCTGTTCTCTCGAGGACAGTTCTCGGGAGAGCTCTCTCAGCTCCACCTACCTCACAGGGTGTCTGTTGTGGGGAGGGGAAGGGAAAGGAGATTGTGAGCTGCTCTGAGACTCCTTCAGGTAGTGAAGGGCGCGGTATAAATCCAATCTCCTCCTCCTCCTCCTCTTCTTCCTCTTCCTCATCCTCTTCCTTTTCTTCTTGTTTTGTACCAGTACAGTATGCCCCTTTATCCAGGGTAAGCTTTAAAAAAAAATTCCATAAGCCTGTGAAGGACATGATGTCAAATCTTATTGTTTTATAGTTAATTCACCTGGAGATCAAGCCGGCTATCCGGAACCAGATCATCCGCGAGCTACAAGTCTTGCACGAATGCAATTCTCCCTATATAGTGGGCTTCTACGGAGCGTTTTACAGCGATGGGGAGATCAGCATTTGCATGGAGCACATGGTAAGCTGCTTTGTCGCCGGACACGTCCTTTGGGTCTTGAGAACCTTTCCTGTATTGCTTCTTG
The DNA here is from genome assembly GCA_029233225.1 of Lepidodactylus listeri. NCBI lineage: Eukaryota > Metazoa > Chordata > Lepidosauria > Squamata > Gekkonidae > Lepidodactylus > Lepidodactylus listeri. Next base: position 5,117,121 of record JARCFY010000021.1, on the reverse strand, counting down.
TGGAGAGATGTGTTAAGATCCTGAGAAGGGTGGTGAGGCTGAATCATAATAATTGTGTGCTGTGGAGTCAGAGCCGATTCCCAGCGACCCTGTCCATAAGGCTTTCCAAGCAAGAGACAAGCAGAGATGGTTTGCCATTGGCTTCCTCTGCGTAGCAACCCTGCTCTTCCTTGCTGGTCTCCCATCCAAGTTGTTGGGATTTTGTTTTAAATAGAGGCTGCATTCCAAAACACCAAGCGCCACACCGTGTAGAAGTTTTAAAAGAAACTTAACTTTACTAAAGAAAACAAGGGAATGGTGCTTTGAATAAAAGAAATTAAAGATTATATATTTGTAAGGAGCTGTGGTGGCTCAGTGGTTAAGACACTAGGCTGCAGACCGGAAGGTCAGTAGCTCAGCAGTTCGAGACCCGAGTGCCACGTGACGGAGTGAGCTCCCATCTCTGGCCCCAGCTCCTGCCAGCCTAGCAGTTCGAAAGCAAGAAATTGCAAGGAGATAAACAGGTACTGCTTTGGTGGGAATGTAATAGCATTCCGTGTGCCTCAGCGTCTAGTCATGCCAGCCACATGACCACGGAAAAAGTCTTCGGAGAGCGCTGACTCTTCAGCTTGGAAACAGAGATGAGCACCGCCCCCTAGAGTCGAATTCAACTGGCTCTTGAGCAAGGGAAACCTTTACCTTTACCTTTAAGCTAACATTCTAACACATCCTATTAGCTACATTGCTAAGATGGCTGTCTGGCTCTTGCTCTGTGCTTCCTGTTGCTTTCCAGACAAAGAGCCATAAAGCTGGTGAATGCACGCATACAGGATCAAAGCATTTCTACAGACAAGATGCTAGCTGACCAATGCAAAGGTCACCGGTCATTCCGTTAGGGTAAACAACTCCCACCGACTTTCCCCGCGGTTGACTAGATTAGGCAGCAGCTTCCTGTTAACTAAAAACGACAGTTAACTCCACACTGACTGAAATGCGAGCCGCTTGTATTCCAACACAAGCAACTAACCAAGGCCAACACTGCTTAGTTTCCGAGCTCTGACACGATCAGGCTAGATCCAGGAGGGCAGCTGTATTGTTCCAAAGCAGTCAAACAAGGTTTGAGTCCAGGGGCACCTTTAAGACCGACAACGGTTTATTCAAGGTACGAGTTTTCATGTGCACGCACACGCCTTCAGATACCATTTCCATTTCATTGTATCTGAGGAAGTGTGCATGCACACAAAAGTTCATACCTTGAATAAGACCGTATTGGTCTTAAAGGTGCGTCTGGACTCAAAGTTCAGCGGAACGGACTGTCGAGTTGCCAGTCTGTGGTGTCTTTGTAGGATTTTCAAGGCAACAGACAAATAGAGGTGGTTCGCCCATTGCCTGCCTCTGTGTTGTGACCCCAGCCAGCCTTCCTTTGTGAGATCTCCCATCCAAGTACTAACCACGGCCGACCCTGCGTAGCTTCCAAGCTCTGACGAGATCAGGCTCGCCTGTTTTGAATACCAAAACAACGGACCCAAGTGGAATCCTAGTTGTCGCAGCTGTACCTGACGCCGCATGACATGTCTTGTGCCACACTCTGGCCTTCCTTCCCATAGTCCCACTCAGGCCTGTAGCTACGGTGGGGCATTTGGGGGCTTCGCCCCCTTTCTTAAAGGCACAGCCCCACAAGAATTTCTCCTATAAATGCTTTTTTCAATCATTTTTTTTTAAAGGAATACACTCCTTTAAGCAGAGTGGGGTGCTGTAGTTGACTAATTCCCGCACTGAGTCAGGGGGTTGGAGTAGGTGACCTCTAGGAGCCTTTCTAACTGCGTCAAGAAACTAGTTTCCTTCAAGAGAGTTTTTCTGCCTGTTCACTTTTTTGACTCTAGAAGTCATCACCCCCACCTGCCGGCTTGTTCTCAGAATTGTTGCTTAGGCTGGCCGAAGTGATTAACTTGCAGCAGCTGAGAACTGTCATCTAAGGTGGCTGACAGCTTGCAGTTTAGAGATCTATCCTGGTAACAGCTTTCTATTGGCTAAATGGCTTTTCTTTCTGCTCTGAGAAATTCAGTGCCACCAGAAAAATTTTTGCCCCACAAGCCACAAAATCCTGGCTACGGGCCTGGTCCTACTCATGAGGAGGAATCCCTAAATATGACTAGGTCGAACTCCACATGTTCCAGGAAGGGGTGGCATTTACAGGACTGGCTAGAAAGCCCAGCCTGCTGCTGGTGATGTAAGAGGGGGTAACGTGGCTCAGTGGTAGAGCATCTGCTTGGCATGCAGAAGATCCCCGGTTCAATTCCTGGCCTCTCCAGTCAAAAGAATCATGTATTAAGTGTTGGGAAAGACCTCAGCCTGAGAGAATGGTGAGCTGCTGCCAGCCTGAGTAGACAATACTGACCTTGATGGACTGATAGTCTGATTCAATAGCAGGCAGCTCCATGAGTCCATATGTCCAAGATCTCTCCTGAGAGTCTCCTTGTCACACCCTTCAGTCCCAGCTATTTGGCTGGACAGCCCACCCATCCCCTTCTGGAGCCCTGCCTTGAAGACTGCTCGCTGCCCCACTGGTAAGATGGAGAATCAGAGTTATCTGTCTTTGTGGATGGTGGGAATGGGGCACCCACACATACGAAGAGAGAAAAAGTCTTCTCCCCCACCCACCAGAATATGGAACCTCCACTTCCTTCCTTTCTCCTCCCAGTAGCCTTTTAATCTGGAACTTGTTGCCAGGGGTTGATTTTGGTAACTTGAGAACCCACCGCTGCATAGTTGTGTGGTACTGGCAAAGTTTGTCTCTCCATTTTTAGCGAAGTGAGAGAGCTTTTTGTTCACCCAACCCAAAACACCTTCCATGGTGAAGGTTGTTATTTTTAACTTTCTTTTCACCCCTGAGAGGAAGAATTAGCACTTTATTCTTGACATCTGTCCGCCTTTGTTTCGCCAGATGGACCCTCCTCGTCGGAACAAATTCTGTGCCTGAAAGTCAGTCCGATCCCTTGATCCTCTTCGCCTCGGAGGAGGTGTTGAACGCTTTTGTGGCTGCACCCAAATGTTATGCATGGAACAGCTTTGGGGCTTAAGGGAAAGGTGCCGACAAAAAATAGGGTTTTGCAAGAATCCCCCTCCCCCTTCCCCGGGCGCACGAAGATATTATGCACAGTTATTTCTGTCCTTTAATAGAATCTTTTCTTTTTAGATCCCATTTTTGTGCTCTTTGTGTGCGGTTGCTAATGGGCCTTATGCAACGGGATGGAAATTTGATTCCTTGCTAAAAGGAAAGTTAAACTGCAGGAAAAGCAACCAAGAAGTTAAAATGAAGAAGGGCGGAAGAGAGGGAGGGACAGAAGAGCCTTAACTTACTATGGCCATTACAGTGGGAACTAGATGTGAAGGCCGGAAAACCGACAAAGCAAGGGGTAGATGGAACGTAAAATGCGGCAGATAGGAGGGTGCTGAACCCACCCAGTTGAGATTGGATTTATACCCCGCCCTCCACTCCCCAAGGGAGTCTCAGAGCGGCTTACAAACTCCTTTTCCCTTCCCCTCCCCACAACAGGCACCCTGTGAGGTAGGTGGGGCTGAGAGAGCTCTTTCCCAAGCTGTCCTTGAGAGAACAGCTGGTACAGAGCTATGGCTTGCCCAACGTCATCCAGCCAGGTGCAAGTGGAGGAGTGGGGAATCAAACCCGGTTCTCCCAGATTAGAGTCTGCGCACTTAACCACTACACCAAACTGACAGAAGAAGAAGAAGAAGAAGAAGAAGAGATTGGATTTATACCCCGCCCTTCACTCACTTAAGAGTCTCAGAGTGGCTTACAAACTCCTTTCCCTTCCCCTCCCCACAACAGACACCCTGTGAGGTAGGTGGAGCTGAGAGAGCTCTTTCCCAAGTTGTCCTTGAGGGAACAACTGCTACAGAGCTACGGCTTGCCCAAGGTCATCCAGCCAGTTGCAAGTGGAGGAGTGGGGAATCAAACCCGGTTCTCCCAGATCAGAGTCCGCGCACTTAACCACGACACCAAACTGGAAGAAGAAGTAGAAGAAGAGATTGGATTTATACCCCGCCCTTCACTCACTTAAGAGTCTCAGAGCGGCTTACAAACTCCTTCCCCTTCCCCTCCCCACAACAGACACCCTGTGAGGCGGGTGGGGCTGAGAGAGCTCTTTCCCAAGCTGTCCTTGAGGGAACAGCTGGTACAGAGCTATGGCTTGCCCAAGGTCATCCAGCCAGGTGCAAGTGGAGGAGTGGGGAATCAAACCCGGTTCTCCCAGATCAGAGTCCGCGCACTTAACCACGGCACCAAACTGGCTCTCAAGGCCTTGAGTGGTAAGGGACCAATGTATCTATGGGACCATCTCCTCTGTTACGTCCCCAGAAGGGCGCTGTGCTCTTTGGGTAACAATACGCTGGTGGTCCCCGGCCCTAAGGATATCTGGCTGTCCTCGACCTGGCCCCAACCTGGTGGAACTCTCTGCCAAAAACCATCAGGGCCCTGAGGGACCTTGTGCAGTTCCACAGGGCCTGTAAGGCAGAGAAGTTCCGCCAGGCTTTTGGTTGAGGACAGCAACAGCTTTCACCTCAGCTGGCACCCTCCTCTGTTTTCCGTGCTCGCTTCACCCTCCTCCCCCCCCCCCCGCCCACAAAGCGGCCGGCAGTCTGTAATATGGGAACAATTATTTAGTAAGTGTTAGTATTCGCCATCTGATTTTAAAAATCTATATTCTAATTCTGAGAGGGTTTTTCTTCTGTGTGGATGCTTATATCTGCCAAAAGAGAGCTCCCTCTCCCCCAGCAGCTTTTCCTACATAGTCAGGCCCCTTCCTCGGTCTGCAGAAAAATCCGAAAAGTTAAAAAAAAAACTTCAGGGACCGTTGAATTCTTCCCAATACCTTTTGAAATGGCATCAGCTCCAGGCGTCAACTGTGAGGAGATTAGACTGTTGGGGGGGGGGGGGGAGGTTCCAACTGTTTCTGTCAGTAAAAGGCAGGGATTTTACTGGCAGCAGTCTAGGGTTGCCAAGTATCCCCTCTGGCCACCAGCAGCGGATCCAGATCCAGGCTGGGAAACTCCTGGAGATTTGGGGGTGGAGCCTGGGGAGGACAGGGACCTCAGTGAGGTACAATGCCATAAACTCCACCCTCCAAAGCATCCATTTTCTCCATGGAAAGTTATCTCTGTAGTCTGGAGATGAGCAGTAACTCCAGGGGATCCCCAGGTCCCACCTGGAGGCTGGCATCCCTAGGCAGCACCCTCTGGGTGACTTGATACCACCTGATTTGCATGACTTAATTAGGCCCAGCTGTTTTGCTACTGTTCATCAGCAGCCACCCTATGAAAGCCATTGTGATGTAACAGTTAGAGCTTCAGACTGGGATCTGTGAGACCCAGGTTCAGATCCCCATTGTATGGTGGAAGCTGACTGGGAGATTTTGGACCAGTCACATACTTTCAGCCAACGAACCTCACAGGGTTGTCGTGCAGACTACAAGGAGGAAATAATAATGTAAGCTGCTTTAGTCCCCACTGTGGAGAAAGACTGTAATTTTCCTAGGTAGAGGCTGTGGGGGAGGGGGGTGGCGATGGAAAGCTGAAGACAGATAAAAGGTAGGTTGGCTGATGGGTGGGAAGGAAATAGGGTTGCCAACTCCAGGTTGGGAAATTCCTGGACATTTGAGAGGTGGAGCCTGGGGAGGGTGGGATTTGAGGTGGAAGGCAGAAAGGGAGAGAAAGAGTGATGAGGTGGGGAGGCAGAAGAACAAAGAGAATGATGACGGGTCAGAAAGAGAGAGGAAGTAACATACATGGAGGAGAGAGAGAGAGTAAGAAAGGGGGGGCAGAAGGGAGAAAGAGTGTGAGAGAGGGAGGGGGAGAAGGGAGGAAGCAAAGGTGTGAGGAATGGGATAACCATCCCGCAAGTTTCTTGTGGGTCTCCACTTGTGTATTCTAATATGATTTATTGTTTTTTATCCAGCCAGTGTTTTGAAATGTTATTTTATATCGCCCAGAGCCCTGCAGTAGCAGGGATGGGGCAATTCATAAATTTAATAAATAAATAATAGAAATAATAGATTTTTCTCCCAGTTGGGCCAAGGGTTCCTTCCGGGAGCCACAGGAGGTGGAGGCAGGGTGGCAGTTCAGCTGCTCCTCTCTTCCAGCTGACGGGGATTTGGTTGGAGACCTGATTCTGCAGACAGGGCCGCCTGCCACCCCGACCCACTTGCCTCTTTAAAACCTGTGCTTGAAGGGTCTTCTGTTCAGGCAGAAACCTTTCCCCCTTTCCATATGATCATTCCCTACCTTTGCATCACGAGCCGGATAGCCGAGGGTGGTTCTAACATCGAGGGCTCAGGCTGTGGACCAAGGAGAGTATCCTGATTGGGGCTAGTGCCCTGGAAAAGGTGCTTTGTTGCAAATTCCTGTTTGCCTGATAGAAAGAATGCCGTGGGTGGGGGTGGGGGTGGGGGCTTTAAAATGTATACTACAGTCTGTCATGTTATCACAGGCAAATTCTAAAGTCCCAATATTTCAGGATCTTCATTGAACAAATGAGCTCGGTTTAGGAGAGTGGGAAGGGCACAAGTCTCTACTGCCCAAAACTTCTTCAGACTCCCAACTCATAAAACATACAGTTTATTAAGGAGATAAAACAAATAGGGGGAGTTTGGGATAAAACAGACAATAGACAAAACCCTACTTATCTAGCTAACTACAGACATACAGTGGGAGGTTCTTGCTTCCTGGAAATGCAATTCCCTCTTGTCTGGTGTTTAGCTTTGGGCTTGGTTTACAACTTGGCCCACGCCTCCCAGAGCTTGTTGCCACCAGCCTGGTTCCAACCGTCCAAGGAATTTCCTTCGGTTCTTCTGCACAGCCCAGACTTACTTGCTTGCAGATACTTGCTATAATGCGAGCAGTCCCTGCACCCGGACAATACCTCACGGCGAGCAGTTCAGGAAGATTCTTGCCACAACCTCTGGCTCCCTCACAGCCTCGTGCAGCCTTCCTGGCATTCGTCAAGCTGTCAGAAGCTCCAGTTTCCTTGCTCCTTCAAACACGTGGACGTGTGCATCTTCCGATGAGTTCATGAATGAATAGAAAGAGATTCCTTCTGCCTCTAGGACTGGGTTCTTATTCTTAGCTTCCCCAAGCCCCGTCCTAGGCTAATGAAGGATTGCTGCCTTGACCCAGCTGTTTCCCATATACTTGGATAACAGAATGTACTGATTCTGATTACACTTACAGGCTCCTATCAGGAATGATTCTGTAAGTTGGTATCTCTGGCATGACACATGTGAATGGCTAGATTTTTAGAACATTCAGGGTTTATTTGGTGAGCCCCAGACCAAAACGGCTTTTAAAAAGAACCACCTTCTGATGCTAAAAATGAGCGGCTAAAGCCATTTTCAAAAGCAAAAAACAAAAGCAAACCCTGGCCCGGCTAAAAAAGCTGTCCAGCTGCTTTTAGTAGCAAGATGAGCATGCGGCCAGTGGGAAATTGGAGGGTTATAATTTTTTCTGCTTGAATCCAGTTTTTACGGAGTTCACTCAGGGTGAAGGCTGCCTATAAAAAGCAGGAATTGTACTTAAAATATTTCCCAAGAAAGATACTGTTTCAGGGATTCAGGTGGGGTAGCCGTGTTGTTCTGAAGCAGTAGAACAAAGTTTGAGTCTGGTGGCACCTTTAAGACTGACAAAGTTTTATTCTGGGTAGAAGCTTTCGCGTGCATGCCCTGTATTAAACTTTGTTGGTCTTAAAGGTGCCAGGTATTGAAATTCTGTGCCAATAAAGGACTCTGTATGGGCAACAGCAATACTAGGTGGTTCTAGATGCCTTGAGTGGTTAAAAAAAGCACAAACACAAATAGTAGATGGCCAAGTCTCTCTTGCACACTTAGCAGTTCGTATCTCCTGTCCTGACCCCATTTTCCAACGTCTGGAGTTTTAGTATGGGGCTGTGCCGTGCAGCATGCCTTCGGCTTCCACGTGCCAAGTTCCAGAGGAGTAGCCATGTGTGGTGTAGCGGTTAAGAGCGGTGGACTCTAATCTGGGAGAACCGGGTTTGATTCCCCACTCCTCCACATGCAGCTGCTGGTGTGACCTTGGGTCAGTCATAAGTTCTCTCAGAGCTGTTCTCTCAGGTGCAGTCCTCAGTCAGAGCTCTCTCAGCCCCACCTACCTCACAGGGTGTCTGTTGTGGGGAGGGGAAGGGGAAGGAGATTGTAAGCCGCTCTGAGACTCCTTCAGGTAGTGAAGGGCGGGGTATAAATCCAATTACTCCTCCTCCTTGGTGTGGGACAGCAAGAACTCTGAGGAGTCACACGGCACCTCCGAGGCCACCAGATTTATTGAGGAGCCGTTTCTTGCGGCTTGGAGCTCATGCAGTCAGAGCCGACAGAGTGGCCCACAGAAGCCACAAAAAATCTGCTGGCCTTGAAGGCACTACACAGCTGCTCCTTTCCAAGTTCTCTTGCACCAGTGGTGATCCTCGACTTCCTTTCCGGTAGGCCTTCTCTCACGCTGGACTTCCTCTGTGCATGACCCGCAAGTCTCACTATCCCAGACATCCCTCAGGAGCAACAAAGTTTGGGCGTAGCGCATGGTTTCCGCCAGGCTGTGTAGCTTACCAAGTATTTTGCCGTTCATTTCTACAGTTGCATCAGTCAGTGAGGGCTCTTCCGCTGCCTGAGACCAACCAGCTGGCGTCTGTGCCTCAGTCCAAATCCCTTCCCTGGTTCTTTTTAACGAGGGACAGAGAGTCTTTGGGGGGTTAATTGGGCTCAGGGGCTCTCAGCCTGTGGCTTCATGACACACGGCAGATCGAGTTTGGTGTAGTGGTTAGAAGAGTGGACTCTAATCTGAGAGAACTGGGTTTGATCCCCCCACTCCTCCACTTGCAGCTTGCTGGTGTGACTTTGGGTCAGTCACAAGTTCTCTCAGAGGTGTTCTCTCAGGGGCAGTCCTTGAAAGAGCTCTCTCAGCCCCACCTGTCTCACAGGGTATCTGTTGTGGGCAGGGAAAGGGAAAGGAGATTGCAAGCCGCTCTGAGACTCTGAGTGAAGGGCGGGGTATAAATCCAATCTCCTCCTCCCCCTCCTCCTCCCCCTTCTCAGTGGCAAAAGTAAGATCCTGACCTCTGGTCGTGAAGAAATCAAAATTTTTGACTCTTGGTTTTGCAAGATGGCTTCAGTTGAAAGCCTGCTCCTTGCCTTTATGGCTGCTTTTTGCTAAAAATATACAGGGTGATGCCGTTCCTCCTCTCCCAAAGCTCTTAGCAACAGCAGCATATATTTAACTTTGTAAGGGGGTGTTTTGTGTTTCCTCACACATGAAATCGTGTCCTGATAAGCCCAAGGCAGGCTTGCTTTGCGACTGAATTCTAAGGCCTGCCGGCTCTCCGGACTGCCTTGACACCTTTTGCTTTGACACACCTGGTTTCCTATGATCCCCATCACATGTGCATGTGCAACAGGAGCTGGAAACGTGGCGTCTGGTGCACCATCGGTTGCTGTAAGCGGCTGGTGCAGAGGACCACGAGACTGGCTCCCTGGGACAGCAGCCATTTGGGCATCTTCTCCTCCCTCACCAACTACTAGAGACCAAAATCCAAGAACCCGTTTGCTGCTGTATAGGAGCAGAAAGTGTGGGTTGTGCCCGGGAGGGTTGTGGGTTGGTTTGTTTGCCTTCTGGTAGCTCTGGAACTTGTGGTGGGGTCACCCCATGAAATTGATCAGCAATAGATTCTGGTCAGGCAAAGATCATTGGCGTAGCTAACTGGGGAAGCTGAAACCTGGATTTAATACAAGCCTATTTTAAGAATCCAAAGATAAAATGCATTGCCCAAACAGCAAGGCTATGGCTCAGGGGCAGAGCATCTGCTTGGCGTGCGGAAGGTCCCAGGTTCAATCCCCGGCACCTCCAGTTAAATGAGGTGATGTGAAAGATCTCCGTCTGAGACCCTGGGGCGCCACCACCAGTGTAACCTCGATGGACTGAGAGTCTGACTCAGTATTAGGCAGTTTTATGTGTTGGTGAATGGATGTGGCTCAGCGGTAGAGCATCTGCTTGGCACGCAGAAGGTCTGAGGTCCACTCCCCACCATCTCCAGGTAGTTACTGGTGTGAAAGACCCTTCTCTAAGACCTTGGAGAGCTGCTGCTTGTCAGATGCCAGTCTTAATGGAGCAAGGGTCTGACTCTGTATAAAAAAGCTTCATGTGTTCATGGTGAGCTGATCGCCTTCTCTTGCAGGTAAGAAAGACCTGTACCAGCATTCCCTTCCTCACGAGGCTTTCCATTAATCCGACCTCTGCCCTTCACAGTTCATCTTGCCCCTGGGCCTTCCCAAGCAGTTCCCTCTATGATCAGTTTTCAAGGCGCTTTTCTCACACCGCCCAGTATGTTTGGAATGTTGTTGGCACTTTTAGGGAGAAATACGATTAATGCTCTGAATGTTTAAACGTTTCTTCCGTGTCAGGATGGCGGCTCCTTGGATCAGGTCCTGAAAAAAGCTGGCAGAATCCCGGAACAGATCCTGGGCAAAGTTAGCATCGCTGTAAGTATGTTGTTTTGGCGTTTGGAAAGTGGGATCCAAATGCAGCTGGTGATGGCAGGTCTTAAGTCCAGAAGGCAGGCAGATGGTGTGTGTTTTCCCCCTTAAAGCACGCAGAACGGGGTAGGCAAACTTGAGTAGATTTTATATGAATTGATGTTTCCCTCTTTTCAAAAGATGCCGTTTAGTGTGGCCCAGTTGATATAGGAAGCACAGTCTGTGAATGACCCCAGTTTGGCTGGAAGCCTCTGTGACTGCAAGGTTGGCCCTGCTATTACGGCTCGCCCTGACAGTGGCGTTCAACACAGTCAACCACGGTTTGTTGACCCACTGTGAGGCTTCTGTACTATCAGTAAGAGATCAGACCTTTGTAGTTAAACAGAGTTCTTTATTTCTATACTGGAACAGGTTCTCGATGTTTGTTAGAGATACAGAATAAAGATGACCTGGGTTAATATACCTTCAGACATAGGTGCTTAAACATAAACCTCCAATCAGAATACATGCAAAACGCAGGAAGAAAATGGCGACCGTTTGTTCCCACCAAAGATGGGAAAGTTATAAAAATTCCCCTCTTGCTCTGAGTGACCCAGATGTGAGAACTCTAGGCAAAACATTTGGCCAATGACAATAAAATAACTTCCAAGGTTGTACCCACTGCGATAACATACTTGGAGTCTCAAAGGAGAGGGGGAGGGAATCAGAGCCAGATAACTGGTGTTGTTTATGTGACGCCTTGGAATGAGAGAGGCCATCCTCCCGGGGAAAGAGTAACACTAAGCAGGACAGCAATTTCTACTTCAAGGCAAGCAATAAAACATTTGGGTGATAGCAAGGTACAAAGAAACAGAAAGTAACATTTCAGTAAAGCATAGAACAAGCAAGCTATTGTCAGATCCTGACACCCACCACTTCGCTGAAGTAGGAATCCGTGTCGCGGCCATGAAGTGGCTTACCTCCTTCCTCCAAGATCAGGGACAGAGGGTGGTGCTCAGAGAAAGGATATCACCTTGATACCCCTTGGTATATGGAGTCCCTCAGGCGGGCAGTTCTCTCCCCAATGTTGTTTAACATCTACATGCACACACACACCCTGCCCAGCTGGTCTGGAGTTTCGGGCTGGGGTGCCATTCGTATGCCATGTGTTAATCACTCTTTGGGTGAAGAAGGACTTCCTTTTTATCCATTCTAACCTGACTGCTCAGCAATTTTATGGAGTGCCCACGAGTTCTTGTATTGTGAGAAAGGGAGAAAAGTACCTCTTTCTCTGCCCGCTCTATCGCATGCATAATCTTGTAAACCTTGATCATGTTGTTGTTTTTCCAAGCTAAAGAGCCCCAAGCGCTTGAATCTTTCTTCATAAGGAAGGTGTTCCAACCAGTGTCCCCACTAAGAGGAGTTAGTGTGAGCTAGTTCACGGTTTCATAGCCTCCAGCTTCCAGATTTTTGTCTTGGCTCAGGAAGGATGGCTCCAGAGGCAAACTAATTTATGCAGCAGCCAAATCGCTCGCTCACAACGGTAATGCCAGTGGCTCACAAAGTAGAATTTTTGCTCACAAGACTCCACAGCTTAGAGGGAGCACTGGTTCCAACCCTTTTATCAATCTAGTTGCCCTTTTCTGCACTTCTTCCAGTGCTATAATATCCTTTCTGAGGTGTGGTGACCAGAACTGCACACAGTGTTCTAAAGGACCACCTCTCCTGGGACACTCCCCAAAGAGCATTGTGCTCAGCTGAGAAAAATCTGGAGGTCCCTGGCCCGAAAAATATCCAGCTGGCCTCAACCAGAGCCAGGCCTTTTTCCAGCCCTGGCTCTGACCTGGAGGAACTCTCTGCTAAACGACATCCATGCCCTGTAGGACCTAGTTCTGCAGGGCCTATAAGGCAGAGATGTTCCGCCAGCACACGTTGAGGACAGCACACGTTTTCCAGTTAGCCTGGCCTCTTTTTCGGTTCACTCCCCCCTTGGGGTAAGCAGTCCAGTTTAGACGCCATCTGAAATGGTTCTTGAAATTGTTTTACTGTTTTCAACTGTTTTAAATTTGATCATGATTTTGAATGCTGTGCGCTGCCCTGAGCCCCAAGTATGGGGGAGGGCGGTCTAAACATCGAATAAGGAAGTAAATAAACAAGAGCTGCTGGTTCTCAGAGCTGCTACAGCCACCCTCTGAGACTGCTGTTCCTTTGGTCTGTGTCTCCCTCCCATCTTCAACAGGTGGAATTGCTTGGGGTGGGAGCGGAGGCAGGTCGGACAGTTGCTCACTTCTACCTTTGGCTTATGCCTCCTTCCAGAGCCAGGACTCTAACCTGGGAGAACCGGGTTTGATTCCCCTCTCCTCCACATGCGGCTGCTGTTGGGACCTTGGGTCAGTCACAAGTTCTCTCGAAGCTGTTCTCTCACGAGCAGTCCTCAAAAGAGCTCTCTCAGCCCCACCTACCTCACAGCCTCTGTTGTGGGGAAGGGAAGAAGATTGTAAACCGCTCTGAGATTCCTTCGGGTAGTGAAGGGCGGGGTATGAACCAATCTCTTCTCCCTTCCCTCTCCGCCACTGCCAGCCCCATGCTCTATACCAATAAATTAACTTTTCAAGCTTCTCCAAGGTTTCTTGTGCATGGCTTTTCTTGTGCATGGCTTTAGGACAAGCAATGTGTGAGTCCAGTGTCACCTTTAAGGCCAACAGAGTTTAATTCTGGGTATAAGCCTTTGTGTGCAGTTTAGGATGGTGGTAGGAGAACAAGCAGAAATAAAAGGGGTTTCATTATGTTTAGTTAGACTCTATAGGTAAAGGGAACCAGGTTAGAGGGTCTGGCCCTCCGATTCCAAGTGCACCGTGGGTCCCAATCGGTTCTTGGTGGAGCAGTTCGGCCTCTTGATTTGCATTCTGAGTAAGGAGACACTCTTGTAACTTTTTTTAAAAAAATTGTGCAGTCTATGACTTTTGATCCTGCTGAATTTTTTTTTTTTAAATAATAAGCTCTGCCTTGGATTGCAGGTAATAAAAGGTCTCACGTACCTGAGAGAGAAACATAAGATAATGCATAGAGGTAAGAATGCTTTGGCTTCCATTAATTGGGTGTATTATAATTGGTAGCGATCATCTGTTACATTGTTTGTTTGTTTGTTTATTTTGGTTTATGCTAGATATTAGTGTGTTAAGTGCGTGGTTAAATGCGCGGACTCTAATCTGGGAGAACCGGGTTTGATTCCCCACTCCTCCACTTGCACCTGGCTGGATGACCTTGGGCAAGCCATAGCTCTGTACCAGCTGTTCCCTCAAGGACAGCTTGGGAAAGAGCTCTCTCAGCCCCACCTACCTCCCAGGGTGTCTGTTGTGTGGAGGGGAAGGGAAAGGAGTTTGTAAGCCGCTCTGAGACTCCAAGTGAGCGAAGGGCAGGATATAAATCTAATCTCTTCTTCTTCTTCTTAATGCTCACATTTTTATCCTATGGAGATAGATCAAGATGGGTTGCCGTGTTAGTCTGTCTGTAGTGGTAGAAAAGAGTTCAGGAGGACTTTCTCGGATAACAAATTTGTGTGGCAGGGGAGGAGCTTACGAAGTACCTGAAGAAGTGAGCGGTGCCTCATGAAAGTTCCTACCCTGCCACAAATTTTGTTAGTCTTGAAGGTGCTGCTGAATGCTTACTTCTTCATATTTTTTTCCTATATTAGTTCCGTGGAGCTCAAAGTGCTATGAAGTTCATCCCTCCCCTTCACACCCTGTATTCTTCCCCCACAACAATCCCGTGATGCAGGTTAGACTGAGGCTTATATTCTCCCCACCCAACAACCCTGTGAGGTAGCTCAGGCTGAGAGAGAGCAGCTTTCTTGTGACTACCCAGTGAGTTTTGTGACTGAGTCGAGATTTGAACCTGTATCTCCTCTGCCTAGTCTGACACTCTGACCGTTAGGCAATGCTGGCTCTGCATTTGGAGTCGCTTTCGCTCCCCAGAGTACATGAAAAGTGGCCGTAAAGTGGTCGAACCCGTGGCAGGGTTAGGCCCAGATGCCCAGAAAGGGTTTAAACTTGCCTTTGAGCTTCCTGAAAGCACATGGCTGGGCACGGCTAGGCACGTGGAATTAGGTTCTTCTGGTTCTTCAGCCATGAGGCCAGTCTTGCAGTGATTTCAGGGCTGAAGGAGGCCGGGAAGGATTTGGACATATTATTCCAAGCACTGTTGCTCTTCTTCTGTTGTTTCGGCCCTCAGACCAAAAGGCATGCTTGCCATTGCGCATAATTTAGTTTTAAGCTCCTTCTCTCCCTGGAAGTTTGGCTTCCTCCCACCCAAGCCAGCTCACCTCCATGAGCGATTAGATAACGGCGAGGCAGGCTCTTGTCTCGGCACGAAGTCTTCCGAGCCCCCTTGGAGCAAAGTCCTCTGCGGCGCTTACCCGCCCTGAAGAGCTGCTTTCAACGTCCATCATCTAAGAGAGGGTTAGCATTTCCCCACTTCCTCCTGTCAGCCATTATCGGGTGTTCAGGCAGAAGGAATCAATAAAACCAGGGGCAGGCAAACAAGCGAGAGCAAACGAATAGGGAACAAGGCGGCTTGTCTAGGAAAGAGCTTGAAGAGTCAGTCGGCTTGCTGGAAGTGGGTTATTAATGAACGCTCTCGGTGCTGCCGATCGTAAAACTTTAAGCCTTCTTCCCCTGGAGATTGACTTCAGTGCTCGTGTTTCTGGGGTGACGTGCCACTTTATGCCAGAAACTCTAGATGCCCGCAGTGCGATCGCTCCCCAGTTACGGGGCTTTTCTCCCTTCCGGCTGGCCTCGAGCCAAGCGCTGTCTGAAATTCAAAACGCTTGTATGAGCATTACAATGAATGCCAATCGCCCCTTTGCCTGGCGTTCGTGGAAACCGACTTCCGCTAGGAAGACTTAAGGATATTTGCCAGGCTTTCTCCTACTGATCGGCTGTTCGTGTCCCTAAGGAGAAGTTCCGCAGTTTCCCAGCCCCGATGGGGAAACGGATGATTTAGGGAGGGGATCCCCAGCTCGAAGTTGCCTGAGGCTAACCAAAGGATGCAGCTTCATGGCAGGAGTTTCTCCAGCAACACACTGAGTGTCCCTGGAGGGGATTTTCACCCAAGGCCAACAAACTGTCTTTGAGAGAGACGTGGCATCCTGGCCCTTCAGCGCATAAATAATGCTGGGGGCAAGAACGGGCCAGCCCCACACTCCAGCATCTGGCTAATGAATGGCACAGCTGCTGTCTCCTCCTCCTTCGCTGTCTTCTTCTTCTTCTTCTTTATTGATTTGATTTGTTTATTGCCCTATCCCAGTTTACACCGGGCTCCGGGTGATGTGCAAGGGGCATAATGCCATAAAACAAAGATACAAATTTTAAAACGTCCAAATGCAGTTGGTAAGAACTAAAACCGGAGCAACAGGATGCAAGGTCGCGGCTTACAAATTTCTATTCCAATTCTGGACTGCGTGGCCATTTAGTGGGAAGTGCCCTAGAAGGTCGGACCACGTGCCAAACTGGCTCATTCTGCAGCTGCAGAACATGAGGGGGTGGGACTGGGGAGGCAGACGCTCATATCCCATGCACAGAAGGCTCCAGGTGCCGTGGCGGACGTGGTCCAGTCATCCAGATGCAGGGGTGGGAGGAAATGGACAGTAAAATCAGTAAAAGTCCGTTTTTCCATCGTGGTCAGTAATTTGTCAGTTTTTTTTTTTTTAAACTGGTCAGTGAAGCCAGTATTTCTTTGATTTTTGTGAATGCAGTTTGTGTTTCTTTGTTTTCATTACTGCATTTTGCGGGAAACATGATGACTTCCCGGTGAGAAGACCGATTGTTTTCAGCTCAGTTATGAAGTACTTTAAGGACTTTGTTCCTCAGAGTAAAAGTGATTTGGTGAAATCTGCCACAAAGTATAGAAACATAATTAACCTCTTAAAACATGAGACAGTGAAAGCAGAGGTGATGCTTTGTTGCATGAGTGCCTGCTTATTTACAAAGTTCACTGGAGTGTTCGAGGAAGAAGAACCTTTGGTGCATGGGATGCAGAGTGAAGTAAAAACACAAGAACCATAATGGAGTGCGTGTGCGAGAGCGTTCAGCACCATTGTCTCTTGAAGCTTTCAGTGATGAGCACAGCATACCTGTGAGAGAAGTCATCAGTCGAATCTGTGACTAACTGAAAAAACTTTCTGCAAAAAAAAAACATTTCACAGCAGCCTGCAAAACACCTCTTACTCCAGCCATCCTTGGACAAGCCCATCCTCAGATCTTCAGTGTTTAGCTCCAGCAAGGAAGGAATCCACAAGGATATAATGAAAGTAGCGGCAGAACTCCCAATGGATATTCTACTGGACATGATTGTGGATGAATGGAAACGTCTGGAATAGATACATACTGGAATCAGTTCTTTGAAAAGACAAACCCATCTGGAGATCCAAAATACCCACTGGTTACCAAGGTGGTGGAAGCAGCATTATCATTATCGCATAGTGCTGTGGACATAGAAAGAGGGTTTTCAAAGTCTGGACACATTTTGACTGATGAAAGGGCCAGCATGTCGGAGAGAACTTTGAATGCCCGCCTGATGGTCAAAGAAACTTTATATCCTGTATATGAAAACAAGGTCTACCATGTTAATATCGCACAGGAGCTTTTACAGATGGCAAAAGCAGCTCATGTTCATGGCAAGCAATATTGTGATGAACAGCGTGTCATTAAAGCGAAGGAGAAAACCCAAAAGAAAGGGAAAAGGCAGAGGAGTTAGAAAGGTTTAAGAAGCTAGACCATGAAAAGGACAGTATACAAGAGAAGGAAGCGAAACTGAAAAAGCTGAGGCAACAGAACCAGAAGGGGAGGATTGCTCAAACATTGCTAAGTGATGCAATGTAAAGGAGGCTGCTGAGAAAAAGGATATTGTGGGATTCAACACACACAGGAGTGGAGAAAGCAATGGAAGAGGACAAGAAAAAATGTTTGCAGATGCAGTCCAGAAAACTGTTGAGAAAAGAAAGTGTTTATTAATAACTGCTTTTTTCATCAAAAAACCAAAGATAAAGCCAAAGCAACGACAAGTCTTACTTGACAGTAATTATGTTTTGTTGTCACAATGGTTACTTTATGTACGGTTTTAATATATTTTGCTGTTTTATCTGCAGTGTGCAATTATTTTTAAAAGGGAATCTTTCTTTGCCTTAAATTTTGTACAATAATAAAAACATTGTCC
The DNA here is from genome assembly GCA_029233225.1 of Lepidodactylus listeri. Lineage (NCBI taxonomy): Eukaryota > Metazoa > Chordata > Lepidosauria > Squamata > Gekkonidae > Lepidodactylus > Lepidodactylus listeri. The sequence continues at coordinate 5,099,407 of JARCFY010000021.1, read as the reverse complement.
TATCTTCATTTTAAAAAATCCATAAAAAGGTGTGCTATGGGGATGGTGGAGGCCAGATAATAATCATTTTTAATGAAGTCCTAGTTTTACTTTTAAAATGCGGATTTATCAATAGGCTGACATAAAGAAGAAGAGAAGAGATTGGATTTATACCCTGCCCTTCACTCACTTGGAGTCTCAGAGCAGCTTACAAACTCCTTTCCCTTCCCCTCCCCACAACAGACACCCTGGGAGGTAGGTGGGGCTGAGAGAGCTCTTTCCCAAGCTGTCCTTGAGAGAACAGCTGGTCCAGAGCTATGGCTTGCCCAAGGTCATCCAGCCAGGTGCAAGTGGAGGAGTGGGGAATCAAACCCGGTTCTCCCAGATTAGAGTCTGCGCACTTAACCACTACACCAAACTGGCTCTCAATTAAATTGTTCAGTAATTAGTTAGGGTTTTTTGTCAGTATTTGGTCGGGTTTTTTGGAATTTTGGTTAGTAAAATCAGTATTTTTGACCTTCTGATTAGTTTCCACCCCTGCAGATGTGGTCGTTTTAACATGGCTGAGGCAAAGGGGGGGAGAACGCTGCTCAACGCCTCCTGGAATTTCTGGGGATGATCTTCACTTGATGTGTACCAGATGGAAAAACTTGGCAAACCTGTCCACGTCTTGGCAGTAGTATGTGCAAAAAGGATCTAGGGGGTTTAGTGGACCATACACTGAACATGAGTCAGCAGTGTGATGCAGCAGCAAAAAAGGCAAATGCGATTTTGGGCTGCATCAGCAGAAGTATAGTGTCCAGATCCCACGAAGCGATGGTACCACTTTGCTCTCGTTAGACCTCACCTAGAGTATTGTGTTCAGTTTTGGACACCACAATTTAAGAAGGATATAGACAAGCTGGAACGTGTCCAGAGGAGGGCAACAAAGATGGGGAGGGGTCTGGAGACCAAGTCCTATGAGGAGAGGTTGAAGGAGCCGGGTCTGTTTAACCTGGAGAAGAGGCGACTGAGAGGGGACAGGATAGCAATCTTCAGGTAATTGAAGGGCTGCCATATAGAGGATGGGGTGGAGTTGTTTTCTGTTGTCCCAGAAGGTCGGATGAGAACCAACAGGTTGAAATTAAATCAGAATAGTTTTTGGCTAAAAATGAGGAAGAACTTCTCGACAGAGCAGTTCTTCAATGGAACAGGCTTCCTTGGGAAAACCCTTCTTTGGAGGTTTTCAAGCAGAGGCTGGATGGCCATCTGACAGCAATGTGGATTCTGTGAACTCGGGCAGATCACGAGAGGGAGGGCGGGGAGGGTTGCCTCAGGGCTCAGTTCTTGTGGCCCTTTCTGACACACCCAGGGAAATGCTGATGGCCACTTTGGGGTCAGGAAGCCATTTTTCTCCAGGCCAGTTTGGCCGGAGATTGTGAAGGTTTTTTGTCATCTTCTGGGCATGGAGCAGGGGTTCACGGGGGGGGGGGGGGGGAGAGGTATTTGTGAATTTCCTGTCTTGTGCAGGGGGTTGGACTAGATGACCCTGGAGGTCCCTTCCAACTCTATGGTTCTGTGACCCATGCCAGCTCTCTCCCAGCATGTCGTTGTTGACTTGGAGGATCCTCATGTGATTAGAAAGGAGGTGATGTTTCGCTCGTTCTGCAACCTGCCTCCAGTGGCAGGGCCCCCAACAGATTTCAGACCATCCATGCAGCGTGGGGCTGGCCATCAGGCTGACCTGATCTACCCCCCTTGGAGCACCCAGCCTGCCCATGGGGCTTCTCTGCACACTGGGCGATTGCTGCACTGCGGGCTTCTTAACTATTTCTTTATTTATTTTTCGCATTTATATCCCGCCCGTCCCATAAATGGGCTCAGGGCGGGTCGCCACATTTGTCAGTTTTCCCTTTCCTCCCTACACAATATCGTTTGCCAGTCATTCCTCTCCCATTTTTTTTTTAAAAAAAGGTTTCTTCGCGTTTTCTCAAACCACCACAAAGCTGGTCTTTAAAAAAAACAAACAACACAAAGAAAACTTAAAGGACAACTGTTTTGAGTCCAGCGACACGTTTAAGACCAGTCAAGTTTTATTCAAGGTATAAGCTTTTGTACGCATGCAGACTTTTCCAGTGTCTGCAGACGTGTGCATGCACATGAAAGCTCATGCCCGGAATGAAACTTGGTTGGTCTTAAAGGTGCCACCGGACTCAGACTTTGTTCTGTTGCTTCAGACCAACATGGCAACCCATCTGAATTTATTGAAGGAAAACTGGGAGAGCAATGACCAGCAAACAGTATTGCGTGTCCGAGAAGGGGAAAACTGATGCAGTTAAAAAGCTGAGCTACAGGAAAGAAACTGGCAGGGGAAAGCCCCTGGGCCCTGCCTGATCTTCGAACATTGCACTGAACATCTGCATAAAGGCAAACAGAGGTGTCGACTTTTAAAATCCCCGGGGGGGGGCGGGGGCTCTTGTGCGTGGACTCCTGCCCAGCGTGCCAGGCCAGTCCCGGGGGGGGGGGGAGGCGGCGGTGGCAGCAGCCGGCGGGCGGGCAAACGAGGCGGCAACCCACGCCTGTTGGCACAAGTTCCATATCCCCGCCACCTCCCCCCCCCCCGCCTGCTCCTGCCTCCGTTCCTCCGTCCAGCACGCTGGGCATTTGCCCAGCTGGTTCCTGGACGGAGGGAGGGAGGAACGGAGCAGGGGGAGAGGCGGTGGCGGCGGCAGCCGGCCAGCTGGCCGGCTTGGGCACTCCATTTTCCCGGGGGTGGCTTGAGCCCTCGAGCCCCCCCGTAGTTTACGCCTATGAAGGCAAAGACCAAGGAGTTCATTGGCATGCCTCTGATGTGCCTAACGTGTGTATGCTTCTAGTCTAAGGTGCACAGATGGTGCAAATTATGCATCTTTGCAAACGTCAGATGAAGTGCACAAAACAGGCAGAGGAGGGCAGAATACACTGGCACGGAGTTGGCGTGTCTGCACAGAGCTTGGGACAAGCCGGATGTGTTTCCGAACAGCAAGTGACACCTGCCGGAATCGCAGAAGGACCGAAACAGGGAGCTGCTCGGTGGGAAGCAACCTTTCCAGAGTCCCCGGTCACATCGGGCTCACAAAGAGGGTCCTGCAAAGGGGAGTGATCCTTCCCCACCCCACCCCTGCCACCCCAAGAAAACTCTGAACCCACAAGAAGGAGAAGTGGAGGAGGAGGAGGAGGAAGAGGAGATTGGATTTATACCCCACCCTTCATTTGGAGTCTCAGAGCAGCTTCCAGTCTCCTATCCCTTCCCCTCCCCACAACAGACACCCTGTGAGGCAGGTGGGGCTGAGAGAGTTCTTTCAAGGACTGCTCCTGAGAGAACAGCTCTGAGAGAACTTGTGACTGGCCCCAGGTCACCCAGTTGGCTGCATGTGGAGGAGTGGGGAATGAAACCTGGCTCTCCCAGATTAGAGCCTGCGCTCTTAGCCACTACCCCAAACTCGTTTTCCTGTGTGTGGCAGGTTCTCCTAGGTTCCTTGACCTCTACCCCACGTTGGGTGGGCCTTCCCCCCCTGTATTCCGAGGCCGGTTACCTAAGAAGCCTGAGCGCATTGCTAAGGGCTGCAGGAGAGCTCCGTTCCGCCGTGTGGCATCCTCTGCCACCAGCAGAAAAGCCAGAAAGAACGGCTCCTGGCGCTTGAGCATTCACAAAGAGTCAGTTTCTAGTTGCTTAGTTACCGGTGGCCTTAGTTTAAGAAAGCAGCACTCCTGTACCTGTAGATGCATCGCGGCTCGTCAGAAAGCGGTGTTTTCTCCACTGAGTCTTTGCAGTGGCCAAAAAATGAGATGAAAGATCCTCCATTGGACACCTTCCATTCACCTAGTGGCGCTGAACAAATCCAGAGAACACAGGAAGAGCCAGTCTGGTGTTATGGTTAGGAGCGTGGACTCTAATCTGGGAGAACCAGGTTTGATTCTCCAGTCCTCCACGTGCAGCTGCTGGTATGACCTTGGGTCAGTCACAAGTTCTCCCACAGCTGTTCTCTCAAGGGCAGTCCTCGAAAGAGCTCTCTCAGCCCCACCTGCCTCACAGGGTGTCTGTTGTGGGGAGGGGGAGGGATCGTAAGCCACTCTGAGACTCCTTCAGGTAGTGAAGGGCAGGGTATAAACCCAATCTCTTCTTCTCTTCTTCTTATACCAAGTCAGAACATTGGCCACTGTGTGACAGAGAGTGTTGGACTAGATGGGGCATTGTCTTGATCCAATATTGGCTTTTCCTATGTTCTTATGGTTTCTCAAGATTAGGATTGTGTTGTCTGACTAGCAGCGGCTCTCCAGGGTCCCAGGCTGAGGTCTTTCACATCCCCTCCTACTTAATCCTTTTAGCTGAAGATGCTGGGGATTGAATCTGGGACCTTCTGCATGCCAAGCAGAGGCTTTTCCACTGTGCCATGAGCCCTCCCTAAAAAAAATTATTTATTTTTATTTATTTATTCGCATTTTTACCCCGCCCTCCCCGCAATCGGGCTCCGGGCGGCTTACATAGTGGCACAACGCCAAGTTAAAATACAAGTAAAACAGTTTAAAACATTAAATTTAGCAATAAATTAACAATAAAATGCTCGCAATAAATGCTGAAAATCAGCTGCTGTTCAGATGACGTCCTGCTATTTCTCTTGTGACCTGGTGTGAGTTCCCACGGGCCAGCCCTCATCTCTGATGGTAATGGAGGTGGCCGATGGTAGATAGGTGGTGGCGGCTCCTAGTCAAAGGCCTGGTGGAAGAGCTCCGTCTTGCAGGCCCTGTGGAACTGCATAAGGTCCTGCAGGGCCCTGATCTCCTCCGGGAGCTCATTCCACCAGATTGGAGCCGCCACTGAGAAGGCCCTAGCCCTGGTACCAGCGAGCCTGGCCTCCCTTAGCCCCGGGACTGAAAGTTGGTGCTGTGATCCCGACCAAAGTGCTCTCTGGGGTACATGCGGGGCAAGGCAGTCCCTTAGGTATGTTGGACCCTGGCCATATAGGGCTTTAAAGGTCAGCACCAGCACCTTGAAGCGAATTCGGTACGCTATAGGCAGCCAGTGCAGCGCCGCCAGGACTGGCCGGATGTGATCCCGTATAGGGAGACCCAACAATAGCCTCGCCGCGGCATTCTGCACCAGCTGCAGCTTCCGGATTCGCAACAAGGGCAGCCCCATGTAGAGAGTGTTACAGTAGTCCAATCTCGAGGTGACTGTAGCATGGATCACCGTGGCCAGGGCGTCGCGATCAAGGAAGGGAACCAACTGCCGAGCCAGCTGTAGATGGTAGAATGCTGACTTAGCAGTGGCCGCTACCTGGGCCTCCATCGTTAAGGAGGGATCCAGGAGCCCTCCCAGACTCCTAACCACTGACATGGGCACCAGCGGAACCCCGCCGAAGGTCAGGAACTGGACCTCCTCCCCCAGACCGCTCCAACCCAGGCACAGGACCTCCGGTTCAGTTTCAGCCTGCTCAGTCTAAGCCAACCTGCCACGGCGTGTAATGCCCAGTCTAGGTCTTCTGGGCAGGAGGCCGATCGGCCCCCCAACATCAGATAGAGCTGAGTGTCTTCAGCGTACTGGTGACACCCCAGCCCATACCTCCGGCCAATCTGGGCAAGGGGGCGCATATAGATGTTAAACAACATAGGGGAGAGCACCGCCCCTTGAGGCACTCCCCATTCAAGCGGGTGCCTCGCAGATTGCTGCTCCCCTAGCACCACCCTTTGTCCCCAACCTTGGAGAAAGGAAGCAAGCCAGTAAGGGCGACCAGTGCGGTCTCCGTCCCATGACCTGGGCAAAAGCCGGACTGGAAGGGGTCTAAGAAGCTGCTTTATCCTGATCAGCCTCAAAGTCAGTCTTGTCTACCCCGACTGGCAGGGGCTCTCCAGGGTCTCAGGCAGAGGTCTTTCACATCAGCTACTTCCTGGTCCTTTTTAATGGGACTGAACCTGTGGCCTTCTGAATGCCAAGCGGGAGCTTTTCCACTGGGCCAGGGGGTCTAGTTGGACTCCAGCAGTTGCCATTTCCAAAACCATGATGTCCTGCGGAGGCTATTGCTTGTTGGGTGTCTAGAATCATAGAGTTGGAAGAGACCTCCGGAGTCATCTAGTCCACCCCCCTGCACAATGCAGGAAATTCACAAAGACCTCCCCCTCCACACCCCCTGTGACCGCTGTTCCACGCCCAGAAGATGACAAAAAACCTCCGGGATCCCCGGCCAAACTGGCCTGGAGAACAATTGCTTCCTGACCCCAAAGTGGCGATCAGCATTTCCCTGGGTATCTAAGAAAGGGCCACAGTGTTCCCTCTAAGATGAATTAGTGTGAGCTAGCTTAGTTTTTTTAGCCTCCATCTCACACTTTTTTGTCTTAACTCAGGACGGATGGCTCCAGAACAAACTAATTTATGCAGCAGACAAATCGCTCGCTCACAACTTTAATGCCAGGAGCTCACAAAGTAGAAATGTTGCTCACAAGACTCCACAGCTTAGAGGGGGCATTGGCCATGAGAACTGAGCAATGATGCAACCCTTCCTGCCCTCCCTTTTTGCAATCTTCCTAAATTCATAAACAGCCTAGTTCAGGGGTGGGCAAACTGTGGCTCAGGAGCCGCATGCGGCTCTTTCACATATATTACGTGGCTCCCGGCAGGGCGGCTGGGGAAGCTAAATATCATTAGCAGACAAATATCACTGGACAAATTAATATAATTATCAATATCTGCTTTTACCCCTTTTGTTATTATTTTTGGCAGTCTCATTTAATGGTAATAAAAAGCAAATTTGCTTATTTTCCAATAAAAGCAGGTGATATTTGTTCATGTCTTGTGGCTCTCAAACGTCTGATGTTTATTCTATGCGGCTCTTACAGTAAGCAAGTTTGGCCACCCCTGTTCTAGGTGGCTCTTACGCTGAACAAGTCTGCCCACCCCTGGCCTAGTTCAATTGATTGTCCCATGCAAAAGCCATTGCTTCTTTAAGGGACAAAATCTGTCTCTCGGAATCCATCAGACCTTTATTGACTTTTGTCTGTTTGCACCAGTTCTGGTAAACAGTACTAATCCAGAGATGGAAAAGTGGGATTGCAGTCTGCCTAAAGCAGCTCCGTTGGATCTAGATGTGCCAGTGTTTCTCTCTTTAATTCCCATTGTTCCAGTCGAGAAGGATTTGGGGGAAGATCTGTAAGCAGCAGTGTGGCACAAAAGGCTTAGCATGTTTGGACTGGGGGTTCCTCCATCAGACCTAGTTTGGACCACCCGTGTCGATTCAGGGAGGCTAAGCCAGTTACGCACATTCTGCCCTGCTTTGTACTTAAAACGCAAGCCGCTGAAGGCCAGTAAATGCGGAAGACACGATGCCATTGTTTGCAAATACTGATGTCACGGAGAGTTAAGAATCTTTCCATCTCTTCTGTGTGTGAAATCATGAGGAATCACTAGTCTGTTCTGTAGGACTACCCAAAGAAATGAAGGCAATGAAAAGCAAAAGGGAAACCTGGTTTCTGTGCGCATGTTTAAGTTTTGTGACTGGCGGGCTCCCCCCTGCCCCCAAAATCTTCGTTCCTAATGATGCTCATCTCCTTATATCTCATCTATTCTCTTTCCTCTTAGACGTTAAGCCATCCAACATCTTGGTAAACTCCAGAGGGGAGATCAAGCTTTGCGATTTCGGCGTCAGCGGGCAACTGATCGATTCTATGGCCAACTCCTTCGTGGGCACCCGGTCGTACATGTCTGTAAGTGGGGGGGGGGGGGGGGGGGATGAAGCTTCGTGTTCATACTGCGATAGCCCAGCTCGGATCAAGTTGCAAAACCACTCTCTGCAGGGAGCTCCTCTGTGGAGGAAGCGGCAAGCCCTCATTTTGACCTTCCACGTTGGACAATTGTGTGCATGTGCCACAATGAGTGTGCACGATGCCACTCAATGTGCAGGCTTTATATATTTATTTAAAGCTTTATTCATCGCCTTCCTCCAATAAAAACAACAATCATGAAAGCCCATTAAAAAGTCACACTTTTAAAACTCCAGTTAGGACTGCCAATAAGTAAAAATTAAATCAGTCAAATGCAGTCCTACATGGAGCTGACTTCAACTGCCTCCAGAAGATTGACAGTTGAAGGGGCCAGGTGCACCTCCCTGGGGAGGTTGTTCCATGACTGTGGGGCTGCCACTGAAAAGGCTCTCTCTTGTGTGCCCATCAAACTATTTATTTATTTATTAGTTTTGATTTATATCCTGCCTTGCCCGCACAAGCTGCTTTGATGGGTGGGACAGTCGGGAGGGCCTCTCTCTGCTGTCTTCATTCCCAGGCAGGTTGCTAGTGTAGGAAGCAAAGCTCTTAGAATGCTTTGACAGTCTATCAATGGCTACTAGCTATGGTGACTGAGGGGAACCTCCACATTCCAAGGCAGTCAGCCTCTGAATCCAAGAGCCAGGAGGCAACCTCAGGAGAAGGCCTCAGCCTTCATGCCCTGTTGTTGGTCATCCAGAAGAGCTGGTTGGCCACTGTGTGAGATGGGATGCTGGACTAGGTAGATCTTCCTTGGTCTGATCCAGCACAGCTCTTCTGATTCTGTTATGAGGGGAAGGCCTTGGCCTCTCTGCCCTGTTGTTGGCCCTCCAGAGGAACTGGTTGACCACTGTGTGAGACAGGAGGCTGGACTAGATGGACCACTGGCCTGATCCAGCAGGGCTCTTCTTATGGATTTATAGACAGATTTATGGAGGATAAGTCTATCAGTGGCTACTAGCCATGGTGGCTGAGGGGAACCTCCACATTCAGTGGTGCTAAAACTCCAAAGCCCAGAGCCAGGAGGCATCCTATGGGGAATGCCTCGGCCTCTATGCCTGTTGATGGCCGTCCAGGGGAACTGGTTGGCCACTGTGTGAGACAGGAGACTGGACTAGATGGATCACTGGTCTGATCCAGCAGGGCTCTTCTGGTGTCTGTCTGAGGAGAAGGCCTTGGCTTCTGTGCCCTGTTGCTGGCCCTCCAGAGGAACTGGCTGGCCACTGTGTGAGACAGGAGACTGGCCTAGATGGACCCTCACTGGTCTGATCCAGCAGGGCTCTTCTGAGGTTCTTCTCAGGGGAAGGCCTCAGCCTCTCTGCCCTGTTGTTGGCCCTCCAGAGGAACTGGCTGGCCACTGTGTGAGACAGGAGACTGGCCTAGATGGACCCTCACTGGTCTGATCCAGCAGGGCTCTTCTTATGTTCTTATCAAGGGAGGGCCTTGGCCTCTGTGCCCTGTTGCCCCTCCAGAGGAACTGGCTGGCCACTGTGTGAGACACGATGCTGGACAAGATGGGTCACTGGTCTAACCTAGCAGGAGCCTTCTTATGTTCTTATGGCAGAAACTGGTGGAATTAAACTTTGCCAGGAATCTGTGCTTTGTGAACTTAATGTGATGGTTGGGGGCTAGGGAGAGAACAGGTTACGTCTTCTGCTCTCCCCCCCTTGCCTCTGGAGCCCCCCTGCCTTTGGCTGTGTGTTTCCGGCTCTGTTTCAGTGGTAGCCAGCAATGGCAGCAGGTGTCCAAGCTGAAGAGTCTCCGAATTTGGCACCCAAGTTAAACAGATGGCCTGCCTTGGGGGCTGATGGATGGGGGTTCCAGGAATTAAAAATTCTGTTAGTGTTTATGGGGTCATTAACAGCTCCACATTCCTGAAGGTTTCCCGGCCTCACAGTTTCCTAGGCATTAGTCATGGCAAAACGAAAAAAGCAACCTACAGATGAATGCCTTCATGGGATCAAATTTCCATCAAGTCTGCCTGGCCCAGATTACAACTGAAAGGGGAGTCTCTCAGATGCCCAGAGCCATTCGGCCACCTGCTATTTACATGGCGTTTGCTTTGTCTGTTGTGGGGCGGGGAAGGGAAAGGAGTTTGTAAGCCGCTCTGAGACTCCAAGGGAGTGAAAGGCGGGGTATAAATCCACTCTCTTCTTCTTCTTCTTCTTCTTCTTCTCTTTTGTCATTTTGTGCACGCAGCCCGAAAGACTACAAGGGACTCACTACTCAGTACAGTCGGACATCTGGAGCATGGGGCTCTCTCTGGTGGAGATGGCCATCGGCAGGTATCCGATCCCTCCGCCGGATTCGAAGGAGCTGGAGCTCATGTTTGGCTGTCCCACTGGGGGCGACTCGCCTGTCTCCGAGACATCACCTAGGATAAGAACTCCGGGCCGGCCAATGAGCGGTAAGAAAACAGGGGCTGGAAATGCCAGCTGGGTCAGATGTCTCATTCGAGAAAGAGGTGGGCCAGCTGTTGTGTTTCCTTGAGCCCTTCGTGCAGAAGACGGGAGAGTTTCAGGGGCAGCCGTGTTGGTCTGCAGTACAACAGTTAGACTCGAGTACAGTAGAGCCTTAGAGACCAACACGAGTTTCAGGGTATAAGCCTTTGAGAGTCAAAGCTCTTCAAATACCTGACGAAGGGAGCTTGGACTCTCGAAAGCTTATACCCCCCAAAATCTTGTGGGTATACTAGCCCAGCCTTCCCAGGAAGTGAGTGTCTCAGCAAGGATGGCAGACAGACAGAAAGAAATCAGAGTCCAGTCCAAAACCAGAAGCTCCAGAGAGCAGGTTTAACAAAGTCCAGTCTAGGGTCAAGGAGTTCCAGGTAGCAAGTTCCAGTCCAGGGTTTCTAGAAAAGCCAGTTGTCAGGTCCAGTCCAAGGCTGTAGAGGTCCGGTAACAGCAAGGTTGGTAGCTCTGTAGCAAAATGTCCTTGTTGCCTCCACAAACTGCTGCTTCTCCTGACTGACTTTATAGCCAAGTCTTAACCAGCTACATTCCCACCCAGTTCCTTGGCAGTCATCCTGAAACTACTCATCCATCTCATCAGTTGACAGCTGATGATGGGCTGTGAGTCTCACACCCCTCCTCCTCCTCCTTTCCTGCAACTCAGCTCACCTATGACAGCATTGCGCTGCAGGGGTGTGGGTGAGCTAGGTGGGCTGGGAGTGGCTGCTGAAGACTTGTTTACTGCTTCAGAGCTACAAGGCATTGGCTCAGTTTCACAGCTGTGGGCTGTGACTCCTGATTAGCGGGCAACCTGACTCTTGTTGCTCTTCTCCTGGCTCAGAGCCGGCTGTAGCCGGCTGTTCAGTTACTGGCTGAGAGCCAGCCGCAGGTAGCTCTTCGTCTGCAGAATCTGTGCTGTCACAGGCTGACTTAATGACAGTGGGACTCTAAGCTGCTACCGAACTTGAATCTAGTTCTAGTGAGCTTGAAATTAAAAGAAAGATATGCTCTCTATCAGTTTGAGAGGGTAGCTGTGTTGGTGTGCAGTATGAGAGCTAGATTTGAGTCCCGTTGCCCCTTAGAGCCAGTTTGGAGTAGTGATTAAGTGCGCGGACTCTAATCTGGGAGAACCGGGTTTGATTCCCCACTCCTCCACTTGCACCTGGCTGGATGACCTTGGGCAAGCCATAGCTCTGTACCAGCTGTTCCCTCAAGGACAGCTTGGGAAAGAGCTCTCTCAGCCCCACCTACCTCACAGGGTGTCTGTTGTGGGGAGGGGAAGGGAAAGGAGTTTGTAAGCCGCTCTGAGACTCCCTTGGGGAGTGAAGGGCAAGGTATAAATCCAATCTCTTCTTCTTCTTTTTAGAGACCAACAAGATTTTCAGGGAATGAGTTTTCAAGAGTCTGATGAAGGGAGCTTTGATTCTCAAAAGTTCATACCCTGAAAATCTTGTTGGCCTCTAAGGTACTACTGGACTTGAATCTAGTTCCAAGAACGGAAAGGTTAGATGTAGGGAGGAAATTCTAGATTACAACAAGGATTCAAATGGCGTTACTCTATCAGCAGCAACAGAGAGGTTTTCAGTTTCACCTCCTTGCTGTCTGTGCACCTGAGATTCTGTTACCTTGACTGAGCAGCTTCATCCCGTCCTGGTTTTGTATATTTCTTTCCTGGGGGGGGACAGTGTCCAGCAACACCCACCCCCATATGGAAGTCCGTTTCTGTGAAGCCCCACGATACCATCTCAGGTGCCATTCCAGGTGTGCTTGGGAAATAGCTCTTCCGCCCTGGGTGGGGGCTCTTTGCAGGAGAGGAGGAGAGAGCCCTCGTCTGTCAGTGGGTTTCTGAAGAAGCAGCCACTGTGGGGGGAGACGCACAGCCGTAGAGAGGAGGAGCTCAGAAGCTTTTTAAAAGCAGCCATTTGTGAGTCCAGAAAGAACAACTTCCAGAGGAATTCAGTGCTGCTTGTGCTCTTGTGAGGCTCCCTAGCCCAAGAGGGCAAGAGCCGACTAGCGTCTCCCTTTAAAAGCAGCAAAGGCCAAATCTGCCGCCTTCTGCCAAAAGGATTCTTTCCAGCTGGTGGGGGAACCTCTTTTCCAACCTCTCTTCTGTTTTCCCTCTCTACTCACCTGGGCAGCAGTGTGATCTGGCCCCTGTCATAGGGCCTGGAAGCATTTCAGTTCTGTTTTTTAAAAAGCAATAATTACTTTTAAAAGAAGAAGAGGAGATTGGATTTATAATCTGCCCTTCACTACCTGAAGGAGTCTCAGAGCGGTTTACAAACTCCTTTCCCTTCCCCTCCCCACAACAGACACTCTGTGAGGCAGGTGGGGCTGAGAGAGCTCTGAGAGAACTGCTCATGAGGACAGCTCTGAAAGAACTTGTTAACTGACCCAAGGTGACAACAGCAGCTGCATGTGGAGGAGTGGGGAATCAAACTCGGTTCTTCCAGATTAGCATCTGTGCCCCTAACCACGTCACCAAAAAGCTCCATGGTTGTATCCATAAGCATTTTTAATCAAATAACAGCTGGGTGTAAAGAGGATATATGCCTGCGTTAAGAAGGGGGCAACGATGAAGCTTACTGAAAAGCTACAAATGCAGCTGAGCCTCATTGCTAATTTCCACCTGTGTCTTTTCAGCCTACGGCTCTGACACCCGGCCACCAATGGCCATCTTCGAACTCCTCGACTATATTGTCCATGAGGTAAGCTTGCCAGGGTACCTGTGCACTGTGTCTCCCGCCCCTTGGAAAGCGGAGTTTTTATACGTCCCTGTTGAATGGAAGAAGGTTCATTCTTTTCCTAGCCTCCAAAGCAGGATCTTTCCTGAATTTTATGTGCAAATTTGCCCTATTTATTTATTTATTTATTTATTTCGATTTCTAGGCCGCTCTCCCCACACAGTAGGCTCAGAGCGGCTTGCATAATTAGGTGAACCACGTTCACGATAAAAACAATGAAAACAGTTAAAATTAGTCATTAATTAAACAATACAATCATTAAAGTGCTCAATGCTATTGATGGCATAAAATCTGACGTTATTATACATACTAATATTGGGAGCACTTGGGGTCATCAGCGACTAGTTGGTAATATGGGTTGCACGTTGGTAATCACTAGATGGTAACGGGGGGGGGGGGACAGAGAGGCGGCGGCCCCTATTCATATGCCTGGCGGAAGAGCTCCGTCTTACAGGCCCTGCGGAACTGCATCAGGTCCCGCAGGGCCCTGATCTCCTCCGAGAGCTCGTTCCACCAGCTAGGGGCCGCCACCAAAAAAGCCCTCCCCCTGGTGGCAGCGAGCCTGGCTTCTCTTGGGCCAGGTATGGCCAGGCGATGTTGGGCCCCAGATGTTGGGCCCCAGGCTTCTCTTGGGCCAGACTGGGGTACATACGGGGAAAGGCGGTCCCTTAGGTAGGTCGGACCCAGGCCATTTAGGGCTTTAAAAGCAAGTACCAGCACCCTAATTGCTGCAAAGCGTAGAATGAAGCTGTGTCTGTGTGAGAACCCTTACAGAGCCAATAAGCCAGGCCTTCCGGAATTAAAAGTCCTTTTTTATTCTTAATGGTTCATAGTAGTCAGCACGTTTTGTGTTAGTGATACAGAGCAAAGGGCAGGAGGTAAGTTATACATTATTCAAAGGCAAAGAGGGAGGAGGGGCACCAATCAGGTCAGTCAGAAATGGCCCTACATTACATGTCTGTTGAGCTTCCCAGGAAAAAACGAGCCCAAATGTGCGATTGCTCATCCTACATTCCTTCCCGCACCCCACCGAAACCTCCCCAGCAATTCCCAGGCTGCAGTTAGAGAGGCACCTGGAGGCCAGAGTAGCCGTTAAGACAACAAGCCAAGGCCACAGAAATGCAAAGCAGGTAACAGTTTCAACAGCAGTCATGAGCTCTCTGGTGGAGCGGGTGACTGAGTTGGGGCAACCACCTCCCACCCGGGAAATGTCAGACTCTGACAGTCTGCAGCAAAGCTGTCCTCTAGAATCCAGAAGACTCTCGCTGTCAGGGAGAAAGCCTCGTTCCCCACAGACATTCCTGATCATTCCTTCCAGTCCCAAACCCGGCAGCCACGGAAATCTGGACTGATTCCATCTCGCTTGCTTGTGCCCAAGAACCGTCAAGTGTGGCCGTCTCCCAGATCAGAAAGCGAGGAAATCGCTCTGCCCTTAAAATATATATATATATATATATACAGGGGTCATTTCGTAGAAAAAGAGGTGCAGGAGCTCATTAGCATAACTCATTTGCATATGCCACACCCCCTAACATACCGGAAGTGTGTCAGAAGGCAACACCCACCCCTCAGGCTCCACTCCACAGGTGAGTGAAACTGACCTGCTCTTCCTCCATTCCCTTCCCCATCCAATACTTTGTGCAATAAAAAGAAGCGTCAAGAACACACCCTCGTTCTCTTCCTGCTCCCTTGAAACCACCAGGTTTCACGTAGACTTGAGATACCCAGGACAGGTGCACCACCCATCCCTTCCCCTTCCCACAACAAGACACCCTGTGAGGTAGGTGGGGCTGAGAGAGGTCTTTTGAGAACTGCTCATGAGAGAACAGCTCTGAGAGAACTTGTGACTGGCCCAAGGTCACACCAGCAGCTGCATGTGGAGGAGTGGGGAATCAAATCCGGTTCTCCCAGATCAGAGTCCAACTCCTGACCACTACACCAAACTGATGGGGTGGAAGCTGCTGAAGGGTTGGTGAAATTTCTTCAGTACTTATGTGCCATGTGCCCAGATAAACAATGGTATACTTAGAAAATGTATATGCCACCTTGAGCAAGTCTCTGGAAAAGCAGCACACAGTCTTAAAAGGAACAATGATAAAATTATCAATATTAAAACAAAACATTAAAAACAATAAAGACCCTAGCAGGGCTTTCCCCGGGGCGCTGTGCCTCTGCACTGCTCGGGGAAGCCGAGGAGGGGGTGGGGCTTGGTCATGTGCCTGCCCCCTGGGCTCCTCACTCCCGGAGCTGCGCTCCTGTGCGCTCCTGCTCCAACGGACCCCTGTATATATATATATTATGTATTTACTTCATTCGTACCTGGCCTCTCTCCCCAATGGGGAACCAAAGTGGTTTACGCTGTTCTCCTCTCTGCCATTTTATCCTCACAACCACCCTGTGAGGTAGGCTAGGGCAAGTGTGACTGGCCCAAGGTCACCCAGCGAGCTTCCACGACACAAGTGGGGGATCCAAACCTGGGTCCCCAGATGCTAGTCCGGCTCCAGAGGAGTCAGTCGTGTTAGTCTGTCTCTGCAAAATATTAAAAAGCCCAGTGGCACCTTTAAAATGTGGGATTCACTGCCCGGGGGGTGTTGTGATGGCCGTTAAGAGTAGGTGGCTATAATAAAGGGGACAATCACAGAGGGACAGATCCATCAAAGGCTACTAGCTGAGAGAACCTCTGTAAAGAGGCAGAAAACTTCTGCATGCCTTGGCTAGGAGGAAGCAGGATTGAGGGAAGGCCTGGGGCCCTGGGACCTGTTCCCTGGCCCTCTGGGGCAACTAGCTGGCCACTGCTGTTAAAGAGAGCGCTGGACTAGGTGGACCTTTGGACCACTCCCCCCACAAAAATGCCCAAGTGGTTCTCAGGCCCCGTCGCTCAGTTGCATCAGAACTGTCTTTCTGCTGCCAACTTGAGAGCTCGGAAGACCATGCTGCTTGCCACACTGACTCCGTTTGGTTTCCTGGTTTTCCTTCAGCCACCTCCAAAGCTTCCCAGCGGGGTCTTCAGTCCGGAATTCCAGGACTTTGTGAACAAATGGTGAGTCTGGTTCTTGAGCGGAGTTAAAACCTTCAGAAGCTGGCTTCCAGGGGCTCGTTCTGGGGCCTGACTTTGGAAACATCCAGTCAGCACCCCTCATTCGCATGAACAAGACACACTCTACCCGGAAGCTCTCTGGCATGAGCACTGGGGCAAACAGACGGGTGAGGGTGGAAGGAAGGCCTTGAACTTGCCCGCGCATCGACACAATTATTTCTAGCAGACATGAACGGATACAGCAGCAGAAACCTGACTCCCTTTTTTTCCCTCCCTCATAGCTTGATCAAAAACCCAGCGGAGAGGGCCGATCTCAAACAGCTCATGGTAAGTGGAAATTTGCTCCTTTGGTCGAACGTCCCAGGCTCCCCCCGAGAGACTTTCTGGCCTTTGGAAACTCCAAATGCGCGAAGAAAAGCCCTCCCTCTGCCCAGGAGGAGGATCACTTGGGTCTCCTCGGGTAGACGGAACCACTCTCCAGCGGCCCCCACTACAGACTCGATTACTACCTTTGACAGAAGAGACCCACATCCAGCCACACTGGATAGTTGTCACCAGAACAATTTGGAGCGTGTGTGCAGTCACCGTGAGAGATTATCCGTGCCCCACTGCGTAAACTTTTAGCAGCTGCACATCACGTGCGAAAGCAACACCTGGCTCTAAAGAAAATCGTTGTTCAGATGTTTGTTTCTGGATGTGTGTTGTCTTACAACAGTAATACTGACCACCGAGGAAGGCCCTAAGGGGCCGGAACGCGTCTGGTCATCAGATATACCCATCAATTGTATATGTGAAACTTCCAGCTCTGTGTGTCAAAGTTTTAAGAGTCTGATATTTGGACCATTTCTTTTAACCTTATTTTATCTTTTACTAATGTGTACGCCGTAATGAATATTTGTATTTTTATAATAACTTATTTTGTTTGCTTGACCCTCTGATACAAACCGCGCTTCCCTTTTAAGGCTGCTCCTTTTGTTTCTTCCAGGTCCACTTGTTCATCAAGAGGTCGGAAGCGGAAGAGGTGGACTTTGCGGGCTGGCTGTGTTCCACCATCGGCCTCAACCAGCCAAGCACGCCAACCCACGTGGGCTGAGTTTTGGCCACAGGCACCGCCACCGCCACCAGGAACCCACCAAGTGCTGTTGCCCTGCACCCTTCATTCCACGTGAGACCCGACTGGGGGCCCATCGAAACAAACAGGAGCAATGCTTGGTGAATTTTCCCCGCCCCCAAAGCACCCACATGTCCAAACAATGCTGTTTTGGTCCTGTCTCTCAAAGCTAATGTGTGTTCTCTCCTCCCCCTTCACTTCTCCCCACCACCCCGGCACCAGTGAATGATCTCTCTCTCTCTACTGTGCATGTGCCAAATTCTTTTCCAAGTCAACCTCTGTCCCTCTCTCTGGGTCTAAATCAATGGCTTTTTGGTTTGATGTCTCCTGTTTACCGCCCGATCATTTGATGCTTTTCAGCTAGCGAGATGCCGACTGGGAGTGGGTGTCGGCTCTCCATTCGGAGTGGGGAGATCTCCCACTGGGGCTCCTGCCTCCATCCTGCTAGGGCGTATTGATCCTGAGCCTTTCGTAACTTGGTGGTACTTTGCCGGTCTTCTGAGCAAAACAGTTGCCCCCTCCCTTCGCTTTGGTTCCTGCTTCTCCCAGCCGGTGGCTTCGGTGTGCTCAAAGTGCTCTCACTGAACATGAACAGAACTTTCCCTCCACCCCCCAACACCACGTTGGGAGTCGCCCTATTTATTTCTTTCTTAAGTCTCTTGTTGGATGTTTCGAGGTCGCTTCGGTGATGTGCATCTCCCTTCTGGTTAATGAGCTGCCTTGATATTTTGAGTCTGGATAGCGGGAGAACCGGCCGCCGGAAGAATCCAAAATTTAAGACGCGCGCCAAGAGGGTCGCTCTCTCTCGTGCTCTGCTGGACTTTCCCGAGACACGACAATTGTGCATACTTTTGTGCTTTGAGAAATCCTTTTGATCATTTTATTCCTTCAGATGTTGAACATTTTCCATCTTACACTAATAAATATATTATGAGGTTCATTCAGGGAATGGATTTTTGTTTAAAGAGAAACAGAACAAGAACAAAGTCAATATGAATTGCTGTTGGGAGACGCCAGGCCTCTGTCCCGAAAGGGTGTCTCTACCCCTCCCAGCTCTGTGTATAGTCTCCCCCCACACACACCCACACACACCACACCACCCCCGGCATGTGCTACAGGTACCATTTGTACAGCAGCACCACAGAAAGAGGTAACGGGTACCTATTGGCTGGCTGTTCAAGAGCCTCAGGATGGGCCCACACGTTAGATTAATCCTCCCTCAACAAATCCCCCCCCCCCCTTCAATCCATACACCAATGAGCTCCATAAAAGTCAGCTGGGACTCTCATCTCATGGCTGGTTGGCAGGAGCCGTCCTCAGCCCCTTCATTCTGGCTTGTGAAACAGAATCCCAGATCCTGAGCAGAGCCCCAAACCCATTCCTCAGCCCCGGCATGCCGGCCTCTTTTCCTCTGCTGCTCTCAGCTTGCTCCGGCCCTCGCTTGCAGCTGGCAGAAAGGGAACGCAGACGTGGAAGGAAAACAGGCGGGTAAATGACACCCTCCCCCCCGGTGTCACCTAAAGCACGGCTGCTACAGGAGGGAGCAGCAAGCGAGGCCAAGAACACCCCCCCCACCCGGAAGTGCTCACAGGCCTCCCGTCCAGTTCCAGGTGCACACCCCCAATCCCTAGCGCACCTGCTGCGTGCAAGGAGACCCGCTGTGTTTCAGAAGAGACAGAGAGGCCCATTCAAGCAAAGCTTGTGCTGGGTGAACTGAGCAAAAGGGGGGGGGGCGGTGCCTTGTCACGTGTTCCGTAGCTGCAGCCACAGCAAGAAGCCGCATGGAAGATGGGGAAAGTCTCTTCTCCAATTTGTATCCCATGTACTGCCCCCTCCAACTCAGGCCCACATTGGCAGAAAGGAGCAGCATTCCAAAACATTCTGTCGTCCCGCCACACCCAGCAGTGAGGAATCCAGGGATTTCAAACACTGCCCAACAGTAAACTTACGGGTTCCGAGTTTTGTACTACAAGCCACGGATGGTTAGAATTTAGGGATCTTGTTCTAGACTAGCAGTGGTTCCTGCTTGGGGGGGGGGAGGGGGGAGAATGCACCTGAGGGTCCCTTCCCTTTGGATGTGTACAGGGTGTCCCGAAGAGGGTGGAGTTTGTGGACAGCAGAACATCCAGGCCTTTCCAGACTTTTTTTTGGGGGGGGGGGGGGTGTTGCCTGCAATAGAATGCCTTCAAGGACAGGTTGCATTATTGCTTTGTGAGCTGCATGATGCAGTTCCCAGATGCTACTTGGCTCTAATAGTTGCCTTAAAAAAAAAAAAGAAAGATCATGCTACATTAGAATGTGTTTCCCCAACTCCCTCATTTCTGTCCAACCCACTCCTCCCCACAGTTTGATCAGTGCCTTTGGAAACCTTTGGGATACCCAGCAGCAGCCGTGAGCCTCGTTCGGTGTCTGTAGCACCACACAAAGTACGAGGAGATAGTTTGCTCGAACGGTGGACAGGAGGTTCCTGAGTGTGGGATAAAAAGACAGTCTGTCTGCAGCGGGCCTCCCTTTAGGAGTCTGATATTTCCTCCTCCTCCTCTTCCTCCTCCTCCTCCTCTTCCCCAACATGCATTTGCAGCTGTAGTTTAGTCTGGTTAATAGCGGCTTCGTTGTCCATCTGTCCAAGGGTAAACAAAACAGAACTCGGGTTAGAATTTTGGGACGACCAGGGCTATTTCTGGGCAGGAACGCACAGGAACGGAGTTCCGGCTGGCTTCTGAGTTAGCCACGTCTACAGCCTCCCCCCCCCCGCCCCCGGGATTCTCCAGGCACCTCGCAAACCACGGGCACCTGGGGAAGCCAAGCCAATCCAGGGAGGGAAGGCAGGATAAACTGCCTCCCCTCCTCGTGTTGATCCTGGGAAGGGAGCTGTGCTGTCAGGGATGTGGCCTAATATGCTAATGAGTTCCTGCTGGGTTTTTTCTACAAAAAACGCCCTGGGGACGACTGAGAGGAGATATGATCACCATCTTCAAGTACCTGAAGGGCTGTCACACAGAGGATGGTGCGGAGTTGTTTTCTGTTGCCCCAGAAGGTCAGAACAAGCTGAAAAGCGGGGGTCACAGGTATTAAACAAGAAAACCACACAGATTGCACCGTGACACAAATGACATTTGATAAAATTTATATTACTTATCCAAATAGCAATTTGTTCAACCTACTTAACTTTACAATATTACAATGAGCACCCGGTTTAAACTCATTTCCACAGTAGTCTTCCTCAGGAGTAATTCATTATTGTATTTTGTAAGGAGGTGTCAGCTTCTTGATCAGTTCAAAAATATATATAGGAGCAAACTTCTTCATTTCTTCAAAGTATCCTGGAAAAACCATGGTAATCCATCTGTAGTAGCACACCAATCCTCTCATTTGCCAGCCAGAACATTGAAGGCTTATTGCTGGGGAAAATGAAAGGATTGGTGTGCTACTACAGATGGACTGTGTTTATGGAGAGCATCAGCCAGCATGAGAAGGCTTTATGCACTGAGAGAGCATTGCTAGCTCCCATATAAACACTTATAAAGGAACCATAAGTAAGTTATAATAATCATATAAATAATAATATATTATAGTTCATAATTGGGTTCCATTCAGCTTCATGTTGCTTTATTAATTACCATGGTTTTTCCAGGATACTTTGAAGAAATGAAGAAGTTTGCTCCTATATATATTTTTGAACTGATCAAGACGCTGACACCTCCTTACAAAATACAATAATGAATTACTCCTGAGGAAGACTACTGTGGAAATGAGTTTAAACCGGGTGCTCATTGTAATATTGTAATTTTGTAATATTGTAAAGTTAAGTAGGTTGAACAAATTGCTATTTGGATAAGTAATATAAATTTTATCAAATGTCATTTGTGTCACGGTGCAATCTGTGCGGTTTCCCAGAAGGTCAGACCAGAGCCAACGGGTTAAAATTGAATCAAAAGAGCTTTCTGCTAAACATTAGGAAGAACTTCCTGACAGAGCGGTTCCTCAGTGGGACAGGCTTCCTCAGGAGGTGGCGAGCTCTCCTTCTTTGGAGGTTTTTCTAAACAGAGGCTAAATGCCCATCTGACAGCAATGCTGACTGTGAACTGAGGCAGATCACGAGAGGGAGGGCAGGAAGGATTGCCTTGGTGCTTGTTTCTTGTGGCCCTTTCTAATGCCCCCAGGTAAATGCCGATCGCCACTTTGAGGTCAGGAAGCAATTTTTCTCCAGGCCAGTTTGGCCGGGGATCGTGAAGGTTTTTGGTCATCTGGGCATAAAACAGAGGTCATGGGCGGGGGCGTATTTGTGAATTTCCTGCATTGTGCGGGGGGTAGGACTAGATGTCCCTGGAGGTCCCTGCCAACTAAGGGAGAAGAAAGGATGCTTGAAAGCACAAGTTTTTATAAACGCATTTCAAGTAACGTCAAGTCTCTGTCTCCAACAGAGGCCAGCCAGGGCCTTCGCTCTTGCTCTGATTCTCAATAATGTTACGGATGCTCGGGGGCCATCCACTCAACGTGCCTGCCTTACAGCAGGGCATGAGAGACAACAACCATTCTTTCCACACAGGAGGAGGAGATAAACACCACGAAAAAGATGGGTCAGCAGAGGAAACCTGAACCCAGCACTCAACTGGAATCAGTGGCTGACGTCTGGGTGCCACTTTGCTCCCGACAGACTTACGTTTTGATGCTCGTCTAGCAGGGCTGCTGCAGATACTGTCACATTCTCTTCCCTGGCGCTGATCATAGACTGGAGGGCCAGTTCTTCCACCTAGAAACATTTGTCACCATGAGTCTCTGAAGATCAACACGTTATTTATTTGCTTTGTTTATTCCCCGCTTTTCTTCCCAAAGGGAACTTCAGAAGCCGCTCACAACACCATTCTCTGTTTTATCCTCACAACAACCCTGTGAGGTAGGCTAGGGTGGCAGAACGTGAACGGCCCAAGGTCACTCGGCAAACTTCCGTGACAGAGTGGAGGTTCAAATCTGGACCTTCCAGATTATAGTCAGACACAATAACCACCACACCAGCCCTGACCTGGATAGCCCGATCCTGTCAGATCTCGGAAGCTAAGCAGGGTTGGCCTTGGCTTGTAATAGGAAGGGCGACCTCAAAGGAGCACCACCTCTGTGACATAGAGGCAGGCCACGGCAAACTAACCTCTAAAACCATCACTTGCCTTAAAAACAAGTCTAGCTCGCCACCTAGTGGTGCATAATCCGAAGAGCTAGAACTTCTGGCTGCCAGACAATCTTAGAAGAAGAGGAGACTGGATTTATACCCCACCCTTCACTCAGAGTCTCAGAGCGGTTTACAATCTCCTTTCCCTCCCCAAAACAGACATCCTGTGAGGTAGGTGGGGCTGAGAGAGCTATGAGAGGACCGCTCTTGAGAGAACAGCTCTAAGAGAGCTGTGACTGACCCAAGGCCACCCAGCAGCTGCATGTGGAGGCGTGAGGAATCAAACCCAGTGCTCCCAGATTAGAGTTCGCGCTCCTAGCCACTACACCAAACTGGCTCTTAGGATCTCCTGGCTATTCTACACACAATGCCATACGCTAAGGAATTAATTACCACCCTGCTACCTTAGGTGACATGCCATCTGTTAGCCCTGCGACATGCTTCTTTTTCCAAAAACAAATTAGGGCGAAGGGGCGTTTGGGACTCATGATCACTTGAAAGCGACGAGTTCTCTTTTTCTAGGTAAATACTGAAATTCAGGAAACATTCAGGGAGCGCAAAGTCAGCAGCAAAAAGTTTTGTCACAACCTCAAAAAGCAGGCAAGCCTGCCCCAGTTCTGCCCAGTGAAGCTTCAGTAGGTAGAGGGCACGCACTCTTTTTGGCAGCCATGCTAATAGCAGCTTGGAAACATTTCCAGAGCCTCAACTGGGAACAGGAACAGTTCTAGTTCCGTTAGAATAGGTAGAAGTTCAAGTTAAAGACTCTGAACTGCAGCTTAGTGGCAGAAGGAAGCCAGGTAGCTTACAGGGCGAAACCAGAACCTTCCAAGAACCATTTCAGAGAGTGAGGCAAAAAACCCAAGGGTATTTCCGTTTTGCAAGCCCATTAGCGCACAGAGTGCAATCAATCTATTTATTACGGTCCTAGATCAGCAAGTGGCACAATAAAAAACAAGTAAGTAACAGGTAAAAGAGCAATTAAAATTATAAAACATAATAGCATCTAAGATTATAAAAAGGATTCTAAAAATTTAAAATGTCGGAGGTTTAAATTGTACAAGGTAAAAATTTTTTATAACAGTCAACAGATAGAGATACATCTGTCTGTATTTTCCCTTTCCTAGTTCATTATGCAAGTTTGACGGCCACCCTGGTCAGCTTTTAATTTTGCCCCAGCCACAATTACAGTCAGCAACCTGAATACGCAAGGTTTACATAAAATCGAACC
This sequence comes from Lepidodactylus listeri, assembly GCA_029233225.1. Lineage (NCBI taxonomy): Eukaryota > Metazoa > Chordata > Lepidosauria > Squamata > Gekkonidae > Lepidodactylus > Lepidodactylus listeri. Next base: position 5,075,921 of record JARCFY010000021.1, on the reverse strand, counting down.
ATTATATTTCACATCTTTTAAAAGTTACACACAAGCTACTGTATGCATTTTCCGATCTTTGTACACCTGTGCACAACATTTAGCAACTGTTCGGGTTGTTTCATGGTTTATATCAGACAAAAGATAGTCAAGTTTAGAGAGCAAGAACAGACCCTATGCATATAGGGAACTGATTTGAACCTTCCTTCCAAAACAGCGGAAGGTAAAGCTGAACTTCTTGCCCGTGTAAAGGCCCTTCTGGAGTTATTTGATTCAAGAAAATAAAGGTATGCAGCGGAAGCAGCAACATATCTTGTATTTGGAGGAGAAATAGTGCTAAAGTTATCAACACATCAAATGGGCTAAAAACTTGTTCTTTTTTTTCCGTTTTTTTAAAAAAAATGCCTGGACAAGAATGCTAAATTCTGCAGCACTAATCCCACACTTCCAGAGATGGACTCAACAGGCACAGAAGCTGCACTCGGACTGGGTTGCAGGGCGCCAAACAATGGCCAGCCGACATCCGAATAGCACCGACCAGTCTGCACACGCCACGCTAAGCTTTCGTTCTAATCCCTTCCGGAAAGTGCATTCCGTTCCTATTTATAAGGCTGCCCCTTTATGTGTGCATCTGGCTCACTCGCTCCTTCATGCCACTGTCTTAACACCCCACTGACAGCTGGGCTAATGCTTGCGAAAACCGTGTGGCATGTCGACAAACCTTGCAAACAACAGTTTTGGTGCAAAGCTGTTTGAGCCCTTTTATGGCCTCCGTAGTATGATTCTAGGAAGGCCCTTTGTCCCACGTGTGTGTGTGTGTGTGTGTGTGTGTGTCTTGGGGGGGGTGTCTTCCTAATGTCTCAGAGGTGTGTCCCCAGCGGTAGGAAGTCCAAACCGATGGTGCGACCTCATTTGGAATACTGTGTACAATTCTGGTCACCCCACCCCCAAAAGGATACTATAGCATTGGGAAAAGTGCAGAAAAGGGCAACCAGAATGATAAAAGGGTTGGAACACTTTCCCTGTGAAGAAAGGTTAAAGCGCTTGGGGCTCTTTAGCTTGGAGAAACGACGGCTGAGGGTGACATGATCGAGGTTTATAAGATAATGCATGGGATAGAGCAGGTAGAGAAAGAAGTACTTTTCTCCCTTGCTCACAATACAAGAACTCAAGGGCACTCAATGAAATTGGGTTAGAATGGATAAAAGGAAGTCCTTCTTCACCCAAAGAGTGATTAACACCTGGAATTCACTGCCACAGGAGGAGGTGGTGGCGGCTACAAGCATGAATGGCTTCAAGAGGGAACTGGATAAACATATGGAGCAGAGGTCCAACAGTGGCTATTAGCCACAAGGTACAGATGTCTGGAACAAGTGATGCTCTGTGTTGTTGGTGCTTGGGGGGGGGGGGCAACAGTGGGAGGGCTTCTAGTGCCCTGGCCCCACTGCTGGACCTCCTGATGGCACCTGGTACTTGTGGCCACTGTGTGGCACAGAGGGCTGGACTGGACGGGCCATTGGCCTGACCCAACATTGGCTTCTCTCTTATGTTATGTTAACCCTGCCCACCCACCTTTCCAGAAACCTCTGCTCCAAGTTCCCCTCGTCTTTCTGTCGACAGTTGAGCTGCCGGATTCTGACACCTTCTAGCATGATCAGGATGAATCTTAGTGCAGCTGTTTCTCTTGTTTCAGAAGGCAGCCGTGAGCCATGTTGGTCAGCGGAAGAGGAGCAAGATTCCAGTCCGGAAGCACCTTAAGAGACCTACAAATTTATTCGGGGTATGAGCAGGTCCGAGCCAGAAACTTTTGGTTGGTGGGGCGGGGGCCAGGGCACTGGGTCAGGGGAGCGGGGATCTTAATTAGATTGCTAATTAGACTAGATTAGTTCCCTGGGAAGGTCACTTAGGGGCCTTGTCTTCTGGAGCTGCCCTGCCACCTCCAGTCAGTTTCACTTGCCTTCTTCCATCAGCTGATCAGAGGGGAGTGAAACTGACCAGAAGGCGAAGGGGCTTCCCTTTCCTTCCCCAGTCTCCCCACTGTTGCAGGGGGTTGGGGAAGGAAAGGGAAGCGGCTCTTTCACTTCTGGTCAGTTTCATTCCAGCAGATCAGCTGTTAAACCTAACAGCTGATGGGGGGAGGGAAACTGACCAGAAGCTCTGGGCAGCTTCCCAGGAAGAGCGGGTGAGGCTGCAGAGGGGGCAGGGGTAAGAAGCATGGCATGGGGGGGGGGTGTTTCTGGGATTGTCCCAGGGTAGGGCAAGGCTCATCCCTGGTGGGGCTCTGCCCCCAAATGTCCCACCATGGCTACGGGCCTGGCTATGAGCTTCCAAGAATCAAAGCTCCCTTTAGATATATATCTGACTAAGAAGAAGAGAAGAGAGTCTCAAAGTGGCTTACCATCTCCCTTCCCTTCCTGTCCCCACAACAGACACCCTGTGAGGCAGGTGGGGCTGAGAGAGCTCTTTCGAGAACAGCTCTGAGAGAACTTGTGACTGATCCAAGGTCACACCAGCAGCTGCATCTGGAGGAGTGGGGAATCAAACCCGGTCCTCCCAGATTAGAGTCCCTGCTCTTAACCACTACACCAAACAGGCTGTACCAAACTAAGGGAACTCTGGCTCTCAAAATCTTACTCGTTTGTTTGAGGACAGCAACAGCTTACATGATGGCTGGCACCCTTCCTGGACCCCTATCACTTTTAGGGTCTACTCTTCCCCCCCACCCCATTCCCATAAGGCACCCACGGGCCAGAAACAGGAGGGAACCACACATTTTGCCCCTTGATTTAATTATTGGATTATATGTTCTGATGATGGTTTTATGGTTTTTTAATTTGTACATCGCCTCGAGTCCCACAATCGTGGGGATTAGGTGGTTTACAAAAAATTGCAATGAAATAAATAAATACCCCAAGAATCTTGTTGGTTTCTGAGATGCTACTGGACTGGAATGGGTTTCTCCTGTCCAATTCATGGCATGTGCTTCTCACAGCTCTCCAATAAAGCTATCTTTGAATCCTGAGAATTCAGTGCCATTTTGGGAGCTGCCTCGAGGATCCCACTGGGATCTGAAGAAATGGGATTGCAAGCTAGAGATGGGTGTATGCGGGGGGGTGGGGAGCAGATGGACTCTGAAAAAACAGAATGGTTGTCCAGCCTGGAGGAAGTGTTTGCAGCCTCAGCCCGTATAACAGAAGTGAAGCAATCCATGGGCAGAGAGACAGAACACCTGAGCTAAAAGGAGCAGGTTATGCAAAATCAGGAAACCGGCAACGGTTTAAGAGAGAACATAACAGATGGAGGACATGGGGAAGGGAAACAGCCGAGAAACCATTTGCCTCTGATTTCCATAGCTTCTTATTTACCCCTTATTTGCATAGGCATAAGAAAAGCCATCCTAGATCAGACCAAAGGCCATCCAGTTGGAAATCCAAAAGGACTGATTTAGTTATTCATTTATAGCCCACCTTTCTCCATAGTGGAGACTCCAAGCAGTTCACACTGTTTTCCTCTCTATTTTATCCTCACAACACTCGTGTGAGGTAGGATAGTCCGAGTTGTGACTGGCCCAAGGTCACCCAGCAAGCTTCCATGTCAGAGTGGGGATTCGAACCCAGGTTTCCCTGATCCACTGTAACAGCTGCACCACAGCTGCACTTGACCTAGAATCTTGTGGTATTCGGAGTTACACTGCCTCTGAATGTGGAGAGTCCATCGTGACCTCACACACAATAGAACCCACTTTCAAACTTGATTTTACTGTGTGACTCCACCTACTCCATTCTCCTCCTGGGTCATCTAAGACAGCACCCATCGGGCGGCAGAGCATTCTGCAAGCTAATGTGCCTTTTGCCCTAAAGAGGTCCGTAGCCAGACTAAGGGGGAAATGCTCATGCGTGGGGCTGTGGCTCAGTGGCAGAGCTTTTGCTTGGCATGCAGAGGGTCCTGAGTTCAACCCACGGCAGCTCTAGTTAAAACTGCCAGATGGTAGGTGATGTGAAAAGCCTCCGCCTGAGACCCTGGAGAGGTGCTGCCAGCCTGAGTAGACAACACTGGCCTGGATGGACCGAGGGTCTGACTCAGTACAATGCAGCTTCATATGTTCATGTATTGGGGGGGGGGGGGATATGGCTCCGTGGCAAAGCCTCTGCTTGACATGCAGGAGATCCCAGGTTCAATCCCCGGCTTCTCCAGTTAAAAGTACTAGGCAGAAAGTGATGGGAAAGACCTCCACCTGAGACCCTGGAGAGCTGTCAAGAGGGGCCGTGGGTGAGTGGCAGAGCCTCTGCTTGGCAGGCAGAAGGTCCCAGGTTCAAACTGCAACATCTCCAGTTAAAAGGACTGGGCAATAGGTGATGGGCAAGATCTGGGTGCTCTCGCATTTGTGATTTACTGTGCTTTTTTACTGGTTTTTGCCAGTCATAGGGTCAGGAGGGGCAAGGGGTGATGAAGGACAGGGCAACCCCCCCCCCAGCATGTGAGAACTCACACTTCTTTCGAGAGGGGATGTGACTCAGTGGCAGAGCACCTGCTTGGCATACAGAAGGTCCCAGGTTCAATCCCCAACATCTCCAGTTGAAAAGGACCAGGCAGGAGGAGATGGGAAAGACCTCCACCTGAGACCCTTAAGAGCTGCAAAGAGGGGCTGTGGCTCAGTGGTAGAGCCTCTGCTTGGCATGCAGAAGGTCCCAGGTTCAGTCCCCTGCATCTCCAGTTAAAAGGACCAGGCAGGAGGTGATGGGAAAGACCTCTGCCTGAGACCCTGGAAAGCTGTAAAGAGGGGCTGTGGCTCAGTGGCAGAGTATCTGCCTTGCATGCAGAAGGTCCCAGGTTCAGTCTCCAGCATCTCCAGTTGAAAGGACCAGGCAGGAGGTGATGTGAAAGACCTCCTCCTGAGACCCTGGAGAGCTGTGAAGAGGGGCCGTGGCTCAGTGGAAGAGCATCTGCTTGGCAGGCAGAAGGTCCCAGGTTCAGTCTCCAGCATCTCCAGTTAAAAGGACCAGGCAGGAGGTGATGGGAATGACCTCTGCCTGAGACCCTGGAGAGCTGTGAAGAGGGGCCGTGGCTCAGTGGAAGAGCATCTGCTTGGCAGGCAGAAGGTCCCAGGTTCAGTCTCCAGCATCTCCAGTTGAAAGGACCAGGCAGGAGGTGATGTGAAAGACCTCCTCCTGAGACCCTGGAGAGCTGTGAAGAGGGGCCGTGGCTCAGTGGAAGAGCATCTGCTTGGCAGGCAGAAGGTCCCAGGTTCAGTCTCCAGCATCTCCAGTTAAAAGGACCAGGCAGGAGGTGATGGGAATGACCTCTGCCTGAGACCCTGGAGAGCTGTGAAGAGGGGCCGTGGCTCAGTGGAAGAGCATCTGCTTGGCAGGCAGAAGGTCCCAGGTTCAGTCTCCAGCATCTCCAGTTAAAAGGACCAGGCAGGAGGTGATGGGAAAGGCCTCCACCTGAGACCCTGGAGAGCTGTGAAGAGGGGCCGTGGTTCAGTGGTAGAGCCTCTGCTTGGCACGCAGAAGGTCCCAGGTTCAATCCCTGGCATCTCCAGTTGAAAGGACCAGGCAGGAGGTGATGTGAAAGACCTCCTCCTGAGACCCTGGAGAGCTGTGAAGAGGGGCCGTGGCTCAGTGGAAGAGCATCTGCTTGGCAGGCAGAAGGTCCCAGGTTCAGTCTCCAGCATCTCCAGTTAAAAGGACCAGGCAGGAGGTGATGGGAATGACCTCTGCCTGAGACCCTGGAGAGCTGTGAAGAGGGGCCGTGGCTCAGTGGAAGAGCATCTGCTTGGCAGGCAGAAGGTCCCAGGTTCAGTCTCCAGCATCTCCAGTTAAAAGGACCAGGCAGGAGGTGATGGGAAAGGCCTCCACCTGAGACCCTGGAGAGCTGTGAAGAGGGGCCGTGGTTCAGTGGTAGAGCCTCTGCTTGGCACGCAGAAGGTCCCAGGTTCAATCCCTGGCATCTCCAGTTGAAAGGGCCAGGCAGGAGGTGATGTGAAAGACCTCCTCCTGAGACCCTGGAGAGCTGTGAAGAGGGGCCGTGGCTCAGTGGAAGAGCATCTGCTTGGCAGGCAGAAGGTCCCAGGTTCAGTCTCCAGCATCTCCAGTTAAAAGGACCAGGCAGGAGGTGATGGGAAAGGCCTCCACCTGAGACCCTGGAGAGCTGTGAAGAGGGGCCGTGGTTCAGTGGTAGAGCCTCTGCTTGGCACGCAGAAGGTCCCAGGTTCAATCCCTGGCATCTCCAGTTGAAAGGACCAGGCAGGAGGTGATGTGAAAGACCTCCTCCTGAGACCCTGGAGAGCTGTGAAGAGGGGCCGTGGCTCAGTGGAAGAGCATCTGCTTGGCAGGCAGAAGGTCCCAGGTTCAGTCTCCAGCATCTCCAGTTAAAAAAACCAGGCAGGAGGTGATGGGAATGACCTCCTCCTGAGACCCTGGAGAGCTGTGAAGAGGGGCCGTGGCTCAGTGGAAGAGCATCTGCTTGGCAGGCAGAAGGTCCCAGGTTCAGTCTCCAGCATCTCCAGTTGAAAGGACCAGGCAGGAGGTGATGTGAAAGACCTCCTCCTGAGACCCTGGAGAGCTGTGAAGAGGGGCCGTGGCTCAGTGGAAGAGCATCTGCTTGGCAGGCAGAAGGTCCCAGGTTCAGTCTCCAGCATCTCCAGTTAAAAGGACCAGGCAGGAGGTGATGGGAATGACCTCTGCCTGAGACCCTGGAGAGCTGTGAAGAGGGGCCGTGGCTCAGTGGAAGAGCATCTGCTTGGCAGGCAGAAGGTCCCAGGTTCAGTCTCCAGCATCTCCAGTTAAAAGGACCAGGCAGGAGGTGATGGGAAAGGCCTCCACCTGAGACCCTGGAGAGCTGTGAAGAGGGGCCGTGGTTCAGTGGTAGAGCCTCTGCTTGGCACGCAGAAGGTCCCAGGTTCAATCCCCGGCATCTCCAGTTAAAAGGACCAGGCAGTAGGTGATGGGAAAGACCTCCTCCTGAGACCCTGGAGAGCTGTGAAGAGGGGCCGTGGTTCAGTGGTAGAGCCTCTGCTTGGCAGGCAGAAGGTCCCAGGTTCAATCCCCAGCATCTCCAGTTGAAAGGGCCAGGCAGGAGGTGATGGGAAAGACCTTTAGCCCGAGGCCCTGCAGAACAGCTGCCAGTCCGAGTGGGCGATCCCGAGACCCTTCCCGAGAGGACTCCCTCTCTTCCCCCCCCCCCACGCCCGGGCTCTGGGACCGGCTGATTAGCATATGCAAATGACGCTTCGCCCCCCCCCCCCCCCCGCGGGCGCCGGACCTTGAGGCGGTTGAGCTGGTCGTGGAGGGCCGCCTTGACCCGCAGCAGCGTCTCCTCCTCCTTGCGCAGCTCCTGCAGGCGGCTCAGCATCCTCCCGCCGCCGCCGCCGCCGCCGTCGTCGTCGCGCCCCCGCCCGGCGCCCAGGGATGACGACGGCGACTCCGCCCACCCACGCAGCCGCCAAAGGGGGCCGCGCCGCCGCCATCTTGGACGCGGGCGAAAGTGGGCCGCCGCGCCGGAAGCACAGAGACGGAAAGGGCTAGAGCGGAAGGAGGGGGGGGAAACCAGCCTGGCTTCCGGGTGGAGGGCGAGCGGCCACGTGGAGCGCGTGTGGGGAGGGGGAGGGCCCTGCTTAGTCTCCGCCCCCCTCGTCAACGCCTGGCGCGCTCTCCTTTGCCCCCTCCCCAAAAAGTAATATTAGTCAATAGCTCCTTGTGGCCGGAGCCCCGGCCTTTGCAGAGTGGACATTCGGACACCGCCTCAGACCAGGACGGCTTTATTATGTCCACACTGTGATGGATGTGCCGGGGGGGGGGGGGGGGGGCTGAGAGGCACTGGGTTGCCTAGGCAACAACAAAAAAGTTGTTTCTATGGCAACTTATTGTGATGTCACAGAACTAAGGGTAGTGAGGTCACAAATCACTGAGAGTATTTAAGGGCTCCCTCCAGAGGAAGGTCATCATTTCCGTGTCTGGCCTGAGACGGTCAACATGGGCTTCAGAGGGGGCCGTGGGCCTGCGTCCTCGCGCACCACTCCACAGTGTACACCCAAAACCCCTCACCAATCCAGTGGCAGCCACAGCAGGGGAAACGGCAGTGGCTGCAGGCCCTCCCCATTAGTTTCCCATGACAACCACCGGCGGGAACGCGATGCCCTGCGGGCTGAACTGGAAGATGCCCGGCGCCGCTTCACAGCTGAGGTTCGGGAGCTCCGCGAGGCAGCCGCACGGGACCAGCAGTCGCTGGCTGACAGGCTCAACTCCAAATGGGCCCAGCGGCTGGCCCACGAGCTCCAGAAGCTCAGGGAGGAGATAAAGAAGCAGCGAGAAGCTGAGATTCGGCAACTCCTACGCTGGAAGCAGGCCGAGCTGCATGAATCTCAGTCGTTCTTGAAAAAAGAGAATGACGCTGCCATGCGTCAGGCTCGAGAACTGCAGCGTCAGTTGGCCAAAGAACTGGTTCTCCAGGGGTGTGGCAGCCAGGGAGGCTTGGGTGGGGGGCCAAATGCCCAGTGCCACGCCAGCCTCCAAGAGGTCCTGGGCAAGCTGCGGTGGGAGGTCCGCCACCTAGAGGCTGAGCTGGAGATGGAAAGGCGGCTCTTCCTGAAATATATCCTGGAGCCCTTTGAAGGGGAGCCTTTGCCCACTGGGTCCCTGCACAGAATCAGGCAGGCCGCCTTGCCCCCCAAAGGCCCGGTCAACAGCTGGGGGGCTGCAGGCGAGCACACTCAAGGAGGCCGGCCACAGCCAGGCCAGTTGCCCGGTGACAGGGATCCCCGGCTGAGGAAGCAGGACGCAGGCCCAGGACGCGCCCTGCATGCTCGAGGGGAAAGGTGCCCTCCCCTTGAAGAGAGCGCTCTGCTCAGGGAGACCAGCTTCCCAGGCATCCCAGAGTCTAACCTCAGAGTTAGTAGTCCCCCAGGACCACTGGGCCTGAATTGCCCTGGTGGAGAATTGTGTGATAAGGTGGTTGCTCAGCAACAGGCAAAAGATCTCAATCACCAAGCCGGCGTCCTCCTGGCCAAAGACAAGGAGATAGAGGCCTTACAGAAGGAGCGTCAGGAACTCCAGACTAAACTGAATGCTCTGGAGGTTCTAAATGAAAGATGTACTCATCTGGAAGAAGAGAACGACCTGCTGAGGAAGAACAGCTTCCCAGACATTCAAGAGAAAGCCAGAATACTCCGGCTTAAAAGTGCTGATCTGGCTGCCATCGCCCAGCGTTTGGGAGAGGCAGCCAAGAATCTCCAGAAGTTATCTTCAAGAATGGAGAACCACTCTTTGCGCAAGGTCAGTGATTTTGATCTCTTGCGGTCTCAGAGAGAGGTGCCCTGATCACAAAGACAGATGGCACTCAAGTCCCAGAAGGATTCTCTTCCGAACTCCAGAATAGCTGCAAACGGGTCTTCTTCCTCAGGTATCGTACAGGAAGCATCATCAGCTGCTGTACTTGAGCTGTAAAAGGAAGAAGATAAAATGCAACCAATGCAGCAACATCGTGGAGAAGGAAAGTTCCTGGAAACTCAAGGGAAAGATCCCAGTCAAACAGAACTCATTAATCATCTGAATCCAGAAGATGCAACAGTTGAATTGGAAGGGTGGGAAACAGACAGAGTTGCCATACACCTACAATCAGATCATCTGAGGCCTTTCAGACTTCATCGTTTCTTAGCACGATACAGTTACGACCCTTTCAATGGTCCTAATCAGAATCCTGAGGCAGAACTTCCACTAACAGCTGGAGAATACATTTATATCTGTGGAGAAGTGGATGAGGATGGCTTCTATGTAGGGGAGCGGACGGATGGCAGACGAGGGTTCGTACCCTCAAATTTAGTCGAGGAAGTTGAAGATGATGATCCCTTCAGTTTTATTCCGTCGGAGCCAAGCAGCTTTTCCTATGACTCAGACCAGGAACCAAGTTTCTCCTGCCAAAGTGGTAGACGTGAGGAAACAAGCAAGAGCCCGGATGAAGACAGATGTCTTAGTCTTCTGTCTGACAGACCAGAAGGAACGTCATGTGAAGTCCCGGCAGCAGCATCTGATATCCGAAACCTGGTTCTCCTGACTCTTTGGAACATCACTGCCACCTCAGCAGAAATCACTTGGTCCCCAAGTAACGATAGTGACACTCATCTGGTGCGCCTCAGTGAGAAGAAATATGTGACCGCAGCCGGGGTCTACCGCTACATCTTCCAAAATCTCTGCCCCAGCACCAGGTACAGTGTCAAAGTGGAGCCACTTGTGCCTCAGGAAGCCTTGGTGTCCCCTCAGGGGGGGTCGCAGCAGAAAGCCAGAGAAACAATGTTTACTACTCTATTGGCAGGACCACCTCACGCTCCCCTTGATGTCCGATTACAAGCCGGTTCCTCTGCAGACGTCCTGGCAATTAGCTGGTTACCGGAAACCATCCATCCATCTGGATCATCGAATGGGGTCAACGTCACAGGCTACGCTATCTATATCAACGGACAGAAAGTGACTGAAATCATGTCACCCACTGCTGGGAGCGTCTCGTTGGATGTTTCCCAAAGAAACGTCTTCCAAGGGCCCCGGGCAGTGACTGTAAGGACTGTGTCTCCCTTCGGGGAGTCTGCGGATTCCGTCCCAGCCTTGATCCCGTCAGACCTGTGGAGAGTTCCAAGCATCGTACTGTCCCCATCTGTTGCGTCTGGGCCGACTTCCTAAGACGACTTCGAACCTGAGGGCAGGCCGATTCCTGCAAGAAGTATCTACGATTCAATAGATGAGAGTTGAAACCGAACCAGACAACAGAACGTGACCGCAGGCGATTCCATCTTTTCAGTGTTCTCTTGAAAACTGTGAATCCAAAGAAAAATCTTCTCAATGAATAAATAAACGAGGCAGGTTGCCCCAATGGATGATGTCACAGTTGTCATTCCTTTGTCTGCTTTGTTGTCCTTTGGCATCTCTTAAGAGTAGGTGCACTACATTTGGGATGGTACAATGTTTGGAGTCTAAAACAGCTTCCCCCTGTCCCCAAGCCAACATGGAAGGAGGCGGGGAAAACAAGAATCTATCTATCTGCTCTCTCAACCCCCCTCCCCCAAAGGACCGAGCTCAGGGTGGTGCACAATATCAATTAAAGGAGATTAAAACCAATACAACACAACAGTTTAACCCGAGATGGCCAGCAGACATTGCCGGGGGGGGGGGGGGGGGCGTTGTCCCAGGCCACACACACAGCAGGACCCAGGCCGAGCAAAGCCCAGTAAGCCAGAGATACTGTGTGTCAGTGGCCACCTCTGGCCAAGGTTTCCAGGCAATCCATGGCGGTGCGATGCTGGGGCTTCAAGCCAAAGGTAGTTAGCAAGCCATGCCTGCCCTGTGTGGTGGTAGCCCCCCCAGTCTGAAGGCCACCGGAACCTCTGAAGGGGGAGTGGGCGCTGTAAGCGCAAGGCCGAATGTGTGGCAGAGGTCCAAGGCTGCCCATTGATGAGAGCCAGTTTGGTATAAGAACAACATAAGAACATAAGAGAACCCTGTTGGATCAGGCCAGTGGCCCCTCCAGTCCAACACTGTGTCACGCAGTGGCCAAAACCCAGGTGTCACTAGGAGATCCACCAGCAGGGTCAGAACTCCAGCGGCCCTCCCACTGTTGCCCCCCAAGCAGTGTTTGTAGTGGCCACCAATGGTTGTTATTTTGGGTGGGGCTTCCCCCCACTGGCCAACTGGCTGGCAGCAGGCAGGAGCCCATGTAATCAGGGGACCCCCCTCCACCCCCTGCTGGGGACTGGCAAGCCGAGGGTGGTTGCAACAAGCATCTTAATTCCCTTCTCGCCTGATGCAGTGAATGACGTGTGTGTGTGTGTGTGTGTGTGTGTGTGTGTGTGTGTCTATACTGCTGCCTTTCACCTGGCAATACCCAGATCCGCAGGCACCGCCAGTCGTTTCCCTGGAGAGGAGGTCAGTTTTGCACAGTTCAGTGAAACGGAACACCCCTTGAAAGTAAATAGGGGAACTCTTGCAGGCAATGGAACGGCGTCAGGAGTCCATTTCGAGGATCGGGGCACTGACCCTTTAATGCCGTTTCCCTCTTCAGCTTCGTAGATTTCATAGGACGGAATCGGACTCTTGTCTGGTAGAGGACCAGGTAGCGGGAGAGTGCAGAGGCTTGGATGTGGAAGCCCTCTGGTCCCCAGCTTCCTCAGCACAGAAAATTCGAAGCTAGAACACCAAAAGACAGCTGTCCTGCTTCTACCCGATGCCTTCCCAGGTGACTGGTTCTACCCACAGACTGCTCTGCCCAAAGGAAGTTTCTCCGGATGTTCAACTGAAAGCCACCTTCCTATAACTTGAAGTCTATCAGTTCTGAATCTGATCTTCCCCTCTAGATCTTCCCCCTTTGTCATCTTCTGTGTGGCAGCCCTGCAGCTATTTGAAGGGTGTTACCAGGTCTATGGGGGGGAAGGTGGCATGGTATAGTCTGATCTCGTCAGATCTCAAAAGCTAACCAGGGTTGGTACTTGGGAGACCACCAAGGAAGACTCTGTAGAGGAAGACAATGGCCAACCACCTGCCTTTGCTGGGCTCTCCGTAAGCTGGCTGTGACTGACCCTTTACACACCCATCAGGTCTACCTTCTCTCTCCTTTTCCTCAGCGGTGTGGGGGCAAGGGTAGATTATGGAAGTAACTGGTATCAAAGAGAAGTTCTCCTGTTCTAAGGTCAATGGCTAATAACCTTCTGGGCTGCATGCCCGTCCTTTTCAGCCTTCTCATTTCCCTGTTGCTCCAGGCAGTGTTCCCTCTAAGCCGAGCTCAGTTTTTGAGCCTCACACATTTTTGTCGTAGCTCAGGAAGGATGGCGCCAGCACGAACTAATTTCCGCAGGAGCCAAATTGCTCGCTTACAACTTTAATGCCAGCTCAGACTTGAATTTTTGCTCACAAGACTCTACAGCTTAAAGCACTGGTTCCCAAAGTGGGCAATACCACCCCCTGGGGGGTGCTAGAACAATCCAGGTGGCCGGTAGGAACCTTGGGGGGGGGGAAGGAGTTGAATAAAAATAAGGTGACAGTGGAAACATAAAGAAGAGTCCAGAGCCCTGTCTAAAGCAGCTTTTTCCTGCCTTCTCCTGGTCTTCCCTGGGATCAAGGAGGGAGGTGGAGGTGTCCCTACAGCCAGTCACAGCCATGCACTTGCAAATGCGTGTGCACCCTTGTCAGGCTGGTGTTGCTGCTGGGCTCTGGCTTCAGGCCCTCAGCTGCTGCTGCTCTGTGCCTGCCTTGGCCTGCCTGGATCGTCGTTGACTCTACTTGCATCTTTTTGTCCACTTCTTGAAGGTAGATTTCCAGGGGGGCGCTGAGTAATTTTTTTTGGCAAAGGTGGCGGTAGGCCAAAAAAGTTTGGGAACCTCTCTGGCTTAGAGGGAGCATTGGCTCCAGGACACCTTTTTCAAAAAGAGTCTGGTAGACACTGTCCATTTAAAAGAGATGGAACCCCGCCATCTTGATTTATGACTCTGTAAAATTAATGCCCAGTAATAGAAGGCAAAAGTCACCCAGCTAATTATGCATGCTCGTTGCTGCACTGCATGCAAATGACTGCAGGTATTCTCATATGAAGGAGGTCATTATGGGAACACAAGACGGTGTGATGCAGGAGAACACCCTAATTTCCCTTGATACACATGAATTTGGGGCTTTGTTGTCCAGAGTTGCAATGAATCACCGAACAACAGATATAAAAGGAAAGCCTTAACAATATAAATTTTGCAGAAATACACAATGCAGTCTTAAGCACAATATGGGGCGCTCCATGAGATTGCTGAGCAGTCGGGTTGGAACGGGGAAAAGGAAGTCCTTCTTCCCCCAAAGAGTGATGAACACGTGGAATTCACTGCCACAGGAGGTGGTGGAGTTTTTGGCCACTGTGTGACACAGAGTGTTGGACTGGATGGGCCACTGGCCTGATCCAGCATTGGCTTCTCTTATGTTCTTAAGCATGCACACACCAAAGGAAATCCTACTGAGTTCAGTGCGACTTACCGCCTACTGAGCGTGTTTAGGGCTGTACTCCTAATCCATTCTCTGGTTTGTGGGCAATGATGCATCTTTTGGACCACATGTGTATGCCTCATATTATCACAAGAACTCATGGATACAGATATCGCAGACTACTACACAACTCCCCCCCCCCCAAAAAAAACCCGATACTAAAACCTGCAGTCTCCGCAAACTAGTTAAAACGGCCAAGATCACAATGCTTTGCACATTTGCCTGGGAGTAAGTACAGTGGATATAGTGGGGCCTACTTTTGAGCAAACGTGCCTAGGGTTACACCACAAACCAATCTGGGCTATAAGGATTAGCACCTCTACAAAATATTCACTGGCTTCTGAATTTCCAGCTCAGCAACACAGAGCCCTCGCGAAGACATTCTGGACAGATTTGTTTTTTATTCACTGTAATCCACAGTACAGCCCTTTACAGCACTGAAGCAGACAAAGCCACATCTAAGCTGCGGCTTTCTTCGCTTCTTTCGGTTTTTTAGGTTCTGCAGCTTTTTTTGCCCTGGCGGCGGCGGCAGCAGCGGCAGCAGCCTGGACCTTCTCTCTTCCCTTCGCTGCTTTTTCTTCTCTCAGCTTGTGCTGTAAAAGGGGAGGAGGGAAAAAGCTTAGTTAGACCGCCTCGCTTGGGGTTCTTCTAAAAAGGAGGTTCTGGGATTCCAGGCCCATTTTCCCCCACTCACATTCCGAGCATGGCGCAGAATGGTGTTGCGCCTCATGGTCTTGGCGTACGGGTTCAGTTTAATCATAACTCTCAAATTCTTCAGTGGATTCTTCTTAAGAACTCTGCGGTGAATCTTCTTCCTGCAAAAGACATTTTGGGTGAGCACACAACTGTTTCGTGAATATACAAGTGTAGTGTGTGTGTGTGTGTGGGGGGGGTATCTGGGAGACCCAAGTTCAAATCCCTACTCCGTCATGAGGCTGATCCTGGGGCCAATGACTCTTCGCCTAGCCTGCCTCGCAAGACTGTTGTGAGGATAAAGCGAAAGAACAGAGAATGACACGTGCTACTCTGAGCTCCTTGGAAGAAGGGTACAATTAAAATGTAATACGATACAGTATTCCCTCTAAGTTGAGTTAGGGTGAGCTAGCTTACAGTTTTTTTTAGCTTCCAGAGCAGACTAATTTATGCAGTAGCCAAACCGCTCCCTCACAACTTTAATGCCACTCGCTCACAAAGTAGAATTTTTGCTCACAAGACTCCACAGCTTAGAGGGAGCATTAGTAAGGATAACAATTCTTCATTAAACCACCCATAAGCAAGGCTGGGGGGAGGGACCCAAAGAGATACTGCTACACAAGATCACAGGTTCTCAGAAATCAGGACTTAAATCATCGTGTCATCCTCACTCTCACCATCGTGTTGGGCTCCCCCCTACCTTGCCCCAAACCTGACTGGTTTAGGCCTTGCTACAACTTTTTCAACTCTCCAGTTTAAAGTGGCACACGCTTACTTTGGTGCACGCAGGGCCCTCTGGATCTCTGGGCTTTTCAGGATTCTTCCAAGATCTGTATTGGTCATCTTGTGCATTGGCAGACTGCAATTGAACACAAGCAATAGATTAGGATTTCCACCAGCCCGCAGTTGTGCGTGAGGACCCCCCGGTCAGGAAACTAGACAAACCCTCCAGCTTCATGCTTACTTGTAGTTGCTCTTCAGGGTGGCCGGCTTGCGCCAGGTGCCGTACAAGTCATCCAGCTTGCGGAAAGCACTCTCTGTCCAAATGCAGAAGCGTCCAACGTGGCCTCCGGGAGCAAGTCTCAGAAGGTTCAGTTTGTTGACATCAAGAAGAGTAATTCCTAGCAGACGGAAAATTGGCACATGAGACACACAACTCTATGAAAGCGGCAAACACCCACCATAGCGACTTGGGAAGAAAAATTAGCTGAGTATGGAACAGTGGCAAAACTATATAAATAAAAGGCCGCTGAAAGAATTCCGGTAGAAGTGGAAAGTCTGTTACTCATATTATGGGAGTAGTTAAACTTCTTGAAATCTTTTGAATTTATTTAATACATTAAGTATTTAAGATATTAATTAAAAATTAAACTTATAGTGACAAATGATTTAAGATAATACCCAGGTTTTAAAGATGGGTTAAATTTACTGTAGAAATTCATTTAATTGTTAAAAATGTAATCCTGTTTATTGTTATTCGACTGCTGCTGAATATTTGGAAGTATTTTGTCCCTTATTTCAAAGAGAAAACTTGTTCCCGAATACTGTAATAACAATTGTTTTACTTGCTGTTTCTATATTTGAACAATTTTATTAATGGTTGATTTTACTTGTGTGCAACTATTCATGATATCTGATAATTTTTGATGAACTGACACTTTCTCGTACCCTCTTCCCCTTTTGTAGCCCTCCTTTTTCTTTGAAAATAAATAAATAACCTGCCATTGTTTCGCAACCCAGAAGAGAAAGGAAACGTACGCTTCCCACGTGCCACAGACGAACCACCCTCTGGAAGAGCTACACCGTGGTGCGTTTTGTCAGAACTTCCACCAAATCATGTTTGTTTCAGAAACACGGACCAATGAAGTGGAATATCATCATTTCCGGCACCTTTCCTACAACTTCAAGGACCATCATCACCAGCCACTCCCCCCCCCCCCCCCCCCCCGCTTTTAGTAATGCAAAAGGTACCTGGGATGTTCCGGAAAGCTTTGATGATGCCGTGGTCCTCATGATAGATGATGCAGGGCCCCCTGCGCTGGATGCGACGGCGGTTCCTCATTTTGCCCTTGCCAGCACGCATGCGCTGAGAGGCGTAGACCTGAGAAGAGAAGGCACTGTGGGTCAAAACCAGACACTCTGCCATTTTCAGGGGTCCCAAGGACAGACTGTTTGCAAGTCAGAACTTCACCATCACCACTGCTCATCTGAAACACGGACCAGTGAAAACAATTCATCATTCTGCAAGGTGATTAACCACCTAAATACAAGAAAAGAAGCGTTGGCTAGCTACACTGTTTGTATAAGCTACTTGGACTAAGTGACCTCTTAGCAGTCTAGTTACTATATCCTTTCGCTAGTTTTATCAACACAAACGACCTAGAACTACCCTCGCTTCTGCGACCAACGATCAACTCACCTTTTTGATATCGTTCCAGGCTTTAAGCTTCTTCAGCAACAGAACCGCTTCCTTAGTTTTCTTGTAACTCTCAACTTTGTCTTCCACTACCAGGGGCAGTTCTGGAACCTCCTCGATGCGGTGGCCTGATTGAGAGAACCATTTGCAGTTTAAACCAAAAACACTGCTGAAAGGACACATGTTCACGAAGGAGCCCTGACAGAGGAGAGCAACAAGAAACTCCTCTACAAGGCTTTCCATACTAAATATAAAGGTTTCCCTTGCTCAAAAGCCAGTCGAATACGACTTTAGGGACGCAGCGCTCATCTCAGTTTCCAAGCCGAAGAGCCAGCGCTGTCCAAAGACTTCTCCATGGTCATGTAGCCGGCATGACTAGACATCGAGGCGCACAGAACTCTGTTACCTTCCCACCAAAGTGGTACCTATTTATCTACTTGCAATTTCTTGCTTTCGGACTGCTAGGTTGGCAGGAGCTGGGGCCAGAGATGGGAGCTCACTCCGTCATGCAGCACTCAGGTCTTGAACTGCTGAACTACTGACCTTCCGGTCTGCAGTTCAGCATCTTAACCCCTTGAGCCACTAAACCTGCCCAAAATGACCCTCTATAGTGGTGGAAAGTGCCATGAAGGTGCAGCTGACGTATAGCTACCCCTGTATGTTTTTCAAGGCAAGAGAGGAACCGAAGGGGCTTGCCGCTGCCTACCTCTGAGAAGCAACCCTGGACTTCGTAGCTGGTCTCCCATCCAAGTACTTAGCAGGGCTGACCCTGCTTAGCTTCCCCCAGGTCAAAGCCTGTCCCTCCGTACAAAGCCTCATTTCTCCAGTGAGACAAACACCCTCTGCCATTTGGAATCTGGATGTAAATGTGCCAAATACTCTATTGCTACAGTTGTTCTGATGCACTGTGTAACAATATACTTACCTTTAGACATCACCAGAGCTGGAAGGGCTGAAGCTGCCAGAGCAGAGCAGACGGCGTAGCGCTTCTGGTTTATGTTCACCCTGCGGTGCCAGCGTCTCCAAGTCTTGGTCGGGGCAAACATGCGACCTCCACGACACATCTACATATCCAGCATCAAGAACACAACCGGAATGTTTGCAGCTCAAGCCCCTTTAGCCAGTTTTGCTCAGAGTTAGCTGGTCGTCAACCATCTGCCTTGGCTGGATGACAGCAGGCAACTGTCGCCAAGCACAGAGTAAGACGCAAATTACGACATCATGGCAAGCAGGGACCCTCCCCCTTGTTTTAAGCCATTCACAGGCCAGTGTCTCCTTGTATGTTCTAAGGGCACGTGCAATTGGATCTAGAGAGTCTTAAATTGCAGTGCTTACTGGGAATGATAAGAGGGACAGAGTCTGAGGACACCAGAACAAAGGATACATTGCCAAAAGCACCCTGGCCAGATCGATGAGTTCCACCACCACGAACTCTTGGGATACGAGCAACGGCTCTACCGGTACCCCAAGATTCAGCACTGGTCTGATGCCCTGAAAAACACAAGCACATAGCATGAAGCGTTTCGCTCCCGAAAAGGTTAGGTCACCGTGTTCTGAAGGATTTAATGGCCACCATCAGAACTTCCACTGTTATCACAAAACTCAAAAACACGGACCGATGAAGTGGAATCTCATCATTTCTGAATGGCACATCCTGAAATTCTTCAGTTTTAAGTAGGAAATATTTGATCCTCCTCACTTAAGTTCTAAAACAGATACGGGACGAGAAAATACCTACGGATTAAGTTATCCCTGTCAGCACCTGCAAAAGCTAGCAAAACCCCATCTCTCACACACTGCTGCTGTAATTAATGTGCTAAGACTTCAGTCAATCAGATCTCAGAAACGTCATCTGAAAAGGATGCCAACATCTACAGGTTGCCTCCATATATTTCATCTGTAACCCAAGGGGCAGTTTTATAGTGGATCTTATGCCAACTGTGGCAGAATTTTAGCTGAGACTGGTCCATTTCTGTATAGCAGTCTGAATTAGCCTATCCTTCACTGTTTGGTTCTATCCCACATGGCTTTGCAAACCAGCTCCAGCTATATTCCTCTTGCTAAGCGTACAAGCTTTCTATGACGCCACCCCCTGCATTTGCCCCCTTCTCCTTAAAGCACTGCTTACATGTTAAGACACATTAGCCTCCCTCTAGAGGCCTGAGTTCCCCGGCTAGTCTCCATCCACCCATTAGAGAGAAGCTGAGGAATAGGTAAGTGGGGTGGGGTTTGGGGATTCCAACAAGCAGTCTAGATCCCTAAATTCCCCAACATCAACTCACAACACAGACAACTACAATGCAACCATTCTTGTGCCCAAACCACCCACTTTCACTCCTCTGAAAGCCATCAAGGAGTGCTGAAGCGCTGCCTCTAATTTCTAGCTACCGTTGTTCTTAAATGCCTGGGAAACACCGAAGAGGTTCTTTTTCTATACATCTCTTACCTGCGAGCTCACTGACAGCGTAGGGTTGCCTGTTGTTCTTTCGCAAATTGGTGTGCACAAAGTTCACAACGTCAGGGCGGATGGGAGCCTTGAACACGGCAGGCATCGTGACATTTTTACCCGACACTTCTCCCTTTTCGGAGTACACCGAGACTAGTGGACGAGTACAAGCCTGGGGGTGTGTGTGAGAAAAAGAGTCACTTTAGTCACAAGCAAACTGTATCACCCTTGTTCCTCAACAGCGCACAAATATTGCTCAGTCCCAAGAGGTCTTCAGCTCAACGGCGACAGTGTGTGGACAGCAGGCAACTGTCCCTGACCGCCAGATAAGACGCAAATTACAACATCACAGCAATATGTGCGTACACCAAGAGACGACACACACAAATACATGGTATGTTCAAACTGAGCAGCCACTTACCTATTCCTCAGCTTCGCCAAGCAGTGTTAATGATAGCTTACAACTACCAGTGCTAGAGAGACTGACTGCAAAGAGCTATGCCAATGTGCACCATCACCGAGGGCTTTAGACTTTTTCAAAATAAGGGACAGCATTAAATGGGTCATTCTGAAGGATTCCAAACAACAGGGGATTCAGAAATTATATAATTACAATTCAGACTCTTTTGAGGATGTGGGCATAAAGACTACCCCACGGTGGTGACAACAGAGGCCTTGTAGGGACCCAAAGCAGTTTACATCCTCCTCCTCACCTTCATTTCAGCCTCACTCTGTGAAGCATGTGTGACTGGTCACCCAGAGAGTTTCCATGGCAGAACATGGATTCCCTGCTGGGAGTCCCAGATCCTAGTCCAACACTCTAGGCACTTTTCCACACTGGCTCAAGTGGTGAATCACTCACCACTTCGAACGACTAAATAGCATCCTCCTGCTTCCAACAGTAGCTAGCAACATGCTTTGGGGGAGCTTGCAAGCAGGGCATGAGGGGAGGAGCCCTCCTCGCTGATCCCCAACATCCCAGAGGCAGGAGATGCCCCTGAAGGAATCTTCAAGGACAGGGCAACAGCTGTAAGATCAAAGACCATTGTTAGACTGATCTTCCATGAATGTCTGGCGTCTTTTTAAAGCTGTTTAGGCTAGCAGCTGCCCTATCTTGGGCACTACACCAGGAACCCTCCACCCCACTCAGGAGTTGCCGGTTCCCCCAATTCTAATACGTATCCATGGAAGATTTTTTACCACCCCACCAACATTATGGTTCATTTGCTCAACTTGCTGACTTACAAGAGCTGTTTGTGTTGTAGCTCTGAGTCTGATTTTCTAGAACAGATTTAGATCTAACCCCACCTTTCTTCCTCATCGCCAACTCAAGAGGCGATAAACCTCGACAGTCCTGTCCTAAGAGGCAGCCTGGGGGAACACCTTGGCCTCTGTGCTCTCTTTAGTTGGCCCTTCAGACCAACTGATTGGACACTGTGTGGAACTAGAACTAGACAGACCACTAGCCTGATTAAGCAAGTTACGTTTTTACTCTGTTCAACCCCACAACAGTGGGATAGAACGATATGAGAGAAGAACAGCGCCCGGCTCAATGCGTGAGCTCATGTCCCCCAAGCCTTAGTCTGCCAATATAGCCTTGACACACACACTAGATTTTTTTGGCTTTAACATTATTCTTTCCTATCAAAAGAAGTCCCGTAAGATAAAAAGCGTCCTGTAAAATCAACAAAGGCATTAAATTGGGATTAAACAGACTCATAAAGCACAGATCTATCAGTAACTACTAGGTAAAGTAATTTAAGGGAACTTCCATAGCCAAAGGCAGTCAATCTCTGAATGCCAGTACTAGGAGGCAACACGGGGTGGGGGCCTTTGGCCTGTTTGGCTGGCCCTCCAGAGGAACAGGATGCTGGACCAGATGGACCCTCACTGGTCTGATCTACCAAGGCTCTTCTTTTTACATTCTAACTTAACTCTGAAATAATTAAGCACCAAAGGGGATATTTTTTTTAATGCTACGGAAAGAAATAGCTAAGACTAACTTTCTACCCCTGCAGCAGCTAGAAGTCATCAGCAACATCCTCTCTTTCTCAGAATGATGCCAGCCTTTTTAACCTACCAGGCAATCCCCCCAGCTTGTTTGCAACGCAAACTACACTAAAACATTCTCAAGCATCTCAATTTGACCCCAAAGGCCAGACAGGTTCACTGCTCTGATCCAGAGAGGCTCTTCTCATGCCCTTAAATAACGACCCAGTGAACTGCATTCCCATCAATAGTGGCCAAGAATGCTCACAAAGGAAATTGATCAGGTGGGCAGCTGTGTTGGTCTGAAGCTGCAGAACAAAGTTCGTGTCCAGTGTCGCCTTTAAGACCAACTGAGTTTTATTCAAGGTATGAGATTTTGTGTGCGCGCACATTTCTTTGGCTAGGGATCCTGGAGGGTTTTCTTTTGTCATCTTCTGGGCATGGAATAGGGGTCTGTGGGGCATTAGTGAGTTTCCTGCATTGTGCAGGGGGGCTGGACTAGACGATCCTGGAGGTCCCTTCCAACTGTATGATTCCACAGATTATTGTTTATTATTATTAGCATACAACATCTGTTCATCTTCTTTATTATGCCTCAAGATAATTTGCTGCTCACTGTCTACCTCTATGTGCGGACTAGCCACTTCCACTCCGGTGTATCTGAAGAAGTGCCATGTGCACATGAAAGCTTATACCCAGTTTTGTTGGTCTCAAAGGTGTCCCTGAACATGAACGCAGGACAGCGATGCTGTGGCTGGCAGCCAAGGTCTAGTATAACAGAGATACTAAAAGGTTGTGCAAACGCAGTCATCGTATGAATGTAATTCTACTGAAAATCTTAAAGAAGCATACAAAACCATAACAAAATACTCAAAACAATCACTTTAGTTTCAGTTCATCAGTCATTGGATGAGGTTTTCCAGAATACAAAACTCATTTCATTTGAAGACTTCATCTGAGCAGAAACTATTATTTGATAAGTTGCAAAAGGCAAACATTAGAGGCATTAGAGGCAAAGCTACCATCAACTACACCAGGGGTGGGCAAACTTGCTTAACATAAGAGCCGCATAGAATAAACATCAGATGTTTGAGAGGCACAAGACATGAACAAATATTACCTGCTTTTATTAGAAAATAAGCAAATCTGCTTTTTATTAACATTAAACGAGACTGCCAAAAAAAACAACAAAAGGGGTAAAGGCAGATATTGATAATGATATTAATTTGTCCAATGATATTTGTTTGCTAACGATATTTAGCTCAAAAGCCGCCCTGCCGGGAGCCACATAATATATGTGAAAGAGCCGCATGCGGCTCCTGAGCCCCAGTTTGCCCACACATAAGAAATGACTAGTGAAGGCTGCAGTAACAACTTATTAATTAGCCTCGGCCCAGTATCTTTTGAGTATTTTGTTATGATTCCGTATGCTTCATTAAGCCTTTTCACTACAATTACATTGATACGGTTACAGCGCTTGCACAGCCTTTTAATATCTCTGTTACACCCGGCTTTCGGGGTTGTGGTTCTCTGGTTTTCTCTGGCGGCCGAGGTCTGCTTTGGATGACAGCCGCCCTCCCGGTTACAAGGAGGGGGGGGGGAGGAAGGGGCAGCTGGGGAAGGGATTCCCTGCGGCATCGTTGAGTCCCCCCACCCCCCGGTCTCCAGGGATCCCCCAAACTGGAGTTGGCAACCCTACTGGCGCCCCCCCCCCAAAAAAGCGGTCCCTCGAGTCTCCCACGCGGCGCCTGCTCCGCTCTTCTCCCAGCCAAGATGGCGCCGGACGGGCAGGCCGGGTCTCCCTCGCTGCTCTCCTCCGCGGCGGCTGCCAGCCCGGCCTCCCTCCTCCCGACCTCGGGCCGGACCCCTCTCCGCCGCCCGCGCCTCTCCCGCCGCCCTCAGCCCCGGCGCCCCCTCCGGCCTCTCACCATGACGGCGGCTACCAGCGGAGGAGCTCCTCACGCTGCCTCCTGCCTCCGCCTCGGCCCAGCCGGAAAAGGAAGGACTCGTCGCCCCCCCGCGCCGTCTTCCCCGTCGCCTTCCGCCGGCCAGGAGTCCCGCCTCCTCCTCCTCCGCCGCCTCCTCCTCCTCTTCTTCCCGGTGCCCCCTCCGAGGCGATTCACGTCTCTTCCTCCCCGGTCTCTCCTGAGGGAAATCCCGGCCAGTCCCGCGCTCTCCGCGCCGGGCCGCTTCCGCGAAGCCGGGGATTATTTGTTAATGGCAGGGCGGGGGGAAGGGGAGGCGGGCCTTCTCACTTTGGCGGATGGGTTCTCAAAAAAAAAAAAAGGTCCTGGCGCGTCGTTCGGTTGCCGCCGTCCGGGGGAAAGTCGCCGGTGCGCGTGCGCGGGCGGGCGTTCGTTTGTCTGGCGGGACCCGCGATGGAGTCCCGGTGCCAACAGCGGCGGGAGGCGACCCTGCGGCTCTGCGGCCTCGTCCACCAGTAAGAATTCCCCCCACTTTTTTTTTTTTAATCCTTTTCCCGAGACTCCAAGGGAATGTACATGTTTCTTTAAAAGAAAATTCTTTTTCGTTCTGCTTTGTGTTCTGGGCGACAGCCCTGCGAGGTAGGCCAGCCTGAGACGTTATAGTGGGATTCGTTGCCAGAAGATGGAATAGAAGGCTTTAAAGGGGGATGAGAGAGTCAGGGAGGATAAGTCCATCAATGGCTACTAGCCAGGGTGTCTATGGGGCAGGACTTTTTTTGTAGAAAAAGCCCAGCAGGAACTAATTAGCATAATAGGCCACACCCAACAGCAAAAAAAATCATTAGCCTATTAGGCCACACCCCCATGTTACCAGAAGAGTGGTCATCTAGCCACACCCACTTTTTGCTTCTTATTCTGTTTTCCTTTTTTTGTTGTCAAAACCCAGGGCTTTTTTTGTAGCAGGAATTGATTTGCATGTTGGGCCGCATACCCCTAATGTAGCCAATCCTAATGAGTTTCTGCTGTTGGGTGTGGCCTATTATGCTAATTAGTTCTGCTGGGTGTGGCCAACTCAGGAGCCATCCAGAACTCTGTTCCTGTGCGTTCCTGCCCAAAAATAGCCCTGCTGAGGGGAATTCAATTCAACTAAATCTCTGAATAGCCAGGGGGGCACCATCAACTGAGAGCCAGTTTGGTGTACTGGTTAAGAGTGGCGGACTCTAATCTGGGAGAACCTAGTTTGATTCCCCGCTCCTCCTCCAGATGCAACCAGCTGGGTGATCTTGGGTCAGTCACAAGTTCTCTCAGAGCTTTTCTCTCAAGGGCAGTCCTCGGAAGAGTTCTCTCAGCCCCACCTACCCCGCAGGGTGTCTGTTGTGGTGAGGAGAAGGGAAAGGAATTTGTAAGCCACTCTGAGACTCCGTTGGGTAGAAGAATAAGAGATTGGATTTATACCCCGTCCTTCCCTCAGAGTCTCAGGGCAGCGTACAAACTCCTTTCCCTTCCCCACAACAGACACCCTGTGAGGTAGGCGGGGCTGAGAGAGCTCTGAGAGAACTGCTTTTGAAAGAGCAGCTCTGAGAGAACTATGGCTTGCCCAAGGTCATCCAGCAGCTGCAAGTGGAGGAGTGGGGAATCAAACCCGGTTCTCCCAGATTAGAGTCTGCACACTTAACAACTACACCAAACTGGGTAGTGAAGGGTGGGGTATAAATCCAATCTCAGTCCCCTGTTCCTCCTCCCTACCCAGTTATCAGGTGGGGAACTGAAAATTCATAGGGAGGTTGGGCGGAAAATCTGAGACCTTATAAAGGGCGATTGTTTGACGGGAATGCCCGTCCAGTACATTAATGGTATAGGTAATGTAACAGACCCTTACAGCAAAGCTGGAATAACTGCAGAAAGGGGGATGCAATGGAAACGCAGGATCCGAAGAACCTTTTAAATTTTGGTTATCTGCCTTTGCCACAATTTGCATAAGATATCACAAATATGTGGAACAGTCGCAAAAAGATTGTATGTATTTCTGTTGGACTGTTGTTTGGGAGGGGGGAAGCAATTAGTGACAATAAATGCTTTGATATGTTTCAGACTGGTTGAAAGACAGAAAAACAGGGACGAAGAACCACTTACCTTTGAGGTACAATTTCTGCGAAGAAAAGTTTGTTTTATTTAAAAAAATGTAATTTGGAGGGAAGAAAGCTCTTGTGTCTGTAATTGTTTTTCTAAACTTCTTAGTGGATATTTTAAAATGGAAGAGAGAAAAGAAAATAGTGGCAAATTTTATCAGTGGGTTTTAAAAATGCAGTTCTTCTGGGTCCCAGAAATAAGTATCCAGTCAGTTGGAAATTTGCTGAAAGAAGTTTCACGCTCTGCTTTGGAAGTTATAGTTGTAAGCTGTTGTGGCCGGTTATTGGCATAAACTCTGACATGGCTACTTGTAAGGAAAATTTTTGTTTTGTTAAGGCAGGGTCTGAATGTTGTTTGTTTGTTTGTTTCCACTCTTTCTTTGATTTCAAGCTGTTTGATGCAGCCTCGGTGGCTATTTCCCTAAGAAATACCATCTTTTGTTAGTAAAGAACCGTATAAACATAGATCCAGATGGTCAGCCATGTTGGTCTGAAGCAGTGGAACAAAGCAGTGAAAAATGAAATAACAAGGTTATAAGGTCAACAGCTGTAAAGCAATAAATATGTCAAAATAGATAAATGTCTAAAGGTGTTTTTTCTAATTGTGGGAAGTAACAGAATATGCTAACTCATTCAGTCCTCACATTTGTATTCTCAACAAGAAACACTATAAATCGTCTGTATTTTAGTGTATTTCTTTTTCAGGATAGTACATTAGAATACTGAATGGATATCTGCTGACAACATTACATCCAGCTCAAAATATACTGCTAAATGCCCTCCACACGCCCTCCGTGGTTGGAGACTTTCCACAGTTAGAAAAAACACCTTTAGACATTTATCTGCTATTTTGACATATTCATTGCTTTACAACTGTAGACCTTGTGACCTTAACTTGCTATTTAGTTTTTTCACTTTGCATAGCTTAAACATCATCATGTTACATGTTAATTTGCGGTTAAATCCCCGTCTATAAGTTTCGAACCTCATCTACCATTCCAACGTATTTGAAAAAGTGTGCCTTGCACACGAAAGCTCATCCCTTGAATAAACATTTGTTGGTCTTAAAAGGTGCCACTGGACTCTAAATTTGTTCATATAAACATAGTCTGTTGGTGCTGGAGTCTATTTTACGGTTGACCTGCCCACTTCGAAGATATGCACACGCTGTGACTTATAACTGCTATTTAGCTTGGTATTTGAGCATCTCCCTTGTAAACAAGGTCCCGCTCTGCCACGGTCACTAAAAGGACTCTGAGTAGGGATGGGGGGGGGGGGGGGGACTATGGCTGAGGTTCTGGTTGTCAGCTGCCAGTCAGAGGAGATGGTACAGGACAGTAGAGCCAGATAGTTGGTTTCCCTTGGTGTAGGCTTACATTGTGTGAGTCAGTGCGCAGTTAGAGCTGTTTGATTACTTTGTTGCTTTAAGCATTTAAATGCCCTCCAAAAAGCTGCAGTACGAAAAAATGACACTGTTTGTTTTGCCAGACTGACGCACAAGGCTATCTGATTGACAAAGGATGTGCAAACCCCCTTGAGAACTTCTGGACCAGAACTGGGGTAATGGTTGTTCTGGAGAAAGTGGTAAGAGGCTATCCTTGGATCAAGATGTGCTTCCGTTTGTGGGAATAGTCATCCTTGTAACACGAATGCTTATTTATATAGATATCACATGTAGGAACCGAGGAACCGGAGGAGCAGCTGACAGATGGCACGTATCTCTCTGAAGTTTCTTCCAAAGATTGTCCTGTACCTCATGGCTTATCTGTTTCAAGAGCAAGGTGTGTGTGATTCCTAATTTAAAATCTTTCTGCTTGTTAAGAGTTTTGAGGGTTTTTTTTTTTGCTAATTATTACTTATATTACTAATCAGTTGAATTTAGAAACAGGTGAGTTTTGTGTGCATACCTTTCCATCAGATAGCAAAAGCAAATCTTAGTAGGTAATCATCTATGGATGTTCTAGAAAGGGTCTACACATTAACTCACTACTTAGTACATGGCACGCAAAGCTGAATTATTTAGGCTGGCCTTTGGAGAGTAACCACATGTTGTATGGTGATAGCCACATATTTTAATGTTAATATTTTATATTTGTTATTTTACCTTATAGGTTGCCATGAGACCCTTCAGATGAGTGGCCTCTAAAAAAACTAATAAATAAAATTTTAAAATAGTATGACCAAACTAGCTTTTATTAGCTCAATGCCAGTGATGAATTAGTTTTCTACTTTTTTAGGACTGACTAGTACTGTAGGTGGAAACTTGTCTCCAAATGTTGAATACCATGCTACGTTATGAGATGGAAATATTTAGTGAGTAGGTCTAGGAAGAAAAATAGGTTTCTATTACCCTGCTTTTCTGTACTTTAATGAGTCTCAAAGTCACTTGCTATTACCTTTGCCTTCCTCTCCCCACAACAGGCATCCCCACTTGCAGGGAGGATGGGATAGAAATCAAATAAATAAAATAGGTGGGGCTGAGAGAGCTCTGAGAGAACTGTGACTGGCCCAAGGTCACCCAGCTGGCTTCATGTCAAGGAGGAGTGGGGAATCGAACCCGGTTCTCCAGATTACAGTCCACCATTCTAAACCACTACACTAGACTGGCTCCAGTAATTTGCACATTGACACTTACTTATCCAGTCTCATATGTTTACCGTTTCCCCCCTCAGGCAGCTCATTTCATTGTATACGATGTCACAAAATCCAAACGTGGCCGATTTAAAAATAAGCAGTCCGGTGCCTCTTCCTCCACTGTGGGTGCGGTGTGATGGCACGGATCCCCGACAAACTATCTGGCTAGGGGCTGAGCCCCTCTCCACTGGAAACCACGTTACTGGGATCACTCTTCATACAGTTACCAGCAATGGTAAGGAGTTCTCTTGCAGGAGCACCTCCGAACAATTTCCTTTTCAGGTCTGAATAAGAGTCCAGGAGCGCCTGAAAGACTAACTGTGAGGCTTCTATATAGACAGCAAGGAATCAGACCTTTGGTTGTTAAACTAAAGCTCTTTATTTTCAATACTGCAAACAGGTTCTCGAATGTTTGTTAGAGATGCCAGATAGAATACAGTCAGTATTAATATACCCTCCCGTTTGTTTGAACCCCAACATTAAACCAATCAGAATTAAAATGCAAAACGCGGGAACATAAGAGCGGGCCGTTTGGGTTCCCACAGAGAGGTGAGAAAGTTGTAAAAATTCCCTTCTTGATCTGGATGACCCACATGTGTGAAGTTATACATAACAAAAGCTGCTTGGGTGACAGCAACAGAGTTCCAAGGTTTCACAACAAGATAAGGCATTCCCTGGCCCGGAAAGAGGGAGGCGGGATGCATGGGAGGGAAGGCCATTTGTTCTTGGTGACGTGCAGGAATGCAGGGTCGCCACTCTCCCGCCTAAAACCTGTGACATAGTCCAGATCTTCTAACAGCAGTATACTTCAAGGTGACCAGGGGAGGAGGAGGGGAGTCGACAGACAGGGATGCAAACAAGCAATTCACTTGATCAGAGAAAACGAAAGCAGACAGAGCAGAGTACAGAGAAACATTTGTCAGGGCACCTGACACTAACACAGTTTGTGGCAGGGGAGAAGCTTTCGTGAATCGCTGCTCACTTCTACAGATACGAGGTACTCTTAAGTATTTCCAGTCTTCTTGGCTTTACTGTTAGCAAGAGTGGTGGTATGGGATCCATTCCTACCAGAATCTTATCACAAGGATATCAGAGCTGTCCCGTAAGCAAAGCCCAAGGGAAACACATTCTTCATGCCAGTTGTGGTCTTCCCTGCTAACTTCCTGTTAATTCTTTTGTAGGTCCATTGTCAAATAAAAATTGTTCTGCAGATTTGGAAGAATTAAAAGAGAGCCACAGAAGAAGACATCATGGTTCTGGGGTACATTTCTCTTTGTGTCTTGTTCACCTGTAAGCCTGTATGTAGGGCTGGAAAAATCCCGAGTGCCCAGTTGCCCTGACAGTGCCGTCTTAAGCAGAGCCAGACCTCCCTAAGTCTCTTGATATCAGTGAAACTCAGAAGGGCACAACTCTGCTTCGGTATCTGAAGAAGTGAGCAGTGACTCCCAAAAGCTCCTCCCCTGCCCCACATTTTGTTAGTCTTTTAGGTGCTCCTGGACTCTGGCTCTTTTCCGCTGCTACAGACAGACTTAACACAGCAAACCAACTTGATCTATCTGCTTTGGACCATACTGTAAATCTGGGTCTGCCTTGCGATAATCCCAGTGCCTTGATGTGCAGTCATGCCACAATTAAAAAGGCATTTTAGGGAATTGATATGATAGTCGGTTTCTTTATATCTTTTTGATACTTCATTAATTCTGCAAACCACCAAAAATACTGTACAAATAAAGTATTAGACAACAAATTGTGACCATTTTTTATTAATATTTTTAAAACTGTTAAACATTTCAATGTTGTATTATCCAACAAAGCAGTATTTTACAAACATGGAGCTGTATTACCTAACAGTCATTATTTTGCATGCTACAGTGATTTAAAGAATTGCATCTTATATTGTTAAATATCACAATAAATTTCGGTTAAAATTAAAAAATATATCTTGGTACAGGGGATTCTTTGGTAGAATATCGTTTTCTATCATATAACTTATTACTGGAAACCAAACGGCTCCTTTTTTTTTTTTTTTTTGGTAATTCCCCAGAGATGCTTTGGATATTTTAGAAGTCCTTTTACTTAGAACAAAATGATCTCATATCTGATTATACTACTGTTGTAATGAGGAAGGGTTCTATCCATTTTTTAACTATATTTTTTTTACTATATTTTTATCTATCCATTTTTTTAACTATAAGGATATGAGCTATTGAAATTAAAATTGAAATTAAGTCTTTTATGTTTTCTTTCCTTTACAGTGTCGGACCATACAAATTGCGTCCTTAAAATGAGTTGGTATTTTCTTTTACAGTCCTTTTTCACAGAAATTATTAACCACTCCCTTTTTGTCTCTAAACACAGTCACAAAATAAAGCACCTATTGCTTAGGTTGCCGTCCATTTCCTCTGACTTCTTCAGACCACTGTCTCAATGGTGGAGCCCCCAAATCTCTAGAAGTTAAGCTTTTGGGGCTCCACCATTAAGACAGCGGCCTGAAGAAGTCAGAGGAAACGGACGGCAACCTACGTAGGTTTTTCCAGCCCTACGTAGCCGCTTTATTTGTGACTGTGTTCCGGGGCAAAAAGGGAGTGGTTAATAACTTCTGTGAAAAAGGACTGTAAAAGAAAATACTAATTCATTTTAAGGACACAATTTGTTGTCTAATACTTTATGTGTACAGTATTTTTTGGGGGGGGGGTGGTTTGCTGACTTGCAAGCGTTGTACATCCATTGGTGGTTGACTTTGACCTCTGTTAATTCTAGCTGACAACGAAAGGCTTTGCCTCTTACAAGTTTCTTGAAGGCACCTTGTTGGACTCCTGCTCCATGGAGGACACCTCTGCTCCAATGGAGAGAAAAATATACATTGACTTTGCCTGGAACGACGTGACCAAGATTCTGCAGTTCCCTCCACCTGCTTGCGCGGTTACTCTGGTAGGGAAAACAATCTCTGCCGTTGCAGTGTTGTTACAGAACCAGAGTACTGAAACGGTGGCGTTAATTGTGGAACAAAGCAAGGATACGAACAGGGGCCTGCACATCTTCAGGACCGCCTCTCCCCATACGAGCCCCGCAGAATATTGCATTCTGCAAATCAGCATCTCCTGGTAGTCCCTGGCCTCAAGGATGTCTGACTTGCCTCAACTAGGGCCGGGGCCTTTTCGGCCCTGGCCCCCATCTGGTGGAATGAGCTCCCTTATGCAGGGCTTTTTTTGCAGACAAAGCCCAGCAGAAACTCATTAGCATAATAGGCCACACCCAACAGCAGAAATGTATTAGTATATTAGGCCACACCCCTGACAGCGCAGCCCCCTCCCAGGATTGGGGCTCCCCAGGTGCCCCATGTCTTGCGGGGCACATGGGGAACCCAAGGGAAGGAAGGCAGTTTCTGGAATGGCTTCACCAGGCGCCCTGCAGTTTAAACTGCCTTCCCTCCCTGGTTCGGCTTGGCTTCCCCAGGCGCCCCGTGGCTTGCAAGGCACCTGGGGAACCCGGGGGGGGGGGGGGGGGGAGGCTGTAGGTGTGGCCAACTCAGAAGCCAGCCGGAACTCTGTTCCTGCCCAAAAATAGCCCTGCCCTTATGAACTGTTACGGTTCTGCAGGGCCCGTAAGACGGAGCTCTTCCGCCAGGCTTTCAGTTGAGGCAGCGGGCATCCACCTGATATGGCCTCTCCCCCCCCAGGGACCACAGATCCACATTGCTGGCAATGTTCCCTCTCAGCTGTGGAGGCTTGTGAGCAAAAATTCTGCTTTTGTGAGCTACTGGCATTAAAGCTGTGAGGGAGCGGCTTGGCTGCTGCATAAGTTAGTTTGCTCTGGAGCCCTCCTTCCCGAGTGAAGACAAAAATGTGTGAGCCGGAGGCTAAAACACTGTGAGCTAGCTCTCCCTAACTCAGCTTAGAGGGAACACGGATTGCTGGTATCCACATCCTCTCTTGAGGCATATCAGACATCTACTACTTGATGGCTTTAGGTTTTAAATTTTAATTGTAAATCTGCACTGTGCGCCGATCGATGTGTCTGGAACCCACCCTGAGCCTGCTTTGTGAGGAGGGCTGGCTATAAATTTAAATGGATAGATAAATAAATAAATAGCTTATTCGTAAAATGGAAGAAAAGACCCTTTTAAACCCAGTTCATGTCGACCGATTTCCCTGCTGAGCATTGATTACAAAATGGTTTGGGCCAGCAGGCTCAGTTTGATTACAAATCCAAATTTGTTTACAAGTCCAAATACAAGATTACAAGTCCAAATACAAATGGATGTTGTGAGGACCACCAGCACTGGTATGTTTATAAGGGGAGTAAGCAGAGCCACGGGGGCAGGGTGGGGGTCGTGGAAGGTGCCAGGTTATCAGTGACTACTAGCCAAGCTGGCTAAAAGGAACCTGAATAAAATATGTAATTGGTAAAGGCATACAGTACCGGATCTTTTTACTGTGGCCAAGTTGATGATGGCATGACTTTAAGAACTTGTAGTTAAACATGGACAGACAGTCTGACAGCTGGAAAAGTTGATTGAACCAAACTGGGTTAGTGCTTCTGACAGAAGGCAAATTATACCATTTTTTTTTGCAAATTGCTGGAAACCTTTCTTTGACTTTGTAAATAGAAACAGTTTACCTATGGATAGATGTAATTGCTCTTGTCTGTTCACGGTGGATTAGATGTACTGTGTTTCAGTAGGTTTAGCATCTTAAAGAGTGAAGTGGTTATAATTAATTAATAAATTAATAGCACAGTTCTTTGCATATTTAATGATTATATAACTACAATCGGTTTTAACTGGTAAACTCAGTTATTAGCCTTCAGTTTCTTGTTCCACCTGAATCTGTGTCTTTGTATATTTGGAACTTCCAGAAGTTTCAGATGGCTTGCGGGGGCCTTTTGAGTTCTGTGTATGAGGTCAGCAGGGAGCTGCAATTCCTTCTTGTAAGTATTTATTGCCCACACTGCAGCCAAGATGTTTGTGTGCTTTTACTCAGCCTTTTGAAATTGCTGTGATATTAATGCCAGTAGAAACCTTCCATATGGAGCAACCGCTCTTAAACAAGATCATGGTTTCAAACTAGCACACATGTGCGTGGAAATGAAAGCTATGCAATTTTGCATGCTCCACGTACAGTGGGCATTGCAGTGGTACTTTCCTTTGTTTGATTCAAGTTTGATTTAGTTTCTCAGATGCACAAAGGGCGATTCTGCATTGGTTTTTCCCTCCATTGTTTTACGAAACCCACGTTGGAACAGAAATTTCCCTCTGTATTGCATGCCGCTTTCACTTTCTCTAATCATTGGATTTTATGGTACTCTACATTGCATGCTGCTTTCACTTTCCTTGATCATCGGGTTTTAGGGTACCTTCTGCATAGATTTATGGCCATTCAGGGTTCACTTTGCAGTCAGTACGGCGTTGCCCCAAGGTAATTGACTGTGGTGTTGAGCTGCACCTTTTCCTCAGTGTCGAGAAAATGTGGAGCAAATGCCAGATGCAGAATTGCGCAAAGCATCAGTTCTAAAAAGATAGTGAGTGAACTTCATACTTCCTTCATACTTCATCTCCTAGAGTAGCCATACTGCAGCAGTTGTATGGAATGGACATCTGTATTGCAAGGAGGCAGAACTCATTTCAGAAATGTAACCACGTTAAACAAGGCCGAAATAAAGATTACGGTTTCTTATCACGCCGTTAAGGGTCATGTTGTGTTTGCACCCTCAGTTTCCCCATGTATAATCTTATTAGTAAATGCCCCATTAAAAATCTTTTTATAAACATTCCCCTAACTGATTTCACTAATGTGCAGCTCACTGTTCCTCCAGCTTCTGAAGCCGGCAATACTTGTGCTCCCTCTACAGTTGAAAAAAATTACAGTTTGTTTAAAAGATGCAAGTGGTTCTTCTGAAATTATAAAACTAAACCTATAGGGGTGTGTGTGTTAATAAGCACCATCAAATCTATATTCTAATTCCGAGAGGGTTTTTTTCTGTGTGGGTGCTTATATCTGCCGAGAGAGAGCTCACTCTCCCCCAACAGCTTTTCCTACATAGTCAGGCCCCTTCCTCGGTCTGCAGAAAAATCTGAAAAGTTAAAAAAAACCTTCAGGGACCGTTGAATTCCCCCCCAATACCTTTTGAAATGGCATCAGCTCCTGGCGTCAACTGTGAAAAGATTAGAATGTTTGGGGGCGGGGGGGAGATTCTAACTGTTTCTGTCAGTAAAAAGCAGGGTTTTTACTGGCAGCAGTCTAGGGTTGCCAAGTACCCCCCCCCCCCCAGCCACCAGCAGCAGATCCAGGCTGGGAAACTCCTGGAGATTTGGGGGTGGAACCTGGGGAGGACAGGGACCTCAGTGAGGTACAATGCCATAAACTCGACCCTCCAAAGCATCCATTTTCTCCATGGAAAGTTATCTCTGTAGTCTGGAGATGAGCAGTAACTCCAGGGGGTCCCCAGGTCCCACCTGGAGGCTGGCATCCCTAGCTGTGTGACCCACATGATTGTTTCAGTATTATGTAGGGTTGCCATACCCCTGAAGGGGGCAGGGTTTCCCCTGATTTTGGTCCCCCCCCCAAAGCCCTGTCCCCAATGAGCGTGTGCCAGATATGTCTAATGCACTGACATTACCCGGAGGTGAAGTCATCATGCTGAGCATGTTGTGTGGGGGAGAAGGGAGGAAGCAAAGGTGTGAGGAATGGGATAACCATCCCGCAAGTTTCTTGCGGGTCTTCACTTGTCACTTCCTATTTATGGCAACCCAGTGAGTTAACGACCCCCCAAAGTTCTAATGTTATAACCTGTTCGGAACCTGTGTTTTTTCTGGTGCTGGTAGGCCTTGGCCAAGGGCTTGAAGACTGGCGTGATGGAGTGGAGGAAGCCTTCAGGAGGGAAATCAGCTGTTGACCTGGCCCAGAAACTTTTGAAAGGTAATTTTTGTTTAATAATTCGAAGCCGTGGTGTTATGAACAGATTTGGCATGCACGGCTTTAAAAAGCGTAGAGTTTTACCTGGTGGCTGGGTTTAGTAAAGGCCCGTTCCAACCAAAGCTTTGGAGGAGGGCAAAATTGTTCTTGTTCCGTGCATGCCGTTCTGTTTGCTACCTTGCCGTAGTGTGAGGCTTCTGCCTAAGCAGTCAAAGATCAGACCTTTGTTGATGAAACAGAGTTCTTTATTTTCTTAATACTGCATGACAGGTTCTCGAATGTTTGTTAGAGATGCCATATACAAAACAGTCAGGGTTAATATACCCTCCAGTGCAGTTTGAAACCCCGATATTCAACCAATCACAAAAAAGGAAAAAAGCGCGGTTAAAAGATCTTAGCCGTTGTACTTCCCACAGGAAAGGTGAAGTGTGAAAGTTATAAATTTTCCCCTCTTGAATTAGGTGCCCCAGATGTGCTAGGCGTATACATAACAAAGTGGCCTTTCAAGGACTTCTCACAGCGATAAGACAGTTCCGTGTCTCCGAGGGCAGGGAGAGGAGGAATGCATGGGGGGAAGAGGCCATTTGGTCTCGGGTGACGTGTAAGTATGCGAGGTCGCCAGTCTCCCGGATGAAATGGTTACATTGACCAGACCTTCAAAGAGCAATATAACTCAGGGCAATAAAGGAAGGGGAGGAAACCTGAGACAGCTTGAGAGAGATAGCAAGCAGTTACAATTGCATCTGCACGTAGCAAACTACACAATGCATAAAGAAAACTTTGTTAGGATCCTAGGATCCTGACACGTAGTGCTGTGATGTCTCACTGTCTCCTCTTTTAGGTCTAAAGGATGAAGTGAATGAATTAATAATGCCAGACAATAACAGGATTGAGGTATGTGGGGCTGTAAAGCCAGCCCATTATTGCATTTTAACCTGTAGTCTTTTCAAAAGGTGAGCTGTGAAGGTGTCCTCTTGCCTTTAACGCTGAGTGCTTTTAAGGTTTCTGCCTCTAAAGTTTGCTGCACTGAGGGTTCATAGGGCCAGAAAATGTTCCTGTAATGGCATCAAGTTCGCGAACAGCACAGCCCTGGGACATCAGACCAATCTTGATGTGTTTGTGTTAGTATCTCCGGCTAACCAGCACCGGCTGCTGCTTTTCATATCTAAATGCAGAAATGTGCTGAGCCTAGAGCAGGGGTGGCCAACCTGTGGCTCGGGAGCCACATGCGGCTCTTTCACACACATTGTGCGGCTCCTGGCAGGGCGGCTGGGGAAGCAAAGGGGAGGCATGCTTTTTCTCTCTTTCTCCCTTCCTTCCTTCCCTCCTCCCTCCCATCTATTTGCTTTCCTAGTTTCTCTCTCTCTCTTTCTTTCCACTTCTTTAATTCTTTCTTTCCATCTCTCTCTTTTTCTCTCTCTCTCTCAATATCATTAGCAAACAAGTAATATCATTATCAATAACCGGTTTTCCTCGTTTGTTTTTATTTTTGGCAGTCCCATTTAACGTTAATAAAAAGCACATTTGCATATTTTAAAAAATAAAAACGTGTGTGTGATATTTGTTCCTGTCTTGCGGCTCTCAGACATCTCTATGTGGCTCTTTCATTTATTCTATGTGGCTCTTACGTTAAGCAAGGTTGGCCACCCCTGGCCTAGAGGTACATCCTTAGTGTTACGTTACGTCTTATGCTGAAATCCTTCTCCCTCCTTCTCAGAATCTCCAGAACGACACCGCTACAGTTTCTTGCTCCATGAAAACAGTTTTTAGTAGCAGAGAAGATCTGGATTTTATTGAGCAACTGTGGTGCAAGCTATGGAGAAGTAGGCACTCTTTTTTTCATCGTATACATTCAGATATCTTTATTTTAAGATTTGCAACCTGTAATGAGAGTGCTTGAATAATTGTGCGATGTTGTCTTAAAAGTATTTTCTGAATTTCTTGAATTGATCTACTGAAAGATTTAGCGAAATGCGTAACTCCCCCCCCCCCCAGGTGTCACATCCTACGAGGAACTGGTGAAGTGTTTCAAGCTGATTTTGGAGGGATTCCATTGTGGTGAATTGCGGGCATCTGTATGTATGAATGTATTTATTTATTTATTTTACTGATTCATATTTTGACCCCGCCCTCCCCCACGCACGGGCTCATTGTGGCCAGTCCTTTCCGCACTTGGATCTCATCCCTGGTTTTATCAGAGTTCAACTTGCGACACAATACCCTTGCATTTATCCCTGGTTATAATGGCATCTGTTTATCCTGGGACAAGTGTGGGGCGAAACCGGGGTGACTGCAGCGTAACTTGGAAACAAAAAATACCCCGAGATAATTACAGGGGTGAACTCGAGTGTAGTGTAGACTGTAAGTTCAGGGACAAGGTTGAACCTGGATTTAAGGTCTAGTGCGGAATTGCCCCTAGGCGTGGAGAGAGCTGACAAATTGGGTGCAGCTGGTAGAAGGCGCTCCTGGCGTTGTCAGGAAACCTCCCTGAGTTTTACTTCAGAGTATTTGTAAATGTTCAGCCTTTGTGTGATTAAAACTTCTCAATGGATTAATTGGTAGGGCTCTTAAAGGTTGTCAGTGCAGCGTGGGGGCCGTTTTGAAAGTCGTGATCTGGTGTCGATTCAGAGAGGGAATATGGAGACTGACCTGGGCTGTTCCCAGCAATGGACATGTCAGTGTTGAACCGCCCTCAAACTGGTGATGTCTGACTGGTGCAAAATGGGGCTAAGAAAAGGATATGAGCTGTACCTGGTGAGGGTTTGGCAGTATAAGTGAGTTTTAATAATAAGTAGCTTAATATTTAAAAAGAGCAAGAGTCCAGTAGCACCTTAAAGACTAACAAAATGGGTTTCTCCTCTAGAAGCATTTATAAAACCAACTTTAATTGGGGATCACAACAGAGCTAACTATGAAATCTTATTAGATAAAGCTAACAAATTAAAAAGTGAAGGGAGCTTGAAGGTAGAACATAAGTTAGATCTGTCCTGGTGGGAAAGGGTTCAAATACAAACTAGGTATGAGCAAGATAAGAGAATTGGCTTTCTTGATGTAAAAAGTGAAATGGATAAAGCATGGTTAACATCCAATTTGGAAATTATTAAAAAAATATATAGAATATTATTAACAGATGAGATGCATGAAGAAACTGTAAAGACTACAATGATATCCTGGATGAAAGATTTTGGCCATACCATTGATTTGGAAGAATGGTTTAAGATGTGGAAATCACTTAAATATATGAGTGCTATTTCATATAAGGAAAACCTGTATAAGTTGTTTTATAGATGGCACTGGTCTCCAGACAGGATAGCCAAATGTTTTCTTAATGCACCAAATCTGTGTTGGAAATGTGGAAAAAATGTAGGAACATACTATCATATGTGGTGGAGGTGTAGAAAGGCCCAAAGCTACTGGAAGAAAATTCTAAGAATGATTCAAGATATACTTAATATAGAATTACCATTAATGCCAAAACACTTTTTACTAAACATGCTTCCAGATTGGTTAAGTAAACCAGACACTATCTTTATAGTTTATATTGTTACAGCTGCACGAATTATGAGGGCAAAGCATTGGAAACTAGCTAACGGCCCCACAATTGGTGACATAATGTGCAAATTGATGGAGTTGGCAGAAGCAGAAAAGTTAAGCCAGACTTTATATGGAAAAAAGAAGGAACTATTGCAAGAAAGATGGTTGAAATTTTACGAATGGTGTAAAAATAACTAAATGACTCAAAACAAGAATTATTGAATGTAGAGACTTTAAGTTGAGATAATAATGTAACAAACCAAAGAGAAATGTCTGATTTAAGTACTAAGATGTATATAGATGTAATAGATGTTATAGATGTTAATAGGTGTACAAAAATCTGACTTTGTATTGAGTTGGACATAGAATATATCGTTAAAATAAAAAATTCTTAAGTAAAAAAAAAATTTGCGGCAGGATAGGAACTTTTGTGAGTCGCTGCTCACTTCTTCAGATACCCTGCCCCAAATTTTGTTAGTCTTTAAGGTGCTCCTGGACTCTTGCCCTCTTCTACTGCTACAGACAGACTTAACACAGCTACCTATCTTGGAAAAGCTTAATACATTAGCTATTTGGGTGGATGGATGGATGGATAATCTTAAGAGATGACATTTAATTTTTTTTTTAATTCGCCATGTGTTTTAGTTACATAATTAGAACAGGCTTTTTTTAATATCGTGAAGCATCTGATTAGTACAGCCTTCAGAAACAGATTGATCTTGGGCTGTGATTGTGTTGTTTAAAGACCCGTTATCTTTCTGTAGCTACACGAAGGAAGTAAGGGCTTACTGCGCAAACTGATTCAAGACTATCACCGGGGAAGTACGGAGACGGTTTCTCTGAGTGGTGACACTCCAGTTCAAATGCTTCTAGAGATTGGTTTGGATAAAATGAAGAGAGATTATGTCAGCTATTTTATAGGTAAGCCTTTGTTTTGGAATAACGAGGACATATTGGTGGCTTTACCAAGCAATCTGTTTCGTTCACTCTCTCCATTTATAAATAGGTTCTGGATATACTATTAAGGTCAACTTAAATTTCTGACTAGCAAAATACTCTTAAGTCAGATTTACATACTAAACTTGATATGTACATTAACAGGTTTTTCCTGGGCAAGTTGGACAAGTTTTCTCAGCTGAAATTGCCAGATTGTACTCATTTTAAAGGATTCTTGGCATCCCATTCCCACAGAACAGAAACTAAAGCTATGCTGTGGCAGATTTATAAGAGGTTTGGACAGAGGTCCCCAAATTCTTTGCACCTGGAATTCTGACACGGCATGGTGGGCGCAGCCACAAAATGGTTGCCATAAAATGGCTTCCACAGGAGGCAAAGCCAGCCACAAAGTGACTGCCACGGCTTACCTTCAGTCACACAGCGAAGATCCTTGTGCTGTGCTGGTGGCTGCCACCGAAGTAGTGTTTTTCAAAATCGGCACAGCCAATCGAATCTCCAGTGGTCCATCAGAAACTTTGCTGGGCAAAAGCCCGACCCACTTTCTAAAAACTTGGTGAGAGCCTGGAAAGGTGTCAGTGGGTTACCATAATTTGGAGCCCCCTGACCTTGGACATGGCTCTCGCCTGCGGAAGAGTTTTTTCCATTGTTCCCATTGATTTTGAGCTCTTTGCAGGGCAAATGTGGAGGCTTTCCATGTACCCTCCCTTGTGGGTCAGTTTATAAAGCGGAAACTGCAGCTGGCAACATTTGGACATTGTGAACAAACCTGGGGTTTAGAGCCAGTTTGGTGTAGTGGTTGGGAGGGTGGACTCTAATCTAGGAGAATCGAGTTTGATTCCCCACTCCTTCACATGCAGCTGCTAGTGTGACTGGGGGTTAGAGCAGCCCTTGAAAGAGCTCTCTCAGTCTCACCTACCTCACAGGATGTCTATTGTGGGGAGGGGAAAGGTGGGGTATAAATCCAATCTCCTCTTCTGATTTGACGGACTTGCACCTGACTGATGAGCGTCGACATGCGCTTTCTCTGCCTCTCCTTAAGTCTCCAGTCTGGAGTCCAGTGTGTCATGTTGTTTGAATGGAGGGGCCTGAACAAAATGGAGATGTGTTCAGAGTTGTGGTTTGTGGGGAAGAAATAATGTCCAGGTTGTCTGCATTTGGATACCACAATAAAGTCAGAAGACTTCCAAATCCAGTATGGTGTGGTGGTTAAGAAGGCCAGACTTGTGCCTGGGAGACCCAGGTTGAAATCTCCACTCATGCAGCGGAAGCTGGCCGAGTGACCTTGGGCCAGTCACACTCTCTCAGCCTAACCTACCTCGCAGGGTTGTTGTGAGAATAGAGTGGAGGAGAGGAAAAAGGCAAGGGTGTAAAAGAATTAAATAAATGCAGGGAGTCTTCAGTTGTGTTTTGCATGTGAAGGCTCGCGGAGGGAACACAGTGGCTAAACAAACAGAAAAGGGTTTGGGACATCTTAACTGAGCAAATGTTCATCACACAGTTCACGTTGACACTAAGCGCTAACATGCAAATCAGAATTATGTTTTCTTTTTCAGGCCAGCAACTTGCTCTACATTCTGATCTGGTAAGAGGCTTCATTTCTTCCCTCCTTCCAAACTATAAGTGACATAGCTGTTGGGAGATAAAGACTTTGGGGTAGTGCTAGTATTCAGGTGACCTTTTTGTTCCACCCAGCTCCATGAATTCTCCTCTGACCTTTTTTTGTTTTTTTAAGGGCTATTTTGTTTTTGTTCTTTGACATATATTTCTCTGTTTCTCTCCCTCAGGACTATTTCATGTCCACTTCAGTTGATCTGCAGGAGCAGGTTCATCGTGTCCAGAAACTCCACCACGTGCTGGAAATAGCGGACAACTGCGTGGATCTCCTTAAACTTGATCATTTGGACCTCGTCTTCGTGACACAGTAATGTTGAACCTGAGTTTTTTCTTTCTTAATGGCAAGAACAAGCAGATTCTCTGAGGGGTTCAAACAGCATAAAAAGCCAAGAGGAGACTGCTGCTCTCGTGTCAGAAGAGGTGGCGTATAAAGTTTACTAAATGAAATGGGGGGTGACCCCTGTGAGCCGAGCATTGGCGCAGATGCCAGTTTTCTCTTTCCTGATTAACCTGGTGTGTGGCGTTCGTTCACGCACTTCCTGCGGCCCTCATAAGGGGCTTCCGGAGACGCTTCACTGAACTGGGGTGGTGTTTTCAGGGAAGAGATCTTCATTAAGACCTCTGCAAATGATGGATTTATCGCCCACTTGTTTTCTGCATGCCTTAGCAATTATTCCCTGTCCATATTTTGCAAGTCCTTTATTTCTATTTTGCAGGGAAGGCGTTTGTTCATCGTAACGGTTCGCTAGCTCTAAAATAACATTGTTCTCCCCCCAAAGCAAAGACCCGTTTGACTAAACGACAAGCTTAGTACCATTTCTCTCCTCCCTGAGCATTCCTCTAGTACAGCCGGGCTTTAACAGTGGGCTTTTTTTTTAATTAGAGGATCATGGTAAAAATGTTTCCTGTTCCTCGTTTCCACAGGGCATGGATGATATTTTTTGTCTCTTTTAGGTCCTGTGTAAAGTACTATAAGGAAAACCCCCTAAATGAAATGCACGTGTTCGAGCTACCAGTGAAGCGGTCTTTTGCGACGGACTTATGCCGAAAGTAATTCTAAACCTTCGTACTTTAACCCGTTGGAATCCCAAGTGTCAAACCATTGGGGTTTGTTGTTGTTGTTGTTGTTCTACAATCATATTCTTCTCGGTCATCCTTTCAGTGCTAATCTCGAAATATGGAGAGTGGAAATCAGCAGTGGACGAGGGCAAAAAGAAGTGAAAACCATCTGGCAGTTTAGCAGCGACTCTCCGGCAGTACACTTGAACGAAAACAGCGCAGGTGAGGACCTCTGCTTCCACCTCCTTCAGTCCTTCCTTCTTTCCCTCCCCACCCCAGCTAGTGACTCTCCCACGGCTTTTTCTCTTCCTGACTTCTGGCCTGACAGTTCCCTGCCCTTTCCCCTACTCCTCACCGCCTCTTTCCTCGGGCTTCTTCACGCTCATCGACTCTGTATATCCCAGATGTTAATATGGGCCAAATAACACAAGACTAAACTTCTCTACCTTTTGTTGCACACTCTCCAAATCTACTGATAGGTCCAGGCTGCAGAACAGGCAAAAATCCTCAGCTTAGTCTTGGATTCCTAGTTTTCCCCCCTCAATCATGTTGTGCAGCTAGATTAAAGTCCAGTAACAACGTGGAGACCTGCAAGATTTTCAGCTTTTGTCTGCGATCACACGCTCCTTTAGATCCGACATAGCTGCGAATGCCTGATGGATCAAAAGGGAGTGATCAGACAGCAACATCTGGGAAACGTCCCGCAGTTGTCGGCAACCTGTGCTGCTCTGCCACAGAAGCTGAGTTAAAAGACACTGGGGCAAGTCCGGTCCTAATGGTTGCCGACGGGCTGCAGACGGACTTTCCCATGTCTGATTGC
This sequence comes from Lepidodactylus listeri, assembly GCA_029233225.1. NCBI lineage: Eukaryota > Metazoa > Chordata > Lepidosauria > Squamata > Gekkonidae > Lepidodactylus > Lepidodactylus listeri. The sequence goes on along the minus strand of JARCFY010000021.1, from coordinate 5,032,812 downwards.
TCAAGCCCACTCTCATGGTGTCAGGATGGTCTGATTAGGCCATCCCAACTCTGTGCCATGTTCCCCCCCCTCGCAGTATGCGCATCATCGCATACTCCATAGGAGGCCTTCAGTGTGGAGGTGCAATTCCTTGATTCTTTGTTTATATGCAAGGGAAACAAATGGCTACCAAAAAAAATGACTCATCCACAGTTGCGTCTGATCACACAGTGACAGGCTGCCCCCACAGCTTCAAAATGCTGTGTGATCTCGCAACTATGCGTCAAATTCCCCCGGATGAAATAGCCTCTCTTTCTCTCTGCTTCAACTGGCGTGTGTGACCGCAGCCTTTGAGCGTCTGTTTGAAAGCTCTGTTTGACTCTGGTCTCCAACATGCTGCTGGATTCGAATCTAACTCTTCTACTACAGGCCAAGCACAGCTGTTGTCTGAAACTGTGTTCTCTTCAAATGTTTCCAGGTCTCCTCTCTGCTAATGATATCCGAGACAGTGTACAGTTTCTAAAATGTAATGAATATAAATTACAACACGGTATAAAACTCAAATTAAAACAGGCACCAATAAAAACAAAACAGCAGATATAGAACCAGGTTAGCCTCAAATTAGCATCCATGAAATAGAGCACTAAATAAATTCAAGAGAATAAAGTATGAGTCCAGTCAGGCACCTTTAAGACCAGCAAAGTTTTAATTGAGGTATAAGCTTTCATGTTTAAGGCACACGCCAGCTTCTATATTTTTGTTGTTTTTGCTTTTTGCATTTTTCATATATTGACAAATTCAGTTTGACTACTGTAGTAGAGTGCTGGCTTTTGCTGTGAATAAATCTGATTTGATTTGCATTTTTCATATATGTGCACGCATGTGTGTGCCCCTGGAAGTCATGGCGACCTCTGGGGGCCTAGAGGATATTCAGAGAGGCGGCTGAATAAAGCCTGCCCCCGCCTCCCAGCTCTGATATTCTAAGGAGATCTCCCATCCAAGTACTTGCCAGAGTCGGCCCCTGCTTAGCTTCCGAGATCTGATGAGATCGGGCTTGCCTGGGCTATCTAGGTCAAGGCACGTAAATTTATACCTCGAATAAAACGTTGGTCTTCAGAGTACCACTGGGCTTGAACTTCCTTCTGCTTCAGACCAACACCGCTACCCACCTGACTCAAAATAAAATCGAGTTAGTAATTAATCAGCAAATGAAACCCAACCAAAGAGGAGTGAAGACCAATTTAAAATTCTGTTTTGAGTCAAAGTCTTCTCCTGGCAGCAGAAGTGTCTGGGAACAGGGCTGGGTGAAGGGAAACGGGGAAAGCTGAAAAAAAAATTCCTTCCAAACTTCAGCAGAGTGTGGAGGTGCTGCATCTATGAAACAGTGACAAGACTGTGTACAGCTTTTTTAGAAGACGGAGACGGCCCTTCAGAGCGAGAGTCCAGCCAGAGCAGAATGGGACCGCGTCTGTTAGGCAGTCCCCAGCAGCGGTGGCACACAGTCTGATCCCTGGTTACGCAAAGGAGTTTCCAGTTAACAGTTTCAGTTTCCCTCTTGTCTGCCCTGTCCTTCCCCCTGTAGGGAGAGATTTCAGTGTTGGTGAACTCTCAGGTTATTTGTCTGACAGAGTTGAGCCATCTCCCCTGTGTTGAGGCTGAGAGGGTTGCCCCCTTCCCAGCAGAGGTTCCAAGAAGCCCTGGGAAGTCCCACCTCCCAAAGCAGACGAGGGGGAGGCACCCAGACGCCCTGCTTTCAGTGGCCAGGAAGAAGAATCCTGTCGCTGCTTTCTCTTGCATCCACGACAGCGCCTAGCACGTGCCGCAATCGCTTCCTTTGGTCTCGCAGGTCTCCTGGATAGTACGGAAGTCTGCGAAGACCTGGAGGGGACGCACTTCGCTACCCTGGCTGAGTGCAACCAGGTGCATTTCTTCTCGCATTGAAGTAAGAATAATAACAACGGCGAAGGGTGTTATAGTAACGGTGCAGTAAGTCATTCCCCCAAACGTGTAGCCGATGTTTTTAACAAACCTGCACTAAAACATTTAAAAAGCTGAAGGCAAACTTGTGTACTTGTGAAAAGCCTGGATTGTTTTTCATCGGAGAGGTGTGGGAAGTCTTGCGGGTGCGGAGGGGACAGCGTGCCAGGCGGAGACGCCGATTACTGATGCTTTCTGAGGAGCAGGAGGAGTAGAATGGCGCTGATGAGAATGCAGAGGGTGAAGACGGTTGGTACGACGATCTCGGTCACCATTTCCATGTGAGTGGCCAAAGGCTCTGCAGTGGGCGGGGGGGGGGGGGGGACACAGAGAGAGAGAGAGAGAGCGCCCGATCAGAGCAAATCTCTGCAACATTGACGATGGCGTATTTTATCGTTTCTGGCTGTGCTATAAGCCAGTGGCCACAGCTACCCAAAGCGTGTCAGAAACCAAGTTTGTACAGCCCTACATTTTTTGTCTCGGGGGTTGGGGGGGGCGTGCACTAAGAGTCTATTAAGCGTGCGAGTGCTCAAAGGGTGACGAAAAACAGTTGGCGCTTACCATGAATTAGCCTGAGCATTTTAGCAGCAGTTTTCCGCTGTTCTTCTGGTTTTTCAAGGGAGGGAAAAGAGAACTGTCAAAAGCACTCTTTGGAAAGCACTAGCCCCCTTGAGCAGCTATGCATCCCTGCCACGTGCAGGACGCCTAGCAGTTGCCCCTGAGTGGCAAGCTGTACCCACCCTTTTCCCTCACTGCTTGCGCTGTCCTGGGAGAGGTGTGCCGTGTCTCCCTAACAGGAGGCTCGATGCACCTCTGCTTGTGTCCCTTCAGCCTCCAGGAGGGGGGGTGATATGCATACGTCCACACCCACCACAGCCTGGTATATGGGGTTGGGGGTTGACTGCTGAAGCTCACTGGGTAACCTTGAGCCCACCTCACAGGGTTGTTGTGAAGGTAATGTGTAGCCTGGTACCCTCTGTGTTTCTTGGAGCAAGATGGGGAGAATGCGCTGAATGCGCAGATGCGCTGAAACAACTTTTGAAGACTTCTGCAGAAACAGGAAACGGGTGAGGTGCCTCCTGTTTGGCAAACTGCATTGCAGAGCCAAAGGTAGCCTTTGCACTTGAGGAATACCGTGCTATCTATCAAACTTGATTTACTGAGCTTAGGAGTCACACCCGGACTGTCTAACGTTTGGACTGAAACCTAACCTGAACAGTAGACCTCTGTTATAAGTACTCCAAATCTACGTTTCAACTATTCCAATCCTACGTTTCGGCTTCATCTGAGCTTCTGTGGTGAGGAAGAGCGATAGCACCTGGGGCAGTGTCAAATTATGGCATGCAAGCGAGGAAGAGAAGGCGTAAAGTTACCTGTCACAAGAAGCTGGCTGCTCGAAGAACAGATATCAGCGACCTGGTGATGCCAGCTAGCCACCTGTCAAGTAGAACTGTCGTTAATCCTGCAGGGGCAGAGCTGGCAAATGCCTTCGCCACCCCACCCACCCTTCGTCTCCATGACCGGGCTGCAGATTGGTGTAAGCAAGATGTGTTGCCACAGAGGTTGCTGGTGGGCCAAGAAGCAGCAAATTAGGACCTTGAGTGGCTGAGGAGTGAGAAGAGAGGAGATTGGATTTATACACGGCCCTTCACTACCCGAAGGAGTCCCAGAGCGGCTCACAAACTCCTTTCCCTTCCGCTCCCCACAACAGACACCCTGTGAGGTAGGCGGGGCTGAGAGAGCTCTTCCGAGAACTGCTCTTGAGAGAACAGCTCTGAGAGAACTTGTAATTGACCCCGGCTGGCTGCATGTGGAGGAGTGAAGAATCAAACCTGGTTCTCCTAGGTTAGGGTCTGCGCTCCTAACCACTACACCAAACCGGAGTGAGAAGGATAAGCAGCTCCCCTGTTAGCTGCCTCCGAGAAACTTTCCCTCCCTAAATAGTCACTTGGGGTAGCTGAAGAACCTCTGCAAAGGGGGCTCTGCTTTGGGAGTGACTGGCAGCTCTGTGATGGGCATAGTAAAGCTTTTTTGGGGGGGGGGTGCGTGTTCTTGTGTGGGAGCATGTATGCTTGCAAGCCTGAAATTCACAGTGACTTCTGGCGACCCCTAGTAGGGCAAGGAGATAGGTGGGGCTGAGAGAGCTCTCCCGAGGACTGCCCTTGAGAGAACAGCTCTGAGAGAACTTGTGACTGACCCAAGGTCACTCCAGCAGCTGCATTTGGAGGAGTGGGGAATCAAACCCGGTTCTCCCAGATTAGAGTTTGTGCTCTTAACCACTACACCAAACTGGCCCCAGTGAGTACTTACATAGACGTTCATGTCTATACAATTCTCAAGGTTTAGCCTGGCCGACACATACAGAGGCGCTGAAATATGCCCTACTAGAATGTTGGGGGTGGTGTGGTTTTTGGTGTCTTGGCAACCTTAATAAAAGTGTAGGGTCAGCACATTTTTTTTTGTCCTTTTAACCCAATTTCACTGCAGTGGCCAGGTTTTCTGACTATGCTGTAGTGCTGATTCTGTGTGAGCATCTGTGAGAGGCAATGCTACAGAATTTAGATTTTTTTAAAAACTTGGATGTAATGATGAACCGCAGGACAAACTGTAATAAAAGAATCCCAGTTCTGGATCATTTAATCTGTCGTGGTAACCCTGATGTTTTGCTTCAGTTCTATTTTTCGACTTCTGGTTACTTCCACGACCATAATCCTATTGCATTGTTTATTGAATGTCTCATCCATCCATTGTATTGACTCTCTCGGTGTAATCCACCCCGAGTCCAAGTGAGAAAGGCAGACGATAACGTAAATAAAATAGACCTATATGCAACTTTGATGGAAACTTGGTAGCTGAGTTTGAGAGGAATTGGACCCTTGCCCCATGTGAGTGACTGGGTCAAGATGGACTTAATGCTTTAATCATGGCTCTCTTTGCTCTGGGTCTAAAACCCCACAGAACGTTTTCCCGTAAAGCACAAATTAGCAGTAAGCCGCCTTACCTCCTTCGCATTAGGAAATCCATTTGCTTTGATGATTTTTTTATAGTATTGAACGGATGCTTTTGGATATCGGGGTTTGTTCAGGTTTTGAAAATCGACATAATAGAGTCCAAATCTCTCAGAGTAGCCTCGGTTCCATTCAAAGCTATCCAGCAGAGACCACACCGTGTAGCCCTGGACGTTAACCCCGTCTTTGATGGCTGGGGGGATAAAGGTTTTTTTCATTAACTGGGATAACGATAGCAGGACCCGTGTGGACATATTTGATTAGTTAAGTTAAATTTCACCTTTTAGCATCTCATTAATATACCCCTTTAAATAGTCTGTTCTCCAGTCGTCGCATAGTTGAGCACAGGACAACTTTTCCGAAATGCCGTTCTCCGTCACGTAAATTAGCGGGTTCCCGTATTGTACCTAGAGACAAAGGGAGAAGCTTCATTGCTGGTATCTGACAAAGGGAGTTTTGACTCTCAAAAGCTTATGACCTGAAGACCTTGCTGGTCTCCCAACACGCTCCTGGACTTGAATCCAGCTGTTGTACTGCAGACCAGCCCGCAGTGCCGTCCGAAATGATCTTCACGGTTGGTCGTATACTGAAGAGGATGCGGATTTGTCTCGAATAATCTGTTCTGAAGCTTCATTGCAACTGGTGCGGGGTCCACTTTACGGCACTGAAAATTGAGCCAGCCGGTACACGTCTCTTTAAGGACAGCTGTGCAGCTTCAAGGTAACTCAAGTATGTGTGGATACCGAATGTAGTTCTAACATGAGATGAAATCACTGGATGTGGGTGGGCCATCAACTAGAAACCTACCGGCATCCCAACCTCTTGTCGCATATCAATGGGATGATCATTCATAGTTGCCCTCCAAATGGCAATTGTGGTTGTGAAGCCATCTTATTTTTTTGAGAGAGAGATTCAGGGGGGTCGCTGTGTTGGTCTGAAGCAACAGAGCAAAGTTTGAGTCCAGTGACACCTTTAGGATCAACCAAGTTTAATTCTGGGTATAAGATTTTGTGTGCATGCATGGGTATCTGAAGAAGTGTGCGTGCACACAAAAGCTTATACCCAGAATTAAACTTGATTGGTCTTAAAGGTGTCACTGGACTCAAGCTTTGTTTTTTTTTGAGAGAGAGAGAGAGCCATCTATCATGAAATTACAGGCCAGCCATCCTTTGAGAAGGCGGTCCTAAATCCTGGCTGTTGTCTATGTATGTATGTATGTATGTAACATTAATTGGTTTTGTGATAATGGCCGACTAGCAGGTGAATGTGGAACTTGTTACACTGAAAACCGTTCAAAGCGACAGATGTTAATGGCCTGGTGCTAGTTCAGATGCAAGTCAACTTTTTGGTGCTGCAGCCGCTTTGTTTAGAAAATTTATATATCACCTAGGCCAGTGGTTCTCAACCTTCCTAATGCCGCGACCCTTTAATACCGTTCCTCATGTTGTGGTGACCCCCAACCAAAAAATTCTGCCAACACACACAACAACGAAGCTACTTTTTCAGATGTTTTCTCTTGCATGGCAGTTAGCACCAAACAACTTTAATACAGACTTTAGACACACATATATTTGCAAGCTAGTCCCACCAAGACACAACAAACACTCAGGCTTCAGACTTACTTTTCTTCAACAGAAGATGCCATGAGAAAACGAAGGTAGGTGGGGGGGAGAGGCTGTTGCAGGTAGGGGGGAGAGAGAGAAAGGGGGAAGAGGGGGGAAAGAGAGAGAAAGGGGGAAGAGAGAGAGAAAGGGGAAGAGAGAGAGGGGAGAGAGAGAGAAGGAAGAGAGAGAGAAGGGTGGGGGAAGAGAGAGGGGGGAAGGAAGGTAGGTAGGTGGGGGGGCTTTTGTCACCTTTCCTGGGCTACACTTTGGTGTGGAGCCTAGGGAAGGCAGGGGGCGGCTTTTGCTGCCTTTCCTGGGCTCTGCGCTTCGGCGTGGAGCCCAGGGAAGGTGACGATGAAGCGCCCTAAAGGTGGCGGCGGGGAGGGGGAGCAGCAATTGACTTACCTGCTGGCTTCTTCCTCCTCGTGGCCCCTGCTGGAAGGGCTGCTGGAAGCAGGGGGCGGGGCTCCGGCCCCAACCAACTCCTGCTCTTTGCCCTTAAAGGGAAAACTGCCTTTGAGGGCAAAGAGCTGGGAGGCCAGACCTCGCACTGGATTGAGCGCGGGGCCCTTTCCTGCAGGAGGGGAGGGGAGGGGCAGGCTCGGACACCAGCCAGCAACCCCTGTGAGATGGTCATTCGACCCCAAAAGGGGTCCCGACCCACAGGTTGAGAACCGCTGACCTAGGCAGATCTGCTTGAGGCAGCTCACACCAATAAAACAAAACCAAGCAGACAAGAAAAACACACTGTAGCAATCAAAACATCATTGCAACAACCCAAGCCATTTAAAAAACAAATGCATTCAATGAAAGTAAGCCAAGGCATAAAAACAAAAAATGGCCAATCTAGAGACTAGGAGCAAGCCCTAAAACAGCCGGGGGAAAAATAGGAGCCATTGGTAAAAAGCCATTTTGTTGGCAATTTTTTATATTTTTTTGTGTGTGTGTGTGTGCACCTGGAAAGTTATGGTGACCTCTGGTGACTGACCTCCTCCTGGGGGGTCTGGAGGATATTCAGAGGTGGCTGAATAAAGCCTGCCCCTGCCTCTCGATTGCTGGTATTCCTTGGAGGTCTCCCAAGTACTTGCTGGGGTCAACCCTGCTTAGCTTCCATGATCTGATAAGATCAGGCTTTCCTGGACTATCCAGGTAAGGGCAAGAGCAAAGTTTTGGTTGGCACTTAAAAGACAGCAGTGTAGGCGCCAGACTAGCCTCAGGGGAGGGTATTCCAAAGGTGAGGTGCCACCACTGAAGAATCCCTGTCCTTGGTGGCCACCCACCAAGGCAGAGGCAGAGAAAGCAGGGCTGGAGAAGAAGGTCTTAGCTGATGGGCCGGGCAGTGTGGGAGGAGCCAGTCCTTCAGCTCTTTGAGTAAGGGACACGTGTTTGAGTCAATCTTCCACATGCCGTGATGTCAGAAGCTTCTTCCACCTTCAGACAAAAGTTCGCCCCGAAAAGAGCAAGACTCTTCAACTAAAGAAGCCCAAGTTACCTTGACAAAGTTGAGTATCCTCCGGAAGCCCCAGGGCACAGAATATAGCCACCTGGACCCGGACTCGGGCCACCTGGGATCCACCAATTCCACCAAGTTGCGATCGGTGAAATAAGTCCATCCTGGAGGGGCGTAGCTCTTCTGGGAAATGTAATAGGTGGTGAAATGGCTGATTCCTAGGAAGTCCGCAGTGCCTTTAATGTAGTTTTTCTCTTGCACTGAAAAAGCTGGGAGTCTTGACGGTATTCCTTGTTCGGCGCTCTTTTTACCTATCCAGGCAAAACGTAGAAGAGAAAAGGCGTGTGATGCTGGTAACGGGACTCTGAAACGGCCTTGCAGTGGCCTAGGAGTGGTGACTGTTCAAACCACAGCGTCTGTGTGACGGCCAAGCTTTTCAGGAGCCCTCTGTCCTTTCTGTTGAGTCATTAATGCCTCACCAGGTGGGCCTTCTGAACTTCAGAATGCAAAGGGCTAAATGAATAGCACCTTTCGTAGAAAAAGAGGTGCAGGAGCTCATTAGCATAACTCATTAGCATATGCCACGTCCCCTGACATCACCGGAAGTCAGATGTCAGAAAAGGAATGTCAGTTTCAGCACCGTTATACCCTATGGGCCATTGAAATCAATGGCAAAAACTCATAGGGTATATGAGGGGCTGGAGGAAAGGGGGTTTGAGGGAGAGGCTCCAAACTTGCAGGGTAGCTGCTGGGGCCTCTCCTCGAAATACCCACCGAGTTTCAAGAAGATTGGACCACGGGGTCCAATTCTACGGGCCCCCAAACAGGTTGTCCCATCCCCTCCATTGTTCTCTATGCTGGGAAAAAGTGTTACTTTTTTAAAATTTTACTTTTTAAAAATTTAATTTTTTTTTAAAAAGCCCTTTTAAAAAATTTCAAGGTTTTTAAAAAGCCACTATAAATGACACCACCCACATCACGTGACTTACCTACATACTCCTTCATAACTCCAAGATAGTCCCCATGGTAGAGCGGGTAGAGCTACCCTGCAAGTTTGGAGCCTCTCCCTCAAACCCCCTCCCCTCCAGTTGCTTTTAAAGTTGCCGCTGAATTTCGGTGGCAATTCGGCAGCGGGCCGAATCAGATCAGAGAATCTGATCAGAGAATCTGATTCGGCCCGTTGGCTGACCTAGCGGCCACTCCTGAGCTGGCGGAGCTTTGCTCCGCCTCGCTCCGGCCCCAACGGACCCCTGCTCATAAGCTGCCACTAGTTGGAGCTACTAACTGTAGTAGACTGCCATGAGAAATACTAGAAAAGCAAAAGTCAGGTAGCACCTTAAAGACTTAGAAAATTTGGAGCACAGTAGGAGCTTTTGTGAGTCACTGCTCACTTCTTCAAACACAGCTAGAATGGGAGTCCATCTGTCCTATTTATTTATTTATTTATTTATTTATTTAATTTATACCCCGCCCTCCCTGCAAGCAGGCTCAGTTAAAGTTATACCCCTCAGTTATACCCCTGAAGCAGCTTTGGCACAGAAATCCTTAACAGGTCAATGAGTTAGAACTGGGTCCCCAACGTTTTTCATCCTGTGGGCACCTTTGGAACTCTGGCCCAGCATGGTGGGTACAGCCACAAAATGGCTGCCACAGGAAACGGAGCCAGCCACAAAATGGCTGCCACAGCTTACCTTCATTCACACAGTAAAGATCCGTGTACTGTGGTGGCCACGGCTGTCCACAACAGACACCTTGTGAGGTAGGTGGGGCTGAGAGCTCTGACAGAAAGTGCTCTTTCAAGAACACCTCTGAGAACTGTGACTTGACCCAAGGTCATCCAGCAGCTGCAAGCGGAGGAGTGGGGAATCAAACCCGGTTCTCTCAGATTAGAGTCCGCGCACTTAACCACTACACCAAACTGGTGCTCAGAGCAGTGATACTTAATGGTTATCCTGCTGTCAGTGGACTCTCTTAACGGGGGAGCTAAATCTTCACTGAACTATACCACATCACTCTCCATCTGCCTACATCGTAGCCCTTTTAAAAAATCTCAAGGTTTTTCAAGAGCCACTATAAATGACACCACCCACATCACGTGACTTACCTACATACTCCTTCATAACTCCAGGATAGTCCCCATGGTAGAGCGGGTTTGCAAACCATCCCAGGGAAAACTGCATGTATCTCTCCGCTACTTCGACATCAACCTTGCTGCTCAGATCAATGGGTTCCCCCCAGGCGCTGTGTAAAGAGATCCCAACCAGGCCTTAAAACAAAGGGGCACAGAGTGCGTCAGTTATCCACCTGGGAGACACCTCATCCTATGCCGAGCTGTTTGCTTTGCGGCCAAACTGCGGACAGTTACCTTGTTGCTGACGGCGCCATTTCTTCTGATAAGAGTGCCAGACTTCCGCGTGGGCCTGTGGATAGAAGTGGCCAATGAGGAAGAGACGGGGCTTAAAGAAGCAGGGACCACAGGCACGAACACACGAAACTTGCCTTGTACAGAATCAGACTGAGTAGAAGGCCAACAATTAAAACTTACATGTATAAATCATATGTAAAAAGACATGTCTTTATCTGTGAAGAATTAAAAAAACATGTAAGGGTCCAGTCATACCTCATGTACAAATCCCAAAATTGTATATACACAAGAGCCAATGGACTTGACCTGATGCGTTTCAGCCTGTTAGGGCCTTCTTCAAAGACAATGAGGAACAAATTGACTTATACCACAATACAATTCTACAACATGGATATTTGTTTGTTCGTTTATTTTATTTCTTCACATTTATAGCCCGCCCTTCCCAGAAGCGGGCCCAGGGTGGGTAACGATATATCATTTATAGAAAAAAAATGTTAATAGAATAACATTACAATTTAAACATCTTCATAAATATTATAAAAGGGTGGTCTCAGCAATAACAAAAAAAATCCCCCCCCCCCCCCCCGGTTGTGGGAGGTTTCTGGCTAGAGCCAGATACAAAATGGACCACAAAGGAATTGTTCCAGAGTGAAATTACTAGGCATAGAATGAAAGTATAAATGAGGCCTCCCAAGATCCAGTCATATGCCAAATGATATTTCATTGATAATAATTTCTGGTCCAGAAAGTGCCTTTCAATAGCTGTTCAGTCCAAGCCAAAGTGTCCCTTTAGCTTGGGCAAGGTTGTCCCTTTAGCAAAGAGTTTACTCTACAAATTTAGAGTCCGGTGTCCAGTGGCACCTTTAAGACAAACAAAGGTTTATTCAAGGTGTGAGCTTTCGTGTGCAAGGCACACTTTTTCAAATAATCTGTATTTGAAAAAGTGTGAATGCACACGAAAGCTCATATCTCGTTGGTCTTAAAGGTGCCACTGGACACAACTCTAAATTTGTTCTACTGCTTCAAACCAACACGACTGACTAACTGGTTCAGTCTGCAGGCCAGGCAGATGCTCTTTCACTGAGCTCCAGCCCCTCTTTACAGCGCCTCAGGCGGAGGTCTTCATATCACCTCCTGCCTGTTTCATTTAACAGGAGATGCTAGAGATTGAACCTGTGACCTTCTGCATGCCAAGCAGATGCTCTGCCACTGAGCCACAGGGTTTAAGGCTGAGGTCTTTCTCATCAACACCTGTCTGGTCCTTTTAACTGGAGATTGAACCTGCGACCTTCTGCATGCCAAGCAGATGCCCTAGCACTGAGCCACGGCCCCTCTCTACGGCTCTCCAGGGTCTCAGGCTGAGGTCTTTCCCATCACTGCCTGGTCTTTAACTGGAGATGCCGGAGATTGAACCTGCGACCTTCTGCATGCCAAGCAGATGCTCTACCACTGAGCCACAGCCCCTCTTTACAGCTCTCCAGGGTCTCAGGCGGAGGTCTTTCCCATCATCTCCTGCCTGGTCCTTTTAACTGGAGATGTTGGGTATTGAACCGGGGACCTTCTACATGCCTAGCAAAGGCTCTTCCACTGAGCCACGGCCCCTCTTTACAGCTCTTCAGGGTCTCAGGCGGAGGTCTTTCCCATCACCTGCTGCTTGGTTCTTTCAACTGGAGATGCCAGGGGTTGAACCCGGGACCTTCTGCCTGCCAAGCAGAGGCTCTCCCACTGAGCCACAGCCCCTCCTTACAGCTCTCCAGGGTCTCAGGCGGAGGTCTTTCCCATCACTGCCTGGTCTTTAACTGGAGATGCCGGAGATTGAACCTGCGACCTTCTGCATGCCAAGCAGATGCTCTACCACTGAGCCACAGCCCCTCTTTACAGCTCTCCAGGGTCTCAGGCGGAGGTCTTTCCCATCACCTCCTGCTTGGTCCTTTTAACTGGAGATGCCGGAGATGGAACCGGGGACCTTCTGCGTACCTAGCTGAGGCTCTGCCACTGAGCCACAGCCCCTCCTTACAGCTCTCCAGGGTCTCAGGCGGAGGTCTTTCCCATCACTGCCTGGTCTTTAACTGGAGATGCCGGAGATTGAACCTGCGACCTTCTGCATGCCAAGCAGATGCTCTACCACTGAGCCATGGCCCCTCTCTACGACTCTCCAGGGTCTCAGGCTGAGGTCTTTCCCATCACCTACTGCCTGGTCCTTTTAACTGGAAATGTTGGGTATTGAACCGGGGACCTTCTGCATGCCTAGCAAAGGCTCTTCCACTGAACCACAGCCCCTCTTTACAGCTCTTCAGGGTCTCAGGCTGAGGTCTTTCCCATCACCTGCTGCTTGGTTCTTTCAACTGGAGATGCCAGGGGTTGAACCTGGGACCTTCTGCATGCCAAGCAGAGGCTCTGCCACTGAGCCACAGCCCCTCTTTGCAGCTCTCCAGGGTCTCAGGCGGAGGTCTTTCCCATCACCTCCTGCCTGGTCCCTGTTAACTGGAGATGCCTGGGACCCTCTGTAGGCTCTACCACTGAACCATGGCTCTTTTCAGTGGGATGTCTTCGTCAGTGCAGATGGGAAACTTTGCGATCACAGACATTTCCTAATGCTTCACAGGGATGCATCATTATAATATGAGGAAGTCCTATAGGAAAGAGTATTCCCAGCCTGTTGAGTGGATGCCCAGATATCCAGTGCTGGGGGGGACACCTGCAGGGACCAGGTGTTGCCCATATTGGTATAGTGCTCTGGAGAAAGGGGAGCATGGGTCTCTTGCCACTTGGGCAATGTCTGCAAAGAACCACCGTTCAGCTTGTTAGAATGGTCGGCTTCCAGCACTGCAGGCCCTCTCCGGAAACACATCATTCCCCCCAGCTCACATGGTTCCTTCTTATGCATGTAACTGGGGTAGTGTGGGACTAACCTGTGGGTCATTCACAGTACTGTGAATTCAGCGTACGATCCCTGTTTAATGGCAGTTCAGAGGGGTTGTTTTTTTTTTACCTTGATTATGTGATGCGCTGCTTTATAAGCTCCACCCGGGCCCAGCTTCAGGCCTGGTGCGTGCCGCCCGGTTTCGTACCCTTCTTCAGCAATTGCCTGGGAAACAGGAGGTGTGCATTATGGTAATTCTGCACGGTTGAAGAAAGGGCATCACATATCAATTTAGCAAATCAAAGGGTGGAAGGGCCGGGCTGCATTGTCCATTCACCCAAACGTTTGACGTAAAATACGCAGTCCGAGTCTCTGCATGTTTGCTCCAAAGTAAATCCCCTTTTTTTTCAAAGGAGGAGACTGGATTTATACCCCGCCCTTCACTCGGAGTCCCAGAGTGGCTTACAATCTCCTTCCCTTCCCCTTCCCACAACAGCCACCCTGTGAGGTCGGTGGGGCTGAGAGAGCTCTGAGAGAACTTGTGATTGACCCAAGGTCACCCAGCTGGCTGCATGTGGAGGAACGGGGAATCAAACACAGTTCTCCCAGATTAGAGTCCACTGCTCTTAACCGCTACACCAAACTGGCTTAACAATATATGGGTTCTGGCCAGTTGGAAGTGCTGTTTTAGATTTGCCGAAGGTCTAGGGTCTAGAGTCCAGACAATCCCCCAGAATATTAGACTCTTCAGATTTGATCAGCACTGCCCACCTCACGAGTGCCGTGGAATTGAAACCCTCCTCTGTGCCATAACTGAATGGCCGTGGTGGGCTGTGTTGGGGGGGAGGGTATGCCATTTGAGAAGTCCGGCTGTGACACATTAGACACGCAGGCAGCAGGCACATGGATCTATTTGCCTGCTTTGTCAGTTGCTCTAAGTCCTTGCATTGGGAGGGCGAATCCATTGGGAACAGTGGCTTACCCAAGGGTTGCTAAAAGTAATCCAGTGTTTCACGCGATCCCCAAAGCTCTCAAAGCACAGATCTGCATAATCTTTAAAATAACGTGTCATGCTTATGTTCTGCCATCCGCCATATTTTTGTTGAAGAGCCTGCGAGCACAAACATTTTGAAAAGTCATGCATGGGACTTCGGCTGAACACCTGCTGTTTCCTTGTGGTTTGCGAATAGTGGCTCTTGCCTGCCCTCCCCACCCCTGTAAACTGACATTGTAAGAATCGCTTTATTCACACCTGTGGCAGATCCCAGTAGTAGAGGGTTACAATGGGAATGATCTTGTTTGCCAATAAGGCGTTAATTGTATCGTTGTAGAATCCTATGCCTTCCTGGTTCACTTTCTCTGCTGTAGAGACAAAGAAGAAGAGAAGAGATTGGATTTATACCCCACCCTTCACTCAGAGCAGTTTACAATCTCCTTTCCCTCCCCACAATAGACACCCTGTGAAGGTGGGGCTGAGAGAGCTCTTTTGAGAACAGCCCTTGAGAGAACAGCTCTGAGAGAACTTGTGACTGACCTAAGGTCACCCAGCAGCTGCATGTGGAGGCGTGGGGAATCAAACCCAGTTCTCCCAGATTAGAGTCCCCACTCCTTACCACTACACCAGACTGGAGAAACAGCTAGATTCCAGTCCAGGAGCACCTTAGCCACCAAAAATATTTTCAGGCTATGAGCTTTCCATAGTCAGAACTCATACCCAGGAAACCTTGGTCTTTAAGGTGCTCCGAGACTCAAACCTACCTGTTCTATTGTAGACCAGGATGGCTATCTGATGAAGAAAATTTTGACTCTTGGAATCTTGTACCCCAAAAAACCTTTTTGATCTCTAGGGAACTACTGGACTCAAATCCAACTCTCAATTGGCATTTAAATAAAATTCTCCCCCCCCCCCTTCCAAACAAATGGGCCAGGATCCAAAGAGCTGCAAACTTTCATTAACCATCTACCTGCCATATCATGTACTACTTCTAGAACAGTGGTTCTTAACCTGGGTTCGATCGAACCCTAGGGGTTTGGTGAGTCAGTCTCAGGGGTTCGGTGGGGCCTCCAACTTAGTACGATTACTAAGTACTAAGAATTATTTTTCACTAAAGTAGGGTTCGGTGAATGCGCATATGAAACTGGTGGGGTTCGGTACCTCCAACAAGGTTAAGAACCACTATTCTAGAACCTCTTCCAACATCAAGAGGTTTCGTGAGCAGTGGTGGGTGTGTCCGTATCAAGTTTCAGCAACATGCTAACCCCCACCCCACCCCATGCACACATACCCTGGGGCTTGCAGAACGAGTTACACAGTTCTTTGGACCCTTGCCGTGAAAACCGCAATTTTAAAAATACGTGGCCAACATAACAACACGTTCCTCTCTCCCTTTCCCTTAGTGTCCAGGCAAGCTTGAGTGTTGCTATAATGTGGGGAGCAGACTAAATAACTTGCTCCAGGCAATCTGCTTTTGCACAGAAGATGGTCTAATCACCATGTTTCCAGTTGTGGGGAAATATCGGCAAGCGTCATGCTTACATTTAATACCCGTGGGCAGCAGACGGGGCCAGGAAATAGAAAACGAATAGTGGTTGACTTTCAGTTCTTTTAGCAGCTGGATGTCATCCTAGAAGAAGGAATCCAAGGATGAAAAACATTAATTTGTTAAAAAAAGAATTCCAAGACTCTTGCTACAGGTTGAGATTTTCCAGGCTAAGTCAGCGTCCCCCGAGCCGATCTTGATCCTGGATTTGCTGCAAATCAATATGTTTATCCCCCCGCCACAAAAAGGAGTGCTCATCGTACCTTAATCTTATGGTAGCTTTCACAGGCCGAATCTGCGGTGTGGTTCCTGAACACCTTTCCCCCTTCGTGCCCGAAAGCATCCCAGATACTCTGGCCTTTCCCGGCCTTGTCCCAAGCCCCCTCCGTTTGGCAGGCCGAACTGCCGACGCCCCAAAGGAACCCTGAAGATATTGAACAAAGAGGACGGCAGGAAGGGAATGTTGGCCTTCCGAAAAAATAATCTTTTGTGAAACTGTAAGATGTATTCTGTTTCAGCGTTACCCCCCTTTCAATTATTCCCGGGTGTTAGCCAGGTTAGCCTGTGGCAGCCAAAATAACAGTCATCCTATGGCAATCAGTTCATCGTTCATCTGGGTATGTTATTTTGGCTTTTCAGAGTAGTGTCTACTCATCTTCCTACCAGCAGGCAAGTGTTTGTTTTCAGTGCCGTGTGCAATAGCCTAATTTGCAAGAGGTGATCTTAGCTGGACTTTTATCAGTTCTCTCCTCTGATAACTCTGGGGAAGGGAAGAAGAGAGAGAAGCAAGGGGTCTTTTGGGGGAAAGATGAGTAGCGGGGTCTGTTGCAGAAGGTGTCCTTGTGTAGTGGTTAGAGTGTCAGGCTTGGATCTGGGAGGCCCAGGTTCAAATTCCCACACTACCATGGAAGCAGTCAGAGTGACCTTGGGCTAGGCCCACACTTTCAGCCTAACCTATTGCACAAGGGTGTTGTGAGGAAAAAATGGTGGAAAGGTGATCATGTAAGCTGTTTCCCATTGGAGAGAAAGGTGAGGTATATTAAGTAAGTAATAGAGTGACAAGGGTCCCAGAATTCCTGCTTTCAAGGGATGGAGTTTGGGTAACCTCGGCTAAGATTTCAGTTTAGAGAGACCTGAGCTAAATGGGCGTCTGTGAAAACTACGGTCCTGCAACCCGATGACTCCACAATCTCTCCCAAACCAGCTAAACAGGAAATAATCACCTTTGGGGAAAGTGCTGTAATAGAAGGAACCGGGACTCTGCCTATTCCAGGAGAAGTCCTCCGCAGAGGTTAGAACCAGAGTCAATCCGAGCAGGCACCATGCTCTTGAGACACCCGTCCACACCACCATTGCCAAATGCAGACGACTGTCCAAGCCTCCACCTAATTGAACAAAATACTCCTGGTGAGTGTGCACGTGAGCAGCATCCCGCCCAGCCGACATTAAGGCCTTCCCTCTGGCTACCTGTTAGGAATTAAGTGGGATGAAACTTCTTCTGCTGGCGTCTCATCCTCTCCAGACGTCCATTTCTGCTAGTGGCCGGCAGGACACTCGAGGGAAATTCCCACCACCTGTTGACCAGAGACTGTTTCTGAGCACGGAGGTTCGGTGCAGTTTTCCCCAGTAGGAAAATATCAACAACTCTGCTCACACATGACTTGTCTCATCTTTCTCTCTCTTTTGTCCCGTTTTTTACTTTTGCCTTCCAGGCGCATAACTAACAAGCAGGGCCTGCAAAGACCCACGGTACCATCCTAAGTGGAGTTAACTCCCTTCTCAGTCCATTGAAGTTATTGGGCTGAAAAGGGCAGCACTCTGTTCAGGATTGCCCTACTAACTCCCCCACAGTTGCCCGCTTTCTTTTTTTTGTGTGTGTGTGTAACTATTTATAAATTTTTCAATTCAATGTAAAGCACGTATCAAATAACAGTGAATATTTCAACAAGTAACAGTATACCGTTAAAAAAAAAAATTAGGAACGCTTATACTGATTTATTATTCAGTGTCATAAATACTTTGTACACATTCAATAGAAGGCAAAGGTGCTGTACGGGAATTTAAGAAGTTTGCTGTTGCCAGGAAAAACTTGACCTGCTTGCTTTCTGTGCGCGAGGCCGCTGCCCCTGACACTTTAAACAGAAAATCTATGAAAACAACAGTGCCACTAGTACATGCTCGGACACAAAGAAGCCTCCGTAGTTAACGAGGACATTCGTAATGACACATCCATGCCCTGTCCTGATCCACAGGCCTGTCCACAGATCAAGAAATACAATGAAATACTGCTGATTTCCCTGCTAGTTAGAAAAACTCGCTCTCCCACATCGTTTTCGGCGGCTCGCTCTGTCTTTCTCTCTTACCTGCTCCCTCTTCTTCACACGCTGCTCTGGTAGACGGAGACCGCCTGGGTTGCCGGAGGTTTACCCGAGCATTCGGAACAGATTCGCCTTCCCAGAATTTTCGCATTGCTCTACGGGCAGCCTCTCGCACAGGGTGGAAATTTCTAGCCGCAAAACAAACAAACTGTTTGGCCGGCTCAAAGCGAAAAGGGCCGACAATACAGAACAATCCCTCTTCTTTGGCTATTGACGCAGCAAAGGGTTTTTTTTTTTGCTTAGCTGTACAGATCCTTTATTTCCCCCCCGCAAAGGATGCTTCTGCTCACTTGGTAAGCAAAGTTCAATAACTGGGGGCCCCCAGAGGCAGCACCCAGCAGTGGCTGATGAACATAAACGGAGCAGTCTTCTACTGAATCAGATCATTGGTCCATCACGGTCAGTACTCTCTGCTCTGATTGGCAGTGGCTCTCCAGGGTCTCAAGCTGAGGTCTTTCATATAACCTACAGCCTGGTCCTTTCAACTGGAGTTGCCAGGAGTCGAACCTGGGACCTTCTGCATGCCAAGCAGAGGCTCTGCCTCCGTGCCACGGCCCCTCTCCCTGTTGAGTCGCATGTCACTTGCTTTCAGGGCTGGGCTCCAATGAATGCCCTGTTCGTTTAATTATGGAAGAAAGGAGAAGATATTGGATTTATACCCCACCCTTCACTACCCAGAGGAGTCTCGGAGTGGCTTACAATCTCCTTCCCCTCCCCACAACAGACATCCCTGTGAGGTGGGTGGGGCTGAGAGAGCTCTTTCGAGGACTGCCCTTGAGAGAACAGCTCTGAGAGAACTGTGACTGACCCAAGATCACCCAGCAGCTGCATGTGGAGGCGTGGGGAATCAAACCTGATTCTCCCAGATTAGAGTCCGCACTCCTAGCCACTACACCAAACTGGCTCTCTGCGTTATATGACGAAAGGCCAGGGCTGTTCAACCGTGCCACGCAGATAACATGACAGGAGAGAGAGAGAGAGCAAATTCCACCAGTGAACAGCTTTTATTGACACTGATATTGGAATTGGGGACCATGAAAGTGAGGCTGACCAGAAGAAAGGCCTGTTTCAAACTCAAGGGCATCCAGCGAAGCTAATGGGCTGTAGGCTGAAGATGGTCAAAAGGGAATACTACTTTACACAACAAGTGATTAAGATGTGGAATTGGCTGCCAGCAGATGTAGTGATGGCCACAGGCATAGACGGCTTTAAAGAGGGATTAGACAGATTTCTCTAGGAGAGGCTTATCAGTAGTCCCTAGCCACGGTGACTAAAGAGAACCTCCATGTTCAGAAGCAGTCAACCTCTGAATCCCAGCGCCAGGAGGCAACCTCTGGAAGGCCTCAGCTTCTATGCCCTGCTGTTGGACTTCCAGAGGGACTGGTAGACTTGCTGTGTGAAAGAGGATGCTGGACTAGATGGACCTTCACTGGTCTGATCCAGCAGGGCTCTTCTGATGTTCAGAGGAAAGGAAGGCTTTAGGGGAGTTGTTTGTTATGCAAATACTGGGATTTGTTTCTCTCCATTCGAGTTGTGACTATGATAGTGGATGATCTCTGAGCATTTGGTAGTAAGCTGCCCTGCCCAGGAAACACTGATTTTGATGTATGATGATGGATGATTTTTTAAATGGTAAGTGTTTTTCTCTTGAAAGGATCTGACAGGACTCGTCATTTACTGGCTTAGAAGGATGCTCCATTCTTTTTTTAATTTATTTACCTCGTCACCCAGTGGGGACCCAAGGTGCCTTACGCTGTTCTCCTGTCCTCCATTTTATTCTCACAACAACCCTGTGAGGTAGGTTAGGCCGAGAGTGTGTGATTGGCCCAAGGTCACCCAGCAAGCTTCCATGTCAGACTGGGGATTTGAGCCTGGATCTCAGAGATCCTAATCTGACATTCTTAGCGCTACACCCTGCTGGCTCATGTCTGTTGGAGTAAAAGCATCAAAACTTCACCAGAGCCAGTTTGGTGTAGTGGTTAAGAGTGCGGATTCTAATCCGGGAGAAACGGGTTTGATTCCCTACTACATATGCAGCTGCTGGTGTGACCTCGGGTCAGTCACAAGTTCTCTCAGAGCTGTTATCTCAAGAGCAGTCCTTGAAAGAGCTCTCTCAGCCCCACCTACCTCACATGGTGTCTGTTATGTGGCGGGGTGGGAAGGAAAAGAGATTGTAGGCCACTCTGAGACTCTTTCAGGTAGTGAAGGGTGGGGTATAAATCCAATCTCCTCTTCCTTGCTGTGCAACACCAAAATTCAGGCAAACAGTACGTCAAAAGTTCAGTTTTTCAGTGACAAGACTATTAGATTCTCCTAAAGAAAGTTCATGTGTCCAAACAGGACATTTTTCAAAGTGACTTCTTCCACTTTGTTACCGTAACTCTGGCCTCCATCCAAACACGTCAGGATCCTGTCTTTGGAATGACATGATTTTATTAAACTTTGCTTGCTCATGAAAACTCAGCTGAAACTTTATTCTGCTTGTACTTACAAATTTGGACTTCTGTTCTTTGGAAGCTCCTTCAGGGTTGCATGCATCTCCCCCGTCCCCTCCCCCCCTTCTCTCTGGCATCCAGTTTGTTTTCATTTCACATTCCGGCAGCAAAAATCACAGGAAAGAATTGTCCTTGTCACCGAATCTGACTGGAGTGAAATGCATCCTGAATCCCGAAAAGGAACCGGACCTTAGACCTGTGTGGTATTCAAAGTGCTGGCCCAAACTTCCACTCAGATGAAGGGACATTTGATTCTTGAAACCTCATACCTGGAAAAATCTTGCTATCTTCTAAGGTGTTACTGGACTGCAAGCTAGCTGTTCTACTGAAGACCAACATGGCTGCCCTATGAAACTATGTTCCTACACTCCACGTTCAGAGAGGCACTAAGCCTCTGAATCCCAGAGCCAGGAGGCAACACCAGGGGAAGGCCTCAGCCTCTCTGCCCTGTGATTGGCCCTCCAGAGGAACGGGTTGGCCATTGTGTGAGACAGGATGCTGGACTAGATGGACCCTCACTGGTCTGACCCAGCAGGGCTCTTCTGAGGTTCTTCTCAGGGGAACGCCTCAGCCTCTCTGCCGCGTTGCTGGCCCTCCAAAGGAACTGGCTGGCCAGTGTGTGAGACGGGATGCTGGACTAGGTGGACCCTCACTGGTCTGATCCAGCAGGGCTCTTCTGAGGTTCTTATCAGGGGAAGGCCTCAGCCTCTCTGCCCCATTTCTGGCCCTCCAGAGGAACTGGTTGGCCAGTGTGTGAGATGGGATGCTGGACTAGGTGGACCCTCACTGGTCTGATCCAGCAGGGCTCTTCCGAGGTTCTTCTCAGGGGAAGGCCTTACCAGCCTCTCTGCCCTGTTGTTGGCCCTCCAGAGGAACTGGCTGGCCACTGTGTGAGACGGGATGCTGGACTAGGTGGACCCTCACTGGTCTGACCCAGCAGGGCTCTTCTGAGGTTCTCATCAGGGGAAGGCCTCAGCCTCTCTGCCCCATTTCTGGCCCTCCAGAGGAACTGGCTGGCCACTGTGTGAGACGGGATGCTGGACTAGGTGGACCCTCACTGGTCTGATCCAGCAGGGCTCTTCTGAGGTTCTTATCAGGGGAAGGCCTCAGCCTCTCTGCCCCATTTCTGGCCCTCCAGAGGAACTGGTTGGCCAGTGTGTGAGACGGGATGCTGGACTAGGTGGACCCTCACTGGTCTGATCCAGCAGGGCTCTTCTGAGGTTCTTCTCAGGGGAAGGCCTTACCAGCCTCTCTGCCCTGTTGTTGGCCCTCCAGAGGAACGGGTTGGCCACTGTGTGAGACAGGATGCTGGTGGACTAGATGGACCCTCACTGGTCTGATCCAGCAGGGCTCTTCTGAGGTTCTTCTCAGGGGAAGGCCTCAGCCTCTCTGCCCTGTTGCTGGCCCTCCAGAGGAACTGGTTGGCCCCTGTGTGAGACAGGATGCTGGACTAGATGGACCCTCACTGGTCTGATCCAGCAGGGCTCTTTTTATGTTCTTCTCAGGGGAAGGCCTCGGCCTCTCTGCCCTGTTGCTGGCCCTACAGAGGAATGGGTTGGCCCCTGTGTGAGACAGGAGGCTGGACTAGATGGACCCTCACTGGTCTGACCCAGCAGTGTTCTTCTTACGTTCTTACTTGTGGGCAGAACTTTACTTTGGATGTCAGAATCCCTGTGTGCAGAAAAAATAATGGTACTTTTATTTTGGTGAGTAGATCACAACATTAGGGATCCAAAATGCTGCTTCAGAGACAGTGGGAACCCTGTGTGGGGAACTTTTGTCCTTGGACTATGCAGCCACCTTGTTACTTGTCTTTGTCTTTGATGATACCAGGCTGTGGGACTTCTGATTAGATCCAATAAGTCAGGCCTTGTATTTCAAAGCAAAGTCTTTATTCGTAATGGCCTTTCAGGAAACACTTGCGCTGTTAGTGATACCAGATACAGAAAGGGAGGAACTGATATACTGTATTCAAACCAGGGTAAACGCGCGGGTACCAATGAGAATAAAAATATCAAGCGCCAAAATGTGCTACCGTTACTTTCTCAGGAAAAAGGCGCATAAGCGGAGCTAACTCCTCATCCCCGGCCCTGTGTGCGTAATCTACATGCAGTCCCACGCAAGACACCTGGAAGAGCGGAGGCCCAGTTGCCCAACATTACAAGTGCAGCAACAGAGATAACATGAATCTAGCAAAATATCTGAGCTCATTCCGAGGACAGGCGGGGGGGGGGGGGGGGAACCGTCAGAAGGGAAGCTGATGCCGATCTCCCGCCGGGACCTGTAACAGGGACTGAAAAAAGGAAGCAAAACATGACAGGGAACCTGACACAGGCCTAGGATCAGGGGCATAGCCACAAAATGTTGGTTGGTGGGGCATGGGGAAATCCGAGGGGCCGCACATGCTCCAGCTTCACTGAGACCACTAGTCCTCCTTTTGATTGGAGAGACTCGATTCTGGGCTGCTTGTCTGTGTAAGCTTGGGGGGGGGGGATGATCTCCGACTCTCTATTTTGCGATTTTATTTTATTTTTTGCAATTTTGTTTTATTTTTATTTTTTGCATTTTAAAAAAACTATTTATTTTTTTGACCTGGAAAAAAGGGGGGGGGGGAATGAGACTGAAGCTTCCCTGATTGTGCTTGGGGTCATTTTGGAACATCCACACCCATCTTAAAAACAAAGTTTTTTAAAATTTTGCTGGATTTAAAAAAATTTTTTTTAAGGGGGCAGTGCTCATTTGTGGGGGGGGGGGCATTGCACCCAAATCCCCCCCCCCCGCTGTGGGCCTGCCTAGGGGTGGTTTGGCCCTAAACAGATTGGGAAAAGTCTGCCTCCCAGCACAGATTTACAACTCTGACCATCGCTGTACTAAATAGTGTTCTTTTAAATTCCTTGCTTATGTACATACATGAGCTATCAAGTCATAACCCACTTCTGGCAACCCCCAGCAAGGAGCTTTCAAGGCAAGCGAGAAGCAGAGACGGTTTTCCGCTGCCTTCCTTTGTTGAAGCAAATACATAAATCGATTTCGGAGCCCCGCCAGGAAGTTTCTGTCTCCTGTCCTGCTACGTCTCGCTCCCTGGCCGTTTCTCCATTCTAATCCCAAACATCTGGTTATCATCAACCTCGTCTATAGCCTACCTTTCTTACTGAGATGGAAGGCTGACTACAAAATATGTTAAAAACCAAACAATGCAGTGAGGCTAGGACCAAAGACCAGGAGAAAAATTCAAGCAAAAAGAAGAAAGGGGGGGGGGAGCTGACTTAAGCGGACAATAGATTCAGGTGGGTCGCTGTGTTAGTCTGTAGCAACCGAACAAAGTCTGAGTCCAGTAGCATCTTCAAGAGCAAGAAAGTTTAATTCTGGGTATCAGCTTATATCCAGAATTAAACGTTGTTGGTTTTAAAGGTGTCACTAGGCACAAACTTTGTTCTTACGCTGACAGAACAGTCGTCATCCCTGCTCTGAGACCTCCCTTCCGTCCCTACAAGGGAATTGCCCGTCCAGGAAAGAATCCACAGCCATTAAGGAAACCTGGAAGCTCTTTTGTCCAATCTGAGGCAAAACCAAATCTATGGCCTGTTCCCCACGCTCCCCCAAAGGCAAGCCAGAGCGTCCCGGGCTGCTGGCGGTGGCCGTAAGCAATCTTCCCCACAAGATGGCAGCATAAGAACAACGTTTGCATCTCAGTCTGGTTTTTGGCGCAAGTTTTGAGGCACCCTTCTCAGACTCTGTGTGGCCAGGCCAGATTTAGTGTTTAGTTGGCGTTTAGTCCTGCTTCTCTTGCTTTTGAGGTTTCTTCTTTACCGCCCACCCCACCTCCCCAATCACCAGACCTGGAAAAATAGGGTGAGGCAGAGGAGGAGCTGTCAAAGAGCTCCATGGTGGAGAATGTAAGAGGAAACAAAAAATAATCAAGATGGGTAGCCGTGTTAGGCCGCGGTCGCACACACGAAATAATCCACTTTCAATGCACTTTCCAGCTGGATTTTGCCAGTTCACACAGTTAAATCCAGTTGGAAGGTGCTTTGAAAGTGGATTTTTTAGTGCATGTGATCGCAGCCCAAGTCTGTGGCAGTAGAACAGAGCAAGAGTCCAGGAGCACTTTAAAGGCCCTAACAAAATGTGTGGCAGGGTGTCTGAAGAAGTGAGCAGTGACTCATGAAAGCTCCTGCCCTGCCTGAAATTTTGTTAGTCTTTAAGGTGCTCCTGGACTCTGGCTCTTTTATTTTCTTTTTTAGAATAAGTTTTTTTTTTAATTTTCCAAACACACAAACACATGTACATAAAAGGATCAGAGGGTAATATGTCAAATCTATATATCTAATTCCCAAGTACCCTCCCCCGTGCGGATACCTAAATCCGCACGGGGGGGCACTTGGGGGGTGGGGTGGGGTTTCTACACACGGGGGGCACTCCCCCCATGTGCAGAAAAATCCTAAATGTTTAAAAAACTTTTCGGGGGATCTTTAAATCCCCCGAAAAGTTAAAGCGTTCTCCGCGCATGCGCAGAGAACGCTGTGGCCGCTGTAGGGGAGGGGGTGGGAAGCGGCGTGACGAGGACTCGCCGCCGCCGTTTGCGGGGGGGAGGGAGGGAAGAGCCTCGGCGGGCTCTCTCTGCCCCCGCCGCCGTTTTGAAAGCAGGGAGGGAGGGGGGGAAGCCTCAGTGGACGACGGGTGTCCCTGCCGCCGCCGTCATTTTGAAGGTGGGGGGAAGCCTCAGCAGGCAGCGGTCTCCCTGCCGCCACCACCTTACAGGGGGGGAGCTTCGGTGGGCGGCTGTCTCCCTGCCGCCGCCGTCATTTTGAAGGCGGGGGGAAGCTGCCTGGAGGGGGGACGGGGTAGAGGCTCGGCACGCGGGGCCAGAGGAGGGGGAAGAGGCTCACCTACCCCCCCCCCCCGCGAGTATCGCGGGTCCTCCGGCTTGTAATAGCTCTAAAGTTGTTTCTTGTATTATCCAGTTATCAATTTCTATACACGTAGTGACCTAAGAAGAAAATAGTCCAAGTAGTCTGCAGGTTTTTAACAGTAGTTTCGAGACTCATAATGTAATCAGAGTATATAGTTCAGTTCATATAATCTTCGAGCCATGTATAAAATCTAGACCACTCTTGCTAGAGAGCCAGTTTGGTGTAGTGGTTAAGTGCCCGGACTCTAATCTGGGAGAACCGGGTTTGATTCCCCACTCCTCCACTTGCACCTGGCTGGATGACCTTGGGCAAGCCATAGCTCTGTACCAGCTGTTCCCTCAAGGACAGCTTGGGAAAGCGCTCTCTCAGCCCCACCTACCTCACAGGGTGTCTGTTGTGGGGAGGGGAAGGGAAAAGGAGTTTGTAAGCCGCTCTGAGACTCCCTTGGGGAGTGGAGGGCGGGGTATAAATCCAATCTCCTCTTCTTCTTCTTTTCTACTGAAAAATAATCAGTGTGTGTGGATTTGACCCAAGCGCCATTGCTCATAAAAATGAGGGGTTACCAGCTTCCAGGTGGGGCCTGGAGTTCTCCTGGAACGACAAGCGAAGTTGAGGTGACAGAGTTCAGTTCCCGTGGAGAAAATGGCAGGCTGCATGCTATTACATAGATTCTGGGTGAAGTCCCTCTCCAAATTCCCCTCCTCTGCAGGGTACCGCCTCCGAATCTCCAGGGATTTCCCATACCAGAGATGGCAACCCAAGAACAGGGATGGCAAAGAACACAGTCAGTTGTCACACATGGGAAACCCCCCAGTGGGTTGCCAGCTCCAATTAACCAGAGCTGTTTATTTACTCTGTAATCAACCTATTAATTGGTTAATCACACTCAGTAATCAACGAATGCTTGTCGGCCTAGTTGGGTATTTGCTCTGAGATCCATGCTCTGCCCCGAGGCAACTCCTTGGCTCTTTTGTTTCGTACAATCTAGGCTATAAGACAGAAGACTCCAGGAAATGATGGCCTGGGGGGCCAAATACAGTGGGGGGGGGCGAGGCCCTTTCTGCCCTTGAGCTGCCTCATGGGGTGCCAGGAGCCCTGGGCTGCTAGGCAGCAGTGCCAGAATGGGACCCTAATACTCCCCACCTAGGGATGCCAGCCTCCAGGTGGGACCTGGGGATCCCCTGGAATTGCAGCTCATCTCCATGTTGGAAAAATGAGTATGTAACACAAGGCCTGAGAATTTTAGTCATTATAGGGTTAACCTATGCAACTTGTTTGTTTACCTAGATTTAGCCTGGAAGTGATACCTGGCAGCTGGCCAATTGACTCTGAGCCCGGGAAACCTAGAGGTCTACTGTTCTGCTAATTGGTTACTGATATCAGGCGTTTCCTTTCAGGGGTCAAGAAGAAGGAGAGACCCTCCATTGTAATCTCCTCACTTTGTTGTAGCCTGTCTTAGTGTGAAGGCGGAGCACAATGCAGCTCCTTAGAAAGCATGTTTGTTTATTTGTAGCTAATCCCGTTTCCCTTTATCCTGTAGTAATAAAGATTTTAAACTAGAGGAAGCAGTCTCTTCTTTCCAGAAAGCAAGATCCATCACTCTGATTTTTTTCTTGAATATTGAACAAAAGTTCTAACAAATGGTAGCCAGAGTTTGGTCCTAACCAGTGTTCCCGCTAAGCTGAGTTAGTATGAGCTAGCTCACAGTTGTTTAGCCTCTGGCTCACACATTGTTGTCTTAGCTCAGGAAGGATGGCTCCAGAGCAAACTAATTTATGCAGTGGCCAAATTGCTCGCTCATAACTTTAATGCCAGTAGCTCACAAAGTAGAATTTTTGCTCACAAGACCCCACAGCTTAGAGGGAGCATTGGTCCTAACACCTTTTTTTTACGCTTTCTGGATTGATTGAGAAAGAGAAATGGGGAATAAGAGCTAGAGGTTTGGATTTTTTAAAAGGACCAACTTTTTCCTTCCTGCTCTCAGAGCAATCCTGCAGCCAGAAAGGCCCAACCCTGTTTTCCTTGCTGATCAGGGAGAAAGCCTATTGCTGATTTGCAGTTTGCCACGAGCAAAGGATCTTTTTTATTTGGATTATCATTTTGCCTGCTGTGAGCCTCAGAACCTGAGCCCAGAGAAATGCTGCCCCAAGCCGTTTTGAAATTCGCGCTGCTGCTGCTGAGATTAACTCCGTGAGTTCCAAAAACAGCAAGCCTGCTTCCAACCAGAAAGATGAGCAACAGAGAAGCCAGTTTCAGTTCAGCTACAAAGCCTGGAAGCCAACCCAGAGGGAGAGTAGTGAGTATGATGTTTTCTACCCGAGCGGGAAAGATGCCCATGGAGGAAAGGCATACTTTATCAGATGAGATGCCTTCTTTAAGCCTGAAAGACGGGCACAGATCTAAAGGGAAAATTGAAAGTTTTGCCCATGGAGGGAATCACAAGGCTACTTCCAGTGATTCAAGAGGTGGCAGAAAGCATGAGTCTAATGGGGAACAAAGACACAGAAACACTGGCATGCATGATGGGCCACACAAGATTAAATGCTATAATTTTAACCATACCCCAGACCATGCGCCTAATGGAGAATTTAAAGAACAAAGCACAGATGCACATAGTCAGAGCCAGAAAAAGGCGCCCAGTGATACTGGTATGAATTTAGAAGGTCTTTTGTCTGCACTGATTGAGGAGTTTGATTCCAGAGGTGGGAAAGATGCTTTGTCTGATGAGATGTCTGTTTTGAGCCTAAAGCATGGACAGAGATTTAAAAGGAAAGTGGATTGTTTTATATGTGGGGAAAATCATCTTGCAAAGTATTGCCCTTCTAAGTATGCATCTAATGATGAGCCCCAAGAACAAAGAGGCACAGGTGCGCGTGGTTCCAGTAACAAAGAGCCAGTGAGTGGAGGGGGAAGCCATTATGGGAGGGGCAGAGCTCAAGCTTCCCACGCACAGCACAGAGGGAGAAAGTCTGTTGCAAAGACACAGAGCAAAGGTCATGCTTTTAGGATCACTGATGATTTTAACACAGATGATAAGAAAGTGTTTTTGGTGGATTCTGGCGCTTGCACACATATCTGTAGAGAAAAAACCTGGTTTAGTAACATAGATGTTGAGAACAAACCAATAATTTTTCAAGCTAATGGAGAATTGCTAGATGTGAAAGGTGTTGGGACTGTTCAATTGCAATTGTTTACTACTACTGGTGGATTAGTTGATGTTGAATTGCAAAATACAGCTTATATTCCAGAAGCTGTTGACAACTTAATTTCAACAAAAAGGTTTATGGACACTGGACATACTGTCCTGCTCAAAAGAAAGCAGGGGAGTAAGATCACTACTGAGGATGGAGAGCTTGAATTTAAAGTGAAAGAGAAAAATGGATTTCATTACCTTGAAGCTTGTGATGAGGAGACAGAGACTTTTGATGTTGATCCTGATAAGGAAATTGAGACTGTTGATAATAAGGAACAGATTTGCCAGACTAAGGATGCTTGTGATGATGCTTGTAAACATGAAAAATGTTTATTTTCGTGGTATATTAAACTTGGACATAGAAATTTAAAATCTGTTGAGCAGTTGTTAAAGCAGTGTGGAATACCTGTTGTGCATTGTGAAAAGAGTGAAACTAGATGTGAGACATGCCTCAGAGCGAAGGGGGATGCCCCACATTATACTGGGAAATATCCAGTGCAGAATCAGGAATTTCTGGAAACTGTATACAGTGATCTTGTTGGGCCATTACCTGCATCCCTAGGAGGGAACAAATATTTTGTGACTTTCACAGAGAATAAAACAAAATACACTTATGTGTATATGCTGAGAAGTAAGGATGAAACACTGCGTAGATTTAAAAATTATGTGGCTATTGTTAAAAATAAATTTGGCAAAGCACCTCAAAGCTTACTCACAGATGGAGGTGGTGAATATTGTAATGCTGAATTCAAACAATTTCTACAAGAGCAAGGAATCCAACATAAAGTATCCATAGCCTATTCACCCCAGCAGAATGGATGCTCTGAGAGATTAAACAGAACACTGCAAGGGATGTGCAGAGCTATGCTAATGCATTCTGGACTGCCAAACGGTTTATGGGCAGAAGCCCTGAACACAGCAGTGTACTTACACAACAGAATACCCTCAAAGATTACAGGAAATTCTCCTTTTCAGGCCTGGTTTGGGAAACAGCCTGGTCTAAAACATATCAAAGCTTTTGGTGCAAAAGAATATGCGCACATACCAAAGGAGAAAAGGGGAAAGCTTGATCCCAGAACTGAAACTGGAATTATTGTAGGCTACCCTGTTGGTGGAAAAGGGTACAGGATATGCAATCCCCAAACTCACACAGTTGAGGAACGCAATGTTGTTTTTGTTGATGAGACTGTATTGCCTAGTGTTTCCACTGCAGCTGATCCAAAGATGCCTGGGACTGCACCTGATGAGTTTGTTGCTTGGCTACCTGTAGTGACCGCTGGTGAACTGGCTGGGGAACTGGCAAGTGAAGCAGCAGGTCCACCTTCTGAGGAAACTACTGAAACAGAAGGGGAAGCAGGGGCCACACCAGAGGAAGCGGCTGAACCCACAGCAGTACCCACAGCAGAACCCACACCCGGTGTGAGGCGATCAGAAAGGAGCACTAAGGGACAACCTCCAAAGAAATATGGATTTTGTGAACTTGTGCAACCTGCAAAGGAACCCAAGAACTGGAAGGAAGTTTGCAACTTACCTGCGAGTGAAAGAGGCAGATGGCTTGAAGCAATGGAGCATGAGCTGCTATCCATTAGCGAAAAAGAGGCCTGGACTCTCACTCAACTACCTCAAGGCAGAAAGCCTGTTGGATGTAAATGGGTATTCAAAATAAAGTACAAGGAAGATGGAACTGTGGAGCTATACAAAGCACGTTTAGTAGCTAAAGGCTACTCATAGCAATATGGGACTGACTATTTTGAAACTTTTGCTCCAGTTACTGACCAAGCAACATTCAGAACACTTCTAAGTATTGCAGCATCTAGGAACATGATAGTAGAGCATCTTGATGTAAAGACTGCTTTTCTCAATGGAGAACTATCTGAGGAAATCTACATGGAACAACCTGAAGGTTTCACGGTCAAAGGTCAAGAAAATTTCGTCTACAAACTCAATAAAGGACTCTATGGCCTAAAGCAAGGAGCAAAGGCCTGGTATGACAAACATACTGAACTTTTAAAGAAGCAAGGCTTCAAGCAAGGGAAAGCTGAACCTTGTCTGTACACTAGAATCAGAAATGGACAATATCAGTATGTTCTTGTTTACGTTGACGACTTGATCGTGGCTTGTCAAAACAGAGGAGACATCCAAGCAATAGCTGATGGACTGAATAAGGAAGTGGAAGTCAAACAGCTAGGAGATGTTCAACAATACCTCGGAATGCAAATTGAGAGACTCGAGGATGGAACTTTTCTTTTATGCCAGAAAAGAAAGATTATGGACTTTATTGAATCTGTTGGCATGAAGAACTGCAAAGCTCCAACAATCCCACTTGAACCTGGATATCTGAAGGAGAAGGACGGCACACCACTAAAGGACATA
Source organism: Lepidodactylus listeri (assembly GCA_029233225.1). Taxonomy (NCBI): domain Eukaryota; kingdom Metazoa; phylum Chordata; class Lepidosauria; order Squamata; family Gekkonidae; genus Lepidodactylus; species Lepidodactylus listeri. Next base: position 5,001,674 of record JARCFY010000021.1, on the reverse strand, counting down.
GGAGGATGCAGAGAGGCTGTCGGAAAGCTCTTGTACCTGAGCAAAGCAACGCGTCCAGATATTACAGCAGCAGTTGGATTTCTTCGCCAAATCATCATGATTGGAGTGCAATAAAGAAGATGGCACGTTACCTAAGAGGAACAATGGACTTAAAACTGAAAATTGCACCAACTGAACAACCAGTCGGCTACATGGATGCCAGTTGGGGAGAAGAGATGAACAACTACAAGTCTACCAGTGGATACCTGTTCTTTTATGGAGATGGACTGATAGACTGGACAAGTAGAAAGCAGACTATTGTAGCGCAATCCACAGCAGAAGCTGAGTGCATTTCAGCAGCAAGTGCCTGCAGCAGACTTGAATGGATCTTTAATATGTTGAAAGATTTTGGAATAAATGAACCTGTACCAATACTTATGTTAGAGGATAATCAAGCTTGTATAACAGTATGTAAGGAAGACAGCATGACTGCTAGAAGTAGATCTATTGGTATTAAATGTGCATTAGTTAAAGATTTGTACCAGAAAAGACTGATAGAGATTAAGCATTGTCGTACAGAAGAGATGGTGGCTGATATCCTGACCAAGCCACTGACCAAAGACAAGTTTGAAAGACTTCGTGGAATGTTGAACATGCTTGGTGCTAATGTTGAATAATGTTTGTGTATGCATGTATAATGACTTGCATTTCAGGTCTTGAGAAGGGGTGTTGGAAAAATGAGTATGTAACACAAGGCCTGAGAATTTTAGTCATTATAGGGTTAACCTATGCAACTTGTTTGTTTACCTAGATTTAGCCTGGAAGTGATACCTGGCAGCTGGCCAATTGACTCTAAACCTGGGAAACCTGGAGGTCTACTGTTCTGCTAATTGGTTACTGATATCAGGTGTTTCCTTTCAGGGGTCAAGAAGAAGGAGAGACCCTCCATTGTAATCTCCTCACTTTGTCGTAGCATGTCTTAGTGTGAAGGCGGAGCACAATGCAGCTCCTTAGAAAACGTGTTTGTTTATTTGTAGCTAATCCCGTTTCCCTTTATCCTGTAGTAATAAAGATTTTAAACTAGAGGAAGCAGTCTCTTCTTTCCAGAAAGCAAGATCCATCACTCTGTTTTTTTTCTTGAATATCGATCAAAAGTTCTAACACTCCAGACTACAGAGATCAGCTCGCCCTGGAGAAAAGGCATGCCTTGGAGGGTGGACTCGAGAGCATTGTACCCCACTGAGGTCCCTGTCCTCCCCAGGCTCCATCCCCCAAATCTCCAGGAGTTTCCCAGCTTGGATCTGGCAACCCTGTGGGGTGAATGCTAGATGCGGAATCACCCCAGGGCTCTTCTTTTGTTGCCAAAGGAAGCAGCTGAAAAGTCAACAGGATCATCTTTTGTCTTGCCGCTATCCGGGAATGTCAGTCCTACATTGTAGAGAGCAGGAAAGGATCTCCTGGGTCCAAGAGGAAACCTGCCAAGATTTCTCCAGGACTGAAGCAGCCCCGTTTGAAACAGGAAAAACATACTTAACAGAGGACTGGACAGAAAGTCGTGGAAGACTCGGGGCTGGCCTTGCTTTTCCAATACAATATCCCCCTGTGCAAAATGAATCATCATTTTTGGAGGTCTCTGGAAGTGATAACTGATACTTGGAGCCTTTCAGAAGTTTTTTTCCCTTTTCCACATGAACTCTCCAGCCTGGCATAGTCACGGCTGTGAAATATTTCTGGAGCTGAGATCATCTGATCATTGTTTCCTGTGCCTCAGGGTGAACTCAGTATTATTAATTTTTTTCCCAAAAAAATTACGAATTTATTCTTAAGCTTCCTAAGGTGTTTTTCTTTTTCTCTGAACTGTCCAGCAAAATTTGTTGGCATCGTTCAAAGAGAAGAACTTGGTCTCCTGTGGGATTAGGCCTTAGCTGTGTTAACCCAGAGCAAATCTGATCTGCCTTCGTTCTGGCTAAATTTGAGGCCCTTCAATGCTCTGCCAGTCTGCTTTTGCGGCAGCTGTGCAAAATTTTAATTTTGTATTTTAATTTATTAAAAGGTAGAAGTGGAGAAGGGCTGCAGTGGCTCAGAGATTAAGATGCTGAGTTGCAGACCGGAAGGTCGGTAGTTCAGCATTTCGAGACCCGAATGCCATGTGGTGGAGTGAGGCCCCAGCTCCTGCCAACCTAGCAGTTTGAGAGCAAGAAATTGCAAGTACGTACTGCTTCGGAGGGAAGATAACGGCGTTCTGTGCGCCTCGGCATTTAGTCATGCCGGCCACATGACCACAGAAAGGTCTTCGGACAGTGTTGGCTCTTTGGCTTGGAAATGGAGATGAGCACTGCCCCCCAGAGTCGGATTCGACCGGCTTTCAAGCAAAGGAAACCTTTACCTTTTACCTAGAAGTGTAGAACAGTTATTTGAAAGCACTGTTAATAGATGAAACAAAAACTAATTAAATGTGGCTCTTTCTTCATCCACTCTTGGCTAAATGTCTCGTGTAGCGGATTGGTTGGGATTAGTGTTGCCAGCTCTGGGTTGGGAAATTCCTGGAGATTTGGGGGTGGAGACTGGGTAGGGAAGGGTTTGGGTATCAGCTAATGCTGCCATCTCCTGCCCGGGAGGTGGGATGAGTGAACCTTTGACATCTGGTTTGTGGAACGTTATGTTATGTTTCTCATGGCATGCTTATCACTCTTTGAGCTGCTCTGACCTTGGGAGACTGCTGGTGCCTGCCCATGTATCTCTTCCCCTATCTGACTCTAATTCTTCCCGCTTTTCCCCCGAGAACTGTGAACCAGTATTTTAAGCGCCTTTTCTGTGCCTTGGTGATTGGTTGCAATTCATTACCAGACCCCTTTTTGAATTCTGTATCATTGTCCTGCTTGGGGCTGTGTCAGCCATTACTAACACAAGACGTGCAGATGACCACAACAGACCTTTCTCAATAAAGACTTCCTTTCCTTAAGGACACTTGTTGGTGACTGAACCTCAGTGGGATGTAATGCCTAGACCAGGGGTGGCCAACCTTGCTTAACGTAAGAGCCACCTAGAATAAACGTAAGAGCCACATAGAGATGTCTGAGAGCCGCAAGACAGGAACAAATATCACACACACGTTTTTATTTTTAAAAATATGCAAATTTGCTTTTTATTAATGTTAAATGGGACTGCCAAAAATAAAAACAAACGAGGAAAACCAGTTATAAGAAAGAGAGAGAGAGAAACTAGGAAAGCAAATAGATGGGAGGGAGGAGGGAAGGAAGGAAGGGAGAAAGAGAGAAAAAGCATGCCTCCCCCTTGCTTCCCCAGCCGCCCTGCCAGGAGCCGCACAATATGTGTGAAAGAGCCGCATGTGGCTCCCGAGCCACAGGTTGGCCACCCCTGGCCTAGACTGAGTCCACCCTCTTGACCAGGGATTTTCTCCGAGGAAACTGCCATCTGGAAATCAGTTGTAATTTTGGGAGATCTCAGTTCTTCACCTGGAGGTTGGCAACTCTAGTCAGGATGCCTGCTTCTACAGAATTGTGAATATTTATTTGTATCCCACATTTCTGTTTAAAAGAACACCCAGGGCAGCTAACAAATGTGAAATCCTGTTATAATACACATATTAAATCCTATTATAATGCATCAAATCATTAACTATTAACTCACAAACTCTCCCTGGGTAAAAGTCACTTGGATTCTAAAACTAATTATCCATTCTAGGGAAGATACCTACCAAATTTGATTTTCTTTCTTATACCACAAAATTATATCCACCTGCATGAATCTAGAGTACAGGAGCTCTCAGGTTCCCTCCCAGAAAGATCTGTTGTCCTGTGTTTAGAGAGGGAAGGGGGCAGCAGTGTGAGGCTTCTGGGTTAACACTATCAGACCAGACCTTTGATTGAAAGCAAAGTTCTTTTATTTCTAATAATGGACTCAGGTTCTCGATGTTTGTTAGAGATACAGGAAAAGAAATAACATGGGTTAATATACCTTCAGGCAGAGGTGCATAAACATAAAGAGCCAATCAGAATGAATACAGAAAAGCGGGGAAAAATGGCAACCGTTGGTTCTCACCAAAAGGTGGGAAAGTTATAAAAAATTCCCCTCTTGCCCTGAGTGACCCAGATGTGCGAACTCCAGGCTAAACATTTGGTCAGCAACAATTAAACAGTCTCCAAGGTTGCAATAACTTTGATAAAATACTTCAAGCCTGAAAGGTGAGGAGGAGTGAACAGGATGAGATAGCTCCGGTTGTTTATGTGACGACCAAGAATGTGGCAGGCCATCCTCCCGGGAAGAAAGTAACATTAAGCAGTACAACCATATCGACTTCAAGGCAAGCAGTAAAAGTAATTGGTTACAGTGTGACACAAAGAAACAGAAAGTAACAGCAGGACAACTATTCTATTGTCAGATTCTGACAAACAGTTTAGTCTCACCTGCTGCCAGAGGTGTCGGAGTTGGAAGTTCCACCCCTTCCCTCCCTCCCAGAAGTCATGCTCCCAATTGGCTTTCTACCTTCCTGGCTCAGATCTAAATTTGCCTACCCAGCTTGGGAAATTCCTGGAGATTTGGAGGCAGTGCCTATGGAAAGCGAAGTTAGGGAAAGGGGAGGGAGGGACCTTGCCAGGGATGCAACGTCACTCTAGGACTTCTGTTTCCCCTAGAGTTTATGGTATATCATAGAGTCTGCCCTCCAAAACTGTTATTTCCTCCAGGGGAACTGATCTCTTCAGTCTGGAGATCCTTTGAAATTCTGGAAGACTCCTCAGGCTTCTACCGGAGTTTTGGTTGCCTGAAGCACCCCTGGAATTACAACTGATCTCCAGGTTACAGAGATCAGTTCTTCAGGAGGAAATGACAGCTTCGAAGGGTGGGCTGTATGCCATCACATCCCCTTCCATCTTTCATAGTAATATCCCCACCTTGCACCTGAGGAGTCGCCTTTCAAAGCCAAGGGTTAGGTGTGAGTGTAGAAGAAAAATCCAGTCATTCACTGAGGTTACAGCGTGAGCCGAGCCGGCCATCTGATATCCAGATTGTTTCTTTTATCAGTACCCCGAAGCATCTGTTTGGGGTCCCTCGGGAAGGCTGTCTTTTGAATCGATATTAATTATGTCGCGCTAAAGAGATGCTGCCCGGGATGAAGGAAGCCATAGGTATTTAATATGTGGCCTGCTCCTGCGGTGGTTAAGCCTGCCGTTTGTTTCCCTCCAAAGGCAAACTTCTTTCACTGCTGCCTAGGAAATATATAAATAGAGAAGACAATTGGAGGTCTGCTACTGCCAAATTAGGCCTTCGTGGGGGGTCTGATTTTGGGGTCTGGAAACATTCTAGGGATGACTGAAGAGAACTTTAATATAAACTGCTGGTGTCCATCTAGGGTTGCCAGGTACCCCAGCCACTGGCGGCGGGGGGGGGGGGGGGATGGGCTGCCAGATCCAGGTTGGGAAACTCTTGGAGATTTGGGGATGGAGCCTTGGAAGGACAGGGTCGTCAGTGGGGTACAATGTCACAGAGCCCACCCTCCAAAGCACCCTATTTTCCCCCGGGGAACTGATCTCTGTCGGCTGGAGATTCGTTGTAATTCCAGGGGATCCCCAGGCCCCACCTGGAAGTTGGCATCCCTAATTTCCTATGACGCCCCCTCCCAGAACCAACCAGGGCCAGGTGAGCTTACAGCAGGGGTGGCCAAACTTGCTCAACGTAAGAGCCACACAGAACAAACATCAGATGTTTGAGAGCTGCAAGACATGATAACACACACGTTTTAATTTAAAAATATGTAAATTTGCTTTTTATTAACATTAAATGAGACTGCAGAAAATAAAAACAAAAGGGGTAAAAACAGATATTGATAATGATATTTGTTTGTCCAATGATATTTGTCTAAGAGCGAGAGAAATAAAATGGTGGAAAGAAAGAATGAAAGAGGTGGAAAGCAAGAAAGAGAAACGGAGAGAAACAAAGAAAGCAAATAGATGGGAGGGAGGGGGAAGGAAGGAAGGAAGGAGACAAAAAGCATGCCTCCCCTTTGCTTCCCCAACTGCCCTGCCAGGAGCCGCACAATATGTGTGAAAGAGCTGCATGTGGCTCCCGAGCCACTGTTTGGCCACCCCTGGCTTGGAGCAAGTCCTCCAATTGCCTGTTCCTTAAGTCCCATTTACAAATATAAGGGAGTGTCCCTAAATTATAAAATCTATCACTACCAGGGGAGTCTGATCTGCAGCTGCTGGTGTGACCTTGGGTCAGTCGCAAGTTCTCTCAGGAGCAGGTCTCGAAAGAGCTCTCTCTCAGCCCTACCTACCTCACAGGGTGTCTGTTGTGGGGAGGGGAAGGGAAAGGAGACTGTAAGCCACTCCGAGTGAAGAGCAAGGTGTAAATCCAGTCTCTCCTTCCGGCCCTGCTGACTCAGTCTGCTCTTTGCCTGCCTCCTTCCTATCCACAGAGGACAATCCGGGAGTGGCAGTACCTGGAGAAGAAGAAAAATTACCTGTCTCTGTAAGAGAGGCTTAATGGGATGTTATTTACCAGTGTTATTTACCTCCAAACCCTGAAAAGCTTCAATTCTCCATTTATATACATTAAGCCTCTATTAAAGGAACAGGACATTTCCTCCCCCCCCCCCCCCCCCCGTCCCAGGCCTGTTGGCACTGTCAGGTGGCAGGCTGCCAGCTGAGTCCGTCTCTCTCTCTCCTGGTTTTCGCTTGACTCGGCATTGCAAGAAAGCAAGCGGTTCATTGGACAAGGAGCCCTCCTTAGGGGCTCCCTCTGAGTCCCTGATTGGTCAGTGGATCCATAAGAATCCATTGATTAGGCTGCCAGTCTAAGCTCTTTACAAGGGAGGGAGGGGAAGAAAAGACTGACCGATCAGGGGCTCTCTTGGAGAAATTTCGTGGCTAGCAAAGCCCTCCATGAAACATTGCCCTATAGAAATACAGCATAATCTCTCTTTAAAGGTTCTATTTTGTTTGCCAGTTCAGAATCAGGTCTGTGCAATAGGATAATTGCAGAGTTTTAACACATGCCCTTTTCACCTTTGTCCAGGAGGCAGCCATTTTGTGTTAGCAAGAGGCAAAACCCTGGAGACAGGACGGAGCATTCACACAGCAGGTAAGCGGCGGAGAAACATTGTCCAGAGACATTAAAGAACAAGGGCTAGGGAAGTACCATATTTACTGACTCCAATTCAGGTGGGTCGCCATGTTGGTCTAAAGCAGAACAAAGTTTGAGTCTGGTGGCACCTTTAAGACCAACAAAGCTTAATTCTGGGTATAAGCTTTTTTGTGTGCATGCATGCTTTCGAAAGCTTATACCCAGAATAAAACTTTGTTGGTCTTAACGGTGTTGCGTGACTCAAACTTTGCTTCACTGACTCAGTTGTTGAGCATAATATGTGTTTAAAGAAGGAAAAGGCTGGAGTTCTCATCTTCCACCGCAGATATATAGTTCCTCATCCACGCAAACCAAACCTCTTCCAGGCTCTGAATTCTACTCTTGCTTGAGAGCGAATCTCCTCGGCTGCTCCTGCAATGACAACGTAATCAAATTCATCTAAATCTCTTTTCCCATCCTTCCTAATCCAGACACCCTTTGAGGTAGGTAGGTGGGGCTGAGAGAGCTCTGACAGAAACTGCTGTTTTCAAGAACAGCTCTGAGAGAACTATGGCTTGCCCAAGGTCATCCAGCAGCTGCAAGTGGAGGCGTGGGGAATCAAACCCGGTTTTCCCAGATCAGAGTCCGCACACTTAACCACTACATCAAACTGAAGAGGCGAACAAAACTAAAGCCAGAACTTTAAAATTTCAGTAGTAAGGAATGTGTCAATGATGCTAATTCAGGGGTCCCCTTTCCTGGTGCCCACAAATTGTTTTTAGGAAGTGAGGGGGGGCTTCTTCCCAGCAAGGCTTCTGATGGGCCACTGGAGGTCTGATTGGCTGCGCAGATTTTTTTAAAATGTTGCTTTGGCAGCAGCTGCCACCGCAACACAAGGATTTTCATTGTGTGACTGATGATAAGCTGTGCAGGCCATTTTGTGACTGACTGGGTCAGCCTCCTGTGGCGGCCATTTGTGGCTGTCAGAGTTCCAATGGTGCCCACAGGCTCAGAAAAGTTGGGGATCCCGAAAGCGTCAATCGGGCAGCTTTTCCTCTTCTTATGTTCTTGGCTGAATGTCCTCATGAGCGAATTAATTACTGTGGCCATTTATGTCCTACCTACCTTTCCCCACATGTTCCCTAGAGAGCACTAAGATTGGGGTCTCAATATTGCCTGGCCCTTCCAGGCCCAAAAGAAGCCTGGCTAGCAGTGACGAGGGCCAAGGCCTTTTCCGTGGCGGGCCCTTACTGGGGAAATGAGCTCCCAAAGGACATCAGGGCCCTGCAGGACCTTTTTGTTAGGACTTTTGTCCAATAATCAAGAATATTCAGGGTAATGGATCTTGCTTTTCTGGAAAGAAGAGATTGCTTCTTTTAGTTTAAAAGAACTTTATTACTAAAGGGAAAAGGGAAACGGGATTAGCTACAAATAAACAAAACATGCTTACTAATAGGGCTGCCAAGTCCCCCGGTAGGGCGGGGGAAACACCGATTTTTCATGCTTCCCCCCCCCCCCCCCGAGTTCTGGCCCCGCTGCTGGACCTCCTGAGGGCACCTGGTATTTTTGGCCACTGTTGTGACACAGAGTGTTGTACTGGATGGGCTGTACTGGATGGGCCGATCCACTGTGGCTTCTCTCCTGTTCTTATGATATGAAAATCAGGTAATAGATGATATTAAAGATCTCAGCCTGAGACCCTGGAGAGCCACTACCAGTCTGAGTAGTCAGTACTGACCTTGATGGACCAATAGCCTGATTCAGTATTAGGAAACTTCATGAGTTCATGTGGAAGCATGTGGAAGCAACATCACAGGATGTGACTTCACAAAATGATGTCACTTCCTTTCTCCTGGCTCCACCCCCAAAGACCCCAGATATTTCCCAAGTTGGACTTGGCAGCCCTACTTACTAAGCAGCATTCTGCTGCATCTGCACACTAAGACATCCTGATAGAGAATGAGGGAGATTGCAATGGAGGATCACTCCTTCTTCTTGACCCCTGAAAGGAAACACCTGATATCAGTACCCAATTAGCAAGACAGTACACCTTCAGCTTTCCTGGGCTTAGAGTTAATTGGCCAGCTGCCAGGTATTACTTCCAGGCTAACAAAGGTAAACAAACAAGTTGCATAGGTTAACCCTATAATGACTGAATTTCTCAGGCCTTGTGTTACATGCTCATTTCTCCAACACTTTTACAGTTCTGCAGGGCCTGTAAAATGGAGTTCTTTCACCAGGCTTTCAAAATTAGGGTGCCACCCTTCTAATAACGAGGCCCTAGCCCCAATACTGACATCAACTTAACAACATGATCAATAGCCTGACAACACCCAGACTACAGTGGTGGTTGATCTCATGGATGCTGAGAATGCCGCCATTGGCTATGAATTGTACTAACACTTTTTTATTCTATACTACGAATAAGGCCCGTTGAGGGAATAAATACAACGGGCTCTAGAAAGAGGTTCTGGGAGAGTGCCAAGGCCTTGGGCACTCATCATCATTTTGCTGTGGCAACCTCCGCAGGGTATAAGGACACAGACTCCACCATTTTCTTTCCGAGGAACAGATCTCTGCTATCTAAAGAGCAATTGTAATTCTGAGTGATCTCCTGCCCACACCTGGAGATTGGCAGCAGTGCTTTCCCCAAGAGGGAATAGCTGGTTTGGAGGGCAGAGTCTATGGCATTGCATTGTACCTGTCTGAGGCCCCACCTCTCCTCAAACCTCACCCTCTCCAGGCTCTACCCCTCAAGTCTCCAGGAATTCCCCACCTGGAGTTGGCAATCCCATCTCCTTCCCAGCCAAGCATCAACCTACCTTAATTTCCCCTTCGCTCTTCAGCTTTCCATCCCATCCCCCACCTGCAGCCTCTACCGTGCTCTGAAGCCCCTCTTATAAACACAGGTAACTGCCATTTTGTTTCACCTGCTACCAGCCACTGAAGTAACAGTTAATTCCCCCACAGGAGGGAAGCAGGAGAAGCGTCTTCGTCAAGAGAGAAAGCCATCTGCCAGAAATTCTGACAGGGCACAGAGGCTGAAGGAGTGGGCGGGGAAGAGGAGCAGACCCAGCACCCAGCCAGTGGCATGTGAGTATTCACAGCCAGTGGATAGGGACAGCTTCTGATTGACAGGCCAGGGGACCAAAGGCTGGGGTGGTGTGTGGAATGTTCAGGAGCGTGCCACCACCAAAAGAGAATTATGTATAAGAGATTGTTGTGATTTTATTCAAATACTGTGTTTTAATTGTTTTAACATATTGTCTGTAAGCCGCCCTGAGCCTGCCTTGGTGGGGAGGGTGGGATACAAATTAAACAAACAAACAAACATGTGGACATGTGAATAAATCCTCTGCACTGTTCGACTGCGGCAACAGATTTCTGTGGGGCGGGAAAGCCCCCTCAGCTGCCATGCTTTCCCCTCCCACCTCAGATTCCCCCCCAAAAAACTCAAAACCATCCAGGGAAAACCCCAAGTTGATCATTATTAAAGAAACCCTAATAAGATCTATGTCTATAAAAAAAATCTGGTCCGTTCCAGAACCACTTTTTATCGGTGCAGGTTTCCAGTCCGGCTGTTAAAGGTCCCAGCCACTTAGAGGGGTTGCTAGGCGACGTGCGGAGACCATTAGGGTTAATGACTGCAAGGCCCAAAGCTGTCTGTTCAGTCGCGCGGGCCCTGAGCGGAATGGACAAGAACGCCGGCACTGCCAGGAAGCCTGCCACCTGCACCGCCTGCTTATTAGAACATGTCATGTCAAAAGTGTTTGTGGCGCTTCGGCCAATGGACCCAATTAAGAGGCCCAAAAGCCTCACTCCAGCCATCCGTCACTAACACCCCAGATCAAAATTGACATCTTTTGGGGGCGGGGTGGTGGTGTCCCCTTTTACAAAACTCTAATTAATGGAAATGGCCAAACAAGCGGGACAAGAGGGAGGCTTTTAGCAGGATAATCGGCTTCATTTTGGGCCGCTTCAGGTCTCTCTTGGTTTTCGGCTTCCTTTGGGGAAACAGAAGCTTTAGCTAATTCCTGGATATATTATAGGGTTGCCAGGTCCCCCCTGGCCACTGGGAGAGGATGGGTGGGTAGGGTGGTCAGATCCAAGCAGGGAAACTCCTGGAGATTTGGAGATGGAACCTGGGGAGGACCGGGACCTCAGTGGGGCACAATACCATAGAGACCACCAATGCTCCCTCTAAGCTGTAGAGTCTTGTGAGCAAAAATTCTACTTTGTGAGCTACTGGCATTAGAGTGAGTGATTTGGCTACTGCATAAACTAGTTGGCTCTGGAGTCATCCTTCCTGAGCCAGGACAAAAATGCGTGAGCCGGAGGCTAAAAAACTGCGAGCTAGCTCACACGAACTCAGCTTAGAGGGAACACTGGAGTCTACCCTCTAGCCGTCCATTTTCCTCAGAGGAAGTGATCTGTATTTTGGTCCAGAGAAGAGCTATAATTCCAGGGGATCCCCAGGTCCCACCAGGAGGCTGGCATCTCTATCATGGGGAACATGGATTTTGGGGAAGGGAGGGGCCTCAGCAGGGAATAATGCCATATAGTCCACCCTCCAAAGCAGCCATTTCTTCCAAGGGGATGAATCTCCGCAGTTTGGAGATCTATTTATTTGATTCATTTGTTCCCCACTTTTCCCCCCAAGGGGGATCGAAAACCGCTTACGTCATTTTCCTCTCCTCTTGTAAATAGTGATAATGTTTATAGTTAAGCTGTTTGGAACCATATAAGTTAGAGTGCCGCTCTGGTCAGAGCTGTCTTTGAGCTGAATTATGTTAAGAATAAAAGCCTGCATTGGATTCATCGCCTCCTGACTCAATATTTAATACACTCTTAACCCCTTGCCTCACACTCGTAACCACACTGACCAGTTGTAATTTCGTCAGATCTTCAGGCCCCACCTGGAGGCTGGCAACTGCAGCACCTCCTATCTTCCCTCTTTCACACATGTAATAAGAGGGACGCAGGACAATCCTAAACTGCCTTGAGCCAACTGAAATCAGTGGGTTTAGACAGAAGAAATTCTACGTAGGATTGTATTGCTGTTTTGAAAATGCAGTATAGAGTCGCTTGAGAATTGGCCTGTGCCTGTGTGCTTGTAAACATTCAGCCACTGAATCTGTTTTCGTTGGTGAGTCTCAAACCTAGAAAAATGTGAAGTGATAACAAAGGTGATAGGGGGACTTCTGAGTATATTCAGAGTGCATATTCCTATTGTGAACTACTTTCTGTCCTGAACATCTGAGGATTAAAGGGGCAGTGGGTATGACATCGTTAGGCTTTACCTCCGAACCACTCTGGTGTAGGCAGACCGGGAGGTCGGTAGTTCGGCAGTTCGAGACCTGAGTGCCGCATGACGGAGTGAGCTCCCGTTTCTGGCCCCAGCTCCTACCAACCTAGAAGTTTGAAAGCAAGGAATTGCAAGTAGATAAATAGGTACCACTTTGGTGGGAAGGTAACAGCGTTTCGTACACCTCGACATCAAGTCATGCCGGCCACATGACCACGGAAACGTCTTCGGACAGTGCTGGCTCTTTGGCTTGGAAACGGAGATGAGCACTGCACCCCTGGAGTCGGATTCGACTGGTTTTCGAGCAAGGGATACCTTTACCTATGTTCCCTTTGGCATCTGAGAGACAATAGATCCGTTACTGGTTGTTTTAGTAGCTTCTTTAATGACCTGGTTTTGGTTGTGATTTAACAGTCTTATTTTATTGTTGTAAACCCCCTTGAGGAGCAGGTCTCTTGAGAGGCGACATATAGATTTTCTTAATATATATATTTAACTGGATAGCTTCTTTTTCCTGTTCTTTTTTTTTTGGGGTGGCTTCAGCATTCCAGGGGCACATAGTGGGGGGCACAGTCTGATACCAGCTAGGCATACCACGTACTCACTGAAATCATTAACTCATCCTAACAAGCATCCTAAGGGATAAAGAAAAAAGAGGCTTTAATTAGTCTGAAAGATATACCTCTCTCCCCGTCCCAGACATCCACCCTACTGAAGAATTCTGAACTCAGAAACTTCCACAATGTTTTACGCTCCTTTAGCAGCTCTTAACAAAAGGCGTTTTCATGGCGTTTGAGTTTGGCTATTTCCTTTTGTTGGGAAACAAATTTCTGCCCACGCTGTATAATCTGCTTTTATTTTTAAAAGATAAAAAGAAATGGTTCGCCGGCCCCTGGTAGAAATAAGAGCTGGTGCATTACAGTACAGTTTGGTGGAGCGGTTAAGAGCACAGACTGTAATCTGGGAGAATCAGGTTTGATTCCCCATTCCTCCATATGCAGGTGCTGGTGTGACCTTGGGTCAGTCACAAGTTCTTTCAGAGTCGTTCTCTCAAGAGCAGTCCTTGAAAGAGCTCTCTCGGCCCCACCGACCTTGCAAGGTGTTTGTAATGGGGCGGAGAAGGGAACGCAGATTGTAACCTGTTCTGAGACATCTTCGGGTAGTGGAGGGCAGGGTATAAATCCAATCTCCTCCTGGTACTCCTCCTCTATTTACTAAAATTTGAGACTAGGTTTTTCTCACAGGTAGAACAGGAGAGGGGTCATCTTACATTTGCATACAAAAGAAAAGAGCCAGAGTCCAGTAGCATCTTAAATAACAACAATTTGTGGCAGGAAATGAGTCTTTGTGAGTCACTGCTCACTTCTTCAGTATATGTATTTCAGTGACACATGAAAGCTCCTAACCGAGCGCAAATTTTGTTAGTCTTTAAGGGGCTACTGGGCTGTTACTCTTTTCTGCTGCTACAGACAGACTAATGCGGCTACCCATCTTGATCTATTTGCGTACAAGTTACAGTAATGTCCAATGATAATATTTTGGGGGTATGTGTAACATTTTTCAAGGGTTTGAGTTTAGTGGCAACCTTTAAGGCTAACAGAGTTTAATTCTGGGTGTAAGCTTTCGTGTGCGTGCACGCTTTTTCCCGCCGTCTTCCTTTTGAGTAAATACGGTGGCAAGACTGCTGCCATTTGCAGGCTTGCTGGCGCATTCAATGAGATTTATCATCGTAAACATTTATTACCATTGAAGATCAGCCAAACAGTTAACTGGCACAGTTGACGTACAAATATAAAATTAACATACAAGGATTAAAACTCATAACCTTATAGGTATACTTGATTAAAGATAAAAAGCTATTACAAGGTTTAGAATATTGGCTTTCTTATGGCCAAAACCTCAGCAGAGAATCGGGCCACTTAAGAGGCGGTCTCTTTAGATCAGTTGCCGAGAAGGAGATATGTATAAAATTTATCAGATCTTCCTGGGAACTTAGATAGAACAGGGGTGAGATATGTGGAATGAATGTCCTTGTAAATAGGCAGCACACACGTTCCACTGTTCAACTGCATTCAGTTGGCAGGGACACAGGTGCTGGGAGTAGGGAATATATAAGCATCTCCCTTCCAGTAGCACTGAGGACAGGCGTGAAAGCACAGGCCAGGGTGAAAGTGCTGCGGTATTTGGGGAATTCTAGAGCGTGAAGATAGGTCGCTGGCGCGAAGTTTTGGCTATGCTGGACAGAGGTGTGCCTGAGCTCTGTCAGCTTGAAGAGCTGTGTCCCAGATCTGTCGTTTGAGCGTATCTTGAGCTCCCAAACCCAGGGAACCCACTAAGGGGGAGAAGCCACAAAGTTGTAATTTATTCCCAACCACATCCACCCAGCCTGAGCGGTAGTTCTCCAAAAGAATTAAGGGGGTGGGTGGGTGTGTGAATCCATTTGGGTTAGGTTTTAGCTTGAGCCAGAAGCATATTCCTTGGTGCCAACCAATGCTCCCTCTAAGCCGTGGAGCCCTGTGAGCAAAAATTCTACTTTGTGAGCTACTGACATTAAAGTTGTGAGCGAGCGGTTTGGCTACTGCATAAACTAGTTGGCTCTGGAGCCATCCTTCCTGAGCTAAGACAAAAATGTGTGAGCCAGAGGCTAAAAAACTGTGAGCTAGCTAACACTAACTCAGCTTAGAGGGAACACTGGTGCCAACTGCGGGCTTCAAATGATACCAGCCTGAGTTCTGTTCTAAGAATTGCATTCAGTGTGCCGCGAGGAACACCAAATGTGCCCCTGAGGAATTTAGGCTGGACTGCTTCCAGACGACGGAAATCTTTGTCAGTGGGATTATGTCCGAGTCAGTAAAGACATGCCGGGCAGAGCGACCTGTGTAAAGGGTTCCCAGAATTTTTTTTCTTTAAAACTCAAGGATGGGGGGGGGGGGGGGTTCATTTAGAGCTGCTTTGGAAGGGGAGAGGGGTTTTAGCTTTCCCCATGTGTCCCAGTCTAAAACACACGCACACACAAAAACCACACATGCACCCAGAGTACGGTTGCCAACCTGGTGATCTCCTGGGATTACAGGAGATTTGATTTAATTAAGGGGGGGGGGGACACACACCAAAGCAATAAATATGTCAAAATAGGGAAATAAGTGTGTAAAGGCATCTTTTCTAATCTTTGGAAGTAAATTTTGTGTGCATGGAAGTAAATTGAAATTAGAAAAGATGCCTTTACACATTTATCCCCAGCAGAAGTTACCTATTGGGTGGCTAGGTTCAGATGGCTTGCCCTAAGAATTAGAAAATCTACAAGAGGTGGGACTCGCGATACTTGTGCGGGGGAGCTCCACACAGCGGAGGAAGCAGCCACAGGTGGGTCACCCCAACTCCACCCCGGCACCCATGGTGAGGCCTGGGCCCACCAATCCTTCCCCCCCACCTGGCACCGGCGGGTCCCTTCAGAAGTTTTTTTAAGTTTTAGGATTTTTCTGCACACCTGGAGAGTCCCCCAAGTGTGCAGAAAAATCTCTGCCCCCCAAGTACCCCCAATGTGTGGATTTAGATATCCGCACGGAGGGGATGCCTTGGGAATTAGTATATAAATAGTAGCTCCAAAAGAGGAGAATTAAGATCAAGTTTTATTAATTTTAACCTTATAACCTTAGCTTTTTATTTAGTTTTGTTTTTACATAACTTAAAACATCTTCATCGTGTTACATGTAAATGTGCTGTTCAGCCCGTCTATAAGTTTAACTTCCATTCCAGTGCATTTGAAAAAGTGTGCCTTTCACACGAAAGCTCATACCTTGAATAAGCTTTTGTTGGTCTTAAAGGTGCCACACTGGTCTCTAAATTTGTTCTACTGCTCCAGACCAACACGGCTGACCACCTGTTGCTACAGAATGTTCAACGCACTTTGATCGCTCTTACAGCGGCTCAGCACTAACAGCGCTGTCCCCGTACAGAGACCGAGGATCATCTGCATATTGTGTGGGAGAATCCACGAACGGGTCTCTTGACATTTTTATGTCAAGATGGAGCAGGGGAAACCCAACCTGGATTGGAACCAAGGCATTGGAGAGGGTTTAAATCGTTCCTTCCAGTGCTGCTCAGCATTATGCAGGCTGTCTCCACACTGCGTCTCCCCCCACCCCCCCATAACCAGTGGGATGCGAAATGGGAACA
The DNA here is from genome assembly GCA_029233225.1 of Lepidodactylus listeri. Taxonomy (NCBI): domain Eukaryota; kingdom Metazoa; phylum Chordata; class Lepidosauria; order Squamata; family Gekkonidae; genus Lepidodactylus; species Lepidodactylus listeri. Next base: position 4,985,131 of record JARCFY010000021.1, on the reverse strand, counting down.
TCCAGATGATGTTGTGCCCTATGTCCAGTTCACTTTGCACTGAAGGAAAAAAACCCTCATTTTCTCAGGCTGATGGGAAACTGTGGGATGACTGCAGGGGAGAGCTGGACCTAAGATCCACTTTTTAAAAAAAGGTTTTTTTGGAGGGGAGCTCGCTACAAGGCCCCATTCTGCTGGAGTGACCTTGGGTCAGTTGCAAGTTCATTCAGTGCTCTTCTCTCACAAGCAGTCCCCAAAGGAGCTCTCTCAGCCCCATCTACCTCATACAACCAGTACCTGAGAGCCAGTTTGGGGTAGTGGTTAAGTGCACGGACTCTAATCTGGCAGAACCGGGTTTGATTCCCCACTCCTCCGCTTGCAGCTGCTGGATGACCTTGAGTCAGTCACAAGTTCTGTCAGAGCTGTTCTCGCAAGAGCGGTCCTCGAAAGAGCTCTCTCTGCCCCACCTATCTCACAGGGTGTCTGTTGTGGCGAGGGGAAGGGAAAGGAGTTTGTAAGCTGCTCTGAGACTCCAGAGTGAAGGGCGTGGTATAAATTCTGTCTCCTCCTCTTGTTCAGGTGGTCAAGGGCGGGGTATAAATCCAATCTCTTCTTCTCTTCTTCTTCTCTTCAGGGTGGTGTAGCAGTTAGAGCGTTGGATCTGGGAAGGCCCCGGGTCAGATCCCTGCTTGCTGGGAAACTTCCTCAGCTGGCCTTGAGCCACACATTCTTCTCTGCGCCTCCTGAGGTGTTTGTGGCAAGGGTAAAAAGGAGGCGGGGAGGACCTGCACACGTCACCCTGAACTCCTCGGAGGACGGGTGGGATACAAATCCACTGCGGTAAATAAAACCATCCTGCGTTGGAGAGCTGCATAGCACACCCATGAGGTCGGCAGGATACATTCTTAATTTGTGACGTCGATCGGAGTTCTTGGCAGGCTTTGACTCCCAGGAGGACATGGTATGCGGAGCTAGCAAAGGAGCTCATGCAAACACAGCAGTCGGCACCGGGGGGGGGGGGGTGTAACAGGGCTGATTTAGGATCTTGCCAACCTCCAGCTAGGGCCTGGAGTTCCCCAAGAATTACAAGTGATTTCCAGACTACAGAGACCAGTTCCTCCAGAGGAAACAGCAGCTTCAGAAGGTGGGCTCTATGGAATTATGTCTCTGCTTCCTCCACTCTCCAGGCACTGCCTCCAAAACTCTAGGAATTCACCAAGCTGGAATTGGCAACTGGGCGGGACCCCGGAATTGTAGCTCATTTCCAGACTACCGAGATCAGTTCCCCTGGAGAAAAAGGATGCTTTGAAGGGTGGACTCTGCGGCATTGTACCCCACTGAGGTTGTTAGCCGAATTGCTTTAATTTACGTTCAGCAATTGGCGTAATAACGGGTTCTTGCCAACTATACCAAGGTCCCACCCCTTCCGGGAGTTCTCAGTAAATAGCCGTTGAGACAAAGCGGTTTCTTATAAATGGTGTTTACTGACAGATGTTATTCAAGCATACAAGGAATGATAATAAAAACCACATACACACAAGATCTAAGGAAATCAGACAGAAAATAGCACTGTTGCATGAGCAGGAATATCGTTGAGGGGGTGTTACGTTACCTGGCTTGATAGAGGGTGAATTACTTCCACGAGAAGATTGAGGAGGGATGAGTGGAAAAATAGGGGGGAGCGATCTTTGAACCAGCAGATACACGCTCCAGTCCTGGCTGCACAAACCAGGGATTAAAGATGGAGGCAAGGTACTGGGTGTAGGAAGCTGGACATGAGAGGTTGTTGAGAAGACAGGGGTCGAAGAGGGCAAAAGCTAAAGCTATCTATTTCTGTTGTGCAAGATCTTTTATCAGGTGGCATTTGGGCGGGCTGCGCTGACCACATCCCACTGTCACACCCACTAGTAGGGCTGCCAAGTCCAACTTGGGAAATATCTGAGGACTTTGGGGGTGGAGCCAGGAGACTTTGGGGGTGGAGACAGGAGAAAGGAAGTGACATCATTTTGTGATGTCACATCCTGTGATGTTGCTTCCACATGCTGACACATGAACTCATGAAGTTTCCTAATACTGAGCTTCTGCTGCTGCCTTGAGCTTTATAGGCTTGCAAGCAGCATTACCCAGACTGTGACTTTTATGCCACTGTTTTTTGTCGCTGAACAAGAGTCAGTGTTATGTAGCAGTCAGTTTGTTTGGCTGGGATCTGGGAGAGCCTGGCTCAAAACCCTGCAGTGCCATGGAATCATTTTATTTAATACTGAATCAGGCCATTGGTCCATCAAGGTCAGTATTGACTACTCAGACTGGTAGTGGCTCTCCAGGGTATCAGGCTGAGATCTTTAATGTCACCTATGACCTGATCCTTTTTTAGCTGAAGAGGCTGATACCTCCTGCATGTCAAGCAGATGCTCTATCACTGAGCAATGGCCCTACTGAATCCTTCCTCATCTCGGCAGAATATGAAGCACTAAGTGCTGCACAAGTGCTAAATATGATTTTCATATCATACGAACAGGAGAGAAGCCACAGTGGATCAGGCCAACAGCCCATCCAGTACAACACTCTGTGTCACACAATGGCCAAAAATACCAGGTGCCCTCAGGAGGTCCAGCAGCAGGGCCAGAACTCCAGAAGCCCTCCCACTGTTGCCCCCCAAGCACCAAGAATGCAGAGCATCACTGCCCCAGACAAAGGGCTCCATTTAGACCTTGTGGCTATAATAGCCACTGATAGACCTCTGCTGGATGGGGACAGAGAGAGAGAGAGAGACAGACAGACAGACAGACAGAAAAAAGAAAGAAAGGGGGAGGGGGAGAGAGAGAGAAGGAAAAGAGCTGGCAGACCCCAGCAGCTTACTCCAGCAGCAGGCCACATGCAAAAGCAGGCCCTTCAGCAGAAAGAGCCTCTCTGGGCAGGACTCTCTTCCTCTCTCTTAAAGGGGAAATGTCTGTTGAGGCTTTTTACTGCAGGGCAGGCTCTCTGCAGACATTTCCCTTTTAAGAGGCCAGGGCAGGCTCCGACGTTTCCCTGCTGGCAGCCATTGCCTCCCCTGGTGGCCAATTCTGAAAAAGCGGGGGAAAGCTTTAAAAATCGGTGCTTCTCCCGCCCTACCCGGGGACTTGGCAGCCCTACCCACTAGGTTGTCCGTCCTTTCTAATCTTTCTGTTGGTCAGTGTCATAGTTAGGAGGGGGCAGGAAGGAGTGGACAATATTGCAAAACTAGGTGCTAATCAGGAACTAACACCTGGGCCATCTGGTCGGTCTTCTTGGCGCCAATCTCTGGTCTCGTGCTGGCTTCGGCCAGGTCACTTGATGGTCGGCGATTAGTTGCTGGGCAACCTAATCTCTTACTGGAACTGTTGGGGGCAGGTGGGAAGGGGCCAGCGCAATGGAGAAAAAGGACTCTTTGAAATGGAGTTCTGGCTTCCTTGATGGTGGATGCATGCGAAGTAGATGTGAGAGCTCTTTGAAATGTATTTCATGTTCTTCATGAGAGAGTTCTTTGAAATGTATTTCTGTTCCTCATGCAAGTGTGAACTCTGAAGGAAGTCTCCCGCTGTGGGCTGGAGCCTCTCATGGCAATAGAGAGTGCCTTTGCCTTAGGCAGAGAACCACCCCCAAAGGTCAAACTTATGATATTAAGGTTCATAAGAGCATATAATATGCCTTGCTGGCTTACAAGGTCCCTGCCCTCTCCAGGCTCTACCCCCAAATCTCCAGGAATTTCCCAACCTAGATCTGGCAATCCCACCCCCGCCCCGTGCTCTACCCCCCCAAATCTCCAGAAGTTTCCCAACTTGGATCTGGCAACCCTAGCTCCCCCCCCCCCAGTTCCATCCCCAAATCTCCAGGAATTTCTCAACCTAGATCTGGCAACCCTGCTTCCCCCCTGTGCTCCCCCCCCCCCAAAAAATCTCCAGAAGTTCTTCAGTGGTGGCACCTGACCTTTGGGCTTGCTGGCTCTTGCTTTGCTTCCCTTTAGGCCCCTTTCTCTTTACCCAGGCCTTGTAGCTAACGGGATGCCTTCTTTTTTTAGGCCTGCTCCTAGCCTGAAGACAATTTTATCACTTCTTATTTTATACTGCTCTGTTTTAAGTGCTTTTGGGCCCTAGCTCGCTTTTATCGGCTCTTCTTAAATCTGTTTGACTTGGTTTGATTTATGGTTTGAGTTATTAAAGTTGTTGACTTGGATTTTTTAGTTATTAGTATGACTTGATTTTATTTGATTGTTTTCTAGTTGTGAACACAGCCCATACAATACTTTTTTTAAAGGACCGACCAAAACGACACAAAACCGTGTGTAAGTTTTCGAGTTCACAAGAACACTTCATCGGGTCAGAGATGTTACAGGAATTTTAAAAAGAGGGGGGAAAGCCAGTGTTTCAGGTCACGACTTTAGGAGCTTGTCACACCAGTATGTTTTCTGGCAGGCGTAGTGTGGAGCTGCATCAAGCATTGGGTTGCCAACCTCCAGGCGGGGCCTGGGGATTTGAAATGGCAGCTGGAGACCAGTTCCCCTGGAGAAACTGGCTGCTTCAGAGGGAAGACTGTATAACATAATAGTCCCTCCTCTCTACGGTTGCCAACTCTTTCCGAATAAAGAGGAGGGCAGTCCTGGGCCCTCTCCGTGAGTCCCCGCGATGACGTTGCCCGGAAGTGACATCATCACGCTGGGCACGTCTCCAGGCAACGCTCTGGTAATCGCCCTAAAACTCTATGGTACCATAGAGTTTTGTGCGATTGCCAGAGCGTTGCCCAGCGACGTGCCCAGCGTGATGATGTCACTTCCGGGCAACGTCATCGCGCCAGGGACGTTGGCCTGATGTGGCCACTTTGGGTGTGGGATTCCCCCCACCGGTCGGATCCAGACCGGCAGAATGGGGACCCTTTTAGCAGGGGAATCCCCGCCCCCTGGGTGGACTTGGCAGCCCTACTCCTCTCCCCAAACCCCGCCCTTCCCAGATTCCACCTCTAAATATCCAGGAATTCCCCCAACCCGAAGTTGGCAACCGAACTCGAGCAGGTCTGGAGAGAGGCGGCATGCACATTTTCTAAGCAAACGATCTCTGTGTTCAGTGAGCTGTTCATGAGAAGTCCGCCGACGGAGTCAGCCGTGCTTCAGAGTGATTACTTTTCCTTCTCCCAAAAGAAAGTAGGGCACAAAAACGAAGGCTTTTTCCGCTTTGGACCATGCAGAGAAAGGAATATATGATTTGTTTTCTTTCACTGTTACCATGACGCTGTGTAACTTCGGTGATAAATATCGCAGGCTGCGGGGGTCAGCACCATCAAGCTCTTCTCCGCATTTCCTCTCCATTTTGCCTTCTCAGGGCCAAGTCTGGCATAAGACCTTCCAGTGTAGTTCCCCCCACACCTTTAAGAATACAGTGAGTTTTAAATGTGTGTCCTCCATTCTCCTGGAGCCATTATCCATGAGGCTGACGAGGCTGAAGCTTAGGGGCCTTTCAGGGATGGGGGCCCACCATTTTGGGTTTTTTTTGCTGAGGCATGTTAGTTAACTGCCATGAATTCTTTTCAATAACTGTATGACTGCTACCAGGTGTAATTACATGGTCTCTGAAAAGGTCACAGGCTTGCATATATTTTTCTTCGAAGTTTGGTGACAGGTCCCGCCGGGGAGTTTGCAACGGGGCCGTGACTCCCTCCTCTGGAATGCGTGCTCCGCTCGCTTGCCTGCTTGCTTGCTCGCCTCACTTGCGCATGCCCTGACTCAATTCCTTGCTTCCCTGGTGTTATCTCTTGTGCCCCGTCCTTGAACAGGAGGGCCTCCCATTCTGTGTGAGCCAAACTCACCGGTGTTATGTATTCCTTTTCTTCATGTCTTGGGAACTTAGCTTTTAGAAATGTTCAACATCATTATTCTCTGGGAACCCATTTTCCCGCATTTTCTATGAGAACTTTAGGCCAGTATATTTGAGCGCCTAAAATCCTGTCTAGTGATTGGTAGACAGCTCTTGAGCCATATTTCATATCCAGTAGATCGATACATGTAATCCCTAAGCACAGCATTACTAACAGGAAAAGTGTTTGACTGCAGTGATCTTTTCTACAAATAAAGGACTTACTGCTTAAGGAGACCTGTTGTGGACGATATCTGTTGGGACATTCTCGCAGGCACTTATTTTCTCTTCATAGGCAGCCTGTCATATATACCCTCTATTAATAAGATAATCAACTGTTTCCTTACTGCAGTGAAACAAATTGTCTCTCATATTAAAACAATCATCCATAAATTATATATTTTTAATAAATAATAAAAAAATTATTCGCTTCCAAATATTACAGTATTGAACAATTATACCCCCCAAATATGCTTTCCTGAAGAGTTCTACTCATGCAATGCAAATATATTTAAAAATTGTGGATAGAATTCTTCAGGAGACCCTCAAAATGGATAGTCCAGTGTTCCCTCTAAGCTGAGTTAGTGTGAGCTAGCTCATAGTTCTTTAGCCTCCGGCTCACACATTTTTGTCTCGGCTCCGGATGGATGGCTCCAGACGGGTCCGTTGGAGCGGGAGCACACAGGAGCGCAGCTCCGGGAGTGAGGAGCCCAGGGGGCGGGCACATGACCAAGCCCCACCCCCTTCTCAGCTTCCCTGAGCAGTGCAGAGGCGCAGCGCCCCGGGGAAAGCCCTGCTAGGGTCTTTATTGTTTTTAATGTTTTGTTTTAATATTGATAATTTTATCATTGTTCCTTTTATGACTGTGTGCTGCTTTTCCAGAGACTTGCTCAAGGTGGCATATACATTTTCTAAGTATACCATTTTTTATCTGGGCACATGGCACATAAGTACTGGAGAAATTTCACCAACCCTTCAGCAGCTTCCACCCCATCAGTTTGTTGTAGTGGTCAGGAGTTGGACTATAATCTGGGAGAACCGCGTTTGATTCCCCACTCCTCCACATGCAGCTGCTGGTGTGACCTTGGGGCAGTCACAAGTTCTCTCAGAGCTGTTCTCTCAGGAGCAGTTCTCAAAAGACCTCTCTCAGCCCCACCTACCTCACAGGGTGTCTTGTTGTGGTGAGGGGAAGGGAAAGTGATGGGTGGTGCACATGTCCTGGGTATCTCAAGTCTACTGAAACCTGGTGGTTTCAAGGGAGCAGGAAGAGAATGAGGGTGTGTTCTTGACGCTTCTTTTTACTGCACAAAGTATTGGATGGGGAAGGGAATGGAGTAAGAGCAGGTCAGTTTCACTCACCTGTGGAGTGGAGCCTGAGGGGTGGGTGTTGCCTTCTGACACACTTCCGGTATGTTGGGGGTGTGGCATATGCAAATGAGTTATGCTAATGAGCTCCTGCACCTCTTTTTCTACGAAATGACCCCTAGCTCCAGAGCAAACTGATTTATGCAGCACCCAAATCGCTAGCTCACAGTTCTTTAGCCTCCAGCTCACACATTTTTGTCTCGGCTCCAGACGGATGGTTCCAGAGCAAACTGATTTATGCAGCAGCCAAATCGCTCGCTCACCACTTTAATGCCAGAAGCTCACCTAGTAGACTTTTTGCTCACATGACTCCACCGCTTAGAGGGAGTCTTGCTGTGGTCTTCCGTGCCAGGGTATGGCTGTCAGCTGTAGTGGGGTAAAAGATTGACGTGCAGGAGGGCCCCCGAAATACCCGAAAGCCTAGGGGCCCTGCCATGGGTGAATACGGCCCTGCTGGAGCACCGTTCATCCAAACCCGCCACCTGGTTAATCCAGAGATGGAGCTGCGCGCTTTGCCCATTGTTCCCATCAGAATGATTTTATTTATTAATTTATATCCTGCTTTCCTCTGCAGTGGCTCAGAGGTTAAGACCGGAAGTTGAAGAGCAGAAGGTCGGTAGCTCGGCAGTTCAAGACCCCCTTGCCGCAAGATGGAGTGAGCTCCCGTCTCTGGCCCCAGCTCCTGCCAACCTAGCAGTTTAAAAGCAAGAAAGTGCAAGTAGATAAATAGGTACCACTTCAGTGGGAAGGTAACAGCGTTATGTGTGCCTCGGCGTCTAGTCATGCCAGCCACATGACCACGGAGAAAGTCTTCGGACAGCACTGGCTCTTCGGCTTGGAAACGGAGACGGGCACCGCCCTCTAGAGTTGGATTCGACTGGCTTTCGAGCAAGGGAAACCTTTACCTTTACTTTCCTCTGCAGCAGGCCTCCGAAGCAGCTTACTACATCCTCCCTGTTGTCCTCTCAAAAACAGCCCTGCGACTCAGGCGGAGAGAACGTGACAGGCCCAAGGTTACCCAGAGAGCTTCTGTGTCAGAGTGAGGAGCAAGGACCCTAGTCTGGTGCTCTAACCACAACACATGCTGGATGCTGTGGGAGTTCTTCTGGCCAACTCAGTTAATGACAGCACCAAGTTCTTCAGGTATCGGCCACCCACAGCCAGAGGGAGGGTTTGCAGGGATGTAGCATTTATGTCGATCCATATTTATTAATTTATTTAGATTATTTAATACCTCGCCAACAGGTAATAACTCGCCGCTCTGAGCCTGCCTTTTGGTGGAGAGAGCGGGATATAAATTCAATAAATAATAATAATAAAAGGAAGCCAAAGTGGCTTGCAACTTTGTACTCCCTTCCTTCCTTCATTTTATTCTCACAAGAACCACCTTGAAAGGTAGGTTAGGCTGTTAGCCACAAGGTACAAATAGGAACTCTCAGTCTGGGGCAAGTGATGCTCTGTATTCTTGGTGCTTGAGGGGGGGGGCAACAGTGGGAGGGCTTCTAGTGTCCTAGCTTTACTGCTGGACCTCCTGAGGGCACCTGGTGTTTTTGGTCACTGTGTTGGACTGGATGGGCCACTGGCCTGATCCAACATTGGCTTCTCTTGTGTTCTTATGGCTGGGGCAAGTGATGCTCTGTATTCTTGGTGCTTGGGGAGGGCAACAGTGGGAGGCCTTAAGATTAAGAGCAGAAGTCCATCAGTGGCTATTAGCCACAAGGTATAGATAGGAACTCTCAATCTGGGGTAAGAGAGGCTCTGTATTCTTGGTGCTTGGGGGGGGGCAACAGTGGGAGGGCTTCTGGTGTCCTGGCCCCACTGGTCGACCTCCTGAGGGCACCTGGAATTTTTGGCCACTGTGTGACAGAGGGTTGGACTGGATGGGCCATTGGCCTGATCCAACATTGGCTTCTCTTATGTTCTTATGTCTGGGGCAAGTGATGCTCTGTATTCTTGGTGCTTGGGGAGGGCAACAGTGGGAGGCCTTCTGGTGTCCTGGCCCCACTGGTCGACCTCCTGAGGGCACCTGGAATTTCTGGCCACTGTGTGACAGAGGGTTGGACTGGATGGGCCATTGGCCTGATCCAGCACTGGCTTCTCTCTTATGTTCTTATGTGCATCAGAGTGTACAGTCTAGGAGACCCAGGTTCGAATTCCCACTCTGTCATGGGAGTTCGCTCGGTGACTTTGTGCCAGTCGCTCTTTCCCAGCCTAAACTACCTCACAGGGTTGTTGTCAGGAGGAGAATGATGTAGTCAACTGCTGAGGGAGAAAAGTGGGGTATAAATATTTAAATAAATAAGTAAAATTAGAAAGTGGGACAAGAGCGGCAAGGTGAGGAAGGATTCCAGGCATATGGCGAACATAATGTCTAAATGCTCTGTCATGCATTCAGCTCCTGTTGTCCTGATTTAATGCTTTCTAGAGCATTGAGACCTGCTCTCATGTTGCCAGCTTTCTGTGCAAACTCTGCCATGTTAACTTCTGTGCAAACTCTGCCAGGTTGTGTGAATTACTCCTCACAATGCACAAAGTGCCTTTGAGGTTTGTTCTGCAGAGTTATGGAGGAAAGTGGGGTCTTTGATGCTCCCCCTCTCCCCAAGTCTTTGAAGCAAACGGCATTCTTAATGCCGGCAAAATTTACTATGCAAATGGAGTTGTGGAGCTGTTGAAATAAGGCTGAAAAGGATATTTAGTGTCTTCCATTAATGGCCAGAAGGGAATTCTCTATTCCCTCCCCAGCTTCAGATGTGAAACAGAGCATCCATAAAAATGGGAAGGCGCCCGATTTGGGATAGATAAGCTAGGGGAAATCACTTGATTGCCTAAGATCAGCATGGTTCTCACCTCTAATTACTGAAGAAATAAGAGTTAGCAGAGTTAAAACACACACATTGGCTTTGACCTAAATAATTCCCATTCTGGACTGGCGGCTTGGAAGGAAGGCAGCTTCTCAACAGAGTGGTGAAGATTTAATGTGTCGCTACAGAAGAATTATAGTTGACGGGCCATTAAGTTTTGAAATGGGTGAGAGGCATCCCCGGACTCCAGGGCGGCTGATAGTCAGCCGGAACAAGCCCTACCCCGCACATCTTCATGCAAATACAGCCCTTGAATGCTGAGCACGTTCCGGCAGAGTCTAGAGTGGCCAGCTCTGGGTTGGGAAAATCCTGGAGATTTGGGGGATGGAGCCTGGGGAGGGCAGGGTCTGGGAAGGGGAGGGAAGGGCCCTCAGCAGGGTGCAACACCAATGCTCCCTCTAAGCTGTGGAGTCCTGTGAGCAAAAATTCTACTTTGTGAGCTCCTGGCTTCAAAGTTGTGAGCGAGCGATTTGGCTACTGCATAAATGAGTCTGCTCAGGAGCCCTCCTTCCCTAGCTAAGGCAAAAATGTGTGAGCCAGAGGCTAAAAAACGGTGAGGTAGCTCACACTGGCTCAGCTTAGAGGGAACGCTAGACCCCACCCTCCAAAGCGGTCGCCCCCAACCTGGAGTTGGAAGCCCTACCCAAAGCATTGTTAGTAAATCTGGGTTTACACAGCGCCCCCAAAGCAGTTTACAACCTCATTCTTCCCTCCTCTGTTAGATCCTTACAACACCCTACTGGTGGGATGAGCTCCCGGAGAACATCAGGGCCCTGCAGGACCTTTGCAGTTCCGCAGGGCCTGCAAAGCGGAGCTCTTCCGCCAGGCCTTTGGGGCCGCCACCGGAGGGAATGGCCCTTAGTAGGTGACAGGGTGAATCGCCGCTAGAACATCTGGGGCGGGAGCCTCCTGGCGGGAAAAAAGTAGGCTACTGGTATCTGATGTTGGTCTAGTATCTGCTGCCATCCGTGATTTGATTTGATTGCTTAGCTGTATTTTAATGTGATTTAATGGAATTTTATGTGTGTTTTAACTTTGTATATTTATGACTATGTTGTTAGCCGCCTAGAGCCGGCTCGCTGGCAAGGCAGGATATAAAGCAAAATTAATAAATAAATAATAAATAAATAAACACCCACCCTGTGAGGTAGGCTAGACTGAAAAGTGGGCGAGGGGTACTGCTGCTATTTCCAGGATGAGAAATTCCTGGAGGTTTGGGTGTGTGTGTGTGGAGCCTGAGCAGAGAAAAGTTTGGGGAGGGACTTCGGTGGGGTACAAGGCCGTAGAGTCCATCTTCCAGAGTGGCCTTTTTCTCCAGGTGAGCTGATCTCTGTTGCCTGGAGTCCAGTTGTAACCTCAGGAGTTCTCCAGCCAGCACCTGGAGGTTGGAAACCCTAAGGACTGGCCCAAGGATCGGCTTGGCTTTTTCTCTGTTCTGGTTCCTCCAGGACACCGGCCTGCCAGGAACTATGCAGGTATGTTAAGTGCCGGCAATCCTGGATGGAAGTGGTGAAACAAGGCCATAGTTAAGCGCTTAGTTAATTAATTATCATATGGCATTGTATGTGGTATAGCCAGAAGATCTGAAGATTGTCTGACAGTCTTAAGTTCTAGCTCATTATCATCATGCACCACTAGGTGGTCAGCTACACATATTTTGCTGGGCTGAGAGAGCTCTGAGAGAGCGGTGACTGATCCAAGGTCATCCTGCTGGCTGCATGTGGAGGAGTGCGGAATCAAACCCGGTTCTCCAGAGTCTGTTGCTCTTAACCACTACACCATGCTGGCTCTTGGCTAAGCACTGCAGGGGAGGGGGGACAGGACCTTAAATGGGGATGCCTCTATGCTCTCGTCTTCTCATCCTTTTGTGTTCCCACAAGCTGTGGACCCACCTGCCTGCAATACCTCCTGAGTCTTCTCTGTTGTGGTTCCTGCTTTGTGGAACGGCCTTCCTGAGGATAGGGTTGCCAATTCCAGGTGGGGGCTGGGGTTCTCAGCTGCAGAGATCCATTCCCCTAGAGAAAATGGGCAGCACTAGAGATCAAACTCTATGGCATTATATCCCACCAAGGTTCCTCGCCTTCCAAAAAACAAAGAACAAAAACCAGCCCTTCCCAGGCTGTACCACCAAAATCTCCTGGAATTTCCTAACCTGGAGTTGGCAACCCTGCCTGAGGAGGTTAGGAAACCACCCCACCCCTGCTGTTTCACAAAATGTGTAAAATGGGATTAGTTGTAGACTTTCCGGGGTGTGTGTGTGTGGCCGTGGTCTTGGCATTGTTGCACCTGCCGCTTCACCAGCAGCTGTGACTGGCATCCTCAGAGGTATAACCCAGAAAGATGGAGTATTCTCTGTGTCAATGTGAGAAGAAGAAAAATGGTAGGCAGGTAATTTATATCTACTCAGGAAGGTGGGGAAGGGCTGAGTCATTGTCATGTAGGCGTTTCCCAGGCTGTGACATACTAATGGAGGCGCTTTCCTGAGGAGGTTCTTTTGCATATGGATTGGCTGCTGAAATTCTAATCTTCTCTGTAGTGCTGTTGTAAGCTGTAGAGCAATTTGTGTTTTTCAGGAAATGGGATTGTTCACAACTGCATTTTTTATAAGGGAAGACGGCTGTAGTAGATTGGGTAGAGGGGGGTTTCATAACGGCAATAGGCTTACAATTTATTGCACTGTTTGTATTAATATCCTGTGCTGAGGTTTTTTTTAAAAAAATGAAGTCTACTTGTTGCATTGTCTACGGTATGTTGTATATTATTTTTCTGTATTGCGTTTTTTTTAAAATTGTAATCTGCCTCGAGTGTTAGCGAGAAAGGTAGTCTGTAAATAAAGTAAATAAGGGAAGAAATAAATCCACTGTGCAGTTTTGCCTAGTGACTTCATGCCCTGGTCACCCCTCCCCACTTTCTTCCTGAAAACTTGGTGCTTTTATGTTTATCTACAGATTTATACCAGTTTGGTGTAGTGGTTAGGAGCGTGGACTCTAATCTCGGAGAACCGGGTTTGATACCCCACTCCTCCAGATGCAGCTGCTGGTGTGACCTTGGGTCAGTCACAAGTTCTCTCAGAGCTGTTCTCTCAAGGGCAGTCCTGGAAAAAAACTCTCTCAGCCCCAGCTACCTCACAGGGTGTCTGTTGTGGGGAGGGGAAGGGAAAGGAGATTGTAAGCTGCCCTGAGACTCCTTTGGGTAGCGAAGGGTGGGGTATAAATCCAATCTCCTCCTCCTCCTCTTACCTGGCCCATAAGCAACTAGTATCTATGGTAGTCTAAGGTATTTTTTCTTTTGTGGAATCCCCTGGTGGAAAAGCTAGTCTTGCATGTGATTAGATGCATTCATTGGGGCTTTTGTGGGTCCCCCAGTAAATCAGTTGCTTTCACTGCTAGGAATCAATTGCTTTTGTTTGTATTTTGAGTAAAAAGTATTATTGTTAATTGGGTTTGCCTGTGTCCTTTATAAAGTTTATCTCTCCAGTACGTGGCATTACATTGTATGGCACACGTGGCCCGGCCCGACAAAGTGACATTGATGTCGGATCTGGCCCTCGTGACAAATGTGTTCGACACCTCTGCCGTCGAGTCCGCCCTCCAAAGAAGCCATTTTCTCCAAGGGAACTGATCTCTGTATTCTGGAGACGAGGTGTAATTCCAGGGGATCCCCAGGCCCCGCTTGGGATGCTGGCCCCAAGATCCATTCTCTCCAGGTTTTGCCTCCAAACATCCCAAACCATTCCCAAGCTGGCGATGGCAAAAGTAGATACCGTTGGCTGCATCTCAAGGCCATTTCCCGGAAACCGCCCAGCAAAAAGGGGGTGTCGGGGGTGGAATGGAACCCCTGTCTGATGCCCATGAGGAAACTAGAGTAACGGTGTAAGCTGGGTGGGGCCAAAGAGAATTCCTGCTGCTGGCCGTCTGACATTTTGAATTATGTCAACTCCTGGGCTTTTCCTGCGTTCCGTCCCTCCCCGGGGTCCTTTATTCGCGTTCCTGTGCCAGCAGCTCTGGAAGCGTAAAGCCCTGGACAGGGGTGGGTGGGGAGGGAGAGGTTTGTGCGCCAGGCAGCGTGGATCAATTTATTACGATTTCTCCTGGTTATTTAACTCCCCAAGAATGCAGAGCTGCTACTCCATTAAATGACATTAAAGCCTGGCTTTCTTCAAGCAGGGATTTGCCTGGCAGCTGTTCCTCACTCGGGTAGGCCCCGTGGGAACGGTGCTCTTATTACCCATTAACATCGGAGAAGCCGCCACTCGCTTGGCTGTGTTTGCAAGAGGGGATGGAGGCTTTGTTCCCCCCCTCCCGGGCTCTTCGCCTGGAGGAGGAAGATGCCCCCCTCCCCAGGCTCAGTCTTCCTCAGTCGCCACATCATGAAGTTAAAGAGATGGAGCAAGTCACCACTGCTGTAGGAAACGGCAAAAAAAAACAGAAGATGGAAAATTCATCTCTGCAATGCCCTAAGTCGTAAGGGAAAGGTAAAGATAAAGGTTTCCCTTGCTCGAAAGCCAGTCAAATCCAACTCTGGGAGACGGTGCTCATCTCCGTTTCCAAGCCGAAGAGCCAGCGCTGTCCGAAGACTTCTCTGTGGTCATGTGGCTGGCATGACTAGATGCGCACGGAACACTGTTACCTTCTCACCGAAGCGGTACCTATTTATCTACTTGCAATTTCTTGCTTTCAAACTGCTAGATTGGCAGGAGCTGGGACCAGGGACGGGAGCTCACTCCATCATGCAGCACTCGGGTCTTGAGCTGCTGAACTACCCTAGCTAGCTCCAAAGATCCAGGTGGAGGAAAAGGGTTTTAGGGAGGGGAGAAGGGCCGCACGTCAACCTAAAAGACTTGGCTGCTGTTTTCCATTTTGTGAATGATCTTCCAGTGCGTTTGAACAATTCTCTGCAGGGGGTGTCTTGTGTTTGCCAATCTCCAGGAGGTGGCTGGCGGTCTCCCACTATCACAACTGGTCTCCAGGCAACAGAGACCGGCTCATCCGCACCATTTCCAGAGTAGTGAAATTCCCCACACTGATGTTTTTAAAAGTGCGCGTTATGTGAAATTTTCCACAGTAGATTTTTCTTCACCGGGTGCAAAGCTGAAGTTTTCTCCTTCTTACCCGCCTTTTCAGAACTCGCTAGAACTGGGGCTTCTGAAAATACGGGGTAAGAAGGAGAAAATGTCGGGTTTGCGCCCAATGAGGAAAAATCTACTGTGGAAAATTTCACATAACGCGCAGTTTTAAAAACATCAGTGTGAGGAATTTCACTACTCCAGAAGTGGTCCTGGAGAAAATGGCCGCTTTGGAAGGAGGACTCTGTGGCATTATCGTCCATTTAAGTCCCTCCCCTCCCCAAACCCTCTCCTCCTCAGGCTCCGCCCCCAAATCTCCAGGTATTTCCCAACCTGGAGCTGGCAACTTGACCATGCCCTCTCTCCTCTTCTGTAGTTTATCCAACCAGATTTAAAGACTGGGGAGGAGGGGGAAGGCACCTAGCATATTCTTTCCCTGAATTAACTCCAAATGCTCCCTCTAAGCTGTGGAGTCTTGGCAGCAAAAATTCTCCTTTGTGAGCTGCTGGGATTGAAGTTGTGAGCGAGCGATTGGGCTGCTGCATAAATTAGCTTGCTCTGTAGCCACATCCTTCCTGAGCTAAGCCACAAATTGTGAGCCGGAGGCTAAAGAATTGTGAGCTACCCCACACTAACTCAGCTTAGAGGGAACACCACCCTGCATTCTTGCTGTACACACAGGGTCTGTCCAGGGGTCATTTCGTAGAAAAAGAGGTGCAGGAACTCATTAGCATAACTCATTAGCATATGCTACCCACCTGACATCACCAGAAGTATGTCAGAAGGCAAGAAAGAAAGAGAGAGAAAGAGAGAGCTGGCAGAGAGGGGACCGCTACTAATCCAAGGCTCAGAAATACCACTATTCTGGGAGGAGAGCTTCAGTGGTGGCTGAAGCCTTCAGAAGGCTGGTCGGAGGAACAAGGACCTTTCCAGGGGTCATTTTGCTGCAGCCATGACACAAGCAGGCTGTAATGTAGTATGCTCTGTGTTCTAACCAGCCTGCCATGTGCTCCCAGGTAATGGCGCCCGCCGCATGGCCAGAGCACATGGTCAGGCGGAGAGGGGAGCTTGAATCTGGAGGAACAATAGACGTCCGGATTGAAAGCCTCCACTAATGTGGGACCTAGGTTCTCCCTGGAGAGCCAATGCAATCAAAGGCTCCTCCAGGGAATTTATGACAAGCATGTGCATATGTTAAGCCCCTATCCGGTCTTTTGGGTGAGGCTGAGGATTGAACCTGGGACCTTCTGCGTGCCAAGCAGAGGCCCTGCCACTGAGCCACAGCATCTCTCTTCAGCTCTCCAGGGTCTCAGGTGGAGGTCTTTCACATCCTCTCCTGCCTGGTCCTTTTAACTGGAGATGCTGGGGATTGAACCTGGGGCCTTTTGCATGCAAAACCGAGGCTCTGCCACTGAGCCACAGCCATTCCCATGTTCTAAGTTAGTTTTTAAAATATTTTTTTCTGACCTTTCTGTCTTCAGCCCCGACAGGGAATTGCTAGTACTGATACACACAACTGATACACACAAACAATTCTCATGCATTTTGTTACAAATATTTTATGTTGATTCCATGCATTAACCACAGCCTAGTGAGTGCATGTTTGTGTGGGATATGCAGGGTTGCCAGCGCTGGGTTGGTAAATTCCTTGAGATTTGGGGGGGGGGGGGGAGCCTTGGGAGGAGAGGTTTGTGGAGAGAAAGGCCTCAACAGGATCCACCTTCCAAAAAAGCCCATGAAGAAATGCACTTTTCCCTGGGAGGCTTGAAATGAGCCAGTCCTCCACTTTGCGTTTTAACAGTTTCCCCCCTCTCTGGGCAGAGAACAGGCAATGGCTTCCCAGACAGCTCAGCTTCATGCAAATGCAAACGGATCTGGCAGGAGAGATAAAGGATGGGTCAAGCTTTGCCCCTTCTCCCAGCAAGGAACAGAGATCGGAGTACTTTAGGCTAGAACAGATCCAGGAATAATCTCCCAGAAGAAGCCTTAGGAAATGCTGCTTTGACCTGGCGTGACCTGGTCAGTGGGTGGGGAGAGATGATAAGAACCCCTTGCAGGAGGAAAGAGGTTTCTCTTCCTGGGGTGCTGCGTCCATGAGAAGACACAGACCTCTTTCCATGGGGGAGACAGCCACTGGCCATGTGCTCGGCTGGAGAGCCACGGCAAGCTTCAAGGCGATGGAAACTCTGTAGAGACTTGTAACCCCCTAGGCTTGAGGAGCCTCTCCTATTTTAACATCGGAGAGGGCATGGATAGAGAGAGGGACAGAAGATTTGCGTTTTGCCAAGTTCTTTTGGAATTCCTTGCTCAAGCTGATGTGCAGATATTTTCCAACCCATAGGTGGCAGCTCTGTAACTGTGGCCGAGGGGAGTGGGCAGCATGAATATGAGAGAACGCTGATGCCTAAGTGGAACGATAAATGCTGTAAATAAAGCACATGTCATGCTTAAGTAGAAGGAAACATTAAAAAATATTCATAAGAAGTTGGGTCTCTTCGTGTAAGTTTTCAGCCATAAGGATAGATATCCTTTAGGACATCTAACTTAAAGCACCTTTTGGCCGTTAATGACAAATCTGAGAGGGGAAACGGTACATCAATATCTGTGAAGCTGGAGTTGGAGAGGAAGTACTATCAGTGGAAGGGAGCTAGGGTTACCAATCTCCAGGTGAGGCCTGGTGATCTCCTAGAATTACAACTGATCTCCAGCCGACAGAGAACAGTTCCCCTGGAGAAAATGGCAGCTTTGGAGGGCGGACTCTATGGTGTCACATCTTCACTCAGCTCCCTCCCCTCCCCAAACTCCCCCCCTCCCCCCCAAATCTCCAGGAATTTTTGAACTCGGGATTGGCACTCCTATATGGAGCTCATGTAGTGGGGTTCCCACCCCTCACTGGAACCTGTTGAGCCTCCAGAACTTCTGCTCCTGGGGTCAAGAGGTCCTTAGGAAACTTGGGATGCATCCAGACAGGTTTTTCATGCCATCTCACCTAATTCTCCTGCTTACTAAAGCCCCTGTCCCATGCAGGCCCATAGTCAGGATGTTGTGGCTTGTGGGGGAAATCTTTTTCTGGTGGGGCTGCCATCATCTGCCATAATGAAGGGGGTGGCACGCACCCCACTCCCTCCCCTCCTGCAAGATTTAAAGGGCCCTCCAGCTGATCGGCGGGGAGCACGTGGCCCGCCAATCAGCTGGAGGATCCCTTTAAGCACTTTTGGGAAGAAGCAGTGGGCCTTTAAGAAGGGGGGGTCTTTAAGGAAGGGGGGCTGTCCCTTTAAGGAAAGGGCAGAGCCCCCGGTAGCCCCACTGTAGTTACAGGCCAGGTCCCATGTGGCTTTTGTCCATGCGAGGGCCGTTATCCGCGGCATCAGACTTTTGGTTGTCAAATGTCTTCCCTTTTTCCATCAGCAGAAAAGCTGATTAGGTCGTCCAACACAGCATGAGGGGCAAAGGGCAGGGCTTATTTTGTAGCAGGAGCTCCTTTGCATATTAGGCCACACACCCCTAATGTAGCCAATCCTCCAAGAGCTTACAGAGCTCTTCTTACAGGGGCTACTGTAAGCTCTTGGAGGATTGGCTACATCGGTGTGTGTGGCCTAATATGCAGAAGAGCTCCTGCTACGAAATGAGCTCTGGCAAAGGGGGTGGGTGGGGTACCGATATGCTGCAGTAGGTTATCTTTTCTAGCGAGGAATGTGTAGGCTAGCCAACTTCAGGTTGGGAAATTCCTGGAGATTTGGGGGTGGAGCCTGGGAAGGGCAGAGTTTGGGGAGGGGAGGGACCTCTGCAGGGGATGATGTTGGAGCGCCACCCAGTTGTTGTTTTCCCAGGGGAGGGACTGATCTCTGTCGTCTGGAGACCAGTTGTGATTCTGTGTGATCTCCAGGCCCCACCTGACGGTTGGCAACCCTGCTAGCAGGTTGGTGTGTAAGCCCGCTCACATCCACACCCATAGTGTTCTGGTATGAGTATGGCTTTAAAAAAATCATTGTGTTGAATATTTATTGTGTAGCTGGAATAAATGTTAAAATCGTTTTGCCTTGGAACATCTCGAAGTGTCATTTTCACACCCGAAACAGAAAAGATAAAAGCCGTGTGAATGGGGTAATTAAGCATACCGAAAGATCGTGACATTGTAGGATACCAGCAGATAACGCCGCCGAGGCCGACGAAATTTCGTAATGATTTGTAGGTTGACGCTACCCCTTGTTTCCAGCTGAGGTATAAACTCCTAGCCTTGTACAAAAATGATATGTTACAGTTGACTAGTGCTAAATTTGAAACCTTGCATAATGAAGATTATAACTCAGAAGGTTTATTATTTATAATTTATAAGGTATTATTGGAGTTTGAAAATCATTTGGGCGATAATTTTCAAGTAAGATGGGGGGAACTGTCTTGGGGTGGCCATTATCCGAGGGAAATTGGGAAAATATTGTCGCAGCATCCCCAGCTGTATTTCTGTGTGTAAACGTTAAAGGAAGCCATTATAAAATTTTATATCTGTGGTATTTAACACCTGAAAGGATAAGAAATATTTAGAAAATGAGAAATGCAAATTGCTGGAGACCCTAGTAAAATAATGCTGATTTCGTGTGCATTTCTTACCCTAAAATTCAAGTCGATGGGAATGATATAATTAAGCAAATTGAAGATATAATCAGGTGTGTAATTCTGTTAAAACCTGGAAAAAAATATAATTTGGAAATGTCAAAGATTGTCAAAATATATGACCAACAATTATAGGGTAGTAATAGCGAAGATTTTTATTACCCCTAAACTGCAGGCACCAAAGAATCTCTCAGTAAGTTAATGGGGGGGGGGGGGGAATAAAGTTATAGCATATAGCTAAATTAATGAAACAAATGATGTATGTACAAAGAAGAGAACCCATTAAGGAAGGATCTTTTTGTTGTAAAAGTTATTTTATTGGGAAACCTGTCTTATGTATTTATAATGTTCCCTTTTACTTATTTTTTTTTTAAACGGATGCTTTCTCAAAAGCCCATTATGGTGTTATTCAGCATATGATGTGGCTTTTTTAAAAATGTATTTAAAAATGTAGGATGAAATAGAAGCTTTAAAAACAAGAAGCAGGAAAAATATGTGTGAGAGATGCTGGCTCCTTTAAAATAATGATACATGAAACTGTTTATTCCTGTGGCCATCACGACATCCTCTGGCAGCAAATTCCACATTTTAATCACTCTCTGTGTAAAGTGGTATTTCCTTTAGTCCTTCGTAAACCTACTACCCATCAGCTTCATTGGATGCTCTCGAGTTCTCCTATTTTAAGGGAGGGAGAAAAAAGTCCTCTTGGTCTCTCTTCACCTTGTGCCTTATTTTATAAACCTCCATCATGTCCCCTCCTCAGTGGTCTCTTTTCTCAACTGAAGAGTCCCAGACTCTTCAGCCTTTCCTCATGGGGAAGGTGCTCCAACCCCCTCATCACCGTGGTTGCCCCCGTCTGCACTTTTTCCAGCTCTGCAATGTCCTTTTTGAGATACGGTGACCAGAACTGTAAACAGTCTTCCAAGGGAGGCTGCGCCATAGATCCATACAGGGGCATTGCGATATCGGCCATTTTATTCTCAGTCCCTTTCTGAATAATCCCTGACATCGTGAAGAAAACGGTGTTGGAACCTTTCCCTTTTTGATTATGGCGAAATCTCCTAGGCAACATAAGAACATAACATAAGAGAAGCCAATGTTGGATCAGGCCAGTGGCCCATCTAGTCCAACACTCTTGTGTCACAAAGTGGCCAAAAACACCAGGTGCTCTCAGGGGGTCCAGCAGTGGGGGCAGGACACTAGAAGCCCTCCCACTCATGCCTCCCCCCCCCCCCCAAGCACTAAGAACACAGAGCACCACTTGCCCCAGACTGAGAGTTCCTATCTATACCTTGTGGCTAAGAGCCACTGGTGAAGCTCTGCTCCAGATGTTTATCCAATCCCCTCTTGAAGCCGTCTGTGCTAGTAGCCGCCACCACCTCCTGTGGCAGTGAATTCCATGTGTTAATCACTATTTTGGGTAAAGAATTACTTACTTTTATCTGTTCTAACCCGACTGCTCAGCAATTTCATGGCGTGCCCATGAGGAGTTCTTGTATAGTGAGAAAGGGAGAAAAGTACCTCTTTCTCTCCCATGCATAATCTTGTAAACCTGGATCATGTCACCCCTCAGCCGTCGTTTCTCCAAGCTAAAGAGCCCCAAGCGCTTCAACCTTTCTTCATAGGGAAAGTGTCCCAACCCTTTGATCATTCTAGTTGCCCTTTTCTGCACTTTTCCCAATGCTATAATATCCTTTTAGAGGTGTGGTGACCAGAACTGTGCACAGTGTTCGAAATGAGGTTGCACCATCGATTTATACAGGGGCATTATGATACTGGCTGATTTGTTTTCAGTTCCCTTCCTAAAAAACCCCAGCATAGCATTGGCCTTTTTCATTGCAGTCGCACACTGTCTCGACATTTTCAGTGAGACCTGAATGCGTGACCAGATTACCTGAGTGTTGCTTGGATCTGATTCCTCTAAGGCTCAGTTTTAGAAAAAGATCTCCAGACGAAAGAGGTCAGTTCCCCTGGATGAAATGGCAGCTTTGGAGAGTGGACTCCATGGCATTATACCCTGCTGAGGTCCCTCCCCCTCCTCAAGCTCCACCCCCAAAGTGTTTTCCAACCCGGAGTTGGCAAGCTTACCCATCAGGGCCGTAGCCGGGATTTTTCGTTTTGTGGGGCAATTTTTTTTCCTGGTGGGGCACCAATTATGCTTATACCTAAAAACAATAAATAACTGGAGGTTTTGTGAGTGGAGCCTGAAGAGGAGGAGGTTTGGGGAGGGGAGGGATTTCAATGGGATAGAATGCCACAGAGTCCACCTGGAGGTCAGGTGTCATGCCAGGGGATCTCCAGCCACCAGCTGGAGATTGTATAAACATGATGGCAACCCAGTGAAAGCAAGTTTTAGTACAAAAACCCAACACTGAGGCTGTAGCACTGTGTAAAGATAGACAAATGGATCTGTAAAGTCCTAAAGACAGTCTTATGGAAAATTCGTAGTATAAACAGCTAACGTCTCAGCTAATATCTAATACATTCATACAAATTCAGTTAGAGATACAGAAAAAGAAATAACATGGGTTAATATACCTTCAAGCATAGATGCTTAAACTTAGTTGACCAATCAGAATGAATACAGAAAAGCGGGGAAAAATGGCAACTGTTAGTTCTCACCAAAAGATGGGAAAGTTATAAAAATTCCCTTCTTGCCCTGAGTGACCCAGATGTGCGAACCCTAGGCTAAACATTTGGTCAGCAACAATCAAACAGTCTCCAAGGTTGAAACAACTTTGATAAAATACTCCCAGCCTGGCAAGGGAGGAGGAGTGGACAGGAAGAGATAGGCACAGTTGTTTATGTGACGATCAGGAATGTGGCAGGCCATCCTCCCGGGAAGAAAGTAACATTAAGCAGGACAGCTATTTCTACTTCAAGGCAAGCAATCAAACAATTGGTTACAGTGTGGTACAA
The DNA here is from genome assembly GCA_029233225.1 of Lepidodactylus listeri. Lineage (NCBI taxonomy): Eukaryota > Metazoa > Chordata > Lepidosauria > Squamata > Gekkonidae > Lepidodactylus > Lepidodactylus listeri. The sequence goes on along the minus strand of JARCFY010000021.1, from coordinate 4,962,467 downwards.
AGAAACAGAAAGTAACATCAGAACAAGCACTTCTATTGTCAGATTCTGACACCTGGGCATTCGTGGCCACTGCCCACTCTAGAGAAGACGTTGGCTGTACGGGAAAAGAACGTGGCTGTATTCTAACGTGCCGAATTGTATCTGAAGTTTGGAAAAGAGCTCGGCCGTATTCCATGTATTGAATTGTAACTGAAATAACCCCGTTGGGAGTTCTTAAGAAATAAATACCTTGGCGTGCGCCCCCCCCCCCTCTTACTTCAAGGTTAGGAAAAGCAGAGGTTGCATTCGTCTCTGAGCCACTGCTGCTGCCTTTCTCACAGGAAGAATCTGCACACACACACCCCAGGTGGGAAACATGTAGGGTTGCCAACTCCAGGTTGGGAAATGCTGGGAGATTTTGGGGGTGGAGCCTGGGGAGGACGAGGGACCTCAGCTTTTGTAAATCGCCCAGAGCCCTGTGTACTCATGGATTGGGCAACTCAAAAATTCAATAAATCAATAATACATTGCCCTAGAGTCCACCCTCCAAAGCAGCCATTTTCTCCAGGGGAACTGACATTGGTCATCTGGACATCGACTGTAGTGGCGGGAGAGCTCCAGGAGCCATCTGGAGGTTGGCAACCTTGGAAGCATCTTAGGCTTAGCAACTACCATCATTGGAATGCCAGCTTCAGGTTTTGGGGGGCACAGGGAAGGTGCTGGGGGCACCATTACGCCCAGGGGCACCATTTTGGGGACCCCAGATCTAGAGGAAGCCTTTGAGGAAGATCACTGGAGAGGTGGGCCACCAATATGCAGATGACACCCAGATGACATCCAGAGAGCCAGTTTGGTGTTGTGGTGAGGAGCACAGACTCTAATTTGGGACAACCGGGTTTGCTTCCCCACTCCTCCACATGCAGCTGCTGGTGTGACTTCGGGTCAGTAACAGTTCTCTCAGAGCTGTTCTCTCAAGAGCAGTCCTCGAAAGAGCTCTCTCAGCCCCACCTACCTCACAGGGTGTCTGTTGTGGGGAGGGGAGGGGAAGGGAAAGGAGACTGTAAGCCACTCTGAGTGAAGGATGGGGTATAAATCCAATCTCCTCCTCCTCCTCCTTCGTAGTATTTTGACAAGGCCCCCAAGTGCCACGGTGTCTGTTCTGGCCCAGCTAGATTTGTGTCCATTAGCACCTTAGAGACTAATGAGATTTTCGGGGTGTAAGCTTTCAAGAGTCAAATCTCCCTTTGCCCGATACCAGATGTTTTGAACCAGTTCCTCGTCTGGAACTAAATTCAGGCAAGACAAGGGTAACATTAGCTCGGAAGGCTGGTGCCGGGCAGGGAGTGGATTTGCCATTCCCAGGCAGTGTTTCATTTGGCGGTGTTGGGACAGTTTAAATGTTGGTACACTCCAAGACCCTGCTTTGCTCCTCCAGAACCAAATAAGCCCGGTTGCTATTTATTTTACTGAACTTGTACCCTGGTCTTCTTCTTCATGGGAGGACCCACAGTGGCTTACATTGCTTTCCTCCCCTCCGTTTTATCCTCACAGCAACCAAGTGAGGTAGGTTAGGGTGAGAGGGTGTGACTGGCCCAAGATCACCCAGCAACCTTCCAGGGCAGAATGGGTATTCGAACCTGGCATCTCCCAGACCCTAGTTGGAACAAGATGGGTTAGTCTGTCTGTAGCAGCAGAAAAGAGCCAGAGTCCAGGAGCACCTTAAAGACTAACAAAATTTGTGGCAAGGGGAGGAGCTTTTGTGAGTCACTGCTCACTTCCTCAGATGCAGAGAGAATGAGATTCTGTCCTTATATCACAAGGTTGATGGATTTCCATTCTGTGTGGCTAAATGTGGTGCCTCCCATGGAGATATGGATCAAGATGGGTCGCTGTGTCTCTCTGCAGCAGTAGACAAGAGCAAGAGTCCAGGAGTGCCTTAAAGACTTATTTCACAAGGCTGATGGATTTCCATTCTGTATCGCTAAATGCGGTGCCTTCGTTGGAGATATGGATCAAGATGGGTGGCCCTATTAGTCTGTCTGGAGCAGGAGAAAAGAGAAAGAGTCCCGTAGCATCTTAAAGACTAACAAAATATGTGGCAGGGGAGGAGCTTTCGGGAGCCACTGCTCACTTCCTCAGATACAGCTAGAATGTGAGTCTGTCTGTCCTTATATCACAAGGTTGATGGCTTTCCATTCTGTATGGCTAAATGCAGTGCCTTCCTTGGCGATATGGATCGAGATGGGTCGCTGTGTCTCTCTGCAGCAGTAGACAAGAGCAAGAGTCCAGGAGCACCTTAAAGACTTATTTCACAAGGTTGATGGATTTCCACTTTGTGCAACTAAATGAGGTGCCTTCCATGGAGATAGATCAAGATGGGTCGCCGTGTTTGTCGGTCTGTAGCAGGAGCCAAGAGCAAGAGTCCAGTCTTAAAGACTAACAAAATATGTGGCAGGGGAGGAGCTTTTGTGAGCCACTGCTCACTTCCTCAGATACAGCTAGAATGAGCGTCTGTCCTTGTATCATAAGGTTGATGGATTTCCATTCTGTATGGCTAAATGCGGTGCCTTCCTTGGAGATATGGATCAAGATGGGTGGCCCTAGTAGTCTGTCTGGAGCAGGAGAAAAGAGAAAGAGTCCAGTCACCTTAAAGACTAACAAAATATGTGGCAGGGGAGGAGCTTTTGTGAGTCACTGCTCACTTCTTCAGACCCTAGCTAGTCACTCTAACCACAGCACCACATTGGCTAGGAGAATGCCCCTTCGTCTCCCGCAGGCCTGCAGGCTTCTGACCTATGCTTCTGGAATCCTGGCATTTCCCTATATTTACTTATTTATCTTTTAAGGTTATTTACGGTCCGCCTTCCTAGCTGATGATGCAGGGCGGATTATAAAGTGTAAATCAAGTCTACTGTGCCACTTTCCTTCCAAAGTAGTACTTCTATCTACTACCAATATTTTTAAATCCTGGCCCAACCCCCCCCCCAACAAAAATGCACCATGGTATTGGGGAAGAAGAGGAGGAGGAGGGGGAGGGGATTGGATTTCTACCCTGCCCTTCACTCAGAGAGCCAGTTTGGTGTAGTGGTTAAGTGCGTGGACTCTAATCTGGGAGAACCGGGTTTGATTCCCCGCTCCTCCACTTGCACCTGGCTGGATGACCTTGGGCAAGCCATAGCTCTGTACCAGCTGTTCCCTCAAGGACAGTTTGTCTCAGAGCTCTCTCAGCCCCGCCCACCTCCCAGGGTGTCTGTTGTGGGGAGGGGAAGGGGATGGGGAAGGAGTTTGTAAGCCACTCTGAGCCTACAAGTGAGTGAAGGGCAAGATATAAATCCAATCTCTTCTTCTTCTTCTTCTTCTTCTTCTTCTGTGTCTCAGAGTGGCTTATAATCTCGTTTTCCTTCCTCTCCCCACAACAGACACCCTGGGAGGTAGGCGGGGCTGAGAGAGCTCTTTTGAGGACTGCCCTTGGGAAGACAACTCAGAGAGAACTGTGACTGACCCAAGGTCATGCCAGCATGCGGAGTCATGGGGAATGAAACCTGGTTTGGGGCAGGAGGTGAAGAAATCCACACCTTCCCATCTGCACTCTCCCAAAACCTTATCTGAGTACAATATTTACGGAAAGATTATACCAAAGCAGGTCTGGGAAACGGCAAAGCGGAGCCAGGGGAAACCTGGGAGGCAGGCAGCTGCCCTAATCTGCCGTAGTTCTGTGGTTGGGGAGCAGGGAACAAAAGCTCTGTGTGGACACAACCCTGGAGCTTAGATGACTGCAGCGCATTTTGCCTGAGGCTGCATTGTGTTAATTATTTATATATTGTATATATTTATATATTGTATTATCCCACAAGTATCCCACAAGTATCCCACAAACTTCCCAGCAGTAAAAAAATGCAGCTGCCCAGGGGACCGTTGGAGCGGGAGCGCACAGGAGCGCAGCTCCGGGAGTGAGAAGCCCAGGGGGCGGGCACATGACCAAGCCCCACCCCCTCCTCGACTTCCCCAAGCAGTGCAGAGGCGCAGCGCCCCGGGGAAAGCCCTGCTGGGGTCTTTATTGTTTTTAATGTTTTGTTTTAATATTGATAATTTTATCATTGGTCCTTTTATGACTGTGTGCTGCTTTTCCAGAGACTTGCTCAAGGTGGCATATAAATTTTTTAAGTATACCATTTTTTATCTGGGCACATGGCACATAAGTACTGGAGAAATTTTACCAACCCTTCAGCAGCTTCCACCCCATCAGTTTGGTGTAGTGGTCAGGAGTTGGACTCTAATCTGGGAGAACCGGGTTTGATTCCCCACTCCTCCACATGCAGCTGCTGGTGTGACCTTGGGCCAGTCACAAGTTCTCTCAGAGCTGTTCTCTCAGGAGCAGTTCTCAAAAGACCTCTCTCAGCCCCACCTACCTCACAGGGTGTCTTGTTGTGGGGAGGGGAAGGGGAAGGGATGGGTGGTGCACATGTCCTGGGTATCTCAAGTCTACTGGAAACCTGGTGGTTTCAAGGGAGCAGGAAGAGAATGAGGGTGTGTTCTTTACGCTTATTTTTATTGCACAAAGTATTGGATGGGGAAGGGAATGGAGGAAGAGCAGGTCAGTTTCACTCACCTGTGGAGTGGAGCCTGAGGGGTGGGTGTCGCCTTCTGACACACTTCCGGTATGTTGGGGGTGTGGCATATGCAAATGAGTTATGCTAATGAGCTCCTGCACCTCTTTTTCTACGAAATGAACCCTGCAGCTGCCCATCTGCCAACGGGTGTTTACCACACTGCTGTTTGAATGGCTCCATTGGTTATATATCTGCTCCTGGACTTGGTCACCGGTGCGCTTTTTAAAGCTGTTTTTGAACTGGCAATTGTTTAATTGCTGTAGCTCAACAGCATTCTAATGATCTATTACCATGACCTACCAACTCCTCCAAACTCACAATTGTAATTTTTTAAAAGTAAGTTGCCAGCCTTAAGGGGATGTACCTGTCACCTTATATCTCCACAATGAAAGGGGTTAGAGATTTTTTTTTTCCAAATGAAAGCTGGAAATTGTAGCCTTGTAGCAATTGCCGATTTTTTAAAAAGCCTCAAAAAGCCCTCCATTGCTGTGATAGGCCCCGCAGGGCCCTGCTCTCAAAAGGCAGCTTGTTTCACCAGGCAGGAGCCAGGTCCAAAAAGCTGTGTGCTTCCCCCCCCCCCCCCCCCCAAATGCATGGGTATTAACTGGCTTCTCTTAACTTATTTTTAGTCTGAGATTGTACACCAATTTGTTGTAAGCTGCCCTGAGCCCTACTTGTAGGGAAGGGCGTCCTAGTAAACCCAATTTAATCAATAAAAAATAAAACAAATTGTTATGTATTGACCATGCGGTCGCCATGTGCTCCAGTAATGGCGACCGCCATGTGGCCAGAGCACATGGCCAAGAAACGACCTGAGCTTCAGCCAGGTAGAACAAAGGCCAGGTGGATTCAAACCGGCCACCAATCATGTACCTAGGTTTCTCCCAGGGAACCTATGAGATGTAAATAGACTGATAATAGCCTATCAGGCCAGTTGGGCGAGGTCAGGGGATTATCCCTGACCAGCATAAAAGGAGGGCTCGGAGCCCTGGGTTGTATGCTTCCTCCGGACCAGCAATAAAGATCTAGCTGTTTCACTGTTCCATGGACTCCCGACTCCAATACTTCTCACAAATAAAACCCAAAGAAACCACTCCAGTTTGGTTGCTCCAACAGGGAGGTTTTTATGTGTTTTGGCATCCAAAAGCAGCTTTCATTTTAGGAAATCCATCTCAGATGTCCTTCTATAAAACTCTGGTCTCCTTCCCGGCCACTAGGGGGAGACCTGGTACAGCCTTCACATTCCCTAAATAAACGTGAGAGTCCACACACCAAATGTAGCTGCACTGGTCGGCAGTCCCGTTCCGTGAGCATAGCCAGAGGAAAGGGTAGGGCAGAGCTAGGCGACCAAGGCCCCCAGCATGTCCAAGGCATTTCTGTTTTTGTGCAAATGCTCCTGCTCGTATTGCCGTAACGTGGGCGCGCTCAGCCCACCACGCAAGGTTTAGGTTGGCGCCACGCCAGGCCCAAATGTTAATTTCGAATCATGATTGCCTCCTGGGTTGCGCAGACATTGTTGTGGGAGCTAATGAGAGCCCCGTCTCTGGCGCCACGGCTGGGAAACAATCAGCCCGCGAGGTTCTTGCTGAGCCATTACAGAAATTACAGTGGAGAAAGTTGAGTTCACTGGCACGGAGAGCGCTTGGGTACAGGATCATTCTGGGCTTTGATCGTGGCCGGGTGTCGACACGCTAGAGGAAGAGGACTTCCCGGACGGTGTGTGTTTGAAAGCAACCTGCAGAAGTGCTCGGCAAGGCGAGGTGGCGTGTCTGTTCGAGAAAGGGTTTGCAGAGGAGGTGCAGGGCTAGAACCGTTGCTAGGGAGAAGCAGGAAGAGAGGAAAGGAATCCCCCCCCCCCCAAGAACCAAAGACTTTCTTTAGAATCTTCAGGATTGATTGATTGATTGATTGATTGATTGTTGTCTTTGTGCCCTCCCCGCCCCACAAAGCAGGCTCAGGGCGGCTCACATTCTTAAAACACCTTTACAAAATATATAAATAATTAATACAATTTAAAGCCAGTAAAACATCTTAACGTTCGTAATAATAGTGCTGTTGGTGTTCTTATTTCAAAGATGGTCCGAGATTTCACTGACCTCTACAGTCAAACTGGCCATCCAGGCCGCAGTTCAGTGATGGTACAGTGGGGGTCGGCTCCTAACCAAAGGCCTGGCGGAAGAGCTCCGTCTTGCAGGCCCTGCGGAACTGCGATAGGTCCCGCAGGCCCCTGATCTCCTCCGGGAACTCATTCCACCGGTAAGGAGCCGCCACTGAGAATGCCCTGGCACTGGTGGCAGCGAGCCTCGCATCCTTAAGACCAGGGAGGGTCAACCGATTGCCAGACCCATAGGCGTCAACTACGGAGGGGCTTGAGGGCTTGAGTCCCCCCCGAAATTTCCTCCCCCAGCAAAACCAGGCCCGCCCACCCGCTCGCTCGCCTGCCCGCCCACCAGCCGGCTGCCGCCACCGCCTCTCCCCCCCAGGCCTGGCCTGGCCTGGCCTGGCCACTCCTGCCTCTGTTGGGCCAGCTGGGCAAATGACCAGCATGCTGGCGTCACCCGGAAGTGACGCCAGCACGCTGGGCACGTTGCTAGGTGATGCTCTAGCAATCGCTCCTAAACTCTATGGCATTTGCCCAGCTGGCCCCATGGAGGGGGGGGAGAGGCGGTGGGGACATGGTCCCGGTGTGCACACACGCTTTGCGCACGCACACACAAGAGCCCCCACCCCCCCCCTGGGGATTTTAAAAGTCGACGTCTCTGGCCAGATCCAGACCGTAGTGCTCTCTGGGGTATATGTGGGGAAAGGCGGTCCCTCAGGTATGCCGGACCCTGGCCATTTTAATGTCTGTCTGTCTGTCTGTCTGTCTGCCTGCCTGCCTGCCCGCCTATCCGTCCGTCCGTCCGTCCGTCCGTCCATCCATCCATCCATCTATCATAATAGCTGGTTGGTGATGGGAAGTGTTGTCAAGTTAGCTTATGGCAACCCTGTAGGGTTTTAAAGACAAGAGACAAACAGAGGTGGTTTCCCACTGCTTGCCTCTGTGCAGCAACCCTGGACTTCCTTGGTGGTCTCCCATCCAAGTACTTAGCAGGGCTGACCCTGCTTAGCTTCTGAGATCTGGCGAGATCAGGCTTGCCTGGGCCATCCAGGTGAGGACAAAAGGCACACAGAGGTGGTTTGCCATCGCTTGCCTCTGCGTAGCAACCTGGACTTTGTTGCTGGTCTCCCATCCAAATACTAACCAGGGTCCCCTCTGCTTAGCAGCAATGTTCCCTCTAAGCTGAGTTAGTGTGAGCTAGCTCACAGTTTTTTAGCCTCCAGTTCACACTATTTTGTCTCAGCTCAGGAAGGAGGGCTCCAGAGCAAACTGATCTATGCAGCAGCCAAATCGCTCGCTCACAACTTTAATGCCAGCAGCTCACAAAGTAGAATCTTTGCTCACAAGACTCCACAGCTTAGAGGGAGCATTGCTTAGCAGCCAAGTTTTGATGAGATCAGGCTACCCTGAGCCATCCAGGCCAGGACAAAAGACACACAGAAGTGGTCTGCCATTTCCCTGCCTCTGCATAGCCCCCCCCCCCAGACTTCTTTGGTGGTCTCCCATCCAAACCAGGGTCAGTCCTATGTAGCTTCCAAGCACATCAGGCTACTAGAACTTACAAGAACTTGTGAAAACGTACATGAGAACTTGCTAGAACGTGCAAGACTTACGTGAGGGCAAAATAAAATAATAGTACCAAAACTGAGAAGTTGGGTTGAACAGCTCTGAAACTGGAGGAAGGAGGGCGGGACTGGGGATTTTTTAAAATGCGTGGTGGGGGAAAGTGCCATCAAGTTGCAGCTGATGTACGGCAAACCCTGTGGGGTTTCCAAGGCCAGAGACCAGCAGAGGTGGTTTGCCATGGCCTGCCTCTGAGTAGCAGCCCTGGGCTTCCTCGCTGCTCTCCCATCCAAGGCCTAACCAGGGCTGATCCTGCTCGGCTTCTCAGATGTAGCGAGATCCGGCTAGCCCACCAGGGCAGAGCAGTCGGGGATGATTCTTTTATAGTCATCTGCTATTTTTAGTATACAAAGTGCTTTACTAGTTCCCAAGATGCATTAGGGGCAGCCATGACTGGTTATAAATATATGCTCAGACTGGTAATGTAGACGTTCATGAAGCGCCCTTTATACTGAATCAGACCCTGGGTCCATCTCCATCAGTATTGTCTGCTCAGACTGGCAGCAACCCTCCAGGTGTTCAGGCGGAGGTCTTTCCCATCACCTGTCACCTGATCCTTTTAACTGGAGATGCTGCCAGGGATTGAACCTGGGGCCTTCTGGGTACCAAGCAGAGGCTCTACCACTGAGCCATAGCCCATCCCCCCAAATTTGACATTGGTAGCTGCGTTCTGCAGAATCAGATGCTTGGTCCGTCAAGGTATTGTCTACTCATACTCGCAGCTGCTCTCCAGGGACTCAGGCTGAGGTCTTTTACATCTCCTCTTCCCTGACTGTCTGAAGTGGAGATGCTGGGGATTGAACTTGGAACCTTCTGCATGCCTAGCAGATGCTCTAGCACTGAGCCGCGGCGCTTCCTTTGACAGTTAAACAGGGTTTTAAGAAAACCGACAGACGCTTGCAGTGTAGATCTTCCCCAGTGCCTAGCTGGGCCTGCAGAATCAACCCTGACCTCCTAAGCCCGGGATTTCGGCTTTCGCTGGCAGATTTGCACCTGATCCGTGGGAGGCCTCCTCGAGGGAGAGGTGTGGTCAAGGAGGATGGGAAGTCAAAGCCAGAGAAATGTAAATCAGACATGAAAGAAAACACGATTAATCATAACGTGGGTGATAAATCCCCGGGGCCGGCTGCCAAGAGGGTTGATGGATTCTCTGCTGTCTTTCTGATCATTCATGAAGATACACCCTCCTGAAGAGCAGTGGTGCAGCCAAGCACAATTTAAAGGGCTTTGCAGGGTAAATATCTGGAGGGGCTCCAGTTGGCTTCGTTGACACAGTAGATCCACCTAGAGGAGAGAGTCTGGCACACGCTGGGCCTTTCCTTCAGAGGGATATCCATACTGCCTACCGAAACCAGAGTAGTCATCCCTTGACTGTTGTGAAATTCAGCTAGGGATCATCAAGAGGGAATTTTTGGCATTGTCCTCTAGCTTCAGTTCCCAGGATTCCTTGGAGGATGCCATGACAGCTACAAAACTGACATTGACTTGAAATGTAGGCACCACCCGTAATTGCTAATAGTCTCACCCTACCCCATGTCTTTGACCATATCCACGTGCAGCTCTTGGCAAGCTTTTCCTACACTGTCGAGACCCACGATCTATTGTGAATGGTTCCTCATCCTCTTGGAGAGGAGCGACACATGGAGTGCCTCAGGGATCTGTCCTGGGACCTGTTTTGTTCAGCATCTTTATAAATGATTTGGATGAAGGGACAGAGGGAATGCTTGTGAATTCTGAAGATGATACTAAATTGGGAAGGGTAGCAAATAGGTTGAAGATGGAGTCAGGATACAGGATGATCTTGACAGGCTGGAAAACTGGGCTAAAACAAATAAAATGAATCTCCACAGGGATGAATGTAAAGATCTGTGATAAGTATTGGAGTTGGGAGTCCATGGAATAGTGAAACAGCTAGATCTTTATTGCTGGTCTGGATGAAGCATACAACCCAGGGCTCGAAGCCCTCCTTTTATGCTGGTCAGGGATAATCTCCTGACCTTGCCCAACTGGCCTGATAGGCTATTAGAAGTCTATTTACATCTCATAGGTTCCCTGGGAGAAACCTAGGTACATGATTGGTGGCCGGTTTGAATCCACCTGGCCTTTGTTCTACCTGGCTGAAGCTCAGGTAGTTTCTTGGCCATGTGCTCTGGCCACATGGCGGTCGCCATTACGGGAGCACATGGCGACCGCATGGTCAATACATAACAATCTGCATTTCGGTAGGAAAAATCAAATGCATAATTATAGATTGGGGGAGACTTGTCTTGGCAGTCGTATGTGCGAAAAGGATCTAGGGGTCTTAGTAGACCATCCACTGAACATGAGTCAGCAGTGTGATGTGGTAGCTAAAAAGGCAAATGCCATTTGGGGCTGTTATCAACAGAAGTACAGTGTCCAGATCACGCAAAGTGATGGTATCATTTTACTCTGCTCTTGTTAGACCTCACCTAGAGTATTGTGCTCAGTTTGGGGCACCACAATTTAAGAAGGAGATAGACAAGCTGGAATGTGTCCAGAGGAGGGCAACAAAGATGGGGAGGGGTCTGGAGACCAAGTCCTGTGAGGAGAGGTCGAAGGAGCTGGGTGTGTTTCGCCTGGAGAGGAGATGACTGAGAGGTGATATGATCACCATCTTCAAGTACTTGAAGGGCTGTCCTATAGAGGATGGGGCGGAGCTATTTTCCGTTGCCCAAGAAGGTCAGACCAGAACCAGCAGGTTGAAATGAAATCAAAAGTGTTTTCGGCTAAACATTAGGAAGAACTTCCTGACAGAGTGGTTCCTCAGTGGAACAGGCTTCCTTGGAGGCTCTCCTTCTTTGGAGGTTTTCAAGCAGAGTCTGGATGGCCATCTGACAGCCATGTGGATTCTGTGATCTTGGGCAGATCATGAGAAGGGAGGGCAGGAAGGGTTGCCTCAGTGCTGAGTTCTTGTGACCTTTTCTTACACGCCCAGGGGAATGCTGATCACCACTCTAGGGTCCGGAAGCAATTTTTCTTCAGGCCAGTTTGGCCAGGGATCCTGGAGGGGTTTTTTTGTCATCTTCTGGGCATGAAGCAGGGGTCACTGGGTGTGTGTGTGGGGGGGGAGGTATTTGTGAATTTGTGAAGGGGGTTGGAGTAGATGACCCTGGAGGTCCCTCCCAAGTCTATGATTCTATGATCTGACCCAAGGAGGGACTCTTGTTTATAAAACTATTCTGACAGAGCTTTGTTCTGTTAGAGACACCTTCTTTGAAAGTGCTGTCTGGATGAAATGTGCTTTGTGCGGGAAATGTGAAATTATCTCTGACTGCTGACTCCTCCATGGATATTGATCTGCTGTGCATGTTCCAGGAAGGCTGATTGCCAACTGCCAGGTGGCACCTGGCGATCTCCTGAGAGCCAGTTTGGTGTGGTGGTTAAGTGCGCGGACTCTAATCTGGGAGAGCCGGGTTTGATTCCCCACTCCTCCACTTGCACCTGGCTGGATGACCTTGGGCAAGCCATAGCTCTGTACCAGCTGTTCTCTCAAGGACAGTTTGGGAAAGAGCTCTCTCAGCCCCACCTACCTCACAGGGTGTCTGTTGTGGGGAGGGGAAGGGGAAGGAGTTTGTAAGCCGTTCTGAGACTCCCTTGGGGAGTGGAGGGCGGGGTATAAATCCAATCCCTTCTTCTTCTTCTTCCTGCTATTACAGCTGATCTCTAGACAACCAAGGTCAGTTCTCCTGGAGAAAATGGCTGGTTTGGAGGGTGAACTGTATGGCATTATGATAGATCAAGATGGGCAGCCGTATTAGTTTGTCTGTAGCAGTCAAAAAGAGCAAGAGTCCAGGAGCACCTTAAAAGACGAACAAAATTTGTGGCAGGGGGTGAGTTAATATCTGAAGAAGTGAGCAGTGACTCACGAAAGCTCCTCCCCTGCCACAAATTTTGTTCGTCTTTAAGGTGCTCCTGGAGTCTTGCTGCTTTATATGGCATTAGATCCTGCAAACTGGAAGGCCTGTAGTTTGGCAGTTCGAGACCATACTGCCGCGTGATGGAGTGAGCTCCCGTCTCCGGCCCCAGCTCCTGCCAACCTAGCAGTTCGAAAGCAAGAAATTGCAAGTAGATAAATAGGTACCGCTTCGGTGGGAAGGTAACAATGTTCCGTGCACTTCGGCGTCTAGTCATGCTGGCCACATGACCACAGAAATGTCTTTGGACAGCGCTGGCTCTTTGGCTTGGAAATGGAGATGAGTACCGCCCCCTAGGGTCGGATTCAACTAGCTTTCGAGCAAGGGAAACCTTTACCTTGACTTTAGATCCTGCTGAGGCCCCTCCCCTCCCCAAACCCTGCCCTCCCCAGGCTCCACCCCCAAAATCTCCAGGCATTTTCCAACCCAGAGCTGGCAACCATATGGGTGCTCCACATCCTTAGCTGCATTTGAGAAAATCAGCACAGCGTTGGAGTTCAAGGACAGACGCTCCAGCACATACCTTCAATTACGTGTTTTGGCCGAGGCGCTGGGCTGTTCAGTGTGAGTGGCTCTGGGTAGGAGGTTGGCTGCTTCCCTGGCAGAGGAGTGGCTGGGTGTGTTCGAGGCAATGCAAGAAGCTGAAAGTTCAGCTCTCCTGTCTGGGAACGGAGCTGGATCCTGGCAGGCAATCCCACAGATTGTCCTCGAGGAAAATCACCTGTAGGAGAGGCAGGTGTGTCTTGCCTGCCGAGTGGGGCCCCCTGGAAGGGCACTCCTGCAGCATCTCTAGGATGCAGTGTTGCAAGCCTGTGTCCATTTGTCAGAGAAACAAAGCGCTGAAATGCCATACAGATCTGCCTGCTTGAATTTTTTGTTTTGTTTTGTTTTATTTTTGAGATTTTTAGAGATTCTTTTGGCCCGGGGCACTCAGAGGAGGGTTTCCTTTGGTGGGAGCAGCTGCCCCTGGTAGGCTGGGTACTTGCCAGCAGTGTTCCCTCTAAGCTGAGTTAGTGTGAGCTAGCTCACAGTTTTTTAGCCTCCGGCTCACACATTTCCAGCTCACTTCAGGACCGCCTCCTCCACTATGTCCCCAGAAGAGCACTGAGATCAGCTGATAACAACTTAACTGGTGATCCCTGGACCCAGGGAGGTCTGGCTGTCCTCGACCAGGGCCAGGGCCTTTTCGGTCCTGGCCCCGACCTGGTGGATCTCTCTGCCGAATAACACCAGGGCCCTGCGGGATCCGATGCAATTCCGCAGGGGCTGTAAGGCAGAGAAGTTCCGCCAGGCTGTTGGTTGAGGACAGTGACGGTTAAAGCTGGCAGTCTCCTCTTTTACTTTTGGCTTACTGCGTTCCCTTCCCCACCCTGCTGCACAGAGGGGGTGGCAGCTGGCAAAAAAGGGGTCGATGGCCATCTGGATTGGTTGTTTTATTAGTGCATTGTAGTAATTTTATCATGTTGATTGTATGTTATCTGTTTTAATGCTGTAAATCGCCCAGAACCTGCCCGTGGGTTTGGGCCATCCAGAAATCTAAAATACCATATTTTTCGCTCCATAAGACGCACCTGATCATAAGACGCACCTTGTTTTATAGAGGAGGAAAACAGGAAAAAATGAAACAGAAAGAAAGAGAGAGGAGAGAGAGATAAAGGAAGGAAGGAGGAGGAGAGAGAGAGAGAAAGAGAAAGGAAGAAAGAAAGGTGGGGACAGAGAGAGAGACAGAAAGACAGACAGACAGACAGAAAAAAGGGAAGGAAGGAAGGAAGGAAGGAAGGAAGGAAGATAGAGAAAGGAAAGAAGAGAGACGTGGGCATGCCATGCAAAGCCAGGCCTTCCTGTGCAAAGTAGCCACGGAGCTTAATCTGTGGGCGGGGCTTTCTGCTGCTGGCTGTCTTAAAGGGGGAAAGCACTTAAAGGGAAAGAGTACTTAGCCTGGTGGGGTTTTTCCTGCCGTTTCCCTTTTAAGTCTTAACAGCTCAGGCCCAGCAGGGAGGGGCGGGGAAGGCTGGGATGCCAGCCTGAATGGCGTTCCCCTGCGTTCCTGCTGAAGAAAGAGCCCTGCTACAGGTAAGAAAAGCTCCATATTCGCTCCATAAGACGCACACACTTCCCCCCCCCCTTTTTGGGGGAGGAAAAGTGTGTCTTATGGAGCGAAAAATACGGTAACAACAACAACAACAATAACAACAACAACAACAGCAGTGAGCAGAATGACTTTAGATGGTAGTTTGCACTCGTTTTATGCTATCTTGAGGAATTAAGGAAGCATCGCCGGCACCTTAGGATCGTTTTGTGGATAACTGAATCGTTTTTAGATGATTTTATGGGGATTGTATTGTTATTTATGTATTTATGTATTAATCACTGTGAGCTGCCCTGAGCCGGCTTTGCCAGCCTCTCCCCTTTGCTGGGTCAATAGAGTTTAGCAACTGACTCATCGGGACCTGGGGTTAAAGCCAGCCAACACCAGATTTTTGGTGATCCCCAGGATGATATCTTTGTTTGTGCATGGTTAGGAGCACAGACTGTAACCTGGGAGAACCAGGTTTGATTCTCCACTCCTCCACATGCAGCCAACTGGGTGACCTTGGGTCAGTCACAGTTCTCTCAGAGCTGTTCTCTCAAGAGAAGTCCTCGAAAGAGCTCTCTCAGCCCCACCCACCTCACAGGGTGTCTGTTGCGGGGAGGAGAGGGAGGGGAAAGGAGATTGTAAGCCGCTCTGAGACTCCTTCATGTAGTCTCTACACCTTTGGGTAGAGACGAAGAGGTTGATAACTTCTGTGTAATAATTAATAATAATAATAATAATAATAATAATAATAATAATAATAATAATAATAATAATAATAATAACAACAATAATAATTGGAAGGATGGCTCCAGGGCAGACTTATTTCTGCAATGGCCAAATCGCTCGCTCACAACTTTAATGCCAGGAGCTCACAAAGAATTTTTGCTCACAGGACTCCACGGCTTAGAGGGAGCATTGTGGGATCGGCAGGGTAAACAGGTGAGCACACTTATTTTACCGTATGTCTTTCTTATGGTATGCAGTTTGCACATATATTTTTTTGGGGGGGATTAATAAAACTAATAAGGGTGTTTCTTATCTCGCTCATAACTCAGCAATCTGGCTCACTTGTGCTGTTTGGGGGCAGAGTTCTAAAAGTTTGTCTCCCTTTAGGGTTGCCAGCCTCCAGGTGGGGCCTGGAGATCTCCCAGAATTACCAGTGATATCCAGAGTGCAGAGATAATGCCCTCTGCCGAATGACATCCGTGCCCTGCAGGGCCTGTAAGACAGAGATGTTCTGCCAGGTCTATCATTGAGGACAGCAACAGTTTGTCATTGAGCCTGGCCTCCTCCATCTCTCCTCTCCTGTCATGAAGTAAGGACATAAACTGGTCCTTTAAGCGCCATCTGGAATAGTTATAGAACTTGATCATTAATTGTTTGAATCTGATTTGTAAATGTATTTATTGAATATGACATTCCCCGCCCTGAGCCCTACCCAGTCTAGAAATCAAATCAATCAATCAATAAGTCCTTTGGGGAGAAAATGGCTGCTTGGGAGGGTGGACTTACTGGCATTTGACCCCGCTGAGGTCCCTCCCCTCTCCAGACCACACCCTCCCCAGGCTCCGCCCCTCAAAATCTCCAGGAATTCCCCAGCTCAGAGTTGGCAACCCCATCACCCCTCCTCATGTCCCATGATGACTCACAAGCTCCCAACCTGTCAGGTCACATTTGGAGTGTTCTGTGTGCTGACATTTGGATGTCGACAGCTGACCAGTTCCGTGCATGTGTGAAACACCGGAAAAGAACGGGAGCACGGAAAGAAGCCGACAAGCCGACAGTGGATTCAGGTGGGGAGCCGGGTTGGTCTGAAGCAACAGAACAGAACCCAGGGGCACCTTTAAGACCTGCAACATTTAATCCTAGGCATAAGCTTTCGTGGGCGTGCACACTTCTTCAGTATTGCAAAGTTTTGGATAGGAAAGCAGAGGGCGCTGCAGGACTTCAGGGGCTTGAACCTGGAACTTCTTGGCCTGAGGCTGGATTCTAGCCTGTAGTGGTACAGAAGAAGAAGAAGAAGAAGAGATTGGATTTATATCCCACCCTCCACTCACTTGGAGACTCAGAGCGGCTTACAGACTCCTGTCCCTTCCCCTCCCCACAACAGACACCCTGTGAGGTGGGTGGGGCTGAGAAAGCTCTGACAGAAACTGCTCTTTTTCAAGAACAGCTCTGACAGAACTATGGCTTGCCCAAGGTCATCCAGCAGCTGAAAGGGGAGGCGTGGGGAATCAAACCCAGTTCTCCCAGATTAGAGTCCGCGCACTTAACCACTACACCAAACTGAACACAGTTTGTGTGATTGCACAGATGTGCAACATCTCCTCTTGTGATTGCACAGATGTGCAACATCGCCTCTTGTGATTGGCAGACAGCATGGAGGCTTTGGATTGGCCAAGGCTGATGTAAGTACCAGCCTCTCCCCTTTGCTGGGTCAATAGAGTTTAGCAACTGACCCATCGGGACCTGGGGTTAAAGCCAGCCAACACCAGTTTTTTGATGATCCCCAGGATGACATCTTTGTTTGTTTGTGCATGGTTAGGAGCACAGACTGTAACCTGGGAGAACCGGGTTTGATTCTCCACTCCTCCACATGCAGCCAACTGGGTGACCTTGGGTCAGTCACAGTTCTCTCAGAGCTGTCCTCCCAAGAGCAGTCCTCAAAAGAGCTCTCTCAGCCCCACCTACCTCACAGGGTGTCCGTTGTGGGGAGGAGAGGGAGGGGAAAGGAGATTGTAAGCCGCTCTGAGACTCCTTTGTGTAGTCTCTACACCTCTGGGTAGAGACGAAGAGGGAGTGGTTGATAACTTCTGTGTAAAAGGATTGTAATAGAAAATAAGAAGTCATTTTAAGGACACTATTTATTGTCTAATACTTTTTCTGGTGGCTTGCATACCACCTGCAGGCTGGCAAATCTACTGGTCCTCTGCTGAAGTCTCTCTCCTCCCCAACTGCACCCTTTCCAGTAGGGATGCCAGCCTCCAGGCGGTACCTGGGGTTCCCCCGGAATGGCAGCTCCTCTCCAGGCTGCAGTGAACAGTTTCCCCTGGAGAAAACAGATGCTTTGGGGGGTGGTCTCTGTGGCATTGCGCCCCACTGAGGAAGTCCCTGTCCTCCCCAGGCGCCATCCCCCAAATATCCAGGAGTTTCCCAGCCTGGATCTGGCAACACTACTCCCTCCATCCCCTCCCAGGGTCCAGTGGGGACGCAGCAACCCCAGGCGTCAACTCCGAATCTCCAGGAACTTCCCAACCCAGAGCTGGCAACCCTGGCTGCTGATCTTTCACGGTGCTCCCTTCGGTCACATTTTTCCTGTTTCACTTGTAAAGGACGAGGCCTGGAGACCTCATGTTGGAGGGCACAGACAGAAAAGTATGTCGTCGCAGGCACCTATGAGAGGTCCTTTAAAACACACGCCCAGATACTCGTTCCGCGTTGGTACGCAATCCCTGAAATATGAAACACAAGAAGGCAGAGCGGCGCTTTGGCAGGTCGGAGCAAGAGCCTCGGAAATATGAACGGCATCTAATGAATGCAGCCATTCCCTGGGACATCAAGGGCGCGAAGGCCCAAATCTGCCTCGGGCACAATCCCCCCCCCCCCCCGCAAAAAAACCCCGTATCGGGAGACTGCTGCACATAATGTATATTAAATAAATACACATTGTAAGAGGATAGGAGTCGTTATTTTATTTAAGAACAAGAATATGCATTTCTAGTTACTGGCTAAGAAGAACCCAGCGCTTGCATGGAAAAACAAATTAATTAGAGAAAGAATATTATTCTTCTTAATTGGGGGGGGGGGGAACGGCGTACCTTGAGGGCACGGTTCCATGTGTAAACACACACCGCCCCCAACATGAACTGTCCAGCCCCACCTTGTTTTCCCGGATGCGAGGGTGCAGCATGCCCTGAGCGCCGTGCCCCCCCTTCCCTTCCTCCAGTGCTTAGGGTTGCCAGCCTCCAGGTGGAGCCTGAAGATCCCTTGGAATTGCAACGGATCTCCAGACTGTAGAGGAAAAGGCGGCTTTGGAGGGTCCGGCACCATACCCCACTGACGTCCCTCCTGACATCCTGTTTTATTTATTTACGCCAGTTTGGTGGAGTGGTTAAGTGCGTGCGGACTCTGATCTGGGAGAACCACGTTTGATTCCCCACTCCTCCACTTGCACCTGCTGGATGACTCTGGGTCAGTCAAAGTTCTCTGAGAGCTGTGTCTGTTTTGGGGAGGGGAAGGAAAAGGAGTTCGTAAGCTGCTCTGAGACTCCAAGTGAAGGGCGGGGTATAAACCTAATCTCCTCCTCCTCCTCCTCCTCCTCTTCTTCTTCTTCCCCGCCCTCCCCATCGTAGCAGGCTCAGGCTGGTTTACATGAGGTATTACACAGCTAAAACAAATATAAATAAAATCACAACGATATAAGTAGTTAAAACATTACAA
This sequence comes from Lepidodactylus listeri, assembly GCA_029233225.1. Taxonomy (NCBI): domain Eukaryota; kingdom Metazoa; phylum Chordata; class Lepidosauria; order Squamata; family Gekkonidae; genus Lepidodactylus; species Lepidodactylus listeri. The sequence continues at coordinate 4,943,702 of JARCFY010000021.1, read as the reverse complement.
AGTGCTAGTTCCAAGGTTCTTCATGTGCGATGGCAGGCACGAGCAGCATCCGACAGATGCAATCCTGTACAGGGTCAGGAGTTTAAAACCACCAGAGCCCCCTGGGATGTAAGCAGTCTAGCTTTGCTCTTCAACAGCTTCGCTAACTTTAATCGCTACTCTAGAGTAAGCACTACCCTGACAACAACATGAAGAGCCGTTACGGTGAATACAGGGCACACACTGACAGTTGGGAGCATCCGGACGGCATCCCTAATGAGCCACTGGCCCGCTGTACGGCATCGCAGGGAGGGTCACCCTTCCTGTCTTCCCCACCCTTTCTCGTTACTGGGATCTAGAGCCAGTTTGGTGTTGTGGTTAGGAGCGCGGACTCTAATCTGGGAGAACGGGGTTTGGTCCTCCACTTCTCCACTTGCAGCTGCTGGTGTGACCTTGGGCAAGCCACAGTTCTCTCAGAGCTGTTCTCTCAAGGATAGTTCTCAAGGGAGCTCTCTCAGCCCCGCCTGCCTCAGGGGAGGGGAAGGGGAAGGAGTTTGTAAGCCTCTCTGAGACTCCGAGTGAAGGGCGGGGTATAAATCCAATCTCCTCCTCCTCTTCCTCCTCCTCCTTCTTCCACCAATAAAAGAACCAAGCATTTGGGATTAGACTATGAAAACAGGACATGCCCGCACCCCGAGTGAAAAAAGTTGCCTGTTTTCTCTGCTGCTTTCTCTGTCCTGCTCACATACCCCAGGTGGGTGGGTAGGTGGGTGGGGGGAATGTTGATTGGATCTTCTGCCAGGCCATGAAGCGGGGGGGGGGGGGGGGTTCACCCACTCCTATGCCCCTCCTTATTCAAAGTGGCCCACCAATGTAACCCAAGAACTGAAGAAGAGATGCAAAACCAAACTCCCAGAACTTTTATTTTATGGGCCACTCTGGTGTGTCTAGTTATAAAAGGCAAAGCAAAGAGACTTGTGGCCACGCTCCTGTGAACCTGAAGCAAAGCAGCCTTGTGTTCCAGCGATACTCCCATCCCCGTAAACTGATTTATTTATGTGGGGGTTTTTTTTGCCGTGAACCTCTTAAATCAACATGGCCCAGAAGCCTGAGACGTATTCGACTCCCATGAAAACAGTCTCCCACACCCTCTGTAATTAAAAGTAATCTTAAATTTCATCTTTATACCCTGAGAAATGAGCTCTCTTGCAGCAACCAAAATGGGACAGCGGGCAGAAGGAATGTGGACTTGAAAGCACTCTGGATTTGCCCTATAAATCTTTCCTTCGACTTTCCTTGTTAGCCGTAGAGGTGCATTCCCCCCCTTCCACGGCTAGCTGGGGAATGGTTACTCTTTCCTTGCCTTCCTTCAGGAGGGAGAGCGCATGTTCTTTGGGAAAGAAAACAACAGATCGGATAGGGTTTGTTTGATTAATACTGTAATATGATTACTCCTTTTGGGGTCAGAGTTGAGCCGCATTCTTTGGGTGGAACAAGAGGGCTCTTTCTTGAGTGATTTATTAGCATGGATGTAATTTCTTGGCTGTGCAGTGGGTCACAGCAGCGGAGGACCCCGCTTCTCCTCTTGGAAGTATTGTTTATGCGACCAGAATTTCTGCACCGGGAGAGGCCTGCAATTGTGGTCTCGGCATCTTAGCCTAAATAAAACAGCATAATGGCCACGCAGCCTCGAAATCTGGGTGGCAAATTGCACGGAGAACGGGGGGGGGGGGGGCAGATGTGGTGTCATTTTGATTTTGCATTCCACCCAGCGGCTTCCCTGGAAGTCACATGGAGGTCAGACCAGTGGGTGTTGGGAAAAAGGAGTGTTTTTATTTAAAATAAATTTGTATTAGATTTTCACACATTATGGCTCCAGAGCAAACTAATTTCTGCAGCAGACAAACTGCTTGCTCACAACTTTAATACCGGCAGCTCACAAAATAGAATTTTTGCTCACAAGACTCCACAGCTTAGAGGGAGCACTGACCTAGACCCTGAAGGAGAGGAAGGGTGAGGGGCTGTGGGGGGTAAGACAGACAGGAAAATTCCATCCAATTCGTATTATGGCTATTACAAGTTTCTGCTTTTGTTTCCAAAACTCTTTCTTATATATAATTACTAAGATTATTACCAGTTAATCGATTCGCTGAAATCTTCTCTTATGAATCCTGAAAAAGGTTAAGCTTTATATAGTTCAAGTTTCTCTAAGATTATAATATCTGAGTTCATTATTCTCGATCTTCAAAGTTTCTTTCCACCCAGTCATAAAATGGTATCCAGTTATCTTTTCCATTTTGATCACTTGTGTCTTTTAGCCGGTTCGGAGGCACGTCCATTTCTGCTGTCTCAAAAGTCCACTCTCCATTGGTATCTCTCAGGGGTCCGCTGGAGCGGGAGCGCACAGGAGCGCAGCTCTGGGAGTGAGAAGCCCAGGGGGCGGGCACACAACCAAACCCCGCCCCCTCCTCGGCTTCCCCGAGCAGTGCAGAGGCGCAGCGCCCCGGGGAAAGCCCTGCTAGGGTCTTTATTGTTTTTAATGTTTTGTTTTAATATTGATAATTTTATCATTGTTCCTTTTGTGACTGTGTGCTGCTTTTCCAGAGACTTGCTCAAGGTGGCATATAAATTTTCTAAGTATACCATTTTTTATCTGGGCGCATGGCACATAAGTACACCAACCCCTCAGCAGCTTCTACTCCATCAGTTTGGTGTAGTGGTCAGGAGTTGGACTCTAATCTGGGAGAACCGCGTTTGATTCCCCACTCCTCCACATGCAGCTGCTGGTGTGACCTTGGGCCAGTCACAAGTTCTCTCAGAGCTGTTCTCTCATGAACAGTTCTCAAAAGACCTCTCTCAGCCCCACCTACCTCACAGGGTGTCTTGTTGTGGGGAGGGGAAGGGGAAGGGATGGGTGATGCACATGTCCTGGGTATCTCAAGACTACTTGAAACCTGGTGGTTTCAAGGGAGCAGGAAGAGAATGAGGGTGTGTTCTTGACGCTTCTTTTTCTTGCACAAAGTATTGGATGGGGAAGGGAATGGAGGAAGAGCAAGTCAGTTTCACTCACCTGTGGAGTGGAGCCTGAGGGGTGGGTATTGCCTTCTGACACACTTCCGGTGTGTTAGGGGGTGTGGCATATGCAAATGAGTTATGCTAATGAGTTATGTTAATGATCTCCTGCACCTCTTTTTCTATGAAATGACCTCTGAAAAACTGTATTTATGTACTTTCCTCTACCTGCAATAGCTGACAATTTACCACTTATTCAAGAATGCTGTGAGAGAACTGCTACTCTGAAACAACACAAAGGAACTTAGTTGGAAGCATAACGAAAGGAGAGGAGAATTTTAAAGCACAGCAGCCGCTAAGAACTCTGAATTGTGCTTTGACTGTCCACCCGGGACAGCCTAATCTCTCTATATAATAATTCTCTTCTGGTGGTGGCACTCTCCTGAACATTCCACACACTCCAAAATCAGTTGGCTCCCTGACATGTCCCTCAGAAGCTGTCCCTGTCCACTGGCTCTGAGTACTCACATGCCATTGGCTGGGGGCTGGGTCTGCTCCTCTTCCCCGCCCACTCCTTCAGCCACTGTGCCCTGTCAGAATTTCTGGCAAAAGGCTTTCTCTCTTGACAAAGATGTTTCTCCTGCTTCCCTCCTGTGGGGGATTAACTGTTACCTCATTGGCTGTTGGTAGGTGAAACGACATGGCAGTTACCTGTGTTTATAAGATGGCTGCTGTCAGTGGTTTGTTTAAAATGTTCCCCCATAAGGTTCAATTGAGCTGTAGTTCCAGAGAGGGGTCTGCAGGGGTATTATTCACTGGGTTGAATGGGGCTTCCTCATCTGCTGGACTACAGTTCCCAGCGGCCCCAAGGCTAAAAAGTGCGGGAAAAGAGGGACTGTCCCAAGGGGTGGGGCACCATCAATATAGACTCCAGCCCATCCAGGGAGGATTGAGTTTAACCCCTGTTTTATTTATTTATTATTCATATTTCTATCCCGCCTTGCCGGGCAAGCTGTTGATTTATGTCCCGTTGGGTCATAGTGTGTGCTTACTCCTACAGTAGTGTGTGCTCCATAATTGTGTAAATACTAGAATAAATTATTCTATATGGACCAATAATCTGTGTTATGCTCTGACCCCATTGTCTCCCCTGCTCTGCACAATACCAAAGGGAGGGGGTAGCCCAGGGAAGCAAGGAAAGCCCAGACCCTTGGGTTGCCAACTTTCCAGGAATCCTTCAACGATTGGGGATTCCATCTCCAAATAGGGAGATTTGGCCACAAGGGTCTCATTGTCCCTCTAAAAAGGCAGTGACTATTCAGTGAGTGGTGGTAGGGAACTTAAGGAGTGAGATACGCCCACAGGACGAGGGTGGGAGGCGAACAGCTGAGTTGTAAACTGGAGCCTGTTTTGCCACAATAGGCAGCCAAGCTTGCTTCAGACAAAGGAAGGAAACCCTTCACAGGCCTTTGTGAAGAACTCATTGGGGCCAGTCCTGACTAGGGTTGCCAGCTCCAGGTAGGGAGATTCTTGGAGATTTTCTGGTAGAGTCTATGGAAGCCAGGGTTTGGGAAGGGGAGAGGCCTCAGCTGAACAGAATGCCATAAAGTCTACCTTCCAAAGCAGTTATTTTCTCTGGGCAGGAGAGATCTGTTGTCTGGAGTTCAGTTGTGATCCCTGGTGATCTTCAGGCTCTACCTGGAGGTTGGCTACCCTAGGCGTGGCAATCAGTGCTTCAAAGCAGGGTCTGCCAGATCCAGGTTCTTGCTGTAGAAGCTGAGTGGGTGATTTTGAACCAGTCACAGACTTTCAGCCTAACCTACCTTACAGGATTGTTGTGCAAGTCAAAAGGGGGAGAGGAGAATGATGTAAGCTGCTTTGGTCCCCATTGCAGAGAAAGACCACTTTTCCTCCTGGGAAATGTATTTATTTAAATTTCTATCCCACCATCCCGGCCAAGGAAGCCATTGTTGCCAATCTCCAGGTGAGGGCTGGAGATCACTCAGAATTACAATTGCTCTCCAGATGGCATTGATCAGTTTTCCTGGAGAAAATGGTGGACTCTGTGTCCTTATACCCTGCTGAGATGCCCCCCCTCCGCCACTCATGACAGCCAATGTGACATGGCAGTTAGGGCTTCAGAGCATGGTAGAGGCTGCAGGTGTGTGTGGGGGAGATGGAAAGCTGAAGAGTGAGGGGGGAATAAAGGTAGGTTGATGCTTGGCTGGAAAGGAGATAGAGTTGCTAACTCCAGGTGGGGAATTCCTGGAGAATTGAGGGGTGGAGCCTGGAGAGGGTGAGGTTTGAGGAGAGGCGGGGCCTCGGACAGGTACAATGCCATAGACTCTGCCCCTCCAAACCAGCTATTCCCTCTTGGGGAACCACTGTTTCCAATCTCCAGGTGAGGGCTGGAGATCACTCAGAATTACAACTGCTCTTCAGGTAGCAGAGATCAGTTCCCCTGGAGAAAATGGTGGGCTCTGTGTCCTTATACCCTGCTGAGGTTGCCACAGCAAATTGTTGCTGAGTGCCCAAGGCCTTGGCACTTTCCCAGAGCCTCTTTCTAGAGCCCGTTATATTTATTTCCATAACGGGCCTTATTCCTAGTGTTGCAATTATATGTGGAGTTGTGTTTTTTTTTAATCACCAAAACTCAGTTCTGGAAAATGATGGGGCGGGGGGGGGGGGGGGACATTAGAACACATTGGAATGCAGTGATTGGCAAGTGATGGTGCTTTCACACACCCTAAGTAACGCACTTTCAGTCCACTTCCAGTGTACTTTGCAACTGGATTTTGCTGTGTGAAATGGCAAAATTAGGGCTGCCAAGTCTGCCCGGGGGGCGGGGGATCCCCCACTACAGGGGTCCCCAATCCACCGGCCCGGATTTGGCCGGCGGGGAGAACCCCACCCCTGAAGTCATCCGGTCAGGACGACTTCCCCAGCGTGATGATGTCACCCAGAAGTGACATCATCACGCTGGGCACGTTGCTGGGGCGACGCTCTAGCAATTGCCTCGAAACTCTATGGTACCATAGAGTTTTGGGGCGATTGCCAGAGCGTCGCCCTGGCAACGTCCCCAACGTGATGATGTCACTTCCGGTGACATCATCATGGTGTGCGTGCTTTTCACGCGCTCCTAGAAACTCCCGGCGCCGAAAGAACGTAAGTACTTGGTAACCCTAGGCAAAATCCACCTGCAAACAGTTGCTGAAGTGGATCGAAACTGCATCATTTAACATGTGTGAAAGCATGTGTGAAAATGAAAGTTAATTCTTTGTTAAAATAGCATAAATAAACATGGCCAATGGTGGACAAAATGGCCACTGTGATACATCACTAAGTAGAATATCAGCTGAGAGAAGGCTCTGTTTATATGTTGATTTTTGAAGAAGAGGAGGAGGAGGCGGGAGGAATAAGGAGAAGAAGAAGAAGAAGAAATCACAGTTTTAGCTCTCAGTATTTAGACAGCGCCATGTTTTGAGAGGGAGTGTGAAATAGGATGGGGGGGCAGAGAGGAAAGGAGGCGGAGGTCTTGGTAACCACTCCTGCTGTGGTGCTGACTGATGAGGAACAACACCCCGCTTTCCCCGTTGTGAAGATCTCTATCAGCCCGTCTGGCTGGAAGGCACGGGCACAAGACGTAAACACGGAGGAGATCTCGCCAAAGCAGAGGCCATCTCTGGCAGGCTGGGTACCCACTGCTCGGCATTCCTCGGGCCGCACCCTGCAGACCACGAGCAGAGCCTGGGAACGGAGGCAGGCCACAGCCAGGGTGACGCAAGGAGAAGACGGAGAAATCGTCTTTCCACAAAACGGGAAAGTGGGCCGACTTAATCGCAGGAGAGCCGCCGAGCAACACGGGGTGGGGGGGGGGAGGCCAGCACCAAGCAGATATACAGCCCTGGATTAACCATTAAGTAAAACGAACACGTGCTTAAGGCATGAAGGGAAGGGGGGCAAACCACAGAGAGTTTTATGGCTTATGTTGCTTACTGCTATGTAGTGTTAAATAAATAATTTGTTTAGAAGTTTGTATTTAATATGGTTGTGGGGTCTGGCCTGGGAATGGCCTGGAAGAAAACTAGGGTTGCTAGCCTCCAGGTGATATACAGGAAAACCGGGATGCTCAGCCAGGATTGCCAGGACTGGGTTGGAAAATTCCTGGAGACTTTGGGGGTGGAGCCTGGAGAGGGCGGGGTTTGGGGAGGGGAGGGGAGGGGCCTCAGCATGGTAAAATGCCATAGAGTCCACCCTCCAAATCTGCCATTTTCTCCAGGGGAGCTGATCTCTGTCAGCTGGAGATCAGTTATAAAAGCAGGGGATCTCCAGGCTCTACCTGGAAGCTGGCAACCCTACGCTCAGCATATGTAACTGACAAATGAAGAGAACGCCAATACCACTTATTCAATAATTCTAGGAACTATCTATATATCATTAAAGCCAAATTTGAATGCTAACCAAATCACTAAGCCTTTTGTAATGTAATCTCTATAAATCCAGTAACATAAATGGTAGAAAAACTTCAGCCAAACAAGCAGATTAGAAGTCTCAAGATGTCCTCCCAGGCACTAGTCGATTAAGTGGGTGCACACAGTCACTCCAGCAAGATGTGCTCCCACCCACACCCAGTAAAAGTGGATGCAATGCCCCGTGGATAAGTGAGGAGTTCCAGAATAGGGACCATACATGCCCAAGTTTTAAATTCAAAAATACTTGAAATTATTTTAGTCCATGCATCCTGGAAGACTTAAGAACCCTACCTGCAACAAGTTAGTCAGCCTTTGTGCGTATTTTGAGAATCTGAACAGGCTACATGGGTTCCATTGACAAATTGCTGTCATGATACAAGGAAGACTTTCCTTCCAAAATGCGACTTACACCTAGGAGACACGTCTCTCAAGTTTAAGTGAACGAGTCAAGTGTTCCAAAATGGCTGCTGTAAAATGGCTGCCACGGGAGGTGGGGCCAGCTACAAAATGGCCGCCACAGCTTCCCTTCAGTCACCCAGTGAAGATCCTTCTGAAGTGGCGGCAGCGGCTGCCTCAGCAACAGAGTTTTAAAACTGCACAGCCGATCAAATCTCCAGTGACCAATCAAAAGCCTTGCTGGGCAAAAGCGCCACCTGGCCCCACCCACTTTCTACAAATACTTGTTGTAGGGTTGCCAGCCTCCAGGTGGGGCCTGGGGATCTCCTACTTTTACAACTGATCTCCAGCTGACAGAGATCAGCTCCTCTGGAGGAAATGGCTGCTTTTAAGGGTGGACTCTAGGGCATTGTACCATGTTGAGGCCCCTCCCCTTCCCAAATCTTGCCCTCTCCAGGATCCACCCCCAATGTCTCCAGGTATTTTCCAACCCAGGGCTGGTAACCCTGGGTGCTAGAAAAGGTGTTGGTGGGACCCCTGCCGTAGTGCTGTATTAAAGTTTTATGACCTCAAGAATTAGGCTTCCGATACCAACATCTCAAGAGTGCGTCACCTCGATGGAAGAGGCAGCCAGTCATGGGGTGATTCTGCATTGGCTTTTCCTTCCCTTCCCTTACGAAACCCACATGGGAACAGAAATCCCCCTCTGCACTGCATGCCACTTTCACTTCCTTTGACCATCGGGTTTTATGGCACCTTCTGCATAGATTTACAGTTGTTCAGAGGTGACTTTGCAGTCAGTGTGGCAGTACTTCGGGGCACTTGAGGGTGATTCTGCATCTAGCATTTGCTCCACATTTTCTCAAATGGGAGGGGAAAGTGCAGCTCAAAACCACGTTCAGATACCCCAGGGCAATGCCATATTGACTGTAAAGTCACCCCTGAATGGCCATAAATCTATGTAGAAGGTACTATAAAACTCGATGGTCAAAGAAAGCGAAAGCGGCATGCAGTGCAGAGGGGGATTTCTGTTCCCATGTGGGAACAGAGGGAAAAGCCAATGCAGAATCGCCCACTGTTTGTGGACTGGCACATTGGGAGGGGCCTGGTGAAAGTTAGTGGTTTCACTTTGTTCATTCTTCATCCTCGGCATGCATGGAATCCTCCCTCATTAGCCAGAGCCTTTTTGCAGGATGCCGGCAGCAACCCTCCGGGTATGCGCGAGATTAATACCGTGTGCGATCTAATTACAGCCCTGCTGAAGGACGTTACTGGAGTTGTAGACCTTGTGTTTCTTCATGTTTCTGCTCCCCCCCCCCATCCCCGCTTCGCCCTCCATTCTGGAGCTTATGAAAGGGGGTGGCGGGAGAGATTAGTGAGGCATGAATCAAATTTCAGAGCAGAAAAACAAAAAAAAAAACCCCATAATAATAACAGGTAGTTCCCAAACCAGGGCAGGCAGCTCCAGACAGGGACGCCTTCATTTCTGAATGGACCATCTGGGGTTCCACCAGCATGCCAGCTGGGATAGGCAGTCACGTTCAAGGGCGAACAAAGAAGGTTTTCTTCCCTCTGTTTGTGCGCACATGCAAACGTCTTTCATCAGATAAGAGTCCACCCAGGAATGCCTTGAAGTGATTCCGTTAACATTCACTGCCCAGGTTCAGGAAAAAGTATGACAGAGGGGGAGAAGCCATGGAGTTTTGCTCCTCACAGACAGCAAGCAGCTTCAGGACTCAGGCTGTGGGCAGTGTTCCCTCTCAGCTGAGTTAGTGTGAGCTAGCGCACAGTTTTTTAGCCTCTGGCTCACAGATTTTGGTCTTCACTCTGGAAGGATGGCTCCAGAGCAAACCAATTGATGCAGCAGCCAAATCGCTCCCTCACAACTTGAATGCCAGTAGCTCACAAAGTAGGATTTTTGCTCACAAGACTCCACAGCTTAGAGGGAGCATTGTGAGCCAGGCCTATCAGATGAAAGCACAACACCGCAGGAGGGGTCTCGGGTAGAAAAGCAGGGTTCATCCTCCCAAAATGGCTGTTCGGCGGGAAGATTTTGGATGGCGTTCACGGCTGGGCATCAGTGCATTTTTTAAAAAAACATTTACGCATTCTTCTGTCCCACCACAAACTTTCTTACGGCATTACAAAAAATTCACAAACTTGTTATCAAAATAGATATTTTAAAAAGAACAGAGCAAATAAAATTGCCAGGTCCCTTCTGGCTACCAGTGGGGAATTTGGGGGGGGGGGGGGTAGAATTGTTAGGTTCAGGTTGGGAAACTCCCGGCGATTTGGGGATGGAGCCTGGGGAGGAGGGGGATCCCCGGAAAGAGTGATCAGTTTCTCTCATATCTGTGCTTTGCTTTGTATGCATGCTGTCTTCAAATAATATGTCTTCTAGGAATTCATATAAAGGAGAAGAGGAGGAGGTGGAAGTGGAGGTTGGATTTACATCCTGCCCTTCACTTGGAATCTCAGAGCGGCTTACAAACTCCTTTCCCTTCCCCTCCCCACAACAGACACCCTGTGAGGTGGGTGGGGCTGAGAGAGCTCTCCCAAGAACTGCCCTTGAGAGAACAGCTTCGAGAGAACTTATGACTGACCCAAGGTCACCCTGCTGGCTGCATATGGAGGAGGAGTGGGGAATCAAACCTGGTCCTCCAGATTAGAGTCTGCCGCTGAATTCCAAGTTCTTTAAACACTCTGGAAAGCTTTCGGTTGGTTGAGGTTTGTTGGGGCAGTTTACGGATCTGATTTCTTTGTACTGCTTCTGTGTGCAGGAATCCTCAGTGTGGTCAGAGGTGAAGGGGGAAATCTTACGTCACCTCTCTGACCAAACGTCCAGTGAGCCGTTTCTGGGGCACCTTTTTCAAAGGCCTTATACTCCACATTGCATTTATATAATGAGATTCGGTGTTTCCAAGTGGCGTCTGGCTTGGCATGGCGTTGCAAAAAGCCAATGAATAGAGTTGGCAGCTTGCTCTTGGAGTCTGCTGGCTGAACTCTCCGCTCCAATCGCGCCTGCATGTTTGCCTGAGATTTCTCATGCATCAGGACATGCTGCCACTGCTAACCTCTGCTCAGGTTTTGGAGAACCCGGCATCCTTGTGGGGTGCTGCCGTGTGTCACAAGTCAGCACCAAGATAGGGACCCTCAAGCAATGCTCCCTCTAAGCTGTGGAGTCTTGTGAGCAAAAATTCTACTTTGTGATCTACTGGCGTTGAAAGTTGTGGGCGAGCAGTTTGGCTGCTGCAAAAATTAGCTTGCTCTGGAGCCATCCTTCCTGAGCTGAGACTAAAAATGTGTGAGCCCGAGGCTAAAAAACTATGAGCTAGTTCACACTTAGCTTAGAGGGAACACTGCCCTCCAGATGTCCCATTCCCAACTTTTTCCCGAAATTCTGTGCCAGGACTGTCCCGGCAACTGAGAGCCCCGTACATAGGCTTTCTGGGGCATCCTTTCTCAGTAGGGATCTTCTGGCATTACAACTGATATCCAATCTATGGAGATGAGTTTCCCTGGAGAACCTGCCTGCTTCGGAGGGTAGACTCTATGGCATTAGACCCTGCTGAGGTCCCTGTCCTCCCCAGACCTCACCCACTGCAGTCTCTACCCACAAATCTCCAGGAATTTCCCAACTTAGAGTTGGCAACCATATTTTCAGGGGCCTGCAACCCATGGACTTAACCTGCAAGGCAAAGGGGATTCTAGTTTTCTAAGTGTCAGGTGGGAAAGCAGGTGGCCCACGCACTGTTGCTTGATCTTCTCCTTCCTTAGGCCTCCAGTTGCCACCTCTGGGTGGGGAAATACCTGGAGGTTTTGAGGGGTGGAGCCTGAGGAGGGCGAGGTTGGAGTTGAGGGAGGGACTTTAGCAGGATACAATGCCCCTGTTAAATACTGGGTTCTTTGCATGGAGAGTCAGTGATCCAGCACAGTGAACGGCTCAAGTTTATTACACCCAAATACAAGACACACACATGGCAAAAACAGCCAACATATATACAGAACCACAACAATACCTAACACATACCCACTGTCCTACTGGAGGGTTTGAATTCCCCATTGGTTGCCCCTTGCCTGAATATCGCTCTATTGGGCGGCAGCTTTAATCTTCTAGTCCCCATTGTGTCCTACTGGTGCTAACTAGGATCCTTGGCCCCTATTGGGTTCAGGGACCAAGCTCAGGACTCAAGCCGCTAGCCCCCTAGTGGCGCTCAACGGACACAGCAGCCACAGAGTCTGCCCTCCAAAGCAGCCATTTATTTTCCTCCAGGGGGAACTAATCTCTGTCGTCTGGAGATCAATTGTAGTAGCCAGGAGCTGGGAGCCTTCGTCACCCTCCAAAGTGAGAGATCCCGGCTGGAGACGGAAGACCAAACAATACATCCGTGACGAAAATGACGATGAGTCCATAAAGATATACTTGCAAAAAAATTTACTATCACAGTTCTGATTCTGTAGAAAAACATCTTCTCTTATCGCTCACACACAATTCTGCAGAATCACAACTGCGATAGTAAATATTTTTTTTGCAAATATATCTTTATTGACTCATTGTCATTTTCGTCACAGATGTATTGTTTGGTCTTCCTTCACCTGGAGGTTGGCAGCTCTACAAGTTAGGGCACACACCTCCCCAAGCAGATTGTGATAAAAGGAGAGAAAGAGAGAGAGAGAGAGAGAGAGAGAGAGAGCAAGTTAGCTGTGCTGATAGCAGGAACCAGAGACAATGCATCTCTGTGGAGGTTTGCTTCTCCGGCTTTAGAGAGGCCAACTCGAGAGATTTGGAACCAGTGCCTGCGGAGAGGAGGGAACTCAGCAGGGATTTAACTCCATAAAGCCCTCTTCCTCCAGTTTAGTGCAGTGGTTAAGAGTGCAGACTCGAATCTGGGAGAACTGGGTTTGGTTCCCCACTCCTCCACATGCAGCTGCTGCTGTGACATTGGGTCAGTCATAAGTTCTTTCAGAGCTGTTTTCTCAAGGGCAGTTCCCTGGAGAGCTCTCTCAGCCCCACCTACCTCATAGGCAGTGTTCCCTCTTAGCTGAATTTTTAGTGTGAGCTAGCTCACAGTTTTTTAGCCTCCGGCTCACACCTTTTTGTCTTCACTCAGGAAGGATGGCTCCAGAGCAAACTGATTTATGCAGCAGCCAAATCGCTCGCTCGCAACTTTAATGCCAGCAGCTCACAAAGTAGAATTTTTGCTCACAGGACTCCACAGCTTAGAGGGAGCATTGCTCACAGGGTGTCTGTTGTGGGGAGAGGAAAGGAGATTGTAAGCCACTCTGGCACTTGCACAGTTTGGTGTAGTGGTTAAGTGCGCAGACTCTAATCTAGGAGAACCGGGTTTGATTCCTCATTCCTCCACGTGCAGCTGCTGGTGTGACCTTGGGTCAGTCACAGTTGTCTCAGAGCTGTTCTCTCAAGGGCAGTTCTCGAGAGAGCTCTCTCTCAGCTCCACCTACCTCACAGGGTGTCTGTTGTGGGGAGGGGAAGGGAAAAGAATTTGTAAGCCGCTCTGAGATTCTGAGTGAAGGGCAGGGTATAAATCCAATCTCTTCTTCTCTTCTTCTTTGGGTAGTGAAGGGCAGGGTATAAATCCAATCTCTTCTCTTCTCCACCTAAAGCAGGCTTACCTGGAGATTTTAGAGGTGGAGCCTGAAAAGGGCGGGGTTTGGGGAGGGGAGGGGAGGGACCTTGGCAGTGATGTGATGCCCCAGAGTCCACCCTCCAAAGCAGCCCTTTTCTCCAGAGGAACTGGAGATCACTTGTAAGAGCTGGAGATCTCCAGATGCCACCTGGAGGTTGGCAAGCCCAGGGCCAGCTCTTCCGAGAGGCAGACTCTTAATTGCATCCAGGAGACAGCTTCCCCAAAACAGTTTGCAGAGATAAGAGTGTCAGCAGACCGCAGTGCCAGTTGGAGGAGATTCAGAACCGTTGAGGCCATGCCAGCTAATCTTTCTCTGGCAGTTGCCCTCACATAATTAAGTTGTTTATACTGTCACGTTTTGATAAATGTCAACCTTCCCGCTTAAAAACTTGACTGGTCTACTCGGTGGGGGCACCTACAGATTCTGCAGGGTTTGTTTTTTTTTAAATCTTCAGGAAAATGAAGCCTGTGATCTATCCGTTAGATATCTGGAAGCACGCTAAAATGGCATCCCCCCATTTCTTAGGGTCATTTTCATTTCATTTATTTCACTGACTTTTATTTGTATCCTGCCTTTTTCCTCAAGCGACTTATATTGTTCTCTTCTCTGTTTTATTGTCACAACAACCTTGTGAGGTAGGTGACTGGCCCATGATCACCCAGCCAGCTTTCATGGCAGAGTGGGGATTCGGAGTGGGGTTCCCCACTGCGATACTCTAGGCACAACCCCATGCTAGCTGTTGCGACCCAGATCTAGGCTGGCCCCAACAGTTGAGGGGGGGATGCAACTTCTCATCCAAGAGTATGCGAGAAATCAAATGGGGCAGAATTAGAAGGGTGTAACTCTTGCACTGGAAGTTTCTTCAAAAATATTCCATGGATGGGCCCCATGGTCTAAAATCTGGAATCATGGCTTTGGGGAAAAAACGAGGCTCAGACTCTGTATAACAAATACTAGGTTCTGCTTACTTTTTTAGGGGGAGGAGGGTGCAGTATTCCATTTCCTGGGTGTAAAATTAGGCTCAGTTTTGGAAAACTTTTCAGATTTGGAGGACAGGGGGCTATAATAGTGCGCATCAAGGTACCTTTGGCTCCCTCGAGAGTTAATGGCGCAAAATAAAATAGCCCTGTGTTTTTGTCTGCGTACTTGTAAAGTGCAGGAATTCCTGTCGCTGGGTTGACATTCCAGAGGACGTCCAAAACTGAGCCGTTTCACGTCAGTGCAGGGAAGGAAGCCGGCCAAATAATAATTCTTGGAACAATGGTCAAAATGGAGATTCTCCATTCTTGGCAGTCTTTTCTGGAGAAACCCTTAAATCTCTGCTCAGGAATCGTGAGTTGCAGAGCCAAGAGCTGATCCATCCTTCTAGTTGTCGCCTCTTTCCACGCTTTCGTGCTTTGGGGTTACAGTCGAGGGCACCAGTTGAAAACTTCAGCTGCCTCTATTGCCTGCTAACTGGGGCAACACTGCTGTTCTCCAGGGGTGGGGGGCCTAGAAGAGCATCCAGAGAGAGCCCAGGGAAGGTTCTGACCAACTCCCTGTAGAAAACTACGAGGGCGGTAGAAGGCAGTGCTTGCTATAGTACGATTGTGATTAGCAATTAATAAGGGACTCCATAGGCAGATGATACCACTCCAATGCAGAAAGTGAAGAGGACCTCAAGAGCCTCTAGCTAAAAATGAAAGAGGAGAGTGCAAAAGTTGGCTTGAAACACAACATCAAAAAAACGTAAGATCATGGCATCCGGCCCCATCACTCCTTGGCAAATAGAAGGGGAAGTTGTGGAAGCAGTGAAATATTTCACCTTCTTGGGATCCAAGTTCACTGCAGACGGTGACTGCAGCCATGAACTTAAAAGATGCCTGCTCCCAGGGAGGAAAGCGATGGCAAACCTAGACAGCATAATAAAAAGCAGAGACATCACCCTGCGAACAAAAGTCCAAATGGTCAAAGTGATGGTATTCCCAGTAGTAATATGTGGCTGCGAGAGTTGGACTATAAGGAAGGCCGAGCACTGAAGAACTGATTCTTTCGAATTGTGGTGCTGGAGAAGACTCTTGAGAGTCCCTTGGACTGCAAGGAGATCAGATCAGCCAATCCTAAAAGAAATCAACCCTGATTGTTCCCTGGAAGGCCAGATCCTGAAGCTGAAGCTCAAATACTCTGGCCACCAGATGAGAAGGGAGCACTCCCTGGAGGAGACCCTGATGCTGGGAAAGACGGAAGGTCAAAGAAGAAGGGGACGGCAAAGGATGAGATGGTTAGGCAGAGTTCTCAATGCAACAAACATGAAATTGAGCAAACTCCGGAGCGCCACAGAAGACAGGAGGGCCTGGCGTGATGTGGTCCGTGGGGTCGTGGAGAGTCAGACTCGACTGTGCGACTGAACAACAACAACAACAGTAGGGATTGCAAACTGTAGTCACGTTGCTAGCTTAATTAGACAGCTAGAGATTGGGGGACTCTTGTTTATTCGTTCATTCTTTTTTTAAAGTATTGAGCGGGAGGCGATGAATCAAACAAACAGGCTTTTATTCAAACAAATTGCTTCAGCTCTAAGACAGCTCTAAGAGAGCGGCACCTTAATTTATACTGTTTCCAACTCATAACTTCAAACAATGTAACTATGTACAAACAATCCTATTGGACCTAAGCGAGGCTCAGCAATTGGTTACCTAGAGTGGCTTAAGGACCAATGAGAGTCTTTATTTGTTAGCCAATCAGAAAGGGGCTTTTGCATCCCAAGGTCTCTGCAAGCTGTGGCTGTAAAATAATAAGAATACAACACTTTTAGATATTTATTCCTTGCTTTTCTCCCCAGTGGGATCCCGAAGTAGCATACAACATTGTTCTTCCCTCCTCCATTTCACCTTCACCACAACAACCCTGTGAGGCAGAGAGAGGGAGGGAGGGAGAGAGGAAGGGAGAATAACTGCCCCAAAGTCATCCAGAGAGCTTCTGTGACAGAGGAGGGATTTGAATCTGGGTCTCCCAGATCCTAGACCAACACTCTGACCATACCATGCTGGTAGTGCTGTGCAGGGAAAAATTTGAATCCTGGGCTGTGGTCACACAGCAAGCTTACAGCAAATTGTTCCTGCTGTAGATTTGATTGGGGATTTTTTTTGTGGGTTGGGATGATCACACATCCCTTGCCTGACTGCTTGCATTGAGCAATGAGACTCCAGGCGCTGTCCAGACAGCTGCGCCGCCACTTAAAAAAATTCCTTTGTGCACGTGCAAATGTGCATGCGCACATACATACGTATGCGCAAATAACATTTTTTTTTTAAATTGCTGCCTCAAACAAAATGAACTGCCGACATGTAACCAAGCACTGTTTTATGTGCACTTGAGCATTCAAGCATTTAATATATTCAGCACAGGAATGGTCAGGCACACAACAGTAAAAACGGGGGGGGGGGGGGGGACTAGCGCAAGAAGGCTGTACAGATGACCTAATTGCGATTATTGCGAAAGGTGGCTGTCCAGATCGGTGAAATCGCAGATTCAAAGCGCAAATATCCGAAAAGTACTTGATTCTTCAGGTGTCGGAAAACTCGCTAGGGAACTGGGAGGATTGCCCGAGTGAGACCACTTCAGTGCGGGAGGCGGATGCGAGCATCTGATCAGAAATTTTAAATGCGAGAGGGAACAGCGCTTAAACCCAACCAAAATGATCATGTGACCACAGCCCTGGACTCCATGGCGTTATACCCTGCTGAAGTCCCTCCCCTCCCCAAGCCCCGCCCTCCTCAGGCTCCACCCCAAATCTCCAGGTATTTCCCAACCCAGAGCTGGCAACCCTAGCTGGCAAATCTCCTGTCCCTCTGTGCAGGTGCTTAAAAACTGGTGGGGGCGTCCTCATCTCTTTGGAGAGCCCGTTGCAAACGGCAGCCACACCTGGCCAGACATGCACTCCGAACAAGCTAGTGTAGCAGTTAAACTGTGAGTGACAACAGCTTCAATTTCCTATGTGTATTATTGAGATTTGCCTTGGACGGGATAAGTAGCCAGTTGTTTGGATTCTAAAGGGGAATATCTCAAAGACCATCTCAGAATTATCTCCCCCCCCCCTTCCCTTCTTGTTGTAAGAATGTGAGTCATTTGGTAATTTTATTAATGGAGGATATGGAATGAATGTGGGCAGTCGGCTATTAACAGGAGAAAATCCTCTCGAACTCTTTATTTCTAAACAGCCACGACATAAATGCTCGCTCCCCTTTGTATATTTTACTTTATTCTCCCTGGGAGAAAAAAATGTTTTCTTAATTAAAAGGGGACAGAGAGAGGCCCCTCCCAAGAGAAAACCAGGCAGTCCTTTCCCCCTCTTAATAACGGAGAAGATCAAAATGCAACAGGTCCTGTTTATTTAAAATCAGATATCCTGCTCGGTTTTGCAAAATACGACTGGACAAAAATAAACAGTTGGAAGGAGCAGAAAATGATTTTTTTTTTTTAAAAAAAAGGGCTGAAAAGCGTCGGTGCCAAGAGAGGAGAGGCCGCTATGATGCTCATTTCCCTTTTGATTTAGCAACCCCAGACTTTTGTCTCCATGCGGTGAGTGCTTCCTTGCGTGATTCATTACAAACATGAACTTATAAACAAATCGCAACTTGCCCAGCCCTCTGCGGGCTGCTCGATTGCAGAACTGACTCCTAGGTGGGACCGAAGGCGGTGCGGGAGGCCAGGAGGAAGTGATGGGAACGGGCCGACTTCTGCATGGCGTTGCTCTGGTGGTGCTGGCGCGTTCCCTCGCCTGAACTGGAGTAGTTCTGAACAAAGTTCGAGTACCGGGGCACCTTTCAGACCAACAAAGTTCTATTCATGGTGTAATCTTTCATGGGCATGTGTCCTGCTGCTTCAGACCCACATAGCTACCCACCTGAAGTATTTCTGCCACTGAATTCTGATGAGAAGGGCTTGCAGAGTTTTAGCGCATCTTTGAAACTGCATACACACTACAAAGTCAGGGCCGCGGTGGCTCAGAGAAGACACTGAGCTGCAGTCCGGAAGGTCGGTAGCTCGGCAGTTCGTGACCCGAGTGCCGTGTGACGGAGTGAGCTCCCGTCTCTGGCCCCAGCTCCTGCCAACCTAGCAGTTCGAAAGCAAGAAATCACAAGTAGATGAATAGGTACCACTTCAGTGGGAAGGTAGCAGCATTCCATGTGCCTCGGCGTTTAGTCATGCCGGCCACATGACCACGGAAGAAGTCTTCGGACAGCGCTGGCTCTTCAGCTTGGAAATGGAGATGAGCACCACCCCTAGAGTTGGATCCGATTGGCTTTCGAGCAAGGAAAACCTTTTTACACACTAGGAGGCAGTGTTATAGCCCATTCTGTGAGACTGCCAACCTCCAGATGGGGACTGGAGATCCCCTGGAATTACAGCTGATGTCCAGATGACAGAGATCAGTGCCCCTGGAGAAAGCAGCCGCTCCAGCAGACAAACTCTATGGCATACCATAGATTCAGGGTGAGATCCTTTCCCAGTTTCACCCCTCCACAAACACCACCCTCAAAATCTCCAGGAATCTCCCAGGCCAGAGTTGGCAGCCCCGTCATGTTCTGTCTTCTTCCGCTATGGGTCACCAACCCTAGGTGGCACTGGGGTTATCTCCTTCCCTTACGACTGATGTCCAGGCAGTCAAGACCCATTGGCCTGGAGGAAATGGCAGCTTTGGAGGGCGGACTCTGTGGAGGGGCCTCCCCTCCCCAAACCCCACCCTGACCAGGCTCCACCCCCAAAGTCTCCAGGCGTTTCCCAACCTGGAGCTCCCAATCCAAGGACTCCCACTAGATGGAGGGGCACCTCTGGCATGCAAGAAGGAGAGAGGAAAGAGAGAGGAGAGGAGACATTGGATTTATACCCTGCCCTTCACTACCCAGAGGAGTCTCAGAGCAGCTTGCAGACTCCTTTCCCTTCCCCTCCCCACAACAGACACCCTGTGAGGTAGGCAGGGCTGAGAGAGCTCTGAGAGAACTGCCCTTGAGGGAACAGCTCTGAGAGAACTTGTGATTGACCCAAGGTCACCCAGCTGGCTGCATGTGGAGGAGTGGGGAATTAAACTCGGTTCTCCCAGATTAGAGCCCTCACACTTAAGAAGCAAAGCCCATCCCTGAACAAAATGGCTGCTTTCCCTAAAAATTTGGAGAAGGGCCACCACACCCACAACTACAGTTACCTGTGTTGGGTTGGGAAATACCTGGAGGCTTGGGGGGTGGAGCCTCAGGGGGCCATAGAGCCCAGCTTCCAAAGTGACCGTTTGCTCCGGGGGAACTGATCTCTGTGGCCTGGAATGAGCGCCCGTTGTCCTCATTGCCAGCCTCTTCTGAAATGAGCGCCCCGGTGGCACTGCCCGAGGCAGGCCAAGGTACCTTGATGTTGTAAGCTAGGCGCACTCATCCAGCTGCTGCCTAAATCCCAGCCACAGACTGCGGAGGCAGTGCCAGCCACCTCCTGTGCCACTGATAGCTGGGAACAAGCCAAACCCCTGTGGCACATTGGCACCCTCTTTGTGGCGGAGGCTCTTGCATGGCTTGGCATGAGAGCCAGCCCCGGCGGTGCGCTGCTGGCAGCGCTGGGGTTCAGCGTGGCTCGCTTCCAGCAACCACGGGCGCTCTGGGAAATTTCCTGGTGAGTGAAAGGGCGAACCTGGCCCGGCACAGGTTGGTTTCTTACCCTCTGCTTGTTAAAGCTCTTCTCTCTGTCCTCCTGTTTCTCCCCAACAAGGCCATCGTGCCCTGCAGAGCCACTTCCAAAGGTTTGCGTGCATGCGCTGAGAAAGCAAGTGGCTGAGCGCACGGAAAGGATTACCCTGGGTGTTTACCACTCAGGACTTTGTGCATGACCTCCTGGATAGACAGCAATCTCTCTTGTTTGCTGCGGACGCTATCTGCCCCGAGTCAGGACAGGTGAAGGGCAAATCTTCAGGCTTCCAGAAGGACGGGGGCACACCGCACCAAAACGAGTCTCTGTTTGTCAGTGTTTTGCACCAAACAGCAGCCTTCAAAGATATCGAAGAGCCTTCCTGGTCATAAAGATGAGGTTTTATGGGTGGCTGGCTTGAAACTGGGTGGAAAGGTCTGTTCCACGCAAGCAACACACATGAAGCTGTCTTATATCGGATCAGGTGACGTTAGACTGAATCAGAAAGTATTGGCTTGGCATGCAGAAGGCCCCAGGGTTCGGACCCTGGCTCTTCCAGTTTCAAAGGACCAGGCAGGAGGTGATGGGGAAGACCTCAGCTTGAGACCTTGGAGGGCTGCTGCCAGTTAGAGCGGACAATACTGGCCTTGATGGACCAAGGGCCAGACTCAGGGGGGCAGCTTTATGTTTGGTGTAGCTAGTCTGGTGTAGTGGTTAGAAGCGCGGACTCTAATCTGGAAGAACCGGGTTTGATTCCCCACTCCTCCTCCACATGCAGCTGCTGGTGTGACCCTTGGGTCAGTCACAAGTTCTCTCAGAGCTGTTCTCTCAAGAGCAGTCCTCAAAAGGGCTCTCTGAGCCCCACTTACCTCACAGGGTGTCTGTTGTGGGGAGGGGGAGGGAAAGGAGATTGTAAGCCATTCTGAGACTCCTTTGGGGAGTGAAGGGCGGGTTATAAACAGGCCTGTAGCCAGGTTATTTTTTTTTAATTCAGGGGGCTTTTAAATAAGTCAGGGGGCACCTCCCCCCACACACCCCTTATCCCCCCCCAGGGAGTGCCTGGGCTGGATGGGAAGTCGGGGGGGGCCTTGGCAGTAAGTTAGGGGGCTGGGCCCCGAGATGCCCCACTGTAGCTATGGACCTGGGTATAAATCAAATCTCCTCCTCCTCCTTTGTCCTTCAGGGAAGTGTCCCAAGAGAGTACCTTGCCCTGATTGGTTTTACGCCTGAGGGTTCAGCCTGGCATCAGCTAGACTTCTCTGGGGAAGGATGTTGCACATCCCTGTTTATCACTTGGTGGCTGCACCATCAAGCGATGGCAGGGGTGCATGGAGGGCCCCTGCAGAGCTAGCTCCAGCCCCCCCCCCCCCCGTACGTATGGTGGAGTGATTTCACACGGCCAGTCACCAAGCTTGCAACAACTGGCTCATGCCCTGCCAGATGTGACCGAGCCCACGGAGAGCCTCTTGCGCTGAGATCCAGGGAAAGGTGCCATTGACTTTGTGTGTGTGTGTGTGTGTCTCTGTTGCCGTGTGAACTCCTGCTTGTGCGGTTTTTCCACCCTGTAGTTCGCAGGGTTTTAAATTTCTTAGCTTCGGTGCCGCCGCCGACCGCACCGCCTGAAAACCGTAGGTGTGAGCAAGTTTAATCAGGTTATTATATCTTTTTTTAAAAAAGTTTTGACATAACAGAAATCAGTGTTGCCTCCTGGAATGAGCGTGCACTTATTGTCAGCTGTATTGTGGGTTCTTCTCCACAAGTGGAGGGGGGGAGGGAAAGAAAAGCAAAGCTCTCTGTGCCAGAAAAGGGCAGCAGACATGATGGAAGGATGTCTCTGGCCCTCCGTTCAGCTTGGAACTTGACAGAAGAGAGTCTCCGCAAACATCAGTCCTGTTTGTCAGGTTAAACTTTCTGACTTTTCCCCTCCCCTTGGAGAGAGCTGGAAGCCTTTGCCAGAGAGCAGAGTCCCTTTCGAGGAGAGTGCGGGGGCTTGTTTGGAAGAGCCCTGTTCTTTGAACAAGTGTTTTCGAGAGCAAGCACATGGGCTCATGCAAATCCCACAGCGAGGAACGTCCGTCCAGCCCCAGGGCCCAACGAATTCCCAGCAGTTTGGTTCCAGTGGCCCAGCACAGAAGAAGCGAGAGACGGGCATACGGGTCATGCGAACCAGCACTTAGTGTTCTGCGGGGCAGGGGGAGTCCTCCAACCTTTTTGAGCCTGTGGGAAGATTCAGAATTCTGGCAGAGCTAGATGGTGGGAAGTGCTACAAAATGGCTGCTCTAGGCAGTGGAGCCAATCACAAAATGGCCGCCATGGGAGACGCACACAGAGGGAGCCCAAGTTCAGGGGACAAGAAGAGTGACTTGGAAAAAATTTACCGGGAAAGAGATGTGAGAGAAGAAGAGGGAGGAGGAGGAGGAGGAGGAGGAGGAGATTGGATTTATACCCTGCCCTTCACTCGGAGTCTCAGAGCAACTTACAAACTCCTACCCAAAGAAGTGCATTTGCAGACCAAAGTTTATACTCAGAATTAAACCAGGACACTGTTGCCCCCCCCCCCGCAAGCATCAAGAATACAGAGCCTCACTTGCCCGAGACCGAGAGATCCTATCTATACCTTGTGGCTAACAGCCACTGATGTTCCTTCTTGGAGCCGTCCATGTTTGTAGCTGCCGCCACCTCCTGTGGCAGTGAATGCCACTCTTTGGGTGAAGAAGGACTTCCTTTTATCTGTTCTAACCCGACTGCTCAGCAAT
This sequence comes from Lepidodactylus listeri, assembly GCA_029233225.1. NCBI lineage: Eukaryota > Metazoa > Chordata > Lepidosauria > Squamata > Gekkonidae > Lepidodactylus > Lepidodactylus listeri. The sequence goes on along the minus strand of JARCFY010000021.1, from coordinate 4,920,790 downwards.
TTCATGGAGTGCCCACGAGTTCTGGTCTTGTGAGAAAGGGAGAAAAGTACCTCTTTCTCTACCTGCTCTATCCCATGCATCATCTTGTAAACCTCGATCATGTCACCTCTCAATTGTCATTTCTCCAAGCTAAAGAGCCCCAAGCGCTTCAACCTTTCTTCACAGGGAATGTGTTCCAACCCTTTGATCATTCTAGTTGCCCTTTATTGCCCTCTCCCCAATGCTGTAATATCCTTTCTGAGGTGTGGTGACCAGAATTGCACACAATATTCCAAATGAGGTCGCGCCATCGATTTATACAGAGGCCTTATGATACTGGCTGATTTGTTTTCAATTCCCTTCCTAATAATCCCCAGCATAGCGCTGGCCTTTTTTATCACAGTCGCACACTGTCTCGACATTTTCATTGAGTTGTCTACTATGACTCCAAGATCTCTCTCTTGGTCAGTCTTAGCCAGTTCGGACCCCATCAGTGTGTATTTATAGTTAGGATCTTTGGCTCCAATGTGCATCACTTAGCACTTGGCCACACTGAACCTCACTTGCCATGTTGACGACCACTCGCCCATCCTCGACAGACCCCTCTGGAGCACCTCACAGTCCTCCCTGGTTCTCACCGCCCTGAACAACTTCGTGTCATCCGCAAATTTAGCCACTTCACTGCTTACTCCCAACCCCAAATCATTCATGAACAGATCCCTTTGGAGTGCCTCACAATCCTCCCAACCAAGTTTAATTCTGGGTGTAAGCTTTCGTGTGCACGCACACCTTTTTAGATAGCCAAAGGAGTACATATGCACACCAAAGCTTATACTCAGAATTAAACTGGGTTGGTCTTAAGATGCCACTGGACTCAAAACTTTGTTCTGCTGGGGGGGAATGTACTTGTGGAGCAAACAATCCTAAAAGCAGGACTATTTTTGGGCAGGAACGCACAGGAACGGAGTTCCGGCTGGCTCCCAAGCTGGCCACGCCCAGCAAGAACTCATTAGCATAGTAGGCCATGCCTAACAGCAGAAACTCATTAGGATTGGCTACATTAGGGGTGTGTGGCCTAACATACAAAGAAGTTCCTGCTACAAGAAAAGCCCTGGGTTTTGACAACAAACAAGGCAAACAGAATAAGAAGCAAAAGGTGGGTGTGGCTGGATGACCACACTTCTGGTAACATGGGGGTGTGGCCTAATATGCTAATGTGCTGTGCTGTCAGGAGTGTTGCCTAATACGCTAATGAGTTTCTGCTGTTGGGTGTGGCCTATTATGCTAATGAGTTCCTGTTGGGCTTTTTCTACCAAAAAAGCCCTGCCTAAAAGTATGTTATGGTTTAGGCTGCACTTTCTATTCCAAGGGCATGCATATGCGCTACATCCTTGCAAGGAAAAGCTCCCGCCTGTGTTCCCCTGAATGATTCCATTGGAACTTATTTGTTTGTTTTATATGATTGTCATCAGAATGGTTCTTTGCGGTCTTTATCGCTTGGGTGGGAGCCAGCGGCTGAACCCCAAGCCGTCGCGAGAGCATTCCAGCCGGCGTTTGATGCTTTAACGCGTCTCCAGTGGCAGTAACCCCGGCCCCCTTCGCTTTTCTAAACATGCGTGCTTTGAAAGGGAAAAGACTGCTGCCAGCATGTCTCACTCCTTCGTCCTGACAACATCCGACCGGGCTGCATTATCAAATCTTGCTGGGACTTATCAACAGACAGAGTTAAACAAGCTTGTGTTTATCTGGGGAAGGCGGGGAGGGGGGGAAGCTGTATCAATTGCACTCTGGGACAGAAAGCTCGCCGGCACCAGGCAAATCTCTCCCTGGCATGGGAACCGGACGGCCTGCCTGGCTTCCACAAAGGGCTGCCGGCAGAGAGGGGCAGGGTGCAAAAGAGCTGAGTTCCCGGCCCTCGTAAGAGGCAGGATTCTCCAGTGGGAAAGGATGCTCTTTGAGTTCCCGTCCTACATCTGCAAGACTGGTGGCTGCGCTGGGATCACACATGGGTCTGCTTTGAACTGAATCAGGCCATCTGTCCATCAGGATCAATAATGTCTACTCAGACTGGCAGCGGCTCTCCAGGGTCTCAGGCAGAGGTCTTTCCCATCACCTCCTGCCTGGTCCTTTTAATTGGAGGTACCGGGGATTGAACCTGGGGCCTTTTGCACGCCAAGCAGAGGCTCTGCCACTGAGCCACAGCCCCTCTTTACAGCTCTCCAGGGTCTCCGGCTGAGGTCTTTCCCATCACCTCCTGCCTGGTCCTTTCAACTGGAGATGCCGGGGATTGAACCCGGGACCTTCTGCCTGCCAAGCAGAGGCTCTGCCACTGAGCCACAGCCCCTCTTTGCAGCTCTCCAGGGTCTCAGGCGGAGGTCTTTCCCATCACCTCCTGCCTGGTCCTTCCAACTGGAGATGCCGGGGATTGAACCTGGGACCTTCTGCCTGCCAAGCAGAGGCTCTGCCACTGAGCCACAGCCCCTCTTTACAGCTCTCCAGGGTCTCAGGCGGAGGTCTTTCCCATCACCTCCTGCCTGGTCCTTCCAACTGGAGATGCCGGGGATTGAACCTGGGACCTTCTGCCTGCCAAGCAGAGGCTCTGCCACTGAGCCACAGCCCCTCTTTGCAGCTCTCCAGGGTCTCAGGCGGAGGTCTTTCCCATCACCTCCTGCCTGGTCCTTCCAACTGGAGATGCCGGGGATTGAACCTGGGACCTTCTGCCTGCCAAGCAGAGGCTCTGCCACTGAGCCACAGCCCCTCTTTGCAGCTCTCCAGGGTCTCTGGCGGAGGTCTTTCCCATCACCTCCTGCCTGGTCCTTTCAACTGGAGATGCCGGGGATTGAACCTGGGACCTTCTGCCTGCCAAGCAGAGGCTCTTCCACTGAGCCATGGCTCCTCTTTACAGCTCTCCAGGGTCTCAGGCAGAGGTCTTTCCCATCACCTACTGCCTGGTCCTTGAACAAATTTAGAGTCCAGTGGCACCTTTAAGACCAACAAAGGACCAGTTTGGTGTAGTGGTTAGGAGCATGGATTCTAATCTGGGAGGACCAGGATTGATTCCCCACTCCTTCACATGCAGCTGCTGGTGTGACCTTGGGTCAGTCATAAGGTCTTTCAGAGCTGTTCTCTCAGGAGCAGCTCTGTAAAGAGCTCTCTCAGCCCCACCGACCTCCCAGGGTGTCTGTTGTGGAGAGGGGAAGGGAAAGGGATTGTAAGCCGCTCTGAGACTCCTTTGGGTAGTGAAAGGCGGGGTATAAATCCAATCTCTTCTCTTCTCTCTCTTCTTATTCAAGGTATGAGCTTTCGTGTGCATGCACACTTTTTCAAATATTTGAAAAATACTGAAAAACCTTTGGTGGTCTTAAAGGTGCCACTGGACTCTAATAAATTTGTTCTGCTGCTTCAGACAAACAGGAACTGGAACTGCCTGGTCCTTTCAACTGGAGATGCCGGGGATTGAACCTGGGACCTTCTGCATGCCAAGCAGAGGCTCTGCCACTGAGCTACAGCCCCTCCCCAAAGAGATACAGCCCAGGGTCCAGAGAGAGACATCTGGCAGCCTGAATCCAGAACCTCTGATGCACAGACAGATTTCCTGCATGGCTATTAGCTGTGATGGGTCAATGAAACCTCCATGTTCAGAAGCATTAGACCAGAACCTGGGGATATGCCACAGGAGAGGGCTGCTGCCCCTGGGGAGACTTGTGTGACTTTTGACTTATCTGGCTAAAGGTAGCTCAGCCTCGCAAGTCTGCCATGGGATTGAACACACGAAGCTGCCTTCTATTGAATCAGCAGAGAGTCAGTATCACCTACTCAGACTGGCAGCAGCTCTCCAGGGTCTTAGGCTGAGGTCTTTCATGTCACCTGCCGCCAAATCTTTTAACTGGAGATGCCGGGGACTGAACCTGCAGCCTTAAGAACAGAACCTAAGCACAGCCATGTTGGATCAGGCCAATGGCCCATCCAGTCCGTGCCTGTGATCACACACACTGAATAATCCACTGTCAATCCACTTTCCAACTGGATTTTGCCAGTTCACAGGGTAAAATCCAGTTTGAAAGTGCATTGGAAGTGGATTATTGTGTGTGTGTGATCACAGCCTGTGTCACACAGTGGCGAAAACCCAGGTGCCATCAGGAGGTCCATCAGTGGGGCCAGAACTCCAGAAGCCCTCCCACTCTTGCCCCCCGAGCACCAAGAATACGGAGCATCACTGCCCCAGACACAAGAACATAAGAGAAACGTTGTTGGATCAGGCCAGTGGCCCATCCAGTCCAACACTCTGTGTCACACAGTGGCCAAAATCCAGGGGCCATCAGGAGGTCCACCAGCAGGGCCAGAACGCCAGAAGCCCTCGCACTGTGCCCCCCAAGCACCAAGAAGACAGAGCAGCACTGCCCCAGACAGAGTGTTCCATCCATACCTTGTGGCTAATAGTCACTGATGAACCTCTGCTCCAGATGTTTATCCCATCCTTTCTTGAAGCCGTCTATGCTTGTAGCCCCCACTTCCTGCAGCAGTGAATTCCACATGTTCATCATGACTCGTTGGGTGAAGAAGTACTTCCTTTTATCCGTTCTAACCCGACTGCTCAGCAATTTCATGGAATGCCCACGAGTTCTTGTACTGTGAGAAAGGGAGAAAAGGACTTCTTTCTCTGCCTTCTCTGTCCCATGCATAATTTTGTAAACCTCGATCATGTCACCTCTCTTGTCATTTCTCCAAGCTAAAAAACCCTAATCTCTTTAAACTTTCTTCATAGGGAAAGTGTTCCAACCCTTTTATCATTCTGGTTGCCCTTTTCTTTACTTTTTCCAATGCTAGAATATCTTTTTTGAGGTGTGGCGACTGGAACTGTGCCCAGTACTCCAAATGAGGTCGCAGCATCGATTTATACAGGGGCATTATGAAACTGCCTGATTTGTTTTCAGTCCCCTTCCTAAGAATCCCCAGCATAGCATTGGCCTCTTTTATTGCAGTCACACACTGTCTCAAGATTTTCAGTGAGTTATCTACTACGACTCCAAGGTCTCTCTCCTGGTCAGTTTAGCCCCCATCAACGTATATTTATAGTTGGGATTTTTGGCTCCAGTGTGCATTTACTTTGCACGTGCCCACGCTGAACCTCACTTGCCATGTTGACGACCACTCGCCCATCCTCGACAGACCCCTCTGGAGCACCTCACAGTCCTCCCTGGTTCTCACTGCCCTGAACAACTTCGTGTCATCTGCAAATTTAGCCACTTCACTGCTTACTCCCAGCTGCAAATCATTAATAAACAAGTTAAAAAGCACCGAACCCAGTACTGAGCCCTGCGGCACCCCGCTGCTTACCACCCTCCATTGTGAAAACTGTCCATTTAGACTCCCTCCCTCTGTTTCCTGTTGATTAGCCAGTTTTCGATCCGCCAGAGGACTTGTCTTCTTCTGCAAGCAAAGCAGGTGCCCTCCTACAGAGCCACTGCCTTTCCCCTTGGTGAGCCTTCGGGAGGTACCGCCTGAGTTGGGTTGCCAGAACAGTGGCACTTGTGGGCAACCTGACAGACCCCCCAGGCAGGGGCTTCATCTAGCCCAATGAATCCCGAGTTGTACAAACCACCCTCAGCACCGTGTTTGTGCCCTGGCTGGATTGGATGAGCATGACCCAGCAGGGCCAAACAGTGAATCAGAAAGACCGGGGGTGGTGGGGGTGGTTTCATTCTCCCATGTAGGGTTACCAGACTCCAGGTGGGTCTTGGAGATCTCCTGGGATTACAGCTGATCTCCAGATGACAGAGATCAGTTCCCCTGGAGATAATGGCTGCTTTGGAGGGTGGGCTCTATGTAAATATACCCCTGACCCCCAACAGAACTGGAGTGCGAGATTAAAGAATGCTGATTCCGTGCACATATTGTTGAGATTGTGTATCTGAAGTTCTCAGAACAAGCTAAAGAACTGCGTAAGTGCTGGGTGTGAATATGGTTTAGATAGGGTCTCTGGGTCTCCCCTGGCCACTGGCGGGAGACAGGGGGTGGGGTTGCCAGCTCCAGGCTGGGAAATTCCTGGAGACTTGGGGGGTGGAGCCTGGGGAGGACAGGGACCTTAGTGGGGTGCAATGCCTGAGAGCCCACCCTTCCAAAGCATCAATTTTCTCCAGGGCAGCTGATCTCTGTAGTCTGGGGATGAGCTGGAATTCCTGGGGATCCGCAGTTCCCACCTGGAGGTTTTAGCATCTGTGTCCTTGAACATAGATCCAGAGGAGTCAGCCGTGTTCGTCTGTTCCTGCAAAATAGTAAAAAGCCCAGTAAAAATAGTAAAAGCCCAGATGCATCTGACAAAGAGAGCTGTGTTTCTCGAAAGCTTATGCTACAATAAAGTTTGTTCGTCTTAAAGGTGCCACTGGCTTTTTTACTGTTTTGTGTCATTGAAAAGGCCTTAAGTTAAGGGTCCCAATTCTGCGACAGTCATGCATTCTGGGAGTGATCAGGACTTCCCAATGTGTTCCCCAGTTTCATCTTAGGAGGATGCTAAAGCCGGGGGGGGGGGGGGGGGGGGAGGGATTGTGCTTTCTCTCTCTCCCCATTTTCTCCCCCCCCCATGACACAAAGGAAAGAAATTACTGTTAGTTTCCAGTTCTGCCCTGAAGATGGTCTTTTCCCCTCCTCAAAGGAAGAGCTTAGTAATTGAAAGGGGAAACTTACCACACGAATCACATCCCTTTACAATCTTATTTCCTCTCCTATATCTGTTTGGGATGAGTCCAAAGCCTCAGATTAATTCAGTTCAGGAGGAGGCGGCTCCAGAGATCCTAAGGGGACCGGGGAGGGTTGGGGGGAGGTGGGAGTGGGGGATGATGCAGAAAAGCTCTGTGGATTAGATAAACCAAGCCAGAAAAATGCACGTTTTCCTGAATGGCCAATGGGAGACAGTCTCTCTAGTGCTCTTGGAAAACAACAGACCCTCCTCTACGTGAAAATTTCTGGCTACTTTTTTAAAAAAAACATAATAATCTAGAGGTCAGGAGTGGTTCAGAGTATTTCTGGCGAGGTGTTTGGAAGGGGCCCGCTTTTGGTTTCCATGCCTCTGTGACTCTTCCCAGACGAGAGTTTCTTGGAGAGAGGCGGTGGGTTGCAGGAAGGAGCCTCTTCATATCTGGAGCTGTCTTATCATCCTGCCGGAGCTGTTTTGACAGTCGAAGGGCCGAGACAGGACAAAGACCTTTGGGGGCGGCATGCAGTTGGGACCCTCTGTTCGCTCAGACACCCTCTTAGCTGGCCAGGAAAAATGGCGTGGAGCAGACTGCGGAGAGCAAAAGGCCCTGCAATGAAAACACGAACTTCTGAACATGGAGACCCCCACCCCCCACCCCCAAAGGGTTTGCATTCACTACCGAAAGCTTTGCCAGCTCCTTCTACATCCTTTGCAAATTCATTTGTTTTGATGGATTTTCCCCACCAGATCCGAAGGGGGCCTTTAAACCTTTCCCCATGTTTTGCTAGGGCTGCACTGTTTCATCTACTGTTGAGAGCCAGTTTGGTGTAGTGGTTAAGTGCGCGGACTCTAATCTGGGAGAACCGGGTTTGATTCCCCACTCCTCCCCATGCAGCTTCTGGTGTGACCTTGGGTCAGTCACAGGTTCTCTCAGAGCTGTTCTCTCAAGGACAGTTCTCGAAAGAGCTCTCTCAGCCCCGCCTACCTCACAGGGTGTCTGTTGTGTGGGGAGGGGAAGGGAAGGGAGATTGTAAGCTGCTCTGAGACTCTGAGTGAAGGGCGGGGTATAAATCCAATCTCTTCTTCCTCTTAAGTGTGTGTGACTGGCCCAAGGTTCCCACAAGCTTCCATGGCAGAGTGGGGATTTGAATCTTGGTCTCTGACATCTGAGTCTGGCACTCCAGCAACCACACCATGCCACACTGGCTCACTAGTAGAGCTGCGAGCTAAGGACACTCTAGGATGTTTTTTGGAATCGCCTTGGACTCTAGAGGGGCTGTAAATCCAGCCACAAACTGAGAAGGAGATGTTGTGTATTCAGCCATGAGCATCTTCGTGTCTCGCACTTGTGGGTGCGTGTGTGGATTTTACTGGTTTATTTCGGTCATCCTCTTAGGGTTGCCAGGGTCTATTTGGGACCTGATGGTCTCCCAGAATTACAACTGATTTCCAGATGTTGTGTTTGTTTAGAATATGAAGCAGTAATAGCTTGAAAAGGGCTCTGGTATCCTAAAGCTCCAATTCCTATTGGCTGATTAATAAAGACTCCCATTGGTCCTGAAGCCAATCTAGATACCCAATCGCTGAGCCCTGCTTGGGTCCAGTAGTATTGCTTGTATATAGTTACATTGTTGAAAGTTATGTGTTGGAACAGTATAAATGAAAGTGCTGCTCTCATAGAGCTGTCTTTTGAGCTGAACAGTGTCACTGACAATGTTCCCTCTAAGCTGTGGAATCTTGTGAGCAAAAATTCTACTTTGTGAGCTACATTAAAGTTGTGAGCAGCAATCTGCCTACTCCATAAATTAGTTTGCTCTGGAGCCATCCTTCCTGAGCTGAGAAGGCCCTGATGCTGGGAAAGACTGAAGGTCAAAAGTTGAGCAAACTCCAGAGCACAATGGAAGACAGGAGGGCCTGGTGTGATGTGGACCATGGGGTCGCAAAAAGTTTGACTCAGCTGTGTGACTGAACAACAACAAATGCCACAACCACAAAATTTCCAGATGGGCCTAGCAATTCTCACAGCAGAGGGGTCAGGGACACCCAGAGGACACACACCCTGGATTGTCCATTTCCTGCATCAAAACAGACATTGATTCTGTACCAAGGAGAGCTCATCTTCATCTGTCGTTAATTTCTTCTGCTTGTTCTAGCAAAGTTATTTATTTATATGTTTACTAAAACACGTATATCCAGCCTTTCCTCCTAGTTCAAGTCGCTTACTATAAGAGTCTGAAACGTTTTCAGTTTAAAAACCGAAAATTAAAATGCAGACCCCAAATCAATCCCCCTCCCCCTCTTGAAAGACGCCTGCCCAGAAGTGGGGTGAAATGGGCCCTTTCTGCACTGACACCTGGCTCCAGAGAATCCCAGGAGTCAAGCCTTGAGGTCCACACTATTGCAGCACCTCAGCCACAGAGCGCACTGCCAAAAAATTCCAAAATTCATGTGCGTGCATAAGTGTGTACATGCGCATATAGGCAATTTTTTTTTAAAAAGCCTCCCCAGCGGCAGAACAGATCTGCAGGTTCAGACTGCCAAATCCGTTCCGTGTGTGCTAATCCACATTCAGACATCTGGCCATGCCCAATGACGGCATGGGGAAACAGAAACACCACTTGTGATGTGTGCCCTTTTAACCCGGCTCCCAGTCGTCCTGTGACGGGATAAGTATGGCTGGGGAACGCATGACCAGTGTGGCTGTCGGAGCCCATTTGTTCCGGAGGGGAGGAGTGGCTGTGTCATGCCGAGCTGCTCGTGTGATCACAGCCTTTGTGGGCACATCTGGTGCTTTAGCCGTGTGGAGGCTTTGAGAGTGGCTAGCGCAGGGATCCCACGCATACTCTCCCCCGGGGAGCTACAATCCGCTGCAGCTTCCTGTTGAGATGAGGGTACTTCAGTGGTCAATTTGGGCTGAATCCGATAGTATCTTCTCTTGGCCCAGTGTTCAATGCACTGCCCACACCCAAAGGCCTTCCAAATCACTGCTCCATATGTAACCCAAGCAGAATGCAAGTTTTTTGAGCTGCAGTGAAGAGATGGCTACTCCGTTTGCTGCTGTTGCATCTCGTGCGTGTTAACTGACTCGCACGAAGCAGGTTTGATTAGCTTGCACTTCTCCTGCAGCAAATCTAGTTGATATTTCACCACCCCCACCCCTTCACAACTGCTTTCTGTAAAACACGGGAGCTCCAGCCCATGAGTATGGTTCCTCGAGGCAGGCTCTTTCGTTGAGCATGAAAACATGCTGTGTGTGGAAAGAACCCCGTTTTTGTTCTCTCCGCCGAATGAAAACCAAATGCTGGAACCTCTAATTAAAACACATTCTTCAGGCTGGGAAACTTAATGGCCAGCGAGACGCATGCCTTTGCTCTGCCTCCCCCCACCCCTATCCCATGACTGTTCAGAAAATGGCTGAGGCTCTCCGGCTGAGCTTGGTACCCCAGAATACTTTATTCATTTCATTTCAGGTACTGGAAACATTGATATGCTGCCTTTCCACCAAAATAGGGTCCCGAAGCCATCTCCAGTCCTCCACTGGTGACCCTACATTTGGTGTAGTGATTAAGAGTGTGGATTCTAATCTGGGAAAGAAGAAGAAGAAGAGATTGGATTTATATCCCGTCCTTCGCTCACTTGGAGACTCAGAGCAGTTTACAAACTCCTTTCCCTTCCCCTCCCCACATCAGATACCCTGTGAGGTGGGTGGGGCTGAGAGAACTCTTTCCCAAGCTGTCCTTGAGAGAACAGCTGGTACAGAGCTATGGCTTGCCCAAGATCATCCAGCAGGTGCAAGTGGAGGAGTGGGGGAATCAAACCCAGTTCTCCCAGATTAGAGTCCGCGCATTTAACCACTACACCAAATCACTATACCAAACAAAACCAGGTTTGATTCCCCACTCTTCCACATATAGCCAGCTGGGTGACCTTGGGTCAGTCACAAGTTCTTTCAGAGCTGTTCTCTCACAAGCAGTCCTTGAAAGAACTCGTTCAGCCCCATCTACCTCACAGGGTATTGGTTGTGGGGAGGGGAAGGGAAAGGAGATTGTAATCCGCTCTGAGACTCCAAGTGAAGGGAGGGGTATAATCCAATTTCTTCTTCTTGGTGCCTTCTCTAACTTGGTGCCTTCTTAAGTGCGCTGTATGAAAAAGAAAACAAAAAGAAACCTCAGATAATAGAGAAGCCCGGTGTTAAATTTCTGGCCATTGGTTCTGAAACAGGAGCACCTACGAATGGCTACACTCATAGGCTGTTTTTACATCTGACTTTCCCGCTGGAATCATTCTAGTTCCAAAAATTAACACCTCCCTTGTTGAAGGGAAATTCCCGGGGGCTCTCAAGGAAGCGATGGTCCACCCACTCCTAAAAAAGGTACATCTGGACCCGGCAGAATTGGCAAATTATAGGCCGGTGTCCAATTTGCCCTATTTGGGCAAATTAATAGAGAGGGTGGTGGCGTTACAGTTACAGAGGTATCTGGATGACGCTTCGGTTCTTGACCCCTTTCAGTCCGGCTTTCGCCCGGGACACGGGACGGAGACTGCCTTGGTCGCCCTAACTGACGACCTCCGGCGACATCTGGATCAGGGCGGTGGGGCAGTGTTGCTGTTGCTCGACTTGTCGGCAGCGTTCGACACAGTCGATCATCAGCTGCTGTCCCGCCGCCTTGCTGACGTGGGAATAGGAGGGTGGGCCTTACAGTGGCTCGTCTCATTTCTCCAGGGTCGGGGACAAAGGGTGGTGCTAGGGGAGCAGCAATCCTCGAGGCACCCGCTTGAGTGCGGTGTGCCCCAGGGGGCAGTGCTCTCCCCGATGTTGTTTAATATCTATATGCGCCCCCTTGCCCAGATTGTCCAGAGGTTTGGGCTGGGATGTCATCAGTATGCGGATGACACCCAGCTCTATCTGATGTTGGGCGGCCGGTCGGACTCCGGCCCAGACGATCTGGACCGGGCATTGCACGCCGTGGCTGATTGGCTCAGATCTAGTGGGTTGAAATTGAACCCGGCGAAGACGGAGGTCCTGTGCCTGGGTCGTTGCGGTCCGGAGTGGGGGGTCCCGCTCCCGAGCTTCGACGGGGTGCCGTTGGTGCCTGCGCCGAGGGCGAGGAGTCTGGGAGTGCTCCTGGAGCCTTCATTGTCAATGGAGGCCCAGGTAGCAGCCACTGCCAAGTCAGCCTTTTACCACCTACGGCTGGTGAGGCAGTTGGTTCCTTACCTTGACCGGGATGACCTTGCCACAGTGATCCATGCGACGGTCACCTCGAGGTTGGACTACTGCAACGCTCTCTACATGGGGCTGCCTTTGGTGCAAACCCGGAAGCTGCAGCTGGTGCAGAATGCCGCGGCCAGGCTGCTGATGGGACTCGCAAGGCGGGACCACATCAGGCCTGTGCTGGCGGCGCTGCACTGGCTGCCTATAGCATACCGGGTTCGCTTCAAAGTGCTGGTTCTTACCTATAAAGCCCTATATGGCCAGGGTCCAACATACCTTAGGGACCGCCTTTCTCCGTATCAACCCGAGAGCACTACGGTCGGGGTCGGAACACAGACTACATGTGCCTGGCCCCAGGGATGCCAGGCTGGCCAGAACTAGGACCAGGGCCTTCTCGGTGGCGGCTCCTGTCTGGTGGAACAAGCTCCCGGAGGAGATCAGGGCCCTGCGGGACCTGATGCAGTTCCGCAGGGCCTGCAAGACGGAGCTCTTCCGCCAGGCTTATCAATAGGAGCCGCCGCCGATGATATTGGGGATACCATCTGACATCGTAAACATCATGATGTACCCTGGCCCAACACGACCTCAGCCACGGCCGAGGGGGTGGGGCCCAAACCTGCCATTTGGTTGCCATCCGATGCTGTATGATGGAAGCTTTTTATGATTATTTATGTTTTAATGATATTTATTATAATGTTTTAACTGATTTTATAGGTTATTGTAATAATTAGGCCACAGGCCCATGTAAGCTGCCCTGAGCCCGCTTGCGGGGAGGGCGGGATATAAATGTGAAAAAATAAATAAAATAAAATAAAAAAAACCCTGCCCACACCTCTGTGCGGTGTGAAACCGTGCTGCTACTGAAATGTCCACATCTACTAATTGCCCTCCTGTGGTCAAGCTAGTATTCAACCGGCTTGATTCTGCTTTAAACAATTGCTGTTGATTAGTGCACTTAGACCCCCTGGAGTGAAATTTCACACCACTGTTAAATCAGCACAGGAAAAGACAGCAGACAAATTACTTTAGAGGGGAGGTGTAAAATGACCTATAGAAACCTGCAAGAAACAATGCCCATGTAAACGTCCAGCCAGTGTGATATAGTGCTTAAGACTAGTATCTGGAAGACACAGGTTCGAATCCCCACTCTGCCCTGGAAGCTGGCTGGGTGACCTTGGGGACAGTCACACTCTCTCTGCCTAACCTACCTCACAGGGCTGTGGCGAGGATAAAATGGAGGTGAGAAGAATGATGCAAGCCAACTCTTTCATATCTTTTTAGTCTTTCAAATCAGTTATTACTCAGTGAAGATTCTGGGAGAAGTCAAGCCCCCACCTGGATGTTGGCAGCTCTATTAAGAGACTTACTTTTGTGGCTGAAGAAATGTGTATAGTAAAAATCAGGATGTCAAACTAATAGTTTGTGTATTTCCCTCTCTGACAGGCGTGAGATTCTTTCTCGCGTGTCTCTATCCCTTCTTCTTCGGAGACTTGCCTACATAGCAGTCTTGCCCATAGTTACGTATGTGCTGTTTGATGCATTCCCCTTTCAAATTTGGGTTGTGCTTTCTTGTTTTGCTTTTTTGCTGCAGCCGGGGGGGGGGGGGGATGGCTAATCCCAGGGGGAAAGCGACAATCCTCTCCCCCCTGTTTTATTTCCAAGAACAGGCTTACCTGTGGCCCAAATTCAAGCTTACCTGTGCTGAAAATCGACCCTTCCTCTTCTTGAACTTTTAACATTTGCCCCTTATGGCGGCCTGCATTTTATGTGGTTTCGAGGGGCGGTGGAAAGATGAGTTTGTTGATTTGACATAAATTACATGCTGGATATTTTGGGACTGGGCGGTGGAGTGAGATGGCTTTTTTGTTGGTTTGGCAGAAGAGCCACCAGATCACAAAAATATGCATTTGATTACAGCATGGACGGGCCAGTGATGTGGGACCGTGAAGCGAGGAAACTTGGGGGATTTATTTTAATCTTAGCTGGGCAAACAAAATAATCATTTAACCTCTTCCTGTTGAATTTTTATAAATGATGAAGGGAACTTTGGCATCTTACTGAAACTTGTTTTTCAGGGGTGTCTCGGTCTCAATGGTATATAACCGTCCAGAAACTTCTTGGGGGCGGGGTGTTGATTCATTCCTGGGGGGTCGATAGCCCTCGGCTTGCACCCCTAGCGTCCTGTCTGTTTCTGGGCATGATTCAAAGATGGTTTTTACCTTTAAAGCCCTAAAGAGCATGGGTCGTGGGCACCTGAAGGACCGTCTCTTCCCATACTGTCCAGCCTGCCCGTGAAGAGCCTCTCTGAAAGCCATGTTCTTTGTGGCCCCCCCTTCAGAGACAAGGTGGGTGGCGACCATAGACAGGGTTTTTTTGGTGGTGTCCCCTCACCTTTGGAATGCCCTGCCCTTTGAGACTCATCTGGCACCACCCTGATTATCCTGCAGTTCTCAGGCCAAACCTTTGTTTAAATCCATGCTTTACCTGTCTGCATTTATCTAGCCGGAGGGCTCTTATGCAGATATCATTTTAGGCTGCTTAGACTGCGGTCACACGTGTCAGTTGAAGCGGAGGGGAAGCAAGGCTATTTCCTCCAGAGGCATTTGACCTGCAGTTGCGAGACCACACCTCTCTTTGTAGCTGCGGGCGCAGCCCGTCACTCTGTAATCAGACACACAACTACGGGTGAGTCATATTTTTAGGCCGTTTGTTTCCCAGTGTCAGCTAATGCTGCCACACACACACACACACACACCCCGGGCGGGAGGTGGTTCCTATCCGAGAGGGCCTCAAGTCTGGAATGTCTCCCCAGCTTCTTCCCATGCGTGCTGATCAGCTTGCCTGCTTTGCTGACCTTGGATGTCTGTATACCAGCTGCTGTTTCATTTCAGGAGCAAGACTGTCTTGTTCCCACCTTTTACTCTGGGAACAATTAGCCAGTATTTTCAGTGCCTTTTTATCTCCCCTATGATGGGAGGTGTTGCCATGAACTAACCTTTTGAATAGTGTATAACTGTCCTGACCTGATGATTACATGTTATTACTAACACAAGACGTGTGGATGACCATTAAGACCTTTCTTCAATAAAGACTTCTTGTTTAAGAACACTTGTTGCTGATTGACTCTGCTGGACTCTCACAGAGTGTTAGTAATCATCACTAACTCCCAACCATGGATGATGGAAGTGAGCCTCCCAAGACCTCCGCTTCTGAAGTGCCTGCTTCTACTGCGGAGGAACCGGTGAGTCCCCCAATGACTGAGTGGATTACCATCAGATCATGAAAGAGCCACTACACGTGGACTCATTTTGGGACTACACCCTCGGAGACCTGGTCCCCTAGTCAGTGGGGATCTGGAATGAGTGTGGGAGCTGAGGCTGCTTTGGTGGCTGAGGTGGCTGTATGACCTTGAGAGCCCACCCATTACGACAAGATGTGGGCACACATGGACTGCAGGTTTGAGGTGATGCAGCAACTGCTACAGAGAGAGGTGACCGCAATGTTCATGAATCTGCCGGACGTGATAGCGGCAGTGATCCGTGGAGATGAGTGAAAGGAGGAAGCTGCGGCCGCAGGGGCCAGAGTGGGAGCTGGCGCAGGAGCTGGAGGTGAGACATCGCAACCCCAGCAGCAGCCCCCCAGAGGGGCACCTGCAGTGCCAGGGGCTCCGGCCGGGCTAATCATACCAGCTGTCCCAGGGCAAGGGATGAATCGACACCCCATACCACAGGAACTGTTAGATGCTACTTTTGATGGGAACCCAGCAAAACTGCAGTTCTTCATAATCGAGATGGAGCATTTTCTCCAGAATTGGGGCCACCTATTCCCGACGGATGGGGACTGAGTCGGCTACATCGGGTCGAGGATGCGTGTGGGTTGGTATGTGAGTCTTAACAATCCACCAGGCCCGAAGCTCGAGAACACTGGCGAATTCATGTGGGCGTTACGCCAGCAATATGAGGACCCGATGGGAAAAGAAAAGGTGCACAACCAGATACGAACCCTGACGCAAGGCAAGAGCTTGGTGTGAGAATATACAGCAGCCTTCAAACATTTTGCTGCTAGAATCCAAGGGTGGCCCGAAGCTGTGTTTATTGAGAAATATCGACAGGGCCTGAATCAGGATCTATACGAGAGTATACTCAGAAATGTGAATCCTAGAACCTTGACAGCTTGGGTGAGAGCTGCTGAAGAAGTGGAAGCATGATTTACTCTCATCCATCTGCGCACCCCCACATTGAGCCACAAGACTCCAGTACAGAGTGGGATGCCTTTCAGGCCAAAACTGAAGCCGCCCCTCAAAGATATCTGAGACCTACAAATGAAGAGAGGTCTCTGCATGCGCTGTGGGGAAGCCGGCCACTATGCTTCCTCATGTCCAGCCACAACCCCAAAAGGAGCACCATCTATTTCGGGAGCCGCACCTTGTGCCATCAAGGGGCCTCATTCCCTCAAGCCGCGGGCGCTACAACTGGAAGCACTCCCTGAACCAGAGAGAGTGGCCATGGTGGAACCAACCCAACCAGCAGGAAACAACCAGGACATGCTCTGCGATGCAGCAGGTCTCTTCACAGCCAGCGCCGCCAGCGGTGAGCTCCCCTGCCCCTCTCCTTTATATGGTTCTCACCATAGTGAATCTCGAGCTCGGTACCCAAGTCTGGGTAAGAGCTCTCATTGACTCGGGGTGTGCAAGAGACTTGATTAGCCCCATAGTAGTAGATGGGTTGGGTGTGGGGGTGAATTCATTGGAAGAACCCTTAAGATTCACTCAAATGGATGGTTCTGAGATGAAAGAACCCTGTGCATTCAAGACTAAGCCATTGATCATTGGCGCAGGGGATTATTGGGGAAAAAGAGCATTCGTCATTAAGCCCCACGCACAATTCCCAATGGTTCTCGAGAGTCCATGGCTCGGAACTCATGACTCCTACATTAAATGGAGTGAGGGGAGGATCTCGTGGGTATCCCCCCAATGTAAAGAACACAGGTGGCAACTCCAGTGGGGTCCGGGTCATCCAGGGGCTCCGGTGCGGGCCTGTCTTGCCTGGGAGGAACTATTATCCATACCTGCCGCATACTGGGATTTAGCAGAGGTGTTCGGTGAATCTGAAGCTGATAAACTTTCTCCCCACCAGAATACTGATTGTGCCATTGAACTTTTACTGGGGCAACAACTTCCTAAAGGGAAGCTCTACTCGATGAGCCCAGCTGAGCGGGCTAAGCAGCTCAAGTTCATTGACAAGAACTTAGCATGGGGGTTTATTAGACTGGCCACATCCCCCTTGGCTGACCCCATGCTCTTCCAGAAGAAGAAAGTCGGGGGCCTAAGACTATGTACTGACTACAGGGGATTAAATGCCATATCTACTTTGAACGCTTATCCCCTACCCCTCATAAAAGATCTCTTAGCTGAAGCAGCCCGAGGTAAAACCTTTTCCAAATTGGATCTCTGTGATGCCTATTTCCGAGTACACATACGGGAGGGGGATGAATATAAGACTGCCTTTAATACCCCCTTAGGGCAGTATGAATACCTGGTCATGCTGTTCGGCCTTCAAGGGGCTCCAGGAGTTTTTATGAACTTGATCAATGAAGTGTTATACAAGCACCTACTTAAGGGGGTCCTCTGTTATCTTGATGATATACTTTTATACTCCCCGATGAGAAATCCCATGTAAAATTGGTCCAGGAAATACTGGCTACCCTATGAGCGCATAAGCTTTTTGCCAAACTGTTTAAATGTGAATTTCACAAGACAGAGATTGACTTTTTAGGGTATCGCATATCCCCTAGGGGATTAGAAATGGACTCCTCCAAAATCTCAGCTGTGATCAACTGGGAGACCCCCCGCACACGTAGGCAACTCCAAAGTTTTCTCGGGTTTGCCAATTTTTACCGCACATTCATCAACAATTTCGCTAAATTTAGTCTCCCCCTGATGGATCTCCTAAAGACCAAGGGTAAGGGGCTTGATTCGGCAAAACCAAATGCCTGTTTGGCTTGGACTCCTGAATGCCAAAGTGCGTTCGAATCCCTCAAAGCCCTTTTTACCTCCAAGCCAATCTTAGCCCACCCAGATGAGAATAAAAAATTTATTCAGATTTACAAGTTGACACATCTGATGCAGCCATTGGGGGGGGGGGGGCGATTTTACAAGAAGGCTCGGATGGGAAGTTGCACTTGCTCGCATATGTCTCCTGCAAGTTTGGCGAGACTGAGAGGAATTGGGTGGTGTGGGACAAAGAAGCCGCCGCGATTTGCTTAGCCCTCTCTACCTGGCACCACTGGCTGGAAGGCGCACGAATCCCTTTCGAGGTCTGGACTGATCCTAAAAACCTTGAAGCCCTCCGAACCCGATGAACATTAAATGCTAAACAACTGCGGTGGGCAGATTTCTTTTCCAAGTTCAATTTCACATTGCGCCATTTCCCTGGGAAAGCTAATTTGTTAGCCGATGCTTTGTCCCGGCTACCCCAATATGACTGTAAGTGGGACAAAATCATAGCCTCTATGTTCACCCCAACCCAACTGGGGGGAGCAGTTCTTACCAGAAGCCAGACCAAGAAACCTGAGTTCCCGAGCCCATGGAGTGGAATGTAAAATGCTCCCAATCCTACTCGGAGGATGAACTAACAGACTATCATTCTGACTCTTCCTTTTCCCAAGGGACTGATGGGTGCTGGTTTAAAGGGGGCAAAGTCATTGTTCCTCTTTTGCTCCGAAAGGATGTTATGCACACTGCTCATGAATCAAAACTGTCAGGGCACTTCGGATATCTTAAGACTTACTTCAATGAAAGTTTTGGTGGCCCCGTATGAGGGGGGATGTGTCCACTTATGTTTCTTCCTGCCAAACTTGCTTAATGTACAAGAAGTGGTGGGGGGAGTAACGGGTCTTCTGCAACCTCTAGAGACTCCGAGTAGACCCTGGGAAATAATTTCCATGGATTTTATTACTGACCTGCCCCCTAGCAAGGGGAAGACTGTGATCTGGGTTGTTGTGGATACTTTCTCCAAGCAGGCACACTTTATCCCCTTCAAACAACTCCCAACGGCTAAAGCACTGGCAAAGGCTTTCTTAAACAATTTAATTAAATTGCAATCTATCCCGCGCAAGATAATTTTGGACCGTAATTTGCAATTCGTTGCCAACTTTTGGCGGGATTTTGCAAATCATGGAGGTGGAACCTGCCCTCAGCAGCGCTTATCACCCAGAGATTGATGGCCAAATGGAAAGAGTTAATCAAGTCTTGGAACAATTTCTGCGCTGCTACACTATCAACAAGATGACTGGTCTAAACTGCTCCCCTTTGCAGAATATAGTTATAATAACACAGTCCATTCGTCCACAGGTGTGTCTCCATTTATGGCGGCTGGTGGCTTTGAAGGGGTTCTCCTCCCATCACTAGGTCCCACGCAACCCAAACCCGGGGCTTTTGTAGACTGGTGGAACTCCCTGCGGGATTCATGCCCCCTAATCACTAAAACTTTGGATGCTGCCAAATCAGATTACAAAAAACATACAGCTAAGGGGAGGGCTCTGGGGTGGGAATTGTCCCCCGAGGACTCTATTTATGTCTCTACCAAAAACATCAAGGGACTTCAACCAAGCCGTAAACTAGGATGGAAATATGTGGGTCCGTTTAAGGTGGTACAGAAAAGTAATGATGTGACTTTTGAACTTGAGTTGCCCAAATCACTCAGATCTGTCCACCCCATTTTTCATTACAGCCTGTTGAAATGGGACCCTGGGCCGAATGCTTGGCGGCCCCAACATTCGATTCCTCTTCCTCTGATGATGAATAGTGAACCTCATTTCGAGGTGGAACAAATCCTGGACTCTAAGTTTAAAAGTGGGCGGTTGTTCTATCTTGTCCATTGGCAGGACTTTGGGCCAGGAGAAAACGAGTGGGTGGAATCTGTGCATGTTAACGCTCCTGCATTGCTTCGTGCCTTCCACAAATTGTACCCATTGAAGCCAGAGGGTATTGTGAGGGGGTCTTTGGGAGGGCAAAATGTCAGCTAATGCTGCCATCCCCCTGGCGGGAGGTGGTTCCTACCCAAGAGGGCCTCATGTCTGTGGAATGTCTCCCCAGCCTTCTTCCCGTGCACGCTTATTGGCTCGCCTGCACATAAACGAGGAATTGCACCTCTGCACTGAGGGCCCCCTCTGGAGTATGCGATGATGTGCATACTGCGAGGGGGAGAAATGGCACCGAGCTAGGATGGCATGATCAGACCATCCCGGCGGCATGAGAGCATGCTTACGTGATCAGACATGGGAAAAGTCCATCCATGGCCTGTCAGAACCTGTTAGAGCCGGACTTTCCCCAGTGTCTTTTAACTCAGCTTCTGCGGCGGAGCAACATGGGTTGCCGACGACTTCAGGATGCTTCCCAGATGTTGCTGTCTGATTGCTCCCTTTAGATCCATCAGGCATTCGCACCTTTGTCGGACCTAAAGGTGCACATGATCGCAGCCTAAATGTTGCTTTATCCTGGCTTCATACCCCTAATTTGTTTTTATGGCTTGAACACATGAAGCTGTCTGCCTTCTGCAAAGCCAGACCCTGGGTCCATCAAGGGTCATTGGGCCTACTCTTGACAAAGAGCCACTTTCCAGGGTCTCAGGCAGAGGTCTTCCACATCATCTACTGCCTGGTCCTTTTAACTGGAGGTGCTGGGGATTGAACCTGGGACCTTCTGCATGCCAAGCAGATGCTCTTCCACTGAGCCACAGCCCCTCTTTACAGCTCTCCAGGGTCTCAGGCCGAGGTCTTTCCCATCACCTCCTGCCTGGTCCTTTTTAACTGGAGATGCCGGGGATTGAACCTGGGACCTTCTGCATGCCAAGCAGAGGCTCTGATAGTGAGCCAGGGCCCTTCTCAGGCGGCTTAAGACAATGTTGATGCTTTCACACACACCAAATAATGTACTTTCAATTCACTTTGCAACTGGATTTTACTGTGTGAAATGGCAAGATCCACTTGTAAACAGTCATTGGATTGAAACTGCCTTGTTTAGCACGTGTGAAAGCGCCAACACTTGGAGCTGCCTTACACTGAATCAGGCCCTTAGTCCATCAGGGTCAGTCATCCGCACTATACCTTTAATCCTGGTTCAACGGTGTCTCCCACTACACTTGAGTTCACTCCTTTTTTATCATTTTTTTTGGGGAGGGGGTCAATTATGCATTGCATTGTGGTCACCCCACAACGGACCACTGTTGCCCCGGGGTATATGGATCTTCTTTTGCCGCAAGCTTTCCCTCAACTCGGAATGGCCCCAGTGAAGATTACGTATAGAATTTTTAACTCGGTTTTGATCCTCCCTGCCCCTTTCCTGCCATTCCTAGGACAGACACCCCTGTTCACAGTGCAGAATTTATAACCCAGGTCAGGCAACCAAATTAGAGTGGGACAAAATTAGTGCAGAAAACAACCGATAAACAGAGTTCTCTGGAAGGTAGATGGTCGCGAGTCGAACACAGAGAAAACTCGGGGTGAGGTCCAAGTGCGGAAAGGGCCTCAGATTGGCAGCGGCTCTCTGAGATCTCTGGCTGAGGTCTTTATTTATTTGTTTGTTTGTTTGTTTGTTTGTTTGTTTCGATTTATATCCCGCCTAGCCAGCCAACCGGCTCTAGGCGGCTAACAACATAAAATCATTCAAATACAAAGTTAAAACACAGCATAAAATTGACTCATTTTAAAATACAACAAACAATCAGATCACAGACGGCAGCAAACATACCAGCACCAAATACTAGCCACTTACTTATGCCCAGCCAGGAGGCTTCCACCGTAGATGTTCTGAAGATGGTTCATCGCGCCATCTACTAGGGGCCATTCCCTCCGGTGGCGGCCCCAAAAGCCTGGCGGAAGAGCTCCGCTTTGCAGGCCCTGCGGAACTGCGAAAGGTCCCGCAGGGCCCTGATGTTCTCTGGGAGCTCATTCCACCAGTAGGGAGCTGCCACCGAGAAGGCCCTGTTTCTGGTGGTTGTCAACCTAGCCTCCTTCAGGCCCGGAAGGGTCAGGCGATGTTGAGTGCCTGACCACAGTGCTCTTTGGGGTGAATACGGGGAAAGGCGGTCCCTTAGGTAGGCAGGCCCCAGGCCATATAGGGCTTTAAAAGTTAAAACCAAAAAAGTTTAAAAGTAAAAACCTTTCACGTCACCCCTGTTCCCTCCTGTGCCTGAAGGGGGCACTGAGGCACCTAAGCTAGATACTAGCCTCAGGCTGTGATGTTCTTGATATTGGCTGTTCAGGAACTTTGCACTCCTCACCTCACCCACCTCCTGTGACAGCATCCCTGATGCTGTGGTTGCACCTGCTTCTTATAGGATCACAGAATCACAGAGCTGTAAGGGGCCCTACAGGCCATCTAGTCCAACCCCCTGCTCAGTGCAGGATCAGCCTAGCGCATTCCTGACAAGTGTCTGTCCAGCCGCTGCTTGAAGACTGCCAGGGAGGGGGAGCTCACCACCTCCCCAGGCAGCTGATTCCACTGTGGCACACCTCTGACTGTGAAAAAGTTTTCGCTAAGATCCAGCTGGTACCTTCCCGCCCTTAATTTAAACCCATTCTTGCGAGACCTTGTGAGAGTCTAATAGATTGCAATCCACAACAAGTAGTTCTTAACCAGAAAGTCCTTTATTGTGAATGGATCTGATAGTCGTCTACACATCCTGAGTTAGTAATGCAGATCAGATGAAGCTCAGGACAATTATACTGTATTCAAAAGAGCAGTGTGTTGCCATACTACCAATCAAGACAAAAGGAAAATTGCACCCAAATAAACTGGTCAGTTGTTCTCATGCAAAAAGCGGGGAAAAATCACAGTTTGCACCTGGAAGGAAAAAGCGGCTGAGAGAGGAGCACTCAAGGTTAGGGAGGCACTGGAAGGGATAAGCCAGAGCAGGCATGGGAACAAAGGAGACATTCCAGAGAATAGCCCAGAAGGGGAAGGCGTACCACCTCCCACCCGGGGGATGACAGCCTTAGCTGACAGTCCTCTCTCTGCTGCTAACTGGAACGGCTCCCTGCCCTCCTCTAAGGGACAGCCCTTCAGATACTTCAAGAGAGCAATCGTGTCCCCTCTTCAACCCCCTCTGCTCCAGACGGAACATTCCCAAGTCCCTCAGCCTTTCCTCCTAGGGTTTCTTGGTCTCCGGCCCCCAGGCCCGTAGCTAACATGGGGCCCGCGGGGCCCAGCCCCCTAGCATTTTGTCCAGGCCCCCTCCCTCCTGGGCTGGCCTCAAATTGACTTCATTTAATTAACGTTGATTTAAATAGCTGCGCCCCCAGAGGCCCCCTCCCCCCAAAAATCCCTAGCTATGGGGCTGCCAGCCCCCCAGTCATCCTCGTCGCTCTCCTCTGCACCCGCTCCATTCTGTCCACACCATTTTTGAAGTGAGGCCTCCAGAACTGCCTGCAATACTCCAGGTGCCACCTGACCAATGCGGTGTACAGCGGGACTATGACATCTTGTGATCTGGATCTCTTCCAAGAGTCCAACAAGCCAGGGGGATCTTAGACCAGCAGAAAAGAAGGGCCAGCAGGTGTAGGTGGCAGGAAACCAGGAAATACCTGGAGCTTTGGGGGTGGAGCCTGGGGCGGGCAGGGTTTGGAGAAGGGAGGCAGCTCAGCAGGGTGTGGTGCTGTAAGGTCTCTGCAGTGGCTGTTTTCTCCAGAGGAACTGTGCTCTGTCGTCCAGAGTTCGCTTGTCATTCCGGGAGAACTCCAGCCGCCAGCTGGAGGTTGGCAGCCCTGCATGAACGGCTCCACTTTGCTGCCTTCAGACCCACCACTGGTCCACCCCAGCAGTGACATCAGCTCAAAAGACCCGGCTCTGCCAGGCCGCCTCTGGCCGCGTTGTGTTTGTGTACTCAGCGGAGTTCTCTGTCATCGCCAGCCAGTCCTGACGCCGGGCGCTTCCTGTTCTGTTCTATTCTGACTTCTGATCCCCCCCCTTTGTTTTTTATTTTTCTCTTTTCCTTCCCAGTTGTTTCCCGTTTTATTCCCCACCAGCCAGGGAATCCGCCTGACATCTGAGACCTCTTTTCCCCACTGATACCTGCTGGTCTCCCATTCTGGCACCTGTTTTCCTCATGTCCACTGAAGAGATCTGGCACCTTCGCGACTGTGGGCCCATTCCACCGGGAACGCCTCCTGTGCAAGACCCAGAACTGGGTTAGGGTTAAGCTGCCGGATAGAATTTGAGAGATATGTTCTCCTAGATAGGTTACCATGTTTGCCGCAAGGGTTCCCCATGGGACCCTAGAAAGTATGTTGTTATTTCAAGAGCTTTATTCTCACAAAGATAACTTATTGCGCCTTCATGTCTTGTACGTAAGAACATAAGAACATAAGAGAAGCCAGTGTTGGATCAGGCCAATGGCCCATCCAGTCCAACATTCTGTCACACAGTGGCCAAAAATACCAGGTACCCTCAGAAGGCCCAGCAGTGGGGCCAGGACACTAGAAGCCCTCCCACTGTTGTCGGTCCCCCCCCATCAAGCACCAAGAATACAGAGCATCACTTGCCCCAGACTGAGAGTTCCTTGTGGCTAATAGCCACTGATGGACCTCTGCTCTTAAGAACATAAGAGAAGCCAATGTTGGATCAGGCCAGTGGCCCATCCAGTCCAACACTCTGTGTCACACAGTGGCCAAAAACACCAGGTGCCCTCAGAAGCCCTCCCACTGTTGCCCCCCCTCAAGCACCAAGAACACAGAGCATCCCTTGCCCCAGACCAAGAGTCCCTATCTATACCTTGTGGCCGATAGCCACTGATGGACCTCTGCTCCAGATGTTTATCTAATTCCCTCTTGAAGCCGTCCATGCTTGTAGCCGCCACCACCTCCTGTGGCAGTGAATTCCTCGTGTTAATCACTCTTTGGGTGAAGAAGGACTTCTTTTTCTCTGTTCTAACCCGACTGCTCAGCAATTTCATGGAGTGCCCACGAGTTCTGGTCTGGTGAGAAAGGGAGAAAAGTCCTTCTTTCTCTACCTGCTCTATCCCATGCATAATCTTATAAACCTCGATCATGTCACCCCTCAGTCATCATTTCTGCAAGCTAAAGAGCCCCAAGTGCTTCAGCCTTTCTTCATAGGGAAAGTGTTCCAACCCTTTTATCATAGAGTTTCAGGGTGATTGCCAGAGCGTCGCCCTGGCTACATGCCCAGCGTGATGGCATCACTTCCGGGTGACGCCACCACACTGGGCATTTCGCCCGGAAAAGACGGAGGGAGAGGGAAGGAGTGGCCAGGGCGGGGGGCGGGGAGAGAGAGGCACCAGCAGCAGTGGCTGGCGGGCCTCGGAAGGGCCCGGGGAGGCACGGTGGCAGGCGCTACGTTTTCCCAGGGGGGAACATCGCCACAGCGAGCGCGCATGCTAAAGAGGCCCCCCCCAGAATTTACAAAACTCTATGCCCCTGGGATCCAGCACATCCGATCCGCCCTGTCCCGCCCAGCCACGAATGGCCAGGCTGAACGCATGGTGTGCACAGCCAAAGAAGCTCTGCGCTGCATGGACACCGGCAACGGGAACTACAAACTGGCAGCGTTCCTGTTTGGCCAGCGGGCAACCCCACACAGCACAACTGGGTGCAGCCCTGCAGAACTCCTCATGGATAGGCGGCTCACAACCAGGTTGGACCGCCTACACCCAGACCATGCCCCAGAACATAGCGTGGCCCCGGAGCAGCAAAAGCTCCACGGGGGTTCTTCCTAGAGGACCCCATCTATGTAAAGAACTTTGCTAAAGGTCCCGCCTGGTGGCCAGGCCAGGTAGTGCGGGTAGCAGGGCCTCTATCCTACGAGGTCACAGGGGAAGAAGGTCAACTGTGGAGAAGACACATCGACCAACTGCACCGCCGGCTCCTGCCCACAGCAACCAGCGCACCTGAAGAGAGCAAGGACGAAACCCCTGCTCCCGAGCGAGACGAAGATGAGGACCGTGAGACATCTGCACCGGAGACTCCCCAACCGAACACATCAGCAGACACACACATGGACATCCCTCCAGCACCGGCCCCGATGGATGAACCAGAACCGCCCCCAGGACCGTCTGAGTCCGCCGCCCAAGCAACCCACCACAGAAACAGAAGTATGCCGCTCGACCAGGGAATGACAAAGGCCCACATACTTTAAAGTTTTTGTGTGCTAGGGAATGTCTGAACTATGGGGGGAGAAGTGTTATGTCCTAATGGCAACCGCGCGTGCAGTCAGAGAAACGCATGTGGCCGGGCTGGCTACCGGAGCTCCGCTTTGGGAAACAATGGCCCGGCTGGATTGTAAATTAGACCAAGCAGCCACCCAGGTTCCACCGGGGATCTATGGTTTAAAGCAGGGGTCCTCAAACTACGGCCCGGGGGCCACATGCGGCCCGCCAAGGGCATTTTTCTGGCCCGCCGGGTGTGCCGCTGCCTGTCCTCCAATTCCCAGCAGCACACAAAGCAGCGGAAAAATTGCAGCCGGAAAAATTGCAGCCGACTCGTCCCGGGCCACATGACAAAGCCCCGACCCCCTGCTTCCAGTCAGCCAGGAGGAGGCAAAAGGAAGACTGGAAGAGGGTAAGGGTGGGGTGGCAGGCGCTCCGGCTGGCCCCAAGTCTCCTAGCCGGCTGAGAGGCGTCTCAGCCGGCTAGGAGACCTGCGCCAGTCCCAAGAGCTGGGCGGGGGTCTTTTTCGAGGCTTTTTGCGCTGCTGGGAATCGGGGGGGGGGGGGGGGGGAGAGGTTTCTCTTTCCCATCATGATGCCTGCAGTGGTGGAGTTTCAGGGAGAAGCAGCTGGGGGCTTGCTGCCTTAAAAAGTTTGTGAGGATGCCGAGTTCTTTGTTTCTTCGGAGAGGGAAAGAAAACATCCCCGTCAAGGGTGCCTTGCTTGCGCGCGCACCCCCCTTCCCCGGTGCGCCTTCCCTACCCGCAAAATAACATCTGAAATCTCCAACCAGATCTAGACTAACTGATGCACACTTGCATCCCTTGTCACGACTAGCAGTGACAAATATGGAACCGGACATTGACCATCTCATTAGCCAGAAGCAGGGCCCTAGTTCCCATTGAAATACTGGTAAGTTTGTTGATTTAACTTTACTTGTTCTTCATTTTAAATATTGTATTTGTTCCCATTTTGTTTTTTTACTTCAAAATAAGATATGTGCCGTGTGCATAGGAATTTGTTCATAGTTTTTTTTTTCAACTATAGTCCGGCCCTCCAACGGTCTGAGGGACAGTGAACTGGCCCCGTGTTTAAAAAGTTTGAGGACCCCTGGTTTAAAGTGACTCTAATCCTATCAGGGAGTAATCCTATCAGAGAGTTTGGGCAAGGCTGAGGGTGCGGTTTAGACATGTATTTAAGCAGACCCCCGAGCCCCGTTCAGTAGCCTGGAATTATACCATCAATAAACTTCTGAGCTGATTTCACTGCAACGCGTCTCTGGACTCAGTACTTTATACCTACGTTTGGTAATACTTGACACCAATATTTATATAACCGTATAGAATTTTTTTTAAAAAAAAGAAAAACAAAAAGCACAGAATAGAACTACCTTAAGCATACGTCTGTTATACACAGTGTCATATACTTTTCTGTATCTTCCTAACACTGGGACCCTCTGTTTTTGTCTAACCACCAGGTGAGGCCTGGATATCTCCTGGAGTTCCAACGGATCTCCAAGCAACAGGTATCAGTCCCCCGGGACGATGTGGCTGTGTCGGACGGTGGACTGTGGCATTACACCCTGCTGAGGTCCCCCCTCTTCTCAAACTCCACCCTCTATGGGCTCCCCCCTACCCCGCAGTCTCCAGGAATTTCTAAACCTGATATTCGCAGCCCACATACTGACAACTATTTAGGCTCAGTTCTATTGGGCTGCCTCCAACCAAAGTCTTCCACGGCCAAAAAACGGAGCTAATTTTCACGGATCCCCCCTTCTCCTTCTGCAGCCTGTCGGGCGCCCGGAGGTCCTGCTGCCGATGGGGAGGGGAACCCTAGGAACAGTGTGGGGTGCTCAGCAGTGGGAGGAGGAAACTGATGGAGAGCACCCCCCCCACCTGCCCCAAGCAGAAAGCTCAGGATGCGCTACTGCCCTGTAGCTACAGTGGGGCTTTTCGGGGCTCAGCCCCCTTTCTTAAAGGCAGAGCCCCACAAGTTCTGACTTGCACTATGATGTTTTCTTTTCCATTGGGAATAATCAGACAGGGTTTCAAAAGGGAACGGCTGTTCTACTGTATCAACAGAAGTAGAGTGTCCAGAACAGGCGAAGTGATGGTATCGCTTTACTCTGCTCTGGTTAGACCTCACCTAGAGTATTGTGCTCCGTTTTGGGCACCACAGTTTAAGAAGGAGATAGACAAGCTGGAACATTTCCAGAGGAGGGCAACAAAGACAGGGAGGGGTCTGGAGACCAAGTCCTGTGAGGAGAGGCTGAAGGAGCTGGATGTGTTTCGCCTGGAGAGGAGGTGATAGGATCACCATCTTCAAGTGCTTGAAGGGCTGTCAGACAGAGGATGGTGCAGAGTTGTTTCCTGTTGCCCCAGAAGGTTGGACCAGAACCAGCGGGTTGAGATTAAATCAGAAGAGTTTTCGGCTAAACATTTGGCAACCCTAAATGATACATTTGAGCACCAGTTTTTCAAGGGATGTGGGCAGTGTTCCCTCTAAGCTGAGTTAGTGTGAGCTAGCTCACAGTTTTTTAGTCTGGCTCACAGATTTTTGTCTTAGCTCAGGAAGGATGGCTCCAGAGCAAACTAATTTATGCAGTAGCTGAATCGCTCGCTTGCAACTTTAATGCCAGTAGCTCGCAACATAGGCGCCAACTATGGGAGGGGCTCAGGCCACCCTTGAAGTTTCCCGGGGGAGGGACTGAGCCCCCCTGGCAAAATGGGGTGCCCGCCTGCCGCCCTGCCTGCCACCACAGCCACCATGCCTCCCCGCGTCCCTTGTTCGGCAGGCCCGCCCACCGCCGCCGCAACAGCCACCCGCCCAGCTGCCCGGCTCCCCTCCCCTGAACCCGGCTCCCCTCCCCTGAGCCGCCCGCCCAGCTCCCCTCCCCTGAACCCACTGGCTCCCTCCCTCCTTCCTGGGACCATCCCAGTGTGATGATGTCACCCGGAAGTGACATCATCACCCCGTGTACATTGCTGGGGCAACGCTCTAGCAATCGCCCTGAAACTCTATGACACCATAGAGTTTCGGGGCGATTGCCAGAGCGTTGCCCCAGCAACGTGCTCAGCGTGATGATGTCACTTCTGGGTGACATCATCACGCTGGGGCCCCAGGAGGGAGCCAGTGGGTTCAGGGGAGCCAGCTGGCTGCGCCGGGGTGGGGAGGCTCTGGCGGCGGCAGTGGGGACATCGTCCCAGTGCATGCGTGCGCAAGAGCCCCTCCCCCCGATAAGTTAAAAACTCTACGCCCCTGGCTCGCAAAATAGGATTTTTGCTCACAGGACTCCACAGCTTAGAGGCAGCATTGGATGTGGGACTGGTGCATCTCCCTACCAGCCTTCTAACAGTTTAGCACAGTAGAGCACATTCAGCTACCGTAGGAGCACTCGCTGGGTGACCTTGGGCCAATCGCGCTCTCTCCGCCTAACCTACCTTGCGGGGTTGTTGTGAGGATAAAATGATGGGGAGGAGAATTATGGCAACTGCTTTGTGAACCCATTGAGGAAGAAGGCAGAGTATCAATGGAGTAAATGAAATAAACTTATCTGAGGAGGGAGAATGTGGGTCTCCTGCAGTATGTTTTAATGGCTAGGTCTCTGCTTTTATGTGCATCGTTTACTCTTGGTTTTAAACGAGATTTCTTATTGTTTTGAACCGTTCTGCTTTTAATTGGTGGCCCCGATGGAGCAGTAAGGTAGAATATAAATTCTGTAGGCAGATCAATTTCAGCCTGGGGTTGCCAACTCTAGGTTGGGAGCTTCCTGGAGATTTGGGGGTAAAGCCTGGGGAGGATGGGCTTTGGGAAGGGGAGGGGCCTTGAAAGGTTATAATGCCATAAAGCCCACCCTCCAAAGTGACCACGTTCTCCAGGGACATTGAACTCTGTAATCTGGAAATCAGTTGTAATTCTGGAAGATCTCCAGGGCCCACCTGGAGGTTGACGACCTCCTTTCAGCTGCTCTGGGATCATTTTTTAACTGATCCCAGATTTTATCCATCACTCCTGGAATCGGTTCATGCTCGCCAGTGGCACCTGAGACGTGCCAACACTCGGACTGGGCATGGCCATATTTTCTGAGCAGATGGATGGGAGACGACTGCCCTGAATGAGCTCATCAAATTCCCAGAAAATAGCCCCCGGTCATTTTCCAAGTTGTTGAATGTTCAGGGGCCAAGATTCCTGTCCTATGAAAAATGTCAGCCGGCATATCTGTCTTCATGGGCATGGAGAAAGTGTTTTCCGCCACCCAAATGTAAATTATTCTTTGAGTGAAGGTTTGGAATTCAGAAGTCTGCCGTTTTGGTGGCGTGCTGAGCGGAGACCTTTTGGCAACCGGACTGAACAAACAAACACAGCGGAAGGAGGAGGAGAAGAAAGGATTCAGAGGAATGGAGACCATCGTCAGAGGCAAAATAATTGTTCAGGCCTCACCCTTTCCTGAATAGCCCGGGCTAGCCTGATCTCCTCAACTCACAGAAGCTAAGTAGGGTTGGTTCAGGTTAGTATTTCGATGGGAGACCACCAAGAAATACCAAGATCGTGTCATGGAGGCTGTAGTACAAGGGGGAAAGAATGTGATTTCTGACACTTTCTCCTTGATATATACAGGGGTCCGTTGAAGCAGAAGCGCACAGGAGCGTAACTCCGGGAGTGAGGAGCCCAGGGGGCGGGCACATGACCAAGCCCCGCCCCCTCCTCGGCTTCCCCGAGCAGTGCAGAGGCGCAGCGCCCCGGGGAAAGCCCTGCTAGGGTCTTTATTGTTTTTAATGTTTTGTTTTAATATTGATAATTTTATCATTGTTCCTTTTATGACTGTGTGCTGCTTTTCCAGAGCCTTGCTCAAGGTGGCATATAAATTTTCTAAGTATACCATTTTTTATCTGGACACATGTCACATAAGTACTGGAGAAATTTCACCAACCCTTCAGCAGCTTCCACCCCATCAGTTTGGTGTAGCGGTCAGGAGTTGGACTCTAATCTGGGAGAACCGGGTTTGATTCCCCACTCCTCCACATGCAGCTGCTGGTGTGACCTTGGGCCAGTCACAAGTTCTCTCAGAGCAGTTCTCTCATGAGCAGTTCTCAAAAGACCTCTCTCAGCCCCACCTACCTCACAGGGTGTCTTGTTGTGGGGAGGGGAAGGGGAAGGGATGGGTGGTGCACATGTCCTGGGTATCTCAAGTCTACTTGAAACCTGGTGGTTTCAAGGGAGCAGGAAGAGAATGAGGGTGTGTTCTTGACACTTCTTTTTATTGCACAAAGTATTGGATGGGGAAGGGAATGGAGGAAGAGCAGGTCAGTTTCACTCACCTGTGGAGTGGAGCCTGAGGGGTGGGGGTTGCCTTCTGACACACTTCCGGTATGTTAGGGGGTGTGGCATATGCAAATGAGTTATGCAAATGAGTTATGCTAATGAGCTCCTGCACCTCTTTTTCTATGAAATGACCCCTGGATATATATATATTGACAGCTGTCACTGTGCCTTCAAAAGTTTAATCATAATAGATCCAGATCCTGGTATGCAACCAAGAAGCTTCTGATTAGAGGAACTTATAGCAGAATATATATATTTTATAATTGCACTTTTTGTATAAGGAGCCATATTAAGAAAAAAGTATTATTAAAAGCCTCTGCAGATGGAACCAGGATGCAACAGAAATGGAACGCGCAAGCTGCAAGGATGCCGAGAGCAAGTTTAATGTGATTCATACCCCTTATTAGCTAGCCCTCCATATGCAGGTCAGAAAGGAACCCAGTGTTCTCTAATGATCCCATTGTTCTGGAGAGCAGATAAGCAAATGCAGTCACAGACCTACATGACTACCAGCAGGGGTCATTTTGAGCAGGAGCTCGGGGGAGCTCAGCTCCGAAAGTTGGTGC
Organism: Lepidodactylus listeri; assembly: GCA_029233225.1. Taxonomy (NCBI): domain Eukaryota; kingdom Metazoa; phylum Chordata; class Lepidosauria; order Squamata; family Gekkonidae; genus Lepidodactylus; species Lepidodactylus listeri. The sequence goes on along the minus strand of JARCFY010000021.1, from coordinate 4,888,856 downwards.
CAGCCCCCCCCCCCGGGGGAATGCCTGCTTGTGTCATGGCTGCAGCAAAATGACCCCGTCCCCTGGAAAGGCCCTTGTTCCTCCAACCAGCCTTCTGAAGGCTTCAGCCACCACTGAAGCTATCCTCCCAGAATAGTGGTATTTCTGAGGCTTGGCTTAGTAGCTGCCCCCTCTCTGCCAGCTCTTCCTTCCTTCCTTCCTTCCTCCCTCCCTCCCTCCCTCCCTCCCTCTCTCTCTCTCCTTTCTTCCTTGCCTTCTGACATACTTCCAGTGACGTCAGGGAGTGTGGCATTTGCAAATAAATTTTGCTAATGTTATGCTAATGAGCTCCTGCACCTCTTTTTCTACGAAATGACCCCTAACCACCAGTAAGGTTTAAAGTCAAATGATGCTTGTATGATGTTAACGGCCTGGTACCAATTAGAGACCCTTCAGTGTGTAAACTACATGTGATGTAATTTGGGGTATAGGACGTTCTGCCCTTCCTGGTTGTGGCAGAATACAGCTTTGGAACTGCTGAAGCGCTAGGGCACTTATCAGCCCTGTATTCCCTTTTTCCATTGCAATAAATGGATATTTGTCTACCTTGTTGGGCTCCACCTGTGTGTTTCCGGTTCGGCCATGGGAGCACGCAGGCATAGATTTGTGCATCAAGGCGGACAATGGCCAACCACCTTTGAACGTTTCTTGCCCTGAAAACCTCACGGGGCCGCCATAAGTCAGCTCTGACTTGATGGCACTTTCCAGCACCACACCATTTGAGGCGACACTCATACTTAGCAGAAAAACAATAACAATGCTGCCCAGGATCTTGGTTTATCCATATGTTGAGGAAACGTTCGGGTCACTGTATCAGGCTTCCGAGCCCAGGCATGGTGTCTGAGGGCTTGGAGATCGAACGGACCGGACAGGGACTTTGTAAATATATTAAATATCCAGAGTATCTTTTTGTGATCTGGGAAGATGTTCTTGCATAGTTAGTTGCATAAGGAGAGTTGAAAGAAGAGGAGAAGGAGGAGGAGATTGGATTTGTACCCTGCCTGCAGACCGGAAGGTCTGTCGTATGGCAGTTCAAGACCCAAGTGCCGCATGACGGAGTGAGCTCCCGTCTCTGGCCCCAGCTCCTGCCGGCCTAGCAGTTCAGAAGCAAGAAACTGCAAGTAGATAAATAGGTACTGCTTCGGTGGGAAGGGAACAGCGTTCCGTGCGCCTCGGCGTTTAGTCATGCCGGCCACATGACCACGGAGAAGTCTCCGGACAGTGCTGGCTCTTCGGCTTGGAAACGGAGATGAGCACCACATCCCTAGAGTCGGATATGACTGGCCTCCGAGCAAGGGGAACCTTTACCTTTACCTTTCACTCAGAGTCTCAGAGCAGCTTACAATTTCCTTCCCTTCCTCTCCCCACAACACACCCTGTGAGGTAGAATAGTAAAAAGCCCAGCAGCACCTTTAAGACTAACAAACTTTATTGCAGCATAAGCTTTCGAGAAACACAGCTGTGAGAACTGTGTTTCTCGAAAGCTTATGCTGCAATAAAGTTTGTTAGTCTTAAAGGTGCTGCTGGGCTTTTTACTGTTTTGCAGCAATGGACTAACACGGCTGACTCCTCTGGACCTGTGAGGTAGGTGGGGCTGAGAGAGCTGTCTCGAGAACTGCCCTTGAGAGAACAGCTCTGAGAGAAGTTGTGACTGACCCAAGGTCACCCCAGCAGCTGCATATGGAGGAGTGGGGAATCGAACCTGGTCCTCCCAGACTGGAGTCCGTGCTCCTAGCCACTACACCAGATTGGAGCATGGGGTGGGTCATGTCCAAATGCTTCTGCCCTGTCCTGCACAGTTCTAACCAGTGGCGCATTGCTATATGGATTCTTTTCAGTTACGCAGCAGCCTGGGGTAATCCAGATACTTGCCCAGGAGAGGATGCCTTCAATAGAATGGCAGCAGCCCTTTAGGGTCACCAGGGGCGCGTTCAGATGGGCAGCTAATCCTGCCACTGGCCCGGCTGTAATTTGATCTAGATCGTTTTGATCCAGCGTTGCACAACCAGACAGCTTCCCCACGAATCGCTTTACTGCACGTGACTCCGTGGTGGATTGTCTAGAGAGCATCCACTGTAAGGAGTCGTGCGGTCGGCTATTTTGTTTTGTTTTTAAATCCTGTTTGCGCATGTGCATATGTGCCTCACCATCTATTGGTTTTTCCACGCATGCGCAGACTAAAATAGTAAAAGCACCGCCAGCGGTACCTTCCTCTAGGTACCATTTCACTTAACAAAGTACCGCATTTTTTGCTCCATAAGACTCACTTTTTCTCCCAAAAAAAGTGTGTGGGGGGGAAGTGTGTGCATCTTAAACCCCCCTCACCTTTCCCAAGCCACAGCACCGAGCGGAGCTAGGTGCGTCTTATGGTCAGGTGCGTCTTATGGAGCGAAAAATACGGTACATAAATATCACGGGACCTTCAAAAACGTTGAATTGTTCGGATTGTTTGAGCGGACATCATGTGTTTAAGCAGTTATGCACGCATCATTGACTTTTTAAAAATGGCGGCCATTCGGGCTGATTGTGCGCTGGTGGAATGACCAGATGGGAGAAAGCCCACCATTGGCTCATCGGCCAGCTTAGGACTGGACTTTCATCACTATCTTTTAAGTATGGATCCCCAATGGGGATTGACGGGCTGATCACGGAAGCGGCATGATTCCCAGATGTTGTAGTCTGGACATTCGCTTTAAATCCAGCAGGCACTCATGCCTGGTGCAGCTCAAAAGAGCCGTCTGAAGGCAACCCAGGTCTCCCTGGCCACCAGCAGGAGGTGATGGGAGGGATTGCCAGATCCAAGTTAGGAATCACCTGGAGATTTGGGGATGGAGCCTGGGGAAGACAGAGACCTCAGTGGGGTACAGTGCTATGGAGTCCACCCTCCAAAGCATCTGTTTTCTCCAGAGGGAACTGATCTCAATAGTCTGGAGGTGAGCTGGAATTCCAGGGGATCCCCAGGTCCCACCTGGAGGCTGGCATCCCTAGCAAAGCCCATGGATTCATGGGAATCGAATCCGGCATTTCAACCATCTTCCAGGCTTTTTCTAATGCTCTAGTTTGTTGTATCTGGACTGCAAGGCTAGACTTCTGCATGTACAAATGGGTATTTTTGTTGGCGACGAGAACACTTTGACACGATGGAACCTCCAGCAGCAGAGAACCTGCCAAAAGTGTGCACATAAAGCCAATTTGCATGGCTGAACTGTTGTTGTTCAGTCACACAGTTGAGTCCAACTCTTCACGACCCCATGGACCACATCACGTCAGGCCCTCCTGTCTTCCGTTGTGCTCCCGAGTTTGCTTAATTTCATGTTTGTTGCATCAATAACACTGTCTAGCCATCTCATCCTTTGCCGTCCCCTTCTTCTTTGACCTTCAGTCTTTCCCAGGCTGAACTGAGAAGCTGGCAAATGCTGCAAAAAGCCTCTCTCTCTCTCTCTCTTTCTCTCTCTCTCTCTCTCAGGGCAAGATCCAGCAGCACTGGTGTTTTTTTTCCAAAGCAAGAACATCTGCGTCACTCAGGTTGTTCAACTTACAACTTTCAAGCTGAAGAGGGACTGGTGTTGTCAGGTTGTCATCATCCTCCAGCCCCAAATCAGCTGTCTTTCCTGCCTACGTGGGGCTGCCAAAACCAAGGGGTGTGTGTGTGTGTGTAAAGCCTGAGGCAAGTCACAAGACATGCCTGGGCAGTTATGTGCGTTCAACAGAGTGCATCACAAGTTGTGCAGGCCTGCTGCAAGCTCTGCACTTCTCTCATTGCAGCTTCCCCCCCTCTGAGGTCTGTAATGAAGTTCACGCCTGGCATACCCAACAAATAGGGTGGGGTGGGGGGAACAGAATAAACGTTGAATCCAGTAGCACCAAGACCACCAAATTCATCTAGGCTGTAAGGTTTTGTGCATCAATGCTCATTCCATCAGATACATTCAGGTGGGTCCCTCTGTTGAGCTGAAGCATCAGAACAAAGTTTGAGCCTTTAAGACCAACCAAGTTTCATTCAGGGCGTAACACATGAAAGTTTATATGAGGGGTGGGCAAACTTGCTTAACATAGGAGCCACGTAGAATAAACGTCAGATGTTTGAGAGCTGCATGCTTTGAACAAGTATTACAAACACATTTTTGTTGGCAAATATGCAGAGTTGCTTTTTTATTAACATTAAATGAGACTGCCAGAAATAAAAACAAAAGGGGTAAAAATAGATATTGATAATGATATTTATTTGTCCAGTGATATATGTAGGCTTGAGGGGCCGCGGTGGCTCAGAGGTTAGGACACTGAACGGCAGACCAGACGGTCGGTAGCTTGGCAGTTCGAGACCCGTGAGCCACGTGACAGAGTGAGCTCCCATCTCTGGCCCCAGCTCCTGCCAACCTAGCAGTTTGAAAGTAAGAAATTGCAAGGAGATAAATAGGCACCACTTTGGAGGGAAGGTAACAGCATTCCATGCGCCTCGGTATCTAGTCATGCCGGCCACATGACCATGGGAAAGTCTTCAGACAGTGCTGGCTCTTTGGCTCGGAAATGGAGATGAACACTGCAACACTAGAGTTGGATTCAACTGGCTTTCGAGCAAGGGAAACCTTTACCTTTACTATATGTAGGCTTGGGGGGGGGGGCTTTGAGAACACACTGGAAGTTAAAGTTGTTTCCTTTCCCTGTTCCCCCCTGCCTCAAGTTTACCTAGGAAGGGAAGACCAACTGGGGAGGCATGCCTCCCCTTCACTTCTCCAGCTGACCTGCTGGGAGCCACACAATATGTGCAAAAGAGCCACATGTGGCTCCTGAGCCACAGTTTGGCCACCCCTGGTTTATTCTGAGAATTAAAATTTTTTGGTCTTAAAGGTGCCACTGGACTCAAACTTTGTTCTATCAGATATAGATTCATGTCTGACAAATGGAGCTTTGACTCTTGAAAGCTTATACCCTGGAAAATCAGTTGGTCTTTAAGGTGCTACTGGACTCTACTTTTGTTCTTCTACGACAGACTAAGACACTACCCTCTCGAAAATAACAACAGCAATCATTTATTTATTTAACACATTTTTATGCTGCCTTTCCTCCCGATCAGGGTCCACAAGGTGGTGGACATAAAAGAAACACTAAAATGGTTGATCAATTAAAAATACTGTTAACGTTATAAAACAATTCAGTTAAAAACATAAATAAGCTGCATTAGAAGGCGGGCCAGGTTCCAGTTTTGGCATTTTCAATGGCGGGTGCAACCTCCCAAAGCTCCAGGAGGCATGACCCGGACCCGGCGGCAAGAAGGGGCTCTAAACTGGTTTCGGACCCCCGGGAGCCCTTGTAGGGGGCTCCTGCTTGAGACGCGAGGGACAGTCTCTCCTGGGGTGGTGACCCAGGGATCGAGGCTTCCCTTTGTCTCCAAAAGTTCTGCCACCGCAGCACCTTTGGGCCCTCTGAAGCACACACCGGATGGCTGCAGAAGCCAAGATGAGCATCAAGAAAAGAACCACCTACCTGAAACCATAAGTGGCTGATCTCCATGAAGATTATCTGATGGGAACTCAAAGCGAAGGGGATTTAAAGTTTAAATCCCCCCCCCCTCCTTGCTTAAAGAAACAGCACAACAGAGAATCTGTGTATCTGCTGAATGGCTGGAGACTAAATGGGACTAAACTAACTAGCAGAAACTGGAAAAGAGTGACTTTTAACTAACTTCTGGGAACTTTTCTAACTGTAAACAAAAAACAATGACTGGATGGGGAGAAAAGAAGAAGAAGAGATTGGATTTATATCCCGCCCTTCACTCACTTAAGAGTCTCAAGAGCAGCTTACAAACGCCTTTCCCTTCCCCTCCCCACAACAGACACCCTGTAAGGTAGGTGGGGCTGAGAGAGCTCTGAGACAACTGTCCTTGAGAGAACAGCTGGTACAGAGCTATGGCTTGCCCAAGGTCATCCAGCCAGGTGCAAGTGGAGGAATGGGGAATCATTATGGCAGGGAAACCTAGACCTTCTCCTAAAGCTGCATCAACACTTCCAGCTACAAAGGCTGAGACCAGTACAGACCTGACTGCAGCACTGGCAATAGCTTTGCACCCTCTGATGGACCTACTGAATGCTGTTAGCTCTAAGCTGGACAATTTGCAAAAGCAAGTGGCAGATGCAAGCATGAGGTCTGATCAGACAGCAAAAGCATTGGCAGAGGTTAAAACCAAAGCAGAGAAGACTGATTTAAGACTGGATGTGATGGAAAAAGAGAGGATTTCTGACAAAGATAATTTATTGAGGCTTCAGATGGAAAGGTCATCTTTCTTTTTGAGATTTCAGGGTATTGCTGAACAAAAAGGTGAGAACCTTAAAAAGATCCTGAGTGATGCCTTAGTTCCAATGACAGATTTACAAGCGGATCAACTACAAAGCGATATGGATATGGTCTACAGGACATATCCTGAATTTGTAAAGAAGAAAAATCTGCCTGGAGAAGTTATGGTGAGGTTCTCAAAGAAATCAACTAGAGATGTGGTGCTCAAGGCCACAAATAGAAATGCCCTGAAGATCCAAGAAGCAGATATTAAAGTTTTAGAGGACACTCCATTTGATATCAGGAAGAAGAGGAAACCCAATAAAAATCTAACTGTGTTTCTACAAACAGAGGGCATCATGTACCAGTGGCTTACCCCAGGAAGCGTGGTTTTTAACTACAAAGTCAAGAAGCAAAAGACTCAGCTGCGAAAGCAAAGAAATTCTTGGATTATTGCAAAAAGGGAAAAGATAAAGCTTCCTCAGAGGACTCTTTGGAACATCAAGAGAGCATTTATGGAATGGAAAGCTCAGATACATCTGGAAGTAAAAGCCCAGAAGAAGTAGTGTCAGATGAAGCCTTGGGAGTGGTTGTGGCAAAACCCCAGAGAGGAAAGAAGAAAAACAGAAAACATAAGGGAAAATAAACTGTGACATGTTAAAAGTCACATATGCTTATTGTATCCCATTTTGAATTTCAACCATTCATGTATTTTTTAAAGTTTTGAGATAAGTAGTACTAAGCAGTTTTGAAGCCTGCATATTTTAATATTTTCTTGAATTTTGGAGTAAGGATTTTATATCAGTATAGAAATTTGACTTCTGTATACCTTAGGGTAGTGTAGGTTTTTAGTCAGTGTAGTAGTTTTAGCAGTGTAGTAGTTTTAGCAGTGTTTGTAGTTATAGAAAATCAATAAAAATACTTAAAAAAAAGAAAGAAGGCGGGCCAGTAATTGTTCTCGGTGGTATGCAAAATGAAGCAAAAAATGGTTCACCTGCTGGCAAAAGTTGCTGATAAATATCATAACCATCCTTGAAGCCCCAAGAGACTGTCAATATTTGTGTTTATTCAGAAATATATTTCCAAGGACGAAAATGTGTAACATTCCGAATTGCAGCCAGATCAGGTGAAATGACAGGGTTTTAAAAGTAGATTCTGGAGGGAGGTAGATCACGGACAAGTGAACAACTTTTGGGAGCTGTTGAGGTGGCTGGTGTTTCCCCTGTGCTGACTCACTCGTGTCTTAGTGGATTTGGAAACATTTCTCACCTGGCACTAGCGAGTTTGTAGAGCTGGTTTTACAAAGTCAAGCAGTTTTCAATGCATAAATCTCCAGCTGATAAGCATACTATCGAACATCTCGTTCTTCCAATTTGTCCACTCGGTGCTGGGCATGTAACACAACAAAGAACTTAATAGGGTTGTTTTCTCCCCATGCAAATCAAGAGAAGCTTCACTGCCAAATTGACATTTGAACTCCTCAGCCAAGTTGCCCTTTCTGTGCTAGCTTCAGTGAGGGTCTTCCCATCCTTGACAATGAGGTGAATTTCCAAGCTGTGCTGAAAAACATACCTGAGATGTTTAGAGACAACATCTTTACAGACTGTTGGGGCTGGGTAAGAGCTGGGAGAGGAAACAGTTGCAAAGAGCAGAGACGGGGGGGGGGGGGGGGCAGAAGAAGAGGAGGAGGAGGAGGAGGAGATGGGATTTATACCCCTCCTTTCACTACCCAAAGGAGTCCCAGAGTGGCTTGCAACCTCCTTTCCCTTCCCCTCCCCACAACAGACACCCTGTGACGTAGGTGGGGCTGGGAGAGCTCTCTCTAGAACTGCCCTTGAGAGAACAGCTCTGAAAGAACTTGTGACTGACACACCAGCAGCTGCAAGTGGAGGAGTAGAGGATCAAACCTGGTTGTCCCAGATTAGAGTCTGCATACTTAACAACTACACCAGACGGGCTCTCTGATGCGTTTGGAGAAATCAGGGAAGTGGAGAGAAAACCCCCACTATTTCTGCCAAAGGGAGATCGGGTGGAACAGTTGGCGGGAAAGACGTCAGTTATGATTTTGAGAGAACACGGGAAGTCCAGGCCCTGTCGCAAGGTCGTCAATTCTAGATGGAGTAAAGATCAGGGTGGAGAGGGGCTCTGGAAACTGGGAATGCCACTCCTGCCTCAGCTGCCCAGTGTGGTACAGTGGTGAACAGTGTCAGACTAGTATCTAGAGACCCGGGTTCGAATGCCCACTCGGCCACTGAAGCTTGCTGGGTGACTAGGAGACGACAAAAGGTGACATGATCACCATCTTCAAGTACATGAAGGTGCAGAGTTTTTTTTCTGTTGCCCCAGAAGGTCGGACCAGAACCAATGGCTTGAAAATAAATCAGAAGAATTTTTGGCTAAACATGAGGAAGAACTTCCTGACAGTTAGAGCGGTTCTTCAGTGGAACAGGCTTCCTCGGGAGGTGGGGGGCTCTCCTTCTCTGGAGGTTTTCAAACAGAGGCTGGATGGCCCTCTGACAGCCATGTGGATTCTGTGATCTTGGGCAGATCATGAGAAGGGAGGGCAGGAAGGGTTGCCTCAGTGCTTAGTTCTTGTGGCCCTTTCTTACATGCCCAGGGAAATGCTGATTGTACTTTGGGGTCAAGAAGCAATTTTCCTCCAGGTCAGTTTGGCCAGGGATCTGGAAGGATTTTTTGTCCTCTTCTGGGCATGGAACAGTGGTTACTGGGTGTGTGTGTGGGGTGGAGGTATTGGTGAATTTCCAGCACTGTGCAGGGGGTTGGAGAAGATGACCCTGGAGGCCCCTTCCAGCTCTAAGATTCAATGATCTTGGGCCAGTCACAATCTCTCAGCCTGCCCTACCTCACTGGGTTGTTGTGAGGTTACAATGGAGGAGAGGAGAATGATGTCCCTGGAGATAGGGTTGCTAACCTCCAGTGGGAGCCTGGAGACCTCTCGCTATTACAGCTCATCTCCAGACAACAGAGATCAGTTCCCCTGGAGAAAATGGCCGCTTTAAAGAAGAGGCACTCTGTGCCATTATACGCTGCAGAGCTCCTTGCTCTGCCCCAAATCAATCCACTCCAGGCTCCATACCCCCTCCCCCCAAAAAATCTTCAGGTATTTCCCAACAGAGAGCTGGCAACCCTAACTGAGGAGAATGGGGCTGGGTTTTTTTACAGATTGATTAAAGATAGTTATATGCAAATTGTTAGTTGCGTGCTGCATGGATTTGTGCTGGGCTGGCTTTAACAGTTGCATTCCACTGGTGCGTTCTGATCCGCCGTTGCGTAATTGTTTAAATGGTCACTGGGTTATGAAATATTTATGAGGGCTTTTATTTGTGTTTGTTTTCTGTTGGGAACGGCCGCAGGCAACGAGCCGGGAGAGGTTTGGACACAAATATTGCAAAGAATAAAACTGACACACACAGGTCCGTGGCCTGACTGCACTGGGCGCTGTTCATCTTTGGGCATGTCCACATGCTGGCCACTTACAATAAAAGGATCCGTTGCTCAGTTGCTAAATCAGCAGTTCTTTCATGCACAGAGATATGAACTGATCCTTCATTGTTGCTGATCTCTTTTAAGTGTGTGCTGCTAATTGTCATGATGAGAGGGGAGGCTTTGTCCCTGTCTCCTTCCAAGTTCCATGAGATGGCACAGTGATGGAATATGTGCAGAAATGCCACTCAGGACAACTCTGTTTGGCCGAAAGATTGGCCAACTGTTTTGGTTGGATGAAGCCCCTGTCAGGTATACACTTAGTTGAGTCACTGTGTCTCCTGGTAGCTCCTCCCACCTTCTACTACCATACCATGAGGCACCAGAGAAAACTCAGGTTGGAAAGTTTCTGTCTGGCCCTGACAGTCAGAGATAATTCTGTCCGGACTTGGCCCATTTTCTCTATTTGTGAACCGGGTGTGGTTTGGTACAGATTTTGATTAGGAAAGACTGCACATCAGCAGTAAGTATTGATCCATTGACTAGGCAAGTGCAGCAAGTCAGGCTCCTGATATTGAGAGAGCCAGTTTGGTGTGGTGGTTAGGAGTGCAGACTGTTAGGAGACTGTTAGGAGTGCAGATTCCCCATTCCTCCACATGCAGCTGCTGGCGTGACCTTGGGTCAGTCACAAGTTCTCTCAGAGCCATTCTCTCAGGAGTTCCGAAAGAGCTCTCTCAGCCCCACCTACCTCTCAGGGTGTGGGGAGGGGAAGGGAGAGGAGTTTGTAAGCCACTCTGAGACTCCCAAGTGAAGGTTGGGGTATAAATCCAATCCCTTCCTCCTCCTCTTCTTGGCAGAACCAACTTATTTATTTATTTATTTATTTTGTATCCCGCCCTCCCCGCCATGGCAGGCTCAGGGTGGCTTACAGAATATACATATACGAGTGGAGACCCGCAAGAAACTTGCGGGATGGTTATCCCATTCCTCACACCTTTGCTTCCTCCCTTCTCCCCCTCCCTCTCTCACACTCTTTCTCCTTTTTGCCCCCCTTTCTTACTCTCTCTCTCTCCTCCACGTATGTTACTTCCTCTCTTTCTGACCCATCATCATTCTCTTTGTTTTTCTGCCTCCCCACCTCATCACTCTTTCTCTCCCTTTCTGCCCCCCCACTCCATCACTCTCTCTTTCTGCCCCCATCACTCTCCCAGACTCCTGCTTGCTTCCTCTCCCCCCACAGCAGCAGCGGCAGTGCTCTGGGGATCACAATGGATCTCCCAGCTGCAGAGATCAATTCAGCTTAGGGCTGCCAGCTCCAGGTTGGGAAATTCCTGGAGATTTGGGGGTGGAACCTTGGGACAGTGAGGCTTGAGGAGGCAAGCAGCCTCAGCAGGGTATATAATGCCATACACTCCACCCTCCAAAACAGACATTTTATCCAGGGGAACTGATCGCTGTCACCTGGACAACCGTTGTAATTCTGGGTGCTCTCCAGCCCTGCTCTGGAGGCTGGCAATGCTAGTTCAAGTGAAGAAAATGGCTGGTTTGGAGGGTGGAGTCTATGACATTATACTTCTCTGTAGTCCCTCCTCAAATCCCACCCTCCTCAGGCTCCACCCCTCAAATGTCCAGGATTAGCCAACCTACCTTTACCTGTCTTCAGCTTTCCATCTCCACCCCCCTCCCCCACAGCCTCTACCTAGGAAGATTACAGTCCTTCTCCACAGTGGGGACTAAAGCAGCTTACATTATTATTTCCTCCTTGTTATCTGCACAACAACCCTGTGAGGTTGGTTAGGCTGAAAGTATGTGACTGGTCCAAAATCTCCCAGTCAGCTTCCACTGCACGATGGGGATCTGAACCTGGGTCTCGCAGATCCCAATCTGAAGCTCTAACTGTTACATCACAATGGCTTTCATAGGGTGGCTGCTGATGAACAGTAGCAAAACAGCTGGGCCTACCTGAGTCAAGCAAATCAGGTGGTATCAAGTCACACAGAGGGTGCTGCCTAGGGATGCCAGCCTCCAGGTGGGACCTGGGGATCCCCTGGAATTACTGCTCATCTCCAGACTACAGAGATAACTTTCCATGGAGAAAATGGATGCTTTAGAGGGTGAAGTTTATGGCATTGTACCTCACTGAGGTCCCTGTCCTCCCCAGGCTCTACCCCCAAATCTCTAGGAATTTCCCAGCCTGGATCTGGATCTGGGGGGGTACTTGGCAACCCTAGACTGCTGCCAGTAAAAACCCTGCCTTTTACTGACAGAAACAGAGCACTCCCCCCTCCCCCAAACATCCTAATCTCTCACAGTTGATGCCTGGAGTTAGATCCCTGCAAAGGGCATTTCAAAAGGTATTGGGGGGAATTCAGCAGTTCCTGAAGTTTTAAAAAAACTTTTTGGATTTTTCTGCACACCGAGGAAGGCCCCTGACTATGTAGGAAAAGCTGTTGGGGGAGAGTGAGCTCTCTTCTGGCAGATATAAGTATCCACACAGAAAAAAAAAACTCTGGGAAATAGTATATAGACAAGAGGCGGGACCCGCAATACTCGGGGTGGGGGGGAGAAGGAGATTAGTCTTCTCCCTCTCCGGCACCAGTGAGGCTTGAGCGGCTCTCAGCTGCCGGGCTGCCAATTCCCCACCACCACCCCCGGCACCAGTGGCAAGAGAGAGCGAGGAGCGCACCATCCCCTTAGCTCCTCCCAGCGATTCTTTGCCCGCAGCTCCCACCTGTGGCCTGGTGCACCTGTGCAGACAGTCGGGGGGGGGGGGGGCTTTCTTCCCGGCTGGCCGCAGCCATCTCCAGCCCCTTGGTGGCAAAGAGAGTCTTTAGAAGAATGGGAAGGACCCGCCTGGGCTCAGCCTGCCCCTCCGCAACCCTCTGAGAGGAAGTCACGGTGCCACGTGGAGGCTGCTGCTCCCAAGCCCCTCTCATCCTCCCTGTCTCCGGGACACAAGGAGCCCCAGCAGAAGCCAGGCGGGTGGGCGGGCTCGCTCCTCTTCCCCTCAGACTCGTGCAATGAACTGGGGGGGGGGAGTCGGTGCGGGCCAATCAAGGCTGCAGCGGGCAGTTCAGGTAAGGCGGCTGCTCGACAGGTGGTGGGAGAGAGCGAGAGGCATGCCTGTGCCACTGAGCTGATTCCCCCCCACACCCCCCGGCACCGGCCGCGAGGCCTGAATGGCTCCCAGCTAACAGGCCTACAAGCTCCCCCCCCCCCACGACGGCGAAGCCCAAGGCTTCTCCACCCGCCACCACCAGCAGCCGCCACACATCCCAGAGGTAAGTGCCTTCCCTGTGCATGCGCACGGGACGCTTTTTTACTTTTGGGGGGATTTAAATATCCCCCCTATAGTTTTTAAAACTTTTTAGATTTTTCTGCACATCTGGGGAGTCCCCCAAGTGTGCAGGAAAATCTCTCTGCCCCCCAATTGCCCCTGATGTGTGGATTTAGATATCCGCACGGATGGGGCAACTTGGCTATTAGTATACAGGCAAAAAGGGGGGGGGGGACCCGCGATACTCGTGAAGGGGGAGAAGGCGCTCTACCGAGTAGAGGAAGCAGCCACAGGTGAGTCTTCTCTCCCCCCCACCCCCCGGCTCCCGTGGCAAGGCCTGAGTGCCCAAGAGCTGCTCGGGGCCAGTGCTTCTCTCCCCCTCACTTCCTGGCTCCCGCGGTGAAGCCCGAGTGCCCAAGAGCTGCTCGGGCCCACCACTTCTATCCCCCCTGACCCCCCCAGCTACCACAGCGAGGCCCGAGTGCCCAAGACCTGCTCGGGCTGCCGCTTCTCTCCCCCCACCCCCTGTTGGCTATCAGAGCGAGGCCCGAGTGCCCAAGACCTGCTCGGGCCTGCCACTTCTCTCCCCCCACCCACTATCAGCTACCACCTCAAAAAAGATATTATAGCATTGAAAAAAGTGCAGAAAAGGGCAACTAGAATGATAAAAGGGTTGGAACACTTTCCCTGTGAAGAAAGGTTGAAGCGCTTGGGGCTCTTTAGCTTGGAGAAACGACGGCTGAGGGGTGACATGATCGAGGTTTATGAGATTCTGCATGGGATAGAGCAGGTAGAGAAAGAAGTCCTTTTCTCCCTTTCTCACAATATAAGAACTCGTGGGCACTCCATGAAATTGCTGAGCAGTTGGGTTAGAACAGATAAAAGGAAGTACTTCTTCACCCAAAGAGTGATTAACACGTGGAATTCACTGCCACAGGAGGGGGTGACGGCTACCAGCATGGACGGTTTCAAGCGGGAATTAGATAAACATCTGGAGCAGAGGTCCGTCAGTAACTATTAGCCACAAAGTATAGATAGGAACTCTTGGTCTGGGCAGGGTTGGCCCCAGGTTTTTTTGCACACTAGGCGAGGATAATTTCTGGCACCCCCCCCCCCCCCCCCCGGCTTGGCCTGCTCCTTGGGTCTTTCTGCCTTTCATTTGCAGAACTGAGCTCCAGATGTTTTTTTTATCAGCCATAAATTTATAAAATTACTTGAAGATCAGGAAAGATGAAAATTGGTGTGTGCTTCTAAACCCTGTCCTTCTAAGCCAGTTTGGTACAGTGGTTAACAGTGGTGGACTCTAATCTGAGAACCAGGTTTGATTCCCCACTCTTCCATAAGCATCCTTGGTCATTTTCTCTCATGAGGAATAGTTTGATCAATACTGCATGGGACCTTCCGCATGCAAAGCAGAGGCTCTTCCACTGAGCCACGGGGCTGAGGAGTGCTGCTGCTGCTACCTGTAAAGCACGCTGGGCTCTCGTGCTGTCTCGCTGAGTCTCTATCTCTCGCTCTCAGTCTCTCCACTGCCCCATTTGCCAGCTGCTCCCCTAGGTGGCCGCCTAGTTGGCCTAATGATAGAGCCGGCCCTGGGTATGGGGCAAGTGATGCTCTGTATTCTTGGTGCATGGGGGGGTGCAACAGTGGGAGGGCTTCTAGTGTTCTGGCCCCACTGGTGGACCTCCTGAGGGCACCTGGTGTTTTTGGCCACTGTGTGACACAGAGTGTTGGACTGGATGGGCCACTGGCCTGATCCAACATTGGCTTCTCTTATGTTCTTATGGGGGACACAATTCAAAAGCTATTTGCAAATTCAAAATACACTTAGATGATAGTAGAAAATATCCAGCAAGAGACTCCTCTAAATCTGTGGTTAAAATTCCATTTGAGACATGAGCTGTGCCTACATTACTGCGGAAATTTGGTTCCATTCTCAGCCACACAACTGAGGGAGATTGCTTTGAAACGTCTGGCATACGTGGGAAAGACTTTTTTGGCTGTTACAAGTTTGTGGGTGCTTTGGGACATCCTCTGCCCTTTTTTGCGGACTTTGAGGTCTTTTGGACACTATTATACAATACAATACAATAATACAATACAATACACAACCTTTATTGGCATACATACTATTATACTCAAAGGATATAGAGGAGTCTCCTATTGGATATGTTCCACTATCATCTAAGTGTATTTTGAATTTGCAAATAGCTTTTGAATTGTGACCACCAATTCTGTTGTATTTTCAATTTATCTTTATTGCATTTCAGTAGACTGTTATCTACTGTTCACTTGTGTAAGTTGTGAATCCTTTGATGGTCCACCCTTGTGTTTATATTTTTACTGCCTGGAGGTTGGCAACCCTATTCAAGGGACACCCCCCCCCCCCCCAGCTTTTCCTGTGCTTTCGCGGATGCAAGGGAGGGGAGAAAACACACACATTTAAGCTGTCCTTGAGACAACACAGCACTTCCAAAGAGACCTGAAAGAGCTAATTGTGAAAGCCGCGAGGACACACGTCACTCCTTGTAATTAAGCAGATCCCAGCATCATTTCAATATCCAGTCTTAAAACCCAGTCCTTCGCCCCGGGAGGTGGGGGGGACAACAACACCACCGCTGGAGCAAAAATGGGAAGCCGGGGGTAGCCCAGAGGAGTGGTCCAGCAGAGAGGCAAAGGGAAGGCGCTTATCTTGGAACCGTCTCCTGAAAGTCTCCCTCTGCGGGGCTCTGAAAGGGAGGCACCAAAGGCTGGCCTGGAAGCTGGAGAGCAGGGGGTCTGCCCATGTTGGCGCCCCAGCACCTCCTGGCCCATCTGGAGAAGCCTGGAAAGGTTGTTGTAGACTGGGTTGTTCCTCTCTTTCCCCCTGCGGAAATCCAGGCGAGCAGGCCTGAGCTCCCAGCCCGGACCAGGGGCCTTCTCTGGTGAACGTTGAAAGGTATGCGAGGAGATAGCAGGCCAGCCTGTCTTCCCCGACATTCCGCCCAGGCCGCCTTTGCCGGGGTTAAAATGGGAGCCGCCCAGCTTAACCAGACAGACGCCAGCCCTCTCCATCAAACTGACCAGCAGCAGATAAGGCCCCTGCCAAAGCCACCCTCTTTCCACATCGCCCTCCTCCCACTACAAGGGCCGATAATGACCCCTTCACTGGTTTCTGGCTGCGGCTTCTGGAATGTAATATATCCTTCATGTCAAGGCATCCAGATCTACCCCCCCCCTCTTTCTCACACACACACAGAGCCCACTATAATCAGGCGGCATTTTTAATATACTTGCCTTGCTGTGAACCTCTTCCGTCTCCCAATGCTGTGAAGCAGTCGTGCCCACAGATGGGGGTACCCGCTGGTGCCTCGTGTAGGGTCTCCAGCTCTGCGTCAGGAAATGCCTGGAGATTTTGGGGGTGGAGCCTAGAATTGCCAGGTCTACTTACCTGGCCAGCGGGGATGGGGGGAGCCTTTGGGGAGTGGGGAGGGCGGGGTGTCAGCGCAATGACATCACACAAAAGTGACATCATTGTGCCAGGCACATCATACGGTGATGCTCTAGCATTTTGGTCAAAAAATCCTATGGCTACCATAGAGTTGTGGCCAAAACACTAGAGTGTTGGATGATGATTGATGATGATGGAGGAGGAGAGATTGGAGGTATACCCTGCCCTTCACTCGGTGTCTCAGAGTGGTTTACAAACTCCTTTCCCTTCCCCTCCCCACAACAGACACCCTGGGAGGTAGGTGGGGCTGAGAGAGCTCTTCCGATGACTGCTCTTGAGAGAATAGCTCTGAGCCCAAGATCATGCAGCAGCTGCAAGTGGAGGAGTAGGGAATCAAACCTGGTTCCCCCAGATTAGAATCTGCGCACTTAACCACTACACCAAACATCATTGCGCTGACAATGTCACATGGGAGGGGGCTGTTCATGAGTAGGGCTTCCCCCGTCGGTCAGTTGGCCAGTGGCGGATTGGAGCCCCCAAAATTGGGGGAAACCCTGCCCCAAATGTGGATCTGGCAAACCTAGTGGAGCCTTGATGAGGGCAGAGTTTGGGGAGGGGAAGGACTTCCATGGAGTATAACACCATAGAGTCCACCTTCCAAAATGGCCATTTTCTCCAAGTGAACTATCAGCTGGAGATCCACTGTAATCACAGGCCACTAACTGGAGGTTGGCAACCCTAGCCTAATGCCTTCTTTCCCAAAGCAAAGCCCTAGTCTTGGCTCTTTGTAGCAGCACAATCTTCAGAGGAGTCCTGGACGCACCACCTTTCCCTCTGCTGGGAGCCCTAGTCTCCAGGTGGGACCTGGGAGGCCCCTAGTTCATCTCCAGACTACCCAGAAAATGGATGTTTGTGGAGAGTGGACTCTGTGGCATTTCCCCTCACGGAGGTCCATGCCCACCTCAGGCTCCACCCCAAAAGTCTCCAGGAGTTTCCCAGCTTGGATCTGGCAACCCACCCCTCCCTATCCCCCACCAGTGGCCAGGGAGGTACCCCGAGAAAAAAAAATACAGCTGTCTTCATCAACGAGCGTTGCCAGAGAGTGCAGCCACAGAGTTCCCAAAGAGTTTCTGGCAATTGCTAGAGCTACCCTTGTTCTTTCTGGGTCGCTCTAGGAGTCGTCAGGGACTCTGTGGCCAGAACTTCTTGTAAGTAGAGGAGACTGTATTTTCCTTTGTAAATTTCCCCGCCTACTTTGCAGAAGAATTGTGGCTACAATATGCCAGACTGAGCCTGAGCGTAGCCAAATTAGTGGGACCACGGGATCAAATCAGTGTCCTTTCCCCGCTGCTTGATGAAGAATTTTGTGTAGCTTGGAGGCTGGCATTCCATTAAGCCCCCAAAATGCTGGCCTGGGGTGGGGGGAATCTCTGTTGTGTATCTCATGCTTTCACTGGTCACAACAGGATCGGAACCACACCCCTGCTTTTAGGGCTGATCACTTGTGGCTCTTCTCCAAGCACATAAAGCCATCACCCTCTCCAAAAGGCCAGATCTGTCTGCTGCCACAAAAGGTGCTGCTGACAGCAAAAAAACGAAGGAAAACCCTCCAGGAGGGGCAGGAGACCTGAATGAGTTTCTGACTCTGCTCTGCTCGGGAGCCGAGTTTGCTGGGCAATCCCTCTTTCCTCTCATCTTTCCTTTGCAAAAAAACCAAAACCTTTTCCTCTGTTTGTTATTGTTGCTCTTTCAAAAGAAGGTCTGCATGCCAGCGATTGTGCACTGAAATCAGTAGATAAAATGAATTTGGGGCAGCGGGGGGTGGGGAGAAAATCCCAAACGGGACATTTCTTCAAATTATTTGCAAAGGTTATGGTGGCGCAAGGAGAACCATCAGTGCATATGCTCAAGCTATACACAGATGCAAACCCCTGCAGGCAATCCATCGTTCACCTATGGAACTCCCTGCTACTAAACACAGTAATAGCCAGGAGACTAGGTGACTCGGAAAGATGAGTGGATTCCACAGGAGTGAAATTCCCTGCACTGATGTTTTTAAAACAGCACGTTATGTGATGTTTTCCGCAGTAGATTTTTCCTCCCCTGGCACAAACCCGAAGTTTTCTCCTGCTTACCCTGCGTTTTCAGAACCCCCAGTTTTAGTGAGTTCCAAAAACACAGGGTTAGAAGGAGAAAACTTTGGGTTTGCTCCTCGGGAGGAAAAATCTACTGCGGAAAATGTCACATAAAATGCAGTTTTAAAAATGTCAATACGGGGAATTTCACTACTGTGGAAATTAGATAAATTTGATAAACAAAATCTAATTAGATAAATATATTAGATTAGATAAACCTATGGAGCAGAGGTCCATCAGTGGCTATTAACCACAAGGTATAGAGAGGATCTCTCAGTCTGGGGCAAGTGACGCTCTGTATTCTTGGTGCTTGGGGGGGCAACAATGGGAGGGCTTCTAGTGTCCTGGCCCCACTGCTGGACCTCCTGAGGGCACCTGGTATTTTGGGCCACTGTGTGACACAGAGTGTTGGACTGGATGGGCTGCAGGCCTAATCCTAAAAGCCAGTTTGGTGTAGTGGTTAAGTGTGCAGACTCTAATCTGGGAGAACCAGGTTTGATTCCCCACTCCTCCACTTGCACCTGCTGGATGACCTTGGGCAAGCCATAGCTCTGTACCAGCTGTTCCCTCAAGGACAGTTGTCCCAGAGCTCTCTCAGCCCCACCTACCTCCCAGGGTGTCTGTTGTGGGGAGGGGAAGGGAAAGGAGTTTGTAAGCCGCTCTGAGACTCCAAGTGAGTGAAGGGCGAGATATAATTCCAATCTCCTTCTTCTTCTAATCCAACATTGGCTTCTCTTATGTTCTTATGTCTGGGGCAAGTGATGCTCTGTATTCTTGGTGCTTGGGGGGGGGGCAACAGCGGGAGGGCTTCTAGTGTCCTGGCCCCACTGCTGGACCTCCTGAGGGCACCTGATGGTGTTTTTGGCCACTGTGTGACACAGAGTGTTGGACTGGATGGGCCACTGGCCTGATCCAGCATTGGCTTCTCTTATGTTCTTAAATGCATGTTTAGGGGCGTCAGCTCTGCTTTGGGGGATCCCTGGAGACTTGGGGGTGGAGCCGAGGAGGACAGAGTTTGGGGAGGGGAGAGATATGCTTTCAAAGCTGCCATTCCCTCCAGGAGAACTGATCTCTGTTGCATGGAGCTCAGTGGCAATTCCGGGAGATCTCCAGCCCCACCTGGAGGTTAGCAAGCCAAGCTATGCTGGTCAAGGTCCTTTCCCAAGACAGCCAAGCCCCCTATGTGACTGCTTGGGGCAACACCGGGAGGAGGGTACTGACACGCTGCAGGTGCTCTGCCATCCGTTGTCTAAGAGGAACCCATTCTCCCTTCCTGGCTCCAGGCTGCTGCTGAGGGCAGAGTCCAAGCAAGCCCCTGCAGAGTTGTTGTAGAGAGTAAGCGTGGCCCCGGTGAAGGCATGAAGCTGCCTTATGCTGAATCAGACCCTTGGTCCATCCAGGTCAGTATTGTCTACTCAGACTGGCAGCCGCTATCCAGGGTCTCAGGTGGAGGCCTTTCCCATCACCTCCTGCCTGGTCCTTTCAACTGGAGATGCCGGGGACTGAACCTGGGACCTTCTGCCTCCCAAGCAGAGGCTCTGCCACTGAGCCATGGCTCCTCTTTATGGCTCTCCAGGGTCTCAGGTGGAGGCCTTTCCCATCACCTCCTGCCTGGTCCTTTCAACTGGAGATGCCGGGGACTGAACCTGGGACCTTCTGCCTCCCAAGCAGAGGCTCTGCCACTGAGCCATGGCTCCTCTTTATGGCTCTCCAGGGTCTCAGGTGGAGGCCTTTGCCATCACCTCCTGCCTGGTCCTTTTAACTGGAGATGCCGGGGACTGAACCTGGGACCTTCTGCCTGCCAAGCAGAGGCTCTGCCACTGAGCCATGGCTCCTCTTTATGGCTCTCCAGGGTCTCAGGTGGAGGCCTTTCCCATCACCTTCTGCCTGGTCCTTTCAACTGGAGATGCCGGGGACTGAACCTGGGACCTTCTGCCTCCCAAGCAGAGGCTCTGCCACTGAGCCATGGCTCCTCTTTATGGCTCTCCAGGGTCTCAGGTGGAGGCTTTTGCCATCACCTCCTGCCTGGTCCTTTCAACTGGAGATGCTGGGGACTGAACCTGGGACCTTCTGCCTGCCAAGCAGAGGCTCTGCCACTGAGCCATGGCTCCTCTTTATGGCTCTCCAGGGTCTCAGGTGGAGGCCTTTGCCATCACCTCCTGCCTGGTCCTTTCAACTGGAGATGCCGGGGACTGAACCTGGGACCTTCTGCCTCCCAAGCAGAGGCTCTGCCACTGAGCCATGGCTCCTCTTTATGGCTCTCCAGGGTCTCAGGTGGAGGCCTTTGCCATCACCTCCTGCCTGGTCCTTTTAACTGGAGATGCCGGGGACTGAACCTGGGACCTTCTGCCTGCCAAGCAGAGGCTCTGCCACTGAGCCACAGCCCCTCTTTACAGCTCTCCAGGGTCTCAGGTGGAGGCCTTTCCCATCACCTCCTGCCTGGTCCTTTCAACTGGAGATGCCGGGAATTGAACCTGGGACCTTCTGCCTCCCAAGCAGATGCTATGCCACTGAGCCATGGCTCCTCTTTATGGCTCTCCAGGGTCTCAGGTGGAGGCCTTTCCCATCACCTCCTGCCTGGTCCTTTTAACTGGAGATGCCGGGGATTGAACCTGGGACCTTCTGCCTGCCAAGCAGATGCTCTGCCACTGAGCCACGGCCCCTCCCTGCAGGCCTAGCAGAGAAGGAGGCACATCTTCATGGTAGCAAGGAAATTCCTTGAACCAGTCCCACAGAATGGAACATGCCTGTTGGCAGCGTTTGGTAGCTTGTCTGATGGCTGTCTAGAGGTTGGCTAGCTGAGCTCCAGACCTGAGGGGCCCAATCTGCTTGGCCGCGTTCCTTTTCAGCTGAAGGACCAGAGGTCAGTTTTGGCCCTCCAGAAGAAATGAACTCACAGCTCAGGGCAATGAAAACAACCTGTCCCATACTTGTGACCTTTCTTTTCCTCCCTGAGACGGTGAAGAAGAGCTGCCACAAACATGTCATGAAGCCGTTTGATGCTTTTTAGCCGGTGGCTATGGAAGAAGAAGGTGAAGAAGAAGAGCTGGGATTTATACCCCGCCCTTCACTCCGAGTCTCAGAGCAGCTTCCAAACTCCTTTCCCTTCCCCTCCCCACAACAGACACCCTGTGAGGCAGGTGGGGCTGAGAGAGCTCTTTGGATAACTGCCCTTGAGAGAACAGCTCTGAAGGAGCTTGTGACTGACCCAAGGTCACACCAGCAGCTGCATGTGGAGGAGTGGGGAATCAAACCCGGTTCTCCCAAATTAGAGTCCGCTACACCAAACTGGTTCTCCCAGTTTGACCCTTGTGCTGTGGTGGCAGCTGCTGCCAAAGTGACATTTTTACAGATCGGCAAAGTCAATCGGATTATGGCCAGTCAGAAGCCCTGCTGGACCCAAGCCTCACCTGGACCCACGGCCACTTTCTAAAACATCTTGCGGGGCACTGGGAACGGTGTCAGTGAGGGCCATCATGCCCGCGGACTCTGTGTTGGGGACCCGTTTTAGATTTTATTCTGTGTTTCAAATTGCCACAAGCTTCCTTTTTCCCACTCTCGGCTTCTGTGCAGCTCCTGACACACTGTCAACTCCCTCCAAATGCCGTGGCGCACATGCCACCACTTGCTCGTTTGATCTCCCGGGCCGAACCCGAGTCCAGCTGGGTGGTTTTAGAAGCTTCCAGAGCTTTCCCAGGGAGTTAGTGCCAGGCTAGATTATCAGCTGCCTTCAGGCTCGAATGATACCCGGGGGCGGCTGCTCCCGTCTGACTCCGATGCCAAGCAGACAAAGGACGAGAAGTCGCAAATGGTTTCCGCCTCCAGAAGTTGTTTAAAGGAATTCCACTGGCAAAAGGCAGTTGGAGGTTTCATTTCCCTTGATCTCCTTGGGCTTGAATGGAGCGGGCCGAGAACCATTGTGAATGACCGTTTTGGGCTTGCAAACAGACCTAAAATAGACAAGGGAGCCTTCCAGGAGGAAGAAACTCTTGCTCGGTGGAAACACAGGGGGCATTCTTTGCGGTGTTCTTTTGTGGGCCACTATCTGTGTCTCCCATCTTTGATCTATTTCCTGAGGGACATTTTGGAAATGACCTCAGGCTGTTTTTGGTGATTGGCGACCCGTGGTCAGAGCGACTAACCCGGCCTGTCTCCATCCTTTGGGCCTGTTCTGTTGACTAAACAAAGGATCGGCGCTGGCGCGCAAAAAAAAAGAAAGTCAGACTGGCTGACGAGGAGACCTTAATTCCTCTTAACAGACGGGCCTGGGGAGGGCAAAACCAAAGGACGGAGGTGGATAAAAGCCATCAG
This sequence comes from Lepidodactylus listeri, assembly GCA_029233225.1. Lineage (NCBI taxonomy): Eukaryota > Metazoa > Chordata > Lepidosauria > Squamata > Gekkonidae > Lepidodactylus > Lepidodactylus listeri. Next base: position 4,865,950 of record JARCFY010000021.1, on the reverse strand, counting down.
GTGTTTGCTTTCTTCAAGGTCACCGGACCTGGCTGGCTGGTACATGCACACTGCTTCTCAACTCTTGCCGGATCAATAGCTGCAGGGTTACCAACCTCCGGGTATAGCCGTTAAGTGCGCGGACTCTAATCTGGGAGAACCAGGTTTGATTCCCCACACCTCCACATGCAGCCAGCTTCTTCACCCAAAGAGTGATTAACACGTGGAATTCACTGCCACAGGAGGTGGTGGCGGCTACAAGCACGGACGGCTTCAAGAGGGAATTAGATAAACATATGGAACAGAGGTCCATCAGTGGCTATTAGCCGCAAAGTATAGATAGGAGCTCTTGGTCTGGGGCAAGTGATTCTCTGTGTTCTTGGTGCTTGACTGGGGGGCAACAGTGGGAGGGCTTCTGGTGTCCTGGCCCCACTGCTGGACCTCCTGAGGGCACCTGGTGTTTTTGGCCACTGTGTGACACAGAGTGTTGGGCTGGATGGGCCGCTGGCCTGATCCAACATTGGCTTCTCTTATCTTCTTATGGGGGACCTCAGGTCAGTCACAAGTTCTCTCAGAGCCGTTCTCTCAAGAGCAGTCCTTGAGAGAGCTCTCTCAGCCCCGCCTACCTCACAGGGTGCCTGTTGTGGGGAGGGGAAGAGAAAGGAGATTGTAAGCCGCTCTGAGACTCTGAGTGAAGGGTGGGGTACAAATCCAATCTCCTCCTCCTCCTCCTCCTCCTCCTTCTCCTGGAAGGGTCTGGAACTGTCCTGTAATTACAAGTGATTTCCTGGTGACGGTGATCACTTCCCCTGGAGGAAATGTCAGTTTTAGGGGGTGGAGTTATGGCATCGCAGACCCACCAAGCCCCGTCCCATAATTCCACCTTCTCCAGGCACCGCCCCCAAATCCCCAGGCGTTTCCCAAGCCACAGGGAAGGGTGGTTTAAAAATTGAATCAATTAATTAATTAACAGTAGATTTACTAATACATTTGTTTAATTTATTGGTATTTCTCCTTTCTCCCAATGGGAGCCCAAAACAGCTTACTTCCCTCATTTTATCCTCGCAACAACCCTATGAGGTAGGCTGGGCTGAGAGAGTGTGACTGGCCCAAGGTCACCCAGCTGGCTTCCGTGGCATGAGGGGGGATTCGAACTTGGGTCTCCCAGTTTAGTATACTGAACCACACACCACCTCACTGGCTCTTGACGTCACAGAACCGGGGCCGGGGCCAGGCTTTTTGGCGCCCTAGGCAAGGCTAACTACTTGCGCCACCCCCCCCCACTAACCAATTATCAAAAACAGATAAATTCTAGAGAAAGTTAAAAGCACAAAACTTGACCCTACTAATTTTTTAAAAAATTGTGCAGGCTCGGGCAGGCAGCATGTGAGGCAAAGCTGAAGGGAGCTGCTGCTGCTGCAGTTGCCGTGACTTTCTGGAGTAGGAAAAGCACGGGAGAGCCGGGGCTGGTAAGTGAGTGAGTGAGTGTGAGAGCCTGTTGGAGGGGCCGGTTGGAGGGGTGCTGATTGTTCATTTCTGTACTCCTCTGAGGCCTGCGCCTTAGGGAGTCGCCTAACTTGGCCTAATGGTAGCACCGTCCCTGCACAGAACAGGCTTCCTGGTTTTATTCTAAGAACTTTGCTGGCTGAGGGAGAGGAGTGGAAGTGCTTAAAATAAAACCCAAAATGTGATCTGCTACAACTCCACAGACCAGGCATTCCGGCATCTTGTTCAGCAGCCTGACGGTAGAGTTCCCAGCGCCACTTAAGCAAAAACTGGGAGAAGTGGGGGGTGGGATGATGACAGGGTAGAGTAGAATTTGGGCAGGATGTGATGTCACATTTGGGCAGGATGTGATGGGCGATGCTTTAGGAATGCCCTAACCTCCATGGTAAAGGCTGAGGGAAATTCCTAGAGTGTCACGAAGAAGGAGGAGGAGGAGAAGAATGGATTTATACCCCACCCCTCACTACCCAAAGGAGTCTCAGAGCAGCTTACAGTCTTCTTTCCCTCACCCCCCAACAGGCACCCTGTGAGGTCAGTGGGGCTGAGAGAGTGCTTTTGAGGACTGCTCTTGAGAGAACAGCTCTGAGAGAACTTGTAACTGACTTCAGGTCACACCAGCAGCTGCATGTGGAGGAGTGGGGAATCAAACCCGGTCCTCCCAGATTAGAGTCCATGCACTTAACCACTACACCAAACTGGCTCTCTGCCCTGCCCTGGTCAGATCTTGGAGGCTTAGCTGGGTCAGCCCTGGTTAGTGTTTGGATGGGAAGCCACCAAGGAAATCCAGGGTTGCTATGCAGAGGCAGGCCACGGCAAACCAATTCCAAACGTCTCTTGCTCTGAAATCCCTGTAAGTCAGCTGCGACTGGACGGCACGTGGTTCTTAGGCCCAACTATAGCCTGATCTCATCAGAGCTCAGAAGCGAAGCAGGGTTGGCCCTTGTTAATACTTAGACTGGAGACCACCAAGGAAGCCCAGGGCTGCTACGCAGAGGCGGGCCATGGCGAACCACCTCTGAACGTCTCTTGCCTGGAAAGCCCTGCGGGGTCCCCATCGATTAGCTGCAACGTCACAACACTTTTCACCCCCACCAGCAAGTCACTTTCCTTGTCTAGAAGCAAATTGGATGCGCTGGCAGTTCTACGGCTGTGTGCACTTGCGGGGACTTCTTCCAAAGTACCACATGGCCCGCATGGTACATGCCCATGAAAAGTTTGCGGTGTAAATCCATCTTAAGCTTTTAGCAGCCCGCAGGGCCCATCTGGTGGCCCTTACCGTCCGTCTTTCTTTCCAACGCCTGCTCGACGTCAAGTAAACGGGAGTCCAGTAGCACCTGCAGCACTCAGCCACTGTGCTAGTGCAAGGAACCTGCTATAATCCATTTTTAAAGAAGTCTTTTAAGGTAGGGCATGACACACACACACCCACCCCAGTTATTTTTGCTGCAATAGACTCATGCGGCTGCCACTCTGGACTGGCTGCCTTCTCAAGGTCTTCCCTCCTTCTTCCCTGGCTGGGAAGGCGACTGCTGGGGAGGGGGGGGGGGCGGGAATTGCCTTTTAAGACAGTTGAGAGCTGCGTTGCAGAAAATATTTACCGAGTTGGTATAAGCGGCTCTTGGCTGGAGTGGCTGGCGTCGGCTCTGAAATGTACCAGACGCCGGCCTCTTCAGCAAGGGCCGCCAGGACAGAACTTATTGCCCCAGGCAGCTGATAGAGGGGAGAGGGAGGGGGAGAAGTCACTGGGCCAGCCGGTCTGCTTTGTGTTTTCCGAGGGAGGGAAAATATTCTCTGTGTGTGTGTGTGTGTTTTAAAGCAAGCCTGCTTTCGCTGGCTCTGACCTGCTCCTCTAAGCAAATTCCAGCCATAACGCATGAATAAGCTTTTGCGTTAGAGGAAAGGGGGGACTTTTCTGCAAGAGACGGAATTAATCTGCAGGGAGGGGGGGAAATCATTCTTGCAACTTGCTGTTACTTGCAAAAAGTGGGATTTACGTTCTAATTTAATCCCCGCCCCCCCAGACACTGCAGTTCTGGTTGCGTCTGCATGTAGGCACAGCGTAACCCAAACCTACCCATTACATGGTTATATGGATGTAGGCATCAATGGAACCACTGGGGAAGGCGATGACAGCCAAGTCTGCAGGCTCCAAGATGGTGTACCTTGGGGGCAGAGTGGCCGTGTCCCAGACTTCCATGCTGCCTGCTTGGAAGAGAACAGTTCTATGCCACATGTACAATTGCTCACCTTGAGTCTATTTTTGCGTGAAGTTCTGCCTTCGCATTTCTTGGGAGGTCTGGCTGCATCACCCAGAAGTCCAGCCCTTCCACTGGCTTCTATATCACAGCCGGTGGTGGAAAGTGCCCTCAAGTCGCAGCTGACTTACGATGAGCGATGACCCCTTGGGGTTTTTAAGACAAGAGACAGTTAGAGGTGGTTTTGCCACTGCCTGCCTCTGCATAGCAACCCTGGAATTCCCTGGTGGTCTCCCATCCAAGTACTAACCAGAGTCAACCCTGTTTATCTTCTGAGATCTCACAAGACTGGGCTAGCCTGGGCCCTCCAGGTCAGGGCAGAAGGCATACGGGGTGCTTTGCCATCACCTGCCTCTACGTAGCAACCATGGACTTCCTTGGTTGTCTCCCATCCAAATGCTAACCAGGGCTGACTGCTTAGCTTACGTGATCAGGCTAGCCTGGGCCTTCCAGGTCAGGGCAGAAGGCATATAGAGGTGCCTTGCCATTGCCTGCCTCTGCGTAGCAACCTTGGACTTCTTTGGTTGTCTCCCATCCAAATGCTAACCAGGGCCGACCATGCTTAGCTTCCAAGATCTGATGCGATTAGGCTATCCAGGGCTATCCAGGTAAGTGCTATGTAATAGCTACACAAACCTTATAGCGAAATGGAAATGGTCATCATCTAAAGACAACCACCAAGATGGCTAGAGCATCCGACTTTTTCATTATCTGGAAAACTGGGAGTGAAATAAGCATGCTGCCATTCATTACAGAACAAAATCCTTTAATGCTGCATATTATTACAAATTACGCCAGTATTCTGGCAAAAGACAATTGAGGTCTCTGGAACTCCTGCCTGGGGTTAGAACACCAGACAATGTGGTCTTGGTAAGGTTAGGAGGCTGGGAAATGGATGGCACACTTTGCATCGTTGTCGGAGGGGCTCCTCATTGCATACCTCCTGATAGCGGGCCTCAGTTAATAAAAAAGCCAATAGTCTCAGGTGCCTTGTTGCATACTGGGTGATGATATGGTGCTGAAGAAGAATTGCCCTTTGCTTGCCAAAACAATAACAGATCATTTACTTAGACAAGAGCATTTCAGATTATTATTTTTTAATGAAGTGGCTGAAGTTAGCCACTACCTGTAAGATTGTCTTGGTTTAGGTTGTTGGTTAATTTGAGGGGGGAGGCGTGTCCAGTTTGCTGCCCTGGTTCTTACCCTGACCTTCCCCAATGTTTCCTGTCCTAATCGGTATTTGCTGGCATCTTTTGTAGATGTGTGTCGTGGGCCAGCCAGGGTTCAGTGACAGCAAGAACTCCTCAGGAGAAGATGACTCCTCGAGAGAAGAGGAGCCTGTGTAGCCAGCTCTGAGTCAGCAGAAGCCAGCAAGCAGAGAGATGAGCTGCTGGCTTTCCAGGATTCACAGCCAACAGACAACCACCAACACCCTCCAGCCCTGATTTAACAGGGAGTTTTCAGCCCTCCAGTATCACCCACACCCTTAGAGCACTGCGGATGGAGACTATGGACAGAACTACAGGAGAAACAACAACGTGCACACCTCCTGGCTTGACCCCAGCTGCTTGAGTAGCTGCAGGATTACTCTCAATCAGCTAGCTGGCTGCAAGCATGACCCTTAAGCACATGGCTATAAAACCCAGTCAAGGGAGGCTGTTACGAGTGGAAGCAACAAACTGAAAATCTCTTTGACCCTGTGATCACTGCATTGGAGCCTGTCTCTACCCTGTGACTCTTTGGACTGTTTCCTGACTCTGCTTTATCTTGCTCCTGAACCTGCTTGTGGGTAACCCTTAGATTCTCAGACCTTGCTGTACAGACGGACTCTTGGACTGGACTCCTGACTCTGTGTTTAACCTTGGACTGGACCTTAACTAGGCTTCTTGAGTTGGTGCTCTTGTCTTACTCACACAGAACAGAAGGAAGGAGAAAGAGGCCCCTGCTGTTGGCCTGCTTTCACAAGCCCTTAGTGGCCTTGAGTTTTTGGGAAAGGAAGATGTGGCATAACCAGGGGTCATTTCGAGCAGGGCACATATGGTGATGCGCTGTGGAAAAAAGCAAAAGCATACTAACTTGATCTGTATTTTCATGCTTGCTGTAGGGTAGTTTCCCTGCAAGAGCAAAGGAAACCTCAAGGGTCTTTAGTCAAAGTGTAAAGCTGGCTCGCCAGCTCTGAGTTGGGAAAGTCCTGGAGATTTTTGGGGTGGAGCCTGAGCAGTAGGTGTTGCCTTCCGGTGATGAGAGGGGGTGTGGCATATGCAAATGAGGTATGCTCATAAGTTATGCTAATGAGCTTCTGCGCCTCTTTTTCTATGAAATGACCCCTGGTTTTGCGTTGGGGTTGCAGATGCAGGTTTAACCATCCACTGAACAAAGTTTGAGTCCAGTGGCGCCTTGAAGACCAACCAAGTTGCATTCTGGGTATACGCTTTCGGGTGCATGCAGTCCCTCAAGCAAGGCTGTTCAAGATAGGACATTCTGGAGGGCAATAATTCACAGTCAACATGAGCTGGAAGCAACTTGACCACAAATAACACACAGAGAGATTTCCAAAATGGATAACATTCTGCATTACAGATGTGGGACAGTTTGCCATGTTATGTTTTAGCCCTCAGGCCTTTAATGATTTTTTCCTCAAGTATTTTTCTTTTTTTTAAAAAAAATCCTGTGTACAAGCATTTTTAAAACAGAGCACCACCATAGCCCCATGTGAAGATAATCTGTCTGCTCGCCTACCTCCTAGTGGACAGTGATAATAACGCAGAGTCCACCCATTTCAGATAGTCATAAAAATTATAGTCTGTAAAATAGATTGGACCTCTTTCTTAGATTGCCAGCAGTCATTTATCTGACACGGACTGATATACTGGCCAGCTTTTAAAACGTATATGCCACCTTTCATTCGAGGCAGCTTACAAAATACAATAAAAGCACATTTGATATGAAACCACTCTAACCATCAAAACTGGGCTGTGAATATTAAAAGCAGCAGCATGAAATGAGCGTAGCCTCTATGGATTTGTGTTATTATCTATGTAAAACATTTATATGCTGCCTTTCCACCCAAATAGGGTCCCTGAGACAGCAAACATCAAGGCATTAAAATAGTATTTAAAACGTGTACATATAAATATTTAACAATACCAGAAGAACACACAGACATCAAATGACACACACACACAAACCAAGGAGGAGGGCCAGTACCAGTTTACTGGGGGATGCCAGAACAAAACAGAACACAGCAATCTTCTCAACCAGCTTCACCTAGCACCTGCAGCATCCTTCATGAGACACAGTGCCATCAATGGGGGCAGCCAGAGAGAAGTCCCTGCCCTGCGGTAGCTTCTTGCCTCACTTCTGAAGGTGGCGGCAGCTAAAACAAGGCCTTCAAAGACTATGATCAGGCGACTCACAGAGAGGACGGCAGTCCAGTTCATCCAGGTCTTTGCAGATCAGCACTAAGAACTGTGCCTGGAAACAAACTGGGATCCAATGAAGAAGTACAAGTAAAATGTCCTTAAAACGGCCGGTTCTCGTTAACAGCCTGGTTGCTCTTTTCTAGGCCAACTGAAGAGCCCGATCAGTTTTCAGAAACGTAGCCAGAGTTTGACTAAAACGTGTACAATGTTGGGAAGATTATCCTTCTTTCTTGAGGGATCAAAGCTGGTCTTAACATTGGACTTTGGTGAAAAGTGTCACTCGGAGTTTCAGACCGCACCCATCAGCAATGAGGGATCTACCGCTAAACGGCCAACCTGATCTGTATGGAGAGGAGTGTGACCCTATCTAGAATCGCCGGAATGGTTTGGTAACCTACCAACAGTACCTTTTATCTTGTGTGGATTCAATTTATTAATCCCTGTTCTTGCAAGTTAGGGGCTGCAGCGGCTCAAGTGGTTAAGATAACGGGCTTGGAGTGTGTTGACCATGATCCTTTGGGATTTCATGATGGAACAACAGGTGGATCTGGCTTGCGTGACCGAGACCTGGGTATGGGAAGGGGAGACAATAGCTCTCTCCCAACTTACCCCACCAGGGTTCTCGGTCCTCCACCAATCATGGACTAGGGGGCGGGGGGAGGAGTGGCGATGTTCATTCAAGAGGCTTACTCCTTCAGGGCGCCCCTGTCAACAGAAATCACGGGCTTGGAGTGTGTTGGCATGGTGCTGGAGGCCGGGGAGAGTGTAGCAATCTGGCTGGTGTACCGACTGCCTAACGCACCAGCTGAGAGCCTACCGGCCCCGATGGAAGCCGTAACAGGCTGGGTGCTGGAGCACCCAAGGCTTGTAGTCCTGGGTGATTTCAACATCCATGCTGATGACGTGGCTCCCATACAGGTGGAGGACCTGACGTCATCTATGGCGGCGTTGGGACTCTCCCAGTTTGTAATGACCCCCACCCACCAGGCTGGACACACACTCGATTTGATTTTTGCAGTGGGGGTTACAGTGGACCGGATTACTGCTTCGGCAGTACCATGATCGGACCACCCATGCCCTGAGGGCTCATCTGGACGTTCCACTCCAACCCTGTTTAGGCGGTGAGTGCATTTTAGCTCGCCCTCGGAGTGCAATGGACCCTATGCGGCTCTTGTCAGCTCTGAGGGATCCGAGGCCCCTTGGCGGCTCATCGGATGAGCTGGTGGAGGACTGGTATACCTGACTCTCCGCGGCCATCAATGAGATCGCTCCTAGACGCTGTTGCGGTTCATGAAACAGGAACTCAGACGGTTAGAGAGACGGTGGCACTGCGCCTACGATGAAGCATCAAGAACATCTTATAGGATGTTCATGAAGGCCTATGAGATGGCAGTCAAGGCCGCTAAGAAGGATTATTATGCGGCCGAGATTGCATCCGCTAGCTCACGCCCGGCTCAATTATTTAGGACAATTCGGTCTATAACAGTATTGCCCCAGGGCACATCAAATAGTAGGGAATTGGAGATTGGCTGTGAGGCTTTTGCGAGCTATTTTGCGGATAAAGTCTTGGCGCTCCGACGTGACCTCCCCACCACAATTGATACAATGACCGAACTCGAGGCCCCTTGCAGGTCTCAGGTTTCAGGTTTGGATTCCTTCGGTCAGCTCAGCCTTGATGAAGTTGACAGGTTACTTGCGACCGTTCGTCCAACCACATGTGACCTTGATCTGTGCCCCTCCTGGCTTTTTAAAGCGGGCCGCGAGGGGTTTCGAGGTGCACTTCAGGAGATTATCAACCGCTCCCTCTTTGAGGGGCAGTTCCCGAGTGCACTCAAGGACGCGATGGTCTGTCCTCTCCTAAAAAAACCGTCTTTGGATCTGGCCGAATTGGCTAATTATCAGCCGGTTTCCAATTTGCCCTATTTGGGCAAATTAATAGGGCGGTGGCGACACGGCTCCAGAGCTTCCTGGATGAAGCTTCGGTGTTAGATCCCTTCCAGTCCGGCTTTCGCCCAGGGACCGAGACGGTGCTGGTCGCCCTCACGGATGACCTCCAGAGACATTTGGATCGGGGCGGCGTGGCGGTGTTGCTGTTGCTTGACCTGTCAGCAGTGTTCGACATGATCGATCATCAGCTGCTGACTCGCCGCCTCACTGACGTGGGGATACAGGGGCTTGCCTTGCAGTGGCTTGTCTCCTTTCTCCAGGGTCGGGGACAAAGGGTGGCACTAGGGGAGAAGCAGTCCTGGAGGCACCCACTTGAGTGTGGAGTGCCTCAGGGGGCCGTCTTATCCCCAATGTTTTTTAACATCTATATGTGTCCCCTTGCCCAGATTATCCGGGGGCGGGGCGGGGCTGTCACCAGTATGCTGATCACACCCAGCTCTATCTGATGATGGGTGGCCAGTCCGGCTCTGGACTGGACGATCTTGACCGGGTATTGCACGCCGTGGCTGGTTGGCTGAGGTTGAGCAGGCTGAAGCTGAACCCGGCGAAGACGGAGGTCCTGTGCTTGGGTGGGGTGGCCCATGGTCAGGGCTCCCACTCCCGGCCTTCCATGGGGTGCCGTTGGTGCCTGCGCCGGCAGTTAGGAGTTTGGGGGTGCTCCTGGATCCTTCCTTGAATATGGAGGCCCAGGTGGCAGCCACTGCCAAGTCGGCCTTTTACCATCTGAGGCTGGCGCGGCAGTTGGTCCCCTTCCTGAGCCGTTCTGATCAAGCTACAGTGATCCATGCAACTGTCACCTCGAGGTTAGACTATTGTAATGCTCTCTACATGGGGCTGCCCCTGTCGTTAATCCGGAGGCTGCAGCTGGTGCAGAATGCCGTGGCGAGGCTGTTGATGGAGCTCCCTAGACGGAAGCACATCCGACCAGCGTTCGCGGCACTGCACTGGCTACCTATAGTGTACCAAATTCGCTTCAAGGTGCTGGTACTTGCCTTTAAAACCCTAAATTGTCTGGGTTCGGCCTACCTGCGGGACCGCCTTTCCCCATATGTACCCCAGAGAGCACTTCGGTCTGGAGCCCAACATCGCCTAGTGGTACCAGGACCCAGAGAGGCCAGGCTCGCTGTCACAAGGGGGAGAGCTTTTTCGGTGGCGGCCCCTTCCTGGTGGAATGAGCTCCCAGAGGAGATCAGGGCCCTGCGTGACTTGATGCAGTTCCGCAGGGTCTGCAAGACGGAGCTCTTCCGCCAGGCTTTTGAATGGGGGCCGCCGCCCCTGTTCCTCTCCCCCTCTATGTTTTGCCATCACTAAGGGGCCCAGTGAATAGCGAACACCATCAGGCTCCGTGACACTGTTGCGGGGCCGGGAAGGGTATGGGTAGTTGGTTTGCCATCAATTTTAATGGAGTTGTGCTAAATTTCCTGCTGATATTGTTTTAATCTGTTTTATCTTTATTGTATTTATTGTTTTATGATTCTTGGCATGTCCAAGTCATGTAAGCCACTCTGGGCCTACGGTTGTGGGGAGAGCGGCCTAGAAATCCAACAGATAAATAAATAAATAAGATGCTGAACTGCAGACTGGAAGGTCGGTAGTTCAGCAGTTCGAGACCCGAGTGGCGTATGACGGGCCCCAACTCCTGCCAACCTAGCAGTTCGAAAGCAAGAAATTACAAGTAGATAAATAGGTACCGCTTCGGTGGGAAGGGAACAGCGTTCCGTGTGCCTCGCATCTAGTCATGCTGGCCACGAAACGTCTTTGGACAGCGCTGGCTCTTCGGCTTGGAAACGGAGATGAGCACCGCATCCCTAGAGTCGTATTCGACTAGCTTTTGAGCAAGGCCAACCTTTACCTTTCCTATTCTTGCCGTTACTGACTGAACATTCACTACATCACCTGAGTTTGATGAATGCATGGCCTAGAGTTGGGTACCACAGTTGTATCAGTATCAGTTCAGTTATCTTTATTGGCATTAACATAGAAAAATATACATCAACTAACAATCAGACCACCGGTCCATCAAAGTCAGTATTGTCTACTCAGACTGACAGCAGCTTTCCAGGGTCTCTGGGTTTTACCCACCACTTAGTCCTTTTAAGCGGAGATGCCAGGGATAGAACCCGGGACCTTCTGCATGCAAAACAGATGCTCTGCAACTGAGCCACAGCCCCCCTCCACACCCAGGTCCTTGCAAATGCCACAGCACCACCTTCTGGAATGTGGACCTGCCTTGGGGAAGTGCCGTTACTGGAACACAGTGCTTCTGACCCGTGTTCCCTCTAAGCTGAGTTAGCGTGAGCTAGCTCACAGTTTTTTAGCCTCCAACTCACAGATTTTTGTCTTAGCTCAGGAAGGAGGGCTCCAGAGCAAACTAATTTATGCAGCAGCCGAATCGCTCGCTCACAACTTTAATGCCAGGAGCTCACAAAGTAGAATTTTTGCTCACAAGACTTCACAGCTTAGAGGGGGCATCGCTTCTGACCCCCAAATTTATTCGGAGATCCAGAAGGACACCGTGGTGGAGGGAAAGTATTTAAAAACCATTGCCGTCTAGGAGAGTCAAGAGCTTCACACTGGCTAGGGGGAGGGAGCAGGAAAACACGATGGAGGTCGTTTTGTAATTTGAATTTTAAAGAGGCAGGAAGAAAGTGGAGAATTTACGGGAAGATCAGTAAATGTAGGGGGCAGTTTTGGGGAGGGGCTGAAACAGGGGTTCAGGGAATCTGGAGCAAGATCAGCAGCGATGCTGCTGGCTGCAAGAGCCCATTTGCTTCAACTATGCGCTGTTGGTGTATCTGCAAATAAAGCTTATGTCCAGAATACCACTTCCGTCTTCGCTGCTCCCTCGTCCTGACAGAATGAAATCCTGCTTGCACTGCACTTAAAATTTCTCACTAAAAGTTGCACTGTGTTCCTCGGGATACCCCCCAGCATTGCTCATTGTGGGTGTGAAGAGTTTAATACATTAATCTGGAGACTGTGGGGCACACACCAGGGTGCCAGGAGAACTGCTGGCCTGCCGCATGAGATTAACTGGCTAATGAGCAGTCCAAAGCCCATTTGCAGGAGAGGATGCCTCTGCTTTGGTTTCGCCTCTGCCAGGGATGGGTTACTTGGCTGTGCAATGGAATCAGTTGCTCCCACTGCAACCTGCCCTCATAGGAGGCTGCCTGTTGCTTCTCTGTCTGTACACCTCTGCCAAGGCTGCTAAGGTTGCCAGCCTCCAGGTGGGGCCTGGGGATCTCCCGCTTTGACAACTGATCTCCACCTGACAGAGATCAGCTCCCCTGGAGAAAATGGCTGCTTTGAAGGGTGGACTCTAGGGCACTGTACTATGCGGAAGCCCCTCCCCTCTTCAAACCCCACTCTCTCCTGGACCCACCCCCAAAGTCTCCAGGTATTTTCCAACCCAGACCTGGCAACCCTGAAGTATGCTTAGATCAGGGATTCATGCAGAAACACAAAGGAGGGAACTGGGATCCTTCCTCTTGAACACTCAGCAAGAAAACCTTTTGAGGTATAAGAACAAAACATGTCTCAGATTCTGTCTAGTCTAATCTAATCTAGTCAAATGGTACCTTTGTGGCCAACAAAGTTTTATTCAAAGTGTAAGCTTTCATGTGCAAAACAATCTTTTTTAAAAAAATGCAGTTTTCCTCGTGTGTTCATGTAGAGTATACTAGATTAAAAAAAAATTGAGGTTTTTTTTGTGTTCGTATACAATGTACACTAGATGGTTTTTTAAAATGTGCATTGAGTTTTTCTCACATGTTCATATAGTGTACACTAGATTTGTTAAAAAGGTGCACTGAACTTTTCTTGTGTTCATGTACATTGTACACTAGATTTTTAGAAAAAATGTGCACTGAGTTTTTCTCATGTGTTCATGTACAGTGTGTGTTTTGCGCACGAAGGCTCACATTCTGAATAAAACTTGATTGGTCTTAAAGGTGCCACTGGACTTGTTCTGCTGCTTCTGACCAACACAGCGATTCACCTTCATCCATTCTATCAATCATCTATCATCTAATCAACTATCAGAGGTCCCAGGTGAGCAATGCAAATAACTAAGGGGTCAGACATTTACGGGCTTACTCGGAAGTAAGTGGCGCGATGTACAACAGGACCCCGGTGCAGCAGCCCTTTTCTTGGAAATGTCCCGCAGGATCCCGAGCGGATCTTCCACCAGCCGCATTTCTCCCTTTAAGAACAGCGACCGGGGGGGGGGGCGGGAAACGTGGCACGAATGTTGCCTTCGGGAGCCAATCAGAGCAGCGGAATGACTTCCATTCAGAGACCATCAGCGAACGCTGACAAGTTGCCCCAACGCCTCGGTCGGGCCAATCAGCGCCCGGGGGGGCGGGGCCGCCTTTCTGCTGGTAACCAACCAGGGCTTTCGGAGCCTGAACTTTTGCTACCCTAAACAAGTTGCTACATCCAGGGAGGGGGCGTGGCCCGGCCGCTGTCTCCGGCCGCTTTTAACTCTTCGCGCGCCGGGCGGGCTGAGTTTGCCCAGCCAGGCTGGGGGGGGAGATGGTTGCCAACTCCTTTCCTGGCCCCGGCGCCTGTGCACGGAACAGCGACTTCATCTGCCGGCTTTAGCTAACGCGGTCATTCTTATCTCCGTGCTTGGGAAGAATTCACCAGCTCCATTGGTGCAGATCCCAGCAGGACCTTTCCCGGTTAGGTGGCAACTGTACCGCGGCTGTTAAAGGAACCCCGCCCGAGTGTGTGCGCGGGAGGGGGGCGGAAGTTGTCTACAAGTCTTTGCTTGAGACAGAGACATGTTCACAAGTGGCAGGGCATGCACTGCAACTAGGAAGAGGCCGGGTTCAATGCCCCACAACTCTATTTAAAACTGGATCAGGCAGTAGTTAATGTGAAAGACTTCACCCCGAGGCCCTGCAGAGCTGCTGCCAGTCTGAATAGAGAATACTCACTTTGACGGACCTGATTCAGTGCAAGGCATGTTCATGTGTGCATTCATGTACAGTGCACACGTTTTTTAAAATGTGCATTGAGTTTTTCTCGTGTGTTCATGTACAGAGTACACTAGATTTTTTTTTTAATGCACATTGAGTTTTTCTCATGTTACACTTCTGGAACTAACAGCTGAACTTGGGGTGCAAACCACATTTATTCTAGTCCTGGGCCCTGGTTTCTCAACATGATTTACTCAGATCCAAGAGAGCCAGTGTGGTGTCGTGATTAATAGTGTAGGACTAGTTTCTGGGGGACCCAGATTTCGAATCCCCACTCATGCCATGGAAGCTTGCTGGGTGACCTTGAACCAATCACACTGCCTCAGCCTAACCTACCCCACAGGGCTGTTGTGAGCAGTGTTCCCTCTAAGCTGAGTTGGTATGAGCTAGCTCACAGTTTTTTAGCCTCTGGCTTACACGTTTTTGTCTTAACTCTGGAAGGATAGCTTCAGAGCAAACTAGTTTATGCAGTAGCCAGATTGTACTCACAACTGTAATGCCAGTAGCTCACAAAGTAGAATTTTTGCTCACAAGTCCCCACATCTTAGAGGGAGCATTGGTTGTGAGGATAAAATGGAAGAGAGAAGAATGACAGAAGTCCTGTTGGGGAGGAAGGCAGGGTATAAATGAAATAAATAAAGCAACAGAACAAAGTTTGAGACCAGCAAAGTTTTATTCACGGTAAAGTTTTCATGTGCAAGCACACTTCCTCCGACGCTTTAAATAAAGTGAGACAGGGTTTTTTTTCCAAGGTGGGCCCTCAGAATAGGGGGTTGCCATCTCACGTTCACATGTGTTACTGTTACATCCAGTAACAAAAATATTTGTTATGTGTACAGCAGCTTTTTAAGGGAGCCGTCTTACATTCCGGTTATCCTCTTTTTTGAGTAAATACAATATGCTGGAAGCAAGGAGGTAAGAATAGGTCAGGGCAAATCTGCCCCCCCCCCCCCCCCCGCCGGCCCAGTAGTCTTTCCAGCCAGGTTCCTGGAGTCCTACAGCCCCACAGGGACTTGGCTTTGACCTGGCTGGCAGTGCCCTGGAACTAGGAGGGAGCGGAGCTGGGGGGGACCTGAGCCCCCACTGGACGATCGGCGCTCTCCCTGCTGTGATGCCCCAAGTGGCCGTGGACCTTTTCTGGACCTTTTCCCAAAGGTTGTTGGCATCTCCCCGGTTCCATTGATTCACTCAGGATGGGGCTTCAAAGCAACCTGTACCTGCTTCTCCTGCAAGCATAGATTCGGGGGGGGGGGGGGGGTCGCCCTGTTGGTCTGAAGCGGCAGAACAAAGTCTGAGTCCAGAGGGCACCTTTAAGACCAGCAAAGTTTAATTCTGGGTGGACACTTTTATGTGCAAGCACACTGCGAAGAAGTGCATGCACATGAAAGCTTATAGCCAGAATAAAACTTGGTTGGTCTTAAAGGAGCCGCTGGACTCGGACTTTGTGCTGCTTTTGGCCTATGCTGTTTGGGTCTGGTGGGAAAAAAACAAGCAACGCTATAGCTTAAGACCAACACTCTCGAACATCATTTAAGATCCAGGGAACAGTGGAGGATTGGCTTGAGGACTGAATCTACCCCTAAACAAAGTACTGAAATGATTTTTTTTAAAATAATTGTCTTTGCTATCTACCAAAGCAAACCCACTCCTTCCCAGACGACCTGAATCTGGATATTTTGTAGGACACCGGGAGTGGAGTTTTGCTTCTACAAAACTGGGATTTCCCCCCAGTCTGGGCTCTTAAGGTGGGTCCCATTGTCAGTTGTCTTTTTGGAAATGAGATGTTGTGGATGTCGTAAAGACAGCAAGCCTGTGTTTACAAGCTGGAACAGGCCAGAGTGGCTCTACCAGGCGTTTGCCACTTCAGCTGCAGGGGGTTTGGGGCACGCTGAGTTTAAACTGCCTCCGCTCCTCGGGTTCCCCAGGCGCCCCACAAGCCACAGGGCACCTGGAAAAGCCAATCCTGGGAGGGAGCTGCACGGCCAGGGGTGTGGCCTAATATGCTAATGAGCTTCTGCTGTTGGGTGTGGCCTATTATGCTAATGAGTTCCTGCTGCGCTTTTCTACAAAAAAACGCCCTGTTTCTATAGACTCGGCCTCTGTGCCTCTGCATAAACCCCTGGGGTGTTAACTTTATGTTTTCCTGACATTTTCTCCTCCATTTCTGTCTCTGCATGTCCTAAAACTGCCCCCCAAAGTTTCCAGACTGATGGAATCCAGGCGGTGCTGCATTTCGAAGACCTGATCTCAGTCCCCACTGCCAGCTCCGTCCTGCAGGCTGGCTGTGTGCATGGTGGGAATCCAGGCCTACCTCACAGGGTGCTTATGCCGGGAACCCGACAGAGCCACTGCTTGTGGCACAACCCACTGGCGGTCCCCTGCACCCTTTTGCCAAGGTGCACGGAGCGTAGTGACTTGCCTCCTCAGGTGCAGAGGAGGCTGGGATCCCTGAATCTCAGCTCCTTCTCTGATCGATCTCCCTGGGCTTCCCAGGACCCTGCCCTGCAGGTAAGAGGATGAGCAGCAGATTAGTTTACAGCATAACAAAGATGTTTAAGAGATGCAGTATGCTAATAATAATTTAAGAAAATAATCTGTATCTGAAGAAGTGGGCATGCACACAAAAGCTTATACCCAGAATTAAGTTTTGTGGGTCTTAATGGTGTACGTACACACAAACGCACAAACTAATACCCAGAATTAAGCTTTGTGGGTCTTAAAAGTGTGCAGTTCTCAGGATGTGCCGAATTATAGCTAGGAGATTCCCCAAATGTCAGCCTTCGGGCAATGCCTTCTCTGGGAAGGGTGATTGCCAACCTCCAGGGGAGTCCTGGCGATCCAACTGGTCTACAGACCGCAGAGATCGGCTGGCCTGAAAGGAAGGGCCTCCCTTGGAGGGCGGACGCAAAGGCGCCGCCCCAAGCACCCCGGAATCTCCCGACCTGGAGTTGTCAACTGGCGCCTGCCCTTCCCCGCCGCCCCGTTTCTCCTCCCTCTTTTCGATCCCTTCTTCTTCTCCTCCGCCGGGGTGGGGGCGCTGCGGGCGGGCGGCGCTTGGCCCTCGCGGCGTCCCGAAACCCGAGCCCTTGTTTGCGCAACGCGCGGAGCGGCAGCTGAGCGCCGCCAAAGTGTCTAGACTGGCACATGATGGGCGGGAGCCAATGACTCCGGCGCTCTCCTCGGGGGCCCTGCGGGCGGCGGGCGGGCAGGCAGGCAGGAGGCGGCGGCGGCGGAGCAGCACCAGCACCAGCAGCAAGAGCAGCAGCACACAAAGCGGCCCGAGCGGGCGAGCAGGCGGGGGCGGACCTCCTCCTCCTCCTCCTCGCCGCCGCCGCCACCACCACCACCACCTCCCCCTCCAGCAGCAGCAGGAGCAGCTCCGCGCCTGGGGACGCCCGGCATGCCGCCACCCTCGACGGCGGCCGTGCGCCGCGCCGGCCCCTGACTCGGGCGCTTGGCCGGCGGCGGCGGGGCTCGGCTGGGCGGCCTGCGAGCCTGATGCGGCGGCGGGGGCAGGAGCGGCGAAGCGGCGGCGGCGCTTTCCTGGCGATGCGGCGCGCCTGCTGCCGGCCGGGGGGGAGGCGGCGGCGGGTCTGAGCCCCGCATGTTCCGGTCCAAACGGGCCGGGCTGGTGCGGCGCCTCTGGAGAAGCCGGCTGCTGCTGGGCGACGACGAGCGCGGGGACCGGGCCGGCGGCGGCGGCGGCGGAGGAGAGGGGCCGGCGGTGAGCCGCCGCCGCGGCGCCGTCGAGGAGGAGGAGGCGGCGGCGGCGCGGGGCATGGCGCGCGGCGGCGGCGAGGAGGGCGAGCCCGCCCGGGCGGCGCCGGAGCGGGAGGCGGAGGAGGAGGGCGCCGGCGGCCAGAGCCCGGGCAAGACGACGGTGAGCTGCTGCCTCTTCGCCGAGCGGGAGCCCGACGGCGCCTCCTCGTCCTCCTTCCCGGCCGCCGGGCCCCCCCGCTGCCCCCGCCGCCGCCGCCTCTCGCTGCTGGAGCCGGAGCTCCAGGCCGGCACCTACGCGCTGCTCAAGCGCCTCAAGGAGCGCGCCCTCGACAGCCTCCTGGAAGCCGTCGAGTCCCGCGGGGGCCTGCCCGGCGGCTGCGTCCTGGTCCCCCGCGCCGAGGAGGCCCGCCTGGCCGCCCCGCCGCACCTCCTCCTCGGCAAGCTCTTCCGCTGGCCGGATCTCCAGCACCCGGCCCAGCTCAAGCCCCTCTGCGAGTGCCGCAGCTTCGGCCTCCGGCCCGACGCGCCCGCCATGTGCTGCAACCCCTACCACTTCAGCCGCCTCTGCGGGCCAGGTAAGCCTCTCCGCGCCGGGGGTCGGTCGGGGCTGCTGCTGCTGCAAGGGAAGGGACCTCCCGCCGCCCAATCTGCCACCCTCTGCCTGGTTGTTGGAGCCGTTCAGTGGAGCCTCTGTGGGCCAAGGCAGTGTACCTGTGCGTTCGTACCCAGTGTCAGGGAATCTCCGATTTCGTGCCTTGGAACGGAGTCCCAATGCACCCTCCAAGCTGTGGAGTCCGGTGAGCAAAAAACTCTACTTTGGGAACTCCTGGCATTAAAGTTGTGAGCAAGCAATTTGGCTGCTGTATGAATCAGTTCGCTCTGGAGCCATCCTCCCAGACCTAAGACAAAACTAAATAAGCCAGAGGCTAAAAAACTCTGAACTAGTTCTCACTGACTCATCTTAGAGGGACCCCTGGTCCTGAGCGAACTGAGTGATTGCAGAACCTTTCATCTGATTCTCCTGTGGACACAGCTCAAGTGGGGCTGAAGCCCAGGGACAGGTTCCTGAAGAATGATCTGGGGTAGCCCCCAGGTAAAGGCTAGCGATTCTTTTCAGAGGGTAGATTGGTTGGTATGGAACAGCTGCGTTCCAGACCAGTAACCCCTTAGAAGCCAGTAAAATTTGGGGGGGTATCAGTTTTTGAGAGTATCTAAGGGAAGGAGCTTTGATTCTGGAAAGTGTATACCCTGGAAACCTTGCCAGTTTCTGGGTTCGAATCTTATCGTGAGCCGGTGAGATTAATAAGGGAAGATGCTGACAGAGTTGGTCTTCTAAGAGGAGGGACTGCCTCTTTGGTAGCGTGAGCTTTGGTGCCCTTGGTTTGGACGGGCGGTCAGCCCCCAAACCTGTCTTCTGGCACTAGGTCTGAGGCGTAGAATGTGTGACGTCACAGTAAACTGGTTGGGGAAGAGCATTTGGCAGTGTGCATTATGGGATGACGGCGCACGGTTTGCGTGCCCTGGGTTGCAGCTTCCGTGACATCTGGAGCCCCGGTCCTCCTCCAGGCCACTTTGGCTGGAGATCCTGGAGGTTTTTGCCCTCTTCTGGGCATGGGGCAGGAGTCATTGGGGGTGTGGGGGGGGGGGAGGTATTTGTGGACTTCCTACATTGTGCAGGGGGCTGGACTAGATGACCCTTCCAACTCCTATGATTCTATGATTCCACCGATGGTTCTCTGCTTCCTTGTCTTGTCTCTTTATGCCAGGAATGTTGGTCTAAACTTATTTGGGCCCACGCGTGTAGGGATTGGTGCCGTTTTCAGGCCGCAGTAGCGGTGACTGTTTTGGAGTGAGGAGAAGCTGCTTGCCCAGATGCCCCTGAGGTGGTTGGGCCAGCACCTCCCCCACCCCACCCCCTCAACCTCTTTGAATTGCAGAACAAGCGTCATGAGGCAGCAGGTTGCAGTCTCTGAGGAGCATTCAGACAAGTAGATGCTACTGTGTGAGAAATGCTTGACAGTGGCATCTAGTGAGGTCGCTTGACTGTGCAACTCAGAACATGGTGGATAGAACATGGTGGATAGAACCTGGCTTTGCCTCTGGCATGCGGAAACCGATGCCACAGGCCCAGCTGCCAAAAGTTGGCTTGCAACGTGGGGCTGAGACCGATGTGGAGTTCTGTGAGCAAAAGTTCTACTTTGTGAGCTACTGGCATTAAAGTTGTGAGTGAGCAATTTGGCTACTGAAGAAGTTAGTTTGCTCTGGAGCCAGCCTTCCTGAGCTGAGACAAAAATCTGTGAGCCGGAGGCTAAAAAACGGTGAGCTAGCTCGCACTGACTCAGCTTGGAGGGAACATTGGCAGTGACCATTGCAGGCCAAACAGACCAACGAGAACTTCCTTTGCGGTCCAGGCATGGTTCTGAATCAGTCAATGGAGGGGCTTCGTTGTCGGCCATCCAGCTGAGTGTGGTCTAGACGGAGATTCCAGGGATTGAACCTGCTGCATGCCAAGCAGATGCTCTACCACTAAGCCAAGGCCTGGAATATTTCCCGATATTCTTCTTGAGTACGTAGCCCAGTGAGTTGAAAGGCATAGCCCTGCTTTGTAGCGGCAGTCAGCGATAAGGATATTGGGGGGGTGGATGATTGGGGATGCAAGCAAAAACTTGAGAGTCTTTCGCACGTCTGCGCCCCGATGTTACTGGGAAAGAAAGCGCCACCGAAGTTCATATGATAGAAAAATCAAACAAGGAGCTCGGTGGCACCCTAAAGACCAACAGAACTCAGTGCAAAGTTGGAGTTGGCACCTTTACGACCCAGAAAGTTTAATTCTGGGTATAAGCTTTCGTGTGCACGCTCTGTGTACACACGAAAGCTGATTCCCAGAATTAAACTTTCTGGGTCTTGAAGGTGCCACTGGACTCAGACTTAGTTGCATGGCTTCAGACCAACACGATGACCCACCCGAATCTAAAGCCAGCGCAGTTTATTTCCAAGTCAAGGTGTTTAGGATCAGTCGGTTCAATACTGCTCTGCTTTTGTATTTCCTCTAGGACGCTGGTCAGCTACCAGTTGGGCCCCTTTGGGAGATGGGGTAAGGGGTGACAGGGCGAAACTTCATTCCTCTGTCCTCCCAGATTGGTTTTGCGGAGGGGGTGGAATGCTCGAGCTTCCACTTCTGGCCAGGCCTGTGGCTGCAGTTGCCACTTGAATCCCCCATTTTTGCCTCCTAGTTGGTAACTGGCGGCACCTGGTCGGGCTTCCCATAGTGGCTGGGCAGATTTTGCCGAGGGGCCTCTAGTGGCCGACCCGTAGTCTCTAGAACACGCATAGAGCTTGGCGACTGCTAAAGGTACCCTGGAGCTCCAGAGCTGAGCAGAAGGTGTAGGGCTCGTTCAGGGTCTACCAGCCAGAAAGGTCTGGAGCAGAGCAAAGCTGGCAGTGGAACACCTCTGCACGTCTTTCCATTCTTCCTTTTTTTGGAATAGATCGCAGCTGAAATTAGGGAAAGCTGCTGGGGGTCTATTTATATACGCCGTGTGTTCTCTTGTGCAGCGCAGCGTTAGATCTGGGCATACAAAAGTGCACACGTAGATCGTTGTGATCTGCTTTTAAATTGAAAAAAGAGCTTCGCTTCATTTTACCCTTTCTGTAGGCTTGCACAACGGTGGTTGTGTCGGCGTGATGCAGGCAGAGTGTCTTCCGTTTGTCTGGTCTGGCTGAAACTTGGCAGAAGATGTTTTTGAAGCTAGTGCTGGGTTCAGGCAGTGAAGCGCACCATGTGTTTCTCTGCATGGGCCCCACTGGCGGGGGGAACATCTCGTTTGAGCTCTTTCCTTTATGTTTTGTGGTGTCACTGCCTGTGTTCCCTCTAAGCTGAGTTAGTGTGAGCTAGCTCACAGTTTTTTAGACTCCGGCTCACACACTTTTGTCTTACCTCCGGAAGGATGGTTCCAGAGCAAACTGATTCATGCAGCAGCCAAATCGCTCGCTCACAAGTTTAATGCCAGTAGCTCACAAAGCTGAATTTTTGCTCACAAGACTCCACAGCTTAGAGAGGGAGCATTGGCTCACAGCATTTGTGCTTGTGCGTCACCCATGTGTGATGAGCATCTGTGGGTGAACCAGGGTGGACTCTGGACCTGCTCTGAGGAGGGCAGGCTATTCACCTTTCAAGGGCTGCCAGGTAAACTCTGGGTGTTCGGCCATGTTATGTATTTATTAGTGATTAAATCTGTATTAATGGAGAGGTGTTGGCGCACTCCTGGGGGCAAGGGGGTGGGAACATCAGCACTGTGTTATCCAATTACAGTTAAGAAGGACCCTTTCTGGGCTGGTGGACCGGTTGGCCTTTTGTGGACTCCAAACCAGCGGTGGGTTGCAAGATGAAATGTTCCTCTATAGGATGAAATTCCTTCTGTGAAGGAAGCTGTATGTTTGTATGTGGGGGGAGAGACTTGTCTTTCCTTTCTTCCCTTCCTCGCACCCCTGTTTTGCTCCCTTCTCCTAGGCAGGGATTGGGACTCTTAACGGCAGTTTTGTAAAGCGCCTGACACAAAGAGTGAGCATCACAAAATATATTCAGGTGCCTAGCCGTGTTGGTCTGAAGCAGCAGAACAAAATTTGAGGTCAGTGGCACCTTTGTCGGTCTTAAAAGTGCCACTGGACAGAAATCCCACAGAGTCCCTTTCTGGCTTGCAAACTTTCAGACTTGTTTTCCTGAGCCATCTGGCTTCTAAAGCTTGTTTTGGTTTTTTTTTTTAAAGAAAGACTGTGAGTCTTGGGTTGCAGGATTTGCATCCATGACCTGCACATGTGCTTCCGGCTGGGACAAACATTGATTGCCAGCATGAAGTCCCTGGGGTGGCGGTGAGTGGGTTGCAGGTGGAAACTGGTACAGTGGTTAGTTCTCCCTAGACGATAGGAAAAGGAAAGACTTCTCTTCTGACTTTAGGGTCTCCCTTTGTGGGTGAACTCCTTTGAATCAGAGAGGATGGGAAAATGTCAGAGAACAGGGGATATTTTTATCCAGCTCCGTAGAGAAACCTGTTGTTTTAGCCATGAAGAGAGTATCTGGGAGCTGAGCCGTGTGGCTTAAGTCAACAAAGAAGCAGGCCAAAGTACAGGGAAGATGCCTGATTGGATGTCGAGACTCTAGACTCCAGTTTTGACCCTGCCTCAGTCAAGCTAAGGGTGGTTTCCCCACTGGCCTCCTGTGAAGTCGGCTGCAGTAACCCTCTTGGAGGGTGTGGGGGGGGGGGACAGATCCCCAAGTCCCCCTCTTGACTTTCCTGCAGCCACAGAGGAAACATGGAAGTTTGGAAGAGTCTGGTTGAGAAATGTGAAAACCCAGGGGGCTCTGGCCATCCGTCGGTTAATTTTTGCTGTCGTGATGGGCAGTGCTCCTTCTAAGCTGTGGAGCCTTGTGAGCAAAAATTCTACTTTGTGAGCTGCCGGCGTTAAAGTGGTGAGCGAGTGATTCGGCTCCTGCATAAATTGAGTTTGCTCTGGAGCCATCCTTCCCGAGCTAAGACAAAAATGTGTGTGAGCCGGAGGCTAAAAAACTGTGAGCTAGCTCACACTGACTCTGCTGAGAGGGAAAACTGGTGCTGGGGACCCCCCTTTGGTACACTGGCAGCCCCCTCTGGTGATGGGATCTACAGGGTGCCAGGAGATAAGATTCCACCTCAGTTCTCAACCCTGGCTGCCTGTGAATGAATCCCAACTCAAGCTCTCCTCCCCACTGTGTGCTCTTCCATCCGGGAGATGCTTGGCCTGCTGGCCCCTCCACTTGCTGGGAGAATTGCCTCCTTTCTCCCCCTTGGTGTGGGTTGGCTGGCTCTAGGAGGCAGCCCTGGGCATTTTTGGAAGGCATTCAGGAGGCGTTTGGCAGCAGGGACGGAGAGAAGGGTGTGTGCCTCAAATGGGATGGCAGCTTCCCCTTGGACCAGCCCCCCCCCCCCTTGCAATGGCGTGGACTCGCCCCCATTTCTGCCTGCATTTTGGGAATACCTGGCGCTCGCTGGAGCATGCTAAGAGAATCCTCCCTCGCCAGTGGAGAAGGAGGACCAGAGGCACCTCCTGGCCTCTTTCCCTCCCCTTCCCTCCCGCCACAAGCGCCTTCCTTGTTGTTGTTGTTTGTGAAATGAGCTCTTGGCAGGAAAAACTAGAATGTGACTTTTATTCCCCCCCCCCCTTTCCTTATCCGCTTTGAGTTCAGGGGCAAGAAGATGTCCCCAAGGGGGGCTTGGATTCCAAAGAGAAGTCTTGGGCGGTGGACCGTGCAGAAGGGGCTCCTCCTCTGGAGGCGACTTGCAGGCAGTGCCCGATCCAGCACGTTTCGGTGTGCACGTGCTCTCTCTCTTTTTTGGGGTGGGGGGGGGGGGACTCACAATCCCCAGGAAATGTGCCAGGGTTTGCAGTCTCAATGCTCTGTGGTCTTTCAAGCCCCCCCCCCCCGGTCTCTTTTGCTGTAACCAAACCCATAAAATTGCTATGGATTCAGTTGATGCCGGAGGAGACTTAGCTTTTGGGGGAGGGAGGAAGAGGGGTGGGTGGGAGGAAGAGAGGTCTATAAAATGACTGGTTTCTTGGAGCAGAAGGATATGGGAATTAGAGAGAGCAAGACACACACACACACACACACACACCTTTTCTTTTGGGCCTAGCATTATCCTCTTTCCACTGAGATCAGTTTCGTGTCCTGCTTAAAAAGCCCCCCACCTTTTCTTCCCTCTCTCTCTTTCCTTAGGAGGTTCCCCCCCCCCCCCTCGCTATTTCGGTGAAGAAGTGGCGATAATATGTAGTTTGCAGTTTGGCTGGCGCCAGCCTGGCTGTCAGGGTAGCTGCCTGCCTCCCTTAAAGCCGCAGTGCCTCTTTTCGGACTTCTTTCTCCCGGTTGTTGTTGGGGGGGGGGGGTTTGTTAGAAAAAAAATCAAAAGTACCAAAGCCAGTTCATCTCCTCGACCCTTCCTTTCCAGAAGGGTGAACCAGGTATCTGAGCCTCAATATCCGACTTTATAGGAGTCCCCCCCAACTCTGAAATTGAGACGAAGATGGAAAAATGAAGTCCCAAGGTTTTCTTTGGACATGGAACCTCCTGGATCTCATTAGCTTGGCGTGGGGAGGGGAGGGGGAGCAACTCCCCCCCCCCCATTTTTTCCCGTGTAATTGCAAAGGATATTGAAAGCTCTGCTGATGACCCTCCCTTTCTTTTTGGCGAGAGAGTTTTCTTTAATTGTATTTGTTTTGCAATTCCGATTCCTCCTGTTTTTGCTTCAAATCCATTTGCTTTGTGTCTTTCCTACAGGGAGTGAGTGAATTCCCCCCCCCCCCCCAAAATATTACTGGAACACCGAGTACCGTGTTCCTTGTAACAAATGCGCACCAGCTTGAGTGGAACTGGCGTTGCTGCGGCCACCTCCAAGGGAGCAGAGCTCTCCAAAAGCATGACAGCACAATCGGGGAATGTTTCTACGACAGAATGAAACCGGGTTTACTCTGCAGACATAACCCAGTTTGGGAGCCCTGGAATGTGGAGCTCTTTAAAACTGACTAAATGCCTTGGAACTGAGAAGTTCTAGGTGCCCATGAGATCTACAATTCCCAAGTTTCCTGGGGGGTGGGAAGAATGGAGGGTGATGGCGAATGAAGGAATGGAGCCACGCAGCGGCTTCTGCCACCTGGTTTCCACCTGATAAAGAATATCTAGCAGACCATCCAAATCACCCAGTTCCTGGGAAATAATGAGGGAGGAAGGAAGGAAGGAAGGAACTCTGTGTCCATAGAGGACCATCTAAAATTTCGTGATACTTCTGGGCCTCGCTTTTGAGCTTCTTGGGGTGTCGCCATCAATGAGACTCCATCTGATTCCAGCCCACCTCTTGCATCCCTTAGTGTGGTGGAAGCGCAATTTCTCTCTTGTGCCGGGCAAACCATTCAATGGTGTTAACGTGAGTCCTTTTTCTTTTACAGAATCTCCGCCCCCTCCTTATTCTCGGCTGTCTCCGAATGATGAACAAAAGCCGCTGGGTAGGTATCACCTCCGTATAGACTCTTCTCTGGAGATGGCAGGGCAGAAATGAGACCATCGTTTATGTCTGTGGGGTTTGTCAGCGCCTTAAGTGTTCAGAACTAGAAAGGTGTGCGGCGGTGGCGGCAGGTGCTGGAATGTGCTTTGCTCGGCGTGGAGGGGGAAATTATGGTGTTCAGGCATACCTACAGTAGGGCGACACAGAACGCCAGTGGCAGTAGCCCTCGCTTGCTAGATGGCACGGTGGAAGTGCAGAAATTGGGGTTGAGTGTGGAATGCTGTTTCTGGCCGTTTCATTAAGCAAAGAGCTAGGAGTGAGTTTCATTGTTGGCCTCGGAACACCTAGGCCGTGTCTCCACAAGCCTTAGTGAAGAGATGAGGCCACCTTAGACTGAATCAGACCGTCGGCTCATCACCCTCAGTCTTGTCTACTCAGACTGGTAGCATCTCTCCAGGATCTCTCGTTTACTTCCCTTCACCTCCTGCCTGGTCCTTTCAACTGGAGATGCTGCCGGGGATTGAACCCGGGACCTTCTGCATGCCAAGCAGAGGCTCTTCCACTGAGCCATAGCCCCTCTTTATAGTTCTCCAGGGTCTCAGGTGGAGGTCTTTCCCATCACCTCCTGCCTGGTCCTTTTAACTGGAGATGCTGCCGGGGATTGAACCGGGGACCTTCTGCCTGCCAAGCAGAGGCTCTGCCCACTGAGCTAGAGCTGAGGTGTTGAATAGCAGAGTTCTGCCATCCTCCCCTGCTAGGAGATGCAAATAAAAGTGAAACACCATCAATGCTTGTTTTCCAGACATACATCTTTGAATGCCCATCCCGCGACGTGGGTTTTCAGCCAAAGCAGTCCCAAGGAGAGTGTTGCCCTTCCAAACTCATTGACCTCAGTGGACTTAGGAGGGCATAGCTCTGTTTAGGATTGCACTCTTAGCTGTTTCTGCTACCTAATCTGGTGCCATTGCTTGGCGTGAGGTTCAAGCACTCTCACATACTTCCTTGTTGATAGCAGGGATACCTTTGCCAGTTTGGCGTAGTGGTTAGGAGCGCGGACTCTAATTTGGGAGGACCGGGTTTGATTCCCCACTCCTCCACTTGCAGCTGCTGGCATGACTTCTTCCAGAGCTGTTCTCTCAAGGGCAGTCCTCGAAAGAGCTCTCTCTCAGCCCCGCCTACCTCACAGGGTGTCTGTTGTGGGGTGGGGAAGGGAAAGGAGATTGTAAGCCGCTGTGGTCAGAAATTCAGGGAATGATGAAAGTGGTATCTGTGGCACCTACTCAAAAAGTACCTTTGCCAGCGGAACAGAGATGGGGCAACCCCACTTAAAGCCCTGTTTTCCCAGACGCTTTGGCGTGCCACTTCCCCCTTTCCTGTCCTCCTTTAAGGACTTCTGTTTTTTAGGGAAAAAAATCAAAGGAATCCTGGTCAAAGAGACTGGGCATGAAATGGTGACCTACTTAAAAACTGGCAGAACCCAAGGGCGAGTCACCTTCCAAAGTATATATTGTCGTTGAGGAGTTTAAACATCGTCCTTGGGGGATGTGATACCTGGCTCGCCATTTGGCAGCTGTTCAGGTGGACGGAAATCCCGGGCAAACTCGCTAAATCGAGAGTCGGGCTGAGATGACGGAGCGCTGAACTTTGGATCGCGGGCTTGTGTGCTCGCGCCGGAGTAAAGGGTGAGGCAGAGTTGGACGAAAAGGCGGGAATGCAGCCGCGGCTGGAAGGAAGAGGGGAGCACCCCCCCCCGGTCACCATTGAGGTCAAAGCGCCCGATCCTTTGAGCTGGTTGCCAAGAGCGTCCCTGTAGGGAATTTAAAAGTGGAGCAGCATCTTGGTATGTTTTCTAAAGCAGTGACTGGAGTCCCACAGCCCATCTTGTGGGATAAAAAAAGGGTTGGGGGTACAGGGGATTCTCTGTAGATCTGGCACAGAATCCTACATTAGCTGTTGCTTGGGCCCTTTCAAGGCAAATCCCCTGGTCACAGCAGGAGCCTTACCGAAGCAAGAACAGGGTGGTGGGAGACAGTTCGTCTCAGGCCCGTAGCCAGGATTTTGTGGCTTGCGGGGCAGTTTTTTTTTCTGGTGGGGCTGGAGTTCTCAGTGCAGAACAGCCCAATAGGAAGCTGTTGCCCGGATAGATCTCTAAATTGCAAGCTGTCAACTGCTTTAGATGACAGTTCTCAGCGGCTGCAAGTTAATCGCTTCCGCCAGCTGAAGCAACAATTCTGAGAACAAGCCGGCAGGTGTGTGGGGTGTGTGTGTCTTCTAGAGTCAAGAAAGCTAACACGCAGCAAAACTCCCTTCAAGGAGACCAGCTTCTCGACACAGAGTTAGAAGGGATCCTAGAGGTCACCTACTCCAACCCCCTTGCCCAGTGCGGGAATTAGTCAACTACAGCACCCCACTCTGCTTAAAAAAGCACAAGCCTTTAAAAAATGTTTTGAAATTATTGAAAATAACGTTTACAGGAGAAATTCTTGTGGGGCTGTGCTTTTAAGAAAGGGGGCAGAGCTTGATTGGTCTCTGTGTGTCCCTCCTGTAATCTGTTTTGGACCCGGACTTACCCTTGTACCTCCTAAAGGTGAATGTAGCCCCTGGAAACTGGCCCACACCTGCTCCCGGTGTTGCTTGAGCCTCAAAGCAGAGATCTGCTCAATTCCGGTCCAGTAACGCCTTGGAGACCGAGAAGATTTCCAGGGTGTGAGCTAGGAGCTTTGACTCTTGAAAGCTCCTGCCCTGAAAATCTTGGTTTCTAAGGTTCTGCTGGGTTCAAATCTAGCTGTTCCACCGCAGAGCAACACAACTGCCTTCTGAAACTTTTTAAAAAAATCTAGATTAAGATAACTCAGAACATCAGATCTGTCTCCAACAAAGGGATGAAGGGAGCTTTGACTCTCTAAAGCGGGGGTGTCAAACATGCGGCCCGTGGGCCGGATCAGGTCCTTGGAGGTCCCCAATCAGGCCTGCAAGGCCCTGGCTGTTTCCGACTTTCTGCTTTATGCCAGGGCTCTCCTGGGTGCAACTGGGTTCCCTCCCCCTTTCCACTGAATTCATGCCCTCATGGTCCAGTCTTTCTCAGTAAGAAAGCAATGTGAACTATTTTAGAGGAGGAATAACAACAAGCCAGTGAGGTGGATTAGGCTGTGAGTGTGTGTCCAGACCAAGTTCACCCCCTTTGTAGGAAGCTGTAATTTCTTTGGAGAAGAGTATAGTTTTGTAGACAAACACATGGCTGTCCATCTGTGTTAGGATGCCTTCTCATGTTCTTAACCAGCACATGAAGCATGTGTACAAAAGGTAGCAATGCCCAGCCATTTCATGTTTTCCCTGGGTCCTAGGGTAGGAACACTGAGCATGAGATTTCTGTCATAAATGTCAATAAATCAAAAGCAGGTTTGTAGCTTACAGACACACACCTGAACAGCATATTCATGATTGCTACAGCATAGACCAGGGGTGGCCAACCTTGCTTAACGTAAGAGCCACATAGAATAAATGTAAGAGCCACATAGAGATGTCTGAGAGCCGCAAGACAGGAACAAATATCACACACACGTTTTTATTTTTAAAAATATGCAAATTTGCTTTTTATTAACGTTAAATGGGACTGCCAAAAATAAAAACAAACGAGGAAAACCGGTTATTGATAATGATATTACTTGTTTGCTAATGATATTGAGAGAGAGAGAGAAAAAGAGAGAGATGGAAAGAAAGAATTAAAGAAGTGGAAAGAGAGAGAGAGAAACTAGGAAAGCAAATAGATGGGAGGGAGGAGGGAAGGAAGGAAGGAAGGGAGAAAGAGAGAAAAAGAATGCCTCCCCTTTGCTTCCCCAGCCGCCCTGCCAGGAGCCGCACAATATGTGTGAAAGAGCCGCATGTGGCTCCCGAGCCACAGGTTGGCCACCCCTGGCATAGACATTTTGATGCAGTAATTCAGAGCAAGAGGTGTCAGTTATCAGAGACTGTTAAATAGACAAAATATTGCAAGATTGGTAGTGTTTTAATCAGGCTTTATTTAAAGTTCAAAAAATCTTTAATTGTGTGTGTCTGTGTCCTTTATAAAGTTTATATATATCTCCGCTACCTGGCATTACATTTTATGACACACACGGCCTGTCCAAACAAGGTCTCATTTATGTCAGATCCGGCCCTCATAGCACAAGTGTTCGACACCCCTGCTCTAAAGCTCCTCCCCTGAAAATCTTGTTGGTTTCTAAGGTGCTCCTTGAATCTAGCTGTTCCACTGCAGACGAATGCTGCTGCTCTCTGGAACTACCATTAAATCTGGACTCCCTGGTTGTCTTCAGTTCCTTCCTTGCATTTTACAGTGAACTGAATGGGGACTTTGCTTTTCAGGCTGGTGCAATCGCAAAGCAGACAACACGCAACCCATTCCGAGCTGATCTCGGAACAAACGTTTAGAGCACCATTTTAATTAAAGGGGCCTAAGTGCAGGGTGGTGGGGAGGAAAGACCAACAAAGGACTTTTAACTTGTTAAAACAAAGTTTTCTTCGTTTCAGCAGGGGAGGGAGGGAGGAAGGAAGGAAACAAGAATAAACAGCTTCAAGAATTTTAATAGTGATAATTAAGTATAGTAACCACGAATTGTTTGGAGGCTTAATGTAACCTTATCCCCAGAGCGCCAAGTTCCTACTTGTTTCATTCCCTCGACCTTGATTGTTTTTTGAGGCGCTGTGATCTGCTGGCTTCGCTACGTCAGGAAAGCAAAGGGGGAGGTTGATTCGGGGTCTGGCGTTCACCTGAGCGGAGGCGAGAAGAGTTCGTTAGCTTCCATCAAGGCCGTTCAAGCGGACGTGCCCTTTGCCCGCAGACGTGCCCTTTGCCAGCGAAGAGTGCTTTACTTTGCCCTCTTCTCAAGGAGGGCAGTGCCCACTGGAATTGTGGGACCGTCATCTCTCCAAGGTGTGTCCCACGCTCCTTTTCTAGTTGGTAAATTGGGAAGTTCTGCCTGCTTAGGTAGAATATCCGTAAGGACAAGCAGTTTGGGAGGAAAGTCCTTCTGAAGATGGGCTCTCCCTGCCTTCTCCCCTTGCACTGTCGGAGGGTCATCTTCCGTTGCCGGAGAGAACCCAGTCAGTTTCTTGGCCATCTGAAGGAGCTTTGAGTGGAAAGGCCCGTGAGATGCACGGTGGGTGTAGAAGACCAGCCATGAAGCTGACCCAACGCACTGGAGTTTATCGTAGTGCAATAATGCACAGTACTGTGCGGCGGAGATGAAGGGTTGTGTCCGCAGCATCTGAGCAAGAAGGGGCTTGGTATGCTTCAGTCCACAGCAGGTGGGGAAGGGTACCTTTTCCCATGCAAAGCTGGCTTAGCCATGGAGCCCTTTGGTGGACTACCTAGCTGCAGTAGTGCATGCCTCCAGGCAGTGGCTCTCAAAATTTGGGAAGTAGCCCACTTTTAGACTGACTGTCTTTTGGGACCTGCTCAGAAAGCAACCTGATGCTGCTTTCTGGCTCCCCACAACAGTCTCGCACTGAACTGGTTTATAATTCCAGTTTCAGTTTTTATCGGTATATAGTGCTAGGGAGCCAACGGGTTTATTTCACGCGTTCTGCCAAGGGAAACGCAGATTTGCCGTCCGGAGCTCCCAGATCACCCCCTCGGTCCTGACCTCATGACCCACCAGGAAGAGAGTTGTGGCCCACTTTTGTTTTTAAAATTGTATTTATTTGTTTCATGACATTTATGAATCGTCTAATCCCTACGAATGTGGGGCTCTAGGCGATGGACAGGTTTAAAACTCTTAAAACCATAAAACCGTATCCGACATGTTATACACAGTTAAAACAAGTGGCAAATTCCGTGTGTTGTAGTTCCCTCCCGTTCCTGGTCTGTGAGTGCCTCGTGGGCCCAGGGAAGGGGTGACTCCCAAGGGATAGGAGATTCAGGTAGGGTGGGATGTCGGCCATGACACAGTCCATCGCTGTCCTCAACCGAACGCCTGACGGAACATCTCTTTCTTGACCCACAATTTTAGAATCCCTTTCCTAGTGACATCTAAACCAGATTACTGTAAGCCGCGCATAGATGGGGCTGGGAAGAAGAAGAAAAGATTGGATTTATACCCCGCCCTCCACTCCCCAAGGGAGTCTCAGAGCGGCTTACAAACTCCTTTTCCCTTCCCCTCCCCACAACAGACACCCTGTGAGGTGGGTGGGGCTGAGAGAGCTCTTTCCCAAGCTGTCCTTGAGAGAACAGCTGGTACAGAGCTATGGCTTGCCCAAGGTCATCCAGCCAGGTGCAAGTGGAGGAGTGGGGAATCAAACCCGGCTCTCCCAGATTAGAGTCTTAACTACTACACCAAACTGGGAACAGCAGCTTAGAGCTCAAGGGCTGCAGTGCCGTCATTGGCTTCCCATGAACATCTGGGCCCGGTTCAGAGAGGTGTGATTGACTGTTGAATGGCCGGTGTTCAGGGCACATTACGGATCTCCTCCCATAGGAACCTACCGGAGGCTGAGTTCTTCCTTAGAAGCTCCGCTGTGTGTGACCCCCCCCACTCCCCCAATCACAGGAGGGTGGGCTGCTAGCTTTGGGTTGGGAAATACCTGGAGATTTTGGGAGTGGTGCTTGGGGTGTGCAGGGTTTGGAGAGGAGAGGGACGTCAGTGGGGTATCATGCCATAGAGCCCACCCTCCAAAGCAGCTGTTTTCTCCAGGGGGACAGCTCTCTGTCGTCTGGAGACGAGCTGTAATTCCAGGAGATCCCCAGGCCCCGCCTGGAGGCTGGCATCCCTAAATAGAGGTCCCTGTCCTTTTTTTGAGCCTGCAGGTACCTTTGGGATTCCGACACGGAGCGGTGGGCCCAGCCACAAAGTGGCTGCCGCAGGAGGTGGCGCCAACCACAAAACGTTAGGGAGCGAAGTTGTACGTGTCTCCAATAGCACCTCTTCAGCGTTTCAGCCAATCAGGAGCTCTGCTGGGCAAAAGCCTCACTAAGCCCCGCCCCCCTTCTAAAAGCATTTGGCGCGTGCCGAGAAAGGTGTCAGCAGATGCCCTGGCGCCCGCGGGCAGTGTGTTGAGGGACCCTGAAGTAGAAGGAACCCACTGAGGGTGGTTGCTTGCCTTCCACAGAAGGTAACCCATAATTTGACCCAGATAAGAACAAAGCAGGAGTTCAAAGTGATTTGACAATTTCCTTGAGCGTATCCAGTTTGTGTGAATGTGTCTTTGCTCTCTGGTTGGGCAGCAACTCGCACCACACCCTTGAGCAAAACAGGGCTCCTCATATCATGTCATAATTGTCTGTCTTTCTCTTCTCTTCCCCAGATCTTTCCGATTCCACATTGTCCTACACTGAAACGGAGGCCACGAACTCTCCCTGCGTCACACCCGGAGAATTCTCAGGTTGGCAGGCGTTCTAATTTCTTGAATCTGAGTGACCCTTTTGATGGCCAGTTTTCAGCAGGCTGGTTTTAGGGAATAAACTGCTCAAGCGTTGATATCAAAAGTGGAAACCGAGAGGCGATGACGGTCCTGGTGAGGGGTCTGCAGCCTCAAAGTGAGGCCAGAGGTTTGGTTTGATGGCCTTCCTTGTTGGGGATCTCTTGAGAATTCATCTTGTGCCATCTTGCCAGGTTACGCAATGGCCCCTGTTGGGTCGGCGTCTCTACTCCATTTGAAGTGGGGTGTTCCCTTTTGCAATAGTCTCTCCTGTTTTGCAGGGCTTGGATTTGCCCGAGGGAACTTCTGACGATCAAGTTCTCACACTCCGCTTGTGGTTTGTTGTGGAACCGAGTGTCTGGAAAGGCGCAGCTCATTTTAATCCATCCTGGCTGCTTTTGTGTGTGTGTAAATGCACAGCATCTTGCACACACTGCTAATATTTGGTCTCCTACCCGCCATCCACTCTGTTGCAATAAGGTTGCCGTTTGCTAAAGCCAGAATTAGGCTGGAGGGGTCTTCATTGTCTCCCTGATGCCAGAAAATTGAAATATGTTGTTGTTGGCAGAACACAGGAACAACTGGTAAGGAAGAGGGCCTTGACGGAATTGTCTGTTGTGCCGTAACAGTTCTGAGGTTGGGAGTTGCCAACTGGGGCCAGGCTGGGTCCATTCACCATGGGGCTTCTGACTGCTTTACTTGGTGCTTTCTAATACCCAGTTGGGGGTGAAGAGTTAGCTATGCTTTCGTCGCTGTGTTCTTGATAGGTGCAGTACGTTATCTTGAACATGGGAGGGAGAGGTTTAAGTAGCTGGCAACTTACTGCTCTTGGGCCAAATCGGGGCATTTCTTGGTCTTGCTGGTATCCTGCGCCTGTTCAGGTGACTGTTGAGCAATGCTCCCTCTCAGCTGTGGAGTCTTGTGAGCAAAAAAACTACTCGGTGAGCAACTGGCATTAAAGCTGTGAGCGAGCGGTTTGGCTGCTGCATAAATCAGTTTGCTCTGGAGCCATCCTTCCTGAGCTAAGACAAAAATGCATGAGCTGGAGGCTAAAAAACTGTGAGCTCGCTCACACTAACTCAGCTTTGAGGAACACTGCTGTTGAGACCCTTTCTATTAGAAAGAGCTGGAATCTAGAGGTAGAACCTGCTGTGGAATTCCTCGTGTGGCTTCCAAGTTACCGAGAAAGAGTGCAGAAATCTGCAGCCGTCTTCAGTTCTGCTTTTGCTCAGAGTAGACCTCGCGCTAACCCCGAGGGATGGGGAGGAAGTTCTGGGGGAGCATCTAGAAATTTGATTCTGTTGTGTAGGAATTTGAGACACTTTTCTGGCCCCACTTCCTGGGAAGGCGCTTGTGTTGTTGGGCTGGGGCCTAGCTCGTTTTGGCTTCTGACTCAGACGTGGAGTTTCAGTAAATTTAGTTTCTGATGCTGAAAAGGCATGGATATGATTTTTAGCAGAGGAGCGTTGTGCTTTCAACGCTGAAATAATGTCTGGACTGATCCAGGGCTGATTCTCTCTCTCTCGTAGAGAGGAAAATACAATAGCTGTCCACGGTCAAAGCAAAGGGGGCGGGTGTGGATTAGGTTCTTTGGTATCGGAGCTCTTGCCGAGCAGACTGGAAAAGAAGGGGGGTTTAAACTTTTTCCTCGAACAAAATAACTATCACTTTGTGACCAAGATTGCAGTGTAATTGGATATTCCCATCTCCTACTGTGGAATTTGAAGTGGCGCAACCTCTTCATAAGAGTGTAATGCCGGTTATTTATCTTTCCCCAGCGGGCTGGGATTACATATATAGGATAAACGACTTGCTGTAGTTAACCCCCAGCTCTCCGAATTGCGGTGGTGTTGAATTCTTCGGGGCAAATGGTGAGAGATTTCCAGGGACTTCTGTGCCTTTGAGAACGGTGTACGAAACTCGTTCTTGTTGCTGGGCCGTAAATAAATCCTGGGGGCACAGCCCTGCTGGAACCTCTGCTGTACAGTGAGAACTTTCCGCTGGGAAGTTGTCCGTCGCAAACATCGAACTCTAGAAACTTGACCCGAGAGCCGCACTTCTTGAGTGACTGAGGTGTAGCGTGCCAATGCAGGGAACCACTGGCCAGCTGCTCTTCAGCGCCACCACCGAAGATGGTCAGAGACCAGTATTGCAGTTACCAGCTCAACAGGGATCAGATGATGCTTGGAGCCAATACAGCTTCCCCTGGCCCTCGTTACTTTTTTATTTGTAAAATGCCATGCACACGGGTGGCAGGCAATGCTCCCTCTAAGCAGTAGAGTCTTGTGAGCAAAAATCCTACTTTGTGAGCTACTGGCATTAAAGTGATGAGCGAGCGATTTGGCTGCTGCATAAATCAGTTTGCTCTGGAGCCCTCCTTCCTGAGCCAAGACAAAAATGTGTGAGCCAGAGGCTAAAAAAGTGTGAGCTAGCTCACACTAACTCAGCTGAGAGAGAACACTGGTGGCAGGCTATAGATCGTGATGGGGTCCACAACGTCGTGCCTTTCCTGGCGTCTGCCAAATGTTTTTAGGAAGTGGGCAAAGCCAGGCGGAACTTTGCCCAACAAGGGTTCTGATGGAACAAAGTCAGAGTCCAGTGGCACCTTTAAGAGCAACAAAGTTTTGTTCAAGGTGTGAGCTTTCGTGTGCAAGGCACACTTCGTCAGACATTGAAATGGAACCACAGTACAGATCATAGTTGTCTATATAGAGGGTGGCTTGTTAAATTAGCATGCAAAATAATGAGGATGTTTTTAACAGATAAAAACAATGACAAGCTTTGTTTCTGGTTATCATCTGTTTGGGTTCACCTGGAGGGAAAGAACAACAGAGGTAATAAAAATGTCAGAACTGGAGATTGGTGCACTCTAAATTGTGAGAATTTGATTGGCTGTGCAGATTTTAAAAAAATCTTGCAGCTAGCTGCCACCACAGCACAGGGATCTTCACTGCGGGACTGAAGCTGACTGGCGGCAGCCATTTTGTGGCTGACTCCCACCTCCTGTGGCAGCCATTTTCTGGCTGCTCCTACCATATTGTGTCAGAATTCTAATGGTGCCTGCAGATTCCAAAAGGATGGGGACCCCTGGGTTATAACAGGACAGGTCCCTGCTGTGAAAGGGAGAAAACACTAGAAGGGAGGCAGAGGCCAGGGGAAGCAGGTTGGCTAAGAAATAAATCTGGGAGAAGGAACCTTCGGGGGACATTGGCAAGACAGTTCTGCCAAGCCGGAGTGGCCAGTGTGGTGGCTAGGGATGCCAGCTCCAGGTTGGGAGAAGGGAGGGACCTTAATGGGCTATAATGCCATAGAGTCCACCTTCCAATTCCAAAGCATCCATTTTCTCTGGGGAAATGGATCTCTGTAGCCTGGAGATGAGCTGTGATTCTTGGGGATCCCCAGGTCCCACCTGGAGGGTGGCATCCCTAGTGGTGTCCAACCCCTGTTGTGGGGGGGGTGGGCCTGTCGTGTGGTTTCAGAGGGCATCCACACCTCTGCCTTTGAGGAGAGAATGGCAGTTTTGTGCGAGCAGTTCCGTCCCGGTCCGATCTTTGTTTGGGGCGTCAGATTCCCCGTTTCCGGTTTCTTAGAGCAGTCAAGAGACTTACCGATCCTGGGCTGAAAGGTCTCCTCGTCAAGTTAGTGGGGTCTTTTGCCAAAAAGTACTACTTCAATGCAAAAAAACACCCCCCCCCCAAACATTCTGCAAGCACCATGGTCAGATGTTTTTATGTTAAACAGTTTTTTCCTCCATGGACCTATTTTGCTGACGGTAGATAAAAAGTGTATTTCTCTTTGACTTCACTTTTAAAAAATCCTTTACCCTGGTGATCGTCCCCCCCCCCCCCCCCGCCCTATATGGCCTGTATGATTCTCTGAACCTTTCAGATGAAAAAATCTCAGCAGCAGCAGCAGCATGACAGAGCAATTTTATTTCTTTCTTTAAAAGAGGGACGGAGAGCTCCCCCCCACCCCCATACTAACATTCCTTCCCTTTGTTTTTGTGAAACTCTTAACTCTTTTTTGGAACTGGAGGGAAACCCAACTTTGCAGGCCTGCGAAGCTAGAGGCAGTCTTCTTTTTTCTCAGTGGACAAATACAGCTGCCTGCCTGCCTGCCTGCCTGCCTGCGCGATTAAGGGGGGAAATCGGCTTTGATCCCCCACTTGCTGACCGTGGGTCAGTCACAAGTTCTCTCAGAGCTGTTCTCTCAAGGGCAGTCCTCGAAAGAGCTCTCTCAGCCCCACCTACTTCACAGGGTATCTGTTGTGGGGAGGAGAAGGGAAAGGAGATTGTAAGCCACACTGAGACTCCCAAGTGAAGGGCGGGATATAAATTGACATGGTTTTTGTGGATTCAGGTGGCTGAAGCAGCAGGACAAAATTTGAGTCCCGTGGCACCTTTAAGAGGTTTTAGTCTTTGTGGGGCAGCTTTCACGTGGCCCCTTCACATTTCACTGGTGTGGTCAAAACCCCACATAAATGCAAGCCTATGATGAATGGAAGAGAAAGCACAAGATGATGCAGGGAAAGTTGCAGCCCTTTTCTTCCCTTCTGCTCCTTGGGTCTTACTTCATGCGAGGAGAATGGGGAAAGGGACTGGGGGGGCACAGTAACGCTTTTCTTCCCCTCTTTGCATGCTCTGCCTTTTGGTGCTATTCGGAGCCTCTGTACCTTGGATGCAACTTTCTTTTGAAGAGAATTTCTGGGGTTGATTTTAGCAAAAGTTAGGTATGTCCTAATTGCCCTGTCTGGGGGGGGGAAGAGAAGTACAATTCATGCCATTCGTTGGCCTTCATATTTCCCTTGTGCAAATGTGCTTTGAAACATCAGAAGAGCCCTGGTGGATCAACCAGAATGATAAAGGGGTTTGTGGAACACTTTCCCTATGAAGAAAGGTTGAAGCGCTTGGGGCTCTTTAGCTTGGAGAAACGACGGCTGAGGGGTGACATGATCGAGGTTTATAAGATTATGCATGGGATAGAGCAGGTAAAGAAACAGGTACTTTTCTCCCTTTCTCACAATACAAGGACTCATGAGCACTCAATGAAATTGCTGAGCAGTAGAACAGATAAAAGGAAGTACTTCTTCACCCAAAGAATGATTCATACATGGAATTCACTGCCACAGGAGGTGGTGGCGGCTACAAGCACGGATGGCTTCAAGAGGGAATTGGATAAACCTATGGAGCAGAGGTCCATCAGTGGCTATTGGCCACATGGTATAGATAGGAACTCTCAGTCTGGGGCAAGTGATACTCTATATTCTTGGTGTGGGGGTGGGGGCAACAGTGGGAGGGCTTCTGGTATCCTGGCCCCACTGCTGGACCTCCTGAGGGCACCTGGTATTTTTGGCCACTGTGTGACACAAGAGTGTTGGACTGGATGGGCCATTGGCCTGACCCAACATTGGCTTCTCTTATGTTCTTATGTAGAGCAGTGGTCCATCGGGTCCAGCCTCCTGTCTCACATATTGGCCAACCCGTTCCTCTGGAGAGCCAGCAACAGGGCACAGAGGCCGAGGCCTTCCCCTGATATCACCTTCTGGCCCTAGGATTCAGAGGCTGACTGCCTCTGAATGTGGAGGTTCCCCTCAGCCACTATGGCTAGTAGCCATTGCTAGACTTATCCTCTCCAAAACGGTCTAATCCCCTCAGGTCTCAATTCCACAAAGCTGTTATAACGTTTGGCTTTGAAACCTAGTATAATGGCTTCCCTTATTTTCCCCCCTCAGGTTCCGTATCATCTTCCTTTAAAGGGGTGGGGGGAGGTCCTACGCAAAGCAAGTTAACATCCTTGTAGCCAAAACATTCCATTTTCCCCATGCCGGTGGGTGGGAACAGAATAAGGTGCTTCAGGTTTATCAAAAGTGTCTGTGATATAACTTCTTTTGGTTGTGTCTCTGAAGTGGTGGATATCGGGTGGATTTGAGCAGCTTGAGTGTGTCTCCGTCTTGAAAGTTTGCTTTGTTCCGGGGCGAGAGTGTCGGTCTTGTACTGTGCAGCGGCAGCTATGCAAGTTTGAAAAATGATGCATAAATTTTCATTGAGCAAAATAGTTCTCTTGCGTATCTGTTATGGCATTAGAACGGGCTGGAACATAGCGTCAGAATACATGGGCGGAATTGGGAGGTGGTGGGATGGGATGGACCAGCAAAGGCCCTTCCCTGCATGAAGAAGAGGAGATTGGATTTATACCCCGCCCTTCACTACCCAAGGGAGTCACAGAGCAGCTTACAATATCCTTCCCCTTCCCCTCCCCACAACAGACACCCTATATGAGGCTGGTGGGGCTGAGAGAGCTCTCCCAAGAACTGCCTGTGAGAGAACAGCTCTGAGAGAACTTGTGACTGACTCAAGGTCACACCAGCAGCTGTATGTGGAGGGGTGGGGAATCAAACCCGGTTCTCCCAGATTAGAGTCTTTGCTCTTAACCACTGTACCAAACTGGCTCCTCACAAATAGAGAGCTGGTACAAGAGGAGGTCTTAGTCCCGATTTTGATGCGCTTGTTCTTTGATTCCATGCCATTGTTCATACGAGGGGGGTATTCAAAAGAAAAGAAGAGAGTGGATTTATACCCTGCCCTTCCGTCAGAGTCTCAGAGCGGCTTACAATCATCTTTCCCTTCCCCTCCCCACAACAGACACCCTGTGAGGTAGGTGGGGCTGAGAGAGCTCTTTCGAGGACTGCTCCTGAGAGAACAGCTCTGACAGAACTTGTGACTGACCCAAGGTCACCCCAGCAGGTGCAAGTGGAGGAGTGGGGAATCAAACCCGGTTCTCCCAGATTAGACTCCGCGCTCCTAACCACTACACCAAACTAGGGAGACCGAAGTTTTAAGCCACTTTGGGGTCCCCCACTGAGTAGAAAAGTGGGATATAAATAAATGCAAAAAATTGCAAATGTGTCATACACAGGTCCCTGATTATCTTGGGATTGCTCTGGGAAGATAAACTGGAGGCAAAAATGGTTCGGTAGTGGAGAGGGGAGAAATTACTGCCCCTTCCCAGAAATAAAGCTTTTGGCCGAAGGGTGGTTGCTACAGAACATTCAGCTGGACCCTTGCCTTGAGCGTTGAGTGCCAAAACCCAGGTTTGCAGCTGCATAATGTGTGAACGGGTTCTATGGGCAGCAGACTGGTTTGGCTTAGAAGAAGAAGAGGAGGAGATTGGATTTATACCCCGCTCTTCACTCACTTGGAGTCTCAGAGCGGCTTACAAACTCCTTCCCCTTCCCCTTCCCACAACAGACACCCTGTGAGGTGGATGGGGCTGAGAGAGCTCTGAGACAACTGTCCTTGAGAGAACAGCTGGTACAGAGCTATGGCTTGCCCAAGGTTGTCCAGCAGGTGCAAGTGGAGGAGTGTGGAATCAAACCCGGTTCTCCCAGATTAGAGTCCGCGGACTTAACCACTACACCAAACTGACTCTCTTAGTGTTGGGTTTCCTCTGAACAAGAAAGGGAACCGCCTGATCCACTTATTTGCGTGGGTGAGTGGGTGTTTCAGGGACAGAGGTTTGAAAGTTGGATGTGGCACATTTGCCACCTTTGAAAATGAGATCAGTCACCTCAGAGAAGCGCTGGTCTCTTCTGGGAACCCGTTGAGCGCGATTCTTTAGAGTTACAGTAAGTGAGTGACATGTCTTTCCCCCCTTCCAAACCCTTAACGCTGCCTGAACGGGCAGGAGGTGTTTATAAGTTTTGCTTCCAAGCGGTGTGACCGAGTTTTTTCCACGGAAATAACTTATTAAATGCGCTCGTCGAGGCGATTGAAGTCGGCCGGATTCATCAAAGGTGCCCCCTGGAGTTGCCTGAATCCAAACGCAGCTTTTTTGGAGAGCGCCGGGCGTCTTGGAAGGTGGGGTGGCGTGGGGGGAAGCTCTGCTTTGGGGAGCCAGGG
Organism: Lepidodactylus listeri; assembly: GCA_029233225.1. NCBI lineage: Eukaryota > Metazoa > Chordata > Lepidosauria > Squamata > Gekkonidae > Lepidodactylus > Lepidodactylus listeri. Next base: position 4,824,798 of record JARCFY010000021.1, on the reverse strand, counting down.
ATGGTGGGAGGGAAGGCAACCTGGAGGGTGGGGAGGAACTTCAGAAAAACATCAATGATTTCCGAGCACTTCTGCTGACCGACGGCCCTCTGCCGTGGAAACACTGGCTTGTTTGTGTGGACTTGACTCGGAGAACGCAGCATCTGCCATTTCTGGTTACACCGTCTGAGACTTTGAACAGCTCAGGAACCTCAGGTTTGGGTTACTGGCAGAGCCGTTTGAACTATTTAACGGGAAATATTACTGTTCTGTTTCCCCCCTCCCCTTCCAGGGATCTTTTTTTCCCTTCAAAAGGGCTAGAATGTTTGCAACAAGAAAATTGGTCCTTTGCGGGTGGAGACGGTTTATGCCGGTGAGCGTGACCAGAGCTCCCTTTAAGTTGTGGAGTCTGGTGAGCAAAAATTCTGCTTTGTGAGCTACTGGCATTAAAGCTGCGAGCGAGCGATTTGGCTACTGCATAAATTAGTTTGCTCTGGAGTCGTCCTTCCTGAGCTAAGAGGAAAATGTGTGAACTGGAGGCTAAAAAACTGGGTAAGCCAGAGGCTAAAAAAACTGAGCTAGCTCACAATAACTCAGCTTAGAGGGAACACTGTACGTGACCCTTTTCCCACGAACCTGCTCAGCACCACAACATATTTATTTACTTTACATGCTGCCTTTCTCCATAGTGGGGATGCAAAGCCATTTACGTCATTCTCTGGTCCTACATTTCGGCCTCACGACAACCCCGTGAGGTAGGTTGGGCCGAGACCATGTGCCTGGCCCAAGGTCACCCAGCAAAATTCCATGGCGTGAGTGGGGATTGGACCCTGGGTTTCCCAGATCCTAGCCTGACACTCTCAACCAGTACACCACACCAGCTGCTGAACATAATGTTTGCAGTGTTTTAGTTTTGGCAGTGGGAAAGAGATGGCATGGTGAAAAGCAGAACGGAGCAGACAGGATATTGGAATGGGAGGACTCCCTTGAGCCGAGCGGTGGCGGAAGCCAGCAGAATTTCCACCCAAGAGCATCACCAGGCGTTTTCTTAGGTTGTCTTTCCACACAGAACAGTGACTTCCAGTAGAGAAGAGAAGAAGAAGAAGAGAAGAGATTGGATTTATATCCCGCCCTTCACTCACTTAAGAGTCTCAGAGCGGCTTACAAACTCCTTTCCCTTCCCCTCCCCACAACAGACACCCTGTGAGGTAGGTGGGGCTGAGAGAGCTCTTTCCCAAGCTGTCCTTGAGGGAACAGCTGGTACAGAGCTATGGCTTGCCCAAGGTCATCCAACCAGGTGCAAGTGGAGGAGTGGGGAATCAAACCTGGGGAATCAAACACCAGAGGGGGGTTCCCGGCTAATTCAGTCCTGAACCCGAATCTGAGCAACCCTCCCAAGTCTCCTGACGTTGGCTTTTCTCTGGGCTACAAAACCAGAAGGTTGCTCTTGATTCTCCAGGCAAGGGGCGGAGGAGAAGAAGAAGTGTGGAGTCTCCTCTGGAACGGTATACCCCTCATCCTGTTTTTCGACAGTTTGTTCATGAGAATAGGTTCAGAGGGTAGGCATACCAGTTTGCGGTAGAACAGCTAGATGTGAGGCCAGCAGCACCTGAGAGACCCACGTGGTTTTCAGGATATGAGCTTCCGAGAGTCAGAGCTCTCTTCGTCCGATAAGAGAAAATGCCCAAGGGGAAGAGAATCCCCCAAAGAGATCATGGCTTACCACAGCCTGATTGGCCCCCATTTCAGAGCTGCTCCAGGTCGTAAGTTGTCCATGATGGTGTGACCCGATTGTGACTGGGTAAAAGTTGCTCATCTAGGGACGCTTCAGTCGGGCCGGGTGCCCCAAGCCGTGGCAGGGGCCGAGGCACACTCTGTGTCACATATAGAGTCTCACGGCATGAACGGTCGACTGACTGCTGACTGACTGGTTGGCTCCCCAGTTGTCAGCAGACACTCTTGGCAGCCATTTTGTGAGAAGCAGGCCTGAATCCACTCCAAGGGGACGGCAGGCCGCCTTTCCGGTGTGTTCCTGTGGCGGACGACAGGCCTAGCACATTTCTTCCGGCAGCTGAATTGAGCTGTTAAGGGAATAAGGGTTTCTTCGCAGTGGGGAATTGGCCGTCCTGCAACTAGGATCCCTTGTTGTCTAACCTTCACCCAGTTCGTCTTTGGGACCCTCCTTCAGCAAACGGGTTGGAAAGAAAGCGGTTAATCCGAAAGAAGATACGGACCTAAAAGAGAATACACCGAGAGGGAGGTCTGGAGTAAACCCATTCCAGATGAGAAGAAATTCCATCGTCGCGGATGGCGGTTTAATGAATGGAAATGCGCGGAGTTGATGTTTAGCTTTTGTGCAAGAACAAAAGCGCTTTGCATAGAAATGCCCGTCTTGGCTGACCTTTGCGAGTTGCAAAACTCTGGATCCGAACAGCTCTCTTGTTTGGGAAGATGTATTTCTTTGCGGCCAACAAAGCAGCTAGAATATATTAAGATCCTGTTCTGCTAGTTCCTTCTCGTGCTTTTGGTTTGAGGGCTGTGGGGGAGGGATGGGTAGGTCCCTTCATGCATCTGCTCACCCGGGGACTGTTTCCACTCACCCCAGGGAAATGTGGCTCAGTGTAGAATGCCAGGTTGGCATGCAGAGGGTCCCAGGTTCAATCCCCGGCATCTCCAGTTAAAGGACCAGGCAGGAGGTGATGGGAAAGACCTCTGTCTGAGACCCTGGAGAGCTGTAAAGAGGGGCTGTGGCTCAGTGGGAGAGCCTCTGCTTGGCACGCAGAAGGTCCCAGGTTCAGTCCCCGGCATCTCCAGTTAAAGGACCAGGCAGGAGGTGATGGGAAAGACCTCTGCCTGAGACCCTGGAGAGCTGTCAAGAGGGGACGTGGCTCAGTGGAAGAGCATCTGCTTGCCATGCAGGAGGTCCCAGGTTCAGTCAAGGCACTTAGGCAGGGCGGCCTTGGTGGTGCCATCTGACGAACCCGTTGAACCCACGGTTGCTGTTGTCCTGGGGAGGCTTGCCAGCCGAAATCTTCCACAGAGACCGGCTTTGAAGTCCGTGCGACATCTTGGCACACCCTGGCATTAGGAGCAGCAGTACCTGCCAAAGCAAACAACACCGAAGATCCCGAGGCAGATAGCTCATGCGTAATTTGCATCCAGGAGACGACGGCGCGGGATAAGGATCAGCAGCAGTGGCGGCGTGTTGGCGGTTGCCTTTCCGTGGCGCTTTGTTCTTCGCTGGTTTTGTAGCCCAGAGAAAAGCCAACGTCAGGAGACTTGGGAGGGTTGCTCCGATTCGGGTTCAGGACTGAATCAGCCGGGGACCCCCCCTCCTCCTTCCACCTGTCCAGTGTTCTCCCATGCTCACCTTGGCCTCTCCAGTGTCCCCTCCAAGCTGAGTTAGTGTGAGTGGGCTCACAGTTTTTTAGCCTCTGGCTCACACCTTTTTGCCTTAGCTCAGGAAGGACGGCTCCAGAGCGAACTGATTCATGCAGTGGCCAAATCGCTCGATCACAACCTTAATGCCAGTTGCTTACAAAGTAGGACTGTTGCTCACAGGACTCCACAGCTTAGGGGGAGTATTGCCAGCGACAGATGGCCTTTGTCTCTCTGGAGGGTGGACCTCTGCAAGAAAATTGAAGTTTGATGCTGTGGAGATGCTCGGTTGTGACCCCAAATGTTCCTGTTTTCACATTCCCCTGCTGTTCTCCCCCTGTCTGATCCATCAGGGCCTGCTATCCATACTCCCTCTGAGCTGTGGAGTCCTGTGAGCCCAAATTCTACTTTGTGAGCTCCTGGCCTCAAAGTTGTGAGTGAGCAATTTGGCTGCTGCATCAATCAGTATGTTCTGGAGCCTCCCTTCCTGAGCTAAGACAAAAATGTGTGAGCCCGAGGCTAAAATACTGTGAGCTAGCTCACACTAACTCAGCTTGGTGGAAACACTGCTTGCTGCATTTCCAGAAGAAATAGGGGCTGGTTTATGTTATGGGGGGACACGTTCTTTGCTTTCCATCCTATAATGATGGTAATGATCACACCTTCCCCCCTTTTACCACTGAAAACTAGTTCGGGTTGTTTTTTAGATGCCGGTGTCGCGTTTTTCCTGGGCCTTTTTGCATTAAAAAGGCATCTAGGAATACAGTTATTTTTCAACAAATGCTCTTTATTTATTGAGCCCAGCTGTGGCGTGTGTGCTCCGTTTCTTTCTGGTCTGCAGAGAATGGGGAAAACAAGCACAACAGTTAGGAAACTGTTGTGGTCAGTCTGGGGCAGTTAGGAAACTGTTGTGGTCAGTCTGGGGCAGTGGAGGGCTGTCCCTAGGATTGCCAACTTTAGTTTGGGAAATTCCTGGAGATTGGGGAGGGGGTGGAGCCTCATGAAGGTGGGTGAAGGGAGGGACCTCAGCAGGGTATAATTACATAGAGCCCGCCCTCCAGAGCTGCCATTTTCTCCAGGGGATCCAATCTGCATTGTCTGGAAATCAGCTGTAATATTAGGAGATCTCCAGGTCGCTCCTGGAGGGTGGCAAACCTGGCTGTCCCCAAATCCGGACTTTGTGCCTGCTCAGGCCAGGGGTTGGATCCAGAGAAAGCAGCCTGCTAATGCAAGCTAATTTGCCCCAGTTTCCTCTTTCTGCTGCACACTCCTGGTTTGCTGTTCATGCTGTGTGTTGGCCAGGCCAGGGCTAGAAGGGCCTAGAGCAGGGGTGGGCAGATTGCGGCCCGTGGGCCACATGCGACCCGCCACAGAGTTTTTTGCAGCCCGCCAAGACAGCCAAGACAATTTCCAACTTTAGTGAAACCATGAACCCTCCGGAAAAACATAAAATCGATGATGAATGTCGATTTTAATGAAGAATGGACAAACAAATATTTCTTTGGTAATACAGGGAATAAAGCAGTGTGTTTACTATGTCATGAAAGAAATGTTTAATGCTGTGACATCAGTTGACTTTTACAAACCTTTGCTGAAAAATTTCCATGTATGAAGAAATTTGCTGGGAAAATGTTCGCTATATTTGGGTCTACATATATTTGTGAGCAAAGTTTTTCTTGCATGAAGATCGACAAGAGTAAATATAGATGCTCTTGGACAGACATTAACTTGCAGGCTGTGATGAGAATCTCAACAAGCAATCTGATTTCAAAAAATTGTAGAAAAGTGTGATAGGGTACATTTTGTCTCACTAAAGTGATTCTAAAATTAAATGTGCTTGCAGCTATAGATGATATGAAATGAGCACAGTAAATAAATTGAATAAAACTACCACTATTTTATTTATATTTATGGATTTTTATGATACAATTTATACCTTTTCTGAAATGCAAAGTTAAGTAATGAATGCAATCATTTTAAAAGGTGCGGCCCTCCGCTAACCTCCGCTCCCACAAAGTGGCCCCCGAGCCAAAACAATTGCCCACCCCTGGCCTAGAGGCTTCATACGACTTCCCAGTCACAGAGAAGGGTGTTGTGGAGTGGTCTAAAGAGAACTCTTGGCAGTGTTCCCTCTAAGCTGAGTCAGTGTGAGCTAGCTCACAGTTTTTTAGCCTCCGGCTCACACATTTTTGTCTTAGCTCAGGAAGGATGGCTCCAGAGCAAACGAATGCATGCAGCAGCCAAATCGCTCGCTCGCAACTTTAGCGCCAGGAGCTCGCAAAGTGGAATGTTGGCTCCCAAGACTCTACAGCTTAGAGGGAGCATTCTCTTGGGCTGAATAGCCCCAGTTCACTAGGCCAGGTTCCTGGTTCAAGCCCAACTGACCTGGTATTTCTTGTTGTCCCCTTTAATTTCTCAGCACAGACTTGTGTGAAAGGGAGAGAAACTGAGAACTGTTGCCTTGAACAGCATTCTAGCTGGGTTTAAAAAAAACAAAACAACCCGGGGACTTTTGCTGTATGGAACAAAACGGATGTGACATCCCCCCCCCCCCCTGCAAGATAGATCCATCTGGGCTTTTACCGCAGGTGCCCGAGAATCATTTGTGCCAGTCTGTGTTGCCTTGATTATTTCCCCTTTTGCCAGTCCCACGTGCCTTCTGCATCCTGGCGGAATGAAGTGGCAGCCCTTTCCTTTTAAGATCTAGACAAGAACGTGTTTGTGAGGCAGTCTGTATTGACGGCGTAGGGAACCGTGGGTCGAAGACAAAGAGGTGTTCTACGCCCGTGGGCGACTCAGTCGGTTCATTCTTGCCCTGGGCTGTTGTCTCCAGACACCCTCCTGCAGCTCCTCTTTGGAGTCCGTGGCTAAAAAGGAACACAAACACTTATTGACTCGCATCCTTGTAAACGTCTCTGTTTTGGAGATGAATCCTGAATGAATGCCCTTTTATCCTCCTTCACCGAGAACCGGATGATGCTCCGCGTGGCTCATAGGTGCCTCTGTCAAACTCAACAGGAACACAGAAGTGCCTTTTATGTGGAACTTGGCAGATGAGCTGGAGGTCATCAGTAGGCCGAGAAGCGGGGCGGAAGAGGTGCTGAGCAAATTCCCCCAGCCTGAATGGGGCCTGGCCTCTCCGTTCGTTTGCCTGTTTAGTTCAATGTGTGGCCTGCCCTGTCTCAAATCCCAAGTCTCGTGCAGACCTGGCTGAAGGCATTTCGCAAGCCCGTGCAACTGCAACATGCTATCCCAGGGATAGTTCCTAGAAGAATGCATCTTCTAGGCTGGCTTTCTTGGACTCCCAAGATACTGGAATGTATCTTCTAGGGTGATCTTATTGTACTCCCAAGAAGATGGAATGCATCTTCTAGGATGGCTTTCTTGGGCTCCCAGGATGCTGGAATGCATCTTCTAGGATGGCTTTCTTGGACTCCCAAGATGCTAGAATGCATCTTTCAGGGTGATTTTATTGTACTCCCAAGAAGATGGAATGCATCTTCTAGGCTGTCTTTCTTGGAATCCCAGGATGCTGGATTGCATCTTCTAGAATGACTTTCTTGTACTCCCAAGATGCTGGAATGCATCTTCTAGGCTGTCTTTCTTGGACTCCCAAGATGCTAGAATGCATCTTTCAGAGTGATTTTATTGTACTCCCAAGAAGATGGAATGCATCTTCTAGGATGGCTTTCTTGGAATCCCAGGATGCTGGATTGCATCTTCTAGAATGACTTTCTTGTACTCCCAAGATGCTGGAATGCATCTTCTAGGCTGTCTTTCTTGGACTCCCAAGATGCTAGAATGCATCTTTCAGAGTGATTTTATTGTACTCCCAAGAAGATGGAATGCATCTTCTAGGATGGCTTTCTTGGACTCCCAGGATGCTGGATTGCATCTTCTAGGATGACTTTCTTGGACTCCCAAGATGCTAGAATGCATCTTTCAGGGTGATTTTATTGTACTCCCAAGAAGATGGAATGCATCTTCTAGGATGGCTTTCTTGAACTCCCAGGATCCTGGAATGCGTCTTCTAGAATGACTTTCTTGGACTTCCAGGATGCTGGAATGCATCTTCTAGGCTGGCTTTCTTGGACTCCCAAGGTGCTAGAATGCATCTTCTAGGGTGATTTTATTGTGCTCCCAAGATGATGGAATGCATCTTCTAGGCTGGCTTTCTCAGACTCCCAAGATGCTGGAATGCATCTTCTAGGATGGCTTTCTTGGACTCTCAGGATGCTGGAATGCATCTTCTAGGATGGCTCCATTGGACCCCCAAGAGAGCTGCACTCTGGCATCTGCTGCAGCATTGGAAGAGATCTTGGGGCTCACCCCCTTCGATTGCATAGCACAGTGTCACTAACATTGGGGTACCAGGCTTTTAGGCAATTCCTGGCAATGCCCACCACTGCCTTAGCCACTGGGAGGAACCGGCAATAAGGAAATGTCTGGCACACTTCCATCACTTCCGTTTTGAAGCAGAAGTGACATGGGATGCTGTAGCATTTCACAAGTTCTGTGGCAAAACCATAGACTTTTTAAAAAAAATGCTAGAGCCACCCTACCATGTCACTTCTGGTTTAAACCGGAAGTGACATAGACACCCTGGCACAGTGCTGTTTCAACAAGCCCCATCCCCACCCCATAGCTCCTGGGGGGTGACCAGCCACAGCCTGGCCACCCTACCCTAGTGCCATGAGGAAAGCGGCAGCCATTTGACCTGGCTTTGGCAGGTAACAATAAATTCTCATTTTTTAAAAAAAACAACCCTACAATTTAACCAGGCTGCAATGATTAAGCCTTGCAGACTTTTGCTGGCTTAATTGTACTCCCAAGAGACAGTTTGCTGCGAGCGGTGAAGGCTTTGCAGAGCACTTCCATAAAATGTTCTGGTTCTTAGTCACAAAGGGAAGGGAGGCCATAAATACGGACCAGGCTGTCTGTCCTGTTCCTACCTGCCTAGTTTACCCTGAGACCATTTGAGAGCAAACATCAGGTGACGAAGAGACAGCGTCATGCGCCCAAAGGGCTTTGTCACGGGGCAGATCCCTCTGTTGTAGAGAAGGGGCCACGGCTCAGTGGCAGACCCTCTGCTTGGCATGCAGGAGGCCCCAGGTTCAATCCCTGGCTTCTCCAGTTGAAAGGGCCAGGCTCTGCCTGAGACCCCGGAGAGCGGCTGATGGACTGATAGTATGGTTCAGTAGAAGGCAGATTCCTGTGATCATGTGTGCAGGTTCCGACATCAGGGTGCGCCTATGGCTTGGAATTGGGATGGAAGTCTCTTGAGCAAGAAGCTAGCAGTAGGGGAAAGTATAGCTGGAAAAGAGTGCAGAGGTCGGGGGACGCTGGTTAATGTTTGCCATCCAGGGAATAAAGGAGAAGATGTCAACCTTTTTTTTTGCTGTGAATAGAAAAAGGAGTTAAACGCAGACACACTCCCTCTTGGGTTTGCATTCTAATTTGGAGAGACTCAGGAAGTGCATTCTGAAATCTGAAAAGTGTTTTATGAATCCGCTGGGAATACCGGGGGGGGGGGGGGGGGGGGAGAACCTGACAGTAACTAGCCCCCCTTTCCAGTAGAAGAGGGTTCTGTATTCTGCCGACCGCCAAACATTTACAGGGTTGGCCCAGCGCCTGCCGACCGGCCAATTCCGGCAGGCCGCGTCCTTCCGCTTTCCTGCTTTTGGAAGTAATTTTCAAAATAATAAATAAAGCGAACCTTGTTTTACAGTTGGGAAATGCTCTTGGACGTAACTTGCCTTTCTCTGAAAGCGGGGTGTGTGTCTCTCCCCCCCCCCCCCCCCGGTCAGTTTGCTTCTTCGCTGACTCAAATGTTGTGGAAAGCATTGGCTAACTAGTTCTGTGGAGTGTTTTGAAGAGCTCTCTTTCCCCAGGATGAGGGCAACTGAATGCTGGGAATGAATGCCCATGTCAAAATGGGCGCGTATCTTGTCCGTGGAGTTGGGCAGAGGGCGAGCTCGGCAAGGGTCACTTGGGCTTGCTTCAGGGGGGCGAACAGCGGAGTTTCAATTTGACGATGTGCCAGCACAAATCACTCCTGGGGGGCATCCCTTTTGCCTTGGCCAGCATGTCCTTTAAACTGGGCGGAGGTGATTCATGCAGCAGGTTGACCCACCAAAATGCCCCACTTTGTCTCCTGAGCCTTCTGTTCTTTGTAGCTGTTGCTTTCCCCCAAGCCATGGGTTTTCTCAGGTTTGTCACCCAGACTGACTTGTGCTCCATCTGGTTCTTGGAGATGAAGAAGAGGAGAAGAGGTTGGCTTTATACTCTGCCCTTCACTACCCAAAGGAGTCTCAGAGCGGCTTACCATCTCCTTTCCTTTCCTCTCCCCACGACAGACCCCCTGTGAGGTAGGTAGGGCTGAGAGAGCTCTTTTCAGATCTATCCTTGAGAGAACAGCTGTGCCAGAATTATGGCTGACCCAAGGTTACACCAGCAGATGCTGGTGTAATCAAACCCTGTTCTCCCAGATTAGAGTCCGTGCTCTTAACCACTACACCAAACTGGTCCCTAAACAATCCTGGCCTTTCTCTTTGTCCGATTTAAGCCTACAAAGGGGTGCAGTGCAGGCCTTCAAAAACGCCAGCAGCCAACCAGTTTCCTCACTGAAGCGCTGAGGCTCCGAAGTTTGTAAGGTAAAGATCCAAAGTGTTCTCCCTCTGAGAGGAGGACATCTTGATGGGTGTTTCCCACCCTATCTGTAGGGAGGCAGGAACTAATTCTTCACTTCCTGTCCTCTGGTGGGAGACGCCCCTTCAAGCCAGTTCTGTTCCTGCCTCAGTAGGGAGAGCAGCACTTAGTGGCCACTCGTGCCTTTTTTGTACTTTCACTTTCCATTCTTCTTCATACCTTTTCAAACTTTTTTCAAACCTTTTTTTCTTAAATGTTTTTTTTTTCAAAAAACGGACGTGGATGATTGCGCAGGCGCCATTCTGAATTGCCCCGATCCCGGGAGACCACAGAAAATGGCGGCCCAAGGCTACGGATCGGCTGTCGCCGCATCCATAAGCCCAGACATGACTAGCGACGAGAAGGAAAAGCGCGCCAAAAAAAAAACGGCCCCAGAAAGACGTGGATGATTGCGCAGGCGCCATTCTGAATTGCCCCGATCCCGGGAGACCACAGAAAATGGCGGCCCAAGGCTACGGATCGGCTGTCGCCGCATCCATAAGTCCAGACATGACTAGCGACGAGAAGGAAAAGCGCGCCAAAAAAAAAACGGCCCCAGAAAGACGTGGATGATTGCGCAGGCGCCATTCTGAATTGCCCCGATCCCGGGAGACCACAGAAAATGGCGGCCCAAGGCTACGGAGCGGCTGTCGCCGCATCCATAAGCCCAGACATGACTAGCAACGAGAAGGAAAAGCGCGCCAAAAAAAAAAACGGCCCCAGAAAGACGTGGATGATTGCGCAGGCGCCATTCTGAATTGCCCCGATCCCGGGAGACCACAGAAAATGGCGGCCCAAGGCTACGGATCGGCTGTCGCCGCATCCATAAGCCCAGACATGACTAGCGACAAGAAGGAAAAGCGCGCCAAAAAAAAAAACGGCCCCAGAAAGACGTGGATGATTGCGCAGGCGCCATTCTGAATTGCCCCGATCCCGGGAGACCACAGAAAATGGCGGCCCAAGGCTGCGGAGCGGCTGTCGCCGCATCCATAAGCCCAGACATGACTAGCGACGAGAAGGAAAAGCGCGCCAAAAAAAAAACGGCCCCAGAAAGACGTGGATGATTGCACAGGCGCCATTCTGAATTGCCCCGATCCCGGGAGACCACAGAAAATGGCGGCCCAAGGCTGCGGAGCGGCTGTCGCCGCATCCATAAGCCCAGACATGACTAGCGACGAGAAGGAAAAGCGCGCCAAAAAAAAAAACGGCCCCAGAAAGACGTGGATGATTGCGCAGGCGCCATTCTGAATTGCCCCGATCCCGGGAGACCACAGAAAATGGCGGCCCAAGGCTGCGGAGCGGCTGTCGCCGCATCCATAAGCCCAGACATGACTAGCGACGAGAAGGAAAAGCGCGCCAAAAAAAAAACGGCCCCAGAAAGACGTGGATGATTGCACAGGCGCCATTCTGAATTGCCCCGATCCCGGGAGACCACAGAAAATGGCGGCCCAAGGCTGTGGAGCGGCTGTCGCCGCATCCATAAGCCCAGACATGACTAGCGACGAGAAGGAAAAGCGCGCCAAAAAAAAAAACGGCCCCAGAAAGACGTGGATGATTGCGCAGGCGCCATTCTGAATTGCCCCGATCCCGGGAGACCACAGAAAATGGCGGCCCAAGGCTACGGATCGGCTGTCACCGCATCCATAAGCCCAGACATGACTAGCGACGAGAAGGAAAAGCGCGCCAAAAAAAAAACGGCCCCAGAAAGACGTGGATGATTGCGCAGGCGCCATTCTGAATTGCCCCGATCCCGGGAGACCACAGAAAATGGCGGCCCAAGGCTGCGGAGCGGCTGTCGCCGCATCCATAAGCCCAGACATGACTAGCGACGAGAAGGAAAAGCGCGCCAAAAAAAAAACGGCCCCAGAAAGACGTGGATGATTGCACAGGCGCCATTCTGAATTGCCCCGATCCCGGGAGACCACAGAAAATGGCGGCCCAAGGCTGTGGAGCGGCTGTCGCCGCATCCATAAGCCCAGACATGACTAGCGACGAGAAGGAAAAGCGCGCCAAAAAAAAAAACGGCCCCAGAAAGACGTGGATGATTGCACAGGCGCCATTCTGAATTGCCCCGATCCAGGGAGACCACAGAAAATGGCGGCCCAAGGCTACGGATCGGCTGTCGCCGCATCCGTAAGCCCAGACATGACTAGCGACGAGAAGGAAAAGCGCGCCAAAAAAAAAAACGGCCCCAGAAAGACGTGGATGATTGCGCAGGCGCCATTCTGAATTGCCCCGATCCCGGGAGACCACAGAAAATGGCGGCCCAAGGCTACGGATCGGCTGTCGCCGCATCCATAAGCCCAGACATGACTAGCGACGACGGGCAGGAGCTTCCCAATGCCCAGGTCGCACACCAGCCCCATTTGGGAGACACACCAGCCGAAGGTCTACTCGTGAGTAACTCCGGAGACGGAGAACAGCCTATTTCCCCTGCCCTACTCCTGGCCCTTAAACAAGCAGGGAGGAGGTATTGATCATCCGCTCATGGGGGGCCCCTTGTCACCAGGACCAACCCCATAGAGAGGTGCCAGACAGGCACTACCAAGAGGGCGAGGAGGAAGACAGACCTCGCTGGCCCACTAAAGCAGCTAGGAAGGAACTTTCCTACCCCGGCTGGGTCCCTCATCACTGGATCCCACCTAATTATGAGGACAGTGATACTGGGGTTACCGGGGAAAGAGAAGAGGCTGAATTCCTCTCTGAGGAGGAGGAGGAAGAGGACTTGGAGGTTCCAGAGCCCTCCCTGTGCTTCTTTAAACCTGAAGAATATCCTTACCTCCTCTCCAAATCCCTGTCAGCATTAGAGTTACAACCAAAGCTGCAGGGAGAGGACCCAGCCGGATCCTCAAAAGCAGATGGCTCCAGACCCAGAGGGAGCAAAGACTACTTCCCCAGGACCCCAGGGGCAGAAAAGGTCTTCCCCTTCCCAGAATTTCTAATAAATCAGCTAGTCAAGGAATGGTCCAAACCCATGGCAAACAAACGCTGCCCACCTAATGTGAGAAAGCTCTTTACCTTACCATATTTTATTAATAAGCTTGTACAGGTCCCTCTAGTGGATGCTCCTGTTATTGCGCTCCAGACTTCGGGTCTTCTTCCGAGGATGGCGTTGGCCTGGTCAGAGACAGTCTAGACCGCAAGGCCAAGTTTGCACTCAGGTAAGTGCATGAAGCCTCCGTTATGGCCATCAAAGCATCCGCTACAGCCACAGTCGTGGGCCACACAGCCATTGCCTGGTCCAGGAAACTAATACAGCTTATCCCACTGTCTAGTAAGCGTCTCACTGAAGGAGCTAACCACCCTCTCGAGGCCTCCTCCTTCTCCACTGATGCTACGCTCGATGCCAGGATTTTTCCTTCCAGGGCTCTGGCTTCAGTGGTGGCTGCCAGGCGTACCCTCTGGCTCAGGGCCTGGCCAGCGGACCTGCGCAGCAAATCTACCGTCACTTCTTACCCATTCCAAGGAGATTGCCTATTCGGAGATTCCCTAGACAAAATCCTAATAGAAACTAGGGACAAGAAAAGGCGATGCCACATACCCTGGGCAGGCCTGATAGGAGGGGATTCGGAAATTACCCTTTTAGTTCCCAGACGACACCATTAGACCGCTTTGTTCCCTCTCCCCTGATCTAAGACGCCTCCAAGCTACAAAAAACGATAGAAGCTGTCCAACACCTGTATACCATCTCAGCCATAGAACCTGTCCCTATCCAGGAATGGGGACAGGGAATTTGTTCCATTTTCCTTACTTTTCCCAAAAGGAACGGCGGCTGTAGAGCGATACTGGACTTAAAATACGTCAACAGATTCGTAAAACTAAGACGCTTCCGAATGGAGACCCTGCAATCCATCTCAGGGGCTCTACAACCGGGAGAGTTCCTTCCTCCATCGATCTCATAGAGGCGTGTCTGCACGTCCCCATGTTCCCGGGTCACAAGAGGTTCCTCCGATTCTTCGTCCTAAGCCAACATTGGCAGTTCAGGGCGCTCCCATTCAGACTCTCCACTGCTTCAAGAGTCTTTTCCAAGATCCTCATCCATCCCATTGCCCTCCTTGGGGAACAAGGCACCCATGTCCAGTGTTCCCTCTAAGCTGAGTTGGTGTGAGCTAGCTCACAGTTTTTTGGCCTCTAGCTCGCACATTTTTTGTCTTGGCTCAGGAGGGGTGGCTCCAGAGCAAACTAATTTATACAATAGCCCAATCGCTAGCTCACAACTTTAATGCCAGTAGCTCTCAAGTAGAATTTTTGCTCACAAGACTCCACAGCTTAGAGGGAGCATCATGTCTATCCTATCTAGACAACCTGCTGATTCGCTCCAGCTCTAGAAACAAAGCGCACAAAGACACTCAGGAAACCATCTGCTGCCTGAAAGCACACGGCTTCCTTGTAAACCTCCAGAAGAGCTCCCTGAACCCCTCGCAGTCCCTAGAGCACCTCAGGGTCATCTTAGACATGGTTCGGAACCGCATGTTCCTACCTCAACACAGGCAGACAAGATCCGCTTCTTCACACGACAAATCATCACGGCCACACAATCCACCCTGATGTCCCTGGCTAAACTACTGGGCCTCTTCATCTCCTGCATGGACTCCGTGCCCTGGGCGCGCCTCCATGCCAGACCACTACAGTAACTCATATGGCCCTTCCAATCCAGGATAATGCAAAAAACAGGACCTCCCCGTGTCAGTCCCTCACCTAGTCAAGGCCAGCCTATCCTGGTGGATCACGCCATGAAAGAGGGGCTGCAGTGGCTCAAGTGGTTAAGACGCTGAATTGCAGACCAGAAGGTGGGTAGCTCAGCAGTTCGAGACCTGAGTGCTGCATGACAGGCTAAAAGCTTGAGCTCAGGCATTCTTAGCGTTGAGTTCCACAGGCCTGTGGCCAGCTTCCTCTCATGCCTGCCCTCTAGAATAAAACCAACCTATATCTATCCCAGAGGAACAGCTTCTATGTCAAGACTGGAAGCAGATTGTCAAGGATGCCAGCCTCCTGGGATGGGGCGCAGTCTTCCTCCACCTCCCTGCACAGGGATTATGGTCCAAGGAAGAACAACTTCCGCCCATCATCCTGTTAGAGCTTCGGGCCATCCGCCTAGCCCTCCTCCACTCCAGGGAACAAATCGCCGGTCATCACGTCCTCATCAGGACAGACAACATAGTGGCGAAGGCATACATCAATACCTAAGGAGGATCCAGATCCTCAGAACTCCATCGAGAAGCTCTGAAGCTCCTGTCCTAGGCAGAACGCAACATACTATCTATCAGAGCGGAACACATCAAGGGCTCGCTGAATACCAGAGCGGACTGGCTCAGCTGTCAGACACTACAGGAAGGGGAATAGTCCCTCAAAGAGGACCTATTCAACCTCATAACATCTCACTTCAGACGTCCGATGGTGGACCTATTCACATCTCCACTCAACCACAGGGTTGCCAGATTCTTGATACTACCATCAAGCAGCAGAAGAGACGGACGCCCTGGTCTCCCAATGGCCCAAGGGTCTCATGTACGCTTACCCTCTGACTCCGGTTTTACCAAAGCTCCTCAGAAAAAATCAGAGAACAACAAATGGAGCTCATAGTGGTAGCCCCGTATTGGCCAAGAAGACCTTGGTTCTTGGAACTCCAGAGCATGGCAGCTGCCCTGTTACACTCCCAGTATCCCCAGACATGCTGACCCAGGGCCCCATCTGGCACCCAGATCCTGCATGGCTCCGTTTGATCGCCTGGAAGTTGAACGGCAAAACTTGCTCAGCTTAGGCTACTCCAGACCAGTAACAGACACCATGCTAGCCTCTCGGCACCCTTCCACCAAGAGGATCTACAATGCCACCTGGCAGGCCTTCGTTCGCTGGTCCAGGAGAAAGAAGCTCAACCCGTTACACCCACACTTGTCCAGTGTTCTGTCCTTCCTTCAGGACGGTCACGACTCGGGTCTGAAGGCGTCCACTCTCCGCTGTCAGGTAGCTGTCTTGGTAACCGTAGTTCCCAGAGTAGAAGGCTGGACCCTGTCCAGACACCCTCACATCCACCATTTTTCTGAAGGGTGCATCACTTAAGGACCCACCGGTTCCCCACAGGTTCCCCACATGGAAACTTAACCTGGTTCTCTCTGCAGTAGCCAAACCAGCCTTCGAGCCAGTCCAAGAGATTCCTCTGATGTGGCTGCGAATGAAAACCCTGTTCCTGGTAGCTGTCACCTCCACCAGAAGAGTCTCCGAGCTTGGGGCCCTCTCCGCCAAACCGACTCTTTGCACCTTCCATAAGGACAGAGTAGTCCTCACTATCGGCCCTTCCTTCTGCCCGAAGGTCAACTCAAGATTTCACCGCTCACAGGAGATCTGCCTACCGTCCTTCTTTCCGAACCCTACCCACCCAAAGGAAAAGTTGTGCCACTGTCTGGACGTCAGACGTTCACTTAAAGCCTTCTACATCGCACCAGCTCCTTCTGGAAGACGGAATCATTATTCATCTCAGTCTCACCCCCCAACAAGGGCAACAAAATGTCCACAGCATCCATCAGTGCCACTCTCAAAAGATGTATAGCAGAAGCCTATAGGGCCCTCAAGATACCCCTCCTCCGGGTATCACGGCCCACTCCATCAGAAGTGCAGCGACTTCCGCAGCCTTCACCAACCGAGCCTCGGTGGAAGTAACCTGTTGGACAGCCACATGTCTTCCATTTCTACCTTTGTCAGGCATTATAAGACCGACTTCTACAACTCGACCAATGCAGCCTTTGGCCGGAGGGTCCTGCAGCAAGCTCTCATATCTGAAGACGATGTCCCACCCAGTTAAAGGGACACTGCTATGGGAGGTCCCATCAAGATGTCCTCCTCTCAGAGGGAGAACGGACCAGTGGATACTCACCGTGAGGGGTCCTTCTCCTCTGAGATAAGGAGGACATCTTCACCCTCCCAAGATTCATCGTCTTCCTTTTCTATATTCTGAGTTTATCTTCCTTCCTGTCTTGTTCAAGCCACATTATCTGTTTACTGTTCAGACTAATTATGTTAATATTTTTCTAGTTATGGTGAGCCTTTGGTTTACAGCTGACTACTGCTTCTGGGAGTCCCCGAACTGACTTGAAGGGGCGTATCCCACCAGAGGACAGGAAGTGAAGAATTAGTTCCTGCCTCCCTACAGATAGGGTGGGAAACACCCATCAAGATGTCCTCCTTATCTCAGAGGAGAAGGACCCCTCACGGTGAGTATCCACTGGTCCGTTTCCCTTTTTGGGTAGGATCTGATCCAGCAGGCTACCTTTTCTGTCGCCCAGAATCTGAATTGTTTGTCTGAATGCTTCAGGGCCAGGAAACATTTCACAAAAGGCGAGTGGAGTCTTCGTCGTCGAATGTACCCCTGGTGTCCCCAAATCCTTGTGTGGAATGCTCTGAACTGGTGCGTGTAAGGACCTGTTGAGGCACGACTGACTTACAGCGACCCCCTCGGGTTTTATCAAGGCAAGAGATGTTCAGACTCTGAACTTCTTTGGTGGTCTCCCATTGAAATATGAACCAGGGCTGACCCTGCTTAGCTTCCGAGATCTGACGAGATCAGGCTAGCCGAGGCTATCCAGGTCAGGAAAACTAATGTATTGAGTTATAGACAATTAAAATATGTGGAAAGAAATAAACATTTCCCCCCCCCCCCTTTTAAGTTGCAACCAACTTACGGCAACCCTGTACAGTTTCCAAGACAGGAGACATGCAGGGTCGGTTTGCCCTTGCCTGCCTCTGCGTAGCAACCCTGGACTTCCTTGGTGGTCTGCCATTCAAATGCTGACCAGGGCCAACCCTGCTGGGCTTCTGAGATTTGGCGAGGTCAGGCCTGGGCCTTTCAGATCAGGGCTCTCCGGACCTATATACAAGCCTGGAGCAGGCACCTTTTCTATCACCCAGAATCTTAACTGTTTGTCTGAATGCATCATACCTATATACACAAAGTTGCAGAGACATTTGGTGGCATCAACTGCTCCCCTCCAAGAGAAGCGCCCCTGAAAAAGAGGATGTTCCTGGCTGTACCAATCTTGCCCTGTGATCTCCAGGCCCAGAAGACTGCTGGTTGTGGTCTAGGCTGCCCCTCCATCATGGTGACGGAGAGGTCCAAGAAGTCCGGCAAGGCCCGGGGTGAACGGAATGGGCATCCGGCTCCATGAGGATCAAACATGGGTCTATCCGTAAAGCCTTTCGTGCTCATCAGCACAGGGAGGTGGGTTAAGAAGGTCATAAGAAAGGAGGAATTGGGCATCAGTCAAGAGGGCGTAGTGGGTAACTAGAGGCCGTTCTGTTAGAAGTGTGGCCAAGTCCAAGAGCAAGCACTCTGTGGGGAAAATGTTCCCTGAAGGTAGAAAGCCTCTGTGCTGCACAGACCAGCCACACGGATCGATGTTTTCATGGTGGCTCCTTGTCGCTCGGGAGAGCCTCGCCTCCCACTCGCTTCTCGCACCTCTTCCTGGCCTCTTGTTTCTCTCCGCCCTGCCCAGAGGCTGCGACTGTCTCCAGTTGGCACAGCCGGGGTAATCAGTTGCCACCTGCCCTGGGGGTGGTTGTATCGCCATTCTTTGAGGGCTTGTGTGCCTCCAACTTCAGGCATCGTGGGGTGCCACTGGTTGTTACCAGGGCTGTGACACAAGCGTGGAAGTCCATTTCTGGCAACCCGGAGCTGTGATTCCATCCAAAGCAATTATTTGTTTTTTTTTAAAAAATCCTCTCTAGCAATGTTCACAGTTTGTGTGCAGAGTTTACTGTGTGATGTACGCAAAAATTGTGTTTGGAATCTCACCACGTTTGGGAGATTCTGGCAGGAAGTGGGAAGGTTGTGTAGAAGGGAGGAAAGGAAGTCGGAGGTCAGGAAGGGAAATGTTATTTGGGGAGGGGGGAGTTTGACAGGCAGGTAATAGGAAGTGTGGATAGAGCTGCAGTTACCAGTTTTTTAATGCCCTGGAGAGACCCAAGAAATTTGAAGATGCATTCATTGCCTGCGTGTTTTCAAGCTCATACTGGTAATCTGTGGAGCCTTGTGAGCAAAGATCCTACTTTGTGAGCTACTGGCATTAAAGTTACGAGCAATCGATTTGACTACTGCATGAATTAGTTTGCTGTGGAGCCATCCCTTCCTGAGCCAAGAGAAAAATGTGTGAGCCGGAGGCTAAAAAACTGTGAACTAGTTCACACTGACTCAGCTTAGAGGGAACACTGCGAGTAACCCTGGAAGGGAATCTTTTCATGCAACACAGTTAAAGAACAAAAGCAGAGTCAGTCAGAGGATCTGTTCAGACGCGACACACAGTCATGGTTTATTTCAACCGGGGTTAGTTTGCGAAACCAGAATTTGGTTTGCAGATGATTGTTCAAATCCTAGTTCACGGCCACCTGGCTGCGATTGTGGCCTGCGTTGTGCCAGGAAGTGAGCTACAGGTAAGCTAGGATGCCCTTGCCTGTATGTTGTGTACAGTGAATGGGGATTAAGTTCAGAGCATGGTTTCAGATCCTGGTTTGATGTATCTGAAATAACTCTAGTTAGTGGAGTGGCTTACGTTCAAATAGCCACACTAATCACTCATGTTACAAAAGTCTGACTCCAGTAGAAGTGTGCGTGCACACAAAAGCTGATACCCAGAATGAAACTTTGTTGGTCTTAAAGGTGCCACTGGACTCAGATTTTGCTCTGATGCTTCAGACCATCAGGGCGACTCACCTGACCACGCGTGCGCAATGTCTGGACTAGGACACGCCTCTTTTGCATTCTCCCCTTGCAGTTTGTATGAATGCCGTCCGGGGATTCCAAAAACTCCAGACCTCCATTCTTAAATATGCCTCCCCCCCTTTCTGTTGCCCTGCCCCTGTTTGTGACATCGTCTTACCCAAAAAGTCGGCCAAAGCGTGAGAAAGTGCACGCAGCTTGTTCTTTTCGACAGAAGCGTTGCATGCCGTTTCTCCCAATCCGTTCCCCTCCCCTTCCTCTGCAAGCAGAGTTTTCAGATAATTGCAGCCACACGTATTCGAAAATGCCGTTAGTGTTTTTCATTTCACCGCCACCGATAGGAATCTGGTGATCTGAAATTTGATTCAGGTGTGGTGGAAAGAGCTGAGACGTGCACTTCTAAGAGGCCGGGGCGAAAGAGCTTGGCTCTGGCGGTGTGGAATTTGGGTAAGAGCTTCCCTGGCTTGTGAGGCCACCCCTCTTCCCCGGGGGCCCGATGGCTTCAAAAGACTCGAGTCTCTGGCGGGTCCTTGGAGATGCAGCTGGCGATGGGGGGGGGGGGGTGGTTTGGCGGCCTTGAGTTTTGGCTTTATGCACAATTTGGTCTGTGGCCAAAAGGTTATTCCTGAACTCCTGGCTGCCCCTCTCATCTCTCTCCTGGGCCATTCTGAGATTGTCCCAGGCACAGAGGTGAGCGTCAGCGGTGACACAGTGGTTTCTGTCTCTTTGACGTGAGAAGCGGCATGCATTGGAGCCAGTGTTCCCTCTAAACTGTGGAGTCTTGTGAGCAAAAATCCTACTTGGTGAGTCACTAGCATTAAAGTTGTGAGCGAGCGATTTGGCTACTGCGTGCATTCGTTTGCTCTGGGATCCATCCTTCCTGAGCTAAGGCAAAAATGTGTGAGCCAGAGGCTAAAAAACCTGTGAGCTAGCTCACACTAGCTCAGCTTAGAGGGAACACGGATTGGAAGTTCTCTGGAAACCTTTCCTGTGCCCGTTTTTGGGGCTGCAGAGCCCTGTTTTACTGTTTGACCCCGGTCGGGATGCTGCTTCCCTGCACGGCTTTGTACTCAGGGGTAGGGGAAAGGAACGGGATTTATTTCTCTGCAGCGCTTGCGACAAATTCTGAGCTCTGGTAGGGCCTCTTTGTCAGGGCTGTCTTCCCTAGGTGGGGACCCTGTCTGGGAGGGAAGGGGGTTGGCTGAGGTGGTTCGCTTCGTGGAGTTGGCAGTTCTTTCTGCTTCTCAAGAGCAAGAGTCCAGGAGCACCTTAAAGACTAAAAAAAAAATGGAGCAGGGGTAGGAGCTTTCGTGAGTGAGCAGTGACTCACGAAAGCTCCTGCCCTGCCCCGAGTGTTGTTAGTCTCTAAGTTCCTACTGGTCTTTCTCTTTTCTGCTGCTATGAACAGACTAACATGGCGGCCCATCTAGATCAAACTGAGGAATTGCAACAATTTTTTTTAATAAGAGATAGCCAGTAGAGGTAGACCTCAAGTCCTGTGGTTAACCCATTGGGTTGGATCCGGCCAGGATTTGCAGTCAAGTCCCAGCCAGTCCCCCCCCCCCCTTACAGTCTGTGTCCCATATGGCATTTCTCTGTGCAAAGCCTACATTCCCCAGTGTGTGTGTGTGTGTGGGGGGGGGGGTTGGTGGTCAAAAGGTAACCCTTCTGTCTTTTCCACCAGCCGAAAAGTGGGTTGGATCCAACCCATTGCGTCCTGTGGACATTTTTTTTGGCGTTTTGTTGTTTTGAAGCAAAAGTATTTCTCATCCTCTGTTTTTACTGGAGGAGAAATTTTCGACCTCAGCCAGGCTCCGGCGTGGGGAAGTTGGTGTGTTTTTTAGATTTATCGTTGCGAATTTCAACACAGAATCCGAGATACCGTGTACCCTCTGACCCCATTAGTCTTCCCCCTCCTGATTGAGGTAAAGGCCAAGTTTTATTTGAAATCCCGATGTTCACCCCCCCCCCCCCCTTCCCATCACTCCTGTTGTTTCCGTCCCCCAACACTTACTTAGGCAGGCTGTGGAAGAAGCCCAATTAAAAAACGCTGGCTATGAAAACGAAGTTTTCCTCGCAGGCAGTGGCAAAACAGCCCGCGGAGCTCTCAAACTGGCGTTCTCCTTGGCCGCGGCATGTTCCTTGCTTATTTCTTAATGTCGCCTGGCAGCGGTTCAGCTCTCTCCCTCTCCAGCATTTTGCTCTTGGGCCTCTCAGCTTTTTGAAATGCACACTCTTTTCGTGCCGTCTCTCCCCCCCTCCCGTTCACAATTTCGTGTAAACACATGTTCCCTCGGGCAAAAAGAGAGAGAGCGAGGGGGGGGGGGGGAGAGAGCGAATTTCCAAAGTAGAGTTTTGTGTGCTGGAATCTTTGGTGGATTTCGCTGCTCCATTTGCATGTACAAGCTGGCATCCTGACTCGGTAAAGAAATGATAATTAAAAAAAAAAAACAAGGCAGGTTTTTGAACAGTGTTCAACAGTTGTAAATTGATTAGAAGGGAACTCCCTTTAGCAGATCTAATCAATGGGAGATTCCGACTCTCTAGAAGTCAGCAGTGATGTAAACAGCCCCAAGGAGTTCTTTCTAGAAGACGGCAGTTCTGTCATTCTTTACTTCCCTGTTCATCCTGATAGGAGTGTAACCTGGAGTCCTTGTGCTAGTCAGGTGTTCCTGAGGACTCTGAGCCCTGCCGTCCTCTCCCCTTTCATAGTTTGGCCGGAAGAATTGGAGGGGAATACATGAGGCTGCCTTGTACTGAATCAGACCCCTTGGTGCATCAGAGTCAGTATTGTCTACTCAGACTGGCAGCCGCTCTCCAGGGTCTCAGGTCTTTCCCATCACCTCCTGCCTGGTCCTTTTACCTGGAGATGCCGGGGATCGAACCAGGGGCCTTCTGCATGCCAAGCAGATGCTCTTCCACTGAGCCACAGCCCCTCTTTACAGCTCTCCAGGGTCTCAGGCAGAGGTCTTTCCCATCACCTCCTGCCGGGTCCTTTTCAACTGGAGATGCTGGGGACTGAACCTGGGACCTTCTGCATGCCAAGCAGAGGCTCTCCCACTGAGCCACAGCCCCTCTTTACAGCTCTCCAGGGTCTCAGGCAGAGGTCTTTCCCATCTCCTCCTGCCTGGTCCTTTGTAACTGGAGATGCCGGGGACTGAACCTGGGACCTTCTGCGTGCCAAGCAGATGCTCTTCCACTGAGCCACGTCCCCTCCTGACAGCTCTCCAGGGTCTCAGGCGGAGGTCTTTCCCATCTCCTCCTGCCTGGTCCTTTTTAACTGGAGATGCCGGGGATTGAACCGGGGACCTTCTACGTGCAGGAGCATATCACCAGCCTGCCGGCATCCTGGAGTCACCGGCACCCAGGTTTTGGGTGGCTTCCACCAGCAGTCGGCTAGAAAAACTTTTGGAAGTCTTCAGGAACCAGTGCTAGGTTTTTTCCCGGAGCCAAGACCTGCAGAGAGCTGAGAAGGTGGGGTCAGGTCTTGGCACCTGGGCACCTGCGTGGTGTTTCTCCCAGATCCAAGTCCAGTAGCACCTTAGAGACCAGCAATATTTTGGGCAGGAAGAGCTTTCAAGAGCCAAAGCAGAGGGTTGACTCTCAAAAGCTTATCACCACCACCACCAAAAAATTTTTGTTGTTGTCGTTGCCCTCTAAGTTGCAGGTGGAGTTGAGTCTGGCTGTTTCACTGCAGTGTAAGTGGACACTGATTTGAATGGAGTTTCTCAAGACAGAGGTGAAAGCAGTCAGAGAACCACAGCTATTGCCTTAAAGGGCAAAAAAACCCCAATGGGGCTGCAGTACTCAGAACACTTCAACAGCTGTATATATCTGTTTTTGCAAAATTCTCGAAGACTTTAATAAAGATATGTGTAAAGAGTCCAATCTTCAGAACTCAAGGAAGGTCCAAATCTAATCAAGTTTCCGGGTAATATATTCGTTTCCAAGGTCTTCCTCAGAGAAGGACGGAATGTACCTGCACAACCATTTTTCTTTAAACTCTTCAGACCAGTCAGGCAACATTTGAAAGTCAGTATTCTATATCCTCCATAAATCATTTGGGTATGCAAGGCATATTTAAAGGTCAATGTCAAGGCAGCCGTTTTCAACATCCATGTTTCATTGTCGTCTCTGTGATTTGAATGGAGTTTCTCAAGACACAGGCATCAACTGAGCATGATTTACACTGAACTGCAGACCGGAAGATCAGTAGTTTGGCAGTTCGAGACCCGAGTGCTGCATGACGGAATGAGCTCCCATCTCCGGCCCCAGCTCCTGCCAGCCTAGCAGTTTGAAAGCAACACGTTGCAAGTAGATAAATAGGTATTGCTTCAGTGGGAAAGTAATAGTGTTCCGTGTTTCTCGGCTTCTAGTCGTGCTGGCCACGTGACCACAGAAATGTCTTCGGATAGCGCTGGCTCTTTGGCTTGGAAACGGAGATGAGCACCGCCCCCCAGAGTCGAATTCAACTAGCTTTTGAGCAAGGGGAACCTTTACCTTTACTTTAGGACAATCAGAGGACTGTCTATAATTAACAACTGAATAATTATAGATCAAGATGGGTAGCTGTGTAAGTCTGTCTGTAGCAGTAGAAAAGAGGAAGAGTCCAGGAGCACCTTAAAAGACTACCAAAATATGTGGCATAAGCCCTTCTCCTGCCACATATTTTGTTAGTGTCTAAGGTCCTACTGGACTCTTGCTCTTTACTACTACTGAATAATTATGTATATAATTATAATATCTGCATACAGAGAGGGGGGCAAGTGATGCTCTGTATTCTTGGTGCTTGGGGGGGGCAACAGTGGGAGGGCTTCTGGAGTTCTGGCCCCACTGGTGGACCTCCTGAGGGCACCTGGTGTTTTTGGCCACTGTGTGACACAGAGTGTTGGACTGGATGGGCCACTGGCCTGATCCAACATTGGCTTCTCTTTATGTTCTTATGTCTTTCTTGTCACCTACTGCGTTGCCACTTTTAACTGGAGATGTGCGGGGCTGAACCTGGGGCCTTCTTTGTCGGAAGCAGAGCCAGTCCCTATTTCTGTCTGCTTCATGCATGTGCTGTTCGGGATGTCTAGTTGTGGGTTTTTTGTCTTTCACAGTGCAGGGCCTTGGATGGAGAGCCTGGTATTCATATGCCCTTTTCAGATGTTGGAGAAGGTTGTGTTTGGGGTGCGCACTGCCAACAGGAAGTCATTGACCAACCAAGTTAGCAGCAAGCGTTTCCTGGCTTTGCAAGCTTAAGGGATCTGCAGCTGATCCTCCATTAAAGTGCACACAACCAATCTAGGATGCCTGATAAAATGAACCATATTTTCAGCTCCCACCCCACCCTCTGGACTATCTTGAGAAAAGCGGCTTTAAAAAAAAAAATCCCATTTTCCTGCAGCAAAAGCAAAGTGTCCAGTCTTTTCGGGTTGCATTTAGGTGGTCAGCCATGTTGGTCTGAAGTAGTAGAACCAATCTAAAGTCCAGTGGCACCTTTAAGACCAACCAAATCTAATTCAAGGTATGAGCTTTCGTGTGCATGCACACTTTTTCAAACACGTTGGAATGGTTAGGTGAGGTTCAAACTTATAGACGGGCTGAACGACAAATAGCATGGATCATGATGGAGATGTGCAAAGACAAAACGTAACAAGCTAAGGTTATAAGGTCAAGAGTTGTAAAGCAATAAATATGTCAGAATAGCAGATAAATGTGTAAAGGTATCTTTTCTAATCGTGGGAAGTAAACTGATACTCTCCATTCTCTCCTCTCAGGCATGGAGGTCGCATAACAGCATTTTTTCTTTGGGGTGGGTGCAGCAAAACATCCCAATTTTCCTTGCATTACGTTCTGTTTTCTAATATACTATTCTGAAAAAGAAATATGCTAAAATACAGAGGAAGTATAGTCCTTGGTGAGAATATATATATGGGGTGTCATTGAGCCTCCTATTGTGTGGATTTCAGTTTCCAGAGTCCCTAGGGTTGCCAGCTCCAGGCTGGAAAATTCCTGGAGATCTGGAGCTTTGGGAGAGTGCTGTTTGGGGGGAGAGAAGGAAGCAACACTGCCCTCCAAAGCAGCCATTTTCTCCAGGGAAGCTGAGCTCTATGGTCTGTAATTCCGTGAAATCTCCAGGCCCCACCTGGAGGCTGACAGCCCCAAGGAACACCCCTTAGCTCAGTAACCTTTCCCCCATTTGGGTGGCGGTTGAGAAACTGGGGAATGCAAATGACGTGAGTCTGAGACTCCCACTTCGCGTGGGTTGTTTATTCAAGGGAAGAGAGGCCTCCGTTGAACATCCTGCTTGGCATAACACTGACCATGCGGCCTTGAGGGGTCTCCGGCCTTTGCGTGCTGTGCGGGTGGATTGGTTTGCAGTGTGGCCTTCCCCGGACCTGGCGCAGAGCACAGGCAGTCAGACTGACAGGAGAATAATGATGCAGCAAACTGGAGTCTCTCTCCAGAAGTCTCAAATCCCCCCTCCCCCAGGGTCAGGCAGCATTAAAAAGTATTTTACTGTAATGGTAGGTGTTAGGGTTTTTTAAGTGAATTTTGGTATGGAACTTAGGACAGAATGAGCCAAAAGAGCCAAAAATTATTCGTGAAATCTGGGGTGTCAACCCAATAAAATGGACAAGAGCCCGTAGCCATTTCCCCAAGATCAGGCGTTTTATGTGTGCGTTTTAAAATTTGTGTCTGACTTTTCTCCCCCGGTTGGGACTCAGACTGGCTTTAGAAACAACAACCCTGTGAGCTAGGTCAGGTTGGGAGTGTCACCGATTCCACAAAAGCCGTTGTTCCGCCCTCGGTCTCCCGTTCCCCCAGTTGTACTGCTCAATTTCCCACTATTCACTGCGCGGCCGCATTTTGACCCGCATCTCCTCCTGACTTCCCTCCGTGTCTTTTTGATCCTTAAAAAAAAAATGGATCAAAAAGATGCGGGGGGAAATCGAGGGGAGATGCAGGCCAAAATATGGCCGCACAGCAAGTAGTGGGAAATTGAGCAGTACAACTGGGGGAACGGGAGACCGAGTGGAACAACGGCTTTTGTGTAATCGGTCTGTGTGATAGGCACAAGGTCACCCAGTGAGCTTCCGTGGTAGAAGGAGGGATTCGAACCCGAGTTGCCCAGGGTGCTCCTAGTCGGCCGCTCTATCCACTACACAACACTGGAGACCAGGTTCCTTTGCCCTTCCTGTCTTCTCCAGGCCTGGAAAGGAACACAGTGAAAACAGCCAACACGTTTCTCCATTTATAAGGGATAACCTGAGGTGCGGTTATTTTTGGCTTCACCTGGCATTTCGGCAAACCGCCCTGCTCCTCCCTTCCCTTCTTTTTCTCCACGGTTTAGGTCAAATTACAACATGCCACGGCTGTTTCTTAAAGAAAACAGTCTGGGCCGTTCCCCCCCCCCCCCACTGTGAAAATGAGTGGAAAATTGAATTGGCCGTGAACCCTGAAGAGGGCGCAAAGGGAATGAGTGCCTCCTCTGATAAGGTCTCCGTGGTCAGAGAACAGCAAACCACCCGATGGGGGGTTTTCCCATGTCATGTTCCCACGAACGGCTATTTGGGCTAGAGAGCCCCTTAACACACCAGGGCTTGGCTTCTAAGCAGTACAAGCAGAGAGTCGCGCTAGAGCAGGGGTCCCTTGTCCTTTTCAACCCGCGGCCGCCATTGAAATTCTGTGGCAGTGTGGTGGGCCCAGCCACAAAATGGCTACCACAAAATGGCCGCCACAGGCTAGTTTATGTCACATTGTGATGATGATCCTTATGCTGCGCCACGAAAGCAGTGTTTTTATGCCTCTGCAAGTCGGTGGGCCCCAAAGGAACAGCGTGGAGAACAAATGGGGCTTCTCTGGTGGGTGGGGGGGGCGTTGTGTGTGGCAAAAATATCTTTCTTCTTCTCTATTGTAGGAAAAGCCATTCCACGGCAGGGCCTGCTGCTGCATAGGATCCGAGCCATTACATCTTGGTCTGTTCTCACAGAGAGAAGGGTTAAAATGGAAGGATTTACTCGTCAGCAAGTATCGTAAGGGTGGTGACCTTGGTGCTTTGGGTGTGGGTATGGACGCCATGTCTCAGGGAGCTCCCGGCAACCCCAGCGAGAGGCTCTGAGGGCAAGTAAGAAGTGGAAGTACTTTGCCAGTGCCTTCCTCTGCAGGCCTTCCTTGGTGGTCTGCCTTCCAACCCTGCTTCGCTTCTGAGATCTGATGAGAGATTGGACTATATATCACGCCACCTTTTCTCCCAACCGTAGTAATTTCCAGAAGTGATACTTTCCCCCCACTCCCCCCCCCCCCTTTCCCTCTTCCATATTATGTCTTTTGAATCCAGAGGTTCTTTTAGGCTTCAACCTCTGGCTTCTACTTATGAGTAGAATCCTCGTATGGAACAGAAGGGTATAAATAGCCCTTCTAGTTTTGCCAGTCTGGGAGGTCAACGCTGGGCTGTGATCATGATGCGTGCGCTAGGCACAGTTGTCTGTGGTTGCATCAAAGCAGCATTAAGACATGTGCTGTAAATTCTGTGCAGGCTGGCTGCATGAGTTCTTTGGAGGTGGCTGTCCTCTCTCCTGCTCTGAATATATCCTAGAGCAGGATGCAATGAAAGAACCAAAGAAAGGCAACATTCAGAGCAACAGAACAGAGCTGGAGTCCAGGGGCCCCTTAAAGACCAAAACGTCTCGTTCTGGGTATCAGCTTTTTTTGTATCTGAAGAAGTGAGCATGCACACGAAAGCTTATACCCAGCATTAAGCTTTGTTGGTCTTAAAGGTGTGAACGCACACAAAAGTTTAAACCCAGAATTAAACTTGGTTGGTATTCAAGAAATGTGCAGGCCCACAAAAGCTTATGCCCAGAATTAAACTTGGTTGGTCTTCAAGAAATGTGCAGGCCCACAAAAGCTTATGCCCAGAATTAAACTTGGTTGGTCTTCAAGAAATGTGCGGGCCCACAAAAGCTTATGCCCAGAATTAAACTTGGTTGGTCTTCAAGAAATGTGCAGGCCCACAAAAGCTTATGCCCAGAATTAAACTTAGTTGGTCTTAAAGATGTTTACTGGACTCGGATTTTGTTCTATTGCTTCAGACCAACATGGCTACCCACCTGAATCTGCATTCGAAGCTATAGGCCAGCAAGGAGCTGGTCTCACGGTACACATTTGCATAACTGAAAATACCCACCTTGGCATGACTGATCGTTGACATATTGGTTAATCATCTGTAAAAGTTTCTGCGGCCTGTGCACGTGTCACCTGCTTTGGGTCTCCACTGGAGAGGAAGGCAAGGTATAAATGAAGTAAATAAGTAACTAAATAATCATAAATAAATACTTTTTTTGTGGTTGGAAGTCCTTCATTAGGCTGTGGCGCACACAAGGTCTCAGAATCAGTCATAAGGAGCACCCTGCGCGATTGCTTTAGTGCATCGCCGTAAAACTGTGCATGGTTTGTACTTCGATTTCCGGCAACTGCTCTCCTCCAAGACACCCCATTTAAAAAACCTCTCCTTAAAGGTTCCTGGTGTGATGGAACTACAGCAGGGCTCCCCAGTCTTTTTGGGCCTGCAGGCACCTTTAGAGTTCTGACACTGCGTGGTGGGCACAGCCACAAAATGGCTGCTGCAGGGGGCGGAGCTAGACACACAGTGGCTGCTGTGGCTGGCTTTTGGTCCCCCAGTGAAGATCCTTGTACTGTGGTGGCAGCTGCTGCCAAAGCAACGTTTTAAAAAAAAAAAATCTACAGTTTATAAAATCTCCAGTGGCCAATCAGAAACCTTGCTGGGGGAAAAGTCCCACCTGGCCAGATCAGGCGAAGTGATAATATCACTTTACTCTGCTCTGGTTCGACCTCAGCTGGAGTATTGTGTTCAGTTTTGGGCACCACAGTTTAAGAAGGAGATAGACAAGCTGGAACGTGTCCAGGGGAGGGCAATGAAGATGGGGAGGGGTCTGGAGACCAAGTCCTGTGAGGAAAGGCTGAAGGAGCTGGGTGTGTTTAGCCTGGAGAGGAGATGACGGAGAGGTGATATGATCACCATCTTCAAGCACTTGAAGGGCTGCCAAATAGAGGATGGGGCGGAGTTGTTTTCTGTTGTCCCAGAAGGTCGGACCAGAACCAGTGGGTTGAAATTAAATCCAGATCATGAGAGGGAGGGCAGGAAAGGTTGCCTCAGGGCTTAGTTCTTGTGGCCCTTTCTGACACACCCAGGGAAATGCTGATCGCCACCTTTGGGGTCAGGAAGCCATTTTTCTCCAGGTCAGTTTGGCCGGAGATCCTGGAGGCTTTTTGTCATCTTCTGGGCGTTGAACAGTATTTGTGCCATAGGTGTTTGTGAATTTCCTGCATTGTGCAGGGGGTTGGACTAGATGACCCTGGAGGTCCCTTCCAACTTTATAATTCTATGATTCCACCCACTTGGTGGATACCACTTTGTAGACCCAGAACTAGAGGACGCTGTAGGACTCAAGGCCCTGTTCTTGTGCTCTCGTGGGTCTACCTTATAAAATTTGGCAAGAGTTACCTGCGTTCCTTTTTACTGGGAATGCTGACCAGCCATGGGGCTCACCCGGGGGGAGCAAAAGTTCTGCCTGTTTGAAAAAGTCGGTTTCCCTTGCAGTGTTTGACCCAGCAACAGATCATGTTCACTTCCCACGCAAGATTTATTTACAGGCAACCCCCGTTCCGCCATAGAACCATAAAGTGGGGATGCAGCAGTCGGACAGACATTTTTCCACCACTGAGCCCTCGTTTGCGTCAAAGGAAAAAGACGCTACACCTACAGATACGTCTGCACACTGGGCGAGGTTTCCATCTGGAGTAATTGACTCGGTCAAACTGGGTGCCCTCACATCCCTTTTTTGCAAACGCCAGCAGGCGTAAGTAGCCTCTTCATTATGCATCTTCATTATGCAAGTTTGAAGCTAGAAAAGAGTGGGAGAGAGATTTTTATGGAAAGGCTGCGACTGGGGGAAGCAACGGTGTTTATTTGTCCTGTAGAATACGACTTTGTATCCCCACAAGATGATGAAGTGTCAGGAGAAGAGTTGGGGGAAGGCTTGGAAGGCATTTCAAATGCAGAGAGAGAGAGGCACCGGAGATGAAAGTCTGCTTTTTGATTATGTGCTCCCATAATGTTTTTCTCGTGCTAAATCATTCCAGTGTTTCTGGCATTCCTTGCATTTCTATGGGCGCTGCTCGTTTTTATATATTGTGGTAACCTCGTGCCCCCTGCCATCCGAGTGATGTTCTTGGAAGCCGCCCGGCTCGGAGAGAAAGGGGGGGACGGTCTCAGGACACTCAAAGCTTCTTTCGTAAGGCTCAGAGAGCCGGGGAGCGCACAGGGGCCGGTCTGTTCTCCCTGCCAATCGGCTCGTTACGTTTTCCGGCCCTTTTGAAATAACTCTGCAAATACAGGCATCTGTTTCTGCTCTCTCAGATGCTGATACAAAGGAGACACAGTTTTGACGGATGCGATTGAAGTTGGACCTGCTCTGGGCGGGCCCACACTGGCTCGCGTGGCGGCAAGCAAAGATGGGGCGGGCTGAGTCAGGAAAAGGGCCCTGGGAAACAGCCCACCCCCACGCCCCCACTTGCCCTGGCCATGCCTACACAAAGGAGGGAGAGGGGGCTGCCTGCCCTCCCAGTGGGCCGGGCACAACCTCCCCCTTGTCATGTGAGGCCTGGGTGCTGCCTACCTGTCGTTGGGCTGTCCCTCCCCTGATGTGGGGGAGACCAGTGGCCCACTGGGGAAAGTCCTGGTGGCTGAAATGGCCTCTGCTTTTCAACTGTGAGCTAGCCAGCAAAGAGTAGGTAGAGAGGTCTGCCTCTGTTATGGGTTTGCTGTGTGGCTTTGGGCAGATCACTGTCTTTTAGCATGGGATCCCCAGGGCTTGGGTCCAGACTAGACATTTCCGCGGGTGTCGGGCTTTCCGCACAGAGGAAAGCCTTACACCCTATTTTCCTGTCTTCCCCTCCTGTGGAAGCCCAGCATGCCCCTTGGGATTTTGTTCCTGTGGGTGCTCTCCCCCAAGAACAGGATTTGGGGGGCTTTTCAGGCTTCCCAGTGGGCGCTGGAAAAATCATGTGCCCTAAGTGTGCCTGCAGAAATATCTTATCTTGTCCAGACCCAACCCATGAACAACTGTGACCTATCTCGTAGTGTCATTAGGAAGCCAGACTTAATGGAGAATGTGTAAGATTTTTCCAGGTGAGTTTTCCTTGAGTTGTGTGCACTTTTCTCACCCGCGGTAAAGTCCAAATCCTGCTGCCTGAAGAACTATGCTTTTGAAGTATCCAAATCCATTTATGCAAACAAGGTACACCCGCACTTTTGCTTATTTTTATTTCTCCTATTGTTGCCTCCGTAAGAGGTCTGCGCTAGGCAAATTATAAACTAGCGACACCTAGGGACAGAACAGGGCATTAGCCCGCCTAAGCATGGGGAAAAAAACAAACCCTGCATAGAATAGAAAAGGATCTTGTAAAAGAACTTTTCTGTCTGCTTGTTTCATTCACTATCAGCACTGGTTAGTTCAAATAGGATTGTTTAAAAATGTATCTATGCCACTTTCCCATCCCACTAGGATCCCCGAGGTTGTGAACTTCAAAACATTGAAACATTAAAACATTTAAGAAATTGAAACAACATTTAAAACAAAGTATACGTAAATGATTTAACCAATAAAGTGCAACATATAAACACCAGCACAGAGAACACAGCCAGGGAGGAGGGCCTATAATAGTGGGAGAATGCCAAATGAAACCAAAAAAAAAAGGTCTTCACCTGCTGATGGAAGATGATAGAGGGAGACAGATGGGTCTTCCTGGGGAGGGAGTTCCAGTGTTTTGGTGCCATGACCAAGGCAGACCTTCCTCAGGTTGCCATGTGTCTAGCCTCCGGGGGCGGGGCATCGAAGCAGGGCCTCCCAGAACGATGAGAGTGGATGGGTACATGCATATGGAAGTAGGCAATCCTTTCGGTATGGTGGCCCCAAGCCATATAGGGCTTTAAAGGTCAATACCAGCACCCTGAGTTGGGCCTCCAAGCTGGCTCTCCCTGAATCTTTGTTCTATGAAAGGATTTCTTTTTCAGGATCCCTTCCTTTTCCAGAGAGGCATATTAATGGGAAACGAACAAGGCAATAGGTAACTCTGAATATGCAGATGAAAGGTCAGATCAAGAACAATGCAGACATTTCTGCTGATTCCCCTTTCCCACTGCAGACCCCCCCCCCCTGGCATATCATTCCTCAGTTCACAATCCCCCCCCCCCCCAAGAGCAGCATTCTCTGGAAATCTGTGGGTTGGCATGGGAACGGGGAGGCAGGACACTTCCAATTTGTTTCCATAAAATTTAGTCTGTATTCAAAGCTAAGATCAGAATAGGATTTTGTCACACACACACACACAAACACAAACACACACACACCCTTAAGGCACACTCCATCTTTCCAACCAATTTGGTTTACCCAATTCTTTTCTGTTACGACATTGGTTAACTTCATTGGTTGGAATACCAGCATTCCATTTCTAGCTCGTCCGCTTCAGTCCAGATCCAGCAGAAATGTCCGTTCAAGGCAGAGTGGCCAAGCAGAGATCAGCAGTCTGGTTGCAAAATGACTCCGCTACAGACTTGGAGGATTTTGATAAGCCAGCAACTTTGGTTTTGTAACCTATGTGGAAATGAAAGGTTAACAGTAAGGGTGTGTATTCGGGTCCACCCGAACCGAAAATATACCCAAAAAACACCTTATTGGTATTTTGGGGGGTATATTTCAGCTTCCCAACTGTATTTGGGATTTTTCAGGAGAACCGGAAAAAAATCCCCGAAAAAGACCCCAGATATATTCGGAAATTACTGGCAAAACTGAGCTGCCCAGTTCCAAATACTCGACCAGTATTGGGATCTGGGTTTTTTCAGAAATCCCAATCCCAGTAGACCCGGACCGAAAAATACCGAGAGAAAAAATTGCACACCCCTAGTCAACAGCTGTTAGGAGGAGAAACTGCTGTCCCTCGGACCTCTCTGCAAAACCCAGTTTGAGTGTTTTACTGCCATAACCATCTCTGTGTCTGGGGCAACTCTGCAACCTCTGATGGTACGACTCTGCCACCTTAAGTGCTCCGTGTGTGTCCTTTTAGGCCAAGACGGGAGGCAGATTCTTAGGAGTCAAATAGGTGCGTCAGATACTTTGTTAGCAGCTGGCTTTTGACGTTTGCGTCCTGGTTGCAGCCACCAGCGGCCGGATTTCAAAAGGCTCCAGTTTGTAGCTCTGCTTTTTTCTTTTTTTTTGCTGGGATTGCCTGTTTGTTCTCTGCACACAGAGTTATTGAGGGTTCTCGTACCATTTCCTGAAGCGCACAGTTTTTATCCAGCGAAGGACGGCATGCGGATGTTTAGACCACGGAGGAAGTCGGCTCGCTGGTTTCTCAGGCTCTGTATACAGAGGAGAGTCTTCCAAAATAACAGGCCGTACTCTTAAGTGCCAGGAAAATTGCAAAGAGCCAAGCCCAGTCTAAGCAAATAATTGGAGCTGTGGCCTGGAAAGCTTTTTTTGGTCTCCCTGTTCAGCATTTAACTCGACGTTGGGAAGCTGTTTTGTTGAGGCGGGAGGCTTCTATCTACTGACTGCAACTAGGCAGTTTGGAGAGATTTATTTTAGAACGCATTTGTGTTTCTTCCTTCGGCTGGCATTGAGTCTTCTGGTGGGAGAGAGTTTGCTGAGTCACTGGAAGGGGTTGCATTCACCTTCGGGAACTCCTGGTTGGGCTAGGGTGTGTTTTAGGTTCCACAGCTCCCCAGGCGAGGTCTGGAGATCTCCAGGAATTGCAACAGATTACAGACTACAGAGATCAGTTCCCTTGGAGGAAAGGGTTGCTTTGGAGAGGGGACTCTAGGGCCTTGTACCCCACGGAGGACTCTCCCCTCCCCAAAACTGCCTTCTCATAGCTGCACACACACACACATCCCCTCAAATCGCTAGGAATTTCCCAGTATGGTGGCACTGCATTTGGGGAGCAGGCAAAAAGAATTGAACCAAGGTCTGGACTTTGAAGAAGTGGGCAGTGACTCACGCAAGCTCCTCCCCGCCACAGAATTTGTCAGTCTTTAAGGTGCTCCTGGACTCCGGCTCTTTTCTCCCACTGCAGACAGACTGACACGGCGACCCATCTTGGGTCATCACACCTGTTACTAGCTTCTATCGTACGGATTTCTTTTGCGTTTTCAGATTTCCGGTGTGCCAGGGCTACCGCCACCAAGACTTCAGGCCAGTGATCCCGCTAAGCTGTGGAGTCCTGTGAGCAAAAGTTCCACTTCGTGAGCTACCGGCATTAAAGTTGTGAGCGAGCAATTTGGCTACTGCACGAATTAGTTTGCTCTGGAGCCATCCTTCTTGAGCTAAGGCAAAAAATGTGTTGAGCCGGAGGCTAAAAAACTGAGCTAGCTCACAGTAACTTGGCTTAGAGAGAACACTGCTGCAGGCTAGCCCACCCCTGTGGCTAACACGCCCCCCCCCCCCCCGGAGTTGCGCCCTGGGTGCTGTGTTCTGGATTACAGGGGAGTCTTTTCAGAGACTTCTATCTCTCCCCTCATCCCCCACCCTTTATCATCACAGCAGGGAAGCTCTTCCTAAATGGTATAATTACCTGCAAACATTGTGGTTCTCCTAGGTGGGGACGGCAGAAGCCAGGGAGCGAAATGTCTTTTTTCTTTATTTTAAATTCCAGCTTGGAAACGCAGTCTCTGCTGCAGCCCAGTTTAAAATTACAGGCCTGACTGTGGCTTCCCCCCCCCCCTTCCCCCCACCTCAGTGTCTTTGCCAAGTTGCAATTTACTTAATGAAATCCTGCTATGTTGTTTGGTGGGGATATCTTTTGCAGATGTTGGTTTAACCCAGCTTTGGGGGGTTGGGTCCCCCCTCCCCCCCCGCTTTTCTAAAACACAAACTGAGAGTTTCTTATTGTTAACAATTTTGGGATCCTGTTCCAGTTTGTGCAGGGGAGCTCGGGTGGCCAGCAAACCTGTTTGCATGCCGTGGAACAGGCGCGCGCGCGCGGGGGGGGGGGCGTTTCCCGGCCTGCCCTCCCCCACCCCAGTCTTTTCTCTGTTCTTCACCCTCCCCTCCCCAAAGCAAAAGGAGGGCTTGCAAAAATAAACTGTAGTAAATAGGAATTATCTCGACGCTGGGTCCAGTCCAGGGTTCCCTCTAAGCTGAGTTAGAGTGAGCTAGCTCACAGGTTTTTAGCCTCCGGCTCACACGTTTTTGTCTTAGCTCGGGAAGGATGGCTCCAGAGCAAACTAATTTATGCAGCAGCCAAATGTCTCGCTCACAACTTTCATACTGGTAGCTCACAAAGTAGAATTTTTGCTCACAAGACTCCACAGCTTAGAGAGAACATTTCCAGTCACTGGGCTGCTCCACCGACCCCGCTGCTTCAGAACAGCAAAACAGATCCGATGCCTCCTGGCTTCTCTGTTTTCCTCCTGGCTCCCTGGGTGCAGCTGACGTGTATTTGGTTCGGCTCTGCCACCAACCCTGGTAGGTCACGTGAGCCAGGGGTGCGAATGAACCCTTGTCCTGCGCATGCCCAGCTCCTAAGACAGCCTGCATTTCCAGAACCGGGGCTGTGGGTGCTCCATGCCACTTGTGCCAGAAGGGAGGTTTGGCATTTCTGTGTGGCATTTCTCTTTACTGACCTGCCCGGGCGCAGCCTTTCTCGGGTTATTATTCTCCGCCTGGGAGCTCAGGAGCTTTGGTGGCAGCTTAGTCTGAGAAGTGGTGCTTAGTGTGAAGTTCCCACTTCTCCCCAGTGAACTTTACTGCCCAGAAGAGATTTGATGTAGGTTGCCAGAGCCACGTTGGGAAACACCTTGAAATTTGGGGAGTGGAGTCTGAGAAAGGCGGGGTTTAGGGAGGGACCTCAGAGGGGTACAATGCCATAGACTCCACCTTCCAAGTGGTTTTTTTCCCCAGGGGAACTGATCTCTGTTGTAATCCCAGGAGATCTACAGCCACCACCTAAAGGCCGGCCACCCGAAGTTTGATCCCCAGTCCCCTGGGCCATCTCACCCTATTGCCTCAGTTTGAATGTGGTCAGAGACTCTGGTAGGCATCCAGGCATCTGGGAATACTTTTATTGCCGCTCAGTTTCAACTTACCCTCTGTCTGGGGAGCACGTCTGCCATTTTCATAACCCAGTGAGTAAACCAAGTCAGTCAGTGAGGCCCAAGTGACTTTATGGTAACCTAATGTGCCCTCAAGGGTGGCTCAGAGGTTAAGACGCCGAACTGCAGACCGGAAGGCCTGTAGCTCGGCAGTTCAAGACCCGAGTGCCGCATGGCGGAGTGAGCTCCCGTCTCTGGCCCCAGCTCCTGCCAACCTAGCAGTTCGAAAGCAAGACTCTTTGGTTCGAAAGCTGGCTCTTTGGCTTGGAAATGGAGATGAGCACCCCCCCCCCCCCCAAGTTGGATTCGACTGGCTTTTGAGCAAGGGAAACCTTTACCTTTACCTTTACAATAAGAAAACACAGAAGGTAACAGTTAACAACAATAATGCCAAAGAGAGCTATAGCCAATATAATTTGGTCAAGGTACGAGCTAAAAAGAGAGAGAGCAAACAAAACTGGTCTTTAAGGTGCTCTTGGACTCAAACCTAGGGCAAAACTAAGCTTTCTGGGTCACTTCTCAGGCCTTGTTTTAATTTTAAACAGTGGGATTGCCGTTAGGAAATACTTTAAAGATAGATACATATATATATATAGAGAGAGAGAGAGAGAATTCAATATCGGAAGGGTTTGGAGTTGCTTTTAATGTGGACCCTGTTCTGCCAGTGTTCTTCACCGCATCTTGCAGCTGCCATTTGGTCCAAAGCAGAAGGCAAGCCGGCAGGCGCATGCGATGCCCGCGGTCTCAGCCGCTAGAGGAAGTGGTTCAGCTGGCCAGGAATGCGACTGGCACCCTCAAGATTAATTAATAACGCACCCTGGCTCCGGGCCACCTCCTGAGTAGCTGCGGAGAGATAAAGCTAACAAAGGATTGTACACAGCGGGGGGAAGGAAGAGGGTAGACGGTTGCTGGGCCTGGAAGGAAAGTTTTAAAAACGAGATGATTTATCACAAGGCAGATTCTCATGGGGAAAAAAATTAGCATAAGAGTGTGTAGATTTTGCAGGACAGAAGAGCTCACACCCTTGGCATTGGGGCTGGAGGTGGCAGATCTTGTCTGCCCCATTGGGTCGTAGGGGGCTCTGGCATGCACCTCCATCCAGCTCTGTTTGTGGGGCAGGAAGAACATTGTAGAGGAAAACTCTGGTGATGGCCCCAAAGATGGGCGCTTGGAACACAGCCTTGAATTTGACTTTCAGCTTCATTTCAGGAGCAGCTTTTAGTTGCAGCCAGTGTTCCCTCTAAGGTGAGTTAGTGTGAGCTAGCTCAGTTTTTTAGCCTCTGGCTCACACATTTTTGTCTTCACTCAGGAAGGGTAGCTCCAGAGCAGACTAATTTATGCAGTTGCCCAATCGCTGGCTCACAACTTTAATGCCAGAAGCTCACAAAGTAGAATTCTTGCTCACAAGACTCCACAGCTTAGAGGGAGCATTGGTTGCAACCACAATTGTGTTGACGAACCCTCCCCCACCTCACAAGCTACCAAACGCCAGATGGGCACAAAACTAACTGGGAAGGGAGAGTGTCAATCTAGAAATGAAAAGGTGGAAACACTCCCTCAAAGAGTCTTTTTGCCTGCTAGAGTTGTGAATTTGCTAAGAGGCCTTGGACTCCACTTAATACAAAATAGCATTTTTGACCTGTGCATGGTCCTTGTCTCACTGTACCCTTTGATGAAGTTGTCTTCAAAACGGTTTTAAGATTATGTACGATACCTTCGGGGTATCCTGGACAGTATTTTCTGTATGGGCTGTTCCTGCCCCTAGGAGGGCATGTACTTGTGGACTATTTTGGATTGCATCACTTTAAGAATCATCATTCTGTGGTTTGTGTGACCTTATGGTGTGCATTTCACTCTCTCGAAGTGCTGTATGTGTTTACATAGGGCCATGGTGGCTCGGAGGTTAAGATGCTGAGCTGCAGACCGGAAGGCCGGTAGCCCCCGTCTCTGGCCCCAGCTGCTGCCAAAAGCAAGAAATTGCAAGTAGATAAATAGGTGCCGCTTCAGTGGGAAGATGACAGCATTGCGTGTGCCTCGGTGTCTAGTCATGCCAGCCACATGACCACGGAGAGGTCTTCGGACAGCGCTGGCTCTTTGGCTTGAAAATGGAGATTTGCACTGCCCTGTAGAGTCAGGTTCAACTGGCTTTCGAGCGAGGGAAACCTTTACCTTTATTATGTGTTTACATATTCAGTATATTTAATATATTCCCATGAGTATCATGACTAGTCTTTTTGGGAGAGTTTCCACCTTTTTATTTCTAAACCCCAGACGGGACCGGGAAATCTACAGAGATCCGTTCCTCTAGAGAAAGGGGCTGCTTTGGGGTTACGGATGCTACGGCATTACACGACATTGCACCTCCTTTTCGCCAGTCCCCTACCCCTGCATCTCTAGGAATTTCCCAACCCGGAGTTGGCAGCCCTGCCCTCCATACTGTCAAGTATGAATGAGCTGGTCTTGTGTTTCTCCCTGCTTTTGACTCAAGAAAATTACAAGGGGAAGGTGGAGTGCTGGAGAAGGGGCGGGGAGCAAAATGAGCTCAAAATTACATCGCCTGGCAGGTATGTCTCCAAAGGGGTTGGCTTGTACAAACAAGCACTTGGGGGGCTGTGGAAAGGGAGCTCCCCACACGTCCCCTGCCCAGCACACATGACTGGCGAGCACGAAGCCGTGGGGAGGGGAGCGAGTTGGTCGGGGGCCATGCCTCTGGTAAAAATTTCCACCGCCAGTTAACTCCCCTGCTCGCTCTGCCAGAGCTTTGAAAGCTACGGTGCAGCGTTGGAGGCTGGGCTTGGTGGGTTTTATAGCGAGGCCTGCCGGCTGCAACTTGTACTGCTCAGGTATGTTAAGTAGACAGGCTCGATGAAAAAAAAACAATGGTTCAAAGTATTGTTGGGGCAGGGGAGGGTGGCCGTTTGTGTGCGGTGGGAGCTGCAACCGCTTTGTTGTCTGCAGGGGGAATTTCCTTTCTTACTCATTCCCCTTCTTAGTGAGGTAGACGAGTCACTGGAAAAGACAAAGTTGGAGTCCAGTGGCAACTTTTAAGACTGACAAAGTTTAATTCCGGGTGTAAGCTTTCGTGTGCATGCACACTTTTTTGAAGTGTGCATGCACACAAGAGCTTATACCCGGAATTAAACTTCCTTAGTCTGAAAGGTGCCCCTGGACTCCAGCTTTGTTCTGTTGCTTCAGACAATCACAGCTACCCACCTGAATCTTATCTGAGAAAGACAGTAATGCTAGGAAAAGTGGAAGGCAGCAGGAAAAGAGGAATCCCAACCTGGGATGGATTGACTCCCTGAAGGAAGCTACAGCCCTTAGTTTGCAAGACCTGAGCGAGGCTGTGACCGATAGGATGTTTTGGAGAACATTAACTCAAAAGGTCACCATCCGTTAGAAGCACCTTGATGGTGCACAGTGCACACAGTGATTGAAACTGGTTCCTCATGGGCAATGATGCTCCCTGTAAGCTGTGGATTCTTGTGAGCAAAAATTCTCCTTGGTGAGCTCCTGGCATCAAAGTTGTGAGCGAGCGATTGGGCTGCTGCATAAATCAGTCTGCTCTGGAGCCATCCTTCCTGAGTGAAGACAAAAATGGGTGAGCTGGAGGCTAAAAAGTCGTGAGCTAGTCTCAGCTTAGAGGGAACACTAGTGGCGAATACAGAATGTGGGACTGAGGCTGCAATCACACACACTTAAATAATCCACTTTCAATCCACTTTTGAATTGGATTTTGCCAGTTCACACAGTAAAATCCAGTTGGAAAGTGCACTGAAAGTGGGTTGGAAGTGGATTATCTAGTGTGTGAGATCACAGCCTGAGTATGCAATCCAGTATTCTGAGAATCTTAAGTATTCAGACCTCATGTTGTGTACTGTTTGCGTTTTATCCCGCCTTTCCTCCAAGAGGCTTGGTTCTCCCCTCACCCAACAGCCCTGTGAGGCAGGCAGGTCAGGCGGAGGAAATGACTGGCCAAGGTCACCAGCGAGCTTCCGGGCAAAGGGGAGGTTTTGAACAATTGTCCTCAGTGGTAGACCATGGCATTACATCAGAAATTCCCTCTAAGCTGTGTTAGGGGGGCTGGCCCACAAAATTTTAGCCAACAGCACAGGGATTTTGCTTCAACTTACAAGTGAACTGAGAAGGCATTTCCCCCCTCCATTGGAAACAGTGGAGGATAGGGGGCACTTCCTATTGAGGCCCATAAAATTGGATCCCCTGGTCCAATCTTTTTAAAACTTTTTTTGGGGGGGAGGTTTGAGGAGAGGCGCCAACAGCTCAGCACAAGGCCAGGTCTACAACTCTGCTGTAAATTTGGTGTCTCTACCTCAAAAAAACAGTCCCCCAAGCCCCAGATGCCCCCCGGATCCATTCTCCATTATAGCCTATGGGTCCCATTGACTATAATGGCCCCCATAGGCTATAGTAGAGCTGGGGGGGGATTTTTGCACACGCCTATTATGCCTTTCAGTATGATTTGTAAGCTGTCTTGAGTCCCAGGGGAAAGTGGGGTATAAATATCTGAATAAATAAGTAGTTTGGGCAGGTTGAGAACATTTAAGCAACTTCCTGTTGGTTGGGTTAGGCAGGGTTCTGACAGTGATAGTTCCACCTCTGTTATATTTGACCTGTAATGCTGGTTCTCATATTTCACTAACAAACCCAAAGTCGGTTGCAAGTGTCCCCCTCCCCTCCAACTGCCGTTATGTTCTCTTAAGGCTCAGCTCAGGGCCACGGTCCAAGGCCAGGTCTACCGATATAGTGGAAAGGGGCAGCTAGACCTGTTCCCCGATGACTGGTCTACCCCCATAGAGGACAACAGTATCTGTAGTGAAATTTGACTTGATTCTGTTTTCTCTTACAGTCAGGGGGTTTTTTTGTAGAAAAAGCCCAGTAGGAACTCATTAGCATAATAGGCCACACCCAACAGCAGAAACTCATTAGCATATTAGGCCACACCCCCTGACAGCGCAGCCCCCTCCCAGGATTGGGG
This sequence comes from Lepidodactylus listeri, assembly GCA_029233225.1. Taxonomy (NCBI): domain Eukaryota; kingdom Metazoa; phylum Chordata; class Lepidosauria; order Squamata; family Gekkonidae; genus Lepidodactylus; species Lepidodactylus listeri. The sequence goes on along the minus strand of JARCFY010000021.1, from coordinate 4,782,894 downwards.
CTCCCCAGGTGCCCCGTGGCTTGAAAGGCGCCTGAGGAACCGGGGGGGACCTGTAGGCGTGGCCAACTAGTAAGCCAGCCGGAACTCCATTCCTGTACGTTCCTGCCCCCAAATAGCCCTGCTTATAGTGTTTAAATTATTCTTAAAATATATTTTAAATACACTTTAAAAGAATTCATTCTGACATTTCTGCAAGGTTATGGAAATAATCTGAAAAACTAATTTACACAACAGTCAAATGTAGGCTCACAACTTGCTGCTAGCTTTTTCCTCTCACGAGGCAGAATTCCTGCTCACAACACTGTGGAGCTTAGAGGAAACATTGATTCCCTCTTGCTGTCCCATAGGTGTGCTCACATGATCATGTGAAGCTTCCTTCTACTGAGTCAGACCCTTGATCCATTAGGGTCAGTACTATCCATGCAGAGTGGCAGCAACTCTCCAGAGGTTGGAGGTTCTTTCAAAGGGAGATGCCAGGGATTGAACCTGGGACCTTCTGTGTGCCAAGCAGATGCTCTTCCACTGAGCCACAGCCCCTCTTTACTGCTCTCCAGGGTCTCAGGCAGAGGTCTTTCACATCACCTGCTGCTTGGTCCTTTCAACTGGAGATATTGGGGATTGAACCTGGGACCTTCTGCCTGCCAAGCAGAGGCTCTGCCACTGAGCCACAGCCCCTCTTTACACCAGGGTCTCAGGCGGAGATCTTTCACATCACCTCCTGCCTGGTCCTTTTAACTGGAGATGTTGGGGATTGTACCTGGGACCTTCTGCATGCCAAGCAGATGCTCTGCCACTGAGCCACAGCCCCTCTTTACAGCCCTCCAGGGTCTCAGGTGGAGGTCTTTCCCATCACCTCCTGCCTGGTCCTTTTAACTGGAGATGTTGGGGATTGTACCTGGGACCTTCTGCATGCCAAGCAGAGGCTCTTCCACTGAGCCACAGTCCCTCTCGAAAGAAGTGTAATTTCTTAAATGCTGGGGGGGGGGGGGGGGGTTTGCCGTGTCCTTTGTCACCCCTTGCCCCACCTGACCCCATGACTGGCAAAAACCAATAAAAAAGGCACAGTAAATTACAACAGGGAGAGCACCCAGATTCGCCCTGTTTGCACAAAGTTTATGCAGGCTTTAATGTCCTGCAGCTAAATTCATATGGCCTGGGAGCCAGATAGTGATTTAAAAAAAAAAATGGGTGCGGATTCCACATGACCCTGGTTGGACAGGCTTTCGGACAGGCGTGCTGAGCCAGGGACCGTCTTGTTCTCAAGCTGGTGCCATTTTTTTAAAAAACCGCCATGGGCTTCTTGCCCCTTCGGAACAGATTGCAAGTGGCTTAGCAGGTTGTCACCAGGGCTTGAAGAGGGCGTTCAGCGGGGCCTGATTTTGGCAGGTCCTTTGCGTTCTCATCTCTTCCTTCCCCATCTCTCCACCCCATCCCCCTTTTAAAACTCAAATTGTTTGAATTTCCTTTCGGGAAGCAGGCTCGTGCCAAGAGGCTGCTTCTGCGGGGGAGAAGAAGGGACCGGATCTTGCCATCTAGCAAGATTTGGGTCAATGTGGCAGATAGGGGAGAGGCTGTGGCTGAGTGGCAGAGCCCTCTGTCTTGCATGCAGAAGGTTCAGTCCCCAGCATCTCCAGCTGAAAGGTCCAGGCAGCAATGCTTCCTCTAAGCTGTGAAGTCCTGTGAGCAAAAATTCTACTTTGTGAGCTCCTGGCATTAAAGTTGTGAGCGAGCGATTTGGCTGCTGCAGAAATCAGTTTGCTCTGGAGCCCTCCTTCCTGAGCTGAGAGAAAAATGTTTGAGCCGGAGGCTAAAAAACTGTGAGCTAGCTCACACTAACTCAGCTTGGAGGGAACACTGCTAGGCAGTAGGTGATGTGAAAAGGCCGCTGGAGAGCCGCTGCCAGTCTGAGTGGAGAATTTATTTATTTTGTGCCCCGCCTTTCTCCCCAATAGAGATGCAAAGCAGCTTTACATTGTTCTCCTCTCCTCCATTTCATCCTCACAACAGCCCTGTGAGGTAGGTTAAGCTGAGAGGGTGTGGCTGGTCCAAGATCGCCCAGTGAGCTTCCCTGGTACGAGTGGGAATTTGAACCCAGGTCTCCCAGATACTAGTCCACCAATATTTTAACCACTGCACCAGACTGGACGGATACCCACAGCACGAAAGGGATGAAGTGAATTACTGTTTTGGCTCACGAAAGTCCAGCAAACTGAATTTTCTCTCCTCTGCTCAAAGCGAATCTTATTCCTCTTTGCCCTGGTATTGGAGATCTTTGGTGCAAAGTCCATTTGTGGACTTTAGCTTAGGAAAACAGTGATTGAGTGCTTGTAAGGGGGGGGGGAGTGTCAATCGTCCCCTTGACACCCTGGCGGTCACCGCCCTCCGTGGCCTCACTGACTGTGAGGAGGAGCTGCCAGGACCTCAGGCTGCTGGAGAGACTCTGGCCAGTTGGCCATCACTGAGGCTCCATGAGTCTCTCTGCTTGTTCGCTCCCTTGCTCTCTTACCCCATGCCGTGCACCTCTCCACTCTCCGGCTCCCCTCCTCCCCGATCCCAGCATTCACTCCCCCTTTATACAGAGTAATCCCCTTGCCACACCTCCCACCTCCCTTGTGACTGGTTCCTTCCCAAGTCCTTCACTCCCGCCCTGCTCAGCTGGCCTTATAAGGCCTTGTTCCCGCCTTCTCCCATACCCATGCCAGGTGGAGTCACGTGTGTGGCTCGCCCATCACCACGGTCATCTCACCACCCTCCTCTTCAGCAGCGTCCCCGCGACCACTGCTGCCCGATTCCCACAGTTCCCCCTCATCTGTGGCCACGCTCTCCCCGCGACTTGGGCTCCGCGCCTGCTCGCCGTCCTCGGCAGTTCCGGCCGGTGTGGCCCGTCTCTCTCAGCATTCTAGCAGGCCTCGCCCTGTAGCCCCCCAGCAGGCCCACTGCCCTCTCCCCCCTGCGCTGTTCCGACCCGGGAGCCGGAGAAACCAACGACCGAAAGTTGAAACAGTTGAACATATTTTACTCCACTGCGTATTATATGAAACCATCAAGAGTAAGGATTATTCAACCTATCCTAAGGAGGTAAGTAGGAAACTACAGAACTACAGCTTGGATAGGTTGAATAATCCTTAGGATAGGTTGAATAATCCTTACTCTGATGGTTTCATAAAATACGCAGTGGAGTAAAATACATTCAACTGTTTCAACTTTCGGTCATTGGCTCCTCCAGTTCCCGGGGCACCGTCAGCTGAGCTCTCACCTCTGTCACAGCTCGTGCCTCACTCCACCATTCACTGCCTCACTCCGGTAAGTCCGTCTCCGGACAGGGAGGAATACAGTTCTTGAGCGGCATGCAGAGTTCAGTTGAAGGACTCTTGTCTTGTCTAGTCACTCGCTTTTTTTACAGTGTTCTTATCCCGTCTTTCCAGGCTAGCTCAAGGTAGTTCTCCTCTTCCACAGGCTGTTGAAATACCAGAACTCCCAGTCACCCTGTGACATTCAGTGACACTAGGTGTGATTTATTGAATTAATTGTTGAGGCATGGCAGGTGAGGACGAGCATCCACCTGCCTACGGTTCAGCAGGACGGGCCAGTACTACCTGGGTTGGAAGCTGGAGATCTGGTGGGAGTCCTGGGGTTTTTGGGAGTCACCAATGAAAAGACAGATCCAGGTGGGCAGCCGTGTTGGCCTGGAGCAGTAGAACAAAGTTGGGAGTCCAGTGGCACTTTGAAGACCAACAAAGTTTTATTCAAGGTGTGAGCTTTCATGTGCGTGCGCATGAAAACTCACATCTTGAATAAAACTTCGCTGGTCTTCAAGGTGGTCTCCAAGGACCAACTTTGCTGGTCTTCAAGGACTCCAGCTTTGTACCCATGAAAAGAGTTAGGTCTCTAGTGCTTATGGAGGAGAGGAATGGAACGATGGAGCTGTGGGTGATGATCGGGGAAGGAAGGCTGATTTGTCACAGATTAGGACTTCTGCACGCCCTTATTTCCCTGTCCAGCCCCATCAGCCCATTCCAAAAGTTCCGTACTCTAGACTAGAGGGGAGAAGTGGTATTCGGAGGAAGCCACATGTAATACAGAGTCAAGCCAAGTGTTCCTTTGAGCTTAGTATGGGCCGCAGCTCTCCAAAGTCTTTCTTACCCTTGCTGTAGCTAAGGGATAGCACCAGGTGCTTGAACGGGAATGGCCATGGCTGGGTGGGAGAGCCTCTGCTTGGCATGCAGAAGGTTCAGGTTCAATCCTTGGTGTCTCCAGTTGAAAGGACCAGGCAGGAGGTGATGGGAAAGACCTCCACCTAAGACCCTGGAGAGCAGCTGCCAGTATGAGTAGACAATACTGATCATGATGGACCAGTTATTGGATTCATTGTTTATGTGTGTGTTATGAGCATTTATTCTACAACCAGGGGCTCTAGTGTTCCTAAATCTTTGAGGCTGCTTAGTCTGGCATATATGCTTCAGATGTCAAAACCTGCAATCTAGTGTGACGCAAGAGTTTTAAATTCAGTCCGCACTCCTCCGTGAAGCTCGCCGTGTGAATATGGGACAGATACCCTCCGGATATAAAATGGGGATACCCACTACACTGAGATACTCGGAGAAAAGGTGGGATACATTTTTTGGGGGGGATATATTTTGGAGTATCCCAGTTTGAGACTGGGCTAAAATTTGAAACTGCCTCAAAAGAAGTCAAGAAGACCATTGGTCCATTGGAAATCATGTTCCCTGCTATGGCTGGCAGCTGCTTCTCAGGGTCTTGGGTAGAGGATGTTTCCATAGCCTCTCGATTGAGGTCTGATGAGTTTAAGGGAGGGCTCTGTGGCAGAGCATCTGCCTGGCAATTAGAAGGTCCCGGGTTCAATCCCCAGCATCTCCCGTTAAAAGGACCAGATGGTAGTTGATGGGAAAGACCTTCGCTTGAGACCCTGGAGAGCCACTGCCAACCTGATTAATTGATCCTGACCTGGATGGACTGAGGAGGTTTTGATTCAGTATAAGGCAGTTTCATATGTTCATGTATGGGTGGGCATGGCTCAGTGGCGGAACATCTGCTTGGCATGCAGGAAGTCCCCAGTTGAAAGGACCCGGCAGGAGGTGATGGGAAAGACCTCCGCCTGAGACCCTGGTGTAAAGAGGGGCTGTGGCTCAGTGACAGAGCATCTGCTTGGCATGCAGGAGGTCCCAGGTTCAATCCCTGGTCTCTCCAGTTAAAAAGGACCTGGCAGCAGGTGATGGGAAAGACCTCTGCCTGAGACCCTGGAGAGCTTTCAAGAGGGGCCGTGGCTTTGTGGTGGAGCCTCTGCTTGGCACGCAGAAGGTCCCAGGTTCAGTCCCCGCCATCTCCAGTTAAAAGGACCAGGCAGGAGGTGATGGGAAAGACCTCCGCCTGAGACCCTGGAGAGCTGTAAAGAGGGGCTGTGGCTCAGTGATAAGAGCATCTGCTTGGCATACAGGAGGTCCCAGGTTCAATCCCTGGCCTCTCCAGTTAAAAGGACCCGGCAGGAGGTGATGGGAAAGACCTCCGCCTGAGACCCTAGAGAGCTGTCAAGAGGGGCTGTGGCTCAGTGGCAGAGCCTCTGCTTGGCATGCAGAAGGTCCCAGGTTCAATCCCCGGCATCTCCAGTTAAAAAGGACCAGGCAGGAGGTGATGGGAAAGACCTCTAATCTGAGACCCTGGAGAGCTGTCAAGAGGGGCTGTGGCTCAGTGGCAGAGCCTCTGCTTGGCATGCAGAAGGTCCCAGGTTCAATCCCCGGCATCTCCAGTTAAAAAGGACCAGGCAGGAGGTGATGGGAAAGACCTCTAATCTGAGACCCTGGAGAGCTGTCAAGAGGGGCTGTGGCTCAGTGGCAGAGCCTCTGCTTGGCATGCAGAAGGTCCCAGGTTCAATCCCCGGCATCTCCAGTTAAAAAGGACCAGGTAGCAGGTGATGTGAAAGACCTTCATCCAAAACCCTGGAGAGCTTCCAGTCTGAGTAGGCAATACCCACCTTGATGGAGCTGGGGGGTCTGGTTCAGTTTAAGGCAGCTTCATGTGCTGTTTTCTCCCATTCAGGACACAACGCAAATCCAGAAAAACCCCAGGAAGGCAGCAGAGTCGAAGGGCAGCCAGGAAAAAGGCCATTTAGCTGGACACAAGGAGTCGGATTTTTATTTTGAGAAGTAACTCTTTTTTCAGAGCAGCCCGCTGTATATGGTGGGCAGTTCCTTCTGCCAGAATCACCTTTCTTACTCCCAAACTTTTCAGATCTCTGGATTTAACTAGATCTCAGGAGGGGACAAACATCACGACACTCTTGTGTCTCTGTTGTCTACTCATACTCTGAGTAGACAATACTGACTTTGATGGGCCCCAGGAGTGATTCAGTATAAAGCTGTTTCGGGGGGGGGGGGTCCTTTCCCTGGAGATGTTGGGTACTGAGCCAGAGATTCTATGCAGGGGCCCTACCATTGAGTCATGGCCCTTCCCCCCCCCCCCCCCCGCCAATTTCTCCCCCTAGTCCTTGCCAGAGAATTTCATTTCTTTACATTTTATTGGAAAACCACAGCGTTTAACCTATAAGCAAACCCCTCCGCTTTTAATGAGTTGGTGGTACTTTGCAAAGGGTACACAGACAAAACAGCTCTAAATTGTTCTCGGGCCCCAGAATTTGCCCACAAAGGCCTTCCCACTTTCTTTCTCTCTCTCTCTCTCTACACCAGGCACCCCCTACTTTTTTGAGCCTGTGGGCACCATTGGAATTCTGACATAATATGGTGGGCCCAGCCACAAAATGGCTACCGCAGGAGGTGGGGCCAGCCACAGAATGGCTGCCACAGGAGGTGGGGCCAGCCACAAAATGGCTGCCACAACATCCCTTCAGTCACACAGTGATGAGATCCCTTGTGCTGTGGTGGCTGCCGCCGCTGCAGCAACTTTTAAAAAATCGGCACAGCCAATCAGACACCTCAGTGGGCAAAATCCCCCCTTCCCCCCCCCCCCACTTTCTAAAAACCCTTGGTGGGTTTGTCCCTTAGATGGAAGAGGTGGCCGGTCACTGGTCCTGAACTGGGAAGGGAGTGCCAACAGTTAGTGGTTTCTCACCCGCCCTCATTGGGCCTTCTCCGGAGCCTCCAGCAGAAGCCTGGCCGGCAGAACAGCGGCTGGCAGGTGAAATAGAACGTGATTTCCCTCCAAACAATTATGGACTGCAAATATTGTCTCTGGCTTCAAGTCTCCTTTCCCCTCGCTCCCTCTGTTAACTGTTTTTGCAGCAGGACACAGCACTTTCGCTCCAGCCTCACAGGCTCAGGGAAAGACTGCTTGGGTCTTTTGATGTTTCTCCCCCCAGGCTTGGGGGAAACTGCTGCCATTTCCATACCCACCTCTTCCTTTTGCCCCACCAGTCATCTTGGAGCAAGGCGATTTCATAAGGACTGACACAGAAGCTGTGGATGGAGATGCCGGTGTGGTGTGAGCGGGCAGGGGATGAGCTGGCGATCCTCTCTCTGTCTTCTCCAGCCTTGGCTGACTGAAGACATTGCAGTGAGTCAGGCAGAAGTTCCATTGTAGGGAGTCAGGCAGAAGCCACCACCTCCATCTTGTCCGTCCATCCTGGAGGCTGTTGATTGGCTTGGTCTTTGGGAAGCAAAGGGGGGGGTACTTCTTTCCCAGAAGTTCCTCAGAGAGGGTCGGCTAGGTTCGAGTCCCTTAGCACGTTGGAGACCAACAAGGTTTTGGGGGTATAAACTTAAGACAGTCAGGGAGCTTTAGGTTCTCACACGCTGACATGCCGAACATTTTGTTGGCCTCTTAAGGTGCTACAGGACTCGAATCTAGCTCTTTTGCTGCAGACCAACATGGCTTCCCGCTGAAAGGATCTTCCGAAGCAGCAGAACAAAGTGCGAGTCCAGCGGCACCTTTAAGACCCACAAAGTTTAATTCTGGGTACAAGCTTTCGTGTGCATGCACACTTCTTCAGATAGATTCAGGGGAGGTCGCCGTGTTGGTTGGAAGCAGCAGAACAAAGTTTGAGTCCCATGGAAGTTTTTCCTATGACTGCCGTTCACAAATATCTTGGGGGGGGCATGCGTGACCCACAAACATGGAACCTTTCCCTTGTCACAGGCAGATTCCAATCCCCTCACATCGCTGGCGAAGAATTGTGGGGAGGGGGGCGCTCCGTTCTCTCCCTTTCCCCTTTAAAACTGTACAACGGCAACGCCAGTGAAACTCCTGAACAAAGCCTTGCAAGTCACGGAGGAGCAGCGTGTTCCCTGGGCCGGCTTCTCCTGCCCGGGTAATCTGAGAAGGGAGGAGGAAGGGGGCGGGAGAGGCTGAGGGATCGGGCCTCTGTTTTTGAAATCTGGTGAGTCAGTAGAGCCCCTGGAGCCAAATGATGGCATCAGTGGGTGTGCGAGTTAATCGGAGCTGACGGCACGAAGGCCAGCGGGGTCGGGAGGCCACCGTCTTGCCGTCAACTGTCAGGGAGCTGAATAGCAGCCGCGGAAGCCAACTCTGGCTGGAGCCGGAAAGACCAGGCCTGGGCAGGCATCGGCGGACACAACGATGGCTGTCTCCTGGGGCTTGGCTTACTTGTTTGGTTAAGCGGGGCATTTTGAGCATCGATGGGCCGGCCGAAGGGATGTGCTTGGTGCTCAGCACCCTTGGGAAGGGACGGGAATCCAGCCTCGATGCTTCAGGTTCCTGAAGGAACTAGGTTTCGGCCTGTGTGCAAATCCATTAAGAACATAAGAGAAGCCAATGTTGGATCAGGCCAATGGCCCATCCAGTCCAACCCTCTGTCACACAGTGGCCACAAACACCAGGTGCCCTCAGGAGGTCCACCCAGAGGGGCCAGGACACTATAAGCTCTTCCACTGTTGCCCCCCCCCCCCCGATCAAGCACCAAGAATACAGAGCATCCCTTGCCCCAGACTGAGAGTTCCTATCTATACTTTGTGGCCAATAGCCACTGATGGACCTCTGCTCCATTTGTTTATCTAATTCCCTCTTGAAGCCGTCCATGCTTGTAGACGCCACCTCCTCCTGTGGCAGTGAATTCCATGTGTTAATCACTCTTTGGGTGAAGAAGGACTTCCTTTTATCTGTTCTAACCCGACTGTTCAGCAATTTCATGGAGTGCCCTCGAGTTCTTGTATTGTGAGAAAGGGAGAAAAGGACTTCTTTCTCCACCTGCTCTGACCCATGCATCTATGTTTCTAATAGCCAAGTTGCCCCCTCCATGCAGATATCTAAATCCGCATGGGGGGCACTTGGGGGAGGCAGGGAGATTTTCCTGCACACTTGGGGGACTCCCCCCGTGTGCAGAAAAATCTGAAAAGTAAAAAAAGACTTTTGGGGGGGATATTTAAATCCCCCCAAAAGTAAAAAAGTGTTCCCTGCGCATGTGCAAGGAACACACTTACCTCGGATCTGTGGCTGCTGGTGCTGGCGGCGGGAGCAGCTGGAGAAGCGTTGCCGGGCCTCGGCGTCAGTGGCAGGGGGAAGAGCTGGGGGGCCCCACAGCTGGAAGCCGCAGGGGCCTCATTTTCACTGGTGGGGGTGGGGGCGGGGGGAAGAGCTGGTGGGCCCGGGGCCTTGCCTTTGCTCCAGTTTGGTGTAGTTTGCCAGTTTGGTGTAGTGGTTAAGTGCGCGGACTCTAATCTGGGAGAACCGGGTTTGATTCCCCACTCCTCCACTTGCACCTGGCTGGATGACCTTGCGCAAGCCATAGCTCTGAACCAGCTGTTCCCTCAAGGACAGCTTGGGAAAGAGTTCTCTCAGCCCCACCTACCTCACAGGGTGTCTGTTGTGGGGAAGGGAAGGGAAAGGAGTTTGTAAGCCGCTCTAAGACTCCCTTGGGGAGTGAAGGGCGGGGTATAAATCCGATCTCCTCTTCTTCTTTTCTCCCCCCCCCCCCCCCCGCAGGTCCCACCTCTTGTAATCTTATAAACCTCGATCAAGTCACTTCTCAGCTGTCGTTTCTCTCTCATTGTCCAGTATCTCAGTTTCTTTTTCTACTTGTCATCGTAAAAGAAGCAATGCAAAATAATCTACATTTCTACTCTACTGTGTCTGGCTAAGGGAGCTTTGCCTCTTGAAAGGTTATCCTCTGAATATCTTGTTGTCTAAGGCGCTGCTGGGCTTGAATGTAGCTTTTGTAACTCACCCCGTCCCTGAGAAGGGTGGAAGGAAAAGGGAGGAGGCGAAGGCATTCTCTCCTTTGAGGGTGAGGACTCACTGGAAGCTGGTTTGATCCTCTTGAACGTCTAAATCAGTGATCCTTGCTCAGTGGCTTGGAAGCCACATGCAGCTCTTCGCCATGCCACCTGTGGCTCTTCTGAGCACCAATCCCCATTGGGGTACTTACCTCAAATTTGAGTAAAGTGGGCAAGAACCTTGCCTGGTGGGGTTGGCACCTGGTGTTTTTGGCCACTGTGTGACCCAGAGTGTTGGACTGGATGGGCCACTGGCCTGACCCAACATTGGCTTCTCTTATGTTCTTACGTTCCTCATCATGTGCCCGCGCAGGGTGGGAGGGAGCTTTCCAGGAGTGGGGCGGAGCACCGTGACATGCCCATGTCACCCAGAAGTGATGCTCTGGTTTTAGGGGAAAACTATGGTAGGATTAGCTACAAATCATGGAGTTTATTTTATTGTATTTCTTTGGTTTTTGCCCCCAAACCAGAGCATTACCACCCGACATGCCTATGTCACTTCCTGGTGACTTGGGCATGTTGCATTTATTTCTGGCTTCCTGGGGGTATTTTTGGAGCGGGGGGAGAGGAGCGCCCAAAAGTGGGAGACCTCCCACCCAGATCACGGGACCTAGCAATCCTGTTGTCTGGTGGGACCTATGGAGAGCCAGTTTGGTGTCGTGGTTAGGAGCGCGGACTCTAATCTGGGAGAACTGGGTTTGATTCCCCACTGCTCCACATGCAGCTGCTGGAGTGACCTCAGGTCAGTCACAAGTTCTCTCAGAGCTGTTCTCTCACAAGCAGTTCTCGAAAGAGCTCTCTCGGCCCCACCTAACTCACAGGGTGTCTGTTGTGGGGAGTGGAAGGGAAAGAAGATTGTAAGCCACTCTGAGATTCCTTCAGGTAGTGAAGGGCAGGGTATAAATCTAATCTCCTCTTCTCTCTTTCACACCTTGAAACAGCCACTGCCTGAGAAACAAGTTAAAGCCCCCCCCCCCCCCCCCCGCAGTGCAGGTTTCACTCCAGGGATGGAAGTAAATGTGACCCTTTGGGTTGATGGTCATTGCGCCTGTTGTTTGGAATGAGTACTGCTGGTTTGTGGATCTTACAACCAAAGTGAATTTTAAGAGCCAGCGTGGTGTAGTGGATAGAGAGGTGGACTTAGGACCCTGGGCGATGCAGGCTCAAATCCCCTCTTCTAGCATGGAGTCTCGCTGGGTGACTTTGGGCCCACGGCAAACTCTCAGTCCGGCCTTCCTCGCAGGGTCGTTGTGCGAAAATGTAGGAGGGGAGAATAGTGTTCTATGACACTTTGAGTTCCAACTGGGGATTAAAGCGGGATATAAAATAGAGAAATAGAAGTGTGTATGGCTTAATAACATCTGGGGAACAGTGACTGGGAGCAGACCTTCATTTGGGCTGGGTTTTTTTAAAACTTTGTTTTTATTTCAGTTTTCCAAAGGTACAGAAATATCATACAGTGCCAAATCAAGTTGCAGTATCAAACAGACAAAACAAAACCCCCATAACAAAACACACACACACCCCGCCGCCGCCACCACCAAAATACAATCATCAAAACAATCCTAGAACCAATTCAGAGCCAGTTTGGTGTAGTGGGAGAACTGGGTTTGCTTCTCCCTTCCTCCACATGCAGCTGCTGGTATGACCTTGGGTCAGTCACAAGTTCTCTCAGAGCTGTTCTCTCAGGAGCAGTTCTGGAGAGAGCTCTCTCAGCCCCACCTACCTCACAGGGTGTCTGTTGTGGGGAGGGGAAGGGAAGGAGATTGCAAGCCACTCTGAGACTCCTTCGGGTTGTGAAAGGAGGGGTATACATCCAATTTCTTCTCTCTTTCTTCTTCTCTTCTTTAAAGTGGCAGAGTGTCACAGTCCATCACCAAGATGTTTTTAATGCATACAAACAATAGTTATTCGATCATTTCTAAAATGCACTTCCCTTTTCTGTGTCGTCCCTAGACGCCAGCCTATCGCCAGACTCGATTCAAAGAAGCCACTGGTGCAGCGTCGCCTACTGGGAGCACCGGACGCGCGTGGGGCGCCTCTATCCCGTGTACGAACAATCTGTCAGCATCTTTTATGACCTACCTCAAGGGAACGGCTTCTGCCTGGGACAGCTGAACCTGGATAACAGGAGTGAGACTGTCCGGAGGACTCGAAGCAAGATTGGCTACGGGATCTTGCTCAGCAAAGAACCGGACGGCGTGTGGGTGTACAACCGCAGCGAGCACCCGATCTTCGTCAACTCCCCGACGCTGGACACTCCCAACTGTCGGACCCTGATGGTGCGCAAAGTGATGCCAGGTTACTCAATCAAAGTCTTTGACTACGAGAAGTCTTGCCTTTTGCAACACACCACTGACTTGGAATACCCAGATGGGCCGTACGACCCGAACAGCGTCCGGATCAGTTTTGCCAAAGGCTGGGGACCGAGCTACTCGAGACAGTTCATCACCTCTTGCCCGTGTTGGCTGGAGATTTTGCTCCGCAGCAACAGATAGCCGTCGAGGAGGAGGAAAGCGGCCACCCCATACGAGACAGTCCCCCAAATATCATCTACCTAGATTTAATATAAAAGTTTTATATATTATATGAAAAATATATATATTATACTTGTAATTATGGAGTCATTTTTACAATGTAATTATTTATGTACGGTGCAATGTGTATATGGACAAAAAACGAGAAATGCACTTTGGCTTATAAGTCTTTCAATACAGATCTTTTTTTTTTCTAAAGAAGGGGGGGAATTATACAGCAAAAGAAATTGGAATAGCGCCATGCTATGGCTGTATAGTTTTTTTGTTTTTGTTTTTTGAAAAAAATACCAAATGGTAATCCCCAGACAAAAAAGCTAAACCCGGTCAGTCCCTCATTGATAATAAAGTATTTGCAATATAGCTGTTCCCCTACGACCGTCTGTTTTTTCTAATGAAAGCAAAACAACCAAAAGAGAGGGCCGTTCTCATGACCGTAACTAAAAATTCTCAGCTTTGCATCCTCTGGCATTCTGTAATCATACAAAGGAATTCCAGAGCAGCGACTGAATATCTGCATCTCTGCCCGTCAATGTTCCCTCTAAACTGTGGAGTCCTGTGAGCAAAAATTCTACTTTCTGAGCTACTGACATTAAAGTTGTGAGCAGGTGATTTGGCTACTGAATAAATCAGTTTTCTCCGGAGCCATCCTTCTGGGGACAAGGCAAAAGATGTGAGCTGGAGGCTAAAAATCTGTGAGCTAGCTCACACTAACTCAGCTTAGAGGGAAAATTGCTGCCAATTCCTTCCCCTCAATCCACCCCCTTTACCTGGCCGTTCATTCCTCCTCCTCAAATGATGATATTCAGGAAAAGGAACCATTTCTGCTCTTCAATGCATCATACAGAATCCGGCCAAATGCAGCGATTGCCTTTGCCCGATCAGCGAGTCTAATGTTTTGTTTAGTTCTTTATTTATTTGTTAAATTTATATCCCGCCCTTCCCACAAGTGGGCTCAAGGTGGGTGACATCAAAATACAGAAGCATTAAAAACCAATTAATGTAATAAATTCCTCAAACAATTAAACAAGTAAAAGATGGTGAAATATACCTAACATTTCAGAACCCCTAGTAGGTGGTAATCGGGATCACATCAGCTGTATAATACCAGTACGCCGCATGGGCAGACGATCAGGGCAGCTTATCTGCAGGGAGGCCAACTAGTTGGGTGTCCACTGCCTCAACTAAAAGCCTGGCGGAACAGCTCCATTTTGCAGGCCTTGTGGGACCTGCAGTAGGTTCTGTGAGGCCCTGGTCTCCAGTGGGAGCATGTTTCACAGGTGGGGGCCAGGACAGAGAAGGCCCTGCCCCTGGTTGAGGCTAAGGGAATGTTCTTTGGGCTAGGGATAACCAGTAGGTGTTGATCAGTGGAGTGCAAGGCTCTCCGGGGAGTATATGGGGCCGGCCGGCCTTAAAGGTTAATACCAACACCTTGAAGCGGATCATAGCCAGGTTCCACCAGTCTGATCTGAGCATTTTACGGATGTCAAACATTAAACCGTTTCAACAACCAGGTTTACCATTTACGTATTTAAAGGTTTTCCTAGGCAATTTGTTTACATATTTGTTTATATATTTATACTGCATATACATTTAAACATTTGCCAGGGTTTTGGAAGACTGGCGAAGGGTTACCTTGTGTGTTCCAGGATCTTCTGCTTTTGCCGAATGTGAGGTTTCCAAGGCTGGACTTACCGTTTCAGCTGGCAGCAGAGCGCGCTAACTTGTTAATTTGTCTTAACAAAAACCTGCGACCCTGGCCATGTCGTATCCTGCCTTTCCCTCCACGTTCTGAGATTTCACTGGGCATTATTGAGAAACTACACAAATTCAGCTAAGGTGCCTATAGCTACCGTATTTTTCGCTCCATAAGACGCACCGGATCATAAGACGCACCTTGTTTTTAGAGGAGGAAAACAGGAAAAAATGAAACAGAAAGAAAGAGAGAGAGAGAGAGAGAGATAAAGGAAGGAAGGAGGAGGAGAGAGAGAGAGAAAGAGAAAGGAAGAAAGAAAGGTGGGGACAGAGAGAGACAGAAAGACAGACAGAAAAAAGGAAAGGAAGGAAGGAAGGAAGGAAGGAAGGAAGGAAGATAGAGAAAGGAAAGAAGAGAGACGTCGGCATGCCATGCAAAGCCAGGCCTTCCTGTGCAAAGTAGCCACGGAGCTTAATCTGTGGGCGGGGCTTTCTGCTGCTGGCTGTCTTAAAGGGGAAAAGCACTTAAAGGGAAAGAGTACTTAGCCTGGTGGGGTTTTTCCTGCTGTTTCCCTTTTAAGTCTTAACAGCTCAGGCCCAGCAGGGAGGGGCGGGGAAGGCTGGGATGCCAGCCTGAATGGCGTTCCCCTGCATTCCTGCTGAAGAAAGAGCCCTGTTACAGGTAAGAAAAGCTCCATAATCGCTCCATAAGACGCACACACTTCCCCCCCCCCTTTTTTTGGGGAGGAAAAGTGCATCTTATGGAGCGAAAAATACGGTATCTTTTTTAATGTGACGTTTGAAAATTATGGACATGAGACAATATGAACTGTTGGGATCTTTACACAATAATATGGAAATGTATCAGGCAAGTCAGAGGACTCTGGTAGTCTTGCTGTCTTGAGGTTCTCTTCAAATACTTCGGAATGATCAGGGAGGCTTATGAATGACTGTATGTTAGATAGTATTAAAACACCAATTACTGTTGCCTAGGAACAGTTCAACTGGACATTTGGAATCTAAGAAGATAGATTTGAGGTGGGTAGCTGCGTTGTTCTGTAGCAATAGAAAAGTCTGAGTCCAGTGGCACCTTTAAGACCAACAAAGTTTAATTCTGGGTATAAGCTTATGCCCACGAACGCTTATACCCAGAATTAAACTTTATTGGTCTTAAAGGGTGCCACTGGACTCAAGCTGTTAGATTCTAAGGCAACCTAGCTCAGTTCCTGCTAAAACCTAAGGGTGAACTTTGCCACAGACATGGTTTGAAAGAGGGGCTGTGGCTCAGTGGCAGAGCCTCTGCTTGGCATGCAGAAGGTCCCAGGTTCAATCCCCGGCATCTCCAGTTGAAAAGGACTAGGCAGTAACTTAAGACTCAGAAGAGCTGCTTCCAACCTGGGTCGGCAATACAGAATTTGATAGACTGGTGGTGTCAATCAGTACAAGGCAGCTTCATGTGTGTACAATGTTTTTCAAAACCAAAGCTGGGTTTTTTAACAGCTCTACAGTTGCATCCATGAATCCTGGCCGCTGCGCTTCTTGAGTCATATATCTCAATGCCAAAGTCGATTTCTAAATAGCTTTTGGAACAAACAGAACAATCCATGGCTCTTGCAAGCTAAGTAACAAATTCTGTGGATAAGGAGCATGTATCTTTAAGATGAGGAGCGTGCAAGTCCACATTTGATTCTTTGCCCTGTTTGGGAGTTAGAAGCGTAAGTACATTTAAAGGAAAGCTGTTTAAAAGTACTGTGTATGTTAAGAATGGGTGGCGATGGAGCAGTTACTGAAATACCTGGGGATAGATCAAGATGGATAGCTGTGTCTGTCTGTAGCAGTGGAAAAGAGCAAGAGTCCACGAGCACCTTGAAGACTAACAACGTTTGTGGCAGGGGAGGAGAATTTGTGAGTTATTGCTCACCTCTTCAGATACAGCTAGAATGTTGGGTCCATCTGTCCTTATATGTTGGATCTGAAATCACTCCCCTCTCCAAGATATAAGGACAGATGGACTCACATTCTAGTTATCTGAAGAAGTGAGCAGTGACTCACAAAAGCTTCTACCCCCATCCCAAAATTTGATAGTCTTTGAGGTCCTACTGGACTTTTGCTCTTTTCTAGAAATACCAGGATGACACATCTGCTCTTGACCTGGCTATGTCTGAATTTAGACTTGGCTTTGGGACCACAATGGCTTTAGTAGCTCTGGTGGACAATCTCCATTAATGGGAAATAAGCATGGCACTCAAATGCAAGCAAAACAGGTATGCATATTCAACTACTGGACTATATTATGACAATTCTCCACAAGACAATAAACTATAACTCATGTCATAATCGTGCTACAATCATGTTGCAAACATCAATGAAACTTATTAACAACAGTTGCAAAGACCAAACTTATTAACAACAATAGCTAAGTCCAACGCCGGCCACTTGAGAATAGTTCCAAAGATCCAATCGAAACGGAGAGCGCAATCCGGAGTCTTCGTTGGACTTAGCTATTGTTGTTAATAAGTTTGGTCTTTGCAACTGTTATTAATAAGTTTCACTGATGTTTGCAACATGATTGTAGCAGGATTTATGACACGAGTTATAATTTATTGTCTTGTGGAGAATTGTTATAATATAGTCCAGTAGTTGAATATGCTTACCTGTTTTGCTTGTGCTTGAGTGCAGTGCGTATTTCCCATTAGTCCCATTTTCATCACTGATGTATTTTACTGGACAATCTCCATTTACATTTAGAAAATGGAATTTGCCTGCCCCATTGCTTCTTCCTTTCGATACAGTCAATTGCTTGATACTGTTGGGGTACTGGAGATCAGACATAGGGGTTGGAGTCTTTTTTGGATTGGCCTGGTCTGAGGTGATGTCAAGAGACGAGGAATTAACTGCATGGCATATGGTGCGGAAAGGGCTACACGGTCCTTTCTCGTTGTGATGCTATTATTTTATTTATATGTCAGAGCTTGGAAGCTAAGCAGGGTTGGCCATAGTTAGTACTTGGATGGGAGACCACCAAGGAAGACCTGGGTTGCTACGCAGAGGAAGGCAACGGCAAATCACCTCTGCTCGTCTCTTGCCTTGAAAACCTTGACAGCACTTTCACATGTTTAAAAAAATCCCCAGTCTGGACATCCTCCAGTTTCAGAACTGTTCAGCCCAGCTTCTCAATTTGGTACTATTATTTTGCCCTCATGTAAGTTCTTTTAAGTTCTAGCAAGTTCTTATGTATGTTGTTGTAAGTTCTATTATCCTGACTAGCCCAATCTCATCCACTCTCAGAAGCTAAGCAGGATTGTCCTTGGTTACTACTTGGATGGGAGACTACCCAGGAAGTCCAGGGTTGCTACGCAGAGGCAGGTGATGAACAACCACCTCCGAACGTCTCTTGCCTTGACCTGGATGACCCAGGCTAGCCCAATCTCGTCAGATCTCAGAAGCTAAGCAGGGCCGGCCTTGGTTAGTATTTGGAAGGGAGACCACCAAGGAAATCTAGGGTCGCTACGCAGAGGCAGGCAATGGCAAACCACCTGTGAACCTCTCTTGCCTTGACCTGGATGCCCCACGCTGTCCCAATCTCTTCAGACCTCAGAAGCTAAGCGGAATTGTTCTGGGTTAGTGCTCGGATGGGACGACCACCACAGAAGACTTTGGCAGAGGGGTCAGTGGTGAAACTGTCCATCTTTTCCCTCGAAAACCCAAAGAAAGAGGGGTTGCCATAAAGTCACCTCGCATTCTGGTGTTAGTTGTCATTGATACACTTTACATGTCGTTGAACTGGCTACCAGATCTTCTTCGTGGTCTCTGTGCATCACACTTCTGGGATTAAGTGCGCCTGTGCCGATCCCGATCGGTAATCTTCAAAGCCTAACGGATTTTCGCACCAGCTCCCCGGTCACGTGCACGTCCCACTGCGCATGACCCGGGGAGGGGCATGAGGATCCCGCCAGTTCTCTTCTGACCGCCGCGTCGTGAAGATCCCCTCTCCGCTTCGGTCGGTAGCTAACTTTGTTTTTTCCTCCTGGAAAAGCCTTTCGGACTGATTTTCTTCCTTTCTTGACTACGGACTGTTTTCTGGACTCGCTTTTGGAAATTCCTCCGTCTACTCCCCGCTTGGCCTATGGCCCAGCGGTGGGGCTTCTTTAAACACTGCCTTAACTGCGGGAGCAAGATAGCCCCCCCAGACAAACATTCCCTTTGCCTGTTGTGCTTGGGCGAGTCTCATCGCGTGGATTCGTGTTCGAGCTGCGTCGCCTTCTCCAAACAAACCCGCAAGAACCGAGCGGCCCGACTGAGAGTGGCGCTTTTGGAAGCAGCGTTATCCCCGAAGATGTCTGCAGCCGACGCTTTGGGAGCATCTCCATCGGCGCTGACGGGCCCGATGTCGTCTCCGGTACGGAGCACCTCCGGTACCGAGAAATCGGCACCGAAAAGACCCCTCCCGCTGCCACAAACTCCTGCTAAGTAACGCAGAGAGGGCAAGGAGGGTAAGGGCAAGCTGAAGCACAAGAAAGTCTCTAGTGCTTCGTCGACGCATCCCGCATCTGACATGACCCAGCACGGGTCTCCACAGCTTGACCCGCCAGGCCGTGAGCAATCCCGGGGCCGCTCCGCCTCCCCGATGCCGCGACCCATACAGCTCACGGACTCGGAACCCGACATCGAGCTGACTCAGGTCCCTCAAAGTAGCCCCGAGACCGGGCCCGACCCGTTACTGACACCGAAAAGCGATCGAGACTGGCGTCTCCCCCCTTCCTCGGTGCCGTGGGATGTTCGTCAATGGCGATACCTGTACGGCTCTTCCTATCCTCCACCGCCGCAGTGGTACCCGGTGGAGTGGGATCGCCAATCGACGTCATCCAGAGTCTCCTGATGCCGAGATACCCCTGCTCCGAGACCGACACCGATGCCGAAACCGATGCCGACACAAACTCCACCCGATGTTGATCTCCCTCCTTACCAACCGGACCCGTCGACCCCTATGTCTCCTTCCGAACATTCCGAACAGTCGATACCCGGCTCTTCCGCATCTTCCGATGACGAATCTCCCACCCACCCGTCACCATCCCCCGATGTTGCTGACAACCTACCGATTTCTCCCTCCGAGGATGTGAAGTGATATGGAGAGCTCATCAAAAGAATGGCTCACTCACTGGCCCTAGCCACGGTTCAACCGACTCCCACCGCTACCGATGCCATCTTTGACATCATACAGATGGATACATCCACCGCAGTAGCCTTACCACTCATCTCGGTGCTCATGAACACCGCCAAGGAATCCTGGGGGCACCCTTCTTCAACCCCAATCTCTAGCAAGAGACTGGACCATATGTACAGGCTCCAAGAGCCAGGGGCAGAATTTCTATTCATACACCCCGAACCTAACTCTGTTGTGGTGACCCCCTCGGCCAGGGGCCGTAGCGGACATTCCTCCCCCCTTGACAAAGAGGGACGGAAACTGGATTCGTTTGGAAGACGTTTTTATTCAGCAGGGGCATTAGGCATAAAAACTGCAAATTATACAGCCTGCATGAGCAGATATCAATACTCCCTATGGGAGCAGATGACACCGCTTCTGGCCCATCTTCCTGAGGATAAACAGCGTCTAGCCAGGAAGATCCAGAAGGAAGGCATGGTCTTGGCAAAACATCAACTTAACGCATCCAAGCATGCTGCGGATG
The DNA here is from genome assembly GCA_029233225.1 of Lepidodactylus listeri. Classification (NCBI taxonomy): domain Eukaryota; kingdom Metazoa; phylum Chordata; class Lepidosauria; order Squamata; family Gekkonidae; genus Lepidodactylus; species Lepidodactylus listeri. Next base: position 4,762,779 of record JARCFY010000021.1, on the reverse strand, counting down.
TCACTTCCAAGACGCTCACTTCGGCAGTTGCCCTTCGACGCCACGCCTGGCTGAGGTCGATTTCACTTCCACACGACACCAAAGCCTTGGTGGAAGATCTCCCGTTTGAGGGTGAAGGACTGTTCAGCTCCACAACGGACACAGTTCTTCACGATCTAGACAAAAGCATAAAGACATCTCGTAACCTGGGCGTTTCGCAACCGAGACAGCAGAAGCAGAAAACTTGGCAGAGATCTTGGTCTAAAAAGCAGCCACAGTGATCTCCCACTGAATCCCAATGGCAGAGGCCCTCCTCCTCTGCTTATCAGCAGAAACCTTATAGTCACAAACCACAGTTTCCATCCGCTTCCAAGTCCAAACCCCCTAAACCAAGCAAGCAGAGTCTTTGACTCCCACATCCCCTCCGGTCCTCCCACCCGTCTGTCACCCTTCCTACCCGCATGGCAACGCATAACGTCAGACAAATGGGCCCTCTCTGTCGTAGCAGAGGGCTACCGGATAGAATTTTTCCAGATACCACAGGACTCTTACTTTGTAGTCACCCCTCCCTCCGACACCCTGTCATCAGAAGTCGAAGCCCTCCTTTCCAAGGATGCCATAGAGCCGGTACCCGTAAATTACCTACAGCGGGGTTTTTACTCCCGTTACTTCACGGTACCAAAAAAGGATGGCGAACTCCGTCCCATACTAGATCTTCGGAACCTCAATGCGTTCATCACCTACAAGAAGTTCCACATGACTACCCTCCAGACCATCCTACCACTACTAGAAGCCAACGTGTGGATGGTGACACTGGACTTAAAGGACGCATACTTCCATGTGACGATCCATCCATCTCACAGACCGTACCTACGCTTCGCGGTCAGTCCGCGTCACTTCCAATATAAGGCTCTACCCTTTGGCCTTTCTACGGCTCCTCGTGTCTTCACAAAACTTATGGCAGTAGTGGCAGCCCATCTACGACTCCAAGGTGTCCACCTTTACCCGTATCTGGACGACTGGCTTCTGGTTGCGCCTTCTATGACAGTGCTACAGAACCACATTTCAATCACCCTTCGAACCCTAGACATACGAGGGCTGACAATAAACCTCAAAAAGTCCATGCTCACCCCTTCCAGACGGGTGCAATTCATCGGAGCCATTCTGGACTCTCTGCAGTGCAGAGCTTTCCTACCCCCCAACAGGGCATCAGATATAGTCTCCCTCCTCCAATCCATCCGGGACGACAAGGAGGCTACAGCCAAACAAATCCTTCGCCTTTTAGGCCTGATGGCCGCGACTACGGCAGTGATCCCATTCGCCAAATTGCGGATGAGACTATTACAACTTTGGTTCCTGAGATGTTTCCGCCCCAGTATTCACTCCCTCTCCAAACGTTTTCGGCTCTCGGACCAAGTCCTGGAGACCCTGACTTGGTGGCTTGTGCCCCAGAACTTGCAGTCGGGCGCACCCTTCAGACTCCCACCCCCCTCGGCGACCATCACCACAGATGCCTCCCTATGGGGCTGGGGAGCTCACTTGGATGGTGTAGGTGTGGGCGACAGGTGGGATCCCTCTGTGGCCCACAACCATATCAACTTCCTGGAACTGCTGGCAGTCCTATATGCAGTGAGATCCTTCCGCCAATCCCTGTCGGGAAAGACGGTGGCTGTCCTAACAGACAACACGACCACCATGTTTTATATCAACCGTCAGGGTGGGACGGTCTCTCGTGGACTGTGTCGCCTAGCTATAGAGCTTTGGGACGAATGTCAGTCCCTCGGCATTCACCTGAAAGCAACTCACCTCCCAGGACTGCTCAACGTCCAAGCAGACTTCCTGAGCAGGGGAGGAGCGTCCCTACATGAGTGGGAATTAAATCCCCTTCATCTGACCCCGATCTTTGATCGCTGGGGACACCCATCCGTGGACATGTTCGCCTCTCGGGAGAACAAGAAGTGCCATCTCTTCTGTTCCAGAGCAGGTGCGGATCCGACCTCCCTCGGGGACGGCCTCCTTCTCCAGTGGACGGGGAGACAGTTGTATCTATTCCCCCCGATCCCCCTGATACCAAGGGTAGTTCACAAGCTAATGTCAGAGCGACCGTGGGCGATTCTCATCACCCTGTGGTGGCCGAGACAACCCTGGTTCCCCACGCTCCTCAGTCTCTCACGCGGGATATATCTCCACCTCCCGACGGACCCAGATCTCCTCTGGATGTACGGGGGCCAGGTGCTGCACCACGACGTGCCCAAACTGAAACTGACAGCTTGACTGATCCAACTTTAGGATTAGACTCACGAATTGCACAAGTCCTACTGAACTCACGCAAACTCTCCACACGTTGTTCATATGAGGCAAAATGGACTAAGTTTTTAGCCTTTCTGGCCTCTGCCGGACGGCCTTCCGTCCCTGCTACACTTAATGATGTTTTTTGTTTCCTTTCGTCATGTAAGGACAGAGGACTGTGCCACTCATCTATCCGGGTCTATCTGTCAGCCATCTCAGTCAATCATCCCGAGATTGACGACTATTCGGTGTTTTCCCATCCAACCACAAAACAATTCCTCAAGGGTATGAGTCGCCTCTACCCACCAGTGTGGACACCGGTTCCAGCATGGGACCTACCCCTGGTTCTCACCAAATTAATGGGCAAACCCTTTGAACCCATGGCTTCATGCAGCCTTAAACTCCTTTCGTGGAAGCTTGCGTTTTTGGTAGCCATCACGTCCGCTCGGCGCGTGAGTGAGCTCTCGGCGCTTTGTTGCGACCCACTGTACCTCACTTTCCACCATGATGCCATTACTCTGGCTCCCGATGTCGCCTTCCTGCCCAAAATAGTCTCAGACTTTCACATAGGGGCTGACATCACGTTACCTATATTTTTTCCTGGTCCCAGGACCCGACGCAACGCAGTTTACACACTCTTGACGTCAAGAGAGCTCTTTCCTTCTACTTGCACCGGACAAAACCCTTTCGCAAGTCTCCGGCTCTCTTTATCTCTTATGCCTTGCCCAGACAGGGACAGAAACTGTCGTCTCAAAGACTCTCAAAGTGGATAGTAGAGATGATAAAACTAGCCTACCTCCTGGCCAAGAGGCCATTACCGGCGTCCCTCCGGGCACACTCCACTTGAGCCGTGGCTGCTTCCACGGCATTCCTCAAGGGCATCCCCCTGAGAGACATCTGCAATGCTGCAACGTGGGCGTCTCCTCACACGTTTGTGAAACACTACGCCCTAGATGTCCGTGTCCATCAACGTACTGTGGTGGGCCGTGCAGTTCTGCAAGCAGCTCAGATGTGAGACCTCCAGCACCCACCTCCAGATATGTGGTGTTTATTGTTCGCTATTCTCCCAGAGGTGTGATGCACAGAGACCACGAAGAAGATATACAGGTTGCTTACCTGTAATTGGAGATCTTCGAGTGGTCATCTGTGCATTCACACCACCCGCCCTCCTTCCCCTCTGCTTCGGTCTCCCTCACTTTTTTCTTGGGGGCTGTTAGCAGCGGTCAGAAGGAACTCGCGGGATCCTCGTGCCCCTCCCCGGGTCATGCGCAGTGGAACGTGCACGTGACCGGGGAGCTGGCGCGAAAATCCGTTAGGCTTTGAAGATTACCGATCGGGATCGGCGCAGGCGCACTTAATCCCAGAGGCGTGAATGCACAGATGACCACTCGAAGATCTCCAATTACAGGTAAGCAACCTGTATATTTCCTGCCTCTGACCAGAGCCAGCTTGCAAGAGCACTGAAGGTGGGTTTTTCTTGCTGGGTGGGTCCTGATACAGAGAACGCTGGCAGTCTTGCTGTAGTGAAATTCGACGTGTGGCCTTTTTGTGACTAAATACAGTATTGGTCTATTTTGTAAATATGATATCTAGTTCATAGGGGTTTTTAATGCACATAATTTTAAACTCTCCCCATTAAAAAGATGGCTCTCTGGATATCTCACCTAATTGGAGGTGTGCAGTTCTGCCTCAGTGGTTCCATGGAATCGTCCCTTCTGACAAATACTCGAAATCCTTTCAGGCTGATCTTCGCTGCCTTAAGAGTCAGGAACTTGGGAGAGGGGGCTGTTGAAAGGAGAGTCTCTGGAAACTGAATCCAGCACCCAGCACCAAATTCCAGAGCTGGATTTAACTCTCTTCATTTTATTGTTTTTTTTTGGTACACACATTCACTCAGAAGATGGTGGAGTTTAGGAGGACCAAGGGTTATTAGGATTCTTGAGTGCTGTAGAGCTTGGCCTGTCCCCTATAATGCAAAAAGAGGCTTGCCGTCCAAAAATCTAGGTGGGTTATTTGGGTCAGTCACCTTGAGGCGTTTGCCTCATGAGCCGTGCCTCCTTTGGTCAGGGGTCAGTCTAGATGTTCTTTGGGAACCCCTGTTTCTACAGGGGAGACTGCGGAGAGTTCCATTTGCAAAGGGGTAGCCATGTTATTTTGTGGCAGCAAAATAAAACGGAACTCCAGCAGCACCTTAAAAGACGGGGGGGGGGGGGGGGGGAAGGCATGGAGTTGTAGCCCACCTGTGGCGACCTTGCAGGGTTTTTAAGGTAAGAGACCTCCAGAGGCAGTTTGCAATGGCTTGTCTGGTTCTCTACTGCAGAGCAATTTGGCTCTCCTCTGAAACCACAGGTGACTTTGAACACAGGACACGGCCTTCTACTGAATTCAGACCCTTGGTCCATCGAAAGCAGTGATCAAAAATAATTCTCGCATTCCATTGTGTGTAGTGTAGCCAGGAGATCCCAAGGTTGTCTGGCAGCTGCAAGTTCTAGCTTTTTAGCAATATGCAACAATAGGTGGTGACCTCGACTTGTTTTTTGAGCCGAGAGAGCTCTGAACAAGCTGTGACTGACCCAAGGTCACCCAGCCGGCTAAATGTGGAGGAGTGCGAAATCGAACCCGGTTCTGCATATTAGAGTCTTTTGCTCTTAACCACTGCACAACACTGGCTCTCTATCAAAGTCAGTATTGTCTACTCAGACTGGCAGCAGCTCTCCAGGGTCTCAGGCTGAGGTCTTTCCCATCACTTCCTGCCTGGTCCTGTCAACTGGAGATGCCGGGGATTGAACCTGGGACCTTCTGCATGCCAAGCAGAGGCTCTGCCACTGAGCCACAGCCCCTCTTGACAACTCTCCAGGGTCTCAGGCTGAGGTCTTTCCCATCACCTCCTGCCTGGTCCTTTCAACTGGAGATGCCGGGGATTGAACCTGGGACCTCCTGCATGCCAAGCAGAGGCTCTGCCACTGAGCCACGGCCCCTCTTTACAGCTCTCCAGGGTCTCAGGCTGAGGTCTTTCCCATCACTTCCTGCCTGGTCCTTTCAACTGGAGATGCCGGGGATTGAACCTGGGGCCTTCTGCATGCCAAGCAGAGGCTCTGCCACTGAGCCACAGCCCCTCTTCACAGCCCCTCATGAGCCGTGCCTCTTCACAGCCCCTCTTCACAGCCCCTCTTCACAGCTCTCCAGGGTCTCAGGCGGAGGTCTTTCCCATCGGCTCCTGCCTGGTCCTTTTAACAGGAGATGCCGGGGACTGAACCTGGGACCTTCTGCATGCCAAGCAGAGGCTCTGCCACTGAGCCACAGCCCCTCCATGGGTTGGAGAATTATCATGGATGGCACTTCCGATTCCTCCTTCTTGCTGCAAGTCCCCCCCCCCCGAGAGCATGGGGGGGGGATTTCAGGATGCCGTGGAAAGGAAGAGGTGAGCAAGCTGCACTTTAAGAGGAAATTTCTAGGGGAAGTCTTTATCACAATGTATTTTAGTGTATTTCATTTTCACTTCATCTATTCCCCCACCTTTCTCCCTGATGGGAGAAACGGCTCACCTTATCCTCCTCTTTTCTGTTTCACAACAACCTCGCGAGGTAGGTTAGGCTGAGAGGGTGTGGCCGGCCCACGGTCACCTGACAAGCTTCCATGGCAGAGTTGGGATTCGAACCTGGCTTTCCCAGATCCTGGTCTGGCACTGTGACCCCCGAGATCCTTGGGAAGGAAAGCAGAGCCGAACACCTCAAGCCCAAATCTTCTCCCAGTTGTTGTATTTGGTTGGGGCTGCAGTTCCCTGACCTGGATTCTTGGCCTGCTTTCTGCCCATCCCCAAATAACTTCCTGCTCTGGGGTCACTGGCTATCCAGCACCTCATACTCTCTCCCCAGGTTGGTATTACAAGCTTCTCCCTGCCCCCAGTGCAGAAATTTAAAGAGCACTATTTCTGCCGCACTGCTTCCACAAGCAAGTTCACCAAATCCCCTTTTAATGAAGGCTTTGCTGTAACATCTGAAATGCATTACCCAATCGAAAACTTCCAGGAGCCTGTTTGGAAGTTGCAAACGCGGCTCTTTGTTGATAGCGATCTCTTTCTGCGTGGATAGAGGGGAGGGTACAGGAAGGAGTGCCGCCCCGATTCACCCCCTCCTCTGAATTATGCAATTAAGGAAGCCCTTGGTAAGGTCCAGAAACGACATCTTTTCGGCCTCAGTTGATCTCGGGTGCCTAGTTTGGATCTCACCTTACTCATGGGTAACGATGCTCTGAACCAATGCTCCCTCTAAGCTAAGTCTTGTGAGCAAAAATTCTACTTCCTGAGTAACTGGCATTAAAGTTTTGAGCGAGCGATTTGGTTGCTGCATAAATTAGTTTGCTCTGGAGCCATCCTTCCTGAGCTAAGACAAAAATGTGTCAGCCAGAGGCTAAAAAACTGTGAGCTAGCTCACACTAACTCAGCTTAGAGGGAACTCTGCTCTGAACCAAATGTGTTGCCATGCCACAGCTGTCTCCTCCCTGCCTCCGCAGCCTTCCATTCCAATGGAACTCATTCTTTTTTTAAAGTTTGACATTCTGAGATGAGCTGAATTCGAATCCAGTAGCACCTTAAGAGGCCAACAAGAACTTCCGGGTATGGGCTTTCAAGACAAAGGGAGCTTTGACTCTCAGAAGCTTACACCCGAAAATCTTGTCTGTCTCTGAAGTGCCACTGAACTCTAATCTAGAGCTTCTGCTTCACACAGCTACCCTCACCAAACTATTTTGAGATGTGACTTACTACTTCATTGTTCCTATGTGTATTATGGCTATGCTACGCTGCGTACCTCCTTGTTTCCTGAACTATCCAGCTCAGTCTCAATTTGCATGCGCACATTTTCACATAGCCTCATAGGAATCGTAGTTACATGCCAATAAAGGTAATTGGATTGGAAACTGGGAATCGTAGTGCCCACCATGAGTGTCTTAAAAATGTATGTTTTTAAATCTTTCTCACAGCATCTTGGTGCAGTTTGGCAACACACAGATCTTGACATGAGTCCACCCTGTTGAAAACTCCCTGTTGAAAAAGAGCCAGTTGGGTGTAGTGGTTAACTGAATAAACTCTAATCTGGGAGAACCGGGTTTGATTCCCTACTCCTCCATTTGCAGCGGCTGGCTGACCGTGGGCAAGCCATAGTTCTGTCAGAGCTGTTCTCTCAAGGACAGTTCTGGAAAGAGCTCTCTCAGCCCCGCCTACCTCGTAGGATGCCTGTTGTGGGGAAAGGAAGGGAAAGGAGTTTGTAAGCCGCTCTGAGACTCCTTCGGGTAGTGAAGGAAGGGGTATAAATCCAATCTCCTCCTCCTCTTCCTCCTCCTTCTCTTCTTCCTTCTAAAAGGAAAGGTAGTCCTGATGGGGGGGAAAATTACACACATAAGCATTTGTGCTGTCTCACAGGAGACGTAGTTATGTCTGTGGGGGAGGCCTATCATTTCCCAGGAATCCACTTGCATCGTGGTGAAGAGTGACTCTAACTGACTCCTTAAAAGCAAAATAGTAAAAAACCCACTAGCCCCTTTAAGACTAACAAACTTCATTGTGGCATAAGCTTTTGAGACACACAGCTGTGTGTCTCAAAAGCTTATGCTACAATAAGGTTTGTTAGTCTTAAAGGGGCTAGTAGGCTTTTTACTATTTTGCAGCGACAGACTAACACAGCTAACTCCTCTGGATCCTTAAAAGCAGTGTGTGCGCGCGCACACGTGTGGCAATGAAGACTTGCAAGCTCAGACACGCTCCGCCGCCATTCCAGCTGCTGCTGGGCCCTTCCACCACTCCTACGGCAGTGCCGAAAGACCATCTGCCTGCTCCCAAACCAAGTGTCGGCTTCAGCACAGGTGCATTTTATTTATTCCCTTTGACTGCGAACAATTAATAAATTATTAACTTCAAACGGGGCCCTCAAACTCGGGAAACTACTAACACAAAAAAAAGCTTGAATAGATTCTTTTTTTATATAACCCCCCCCCCCCAAGGTTTGGCATCCAAGCGCATTTCCCCCACCCCACAGTACATGAACCTAGAGTGCACAGGGGCCGCTGGCACTCAGAAATGTCCCAAGCATATTTGTTCATTAACGTCGTTTTGCGTTCCTGGGGATGGTGTGGAGGTGTTGCAGCCTCTGATCCAGTCCTTCCTCTCTGTCCTCAAATTGAAAGGAAAAGGGGGAAGAAGAAGAATGGATTTATCCCCCGCCCTTCACTACCCGAAAGAGTCTCAGAGCGGCTTACACTCTCCTTTCCCTTCCCCTCCCCACAACAGACACCCCGTGAGGTAGGTGGGGCTGAGAGAGCTCTTTCCAGAACTGTCCCTGAGAGAACAGCTCTGACAGAGCTGTGGCTTGCCCAAGGTCACATCAGCAGCTGCATGTGGAGGAGTGGGGAATCCAACCCGGTTCTCCCAGATGAGAGTCCGTGCTCCTCACCACGACACCAAACTGGCTCTTTTAGACACCTGGCCCTCCCCTGGCTAGCTCCCCCAATGCTCCCTCTAAGCTGTGGAGTCTTGTGAGCAAAAATTCTACTTTGTGAGCTGTTGGCATTAAAGTTGTGAGCAAGCGATTTGGCTGTTGCATAAATTAGCTTGTGCTGGAGCCATCCTGCCTGAGCTAAGACAAAAATGTGTCAGCCAGACGCTCAAAAATGGTGAGCTAGCTCACACGAACTCAGCTTAGAGGGAAGACTGTGTCTCCCCCCCCCCTATAAGATTTGACCCCGTCCTACCCTAACCTCATCCCTCCAAGGCCCTTTGAAGGAAGTGTGGAGCGGCTGCATAAGGTTGCCAACCTCCAGGTGCAGCCTGGAGATGTCCTGGAGATTTGCCTCAGGAGGGTGGTGTTTGGAGAGACGAGGGGGCTCAGTGAGAATCCGATACCATAGAGCCCCAGCCAAAGGTGCCTTTTCTCCAGGAGAACTGATCTCTGTAGTCTGGAGAGCCGCTGCGATTCCTAGAGATCTCCAGGCTTCACCTGGAGGTTGGCAGCCCTGACTGGAGATGATCTGGCACCTAAGCACAGCAAGTGAATCTTCTTTGGTTAAAATTGGGTGGGTCCTCTTTTCTTGTTCCCAAGTGCCTTGTTCAGATGAAATTCCAATGACAACAAATGGCCCTGGAAAGAATTCCGGTTTTGAATGTGCGGTTCTTTTCCTGCTGCACACCCGCCGATGGAGAATGACCTGGATCCGGCCTTTGATCACAGGAGCAGGACCTTAGGGTGGCTGAGTCGAGCTGCCTTCTCCAAGTTTCCCGTTGCACATTAGCCCAGTTACAGTGTAATCCTTAACAGCGTTAACTACCCTCTTAAGCCCATTGTCTTCCATGGACTCAGAATCATAGAATCATAGAGTTAGAAGGGATCTCCAGGGACACCTAGTCCGACCCAATGCTCCCTCTAAGCTGTGAGCAAAAATCCTACTGTGTGAGCTACTGGCATTAAAGTTGTGAGCGAGCAATTTGGCTACTGCATACATTAATTTTCTCTGGAGCCATCCTTCCTGAGCGAAGACAAAAATGTGTGAGTCAGAGGCTCAAAAACTCATACTAACTCAGCTTAGAGGGAACACTGGTCCAACCTCTTGCACAATGCAGAAAACTCACAAAAACCTCCCCTCTACACATACCCAGTGACCTCTGTTCCACACCCAGAAGATGGCAAAAAACTTCCAGGATCCCTGGCCAAACCGGCCTAGAGAAAAATGGCTTCCTGACCCCAACGTGGCCATCAGTGTTTCCCTGGCTGTGTCAGAAAGGGCCACGAGAACTGAGCACTGAGGCAACCCTTCCTGCCCTCCCTTTCACGGTCTGCCCAAGTTCCCGGAATCAGACTTAGAGGGGTAGTAACTCTTTTTAGGACTACACTGTTAACTGGCAAGGGCTGTTCAGGATCTCAGGCAGAGAACGGGCTTTCCTGCAGTCCACCAGTTTACAGGATAACTAAAAATCCACAAATCTTGCAATAGGTTCTGCATAGGTGCTAGCACAGTAGATCAGGGGTCCCCAACAGGGGTCCCCTCCGACACCTTTGCTGACGCCCACCAAGTGTTTTTAGAAAGTGGGCAGGGCTTTTGCCCAGCGAGGCTTCTGGTTGGCCATTGGAGATTTGGTTGGCTGTACTGGGCTGTGCGACGATGGCTCAGAGGTTAAGATGCTGAGCTGCAGACCAGAAGGTCTGTAGTTTGGCGGTTCAAGACCCGAGTGCAGCGTGACGGAGTGAGCTCCCGTCTCTGGCCCCAGCTCCTGCCAACCGAGCAGTTTGAAAGCAAGAAATTGCAGGCAGATAAATAGATATCGCTTCGGTGGGAAGGTAACAGCATTCTGTGCACCTCAGTGTTTAGTCATGCCGGCCACATGACCATGGAGAAGTCTTCGGACAGCGCTGGCTCTTCGGCTCGGACACGGAGATGGGCACCACCCCCTAGAGTCAGATTCGACTGGCTTTCGAGCAAGAGGAACCTTTACCTTTACCTTACAGATATTTAAAAATATGGCTTTGGCAGCTGGTGTAAATTTGCCTTTGAAGGAATGTACCAATCAGGTAAATTGGGGCAGCCATTTTGTGGCTGGCTCTGCCTCCTGTGGCAGCCATTTTGTGGCAGCCATTTTGCAGCTGTGCCCACCACGCTCTGCTAGAATCCCAAAGGTGCCCGCAGGGTCAAAAAGTTTGAGGACCCCTGCTCTAACCGCTACATCATGCTGGCCTTCTGTTCTGCCAGGTGGATTTACTTGGCTGGCGGGGGGGGGGGGTGTCCTGGCCCACTTCCAGGAGACCAGAAGTGGTTTGGGGCATGCCTCCCCGCCCCAGCCAGTGTTCCCCTCCCTGGGTGGTCTTGAGATGGAGGGGGAGCAGAGAAAGAAAGCGACTTTAAATGCATTCTCAAAGCTCCCCCCTCCCACACACTGGCCAGCTTGGAGAAGGCCTTTGTGTCTTTAAATCCCTTCTCCAAGCCAAGTCAGCCGGCGTGGGGGGGTCTTGGAGGATGCAGTTGAAGTTAAAGTTGCTTTCCTTCCACCTCCACCTTCCTCTCCTTCTATTTGTTTTCTTTCCACTTTGTTGTGTCCTAATGGCGACCGCGCACATGGTCAGGAAAACGAATGTGGCCGGGCTGGCTACCGGAGCTTCACTTCAGGAGACAATAGCCCGGCTGGATTGTAAATTAGACCAAGCAGCCACCCAGGATCCGCCAGGGGGGCTACGGTGTAAGGTCCCTCATAATTAAGCCTATCAGGGAGTTTGGGCAAGGCCGGGGGTACGGTTTAGATGGACATTTAAGCTAGGGTTGCCAAGTCCTGCTTACCTAATGGCGGGGGGGAGTCCTCCTTGGCCCGGGAGCTCCCTCGGCGCGCGCGCTGCCGGTGACGTCACCCAGAAGTGACGTCACCATGTTGGAGGCGTTGCCAGGGCAACGCCTCCAACGTGATGACGTCACTTCCGGGTGACGTCATTACGTTGGGGAAAGTCATCCTGGCAGGACGACTTCGGGGGTGGGGTTCCCCCCGCTGGCCGAATGCTGGCTGGCTGATCGGGAACCCCTGTAGTGGGGGATCCCCCGCCCCCCGGGCTGACTTGGCAGCCCTAATTTAAGCAGACCCCCCCCCCCCCCGGAGCCCTGTTCTCCAGTTGTGTTTTGTACCATCGATAAACTTATGAGCCGATTTCACTGCAACGCGTCTCTGGACTCAGTACTTTATACATTCTTTCTTTTCACCTTTCTTTTCTCTCTCTCTCTCTCTCTCTCTCTCTCCCCCTTCCTTCCCCCACCCTCCCTCCTTCCCTCCCTCCCCCATCTATTTGCTTTTTTTGGTTTCTGTCTCTTTCTTTCCACCTCTCTCTCTTAGACAAATAAATATTAGCAAACAAATATCACTGGACAAATAAATATCACTATCAATACCTTTTTTACCCCTTTTGTTTTTGGCAGTCTCATTTAATGTTAATAAAAAGCAAATTCGCACACTTTCCAATGAAAACATATGTGTAATATTTGTTCATGTCTTGCGGCTCTCAAACATCTGAAGTTTATTCTGTGTGGCTCTTACGTTAAGCAAGTTTGGCCACCCCTGGTCTATACCATGCCACCTTCCCTCCCATAGACCTGATAGGCAAAGGTAAAGGTTTCCTTTGCTCAATAGCCAGTCGAATACGACTATAGGGATGCAGTGCTCATCTCTGTTTCCAAGCCAAAGAGCCAGCACTGTCCGAAGATGTTTCCGTGGTCATGTGGCCAACATGACTAGACACCGAGGCACACTGAACGCTGTTACCTTCCCACCTAAGTGGTACCTATTTATCTACTTGCCATTTCTTGCTTTCGAACTGCTAGGTTGGCATAGACCTGGTAACACCCTTCAAATAGCTGCAGGGCTGCCGCACAGAAGATGACAAAGGGGGAAGATCTAGAGGGGAAGATCAGAACTGATGGACTTCCAAGTTATAGGAAGGTGGCTTTCAGTTGAACATTCGGAGAAACTTCCTTTGGGCAGAGCAGTCTGTGTGTGGAACCAGTCACCTGGGAGGTCATCGGGTGGAAGCAGGACAGCTGTCTTTTGGAGTTCTAGCTTCGAATTTTCTGTGCTGAGGAAGCTGGGGACCAGAGGGCTTCCACATCCAAGCCTCTGCACTCTCCCGCTACCTGGTCCTCCACCAGACAAGAGTCCGATTCCGTCCTATGAAATCTACGAAGCTGAAGAGGGAAACGGCATTAAAGGGTCAGTGCCCCGATCCTCGAAATGGACTCCTGACGCCGTTCCATTGCCTGCAAGAGTTCCCCTATTTACTTTCAAGGGGTGTTCCGTTTCACTGAACTGTGCAAAACTGACCTCCTCTCCAGGGAAACGACTGGCGGTGCCTGCGGATCTGGGTATTGCCAGGTGAAAGGCAGCAGTATAGACACACACACACACACACACACACACACGTCATTCACTGCATCAGGCGAGAAGGGAATTAAGATGCTTGTTGCAACCACCCTCGGCTTGCCAGTCCCCAGGTGGGGGTGGAGGGGGGTCCCCTGCTTACAGTTGGCCAGCGGGGAGAAGCCCCACCCACAACAGCGGCCATTATACCAAACTGGCTCTCATCAAAAGGCAGCTTTGGACCTCTGCCACACATGCAGTGGTGCCCACTTCCCCTTCAGATCCTCTGGTGGCCTTCAGACTGGGGGGGGGGGGGCTGCCACTGCATGGGGCTGGCCTGGCTTGCTACCTTTGGCTTGAACCCCCAGCATCACCCCGACATCTCGAGTTAAGCTGTGTGGCATTGGTTTTAATCTCCTTTAATTTATGTTTTACATGATTATGTTGTGCACCACCCTGAGCCCGGTCCTTTGGGGGGGGGGGGGGGTTTGAGAAAGCCAATGAATGAATGAATGAATGAATGCTTGTCTTCCCCATCTCCTTCCATGTTGGCTTGGGGGCAGGGGGGAGCAGTTTTAGACTCCAAACATTGTACCATCCCAAATGTAGTGCACCTACTCTTAAGAGATGCCGAAGGACAACAAAGCAGACAAAGGAAGGACAACGGTGACATCAGCCATTGGGGCAACCTGCCTCGTTTATTTATTCATTGAGAAGATTTTTCTTTGGATTCACAGTTTTCATGAGTACACTGACAAGACCGAATCGCCTGTAGTAATCGTCCTATGGTCTGGTTTGGTCTCAAGTCTCATCTATCGAGCTGGAGATACTTCTGACCTTTTCTTGTCACTGTCTTCAGTTGCAGGAATCGGCCTGCCCTCAGGTTCGAAGAAGTCTTGGGAAGTCGGCCCAGACGCGACAGACGGGGACAGTACGATGCTTGGAACTCTCCACAGGTCTGACGGGATCAAGGCTGGGACGGAATCCACAGACTCCCCGAAGGGCGACACAGTCCTTACAGTCACTGCCTGGGGCCCTTGGAAGACGTTTTTTTGGGAAACATCCAACGAGACGCTCCCAGCAGTGGGTGACATGATTTCAGTCACTTTCTGTCCGTTGATATAGATAGCGTAGCCTGTGACGTTGACCCCATTCGATGATCCAGATGGATGGATGGTTTCCGGTAACCAGCTAATCGCCAGGACGTCTGCAGAGGAACTGGCTTGTAACTGGACATCAAGGGGAGCGTGAGGTGGTCCTGCCGATGGAGTCGTAAACGTTGTTTCTCTGGCTTTCTGCTGCGGTCCCCTCTGAGGGGACACCAAGGCTTCCTGAGGCACAAGTGGCTCCACTTTGACACGGTAGCTGGTGCTGGGGCAGAGGTTTTGGAAGATGTAGCGGCAGACCCCGGCTGTGGTGACATCATATTTCTTCTCATTGAGGCGCACCAGATGAGTGTCACTATCGTTACTTGGGGACCAAGAGATTTCTGCTGAGGTGGCAGTGATGTTCCAAAGAGTCAGAAGAACCAGGTTTCGGATATCAGATGCTGCTGCCGGGACTTCACATGATGTTCCTTCTGGGCCGTCAGACAGAAGACTAAGACATCTGTCTTCATCTGGGCTCTTGCTTGTTTCCTCACGTCTACCACTTTGGCAGGAGAAACTTGGTTCCTGGTCTGAGTCACAGGAAAAGCTGCTTGGCTCCGACGGAATAAAACTGAAGGGATCATCATCTTCAACTTCCTCGACTAAATTTGAGGGTACGAACCCTCGTCTGCCATCCGTCCGCTCCCCTACATAGAAGCCATCCTCATCCACTTCTCCACAGATATAAATGTATTCTCCAGCTGTTAGTGGAAGTTCTGCCTCAGGATTCTGATTAGGACCATTGAAAGGGTCGTAACTGTATCGTGCTAAGAAACGACGAAGTCTGAAAGGCCTCAGATGATCTGATTGTAGCTGTATGGAAACTCTGTCTGTTTCCCACCCTTCCAATTCAACTGTTGCATCTTCTGGATTCAGATGATTAATGTGTTCCGTTTGACTGGGATCTTTCACTTGAGTTTCCAGGGACTTTCCTTCTTCACGATGTTGCTGCAGTGGTTGCATTTTATCTTCTTCCTTTTGCAGCTCAAGTAAAGCAGCTGATGATGCTTCCTGTACGATACCTGAGGAAGAAGACCCGTTTGCAGCTATTCTGGAGTTCGGAAGAGAATCGTTCTGGGACTTGAGTGCCATCTGTCTTTGTGATCGGGGCACCTCTCTCTGAGACAGCAAGAGATCAAAATCACTGACCTTGCGCAAAGAGTGGTTCTCCATTCTTGAAGATAACTTCTGGAGATTCTTGGCTGCCTCTCCCAAGCGTTGGGCGATGACAGCCAGATCAGCACTTTTACGCTGGAGTATTCTGGCTTTCTTTTGCATGTCTGGGAAGCTGTTCTTCCTTAGCAGGTCGTTCTCTTCTTCGAGATGAGTACATCTTTCGTTTAGAACCTCCAGAGCATTCAACTTAGTCTGGAGTTCCTGACGCTCCTTCTGTAAGGCCTCTATCTCCTTGTCTTTGGCCAGGAGGACGCCGGCTTGGTGATTGAGATCTTTTGCCTGTTGCTGAGCAACCACCTTATCACACAATTCTCCACCAGGGCAATTCAGGCCCAGGGGTCCTGGGGGACTACTAACTCTGAGGTTAGACTCTGGGATGCCTGGGAAGCTGGTCTCCCTGAGCAGAGCGCTCTCTTCAAGGGGAGGGCACCTTTCCCCTCGAGCATGCAGGGCGCGTCCTGGGCCTGCGTCCTGCTTCCTCAGCCGGGGATCCCTGTCACCGGGCAACTGGCCTGGCTGTGGCCGGCCTCCTTGAGTGTGCTCGCCTGCAGCCCCCCAGCTGTTGACCGGGCCTTTGGGGGGCAAGGCGGCCTGCCTGGTTCTGTGCAGGGACCCAGTGGGCAAAGGCTCCCCTTCAAAGTGCTCCAGGATATATTTCAGGAAGAGCCGCCTTTCCATCTCGAGCTCAGCCTCTAGGTGGCGGACCTCCCACCGCAGCTTGCCCAGGACCTCTTGGAGGCTGGCGTGGCACTGGGCATTTGGCCCCCCACCCAAGCCTCCCTGGCTGCCACACCCCTGGAGAACCAATTCTTTGGCCAACTGACGCTGCAGTTCTCGAGCCTGACGCATGGCAGCGTCATTCTCTTTTTTCAAGAACGACTGAGATTCATGCAGCTCGGCCTGCTTCCAGCGTAGGAGTTGCCGAATCTCAGCTTCTCGCTGCTTCTTTATCTCCTCCCTGAGCTTCTGGAGCTCGTGGGCCTGCCGCTGGGCCCATTTGGAGTTGAGCCTGTCAGCCAGCGACTGCTGGTCCCGTGCGGCTGCCTCGCGCAGCTCCTGAACCTCAGCTGTGAAGCGGCGCCGGGCATCTTCCAGTTCAGCCCGCAGGGCATCGCGTTCCCGCCAGTGGTTGTCATGGGAAACTAATGGGGAGGACCTGCAGCCACTGCCGTTTCCCCTGCTGTGGCTGCCACTGGATTGGTGAGGGTTTTTGGGTGTACACTGTGGAGTGGTGCGCGAGGACGCAGGCCCACGGCCCCCTCTGAAGCCCATGTTGACCGTCTCAGGCCAGACACGGAAATGATGACCTTCCTCTGGAGGGAGCCCTTAAATACTCTCAGTGATTTGTGACCTCACTACCCTTAGTTCTGTGACATCACAATAAGTTGCCATAGAAACAACTTTTTGTTGTTGCCTAGGCAACCCAGTGCCTCTCAGCCGCCCCCCCCCCCCCGCCCCGGCACATCCATCACAGTGTGGACATAATTACATCAGCCTACCTTATAGGGCTATTTTTATGGATTACTATAACACAAGGTATGATTTGAACACTTGCCCATTGGAAACAAAGGGAGAGGCTGGAAGGCCCTTTGGAAAAAATGGGAGCCAGGAATGCCAATTGATTTGCATGGGAGCCACTGAAATACATTACAGCACAAGAAGAGTTGCAAAGAAAATGTGGAATGGATTCTCTATTAAGGTCTCTGTGCCTAGATGGACTACTCCGGGACTAAAATGACTGCCCCCAAGAGTGGAATGACAGTCCCTGGGTGTAGAAGAAGGTTTCTAAGACTGGAATGACAGGCCCCGACGTGGAATGGCAGCCCCTGAAAGTAGCAGAAGTGTTCTGGTACTGGACTTGACAGGCCTCCAACTGGAAAGACAGCCCCTGGGGGTAACGTGTTCTGGGACTGGAATGACAGCCCCTGGGTGTAGCAGGAGTGTTTAGGGACTGGAATGACAGGACCCACAGTGGAATGGCAGCCCCAGGGGGTAGTAGGAGTAGTCTGGGACTGGAATGACAGGCCCCAGAGTGGAATAAAAGCCCCTGGAAGTAGCAGGAGTGTTCTGGGACTGGAATGAGAGACCACGAGAGTGGAATAAAAGCCCCTGGAAGTAGCAGGAGTGTTCTGGGACTGGAATGACAGGCCTCCAACTGGAAAGACAGCCCCTGGGGGTAATGTGTTCTGGGACTGGAATGACAGCCCCTGGGTGTAGCAGGAGTGTTTAGGGACTGGAATGACAGGACCCACAGTGGAATGGCAGCCCCTGGGGGTAGTAGGAGTAGTCTGGGACTGGAATGACAGGCCCCAGAGTGGAATAAAAGCCCCTGGAAGTAGCAGGAGTAGTCTGGGACTGGAATGAGAGACCACGAGAGTGGAATAAAAGCCCCTGGGTGTAGCAGGAGTGTTCTGGGACTGGAATGACAGGCCTCCAACTGGAAAGATAGCCCCTGGGGGTAACGTGTTCTGGGACTGGAATGACAGCCCCTGGGTGTAGCAAGAGTGTTTAGAGACTGGAATGACAGGACCCACAGTGGAATGGCAGCCCCAGGGGGTAGTAGGAGTAGTCTGGGACTGGAATGACAGGCCCCAGAGTGGAATAAAAGCCCCTGGAAGTAGCAGGAGTAGTCTGGGACTGGAATGAGAGACCACGAGAGTGGAATAAAAGCCCCTGGAAGTAGCAGGAGTGTTCTGGGACTGGAATGACAGGCCTCCAACTGGAAAGACAGCCCCTGGGGGTAACGTGTTCTGGGACTGGAATGACAGCCCCTGGGTGTAGCAGGAGTGTTTAGGGACTGGAATGACAGGACCCACAGTGGAATGGCAGCCCCTGGGGGTAGTAGGAGTAGTCTGGGACTGGAATGACAGGCCCCAGAGTGGAATAAAAGCCCCTGGAAGTAGCAGGAGTAGTCTGGGACTGGAATGAGAGACCACGAGAGTGGAATAAAAGCCCCTGGGTGTAGCAGGAGTGTTCTGGGACTGGAATGACAGGCCTCCAACTGGAAAGACAGCCCCTGGGGGTAACGTGTTCTGGGACTGGAATGACAGCCCCTGGGTGTAGCAGGAGTGTTTAGGGACTGGAATGACAGGACCCACAGTGGAATGGCAGCCCCTGGGGGTAGTAGGAGTAGTCTGGGACTGGAATGACAGGCCCCAGAGTGGAATAAAAGCCTCTGGGAGTCGCAGGAGTGTTCTGGTACTTGAATGATAGGCCCCAGAGTAGAATGACAGCCCCTGGGGGAGCAGATAAGTTCTGGAATTGGAATGGCAGGCCCCAGAGTTGAATGTCAGTCCTTGGGGCAGCAAGAGTGTTCTGGAACTGGAATCAGAGACCACAAAGTGGAATGACAGCGCCTGGAAGTTGCAGGAGTATTGTGGGACTGGAAAGGCAGGCCCTAGAGTGGAATGACAGCCCCTGGGGTTAGGAAGACTGTTCTGTAGGGCTGCCAAGTCAGCCCGGGGGGCAGGGGATCCCCCGCTATAGGGGTTCCCGATCCACTGGCCGGCATTCGGACGGCGGGGGGAACCCCACCCCCGAAGTCGTCCAGCCTGGACGACTTCCCCAGCGTAGTGACATCACCCGGAAGTGACGTCACCACATTGGAGACGTTGCCAGGGTGACGCTCTGGCAACCGCCCCATTTGGGGCGATTAGGGAAGTTAAGGGCCTAGTTAGTACTTGGATGGGAGACCGCCTGGAAATACCGGGTGCTGTAGGCAAATCCCTTCTCCAAGACAGGTGACACATTTTTTGTCTATATTTTTGTCTATATTTGTCTATATAATGACACATTTAAAGTTAGAGTTGCTTTCTTTCCACTTCTATCTCCCTCCCCCATCTATTTGCTTTCTTTGTTTCTGTTTCTCTCTCTCTTCTTTCCATGTTTTATTCTTTCCACCTTTCTCTTTCTCTCTCTTCCTTCCTCCCTCCCTCCCCCTCCCTCCCCATCTATTTTCTTCCTTCCTTCCTTCCTTTCTCTCTCTCTCTCTCTTCCTCCCTCCACCTCCCTCCCCCATCTATTTGCTTTCTTTCCACCTTTCTTTCTCTCGTTCTCTTCCTTCCTTTCTTCCTCCTCCTCCCTCCCCATCTATTTGCTTTCTTTCCACCTTTCTTTCCCTTTTTCACTCTTTCTCCCTTTCTTTCTTCCCCTCCCTCCCTATCTGCCTTCTCTGTTTCTCTCTCTCTCTTTCTCCTTCTTTCCTCCTCTTTCATTCTTTCTTTCCACCTCTCTCTTTCTCTCTCTCTTAAACAAATAAGTATCATTAGCAAACAAATAAGTATCACTGGACAAATAAATATCATTATCAATATCTGTTTCTACCCCTTTTGTTTTTATTGTTGGCAGTCTAATTTAATGTGAATAAAAAGCAAATTGGCATATTTTTCAATAAAAATGTGGGTATGATATCTGTTCATGTTTTGCAGCTTTCACAGATCTGACATTTATTCTATGTGGCTCTTACATTAAGCAAGTTTGGCCACCCCTGCTCTAGATCCTTAACTCGAGAATTTCTGCAGCGTTCTGGGAAGGACACAAGTTCCCACCAAGCCATTTGGGCTCCTTGCCATAAAAGGTAGTGAAACCACTCTATACCTCAGGACTCCCTTTTGACTGATCCCGCCTCCTTGTTTAATTGATGGCTGTATCTGCCAAGGAGCATTTGTGCTATAGGAACAGCTTGGGGTGGGGGTGGGGGGGAGAACCCCCTCCATTGGCTTACAATTATATTAGATTCTAGTAAATTAAAACACATAGCACATCTATTACACAATAAACCACAGCTATTTCATGGCTCTAATTAAGTTTTATTTGGGCAAATTACAAGGTTCCTTACAGTTGGGCCTTTGTAAAGGCACTCCTTTTTTAATAATAATAAAAAAGCACGCATCTTTGGCAGGCCCCTTTCCAAGCGCGTATCCCCCGTAAGTGTATGCACTCCATGAATGTGTGATGTACCCAGCCGTGTGTGTGTGTTTTGGGTGGCGTGACTCATTATCTTCTCTCGCTCGGGATGCGTTCCTACAGAGGTGATCCCTATGGCTTCTTCACCCTCTTTGGCCAACTGTGAAAAAAGAAAGAAATGGACCCCGTTTTTATGACTCTGGCTATGGGTAGCTCCAGCAAAACACTGTTGCTCATTAAAAAGCAGCTTGGCTTTTCCCAGAATTCCCGAGGAAATATGACTCACCAAGCTACTTGCTAGTGGCTGTTTTGCTGGTGTTAGTTAAACAAGAAAGAAAAACCCACAGTCTGTGCCTTGGAGGGTAGAAGGGAGAAGACAGCGTGAGAGCCAGGGTGATCTAGTGGTTAGAGTGAGGGACTAGTGTCTGGGAGACCCAGATTCGAATCTCTACACCACCGTGGAAGCTGGCTGGGGGAACTTAGGCCAGTCACAACATACTTTCAGCCTAGCCTAGCCTGCAAGATTGTCGTTATGAGGACAGAAAGGAGGAGGAGAGAACACAATCAGTTGCTTTTTGGGGAAAAGGGCAGGGTGTGGATGATGCAAGATAAATAAAAGGGGGACACAGAAGAAGGAGAAGGAGATTGAATTTTCATAGTATAGGTGATTACTATACCAGACGGACAGGGAGCCAGTCGGTGGCCTGGCGTAGATGGTAAGATGCCGTATTTGTCACCAAAAGGACCCATGTTTCCCCTTGGAGAGCAAAGAATCAAGCCATGCCCCCAGACTCCCGGCAGAGTTGGCTGCAGAAAGCCAGAACCCACCAAGGGTCACAAGAAGTGGCCACTGGTCTTCCCCAGCCACACGGTCTCCGGCTCAGATGGATTTAGCCTCAACCAACTCTTCTTGTCTCCGCCTTCTGCTTGTGACATTCTGCTCTGGGCACACCTATGGCTGCCTGGGTGCAGTGCCTGCTTCCAGAAGAGCCGTGGCTGAGTCAGCTTCAGTGAGCGGAGGGTGGGGTTCAGCTCCAGCACTCGCAGTACGATCCCATGCGCATTTACTCAGGACTCAAACCTCAATGCAACTCAGTAGTGGAAGGTGGCAGCCGACCTGCGGTGGCCTTGTTGGGTTTTCAAGGCAAGAGACGTTCAGAGGTGGTATTAAGGCTAACCTTGCCTTGATGTAGTTTGGTAATCAAGCTTTAACTGGGTGTTGTGGGCCCTGGCTCTGCTGAGGCCGACGACTCCTCAGAGGAGGAAGAAGCACGGAGCAACCCAGCTTCCTCTGGAGTCAGCCCAGCAGAGGAGCCCTTAACAGCACCTGAGGGAGAAGAGGCCTTAACAGCAGCTGCAGAGGAGGTGAAGCCAGAGGGAGGGACTAATCCAGAGCCTGGCCCAGCACCCCCAGGTGGAGACACCCTGAGGCCAGAATCCCCACCTAGTTCTCCTGAGTCTCCCAGACGCAAGACACGCAAGCGGCTGGATGTGCAAGAGCAAAGGAAGAGTGCCAGACTGCAGCTCTTGCAAAGGCAACGTGAGGGGCTGTGGGTCTTGGCAGATTGACTCCCAGGGAAGGGAGGACCTAGCCATAAACACCCCCACGCACCTGCCTCAGCGTGGAAGCAACAGTGCATGCTCGGACCTGATCCTGGCTGTTTAGCATCCACTCTTTGCTCCTAGCTCCTGCAACCTGTGACTGATTTCCCAGCTTTCTGACCTTCGGCTCTGTTGTATGACTAGATTTCAGACTGCATATCCAGTTTCCAGTGCATGGTAACCATGGTGACTGGCTGAGCCAGTACACTGGGCTTGGTCTCAGAACCACCTGGAGTAACTCACATAATAAAGTAAAGATAGCTCCGGGTGGGTAGCCGTGTTGGTCTGAAGCTGCAGAACAAAGACTGAGTCCGGTGGCACCTTTAAGACCAGCAAAGTTTTATTTGAGGGAGGAGCTTTGGTGGGCACGTAAAACAAAATAGAGCTTTATTAAAGAAATTCAGAAAGAGGTTTTAAAAAACAAAGCTTGGGCCTCAATCACACGCAGAATTACCGTATTTTTCGCTCCATAAGATGCTCTTTTCCTCCCCGAAAATGTGTGTGTGTGGGGGGGAAGTGTGTGCGTCTTATGGAGCGAATATGGAGCTTTTCTTACCTGTAACAGGGCTCTTTCTTCAGCAGGAACGCAGGGGAACGCCATTCAGGCTGGCATCCCAGCCTTCCCCACCCCTCCCTGCTGGGCCTGAGCTGTTAAGACTTAAAAGGGAAACGGCAGGAAAAACCCTACCAGGCTAAGTACTCTATCTCTTTAAGTGCTTCCCCCCTTTAAGACAGCCAGCAGCAGAAAGCCCCGCCTACAGATTAAGCTCCGTGGCTACTTTGCACAGAAAGGCCTGGCTTTGCATGGCATGCTGACGTCTCTCTTCTTTCCTTTCTCTATCTTCCTTCCTTCCTTCCTTCCTTCCTTCCTTTCCTTTTTTCTGCCTGTCTGTCTGTCTTTCTGTCTCTCTCTCTCTGTCCCCACCTTTCTTTCTTCCTTTCTCTTTTTCTCTCTCTCTCCTCCTCCTTCCTTCCTTTATCTCTCTCTCTCTCTCTTTCTTTCTTTCTGTTTCATTTTTTCCTATTTCCTCCTCTAAAAACAAGGTGCGTCTTATGATCAGGTGAGTCTCATGGAGCGAAAAATATGGTAGCTGCGTGACAGGCACGAATGCCATGCTGATTTTAAGGGTGCAATCACACCAGAACATCTGGCAAGCATCCCACACCCATCGACAACCCATTTCTCTCCGCCGAAGAAGCGGAGTTAAAAGACACTAAGGAAAGTCCAGTATCAAACAGGTTTGCTATGGGCCACAGATGGACTTTCCCCATGTGATTGCTCCAGCATGCACTCATGGCATTGGGGATAGTCTGATCAGGCCATCCTGATGCCATGCCATTGGTTTTTTTCCCCATTCTCAGTATGCGCATCGCACACTGCCATAGGAGATGCGATTCATCGATCCCCCGTTTAAGCGTGTTGGAAAAAAACAGGGGGGAAACCCCAGACTCACCCGTGATTGCGTCTGATCACACAGTAGCGGGCTGTGCCCTTAGCTTCACAGAACTGTGTGATCGCGCAACTGCAGGTCAAATTACTTCAGAGCAAATAGCCCCACTTCCCCCCCCAAATTATCTCGCTCATGTGACCAGGACCATATAGTTCAGTGGCAGTACAAATGCCCAGGGAAACACAAAAACGAACTAGCTTCCTCTTACTGCAAATCGGCGTCAGCTCCTGCCTGCGAAGCTGGGCTCTCCTGGCCTGGCATTTAGATGTCTTTGTCTGAGCACACAGCTTGGTCGACCAGACTGTGTCAGAGCGATGTCATAAGAACATTAGAGAAGCCGATGTTGGGTCATGCCAACGGCCCATCCAGTTCAACACTCTGTCACTCAGTGGCCAGAAATACCAGGTGCCCTCAGGAGGTCCAGCAGTGGGGGCAGGAAGGCCTCCCACTGTTGCCCCCCCCCCCCAACACCAAGAATACAGAGCATCACTTGCCCTAGACTGAGAGTTCCTATCTGTACTTTGTGGCTGATAGCCACTGATGGACCTCTGCTCCATATGTTTATCTAATTCCCTCTTGAAGCCATCCATGCTTGTAGCTGCCACTACCTCCTATGGCAGTGAATTCTACGAGTTAATCACTCTTTGGGTGAAGAAGTACTTCCTTTTATCTGTTCCTAACCTGACTGCTCAGCAATCTCCTGAAGTGCCCACGAGTTCTTATATCATGAGAAAGGGAGAAAAGTCCTTCTTTCTCCACCTACTTGATCCCATGCATAATCTTATAAACCTCGATCATGTCACCCTCAGCTGTTGTTTCTCCAAGCTAAAGAGCCCCAAGCGCTTCAACCTTTCTTCATAGGAAAAGTGTTCTAACCCTTTTATCATTCTGGTTGCCCTTTTCTGCACTTTTTCCAATGCTATAATATCTTTTCTGAGGTGTGGCGACCAGAACTGTACATAGTACTCCAAATGAGGTCGCACCATTGATTTATACAGGGGCATTATGATACTGGCTGATTTGTTTTCTATTCCCTTCCTAATAACCCCCAGCATAGCACTGGCCTTTTTCATTGCAGTCGCACACTGTCTCGACATTTTCATTGAGTTATCTACTACAACTACAACATCTCTCTCTTGGTCAGTCTCCGCCAGTTCGGACCCCCATCAACATGTATTTATAGTTAGGATTTTTGGCTCCAATGTGCATCACTTTGCACTTGGCCACATTAAGCCCCATTTGCCACATTGATGTCCACTCGCCCATCCTTGTGGTGCTGGAGAAGACTCTTGAGAGTCCCGTGGACTGCAAGGAGATCAAATCAGTCAATCCTAAAAGAAATCAACCCTGACTGTTCCCTGGAAGGCCAGATCCTGAAGCTGAAGCTCAAATACTTTGGCCCCCAAATGAGAAGGGGGCACTCCCTGGAGAAGACCCTGATGCTGGGAAAGACTGAAGGTCAAAGAAGAAGGGGACGGCAAAGGATGAGATGGCCGGACAGTGTCATCGATGCAACAAACATGAAGTCCTGGCGCGATGTGGTCCATGGGGTCGCAAACAATCGGACACAACTGTGCGACTGAACAACAACAACAATGAATATGACACAGGCAAAAGCATCCACATTGACTGAGTCACCCCAGACTTTTTTTTTTAAGGGTGGAGAGACTTCATAGTGCTCTTGAAGGTTAATTGTTCCCCAAAGGATGCGTCGGGGTTCATGCTGAAAACCCCACAGAGTCTCACAGGGTCCAGAGAGGAGATCAGCAGAGCGCTGAAATGGCTGTGATCCTGGGGAGAGTAATTGGAGGGGGGGGAGGGTTCCGGTCCCCCATTGAGAAGCGGGCACTGTGAGGTCGGGGGGAAGGGTTACAGTCAGATGGAGCTGATGTCTGGGTGCCAGCCCGGGGGGCAGAATGGAAGGTTGCCAGCTGCAGGTTGGGAAATTCCTGGAGATTTGGGTCTGGAGAATGGGACCAAGTGGGGTTTGGGGAAGGGAAAGGGCTCAGAGGAATGTGGTATAGAGTTGCCAAGTCCCCCTCCTGGCCACCAGCAGGGGGTGAGGGGGTAGGGTTGCCAGGTCCAGGTCGGGAAACTCCTGGAGGTTTGGGGATGGAGCCTGGGGAGGGCGGGGGCCTCAGTGCAGTACAAAGCCACAGAGTCCACCCTCCAAAGCATCCCTTTTCTCCAGGGGGGACTGATCTCTGTAGTCTGGAGAGGAACTGTACTTCCAGGTCCAACCTGGAGGATGGCATCCAGGTAGCCAGCTCTGGTGTGGAAAATTCCTGGATGCTTGAGGATTGTGCCTACAGAGGGTGGAGGGTCTGTTGTTGTTGTTCAGTCGCGCAGCCGAGTCCGACTCTTTGCGACCCCAGGGACCACATCACGGCCAGGCCCTCCTCTCCTCCATCGTCCTCCCGAGTTAGCTGGAGGATTGGGGGGGGGGGGATTTTTCTCTTCAGATCTAACATACAGCATAGAGTCTGCCCACTGAAGCCGCCATTTTCTGCGGGGGAATTGATTTCTGTAGCATAGAGGTCTGTTCTCAGTCCAGGTCTCTCCTGGAGGCTGGCAACCGGAATCGGAAGGGCTGGGTGAGAAGCTGCCGGGGGGGGGGGGTGTCTGAACGGCCTGAGACAGCATCTTCCTAGGCAAGTGTGTGGCTGAACATGGCCTTGCCCCAGGAGTCTAATTGGCAAGCAGTTTGAAAGAAGTGGCGTTCACATCCTGACACAAGACAGGCCGCTCTAGGAAGTTCATTGAGGGTAGCCTAGACCTGCTCATGAGAAGAAGAAGAAGGAGAAGAAGAAGAGGAGGAGGAGGAGATTGGATTTATACCCCGCCCTTCACTACCCGAAGGAGTCTCAAAGCAGCCCACAATCACCTTTTCTTTCCCTCCCCTCCCCACAGCAGGCACCCTGTAAGGTAGGTGGGCCTGAGAGAGCTCTCTTGAGAACTGCCCTTGAAAGAACAGCTCTGAAAGAACTTTTGACTGACCCAAGGCCACACCAGCAGCTGCATGTGGAGGAGTGGGGAATCAAACCTGGTTCTCTCAGATTAGAGTCCATGCTCTTAACCACTACACCAAATTGTCTCTGAGCTGTGATAACCGGAGAGAACCTCCATAGCAGGAGGCACTCTACCCGCAAAACCCAGATGGCAGGAAGAAAACAAAGGAAGAAGAAGAAGAAGAGATTGGATTTATATCCCGCCCTACACTCACTTAAGAGTCTCAGAGCGGCTTACAAACTCCTTTCCCTTCCCCTCCCCACAACAGACACCCTGTGAGGTAGGTGGGGCTGAGAGAGCTCTTTCCCAAGCTGTCCTTGAGGGAACAGCTGGTACAGAGCTATGGCTTGCCCAAGGTCATCCAGCCAGGTGCAAGTGAAGGAGTGGGGAATCAAACCTGGTTCTCCCAGATTAGAGTCCGTGCACTTAACCACTACACCAAACTGGCTGTGGCCATCACATCCTTCTTGAGAGCCAACGTGATGTACTGATTAGAGGCCTGGTCTAGGCTCTGGAAGGCCCAGGTTCGAATCCCCGCTATGCTCACGGAGAGACATTGGGCCAGTCCCACACTTTCAGTCTAAGCTACCTCACAAGGCTGTTGTGGGTATAAAATGGAGGACGGGGGGATAATGTTGCAAGCTGCTTTGGGTCCCCACAGAGGGGGAAATGGCATATAAATACCTAAATAAAACTTTCCAGGCACATTGCCAGAGAATCCTCAACCATGTACAAGAATGCGAAACCCCCACACCAGGCCCTTTGGTGCGCAATGTTCCCGGCTACAGCTCCCCAGTGCAACATTTAACAGCATGAGAGCATTTCCGAGCATGGCCAGCGTGGGTATCGAGAGAGCACATGGTGTTTTGCTGAGGCTGAACAAAGTTTGAGTCCAGCGGCACCTTGAAGACCAACAAAGTTTTATTCAAGGAATACGCTTTCGTGTGCTGCTTCAGACCGACATGTCTGCCCCACCTGAATCTTTTGCTGTCGCTGTGAGCCTTCCTGGTACTGTGGAGGCAAAGAATTCTGGCTGAGTTTCCCCTCTCTCACAGCACCGACAGCCCCAGAAGTCTCAGGTTGACTACAAGAATTTGCAGGATAACAGGATTGCTAGCAGTGTCCCCTCTAAGCTGAGTTAGTGTGAGCTAGCTCACAGTTCTTTAGCCTCCGGCTCACACATTTTCATCTTAGCTCAGGAAGGGTGGCGCCAAAGCAGTGTCCCCTCTAAGCTGAGTTAGTGTGAACTAGCTCACATGTTTTTTAGCCTCCGGCTCACACGTTTTTGTCTTAGCCCAGGAAGGATGGCTACGGAGCAAACTAATTTTTGCAGTCGCCAAATTGCTCGCTCACAACTATAATGCCAGTAGCTCACAAAGTAAAATTTTTCCTCACAAGACTCCACAGCTTAGAGGGAGTGTTGGTTATAAATCTCTATATATAATAATCCTGATTTGGCAGTGGCACTCTCCAGAACATTCCACACGCTCCAAAATCAGTTGGCTCCCTGACGTGTCACTCAGAAGCTGTCCCTATCCACTGGCTGTGAGTACTTGCGTGCCATTGGCTGGGTACTGGGTCTGCTCCTCTTCCCCGCCCACTCCTTCAGCCACTGTGCCCTCTCAGAATTTCTGGCAGACAGCTTTCTCTCTTGACGAAGATGCTTCTCCTGCTTCCCTCCTGCGTGGCACTGGCTGTTACCTCAGTGGCTGTTGGTAGGTGTAACGAAATGGCAGTTTAGGGTTGCCATCCTGCAGGTGGGGCCTGCGGATCTGCTTTTACAACTGATCTCCAGCTGAAAGAGATCATCTTCCCTGGAGAGAATGGCTGCTTTGAAGGGTGGACTCTATGGCATTATAGCATGCTGAGGCCCTTCCCCTCCCCAAACCCCACCTTCTCCTGGCTCCACCCCCAAAGTCCCCAGGTATTTTTCAACCTGGACTTGGCAACCCTATGGCAGTTACCTATGTTTGTAAGATGGCTGCTGTCTGTGGTTTGTTTAAAATGTTCCCCCATAAGGTTCAATTGAGCTGTAGTTCCAGAGAGGGGCCTGCAGGGGTATCACTCACTGGGTTGAATGGGGCTTCCTCATCTGCTGGACTACAGTTCCCAGTGGCCCCAAGGCCAAAAAGTGCAGGAAAAGAGGGACCGTCCGAAGGAGTGGGGCACCATCAATACAGACTCCAGCCCATCCAGGGAGGATTGTGTTTAACCCCTGTTGATTTATGCCCTGTTGGGTCATAGTGTGTGCTTACTCCTGCAGTTGTGCCTTCTTCAGTTAGTCTGTGTGTGTGTGCTGCATAATTGTGTAAATAGTAAAATAAATTCTTCTATTTGGGCTAATAATCTGTGTTGTGCTCTGACCCCATAGTCTCCCCCACTCTGCACAATACCAAAGGGAGGGGGTAGCCCAGGGAAGCAAGGAAAGGCCTGACCCTTGGGTTGCCAACTTTCCAGGGATCCCCCAAAGATTGGGGATTCCATCTCCAAATAGGGAGATTTGGCCACAGGGATCTCTCTGTCCCTCTAAAAGGGCAGTGACAATTCAGTGAGTGGTGGCAGGGAATTTAAGGAGGGAGATACACCCAGGGGACGAGGGTGGGAGGCGAACAGCTGAGTTGTGAACTGGAGCCCGTTTTGCCACAGTAGGCAACCAAGCTTGGTTCAGACAAAGGAAAGAAACCCTTTGCAGGCCTTTGTGAGGAACAAATTGGGTCCGGTCCTGACGAGGGTTGCCAGCTCCAGGTAGGGAGATTCTTGGAGATTTTCTGGTAGAGTCTATGGAAGCCAGGATTTGGGGAGGGGAGAGGCCTCAGCTGAACAGAATGCCATCAAGTCCACCTTCCAAAGCAGTTATTTTCTCCGGGTGGGAGAGATCTGTTGTCTGGAGTTCAGTTGTGATACCTGGTGATCTTCAGGCTCCACCTGGAGGTTGGCTACCCTAGGCATGGCAATCAGTGCTTCAGAGCAGGGTCTGCTAGATCCAGGTTCTTGCTGTAGAAGCTGAGTGGGTGATTTTGAACCAGTCACAGACTTTCAGCCTAACCTACCTCACAGGATTGTTGTGCAAGTCAAGAGGGGGAGAGGAGAAATATGTAAGCAGCTTTGGTCCCCATTGCAGAGAAAGACCACTTTTCCTCCTGGGAAATTTATTTATTTAAATTTCTATCCCACCCTCCCGGCCAAGGAAACCATTGTTGCCAATTTCCAGGTGAGGGCTGGAGATCACTCAGAATTACAACTGCTCTCCAGATGGCATTGATCCGTTCCCCTGGAGAAAATGGTGGACTCTGTGTCCTTATACCCTGCTGAGATCCAAACCCACCCCCCCCCATGACAGCCAATGTGACGTGGCAGTCAGGGCTTCAGACCACAGTAGAGGCTTCAGGTGTGTGTGTGTGGGGGGAGATGGAAAGCTGAAGAGTGAGGGGGAAATTAAGGTAGGTTGATGCTTGGCTGGGACGGAGATAGAGTTGCCAACTCTAGGTGAGGAATTCCTAGAGATTTGAGGGGTGGAGGCTGGAGAGGGTGAGGCTTGAGAAGAGGTGGGGCCTCAGACAGGTACAATGCCATAGACTCTGCCCTCCAAACCAGCCATTCTCTTTGGGAAACCACTGTTGCCAATCTCCAGGTGAGGGCTGGAGATCACTCAGAATTACAACTGCTCTTCAGGTAAGCAGAGATCAGTTCCCCTGGAGAAAATGGTGGGCTCTGTGTCCTTATACCCTGCGGAGGTTGCCACAGCAAATTGATGCTGAGTGCCCAAGGCCTTGTCACTCTCCCAGAGCCCCTTTCTAGAGCCTGTTGTATTTATTTCCACAACGGGCCTTATTCCTAGTATCAAAATAAAGGCCAGCTGGAGACTTTCTTGGAGACCTCCCAATGTATAAGTTTGTTTTCTTTAGTTTGTAGTTAGGATTGCCAACTTTGGGTTAGGAAGTTCCTGGAAATTTGGGGGGTAGAGCCTGGGGAGGGCAGGGTGTGGTCAGAGGAGAGACCTCAGCTGGGCCTAGTGCCATAGAGTCCACCCTGCAGAGCAGCCTTCCCCTCCCGGGGGACAGACCTCTGTACTCTGGAGATCAGCTGTAATTCCAAAAGATCTTCAAGTCCCACCTGGAGGTTGGCAAGGCTATTGGAAGTCCAGGCAGCACCGGTGTGTGTGTGTGCATGTGTGTGTGAATTTTATGTGGGGCTTTTGTGAGACTGGCCATCCCTGGCAGCGCGAGGTCTTGTCTGGGAACGGTTTTGGTTTCAGTGTGCTGCCGCTTCCTCTTGAAAACGAGTTTGGTGTAGTGGTGAGGAGTGCGGACCCTAGTCTGGGAGAACCGGGTTTGATTCCCCACTCCTCCACATGCAGCTGCTGGTGTGACCTCAGATCAGTCACAAGTACTCTCCGAGCTGTTCTCTCAGGAGCAGTCCTCAAGAGAGCTCTCTCAGCCCCACTTACCTCACAGGGTGCCTGTTGTGGGGAGAAGAGGGGAAAGGAGATTGTAAACTGCTCTGAGAATCCTTCAGGCAGGGCATAAATCCAATCTCTTCTTTTTCTTCTCTTCTTTGTGTCCCCCCCCCCCACGCCCCTCAGCAGCAGTGCCTCTTTCAGCAAACGGAGTGCCCCCAGCAGGCGCCTCGGAATTGTCGCCCCCAATTACAGGCTGGGCCTTCAAACTCCTTTCCCAGCGCATTCATGCTGAGAAGGGCTTCTTATCTGATGAGCTTTGCAGGGGCCGGGCTGGGCCATGGGGGGGGGGCTCTGTGAGTGAGCTAAAGAGACTCAAGCGGGGCCCTCTGCATCCGCAGGCGGCTAGAACAGCTCCGTTTGGGCCGGTGGCCTTCTTCTCGAAGGCCCACGTTGTGTGATTCTCCTACGCAACAGGGAGACACCGCAAAACAAAAGGGAAATCCTGCCGTGTGCATAGGGTTCCCAACTTCCTGTCATGGCCTGGAGATCTCCTGGAATGACAACAGATTTCCAGTCTGCAGAGATCAGTTCCCCTGGAGGAGGGTAGACTCCGGGGAAATCACATTTCTGCTGAGCTCTGTTCCCTCCCCAAACTCCACCCCTCCCATCCCCAAATCTTCAGGATTTCCCCAACCTAGAGATGACAACCCCACCAGTAGATCGGACCTCCCCTTGGGCTTAGGTTTGCCAATTTCCAGGTGGGGCCTGGAGATCTCCTAGAATAATAACAGTGATGATGAAATTTCTGAATCACGCAATCCCTGAGTGCACAAGGCTCTGGGCAATTTACAGCAGGTTAAAACAATGCAAAAACATTTGTAAAACACTCTTGAATCTGATCTATTGTTGAGATTTCTCCGGTTGACAGGATTCTCTTAGTTTCAGCGAAATCATTTTATTGGCTTTTGTTGGTTTTCTTGTAATGTTTTGCTCATAGTTACCTCCTTAATTCTGTGGGATTTGTTATTAGGTTTATTGATATATGGCTTGTACTATAACCAGGGGTCATTTCGTAGAAAAAGAGGTGCAGGAGCTCATTAGCATAACTCATTAGCATAACTTATTTGCATATGCTACACCACCTGACATCACCAGAAGTATGTCAGAAGGCAAGAAATAGGGGGGGGGGGGGGAGCTGGCAGAGGGGAACAGCTACTCATCCAAGCCTCAGAAATACCACTATTCTGGGAGGATAGCTTCAGTGGTGGCTGAAGCCTTCAGAAGGCTGGTTGGAGGAACAACAAGGACCTTCCCAGGGGACCGGGTCATTTTGCTGCAGCCATGACACAAGCAGGCATTCCCCCGTGGGGGGGGGGAGCTAGCACCAACTCCCGGAGCTGAGCTCCCCCGAGCTCCTGCTCGAAATGCCTCAGGGGAGCTGGCTGGGTGCCGGCAGGACTGCACAGGGCCACCAGACCTCTCCACCACCTACGGGGTGTGTGTGTGTGTCAGAATCTGACAATAGTATGCCTGTCTTGCTAGGCTAGATGTCTTTCTCTTTTTCTAATTTGTAACCATTTGCTATTTACTGCCTGCCTTGAAGTATATTATCAGCTCTGCTTAATGTTACCACTCTCTGGTCGGGAGGATGGCGCCTCACATTCCTGCACGTCACATAACAAATGGCTCTCACTTCAATCTACTCCCCCTCAGCCTCTGAGGCTCAAGGAATGTTATCAAGTTGTTACAACCTTGGGACTTGTTTTATTGTTGCCGGTCGAATGCTTAGCCTAACTTTCACACATGTGGGTCACCCAGATCAAGAAGGGAATTTTTATAACTTTCTCACCTCCGCGGTGGGAACCTCAACGGTCATCTTCCTTTTTCCCGCTTTCATAGGTTGGCCCTGATTGGTCCTGCATATGTATTCAACTGCAACTGGGGGGTATATTAACCACTGTGGCTTTCTATAATGTATCTCTAACAAACATCGAGTACCTGTTCCAGTATTAGAAATAAAGAGCTTTGCTTTAACCCAAAGGTCTGATCTATTGCTGTTAGTATAGAAGCCTCACAGGGGGACACGTTCTTCCGGTCAAATTGCCCAGCTCCTGGGGACGCCAGACCTTGGCTCCTCTTCCTTCCCCTCCCCTCCTGCCGTTGCCTGTCCTCCACTCCCCCCCCCAGCCCTCTGGCTTGGAGGGACAGTCAGGCACAGGGGGGAGCCCCCTTGGAAGACCCAGCCACCCCTCGGCGCCCTGACCCTGCGGATGGCAGTGGGGAGGCTCCCGCGCAGGCGAGCGGTGCCGTTCTCGGGTCTGGAGAGGCCTGCAAAGGTGAACCTTGAGAGAGCCAGCCATGGCTCTCTTGGCCTGAGGTCTCTCAGTCCAGATGCTGTACTCTCCCTCCTCTTCCCCTCCAGCGAGGCCTGCGTGGCTCCAACCGCCGGCCCGCCAAGCCCTCTCCCTCCCCCTGCAGCGGAGGCAAGGCATAGCTTTAACTGAATTCCCTGCACATGCACAGGGAACGCTTTTTACTTTTGGGGGGATTTAAATATCCCCCCAATATTTTTTTTTCCTTTTCAGATTTTTCTACACATGTGTAGGAAAATCTCCCTGCCCCCCAGGTGCCCCCTCCGCACGGATTTAGGCATCCACATGCAGGGGGCACCTTGGCTATTAGTATATATAGCCATGGAGCAGAGGTCCATCAGTGGCTATTAGCCACAAGGTGCAGATGGGAACTCTCAGTCTGGGGCAAGTGATGCTCTGTATTCTTGGTGCTTGGGGGGGCTTCTGGAGTTCTGGCCCCACTGCTGGACCTCCTGAGGGCACCTGGTATTTTTGGCCACTGTGTGACACAGAGTGTTGGACTGGATGGGCCACTGGCCTGATCCAACACTGGCTTCTCCTATGTTCTTATGGCTCTATGGCATTGTGCCCCATTGAGGTCCTTCCCTCCCCAAACCCCACGTTCTCAAGGCTCCATCCCCAAATCTCCAGGAATTTCCCAACCTAGCGACAGCACCCCTGATCTGGACACAGATTTGCAACATCACAGATGGTTTGGTTTTTTGGCAGGCACCCCCCCCAACCCTGATCGAAGGAAGGTAGAAGAACTCCACTTCAACTGTGAGCAAGGTAGCCAAGTATCTTCCTGTTTCCAAGACCCTTCATAACATGGGGGAATTTTAATCCTGGGTGGAAGGGGATTCTCTGAGAAGCGAGGCCAGAAAGATGCCACATTGTGCTGGGGAGGAGGAAAAGACACCCAGTACACCAAGGGCTTTTTAAAAAATTACATTTGGGGGGACTTAAAATCTCCTACCAGGTTGGTGTAGGGGTTAGGAGCACAGACTCTACTCCAGGAGAACCGGGTTTGATTCCCCACTCCTCCACATGCAGCTGCTGGTGTGACCTTGGACCAGTCATAAGTTCTCTCAGAGCTGTTCTCTCTTTTTTTAAAAAATAAATTTTTAATTGCTTTTCTACAAACTGTAAAATCTATCCCTACAACTACAAAATTATCCCTATTTAAAGCAAAGAATATAAATCATTTTTAAAATATAGAATGAAATTCTCTATATAACGAAATACAATGTACTGAAGTGTGATAATATGTACTGGCTATGCATGTGTAGATTCAAGCAGGTGACAAAATAAATTTCTTAAACTTTCAAGTTGTATACATAGCTATTTCCCCCTCCTCCCTCTTCTTTTTGGTTTAACACAGGGGTGGGCAAATGGCAGCCTGCGGGCCACATGCAGCCCGTCACAGAGTTTTTTGCGGCCCGCCAAGACATGAAGATTAACAAGAGTAAATACAGATGCTCTTTGACAGACATTAACTTGCAGGCTGTGATGAGAATCTCAACAAGCAATCTCACTCCTGATTTTAAAAAAAAATTGTAGAAAAGTGTGATAGGGTACATTTGTCTCATTAAACTGATTCTAAAATTAAATGTGCTTGCAGCTATAGATGATATGAAATTAGCACAATAAAGAAATGGAATCAAACTACCACTATTTAATTTAATTTATATTTATTGATTTTTATGATACAATTTATACCTTTTCTGAAATGCAAAGTTAAGTAATAAATGCAATCATTTTAAAAGATGTGGCCCTCCGCTAACCTCCGCTCCCACAAAGTGGCCCCGGAGCCAAAACAATTGCCCACCCCTGGTTTAACAGAATCCCTTTGGACTGTCAGTTATTTAGGGGCAGCCACCCCCTTTGCCAACTCAGAGTCCTCTGAAGAGTTACTCGATGAACTCTCAGAACTTTCCAAGTCATGTATCATGCCTTCTTCTTCTTTTTTCTTCTTCTTCTTCCTCTGCTGTCTTCTTTTCTTTTGTAAGTCTTTGTTGCAAATCCAGAAAAGTCTCTGCACTTTTGGGAGAGGTGATCTTTTCCCTTTTCTCCTTATAGTTGAATACCAAGCCCTCAGGAAAAATCCATCTATAAAAGGTAGAGTTCTTTTGCAGGAAATTTGTCAAATTTTTATATTGCTTCCTTCTTTTTCTTATCTCGTCTGGAATGTCTTTCAAGACCCTGATTTCCACGTCTTTGATTTTTAGGGTTGTCCCATTAGTGGCCTTGAGCACCACATCCCTTGTTGTTCTCTTAGAGAATTTCACCACAATTTCTCCTGGCAGGTTTTTCTTCTTCACAAAATCAGGATATGTCCGGTAGACAGTATCCATTTCGCTTTGCAAATATTCGGCTTGTAAATCTGATTTTGGAGCCAATGCTTCACTTAGGATTTCTTTCAAATTCTCAGGCTTTTGTTCTGGGACACCTTGAAATCGTAGAACATAAGACGTTTTTCCCATTTGCCGTCTCAAAAGTTGATCTCTGTCCGTTGCTCTTTCTTTCTCCACCACTTGTAGTCTTTGATTCAATAATTTTGTTTTGGTTTCAACTGATTTTGCTGAATTGGCCACCTCTTCTACTTTGGTATTAGATTCTTTAATCTCTTTCTGGAGTGCATCAATACTTTGGTTCAATGTGGTCATCTGATCCAGCAGAGGGCGCAATGCCACAGACAACATGTTTGGAAAGTTTATGGTAGCTTCCGGTCTAGAAACTGGAAGAGAACAGGATGTAGCTTTTGGAGAGGGTTTCCCTCTGGGCGCCATTTTTTCCCCTCTGCCAGCCATTATTTACCTTTCGGAGAAGTTAAAAAATCCACAAAAAGTTCTTTAAAGAAGCTGCTGTAAGAAGGATTCCATGTTACTTGAGCCCCCTATGCAGTGCCAATAATCCAAGCCCTCTGCTTTTCTCAGAGCTGTTCTTTCAAGGGCAGTCCTCAAAAGAGCTCTCTCAGCATCACCTACCTCACAGGGTGTCTGTTGTGGGGAGGGGAAGGGAAAGGAGATTGTAAGCTGCTCTGAGACTCCTCTGGGTAGAGAAAGGCAGGGTATAAATCCAATTTTTTCTTCTCTTTTTCTTCTCTCTGCTATCCCACCTCAGGCCACAAGAGGTGCAAAGTTCCATAGGGCTTCCTAAACACCTCTCTCAAGAGTTTGGCCCCCACTTAGTTTATATGGCTGGCAGAGGTCTTTCACATCAGAGACCCAGTCTGGTGTAGTGGTTAAGAGCGCAGACTCTAATCTGGGAGAACCGGGTTTGAGTCCCCACGCCTCTAAATGCAGCTGCTGGTATGACCTTGGGTCAGTTACAAGTTCTCTCAGAGCTGTTCTCTCAAGGGCAGTCCTCGAAAGAGCTCTCTCAGCCCCACCTACCTCACAGATGTCTGTTGTGGGGAGGGGAAGGGAAAGGAGAATGTGGGCCGCTCTGAAGGTGTGTTCAGATGCGTCGTTTGATCCGGCTTTGACACACTTCGAAAACAGATCAGATGTGCGCGTTCAGACAGCCGCGGCTGGCTCCCATCCCCAGCTGTCACTTACCGGAGCAAATTGCGGAGCAAACCTTAGTATTTTGATACCAGGTTCTTAAGTGGTGTTTTCTTTGCTCTTCTGGTTGAAAGCACAGTTTCCCCAGTGTGATCGCTCCACCGTCATCAAGCCACTTCCAAGTCTTTTAAACCCCCTCACCGCGGAAGCCTCTGGCTTCCGCTTTTCACCCGCCTTTTTTATTTTTGTGTCAGCGATATGCACATAAGCGCTCCTCTATCCCTGCGTCAAAAAAAAAAAATTAAATGGCCACTACTTTTGAGTTCGGGATCCCAAGGAGGCCAGTTTTGGGCAAAAAGTTTAAAGGGACGTGTTCTGTCACGGCGGTGAAATCACGGCGCTTGTGGAACTGTGAGAGGATTTGCTCTACTGCTTTTGCTCCAGTTGAGTGCTTATGCACATGCGCAAACTTAGAAAAAAAGAAAACAAAAAAACCCGCTGACATACACTCCCATGTGATCGCAATTGTCCAGCATAAAAAAAAACCCGCATCCAAGTGTGGTGATT
Source organism: Lepidodactylus listeri (assembly GCA_029233225.1). Taxonomy (NCBI): domain Eukaryota; kingdom Metazoa; phylum Chordata; class Lepidosauria; order Squamata; family Gekkonidae; genus Lepidodactylus; species Lepidodactylus listeri. The sequence goes on along the minus strand of JARCFY010000021.1, from coordinate 4,725,524 downwards.
TAAAGCGGCTCCAGCATGCCGTCTGAATGCACCCTGAGACTCTGAGGCTGCGGTCACACGGCCCCTTTAAATCCAGAAGGGCTCCCGGATTTAAAGGGGCCACATTTTTCTACCGCGGGTTGGGATGTCTACACATCACAACCCCTGCGGCAGCAGAAGCGGCCGCGGCCGCTGAAGAGGTGGTGGCCGCGGAAGTGTTGTCGTCGTCGGAAACAGCGGCAGAAGCGGCGGTGGCAGCCAAGGACCTGCCAGCTGCCTGGTGAGTTTGGGTTCCCCCCCCTTTTACACTTGGGCGCTTGAGTGGCCAAGCACCCAAGTATAAAAGGGGGGGGAATGGCCGGCGGGACTATCTGGACAGCCCTGCTCTCGCAATGGTTGCGAGAGAGGGCTGTCCAGATACCTCAAATGCAGGTTCCTCCCGCAACACCTGGGAAAACTGTTGGTTTTCCCGGGGTCGGAAAATGCGGGAGGAACCCGCATTTGAGCCTGCTTCAGTGCGGGACTTTGGGCGGGCCGTGTGGTCGGCCCCTTTAAATGCGGGAGGAAATAGCCCTTCCTCCCGCATTTAAGGGCCGTGTGACCGCAGCCTGAGTGAAGGGCTGGGTAGAAATCCAGTCTCCTCTTCCAGTTCTTGAGAGAGCTCTCTCAGCCTCGCCTACCTCCCAGAGTGTCTGTTGTGGGGAGGGGAAGGAAAGGGAGATTCTAAGCCGCTTTGAGACTCCTTTGGGTAGTGAAGGGAATGGTATAAATCCAGTTGTCACCTTCTTCTTCTACTTATTAAGTTCCAGTTTTGAGACCAACTTTAAAAGCTGTGGTGTGCCCAAACCGCAGTTGCAGTCGCCGTCTCCGCTTTGGCATCCTTACCCCCAAGGGGCTCGCCTGGTTGTGATTCTGTGTCCCATGAAAACGGAGCCGCCTCATTTTATTTTGTTTTCGTATTTTTGTTCATGAAATCGGAGTTTCATTTTGTCTCTCCGAGGCGAGATGTTTGGCTTTCCTGTCCTCCGCGCACGTCAGGGCCAGGGGCTGTCACCTCATCTCCTCAAATTGGTCGAGAGATCAAAAACCATTTTTATATTAGTTTTGAAGTCATTTTCAAAGGAGGGATTTCTGCCAAGAGAGTGACCCCTTGTGGATTATATGACTAAATTCTTATTTTTTAAAATGATTTTTCTTAAAATAATCAGACTCTGGCGATAGACTTCTCTCCCCCCCCCCCTTCTGAATTATCAGAAGATTTATTGTTAAATGGAGGCGCCACGGTGATTTATGGGCCTATTCTCAAAGCATCCAGTCCTCCAGCTCCACACAGAAGAAAACGACTGTGAGTCAGAGGCTCCACCGAATGGTAGATATATATTACACTGTGGGGAAAAGGAAAGCCAAAAAGCAGCTGGCTTACTGTAACAATTGGAGAGATCCTTGCTTTTGATGACAGGATAATCTATATCCCCGAAACATGATGGGTTGACCTGGGCTTTCGAGCTGTCAGGTGTGGCCTGAAAAAAAATATTTGGAGGCCCTTGGGACGCAAGGATTACGGCAGCTCCTGAGTTTCAGCCAGAGCTATTCTCCTGGGCCCCAACCCTCTAGAAATCTGTCCTACACACATTCCAGTGACATGATTGGAGCGTTAAGAGCATGGGACATGCAGCTGCGCTGCTCCTGTTCTTTTCAGTGGGATCTCCATGCATGCTTTTGCCGTGTTTCTGGATTTTCAAGAGTGTCACATTTCTTTCTGCCCAGTCCTGCACTCTCATCTTCCTCCTTTTACCACCTCCTCCTCTGTCTCCCTTTTCTCCATTTGCTCAGCTTCTCTTGCTGTCATTGGCTGGTGTGCTCTGATGTCACGGCAAGGAGGGGAGTTGTGGTTTCCTTTGGCTAAGATTCGCTGACTCACAGGACGGCTGCCTGCACAGGTCTTAGTTTCAGAACCCCATGTGAAATTATACGCTCCAGTCTCTAGAAAAAGGGCCCGTATTTAAATTACCCTCCTGCTCCCCTAAAGGCCACAGTGGCTCAGAGGTTAAGACGCTGGCTCAGAGGTTAAGACCGGAAGGTCTGTAGCTCGGCAGTTCAAGACCCGAGTGCCGCCTGACGGAGTGAGCTCCCTTCTCTGGCCCCAGCTTCTGCCAACCTAGCAGTTTGAAAGCAAGGAATTGCAAGTAGATAAATAGGTGCCGCTTCGGTGGGAAGGTAACAGCATCCCGTGTGCCTCAGCATCTAGTCATGCCGGCCACATGACCACAGAAAAAGTCCTCAGACAGTGTTGGCTCTTTGGCTCGGAAACGGAGATGAGCACTGCCCCCAAAAGTCAGATTCGACTGGCTTTTGAACAAGGGAAACTTTTACCTTTACCTTACCTGCTCCCGTGCCCTTGGACCTCCTCTGTGTGTGTGTGTGTATGTGTGAGAGAGAGAGAGAGAGAGAGAGGGAGAGAGAGAGAATGCATGTAGCTCCGCCTTCCAGGACAGCCATTTTGTGGTTGACTCCAACCTCCCATGACAGCCATTTTGTGGCTGTGCTCACCACCTGGGGCCAAAACTCCAAAAGCGACTATGGGCTCGAAAAGGTCAGGGATCCCTGCTCTAGGTGTTCGGCAGTAAAACAATTCTCCTTCCTCAGAGCATGTTATCTTTTCTTTGCTTCTGCATTTCACTGTTTGCAGGAAGGCACCCCTGCGCAAAAAATCTGGCACTTCGAATGACACCCAGGACTCCAAGGTAGCTCTGGAGAAATGCTACAAGATTCCCAGTCCTGCTTTTGTTTTACTAAAATGTAAGCCTTTCTAGGGTTGCCAGCCTCCAGGTGGGGCCTGGGGATCTCCCGCTTTTACAACTGATCTGCAGCTGACAGAGATCAGCTCCCCTGGAGAAAATGGCTGTTTTGTAGGGTGGACTTTATGGCATTGTACCATGCTGAGGCCCCTCCCCTCCCCAAGCCCCACCCTCTCCTGGCTCCACCCCCAAAGTCTCCAGGTATTTCCCAACCCAGACTTGGCAACCCTAAGCCTTTCCCTGCCCCCCCCCGGAAACCGAATTTTTGCCCATTGTCAGTAGTCTCTCTGAGTTGGGGGGGGGGAGATGACACCAATAAATGCAGATGGCCCCCGCATTCAATCCTCGGGAAAGATCCCTGCCTCAAACCAAAGCGAACTCCTGCCAGCTGGAGCACAGAGGATACAGTTGCCAGTTTCCGGGGGGGGGGGGGAGGAACAGAGTTTCTTCTGCATGATTCGAGAGACCCTGGCTGAGCTCTGACCCTGCTAGAACACCGTGAGATTTTTCAGCAGCTTCCAGCTGTCTGCATCGCCCACTGAATAATAACACCTGAATATCTTGAAATGTGCATGATTCGAGAGACCCTGCCTGAGCTCTGATCCTGTTCTGTCCTGTGCCGGCCAGTTCTGAGATAACGCAGGAATCATGCCAAAGAAACTCAGTTCCCCAAGATACCACATTTCAAGATATTCAGATGTCATTATTCTGCGGGCAATGCAGACAGTTGGAACTTAGCACTTGTGCTCCTGAAGAATCTCACTGAAGAATCTGGCAGGATCAGAACTCAGCTTCCAGGTGGGGCCTGGAGATTCCCTGGAATTCCAAGTGCTCTCCTGACAACAGAGGTCATTTCCCCTGGAGAAAATGGCTGCTTTGGACGGTAGGATCTATGGTGTTGTACCCCTCTGAGGACTGTCCCTCCCCAAACCCCACCCTCAACAGGCTCCGCCCCTATTTCTCAGCCTGGACTTGGCAACCTTAGGGCAGGGCTGGGCTCATTGGACCCATCTCATGGAGTTGATTCATGGCTAGTGGTGGAGGCCATGTCGCTTCCTCCCCAGATTTAGGTCATTCCTTTCAGGCCACCCTCCTTTGAGTTTTTGGAAGCTGAATTCTCATCTGAGCTCTACCCAAGTAAACTCGAGAGGAGGCCATTTGGCCCCATCGCCTTGGAACACCCAAGGAGCTCGGCTTCGAAGCTCGGTGCTGTGAACAGGATGGGAGAGTCGACTGTAAAATCTCTGGAACGCCAAGAAATTCTGGCGAGGCCCTCCTCGTTCTCGTAGGGTTTCAAAACCCTGACATGGATATCTCTGAGACGCTAATTAGGGATGGGCAAAAACAGAGGAGAGGAAGCGAAGAAATCCCCGCTGCTCTCCGATCGGAGGTGAGTGAAAGTTCAGCAGACGGCTTCTTCGGTGTCTCCATCCCATTCTCTCCTTCTCGCCCGCTACCAGGTGGTGGTGGAGGAGGACCCTTGGCCTCCAGTTCTGCTTGTGGCTTTCCCGGTCCAGCTCAATGCAGGTTGGTCCCTTGGGTTTGCCAGTATGTCAGCAATATGTACTAGCCATTGCTCCCATGTCCCCTGCTGTGTGCAGCATTTACTCTTGAGAAGGACTGTGTGAACTGTCCTTCAGACCTGGACTCCCAGTGTGTAGGGGAGGCCAACCTCCAGGTGGGGCCTGGAGTTCTCCTGGTATTATACATGATCTCCTGACTACACAGATCAGCTCCCCGGGAAGAAACAGCAGCTTCCTTGTGTAGGCTGGACAGTACACCATAGAGTCTAGGAGAACTGGAGGTCCTAGAGTGATATCTCATCCTCAGTGAGCTCCCTCACCTTCATGGACTCACTCCTTCCCCAGTACTGCCTCCCTGTCTCCGAGAATGTCCTGTGCTGCTGTAGGAGTCTGCCAGGATAAGGAGATTTCAGTTTCACACTTGCAACGCTTTCCCACACACTGAATAAATGCGTTTTCAATCCACTTTCCGTGCACTTTACTCTGCTGTGGTTCGACCTCACCTGGAGTATTGTGTTCAGTTTTGGGCACCACAATTTAAGAAGGATGTAGACAAGCTGGAATGTGTCCAGAGGGCAGCGAAGATGGGGAGGGGTCTGGAGACCAAGTCCTGTGAGGAAAGTTTGAAGGAGCTGGGTCTGTTTAGCCTGGAGAGGAGATGACTGAGAGGTGATATGATCACCATCTTCAAGTACTTGAAGGGCTGTCATATAAGAGGATGGGGCAGAGTTGTTTTCTGTTGCCCCAGAAGGTCAGACCAGAACCAATGGGTTGAAATTAAATCAGAAGAGTTTCCAGCTAAACATCAGGAAGAACTTCCTGACAGAGTGGCTCCGCAGGGGAACAGGCTTCCTCGGGAGGTGGTGGGCCCTCTTTCTCTGGAGGTTGTTATGTCCACTGATATCCACAAGGCAGCAGCGACATAAGGCTTGAGCTTTGCTCAAGGATCCTAGACCCACGCTAGCCCTCCAGTAAGATCTCTGGCGGGATATTCAAACCCGCCAATAGGACTGTGGGTATGGTCTAGGGACTGTATATAGTTGGCCTTCGCGGCCGGTAGCCATGCTTTGTGTTGTGTACTAATAAACTAGCTTGTTCGCCACGTCGTCGTCCGCCTCTTCAGTGCGTAGAACCCAGTACACAATAGTGGCAACAAAAGTGGGATCCAGTTGAGTGAGCCTGCTGCTGCAACCCCGAGGAAGCCGATGTCTGCTGTCACTGCTCCCTATGAGAGCAACCAAGACACCCAAGGAAACGCTTCCCCGTCACCCCGCGCAGCAATGGCCACCACTCTGGGAGGAGGATGTGTCCCACCGTTCGACCCAACGAAGCCTCAGCACATCGAGGGACTCCACTCGATCCTGGTTTACAACCAGGTGACCGATGGGGATTGCAAAGAGGCCTTCTCATTGGTTCCTGCGGCACCAAGACACTCAGTAACAATAACAATACCTTTATTGGCATAAAAACGATACAATGCACCCGGCGATATACCCCAAAATAGCCAGGTAAAGCAAGATTTCCAGTCCAACCTAATGCAAGGCTCTCCTCCTAGAGGCCTCATATAAAAAATGTGCTACAGTCTCAAGAATCTCAGCTCTCTGAGATGACAACAAGGTATCAATAATGAACTCCTCGGTTTGATCCCGGAGGGGGGCGATCACCGCTTCAATATAAGCGAGGTGAATATCGTTATGAAAAAGCACAGTGTAAAAGCACATGACCAATAGATTCGATTTCCCCCATCCCACATGGGCAAAATCTCTCTCTGTAGGGGATTTTTTTGAATCTTCCCGAAAGTACAGCTGAGGGCAAGACGTCAAACCGAGCTAGCATAAAAGCCCTACGGAGGTGGGGTGAAACCAGGTAGTCAGGTAACCTGTAGAGATGTGACTAAAGGAAAGTCCCAAACTCAAAGGGGAACAATGTCTATGCGCAAGCCTTCTCAGCTCTTGCCCCTCTATCTCCAGGAGTCTTTGTTTAAGTAAATAGAAAGCTTTCTGCTCAGGCAAGGGCACCGAGACAGTCAAGCTCGCCAGGAACCTCTTGGCGCCTACCAAGCTCCCAGAAGCGAATTCTGATCAAATCATCAAGGTGCTGCAAGACCATTTCAACCCACAGCCCTCCGAGATCACTCGGCATGTGGCCTTCCAACAAAGGCAAAAGCAGCCCAGGGAGTTGGTTGCTGCATATCTGGCAGACCTCCGCCGGCGGGCAGCAGAGTGTGAATTTGGAGCATTCATGGGAAAAGCTCTGAGAAACCAGCTTGTGTGTACGACCTGAGGGACGAAAAGCTGCCATGATGCATCATGGAGGATGAGAAGTGCACCCTCGCCTCCGCTTTGGCCATGGCAACTGCCTGGGAAAGATCGCATCCAGTAGTGGCCAGCTTCTCATCCAGCCACTGGGTGGCCGCTGCCCCTATGACTGGCTCCGACTGCAGCGACGGGGAAGGCGTCCACCAAACACAGCCGACCAGAAAGTGCGACCCGGGGACTGCAAACCGCTCCACGCCAGCCACGGAGGCTCCCCGACGGGATTGCATCAGCTGCGGGGACCAGCACGAGTGCAAGACATGCAGATTTTGAGACGCTGCTTGCTAGAGCTGTGGCTGCTCTGGCCACATCGCGAGGGTCTGTCGGTCGAAAAGTTCCTGGGGCCCACCACAGCAGATGCCCCCCCCCACCGCAGAGCCATCTGGGTGCACCAGGAGGAGGACGCCGCAGCAGAAGACCTCTACCTTCTGGCAGCAGATCAGGTACTGCGACTCCCCGGCCATACGTCTGCTCCTAAAATCCAGGTCACGGTCCAAATTGAGGGGTCCCCATGCACCATGGAATTAGACTCTGGGTCTGCCTTCTCCATTATCTTGGAGGAGACCCTAAAAAGACTGTGTCCACGAGGGGAGCCCCACCTGCGCCAGTCCCTGGTCACCCTCATGGATTTCCAATGCAACCAGGTGCCAATCTGGGGCATAGGCAGTTTTCAAGTCAGGCACAAAGACTTTAACGGCCACCTAGACTTGTTGGTAGCCGCCGGCAACCTAAGCAGCTTACTGGGGCGCACGTGGTTTGGACCATTGGGGATCTCAGTAGAGGGGATTCACAGCTGCTCTAGAGACTTTAGCGAAGTGTGCAGCAAATTCCCGTCCATTTTCGATGGGACCCTGGGACGTTATTCAGGGCCCCCAGTCTCCCTGCAACTCGACCCACAGGTAGCACTCATCTGCATGTGGGCCAGAAAGATCCCTTTCAGCACACATCCAAAAATAAAAGTGGAACTGGACCACCTCATTACCCAAGAAGTCCTGGAACCCGTCTCGCACCCCCCTGGGAGACCCCCATCATCAAATCCCTGAAGCCTAATGGGAAGGTCTGTATCAGCGCGGACTATAAATGCACTCTGAACTGGGCCCTCGAGGATCATGCTTATCCAGGCCCGGTTGTAAGCCACATTTTGGCTACGTTGGCAGGGGTAAAGATCTTTGGAAAGCTAGATCTTGCCCAGGCTTATCAACAACTCCCCATAGACGAGGCCATCGTGACTGCGCAAACCATAGTCACACACAGGGGAGCCTTCAAGGTTAAGAGACTGCAATTTGGGGTGAAGGTCGCACCGGGCCTATTCCAGAACTTGATGGATTCTCTCCTCAAAGGGATTCCCAGTATCACCCCATTTTCCGACAATGTGTTGATCGCCACTGCGACACCAGGTGACTTCGCCTCCCGCTTGCGCACAGTTCTTCAGTGCTTCGATGCAGCCGGCCTCAAAGTGAAGGGGCAAAAGTGCCTCCTCGAAGTTCCGTCCATTGATTTATTGGGCTTCATGGTCGATACGGATGGCCTGCACCCAGCTAGAGACAAAATTAAGGCCATTGTCGAGACGCCCCCACCCAAGTCCAAGGCGGAACTGCAGGCACTCCTCAGCCTATTGAACTTTTACCATGCCTTCCTTCCCCACAAGGCGGTGGTAGCGGAACCCCTGCATCGCCTGCTCGACAAGTAGGCCCCCTGGATGTGGGGTCCGTGTCAGGCCGCGGCGTTCAAGGAGGTGAAGGAGCTCCTGATTTCAAACAAAGTGCTCACACACTTTGACAAGACTCTCCCCGTCGTGCTAGCCTGTGACGCTTCCCCATATTGGGTGGGCACCATGCTTGCACACCTGCTCCCGGATGGTTGTGAGGTCCCAGTGGGCTATTACTCTAGGATCTTGTCTTCTGCAGAGTGCAATTATGTGCAAATCAACAGGAAGGGGTTAGTGATCGTGGCCAGTGTGAAGAAGTTCTACAACATCATCTACGGCCACCCTTTCACCATCGTGATGGGCCATCATTTGATGCGTATTGTGGGGCGACAGGGTAGTTGTCCCTGGCCCGCTGCAGAAGGGTGTCCGGAAGGCCTTGCATGAGGCTCATCCGGGGGTTGTTCAAATGAAGGCCCTCGCCCGGAGCTATGTGTGGTGTCTGGGCATGGATGGGGAAATAGAGGCATGGGTCAAGTGCTGCAACCTGTGCCAGGAGACCCGCCCCAATCCTCCGGCAGCACCCACTCAAGAGTGGGAGTCCACCCGCAAGCCGTGGTTGAGACTTTGCTAGCCCCTGTCACAGACTGCTCTTTCTCATAACCGTGGACTCATACTCCAAATGGTTAGAGATCAGCCCCATCTCGACAACTTCATCAAAAGCCATGATCCGGGCACTACAACGGATTTTCGCGACGCACGGCCTGCCGGACATGATTATCTCGGTGTTACTGGCCCTCCAGTAAGATCTCTGGCAGGATATTCATACCTGCCAATAGGACTGTGGGTGTGGTCTAGGGACTGTATATAGTTGGCCCTCATGGCCGGTAATGCTTGTTTTGTGTTGTGTACTAATAAACTGGCTGTTTGCTATGTCGTTATCTGCCTCTTCAATGCATAGGACCCAGTACACAATAGAGGTTTTCAAGCAGAGGCTGGATGGCCATCTGACCGCAATGCGGATCCTGTGAACTGAGGCAGATCACTGTGTTAGCCGAATTGCTTTAATTTACATTTAGCAATCAGCAAAATACACGGGATCTTAGCCAACTATACCAGGGTCCCACCCCTCCCGGGAGTTCTCAAGGAAAGAGGCACGTGAGGCAGATAGCAAATTAAATGTTGTTTACTTAATGGTGTAGTTCAAGCACACAAAAACAGATTCACACACACATACACACAGGTCTAGGGAAATAAAGATAGAAAATAGCACTGTTGCAATTTGCAGGAGTTCATTGGTGGGGAAGCAATACGTTACCTATCCTGGAGATGGATCCTTGTTCCAACAGAAGATTAGAGTGACTTGGAAAGGCAAGCTGGACATGAAGGGGGGGGGTAAAGCAGGGGACGATGGCTCAAGAGAACGAATGCCTCTGGATTTGGTCTTTTATTAGGGGGTCTTGGGGCGGGCTGATCAGGCCACATCCCATTAACACACCTACTAGGCGGTCCGTCCCTCTTGGACCTCTCCATAGGTTAAAGGTGAACAAAGGGAGGAGGGCCAGGGGATGGACCAAGTTGACAAACTATGATCTCACCAGGAAGTGGACACCTGGCCTGGGATCCGATGACTCACCTGGCCACATCTATTGTTATTCAATGACTTGGCCGACTGGGTGATGGCCCGAACATTAGTTGCTAAGCAACTACGTTAGCATAACTATGCGGGTATGTTGGAGGGGGCAGGGGTTGACCAGCGTGCGCTGAAACAGAAAGAAACCTCATGGCAAGAGGAGTCCTTTGTCTCTGGTGAACTGTCTAGGGTGTCAGCCTCCTGGCATGGGCTGGAGCTGGCTCCTGTCATGAAGAAAGCACATGGCCCTTCCATTAAAGGCAGTCCAAAGTTCAGATTTATGAATATCACAATTCATAAGAGCACTCAAAGTGCCTTGCTGGCCAACAACTGTCAGCTAAACGCTGCCACATTCCCGGGCAGGAGGTGGATTCTCACACTCATCCACATCACGCCCTCTCACCCCCACCATTGGAATGTATCTCGCTTCTCACAGCCTGAGTTTTATCTCTCTTGCCTCCCTAACCTTGGAGAAAGGGAGCTTTCTCAACAGTTTCGCTGCTTTGCATTTGCAGGTGTTTATTGTGACTTTTCCTTGCTTTTTAGCCTGGGAATGAAACATCTAGCATATCTGAATGTATTTCTCCTGCTCCAGGATTGGAGGCCCCTCCACCATACCCAGTTTGAATGCACTATAACTGTAACCCCTCAACCCCTTTCTTTCATTACTGACTCAAGAACGTGTAGATGACTATTTGATCCACTAGAAATAAAGAACCTTATGGTTAAGAACTTTGTTGACAGTTTGAAATCTCTTAGACTCTCACAATCATGAGAGAAAGGGCAGGAAGGGTTGCATCAGTGCTTAGTTCTCGTGGCCCTTCCTTACACGCCCAGGGAAATGCTGGTTGCCACTTTGGGGGTCAGGAGGCAATCTCCTCCAGGCCAGTTTGGCTGGAGATCCTGGAGGGTTTTTTGGTCATCTTCTGGGTGTGGAACAGCAGTCACTGGGTGTGTGGAAGGGGAAGTATTTGTGGATTTCTTGCATTGTGCGGGGGGTTGGACTAGATGACCCCAGAGGTCTCTTCCAACTCCACGATTCTATGATTCTCCTTTAGAGATCATTTGCAAGTGGATTTTACTGTTCCACTCAGTAAAATCCAGTTGCAAAGTGCATTGAAAATGGATTGGAAGTGTATTGTTTAGCCCTGCCCCGCCTGGCAGGATCTCGGAAGCTGAGCAGGGCCGACCCTGGCAAGTACTTGGAAGAGAGACCTCCCAGGAATAGCAAGGCTTGGGACGCAGAGGCAGGCTATCAAGCCACCTCTCTGAAAATGTCAAGACCTCACTAGAGGTTGCCAGAAATCGCCATGACTTCCAGACACTCGAGCACACACGCATGCGTACACACGGGACTGTAAAGTACTGGGTTCGGAGACTTGTTGAGTGATCAAAGCTCAACGTTTATTTGAAGGCTGGAACAAGGCTGCCCTGCCGGATTCGCGGGTCCGCTTATATCCCCAGTCTCAACCACACCCATGCACACACCTAACACCATTTACAGTGATCCTGCATCCTAGTGGTCAATCTATGGATTGCAGGCTTCCCCATTGGTCCCTACTAGGATTCGCTGGGTCTATTGTCTCTGGAGGTGAAGCTCGATGGCTTCTCCTGGCCAAGTGTTTGGCCGACCGCATGTGCGACTCTTAGGACAGAACATAACACATGCACACACAAAAATACCCACAGAAAAAGAAAGTGCATTGTTTAGTGTGTGTGAAAGCATGTTGGAGGCGGACTTGCAGCTCTGTTGGCTCGGTGCTTTGTTATCAAATCGCAGGATTATCCATCCTGGTTCCTTTCTCCGCTGTCGGTGGTCCTTCCCTCTCATCCAAAATTTTTGGTCTTCTGTTCAAGACCAAATTTTTATCATCACAGGCCTCTCCATTCCATGACACCCTGAGTCAAGAGCCAGTTTGGTGTAGTGGTTAAGTGTGCGGAGTCTAATCTGGGAGAACCGGGTTTGATTCCCCACTCCTCCACTTGCAGCTGCTGGATGACCTTGGGCAAGCCATAGTTCTGTCAGAGCTATTCTCTCAAGGACTCTCAGCCCCACCTACCTCACAGGGAGTCTGCTGTGGGTCGGGGAAGGGAAAGGAGATTGTAAGCTGCTCTGAGACTCCCTTGGGGAGTGGAGGGCAGGGTATAAATCCAATCTCTTCTTCTTCTTCTTCAATGTTGCTAAACTTGCGGGATGATCCCAAAATCCCGCAAGTTAAGAAAAATTTGGTTTCCATATTATGCGCCGCCGCGAGGTCTGCAGTCGCCCCCTCCTGGAAATCCCCCTTGCCCCCAATTCTAAAGAGCTGGTGCAGGAACATCCGGGATTATCTCACAATGATACAAACCTCAAATAAAGGCCCTTGCTCTGCCTCTCTTGATTATTATACTTTTTGGTACCCTGTTTTAAATTTTATTGCTCAAAACAAAGACGTTTTTGATCAGAATTCTGTTATAGATGTTTTACTATGTTAATTTATTGATACTTGAATATTTACTTTGATCTCATATGTTTATGACAGTTTATTGTCACTGTATCTGATGTTAAATTTTCAATAAAAACCTTTTTTTTAAAAAATTGTAGGATTATCCATCTTTTCCCTCCCTTCCCCTCAGATGTTCAAGTCCTGTTGCCAGTTTTTACTTCAGTCCCTCCTGCCTGTTCAGAAGCAGCAACAACAGCTTTCCAAGCGGTTTTTAAAAGCTTTTGTTTCTTTGACTATTGACTTCCTAAAAAAAACAAACTGACCGTCTCCTGTGATGTTGAAGACTTGAGAAAGGGAAACAGAGTGTGCTACTTCCATTATGATCTGTCCCTATCGTTTGTCAAAAGTCGTCCTGGCCTATTTCGTTCTGAGGGAGTTGGGCTGCTTCGCTCTGACCAACACTGCGGCAACGTGGGGGGAGGAGGCAGTGAAAGGAGAGTCTACACTTCTTGGTGTTGCTGTCCAGCCCTGGGGCCAGCACCTCTGAGGCCCTACCAGAGGTGCTGGATTTGGAACCACTTGCCGCTGGCCACCAGAGCCCCCCCAGGGCAGGAAATTTCACAGTAACTCAAAGGGTCAATCTACCGACCGAACTCAAAGAATGCTCAGTTATTCTGAAGTGTGTCATGGTGTGGAAGAAGAAGAGAAGTAGGGCTGCGATCATACGCACAATTAGATCCGACATAGGTGTGAATGCCAGGCAAATTTAAAGTGTGTGATCAGACAGCAACATCTGGGAAGTGCCCCACAGCCGTTTTGCTCCACTGCATAAGCAGAGTTAAAAGACACTGGGGAAAATCCAGTGGTAAATGGGTTGCGACGGGCCACGGGTGGACTTTCCCATGTCTGATCACTCGACTGTGCTCTCATGGTGTCGGGAGGGTGTCTCTCTTTGGCGTCCGTCGGCCATTTTGTGATGCGGTTCTGTTTGTCTGGCGGCCCGAGTGACCCTTCTCCTTTCAAATAGGGCATGGTGGTTTAGCCTAGGGTAAAAATACAGATAACTTAAAGGGGTCTTCTTCTTGTTTCCTGGCAGCTGAGTCCCAAAGTCCTGTCTCCACGAGAGCTTGCTTCCCAGAGCTAGCGGCGGGATGGCTGCCTCCCCTTTTGGTCTCTGTTGAAACTTGTGGGCCACCTCAGGGCTGCTTCTCCTGTTATTTCATTCCAAAAGAAACGTACATGGGCTTACTCAGAGTGACTGGGCCTAAATCTTGAAGTCCACCTCTCCCGGCAGTTGCAGCTGCACCTCCCATGAAGAGGGAGGGGTCTGCAGTGTCACAGGTCTTTGTTGGCAGTGGGTTTCTGAGGGAGACAGGGCATGTTGGGAGAAGAGTTGCGGGCTCCCCTAGGGTTGCCAGCTCTGGGCTGGGAAATTCTTGGGGACCTGGTGATAGTGACCTCACCAGAGTATAATGCCATGGGGTCCACCCTTCCAAACAGCTGTTTCCCCCCAGGGGAATTGGCCTCTGTCATCGGGAGATCAGCTTGAATTCTGGGAGAACTCCAGGTATGGTTGTGAACCTTCAGATGGGGTCTGGAGATCTCCTGGGGTCTTTACTGATCTCCAGACAACAGAGATCAGTTCGCCTGGAGAAAATGGCTGCTTTGGAGGGTGGACTCCGTGGCCTTGTACCCTGCTGAAGTCCCTCCTCTCTCAACGCCCTGCTCTCCCCAGGCTCTACCCCCAAATCTCCAGGAATTTGCCAACCCAGAGCTGGCAACCCTAGGCAATGCAGTGGGTTTTCTGGTTGAGAGCCAGTTTGGTGGAGTGGTTAAGAGCACGGACTCTAACCTGGGAGAACCGGGTTTGATTTCCCACTCTTCCACATGAAGCCAGCTGGGTGACCTTGGGCCAGTCACAGTTCTCTTGGAGCCGTTCTCTCAAGAGCAGTTCTCGAGAGAGCTCTCTCAGCCTCACCTACCTCACAGGGTGTCTGTTGTGAGGAGAGGAAGGGAAAGGAGACTGTAAGCCACTCTGAGACTCAGAGTGAAGTCATCTTCTTCTTCCTCCTCCTCCTTCAGGATGACCCTAACCAGGTTAATTAATTGTCTATCCTTAAAAAAGCAAATTTATGTGCCAACTTTCCTTTCCAAGGGAGTATAAATGTAAGATTAATGTTCTCCAAAAAGATGACAATGTTTACACCAAGGAATAAAAAAATCTATATCAATCAATCTACCTGCCTACCTACTACCTATCATCTGTCTACCTACTTACCTATTACCCATCTATCTATCTATCTATCTATCTATCTATCTATCTATCTATCTATCTATCTATCTATCTATCTATCTATCTATCTCATCATTATTGTTTTTGTTGCTATTATTGTTGTTATTAAAAATCAACAAGAAAAGCAGTTTCAAGAGGAACCAGGCTGAATCTACCAAGACCCCTGCTGCTTCCAAATGCCCTGCAGTTTACTTAGAAAGGAGACCCACTGAGTTCAGTGGGATTTACTTCCAAGAGAAATTCCCCACCCCCACTCCCACCACTGATTTAGACATGCATCATTTGGACCAAAACAAGGACACTCATCCAGCATTGGACTAATATCTGAAGTGATCGCCAAAGCTGGACCAGAACTGTGTCTTGGCCTGAGCCCAAAACATATTTGTAGCTTTTTCCCACTCTCACATTTCAGCAGGATCAGAAGTCCGATAGTGCTCTGTTCTCTTTCTGAATCTGTGCTGCCCAGGCAGTACCCAGAGACTGAATGAAACAAAACCCTATAAAAACACCATTATAAAACACAAACGGTTAGGATTCCCATCAGCCTAGAGAAGCAAACTTCCGTACGCAGGGCCAAAGAATCCAGATTTTGTCTTCCTCTGTGCTCCTAATGGAAGAGGACACTGCTGTACGTCTGCAGTGTTTCACCGCAAAGCATACTGGCCATCTGTCTGAAGAACCCTGACTCTGGATTAAATTAGATCAAAGTGAGCCCAGAAGTAAAAATAAGGGCTTAGAAGTGAAATCATGGAAAGCACGGCAGCTTTGCTTGTTTTGACAGCCATTTGAAAAGGTTACTTTATTTAATTTCCTGTGGGTAAGAGATACTTGCGTGGAGAGCGAAGTCCAACAAAGCTTTCTTCTGTGTGCAAAATGCTGGTGAAAAGCACAATTAGAACACTTGAGCCTATGGAAGATGTGGATTTAGCTACTAATGGGTTCCACATTTGAAGCCAAGGATCACCTCGGAAAATGCTCTTTCTTTCTTTCTTTCTTTCTTTCTTTCTCTCTCTCTCTCTCTCTCTCTTTCTTTCTCTCTCTCCTCTCTCTCTTTCTTTCTTTCTTTCTCTCTCTCTCTTTCTCTCTCTCTCTCTCTCTTTCTTTCTTTCTTTCTTTCTCTCTCTCTCTCTCTCCTTTCTTTCTTTCTCTCTCTCTCTCTTTCTTTCTCTCTCTCTCTTTCTTTCTTTCTTTCTTTCTTTCTCTCTCTCTCTTTCTTTCTCTCTCTCTCTCTTTCTTTCTTTCTTTCTTTCTTTCTCTCTCTCTCTTTCTTTCTTTCTTTCTTCTCTCTCTCTCTCTCTTCTTTCTCTCTCTCTCTCTCTTTCTTTCTTTCTTTCATTCTTTCTCTCTCTCTCTCTCTCTTTCTTTCTTTCTTTCTCTCTCTCTTTCTCTCTCTCTCTCTCTCTTTCTTTCTTTCTTTCTCTCTCTCTTTCTTTCTTTCTTTCTTCTTTCTTTCTTTCTTTCTTTCTTTCTTTCTTTCTTTCTTTCTTTCTTTCTTTCTTTCTTCAAAAGGCTATATTCCAAAAACCATATTTTTTGCCTGTCTCAGGCTGTGATCACACTGGCGGCTTGGCACGATATGGTGCCGCCTCTAATTGAACTGGCTGAAAGTATTGCGGGGTGTATCAGCCACACAGCATGCCCTGCTGCAGGCTACCTACGGAGACATCCCGTGGAAAAGCATCCACAGTATTGCAGCACATCAGCCACAGAGCGCACGGCCCCCCCCCCCCAAAATATCAAAATCCATATGCTCGTGCACATGCGTGCACATATAGGCAGTTTTTTTTTTTAAAAAATGCATCCCCAGTGGCAGAACGGATCCGCAAGACCCTTTTTAAAATTACAGTTCCCAGGACTGTGGGGTGGTTTCAAACAGTAGATATTCCCTGACTCTCAGGACATATTCCTGGGAGAAGCAAAGATTCAAATCCACATAATGTCGGCCAGTATGTTTGTGTGATGTGCCACCAAGTTGTGGCTGAATGAATGAATGAACGATGTCCAGGTCAAAAAATCTGCCCACACTTAAAGCACATGATTTTGCCCACGGCCTCATAAAAAAAAGGTTGGCTTTTGGAGGAGAGATCTGAAGGAGGAGAGCTGGGTAGAACTGTAAATTTTGCTCTGGAAGGTTGTTCGAGGTGCCAGGAAAGCAACAGAAGGAGGAGGTTGAGGAGGGGATTGGATTTATACCTCGCCCTTCACTACCAGAAGAGCATCTTACGATTTCCTTTCCCCTCCCCTCCCTATAGGGTTTCCAAGTCTTCAGAACTCACCAGCGGGGGGGAGTCCTCCTCCGGCCGGGAGTTCCTCCTGGCGCGCGTGCGAAGCGCGCGTGCCCAGCGACGTCACCGGAAGTGACAGCACATTGGGGGCGTTGCTAGGGCGACGCTCTGGCAATTGCCCCAAAACTCTATGGTATCATAGAGTTTTGGGGCGATTGCCAGAGCGTCGCCCTGGCAACGCCCCCAATGTGCTGACGTCACTTCCGGTGACGTTATTACGTCATCCTCGCTGGACGACTTCAGTGTGGGGTTCCCCCCGCCGGCCAAATGCTGGCCGGCGGATCGGAAACCCCTTTAGCAGGGGATCCCCCCCCCCCCCCGGGGCTGACTTGGCAGCTCTACCTCCCTACAACACACACCCTGTGAGCAGTGTTCCCTCTAATTTGAGCTAGTGTGATCTAGCTCACAGTTTTTTAGCCTCTGGCTCACACATTTTTGTCTTAGCTCAGGAAGGATGGTTCCAGAGCTAACTAGTTTATGCAGTAGCCAAATTGCTCACTCACAACTTTAATGTCAGTAGGTCCCAAGGTAGAATTTTTGCTCATAAGACTCCACAGCTTAGAGGGAGTATTGCCTGTGAGGTAGTTGGAGCTGAGAGAGCTCTCTCAACAACTGCCTGTGAAAGAACAGCTCTAAGAGAACTTGTGACTGACCCAAGGTCACACCAGCAGCTGCATGCAGAGGAGTGGGGAACTAAACCTGGCTAGAATTGTGGCAAATGTGGAGGGATTTGCAGGCACACTGGAGTGTCTACACAGACAGGAGGTATTTGAGTTTTCCTCTGTCATCCCCTGCACCGCTTCTTACACTATGAACCTTGTGGTCTGCTGAAATTGCTGAAATCAGGTTCCACTTACACAGCCAGCAAACTGAAGAAGTCAAAGGAAATGCATCTTCTAAGTATCCGGAACGGGTGTCTTTGCAAAGGCTGTTTGGAAAATGTTAAGACTATGTGGACTCCTCCTATCAGGTAACACTGATTGCATGGACTTTATGTCTTTTCCTCAAAGGAGGAAATATTGTATCTTATGCCTTATTATAGTTACAGTATGCATTTATGTGGTTGTGACACCACCAACTTTATAATTGTTTAATACATTTTTTTGGCAATCTTTGATGGTGTTTTCTACTAGTGGAATTCGTTTATTTTGGACCTTTGTGACCCTAGTCTTTCCCCCTTGTTGTCTGAACTTCCAAGTGGGAGCTGGAGATTTCCTGGAATTACGACTGATCTCCGCACCACCCTGGAGAAAATGGCTGCTTCGGAGGCGTTAAACCCCACTGAGGTCCCCAAACCTTGCCCTCCCGAGGTCCCACCCCCCAAATCTTCAGGAATGTCCCACACCTGGCCTGGCAACCTTTCTCCCATCCCCAAACCCCCACCTCCCCAGGCTTCACTCTGAAATCTTCAGGAATTTCCCAGCCTGGAGCTGGCAACCCCAGCTGGCAATGTGAGGGGTTTGGGGGGGGATATCTCATAGCTCTTTTGGTTCTTGGTCTCCCCCCCCCACACACCGTCCTCCTCCACGTGTCGATGGTATCCGTTGTAGCCTAAACGTGGACAGCCGGAAATGTTTGTGCCCGTTGTTTGGCCATTGGGCACACTCTCTGATGAAATCGGGCATTCTCGCTTTTACAGTTAAGAGATTCAACTGAGCAGGGGTCCCCGACCTTTTTGAGCCTGCAGGCTCATTCGCAACACTCACAGGGTGTGGTGGGCACAGCAACAAAATGGCTGCCACAAAATGGCTGCCCCAGGAGGCGGAGCCAGCCACCAAATGATTGGCACAGAGCTCAACTTCAGTAACACAGTGTAGACCCCGGTAGGGCTGCCAAGTCAGCCTGGGGGGCGGGGGATCCCCCACTAAAGGGGTTCCCGATCCGCCGGCCAGCATTTGGCCGGCGGGGGGAACCCCACCCCTGACGTCGTCCAGCGAGGACGACGTAATGACGTCACCGGAAGTGACGCAGCACGTTGGGGGCGTTGCCAAGGCGACGCTCTGGCAATCGCCCCAAAACTCTATGATACCATAGAGTTTTGGGGCAATTGCCAGAGCGTCGCCCTGGCAACGCCCCCAACGTGCTGACGTCACTTCTGGTGACGTCGCTGGGCGCACACGCTTTGTGTGCGCACCAGGAGAGACTCCCGGCGAGAGGAGGACTCCCCCCCGCCGGTGAGTTTTGAAGACTTGGCAACCCTAGACCCCGGTGTCATGGGGAAAGCTGTTGCCATAGCAATGCTTTTCAAAATCTGCACAGCCAATCAAATCTCCAGTAGTCCCCCAGAAGCTTAGCTGGGCAAGTTCCCTACCTGGCTGCACTCACTTCCTAAAAACATTTGGTGGGTGCCAGAAAAGGTACTGGCGGTGCCATGGTGCCCCACAGGGACTGTGTTGGGGACCCCTGCAATAGTGCTGAAATAATTCTCCATAGGACCCCTTTTCCTTGACGTGGAAGTGTGCAACTTTTCCAGCTTCACAGGGCTCTTCAGCAAGAGCAGACTGAAATGGCTGCTTCCCCTCCACTCCTTTTCGCCCTGTAAAAAGAGCATGCGAAACATATTTCCAGCAAGGCGTTTTAACACTTTTCCAAAAGAAACTGGTGCCGGAGCTTCCTGCCACCCGGAAGAAAGGCATAAAACAACATCAGTCCCGAATTGAGGGTTTCGGAGGAGCCACAGCAACAGACGCCAGCTCCTCACACCCTATAAAGTGGCTACGAGTTCCAAATGGGCTGTAAATTCGAGGTGACCTCAAATGAACTGCAAGGAGGAACGTGGTGGCCAGAGGGAGGGAGGGAGGGACCTGTTTTCAAGTTGGACCCTCTCCTGCTTTTTCGAAAAGGTGCTTGTCATCCGTTTAATTGCTTTGCAGCAATTGTCATTTGGTCATTTTGCTGCTCTGAATAGGATTTATTGGAGGGAAAGTGCAGCCCTTCAAAGGCGCTGGGAAGATCAAAGCAAATGAACATGGAGTGGCCTTCCTCGTCCACCTGATCTTCTGGCATTTCCAGAGTGGCTTGGGGTGGGCTGGAGAAGAAGAAGAGGAGGAGATGGGCTTTGTACCCCACTCTTCACTCAGTGTCTCAGAGTGGCTTACAATATCCTTCCCTTCCTCTCCCCACAACAGACATCCTGTGAGATAGATGGGGCTGAGAGAGCTCTGAGAGAACTGCTCTTGAGAGAACAGTTCTGAGAAAACTGTGGCTTGCCCAAGGTCACCCAGAAGCTGCATCCGGAGGAGTGGGGAATCAAACCCAGTCCTCCCAGATTACAGTCCATACTCCTAACCACTACACCAAACTGGCTTTGCATGTAGCTTTGCATGTGACCAGGGGAGGGTCTGTAGCTCAGTGGCAGAGCCTCTGCTTGGCATGCAGAAGGTCCCAGGTTCAGTTCCTGGCATCTCCAGTTAAAAGGACCAGGCAGGAGGTGATGAGAAAGACCTTTGCCAGTGACGAGGGCCAGGGCCTTTTCCGCGGTGGCTCCATACTGGTGGAATGAGCTCCCAGATGACATCAGGGCCCTGTGGGACCTTTTACAGTTCCACAGGGCCTGTAAAACGGAGCTCTTCCACCAGGCCTTTGATTAGGGGCCGCCTTTTTAACATCAAGGCCATGCCCCCCCCCCAACATCAGCACCAATTTAATATTTAATTTCTAATTATCTGGTAAGAACTCAGACGGTGGTGGTAGTTTGACGTTCTAGATGCTGAGGCAACGCCGCCATCTTTTATTAATACCATGTTTGCTAGCACATATTTGCACTTGTTGTGGTTTTAACCTTATTATTGTTTCAATGTATCTTGTTGTTTTTAATATATTTATGTATGCTCTGTAAGCCGCCCTAAGCCTGCCTAGCAGGGAGGGCGGGATACAAGTTAAATATACAAACAAATAAATAAATTGATATAACCAGGACCACTACACCAAGGGCGTAGACTTTCCAATTTCCCCCTGGGGGGGGGGGGGGCTGGGGCTGGGCCAGAGACATCACAGTCCATTGTCTCCAGTGGAGGCTCAGCCCCTCCTGGAAAAGTTCGGGGGGGGGTGTCTCCAGCTCCCCAGCCCCCCTGAAATTGACGCCTATGCACTACACCCCACTGGCTCCCACAAAGGGATGTTTCCACCACAGGCCGAGATAGAAAGGGGTCCCTAGGGGGGCCGGGAGCCACAGCGCCCAGTGTCAGGCCAGAGGCCCCAAGCACCCTCGCCAACTTTCGAGCCGTTTTGAAAAGGGGGGAAGGATAGAACTGAGTCTCCTTGCCCTCCCACCCACTCCCCTCTGAGTGAACTCGGACTTGGGTTTCACTGTTCACAGAGGAGAGCGATTGTTCCTCCCCAGCCCTCCCTGGCGAGATACAAATATCTCGAGAATGTTCCTCTTTAAACGCTGGGGTCAGTTTCTCCCCCATTGGGAACGGCTTGAGACAGAGGCAGCCGCGGAGCTGCCTCAAGACGGTGCCAGACGCTTTATCAACAGCTGTCGCCAGTTTTATCTTGGCGCATAATACCAGTGGAGAAAGGGAAAGGTTTAATCTGTAAACTGGAGCCGTTCATGCAAAGCCCACCCCCCCTTTCCTCTGTCCCCTCCTTTCAAAAGTGTTCTTGCGCTGGGAACAAGCGGTTCCAGTGAAGGCTCTCTGCCAGGCTAGGCCCTAGATACTGACTGGTGGGCATTTCTCTCTCAGGGCTGACGAAGCCTCCGTCCATCTTTGGCTTCTGCCCACGCTTGTCCTGTCTGGCGACGTGAAGTCTGTTGGCCATTCCGGTGCCCAAAGAAAGCCCTTTTCTGGCTCTGGTGGTGCTGGATGCTGCACCACACACGCAAACACACACACTGGGCTGTCCCACAGGCAGATCCCTTGCGATGTCCGGTGGGCTACAATGCCACCCAGTCTTCAATAAGGCGCCAACAAACACCGCCCTGGAGCCAGGGTGTCAGCGATGAAAATGTCAGCGAGGCCCAAACACTGACAGGCTTGTCTGGGGAACAACTGGCCATACGTAACTCCCCCGGGGTAGACACATCAAATGTTTGTTCTGTGATGCCTCTGAAAGAGACGGACAACCTTCTTTCTTGTTATCTGGAAAGCTCCCTCAGTTTTGTGAAGTAGGATTGCTGGCTCCAGGCTGGGAGAGTCCTGGACATTTGGGGGTGGAACTGGAGGAGGGTTCAGTTTGGGGAGGGATCTCGGATTGGTATGGTGCCACATGGCTCACCATCCGAAGCAGCCCTTTTCTCCAGAGGAACTTCTCTTGACCAAAATATGTGGCGCAGGGGTCCATCGGTGGCTATGAGCCACAAGGTATAGATGGAACACCCATTCTGGGGCAGTGATGCTTGTGGGGCAACAGTAGGAGGGCTTCTGAAGTTCTGTTCCCACTGGTGGACCTCCTGATGGCCCTGGGTTCTGGCCACTGTGTGACACAGAGTGTTGGACTGGATGGGCCATTGGCCTCAACCAGCATGGCTTCTCTTATGTTCTTATGTCCAGGGAAGTGAAGCCCTGTATTCTTGGTGCTTGAGGGGCAACAGTTCTGGTCTCACTAGTGGACCTCCTGATGGCCCCTGGGTTCTGGCCCCACTCTGTGACACAGAATGTAGGACAGGATGGGCCATTGGCCTCAACCAAAATGACTTCTCTTGTATCTAGGGCAGTGATGCTCTGTATTCTTGGTGCTTGAGGGGCGACAGTAGGAGGGCTTCTGGAGTTCTGGCCTCACTGGTGGACCTCCTGATTGGCCCCTGGGTTCTGGCCACTGTGTGACACAGAATGTTGGACAGGATGGGCCATTGGCCTCAAGCAACATGACTTCTCTTATATCCAGGGCAGTGATGCTCTCTATTCTTGGTGCTGAGGGAGGGCAACACTGAGAGGGCTTCTGGAGTTCTGGCCCCACTGGTGGATCTCCTGATGGCCCCTGGATTCTGGCCACTGTGTGACACAGAGTATTGGACTAGGTGGGCTGTTGGCCTGATCCAACATGGCTTCTCTTATGCCCTTATGTCTGGGCCTGTGATACTCTGTCTTCTTGGCGCTTGGAGGGGGGGACAGTGGTGGGAGGGCTTCTGGAGTTCTGGCCCTGCCAGTGAACCTCCTGATAGCTCCTGGGTTCTGGCCACTGTGTGACACAGAGTGTTGGACTGGATGGGCCACTGGCCCGATCCAACATGGCTTCTCTTATGTTCTTAGTGAATAAGCCAATGGAGAAGAGGTCCATCAGTGGCTATTAGTGACAAGGTGTAGATGAAACATTCTCTCTGGGGCAGTGATGTTCTGGACAACCATCCCATGAGGTAGGTGAAGCTGGGAATATTTGACAGGCCCAAGATCACCTGGCAGGCTTCCTTGGCAGATATGGGGTCTTGAACACAGGGCTCTGATGCTTTAATCACTGCCCCACGGGATCCTGAAGAACAGGGTGTGGCAGAAGCGCCATTTTTGTACCGGGCCATATAATTGGAGAACTAGTTGTCCAAGCTTGACTGACGTGCACAAACTTGCCTTTTCCCCTCCGCCAGCCTACTCCTCGGCTCTCTTGGTCGGGTTGCCAACCTCTAGGTGGGGCCTGGAGATCTCCCAGAATGACAACTGATCTCCAGACTATAGAGAGCAGTTCCTCTGGAGAAAATGGCTGCTTTGGAGGGTGGGCTCTAAGGGATTGGAACCCTCTGAGTTCCCTCCCTTGCCCAAACCCCGTCCTCTCCAAGCTCCATCCCCCAGACTCCAGGAATTTCCCTGCCCAGACTTGGCAACCTTGACATCTGTCCTCCTGTTCTCATCGTCTCTTTCCTGTGTTCTGGCCCTCCCAGAAAGATTTCCTGCCTTCCACATCTCCGGCCCCGATTTCACAGTACTGGAGGATTTGTTCCTCCGGCACGGTGCTTCCACTGGGGTTTTCCGCCTCCGTTCCGGACTTCCTGACCCAGCCCTGCATTGCTCCGGTGGATCCTTTGCTACCGCTCTGGACCTGATCCGCTGCAGAACCACCTGCCTACAAAACGTGCCGGAGAGAATGAAGCATTGTCTTTTAACTTGTGCGGTTCTGGAACTGGTTTTGTGTGTGTGTGTGTTTTTTAAAAACTCTAGTTTTGGCAAGGAGAACTGGCTGGAGATCTGAAGTCCCTTGATCATATAATACACTTCAAAAGGGGGCTTTCTTTTGTTGTTGTTTTAAGCCCAAAATGAAACAAATCTTCCTTTTTTCACTCTGTCACTTAAGTATTTTCGGAGCTTAACAGGCAACAGAATTCCTCCACCCTTGTTCATTTCCTTCCTGTGACCAAAAGCTGCTTGTATCATAGGGTTGCCAGCTCTGGGTTGGAAAATTCCTGGAGATTTTGGGGTTGGAACCTGGGGAGGGCAGGATTTGGGGAAGGGAGGGGCCTCAGTGGGGTAGGATGCCACACGGTTCCACCTTACAGAGCAGCCCCTTTCTCCAGGGGAAATGATCTCTTTAGCCTGGAAATCAGTTGTAATTCTGGGAGATTTCCCGCCGCCACCTGTAAGTTCACAACCCTGCCATAAAGGAAGTGTTTGTGTGTATAGAACAAAGTTTGAGTCCAGTGGCATCTTTAAGACCAGCAAAGTTTTATTCTTGGCACAAGCGTTCGCATATCTGAAGAAGCGTGCACATGAAAGCTTTTACCCAGAATAAAACGCTTAAAGGTGCCGCTGGACTCAAACTTTGTTCTGTTGCTTCAGACCAACACAGCGACCCACCTGAATCTATGTCTGTAGGCATGTGTGTGTGAGGGGGAAAGGGAGAGAGTTTGCTCAGGTTTGTGTGTGTGTGTGTGTGTGTGTATGCTTTTATTTCCTGTACCAATTTGGCAGTGAATCATTTGTTCAAAGTGGGATGCATTTAATTCCAAAACCCAATAGTAAGGAGAAGTGATGAGTCTAGATTGTTTTTGTAATTTTAGTATTTCTTGAGCCTTCTAGAATGTCCAGGGCAGTGATGCTCTGTATTCTTGGTTCTTGCGGGGAACAGTGGGATCGCTTCTGGAGTTCTGGCCCCGTGGGTGGATCTCCTGATGGCTGCTGTGTGATTGGCCTGATCCATCGGGGTTTCTCTTATGTTCTTATGTCTGGGGCAGTGATGCTCTGTATTCCTTGTGCTTGGAGGGCAACAGTGGGAGGCCTTCTGTAGTTCTGCCCCTGTGGGTGGACCTCCTGATGGTCCCTGGGTTCTGGCCACTGTGTGACACAGAGTGTTGGACTGGATGGGCCATTGGCCTGATCCAGCAGGGGTTCTCTTATGCTCTTATGGATAAACATATGGAACCGAGGTCCACCAGTGGCCATTAGCCACAAGGTATTGATGGAACACTCTGTCAGGTGATGCTGTTCTTGGTGTTTGGGGACAACAGTGGGAGGGCTTCTGGTGTCCTGGCCCCACTGGTGGACCTCCTGATGGCACCTGGGTTCTGGCCACTGTGTGACACAGAGTGTTGGACTGGATGGGCCATTGGCCTGATCCAACTTGGCTTCTCTTATGTTCTTACATTCTTTTGGAAAGGTTATTCAGGATGGGTTTTTGCCCCATTCCACAATTGGAGGAAGGGGAAAGGGTCTGAGCTTCAGTCATTTTTTTGGGGGGGGGGTCTGATAAAATAAGGCAATGAGATCTAATATGGGGCCCAGTGATGTGTTTCCTGATGGTCCCCCCTTGCTTCTTGGCTATCCTCAACCTCACTGGCCCAAAAGGTGCTTCAGAAAATTCCAGGAGGCATCATCGCTGGGACTGCAGGGGACACCCATTCCGGAACACCTGCCCCCATCCTAGGAGAGTCCTTGGCTTGGAACATCCCAACATTTGGAACATCTCCCCCCTCCATGAGAGCCATTTTGTAGTGGTGCCCACTACCTTTTCTCAAAATTCTAAAAAGTGCCTCTCTCAAAAAGATTGAGGACCCCTAAGCTAAGACTTTGGCTGTAGTTTTCCAGCTTAGCCCAAGGTAATGAGAACTTAGGAGCAAAGCAGGACTGGCCCTGGTTACTGCTTGGATGGGAGGCCACTGAGGAAGACAGGGAATGTGGAAGAAGGGAATGGGACGCCACCTCTGCTTCTCTCTTGCCTGCGACAACCCACAGGAATAAACAGCTTTATAAGGGGGCTAGATAGATTCATGGAGGACAAGTCTGCCAATGGCTACTAGCCATGGGGACTGAGGGGAACCTCCACATTCAGAGGCACTAAACCTCTGAATTCCAGAGCCAGGAGGCAACATCTGGGGAAGGCCTCGGCCTCCCTGTCCTGTTGTTGGCCCACCAGAGGAACTGGTTGGCCACTGTGTGAGACAGGATGCTGGACGAGATGGACCACTGGTCTGATTCGGTGGGGTTCTTCTTATGTTTTTATAGATAGATGATTCGTGGAGGATGTCTATCAATGGCTACTAGCTATGGTGACTAAGGGGAACCTCCACATTCAGAGGCACTGAGCCTCTGAAACCCAGAGCCAGGAGGCAACCTCGGGGAAAGGCCTCAGCCTCTATGCCCTGTTGTTGGCCATCCAGAAGAACTGGTTGGCTGCTGTGTAGACAGGATGCTGGATGAGATGGACCACTGGTCTGATCCAGTAGGGCTCTTTCATGTTCTTATGAAGGCCTCGGCCTCTCTGCCCTGTTGTTGGCCTTCCAGAGGAACAGGCAGGCCGCTGTGTGAGACAGGAGGCTGGACTAGATGGACCCTCACTGGTCTGATCCAGCAGGGCTCTACCTATGTTCTTATCAGGGAAGGCCTCAGCCTCTATGCCCTGTTGTCGGACCTCAAGAGGAACTGGCTGGCCGCTGTGTGAGATGGGATGCTGGACTAGATGGACCCTCACTGGTCTGATCCAGCAGGGCTCTTTCATGTTCTTATGAAGGCCTCAGCCTCTCTGCCCTGTTGCTGGTCCTCCAGAGGAACTGGTTGGCCGCTGTGTGAGACAGGAGGCTGGACTAGATGGACCCTCACTGCTCTGATCCAGCAGGGCTCTTCTGGGGTTCATAAGAAACCAATCAAGAGCCCTGATCCAGCGGGGCTCTTCTTAGGGTTGTCAGCCTCCAGGTGGGGCCTGGGGATCTCCCGCTTTTACAACTGATCTCCAGCTGACAGAGATCAGCTCCCCTGGAGAAAATGGCTGCTTTGGAGGGTGGACTCTATGGCATTGTACCATGCTGAGGCCCCTCCCCTCCCCAAACCCCACCTTCTCCTGGCTCCACCCCCAAAGTCCCCAGGTATTTTCCAACCCGGCTTGTGGCTGAGGCTGCCATTATTCTGTTGTGATTCTACAGCCTGTTCTTTTCCCTCCCTTAGGTAGTATTAGACGGTGGAGGGTATCAAGCATTTGTACTTTATTTTTTTAAATGATTTTTTTAATGAGTTTTATGGATATATACAAAATTCAACCAACAGTTTATCATACCTTAAAAGGCCCTTAAAAAAGAACAATAACATTAAACTTACAATACTACAACTCATTCAATACATTATTCATCCAATTACAGAACTTGGTCCAAGAAAATTCAAACAAAACCTCCTTTTGGCCTTTTAACAATAACATCAACTTATCCATTTCGGCAACTTCTAGCAATTAATAATAAATTCCTGTCTTTCAGGAGTCCTATCTAGCTTCCAGTATTTAGCGTAAAGTATTCTGACAGCCGTAATGCTATGCAATATCAAATATCTATCCACCTTCTTGTAGATGTCGGGAATTATATTAAGAAGAAACAGGGGTCATTTCGCAGAAAAAGAGGTGCAGGAGCTCATTAGCATACCTGTTAGCATAACTCATTAGCATATGCCACACCCCCTGACATCACCGGCCGAATGTCAGTTTCAGCCCCATTATACCCTATGGGCCATTGAAGTCAATGGCAAAAACTCATAGGGTATATGAGGAGCCGCTCCCTCAAACCCCCTCGCCTCCATCCGCTTTTTAAGCCGCCGAATCAGATCAGAAAATCTGATTCGGCCCGTGGCAGCCCTAGTGCCCACTCCTGGGCTGGCGGAGCTCAGCTCTGCCTCACTCCGGGCCCAAATGACCCCTGAGAAGAAATAAATCTGGTTTCAAAGCATTTGTACTTTCGTTT
Organism: Lepidodactylus listeri; assembly: GCA_029233225.1. Lineage (NCBI taxonomy): Eukaryota > Metazoa > Chordata > Lepidosauria > Squamata > Gekkonidae > Lepidodactylus > Lepidodactylus listeri. The sequence goes on along the minus strand of JARCFY010000021.1, from coordinate 4,697,544 downwards.
ACTCCAGAATTGTTCTGTATCTGGTAGCAACACAGTAGGTGGCTCTACTTGAAATGTGCTCTTGCATTAACCAGTGCTGATGAGATGCAAGTTGACCATGGTAGTGCCATTATTTTGACCCAAAGACCTCATCTTGCCCTCTGGCTCCAACTCAGATACCAACCTTTTCTGTTCTCAATGCCAGCAGACACGCCCCCCCCTTCCATTTTTTGGTGGCCTTTGCAGTGCTTAACGATTGGTAGCCCACACCACCGTCTGGCAGGGTGGTGCTCCCAGCAAATCATTAAACAGCTTGCGGGCCAGACAGAAAGCTTTCAAGGGCTGGAGGTGCCCCTGAGATGGAGCGTGTTCCCTTCTGCTCTAAACGCATCCTCGGATATGATAATGGCAAGAGATTAGGCCTAGGGACAAATAACAGCAGAATGTCGTAAGAGGACCAGCCCTATTGGAGGATCTTGAATGGCTGCCAGCCCCTGGAGCTTCAAAGGGATGGTGAGCGGAAAAGAAGGAAGTTGTTGGGCACTGGCCTGACAGGTGTTAATAGGCCCGGCTTCCTTTATTTTCCACTCTTTTGTCCTCGGCTATGTTCAGCCTCCTGACGAGGCAATGTCAGTGGTCACGGTCAGACAGGTCTTTAGATCCCACCCAAGGCACAAGTGCCTGGCAGATTTAAAGGGAACATCCAGACAGCAACATCTGGGAAAGGTGCTGCTTCCGTTGAGCCCCGCCAGGGAGCCGTACTTTAAAGATGCCAGTGAAAGCCCAGGCTAATGCTTGCCGACGGGCCAATGGCAGACTTTCCCCCATCTGATCGTTCCAGCTCGCAATCAGCTCGTCAGGACGGTCTGACTTCGGACCATCCCGAACGGCTGCCATAAAAAAAAAATTCTTAGTGATATGCGCATAAACGCATAAAAGTGCAACAGCCTCAGAGCTCCCCTCAAACATTCCGGACAATTTCATGTTTTTGAATGGCCCGTGAAATTTATGAACTTTGTTAATTGAAATAGTTCCCAGAGGAAGGTACCACTTTTACCATTCAAGTCCATGCATGCGTGGAAAAACAAGTACACGGTGAGGCGCCTATGCACATGCGCAAACATAATTTTTTTTTTAAAAACCAACCATGCAGCTCCTTCAGGTGGACGCCATCTAGACAATCCACCACGGAGTCCACGTGCAGTAAGGCGATTCACAGGGGAGCAGCCTGGTCGTGCAACACTGGATAAAAAAGATCAGGATCAAATTAGAGCTGGGCCAATGGCAGGATTGGCTGCCTGTCTGAATGCATCTGGTTCAGAGAGTTGGTCCAGGAGTCTTGAGTTCAGGCACATCTTAGAGGCCAACAAGATCTTCAGGGTCAGACGCAAGTCGGTGTCAGAATCTGACAATAGCTTGCTTGTTCTATGGTTGCCCTGATGTTACTTTCTGTTTCTTTGTGCCTTGCTATCACCAAATGTTTTATTGCTTGCCTTGAAGTAGAAATTGCTGTCATGCTTAGTGTTACTCTTTCCCCGGGAGGGTGGCCTCTCACATTCCTATGCGTCACATAAACAACTGCAGTTATCTTGTCCAGGTTCCCTCCCCCTCTCGTTTGAGGCTCCGAGTATGTTATCAGAGTGGGTACAACCTTGGACGTTATTTTATTGTCACTGGTCAAATGTTTTGCCTAGAGTTCTCACATCTGGGTCACTCAGGGCAAGAGGGGAATTTTTATAACTTTCCCACCTTTGGTGGGAACAAACGGTCACCATTTCCCTTCCCGCTTTTTTGCATGTATTCTGATTGGATGTTTATGTTCAAGCACCTATGCCTAAAGGTATATTAACCCAGGTCATCTTTATTCTGTATCTCTAAGAAACATCGAGTACCTGTTCCAGTATTAGAAATAAAGAACTCTGTTTAATTACAAAGGTCTGATCTTTTGCTGATAGTACAGAAGCCTCACAGTCGGGATGGAAAGACCCAGATCTCCATTCCGGCTCGTGTCTGGCAAGGAGAGTTTTGACTCTTGGAAGTTCATACCCTGAAACTCTAGCTGGTCTCTAAGGTGCTCCTGGGCTCAAATCTAATTTTCCTGACTTCAGGGATGAGCTTTTTACATGGCTGAGAGGGTATCTGAGCTCTCAGACTTGATCCCATGGATGGGTGGAATGAGAAGACCGGCCCTTGGCATGATCATCACAGTCATTAAAAGACGGGCACCACACTGGAGAATCTTGTTTTAGCCTAATAATGAGACATCATTTCCGTTGCAGTTATCGCCATGGAATCATTGCATCAAAAGCAAAGAGAAAGGCAGCCAAGTGACCCTAAATGGGATCCAGTTTGATGAGAGCCAGTTTGGTGTAGTGGTTAAGTGCACAGACTCTAATCTGGGAGAACTGGGCTTGATTCCCCACTTCTCCACATGCAGCTGCTGGTATGACCTTGAGTCAGTTACAAGGTCTTTCAGAGCTGTTCTCTCAAGAGCAGTCCTCGAAAGAGCAGCTGCCACCACAGCATAAGGATCTTTACCGCGTGACTGGAAGTAGCCAATGGCAGCCATTTTGTGGCTGGCCCCGCTTCCTGCAGCAGCCATTTTGTGGCTGACTCCGCCTCCTGTACCTCTGCCCACCACACCGTGTCAGAATCCCCAAGGTGCCCACAGTCTCAAAAAGGTTGGGGATCCCTGCTGTAGCAGAAGCAGCTTCCTCACAGGCACAGAGCAGAGACACACACGAAACACTTTGGCCCCCTGCCCGACCAGCCGTGCTTTCTCAGTCTGCGACCCAGAGGGGCTGGCGAGGGAAAGGCTTTCCTGGCTCCCGGGAGCCTCTCTCCAGCCAAGGCGCTCTGAATCAGAGGGGAGCCGTTTAAATATTTGGGCTTGTTCCGTGACACGCTTCCCTTTGCCTGCTACCTGAGATGCGAGCCAGTGCTCAAAGGGCAGGTGTTAAACAAAGTGGAAACAGCCCGGGGGCCCCGCCACTCCCGGCTCAGAGAGAACGCGGCCATCTGGTCTGTGGCACCTGCCGGAACATTTGGTGCGTGGTGGAGAAGTTGGCCTATGATGGCAGTGATGCTTTTAGCAAATGCCCATCTCTTGCACTACTCTGGACCAATGCTCCCTCTAAGCTGTGGAGCCTTGAGAGCAAAAATCCTACTTTGTGAGCTCCTGGCATTAAAGCTGTGAGTGAGCCATTTGGCTACTGCATGAATTAGTCTGCTCTGGAGCCCTCCTTCCTGAGCTTAGACAATAATGTGCGAGCCAGAGGCTAAAAAACTGTGAGCTGGCTCACACTAACTCAGCTGAGAGGGAACACTGGACAGGGCAGGAGCTTTCTGAGTAGTGACTGCCATAAATTTTGTTAGTCTTTAAGGTGCTACTGGACTCATGCTGGTTCCATAGATCAGGTTTCATTCAAAGCCCCCAGTATATACAACATGTGGTTTTGAGAAAAATCACTGTGCGCAGTTGTGCCAAAACTTGAAACAACATCACACTTTGTTTTATTGAAGCTGTACCAAAGGGGGAAAGTGAAACACACACACACACACGGGAGAGGAGGGAGGAGAATAGCCTCACCCGACTTGTTCCTGGTACAGTTGACAACTCCAGGATGGGAAATCCCTGTAAATATAGGAGTGGTCACCAGTGTTCCCTCTAAGCTGAGTTAGTGTGAGCCAGCTCACAGTTTTTTAACCTCCGGCTCACACATTTTTGTCTTAGCTCAGGAAGGATGGCTCCAGAGCAGACTAATTTATGCAGTAGCCAAATCGCTTGCTCACCACTTTAATGCCCATAGCTCACAAAGTAGAATTTCTGCTCACAAGACTCCCCAGCTTAGAGGGAGCATTGGTGGTCACCCTGGGGAGGGTGAGGTCCTCCCTCCAAATTAGCCATTTTATCCAGGGGGACTGATCTCTGTGGTCTGGAAACTCGTTTTTTTTTTTTATTCCAGGGTATCTCCAGGCAGTGTCAGCAGTGAGAAGGTCCATGATAGGTCCATCGGCATGTGATGTCATGGCAGCTCGACCAATAGAAAAAGGGAGAGGGAGCCTCGTGAGCAGTGTTCCCTCTAAGCTGAGTGAGTGTGAGCTAGTTCACAGTTTTTTTAGCCTCTAGCTTACACATTTCTGTTTGCTCCCCCCTGAACTTTGGAATTCTCCCACATACTAGCCATCTGCCTTCTTATCTATCGGCCCTCCATGCCCCTCACCTGTGCCGAGCATTTGCACTTGCTAGATGTAACGCCATTCCATCGGCTGTCACTCATGGTCGATATAGAGGGGTTCCATACTCAGCAAGACTCTGTGCGTGTCGTCTAAATCAGGTCAATTCAGTTCTCCATATTCTCCTATACTGTCCCTGGTATGACGATATACGTTTTACTCTTTTAGACCCAATTCTATCTAACATGACAGGTTCCCAGATATTTTGAAGGTGCGCTGTCTCCTGAACGACCTGTCACCCGAACTAACTGAAAAGTTTGCTCTTTTTAAGTTTGGTAATTAAGGATCGTTTGCACAACGCATAGCTATATAAGATTAACTTATTTTGCCTTGTTACCTTTCTTTCCAATTATGTCTCTTTTTGTAACCTGTTTTATGCCAATAAAGGTATATGTATGTATGTATGTACACATTTCTGTCTTAGCTCAGGACAAATGGCTCCAGAGCAAACTAATTTCTGCAGAAGCCAAATCACTCGCTCACCACTTTAATGCCAGTAGCTCACAAAGTAGAATCTTTGCTCGCAAGATGCCACAGCTTAGAGGGAGCATTGCTCATGTTATGTATTGACCATGCGGTCGCCATGTGCTCCTGTAATGGTGATCGCCATGTGGCCAGAGCACATGGCCAAGAAACTACCTGAGCTTCAGCCAGGTAGAACAAAGGCCAGGTGGATTCAAACCGGCCACCAATCATGTACCTAGGTTTTTCCCAGGGAACCTATGAGATGTAAATAGACTGACAATAGCCTATCAGGCCAGTTGGGCGAGGTCAGGGGATTATCCCTGACCAGCATAAAAGGAGGGCTTCGAGCCCTGGGTTGCATGCTTCACCCGGACCTGCAATAAAGATCTAGCTGTTTCACTGTTCCATGGACTCCCGATACTTATCAGCTCGTGAGGTAGCAGTTAGGGATGCCAGCCTCCAGGTGGGACCTGGGGATCCCCCAGAATTACAGCTCATCTCCAGACTACAGCGATCAGATCCCCTGGAGAAAAGGGATGCTTTGGAGGGTGGGCTCTATGACGTACCCCACTGAGCAGTCCCTGTTGTGCCCAGGCTCAATCCCAAAATCTCAAGGAGTTTCCTAACCTGGACCTACCCCCCCTTCCACCAGGGCCAGGTGGGACCTGGCAAACCTAAAATTGGAGCTGCTGTCACTTTTGGGGTCACAAGGCATTCGGCGTAAAATGAAATCACAACAGTCGAAGCTCAGTAGCCAGCCCGGACACGTGCAGGCTGAGAAGTACCTGGAGATTGGGGAGGGTGGAGCCTGAAGACGGTTTTGGGAGGGGAGGGACTTCAGTGGGGTAAAATGCGATCGAGTCCACCTTCCGAAGCAGCCATTATCTTCAGGTGAACTGGTATCTATCCCCTTAAGATCAGTTGTAATCCCAGGAGGTCTCCAGCCATTATCTGGAAGTTGGCAGCTCTAACCTCCAAAGCAGTCATTTCCTCCAGGAGAACCTGATCTATGCCAGCTGGAAATCAGTTGTAACTTCAAAAGAACTCCAAGCGTCACCTGGAGACTGGCAACCCTAGTTCAATTTCCACCCTATGCAGGCAACCATGTTGAGAACACAAACACACATCCATTCCCCACCCATGGTTACAAGGCCGCTGAGCCTCATCCCCCCCACCCCCCCAGTTTTAAAAATCTGCAGAATTTGTCTTCCAGTCGGAGGCATCCGGGCATTACCCACCCTTATCCACAACCAGTGTTCCCTCTCAGCTGAGTTAGTGTGAGTTGGCTCACAGTTTTTTAGCCTCCAGCTCACACATTTTTTATCTTCGCTCAGGAAGGAGGGCTCCAGAGCAAACTAACTGATGCAGCAGCCGAATCGCTTTCATCACAACTTTAATGCCAGGAGCTCACAAAGCAGAATTTTTGCTCACAAGACTCCACAGCTTAGAGGGAGCATCGCGCCACAACTGACAGTCAAGGAAGCAAAGAGAACCGAGCGCTCTTTCCAGGCCTGCCGGTGGATGTGGCGGTTCCCAGCCGGCCCCTCCGCACTCTCCCCCCCATGTTCCTTTTCTTCTGGAACCTGACTTTGGCCATGGGGGGAAGCCGCCCTAAAATTTGCAAAGGTTTATACAGGGATGCATTTCGCAATGACCTCTGCCACCACCTAGTGGCATTACAGAGGTGGAGGAAGCATTCCATTCAGCTGTGCAATACTGGGGGGAGGGAGACTTTGCCTAGGAATTGTGGTGGGTTCTGCCTGTTGGCTGGCAGACTGGCTCCGCGAACCCAGCCCCCCCTTCTCCGCCCCGTGGTTTAAACTTGTCGGGGTGTGCTGCAGAATAATGGTGCCATTTATGATTGGGTTTGGACAAGGGTGGTGGTGTTTGGACAAGGGTGGTGTCATGGGCAGACGAAGATCTGGAAGTCCCAGGTTCGAATCCCCACTCTGCCCTGGAAGCTTGCTGGGCGATGCTTGGGCCAGTCACACACACTTGTCCTGCCCTGCCTCACAGGGTTGTTGTTGTAGAAAAGAGTTACCTTAAAGACTAGCAAAATTTGGGCCAGTCACACACACTTGTCCTGCCCTGCCTCGCAGGGTTGTTGTTGTAGAAAAGAGTTACCTTAAAGACTAGCACCTTAAAGACTAGCAAAATTTGTATCTGAGGAAGTGCTGCGTGCACTCAAAAGCTTATACCGTGAATAATACTTTGTTGATCTAAAGAGAGAGCCCGTTTGGTGTAGTGGTTAGGAGTGCGGACTTTAATCTGGGAGAACCAGATTTTATTCCCCACTCCTCCACATGCAGCTGCTGGTGTGACCTTGGGTCAGTCACAAGTTCTCTCAAGGGCAGTTCTCTCAGAGCTCTCTCAGACCCACCTACCTCGCAGGGTGTCTGTTGTGGGGAGGGGAAAGGAAAGGAGTTTGTAAGCCACTCTGAGACTCCACGTGAAGGGTGGAGTATAAATCCAACTCCTCCACCTCCACCTCTTCTTCTTCTTCTTCTTCCCACTTTGTTCTAACAAAATTTGTGGCAGGGTAGGAGCTGGTGTGCGTCTTCTTCAGGTATGATATGAATGTGCAGAGGACAATGTTGCTTTGGGGAGAAAGGGGAGGTGTAAAGGGAGTAAATAAATAAATGGAAGGTTAGTTCTCCTCACAGCTTCTTGTGACATTACATCTTTTCTCAGTCAAAGATTCAGCTACTGCCTGCTTAAATTATAACCCTTCTGTTTTAAACTCTGGGAAGTAAATCTTTACATGATTATAGTGCAAAACTCTCCCTTTCCGAGGCCAAACCTTGACCCTCCGTCCTTTAATAGACGGTGTTTATAGCAGAAATGAATAGCCTTTCAGGCACATCGTTCTCGAGTCAAAGCGCTCAGGCTGTGGAGCGAACGCCTTTGAAAAGCTGCAGACTCTGCCAAGAAGTCCTGTTTTCCCATTGCTGAGGGAAAGAGTGTGCCTGCCGAACCGTTCAGAGGCTCGTGCAGGGTGGCGACGAAGGAACCCATGCTCCATTTTGGGGGGGATTTGTAGTGATATCTTTCTTGAACCAGAGTTCTCTGTGTGTGATCCAGTCTGCACATAAAGCTATTACTTAGAATTAGATAAACATATGGAGCAGAGGTCCATCAGTGGCTATTAGCCATGAGGTAGAGATAGGAACTCTCGGTCTGGGGCAAGTGATGCTTTGTCTTCTTGGTGCTTTGAGGAGGGGAAACAATAGTGGGAGGGCTTCTAGTGTCCTGGCCCCACTGGTGGACCTCCTGATGGTACCTGGTGTACTTGGCCACTGTGTGACGGAGAGCTGGACTGGATGGGCCATTGGCCTGATCCAACACTGGCTTCTCTTATGTTCTTACGTAAGTTGGGTTGCCAATTCTGGCTTGGGTAATTTATGGAGATGGCGTCTAGGGAAGTGGCGTCTAGGGAAGATGGGATTTGGGGCGGGACTTCAGTGGGATATAACGCTGTCCTGATTGTGGTCGTCTGGAGAGCAGTCATAGTTCCTAGAGACCCCCAGGCCTCACCTGGAGTTTGGTACCCCTCCTCAAGGGAGGATCCTGTATAACTCAGTGGTAGCTCCGCATCTGCACCCCGTGTTTTTAAAAATCCCACCAAGGAGCTCAAGACAGAAAACATGTTTCCCTCCCTCCTCTGTGGTATACTCTCAACGACCCTGTGGAGTAGGCGAGCCTTGGTGAGAGTGACTGGCCTAAGGTCACTCAGTGAATTTCATTGCCAAAAGGAGATTCGAACCTGAGACTCCTCAGTCCCATCCTAACCACCACACCACACCAGACTTGCTCTCTACCATACACATGCAGCTGCCGTCTACTGAATCAGACCTTTGGACCATCCGGGTCAGCATTATCTACTCAGACTGGCAGCAGCTCTCCAGGGTCTCAGGCAGAGGAAGGTCTTTACCATCACCTCCCTGGTGGAACTCTCTGCCGAGTCACATCCGTGCCTGCGGAACCTAGTCCCCTTCCGCAGAGCCTGTAAGGCAGAGATCTTCCGCCAGGCCTTTGGCTGAGGACCGCAATAGTATCCATCTGGCTGGCAAGCTTACACTGTCCCCTCCCGTACAAGGTGGTAGTATAGTTGGAAGACTGACCGCCATTTGATTAATCGATAGGGTATTGATATTGTAATTTACAGGGGTCATTTCATAGAAAAAGAGCTGCAGGAGCTATTTAGCATATTTAACTCATTAGCATAACTTATTTGCATATGCTACACCACCTGACATCACTGGAAGTATGTCAGAAGATAAGAAAGAAAGGAGGGAGAGAGGGAGAGACAAAGAAAGAAAGAAAGAAAGAGAGAGAGAGAAAGAAAAAAAGAGAGGGGGGAAGAGGGAAAGGGAAAGGGAGAAAGAGAGAGAGAAAGAGAGAAAGAAAGAAAGAGAGAGAGAGAGAGAAAGAAAGAAAGAAAGAAAGAAAGAAAGAAAGAAAGAGAAAGAGAGAAAGAAAGAAAGAAAAAGAGAGGGGGGAAGAGGGGAAGAGGGAAAGGGAAAGAGGGAAAGGGAGAAAGAGAGAGAGAGAGAAAGAGAGAGAGAGAGAGAGAGAGAGAGAGAGAGAGAGAGAGAGGGGACAGCTACCAATCCAAGCCTCAGAAATACCACTATTCTGGGAGGACAGCTTCAGTGGTGGCTGAAGCCTTCAGAAGGATGGTCGGAGGAACAAGGCCCTTTCCAGGGGACGGGGTCATTTTGCTGCAGCCATTTTTTTTCCACAATTGTTTATTTTATTTTGACATAGCAAAATGCAACCAGAGAGCCAGTCTGGTGTAGTGGTTAAGTGGGCGGACTCTAATCTGGGAGAACCAGGTTTGATTTCCCCACTCCTCCACTTGCACCTGGCTGGATGACCTTGGGCAAGCCATAGCTCTGGACCAGCTGTTCCCTCAAGGATAGCTTGGGAAAGAGCTCTCTCAGCCCCACCCACCTCACAGGGTGTCTGTTGTGGGGAGGGGAAGGGGAAGGAGTTTGTAAGCCGCTCTGAGACTACAAGTGAAGGGCCGGGTGTAAATCCAATCTCCTCTTCCTCCTCCTCCTAACAACAAGCACTGCTGTAATTCAGTCCAGGGTTCTACAACATTCCCGATATATCGAACTACTATAACTGTCAGAAGAAAATACAACATTATAAAGTATCTAAACACTATCACCCGTAGATAAAAGTTTTAAATTTAGCATCCATAACATGTTCCCAATCAAAGTAATCTAACTCAACATTAGTTAGTACTGGATACCACTTAGCTATGGGGTTTAGCCGTTCCCTTTCATTGTCGGTACTATTTGTAAAAACTGAAAGCTTTTCTAACAAATAGAAATCCCAAACTTTATTCAGCCATTGGGTAGCGGTAGTTCTGTGCTATAACAACTGTTGCGGCTGTAAGCAAAATGTTTATAAGTGTCATTGTATCAGGAGGCAGAGGGTCCAGAGGTCTACAGTGGAGCAACACAACTGCCAGGTCTAGAGGTATAGAGTATCCAGTTAATAACTCTATTTTCGTTAAGATCTGTTTCCAAAAATGTTCTATGCATGCGCATTGCCACCAATTGTGGTAATAGGTAGCTTTAGACCCACAAAGCTTCCAGCATAAGGGGGAGGCATTTGAGTGTATATGTGCTATCTTTACTGGTGTCAAATACCATCTTGTCAATACTTTAAGTGCAGCTGACTTTGTGCATTGGGAGTTAGAAGATTTAACAAGGGTAGCCCATATTGTCACGGGCTGGGTGCCAGTAGGTCAGAAGCCAAGTCGAAGTCCGAGCCAGTCCAAGGTCAAGCCAAATCAGGAACGAATTACCAAGTCCAAAACACAAGCCGAACGCAGAGTCAGTCCAAGCTGAGGTCAGAGAGGGAAACTCACGAGCAAACCAGTCCAAGGAGTTGACCAAAAGCCGAAGTCAGACAGAGCCAAAGTCACGAGCCAGAGAGTCCAGAATCAAGCCGAAGTCAGACAGAGCCAGAGTCACGAGCCAGAAGGTCCAGGATTAGGTTTAGCTGATGCGAGCTGAGCGGGTGCAGAGCTTAGCCAGACTGACTTGTTGCTAGCCCAAGTTGTTGGTCTTTGTGCTGTGCCTAAATACTCAGCCACTTCCTGTGCTTGTTAGCAGCTGGCAGTGAGGTCCCGGCTCCCTCTAAAACTCAGGGCTGAGTGATCTGCAACTACGCATGCATGCCTCTTTTCTCCTAGCAGCAGGGGTCCATTGGAGCGGGAGCGCACAGGAGCACAGCTCCAGGAGTGAGAAGCCCAGGGGGCGGGCACATGACCAAGCCCCGCCTCCTCCTCGGCTTCCCCGAGCAGTGCAGAGGCGCAGCGCCCCGGGGAAAGCCCTGCTAGGGTCTTCATTGTTTTTAATGTTTTGTTTTAATATTGATAATTTTATCATTGTTCCTTTTATGACTGTGTGCTGCTTTTCCAGAGACTTGCTCAAGGTGGCATATACATTTTCTAAGTATACCATTTTTTATCTGGGCACATGGCACATAAGTACTGGAGAAATTTCACCAACCCTTCAGCAGCTTCCACCCCATCAGTTTGGTGTAGTGGTCAGGAGTTGGACTCTAATCTGGGAGAACCGGGTTTGATTCCCCACTCCTCCACATGCAGCTGCTGGTGTGACCTTGGGCCAGTCACAAGTTCTCTCAGAGCTGTTCTCTCATGAGCAGTTCTCAAAAGACCTCTCTCAGCCCCACCTACCTCACAGGGTGTCTTGTTGTGGGGAGGGGAAGGGAAAGGGATGGGTGGTGCACATGTCCTGGGTATCTCAAGTCTACTTGAAACCGGGTGGTTTCAAGGGAGCAGGAGGAGAATGAGGGTGTGTTCTTGACGCTTATTTTTATTGCACAAAGTATTGGATGGGGAAGGGAATGGAGGAAGAGCAGGTCAGTTTCACTCACCTGTGGAGTGGAGCCTGAGGGGTGGGTGTTGCCTTCTGACACACTTCTGGTATGTGAGGGGGTGTGACATATGCAAATGAGTTATGCTAATGAGTTATGCTAATGAGCTATGCTAATGAGCTCCTGCACCTCTTTTTCTATGAAATGACCCCTGCCTAGCAGCTAAGTCTTGCCTGGATCGTGACCTTAGCTGTTCCACCCGAGGAGGTGAATCAGGTGGGCTTGAGCTTGGCTGTGGCTCCGCTGCTGCTGGTGCTGGGGTAATGCCCTGAGAGGTGCTCGCTTGAGCCTCGTCAGTGCTATCGTTTAAGGTGCCACGAACGAAGATAAATCTACCATCTTTATCTGCCAAAGAAGAGTCACAGTGGAATCTTACATTCTTGGATATAGCTATGGCAACCCCCCGAGACTTTGAGGTGCTGTGGGCTAAAAATTGAGAGGGGTACCAATGCTGTGGCAAAGCATATTGGCCTTTTTAAATATATGTTTCTTGCAGTAAAGCTATGTCAACTTTAAAATCAGTTGCCAGGGCTATTTTTGGGCAGGAACGCACAGGAACAGAGTTCCAGGTGGCTCCTGAGTTGGCCACGCCTACAACCAAAACTTCTGGCATGCGTGGCTACAGAGCACGCTGCCCTCCCCCACATTACACACAAGAGGGAAAGGCGGCATGTTAAAATGCCCTCTTTCCCTCTGGGGAGCCCATCGGGGATTTCCTTGTCAATTTCACTCCGGGCCAGTCAGCTGAGAGTGAAATTGACAAGGAAAAGCCTCTCTTTGCCTTCCCTTCTCTAGCTGACATGTCACAGCTGGAAGAAAAGGGCAGGCAGGGAACCCAAACACACTGAAAATGCCTTTCTTTCCCTCCCTGAACTGGGGGAGGGAGAGAAAGACATTTACCCATGCCCCCCCCCCCATCCTTTCCCTGGCTGTCTGCGGGGGAGGAGACTAGAAAGGTGAGGCTGAAGTGGGGCAGAAAAGCTCGGGAGGGGGGGGAGAGGCAAGCTTCCATGCTTGCCCTGTGCTTTCCCAGCTCCCTTAATATGCTAATGAGCTGCCCTGTCAGGGGTGTGGCCTAATATGCGAATGAGTTTCTGCTGTTCGGTGTGGCCTATTATGCTAATGAGTTCCTGCTGGGCTTTTTCTACAAAGAAAGCCCTGTCGGTTGCTATACGTTTTGCTTTAACTTTTCCATTCAGGCCTCTACAATTAAGTGTCATAATTTTAGTACCAGTCATCGCCATAGGGGTAAATCCGAAGTAGCTTTAAACATTTTATGCTGAAAAACGAGTGTTGTGAAGCTATACAAGAACCTCCAATGCCAGAACTGACTATTGCCTATCATAGTTACTACAATCCCAGATACGTATATGTTCAGAAAAGCTATAGGGAACAATAAAACGCAGAAAACCAGGCAGAACTCTCCAAAAGTCTTCCAATTCTTCAAACAGTCATGAAAAAAACAATAAGGTGCTTTTATGTTTGAAACAACATTAACTAGTGCTTGTTCCTTGAGAACAACCCCCCTCTACTCCCCCCCCCCAAACCAATGATATCTTCGTGCCATTGAAAAAATAAACAACATATTGTTCTCCAAACCAAACCCCCCACCTCCCACCCACTCCCAGTACGAAATAAAAAGAAAACTTATCGAAAAGCCTAAACCAATATTGGAACCCAACATTCAAAAACAGGCTTCTACACACACACCCCTTCTTTCCTCCTGGTGAGGAGAACCAATCCCCCCAGAGCCAGAGTGGTTCTTCCTTGTGGAAAACCAAAACGGCTAAAAATAGAAAATATAGAGCTACCTCCATCAGGCGAAACCTGAATCAAAACTACCACCACCACCACCCCCTGTCCCCCAGCTTAACTTTAAATTAACAATACTGAAAGGTGGATAGAGTTCACCAGGCGAACAACCGGATCGATCACAGTCCATCTTCCCATCTGCTGTCACCACGTACTGGAATCCTGCTCCATTTCGTAGGAGACACCTGGATGTCTCTTTTACATTTCTTCAAAGTTTTGCTGCAGCCATGACACAAGCAGGCATTCCCCCACGAGGGGGGGCTGGCACCAGCTCCCAGAGCTGCGCTCCCCTGAGCTCCTGCTCGAAATGACCCCTGGTAATTTAAATGTTTTAACTAAAATGATATAGTTGTTTTTATCAGTCGTTGCATACCACCCTGAGCTCTGTTTACAGGGGACTGGGCAGTATAAACATGTAATTTAGTAAACAAGTAATAAACGCTGCCTGGTCCTTTTAACTGGAGATGCCGAGAATTGAATCCGGGACCACCTCCTGCATGCCAAACAGAGGCCCTGCCAGTGAGCTCCCAAATTTAGAAGAAATCCCTTGGTCTGAGCAAATCCTGTTTCTTCCAGATAGGCAGGTGCTACTATGAATCGTTTATGACTTGACTGGCTACTAGATTTATTTTTTATAAATTGGCTTACTGGCTTTAACAACAACAACAACAAAATCTTGGTAACTATTCCCACGGGAGCCGTTTGCACAGTCTGTCAGCAGAGATGGCTGCACGTTGAGCCGGCCATCCCACGGATGCTTTCCTTGAAACGAGACAGCGCCTGGAAGCTCAAGAGCTGGGTGCATCAAAACCCATTGAAGGCAAGAGAAGAGGAAATGGCCGGAAGGATCAGGTGTGTCTATTCTATTCCAGAACATTCGGTGACTGGCTTTAGCCACAGGTTTCTTGCCCCTCTTCATTTTGTAACACGGCAAGAGCAAAGGTGGGCAGATTACAGCCCGACTCCCACATTCCGCCTGGGTGACTTAGCCTAATTCTCAATTCGCTGGATGCCCCACCCTGTCAGAATGATGATTTCCCCTCCCCCAAAGGTAAACAGAGGAGGAGATTGGATTTATACCCCTCCCTTCCCTTGGAGTCCCAGAGCGGCGTACAGTCTCCTTTCCCTTCCCCTCTGCACAACAGACACCCTGTGAGGTAGGTGGGGCTGAGAGAGCTCTTTCAAGGACTGCTTCAAAGCTGCTCTGAGACTCCTTTGGGTAGTGAAGGGCAGGGTACAATTCCAGCCTCTTCTCTCCTTCTTCTATGTGGGTGACCATCCACACATCGATTCTCCAACTACAAAGGGAGAGCAGGTGAGCTGGCCACACCCTACTTCCTCATGATCACTAAGTTGTCTGCGTGCTGCAAATGGGCAGAGGAGGTGCCAACCATGGGATGGGAAATTCCTGGAGATTTGGAGGTGGAGCACTGGGAGGGTGGGTTTAGGGGAGGGATCTCAAGCGGGGTATAATGACATCGTGTCCACCCTCCAAAGCAGCCATTTCCTCCAGGGGAACTGATCTCTGCCATTGGGAGATCTGGTGTAACTCCAGGAGTTCTGCAGGCCCCTCCCAGAGGTTGGTGACCCTAGGAAGTGCCTGTATGCTTGCCCCCCCCCCCATGATCAGTAATGCACTTTCATACATGCTACATTATGCACTTTCAATCTACTTTAAATGTACTCTGCAACTGGATTTTAGCATGTGAAACAGCAAAAGCCACTTGTGGAAGATCACTTTTTGGGGAGTAGGATTTTTATTAGTTTATATACAGAAAGGGGGGGAAGTGTGAGACTTCTGCACTGACAGCAATAGATCAGACCTTTGGGTTAAAGCAAAGCTCTTTATTTCTAATACTGGAACAGGTACTCGATGTTTGTTAGAGATACAGAAAACAAGATAACATGGGTTAATATACCTTCAGGCATAGGTGCTTGAACATAAACGTCCAATCAGAGTACATACAAAAAAGCAGGAAGAAAATGGCAACTGTTTGTTCCCACCGAAGGTGGGAAAGTTATAAAAATTCCCTTCTTGCCCTGAGTGACCCAGATGTGCGAACTCTAGGCAAAACATTTGGCCAGTGACAATAAAATAGCCTCCAAGGTTGAAACAACTTTGATAACATACTTCGAGCTTCAAACGGGAGGGGGAGTGAACAGGACGAGATAGCTTTAGTTGTTTATGTGACGACTAAAAATGTGGCAGGCCATCCTCCCGGGAAGAAAGTAACACTAAGCAGGACAGTTATTTCTACTTCAAGGCAAGCAATAAAACATTGGGTGATAGTGAGGCACAAAGAAACAGAAAGTAACATTAGAACAACCATAGAACAAGCAGGCTATTGTCAGATTCTGACATCAAGAGGAAGGGAAGAAAGAAAATTAAAATATAGAAATATTTAAAAATCCCAATTTAGCATTCTGCTTGCATGTCTTCTCATTACAATTTCACAACCACTTCATCTATCTTTCTTATTATTCTTCACTTGATCGTATTTTCTCAATACTTGAGAGTTTTAATCAGTCACAGAACACCCTTCAGAGTCCCCTAAATTCTTCTTCCATTTTTTCCTTTTAATATATTTGTCAACTTGTCCATTTCAGCACACTCCATAATCTTCAATATCAACTCACATAGCATCAGAATCTTCAGTGTCCTCCATGTCATTGCAAATAAAATTCTGGCAGCTGTCATAACACGTAAAATAAAATATCTGTAATTCTTATCTAACTCATCTGGTAAACAATTTAGCAAGAATATCTCTGGCTTAAGAGGTATTGTGATATTCAAGATTAATCGTAAGAAAGTATGCACTTCAATCCAGAATTTATGAACCTTTTTACATGTCCACCACATATGGTAGTACGACCCAATAGGGTTGTTACATTTCCAACATATATTACTCAAGAAAGTGGATTATTTAGTATGTGTGAAGGTGCGTGTTCGGAAAACGGCATTGCTGACCGTAGGGAGATGGCGAATGCGTGGGCACTTCCTTTGTGCATTCACACCATGCAGGCGACTTGGCAGTGGGGCAGAGATGGGGAGCGGGGCCCAAGCATTTGGGCCCCTGCTGTCAGGAACTGACAATAGCGTCTCTGTGCTTTACTTTCGTTTTCTTTGTTCTGACGAACCCTTTGACTGCACCCCTTATCTGTCTTGTCCCCCCTTCCCATTTGGCGGCTGTAAATGTCACTTTGAAGTATATTGGATGTTCTGGGTTTTGTTACAATCTTTAGGCTGGAGAGTGTCGACCACATTCCTCAAGCGTCATCTGAAAACAAATGGTCTTCACTCCCTATCATTCCCTCCTCCCTTGTTCCGGACCTGAGTATGTTATCTTGTTGTGAAGACCTTGGGCGCTTATTTATGGCCGCTTGCCTGGGATGTTGTGCCTAGCTTCACACATGTGGGTCATTCAGATCAAGAAGGGAATTTATAACTTTCTCACCTTGCTGTGGGAACCTTAACGGTCCCTTTCCTTTTTCCCGCGTTCACCCTTCTATTCTGATTGGCCCAAAGCTGGGGTTCAATTGACACCTGAAAGTATATTAACACTGCTTGCCTGTCACTAAGTATCTCTAACAAACATTGAGAACCTGTTTGCAGTACTGGACAATAAAGAACTTTGAATCAACAAAGGTCTGATCTGTTGCTGTCTATTCAGAAGCCTCACACCTGCTCCCTCTCCACGTGGTGAGTTGATGCATGAACAGAGGCAAATGACTGCCCCATGGGGAAGTCTTGCTGTGTGGAAGTGACTTTTGGAAGCGATCCTCCATTTCTGGTTACAGGTAGGCCATGAGAACATCTTCAAAGCAAACAGCCTGAGCTAAGGGTGCCAACCTCTAGGTGAGGGCCGGAGTTCTCCTGGAATGACAACGGATCTCCAGAACAAAGTTTGAGCCCAGGGGCACCTTTAAGACCAACAAAGTTTTATTCGAGATGAGCTTTCGTGTGCACGCATGCTTCTTCAGACACCATGAAACGGAAATAGAAATGACATTCATACATATAGAGAGCGGGCAGTGAATTAGCATGCAGAATAATTAAGATGTTTTTAACAGATTAAACAGATAACGAGCTTAGTTTATGGCTATTGTCTGATCTCCAGACATTAGAGACCAGGTCCCCTGGAGAAAATAGTTTCAGAGGGTTTCTTTTGGCTGCATTGCAGATAAGCAAATGGATTGGTACCCTTTTAACAATCCCACCAAAGCCTCATTGAGGATTTCAATACCTACTTTAATTAAAACAAAAGGCCTATGTAACAGTAATGTGCCCCTTTAAAGAAAGAAAAACGCTCGTCGCTGTCAGGTTCCCTGTCATGTTTGGCTTTCCCTTGTCAGTCCCTGTTGCAGGTCCTGGCGGGAGATCGGCATCAGCTTCTGTTCTAGCGGTTCCCCCCTCCCCCCTCCTTCCTCAGAATGAGCTCAGATATTTTGCTAGACTCATGTTATCTCTGTTGCTGCACTTGTAACCTTGGGCAACTGGGCCTCCACTCTTCCAGGTGTCTTTTGCGTGGGAATGCATGTAGATTACACACACAGGGCCGGAGATGGGAAGTTAGCTCCGCTTACGTGCCTTTTTTTCCTGAGAAAGTAACGGTAGCACATTTTGGTGCTTGATAATTCTTTTCTCATTGGTACCCACGTTTTCACCCTTGTTTGAATACAGTATATCAATTCCTCCCTTTCTGTATCTGGTATCACTAACAACGCAAGTGTTTCCTGAAAGACCATTAAGAATAAAGACTTTGATTTGAAATACAAGGCCTGACTTATTGGATCTAATCAGAAGCCTCACAGTCGCTTTCAGTCTGCTTTAGTATGTCTTAAAGACTGTGTGATGGATGTCAGATGAGCTGGATTCTGACAAGGTAGTTGGTGATTCAGGAGGCCTTCTGAATTTCCATGTTGTGTATCTCATCATCATTCCATGAAGGTTCGTTCTTGTTTTAAATAATAATTCGCAAAAGGAAACGGGAGCCGGGGGGGCGGAGCGTCGCTCGTGCATGGCGGACGCAGCATAGAAGAGCTCCCACTCCTCTCTCCACAAATCGCCCGAAATACAGCCTACAACTAACCCGAACAACTCTAAAACGATGGGCAAAAATACAAAACTCAAAGCCCCACCGAAACAGCTCGAAAGTACTACGGTACAACAATTTTTTACGCCGGGAAAAGCTGCAGAAAAATCCGGCCCGAACGACCTACTGAGCTCCAAGATGGCGGCGGTAGCGAGCCCTACAACCCCAGCGGCTCCAGCTAGCGAAGAAGATGACAACGCACCTTTAACAAGACGCGATTTCACAGAAATCCGAGAATGGCTGCACCAGTCGGTTACAACGGCGGTAGCTGAATCAATTCAACCTATTCGCACCCAGCTTACCGACCTAGCAACCGGATTAAAAGATATTGCTACGCTGGCAGAGACGACTTCGGAGGAAACACACCAACTACAAACTGAGGTAAAAAAACTCCGTTCAACAGAGACACACTTAATGGACAGGATTTTAAACATTGAAAATCGCTGGAGACAACATAATTTAAAATTTAGAGGGCTGGAGGAGGGAGCAGAGAAAAACTCAGACCTAGCCTCATTTATTTCGACTTGGTTGGCACAGTCACTCGACCTTGAGGAAGGAATAGCCCCCGCCATTTTGCGCGCGTATCGACTCGGCCCCTTCTCGAGAGCAAGCAAGGAAAGGCCTCGGGATGTACTGGCTCAATTCCTGTACCCTAGAAGTCGAGATACGATCTTGAAAAATGCCCGACTTAAGGGTTCTCTTACTTATAATGGAAAGAAAGTGCTTGTACTTTTAGACCTTTCGGCTGAAGCCCTGGAAAAAAGAAAGAACTTAAAATCTTACACCACAACGCTTTATGAAGCCAAGGTTCGATTCTGTTGGAGCCCCGTCTCAGATATTTTGGTATTCAAAGACAGAGTTCAACATCAAGTAAAAGACCAGAAAACAGGAAGAGCACTACTTAAAATATTAGGCCTAACCATAGACACAGATGACTGATTGTTTTTTCCTAAAATACTGATTTGAAAGTATTATATGTTTTCTAAGGTTATGTTATACATAGTATATTAAAAGTGATTTATTTAGATATAAAAGTAAAGAGGTTAGTAGTAATTGGTAATGTAAGAGGTAATACAGTTTAAAAATAATTATTTATGGAGTATTTGATGAGTAATAGTTAATAGAACAATGTTAAAATTATAAAGTGCCTTAGTTTTGAGTGAGTCTTAATAAACCCATTGTAAGAATTATTACAATGGGAATGGAGATAGTATTTGTTTAACCTCTTGTGAAGTAACAAGATAGTAACGAAAAATTGGTTTGATGACTATATTGATTATATTGATTTAATTGGTGCTGTAAGATTTATTACAGATTAAGAAATCTTTTGTTAATATTATTAATGATTTGATAACAATAACTTTATTGAATAAATAGTTATTAAGACTATACGTGTTAGCACTGCAAGAGGTATTGCAGCTTAAAAAGTAATTAAATATTAATGATTAAATTTATGAAGAGCACTAGTCCTATTATTAGTTTATTAAGAGTACCTAGGAAATAATGATAGAATTATCAAGGTGCCTTAGCCCTGTTTGAACCTCAATAAGTTTAATGCAAGAGACTCAAGAATTGAATTTTAAATTAATGTTATTATTAAAAAATATTAAGATAAAAATAGAAGGGTGGCCTAATGATTGTTTTTAATATATATACCTATTGATTATTAATATAAGTGCTAGAATTGGGTGGAGAAAATTTTAATAGAATTGTATTGGAGTTTATAACTCAAGACAGGAGAGAGGAGAGGGGAAAGAACCTTTTTTTTGTTATAAGTGCTACAATAAGTTTAACCCCCAGGGTAGTTTGTAGAGTGACTGGTAAAGGAGTGTAAAATACCTCCTATTTTCCTCCAGTTGTAAGTGAGGGAAATACTGGTTATCAACCCTTTATAGGGTGAACAAGAATTAGTTTTTATATTTTAATAGTTCTATTGTTAGTAGGAATTAGATAGAATTAGTTTTAAGTAGTTTAGATAAGATATTTAATTAACAATAATCAGAACATGACTCATTGTTATAAAACGATTACTTGGAACTGCTGCGGATTAAACAACCCAATTAAGGTGAAACGCATTTCTAATGTGATGTATAAGGAAAAGCCAAACTTTTTGTGTTTGCAAGAGACACATCTCAAAAAACCACTAGAACGTACTTTAAAAACTAATTGGTTTGAACAAAATTTTCAGGCTCAAGGCTCTTCTAAAGCTAGGGGAGTAGCCCTTTTAATCTCAAAATCTACTCCTTTTAAACATAAAGAAGTCAAAAAAGACCCCAAAGGACGATTTATTTTTGTTAAGGGCAATTTGGATGGATCTCCTTTGACTATTGCGTCAATATATGCCCCAAACCAAAATCAACTTTAATTTATTAAAGATACATTTCAACTTTTGTCAGAATTTCAAGAGGGCCCGCTTATACTGGGTTGTGATTTAAATTTAATTATAGACCAAACCTTAGATAGAACACATAAGACATTTAAAAATCCAAAGAAACCTAAGCGTTACACTGAATTATATGAAATACTGGAGCAATTTCAACTGACTGATGTTTGGAGATTTTTAAACCCAGGTAATAGACAGTATACTTATTATTCACCAGTACATAATATATATACACGGATAGACTTTTTGTTGGTATCAAAGTCTTTATTGAATCAATTTTCTTCAGCAGACATAGGCCCAAGGACAATTTCAGACCATTCTTGGGTAACAGCATTAATGACACAGCAGAACACCGATGGCAGAGGACCTAATTGGTCTCTTAACAAATTATTACTTCAAAAACAACAATATTGTGAGGAGATCAGCAAGGCAATTGAAGAATTTTTTAAATTTAACAAAGATTGTGGAGTTTCCACGGAAACAGTATGGGACGCTTTTAAAGCGGTGATTAGAGGCAAACTTATATCTCTGGCCTCCTCTTATAAAAAAAGAAAGACAAATAATTATTTCAGAAATAAATACTCGAATTAAAATTTTAGAGGATAGACATAGTAAATTTGGAGGCAAAAAAACTTTAAGAAGACTTAATTGTGAGAGGAAAAAATTAGAATTGCTGGAGACTTCCACAGTTCAAAAACAATTATTATTTTTGAAACAAAAATTTATCACCAAGACACCTAGATCATTAACCCTTCTTAAACGAAGAGTAAATCAAAAACACATCTCAAATTTGATACATGCAGTCCGCACCCCCGAAGGAGCGGTACATACAATGTCAAAAGAAATTAATTCAACTTTTCTGCAATTTTTTCAGCAATTATATATTTCAGAAAAACCTCAAGTAGAATTAATTCAAAGCTATATTGATTCAATAGGCTACAACATTACACTTACAGAAGAACATGTGAATTATTTGGAGCAACCAATTTCTAATACAGAGATTTTAGATACCTTAAAAAGGGCAAAAGCCAATAAGGCAGTAGGTACTGATGGTATCCCCACAGAATTCTACCGCAAATTCCAGGAAATTTTAACACCAATTTTAGTTAACACTTGTAATAATGTAATGACAATAAGTAAAATGCCTAAAACCTGGTCAGAAGCCAAAATAATAGTCATACACAAACCTGGTAAGGACAAATTTAGCCCAGCCTCATATAGGCCAATATCACTGCTAAATCATGATTCAAAAATCTTTTCTTCACTATTAGCCATTAGACTAAACTCTATTATAGCAAACTACATTAACTCTGACCAGTCTGGTTTTATACCCAATAGATCACTTACAGACAACATTAGAAGAACACTAAACATTATCAAATATGGCAGAGATAACAAAATCAATTCTCTTATTTTAGCCCTGGACGCAGAAAAAGCGTTTGACCGGGTGGAAATACCATATTTAAGACTGGTTTTACAAAGGATGAAGTTTGGAGAGAAATTTTTAAATTCCTTCAACACTTTATACCGAAATCCCTTAGCTCAAATAATTACTAATAATTTTAGATCTGATTTTATAAAACTTTCACGAGGAACTCGTCAAGGTTGTCCCCTTTCTCCCATTTTTTTTGCAATTTTCCTTGAACCCTTGGCTCATGCCATTAGAACGAATGAGAAAATTAATGGGTTCTTTATAGGTAATTCTGTTCATAAAGTGAGTTTGTTTGCAGATGACGCAGCATTTTATTTAACAAAACCAGAACAAACCTTACCCCATGTAATGTCTCAAATTGACAGATTTAGTAAAATATCAGGTTATAAAATCAATTTTTCAAAATCTGAAATTTACCCAATTTTTGTACCCTCCTCTTTACAATTAGTATTAATGAATAGTTACCCATTTAAATGGGTCACAAAAAATTGGAGATACCTTGGTATTCTTTTCCCACTAAATTTGAATGATTTATTTGATATTAATTATATACCTTTATATAACAATCTAAAAACTACTTTAGAAAAGTGGGGGAAATTGAACCTAACACTTTTGGAAAGGATTGATGCAATAAAAGTGTTTATTTTTCCTAAATTTCTCTTCTTATTTCAAAATCTTCCAATTAAAATTTCAGCAAGTAAATTTAAGCTTTGGCAACAAACCATGTTACGATTTATATGGTCTAATAAAAAAGCTAGGATCAAATATACAACTTTAACCAAACCAGTTAAAATGGGAGGTCTGGGATTGCCAAATTTGGAATCTTATTTTATAGCAGCACAGCTTAAAAATATTTTATATTATGCACAACCATTGTGCCAAAAAGATTGGCTTTAAAAAAGATTTAAAAACAGGTTTTTTATATGAAAGTATTTGGAATCATTCTAAGTCTAGGAATGTAGAGTATTTATCACATAATCCATTTTTAAGATATACATTAGAAATTTGGGATAAAAATCGAGCAATTTTGGCTCCAATGAGTTCACCAATGACGGGTTTTTTGGGTCAACCTTGGTTCCCCCCATGTAGAGATTCAAATGTTTTTGAGACATGGAAACAAAAAGGTCTTTTACATTTAGGTGACTTGTGTAATCAGCAGAAAATGTTGACTAAACAACAACTAGAAACCAAATATCAGATAGAAATCCCTTGGCTATTATATATTCAATTACACCATTTGTTACACAATCCGAACATAATCGCATTATTAAACAGACCGTAAACTAAATTTGAAGCATATATCAAAACTGATCATTTTGTGAAAGGGGCAATTTCTTTAATTTATCAATTAGTAAGTAACAAGCAATGGAATGATATAACTACGATACAAACAGCTTGGCACAAGGATTGTGGAATTATATTGACTAATGAACAATGGCAAAAAATTTGGTCGAATAAATTGTACACAACAGCTTCTATGAATATTAGACTTCAGAACTATAAATTGTACGCCAGATGGTATTTGACACCTCAAAGGCTTGCACACCTATTTAATGTACCAGTGAGCAATTGTTGGAAAACATGTGGTGACCAAGGTACTTTTTTGCATTGTTGGTGGTCTTGCCCTATGGTAACACCTTTTTGGCTTGAAGTTTGGAAATGGGTGGAAAAAATATTGAATGTATCTATACCATTTACACCAGAGTCAATCCTTTTAAACTACTGGCCCAATATTCAAATGTCTTTACATCGTATGGAGATGGTATCTTTATTTTTATTAGCAGCTAAAACACATATAGCACAGCTTTGGAAATCAAATAATATTCCAACGATTGGTCAATGGTTTTCAAAACTCTGGGATTTAGCTGTAATGGATAAGTTGGCAATTCAAATTGCAGGAACTGAGTCACCTAAGATAAATAATGATTTTATGGAAAAATTGTTTCCTTTTTTTGATTATATCAATAAGGAAGGTCCACAGCAGGGTAAACTTCCTAAGAAATATATCGATTTTGTATTTTATTAAACAGGTTATTGTTAATGTTGTTAAGAGTTAAATTAATTTTGTTGTTATATTAATGTAATGTTCACTGTTTATTGTTATACAATGTTATTATATTTGTAAAAATAAATAAAAATTAAGTTATTTAAAAAAAAAAAAAAAACGGGAGCCGTCACTCAGGGACTTTTCTGCCCCAGAAATAAGCTCTCCAGTTAAGATCACTGGATTCCCAATGCAAGGACAGAAGCCTCTGATTTTTAGAAATCTCACCAAAAGGGTAGTTTCAGAGGGTCACCAACATGGTCTGTAGCAGAACAGTAGGTTCGAGCCCAGTAGCACCTTAGAGACCCACAAGAGTTTCACGGGATGAGCTTTCAGGAGTCAGAGCTCCCTTGGTCAGACACAAGTAACCATGGAGAAAATGGCTGTTTTGAAAGGTGGGCTGTATGGAATTATTCCCTGTCGAGGTCTCTCCCCTTCCCAAACTTCACCCTCCCCAGGCTTCATTCTCCAAATCTCCAGTTGGCAACTCTAGCCTGGGCGGACTTTCAGAGATCTTGGAACCACTGAGCGAAGACAGAAACATGCCAGCCTCCAAGTCTGAACTCAGGCAGATCATGAGAGGGAGGGCAGGGAGGGTTGCCTCAGTGCTCAGTTCTTGTGGCCCTTTCTTACATGCCCAGGGAAATGCCGATTGTCACTTTGGGGTCAGGAAGCAATTTTTCTCCACGCCAGTTTGGCCAGGGATCCTGGAAGTTTGTTGTCATTTTCTGGGTGTGGAACAGGGGTAACTGGGAGTGTGGGAGAGGAGGTATTTGTGAATTCCCTGCATTGTGTGGGGAGTTGATGACCCTGGAGGTCCCTTCCAACTCTATGATTGTAAGTGGTATACTCTGGCAATCGCCCCAAAACTCTATGGTATCATAGAGTTTTGGGGCGATTGCCAGAGCATTCCGGTGACGTCATTACGTCGTCCTTGCTGGACGACTTCGGGGGTGGGGTTCCCCCCGCCGGCCAAATGCTGGCCGGCGGATCGGGAACCCCTTTAGCGGGGGATCCCCTACTCCCCGGGCTGACTTGGCAGCCCTATACAGGAGGTTAACCACACATACCATTAACCACAGCAATAGATGTCCCGGGTAAATCTCCGTTTCGGCCTTGGTAAAGCCAGGAAAGAGTTGAGGGGACTGGTGCAGGACATGCGCGGGTACTTATCCTCTGCTCCCAGTTGCACTCCACCCCCCTCACGTGTTACACCAAGCTGAAGGCTTTTGACTTTGTGGAGCCGGTTGGAACACTGACTAGGCCTCAGGGTCGAGGGAAATACTAGAGCTCCTCTGCTTGGTATAGCATTTGAATTCCTCACCCTGGAGCAGGCCATGCCATCCTAATCTCCAAGTATTCCCCCATTCGGAACCGGCGACTCCAGTGCAGTGTCTGAACCCAGGCTGTGGAAACAACCCAGAGGGGTTGCAGAGCTGGTATCCTGTCCCCCCATGAGGTCCTTTTCGGTTGGAGCTCAGCTCATTAGAATGCTGGGCTTGTTGATAAAGCCCAAAGTGCGGGTGACAAGGGCTGCATTAGGCCCAGCTGCACAGCCTGGCACATTCAGAGATCCATCATCGTCTCTCCCTGCAAACAGGACCATTAATTACGCAAAGGACTTGAGCCAAGTCTCTCCCCCCCTTTCCTTTCCTTTCCTTTCCTTTCCTCCCCCACCCTCCACCGGCATGTGTGTCTCTCGGAGACATTCCTGTTCCACCACCATCCCGTTTCTTGACAGCAAAGTATTTAAACAAAACAGAAGCGGTTTTCTTTGTCACCATAATGGGAAAGGTTTGGGTCAAAGGATACCATTAGGTAAGTGCCTTCATTCTTTCCAATAAGGGGAAGGGGGGGTCATACTGACTGCTGCTCAGACCCCCTTCCTCTAGGGTTGCCAGCCTCCAGGTGGGGCCTGGGGATCTCCCGCTTTTACAACTGATCCTTAGCTGACAGAGATCAGCTCCCCTGGAGAAAATGGCTGCTTTGAAGGGGGGACTCCCCAAACCCCACCCTCTCCTGGCTCCACCCCCAAAGTCTCCAGGGATTTTCCAAGCAAGACCCGGCAACCCTACCTTCCTCACAGCCTACCTTGGACATCCTTTCCACTCCCCACTCCTCCCAGAGGCATCCTGAAGAGCAGAAGCCCCCAGAATGGCAACTGTCTTCTTCTGCGATGCGGTCAAACTGTCACTCTGCGTTGGAAGCGGACGCCTTATCTTTGCCTTGAAACACTGGGTGATTCTGCATCTGGCATTCGCTCCACATTTTCTCAACACTGAGCTCAAAACCACATCCAAATACTCCAGGGCAACACTGTACTGACAGCGAAGCCACCCCTGAACGGCCATAAATCTATGCAGAAGGTACCATAAAACCCAGTGATCAAAGAAAGCAAAAGTGGAACGCAGTGTAGAGGGTACCATAAAACCCAATTATCAAAGGAAGCGAAAGCGGCATGCAGTGCAGAGGGTACCATAAAACCTGATTATCAAAGGAAGCAAAAGTGGCATGCAGTGTAGGGGGGAGTTTCTGTTCCAACATGGGTTTCATAAAACAACGGAGGGAAAAGCCAGTTGCAGAATCGCCCACTGGTAGGACGACAAGGTTGCCCCTCCTGTTTCTTACTCCCGGGGAAGTCTTTTGGTGGTTGGAAGCTTGAAAAAACCAAACGCTTGGATCACACGAAGCATCCAGGACAGTTCTGCTTCCTGATTTGTGAACTGGGGGGCGGGGGTGAAGGACGATTAGGCATTCCATTCCTTTTGCTGTGTGTGATTACTGGGGAGGTGGAAGATTTGCCATTCTGCCCTGATGCCTCAGACCAAAGCTCAGTCTCGTAGGGTTGCCAGCCTCCAGGTGGGCCCTGGAGACCTCCAAGAATTGCAACTGACCTCTGGACTACAGAGATCAATTCCCCTGGAGGAAACAGCAGCTTTGAAAAGTGGGCTGTTGTCAGGTGGCCTGACAAAAGCTTCATTGTGTTTGCTTTAGTTTTCTCTGATCTGATGAATTGCAGCCTGTCTCCCTCTCTGTCTATTTTCCCCCTCCCCTCCTTGTCACCTTGAAGTATATTGCTATCAAGAGTCCTGGACAATGTTACTGTCTTTGGCGGGAGAATGGCGACCCTGCATTCCTCCACGTCACCAAGAACAAATGGCCTTTCCTCCCATGCATCCCTCCTCCCTTTTTTCCGGGCCAGTGAATGTCTTATCTTATTGTGAAAACCTTGAAGGTCTGTTATTGCCATCCTGGCTGGTTTTTATGCATGAGTTTCACACATCTGGGTCACCCAGATCAAGAGGGGAATTTTTACAACTTTCTCACCTCACCTTCCTGTGGGAATCCAAACGGCCCGATTCCTGCTCCCGCGTTTTCTATCCTAATTTCTGATTGGTTTAATGTTGGGGTTCAAACGATGGGGAGGGTATATTAACTCTGACTGTTTTCTATCTGGTATCTCTAACAAACATTCGAGAACCTGTTAAGCAGTATTAAGAACAATAAAGAACTTTGCTTCATCAACAAAGGTCTGATCTTTTGCTGTTGACACAGAAGCCTCACAGCCGTATGGCATTGTACCCTGCTGGGATCCCTCTCTTCCGCAAACCCCACCCTCCCCACCCTCCACCTCCAAATCTCCAGGAATTCCCAACCCAGAGCTGGCAACCTTAAGATGCAATAGCCTTCCAAGAATGATCAGACAAACACCTTTGGGGATGCTGATGAGTGGGGCATGAATGGCGACGATGGCCCTGGTGGCTAGGGTTGCCGGGACCCCCCCCTGGCCACTAGCAAAGGATGGGAGCATAGAGTTGCCAACTCCAGGCTGGGAAATTCCTGTATATTTTGGGGCAGAGCCTGAGGAGTACAGGGACCTCAGTGGCCATAGTGACCCTCCAACATGCCCATTTTCTCCAGGGGGACTCATCTCTGTAGTCTGGAGATGAGCTGCAATTCTGGGAGATCTCCAGGCCCTGCCTGGAGGCTGGAATCCCTATGAGGTCCTAATCACACATTATAAAGTCTTTGTGTGTCATCCCCCCCCCCCCCCCCGCCCCGGTATCCTATGTGAGTCCTGCCAGCCAGATGTGCTCTGGGAATTCCATGCTTGGAACTTAATTTCCAGGCACATGGGACCCAATTCAAAGAGGATCCAAGTGTTGTGGCGAAATAGGGTCTTTTAAGCACTGCTGGTGGTCATGTCCTGTAGTAGCTGCTTTTTGGTCGAAAATTGTTAATTTAACAAATGTTATTCTGGGTTGTTCAATTCCTTTTTCTCCTGAATCTATCCTTCTGAGCCACTGGCCAGATCTATGTACATCAAAACAGAACAAAGAACTAGCTTCATTATTTCTGCTATCAGCAAAGACTTTGTTGGCACAGAAGTGGAAAGTGAAAGACATCCCGACAATACAGCAATGGTTCACGAAACTATGGGACTTAGCTGTTATGGACAAACTGGCAATACACATTACCAGAATGGAGACCCCTTCAGCTAAAAACAATTTTCTAGAAAAATGGTTTCCCTTTTTTGACTATGTATCAAACTCTAAGAAACAATATTGTACTCTACCAAAGAAATACTTGAATTTTGTATTTTATT
Source organism: Lepidodactylus listeri (assembly GCA_029233225.1). Lineage (NCBI taxonomy): Eukaryota > Metazoa > Chordata > Lepidosauria > Squamata > Gekkonidae > Lepidodactylus > Lepidodactylus listeri. The sequence goes on along the minus strand of JARCFY010000021.1, from coordinate 4,668,576 downwards.
AATGTTTATTGATTATGCGTATTTCATAGACCTGTACACAAGTTTATATTATTAGTTGGTTTGTAAAGTTATTAAGTTATTTAGTAATGTTTTATTGTTATTGTTGAAAATTAATAAAAATTATAAAAAAAAAAGAGGATCCAAGTGTGTGGGGCAAGTAAAGGTTTCCCTTGCTCGAAAGCTAGTCGTATCCGATAGCAGGGGGCGGTGCTCATCTCTGTCTCCAAGCTGAAGAGCCAGCGCTGTCCAAAGACATTTCCGTGGTCGTGTGGCTGGCATGACTAAATGCCGAGGCACATGGAACTCAGTTGCCTTCCCACCAAAGCAGTACCTATTTATCTGCTTGCAATTTCTTGCTTTCGAACTGCTAGGTTGACAGGAGCTGGGGCCAGAGACGGGAGCTCACTCCACCACATGGCACTCGGGTCTCAAACTGTTGAGCTACTGACCTTCCAGTCCGCAGCTCAGCATCTTAACCTCTGAGCCACCACAGACCTTGTGTGGGGAAAGGGGACCCCCAATCTGAAAGGGCTCTAGGGAACTGCTCTAGGCCCCATTGGGGCCTACTCATATACCAATGGATTAAGAAATAAATTTCCCCAACAGGGCAAATATTGGTTCCCTGGGGGACATGGGGAAGAGAGCTTAAAGCCCTTGTCCATATTTGCCATTCCTGGGCCCAAATGGAGGCCTTTCACACTTGGGAACAAAGTCCTGCGCGCAGAACTCCCAAACGGGCTTGCCTTTGGTCCATCCATGGTGGGTAAACTCCTGCCCTCAGCCCCAATCTCCCACCCTAGAGAAACTAAAAAATGGCAGGAAAATGGCTTCCATAGTGATCCTCTAGGAATTTCCCCGTAGACCATAGAGAGTAGGGTAAATTCCTAGAGCGCGACCCAGAAATCTTTAATGTAGAGATTTCAGGGAAATTCTTGGTGTGTGACCCAGAAGTGATGTCACATTCTCCCCGAATGCCCCTCTTCTAAGGCACTGCCCTCCACGTTTCCCATAGGGCTGCCAAGTCAGCCCGGGGGGCGGGGGATCCCCCGCTACAGGGGTTCCCGATCCGCCGGCCAGCATTCGGCCAGCGGGGGGAACCCCACCCCTGAAGTCGTCCAGTCAGGATGATTTCCCCAGTGTAATGACGTCACCTGGAAGTGATGTCATCATGTTGGGGACGTTGCCGGGACAACGCCCTAGCAATCGCCCCAAAACTCTATGGTACCATAGAGTTTTGGGGCAATTGCCAGAGCGTCGCCCTGGCAATGCCCCCAACATGATGATGTCACTTCCGGGTGACATCATCGCGCCGCGCGCGCCGGGGAAGCTCCTGGACCCAGGAGGACTCCCACACTGGTAAGTCACAAGGACTTGGCAACCCTAGTTTCCCAGCATTTGCCCAGGCGGTGCCGGCCTTCCTACACCCAGAGTACATCTGTTGACAGGACTTCCTGTGGATACAAGGACTTTGTAAAGTGTCATTTTGCTTCCCTGTCATGAGCAAAAGCTATTCCCTGACTTCTCTTTCACAAATCTCCGCCAAGAGAGGAGCAGGAAGAAAAGAAGAGGAGATCGGATTTATACCCTGCTTTTCACTTGAAGTCTCAGAGCAGCTTACAATCTCCTTTCCCTTCCCCTCCCCATAACAAATACTGTGTGAGGCAGGTGGGGTTGAGAGAGCTCTGAGAGAACGGCCTGTGAGAGAACAGCTCTGAGAGAACTTGTGACTGACCCAAGGTCACCCAGCTGGCTTCATGTGGAAGAGTGGGGAAAAGGGGATAGAGAGAACTTCTCATCCAGATACTGGGACTTGGGAGATACCCAACAGAGTTGATGTGCAGGATTTACCAAAAAAGGTACTTCTTCCCATGAGATTAAGTTGTGGAACTCACTGCAATGACATGCAGTGATGGCCATAGTTTAGATGGCTTCCTTCCTTCCTTCTTTCCTGTGTGTGCGTGCCTGGAAGTCCTGGTTGACTTCTGGCGACCCCTAGTGGGGCTTGGATGTTTCAGAGAGGTGACTTTGATATTACTTGCTATTAGAGCCGGCTCGCTGGCTAGGCGGGGTATAAATTGAAACAAACAAACAGACAAATAAATAAATAAAAATTACTTGCCTCTGCGTCCCAGCCCTGGTATTTCAAGGAGATTTCCCATCTAAGTACTTGCCAGGGTTGGCCTGCTTAGCTTTCATCATCTGACGCGATTGGATTGGCGTAGGCCAGTGGTGGCATACCTATGGCACGTGTGCCAGAGGCGGCACTCAGAGCCCTCTCTGTGGGCATGCACGCCGTTTGGGCACTCAGTCTCTAAAAGGAAAAAGACGACACAGACTCGAGGCTGGGCTGCTCTCAAACTTACAAAGTATGAGCCAAGGTTAGACAAATTATCAGCATGCATACAACAGCAAAAATCACATTAATTGTTCAGAAGCATGCCAAATGCAAACTTTTACCTTTCAATAAAAAGTTGTCTGTATAATTGAAAGCTCTGTTATTGTGTTTTTCTTTTAAGACAAAAGATGTCAATGTATGAGTTCTTTTTTCTAAACTAAAACCTCAGTATTCAGGTTAAATTGTCGTGCTGGCACTTCGCGATAAATAAGTGGGTTTTGGGTTGCAGTTTGGGCACTTGGTCTCTAAAAAGTTCGCCATCACTGGCCTAGGCTATCCAGATCAGGGCAGTCTAGATGGCTTTCCAGGGAGATCAGACACACGCGTGGAAGAGAGGGTCCATCAATACCTACCTGCCATGTTCAGAGGCCGAATACCTCTGACTACCCATTGTCGGGGTGGGGGGAGCCTATCGAGAGAGTCCGGCCTCCATGCCCCATCTGTGGACTAGCCGCTGCTGGAAACAGGATACTGGGCTAAGATGGACCATTTGTCTGAACCAGTGGGGCGTTTCTTATACCCCTTACCCAGAACAGCTTCTCGCCTCCAGTATCTGCAGAGATAGTCAGCCTCTGTCCTTTTGTGCAGGGCAGCACCCATTGGGGTGGATGGAGTGTTTATCTGGGCCCTCTGGCAAATGCAGTTTGGAATTTGGAAATTCCTGGAGATTTGAGGGTGGGGAGGGGGAGGGACCTTGGCCACAGAGACAGAGTCCACCTCCCAAAGCTGCCTTTCCCTCCAGGGGACCTCGTCTCGGTCGTCTGGAGATCAGTCGTCTTTCCCGGAGACCTCCAGGACCCAGCTGGAGATTGGCAACCCTGCTGGCAAACCCTTGGGCTCGCCACAGCTGTTTCTATCATCCGGAAGCTGTGAGGCAAAGCAGGGCGGTGCGCTCGTATGCCTTCTTCGACTCTGCGCTGGGTTTCTCTAAAGCTCAGGAGGAGGGAGGGGAAAGGACTCTTTTCACACAGTGATTTGCATGGTAATTAATAGAGATTTTACATTTCCTCTCCAACGCCAAAGAGCAAATGTGTGTATTTCCCCCTCGGGCCTCACGTTTCCCCACTGGAGAGCCTAGAAAGCCGGTATCAGAGGATGTGGAAGACCTTTAGCATACCAAGCCTCTGAATAGCTTGATTTCCTCCCGGAGCTCTCGCTTGACAGATGGGATAAAATTATGATAAATATTCCCTGGGTGGGGAAATATAATGAGGTCTGTGTAAGGAGAGGAGATAAGTGGTTTGGGATGTTAAGGCAGGGAAGCTGGCAGCAGGAATTGGCAGGGGGTGGGGCGGGAGGGGGGGATCAAGCAAATCAGAAATTCCAGTTAGGTACTCTGTTTATTGCCAGGAAATAAATAAGGGTACTACAAGGAGAGGAGTCCTACATGTCCCCCTGCATTCGACTCTCCTGGAAGTATCATTCCAGGACTGACACTCCAGCCAGCGACTATATCCACTCTTCCCACAAGCTCACAGCCTGGCTGAGAAAGCCAGACTGAACCCACCCAATGTAGACCCAGTTAGTAGCCGCAAGGATGGGTGAAGGGTCGTCCACCTGCCCGCAGCCAGGTTGCTGCCATCTGGGTTCGATCCAAGCAGACCCACCTATCGACAGTACGGGAGGACTATGCCTATGCCCTTTGTAGACAATGTAGGGGGACATGATAGACCAGGCCCGTAGCTATGGTGGGGCTTTTGGGGACTCCGCCTCCTTTCTTAAAGGCACAGTCCCACAAGAATTTCTCCTGTAAATGCTATTTAAAATCATTTTAAAATGGTTTTTTTTTAAAGGCATGCGCTCCTTTAAGCAGAGTGGGGTGCTATAATTCCCGCACTGAGCACGGGGGTTGGAGCAGGTGACCTCTAGGATCCCTTCTAACTCTGTGCCAAGAAACTGGTCTCCTTTCAGAGAGTTTTTCTGCCTAAGTGTTAGCTTTCTTGACTCTAGAAGTCATCACCCCCACCTGCCGGCTTGTTCGCGATAACTGTTGCTTAGGCTGGCAGAAGTGATTAACTTGCAGCAGCTGAGAACTGTAATCTAAAGTGGTGGACAGCTTGCAATTTAGAGATCTATCCTGGTAACAGCTTTCTACTGGCTAAATGGCTTTTCTTTCTGCACTGAGAACTTCAGCCCCACCCCCAGGAAGAAATTTGCCCCACAAGCCACAAAATCCTGGCTATGGGCCTGGGATAGAGGTTTGTAAAATTATGCATAGAGTGATGTGGTCCATGGGGTCGCACTCGACTGTGCAACTGAACAACAACAAGAGAGAGTGGACAGAGAGCCCTTTTTCTCCCCCTCCCAAAATACTAGAACTCGGGGGCAAAAGGAAATACTTCTTTACATTGTGAGTGGTTAAAAAATGGATTTAGGTGCCAGATGATGTGGTGATGGCCACAGGCATAGACAGATTTAAAGAGGGGTTAGGCAGATTCGTGGAGATGTCTTATCAGTGATGGCTAGCCAAAGTGACTAAATGGAACCTCCCTGTTCAGAGGCAGTAAACCCTGTGAGCCAGTTTGGTATAGTGGTTAAGTGCATGGACTCTAATCTGGGAGAACCGAGTTTGATTCCCCACTCCTCCAATTGCACCTGCTGGATGACCTTGGACAAGCCACAGTTCTGGCACAGCTGTTCTTGAAAAAGAGCAGTTTCTGTCAGAGCCCTCTCAGCCCCACCTACCTCCCAGGGTGTCTGTTGTGGGAAGGAAAAGGGAAAGGAGACTGCAAGCTGCTCTGAGACTCCTTTGGGTAGTGAAGGGCGGGGTATAAATCCAATTTCTTCTTCTTCTTTGAATCCCAGTGCCAGGAGGCAACATCAGGGGAAGGCCTCCGCAGTTGTGCCTGGTTGTTGACCCTACTGGTTGGGTAATACATGAGAAAGGATGCTGGAGTAGATGGACAACTGGTCTGATCCAGCAGAGCTCTTCTTATGTTCCTTAGAGCTGCTGCTGGATGGGTCAAGCCACCCCTGCCCTGGCTACTCTGTGGCCTGTAACAAAGGAGAATCCTACCACACAGACTTTCCTAGTGCAGAGTCCCAACATGAAGAAACTGCGAAGGAGAATCCTAATCTAATATGTCCCAAAATCTGTCACCATACCTGTTCCATCTATCCCTGTTTACCAGAGATACTCCTCATTTTCTGCTGCCCACTCCTGGTCTTCCCTGTTTGAACTTCAGGATCAATTCTGAGAAGGTGTCTTAAAAAAAAAATTGCTGGTCTCTATGGCAACCTGGATAGCCTTGAACTGGATAGCCCAGGCTCGCCTGATCTCATCAGAGCCTGGATGCTAAGCAGGGTCAGCCTTGGCTAGTATTTGGATGGAAGACCACCAAGGGTTGTGATGCAGAGGCCGGCAATGGCAAACTGCCTCTGAACATCTCTTGCCTCGAAAACCCTACGGGGTTGCCATAAGTCGGCTGAATGTGCTGTTGACTTGCAACCAAATCACAACGACCCCATCTTCTGGGGAAGAGACAAGCAGAGGCGGTTTGCCATTGCCTACTTCTGCATCACAACCCTGGACTTCTTTGGTGGGCTCCCATCCAAGTACTAACCAGGGCTGACCCTGCTTAGATTACAACGTCTGACGAGATCAGGCGAGCCCGATTAGGGCAGAGACATTGGTTGTTTGCCGTTGCCTGCCTCTGCAGAGCAACCCTGGACTCCCACAGTGGTCTCCCATCCAAATACTAACCGGGGTCAACCCTTCTGAGCTTCCAACCTTTGACAAACTCCAGCTAAAGCTGGGCTATTTTGGCTGCTTCTTGGGTGGACTAAGATAAAAAAATTAAACGATACATTAAAAAAAATCCCCAACCCCTCTTGAGATGCCAGTCACGGCTCTTCTGCTTCATGTCTGGTCTGGCACTCAAGAAAAGATTAGACAAACAAAGAAAGTTCAAGGCTATCAAGAGCTGTTGGCCACGCAGGTGAAATGCAGCCTCCACGGTTACAGGCAGGATATCTCTGAACAAACTGTTTCCATCTCCCTCTGCTCCATTAATAATGCTAAAATGAGCCTATTTTTTAGTCCTTTTTTGGTACTTTATATTTTAATTTAAGAGTATGGCTGATGTGGTATACAGGATAGAAAACAGCCATTCTCCGATTTGAAGGGTGTTTTCTGGAAACATAGTTTTTTAACCAAAGTGATCCAAAGTTCTCTGCTCTTCCTTCCATGCAGAGATACTTTCATTAAAATGCTGCAGAGTATATCTGTTTATCCTACCTTTCCCCCAAGGAATGCAGGGTGACCTTGGTTCAGTCACAAGTTCTCTCAGAGCTTTCTCAGCCCCACCTACCTCACAGGGTGTCTGTTGTGGGGAGGGGAAAGGAAAGGAGATTGTAAACCGCTCTGAGAATCTGAGTGATGAGTGGGGTATAAATAAACTTCTTCCTCCTCCTCCTGATCTAAAAAGGACTGTATTTCAGGGGTGCTAACCAATGTTCCCTCTAAGCTGAGTTAGTGTGAGCTAGCTCACCGTTTTTTAGCCTCCGGCTCACACATTTTTGTCTTCGCTCAGGAAGGATGGCTCCAGAGCAAACTAATTTATGCAGTAGCCAAATTGCTCGCTCACAACTTTAATTTTTTAATTTCACAAAGTAGATTTTTTGCTCACAAGACGCCACAGCTTAGAGGGAGCATTGGTGCTAACATCATAATATTTGACCAGGTGCAGTACTAATGGGTGAACAAAATTCAGGTTTGGGGGGAAATGCCACATGCCGTGTCATGGGAAGGCGTTCTGAATTTTTTGTTAGCTATAATAACAGGGTTGATGCAGAACACGTCTCTTGAGACTTCTGTAGTTATTGCTATTTTGTTGTTGTTGTTAATTTAAAACATTATTAGCCACCTTTCAACGTTCTGGGACTTAAGGCAGCTTACTCTATAAACAGACCCAAGAACATAAAAATACATAAAGATACAAATGGAGGGCAGTATTTGTAAGACTGGTTCTGTCCCAGACCACGGGGTCATCAGATTGTTAAATAAAGAAAATACACTGGGAAAAAATGAATTAAAATCATAGTGTTGGTACTCAAACTGCATGTCAGGGGAGACCCTTGATCTTCCCGATAAATGTGGTCAGATTTGTCTGTAAAGAGGGCACTTGTGCGAGTGTTTTTCCAGGACTGATACACAAGCGGAAACCCAGATTTATCGTGATTCATTTATCACGCACACAGAAGCTGGAAAACAGACACATCGCCCTAGTCACACAATATGGCATCCGCATGTATCGGGAGAATCAAGGGTAGCGTGACCGCCCCTTACGCCAAAGTCGTAACGACTGAGACTGTCTTTCGGGGGCGGGATGTCGCAAAGTCAAGTTGCTCGAGAGGATGGACCTGACCCTGTGACGTCTGCTCCGTATTAATTTCTATCGAATATGATCTCATCATTCAAATAATGCTCGCTCTCTCTTTTTTGTTGTTGTTCTGTTCGGGCAGGTAATGACGACCGAGTCTCATTTATGCAAGATTATCCTTTTATCACATTTCCAGACTCATTTATGAGGCTCATGTTTTTCCCCCGAGGGCATCATCAAGAGCGTTAAGCTCAGCTATTTGCCTCCCGCCGCGAACTGGCAGGAGCCTCCTCCGCTGACTGATGAGGACGGCTGCCTTTGCCAAATAGGGTCGGCGTGATGGATATTTTACTTGTGAATATTATAGCTCGAAAATTAGCATGTTTATTGAGGGAGGAATGTGTGTGTTTACATTCTGCTACCCATGGCATTACCTTTTATGACCTGGGTTGTTTAGCAGACGATAAGCACAAATGAGTTCCATTTTGGAATTTTTTGGGAAACAAATACACAAACAAAATTAACCAGATATGGAGTTTGCCTTAAGTAATGCTACAAGGGCGGAGGCTGGTTATGTGTCATGATTTGGCAGTGGTTTCATTCGTTCGATTCTGTGGGGGAGGAGTCGGCATCGACCACATGGTCGTTCACCCCAATGCACATGTCAGCCCTCAGTATACAGGTTGTATGCAGGGGTCCGTTGGAGCGGGAGCGCACAGGAGCGCAGCTCCGGGAGTGAGGAGCCCAGGGGGCAGGCACATGACCAAGCCCCGCCCCCTCCTCAGCTTCCCCGAGCAGTGCAGAGGCGCAGCGCCCCGGGGAAAGCCCTGCTAGGGTCTTTATTGTTTTTAATGTTTTGTTTTAATATTGATAATTTTATCATTGTTCCTTTTATGACTGTGTGCTGTTTTTCCAGAGACTTGCTCAAGGTGGGTTTTCTAAGTATACCATTTTTTATTTGGGCACATGGCACATAAGTACTGGAGAAATTTCACCAACCCTTCAGCAGCTTCCACCCCATCAGTTTGGTGTAGTGGTCAGGAGTTGGACTCTAATCTGGGAGAACCGGGTTTGATTCCCCACTCCTCCACATGCAGCTGCTGGTGTGACCTTGGGCCAGTCACAAGTTCTCTCAGAGCTGTTCTCTCATGAGCAGTTCTCAAAAGACCTCTCTCAGCCCCACCTACCTCACAGGGTGTCTTGTTGTGGGGAGGGGAAGGGAAAAGGATGGGTGGTGCACATGTCCTGGGTATCTCAAGTCTACTTGAAACCTGGTGGTTTCAAGGGAGCAGGAAGAGAATGAGGGTGTGTTCTTGACGCTTATTTTTATTGCACCAAGTATTGGATGGGGAAGGGAATGGAGGAAGAGCAGGTCAGTTTCACTCACCTGTGGAGTGGAGCCTGAGGGGTGGGTGTTGCCTTCTGACACACTTCTGGTATGTTAGGGGGTGTGGCATATGCAAATGAGTTATGCTAATGAGCTCCTGCACCTCTTTTTCTACAAAATGACCCCTGGTTGTATGGATGAGAATGTCTCTACAGTCAATCACAAACTCAAGGAAAGAAGAATAGGCTCAAATTCACCTCCCTGCTTGGCAAAATGTTACAGCGGAACAGGAAACAAATGTTGTGAATTCCCATTTGGTAGTATAATTCACGCCTTTACCTGGATGGTCCAGCCTAGCCTGATCTTGTCAGATCTTGGAAGCTAAGAAGGGTCAGCCCTGGTTGCTACTTGGATGGGAGACCACCAAGGAAGTCCAGGGTTGCTGCACAGGGGCGGGCAATAGCAAACCAGCTCTTACCAGCTTATCATGAATCAGAGACAAATACTGTAAATTCCCACAGTAGCATAATTCACGTCCTGACCTTGATGGCGTAGGCTAGCCTGATCTTGTCAAGATCTCAGAAGCTAAGCAGGGTTGGCCCTAGTTAGTGCTTGATGGGAGAGGAGACCATCGAGGAAGTCCAGCAGCACTACGCAGGGGCAGGTAATGCACAACACCTTTGTTCACCTCTTGCCTTGAGAAGGATCGGATTACAGGATTACCGTAAATTGGCTGTGACTTGATGCCCCTCTCCATCACAGGTGTAATTTGCCCACTGCTAGAAAGGAAAGAGGGGATGAAATACGGAAGGGTGAATTATACTCAAGGATGAGGCCTGTTGAGAAGTTATTGGGGGGGGGGGGGTAAAGGCTGCCTCCAGTGAACGTGTATCAACCAAAGCACAAAGTGATGTTTGGCCAAACCAGGTCAACCTGAGAAAGGGGGGTCTTGAGCCTGCCCCTTTAACATCCTGGGAAAGTTCTGATGGAACACTTGTGGCCAGAAGTTGGCCAAGCAAACCCTCAGGAGCTTGGCTAGTGGAGTGAACCAAGGTTCGGTATGGCCTTGTCTGTAGCTCCCTCCTTCACTACGTCTACCTGAGTCCAAGCCTAGACCACAGCATTACATCCAGTGGCAATACATGAGCCCAGCCCACCACCCGCATTTCCATCCAAGGGTCTCTCAGCTCAGCTCGCCTCTGGGCCACTTCCGCCTTCTGCCACGGCAACCTGGCGTCCATCTTGTCTTCTCGCTCTGCAGTGGCTGTTTTATTCCGCATTGCCTTTGAGGTGATGTGACAGTTTTCTCATCCACACACGCAAGCCGCCAACAGGGAGTACCGTCCCCAATGGGTAAAGCTTTGTGGTCCAGCCCCAAGGATGTTGATTCCAGAGCACGCCTTGGCCAACAGCGCTCGTGTCCCACCAGCCTTCCAGGAGAAAGAAAGATGAGATGAGAGGCCTGTTGCTGTGGTGCAGAGTGACCACTCTTGCAGAAAGCTTGAAGCCCGCCAATTCTCAGTGCGGCTTTTCAGTCGTGTTCCAGGCTGTAGGGTTTGCGCCACGCACTGTGTCTGAAGTTGCCTCTCTTTCTTTCCCCCCCCCCCCCCCCCGGCACCTTGCTTACCATGCTAATTCGATGCTGCGCTATTCTCTGGGGTGACATGGAGACAAATTTGACTCCGGCGTTACAATAACTGGTCATAAAAATTATGATTGCCAATATCTCGGAGGCACTTTCTTGTGAAGAGGAAGATGAAATAACAGCTTGAAAAATTGGTGGCAGCGGAAAGAGACCGATGCTGTAAACGGGCAGATTATTTCCCCAGTGACAGGGCAAGTGGTTGGCGGGAAACCTCACCCAAGGGAAGGATTCCCCTTGTTCGTCCACCAGCAATGTGGGTTCTGCCTTCCCACCTCAGCAAAACGAACACACTCCACCCCTCCTGGCACGAATGCTGTGAAGCAGCAGTCCTGAAAAAAGGGAACAATTGCGGACAGAGGGGGAGCATTGGTCCCTGGGATCAGCAGGCAGCATGACTGTTGCAGAATCGGGGCCTGGACTGAGCCTCAGTCCTCTGTTAAACTGATGTTACTTTAATTTCTATAGTAAAGTACATAGTTCCCAGGAGGCTTCAGGACTCCGCAGGTGCTGTGGCCTTCTGGTACTGATACTGATAACCCTGTACATTAGGGGTGGGCAAATGGCGGCCCGCGGGCCACATGTGGCCCGCCACAGAGTTTTTTGCAGCCCGCCAAGACATGAAGATTAACAAGAGTAAATATAGATGCTCTTTGACAGACATTAACTTGCAGGCCGTGATGAGAATCTCAACAAGCAATCTCACTCCTGATTTTTAAAAAAATTGTAGAAAAGTGTGACAGGGTACATTTGTCTCATTAAACTGATTCTAAAATTAAATGTGCTTGCAGCTATAGATGATATGAAATTAGCACAATAAATAAATTGAATAAAACCACCACTATTTTATTTAATTTATATTTATTGATTTTTATGATACAATTTATACCTTTTCTGAAATGCAAAGTTAACTAATGAATGCAATCGTTTTAAAAGGTGCGGCCCTCTGCTAACCTCCGCTCCTACAAAGTGGTCCCCGAGCCAAAACAATTGCCCACCCCTGCTGTACATGATTCTTGCCTTAAAGGATGTTTATACATTCCAGAAGTTGGTGGTGTCAGTATCAGAATCAAAATGGATAGGGAATCTAAAACTAGCTTCCTTGCCTCTCCGTGACTTCCCGTGAGCTTCCTGACCCCAGAGGTGGAGAGAAGGGAGAGGAATTTGGGTTGGTACATTGGTTCCGTTCTAGCCAGTTCTAGTTTGGCCTGTGTCACTCTCATGATAGTCCTACAGGATAGGTACATCAGCAGCAGTGTTGCTTCTAAGCTGAATCAGTGTGAGCTAGCTCACAGTTTTTTAGCCTCCGGCTCACACATTTTTGACAGGGAGGATGGCTCCAGAGCAAACTAACTTATGCAGCAGACGAATCGCTCACTCACAACTTTAATGCTGGTAGCTCACAAAGTAGAATATTTGCTCACAAGACTCCACAGCTTAGAGGGAGCATTGGTTAGCAGCTATAGGTCCAAGAAAGCTATATATACCTATGGGTTGCTAACGGTAAGGGACTGGCCATTAACAGTTCCGTGTTCGACCTCGATGGCTCATCCAGAACGTTCTGAGCTTTATACAAATGCACAATTTAATGTATTGGGTTCATGTTGAAATATTCTGTGTTGAATATTGAAATACTACAAAGTGTTTTCTGTCTTGAGGGTGTATAATGGAATAAATTGAGCTTTGTTTAAGAACCGCTGTTTCTCTCTCTATGCTAAATTCAGCCCCTTGCTATTCTCCACCCAGCCAATAAAAGAACTCAGGGAAATGGGGGGGGGGGCATGTCCCCGGTAAAGGACCTGGCCCCCAGAATCCCTCAACAATGACACTTCGGGGTAGTCCATATCTCACAGAAATGTTCAGAATCTGACTTTCTTCCCTTGGCCCGCTAGTTGACATAAGGTTGCCAGCCTCCAGGTGGGGCCTGGGGATCTCCTGCTTTTACAACTGATCTCCAGCTGAGAGAGATCAGTTCCCCTGGAGAAAATGGCTGCTTTGAAGGGTGGACTCCGTGGCATTGTACCATGCGGAGGCCCCTCCCCTCCCCAAACCCCACCCTCTCCCGGATCCACCCCCAAAGTCTCCAGGTATTTTCCAACCCAGACTTGGTAAACCTAAGTTGACAATATCTTTGTACTCTCTTTCAGGGTCCAATCTCCGCCAACGGACCGCGGGGACGGTCTCTATAGATTTGGATTTTGGTTCCGTCACCCACAGCCCTGGCTTGATCCTGACTTGGACAACATGAACACGGATAACTACCTTGACTTGGCCAATCTGGTGGCCCGGATCCATGCCAAGGTAACACCGAGACTAGACTACTGCAATACATTCTACATAGCCCCCCCCCCCAAAGTCAGTTTGGAGACTCCAGTTCATTCAGAATGCCATAGCTGGGCTATAACTGGGAGCTAGGCGGAGGGCACATATCACTCCCAATCTGGAATCTCTCCGTCGGCTGTCCATCAATTACCGGGCCCAGTTCAAGGTATAAACTATCACATGCAAAGCCCTTTGAGGCCTTGGTTCCCCCCCCCCCACTCCACTATGACAGCTTCTCTCATCCTCCCTGATAAGATTAGGAAGGCTCCCTCTCTCCTGGCCTTCCACAACCTTAAGGTTGCCAAGTTGTACCTTTGTAGGAGCAGGGGGAATCTGTCCTCTTCCTGGAGTCTTCTGGCGTGCGCGCTTTGCGTGTGTGCTGCAATGACATCACCAGAAAGTGACGTCATTGCGTCGGGCACGTTGGGGGCGGGACCTCAGTAATTTGAGGGAAAACCATAGAGTTTTCCCTCGAATTACAGAGCGTCCCCCCCCCGAAATGTGCCCGACGCGATGACATCACTCTGGGTGACGTCATTGCACCGGGCACGTCCCCTCAGCCTGGCAGTTTGGGGGGGGATTTCCCCCCGGCGGCCCAATCCTGGCTGGCAGATTACGGGCTGCTGGAGTGGGGGTTTCCCCGCCCCCCGGGGGGACTTGGCAACCCTACACAACCTACAAAGCAGAATGATTCAAGAGAGCTTTTTGCACAGGTTAAATAGGACCGTACTGTAATGAAATGGCCAGACAGGTGTATTGGTAAAGGAATAGGGACTGGGGCCCACACTGCTGTATCGCTACCTGTCACTGTAAGGATGCTCCAGACTATGTTGTTGAACACCACTAAAAGTATCATGTTTAAAAGCCCGTGCTTTGTCTCAGCTCTTTTTGAGATTTCTGTTTGCTTTCACATTTCCGTAGTCCAAACCCTGTCATACTGTTATTGGATGTCCCAACCTGTTGATCCTGTGGCTGACGAAGGAAGCTTTGATGCTTTGACTCTCAAAAGCTGATACCCTGGAAACCTCCTCAGTCTTGAAGTTGCACGTGCATTGTGGGTCTTCAGCCTCCCCCCCACCTCATAGGCGTCAACTACGGGAGGGCTCGAGCCTCTCCCGAAATTTCCCGGGGGGGACTGAGCCCCCCCTGGGAAAATGGAGCGCCCGCCGCCGCCTCTCTCTCTCTCCCCCCCCCCCCCCGCCTGGCTGCCTCCATCCCTCCCTCCCTCCCTCTGTCCAGGGGCCAGCTAAGCAAATGCCCAGCTGGCCCCTGGATGGATGGAGGGATGGAGGGATGGAAGCAGGAGTGGCCAGGCGGGGAGGAAGAGGTAGCAGTGGCGGGGACATGGCAGCGGGGCAGCGGCGGAGAGAGGCAGCAGCGGCGGGGACAGGCAAGAGCCCCCACACACACAAGAGCCGCCACCACCACCACCGTCACCCATCTCTCTCCCCCCCCCCCCGGCCTGGCTGCCTCCGTCCCTCCCTCCCTCTGTCTGGAAGCAGGAGTGGCCAGGTGGGGGGGAGGCAGTGGTGGCAGGGACAAGGTCCCAGCATGTGCGCACGCAAAGCACGCATGCACACAAGAGCCCCTGCCCCCCCCCGGAATTAAAAAACTCGACACTCCTGCCCCCCCTGTCATTTTTCCCAACCTGAAACAGCCCCCTATTGGGCCTGTTGGGAAAACACATGTAGGCATTCCCAGACAGCTCTCTCTGTTTCAGCTTGGGGAAAAGGTACAGGAACTAAGGGCACAGCTCTTTCTTCATATGAACTGTGGTCCCAGTAGTCATGCGCAGGGGTCATTTTGTAGAAAAAGAGGTGCAGGAGCTCATTAGTATAACTCATTAGCATAACTTATTTGCATATGCTACACCACCTGACATTACCAGAAGTATGTCAGAAGGCAAGAAACAAAGAGAGAGAGAAGAAAAGAAAGAAAGAGCTGGCAGAGAGGGGACAGCTACTAATCCTAGCCTCAGAAATACCACTGTTCTGGGAGGACAGCTTCAGTGGTGGCTGAAGCCTTCAGAAGGCTGGTTGGAGGAACAAGGACCTTCCCAGGGGACAGGGTCATTTTGCTGCAGCCAGGACACAAGCAGGCATTCCCCCGTGGGGGGGGGGGGGGCTGGCACCAACTCCCGGAGCTGCGCTCCCCCAAGCTCCTGCTTGAAATGACCCCTGGTCATGCGTCACATGTGTGGGAATTGAGCAGAACCCACAACTCATGTGTAATTGCATTACATCTGACACAGGCTGGGCAATACAGATTCATCCTATGTTTTGTTTCGTTTTATCACATTTCTATCCCGCTCGACTGTGTGGCTGAACAACAACAAAAATCCCGCCCTGCCTCAGGGCAGTCCAGATACAATACAGAAGTCCAATTTAAAATACAACATAGGATATCCAAGATGGCAGTCAGTCCCCAAAGCCCCAGGTGCACCGGCAGTCCATGCACAGAAGGGTCAGAAAGCCGGGCAGGTGGTCATCAAACCCCATCGATAGCGTGTCTGCATACAGAAAGAGAGGAGTGAGGCAAGGCAGGGGAGGATGAAGTCAGAAATGTAGCTGCAGCAAACAGGAATTCATCCCCAGGAATCATTCCCGAAGTCATCCGGTGACTGCAGAACGCGACGCCATAAATGTAGCTGCAGCAAACAGCTTGAAAATAGGGGTACAATATAAGTACATAAAATATTCATTGAGAAATTACAGATAACTACAAATCTCGCATTTTGTTTTTTTAATATGGTAGGGCGAAAGTCAGCCATACTTCAGTTCCGGTGTCAAGGCGCACAGCGTGGGCTCGGCTCAGGTACTGCGTCAGCATAAGTCAGTGGCAACCAGAGGCGGTGTTTTTGCCCCAGCACTGCTTCTGGGCCTGCAGCGTGGCAGGTAAGAAGTTCCCGGGCATAAACTGAGGGGGAGAAAAACCTCTCTGCTTAATTTCTGGTAAAGAAACAGGAGTGGAACCAGTGAAAGTAAAGGTGCCAGCTCGGACAGGAATCCCATCTTCCTTTTCCAAATGGTTGCAGGACTGACTTCAAGTGGGTAAAAAGGGTTTGCGCTCTAATTGCAGACAAATGAGGGACGACTCGCCTGTTAGAAAATCCGTGAGGACTGCTGACTATTTATTTAGGTATTTATATCCTACTTTCCTCCTCGTTGGGGACCAAAAGGAGCTTACGGTGTCGTCCCCTTGGGCACAAAATGATTACTTGGGCACAAAATTTAGGCCACAACATTAATTTAGATCAATGGGACAGAATCTGGAAAATTAATATAAAATATACAAAAGCAGTGTCTTTTAAAGAGAATCTTTATAAAATGTTCTATAGATGGCATATGACACCAGATAGATTGGCAAAATATTACCCTAACATGTCAAATATCTGTTGGAAGTGTAGGAAAAAAGTTGGTTCCTTTTTCCACTTCTGGTGGACACGTCATAAAAGTAAAACATATTGGGTCGCTATACATAAAATTTTACAAAAAAAATAATAGGAACCAGTATACCTTTTTTTACCAGAGATCTTCCTGTTAAATATGATAGCTGAACAATAGAATAAATCAGACTGTTGTATGATAACACACGTAGTGACTGCAGCTAGAATTTTATATGCCAGATTATGGAAAAGTCAAGTCATACCTTCAAGAGAAGATTTGATTTGTAAATTGCTTGAAACAGCCAAAATGGATAAACTAACTATGGCACTACAAGGAAGAGGAGATAATATCTTTGAAGAATCTTGGGCTAGACTTTATACATAGACTGAAAGCTTCACAAAGAAATAATTATAGCCAACGTATGTTAGTAAAATTTATTTTAAAGTAAATTTATTAGTTGCAAAAGAGACTGAAAAAACTAGCAAATTTGGGATGGAGATCTACATTATTATATATGTAAGTGAACAACACTGCATGTAAGTGTTTCTTTTTAATGGGAAACTAATAAAAAACAACATTAAAAAAAACTGGGTCTCCCAGACAATGTTCCCTCTAAGCTGTGGAGTCATGTGAGCAAAAATTCTGCTTTGTGAGCTACTGGGCATTAAAATTGTGAGCGAGTGATTTGGCTGCTGCATAAGTTAGTTTGCTCTGGAGCCATCCTTCCTGAGCTAAGACAAAAATGTGTGAGCCGGAGGCTAAAAAGCTGTGAGCTAGCTCACACTAACTCAGCTTAGAGGGAACATTGCTCCCAGATATCCTGGTCTAGGGGTTGATGGACACAAACGATGTCTCAGGTTGTGTTTGCCTAGGCCTAGCCCAATATGAGAAAACACAGACACGACACAGTCCTGTAGAGGAGAAGGCTAAAAAATATTTTTTTAATTAAAGGGGGGAGCACAGGTACACAAGGTTTTGGGACCCCTGAATACCCACCAGCTCCTCCAAAGTTACAATGGGTTACATAGGATTATATACTCAGTATGACCTCAAACAAACAAGGCGTAACTATTGGTTCCATTAAACTTTGTCACAATTTTCTAATTGGAGTAAAACCTGGGGGTTGGGCTTTCCCAAGAAGAATTCAGCCAAACAACTGATGCTTCTTCCCAGGCTATGCAGCTCTAAAAGTACCTATATAACTGATCAGGTTACAGAGTTTTATTGTTCTTCGTTTAGTTAAACTAACTGACATCAGAGACATGCGCAGCCGCAGCTGGCCGGACGAGGCCGCAAGCCTCAGCAGAATAGTGGCATGCTAGCCTTTCTTATTCTCCCAGCATGCATTTAAGCAATGAACCAAAGTTAGCTTCTGAATACATATTCATGATCGATTTCTGTTTCTGTGATTAGAATCATCAATGGCACTTGGCATATATGTATGTCTATCTATGTCAGAGAGGTGCTAAGTTTGTCCACTAAGGTTAATCTGCTAGTCAGTGGCAGAGTTCAAAAATATATAACTGTTTCATAAACTGTGCATACAGCAGGGTCACCAGCCATTTTGGGAAGCTTTGGGATCCTGACACAAGGTGGCAGAGTTTAAACATGCAGAGGAACGGAGCACCAACTGTTTAAAGAAAATAACTCAGTTTGTTTTAAAAAAAATAGATTGGTAGAACAGAGGAGATGGAGAGAGGCTTAACTAATTGACTAACTGCTGTGAGAGGGCTCTGTAGGAGAAGGGGGAGGGCTCAGAGCAGGAAATCTCCAAAGAGCCAGGCAGGAGACAGGAAGTACAAAATCTGAAATTCTGTTAAAGGAGTTTGTAAGCCGCTCTGAGACTCCGAGTGAAGGTAAAGGTAAAGGTTTCCCTGGCTCGAAAGCCAGTCGAATCTGACTCTAGGGGGTGGTGCTCATCTCTGTTTCCAAGCCAAAGAGTGTCCGAAGACTTTTCCGTGGTCATGTGGCTGGCATGACTAGATGTCAAGGCGCACAGAACACTGTTACCTTCCCACCGATTTAACTACCTGCTCACTCTGTCCCGCGGCACTTGGGTCTCGAACTGCCAAACTACTGACCTTCCAGTCTGCAGTTCAGCGTCTTAACCACTGAGCCACCGCAGCCCCATTCCAAGGGAAGGGTGGGATATAAATCTAATCTCCTCCTCCTCCTCTTTTTCTTCTTCTCCTCTAGCTATGCTAACTAGCAGTCCTTCAGCTATCCTCTATAGCAGGGGTGGCCAACCTGTGGCTCGGGAGCCACATGCGGCTCTTTCACACATATTGTGCGGCTCCTGGCAGGGTGGCTGGGGAAGCAAAGGGGAGGCATGCTTTTTCTCTCTTTCTCCCTTCCTTCCTTCCCTCCTCCCTCCCATCTATTTGCTTTCCTAGTTTCTCTCTTTCTTTCCACTTCTTTAATTCTTTCTTTCCATCTCTCTTTTTCTCTCTCTCTCTCAATATTATTAGCAAACAAGTAATATCATTATCAATAACCGGTTTTCCTCGTTTGTTTTTATTTTTGGCAGTCCCATTTAACATTAATATAAAGCACATTTGCATATTTTAAAAAATAAAAACGTGTGTGTGATATTTGTTCCTGTCTTGCGGCTCTCAGACATCTGACGTTTACTCTATGTGGCTCTTACGTTAAGCAAGGTTGGCCACCCCTGCTCTATAGGCTGTTCTGATCTTCATCCAGTTAGTGCACTATAGACCTTGTGTATTCCAATAGGTACAACCACAAAATGGCTGCCCCATATGGTTGCCAGACACACCTCCCCCCCCCGGTGAAGGCAGGGTTCCCCCGCTGCCAGACCCCTCCCCCCACCGCTGATCAGATGGCTGACAGGGGGAGAACTTACCCTGAAAAAGAGGGAGATCCATCGGATATGCAGTGATGTGTCTACATCACTGCCCACGTGACCTGGAAGTGATGTCATCACAACCGGGACGTTGGGGCAACGCTCTGGTCCTTGGGCAAAAACTCTATGGCAGAAGCCAAGTTTACCATAGAGTTTTTGCCCAAACACCAGAGTGCCACCTCGACATTCCAGACATAATGACATCACTTCCAGGTCACGTTTGGTAGTAATGTGGATATGTTTCTGTTCGTCGGATGGGCCTTCCTGCTGTTCCCAGTAAGTCCCCCCCATCCCCCAGCAGTTGCCAGGAGGGACCTGGCAACCCGACTGCCCCAAGAGGCAGAGCCAACAACAAAATGCCCAGGAGTGAGGCTATGCATGACTCTAATACTAAATGAGAGCCAGTTTGGTGTAGTGGTTAGGAGTGCAGATTCTAATCTAGGAGAACCAGGTGTGATTCCCCACTCTTCCTCCACATGCAGCTGCTGGGGTGACCTTGGGTCGGTCACAAGTTCTCTCAGAGCTGTTCTCTCAGGAGCAGTTCTCGAAAGAGCTCTCTCAGCCCCATCTACCCCACAGAGTGTCTGGGGAGGGGAGGGGAAAGGTGTTTGTCAGCCACTCGGAGACTCCTTCGGGTAGTGAAGGGCGAGGCATAAATCCCATCTCTTCTCTCTTCTCTTCTTAATTAAGAGGTGAGGTGTGGGGAGTTGGGACACCCAGACTCAAGTCACCAAGGAGAGGCACCGTCACTGGGTAGCACCAGGGGGCTGCTGTGCTGGGTCTGCTGGAGAAGAGCCACACTGGAATCTAGCAGCACCTACAACCAGCGAGATTTGGGGGGGGGGGGGGGTCAGAATCTGACAATAGTATGCCTGTCCTTTTTAATAGTATCTCTGTCTTTCTGTGACTCCTTTGTAACCATTGGTGATTTACTGATTGCATTGATGTATATTATCTGTTCTGCTAAATGTTACCCTTCTCTGGTCAGGAGGATGGCGTGTTGCATTCCTGCACGTCACATAAACAACTGGGGCTATCATATCCGTCCACTCCCCCCCTAGCCTTTGAGGCTCGGAGAATGTTATCAAGTGTTACAACCTTGGGAATTGCTTAATTGTTTCTAGCCAAATGTTTAGCCTATCATTCACACATGTGGGTCACCCAGGGCAGGAAGGGAATTTTTATTACTTTCTCACCTTCTCTGTGAGAACCTAACAGTCACCCTTTTTCCCACTTCTATGCAATGAATCTGATTGGTCCTCTACCTGTACTCGCTTATGACTGAAGGTATATTAACCACTGTTGCTCACTGTCATGTATCTCTAACAAACATCGAGAACCTGAACCATTATTGGAAATAAAAGAACTTTGCTTCAAAACAAAGGTCTGGTCTGATAGTGTTAGCTCAGAAGCTTCACAGGGGGGGAGGATGAGCTTTTGAGAGTCAGTGTTCCCTTTGTAAGACACCAGATGCCTGACAAAGGGAGCACTGACTCTCAAAAGCTGTTCCCCCGGAAATCTTCTTGGTCCCGAAGGTGCAACTGGACTTGGGGATGCCAGCCTCCAGGCAGGACCTGGGGATCCTCTCTAGACTGCAGCGGTCAGCTCCCCCTGGGGAAAAGGGATGCTTTGAAGGGTGGACTCTGTGGCTTTGTACTCCACTGAGGTCCCTGCCCTCCCCAGGCTCCATTCATCAAATCTCTAGGAGTTTCCCCACCTGGAGCTGGCGACCCTAGTTTTGAAGGAATTCAGAGGCCAGATGGTTGAACTTAGGGATGCCAGCCTCCTAGGACTGCCAAGTCAGCCCGGGGGGCAGGGGATCCCCTGCTAAAGGGGTTCCCGATCCGCCAGCCAGCATTCAGCTGACGGGGGGAACCTCACCTCCGAAGTCGTCCAGCGAGGACGACGTAATGACGTCACCAGAAGTGACATCAGCACGTTGGGGGCATTGCCAGGGCGACGCTCTGGCAATCACCCCAAAACTCTATGATACCAACGTGCTGATGTCACTTCTGGTGACGTCGCGTGCGCGCCTGGAGGAACTCCCAGCCGGAGGAGGACTCCCCCCCCCCCGGTGAGTTCCGAAGACTTGGCAACCCTACAGCCTCCAGATGGGACCTGGGGATCCCCTAGAATTGCAGCTCATCCCCAGACTACAGAGATCAGTTCCCCCTGGAGAAAATGGATACTTTGGAGGGTGGACTCTGTGGCGTTGCACCCCACTGAGGTCCTTGCCCTCCCCAGCCTCCACCCCCAAATCTCCAGGAGTTTCCCAACCTGGATCTGGCAACCCTACCCCCCCCCCCATCCCCCATCAGTGGTCAGGGGAGACCTGGCAACCTTTATCTGTAGAAGGAGAAGAGGAGAAGGGATTGGATTTATACCCCGCCCTTCACTACCCAAAGGAGTCCCCAGTAATTCTCAGCTGTCAGCTGGGCTTACTTTCTTCTCTGCGCAAGTGCCCAGCTTGTGTGCTGTTAGGAATGACAGGCGGTTTGCCCTTGCCTGCCTCTGCATAGGGATCCTGGACTTCCCAGTTGGTCTCTCCTCCAAATACGAACCTGGCCTGATCCTGCTTTGCCTCCAGAAACTGGGAAGACTGAGCTAGCCTAAAGCATCGAGGTCAGGGCAGCAACACAGGACGCACCCACCGCAGGCCTCGGCATCCTGGTGCTTTGTGGCCCCAAACTCTGGCGCTTGTGTCAGGGCCAGTGGCCTGGAGACACAGCAGTGTTTTCTGCAGCCTCTTAGAAGGACACTCGCTGGATAGGCACAGCATGGAAGGAGACCCCGGAAGCTACTGGTCACTCGGTCTCTGGTCAAGACAGCAGCTGAGGAGCCAAGGCAGAGCGGGCCACACCTATCCTGCTTCTCAGCCTGCCTGGCTTTGCCAGCTCCGAGAAGGATCCTGAGTCTCTTTCAGCGGTGCTTGGCCGAGCAAGGGGTAAGCGCCTCGGAGTTAATCCACCTTTGAACTTGTCTTTGTTCTGCACATTTCTTGAATTTCTTGGCACCGGCGGGCGTGTTCTGCGCGGCATTCCAGGCTTAATCTCAAGGAATGTTTAATGGCCCTCTATTAGGGATCTTTTCATGCCTCCAGACGCACCCGGAAATGGCAAAGGGAGAGGCTGTCCCAGAGGCAGAAGGCAACTGGTTCATGCGCTCGTGGGCCATCAATCAAAGGCTGGTCTTTTCCTGCGATTCTTTTTGTAACCCGGTTCGGTGTTGAGCACATTCTTCGTGAGTTAGGGTCCAGCAGCACATAAGAAACCAACAAGGTTTTGGGGATAGGAGCTTTCAAGAGTCAAAGTTCCCTTCACCAGATATAGGGGAGCTTTCACTGTCAACAGCTCATGCCCCGAAAAAACTTGTTGGTCTTTAAGGTGCAACTGAACTAAAAAAATCAAGCAGGCTTCACATGGATACCCTCTGGAATTTATCTTCATGGGTTTGTCACCGAGGCAGCGGTCACACGGCCCTTTAATACGAGAGGAAGGGCTGTTTCCTCCCGCATTTAAAGGGACCGTCTAAAAAGGCCAGGGCTAGTTCCACGTCGAAGCGGGCTCAAATGCAGGTTCCTCCCACATTTTTCGACCCCGGGAAAATCGACTATTTTTCTGGGAGTCGCAGGAGGAACCAGCATTTGAGTCATCTGGCCAGCCCTCTCTCGCAATCATTGCGAGAGCTGGGCTGTCCAGATGGTCCCATCCGCCATTCCCCCCCCCCCTTTACACTTGGGCGCTTGGCCACTCAAGCGCCCAAGTGTAAAAGGGGGGGACACCCAGGGGTCCGTTGGAGCAGGAGCGCACAGGAGCGCAGCTCTGGGAGTGAGGAGCCCAGGGGGCGGGCACATGACCAAGCCCCGCCCCCTCCTCGGCTTCCCCGAGCAGTGCAGAGGCACAGCGCCCCGGGGAAAGCCCTGCTAGGGTCTTTATTGTTTTTAATGTTTTGTTTTAATATTGATAATTTTATCATTGTTCCTTTTATGACTGTGTGCTGCTTTTCCAGAGACTTGCTCAAGGTGGCATAGAAATTTTCTAAGTATACCATTTTTTATCTGGGCACATGGCACATAAGTACTGGAGAAATTTCACCAACCCTTCAGCAGCTTCCACCCCATCAGTTTGGTGTAGTGGTCAGGAGTTGGACTCTAATCTGGGAGAACCGGGTTTGATTCCCCACTCCTCCACATGCAGCTGCTGATGTGACCTTGGGCCAGTCACAAGTTCACTCAGAGCTGTTCTCTCATGAGCAGTTCTCAAAAGACCTCTCTCAGCCACACCTGCCTCACAGGGTGTCTTGTTGTGGGGAGGGGAAGGGAAAGGGATGGGTGGTGCACCTGTCCTGGGTATCTCAAGTCTACTTGAAACCTGGTGGTTTCAAGGGAGCAGGAAGAGAATGAGGGTGTGTTCTTTATGCTTATTTTTATTGCACAAAGTATTGGATGGGGAAGGGAATGGAGGAAGAGCAGGTCAGTTTTACTTACCTGTGGAGTGGAGCCTGAGGGGTGTGGGTGTTGCCTTCTGACACACTTCCGGTATATTAGGGGGTGTGACATATGCAAATGAGTTATGCTAATGAGTTCCTGCACCTCTTTTTCTACGAAATGACCCCTGGGGACATCCCAAACTCACCAGGTGGCCAGCGGGGCTTGGGGAAGGGTGCCTCCCCTGGTTGCCGCCGCCGAAAAAGCCGCCACCACTGCTGAATGCCTCAAGGCTGGACCACCCACTGCTTCTTCCGCTGCCACTTCTTCCGCCACCGCCGCTGCCTCCTTTGCTGCTGCCTCCGTCCGCCGCCGCCACCTTCCGCCTGCTGCCTCCTCCTCCTCCGCCTGCCACTGCCCGCCGCCGCAGGGGTTGGGATGTGTAAACATCCCAATCTGAGGTAAAAAAATGTGGCCCCTTTTAGTGTAGTCTCAGGTGTCTTGACTGATACAGTCCCTGATCCCTGAATGCTAAGGATGCAGTGATTCTCTCGCAGTCCATAGGATCAACTTTGGGACTATCTCTAGGGCAGTGATCCATGGTACCCAGCGATGTGTTCTCTCCTCCCCCCACCCCCCACAGCTCTTCCTCAAAGCAAAGAGCCAGTCCCGGCTATTCTCCATCTCAGTGGAGCAGAATAGGCAACATTTGCCTGTCTGTGGGCGATTCTACATTGGCTCCCCCGCCCACACACTGTTTTATCAAAGGCCCAGCTCAAAACCACTTTCAAATACCCTGGAGGAACATTGTACTGACTGAGAAGTCACCCCTGAGTGGCCATAAATCTATGCCGAAGGTACCCTAAAACCCGATGATCAAAGGAAGCGAAAGCGGCATGCCGTGCAGAGGGGGATTTCTGTTCCAACGTGGGTTTGGTAAAACAACAGAGGGAATAGCCCATGCAGAATCGCCCGGTTGCAGGCAAACTCCCCACCTCACCCTCTATGGCCGTTACCATAGAGATGTTTGAGAGGGATTCCTAGAACGTTGCATGAGCTATGACAACAGTTCCAGGTGGTCCCCCAGAAGTGATGTCATGGCATCCATGATGCATCCCTCTCCCCAGGCTCCGCCCCCCCCCTCCCCCAGGCTTCTGGGATCGGCAGGCAGAGGATGGGAAGCCAAGAGCAGGAGGTGTTTCCAAATATTATCCAAAGCCACATGGAAGCCGTGTTAGTGGCTGCGTATGGTAACCCCTTCCTCTGAGAGCTGACAGTTCCCCAGTCTCACCTAGGGTTGCCAAACTCCAGGCGAGGCCTGGAGACCTCCTGGAATTGTAACTGATCTCCAGCTTACCAAGATCAGTCCCCCTGGAGAAAATGGCTGCTTGGGAGAATGGACTCTCTGGCATCATATTCCTCTGGAGTCTCTCCCAGCCTCAACCCCCTTCCCCAGTTTGGTGTGCGTGGACTCTAATCTTGGAGAACCAAGTTTGATTCCCCACTCCTCCACTTGCAGCTGCTGAATGACCTTGGGCAAGCCATAGTTCTGTCAGAGCTGTCCTTGAAAGAGCAGTCTCTGTCAGAGCTCTCTCAGCCCCACCTACCTGCAATGTTCCCGGCTAAGCTGAGTCAGTGCGAGCTAGCTCACAGTTTTTTAGCCTCCAGCTCACAGATTTTTCTCTTCGCTCAGGAAGGATGGCTCCAGAGCAAACCAATTGATGCAGTAGCCAAATGGCTCGCTCAGAACTTTAATGCCGGTAGCTCACAAAGTAGAATTTTTGCTCACAAGACTCCACAGCTTAGAGGGAGCATTGCTCACAGGGTGTCTGTTGTGGGGAGGGGAAGGGAAAGGAGTTTGTAAGCCAGTCTGAGACTCCGAGTGAAGGGCAGGGTATAAATCCAATCTCTTCTTCTTCTTCTTCTTCTTCTTCTTCTTCCTTCCCAGGCTCTACCCCAATGGTGTTAAACATACGGCCCGTGGGCCAGAACCAGCCCGTCCAGGACTCTTATCCGGCCCGTGAGCAACTGGTCCTTTCCTTTGTCGCCAGATGACAGAGGCTGTGCATTGCGTCCCTGTCCACTGTCCCAGTGGTGATGTGTAACGGGAAGTGGAAGCGGGAGGGGAAGCACCAGGGAGGCACTGTAAGGAAAGACTGTTAAGAGTATGAGTGTTTTAAGCATGCTTGTATTTTGAAGAAAAATAAATAATCATTAGTTGGGGTTGTTTGTGTCCTTTATAAAGTTTATACATCTGGGACCTGGCATGAATTTTACGGCATGCATGGCCCAGCCCAACAAAGTGACATCTATGTCAGATCCAGCCCTCATAACAAAGGAGTTCAACACCTCTGCTCTAACCCAAACATCTCCAGGTATTTCACAACCGACCCAGAGTTGGCAGCCCGAGCACCCGCCAGGTTTTTGTGGGACCTGCCCGCAACAGGCACACTACGACTCAGCGCCCTGGCCCCATCCAGAGCCACCCACTCCCAGCCTGGGAGCTCCTCAGCAGAGAAGGAGAGAGCGGCTCACTGTTTGCGCTACGCAGCTAGAGACAGGCCCCTGTGGGACACGTGGGGCAAACAGCCACTGCTCAGCGTGGCCTCTGTCATGGTTTCAGGGGAATGGTTTTCAAATGGTTTTCAAACTCCTTGCTTCTCTCTGTACTCTCCCGTGCTTTGCCTGTCCACATGGAAAGGATCCTAGCCAGGTCCTAGCCAGGTCCTAGAGAGCCAGTCTGGTGTAGAGGTTAAGTGCGCGGACTCTAATCTGGGAGAACCGGGTTTGATTCCCCACTCCTCCACTTGCACCTGCTGGATGACCTTGGGCAACCCATAGCTCTGTACCAGCTGTTCTCTCAAGGACAGCTTGGGAAAGAGCTCTCTCAGCCCCACCTACCTCACAGGGTGTCTGTTGTGGGGAGGGGAAGGGAAAGGAGTTTGTAAGCCGCTCTGAGACTCTTAGGTGAGTGAAGGGCGGGGTATAAATCCAACCTCTTCTTCTTCTTCTTTTGTGAGTCACTGCTCACTTCTTCAGAATTCTTCAGCAGACTCACAAAAGCTCCTCCTCTTTCAGCCCCATCTACCTCACGAGGTGCCTGTTGTGGGGAGAGGAAGGGAAGGCGACTGCAAGCCGCTTTGAGACCCCGCAGGGCAGAGAAAAGCAGGAAATAAAAACCAGTTCTTCTTCAGTCCCCTCCTCTGGACTTGGGAGAGCCCCCCTAAAGGAACTGGTACTGCCTCCCTCCTGAATTCTCCACAGAAGCTAAAATGGCTAAACTGAGGCTATCGTATTATTGTCACATTGTGAGAAGATGAGACTCATTGGAAAAGACAATCATGCTAGGAAAAATTAAGGGCAGTAGGAAAAGAGGAAGACCCAACAGGAGATGGGTGGACTCAACCAAGGAAGCCCCAAAGGAGAGCCAGTTTGGGGTAGTGGTTAAGTGCGCGGACTCTAATCTGGGAGAACCGGGTTTGATTCCCCACTCCTCCACTTGCACCTGGGCTGGATGACCTTGGGCAAGCCATAGCTCTGGACCAGCTGTTCTCTCAAGGACAGTTTGGGAAAGAGCTCTCTCAGCCCCACCTACCTCACAGCGTGTCTGTTGTGGGGAGGGGAAGGGAAAAGGAGTTTGTAAGCCACCCTGAGACTCCAAATGAGTGAAGGGCGGGGTATAAATCTAATCTCTTCTTCTTCTTCTTCTTCTTCTTCGTCTCTAGTGGTCCTATCTGGCAGTGGAAGGCCCAGCCACTGAAAGATGCCCTTGTTCTGCTCTCGGGATCGGATGTGTTCGAGAGGACCGAGGGCTTTCGAGGGTCCCAGAACGGCTCTTCTTTTACCGACACCAGATCGCCTGGGATTCGCACGCTTCCGTTCGGCTTCCCGGTTCCCACACCGCTGGCATCCCTCAAAGCCTCCCTCTGCCAAAATCGGGGGACAAAAATAGCATCCATCTTCAGGTGCTTGGGCTGGGCCGGATTTGGTTGCATATCTTTAATGTTACTTAAAGGAAGGCAGGGAGTCGGTGTGTGTGTGTTGTTAGCCGCTGGTGATCGATGCCTTTGGGGAACCACACATTCAATAACAACGTGTCCCCCCTCCCTCCCTCCCTCCACCCCAAAAATAGAGGAAGAGGGTTTTTTTTTAATGGGAGGCAGCATAACTGTTTGCAATTTGGCTATTCATTGTGTCTTTGGCATTTTATGTACTGCGTTAGCCGAGCCAATTTCATGCATATGGATAAAATGCATTAAGTGGAGGCATTTAAATATAGTGAAACTAATTTTATGATGATTAGTTGAAGGAAATCATTGCGCTCCTATCATCTATATAGGAGCCAATTTGCATGAAAATGCCCAAAGTTGCTATGCCAACATTTTCGGCGCTGTCGGTCGGGGTCGTCTCCGTGTCAGGACTTTGTATTAAAAATCGGTCTCCGGTGCCGGGTGTCTTTTAATTCATTGCGGGCTGTAGGCCATTTGCTCACAAAACGCTTGCAGTAAAACAAATGAATAGCTAAGATACTCATTTGCATGATTCCCATTTGAAAACCATTCCCCTGAAATTAAAGGGAGCCTGCGACTTCGGTGGGGAAGATGGATGGGCAGATGAACGAGGCAATTAATTTTTTTCCGGCATTCTCTTTTTTAGAGCCCTCCGAAGACTCCGGAGCCACACACGCCGCCTCCCAGACAAATTGGGTCCCGCAACACTTTCCAGCGCTTTGCCGCGGCAGCCGCCTGCCTTGCCTCTCTCTCTCTCTTTATTGTCTCACTTACATTATGCAGTAATTAAAACTATTTACCATTCCTACTTATCTGCCATCTGCTGCTATTTGAAGCTTGCCTTTCCCTATAAAGCCATTGTCAAAAGCGACAAGGAAAAGAGCAGATTCGAAAACAATCAGGATGGGTGGGGGGGGACCCTCACCCCATTTCTGGTGGTCTTCAGGAACAAGTTGCAGGCTGGCTGCCATGAAAATGAATCGGGGGGGGGGGGATGCTCTGGAGGAAGGGAAGCTGGGCTGGGGAGAAGGAATGCCGAATCCCACAAAGAGGCGTCTCGGGCTTCTATTGGAGCCACGGTTGCCAACTTGCAGAGAGAGCTCTTGGAATTACAGCTGATCTCCAGCTTACAGAAATAAGGGGAGGGGCTGTGGCTCAATGGAAGAGCCTCTGCTTGGCATGCAGGAGGTCCCTGGTTCAATCCCCGGCATCTCCATTCAAAAAGGACCAGGCAGGAGGAGATTTGAAAGACGTCCACCTGAGACCCTGGAGAGCTGTAAAGAGGGGTCGTGGCTCAGTGGCAGAGCCTCTGCTTGGCATGCAGGAGGCCCCAGGTTCAATCCCTGGCATCTCCAGTTAAAAAGGACCAGGCAGGAGGTGATGGGAAAGACCTCCGCCTGAGACCCTGGAAAACAGCTGCCAGTCTGAGTAGACAATACTGCCCTTGATGGCCTGATTCTGTATAAGGCAGCTCCAAGTGTGTCCATGAGATCAGTTCCCCAGGAGGAAATGGCTGCTGCTTTGGAGGGAGGACTCCAGCCTTTAAGCCTCACAGAGGTCCCTCCCCTCCCCAAGCCCTTCCCCCCCTGCTCCACCCCAAATCTCCAGGAATTTCCCAACCCCAAGTTGGCAACAGTAATTGGAGCACATTGCAATGACCCCACCCATTCCCACCATGACCTCAGATCCCAGAAGTCCTTGGATCGAGGCCCACTGACCGAGAACTGAGGCAGTCTCAGTGGTCGTGAAAAGGCCAAGTGATCATAAATATCTCCGGGCACACTGGAAAGCAGTCCTGGCCAGAATTCTGTCAGGCCGGCCAATGGTATTTGATAAGTATTGGAGTCGGGAGTCCATGGAATAGTGAAACAGCTAGATCTTTATTGCTGGTCCGGATGAAGCATACAACCCAGGGCTCCAAGCCCTCCTTTTATGCTGGTCAGGGACAATCCCCTGACCTCACCCAACTGGCCTGATAGGCTATTAGAAGTCTATTTACATTTCATAGGTTCCCTGGGAGAAACCTAGGTACAGGATTGGTGGCCGGTTTGAATCCACCTGGCCTTTGTTCTACCTGGCTGAAGCTCAGGTAGTTTCTTGGCCATGTGCTCTGGCCATGCTCTGGCCATGTGCTCTGGCCATGCGGTCGCAATGAAGAGAGCACATGGCGACCGCATGGTCAATACATAACACCCCTCCCCCCATAGTCCAGAACCCCTCTGCACACATAGTCTTTGAGATAGTCTGGGCGTCTGCGCTCACGTCCAGAGCGCCGGGGGGTTGTAAGGCGGGGCGTGTTGCTAGTGTCGGCAGGTTGCGGTGTGGGTAGTTGTTCTGCTGGCGGGGCCTGTCTGCTCGGGGGTTGTTCAGGTGTGGATGGTGCGACTGCTTCGTCCGCGGGCAGGAGCGGCATCTCCGCAGTCTCTGGATCAGGGTCTGGCGCTGCTTCTGGAGTCGTGTCGATGTCACGGTCTGTTGGTGCAGGGAGTTCGGGGGCCTGGGTATCATCGTGGTTCTGGGTACGGCGTCGAATCTGGTCAATGTGCCGTTTCCAGACTACGCCATCTTCCGTAAGGACCTCATAGGAATAAGGCCCTGTGACTCGGACGATCCTCGCGGGGAGCCATGTTGGACCCCGCGCGAAGTTCTTTGCGTATACGGGGTCTTCGGGAGCAAATCCTCGGGCAGCTGGCCGGTCCTCCATTGTCGGGTTCCCCTCGATTGCTCGGTCGGGATGTAGGCGGTCCAAGACGGTTCCCAGTCGTCTTCCCATCAGAAGTTCGGCTGGCCGGCGCCCGGTCCCTGAGTGGGGTGTGTTCCGTTGGCAGAACAGGAACTTGTACAGCTGCTCTTCCCAGTCGCCATGCTCCATCTTCTTTAACGCGTCCTTCGTTGTCCTCACCATGCGCTCGGCCTGGCCATTGGTTGCAGGGTGGAACGGAGCGGAGCGGATGTGGCGCAGACCGCAGGCTTCCACAAACCGTTGAAACTCGCCGGAGGTGAAGGCGGTCCCGTTGTCGGTCACGAGAGTTTCTGGCATTCCGTGTGTCGCGAAGATCGGCCAGAGACTTCTTAAGGCAGCGTTGGTGGAGGTCGAAGCTACCGGCACTACCTCAAGCCACTTGCTGTAGCTGTCAACAACGATAAGAAACAACCGGCCCTGGACCGGTCCCGCGAAGTCTAGGTGCAGGCGGGACCAGGGCTTGTTAGTAGATTCCCAGGATCGGACAGGAGCGTGTGGCGGATCTGGCCGTGACTCCTGGCATTTGGTACACTTCTGGACCCGCCCCTCAATGTCTTTGTCCAGGCCTGGCCACCATACGTAACTCCGGGCCAGAGCTTTCATGCGCACAATTCCCGGGTGAGCCTCGTGGAGGGCCTCTAGCACTCGGGGCCGCAGGGGCCCGGGGATCACCACTCGAGATCCCCATAGCAGGCATCCCTTGTGGGCCGATAGTTCGTGCCTGCGTGCCGTGAAAGCGGCAAAATCTGGTCCCGGTTTTTCCGGCCACCCCCTTCCCACCCAGTCTGAGACACGGGAAAGGATGCGGTCCCGCCGCGTGCGACGGGCCACATCTGATACCTGTACGGGGCGCTCCGGTAGATCCTCTAGGAGCGCGACGTGGAAAGCGGGAGCCGGATCAGGGTCGCAGGACGGGAGGGGAAGACGGCTGAGGGCGTCTGCATGACCCATCGCCTTCCCCGGGCGATGTACCAATTCGTAGGAGTAGCCTGACAAAAAAATTGACCACCGCAGGACCCGCGGGGACAGCATGTGAGGGGTTTGCCTGTGGGGGGCAAGGAGACCCAGCAGCGGCTTGTGATCTGTGGCCACGGTGAATGACCGTCCGTAGAGATAGTCGTGAAATTTCCTGACGCCAGCTACGATTGCTAGGGCCTCCTTGTCGATCTGGGCGTAGTTCCGTTCTGCCGACGACAGGGTCCTGGAGTAGTAGGCAACTGGTACCTCCTTTCCGTTGGGTAGCCGGTGTCCCAAGACCGCCCCAACGCCGTAGGGGGATGCGTCGCAGGCCAGGATGACAGGGAGCCTCTCATCGAAATGCGCTAAGACCGCATTTGAAATTAATAAGTTTTTGACGGCCCGGAAGGCTGCATCATGCTTGGGACCCCAGGCCCAAGCCGCTCCCTTGTCCAGGAGACGATGCAGGGGTTCAGCGACCGCCGCCTTGTGCGGAAGGAAGGCGTGGTAGAAGTTCACAAGTCCCAAGAACGCCTGGAGTTCCGCCTTTGAGGACGGGCGGGGTGCACCTGTAATTGCCACTACCTTCTCCTTTGTAGGGTGAATGCCGTCTGCGGTGACTTGGAACCCCAAGAAGGTCACCGAGGAGACTCCCAGGGTGCACTTGTCTTTTCGAACCTTGAGACCCGCGTCCTGGAACCTTTGCAGCACCATCCGGAGGCGAGCTGCGAACGTGTCGGCGTCCGGGGCGGCGATGAGGACGTCGTCGAAGAACGGCTTCACTCCTGGAACATCTTTTAGGAGAGAATCCATTAGATTTTGAAAGATTCCAGGTGCTACGCTGACCCCAAATTGGAGGCGTTTTACCTTGAACGCTCCCTTGTGAGTCACAATCGTTTGTGCCTCGGCCGTTGCTTCGTCTACGGGAAGCTGCTGATAGGCTTGGGCCAAGTCTAATTTTCCAAATATTTTGGCACCCGCGAGGGAGGCCAGAACATGGCTGACCACCGGTACCGGGTACGCGTGGTCCTGTAATGCCTTATTAATTGTACATTTGTAATCCGCGCAGATGCGGACTTCCCCGTTAGCTTTGAGGGGGGTCACAATGGGAGTCTCCCACTTGGCGTGGGAGACCGGCTCGAGCACCCCTTGTGCCACGAGCTTTTCCAACTCTGCCTCCACTTTGGGCTGGAAGGCGAGTGGTGGCCGGCGGACGGCCACGCGGATGGGCCGGACTGCCGGGTCCAGGTCGAAGGAAACCGGGGGTCCTTTGTAGCAGCCCAATGAGCCATCGAAAACGGCGGGAAATTCCTCGCAGATGGATGAGAAGTCAGTAGAGCCCATGCGGTGTATTCCGGTCCACTGCACTCCGAGCGGCTTGAACCAGGCGCGACCTAGGAGACTGGTTAGATTGCGCTCCACCACGAGAAGGTCCAGCAGGCCATTAAATGCATGGTACTGGACCCGGACCCTGGCTAGCCCCTTAATAGCCACTGGGTTTTTCTGGAAGTCCCGGAGGACCAACCCAGCCGGCAGCCGCAGCCAGCGTGCCCCCTTCGGGCAGAGGCGGTGGAACGTAGCTGCGGACACAATTGAATATGCTGACCCTGAGTCCAGTTCCATGGAGCAAGGAACTCCCTCTATTCGGAGAGACACGGAAATTGCGCCCGGGATGGGCTGAGGCAAGTTCATTACCGTGGCCGTGGGAACGACACTACCCACTTCTTCGAAGTTCGCTGCTGGGGCACGGTGGCTGTTCCTCAGGCGGCAGGCCCGGGCGAGATGTCCTGCTTTCCCGCAGGCGCGGCAGATGGCATCACGGAAGCGGCATGTCCGTCTGTCGTGGGGGTCCCCACAGCTGGCGCACGTTGGGGCCTGCCTGTTGAGGGAAGCAGGAGAGGGAACAGAGACAGATGCTGGGCGCCGGCCCTTGGGCCTGGGGACGCCGGGCTCACCCTTCTTCGAGCGTGGTTGCATCCGGTGGACGTCCTCTTCTTCACTTGAGTCGGGTTCGGGAGGAGCCGCCTGGTGGACTTTGGTGGCTGCCTTGTCCTTTTGCGTTGTCTCGAAGGCTGCCGCAGTTTCGAGCATCTTCTCCAAGGTTGGCTCCGGCATTGCAATGAGGCGCCGGCGGAGCTTGGCTTCCCGGACCCCTCCCATGAAGGCGGTCTCCACGTGGTCATCCATGTGGCGGAATTCGCAGCCCACGGCTAGTCGACGGAGTTCAGCCAGGAAAGTGGCGGCTGACTCCCCCGGCTGCTGCTGGCGCTGTATGAACTCCCAGCGCCTGGCCAGTTTTGATGGCTTCGGGGCGAAGTAATCACCGAGGGTCTTGGTGAGCACGTCGTAAGACACCTCGGTGGGGTCTTGCGGGGCTAGTAGGTTCTGGGCCACCCGCATGACCTCCACCCCTCCGGAACTCAAGAGCCAGGCACTCTTCAGGTCCGCATCTGTGATTCCGCGGACCTTAAAGGCACAACCTAGCGTCTTGAGCCAGGACTCCCACGTCTCGGGGCGAGACGTATTGAAAGGGGTAATTGGTCCCGGAGCGTTTGCCATATTTACCAGAGCAGGAGCGGCGGCGGCTGTTTGAGCGATGTCCTCGTGTCTTGCGGCGGTGCCGGGGAGCGCTGAGGCTTGGCGCTGGCTAGTGCCGGAGGATTGGGCTCAGAGCGGCTTGCGGCGAGGCGTTGGAGCGCTGGAGCTCGGAGATGCCTGCAGCCGGCGGGACGGAGCTCGCTGTGCTGCTGTGGTCTGCTGGAGAGTCGCTCATCGGGATCCCATCCTCGTCGCCACTGATAAGTATTGGAGTCGGGAGTCCATGGAATAGTGAAACAGCTAGATCTTTATTGCTGGTCCGGATGAAGCATACAACCCAGGGCTCCAAGCCCTCCTTTTATGCTGGTCAGGGACAATCCCCTGACCTCACCCAACTGGCCTGATAGGCTATTAGAAGTCTATTTACATTTCATAGGTTCCCTGGGAGAAACCTAGGTACAGGATTGGTGGCCGGTTTGAATCCACCTGGCCTTTGTTCTACCTGGCTGAAGCTCAGGTAGTTTCTTGGCCATGTGCTCTGGCCATGCTCTGGCCATGTGCTCTGGCCATGCGGTCGCAATGAAGAGAGCACATGGCGACCGCATGGTCAATACATAACAGTATTCGTCCCTCTATTGTAGCTGGTGGGTGGAGACTAGCTCTGGGTTGGAAAAATCCTGGGGATTTTGGGAGTGGAGCCTGAGGAAGTTGGGGTTTCGGGAGGGGAGGGAACTCAGTGGGGTATAATGCCTCAGAGTCCACCTTCCAAAGTGGCCATTTTGTCCAGGGGAACTGAGCACTCTCTCCTGTAATTCCAGGAGATCTCCAGCCCTCACCTGGAGCTTGGCAACCATAGTTGAAACTAAAGACTTCTTGGAAGTATGTGGAGCGCATCTTTCAGCAGGAGGGAAAGTTTCCCTTATTTTTATTTATTTAAAACATTTTTATCCCAATCAGGATCCCCACAGCAGCACATTAAAACAAGCATTAAAACATTTAAACCAACAAAAGCAACATTTACAATTCTGAAATAATTCAATAAAAACATGTAAACAAACAGCACCACAGCCAGGGGAAAGGGCCCATCCTCCTGGATTGAATAGAGACCGAGGTTTCCTGTCTCATTACCAATGCTGATTTCTCCACGCCTACTGCCTCTCTGCATATCACACCTAATCCAATCACGCCTGCCATTGTCATTTTCCTGCTAATGTCATCCAGCATCTGAAATCACTCCACTCTCCAATATATAGGACAGATGGACTCACACACTAGCTGTATCTGAAGAAGTGAGCAGTGACACTCAAAAACTCCTCCCCTGCCCCAGATGTGGTGAGTCTTTCAGGTGCTCCTGCACTCTGGCTCTTTTCTACTGCTACAGACTAACACGGCTACCTTCACCTGTCTTCGCATGCATAGTTGCCGACACTCACCCAGGCAGACGGATACAAGACTCTTGCATCTGTACCTCCCAGAATGCAGGGCCGGTTCACTGCCAAAGCAAGGCCAAAATCTGACATGGGCATAGGGCTGCCAAACTCCAGACGGTGCCTGGAGATCTCTTGGAACCACAATTTGGCTCTCGTATCCAGACTACAGAGATTAGTTGCCCTGTGTGCTTTGGAGAGGGGATCCTATGGCGTTGTACCCCACTGAAGTCTTTCCCCTCCACAAACCCCACTTTCTCCAGGTTCTTCCCCCGACTCTCTAGGCATTTCCCAACCTGTAGCTGGCATTCTTCTGTGTGCAGCAGTGCAGGAGGGGGCAGTGGGCATCGTTTGTGCCCATTGTGGCTTCTCAGGGTTCCAAAGGAGATCCGGGAAATTACTGGCCAGTCAGTCTGACATCAGTACCAGGTAAGTTGATGGAAACTGTTATTAAGGAAAGAATTAGTAGGCAGTGTTCCCTCTAAGCTGAGCTAGTGTGAGCTAGCTCACAGTTTTTTAGCCTCCAGCTCACACATTTTTGTCTCGGCTCAGGAAGGATGGCTCCAGAGCTGACTCATTTCTGCAGTGGCCAAACGGCTCACTCACAACTTTAATGCCAGGAGCAAACAAAGTAGAATTTTTGCTCACAAGACTCCACAGCTTAGAGGGAGCATTGGTAAGCACACTGATGAACAAAAACTCTTGAGGCAGACTCAGCATGGGTTCTGTAAGGGAAGATCTTGTCTCACTAACCTGTTGGTGTTCTTTGAGGGAGTAAACAAACATGTGGACAAGGCAGACCCAATAGATGTTGTTTACCTTGACTTCCAGAAAGCTTTTGATAAAGTTCCTCATCAAAGGCTCCTAAGTAAGCTCAATAGTCACGGGATAAAAGGACAAGTTCTCTTGTGTATCAAAAACTGGCTAATTAATAGGAAATAGGAAATATAAATGGGCAATTTTCTCAGTGGGGGTGGTAAGCAGTGGGGTACTACAGGGTTCAGTACTGGGTCCAATCCTTTTAAACTTGTTCATTAATGATTTGGAGTTGGGAGTAAGCAGTGAAGTGGCTAAATTTGCGGATGACACAAAATTGTTCAGGGTGGTGAGAACCAGGGAGGATTGTGAGGCACTCCAAAGGGATCTGTCAAGGATGGGCGAGTGGGCATCAATGTGGCAAATGGGGTTCAGCGTGGCTAAGTGCAAAGTGATGCACATTGGAGCCAAAAATCCTAACTATAAATACATGTTGATGGGGTCCAAACTGGCGGAGACTGACCAAGAGAGAGATCTTGGAGTCGTAGTAGTTAACTCCCTGAAAATGTTGAGACAGTGTGCGACTGCAATAAAAAAAAACAAGCACTATGCTAGGGATTATTAGGAAGGGAATTGAAAACAAACCAACCAGTATCATAAAGCCCCTGTATAAATCGATGGTGTGACCTCAAAAAAGATAGCATTTGAAAAAGTGCAGAAAAGGGCAACTAGAATGATAAAAGGGTTGGAACACTCTCCCTATGAAGAAAGGTTGAAGCGCTTGGGGCTCTTTAGCTTGGAGTAACGATGGCAGAGGGGTGACATGATTGAGGTTTACAAGATTGTGCATGGGATAGAGTAGTCAGAGAAAGAAGTACTTTTCTGTTTTCAGAGTGTTTCACATACCTTTTCTGTTGCAAGCCTTCGAACAACCTTGTACAGTAGGCCAATGTAATGATCCCCAGACTGCAAAATGAAGGCGACAGGGAGGGTTGGCCTGGGGCTGAGGCTGAGGCATCATCCGAACTCAGGATCTCCTGAGTCACAGGCCATTCTCTTAGCTACTGGATATCGCGTTTTTATCCTGCGCTTTCTCCAAGGAGTTCAAAGTGGCATATCTTGTTCTTCCTTCCTTGGTTGCATCCTCTTGACAATCTTGTGAGGAAGGTTCTGAGAAACAGACGGAGTAGCCCAACTTGTAGCCTGACCACCGGCTGGGGATGGCGGGGAGGACTGTCGGATCCAGGTTGGGAAACTCCTGGAGATTTGGGGATGGAGCCCAAGGAGGACAGGGACCTCGGTGGGGTACAATGAAGAAGAAGATGAAGAAGAAGAAGAAGAGATTGGATTTCTATCCCACCTTTCATGACCCGAAGGCATCTCAGAGCGGCTTACAAACTCCTTTCCCTTCCCCAACAGACACCCGGGGAGGTCGATGGGGCTGAGAGAGCTCTGACAGAAACTGCTCTTTTTCAAGGACAGCTGTGCCAGAACTATGGCTTCCCAAGGTCATCCAAGCTGGCTACATGTGGAGGAGTGGGGAATCAAACCCAGTTCTCCCAGATTAGAGTCCGCGCACTTAACCACTACACCAAACTGGCTTTCTGCTCTCTCAAGGGGAACTGATCTGTGTAGTCTGGAAATGAGCTGTAATTCCAGGGGATCCCCAGGTCCCACCTGGAGGTTGGTACCCTGAAGGGGAGCTGATCCCGGTAGGCTGCAGAGAGAGTTCCCAGGTCTCCCCTGTCCACCAGTGGGGGATGGGGGAATAGGGTTGCCAGATTCAAGCTGGGGAACTCCTGGCGATATGGGGATGGAGCCTGGGGAGGGCAGGGACCTCAGAGGGATACAACGCCATCAAGTCCATCAAGCATCCATCTTCTCCAAGGGAACTGATCTCTGTAGTCTGGAAATGAGCTGTAATTCCAGGGGATCCCCAGGTCCCGCCTGGAGGCTGGCATCCCTAGGTGTCGCAGAAAGCTTCCATGACAGAGTAGGAATTTGAACCCAGATCTCTTTGGCCCTCGTTTGAACAGAAAGCAAAGCATGGGTTTCAGGTTTCGCAGCTTTCTTCACTGGTTCCAAGAAAAGCAGGTGTAGGTTGAAATCTAATCCTGAACAGCCCTTGTTGGTGCTCCTGTATGCGATTATTTTTTCGCTTCTGCCAAATAGTAAAGCGGTTTTCAGTAAAGAGCTTGTCAATGACCACAGTTGGGGTTGTGCTGGCTGCATGTTTCAAGCCCTGTCTTCACACCCATGAGGACTAGAAACTTTTTTTTAAAGTTTTTTATTTGGAAAACAAATAGGCAGAGATCCTTTGTATGCTGAATTCACAAAAATGCCAAATAATTGTCTGTGGTTACGATGATATTAATTTATTTCTTTCAGAGCTGAGAAGCTATAATCCAAAAATGCATATCTCGGTGGTCCTGTTTGAATTTGGAACGTTAAAGATGTATTCATAAAGCGGCTCTCAGAGCAAAAGTGATAGATCTCCAAGGGGAAGGAAGGGATCTCTCAGGTATGTACACGGCCTGGGGGATTGTCTCAATCCTGCCAAAGCATCTGTTTGAATACACTCTTGTGAGTTTCTTTTCTGCCTCCAAATGGAAACGTTTGCCAAGCTTTTGAGATAGATTAAGTACCTTTTTTTTTTTTAGTAATTGACTTTACATCTGTGACCACGGGAAAGAAAAAAAAATCTCTAACACAAAGATCCCATTTAAAGTAAGCAGCGAGAAGTATATGTAAAGAGAAATATTTTAGGTAGGAATTGAGAAGCAAATGATTTTTGGTCTCTGTGGGGAGAAATGAGGCATGGAAAGTGCTTCATTCTATATGCATGTAATATTACCCTATGGTTCAAAAAGCTTTTAAATCACAGGAATGCAGTTATGGGCCATTGTACAAAACAAACAGTCCACTTGCGCTTTCGACTGTTTTTGGTTCTTTGATCGAAAGTGACGCTTGTAGATTTTTATTGCTCCGTAAATTAAAGCTGCTTTTTTTGATTTGATTGAACTAAATTAAGTCTTCTGCCTCATTGTGAAATGACAACAGCAAGCGTATTTATTCCCCCCCCCCTTTGGGCTGCGTTGCAGATAAGCAAATGGATTGGTATCCTTTTAACAATCCCGCCAAAGCCTCGTTGAGGATTTCAATACCTACTTTAATTAAAACAAAAGGCCTACGTAACAGTAATGTGCCCCTTTAAAGAAAGAAAAACGCTCGTCGCTTTAAATCTGCTTTAGTATGTCTTAAGGACTGCGTGATGGATGTTGGATGAGCTGGATTCTGACAAGGTAGCTGGTGATTCGGGAGGCCTTCTGAATTTCCGTGTTGTGTATCTCATCATCGCTCCACGAAGGTTCGTTCTCATTTTAAATAATAATTCGCAAAAGGAAACGGGAGCCGTCACTCAGGGACTCTTCTGCCCCAGAATTATGCTTTCAGAGTAAGATCACCCAGTGTTTCATGTAGTAGTTAGGAGTATGGACACTAATTTGGGAGAACCGGGTTCAATTTCCCACTCCTCCACATGCAGCTGCTGGTGTGACCCTGCGCAAACCACAGTTTTCTCAGAGCTGTTATCTCAAGAGCAGTTCTCTCAGAGCTCTCTCACAGGGTGTCTGCTGTGGGGAGAGGAAGGGAAAGGAGTTTGTAAGCCGCTCTGAGACTCCAAGTGAAGGGCGGGGTATAAATCCAATCTCCTTCTCCTCCTCCTCCTCCTCCTTCGCCTCCTCTTCTCTGATTTTTACTGTTCTCACAAAAAGGATAGTTTCAGTGGGTCGCCCTGCTGGTCTGCAGTAGAACAAGTAGATTCAAGTCCAGGAGCAGCTTAGAAACTAACAAGATGGGGGGGGGGGGAGGGTTGAGTTTTTGAGACTGTTAAAAGCTTACACCTTGAAAATCTTGCTGGTCTCTAAAGTACTACTGGACTTAGCGAAAGGAGGAAGAAGAAGAAGAAGAAGAAGAAGAAGAAGAAGAAGAACGGACACCCTGTGAGGTAGGTGGGGTTGAGAGAGCTCTTTTGAGAACTGCCCTTGAGAGAACAGCTCTGAAAGAACTTATGACTGACCCAAGGTCACACCAGCAGCTGCATGTGGAGGAGGAGTGGGGAATCCAACCCGGTTCTCCCAGATTAGAGTCCGCGCTCCTGACCACTACACCAAACTGAAGAGGGCCCAGAACCCTCAGTGACAGTGGTAGGAGAAGATGGACTATCCGACTTTTCCCTTTGGAGATGCAATTAAGAAATGTACCATTCCTGTCCACTACGGGATCCACCAAAAAAGAAAAGCCATGCCATACCTTTTATCAGGGTGTAACAAAAATACCATTGCAAGTGACCGAGTTTCCAGGACTTCCAATCAGGCTGTCTATTTTTAAAAAGGGGGTGGGGGGTGGGGAGAGGTTTGAGGCCATGCCACGAGCATCCCCTTTGAAGGATGCACTGCAGATATGATTTGTTTCATGGTGGGTAGAATTGGTATCAAGTAGCACCTCCAACTTAGTATCAGCCAGGTCTCAGCAAGGAAGTCCAGGGCTGCTCCACAGAAGCAAGCCATGGGGAAGCCGCCTCTGAACGTCTCTTGCCTGGACAACCCTGGGGCTCGTTGTGAGTCAGCAGTGACTTGACAGCACTTTCCTCCACCAGTACCACAAAACCTTCCCCCAAGAAGGGAAAATGGCACTCTCTAACGGAAACTATAAAGCCAAGAGACGACCCCTGTGGCGTAAAATAAGCAAGCCTGGGGCACTTCTGTGTAACAGCCTGGATTAGCTGAGGCCTCTCTGTTTGGTTCCTCTCCCATAAGGCTTTGCAGGCTTAGCTATTGTCATTTCTCAGGCCTCTCTCTAACCTGACAAGGCACTCTGCTTCCAATAAGGTCAAAACAAGGTCTAAACATTAAGTTTGTCTACTGAAGGCTCTTAGATTCTTAGAATGAACTTTGATATATTTCTGACTCTTTACTTTGACACATAACATCCTTGACTGCCTAGGGTAACTAGGGTATGAGTTCAGGGTGAAAATTGTTCTCTTTATGACAATATTCTGCTTAAAGTGCGTTAACCTTATGTGGGTTGAACCGATGGGTGCTGAGAGGGTATAAGTGGTTGAAGACGTCGTTGCTTTGGGCTGGTCATCAATCAGCTCTCCGTGAGCTCTTTTTGACTAGACCAGGGCGCTCTGTATTTCACACTAGCACACTATGTTTGTGTTCAAGTATTCTGTGCTGCATATGGAAATGTTGTGTTTTTATCCTAAAAGATTTGTAAGTGCTAAAGTGCTTCTGTCCTTATGAAGCATATATTATAATAAACCGGTTTTGTTTAAGAATTATGGTCTCTCTCAATTGATTCAGTCCCTTGCCAGTCTCTACCCTAGGGTTGCCAGGACTGGGTTGGAAAATACCTGGAGACTTTAGGGGTGGATCCAGGAGAGGGCGGGGTTTGTGGAGGGAAGGGACCTCAGCAGGGTACAATGCCATAGAGTCCACCCTTCAAAACATCCATTTTCTCCAGGGGAACTGATCTCTGTCAGCTGCAGATAAGTTGTAAAAGCGGGAGATCTCCAGGCCCCACCTGGAGACTGGCAACCCTACTCCACCCAACAAAAAAAAGAACTAAAGGGGAATGGGAGGGTCCCCTGGGGGTCCCAGAATCCCACAGCAACCCCTGACGGATAACTAAGTCCCTTGAAAAATCAAAACATGGTAGTTGTTCCATTAACAGAGATGAGGGATGATTTAGATCAGGGGTGGGCAAATTGTGGCCCGGGGGCCACATGCGGCCCGCCACAGAGTTTTTTGCGGCCCACCAAGACAGTCGGCCACGTGGTGTGATAGGGTACATTTGTCTCATTAAACTGATTCTAAAATTAAATGTGCTTGCAGCTATAGATGATATGAAATTAGTACAATAAATAAATTGAATAAAATTACCACTATTTTATTTAATTTATATTTATTGATTTTTATGATACAATTTATACTTTTTCTGGAATGCAAGGTTAACTAATGAATGCAATCATTTTAAAAGGTGCGGCCCTCCGCTAACCTCCGCTCCCACAAAGTGGCCCCCGAGCCAAAACAATTGCCCACCCCTGATTTAGATGATCTGAAAGATCAGTAGAAGCTAGACTGGTCAAGGTTTCCCCAGTGGATAGGGGACAGGAAACCCCTTCTACACAGACTCTTCCCAGATCGTCTTCCTCTGATTGAAGAAGAATCAGTAGCTAAAGTTGATATTTCCCATAATAGGTTCAAGACTGCAGGTAGCAGTTTGGGGTCCAAAAGAGGGGGGGGGAGAATGCCGTACCTTCAGGAGTACTGATACAAGCTGATACAGTCTCGCAGTAGTTAACTGCGTAGTAGTAGGTAACTGCGGGACAGCAGCGTGCTGGAAGCGGTCTGAGTGCAGATTCCGGTAGAACAAATGCAGAACGAAGAAAAGGCCCGGACACAGCCCGGGAGTGAAAGCGGGAGCGAATGCAGAACGGAAGAACAGGCTGTGCTCAGAGTCCGGGGCAAAATATGGGTGCGGAACGAGCCACAGTTGGTAGCCACTGACAGACCTGTCCTCCGTCTCCACTTGTGCCAGATCTGTGCCGCTTTCTCCAGCATTGCTGCAAAGAATCCTGGGAACTGTAGTTTAGTGAGAAGGTAGGGAATGGAGCTCTCCTCTCCAGAAGTCATTCTCAGGGTCCCCAGACAATGATTCTTCAACCAGATGAAGTCTGTCTATGCTTATGCCCGTTGTGCCCATCAACACCTTTACTGCTGCCACCAAGTCTTTTTTTAGAAAGGGAGCA
Organism: Lepidodactylus listeri; assembly: GCA_029233225.1. Lineage (NCBI taxonomy): Eukaryota > Metazoa > Chordata > Lepidosauria > Squamata > Gekkonidae > Lepidodactylus > Lepidodactylus listeri. Next base: position 4,625,649 of record JARCFY010000021.1, on the reverse strand, counting down.
GGGCCAGGTGGGGCTTTCACCCAGCAAGACTCATGATGTGCCCTCCCGTTCAAGCAAACTTTTAAAAAGCCAGAGAAAGCAAGAAGGAATCAGTAAATATAAAGGGGATTTCCTGCTCCCAAATGTGTCCAGCTTGCATGTGGAGGAGCCTGGATTCCCCCCTCCCTTTCTTTTTGCAGAACCATGGAGGGAAGCGGGGGAGGGAGGGGGAGGGTCTACAGTTAAAAGTTTGGAAAGACGATGATTGCCTGTCTCGTCATCTTAGGCAAAGCAGCCCACTACTTAGCCAAAAAAGTGTGGGTTTTGCTTGTAGCTGCGGAATGCCAGAACTCGTGGGCGCTCCATGAAATGGCTGAGCAGTCGGGTTAGAACAGAGAAAAGGAAGTCCTTCTTCACCCAAAGGGTGATGAACACGTGGAATTCACTGCCACAGGAGGGGGTGGCGGCTACAAGCATGGATGGCTTCAAGAGGGAATTAGATAAACATATGGAGCAGAGGTCCATCAGTGGCTATGAGCCAAAAGTATAGATAGGAACTCTCGGTCTGGGGCAAATGATGCTCCGTATTCTTGGTGCTTGGGGGTGGGGGGCAACAGTGGGAGGGCTTCTAGTGTCCTGGCCCCACTGCTGGACCTCCTGAGGGCACCTGGTATTTTTGGCCACTATGTGACACAGAGTGTTGGACTGGATGGGCCACTTGGCCTGACCCAACATTGGCTTCTCTCTTATGTTTTTGTGTCTGGGGCAGTGATGCTCTGTATTCTTGGTGCTTGGGGGGCGGGGGCATCAGTGGGAGGGCTTTTAGTGTCCTGGCCCCACTGGTGGGTCTCCTGAGGGCGCCTGGTATTTTTGGCCAAAGTGTGTGCGTGACTGGATGGGCCATTGGCCTGATCCAACACTGGCTTTTCTCTTATGTTCTTATGTAATACACAACTAAATAAACTGCGGGGGGGGGGGGGGGGGGGAAGCAGCGCAGAGGGAAATGCGTGCAGTAGCGAAGTCAACCCTTTAGGCTTTTGATCTGGAGAAACGAGTTTAATTCCACACACACACACACCCTCTTGAAACCTGCTGGGTGAACCTTGGGCTGGTCCCAGTTCTTTCTGAGCTCTGCCAGCCCCACTTACCTCACAAAGTGCCTGTTGTGGGGAGAAGATAAAGGGAACTTCCACATTCAGGGATAAGAAAAACTTCTGAATATCAGTGCCAGAAGGCAACATCAGGGGAGGGACACCTTAAGTCTCTGCCTCCATGCCCTGTTGTTGGATCTCCAGAAGAACTGGTTGGCCACTGTGTGAGACAGGACACTGGACTGGATGGACCCTCACTGGTCTGATCCAGCAGGGCTCTTCTGAGGTTCTTCTCAGGGGAAGGCCTCGGCCTCCGTGCCCTGTGGCTGGCCCTCCAGAGGAACTGGCTGGCCATTATGTGGAACAGGATGCTGGACTAGATGGACCCTCACTGGTTTGATCCAGCAGGGCTCTTCTGATGTTCTCCTCAGGGGAAGGCCTCGGCCTCTATGCCCTGTTGCTGGCCCTCCAGAGGAACTGGCTGGCCCCTGTGTGAGACAGGAGGCTGGACTAGATGGACCCTCACTGGTCTGATCCAGCAGGGCTCTTCTGGTGTTCTTATCAGGGGAAGGCCTCGGTCTCTATGCCCTGTTGTTGGCCCTCCAGAGGAACTGGTTGGCCCCTGTGTGAGACAGGATACTGGACTAGATGGACCCTCACTGGTCTGATCCAGCAGGGCTCTTCTGGTGTTCTTATCAGGGGAAGGCCTCGGTCTCTCTGCCCTGTTGCTGGCCCTCCAGAGGAACTGGTTGGCCACTGTGTGAGACAGGATGCTGGACTAGATGGACCCTCACTGGTCTGATTCAGCAGGGCTCTTCTGGTGTTCTTATCAGGGGAAGGCCTCGGTCTCTATGCCCTGTTGTTGGCCCTCCAGAGGAACTGGTTGGCCACTGTGTGAGACAGGAGGCTGGAGTAGATGGACCCTCACTGGTCTGATCCAGCAGGGCTCTTCTGGTGTTCTTATCAGGAGAAAGCCTCGGTCTCTCTGCCCTGTTGCTGGCCCTCCAGAGGAACTGGTTGGCCCCTGTGTGAGACAGGATACTGGACTAGATGGACCCTCACTGGTCTGATCCAGCAGGGCTCTTCTGGTGTTCTTATCAGGGGAAGGCCTCGGTCTCTCTGCCCTGTTGCTGGCCCTCCAGAGGAACTGGTTGGCCACTGTGTGAGACAGGATGCTGGACTAGATGGACCCTCACTGGTCTGATCCAGCAGGGCTCTTCTGGTGTTCTTATCAGGGGAAGGCCTCGGTCTCTATGCCCTGTTGTTGGCCCTCCAGAGGAACTAGTTGGCCACTGTGTGAGACAGGAGGCTGGACTAGATGGACCCTCACTGGTCTGATCCAGCAGGGCTCTTCTGGTGTTCTTATCAGGAGAAAGCCTCGGTCTCTCTGCCCTGTTGCTGGCCCTCCAGAGGAACTGGTTGGCCACTGTGTGAGACAGGATGCTGGACTAGATGGACCCTCACTGGTCTGATTCAGCAGGGCTCTTCTGGTGTTCTTATCAGGAGAAAGCCTCGGTCTCTCTGCCCTGTTGCTGGCCCTCCAGAGGAACTGGTTGGCCACTGTGTGAGACAGGATGCTGGACTAGATGGACCCTCACTGGTCTGATCCAGCAGGGCTCTTCTGGTGTTCTTATCAGGGGAAGGCCTCGGTCTCTATGCCCTGTTGTTGGCCCTCCAGAGGAACTGGTTGGCCACTGTGTGAGACAGGAGGCTGGACTAGATGGACCCTCACTGGTCTGATCCAGCAGGGCTCTTCTGGTGTTCTTATCAGGAGAAAGCCTCGGTCTCTCTGCCCTGTTGCTGGCCCTCCAGAGGAACTGGTTGGCCACTGTGTGAGACAGGATGCTAGACTAGATGGACCCTCACTGGTCTGATCCAGCAGGGCTCTTCTGGTGTTCTTATCAGGGGAAGGCCTCGGTCTCTCTGCCCTGTTGCTGGCCCTCCAGAGGAACTGGTTGGCCCCTGTGTGAGACAGGATACTGGACTAGATGGACCCTCACTGGTCTGATCCAGCAGGGCTCTTCTGGTGTTCTTATCAGGGGAAGGCCTCGGTCTCTCTGCCCTGTTGCTGGCCCTCCAGAGGAACTGGTTGGCCACTGTGTGAGACAGGAGGCTGGACTAGATGGACCCTCACTGGTCTGATCCAGCAGGGCTCTTCTGGTGTTCTTATCAGGGGAAGGCCTCGGTCTCTATGCCCTGTTGTTGGCCCTCCAGAGGAACTGGTTGGCCCCTGTGTGAGACAGGATACTGGACTAGATGGACCCTCACTGGTCTGATCCAGCAGGGCTCTTCTGGTGTTCTTATCAGGGGAAGGCCTCGGTCTCTCTGCCCTGTTGCTGGCCCTCCAGAGGAACTGGTTGGCCACTGTGTGAGACAGGAGGCTGGACTAGATGGACCCTCACTGGTCTGATCCAGCAGGGCTCTTCTGGTGTTCTTATCAGGAGAAGGCCTCGGTCTCTATGCCCTGTTGTTGGCCCTCCAGAGGAACTGGTTGGCCACTGTGTGAGACAGGAGGCTGGAGTAGATGGACCCTCACTGGTCTGATCCAGCAGGGCTCTTCTGGTGTTCTTATCAGGAGAAAGCCTCGGTCTCTCTGCCCTGTTGCTGGCCCTCCAGAGGAACTGGTTGGCCACTGTGTGAGACAGGATGCTGGACTAGATGGACCCTCACTGGTCTGATCCAGCAGGGCTCTTCTGGTGTTCTTATCAGGGGAAGGCCTCGGTCTCTATGCCCTGTTGTTGGCCCTCCAGAGGAACTGGTTGGCCACTGTGTGAGACAGGATACTGGACTAGATGGACCCTCACTGGTCTGATCCAGCAGGGCTCTTCTGGTGTTCTTATCAGGAGAAAGCCTCGGTCTCTCTGCCCTGTTGCTGGCCCTCCAGAGGAACTGGTTGGCCACTGTGTGAGACAGGATGCTGGACTAGATGGACCCTCACTGGTCTGATTCAGCAGGGCTCTTCTGGTGTTCTTATCAGGGGAAGGCCTCGGTCTCTATGCCCTGTTGTTGGCCCTCCAGAGGAACTGGTTGGCCCCTGTGTGAGACAGGATACTGGACTAGATGGACCCTCACTGGTCTGATCCAGCAGGGCTCTTCTGGTGTTCTTATCAGGGGAAGGCCTCGGTCTCTCTGCCCTGTTGCTGGCCCTCCAGAGGAACTGGTTGGCCACTGTGTGAGACAGGATGCTGGACTAGATGGACCCTCACTGGTCTGATCCAGCAGGGCTCTTCTGGTGTTCTTATCAGGGGAAGGCCTCGGTCTCTATGCCCTGTTGTTGGCCCTCCAGAGGAACTGGTTGGCCACTGTGTGAGACAGGAGGCTGGACTAGATGGACCCTCACTGGTCTGATCCAGCAGGGCTCTTCTGGTGTTCTTATCAGGGGAAGGCCTCGGTCTCTCTGCCCTGTTGCTGGCCCTCCAGAGGAACTGGTTGGCCACTGTGTGAGACAGGATGCTGGACTAGATGGACCATTGGTCTGATCCAGCAGGGCTCTTGACATGTTCTTATCAGGGGAAGGCCTCGGCCTCTCTGCCCCGTTGTTGGCTGTCTAGATGAACTGACTGGCCACTGTGTGAGACAGGATGCTGGACTAGATGGACCTTCACTGGTCTGATCCAGCAGGGTTCTTGACATGTTCTTATCGGGGAAGCCTTGGCTTCTCTGCCCTGTTGTTGGCCCTCCAGAGGAACTGGTTCATCACAGTGTGAGTTGGGATGCTGGACTAGATGATTCACTGGCCTTATCCAGCCGGGCTCTTCTGATGTAGCTTCTTTTCTAGCCCTACCATAACATGATGGGAACAGATCAGCAACAGCCAGACAGTTTCTCACAGAAGAAGGCCTCAACCCTTGCCCGTGGCTCTATGGGACGTTGGTGTGGAATTTCCCTACTTGGAGGCAACCTCTCTAAGTCACAAGGGAATCCAATCAAAACTCATTAAATCGATTTCAGAGATCATCTCCAGACATGCAACTCCTTTACATCTCAGAGATGACAGCGAGCCCGGAGGGCTTGTTATTAAATTAGAGCTATCAAAATCACAGTAGGACACAGGGAGGTGGCCACTTTCTGCAATCCAGACAACATCTCTGAGGCCTCCTCTGATAGGAGACAATGCTTCTACTTGCAGGGAAGTTTTCCTGCCTGTTTGATTTATTTTGCACCTCTCTATTAAATAACTAATTATTTAACATCTTTTAAAGCAGGCAGGACACAAATGGCTGCTTTTAATAATATAGAAGCCCATTAGCTTCATTTACTGTTAATGCTAAAATAAACATGAGGCAATTTAGATATACTATTCCAATTTCACGGAAACTTTGATGTTTTTCTTCTTCCAGTCACATAATTAAAGGAAAAAACTACTAATGATATTAAGTTTGTACAGTGTTAATGACAGAAGGAAGCCGGAGCCGAAATTGCAGCTATTAATATGGAAAAATAAAATATTTAACACGGGAGATGGATGGAAGCAATTTTAATAAACTAAAATGAAGAAAATTAATTTTGGAAACTTTTGTTGTTTGTAGCATACTCTTGTTTGGTGACAAATCTTGTGTGTTTTTGTGCTCTGGGTTATTTATTGATGACCAGAAGATACATCGGTAATGTTTTGTATTTATATTAAAGTCCAACCTATTTTCAGCTTCATGCTAGCAGCTGTGGGCCGAAGCCTTTCCCGAGTACTAATTCTGCTGTATTTTTTTGTGTCACAAAGTCCCCCTTGTCGATTGTGAGGGATGAAAGAGTCTTAGGAAATACGCCCACGTTTGCCAGTGAACGATCACATCTTATCATGTCAGGGAGCCTTGTCAAGAACACAATCAGAAAACCTGTCAAACTCCTCTCTGTTGTGAGGGTCACCCCATGGACCCTGAAACGCTGAGGCTGTAACTTATCAAAGAGGAAGGGCTGTCCAGAAAACGATCAGGGGTCGATGGGAAGGTGGAGCTGTAGTGCTTGAGAGGGGAGACTCAGACCCAGAAAGAGGTCCTGGAAATGGCTCACAGAGAAGGACTGCAAAGGCCAAAGGAGCAAAAATTAGACAGTTGCAGGAATACGATGCACGGAAATTGGGTGTGGTGATGACTAGATCGGGGATTCTTAGTGGGGTCATGCACACCACCCCAATAGTAAATTTGCAGATCTGTGGAAGGCATTCAGAAGTGTGGAGGCAAATGGGAGACATTTCAGATGCTAGGGTCTGATACATTCCTTCGCCCCACTTATAACAGCTTCTCAGACCACATGACAGAAAGTAGTTTTGCTGTTTGCATTGATTTCTAGTCAGGGGTCTGTTGGAGCGGGAGCGCACAGGAGCGCAGCTCCGGGAGTGAGGAGCCCAGGGGGCGGGCACATGACCAAGCCCCGCCCCCTCCTCAGCTTCCCCGAGCAGTGCAGAGGCGCAGCGCCCCGGGGAAAGCCCTGCTAGGGTCTTTATTGTTTTTAATGTTTTGTTTTAATATTGATAATTTTATCATTGTTCCTTTTATGACTGTGTGCTGCTTTTCCAGAGACTTGCTCAAGGTGGCATATAAATTTGGGCACATGGCACATAAGTACTGGAGAAATTTCACCAACCCTTCAGCAGCTTCCATCCCATCAGTTTGGTGTAGTGGTCAGGAGTTGGACTCTAATCTGGGAGAACCGGGTTTGATTCCCCACTCCTCTACATGCAGCTGCTGGTGTGACCTTGGGCCAGTCACAAGTTCTCTCAGAGCTGTTCTCTCATTAGCAGTTCTCCAAAGACCTCTCTCAGCCCCACCTACCTCACAGGGTGTCTTGTTGTGGGGAGGGGAAGGGAAAGGGATGGGCGGTGCACATGTCCTGGGTACCTCAAGTCTACTTGAAACCTGGTGGTTTCAAGGGAGCAGGAAGAGAATGAGGGTGTGTTCTTGACGCTTCTTTTTATTGCACAAAGTATTGGATGGGGAAGGGAAGGGAGGAAGAGCAGGTCAGTTTCACTCACCTGTGGAGTGAAGCCTGAGGGGTGGGTGTTGCCTTCTGACACACTTCCGGTATGTTAGGGGGGGTGGCAGATGCAAATGAGTTATGCAAATGAGCTCCTGCACCTCTTTTTCAACGAAATGACCCCAGTTTCTAGTCATCCAGAAAGGTGTTTTTATAAAGGAAGTAGAGCTACACTGTAACAGAGCAGTTCAAGAAGGCGTTTTATAAAAGAAAATGGACTGTGAACTATACCAGCATGTATCTGTTTGCTTAATGTATTATCTCATTCTCAGTGCTCTGTCTTTATAGTTATGTAACAGAAGAGAAGAAAAGGAGAGACTGCATTTATACACCGCTCTTCACTACCCGAAGGAGTTTCAGAGCATCTTACAGTCTCCTTTCCCTTCCCCTCCCCACAACAGACACCCTGGGAGGTAGGTGGGGCTGAGAGAGCTCTTTCAAGAACTGCTTGTGAGAGAACAGCTCTGAGAGAACTTGTGACAGGCCCAAGGTCACACCAACAGGTGCATGTGAAGGAGGAGGGGGGAATCAAAACCGGTTCTCCCAGATTAGAGTCTACACTCCTAACCACTACACCAAATACCATTTTCTGCTCCACTTTTACATATGTGTCTAATGCTTATGCTTTGTTTCAGCTGCAGTAATCCTAGGCTTGTTACATTACTAATTAGATGTCTCATCCTACTGACTGCACTGATTTAGCACGGTGTAATCTGCCTTGAGTCTCAGTGAGAAAGGGGGCACAGAAAGATAGCAAATAAATAATATGCTATAATCTGGGTCTTATTGCATTTTTTTTTCATGGGTTGTCTCCTGGTATCTGAGAGCATCGTTTTACATTCTGGAATGGGGTCTGAGTTCCAGTGAGAAAGGCTAGATTTGAGCCCGAGTAGCAATTTAGAGCTCAACAAGATTTTCGGGGTACGAGGCAGGCGGGCTATAGAGTCAATAAACTGTGTTCACAGCACCCTGAAGATAAAACCTCCCCCGCCAAAGCCCTTAAAGAAAGTGGCCCACAGCAAAGAGGGAATCAAGCTGATGGCCCTCTGGTCCTGCAAGGGTCTCCTTGCGTGGGTGCCTGAGATCCAGGTGTTGCTTGCATGTATAATTAATATAGTGGAGGAGGAAGGGGAGGAGAAGGAGGAGGAAGAGGAAGAGGAGGGGAAGGGGAAAGAGAAGGAGGAGGAAGAGTTGGATGTATACCCCGCTCTTCACTCAGAGTCTCAGAGTGGCTCACAATCTCCTTTCCCTTCCCCTCCCCACAACAGACACCCTGTGAGGTAGGTGGGGCCGAGAGAGATTGTTCGAGGACTGCTCCTGAGAGAACAGTAGGGTTGCCAGGTCTTACCTGGCTGTCGACTGGGGTGCTCCTGCCTGGTCCCAGGATCTTCTGGAAGATGCCATCACGCCAAGCAAGTCATGCATGGGGACCCTCTAGCATTTGGGCAAAAATCTCTATGGTTACCATAGAGTTTTAACCCAAATGATAGAACGTCCCCGGCACGATGACATCACCAGGTGACATCATTATGATGAGCAAATTGACACAATGGGGCTCTTCAGGGGCAGGTCTCCCTCTGGCCAGCTGGCTGGCAGTGGATTGGGGCCCCCGAAAGCGCGAAAACCCCACCCCCATTGGGGGGATGGCAGCCCTAGAGAACAGCTCTGAGAGAACTTGTGACTGACGCAAGGTCACCCAGCTGGCTTTTTGTGGAGGAGTGGGAATCAAACCAGGCTCTCCCAGTTTGATAAAGGTTTCTCGTCCAAAGCCGTGTTCAGATGCCCTAATTTTTTAATTCCCTTGTTTATTATGAGCCCCTATTATGATCCTCCTGGGACTGCCTCTGCTCTGAGACTCCTTTGGGGAGTGAAGGGTGGGGTATAAAATTCAATCTCTTCTTCTTCAACATCATCACTTCCTCTGGAGAAAACAGCAGCTTCAGAGAGAAGACTGTATGACATTGCATTCCACCGAGTTCCCTGCCCTCCCGAAACTCCCACCCATCCACCCCTTTTACTCCTCTGGTAGAATGGGTTTGTAATTTAGTGCATTGTTTTCAAATATGAACTTAAGAAGAGCCCTGCTGGATCAGACCAGTGAAGGTCCATCTAATCCAGCATCCTGTCTCACACAGGGGCCAGCCAGTTCCTCTGGAGGGCCAGCCACAGGGCAGAGAGGCCGAGGCCTTCCCCTGAAAAGAACATAGGAAGAGCCCTGCTGGATCAGACCAGGGAGGGTCCATCTAGTCCAGCAGCCCGTCTCACACAGTGGCCAGCCAGTTCTTCCGGAGGGCCAGCAACAGGGCAGAGAGGCCGAGGCCTTCCTCCAAGAAGAACCTCAGAAGAGCCCTGCTGGGTCAGTCCAGTGAGGGTCCATCTAGTCCAGCATCCCGTCTCACACAGTGGCCAGCCAGTTCCTCTGGAGGGTCAACAACAGGGCAGAGAGACTGAGGCCTTCCCCTGAGAAGAACCTCAGAAGAGCCCTGCTGTGGGGGTCCATGTAGTCCAGATATCCTGTCTCACACAGTGGCCAAACAATTCCTCTGGACAGCCAGCAAACAGGACAGAGAAACCAAAGCCTTCCCCTGATGTTGCCTCCTGGCACTGGGATTCAGAGAGTTAGCGCCTTTGAACATGGAGGTTCCCCTCAGTCACCATGAGTAATAATAATAATAATAATTATCGTATGGCATTGTGTGTAGAATAGCCGGGAGATCCTACAATTGTCTGGCAGCCGGAAGTTCTAGGTCTAGGTGGTGTGTAGACAAGAGATGTTTCAGAGGTGGTTTGCCATTGCCTGCCTGGTATTCCTTGGAGGTCGCCCTTCCAAATAGTAGCCAAGGCTGACCCGGCTTAGCTTCTGAGATCTGATGGGACTGGGCTAGCTCTAGGAGATTTGGGGGTGGAGCCTGGGGAGGACGTGGACCTCAGTGGGGGACAATGCCGTAGAGTCCACCCTTGCTCCATGGCATACATTGGAGCTACGGAGGATGAAATGAGAGCCGAGACAACTAGAGCAAGAGTGGCAGCATTCTGTTGTCTGGAGATGAGCTGTTATTTCGGGGGATACCCAGGTCCAGCCTGGAGGCTGGCATCCCTAGCATCCCACCATGGACAACACACAAGAAGTCAGACGGTCAGAGCAATAGTCCTGACCTGGATAGCCCAGGCAAACCCGATCTCATCAGATCTCGGAAGCTAAGCAGGACCGACCCTTGCAAGTACTTGGAAGGAAGAACTCCTAGGAATACCAGGGCCGGGACGCAGAGGCAGGCAACAGCAAGCCGCCTCTCTGAAATATGTCCTAGCCCCACTAGGGGTCGCCAGAAGTCAACCATGAATTCCAGGCTCTCGAGTATACACACACACACAAAATAGTCACCAAGAAGAAAGAACGAAAAGAAGTCAGGGCAATGGAGAATGAGGCAAGGACGAGGTTAAAGGGATGGGGTAGACATCACAACTGGCGGGGTGTGTAGTCACCACACTGGGTTGTGTGTGTGGGGGGGGGGGTAGGGATGCCAGTCTCCAGGTGGGGCCTGGGGATCCCCTGGAATTACAGCTTATCTCCAGGCAGCACAGATCAGTTCCTCTGGAAAAAAATGGAAGCTTTGGAGGGTGGACTTTATGGCATTGTGCCCCACTGAGTTCCCTGCCCTCCCCAGGCTCCTCCCCCCCCCCAAATCTCCAGGAGTTCCCCAACCTGAGATCTAGCAACCCTACCCCCCAAACCCCACCAGTGGTTAGTGGGACCTGACAGCCCACGGCAGGGGGGAGGCAAGGGAAGTCTCCTCGGCATAGGCATAGACTACGGGGGCCTCGAGGGCTCGAGCCTCCCCCGAAATTTCCCGGGGGGGACTAAGCCCCCCCCCAGGGAAACGTAGCACCTGCTGCCGCGCCTCCCGGGGCCCTTCCAAGGCCGACAGCTGCTGCTGCCGGTGTCTCTCCTCCCCCCCCCCCCGCCTGGCCACTCTTCCATCCTTCCCTCTCCCTCCCTCTTTTCCCGGGGAAGGGAGAGGGCAGGAGTAGGGGGGGAGAGAGAGGCTCGGGCAGCAGCGGCTGGCGGGCCTCAGAAGGGCCCGGGGAGGCGCAGAGGTTTCCCGGCGGGGGGGGACATCGCCCTAGCGAGCGCGCATGCAAAGTGTGCATGCTAAAGAGCCCCCGCCCCCCCCCCCCCCGGAATTTACAAAACTCTACACCCCTGCTCCTCGGTACATCCCTCTTACCTGTGCTAAAGCAACCAAAAATTTAGGAGCACTGAATAGTAATTTTCTTGTCCAGAATTCCAAGAAGACTACCTTTGGTTGCAAAGGAATACAATCGATTTATTTTATTTTACACAATGTATATCCCACCACCCTACCCTCACAAGGGCCGCCAAGGTGGCTAGCAAATTAAAACATCTATAATAAAATCATATTGTGGTGTGGCAGTTAAGACTGTTGGACTGGTACCTGGGAGACCCGGATTCGAATCCCCACTCGTGCCATGGAAGCCCACTGGGTGACCTTGGGCCAGTCATATTCTTTCAGCCTAACCTACCTCACAGGGTTGTTGTGGAGATTAAAGGGAAGAACGGTCTAAGTCAATTTGGGTTTCCATTGGGGAGAAAGGTGGGGTACAAAGGAAATGTCTAAATAAATGTATTTTAAATTTATTTACTTAAAGCCTTTAAAACCACCATTGCCCCAATCCACATCATTATAATAATAAAAACAGAATTAAAACACATGCAAAAACATAAAAAATGTTTAAAACAGATCCAGGTGGGTTGCTGTCCTGGTTTGAAGCAGCAGAACAAAGTTTGAGTCCAGAATGGGCACTTTGAAGAAGAAGAAGAAGAAGAAGAAGAGATTGGATTTATATCCCGCCCTTCACTCACTTAAGAGTCTCAGAGCAGTTTACAAACTCCTTTCCCCTCCCCTCCCCACAACAGACACCCTGTGAGGTAGGTGGGGCTGAGAGAGCTCTTTCCCAAGCTGTCCTTGAGGGAACAGCTGGTACAGAGCAACAAAGGTTTATTTAAGGTATAAACTTTCGTGTGCGTGCACAAAGCAATCTGTAATTCCATTTCATTGTCTGACGAGGTTAGTGTTAGGGTTGGGGTTAGGGTTAAGGATAGGTTTAGGGTTAGGGTTATGGACAGAGTTCGTGTTAGGATTAGGTTAGGGTTAGGGAGAGATTTAGGGTTAGGGTAGGGTTAGGGAAAGAGTTAGGGTCAGGTTAGGGTTAGGGTTGGGTTAGGGCCAGGTTAGGGTTAATGTTTGGGTTGGGGTTAGGGATAGGGTTAGGGTTATGGATAGAGTTCGTGTTAGGGTCAGGTTAGGATTAGGGTTAGTGTTTGGGTTGAGGTTATGGATAGGGTTAGGGTTATGGATAGAGTTTGGGTTAGGTTAGAGTTAGGGTTAGGGTAGGGTGCATGCACACAAAAGCTTTGTTGGCCTTAAAGTTGCCACTGGACTCAGAATTTAAAACATTAGTCAGGAAGGAGGGAACACTGTCAGAATGCCAAATGAAACAAACAGACGAAACCCTTGTTATCTTTGCTGATGCAGCAGTTAATCTTTGAATCCAAAGTGCTTCATTTTTGGCATGCTGCTGTCCGGAGTGGAAACGGGTCTGTCTTTTGCCCCATGTCTGCCATCTTGTTGCAGGGTATCGATCAATAATGGGATCTCACCTGTCCAGTGTTAAGAAGGTGATTAAGTACAGTTATTAAGAGAAGAAACAGTTGAAAGAAAAGTCATCGAAAATATGGAAGGCAGCAGAAATACAGGAAGACCCAACCTGAGATAGATGGACTCAGTCGAGGGAGCCACAAAGGCCCTCCATCTGCAAGACCTGAGCAAGGCTGTTAACAAGAGGATGTTGTGGAGGTCATGATTTCGCAGGGTCGCCATAGGTCAGAGGCAACTCAGTGGCACTTAACGAACACAAACACACACTGACAGAAGAGGAAGTGAATGTGGGCAAAGACCCCATTCTAAATACATGCTAAATAATGCAGTTTCAATCCACTTCAGTGACCATTTGCAAGTGAATTTTGCCATTTCACGCAAGGCCTGCACCCATATTTTGCCTCAGTTTCCATGCGCATCCTATTCTTCCATTCTGCATTCCCTCATGCTCTCACTTCCAGTTTGTGTTGGGGCTTTCTCTTGTTTCTGCATTCGTTTTACAGGAAACTGCATTCAGAACACTTCCAGCACACTGCTGCCCTGCAGCTACCAAAACTCCTTTTGCTGCGATTCTTTGTTCTCATCTGCTTTCGAATCTCTAATCCTTTCTAAAGTAGAATTCTGCGGGTATTTAGGTGCTGCTCACTGCCCTCCCCTGTTTCTGCATCTCTCTCTTTAAGTTGATGCTCCCTTCCCATTCTGTTTTCTTCCCCTCCTTCTCCAAAGACAAAAGAGGATGTGTACTCCCTCTCAGGCAAACTTTTAAAAAGCCAGAGAGAAAGCATTAGAAGGAAAAAGTAAATATAAAGGACTAGGGGATTCCCTGCTCCCAAATAAGACTCCTTCAGGTAGCCCGTTCACGGGGAGGGAGGGGTAAAAGTATGAATGAATGAATGAATGAATGAATGAATTAATTAATTAATATAAAACCAATTTTTTTTCTTCAACCCCCCAAAAGACCAACCAGGGCGGTAAGCTACAATGCAACCAAGGTTGCCAGCCTCCAGGTGGGGCCTGGAGATCTTCCAGAATTACAGCTATTTACAGACAACAGAGATTAGTTCCCTTGGAGACAATGGCTGCTTTGAAGGGTGGACTCTATGGCCTTATACCTTGCAGAGGTCCCTCCCCTACTGAAAAGCTCCCCTTCCCAGGTTCCATCCCCAGAATATCCAGGAATCTCCCAAGCTGCAATTGGCAACTTTAAATGCAACTTGTCCTGTATTGGTAGACTGTATGAAAGGACTGTGTTTTATCTCTATGGGGTGTAGGTCTTCCTACCCCAGAGCGTTTCCTCCAGGGAATAACCGGATGTGTTTCGCATTACAAACCCAGCAGCCATCTTCTGTGTCTACGCTCAGCAAAGAGAGGCAGTCACAGGCCCAGGGTCACCCAGCAAGCTTCCATGGCAGAGTGTAGATTTGAACCCGGGTCTGTAGGATCCTAGGCTGATACTCTAACCACCGCACCACACCTGAGGCTCCCAAAGATACAGTCTCTTTTTTGTAATCCATAGTCCACCCTAGTCAGTTCCTTCTTGTAGTCCTCTGGATTTGAAGTTGAATTTTGAAATTGGAGATTTGAAACAATGCACATATTGTTGTTCGGGTTTTTTTGAATCAGTTCCCTCCCTCCAGTGCTGTCTATTCTATCACGCCAGCATGTCAGCGGGCACCGAAGAGAGAATGCCCCCCATTTTTAGAAACAAACCAGATGGTTTGGCCTTTTCTGTGTTTTTGTTTTGTTTTGTTTGTTTGTTTTACAAAAATCCCAGTTCATTTATTTACAGGAAGTGATTAATTAATAAAATTATTCTTCCCCGCTTTTCTTCTCCCCGCTATTAATTTGCGTCGCAAAGACAACCCCAGCGAGTTAATCGCAGCCTGCTGACAATGCTAGGCAATCAATTTTCCACACGCCAGCACCGTCAATGAATCACAGGCCCTACCTGGTGAGAAGGCCTCTGCTGGTGCTGCTCAGGCATTTAAGCAATAATCACGTTGGACGGGAGGAGAGTCTTCGAAGGCCCTCTCAGACAGGCCGGGAGATTGATAGGCAAGCCAAAGGAAACACATTAAACAATTTAACTGTCTGGAAATCCACCATGATGAACATCCGGAGGTATCTTATTATCCGTTCAGTCTAGCTTGCCTTTAGTTAATTCTTAACATTTTTAATTTTGCTTAACTTTATATAGCATGCAGCATACAGCGACACCTGGTTTGGGGGCGATCAGGACTTTAGTTTAGGTTCAGTATCTAAGATGAGTTCTGTCAACTCTGGTTTCCCCACAAAAGCGTGTTTGTGTAGCCATATTGGCCATCCACAGAGAGCCAGTTTGATGTAGTGGTTAGGAGTGGGGACTCTAATCTGGGAGAACCAGGTTTGATTCTCCACTCCTCCACATGCAGCTGCTGGTGTGACCTTGGATCAGTCACAAGTTCCTTCAGAGCTATTCTATCATGAGCAGTTCTTGAAAGAGCTCTCTCAGCCCCACCTCCCTCACAGGGTGTCTGTTGTGGGAAGGGGAAGAGAAAGGAGATTGTAAGCCACTCTGAGATTCCTTCGGGTTGTGAAGGGCCGGGTATAAATCCAATCTCCTCTCCTCTTCTCCTTCTAAGATGGCTAGCCTGATCTCAAAAGAGCTCAGAAGCCAAGCAGTGTCAGCTAGAGTTTTCAAGTCCCTTGTCGCTCCAGTGGGTAGATTGGGGGGGGGGGTGTTCCAGGGAGGGGGGGATGTCACCCAGATGATGTCACACATTCTGGTATTTGGGTGAAATACATGGGGTTTTGCCCTCAAACCACAGAGTTTGCCCAAATACCAGAACATTCCTACGTGATGCCCCCAGTGTGATGACATAAGTTCTGGGTGATATCATCACGTTGGGGGCATTGCACAGTGATTTCTCCATTTAGGGGCGGGGTTCCCCCACTGGCCAGCTAGTCTGTGGTGGGGAGAAGACCCTGATACTGGGGGATCCCTCACCTGGCCCTGGGGGGTGGCAAGCCAAAGGTCAGCCCTGGTTAGTACTTGGAGAGGAAGCCACCAAGGAAGCCCAGGGTTGCTACGCAGAGGCAGGCAATGACAGACTATCTCTGTATGTCTTTTGCTGTGACCTGGATGGCCCAGGCTAGCCTGATTTCTGAAGCTAAGCAGAGACAGCCCTGGTGAGCACTTCGATGGAGGACCAACGAAGTCCAGGGCTGCTATGCAGAGGCAGGCAATGGCAAACCCACCTCTGAACGTCTCTTGCCTTGAAAACCCCAAGGGGTTATCATGAGTTGGCTGCGACTTGACCACACCTTCTGCCACCGAGACTGGGCTTGAAACTCATGTAAAACCACTTCAGAATTAAATAAGCAGCACTGAAGCTGATAATAATTGTACTGCAACCAGGAATAGGGTTACCAGCTTCCAGGTGGTGCCTGGAATTCTCCTGGAATGACAAGTGATCTCTGGACTGCAGAGATCAGTTCTTTGGAACAAAATAGGAGGTCCGGATGATGGACTGTATGCTATACCTCCCCTGGGCCCCAAACTAGGGTGGGCCCTAACCACCTATGGCCCCACCCATAGGTGGAGGGCAGCAGTCATTCTGGGGCTCCATCCTGGACATTTTGCCCAGGGCCCTAGAGTTACCGGGTGCCAACTCCGTACTCATGGGCAGGGGTCCGTTGGAGCAGGAGCGCACAGGAGCACAGCTCCAGGAGTGAGGAGCCCAGGGGGCGGGCACATGACCAAGCCCCACCCCGTCCTCAGCTTCCCCGAGCAGTGTAGAGGCGCAGCGCCCCGGGGAAAGCCCTGCTAGGGTCTGTTTTGTTTTAATATTGATAATTTTATCATTGTTCCTTTTATGACTGTGTGCTGCTTTTCCAGAGACTTGCTCAAGGTGGCATATACATTTTCTAAGGATACCATTTTTTATCTGGGTACATGGCACATAAGTACTGGAGAAATTTCACCAACCCTTCAGCAGCTTCCACCCCATCAGTTTGGTGTAGTGGTCAGGAGTTGGACTCTAATCTGGGAGAACCAGGTTTGATTCCCCACTCCTCCACATGCAGCTGCTGGTGTGACCTTGGGCCAGTCACACGTTCTCTCAGAGCTGTTCTCTCATGAGCAGTTCTCAAAAGACCTCTCTCAGCCCCACCTACTTCACAGGGTGTCTTGTTGTGGGGAAGGGAAGGGAAGGGAAGGGAAAGGGATGGGTGGTGCACATGTCCTGGGTATCTCAAGTCTCCTTGAAACCTGGTGGTTTCAAGGGAGCAGGAAGAGAATGAGGGTGTGTTCTTTACGCTTATTTTTACTGCACAAAGTATTGGATGGGGAAGGGAATGGAGGAAGAGCAGGTCAGTTTCACTCACCTGTGGAGTGGAGCCTGAGGGGTGGGTGTTGCCTTCTGACACACTTCTGGTATGTTAGGGGGGGTGGCATATGCAAATGAGTTACGCTAATGAGCTCCTGCACCTCTTTTTCTACGAAATGACCCCTGCTCATGGGCATCTCTCCCTTAAGGCATACTGGGAGACTTCAACTACCCTCACATTTACTGGGTAAATACATGCTCAAGTCATGATGTAGAAATGAGATTCCTGGACATCATACATGACTGTGCCCTGGACCAGTTGGTCACAGAGACAAACAGAGGGGTAGTGATCTTGGTGATACAGGATGCTGGACTAGATGCAGGCCCATTGTCAGAAATGTTGGGGTGCTGGGGCAGGGATGGGAGTGCTGGGGCTGGGGACTCGGGAACTTGGTACCTGGCCTGGGAGAAGGAGAGGCGGCTGGAATGCACTCCAGCCAGCTCCAGCCAGCTCTCCTTCGCCTGTAGCAAGGGTCTCATACAGAGAAAGGCCAGCTTTGGGTCTTGGCTTGGCCATGGCGGAGATCAAGCGCTGCAGGGGCATGATTGGTGGGGCATGGCTCAAGAGTCAAGGGGGCGTGGCCCCGAAATGCCCCACCGTAGCTACGGGCCATACTAGATGAACTATTGGTCTTCTCTAGCAGGGCTCTTCTTATGTTCTAATTTCCTGGCTGAAGACCATGGAACCCCTGAAGCCAACCTTTCCATACGTTTTCCAAGATGTGTTCTGACAGACACACAGACAGGGCTCATTTTGTAGCAGGAGCTCCTCTGCATATCAGGCCACCCCCACCCCCCTGATGTAGCCAATCCTCCAAGAACTTACAGTAGCCCTTGTAAGAAGAGCTCTGTAAGCTCTTGGAGGATTGGCTACATTAGGGGTGTGTGGCCTAATATGCAAAGGAGCTCCTGCTGCGAAATGAGCTCTGCACACAGATGTAGGTTCATTTCCATACCTGATGAGCCAGTGTGAGAAAATATGTTGGACTAGATGGAGTACTGGTATGATCCAGCAGGGTGTCTTATGACATTCTTAAGTTCTTATGAGACAGTCACTAGGAAGTAAGTATTTGAATGCAGCTGGTGAAATGTAACTTCTGCGGGGTTGTCTGGGAGCCCCCGACTGGAACTATGCAGAGCGGTGGCTGTGGGAAATGCAAGCTGTATGCCCGGCACTTCTTGTGGCCGGTGCACGGAATGCAGAAGGAACACACGATTCAAAAAAGCAGCCTTAGGCCCCGACCACACGAGCAAGATAAGCCAGACGGGAAGTGACACAAATTTGTGCCAGCGCAATTTGCGCCGCTTTTGCAGGATCACACAGGTCCATGGACCTGTGAGGGCGAACCGCCGCTGTGTGATCACACACAGCCGCAAGCGAGTTGGGGTTTTTTTTCCGGCCATTTTCAGTGCGCTTATCTGCTTCTACAAGGGATTGATGACTTGCCTCTCCACCCTCGGGGTCATCCGATGATGCGCATACTGGGATGGGAGGGGAAAAGCCCAAAAAAAGCCCGCTCCCCAACGCCACTTGTTTGCACTGGCGTGATCACACCAGGAAAGGTCAGTTCTGGGCCGTTGCAAACCATTTGATACTGCCTTTTCAGTGGTAGCTAAATAAGCCGATTCCCCACCGGCTCAAAGTGGTTTGCGACACTTTGACACCGGCTGCAGGACGCTTCCCAGATGTGCTTGTGTGATCACGCCACTTTGAGCCGGCGGAGAATCGTCCTTCTTGTGTTGCAAATGGGTGCGTATGATCACGCCCTTACTGACTTAAAATGTTTATTTTACCATAACATGCATATAATGTCAGACATGTATCATACATTCTATAAGTAAACCTAGAAAACAACAATTACCAAAATTGCAAAAATAATTAATCTGATATTTTTTTAAAAAAAATATTTTATAAAAGTCAGACAAAGACAAACAAACACACAAACATACATACATACAGAAAATTGGGAATTCCATTTACATCATTATTTTATCTATTAAGTTACCTCATACAGTATCTAATTATATTTTTATTTTTTCCACCATTTATTTTGGAGTAAATTTTTGCTTATAGTTAAAAATATAGTTCATATTTTCTTCTGATTCATTTGTATGTCCATATGGTTTATCTATATTCTAATTCCGAGAGGTTTTTTTTCTGTGTGGATACTTATATCTGCCAAAAGACAGCTCACTTTCCCCCAACAGCTTTTCCTACATAATCAGGGGCCTTCCTTGGTCTGCAGAAAAAACAAAAACAAAAAAAACTTCAGGGACCGTTGAATCTCCCCCAATGCCTTTTGAAATGGCACCAACTCCAGACATCAACTGTGAGAGATTAGAATGTTCTGGGTAGGGGCAGGCTTCTAACTTTCTGTCAGTAAAAGGCAGGTTTTTATTGGCAGCAGTCTAGGGTTGCCAAGTACCCCCCCCCCCCCTTGGCCACCAGCAGCGGATCAGATCCAGGCTGGGAAACTCCTGGAGATTTTGGGTTGGAACCTGGGGAGGACAGGGACCTCATTGAGGTACAATGCCATAAACTCCACCCTCCAAAGCATCCATTTCCTCCATGGAAAGTTATCTCTGTAGTCTGGAGATGAGCAGTAACTCCAGGGGATCTCCAGGTCCCACCTGGAGGCTGGCATCCCTAGGCAGCACCCTCTGTGTGACTTGATACCACCTGATTTGCATGACTTAATTAGGCCCAGCTGCTTTGCTACTGTTCATCAGCAGCCACCTTATGAAAGCCATTGTGACGTAACAGTTAGAGCTTCAGATTGGGATCTGCAAGACCCAGGTTCAGATCCCCATCTTGCGGTGGAAGCTGACTGGGAGACAGAAAGAGTGATGAGGTGGGGAGGCAGAAAAACAAAGAGAATGATGATGGGTCAGAAAGAGAGGAAGTAACATACATGGAGGAGAGAGAGAGAGCAAGAAAGGGGGGCAGAAGGGAGAAAGAGTGTGAGAGAGGTAGGGGGAGAAGGGAGGAAGCAAAGGTGTGAGGAATGGGATAACCATCCCGCAAGTTTCTTGCGGGTCTCCACTTGTTTAGTATATTCGTCCATCCATTTGTAAAACCTTAACCATATATTCTTGAAGCTTCCTTCATTTTGTCCTCTCAAAATTAGTTTATCCATCTCTGCAGTGTCCAAGTATTTTATTAATAATTTCTTCTTTTGAGGGTACCTCATTTTGTTCTCCAATATTTGGCATACTCTTGGTACTCTTGCAGTTGTCACTACATGTATAATAACATAAGAATCTTGCTTTTTACAATTTTCTGGTAGGATATTCAGTAAAAACAATTCTGGTATATAAAGTATAGTACATTTTAACATTTTTTGTAATAGTTCATGGATCCAAGACCAATATTTTTTAACTCTATCATACGTTCACCACATATGAAAAAAGGAACCAACTTTTTTTGACATTTCCAACAATCATTTGGTAGGTCAGGATAAAAACTTTGCTTATTTATCTGGAGTAATATACCATCTATAAAACATTTTATAAATATTTTCTTTATATGAAATTGATTTAGTAATTTTTACATCTGTTTTCCATATCTGTGACCATTGGTCTGAATCAATATTATGACCCAGATTTTGTGCCCATTTAACCATAGTTTTTGACTATTTCATCTTGTGTTTTATTTTCTAACATTATTACATATAATTTCTTAATCAATTTCTTATCTGTATACAGTAGCATCTTATCTATTTCTGTTATTTTTGAATAAAAACCTATTAGCGTGTCTTTAGCATATCTTTACCCAACTGAATGCAGGTTTCCAAATTTATTTATTTATTTATTTATTGCACTTTTACCCCGCCCTCCCCACACAGTGCCAGATCAACATAAAACATTAAAATCATCTTAAAATACAACAACAGTCTAAGAAATTAAAGTGCTCACAGTAGGGTTCTCAAGTCCCCCTGGGGGGTGGGGAATCCCCCGCTTCAGCAGCCTGTTTTCCGCCGGCCCGGATTGGGCCGCCGGGGGGAACCCCGCCCCCAAATTACCAGGCTCCGAGGACGTGCCCGGCGCGATTGCATCACCCGGAGGTGATGTAATCGTGTCAGGCACGCTTCGGGGGGACGCTATACAATTTGAGGGGAAACTCTTATGGTTTTCCTTCGAATTTGGGAGGTCCCGCTCAGGGGTCCATTGGAGCAGGAGCGCACAGGAGCGCAGCTCCGGGAGTGAAGAGCCCAGGGGGCGGGCACATGACCAAGCCCCGCCCCCTCCTCAGCTTTCCCGAGCAGTGCAGAGGTGCAGCGCCCCGGGGAAAGCCCTGCTAGGGTCTTTATTGTTTTTAATGTTTTGTTTTAATATTGATAATTTTATCATTGCTCCTTTTATGACTGTGTGCTGCTTTTCCAGAGACTTGCTCAAGGTGGCATCTAAATTTTCTAAGTATACCATTTTTTATCTGGGCACATGGCACATAAGTACTGGAGAAATTTCACCAACCCTTCAGCAGCTTCCACCTTATCAGTTTGGTGTAGTGGTCAGGAGTTGGACTCTAATCTGGGAGAACCGGGTTTGATTCCCCACTCCTCCACATGCAGCTGCTGGTGTGACCTTGGGCCAGTCACAAGTTCTCTCAGAGCTGTTCTCTCATGAGCAGTTCTCAAAAGACCTCTCTCAGCCCCACCTACCTCACAGGGTGTCTTGTTGTGGGGAGGGGAAGGGGAAGGGATGGGTGGTGCACATGTCCTGGGTATCTCAAGTCTACTTGAAACCTGGTGGTTTCAAGGGAGCAGGAAGAGAATGAGGGTGTGTTCTTGACACTTATTTTTATTGCACAAAGTATTGGATGGGGAAGAGAATGGAGGAAGAGCAGGTCAGTTTCACTCACCTGTGGAGTGGAGCCTGAGGGGTGGGTGTTGCCTTCTGACACACTTCCGGTATGTTAGGGGGTGTGGCATATGCAAATGATTTATGCAAATGAGGTATGCTAATGAGCTCCTGCAGCTCTTTTTCTACGGAATGACCCCTGGTCCCGCTCCCAGCGTGCCCGATGCGATTACGTCACTTCCGAGTGATGCAGTCACAGCACGTACGCTACACACGCACGCCAGAAGGATCCCAGTGAGGGACGGACTCCCCCTGCTCCCAGCCAAGGTAGGAGTTGGCAACCCTAGCTCGCAGTGATGGTGACAAAGATTAAGATGGCGTCCTGCAGGTTCCCTTAGTGGCATAGCACTAGGGTCATATTCTGGCCCTCCACAGCCGCCAGGCCTGAGCTTCATTCTGGGCCAGCCCTCGTCACTGGTGTTAATAAATGATGGTAGATGGTAGATGGTGGCGGCTCCTAACCAAAGGCCTGGCGGAAGAGCTCCGTCTTGCAGGCCCTGCAGGAACTGCATAAGATCCCGCAGGGCCCTGATCTCCTCTGGGAGTTCATTCCACCAGAGAGGAGCTGCCACCGAAAAGGCAAAGGATGAGATGGTTAGACAGTGTTATCGATGCGATAAACATGAAATTAAGCAAACTCCAGAGCACGATGGAAGACAGGAGGGCCTGGCGTGATGTGGTCCATGGGGTCGTGAAGAAGAAGAAGAAGAAGAGATTGGATTTATACCCCGCCCTCCACTCCCCAAGGGAGTCTCAGAGCGGCTTACAAACTCCTTTTCCCTTCCCCTCCCCACAACAGACACCCTGTGAGGTAGGTGGGGCTGAGAGAACTCTTTCCCAAGCTGTCCTTGAGAGAACAGCTGGTACAGAGCTATGGCTTGCCCAAGGTCATCCAAGTGCAAGTGGAGGAGTGGGGAATCAAACCCGGTTCTCCCAGATTAGAGTCCGCGCACTTAACCACTACACCAAACTGGCTCTCCAGTTGGACTCGACTGTACGAAGAGTTGGACTCGAAAAGTTGTACTGTGCAAAGAGTTGGACTCGACTGTGCAACTGAACAGTAACAAGAAGAAGAAGCATATCTTAATTATATTTGTACTATTTCCCACCGACTTAAGTTGGATTCTTTTTCTTTTTTTTTGAGATTTTCTATTGGTTTTAGTTCATTTTTATTGTCCAACAAGTTTTTGTATCTTAACAGTGCATTTTTTAAAAATAAATTTGGATTTGTAAACGCTTCTAATGGTGAAACCCTTTTTGGTATCTTGGTGTAAAAAAGTATTTTAGTTTCTTCCCATACCTTTAATAAGGATCTTCTAATAAGATGTTGCTTAAAGTATTTGTGAGAATTAATCTGATAATATTGATAGGGTCAAAAATGAGCTAATATACTATAATATTGCTTTGACTGCACAACTTCTTTTAATGTGTAATTGCATGTCGGGTAATCTAACACCTGAAACCATTGTTCCACAAATTAAATGTCCATGTTTCCGTGGAACCTAACAGAGCTGGCCTTCCCAGATATGTTCCAAGGGACACAGAGATGTAGGTATGGTTTCCACACTTGAAGCAGTAGCTGTGGAACTTAGATACTGTTGTTTCCTTTAGTGATGATAGAAGATACATCATGAAGTGCATTTCACTCAGCTCAGGATTTCCCCAAATATTGGGGATTAGATTGACGGAAGGACGGAGAGGGAAGTTGGGTTTGTTTATTTAAAAAACTTACATGCTGCCCTTCCAGAGGTGACTGAACCAAGGTGGGCTGAACCAATGCAACCCCCCCCCCCAAAAATTTTTAGTCTCATAAGTGCAAACTTCTCCAGCATAAAGACATAAGTAGATCCCTGCTGGGTCAGACCAGTGGTCCATCTAGTGCAGCATCCTGTTTCACAACAGGGGCCCAGGAGGACCAAACAAAGAGGGCATAGAAACTGAGGCCTCCTCCTGCTGCTGACACCTACACTGGAATTCAGAGGTTGACTGCCTCTGGATATGGAGGCTCCCCTTCAGTTACCATGGTTAGTAGCCACTGATGGACCTCTCCTCCATGAATCTGCCTAACCCCCTATTAAAGCCATTTATAAGCCATTCTCCTATTTTGCAGGAGAGAAGAAGAGGAGGAGGAGTAGAATGGATTTATACCCTGCCCTTCACTACCCGAAGGAGTCTCAGAGGGGCTTACAATCTCCTCTCCCTTCCTCTCCCACAACAGACACCTGTGAGACAGGAGAGGCTGAGAGAGCTCTCTCGAGAACTGCCCTTGAGAGAACAGCTCTGACAGAACTACAGCTTGCCCAAGGTCATCCAGCAGGTGCAAGTGGAGGAGTGGGGAGTCAAACCCGATTCTCCCAGATTAGAATCCACGCACTTAACCACTACACCAAACTGGCATCAAACAGGGAATATTTGATTCCTGGCTCTCCCATGACTTTTCCCACTTTTCAAGTTTATGAAGAGTATTTTTGCCAAGACCAGATCCGGCAGGTAGGGGCCAGCCAGAGCTTTCTCTTTCTTTGTCCTTTGGTTGGGGGGGGGGGTGTAGAAATCAGCAAGGGTCTCCCCCCTCCCATTAACAGCTGTGTTTCCTCTGCAAACAACTGTTCCCTTAAATATCGGAGGCTTCAAGTTAACAGTAATGAAGTAACATCTGTCCAAATAGGCAGGCTTCCTGGCATCCCCCCTCTCTCCAAAGTGAATCTTCCCTAATGTTCACCAGATACTCCCAGCACCTGCTATTCACTACCAGCCCAGGAACGCCACGTCTCCATCAAGAACAGATGTGTAGGCTTTTTTAAAGAACAAGAGAGAGAAAATAAATAGTCGGTTTAATAGCACCAGTAAACAGCACAGCTCCGGAGACACCTTTTGGCACTGTTCCCTCGCCAGGGTTTTCTTTGTTGTCAAAATGCATGCCAAATCTTGGCTTTGCGGGCTATACCCCCACCAGGGTTCCCTCTCAGCTGAGTGAGTGTGAGCTGGCTCACAGTTTTTTAGCCTCCGGCTCACACATTTTTGTCTTAGCTCAGGAAGGATTGGCTCCAGAGCAAGCTAAGCCAAAACACTTGCTCACAGCTTTAATGCCAGTAGCTCACAAAGTAGGTTTCGCTCACAGGGCTCCACAGTTTAGAGGGAGTATTGACCCCCACCCCTCTGGGGCTCCAAAAAAATCCAGAGCCCCCAAATTGACTTTCACATCCTTCTGAGGAACAGCCAATCTCACTTCTTTATACATAGTGTGGTGTAGTGGTCAGAGCGTCAGACTAGATTCTGGGAAACCTGGGTTCAAATTCTGCCACTGAAGCCTGCTGGGTGACCTTGGGCCAGTCACAGCCTCTCAGCCTGACCTACCTCACAGGGTTGTTGTGAGGATAAAAGGGAGGGGGGAGCGAGCATGACTCTGTAATCTTGTCTGGGGAAGAAAAGAAAATCTCACGCCATTTTAAATTCTTGTGGTTAGCTCATTTGAGGTGCAGAACTTTTACTGCCAAATGGGTAGTTTGGGTCTTGCATGTTCAACTCATCAACGTCCTTGTGGAGGTTTTCGCTTGAAAAGTGACACATATGTGTTGTGTGTAAATAAACGCAATGCAGCCCTGCTTTATGGAAGAGAGCTATCCCCACATGGACTTTGGGGACAGGTTGCCAACTGATCAGAAAGAAAAGCACAGCCGCCCCTGTTCTGGTATCATGAACAGCAGCTTGAGGGGCAGAAACTGCAGAATGGAGAGAAGTCGGATAATCCGCTAATGGTTACAGAATGAGCTGGTGTTAAAGGCACAGAAGCAGAGGCTAATAAAAAACATTGGCAATCCAACTTGTGCAGGAGGGGTGTTGGGCAGGTGCTCCTATGTTAGCTGCCCTGAGTCCCATTTGGGAGAAAGGGAGTGGGATAGTTTGGTGTAGAGAGCCAGTGTGGTGGTGTGCTTAGGAGCACTGACTCTAATCTGGAGAACTGTGTTTGATTCCCTGCTCCTCCACATGCAGCCAGCTGGGTGACCTTGGATTAGACACAAGTTCTCTCAAAGTTGTTCTCTCAAGGGCAGTTCTCAAGAGAACTCTCTCAGCCCCGCCTACCTCACAGGCAATATTCTCTCTAAGTTGAGCTAGTGTGAGCTAGCTCACAGTTTTTTAGCCTCCGGCTCACACATTTTTGTCTTCGCTCAGGAAGGATGGCTCCAGACCAACTAATTTATGCAGTAGCCAAATCACACACTCACAACTTTAATGCCAGTAGCTCACAAAGTAGAATTTTTGCTCACAAGACTCCACAGCTTAGAGGGAGCATTGCTCACAGGGTGTCTGTGGTGGGGAGAGGAAGGGAAAGGAGATTGTAAGCAGCCCTGAGACTCCTTTGGGTAGTGAAGGGTGGGGTATAAATCCAACAACCTCCTCCTTCTCTTCTTCATTATCATCATCATCATCAAAAATTTCTTAAATATTGTGAGGTGAATCTGCAATATATGTTGATAGCCACAAGAGGGAGCACGGACACCTGAAAGTGCAAGTGGGGGGGCACTAGAAGTTTGCAATTTGCAAACATTTGCTACTTACTGAAAACCGTTTTTTCAAGGAGGGCACCTCATCCTTTCTTCTGGTGGGGGCAGCCCTGCCTCAGCAGCCCCTGGAGTGGAAATGCAGGTCCAGATTTGCTCAGAACCATCTGGGATTTCAGAGTGTATTCTAAGCAAACATGGACTTTCCTCCCCCCGCCCCACTTCCTTTCTTTCTTTTAATTACTACCCACCTTTCTTGTCAAAACCCAGGGTGAATTAACAGAGTGTAAGTCAATGCAATCAAATAGCGCAAGACATCTAATAAGCAATGCAATAGGACTAGAATATGGGAAGGAATTGAACAAATGCAAAAAAAAGCCATGAAATGTTAAGCAACGCAAAAAATGGAATTACAAAAGTAGAAAACAATACTATACCACTGCGTATAGGAAGATGGCATGGTATAGCCTGGTCTTGTCAGAGTTTGGAAGCTAAGGCAAACCACCTCTGCCTCGCACTTGCCTGGAAAAACCCCTTGTTGGGGGTCGTCATTAGCCGGCTGTGACTAATGGACCTATTAAGTGTTTGCCGCACATATTACCCTGCGTTGCCTCTGTGGATGGCATACCATTTCCCTGCATTTTGTCAGAACTGATTATCACGCCTGATCTGCTACATTTATTTGGAGTTCTGTCGTTCCAGCCCTAGTTCATTGCATCAAGTTATACTTTGAGTCTCAGTGAGAACAGTAGACTAGCCCTGGGGACTGAGGGGAACCTCCACATTCAGAGGCACTAAGCCTCTGAACCCCAGTGTCAGGAGGCAACATCAGGGGAAGGCCTCAGCCTCCGTGCCCTGTTGTTGGCCCTCCAGAGGAACTGGCTGGCTGCTGTGTGGGACAGGAGGCTGGACTGGATGGACCCTCACTGGTCTGATCCAGCAGGGCTCTTCTGAGGTTCTTCTCAGGGGAAGGCCTCGGCCTCTCTGCCCTGTTGCTGGCCCTCCAGAGGAACTGGCTGGCCCCTGTGTGAGACGGGCTGCTGGACTAGATGGACCCTTCCTGGTCTGATCCAGCAGGACTCTTCTGAGGTTCTTCTCAGGGGAAGGCCTCGGCCTCTCTGCCCTGTTGTTGGCCCTCCAGAGGAACTGGCTGGCTGCTGTGTGGGACAGGAGGCTGGACTAGATGGACCCTCACTGGTCTGATGCAGCAGGGCTCTTTCATGTTCTTATGAAGGCCTTAGCCTCTCTGCCCTGTTGTTGGCCCTCAAGAGGAACTGGCTGGCTGCTGTGTGAGACGGGATGCTGGACTAGATGGACCCTCACTGGTCCGATCCAGCAGGGCTCCTCTGACGTTTCTTCTCAGGGGAAGGCTTCAGCCTCTCTGCCCTGTTGTTGGCCCTCCAGAGTAACCAGTTGGCCACTGTGTAAGACAGGATGCTGGACTAGATGGACCATCGGTCTGATCCCGCGGGGCTCTTCTTATGTATTTTTGTTCTTAAATATAGTAAAGAAATATTTGAATACATGCCATACCCTGTGGCGCAGCCTACAGTCCCGTTCCCACCAACCACAGCCAGTCCCAGTTGCCATCTTTTGCCACTTGGCTGCTGGGAGCCGCCCCCACCCTGGCTGGTCAGGCCGAGATCGCTGGATTTCCCCAACTCAACCGGAAAGCAAAAGGAGCCTGTCCTATGAGTGGTTCTATCCTGTCTGTTCCTTCCCACCGCACTCTGCGTCCCCGAACCCAAACCTCAATGCCATCTCTCATTACTGGTGGCCTCGTCAGTAGCCCTGATTCTCTCCTAAGGAACCACACATCCCACTGTTTTGTGTTTCAGCCACCAAGGAGCACAAAGTGTTGTGGTGCGCCACCAGATTAAACCGTCAACCAATGTCCATTAAATTAACAGATTCTTTAAAACATGGTGAGACTGAACCCTACACTTCAAATTTGGTGAAACTATGGTTCCCTGTTTTGGAATACTTGGCGTCTCATAAAGAATCGGGATCTATTTCTGGATGCTGTATACTGACTTCGAGCTGTTTCTGTATGTTTATCTCTCTTCAGTATTGTTTGTAATGTATTACTGTTTGTGTTCATTACTGTTACGATTTGTTATGTATTTATTTGTTGTTCTTGAATTTTCCTGTTCGTGGATTTGGATATTTACTTCAATAAAGTTTAAGCTTTAAAAAAAACAGCAGCTGATGTCCCTGTTTTGTTCCGGCCGTGTCTGGGAGAACCTTAGAGACACTTGGAAACTCCCTATCGTATTATGTCCCACCCTCCCACCAAGGAGCTCAGAGAGGCAGACACAATTATCTTCTCTCTCCTCACAACAGCCCTAGGAGGTAGGCGGGGCAGAGAGTGTATGTCTAGCCCAAAGCCTCCCAGTGAGCGTCCATAGCGGAGCGGGGATTCCGACCTGTGGCTCCCAGATGCTAGTCTTGACATTCTAACCGCTACATGACACTAGCCCTCTAGCGATGGAGAAATGTGTTCCCGGAACTTAGTTTCCCACCACTCCTGCTCTTTTTCATGTGGCCCAATACTGAGGGTCAACAGACCCTGCACATCCTAGAACATGTCCCATAATCCTTTGCAACATAAGGGTGTGGACATGGTGGACAATGGCCCTGAGCTGGATGGGCCAGGCTAGCCTGGTCTCATCCAATCTCAGAAGCTAAGCAGGGCCGGCCTTGGTTAGTGCTTGGATGGGAAACCACCAAGGAAGTCCAGGGTTGCTATGCAGAGGCAGGCAATGGCAAAGCCACCTCTGTTTGTCTCTTGCCCTGACCTGGATGGCCCAGGCTAGGCCAGTCTCATCAGATCTTGGAAGCTGAAGAGGGTCAGCCCTGGTTAGTACTTGGATGGGAGACCAGTGAGGAAGCCCAAGGTTGCTATGCAGAGGTAGGCAAGGGCAAACCACCTGTGAATGTCTCTTGCCTTGAAGAAGAAGAAGAGTTGGTTTTTATACCCCACCTTTCACTACCTGAAGGAGTCTCAGAGCGGCTTACAATCTCCTTTCCCTTCCTATCCCCACAACAGACACCCTGTGAGGTAGGTGGGGCTAGGATTGCCAGCCTCCAGGTGGGGCCTGGGGATCTCCCGCTTTTACAACTGATCTCCAGCTGACAGAGATCAGCTCCCCTGGAGAAAATGGCTGCTTTGAAGGGTGGACTCCGTGGCATTGTACCATGCTGAGGCCCCTCCCCTCCCCAAACCCCACCTTCTCCTGGCTCCACCCCCAAAGTCCCCAGGTATTTTCCAACCCGGACTTGGCAACCCTAGGTGGGGCTGAGAGAGCTCTGATAGAACTGTGACTGACCCAAGGTCATCCAGCTGGCTGCATGTGGTGAAGGAGTGGGGAATCAAACCCGGTTCTCCAGATTAGAGTCCACCACTCTTAACCACTACCCCAATCTGGCTCAGGCCGGCTCGATCTCATCGGAGCTCAGAAGCCCAGCAGGGCCGGCCCTAGTTTGGACTTGGATGGGAGACCACCAGGGAAGGCCAGGGTTGCTACGCAGAGGCAGGCAAGGGCAAGCCACCTCTGCTGGTCTCTGGCCGTAAGAGCCCTACAGCCCAGGGTCACCATAAATCAGCTGCGACATGACAGCGCTTTCCCCTCCCACCGTGGTGGACGAATGGCGGTGAAAGGGTTTGTGGGCTCCCCCCTCTCCTCCTCCTCTCTGTCCAAGACACTTCCAGCTGGGAGGCCAGCCACTCACATCCGAGAATCTTGGCAACTCCCTTGATGGAGCAGAGATAAGGGCCCCGCGATGACGTCCGGGCCTTTCCCCAACGCTGCTCGGCCTCCCTCTTCCTCCCAGATGACACGTTTGAAGTCCAGTCCCGGCTGGCTCCAGACAGCAGGCCGTTCCTTCCTCGCTCTCCCCTTGCCCTGGCTGGAGTGCTCTGTTTGCACCCCCCCCCCCAGCTTATAGCCTCTCCCTATGGCTACTTTGATCCAGAGCCCCTGGAGGTTAAAATGAGAGAGGAAAAGAAACTCTGCACCGCCTTTGAGAAGAAGGAAGGCAGCCGGGCCAGATAAAGTGGTCCGGGAAGTGAGGCTTGGAGGCCCTGTGTACACAAACCGTGATCCTGAGCCGACTTGGGCGGGTGCACACTCGCCCCTGCCCTGCTCCTGGGCCTGCGTCATCAAGGGGTTCATTCGTACCCCGCGAAAGTGGCGAAAGGGCCCTTGAGGGAGCTGACTCACGGCCCGATGAGCAACAGGGCGAGCCTGGGCTCCCTGACGTCCTGCAAATCCTTTCTCACTCCCCTGGCAGCTCTTCTGCAGGCACCCGGCAGGCTTTGGAGGGCAGCGGATGGGGTGGGGTTGCCAGCTTCCAGGTAGGGCCTGGAGATCTTCTGGAATCACAACTGATTTCCAAAGACCAGTCCCCCTTGTTGTTGTTGTTGTTGTTGTTCAGTCGCACAGTCAAGTCTGACTTTTCGCGACCCCATGGACCACATCACACCACGCCCTCCTGTCTTCTGTCGTGCTCCGGAGCTTGCTGAACTTCATGTCCGTTGCATCGATAACACTGTCCAGCCATCTCATCCTTTGCCGTCCCCTTCTTCTTTGACCTTCAGTCTTTCCCAGCATCAGGGCCTTCTCCATTGAGTGCTCCCTTCTCATTTGGTGGCCAAAGTATTTGAGCTTCAGCTTCAGGGTCTGGCCTTCCAGGGAACAGTCAGGGTTGATTTCTTTTAGGGTTGACTGATTTGGTCTCCTTGCAGTCCACGGGACTCTCAACAGTCTTCTCCAGCACCAGAATTTGAAAGCATCTGTTCTTCGGCGCTCGGCCTTCCTTATAGTCCAACTTTCGCAGCCATACATTACTACTGGGAACACCATCGCTTTGACCAGACAGACTTTTGTTGGCAGGGTGATGTCTCCTTATTATGCAGTCCCCCTTAGGGCTGCCAGATTTGGGGATGGAGTGGGGCACTCAGAGATTAGGTGAGAGAAAATTACAGGAAATAAATTAAACAAAATATATGTATTTGTTACAAAGCACACTAAAACCCTGCTTTAAAAACAGAGGCACGTTCTGCCCGTGAAGTAGCAGATATCTGAAAGAAGAAGTCCTGAATCTATATAACGTGATACGATTCAATATCTCTGGGTTAAGAGCCTCGAACCAATAAGACAGCCAGGACCAGCGATTCAATATTCCTAGGTTGATAACCTTGAACCACATTTGGGAATGGAGGACGGGGACCTCACTGGGGTGGAAGGCCACAGCATCCACCCTCCAGAGCAGCCATTTTCTCCAGGGGAACTGATCTCTGTCATTTGGAGAGGAGCTGTAATTCCAGGGAAATTTCTTCTGGAGAAAATGGCTGCTTTGGAGGGTGGAATCCAGGGCACCACATCCTGCTGAGGTCCCTCTTCTCTGCAAAACCCACCTTCCCTAGGAACCACCTGCAAAGTGCCAGTTGGCAACCCGAACGGGACAGGACAAACGACGGCTGACACCCGTGATGTGATGGGACTTGTGGTTCCACATTCTCAAGGGATTCCTTCTGTCCCCCAGACCAACGGAAAGAGTCCAAGGACCTCTGGAAGGGCAAATGAAATTGCTGAAATGTAGCCCTGACCTGGATAGCCCAGGCAAGCCCGACCTCGTCAGATCTCGAAAGCTAAGCAGGGCAAGTACTTGGAATGGAGACCTCCAGAGAATACCAGGGCTGGGATGCAGAGGCAGGCAATCAAGCCACTTCTCTGAATGTCCTCTGTGCCCCAGAAGGAGTCGCCAGAGGTCTCCAGGACTTCCAGGCACGGACACAGACAGACACACACACACACCCTGTGCAAAAATACCCCCCCCCAAAAAAATAAATAAATTGCTGAAATGATTTAAAAATGAAAATAACAGAAGGGACCAGTGTTCCCTCTCAGCTGAGTTAGTGTGAGCTAGCTCACACCTTTTTGTCTTAGCTCAGGATGGATGGCTCCAGAGCTCCAGCCAAATCGCCCACTCACAACTTTAATGCCAGTAGCTCACAAAGCAGAATCTTTGCTCACAAGACTCCACAGCTGAGAGGAAGTATTGGAAGGGACTACCCAAACCCCTGCTCCCATGGATTAAGATCTACTTGTTCTTTTAGAGTTGAAGATGGTGCCCCAGGGTTGCCAGCCTCCCTGAACTACAGCTTAACTCCAGGCAACAGAGATCAGTTCCTCCGGGAGAAAAAATGGCTGCTTTGAAGGACGGATTCTTATGACACCATACCACACCGAAGTCCCTCCCCTTCCTAACCTCACCCCCAACTCTCCAGGCCTGCTGTCTGGCTGAGAGACAGTTCGGTGTACTGGTTAAGAGCAGCGGACTCTAATCTGGAAGAACTGGGTTTGTTTGGTGTTTTGTTTTTATTTATTTATTTATTATTATTATTATTATTTGGAGAACCGAGTTTGATTCCCCACTTCTCCACATGCAGCTGCTGGTGTGACCTTGGGTCAGTCACAGTTCTCTTGGAGCTGTTCTAGCAACAGTGGTTCTTGAAAGAGCTCTCTCAGCCCCACCTACCTCACACAGGCAAAAGGAATCCTTTGAAAGGCATGTGAGGAAGCCAAAGAGCCACCCGTGGACCACCAGAAGCAGACCTAAGCTGACTCTACGTCCTCACCAGACTATTCATTTCTTTAATTCATTTGTACCCTCCCTTCCTCCCCAGTGAGGACTCCAAAGCAGCTTCCATCCTTCTCCTCTCCTCCATTTCATCCTCACAACAGCCCTGCAAGGTAGCTTAGGCACGGCCCAAGGTCATCCAGCAAGCTTCCCTGGCACCACTGGGGATTCGAGGCCGGCTCTCCCAGATACTAGTCTGACACTCTTAACAGTTACACCACACTGACTCTCATACGCTAGTGTTCATGTGCTTTCGGGGGGGGGGGGGGATTCACGCACGCAGCTGCCCCCACCTGCAGGATGCAGTTCAAGAACAGCTCAACCGCTTCTTTCTGCTCTACGGCCTCTCTGCACCAGGACTGGAAAAACGATTCTTGGTGCCTCCTCCGTCTTGGCCAGGAAGCCCCATGGGAATACGGCGACCCAATTAGAAGTGATTCATACCCACTCGCATATTAGGTATGCCTTACCAAAGGTGGTTCCCCCCCCCCCTCTCCATCTGGTTCTTTCCCATGTGAGTAATGGGGAATCTCTGATTTGTGTTGTTAATAATGCCATTGACCCATCTGCTCCGTGGCTTATCCGGCACGTATTGTTGAACCGGGCCGCCTGTGACTCATCCGCTCTTCCTCAGGTGGTGAGTAAGGCCCTTGGCTTATCTAAGCGTGTCACGCCGTCCGGACTCATGAATGACCAGCCCACGCATCAGACAATGGCCTCAGCATTCCTCAGAGGTGGTGACAGGTGCCAAAGGGGGAAGAGAAGGCCGAGAACCGCCAATCCAAAACACGTCTGTGATTCAAAACCACACACACACACACCATTTAGAACCTTTCACAGGCGGAGAGCAAATGCAGAGGAGACACCAAGCAAACTTGGACTTGCAAATGTATTGGTAATCTTAGGACTCTGCCCGGCCTCGGGGGCATTTTTAAATCTGTTTTGATTACTCATCTGCCTTTCCATTGGATACATTTAAATACCTTTGCATATCTCCAAGCCCTTACCGTAGCTGCCTATCTTGAGATACCTGAAACAGCGCAAGATGTGATAAATAGGGTTGCCAGCCTCCAGGTGGGGCCTGGGGATCTCCCGCTTTTACAATTGATCTCCAGCTGACAGAGATCAGCTCCCCTGGAGAAAATGGCTGCTTTGAAGGGTGGACTCTATGGCATTGTACCATGCTGAGGCCCCTCCCCTCCCCAAACCCCACCTCCTGGCTCCACCCCCAAAGTCCCCAGGTATTTTTCAACCCGGACTTGGCAACCCTAGTGATAAATGAAACTCATGATATGCTGGAAGGAAAAGATGTCCTTCATGCACACTTTTCCTTTCCCATTGCAGTAACACACTGGAGACAAGACAGCCTGTGAATCCAGGGAGGACAGACCTTATGTTTCTGGGGGCTGCGTAATTTGATCCGAGTGCCTTGTGTTCCCTCTGAGCTGAGTCAGTGTGAGCTAGCTCACAGTTCTTTAGTCCCCGGCTCACACATTTTATCTCAGCTCAGGAAGGATGGCTTCAGAGCAGACTAATTTATGTAGTAGTCAGATCACCTGCTCGCAACTTTAATGCCAGGAGCTCACAAAGTAGAATTTTTGCTCACCAGACTCCACAACTTAGAGGGAGCTGAGAGGGAGCATTGCTCACAACCAGGGCTTTTTTTGTAGAAAATGCCCAGCAGGAACTTATTAGCATAATAGGCCACACTCAACAGCACAAACACATTAGCATATTAGGCCATACCCCTGACAGCGCTGCTCCCTCCCAGGATAGGGTTGCCAGCCTCCAGGTGGGGCCTGGGGATCTCCTGCTTTTGCAACTGATCCCCAGCTGACAGAGATCAGCTCCCTTGGAGATAATAGCTGCTTTGGAGGGTGGATTCTAGGGCATTGTTCCATGCTGAGGCCCCTCTTCTCCCCAAACCCCGCCCTTTCCTGGCTCCTCCCCCAAAGTCTCCAGGTATTTTCCAATCCAGACTTGGCAACCCTATCCCAGGATCAGCTTCCCCAGGTTTCCCCTGGCTTGCCGGGCATATGGGAAACCCGAGGAGGGGAGGCAGTTTAAACTTCCCCGGGTGCTCCGCAGCTTGTGAGGCGCCTGGGGAACCTGGGGGGGGGGGGAGGCTGTAGGTGTGGCCAACTCAGAAGCCAGCCGGAGCTCCGTTCCTGTGCGTTCCTGCCCAAAAATAGCCCTGCTCACAACCCAGGTTTAAGTCCCAGGCGAGTGGCGCTGCAGGAAGTTATCCCTCCCCTTCCCCAGCCTTTCTAGGAGCTCTTTCCACACCAGCTCACTGACTCAGCAGTTGGCAGGATTTCTCCCTCCAAACAGCCTTGAGCACCTCCCCTCCCGTACAGCCCCAGTGCCAGTCCAAATGCCTGTCCCTTCCTTGTCTCCCTCAGACCACACTCAGGCTGGCCAACAGAGACATTTGTGCAGGTGGAAACTGGCTACCTGGCAAGTGTCTCTTTGAATCAGAAGCAGACGGTCCAAAGCTCACAAAACCTTCTCAATGGAGGCCCTGTTTGCCATCTTGCGCATATGAAAATCCCTGTTATGAACATCAAATGCTTGGGTAAACAGCGGCCACCTCGGCAGGCTGTGGTTTCTGGGGCAAGCCAGCCGCCTGGGCTTTAAAGACTCGGCAGCCAAAAGGAAAAGAAGCCCAGAATTATATTGCGGTGTTTAGGTCTCCATTCTGACTTGCGGAGACCCAAAGCAGGCCACGCAGCCTTCTGTCTACTCTAGCCAATAAGAAGGAGTGATAGAAGGGGAAGGGAAAGCCTTGTAGAAAGTCCTAGGTTCAGTCCCCCACTCCCCCCCAGGGCATCTCCAGTTAAAAGCATCGTGTAGTGTAGGAGGTGATGTGAAAGAACTTGGTCTGAAACCTGGGAGAGCCCCTGCCAATTTGAGTAGACAGTACTGATCTTAACAGGCCAGTGGTCTGATTTCAGTCAAAGGCAGCTTCTTCTGTTCAGAATGGTGAGCTGGGAGGACACTCTTGTTTCTGTAGTCCAAGCTGTGAATTAAAGACCTGAAGGAACTTCCAGATACTCCTCCCATGTCCAACGGAAAACAACAATCCAAATAAGAAGGAAGGAAGCCTTTAAAAAAAATTCATTTTTTAAAAATAGGGTACAGGGGGAAAAGATGGGGCTGCGGTGGCTCAGAGGTTAAGGTGCCGAGCTGCAGACCAGAAGGTCTGTAGCTCGGCAGTTCGAGACCCAAGTGCCATCTGACGGAGTGAGCTCCCGTCTCTGGCCCCAGCTCCGGCCAACCTAGCAGTTCGAAAGCAATTAATTGCAAGCAGGGGTCCTTTCGTAAAAAAAGAGGTGCAGGAGCTCATTAGCATAACTTATTTGCATATGCCACACCCCCTGATATCACCGGAAGTGTCAGAAGGCCACACCCACCGCTCAGGCTTCACCCCAAAAATCTCCAAGGTATTTCCCAACTCAGAGCTGGCAAGCCTATCTGATGGCACACGTGGGGGAAAACAAACAAACTACCCATGTCATGTAAAGAGGGGGGATGCCAGGGTACCAGGTCAATATATTTTTATTCTCCTTGGCATTGATAGCTGAGGTGCTTTGAGTGTTCCTTTTCTGTTTGACTGGCAGTCTTCCTCTCTGTTATAGTTGACTGTGGGTTTTATATCACTGGCATTTAGTGTTATTTTTGTCAGCCACAACAAGGTCACTTTCAGAGAGGAAAAGCAGGTTCAGTCAGCTGAACCTCTGCAGTGTATTGGTCCCCTTTTCATTGTGCCCCCCCCCCCAGTTGCTTAACTAGCTAACCAGCTCTGGGCAAGGTCTATTTGGTTATCAGTAAACCTTGGAAGACCACTGCTTGGAGGCAACATAAAGTTCTGCGGAGCAGAAAAAATTGCTCCCTATTAAAAAGTGCCCAAGCTAGCCTGATCTTGTCAGATTTTGGAAGCTAAGGAGGGTTAGCCCTGGTTAGTATTTGGATGGGAGACCTCCCAGGAATACCAGGGTTGTGACGTGGAGGCAGGCAATGGCAAGCCACCTCTGAAGGCATCCTGCCTTGAAAACTGTAGGGGGTTGCCATAAGTCAGCTGTGACTTGCTGGCACTTTCTGCCACCATTAAAAAGATATTAAATAGCTGTTGTTTGAGAATTTCTTTTTTTACCAGATTGTATACTTGGTATTTAGGAACAGCTGTTCACTATACATATGTAACAGAGGATTGCGGTCAGTTTTAGCACACCATTTAGCCTTTTATCAATATTCCATTAATACAATCAAAGCTGTCCAGAAACCAGGCTAAATGCAGCTGTTCAGTTCAGAGGTGTGACTTCTGGCTCCTTAAATTTCCCAATTAGGGATGCCAGCCTCCGGGTGGGGGGGGGGGGACCTCAGGAACCCCTGGCATTACAGCTTATCTCCAGACTACAGAAATCAGTTCCCTGGAGAAAATGCATGCTTTGGTGGGAGGACTCGAATCAAGGGCGTAGACTTTCCATCCCCCCCCCTCAGGTCTTTCCCTCCTCCTCCTTCCCCACAGGAACAAATAACTTCACCTGGAAAAGGGTGGGGTGGGGTGGAGAGACTGTACTTTCCCTACAACTGTGAGAAATCACTGGCTGGCTGGGATTTAGTCACAATATTGTTCTAAGGAGCTGGGGGGGGGGAGACCATGTGCCATTGCTCCTCTATCCCTTTACCTGCTTCTAAGTCAATGCAATCAAGGAGGGGAGAGCAAAGAAAATGACAGGACTGGCCTCCCTTCCCCTCCCTTGTTTCAGCTCCAAGAATGAAGGGATACTGAGGTGATGCCAAATGTCCAAAACCTTCTTGGTGGGGGAAGCATTGCTTCATGGCGGGCAACCTGGGCCCCACTCTCATCCCCTGAAAGGTATGCATGGTCAGCCCTGGCTAATATTTGGATGGGCGACCTCCAAGGAATACCAGGATCATGATGCAGAGGCAAGCAAAAGCAAAACCACCTCTGAATGTCTCTTGCATTGAAAACCCTAGCTGTGACTTGACAGCAACAACAGCAAATATACATTAATATAGACCTCAGACCCAGATAATTTCTCCAAGGGACTTTGTGAATCTTTCTGTACAGTGCCACCCTATTGCAGAAAGCTGGGAGTCTTCCTGACCTCAGCCATGCTGTTGCACAAGGTGGGGGCCGCCAAGAAGGCACCCTTGGACTGGCAGTTGTTGATTCTGCCCATGGGGGGGGGGGCCTGCAGGAGTTCCTGCTGCTCAGATGAGCAAAGTTGTCATGGCAGAGTGTAAGGGAAGAAAAGAGCAAGAGTCCAGCAGTACCTGAAAGACTCACAAAATTCGTGGCAGGGGAGGAGCTTTCCTGACTCAGTCACAGCTCAGGAGTTTGTAAACTGCTCTGAGATTCCAAGTGAAGGGTGGAGTATAAATCCAATCTCTCCTTCTTCCAGCACAACTGACTTATTTCCCCCCATGACTTACTTGAGACCCTGCTCAGAATCTGGCTGAAAAGCTTTTTTTCTCCTGTTGCAGAACTGAAACCCTCCCTCGTCTCTTTGGCCATTCAAATAGCAAAGCCCCCTCTCCCCAGCCCTGGAAAGGACTTTTCCTCCCACCTCTCTAGGAAGCAGCTCTCGCACCATTTAACCCTTACAATGCTGCAGTTCCCCTGGCAGCGTCACCCCATGCAAAGTTACTGGCAGGCAGCCTTGTCGAACCTACATGGAACAGATATTTGCCATTGCATTTCAAAACTATGTAATAAGAACTTCCCATTTAAAAAAAAAGTACACAACAGCCTGCATTTCTCTCACCAGCAGGGAGGGACTGAAGGCTTATCTCCCCCACCCCTTACTTGCTTGCCAGTAAACCTGCAAGGGATCCAGCTGAAGGGCTTTCCCCCCTCCAGTTGCAGTCTGCAACCTCAGCTGAGGATTCTCTCAGAACTCTTTCCGCCTTTGGGATGGTGTCAGGGACCCAGAATTAAACTTTGTTGGTCTTAAAGGAGCCCCTGGACTCAAATTTTAGAGCTCTGTAAGAGCTCCCCCTAGCTCCGGCCCCAACGGAGCCCTGATTGCAAGTAGTAAATAGGTACCACTTCGGTGGGAAGGTAACAATATTCTGTGTGCCTTGGCGTTTAGTCATGCCGGCCACATGACCATGGAAACATCTTTGGACAGTGGTTTGGCTTGGAAACAGAGATGAGCACCACCCCCTAGAGTCGGAATCGACTGGCTTTTGAGCAAGGGAAATCTTTACCTTTACTGAGAAAAAAAGGGTATAAGGTGAAATACAGAATAAAGGTGAGGCACTTTTTTACAAATCTTGAAGACAATATTTTAAAAATGGATTACTAAATGTAAGTAAATCATTATAATATTACACAAATAGCACTATTCTGCTGAAATATGTTTTCACAATTCCCAGTCTAAAAACAGAAATTATAAGGAAGGATATATAAACCAATTCTCTCAATATTTTATGTAATGAAGGAAGGAAGCCTTGAATGGACACTCGGATGTCTTCCATCAGTCTCCATCTAGACCACTTATAGACAAAAAGGCATTGTTACAGACATGATAGATACCCCAAGTGGGGTAAACATTTCTCCTTAGCATGTAGTGCCAGGGTTAAGTATCAATTATTCTTGGATATGTCTAAGGTCGAAAGTGGCAAGACTTTGCCTAGAAGTGGGCCTAGAAGTAGCTGAACTCCAAGTACAGAGTAAGTACTAGGGCTGCCAAGTCTTGAAAACTCACCGGCGAGGGGGAGTCCTCCTCTCACCGGGAGTTTCTTCTGGCACGCACGCACCCATCGATGTCTCCAGAAGTGACGCAGCACGTTTGGGGGCGTTGCCAGGGCGACGCTCTGGCAATCGCCCCAAAACTCTATGATATCAACTCTATGATATCATAGAGTTTTGGGGCGATTGCCAGAGCGTCGCCCTGGCAACGCCCCCAACGTGCTGCGTCACTTCCGAGGCCGTCATTACATCATCCTCGCTGGATGACGTTGGGGGCGGGGTTCCCCCCGCCAGCCAAATGCTGGCCAGCGGATTGGGAACCCCTTTAGCGGGGGATCCCCCACCCCCTGGGCTGACTTGGCAGCCCAGGTAAGTACTGAAGGTGGACCTCCTATTTGAGACACAGAAAATGATACAAATATACAGGGCGTTTTTTGTAGAAAAAACCCAGCAGGAACTCATTAGTATAATAGGCCACGCCCAATAGCAGGAACTCATTAGCATATTAGGCCACACCCTGACAGCACAGCTCCCTCCCAGGATCAGCTTCCCCAGGAGCCCCACGGCGGCGGGGCACCTGGGGAACCCGAGGAGGGGAGGC
The DNA here is from genome assembly GCA_029233225.1 of Lepidodactylus listeri. Lineage (NCBI taxonomy): Eukaryota > Metazoa > Chordata > Lepidosauria > Squamata > Gekkonidae > Lepidodactylus > Lepidodactylus listeri. Next base: position 4,585,238 of record JARCFY010000021.1, on the reverse strand, counting down.
AGTTTAAACTGCCTTCCCTCCCTGGAACGGCTTGCAAGGTACCTGGGGAACCTGAGGGGAGGGAGGCTGTAAGCGTGGCCAACTCAGAAGCCAGCCGGAACTCCGTTCCTGTGTGTTCCTGCCCAGAAATAGCCCTGCAAATATATTCTGCTTGCTTTCTGGAACTAATACTGGTGGCTTCTCTGGGGACTTTGGGCACTGAGCGGGGGGTCACTGGGGGAAGTCGGGTGGGGAGGTAGCTGTGAATTTCTGGCCTTGTATGGAGGTAGGACTTGTGGTCCCAGCCCGTTCTATGTTTCTATGGCTCAGTGACCCCAGTTGCTTCCATCTCCCAGGGCTTTAATCACACAAGTTCCTAAATTTTGACTGGTGGTAGCCATAAGGCCTTGCTTTCTACTTTCCAGAGGAGAACAACGAAGACGGTGAGGGGTCTGGAGACCAAGTCCTGTGAGGAAAGTTTGAAGGAGCCGGGTGTGTTTAGCCTGGCGAGCAGACGACTGAGAGGTGACAGGATAGCCATCTTCAAGTACTTGGAGGACTGCCCTATAGAGGATGGGGCGGAGTTGTTGTTTTCTGTTGCCCCAGAAGGTCAGACCAGAACCAACAGGTTGAAATTAAATTGGAAGAATTTTCAGCTAAACATGAGGAAGAACTTCCTGACAGTCAGAGTGGTTCCTCAGTGGAACAGGCTTCCTCGGGAGGTGGGGGGCTCTCCTTCTCTGGAGGTTTTCAAACAGAGGCTAGATGTTCATCTGACAGCAATGCAGATTTTATGAACCGGCAGATCACAAGAGGGAGGGCAGGAAGAGTTGCATCAATGCTGATCGCCACTTTGGGGTCAGGAAGCAATTTTTCTCCAGGCTGGTTGGGCTGGAGATCCTGGAGGGTTTTTGTCATCTTCCGGTTGTGGAACAGAGGTTACTGCAGGTGTGGAGGGGGTGGTATTTGCGAATTTCCTGCATTGTGCAGGGGGTCGGACTAGATGACCCTGGAGGTCCCTTCCAATTCTATGGTTCTATACTTATCCCCAGGGGGTTTTTTTGTAGAAAAAGACCAGCAGGAACTCATTAGCATAATAGGCCACACCCAACAGCAGAAATGTATTAACATATTAGGCCACATCCCCTGACAGCGCAGATCCCTCCCAGGATTGGCTTCCCCAGTTGCCCCACCGCTGCGGGAAGCCTGGGGAACCTGAGAAGGGGAGGCAGTTTAAACTTCCTTCCCTCCCTGGATCAGCTTGCAAGGCACCTGGGGAACCCAAGGGGGGGGGGAGGCTGTAGGCGTGGCCAACTCAGAAGCCAGCTGGAACTCCCTTCCTGTGCGTTCCTGCCCCAAAATAGCCCTGCTTATCCCACATCAATGCCACCTTGCAGCTGGTAACCTCTGTTATGCCCCAATTTTGGGGGACCTTTGTAATTGCTGTCTCTACTGATGTTGATCAGCCATCAAATGTATCCCTATTATTTGGGGGATATTGTCCTGTTGATCCCCCCTCTGCACAGCTGGCCTGATCGCTTCACAATTAGGGTTGTCAGCCTCCAGGCGGCACCTGGAGATCTCCCACTATTACAATTGATCTTCAGATGACGAATATCCGTTCCCCTGATAAAAAAGGTTGCTTCAGAGGGTGGATTCTCTGGCATTATACCCTGTCATCAGGAGGTCTACCAGCAAGGGCAGAACTACAGAAGCCCTCCCACTGTGCCCCCCCAAGCACCAAGAAGACAGAGCATCACTGCCCCAGACACAAGAACATAAGGGAAGCCCTGTTGGATCAGGCCAGTGGCCCATCCACTCCAACACTCTATGTCACACCGTGGCCAAAACCCAGGGGCCATCAGGAGGTCTACCAGTGGGGCCAGGAGCCCTCCCACTCTTGCCCCCCAAGCACCACTCTTGCCCTCCAAGCATACCTGCCCCAGGCACAAGAACATGTGAGAAGCCGTGTTGAATTAGGTCAATGGCCCATCCAGTCCAACACTGTTACATGGGGGCCAGAACCATCTTGGCAACCTGTTCTGGTCCCCACATGAGAGGAAGGTGTTACTTTAAATGGTATTCCTGCCCCCTGGTATTCCATGGGCAAAGCTACGGGCAGAACTGCCAAGCTCGTTGCCAGCCACTGAACCAAACCCTCTCAGGCCTACTAAAAGTCTCCCCTTCCATTCTGCTAAACAACCAAGCCGGCGTCTCTTCCGCGCCACGCTCTCCTTCTCTTCAGAAGTACGGATGGTGAGACAGGCCCACCAATTGTTGCTTGAATCGAATCTCTCCACCTCAGCGGTGTCCTTGAGAAGCACATCGCAACTGGAAGAGAAAAGAAAACCAGCCTCAGATGGGGGACAGAAGTCGAGTTCCACGTTTAAAGGCATGGTGCCCCTTGGGTTGCTCCGGCCTTCAGTTCCCTGAGCGAAAGGTTAATGAACCAGCTGCAGCCATGAAACCGGAGAAGGCTAGAGGGAAGACTTTCACCAAGCTGACTTCTGGCAACCCCTAGTGGAGGAAGAAGAGGAGGAGGAGGAGGAGGAGGAGGAGATTGGATTTATACCCGGCCCTTCACTACCCGAAGGAGACTCAGAGCAGCTTACTATCTCCTTCCCTTCCTCTCCCCACAACAGACACCCTGTGAGGGAGGTGAAGTCAAAGGGATGTTCAGAGATGGCGTGCCATCACCTGCCTCTGTGTCACAACCCTGGTATTCCTTGGAGGTTACCTTTCCAAATACTAGCCAGGACTGGCCCTGCTCAGTTTCCGAGCTCTGACAAGATCGGGCTTGCCTGGGCCATCCAGGTCAGGGTACTCGTCTGACACACTTAACCAACAGACCACACTGGCTCTCTTCTTGGCAGATAGATTCAGGTGGGGAGCCCTGTTGGTCTGAAGCAACAAAACAAAGTTTGAGTCCAGGGGCACCTTGGAGACCAACCAAGTTTAATGCTGGTATACCCAGAATGGTGAAGGAGAAGAAGAAGGAGAAGAAGAAGAAGAAGGAGAAGAAGAAGAAGAAGAGAAGAAGAAGAGAAGAAGAAGAAGAGAAGAAGAAGAAGAAGAAGAGATTGGATTTATACCCCGCCCTCCACTCACTTGTAGTCTCAGAGCAGCTTACAAACTCCTTCCCCTTCCCCTCCCCACAACAGACACCCTGTGAGGTAGGTGGGGCTGAGAGAGCTCTTTCCCAAGCTGTCCTTGAGAGAACAGCTGGTACAGAGCTATGGCTTGCCCAAGGTCACCCAGCAGCTGCAAGTGGAGGAGTGGGGAATCAAACCCGGTTCTCCGAGATTAGAGTCCGCGCACTTCACCATTACACCAAACTGGCTTGGTTGGTCTTAAAGTCGCCACTGGACTCAAGCTTTGTTCCACCTCTTCTTTGCTGTTATGGAGGGCTGTTGACCACCCACTTGCTTCTGTTGTCCCCCTCAGTTCCGTGGGTCTCTCAGCCCTTTCTAAAGCGCTGCCCGGAGACACCTCACCGCAGGGAATGTTTTGATGACCCCCAACAGGCCCAAGAGTGTTCTTGCGCTTTGGCTGCCGGATAACACCAGAGCTCGAGGCAGCAGCCTTGAGAAACAAAGGCCGCTTGAAGGCAGCCTCCCCGAAGGGCGTCTCAACCGGGGAGCCTGTGTCAAGGCTGGAGAAGTGAAGGGTCCGTGCCCAGCGCCAGCTGAGACCACAAATGAGGCAGGCAGCTGTCTGTGGGCGAGAAGGAGGCCTTTGAGTCGGCAGCACACGGGGAGCTCCCAAATGCGGCTCTGGACAAGGGAAGGGCTGGTTCTCTGAGACCTTCACGGTGGGATTCGGTGGAAGACGGAGAGGGGAAATATCTCCGCAGCCATGTCTTCCAGTCTGTTAAGGTGCCCTTGCTGCTGGAATAGGGTTGCCAACTCCCGGATGAGGAATTCCTGGAGATTTGAGGGTGGGGTTTGGACACAGGGAGATTTGGGGAGGGAGGGAGGGACTTCGGCAGGCAGTAATGCCAAAGACCCTTGTTTTATTTTTGTATACCCCACTTTCCCTCCCAATGAGGACCCAAATCAGCTTACATCATTCTCTTCTCCTCCATTTCCCCCCTCACAACAACCCTGCAAGGCAGGTTAGGCTGAGAGGGTGTGACTGTCCCAAGGTCACCCAGGGAGCTTCCCTGGCACGAGTCATAATTCGAACCTGAGCTGCCCAGATCCTGAGCCATCACTCTAACCCCCTCACCTCTAAAGCAGCCCTTTTCTGCAGGGGAACTGATCAGTGTTGTCTGGAGAGAGCTGTAATTCTGGGAGGTCTGCTGGGCTCACCTGGAGAAGGCAGGGGGAGGGGGAACAACGGAGGAGAAGGTGTTGAGTGGTGCTGGGTCGTGGTACTTTATAAAGACCCTGACCTGGATAGCCCAGGCTCGCCCAATCCCATGAGGTCAGGGAAGCTAAGCAGGGTCAGCCTTGGCTAGTATTTGGAAGAGCGACCTCCAAGGAACACCAGGGTCATGATGCAGAGGCAGGCAAGGGCAAACCACCCAGGCCCGTAGCCAGGATTTTGTGGCTTGTGGGGCAAGTTTTTTTCCTGGTAGAGCTGAAGTTCTCAGTGCAGAAAGAAAAGCCAGAATTCTGAGGATTATGACTCAGCTACTCTTCTCTCTCTGGTCTTCTCAAGCTGTCTGTTCCACATAGGTGTACTTATACTAGTAATCACCCTTAGCCTATTAACCGCTCAGCCAATAGAAAGCTGTTGCCAGGATAGATCTCTAAATTGCAAGCTGTCAAACACTTTAGATGACAGTTCTCAGCCACTGCAAGTTAATCACTTCTGCCAGCCGAAGCAACAATTCTGAGAACAAACTGGCAGGTGGGGGTGATGACTTCTGTAGTCAAGAAAGCTAACACTTAGGCAGAAAAAAATCTCTTAAAGGAGACTAACATCTTGACACAGAGTTAGAGGGGATCCTAGAGGTCACCAACTCAAACCCCCTTGCTCAGTTCGGGAATTAGTCAGCTACAGCAGTGTTTTTCAACCACTGTGCCGTGGCACACTGGTGTGCCGCGAGATATTGTCAGGTGTGCCGCTGGATTTTTTCAATGAAAGAAATGTGCCTTCCGGGCTGACCTTCCGGGACGCGTTTGCGCATGCGAGAAAGAACAGTGGCGCGGTCTCGCTGATTCCGCTCGCACGCTCTGTGGCCGGCCTGAGGTAGGGTGATTTGCACCAAGACATTCCAGTAAACATGAATATGTTTGATGGTAACAGCTAGCTGTTTCTGTCAGGGTGGGGTTCAAATCAGTAACTGTCCCTCAGCGAAGAGTGGGTGTACTGTGCTTCTCTTCAAATCACTTCTGGTCAGCGGAATGCCGGTCACATAAGAGTAAGAGTTTAAACTCTCTATTTGAAAAACTTTAGCAGAATCGCAGTATTAAAATACATCCACCTTATATTTCTTCTGAAACTCAGGTCAATGTTATGGGAAGGAGCCATTACACTTTGGATCTGTAACTTGCGATTTCAAGTTGAGTGGCTATTACGTGTATTTGTGATACTGTCATAGTTAATACTTGAGCTGAGGCAACTCATGACCCATTTATCTTGTATTTCAGTGTTTTCCAACCACTGTGCCGTGAGATATTGTCAGGTGTGCCGCGGGATTTTTTCAATGCAAGAAATGTGCCTTAGCTCGAAAAAGGTTGGAAAATACTGAGCTACAGCACCCCACTCTGTTTAAAGGAGAGTATGCCTTTTAAAAAATGTTTTTAAATGATTGAAAAAAGTTTCTGCAGGAGAAATTCTTGTGGGACTATGCCTTTAGGAACGGGGGCAGAGCCCCCAAAAGCCCCACCATAGCTATGGACCTGAAACCACCTCTGAAATGTCTTTTGCCTTAAAAACAAGTCTAGCTCACCACCTAGTGGTGCATAGCGCTAACAGAGCTAGAACTTCTGGCTGCCAGACAATCTTAGGATCTCCTGGCTATTCTACACACAATGCCATACGATAATTATTATTACTTTATAAAGAGAAGAGTGTTTACCATTTGTTATTCATTTAGCATTGTCAAGCATTTAGATGCATTCCTATACCAGGGAACTCAGCCGTGCAAAGGAATGAACTTATATCCACTCCTTTTAGTGGGTACGCTCGAGGAAATCAATATAGGGCAAAGCAATTACACCCGATCAATAGAATTCTGGTGCTGATGAACACAGTGATCTACTATAATGATCTGTTAATGTACACAAATACTTATGTCCTTGGATGGGATTTGCAAAAAAAACCCAACGCCAAACTCAAATGTTTTTTTTAGTGTCTTGTATGAAAGCAAGTGTTGCCAGTTTCACAAGGAGCAAAAAGATGTTTGTTCCCCCCCTATTTCAGTCCCTTTTCTTCAAGCTGCCGAGTTTCATCAAGCCAAATGAGTTCATTTCAAGATAGGGAGACACCATTCAAAGAAATAAAATAGGCACGACAATTATTTCTTCAACGGCAGGTTTTTAAACTTAAAAATAGGCACAAGGATTTTTGGAGGCATAAAATACATTTGTGTTGTTATTGCTGGGACACCCCAAACCCAAGTATTTAATATTCCAAGTTTCAGATTGAAGCCAAGAGTTAGAGCTAGGGGCAGGCATGAACTGGGAAAACGTGGACCTCCCCCAATGCTCCTCTACATGCTTTCCAAGTTATGTGCAGATTGGATTTAGGGGGTCTGAGTTATGGCCCCCCAAAGAAGATGCCCCCCCAAAAGTGCTTTTGGGGGAAACGTCAGGGGCAGGTTCAAAAGTGTATGGAATGGACCACACAACCCAAATGCACAGGGAACCTCACCCTGCCTTTGAAGTTTAATAAACGTTTTGATTGAGCAGAGACAGTCTGTCTGGAAGTATACCCATTCACGAACTGCCACAAGTTGCTTGAAAGTTCATGGACAGTCTGTGCCAGTTGACCTGCCGTGAACTTCAGTTCGCAAACCACAACCGGCCAAAATTCATGTCCGTCCCTGGTTAGAGCTGGCACACACTGAATGCCTGTGTCATCCTGGTAAGAGCATTTTCCTCTGGTCCTTGGAGAGATAATCTGCAGAAGCAGAGGTCCGTTGGAGCAGGAGCGCACAGGAGCACAGCTCCGGGAGTGAGGAGACCAGGGGGCGGGCACATGACCAAGCCCCGCCCCCTCCTCAGCTTCCCCGAGCAGTGCAGAGGCGCAGCGCCCCAGGGAAAGCCCTGCTAGGGTCTTTATTGTTTTTAATGTTTTGTTTTAATATTGATAATTTTATCATTGTTCCTTTTATGACTGTGTGCTGCTTTTCCAGAGACTTGCTCAAGGTGGCATATAAATTTTCTAAGGATACCATTTTTTATCTGGGCACATGGCACATAAGTACTGGAGAAATTTCACCAACCCTTCAGCAGCTTCCACCTTATCAGTTTGGTGTAGTGGTCAGGAGTTGGGCTCTAATCTGGGAGAACCGGGTTTGATTCCCCACTCCTCCACATGCAGCTGCTGGTGTGACCTTGGGCCAGTCACAAGTCCTCTCAGAGCTGTTCTCTCATGAGCAGTTCTCAAAAGACCTCTCTCAGCCCCACCTACCTCGCAGGGTGTCTTGCTGTGGGGAGGGGAAGGGAAAGGGATGGGTGGTGCACATGTCCTGGGTATCTCAAGTCTACTTGAAACCTGGTGGTTTCAAGGGAGCAGGAAGAGAATGAGGGTGTGTTCTTTATGCTTATTTTTATTGCACAAAGTATTGGATGGGGAAGGGAATGGAGGAAGAGCAGGTCAGTTTCACTCACCTGTGGAGTGGAGCCTGAGGGGTGGGCGTTGCCTTCTGACACACTTCCGGTATGTTAGGGGGTGTGGCATATGCAAATGAGTTATGCAAATGAGTTCCTGCACCTCTTTTTCTACGAAATGACCCCCTGTGCAGAAGTATCCACCAATGAAGCTGAAGTTTTGCACACCAAGCTTCCACTCACTCCTGTATCCGTTGAGAAATAGGATATAGATTCTACCCCCAGTGAATGAAAGAGGCAGGGGAGAGGAGGACACATGAACGCACGGAGCTGCCTTGCCCTGAATCAGATCCTTGCTCGGTCAAGGCCAGTATTGTCTGCTCAGATTGACAACTGCTCTCCAGGGTCTCTGGCAGAGGTCTTTCACATCAGAAACCTTTTAACTGGAGGTGCCGGGGACTGAACCTGGGATCTTCTGCACGCCAAGCAGATGCTCTGCCACTGAGCCACAGCCCCTCTTGACAGCTCTCCAGCGTCTCAGGTCTTTCCCATCACCTCCTGCCTGGTCTTTTCAACTGGAGATGCTAAGTATTGAACCTGGGACCTCCTGCATGCCAAGCAGATGCTCCACCACTGAGCCACAGCCCCTCTTTGCAGCTCTCCAGGGTCCCAAGCAGAGGTCTTTCCAACCACCTACTGCCTGGTCTTTTTAAACTGGAGATGCTGCCGGGGACTGAACCTGGGACCTTCTGCCTGTCAAACAGATGCTCTACAGCTGAGCCACAGCCCCTCTTTGCAGCTCTCCAGGGTCTCAGGTCTTTCACAACACCAGCTGCCTGGTCTTTTTTAACTGGAGATGCTGAGCACTGAACCTGGGACCTTCTGCATGCCAAGCAGATGCTCTACGGTTGAGCCACAGCCCCTCTTTGCAGCTCTCCAGGGTCTCAGGTCTTTCACATCACCTGCTGCCTGGTCCTTTTAACTGGAGATGTCAGAGACTGAATCTGAGACCTTCTGCCTGCCAAGCAGAGGCTCTTTGTGAGACTTCCTGGATAAATTCACCCCACGCAAAGGATCTTAATCAAGACTTTCTTTATTGGGGGAATTTCTTCGGGGTACACTTGCTGAGTTAGTAATGGAGTTGAACAATAGCGTTAGGATAGATATAGTGAGTTCAAACTTGTGTTGTCACACAGGCTCCCCCAATCACCGCCCTGGGGCAAAACCCGCCTAAAAGCGTTCCCAGGCTAAAAAGTGGGAAGACATTAATAGATGACACCTGCAAGAGAAACTAAAAACATGAAACATGTCTGTGTGAAGTTACCAGCAGCCTTGGACAGCGATAACAACCCTGTGAAGCAAGCAAGCAAGGGAAAGGAAGTACATTCCAGCTGGAGGAGGGGGGAGGAGTGGAGTTGTTTCGCTTAGCTCAGCAGATCCCAGCTCCCGCCCTGGAGAGTGGCAGGATTACCTGACACACTGCCCCCTCGAAAACCCTTTCAACCCCCGGGTTTAAGTGGGTAGAGTTTATGGAAGGCACGAATTTTTGCAGAAGCGTTAACATGCTCAGAAGTGACCCATTCATTATATTTGGGGCCAAAGTCTTTCCAGCTAATAAGATAGTATAGGCGGCCCCATTTAACTCTGGAGTCGAGGATTTGTTCTATTTCATAGTGTGGTCCCCCCCCATCAGAAGAGGAGGAGCTGGATGATGAGGTCTCCACGAATTCGATCCAGGGTCCTTCTTTAGTAAGCTGAAATGGAAAACAAGGTGAACATTTTTAAGAGACTTAGGAAGTTCGAGTTCAAAAGTGACAGCACTGATTTTCTTTTTCACTTTGAAGGGCCCTAAATTTTTCCAACCCAATTTACGGCTGGGCTGTAATCCTTTGATGTTTTTGGTAGACAAGTAAATAGACTCCCCTTCTTCCAGAGTCCAACCCAGGTCCCTGCGTTTGTCTGCATATTTCTTATAGTCGTTTTTGGCTGCTTCTAAAGTTTTGGCAATGAGCGGCCAGGAATCACGCAAGGAGTTCCACCAGTCACTGAGGTGGCTGGGGTTTGGCGAAGCGGTGTCTAGGGTTGGTCAAGGGACACTGTCATACCCGATGGTAGCCATGAAGGGGGACACCCCCGTGGAGGAATGTATAGCGTTGTTATAGCTATATTCAGCAAAGGGCAACAATTCTACCCAATAGTCCTGCTGGTAATTGGTATAGCAGTGGAGGAACTGTTCTAGGATTTGATTAACGCTTTTGGTTTGGCCATCAGTTTCGGGGTGGTAAGCACTGCTTATGGCTAATCTGACTCCCAGGATGACCAGGAGCTCCCGCCAGAAGTTGGCAACGAACTGAGTCCCCCATCGGAGATAATTTTCTTTGGAATTCCATGCAAACGGATAATATTTCCCATGAAGCTTTTGGCCATAGCTTTAACTCTGGGAAGTTGTTTGAAGGGGATGAAATGGGCTTGCTAGAGAATAGGTCCACAATCACCCATATGACCGTTTTGCCTTTACTCGGGGGAAGGTCGGTGATAAAATCCATGGAAATGGTTTCCCAGGGACCCTGTGAGGGGGTCTCAAGCGGTTGTAATAGTCCCGGGGTCCCCCCCCCCACCTTTTGCACATCAGACAGATTTGGCAAGTGGAAACATAGTCAGAAACGTCTTGCCGCATGCGGGGCCACCAGAATTGTCTTTGTAAGAGGTTTAAAGTCTTTAAATAACCAAAATGCCCTGCTAGTTTGGCCTCATGTGCTGAGTGCATGATTTCCCCCCTTAAGGTTTTGGGGACGAACAGTTTAGTGCCATGATACCAGCAACCATTAGGATTCTTTGTCATGTTGTCTAGGTTGGTTAAGTTTGCTTCCTCCTCCTGGCTGTAAGCTTTTGTGCATTTCAAAATCCAGTCTGATTGGGCAAGTTCTGTGCGACTATGTGCTTGGCTACGGGTGACCGCCACCCCCACCCCCCAATTGTTCAGGGGTAAACATGGAGTCTATCACAGGTTCTTTTTCGCAGTCATATTGGGAAGGCGTGAGAGGGCGTTCGCCAGCAAGTTAGACTTTCCTGGGAAATGTCAGAGGGTAAAGTTAAATTTGGAAAAGAAATCAGCCCAGCGCAATTGTTTGGTGTTCAAAGTGCGCCGGGTACGGAGGGCTTTGAGGTTTTTATGATCAGTCCAAACTTCAAAAGGAACCCTCACCCCCCCTCTAACCAGTGTTGCCAAGTGGTAAGGGCAAGGCGAATAGCCGCGGCTTCTTTGTCCCACACTGCCCAATTTTTCTCAGTGTCACCAAATTTCTTGGAGACGTAAGCTAATGGGTGTAATTTCCCATCTGTTCCCTCTTGCAGAATAGCCCCCCACATTGCCACATCTGAGGCATCCACCTGCACTATAAACCGTTTGAGTTCGTTCGGGTGGGCTAGGATGGGCTCTGAGGTGAACAGGGACTTTAGTGTCTCGAATGCAGTTTGACACTCAGCCATCCAATGCAGTTTCACCCCTGGTTTAACTGCTTTGTCCCCCTTCCCCTTAATCTTTAAGAGCTCTGTGAGGGGGAGACTACATTCGGCAAAGTTGTTGATGAATGAGCGATAAAAGTTTGCGAATCCTAAAGAACTTTGAAGTTGTCGCCGGGTGCGTGGCACTTCCCAGTCCTTAACAGTTCTCACTTTTGCGGGATCCATTTCTAATCCGCGGGGGGAGATGCGGTAGCCCAGAAAATCAATCTCAGATTTATGGAAGTCCCATTTAGACAGTTTAGCAAAGAGTTTGTGTTCCTTGAGAGTGGTCAGTACTTCCCACACTAGCTGTCTATGGGATTCCTCATCTGGGGAATACAGTAAGATATCATCTAAATAACATAGGAGCCCATTGAAGAGGTGCTTGTGCAACACTGTTAATTAGGTTCATAAAAACGCCAGGGCTATCTTGAAATCCGAATGGCATAACTAAACATTCAAATTGGCTCAGGGGGGTATTAAAAGCAGTCTTATATTCATCCCCCTCATGGATGCGAACCCAGAAATAAGCATCTCTAAGATCCAATTTGGAGAAAATTTCCCTCTTCGCGGCCTCTGCTAGCAAGTCTTTAACAAGGGGTAGAGGGTAGGTGTTTGATGCTGATACGGCGTTTAAGCCTCTGTAATCCGTGCACAAATGCAACGCTCCATCTTTTTTCTTTTGAAATAGCACTGGCGCTGCAAATGAGGATTGGGCCAGTTGAATAAAACTTCGCTGCAAATTTTTGTCAATAAATTTGCGGAGCTCTGCCTTTTTGGAGGGGCTCATCGAACACAGCTTCCCTTTGGGTAGTTTTTCCCCAGGCAACAGTTCAATAGCACAGTCGGTATTCTGATGGGGGGGGGGAATTCATTGGCTTCAGTCTCGCTGAAAACCTCCGCTAAATCCCGGTATGCGGGAGGTATTTGTAATAAATCCTCTGCGGCCACACATGCTTGTGCCTTGGATGGCTCGGTTCCCCAAGCCGCTTTCCAAGTGTGGTGTTGGCACGCCGGGGCCACCCACCAGATCCTTCCTTCACTTCACATGATGTATGGATCCTGTCCACTCAGCCAAGGGCTGCCGAGCACCATGGGGAACTGGGCGTGTGGGGTTATGACAAATGCCTGTTCCTCCCAATGTTCCCCCACTCCCAAAACCACGGGGAGGGTCTCGAAGAGACAAGGCTCTTTCATTTCTGACCTGTCCATTTGCGTGAATCGTAAGGGTTTTTCTAAGGAATTCACACCCACCCCCAGACCATCGACTACCATCGGGCTGATGAGGTAATGGGCACACCCTGAGTCTATTACAGCCTGTACCCTCATATGAGTTCCAGTCTGGGGGGCTACAACTGTTACGACAACATACAACAAAGGGGCAGGAGAGCTCACCACTTTTGGTGCTGGGGAAACAGGGACCTGTTGCTTCACACCCTTTAGCACAGGTCCTTCTCGTTTCCCGCTGGCAAGGGAAGTTCCATGATCGCCACCTTATCCTCCTCGGGAGTCGGCTCCAGTTGCAACACTCGTGGCTTTGATCCCCGGATCACTTTCAGGGGTCAAGAGGTGGTGGGAAGTAGGGTTTTCGGGGTGGCAGCAGGGCAGGATGAAGCGTAGTGCCCGGCTTCGCCACACTGCATGCACAACCCCTTCTTCAATCGTAGGTCATGGATGTCTTTGAGGGGCCCCTTTGAGTTCGCCTTCTGCGCCGAGGGTCCCGATCCCTTGGAACCCTCCATCTCGGCTCACATTTTTATCAGGGTGAAGCGCGATTCAGCTTCTTTGGCTGCCCGAATCCAGGCTGCCAGAGTGATGGGGTTGACATTACGTAACACTGTCTCATACAGGTTCAGATTCATCTCTTGTCAGTAATTTTCCACCAACACTTCCTCAGGCCACCCCCTTATCCTGGCTGTAATTCGTTTGAATGCTGCCGTGTACTCACGGACCAAACCCCGTCCTTGGGTGAGTCTCCTCATCTGGTTCCGGGCTTTTTCTTCGCTCATCGGGTCCTCGTACTGCCTCCAGAGGGCCCACGTGAAGTCTTCAACCCGATCTAGTTCAGGCCCCGGGGTGTGTGTGTGTGTGGAGGCTCATGTACCAGTCAGCGGCTTCTTCTCGCAACTGGGAGCTGATATATCCCATCCGGTTGCCCTCATTTGGGAAGAGGTGGCCCCAGGTTTGCAGGAATCGTCCGGCTTCGATGATAAAAAATTGTAGCTTTGCCGGGTCCCCATTGAACATAGCGGCCAGTAGTTCCTGCGGGACCGGCCGACGATCCACTGGCACTAGGGGTCCTGCCAGGGTCGGTGGCACGGGCACAGGTGTTGGTGGTCCCACAGGAACAAGCTGACCCACCGGGACCTGAGCTGGAGGAGCCTGACCACCAGCCCCTCCAGCGCCGCCTGCTTGAGCATCAACCACCCTCTGGACAATTCCGGGTAGTCCCTCCAGTAAGGCGGTCATCTCTCTCTCTGCAGCAGGTTCTCCATCGCTTCCATGCAGCGATCCACACAGGACCACAAGTCTCCAAACTCAGGTCTTTTGGGACGGCGGGAGTCACGAGATCTCACTCCCTCTCCCAGCTCTCAGCCCAGCTCCGTTTCCAGGGACATTCCCTGTCGAGAGGGGGTTCAGGTCTCGATCGGTTTGGTCCCGAATTGAGTCCACAAGTACCTGGGACTCCTGGGCCGACAATCCACCCACGGGGTGGTGCGAGGGGGCATGGCATCCTCCTCTGTTTATACGGGGACCACCGTGTCCCCTGAGGTTGCCGGGGGCTCACCACCGTCTTCCAACATAGTCAGGAATGGCAGGGCCTCCCCAGAGAGAAAGATGGGGATTACTAACTCTCTGTGAGACTTCCTGGATAAATTCACGCCACGCAAAGGATCTTAATCAAGACTTTCTTTATTGGGGGAATTTCTTCGGGGTACACTTGCTGAGTTAGTAATGGATTTGAACAATAGCGTTAGGATAGATATAGGGAGTTCAAACTTGTGTTGTCACACAGGCTCCCCCAATCACCGCCCCGGGGCAAAACCCACCTAAAAGCGTTCCCAGGCTAAAAAGTGGGAAGACATTAATAGATGACACCTGCGAGAGAAACTAAAAACATGAAACATGTCTGTGTGAAGTTACCAGTAGCCTTGGACAGCGATAACAACCCTGTGAAGCAAGCAAGCAAGGGAAAGGGAGTACATTTCAGCTGGAGGAGGGGGGAGGAGTGGAGTTGTTTCGCTTAGCCCAGTAGATCCCAGCTCCCATCCTGGAGAGTGGCAGGATTACCTGACACTCTTCCACTGAGCCACAGCCCCTCCCCTATTTGTGGGTTGTGGGTTTGCCATGGGCAGAATGAAAAATGTTGTTCCAGTGGTCCTTATAAGACACTGGAAGTGAAACTGTGTCTAGACATTTCCCTTTTCACTCCCAGCGGTGCTTTAGACTTTTGTTTGGGCCCTGTCCTCCCCCATAATAACCTGTGCTGGTGGCTCACAGAAGAGAAGATTTGGGCCCCAGTGAAGGACAACCCTTCGCTTTGGACAGGGAGTCGGCATAAGCAAAGTGTTAAAAACCATCACAATGAAGGATTACTTAAGAACATAGAAGAAGAAGAAGAGATTAGATTTATACCCCGCCCTTCACTCACTTGGAGTCTCAGAGCGGCTTACAAACTCCTTTCCCTTCCCCTCCCCACAACAGACACCCTGTGAGGTAGGTGGGGCTGAGAGAGCTCTTTCCCGAGCTGTCCTTGAGAGAACAGCTGGTACAGAGCTATGGCTTGCCCAAGGCCATCCAGCCAGGTGCATGTGGAGGAGTGGGGAATCAAACCCGGTTCTCCCAGATTAGAGTCTGCGCACTTAACCACTACACCAAACTGGCTCCCATAAGAACGTAAGAGCATAAGAGAAGCCAATGCTGGATCTGGCCAGTGGCCCATCCAGTCCAACACAGCGGGTAAAAACACCAGGTGCTCTCAGGAGGTCCAGGAGTGGGGCCAGGACACTAGAAACCCTCCCACTGTTGCCCCCCCCAAGCACCAAGAAGACAGAGCATCACTTGCCCCAGACAGAGAGTTCCTATCTATACTTTGTGGCTAATAGCCACAGATGGACCTCTGCTCCAGATGTTTATCTAATTCCCTCTTGAAGCTGTCCATGCTTGTAGCCGCCACCACCTCCTGTGGCAGTGAATTCCACGTGTTCATCACCCTTTGGGTGAAGAAGGACTTCCTTTTATCCGTTCTAACTCGACTGCTCAGCAGTTTCACTGAGTGCCCACGAGTTCTTGTACTGTCAGAAAGGGAGAAAAGGACCTCTTTCTCTACCTGCTCCATCCCACGCATAGTCTTGTAAACCTTGATCATGTCACCCCTCAGCTGTCGTTTCTCCAAGTTAAAGAGCCCCAAGTGCTTTAACCTTTTTTATACTTTCTTTAACTTTTATCTGAAGAATCTATTTGTTTGTTTGCTTAACTTATAGGATTGCCAACTCCAGGTTGAGGAATATCTGGAGATTTGGGGGTGGAGCCTGAGGAGGGCGGGGTTTGGGGGAGGGGAGGGACTCCAGTGGGGGGGTACAATGACATCGAGCCCACCTTCCAAAGCAGCCATTCTATCCTGGTGAGCTTATCTGTGTCACCTAGAAATCAGTTGCAATCTCAGGAGATCTCCAGCCACCACCTGGAGGCTGGCAACCCCATTCACTTATGGCCTGCCTCTCTCAAACATGAAATGGATTGGGAAAGCGCAGTAAGGGCAGCACGATATACAGAACAGACCTGGGTTCGAATCCACACTCTGCCATGGAAGCTGTTCGTCCCCCCCCATCCTCCATTTTATCCTCACAACGACAGCCCTGTGAAGTAGGAGCGGCCGAGAGTGGGTGGGTGGCCCAAAGTCACCCAGAGAGCTTCCAGGGCAGAGGGGGGATTCGAACCTGTGCCTCCCAAATCCTAGTCTGACTGACTGGAACCCTTCTGTGTGGAGATCTCTAGGACCCGAGGTGGGCATGCGTGTTTGTGCCTCCACCGGCGTTCTCCTTGCATCTTTGAAAATAAAGCAAAGCACTTCAAGAGCACCCTAAACCTCCAAGGCTCTCCTCCAAAATAATGCACACCCCCTTGATAAGCACAGGACTCTGGTGTTTTTCACTGCTCAGGGGAGTGGGGTTTGTGTAACCATATGTGCCTTCTGCAGAGTCACATGCGGAGTTCCCCAAGCTCATTCCTGTCCGTCCTGATTGGCAGCTGCTCAGAAAAGTCTTTCCTGCCCAACAGCTTGAGATCCTTTAACTGTGGGGGCTGTATACACAGCAGGGGCCCCACAAGCAACCCACAGCTCTATAAATGCTATTCTTTGCTCCCTGGCAATGCAACAGTAGAGGCATCTCACCGCTTCAGTAAGGGATGACATCTCTCTATTCAAGGATAAAGCAGTTTCCCCTTCATCTTTGCAAAACAAAACAAAAACCCACAATTTTTTTGGGCTTTTTGCGTCACTGATGTATTGAACCGTCCTGAGAGGGACGGCAAGGGGAAGTCTGTCCGCCGCCTGTGCTTGCCCTCCCAAATGAGGGCCTGTCTCCCCCCCTCGCACGCACACACGCATTCAACCTAAGAAAAATAAAGCTTAGTGTATCATTTCCAAACAAACACCTTCCCATCTCCCAGACTTCCTGTGAAATAGAAAAGGACAAATTCCTCCCCAAGTCTTGACTTGCTGCCGTTGGACCTCTAGCACAGCCACAAACCTTGATCCACCTTGGGTGGCAGGGAAGCAAGCAGAAGGGTTGCCAACCTCCAGGTAGGATGAACAAAGAAACGAAAAAGGTTGTGAAAAATGCTACAAGATGTTTTCACAAAATAAGATGATGAGGTTTTCTAGAATAAATTATAAAATCCAAAATTTTATGGGAAACTGTCATGGTCAAACCATTCCTTACTGAAGGCTACAACAAAGCATTCCTGATTATATTGCTGTGCAAGATTCTCTGGTGGTAACTGACAGTCTAGGCCGGGGGTGGGCAATTGTTTTGGCTCGGGGGCCACTTTGTGGGAGCGGAGGTTAGCGGAGGGCCGCACCTTTTAAAATGATTGCATTCATTAGTTAACCTTGCATTCCAGAAAAAGTATAAATTGTATCACAAAAATCAATAAATATAAATTAAATAAAATTGTGGTAAAATAGTGGTAGACAGAGAGAGACACACGGGGAACATAGGGAGAGAGCGAGAGAGGAAGACACACACACAGAGGAACAGAGAGAGAGAGACAGACAAACAGAGACAGACTCAGAGGGACAGAGAGAGACACATGGGAACATAGGGATAGAGAGAGAAAGAGAGAGAGACCGAGGGACACAGAGACACACACACACATGCAGAGGGACACAGAGAGAGTCAGAGAGAGAAACAGAGAGACAGGGACAGAGAGAGAGATCGCCGAAAGCAGCTGCCTGCCTGCTGCGCCTCTGTGCAACCCGGGGAAGGAGAGGGTGGGAGTGTGCAGGGCTTCCCCGGAGCGCTGCAGCCCCAGGAACAGGAGGATGGGGGAGGAAAGGTAACTTACCTTGCTTCTTCTGCCTCCTCGTCGCCCAACAGGGCTGCTGGCAGCAGGGGGTGGGGCTTGGAAATGTGCCCGCCCCCTGGACACTTCACTCCCAGAGCGCCGCTTCTCTGTGCTCCGGGCCCAACGGAGGCCTGACTGAAACCACGTGACCGACTGTCTTGGCGGGCCGCAAAAAACTCTGTGGCGGGCCGCATGTGGCCCCCGGGCCGCAATTTGCCCACCCCTGGGCTATGGGCCTTAAAGTCTACGCCCACTCTCTCTATGGATTTTAAATTGAGACATTCAGCAAGAAATATATGTTTAGGATACACTGGACACTGCAGTGATTCTTTTGCAAGGGACTGAGTAAAGTATCTAGTTGTTGGCATTGTAACTGTTGGACACAAACTGTGTCTCTGCCCAATTTGAGAAAACACACGACTCAGTCCGGTAGCGAGGAAAACTAAAATATATATATTAATTAATAAAGGGGGGATCACAAGCACAACGAGGTTTTGGACCCTGAAATACTCACCAGCTCTCCCAAAGTTGCAAAGTTTTATAGTCAGTATGACATCAAACAAACCAGGCATAACTATCGGTTCCGTTAAACTTTGTCCCAACTTTGTCACCTGTTTCTCATGGACCTAAAACCTGTGGGTCGGGCTTTCCCAAGAAAAAATGTAGTCAAACCGTTGACGCTTCTTCTGTGTCTGTGCAGCTCTAAAAGTATCTATTTTTGCTGATATAGCCACAGAGCCTTATTGTTCCGCATTTAGCTAAACTAACCAACACATGCGCAGTTGTAATTGGCCAACCAAGGCCGCAAGCCTTAGCAGAATAGCAAGTTAGCATTTCTTATTCTCCCAGCATGCTTTTAAGCAATGAACCTGAAAAGTACTGGAGTCTGGAGGCCGGTGGAGTGGGTTTCAGCATAGTGAAGTTTATTAGAGGTCAGGAACAAGCATCCCTGAGGTGGCCCAAGGGTCAGTTTATATGCACAGAAAAGCCTCGCCCCCCCCCCGCCCACACCCACACCCCGGGATAGGTTAATCTTCCCACCAGAGATTACATTGGTTCATTTGAATATGCTAAGCCCTTGATAGGAGGATCTTTAGGAGCCTGGGCGCTATTGTTCTTTTACCTCAAGCTTGTACCTTTTCCAGGCCATGCGGTCAGACTGCCATTACATGTTTGGTCACATCAAAGAATCATACAAGGATACCCATAGAGAATCACAGCCTGGTTGTCTGTGGAATTGCGTCCGGGACATAACAGACCCAAAGTTATTATCTGAATATACTTATGGTTGATTTCTGTTTCTGTGAATAGAATCTTCAGTGGCACTTAGCATATATGTATGTCCAGGGCACATTTCGTAGCAGGAGCTCCTTTGCATATTAGGCCACACACACCCTAATGTAGCCAATCCTCCAAGAGTTTACAGAGCTCTTCTCACAGGGGCTACTGTAAGCTCTTGGAGGATTGGCTATATCAGAGGTGTGTGGCCTAATATGCAGAGGAGCTCCGGTTACGAAATGAGCCCTGCGTCTGTCTATGTCAGAGACGTGCTAAGTTTGCCCGCTAAGGTTAACCTGCTAGGCAGTGGCAGAATACAAGAGTGTGTAACTGCTTCATAAACTGCGTACGACATAACTTACAGGACGAGTCTCTTAAAAGTATGCTTTGTGCATGTCCGGTCATTCGGTTTCTCTGTGAAGAAGTTATTACTGATATCAGTTCTGTATTAGAATGTTCATTGATTTTTGAGGATTCTTATGTATTTTTAAACTGTCCACCCGTCTCTTGGAGGCTAATTGACAGTTAACAGAAATGGTCCCTGCGTGTCCTTACTACAGCTATAAGGCTCATATTGCACCACTGGAAAGATAAAAGCCCACCTCCGGTAAATCAATGGATTGAGGACCTTAGAACTCTTATCAACTTCTGAACACACGTGCATGGGCTCCTCATTAGATGTTTAGAAATCATTTATAGAGACTTATTATGTGTAGATCCGCCATCACTGTTGTTATAATGTTGTCTTTTTGTATATTTTTCTTTGTTCCTTTTTAAATCTTAGTTGCTAGGTTTCAATGTTATCCCCCTGCTTTTAAAAAATCAGTAAATATGTTTTTAAAAAGAAAGTGTGTGAACTGGAGATGTTCTTGATGGGCTGGTGATCAAACCATGCGCGCGGGCGGGAGGGGGGGTGTCCATGGAAAGAGACAGAAGAAACGCAGTGATTCCACGACTGCGTTTCTTCTGTCTCTTTCCAGGGGCCATACAGGCCATCTAGCCCAACCCCCTGCTTTGGTGTAGTGGTGAAGTGTGTGGACTCTAATCTGGGAGAACCAGGTTTGATGCCCTACTCCTCCACTTGCAGCTGCTGGATGACCTTGGGCAAACCATAGTTCTGTCAGAGCTGTCCTTGAAAGAACAGTTCTTGAGAGAGCTTTCTCAGCCCCACCTACCTCACAGGGTGTCTGTTGTGGGGAGGGGGAGGGAAAGGAGATTGTAAGTCACTCTGATACTTAGAGTGAAGGGCGGCGGGGTATCAATCCAATCTCCTGCTCCTCCTCTCCCCTCCTCCTCCTTCTTGCAGGATCAGCCTAAAGGATCAGCAGGATCACCCCCAGTCTCTCTTATGACCCTGAAGCCAACCCTGCACACAAGTATCTGTTCCTCCCTGGGTAATTTTGGTGTTTGTCTTCTCCAGTGCCTCGCCAGCACGCATCTGTTTAAATCTTCATTTTCCTTTCTCAAACTGGGCATTCCATATCCGAGAGTACGTTAAAAAAAAAATCCACCCCAAAGCCTTTAACGAGTAAATATTTTTTTATAGTTTTATGAATGAGGCCCTGTCTTCCTGACTCTGGTCTGTAACGACTCTTTGTTCCTGGTCTGCTGGACTCTGATAAAAGGGTGTCCCTCCTCCAGGAACATATTTGCATTTTTATTTTACGGGGGAGAGAAAGGGAGGGGGAGTATAGAGCCCTTGGTAAATATCCTATGTCATAAAACTGAATTCTCGTCTTCTGGAGGTTTTCCCCTCTGACGGCTCAGATTCGCCTTGTAAGTCACCGGCTTGTAGCCATTCGTTCCAGTTACTCTGAGAACAGATAGTTCTGCGTAGTTATCAAGTATCCCCGTCTTTATATCTATTAGGATTAGCAAAAGAGACATGGATCTTTTTTTAAGATCTGGTGGCCACATTGGCAAGTTTTTAGAGTTGCCAACCTCCAGGTGAGGGCTGGAGATCCCCCAGAATGGCAACTGACCTCCAGGTAATGCTCCCTCTAAGCTGTGGAGCCTTGTGAGCTACTGGCATTAAAGTTGTGAGCGAGTGATTTGGCTGCTGCATAAATCACAGAATCATGGAGTTGGAAGGGGCCATACAGACCATCTAGTCCAACCCCCTGCCCAATGCAGGGCCAGCCTAAAGCATCTCTGGCCAGGGGTCATTTCGTAGAAAAAGAGGTGCAGGAGCTCATTAGCATAACTCATTTGCATATACCACACCCCCTAACATACCAGAAGTGTGTTAGAAGGCAACACCCACCCCTCAGGCTCCACTCCACAGGTGAGTGAAACTGACCTGCTCTTCCTCCATTCCCTTCCCCATCCAATACTTTGTGCAATAAAAATAAGCTTCAAGAACACACCCTCATTCTCTTCCTGCTCCCTTGAAACCACCAGGTTTCAAGTAGACTTGAGATACCCAGGACAGGTGCACCACCCATCCCTTTCCCTTCCCCTCCCCACAACAAGACACCCTGTGAGGTAGGTGGGGCTGAGAGAGGTCTTTTGAGAACTGTTCATGAGAGAACAGCTCTGAGAGAACTTGTGACTGGCCCAAGGTCACACCAGCAGCTGCATGTGGAGGAGTGGGGAATCAAACCCGGCTCTCCCAGATTAGAGTCCAACTCCTGACCACTACACCAAACTGATAAGGTGGAAGCTGCTGAAGGGTTGGTGAAATTTCTCCAGTACTTATGTGCCATGTGCCCAGATAAAAAATGGTATACTTAGAAAATTTAGATGCCACCTTGAGCAAGTCTCTGGAAAAGCAGCACACAGTCATAAAAGGAACAATGATAAAATTATCAATATTAAAACAAAACATTAAAATCAATAAAGACCTTAGCAGGGCTTTCCCCGGGGCGCTGCGCCTCTGCACTGCTCGGGGAAGCCGAGGAGGGGGCGGGGCTTGGTCATGTGCCCGCCCCCTGGGCTCCTCACTCCTGGAGCTGCACTCCTGTGCGCTCCCACTCCAACAGACCCCTGTCTCTGACAAATATTCATCCAGCCTCTTCTTGAAAGCAGCCAGTGAAGGGGAGCTAACCACCTCCCTGGGCAGCTGATTCCACCTTTGAACCACTCTGACCATTACAAGTTTCCCCTAATTTCCAGCTGAAACCTTTTAAACCCACTGTTTCCTCTCCTCTGCTACCAACTGGAACGGCTCCCTGCCCTCCTCTAAATGACAGCCTTTCAAATATTTCAAGAGAGCAATCGCCTCTTCTCCACACTAAACAAGGCCTCTCCTCGTAGGGCTCAGTCTCCAGACCCCTGAGCATCCTCGTTACTCTGGAGTCAGTTTGGTGTAGTGGTTAAGTGTGCAGACTCTGATCTGGGAGAACCAGTTTTGATTCCCCAGTCCTCCACTTGCACCTGCTGGATGACCATAGCTCTGGCACAGCTGTTCTTGAAAAAGAGCAGCTTCTGTCAGAGCTCTCTCAGCCCCACCTACCTCCGAGGGTGTCTGTTGTGGGGAGGGGAAGGGAAAGGAGATTGTAAGCTACTCTGAGACTCCTTTGGGTAGTGAAGGGCAGGGTATAAATCCAATTTCCTCCTTCTCCTCCTCCTCTTCTTCTTCCTGAGCTAAGACAGAAATGTGTGAGCCGGAAGCTAAAAAACTGTGAGCTCGCTCACACTAACTCAGCTTAGAGGGAACACCGCCTCCAGGTAGCATAGATCAGTTCCCCTGGAGAAAATAACTACTTTGGAGGATGGATTCGATGGTTTTATATCCTGCAGAGGTCCCTCCCTAAACCCTGCTCTCTCTAGGCTCCACCCCCCCACCCAAATCTCCAGAAATTTCCCAACTCAGAATTGGCAACCTCATGAGGAAAAACAGAAAGCAGGGCCATAACCGCACCTCAAACCTATTGCACTGTCAGCTCACTGTAAAGTTTATTGTGTGTACTTCTTTATTCTAGCTCAACAGTCCTAGCTAGGGCTGCCAACTCCCAGTTGGAAGATACTTGGAGATTTGGGGGGCAGAGGCTGAGGAGAGTGAAATTAGGGGAGGGAAGGGATTTCAATGGGTCAGAATGCCAAAGAGTCCACCTTCCATAGCGGCCATTTTCTCCAGGTCAAGGGCATAGACTTTCCAATTTCCGGGGGGGGGGGGGGGGGCTGGGGCTGGGCCAGAGACATTACAGACCATTGTCTCCGGAGGAGGCTCAGCATGTCCTGGGAAAGTTCGGGAGGGGGGGCTCCAGCTCCCCAGCCCCCCTGAAGTTGACACCTATGCTCCAGGTGAACTGATCTCTGTCACCTGGGGAGCAGCTGTAATCCCAGGGGATCTCCAGCCACAACCTGGACGCTGGCAACCCTTGTCCTAGCTACCCCCACAGAATCTTGGGAATTGTAGTTTGGTGGAGGCGTGCTGAGAATTTTCTGTTGGGGATCTCCAACCCCTTCTCCACCCTCACAGAACCAGGGGTCATTTCGTATAAAAAGAGGTGCAGGAGCTCATTAGCATAACTCATTAGCATAACTCAGTCCCATATGCTACACCACCTGACATCACCGGAAGTATGTCAGAAGGAAGGAAGGAAGGAAGGAAGGAAGGAAGGAAGGAAGGAAAGAAAGAAGGAAAGAAAGAAAGAAAGAAAGAAAGAAAGAAAGAAAGAAAGAAAGAAAGAAAGAAAGAAAGAAAGAAAGAAAGAAAGAAAGAAAGCTGGCAGAGAGGGAACAGCTACAAATCCAAGCCTCTGAAATACCACTATTCTGGGAGGATAGCTTCAGTGGTGGCTGAAGCCTTAAGAAGCCTGGTCGGAGGAACAAGGACCTTTCCAGGGGACGGGGTCATTTTGCTGCAGCCAGGACACAAGCAGGCATTCCCCCGTTGGGGGGGGGGGCTGGCACCAACTCCCAGAGCTGCGCTCCCCCGAGCTCCTGCTCGAAATGACCCCTGCACAGAACTATAAGTCTCACTGTCCTTTGGGGAGCAGAGATTTGTTATTAAACCCGTTCAAGTACTTGGTGTCAACATGTCCTCGGAACCTGTGCCTTTCTCTCCCCGAGCACAGCGCTGTGGAAAACAAGAGACCCTAAGCTCCAGCCAGCGTTGTAGACACTGCAGGGAAGGAGGCGGGGAGGGAAAGTTCACCTCTTATGACTCATCTGCCCCTATTTGCTTCGGTGTCTTTTGTATCCAGTGTGGAGATTCTCTCTTTCAGAAGACCTGGGAGCTTCAACGCCCATAAATTCCTTCAGCCGGGAGGATAGACTCCAGATCTTCATGGAGTACATTTGAGGGTCTTAGCAGTTGAGGCAAAAGAGTGCGAGAGCTTCCCAAATAAGAATTTTCCACCCTAGAGAGGGCCTCTGTCTGCTTGGCATGTTAGAAAACTCAGAATCGCATGCCCCAGTGTTGGATTTCAGCTTTCCCCGGGCCTTTAAACCCAGATATTGTCTGCACAGTGAGGTCTCTTCTCTTTTTAAGGACGGTGATTCTAATTTGGCTAACTCGGGCAGAACTGGAGCACTGGGGCTGGAGCGGAAAGTCTGTTCGGCCAAACCCCACTGCCGCTGTCCCATACAGATTTTTTGCAACGTTGCACCATCCCATAATGATTTTTGCAATGTTGATTGATTTGACAGGCTGACTTTGACGTGAAAGCAGCCTGGAGTGCCCTGTTTTTTGGTTTGTTTTTTAGTCCCACTGGGAGAAAAGGAGGGGGGCACTGGAGCAGAATAATATAGCTTATTAAAACTGCAAGTCCTTTTTGTGTTGGTGTAGTATTGTGTTGGTGTGTTTGTTTATTATCAGACTTTTATCCTGCCCTCCCGGCCTCAGGCAGCTTACGGACAGAGTAAAATCACAGCAGTACAATCAAATAAAATCACATAAATATCAATACAGTGTTAAAACTCAGACAGAATACAGTGCTAGCAACATTCCTCATCTTACGGTCAGCTCTTTGGCCTTTTCCGGCCACCCAGGGTGATTGGTCTGGGCAGTATCTAAGGGACCAGCGGGTCAGGGTTCCGCCAACATGGATGTCAGTTGTTGGCAGTAGAGATATTAGCTCCAGGGTTGCCAAATCTGGGTTGGGAAATACCTGGGGACTTTGGGGATGGAGCCAGGAGAAGGCGGGGTTTGGGGAGGGGAGGGGCCTCAGCATGGTACCATACCATAGCGTCCACCCTTCAAAGCAGCCATTTTCTCCAGGGGAGCTGATCTCTGTCAGCTGGGGATCAGTTGTAAAAGCGGGAGATCCCCAGGCCCCACCTGGAGGCTGGCAACCCTAATTAGCTCTAAAAGCCTGGCAGAAGAGCTCCGCTTTACAGGCCCTGCTGCAGAACTGTGAGAGGTCCCGCAGGGCCCTGGTCTCTTCTGGGAACTTGTTCCACCAGAGTGGAGCTGCCACCGAAAAAGCCCTGGCCCTAGTTGCCACCAATCTGGCTTCCTTGAAACTCAGGAGAGCCGGCCGATTCTGGGTCCTGGATCGCAGTGTCCTCTGGGGAACATATGGGGAAAGGCGGTCCCTCGGGTATGCAGGGGTCTGGCCATAAAGGGCTTTAAAGTTAAGAACCAGCACCTTGAAGTGAACCCGGTATGCTATAGGCAGCCAGTGCAACGTCTTTAGCACAGGTCGGATGTGGCCCCTGACGGGAATGTGTTGTGTTGTGTTGTGCTGTATTGCACACAGCAGGAGGGGGAAATGTGGGAGGATGGATGCCAGCTTGTAACATCCACACCTGAGTGTTTGTGTCTCACCTGTTGTAGCTACTTAAGGCCTGGGAGAGGGTTGAAGTAAGCAGAGCAACCGTGCCAAAGGACAATTTCCACAAGCTACGAGGTTCTTATCTACTGGATAAGATACTGGAGAATATCAGTTTTTCAAAAACTGTTCATAATGACGCCATCCACACAACGGACTGTGCATATCAAGTCTCCTTTCATTCAAAAACTTTGTCAGAGTGTTTATCCAATTCAATCTTGAAGCCGTCCATGCTTGTCGCCGCCACCACCTCCTGTGGCAGTGAGTTCCACGTGTTAATCACTCCTTGGGTGAAGGACTTCCTTTTATCTGTTCTAACCTGACTGCTCAGCAATTTCACGGAGTGCGCATGAGATCTTGTCTTGTGAGAAAGGAAGAAAAGTACTTCTTTCTCTACCTGCTCTATCCCATGCATCATCTTGTAAACCTCGATCATGTCATCCCTCAGCTGTCGCTTCTCCAAGCTAAGGAGCCCCAAACGCTTGAACCTTTCTAACCCTTTTATCATTCTAGTTGCCCTTTTCTGCACTTTTCCCAATGCTATAATATAGGGGTGGGCAAATTGCGGCCCGGGGGCCACATGCGGCCCGCCACAGAGTTTTTTGCGGCCCGCCAAGACAGTTGGCCACTGTCAGCACCTGAGGAGCTGCAGCTTGAACTTATTGACATGCAGTCAGATCACACTGTGAAAGAAATGTTTAATGCTGTGACATTAGTTGACTTTTACAAATCTTTGTCTGCTGAAAAATTTCCATGTATGAAAAAATTTGCTGGGAAAATGTTCTCTATATTTGGGTCTACATATATTTGTGAGCAAAGTTTTTCTTGCATGAAGATCAACAAGAGTAAATATAGATATTAACATACATTTGACAGACATTAACTTGCAGGCTGTGATGAGAATCTCAACAAGCAATCTCACTCCTGATTTCAAAAAAGTTGTAGAAAAGTGTGATAGGGTACATTTGTCTCATTAAACTGATTCTAAAATTAAATGTGCTTGCAGCTATAGATGATATGAAATTAGCACAATAAATAAATTGAATAAAACTACCACTATTTAATTTAATTTATATTTATTGATTTTTATGATACAATTTATACCTTTTCTGAAATGCAAAGTTAACTAATGAATGCAATCATTTTAAAAGGTGCGGCCCTCCGCTAACCTCCGCTCCCACAAAGCGGCCCCCGAGCCAAAACAATTGCCCACCCCTGCCATAGCCCATTGCTTGGCCAAAACTGGGTGATCTAACTCCTTATTCCAGTCATTTCTTGGACTTTCCTTTCTTGGAAGGAGGATTTGGTTTTCCTGATCTTAATTTGTATCAATACTTGTTAGCATACTTGTTAGCTTGTACTAATCACTGGAATCGCTCCTGGCAGTTGGTCTGTCCATCCCGGTGTGAGAGTTCTGCGCAAAGTAGTCAAGAATCAGATCTTGGTTGGTTGGTTTAAAATCCGTGGGTGAAGCATCGGAAGCGTTTTCAATTGTAGGCAGAGGCTTCCCCTCGAAGCCTCCTACGGCCATGAAATAAGCCCTCTAGAGCGGGAGGAGCTGAGGAAGTTCCTAGACAAGAACTTGGAACGCGGGTTCATCCGCCCTGCTAAATCCCCCTTTGCTGCCCCCGTTTTGTTCCGAAAAAAGAAAGACGGGGGCTTGCGCCTATGCACAGACTACAGAGGATTGAATGCGGTCTCCGCTTCCAACGCCTACCCCCTCCCTTTAATAAAAGACTTACTAACGGAGGCGGCCAAAGGGGAAAGTGTTCACCAAGCTGGATCTCCGGGACGCTTATTTCCGGGTGCGCATAAGGGAGGGGGATGAATTCAAGACCGCGTTCAACACACCGTTGGAACAGTTTGAATACCTAGTGATGCCGTTCGGTTTGAGTGGGGCGCCCGGGGTCTTTATGAGTTTGATAAATGAAGTGTTGCATAAGCATCTATTCAAGGGGGTGTTATGTTACTTAGATGATATCTTGATCTACTCTACTGATAAGAAAGAGCACGTAAAACTGGTCCGGGAAGTCCTATCTACCCTGTTAAAGAACCAGCTGTATGCCAAGCTGTCTAAATGCGAGTTCAATCGCGAGTCTGTGGACTTCCTGGGATATCGCATATCGCAGAGGGGCTTAGAGATGGACCCTGCGAAAGTGGAGGCAGTGGTCCAGTGGGAAGCCCCCAGAACAAGGAAGCAGCTACAAAGCCTATTAGGATTTTGTAACTTCTACCGAACCTTCATAAAAGACTTTGCCACAGTCACACTTCCCCTGACAGACTTGCTGAAAACTAAGGGAAGGGGTTCAGAGGCGGGGAAGCCTGGGGAGAGAATCGCCTGGAATGGGGACTGATCATAAAAATCTTGAAGCGTTGCGCACGCAGAGATCTCTGAATGCGAAACAGCTCCGATGGGCTGATTTCTTCTCGAAATTTAACTTTGTGTTGAAACATTTCCCTGGAAAGGCCAATTCTTTAGCAGACGCACTCTCTCGATTGCCCCAACACGAGAGTATGAAAGAAGAGGTGTTCGACTCCATGTTTTCCCCCCAGCAGCTGGGAGGGGCGGTAACCACCAGGAGCCAAAGCAAACGAGCAAAAGTAGAAGTGGAGTCATGTGATTGGGGAGGGGAATATTCGCCCGAAGAAACCGAGGAGTTAGAAACTGTGACTGAATGCTCCTTGGGTGAGAATCAGTGTTCGCACCATGGAGACAAATTGGTGGTGCCTAGAACTAGGCGAAAAGACATTTTGCTGGCCTGCCACTCCTCCAAACTAGCTGGACACTTTGGGTTCCTGAAAACGCTCAACTTAATTCAACGTCAGTTTTGGTGGCCGCGCATGCGCCGGGATGTCTCAGATTTCGTCTCTGCTTGTCAGACTTGTTTGATGTGTAAGAAGAGGGGGGGGGAAAGTCCCGGGGCTCCTGCACCCCCTACCTACCCCTTCTAGGCCTTGGGAAGCAATAGCCATGGACTTTATTACTAACCTACCGCCTTCAAAGGGGAAAACAGTAATTTGGGTGGTGGTAGACACGTTCTCTAAGCAAGCTCATTTCACCCCTTTCAAGCAACTGCCAACGGCAAAAGGGATGGCTAAGGCTTTCTTCAACCAGGTGATTAAATTACATGCTTTTCCCAAGAGGGTGGTATCCAATAGGGGTCGCCAGTTCGTTGCCAACTTCTGGTGGGAGCTGTTGAAGCTTATGGACATAGAGCCCGCCCTAAGTTCGGGTTACCACCCAGAAACTGATGGACAGTCCGAACGAACGAATCAGATCCTGGAGCAATTCTTAAGGTGCTACACCAACTACCACCAAGACAATTGGGTGGACTTACTGCCGTTTGCAGAATATAGCTACAATAATGCGGTGCACTCCTCGACTGGCGTCTCCCCTCCGCCGCCTCCACCACCGTTCCCCTGGTCCACCGGGGTGGTCGGGGTATCTTCGGGGGTAGTAGGGATGGGAACCGTGCCGTTGTCCGACATGGTCAGGAACGGCTAAGTCCCAGTCACAGATCTCTGACAATCTGTGAGAGTTCTGCGCAAAGTAGTCAAGAATCAGATCTTGGTTGGTTAACCAAAGTTCTTTATTTCCAATCTCTACATTAGTACAGCTTCTCGGATTATTGTCAGAGATGAGACAGATAATACAGGAAGGTCTATTATACCTTTCCAAAGAGTTTGAATTACCCATAGGTAGCCAATCACTATAGGGGAAAAACGGCGGGCAAACAGGGCTCTGACCGTTTGGTTCCCACAGGAAAGAAAGTGAGGTGTTAAGCAGTAAATTTCCTTCCCAACCAGACCCTTCAGATGTTACCAGTTCACATAACAATCCATGGCCTCAAGGCTTTCGCATGTGATAAGAGATGAGACGCATCCTCCCTTGAAGTTCCAGCCGGGGCTGGTGGAATGTGGAGGCAAATGGTGTGAGAGGCTCCATTGTTCCCACACAGTGCAGGTGTCACCCTCCCGCTTTGACAGTTACAAAAACCTGGGCCTGGTCAGGCACTACAATATGGCAACTACAAGCATACATACAAAGTAAGAGAAAAGCATACATAGGGATGAGGGAAGACCAGAGGAAATTAACAAGGCACAACTGTAAGAATTAGAATATTATGTCTGAATTGGCAGATTCTGACACCCGGGCTCTTTGGGAGGCCTCTTTGTCTGGTGCTGCTCTCTAAATTTAATGCATTAGGGTCATAAGAACATATGACAAGCCCTGTGGGATCACACCAGTGAGGGTCCATCTAGTCCAGCATCCTGTCCCACACAGTGGCCAGCCAGTTCCCCTGGAGGGCCAACAACAGGGCAGAGAGGCTGAGGCCTTCCCCTGAGAAGAACACCAGAAGAGCCCTGCAGGATCAGACCAGTGAAAGTCCATCTAGTCCAGCCTCCTGTCCCACACAGTGGCCAACCAGTTCCTCTGGAGGGCCAACAACAGGGCAGAGAGGCTGAGGCCTTCCCTTGAGAAGAACACCGGAAGAGCCCTGCAGGATCAGACCAGTGAAAGTCCATCTAGTCCAGCCTCCTGTCCTACACAGTGGCCAACCAGTTCCTCTGGAGGGCCAACAACAGGGCAGAGAGGCTGAGGCCTTCCCCTGAGAAGAACACCGGAAGAGCCCTGCAGGATCAGACCAGTGAAAGTCCATCTAGTCCAGCCTCCTGTCCCACACAGTGGCCAACCAGTTCCTCTGGAGGGCCAACAACAGGGCACAGAGGCCGAGGCCTTCCCCTGAGAAGAATCCCGGAAGAGCCCTGCTGAATCAGACCAGTGAAAGTCCATCTAGTCCAGCCTCCTGTCCCACACAGTGGCCAACCAGTTCCTCTGGAGGGCCAACAACAGGGCATAGAGGCCAAGGCCTTCCCCTGAGAAGAATCCCGGAAGAGCCCTGCAGGATCAGACCAGTGAGGTTCCCTCCAGTCCAGCATCCTGTCTCACACAGTGGCCAACTAGTTCCTGTGGAGGGCCAACAACAGGGCAGAGAGGCCGAGGCCTTCCCTTGAGAAGAACATCGGAAGAGCCCTGCTGAATCAGACCAGTGAGGGCCCATCTAGTCCAGCCTCCTGTCCCACACACTGGCCAACCAGTTCCTCTGGAGGGCCCACAACAGGGCAGAGAGGCCGAGGCCTTCCCCTGAGAAGAATCCCGGAAGAGCCCTGCTGAATCAGACCAGTGAAAGTCCATCTAGTCCAGCCTCCTGTCTCACACAGTGGCCAACTAGTTCCTGTGGAGGGCCAACAACAGGGCAGAGAGGCCAAGGCCTTCCCTTGAGAAGAACATCGGAAGAGCCCTGCAGGATCAGACCAGTGAGGGTCCATCTAGTCCAGCATCCTGTCCCACACAGTGGCCAACTAGTTCCTCTGGAGGGCCAACAACAGGGCAGAGAGGCTGAAGCCTTCCCCTGATAAGAACCTCAGAAGAGCCCTGCTGGATCAGACCAGGGAGGGTCCCTCTTGTCCAGCATCCTGTCTCACACAGTGGCCAGCCAGTTCCTCTGGAGGGCCAACAACAGGGCATAGAGGCCGAGGCCTCCCCCTGATGTTGTCTCCTTCCTCTGGGATTCAGAGCTTTACCACCTCTGAATGTGGAGGTTCCATGTAATCACCACTGACAGAAACCCATAATCTGTCTAATCTCCCCTTTAAAGTTGTCTGTTCCTGTGGCCCTCATTACATCCTTCTGCAGTGAATTTCACATTTTAATCAGTGGTTGTGCAAAGAAGTATTTCCTTTTGTCTGTCCTGAATCGACTGTCCATCAGCTTAATTGGTATCTGAAGAAGTGAGCAGTGACTCCCAAAAGCTCCTCCCCTGCCACAGATTTTGTTGTCTTTTTTTAAAAAATATTTTTATTATGTTTTTAACACCATAATATACAATTACAACCACCATAACAGAAAATTCCAAACTAACGGAGCACCACAATTATTGTAACCACATAAGAAATTTGGACCATACAGTAATAGGGTCCGTTTTGTTATCCATGTTCATCAGATATGTCAATCTGTCCAATTCCGCCCATTCCGACAGCTTATCTCTGCCCTTTTTGGCAAACACGACGATTTCCAAGCTTTTGCCCACAATATTCGCGCTGCTGTTACTATGTACACTACAAGTTTCAAATCTGATATCTTCATTTTATCCGTTAATATATTTAACAAATAAGCCTTTAAGGTGCGCCTGGACTCTGGCTCTTTTCTCCTGCTACAGACAGACTAACACGACGACCCATCAGCTTAATTGGATGCCCTTGAATTCTAGTATTTGGGGAGAGGGAGAAAAAGTGCTCTTTGTCAACTCTCTCTGCCCTAATTTTCTCAACCTCTATCATGTCCCCTCTTAGTTGTCTCTTTTCTAAACTGGAAAGTCCCAGACTCTTCAGCCTTTCCTCAGAGGTCAGGCGCTCCAACCCCCTAATCATCTTGGTTGCCCTTTTCCATACTTTTTCCCAGCCCAACCCCAACATGGAAAAAGGAGGAGCCAAGTATCTACTGACCCATCAGCTTGATGTCTCCTTGAAGTCCACAGCTGGTCAGGTTTCAGAACCAAGCATCAAATAGACAGTTACTAAGAGCCAGCACGGATTTCTCAAGAACAAGTCATGTCAGGCTAACCTTATCTCCTTTTCTGAGAGAGTTACTACTTTGTTGGATCAGGGGAACGGTGTGGGCATCCTTTATCTTGATTCCAGTAAGCCTTTGGATAAGGCTTCACATGATATTCTTGTTGACATGTCAGTAAAATGTGGTTTGGATCCTACTCCTGTTGGGTGGATGTGTAACTTGTTGATAGATTGCACCCAAGGAGTGCTTGTTAATGGCTCCTCATCCTATTGGAGAGGAGCGAAACAGAAACTTCTCACCAAAGTAACACCATGCCAATAGGCTTCCAAATGGGTAGTCATGGTAGCTGGTCATACTGAAATAAAACAGAAAATGAGTGGAAACTGAAAGGCTAACAAACATTGATTTTTAAAAAAGAATTTTATTAGTTTACATAAAGAAAGTAGGGAAGAGGAAAGAAAAGAGGAAAACAAAATTACAAAAATATTCAAAGTTCAATTTAACATTCTGCATGCATATCTTCTCATTACAGCTATTTCATCTCTCATTCTTATTGTTTTTCACTTAATCTTATTTTCTCAATACTTAACCAGTCATAAAACGCCCTCTGGGATCCCATAAATTCTTCTTCCATTTTTCCTTTTAATATATCTGTCAACTGATCCATTTCAGCACATTCCATAATCTTCAATATCAACTCATGTAGCGTTGGAATCTTACAAACATTTATTTTAATATGAGCTTTAGCAGGTAACAGCCCACAGGGCTCGGGGCCAAGCCCTGGAAGTGTATCCATTCATTTAGAAGAGAAGAGGTTGGATTTATACCCCACCCTTCACTACCCATAGGAGTCTCAAAGTGGCTTACAAACTCCTTTCCCTTTCCCTCCCCACAACAGACACCCTGTGAGGTTTGTGCTGCTGAGAGAGCTCTTTTGAGAACAGCTTATGAGAGAACAGCTCTGAGAGAACTTGTGACTGACCCAAGGTCCCACTAGCAGCTGCATGTGGAAGCGTGGGGACTCGAACCCAATTCTCCCAGATCAGAGTCTGCGCTCCTAACCACTACACCCAACTGGCTCTCTTCATTTATACCCTGCCTCTCTCCACAGTGGGGGACCAAACTCAGCTTATGTTATTCTCCTCTCTTGCTTCATCCTCACATGGGCGGCCCACTCACTAGAGGGCACCAGATGTGAGCAGCCCCACTGCCCCCATCCCCGCCACCTGGCTGACACCGATGTGACGGGAGAAAGCAAAGGGCAATGGCATGCAAACTCTAGGAGCCAACCCGCACATCTCTTTGGTCTTGACCACAGAAATTTGGGGGGGTCCTGGAGCATTATCCAGAGGTAATATTACTTCTGGGTTGTATCCAGTCCCCTCCCCATTTTCTCCTAGCACACTGACATCAGCAGGCGAGTGAGCTGTGAGATGGGTGGGTGGGTGGCTAGCTTGGGGACCGGGGGGGGGGATTGCCTGGTCATGAAAAGCCCTTGGGCCAGTCCTGTCCTCACAACAACCCTGTGAAGAACTGTGACTGACCCAAGCTCACTCCATAGGGCTGCCAAGTCCTCCGGTAGGGCGGGGGAAACACCGATTTTTCATGCTCCCCCCCCCCGCTTTTTCAAAACTGGCCACCGGGGGAGGCAATGGCTGCCAACAGGAGGGGAACGTCGGAGCCTGCCGGGCCCTCTCCCTTCCAGGCCTCTTAAAGGGAAATGTCTGAAGAGCCTGCAGTGAAAAGCCTCACCAGACATTTCCCCTTTAAGAGTTAGCAAGAGAGCCCCGCCCAGAGATTAACGAGGGACTAAGCTCTTACTGAAGGGCCTGCTTTTGCATGCGGCTGGGGTAAGATTGAAAGGTTGCTGCTGCTGGGCCTGGGGTAAGTGCCTCTGCCAGCTCTTTTCCTTCTCTCTCTCTCCCCCTCCCCCTTTCTTTCTTTTCTCTCTCTCTCTCTCTCTCTCTGTCCCCATCCAGCAGAGGTCTATCAGTGGCTATTATTAGCCACAAGGTCTAAATGGAAGTAAGTGCCTGTGCCAGCTCTTTTCCTTCTCTCTCTCTCCTTCTTTCTTTTTTCTGTCTGTCTGTCTGTCTGTCTCTCTCTCTCTCTGTCCCCATCCAGCAGAGGTCTGTCAGTGGCTATTATTAGCCACAAGGTCTAAATGGAAGTAAGTGCCTGTGCCAGCTCTTTTCCTTCTCTCTCTCTCCTTCTTTCTTTTTTCTGTCTGTCTGTCTGTCTGTCTCTCTCTCTCTCTGTCCCCATCCAGCAGAGGTCTATCAGTGGCTATTATAGCCACAAGGTCTAAATGGAACCCTTTGTCTGGGGCAGTGATGCTCTGCATTCTTGGTGCTTGGGGGGCAACAGTGGGAGGGCTTCTGGAGTTCTGGCCCCGCTGCTGGACCTCCTGAGGACACCTGGTATTTTTGGCCACTGTTGTGACACAGAGTGTTGTACTGGATGGGCTGTACTGGATGGGCCGATCCACTGTGGCTTCTCTCCTGTTCTTATGATATGAAAATCATATTTAGCACTTGTGTAGCACTTAGTGCTTCATATTCTGCCGAGATGAGGAAGGATTCAGTAGGGCTGTTGCTCAGTGATAGAGCATCTGCTTGACATGCAGGAGGTATCAGCCTCTTCAGCTAAAAAAGGATCAGGTAATAGGTGACATTAAAGATCTCAGCCTGAGACCCTGGAGAGCCACTACCAGTCTGAGTAGTCAATACTGACCTTGATGGACCAATGGCCTGATTCAGTATTAGGAAACTTCATGAGTTCATGTGGAAGCATGTGGAAGCAACATCACAGGATGTGACTTCACAAAATGATGTCACTTCCTTTCTCCTGGCTCCACCCCCAAAGTCCCCAGATATTTCCCAAGTTGGACTTGGCAGCCCTATCACTCCAGCAGCTGCATGTGGAGGAGTGGGGAATCAAACCCGGTTCACCCAGATTAGAGTCCGCACTCCTAACCACGACACCAAACTGGAAGAAGAAGAAGAAGAGATTAGATTTATACCCCACCCTTCACTCACTTGGAGTCTCAGAGCGGCTTACAAACTCCTTTCCCTTCCCCTCCCCACAACAGACACCCTGTGAGGTGGGTGGGGCTGAGAGAGCTTTTTCCCAAGCTGTCCTTGAGAGAACAGCTGGTACAGAGCTATGGCTTGCCCAAGGTCATCCAGCAGGTGCAAGTGGAGGAGTGGGGAATCAAACCCGGCTCTCCCAGATCAGAGTCCGCGCACTTAACCACTACACCAAACTGGAAGAAGAAGAAGAGATTAGATTTATACCCCGCCCTTCACTCACTTGGAGTCTCAGAGCGGCTTACAAACTCCTTTCCCCTCCCCTCCCCACAACAGACACCCTGTGAGGTGGGTGGGGCTGAGAGAGCTCTTTCCCAAGCTGTCCTTGAGGGAACAGCTGGTACAGAGCTATGGCTTGCCCAAGGTCATCCAGCCAGGTGCAAGTGGAGGAGTGGGGAATCAAACCCGGCTCTCCCAGATCAGAGTCCGCGCACTTAACCACTACACCAAACTGGAAGAAGAAGAAGAGATTAGATTTATACCCCGCCCTTCACTCACTTGGAGTCTCAGAGCGGCTTACAAACTCCTTTCCCCTCCCCTCCCCACAACAGACACCCTGTGAGGTGGGTGGGGCTGAGAGAGCTCTTTCCCAAGCTGTCCTTGAGAGAACAGCTGGTACAGAGCTATGGCTTGCCCAAGGTCATCCAGCAGGTGCAAGTGGAGGAGTGGGGAATCAAACCCGGCTCTCCCAGATCAGAGTCCGCGCACTTAACCACTACACCAAACTGGAAGAAGAAGAAGAGATTAGATTTATACCCCGCCCTTCACTCACTTGGAGTCTCAGAGCGGCTTACAAACTCCTTTCCCCTCCCCTCCCCACAACAGACACCCTGTGAGGTGGGTGGGGCTGAGAGAGCTCTTTCCCAAGCTGTCCTTGAGGGAACAGCTGGTACAGAGCTATGGCTTGCCCAAGGTCATCCAGCCAGGTGCAAGTGGAGGAGTGGGGAATCAAACCCGGCTCTCCCAGATCAGAGTCCGCGCACTTAACCACTACACCAAACTGGAAGAAGAAGAAGAGATTAGATTTATACCCCGCCCTTCACTCACTTGGAGTCTCAGAGCGGCTTACAAACTCCTTTCCCCTCCCCTCCCCACAACAGACACCCTGTGAGGTGGGTGGGGCTGAGAGAGCTCTTTCCCAAGCTGTCCTTGAGAGAACAGCTGGTACAGAGCTATGGCTTGCCCAAGGTCATCCAGCAGGTGCAAGTGGAGGAGTGGGGAATCAAACCCGGCTCTCCCAGATCAGAGTCCGCGCACTTAACCACTACACCAAACTGGAAGAAGAAGAAGAGATTAGATTTATACCCCGCCCTTCACTCACTTGGAGTCTCAGAGCGGCTTACAAACTCCTTTCCCCTCCCCTCCCCACAACAGACACCCTGTGAGGTGGGTGGGGCTGAGAGAGCTCTTTCCCAAGCTGTCCTTGAGGGAACAGCTGGTCCAGAGCTATGGCTTGCCCAAGGTCATCCAGCCAGGTGCAAGTGGAGGAGTGGGGAATCAAACCCGGCTCTCCCAGATCAGAGTCCGCGCACTTAACCACTACACCAAACTGGAAGAAGAAGAAGAGATTGGATTTATATCCCGCCCTTCACTCACTTGGAGTCTCAGAGCGGCTTACAAACTCCTTTCCCCTCCCCTCCCCACAACAGACACCCTGTGAGGTGGGTGGGGCTGAGAGAGCTCTTTCCCAAGCTGTCCTTGAGGGAACAGCTGGTACAGAGCTATGGCTTGCCCAAGGTCATCCAGCAGGTGCAAGTGGAGGAGTGGGGAATCAAACCCGGTTCTCCCAGATCAGAGTCTGCGCACTTAACCACCACACCAAACTGGCTCTCATGAGCCCCATGAACTCTTTCCCAGGCTCCACTTCCCCAGTTAAAAATCATTCTCATGGGTTGCTTGAGGTCCCAGAAGGGAACCTACAGGTCTCCCTGCTTTCGCACAAAGAAACATGTGAATTGGCGCAACTGAAAGCATTGAGCTTTGAGGTGCTGAGAAATCTCTGCTGAACGGCCCATTTGCACATGCAAGTTACCCCTTGCACCAGCATACCCTGGGACACTGGTATTTAAAGCCGGGCTCCGTGCAAGCGCAAGAGTTCAAGCATGTAAATGGTTTGCAGAAATGAATGCAGCCAGGAGTAGCCGGCGCCCAGCTACTCGAGCTTTACTCATTTTAAAACCTTGTTATCCTGAACAAGCGGCAGCTAGACTCCCTGTCCTTAAAAGCTTTTGGAAATATTTCTGTAAAATCCATGTCAGCTCTGTATGTTCGCATAAACTGATCCGAGATCATTGTTTCTGGTCATCCCATTCCAGCCCAGTCATTAAGAGGCTGTTTAAAAATTGGCCAGACATCCATAAACACTTAATAGGATCTCGAGGTTTTCTTATTACGGGGCTGAGTGATGCTTGTGAGCCATGAAAATATTTTAATTTCAAGTGCTTTTCCAATACATAAACCATGCCGAACGGTCAACTTTCGTCTCATCGCAAGACCACAGACACTGACGAATATTTAACAGAAAAACAGCAGGATTACATCTTCGGTTCCGAGACGGTGTTACAGAAGGTGCCGGACAGCTATCCTCTTAATTTAACAGGGTATATTATTTAACTGACCCAACCTGAAGGCTGCCGGCAAGACACCAGACTCTGAGGAGGCCAGGAAAATGGACCCAGACGGAGTAAAATTAGGACGGCCCTATCCTTTTCCTCTGTTAATTTTTCCGTTATGAGCACATCCCAAATGGCTTTGCAATAAAAGCAAGGCTGTCCGGGGATTTGGAGCCAGACTCATCGGTTTCAGGTTTACAGGTTGCTCCAAAGCCGTAGTAACCACTCCCGTAACTACCGACGACAGATTTTTACAAGTTGGGCCCGTATTTGGCAACCGATTAGTAAGGAAGGCTTTGGTCCGGCCAAAGAACAGACAGACTGAAACTGACTGCAGGCTTCCCAGATTAACCGCCAATCGCAAGTCCTCTTCTCCACCTAGAGACACACTTGGCTGTTTTCTCCAAGCTGAACCATGGGCAAAGGGCTCCTTACCTTCTTCCCAGAGTGAAAAGCAAGAGGCATCAGCAGAGCCCTTGGCCACTGGCTCACTCTTGCACCCACGCCAAGATGGACAGAGGGGTTTTAAAGAAGAGCTCTGTCCAAACCTCCCTTGCTTCTCCATCTGGACATTCAGGTGGGTAGCCATGTCAGTCTGAAACAGCAGAACAAAGTTCAAGTCCAGTGGCTGGGGAAAAGCTTTCGTGAGTCACTGCTCACTTCTTCAGATATTAACATAAACTCACACCCTGCCACATATTTTGTTAGTCTTTAAGGTGCTACTGGACTCTTGCTCTTTTCTACTGCAACAGACTTGATAAAATTTGTGGCAGGTCAGGAACTTTTGTGAGTCACTCCTCACTTCTTGAGATACAGCTAGAATGTGTGTCCACCTGTCCTATATATTGGAGAGTGGAGTGCTTTCAGATGCCAAATGACATTAGCAGGCAAATGACAATAGCAGCTGTGATTACATTAGGTGTGAAATGCAGAGGGTAGCCGGGGTGGAAAAATCAGCATTGGTAATGAGACAGGAAACCTAGGTCTCAGTCCAGTCCAGGAGGGTGCTTATCACGGGAAACTGATCTGTCACCTGGAGACACAAGTGGGAGTGGGCTTCCTTACCTGGGATATATCATGGTGAGCATATGTGTTAGTTCAGTCAGGCACCTTTCAGACCAACAAAGTCTTATTCAAGGTATGAGCTTTCATGTGCATGCATTTTCGGCTGATTAGGCAGTTAGTTCCCATACTTGAACGCAGTGACCTGGCAACAGTGATCCATGCAATGGAGTACTGTAATGCTCTCTACATGGGGCTGCCCTTGTCCCAGATCTGGAAGCTGCAACTGGTGCAGAATGCAGCAGCCAGGCTGTTGCTGGACCTCCCTATGCAGAAGCACATCCAGCCTGCGCTAAAAGCACTGCACTGGCTGCCTATAGCATACCGAATTCAGTTCACATGCTGGTTCTTACCTTTGAAGCCCTATATGGTCAGGGGCCTACCTACTTAAGGGACTGCCTTTCCCCACATGTTCCCCAGAGAGCAC
Source organism: Lepidodactylus listeri (assembly GCA_029233225.1). Taxonomy (NCBI): domain Eukaryota; kingdom Metazoa; phylum Chordata; class Lepidosauria; order Squamata; family Gekkonidae; genus Lepidodactylus; species Lepidodactylus listeri. Next base: position 4,545,700 of record JARCFY010000021.1, on the reverse strand, counting down.
TACAATCAGGGACTCAAAACCGTCTGGCCCTCCCGGGTCCTTGAGAAGCCAGGCTGGCTGTGACAAGGGGCGGGGCCTTTTCAGTGACGACTACACTGGTGGAATGAGCTCCCGGATGACATCAGGGCCCTTCGGGACCTTTTACAGTTCTGCAGGGCCTGCGAGACAAAGCTCTTCCACCAGGCCTTTGATTAGGGAGCCGCCATCAATAAATTGAGGCCTTGAGGCCCCAATACCAACATCTGTATTAACATCACTATTAACAGCCTGTCCAGACGATGATGTTAGCTGATTATGGGTTAAGGCTGGACGCTGCTAATGCCCGCCATCTGTTACGAATCTGCTTGAGCACTTTATCCCATGTTTTATAATCATTTTGTTGTGGTTTTATTGAATTTTGTATTTCAGTTTGTTCAGTATATTTTATGTAAGCCGCCCTGAGCCTGCCATGGCAGGGAGGGCGGGATACACATCAAATCAAATCAATAAATACGTTGAAATGGAAGTGTATTTGAGGAACGTATCCGAGGAAGTGTGTCTGCACACGAAAGCTCGTACCTTGAATAAAACTTCGTTGGTCTGCAAGGTGCCACCAGACTCCAACTTGAGATATATCACATCATTCAAATTTTGTGGCTTCGGCCTGGAAACAACTGTTGCTAGGCTTTGAAGTGCCACTGGGCTTTCTGTTTTATTTGGCAACAAAAGACCGACGTGGCTACTCCTTCTGCAAACCTAATGCCCGGGGTTTTGATATCTAGATCTCCTCCTTCTGCCAAACAGGGTTGCCAGCTCTGTGCTGGGGAATTCCTGGAGATCGGGGGGGGGGGGGGTAGAGCCTGTGGAGGTTGGAGTTTGGGAAGGATTTCAGCCAGGGTCTAAATGCCATCGAGCCCACCCTCCAAAGCAGACATTTACGCCCGGGGCTGCTGCTCTCTGCAGTCAGTTGTGATTCCAGATCCCCAGGCCCTAACTGGAGGCTGGCCACCTGAAGGCAGCTCAGAGTAACACACTTGGTGGTATATCTCATGATCTGGGGCCACGGCTCAAAGACTACGGGAAGGCACTCTACAGGTGCTCCGAGGACGTTGCACCGACTTTCCCACGCTCCAGGTCTCTGCTCTAAAACTGCAGTGAGGGGCTGAGGCCGAGGGCCCGGCTCTGGCCCAACAGGTGAAATGGCCCCCACTGGCCCAGAGATTGAACATGGCGGCCTCTACGACCCAGGCGCCGCAGGGCCCAGGCAAAGCCAAAGTCTGTGGTGCCCATTTGGGTGGGCAGTGGAGAAGGAGCGGCACCCCCCTTTTCATGCTGACCATGAAGTTTGCAGCTGAATCTTTCCCTGGAAGGGTTGCCAACCTCCAGGTGTGTGTGTGTGGGGGGGCTGGAGTTCCCCTGGGATTACAACCTGTCTCCACACTTCACAAATCTCTTATTTAAAATATGTATCCCATTTCTCCTGGAGAAAATGGCTGTTCTGGAAGGCTGACTGCATGGCATCATACCCTACCGAGGCCCCTCCCCTCCCTAACCCCCCGTCTCCCAGATAGGGATGCCAGCCTCCAGGTGGGACCTGGGGACCTCCTAGAATTATAGCTCATCTCCAGACGGCAGAGATCAGTTCCCCTGGAGAAAATCACGATGGGTGGCTGTGTGAGTCCGTCTGTGGCAGTACAAAAGAGCGAGCGTCTGGTGGCACCTTGAAGACCCACAAAGTTTGATTCTGGATAGAAGGCTTTCGTGTGGACGCTCACTTCTTCAGATACCCTGCCCCAAATGTTGTTAGAACAAAGTCTGAGTCCAGCGGCACCTTTAAGACCAACAAAGTTTCATTCTGGGTATCTGAAGAAGTGTGCGTCCACACGAAAGCCTTCTATCCAGAATCAAACTTTGTGGGTCTTCAAGGTGCCGCTGGACTCCAGACTTTGTTCTGCTGCTTCAGACCAACACCCAAGGACCCCCCTGAATCTATCTAAAGAAGTGTGCCTGCGCATGAAAGCTTATACACCTTGAATAAAACTCGGTTGGTCCTAAAGGTGCCCATTCTGGACTCACACTTTGTTCTGCTGCTTCAGACCAACACTCCGACCCCCCCTGAATCCAAATGACAAGTGTGCCTGCACAGAGAGCTTAGACACCCAGAATGAAACTTTCTCGGTTTTAAAGGTGCTCCTGGACTCAAACTTTGTCCTGCTGCTTCAGACCCCCACGGCTCCCCACCTGAATCTAAATGAAACAGTGTGCACGGCCGTGAAAGCCAATACCCCAGAATTACACTTTGTTGGCCGTAAAGGTGCCACTTGGACTCAAACTTTGTTCTGCTGCTTCAGACCAACCCGGCGACCCACCTTAAGAAACCGGGCTAGTCTCGCAGGCGCTCCTGGGCTCTCGCTCCTTTCTACTCCCGGAGAAAACGGCTGCTGGGGGCGGGGGGGGGGGGGCTGGCCCCCTCTGTCTCTGCACCCCACCGAGGCCCCAGTCCTCTCCCCCCGCCCCGGCTCCACCTCTCCAAATCTCCACTCGTTTCCCAGCCTGGATCTGGCCACGGGGGGGGGGGGGGGGACCTCGCCACCCTCCCCCTCTTCCCACCCTTCCACCCTCCCCCCGGTCTCTCCGAAGCGGGAGTTGGTAAGGCCCTGCAGGCCGGCCTCTGCCTTCGCAGCCGCTCCTGCCTCCGCCTCCTCCGCCTTTCGGGGCCGTCGGGGCGGGCGGGCGGCGCATTTGCATGCGACTCAGACGGGCCCGGGAGCGCGTTTTTGCGCGCCGCCCCCAAGGCCCCGAGGAGGAGAGGGAGGAGGAGCCGGCGGGGGCGCCGCGGCGGCGGCGGCAGCAGCAGCAGCAGGAGGAGCAGGAGCAGCTGCCGGAGGGCGGGCCGAGCCGGGCCGGGCGAAGTCGGCACAAAGTTTGGAGGCACCGCCGGGGGGAGGGAGGGAGGAAGGGGCCGCCGCTGCCGCTGCCGCTGCTGCTTTGTCCGCGGGCCGCGCCGGCCAGGAGGGAGGCAGGGAGGCTGCTGGGCGCCGGAGCCGGCGGGTCCGGAGAGCCATGTCGTCCATCCTGCCGTTCACGCCGCCGATCGTCAAGCGCCTGCTGGGCTGGAAGAAGGGCGAGCAGAACGGGCAGGAGGAGAAGTGGTGCGAGAAGGCCGTCAAAAGCCTGGTCAAGAAGCTCAAGAAGAGCGGGCAGCTCGACGAGTTGGAGAAGGCCATCACCACCCAGAGCGCCGCCACCAAGTGCATCACCATCCCCAGGTCCGGCCGGGAGGGAGGGAGGGAGGGAGGGAGAGGGGGCGCGGCGGGCAGGCGCAGGGGAAAGGAGCCCCCCCCCCCAATCCTCAGCATTGCTGACCCCTGCGTCTTGGGTGACCCTTTGGAGCCGGGGGGGGGGGGCGCTTGGCGGTTTGGGGGAACTTGCATCTTCGGATTCCGTCGAGCCTTTGGATCCTCAGCCTTTTGGAGACGGGGTGCCAGGGAGGTTGGCTGGAGACATTGCTGGAAAAGTAGAAAAGAGCCAGAGAGCCCAAGAGGACCTGAAAGGCTAACCAGAGTCGGGGCAGGGATTGTGAGCTTTTGGGAGTCACTGCTCGCTTCTGCAGAGACGAAAAGAGCCAGAGTCCAGCAGCGCCTGAAAGACGGGGCTCCCTCTGAGCGGTGGAGTCTTGGGAGCGAAAGTTCTACTTTGGGAGCTCCTGGCATTCAAGCTGTGAGCCAGCGATTTGACTGCGGCATCAGTTAGTTTGCTCTGGAGCCCTCCTTCCTGAGCTGAGACAAAAATGTTTGCGCTGGAGGCTAAAAAACTGTGAGCTAGCTCACACTAACTCAGCTGAGAGGGAACACTGACTTTCAAGTGCTCCTGGACTCCCGGCTCTTTTCTGCGGCTCCAGGCAGACTAAAACCATGACCCCATCTATGGCTTAAGAGGGCCCTCTCCAACCGCAACTGTGCAGTCCTGAGGAGGGTTTCCTGGGAGTAAGCCACACTGATTAGACTTGAGGATTCTGAGTAAAACTGCTTGGGAGGGGGGGTTCACGGCTAAGGCTGTCCGCTGGATGATGACCGATCCTATCCTGGAATGGCTTTCTCTGTAGCCTACGTACCAGAACCATAGAATATGGGAGCGAGTGTTTGAAAATCTCACCCAGGCCTCTGATACTTGCTTGGGCGAGAGAAGAAATTGCACCTTGATTCTAAGCGCGTGTACTTGGAAATAAATTTCACAGGGACTTTCCAGGCAAGGACAGGCAAATTGGAAGTTAGACACCTGCAAATCTGCTCCATGTCCTGATCAGATAGCTAAGTGGAACCTCCACATCCAGAGGCAGTGTACCTCTGCCGGGTGCTGTAGGTTGCTCATTGTCTTCTTTTTTGAGGGGGGCCTTGCTCCGAAGCCCATGGCTGGCTCCAGCTGAAACAGAGAGCAGGCCTTAGATGAGTGTCTGATTTGGTCTAGCGAGGCAGGCAGCCACACTGAGCTACTGAAGGACTTAGATCTCGATGGAGGTCAGACGCCCCACTCTGAGCTCTGCAGACCTACATGTCTCTAATGTGTGGGGCTAAGAAGCCACAGGCAGATGTGAAGTCCCCTACAACTATTTCCAGGTGCAAGTGCATTGGATGAAGAATGCTCTCAAAAGCTCTCAAAAGCTCAACCCCCCCCAAATCTTGTTGGTTTCTAAAGTGCCTCTAGATTCCAGTCTAGCTGACTGTGGTTCACTTCTCATCTTTATAGAGAAAAAATACTAGTTTATTTGGGGCTCTGAAGTTTCCCAGGGCACCAAAGTGGTGGGTGGAATAGTCTGTCGAAGAAAATGGGGCTCTATTTTTGGAAGCCTCGCTCTCTTCTGAATTGGTGATCCCTCTCTGGCTAGGAGTGCCGCTGGCTGAGCTGGACAAGGTGGCGATGATCGCTGTCTAGGCGAAGGATTTCACTCGGGTTGCCCTGCCGTGGGATTGCACATGCTCACATTTCAGTCCTGTGTGCATAATCTTGGAAGTGTGCAAGGCTCGGCAGCTGCTTCAGAATGCGTTTGGGGGCGGGGAGAGGTCCCATTGTGGAGTTTTGCTTCTCAGGGACCGTTCAGGATCTTCCGCCATTCGCTTTGGAGGTGGAACTGAGACCCTTTCGATGCTTTTTTCCCCCCTAAAGAAGGTTAAAGTTCCTGCCGGGGCTGTCCAGAAAGCTGTGAAATTGTGGTGTTCTCTGTTTGCATTTGCCTTTGCTGCTTGCTTTCCTAACGCTCTGTAATGTGTGCTCGGACTGTCAGAATGATTTAGTGCGGAGTGGCTGGCCTGCACAAAGGGGCATCTGTTAGGCGGAGCGGCCAGAAATGTGCGGTTCTTGAGAAAACTGTGTAGCTTTGAACCATTTCCCCTTGTAAGACACGCACACAACTTCCGACGCACCCTTTAGTTTGACCTTGTTTTGGTGTCTCCTGCTAATAAACTTTGGGGGGGGGGGGCAACCGGGAAATCGGATATTCCTAGCATATATTTGGGTGCAAAAAAGGACAGGTTTTGGTGGCGATCTTGGCTGACCACTGTTATCAGTGGCTGGGAATTCTTTTCTCTAACTGATTAGCTCCAGTCTGCTTGGTGGGATGGAATAGCCCCTTTCCTTGAGGAATAGAAAGAAAATTCGGTGCAGATATTTATTTGCACACCCAGTTCTCTGGGTTATAAAGACTGACTTGTAGGGAGCCGTCCCACAAATGCACATGAGCGCATGAAGCCACTTTATGCTGAATCAGACCAGTGGTCTCATCAAGGCCAGTCTATTCTACTCAGGCAGGCAGCAGCTCTCCAGGGTCTCAGGCAGAGGTCTTTTGCCTGCCTGGTCCCTGTTAACTGGAGGTGCCAGGACGGAACCTGGGACCTTCTGCATGCCAAGCAGATGCTCTGCCACTGAGCTATAGGCCTCCCTCCCCACAGCTGGTATGCCTCCAGGCTAGGGGGTGGGCTGGAATGACTTCTGTGATGTATGGCTCCGCATTGTAAGCTGCCCTTTCCAGAAAATGCATTTCAAAGGATATGTGTGTATTGGGTATGAAGCTGCCTTATGTGCATCAGAGCCTCTCTAGCCAATTTTACCGATCTCTTTCCTAACCCTGCACCAGAGATCCTTGAACCCAGGACTTCATGCGTGCCAGGGCTGTGCTTTCTCCCTTCCTCAGTTTGGCAATTTTGCCGCGTGAAACGGCACACGCTCACTGTATACCACTTTCCTCTGTGCGTGTGTGTGGTTGCTCCTGATGACTCTTCCACTGTGTGAATGGAGCATCCAGAGAGATTTCTTGGCCTTCCCCAAAAGGAGGCTTTCACCTAATCCCAGCTTCACAGATGTGATAGACTTCGGGTGCCCTTCCGATACTCTTTCTTTAATACTTCGGTTGGTTCTGTGCAGTGACGGTAGCTGTGCCAGGTGCCAGGCTTGTAAAGGGGGAAAAAGGTTACTTCTCATTGCTAGGTTCAGGTGGGTTGCCATGTTGGTCTAAAGCAGGGGTGGGCAATTGTTTTGGCTCGGGGGCCACTTTGTGGGAGCGGAGGTTAGCAGAGGGCCGCACCTTTTAAAATGATTGCATTCATTAGTTAACTTTGCATTTCAGAAAAGGTATAAATTGTATCATAAAAATCAATAAATATAAATTAAATAAAATAGTGGTAGTTTTATTCAATTTATTTATTGTGCTAATTTCATATCATCTATAGCTGCAAGCACATTTAATTTTAGAATCAGTTTAATGAGACAAATGTACCCTGTCACACTTTTCTACAATTTTTTTGAAATCAGGAGTGAGATTGCTTGTTGAGATTCTCATCACAGCCTGCAAGTTAATGTCCGTCAAAGAGCGTCTATATTTACTCTTGTTGATCTGGCCGACTGTCTTGGCGGGCCGCAAAAAACTCTGTGGCGGGCCGCATGTGGCCCGTGGGCCGCAATTTGCCCACCCCTGGTTTAAAGCAATGAGAACAACGTTTGAGTCCAGGGGCACCTTTAAGACCCACAAAGTTTAATTCTGGGTATCAGCTTTCATTTGCGTGCATAATAACTTATACCTAGAATTCAACTTTGTTAGTCTTAAAGGTGCCCCTGGACTCAAACGTTGTTCTCATTGCAGCTGTAAGTTTTGTGCCTCTTCTCCCCCCCCCCCCGCCCCACATTGGAGGGAGAGGTGTCTTGCTACCCATTAGCACCTTAGAGTTCCCCTTGTTTCCTCATCCATCCCCAGGTGGTTTTATGCTGGTTGCTTTCCCAGAGCTGCCTGTAACAATGGAAGTTCTGTTGTGTTTGGTTCCTTTCACATGCGCGCACCCCTCCCCAGGCCAAGGGACTGGCTTGTAGGTTCAGCATGGGGTCACAGCCTCTGGTGTCCTCTGACTGGGACAGTTTTGTTGGCCTGGGTTGGCATTTGACTGGGAGGCTTAGTTGAGGCAAGTACACACACACACACACACACACACACACACAGCGTCTTTGGGCTAATTCCCCCCAAGTAGCCACCTGCCGTAGGCGAAAGGGCTCTGGATTCTCTGGTGGCATTTCAGGATTAAACCGGCACCACGATCTTTGGCCTGTACCGCTTTAGAAATTTATTACCTGACACAAAGCACTGCAGAGCCAGAACACGCTCTGTTATGCAGGAATAAGGTTGCCAGCAGTGTTCCCTCTAAGCTGAGTTAGTGTGAGCTAGATCACAAGTTTCTTAGCCTCCGGCTCACACATTTTTTTTGTCTTGGCTCAGGAAGGATGGCTCCAGAGCAAACGAGTTTATGCAGGAGCCAAATGGCTCGCTCACACCTTTAATGCCAGTAGCTCACAAAGGAGAATTTTTGCTCACAAGACTCCACAGCTTAGAGGGAGCATTGCCAGTTCCCCCCTCCCAGCAGAGGGTTGCCCCATCCAGGTTGGGAAACTCCTGGAGCTTTGGGGGGTGGAGGCTGGGGAGGGCAGGGACCTCAGTGGGGTTCCGTGCCCTAGAGTCCACCCTTCAAAACATCCATTTTCTCCAGGGGAACTGATCTCAGTAGTCTGAAGATGAGCTGTAATTTCAGGGGATCCTCTGGTCTGAAGAAGTGAGCAGTGACTCAGGAAAGCTCCTCCCCTGCCACAAATTTTGTTAGTCTTTAAGGCGCTCCTGGACTCTGGCTCTTTTCTACTGACTTGTTTTGTTAGGTTTTGTTAATTTTAAAATTATGGTCTTTTATTTTCTTAAATTTTTTTTTATTTAAACTGTTTTTATGCCGACTTTCTACCCATTCAGGGTCCCCAATCTTTACTCTTTTACCACTTCAATTTTGGGAAAATGGGTATATGTTTAACTGATTGCTAACTGGTTGGGATACATTGGAGGATGAACCAAATTCACTAGATTTATTTATTTATTTATTAAACGTGCATCCGACCCTCCCTGCAAGCAGGCTCAGGGTGGGAAGAACTAACTTTTAGAGGAATGCAACATGCGTTGAAGGCCGAGTTTGAAATGGGAATTCAGCAGCTCCGTGTTTGCTGGAATATCGTAGTGTCTGAAAGCTGCGGCGCCAAAAGACGGAGAGTTCTTTTTTTGTTGTGCGAATCAGCGCTCCTTCCCGTTCCGTGAGACGCTATTTAGTAATGCATTTGAATTCTGCAGCTTTTGAATTCCGTTCAGATCGTGGGCTCTTATGACTGTGAGCCAGGATTGAGGGAAATGCTTGCCGGGGGCTGTTATCTGGCTAAAATCTTATGCTGAAGGGTGAACATTTATTTTATTTGTGTACTTCATTTATGCCTTGACCAATGGGGAACCAAAGCAGCTTATATTGGTGTAGTGGTGAAGTGCGCGGACTCTAATCTGGGAGAACCGGGTTTGATTCCCCACTCCTCCACTTGCAGCTGCTGGATGACCTTGGGCAAGCCATAGCTCTGTACCAGCTGTTCTCTCAAGGACAGCTTGGGAAAGAGCTCTCTCAGCCCCACCCACCTCACAGGGTGTCTGTTGTGGGGAGGGGAAGGGAAAGGAGTTTGTAAGCCGCTCTGAGACTCCAAGTGAGTGAAGGGCGGGGTATAAATCCAATCTCCTCTTCTTCTTTCTTCTTCTTCCCTTCCTCTGTTTTATCCTTGCAACAACCCTGTAAGGTAGGTTAGGCTGAGAACGAGGTGACTGCAGTGTCAGAGTAGGGATGTGAACCCGAGTGGTCTGACCACTACACCACACTGGTTCCACTCTGTCGGGAATCCTTGTTTGACCACGATGTTCGCCAGAGATCTGGGCGTCGTTGTCCCTGCCTGTCACGGGCCTGCTCAGCTGAAGATTCATGAGTGCCGTTTGTCTGGGGTGTTTCCCCCCCTCCTTTGCAGAATCAGGTCCTCAGAGTCAGACTCGTTCTGCTGGCTTTCGCGGTTAAATAATTAAAGCAGAATACCTAACGAAGGTGTAGCGCATTCAAAGCTGCATTCAGAGTTGAACCTGCAAGCTGATTTATAAGTCAGACGAGTTGCAGGCAAGTTGGGAGAGCAGCAAATATACAAAATCCGGACTGGAAGGTTGGGAAAAAAGTGATTCATGTTGAATTGTGAAACGCGTAGAATATTTCCAGCAAGAGCATGCCCCGGGGACTGAGTGCGTGTGTGTTCACAAACACGTGAGTTCGTGCTCAGAACGTCATTTGGGTCCAACAAAATGGGGACACCGTTCAAGCCTTTGTTTCCAAACTCTAGGGACCCTGGAACTTCTTCTCCACTGTGGAATTACAGAAGGTTCTGGGGCAGTTTGCGTAGCACAGACTTTGTTCCGGCAAAGGCCTCCTTGAGCTCTCAGTTTCCTCCTGTGGACTGAAAGGAGACCCCAAACCAGGGGTCTGCAGCGTTTTACAATTAAAGAGCCCAACTAAATCCACATTCAGAGCAAGAGATTGACGGGCAGCCCCTCTAAGAGTGCCCGCTGTCAGAACTGAAAATATCCGGCTGGACATTACTGACTAGTGATGCATAAATTAAGGACCTGTAACATTTCTGTAGCCCAAGCGCAAGCTGGGGAGAGTCCTTTATTATTTCTTTCTGTATTGTTTATGTACTCACTTTCTCCCCTTTTAGCCTCACAACAGCCCTGTTAGGCTGGGCTGGAATTCTGGGACTGGCCCCAAATCACCCAGCAGGCTTCCACAGCAGACTGGAAATTTGAACCTGGGGTCTGCCAGGTCCTCCTAGTGAGTCTCACACTCTGACCTGTATGCCACATGACAGTGGCTCTCCAGAAGTGGTATAGTCTAGAAATGGTATAGTAATAAGTACATCGGAATACACAATCTAGAAGAGGAGAAAGAGGAGATTGGATTTATACCCCGTCTTTCACTCGGAGTCTCAGAGCGGCTTACAATCTCCTTTCCCTTCCCCTCCCCACAACAGACACCCTGTGAGGTAGGCAGGGTTGAGAGAGCTCTCTCGAGATCTGCCCTTGAGAGAACAGCTCTGAGAGAACTTGTGACTGACCCAAGGTCACACCAGCAGCTGCTTTGGAGGAGTGGGGAATCAAACCCGGTTCTCCCAGATTAGAGTCCACTTAACCACTACACCAAACTGGCTCTCTGGCTCCCTAGTGCCCTGCTATAAATCTGCACATGGTTTGCAGCACCTGCTTCCCTCTCAGAGCCAGTGTCCCATAGTGGTCAGAAGGCGGTGGTGAGGATAAAATAGAGGGGAGGAGAATGATGTTAGGCGCTTGCCGGTCTCCACTGAAGAAGAAGAGCAGGTTATAAATGAAGTAAATTATTAAAAGGGGATAAGATACGTTCATGTTCTTCTTATGAAAAGGGGATTAGACAGATCCCTGGAGGAGAGGTCTATCAGTGGCTACTAGCCATCATGACTGAGGGAAACCTCCGCATTCAGAGGCACTAATCCTCTGGAAGCCAGAGCCAGGAGGCGACCTCAGGGAAAGGCCTCCGCCCCTATGGCCTGATTTTGGCCCTCCAGAGGAACGGGTTGGCCATTATGTGAGACAGGATGCTGGACTAGATGGACCCTCACTGGTCTGATCCAGCAGGGCTCTTCTGAGGTTCTTCTCAGGGGAAGGCCTCGGCCTCTCTGCCCTGTTGCTGGCCCTCCAGAGGAACTGGTTGGCCCCTGTGTGAGACAGGATGCTGGACTAGATGGACCCTCACTGGTCTGATCCAGCAGGGCTCTTTCTTAGGTTCTTATGTTCTTAAATGAGAGTTTGTAACTCTAAGAAGTCCCTGAATCCCATACAAATCTTTTTTTGAATTTCCCTGTGCAAACTGGCTTTTCTACCATCCCCCCCCCCCCCCCCCCGGATATGCCTTAGATTTCACTGAGTGAATTGGTTTTGTCTTGAGCTGCATTTGCCTCTGGAGCTGGGGCGGGGGGGGGGGGCTGGAGACCCCTGACGAACTCGGGACAGTACTGTTCTGCTGCATGCGACAGAGTGGGACGTCAGCTTGGGGGGGGCAGGGTTTCAAGGAAGTTCCAGTACTGATCTTTCAATCGAGGAACCCGTCAGCAGCTTTCAGTGAACCTTCCCCCCCCCCCCCCATTTTAGAGGGACCCTGACCATCTTCATCATAACTGCCAGGAACTCTCCATTACAAACTCTCATGAAACCAGCTATTCTATCACCTTCTGCATCTTTATCTGTTTCATTGATACCCCAACTTTGGGGTCAGGAAGCAAGTTTTCTCCAAGCCAGTTCTGCTGGAGATCCTGGAGATTTTTTGTCTTCTTTTGGGCATGGAAAAGCAGTCACTGGGACTGTGGGAGGGGGAGGTATTTGTGGATTTCCTGCCTTGTGCAAAGGGTTGGACTAGATGACCCTGGAAGTCCCTTCCAACTCTATGATTCTCTCCGAAGGGGAACCAGAGCGGCTTAAGTCATTCTCTTTGTCTGTTTTATCCTCACCACAGTCCTTTGAGGGAGGTTAGGTTGAGTGTGTGGGACTGCTGCCATGGTAGAGTGGGGATTCGAACCTGGGGCTCTCAGATCCTGACACCACCCTGGCTTGGTGGAACATATAGAACTCCTTGTGGGTTATGGCCAGAAGTCAGTGGGCTGCAGTGGTTAAAGAGTACTGTACTAGTGTCTTGGAGACCCCAGTTGGAATCCCCTCTCTGCCATGGAAGGTTGCTGGTTGACCTTGGGCGCCTGTGTATATTTATGACTTATTGCAAGTCCTCCTGCGTGGCAGTTCCTTGCAACTTCCAGTGTTTGGGCCTCAGAACCTTTATAGATTTATTAATCCACACATCAGTTACCTGTAACATTTATATTCTCAGTTATGCTAATGGGCTTCTTTAATTGGCTCTCCGTTGAACTCTTGCTCTGAACAAACTTTGAGTCCAGTGGCACCTTTCAGACCAACAGAGTTTAATTCTGGGTATAAGCTTTCGTATGCAGGCGCGCTTCTTTGGATACATGATAACAGATATCTGAAGATGTGTACATGCACACGAAAGCTTATACCCAAAATTAAACTTTGTTGGTCTGAAAGGTGCCGCTTGGACTCAAAGTTTGTTCCATTGTTTAAGACCACCTGAATCTGTCTTGCTCTGAATGTTGATATTGTTTGGCTCTTTCATTTGAAAAGGCTGCTGATCCTGGCCTGAAAGGTTGGGAGCGGTGTCCTGTCCAGATTTAAGGAAAACGTCTTTTCCAACGCAGGGCTCGTTTTCAGCAGAAGGAAAAGAAGGTTGGAGAGATCAGATGGGCGGAGGGAACAGACTGACTTGTGGCTGCTGCTGTTTTTAATTTTTATTTACTGCATTTATATTCCACCGTTCTCCCCCGTGGCTTACATCATTCCCCTCTCCTCCGTTTTATCAACACAACAACCCTATGAGGAAGGTTAAGCCGAGAGACACGGCCGAGAGGGGCTTGGGCCTTCCAGATCCGAATGATATTTTAACCACGACACTATGCTGGCTCGGCTGTAACGTGATTTCCATAAGGCTGTTAAAGATAGTCATTGTGAATTTGTTCCCCTTAAGGCGAAACTTTTTTTTAAAAAAAACTGCAGGCTGCAGAAAATCTAGTTGTAGATCTCAATAACGCTTGCCCCAGTCCCATAAGACAGGTCAGCGTTAGTGTCCCCAAACGGGGGAGGGCGGTTGCAGCGTCTTGGAAACATATACTTATGAAAGCTATTTTCCCCTCCGGGTTAATATTTGGCAGGAACGCATCCTAACTCTAGGGTAATAAAAGCTTCTTTAAGGATCACTTTGCCACACACTGCTGGAAGTTATTGGCGCAGAGGGCCACGTTGGCGGGGCGGGGGAAGCCACGAGGCAGTGGGGATCCTGGATGGTTTCAGCGCAGCACTGGCCAGCCGGCTGGATTGGGGTTTTTTTGCAGAAACGGAAGAGATCCGAGTTCATTGGTTAGCCCCATATTCTGTAATATCATATCATGCTTTGATCTGTGAAACCGAAGATAAGCTGCTTGCTCTTATGCAAAGTGCAGACGACGACTGTAGGCCAGATAGGGGTGCCAACACCAGCATGGGAAATCCCTGGAGATTTGTCATAATTTGGGGAGAATTCCAGGCTGCGCCTTGAGGTTGGCAACTCCGGCTTCAGGCTTGTGCTCGGGTTTTGAGCCATAATTTCCGAACAGAGTCAGAGGGTTTTTGTTTTGTTTTGCTTTTTTGGTAACGTTGAATGAGAGAGAGGGAGAGAGAGAGAGAGAGTAAACAGTTGCTAAAAATAATGCATTAAAAGGGGAAGTGAGTGAAACCGTGTATTGTGCTTGGATCAAAGACCAGCCGCCCGCCTTTTATATTTATAAATGGACGTCTCTGTTTCCAGAAACAGTCCTTAGCGCCTTTAAATGGCAGTGGTAAGTCACCTGACTTTGAATTTTAGTTGAAAACATCTCTCTCTCCTTAAAGTTAGGCATGCGCCTACCTCTCGGCACGCCTTAGCATTCCGCGGATGTTTAGCGGTAAACCTTAACCGAGCCCCCGTAGTATTTGGGAGTCCGTCTCTCTGGTGTTTGCACGCCCAACCGCAGGGAATATTTTTGATGGATCGCTTCTGTGGTCTGCCCATCCGCTGAGATGGCTTTTAAACTCCCCGCAGTCTAACGTTTCCGCCATTTATTTATCAGACGTCCTGCAAAGGAACTCAGGATAGCCTTGTGCGCAAACCCCCCCCCCCCCCCATTTTACTTTCTCACAACTATCTTGTGCGGTAGTTTGGACTGAGAGAGACCAGCCTGGTTCTGTCCTGTGAGGGGATTAGAACCAGGGGCCAGCCCCCCCGCCCCATTGATTTTTTTGAGTTAAATGGTGTCCTTGGGGAGCCCTGAGCTGCTTTGGGACTGTACCAGGGGGTTCCCCAAGGGGATAAAGAGCCACACGCTTTGCCACAAACAAATGCACAGCTGTGGGGAACTCTGAGCGTGCTGTGGGATGTGTTGTCGTTTCATGTGGCGTGGTAGTGAACCCCAGCAGGGGGTGAACCAAGAACATTTCCACCCCGGCACTTCTCCCAGAATCCTTTGCAGCGAGCAGCCAAAGTGTAGGGGTTCCTCTGTCGATGTCGCAAGAGGAAGGGTACCCCGGGCATCTAGAGAGTTTGGAAAACCGCTTCTTCAGACTGCTGGGTGGATCCTTGATGATAAATACCACTTCCTAAATAGCAAGCTGTGGTTATGTCGATGGGAGCAAAGCATTCAGTGAAGGCAGGGAAGAAAGCCAAAGCCGTAACTCAGCTCTCTCCCCTCCCTGCCCCTTCCCCTCACCCTTAATGAATTTTCTGGGCAAAAGGTGTATCCCATTTCCAGTAAGTTTTGGCCTGCTTGCTTGAATTCCTGATTTATTTTTTTTTAAGTATATTTGGTCTTTTTCTTCCCTGCTGTGCGCTTGGCAATTCTAGGGTGCAAAGCCAAGACTTTGGTAGATGTCATTTGAAATGTGTGTTTTGTGTCCTATTTAAAAAAGGGGGGGGGGGGAGAGGGAGGACCCAGGAATCAAAAGAGACGCTCCAAACATTGCGTCAGTTGGGTTCTTTGTCACTTTTAAAGTCAGAAGCAGGTTTATATTTGACATGTAGGTTCTTCTTCCCCCTCCCCTCCCCTTTTCTTTTGGCTTGCTGTGACTCTAACTCCGGCGTGCCCAACACAATACCCTGGCGTGTGCCCGCCCCCCCCCCCCCCGTTTTTAGAAAGTGGGTGGGGTCAGTTGGTGCTCTGGCCCAACAGGGCTTTTGATTGGTCACTGACGATCTGGCTGGCTTTGCAGATCTAAATGATCAAAGCAAATATCACTGCAGCTGCCACCACCGTGCTGCTTTTATTCTTTGTCATTACTCTTTCCCAGGGGGATTTTTTAAAAATTAGCCTTCTTCTCGCCTTAGCGTTTGGGCTTCCTCCGTGTGCATGACTCTGCCTCCTGCGGCAGCCATTTTGTAGTTGCGCCCACCCAGTGTTCCCTCTAAGCTGAGTTAGTGTGAGCTAGCTCACAGTTCTTTAGTCTCCGGCTCACAGATTTTTGTCTTCATTCAGGAAGGACGGCTCCAGAGCAGACTAATTTATACAGTAGCCAAATCGCCGGCTCACAACTTTAATGCCACTATCTCACAAAGTAGAATTTTTGCTCACAGAACTCCACAGCTTAGAGGGAGCATTGGCGCCCACCACCCCGAGTGAGAATTCCAAAGGTGTCCACAGGCTCGAAAAGACGGGGGATTCCAGCTTTAGCTGATGTCCTGGTCAAGATCTGGAATAATATATCGGGCTCTTACAAAAAGGTGGGGGTGGGAGTATGGACAGAATATCTCAGCTGAGAATCCAGTGAACATCTGCACCCCACTCGCCCCGCCCCGCAGGGTGAGCTTCTGCCTTCCTTCCCAGTGTAAACGAGAGACATGCTTAATAGTAATTCGAATTCTGGTTCAGTTGGTGGTCCTGTTCTTGCCGCATGCTTTAAATGGGCTAAAGGTAAAGGTTTCCCTTGTTCGAAAGCCAGTCGAATCAGACTCTAGGGGGTGGTGCTCATCTCCGTTTCCAAGCTGAAGAGCCAGCGCTGTCTGAAGAGTTTTCGGTGGTCATGTGGCCGGCATGACTTAACGCTGAGGGACACGGAACGCTGTTACCTTCCCACCGAAGCAGCACTTATTTATCTACTTGCAATTTCTTGCTTTCGAACGGCTAGGTTGGCAGAAGCAGGGGCCAGAGACGGGAGCTCACTCCGTCACATGGCACTTGGGTCTCGAACTGCCGAACTACTGACCTTCTGGTCTGCAGCTCAGTGTCTTAACCTCTGAGCCACCGCTACCTGCCTTTTAAAGACATGCCACATGTACATTCATCCAGCTCTTATTTTTTTTAGGCAAAATTGAATAACTGTTGCAGCAAGGGGGAAGGAAGAGAGGTTTGTGACCTCGTGGGCATTGGCCAGTCTGTGCTGAGCGCAGCCAGTGTTTCCTCCCACAGAGGCCGGGATCTTTGCTTGATCCGAGTTGAACAAAATGTTGTGACTTGTTGTCCCTGCGTGGAGTTTTCCCCCTGCATTCTTCTCCATTCCTGCAGTCCTTCTGACCCTGGGAGAGATCATTCCTGGATCAGTCCTAGGGTGACAACGCACCCCCACTGAGCCCCATCCCCCCCCCCCCCGGGTCTCCAGGAATTTCCCAGCCCAGATTTGGCATCCTTAGTTGAAGGACTTGTGTGGATTTGGAGACTGGAATGAGATGAATTGGTAGTGGGGGGGGGGCAAAATTGCCTGTTTCCCCAAGTGGAGGCACACTTTCAGAAGGAGGAAGAGAGCTTTTAACTCTCCTGTGCCTCCTCCTCTCTCCGTGTTGGGGGGGGGAGGCTGGTTTCAGGGATTAGGCCAAAGGTGGCTTTGCAGGAGGTGCCGGGGAAGCTCCACAGAGATGTTTGGGGAGGGAGCACCACATGGGGCGGTGCTGCTCATAACTCTGCGTCCGATGCCAGTCTGAAGCTTGCTTGCCGGTGCGCTGTGCTCAGATCCCTGCTCAGCCGTGGGAGCTTGCCAGGTGACCATGGGCTACTCCACTCATGCTCAGCCTAACCCATCTTGCAGGGTTGTTGTGAGGATAAAATGGAGGCAGGGGGAGAATGATGTAAGCCGCTTTGGGGTCCCCCTTGGGAGAAAAAAGGAAGAGAAGAAGAAGAGATTGGATTTCTACCCTGCCCTTCACTCAGAGGGGCTTACAAACTCCTTTCCCTTCCCCTCCCTGCAACAGACACCCTGGGACATAGGTGGGGCTGAGAGAGCTCTTTTGAGGACTGCCCTTGAGAGAACAGCTCCAACAGAACTTGTGACCAATGCTCCCTCTAAGCTGTGGGGTCCTGTGAGCAAACATTCCACTTGGTGAGCTCCTAGCATTAAAGTTGTGAGTGGGCGATTTGGCCACTAGTGCATAAATCAGTTTGCTCTGGAGCCCTCCTTCCTGAGCTAAGACGAAAATGTGTGAGTCGGAGGCTAAAAAACTGCGAGCCAGCTCACACTAACTCAGCTTAGAGGGAACACTGTGTGACCAATGCTCCCTCTAAGCTGTGGAGTCTTGTGAGCAAAAATTCCACTTTGTGAGCTCCTGGCATTAAAGTTGTGAGCTAGCGATTTGGCCACTACTGCATAAATTAATTTGCTCTGGAGCCATCCTTCCTGAGCTAAGACAAAAAAACTGTGAGCCAGAGGCTAAAAAAGCTGTGATCTAGCTCACACTAACTCAGCTTAGAGGGAACACAGCTTGTGACTGACCCAAGGTCATACCAGCAGGTGCATGTGGAGGACTGGGGATTTAAACCCAGTTCTCCCAGATTAGGGTCCATGCTCCTAACCGCTACACCAAACTGGCAAGGTGAAAATGGAGTTAAATCATCAGGGAAGGCTGTCATTCCGTACTTTCGCCTCTCTTACCTGCTGTGAGAAGGAAAGAGCCCCGGGATGTGCTTGCTTTTTTGCCCCCCACTGTTAGAACTGGCACTGAAGGTGTGGTTCCAAGGTCTGAGCCAACTCTCCTTGCCTGCAGGCGAGGCCTTTTGTCGTGGACCAACCCTGTTTAGCACGAATCACCACCACCAAAGCTGCCTTGTTCCAAGCACTGGGAAACGCCCCGGCCTTACTACACCACTCCATCGTTTTGCAAAGTGATTCATTTTTTAATATCTCTGAGAAGTTCCCATCATTGGGGATGTCGGGAGCTTTATAAAGGCTGAGTCATCCGGCTTTTTGCTGAGCATTCAGGCCTTTGAGTCACGGCTCAGGTGGAACCCTTTGCAGCCTGCGATGAAACACAGATAATCCTCGTCCTGGACCTTCCCGCCCTTTAGACACCCCGTCTAAAAACCCTTTGGGGCCCCTTCATCACCTCTTGGGTGTAATTCCAACTTGGGGATGGATCTTGTCGGGCTCTCGTCTTAAATTGGCATTTACCTATGCTGACAAATGAGAACAAGAAACTGACACAGTGCACGAGCAAACACAAAAAATAAAAATGTATAATTCAATAAAGTATATTGTAAAGTTTAAACAATTTGTGTGCCCTTATTTTTCTCATTGAGGATTACAAAAACTATTCGATATGTAGAAACACATTCATATATGAAAGACATCCCAGTCAGAATATAATAATAATAATAAATTGGATTTATACCCCGTCCTTCACTACCTGGAATCTCAGAACGGCTTACAATCTCCTTTCCCTTCCCCTCCCCACAACAGAGACCCTGTGAGGTAGGTGGAGCTGAGAGAGCTCTTTCCAGAACTGCCCTTGAAAGAACAGCTCTGAGAGAACTTGTGACTAACCCAAAGTCACACCAGCAGCTGTATGCCGAGGAGTGGAGAATCAAACCTGGTTCTCCTTGATTAGAGCCCACGCTCCTAACCACTACACCAAACTGGCTCTCAACTGGCTCTATACTATGTTAATTACTACTAGAAACTCTGTTCTGCTGAGTCCAGTCCAGAAAAATTCTTTCAAAAGTCCAGTCCAGGATGACGTATCCGGATTAATTTCAGCTCGTTTCAAGTTGTAAAACTTTTCCTGACTCGAAATCCAGTGGTGGACTGATATTCCAAATCGGAGCAGGGGGGGGGATCCCGTTGTACAAAATCTGTGGGACATTGTAAAGAATGCAATGCTCATGAAAAATCTATGGGAAACATTACAGAATAACAGTGAACATACAGAATATAGAACTGAAATTAATCCGGATATTTCATCCTGGACTAGACTCTTTGGACAGAATTTTTCTGGACTGGACTCAGTAGACTGGGCTTTCTAGTAGTTATTAACATAGTATAGAGCCAGTTGAGGAACCGCAGTGGCTCAGCGGTTAAGACACTGAAGCTGCAGACTGGAAGGTCAGTAGCTTGGCAGTTCAAGACCCGAGTGCCGTGTGACGGAGTGAGCTCCCATTTCTGGCCCCAGCTCCTGCCAACCTAGCAGTTCGAAAGCAAGAAATTGCAAGTAGATAAATAGGTACCGCTTCGGTGGGAAGGTAACAGCATTCCGTGTGCCTCAGCTTTTAGTCAAGCCGGCCACATGACCACTGAAAAGTCTTCGGACAGTGTTGGCTCTTCGGCTTGGAACTGGAGATGAGCACTGCCCTCAAGAGTTGGATTCGACTAGCTTTCGAGCAAGGGAAACCTTTACCTTTAGAGCCAGTTGAGAGCCAGTTTGGTGTAGTGGTTAGGAGACTTGGATGTCTTTCATATATGAATGTGTTTCTACATATTTAGTATTTTTTGTAATAAGAAAAATAAGAACGCACAGTATATTGAATTATACTTTTTTGTGTTTGTGCACTGTATCATAGCTTCTTGTTCTCATTTGTCGTTGATCCGGTTGGCTGTGATTCGTCTAGATTGTTTCTGTACCACTTGACTTGTTCAAACCGCCCTGAGTCTTTGGGAAAGCGGTAGATGATAAGTTTGAGTCCACACTTATTGCAGGTCGATATAAAGATGTGTGGACAGGCTGCTGGGTTTGGATTGCAGCGAACTGAGTTTGAATGCTGAAGAGTGGTAGGAAACGCTGGGTTGGATCCAGCCTCAGTTTCCCAGTGACAAAAGCAGAGGGGTAATTTCCACCAACTCCCTCTTCCTGCTACAGAGACCCCTGATTTCCTGCTCAAGCTGTTCCAGATGAACCCCTCTCTCCCTGCCCCCTGCATCTCTTTGGGAAGATCACATAGGGTTGCCAACTCCTGGTTTGGAATTCCCTGGGGATCTGGAAAGTGGAGCTGGGGTGGGAGGAATTTGGGGTGCAGAGGGACCTCTGTGGGTTATAATGTCACACACGCTCCCACCCAAAGCAGTCGTTTTCTCCAGAACAGAACTGTGTAGTTTGGAGATCAGGCCCTACCTGGAGGTTGTCAACCCCAGATCAGAGGACTGCAGCGGCTGGTAGACAGGAAAGTTCTGTTCCTTTGACGAAAGCATTTCGTGGGAGTGGATAGTTTAAGCGAGGTCCATCTCGCTATTTCTTAGCAAAGCCGAACTTGCAGGATTGGCTGTTCTGGGGATAAAATGGGGGCGGGGGGCTCCATGTACTTTGGAAGAAGTCAGGATACTGGTGTGAGGTCCAAGTAATCTAGACAGAGTGCCTCAGTTGATCAAGAACATTTTGGCCAAACAGGAGATTGCGGGCGTGTGTGGGTGCTCCTGAAGAAGAGAGTTCTTCCGGCTTCTGCTGACACCCAGTACAAGAGTTTTCGGATGTAGCATTCCTGAATCCTAGGAGCCTGCCAGTCCTCCTCATGTAGGGAACATGTGCACTACCCATGAGACTTCTGATATGCATGTTGCGGGAACAGAGGTGGTGCCCCAATTTTCTGATATGCATGTTGTGGGACAAGAGGTGGTGCCCCAATATACAGCTTTGGTACACACCAAACCAGAGCCCTGGGCAGTCCAGTGGTCGCCTTGCGTGTTCCAAAGCCATGTGCACGCTTGCAAAATACGCACATTGACAACATGGCTATTGGGAGGATGTACACACCAGTGTTCCCGCTAAGCTGAGTTAGTGTGAGCTAGCTCACAGTTTTTTAGCCTCCGGCTCACAACCTTTTGTCTTAGCTCAGGAAGAACAGCTCCAGAGCAGACTAATTTACGCAGCAGCCAAATCGCTCACTCACAACTTGAATGCCAGGAGCTCACAAAGTAGGATTTTTGCTCACAAGACTCCACAGCTTAGAAGAGAGCATTGATACACACACACAGATACACAAATATATATTTATTCATACATACGTATGTATATACACACACATGTATGTACATATATATGAGAGCAGACTAATTTATGCAGCAGCACAAATCGCTCACTCACAACTTGAATGCCAGGAGCTCACAAAGTAGGATTTTTGCTCACAAGACTCCACAGCTTAGAAGAGAGCATTGATACACACACACAGATACTCAAACATATATTTATTCATACATACGTATGTATATACACACACATGTATGTACATATATATGAGTGTGTGTGTATGTGTATATATGTATGTGTATTTGTGTGTATACACATATACACACATACACACACATATTGGGAGGGGAGCCAGTTTGGTATAGTGGTTAAGAGTGGCAGACTCTAATCTGGAGAACTGGGTTTGATTCCCTGCTCCTCCACATGCAGCCAGCTGGGTGACCTTGGGTCAGTCCCAGTTTTCTCAGAGCTGTTTTCTCAAGAGCAGTTCTCAAAAGAGCTCTCTCAGCCTCACCTACTTCACAGGGTGTGTGTTCTGGGGAGAGGAAGGGGAAGAGTTTGTAAGCTGCTCTGAGACTCCGAGTGAAGGGCGGGGTATAGATCCAATCTCTTCTTCACTTGGTTGCGGGGCTCTCCGTCTGAGAAGGACTCTGGTGTAGTGAATTTGAGGCCAAGTCTAGTGCGGCGAATTGGAGTTTAGTGCTGTCTTTCACCCCCCCAAAATCCCCCCCCCCCAGTTTCAGTTTTTGCAGACGGTAAGCAGGGTGGGGCACTTTGCTTTTCCTAAGTGGGTTCAGGGAGAAGTCTGTTTGGACTTTCTAAGCAAGGCTTGTGATTTTTTGCCCCGAGGTCACCAGCTTGTCTGAGCAAGCTTTTGTGTGCTGTGTAATCATTTCGATAGCCCTGGGGCTTTTTCTGCTTGCAAAAGAGGCTTGCCTGTAGCTTAGGCACTGCAGACTGTAATAACAAATACTTTATAATTATTTGAAGTGCACCTTGCAGGCGCTTAACAAAGCAAACATTAACAACAACAGCAACGAAAATCGCACAGGCCTCCAGCCTGGATCTGTGGTGCGACTGGATGCGGAGTTGAAAGGTCGAATCCCCCGGGTCGCTTGCAGGATCCGTTTCAGGAAAGTGGGATAATATTTGTTGGAGCGCTCCGAATAAATTCTGGTTACGAACCGGAGCTTTGCTTGAAGCAGGCGTTCGGTTTCTGTGTTCCTGGAGCAGAGAGGATCGATGGTCTTCGCTAACATTGCGCTAGATGGAAGTCAGCCTTCAGCTTTCCAGACAGGGCCTTACTTGCTCTTTTCCAATGAAATGCTGAAGGAGAGCCGCCACAGGGTGTGATCCTGGCCTTGGTGACTCACAGGGAATTTGCATGCAGGACCAGCTCTTGTGCATTCCGGAAGAACTCCGAATAATGTCTCTGGGCTTTTCTGAAAATGCACAAGAAATACCGAAGTGTGGGATGGAAGTTGCTAAGACCCCAGTTTGTTGGAGTGGTTAAGTGCACGGACTCTAATCTGGGAGAACTGGGTTTGATTCCCCACTCCTCCACTTGCACCTGGCTGGATGACCTTGGGCAAGCCATAGTTTTGACAAGAGCTGTTCTTGAAAGAGCAGTTTCTGTCAGAGCTCTCTCAGCCCCACCTGCCTCACAGGGTGTCTGTTGTGGGGAAGGGAAGAGAAAGGAGATTGTAAGCTGCTCTGAGACGCCAAGCGAAGGGCAGGGAATAAATCCAATCCCTTCTTCTCTTCTTAAGGGAAGTGCAACACTGCCAGGAAAAGACAGAAACCGTAAGAGTTTCTTTTGCGCAGATGTTTCTCCCGATTTCATTCGAAACGGAATGCCCCATTTGCTGCTTTACCACCGATCGCTCTATTGTGGTGGATCACAAACCCTTTGAAGGGGAACCTACTTCTAAACTTTACGTTTCAGGAACGGTGTGCTATCTCTAACCTGGATGGCCCAGGCTAGTCCTGTCTCATCAGGAACCCAAGCAGGGTCAGCCCTGGTTCATGCTTGGATGGGAGACCCCCCCAAGGAAGCCCAGGGTCGCGACACAAAGCAGGCAATGGCAAGACACCTCTGGCCGTCTCTGGCCTCGAAAACCCGACTACGGCATCTGCCATAAATCGGCTGTGAGTGACTTAACAGCACTTTCCACCATAGCCCTGACCTGGGTAGCCCGGCTGGCCTGAGCCAATCAGATCTCGGAAACTCAGCCGGTCAGCCTTGGGTAGTACTTGGAAGGGCGACCTCCAAGGAATACCAGGTTCGTGATGCAGAGGCAGGCAAGGGCAAACCACCTCCGAAACAACTCTTGCCTTAAAAACAAGTCTAGCTCGCCACCTAGTGGTGCATAAGGCTAACCCCCCCCCGAGAATGTGTACCTGCCAGACAATCTTAGGATCTTCTGGCTATTCTACACACACTGCCATACGGTAGTTAATTAATTTCTGCCATCAAAGAATCTGTTGCTGTTATCCAGGGGTCCGTTGGAGCGGGAGCGCACAGGAGCGCAGCTCCGGGAGTGAGGAGCCCAGGGGGCGGGCACATGACCAAGCCCCGCCCCCTCCTCGGCTTCCCCGAGCAGTGCAGAGGCGCAGCGCCCCGGGGAAAGCCCTGCTAGGGTCTTTATTGTTTTTAATGTTTTGTTTTAATATTGATAATTTTATCATTGTTCCTTTCATGACTGTGTGCTGCTTTTCCAGAGACTTGCTCAAGGTGGCATAGGAATTTTCTAAGTATACCATTTTTTATCTGGGCACATGGCACATAAGTACTGGAGAAATTTCACCAACCCTTCAGCAGCTTCCACCCCATCAGTTGGTGTAGTGGTCAGGAGTTGGACTCTAATCTGGGAGAACCGGGTTTGATTCCCCACTCCTCCACATGCAGCTGCTGGTGTGACCTTGGGCCAGTCACAAGTTCTCTCAGAGCTGTTCTCTCATGAGCAGTTCTCCAAAGACCTCTCTCAGCCCCACCTACCTCACGGGGTGTCTTGTTGTGGGGAAGGGAAGGGGAAGGGATGGGTGGTGCACATGTCCTGGGTATCTCAAGTCTACTTGAAACCTGGTGGTTTCAAGGGAGCAGGAAGAGAATGAGGGTGTGTTCTTGACGCTTATTTTTATTGCACCAAGTATTGGATGGGGAAGGGAATGGAGGAAGAGCAGGTCAGTTTCACTCACCTGTGGAGGGGAGCCTGAGGGGTGGGTGTTGCCTTCTGACACACTTCCAGTATGTTAGGGGGTGTGGCATATGCAAATGAGTTATGCTAATGAGCTCCTGCACCTCTTTTTCTACAAAATGACCCCTGCTGTTATCCATAGGTTATGTGTCATTGGTCTCTGTGGTCAAAGATCTATTTTCCTCTGGCCTGGATAGCCCGCGGCCCACCTGGGAGAGAGAGACTGGCCCCCCTGCTTGTGTGTCCTGGTCAGGGCTTTGCGACCCACTGCTATGCAGTTTTGTGATTTTTGCGCTTGTCTAGTAACACTTTCTTGCTTCGCCCCGACTGGGTGGATATGGAGTATAATTTCATTCTTCTGAGAGAATAATTGCCTGCTAAGTGGAAATACTACGTTCATTCACACTATGCATCTACATTAGCATTCTCCTGCGAATTTCGGGGATAGCTTCAAAGGGCAGATCCCTGCCTAGAATTGAAGGTCGTAGGGAGAGGCCCTCCTGACTGTCCCATCAGTCAGAGAAGCTGGTTTGGCAGCTGCAGGAGAGCAGGCCTTTGCAGTGGTGGCCCCACAATTAGGGAACAGCCTCCCCAGTGAGGTACGCCTGGTCCCCTTCCCTTTCAGTCT
Organism: Lepidodactylus listeri; assembly: GCA_029233225.1. Taxonomy (NCBI): domain Eukaryota; kingdom Metazoa; phylum Chordata; class Lepidosauria; order Squamata; family Gekkonidae; genus Lepidodactylus; species Lepidodactylus listeri. Next base: position 4,520,711 of record JARCFY010000021.1, on the reverse strand, counting down.
CCAGGAGGCAGTTGCAGACGGTTTTATTTAGGACCGTATTTGATTAAGCTTAGTACCAGTGCTAAGTAGTGATTTTCAATTTTGTTTTTTTTTAATGTTTTTGATGTATTTTATTCTGTGTGTTTTTGCCTGTTTGTAAAACACCGTGAGCTCTGTGAGGAAGAAAGGCAGCAGATAAATGTTTTAAATAAATAATAATAAGTAAATATTTTCAGTGGCCATCTTCAGGCACAGAATGATTTTGAGTTGAAGAGCTGCTGTGAAGTGAAGAAGAGGAGAAGAAGAGATTGGATTTATACCCCGCCCTTCACTTGGAGTCTCAGAGCAGCTTACAAACTCTTTTCCCTTCCCCTCCCCACAACAGACACCCTGGGAGGTAGGTGGGGCTGAGAGAGCTCTGACAGAAACTACTCTTTTCAAGAACAGCTCCCACAGAACTGTGGCTTGCCCAAGGTCATCCAGCAGCTGCAAGTGGAGGAGTGGGGAAATCAAACCCGGTTCTCCCAGATCAGAGTCCGCACACTTAACCACTACACCAAACGCTTAACCACTACACTTAACCACTACACCAAACCAATGATGTACATTGGGACCAAAAATTCCAACTTTAAGCGTAAGAATGAAGTTTTTAAGAACCTAGTTTTCAAATCCACTGGAAGTGAGACCACTGTTGTGGCCTTCATGGAATGGAACATCCATGTACAGAAGCAGTATACCTTTGAATGAGAGATAGTGGGAACAGCCAGTAGGGCCCTTCTGTTTACAGCGCCCAGAGGCATCTTACCAGAGCCACATTATTTTTCTGAATCAGGGACCTCCAACAGGCAGGGGGAGCAGTGTGGGATCATTGTTATTCTTTGTCATTACTCAGAAGTAGCTTTCTTTAAAGAAAACATTTGTAGTCCTCCCTCTAATCTCGTAAAGTGTTCTTATGCAGTAACAGCAAAAAGAAAAAGCCAGGGAGGGAGGGGAACGGTTTGTAACCCGAGAAAGTCTGGAAATAGAAACACGCTCGATGCAAATAACAGAATTCTCGAGATCCGTCCTGCTGCTTTTGATTAAATCCACATTTGTTGGTGTAACTGAACACCGCCGCTGACCCAGGACTCCAGAACCCGACAGCACAGCTGTGCTGGATCCGGCAGAAAGGAAAGGAACCGCAAAGCCGCACCAATGGTGGCTCTGGGGATTGCGGCCTGGTGCTGATGTGTGAAAGGTGTGGGTTGTCCCTTAACTGTGTAGTGACCGGCAGGATCAGGAAGCACTGCAGGGGATGAAGAAGAGATAGGATTCGTATCCTGTCCTTGACTACCCGAAGGAGTCTCAGAGCGGCTTGCAATCTCCCTTCCCTTCCCCTCCCCACCACAGACACCCTGTGCGGTGGGTGGGGCTGAAAGAGCTCTCTTGAGAACTGCTCTTGAGAGAACAGCTCTGAGAGAACTTTGACCCAAGGTCACACCAGCAGCTGCATGTGGAGGAGTGGGGAATCAAACCCAGCTCTCCCAGATTAGAGTCCGCGTTCTTAACCACTACACCAGACTGTTGCTTTTGGGAGGCCCCATTTCAAAGCCAAGCTCACCTATGACCTTATGACTCAGCCACAGGCCATCCGTGCTCTGAACTGGAGTCAGTGTGGTGTAGTGGATGCAGCAGCAGGCTAGGACCCTGGGCGACCCAAGTTCGAATCCTCCTTTTTACCATGGAAGCTCACTGGGTGAACTTGGGCTTGTCACGCACTCTCAGTCTGGCTTACCTTGTAGGATTGTCGGTGTGAGAACAGAGGGAGGGAGAATGGTGTTCTAAGCTGCTTTGAGTCCCAACCATGGGGAGAAAAGGGGGATGTAAATAAATAAGTGAAAGCGAATCTGTTCTGCTCTTGCCTGTAAAGCCAGTAATGGTGGCCTCCCTTGCAGGAATGTTTTGGGGATCCCAGAGACAGGTTTCTGAGACCGTCATCGCCCTTGCACTACCCCCTCTCCAAAGGACAGTTAATAGCTCTGCAAATAGGGTCAGCTGTCAGGTAATTGAAGCTTCCCGGCCGGCCATCTGCTAGGGAATCCATCCTCCGCAAAAGCCACCAGCTGGGAAGGTTTGCTCATGGTGTCACAAAATGATTGATGCACTCTCTATTTTACCCAGGGCAGAAAAGGAATATCCTAATCCAGTCATAATCCCCTCTGCCTCCGCTTTTTTTCCGGGTTTTGTTCCTGCCAGCCAGGAAATAATGCTGTGAGGCCAGGCCTTCCGAAGGCACAGAACCGGGACTCTTAGCCGAGGGCTGACCTCTGCATTCAAGGGTCATGCACACTCCCTTTCCAGGGCGCATCCCATTTGCTGTATTTAGTCAATCTTTTGGGGGGGACTGATTTGAAGTGTTTTCAGATTTTTAGAAAACCAACTCTGCTGAACCCCAAACTAGCATGAGCCAGTGGACGGAGAAGGGGTTTTTTTGGGGGGGGGGGAGACCAGGAAGCCGAGTCAAGGCCGAGTCTGCACCGTAACCTTAAGCAACTGACCGACCCGTTTGGCTCTCCAACAAAGAACTTATCTCTGAAATGGCACGGAACGTTTAACGAAGAATGGTGGGAAGGGAACCAGTTTGGAACCACTGTTAAACCCAGTTTAAGTGTATAAGGAAGGTGGGGCTGGCCAGCCATGCGGTCTACAGCTCCGATCCATATTGGACATCCCCCTGCCAACAGAAGTCTGTATGGTCAAAGCGATGGTATTCCCAGTAGTAATGTATGACTGCGGGAGTTGGACCGTAAGGAAGGCCGGGCGTTGAAGAATAGATGCTTTCGAATTCTGGTGCTGGAGAAGACTCTTGAGAGTCCCGTGGACTGCAAGGAGATCACATCAGTCAATCCTAAAAGAAATCTACCCTGACTGTTCCCTGGAAGGTCAGACTCTGAAGCTGAAGCTCAAATACTTTGGCCACCCAATGAGAAGGGAGCCCTCCCTGGAGAAGACCCTGACGCTGGGAAAGACTGATGGTCAAAGAAGAAGGGGACGGCAAAGGATGAGATGGCCGGACAGTGTCATTGATGCAACAAACATGAAATTAAGCAATTTAATTATTGCCTCAATTTAATTATTGCTTCAATTTAATTATTGCTCCACCCCCTTCCTTGGCACTTTCCAGTTTGTTTTACCTGTGGAGTAGTAGGGTGGACACACGCATTGGTGCTATAACCATGTTTAATGTGGGGAAAGGGTCTCTCTCAGAAGTGGAGTTCGGCATCAGGGATTTGGCAGGTTTGCGCACTGTTTACGAGGCGTTCGGATTAGAACACAAGGCCGGGCTGAAGATAAGGCAGACACGAGGCCAAAGCACACTTCTGGCCTGCTAACCATAGACAGGAAGGCGATCGGTTTTTGTTTTTACTGGGCCTCCGTGGGAATAATATAGAGCAGGGGTGGCCAAACCGTGGCTTGGGAGCCGCTTGCAGCTCTTTCATACATATCGTGCGGCTCCCGGTAGGGCAGCTGGGGAAGTTAAATATTAGCAAACAAATATCATTGGACAAATAAATATCATTATCAATATCTTGATTTAAAAAAGCTTTAACCGCTTTTGTTATTATTTTCGGCAGTCTCATTTAATGTTAATAAAAAGCAAATTTGTATATTTCCCAGTAAAAACAGGTAATATTTCTTCATGTTTTGCAGCTCTCAGATATCTGACATTTATTCTATGTGGCTCTTACGTTAAGCAAGTTTGGCCACCCCTGATATAGAGCAGTGATATAGTGTATTTCACGGCTTCTGCTAGTGCTGGCGTTTGAAACCAGGGTTCAAATCGGGGCGGTGAGGGTTTGCATCATGGTTAATATTAATCCTGGTTTCTCATCAGCCCTGGTGAGTTCTTGGATGGGAGACTGCCAAGGAAGTCCAGGGTTGCTATACAGAGGAGGGCGATGGCAAACCACCTCTGTATGTCTTTTGCCCTGCCTTGGATCTTGTCAGATCTCGGAAGCCAAGCAGGGTCAGCCGTGGTTACTACTTGGAGTACTTGGATGGGAGACCACCAAGGAAGTCCTGGGTTGCTATGCAGAGGCAGGCAATGGCAAACCACCACCGTCAGATCTTGGAAGGTAAAGCCCTGACCCGGAAAGCCCAGGCAAGCCCGATCTCATCAGATCTCGGAAGCTAAGCAGGGCCGACCCTGGCAAATACTTGGAAGGGAGACCTCCAGAGAATACCAGGGCCACCGGGAGGCCAGAATGTCTCTGAATGTCCTCTGTGGCCCAGTAGGAGTCACCAGAAGTCACTATGGCTTCCAGGCATGGGCACACATACGTGCACACACACGTGCACACATGCACAATTGCAAAAATTACCCCCCCCTCCCCAAGATCTTGGAAGCTAAGCAGGTTAGTACTTGGATGGGAGACCACCAAGAAAATCCAGAGTAGCTACGCAGAGGAAGGCAGTGGCCAACCGCCTGTGATCCTCTCTTGCCTTAAAAAGCCTCCGTGGTCCTCATAAGTCTGCTGCCTCTCGACAACACTTTTCCACCACGAAGGGTGGCACCAAGTGAAATCGGAAGGGAGTGGGGAGGACTGAAGCAGAGATGGCCCCGGCCTTGCAGGGCCTGTCCGGGAGGGGCGGTTCATACCTTTCCCAGGCCCCCGGGTTCCTTTGGCGGAGAAGGGCTGGACCGGTTCGTTTTATTGCCGGCTCTCTTTCAGAGGCGGCCTTATCAACATTCCTGCCGGGGATGTGACGCTCTCTCTTCCAAGGCCTTGCGGGAAGCAGGGGGACGGTTGTTTGTTCAGAGCCTGGAATGTAGAGGCATGCTACAGCCCGGGCGTGTGGGAGGCTGTTTAGCTCGCAGTTCCTTACTGTGGGCTGTATGACTGGGTCTTTTTTTTTTTTTTTAAATCATTTTCTGGATTTTCCAGATAATAGCTAAAGCAGTAGTTTTCTTGAGCCTTTTCTGCCCTTGATGGTGGGTGGTCAGACCCTGTTGGCGTGATTTGTAACGCCCTGATGTGCATATATGGCAGAGGGCTATTTAGTTTGTATGTGTGTGTGTAGGACACACCCGCAAAGTGCTATCAAGTTGCAGCTGACTTACGGTAACCCCAGAAAGGGGCTTTCAAAGCAAGGGAGAAGCAGGGGTGGTTGGCCATTGCCTTCCTCTGCAGAGTCTTCCTTAGTGGTCTCCCATCCAAGACTTACGGTGACCCCAGCAGAGGCTCTGCCACTGAGCCATAGCCCCTCTCTACAACTCTCCAGGGTCTCAGGCTGAGGTCTTTCCCATCACCTGCAGCCTGGTCCTTTTAACCGGAGATGCTGGGGATGGAACTGGGGACCTTCTGCATGCCAAGCAGAGGCTCTCCCACTGAGCCCCAGCCCCTCTTTGCAGCTCTCCAGGGTCTCAGGTGGAGGTCTTTCCCATCACCTCCTGCCTGGTACTTTTTAACTGGAGATGCTACCAGGGATTGAACCTGGGACCTTCTGCCTGCCAAACAGATTTCCTACCACTGAGCCACGGCCCTTTCCCTTAGACAACTGTATACGCACAGCCAACATGCATGAGCTGATGAGTCTGAACATTATTTTGAGTCAGTTCTTCGGGTCCTTCCACATTTCTCTGACTGCACCTTTTCCCTCCTTTGGATGCTTACCTGCGCCTGGGCCACTTCTGCCCATGGTTGGGGATTGTGTGGCCATAGCCGTACTGCGGTCATTTGCAGCTTGGTTGTCCAGTATGGATGAGATGACCCAGTTGGTGTCGTGGTTAAGTCCGCGGACTCTAATCTGGGAGAACCAGGTTGGATTCCCCACTCCTCCACTTGCAGCTGCTGGATGACTTTGGGCAAGCCATAGTTCTGTCAGAGCTGTCCTTGAAAGAGCAGTTTCTGTCAGAGCTCTCTCAGCCCCGCCTGCCTCACAGGGTGCCTGTTGTGGGGAGGGGAAGGGAAAGGAGACTGGAAGCCGCTCTGAGACTCTGAGTGAAGGGCGGGGTATAAATCCAGTCTCCTCCTCCTCGAATGTATGGAGCTATTTACTGAATGAGCCCCTTACTGGCCGGCTCCAACAGGTGGCTGTTCTCTGGGGTCTCAGGTGGAGGTCTTCTGCGTCACTGACTGCCTGGTCCATTTTTAACTGGAGAGAAGGGGCATTGAACCTGGGGCCTTCTGTGTGCCAAGCCGATGTCCTGCCAGTTGCAAACAGCAGCTGGGGTGCCCTCTCTGAAGGGTTGCCTTCCGGGCCAGCCCCTTCAGTCCTTTGCATTTGCCGCCTTTGGCTCAGTGAACGGGGCTGCAGGTTTGGGCCAGAACCATCCAGTGCCCAGGGAGTGGGAGGGTGCTGGGCCGCCTTCAGGTTTTTCCACAGCTCATTCAAAGGGCTCCTCCTTGCCCTGAGCTGCTTCTTCCTCCCTGCCCATTCCCCAGCCCGCCATTTTGTGCCTCTTCTCTCCTTCCCCCCCCCCCCCCCCAGTTGTCCTCCTGACAGCCTGGCTCATCCTCAGCTGGCCATTCCCTGGGGAAAGTATCCACCTAGACGCGATTTAATTCTTTTTTTAAAAGTTTTTTTTTTATTAATCATTTCAACAAATACAACAATAATGCAATAATAGCAGAACAAAAATAAACAACCAACCTTCACTACATAACACTGAGTTTTGTCCATATATTTCTGGTCTCTGAAACATTATCTCTTTTATTACAACAGGGCTCTAAATTTGCCGTTTCTGTTCTTTTCAAAAGAATTCGGGTCTTCTCGATCAAAACAACATTTTTCCAAAAAAGGGTCCCATTTCTCCAGGTAGTTTGAAGTAGCCCAAGGGGTTTTCTGATCTCCTAATGTCTTCTGTTATTTTGTCCATAATGGCATAATCCCAGGTTTCAGAATACCAGGCGTCTGTTGAAGGGGAGTTTGGCATCTTCCAGTTTGTGGCTGTGCACAGTGGGCTTTCTGTGTGTGCACGACCTGTTTTATTATTGTTGTTTGCTTAATTTAGCAAGGGAAGGCTTCTATCATTCTCCTCTTCACTGTTTCCCCCCCTCACGACAAACCTGTGAGGCAGGGGACCACCAAGCTCCCATGTGGCAGAGTGGAGATTTGAACCTGGGTCTCACTGTTCCAAGTCCAATGCTTTAAGCCAGTGATGGTGAACCTTTTAGAGACCGAGTGCCCAAACTGCAACCCAAAACCCACTTATTTATCGCAAAGTGCCAACATGGCAATTTAACCTGAATACTGAGGTTTTCGTTTTAGAAAAAAGAACTCATACATTAACATCTTTTGTCTTAAAAGAAAAACACAACAACAGAGCTTTCAATGGTACAAACAACTTTTTATTGAAAGGTAAAAGTTTGCATTTGGCCTGCTTTTGAAAGATTAATGTGATTTTTGCTGTCCAATCTTGTGAACTCTGTGCTGGGGTGATGCCGTGCATGCCCACAGAGAGGGCTCTGAGTGCCACCCCTGGCACGCGTGCCATAGGTTTGCCACCACTGCTTTAAGCATTCCACCACAGTGGCTAGGCAATCAGATTTATACCCCGTCCTTCACTCGGAGTCTCAGAGCGGCTCACAATCTCCTTCCCCTCCCCCTCCCCACAACAGACACCCTGTGAGGTAGATGGGGTTGAGAGAGCTCTCTTGAGAACTGCCCTTGAGAGAATAGCTCTGAGAGAACTTGTGACTGACCCAAGGTCACACCAGTAGCTGCAAGTGGAGGAGTGGGGAATCAAACCCGGTTCTCGCAGATTAGAGTCTGCGCTCTTAACCACTACACCAAACCACAGAGTTTACCATGTGGCCAAATAGAGAAAGCCAGTCGGGATTTCTGTTGCTGAAGGTATAAGAAGTGAAGCCAGAGTCGGGCGTTGATGCCTTGCTATGGCAGTCACTGTGTGACCGGTCAAGTGTTTAATCTGAGAACCATTTTTGTAGCAAACTGCATAGTGTCAGTTGTGGTTTAGTTCTGAGAGGAGAAGAGCAGGCGTGTTTATTATCTTTAAGACTGGCCCTCTTAACGGAGCCAAAGAAGGGTAAACAGAAAGACCCCTGTGGTAGGGGTCTTAGAATCTGAAGTCAGATGGGCTGAGCACAGGATCCTGGGCCAATGCAGCTGCGAGCACCCCTTTCCAGTGGGGAATCAGACTGGGGTGAAGGAAGGCCTTCACCCACACAGAAGTTTGCTAGGAAGAGATGAGACTTTCCATCTCCCAGGTACATTGCAACAACTAGCAGTCTTGCAAAAATAGGAAGGAAGGAAGGAAGGAAGGAAGGAAGGAAGGAAGTTAGAATAAGACTTGGATTGTGTGCAGTAAGCATTACAAACTGAATAAACAGAGCTTAATATCCAAATATCTCCTCAGGGATATTTAGCTGTCCTCTTCTGTTGTCATCTTCGGCCAGCGGGTGAAAACTTTTTTGCTTCCTTTGGCTTTCCCCCAGCGACCCCTCCTTTCTGACCAATGTCTTAATTGCTGTTTTTTAAAATGCCTTTGGACATATTTTGACTCTGTTTTTAAACTTGTTTTAATGGTGTGTGTTTTGGAGGGGGTGATTTCAGTAGTCTGAAGATGTTATTTTTGTCACGCATGTTTTAAATCGTTCGCCACGGTGCTGGCCCTTTGTTGGGGCAAAAAGGTGGGATTATAGATTTTCGAAACCAAAGGACTAAATAAATCTCAGCAAACTGTTGTCATTAGGCACAAACTATGGTTTGTTGAGGTGTCTGTATTCAGATGGCGTTAGCAGGTTGGGATCTGATCAAACCAGGAAGTGTTTGATGATGCTGTCCTCGTGGGAAGAGGAAGAAGATTGTAAGACTGCCACAGTCCCTGCAAATAAGCCATGTTTATGCCCAAAGCTAACCGACCCCTGCTTAATCAGAACTTGTGCATGCCAAGTATTTTTGCCCTCAACGTATTGAGTTCAGACTGAACTTTAGCTGACCCCGGCGTGCCTCCGCGCTGCGACATGAGTTTGCAGCCCCAGCTGAAGTTGTGATGCCCTTGCTGGAGGAATTTGGAAAGGGTGAAATTGGGTGGGGATGAGACGCATACGGTCTCTGACAAGCTACTGAAATGGGTGGAAATCATTTCCTTTCCCCCCAGCAGTTGCACTCACTGTAATTATCCCCCCCCCCAAGGGAGAAGACACGAATAAAAAGTGTTTTCCACTGGGATTAATATTCCAGTGTCCCTTTAGAGCAGTGGTTCTTAACCTTGTTGGAGGTACCGAACCCCACCAGTTTCATATGCGCATTCACCGAACCCTTCTTTAGTGAAAAATAATTCTTAGTACTTCGTAATCGTACTAAGTTGGAGGCCCCACCGAACCCCTGAGACTGACTCGTCGAACCCCTACGGTTCGATCGAACCCAGGTTAAGAACCACTGCTTTAGAGCAGAGAGCACAGGATACATTCCATACAGGCATTCTGCTAATAGGTAGTTCTTTGTTTCTTGGGTTAATTAGGAAGAGGGTGGTTGTTGCTGGACACTCAGAACTTTCTGAAATAAAAGTTGTTTTCCCAGCTTGTGTTTACAGAGAACCAGGGAGATAACGGCAGAAATCAAACAGAGAGTCGGGGAAATAACCAATAATCGGACAAAGAAGGGGTGGGGCATCATCTACCCACAAAACATAGTTGGGGCAACCCTTCCTGTACTTGAATTCCTTGTTACGAAATGAAGGAAAAAACCCCAAATCTAGTATCCTTGATTTGCCAGTGTTGGTGTTGTTCAGTTGTGCAGCCGAGTCTGACTCTTTGTAGCCCTGTGGACCACTTCACGCAAGGCCCTCCTGTCTTCTGCCGTGTTCTGGAGCCTGCTGAATTTCATGTCCGTTGCATCGATGACACTGTCCGGCCATCTCATCCTTTGCCGCCCCCTTCTTCTTTGACCTTCCGTCTTTCCCAGCATCAGGGTCTTCTCCAGGGAGTGCTCCCTTCTCATTAGGTGGCCAAAGTATTTGAGCTTCAGCTTCAGGATCTGGCCTTCCAGGGAACAGTCAGGGTTGATTTCTTTTAGGGTTGACTGATGTGATCTCCTTGCAGTCCACAGAAGTCTTCTCCAGCACTATAATTCAAAAGCATCTATTCTTCGTTGCTCGGTGGTCCAACTCCGGCAGCCATATATTACTACTGGCAGGGCCTTTTTTTGTAGAAAAAGCCAGCAGGAACTCATTAGCATATTAGGCCACACCCCTGACCGCACAGCTCATTAGCATATCAGGCAGGGGGGCTGGGAAAGCACAGGACAGCTTGCCTCTTCCCTCCCCCACCAGCTTCTCCGCCCCACTTCAGCATCACCTTTCTAGTCTACCCCCCCTCACTCTTTCAGATCTCAGGCACTTCAGCAAACACCTTTCTAGTCTCCTACCCACCCACCCACCCCCGAACCAGACAACCAAGGAAAGGTGCTGCTGAAGTGCCTGGGATCTGAAAGATCCAGGTCAGGGAGGGAAAGAAAGGCCTTTTCAACCTGGGTTCCTGCCTGCCCTTTTCCAGCTGTGACATGTCAGCTAGAGAAGGGAAGGCAGAGAGAGGCCTTTCCTTGTCAATTTCACTCTCAGCTGACTGGGGTGTGTGTGTGAAATTGACATGTGTGCTCTGTAGCCACGCATGCCAGAGGTTTTGGTTGTAGGCATGGCCAACTCAGGAGCCAGCCGGAACTTCCTTCCTGTGCGTTCCTGCCCCAAAATAGCCCTGACTACTGGGAACACCATGGCTTTGACCATACGGACTTTTGTTGGCAGGGTGATGTCCCTCCTTTTTATCGTGCTGTCTAGGTTTGCCATCGCTTTCCTCCCTGGGAGCAGGCGTCTTTTAATTTCAGCTTACTGCTGATCATTTTCTCACGAGGCATGCCAATACCATCCTTCAGCTTTTTACGCAGGCCAAGATTAGCTTCTGCTGAGGTGAAAAGGACACATGGCACAGTCAGGTATTAAAAATGGTAACCAGCGTGGGGGCATTTCAGTCTCCCAAGACCACCTGGACCAGAACGGCTTTAAAGGTAGACTGCAGTGTGAAGCCGCTGATTCATTTGCAAATTTGAAACTGTGGAGATTGGGCACAGTTGATCTTTTTTTTTTCTTTCCCTTTTCTTTTGGTCATCAAGTTGCAGCTGATTTATGGTGACCCCGTGGGGTTTTCGAGGCAAGAGACATTCAGAGGCGGTTTGCCATTGCCTGCCTCTGCATAGCAACCCTGGGCTTCCTTGGTGGTCTCTCATCCAGACCCTGCTTAACTTCTGAGATCTGATGGATTGGGGCTAGCCTGGACTATTGAGGTCAGGGCAGTTGCTAACTTACTGCAGTAACCCCCCCCCCCCCCCCCCAGGTCTCTCTTGGGTTCATTGCCGCAGCTCACTTTGCTTTCGCCATTTCTCCCCTGTCGCAGCCGTCTGGGTGAAGTTCGTTTAATTGGCTTCTGTATTTGTTGGTGAAGAGGCGCTGTGGTGTGCCAGTGCTGGTGTAGTGTAACGTTGAGAGTGTTGAAATAGGTCCTCCAGCACCAGGGCTCTAGACCCCATGGAAGCTCACCGAGTGACACCCTCTCAGCCCTAACCTACCTCGCAGGGATGTTGTGCAGATAAAACGGAGAAAGGAAGAACAGTGCTGTAAGCCACCTTGGGTCCTCGCTGGAGAGGGGTATAAGCAGCTAAACGATAATCTTGCAGCGCTTGACCTTTGGACCTCATTCGATTTAGTACTCATTCCCCCTTTCTCTCTGCACGACTTCGGGGTGTATCTCTGACATGAGTGGGTTGTTACCTGGCAGACGGTGCCGGAAAGTATCTGGAAATCTGCTTGAGGCACCGTTACGCACATCATATTCGGACAGCAGTCCTGTGTTTAATGCGTCCGTGCACATGGAAAGAGTTTGTGCCGCGGCATTTGATTGGTGTAACTTTTTCTTGTGGTGATTTATGGGCAGCTTCTTGCCAGGATACAAGGGAAAACTGGGAAAACATTACATTGCAGCGGGCTTGTGTAGTTTTGCTGGAGTCTTTTTCTCCTGCTTCATGTCATTAAAACCCCTCTGCACGCATGTTGTGTGTGACGGAGCTCCACTTTCGGCGCGTAGCTTCGGCTTTGAGCCTGTGGTTCTCACTGTGCGTCTCTCTCTAGCTCTTATTGGTGCACTGAGAGGAAGCAGGTTGTAGTAGTTAGAGTATCAAGACAAGGATCCTGAGAGACCCAAGTTCGAATCCCCACTCTGCCGTGGAAGTTTGCTGGGTGACCTTGGGGCAATCACATGCTCTCAGCCTAACCCACCTCACAGGTTCAGGTAGGGAGCCGTGTTGGTCTGAAGCGGCAGAGCCCAGGGGTGTGAGCCCAGGGGCACCTTTAAGACCCACAAAGTTTCATTCTGGGGATAAGCTTTCGTGTCCGTGCACACTTCTTCAGATACACAAAAGCTTATACCCAGAATAAAACTTTGTGGGTCTTAAAGGTGCCATTAGAAGAAGAAGAAGAGGAAGAAGAAGAAGAAGAGATTGGATTTATACCCTGCCCTTCACTATCCAAGGGAGTCTCAGAGCAGCTTACAAACTCCTTTCCCTTCCCCTCCCCTCCCCACAACAGACACCCTGTGAGGGAGGTGGGGCTGAGAGAGCTCTGACAGAAACTGCTCTTTTCCAAGAACAGCTGTGCCAGAAGTACGGCTTGCCCAAGGTCATCCAGCCAGTGGGGAATCAAACCCAGTTCTCCCAGATTAGAGTCCATGCACTTAACCACTACACAAGAGTCGTACCCAGGTTGTACCCAGAATAAAACTTAGTTGGTCTTAAAGGTGCCACCGAACTCAAACATTGCTCTCCCTCACAGGCAGTGTTCCCTCTAAGCTGAGTGAGCATGAGCTAGGTCACGGTTTTTTAGCCTGCGGCTCACACCTTTTTGTCTTAGCTCAGGAGGGATGGCTCCAGAGAAAACTCATTTAATACAGTAGCCAAATCGCTCGCTCACAACTTTAATGCCAGCAGCTCACAAAGTAGAACTTTTGCTCACACGACTCCACAGCTTAGAGGGCGCATTGCTCACAGGGTTGTTGTGAGGATAAAATGGAGAAGGGGAAGATAAGATAAGTGGCTTCGGGTCTCCACTGGGGAGAAAGAGTTTAAGTGAAGTAAATAAATCGTGTTCGGGTCCCTCGGAAACTCACGTCCCTTCTTTTTAAAGCAGCACTTTCAAAAACTGAGTTCTCTAGCTGTGTGAATGAAGCCGCCTTATTTCGCATCGCTGATCTCGCTCGCGCTTTTCGTGAGGAGGGCGGGAAAGCACAGAAACCTCTCCAGGAAACTCTGATCTGGTTTCTGAGGTTTCCCCACTTGATTCCCGCAGGCCTTTCTTTGGGCTGGGCTTTCGCAGGTCGGTCAAATGGAGCGGAGCGTCACAGTGGAGCTGAGGCCAGGCCCCTTCCTGCCCTGAAGTGGGAGGCCTCATTCGGAAGATTAATTGCTCACTTTGCCGTTTGGGATGAATTAAGATTGTGCAAGCTCACGTCCGCGGAGGGCAAATGTGGCGTTTCGCAAATACGAGACACGTTTATGTATGGTCATGGGACGGTTAATACTACTGCGTTTGGAATGGAGGCCTCCAGTTAGATCATACTTGGCCAAGAGTCTCGCAGAGACGGTTCCTGGAGGCGTCCACTCCTGGCCGAGGGCCGAGCTGAACTATTGCATATTGTCGGATTCCGTCAAAGCAGCAGGCTGACTCCTCGATGCGCAGGCCACAATCCCGGAGCCAAGTCCTCTTCCTCTGGTCAAATACACACCGTGAGGCTTGGATGAAGCCACCTACTCCTAGGGAAGATGAGGTCTGGACCAATGCTGCCTCTAAGCTGTGGAGTCTTGTGAGCAAAAATATCTACTTTGTGAGGTCCTGGCATTAAAGTTGTGAGCGAGCAGTTTGGCCACTACTGCATAAATGAGTTGGCTCTGGAGCCATCCTTCCTGAGCTGAGACAAAAAACTGTGAGCCGGAGGCTGAAGAACTGTGACCTAGCTCTCACTAACTCAGCTTAGGGGGAATACTGGTTGGGACCACTGGTGTTTTTTTTGCACACCGTTGAACAGTCTGAAGCCCCTGAAAGGTGGAGTGGGTAGACAAGAGTTTCTCCAGGGAAGCTCATACATGGTTCATCATTTTCTCATCACAACAGTCCCGTTAGGTAGGCCGAGGGGGCACGAATTGGCCATAAGCATCGCACCTGTGGGGAGGCTTGGACCTGACTCTCACCAGGCCTGGTATAGCACCTGTATCATTGGAGCAAGCTCGGTCTCATCTCCCACTTAGGGGCAACGATCAGTGCTTCGAACCCTACCATACGCGAAGAGCCAGAAGGAACCAGCGGGTTGAAATTAAATCAGAAGAGTTTTCGGCTAAACACTAGGAAGAACTTCCTGACAGTGGTTCCTCAGTGGAACAGGCTTCCTCGGGAGGTGGTGGGCTCTCCTCCTTTGGAGGTTTCCAAACAGAGGCTGGATGGCCATCTGACAGCAATGTTGATTCTGTGAATTTAGGCAGGTCCAGGGGTGTGGCGTCGGCAGTGACAGTAATGGACGTCTGAGTGATTAGCTCCTGCAAACCTCCCCCCTTCTACCCATCATAGTCAGCTTAGGCAGATCCTGAGAGGGAGGGCAGGAAGGGTTGCCTCAGAGCTTAGTTCTCAAGGCCCTTTCTTACGCACCCAGGGAATCGCTGATCACCACTTTGGGGTCAGGAAGCCATTTTCCTCCAGGCCAGTTTGGCTGGAGATCCTGGAGGTTATTTTTGTCATCTTCTGGGTGTTGAACAGTGGTCACTGGGGGTGTGGAGGGGGAGGTCTTTGTGAATTTCCTGCATTGTGCAGGGGGTTGGACTAGATGACCCTGGAGGTCCCTTCCAACTCTTATGATTCTGTGAGAGAGGGGATCCTCCCATTTAGCCTGTTCTGTCCTGAAGAGAGGCAGATGGGACGCATGTTCTTAACCTCTGTGGCTGTTAAGTAGCAGATATCAGTCCTGGATGACCCAGGCTAGCCTGATCTCATTAGACCTCAGAAGTGAAGCAGGGTCCGCTGTCAGCAGTAGTTGGATGGGAGAGACCACCCAGGAAGTCCATGATCACTATTCAGAGGCAGGCAAGGGCAAACCACCCCTGAATGTCTCTGCCCTGACCTTGATGGCCCCAGCTGGCCCGATCTCATCAGATCTCAGAAGCTCAGTAGGGTCGACCCTGGTTAGGACTCGGGTGGGAGACCTCCAGGGAAGTCCAGGGTTGCCATGCAGAGGCAGGTAAAGACACACCACCTCTGTTTGTCGCTTTCCTTGAAAACCCTGTGCTGTTGACACAAGTCGGCTGTGACTAGACTGCGATTTCCACCACCATTCAAGCCCGTGCTGGCCCGATCTCGTCAGATCTCAGAAGCTAAGCAGGGTCGGCCCTGGTTAGTAATTGGATGGGAGACCTCCAAGGAATACCAGGGTAGTGATGCAGAGGCAGACAATGGCAGAGTCTCTTGCCTTAAAAACCCTGTGAGGTTGCCAAAAGTTGGCTGCAACTTAATGGTGCTTTACATAAATGCCCACGTGCACACACACCAGCTTGTGACTTTCTTCGGTTTGTTAACGAGCCAGATTGGTGGGCTTTTATCAGTCATACTGAGCTGAGTGGAAACTTTTCCTGACCCCCCCCCCCCTCTGGGTCCTGTGAGATCAGGGCAAGGCCTTGCTGCTTCCTTGGGGCAACCAGTTAATCCTGACAGCACTCTGCCTCGCTTTGAGTCTGCCGGACGCAAAGTTCTTTCCTTAAGCATGGGTACCAGATCTCTGTTTTCCATCCCTGCTGTAGCTGGCTCAAAGAGAGCCAGAACGGCCGTGCATTTTCCAATCCCTTCAGTGTCCATTTACTATAATTGTGTTCATTTTATTTATTTACTTCCTTTATACCCTGCCTTTCTTCCCAGCAGAGACCCAGAGTGGCTTACATCATTCTCCTTTCCTCCGTTTTGTCCTCACAACAACCCTGTGAGGTAGGTTAGGCTGAGAGGGTGTGACTGCCCCAAGGCCACCCAGCAGGCATCCATGTCAGAGTGGGGATTTGAACCCAGATTTCCCAGATTTATTTTATTTATTTATTCTGAGATTTTATTCCTCCCTCTCCAAAGCGGGCTCAGGGCGGATCCCAAGAAACTGAGTCCAAGACTTGTGACAGAAAAATCACATTAATTCAATAAAAATCACAATAATTTGTTTAAAATCACATTAATTCAATAAAAAGTCACATACCAAATTGAATTATGCTATCATTTCAGATTTTAAAAATTGTTTTAATGGTTTTATTGTGTGCTGCCTCAGGGACCCAGATCGGGTGGAAAGGCGGCATAAAAATATTTTAAATAAAGGGAAAAAATAAATCGTCAGCTGGCCACTCTGACAGCAGGAGTGGCTGACTTTCATTTTTCTTTTAGAATATCCAAATAGATTCTGGGGATTTCTTGGATGGAGCTGTGATTTTTGGCAGCTGACAGGAAAGCGGGCTCCGTATCTGAAGCTGGATCAGTGCTCCCCCTTTGCAGGGCGGCACCAAGGGCTTGGTTGAGGCACTTTTTTGGGGGGTGGGATGGGCAGAAATGGGGCCTGAGCACTGGCCTCCGTTGCAGGCAGCCCCCAGAGGCCCACTGTGGCCATGGGGGAGATGCGGTAACCACGGCAACCGGCTGCCTGGACGGACTCGGCCTAGGCCGGGGAATTAACCTCTAGTAACCTTCACCCCTGGTCATGTGAGGAGGGGGAAAGAGAAGCCATCTGGAGCCCCTGTGATGATGGCAGGACTGGGGGGGGGGGGGGAGAAGCTCAAAATGGGGTGGGGAAATAAGCCCCTCTTGTCTCTTTCTGGAGGGCTAGCCCCCTTTCTGGTAATCTCAAAGTCTATCATTACTTTCATAAGACCAGCTGCAATAGGTACAGATAAAAAGGACAGTGTATAAATTTCAAAATGGATAAATACATAAAAGGTGAAAAACATGTGTGTATGTATCAAAACAGTAAAAAAAACCCACAGACTTCGTTAATTTATTTCCCAGCAACTGACGTTTCCTTCGTCAAGTGAGTCCGCTTTCTGAGCGCTACCACACAGAATTGTGCTGCTGTGAATGATATCGTTCTCTGGCTGTCATCTAACAAGAGACACCCGAAGGGTTTCAGGACTCAAATCTCTATAATACTGTCGTGGTTTAAATCCACAGAGTAGCGGGATGATTAATTGTGGCTTTCTTCTTGATAGAATTTGCAGTGCCAAAGTATATGTGTGACAGATTCAGCCACTTTATTTGAACAGGGAGAGCAACGCTGCTGCAAGGGCAGGTGGGAGAATCTCCCATGCAAAACTGCTGTGGAAAATGCCTCAAACCGTGCCCTGGAGAAGGCCCAGCTACACCTTTCGTTCATAATATCCAAAAGATATGGGGATACAGTGTAGCTCAATCCTTTTCTTAAGCTTTTATAATTTAAAGGGAGTGTTGCTTCGTCATTTTGGGACCCTGTATCAATTAATCTTTGCAGCTCTCTGACCGCTGGGCCTATACACCGAAAGAAGCTGCGTCTGCCTTTTTTGCATTCTGTCTGCCCCCCTTTGGGGTCCAGGTGGTGTTGGGCAGAAGCTGGATTGGGCCCTTGGCCTGTTAGGTCCAAAGCACCTTCCACAAGAGGAGCCAGAACAGCGGGGGGGGGGGGGGGGGGGCGGGCACAGGTTGCCCCCTCTTGCGTGGATAGGGCCTGGTCCATTCCTGCTTAGTGGGAAATGGCTGATCAGAATGGAGATAAAGCGAAGACCTCAAGGTTGCCAACTGTGGGTTACGAAATACCTAGAGATTGGGCAGGGGTAGAACCTGGGGAGGGGAGAGACCTCAGCAGAGTATAATGCCGTAGAGTCTGCCTTCCAAAGCGGCCATGTTCTTCAGAGGAACTGATCTCTGTTGCGTGGAACAGAATAAACGTGTCGGTCCAATCTTATACGCTGACAACCTTATAAATTATGCAGACTGTGTTGCTTAAAAAGGTAAAATAAGTTTAGGAGTTATTAATAAGAGAGCATGGGGGCCGTGGTGGCTTAGTGGATAAGATGCTAAACAGCAGATCGGAAGATTGGTAGCTTAGCAGTTCGAGACTTGAGTGCCGCATGACAGAGTGAGCTCCCGTCTCTAGCCCCAGCTGCTGCCAACCTAGCAGTTCGAAAGCAAGAAATTGCAAGTAAATAAATAGGTACCGCTTCAGTGGGAAGGTAACAGCATTCCGTGCCCCTCGGCGTTTAGTCGTGCCAGCCACATGACCACAGAAAAAGTCTCCGGACAGAGCTGGCTCTTTGGCTTGGAAACCCTAGAGTTGGATTCAACTGGCTTTCAAGCAAGGCTTTACCTTAATATGAGAGTAAGTGCTTCATGTGTTCTAATTTCCCCACAGATTTTCATCTTTCTGACTCCCCCCCCCCCCTCCCCACTTTACTCCATGATGTCAAAACGGCCCAGTTTTTTTCTCTAGTGGTACATGAATCCAAATAGGAATTGGAACAATTCTATGCCACCCACAGTGCTGTGCTTGTCCACGACATCTCCTAATACCCAGGAAGGGGAGAGTGGAAAGAAATCAAATCTAAGGCGTGATTGACTCTGGAGATTAATGGCTGAAGCAGCAGAATATTTTTGTAATATCTCTGCGCTTTTACACATGCTAAATAATGCGCTTTCATTGCACTCTGCAATTGGATTTTACTGTGTGGAATGGCAAAATCCACTTGCAAGCAGTTGCTAATGTGCATTGAAAGTCCACGGTTCAGGCTTGTCTGAGTGCAAATGGGTGCAATGTATATCAGGCCCAGCAAGCCAAAGGCAGCCCTCCAGCCACGTTTTGTGGCCTGCCAGGCATTTGAATTGCCCCTCTGCCTTTGTGCCCTGCCAAATGCTGGAACATTGTCAGTGGCTGTGCCGGT
The DNA here is from genome assembly GCA_029233225.1 of Lepidodactylus listeri. Classification (NCBI taxonomy): domain Eukaryota; kingdom Metazoa; phylum Chordata; class Lepidosauria; order Squamata; family Gekkonidae; genus Lepidodactylus; species Lepidodactylus listeri. Next base: position 4,501,769 of record JARCFY010000021.1, on the reverse strand, counting down.
CTGAGGCTTGTGCATGGGTGTTTTGCGCACGCACCCCCTGCTGTTGCTCCCATGTCGGGAAACAGCTTGTTCTCGTGGAAAACCCAAACCAGCTTGTCATAGGTCCTTACTGGCAATTGGAAAGACTCTTCGCTGGACTCAGTAGCATAGCAGAATGAGGCCCAGATGGTGAGCCAGAACCGTACTTGCTTAGATTGCTGCTAGGGGGGAGTTTGCCTGGCTGCCGAAACAAGAGTGTGGTCAGGCGTTGTCGGTTTGGGTTGGAGGAAGCCGCACAGGAGGTTTTTCTGTGTAATCAGGAAGACACCGTGTGTGTGAGGGGAGGGCTCGCTGCTTGAGAACCCACAAGGCCTGGGGAGGCCTGCCCCACTTCCCACCAGCACTGAGAAATTTGAATTGTCCTTTTTTCTTTGCAAGGTTTATTTGTTTTGGCAAAGGTGGCTTGCTTATATGGGGACGGTAGCTACAGAAGTGTGGCTTTTATACTGGCGAGCAGATACACCACTCTGTGCATGCTGCTGCTGCTGCTGCACCCTTAGACCCCCTCTCTTCATTCTAGAGGCAAATTCCTCAGTTTCCTCCTTGGCACTCCTTCCCCATTCATGTCCGCAGGGCTGGCTTTCCAGCGTTGCTTTGGCAAAAATTTGTTCCCAAATGTCTCGTTCGGCCGTGGTGCCCGGCATGCTCTGTAAAGCTTGTGTAGTTTAGTTCATTTGCAAATCCATGTTGCGTTGACCTAAACATGCCGCCTGTACCTTCTGGAAGCTTCACTGGGGCCCAGTAGGCAAGGAGACAGGGTTGCCCACCTCCCAGGGATGCCTGGGTTCTCCCAAAATTACCCTTGGTCTCCAGACTGTAGAGATCAGTTCCCCTGGAGGAAATGGCAACTTCAGAGGGTGGATGGCGTCCCTCCCTCCCTTCCCCAAACTCTGTCCTCCCTAGGCAGTGGCCCAGTGTTCCCTCTAAGCTGAGTTAGTGTGAGTTAGCTCACAGTTTTTTAGCTTCTGGCTCACACATTTTTGTTTTAGCTCAGGAAGGATGGCTCCAGAGCAAACTAATTTGTGCAGTAGAAGAAGAAGAGGAAGAGATTGGATTTATACCCTGCCCTTCACTACCCAAGGGAGTTTTAGCGCGGCTTACAAACTCCTTTCCCTTCCCCTCCCCACAACAGGCACCCTGGGAGGTAGGTGGGGCTGAGAGAGCTCTGACAGAAACTGCTCTTTTTCAAGAACAGCTGTGCCAGAAGTACGGCTTGCCCAAGGTCATCCAGCAGCTGCAAGTGGAGGAGTGGGGAATCAAACCCAGTTCTCCCAGATTAGAGTCCGCACACTCAACCACTACACCAATCTCCAGAGCAAACTGATTCATGCAGCAGCCAAATCGCTGGCTCACAACTTTTAATGCCAGTAGCTCGCAAAGGAGAATTTTTGCTCACCAGACTCCACAGCTGAGAGGGAGCATAGGCACTGCCCTGGAAACTCCACAAATTTCCCAAGCTGGAGTTGGCAACTCTGCAAGGAGACAAACATATGCCTGCCAGATGCCTGACAATACAATCGTGTGCCTTCAGCCAAGAAGAAAGGCAGGGTGCTGTTCTGTGCCATCACACGTTCCTTCACGTTCCTTCTGGCTTATGACAACCCTACAAGTTAATGACCTTGAAAACGTCCTCTTGTTAACAGCCCTGCTTGGGTCTTGAAAACTGAGGGCTCTCGTGGCTTCCTGGACGGAGTCAATCCATCTCAAGTTGGGTCCAGTGCTCCCTCTCAGCTGTGGAGTCTTGTGAGCAAAAATTCGACTTTGCGAGGAACTGGCATTAAAAGTTGTGAGCGAGTGATTTGGCTGCTGCATGAATCAGTTCGCTCTGGAGCCATCCTCCCTGAGCTAAGACAAAAAGGTGTGAGCCAGAGGCTAAAAAACTGTGAGCTGGCTCACTCTAACTCAGTTTAGAGGGAGCACTGGTTGGGTCTTCCTCTTTCCCTTCTGCCTTCAACTTTTCCTAGCATGATGGTCTTTCTCGGTGACTCTCATCTTCTCATTTGGAGTACTGTGTTGCCACAACTCAAAAAAGATATTATAGCATTGGAAAAAGTACAGAAAAGAGCAACTAGAATGATAAAAGGGTTGGAATACTTTCCCGAGGAAGAAAGGTTAAAGCACTTGGGGCTCCTTAGCTTGGAGAAACGATGGCTGAGGGGCAACATGATCGAGGTTTTATAAGACTATGCATGGGATAGAGCAGGTAGAGAAAGAGGTACTTTTCTCCTTTTCACACAATACAAGATCTCGTGGGCACTCCATGAAATTGCTGAGCAGTTGGGTTAGAACGGATAAAAGGAAGTACTTCTTCACCCAAAGAATGATTAACACGTGGAATTCACTGCAACAGGAAGTGGCAGCGGCTACAAGCATGGGCAGCTTCAAGAGGAAATTGGATAAACATATGGAGCAGAGGTCCATCAGTGATGCTCTGTATTCTTGCTGCTTGGGGGGGGGGGGAGGCAACAGTGGGAGGGCTTCTGGTGTCCTGGCCCCACTGCTGGACCTCCTGAGGGAAGAGATTGGATTTATACCCTGCCCTTCACTACCCAAGGGAGTCTCAGAGCAGCTTACAAACTTCGTTCCCTTCCCTTCCCCAGAACAGACACCCTGTGAGGTAGGTGGGGCTGAGAAAGCTCTGACAGAAACTGCTCTTTTTTCAGAACAGCTCTGACAGAACTATGGGTTGCCCAAGGTCATCCAGCAGCTGCAAGGGGAGGAGTGGGGAATCAAACCCAGTTCTCCCAGATTAGAGTCCGCGCACTTAACCACTACACCAAACTAGTGTCCTGGCCCCACTGCTGGACCTCCTGGTGGCACCTGGTGTTTTTGGCCCCTGTGTGACACAGAGTGTTGGACTGGATGGGCCATTGGCCTGACCCAACATTGGCTTCTCTTACGTTCTTATAATGTGACCAAAGTTCAATAGACTCATTGTAGTCATTGTAGCTCCTATGGAGAATTCAGCCTTGACTTGACTTTGAGCCCCCTCGCCTGTCTTTTTGGCGGTCCACGCTGTCCGTTAAACTCTCCTCCAGCTGCACAGTACGAATGAACTGTATTAACAGCTATTGACCAGGAAGAGTGAAAGTTCTGAAGGATCTGCCCTCCGAATGACTCCCCCCCCCCCCACTTCCCTGCACGCAAGGCATTTTGACTTGTGAAAGCTGTGAATCACAGGCGGCGACTTATTTCACCTTTGATGGCTGCTGCCTTTAAATTAAACTCCCCCACCCTGTCTTGGCTCTGACCTGGATGACCCAGGCTGACCTGATCTTGTCTGATCCCTGAAGCCAGGCAGGGTCAGCCCCAGTTAGTACTTGGAGGGGAGACCACCAAGGAAGTCCAGGGTTGCTGTGCAGAGGCAGGAAAGGGGGGGGGGAAAGCCTGTTTTTTTAAAAACTTTTGAACAAATTTAGAGCCCAGTTGGCACCTTTAAGACCAACAAAGGTTTATTCAAGGTATGAGCTTTCGTGTGCAAGGCACGCTTTTTCAAATACAGTGTGTGTTTTGTTGCTTCAGACCAAAATGGCTACCCGTATATGTGCTAGTTTTCCAGTTTTTTATTGACATGGGGGGACCTTTGCAAAACACATTCCCATGCCTGCCGTCTGGAGCAGTTTAGTGGCATTCTTCTCTGTGGGAAAAAGCAGGCCTCTGGATGGGGTGGGGGAGGTGTCAAGAGCCTTTCTCCTGGTCACCTGTGGCGAAGAGAAAACCCTTCTAGGTAACTAGGCAGGAAAATCTTTATCAGTGCGTTTCTTTTTAGGTTACGAATCCCATTTCCTTTCTCTTTGTGACCCCATAGATCACATCACACCAGGCCCTCCTGTCTTCCACCGTCTTCCGGAGTCTGCTCAATTTCATGTTCGTTGCTTCGATGACACTGTCCAGCCATCTCATCCTTTGACATCCCCTTCTTCTTTGACCTTCAGTCTTCCCCAGCGTCAGGGCCTTCTCCAGGGAGTGCTCCCTTCTCATACTTGGTGGCCAAAGTATTTGAGCTTCAGCTTCAGGATCTGGCCTTCCAGGGAACAGTCAGGGTTGATTTCTTTTAGGATTGACTGATCTGATCTCCTTGCAGTCCACGGGACTCTCAAGAGTCTTCTCCAGCATCATAATTCGAAAGCATCTGTTCTTTGGCACTCGGCCTTCCTTATGGTCCCAACTCTCGCAGCCATACATTACTACGGGGAACACCATCACTTTGACCATATAGACTTTTGTTGGCAGGGTGATGTCTCTACTTTTTATTATGCTGTCTAGCTTTGCCATCGCTTTCCTCCCAAGGAGCAGGCGTCTTTTAATTTCATGGCTGCAGTCACCATCTGCAGTGATCTTGGATCCCAGGAAGGTGAAGTCTGTCACTGCTTCCACGACTTCCCCTTCTATTTGCCAAGGAGTGATGGGGCTGGATGCCATGATCTTAGGTTTTTTCGATGTTGAGTTTCAAGCCAGATTTTGCACTCTCCTCTTTCACTCAGAGCAAGAGGCTCTTGAGGTCCTCTTCACTTTCTGCCATTAGAGCGGTATCGTCTTGCATATCTGAAGTTGTTGATGTTTTTCCCGGCAATCTTAATTTCATCTTGTGACTCATCCAGGCCGGCATTTCGCATCATGTACTCTGCATACAAATTAAATAAGCAGGGTGACAATATACATCCTTGTCGTACTCCTTTTCTTATGCTAAACCAATCAGTTGTTCCATATCCAGTTCTAACTGTTGCGTCTTGAACCGTATACAGGTTTCCCAGGAGACATGTGAGGTGGTCTGGCCCTCCCATCTCTTCCACCAGTCCTACATAACCTTGTTCTGCTGCTTCAGACCAACATGGCTACCCACCCGAATCAGTAATTTTGCAGACGTTGCCTTAAGAAGTTTCTGAGCGCAGGCTTCTAAATAGAGCCTCCTCTCCCTGAGGAATGAGTCATCTCTGATTTAAAGATCTGTTTGTGTTCTGTTTTCTGTGCTTCAGATGAATATATATTTGGTTGCTGCTCAGAGGTTTAACCTTGGAAGCCGTTCATGTCAGAGGTTACTGTGCTGGAATGGGTATCCTCCTGGCCATGCACACATGCGTGAAAACTGAAGTGCCTTTTGGCAACAGCTGCTCCTACTCAGCAGATCCCGTTTTGGGGGGGGGGACGGGGATGGTGATCTCATTCCTTCCGAGGCTCCTGTGTAAGCACAACCCTTGGGGAAACCGCAGCAAAGTTTCCTGAGCCACAAAAGGCCTAGGCCAGGGAGTGTTGCCTTACGCTGGAGCCACGAAAGAGTTGCCGTAGCAGCAGTGTTGATGTAGAGAAAGCCGCCTCTTGTGCGCGGCGCAGGGAAAATGGGTCTCTCCTTTGGCGTGACTGCCGACTCCCCATGTGCAAAAAGTATGGAGCATTCTCAGCTTCCAATTAAAAAATATATATCTTTCTGGATCAGTTTGTAAGGGGCCATCCAGTCTAGCACTGGGCTTCAGGGAGCAGCTGGCAGGGAACTTTCCCACAGAACTTGAAAAGGACAGATGTCCCTTCTTATTTGGGCCCCCCCCCCCACATCTGGGCCACAACTTCTGTAGGTGGGGGGTCCATTTGGACAATCATGGCAGGTTAATAGACCTCCCCTTTGTGAACTTAGAATCATAGAATCATAGAGTTGGAAGGGAACTGCAGGGTCATCTAGTCCAACCTCTTGCACAATGCGGGAAATTCACAAATACCTCCCCCTCCACACACACCCCGTGACTGCTGTTCCATGCCCCCCAAAATGACAAAAAACCTCCAGGATCTCCGGCCAAACTGGCCTGGAGAAAAATTGCTTCCTGACCCCAAAGTGGCAATCAGAATTTCTATGGGCGTGTAAGAAAGGGCCACAAGAACTAAGCACTGATGCAGCCCTTCCTGCCCTCCCTCTCGTGATCTGCCTAAATTCACAGAATCCACACGGCTGTCAGATGGCCATCTAGCCTCTGTTTGGAAACCTCCCACGAAGGAGAGCCCCCCACCTCCTCCCGAGGAAGCCTGTCCCACTGAGGATCCACTTTAACTGTCAGGAAGTTCTTCCTAATGTTTAGCCAAAACTTCTGATTTAATTTCAACCCATTGGTTCTGGTCTGACCTTCTGGGGCAACAGAAACTTACTGAATCACTTTAAAGCAGGGGTGGCCAATTGTTTTGGCTTGGGGGCCGCTTTGTGGGAGCGGAGGTTAGCGGAGGGCCGCACCTTTTAAAATGATTGCATTCATTAGTTAACTTTGCATTTCAGAAAAGGTATAAATTGTATCATAAAAATCAATCAATATAAATTAAATAAAATAGTGGTAGTTTTATTCAATTTATTTATTGTGCTAATTTCATATCATCTATAGCTGCAAGCACATTTAATTTTAGAATCCGTTTAATGAGACAAATGTACCCTATCACACTTTTCTACAATTTTTTGGAAATCAGGAGTGAGATGGCTTGTTGAGATTCTCATCATAGCCTGCAAGTTAATGTCTGTCAAATGTCTATATTTACTCTTGTTGATCTTCATGCAAGAAAAACTTTGCTCACAAATATATGTAGACCCAAATACAGAGAACATTTTCCCAGCAAATTTCTTCATACATGGAAACTTTTCAGCAGACAAAGATTTGTAAAAGTCAACTAATGTCACAGCATTAAACATTTCTTTCACAGTGTGATCTGACTGCGTGTCAGTAAGTTCAAGCTGCAGCTCCTCAGGTGCCGACAGTGGCCAAGTGTCTTGGCGGGCCGCAAAAAACTCTGTGGCGGGCCGCATGTGGCCCCCAGGCCGCCATTTACCCACCCCTGCTTTAAAGAGTTCTCTGAATTAGGGGCTGTCCCCTATATCTTGTGGCGGTGAGTTCCATAAGTGAATTATGTGTTACGTGCAATACCACTTCCTTTTGTTTGCTCGTTCTGAGTTACTGCCAGTCGCTTCCATTGGATGAGTCTTGGAGCCTGAGCTCTAACGATATTCCTTACAAAGAAAGCCGTGCTCAGCCCCATTAATCTTGCTTGCATCGTATTGATCTACTTGCAACAGGGAAGTGGGGAAAATGAAATTTTGGCCCGGAAACTTGTGGTTTAATTACTCAGAAGTCGTCTTGGGCCAGATTCCCTAAACAATGAGCGCTTGTCTCAGCAGAGTAATGCGCCATTTATAGAAAAGACGAACTGCCCCTGGAGTTTAACTTTTCTCTGGGCGTTTTATTTTCGGCTCCAACGCGATCAGTGGTTGAGCAATTGTTGCTGATTCTAAGGCTTCCAACAGGAGATGCTTCACTCATTGCCCATTTGCAAAAATCACCTAATCCAGGGGTGGGCAGTTGTTTTGGCTCCGGGGCCACTTTGTGGGAGCGGAGGTTAGCGGAGGGCCGCACCTTTTAAAATGATTGCATTCATTACTTAACTTTGCATTTCAGAAAAGGTATAAATTGTATCATAAAAATCAATCAATATAAATTAAATAAAAGAGTGGTAGTTTTATTCAATTTATTTATTGTGCTAATTTCATATCATCTATAGCTGCAAGCACATTTAATTTTAATGAGATAAATGTACCCTGTCACACTTTTCTACAATTTTTTTGAAATCAGGAGTGAGATCGCTTGTTGAGATTCTCATCACAGCCTGCAAGTTAATGTCTGTCAAAGAGCATCTATATTTACTCTTGTCAATCTTCATGTCTTGGCGGGCCGCAAAAAACTCTGTGGCGGGCCGCATGTGGCCCGCGGGCCGCCATTTGCCCACCCCTGACCTAATCCATACAACAGGGCTTGTGTTGGACCTTGATTTTGGTTGCCAGCCTCCAGCTTTGACCTGGAGATCTCCTGGTCTTACAGCTGATCTCCAGGCTACAGAGCTCAGTCCCCCCTGGAGGAAATGGCTGTTTTGGAGGTTGGATGGTGTTCCCTCTAAGCTGAGTTAGTGTGAGCTAGCTCACAGTTTCTTTAGCCTCCGGCTCACACCTTTTTGTCTTCGCTCAGGAAGGATAACTCCAGAGCAAACTAATTTATTCACTGGTGGCCAAATGGCCCACTCACAACTTTAATGCCAGTAGCTCACAAAGGAGAATTTCTGCTCACAAGACTCCACAGCTTAGAGGGAGCATTGGACTGGACTCTACAGCATTGCATCAGGTCCCTCCCCTCTGCGCACCCACCCTCCACAGGCTCCACCCCCAAATCTCTGGGACCAGTTGCCTTTTATGGCAGCTGCTGGGGGGGGGGGGGAAAGATTCTAAAAACATTTCCGCCATAATTAAAACAATACACTACAATTTTGTTGTTTGCAAACAAAGTAACGTTTGAAACAGATAACGCTTCCTTATTTTTTTAAGGGCCTTAAACTGGTGCAAGAGTCACTTTAAATTATTATTTGCTGAGATTCTCTCTAGCTGTGTTTGATGGTCATGGGAAAGTGAGAGTGTGTGCCCTCATAAAACAGGGGTTTGAGAAGGCCTCTGGTGGCCGGGCTAGAAAGAGCCTTCTCTTTGCAGTGGAAGGAGACCCCCGCTCAGAGCTATTGCCAAGGAGGGACCAGGGAGAATGCCATAGAGTCCACCCTCCAAAGCAGCCATTTCCTTCGGGTGGTCCGTCATGGTCCAAGGCCACTTCGCAAATTCTGCACATATTTCATTGGCATCCAGTTTAGCACAGAAGGAGTTTAGAATGTAAAGGGAAGAGGAGCCTTCCTCGTCTATCCACACAAGGGTCTGTTGGGAGCGGGATTTTGTGGGGGGGTACGCTCACATTCTGTATCTGATGTGTTCTGAAATATGTTGAAGCCCTTGGATAAAACACAGAAGAGGGCAAACAAGACGATTAGGGGGGTTGGAGCACCTTCCCCGGGATGAAAGGGCTGAAGAGTCTGGGTTTAGAAAAAGAGGGGGGACATGATAGAGCAGGGGTGGCCAACCTGTGGCTCGGGAGCCACATGCGGCTCTTTCACACATATTGTGCGGCTCCTGGCAGGGCGGCTGGGGAAGCAAAGGGGAGGCATGCTTTTTCTCTCTTTCTCCCTTCCTTCCTCCCTCCCTCCCTTCCTTCCTTCTTTCCCTCCTCCCTCCCATCTATTTGCTTTCCTAGTTTCTCTCTCTCTCTTTCTTTCCACTTCTTTAATTCTTTCTTTCCATCTCTCTCTTTTTCTCTCTCTCTCTCAATATCATTAGCAAACAAGTAATATTATCAGTAACCGGTTTTCCTCGTTTGTTTTTATTTTTGGCAGTCCCATTTAATGTTAATAAAAAGCAAATTTGCATATTTTTAAAAATAAAAACGTGTGTGTGATATTTGTTTCTGTCTTGCGGCTCTCAGACATCTGACGTTTATTCTATGTGGCTCTTACGTTAAGCAAGGTTGGCCACCCCTGTGATAGAGGTTTATAAAATTACAAGCCGGAGGACCCGCGATACTCGCGGGGGGGGGGGTAGGTGAGCCTCTTCCCCCTCCTCAGGCCCCACGTGCCGAGCCTCTACCCCGTCCCCCCTCCAGGCAGCTTCCCCCCCCACCTTCAAAACGACGGCGGCGGCAGGGAGACAGCCGCCCACCGAGGCTCCCCCCTGTAAGGTGGCGGCGGCAGGGAGACCGCTGCCTGCCGAGGCTTCCCCCCGCCTTCAAAATGGCGGCGGCGGCGGCAGGGACACCCGCCGTCCACTGAGGCTTCCCCCCCTCCCTCCCTGCTTTCAAAACGGCGGCGGGGGCAGAGAGACCTGCCACCCGCCGAGGCTCTTCCCTCCCTCCCCCCCCCGCAAACGGTGGCGGCAAGTCCTCGTCACGCCGCTTCCCACCCCCTCCCCTACAGCAGCCACAGCGTTCTCTGCGCACGCGCGGAGAACGCTTTAACTTTTCGGGGGATTTAAAAATCCCCCGAAAAGTTTTTTAAACATTTAGGATTTTTCTGCACATGGGGGGGGGTGCCTCCCGTGTGTAGAAACCCCACCCCCCAAGTGCCCCCCCCCGCGCGAATTTAGGTATCCGCACGCAGGGGGGGGGGCACTTGGGAATTAGATATATAGATGCACAAATTAGAAGAAGCTGACAAAAGAGGACGGTTTCTCCCTCTCCCAAAGTACTACTAGAACTTGATGGCATCTAGTGAACATGATGAGCAGTGGACAGAAGGGAATGATTTCTTTACACAGAGAGGGAATGTGTAATTCATTGCCAGAGGATGTAGTGATGGCCACAGGCATAGATGGCTCTAAAAGAGGATTGGACAGATTCATGGGGAATAGATCTTATCAGTGGCTGTTAGCCATGGCGATTGAAGAGCACCTCCACATTCAGAGGCAGTCAGCCTATGAATCACAGTTCCAGGAGGCAACATCAGGAGAAGGCCTCGGCCTCTCTGCCCTGTTGTTGGCCCTCCAGAGGAACTGGTTGGCCACTTTGTGAGACAGGGTGCTGGGCTAGATGGACCCTCACTGGTCTGATCCAGCAGGACTCTTCTGATGTTCTTCTCAGGGGAAGGCCTCGGCCTCTCTGCCCTGTTGTTGGCCCTCCAGAGGAACTGCTTGGCCACTGTGTGAGACAGGAGGCTGGACTAGATTGACCACTGGTCTGATCCAGCAGGGCTCTTCTGAGGTTCTTCTCAGGGGAAGGCCTCGGCCTCTCTGCCCTGTTGCTGGCCCTCCAGAGGAACTGGCTGGCCCCTGTGTGAGATGGGAGGCTGGGCCAGATGGACCCTCCCTGGCCTGATCCAGCAGGTGCCTTCACCTTCAGTGGGTGCTAGCTTTCCTACCAGAAGGGCACAACATGTGGTCGCCTATTCCTTTTCCACCCGAGGCCTCCCCTTCTCTCTGTGGTAGGTCAAGGCCTTTGTTGGCTGGGGCCAAGCCAGCAGTTGTGCAACATTCGGCAGTGACATAACCCAGCTGTTTATAGAGACGCAGTTCAGAAAAACGGGATGAGCTCTTATCCGGCCATTGGCTGAGGCGACTCTTAAGCCAACTTATGATGTATTCTTCAGGCACAAAGGCACAACGGACAGTGTGATGGAAACGCTGAAATATGTGGTGGTTTGTGCTCCTAGTGTGAACCTTGCCAGTTGGCAAAGGAGGGGAACGGTTACCGGTAGCAGGCCTCTTTTCCACTGTCCACCCCAATGCCTGGCTTTAGAAACCTGAGAGAGAGAGAGGAGGGAGGGAACAATCGCAGAGGCCATAGAGATGTCTGCAAGCCAGCCTGGGGTCTTGTCGGGCCCCCCCACCCCCACCCCCACCCCCACCCCGCAGTCTGCCAGGAGTTCTTCAAAGAGAAAGAGCCATTTGTGAGTTTTGCCTTTCCACTTTTCTTATCCACATTTTCAGTTTTCACTTTTTAGCTGTCTCTCCCCGCTCCTTTAAACTGCTTTGTAAAGCTTTGTATGGTTCCTTGAGGGCCTGGTAGAAAGGAGGGACTTTAATCACATGCTGTCAATTAAATAAGGGGAGTGAGATCCTGGCTCAGTGGTGGGGCCTCTGCTTGGCATGCAGAAGGTCCCAGGTTCGATCCCTGGCACCTCCAGCTAAAAGAATGAGACCCCCACCACCACCAAGAGCCATTGCTGGTCAAAGGAGACAAGGCTGACCCCAAGGAATGGGGGGGGGGGGGGATCTGATTCAGTACCGGGCGGCTTTGTTTGTGGTCAAGGGCCTAGCAGCCTCCTCCAGCCGGCAGAGAAGAATCTGTGTTTAAGACTGCTCCGCTGTTCGGCCTGGGGTGTTTTGTGCCAGGGCAGTATGATCCACTCAAAGTCAGAACGGTGCTTTTGCCTACCCCAGACCCCGCTGAGGACTCTGTCTCCTATTACATGCCCTGAGTCGTCTCCCCCCCCCCCCCCCCCATTTATGGTCTGCTTCCGGGAGATCTGTTCGGTAATGAAATGTAATACTTCAGGAAACGGGTTGTAGCTTTCCTGCCCAGCCACTTGGCGTGGTTTCCTGGGGCAAACCTTAAATTGCCTGCACGTGAACAACCCGAGGAGTTTTGCAAACACTGGTTCTTGCATTTCCGAACCAAATTGGTGCGGGCAGGTGGGTTAGCATGGTCGGGTTGCCAGCTCTGGGCTGGGAGATTTGGGGACAGAGTTTGGGGAGGGAGCTCAGCAGGGATGTCACCAGCGTCTGCCGTCCAATGGAGCCGTTTTCTCCCGGGGGATTGATCTCTGTCGTGTGGAGGTCGGCCATAGTTTCAGGAGAACTGCAGCTCCCACCCGGAGACTGGCAACCCCAGCTAGCAAACATGGTATTTGGAGTAGAACAAATCTAGAGTCCAGCGACCCCTTTAAGACCAACAAAGTTTTATTCAAGGTATGAACTTTTGTGCGAAAGGCACGCTTTTTCAAATTCATTGGAATGGAAGGTAAGGTTCAAACTTATAGACAGAGGCTGAACAACAAATTAACATGTAACACGATGAAGATGGTTTTAAGATATGCAGACAAAACTAAATAACAAGCTAAGGTTATAAGGTCAACGATTGTTTTGATTTAATTAAGGGGGGAAAGGACAGCAAAGCAATAAATATGTCAAAATAGGGGATAAATGTGTAAAGGTATCTTTCCTAATTGTGGGAAGCAAACAGACTTTTCAGCATCTGTCTATAAGTCTGAACTCTACCTTCCATTCCAATGTATTTGAAAAAGCACGCACGCGAAAGCTCGTACCTTGAATGAACCTTTGTTGGTCTTAAAGATGCCACAATTTGTTCTACTGCTTCAGGCCAACACGGCTGACCGCCTGGAACCCTATTTGGACTAGTAATCCTCGTGGATTTTAGATGCACATTTTAGTAACTGTAGTACACACTCTACAGTTAGCAGATTTCAGCAATTTGCGGTATGATTTCTCATCCTGGTTATTGATTTATTCACTTCCTTTATACCCCCAATGGGAACCCAAGGCGGCTTGCGTGATTGTTCTCTCCTCCCTTTTGTCTTCACAATGACCCTGTGAGGTACGTGAGGGTGATTCTGTGACTGGCAGAGTGGGGATTTGAACCTGGTTCTCTCAGATCCCAGTCCGACGCTCTAACCCCTACAACATGGAGGCTCCCTGATTTTAATTCCTCAGTCGCCTCTTTTCCTTAATGCTGCTTAGTGTGTCTGAGGAACGCTTGGCGAAAAGAAGGAGCGGTTGCTCGGTTTGGCGACGTAATTTTGTAGCGTGCAGTCCCAATTCTAAATGGAAGCCTCCGCCCTCCACTGGATGCAGAAGAGCTGGCCCTCCCAAATCTCTGCGTAGGCTTGGCGGTTGCTCGCTTGGAATGGTTTGTAGCTTCGGTGCTTGGTGCTGTACAGAGAGGCACACATCCTCTCATGTGCACAAAACCAAGCCAAGAACATGACGATCTGCGGATAGCAGAAGTCCAGGCTGTTTGTGTCAAGAAAATCTCCGCACGAGGCTTCGGGAACGCAGTGTTTGTTTTTCCCTGTGCTTTTGCTGTTTCCTCCCCCCCCCCCCCCACGCCTTCTCCCGCCTCAAAAGACGAGTTGGGTCCTTTCTTCGTGCAGAGCAGACGTTGGTGGTACAGACGCAGTGCGGAGGTGTGGTTGGCCGTCCCATCTGTGCCCAGGGAGAGAGCTGGTGGGGGTCCGCGTGGCGGGGCTGAGAGTGGGCGTGCGAGGACAGTCACGGGGAAATGTGGGCTTCTCTCCAGCAACAACCCCACAACATTTGTGCATGTCGCTCAAAACGCCTCTGCTGCTATCAGGCCAGGCAGCTGTTCCCTAAAGGCAGCGCTTCCGAGTTTTAGCTGTTCTGCAACTGCACCGGGCTGAAGTCTCTGAACTGCTTCATGCGAGTCTGTGTATCCTGGGACATGTGTGAATGAGCTGTCACAGGTCTGCCCGCAGCTCTCTGTAGAGAACTTTCCTGTTCCCGGAACGGCCAGTTAAAAAGGATGAGGAAATCGGTGACATCATGGAAGACCTCTGCCGAAGACCCTGGAGAGCTGCTGCCAGTCTGAACAGACAGTACTGGCCTTGATGGACCCCAAAGGACTGATTCAGTAGAAGGCGGCTTCATAGGTCTGGTGTAGTGGTTAGGAGTGACTCTAGTCTGGGAGAACCAGGTTTGAATCCCCACTCCTCCACATGCAGCTGCTGCTGCTGTGGCTTTGGATCAGTCACAAGTTCTCTCAGAGCCGTTCTCTCAGGAGCAGTCCTCGAAAGAGCTCTCTCAGCCCCACCTACCTCACAGGGTGTCTGTTGTGGGGAGGGGGAGGGAAAGGAGATTGCAAGCCACTCTGAGACTCTTTTGGGTAATGGAGGGAGGGGTATAAATCCAATTTCTTTTACTTCATGTTCTTCTTCTACATGTGTTAAATTTTTGGTAGGGGCCCTGACTCAGTGGCAGAGCATCTGCTTTGCATGCAGGAGGTCCCAGGTTCAATCCTGGACATTTCCAGCTAAAAGAATCAGGCAGTTGGTTCTGTCAGAGCTCTCTCAGCCCCACCTACCTTGCAGGGTGTCTGTTGTGGGGAGGGGGAGGGAAAGGAGACTGGAAGCCGCTCTGAAACTCATTCAGGTAGTGAAGGGCGGAGTATAAATGCCATCTCCTCCTCCTCCTCCTCCTCCTCCTCCTCTTCTTCATCCCAACCTTCCTTCAAGGAACTTGAGGTGATGTACATGGTTTTCCCTCCCCTCCATTTTCTTCTCACAACAACCCTGTGAGGTGGGATAGAGAATGACTGGCTACGGATCATCCAGTGGGCTCTCATGGTGGTGTGGAGATTTGAATGTGGGTCTCCCAGATTGTAGTCCTAATTTTAAGACTTGGTCTATCTACATATGAAGGGGGGGGGGAACCAACAGGTGGTGGAGTCCAGAGATGGTCTTCAGACTGATGGAGGGGACCAAGCTGAGTCAGGGTGAGCTAGCTCACAGTTCTCTAGCCTCCGGCTCACACATTTCTGTCTCAGCTCAGAAAGGATGGCTCCAGAGCAAACTAATTTATGCAGCAGCCAAGTCGCTCGCTCAGAATTTTAATGCCAGGAGCTCACAAAGTAGAATTTTTGCTCGCAAGTATGGGCGTAGACTTTCCAATTTCCTGGGGGGTGGGGTTTTGAGGCTGGGGCTGGGCCAGAGACATCGCAGGCCATTGTCTGGGGGGGGGGGGGGGAGGCTCAGCACTTCCTGGAAAAGTTCGGGGGGGGGGGAGCTCCAGCTCCCCAGCCCCCCTGAAGTTGACGCCTGTGTTCAGAAGGCTTCACAGCATAGAGCATTGGAGGGAACCATCTTTCAAAAAACTCCTTTGCTCCTTGCAGACGGAAACTGAGCTGGACTGAAACCTGGGTCCTGGGATTTAACTTGAAGGGATTGTGTTTTCGTCGGCCTTGGCTGTGTAAGTAGGAAGCTGGCTCTGCTAAAATGTGAGCCAGTTTGGTGTAGTGGTTAAGAGCAACAGACTCTAATCAGGGAGAACCGGGTTTGATTCCCCACCCCTCCACATGCAGCTGCTGGTGTGACCTTGGGTCAGTCACAAGTTCTCTCAGAGCTGTTCTCTCAGGAGCAGTCCTCAAAAGAGCTCTCTCAGCCCCACCTACTTCACAGGCTATCTGTTGTGGGGAGGGGAAGGGAAAGGAGATTGTAAGAGCCAGTTTGGTGTAGTGGTTAAGAGCAACAGACTCTAATCAGGGAGAACCGGGTTTGATTCCCCACTCCTTCACATGCAGCTGCTGGTGTGACCTTGGGTCAGTCACAAGTTCTCTCAGAGCTGTTCTCTCAGGAGCAGTCCTCAAAAGAGCTCTCTCAGCCCCATCTACCTCACAGGGTGTCTGTTGTGGGGAGGGGAAGGGAAAGGAGATTGTAAGAGCCAGTTTGGTGTAGTGGTTAAGAGCAACAGACTCTAATCAGGGAGGACTGGGTTTGATTCCCCACTCCTCCACATGCAGCTGCTGGTGTGACCTTGGGTCAGTCACAAGTTCCCTCGGAGCTGTTCTCTCTCAAGAGCAGTCCTCAAAAGAGCTCTCTCAGCCCCATCTACCTCACAGGGTGTCTGTTGTGGGGAGGGGAAGGGAAAGGAGGTTGACAGCCCCTCTGAGACTCCGAGTGAAGGGCGGGGTGTAAATCCAATCCTCCTCCTCCTCCTTCTTCATGAAGACCAGTGGTAGGATCCCTTGTAGGGCTGGACACTAGGAGAACCCACAGAGGAGCAGCCATCGTCCCAGTGGGGACCCTGAACGGCCCACATGCTTCTCCTCTCCTCCATTTTATCCTCACATCAACCCTGTGAGGTAAGTTAAAGCTGAGACGGTGTGGCTGACCCAGGGTCGCCCAGCGAGCTTCCATGGCAGGAGTGGGGATTCGAACCAGATCCTAGCCCGGCACTCTTAACCCCACTGCACCACACTGGCTGTCGCTGGCTTCAGCTTTCTTTTCCTTCCACCTTGGAGGATTTAATCTTTTTCTTGCTTTTGTTTTCCAATGCACGCACCAGAAGAAGCACTTTCCAAAAAAATGCTCTGTTTAAGAAATTATCTTTGAAAAAATGCGGATGTTTTATTGTTGCTATACTGGGCCATTTCGGAACGCTTTCCTTTCAAATGCTGTTTGACCACGTTGCTCCTAGTGGCCGCTGCTTGTGGTTGGAAGGCCGTTCCTCTCCTCTTTATTTTTAGCCTATCCCCCCTCCCCTCTCGCTCGGTTGTTATTAAGGGTGATACTTGAATGAAAATTGGGTCTGCTTGGTTCCGTCTTGGCTCCTTAGCTCTTGCGTGTGCGTGTGTGAGAGAAATGGCATTTCCATGCCAGCAGTGCTGCTTATGAAATCTTTCCCCCGAGATGGTTTCAGTTTGTTGATGAAATGTCAAAAAGACCTGGTAAGACTCTTGGTGCAAAACTCTCTAGCTGCAGTATCAACAACAACAACAACAACAAATTGTTAACAACAATAAAAAAAACCCAAGTCATTATCATTATTAGAATATGAATTGTCACAGTCACAGAAATTTGATTGATAGATGGCGTTCTGCCATTTGAGATCTAGCCAGGTTCTTGGGAGCTGCAGCAGTATCTTTGCAGGATCCGTGCTGTTCCAAGCAACACTCTCTTCTGGAGCTGAGCTGGTGTTATCTCAGTGCCCAGAATGTCCACATTTTTCTCGAGATTTCTAGGCACTGCTTCAGAAGCTCCAAGAACACGATTGCTGCCTTCTTCTCCCAGAGTCGCTCTAACTCTATGAGTAGGTCCTGGTATTTCGTGGTCTTCTCCTGTTATTTCTTTTCTGTTTTGCTATAAACATTGATATCTCGCCTCATGGTTCAAGGCAGCTTACAGTAGTAGTTAAAAACATTTCCCGTTAAAACCAAAAATAAAACAGCAAATCCCAAACCTCTCCCTCCTTTTCCATCTCTTACAAAGACGTCTGCCTCATCAAAAACCCCTTGCTGCGCCTCTGGAAGATCTCCAAGGAGGGGTCCCTTCACCCATCTTTGGGGAGCCCCTTCCACAGAGCTGGAGGCATGATAGAAAAGGCCTTGGCTGGGGTGACCCTAAGTGGTGGGATAGCTGACAGAGGGCTGCTGAGTATTGCAGTTGGCGCAAAGGGAGTATGGAGGGAGTCAGTTCTTAAGATTTGTGGGTTGCAGGTCGTGAAGGAAGTCAGAGGTCATAACCAGCAATGTCCTCGTGCAGAACGTGGGATGCACATGTGGGAGGTCAGCCCTGGTTAGTCCTTGGATGGGAGACCCCCAAGGGAAGTCTAGGGACGCTACGCCGAGGCAGGCAGTGGCAAAACCACCTCTGAGCGTCTCTTGCCTTGGAAACCCTACGGGGTTCCCATAAGTCAGCTGCAACTCAACAGCAGGTTCCAAAGCCACCATTGTGTTACTGGCCTCATCTCATCAGGAGCTGTAACGTGACACCACACATTATTTTCCTGCTCTCTCTCTCTCTCTCATTTCCAAGAGAGCGTTTCCAAATGCACATTGGAAGGATTATTGCAAAACTCTACAGTTGAAGCCCTGACTGATCTCATCAGATCTCGGAAGCTAAGCCAGGCTGGCCCTGGTCAGTATTTGGACGGGAGACCTCCTAGGAAGTCCAGAGGCAGGTGATGGCAGGCACCTCTGAAAGGTCTCTTGTCTTGAAAACTCTCTGGGTTGGCTGCGACTTGCCGACAAAAAAAAAAGAGAGAAAAGTGCTGGAAAATTCTCCCGGCAGATTCCACAAATCCCCAGAACATTCCTTTTCATCTCTGTGAGGCCGTTGTAGCAGTGTAGCGCGCCCTGATGGATTGGGTCCATATAAGTCATGGGGGGGAGGCTGTGTCATTTGGATTCTCCACCTCAAGACCAAGGTTCCCTCTAAGCTGTGGAGTCCTGTGAGCAAAAATTCTACTTGGTGAGCTCCTGGCATTAAAGTTGTGAGCGAGCAATCTGGCTACTGCATGAATTAGTTTGCTTTGGAGCCATCCTTCCTGAGCCGAGACAAAAATGTGTGAGCCAGAGGCTAAAAAACTGAGCTAGCTCACACTAACTCAGCTTAGAGGGAACAAGTGTGGCCAAGTGGCCTTGGCGGAGATCTCCCCAGCCAGCTCCTGCCGTTGTGGTCAGCTTTGGTGCTCATTTTCAGGCTCCATGGCAGAGCAGAGAGGCCTCTTTTTTAAAAAAGCCAGCCTTCCCCCTGCCCCCCCCCCCCCCCCCGCATTCTGGAAAAAAAGGAATTCTTGATTTGTGCAAGCAGCTGTGTTACCTGTGCTGCATCACAGGGTTAACTTTCGAAAGGGCCTTATCAGTGCGCCTTCTGCCTGTGTTTGTGGAATGATGTTTTCTTTCTCGGCTGGCTCTGAGTCATAAAGAAGGAAGTCTGAGCTATAAAACTCACTCGCTCTGCCCTTTTCACCTCCAGGGAGACACACGCGAGAGCCGGCCTGCCCCACACCGCTCTCTGCCTCTCGCAAACTCGGAGGGTGGCTTGGGCGAGGGAAGAAGAGCAAGTCGTTTCTGTGGCTCAGTGCATGTGTGTGTGTGGGGGGGGAGCCTGCCCAAGCCTCCGCCCCCCCATGGAGCATGGGGTTGGTGCACAGGAAATGAATCATCCCACGACTTGCTCATTAGCAGCACGGTAGAGGTCAGAGAAAACCAGAGGCCGGACAAACCCCAGAAGGGGCTGGTCTGGAGTCACACGAAGCGCCAGTTTTGCTGAGGAGACACGATTGTTGAGCTTCTTTTCCCCAGGCCCCCCCACCCCGTGTGTGTGTGTGTGTGTGTGTGTGTGTGTGTTTGTGTGTGTTTCAAGTGGGTAGCCATATTGGCATCCTGACCTGGGTGGCCCTGGCCAGCCCAACCTCATCAGATCTTGGAAGCTCAGCAGGGCCGGCCTCGGTTAGTGCTTGAAGGGGAGGACCCCCCCCCAAGGAAGTCCAGGGTTGCGATGCAGAGGCAGGCCATGGCAAACCACCTCTGTTTGTCTCTTGTCTTGACCTGGCTGGACCAGGCTAGCCTGATCTCATCAGAGAGTCAATTTGGTGTAGTGGTTAAGAGCATGGACACTAATCTGGGAGAACCGGGTTTGATTCCTCACTTCGCCACATGCAGCTGCTTGTGTGACCTTGGGTCAGTCACAGTTCTCTCAGAGCTGTTCTCTCAAGGGCAGTTCTCAGGCGAGAACTATCTCAGCCCCGCCTACCTCACAGGGTGTCTGTTGTGGGGAGGGGAAGAGAAAGGCTGAGACTCCTTTGTGTAGTGAAGGGCGGGATATAAATCCAATTTCTTCTCTTCATCTCAGAAGCTAAGAAGAGTTGGCCTTGGTTAGTACTTGAATAGGAGACCACCAAGGAATTCCAGAGTTGCTATGCAGAGGCAGGCCATGGTAAACCACCTCTAAACGTCTCTTGCTTTGGAAACCCTGTGGGGTCACCTTAAGAGAGCCAGTTCGGTGTAGAGGTTAAGTGCGCAGACTCTAATCTGGGAGAACCGGGTTTGATTCCCCACTCCTCCACTTGCAGCTGCTGGATGACCTTGGGCAAGCCATAGCTCTGTACCAGCTGTTCTCTCAAGGACAGTTGTCTCAGAGCTCTCTCAGCCCCACCTACCTCACAGGGTGTCTGTTGTGGGGAAGGGAAGGGAACGGAGTTTGAAAGCTGCTCTGAGACTTCCTTGGGTAGAGAAGGGCGGAGAAAGAATCCAATCTCTTCTTCTTCTTCTGTCAGCTGCAACTTGAAGATACTTTCTACCTCAACCAGCTACACTGGTCTGCAACAGAAAAGCAAGATTTGAGTCCAGGAGCACCTTAAAGGCCAGCAAGCTTTCCGTTTCGAGATCCCCGCCCCCAAGGCTTTCTGGAGGCAGAGGAAGTGCTCAGCCACAAAGCGATGTTCCCTCGCCCTAGGGTCACTTCACGTGGAGGTTCCCTGCAGTGTTTTTTCCTCCAAGCTTCTTCACACCCTCATGCCCCATTTTCCGCCTTTCTTTCCTTCCCTGTTTCTCCCTGCTTTCTCAAACTGGATCCAAGGTAGCGACTAGGGATTACCAATTCCCCAGGTGGGAGCCGGGGATTCCCCGCTTTGGTGGGCTTCTGCCCACAGCTGCCCAGCTGGCCCGCAGGAGGAAATTCCCCCCATCCCAGAAGTGATGCCAGTGTCCGTTTGTTCTCCAAGTCACCATACGTTGGTACCACTATTGGGGTTGATGGGGTCCCTTCGTTGTGCCGATGGGGGGATTTGGGGGGTGTTGCAGGGGTGGGCGGGGGCATCAGCTCATCAGCGGCAACACTCTGCTTTTTCGGCAGAACTCTGTGGTGAAAACAGCCTCCAACAGTGCATGAACACTACAGGACCTGGTATGCAGGATTCAGCCCCAGTTCCAGCCCATGGGTCTGTGGCGTAGCCAGAGAGCTGGGTCTTCCCAGGCGAAGTTGAGAGAGAGCTGCGTCCCTCTGCTTCTGCCTTGGGTAGGGACCCCCCCCCCCCTCCAGAACTGGTGACTGCACATTCTGGCAAACGGGGCCTGTTTTGAGTACTTTCTGGCCTCCCCCCAAAACGTACCACCCTTTTGCTGTGTCTTTTTGCGAGTGTTTTTGTCTGCATGAAGCTCTTGCTCTGCCCCATAATCCAGGCTGTGCTTCTTAGGGTGCAGCCCAGAACAACCACAGGGGCCCCCACCTTCCCCCAAATGCCTGCGTGGCACGGGAGAGGGCAGCAGGCTTTCTGCATCGGCCTCTGCCTTCGATAAAACGGGGGGGGGGGGGGGCAGGCCTGGGACGTTTGGTTCAGCTCGCTTTTCACACTCCCTTTTGTGAGGTGCTCAAACGTCAAGGAGGGGATGTTGCCAGTCGGCTGTGGGTGGGGCCAGGCCATCCCAGGGGCATGGGTTCCACCCAGTGTTCCCTCTAAGCTGAGTTGGTGTGAGCTAGCTCACCGTTTTTTAGCCTCCGGCTCACAACTTTTTATCTTAGCTCAGGAAGGATGGCTCCAGAGCAGACTAATTTATGCAGTAGCCAAATTGCTCACTCACAACTTTCATGCCAGGAGCTCACAAAGTAGGATTTTTGCTCAGAAGACTCCACAGCTTAGAGGGTGCTCGTGTCCCATCCTAAATGCAGAGCCAGCCAGCCAGTGGGACTTCTGAAACGCCAGATAAAGGAACAGGGAATGGTTGGGCCTGTTGAGTTCACTGAAAGCTGTCAGATGTGTTCGCAGTGGCTCTCTGACCCCTGGGGCACTTTCAGCACAGGTGTGGAAGTTCTGCCTAGAGGGGTGTGCTCTTTGGGGCATTAACTTTCTGCAGCTGCCTTGGGACAAAGCGTTTCCTGCGCTCTGTTGCAATAATTTTGAATCCCATTTGAGTGACTAAGTTTGACAACAGCGGAATACGTTTAAGATGTTCCCGGTAGCCACACACAGGCTTAAGAACATCGTTGCTACTTGGCTTTCAGTTGAGAGACGGTGTTCTCCGTTGTTTGGTGCGTCTTTCATCGTTGAGCTGCTTTCGGGAAAAGATGTTTCGTATTACCGGCGTTGCTGCAGTCGTGCGATGGGCAAGCAGCGGAAGAGAGCCAAACACGCTGCATTGGCCTGATTTGTCATTCCTTTCGGTGAAGCCAAATTAATAATGTAGTGGAAGTTTCGGCCCCGATGAATCACTGATGAAGACCTCACTTTTACGACTTGGTCTCCTTTCCTTGCCTTGCCTTCTAAGTGGATGTAACCCCTTGTTTAAATTTCAGTGCTGATAGTTAATTCGTTCCACTGTCCAGAGAGTAACATTTACATTTTAAATTGGTGAAGAGGAGTTGACATCCATGTGAATTTAAGCTGAGAATAAAAATACTCTCAGTTTCTTCCTGGCTGTGTCCAACTTTTTTCTCAGTCCTTTCTGTCTATCAGCAAAAATACTGAATACTTTTAAAAAATGATTGGGGGGGGGGGGGGGCTTTAACGGGATCAGATAGATCCATAGAGTAAAGGTCCATCAATGCTACAAGCCTTGGTGACTGAAAGGAACCTCCATGTTCAGAGGCAGTTAACTTCTGAATACTGGTGCTGGCTGGGATGCAGCGTTGGGGGAAGGCCTCTGCCCTGTTTTGTTGGGCCTCCAGAGCAACTGGTTGGTCAGAAGATGTGAAAGACCATACTGAACTAGATGGACTCCTGGTCTGATCCAGCCGGGCTCATCTGTCATTCCACAGACTGTGCAAAACAGATGTGTTCAGGGATCGCCTGATTTATGCAAAGGGGTGAGAATGATAGTATAACGGAACAGCTCAGGAGGATGCTTTTTATAAGGAAACAGGATTGTAGTATGTTGCAGTGTTTACAGCAAGTTACCACCTTGCTTTCACGGCATTTATATGTCCCTTTGTAAGCTACTTTCTACATTACGGTTTGTGGGACAGTTTTTGGTTTGCATTGTTCTCTAATTTTGTCATCCTGGTACGGCAGCATTGTTGAGCGGAGGTCTTCTGCTGTCTGATAGAATCATTTTCCCATATTTTGTAACCCGCCTTGAGTCTCACTGAGAAAGGTGGGTGGTGTCAGTGAAATGAAATAAAAAATAAATGATGAAGCGGCTTTGACGGGGTTTTCAGTGGAACGAGCAGCTGGTCTTTGTGAAATTACACCGTGAAGTTGTTACAAGAGTTTCAGGGGATGAGCGTTTGACAGTCTGGGAGCTGTACACCCTGAAACTCTGGTAGGTCTCTCAGATGTCACCAGACTCGAATCTGTTTTTCCTGCAGACAAGCACAGCTGCCCTTTGAAACCGTGAAACTGCTGGCCAGTATTTTAAAAGCATTTCTACAGGTATTTTAATAACCAGCTGATGATTGCCATAGACCATTGTCTCTTAAATGATCACAAACCTCCTTTTCTTAAAGTGCAGGAGCAAAGATCAGAGCCTTTCACCTTTACCTTCCTCCCCCTGCCCCACAGATCGCTAGATGGCCGACTGCAGGTCTCCCACCGGAAGGGCCTTCCGCACGTCATCTACTGCCGGCTGTGGCGATGGCCGGATCTTCATAGCCACCACGAGCTGCGCGCCATGGAGATGTGCGAATACGCCTTCAACATGAAGAAGGACGAAGTCTGCGTCAATCCGTACCACTATCAGAGAGTGGAGACTCCAGGTACTAGAAGCTGCTAGAATGTTCTTGGATGGGGCTGGTGAACTCCGGGTATCCTTGCTGGGAAATCGGAAACCGTAGAATGGAAGGGCTGGTATGTAGGGTTGCCAGCCTCCAGGAGAGGCCTGCCTGGAGATCTCCCAGAATTACAACTGAGCTCCAGACGACACCCATCAGTTCCCCTGGAGAAAAATGGCTGCTTTGGAAGGTGGACTCCATGGCGTTATACCCCCCCTCTCCCCAATCTGTCTGCTTCCTGGGGTCCCCCTGCTCCGAAACCTCCCAGAGTTCCCCAACCCAAAGTTGACAGCCCTGCTGCTAGGGGTTGTGGAGTTGAGGCCTGCTGCTGACATTCTGGGCGCGGTCACCTCTTCCTTTCTTTCCCTCTCTTCAGTTTTGCCTCCAGTTTTGGTACCGAGACACACGGAAATCCCGGCTGAGTTCCCCCCACTGGACGATTACAGCCATTCCATTCCAGAGAACACGAATTTCCCAGCTGGCATCGAACCACAGAGCAACTACATTCCAGGTACGGCAAACGTTTTCCCCAAACCACAGATGGGAGCCGTTTAGGCTAAATAGGGAAAGGCTATTTTTGCAGTTCGGCCTCGACCAATGGAAGTGACTGACGCCTAAAATACTAGGGAGCAAGTGTAGTGAACAGAGTTGACTGGGGAGGACCCGTGTGCAAACCCGAACTTAATGAGTTAAAGGACGTCATTTCC
This sequence comes from Lepidodactylus listeri, assembly GCA_029233225.1. NCBI lineage: Eukaryota > Metazoa > Chordata > Lepidosauria > Squamata > Gekkonidae > Lepidodactylus > Lepidodactylus listeri. The sequence goes on along the minus strand of JARCFY010000021.1, from coordinate 4,477,464 downwards.
GGAGGCGTTTGAATCTAGATGGAGACTGATGGGATAGCTCCTAGTGTCCATCAAAGGCTTCCTTTCTTCCCTACAGCAGTTTGGTGTCGTGGTTAAGAGAAGTGGACTCTGATCTGGAGAACCGGGTTTGATTCCCCACTCCTCCACATGCGGCTGCTGGTGTGACCTTGGGTCAGTCACAGTTCTCTCAGAGCTGTTCTCTCAGGAGCAGTCCTCAAAAGAGCTCTCTCAGCCCCACCTACCTCACAGGGTGTCTGTTGTGGGGAGGGGGAGGGAAAGGAGATTGGAAGCTGCTCTGAGAGTCCTTTGGGTAGTGAAGGGTGGGGCGTAAATCCAATCTCTCTTCCTCCTCTTTTTCTTCTTCTATAGAGGGCCAGTCAGCTGGATGAGGTCCTTAGGCATGTCTCAGTCTTCCCGCGCTAGAGTTTTGCATCCATACAGTGAGAAGTGGGAGTTCAGTTCCGGTGTTGTTATAAGGACGGACTCAGTTGTTAAGCCCTTTGGAGAGTGAGAAGTTTGAGCAGGGGCTGTGGCTCAGTGGTGGAGCATTTGCTTGGTGTGTGCCCAGATCAGCCCCTGGCATCTCCAGGCAGCAGACATAAGAGAAGCCATGTTGGATCAGCCCAATGGCCCATCCAGTCCAACATCCTGGGTCACACAGTGGCCAAAACCCTGGTGCCACCAGGAGGTCCACCAAGCATGGCCAGGACTCCAGAAGCCCTCCCACTGTGGCCCCCCCCAAGCCCCAAGAAGACAGAGCATCACTGGCCCCAGACAGAGCGTTCCATCTATCCCTTGTGGCTAATAGCCACTCATGGACCACTGTTCCATACTTTTATCCACTCCCCTCCTGAAGCCCTCCATGCTTGTAGCCGCCGCCACCTCCTGCGGCAATGGATTCCATGTGTCAATCACTCTTTGGGTGAAGAAGTGCTTCCTTTTCTCTGTTCTAATCCGACTGCTCATGAATTTCCTTGAGCGCCCACGAGTTCTTGTCTTGTGAGAGAGAAAAGTCCTTCTTTCTCTGCCTTCTCTATCCCACGCTTCATTTTGCATAAGATGTGAAAGATCTCCGCCTGAGACCCTGGAGAGCCGCTGCCAGTCAATGATATTTACCTTGATTGACCAGTGGTCCGGTTCCGCATAAGGTGTTCGTGCAATAAGGAGGTGTCGGTAGTTCCTCAGGCCTTGTACTCAGGTGTTGTGGCCACACGTGCGCTTTCCCGTTGTTTGCAGAGACCCCCCCGCCTGGCTACCTGAGCGAGGATGGCGAAACCAGCGACCATCAAATGAACCACAGCATGGACGCAGGTAAGGAGCGCTCGTGACGGCTTTGGGGCCTTGTTGGGATTGTGTCGGTTGCTCTTCTGGTAGACGGGCCACCTGCCCGGCGAGAGGGGTCTCACCGGGGATCCCACTCTGGGGGTCCTTGATCTGCCCCCATTTCACTGGCTCAGATCTTGCATTCCGTATGCCCGGCTCCTCCTTTGAAGCTAATGGGGGGGGGGGGGTGCAGGGGCGTAGACTTTTCAATTTCCGGGGGGGGGGGGGCTCTTGTGCGTGCGCTTTGCATGCATGCACGCCGGGACGATGTCCCTGCTGCTGCCGCCGCAAGAGCCTTTCCCCCACGCCTGGCTCCCCCACACCCCTGTCCCCCCCCACTCCCCTCTCTCCCTCCCTCCGGGGACCACCCAGGCGACTGCCCAGCATGATGACATCACCTGGAAGTGACGTCATCACGCTGGGCACGTTGCCAGGGTGACGCTCTGGCAATCACCCTGAAACTCTATGGTCATCACGCTGGGCTTTCGCCCGGATGGCCCCGGGAGAGAGGGAGGGAGGAATGAGTGGGTGCGGGGGAGCCAGGCGGGGAAGGGGGGCAGAGGCAGCAGCAGGCAGGCCTAGGAAGGGGACCTGGAAGGCGGGGAGGCGCAGCGGCGGGCAGGCGGGTGCTCTCTTTTGCCAGGGGGGCTCAGTCCTCCCTGGGAAATTTCAGCAGTGACCCGCACCCCCAAGCCCCCCCGTAATTGACGCCTCTGTGTGTGTGTGTGTGTGTGTGTGTGTGTGTGTGTGTTGTGCTAATTCAAAACCAGAACAAGAAGTTAGATCAGGATGGGTAGCTGTGTTAGAAGTATCTGAAGAAGTGAGCAATGCTGCACAAAAGCTCCTAACCTGCCACCAGTTTTGTTAGTCTTTAAGGTGCTCCTGGACTCTGGCTCTTTCTTACTGCTACAGACGAACAAGGCTACCCATCTTGATCTATCTGAAAAAGCGAGCAGCGACTCACAAAAGCTCCTCCCCTTGCCACAAATTTTGCTAGTCTTTAAGGTGCTCCTGGACTCTGGCTCTTTTCTAGAGCAAGAAGTGTTTTACAGGACCCCAAAACGGGAAGGCTTTCTCTGGTGCAAATCCTGCTGTAGATTGACTGTCTTCCAGAGGCCTTGCTTGGGCCAAAGAATGTATGTGGGATTCTAAAACAAGAAATGACGAATTTACCATCTTTCACCATAATGATACAGGTGGAAGAAGGCCGGTGTGGGATTTTTGGTGGGCCCAGTGCGCGGCCCTGGTTGGGAATACATTTTCAGCATGTGCAATTATTGGTAATGTGGTCAGCATTTGGGGATATAATTGACTTGATTTTGTGTTGGCTTGGGATGTATATCCACAGTGTGTCCTGCCAATGTGTAAAGCGGCATCAGTTCCCCCTCCCTTTTCTTTAACTTCAGAAATTCTCAGGCCTTTTAGAAACAGAAATGCTTGTAAGATAATTTTTTAAAAAATCACAAAAACTATTCAAGGAGGCGAAAACCCCTTGCATGCGCTCTGAGGGTCTGTTCATGTGTGGCTGATGCACAACAGGTACCGTTTTGAACCCTTTTTGAATGAGAAAAGTTCTAAACGCCCAGACATGGTTTAATGAACTGTGTTAAAAGATGATGTGTGAACACTGCAATTATGTACGCTAATTGTGTAGAAGTAATGGGCAGCTACTGAGAGAGGGAAGGGCAAACCATATGGCTGTTCTTTTTGTCTTCCTTGTCTCCTTTACTTTTCAACTTGCATAGTATAGTTCCTGGTTAAACAAAAAAGTATAGCAGGTTGCACAGGTAAACAGATGAAAGGCTTACACTTAGCTGCAGTAAGAAGCTTGTCTTGGTGGTCTTGGGCTTTCAGGGAGAGGCCGTGGCTCAGTGGAAGAGCCTCTGCTTGGCATGCAGAAGGTCCCAGGTTCAGTCCCCGGCATCTCCAGTTCAAAAGGGGCAGACAGTAGGTGATGGGAAAAACCTCCACCTGAGACCCTGGAGAGCTGTAAAGTGGGGCTGTGGCTCAGTGGCACAGCCTCTGCTTGGTATGCAGGAGGTCCCTGGTTCAACCCCTGGCATCTCCAGTTAAAAGGACCAGGCAGGAGGTGATGGGAAAGACCTCTGCCTGAGACCCTGGAGAGCTGTAAAGAGGGGCTGTGGCTCAGTGGAAGAGCCTCTGCTTGGCACGCAGAAGGTCCCAGGTTCAATCCCCGGCATCTCCAGTTGAAAGGATCAGGCAGGAGGTGATGGGAAAGACCTCTGCCTGAGACCCTGGAGAGCTGTAAAGAGGGGCTGTGGCTCTTTGGTAGAGCATCTGCTTGGCATGCAGAAGGTCCCAGGTTCAATCCCCGGCATCTCCAGTTAAAAGGACCAGGCAGGAGGAGATGGGAAAGACCTCCACCTGAGACCCTGGAGAGCTGTAAAGAGGGGCTGTGGCTCAGTGGCAGAGCATCTGCTTGGCATGCAGGAGGTCCCAGGTTCAATCCCCGGCATCTCCAGTTAAAAGGACCAGGCAGGAGGAGATGGGAAAGACCTCCACCTGAGACCCTGGAGAGCTGTAAAGAGGGGCTGTGGCTCAGTGGCAGAGCATCTGCTTGGCATGCAGGAGGTCCCAGGTTCAATCCCCGGCATCTCCAGTTAAAAGGACCAGGCAGGAGGAGATGGGAAAGACCTCCACCTGAGACCCTGGAGAGCTGTAAAGTGGGGCTGTGGCTCAGTGGCACAGCCTCTGCTTGGTATGCAGGAGGTCCCTGGTTCAACCCCTGGCATCTCCAGTTAAAAGGACCAGGCAGGAGGTGATGGGAAAGACCTCCGCCTGAGACCCTGGAGAGCTGTAAAGAGGGGCTGTGGCTCAGTGGAAGAGCATCTGCTTGGCATGCAGAAGGTCCCAGGTTCAATCCCCGGCATCTCCAGTTAAAAGGATCAGGCAGGAGGTGATGGGAAAGACCTCCACCTGAGACCCTGGAGAGCTGTAAAGAGGGGCTGTGGCTCAGTGGAAGAGCCTCTGCTTGGCACACAGAAGGTCCCAGGTTCAATCCCCGGCATCTCCAGTTGAAAGGATCAGGCAGGAGGTGATGGGAAAGACCTCTGCCTGAGACCCTGGAGAGCTGTAAAGAGGGGCTGTGGCTCAGTGGAAGAGCATCTGCTTGGCATGCAGAAGGTCCCAGGTTCAATCCCCGGCATCTCCAGTTAAAAGGACCAGGCAGGAGGAGATGGGAAAGACCTCCGCCTGAGACCCTGGAGAGCTGTAAAGAGGGGCTGTGGCTCAGTGGCAGAGCATCTGCTTGGCATGCAGGAGGTCCCAGGTTCAATCCCCGGCATCTCCAGTTAAAAGGACCAGGCAGGAGGAGATGGGAAAGACCTCTGCCTGAGACCCTGGAGAGCTGTAAAGAGGGGCTGTGGCTCTTTGGTAGAGCATCTGCTTGGCATGCAGAAGGTCCCAGGTTCAGTCCCCGGCAGCATCTCCAGTAAGAAACAGTTTTTAGGTGATGGGAAAGACCTCTGCCTGAGTCCCTGAAGAGCTGCTGCCAGTCTGAGAAGACTATGCTGACCTGGATGTACCAAGGGTCTGATTCAACATAAAACAGTTCCATGTGTGTGTTTGTTGGCGATGTCTGTTTTGCACAGAAAGCAATAAACCATACAGCAAGTCAAGCGGGAAAGTGTTATCTGTCCAACTGGGCCATCAAGTGCCACGCTTTGGGCTCATGTACCGAGGCAGCAGGATTTGCCCAATGAGCTTTGGGGCTGGAGGGCTTGGGGGACAGCCCTCTGTGGAAGTCCTTCTGCGTGGGGCCACAGTATCATGCGGGAGCAGGAGAAAGGCGGGGCCGCTTGCCCTAGTGAAGCTGGTGCCGGAGGACTGCTGGAGTCCTCCAGGACGCTGAGATGCCAGCTCAGCCAGGGACAGACAGGGGAGGCTCTGGAAGAACCGCTGCTTCTCTGCCTCCACTTCCCAGCTGTAAAACGGACGCCGTGGAGAGCGTCCATCAGGGATTGTTTGTGAGCGGATAAGATCAGTTTCTGAAAGAACATGCGGTCTGTTTTGCTTCTCTCTGTTTCTCTGCTTGTCTAACTGTTACTACTTCCTTGTTTTCTTCAGGCTCTCCGAATCTGTCTCCGAACCCGATGTCCCCTGCACACAACAATCTGGGTAAGGGGGGGCACCATTTGGGACTGCTGCTGTCAGGAGATGTCTGGCAGGCAGATGGTGCCGCTTCTAGGTTTGGGTGAGCCAGCTTCACCAAGGCGTTCCAGAAACATACGTGGGTGCAGAACAGGGATATTTGGCTCATTCTGTGCACTGCCGGTGCACTCTCCTGCTCTCTGTGTGGCACCCCTCTCATGCCACAACCAGTGCTTAGAACCAACGAGTCCTCTCAGCGGCAGAGTCTTGTGAGCAAAACTGCTACTTGGTGAGCTCCTGGCATTAAAGTTGTGAGCGAGCAATTCGGCTACTGCATGAATTAGTCTGCTCTGGAGCCCTCCTTCCTGAGCCGAGACAAAAATGTGTGAGCCGGAGGGTAAAAAACTGTGAGCTAGCTCACACTAACTCAGCTTAGAGGGAACACTGCTTAGAACCCTACAGCTAAAGTTGCACACAAGATGGGAGCAGGACACTGGAGTCTTCTGTGCTGTGGCACGCTAAGGAGTTTTGTGACAGCAAAGCTTATGGTAGTGGTTGGCTGAGCTGCTGTGACGTAATGAGATGTTCCAACTGAGTCAACAGGATGTTTGCAAATGATCAGCTTCTGTGAAGGGGGAAAAGTGAAAGGTCATCTTTTGGCTAAGATAATCCCTCTCACAAGCCCTAGAGTAGGAGGAGTTTTTTGGGGAAGTATAGAGCTGCTGACTTCGGAATGCATTTTTAAAACTGATGGCCAAAGCTGTGCCGGTAAGAGGAAGCAATGCAGATTCCGCTTCACCCGACAGATCTTGCTGCTTCTCTTGCTCTGCAGATCTGCAGCCCGTCACTTACTGCGAGCCTGCTTTCTGGTGCTCCATCTCCTACTACGAGCTCAACCAGCGAGTCGGGGAGACGTTCCACGCTTCTCAGCCCTCGATGACGGTGGACGGCTTCACCGACCCTTCCAATTCGGAGCGCTTTTGCCTCGGCTTGCTGTCGAACGTGAACCGCAACGCGGCGGTGGAGCTCACCCGGAGGCACATCGGTACTGCGTGGGATGGCGGGGCGAGATTGGCTTGCCATTCTTGAATACGAGCCCAATTACACTAGATGGCTTGGATGTATTTCCCCGGTGCTGTATATCTAGCGATTAAGAGGGTGAATGCCGGCTACGGAGGAGCACAGTGACAAGCTAAAGCAGCCCGGCAGTCCCGATTCAGCTTGCCCTTGGGGGGTGATGGCGGCATGGGAACAGGCCAGGTTGTCTCTGCCGGCCAGGTCCAGGCTGAGCCACGCCTTTTAGCATTGCTGGCACCATTGGGGCTTGGTTTTCTGCAACCTTTCCAGACAGCAGTCCCACCTCTCTGCTGCTTCTTCTGGAGGGCTGCAAATGCAAGCATGTGCCTCCCCAGGTCTGCTGTTGTCCTGCAGGTCTCTCTCTCTCTCTCTCTCTGTCTCTCTCACACATACACACACGCACACACAGAGGCCCATCCACTGAGCAAAGCGAAGCTGGGAGGCGGCCCATCAGTTTCCCAAGTCCCCAGTCAGACCTCACAATGATAGAGTGCAGTCCCAACAACACATAAGTATAAATATGCGTTCACATTAATAAGCCAAGGCTCATATAATCTACCATTCCAATCACGCTGTAACGGAAACCACAGTAAATGTCATATATACATTTATATATACATATATACATTTTAGTCTAATATTCTTATCTTCAGGGAAAAGAAGAAACAGAGTGCCGTGCCCTCAATAAAGTGCTTCTTTAAAGACAGTAGACTGTTGTCGTTTTTAGTTGTTAATATACTTCAACGTGCTTCTGTAGACAAGATATTACAAAATGTTTTATGCTTCTGGCTTTCAAGTAGTCACTTGCTCCCAAGTAGTTATAGCCAAATATTTTCAGAGTAGACATTAATGTGAATTATCATTATTATTATTTATACTTATGACTTGTTATGATTGCACTCTTTATTATTATTGAAATTTATATTCTTGTTTATATAACCACTTTCCCCCCCTGTATTATAAAACTTTATTTCTGTGGTTTGCTGTAGTGGTTAAGTGTGTGGTCTCTAATCTGGGAGAACCAGGTTTGATTCCCCACTCCTCCACTCGCAGCTGCTGGTGTGACCTTGGGTCAGTCACAAGTTCGCTCAGAGCTGTTCTCTCACGAGCAGGCACATCTAAAGAGCTCTCTCAGCCCCACCTCCCTCACAAGGGTGTCTGTTGTGGGGAGGGGAAGGGAAGGGAGGTTGTAAGCTGCTCTGAGACTCCTTCAGGTGGTGAAGAGGGGGGTATAAATCCAATCTCTTCTCTTCTTCTTCTTCTCTCTTTATACTGTATTGGATCTCATAATGGGCCTTGAAGAGTCTTGCTTTTTGCAGAGCTGCCGCTGAATACCCACGCCTTGCAGGAGGTTTTTGCTGGGTGGTGCCAGGGTGCCAAGGGGGAGTCCTCTGTGAGATTGACCCCCCCCCCCCAGGACTTGCCCCGCTTTGGACAAGTGAACTGGCTGCTGAGGCCACAGTGGGATACAGTTCCATCCTCCGTGGAACTTTCAGGCGGGCCACGGCTCAGGGTCTCCAGCGTGGGGACCGCGCTTATAGTACTGCCGCCAAATTTGTGAGATTGGATCTTACTTTGTACCGACTTCTGCACTCTGTCTGCAGTGGCTGGGCAGAGACTTTGCTGCGAACCTTCCAGCACCCTCGGAGAGTTTGGACAAGAGCCAGCCAGGGGTGGGGTGGCCGTGGCTCAGTAGCAGAGCATCTGCTTTGCACACAGAAGGTCCTAAGTTCAATCCCCAGCATCTCCAGTTAAAAAGACCAGGTGATGTGAAGAGTCCCTACTCAAGACCTTGGAGAGCTGCTGCCAGTCTGAGTAGACAGTGCTGACCTTGATGGACCGATGGTTTGATTCAGTATAAGGCAGGGTTATGAACGCAACCCCTCCCATTGACCCAGTTTGCACGAGGCCATTGTTCTGTGGCAGAGCATCTGCTTGGCATGCAGGAGGTCCCAGGTTCAATCCCCAGCATCTCCAGTTAAAAGGACCAGGCAGGAGGTGATATGAAGGTCTTTAGCTTGAGACCCTGAAGAACTGGAAAGAGGGGCTGGGGCTCAGTGGGAGAGCATCTGCTTGGGAGGCAGAAGGTTCCAGGTTCAATCCCCGGCATCTCCAGTTAAAAAGGACCAGGCAGGAGGTGATGGGAAGGACGTCTGCCTGAGATCCTGGAGAGCTGCAAAGAGGGGCTGTGGCTCAGTGGAAGAGCCTCTGCTTGGCATGCAGAAGGTCCCAGGTTCAGTCCCCGGCATCTCCAGTTAAAAAGGACCAGGCAGGAGGTGATGGGAAGGACGTCTGCCTGAGACCCTGGAGAGCTGCAAAGAGGGGCTGTGGCTCAGTGGAAGAGCCTCTGCTTGGCATGCAGGAGGTCCCAGGTTCAGTCCCCAACATCTCCAGTTAAAAGGACCAGGCAGGAGGTGATGGGAAGGACGTCTGCCTGAGACCCTGGAGAGCTGCAAAGAGGGGCTGTGGCTCAGTGGCAGAGCCTCTGCTTGGCATGCAGGAGGTCCCAGGTTCAGTCCCCAACATCTCCAGTTAAAAGGACCAGGCTGCAGGTGATGGGAAAGACCTCCTCCTGAGACCCTGGAGGGGCTGTGGCTCAGTGGGAGAGCCTCTGCTTGGCATGCAGAAGGCCCCAGGTTCAATCCCTGGCATCTCCAGTTGAAAGGACCAGGCAGGAGGTGATGGGAAAGACCTCCACCTGAGACCCTGGAGAGCTGTAAAGAGGGGCCGTGGCTTAGAGGTAGAGCCTCTGCTTGGCATGCAGAAGGTCCCAGGTTCAATCCCCGGCATCTCCAGGTAAAAGGACCAGGCAGGAGGTGATGGGAAAGACCTCCACCTGAGACCCTGGAGAGCTATAAAGAGGGGCTGTGGCTCAGTGGCAGAGCCTCTGCTTGGCATGCAGATGGTCCCTGGTTCAATCCCCGGCATCTCCAGTTAAAAGGACCAGGCAGGAGGGGATGTGAAAGACCTCCACCTGAGACCCTGGAGAGCTGTGAAGAGGGGCCGTGGCTCAGTGGGAGAGCATCTGCTTGGGAGGCAGAAGGTCCCAGGTTCAATTCCTGGCATCTCCAGTTAAAAAGGACCAGGCAGGAGGTGATGGGAAGGACTTCAGCTGGAGAGCTACTGCCAGTCTGAGCAGCCACCTTGATGGACCAAAAGGGGTCTGATTCAGTCGAAGGCAATGTCATGTGTCTGTGAGTTCCACAGGCTGAGCTGACGCCAGTGTCTTTTGTCTTCTAGGCAGAGGAGTGAGGCTGTATTACATCGGCGGGGAGGTGTTTGCCGAATGCCTCAGCGACAGTGCCATTTTTGTCCAGTCTCCGAACTGCAACCAGCGCTACGGCTGGCACCCGGCCACGGTGTGCAAGATACCGCCAGGTACCTCTTCCTTCTTGCACGATGCAGGTCTCTGTTCTGCAGAGTCTCCTCTTCCTCCAGCCCAGGGAAAGCCCAGGTCTGCTGTTTGGCACAGGAGTTAAGAGTGGTGGCCTCTAATCTGGAGAACTGGGTTTGATTCCCCACCCCTCCTCCACATGCAGCCAGCCGGGTATCCTTGGGTCAGTCACCACTCTCTCGGAGCTCCCTCAGCCCCACGTACCTCACAGGGGGTCTGTTGTAGGGAGAGAGAAGAGAATGGGTTTATTCCCTGCCCTTCACTACCCAAAGGGGTCACAGAGTGGCTTACAGACTCCTTTCTCTTCCCCACAACAGATGCCCGGTGAGGTAGGTGGGGCTGAGAGAGCTCTTTTGAGGACTACCCTTAAGAGAACAACTCTGAGAGAACTTGTGACTGATCCAGGGTCACACCAGCTGCTGCACATGGAGCAGTGGGGAACCAAACCCAGTTCTCCCAGATTAGAGTCCACGCACTTAGCCACCACACCAAAAAGGCTATCGTAAACCGCTCCAGGACTCCTTCAGGTAGTGAGGCCGGGGTATAAAACCAATTCCTTCCCCCCTCCTCTGTTGCTGAAGCTGTGCACAGGTGAGGTCTCTACCTGGGGATTCCATGGCAACCCCCGTGAGCTAGGTGTAGTGGTTAGGAGCGTGGACTCTAATCTGGGAGAACCGGGTTTGATTCCCCCACTCCTCCACATGAAGCTGCTGGATGACCTTGGGTCAGTCCCAAGTTCTTTCAGAGCTGTTCTCTCAGGAGCAGTTGTCTCAGAGCTCTCTCAGCCCCACCCACCTCACAGGGTGTCTGTTGTGGGGAGGGGAAGGGAAAGGAGATTGGAAGCTGCTCTGAGATTCCTTTGGGTTGTGAAGGGCGGGGTAGAAATCCAATCTCTTTTCCTTGTTCTACTAGATGGACCAGTGGTCAGATCCACCAGGGCTCTTCTTAGAGCTCTTAGGTCTCCCAAATGACTCCCTAACAGTCTCTGGAGAAGTGTGCGTGCCCACGAAAGCTGATACCCAGAATGAAACTTTGTTGGTCTTAAAGGTGCCCATTCTGGACTCAGGTTTTGTTCTTCTAGGGGGATCCCATTGATGCTAAGAGATCCAGAACTGTCTGCTTTGGAGAACACTTTTTCGCCCAGGACTTCAGCTTCTCCTTTCTGCCCCTTCCTAATCCTCTTTGCTTTTGAGAAACACTTTCCTTTCCCCAAATGTGATCTCAGAGTGTTGTTGCCAAGGTTGCTGGCACCTGCTCCGGGATTCATGTTTGGCGGTCTGCAGACTTTTTGGCCTCATCCTCCTCCCGGCCTGCATAGAGAGCAGACACCCCCCAAGAAAAAAGACACCTCATGGTGGGAGAATAGGAGAGGGGTGGGCGTGCAGGAAGCTGGAGGGACAGAAGTTTGTCAGTCAGTCATGCCAAGAAACTGCAGCAAACTGTCCAGTCCCTGGAATACATGCGGAAAACCACGGCCCTCGATATGTCCTGAGAAAGCCTAAAGGGATTCTAAAGGAGCTCTGGTGGTTCGGGCCGTACGGATGCTCTTTTGGGGGCAGAAGGGGGCTCCTTTTGTGTAAGGGAAGCTGTTGGGCGACAGCGGAACTGGAATTTTTGCGGCGATGTGGATGAGTTTGAAGCAGTGGCAGTAAAGGAAGATTCCAATTTCAAGCTTTTCAGTTTCCACACAAAGAACGTCTTTTGTGGCTTCTCATTCTGTTTGTGTGTGTGTATGTGTGTTTGTACAAAAGGCATTCGAGCTCTTGAAAGTCACACAGTGAGATGTTTTTGGACTGCGTCACAACTCGTCCTTCGTAAGGTGGTGCCAGAGGGCAGAGCGCATGGTGGAGAGCCAGTTTGGTGTAGTGCAGGGGTGGGCAAATTGCGGCCCAGGGGCCACATGCAGCCCACCACAGAGTTTTTTGCGGCCCGCCAAGATGATTTCAGGACTTCAAGAAAATTGAGCCTAAATTCAATTTGTTCTCTTATCCCATCACTGCTGATATTGATACAGCACCTGAGGAGCTGCAGCTTGAACTTATTGACATGCAGTCAGATCACACTGTGAAAGAAATGTTTAATGCTGTGACATTAGTTGACTTTTACAAATCTTTGTCTGCTGAAAAAAATTCCATGTATGAAGAAATTTGCTGGGAAAATGTTCTCTATATTTCGGTCTACATATATTTGTGAGCAAAGTTTTTCTTGCATGAAGATAAACAAGAGTAAATATAGATGCTCTTTGACAGACATTACCTTGCAGGCTGTGATGAGAATCTCAACAAGCAATCTCATTCTGGATTTCAAAAAAATTGTAGAAAAGTGTGATAGGGTACATTTGTCTCATTAAACTGATTCTAAAATTAAATGTGCTTGCAGCTATAGATGATACGAAATTAGCACAATAAATAAATTGAATAAAACTACCACTATTTTATTTAATTTATATTTATATTTATTGATTTTTATGATACAATTTATACCTTTTTTGAAATGCAAAGTTAACTAATGAATACAATCATTTTAAAAGGTGCGGCCCTCCGCTAACCTCTGCTCCCACAAAGTGGCCCCCGAGCTAAAACAATTGCCCACCCCTGGTGTCGTGGTTAAGTGTGCGGACTCTAATCTGGGAGAACCGGGTTTGATTCCCCACTCCTCCACTTGCACCTGTTGGATGACCTTGGGCAAGGACAGCTTGGGAAAGAGCTCTTTCTCAGCCCCACCTACCTCACAGGGTGCCCGTTGTGGGGAGGGGAAGGGAAAGGAGTTTGTAAGCTGCTCTGAGACTCCAAGTGAGTGAAGGGTGGGATATAAATCCAATCTCTTCTTCTTCTCTTCTTCTTCTTTGTTCTCTTCTCTTTCTCTGTCGACAGGCTGCAACTTGAAGATTTTTAACAACCAGGAGTTTGCGGCCCTCTTGGCGCAGTCAGTGAACCAGGGCTTTGAGGCCGTCTATCAGCTGACCCGAATGTGCACCATCCGAATGAGCTTTGTCAAGGGCTGGGGGGCAGAATACAGGTCAGATCCTCTTTAAATATATATATATATATATATATATATATATATATATATATATATATATATATATATATATATATATATATATATATATATGTGCATGTGTGTGTGTGTCTTGTGTGCTTGCCTGGAAGTCATGGTTGACTTCCGGTGACCCCTATTGGGGGCTTGGATGTTTTTCAGAGAGGCGACTTGCTGTTGCCTGCCTCTGCGTCCTGGCCCTGGTATTCCTTGGAGTTCCAAGAGGTTCCAAGTCCTTGCCAGAGTCGGCCCTGCTCAGCTTCTGAGATCTGATGAGATCGGGCTTGGCAGGGCTATCTGGGTCAGGGCCAGATCAGATCCTTTCATTCAGAAATCCAGGGGGGGGATCCTGACTCCTGCCTCTCCTCAGGCCCCCCGCCCACATGTCTTGGGTTTCCCCCTTCCGTTCTGGTCACTTTAAGAGTGACCAATGCTCCCTCTAAGCTGTGAGCAAAAATCCGACTTTGTGAGCTCCTGGCATTAAAGTTGCGAGCGAGCGATTTGCCAGCTGCAGGAATTAAGTTTGCTGCTTCCTGAGCGAAGACAAAAATGTGTGAGCCGGAGGCTAAAAAACTGTGAGCTGGCTCGCACTAACTCAGCTGAGAGGGGACACTGACAGTGGCCGGTAGGAGAAGGTGCCGGTTGTGCCTGCTGTGTGTGTGTGTGTGCGCGCTGGGTGGGGACACAGCAGTCCAGTCTGCCCCAAGGTCTGCAGTCTCCACCCCCCCCACACACCCAAAGTCCAAAATGGGAACCGGGCAAGGTAGCGCACACTGGGGGGGAGGGGGCGTGTCTTATGTGACTGGGCTCCTTCGGGGGTCATCCCTCTTGTCGTGACAGGCCTTAAGTCCTTGGCACGTTTAGAGACCTTTGGGAGGATCCGGGGAGTTTGATTTTTCAGTAATTTCCCTTCTTCATTTTAGGAAGTGTATTCTTTAAATGTAGGAAGGGGAGGGCGGGGAGAATTGGTGGGGGCATCCAAAGTAATAACAGAAAGAGGTGCCGGGGAGTTGGGTGAGATGTCAACTGTCGCTGATCTGACTGGGATGGCCCCGGCTGGCCCGATCTCGTCAGGTCTCGGCAGCTCAGCAGGGTCGGCCTTGGTTAGTACTTGGAGGGGAGACCACCAAGGAAGGCCAGGGTCGTTGTGCAGAGGCAGGCCACAGCAAACCACTTCTGAACGTCTCTGGCCTTGAAAACCCTATGAGGTCGCCATAAGTCAGCTGTGACTCGACAGCTGTTGCTTGGTTGAGAGTTGTTATTCCGACCGGACTTGGCCTGCGAAGGGTCTCCTGAGTCTTTGATTTCTGAACTCCGTGGTCCCGTTCCGAGGGGCCCGTCAGGCTTCTGGGACCAGCTGGCGACCCAGGGGCAGGAGTCCGAGCCCAGGGCTCTCGAGTTACTCCGCACCGTTCCTCCACTTCTCCAGATGTTCAGGGTCCATTTTGTCTTGAAACCGGCCCGCCCCCCCGCCCAGGCAGTTTCTTGCCTTGGCCTACGGCCACCAGTCCTAACGAGATCCAGATGACTAAATGGTGCGGAGAACAAAATAGGGCCTCGCTAGCATCAGCGTGCTGCACAGAGCGCCGCTTGCTCCCCTGACGTGGGTGAGGAACTTCAGTGCTGTGAGAATCCCCTTCCCCCTCCCCCCCCCCCCCCGATGCTTTCCTCTCTGCCAAAGTGCCGCTGGTCAGTCAAGCGGTCTCCTTTTGCTCCTCGGAGGCCCTGTGTAAGGCAACAGAAGGGCCACCGAGGAGCGCCCCCTCCCCCGGCCGGGCACAGCCAGCCCCTCCTAGCCTGGCGGTCAGTGCGGCGCCTCTCTTCGAAGAGTACAGAGCAGCCAGAATAGACTGGCACGCACAGAGACCCTGGAGAGTGCAGCCAGCAGCCAGGGAAGATGCTCTGACTCAGGCCGGCAGGCAGGACTGTAGGATGGTGCAGATGCAGCAGTCGGGCAGCACAGGCAGAATCCGACCCCCGTGGAATGGCACCCTTCACTTTTGAAAAGCCACCTTTGGGTGACCTTGTTTTGAGTCTTAGGTGGGCACAGCATGGTGAAATCTCAGCGAAACATAAGAGAACAGAAGAACAGAAGAGAAGCCCATGTTGGGTCAGGCCAGTGGCCCATCCAGTCCAACACTCTGTGACACACAGTGGCCAAAAATACCAGGTGCCACCAGGAGGTCCAGCAGTGGGGCCAGGACACTAGAAGCCCTCCCACTGTTGCCTCCCCTCAGGCACCAAGAATACAGAGCATCACTTGCCCCAGACCGAGAGTTCCTATCTGTACCTTGTGGCTAAGAGCCACTGATGGACCTCTGCTCCAGATGTTTATCCAGTTCCCTCTTGAAGCTGTACATGCTTGTAGCCGCCACCACCTCCCGTGGCAGTACGTGAAGAAGGACTTCCTTTTATCCATTCTAACCCGACTGCTCAGCAATTTCATGGAGTGCCCACGAGTTCTTGTCTTGTGAGAAAGGGAGAAAAGGACCTCTTTCTCTACCTGCTCCATCCCATGCATAATCTTATAAACCTCAATTGTGTCACCCCTCAGCCGTCGTGTCTCCAAGCTAAAGAGCCCCAGGTGCTTCAACCTTTCTTCATAGGGAAAGTGTTCCAACCCTTTTATCATTTTAGTTGCCCTTTTCTGCACTTCTTCCAGTGCTGTAATATCTTTTTTGAGGTGTGGCGACCAGAACTGTACACAGTACTCCAAATGAGGTCACACCATTGATTTATACAGGGGCATTATGATACTGGCTGATCTGTTTTCACTTCCCTTCCTAATAACCCCCAGCATAGCGTTGGCCTTTTTCACTGTAGTCACACACTGTCTTGACATTTTCATTGAGTTATCCACTAAGACTCCAAGATCTCTCTCTTGGTCAGTCTCTGCCAGTTCAGACTGAGGCTGCTTTTCCTGCTTTTTTCAAGTCCAGTAGCACCAGAGGGACCAACAAGATCTTCTCTTCTTCAAAGGGAGCATTGACTCTCAAAAGCTGGTGCCCTGAAAATCTGGCTGGTCTCTCCACTGCTCCTGGATTCGAATCTGGCTCTTCGGTTGCAGACCAGCACGGCTGCCCTTTGAAACTGTTGGCCAGGCCTGCGCGCCTTGCAATACACACAGCTTGAAAGCCGCCTGCCAGCCCTGCAGGGCGAGCTGCCCACTGAAGGATTCTGTTCCTTGCCCAGGAAGGGCCTGAGAGGCCACAGAATGTGGCTTGACAGCTCTCGGGTTGTGTTGGCTTGCTCTTCTGCCCTTCCACCAAGACACACAGAAATTCATAGAGGTGAAATCAGCAAGGTCAGGGGTGGGCAAATGGCGGCCCGCGGGCCACATGCAGCCCGCCACAGAGTTTTTTGTGGCCCGCCAAGACATGAAGATCAACAAGAGTAAATATAGATGCTCTTTGACAGACATTAACTTGCAGGCTGTGATGAGAATCTCAACAAGCAATCTCACTCCTGATTTCAAAAAAATTGTAGAAAAGTGTGATAGGGTACATTTGTCTCATTAAACTGATTCTAAAATTAAATGTGCTTGCAGCTATAGATGATATGAAATTAGCACAATAAATAAATTGGATAAGACTACCACTATTTTATTTAATTTATATTTATTGATTTTTATGATACAATTTATACCTTTTCTGAAATGCAAAGTTAAGTAATGAATGCAATTATTTTAAAAGGTGCGGCCCTCTGCTAACCTCCGCTCCCACAAAGTGGCCCCTGAGCAAGGTGGTCTTTTGTCTGTGTATGCACTGTTCTGCATTCTCTCAGCTGGCACAGCAACCCGCTCTCTCCCCTCAAGACTTGGCTACAGTGATCCATACAATGGTCACTCCCAGGCTTGACTACTGTAATTCGCTCTATGCAGGCTTACCCTTGAGGCTGACCTGAAAATTACAGCGGGTGCAAAATGCAGCGGCGCGCCTGCTAACAGCGACGCCTAAGCCGGTTCACGTTTGGCAGGTGCTCCGCTCCGCCAATTGCATTGGTTGCCAGTAGAGTTCCGGATCCATTTCAAGGTGTTGGTAATAACCTTGAAAGCCTTACACGGCCTGGGACCGACGTATCTGAAGGACTGCCTCTTCCCAAATAGGCCCTGAAGAGCACTACGCTCTATGGCTCAACACCTCCTGGTGGTCCCTGGCCCGAAGGACGCCCGTCTTGCCTCGACCAGGCCCCGGGCTTCCTCTGCCCTGGCCCCATCCTGGTGGAACAGGCTCCCGATTGAGACCAGGGCCCTGGGGGGTCTTCTTCAGTTCCGCAGGGCCCGCAAGACAGCACTGTTCCGCTGGGCCTTTGGTTGAGGCAGCAGACGCCCACATATGGTCTCCCTGAGGTGTTTGTCACTCTGTTAACAACCACGGGCTGTGGCCAGGAACCTCCCACGACCACGGGCAATTTTGTTGTTGTTATTGCTGTGACCACCATTTTAATATTTATGAAGATGTTTTGAATTTTATTTTATTAGCACAACATTTTTTTTCTATGAATGAAACGTCGTTATGCAACCTGAGCCTGCCGTCGGGAAAGGCGGGCTATAAATGTGAATGAATGGATGGATGGATGGATGGATGGATGGATGGATAAATAAATAAGCAGTGGTTTCTCTTCCTTGTTTGTAGGCGCCAGACAGTCACAAGCACTCCCTGCTGGATCGAGCTCCACCTGAACGGCCCGCTGCAATGGCTGGACAAGGTCCTGACCCAGATGGGTTCCCCAAACATCCGCTGCTCCAGCGTGTCTTAAAGGCACGCACGCCGCTGAGGCCACGGCCAAGACTTTCGAACAGAGAACCTCACTGAGCTCTTGGCCGAGGACTTCGTAGCCGAGAACTGACCTCCTGTTCTTAAGGGAAGGCCATCCACGTGGCCCCAAAACCCGGCAGTCAGGATGCTGTGAGGTTGCAGTCTTCCAGGCTCTTTGGTGAAACTTTGCTCTAGCGCTGTGGACACCGACGGCGGCTTTACTGCAACCCCTGCAAGACGGATCTTACCCGAAGCGTCGACTCTTGTGGTCGTCACAATGCTTTGGATTGTTGTAGAAGACATTTTGCCAAACAACCAACTTGGAAAAGACCTCCAGTTGAGCAGAGCAAGATTAGGAAGGGTGCCCAGCCCTTGGCCAGAATCCATGATGCTTTGGGTGTCCGCCTGTATAATGGTTTGACGGCAGCCCCCTTAACTATGATCCTCCTGCCGCGGGGGGGGTGGGGGGGCAGCATCTCAGGAAATGGTTAAAACCCGTCACATTCCTTCTGCGTCCGCATTGCCTCCTGTTCAGCCAACCTCTGCTGGATGACTTGCAGAACGGCGAGAGAAGCATCTTGGGTTAAAACCGACAGCCGTTAGAGGTGGGGGCAGGGGGAAGAGTTTGGGATTAACAATATTTCCTCGGGAGCAGGAATCTCTCATTTCTGGCAGCATGGAAAGCACAAACACGATGTTGTTGTTGCAGTGGCCTCAGCGATGGGAGGGATCCAGAGCACAGGCAGGCACACATCAAGCCCCCCTCCTGCTTACTTTTGTTGTTGCTTCTGCTTCCGGAGTTACCTACGAAAGTAGGGTCTTGCCCGGTGTTCCCTCTAAGCTGAGTGAGTGTGAGCTAGCTCAGTGTTGTAGCCTCCGGCTCACACATTTTTGTCTTCGCTCAGGAAGGGATGGCTCCAAAGCCAACTAATTTATGCAGCAGCCGCATCGCTTGCTCACCACTTTAATGCCCGTAGCTCAACAAAGTAGAATTTTTGCTCACCGGACTCCACAGCTCAGAGGGAGCATTCTTGCTCTGTCTTAAGGGTCTGTATCAGCTCTTCTTCAAAGTGCTGAAAACTCAGTAGGGGAGACCCTCAGGGTGGGGTGGGGTGGGGCTTCACTGGACTTACTTTAGGGGGCCGTCAAAGGCTCAGCTAGATGGTAGGCAAACCAGAAAGGGGTTACGGAAGAAGGAAAGGAAAGCCTGGGATGATTTCAGACGTGAGAGTTGATTTGGGGTGCTCTTTCCATTGACCTGCAAGCAGAGCACCTCGGTTCCGTATGAGATTCCCCCCCCCCCCCAATTGACATCCAGTCAGGGCTTAGCCTAGGTCACTGGCTTGCTTTTGGGGAATGCACGGCAAAACCTCTTCTTTCCCGGCTTCTCACACTGGCTCTTTCATAGCCCAGAACACCTAGGCAGGCGGTGGGCGTGGCAGACGCCGTGTCTGACTTCTCCTAGAGGCTTGCACAAACTCTGGAAGGGCTTACAGGCCCCCTGCCTGGACTTTTCTGAGGACTTCCTCGGAGCTACCTTGTGGCGACTCCAGGAGCTGTTTGAAACCTGATGAAAGCGATTTCTTGGCCTGTGCAGCATGGTAGAATAAGAGTCATTACTATTGTTTGCTAATTTAAGATCGTGAATGTATGGGGTAATCAAATGGCATCAAATGGCAAACTAGACCCAGGCCGCATATTGCATCCCATGCCCTGAAAAGCCTTCTGCCCCGAAAAAATGAACTCTGAATACGCCAGAGGGGCTGTAACTCCCGCCCCACCGATGGTTTTGCCAGTTTGTGGAGGGGGAAAGAAACCTGGCTGGGGAATCGGTGTGGCTGTTTTTAAAACGGTGCGCTGCTCCGTTGTAATGTTTATGGCGACCCAAGAATAGCCATGGCAAAGAACGCTTTGCCGGCTCACCCAAAATAGCCATGAATTGGGGTCGTGCGGATTTTTGTATCTGCCTAGGATGAAAATGCTTTGGCTTTGGCTGCGCGTCTGATTTGAGCCGAACAGCTGCTGTTGCGCTCCATTGAGGCTGTGGGGTTGGGGTGTGGGGAGCACTGGCTGGTTGTCGGGCAGCCAGGTGTTTCCTGCGTTTGATTCTGGGGAACTCCCCTTTTGCCCTTTAGAAAGTTCGCTCCTTGTTCTTTCTTTGCCCAAGAAGACACCATGGGCAAGGAATCCCAGCGGGGCCCGTAAAGAATCAGCAGCAGATCCAGACACTCAAAAGCCCCTAAAATGGTATCCCCCCCCCTTTTATTTCCAGCCTTTCACACAAGGCAAGCTTTCTTTTGTGGCTTGTCCCTTGCGTGGTGGAATTCACGCTTATCTTAGCGCATGAGATGAGCACATGCTTGTTTTCACTGTGTGTTATGTGCCATAAGGACGGGCTGTGACTCAGTGGCAGAGCATCTGCTTTGCACGCAGAAGGTCCCAGGTTCTATCCCCGGCAGCTCCAGTTGAAAGGACCAGGCAGCGGGTGATGGGAAAGACCTCAGCCTGAGACCCTGGAGAGCGGCTGCCAGTCTGAGTAGGTGATACTGACCTTGGCAGACCAAAGATCTGACTCAGTATAAGGCAGCTGTATGTATGTATGTCCAACCAACAAGGCTTCCTGCTATCAGTGAAAACAGAGACAACAGTGTACAGATGAGATCGGCACAATTCCCTGTGTAAAAAGGATCTCCTTCTGGGAAACTTTGTCCTGCGTGAAGGCCCAGACCTGCGTGTCCCAGGCTAGCCCGATCTCAGAAGCTGAAGCAGGATCAGCTCTGGCTGGTGTCTGGATGGGAGTCCCCCATCAAGGAAGTCCAGGGTCGTTACGCAGAGGCAGGCAACGGCCAACCACTTCTGAATGTCTCATGCCTTTGAAAGCCCTATGGGGTCGCCACGGGTCAGCTGCAACTTGCTGACACTTTACACCACAATGTGAACAAAGGCCCTATCTTCCTCACCTGGTTCATTTCAGAAACGGCGCAAGGCGCAACCAACCTTGCGTCCCTGTCAATGAGCCATGCCCCCATTGGCATACATCAGTACGGTTTTAACGCGGGTCACCTCCAAACAGCAAGCGACATCCCAATTCCCAAGGGTTTCTCAAGTGCCTAAAAAGAAGCTCTAAGGGCTCAGATGCTTTCTTTGCCCCTCCCACCCCAGTCCGTCTCCAAGCACAGGGAACGTTCCTTTTTTCCGTGCCAACCCCTGAGCCATACGAGACTTCTGTGCAGTTAAAATTCCTGCACTATGAAACACTATTGATCGGTCAACAGTTCCCCGTAGCTCACCTCCTGTCGGCAGATGGGCTGTTCTCTCCCAGATGCAAGGGCGCGATCTGGCGTCACTTACGTAAGTGCACTTAACTGTCTCTTGACTTGCGGCCATAAAAGCGTTCTTTGTGCCTTGAAGCTCATTGCCGGGTGGCCACCTCGAGATGGGGCCCCAGCGATGGAGATGCAGCAGAAACACAAGACAGTGTGGCTCCCCCCACTGCGCTTGGGCGGGGCCTGTGCGTTTTATTGGGGGGGGGATGGCAGTGGCACCTTAAATGCAGAATCCATCAGGCTGTCAGGAGAGGAGGTGGTGGGGATTGGATTTATACCCTGCCCTTCACTGCCCAAGGGAGTCTCAGAGCGCCTTACAATCTCCTTTCCCTTCCCCTCCCCTCCCCTCCCCACAACAGACACCCTGTGAGGTAGGTGGGGCTGAGAGAGCTCTGACAGACACGGCTCTTTTTCAAGAACAGCTGTGCCAGAACTGTGGCTTGCCCAAGGTCACCCAGCAGGTGCAAGTGGAGGAGCGGGGGAATCAAACCCGGTTCTCCCAGATTAGAGTCCGCGCTCCTAACCACGACCCCAAACTGGCTCTGAGGATTCGCAAAACTGCGCAGGAGGAAGAGTTGGAACCTCATACCACCCCTTTCCTGACTGCCAAGGCACTTCATGACCACCCACAGGTGGAAATATTACCATGCGGTGAAGTTTTGTTCCACTTGGGGGATCGGACTACTTCCTAATGTGCCAGCACAGAAAGGGAAGAGGGGAGGGGTCCAGGGGTCAGTGGCAAAGCATCTGCTTGGCGTGCAGAAGGTCCCAGGTTCAATCCCCAGCCTCTTCAATCCAAATGGTTGGGTGAAGTGAAAGACCTCTGCTTGAGACCCGGGAGAGCGGCTGCCAGTCTGAGTAGACAATACTGACCTTGTTGGACTGACGGTCTGATCCAGGACAAGGCAGCTCCAAGGTGTGCTGTCCTGTCGTACTGCTTTCCTGCTTGGCCTTGTCAGCACAGACTGCGGGAACAGGAGCTCATGCACGCCTCCTCCCTTTCAGAGAATGGGCCACCGCGTGTGGATTGGGGGCATTCTGCAGACACATTAAGAAAGGAGGCTCGGCGCTTTCGAGCACTTGCTGCACACTCTGAAGAACTTCCCGATTCCCGCCAACTTCCGTATTCCCCTGGAAGGCCTGAATTCCCGTTTTTCTCGACACTAATCTAGAGGCGGTTGCAAGTGCTGGGCCCGTGCGTGGCTGCGCCTTCCATCCCTGTTGTTTGCCACACTCCGTTTTCTCGAGCCCTGGGCCTCAAAGCCTGCCTGGGAGTCGGACAGTTTGGCCTAGATGCCCGGTGTGGCGAACAATGAGGGAGACTGCCCTCATGCCCGTGCCCAGGCTCTCTCTATTTTGTGGTGACTTCCCAGGTTCCTGGGATTTAAAATAGGTTCTGGGGCTGAGCCCTGGCTCCAATGGAGCTCTGCTTCCGGACCAGAATCGTGACAGGGTTAGGGTGTGCACACAGCATTTGAAATAGTTCCTTTTGCAGACCTCTGTTGTTATGTAGCACGAGCAAATGCTTCTTTCGATCATGCACTTCCCCCGTTCCAAAATCTCTTTTTTTTTAACGGCCTTTCTTGGCTGCTGTCGGAGGAGCCGTCCTCTTTCGTTGCCGTCAAGCCATCGGTTTCCTCTGAAACTGCTGCGGGCAGGTGGAGCCAGAGGACTCCGTTTGAAACACCCTTCCTTAAAACGACTGTGGTGAAACTTTTTGGTTTTGTCTCTTTAATTAATGTATTGACCCGTTGCATTGTGTGTGTGTGTGTGTTTTGCATTTCTGCTTAATTATAGAACGGAGGCTGGTGCTTTGGGGATTTAGTTAGCAGCTCTAATAGGTGGGGGAGCTTTGGAAAGGGGGGGGGGTCCAAGCCCGACCGGGACACCTGAAGGAAAGGTGGAGATCTGGAAGCTGGAAAAGCAGTTTGGAGCAGGCCGGCTTCGATTCGCTGGTGAGAGGGGGCGACAAGAACTCAAGCTGGAGCAAGTCTTTGCATTGCTCCCCCCCCCCCCCCAAGCCCACGACCAATTTCTACTTGCGGTGGTGCCAGCAAAAGTGTATCAGGAGCTTCAAGGCCGGCACATCATCGGGTTAAAGAGGCAGGTCGGTCCACAGGTTAATGCTCTTCTAGGACAGAGTAGGAGACTCTTACTCCTTTATGCGGTAGCTGTTCATTTTGAAATACACTTTTGTTATTTTATGTTTCCTTATTTATGTAGCTTCCTAAAGTAATTTAGGGACTCCGATATTTACCCTTTTGCCCAAAGGACAACTTTGGGCCTGAAGATCTAACAGCTTCATCTGGAAGGAGTCGTTTAAAAACAAACAGAAAACCTATTAATGGAGCCAGACTCAGACAGCAAAACAGAAACCCCGGGAGAGGAGAAGCAGCATCCAGCCAGAGCGGAACACTTTTGATGCCCCGCTGCTGTCAAGGGATATATGGCATATGGCCAACTCCTCTCTTGGTGGGAGTAGAGCCCGCGAGAGCTTATCCCAAAATTAAAAAATTGTCCTTATTGTGCCACACGTTACCTGTTTATCTCTGCAGCCAACAGACTTTAACGTGGCTTACCTTCCTTTAGAACTCCTTCCACTGAAGTCACAGGGACATGAAAAGTGTTTTCAGCGTGGCTGGATCACGCCCAGCTGATACCTTTTCCTTCCCCCATTTTTAGGCTGGATGGGCATCCTCTCCTTTTAATTTTCTGATGGCACTTGAACGGAGATCTTGCCGTCCCCTTGAAGGGGAGCAGCAGCTGGGTTTCCCATCACCTGGCGCATCGTCCTGCTTAACAGCTGACGTATCAGCCAGCTGGACCACCGTCTCCAGTCCCTCCAGGGTGCCGTGTTTGAGATGGCTTAGCTACAAACTGGACCAACCAAGGACAATGGGGCAGATCCTCGAGTTCCCTTCCTCTAGTAGTGGCTTTTCCTTTCCAGGGAAAATCATAATTGGTTTTGAGAGCAACTGACGAAAAGCGGCTCAGCTAAGGGAAGAGATCCACTGTAGTCGACCCATTTAACAAATAAATGCCTTATTCCAATCTTTTCTCACCCCGCCCCAGTCCAATTTTTTCTCAACCCCAAATAGCAGCTGCTCATTTGAGGGGGCAGCAGCAATTTCACGCCTCCCCCCCCCCCCCGGAAGCCTCGGTTTTCAGACACAGAGGGTTTGCCTTTCAGTTTGGGGGGGGGGGGGGAAGAGAGCGCTTCTCGGCAGCTCTTGTGGTCTAGCTCATTTGCATCCAGAATCTCCACTTTGTACCTGAAAACTGTATATTAAAACTTTTTTTTTACTTGTCATATAGCTTATTAAAGCCTATCGCTATTGTAACACCCGCGGCCCTCTTTATTCCTTACGTGAAATGTAAGTTCGGGGGGGGGGGTCCCCATTTTAAATAAACGCTTAAATGATACCTCTCTTCACTTTCCTGGCATCGTTTTGGACTCCAAAGAGCAGCCAGCTGGGCTCAGTTCAACGAGCGATACTCGTCCCACGCGGGTGCATTTTACGCCTTCCTGGGGGCTGATTGGGACCCCCTGGGGTTGTGTTTGGGGGTGGGCTCTTGATGTGGCTGAATCGCATGGGCCCAAAAAATGAAAGCGGAAAGGGCTACACCCCGACAGTCACTCTTATAGCATCACGCACACAGAACCACACATGCATGCCCTCACACCCTCCGGCAAGAGTTCCTCTGGAGATGCCTGGCTGGAAAGGGGCAATGCAGGGGGGCGCCCTCTCCTCTGCCAATGGGTCTGTGGGCCGCCCATTCCTGGGTCTGAGCCCTCAGGAAATTCCCAGGCCAGCTGGGCTCTGTCAACTTGCCTTTCTCAGAAATGACTTGGTATCTGCACAGCTGCTGGCTAGAGTTCTTTGGCCTCGCTGTGGGGGCTTGACTGTCTATTTCTGGTGGGGACGGAACCTCTCTAGCAGCAGCTAAAGGCTGTCCTGGCTCGGAGCTCCCGAGGCTCAAAGCCAAGACTTCGATAACTGTATGCTGCAATCTGACACACCCTTGTTTAGAAGAAAGCCCCCTATATAAAGTGGGATGCCTCCTACATAAGATCCAGAACCCTGCTACCCTTCAGTGGGGGTGGGAAATCAGAAGAGAAGAGATTGGATTTATACCCCGCCCTTCACTACCTCTCCTTTCGCCACCCTGCAACAGACACCCTGTGTGGTAGGTGGGGCTGAGAACTTGTGACCGACCCAAGGTCACACCAGCAGCTGCCTGTGGAAGAGTGAGGAGTCAAACCCAGTTCTCACAGACTAGAGTCCGTGTTCCTAACCACTACACCATGTATGCGCTTTTCTAAATGTGGCTGGACCATTGATTTTATTACTTTTCCTTCATTGCTTGGAAAGACAAACTTTGGAAACACCCCCAATCAGCTCAGCCGTGTGTTCTGTCCCTGCTAGGCTTGTTGGTGTGGGAGAAATCCCTGGGGAAATCCCTCTTGGTCCTCAACAGGTCTGATGTAGGTAACAGTCCTGGAGGATGTGGTATTTTTGCAGGTGACCCGCCTGCTTTAAAACTTTTAAAGTGCTTGAAGACTTAATGTTTACTGTGTACTCATTTTACAGGAGTGACTCTGCAACTATGAAAACCGGCCAGTCAATTTTGTCTGAGAAATTAATTAGCCACACTGTTCTCCTGAAAGCACTCCAACCCCACTGCTCAAGTTTCTGGCTTGCTTCTGTGTCCCCCCTCCGCTTTGACTGACACGCCCTTCACCCCCAAGGAGCCATCCCGTCTTAGAGCGGATGCTGCACCAAGACCTCACTGAAGAACGTCGGAGTGAGAGATTTCATGCCTGTAGTTCAAGCAGACCTTTATTCAACCCATTTACGGTACACAAAAAGCATTACGAGATCGGAGCCGTGCCCGGGGGCTCTTGCCCCTGCTACTGGGGGGGGGGGGGGGAGAATCCAAAGCCGCTGGGAAGCTCTTCTCCGCCTGCTCTGCAGCTGCCCCGTTTGCAAGGGTGAAGGCAGAAAATATTGTGACGGACGAGGGCCTTGGCCTATCACAACAGCAAGGAGGGAGGCTCCCATTCCTTTCGCACACACAACTAGTTTCCCTACCGACGTTCAAATTTAAAGTAGACCTAAGCTTTAAGATAAAGTGCTTCGACTGAGCGGAAATGAGTTCTGTGAGAAAGATTTGTGTGTATGTGTGTGTGTGTGTGTGTTCCTGTGAAGTAGCATCGTATCGTCCCAGCAATAATGATGGGGCCCAGATAAACCACTCCTCCTCTAAAGAATCGGCACTTTGCCCAAGTGCCGAGCATGCCCACTCTCCCAGCGCCAGAACTGCGATACCTTTTCCAAACACAGATGAGTCTCCTTGAGAAATCAGCGGCACTCTGAATCCACCAAGCTGCCCTGGTGATTTCAGGCCTACTGTGTTGAACCGTCCCCGAAAGACTGACTGCAGACCCTTTGCCGCTTGCCAAACATCCCTCCACTGACAATATAGCGGGATAGTGGGCCACCCCCCCACCCCACCCCACCCCGGGAACAGCACAGTTCACTGTAGTCGGCCTTCAAGGAGGGGGTGGCAGTCCTCCAAGACTCAGCCTCTGCTGCCTTGTCTGCCTGTGGGAATCTGGTACGAGACACTCTGAAGAGCCACACATCTTTGCACAGAGACGGTGCGTTACCGACACTTAAAAACTGGAACTGTACACAAGCTTCTTCTCCTTCCTGTTACCTCCACAGACCCTTTCAGCTGCCGGGGCACCACCCCCTTCCCCTCCTTCAAACGTTTCCCTTTTCCATGCTGGCCCCAATGCCGACAGATTGATAAATAGGCAACGTAAAAAAAAAAAAATTCAAAATGCATTTTAGGCGATGCCGATTGCTCCTTCCGCCATCGCGCTCCTCTAACAAGTGGCTCCCCCCCGTGAAAGGAATTCCCGAGGGCTCCCTCGCCCCTTCCGGATGCCAGCTTCCACTCTGAGAGGGAAGACACACGGAAGGGGGAGAGATGGCGCGTACGGGGAGCCAGTCGCACAGAGAAAGAAAGAAAGAAAGAGGCCATCTGAGATCCTAGAGGATGGCCGGAAAACAAGTTTGCGATTTCTTTAACCAGGTGGCCCATGATGAATCCAGGCAAGAGAACAAGACATCGCAGCCACCTGCTTTTCGGGCTGCCGTGGAACGTTATTAAAGTAAGCGTCGTAGTCTTTCTAAAGTCTCTGATGGAAGGAGGAGGCCTTGGTTGGAGAAAGAGACGTGCAAGCAGGCCCAGACGGCAGCTGCTGGCATCCCGACAGTCCCTGTCTGCTCCGCAACGTGGCCTCTGAAGGGCCTCAGTCGTCCTCCTCGGAAGAGAGGCCCTCGATCTCATCCCTGTCTCCTCCGATGGCCATCCAGAATGCTTTGGCAACCTACGCGTCAGAAGCCAACCAAAAGCAGAGGGCTAAGAGCCATGGCGATGCGCAGCATGTGGCACAGACAACCAATTAGCTCACCCCCCCCCAAATACACAGAAGTAGGACTCACGAAGGGCATTTCAGAACTTCAAGCCCTTCCAAAAGTGCTTCTCACCTTTTCCGCGTGCAGCTTTCTCTGCTCCCGAGGTAAGGTGGCTGCCTTTTCTGTCGGGGAGAAGACAAGAAAAGGAACCATCAAGACTACGTCGAAGGCGGTATCTCCCATCCAGCAGGTACGGGTGAAAGAATGACCATGCTCCAAGAAAGGGAAATATGCACAGAATACTGTGGGCGCCTTGGACCGTACGACTGCAAAACCAGAAGCCTCAGAGAAAAACTGCCCACACAATCAGTACAACAATGCTGTGTGCTCAATGCTCAACGGACTTGGGGGCTTGAGGGACTGTGCTAAGGGGTGGGGTGAACCTGGAAATCTCAGCCCCCCCAGTGTTCCCTCTCAGCTCGGTTAGTGTGAGCTAGCCCACAGTTTCTTAGCCTCCGGCTCACACATTTTTGTCTTAGCTCAGGGAGGGCTCCAGAGCAAACAAATTCATGCCGTAGCCAAACTGCTCGCTCACAACTTTAATGCCAGTAGCTCACAAAGTGGAATTTTTGCTCACAGGACTCCACAGCTTAGAGGGAGCATTGGCCCCCACGCAGGCATGGGACTTTTCATGCACTGAACTCTGGCATCTTGTCATGGAAATGCAGAGGGTGGTTGAGCATCTGCTCGGGTCTAAGCCCCAGCCTCTCTGCTCGGGCGGGAGGTGATGTGAACAGACCTCCATCTGAGAACATGCGATGTAGAGAAGACGAGGCCTGATATACCAAGGATCTAGAGTCCAGCGGCACCTTTAAGACCAACAAAGGTTTATTCGAGATATGAGCTTTTCGTGCGCGCGCACACTTTCCCCAATACATTAGAACGGAAGGTAAGGTTCACACTTCTAGACAGAGGCTGAACAGCAAATTAACATATAACATGATGATGTTTTAGGATATGCAAAGACAAAACTAAATAGCAAGCTAAGATTATAAAGTCAACAGTTGCTTTGATTTAATTAAGGGGGGGGAGGACAATAAAGCCTTAAATATGTCAAAATAGGGGATAAATGTGTAAAGGTATCTTTCCTAATTGTGGGAAGCGAAGTGAGACTATTCAGCCTTCGTCTGTAAGTCTGAACTCTACCTTCCATTCCAATGTATTGGGGAAAGTGCGCGCACACGCGGAAGCTCCTGCCTTGAATAAGCTTCTGTCGGTCTTAAAGGTGCCCCCACTGGACTCCGACTTTGTTCTACTGCTCCAGACCGACACAGCCGACCACCTGAAACAGCAAGGATCGGACTCAGTAACGGCTGGTCAGATTCACTTGTTCCAGGTTAGAAAAGAGACAACTGAAGGGAGTCATGACCAACGCTCCCTCTAAGCTGTGGAATATCGTGAGCAAAAAGTCTACTTTGTGAGCTCCTGGCATTAAAGTTGTGAGCCGAGTGTTTTGCCCGCTGCAGAAATTAGTTTGCTTTGGAGCCCTCCTTCCTGACCTGAGACAAAAATCTGTGGGCCGGAGGCTAAATACTGTGAGCTAGCTGACACTAACTCAGCTTAGAGGGAACAGAGGTTCATGACAGAGGTTCACAGGATTCTGCATGGGGTGGAGAGAGCTGACCAAGAGAACTTTTTCTCCCTCTCTCCCGAAACAGAACTTGAGGGCGTCCAGTGAAGCTGATGGGCAGTAGGTTCAGGGCAGACAAAAGGAAATCACTCTTCACACAGCGAGCGATTAAAATGTGGAATTCTCTTCCAGAGGATGTAGTGATGACCACAAGAATGGATAGCTTTAAAAAGGGATTAGGTAGATTCATGGAGGGGAGGTCTATTGGTGGCTACTAGCCATCGTGACTGAGGGGAACCTCCACGTTCAGGGGCACTAAGCCTCTGAATCCCAGTGCCAGGAGGCAACACCAGAGAAGACCTCGGCCTCTACACTCTGTTGTTGGCCTTCCAGAGGAATTGGCTGGCCACTGTGAGACAGGATGCTGCACTAAATGGACCACTGGCCTGATCAAGCAAGGGCTCTTTCTATGTTGTTATGGTCGTGTGGGTTCAAACTGCAGGGCTGCTTCATCAGCCTTGCTCTTTGCCAGAATCAACAGCAACCACCTTTGGGCAAGAAGTACTGCACCGGGCTGGCCGTGTTCACCGCAGCTTCTAGGCGAACTCTAAAGGATGATAGCTACGGTGCCCCCAGTTCCACTGATGCCAGTGTGACGATGACAAAGCAATTTCCCCTTGTTGCTGGATCATGCAAAAGACAGTTGTGCTGCAAGAGATGTGATAAGACACACTTCTGTCCCGGTGGCGGAGTATCTGCTCGGCGTGCAGGAGGTCCCAGGTTCAATCCTTAGCATCTCCAGTTAAAAGGACCAGGCAGGAGGTGCTGGGAAAGCGCCGAGACCCTGGAAAGCAGCTGCCAGCCTGAGTAGACAAGACTGACTTTGATGGACCAATGGGTTAGATTCCGTAGAAGGCAGCTTCGTAGGTCCGTATGTTTTCCCTTAACTTCCAGCTTGCCCCCCTTCTAAACACAAACACCGCTCCAATTCGAGGTAACCTGAACAGAATCTATACCGGGAAACTCGATCCCGGTTAAACTGAAACAAGCAGAGGCGAACGCCTCCCCACAAATGGAAGCTGTCTCGCAAGGGGCGACGTGAGCGCACCGTACCTTTCATTTCCTTCAGCTTGGAGAAGAGGCGCTCGAAATCCTCCAGCTCTCCCTCCCTGGTGGTGAGGCTCGCAAGCTCTTGGATGTCCAGATCCAGCAGGGGATCTGCGGAAGGAACGAGAGCCTTGAAAACTGGAGCCCGATTTCCAGTACTTTTGGGCTGAGCAAAAAATGGAAACGTGGAGCCTAAAACCCAAATAGCGGAGCTGTCGTCAACGGTCCCACTGAGACACACATAAAGTAGGGGAGGAGGCTGAGATGGGGGCTGGATGCAGCCAGCTTTCTCATGTAATCCCACCTTAACGCTTCTCACTACGGCCCGCATCCCACCAGGTGTTTGTCTGGGCTGGGTGCCCGCCCGCCAACGTATCTGACAGTCTGAGGGGAAACCTCCTCCTCTTCCTCCTCCTCTCCGTCAGTGGGAAAGCTGGATGGATCCATCACACGGTCCGTGAGCTGCGAGGTGGGATTCTGGGGCTCTGTAGCCACAGCCAACATACCGCACTTCAGGGTGCTTGTGTGTCTCCCTGGGCCACATCTGGACACCAGAAAGCTTAAAGGCTTTTGTGTCGTGTTTCTTAGCTGCCCCACCACTGGGACCCGAGAAAGGGCCCATGTCCTTCCTGGCCCAGGTGAAGGCAAGCCCCGACCCCCAAGGGTCTGGCCTAGACAGGCTTTCTGGACCCCACAGGCCTGCAGGGTGGGCTGTTTTCCCCAGCCTCCCAATGCTTCTCTGTCATCCTTCTCGTTGCCTTTAGCTACCCCAGGCATCACTGGATCAAAGGGTGGGGCAGGACCCTCGAAAGGGAATTAGAAAAGTATCAGTGGGGTTCCAACAAAAAGCCCTGCTTCGAGCTTGAGAGAATACTTTGAAGTCGTCATTACGACAGAGCTTAAGGTGGAAGAAAGCA
Organism: Lepidodactylus listeri; assembly: GCA_029233225.1. Taxonomy (NCBI): domain Eukaryota; kingdom Metazoa; phylum Chordata; class Lepidosauria; order Squamata; family Gekkonidae; genus Lepidodactylus; species Lepidodactylus listeri. The sequence goes on along the minus strand of JARCFY010000021.1, from coordinate 4,446,356 downwards.
GCACGAACGTTACGTTAAGGTTCAGCATTTAATATCTGAAGATTATAGAACCACTAGTTCTGTCTCTACATTAGCATCTAAATTTCATATTATTATAGTTACGTTTTGATATTCAGTTTTCCGTATGTCTGGACTGTTTTGAGCTGGTTGCAGACTGTAAGAAAGCGATGAAGAACCAGCAGTTTTAATCGAAAAACAGTCTTTCAAATAAACAGGGGTACACTGTATGGAAATAGAACTAAGCATTTTTTCGTTCTGTTTCCGTCTCTCCCTGTCTCTGATGTGGCCACCACTGTAATAAGGATGAGAATGGAAATATTCTTGAACAGGATTGTGTTTGACATTAGGTTTTGTATATTATCAATTATCTATACTTTTGAAGGTCCTTGATCACGGTAAATATAGAAAGGAAATCTAACCTAGAAAAAAAATTCTATCTAACCTTTCAACTCCCCCTGCCTTTTCTATACCCATATTTCTTTTAAAACAAATCTTTATATATATTAAAAAGTAGGGCCTCGAAACAAAACTCCCTCACCAGCCACGGTGTCCACCTGCCAACCGTCTGCATCGGCCGCGTCTCCGCCTGTGCCCACGGAGGACTCTGCGCTCCCCTCTGCCAAGGGATTGGCCTGGGGGGGGGGGGGGAAGCAAGAGTAAGTTTTGGCAGCAGGGGGAAACCACAGATTTCTAGTCTGAGCCATTCCCAGAAGGGTGAGGGGGGGCCACAAACCCCACACTGAGGCATCGGCGAGAAATCCCCCGGCTGCCAGGGCAAGCCGGCACCATCTGGGTGGACTGTTTTGCCCAAATGGAACGGAAGCCACCAGGAGAAGTCTATACAGTAAAGTCCTTTCCCTATTGCCCATCAAGATCTTCCAGGGACTCCTATAATGGGGCAGAAAAGGGGGGCTTTCACAGTTCTGTCCCCACCCCTGCCACTCAAGTCTACCAACAGGCCTCCTTACTCATAATTTTGAATGGCTTTTTTAATAGTCAGAAAGGAATTGCTCTAGGTACACTATTCTCTAAACCAGAGATCCTCAGTCCCTCTTAACCTGAGGGCACCTGTGGTAGTTCTGACACGGGGGGGGGGGCATCAATGTTTCCTCTAAGCTGTGGGGCTTTGTGAGCAAAAATCCCACTTTGTGGGCTACTGGCATTAAAGTTGTGAGCGAGTGACTTGGCTACTGCAGAAATTAGTTTGCTCTGGAGCCATCCTTCCTGAGCTACGGCAAAAAAGCGTGAGCCGGAGGCTAAAAACTGTGAGCTAGCTCACACTAACTCAGCTTAGTGGGAACACTGGCAGCTACAAAATGGTTGCCATGGGAGGTGGAGCCAGCCACAAAATGGCTGCTGCAGGGGGCGGAACATACTACAAAATGGCTGCTGCCAGAGGCGGAGCAACACACGAAATGGCGGGGAGTGAGGTCATGCATAAATCTAAGAGTAACTCTTCAACATTCTGAGCAGAATCTCTGTTTAACAAGATACCTTTTAATCTGCCCAACCAATCTGATCTCCAGTGGCCAATTAGAAGCTCTCCTGGGCAAAAGCCTCCTGTGGCCCCACCCACTTTCTAGAAACACCTGGCAGGCACCAAGGCTCCCAAAAGGAGCCACGCTGGAGACCCCTGATCTAAACCAATCAGCTAATTCCAGAAAGGGCTGTCATTCTCTTACACAGCAAACACCAGTCAGTTCCAAAATGCCACCCAGTCCAGGCAGGGGGGAGCAGCTGGCCCATAGCCCCAGCGGGGCTACTGGGGGCTCTGCCCCCTTCCTTAAAGGGCCAGCCCCACAAGATTTTTTTTTGAGAAGCAACATGGAGGGGGGGCCATGCACATAATCCCCCCGCCTCTTCTCAAAAGCATTTAAATGCTTTTCAGAAGAAGCAGGGGATGGCACGCACCCCTCCTGCAAGATTTAAAGGGCCCTCCAGCTGATCGGCGGGCCACCTGCTCCCTGCTGATCAGCTGAAGGGTCCTTTAAATCTTGCAGGCGGGGAGGGAGAGGGGTGGCCGGCAGCGGCCGGGCTTGGGGGTGGAGTGGAGTTGACATAAAAATAATGGCAGCCTCACCAGAAACATTCATGCCCCGCAAGCCACAAAATCCTGGCTACGGCCCTAGAGAGCAGCCAACCTGATGGGGCATCCATCCCACCTCAGTGATAGTGCCGAGCATTCGGGAAAAGCATTTTGGGAAACCTGAGATTGCCTCCTTTGCTCTCAAAACTTGAGTCAGAGGAGTAGTCCTCCTGGTCAATGCTTCCTCTAAGCTGTGGGGTCTTGTGAACAAAAATTCTACTTTGTGAGTTACTGGCATTAAAGTTGTGAGCGAGCGATTTGGCTGCTGCATGAATTCGTTTGCTCTGGAGCCGTCCTTCCTGAGCCAAGGCAGAAAATGTGTGAGCCGAAGGCTAAAAAACTGTGAGCTAGCTCACACTAACTCAGCTTAGAGGGAACACTGCTCCCGGTTATGAAAACGAGTTTGGGGGGGAAATATGGACAATGTCTGGGCAAAACAAAGACTGCCCAAGGAAAGATCTGCAAGCAGCCTTGATTCAAGATCCCCCAGTGGGGTATGGACAATGGATAAGTGAAGCTAGTGGCCGTTCAGACGCCGGACGGTAAGGAGGCCGGAACCACCCATGTAAAGATGAGCCATTAAAATCGCCAGAGAAAGTGTCGCTGATTACTTCTGGCACTTCATTCCTTCCTGACGCAATGATGTGGTTGGCCCCCGCCAAGGCAGTGAGGAATCCAAAGCCCTGGTTCATATCTGAAAAGAAAGAGCGATTCGTTTAACCCCACCGTCTTCTCCAAGGGCTGCGCTTGGTTGTTAAGGAGAGACTCCTAGCCTAGGGTGGGGGGGACATCCTGCAACTCAGCTGACAGATGAAACTTTCCTGTGAGCAGGCTGCGGGGGTGGACAAGAACTGAAAGGGGGGAGTCCAGCATGAGAACCGCTTTGGGCCACGGAGGAGACCTAAGTCTGATGGGGCTTTAGAGGCCGACGATGTTAAGTGTCAACAACGCAACACTGCGTAAAAACAACGCGTTGTATTCTGCACTGAAATCATTCTAACAGGCACCGCTCACATATAACTATATGCAAGTTAATACTGCAATCTCAGCTGTGCCTATTGAAAGAGATCTACATCAGCAATGCCAGGATCTTCCTACTACCACGAAAGACTCTCAAAAGCGTCACTTCGAATAACTTTGACAGGGTGTCATAAATTTTAACAGCCATCTTATATTCGAAAAGCTTTCTTTTAAAAGAAAGCTTGTAAAAACCCACACACGCAAAGCTTTTCAAATATAATATGGTGGTTAAAAATTACGATAACCCTGTTGAAGCTATTCAGAGTTGAGTGCTTGAGAATCTTTCGTGGCAGCAGAAAAATACTGTCATTATCGACCTCGGTATCTTTCAACGGGCACAGCTTTCAACGGGCACAATATTACTTGTGAAGCACGGCAGACGGTTATATAGGAACATGACTTCAGTGTAGAAAACATGTCGTCTTAACGAGGGGTTGCGTTGTTTGCTCTAGTGTGGCCCACCGTGTTCCTGGTTTGTAGTTCATTACGATGTAAAGTGGCCTCTACGATAGGACACGGCCACATGTAGATACCTGGGGCGGGGGATTTGGGGCCGCTTTAACCATCGGCCCAGGAAAACACTCGAGACAGGCAAGCAACGTGCACTCCGGCTGCTCCATTTCCACTAGGCTCTGGGGGACTGGAAAGCCTCCTTAAAGATTCTTGTGGCGGGGCAGGAAGCAGGGGCTGCCCTCCCACCTCTCTCTCTGCTCTCAGGAGAGGGCGGGGCCGTGCACGACTGAAGCGCTCCCCCCCGACCCTTCCAGCCCAGTAAACACAGAGACAACTGCGCCGTTGAAACACAGCTTGGTGGGTAACAACAGTCTAGCCACAGCTCTGAAGAGGCAGCTTGGAGTAGTGGTTAGGAGCATGGACTCTAATCTGGGAGAACCGGGGTTGATTCCCCACTCCTCCACATGCAGCTGCTGGGTGACTTGGGCCAGTCACCAGTTCTCTCGGAGCTGTTCTCTCAAGGGCAGACCTCGAAAGAGCTCTCTCAGCCCCACCTGCCTCCCAGGGTGCCTGTTGTGGGGAGGGGAAGGAAATGGAGATTGTAAGCTGCTCCGAGACAAGGGCCAGGTATAAATCCTTGGCATAAAGGATACAACACAATGAGGCATTATTCTTTCCAGAGACTCTGTGCAGGCTTGGTACTTTAGGGACCCAAGAATCCCTGCATGTTTCTTGGCATGGCTGTGCTTCAGGCAGTGGAGGGGGCCCAACTAAGGACTAGAGAACGGCTCAGAAATAGCAAGGACATGGCTCTGAGCTTGACAAAGATGACCTTACACTGCAGGGTTGGTTTTCTCATCTGTCCAATGTTCATGGCATTTGTGGCCAGCTTTACGCCCAGCAAAAGAGGGCTAAGGACGTGGCCTGCCTCTCGGCGGAAGGAGGGATCCTGATAGAGGACCCGCACCCGGGAGAGCCAGCCCCACCGTCCCGGTCCTGGCTCCGCCTTCTGTTGGACTCCAAATAGCTTAGAGGTCAGGACAGGGCCAGTCGGTTCATGTTCAACAGAAAGCAAAGGGCAGCCAAGGTGTTTTGTGGCTCCTCTCCTCTAGAAAAGACACGTTCCGTTTCAGGCTGGAAAGGGGATCAGTTCAGCGCCTGGTGTCCGGCCAGGCATCTCTAGCAACCCCAGCCGTCTCCGACCCTTCTGAGAAAATGCAAGGCCGTGATTCAAGGGCTGCCTTGAAGAGCTTCATGCCCACGGCTCTGTCCGACTGAGCCAGTTTGGTGTAGTGGTTAAGTGTTCAAACTTTAATCTGGGAGAACCGGGTTTGATTCCCCACGCCTCCACTTGCAGCTGCTGGATGACCTGGGGCAAGCTACAGTTCTGTCAGAGCTGTTCTCTGAAGGACAATTCTGGAAAGAGCTCTCTCAGCCCCACCTACCTCCCAGGGTGTCTGTTGTGGGGAGGGGGAAGGAAAGGAAACCACTCTGAGTGAAGGGCAGGGTATAAATCCAATCTCCTCTTCTTCTTTAATTTCTCATAAGCCAGGAGTGCCCGTTCTCCCAGAGAGACACACAGAGCAGAACTGCACAGCACGACCGTTACAGCAAAATCTGACTACAGAGGAACCTGGAACAGGGAGTTGGATTTCCCTGGTACTGGCCTCTTACAGTAATTTTTTTTTTAAATGGATGATGTACGGCTGGCCTATTCCACAATAAGCTCTGACCCGCAACAGATTGTTAACCCAAGTTCTGGCTCTGCTGTTCAACTTCTGAGATACAGCAGAAAGTTATATTAAATGTGCCAAATAGATACGCAGCTGTTTTGGTTTTTCTAGAGCAGGGAAAGAACCTACCGTTCTTCATCACCACATTTGACCAGACGTTGGCGTTCAAGGCCTGGACGATTCGCTTCACTCCAGTGGATTCTGGAAAGTCATCTAAAGAAAAGGGAGGCAACAAACTGTCCTTGGAGACACACAAACGCCACGTCCAGAAAGATGACCACCCCAGGATCTCCCGCCACATCCGAATTTGGCCATCTCTTTAAATTCAGTTATTCTGTATTCAACGCACGCGGAACCTTCTGGGAATACAGCCTTCCCCCTGGGGGGGAGGGGTCTTTTTGAGCTGCGAAACGTTGCCCGGTGGTCAGCAGATTGGCCTGTCCACACTATTCACGCAAGTTCCTGAGAGCTTTTGCTAGAGCCGGCGTTCCTGCAGCTGAACCACATGGAACCAGGACTTTTTCTCCAGCACATAAGGCTCCCTGTACTCTTCCCTCCGTCTCTGTAGAAGCACTTTAGAGAGGAGAGTGATTCTGAGTGTGGAAAAGGGAACAAGGAGAAAGTGGGACACCCCCACCGTGCCTCTCTGCCCTTCTAAACGGCAGCCCTTACGCAAAGACACTGCTTTAAAAATCATACGTAAAAGACAGAGGGGGAGACTATTATTCTCCAAGGTTTTCTGTTTGAAAATCTCTCTTGCGTTGCCCATCTTGAACCTTGGAAGCCGACGGGACGCAGAGCAGAAGGGTCGGAGGGCCCTCTGATCCAGCCGGAGCCGCCTCTTTTAAGTGGCAGCTGCCATGGATGGGGAGGGGGGGGGAGTATTCCACGCGCCCCCCCCCCCCCGCTGAAGCACCAGGAGCTCCATGAGGAGGAGGAGGAGGAGGAAGTGGCCACAGGTGAGCCCAGCAGCCCCTCCCCCCCGGGCAACGGCAGCAAGGCACAGTTCCCAGTGCGTTCTCTGGGCATGCGCAGGGAACACTCTTTTACTTTGGGGGGGATTTAAGTTTCCCCCGTATATTTTTTCCCAACATTTCAGATTTTTCTGCACACCTGGGGAGTGCCCCAAGTGTGCAGGAAAATCTCTTTGCCCTCTATGTGCCCCCAATTTACAGATTTAGATATCTGCACAGAGGGGTCAACTGGGCTATTAGATATACAGATTATTTATTAAATTTATAGACTACCCTTCCCTGAAGGGCTCAGGAAGGTGAACAACTTAAAAATACACAAAAATAAATAAGTTACAAATTACTGGCTATAATCTATATATCTAGTTCCAAAGTGGCCCCCTTCATGCAGATAGCTAAATCCGTGCGGGGGAGCACGGAGATTTTCCTACACCCGTGGAGGAGTTCCCACGTGTGCAGAAAAATCCTAAAAGTTAAAAATCCCCCCAAAAGTAAAAGCATTCCCTGCGCAAGCACAGAGAACGCTTTGGCCATGGGGGGGGGGGGGGGGGCTTGGCGGGCGCCAGGCCTTGCCGCCAATATCGGGGAGGGGAGAAGGTTCGGCACACGGTGGGCCCTGCCGCCGCCGCAGTTGTCGGGGAGGGAAAGGGGATGGAGGTGAGAAGGCTCGGCGTGTGGTGGGCCCCACCGCCGCCGCTGTTGTCGGGGAGGGAAGGGAGAAGGCTCGCCGGGCCAGTGAGCTGATCAGCCTTGTGGGCAGGGGGGGAGGAAGAAGGCTTACCTGGTGCTGCTTCCTCCTCCTGTGGAGCTTCTCCTGCTTCTGCTGGCCGGGAGCTGTGGGGAATACTCCCCCCACCCCCCCAGCAAATATCACGGGTCCCCCTTCTTGTTTTCCATAAAGCCAAACATTACTCGATGGCTTAAAATGTGCTTTGCTCCCTTCCCCATGGCGGAGGCTACAGTGAGAGCCACAACGCAGGCTGTTGCTGTCCTCAACTGTAGGCCCGGTGGAACATCTCTGTTTTACACACCCTGTGGAATTCAGCTAGGTCCCACAGGGCACAGATGTCCCTGGGTAGAAAGTTCCACCAGGCTGGAGCCAGGGCAGAGAAAGCCCTGGCTCTAGCCGAGTCTCTTGGGCCAGCAACCACCAGTGATTTTTGATCTTCCAAGCGCAAGGCTTTTGGGGGGGACATATTGGGGGAGGCGGTCCTGCAGGTACAGTGGTCCCAGACCGTCCAGGGCCTTAAAGGTCAGAACCCAGACCTTGAAGCGGATCTGGTATTCAACCCGGAGCCAGTGCAGCTGGCAAAGCACTGGCTGGATGTGTGCTCTTATAGGGGCCCCCGTAAGTACCCACGCCGCTGCATTCTCGCAGGCTTCCTGCAGCTCTGCCTTGAAACAAAGTGCAGGAGAGGCGACACTGCCAGGGGGCCGGGGACAATCTCGCTGGCTCAGTTCCACCCTCTGCTAACCGAGGAGTCACCTTGAGGAACCCCTGATCCAGCTCTGAAACAAACAGCAGGGGAGGAAGAGATGGCGTGAGGGCATCTGAAAGCAACGGCAAGCAAGCAACACAGAGCCCCCTGGGCAAAGGCCACAGCTCCCAGTTGCAGAAGACTCTCCCTGGCAGGCACAGCTGCCGGTGGAGAAGCTGGAGGAGAAGCGGTGGAAGACGGAAGGAGGCTGATCTGTTTTGCTGGGTAATGAGAGACCTTGCATATCCCCCATGTGGAGGGCAAAGGGGACAACCTCTGCCGGGCCACCCCCACTGGCCGCGGTCTCCCGGGAAGAGGCTGCGACCTACCGTCCTCGTCCGGCACCTCCTCTGGGTTGAGCTCCACCAACTCGAAGCTGTGCTTGATGCACCACTCTTGGGCCTTCTGCCGGCTGACCCCTAGACCAAGCAGAGAGAGTCTGGGTTCCTAGAAGGGCCTTCCTCTTGCATCTGCAAGTCAGAACTGCGAGGCAGGGGGGCTCAGGCAACCAGAAAGACTGGCAGGCAGCTCTCCCTTGGTTGATTTAAGGGCTGAAATTATATCACGTGCCGGCCGCTTGCTCAGCAGAAGCCTGCTGTGTGTCCCTCTGCCGGGTGACTGACAGCGGTGACTGTCAAATTCTGTATTGCCTAATCAGACTGGCAGCAGCTCTCCAGGGTCTCAGGCGGAGAACTTTTGCCTCACCTACTACCTGGTTGTTTTTAACTGGAGATGCTGCCGGGGACTGAACCTGGGACCTCCGGCATGCCAAGCAGAGGCTCTGCCCCCCCACATGAACATAAGAAGCTGCCTTATACCGAATCAGATCCTTGGTCCATCAAGGTCCCTCCTGACTACTCAGGCTGAAGTGGCTTTGCAGGGTCTCCGGCCGAGGTCTTTCCCATCACCTCCTGCCTGGTCCTTTTAACTGGAGATGCTGCTAGGGATTGAACCTGGGACCTCCTGTATGCCAAGCAGATGCTCTGCCACTAAGCCACAGCCCCTCTTTACAGCTCTTAAGGGTCTCAGGTGGAGGTCTTTCCCATCCCCTCCTTCCTGGTCCTTTCAACTGGAGATGCCGGGGATTGAACCTGGGACCTCCTGCATGCCAAGCAGAGGCTCTTCCACTGAGCCACAGCCCCTCTTGACAGCTCTCCAGGGTCTCAGATTAGAGGTCTTTCCCATCACCTCCTGCCTGGTCCTTTTAATTGGAGATGCTGGGGATTGAACCTGGGACCTCCTGCGTGCCAAGCAGAGGCTCTACCCCTGAGCCACAGCCCCTCTTTACAGCTCTCCAGGGTCTCCGGCTGAGGTCTTTCACAGTACCACCTGCCAGGTCCTTTTAACTGGAGATGCCGGGGATCGAACCTGGGACCTTCTGCACGCCAAGCAGATGCTCCGCCACTGAGCCCCGGCCCCTCCCACCCTAACTCCTTGCATTCTTGCCTTCTGAGGGCTACAACATTTTATTAAAAACAGGAGAATCCCTGACCATTGAATCGCAGCAGGTTCTTGCCTGGCTCCCTTTCAGGACCTGTTTTCCATGCAGGATCCGAAGTGATGGCACGGTGCAGGGGGTGGTACCTGTCCCAGTTCTTGCCCCAATGGCCATTCCAGGCCACTGATCCCCCCCCCCCCAGCATGCATAAACACATGAATTCAAACGGCACATCTTGGTAGTCTGTGCCCAAATGACTGGAAGCAAACGGCTCAGGAGCTACGCAAGGTCCACGTGCTTCTATACCAGATAACCACAGAAGTTATTCGAAGTGGTCTTAAGATCGGGGGGGGAGGGGGGGGTCATCAATAAAATCTGCCTTGGTAAGCAGCATCCCCCCCCGCCGCCACGTCCCACATTTTTTGAAAGTGACGTTAACCGTTAAGTGGCATGCAAGCTCAGGTTTCCTCCATGTGCCCTTTCTAGATGGGACAAGCTGACCACCCCTCCGGAAAACACTGTGGCCACATCCCCCTTACCGGTGTCAGAAACTCTGTCGCAGACCAAGATCATCACTTCTGGCAGCCACTCTTCCACAAGGGGAAGCCACGAAGAGACGCCATCCAGTCCCGATACCTACAAAAAGACACGGGGCTCTCTGGCTTCTTCTGTCTATCCCCCCTCCCCCCCCCCCCCCCCCAAAGTACTGCAAGTGAAAAATTGTTGCAGTAATCCTGATAAACGCCAAAGCTAAGAGGTTTGGGAAGAGAAGAGATTATGTTGGCTCTGGAGGACGGTGCTGCCTTGACTGCTGACTCTCTCTGGCCCCAGTGGCTGGCCAAGGGCCCACAGCGGGTGCAGAGGGGTGCCCGGGGGGAAAGCAGCTCACATACGGCCAGGCTGCCCACTGGGGCCAAACTGCTTTGCGCACAGGGTGCTCCCTTAACTGGCACATGGACAGCAACATGAGACATTTACTTCTGCTTTTTGACAGGAGACAAATGCCTGGAACTTACTTAAGCCCATGGATCAGGTGGGGTCACATCCAAGCCTATCATAGCAGATTCTGACTTTCTAAGGGGGAGGAAAATATTTGGATTCAAAAACCTCCTCCGCTGCTTTTGAAACCATCGCCCAATTACACTGCACTTGATTTCCTTCCGTTCTGTAATTGCCACCCACTTAGTGACAATCAAGTCGCTCCGATTAGGCCAGAAACTCCTCCTGCCTGATTGACGGAAGAAGGAAAAACAGAGAAGACAGTGCAGTGCTAGACGGGAGGCTCAGCCACTTCCCGTCTTTGGGGCAGAAATAGTATAAAACCGTGATGAATTACTAAGACCAAAAATACTACCAAACTACTTCATTAATCTGAAGAAGGAGAAGGAAGAAGAAAGAAGACGACGACATCATCGTCATCGGAGGGGCTGAGAGAGCTCTTTCGAGGACTGCTCCTGAGAGAACAGCTCTGAGAGAACTTGTGACTGACCCAAGGTCATGCTAGCAGCTGCATGTGGAGGAGTGGGGAATCAAAACGGGTTCTCCTAGATTAGAGTCTGTGCTCTTAACCTCTACACCAAACTGGCTCTCCAGTTTGAAACAATTCACATGTATTCCATGTGTCTGCATATCCCTGGAATGACAAGGGACTTTTCCCTTTTTTGCCACAAGGTCTATTGAGAGACTTTTGCTGTATGTACAAACAATTAGGTGCTTTACGCTTTATACTTTGATGAACATAAGGATTTTTATGGTATACACGTGAATTGTTTCATGAATCAGTATTATGAATTAATGGAGTAGTTTTGATGGTACTTTTGGCCCTGGAAATTTATCACAGTTTTGTACTATTTTTGTCTCTATTTCCCGTGGTTCTCTCTTTTTGTACTTCCTGTTTTTGGCAAACAACTTTCCCTGGGAGGAAAGAGCTGGGCTGCGACATCTCCAGGAGACCGGCACCTTTGCCTCCAAGATCTTGGGCAGCCCAGAGAGGTCTGCATACATAACTCCCGTATCTGCTGGGAGCACAACTAGCTTCTGCCTTGAAAACATGGAATCGTGTCCCATCTCCCTTACAGCACGGCTGCTGTATTCAGGCAGCGAGGGGAACATCAGAATTAGCAGATACCCGATTTAACTAGCACAGTGCCATCTGAGAAAGAAACAAATATTTTTCGTCTCCGCAACACAGTTAAACTTGGAAACTCTCAGCCACCAATGAGCATGTGTCAAGTGAGAAATGGAGCATTTTAAAAAACTGAATCCGACAGCATATTTCATTGATTTTAACTAACGTGGTTAATATAAAAAATCTAAATAAAATGCAATATTGATACAACCTTCTGTCGCATTGTAGACGGTGGAAATGAACTCTTTAGTATCTAAAGTGGGACCCACTGTGGTGTAGCAGTTAGAGTGTCAGACTAGGATCCCGGAGACCCAAATTTGAATCCCTGCTCCACCACGAACACTTGCTGGGGGACCATGGACCTGTCACAGACACCCTAACCTATCTCACAGGGTTGTTGTGAGGATACACTGGAGAGGAAAGCAACATTATCCACTTTAAAAGGTAAAGGTTTCCCTTGCTCGAAAGCCAGTCGAATCTGACTCTAGGGGGGCAGTGCTCATCTCTGTTTCCAAACCAAAGAGCTAGTGCTGTCCGAAGACTTTTTCCATGGTCATGTGGCTGGCATGACTGAACGCCGAGGCGCACGGAATGCTGTTGCCTTCCCATATTTATCTATTTGCAATTGTTAGTTAGGTTGGCAGGAGCTGGGGCCAGAGATAGGAGCTCACTCCGTCATGCGACACTCAGGTCTCGGATTGCTGAACTACAGACCTTCTGGTCTGCACCTCAGCGTCTTAACCTCTGAGCCACCGCGGCCCCTATTATCCACTTTAGGTTCTCATTAAGGACAAAGAAATGAAGTCAAGAAATAAACAAGCAAACTTTCACCAGGGTTTCTGGGCAGTCAAAAGTCAGTCTTGCAACATTAGAGGGCCGGACAAAAAAGATCAGTGGTTGCAGAGAATGTCTCAGCCTCCTGAAACCTGCTCACCAAGTTCTCAAACCTTTTCCCAGGAGCATCAAGGAACTATGCAGCACACAGTGAAACATTTTCAACTGATTGGTGTTGCTCCGTTGGAATGGGCCTGTGACAACCTTCCAAAACCAAGGAAGGCACCATTGTCAAATGGAGAGCTCTAAAACCTTAGGCAATAATAAACAAATTGTTTCAATGACGCTAAATTAAACAAACATGTTTCTGGCATGCCTTTCCCATCTCCTCCTGCCTGGTCCTTTTAACTGGAGATGCCGGGGATTGAACCTGGGACCTCCTGCATGCCAAGCAGAGGCTCTCCCACTGAGCCACGGCCCCTCTTTACGGCTCTCCAGGGTCTCAGGTGGGGGTCTTTCCCATCAGCTACTCCTCTTTATCTGGGGGACAGCCTTAGGAGTGTCATCTTGATACCCGCCTAGTGCTTTCTTGAAGCTGGTGGCAGAGAGTTCCGCAGTTCATGATTTGATCAAAACAGGCAATTGTGGAAGCCCCCCTGCGAGTACTCACGGTTGCGCTGTCAAAATAAACCAAGAAGGCTTGCACGGACTCTGCAATCGCACCTGTCACAAGAAACTTATTGGGCACAACGCACAGATGGACGGAAGCGGAGTAGTATTTATTGTCAATCGTCCAGGGGTAGAACCGGGCTCCCCCACCTGAAGAAACATCTGCGGGAAGCTCTTCTGCTCCGAGGATACCTGCAAGAGGAGCGCAGGGTGAGGGACCCAAAGAGATGCAGCTTGGAAGCTCGGCCTTGGCGTGGGGGGGTGAGAAAAGAGATGCCCCCCCCCTGCACACCACGCTTGGGCTGGCTTCCTTACATGAAGCTGCCTGATAATGAATCAGATCACGAGTCCATCAAGGTCAGTATCATCTGTTCACACCTGACAGTGGCTCTCCAGGGTCTCAGGCGGAGGTCTTTCCCATCACCTCCTCCCTGGTCCTTTGAACTGGAGATGCCAGGGATTGAACCTGGGACCCTCTGCATGCAAGGCAGATGCTCTTCCACTGAGCCACAGCCTCTCTTTACAGCTCTCCAGGGTCTCAGGCGGAGGTCTTTCCCATCACCTCCTCCCTGGTCCTTTGAACTGGAGATGCCAGGGATTGAACCTGGGACCCTCTGCATGCAAGGCAGATGCTCTTCCACTGAGCCACAGCCTCTCTTTACAGCTCTCCAGGGTCTCAGGCGGAGGTCTTTCCCATCACCTCCTCCCTGGTCCTTTGAACTGGAGATGCCAGGGATTGAACCTGGGACCCTCTGCATGCAAGGCAGATGCTCTTCCACTGAGCCACAGCCTCTCTTTACAGCTCTCCAGGGTCTCAGGCGGAGGTCTTTCCCATCACCTCCTCCCTGGTCCTTTGAACTGGAGATGCCAGGGATTGAACCTGGGACCCTCTGCATGCAAGGCAGAGGCTCTGCCACTGAGCCACAGCCCCTCTTTACAGCTCTCCAGGGTCTCAGGCGGAGGTCTTCCCCATCACATCCTGCCTGGTCCTTTTCAACTGGAGATGCCGGGGATTGAACCTAGGATCTTCTGCATGCCAAGCAGAGGCTCTGCTACTGAGCCACAGCCCCTCCCTAAATGAAATTACCTTACACCGAATCAGACCACTGAACCATCAAGGCCAGCGCTGTCTACTCAGACTGGCAGCAGCTCTCCAGGGTTTCAGGCAGCGGTCTTTCCCATCACCTCCTGCCTGAGCCTTTTTAACTGGAGATACCAGGGATTGAACCTGGGACCTTCTGCATGCCGAGCAGATGCTCCACCACTAAGCTGTGGCCCCGGCTCAAACGGGAGTCAGTGTGCATGTCATAGAAACATAGTGTTGGAAGGGACCTCCAGGGTCATCTAGTCCAACCCCCTGCACAATGCAGGAAATTCACAAAGACCTCCCCCCCCCACACCCCCAGTGACCCCTGTTCCATGCCCAGAAGATGGCAAAAAAACCTCCAGGATCTCCAGCCAAACCAGCCTGGAGAAAAAATTGCTTCCTGCCCCCCACAGTGGCCATCAGTGTTTCCCTGGGCACGTAAGAAAGGGCCACAAGAACTAAGCACTGAGGCAACCCTTCCTGACCTCCCTCTCGTGATCTGCCTAAGCTCACAGAATCTGCATTGCTGTCAGATGGCCATCCAGCCTCTGTTGAAAAACCTCCAAAGAAGGAGAGCCCACCACCCCCTCCCGAGGAAGCCTGTCCCACTGAGGAACCACTCTGACTGTCGGGAAGTTCTTCCTCATGTTTAGCTGAAAACTCTTCTGGTTTAATTTCAACCCATTGATTGAAAAACCTTCCCTTCTGTGGTGTTTTCACCACTGCTTCGGTCAGGTCTGTCTGCTTTGCTTTCAGGCTGAGGAGTCATTGCCATGTGGGGGGATGCTCCCTCTCCAAAGGGAACTTTGCCAAACTAGGGAAGGGACCGAATTCCCAGCTGGTCTGAATGGTCAATAACTGCCAGCCACAGGGCCAAATCTAAGGCGTTCCAGCTATCTCCCCAATTGCTCACAGAGGCACAAGAAAGAAGTATGAATAGGCAGTGGCTAGGGCCGCAGAGCTGGTCTACCTTAGGAGGCCGGACAGAGATTTGGCTCACTACCCTACATACATCCCTTCCACAAACTGGCCCTGACAGAAAATTAGCTAGTGGCCAAAACAGCCCTACCCACTGACCGATCTGTTTGCTCCAACTTCAGTTTACATCCTACAAGCCGATAATTCACCAGCCTGACGGATGAGCCAGTGTGGGGTAACGTAGCAGTTAAGAGGGTCAGACTAGTATCTGGGAGACCCGGGTTCGAATCCCCACTTGTGCCACGGAAGCTCACTGGGTGACCTTGGGCCAGGCACACTCTCTCAGCCTAGCCAACCTCACAGGGTTGTCATGAGCAAAAAACAGAGCAGAGAATGACGAAAGCCGCTTTCGGTCCCCACTGGGAAGAAAGGTAGGGGATAAAGGACTAAAATAAATAAATGTACACCTCATGCGTCTGACAGAGGGAGTTCTCACAAAATTCCTTCCAGCATAACCTTTCTAGTGAGTCTTGCCACGGAACTCCTTTTTAAAATTCCCCCATATGCTGATGCGTAGAAACACCCACAGGTCTCCCAGAGCACTGGAACAGACGTGTTCCGATTGCTGGGGTTTCGGAAATTTCCCTTTCAAGCCGCTTATGTCTTAAATTCAAACATCCCACCGCCCGGTTCTATAGAGCAAAGTGGCTGTCTAATGACACCTTTCTATCTCTGGCTGTGGAGAGCACACCCATTTTGGGAGAAGCTTTCCAGCCCACGCCTGCTCTGTTGCCCCCAAATGTCTTTCCAGAAAACGGCTACCGTGGCCAAAACGCGTGGGCTTGGAAGCGGCTGTGTCTCGAGAGAAGCGCGCACTCCTTGCTTGTGATCTTCCTAACCACGGGGAGGGCCTGTGGTTGCACATCCAAGGACTTAGAAAAATCAACTGACGCACTTGGCGACCTCAACGTTTCGGCGTGTCTCCAGGGCCAAACTCCTGCGGCTTACGTTGTCACAGAACACCATAGCTGGTCTACCGGGTTGCTCCAAACAACATCTGCAAGTCCCCTTGTATCCCCAACTGGGAGCCTGAGAACCCGTCCAGAATGGAAGGCGTGGAACTGGGGTCAGTAACTTTTTCTTGAAGGAGAGCTACTCCCG
The DNA here is from genome assembly GCA_029233225.1 of Lepidodactylus listeri. Classification (NCBI taxonomy): domain Eukaryota; kingdom Metazoa; phylum Chordata; class Lepidosauria; order Squamata; family Gekkonidae; genus Lepidodactylus; species Lepidodactylus listeri. Next base: position 4,430,440 of record JARCFY010000021.1, on the reverse strand, counting down.
AGGAATGAAAGATATCCCAATTTGAAATGAGGCGTTGGAGAAGAGTTTCACAGATACCACAGACCACCAAAAAGACGAATAAGTGGGTTCTAGATCACAGAATCATAGAGTTGGAAGGGGCCATAGAGGCCATATAATCCAACCCCGTACTCAGTACAGGATGAACCTAAAGCGTACCTGACAAGTCAAATCGAGCCTGCGCTCCTCCTAGAAGCTAAATGACTCAACTGAGGCTATCATACTTTGGTCACGTTATGAGACAACAAGAGTCCCTGGGAAAGACAATAATGCCAGGGAAAGTGGAAGGCAGCAGGGAAAGAGGGAGGAAGCCCCAACAGGAGATGGGTTGACTGACTGAAGGAAGCCACAAAGGCCCTCAGTTTGCAAGACCTGAGCCAGGCTGTTCACGATAGAGTATTTTGGAGGACATAAATTCAAAGTTTCATCCTAAGGCCCTGACAAGCCTTATCTCGTCAGATCCAGGAAGCCAAGCAGGGTCGACTCTGGCAAGTATTATGATGGGATACCTCCTTGGAGTACCAGCAGTTGGGAGGTGGGGGCAGCCACCTCTCTGAATATCCTCCAGGCCCCAGTAGGGGCCAGTCACCAGAGGTTGCCATGACTTCCAGGTACACACACAGAGACACAGACACACACAATACAACCCCCCCACCCCCCAAAAAAACAAAGGATCAGCATAAGTTGGAAGCCACCTAACAGCACTTAACACACACACACTCCCCCCCCCCCCCAGCTGCCACACTCCTCAGGGAAGAGCACCAGAACTGAAGCTATCAGGGTCAAGACACAGAGAAAAAAATATGAAATAATAGCTTTATAAAGCAAAAGGCCTAGAGAAGGTCAGCTATCTTTTCCTGGGTCTTCTAGGGGAAGTACCAGCTACTCTGCAGCAGCAATCAAGCTACCTGTTGGACCTTGGTGCGAAATGATTATACTACGGCTCCGCTCCTCTCCTACAGCAGCCGGGAACCCACAGATTATGTCTTTCTCACTTGGCCTCACAAGGGAAAGTGTCCATGGCCGGGGCAACTTCCTGAGTTAGGAAAGGGAGGCAGCATACGACATGCAGCCAGATGCACTGCTGCTCCTGCGTCCCATTCCCAACAACTGAGAAGGGGACAGCTTGGCCCTTTCAGCCAGTTAAGCTTCAAGATGCATCTGCTGCTTCTCTGCATTCCTGGTGGTTGTGCTAAAGCACTCATCCAGGAGCACAGGAAGAAGCAAAATCAAACATTTGTGGGGGTGGGGGTGTTTGCCCTGCAAATTAACCGTTAGTTGTACTCGAGTATTTAAACAATCCTCCAGACTGGGCTATTAAACCTTCAGAACCGCCCCTGCGCATTCCTCTCAGCAGAGCTTTTCTCCCAAAGTCGAGGGCTTTCCTTGATCGGCCCAGCCTCCTTCTTGGAGCAAACAAGTTTAATTCTGGCAAGTGCTTTTTTCAAAGTGATCCGGCGTGCAAGCAGAGCGGATCCTCTGTGAGTCTGGAGAGCCACCTGGTGGAATGAGCCTCAGCTCTCTGGCCGATTCCACTGCGAAGAAGCGCGGGCATCTAACCAAAAAGCCTCTGCGGGCTATTTAAGACGTGATTATTTATTTCGTGAATTCTTAGATTTCCCTCCCCCCACTTGGCACTCAGGGCGGTGTACAACATTCAAATTACAGACGTAATCGGTTTAAATAATTTAAAAAGTAAAACAGTTTCAGTAACAATTTTAGATGGCATCTGAGTCAATTTACTTCCCTCAAGGGGGAGTTCAAATAAAACTCTCCCCAAAGAAAAGAACCACCAATCCAATAGAACCTTTGCCTATTTTGCATATACCGCAGAGGATAACAACCTGCAACAGCTGGCGTAAACTGAACGGCTGATTCCATTTCCAGGAATAATGGTTTTATTCACACAGTCAGTTTACAATACAGTTAACCGTCTGTCTAACCAATTTAGGGGGTGCGCCAGAAGTCAACTTGCCTTAAAGCCATGGGCCATGTTTTCCTTCAAGATAAGTCAGGATAAGAATTCCTCTAGAGTTGCATATACAAAGTAGAACATACAGCGGTCACTAATTACTCTTCAATTAGGGGTGGGTATAAAGGTGCGAGTCCTCACCTGGATAGCCCAGGCTAACCTGATCTGGTCAGACCTCAGAAGCTGAGCCCAGTTGACCCTGGTCAGTATCTGGGTGGGAAACCACCAAGGAAGACCAGGGTTACAACACGGAGGCAGGCAATAGCAAACCACCTATCAAATTATCTTGCCTGGAAAATCCCACGAGGGGCCCCTTAAGTCAGCAGGGACTTGATGGCAAAAATAAAGGTGTGAATGCTCAAGGGGGGGGGGGGGCAGACAGTACCATAAAAAAGGAAACCAGAACAATTGAGTTTTATTTAAAAACCTTTGATTATGTTTCCAAAGTCTAAGAGAAAAGCCCTGGAAACTGAGAAAACTCTCTTATGAAATATTTTAAAGGTAGCGACTTAAGCTATATTGCAAGTCAATTTCTGTTACTACAGATCTCTTGAATACAGCATTTTATTTATTAAAATAATTTATAAGTGTACGTTTCTTCCTAACTGGGTAACATGAGGCAGGCAACAGCAACAAAACACAGCAGGCCAATTGGAAAAAAAACGCCCCCCCCCACCAGCTGATCAGAATACGGTGTCCCAATTGAACGGCCCCAAAGCTCAGAGAGCTTTCTAAAAATGACGGGCAAAGCGGCCTGTCTGATTTTCTTGGGAAAGCCATTCCACAGGATGTATGTGGTTCATCAACATCTGCATTTGCTTGCACAAAGTCAGCATTGCTACTGTGCCTTTCCGGGTGACTAGGCAAACAAGTCCCTTAGAACTGGATACTGAGGGTGTTTTCAAACGCCGAACACAAAACGTTCTCAAGTATCTGGTCCACAGTCTGAGCATTTATATGCTATCTTTCAGCTTGGCAAGTGGTCTCCAAAGCGACCCACAATAAGAGAAGAACATGAGATATTCTAAAGAGAGTAGTGGCCATTATGAAGGCGTCAGGTGGTTTCGAGTGGCCTCTCCATGAGCCTCTTTTGACAACTAAAAATACTGCAGAGGCTGTGAGGAAAACAGCTCCCCCCCCCAGCATGTTACCTAGCAACAACGGTCAGGTATTGCCAGAAGTTTTTGCTCCAAGGGGGTGAGGCTCTCCCACCCAGAAGGAAAGTGAGCAGTAGAGGATCAATAGAGACTGGGAGCCAGAGGCACAGGGGAAGAGCCTTGCATGCCAGACACTTACAACACTTACGACAAATTTGTTAAGTAAGTCACATTTATTTCCCCCATACAGCAGATGGATGACTGAGGCCAAAAGTGACTGTGGCCCATTCTGCGTCTAGCATTCGCTCCGCACTGGAAAAGAAGATGATGCAGCTCAAAACCACATTCAAATATCAAGGGCCAATGCCATACTGACTGCAGAGTCACCCCTGAATGGCCATAAATCTATGCAGACAGTCCCATAAAAAAGGAAGTGAAACCAGCATGCAATGTGGAGGCTCCCATAAAATTCTACAATCAAAGAAAGCGAAAGTGGCATGCAATGTAGGGGAGAATTTCTGTTCCATTGTAGGCTTGGTAGAACAGCAGAGCAAATGCGAGATGCAGAATGGGCCCGTCTTGCGTAAGGCCACCTTACATAGTTGTGGCAGAAGCGAAAAATTCAGGCCAGGGACTTCCGGACTTGCAGGACATTGCAACATCCCCAAGCATATTTTAGCTGCTATGATGCCCTCTCTATCCCTGGCTAATGATTGACTTTTCTTGCTTTTCATCTGGGATGGGGGTGGGGGTTTGCTTTTTCAACACCTGCATTATTGCTTTTAAAGCATTTTCATTGTTCCTCATGCTGTCACAACAGAAAAACTGCATAGTTGTAACTGCCAACAAAAACAGCTGATGGTACAAACGCATGGAAAATGTGATACACGAAAGAGCAATTATTAACAGAGAGAAAGGGTGGCTGGGAGAACATACAGAAGAGTGGGAGGCACCAGGGTTTATAAGGACAGATCAGAGAGTCAGACTGAGAGACCCAGGTTCAAATCCCCACACTGCTATGGGGCAAGTGATGCTCTGTATTCTTGGTGCTTTGGGGGGGGGGGGCAACTGTGGGAGGACTTCTAGTGTCCTGGCCCCACTGCTGGACCTCCTGAGGGCACCTGGTGTTTTTGGCCACTGTGTGACCCAGAGTGTTGGACTGGATGGGCCATTGGCCTGATCCAACACTGCCTTCTCCTGTGTTCTTAACAGGTGGGAAGAACGGCGTTGGGGTCCCACTGCTAAGAAAAGCGGGCTACAATCATCTACATAAACCAAGGAAAATATGCATGCCAGGGGTAACCTGGAGAAGGCCTGGAGGAAGAACTTGGCCTAGGGGCTCTCCAGATCCCCGCTAAAAGCTACACACAATTAGGGTTGCCAACCTCCAGGTGGGTCCTGGCGCTCCCCCAGAATTGCAGCTGATACCCACACTGCAGAGGTCAGTTCCCCTCAGGGAAAATGGCTGCTTTGGAGAGCGGACTCCGTGGAAGTACGCTTTGCCGAGGCCCCTCCCCTCCGTTAACTCCGTCCTCCAGGCCTTTCCCGACCTGGAGGTGGCAACTCTAAGCCCAAGAGGCGCTCTGCACATGCTCAGATGGGAGGGGGGAAGGGCCCCCCCCCAGATACTCAAGGGGCGGGGCGTCCCCAGCAGGAGCGTTGCCCTGGAGCCGGGAGCGGCGCCAACGGACTCACGTTTCACCAGCTCCTCGCCGGGGAACTCCGCCGCGCAGCTCGTGATCAGGGCGCAGGGGACGGCCATGGCACCCTCCGGCAGATCTGGGGCGGCCTACGCTTCCCCTTCCGCTCCAGGCCCCGCCCCTTCCGCTCCCTTCGGGTCGTACCACTTCTGAGTCGGGAAAGGGGAGCGGCCGTCAGGCGCGAGTGGCGCTGAGGGTTTCGGCAGCGAGGCGGCCTCAGTCTCTCTCCAGGGGAGGCAGGCAGAGCGGAGAGGAGAGGGACCTCGGCCCGGAGGAGGCTGCCCTCCTGGGTCCTTCTCCCCCCCCCAGTCGGCCGCGCGGATGGTCTCGCCCAGGCCGCGCGTCCCGTTGCTAGGGCCGCGGTCACGTGGTTGTGCCGCCCTCCTCCGGCCGGGCGCTCGATTCGAAGGGCGGGGAGGCGCGGGAGGGCAGCCATGGCCGGGCCGGGGGCGGAGATCGGGGCCCTCCTCGTCCAGGTGGGTCGGCAGCGGCGGCGCCCGATCCTCGGCAGGGGGCCCCCCGCTTCTTGACCAAACTCCCATAAGCCTTTGCGGCAACTGCTGGGGTGGGGTGGGGGTCTCCCTTTTCCTACCCAGCATTCCTTGCGTCAATTAATGAAGCCTTGAGAAGAAGCAGCCTGGCATGGCCCGGGAAGGGGGGGGGGGGGAGCTTGGGTTGAGATACTTGTGCAAGACACCCCCCCCCCCCCCCCCGCCAAGGCCAGGTGGCTCTGCAGTGCCTGCCCCAGCCTGGTCCTTCAAGCTGGGCCAGCTCAGTCTATGCTCAGGGCTCCCTCCTCACAACAGCCCTGCAAGGTAGGTTAGGCAGAGAAACTGGCTGGGCTGACGGCCGGCCCTGTCAGCTTCATGATACAAGAATGTGGATTTGAAGTCAGAGCCCACCCGGGCCGATGCTCCAGGCGCAACATCAATCACGCTCAGCCTCATGCTGCTGATGGGGCTGCGCCTGTTCTGTACAAAGAATTTCCCTCCCTGTATTAAATCAGGGTGTGGGAGACAAGGCTGGGCTAGAACTTTTCTCCTTGGCATCCCAGTTTTCTCTACATGGGGATGTTTTCCAGCCTTGTGACCTCACATACTGCCTGAAATGCTACACATTTCCTACCTCAGTAAATAGTGGGCCTCTCTCTCGGTCTCTCCTACCTCACAAGACTGTTGTAAAGGACATGGTTTCTGTCCTGAGTTCCTTGGAGGAAGGGCCAGATAGAAGATAATAGATAAGTCTCTGTGCCTCTTCTTAGCTGTCTTCTGGTTTTCTTCTCTGATGTAGCTCCCATGTGACTTTCCAGTTAGCTCTTTTCCATCATACATAGAATAACAGAGGTGGAAGGGGCCATGCAGACGATCTAGACCAACCCCCTGCTCACTGCAGGGTCAGCCTAGAGCATCCCTGACCAGCGTTTGTTCAGCTGCTGCATAAAATCATCACATTGTAGGTTTCATAAAGGGTTTCTGCTTCAGCTTTGAGGCAGCTCCGTGATTGCTCAGGTTTTAATGTATTTCCTCTTTAGTTGTTGTAGATTTTCCAGGCTGTATTTCCTCTATCTGTGCATTCCAATCTACATACCATCTCTGCTTAGAATAGTGAGCTCTGAGTAGGCTGACCCTAGAGGGGAGAATTGTGTCTGTGGTCCAGAGTTCTTCGGACACCAATTTGACAGGCAGGTGATAAGCAGCGAGCTCTTTATAGTCTAACTCTCGGTTTAGAAGCATTCATTCTCCCCTTTCAAATGAGCTGGGCGGGGGGTGGGGGGTGGGGACTCCATTGAACTCAGTGGGCCTTGCTTCCGAGTAAACACATTAAGACTTGGGCAACGTGTGTCATTAATACTAACCAGGGGCTCAGTTGGCATGGCTCTAGGGAGCTTGGTTCCTGAGAAAGACCAACAGTGTGATTCCTTCCTTTTACAAACATCCATGAAGGTGGATTTGATCAAAAGGAAGAGAACGTTGACAGACCGTGTTGCAAAGAGACGGAGGGAAAGCTGCCTCAGGGCTGGATGTAACATCTCACTTGAGAGCAGGAGATTGTGGGCCAGTCAGGAAGGAAGGAAGTATGGTGCCATAATTCTTGCGAGTGTTAACAAAACTTTTTCAAACAAGACTGATTTCCTTTCCCATTCATACTTCTATCTTTCTTTTTTGGGGAGAGGCTCTAATTCCTATTAAGCCATCCACCATGTTTTCTTGGGATTTTGGTAGCACAATCAGATGGGAGGGGGAGGCATGTCACTGAATAGGAACACGCTGTCATCTGAGCACACAGGAAGCTGCCTTATACTGAATGAAACCCTTGGTCCATCCAGGTCAGTATTGCCTACTCAGACTGGCAGCAGCTCTCCAGGGCTTCAGGTGGAGGTCTTTCACATCACCCGGTCCTTTTAACTGGCGGTACTGGAGATTTAACCTTTGACCGTCTGCCTCTAAAACAGAAGCTCTTCCACTGAGCCACAGCCCCTCTTTCCAGCTCTCCAGGTCTCAGGTGGAGGACTTTCCCATCACCATCTACCTGATCCTTTTAACTGGAGATGCCCAGTACAGAATGAGCTTTCCAGTTTCCTGATGGGAACAGATTGTTGGAAGCTCAGGGCCCCAGTGTGCTGCCCCCAAAGGTACTGGCTCCTCTTGCTTCCGGATGTAATTCAGAGTGTTGGTGTTCACCACTACAGCTGGTGTTTCTGTGGGTGTGTCATCAGCCAGATGTGGCACAGTACACGTGTAGCTGCCTTACACTGGATTGGACCGTTGGTCCAGCAAGGTCAGGATTGTCTCCTCCGACTGGCAGTGGCTGTTCAGGGTCTCAGGCAAAGAGGTCTTTCTCGTCATCTACTGCTGGTCCTTTTCACTGGCGAGACTGCCGGGGTCTGCCAAGCAGGCACTCTAACACTGAGCCATGCCCCCAGAACCACACCACCAAATATGGCTCTTTAAAAATGAAAACAAAATCTTTAAGTGAACATCTGTTGGAGGGCTTGGCAGGCCGTTAAGATAACCGATATGTGAAGGGAATGGCACACAAAGAGTTTTACAGAACAAAGTTTGAGACTGGTGGCACCTTTAAGACCAACGAAGTTTTATTCCGGGTATAAGCTTAAGCGTATATCTAGAACAGAACTTTGTTGGTCTTAAGGGTGCCACTGGACTTACTACCCCCCTGAATCTAAAGATTTTTATTAAAAGGGAAATTACAGAAAATTGTAGAGGTGAACAGCAGTTGCCAGTAGTCGAGGTGAGAGCCATGTGTAGATTTCTGCCCCTGCCCTCGGGCAATTTCATAGGGTGCTCCTGAGTATATTTATTACTTATTGTGAGACCTCATTCATGCCGTTTCCGCATAAAAGACTTGCAACATCCAGGGTCTGTTTGCTACAGAAACTTTGCAGTTTGCTAATCAAGATGTCCATGATCAGTAATGTTTGTATCTTCACTTATGCAAATGGCTCTTTGTGGATCTCAAGCTGGGAAAAGGGCCGAGGAGGGTGTGCGCCCTATGAGGAAAGGCTGAAGAGTCTTGGACTTTTCAGTTAAGAAAAGAAATGACTAAGGGGGGATGTGAGAGAGATTTATAAAATTATTCCTGGGCGGGAGAGAGTTAACCAAGAAATTTTTCTTCCTCCCAAAATTCTAGAATTTGAAGGTGCCCAGTGAAACTGATAGGCAGTAGGTTCAGGACGGACAAAAGGAAATACTTTTTTACACAGAGGGTGCCTAAAATGTGGGATTTGCTGCTGAAGGTTGTAGCGATGGCCGCAGGAACAGACCGCTTTAAAAGGGGATTAGATAGATTCATGGAGGAAAAGTCTTCAGTGGGTATTAGCCATGGTGACTGAGGGGAACCTCCACATTCAGAGACACTATCAATGCAATCCTCAGAGCACTTTCCTGGAAGTAAGCCCCATTGAGTAGACCTTAGTAGAATTCAGAGTAGACCTGCTTAGAATTGCTCTCTAAACCTCTGAATCCCAGAGCCAGGAGGCAACATGAGGGGAAGGCCGAGGCCTCTCTGCCCTGTTGCTGGCCCTCCAGAGGAACGGGTTGGCCACTGTGTGAGACAGGATGCTGGACTAGATGGACCCTCACTGGTCTGACCCAGCAGGGCTCTTCTGAGGTTCTTCTCGGAGGAAGGCCTCGGCCTCTGTGCCCTGTTGTTGGCCCTCCAGAGGAACGGGTTGGCCACTGTGTGAGACAGGAGGCTGGACTAGGTGGACCCTCACTGGTCTGACCCAGCAGGGCTCTTCTGAGGTCCTTCTCAGGGGAAGGCCTCAGCCTCTCTGCCCTGTTGCTGGCCCTCCAGAGGAACGGGTTGGCCACTGTGTGAGACAGGATGCTGGACTAGATGGACCTTCACTGGTCTGACCCAGCAGGGCTCTTCTGAGGTTCTTCTCGGAGGAAGGCCTCGGCCTCTGTGCCCTGTTGTTGGCCCTCCAGAGGAACGGGTTGGCCACTGTGTGAGACAGGAGGCTGGACTAGGTGGACCCTCACTGGTCTGACCCAGCAGGGCTCTTCTGAGGTCCTTCTCAGGGGAAGGCCTCAGCCTCTCTGCCCTGTTGCTGGCCCTCCAGAGGAACGGGTTGGCCACTGTGTGATACAGGAGGCTGGACTAGGTGGACCCTCACTGGTCTGACCCAGCAGGGCTCTTCTGAGGTTCTTCTCAGGGGAAGGCCTCAGCCTCTCTGCCCTGTTGTTGGCCCTCCAGAGGAACGGGTTGGCCATTGTGTGAGACAGGAGGCTGGACTAGGTGGACCCTCACTGGTCTGACGCAGCAGGGCTCTTCTGATGTTCTCATCAGGGGAAGGCCTTGGCCGCTATACACTCTTGTTGGCCCTCTAGAGGAACTGGTTGGCCACTGTGTGAGACAGGAGGCTGGACTAGATGGACCCTCACTGGTCTGATGCAGCAGGGCTCTTCTTATGTTCTCATCAGGGGAAGGCCTTGGCCTCTATACCCTCTTGTTGGCCCTCTAGAGGAACTGGTTGGCCACTGAATGAGACAGGATGCTGGACTTGGTGGACCCTCATTGGTCTGATGCAGCAGGGCTCTTCTTATGTTCTTATGAAGGCCTCGGTCTCTCTGCCCTGTGGCTGGCCCTTCAGAGGAACTGGTTGGCCACTTTGCTAGACAGGAGGCTGAACTAGATGGACTCCAATGCTCCCTCTAAGCTGTGGAGTCTTGTGAGCAAAAATTCTACTTTGTGAGCTACTGGCATTAAAGTTGTGAGCCAGCGATACGGCTACAGCATAAATCAGTTTGCTTTGGAGCCATCCTTCCTGAGCTAAGACAAAAATGTGTGAGTCAGAGGCTAAAAAACAGTGAGCTAACTCACAGTAACTCAGCTTAGAGGGAACACTGATTATTGGACTCTTGGTCTGATCCAGCAGGGCCCTTCTGTTGTTCTCATGCTCTGAATGTTGACGTTGTTTGCTCTTGAACGATACGAGGCCTCTGAGCTTTGGGCCCTGTGTCCTTTAGAGACCCCCTTCTCCCCCTGCTCCATTGCCTTCTCTGAGGCCTACTTAGAATAACCTGTTATTATAACACAGTAGTGCTCTATTGAAAACAGGGCTTATTTATTTACCTTGCAGTCTTCCTTCTTCCTGAGACTCAAAGTGGATTGTGTTGTGGGTCAAGTGCCATCAGCTCACCTCTGGCAAATGGCCACCCTATGGACTAGTGTCCTCCAAAACACCTTGTTGGTAACAGCCTTGCTCAGGTCTTGCAAACTAAGAGCGGTGGCTTCCTTTACTGAGCCAGCCCATCTCATGTTGGTTCTTCCTCTTTTCCTGCTGCCTTCCACTTTTCCTGGCATTATTGTCTTTTCTAGTGACTCCTGACTTCTCATAATGTGACTAAAGTACAGTAGCCTCAGTTTAGTCATTTTAGCATTCAGGGAGAGTTTAGGCCTGTTGTGATCTGTAATCAACTTACTTGTCTTCCTGGCGTGGTAAAGGTGGATCACGTGGTATAAAACGGCACTGTCAAATAGTGTGAGAGACTTAATAAGTAACCTAATAGGACTAGGATTACAGAAATTAGAAACAGTGCCGAAAACTCTCAGACATGCAAAGTCAAGCAATGTGGAGAATGGAATCACAAAACAGGGTTGCCAGATCTCGTCGACGTGCCGGCAGGGGGTGGGAGGGAGCCTTCTGGGAGTGGGGGCGGGGCTCTGCAACACAGTGCAGTCACCCGGAAGTGATGTCATCGGGTATGTCACACAGTGACACTCTTGTTTGAGGGTAAAACTCTGTGATGAAGTCGCCCTCAAACCATAGAGTTTTGCCCAAAAACCAGAGTGTCGCTGTATAATGTCCCCAACACAATGATGTCACTTCCAGGTGACGTCATCGTGGCAGGGAGGTCACCTAGTGATGTCACTGTTTGGGGGTGGGGTTTTCCCCACTGGCCAGCTGGCTGGTGGTGGGCAGAAGCCCCCTAAACCAGGGGATTCCCCGCCCGGACTGGGGGAATGGCAACCATATCTCAAAAGCAGAAGCAATGCAATAAAAGCAGGCCAAGGCATACAATCAATAGATAACATATAAAGTACCCTGTGGCATAGGCTACAGTCCCACTCGCATCTGCTTTCCTGAACCATTCCATTATACTAACTTGCTATTAAACTTATAAAAATGCTCTCCTGGAAGAATTCTGTTTTTAGTGTGCCTGCACACGAAAGCTTATACCCAGTATTAAACTTCCTTGGTCTTAAAGGTGCCCCTGGACTCAGACTTCATTCTGTAGTTCTCAGAAAGATGTTCTTTCTTGACACAGTTTAAAAAGACATTCTGTGCGGCTGCCCTGAATCTGTGACCAAAGTCCTGAGCATTATCCCATAATTCTATGACGCCTTTTTTCTTTGACTTGGCTTTTGATGGCTGGGGTTAAACCAATTTCCATCTAATAGCATATTTTATATTTAATGGATATCTTCGTCTGTGGTTTCGACTGTGGGTTAATTATCTGGTGATCTGCCTTCAGCTCTTTGGACGGAGCCAGTTAGAAAGGTACATAAATGAAGTACATAAATGAGAGAGAGAGAGAGAGAGAAGTCCTTTTCTCCCTTTCTCACAATATAAGAACTCGGGGGCACGCCATGAAATTGCTGAGCAGTCGGGTTAGAACGGATAAAAGGAAGTCCTTCTTCACCCAAAGAGTGAGGAACACGTGGCATTCACTGCCACAGGAGGTGGTGGCAGCTACAAGCATGGAGGGCTTCAAGAGGGAATTGGATAGACATATGGAGCAGAGGTCCATCAGTGGCTATTGGCCACAAGGTATAGATAGGAACTCTCAGTCTGGGGCAAGTGATGCTCTGTATTCTTGGTGCTTGGGGGGGGGGAACAGTGGGAGGGCTTCTAGAAGAAGAAGAGATTGGATTTATACCCTGCCCTTCACCACCCAAGGGAGTCTCAGAGCAGCTTACAAACTTCGTTCCCTTCCCTTCCCCACAACAGACACCCTGTGAGGTAGGTGGGGCTGAGAAAGCTCTGACAGAAACTGCTCTTTTTCAAGAACAGCTGTGCCAGAAGTACGGCTTGCCCAAGGTCATCCAGCAGCTGCAAGGGGAGGAGTGGGGAATCAAACCCAGTTCTCCCAGATTAGAGTCTGCGCACTTAACCACTACACCAAACTAGTGTCCTGGCCCCACTGCTGGACCTCCTGAGGGCACCTGGTGTTTTTGGCCCCTGTGTGACACAGAGTGTTGGACTGGATGGGCCGCTGGCCTGACCCAACATTGGCTTCTCTTACGTTCTTATGTAAGTAAAATCTTTCCCATTCCCCACCACCACCACCACCATTAGTGGGGAACATTTTGCAGCCACTTTGTCTTTTAACTTTTAAAGTTCGTCCTGCCGACGTTCGGGTTGCTTTTCTCGCTTCTGCATCCCGTCAAAACTGTGGAGGTGTGCTATATTTAAGAAGCCCGTTGAGCTTCTCATGTGGGATTGTGTGTGTTGACTGAATGTTTGAACTGATCGTTTAGGTTCAAGAAGATCTTCAGCAGTTGAAGGAGAAACTGCGAGGCATCAGCCAGGGATGGGAAGCAGCGGACGTGGGAAGCCTTGAAGCTGCTATTGAAAGTACCGAGAGCGGGTTGAGGGTATGTGAAAGAGTTGCCCTTAATGCAGAGAAGGAACTTCTGAAGTCTGCATCAGTGTTTCCTTCTGAATAGACGGGGGCCAGACCTCTCTCTGTAAATTCCGTTTCTAAAGAGTCAACCATTTGATCTGCCAAGCATTGTATCCTGGCATTGTAATCACACAAGTTGGCTTCTTGCTTTAGACGCAGCACAATCTTTAAGAAGCACAAAGCCAGCTACGTATCCTACACTCCATTCTCAAAGGCCAAACTGGGGCCAGCTACTTTGGTGCCATTAACTTAGCTAACTCTGACTTTGCCCTCATAGCCTTCGTTTTTTCTTCTTCTCCTGTGCCTCTACAGAAACACGCTGAGAAGTATTTAAATGTTGTCAACACGTCTGTGTTAACTATTTCACCACCTGAAGGCACAGGCCTGTGCTCAAGACAGATTTCCAAATGGTAAGCCCATTCCTTTATATATCTACTTAAACTGTTTACCAGCCGCCTTTCTCCCTTGTGGAACTCGAAGCGGCTTATAAAAACCCATTAAAAGTCGCAATTTGATTTTAATTTCCTTTGTTGCACTGGCTGCTTTTAAGAGTGGGGGAGGGTCCCCTTTTTGTATTTGGAAATAATCTTATATTTGTCATCTTTGGCCATTTAGAGCAGGGGTGTCGAACTCATTTGTTATGAGGGCCGGATCTGACATAAGTGAGACCATGTTGGGCCGGGCCGTGTGTGTCATAAAATGTAATGCCAGGTAGCAGAGATATAAACTTTATAAAGGACACAAACACAATTAAAGATTTTTTTTTACTTAAAGTAAAAGCATGCTTAAAACATTAGTGCTCTTGCAGTATTTTGTTTATTTAACAGTGTCTGATAACTGACACCTCTTGCTCTGAATTACTGCATCAAAAGGTCTGTGCTGTTGCAATCTTGAGTGTGCTGTTCAGGTGTGTGTCTTTAAGCTGCAAAGCTTCTTTCCATTTATTGAAGTTCACTACAGAAATCCAGAGTCACGAGCCTAGGACCCAGGAATAACAGGCCCAACAAAACACACACACTGTAGCAAGGCTACGATGATGCAGCAGAACTGGAAGAAAAAGCAGGAGGCAGTAGGGCTGCCAAGCCCCCCCCCCGGGGGGGGCAGAGATTCCCCCTCTAAAAGGGTCCCCAATCCACCAGTCCGGATCCGGCTGGCAGGGGGAACCCCACCCCCAAAGTGGCCAGATCAGGTCAACGTGCCCAGCGCAATGATGTCACCTGGAAGTGACGCCATCACACCGGGCACGTTACCGGGCGACGCTCTAGCAATCGCCCTGAAAACTCTATGGTACCATAGAGTTTTAGGGCCATTACCAGAATGTTGCCCGGCGACGTCCCCAGCGTGATGATGTCACTTCTGGGTGACATCATTGTGGCACACACGCGCTTTGCGCATGCACAGGGACTCCCTCAGAGGGTCCAGGACTCCCCCACTATTACTTTGGTAAGTCTTGGCAACTCTAGGAGAGCCAGTTCCACTGCGGGCCTGATAGAAGCCCTCCGGGGGCCTGATCTGGCCCATGGGCCATATGGTTGACACTCTTGCTTTAGAGAGTTCAGGGGCATTTTACAAATGGCAGGAAAAGAGTACAGCAGGGATGTCAAACATAAGGCCCAGGGGCCAAAACTGGCCCGTGCAGGACTCTTATGAGGCCTGCAAGCAACTGGTGCAAGGGAGGGAACAGAAGACTGCCCTGGGAGGGGAGTGGGTGGAGTTACTCCAATTGTGGCTTCAGCATGGCGGAACAACCTCACCTGTGGCAGTCAAGCAGTGTGGGAACATCTGCCTAGTGCTACACCACTGGCCGTCCAGTCCACCCATGTGGGTTTGGTGTAGTGGTTAAGTGTGCGGACTCTAATCTGGGAGAACCGGGTTTGATTCCCCACTCCTCCCCTTGCACCTGCTGGATGACCTTGGGCAAGCCGTAGCGCTGTACCAGCTGTTCTCTCAAGGACAGCTTGGGAAAGAGCTCTCTCAGCCCCACCCACCTCCCAGGGTGTCTGTTGTGGGGAGGGGAAGGGAAAAAGGAGTTTGTAAGCCGCTCTGAGACTCCCTTGGGGAGTGAAGCACAATGTATAAATCCAATCTCCTCCTCCTCCTCCTCTTCTTCTTTTTCTCTACACCCCTTGCAGCCCACGGGGTCTTGCAAGTGAGGGTGCACCAACCCAGAGTTTATCAGTTGCTGTCTTTTGTACAGTTCATATCTCCAGGACCTGGCATTTCGTTTTATGGCACACAGGGCCTGGCCCAAGAAGGTGCCACTTATGTCAGCTCTGGCCCTCGTAACAAGTGAGTTGGAGACCTCTGGAGTACAGTATCCCGAAGGCCTGCCTGCTGCCTCTCAGCAGCTCCGCACTCTCTTGGTTTCTTCATGTGCTGTGAGTGTAGTCTGTAGTGTGCAAGACGCCAGGAATAATCTCTCGTGACCTTTCATATATATATATATATTTGTTTATGTTATTTATAGTCCACCTTTCTCACTGAGACTAGAGGCATATCACACGCGGTTAAGTTATTACACTCTATAGGATTGGACATCCGATAAGCGATGCAATGGGATTAGGCCTGCAGAAATCGGAAAATAGCAGAAACAGAGCATAAGCATTAACACAACAAGTTACATGATACAGAAATTACATATGGATCATATTTACGGGTAGGATGGTACGACCACACTTACAGTAACAGGCAGGACATACTTCACATGGTGGTACAGTCCACCGTCCCTTTCCAGTTTGGTGTCGTGGTTAGGAGCATGAACTCTAATCTGGGAGAACCAGGTTTGAATCCCCACTCCTCCACATGCAGCTGCTGGGGTGACCGTGGGTCAGTCACAAGTTCTTTCAGAGCTATTCTCTCAAGGGCAGTCCTCAAAAGAGCTCTCTCAGCCCCACCTTCCTCACAGGGTGTCTGTTGTGGGGAGGGAAGGAGACTGGAAGCTGCTCTGAGCGAAGGGCGGGGTATAAATCCAGTCTTCTTCTTCTCTGGGGGGACCCTCAGTCAGTTCCGTCCCTTCCTGGTGTCGAAAGTAAAGCTGGAGCCAAACGACATTACATTTTCTCCGTCTTTCTCTCTCTCTCTCGCTCTCTCATTCAGGGGAATCCCTATGGAGGCATCGCAGAAAGACATCGTTTTCCCCGAGATGTCAGCCATTTCTGTTCCGCATGGCCCCTCCTCACCGCCCGTGTCTTCACATTCAAAGGTCCGACCTGTTGTCCTCCCGCTGGCTTTGCAGCCCCATCGTGTTCCCCAGGGATTTTCCTTCCCCTGATGTTCTATCCGAGAACCTCCCAGGTCTGGTCAGGGCAGCCTGATGCTGGAGGCTCCTCGACAGGGCAGGATGCGGCTGCAGGGGTTGGCCCCGGGGGCCCTGCGCGACCAGTGGTGCAGATGTAGCTGCAGCATGCCTGACGTGGAGTTTTACCTGCATCAGGTGTGGGCAGAGAAGAATGTGGAGGCACAGTACAATACCCGGAACCACCGCTCCCCCCTCCACCTGTTGTGCTAGTAAGTAAAGGTCAAAGGTTTCCCGTCCTCGAAAGCCAGTCAAATCTGACTCTAGGGGGTGGTCCTCTGTTTCCAGGTCGAAGAGCCAGTGCTGTCTGAAGACTATTTCCGTAGTCATGTGGCTGGCATGACTAGACACCAAGGCACACGGAACGCTGTTCCCTTCCCACCAAAGTGGTATCTATTTATCTATTTGCAATTTCTTGCTTTCAAACTGCTAGGTTGGCGGGAGCTGGGGCCAGGGACGGGAGCTCACTCCATCATGCAGCACTCGGGTCTCGAACTGCTGAACTACCGACCTTCAGGTCTGCAGCTTCAGCATCTTAACCTCTGAGCCACCGCGGCCCCTTTTGTGCTAGTACAGTTGTGCTAGTGCAATTGAAAAATAGCTTCAACTCACTATTTATTTATTTATTTACTTTATTTATATCCCACGTTTCTCTCCAATGGGGACCCAGAGCAGCTTACATCCTTCTCCTTGCTTCTGTTTTATCCTCGCAACAACCCTGTGAGGTGGGGTTAGGCTGAGAACATGTGACTGGCCCAAAATCACCCAGCTGTGAGGTTTCTGCTCGATGTAGTCAAGGATCAGATCTTTGTTGATAAAACACAGTTCTTTATTTCCAATTTCTACATTACTACAGGTCCTCGGATTATTGTCAGAGATAACACATACAATAGAAGCAGGTCTAATATACCCTCCAGTACAATTTGAATTGCCCATAGGTAACCAATCAACAGAGGGGAAAAACCGCGGGCAAAAAGGTCCTTTGACCGTTTGCTTCCCACAGGAAAAAGGTTAGGTGTGAAGCAGTAAATTTCCCTTCTTAAACCAGACCTCTCAGATGTAACCATCTTTCACATAACAAATAGTTTTCCCCAAGGCCTTCACACATTGATAAGAGACTGGTCCCTGTCTTCCCAGCAGGGAAGAATGGAATGCGGAGGCAGGAGGGTGAGAGGCCCACTGTTCTCATGCTCTGAAGTCGCCACCCTCCCGGACAAATGGTTACATAAACCAGACCTAGTCAGAGCCATAATCCCAGGATCATAAAAGAATGGAAAGGGACATTGCATATTGATTCACAGGGTTCAAACAAGCAAGCATCAGGTATGATTACAGAGTTAATACAGAGATAGGTTACAAAGCATAGCATGAAGCCCCAGAAACCCTTGTTAGAATCCGCAGCTTCAACTCACTATTTATTTATTTATTTACTTTATTTATATCCCACGTTTCTCTCCAATGGGGACCCAGAGCAGCTTACATCCTTCTCCTTGCTTCTGTTTTATCCTCGCAACAACCCTGTGAGGTGGGGTTAGGCTGAGAACATGTGACTGGCCCAAAATCACCCAGCCAGCTTCCAGGGCAGAATGGGCATTTGAACCTGGGTTTCCCGGATCTTAGTCTGGCACTGTTGCCCAAGGCCCCCCAACCTTTTTGAGCCTGTGGACACCTTTGGAATTCTGACACAACATAGTGGGTCCAGCCGCACAAAATGGCTGCCACAGGAGGCGGAGCCAGCCACAAAAATGGCTGCCACAGCTTCCCTTCTGTTGTACAGTAAAGATCCTTGTGCTGTGGCGGCAGCCAGCTGTCCAAGCAATGTTTCTAAAAATCCACACAAGCAATCAACTTTCCAGTGGCCAGTCAGAATCCTTGATGGGCAAAAGTTCTGCTGGGCTCCATCCGCTTTCTAAAAACACTTGGCAGGCACCAGGAAGGGTGTCCGGGAGTGCTGTGGTGCCCATGGGCTCCTCGTTGGGGACACCTGCTCCAACCAGGACACAACGCTTTCTCTTAGTTGTGTCCTGCTTCACACAGAGGAATCTTCTCCCTTCTTACATTCCATCAGTGTCGGGCGAAGTCAAGAAGCCCAGTCCAGTGGAGGCTGTGTTGAGGAAAGGAGGGGTGCAGGAAACTTTTCATGCCCTCGCAACTCCACTGTGTTCATTTTGGGAGGGAGAGAAGCTGGCTTCCCAGTTTCAGAGAGAGAGAGAGGTTCTAAACCAAAACTCAGTTTATTCTATTGCACACTCTTAAGTCAGAAAACACTTTTGCAGCATTTCAACATTCAACATGTTGAAATGGCGCTGTCAGCGATGCCCGGGCGATGCCTGGGCGATGTCAGCGATGCCTGGGCTCCTGGGCGATGCCTGGGCGATGTCGGCGATGCCTGGGCTCCTGGGCGATGTCAGCGATACCTGGGCTCCTGGGCGATGCCTCCCCAGGAGCGATCCGTGGCCGATGCCTGGGCTCCTGGGGACGGGAAAGTATAGCGGTAAGTCCAGGCGGAGAAGGGAGGGAAGGGCGCCAAGAAATAGGAAAGCTCGACACCCTTCCAGCCTGTGACCCATCCCGACGGTTGTTGGCAGTGGGGCTAGGATAACACCCCCCCCCCCGACATTGGTGCTGTGTAACGCCAGGTCGATAAACAACAAGGCCAAGACCCTTCAGGGCTTTCTGGTAGAGCAGAAGACCGACCTGGCGTGCGTGACCGAGACCTGGGTGCGGGACAGGGAGACGGTAGCTCTCTCCCAACTTGCCCCCCCAGGATTCTCAGTCCTGCACCAATGGCGGACTAGGGGGCAGTGGGGAGGGGTGACAATCTTCATTCGGGAGGCTTACTCCTTCAGGGCGTTCCCGCCAGTGGAGATCGTGGGTTTGGAGTGTGTCGGCCTGCTGTGGGAGGCTGAAGAGAGTGTGACTGTGTGGCTGGTGTACCGACCGCCTAATGCACCGACCAGCAGCCTGCTGTCCCTGATGGAGGCTGTATCAGGCTGGGCGCTGGAGCACCCCAACCTAGTGGTCTTGGGTGACTTCAACATCCATGCCAATGATGCAGCCTCCACTCCGGCAGCGGACCTGGTGTCATCCATGGCGGCACTGGGACTCTCTCAGTACATCTCAGCCCCCACGCACCGGGCCGGGCACACACTCGATTTGATCTTCGCTGCGGGGGTGACAGTGGACCGGATTACTGCTTCGGCAGCACCGTGGTCGGACCACTATGCCCCGGGGGCCCGTTTGAATGTTCCATCCCAACCTCTAGGCGGTGAGCTTATTTTAGCTCGCCCGCGGAGCCAAATGGACCCCATGCGGCTCCAGATGGCACTGCGGGATCCAGTGCCCCCTGGCGGCTTGTTGGATGAGCTAGTGGAGGATTGGCATAGCTGGCTCTCCGCGGCCGTTGACGAGATCGCTCCCAGCACCCTCTATGCCCTCGCAGTAGGCTCGCACCTTGGTATACCCAGGAGTTGTGGCTGATGAAGCGAGAGCTTCGACGGCTAGAGAGACGGTGGTGCCGTGCTCGGGACGAAGCTACAAGAGCGTCTTATAGGATGTTTATGTAAGCCTACGAGATGGCAACCAAGCCAGCTAAGAGAGACTTCTATGCGGCCTCAATCGCATCTGCAAGCTCACGCCCAGCCCAGCTGTTTAGAACGATTCAGTCCTTAACAGTTCTGCCACAGGGCAGAACAAACGCTAGGGAATTGGAAATCGGCTGTGAGGCATTTGCGAGTTATTTTGCGGATAAAGTCTTGACGCTCCGCCGTGACCTCCCTGCCACATTTGATACAGTGAGTGAACTCAAGGCCCCTCGCACGCCTTTGGTTCCGGGCTTAGTTGGGTTTGGCCCGCTCAGCCTAAGTGGAAGTTGACAGGTTGCTTGTGACCGTGCGCCCAACCACATGCATCCTTGACCCGTGCCCGTCCTGGCTGATTAAAGCCGGCCACGAGGGGCTACGAGGTGCCGCCCGGGAGATTATCGACACGTCCCTCCTTGAAGGGCGGTTCCCGGGGGCACTCAAGGAAGCGATGGGCCGCCCCCTCTTGAAAAAATCACATCTGGACCCGACTGAATTGGCTAATTACCGGCCGGTGTCCAATTTGCCCTGTCTGGGCAAATTAATTGGGAGGGTGGTGGCGTTACAGTTACAGGGGTATCTGGATGACACTTCGGTCTTAGACCCTTTCCAGTCTGGCTTTTGCCCGGGACATGGGACGGAGACAGTTCTGGTCGCCCTTACTGATGACCTCTGGAGACATCTGGGTCGGGGTGGTGTGGCAATGTTGCTGTTGCTAGACCGGTCGGCAGCATTCAACACAGTCGATCATCAGCTGCTGACTTGCCGCCTCACCGACGTGGGGATACAGGGACGAGCCTTGCAGTGGCTTGTTTTCTTTCTCCAGGGTCGGGGACAAAGGGTGGTGCTCGGGGAGCAACAATCCATGAGGCACGCGCTTGAATGTGGTATGCCTCGGGGCAGTGCTCTCCCCGATGCTATTCAACATCTATATGCGCCACCTTGCCCAGATTGCCCAGAGGTATGGGCTGGGATGTCACCAGTACGCTGATGACACCCTGTTCTATCTGATTTTGGGCAGCCAGTCGGACTCCAGCCCAGAAGACCTGGACTGGGCATTGCACACTGTAGCTGGTTGGCTTAGGCTGAGCCGGCTGAAATTGAACCCAGCGAAGACGGAGGTCCTGTGCCTGGGTCGGGGCGGTCCAGGGCGGGGGGTCCCGCTCCCGAGCTTCGACGGGGTGCCATTGGTGCCCGTGTCGGGGGTAAGGAGTCTGGGAGTGCTGCTGGATCCCTCCTTAACAATGGAGGCCCAGGTAGCAGCCACTGTCAGGTCAGCCTGTTTCCATCTTCGGCTGGCTCAGCAGTTGGTTCCCTTCCTCGACCGCGATGACCTGGCTACAGTGATCCATGCGACAGTCACCTCGAGGCTGGACTACTGTAACGCTCTCTACATGGGGCTGCCCTTGTTGCAAATCCGGAAGCTGCAGCTGGTGCAGAATGCCGCGGCCAGACTGTTGATGGGTCTCGCAAAGTGGGACCACATCCGGCCTGTGCTGGCGGCGCTGCACTGGCTGCCTATAGCGTACCGAATTCGCTTCAGGGTGCTTGCCTTTAAAGCCCTATATGGCCAGGGTCCAACATACCTGAGGGACCGCCTTTCCCCGCATATACCCCAGCAGGCACTTTGGTCAGGGTCACAACACCGACTTCATGTCCAGGGCCCCAGGGAGGCCAGGCTCGCTGGAACCAGGGCCTTTTCAGTGGCGGCTCCTGTCTGGTGGAATGAGCTCCTGGAGGAGACCAGAACCCTGCGGGATCTTATGCAGTTCTGCAGGGCTTGCAAGACGGAGCTCTTCCACCAGGCCTTTGACTAGGAGCCGCCACCACTACTACCATCGCGAGCAACACCTGCAATGAGGGTTGGCCCTGAGATGCAGCCGAGGCCAGACGGCCATGGAGGGCTGGATCCCGATCCTAGTATGATGCCATCTGATTGTTGATCATCATTATTACTGGAAGCACTTTATCTGTAATAGTTTTATTGTAATAGTAGGATTTTAAAAGGTTTTAAGCTGTTATTGGGTTGGCACTGTGTGCCCCGCTTGCGGGGAGGGCGGGGTAGAAATATGAAATAATAAATAAATAAACATAGAATATTTCGACACAACCCCAATACATACATAGCACATTTAAAGTTCTATAAAAGATATCCTCGGTTGCTCTGTCAAGACCCATAACGGAAGGGTGGTTGGCCAGAACAACCAGGACCAAAACTAGATTCAGACGTTAAGCATCCCTTTTCCACCCATAGAAGCTAATGTAACTGTCAGTCAAGTCTGTGACGAGCATTTGACATACATCTGTGACGTACACAACACAGCTCAGCCCTTTCTATCTTGGGTCAGGAACGTCAGGGTGACTCAGAGAGTCAAGGCTGACTGAGAGAGTTCTAGGAAGCTAGCGTCAGATGTTCTTTATCTGTTTAGAATTTGATAGAGTATAAACATTCCAAAAGGCAAAAGTCATGTTGGGCGAAAGGCTTGCGCAGAGTTATCTGTACCCAAAGGCCACAGCCACTTAGCTGAGTCCTGAAGCCTCCTGGGAAACAGAACCACAGATTCAACCATCGAGGCTAATTGCTATAGAAATTACAGGTGCACCAGCGGTTTAGCAGGGGACTGAGGGTCAATCCACAGGAAGGAATTCCCTTTTAACGTTAAAACCAGCCGATAGTGAGGAAATCTGCCAAGGGCCACAGATCCGGCTGGCTGGATTTAAATGTGTGGGGCTGGATTCCTGAGGATCACCATACCAACGGGTGCACATTACATCTCTTTGCCAGCATCGCAACTTTATTACGCATGGCTGAGTTTCGGTTGGAGAGGGCCAAGCCCCACCCTCGCCCTTGGATTCCCCTTCTGGGGCTGGAGCCCCACGGCCCTTCTGTGCCGTCTCTGCGGCTGGGACCAGGGAGGCCCCAAGAGCAATGCCATTTTGCCAGCTGTTCTCCGTGGTGTTATTGCTAAACAGATGCAGAAATCCAGCAGAGAAACGGCTGCCTCGCTACCTGCCCGAAATTTCCGGGGGCAGAAGAGGTTAGGAATCTAACTGAGTCAACGAGCATAATTTTTGTTTTAACCCTGCCGAACGTGTTAAGAGTCGGAATAAATCAGTCCAACGAGACACACGGGTGCAGAGGGTGTGTGGTTCTGCATTAGGGTGAAGGTCTGGGATTTTGGACCTTGCTTGGTGGTAAATCTGCTGTCGGAATGGGCCCACTGATCCCCCCCACGGGCTACTTTCAGCAGAGCTCTGAGCGAGAGCAACCGCACCTATCCCCCCCGTTCATCTGCTGGGAAATGAGCCTGTGATGATTTGGGGCGTGGGGACTTCAGGAGAGCTGCGGGGAGGTGGGAGTGCTCTTGATGGGGTCCCAGTATTTCCTTGCCTCTCGTTCAGCACAACGAAAACGGAGGCGCTGTGTGAGATTCAAGCACCTCCCCATGGGGATAATTTTACCCTCTGTGCTCACTTCTGCTGCTTCTATTTTTATATCCGTTAAAGGGAGGGCCCCGTATCCATTTAGCCAAAGAGGAGCTCGTCGAAGAGGGGCTTCCTGCCCTCCCCTGCCCTCCACCTTCCTCTAGGATTTCCATTGATGTGAATTTTTTTTTTATGAGCCACATGCCTGGATCTGTTCCATCCCCATAAAAACACTGGATCGAGCCTTTTGGAATCTGAATGCTCATTTTTTAAATTATGATTTCTCCCCTTTCTTTTATTTGTATGGTGAAGTTGAAGCAGAAGAAGATGTTTTGGTTCACTGGGCCAGTGTGATGCCACCCCCCCCAGCCAAGGCCCTCATTCCCCTCCCCCGTACCAAGATGGGCCATAGTGGGTCTGCATTGTGAAAGATAAGTCCACACCCTAGAGATGCGGTGTTTGCCTTTTTTTGTTGCATAGCTCAGTTCAAAATCGGCAATTTGGTGTCGTGGTTAGGAGTGCAGACTCTAATCCGGGAGGACCGGGTTTGAATCCCCACTCCTCCACATGCAGCTGCTGGGGTGACCGTGGGTCAGTCATAAGTTCTTTCAGAGCTGTTCTCTCAAGGGCAGTCCTCAAAAGAGGTCTCTCAGCCCCACCTACCTCCCAGGGTGTCTGTTGTGGGGAGGGGAAGGAGATTGTAAGCCGCTCTGGGATGCCTTCAGATAGTGAAGGGTGGGGGATAAGTCCAATCTCTGCTCTTCTTCTTAATGGTTACTCTACAGCAGGGGGTCCCCTCTTTCCAGGTGCCTGCCAAGTGCTTTGAGAAAGTGGGCGGGTCCAGGTGAGGTTTTTACCCAGTAAGGCTTCTGATTGGCCACTGGAGATTTGATTGGCTGTTCAGATTTCTAAAAATGTTGCTTTGGTATCCACTGATACCACAGCACAAGGGTCTTCACCGTGTGACTGAAGAGAAGCTGCGGCAGCCATTTTGTGACTGCACCCACCACACTGCATCAGAATTCCAAAAAATGCCTGCGGGCTCGCAAAGCCCCACATCCTGGCTGGTTTTTTTCCAGGGGGGCTGCCATTATTTGCCATAAGGAAGGGGATGGTGCGTGCCCCTCTCCCTCCCCTCCTGCGAGATTCAAAGCGCCCTCCAGCTGATTGGCGGGGAGCCCGCCAATCAGCTGGAGGGCGCTTTAAATCTTGCAGGAGGGGAGGGAGAGGGCTGCGCGCCATCCCCTGTTTCTTTTGAAAAGCATGTAAAGCATCCCTTTAAATGCTTTTGGGAAGAAGTGGGGGGGCCTTTAAGGAAGGGGGCAGAGCCCTTAATAGCCCCAACTGTAGCTATGGGCCACCCCTGATCACCCTGCCCCGGACAGCCCAGGCTAGCCTGATCTCGTCAGATGTTGGGAGCTCAGCAGGGCTAGCCCTGATCAGTGTTTGGATGGGAGGCCACCAAGGAAGTCCAGGGTCATGATGCAGAGGCAGGCAACAGCAAACCATCTTTGTACGTCTCTTGCCTTGAAAACCCTATGGGGTCGCCATAACCCGGCTGTGATTTGATGGGGGTGAAATCCCTGCTTTTTTAAAAAAGGGGGAAATCAATGGTGAGTTTTCTGGCCCATGCCTTCAGCCAGAATTGGCCCTGATCGGGATGGGTAGCAAAGTGTTCAAAGCAGGAGGACCCAGTCCCTGCGTGGCCAAGCATTGAACTGGTGGGCTTATTCAACATCCGCAGAATCAAACCCCACCCTGGCTGGCTGGCTGGTGTTTGCTGGAGACTTGGTATCTGGAACACATTGCAATGTGGCTACAGCAGAGTCGCCTCCTTACTGAGCCCTTCAGCTCCAATCCGGCTGCTGGATCCAGATTCCCACTGGTCCCTCATGGTATGACCAGGCCAAGATGCGCTTCAAGCAGAGAGGCTCTGCTTTCCTCGGACGGTGGGCAGGCACTGACAATGAGGAAGTGGTTAAGTATGCGGACTCTAATCTGGGGGGAACCGGGTTTGATTCCCCACTCCTCCACTTGCAGCTGCTGGATGACCTTGGGCAAGCCATAGTTCTGGCACAGCTGTTCTTGAAAAAGAGCAGTTTCTGTCAGAGCTCTCTCAGAACACCCACCTCACAGGGGAGGGGGAGGGAAAGGAATTTGTAAGCCACTCTGAGACTCCCTTGGGTAGTGAAAGGCGGGGTATAAATCCAATCTCCTCCTCTTCCTCTTCTTCTTCTTCCCTTTTGTCTCTTGGAAACAAGAAAGGTGACCAGGCCTTTATGTGGAAAGTGGGTTGCTTCCTGGAAAAGCTTCTGAAGAAACTGTGGACTCTGCAGGGAATCAGGAGGCACTAAAGAGTGAGGGCTGCTATCACTAAACAGCAGCACTCACTTCTCCAGGAGACCTTTAATACATGAAGGAGGAGGAGGAGGAGAATATATACTCTGCCCTTCTCTTGGAGTCTCAGAACAGCTTACAATCTCCTTTCCCTCCCCCCCCCCGCAACAGACACCCTGTGGTAGGTGGGGCTGAGCGAGCTCTTTCGAGAACTACTCGTGAGAGAACAGCTCTGAAAGAACTGTGACCGACCCAAGATCACCCAGCCGGCGGCATGTGGAGGAGTGGAGAATCTTAACCACTACACCACTCTTAATCACTACACCAGACTGGCTCTGAACAGCCTGTACTGCTGACTTTCAAGGATTGGAAGAAGCTCATGGATTATGGTTGCCACGTCTCAGCTGGGAAATTCCCAGAGATTGGCGGGGGGCATTGAACCTGGGGAGGGGGAGGCTTGGGGAGGACAGGGACCTCAGTGGGGTACAACGCCATAACGTTCACCTGCCAGGGCAACTGATCGCTCTAAATCTGGAGATCAGTTGTAATTCCTGCAGATCTCCGGGGCTCCCCTGGGAGGAGTGCAGCCAGACTACTCTTAGACCCCTGCGTGGAGAGGGAGGAGCTTCAGAGGGGAGGGGGTCAGGTCACCTAGACTGTGCCGCTGCAAGCTGTCCACAGTGACCACGGCAAAGTCAGCCCGCCCTCGCCTCTCCCCCAGTTTCCTTTCATCCGTGTCAGAGGTGTGTTTTCAGTAGGTGACCAGGTAGGTGCTTTTTCTAAGCAAAACGAAGATGAAGGAAGAAACTGGTGCAGAGGGAAATGGAATCTTTCATCGTTTTGCCTGCGAAATGCGTAGGGGGTGTATAACGATTAAAGATTCTATTTCCCTCTGCACTGATCTTTATTTTGACTTGGTGCGCCCCCCCCCCCTTACTTCACTTTTTCCAAGCAGCCATTTTGTTTCCTTCATCTGTTGCCCATCATGCATCAGCGTAACCAAACCATCGTAGTGTAGGGCTGACATATCCTTAGTCCCAAGTGAGAAATGGGCTTTGGAAGGTTTCCTTGTATCGCGCATGGCATCCATGTATGCCTTTCTGTTGCAGCACAAGGGGTCGATGACGCTGAAGATCCTATACGACCCGCAAAATGCCCAGCACCGAAAGGCTCTGAATCAGAACTACGGAGTCAGAGTGCCTCTCATGAGTCAGCGAAAAATGGCTCCTGTAAGTACTCAAGATGTGTTTTCTTGCCCGATCGGTTGTACTCTCAAGTTGGTGGTTAAGTCCTTCCCCAGAACTCTTCAGTCAAATTTGCAGTCCCTGTGGGTTTTTCGGTCCAGAGCTCTAGCCCCAATGGTAGTTCTGGAAGATCAGTGCATGAAAAAAAGGGGGGACCACGGTGTATGTGAAACAAAAAACAAACAAAAAAAATCACCATGTCAAACAGCACCAAAGTCAAATCTTTTGCAAAAAAAATATTGTATTCAAAATTATTAATAAATCTGTGAATGTTATCAATCAATATCTGTGTCTCGGAACTTAATTATTAGTATCCAAAACTGCATCAAAAGTATAAAAACTAATTGCTCACAAGTGCCAAAACCACACTAGAATAATCAACACAGAAAGTCTTCACATTCAACCAGGGGTCATTTCGAGCAGGAGCTCGGGGGAGCTCAGCTCCAGGAGTTGGTGCCAGCCCCCAACCCCGGCGGGGGAATGCCTGCTTGTGTCATGGCTGCAGCAAAATGACCCCGTCCCCTGGAAAGGTCCTTGTTCCTCCGACCAGCCTTCTGAAGGCTTCAGCCACCACTGAAGCTATCCTCCCAGAATAGTGGTATTTCTGAAGCTTGGATTAGTAGCTGTCCCTTCTCTGCCAGCTCTCTCTTTCTCTCTCTCTTCCTTCCTTCCTTCCTTTCTCTCTCTCTCTTTCTTTCCCTTCTGACATACTTCCGGTGATGTCAGGTGGTTTAGCATATGCAAATAAGTTATGCTAATGAGTTATGCTAATGAGTTATGCTCCTGCACCTCTTTTTTTACAAAATGACTCTTGCATTCAAGTATGCATTTGCAACATCAGTCCAACAGTAAAGTTGAGAATGGTGAGACCAAAGAATGCAAAAAATGATTGCACTCAAAATTATCCAATGTGCGCTGTTTCCAAATCTTCCTCAGAAGTCACAGGCTTAGAATTTCACTGCGTCATCCATTGGGTCTTGAACCATTCAACCAGTAGACTTACAAAAACCATTCTTTATTTTTCTGCGACGTAAAATACCAGACGTTTTCTGGCTGACTGACTAAACAGGTGATGCATTGAAATTCTAAGCCTGCGACTTCTGAGGAAGAACTGGAAACAGCGCGTACCGAAACACTTGTCAAGTTATTTGCAGTTTTGTATCCGGTCTCTTTGGTCTCACCATTCTCAGCTTTACTGTTGGTCTGATGTTTCAACCCCATAGTTGAGTGTTATCCTTTCTGTGCTGATGATGCTAATGTGGTTTTGGCACTCGTGGGTCGTTATTTTTGATACTTTTGATGCAGTTTTGGATACTATTAATTAAGGTCCGAGACAGATATTCATTGATAACATTCATATAATTTATTGATAATTTTGAATGCAATAATTTTTTTGCAAAAGATTCAGCTTTGGTACTGTCTGACATGGTTTTTTTTTTTCGTTTTTTTTTCTAGCAAAACCATTGGCTGGATTCCTAAACTCATTCAAAAATATGTTTGGTTTCTCTGTGCTTGAGGGCTGTCAGTGGAATGTGTGAATGGACTCCTGATCCGCAGTGGCCCCTTCGCACGTGCAAGCTACCGTTTGATCTTGCAGATTCCTGAACATATGAAACCCCTTGCTCTTCTCTGTTTCAGTGGAGTCTCTGAGCTTTACCCATCTTCAGCTGTATGCGTACCGTAGCAGGCAAATCGTAGAGCAGTCAGAAAGACTGGGTCTTGGCAACCGTTTCAGATGATGCATGTTTTGGTGGATTTTGCAACAGACTGAAGGGCTTCATCCAGCCCAGTTTGAAATCAAAATATGCAAATCAGCACTGTTTATTTTATTTTTTTAAAGGCTAATTATGTTAATGACAAGCAACTTGAACATACAGTTTACCAGAGTTTGCAAAAAAATTATCCGCAAATTATATTAATTATGGGCCACTATAATATCCAAGTTAGCGCCATTTGTGAAAAATCTGAAATTATGTTAATTACCATCAACAGAAATATACAAATTAACAGTGTTAATTAAAATTGCATGCAAATTATGTTAATTGCAAGCAATTAAAACGTGCGGATTAGTGGCAGTTGTGAAAAACGTGAAATTATGTTAATTACATGTGGTTAAAATATGCAGATTAGCCGTGTTAATTAAAATGGCATGCAAATTATGTTAATTGTGTGCATCTTAGAGATACAAATGAGCTGCAGCCCTTTAAGAGCTTCCCGGCTGTAGATTTCTGGCATGGCCTGACACGTTGGCCGCCGCGGCCATAGAACACACGCTAAGCAAACGACCCAATGCAGTTGCCACACAGATAACTCTAAGTAATTGCGTGACCTGGGAGAAGCTTTCTACTCTTCCCATCTTCATAAGACCGCTGTGCAGAATTATACCGGCACTTCGGCCCCCATAAATAAATATATAATGCCATGTAAACTTAGAACTTCTTTATTTATTCATGGGGAAGAATTTAGTGCCCCGGCGATCACCAGTTTTTATGAGTTGCTGTCTTCCCTTTGCCTGTTCACCTAAGTTACTCCAATTGCTTCTTTCTCTGCTTCCAAGTTTCGTCCTCTGCATGTGCTTGTTCTGAATGCCTGCATGCGCCTACACATGTGCATGTCTGAATTAATCCAGAGGGAGTGCACGTATGTTTTGGAGATGATTCCAGGAAAACCGGTTTCTTTCTGTCGGAGCAAGCCGTAGGATGGATCGGAGAGGCATAAGCACTGAGAAAACCCTCCGTGCGCTTCAGGCCTCTGCTTGTTGTTTGTCACGACAAAGAAAATGATGATTTTTGGCACCGGCAGTGGAATTAGATTTAAACGAATTGACGTTCTGGTGCAGTAATTTAGAATGCGTTTGCTGCATTTATAAAAAAAAACTTACAAGAGACGATGGAGAATTAATAAGCTCCCCCCCCCCGCCTTCCAAATAAGAGAGCGAATAATTGGTGAGGTGGAGTTAAGTTAACAGATGAGAACGTTCCGACTCCTCTCAGCCTAGAAATGATAATGTGAAGGTCACCCCAATCCTGGATGACAAACAGAGGGCTTTCGGTTGGTAAACAAATTAATCTTTGGAAAGGTCACCATTTGTTTTACATTTTGCGTCCAGTCCCTGTCATCTGGAATCCAAGATTGACTGTCATTCCGCAAGGCGGCCGGCAGACGAAGCGGCTTGCGTCCATATCAGCATTCTCGGGTGGAACTTGGCGCCTGATTGGGATGCTATGGGTTGCTGGCTTACAGCTGTCGGCCGGCGAGAACGGAGGCCCGGCCCAGAATCCCAATCAGCGAGGCCGGCCGATTCCTCCCGGTGGAAGCTGGCCCCGTGCCCAAGAGTAAAATGTGCAGCCGTTCACGCCAGCAATTATCTTGCCTCCTTCCTTCTGTGCTGCTTCTGTTCGGTTTCCCGATGAACACATGTGGGGTTGACTGGCGTTGTACATCTCTTCTTACACGCACCTGCTGCGGCAGAGTTTTGACACAGGTGGGTTGTCAGGGAGAGCTTTTCGTAGGTTCGCTGTTAGAAAAAGTTTTGCAAGACTATAGAACAGGGGTGGCCAACCTTGCGTAACGTAAGAGCCACATAGAACAAACGTAAGAGCCACATAGTGATGTCTGAGAGCCGCAAGACAGGAACAAATATCACACACACGTTTTTATTTTTTTAAATATGCAAATTTGCTTTTTATTAACGTTAAATGGGACTGCCAAAAATAAAAACAAACGAGGAAAACCGGTTATTGATAATGATATTACTTGTTTGCTAATGATATTGAGAGAGAGAGAGAAAAAGAGAGAGATGGAAAGAAAGAATTAAAGAAGTGGAAAGAAAGAGAGAGAGAGAAAATAGGAAAGCAAATAGATGGGAGGGAGGAGGGAAGGAAAGAAGGAAGGAAGGAAGGAAGGAAGGAAGGAAGGAAGGAAGGAAGGAAGGAAGGGAGAAAGAGAGAAAAAGCATGCCTCCCCTTTGCTTCCCCAGCCGCCCTGCCAGGAGCCGCACAATATGTGTGAAAGAGCCGCATGTGGCTCCCGAGCCACAGGTTGGCCACCCCTGCTATAGAAGGAGGGAGTTTGTTTCCAAAATGGAGAGAGGGAACCAAAACAGACTGGTGTGGCACAAAGATGGGCAGCAGGCCAACCACAAAACGTTTGTTCTTTGCTACAGGAGTTCATTCCTTAACAGACTGTTTTTGAAGGTTTACACCGACACCGGGGTAGCCTCAGGGTTCGGGAATTGGGAATCTTGGGTCCGCGTTTTATCTCTGCCCAGAATTTACTGGGCCAACTCAGCCCTCCCACATACACACCTCAGTAATATTGGCTTACCTTATAGGATTGTTGAAAGTGTGTTGAAGGCTTGTTTAACAGACACCATGGACCACCAAAAAGACAAGTAAGAGAATTCAAGACCAAACCAAGCCTGAACTCTCCCTAGAAACTAAAATGACTAAACTGAGGCAATTGTACTTTGGTCACATCATGAGAAAACAAGACTTGCTGGAAAAGACAATAAAATAAAGGTTGAAGCGCTTGGGGCTCTTTAGCATGGAGAGATGATGGCTGAGGGGTGACATGATCAAGGTTTATAAGATTATGCATGGGATAGAGCAGGTGGAGAAAGAAGTACTTTTCTCACTTTCTCACAATGCAAGAACTCGTGGGCACTCCATGAAATTGCTGAGCAGTCGGGTTAGAACAGATAAAAGGAAGTCCTTCTTCACCCAAAGAGTGATTAACATGTGGAATTCCCTGCCACAGGAGGTGGTGGCAGCTACAAGCACGGACGGCTTCAAGAAGGAATTGGATAAACATATGGAGCAGAGGTCCATCAGTGGCTATTAGCCACAAGGTATGGATAGGAGCTCTCAGTCCGGGGCAAGTGATGCTCTGTATTCTTGGTGCTTGAGGGGGGGCAACAGTGGGAGGGCTTCTAGTGTTCTGGCCCCACTGCTGGACCTCCTGAGGGCACTTGGTGTTTTTGGCCACCGTGTGACACAGAGTGTTGGACTGGATGGGCCACTGGCCTGATCCAACATCGGCTTCTCTTATGTTCTCTTATGTTCTTACGCTGGAAAAAGCGGAAGGCAGTAGGAAAAGTGGAAATCCCAGCATGGTAGTCTAGGAAGCCACGAGGGCCCTCCCTTCGCAAGACCCGAGCAGGGCTGTTAATGACAGGATGTTTTGGAGGTCATTCATTCATAGGGTCGCCATAAATTGGGAGCCGCTTGACAGGAGTTAATGCGCCTGCGGGTGGGGGGCGCTGCATTGTTGTTGAGCAGCTGGAAATGCCTAAGAATAAGCTATGGGCTGAATCTAGACTCAGTGGGCAATTTCTCCCTTTCCACTGCAAACCCCACTCATGCTGTTCGGGGGGGGGGGTCCCTGTGCCCAAGGAACAACATTTCATGGAGCTCGGCGGGCTGCGGTCAAAGGAGAAGGCAGGAAAGTTCAGATGTAACCCTGTGATGTGTTGATCTCGACTAAGGCTTTGTACATATTGAGAGAACTTTCATACGTAAAGATTCCACTCCCCCCGCCCCAAAGCAAAAGCGTTTTCATAGGGTGTACCAAAGTTAAAGTTGTCTTTCCCTTTTTTATAGAAGTCACCCAGTACTAGAACTCAAGACTTTTGTCACAGATGGAAACCGCTCCTCTCTCTCTCTCTCTCTCTTGCACGCACTATATATTTTCCAAATGCCCGCAATTTTGGCGATATCGTTTCCACGGGCCACCGCTGAAATGAAATCATTATCCCGGCTAATTTATCAGTGTCACTAAAGAGGAACATCTCAAACAAGCCGTAAACTGGGAGCCAAATGTTCGGCTCACGCTTCCTCCTTGTCCATCAGCTGCTCAGCTGTGAAAGCAGGCGTGCTGGACGGTGGCGGCTGGTGATTTCCTGCGGCCCTCCCCGCTCGCTCTCTCTTTTTTAAAAAGATGATGCTGCCGGCCTTTTCCCTTCTCATCAAAACAGTTTTGCCTCGGTACCGTTTTGTTAACAGCAAAAAAAAAAAAAAAAAGCGACACAATGCACAGAAGAGAAAATCCACACTTCTAGTTGGTGGGGGGGGGGGGGGGGGAACGCCCGCTTTAAATTGCAGCATAGAAAAATAATTGTATTGAGTGGAATGTTTTTATTCACTAGAGGAATGCACTTCGGCAAGACTAATAGAATGGTTTTGTTTCGTGCACCTACTTAATTATACAGAGAATTACTTGAGACAAGTGGGGGGGGGGTGGGGGGATAATGTTCCAGGCTTATTACACAGAACAAATCTTTGCCATCCGTCTAGATGCAGAGCTTAGCTCTAATCTGTGAAAATCACGCCCGGACATCTCGGAATCATCGTGATGGGATTCGGCTGACAGTTTTGGCCAGGGATCCTGGAGGTTTTTTGCCATCTTCTAGGCATGGGACAAGGAACACTGGGTGTGTGTGCAGGGGAGGTCTTTGTGAATTTCCTGCAGTTCAGGGGGTTGGACTAGATGACCCTGGAGGTCCCTTCCAACTCTCTGATCCAGGGCTGCGATGCAGAGGCAGGCAATGGCAAAGCACCTTCGTCCATCTCTTGCCTTGAAAACCTTATGTGGTTGTCATACGTCCTCTGAGACTTGATGGCACTTTCCACCTCCACTTTCTGGAACTGGTTATTGCCGTATTAAGCACGAGGGTGGGGAAGATCGGTAAGGTGCTGTCTGTCCCCTCCTCCATCCCTTATGGCACGTCCCTCTTTTCTCCTGACAGCATTTGGCTGCAGCCATGGTTTTGCTGCTGATGAAAGATATCTCAGTTGTGGAGATAATTGATGGGCCTTTGATGGCCAAGATCAACACCACCTCTGTATTATTTTTTTCTTGGTTTGCAGAGGTGTAAATTGACAGCTGAGACTGGATCCACAGTTGCAGCACAGAGTAGACAAAAAGCATCAGACTAAAGTATGTGGTTGCCGCCATTCCCTTAAGGGGATAAGTCCTGTGCCCTGAGCAAGTGAGATTCCCCAGGCCGTCACCACGGAGATCTGAGCAGGCAGGTTTGAGAGTGACGCTGGCCCAAATGTCAAAGTAACGGTCTGTGACAAAGAATGAGTTTTGTAAAGCTAAACTTGAGTCCAGTAGCCCCTTAGAGACCAAGATTTTGGGGACTCAAGCTTTGACTCTCGAAACCCCGTACCCTGAAAATCCTGTTGTTCCATAAGAGGCTCCTGGATTCAAATCTAGCTGTGCTGATGCAGACCAGCACAACGACCCTCGGGTACTATTTTCCTTCAGCGATAGTTTCCTTTTCACCGTCCCTCGTAGTCAGCGTAGTTCCTTGCAAAAGGCCCCAGTTGTTGGGGTTTTTTTCCCCATATTTATTTGATTATTTATTGCATAGGTGACATCGCAAGACGTTGATTGGATTTTAATTAACTCTTCGTTTAGATTATAGAAGCCGCTGACAGACGACAAGCGGGGGCAGCGTGTCTGGAAAGCAGTAAAATCTCGAGCTCGTACTGTTTTCTTTATTAAGCCATAATGAAATTATTCCGAGCAGAAAGGGTGTTTATTATTTAGCCACGCGTGAGCCAAGAGCGCCGCTCTGTGCTGCAGCAGCCCCGAGTCTTGGCGGCGGACGGCGGGCACCTCCTTTGTTGTCTCCTCAGGTGTCTCCTCAGAAGGTCGCCAAGGGCATCACGGTGGGCAACCTCTCGGTGGCTCCGCCTTCCTTCCATTTGAAGAGTTCCTGCTCGGTGTTGCCTCTGACCAAAATGGATGCTCAGAAAGGTCAGGCCCCGCTGCCCGCTCCCCCAGCTGGGTCTATTTTGTCATACTTCTTTGGGGGGGGGGGCTCATACATTATGGTGGACGTACATCCCTGCAGCAAGATTCAAAGTCCAGTAGCCCCTTGAAGAGCAACAAGATGTTGAGGGTATAAGATGGCCCGCACTAGCCTGATTTTTGTTAGCTCTCGGAAGCTGAGCAGGATTGGCCCTGGATAGTCGTCAGGCGGGAGGCTGCAGAGGAAGCCCAGGGTTGCTACTCAGAGGCAGGAAATGGCAAAACACCTCAGTTAGTCCGCCCTGACCTGGAGAGCGCAGGCGGGCCCGATCTCGTCAGGTTTCGGAAGCTAAGCAGGGTCAGCCTTGGTCAGTAGTTGCACGGGAGACAAGGAAGTCCAGAGTTGCTACACAGCGGCAAGCAGTCATGGCCAGGGGTCCGTTGGAGCGGGAGCACACAGGAGCGCAGCTCTGGGAGTGAGGAGCCCAGGGGGCGGGCACATGACCAAGCCCCGCCCCCTCCTCGGCTTCCCCGAGCAGTGCAGAGGCGCAGCGCCCCGGGGAAAGCCCTGCTAGGGTCTTTATTGTTTTTAATGTTTTGTTTTAATATTGATAATTTTATCATTGTTCCTTTTATGACTGTGTGCTGCTTTTCCAGAGACTTGCTCAAGGTGGCATAGAAATTTTCTAAGTATACCATTTTTTATCTGGGCACATAAGTACTGGAGAAATTTCACCAACCCTTCAGCAGCTTCCACCCCATCCGTTTGGTGTAGTGGTCAGGAGTTGGACTCTAATCTGGGAGAACCGGGTTTGATTCCCCACTCCTCCACATGCAGCTGCTGGTGTGACCTTGGGCCAGTCACAAGTTCTCTCAGAGCTGTTCTCTCATGAGCAGTTCTCAAAAGACCTCTCTCAGCCCCACCTACCTCACAGGGTGTCTTGTTGTGGGGAGGGGAAGGGGAAGGGAAAGGGATGGGTGGTGCACCTGTCCTGGGTATCTCAAGTCTACTTGAAACCTGGTGGTTTCAAGGGAGCAGGAAGAGAATGAGGGTGTGTTCTTTACGCCTATTTTTATTGCACAAAGTATTGGATGGGGAAGGGAATGGAGGAAGAGCAGGTCAGTTTCACTCACCTGTGGAGTGGAGCCTGAGGGGTGGGGGTTGCCTTCTGACACACGTCCAGTATGTTAGGGGGTGTGGCATATGCAAATGAGTTATGCTAATGAGCTGCTGCACCTCTTTTTCTATGAAATGACCCCTGGTCATGGCAAACTATCTCTGTCGGCTGCCTTGAAAACCCCTTGAAGGGTTGCTACGAGTCAGCTGTGACTTAACGGCAATTCCAGCACCAAGCTTTTGAGAGGCAAAGCTCCTTTCATCAGATGATATTGCTGTTGCTGTTGTTGTTTCCACCAACACCACCAACACCACCACTACTACTGCGGCAACTACTTCTTATTCAATTTATGAATTGTCCCATCCCTGTAAAAACAGGGCTCTGAGTGACATACATCAACGATAAAACAATAGGTAAAACCATACGACAATCCAAATATACAGTTAAACATGTCCTGAAAGAACCTCAAATCCAAGATGGTGCCCTAATAAATCTTGTTCCCATACTGGACTGCGCCGCCCCCCCGTGGGCAGGGCAGGAGGAGGGAAACAGATGAAACAAGGAGGAAGGGGGGAGGGTGCCAGGGATGATCAGACCATCGCTGTCCTCAACTAAAAACCCACCGGAATCTCTCTGCCTTCCAGGCCCTGTGGAATTGCATTAAATCCCTCAGGGCCCAGATGGTATTTAGCAGAGAGTTCCACCAGGTGGGGGCCAGGACTGAGAAGGCCCCGGCCCTAGTCAAGGACAGCCGGGCAAGTCGGAATGTATGGATACCCCCGAGCCCTTTTGTTCCGGTGGGAAGGTGGGAGGGGTGTTGCCAAGAATAAATCCAGTTTTAATAGTGACCCACTTTAAGTAGGAGCAAACGGGCCAAGGTGTCCCCACACCAGCCTTCAAGCACTGGGGGGAGGGGCAAGGAAGGAGAAGAGAGTCTGGGTAAGCAAGAGGGGGAGGGGTTGACTTCCTGGCTCCTCCAGTCGCCTGCCGGATGGCTGGAGAGTCTTTCCATCTTTTCCCAGGCCATTTCCCAGCTCAGAAAGATAAGATGGGGAGAGCGTCAGGTAGACGGGGCATATCGGCAAGACAGTGGTCCACCCTTTCACCTCTTCCTGCCTTTGAGCCCTAAATAACAGCAGTCCTTAGAAGTGATATTGGCAAGAGGCCCTCCCGATACCGCCATCCCCCAGGTTTCGGGTTGGGAAGTTCGACCGCCCCGATGCCCTCAGTAACCTGTCAAATCTGCCTTCCCCCCCATCAAGGGATTCTGAGTCTGATCGAAAGGGGTCTGATCCCGCGTGCTGCCAGGATCACTCTCGAGGAGCCCCTCGTTCTACCCAGGCCCGCTCCCCTCCATGAATTTCACACCAAGCACGAGAAACGAATGGCAGGTAGGGACAGAGAGACGCTGCAGGTGGTGCAGACATAAAAACCTGTCGCCGCCACTGGGTCAGCTTTGTCAGTCTCTCCATTTTGCTAATGTAGTCGATGCTCCCTCTCAGCTGCAGAGTCCTGTGAGCAAAAATCCTACTTTGTGAGCTGCTGACACCAAAGCTGTGAGCGAACAATTTGGCTACGGCATGAATTAGTTTGCTCTGGAGCCCTCCTTCCGGAGCTAAGACAAAAACCTGTGTGCTGGAGGCTAAAAAAACCTGTCAACTAGCTCACACTAACTCAGCTTAGAGGGAACCCTGGTTGTGGTGATGTCTGAGGGCCAATCGAAACATTACGTCTGCCACAGGTCAGGTCAAAGTTCCCCGACCTGTTTTACAGGCAGGCAGGATGACGGGAACCAACATTCCCAAGTGCTCCGAGGTCCGATTGCTTGGGAGCCTGGCATGGGGTGGTGGAGGGAAGAGCTTCAGCCTCACAGTGTATGGGGGGACATGGCACATGAGGGGGGGGGGGACTGAAGCTCATCAGAACCAAAGAGCGCTTGATGGCCAAGTTCAGCCCCAGCATCAAAGGACCCGGAAACATTCGTTCCCTGAAGTAATGTCTGAATGTTAACCCTTGACTCGGGGCAGACAAAACGTCTACTTTTAATAGTGGCTGTTTCGCGGTGTTCTCTTGCGCGGACTCTAATCTGGGAGAACCGGGTCTGACTCCCCACTTCGCCACATGCGGCCAGCCGGGTGACCTTGGGTCAGTCACGAGTTCTCTCGGAGCCGTTCTCTCAAGAGCAGTTCTCTCTCAGCCCCACCCACCTCGCAGGGCGTCTGTTGTGGGGAGGGGAAGAGAAAGGAGACTGTAAGCCGCTCTGAGACTCCGAGTGAAGGGTGGGGCATAAATCCAATCTCCTCCTCCTCTTCTTCTTCTTCTTCTCTGCCTCCCTGCCTTAGATATGTTGGGGTTGGCCCAGGCTCCGCCATTCTGCCTTTGCAAATGGTCGGGCTACTGGCCACTTCAGCCTGCCACGGCTCAGCTTCCCAGAATCCTGTGGTGTTCTCCAGCATCCGAGGGCAGTAATAGCTGTGCCTGTCTTGCCTCTTCGCCCTCTGAGCCAGTGTGGGGCAGCGGTTAGAGTGTCTGAGAGACTCAGGCTTGAATCCCCACTCTGCCCCAGAAGCTCATGGGTGACCTCAGGCCAGTGGCATACTCTCAGCCTAATCTGCCTCACAGGGTTGTTGTGAAGGTAAAATGGAAGGGAGGATTACGTCGTAAACGCAGAGAGAGCCAGTGTGGTGTAGTGGTCAGGAGTGTGGACTCTAATCTGGGAGAATCAAGTTTGATTCCCCACTCCTCCACGTGCAGCTGCTGGGGTGACCTTGGGTCAGTCACAAGTTCTCTCAGAGCTGTTCTCTCAGCAGTAGTCCTGGAAAGAGCCCTCTCAGCCCCACCTCCCTCACAGGGTGTCTGTTGTTCGGAGGGGAAAGGAAAGGAGATTGGAAGCGGCTCTGAGTCTCCTTCAGGTAATGAAGGGCAGAGTGTAAATCCAATCTCCTCTTCTTCTAAACGGCTCTGGGTTCCCCCTGGGGAGAAAATGATATCAAAACAAATAAAAATTTATAGCAGACGATCCTGTAGCAGTGCCATCCTGCTTGTGTCAAAACTGCCCTCTGTCCTCCTAGAGGGAAGCGCGGGGAGCAAGAAGGCGGAGGCGCACCTCGGCCCCCCCCGGAGCCGCACGAGCAAAGGCAGCAAAGGCACCAAGGGCAGCATCGCCCCGCCCCCCTCCTGCATCTCCGTGGTGTCCCTCCGGAAACCCAAGCTTGTCCCGGCCATCCAGACGCGGGAGTCGGCCATTAACCGGATCTGCAGGCCAAAGGTATGGTGCCGTTACTGGGAACGATTTCCCTCCTGTACACGGTGGATTTTTTGCATCGTGCCCCGTAACTCCACATTTCAGGTATGGGGGACTTGGGGCACAGCCCTTTGCAGGTCAGCACTTGCATTCCAGTCTGGTGTAGTGGTTAAGAGTGTGGACTCTTACCTGGGAGAACCGGGTTTGATTCCCCACTCCTCCACATGTAGCTGCTGGTGTGACTTTGGGTAAGTCACAAGTTCTTTCAGAGCTGTTCTCTCAAGGGCAGTCCTCGAGAGAGCTCTCTCAGCCCCACCTGCCTCACAGGGTGTCTGTTGTGGGGAGGGGAAGGGAAAGGAGATTGTAAGCCGCTCTTAGACTCCTTTGAGTAGTGAAGGGTGGGGTATAAATCCAGTCTCCTCCTCCTCCTCCTCCTTCTTCTTCCATAAGCCTTTCTCTCAGTTCACCATGCGCCGGATTGCACCACCATTCTCTGGGTCGTGCCTCCAATCCAGAGCTCCGAGTGGACTCCAAGCCCGGGGCTGGGGCTGCCCCCTACTGAGTATGGAGCTCCCTCTGCAGACCGGGGCGCTCCGTGCGTCTTTCAGCTGTCCCATCATGACCTGGTCAGATTGGCGTTTTCAGGGCACGAGCTGGCAAATATCGATCTCCCTGAATCGACCCCTGTGAAGCTCCCTGAGTCGGGGCCTCCTCTTCTTCCTCCTTCTCCCCACAGGGGGTTCCCATCTTCCTCCAGCCCCGTCAAAAATGACTGGAGTACAGCAGGCTTCTCCTTTAATTGTAGCAGTTGTCTTTTGCAGAAGTTCCTGGTCAAAAGCTCCACATTGAAGCAAGGGGCCTGTTGGCCAAACCTCATGCCCTCCTTGGCGTTTGCCTCAGGTGGGTCTGCTCCTGGGGGCGGATCCCTGCCCAGAGTTCTTTAGCCGCTGTTACCTGTCGCTGTTAGACCCTGAGGCACCTGTGCCCCCCCTGCCCCAATGTCCCTACAGGCTTCCTGTTTCCCCCAGCCCCCTGGCGGGATATCCTGCTTCTGGGCTTCCTGCCAGTGCTGGGTAACTGACCCTTTGCCCCTGACTTCCTCCAGCTGATGCCTGTGAACTGCTTCCTCCCTGCTGTGTCTACTTTCTGGATCTTTCCTCTACTCCCAAGAAGGACATGGTTCCAGAGTTGTTCTTTTCTGGCGCTAGCCACCTTTCCCCCTTCCTACCCCTCAGTAACTCTGGGGAGACCTGTTTTGACTCTCCCTCATCTACACCCTCTTAGGACTGCCCTGGGCTCCCCTGTCCCCCAACTTGGGGTGCCAAAGAAACAAAGAAGCTGGTCCGTCTTTGCAATGACAGTCCACGCACGTTGCATCACTATTTGGCAAATTCTGGATTCAGAGTTTCAGTGAATTGGGGGCTGTCACCCCACCCCCCCAGCACTGTTCCCTCTAAGCTGAGCTAGTGTGAGCTAGCGCACAGTTTTTTAGCCTCCAGCTCACACATTTTTGTCTTAGCTCAGGAAGGATGGCTCCAGAGCAAACTAATTGATGCAGCAGCCAAATCGCATGCTCTCAACTTTAATGCCAGTAGCTCAAAAAGTAGAATTTTTGCTCACAACACTCCACAGCTTAGAGGGAACATTGCCCCCCAGCCTAACCTACCTCACAGGGTTGTTGTGAGGATAAAATGGAGGCGAGGACAAGGCTGTAAGCGACTTTGGGAAAGGAGACAGGGTACAAATGCAGCAGATAAATAACATATTGGGAGAGGAGGTCTCCACTGCTCATTTTGCAACAAACATGGATTCCTTCTTTTTCCGCAGACGCCGCAAATGACCAGCGCTCAAGCTTCCCAGAATCTGGCTGTGGAATTTGATGTGCTGATTCGCAAGGGAAACCTAGACCAGGAGGCTTGTGATCTTGTAGCATTCAAGCAGCACTGCTGCTTGTTCTGGGGGAGTGCCCTTTCTTTCTTAGAACGCGTTGCCAAACTTCTGAAAGATTACGCCGTGCCCTCGGCCGTTGTCAAGGGCAAGAAGGTGATGGAGCTCCTCCTGGATTTCGAATTTCGCCAGAGGCCGACCAGGGAGGAACTCCTCTCCGTGCTCAAGAACCATGCAGCAGTCCGGAAGCTCTTAAACCGACCCGGCCAGAGGTACAAAGGTCAGAACGGCACCGAAGCGGCAGCCACCAAGATCCAGGCCACGTGGCGGTGTTACAGGCTCCGGAAGGCCTACATCAATTTCCGGCGGAGGCAGTGGGCCTCCGGCGTGGTGGCCATTTCGTGGCTGGTGCGCATGCACATGTGCCGGCTCCGGAAGAACCTGCGGGAATCGCGGCAGAAACACCGGGAGAATTTCTGCATCCGGGCCAAGGTGGGCAGTGCTGCCAGCTGTTCCAGGCGGGCTCCTTTTCCAAACACCCTCCGCTTGAGCCGTCGCAGTAAAACATTTCTCTCTCTTTCTTTTTCCTGTCTAACTATGCATAGGTCTGAGCACCCACCATGCTTCATCCTTCCCCAGATGTGTAGC
Organism: Lepidodactylus listeri; assembly: GCA_029233225.1. Taxonomy (NCBI): domain Eukaryota; kingdom Metazoa; phylum Chordata; class Lepidosauria; order Squamata; family Gekkonidae; genus Lepidodactylus; species Lepidodactylus listeri. The sequence continues at coordinate 4,388,965 of JARCFY010000021.1, read as the reverse complement.
CTTTTTGTGGCTACAATTTTCTTCTTTCTCCTTCCCTGTGAAGTTGGCAGTTTTTCTTTAGGCTTTCACTTGGCTTATCCTTTTGTCAGAAAAACATTCAGTGTTTTAAGTCACTGACGCTGTAAACGAGTCGTTACGGCAAACCTGGAGTTGGATCTGACAATAGATGGAGCCAACAATTGCCAGGTTTTCCCTTATTTCCCATGTAATGGGTGACCCTTAGGCAGTGAAGCTCTGTATTCTTGGTGCTTGGGGGGGCAACAGTGGGAGGGGTTCTGGAGTTCTGGCCCCGCTGCTGGACCTTCTGAGGGCACCTGGTATTTTTGGCCTCTGTGTGTGACACAGAGTGATGGACTTGATGAGCCACTGGCCTGATCCAACGTGGCTTCTCTTACATTCTTATGTCTGGGGCAGTGACGCTCTGTCTTGTTGCTTGGGGGCCAACAGTGGGAGGGCTTCTGGTGTCCTGGCCATGCTGGTGGACCTCCTGATGGTACTTGGGTTTTGGCCACTGTGTGACACAGAGTGTTGGACTGGATGGGCCACTGGCCTGATCCAACATTGGCTTCTCTTACGTTCTTATGTCTGGGGCAGTGGTGCTCTGTATCCTCGGTGCTCGGAGGGGCAGCAGTGGGAGGGCTTCTGGAGTTCTGGCCCTGCTGCTGGACCTCCTGATGGCAACTGGGTTTTGGCCACTGTGTCACACAGAGAGTTGGACTGGATGGGCCACTGGCCTGATCCAACATGGCTTCTCTTATATTCTTAGGAAGGGTATCTGCCAAGCACCAGGGTTTCTGTGGGGCCAGACCTTTTGCCCATGTGCCCTCCCCCCATCTCTTTGGAGCTCCACCCACAATCCCTGCCGCACACACTTCCTAGGATCACTGTCTTGGGGAAAGATAAAGACGGATAGCCGTGTTTGTCTGTTTGTAGCAGGAGACAAGAGCCAGAATCCAGCAGCACCTTAAAGACTAACACCATTTGGGGCAGGGGAGGAGCTTCCGTGAGTCACTGCCCACTTCTTCAGATCTGTAGTGACTCACACGAAAGCTCCTACCCTGCTATGAATCTTCTTAGTCTTTACGGTGCTCCTGGACTCTTACTTTTTTCTACAGTCTTGGGGAAGGGTGTGCAGGTGTTGCAGAACAGTGGTACGCCCAGCAGTGCACCACTGAAGAAAGGGCATACTGGAGGATTCATGGGCAGAGGAAGGGGGTGGGGTGGGGTGGGAAGGGAAGTGCCAGTGGGGAGGGGGCTGGTCTTGGGCAGAGGAGGGGAAGGGGCCCCTCCAAACCTGGAGACAGCTTTGTGTCATTATGTCATTCTTTCATCCCCTGCCGTGGGGGGACGGATGGACGGACACAGTGCAGGACTGCCATTTCTGGCGGCAGCCCTCTGCGAGCCTTCGCCTTGAGGTCCAGGCTATTCCCCCGCATCTACTTCGTCTGTCTCTCTGTCCCTTCCTCCCCCACGCTCCTTACACCTTTTCTGTGCACTTGATTTGTTACAGAGGGGCAAGAGAAGAATCGGTCGTCTCTGTGGCAGTCCCTACTTTGTCAGAAAGTACTTAAGTTTGCAGACAGGCTTTTAATTAGTGCTCACCATTTCATTTATGTTTGCTTTCTCTCTCTCTCTCTCTCTCTCTCTCTCTCTTTTTCATTCATATTCTGTTAATTAAGTGATCAGCCTCTAATCTTCCCCTGCCAGTAGCTTCATGTAGCCATCTAATTAAATTAATTGGGGAAGATGTTTTAAGTATGTGATTAAATCAATTAATATAATTTATGCCTGGCTTAACTGTACAGTGGGAAAAGGGGGGCTGGGGGGGCAGTGGAAGTTTGACTGGCTGGTATCTGCGGCAGTTCCCCCCACCCCACCTCACCCCACCCCCGTCACTGATCAATGCCTTCCCTTGATTTCCAGCATCTGGCCGCCAACTGGAATCGCATCAGGACCTCTAAGAGGACCGTTATCCATATCCCGTCATTAGGTAGAGCACTTCTTTTGTGTGTGTGTGTGTGTCTCTGGATCTTTCAGCAACCTCTATTACCCACCACATTACGACTCCTTGATTGAGTTCAGGGAAGGCCCTTGTTTTATTCAAATTGGTCTCGGCAGGAAAATGTTGTCGACATGATGCGAGTAATAACGCAGGGCCTTCGCTCGAAACGGCGTTTAATTTGGGGATTAAGCAAATAAAGTCATTATGTAGAGGCCGCTATTCAGCCGAGAGGTGATTTGCTGTAATTCGCTTTCATCTGTATGAAATGAACTAAAAAGTTGTATTTCTCCCTCCCTCCCCCCCTTTTCCTCTTCCTTCCTTCCCTCCCTCTCCTCGAAATAACAGATAATGTTTCCAGTCTTCTTTAATGACAGTGGGGCGGGGGGGACACACACACACATACACACACACGGGCTCGCCTGCTTTGTTGCTATTACGCCAATAAGCCGGGACGTTGCTCGCGCCCTGTTTTTAATCAAATGTGCAGTCAAAATGATAAGCTGCATTCTCTGAAATTATTTAGTTCTAATTACGAGCAGATGGGATGCTTTATTTCCACCTTGGGCGCCTGAGCAAAAGGAAATGCTGTGTGCACAAGAATAATTAAGAAGTTGAATAGTGGGGTTTTTTTGCGCTTAAATAATCTGCAGTTTCGTGTTAATTAGCACTAATGTAATTATTTAATTACATTTATGAATTGGGGGGCTTACAAGTCGCTTTCCTGCAAAGTGGAGGGGGGGACACTTAGGTGTTCTGTCCCCCCCGTCCCCCCGTCCCCCAAGCAGCAGTGCCATTTCTAGGAAATGGTGGAAACGCTGTGAAAACATGAGCCGTGGTCCCAGATTCAAAACAAAAAGGATTTCATAAAGCAATATTGGTTTTGTTCGAAAGAGCGAAAACTGTGAAGGAGGTTTCAGGCGCCTCTCTTTCATTTATACCCAGGGGTCATTTCGAGCAAGAGCTCGGGGGAGCTCAGCTCCAGGAGTTGGTGCCAGCCACCCCACCCCCCACGGGGGAATGCCTGCTTGTGTCCTGGCTGCAGCAAAATGACCCCGTCCCCTGGGAAGGTCCTTGTTCCTCCGACCAGCCTTCTGAAGGCTTCGGCCACCACTGAAGCTATCCTCCCAGAATAGTGGTATTTCTGAGGCTTGGATTAGTAGCTGTCCCCTCTCTGCCAGCTGTCCCCCCTTATTTCTTGCCTTCTGACATACTTCTGGTGATGTCAGGTGGTGTAGCATATGCAAATAAGTTTTGCTAATGAGTTATGCTAATGAGCTCCTGCACCTCTTTTTCTACGAAATGACCCCTGTTTCTACCTCTTTGCTCCTGTGATTTATGGAAGTGAAAGGTTTGCCTGGCAGGACCTTGACCCGCGAAAGTCCACCGCCGTGAATGCGCAGTACCACATAGCTGTGCATGTGCTGATTCTAAGGGCACCACTTGCAAATTTTTATTTAGACGAGGTTTTTCAGATCTCACGTGAATTGTTTTTCTTGCTTCCATCATGTAGTAGAGAACTTTTCCATCTTGATGTGTGTATGTGTTTTAAAATCTGAATACTTTTAACCCTGACAGAAAATGGAGTAGGCCGGAAAAGCAAACTTTATTTAGATCTTTAAAAATCAAGGATTCATTTAGGCATCCCTTCTAATCCTTTGATATTCTAACTTCTTCTTTCTTCTACCAAAACATATACATTTCAAAATTTATAGCTATATATTTATTTAAAACCTTTATATGCTGCCGCTTCGGAGACTTGCTCTGAATTTTTTTTTTTTTACAAATTATGCAAAGATTTTGAAGACGAGCTATAAAGAAATGTTTTGTGGTCCATCTTTTCCAGAGATGTTTGGTAGAAAATAAGGGTGTTGTTCCAAAGAGGATCTTTTGAGTTATACCACATGTTTTAACGCAAAGTTTTAAGTGGGGTCATAATTGGCATTTTTTGTGGAAATATATGTTCAGTCTGATTCTATATATATTTTTCCCTTCAGAAACGTCCCTGTGAATTCAGTGGGGCCGAATTCCCTAATAGGTGTATTTTGGATTGCTGCCTATGGCATGAATTTTTACCTCTTTACAATAATTTTCGGCTGTGCTTTCTCGTTTTTTCTGTACTGCTAGCAGTAAATTTATAAAATAACAGGCAAAAGTCCATTAAATCGCTTTTTTAAAAACCCTCAAAACCAAGATACCAATCAGGCCAATGCAAAGTGAGTATTGTGTTTATTTAAATTGTTTTCATTTTTTACCCTTAGGGTACAAAACTCAATCCATAAACAGCTACTGGAAATCAAGCCCCATCCATTCCTGTGCACACACTTTAAGGTCAGAGGGCGGCTGTGTGGTTCCGCAGTATAACAGTGAGGTTTGAGTCCAGCAGCACCACTGAGAACAAGATTTTCAGGGTATGTGCTCTTGCAAGTTGACCCGTGAAAGCTTATAACCCCAAAATCTTGTGGGTCTCAAAGGTGCTACTGGACTCGAATCAGCATGTTGTCAGGTTCTCTGTGACCACAAATGCTTTGGTTAAGACATTCTGACCTCTGTGCTAGCATGTTGCATTCCTGGGATGTTATTCCAGTGGCTGCAGGTATTTTAGACTGGGATGCCAGCAGATCGTGCATTTCGTCTTATATAAAGGTAGACCTAAACCGGGGCATCTGTTTTATCGCCTATTACTGTCCTGGCATTGTTCCCCTCTGAGAAAGATAAATTATTAGTATGATTTTTTAGACTGAATGTGTTAAGTGGTAATTAAAAAAAAATAAAAGCATTCAAGATGTCTTTCCTTGATAAGTGCTGATCTTCGGAATGGGAATCTTGGGGAATCTGGATTATTGAAGAATTAAACAAGAAGGACCCAAGAAACCTTAAAGGAATACAACAAATATTAACTAATCTAAGACAATGAGAAATGCCAAATATGTGCTATGTTGTAATGTATTTTGAGATGGTCAGCACATATTTGGTTTTTTTTCACTGTCAAACTTGGATTAATTGACAATATATTGTATTCCTTTTAAGGTTTTTTATGTCTTCTTGTTTGATTTTTCAATAATTAGGTTTCCTTTCTTCTCCGTTTCTTTTTTCTTTGTTACCTAATTCCCGAGTGTCAAAGAATAGAGTCTTAAATATTAACATAATATTTTCCACCAGTCCAGGGGATACGTCCCGTTTTCTGGAGCTGGATAATTGGAGGGATGTCTTTTTTTTAAAAAAAAAAAAAGACACCTCAGGGATGAAAATTGTGTGTATGTCTTTACAGGACATTTTACTAATATAAACCTTTCAAACTGACAAACTCAAATGACATTTTTAATTAGTTGAGGAGGTGATTAATTTTTCTCCAGCCATACTTCATAGTCAGTTGACCTGGATGGCGAAACTCAAAAGGAACTGGAACTCAGAGGCTTGTGAAAATGGTCTTTTTTCACATCAGAGCTCCATTTCATTTGCAGTAATTTGCATGGTGTAGTCGTTAGCGTGTCAGACTAGGATGTGTGAGACCTGGGTTCGAATCTCCACTCTGCCATGGAGGCTCGCTGGGGGACCTTGGGCCAGTTGCACTCTCTCAGCCTAGTCTACCTCACAGAGTTGTTGTGAGAATAAAATGGAGGAGAGAAGAATGTTGTAAACTGTTTTGGGTTTCTGTTGGGGGAGGGAGAAAGATGGGATATAAAGGCAGCTAAGTAAATAATACCAAAGCACAAACATGTCGCTTGCAGTGATTTCGGAAGAATTTCGGATGGTTTTGACGTTGTTTTGCTGCTTTGTTTTGTTTTTAAATGAGAGAAATTTGGGGCTGTTTTTAATCTGCTGCCTTGCCAAGTTGCTGCATCCTCTTTTCTGCTGACCTCACCACCACCAGGAAATCTTCCAGCTACGTGGGACTAGTTTTAAGCTTGCTAAGTAAATACATTAAAAGAATACAATTCTGCCAATTGAGACATATCTTCCCCTTTCTTAATTTAATTTACGATTAAAAAAAAAATTAACACTGGCTTTGTAATTGCAATGAGACATTCTGCTGCACAGTTGCCCAGCCATTTTCATTGGGAAAGGGATCCTTCCTAATCTGAAACCTGGGCTATTTTGGTACATCTATATATATAAAAGAAAGTCCCCTCACTGTAAAATCAATGCCCAGGCCAAACCGGTGGACCTAGAAACACCAAATTCGGGGAGAGTGCTCCTGCCATGGTGTAGGTGCTCACTAAGAAGGGATTTTTAGAAATCCAACCCCTAAGTGGGTCAAAAGGGGGAAAATGGGCTCCCCCCATTGATTGCTATGAGGCTGCCAGACTGCTGCCTACTTGCACCCCCCACTCTCCGATTGGTCAGCTGCAGAGCTCAGCATTCTGAGGTAAAAAAAACAGTTACAGGAGACTGCAGAGAGCTAACAGCAGTTGAGGAGATCAGGATTGCCTTAGCCCTGCTGCTGGTCCAGCCTCCCTGATGCCTTTAAGCCATAAGGGAGCCCACCCCAGCAGTAACCCCTTGGTGATCCTGCCAGCCCCGCCTCCACAGTGGCTTCTAATACTCCTCCCCCCTCCCCCTCCTACACTGGACAGGCAGCTGCCTGTCAGGTGTAGGAGAGGAGGTGGGATGCTTACAGCAAAACAATCCAGGAACACAAGTAGAGAAACCATCACTTTTGTGGAAGGTGGCAGGAGTTGACTTAACAGACTGCTTCTTAAATGGACAGTTCTATGTTGCCTGCTCCAGAGTGAGCTCACCAAGCAGCCTGGTGATCTTAGCACCTGAGGGCAGAACTACCAATGTGGTCTACAGAAAGGTCCTTCAGTGGAGAAAAAAAAAAGTACGTTATGTCTTACTTTTTTACACTACAGTCTTCTCCATTAGGATTCCTACAACAAATCTTACATTTCAAACTTCACATCATCAGTATTATAATTGGACAAGAGGGGAACCTGTGATACTCACGGGGGAGGGAGTTCTCCTGCCCTCCACTGTCTCCCCCGTCAACCCGACGGCGGTGCGATGAGGCCCAAGGCTCGCCGAGCCCCCTCCCCCTCCCCCATTCAGCAGACAGTGGCGCAGCAAGGCCCGAGGCCCACCAAACTGCCTCCCTCCTCCCTGTTCAGCAAGTGGCGGCACAGCAAGGCCTGAGGCCCACTGAGCCACCTCCCACCCCCTTCCCAACAGCGGCCAAAGTGTTCTCTGCACATGCGCAGAGAACGCTTTTACTTTTGGGGGATTTAAATATCCCCCCCAAAAGTTTTTTTTTACTTTTAGGATTTTTGTGCACACCTGGGAAGTCCCCCAAGTGTCCAGAAAAATCTCCCTGCCCCCCAGGTGCCCCCCCTGCGTGGATTTAGGCATCCGCATGCTGGGGGCGTCTTGGGAATTAGATATATGGATTTACGGAACATAAATACCATAGTGAAGCATGGGTATCAGGCTAGTCTATATATATAAAAGAAAGTCCCCTCACCATAAAATCAATGCCCAGGTCAAACCGCTGGACCTAGAAACACCAAATTTGGGGAGAACGCTCCTACCATGGCGTAGGTGCTCACTAAGAAGGGATTTTTAGAAATTCAACCCCTAGGTGGGTCAAAAGGGGGAAAATGTGCTCCCCCCATTGATTCCTATGTGGCTGCCTCCTTGCACCCCCCACTCTCTGATTGGTCAGCTGCAGAGCTCAGCATTCTGAGCAATGTTCCTTCTAAGCTGTGGGGTCTTGTGAGCAAAAATGCTACTTCATGAGCTACTGGCATTAAAGTTATGAGTGAGCGATTTGAGTACTGCATAAAATAATTTGCTCTGGAGCCATCCTTCCTGAGCTAAGATAAAAATGTGTGAGCCGGAGGCTAAAAATGGTAGGCTAGCTCACACTGACTCAGCTTAGAGGGAACACTGATTCTGAGGTTAAAAAAAAAAACAGTTACAGACAGCAGAGAGCTAACAGCAGTTGAGGGAATCAGGAATGGCCAAACATGACCTGTGAGGTGCAGTGATGCTGCTGGCCCAGCCTCTCTGATGGCTTCCAACACACTCCCCCTCACCTCCTACACTTAACAGGCGGTTGTCTGTCAGGTGCAGCAGCAGTTGCAGGGTGCTTAAAGCCATGAGGGAGCCTGCCCCAGCAGTAATGCCTTAGTGATCCTGCTGGCCCCACCTCCACAGTGGCTTCTAATAGTCCTCCCCCTCCCCCTCCTACACTGGACAGGCAGCTCTTCCTGTCAGGTATAGGAGAGGAGGTGGGATGCTTACAGCTGCTGGGGAGATTGTTGTTGTTGTTATCCCACCCATCCTGCAAATGGGCTCAGGGTGGGTAACATCATTTGTAATAAATACGGTCAAAATATACAATTCAGAACACAAAACTATAAAAAACATTAAAATTGGTAGTTACAGCTTAAAACACAAATTCAACTGGCTATAATGGGTTCTGGCCCATTGATATAGACGGGATGGTGGCCAGCTATCAGTGGGTAGATGACAGCAACCTCAGGGAGGCCATATATGGGCACCCGCTGCCTCTGCCAAAAGCCTGGCGGAACAGCTCCGCCTTGCAGGCCCTGTGGAATTGAAGAATATCCCTCAGGGCCCTGGTCTCAACAGGGAGCCTGTTCCACCAGGCTGGGGCCAGGACAGAGAAGGCCCTGGCCATGTTGAGGCAAGACAAATGTCGCCAGGAGGAGGTGTTGATCTTTAGAGCGTAGCACTCTCTGGGGCATATACGGGAAGAGGTGGTCCCTTAGATATGTTCTACAGCATAAGGTAGTTCACCTGTTTTTATAATTTAAAAAATTAGTGTTGGAAACTTAGTTCTCTAGCCCCCCCCTTCCAAAAGCCTGATCTACAGTGGTTCACCTAAAATATCTCCTACTGCTAATGTTCCGAAAAGTGTGAGACTTCTGATGAAAACCAATAAGTCAGGCCTTGTGTGAAAACAGAGTCCTTTATTGTCTTAATGGTCTTTCAGGAACTTGTACTTCGTTAGGGATACCAGGGGACTGGGGTTGGGACTTATTATACAGTATTCAAACAGAATAGAAATGACAGGCACCAATCAGTGTAAAACCATGAAGCGCGAAAATCTCCAAACCGTTGCATTCCCATGGAAAAAGGCGCGCAAGCAAATTATAATCCCCCCATGCCCCTGTGTACAATCTACTTGCATTCCCACGCAAAGACACCTGGAAGAGTAGAGAGTGAAACAGCTCAAGGTTAACTGGCAACAACAGCGATAAGCAGGGCCTGCAAAGGAAAACGGCAAGACGGGAGGGGAGGGGAGGGGGAAGGAGCATGGGGGAACAAATCCGGTTGCTGGTCTCCCGATTGGAGGACCTGTAGATGCAAACAGTAGCAAATCTTAATATGACAGGGAACCTGACATCCTGCCCCTCCCCAAATCACTCCCCAGCAGGCTTAGACGGATAGCATTTATGAAAAGCACGGATCAAACATGGCGCATGAACATGTTCAGCTGCAACCCATTCATTACATTCAATCAACCCAGTTGACAAGATAAAACAATTGCCCACGTTTGAGTTTAGAGTCCAAAATGCTGGAAATTTCAAAATGTGGTTCCCCCACTTTCATCAGAGGAGGAGGAACATGAGGATCCGGTCTCCACAAGTTCTGCCCAGGGCTTTTCTTCAGCAGGCTGTAATGGAAAACAGGATGCACAGAGCTTAGTGATTTGGGCAGTTCAAGTTCAAACGAGACAGGGGAAATTTTATGGATCACTTTAAAAGGTCCCAGAAACTTCCAACCTAACTTCCGACTAGGTTGGAGACCCTAAATGTTCTTAGTGGAAACGTAGACAGAATCTCCCGGCTCCAAATCCCACCCCGGAGTCCTGCCCCTGTCAGCATATTTTTTGTAATCCGGGTTGGCCCGTTCCAAAGTTTTAGCAATAAGGAGCCAAGAGTTTTGGAGAGTAGTCCACCATAATCCAAATTTAGAAGGGGAGGTATTCTCTGAAGGGGTGAAAGTAGGTAACAGAACACCCTTGAATCCCCCAACTGCCATGAAGGGAGAGACTCCCGTCAAGGAATGCACTGCATTATTGTAACTGTACTCTGCAAAGGGGAGGAGATCTACCCAATTGTCCTGATGGTTGTTAGAGTAGCAACGCAAAAACTTTTCCAGTATTTGATTAACACGTTCGGATTGTCCATCGGTTTCTGGGTGATAAGCAGAACTTAAGGCAGGTTCAATCCCCATTAATTGTAAAAGCTCCCGCCAGAAGGTGGCAACAAACTGACTTCCCCTATCAGATACTATACGCTTACGAAAAGAATGTAATTTCACCACGTGAGCAAAAAATGCTTTGGCCAAGCCTTTGGCAGTGGGCAGTTGCTTGAAGGGGACAAAGTGTGCTTGTTTGGAGAATAAGTCCACCACCACCCAAATTACTGTCTTTCCTTTGCTGGTTGGGAGGTTGGTAATAAAATCCATAGAAATGGCCTCCCAAGGCCTGGACGGGGTTGGGAGAGGTTGCAAAAGACCCGGAGGCTTTCCTCCTCGTTTTTTACACATCAGGCAAGTTTGGCAGGAGGTCACATATTCTGAAACATCCCTACGCATCCGGGGCCACCAAAACTGCCTTTGGGCCAAATTGACTGTCTTAAGATATCCAAAATGTCCAGAGAGTTTTGATTCATGGCAAGCTTGCAGAATAGACAGTCTTAAGGACTTTGGCACCACTAGTTTGGTGCCTTTATACCAACAACTGTCTGTGTGGAGTTCCATTCCCTCCTCTCCTGCCACCTCATCCCGATCCTGCTGTGAATATTCTGTTGCACATTTTGTAATCCACTCCGAGACCAGGGCTGCCTCAGATTGTCGTGCTTGACTCCTAATAACTACGGCTCCGCTTAATTGTTCTGGGGAAAACATGGAGTCAAACACCTCCTCACGCTTGGACTCATGTTGAGGCAGCCTAGACAACGCATCCGCTAACGAGTTAGAGGTCCCAGGGAAATGACGCAATCTGAAGTTGAACTTTGAAAAGAAATCAGCCCAACGAAGCTGTTTAGCATTGAGAGTTCTATGGGTGAGAGTTCTATGGGTGCGCAACGCTTCTAAATTTTTATGGTCTGTCCAGATCTCGAACGGCGTTTGTGCCCCCTCTAACCAATGCCGCCAGGTGGAGAGAGCTAGACGAATTGCTGCAGCCTCCTTATCCCAAACTGACAAGTGTCTCTCAGTCTCGTTAAATTTCTTAGACACATACGCTAAGGGATGCAACTTGCCATCGTCCCCCTTCTGCAGAATCGCCCCCCCCCCCCCATTGCTACGTCTGATGCATCAACATGAACAATGAATTTTTAGTCTCATCGGGGTGAGCCAGAATAGGCTCTGACGTGAACAGCCATTTTAAAGTTTTAAAAGCCGCCTGACATTCATTTGTCCAGTTCAAACATTCACTCGGTTTGCCGGCGTCAGGTCCCCTCCCCTTTGTTTTTAACAGTTTAGTTAGAGGCAGGGTGACCGTGGCAAAATCTTTAAAGAAGGTTCAATAAAAGTTGCAGAACCCTAAGAGGCTTTGGAGTTGCTTCCGGGTATGGGGTGTTTCCCACTGCAAAACAGCTTCTACTTTACTCGGGTCCATTTCAAGACCCCTAGGGGAGATGCGATACCCCAAGAAATCAATTTCCGTGCAGTGGAATGCGCATTTGGATAGTTTGGCATACAGTTCGTGGTTTCTAAGGGTGGTCAACACTTCCCTCTTTAGTTTAACATGAGAGTCCCGGTCTTGTGAATAGACAATGATATCATCTAAATAACAAAGCACCCCTTTAAATAAATGCTTGTGCAACACCTCATTTATAAGGCTCATAAAAACTCCAGGAGCTCCAGCCAATCCAAAGGGCATAACCAGGTATTCGAATTGCCCCAGGGGTGTATTGAAGGCTGTCTTGTACTCATCTCCTTCTTTGATGCACACCCGGAAATAAGCTTCCCGTAAGTCCAACTTAGAAAAAAAATCTTTCCTTTCGCTGCCTCCGCTAGCAAGTCTTTTATGAGAGGCAGGGGGTAAGCGTTAGAAGCGGAGACAGCATTCAGTCCCCTATAATCCATGCAAAGCCCCCCATCTTTTTTCTTCCAGAACAGTACGGGGGCAGCAAATGGGGACTTAGCAGGGCGAATGAAACCCCGCTCCAGGTTTTTATCCAAAAACTTTCGCAACTCATCCCTCTCGGCAGGGCTCATGGAATATAACTTCCCTTTTGGCAGCTTCTCCCCCGGCAACAGCTCGATAGCACAGTCAGTAAGTCTATGGGGGGGGAGTTCGTCTGTCTCTGTTTTGCTAAACATATCAGCCAAATGCTGATACTCTGGAGGAATTTTGGCAATGTCCTCTGAAACTAGGCAGGCCAAGGGGGACGAAGGGGGCCCTGGCCCCCAAGCAGGATCCCAGATGTGTTGTGCGCACTTAGGGTCGACCCACGAGATCTTCCCTTCACTCCACTTGATGTAGGGGTCGTGAGCTCCTAACCAGGGGCTTCCCAGCACCATGGGGAATTGGGCATGGGGAGTTATAACAAAAGCCCGCTTCTCCCAATGGTTCCCCATGCCCAAAATCAAAGGTTCAGTCTCTGCAACACAAGCCCCCTTCATTTCGGATCCATCCATTTGGGTGAACCGTAGAGGCTCCCCCAGCGAGTTTACTTTAGGACCCAAACCTTCCACTACTAACGGGCTAATCAAGTCTCTGGCACACCCCGAGTCAATTAAGGCGCGCACTCGAACATGAGTGCCATGTTCAGGTACAACAACAGTCACAACCATGTAAAGTAAGGGTCCGGGGCTGCTCACTGTTGGCGGCGCGGTGGAGGGGGGACCTGCAGTTTCGCGCCTCCTACTGCAGGTCTGGGAAGTTTCCCGACGGCTGTGCAGCAATCACTTCCAACGTCGCTCTTTCAGCTCCTTCACTCGGTGCCCCTTCCAGCTGTAATGCCCGGGGTTTGAAAGTCCCTTTGGGTGGCCGGAATGTCCCACCCGGAGTCGCAGCAGGAGTCTTGGGTGTCTTCGCCCCCCCACAACGGGCAGGAAGATGCAAAGTGCCCACTCTCCCCGCATCTCATACAAAGTCCTTGCTTGAAGCGGGCATCGCGGAGCTCTTGGATCGCTGTCTTGAATTTGGTCTTAGGGGTGGCTTTACCAGTGGAGTGGCTTGTTTGCGACCCCAGCTTGATCAGTGTAAAACGCTCCTCGACGTTGGCTGCCGCCCTCATCCATGCCGCCAGGGAGCCAGGCCGATCACTTCGCAACACAGTCTCATAAATCTCTGAGTTCAGGCCCTCCCGGTACTTTTCAACAAACAGGTCCTGAGACTAGCCATGCACTTTTGCAGCTATTCTTCGGAACTGAGCAGTGTACTCCCTTACAGAGGATCGGCCTTGAACCAGTTTCCGCAACTGGTTCTGGGCCTTCTCCTCCCCCGAGGGGTCCTCGTAGTGCTGCCAGAGTGCCCACATAAACTCATTTACCGATCTCAGTTCAGGCCCAGGAGGGTGGTGTAGGCTCACGTACCAGTCGCTAGCAGTGTCCCACAACTTTGAGCCGATGTAGCCCGCACGCTCACATTCAGTGGGATAAAGATGGCCCCAACTCTCGATCTCGATGATGAAAAAGCGTAGCTTGTCGGGATCCCCATCAAATGTAGCTGTCGGGATCATTCGGGGGTTGCCGATACAACCGGTCTACGGGCCGAGGTGTGGGTTGAACTGGGGGCCCCGGTTGCAGTGGCTGGGGTCCCCCAGGCACCTGTTGTTGCGCAGGACCCGCTCCCGTGTCCACAGGTTGGGGAGGAGGCTGAAGTCCACTGTCTCCCCCAGCACCTCCCGCTGGTGCCGCTCCTGCAACTCCTACCACGACCTGCTGCATCTCGAGAAGCGCTTGACGCAGCTCAGCCGCCAGCCGATCATGCATCTAATCAAACCTCCGATCCATTTGCTGCCAGAGGTAATCCGTACCTCGCTCCGGTTGCCGAGGGGGGGGGGTCGTTCCTCAGGGAGCAGACTTAGCCTCCAGGATTCCCTCTCCTCGTCCGCAAACTGTACACGGGAGCCCCGTCTGTCATGGACCCAGGACTCCGCTGTGCCCATGCCAAAAGTCGACCAGGAATACCTTGGCATAGGCGACCATCCACCTGTGGCTCCCCCCCGACAGAGGGGAGCATAGGAATCAAAATTCGTAGTCACTGGCTCCGCAGGCGCCATGGTTGCCGGTGTCTCAGGGGTGGAAGTGGGAACAGGGGTCCCATCATCTGACATTGTCAGGTATGGGGATCACTCCTTCCCGATTGAAAGGAAGATCCCTAACAATCTGAGAATTCTGATGAGAAACAATAAGTCAGGCCTTGTGTGAAAACAGAGTCCTTTATTGTCTTAATGGTCTTTCAGGAACACGTACTTCGTTAGGGATACCAGGGGACTGGGGTTGGGACATTATACAGTATTCAAACAGTATAGAAATGACAGGCACCAATCAGTGTAAAACCATGAAGCGCGAAAATCCCCAAACCGTTGCATTCCCATGGAAAAAGGCGCGCGAGCAAATTATAACCCCCCCCCCCCATGCCCCTGCGCACAATCTACTTGCATTCCCACTCAAAGACACCTGGAAGAGCAGAGAGTGAGACAGCTCAAGGTTAACTGGCAACAACAGCGATAAGCAGGGCCTGCAAAGGAACTCGGCAAGACGGGATGGGAGGGGGAAGGAGCGTGGGGGAACGAATCCGGTTGCCGGTCTCCCGACTGGAGGACCTGTAGATGCAAACAGTAGCAAATCTTAATATGACAGGGAACCCGACAAAAAGTAATAGCCAGATAAATACGTGAAGTTTCCTTATACTGAACCTGACCTTTAGTCCATCGAGACCAGTATTGTCCAGTCAGGCTGGCGGTGGCTCTCCAGGATCTCAGGGCTTTTCACTTCGCCTGTTGCCAGATCCCTTTAACTCAAGATACTGAGGACTGTTGTGCTCGCTTCGGCAGCACATATACTAAAATTGGAACGATACAGAGAAGATTAGCATGGCCCCTGCGCAAGGATGACACGCAAGATACTGAGGATTGAGCCAGAGACCATCTGCATGCCAAGCAGAGGCTCTACCACTGAGCCACATCCCCTCCCCATTCAAATTTTCAAGGCGGCAGCGTTTCTGTTGGAATGTCAGCTCCATTTCCCAAGATTCTGGAGGCGTTAGTCATATGCAATTATACAGAAAATGCATCACTTTAATCTTGTTAACAAGCCGTTTAAGAACACACATCAAACCCGCTGTTATTAAGTGGCACTTGCTATCGATTCCATGACAACTCTTCTTGCTGCCGATTGATCTTGTGGGCTTTTAATTTTTCTTTTTTTTTTCTTTTTACATCAGAATAATTAAAAAAAAGAATAATTTTTAGGCAGGCGCCCTTGAAATAAGCGAAACTTTAATATCCTTACAGATGAGAACGGCCCCAAAGGTGCTGTGCAGAGACCATTCTGGAGTCGCCCGACTAATCCGTTTGAAATCATTATTTATGCCTTAACAATTTGTGGATCCCACCTGGGCACTGTCAGTCTTCTAAAATACCCACCAAGCAATGCTTCCTGGGAAACCGTATTTATACTTTTCGTGAATGAAGATTACCTAGCCAAAATCCATCACCAGTTGGGTGGGATGTTGCTGTAGCCAGAAATTGAACATACTTTCCATCAAAGAGGCATGTGTGGAATTTCAAATTATTGTTGTTTGGAAGGAAATATTCTTCTCATTGTAAGTTTCCCGATCAGAATGAGATTCACATTTTGCTGCTGCTTTATTTTCCTTTTTTTTAAAAAGCCCGTTTGTATTCCTGACGGATTCTGTGTAGATATACCGTGTGGATATGCTCTTTAACAAGCCGTCTAGTTGTATTTGAGTATGGTATTACTCATTCAATAATGACGAAAAATTGCTAGGGCTCTTTCCGTGTTTCTTTATGTAGAACCACATTTCTTACCTAACATCCTCTTGAAGGAGTGGGAAGAAACAAGACAATAAAAAGATTAGGAATGGATTTTTCATGAGCTTAACTGTGGGAGGACCGTGTTCACTCCCCACGTATAAAGTTTGTGGATGCCATGTAATAACTGACCATGTGATTTACATGCCAGTTTTTAGAAAGCATTCATAAAAGGAGGATTTCTAGTATCTTTGCTTATTTGCCTGTTTATTTGTCTGTGGTCCCCCTTTCTCACTGGGCCTGAGGGCAGGTGACACAGAACAAGTCAGTACAATCAACAGGGTGGAACATCCAATGGACAGTGCAATCCAATTTGACTCATAGAAATCTGGGTGCAAACAGAGGTGAAGCAAAGCATAACATGACACATTAAAAGACTGCAAAAATTACATAGCTGGAACCAGGGGTCCGTTGGGGCCGGAGCGAGGCGGAGCAAAGCTCCGCCAGCTCAGAACTGGCCAGTAGGGCAGCCACGGGCCGAATCAGATTCTCTAATCTGATTCAGCTCGCCGCCAAATTGCCACTGAAATTCGGCGGCAACTTTAAAAGCCACCGGAGGGGAGGGGGTTTGAGGGAGAGGCTCCAAACTTGCAGGGTAGCTGCTGGGGCCTCTCCTCGAAATGCCCACCAAGTTTCAAGAAGATTGGACCAGGGGGTCCAATTCTACAGGCCCCCAAACAGGTTGCCCCCATTCCCTCCATTGTTCTCTATGGGAGGAAAAAAGTTAACATTTTTTCCCTTCATAGAGAACAATGGAGGGGATGGGACAATCTGTTTGGGGGCCGGTAGAATTGGACCCCGAGGTCCAATCTTCTTGAAACTCAGTGGGTATTTCGAAGAGAGGCCCCAGCAGCTACCCTGCAAGTTTGGAGCCTCTCCCTCAAACCCCCTTTCCTCCAGCCCCTCATATACCCTATGAGTTTTTGCCATTGATTTCAACGGCCCATAGGATATAATGGGGCTGAAACTGACATTCCCTTTCTGACACACTTCTGGTGATGTCAGGAGACGTGGCATATGCTAATGAGTTATGCTAATGAGTTATGCTAATGAGCTCCTGCACCTCTTTTTCTATGAAAGGACCCCTGTCAGGAACCAACTTACAGCACCACGTAGTACAAATTAAACACAGTGGTATTGTCTGCATTCCCTAACCCTTTCCCCCAAGCTCCTTTCTTGGCCTCTGGGATAGATGGCTTGTGGTAAGTATACGGCTTTTGATTTAAATGAGGCCGCGAGTGTGTTACCTTTTCTGCAGGTACCTCGGCCGTGTGATCAGATGTGCTGCTGCCATTTCTAGGAACGCACAAGCCCGATTCGTATCAGGACCGCACCATGTTGGGAGTGCTCATACTTTCACCCGCCCCTTGTCATTGTCCTGTCCCGAAACAGCTCCAGGGGAACACAGTTTGCCCCACTGGGGAAACCTTTCAGTACTCCATTAGTACATGTGGAGCGGCCACTGGAGCAAAACATAACCCCCTGGGGTCATTTCCGGTCCGGAAGATAGCAGGGGCAGAGAAATCTGAAGAGGGTTCTCCTTGCACTTTGCAGTCCCGACGGATCAGGCCTGCCCATGTCTGTGAAGTGAGTTCCAAGTGGGGAACTCCCAAGTGTATGTGAGTTGTGTGAAGCCGGGGGGGGGGGGGGGGAGATCCCATGTAGTTAGGGGAGGGACCCTGGCTCAGTGGCAGAGCCTCTGCTTGGCATGGAGAAGGTCCCAGGTTCAATTCCCAGCATCTTCCGTTAAAAGGACCAGGCAGGAGGGGATGGGAAAGACCTCCACCTGAGACCCTGGAGAGCTGCTGCCAGTCTGAGTAGGCAAGACTGACCTTGACGGACCAGGGGTCTGATTCGGTATAAGGCAGCTTCGTGTGCACTAGGGGTATATTGCAGAAACTGGCGGTGAAGGCTGCAGGTGAGAAGGTGCATGTTTTAGCGAGTCTTTTTGAAAACATTACCTGGACATTTTTTTAAATTACACGTTGGGGAGAAGGATTCTAACATGCCAGTTTTCTGTGTGGTCATTTAAGACAATGTTCTTCTACTGCCTCAGTCCTTGCTGTCCTAGACAATATATTTAATGCAGGGGTCCTTTTGTAGAAAAAGAGGTGCAGGAGCTCATTAGCGTAACTCATTAGCGTAACTCATTAGCATAACTCATTTGCATATGCCAAACACCCTGACATCACTGGAAGTATGTCAGAAGGCAAGAGAGAAAGAGAGAGAGAAAGAAAGAGAGAGAGAGAAGAAAGAAAGAAAAAGAAAGAAAGAAAGAAAGAAAGAAAGAAAGAAAGAAAGAAAGAAAGAAAGAAAGAAAGAAAGAAAGAAAGAAAGAAAGCTGGCAGAGAGGGGACAGCTACTAATCCAAGCCTCAGAAATACCACTGTTCTGGGAGGATAGCTTCAGTGGTGTCTGAAGCCTTCAGAAGGCTGGTCGGAGGAACAAGGACCTCTTCAGGGAACGGGGTCATTTTGCTGCAGCCATGACACAAGCAGGCATTCCTCCATTGGGGGGGGCTGGCACCAACTCCCGGAGCTGAGCTCCCCCGAGCTCCTGCTCGAAAGGACCCCTGATTTAATGGTTCCTCATTGTGCTAGGGTATTTACTCTTAACGCTTCTGAAGTACTGCATGGGAGGTTTTGTAATATTCCACATTCAGATTATCTTGTGTCCTTGTGGCCTGGGTAAAACTGATACTTTCTCTCATAAAATTCTGGAATGTTCTTTTTATACTGTTTTTGGGAATCGATGGATTTTTACCTCTTTTATCACATTTATTGTTCAGTCATTCTCAGAGGGGATGTCATTCCCTCCCTGACGCTAGACGGTGATCCAGATATAACATTATTGGTTGCTAAATTCCTGTCTTATCGTATTTTCCTTCAGATACCAATTGAGTATTCTTTTAGTTACTGTTCAAGATCTGTTGATCGGAGGAGCTCTGAAAAGGGAAGGGAAGGGAAGGGAAGGAGTATTCAGACCTACAACGCCTCCCCACATCCACATGGGCACATTTCCCCTGAAATATTGTCATCCGAGAACAGCTTTGCCTTTAGATTCAGCTGTCTCTATAAATGTGACACTAAGGCTTAAGTTGTGAAAGGACTAAAATTCTCAAAATGCAGATTGGGTTTGCTATGAAATGCTGAGAACCTATTCCTTCCTTTCCCAAGAAGAGGGATCAAGATGGGTCACCATGTTAGTCTGTCTGTAGCAGTTGAAAAGAGCAGGAGTTCAGCAGCACCTTAAAGACTAACAAAAATTATGGCAGGGTAGGAACTTTCGCAAGTTACTGTTCACTTCATGAAGTATCTAAAGAAGTGAGCAGGGACTCACGAAAGCTCCTGCCGTGCCACAAAGTTGGTTAGTCTTTAAGGTGCTCCTGGATTCTTGCTTTTTTTGTATCTGAAGAAATGAGCAGGGACCAGTGTTCCCTCTAAGTTGAGTTAGTGTGAGCCGGCTCACAGTTTTCTAGCCTCCGGCTCACACGTTTTTGTCTGAGCTCAGGAAGGATGACTCCAGAGCAAACTAATTTATGCAGCAGCCAAATCGCTCGCTC
This sequence comes from Lepidodactylus listeri, assembly GCA_029233225.1. Lineage (NCBI taxonomy): Eukaryota > Metazoa > Chordata > Lepidosauria > Squamata > Gekkonidae > Lepidodactylus > Lepidodactylus listeri. The sequence continues at coordinate 4,369,419 of JARCFY010000021.1, read as the reverse complement.
ACAACTTTAATGCCAGTAGCTCACAAAGTCGAATTTTTGTTCACAAGACTCCACAGCTTAGCGGGGGCATTGGTAGTGACTCAGGAAAGCTCCTCCCCTGTCACAAATTTTGTTAGTCTTTAAGGGGCTCCGGGACTTTTGCTCTTTTCTCCTGCTTCCTTTCCCCAAGTCACAGTCACCCACGTTTGTGTTCCTAGATTTTTTTGCGGGGGGGGAGAGTGTGGATGTTGTGGTAATGTGTTCCGGTGATTTCTTTCAGGGTATGCTCAGTATGTCCGAGAAGCGACTCCCGATTTTGCTATTCATCAGGGTTCGCAGATCGGAAGGCTCTGTGAAATACAAGGTACGGACAAAATCAAACAGGAGTCCTGGAGCACCTTAATGACCTAACAACATTTTTTTCCCAGCATAAGGATTCACGGCACAGGCAGATTTCTACCTACCGTGTAGCTTTTTCTGTTTCCTTGTTTCTCAAAGGGAAGAAGCCCCATTTTAATGGGATTTTCAGTTCTGAGCAAATGCAAGTGACAGTTCGTAAACCCGAAATAAATATTCCCTCTCAGCTCCATGGAAAGGCCATCATGACCTAACATTTCTTCTCTGTTAAATGCTTGGCCTTCCCCCCTCCATGGTTCAAAATCTGCATTGCTGTGGCAGAAAGGTCTTCTATGCCTATGTCTGTAATTAATTCAGAACACACGACTTTCTGTGGCACCGGATAGACGCTGCTGTTATTAACCAATGTCCTGTGGAAAACATGGAGCCAAAATCTGAACCATGGAACCAAAATTTTATTATAAATTTCAGAAGGTTTTTAAAATATCTATATCCAGGGCTATTTTTGGGTGGGAACGCACAGGAAGGGAGTTCCGGCTGGCTTCTGAGTTGTCCACGCCTACAGCCTCCCCACCACCCCGGGTTCCTCAGGCGACTCGCAAGCTGCGGGGTGCCTGGGGAAGCCAAGCCGATCCAGGGAGGGAAGGCAGTTTAAACTGCCTCACCTCCTTGGGTTCCCCGGGTGCCCCACAGCTTGTGATCCAAAAACTGCCTTCCTTCCCTTGGGTTCTCCAGGCGCCCCACAAGCCGCGGGGCACCTGGGGAAACCGATCCTGGGAAGGAGCGGAACAGTCAGGGGTGTGGCCTAATATGCTAATGAGTTTCTGCGGTTGGGTGTGGTCTGTTATGCTAATGAGTTCCTGCTGGGCTTTTTCTATTAAAAAAACCCTGTCTGTCTGTCTTGTCTTTACTGTTTTTGCAACCGGAGTCATAAACGGCAAACCCTCATCCCACAACAAACCTCATTCCACGGGAAAACATGGAAGAATTTAAAGGTTGCCGCTGCAAAAGTTGTCATGTGATTTGACGACAGCTGCTAGAAATTTTGCCACATTGCAGGGTAGTTAGCTTGTCTTCCTCTCTAAGTAACCAGGATGATTTTGCTTCTGGAGAGAGGAAGTATAAATGAAGGGGAGATCAGTTCATCTCTTAGAGCTGAAAATTTGGGACAATCAAGCAAAATATGAATCGCAGAGTCAATTTCACTGCTGCTGCAGTTACAGAGTCGATCCAAGTATGAAATCCCATTAAATCTTCCTGACATCCCAGCTGAAGGTAGGGCACTCAGGCGCGCTACCAGAAATGCACTTCTGTACTTGGGAAGAACGATATCAGGTAAGTAGTTTGGCATTGTTGTTGGAGGTTGAACAAGTCCTGGCTGCAGACTTGTCAGTTTTCAAGATAAAGACAAATGAGCAAACGTCTGAAACTCAGCCATTTTACAATGGATTCTTTATTTTTGTTTGTTTAAAATCTGGCCTGATTGCACGGCTCTCTGGATACAGTTTCTGTGCTTTGTTTCAGACTGATGAGAGAAGTTGTCTTGATTTTGGGGGGGGGGGGGGGATATGTGAATGGAATGTCCAGGTATTGCATGACAGAGGACTGACAAACCAGTATCCCCTAACTGTATACGTGCACCTGTGTCTTCCACTAGAAGAAGAGGAGGGGGAGGAGGAGACGACTGGATTTATGCCCCACCCGTCACTCGAAGTCTCAGAGCAGCTTACTAATTCCTTCCCTTTCCCCTCCCACAACAGGCACCCTGTGAGGTAGATAGGGCTGAGAGGGCTCTGACAGAAACTGCTCTTTCAAGGACAGCTCTGACAGAACTATGGCTTGCCCAAGGTCATCCAGCGGCTGCAAGCGAAGGAGTGGGGAATCAAACCTGGTTCTCCCAGATTAGATTAAAGGCAGAGCAATGCAAGAGACGTGTGGGAGAAGGTCCGGAGGCCTGGTGGATTCTGAGCGTTACCCAGAAATTACTTGGGTGCAACAGAAGCTGGGAAGATTCCCCCTCTTCATTCGTCAGTGACCGACTCCCTTGGTTTCCTGGAATGACGTACTTGTGCATGATTCATTTCCATTTCAGCAGCATTATTATTTCATAAATGCCATTTGGGAAGTTTTGGACAAAAAGGAACGTATTAGATCCGGAAATTTACTGAGCGATCACTTAATTGCCTGTATATATTACGAAGGCACTAAACTTGTTTTGTCCTCAATACGGTGCCTTTTGTGGTGCAGGTTGTGTTTCAGGAAATGCGTGTTTCTTCTGGATGAGTTATAAAGGTGGCAGTACCACGTAACCACTGTCTTCCATTCTGAAGCCTTGCAGCTGCTTGTATTAGGAATATTTATTGACTTCATTTATACTCTGCCTTCCTCCCCAGTACAGAACTCAAAATGGTTCTCCTCTCCTCCATCCTATCCTCACAACAACCCTGTGAGGTGGGTCAGGCTGAGAGCGTGGGACTGGCCCAAGGTCCCACAGCGAGCTTCCGTGGCACGAGTGGGGATTTGAACCTGGGTTTCTCAGAGCCTCATCTGACACCCTACTGCCACATTAGAGCAGGGTTGCCACGTCTTACATGGCTGCCGGCAGGGGGGGTTCCCTCTTCATGCCCTGGAGTTTTTGGCCGCGATATTGTCTCCTGGAAATGATGTTATCATTCAGGGCACGTTGCGGGGGGGGACGCTCTAGCATTTGAGGGAAAACCCTATGGTAATCATAGAGTTTTTTCTCAAACACTAGAGCATCCCCCCTGCAACCTGCCCTGTGTGATGACCAACGCTCCCTCTAAGCTGTGGAGTCTTGTGGGCAAAAATTCTACTTTGTGAGCTACTGGTATTAAAGCTGTGAGTGAGTGATTTGGCTGCTGCATAAATTAGTTTGCTCTGGAGCCATCCTTCCTGGGCGGAGTCAAAAATCCTGTGAGCTAGAGGCTAAAAACCTGTGAGCTAGCTCACACTAACTCAGCTTAGATGACATCACCCCCAGGTGACACCACTGCGCTGGGCACGTTGGCACAGATGGGGCTCTTGGGGGGGGGCGGGGTTTCCCCGCCGGCTGGCTTGGTGGCGGCGGATCAGGCGCCATTCCCCATTGGGGGAATGGCAACCCTACATTTGAGGGAATCCAGTGGCTATCTTTGTGTCTCACTCTTTCTCCCCTTGAATGGTGTGAAGACCTGACGCTGAGCCTAACAGACTTGCTCCTTTGCAGAGTTCAAGAGACAACGGTGCTGAGCACCGTGCAGATCAAGTGCTGAATTGGGCCACGGCTTGAACAGACCCTGTTAGGACAGTGGTTCAGCCCACCATCACGCAGCAGGGAGGATAAACAAGCCCGGGCTGAGTTCGCCTACTGGGCCAGGGTGTTCACCTTTGTGAAAGACTTCCTTGGAGAATCTGGGAATGGAAACCGCCAGAACGTTGGCGCTAACTCGGGCTGGGCGCAGGGCATGTGGACACTTTCCCTGGCAGCCATGCCTGTGTCTCAGTGTCCGGCTGCTTCCTGGAGAGGCGTGCCCTGGGGAAACCAAAGTCTTTCATGTTGCCTTCTCCTGAGCCTACGGGTGATCCCCTTCTCTCCAGAGCTCTGTGGCAAAAGAGGGCTGGGGAGGGGGGAGGCATTTTCCTCTGGCCCGGAGCCCCACTGTCTCTTGCCCATTTGCCCGCCTCGCTGTGGCACCATACCCTCCACATTTTTAATCATTCCCTTCCCCCGAGGAGAGCAGGGTAGCCCGCAAAGTTCTTCCTCGCCTTGATCGTCTCTTCGCAACAACCCTGTGAAGCAGGTTAGGCTGCGAGAGAGTAAAAAGGTCGTCCAGCGAATTTTCCTGGCAGAGTGGGGATTCAGACCCAGGTCTCCCTCGTCCATGTCTGACACGCTAGCAGCTACGCTCATACTGATTTCAATAATGCAGCAGAGGAGGGAGTGACAGGCTGGCGGGAGGGGCGTGTGCCAACTTGGTGTAGTGGTTAAGTGTGCAGACTCTAATCTGGGAGAACTGGGTTGGATTCCCCACTCCTCCACATGCAACTGCTGGTGTGACCTTGGGTCAGTCACAAATTCTTTCAGAGCTGTTCTCTCAAGGGCAGTCCTCGAGAGAGCTCTCTCAGCCCCACCTACCTCACAGGGTGTCTGTTGTGGGGAGGGAAAGGGAAAGGAGATTGTAAGCCGCTCTGAGACTCCAAGTGAAGGGTGGGGTATAAGTCCAATCTCTCCTCCTTTTCCTTCTCCTTCTTCTTCTTCTTCCATAGAGGAAAAGCCAAACAGGCAGTTCGTCCGAACCCTTGGAACAACCTACAGTGCAGGGGTTCCCCACCCTTTTTGAGCCTGCAGGCACCTTTGGAATTCTGATGCAGTGTTGTGGGCGCAGCCACAGAATGGATGCTACAAAATGGCTGCCACAGGAGGTGGGGCCAGCCACAAAACAGTTGCCACAGCGTACCTTCAGTCACACAGCAAAGTTCCTCGTGCTGTGGCAGCACCTGCTGCCAAAGCAATATTTTTTTAAAATCTGCGCAGCCAATCAAATCTCCAGTGGCCAGGGCTCTTTTTGTAGAAAAAGCCCAGCAGGAACTCATTACCATAATAGGCCACACCCACCAGCAGGAACTCATTAGTGTATTAGGCCACACCCCTGACAGTGCAAAAAAAGAGAGAGAGAAGGAAAGAAGGAGGGGGAAAGAAAAGATGGAAGGAAAGAAAGAGAAGGAAAGGAGGAAAAGAAGGAAAGAGAAGGAAAGAAGGAGGGAATGAGGAAAAGAAGGAGAGAAGGAAAGGAGAAAAGAGGGAAAGAAAGAAAAGCAAAGAAAGAGAGAGAGAAGGAAAGAAGGAGGGAGAGAAGGAAAGGAGGAGGAAAGAGGGAGAGAAAGAGAAGGAAAGAGGGAAAGAGAAGGAAAAAAGGGAAAGAAAGAAAGAGATGGGGGGAAGGGAGGCTCCCCCCCCCATCAAGGCTCTGCTGCCATTCCCCAAGTCCCCCCATCAAGCCCCCACTGAAGGAGGGAAAGACAGAAAGAGAAGGAAAGGAGGGAAAGAAAGAAAGAGGGCAGAGAAATGTCTCTGCCGCCACCCCCCAAGCCCCCACCACTGCCTCCCCTCTGTGCAGAGACGTGTGCGGGGCACTTCCTAGCCGGCTCCGTGCACTTAAAGGGGACGCTCTCCCTTTAATTGCACAGAGCTGGAAGGCTCCCGTTGCCCAGTCTCCATGTGGAGACTGGGTGCGGGGCGCTTTCTAGCCGGTGGGGAGCGGAGGGTGGGCCCGGACCTCCCTGCACCAGCACTTACCGGGAACAGGGAGAGCAGAGCAGAGACGGAGGTGCCGCGAACCCCAAGGAGGCCCTTTCCCTCCGGCTCCCGTGCAGAGACCAGGCGTCGGGTGCCTTCCGGCTCCATGCACTTAAAGGGAGAGTGTCCCCTTTAAGTGCACGGAGCTGGAAGGCTCCCAGTGCCCAGTCTCCATGTGGAGGCCAGGTGCAGGGCACTTTCTAGCTGGAGGGGAGGGGCAGGCCCGGACACCAGCCGGAACCCTGTTCCATCGCATTCCAGCCCAAAAAGAGCCCTGCCAGTGGCCAATCAAAAGCCCTGAAGCCTCACCTGGCCCCACCTACTTTCTAAAAACTCTCGGCGGGCACCAGGAAAGATGTCAGAGGGCACCCCGTTGGGGACCCCTGGTGTAGTGGGAAGGATCAGTGCACCCCTCCCTCTACAGCCAGTTTGGTGTAGTGGTTAAGAGTGTGGACTCTAATCTGGGAGAAACGGGTTTGATTCCCCACTCTTCCACATGCAGCTGCTGTATGACCTTGGGTCAATCACAAGCTCTTTCTGAGCTGATTACATAAATATGATAACATTTGAATGATAACAATCTTTGAATCTAGCAACAAAGATGCCCAACAAAAACAAAGCTGTTCAGTCAGTCAGCTAGTGGGTTACGAAATATGGTAACAGAATTTGTGTGTAATAAAAGGTAAAGGTTTCCTTTGCTCGAAAGCCAGTTGAATCCTACTCTAGGGAGCGGTGCTCATCTCCATTTCCATGCTGAAAAGACAGCGCTGTCCGAAGACTTCTCCATGGTCATGTGGCCAGCATGACTAAACGCCGAGGCGCATGGAACGCTGTTACCTTCCCACCAAAGTGGTACCTTTTTATCTATTTGCAATTTCTTGCTTTCAAACTGCTCGGTTGGCAGGAGCTGGGGCCAGAGACGGGAGCTCACTCCGTCACGCGGCACTCGCGTCTCAAACTGCTGAACTACGAACCTTCTGGTCTGCAGCTCAACATCTTAACCTCTGAGCCAGCAAACAGCAAAATGCAGGAGGGCTGGAATGGAAGGGTAAAACTGTTGCCGTGCAGAAAACACCAAAAATTTCATTGTGGCTCCCTTGTGATTAGACTGGGAGTTGCTTAAAACGCAGTCCTGGCCAGTCCTGGGAGTGTATGAAACTGGCGTTTCTGCAGCGTTCTCAAACTTAACAGTTGCACTTTTTAACCCACCCAAGTGAGTAGCCTGTGTTTCCAAAACCATGCACAATTCCCATCAGCACGAAAGCAGGTCACTCGGCTAAATCTCTCCGCAACACTTTGAAAGTGCTAACCAACTTTCTGTGGGTTTAAACCTGGCTGTTCCTCTGAGCTGAATCAGGAGGGGAAAGGAATCGAAAGTTAAAGATCTGCGGGCAGTAAGTATCTGCTTTCTACTGTCAAGGTGGCTACAACAAGCAAGCCTTGTGAACAATATTCTGTCTCTTCCCACAATTAATAGTGAATCTCTCCTCCCTCTTCCCCGTCTTTTCCAGACCCGAACGTGGACGTCATCTATGTTTGCCCCCTTCAGCTGAGCGAGGAGTTACTGCAGTATTACCATAAACTACTCGGCCTGCAGGCAGCTGTTAGATCCGGGGACCCCAAGGACATCTCTGACCTGCAGGACAGGTTCAAAATTCTCACCCCCGAAGCCATAAACAGCTTCCCTGTGAGTTTCTCTCTTCTAATTACTACAGCTGGGGGGGATGCCGTAAAATTAAATTGGAAATTTTATAACTTGCCACGCTCTGGTACCCATCAGTGAAATATTATTGCAAGTGTTAAGAGCTTCACCGATTAAGTGACTAGTTAGGGGTGGGCGCTGGAAATGAATATCCCGGTTTAGCTGGGGAGGCCGAAAGCCAAGCTGAGCTCAGTCCTTCTTCCCGCCCAGGATACAGCCTCACCCAGAACTCCAAACTTGAGAGATTTTCTGTGCAATGGAAACACACACACACACACACACACAAAAGGTTCAAACTTTCTTTCCCTGCGGCTGCGCAGATATTTGTTCTTTCCCTCCCGCCCTTCTTCCTTCCTCTTTAGTTTTACTGTGGCAAAATCCAATTTAAGGCTGTTTTTCGCCTCTTATTTTTGAAGGCTTGGATCGTTTAATGGCTTTAATTGAGGGGCGTTCTGTTATGTTTGTTGTTCTGAACCCATCTAGCCAGTTTTAAATTCACTCGATCATACTCCGAAAAGCACCCCCCCCGCACACAAACACACTGTAATCTTAGCCCCTTTTTTTGGGTAGTGCTTTTGATATTGCTGCAATGCAGTAAAGCTGATTTACGGCCAGGAGTGTGGAGACTCTGCTTGCGTTTTTCGCAGGCGCTCAATTGACGTTGAGCCAGTCTCAGAGTTGGAGCTCCTTCTTGGCTCGATGGTAAACGCTGCTCATTGGCCCTGCCCAGGCCTTCTTGGAACCTGAAAGCCCTTTCGCCACAAGATCAGCGCTGGGTAATTATTTGTACTATAAAACTATGATGTCTCACCATATGACAACTCTGTGTGCACTGTAATTCCAACGTGCCCATTTGTGAGCTCTTAAATTTTGCCCTGTTTATAAACCGCCATCTTTCCGTTCGGCCGATCTGTGCTTTTTGGTCAGACCTGGAGACTGGCTCGGTAAAGCCCTGCCGTTTCCTGGTTGCAGTTTTAAAAGGCCCTTCACCTTGGTTCCTTGTTCCCATCGGCACCTTGTTACCATTCTCTTAATCCTGACCCTGTCATAAACCGCAGTCTTTCCATTCGGACAATCTGTGCCTTTTGGTCAGACTGTTTGGTACAATGTGGTACATGTGGCATCTGCCACAGTCCTGCAAAGGATTTCTGTCCACATTGGCCACAAGGCTGTGAGGAACATCACTGCCTAGGGTTGCCAGTTCTAGGTTGGGAAATACCTGGAGTTTTTGGGGGTGGAGCCTGGGGAGGGCGGGGTTTGGGAAGGGGAGGGCCCTCAGCAAGCTACAATGCCATAGAGTCCACTCTCCAAAGCAGCCATTTTCTCTGGGGGAACGGATTTTGGTCTTCTGGAGATCAGTCGTAATAGCAGGAGATCTCCAGGTGCTACCTGGAGGTTGGCAGCCTTGCCACTGCACTCAAGTGAGCCTTCTCACCATCCTAAAAGTAGGCAAATTCTATTTTTTTGAGGATCGGATCCCGATATTGAATACCTACACTGTCAGATTTCAGTTCTTTGCCCAGAGATCTAGACGGTGGCACTGAAGTTAAATCTGCACACATAAGGTGTACACATAAGGTGTGAGACTCACAGAAGTGATTCCGGCCTGAGGACACCAGGGGACATATTGCAGTAGCCAGTAAACCAGCCCAAGAATCTGGGTGGAGGCTTCCACGTTAAGAGGCTGCAAAGGCGGAACGAACCCAGGCTTCAGCCTCCGAGACCAGGGTGCCCAAAGGGGCTTTGGCCTCGGTGGTCTCAAACAGAGCTTCCCCCGGGGACTGGGAAAAGGGGTGTAAAAAAATCCCAGCAGGTTTGCCAAAGTCTGCGAGCAAGCCTCAAGTAGCTTTCAGGATTCTGGTCACAACGGTTAGCCTTCGCCGCACAGCCGTGTCCGTCCTTTTCAGATGTATCTCTCTGTCATTCACATGGTGGTCAATGCTGCATCTGTGTTCTGGACGTCTCCCAGTTATGCTAAGGGATCTTGCACAGGAGAGGTCTTCTTCACCCAAAGAGTGATTTGGGTGAGGAGAGGACTTCTATTCATTGATTGAAGAAGAAGAAGAAGAAGAAGAAGAAGAAGAGGTTGGATTTACACCCCGCCCTTCCCTCGGAGTCCCAGAGCAGCTTACAAATTCCTTTCCCTTCCCCTTCCCACAGCAGACACCCCGTGAGGTAGGTGGGGCTGAGAGAGCTCTGAGACAACTGTCCTTGAGAGAACAGCTGGTACAGAGCTATGGCTTGCCCAAGGTCATCCAGCAGCTGCATATGGAGGAGTGGGGAATCAAACCCGGTTCTCCCAGACCAGATTAGAGTCCGCGCACTTAACCACTATACCAAACTGGCTCTCAAATCAATCAATCACTCGATTGATTGATTGATTTGGATTTATATCCTGCCCTCCCCTTGACGGGCTCAGGGTGGGTTCCAACAGTATAATAATACAACGATAAATACAGTACAGTTAAAACCACTCTTCACCCCAAGAGTGATTAACACATGGAATTCACTGCCACAGGAGGTGGTGGCAGCCACAAGCATGGACGGCTTCAAGAGGGAACTGGATAAACATATGGAGCAGAGGTCCATCAGTGGCTATTGGCCACAAGGTATAAATAGGAACTGTCAGTCTGGGGCAAGTGATGCTCTGTATTCTTGGTGCTTGGGGGGGGCACAGTGGGAGGGCTTCTAGTGTCCTGGCCCCACTGCTGGACCTCCTGAGGGCACCTGGTATTTTTGGCCACTGTATGACAGAGTGTTGGACTGGATGGGCCATTGGCCTGACCCAACATTGGCTTCTCTGAAGTTCTTATGTTTCTAGGGGCTTCAATCTGGTTAAGTAAAATTTCCATACATGGCCTGGAAATGGGAAACACCCCCTCCCCATTCTACCACCAGATGCCTCCATGTCTTCACTGGCCATTCTCTCTTTCCATCCATTTCTATTCAGGCGGGTAGCCGCGTTGATCTGAAGAAACAGAAGCACCCAGTTCTATGTACTTATCCGCTTTCTGTCCCAACCCTACTTTGTAATCTGCCTTATTGCAGACATTGAATAGAAGCAAACCTAGGTTTGCTGCCAAGTTTGAGGCAAACTTAGGTTTGCTGCTGAGCCTTTGCCTGCCTCTGTGTAACAACCCTGGACTTCCTTGGCAGTCTCCCATCCTAACCAGTGCTGACCCTGCTTCGCTTCCAAGGGCTGACAAAATCGGGCCAGGTCAGGTCGTGTTTGGTCTTTCCAAGTGTTCTCCTGACACTGTAATGTGTGAAACAGCCCCGACTGGTGTCTCCTCATGTTTCCCAATCTCTGGGATTGTCTTGCCCTTGTCTTACGCGATCAACATCATAAAGTCTTGTGTCTAATGCAAATGTATATCCTGGGGAATGACATACGATCTGTAAAGGCTGTTTTGTAAATCAAAGTGTTGTGTTTGGGAAGAACTCATTTATGACGCTGCTGCCCATATGGTGAAACACAGCCCCTTTGCCCTGCTACCGGGGGGGTGGGGGGGAGGTTCCCCCCTTCCATTTTTTGCATTGGTTTTCTTTCTGCCTGACACAGTCGAGTCAAACCATGCCAGACGTGTTGAGATGAATCGCCGCGATCCAAAGGCCGTGAGCCTCTCTTCCGAGTGACAGAAGGAGAATTCCGCGTGGATCAAATAAATACAGATGTGTAGTAATTAGTTCTATTCCCAGCGAGCCCATTTCCGACGCACTAAAGATGTGAGCGATTATGGAGCCTCACCCCAACAGCTTTTATCAATTTAAACTGCCACGCTACAGGATAGGTCATAACCCAGCCTGCGATTAATAATGTATTTATTACACGCAACATTATAAATTAGCTTTGTGGAACAGAGAAAGAGAGAGAGAGAGAGAGGGGGCACCTCTTAACTAGACTAATGTGCGCTCTCCCTCTCCAGAGCCGACCCATGGCCCTGGCCACCTTCCTAAAGTACAGCCCCAAGACCATCCAGAGGATCCGCAACCTCGTCCGAGGCAAAGAGGCCTACATCGTGGGCGGGCTCCTGCATCAAGACGACCTGGAAGTGGCCGATGCACTGGACCTGCCCATTTTGGGCCCTGACCCGGAAGTCGCTCTCCTCTACAGCTCCAAGTCGGGGAGCAAAAGGGTCTTTGCTGCCGCCGGTGTTCCGATGCCTCCTGGTCAACACGACATCTACAACAGGCAACAGGTAAGGGTGGGGATAGAACCGCCAGGTTTGCCAGCTGGGGGAGAAGGCCAGGAGTGAGAGAGAGACCATCCAAACGTTTGATTTTTCTCATTCATCTTTGGTGGCTGGAGCTCATGTTCCTTGCTGGGGCTGAGCCCCAGAACCTAGGAAGTAGGTACTAAAGCCTTGGTCGGTATGCTGCTTGGCTAAATGGGGGCTGAACTCTGAAGTCTCTGTACTCCACTGGCTTTCTTGTGGTGCACGGAGCAAGACTAGACTGGGTTGAAGTTGAGAACTAGACACCTGCCTTTACTGGGAGGTAAGCACTATTGAAATGAACGGGGCTTAGAATTGGCTGGGCAGGAGCTGGTTGATAGGGTTTGCCTCAAGAGCCATTTGCACAATAACGCTGTTTGTGGGGCTTCTGAAGAAGAAGAAGAAGAGATTGGATTTATACCCCACCCTTCACTCGGAGTCTCAGAGCAGCTTACAAACTCCCTTCCCTTCCCCTCCCCACAACAGACATGGCTATGAGGTAGGTAGGGCTGAGAGAGCTCCTTTGAGAACTGCCCTTGAGAGAACAGCTCTGGGAGAACTGTGGCTTGCCCCAAGTCACACCAGCAGCTGCATGTGGAAGAGAAGTGGGGAATCAAACCCAGATTAGAGTCTGCACTCCTAACCACTACACCAAACCAGTTCACACGTAGTAACTGCTTTTTGGGAAGTCCCTCAAAACGCAAAAGTATGGAGGTGGCTCCCTACAACAGAGCAGTTTTGTGATGCGCTTGCCTTGAGCCCATTGGGTGTGATGTCATCTAGTCCAACCCCCTGCACAGTGCTGGAAATTCACAGATACCTGCCCCCATGCCCCCAGTGACCTCTGTTCCACATCCAGAAGATGACAAAAAATCTCCAGGATCCCCAGCGAAACTGACCTGGAGAAAAATTGCTTCCTGACCCCAGAGTAGCGATCAGCGTTTCCCTGGGCGTGTAAGAAAGGTACACGAGAAACAAGCACTGATGCAACCCTTCCTGCCCTCCCTTCTTGGGCTCTGCCTGAGTTCACAGAATCCGCATTGCTGTCAGACGGCCATCTAGCCTCTGAAAACCTCCCAAGAATGAGAGCCCACCACCTCCGAGGAAGCCTGTTCCACTGAGGAACTGCTCTGCAGGGAAGTTCTTGTTAATGTTTAGCCAAAAACTCTTCTGATTTAATTTCAACCCGTTAGTTCTGGTCCGACCTTCTGGGGCAACAGAAAACAACTACGCTCCATCCTACCCCTGCCTGCACCTGTATTCCTCCGCCACTTTCCCTCGTTTCTGCAAATGATTTTGCAGTCCCAAGTGCAAAAACACAGTTTGCCCCCTCTTGTGGCGCGGCACGGGAATTCCTGGAAACAGAGAAGTCCAATGCTGTGGAACAAGGGGGGACAAGCTGTATATTTGCTCCTGGGACTGCAAAAACATTTGCAAAAATGAGGTAAAGCGACAGAGGAATACAGGTGCAGGTGCGGGGAGATCCATCCCTCCATAAAACATCTTAGTGAGCTCTCTAATAAAGGAGGGCCCCACAGCTCAAGGAGTCGAAAACAGCCCAGTTCTGTCAGTGAAGGTTACGCCCAGATAGCAAGGCAAAAACTGAAGGTGGGGATGATCCCAGGAACGGATCCTGAGTGGGAGCACGTTTGAGCTGAAGACTTCGTTGGAGCACCAAATGCAAATGCTGCAGAATTGCAAAGGGTCGAAATATAGATTTGGGGCCCATTTTTTTTTCATGGGAGGGAGCATCGCATTACTTGTTGTAAGCCACCCTGAGTCTCGCTTGTCCAGGAAGTGGTGGGGTGTAAATTAGATAGACAGACAGACAGACAGACGTTGCTCCTGAGTGTTGAAATCCTCTGTAATGTTTGTAGCAGCAAAGTAAATTTCTTTAGAACCTGGCTCAACATCAACTTTACCCAAGCTACAAACATTTGCACTTCAAATCAGGCCACGTAGCTCCTTGGAGACAAATAGGGCTTTTTCCCACTCACATTGTGCCGGCGTTCTGCCTCCGTTTGTCCCGGCGCTGGGTGTCAATTTCACACCCTTTGCTGCGGTGCGTGTGTTAATACGGGGCTTCGCGCCATTTTCTCCGCACCTTCGGTAAACCTAAAAAAAGAAGGTTTACCGAAGGCACGGAGAAAATGACGCAAAGCCCCGTATTAACACACGCACCGCAGCAAAGGGTGTGAAATTGACACCCAGCGCCGGGACAAACGGAGGCAGAACGCCGGCACAATGTGAGTGGGAAAAAGCCCATAGTCTGTGACATCAGGAAACATCCATCTGTCAGTATTGCATTTTGAAGCCTGGACCCTGGTTTATATCTTCTGTGGGCAAGAACTGACGGGTGAGTGCTTGCGGTCAGCACACAGCGAGTTTGGGTGGTTGCAGTTGGTCTTGGATCACTTGATGCTGCGGGTTTTGAAAACAGTCCCTGGATCGTGTTACTGGTTTCTCTTGCTTTGTAAACTGGAGAGCTGTGTTCACACGTTGTTGGCTATTGTGTTCTTGTTGAGCCACTACGGCCATTGTTTGCAACTAGATTTTCCTGTGTGGCTCCAAGTGGACAAATGATTGCAACAGTGCAACAGCAGCACAATAATATCCAACAAGGTGTCGATGCAGCCAATGCAAACTGCATATTTCGCATACTCCAGGTGGTAGATCCCCCCCAAAAAACACCATCAATGATGGGAAGAAGAAAACTAATCAAAGCCTTGCTCACACTAGCTGTTTACTGCCCCTCTTACATCTAGTCTGTATTTTAGAGACTGAAAATACCTAATTTCAGAGGGTAGCCAAGTTGGTCCACAGTAGGACAGCTAGAATTGACCCAGTAGCACCTCAGACACCAACAAGATTTTTCGGGGTATGAGCTTTCGAGAGTCTAACCTCCCTTCACCAGATACCTGTATCCAACGAAGGCAGCTTTGACACTCAAAAACTCATACCCCCAGAATCTTGTTGGTCTCTAAGGTACTACTGGATTGGAATCAAACTGAAAATGTCTCGGAAAGCACTTTGGTGTTAGAGCCATGGCTAACCTTAAGATGAAGTTCAGGGGTTAGTATATACATGATCAGGGGTCATTTCGTAGAAAAAGAGGTGCAGGAGCTCATTAGCATAACTCATTTGCATATGCCACACCCCCCAACATACCGGAAGTGTGTCAGAAGGCAACACCCACCCCTCAGGCTCCACTCCACAGGTGAGTGAAACTGACCTGCTCTTCCTCCCTTCCCTTCCCCATCCAATACTTTGTGCAATAAAAATAAGCGTAGAGAACACACCCTCATTCTCTTCCTGCTCCCTTGAAACCACCAGGTTTCAAGTAGACTTGAGATACCCAGGACATGTGCACCACCCATCCCTTCCCATTCCCCTCCCCACAACAAGACACCCTGTGAAGTAGGTGGGGCTGAGAGAGGTCTTTTGAGAACTGCTCATGAGAGAACAGCTCTGAGAGAACTTGTGACTGGCCCAAGGTCACACCAGCAGCTGCATGTGGAGGAGTGGGGAATCAAACCAGGTTCTCCCAGATTAGAGTACAACTCCTGACCACTACACCAAACTGATGGGGTGGAAGCTGCTGAAGGGTTGGTGAAATTTCTCCAGTACTTATGTGCCATGTGCCCAGATAAAAAATGGTATCCTTAGAAAATTTATATGCCACCGTGAGCAAGTCTCTGGAAAAGCAGCACACAGTCATAAAAGGAACAATGATAAAAAGATCAATATTAAAACAAAACATTAAAAACAATAAAGACCCTAACAGGGCTTTCCCCGGGGCGCTGCGCCTCTGCACTGCTCGGGGAAGCCGAGGAGGGGGCGGGGCTTGGTCATGTGCCCGCCCCCTGGGCTCCTCACTCCCGGAGCTGCGCTCCTGTGTGCTCCCGCTCCAATGGACCCCTGTACATGATCAGTTAGAGAGATGAGCCATGCCAGATCTGGGGCAAGAGATCAAGGAACAAGGACAAAGACTGCTGTTGAGGAAATCAAGTCGGAATTAGTCTGCTGAATGCCTGAAAAGGGGCCGCTCCCACAACAAAATATGGACATCCTGCTGAGAAAGAGTTTGGTGAGATCAGGAAAATGAAGGCATTTGTGTAATTAGTATTACGGGGCCAAAGGTGTTCAACTGAGCTAGGAGCAGGGTTCCCCCTCCCCCATGACCTGCAAGAGGTCAATCTGCTGCGCCCAAAGTTAACCACAGCTGTACAAAATAATAGCAACTCACAGTGTAGGACTTCATTTGTTTTTACAAGATCGCACACTGTGAGCCAGTTTACACATCAGCTTCCCTTTCAATTCATTTCATTTCAGATCTTGGGGGGGGGGGGGGGGTGTTATTCTGCTTCTCGCGCCTCGGCCCTCTCGCTCCATATGAAATATTGAAGCGAGGCGTTAAATAATCAAAGGGAGGTGACAATAATTTAAGGCACAGTTCAATTTTCACTTAAAGATAGCTCGTAACTCTTTCCATCGGGTACGGTCTTTACAATACTATCGATCCGTTTCCTTTCTGTAGGGGAGTCGTCAACAGAAAACCCATTTATTGGGCTTTCAAAAGCAACAAATAACAGGACACTGAGCAAACAAATAATAATTCCATTTGTGATTGAGGCTCAAATAATGAAAAACGAAACCCGTCTTCAAGTCCAGAGGACTGCCCTTGTAACAAATGCCTCCTAGCTCAGTCTCTTTTTTTCATTTCAAGGTTACATTTCAAAACCCACCAGCCAGAAATCCACAAGAGAGTGCTTAAGATGGCCTCTGTGTAGCTAGCTAAAGAGCAGGCCGTACAGGTGAGATGCTGCCTCTGATATCGGTATGCAAGGATTCTTTGGGTGGATCCTACCTCCCTGTCTTCTGGGTTTGGCTTAGAAACAGGACATGTTTTGAATTGTGACTGTTATGATTTCATATATGGAAGCCAGATTTGAGTCCAGTAAGCACATTAGAGACCAACCGAATTTTTTTTGGGGGGGGGGGGGTATTGAAAATTTGATTGGTCTCGAAGGTGCTCCTGAACTCGAATCTATACTGTGGACCAACCCGGCTGCCCTCTGAAACTACATATAGAAGCGTGTCCTGTGCGGAAGAGGAAGATGCAAGGGAATCTAGTATTGCTGTAATTGCCTCCCCTTTCTAAAATTAAAATTAAATATTGTCATTGTTTGAGAGGAAGGTGCCTGAGGGGAATAGACGTTCAGGGTACTTACTGGTGATTAGATTTACCTCGTCTTCTCCTTTTCTTCTTTTCATCTTCCCCTTTCCTCTTCGATTGAGAATTGTTCGCTGAATGGCTGACATGATGCTGGTTCGTTCACCTGTTAAATTTTTCTCAGTATGAATTTGGTAATATCAGTGTCCTGGATGAAAAATAGAAGAGAAATGGGTAGGATGACATTAATATGAACCTTAAGCTAAATGTTTTGGGGGGGGGGGGGGTTTGCCCTCAGATGATTGAAGTCCTAAGTCAGCTGATCATTGACTACCCGGAAGTGAAACGCTGGGTTTTCAAGGTGGATAACGACTTTGGTGGGAATGGCACTGCCTACTGTGATGTCACCGCACACCTCGAATGCTACCCGTGGGTCCAGAAGGAGCACCAGAGATACGGCCCCGAGGCCTGGCGGAAGAGATGGGCGCATGTAAGTCCTCTGTCCTTTTCGGACTTAGTATGTTTCGAATGTCATCTGCTGCCTCCTAGTTTTAATATTATGTGTGCCTTTTAAATTTGTTTGTTTTTATATTGGCAGCCACCCTTCAAGATTAAAAGAAAAAGCCTAGCGACATCATGGTAATAACAGTGAAATTCCGTGATAGGTGGCAATTTTTTTTTAAATTATCTCTTTATTGACTTTTTACTTTTACAACATAAATAAAAACGTAAAATACAGCCATATCGGGCCACAAAATAATAAAACAATACCACAAGAACATTTTTTAACAATCAAGTAATAATAGCACAACATATAATACTTTTTAACTATAATAGCAGCCGAAATAACAATCTAGTTATACAAATGAAAAATATTTATATAATATATATATATTTCGGTATCTAGTTATATTGCAACAAATAACAAAATTATTAAAGTTACAAAATAAGAAGACATACCAGATGACTTAAAAGTAAATCATTGTCTTATATTGAGGATTATCAGGAAGAATCTGTTTGCCATGTAAGAAAGTTACCATTGGATACCATAATGCAACCACTTTTTTCGTATAGTTTCCAGGTAGAGAATTAGAAACAGAAAAAGAAATCTTCGACATAATAAAACAGTCCCAAAGTTTGTTATACCATTGGGAAAGAGTTGGAGGGCACTTTTGTACATGATAGGTGGCAATTGACATGAAATAGAAGGACAATGATAGAGCAAGGAGCAGGGATGTGAAATAGCATTTACCCCCCCCATCAGCTCGCAAGTGCTTGGTAGGGTTTCCATTCGCCCGTTGGGGGTGGGGGATTCCCTGGTTTTGCCCCCCAGAAACAGCAACATTGCTGGAAATAAATGTGACGTGCCTCTGTCATCTGGAAGTGATGTAGGCACATCAGTGACGACGGTCTGGTTTTCGGGCAAAACTCTATGGTTTGAGGCTGGTTTTATGGCTCCCAGAAGGCTCCCCCATTCCCCCCACCAACATTTACAATGGACCTGGCAACACTAGTGCTCGGCGGGCTTTCACGAACTTACAGGTGCTTCTGTGGAATGAGTGGGGCGGGCCCCTCTGGGTTCGGGCTGCCACATGCTTCCGATTGGCATAGTACCCTCAGAAGGTCATGGTTTCTGGAGGAAGGCTTTGCCCAAGGGTATTAGTAGCCTTAGGCAGAAGAGGCAGCATTGCCCTCCCGGGCCCAATCCCTCACGGCTTGAAAGGCCAAAAGCAGCTCTTTTCCTTGGGCCCGGAGGGTACTAACTTTTGACTGGTAACACACAGGGCAATTCAGGGAGAAAAATTAGGCCGGACCAAGTCACTGCTTGTTCTTTGATCTGTATACTGATAATTTCGTCTGATCTTTGTAGTACAGGGGTGGCCAACCTTGCTTAACGTAAGAGCCACATAGAATAAACGTCAGATGTCTGAGAGCCGCGAGACAGGAACAAATATCACACACACGTTTTTATTTTTAAAAATATGCAAATTTGCTTTTTATTAACGTTAAATGGGACTGCCAAAAATAAAAACAAATGAGGAAAACTGGTTATTGATAATGATATTACTTGTTTGCTAATGATATTGAGAGAGAGAGAGAGAGAGAGAGAGAGATGGAAAGAAAGAATTAAAGAAGTGGAAAGAAAGAGAGAGAGAGAAACTAGGAAAGCAAATAGATGGGAGGGAGGAGGGAAGGAAGGAAGGGAGAAAGAGAGAAAAAGCATGCCTCCCCTTTGCTTCCCCAGCCGCCCTGCCAGGAGCCGCACAATATGTGTGAAAGAGCCGCATGTGGCTCCCGAGCCACAGGTTGGCCACCCCTGTTGTAGTAAATAAGAATGACAACATATCGAAACCCATTTTTTTCTAAATCTTGGGACAGGGCGGTGAAGCAAACGTGTAAGTATGTAAAATAGGTCATTGTTCAGTTTTCCAAAGCCACCCACACTTTCCTTTCCTGCCCGTCTATCTTCTGAATCCGGGCATGTTTCTCTTGCATGAGATTCCTTCAAACCAGCCCCGACTGCTGCACAGAGGCCTCGCCGTGTTTTAAAAAGGTCTCTCTGGAGTGGAAGCTGCTGCTAGACTACAGACTGTTTCCGTGAGACTTATTTTCATCAGGCTAACCCCACCTTGTGTATAACTGGGGTGCTGCAATCGCTTGGCTAACATTCCTCTTGCTTTCCTGAAACGAATCTGGTTTTTTATCGCCTGTGGTGGAGGTGCTTTCTCTTCTGGGTACCGGCCCTGTTTGGGCCAAAATAATCCCAGCCCACTGAAAACCAAATTTACGTTGGGCTAATTTTTGGTACAGTTTTTGGCACTGCTCATTATGCATCACGCAGGCCCTGGTAAAAGAGAACGTGTCTCAAGTCCTTAAATGAAAGGCAACTGAGGAGCAAAGATGAGTGAGGGAAGAAAATATCACCACCTTGATTCACAGATCTGGGGAGGACCTCTCCCCAGAGTGGTGTAGTGGAGAGCCAGTTTGGTGTAGTGGTTAAGTGCGCGGACTCTAATCTGGGAGAACCGGGTTTGATTCCCCACTCCTCCACTTACACCTGGCTGGATGACCTTGGGCAAGCCATAGCTCTGTACCAGCTGTTCTCTCAAGGACAGCTTGGGAAAGAGCTTTTTCTCAGCCCCACCTACCTCACAGGGTGTCTGCTGTGCGGAGGGGAGGGGAAGGAGTTTGTAAGCCGCTCTGAGACTCCCTTGGGGAGTGGAGGGCGGGGTATAAATCCAATCTCTTCTTCTTCTTCTCTCGGGTATGCAGATTCTCTCTGTCTGAGGCTCCCAATCTCTGTGTGCAAAGGGTGTACAGATTTTTTTCACTAATGCAAAGGACTATATGGTTCTAGCAGCAAGGGACCCTCAAGAATTCGTGGGGAAGGGAGAAATCATTCTCTCCCCCCCACCCCCACCCCCACCGGCTTCAGCTCCCTCCCAATTCTGGCTTTGGCTTCCCTTGAATTGGATTTTTCTGCAAACCTGCCAGCTCCATGGATTTGCAAAACCCAGAATGGGAGTCAACTATGGCCCTGTCGTGTTGAGTTGGCTGTGCCGTACAGATTGGTTCGTGTACAGGGTAGTATACAAAGAGAGCAAAGGTCTCCGCTGTGTTAAAATGAATGGTGAGCCCATTGCGTACAGGGAATTCCATGGATAGACCGGAGACCCATGTGCACAAAAATCACTGGTCTGGAATGCTTATATTCTCCTGGCGGGAGCCCTTTCTTCAGCCATACTGGATCTGGCAGATTTTAAATGCAGAGAGCATTGAAGGCACGGGAAATGCTATCCCAATCCATGCCCAAGTACAGCGCTTGCGTGTGTAGGCCGACAGGCATCCTTCAGTTGCATGTAGATGCAAATTTCTTGGTTTTTCTTTTTGGTTAGCCAGCATGTCAAGTGTTTGATTTCAGTCATCATGTTAATTGATATTACACTGACATTTCATGAAGCCAGAGCCAGGATTTACCCTTGCTGTAGCTTTATGGAAATCAGCAGGATTTTGTTTTTTGTTCTTTTTTTAAAGAAAAGAATTTTTTAAAAAGTCAAAAGTGGCTGTTTTGTATGCTTAAAAGGAGCTCTTTGATCAGCAGATGTGTACTCCAGTACCGTTTTAAACCTAGTCAGTTGAATTTGCAGGCTTTCCCATGTGCTTTCCTGCCGTGTTGCATTGTGTGCAGAATGCTATCATGCTCTGAGCTGACAGAACCACTGAAATCAGCTATGGAAACCTTTAGACCGGAAGTATCAAACTCATTTGTTATGAGGGCCGGATCTGACACAAGTGTCACTTTATCGGGCCGGGCCGTGTGTGCCATAAAATGTAATGTCAGGTACCAGAGATATAAACTTTATAAAGGACATAGGCAAACTCAATTAATGGTATTATTTTTTACTCAAAATACAAACATGCTTAAAACATTAACTCTCTCACAGTATTTCCTTACAGTATCTCCCTGATGCCCACCCTCCTACGTCCACTGGCCATTATGCATTAGCACTGGGACAGTATACAGGGACATAGCCTCTATCATCTAGCAGTAAAGGTAATCAGTTGCTCATGGGCTGGAAAGGAGCCCTGGAAGGGCCTGTTCTGGCCCACAGGCCATATGTTTGACACCCCTACTTTAGACGCAGATTGAAAAACGCCAGCCTGGCCATGAGCATGACTTGAGCCTCTGTATTCAAGGAGGCATCCAAAATCACGCCCATGCAGCAGCCATTTTGTGGTGGTGATTTTGTGGCTGCGCCCCCCACATTGTGACAGGATTCCAAAGGTGCCTGTAGGCTCCAAAAGTTTGGGGGGCCCTGCCCTAGAATGCGAGGTGGTCCCCCAACACTCCTTTCTGACACTTCCCTTCAGCTGTGTTTACATCTTGAACTGGTTCAGGAGGCAAAACATGGATTTTCCGTCCTTTCTACCGTATCCCACTCGTCTGGATCCGGGTGGAGGAGGGCTACCTGTTATACTGATCCATGGTCCTGGTTGACCGTGTCAGCATTTTCCGCAGCTAACCATACGATATGATTTGTACAGAATTAAAGGAACCTTTCCTCTTTTCATCATCTCAGGGTGTAGCGGTGTGGGTCTGCAGTAGAACACCTAAATGTGAATCTGGGAGCACCTGAGAGACCAATGAGATTTTGGGGGCAGGAGCTTTCGCGAGTCCAAGCCTCCCTCGTCACACACCTGACTTAACTCTCGAGAATTTGTATCCCGAAAATCTTGTTGGCCTCTAAGACTCTACTGGATCCGAATCTAGCTCTGTCTTTCTCATACGCCCTTCCCATTGTGGACCTGAAACTTATTGGGCACCGTGCCCTACTGTCAGCAAGAATGTGCTCATGTGCTGTTTGTGCTGTTAGCTGTCTGGTTTTCTTATCACACCCCGCTTTTGCTTGCTTCGCTCCCAGCTAGCTCAGGGTCTTGGGATAAATCCTCCCTACTGTGTTGTTCCTTTTGCAGCTGCCTTCAAAGACATTTAGTAGAAGTTCCCTGGGAACTAAAGGCACAATAACATACTTGCCGCCATTTCTGTGAGAAACCTGTTCAGGGGGCTGGAGCCACTTTTAACACTCCGTGATTGGTGTAGACGTAATGAGGGGGATTCCGGTTGCCTAGTACAATACTAACTGTTTACAAAAAAAGTCATTACTAACAGAGAAAGCGTAACTGCACCAATACCTCTTTGCCAATAAAGGACTTTCTGGTTAAGAAGACCTGTTGCAGACTGCATCTTTCGGGACAACCTCACAGCTACTCCTGTTGATTTATATATCCCTTTACACACACACACACACACACACACACACACACACACTTACTTGATCTTAGCCAAAAGGCCGAGAAGCGATTTGTTCTCGATTTCCTGGGAGAAATGAAAGATTTTACTTAGATAAGTTGCTGGCTGACAAAGAGCAGGAAACTACTTTAAACATGGCAAAATTTGCCATGCAGGCTATCAAAGCCCGGAGACAAGCTATCAGCAGTTAGATAGTGGATACTGTACTTAAACAGAAATTTTAATTGTCTAGCAATGTTCTGCTCCTAATATTTTAATGTTTGATACCCTGGATAGTGTTTGTATGCATTTTAATGTTTTACCGGCTGCTGTCTTTCTGGGTTTTTTATGCGTCTGGTCAATGAACGTACTAATGAAAACACAGACTTATATCCCTGTACTTCGAATGGCAGCCGGATTAGCCCCGTTTGGCCCGAGGTCGTCCGCTCTGGGAAGCTAAGCAGGGCCAGCCACAGTGAGTGCTTGGGTGGGAGACTGCCAAGGAAGCCCAGGGTCGCTATGCAGAGGCAGGCAAGGGCTAAAACCCACCTCTGCTTCGCCCTTGCCTTGAAGAGCCGGTAGCCGGGGCTGCCATGAGCCAGCTGCAGCTCTGTGGCGCATTCTTCATTCCTCTTCTTCTTGCTTAGAACAGGAGTGAATTTATCTTCAGCGGCCCTTGAGGATTTCTCGTTTCACAACACGAACGGGCTTCTGGGGACATAGTTCAGGAGACCTTAGCCCTGCAGGACGTGCCCAAGAGTCACCCCCAAGACTCCCGCACACCATGCCCAGGAATCGGTGCCCTAAACCACGATGCCGCGGGAGTCGAGTGAGCCAGTCAAACTTTGTTTTCAAAGTTATTCTGTTCTGTTCGAAGAGGGCTGCTGGGCTTCCTGTGCCTGGTTGTCCAGTCCCCTTGGAATCTGTGAAGAGCCAGCCAAGACCTTGCGGGAGAGAGGTGCCCATGCGATCTACAGGGCAGGAAGATTTCAAAGCTGACACGTTGAAAGGGTTGCCACTTGCCAGATCCTTCCTGTAGTTCTCTTGGCGTGTGATGTCATTGCATTTCCAACACGGGGGGTGATGGTTTAGGCTTGGGGCAAAACTCTACAGTTTTTTGGCCTCAAAACCATAGCGTTTTGCCCCAAACCTAGAGCGTTGCCACTAACATTGGAAACATGATGATGTCACTCCCGGGTGATGTCATTGTGCTGGTGGCGCCGGGAGGGGGCTTCTCGGGGGTGGGGCTTTTCCTTCTGGCCAGCTGGGCCATGGCAGGAAGCCTTGAAATTGGGGGATCCCTTGGTCCTAGTGGGGGAATGGCAACCCTAGATTTTAATGAGAAATACTCCTTAGACTCGGGGTACCCAACCTTTTTGAGTTTGCGGGCACCTTTGGCATTCTGACCCAACACGGTGAGCATGGCCACGGCCACAAAATAGCTGCCACAGGAGGCAGAGCCAGCCACAAAATGGCTGCCACAGCTTACCTTCCGTCACACTGTGCACACCCTTGTGCTGTGGTGGCAGCTGCTGGCAAAGCGATATTTTTAAAAGCCAGGCAATCTCCAGTGGCCAATCAGGAGCCTTGCTAGGAGAAGCCCCACTAGGGTTGCCGTCCCCCTGATGGGGGCAGAGTTTCCTCTGAATCCACCACTGGCCAGGGGGGAGAGCCCTGCCCCCTATGAGCGCGTCATGCGGGGGACACTCTAAAAACTCTATGGCACACTAGAAGATCCCGGGGAGTAGCATGGAGCCCCCCCACTGGCAGAAGGTAAGTACCTGGCAACCCTAGGCCCCACCCACTTTCTAAAACCACTTGGTGGGCGCCAGGAAAGGTGTTGGGGGGCCCTAGAGCCTGTGGGGGCAGTGTTGGGGACCCCTGCCTTAAACCAATGCCTGCGTTGCAGGGGTCTTAGGTTGCAGGCCAGAGCGATCAGTCTTCAAAAGTAATGTCCGCCCCTTCTGTTTAATGCTGTTGCCCAGACAGAGTCACCTGTCCGTGGACCACTGACATCTTCTTGACCGGGTGCCCGTTGCAATGCACAGAACAAAGGAGAGGAGCACAAAGAATACAACAAATTCTTTTTTTTTCATTTCCTTTCTGCGGGTTACATCGAGCCCCATCCAGCCACTCTTTCCCAGGAGCTCCGGTCTTTCATATCTAGAGAAAGGAACGTCCATCTCCCTCGACCACGGCCACAAGTTGCAGAGGATTGAAATCCTCCTTTGTTAACCGAACCCTTTCGTAAGCATCCCTCCCCCCAACATCAAAGCATTAGTTTATGAGCGTCGGCCTGCCATTACCGTGCGGAGACCGGCTCCTTTGGATAATGAAGGCTGTGTCATTGGCTTAAGCTGCCACGTACCAAAACATATGCGCTGGCAGGTTATTAAGGAAATCCAGCTCCGTGATGAAGGACTCTCCTGCAGGCTAGGAGTGCATGGCAAAAGTCTCTCCATTCCGGTAGAGTTATGAGAAGCAGGAATATGACTCTAAGCACTAAATTATGTTAATACTTACAAATAGCATCATTTGCATAGCAGTTTATGACGCGATCCCAAGGTTTTTCCTTCATTGGTATGTAGTAGGGCAACCGATTAAACATAATGCGGTTTACGGGAGCTGAGGCTGAGTGTCTGCGCCATTTCAAAAAACAGAGTCCAGTTATCGGGTCCTTCAGACAGGATGTTGTTACCTCCCTTTCAGGACCTTGCTCCTCCGTCCAAAATCACTGCCGTTGTATGAGACAAGACGAAGAAGAGCAGCAGAGTTGGTTCTTATACCCCACTTTTCTCTACCCAAAGGAGTCTCAAAGCGACTTACAATCCCCTTCCCTTCCTCTTCCCACAACAGGCGCCCTGTGAGGTTGGTGGGGCTTAGAGAGGTCTGAGAGAACCGTGATTGACCCAAGGTCACCCAGCAGGCTTCCTGTGGAGGAGGAGTGGGGAATCAAGCCTGGTTCTCCAGATTAGAGGCTGGTGCCTCTTAACCACGACACCATGCAGGCTCTCAAGTCCTCAGAACATTGGTGGCCTAACCTGACACGTGGCACTTTGCACCTCTGACCCAATACTTGTGTCCTCGGCTAACCCATCTGCCAGCTCCTGCTGCTCATGGATGAAAGGCTGGTAGTCTTCTTAGATATCAGCTCTGGTATAACATAAGCCTATCAACCCTTGAAGTCTGAAATGAGGGTCCAGGTTCCCTCTAAGATAAGAGGCCATCAAGGAGAAGACATCGTGATGTAAGGGACACAGTGAGGGTCAACCCCGTTTCTAAATCAACCCAAGGAAGTGAAGCAATAAATCAGGGGTCCCCAAAATGACGCCCACTGGCACCTTTCTTGATGCCCACCAAGTGTTTTTAGAATGTGGGTGGGGCCAGATGCAGCTCTTGCCCAGCAGGGCTTGTGATTGGCCGCTGAAGATCCAGTTAGCTGGGCAGATTAAAATAACGTTGTTCCAGTGGCAGCTGCCACCACAGTGTTTGTCTTATTCTCTCTCACTCCCTCTTTCCCAGTGTCTCTTTTAATTATCCCTCTTCCCCTTTGCATTTGGGCCTCCTCTCTGTGTGTGGCTCCGCCTCCTGTGGCAGCCATTTTGTGGTTGTCTCTGCCTCCCGCAGCCACCATTCTGTGGTGGCGCCCTCCACCCTGTGACAGAATTCCAACGGTACCCACAGGATCAAAAACAACCTGGGGGCCCCTAGAATAGATGATGGGGAATTCTGGTACCCATTGGTATGTGGTGTCCCCCAAGGGGCAAGCCTCTCCGAAAGGTTATTTAACATCTTTATGTGCCCCCTCACCCAGCTGGCATGGAGTTTTGGGCTTGGGTGTTGCCAATATGCTGATGACACCAAGCTCTGTCTGTTGATGAGCAGCTGTCCAGATTCCGCCCCAGTGAACTTGGCCAGATGTTTGGAGGTCATGGTTGGTTGGCTAAAGCAGAGCTGGCTGAAATTAAATCCAACAGAGACGTAGGTCCTGTGGCTGGGCCAGGGGGATGCTGGGTCGGGTTTTCACCTCCCGACTCTTGACGGGGTGCCATTAACATCTAGACCATCCGTCAGGAGTTTGGGGGTGATCCTGGACGCCTCCCTTTCAATGGAGACCCAGGTCACAAAAGTTGGCGTTTTACCATCTTTGCCAGGTTAAGCAGTTTGTTCCTTTCCTGTCTCCCTCTGATGTAGCCACAGTGGTCCATGCAACAGTCACCTCCAGGTTGAACTACTGTAACTCGCTTTACGCGGGGCTTCCCTTGACACTGACCCGGAAACTGCAACTGGGCCAGAACGCAGCTGCAAGGGTTCCGACAGGAGTGTCCAACTGGTGCTCTACCAGCTGCACTGGCTCCAGACTGAAGACCAGATCGAGTTCAAGGTTTTGGTGCTGGCCTTCAAGGCCCTAAACGGTCTGGGACCAGCATACCTCCGGGACTGCCTTTCCTGGTGTGTCCCCCAAAGAGCCTTGTGCTCCAGTGATCAAAATCTGCTGGTGGTCCCTGGCCCAAAGAGCATCCGGCTGTCCTCAACTAGAGGCAGGGCCTTTTTGGCCTTGGCTCCAGCCTGGCAGAATACTCTTCTTCCGTGAGAGATCAGGGCCCCGTGGGACTTCGTCACAGTTCCTCAGGGCCTACAAAACAGAGTTGTTCCGCCAGGCTTGTTTGAGGGCAGCGAAAGGCTCCTTTCTGAATGGGTTTCATCTATGATTGGCCTCCCCCTCCCCCTCTCTCCCCTCCCCCTTCCCTTCTCATCAGACGGTTATATATATCGCCATCTTTTAGCTGTATAGTGGATGTATTTTATGGATCTTATTTTATTTATGGTAATTATTATAATATTTAGTGTATTCATTGTGTTTCTTAATGTTTTAGAATTCTGTATGTTTTACAAATTGATGCTACCCACTCTGAGCCGGTTCTGGGAGAGCAGGTTATAAATTCAATAAAACAAACAGGCAGACAAACATATGAACGAATAAATAAGGGAGGAGGAGGTATTGGAATCCCCAGTAAGATCCTTGGAACAAGCCAGGCTTCCCGGGTCCCAGGGGGGGTTCCCCCACTTTTGGGGGCTCCAATCCACCACCGGCCAGCTGGATGGTGGAGTAAACCCCACCCCCAAAAAGGGACGTCACCGTGAAACGTCCCAGACACAATGACATCACCCAGAAGTGACATCCTTCTGTCGCTGACATCGGGGCGATGCTCTAGTTTTTGGGCAAACTCCATGGTTTGGAAGGCAAAAACCCGTCGAATTTTGCCCAGAAACTGGAGTGTCACTCCCTCGATGTCAGCAATGCAATGGCGTCACTTCTGGGTGATCCCAGGAAGAACCCGGGAGCCCCCTGGCAACCCTAGGGCAAGCAGCCAGGATGCCCATCACCTTCATAAGCTGCTTGTGAACTTTGTGAGGCATCTTAATTAATTTGTGTCCTTGCGTTCTGTAGCCAGGAGGCCCTAAAGACTGTCTGACAGCTTTAAGTTCTAGCTCTTTTAGTGGCAAGCTAGACTTATTTTTGAGCTGAGAGAGCTCTGAAAGAGCAGTGACTGACCCAAGGACACCCAGCTGGCTTCATGTGGAGGAGTGTGGAACCGAACCCGGTTCTCCAGATTAGAGTCTGTCGCTCTTAACCACTGCACCACATTGGCTCCACCTGAGTCATCTGACTGACTGCTGTGGGAATCAGACTGCTGAGCCAGAGGGACTCTAGGTCTGATCCATCAGTGCAGATCATTTCGTTTTTAGACTGTGACATCAGGGGAAGGCCTCGGGCTCTCTGCCCTGTTGTTGGTCCTCCAGAGGAACTGGCTGGCCACTGTGTGAGACAGGATGCTGGGCTCGGTGGACCCTCACTGGTCTTACCCAGCAGGGCTCTTCTGAGGTTCTTCTCAGGGGAAGGCCTCGGCCTCTCTGCCCTGTTGTTGGCCCTCCAGAGGAACTGGCTGGCCACTGTGGGAGACAGGATGCTGGACTAGATGGACCCTCCCTGGCCTGATCCAGCAGGGCTCTTCTGAGGTTCTTCTCAGGGGAAGGCCTCAGCCTCTCTGCCCTGTTGTTGGCCCTCCAGAGGAACTGGCTGGCCACTGTGGGAGACAGGATGCTGGGCTAGGTGGACCCTCACTGGTCTGACCCAGCAGGGCTCTTCTGAGGTTCTTCTCAGGGGAAGGCCTCAGCCTCTCTGCCCTGTTGTTGGCCCTCCAGAGGAACTGGCTGGCCACTGTGTGAGACAGGATGCTGGACTAGATGGACTATTGGTCTAGGGTTGCCAAGTAGGATCTACTTACCGGCGGGGGGGAGTTGTTCTCCCCCCGGGAGCTCTTCTGGTGCGTGCACTTTGTGCGCATGCCATGGCGACGTGATGATGTCACCTGGAGGTGACGTCATCACGTTGGGGGCGTTGCCAGGGCAACACTCTGGCAATTGCCCCAAAACCATAGAGTTTTGGGGCGATTGCCAGAGCGTCGCCCTGGCAACGCCCCCAATGTAATGATGTCACCTCCGGGTGACATCATTATATGGGGGAAGTGGTCCTCACCGGACGACTTCTGGGGCGGGGTTCCCCCCGCCGGCCGAATGCCGGCCGGCGGATCGGGAACCCCTATAGCGGGGGATCCCCCGCCCCCGGGCTGACTTGGCAGCCCTATATTGGTCTGATCCAGCAGGGCTGTTCAGATGTACTTACATTACTGAAGAGGACGTGCTCACAGTCATGGGAGTATGAATCTGCCCATCCCACAGTTCCTTAGGGACCCGGACGCTTCGGTGCCCATATGGAGCTCTTGGCCCACAAATGACACCCGGTTCATTTAAAAGGAGCAGGGAAACGGGCCTGAGACTCCCTTCCCCAACCTGCAGAGCATGACTGAGGAGAAAGAAGAGCACACCCTATGGGTTACCCGTGCAATCTGTCAGAGGTGGACTTCCATCCAGAGCCATGTTCAATCTGGACTGCTCCTTGGGCCGGGCACAGCTGAGGTTATCTTGCCTCCTGCTGGCCGAGGCCACCCCCATCTTGGCAGAGCTCAGAAGCTAAGCATGGCTGGCCCGGAGACCGGGAGTGAACGGGAGAACACCAAGGAAGTGCAGGGTGGCTACGCAGAGGCAGGCAAAGGCAAGCCACCTCTGGAAACCCCTTGCTTTGAGAACCCCCTGAGGGGTCACCCTAAGCGGGTTTCGACTCGGCAGTTCTGCCACGGCCACCACCCTGCCATCCAAGCACTTGGCTTCAGGCAGCAGGGAGAAAGGCTCTCCCCGCACCCCCCATGAAACTGGCCCTCTCACTAGCCTGGGTGTCCCCTCTGAACCCAGAGCCGACATCAGAAGGAGGTGAACAGATCCACCATGTCTTTGACCTCTGCTCCTCCCATCTAAAGCCAGCTTTGTTTCTTGGGACACCCCGAGGAGGGGCTATGGCTTAGGGATAGAGCGTTTGTTTGGCATGCAGGAGGTCCCAGCTTCAACCCCCAGAATCTCCAGTGGAAAGGATCAGGTAGGAGGTGATGAGAAAGACCTCAGCCTGGGACCCTGGAGAGCCCCTGCCGGTCTGGGTAGACCGTGCTGACTTTGGTGGAGCCGTGGTCTGATCCAGGAGACGGCGCTTGGTGTGGCACGGCTGGGGTGTGACAAAGAGCTCTTCGACAGCGCTTCTGTATAATTGCTGTTCAGGGGGAATGATTTTCCGGCCGGATTGTGGTCTGCTACAGAACCAAAGCCATTTGCAGCAATAGTATTTTGATAGCCGCTTCCGAATGTCGTGTCGCTTAATAGCGGATGGTAAAATTATATTGTCTGACAGAAGAGGTCTCCACGCGTCTCCGAAATACATCGCCGTCAACGGGGTATCATGTCGTGTTCACCTCTTACATCAGAGGCCAAGCTGTGATGCTCCTGCTCCCTCGGTTATTATATTTAATGCGACTACCAAGTGTTTGGGTTTGAGGTGATTCCCTGATCCCTTAGTAAAATAACGAGGTGCGGCAATTATTTCCCTTGGTTAAATTCTTAGGACCTCCAATAATCAGAAATGCAAGCTGTTGGTTTGCGTGTCCTATTGATTTAATATTCTTCTAATCAGTACATAAAGCGATGGGCCTGCGGTGTTAATTTTTCATATGCTTACAAAGCACCCTTTGATTTTCTGTCACGCGTTAATTACAGCGTTTTGCCATTAAATAGGAAGCTTTGTGTAAACTAATTACTAGGTAATCATTGTCTACCGCGAGCTGTGCTGCTTGGTACCTTTTATTTTATTCGGGGAAGAATGCGCGGATCTCGCAGTCTGGAACCACTATACCTTCCAGCCATTAGCTCTCACTAATTCATAGCATTATTGTGTTAAGATTGTAGGAGTTGTAATTGTTGTGGTATCAGTGCTGTTAATTACCGGAGTAAACAGTTGAAATGGTGCCAAGGTCTATTGTACAAAGCAGAGAAAAGGAGGTTTAAATGTTACTTCCACCATCTGGGGACTGGAGTCTTTGCAAATGGTAGAAAACAGCAGCCGGGCGTGATCACCGCTTCAAGCTTCAGGGTTTTAGGCCATATGGGTTCAGAATATTTTGAATCAATTGAATTTAACTGCCAGTTTTTAGCAATAACTGTGCAGAGACGAGGAGGATAAAGCAAGATCGCAAGGGAAAATCTGGAATCCGTTAGTATTATCGCGTGCCATAAAATGCCTCCATAGATTATATGAAAATGTTTGTTTTGCTAAATTCGAGGAGCCGAAAAAAGGCTCAGAAATCAGCACTGAGTTTTAACTGCATGCTGCTGCAGGAGGCTTGGGGGTGGAGGGGTTCTGTAAATCATCTCTGCAATTAACATAGGGGTTCCTGCAAACTTATCCAGACTTTTGATTGATTGACTGTTATGATCACGTTTTAGCATTTCGAAACTTCTGCGCCTACAGGAGTAAATAAAAGGCACAGGGTATAGCGCTGGAGAAGAAATTAAAAATGTAGATTTTTTAAAAAATGGAAGTGCTTGTAAAATCCTCATTCACAGAAACCTAGAAGGAGGTTTGCATTTGCTTCTCTTCCCGTTTTGTACTTTTATGCCAAGATAAGGATGCAGCTCTTGGCATTCATTTAGCCCCACTGAAAAGAATGGAGGTGCACAAGGTTGTGTGTGTGTGTGTGTTTTAAAATAAGGGCTGTTGAGGACAGACAAGGATTTTGCCTCCTGACAAATCAAGTTAAGAAAATACGAGCGCAGGATATCTTCTCACCACCCCAAGCAACATTTGCTGGCTAAAGAAAAATGCCTTCTGCACATTATTAAGCGAATTAAGTCCAGTCAACCCTGCAAGCAATTGTGGCTCCATTTTAAGCACACTGGCAAAAGAAATTGCCCTGACCAATTGCGAGGCCAAATATAAAAATAAAACAAGGAACAGCAGAACAATGGCATTAAATTGTTGTCAGCTCAATTAAATTACCCAGCCACTGGTGCGTCGTTACTTCAGATTGCTACAAAGTTCTCCTTTGTTTGTTGGTTGGTTTCGTGTGTGTATAATTTTCCTGGTACTTAGCCTGTAAAAATGTGTTTGGGTCGGCCCCAAATTTTGCGAACCTGACTCTTCCCCCGCCCCCAGTCCCCCCCACCCCCCACAGTCCCTGCACAGCTTGGAAAGGAACGCTCTTTCCTTCCCTATCCTAGTTGGTTTCTTTTTATTGGCCTGTTAACAGATGTTGGCGTGGTTCAGGGCACACGGCAAAAACATGTGCTTTAAATGGGGAGACAGAGGGAGAGAGACTGAGAGATTGCGCGTGAGCAATGATGAGCTGAACCTTGGAGCTGTTTGGGGGGCTAGGACAGCGTCCTCTTGCCTTTGTGCATGTGGCCAAATTCGGGGTGGGGGGGGGGGTGGGGGGAAGACTGATGAATCCGTCCAGGCTGAAATCCTGGGCAAGCAGACCGAGCCAGAAGTGACCCATGTGGTGCGCGAGGGAAAAAGAGGAACAGCAGTTTAAGTGGTGCAAAGTTGAAAGAGAGCTAACCTCCCTGTTGTAATTGTCATAGCGACTGGCTGTTGCAGGACCCGCCATTGATGCGCAACATATGTGCCTTCCCTTTGACAAAGCCCCTCTTCAGTCCAAAGCGGCCCTCGGCCTGTGCGCCGATCCAGAGCAGAGGGCTGCGGTAATGGGGGACGGGGCCTCTCAAGGAGCCGAGAGGAGATAATACCCCATAAGCGGAGAATTCTGTGGAGTGTTCCCGCCACTCGACATAATGCAAGGCGCTACCCCGGCGAATCGCTTGCTATCCAGCTGAAATGGGCCATTAGGTATCGAGGAAAATTGTCTTTTCCTCCTTTCAGCAGATGGAGCAAATATTTTACAAAGCCATTTTACATACAAAAACCATTTGTGTGAGTTGGTAATGGCAGCTGTTTTACATGATGTTACCTTCCAAGAGGACGCCTCTTCATGAAAGGCAAAATTGGGACTTTTTTAATTTTAAAATTTGCGGTTGCGCTCTTCAAAGCGTTCAGCCATAAAAGCAGCACTTGAATTCTAAGTAAGTGTGGCAGGCGATGGATCACTTCCCCCCCCCCCCCAAAAAAAAACATTTTCCAGCTTTTTTGCTCTTCTGTGTAGATTGCAGCTCTGAAGAATAACCCCAGAAATGGGAAAGAAAACAAACTCGGAAGTTCTTTGCAAATGGTTGGATAGTGCTGGGGGGGGGGGGGTTTAGTGGAGGGAGGGTGTCGAAAGGGACCTGCCAGCTCTTGTGGTTTCGCCCGCCTCGCACGTTGGGTAAGCTTTCTCTTAAACTTAGCCACTAAAATTGCAAGATGCTCAACTTCCGATTGGTGGGGATTTTTTTTCAAAGCAACAACTTGCCCGTTGTTTTTCTGGAGAGAAGTTTAAGCAGTGAGGAGGACTGGGAAGTTGGGCTGTGAAGGCACCCAGTGGTTGGATGGCCGAAGCAGAGCCGACAGAAACTAAATCCATTGAAGAAGAAGAGAAGAGATTGGATTTAGTCTGAAGACGGAGGTCCTGTGGCTGGGTCAGGGTGATGACGGGGTGGGAGGCCAACTTCTTTCTCTCGACGGTGTGCCTTTAATACTGTCACTGACCGTCAAGAGTTAAGGGGTGATCCTTGATGCCTCCCAGTTTGGTGTAGTGGTTAATGTAGTGCACTCTAGTGTAGCAGTTAGTTCGGTGTAGTGTAGAGCCAGTTTGGTGTGGCGGTTAGGAGCACGGATGCTAATCTGGGAGAACCGGGTTTGATTCCCCACTCTTCCCCTTGCAGTTGCTGGTGTGACAAGCTGTTTTCAGAACTGTTCTCTCAGGAGCAGTCCTCAAAAGAGCTCTCTCAGCCCCACCTACATCACAGGGTGCCTGTTGTGGGGCGGGGAAGGGAAAGGGATTGTAACCTGCTGTGAGACTCCTTCAGGTAGTGAAGACGAAGAAGAAGATTTATACCCTGCCCTTCACTCACTTGGAGTATCAGAGCAGCTTACAAACTCCTTTCCCTTCCCCTCCCCACAACAGACACCCTGTGAGGTAGGTGGGGCCGAGAGAGCTCTTTCGAGGACTGCCCTTGAGGGAACAGCTGGGACAGAGCTATGGCTTGCCCGAGGTCATCCAGCAGGTGCAAGTGGAGGAGTGGGGAATCAAACCCGGTTCCCCCAGATTAGAGTCCGCGCACTTCACCAAACTTAACCAAACTGGCTCTCTTTTAACTGTTGTACGCCGCCTTGAGCCTGCTTGTGGGCAAGGTGGGATAAAAATCGAACTAAATAAATAAATAATAAAAATAAATAAGCATGTTTTTATTTTAAGTCAAAAAAATTATTTTGTGTTTATGTCCTTGATAAAGTTTATCTCTCCGCTACCTGACATTGCACTTTATGACACCCCTGGCCCGGCCCAACAATTATGTCAGATCCGGCCCTCATAACAAATGAGTTTGACACCCCTGCCCTCAACGGTCAGGGGCCAACGTATCTGTGGGACCGCCGCTCCCGGTATGTCCCCCAAAGGGCGTTTCGTTCAGCTAATAACAACTTGCTAATGATCCCCAGCCTGAAGGCCGCTCAGCTATCCTTGGCCAGGGCCGTGGCCTTTTTGGCCGTGGCCCCAACCTGGTGGAATGCTCTGTCCAATGAGACCTGGCCCCTGTGAATGGAGTTGTTCCACTGGACACCGGGCGCATGGTCGAGGATGAATGGCAGCCTCCGCTACGGACCAATTCCTTTTTTTTTTTTTTTTATAAATTTTTATTGATTTTTCCCTATAACTACAACTATAACGCTACAATCTAAGCTACATATACCTTATACAGAGAGTACTTTATCATTTGCTTAATACTACCTTGTTACATAATATAATTATGAAGCATTTAGAACCTTGGATAAATTTCAATTACTTGTTACTGCTACTATAAAAAATATCAAAACTATTTGGCAGGCACGCCCACCTAGAGAAATACGGTTAATTAAACAATTTAAATACATAAGTGCAATGCTTAATAGGACAGTTTAATCACTATTTCTTCTTTCGTCCTCTTCTTGTCTTAACAGTCTCAACTACTTTTGGAGCTGCAGCTCCTTTTTCCGAGTCAGACACTTCTTCTTCACTCTTTGAGCTATCAAATCCATACATGCTTTCTTGCGAGGCCAGTGAACCATCTGAGTCTCTCCCAGTTTTCTGCTCTTTGCTTTTTTCCAGAAATTTTTTCGCTTGTTGAACAGAGACAATCTTATACTTCTTATCTTTGATGCTGAAGCATAGTCCTTCTGGAGTATTCCAACGATAGATGATAGACTCAGACTGGAGCCAAGATGTCAATTTTCCATAGGCTTTCGTTCTTTTCCTTATTTCAAATGGGATATCCTTCATCACTTTTACTTCTTCTCCCAGGATCTTCAGAGCTGCTTTGTTTGTGGTCCTTAGCACCACGTCTCTTGTAGATTTTTTGGAGAACCTTATCATAATTTCACCAGGCAGGCTTTTCTTTTTAGTATAATCTGGATAGGTTCTGTAAACCATATCCATATCGCTTTTTATATCCGCTGCTTTCATGCCTGTCACTGGTTCAAGTGCTTCACTTAGCAAATTTTTAAGGTCTTCTCCTGTGTTTTCTGGCACATTCTGAAGTCTTAGGAAAAAATTCGATCTTTCCATTTGTAATTTCAAAAGCTGATCGTAGTGGAAGGCCTTTTCCTTCTCTGCCTTTTGTAGTCTTGCGTCTTGGTTTTTTACTGAAGTTTTTACTTCCAGAAGTATGGACCAATTCCTGATCTGCCCTGTTGTGTCATTTAACATGGAATTGTTAACCTTAGATAAAGGTAAAGGTTTCCCTTGCTCAAAAGCTAGTCGAATCCGACTCCAGGGGGCGGTGCTCATCTCCATTTCCAAGCCGAAGAGCCAGCGCTGTCCGAAGACTTTCTCCGTGGTCATGTGGCCAGCATGACTAAACGCCAAGGCACATGGAACGCTGTTACCTTCCCACCAAAGCGGTACCTATTTCTCTACTTGCAATGTCTTGCTTTCGAACTGCTAGGTTGGCAGGAGCTGGGGCCAGAGACGGGGGCTCACTCCGTCATGCGGCACTCGGGTCTCGAACTGCCAAACTACCGACCTTCCAGTCTGCAATTCAGCATCTTAACCACTTGAGCCACTGTAATTAATTTAATTGTATGTTGATTTGAAATGTTGTGACTCACCTAAGCACCTCCTGTGTAGGGGAGGGCAGGCTATAGGTCCAACAAACAAACAAACCAATGTGAAGAGGCCCAGAGTACACAGGGACCACGGCCTCCTCTCTCTGTTCTGTGCCTGCGGTGAAGAAGCTTCTTGTCTTCGAACACTCATGGGAGAAAGCCTTTGTGTGTTTGAATCGTATTCACCATGACCTGGGTGGCCCAGGTTAGCCTGATCTCGTTGTATCTCAGAAGCTAAGCTAAGCTCTGCCCTGGTGAGTACTTGGATGGGAGGCCGCCAAGGAAGTCCAGGGCTGCTACACCGAGGCAGGCAACGGCAAAGCACCACTGGTGGGCTCTTGCCTTGAAAACTCACATGTTGCCGTAAGTCACTGTGTCTTGATGGCCCTTTCCAGTAACACTTCCTTTAGGAAGCTCAGAAGAGCATCCGAAAGGTGATCCCATTTTTATCTTCACAAAAACTGGGAGTGATGACTCAACCAAGACAGTCTAGTGATCATCATAGCAGAGCAGGGATTTGCACCTGTATCTCCTGCCCCGAGCTTAGGACTCAACCTGCTGCACCACACAAGCACCAGGGTCCTAGGAAGGGCCATCAAGGATCAGTTCCGGACCCTGCCGCTACAAAGCAAAAATGACCTGGCCACATTCCATCTCGCACAGATCTGATTTCCCCCCTCCCCTGATTAAGTAAAAACCAACTTGTGTTTTGGGCTCCAGCCCAGACTTACGAGATGAAATGGATAAAGATAAGACTCCAGCAACCAGCCAGTAGGTATCGATTGGGAGACAGATCATCTCCCCAGCATTAATCAATAAAGAGAGCATTTCTGTGGATCCAGCATTCCTTCCCCTCCCCCATATAGGAAATCATTCATTCTCTGATTAGTTCTACATGGAGGGAAAGCAGAAAGCATGCCTCCTGCCCCCTCTCCTCCTTAGGATATTTTTCAGCCACCTCTGTGCCATTGTATTGACACAGAAGCGCCCGATCAGATGGGGAAGTGGTCGTACCCCTTGCTGGTCATGGACGCAGCAAAACCAGCCCATGGGTAAACCAGGTTGGGCTCTCTGTGTGCTTGGAGGACTCCTCAAGTGTGTGGAAAAACCCAGAACTTTGTAAAGTGGTGGAAACAAAACCATTCCCAGTCCTACCTCCCAAAGCCTCATTGAGTCCTGAGTACGAGCCACCACTGGGGTACTACTGAAGGTAACTAAAAGGGGGAGAGAAAACCTTACAGAAACCTGGAGGGGGAGATCTTGGGGTGGGGTGGGAAATTCCAGATTGGTCTCCTTCTCATGGTTTTTTGTGGGGCCTCTGCTTGTTAGGGACTGCTCCCCCAGCACACAAAGGGCCCGACTGTTTCTTGCTTTACGAGGAACAGGGAGCAAGATTAGGGATGGTTGTCTATACTGCCAGGAGCCCCTACAGACCAAAGATGTTTCTCCGTACAAACCATGTGAGCCATCTCTTCATCCACAGCTCTTTCAGAAACTCTGCTGTGTCTGCTGGAGCACCCATATTGACCTGTTTGTTATCACCCTCAAAGAATTGAAAAACGTTTGTGAGGCCGGGCTTTCTTTGTAGAAGCCATGCTTCCTTAGCAAAGCTTGTTCTTCTGGATGTTCAGCAAGGCTATCCTTCGTCCTGCTGTCCATTGGTTCACTCAACAGGTCTGTCATTCCTGGGGCCCTCCCCTCTCTACCACCTCCAAGGCTTCTTAAGAAGCTGTTGTGACTTGGTCTGCCTTCTGGTGCCCTCTACCCAGCGGGCACTTGACCTCCCTGGCGCGTGAGCCAAGCCACATACTGTGGTGGGAAATCATCCGCTCCCAGGCTGAGGATTAGAGGATGTTGTTTGTGTTCATACTCGACAGATTGGCTTTTGGCAAACGCAAAGGCTCCGTGGCTTCTTTCTTCAGCTGGGTCCCAGTGCAGCATTTAAACGGAGAGAAACACCTCTTTGCAAAGAGTGTGCCATGTTCCACTAAACCCATTCCCAGCCAAAGGTTCCAGGATGGTTGTGGGCAATTGGTCTCTCTTTTGGAGCATGGGACATTTCCAATTTCAAGGGGTCATGAAGCAGAAGGAAAGAGACCCCAGGGAAGCTGGGGGGAGCAGTCGGGAAGCAGCGCGAGACGAGAGACCGGGCGCTTGACATGCAGGGTCCCTGAGCTTGACGTGCTGGCTCAGCTCTCAGAGTTTTTGGCCTGGCAAAGGAAGTGAAGTTTGGGTGGGAGGGTTTCTCTGTTGTGTGTGAACCAGTGGCTTCTGGGGGGGTGGGGGGATTGCAGTCATCCAGCTCAGTCAAACTGCGTGGAAGAACCTCCGTCTGTCGCTCCTTTTGTGCATCGCTGGCCCTTTGATTCTCCTTCCAGCACTGTGACTTCACCAAAGAGGTTTTTTAAAAAAAGTTTAATAGGGTTAATTGCCAGACTCAAGACCAAAGTGTGCCAAGACATTAGTTGCCCAAGTAGAGCCAAAGCCGAAACAGGTTAGTTCTTCGGTCCTGAGGCCAAGAGGGGTGGGTTTAGTTGCCAAACTGGTGATTCACTGCAAGCTCTCGGGGTAGGGCGTCAGGTTAGAAGCTCTGGGTTGGGAAATTCCTGGGGATTTGGGGGGGGGGGGTGCCTGGGACAAGTGCGGTTTGGGGAGGGGAGGGGCATCAGTAGTCTCCAGTGCCATAGCCCCATAGCTAGCAACTTTTTGCTGGGGGGGGGGGTTAGTTTTGTGAGATCGGACGTCTGATCCTACGCAGCATGTTTCACCGACAGGCATATAGCTACTGTGGCGCTCGGGGGGTAGGAGAAGCCAAGGCTCAGGTTGGGGCCCTGGAAGAAACATTAGGGGCCCCTATTAGCTATGGGCCTGCGCCACCCCCTGTAGCTGATATCTATCAGCTGGAGATCAGTTGTAACTCAGGGAGAACTCCAGATGGAGGTTGGCAACTGGCAGGGAAACACCTGGGACGGATTTTTCAAAAAAGGATCCCTCCAGTTATCAGAAACGGTTCCGATCCATCCCTTTTCCTGCCGTTTCTCCAGTCCAACGTATTTTTTTAAAAAAAAGAATCACATAAGAAACGGTGAAAAGGGAGACCAGTCTTTTAGGGGGAAACGTTCTCAGATCCACAGAAGAAGAGTGAGCAAAAAACAGACCGGAGAAAACATTTAAAGAAGATTTCCTGGCTGTGGTTAAACAGTAACCACACGGCCTGCTGGAGGCCTGGTTTTTAATCACCCCACGAGCCGTTTTCATTTCTGCAGTAAAATTGCTTGTGGTTCTATTTAATTTGTTTCTGCAGGAACCGGCTTTGGCGAAGATCTCCCAGGAGCTGCCGGGCCTTTTAGCACAGCACGCCCAGGCTGTCAACGAGAAACGATTTCCTACATGGGGGAAATTCCTCCAAACGTTTGTGAGTCAAGGTAAATAAGACTGCTAAGTTCCCGCTAAGTGCTATAAGGGATAATTATATCACCGGCACTTTGTTCTCATTCATTGGGATATTTCGCCACATTCTTTTGTCGTCTTTCTCCCCACCCTACCCCATAGTTTGGCGAAGGATGAAATCCAGGTTTTGGTGTTACAGCCAAGCCGGGCCTTGGTGTTGAAGGGTTAATCCCTCCCCATCTAGAAAAGCCAAGGGAAATGGTTTTGCCCGGGCAGGAGAAACTCTGCTGGGGTCGCTGGCAGTGTTCCCTCTAAGCTGAGTTAGTGTGAGCGAGCTCACAGTTGTTTAGCCTCCGGCTCAGGCACTTTTGTCTTGGCTGAGGAAGGATGGCTCCAGAGCAAACTCACTTATGCGTCGGCCAAATCGCTCACTCACAACTTTAATGCCGGTGGCTCACAAAGTGGAATTTTTGCTCACAAGACTCCACAGCTGAGAGGGAGCGTTGGTAGGTGCGTTACTGCTTCTCATGGCTTCCCTGAAGGTCGTGCCCATTCAGGGTGTCCTAATCCAGGGGTCCCCAGTCTGTGGCCACCTTTGGAATCCTAACATACTGGTGCACCCACAAAATGGCTGCCACGGGAGGCGGAGACAGCCACCAAATGGCAGGGAGCGAGGTCATCCACAACTCTTAAGAGTAACTCCTCAGCATATCAGGCAGAAAGGAGGCTGTATCAGGATGCCTTTTTAAGTGAAAGTCTCATTCTGAAATATTTTCTAACATACACACATCTTACCTTGAGGCATGAAGGGAAGATCCTTGCTTGGTGTAGTGGTTAGGAGCATGGACTTTAATCTGGGAGAACCGGGTTTGATTCCCCACTCCTCCTCCACATGCAGCTGCTGGCGTGACCTTGGGTCAGTCACAAGTTTTCTCAGAGCTGTTCTCTCAAGGGCAGTTCTCAAGAGAGCTCTCCCAGCCCCACCTACCCCACAGGGTGTCTGTTGTGGGGAGGGGGAGGGAAAGGAGTTTGTAAGCCACTCTGAGACTTCTTCTTCTGAGAGCCAGTTTGGTGTAGTGGTTAGAGCATGGACTCTAATCCGTGAGAACTGGGTTGGATACCCCACTTCTCCACATGCAGCTGCTGGTGTGACCTTGGGTCAGTCACAAGCTCTTTCAGAGCTGTTCTCTCAAGAGCGGTTCTCAAAAGAGCTCTCTCAGCTCCACCTACCTCACAGGGTGTCTTTTGTGGGGAGGGCTTGCAAGAAGATTGTAAGCCACTCTGAGACTCCAAGTGAAGGGCGGGGTATAAATCCAATCTCCTCTTCTTCTTGTGCTGTGGTGGCAGCTGCTGCCAAAAAAATATTTTTAATAGGGCTCCCACAGCACCATGCCTGTCGCCCAGAACCTGAAAGGTGATGACTGCATGTGGCAAATGCATTCCCTCCATTCCTTTGGTCTCCTCCCATGAACGTTGCAGTTTCCAGCTAACCAAAATAGTGTGGTGCATTGGAGCCTCATGTTCTGACCCCCTGGGAGTTCTGGCTCCCGAGTGCTCTCTCTGGAGATCTCCTCAGCCAGTTTCCAGGCTTTTCCCGGAGCTTAACTTCCACCAAAAAGGCTGGGAAGTTGAAGCCGAAGTTTCTCTGGGTACCAGATTCCTTGCCAGCCTCCCAGTCACAGAAGCAAAAGCGTACCCAACATCTCTCCCAGGTAATTGTGGTCTCACGCTGCACACCCACTCAGCAGCACCTCTCCAGATAGTGCATTTCTCCCAACGCAAATCCCCCT
Source organism: Lepidodactylus listeri (assembly GCA_029233225.1). NCBI lineage: Eukaryota > Metazoa > Chordata > Lepidosauria > Squamata > Gekkonidae > Lepidodactylus > Lepidodactylus listeri. Next base: position 4,328,049 of record JARCFY010000021.1, on the reverse strand, counting down.
TTCGTGGCCTCGGATTGGCTTTTGTAACTGCGACCCCCTAGCTGAAGTCAAGGTCCAACTCTTTGAAAACTGCTCCTTCCCCAGCAATGATGATGCATTATGTTTTTCTGGTTTTGGATGCTGATTTTAGTCTGTCAGGAATAAAACAGAAAACGGGGCGAAAGTGCTAGAAGTGGCCTTGGCCACCGCAGGCGGATGCTTCAGTGGGGCCTTCCCTGAACTGAATCCAGGCATCTTCTTTGCTTGACAGTTGCTTCTTTTTTTCTCACCCCCCCCCCCCAACGAGGTGGAGTCATAGAAGCTTTCCCGCCCTCCGACAGCGTCACCAACCTCACGGTGGATATGCTGATAGAGCCGACGGGCGAGATCTCCATGGTTTCTTTGGGGGACCAGATCCACGCCGATGGTCCCTTGCGGTCGTCAGGGATCACCTACCCTCAGGCGTCTGTCGAACCCGGGGTCCTGAACTCGCTGTGCTTGGAGATCGGAGAGGCCTGCAAAGCCAGAGGAGTGGTTGGGTACTTCTCCATCGACTTTGCGACATTCATCCATCCCCACACTATGGGCCAGCAGGTAGGCCAATGAAGCAAGGTCTCTGCTTTCCATTGCAGTCATAACAAACACCCTGGATATTGCTTACAGTTTTCTTTTTTTTGCAGAGTAGAAGAAGGTGTTCTCTGCCTCTCCTATCACTCATTAGTCACTGGGGTAGACTAATGAGGTAATTCAGTTTGATGCTAAGACATTTCAGAAGCTGTGAAGATGGCAGTCAACCTCTGAATCCCAGTGTCAGGAGGCAACATCAGGCCTTGGCTTCTAAGCCTTGTTCCTGGCCCTCCAGAGGAACTGGCTGGCCACTGTGTGAGACAGGAGGCTGGACTAGATAGACCCTCACTGGTCTGATCCAGCAGGGCTCTTCTGAGGTTCTTCTCAGGGGAAGGCCTCGGCCTCTATGTGCTGTTGCTGGCCCTCCAGAGGAATGGGTTGGCCACTGTGTGAGACGGGATGTTGGACTAGATGGACCTTCACTGGTCTGATCCAGCAGGGCTCTTCTGAGGTTCTTATCAGGGGAAGGCCTCGGCCTCTGTGCCCTGTTGCTGGCCCTCCAGAGGAACTGTCTGGCCACTGTGTGAGACAGGATGCTGGACTAGATGGACCCTCACTGGTCTGACCCAGCAGGGCTCTTCTGAGGTTCTTATCAGGGGAAGGCCTCGGCCTCTGTGCCCTGTTGCTGGCCCTCCAGAGGAACTGGCTGGCCACTGTGTGAGACAGGATGTTGGACTAGATGGACCTTCACTGGTCTTATCCAGCAGCGCTCTTCTGAGGTTCTTATCAGGGGAAGGCCTCGGCCTCTATGCGCTGCTGCTGGTCCTCCAGAGGAACTGGCTGAGGCCACTGTGTGAGACAGGATGCTGGACTAGATGGACCCTCACTGGTCTGATCCAGCAGGGCTCTTCCGATGTTCTTCTCAGGGGAAGGCCTCGGCCTCTGTGCCCTGTTGCTGGCCCTCCAGAGGAACTGGTTGAGGCCACTGTGTGGGACAGGAGGCTGGACTAGATGGACCTTCACTGGTCTGACCCAGCAGGGCTCTTCTTTATGTTCTTATGAAGAGGTACTTCATACCATGCATTCACCGTTGGCATGATTTGCTCTGATTGCTAAATTGGAGGGAGTGTGTGCCAGAATTATGGAACAGAACCAGTCTTGCTCACGACTGACTCCATTGCTATGATCCTGAACTTCATACATGCAGCTTCGCCAATGTCAGGGGCCTCTGCGGTATCTTCTGCTGAGACGTTCTTCTGGCAGTTGGTCCAGTGCAAGCTAGGAAAAAGAGGGGTGCAAATTAAGCTGTCACTGGTATTTCCTGGGCAGGTATTTGCCCGTGTGTGTCCTTCCCTTAGCTTGCTGTCCTTGGCAGGATTCAGGTCAAGTTCCTCTCCAGAAGTCCTCGTGGCTCTGCCCTCATTGGAGACCTCTCTGTCCTCTCCTCTCCTCATTCCTGTTTGCTCTTCTTCCTTTCACTCCTCACCCAGTTGTTCTACCTTGCAGTTTCCTACGCTTCTCAGCTTGTGCCACAACTTTAGCATTACTTAAGCCGAGGGTTTTTCTCCCCCCCCCAACTTAATTAGATATAGAGGCAATTAATGATGCCATCTGTCTTGTTGTGAGAGAGAGAGATTACACCAAAGATTGTGCTTCTGAAAGCATTATTTTTTGGCAAACTAGAAATCCTATTAGACTTGTTCGAACACTCTCACTCTAATTTCCCAGTTCCCCGTTTTAGATCAGTCGCTCAAAGGCTGAAATAAATTCTCCAGAACTACTGTACGCTGAGGCATCCTTGCAGAGTTCTACTTTACAGAAAGTAACTCATGATGTACGCTTGCTTTGCTAAACCTAAAAATTAAATATATCATTAAACATCTGTTACCAAGTACTGTCAGACGGGAGTTTAAATATCTTAAAATCCAGGAAACTGTCATAGCAATATGAATCTGTTACAGAAACACAGCTGTTCTGGCGGCATACAATAGCCAGATTTTTACTAGGCGTTCACAACTTTTTAAATGGGCAAAAATGGGCACTGCCATTTTGATCGGGTGGGTGGGAAACAATGCTCCCTCTAAGCTGTAGAGCCTTGTGAGCAAAAATTCTACTTTGTGAGCTACTGGCAGTAAAGTTGTGAGCCAGCAGATTGGCTGCTGCATATATTAGAAGAGACAGAGAAGAGGAGAAGATTGGATTTATACCCTGCGCCCTTCACTCGGTGTCTCAGAGCAGCTTACAAACTCCTTTCCCATCCCATCCCCACAACAGGCACACTGTGAGGTAGACGGGGCTGAGAGAGCTCTTTTGAGGACTGCTCTTGAGAGAACAGCTCTGACAGAACTATGGCTTGCCCAAGGTCATCCAGCAGCTGCAAGTGGAGGAGTGGGAAATCAAACCTGGTTCTCCTAGATTAGAGTCTGGGCTCATAATTTACACCAAACTGGCTCAGACAATGAAGGCAATGTTGGGTCAGGCCAGCGGCCCATCCAGTCCAACACTCTGTGTCACACAGTGGCCAAAAGCACCAGGGGCCCTCAGGAGGTCCAGCAGTGGGGCCAGGACACCAGAAGCCCTCCCACTGTTGCCCCGCCCCCCCCCCCCCCAGCACCAAGAACACAGTTCATCACTTGCCCCAGACTGAGAGTTCCTATCTATACCTTGGGGCTCATAATAGCCACTGATGGACCTCTGCTCCATATGTTTATCTAATTCCCTTTTGAAGCTGTCCATGCTTGTATATGTGAGAGTTCTGCTCAAAGTAGTCAAGGATCAGATCTTGGTTGGTTAACCACAGTTCTTTATTTCCAATCTCTACATTAGTACAGCATCTCGGATTATTGTCAGAGATGAGACAGATTATACAAGCGGGTCTATTATACCATTCCAAGGAGTTTGAATTACCCATAGGTAGCCAATCCCCTTAAGGGAAAATTGGCAGGCAAAAAGGTGTCCTGACCGTTTGGTTCTCACAGGAAAAGAGTGAGGTGTTAAGCAGTAAATTTCCTCTCCCAAACCAGACCCCTCAGATGTTACCAGTTCACATAACAATCAATGGCCTCAAGGTTTTTGCATGTGATAAGAGATGAGAGGCATCCTCCCTTGAAGTTCCTGCCGGAGCAGCTGGAATGCGGAGGCAGGGATATGAGGCCTCCTTGTTCACATAATTCATTGGTGTCACCCTCCCGGTCTGGACAAGCATCAGTACATTACAGTTACATGGAGTCCCAATACATGACAGATACATAGGAAAAATAAAGGCATGCACATTGAATAACATGAAGGAGGCCTGACTAATATAATGTCTGAATTAGTAGATTCTGACAGTATACGTATATATAGACACACACATTTTTATATTCACACATGTATATCCACGTACATATTATGTGTGTGTGTGTGTGTGTGTGTGTATATATACGTGCACATGTATACACACACACATACATACATACACACAAACATTTTTATACACACATACACACATATGAGGCTCTTAAATCAGATCAAGTGTCACTTTGGATGTTGTCAACATGTTGTCAACATGCTGACGACACCCAGGTGTGTGTTTTGTTTACAAAGGCCCCCCGCGGATGGGAGTCTCCTCAGGCAGAAACTGGTAAGGTGGAATATGGACATCTTCAAAAGAAGTAAAATGAGAAGGGCCAATATGACCCAGTCCCACGCATAGCCTGTTGTTAGATGGCCCTCTTCGATGGTGATGAAACGCAGCTCGGTGCCGCCCAGTCCCCCTTCCCCAGGTAGAGAGAGGTCTCTGGGAATTAGAGCCCCAGCGGTGCCCACCTGGCTGCGGGCCGCAAGTCATCAGCTGAGTCCTTCAGGAAGTGATGAAAGAGCTCACCTCCACACCGGCTTGGACTCGCATTTGTTTATCAGTGTCAGAATATTTTATCCTGCCAGAGGGACTCAAAGCAGCTCACAAACAGATCAAATAAAACAACCCGTACAACAATCTATAAAAAACAATTTAAAAGCTCATTACAAATGGGTACGATCAGCATCCAGAAATCAGCAGTAAAGCAGCAGCTGCCGGCGTTTTTACCAAAAGCTCTCCTTGACGATAAGGCTCTCCAAGCTGCCTTCCTGAAGGCCAGCGAGGCAGATATTCTTACTGCACTCATTTTGGAACATTCGTATCCCGCCTGTCTCCAAAGGGGTCGAGGGGGTTGCCAAAGCGATCAATAGAACAATGTCATAAAAAACAAGTTCTTTGCCCCACGGCATGTGCAAGGACGCAGTTCAGGGCAGTCCCTCCCCCCACGGGGCAAATAATGCCCTCCCCCAGAGCTATTTCATCTTGGGGAAATGGTATAGAGAGAAGGCTGAAGACCCTCCCCCCCAGGGGCCCAATAAGGCAGTGGTGCCAAAATGGCCGACAACTCTAGTTCGGTAGTTTTCAGAGGGCAGCCATGTTGGTCTGCGGTAGAACAGTTAGATTCGAGCTCAGTGCAGGTATCTCACGAGGGAGCTTTGACTCTCGAAGTGTCATTGGTGTGGATGAGGGAGAGCTGACAGAGCTTGCAGAAAGTGCAGGTGGCCCCTCTAAAGCAGCAGAGGAGGATAGCTGGCAGTAGCCTGTATCAGCATTCTTCACACCTGGCTCAGATAAGGGGGGGAAATTGCAAACTGAAAGTCTTCCTGACTCACCCCCACATGTGACTTGTTTAAGGGAGCGACTGCGGCAAAACTTAGCAACCAGGTGACAAGAGGCCAGGCTACAAGGAAGACACTTGACTAGCCTAGAGTTCTAATAGGAGCCTGGGCGATCGTGCAGCTGGCTAACTGGAAGCAGCATTTAACTCCACACTCTGGGCAGTACTCTTCATGAAAGCAATGAGTCAGCTTCGTGCCGCCTCACATCCACTTTGGCTCAGCTCTTGCACCTAGACCTTTGGACCCCCCTTGGCTTTGGACTTGGCTCTGTGTTCCTGGCTCCTGACCCCAGCTTGGCTTTGGACTACGTTTCTGGTTAGTGATTTTGAACTTGGCTCTGTGTTTCTGGCTCCTGACCCTGGCTTGGCTTTGGACTTTGCACTGTCTTCTTGGCTTCTGACCTCGGCCTGTTCTGGACTGCCTTTGACTGGCACCCCAGCCCGTGACATGAATAGAGGTGCCAGGTCCCTTCGAGATGCTGGCAGGGGGATGGGGGACACTCCGGGAGCCAGAAGCATTGCCCTTGATGTGCCGATGTCACCAGAAGGGACATTGCACCGTGTGCCTACATCACCTAGAAGTGACATAGGCACATCAGGGGCAACACTCTGGTTTTCGGTCAAAACTCTATGGTGAAATCACCCCCAAACCATAGAGTTTTGCCCAAAAACCAGAGTGTCCCCTCCACATCACCAGTGTACCTATGTCACTTCTGGGTTAGCTTATATCCAAAAAGTCTTGCTGGTCTCTCAGGTGCTAGATTAAAGTTAAAGGTTTCCTTGCTCGAAAGCCAGTCGAATAGGACTCTAGGGATGCAGTGCTCATCTCCATTTCCAAGCTGAAGACGTTTCCGTGGTTATGTGGAGGAGGTGCTACTGGACTGAAATCAGGCTTTAGAAAGTATCCAAGAGACCAGCTGAAAGGGCTGTCAGCTCAGAGGAAACGGGAAATATGAAGACAATTGCATCGTCCTCATCATTCATTAAGGCTGCAATCCTAGGGGCACTTTCCTGGGAGGAAGCCCCACTGAATAACAGGAGACTTACTTCTGAGTAGTCCTGCCCAGGCCCTGGAAGTGAACAGACTAATCACGCTTGCAGACTAATAAAGGCAAATGAACACGGCCCAGGCTAGTCTGAGGAGAGGAACCGGGAGCTCTGTGACTCCAGAAGCCAGTGGCTTTCAAGGCCGTTTTTGCTCGCTTGTCAAGATCGATATTCTCGAGCCTCGGTTTTATAAGCACTTTTGTTTTTCAAGACTTCTATAAAGGCAGAAGCCGGGCCTTCGGAGAGATAAAGAGCGTAATGGAAGTTATTGGTGAAAACGGGGCACTTTGTAAAACGTATAAATTTCCATTATATACATTATCTCCGGCGGGACATAGCCCGTGCTAAAGGACTGCCGCGCAATATCGTAGGTGACTTTAACTAGGTAATTGGGGGAGAAGTAATGGAGAAAGCCAGGCGGATTGTGGATTAGCCGCGCTGAGCAATGCCTGCTGGAACTTTCCCTGTGGTTTCCAGCATAACCCAGCAAAGAGACACGGACAATGAGTTTCAAAGCCACTTAGTGACAGTGGGCACGATCCACCAGGAGCCTCTCTTGTAACAAAGTGGAAACTGTTCAGGAGTTGTGGCCATGCACCTCTGTTTGGCAAGGCTTGCCCTGGGGCACTGGCCTGTGGGTTGTGTTTCGCATGACCGGATTCGATAAGGAATCTTTAGAGCTAGGGAATGGTTAGGAAATCTCTCCTAGAGTGTAATAGAATGATAGCGTTGACCAGTGTTCCCTCTCTAAGCTGAGTTAGTGTGAGCTAGCTCACAGTTTTTTAGCTTCCAGCTCACACATTTTTGTCTTCTCTCAGGATGGATAGCTCCAGAGGAAACTAATTTATGCCGTAGCCAAATCGCTAACTCACAATTTAATGCCAGTAGCCCACAAAGTAGAATTTTTGCTCACAAGATTCCACAGCTTAGTGGGAGCATCAGTGTTTACCACCAGCAGTGGACAAGTAGATTTCTGCGCACCTCATCCCAAAACTCAGTGGTCTGGTGCTATGGGCAAAACTGCCCTGAGAGCTATGATGGGTGGGCAGGATCCGTCCGTCAATCTCTGAACCTGACCAGGGCTTTATCCATACGCCAGTGGGTTTTGCGCTATCACCCGTGATGGCCGTCTTTGGAAGTGGATTTTTTTGTGGTGGCAAGAGTCACACTCGCTATCAATGTACACTCTGAAGGGTATAACTCTGCGTAGGATGGTACCTTAGAGACCAACAAGGCTTTTGGGATATGAGATTTTGAGAGTTAAAGCTTTCATCAGACTCTCAGAGCTCCTACCCTGAAAACCGTATTGGTCTCTAAGGTAATTCTGGGCTGTTCTACTGCAAATCAACACGGCTGCCCTCTGAAACGGCTGTCACTTGACATTTCCTGCCCTCCCGGCTGGAAAGAGATGCTTGGAAGCTACGGGCAGCACAGCAGTGCCTCCTCGACTCTCTGAAACCTGAGGAGCAATGGAATGAAGTTTCGGGGGGGGGGGGGGGCTGAAGCCCCAGCATCCTCCCTACAGCAGCAAAACTGGAATGAGGTCTCCAGAACAAGAGGCATCTTGCCGATCCGCTCATCGCAAAATACAGCTTTTCTTGGAACATGATTTGAATTTCCTCAGTGCAGAATTTAAATTGGCCGTTTCTAGTAGGGAGCACACCCACTCCCCGGGAGAGAGGCCCAGTGAGATTCTCTGGAATGAGCGCCGTGAAGAGCCGGGGTCGTTGGAATCTCCGCATTCGCCCTCCGTTCAGTCTCGTTCCAGAGTCACACTAGCACCTTCCCGATGTCTGGTCTGCCACCTTTCAGAAACGACGGCCAAGAAGTCGAGTTTCAAAACACAACCTGTCACTGTGCTGTAAAATAGCAGCATTGATCTCCCGTGCTGGAAAGTTATGAATTGCCCAGCCGCCAGAGTGAAAACACAGAACTCTATAAACACTTCGTTGAACATGAGAGGGAAAGAGCAGGGCTCTGTGAAATGAAGCCCAGACGTTCGTTCTTCTTCGGGGGGGGGGGGGGGGTTCTCTTTTAATTTGATCTTAGGATTTTTTGAACACTGCCTTGGCAAATTGGAAAAGGAGAAATAGCTGATGTGATTTTCTTTTTTTGAACTTTCAAACTGCCTCGTAAGGAAACTAAAGGAGTCGCGGGGTTAGATGGCTTCAGAGAGAAGGGGAAAGCCAAGAGACGGGAAAGCGCGAGACTAAACAGTCCATTTTCAACACAGCAGAAACCAAAGGTTACATTTTGGGACTATTAATAAATGTCTGGCTGGGAAAGGAAGCAGATGGCCACTTGACCGCATTCCCCCCCCCTCCAGCTGTTGAAAAGAAGCAAAAGTGCATTCATTCAACTTGGCCGTAGTTTACATGCCAAAGTTAGCATGTGTAGCCTCTGTCTGTGGACTTGTGTGTGTGATTCGCCGTGTGTGTAGGGATGCCAGCCTCCAGGTGGGGCCTGGGGATCCCCTGAAATTACAACAAATCTCCAGACTACACAGATTACTTCCCCTGGAGAAAACGGCTGCTTTGGAGGGTGGACTCTGTGGCACTGTGCCCCACTGAGGTCCCTGTCCTTCCCAGGTGCCACCCCCAAATCTCCGGGAGTTTCCCAGCCTGGATCTGGCAGCCCTTTCCTGCCCATCCCCCCTGCCGGTGGCCAGGGGGATCTGGCACCCCCGTGTGTAGGGGGGGAGGGTTTCTGATCAAACCACATTTTGAAAGCTTTCCCTAAAGAAGTGTATAGTCAGCCTTGCATTTTAAAAACTCAGATACTACTAAAAGAAAGTGGGAAAAGTTGCAAGAATAGTAAAGGTTTCCCTTGCTCGAAAGCCAGTTAAATCTGAGTCTAGGGGCGGTGCTCATCTCCGTTTCCAAGCTGAAGAGCCAGCGCTGTCCGAAGACTTCTCCGTGGTCATGTGGCCGGCATGACTAAACACTGAGGCATATGGAATGCTGTTACCTTCTCCCCAAAGCGGTACTTATTTGAGAGAGCCAGTCTGATGTCGTGGTTAAGTGCGCGGACTCTAATCTGGGAGAACCGGGTTTGATTCCCCACTCCTCCACTTGCACCTGGCTGGATGACCTTGGGCAAGCCATAGCTCTGTACCAGCTGTTCCCTCAAGGACAGCTTGGGAAAGCGCTCTCTCAGCCCCACCTACCTCCCAGGGTGTCTGTTGTGGGGAGGGGAAGGGAAAAGGAGTTTGTAAGCCACTCTGAGACTCTTAAGTGAGTGAAGGGCGGGGTATAAATCCAATCTCTTCTTCTTCTTCTATTTATCTACGTGCAATGTCTTTCTTTCGAACTGCTAGGTTGGCAGGAGCTGGGGCCAGAGACGGGAGCTCACTCCGTCACGTGGCACTCGGGTCTTGAACTGCAACTCAGCATCTGAACCTTTGAGCCACAAACAGGTGGCAGAAGCAGCAGAAATCCAGCCACCAGAGAACTTTGCCCACACAGCCTGACCTTTTGCTTTCTTAATTGACAGCTGCATTCCCTGCTGCCAAAGAGACAAGCAGCACTTCAAACTGTGCAGTGGCTTGCTTCTTGCCGCAGGCATGGTTCATGTGATATGGTGTGTGGTATTAGATTGGGCTAACGTCGATAGCCCATGCTAGTCCAAACTCGGCAGATCTCGGAAGCTCAGCAGGGTCAGCCCTGGACAGTATTTGGCTGGGGGACCACAGAGGAAGGCCAGGGCTCCTGTGTAGGGTCTCTGAGCGATCCTTGCCTTGAAAACCCTACAGGGTCGTCTTAAATTGGCTGCAACTTGATGGCAAGAGAAAGAGAGAGAGAAACATAGCCTTTCTTTGGATCCTGGCCACGGTCTCTTTAGCAAACCATGTATCTTCACAAGTGCTGCTCTGAAGCAAATTCTCGAGCAGAGCTGGTACTGTGTTTCTGGTCAGAACGTGGTTTGCAAGTTGGAGGTCATGCCACTATTTACCACTAGATGGCACCCAAATAAGATAGCCGCCTTCCAGTCCCTGCTCAACTATGCAGTCCCATTGTGAATTTTAACCATAATAAAAGCGAGCTCTCTTCTGAGAATCTGACTTGCATTAATATTTTACTAATTGGCATTTTTACAGCGTCACCCAGCCACTTCTTTAAAAATAGTAGGTAAAGTCTTTATAATAATGTAGAAGTCGATATCAGAGGCAGAAAGAAACAATTACTCGGGAGGGGGGGGAGAGAAGCGGTAATTTAGTAACTGTTTAAGGATTTATGCCTCTCTGCCCTTTTCAAAGTTTAAAAGCTGAAACGTTTTTATGGCAGCTGTAAAGAACAACACCATGATTGTGGCTTTATTCACTCGCCACGCTTTATATCTGGTGGGCTGTTGTCTTTTAATGTGGCACTTTTGACGGGCATCCACGGAGTTCGTGAGCTCTTCCTCTCCTCGCCTATCCCATAATCATCCATGTGAGAACGCAGCCCACCACACCTTTATGGCTCCCAAGGGGACCCTTCCTGCCCCTTTGCCTGTATAAGCCGTCTACTCAACCACTTGGGGCAGCGATGTTCATTGGGGCACCATTGATGCAGGAGACAAGCCCCAGAGGTGCTCTCATTGGAGGGGGGGGTAGGTAAGGAGCCCCTAATGAAATCTACAGTCCTGTCCCTGGCCCCTAGCTACAGTGGGGCTATTGTGGGCTCTGCCCCCTTCCTCAGAGGGCCAGTGTGAGGCTTCTGCTCGAAGTAGTTAAGGATCAGACCTTTGTTGATTAAACACAGTTCTTTATTTCCTATTACTACATTACTACAGGTCCTCGGAATATTGTCAGAGATAAAGCATACAATAGAAGCAGGACTAATATACCCTCTAGTACAATTTGAATTACCCATAGGTAACCAATCACAAGGAGGGAAAAACCGCGGGCTAAAAGGTCCTTTGACCATTTGCTTCCCACAGGAAAAAGGTTAGGTGTGAAGCTGTAAATTTCCCTTCTTAAACCAGACCCCTTAGATGTATCCATCTTATGCATAACAAATAACTTTTGCCAAGGCCTTCACACGCCGATAAGAAACTGGTCCTTGTCTTCCCCGGCAGGGAGGAAAGGAATGCGGAGGCGCGGAGGTGAGAGGCTGATTGTTCTCATGCGCGGGAGTCGCCACCCTCCCGGACCAAATGGTTACACTGACCAGACCCAGCTTGAGCCATAAACCCAGGGTCATAAAGAAAGTCATAAAGGAAGGTTACATAGCGAATACAGGGACAGGTTACACGATAGAGGAGATTATACAAAGCAGACAAGCATTAAACATAACATAAACTTTTGTTAGAATCCTTAGATTCTGACACTCTGCCACCTGAAAAGTCAAATCTACCCCGGCTTATTTGGGAAACGTTTGTGAAAAGCTTTAACTAATTTAGGAGCATGAACATTGTCAGAAAGAACCCACTCGTTCAGTTCAGGACCAAAATCTACCCACTTGACTAGATATAGCAAGCGGCCCCTACGCATTTTTGAATCCAGGATTTCAGAAATCTCAAAATGGGGCGCCCCCTCCTTCATCAGTGGAGGAGGAGTTGGAGGAGTTGGATGCCATGCATTCGGCCCAGGATTCTTCTTCAACAAGCTGAAATGAAAAACAGGGTGCACAGAACTCAGTGACTTAGGCAACTCCAGTTCAAAGGACACATCAGAAATTTTGCGCAACATTTTATAAGGGCCAACGTATTTCCACCCCAACTTCCTGCTGGGTTGCAACCCATGTATATTCTTGGTGGAAAGATAGACAGAGTCCCCTGGTTGAAGGTCCCAACCTTCAGCCCTTCCAAGGTCTGCATATTTTTTGTAGTCTTCTTTGGCTTTATCTAAAGTCTTAGCAATTAATGGCCACGAGTCTCGCAGGTTAGCCAGCCCCCTTCCTTAAAGCCCCTCCAGCTTCTTCCCAAAAGAAGAAGAAGAAGAAGAGATTGGATTTATACTTCACTCAGAGTGGCTTACAATCTCCTTTCCCCTCCCCTCCGCACAACAGACACCCTGTGAGGTAGGCGGGGCTGAGAGAGCTCTTTCAAGGACTGCCCTTGAGAGAACAGCTCTGAGAGAACTGTGGCTTGCCCAAGGTCATCCAGCAGGTGCAAGTGGAGGAGTGGGGCATCAAACCTGGTTCTCCCAGGTTAGAGTCCGCACACTTAACCACTACACCAAACTGGAATTCTTTAAATGATTTTGAAAAGAAGTGGGGGTGGCATGCATCCCTCTCCCTCCCTCCCTCCACTGCCTTTTAAATCTTGCAGGAGGGGAGGGAGAGGGGTGTGCGCCACCCCCTTTCATTATGGCAAATAATGGCAGCCCCACCAGAAAATATTTTGCCCCACAAGCCACAAAATCCTGGCTGCGGGCCCTTCCTATTCTTTCATTCCCGTGCATTTGCAGGCCCTCCCATCTGACTTACAGAAGCCACCCGTCCTACAAAGTGCTGCACAGAGGCTTGGGTACACGGTGGTGCCAGGGACTTTCTAGCTTTAGCCCCCCCCCCCCCCCCCCGGTACCCCTGCTGTCCAATCTAATTTTAAGACTCGTGGGTGTGGAAAGTGTCATCAGGATGCAATCAACTTTCCATGACCCTTCATGAGGTTTTCAAGGGAAGAGACGAACGGAGGTGGTTTGCCCTGGCCTGCCTCTGCACAGCGACCCTGGACTTCCTTGGGGGTCTCCCATCCAAACGCTAGCCAGGGCTGACCCTGCTTGGCTTCCAAGATCTGATGAGAATGGGCCAGCCTGGGCCTTCCAGGTCTTTAAAGCTAGAACCCCCTCAGTTTTTCTAAACCTGTAAAGCCCTCATCTTCTTTTTTTTTTTTGTAAAGAAATTTTTATTTTTCAAAAAAAAAAACATCGAAAATAATACATTTAACCTTACACAAATCCCTTTTTCCATATTAAATAACATTTTGTTCTATTTGTACATTCTATTTTTATCTTGTTTTGGTGGTTTCCCACCACATCTGAAGCATAACACATTTTCCATTTTATTCAAAATAGTAATACTTATATCTATGTTTCGTTTCTGGTAACGGTTATATAGCTTTAAAATACTTATACTTATACACCAATTCTTATTTTCTATACTCTTATGTATTTCTAAATAAAAACAGTTTCATTGTCTAATTTTAACTAAAACATTCATATAATATATTTCTATTCCTTTATGCTATTATAACCATGTATAGATATAGTTTTTCATATCCCAATACTTTTCAACATATTCTTTCAAATCTTTCCAGTCTTCCAGAAAGGTCTCTGAGTAAAGATTATTCAATTTTCTAGTCCACTTATCCATTTCAGCCATATATAACAGTTTTTTCAACCATTCCCACACCTCTGGTATTTTTTCATTTTTCCAGTTTTGTGCATACACCATTCTTGCTGTTGTAATCATATACCATATTATTGTCCTTTTCTTTACATTTATCTCTTCTAGTTTAAGTCCTAGCAATAACATTTCAGGCAACTTCTTAAATGTACATTTCAAGATTTTTTCCATTTCTGCATGTATTTTTGACCAATAAGTCTTTGCTTTATCACAAGTCCACCACATATGATAAAAAGACCCTTCTTTCTTTTTACACTTCCAACATTTGTTAGACCTATTCTGACCAATATTTGCAATTTTTTTTGGTGTCATATACCATCTATACATCATTTTAAAACAATTTTCTTTTAAGTTATAACACGTAGATATACTCATAGCATTTTTCCATAAAAATTCCCAAGATTCCATTTCAATGTCTTTGTTAAAGTTTATCGCCCATTTTACCATTTGTTCTTTTACCATTTCATCAGCATTAAACCATTTTAGCAAGACTTTATACAAGCCCTCATCTTCTACAAGGGGCTCAGGATAACCCTGAGGGTCTTCTGCCCAAATAATTATAATTATTGTGTGGCATTGTATGTAGTATAGCCCGGAGATCCAAAGATTGTCTGGCAGTCTTAAATTATAACTCTTCTAGCGTTATGCATCACTAGGTGGTGAGGTAGACTTCTTTTGGGGGGGCTGAGAGAGCTCTGAAAGAGCTGTGACTGACCCAAGGTCACCCAGCTGGTTTCATGTGGAAGAGTGGGGAACTGAACCCGGTTCTCCAGATTGGAGTCTGCTCCTCTTAACCACTACACCACTCTGGCTCTTGCCAAATACCCTAAAAAAGGCTTGACTAACCTACTCCATCCTCTGCCTCTTTTTCATTTCTCTTGACGAGGGGTAGGGGGGAAACAGAGTTACAGGTACCATTTTTTTAGCCCTGCAGCACCTTTAAGACCAACAAAGTTTAATTCTGGGGATAAGCCTTTGGGTGCATGCACACTTCAAAGAGCTGTGAGTCCAGGGGCACCTTTAAGTTTGAGTCCTTTAACTCCAGTTAACTCTGAATCCAGGGGCACCTTTAAGACCCAGAAGGTTTAATTCTGGGGATAACCTTTTGGGTGCGCACACACATACATTGACACAGACTTTCCCAATCACGCCATGTAAAGCGTATCTCTTTCCTGAAAGAACAGAAATCCTTGTCCTCACAGTATCCGTGGTGGTACCCAGAACTTTGCCTTCCTTTTGCCTGATGGGGCTCCCACAAGGCTGTTGTGTTTATGCCATATCAGACTTCCTTGCTTTTGTCAAGAGATGATTACAGTGCGGCAAAGCAGTGATTGACAGAAAGGTGTGTCTCTTGGGCCAAACCCACACTGGCTGTGGTCACACGGCAAGGTTTTCGCGATTTGTTCCCACGATAAATTTGATTGGGAATATTTTTTCCTGGTTGGAATGATGACACATCCCTCCCTGAACTGCCAGCATTGCACAATGAGGCTCTGGGCAGCGCTCAGATAGTGGGTGGGGCGGCATGAGGTTTTTTTAAAAATTCTATGTGCATGCACATATGCACATGGCCAAATCACCACCCCCCCACCTGGACTCACCGTACTCCCTTGTTTTTACAGCCCCCCCCCCCAAAGAAAACAGCAAACAAAATGAACTGGCGACATACTACCAAGCGCTGGAGCCTAAATATGTGCTTGCATGTTTAAACACTGAATTTATTCAGCACAGGATTGCTCATATGCACAAAGGCGGAAGCTGGGGGTGGGACAGCTCATCGCGCGAGGAACGGTCAAATGACCTAATCGCAATCATTGCAAGAGATGGCTGTCCAGATCGGCAAAATCGCGGATATAGAATGCACCCGGAAAGTACTTGATTTTCCCGGTGTCAGAAAACTTGATAGGGAACCGGGAGGATTGCGCGAGTGAGGCGCTTTGGTGTGAGAGGCGGATGTGGCCGTCTGATCAGCAGTTTTAAATGCGAGAGGGAACAGCAGCGAAATCCAATCAAAATGACCGTGTGGCCACAGCCTCAGACTAGTGTCTAGGAGGCCCAGGTTCGAATCCCCACTCGTGCCATGGAAGCTCGCTGGGTGACCTTGGGCCAGTCACACCCTCTCAGTCTCACCTGCCTCGCAGGGTTGTTGTGAGGATAAAATGGAGGAAGAACCATGGAAGCTGCTTTGGTTCCCCAGTGGGGAGAAAGGCAGAATACAAATAGAAATAAACAGAAATAAATAAAACCCACCCAGGCAGCTTGCTGAAGAGAGACCTTGCTTGGGGCGTCAGATGGGTGCCCTGGGACAGCCGGCCAAAGTAAACGGAACTGCGGAGCGGCAGCAAGGGCTGGGCGGCGAAAGCCTGGCTTAATGTGTGTCTGTCTCCGGAAGGCTACCAGTGAGGGGCTTCCGGGAAGAGGAAGAGGAGGAGGAGGAGAAGAGAGTGGATTCCTACCCTGCCCTTCACTACCCGAAGGAGTCTCAGAGCGACTTACAGTCCCTTTTCCCTCCCCCTCTCCTCCCCACAACAAGACACCCTGTGAGGTAGGTGGGGCTGAGAGAGCTCTCTCTTGAGGACTGCTCCTGAGAGAACAGCTCTGAAAGAACTTGTGACTGACCCAAGGTCACACCAGCAGCTACAAGTGGAGGAGTGGGGAATGAAACCCGGTTTCTCCCAGATTAGAGTCCACGCTCCTAACTGCTGCACCAAACTGGAGATGAGATGGGTTCCAGGGGATATGTGGAAGACAAAAAAAAGAGGCCTTAACGGATGGGTGGCCTGAGAAAGGGCAATGGGCGATCTAAGCCACCTGTGGCTCCAAAACGAAGAAAGGTGGCCAGGAAATGTTAGGAATAAATCGTCAGGCCAGAGAGAGTCTTAAATGTTGGGGCTAGGAGCCTGACGCAAAAGACTTGAGGAAGAGAGTGATGGACCAGGCCGGTGGAAGGGAAATGTGATTTTAGCACAAGTTCTCGGCTCAGGGCATTTTGGGACCGACATTCCAAATCAGCAGCAAAATCCTTCGCTGAATTCCCAAGGCATGAAGCATTAGCCCTAATTCCTCTTCCCCCTCGTAGGAGAAGAAGATGCCTCCATTCGCTGAAAGGCTAAAAGCATCCCATACATGTGCCTTCTCCATTCCCCGTTATATTAAACGTCTTCTTCTTTTCCGATCTCCCAGTAGAGCCTCAAAACAACCCAGACCGACATCTTTACGTCCAACAGACAGAAGCAGTTAGCGCTGGAAGATGTAGTGGGCATTAGGCACACACGCATTCGGCAACTGAGATTATTGCCCCATGCGATGGTTCGCAGATACAGGTGGGGGGCTTGTTTTTCCAGCAGGAGGGGGGGGGGCTCGTCACTGTCTTGCTGGCTTGTGGAAGAGGGCTCCAGCTGCTAGACTGCATCTCTGCCGTTACACGAGGTACCGACAGCTACACACTCGGACTGCCGTTCAGCTCCCGCTGTTGCGTCTCATGACGGAGGGGGGATTACTTCTGTTTTTGCTCATGATCTTTGTAAGAGAAGCAAGTGCGGGCTTCTTTAATGACCTGCACTGAAAGAATTAAATTCTGCAATCCGAGAAGACTGAACGGGGGTTCTGCGTTTGCTCTGTATTTTTCTGTTTCTGGTAAGGTTGTAAGAGCCCCGACCTGGGTAGCCCAGACTCGCCCAGTCTCACCAGATCTCCGAAGCTAAGGAAGGTCGGCCCCGGAGAGCGCTTGGATGGGGGACCGCCAAGGAAGCCCAGGGCTGCTACACAGAGGCAGGCCAGGGCAAACCACCTCAGAACGTCTCTGGCCTTGGAAACCTGACGGGGTCTCCACAAATCAGCTATAACTTGATGGCAAAAGAAATGTCTCTGATGGATTGCAAGAGAGACTGGAAGTCCATCTTCATCAGTGTCTATACTACTAGAGAATCACAGCCCATAAGGTCAGTAACATAGAAGAAAAGCTGTAGGTATGCACTAAAGTAACCTTTAGGTATCTACCATCACAGTACTATTATGAACTATATAGCAAAATAAGGACAGAATATACAAAGGGAAAAGGAGTCCAAAGATATAAGTTGTTGACGAAATTCTCCAGATTGCCAAGTCGTTTCACAAAGCTTCATCCAAACGGGACCATGTGAAACATGTGTCTTCTAGTATTTGTTCACTGCTGAGTAAAAACAGCAATTTCTGCAGAATTTCATAAGACAGGAGTTTCTATTGCAAAGTAAAGTGCATCTGAGGATGAAAATGGGCCATCATGGAAAAGCTTTGATGGACTGCAAGAGAGGCTGGAATTGCATCTCCATCCATGGTCAGCCAGGCTAAGATAACCCTCCCCGTCACCCAAGAATCCCCTTTGCTGAAAAAGGTTGACTGCTCTTGAACATGGGGGATTCCATTCATGGCTTTCCCCCCCGAATTGAGCTTAATGCTTTGGAAAAAGCCAATTTGGCCTTACAGTGTTTCAGCATCTGCTGGAAATGAAGTCCTTGAGTTGGCATGAAGAGGAGGAGGAGGCTGGTCTGGAACAGAGAGCCCCCTCCCCCCGACTCCTGAGAACGCCCACACATTTTAATATTATGGAAGCAGAGATTTTCAGGATGCTGGACTCTGCACCAAGGACCACATTGATGCTGTTTTCATTGTGCAATTTCAGTCTGGTTGGCTTCCTGACAGCATTCTGATTCCTGCCGGGGACCAAGGCAGGACCGTGGCCAGGATTTTGTGGCTTGTGGGGCAATTTTTTTCCTGGTGGGGCTGAAGTTCTCAGTGCAGAAAGAAAAGCCATTTAGCCAATAGGAAGCTGTTGCCAGGATAGGTCTCTGAACTGCAAGCTGTCAGCCACTCAAGATGTCAGTTCTCAGCTGCTGCAAGTTAATCACTTTGGCCAGTTGAAGCAAAAATTCTGATAATGTTGTGTCCGCTGACAGCCACGTGGCACCAACAAGAGTAGCCTGAACTTGGCCCAGAGAACAATAGGGGCCAAGGATCCTAAGATTCACGCAGTCCACCAATGAGATCCAGGCGGGAAATTCAAACCCCTCAATAGGACTATGGGTGGGACTAGGGGTGTGTCCCGGGGTGCGTATATATGTTGGCCTTTTGGCCAGTTAAGCCATGCTTGTTCGGACTTAATAAACTTGAGCTAATCACTACACCCACTTCATCCTCGTCAATGCCGCCGAGAACTCAGTACTTGACACTGGCAACAAAAGTGGGATCCTGTTGAGCGAACCTGACTCTGACTCCATCATCGCACTGAGCTCCAATCCACGGCCACTGTGCACTGCTGGGCTCCAGCGCCCCCCCCCCCCAGGTACTGCGACCGCACCACTGGGCAACGCTCCCCACACTGCTCCAGAGTTATGGCAGCCACTCCGGGACACATCCAGGCATTCAACCCCACGCACCCTGAGTTCTGGGAATCATGGGGGGAACAGCTCACCAACTTCTTCACGTACCAGGAAGTGACGGATGAGGCGAAGAAACGTGCTCTTCTCTTAAGCATGTGTGGGGTCGTGGCAATTCGTTTAGCCCAAGGGCTGCTCGGCCCCAAGAAGCTGGCTGACGCTACATACGCAGACATCACAAAGGTCCCAACCGGTTACTTCATGCCGAAGCCGACCATGCTGGCAAGGCAGGTGGACCTGTGAGCGCGACAACAGAAGGGAGGTGAATTGGCCACCATCTACATGGCCGAACTGCGGCAGTTGGCCATGGATTGTGAGTTCCAGGAAGTAGAGGCCATCATCCCCACCCAATTTGTCTGGGGAATCCGGGACCACAAGCTGCGCCACAAGCTAACTGGCATGCCTGAATTAAAGCTAGACACAGCCCTGCACGCCGCGACAGCATTTGAGAGGGCCCACCGGGACCGGGCCACCGCGTCAATGCACCAGGCGTCAGCAGCCACCATCTCCGACGACTCGGAGGAGGTCCGGCGAGTCCACCGCCCCGATCAGCGAGAGCATCGGCTTCCGACTGCAACCCACAACCCCACGGCCACCTGCAGAAGCTGCGGTGAGCCCCACGAGCGGAGGTCCTGCCATTTCCGCAACGCCGTTTGCCGAAACTGTGGAAAACAGGCACATCACCCGGGCCTGCCGATCACAGGGATCCAAGGCTCCTGCACGGAAACTGCCACCGTGCCAGCGGGCTGCCACCCACCACGAGACAGAAACCCCCGCCAGAGAACTCTGCCGCATCGCAGCAGAACTGCAGCCACAGGTATTGAGACTCCCCAGCCAGAGTGCTGCCCCCAAAATCCAGGTCAAGCTTAGAATAGAGGGGTCCCCTGGTAGCGTGGAGTCAGACTCCCGATCTGCCGCTACCATTATATTGGTAGAAACTCTGCAGAAGCTTATTCCCGGAGGGGGGGGGCCCTGTCTGAAGCCCCCAAGCATTAAACTAGTGGACTTTCAAGGGAACGCGGTGCCTGTAAGAGGTGAGGGGCAGTTTAGAGTCCAGTACTGGGGGTTTGACGGCTACCTCAGCCTCATTGTACTGGAGGGGAACTTAGTAAGTCTCCTGGGCTGTGCCTAGTTCACCTCAGTAGGCATCACCATAGCGGACATCCATATGTGCGCCCTAAAGGACTGTGACGCTGCGTGCCGGGAGTTCCCATCCGTATTCGACAGCTCCTTGGAACGCTATACTGGCCTCCCTGTCTTCTTACAACTCGACCCCAGTGTCCAGCTGATCCGCACGCGCACCCGGCCCGTGTCCTTTGCACTAAAGCCCAAGATTGACGTGGAGCTGAATCGTTTAGTGGGCCAAGGAGTCTTAGAACCTGTGCCCCACACCATTTGGGAGACTCCCTTTGTAACGCCCGTCCAGCCCAATGGCGACGTCCTCATCTGTGTGGACTCCGAGTGCATGCTCAGCCGCGCACTACAAGATCAAAGCCATCGTCGAGGCCCCTGCCCCAAATCCAAGGCAGAGCTACAGGCATTTCTGGGACTGTTAAATTTCTATCACGCCTTCCTTCCCCACAAGGCTGCAATTGCAGAGCCACTACATCAACTGCTGGACAAAGCCACCCCCTGGGTCTGGGGGCCTCAGCAAGCGGGAGCATTTCAAGTCTTTTGATTTCGAACTCAGTCCTGGCTCACTTTGACGAGTCATTGCCAGTCATCTTGGCGTGCGACGCCTCTCCCTACGGGATGGGGGTGGCACTGGAGCATCAACTCCCCGACGGGCGGGAGGTACCGATCGCCTATTACTCACGAACATTGTCAGCTGTCGAGTGCAATTACACACAAATAGACCGGGAGGGACTGGCGATTGTGGCAGGGGTCAAGAAATTTCATGATTTCTTATACAGGAGGGCGTTCACCATAGTTAAAGACCACAGGCTGCTTTTGGGGTTGTTTGCCACAGTCTTGTCCCCCAGGGTCCTCTGATGGTCCATTTTCCTTGCGGGCTATAACTACATGCTGCAGCACTGCCCGGGTAAATCCATGGGCCACGCAGCCACCCTCAGCCGCCTGCCCCTGCCCACGATAGAGCTAATCACTACACCAACTTTGTCACCGTCAATGCCGCCAAGAACTCAGTACTTTACAGATAACAAGCCAGCAGGTGGGCGTGATGACTTCTATAGTCAAGAAACCTAGCACTCAGGCAGAAAAGCTCCCTTAAAGGAGACCAGTTTCTTGACACAGAGTTAGAGAGGATCCTAGAGGTCACCTACTCCAGCCCCCTTGCTCAGTACAGGAATTAGTCAACTACATCACCTCACTCTGCTTAAAGGTATGCACTCCTTTAAAAAATGTTTTAGAATGATTGAAAGGGGCATTTACAGGAGAATTTTTTGTGGGGCTGTTCCTTTAAGAAAGGGGGCAGAGTCCCCAAAGCCCCACCATAGCTCCGGGCCTGGACCAGGGTGTGTTGGGTTGTGTGTTTGGTGCAATGCAATTACCGTCTCTGCTTGAGGCTATCTCCATATCAGTCGTCCTCAACTGCTTCTGACCCTGACCCAGCTTTCCCCAACCATGTCACATAGGACTTGCTTTGGTGTCGTGGTTAAGTGCGCGGACTCTAATCTGGGAGAACCGGGCTTGATTCCCCACATCTCCACACGCAGCTGCTGGATGACCTTGGGCAAGCCATAGTTCATTCAGAGCTGTTCTCTCAAGGACAGCTTGGGAAAGAGCTCTCTCAGCCCCACCTACCTCACAGGGTGTCTGTTGTGGGGAGGGGAAGGGAAAGGAGCTTGTAAGCCACTCTGAGACTCCCTGGGGTTGTGAAGGGCAGGGTATAAATCCAATCTCTTCTTCTTCTTCTAACTGTGCCCCTCCATAGAGAGATACAGTATAGAGAGAGTGGTGCTGATCTGACCCAGCTTAAGTCAGACTGCAACCCAGTTGTCGGTCCCAGTGCTCTGGAGCCCAAAGTGGGTAAGAAGTGACAGCACGGAGAACTCCCTGGCGGCTTCTTTTACACCCGTTGGATAATGCACCTTTGGTGCCATTCAGCCATCATTTGCAAGTGGGTTTTCCCTCTGTGTGGAACGGGGCACTGAAAAGTGTGTTCCCCGATGGGTGTGGAAGCAGCACCCTCTGCCCTCCTGGTTCCTGGTGGCACTAGGAAAAGGGGAGGGGAGTCGTCTCGAAAGGGGTGCATTCTTGAGGAGGGTGGCAGAGCCGTACAAATATGCCCCTTTCCTCCTTGGCCACTTAGAATCATAGAATAATTGAGTTGGAAAGGACCTCCGGGGTCATCTAATCCAACCCCCTGCACAATGCAGGAAATCCACAAATACCTCCCCCCCCCAGTAATTCCATGCCGTTTTGTTGTTGTTGTTGTTCAGTCGCACAGTCGAGTCCGACTGTTCGCCACCCCAAGGACCACATCACGCCAGGCCCTCCTGTCTTCCGTCGTGCTCCTGAGTTTGCTTAACTTCACGTTTGCTGCATCGATGACACTGTCCAGCCATCTCAACCTTTGCCGTCCCCTTCTTCTTTGACCTTCAGTCTTTCCCAGCGTCAGGGCCTTCTCCAGGGAGTGCTCCCTTCTCATTTGGTGGCCAAAGTATTGGAGCTTCAGCTTCAGGATCTGGCCTTCCAGGGAACTGTCAGGGTTGATTTCTTTTAGGACTGACTGATTTGATCTCCTTGCTGTCCAAGGGACTCTCAAGAGTCTTCTCCAGCACCACAATTCGAAAGCATCTGTTCTTTGGCGCTCGGCCTTCCTTATGGTCCTGCTGTTGCAGCCATACATTACTACTGGGAATACCATTGCTTTGACCATGCCCAGAAGATGACAAAAAACCCTCCAGGATCCCTGGAACTGGCCTGAAGAAAAACTGCTTCCTGACCCCAAAGTGGCGATCAGCATTTCCCTGGACGTGTAAGAAAGGGCCATGAAAACTAAGCACTGAGGCAACCCTTCCTGCCCTCCTTCTCGTGATCTTATCTCTGTAGGAAAAGAGGCACTGATAGATGTCTTGTCTGAAAGGCAGTTGTCTGGTCAAATAAATAAGGAGACCCAGGAAGCCGACGGAAGTCTCTCTGGCATTCTAAACTCGGACCAGGGATGGGTTTTTCCCACTCCACAGAGCAGATGTGGGGGCGGTGGAGGAAAGGAAGTGTAATTGTCAGCCGTTCCCGTTGCGCTGTGTCAAAGCCGGCCACCAGCAACTGATTTGCATTTCCCTCCATGCAGGGGGGAAATATTTGAGTTGACAAATAGGATATTTAACAGCACAACAGATACTTGGCAGTTCGTTATTAACAACTGTTACAGATGTGATTTATTTGCCGTTATAAAAAGGGCATTATTTTGTGAATATGATTCAGAAATTAGCTCCAGTTTAGCAAGAGGCCTTGACTGCCTGACCTCTTAATAGCCTTATAATGAGGCCATTTACCATTCAGCAGCTTATTCAAGTTGCTCCGTGTGAGATGTGTTGCAAAGGACGGATGTTCACAGATCAGACTGGGGCGTGGATGGTGCGCCCAGGGAGAAGGTTGGGGGCACAGCCAGGCCCCAGCCCATGAGGATAAAGGAATTCGGGGGAAGGCAGACATATAGAGATGGCCTGCCTTCCACTCCCTTTGCAGAACTTCCCTCGCACTCTTTTACACCCAAGGAGCCACACGCTGTCCTTGCAAGTCTGGCTGAAATAATCTCATTTCTGGCCCAGCATGTTGAGGGTCGTGATTCGAATATGCGAAATGTCAGATCTTGAAACCTGCAGGCAAAGATGGAGTTGGTCATTCCGATAATCCATAATCTCTTCGCTCTTCCTGTCCACAGGCTCTTGTGCCCAGACTTCCTTGCCTGATCAGTCTCTTTTTGTCTAAAGCACACGGCCTCTTCTGTTCCTTGGGGCCCATATGAGGCTTCTTTCCCTGTCAAATTGATCTTTCAGGTCTCTTAAAAGAATCTGGGCTGCTTAACATTCTGTTGCTTCTTCATGAAGAGTTGGAACACTTGTAAACATTCCGTGGCACCACAGCAGGCAGCTAACAGCCAATTATTAGCCTGTTATATATTCCAAATAGGTGATGCGTTTGTCTTGCTCAGAGGCCAACTTGTGAGGCAAAAGGATTCTTGCGATCAGAGTAAATGTATGTAAATAAACTTATGCAAATGTGTTTTGGAGGGAGGGAAAGAGGGAGAGAGAGGGAGGGAGGGAGAGAGCTGTTCCTGGAGAAAGTTTATTCATTAGATTTCTATTCCGCCCTTTCCCAAAGGCTCAGGGTGGATTACAACAATAAAACAACAATTGCATATAAAAATACATCATATATAAGATAATAAAATCAGAGAAAGAAGTACTTTTCTCCCTTTCTCACAATACAAGAACTCGTGGGCACTCCATGAAATTGCTGAGCACTCAGGTTAGAACGGATAAAAGGAAGTCCTTCTTCACCCCAAGAGTGATTAACACGTGGAATTCACTGCCACAGGAGGTGGTGGGCGGCTACAAGCATGGACTGCTTCAAGAGGGAACTGGATAAATATATGGAGCAGAGGTCCATCCATGGCTATTAGCCACAAGGTATAGATAGGGACTCTTGGTCTGGGGCAAGTGATGCTCTGTATTCTTGGTGCTGGGGGGGGGGGGCAACAGTGGGAGGGCTTCTGAGGGCACCTAGTATTTTTGGCCACTGTGTGACACAGAGTGTTGGACTGGATGGGCCATTGGCTTGATCCAGCATTGGCTTCTCTTATGTTCTTACAACACTGGCTATTCATAAATAATAAGCAAAATATAGAGAAGGGAATTGGAGGATGAGTTCCAGGAGGGCCATCAGAACACGATCAGGCAAAGGCCTCCCTGAACAAGACTTGCAAACAAATAAAATAAAAATAAAACAAAACCCTGTGGCAGCTTGGAAGGTCCCGCAGGGCTCGAACCTTGTCTGACAAGGCATCCCACCAGGCCAGGGCCAAAGTGGGAAAGGCCCTTGTCCCGGTGATAGCCAAGCAGTCCTCTCAGGGGGCCCAGCCCCACCACAAGCTGCTTGATGACGAGCTCAGCAGACGAAGGGGATTATAGTGAAAGAGCCGGTCCCTCAGAAACGGTACTCCCAAGTCCTCCGAAAACTGACAGCCACATTCCATGGGGAATGCACCCTGGGGTGCCCTCCATTGGTGCCGATGCAGGGATCTGGGGGGGCCGTTTCCAGCATCTGCAGGTCCTCAGAGCCTCTTTGAAATGATGAATTCCCCACACAGACAGGACGTTTGTTTTGGAGAGAAGCATATCAGCTCTGTGTGTGGCCTAATGACTGGCAATTTGTATCTTGAGATGCCTGTCAGGGTGGCCTGTTCGTGGAACAGTCACATCTGTTTCTTTCACTGCTGCGATTCTCTTGTTGCTTGCTTGCTTTTGAAACGTCATGCTTATATCCTGGTCACATCTCATCTGTGCTTTTGCTTTTTTTTTTTTGCTGCAAAGGACTTTCAAGCCATTAACAAATTACAATGATATGCAAAAGAAGAAGCAAGTTGTAGATGAGCTTAAAAGAACAAAATTACCAGCAGTCTGTGAGCTGCCCTGTTTGATTTGTCGGCCGTTGGTGGTAACTTGTGTTAGCCTGATTGCCTTGATTATGATTAATATTGGGGAACTGTGATATTATAAAATGGCAACAGGTAAATATGGGAACAAATACCTACAGGGGTCCTGCTTCTTCCAGAAATACCAGAAATAGACGCAGAGACCAGTTTCAGTTGAAATGGTTTCTTTTACTGAATAGATCTTCTCAAGCAAACCGTACGCAGACACACACACACAATTATACAGCTTCTGAGAAAATAAGGTAGAATGGGATAGTGACAGTCACATTAGCAGGTTTTTGTTGGTTTCGTTGAGGGCAATATTTACCCGTCCGGTGATATGACACACTCCGAGCTGGAAAAATAGAAGAGGCTGAAAGGGAAATAGGAAGGGATCCGTTGGGGCCGGAGCAAGGCGGAGCAAAGCTTCGCCAGCTCAGGAGTGGCCACTAGGACAGCCACGGGCTCTGATTCAGCCCACTGCCGAATTGCCGCCAAAATTCGGCGGCAACTTTAAAAGCAACTGGAGGGGAGGGGATTTGAGGGAGAGGCTCCAAACTTGCAGGGTAGCTGCTGGGGCCTCTTCTCAAAATACCCAACAAGTTTCAAGAAGATTGGACCAGGGGGTCCAATTCTACGGGCCCCCAAACAGGTTTCCCCCATTCCCTCCATTAACATTTTTTCCCACCATAGAGAACAATGGAGGGGATGGGGCAACCTATTTGGGGGCCCATAGAATTGGACCCCCTGGTCCAATCTTCTTGAAACTTGGTGGGTATTTCGAGGAGAGGCCCCAGCAGCTACCCTGCAAGTTTGGAGCCTCTCCCTCAAACCCCCTTTCCTCCAGCCCCTCATATACCCTATGAGTTTTTGCCATTGATTTCAATGGCCCATAGGGTATTATGGGGCTGAAACGGACATTCCCTTTCTGACACACTTCTAGTGATGTCAGGGGACGTGGCATATGCTAATAAGTTATGCTAATGAGTTATGCTAATGAGCTCCTGCACCTCTTTTTCTACAAAAGGACCCCTGGAAATAGGGATCGTGTTCTGAACTGGCAGAAACACGTGGAGACTTTGGCTACAGTCCAAGAGTCTTAGAGGTCGGGTGGGGGTAAAGGTCAGGGGGTAAAAGCTAGAGAGAGAGCATGTTGCTGGGTGCCCTCTCTTATAAGGGGGCTTTGGGGGAGGGCTTTTACTGGCCACCTGCCTTGGTACATTCTCCTTGTGGTCCATTCCCAAAGTCACATCTGCAATGGGGATGGGGCTTAAGGGGTTGGTCAGTGTTGAACTTCACCTAAACTGTGGCAGAGACACCAGGCAGGATGCGATGACTCATCGACTAGCACACCATTGTGGTTTAGATACATCCTTTGTTTCAGAGTGAGCAGAACCGGTTCCTCAAGTGGATTAGCAAGGCCAAGTCCTTTGTCAACAGAAGGCGGGTCTTTTATGCCTTTGTTGCAGTGAAGGTTGGGGGGGTGTTGCCTGTGTGATGAAGAAGGACTTCCCTAATGGCGCTGGGAATCCTCTGTTTAAACAGCAATCGTGGGTGGCTGTTCTGGGTACTTCGTGTATCTAGGGATACATCTTGGAATGGAACCACTGGCAACTAGAGAAGCAGTATCTCCTTTTAGTGTGAGTCTACAGCTGGCATCCCACTCTGGTCTCCATCTAGTTCAGTCCCTTTGCACACTTGTACAAGCTCAGTCCATTTTACCACTTACAGACTTTATGTCTATAAGAGCACAATAAGTGCCTTGCAGGGCCACACTTGAGTCCAGTGGTACCTTTAAAACCAACAAATTTTAATTCTGGGAATCAGGTTTTAACTTTGTTGCTCTTAAAGGTGCCCCTGGACTCAAACTTTGTTCTGTTGCTTCAGACCAACACAATAAGGCAGAGGTCATACAAGGTTGTATGTAGACGCTAAACAGACAATTAATGGCCAATTGTATGCAAAATATGTATTGTACCGTTATAAATTGAAATAAATAAATTCATATTATCTGGAAATTTTGTCATATTTTCATTTTGGACCCTTACTGAATATGTGATATAATACTTTGTATTTATTTGAATTTATGACAATACATTACATATTTTGCATACAATTGGCCATTAATTGTCTGTTTAGCATCTATACACAGCCTTGTATGATCTCTTCCTTATTGTTCAGTAGTGGCTGTGTGGCTCTCTGTTTTTGGCTTCAGACCAACTCGGCAACCCACCCGAATCTATCGATGACTTACTTGCAGTGGCCTTGCTAATACAGAATGTGTCCAGACAGCGATGCCTCCTCGTCTCTCCATCCAAAGGGGAGGCGGTGTTGCAGTGGTGGCAGGGGAGGGCGGTTGTGCCGCTGGATCTGAGTCCAGGAGCCCCTCAGAGACCAGCAAGATTTCCGGGGTGGGAGCTTTGGAGAGTCCAGGCTGGAGTTTCAGTCCGGAAACCTTGTGGCTCTCTGAGGGGCTGCTGGACTCAGTCCTTGCTCTTCTCCTGGGATGAACTTGGTTCTCCTCCGAAAGTGTTGTTTTGCATGGTGGTTTGCAGGGCTCATTTCGTAGCAGGAGCTCCTCTGCATATTAGGCCACACACCCCTGATGTAGCCAATCCTCCAAGAGCT
The DNA here is from genome assembly GCA_029233225.1 of Lepidodactylus listeri. NCBI lineage: Eukaryota > Metazoa > Chordata > Lepidosauria > Squamata > Gekkonidae > Lepidodactylus > Lepidodactylus listeri. The sequence continues at coordinate 4,299,809 of JARCFY010000021.1, read as the reverse complement.
TACAGTAGCCCCTGTAAGAAGAGCTCTGTAAGCTTTTGGAGGACTGGCTACATTAGGGGTGTGTGGCCTAGTATGCAAAGGAGCTCCTGCTACGAAATGAGCCCTGGTTGTTTGTTTGTTTGTTTTGAATGAGAGCCACAGCGAAGACTTCTCTTACGTGTCCTTCTTGTGCCTTTTCCCCGTTAGGTGTGGGCTGTAGACCTGGATCTCCACTACAGCGACCACTTGGCTCTGACACAGGTCTTGCTCTATGTAACAAACGGAAAGCTGGACAGCTGGACAAGCCGCTTTGAGGTGCAGCTGGTTCCCAGGAAACTAAAATTCTGGCAAGTCCAGAAGGAACAACCCGAAACTGTAAGCAAAGCCCTCTAGGGATCTCTAAGTCAGTCGCTTCATCCTAAGACCCAACCGACAGGCCAGCCGGTGTTTGAGGGTTGGGAGTGCAATGCAGTGGCAACCTTCAGGCAGCACCTGGAGAGTTCCACTATGATGGTTGATCTTCAGATGACCAAGATCAGTTCCCCCGGACAAAACAGCTGCTTTGGAGGGTGGACTCTGTGGCATTGTACCCTGCTGATGTCGCTCCCCTCTCCAAAACTTGCCCCCCCCCCAGGCCCCACTCCCAAAATGTCCAGGTATTTTCCAGCCCAGAGCTGCAAATGAAGTCACCCCTCCCCCCCCCCGTTTTGTTGATCCTGAAAACTGAGCCAACATGGAACGTTTATGCATTTTCAGGTTAACTATCTACTTTGAATTATTTCAGAGCCAGTTTGGTGTAGAGGTTAAGCGTGCGGACTCTAATCTGGGAGAACCAGGTTTGATTCCCCACTCCTCCTCCACATGCAGCTGCTGGTGTGACCTTGGGTCAGTCACAAGTTCTTTCAGAGCTGTTCTCTCAAGGGTAGTCCTCGAGAGAGCTCTCTCAACCCCACCTACCTCACAGGGTGTCTGTTGTGTGGAGGGGAAGGGAAAGGAGATTGTAAGCTGCTCTGAGACTCCGAGTGAAGGGTGGGGTATAAATCCAATCTCTTCTTCTCTTTCTCTACTTTGACTTATTAATCAATTACATTTAAATAAATCTGCACATTAGCCAAGCCTTACCACAACTGTGTCCTGTTGCACTCCGGTTCCGTTCAGTGGGGCTTCTGCAGGAGGGCATCCGGGGGGTGGGGTGGGGGTGCCTTACGCTAGTGAGTGGGATAAGGGGGCATCATTTGCATTTCCTGCCACAGGAACCCAAATGTCTTAGGCTAGCCCTGGGGTGCTCCAAGATCTGATTGATTTTGAAGCCCAACTTGTTGTTTTTGAGTATTTACTTGTCGCAAGCCTGCAGTAACTGCCCCATGTTGCAAGAATTCTGAGACTAGAAGCCTTTTCAGATACGGATTTATTCTGCACCACTGTAGCATCCGTTGTTGCGTCTCCTTGAAATCAGGTCCGCTATTTTGTTGTCTTATCTTCAGATTCAGTTCCCGTGACCACTTGAAATGTTTTGGCCTTGTTGATTTTGTCTGATTTTCAGTGTTTCGGAGCTTTGGAGTGACCGTTGTGATTGCTTCCCTATCTTAACTTCTGGCACTGTGGATATTGTTACTTTAACTGGTGTTTGACTCCACAGGTAGAAGCAGTAGCTTGACTCCCCCAGAAAAAATTACATTTGGAGACCTCTTAAGAACCACTGGCTTGGTCTGCAAAGGAACAACCATTTGAATGCATCGTCAGATGGTCCGGAAGCCTCTTTCTGTCCGTCGCCTCCAAAAAGAAGAAGAAGAAGAAGAAGAGAAGAAATTGGATTTATACCCCGCCCTCCACTCCCCAAGGGAGTCTCAGAGCGGCTTACAAACTCCTTTCCCTTCCCCTCCCCACAACAGACACCCTGTGAGGTAGGTGGGGCTGAGAGAGCTCTTTCCCAAGCTGTCCTTGAGAGAACAGCTGGTACAGAGCTATGGCTTGCCCAAGGTCATCCAGCCAGGTGCAAGTGGAGGAGTGGGGAATCAAACCCGGTTCTCCCAGATTAGAGTCCTCGCACTTAACCACTACACTAAACTGGCTCAAAAGTGTCAGAGTTTTGCGATTCAAAGGTTAATGAGCTCCTGATCTATTGTTCTAGTCAAGCCACCCCTTTGAGTTGGAGAGGAGCAAATTAGATATGATTAGTCCCAGTAGTACATGTTTAAGAAACGAAAAGTAATCAAGTATCAACTTGTTCAATTAAAATTCTGTCAGGATTAACGTAAATTTGTCATTCCTAGCTGGTAATTCCCCCACCCCACCCCGGCACGTTTTTATTCCTTTGACTCTTGCTTGCCTAGCAGTCGACGGCAAAGGAAAACGCGCCCTCGTATCAGAGATTCTCTCTCTCTCTCTTTTTTTAAGACCAAAGAAATAAACAGGAGACAAATCTTTTTACAGCGCATGATCTGTAATGAATGATTAAGTAAAAACACTTTATGTGAAATTATGATGTTAATAATGCTTCCGTCCCAGCGAATTTATTACACGTACATTAGGCCGCTCACTTTGATTTTGATAAAATGGAGCAGTGACCGTGTGCGAGTGATGGTTTTTATTTTTAGAAATCTCCTCTGCAAGAGCAAATTTCCCGGATACTGCTGCTACTGTAATTATGTACAAAACCAATCACTCATTATACTTAGGATACATTATCTTTGAGACAGATGAGGCTAAATAAGCAAGACATTAATAATTCATCCGGCAGTTCATTATGCTTCTGTTTGCCTGCTTGGTAGCTGAAATAAGCACCTCATCAAACTGATGCCTGCGCTTAAACAATAGTTCTGCATTATTGCCGCAGCACTCAAATTTACGCTTGTTAAACTGCTACTTGGATTATTTTATCAAGCATTCATTTATTTTATTGGTTGCCATAAATAGACGGTTGGAATCTTTGGGTACCTGGCTTCACCACGGGTGGATACTCTGTTCTAAACCTAGGCTGGATTATCCCTGACGCCGAGCAAACTGAAGAGGAGGACCCTGGCCAAACTGGAGCCCCTGCTGCTTATGCGAACTGCCAACGTTAATCTGCCACTTGCTTTGTTTCCATACGATACTGCACATGCGCTCACAAATCTGTGTGCTTAGTAACAGCGGGACTGGAGCACTGGCCACCCCCTAGGAACAGCCACTGCGGGCGAGAACTAACCCCCAGGGTGGCAGGATGCGGGGGTCGGGGTAGCCTGGTCTGCCTTGGCTGTTGTCCTGGCTCTGAGGGGTAGACTCAAAGACTTCTACAGCCCCTTTGAACACCCTAAAACAGTGATGGTGAACCTTTTAGAGACCGAGTGCCCAAACTGCAACCCAAAACCCACTTATTTATCACAAAGTGCCAACACGGCCATTTAACCTGAATACTGAGGTTTTCGTTTTAGAAAAAAGAACTCCTACATTAACATCTTTTGTCTTAAAAGAAAAACACAATAACAGAGCTTTCAATGATACAAACAACTTTTTATTGAAAGGTAAAAGTTTGCATTTGGCATGCTTTTAAACCATTAATGTGATTTTTGCTGTCCAATCTTGCGAACTCTGTGCTGGGGCGATGCCGTGTGTGCCCACAGAGAGGGCTCTGAGTGCCACCTCTGGCATGCGTGCCATAGGTTTGCCACCACTGCCCTAAAATAGCTCAATTACTTCATGCAATATATCAGAAAAATACAATGTGGGGGGGGGGGGGGAGTCCTCATCCAGACTACAGGATCCTCGTGTTTGGTCCTTTGTGTATTTATACGTATAGGATCCCACATGGACCCCACTGAAATAAATGGAGATTGCTTTGTGGGTTGCCCTTGAAATCTGGCCCGTAGGTACAGTGGCACTAGGGGGGGCTCCTCCCCCTTCCCTAAAGGGCCAGCCCCATGAGAATTTTTTTGAAAATAAAATAATTTTTTTTAGGTTTTTTTTGAGAAGAAAGGGGGGGCATGTGCACAGGTCCCCCTGCTTCTTCTCAAAAGCATTTAAAGGGATCCTTGAAATGCTTTTGAGAAGAAGCAGGGGATGGCTCACACCCCTCTCCCTCCCCTCCTGCAAGATTTAAAGGGCCCTCCAGCTGATTGGCGGCCCAGTGCCTCCACCAATCAGCTGAAGGGCCCTTTAAATCTTGCAGGAGGGGAGGGAGAGGGGTGGCCGCCAGTGGCCGGGCTTGGGGGCGGGGTGGAGCTGACAAAAAAATAACGGCAGCCCCACCGGAAAAATTTTTTGCCCCACAAGCCACAAAATCTGGGCTACAGATCTGCTTGAAATGATTTGGCAGCTGTCAAGCACAGCAGTTTGGGGGGGAGCAGCTGGCCCTTCCGCCGCCAGTTCCTGCAAGAGGCAGAACACCGTTCCGCTTACACGTTATTATTTACCTCTTTATCGAAGCTGCACAGTCAATAGCCCTTTGCAAAGGAAGAAAGGGTGAGAAAACACATCTTGGGCTGAAACCGTGTATTGATCTTAGTGTTTTGCTTTAGATTCCTGCCGGTGGACTGCGCTGTTCAGGAAACAATTATTTCAAGTGTTCCCAGGTTCTGGGATCATGCTGATAGAGGTCTCTCTGAAAAATTAAATGAATGGGCAGTTCTCATGTAATACTTCCCCATTCCAGGGGAATTGCTTTTCAGAGGGCCAGGCCTCACACCTGGGGAGGCCTTAAGGGAAAGCAAAACCATAAAAGAACGTTCACGTGATATTGTCATTTCAGAACAATCAAGACGGGGGGAAAGTTGGGTTAAGAGCTCCGCTCTGCCATGATGTTTGTTGGGTGATGCTGGACCATCAACGGTTTCTTACTCTAAGCCCGTTAAGGAAAGGCGGGATATAAATTTAAGTAAATAGATAGATCAATAAATGATCTACCTCACACACAGGAGGTTATGGGTGGGGGAAAATACGGTAGCCCCCTTATGAAAGCAACAGTGAGTTTCTTGGAATGAGGATGGACTATAAATAAATAGGTACCGCTTCAGCGGGAAGATAACAGTGTTCCGTGCGCCTCGGCGTTTAGTCATGCCGGCCACATGACCATGGAAAAGTCTTCGGACAACGCTGGCTCTTCGGCTTGGAAATGGAGATGAGCACTGCATCCCTAGAGTCGGATTTGACTGGCTTTCAAGTAAGGGGAGCCTTTACCTTTTACCTTTATAAAGGCAGTGTCAGAGCAACCCCACCCTTGACTTTTCCCCCCAAGCAGGGCTCCAAGTCAAACCTTGTGGAGTGTCTCCCTCTCTCAAACTTTCAAACAGCACAAAGGTCTCAAAGAACGATGTGATTTGCTTCAAAATCAGGTTTCAATAAGGTGATAGACGTTCAGTTGTCTGTGATTTCCTTGTGGTTCCAGAGCTTTTGGATTACGCATGACGCAGTTTCAAGTTTCTCTTGAAACGGCACGAAGATCCCTGTTTCAAACAGAGAGTTATTTCGTTTTAGCAGTAGTGCGAAGTGCCCTCTGTTCTTTCTGTCCGTCTCAGTGAGGGACAGTTCATGTGACTGTAGAGCACTCAGGGTAGTGCAGTCTTGTATGTGAAGTGTGTTTAAAGAGCATTTAAGTACTGTAAGCAGTGTTCCCTCTAAGCTGAGTTAGTGTGAGCCAGCTCACAGATTTTTGTCTCGGGTCGGGAAGGATGGCTCCAGAGCAAACTAATTGATGCAGCAGCCAAATCGCTGGCTCACAGCTTTAATGCCAGGAGCTCCCAAAGTAGACTTTTTGCTCACCAGACTCCACAGCTGAGAGGGCGCATTGCCTGTAGGATGTGTCCCCTCCTGTGTTTCCCTGTTCTGGGCTTCTCTTCTGTGTCCTCATTGCCAAAGTTGAAATTTGCTTGCTTTAGGAAGCAGCAGGGCACGGCAGTTCTTATGACAACCGCTTGGGAGTTAGCTTCACAGGGAGTGTGTGTTCTCGCCATCAAGCAAGGAATCTGTCAGCACGTCCTCAAAGTAAGCTGTTTCCCACTTTTCTCTTCCCGCCAGGCTTCCATAGCCAGCCGCTCCGTGGTCATGAGCAGTTCAGTGATGCACACCAGCCTTTCCTTCATCTACTACAGTGTTTTCCTCCAGATGTGCAAAGCTCATGGGATCGGATATGACGTCCAGGTAGGAAGTTTCGAGTTAAAGGAGATAGCTGGGAGGAGGAATGGGATGCAGAAGTCGGCCAGTCCAGGTGCCACAGCCTGACAAGACAGCAGCAAGAGCGCTTGGGCTGGATACTAGCAAGCTGGGAGTGTAGGATGTTGTTCCAGCAGAGGCTGAAGTCTGCCTGGGAGGCTTAAGGAGTACTAGAATCATAGAATCATCGAGTTGGGAGGGACCTCCAGGGTCGTCTAATTCAACCCCCTGCAGCAATGCAGGAAATGCACAAATACCTCCCCCTCCACACCTGCAGTGACCACTGTTCCACACCCAGAAGATTGTTAGGACTTTTGTCCAATAATCAAGAAAAATTCAGAGTAATGAATCTTGCTTTTCTGGAAAGAAGAGATTGCTTCTTTTAGTTTAAAAGAAGTTTATTACTAAAGGGAAAAGGGAAACGGGATTAGCTACAAATAAACAAAACATGCTTTCTAAGGAGCTGCATTGTGCTTCGTCTTCACACTAAGACATCCTGATAGAGAGTGAGGGATTGCAATGGAGGATCTCTCCTTCTTCTTGACCCCTGAAAGGAAACACCTGATATCATTGACCAATTAGCAAGACAGTACACCTTCAGCTTTCCCGGGCTTACAGTCAATTGGCCAGCTGCCAGGTATCACTTCCAGGTTAACACGAGTAAACAAACAAGTTGCATAGGTTAACCCTATAATGACTGAATTTCTCAGGCCTTGTGTTACATGCTCATTTCTCCAACAAAGATGACAAAAAACCCTCCAGGATCTCCAGCCAAACCAGCCTGGAGAAAAACTGCTCCCTGACCCCAGTGTGGCAATCAGCATTTTCCCTGGGTGTGTCAGAAAGGGCCACAAGAACTAAGCCCTGAGGCAACCCTCCCCGTCCTCCCTCTCATGATCTGCCCAAGTTCACAGAATCCGCATTGGCTGTCAGGTGGCCATCTAGCCTCTGCTTGAAAACCTCCCAAGGAGGAGAGCCCACCACCTCTCGAGGAAGCCTGTTCCACTGAGGAACCGCTCTAACTGTCAGGAAGTTCTTCCTCATGTTGAGCCAAAAACTCTTTGGATTTAATTTCAACCCGCTGGCTCTGCTCTGACCTTCTGTAGGGCTTGGATGCTTCCAGAATGCTTTGGTCTTGATGTGGCCGTTGAGCCACGGTCTGCAGCTGATTCTGGGGCTGTGCATTCTGGGGGGAGGGCAGCTGAGAAGGATTATCTGGTTTCTTGGGGTCCTTCCTGGGCTCTGAAGAGGACTTCTGGGAGTGCCCTGTTTGCCACCTCACGGGTTAGTTCCAGGACCTCGGTGCCCACCGTGTAAGTCATCAAATAACTCCACCAAGGGAGGATGGGCCAGCGTCCTGGTCCCTTCAGTTCTGCATGACTATTCTGAGTAACTTCCAGGCTGGGTTACTGTAACATGCCCTACACAGGGGCTGCCTTTGAAGAGGTCTCGGAAGCATCAACCGGTTTTTAAAAAAGGGTGCAGCGAGACTCCGGTCTGAGATCAGCCACTCGGAGCAGATGCCTCTAGTGCTGCGTCACCAGCACTGGTTCCCTGTTTGCTTCCAGACCCAATTCACAGTGCTGGTCATTTCCTTTAAAGCCCTTCATAGCTTGGGGCCTTCCTATTTATCGAATGGTAGGGTTGCCAGCTCCCGGTTGGGAAATCCCTGGAGATTTGGGGGTGGAGCCTAAGGAGGGCAGGGTTTGGGAAAGGGGAAGGGGAGGGGCTTCAGTGGGGCACAAGGCCACAGAGTCCTCCTTCCAAATCAGCCGTTCTCTCCAGGGGAACTGGCCTCTGCCACCTGGAGATCAGTCGTAACCCCAGAAGATCTCCAGCCACCACCTGGAGGCTGGCAACCTTATGAAACAGCATCTCCCAGTATACCCCCGTACCCCAGTCGCGTTCCTCAGATGGCCTTCTCTCAGTGGTTCACAGTTGGTTCATTTGCTGTTTTTGTAGTAGCTCTGTTCCACTGGAATGGCCTGCCAGAATAGACGTGGGGGTGTCTTTACTTGCTGCCTTCTGGAAGGCATTTATGGTGGTTTCATTCTACCTATCTTCCTATCTATCTATCTATCTATCTATCTATCTATCTATCTATCTATCTACCTACCTACCTACCTACCTACCTACCTACCTACCTATCCAACCATCCATCTGTCTGTCTGTCTATCCATCCATCCATCCATCCATCTAACCATCTGTTTGTTTATCCATCCATCCATCCATCCATCCATCCATCCATCCATCCATCCATCCATCCATCTACCCTTTCAGTGTATGGATTGCCCAGTCCCTGAGTTCCCTATGGCTCTGGGTGATGAACAACGATAAAATAAAGTACATCATAACAGTGTTAAGATTATAGTATAAATTATAGTATAAATTAAACTTTAAAATACTAATGACATTCATAATGAGAACATTTGCTGGAGGGTAAACTTGCGTTCAGCAGTGGCTTAGGTGGTTAAGATGCTGATTTGCAGACCGGAAGGTGGTAGTTCAGCAGTTCGAGACCCGAGTGCCGCATGACGGAGTGAGCTCCCGTTTCTGGCCCCAGCTCCTACCAACCTAGAAGTTTGAAAGCAAGAAATTGCAAGTAGATAAATAGGTACAGCTTTGGTGGGAAGGTAACAGCGTTCCATGCACCTCGGCGTTTAGTCATGCCGGCCACATGACCACCGAAAAGTCTTTGGACAGTGCTGGCTCTTCGGCTTGGAACTGGAGATGAGCACCACATCCCTAGAGTCAGATTTGACTGGCTTCCGAGCAAGGGAGACCTTTGCCTCTACCTAAATTTGCGTGGGGTCAGGAGAAAGGCAGGGCTTACAGATATTTTAAATAAATAAAACAAACAAACTGTTCTAACGGATCCGGTTTCCTTTTTCTACGTGTGGATTTGTATTGTTCCCAATTTTGTTACTGTAGGCCTTTGTTGGTTTCCTTGCAGCTGTTGCTGCTTCATTAGCTGCCTTGAACGGGAAGAAATTAGACAGGATGCAAACATTTTACAGAACTAAATAAATTAGGGCTTTTCTGCTGACCTGAGTGTGTGTGTGTGGGGGGGGTGGGGGGGTGGTTCTGTCTTAAAGAGGGAGAAGGTTCATCTGGGTGGCCTAAAGGCCCACGTGGATCTCTCCTGTAATTCTGCAGTCTTTGGGCATCATTCTGTGGACTGCATGAATCCATCATATATGACCGTCTCCCACGGACAGGGCTTAATGTGAATCAGGCCTCGAACCTTGAAATGGATCTCCAAGATCCACAAGGCTGTTACTGGCTGCCATGTTGCCTCATCACAGACGGCTTCCGCCTGCAGTGGATTTCAGGGGGACAGTCACCCGGATCAGAGCACATGGCTTCAGTGCCTCTCTTGTTAGATGGAGCATCCTGATTTTTATGTCAGCAATTCGAAAGCAAGGAATTGCAAGGAGATAAATAGGTACCGCTTTGGTGGGAAGGTAACCACGTTCCATGTGCATCTAGTCATGCTGGCCACATGACCAAGGAGACGTCTTCGGACAGCGCTGGCTCTTCGGCTTGGAAACGGAGATGAGCACCGCATCCCTAAAGTCGTATTTGACTGGCTTTCAAGCAAGAGAAACTTTTACCTTTACTAGAGACAAAAACAATCTCTTGCGTGTGCACTTAAACTGACTACCACTTTTAAAATCTGGTGGAGCCCCACCCAATAAGTGAATGGTCCAGGTTTCCACAGCTGCATCCTGTGCATTTTTTAAAAGTCTGAGCTGCATCCTTGTATTTTCAAGAGTTCGAGGTATTTAAGACCTTTTATTGATGACACAGATGCTGATTTCTTCCCTTCCACTCTCCACAGCAAAAAGAAGGCACGATTTTTATGATTTTCGAAGACCAGAAGAGGCACAGATTTGGAATGGTGTAAGTTTGCAAGAGTGAAGGGAAATATCAAAGGCTGATCCTCCGCTAATCCCAACCGCTTGTAGACGCTTTGCCAGATACATATGGCCTTGCCCTTGAGTAAGCAAACGGAACCAGGCTAGGAACATCCGTAGGGCAAGCTAGTTTGAAGTCCAGTAGCAGTTTAGAGAGCAGCTTTCCAGAGTCAAAGCCCCATTCACCAGATAGAAGCAGCTCTCTTGTGTATGGAAGGGTCTCTGCTCAGCACAGAACAGTCTGGAGGCTAGGCTCACACCTTGCTTCAAGTGCTGCTCTTTCTAGTAACAAAGGAACGTACAAAGGACACGTTTTCAACAGAATTCTCCAGTATTATTAATACGCCGGTGTTTCATAGCACCAATGGTTAGCAGATCACACATTGGAAACCCAGAACGGTTTCGAAAAGCCGCAGAATTTGGCTTGGAAATTACTAAGCCTCCTCTCCACTACTTGATTAATAAAAATTATTTATTACACAAATCCTTTCTCCTGACAACTTAAAATGGAGGCTCATCTTTCATATCTCCCTGAAGATTGCCACCTTACGAGATTGAAAATACTCATTAAATTCCACCGGCTGACAGGCCCAAATGAGAGGGCCGATTGTTTTTAAGCATGCGAATGGAATCATTGGCAAAGTCATTTGTTTGGATATCATTAACAGAACAATTGGAGAACATCTCCAGGGGGTCCTGATGACCTTTGCTCACCATCTCTTCATCATCTATCAAGAATTATCAGCACCTAATATGCATGCCGAGACCAATTTTAAGGTGAGGTGTTAATTAACTAACGATCCCAGTTAAATTTTCTGTTCGAGGACAGAAAACACCTCATGCTGCATTGTAAACAAGCGTTAAACCATCCCAGGCTCTCTTCTTAGCAGTGTGGGTTTTACAGCCGCGAGGGTCAATACTGTGAGATTCCCAGTGAATCTGTTAGTTAAATTTAAGAGTTTTTGATGTGGTAATGTAGATGTGCTTCAGCTGGAAGTCCAGGGGAATATTTGAAAGGAGGGCCTCGCTCGAGTGGTACTGTTTAGCTACAACAGAAATTAGGTTTTTGTCTTAAAGTTGTCTGTTCTCGGGGCAGCTAACTGGAAAGGCAAAAAGCCTTCATGCTGTCCTCCCTTGTCTAACTGGTTTATGAAAGGGACATGTGAAGAAATTTAAAATATACATATTAATAAATAGGGTTGCCAGTTCCTAGTTGGGAAATACCTGGAGGTTTTGAGGGTGGAGCCTGAGGAGGGCGGAGTCTGGGAGGGGAGGGGCTTCGATGGGGCATGATGCCAAAGAGAGCCAACCTTCCAAAGTCGCCATTTTCTCCAGGGGAACTGATCTCTGTTGCCTGGAACTCAGTTGTCATCCCAGGAGATATCCAGCCACTCCCTGAAGTTTGGCAACCCTATTAATTAATGCCATAAATAAGCTTGATGTCCATTAATTGTAATGGCCATCGTAAACCCAAAAGAAGAAGAAGAAGAGATTGGATTTATATCCTGCCCTTCACTCACTTAAGAGTCTCAGAGTGGCTTACAAACTCCTTTTCCCTTCCCCTCCCCACAACAGACACCCTGTGAGATAGGTGGGGCTGAGAGAGCTCTTTCCCAAGCTGTCCTTGAGAGAACAGCTGGTGCAGAGCTATGGCTTGCCCAAGGTCATCCAGCCAGGTGCAAGTGGAGGAGTGGGGAATCAAACCCAGTTCTCCCAGATTAGAGTCTGCGCACTTAACCACTACACCAGACTGGCTCTCTACACCAGTGTATTGCCTGTTAAGTGTTGAGGACCGGGTTGGATAGTCCCTGGTGAGGAATACAGAGCGCCCTACTGCAGATATTCGGAGGCCAGGGCGGTAGAAATTGCCGTCAAAGCGCAGCCGGCGTACGGGGTGGTTTGCCATTGCCTGCTTACTCAGACCGGTCCTTCTGAGAGCAGCTCCCTAGTTTGAAAGGGCTTGGCCCTGCTGTGATCCAGTGTGGTGAACTAGAATGTCTTGTTTTATGTTTGATGTCTTATCGTGATTGTAGATCGCCCAGAGCCCTGCGACAGCCGGGACTGGGCAATCCATAAGTATTATTATTATTATTACTGGTGTTGTTGTGGTTGTTATACCACTTTGGCTGTTTGACTCTGTTACAGGGAGCGGTCCGAGATGTAGAAACCATCTTGGGAGTGGCCGAACACAACAAGCTCCAGTTTGAAGAGGAGGAACGGCAGGCCTCCGAAGCACAGGGCCTCCCAAAATAGATAGTAAAATCTTGATTAAAAGTCACCTTTCTTCATCGCCAGTCTCACCCCTGCAGGGAAACCATCAGTCGCCAGCCTGATTAGGCCTGCCCCAGAGCCTTTTGCCAGGCCTGCTGAGATGCGGCTTTTGATCGGCCTCTCCCAGTCAGGACAGTCAGGCATTCTTCCAGCTGCTCCCTATAAGTGGTGGTGGAAGTAGAAAGTGCCATCAAGTTGCACTGGACTTGCAGCGGCCCCGTAAGGTTTCCAAGACAAGAGATGAACAAAGGTGGTTTGCCGTTGCCTTCCTTTGTGTAGCAACCCTGGACTTCCTCGGTGGTCTCCCATCCCAGTACTAACTAGGGCCGACTCTGCTGAGCTTTCAAGAGGCTGGGCCATCCCGCTCTGTGAGCAGGTCTGATGAACTGGTAGCTGCCAACTTTTGCTCAAAATCTATGAATAAGATCATCCAGCCATGACCTGAATAGCCCAGGCAAGCCCAATCTCGTCAGATCCTGGAAGCTAAGTAGGGTCGACTCTCACTAGTACTGGAATGGGAGACCTCCTTGGGAGGTCGGGAGGACAGGGGCAGGCTTTACTCAGCCACCTCTCTGAATATCCTCCAGGCCCCCAGTAGGGTCAGTCACCAGAGGTCAACGTGACTTCGAGGTGCAGACACACACATGCGCGCACACACACACACACACACACACACACACACACAAATACAATAATAGCAATATCATCCCAATCTGCTGAAAGTTTCAGTGGAACCTGCTAGTTGTACAGGGTAAACTCTCACCTCTGTAAACATTTGATGTGAGTTCTTCAGGTCTTGCATCACAGATCATTTGTTTCTGCTTTTGATTCTCTGTTATTTTCCATGTCTCTTTGGAAAAAGACCTTCATCATCCTCATACCTTGCAAATTTGGCAAAGGGAAAATGGGCGCACGTATTTTATACTAAGCAATCCATGTCTTCCTGGAAATTCACTGAGTAAGATGAGTGTGATGTTTAGGACGTCCCGTCAAAAAGGAGGTCTTGAAATATCAATCTAAAAGAGGATTGTGCAGGAAACAGTCATCGTGGACTGTGCTCTAGGCTTCACTAAAAACTATTTCCCCCCCCCCCGTTGGTATGTAAATTAAGAAAAACTGCTTGAAAGGGTATGGTGGGAGGCACAAGAGGAAAATATGTTTGTTGTGTTAGAATGCTGTCAGCGTCCGAGCAAGAGGTGGACAGCACAGACTGCCAAAGCTCTGCCTATGGACTCTTACCCTGTCCTGATCTCACTAAACCTGTTTAAAATTGTTTTCAAAAATCTGGAGCATCTTCTCTCTTCCCCTCCCCTCCTTCTGATCCTGCCATGCCTCTTTTGTCATGGGTTACTAGGCAGCCTTTCCTCCAGGTCTGTATTGGGACTCAACTCACAACTGTCCCAACCCTCTTCTCAGAGCTGGGCCATGTCTGTTTTTTAAAAAAATTATATTTAACAAGAGTAACAGCCTAATCTAGGAGTAAGCCCCAATGAACAAAATAAAAGTACATAGAATTGCATTGTTAGGAGAAAATTCTCTGCAACCATGTGCCGACTTTGGAGAGATTTATCTTTGGTTATTCATCTGCTTTCAGGTTTCTCAGAGCTGACCTGAAGAGACTCTTACTTCAGGCACCTTGAAAACAGATGATAAAGCAGCAAATCTATTGAATATGGGAAGAACATGCATTTAAAATTTCCTTCCTTTGAAGGGGGTCTTCTTAAATTATGATTTATTTATTCCTGTAGGTTAAACATCTGCTTTTTTCCCACAAGCCACATCGCTTTTCCACATCTTGAAATTCTTCATGATCTTGCCGGAGCCAAACTGCAGTAAATACTTGTCATGGAACAAATAGCGTTTGGGATTTTTGAAGACCCATCTTTGTTGAAGATATATGGATGCCGATCTGAATCCCAGCATCAAAGACATTTTCTCACTGGGAATTCAATCAGAAACAGTCTCTCTGCTTTGGCTCAAAAAGATAATGATATATTCTTCCAATAAAATGCAAATATGTTTATTTTTGAAAAGAAGTTTGGCCTCGTTGGTATTGTTGCGGAGAGGGACAATAATTTCCCCAGTTTGGGTACATAAAGACTTAGGGCATTACACCTATTAATCTTGCTGGACTGGGAACCCAAGCAGCAGTTTTAATTCTTTTGACGAATAAAATACAGATTTCTCAGCAGTCCATTCAGAAAGAAAGAAGATATACCATACATTCTTTAAGGGCCAGAGTAGGAGCCCAGCTAGTGGATGGGGTTGCCCTCCTTTACTTTGGATAACTTTATTTAAAAATTCCTATCTTGCCTTTCCATCAGTGTAGCTCAAATCCAAGGCATGTCACAACATCAGATGAACAATCACAATACAACCAAATTAAAAATCATCACAAAACGGAGAAATCAGCAATCATATTAACCAAAAGCTTGGATCAAAAGAAACTTCTTTAACTGATATTAAATATTTGTCAGTTTAGATGCTTGCTGAATAAAAGACAAATATATTCATATTGCAACAGAAGTTCTGGGACTGAAGTAGAGTTGCCAACTTCGGCCTGGGAAATTTCTGGAGATTTGGGGGTAGTTCCTGTGGAAGAGGGAATTTGGGATTTCACCTAGAATCTATGGTAGACCATAGTTTGCCATCTAAAGTTGTCATTTCCTCCAGGGGAATTGATCTCTGTTGTCTGGAAATCAGTCATAATTCTGTAGACCTCCAGGCCCCACCTGGAGGCTGGCAAGGCTAGCATTGAAGCCTGGCTTTGAAAATGGGTTCTGGAGCTGCGCATGGCATAAACTGAGCCCGAATGGAATTCTGACCCACCCAGACAGGTGGCTAAAGAAGAGTTGTGTGTTTTGCAGGTTTGTATTAGTGTAGTGAAAAGAAGCTGCCCTCCCACGTTGGATGAGGAAAGAGGAAGACTTTTGAAGATTCAGATTTTTAGTACATCCTCCTCCATTTTCTTTCCACTTGTCCTTCAGCATGGATAGTTTTTTGGGGGGCTCAACACTTGCTGTGGGTGACTTCTGAGGTTGCCCAAAAGGCGGCTGCTCCATCCTTTTGGGGTGACACCCCACCCACCCTTGCAGTGAAGGCCAGCATCTACCGGCCTCCTCTCAGCCCCCACTCTGATGTTCTTCGGCTAATCCCGAAAACACATTTAAAGCTTTCTGTGCTCCATTAATTATCAAAAGGTAAGTTGAGTAAAAAAATTGTTCCCGACTATGATTAATAATGAGTGGCTGGTAGCGCATTCTAGTACATAAACCAGCTACATCGGCGCATGGTAATTGATTAATTAGCGCAATCTTGCTCTCCAGCTCGCTGGTCTGAGATGGCGGAGTTAGAAATATTGTTCATAATAATTATTGGGAGGGGGGCAGTGAAGGAGAAGCATCATGGTGGAATCAGTGCTCGTCCCCCCAGTTTGTTCTTCTTCTGTGCAGTTCTCCATTCCTTCCTTTCCCCCTCGCAGATGATGCTTAATGGTTCAAAACGGCTGAGTTTTATTCAGATAAATTATCACAGCCAGGGAATGGAGGGGAGGCAGCCGTGGCGGTTTCCCACCTCCCTCCTTTCAAGTTGTGGCAATTTTCTAGCCCAAAAGGCCTTCAGGTGGCAAACACACAAAAATGGAAATACAGCGAATGCAGTTACGTTGCTGTTGTTGTTGTTCAGTTGCACAGTCGAGTCCAACTCTTCACAACCCCATGGACCACATCACGTCAGGCCCTCCTGTCTTCTGTCGTGCTCCGGAGTTTGCTCAACTTCATGTCCGTTGCATCGATGATGACACTGTCCAGCCGTCTCATCCTTTGCCGTCCCCTTTTTCTTTGACCTTCAGTCCTTCCCAGCATCAGGGTCTTCTCCAGGGAGTGCTCCCTTCTCACTTGGTGGCCAAAGTATTTGAGCTTCAGCTTCAGGATCTGCAGAATGCAGTTATACAAACAAATAAATAGAATAATCTGTCACGCTGTACGAATCACACTAGAGACTACTGTCTTCTTATACAGTTCTACTGACAACCAAAATGAATACACACAGCAAATAGTTTTGCCACCATGCATAAATGACAATTGCACCAGTTGAATAGTGACCTGATTCCTAGCTGCTTGGAACATACTTGTAGACTTCGTGTCATTTTGAATCTTGCCAGAGCTGGGCTGAGCTCCATCGCTGAAGAAAAAGTGGCCCGATGGAGCCCTGAGAAACGGCCAAGCAGCCTAGGTGTGCTGTTGCCGCTCCTTTGGTTCACACTACAGCTAGTCTTGAGCCCACGCCGCCTGTTGCGTGCTTTCTGCTGGAAACTCTTCTCTGCACCATGAGCTGGTGACGGCATCAATCTGATGCTTTCAAGGAAAGAGAGGCTTGTACTCTCAGGGCCTATTAGGTGACCGTTCAACTGGTGCAGTTGTCATTTAAGCATGGTGGCAAAACTATTTGTTGTGTGTATTAATTTTGGTTGTCAGTAGAACTGTGTAAGAAGACAGTAGTCTCTAGGGTGATTTGTACAGTGGGACAGATTATTCTGTTTGTTTGTTTGTTTATATAACCTCCAGGGGGCAGCTGGAGATCTCCTGGGATTACAACTGATCTCCAGAGGACAGAGGTCAGTTCCCCTGGGGGAAAATGGCCACTTTGGAAGGTGGATTCGACGGAGTCTAGGGTTGCCAGCCTCCAGGTGGGGCCTGGGGATCTCCGGCTTTTACAACTGATCTCCAGCTGACAGAGATCAGCTCCCCTGGAGAAAATGGCTGCTTTGAAGGGTGGACTCTATGGCATTGCACCATGCTGAGGCCCCTCCCCTCCTCAAACCCCGCCCTCTCCTGGCAACACCTCCAAAGTCCCCAGGTATTTTTCAACCCGGACTTGGCAACCCTAACGGAGTCGTACCCCACCAAAGTCTCTTCCCCGACCCAAATGTCACCATCCTCAGCCTCCTTCCACCTAGGGTTGCCAAGTCTGGGTTGGAAAATACCTGGAGACTTTGGGGGTGGAGCCAGAAGAAGGCGGGGTTTGGGGAGGGGAGGGGCCTCAGCATGGCCCAATTTCATAGAGTCCACCCTCCAAAGCAGCCATTTTCTCCAGGGAAGCTGATCTCTGTCAGCTGGAGATCAGTTGTAAAAGCGGGAGATCCCCAGGCCCCACCTGGAGGCTGGCAGCCCACCCCAAAAATCTCTAGGTATCTCCCAGACCCAAGCTGGCAACCTTAAAAAAGGCCTCATTCAATTATTATTTCATTATTATTGTTTAGTCAGGCTGTGGTGTGGCCTGAGGTGTTTCTAGGGATTGCCAGTTCCAGGTTCAGAAATATCTGGAAGTTTGAGGGAAAAATCAGACTGGAGACGTGTAGCTGAGGGAGGGGAGAGAGACTAGGTAGCGTATTTAGTGTCATGCAGGCTGCGGTCACGCACGCTAAATAACCCGCTTTCGGTGCACTTTCCAACTGGATTTTTTTACTGTCTGAACTGGCAAAATCCAGTTGGAAAGTGGATGGAAAGTGGATTATTTAGTGTCGCAGTCCACCTTCCAAAGCAGCCTCGGTCTCCAGAAGCGAAAAACCCAAACACATTCTGGAGCACATTCTGGAGGTCAGTTGCAATTCCGGGAGATCCCCAGCCCCCGCCTGGAGATTGGCAACCGGACGTGTGTCCCCGCCCGCGCCTCTTTTCCCCCCCGCCCTCCGCCTCAGAATTCTATCGCGCGCGCGGTCGAGAGGGGAGGGGAGGGGAGGGGCCGGGAGCGCGCGCAGCCCCGGCCCTCGCGCAGACGCGGTGCAGCGTTCGGGAGACTCGGCGGCCTCCTCTGCGCGTGCGCGGTAGTGGTGAGGCTTCCGGGCGGGGGTGGGGTCGCGTGTTTGGTGACTGTAATCTGGGGGCGGGAAGGAGATGAGGAAAGAGGCGCCTCGTCAGGGCATTAGATGGCCGGGGGGGGGGGGGCAGATTCTGAGGGGAAACAGTCATGGGCAATAACCCCCCTCCCCCAATAACTGGCGAGAAAGGCGTTGTGGGGGGGAGTGCTGGGGGGGTGTTGGGGGTGTGTGTGCTGTCCCCCCCCCTTGAGAGGGGGTGTGTGTGTGTGTGGAAGGCAGGAGCCCTGGCTGGGGGTTGGGGGGTTACCAGCTCCAGTTTGGGAAATACCTGGAGATTTGGGGGGGGGAGGGGTTTGAAGCCTGGGGAGGGGAGGAACGTCACCAGGGTATAATGCCATTGATTCCATCCTCCAAGGCTGCCTTTTTCTCCGGGGTGGGGGGGACGGGGGGGCTGATATCTGTAGTTGGAAGATCAGTTGCAATGTTGGCAGAACTCCAGGCTGGGCCTGGAGGTTGGCACCTGTAGTGGGTCTGTAGCCCACCGTGAGGCTGGTGGGATGAACATAAGAGAGAAGCCAATGCTGGATCAGGCTAGTGGCCCCTCCAGTCCAATACTCTGTGTCACACAGTGGCCAAAAAAACCAGGTGACCTCAGGAGGTCCAGCAGTGGGGCCAGGACACTAGAAGCCCTCCCACTGTTGCCCCCCACCCCTGTCAAGCAAGCACCAAGAATACAGTCCATCACTTGCCCCAGACTGAGAGCTCCTATCTGTACCTTGTGGCTAATAGCCACTGATGGACCTCTGCTCCATATAAGAACATGAGAGAGGCCAGTGCTGGATCAGGCCAGTGGCCCATCCAGTCCTACCCTCTGTCACACAGTGGCCAAAAACACCAGGGGCCACCAGGAGGTCCAGCAGTGGGGCCGGGACACTAGAAGCCCCTCCCACTGTTGCCCCCATCCCCAAACAGCAAGAATACAGGGCATCACTTGCCCCAGACCGAGAGTTCCTATCTGTACTTTGTGGCTAATAGCCACTGATGGATCTCTGCTCCAGATGTTTATCCAATTCCCTCTTGAAGCCGTCCATGCTTGTAGCCGCCACCACCTTCTGTGGTCGTGGATCCCATGAGGGGAAAGGAGTTTATAAGCCTCTCTGAGATTCCCTTGGGTAGTGAAGGGCGGGGTACAAATCCAGTCTCTTCTTCTCTTTGAGTCAAAAAGTACTTGCTCCTGTCCATTCTAACCCACCGGTTTAGCAATTTAAGTGCCCACGAGTTCTTGTACTGTGAGAAAGGGAGAAGACCTTTCTCTGCCTGCTCTGTCCCATGCATAATCTTACAAACCTGGATCATGTCACCCCTCAGTTGTCGTTTCTCCAAGCTAAAGAGCCCCAAGCGCTTCAACCTTTCTTCATAGGGAAAGTGTTCCAAACATGACTTTAAGGATGTGGTGCCTTCTCCCTCCCTCCTCCCCTCCCCTCTCTGCAGGCATGGTCCCCTTGAAGAAACTGCACGAGGCATTCCTCCGGTTGGTCCTCCTGCCGGCAGGGGGCACCACCAGGCCCAAGGCCTCCGAAGTGCTGAGCCAGCACTTGCTGCAGAGGGGCCTGCCCCACTGGACCTCCTTTTGCGTCAAGTACAGCGCCGTGCGCAATGACCAGTTTGGGCTCTCCAATTTCAACTGGGAGGTGAAGGGGACGAACTACCACATCCTACGGACTGGCTGCTTCCCCTTCATCAAGTACCACTGCTCCCGAGCACCCCACCAAGACCTGGCGATGCAGAACCGCTTCTTTTTGACTCTTAAAATAATAAACTTAGGTGAGCACCACTGTGGAAAGGGCGGCTCCCGTGCAGAGGTGGTTCACGTGATGGGCCTTGCAGGTGCTACGAGAAGGCACCAGTAATTTCAGTTTAAAAGGCCTCAAACATCCTGCAGCTTCTGTTTGAGAGGATTTCAGCTGCGGAAGGAGCAAAAGTTACAGCATCTAATTTCAGCAGCATGTTTTAAGTAACTGATTCATTTTAGAGCATTTTCATATTTCAGGCTTCCCCAGTGCACTTTTGGCCACTGTGTAGTGCAAGCATTTGAGGATATTTTACACTTTCTCAGTGGGATGAATTGCACTGGGGAAAACCTGGGATATTCTCATGATGAATATGTGCCCAAAAAGTGGATAATGCTTCTATCTGCCAGCAGAGTGTAGCAGTTAGATTAGACTGACAGATCTGGAAGATGTGGGTTCAGATCCCCACTGTACCATGGAAACTTGCTGGGTGTCTTTGGGCCAGTCACACACTCTGAGCCTAATCTACCTCTCAGGGTTGTTGCGAGGATCAAATGAAGGGAGGGAGAATGAAAGTTGTAAGCTGCTCCCCACTGGGGAGGTATAAGAATAAACAGTAAATAGGAGAATAGGTTCTGCAGGAGTCCCTCAGGAGTCTTTGCTCATGTGAATACAGCTTAGTTCAGCAGAGCAAAAGATACTGTCTAGGCCTTGTCTTGTAAACTGTGTGAGCACGTGCCATCAGAGACGGGGGGAATGCCAGATGGCCAAAACAGGGATCTCCAAAGAGGGACCTGAGGATACCTTAGTGCAATGACCGTGCTTTGTTTAGAAGAAGCTAGGGTGGTTCTGAAAAATGGTAAAACGATATCTTTTAACTCAGCCATGTAGTTTTCAACCAGCAGCTGCCCAGAAGTAAAATGTAGCCTCTGGCGGAGGGGGTGTGTGTAGTGTGGCTACCTGTGCCCCCCTCCTTTCTTACCACACGAAGCCCAGAAGAGGGAGACCAGCAGCTACTGAAGCCCTGTGCTGCATTTCCCCAGTTCCTCCAGAAGGGCTGTTCTCTAGCAGCCTCCAGTCGATGGCATCCAGTTTGGTGTAGTGGTTTAAGAGTGTGGACTCTATTCTGGGAGAACCAGGTTTGATTCCCCACTCCTCCACATGCAGCTGCTGGTGTGACCTTGGGTCAGTCACAGTTCTCTCAGAGCTGTTCTTGAAAGAGCAGTTCTGGAAAGAGCTCTCTCAGCCCCACCTACCTCACAGGGTGTCTGTTGTGGGGAGGGGAAGGGAAAGGGATTGTAAGCCTTTGGGTAGTGAAGGGTGGGGTATAAATCCAGTCTCCTCCTCCTCTTCTCTCATGTTCTCTTTCCCAATTGTGATGCTTCTTTTCTATCCATGTTAGGTCATTTTTTTGCTGCCACTGTCCTAACGCATAGTGTCCTAGCCTTGGACTCTTTTTAACCTGTTCCTTGTGTGTGTGTGTATTTTATAGGTATTCCTACTTTATTATATGGAATTGGTTCCTGGTTCCTTGTCAGCATCACCGAGACTGTTCACACACCCTATGGCCCGGTCACAGTTTACTTCCTAAATAAAGAAGATGAAAATGCCATGTACTAAACATCTGCTTTCAAGAACTAGTACTGTTGTGGCTTATGTATTGATAATTGTTTGCTGAAACACTTTCATGGGTGGATTGCTGTTTTCAGTCTAGTTGACGTTTGGAGGTTTCAAGATCCCCGTTGTTTTAGAATCTGGAAAACACTTTAAGTACACGGTGGAGTATAGTGCCAGACAGTGGAGGGACGTACTTTGGGAACTTACCTGAATCTGTTTCTTTGTGTAACACTTTCTCTTGCAAGGCAATAATGGAAATGTGTATTATTGGAAAGTATTTCTAGTTATCTGTTGATCGTGTATGTGCTTATTCTTATATAGTCGATACAGTGTAATGTGATGCAACCCAAATATGACTAATTATCTTCAAGATTATTTTCGGGGGGGGGGGGGGGGGCTTTGATTTTTAAGAATCTTTATGCAGAAAGGCATCTCAGTCCCGTATAGACTGGGCACGTGCTTCAAAAATTCACACAATTAGTGTGTGTTTCTTCATTACAGAGGCTGTGTTCACACACACTAAATAATCCACTTTCAATCCACTTACAATGCACTTTCCAACTGGATTTTGCCAGTTCACACAGTAAAATCCAGTTGGAAAGTGCACTGAAAGTGGATTGAAAGTGGATTATTTAGTATGTGTGAACACAGCCAGAGAGTTATATATTTATACTATTCAGGGCATTGCTAAATTTAGAGGCTTGTGGTGCTTAGGTGTGGATTTCACCCTAACAGTCTGGGTAGGAAGCAGCCAAAATGAAGCACTTTTCATCCTGAGCAGTTATACCTTTCTAAGCTTGTTGACTGACATGGACTTAGCAAAGTGTAACTCTGTTTAGGATGGCACTGTGAAATACATGGCTGACTGTCACTGAAATCCGTGGGGCTTAGGGTGCTTAGCTTTGGCTGAACTGTGCCCATAGCTGAGTTTTACGTATATGGTTATTGCATTGAAACAGTGCATACCCTAACAAGGATTCCAGGTTGTCCTGAACTTATGGCAGGGATTGTTAATGTTTAGCTTATAATAAGCACAGCCGACTCTTTCTGGACGGTAAAGGCTTGGCTTGCAGGTCTAAGAATGGATACAGAAACATTTGTTTACTTTAAATTAGTATTTTAACAGTGGCCTTCTTAGGAAAACGAGTTTGCTCTATTGTGAATAATGAAATTGGGTTTTTTTAAAGCATAAGACAAGCCGTCAGGCAAGTACACCGAAATAGTGTTAAAATGTGTCTGTTAATATACTTGTAAAGGAGCTCCCACACAGCTTTCCTGTAATGTATTTGCTTTGCTTAACTCTAAATAAATCTGTAATCAAAGCAACATGCCAGTATACTTGGACCAAAGAATATTTCTAACACAAATGGAATAAATAGTTTACACAGTGGAGTAGCTGGTGTGTTACATTAAGCTTCATTAATAATAAAAGTGACTATTAGCATTTTGCTAGATTGGCTAGAACTGATTTCCCCCAGTAACAGGCAAAATTAAATGAGTGCGGCTCGTAAGTTTAGAGTCAAATACTGCTCATTCATTGCTTCTGATTTTGTCGATACTTTGCTGTAAAGGTTTGGTCTCAACACAGGACTGATAAAATGGTTTTTAATTACCACACTATAAATACAGCTTTTCCTTTGGAGTGGTCCCTCCACTAGCTGCAGCGTATTTGATTTCTGATAATGGAGACTGCTGACTTTGCTTACCTGTTTTTCGATAAGTGGAGGCAGCATGACTCCTTGTCCATACCGTGATGGGGTACCCTCCTTGGAGGACCTCTTTTGACAAACTGCCCTATTGATTGGGTACCCTTCAGTGCTGCTTGCAGCACTAAACAGAGACTTGATTTCTTGCTCAGTGCTCTTGGTGTGTAACAATTAAGCAAATGTAATATTTTCTTTTATTACATGAAAATCAATAGACCTTTTGCACTTCTGGAGTTGATCATGGTGAAGGATGAACTGGTAAGATGGCTGAGGGCAGAGTTCAACTATAGTAATAGAGCTTGTTGGATTTGTTGGGACTTGTGTGTGACCTGTTGAAGCGCTTAAAGGGAATGTAGGCTATTCATAAAAATGTAAGGCTTTCCTTGAACGGATATTTGAAAAAGAAGGTGATTTTCCCAGCTATGGAGGATTGCTTTTTTTGTTGTTGGAGTGCTGATAGTGGCAGTCCCAGAATTCCTGTTACCTAAATATTGTGAGAAGAGGCTGTGGCTCAGTGGTAGAGCCTCTGCTTAGCATGCAGAAGGTCCCTGGTTCAATCAGCAGCATCTCCAGTTAGAAGGACCAGGCAGTGGGTGATGGGAGGGACCCTGGAGAGCGGCTGCCAGTCTGAGCAGACAGCACTGACCTTGATGGGGACCAGGGGTCTGAATCATTATAAGGCAACCTCATGTATTCACAGAATGGCCGATTTCTGCTTCTCATTCAGACATCTGTGGTACCAGGATAACTGAACATGCAATCTTGAAAAATGTGTTTTTTGTCAGTAACGTGGAGCAGACCTTTCCACTGGCTTTTACTGACTGAAGAATTCCATCCTATTTTTATTGCGGGTTCCTCTTTCTCTCTCTCTCTCTCTCTGTATTTATAAGAATGTATTGTTCTCAGGAGATTTCTTTGAAGCAAATGTTGGTCAGCTTAAGCCCAGGGGACCCAAATCTGATTGACTCTATGGGCACTTCTGGGATTTAGAGAAAGGGTAGTGGGGTACCACCATAAAATGGCTAACGTGGGGGACATTTCAGAATTTTTGCTTCTCTGGTGCCAAGGGAATTGGCTGTTTAAATATATATCAGTTTACATTTGGGAGAAGGTGAGTGGTGGATTTCTCTCAGATCTTTCCCTTATGAGAACCTTTTACCATATGTGGTGGAGGTGTGGTAAAATGCAATGCCACAGCAGCTCCACTACCAGACTGGGTGGGGAAAGGACCCTAACCCTACGAGTAAATACGAAAGGAGTTGGAAGAGAATGTAGGATTTCTGCTCCCCCAAACTCAACCAGGGAGAAACCTCGCCCTTCTTTTGGCACCAGAATACTTCCACACAGAGGCACACTCCCCAAATAGAATCCGCTGTACACAGGCTTACGGACTCCCCAGGATCAGCTTCAAGTGGTTTCCCCTTTCCGGGTCACCAGTCTGTCAAAGGCTGGCAAATGGTCTCTCGGGTCCACCGTGGCAGTCGTGGCGGCGGCGACCACTAGCTTATCTCAAAATTCCAAGCACCTGTTGAACTAGCCGACGTTTCCAAACTTGGAACAGTCGTGTCTGTTGCCCCCAGCGCTGTTTCCAGTCGAGGGGTTCAGGCTTGCATTTCTCAGCTATCACAAACCATTGGGGAGGCTGTGGCTCAGTGGTAGAGCGTCTGCTTGGCATGCAGAAGGTCCCAGCTTCAATCCCTGATATCCCTAGTTTTAAAAAAATCTGGCAGTAGGTGATGTGAAAGACCTCTCTGCCTGAGACCCTAGAGGGCCGATGCCAGTCTGAGCAGACAAGACTGCCTTTGATGGACCAAGGGTCTGGTTCAGTTGAAGACAGTCTCATGTGTTCGTGTGATCTACAGTCCACACCAAACTGCTTTTCAGAGGAGTGGAATTTCAGAAACGTGTGCAGAACCAAAGCATGTTTCTTGTTCTTGACCCCCTTGTCCAATAAGCAAGAAATTACTACTTCTAAATTCAGGTGGGGTCGCTGTGTTGGTCTGAAGTAACAGAACAAATTTTGAGTCCAGGAGCACCTTTAAGACCAACAAAGTTTAATTCTGGGTCTAAGCTTTCAGGTGCATGCATACCCAGAATGAAACTTGGTTGGTCTTAAAGGTGCCATTGGACCCAAAATTTGTTCTGCTGCTTCAACACAGCGACCCACCTGAATCTAATCTAAAACAAAACTGTTCAAAGACAGACATGGAGGGGAAACCACCAATGAAGGCATTTAGACTAGGTGAAGCCATTAATGAAGCACAATGACCAGAAACAGAACTAACCGAAGGATGAAGGTACTCGGACACCAGGATCCAGAGAAGCTGTTTTAATGATGCCAGACTCGGCCTGAATAAATTTTCTAAAACAAGTGCAGAGCCCCGATTTTATGCGGGCTCGACCTTAAATACCCAAGGGGCGGGAGTTTACAGAAGAGAATGGTTAGTATCATTTGTGTACGTTCTGCATAATTTTCGTAAGCAAAGCATTAAATTACAATCCTGCGCATGTCTAGCAGAGTCAAACTAGCTGGAATGTTTATTTCAAGTAATGTGAGCCGCCAGAATTCTCACAGTCTCCTGGCTTAGGCTATCTTAAGATAGTTGCGAGCGGAACAATGGGCGCTTGTGTACTTTTGCACTCTTACGCATACGTCTCATATAATATCAGAGAATTTTGTGCTTTTTGGCCTTGTGGTTTCATAGCTTGCTGACTAAACAGTGGTTCATAATATGGCTTTTTGAAATTCTATTCCTCCATTAACACAATGTGAATATATATACATCCTTTCCACAATTCAATACCTTACAGTATGTGTACAATACATGAGACAGCACATCTACATATCTAATAGCCAAGGCGGCCCCTGCATGTGGATATCTAAATCTGCACATCGGGGCACCTCGGGGGCAAAGAGATTTTCCTGCACACTTGGGAGACTCCCCAGGTGTGCAGAAAAATCTGAAAAGTGAAAAAATATATATTCGGGGGATACTTAGATCCCCCCAAAAGTAAAACAGTTGGAACAGTCCCTCACTGCTGTTGTGGGGGGAGGGGAGAAGCCTTGGTGCCCAGTGGAGCCCTGCAGGCCTCGCTATCGGTGGGGGGTGGAGAGAAGGCTCAACAGCTCCGAGCCATGTGGACCTCACTGTCAGTGCTGGGGGGGGGGGGCAGGGGAGAAAGGGAGAAGGCTTACCTGTGGTGGCTTCCTCTTCCACGTGGATCTCCCCCCCCGCGCGAGTATCGCGGGTCCCCGCCTCTTGTTAGATATATATACAGTGCTCTTTTTTTTTTTGTTAAAAAAGAGATGATGGTAATATATAAGGTTTTACCAATCCCCCCCCCAGACTTTGTAGCACCCTCTCCAAAGATGCTGGTAACCAGTACCGTCTGGTACCACCACAAAGAGAGCCTTGTATATATAAACATCCATCCATTCCAGCTTCAGATGGATAGCCATGTTGGTCTGAAGCAACAGAACAAAGTTTTGTGTGCATGCAGACGAAAGCTTCTACCCAGAATGACACTCTGTTTGTCTTAAAGGTGCCACTGGACTCGAACTTGGTTCTGTTTGCTTCCAAACCGTGTTTGCATGTTTGTACGGTCAAGATGACTGAAATACCTAATGACCTTTTGACTTCCAGGAAACATGATCTGCTCTGTTCTCCTTGGAAACACAGTGGGGATGTGTTTCTCTTGCTTTAATTATCTCTTTCATTCTATATGAGATGATGTTTAAGAGAGAGAGAGAGAGAGCGCATTATAAAGGCCAGGAACCTGGGTTGTTAAGCACAATGAAATGAATACCGATAACTGAAACCTTAGTCCGAGCCTGGTTGATAGGTTATCTACTTTTCTTTTTCGGCGTTCCTCTTGTAAGCAGTAACGACAAGTGGGAGCATCTTAACTTAAACGAGCGCTTAGCCTGACATCTTACCCGGGTCAACAGTCTAAGGTATCCAAGTTAAACTGTTACTGTAAATTAATGGAAAATGTAACTGTGCTTTGCCGAAAGATCAATGTCCAATAAAGGCCACATAATCAAATCTTGTTGCAATGATTGAGGTCCTTAATTGCCTTTCAAAGTTAAGGTGGTAATCAGCATAGGTTAAACTGATCTTTTTTACTAGTTCAATTACCTGCTAATGGCTAGTGCCGAGAAAGAATCTTTAACTACTTATATGTATTAAATCTTACATTAGTAATGAAAAATTACTTAAGCTGCCCGATCAATAAAGTGTGAGTCTTAATTACTATATTTCACTTTTAGACCTGTTGTGTGTTTGACAAATTTTGTCCGCTAGAGATTTCTCAACAATAACAAAGCAATGTATTATGAATATTGTTGTTTAGTAATCCAAATGGCTGGATTTCTTGAATGTTTTGTGCATTTGTGTTAACAGACAGGTCTTGCATGCATCAATGCCTGCTAATGTCAATATGTAATGGTCTTAAGCATCTGTTTGTATAAAGATCGATTTCTGAGATCTGATGGGAATTTCTCCTACACGACAACTTCTGCAACGAAACTTTATTTTAACCAATACATGTTAAGTTGGAGACAGTGAAAAAGCAAAAACAGCAGTTGAATACCCAGTTCCAATGACTTCAGTAGAAGGCAGGACATAGTTCCTTTTGGTATTTGGAACTGAACACAAACCATTTTGGTTGGATGCCCCTTTGTTTAGCAAAGTCAAATTGCAAGTGGTGAATTGGCCTTGTGAGGCCACAAATGGCATCTTTAAGCACTCATTTACTGAAGAAACCCCAATGAATTCTCTTGCCAAGATCTGTAGGGCTGCTCTTTGGAACAGAAAGCAAGGACACAAACACCCTAAAAAGAATGTAGCGTGCAGTAAGAAAAAACTTCCATATTTTCACTTATGATTAATTGACCAGTTCCGAATTCTGGGTCTTTGTTGAATTGGCAAAACCTGATCTTTCAAAGCACTTTGCTCTAGTCTCGTGACCTGCAGAAAGTGAAACTGCTTGCATAGATGAAGTAAATGTACTTCTTCATGAAATGAGAACCTAAGTGAACAAATTCACTTTAAATTAGCCAGGATAATTTATCACAGTCATGTGCTTGTAACTGTATAGACTTATGTAGCTTAATTATTTACATCAATACTTAATAACATTAAAGTAAATGTATGATGATACACTTTGAAAAAATAATGAAATCACAATAATGTGAGACCTACTTGCGCCGAATTGATGTTAAATGTCTTGAGGAATTGTGAAGGGGGCAGCAGCGCTTTAGTTGTGGGTGTGTAGGTTCCCGCAGCCGTGTACAGCTAAGCGGTGTTCAAACGAGAACTATTGGCTCTTTGAAACACAAATGTGTACCTATTCACTCCCATAAAAAAGCAATTCTGAGTGAGGAATGGTAGCTGACTAGTCTTCACACTGTGTGTGTTTGTTGCTTTCCCAAGCAAGGTAGCACACATGTAGCGAAGAATTATTTTAATGACGTTTGCCTCATTTTAAGCACAGTTTATGAGCTCTGGGTTAGTTCATTACAAAACCTTTCTTTCAATAATATTAATAATCCTAATTGAACCAAACTGCAAAATGTGATGTAAAGCTGCTCCCAGCACAACAGCCTGAGGTTTAAGAAAGGTTTAAATGTTAAAATTGGAATGTTAAAGAAGGGTTGCGCTTTTTGTTTTGTCAGTTTGGAGAAGGGAGGAGTGGAATTATGAATGCTATAAAGTGACTGTACCGTGTTAGTTAACCCAAATACATAAATCTATTTGAATTTTTTTTTGGAGGGGTGGGGGGGAGAATGACATTAAGATATGGTCATTATATGCCCTGTGATTCATGGTCTTTGTTACATACGTGCTTTGTAATATATGAATAATTTAGTAAGAAAAATCACAATAATTTTGTTGTTACTCAAAAATTTATAGGTTGGTAAAAACAATTACACAGACCCTGAAGCTGGCGGTGGGTGGTTGAGTAACACGGCTAATGGGCTCCAATCTGTACCTTTCAGACCGAATGTTTTCAATAATAATGTAGCGTATATTGCTTTTAAGCACCTTTTCATTTTGTTCTTGCAAGAAAAGGAAAGAGTCTCCAGTATATTCCATTGAAATAAATTGGGGGGCAAAGGATATTCTTCGGTGCAGATAACATAATTGGCGGGTTCTTCAGTAATGGCCCTCTGGGAGCAGGAAGAGTTGTTCCTAGAGTGACCATATTTTCCCTTTTAGTGTAATTCTGAAGTAAATTAGGAGGCGGGTGAAACACCTGTTAAGACTAGTCGGAAGGGGTGAATATAGCATATCCACAGTGTTTCTGCTTTCCCCACCCCGGGGTCACTTCTTCAACATCAAAAACAGAGATGGAACATTAGATGTTTTTGTAATGACATTTCCTTTGGGGAGAGGAATTAAATGTTGCTCAAACTATGCTGGATTCCAATTTAGTTGGTTAGCGAAGAGCTACTTTGAATGACAAACTGACGTGCCATATTGCAAACGGCTTGCGAAGTTGTCCTCGATTTTAAAAAAGGCCTGCCAATCAGCATGCAGAACTGCTGCTTCAGAAACACAAGCTGCTTTGCGCACGCGGAGTATCACGAGGGCTCTCTGGATACGGGCCCACAGGTGCAGTTGAGAAAAGGGATTTTGCACTAGAGCAGACGGCTTGATGCTTCTTTCCCCCCTCTGCCTTTGCAGCAGCTGAATTTTCTTGCCAGGACAAATGATCTCCTTTGGTGGGTACAGGAGACAGAGCCTTTTCAGTGGCAGCCCCACCACTATGGAATGACCTCTCCGGGGAGGTGCACCTGGCCCCCTCAATTTTGATCTTTAGGAGGTACCTGAAGACAGTTTTATTTAGGACTGCATTTGATTGAAGCAGTCCTAAACTGAGGTTCTATTTTTTTTATGTAATTGTATGGATTCTATTTTATGTATTTTGTTTATATTGTAAGCCACGTTGAACTCCATAAGGAAGAAAGGTGGCTAATAAACTTTTAAAATAAATAAAATATTTCCTCAGAAAAACTTTTTTTAAACTACTTTCTGATTGGGGCGCCCAGTGCTATGAATGCTGTGGAGTACATGTGTTGTTGACTGGATAACTGGTCTTGCATCACAGCAAGTTCGAAACGGATGTCCTTTGGGTACATTCCAGGTCTGAGGCCTGGCTCAGACATGCCTATGCATCCCTTGAACCCTCGACACCGGAATGGCTCATAGCTTGAATGTAGGAGCAGCATCTGTTGCAAAGCATCATTGGAAGTGATAAGGAGACCGTTCGTTCATTCATGCGAGTCCCCTCCGGATGCTGCAGAAATCAAGCAAACTGGCCTTGCGATTCTACATGAGTATTGTTATCAGTGGAGTTTGGAATGTACAAATGACATTTGGAAAATTGTGCGTTGGAGCCCGGGTAGAATTAATTCATGATTCTCATCTGTTTAACCTTTGCTCTACACAAACTCCTTCGGCACTTGCTTTTGAATAAATTAATCAATAAATGTCTTAAGGGGTAACGCGCTGACATTAAGTGATCTTGAGTATGCAATCTAAGTCAATGTCAGAGCTATTGTTTTATGGGCTGGGGGGGAAGCCTCTCTTCTGCGAAGGGTTCTTCCTGGTTTATTGCTTATTCTCTGTGGGACCGCCTGCGCTCTTTCAAAGCCGCACAAGCATTTGAGGCGCTTTCGAAGGGGAAAATATTAAAAAAGCAGAAGTTTGATTACTGCTGTCTCAACACAAACCAGAATAAGGAATTGTGGCCGAGTAGCCACATCGGAAAAAAAGAAAAGAAAACCCTACATAATTTTTATGCAAATCTGGCAGTTGAGTCAGTTTTCCCAATAGATCTATGAATGAGAACTATATATTAGGAGGGGGGAAAGTATAAGGCCACAGAATTTCTATCGTTTTTGTAGCCTATTCTTTATCACCTAATAGAAAATGAATCTTCATTGAGAGGTATATAGGGACTTCACGCAGGCAGTTCATTTCAACAGCACTGAAGTCCATGCGGACAGTCACTCTTTCTAGTAGAGTCGTGAAGATGAGACTATTAAGATTTTTTTTCTGTGCCAGTTTAAATTATAAAGTTATTGAACAGAAAGATAATTTATCTCCGCTAATGGCCATTCAAGGATTAAATGTTTTTTAAAAAATGCACTGCAACCTAGAATCTTAATGAGGGGGAGCCAGAGTTTTCACGAACAAATACAGCTGGCAGGCCTTTCTTTTTCATCCCCTCGAACATGCAGTGGAGTAGAATCGAACTACGAGGCTTGTCATTTACCTCGAATAATAAAGACGGCGACCTGTTCCGTATGTAGACATAGTCCTAGAAATGCTTCCCAAATGGTTTTTGCAGGATGGAGTAACCCATGCATGTATTTTAATGCCTGCCTGGTAACAGAGCCTCTTCCCGCTGTCTGCCCCCCTCATGTAATGCTCAGAGGAATACTACTCCTGAACACAGAGGTTCCATCTGTAACGGTTATGCGTTATTGGTAGACCTATCCAATGTTCCCTCTCAGCTGAGTTAGTGTGAGCTAGCTCACAGTTTTTTGCCTCCGGCACACACATTTTTGTCTCAGCTCAGGAAGGATGGCTCCAAAGTAAACTAATTCATGCAGTAGCCAAATGGCTCGCTCACAACTTTCATGCCAGGAGCTCACCAAGTAGGATATTTGCTCACAAGACTCCACAGCTCAGAGGGAGCACTGGACCCATCTTCTCTGAATTTGCCCATGCGTTTCAAAACACTGTCTCAGCCAGTGTTCACCACCCCATCTTGTGGCTGAGTGTCATCAGTTAATTGCCTGTTGGGGAAAGATGTATTCCCTTTTTTGGAACCCTGATGTCCTATCAGATTCACTGGATGAATCCTAGTACAAGGACACAGAAAAAGAATTCTGTGTACTCGGCTCGGCTGTTTGCACACACTTTGCGATGATTTTGGGGAGGTGTAATCCAACTTTATTGTTTACAGTATACCTTGCTTACCTGGTTTCTTGTTTGCATTGTTCCCTAATACTGCAATTTGTGGTCCTATTGCATTGTTTAATGGTTGTCTTATGCCGTCTGATTATAGAGTTGCAAACATATGGAATTTCCTGGAGATTTTTTTGGGGGGGGGGGGGGCAGCCTGAGACCTCAGTAGGGTATAACAGCATAGAATAAGATTAGCACCCTCCAGGTGGGGCCTGGAGATCTCCCAGAATTACAACCAAGCTCCACTTTGTCAGTCTTACAGGTGCCACTGGACTCGAACTTTGTTCTATTGCTTCAGACCAACACGGCAACCCAACTTGATCAACCAATCCCCAGGCAACATGGATCAGTTCTCCTGGACAAATTGGCAGCTCTGGACGGCTAACCTCTCTCCCCAGGCACCCCCTCCCCCCCAAAAAAAACTCCCAGAAATTTCACAAGCTGGAGCTGTTAGTTTTAGAGTCCACCTTCCGGAGTAACCATTTTCTCCAGGGAAACTGATTTCTGTAGTACGAAGATCAATTGTAAGTGGGGTGTGTGTGCTTTATATCCTGTAACCTGACTTGAGTAGAAAGGTGGACTCTATATAAATACAGAAACCACAACAGGGACATGGTAGGGAGCACGTGCGAAGCCGTTTGGGGAGGGGTGTGTGTGGCAGGACTGCCAGAAAAGACCAAACCTCAGAGTTGCCAACTCTAGTTTTGAAATACCTGGGGCTTTAAGGGTGGAGCCTTGGAGAGTGGAGTTTAGGAAAGGGAGGGACCGCGGTAGGGTATGCCATGCAGTCCACCGTCCATTTTCTCAAGGAGGAGTGGAATAAACGTGGGGTTCCCACCTCTGGATTGGTAAATACCTGGAGATTTGGGGGCTGGAGCCTGAGGAGGGCAGGGTTTGGGGAAGGGGGACATCTGCAGAGTATAATGCCACAGAAGCTGCCCTCCAAAGCAACCGTATTCTCCAGGCGAATTGGTCATCTGGAGATCAACTGTAGCGGGAAATATCCAGGTTCCACCTGGAGGTTGCCAACCCTAAATAAATGTCTCAAATAAATAAATAAATAAGCAATCTGGAGACAAGATTGCTAGCCTCCAGTGGGTGTCTGGAAACCTCCTGTGATGACAACCAATCTCCAGGGGACAGAGGTCAGTTCCCTTGGAGAAAATGGCCTCTTTCGAAGGTGGACCCTACGGCATTTGCACCCTGCTAAAGTCCCTCCACCCTGGGCACCACCCTCAAAATCTCTAGGTACTTCCCAACGGGGAGGTGGCAATCCTTTGAGATCAGATGTAATTACGGGACATCTCCAGCCACCAACCCTCTGATCAGCCAAAACCATTTATTTATTTCCTTTAAGATAAAGTTGCTCCTGTCAGAATCTGCTGATTCAGACAAAGTATTTCTAGTTCTTACAGTAATGCATTCTGTCTAATTTTCAATTCTGTCATATTATACCCTATTGCCATGTATGTATTTCAGATATATGCCTTTAGACGCCAGATGTTTACCTAGCCCTTAGTTGACCCTTATTTTGACCGGTATGTATGTAGATGGAGTGACCCCATGTTTTAGTGCCTAACCAAGCCTGGGTTTTGTAACTGTCAGAGCGGGAGGGTGACACCTGCAATGTATGGGAACAATGGGCCTCTCACACTGCTGCCTCCGCATTCCATCGGTCCCGGCTGGAACTTCAAGGGAGGATGCGTCTCATTTCTTATCAACATGCAAAAGCCTTGAGGCCATTGATTGTTATGTGAACTGGTAACATCTGAAGGGTCTGGTTGGGAAGGGAATTTACAGCTTAACACCTCACTTTCTTTCCTGTGGGAAGCAAACGGCCAGAGCCCCTTTTGCCCACCGTTTTTCCCCTGTAGTGATTGGCTACCTATGGGTAATTCAAACTCCTTGGAAAGGTATAATAGACCTGCCTGTATCATCTGTGTTATCTCTGACAATAATCTGAGAAGCTGTACTAATGTAGAGATTGGAAATAAAGAACTGTGGTTTACCAACCAAGATCTGATCCTTGACTACTTTGAGCAGAACTCTCACAGCTCCCTGTGTTGGTCTGAAGCAGCAGAACAAATTTTGAGTCCAGTGGCACGTTTAAGACCAACAAAGCTTTATTCCTACTATAAGCTTTTGTGAGCCTGCACACTTCCTTAATGGGCTGTGGTGGCTCAGAGGTCAAGATGCTAAGCTGAATACTGGAAGGTTGGTGGCTCGGCAGTTTAAGACCCGAGTGCTGCATGACGGAGGGCATCTAGTCATGCTGGCCACGTGACAATGGAAAAGGCTTTGAACAGCACTGGTTTTTTGGCTTGGAAACGGAAATGAGCACTGCCTCTTAGAGTCGGATTTGACTGGCCTTTGAGCAAGGGAAACCTTCACCTTTCCACTTCTTTAAGACCAGCAAAGTTTAATTCTGAGCATAAGCTTTTGTGGGCCTGTATGCTTCATTAAGACCAGCAAAGTTCAATTCTGGGCATGAGCTTCTGTGTGTTTATTCTTCAGATATAAGAATAAGCTTTCATGCAGACTCTAATCTGGGAGAACCAGGTTTGATTCCCCTGCTCCTCCACTTGCAGCAGCTGGTGTGACCTTGGGTCAGTCACAAGTTTTTTCAGAGCTGTTCTCTCAAGGGCAGTTCTGAAAAGAGCTCTCTCAGCCCCACCTCCCTCACACAGTGTCTGTTGCGAGGAGGGGAAGGGAGAGGAGTTTGTGAGCTGCTCTGAGACTCCTTCGGGAAGTGAAGGGCGGGGTATAAATCCAGTCTCCTCTCCTTATTTTCCAGATAGCATCTGAGGACGTGTGCATGCATGAACAAGGCTTATACCCAGAACTGAACTTTGTTGGCCTTAAGGATGCCCACTTGGACTAAAACTTCCTTCTACTTCTTTTAAAACCTTGATTTGCTCCCTGTCTTCCCAAGGGACTTCCAGGGACCTGACAAAATACAAATAAAATTCCGCAAACATAGTGCACCCTATGCTGGGTGGTGGGGCGCAGCCCTCCCTCTCAGCTGAGTCAGTGTGGGCTAGCTCACAGTTCTTTAGCCTCCAGCTCACACATTTTTGCCTTAGCTCAGGAAGGAGGGCTCCAGAGCAGTATTCCCTCTAAGCTGAGTCAGTGGGAGCTAGCTCACAGTTTTCTAGCCTCCGGCTCACATGTTTTTGCCTTCGCCCAGGAAGGAGGGCTCCAGAGCAGTGTCCCCTCTCAGCTGAGTCAGTGTGAGTTAGCTCAGAGTTTTCTAGCCTCCGGCTCACACGTTTTTGCCCTCGCCCAGGAAGGAGGGCTCCAGGGCAGTGTTCCCTCTAAGCTGAGTCAGTGGGAGCTAGCTCACAGTTTTCTAGCCTCCGGCTCACACGTTTTTGCCTTCGCCCAGGAAGGAGGGCTCCAGAGCAGTGTTCCCTCTAAGCTGAGTCAGTGGGAGCTAGCTCACAGTTTTCTAGCCTCTGGCTCGCACGTTTTTGCCTTAGCTCAGGAAGGAGGGCTCCAGAGCAGTGTTCCCTCTAAGCTGAGTCAGTGGGAGCTAGCTCACAGTTTTCTAGCCTCCGGCTCACACGTTTTTGCCTTCGCCCAGGAAGGAGGGCTCCAGAGCAGTGTCCCCTCTCAGCTGAGTCAGTGTGAGTTAGCTCAGAGTTTTCTAGCCTCCGGCTCACACGTTTTTGCCCTCGCCCAGGAAGGAGGGCTCCAGAGCAGTGTCCCCTCTCAGCTGAGTCAGTGTGAGTTAGCTCAGAGTTTTCTAGCCTCCGGCTCACACGTTTTTGCCCTCGCCCAGGAAGGAGGGCTCCAGAGCAGTGTTCCCTCTAAGCTGAGTCAGTGGGAGCTAGCTCACAGTTTTCTAGCCTCCGGCTCACACGTTTTTGCCTTCGCCCAGGAAGGAGGGCTCCAGAGCCAACTAAGTTATGAAGCGGCCCAGTCCCTCGCTCACTACCTTAATGTCCGGAGCTGAGGAAGCAGCCAGGGTTTTTGCTCACCGGACTGTGCTGCTGAGAGGGAGCCTGGGAGGCGACCCCCCTTCTCCCGTGTGTTTGGGGGGGGGGGTTCCTTCCCTGCCCCCCTCGAAAGGGCGGGGTCGCGTTTGGCCCTCAGAGGGTCGGGTTTTTTGGGGGGGGGGGAGTCTCCAGTTTCTGGACGTGCCGATGGGTGGTGGGGGCCGGGGGGGGGTCTCCCTGCGGGGGTCCAGAGTCCCTTCTTTTTTGGGGGGAGGGGGAACTGACCCCTCCCGGTCTGAGGGCGCCCTTCGGCGGTCGGGCCCGGCCGGCCTCTCTGGGGGTGGCGCCGCCTCCCTCCCCCCCCCCCCCCCCCCCCGCCTCAGCCGCCTTTCCGGCCTCGCGGGAAACGAAGCGGCGGAGCGCCGCCCGCCTCGGCCTAGTCCCGGCTGCGCGCGAGGGAAGGCCGGCCGGCCGGCCGGAAAGAAGGCCGGGCCTCGGCGCTCCCCGCCACCGCCTCCTCCTCCGCCGCGGGGCCGCCATGTGAGGAGAGCCGCCCGGGCCTGGCCGCGCCGCTGCGGCGGGGATGCTCCTGCTGGCCGTGGGCGACGCCTCCTCCTCCTCCTCCGCCGCCTCCTCCTCCTCCTCCTCCGCCATGGAGCCCCCCGGGCCGGCGCTGGTCATCCGCATCCGCATCCCGGACGGCGGCGCCGTGGACTGGACCGTCCACCCGGCCCCGCAGCTCCTCTTCAGGGACGTCCTGGTGAGCCCGGAAGCCTCCCCCCCCCGCCGCCCCATGCATGCGCCCCCCACCCCATGCCGGGCAGCCCCCCTGGGAGGAGCGGGGGGGTGGGCCCCCCGGCCGGGAGACTCCCGGGCCCTCCGGGAGGGGGGAGAACTGGGGACGCCCCGGAATGTGCCCCTCCCCTCCCGCCTGCAGAGGCCGGCTTCTCTCCCCCCCCCCCCCCGGAGGGAACAAGGGATGCTTTTGGGGTTGGGGACTCTGTGGCTTTGTATCCCACTGAGGTCCCCTGCCCTCCCCGGGCTCCAGCCCCGTTCCCCAAATCTCCAGTGGTTTCCCCACCTGCAGCTGGCAGTCCTCTCCCCATCTCCCCGGGGGTGCCAGCCTCCAGGAAGGACCTGGGGATCCCCCAGAATTACAGCTCCACTCCAGACTACAGAGGTCGGTTCCCTGGGAGAAAAGGGATGCTTTGGGGGGAGGACGACTCTGTGGCTTTATATCCCATTAAGGTCTCTGCCCTCCCCAGGCTCCATACTCCCAAACCTCCAGGGGTTGCCCCAACCTGGACCTGGCAACCCTAGTTTTGAAGGAGTACAGTTGGCTGACGGTTGAAGTTAGGGGGGCCAGCCTCCAGCAGGGAGGGACCTGGAGATCCCCTGGAATTGCAGCTCTTCTGCCGAAAACAGAGATCAGTTTCCCTGAAGGAAACCAGTGCTTTGGAGGGTGGACTCTTGTGGCATTGCACCCCTAAGGATGCCCGCCTCCAAGTGGGACCTGGGGATCAGTGCTCCCTCTAAGCTGTGGAGTCCCGTGAGCAGAAATTCTACTTTCTGGGCTGCTGGCATTACAGTTGTGAGCGAGCCATTTGGCTACTGCAGAAATGAATCTGCTCTGGGCTTCCTGAGCTAAGACAGAAATGTGTGAGCCGGAGTCTGAAAAACTGTGAGCTAGCTCGCACTCACTCCGCTTAGAGGGAACACTGCTGGGGATCCCCCAGAATTACCACTCATCTCCAGACTAGAAAGATCGGTTCCCCTGGAGAAAATGGATAATTTGGAAGTTGGACTCTGCGGCATTGTACCCCACTGAGGTTGTTGTCCTCCCCAGGCCCCATCCCCCAAATCTCCAGGAGTTTCCCAGCCTGGAGCTGGCAACCCTATGAGCTTTGGGGATGGAGCCTGGGGGGGACAGAGACTTCAGTGTGGTACAAGGCCCTCCCCCCCAGCATCCATATTTCTCCAGGGGCAACTGATCTGCAATTCTAGGGGATCCCCAGGTCCCACCTGGAAGATGGCATCCTTAAGCAGGAGTGCAAGGGTGGGGGTGATACAAAAATCTTAAATGGAAAAGGAAGATAAAGCTTGTTTGAGGGCATGCATTGGTGTGTGTAGGTGCTAGAACGCACAAGTCCAATTTTTGCAAGTGTTTTGAGCTGATCTTGCACTCCTTGGGCTGCTACATGGACTTCCACTGAAAGAATACATTTTTGAATTAACAGTAATTCATTTGAAACAGCTGCTGAGAAGGGTTAGTGTATGTGATTTAAAGCAGTCCAAGTCGTGATTTTCAGTTTTGGATTTTATATACTCTTATGTCTATAGTAAGCCACCTTGGAACAAGGTTTGAGTCCAGGGGCACCTTTAAGACTAACAAAGTTTTATTCAAGGTATGAGCTTTCGTGTGCAAGCACAGTTCTTCAGACATAATGAAATGGCAATAGAAATAATAGCCATACGTATAAAGAGTGGGCAATAAATTAGCATACAGAATAATTAAGATGTTTTTTTAACACATTAAAAGAATAACAAGCTGCTTTGAGTTTCTTAAGGAAGAAAAGTGGCTAATAAAAGGTTTTTAAGTAAATACAGTTCAGACATCCTGGCAGTCACTGTCTTGCTTCAAAAGGGGAGCCCTGTTAGTCGGTCTGTAGCAGGAGAAAAGAGCCAGAGTCCCGGAGCACCTTCAAGACTTAACAAAATGCAGCGGGGTAGGAGCTTTCATGAGTCACTGCTCACTTCTTCAGGTAGGAAAACATCAAGAGTCCAGGAGGACCTGAAAGGCTAATGAAATTTGGGGCAGGGTAGGAGCTTTTGTGAGTCGCTGCTCACTTCTTCCAATACAGCTAGAATGTGAGTTCTTCTGCCCTTATATCACAAGGTTGATGGATTTTCATTCTGTATGGCTAAATACGGTGCCTTCCATAGTGACAGATCAAGTTGGTAGTTGTGTTAGTCTGTCTGTAGCAGGAGAGAAGAGCAAGAGTCCAGCAGCACCTTAAAGTCCAACAAAATTTGTGGGAGGGGAGGAGCTTTCCTAAGCCACTACTCACTAACAAAATTTGTGGCAGGGAAGGAGCTTTTGTGAGTCACTGCTCACTTTTTCACATCTTTTGATCCTTTTTGGCTGGAAGCAAAGACAAAACCCAGGTGATCTCCTTTTTCAAGACCAAGAAAATAATAATGTGCAAACTTTCAAGCTCTCCAGCCCTTTTCACCACACTAGAGGTTAAGCGGAAGGGTTCTGGAGAACCAGAAATCTTGCGCAGCGTGTTGTGTTACTTTGAGGCGGGTCGCCATGTTGGTCTGAAGCAAAAGAACAAAGTTTGAATCCAGAGGCACCTTTAAGACCAACAAAGTTTAATTCTGGGTACAAGCTTTTGTATCTATCAAGTCCAAATGGACTGCCTGCATAGAGAAGAAAATAATCACAATGGGAATATCCATGGATTCTCTGTATATGCTACCTCTTACAAATGCATATCAGCTAATTAGACGCAGAATCCTGGACAATGAAATGCAGAAACTAGCTAGTGATGTAAACAAATCCTGCTCCCCCCTGAACTTTGGAATTCTCCCACATACTGGTCATCTGCCTTCTTATCTATCGGCCCTCCATGCCCCTCACCTGCGCCGAGCATTTGCACTTGCTAGATGTAACGCCATTCCATCAGCCGTCACTCATGGTAGATATAAAAGGGTTCCATACTCAACAAGACTCTATGCGTGTAGTCTAAATCAGGTCGATTCAGTTCTCCATATTCTCCTATACTGTCCCTGGTATGACGATATACGTTTTACTCTTTTAGACCCAATTCTGTCTAACATGATAGGTTGCCCAGATGTTTTGAAGGTGCGCTTTCTCCTTAACGACCTTTCACCTGAACTAACTGAAAAGGTTGCTCTATTTTTAAGTTTGGTAATTAAGGATCATTTGCACAGCTCATAGCTATATATGATTAACTTATTTTTCCTTGTTACCTTTCTTTCCGATTATGTTTCTTTCTGTAACCTGTTTTAGGCCAATAAAGGTATATGTATGTATGTATGTATGTATGTATGTATGTACAAGCTTTTGTGTGCATGCATACTTAAATGTGCCTGCACACGAAAGCTTACACCCAGAATTATACTTTGTTTGTCTTAAAGGTGCCACTGGACTCAAGCTTCGTTCTTGTGTTACTGTGATTGATCTTAATAAAAGCTATTGCATGGATTTTGCTACGGACTACCACAGTTACCAACCGTTCCCCCCCCAAAGAACAGACGTTCGTATCTGTATTCTTGGCCTTTGGATGCTAGGCCTTGTCCCTCTTTTATCATCATACCCCTGAGCACCAGGTCACAGTGCCGTCTTTCCTCTTAGAGTTCTGCGGAGGTAGATCTTGACTAATTTGCTTTGATTCCAGGACCCAGTCCAATAATTTAAAAGCCAAACTGGTTCAGAAATCAGGGTTTTGTTTTTTAATGCCTGTATTTTAAAATCATTATTTATTTATTTATTATTTACATTTATATCCCGTCTTGCTGGGCGAACTGGCTCAAGGCAGCATACAAACATTATAATATGGTAGCGCAATAAATACACTAAAATTACAGTATAAAATACAGATATGCAACATAAAGTGCTGCTGAAAACAGTACAGGCGATGGTGGCATTCAGTGTGTAATCCAGTGGTGAAGGCAGTATCCTACGATGTGTCAGAAGAGTCAGGAGATGTTCCTGTGACACGTTTATCGGTGTCACGTTCGTCAGTTACAGCTCCTAATCGAAGGCCTGGTGGAAGAGCTCCGTTTTGCAGGCCCTGCGGAACTGCAAAAGGTCCCGCAGGGCCCTGATGTCCTCTGGGAGCTCATTGCACCAGTGTGGAGCTGCCACTGAAAAGGCCCTGGCTCTAGTAATGGCCATCCTGGCATCTCTTGGGCCAGGGAGAGTCAGGCGATGTTGCGAGTCCAATACTCCCTCTAAACTGTGGAGCGTTGTGAGTAAAAATTCTACTTTGTGAGCTACTGGCATTAAAGTTGTGAGCCAACGATTTGGCTACTGCATAAATCAGTTTGCTCGAGCCATCCTTCCTGAGCCAAGACAAAAATGTGTGAGCCGGAGGCTAAAAAACAGTGAGCTAGCTCACACTAACTCAGCTTAGAGGGAACACTGGTTGCGACCCTGGCCTCAGTGCTCTCTGGGGCACATATGGTTCCTCAAGTAGGCAGGCCCCTGACCATATAGGGCTTTAAAGGTCAAAA
This sequence comes from Lepidodactylus listeri, assembly GCA_029233225.1. NCBI lineage: Eukaryota > Metazoa > Chordata > Lepidosauria > Squamata > Gekkonidae > Lepidodactylus > Lepidodactylus listeri. The sequence goes on along the minus strand of JARCFY010000021.1, from coordinate 4,258,404 downwards.
ACAGCACCTTGAACTGAATCTGGTACGCTGTTGGCAGCCTTCAGCCCAGGCCGGATGTGGTCCTGTATAGAGAGACCCATCAACAGCCTGGCTGCCGCATTTTGCACTAGCTGCAGCTTCCGGATTTGAGACAAGGGCAGCCCCACGTAGAGAGCGTTGCAGTAGTCTAATCTGGAGGTGACCATCGCATGGATCACTGTCGCCAGGTCATTGTGTTCGAGGAAGGGAACCAACTGCCTGATCAGCCGTAGGTGGTAGAAGGCTGCCTTGGCAGTGGCTGCTACCTGGGCCTCCATGGTTAAGGTGGCGTCCAGGAGCACTCCCAAACTCCGAACCCTCAGTGCTGGTACCAGTGGCGCCCCATCGAAGGCTGGTAGTGGGATCCCTACCCCTGACCTACTGCCACAAAACCCTAATTCTAACATATTGTAATTTTTATTAAAGCTATGGCAAAATTGTCATCATATATAAATAAAATCAGAGGTAAGCCTAGTTATTGTCATCACAAGAAAAGCAAATCTCTAATAGCCTAACTGCTCCCCCGTTTCTCGTAATTCCATTTATTGCTTTAAAAAGTTCAGTTTAATTGAATCTTGGAGACAGAATAAGATTATCCGAAGAGTCCTGCTGGATCAGAGCAGTGAAAGTCCATCTAGTCCAGCATCCCGACTCGCATCCTGGCCAACCAGTTACACTGGAGGGCCGCTGACAGGGCAGAGAGGCTGAGGCCTTCCGCTGATGCTGTTTCCTGGCTCTGGCGTAGTAGAGAAAGCAATTGGTTAATAAGTGAATCCATCTGTCACCACAGAACAGTGTGAATTTAATTCCAGGTGGTCAGCCGTGGTGTTCTGAAGAAGCAGAACAAAGTTTTGAGTCCGGTGGCGCCTTTAAGACCAACAGAGGTTTCTTCAAGTTGTGAGCTTTCGTGGGCATACACACTTTTTCAAATACAGTTAAATCAAAACAACTGTTGACTTTATAACCTTAGCTTGTTATTTAGTGTTGTTTTTGCATAACTTAAAACATCTTCATCACGTTAAATGTACATTTTCTGTTCAACCTTTCTATAAGTTTGAACTCTGCTTTCCGTTCCAGTGTATTTGAAAAAGTGTGCCTTGCACACGAAAGCTCATACCTTGAACAAACCTTTGTTGGTCTTAAAGGTGCCGCTGGACTCTAAATGTGTAAATTTAAGTTTACAGATAAACAAGCAACGATAAGGACTTTATGCTCATTTATTTCAGTGTTATGAAACCAAACATCTTGACACAAAATGACTAATAAGCTTTCTACTTACACTGAGAAATGCCAAGAGGTACTACTGAAAATACAAGGCACCATAATAACATTTCTAGATACCCTGGTGACTTGGCACCTGGGATCTGTCAAGCTCGCAAGTACAGCATCTTTGGTGTGATATATAAAGAACCACTAATGTGGATTAGCAATTTCTGAATGTGTTTTCACTATGTTTTTATACCTGTAATCAAGACTGCAAAGTGCTGGGGAAAGGACTTCTCCTCCATTCACACCTGTGTATACACACTTATTCTCTGTGTGTGTTTTTGTGTTGCCCCTGAGATAATTTAAGATATTATTAATAGCATAATGTAGATCTGGGCTGCTTCCCAAACAAAGGTCTTGAGACAAAAATCTTTGCCAGTGTTGCATCAGTTTCACATGAATTTTAAGAGCACCCAAGGTTTTATTTCCCATGCGAAATTGACATCTGATTGCTTCTGTGTCAAATGGTGGCATGGATTTTGAAAAAGGTCTGACAGAGCCTACATTGATTAAAAAGAAACCAGGGAGGTGGCTCCATGGGCATTCATATTTGAATTTCCCTGGTCCCTGTTCGCTCCTGACAGGCATCTGTTTCAGCACTATGAGGCTACTGAAAGATTTTGCATTTGCAAGGATGCTTGGGAGACATGATGCAGGTAGTTCTGGAGTAGACAAGCACTGTGGGGTAAGAATGCTGTTGAACAGAGACACAAAAGTAGTCTCCAAAGCTGTTGAATTCTTTATAGTACTATCGCAGGAGGCAGAAAGTACAACCAACGCTATGATATGCTGGCAAACACATTTAGTAAAGATTTTACGATCAACATATAAATCTTGCAAGTGCATCCTTATGGTATTACAAAAAAGAGTCCATCCCCCTGATGCGGCATGCAAATTAACTCTCCAAATGTCCTGTGAAGTTCCTATAGATAGGCCCAGTTCCTAGTCTGTTTTGCAATACCATAAGGATGTACTTCTAATATGTTGATTGCAGCATGTTTTACTGAATGTGTTAGCCAGCACATCGCAGTGGGTGTTTATTGTATTTTTCTGTGTAATACACTGTGGACCTGGGCCGTTGTTTTTAATGTTTCTATCTCAGGAGACAGCAAAAGCAGAATCCCAGGGATGGGTAGGTTTACCTCTCCCAAGTACATTTATAGTCCCCCAGATAAGCATGCACCAGGAGAACTTAAACACGGAATTTTCCAGTGAAAGGGACTTCCTGAAATCTTTTCTGTGCAGCTGGCATGGATTGATCCAGACCAGTTAGTTCTAGTTTCGAGGTTACTTTCTCTTCTCTATGTTTGTAGTTGTCACAGCACCTCCCCAGCCTGGCCTACATTGAATTCACCATTCTAACGTGTCTCCACCCTGGTTCCTTTTTACTTCCACAATTCCCTCTTCCAAGACAGTGTCCTCTGTACCTTCTTTCTGGCTGTGTACTGGGAGTGAGGAACAGCGTTCCCTCTAAGCCAGGGGTCCTCAAACTTTTTAAACGTGGGGCCAGGTCACTGTCCCTCAGACCGTTGGAGGGCCGGACTATAGTTTTAAAAAAAAAAAACTATGAACAAATTCCTATGCACATATCTTATTTTGAAGTAAAAAAAAAACAAAATGGGAACAAATACAGTATTTAAAATGAAGAACAAGCGAAGTTAAATCAACAAACTTACCAGTATTTCAGTGGGCGCTATGGGCCTGCTTTTGGCTAATGAGATGGTCAATGTCCGGTTCCATATTTGTCACTGCTAGTCGTAACAAGTGATGCAAGTGTGCATCAGTTAGTCTAGATCTGGTTGGAGATTTCAGATGTTATTTTGTGGGTAGGGAAGGCGCACTGGGGGGGGGGGGGTGCGCGCACAAGCAAGGCACCCTTGACGGGGCTGTTTTCTTTCCCTCTCTGAAGAAACAAAGAACTCGGCATCCTCACAAACTTTTTAAGGCAGCAAGCCCCCAGCTGCTTCTCCCTGAAACTCCACTACTGCAGGCATCATGATGGGAAAGAGAAACCTCTCTCCCTCTCTCTCTCTCCCCCTCCGATTCCCAGCAGCACAAAAAGCCTCGAAAAAGACCCCCGCCCGGCTCTTGGGACTGGCGCAGGAGACTTGGGGCCAGCCGGAGCGCCTGCCACTCCACACTTACCCTCTTCCAGTCTTCCTTTTGCCTCCTCCTGGCTGACTGGAAGCAGGGGGGCGGGGCGTTGTCATGTGGCCTGGGACAAGTCTGCTGCAATTTTGCCGGCTGCAATTTTTCCGCTGCTTTGTGTGCTGCTGGGAATTGGAGGACAGGCAGCGGCACACCCGGCGGGCCAGAAAAATGCCCTCGGCGGGCCGCATGTGGCCCCCGGGCCCTAGTTTGAGGACCCCTGCTCTAAGCTGTGGAGTCTGGTGAGCAAAAATTCTGCTTTGTGAGCTTCTGGCATTAAAGTTGTGAGCGAGGGATTTGGGTGCTGCATAAATTCCGTTTGCTCTGGAGCCCTCCTTCCTGAGCGAAGACAAGGATGTGTGAGCTCGCACTAACTCAGCTTAGAGGGAACACTGGCATTGGTCATGGGTGGGGGGAAGATGCAAAGGGTGACAGCTGTACTTCCCCCTGCAGGTATTTATTTAGAAGGTACAGATAGCCCAGGCAAGCCCGATCTCACCAGATCTTGGAAGCTAAGCAGGGGTGACTGTGGTTAGTGCTTGCGTGGGAGACCTCCTTGGAATACCAGGCCCAGGTCTCAGCCCCCTCTCTGAATATCCTCCAGGCCCCCAGTAGGGGTCAGTCCCCAGAGGTCATCGAGACTTCCAGGTGCACACACAGTCAACATGTGCACCCACACATGCACATATGGGGGGAAAAACACCCCCCAAAATGAACAAACCAGGAGGTGCTGAATAAATCAACATGGGAGTAGACAACATGTGTTGGGAAAGGTGGGCACATTTGAGGACCGGCAGTAAAATCAGTGCGTTATTTCTTTCCTCTCTTCATTTGCACACTCTTTGTGGTTCGGCTTTAACGGGCTGCTTTCCCAGATCTATGAAGTGGGCTGGGAAGACAGTAGGAATCGGGGGGGGGGTGTGGTGGGGCAGCAGAAAGAGAGTCGGCGTGGCATGGTGGCCAGAGTGTTGAACTGGGACCTGGGACAACTGAATTTGAATCCCTGCCCTGCCACAGAAGCCTGGGCCTGTCACAGCCTACCCTACCTCACAAGGTTGTTGTCATCAGGATAAGGTAGAGGAGGAGACTGGATTTATACCCCGCCCTTCACTACCCGAAGGAGTCTCAGAGTGGCTTAGAATCCCCTTTCCCTTCCCCTCCCCACAGCAGACACCCTGTGAGGTGGGTGGGGCTGAGAGCGCTCTTTTGAGGACTGCCCTTGAGAGAACAGCTCTGAGAGAACTTGTGACTGACCCAAGGTCACACCAGCAGGTACATGTGAAGGAGGAGTGAGGAATCAAATCCGGTTCTCCCAGATTAGAGAATGGTATGATAAGCCACTTTGGGTTCCGATGAGGGGGGACGTGGGACATCAATAAGAAAAGCACACAGTAATAAATGATCAGAATAAAACTGCAGTCCTGCACATGGCTTGTTAGAGTTCATTTGACACGGGCATTTATTTGTTTATATCCTGCTTTTCTCCCTAGTTAGGACTCAGAAAGGCTTTTAGAACATTGGTCTCCCCTCCTCTGTTTTCCCACAACAACAAACCTGTGAAGGTAGGCCAGGTTGAGCATTTGTGACAAGCCCAATGTCACCCAGCAAACTTGCATGGCATATGTTGGGATTTGAACGCAGGTCACCTAGGATCCTAGTCTGCCCCTCTGTCCACAGCCCCACTGTAGCACTCTCATACTGGCTGTGTGGAGCTTTGCCGCCCAGGTAGGAGAGGTAAATATACTGGGAATGCAGAAATCATCCTGACAGTCAGTGTGCTGTATATTCAGATTTGAATCTTGAAATCTCTCCAAAGGAACCGCAGGGATCAGTACTCGGTCCGATGCTTTTTAACTTGTTTATTAATGATTTGGAGTTGGGAGTAAGCAGTGAACTGGCTAAATTTGCAGATGACACGAAGTTGTTCAGGGTGGTGAGAACCAGGGAGGATTGTGAGGCACTCCAAAGGGATCTGTCGAGGATGGGCGAGTGGGCATCAACGTGGCAAATGGGGTTTAATGTGGCCAAGTGCAAAGTGATGCACATTGGAGCCAAAAATCCTAACTATAAATACACGTTGATGGGGTCCAAACTGGCGGAGACTGACCAAGAGAGAGATCTTGGAGTTGTAGTAGATAACTCAATGAAAACGTCAAGACAGTGTGCGACTGCAATGAAAAAGGCCAACGCTATGCTGGGGTTTTTTAGGAAGGGAATTGAAAACAAATCAGCCAGTATCATAATGCCCTTGTATAAATCGATGGTGCAACCTCATTTGAAGTACTGTGTACAGTTCTGGTTGCCACACCTCAAAAAAGATATTATAGCATTAGAAAAAGTGCAGAAAAGGGCAACCATATTGATAAAAGGGTTGGAACACTTTCCCTATGAAGAAAGGTTGAAGTGCTTGGGGCTCTTTAGCTTGGAGAAACGACGGCTGAGGGGTGACATGATCGAGGTTTATAAGATTATGCATGGGATAGAGCAGGTAGAGAAAGAAGTACTTTTCTCCCTTTCTCACAATACAAGAACTCATGGGCACTCCATGAAATCGCTGAAGAAGAAGAAGAAGAAGAGATTGGATTTATACCCCGCCCTCCACTCCCCAAGGGAGTCTCAGAGCGGCTTACAAACTCCTTCCGTTCCCCTCCCCACAACAGACACCCTGGGAGGTAGGTGGGGCTGAGAGAGCTCTTTCTCAAGCTGTCCTTGAGGGAATAGCTGGTACAGAGCTATGGCTTGCCCAAGGTCATCCAGCCAGGTGCAAGTGGAGGAGTGGGGAATCAAATCCGGTTCTCCCAGATTAGAGTCCGCGCACTTAACCACTACACCAAACTGGCTGAGCAGTCGGATTACAACGGATAAAAGGAAGTACTTCTTCACCCAAAGAGTGATTAACACGTGGAATTCACTGCCACAGGAGGTGGTGGCGGCTGCAAGCATGGACGGCTTCAAGAGGGAATTAGATAAACATCTGGAGCAGAGGTCCATCAGTGGCTGTTAGCCACAAAGTATACATAGGAAGTGGAACTCAGTCTGGGGCAGGTGATGCTCTGTATTCTTGGTGCTTGGGGGGAGGGGCAACAGTGGGAGGGCTTCTAGTGTCCTGGCCCCACTGCTGGACCTCCTGGTGGCACCTGGTGTTTTTGGCCACTGTGTGACACAGAGTGTTGGACTGGATGGGCCACTGGCCTGATCCAACATTGGCTTCTCTTATGTTCTTAAACGGACTTGCTTTCGGGTTTGCCCGCCTGCTCTCTTCTTAATTGTGGATGGATAAACAAATAACATGCTAGTAAAAGCAACTGCTTATGAATGATGATGTGGGAAGTCTTGAGCAAGGAACACAACTCACTGGACCTCCGTTCTTCTCCCTTCCCCCCCAGGATGTGATCAGCCAGGTTCTGCCTGACGCGACGACGACCGCGTTCGAATGTGAGTATGGCTCGTCCGGAGAAGAGGGCTTTGTGCCGGCATTATTTATTTAAAAAAAATGACAACTACATATTGTTTATGTTCAGATACGTTACAGTTAAATATTTATACACGGATGCAAGTTTAATGACAATCCTGAGCTAAGTAATATTTTATTATTTAATCACATCTTGAGAGCGCATATTTCTACAATATAGCTTTAATTACCAGCGTGACCTTACAGTGCTCTTCGTACGCGCTGCAATTATATTGCTCAAATTAAATGAAAAGTATAAAGTACCTGAAGGCTTTGTAGGCTGAGATTTTAATTTTCAGATACTTCTATTATTAAAAGCAGAAATCGGCAGCTTTTAGAAGAGTGGAATTACAAAGCACGGAGCGTGACATCTACATGGAAGCAGAGGGCTAGTCCTGCAATGACATTTTCTCGAGAAAAAGGAGATGCATTTAGGCAGACACGCACACACACCCCTTGGCCACCTGCAAACAAACACCAGTCTGTGAGTGCAAGAATACCTGTGGGCAACTTCGCTCAGAAAAGCAAATTCCAGATGGCAGGACTGGTGGTAGTGCTGTGGTTAAGAGCCTAAGTTGTGAGCTGCATTCCCAGGTGTAATAGTTGCGTGCGACTCAGCTATGAGTTCAGTGGTTGGTCTTAAGCAAGCAACTCTCTTTCTTCCCCATCTCCACGTAACACAGGTAAAGCAGCAATGCTCCCTCTAAGGTATAGAGTACCATGAGCAAAAATTCTACTTTGAGCGCTACTGGCATTAGAGTTGTGAGCGAGCAATTCGGCTACTGCAGAAATTAGCCTGCTCTGGAACCATCCTTCCTGAGCTAAGATAGAAATGTGTGAGCTGGAGGCTAAAAAACTGAGCTAGCCTACACTAACTCAAGCTTAGAGGGAACACTGGAAAGCAGTATTGGCCTTCCTCATAGGGCTGTTGTACAGATTCCTTTTTTTTTGTTGCATATATAGAATCTAAACATATTGCCGGTGAGGAGGGGGTTGTTACGGGGGGGGGGGGGGCGTTGAGACCTGGGCTGAGAGGAAACCACAGGTTGAAGAATTGAGGTTTGGTCAAGTCGTGGTGCTGTCACATGCGCCCCCTCCCCCCTTGTGGTGGTGGTAGAGGAAAGTTCCATCAAGTTGCAACCCACTTATGGTGACCCCTCATAGGGCTTTCAAGGCCAGAGACAAGCAGTGGTGGTTTGCCCTTGCCTCCCTCTGCATAGCGACCCTGAGCTTCCTTGGTGGTCTCCCAGCCAAGTTCTAACCAGGGCCAAACCTGCTTAGCTACCAAGGTCTGAGGAGATCAAACCGCGTGTTTTCCGCCTCCCTCCCTCCCTCCCATGTCAACCTCTGCTGAACTCCAGTCGCAGGCATCCTGATTGGAGCTGTAACCTATATCGCCGGCACCGTGGGCAGAACCTGCCTGAAAAAATATGGATTTCATGGCCTCTCTCTAACATCTGCCGCTGCGTTTTCCACTTTTCGTCTTTAGCCTGTCATTTTGCATCGGCATGACACTGTTTCCCCTGCCATTTAAGTGGCATCAGAAATATGTCACAAGTATCGACGCCGCCTGGTTTCTGGGTTATCCTCTTTGTGCTGAAGGCTGGGACGTTGCTGGCTCGCCCGTCTTCTCAGCTCCTTGATGGCTTTCTCGGAGGCCGTTAATTGCCACCGGCAGCCTCCTCCTCTCCTGTCTGTTTAGTTATTGCTATCTCCGCTGTGTCTTGCGCGGCTGGCTCTACCTGGGGCTGCCGTTCTCCCTCGCCACCGGACCTGTTATGGGGCCCGTCGCTGTCGCATGCCGTGTTGCTGCAGATAAAATGGCTAACAACATATGGTTCATTATTGCCCTTTTATCCAAACGCTGCCGTTGTGCACGCGCGCGACACGCTGTGTCTTTTGCCGAGATGGCTCCCAAAGATTTGGCAGCCATCTGCTGCCTTCTATTTGGTGCCTTGCGAGGATGTGACATTAGCACAAATCTAGGCTTTATTTCATTTTACTTTGTTCGCCTCCCTAATGGGCTGCAATATCACAGATGCGCTCTAGGCAAGCAGAGGGTCTCGGTGAATGACCTTTGAACCTCTGCATAGCCTGGAATCATTTCAAGGGAGATTCCAGAATACTTTTTGAAGGGGGTGGTGAAGTATCTTCCTACTGAATCTGACAGATACAGTCTCTGTTTCGGGAGGGGGGGGGTGTAAACAGCATCTTGGGAGGAGTGTTTCCCTCTTATCATACATATATATATATACATACAACCTTTATTGGCATAGCATAAATAGATCGAACAAAGAGGACATTGAGCAGTAGGTACAAAACAAAACAAAGCAAAGCAAACAGCATCCATCAATATTCTCAGTATTCCAGAGTGTAAAACAATCCTAGCATAAATTGCAGGATTTACAGAGTATTACTCTTGACTTCCATACATAGGCCAAAAATTCAGCAACAGATAATGTTATTGCTGGATTCTTATCTGCTAAAAAAAAAAGTTAAATCCCCATCCAGGAAATCTCTCTGTGGAGGGAAAAGGGGACGAATCAAAGTATTACGCATAGCGGAATATTTAGGGCATCGGAAAAGGATATGAGCAATAGAATCAGGTTCCCCAAGATTACAATTGCAAAGTCTATCCTTGTACGGAACACCCCTATATCTGCCTAAGACAACTTCTGAGGGGAAATGGTTAAACCTCGTAAGCATGAAAACCCTCCTAAAAACTGGGATTGTCAAGTTGGCAATATACGGTACCATAGAGGTATGTAAAGGGAGGAGGGGTAATAAGTAGGGGGAACAGACTCCAAAACTACCAGCATTAATTATCTGCGCCTCTGTATCCCAAATTCTCCTCCTAACTGCCTGCAAAATTGCCACCTCACCACAGTTATAGAGGGATTCCTCTTACCAAATAGCAAATTGTCCTCATTTTTGCAGACCTTCGTACGAGGCTTCCTCGGGAGGTGGTGGGTTCTTCTTCTTTGGAGGTTTTCAGACAGAGGCTGGATGGCCAACTGACAGCAATGCGGATTGCATGAACTTAGGCAGATCATGAGAAGGGAGGGCAGGAAGGCTTGCCTCAGTGCTTAGTTCTTGTGGCCCAGGGCAATCCTGATCACCACTTTGTGCTCAGGAAGCGATTTTTCTCCAGGCCAATTTGGCTGGAGATTTCTTTTGCCAACTTCTGGGCATGGAACAGGGGTCACTGGGGGTGTGAGGGGGAGGAGTTTGTGAATTTCCTGCATTGTGCAGGGGGTTGGACTAGATGACCCTGGAGGTCCCTTCCAACTCTGTGATTCTATGACCTGCCTTCTTTTAATATCAGTAAACCGTCTGTCTTGTTTGTACAGTAAGAATAGGACATTCCGTTTCACCTAATATCTCCAAGGTGTCGAGCGATCCTAAGAACACTTTCTTGGAAGTAAGCCTCATTGAGTAGACCTGAGTTAGGGTCAGGAGTAGACCTGCTCATAGTGTTCCCTCTAAGCCGTGGGCGTGAGCAGCCGCTCATGAACACAGGAATCCCTGCTCAACAGCAGTCTGGAGCCACACAAGGGTCTTGCACTTCCCGTTGCCCATTCTGAAATGACAGCAGTTATATTCTGCTCAGGATGTGAACTGCTCCACTCAGCCCGGGGGGGAGGGGGGATTAGAGGGAACATTGGGCCTCCTCAGGGTCACTACCTTGTCTTGTGTTTAAAACCAACTGCAGTCATGAAGACAGATCAAGATGGGTGGCCGTGTTAGTCTGTCTGGAGCAGGAGAAAAGAGCCAGAGTCCAGGAGCACCTTAAAGACTAGCAAAATTTGTGGCAGGGAAGGTGCTTTCGGGAGTCACGGCTCACTTCAGATGCAGCTGGAATCCGAGTCCGTCTATCACAAGGCTGATGGATTTCCATTCTGTATGGCTAAATGCAGCGCCTCCCATGGAGATAGGGATCATGATGGGTAGCTGTGTTTGTCTGTAGCAGGAGAAAAGAGCCAGAGACAAAGAGAACCTTAAAGACTAAAGAAATCTGTGGCGGGGGAGGAGCCTTCCCGAATCAGTGACTGCCCCAAATTGTGTTAGTCTTTAGGGTGCGCTTGGGTTCTGGCTCTTTTCTGCTGCTGGAGTCTCCAAATACGCTTTCAGAGCATCTCTTTTTTTTACAAAGGCGCCTCTTCCTTTTTCCCATTTGGAGTTTTCATGGCAGTTGCCGTTCTCATGACGTCACCAGTATGGTGTAGTGGTTGGAGCATCAGACTGAAATCTGGGAGATCCAGGTTGAAATCTCCACTCTGCCGTGGAAGCTCACTGGGTGACCTTGGGCCAGTCATTTACTCTCTGCCTGATCTACCTCACAGGGTTGTTGTGAGGGGAAAAAATACAGGGTGAGGAGAACGATGTAAGCCACTCTTTGTCCTCTTTGGGGAGAAAGGTTCATGCAAGGGATGAGCTTTCGTTTGCATGCACACTTTTTCAAATACAAATCGTGGGTGTGCCCACGAAAGCTCCTGCCTTGTGTAAACCTTTGTTGGTCTTAAAAGAAGAAGAAGAAGTTGGATTTATATCTCGCCCTTCACTCACTTGGAGTCTCAGAGCGGCTTACAAACTCCTTTCCCTTCCCCTCCCCACAACAGACACTCTGCGAGGTAGGTGGGGCTGAGAGAGGTCTTTGGAGAACTGCTCATGAGAGAACAGCTCTGAGAGAACTTGTGACTGGCCCAAGGTCACACCAGCAGGTGCAAGTGGAGGAGTGCAGAATCAAACCCGGTTCTCCCAGATTAGAGTCCGCGCCCTTAACCACTACACCAAACCACGACACCAAACCACACTAAAAGGTGCCAGCTGGACTCTAAGTTTGTTCTGCTGCTTCAGAACAACACGGCTGACCACCTGGAACTCTCCAGTTTGAAATGACATCCGAATGCAGGGGCTTGGGTAAATTTGAGTCTCTTTCCTCCTGGCATACCAGGGGTTGAATCGATAGTGAATTTCCCGCCAGCGGAAGAGAACGTTTGTGCCTCTGCCCTCCCACTGTGGTCCACTGTTCCCCAACAAGTGGTGTTCCTGTGGGATGGGAGGCCCCGAGGAACAAAATGGGGAATGTCTGTGGCACGAAGAGGAAACTGCCCATTTAATCTGGATTCAAATACAGGAATTAAACTGGGATTGAACCATGGGCAAAGCAAAGACTTGCCTTTGCCAGCTGTCTCCGGACGGCCTCAAGGAAGGCGAGATCGCCCGCTTTCCCAAGCAAATTATGCCAGTGCTGAATTGTTTTGATAGTCAGTAATCTCCCCCTAATGTTTTATGCCGTGTCTAACTCGGAGCAACTAATGGCTGCAGTATGATCTCCCCCCCACCCCACCCTACAAATTGTGCAGCTTTTTATTGCTAAGAATTCATTTGAATCCTGTCTTCCATATGCAGTTGTGGTGGTGTACTTCAGGAGGGGTTTTTGGGTCCCGTTCTCCCCCCCCCCCCGCCCCGGTTCAGTGGAATAGCAGCTTGATTCTTATGCACACCTGAAACATCCTTCTGTCTGCTTGTGTCCATATTTCAGATTCCTGCACCGCGTATTTCTTATTGCTAGACATCCAACCACGGCACGGCATCTGTGTGTTGGACTTCCGTTATCTCTGTGGGTACTTGTTGGTTTTTTATCCCCTAAATTAAGAACTTTAAATGTGCCCTTCCCCCCCCTTTCTTTTCCAGACGAAGATGAGGATGGTGATCGGATTACTGTCCGGAGCGATGAAGAAATGAAGGCGATGCTGTCCTATGTAGGTAAAGCCCATGGTAAATCAGACTGAAATGGCTCAACAAACTCTTTGCTCTGAGTGGGAGAGTTGCCGAATGGGGTCTGCCGTTTCAGTGGGGCTTGGGCAGAAACCTGTCTAGGTTCTTTGTAATCTGCATTCTTCTGTTCTCTTTCTGGTGAAATCCAGCTGGTGAAAAGTAGGCAGCAGAACTCATGTTTCCTCCTCCAGTACAATATCAGTTGAAAGCATGGTTGGAATTGTGCATGAAAGTTTGAAATGTACCGTCTTATTTTTTTTTTAAAAGCATGTACACTTACAGATCATATCATGAACATTAAGAGTAATGCATCCTAATGACTTTTGCATTGAGTATAGGCAAGCTAAATGGACTATCAATTTCTTGTATTTTTTTATGCAGTACTTAAAGTAACGGCTCATTAAAAATGAACCCCTCGGCTCTAAAAAAAATTTTTTTAAAGACACAAAATCTGCTTTTATCAGAGGCTTTTTACCCCTCCTCTCGGAAGAGTAATATTTTCGCTGCAGGCTGGGCGTGCTGGGAAGATTTAAAGATGCATTGTCTTTTTTTTTTTAATAACTATAAAAATATGAAAACAAGGCTACTTATTGAATCACAATGACTTGCATGTAACTTTATAAACCCTCTGTGTTTTTGTAAATGAATGCGAGGGTAGCATGAGCTTGCCAGTGAAACAGAGTAACATAATATTATTCTTCTCTATTATTTTATTTTAGAGAAAGATAGTGGTTGACCGTTCTTCATAGCAGGTCTGAGTTTCCTATTGTGCTCCGTCAGCCCAGCCTCTCTGCTGCTGGGGCGTTGGGCCAGGTATCCCCGATTCCTCTTTCAAGCTGCTGTCCTTTGATTAGCTTCACATATCTTTCTTCCATGGAACTGCCTTTGCTGTTGCAGTGAAAGGGGAAGTTTATGCATACAGGAACTCTGTATTGGGCAGTGGACACAAAAGTGCCAGTAGTTTCATTCCTTCACTGCCAGCACACTCACCCTGAGCAGCAAACTCTTATCGGAAACACAAGAATATGAGAGAGAAGCCCATGTTGGATCAGGCCAGTGGTCCATCCAGTCCAACACTCTGTGTCACACAGTGGCCAAAAACACCAGGTGCTCTATCCCATGGTGCTCTATCTGATCACTCCATGAAATTGCTGAGCAGTCGGGTTCGAACGGATAAAAGGAAGTACCGTATTTTTTGCTCCATAAGACGCACCTGACCATAAGACGCACCTAGCTCCGCTCGGTGCCGTGGCTTGGGAAAAGTGAGGGGGGTTTAAGACGCACACACTTTCCCCCCCACTTTTTTTGGGAGAAAAACTGAGTCTTATGGAGCAAAAAATACGGTATTTCTTCACCCAAAGAGTGATTAACACGTGGAATTCACTGCCATGGGAGGTGGGGGTGGCTATAAGCATAGACAGCTTCAAGAAGGAATTGGATAAACATCTGGAGCAGAGGTCCATCAGTGGCTGTTAGCCACAAGGTATAGATAGGAACTCTCAGACTGGGGCAAGGGATGCTCTGTATTCTTGGTGCTTGGGGGGGGGGGGAAAGCAGTGGCCCCACTGGTGAACCTCCTGAGGGCCCCTGGTATTTTTGGCCACTGTGTGACACAGAGTGTTGGACTGGATGGGCCACTGGCCTGATCCAGCATTGGCTTCTCTTATGTTCTTATGATTGGCCATGCCAATTTTTAAAGATGTTGCTTTTGTAGCAGCTGCTGCCACAGTACAAAGATCTTTGCTCTGTGACTGAAGGTAAGATACAGCAGCCATTTTATAGCTGGCCCCACCTCCTGCAGCAGCCATTTTGTGTCTGCTCTCACCGCACCGTGTCAGAATTCCAAAGGTGCCCGCAGGCTCAAAAAGTTCAGTTTTTAACTGAAAAATAAATGACATAACAGAGGCTAACTCCGGAGAAGGCCTTTGGTGGGTCAGTTTTTCATTTGACCTTCGTCTCTTCGGAGGGTATTGGTTTCGAAATTTTGCTACCAGCTGTTTTGTAAGTCGCATTGTAATAAGTGTGCTTTGCCAAGACACACAGATTTTTTTTAAAAAAAATCACTCATTTTGGAAATCCTGCTGCAAGATAATGGAAATGAATTTCCGATGGTGCCTCATGGTTAATTAAGAGCGAGGCACAAAGTGACAGCGGGACCCCTCCGCCACCGTGGGCGTCTCTTGGTATAAAAAGGCAGTAATTTTTTTGACAGCCACTGATTGGAAAGTTGCTTGCAGCCATCTAGAAGCAAGGGGGAGGGGGTACACGTTTTGGATCAATAACTGGCAAATTTTCCATTAAAAAGAATACCTGAGCCATGTTCCAAATAGCCACTGGCATCTTAACTTTCCATGGCAACCTGAAGTGCTCATATGTGGAGGACAAATCATTTTTTGGACAATTTTTCCAGACTACTTGTTAACAGTTATTGCTGTCCCAAAAGGTTGACAGCTGACATGATGGATATTTCATTTACTTGTCATCTCCGTTTGAGTAATGGAGAAGGCCACATGAGTTCTTTTGTGTGTGTGTGTTTGTGTGTGGGTGGGTGGATGTAAAGCAACAAAGGACAAAACCTACTGGGAACCTCTCTAACGTAAGCCCCAGTGGAACAAATGGGAGTTGTGGCTTGGAAACTGGTAGGAGGCCTTAGAGTGAATGTCTGAGAGCAAGGGAAGGCTTTCCTCAGTTAAGAACACCGGAAGAGCCCTGCTGGATTGGACCCATCTAGTCCAGCATCCGGTCTCATGTGGTGGCCAGCCAGTTCTTCTGGAGGGCCAATGACAGGGCATGGAAGTCAAGGCCTTCATAAGAACCTCAGAAGAGCCCTGCTGGATCAGACCAGTGAGGGTCCATCTAGTCCAGCATCCTGTCTCACACAAAGGCCAACCAGTTCCTCTGGAGGGCCAACAACAGGGCACAGAGACCGAGGCCTTCATAAGAACCTCAGAAGAGCCCTGCTGGATCAGACCGGTGAGGGTCCATCTAGTCCAGCATCCTGTCTCACACAGTGGCCAGCCAGTTCCTCTAGACGGCCAGCCGCAGGGCATAGAGACCAAGGCCTTCCCTTGATATGAGCATCAGAAGAGCCCTGCTGGATCAGACCAGTGAGGGTCCACCTAGTCCAGCATCCTGTCTCACACAAAGGCCAACCAGTTCCTCTGGAGGGCCAGCAACAGGGCGGAGAGGCTGAGGCCTTCATAAGAACACCAGAAGAGCCCTGCTGGATCAGACCAGTGAGGGTCCACCTAGTCCAGCCTCATGTCTCACACAGTGGCCAACCAGTTCCTCTGTGGAGTCAGCAAACAGGGCACGGAGCCTTAGGCCTTTCCCTGATGTTTCCTCCTGGCACTGGTGTCCAGAGGTTTACAGCCTCTGGATATGGAGATTCTCTTTACTCACTGTGGCTGGTAGCTGCTGATGGACCTGTCCTGCATTTATCTGTCCTTCAGGCTAGCGCCAGAGAGGTCTACCGGTATAGTCTGCAGCAAGGCTGAACAGTTACCAATATGTCTTAAGTTCACGTTTTGGGCAGCTGTGTCTGAACGACAAAACTGCCTTGCTGGGTTAGCTCAGAAGTCTGTCCCAGCCTTCTGTCTCCAGCAGCGGGGTGCTTCTTGGCCCTCACGAGGAGCAGAGCATGAAGGCGGTGGCCCTCTCTTCTCTGCCCCCAGCTTCTGGGACCTGAAGGAATTTCCGTTTAACTGTCACGACTAAGGTTCGAATCCAGCAAGATTTCCTTGGGGCGGGGAGCTTTGACTTTTGAGAGCTTCTGCCTGGGAAACCTTGCTGGTCTCTACGGGGCTGCTGGGGTCACGTCTGGCTTCTTCGGCTGCCCACCTGGAACTGTTGTATTTATTTGTTCCACAATATTTGCATCCCGCCTTTCTGCCCTCGCAAGGGCCACCAAGGCTGCTGTCACGACTAGCCAGCAGTCATGGACCGCAGTCCTCCGTGTCATCCTTTTTTCAAAAATCGAGTGGCAGTCATTCAGCTCCCTGCCAGCAAAACGGGAATGCTGCTGAGCGTAGAGGTGTAGCGGGAAGAAATTACTGCTCTCTCTTGGGTAGAGAGCCAGTCTGGTGTAGTGCTCAGGAGCGCAGATGCTAATCTGGGAGAACCGGGTTTGATTCCCCACTCCTCCTCCACATGCAGCTACTGGTGTGACCTTGGGTCAGTCACAAGTTCTCTCATGAGCAGTCCTCGAAAGAGCTCTCTCAGCCCCACCTACCTCACAGGGTGTCTGTTGTGGGGAGGGGAAGGGAAAGGAGATTGTAAGCCGCTCTGAGACTCCTTCGGGTAGTGAAGGGCCGCATATAAATCCAATCTCTTATCCAATCTCCTCCTCCTCCTCCTCCTCCTTCTTTTGTCTTTGCACGAAATATGGGCCAGCCCCCTGTGTTCAAAGGCCCTCTACTTTAAAAAAAGGAATTGTCTGCATTCAACAAAGATCTCAAAGTTTTTTGGCAATTGCAAGAGTAAGTTATTACTTGATTTATGGTGTGTGCTGCGACTGCCGTGTCTTCTTTGGCGTTTGTGAATGGTGCAAGTGACACAGGCATTGCCGTGGGCCTGTGTAGGTTGCTGGGGGTCATCTCTCTCTTTCTCTTGTCTCTTTGCAGTATTACACCACAGTGATGGAGCAGCAGGTGAACGGCCAGTTGGTGGTGCCTCTGCAGATCTACCCAAGAGGTAAATGTGTTAAAGGTTCTCATTCATTAGCAGCTATAGCCGGCAGTTGCATTTTCTGGAAGTTCAGAGGTGCGTAACATGGCAGCCGCCTCTTAATTGTGGGCAGGGGGAATCTGTTGTTCTTGGGAGACTGTAGAGGTTGCAGACAAACAGCTTGTGAATCTTGCAAGGTAGTGCTTGCATCGTATGTATTTGTTTGCATTTTAAAATGGTGCGCCCCTGTGTGGGCGCATGTGCTGAGATGCGAAAGAGGCCCACACGGTCTGTGAAACGCTGCCCACCAGCCCTGTTTATAGGCTCTCCCAGGATTTTATTGTCTGCCTGGGACTGCGCAAACAGCCATATTGTCAAGGGTCGGGGAGAGGGCTCTCGTCTGAATCCATACAGGCCTGGGGTAGTTCTCCTAACCAGCTCGAGCATCCTTCCCTTTCCAGTCTCCGAAAGGACAGCCACTAATCGCCGAGATAGTTTTAAGTTCTCTGTGCAATAAATTAATTGAAATAATTAAAAATTAGACTTCTTCTGTTAACCGGTAACTGTACGAATAGTCATAACACGAGCTCCCTAATTAAAACACCGTAGACTTTTCATTACTTAACAACTCTCTGAAGCTGGAATTGGGCAATTAAGCAACAGAATCTGTAACACACGCCACTGTCTCTGAAGGAGGCTGGTGGTGCTGGCAGTTTAGAGATTGTTTGTGTGGAAGAGCGCTTGGATTCAGGAGAACACGCGGCGTCCCTGTTTCATTCCTGTCTTGGCAAGTATGGCATTCCAGTGGATTCCAGCAATGCAGCATGTCAGCTTTCTTAAACCCTTGCAGGGGCTCTCCAAATGCAGATCCTGAGAGAGCGTCTTTTTGGAAGCGCAGGCTTGGGTGGCACTTGGTCTGCTTTTTTAGGAGAAGACAAGACTCAGGGGGGGGAAACGTAATGCTCAGAAAAGTTGGAGGCAGCAGGAAAAAGGAAGAGCCCACATGAGATGGATGGACTCGGTCAAGGAAGCCACAGTTTGCAAGACCCAAGCAAGGCTATTTACAACAGGACATTTTGGGGGACACTCATTCATAGGGTCACCCTAATTTGGAAGTGGCCTGACGACACGTGACGCACACAGGCACCTCTTTGCCACCATAGAGTTTCAGCCGAAATGCTAGAGCGTCGACACGTTGACTTGCCCGATGTGATGACGTCGCTCCTGAGTGATGTCACTGCGCTGACCATGTCGACATGGGAGGAGGCTGTTTGGGGTGGGGCTTCCCCTGCCAGCCAGTTGCCCGGCAGTGGATTGGAGCCCCTGAAACCGGGGGGACTGCTGCCCCGACTGGTAGTCTGGCAACCCTACTAGTTCAGGCCAGTGGTCATTGGCCTGTAGCACCTTCAAGACAGGTCTGCTTTATTTTTGCTCAATGGGGGAAAAACACAGAGAGGAGGGCTTGATCAGTTTGAACGCCTCAGAGTCTGGCCCCGGTCCCTTCTGTTGCTGCCTGCTGTGATCTTCAGGAGTGAAGGATCTCACAATAAACGTAGCATGCTGGAATGACTCAGTTTTGTGTTTTAGATTTGCCTAATTAGGTAAGGACGCTCTTAATTAAAGCTATGAATACTCATTCTTGCTCCGCCTTTCTCCCCAAATTAGGGCATCTGAGTCCATTTTCTTTAGCTACTCCTAGATTTCCTTGTCTGCCTTCTGACCCTCAAACCGGCAGCTTAGGAATTCTTGTTTACGAATAGGATGGTAATGCTTAATGTAACTTAAACAGCATGGATCTATCCTGACTCTTGTATTTAATAATTATCGTCTGTGTCCTTTTGACTAATAAATAGCTTTGTTTCCTGCTGTCAGAAGCAGGAATGAAATCCATGTATTTCTGAGGGAGGGAGGAGGGGGGGAATCAAATTCATCCTTCCTCAGACAATCAATCAAAATCGACGGGCCCTTTAACATACCATTTGTTGGGCACTGTAGTTTTAAAATGGGAACTGTCCGTAACATGTAGCTTGGAAGCCTTTGTGTCTTTAACGTTTGACGAAAGCGTATCTGCGGCGTGGAGGGGGCAGCGGATTCGGTGCCGAGTCCGTGAGGCTTTAAGGAAATAATTCTGTTGTGATATCTGAGCACCCAGGTCAGGAGTTTTATATAAATAACCACGGGGATCATCCTTATTTGTGCTTTAAGGTGTCTGCGTCTTGGTGTCCTGAGACTTTCAAGAGAGCCAGGGTGGTGTAGAGGTTAAAGCAGAGGTGGCCAAACTTGCTTAACATAAGAGCCACGCAGAATAAACGTCAGATGTTTGAAAGCTGCATGACATGAACCTATATTACAAACACGTTTTTGTTGGAAAATATATGCAGATTTGCTTTTTATTAACATTAAGTGAGACTGCCAAAAATAAAAACAAAAGGGGTAAAAATAGATATTGATAATGATATTTATTTATCCAGTGATATTGGTAGGCTTGGGGGGGGGGCTTTGAGAACACATTTAAAGTTAAAGTTGCTTTCTTTCTCTGCTCCCCCCCCCCCCCCCCGCTGCCTCAAGCCTACCCAGGAAGGGGAACAGTGGCTGGGGAAGGGAAGACCGATTCACTTCCCTAGCCACCCTGCCAGGAGCCACACAATATGTGTGAAACAGCCGCATGCGGCTCCCAAGCCACAGTTTGGCCACCCCTGTGTTAGAGTGTCAGGCTCGGATCTGGGAGAGCCAGGTTCCAATCCTTGCCATGGAAGCTTGCTGGGTGACCTTGGGACAGCCTCACCACCTGAGCCTAAGCTACGTAAGCTGCAACCAGAAGCGTTGTTGTGAGGATAAAATTAACACGTTTGGTCTCCAGCTTTCAGTTTGCCATGTGGAAACAGGAAACAAAACGCGTAGATGTTGCGGTGTGCAAACGCTTCATCCCAGCTGCCAGATATGTGATACCTGGACCATTGATGGCCCCGTTTGGTCATCTCTCCCAGAGGCAGCAGCTCCTGAAAAAAATAACTCAAGCGACTCTCTCAGGAAAATGCGAATGAAAAACCCCAGAGGTTGCTGGATTTAGAGCAGAAGGGAACATCCCAGCTCATGGTTATCTTGATTTTAATGTACTGGGAGCCAAAATTAGAATTTATATTAGCTGCTATTATCACTTTAAAAATGCTCTCTCCTGCAAGTCCAGGAAACCTGCTTTGTAATTCCCACTTTGGGTCTTAAGAGCCACTTTTCAATCATTTCTCCCTGCTAATTTTGGTACTAACCTCATTTAAAAAAAAAAAAAAAAGCGCATTTCATTTTGAGCAAATTTCTAAATGGCCCTGATGTGTTGTACAACTGAGTCAATTACTGTTTCAGCCTGCAAGCCCCCTGGGAAACGGAACATACATGGCCTGAAGGTAGGAATTTCAATAATTGTTTCAGTAAACTTAGATGGATTTGCAATGCTGTGTTCCACTTATTGAAATGTCAAAGAAAACTGTACTTTCTGCATTCTGACAAGCAGGTTTTTTTTTTTAAAACACATTGTGGAGGAAATATTCCTTCTCTGTAATATTGACTGTGTGTCTGACTAGCTAATGCTGCCGGTATTAAGGAATGCAATTTCTTCCTTTCTTGCCTTTGCTAATAAATACCTTAAATAAACATAAGGAATAGAGGATACAAGCCGTCCTGGTGCATCTGCGGTGCATGCCACTTTCAAAGAAGGGAAACTGAGCAGGAGCCACGTTCCTGGCAAGGAAAGGGCATGGTGTGTGTTGAGAGGGCAGCCCTGTGGGTCTGCAGTAGCTCCTTGAGTCCAGCAGAACCTTAGAGACCGGCCAGACTTGCTGCTTGTGGTTTTAACGTAGGATTCGCAAACAAAGCACAACGTATGTTTTATTCTTTTTAGCGCACTGAGACACGTATAATGATATCATAGTGCAAAACGGTTGTGGCGAGGAGAGAGGTGTATTTAATAGGAGCTGAACAAAGATCTCCTTGTCTGCCTACTCTTGATTGTATTACTTAATCAAGCATTTCAAATGCAGAGTGAATCTTTTTTTTTTTTTTTTTTAAAGCACGATTTCTCGGCAACACAATGTGGTACCCTACGCAGAGGTCGGATTTCAACCATGGGCAACTAGCTAATTAACCTTCCCAGTGAAATAGGAAATTCATGGCAAATTACAGGTTAATTAGAACTGTATCCTCTGCATAGGAACAACTGCTAAAGATTCCCTTTCCTGCCTGCAGGTAAATACGCGAGCCGGGTCGGCTACCAATAGTGCAACGGCCGTCCCGGATTCTCTTCCGAGCAATAGGTAAGAGTCGAGCAGGGAGGGATGCTCAGGTGTCTTATTAAAGCAGGACCCCAGAAGCGATTTCTGCATTTTAATTAACAGAAGTGGAAGGTGGTGGGGGGGGGATTTGGCTGACCCATTTGCCAGCAGGATTTTTGTGGCTTGCAAAAAGTCTTTGTGCGGTGAGTTCCTTCAGGTGACCGTCTTCCGTGAGGATCACACTGCACCCTCGGCACCCTCGAAAGCCTTGGCCTCTGCTCTGCTGGGTGCTGCGTTGATGGAACTCGAGTCTGCTTTCATGTAGATTATTGGGCTGCTGGGCTGGAAATCAGAGGGCCAGTGCATCGCAGACAGTGGTCTCCAAGACCTGAGTTCCAGTTGCTGCCTAGCCATGGATTCCCTGAATGGCTTGGAGCAAATCATTATGTCAGCCTTGATATTCCCACTCTGTAAAATGGAGGTGCTACCCTTTTCACGCTTTGCAGGAGTGTTGAATGTAAACAGGATAACTTTATATAGATCATGATAAGAGTGTTCCCCCCCCCCCCGCCCTCTTTCTTTCTCTTTCTCTCTGAAAATCCCCTTGTAATGTGGTATCACAAACCGCTGTGGCTCTGCTGTGAGCTGAGCTGATCACACTTAAAGGGCAACTCTTCTCCTGTCACTTGCCAGTTCCTGGATGGTGAGGAAGAGTAAGTGGGGGGCAGGGGAAAGAGATGCTTTGAGGTCAGACTGCAGCAGTTCTGGCCAGGAGGATGTTCCAGTTCTGCAGACAGCAGCCCGGGGGGGTGGGGGGGCGGTTTGAGCAGCAAGGGCTGGAACTTGATGAAGGTGATAAGGGAGGATTTTGGTGACAGGTTGGCTGTCATTGGAGGAAAGGGAAGCATCAAAGGTGACTCAGGCACTGCAACCTTGTAAGAAGACTGCGGGAAGAGCTGTTCGGTGGCTGAGCATCTGCTTGACGTGCAGACAGTCCCGGGTTCAGTCCCCAGCGTCTCCAGCTAAAGGGATCAGATAGTAAGTCATGTGCCAGAGCTCTGCTAGGGACCCGGAAGAGTCCCTTCCAGTCGGGAGACAGGCCTGACCTGGATAGACCAAGAGTTTGACTTGGTAGAAGGCCTCTTCCCCTGTTCATTAGAGCATAAGGAGAGCCATGTTGGATCAGGTATGCGGCCCAGTCTGTCCAGCATTCTGCTCACACTGTAACCAGCCAGCTACCTCTAGGAAGCCCACAAATGGGAAGAAAAAGAAGAGAGGAAGAAATTGGATTTATACCCTGCCCTTCAGTCGGAATCTCAGAGCAGCTTACAAATCTCTTTCCCTCCCCCTCCCCACAACAGACAGACTGTGAGGTAGGTGGGGCTGAGAGAGTTCTGAGAGAACTGCTCTTTTCAAGAACAGCTCTGCCAGATCTATGGCTTGCCCAAGGTCATCCAGCAGGTGCAAGTGGAGGAGTGGGGAATCAAACCCGGTTCTCCCAGATTAGCGCACTTAAGAGCCAGTTTGGTGTAGTGGTTAAGTGCGCGGACTCTAATCTGGGAGAACCGGGTTTGATTCCCCACTCCTCCACTTGCACCTGGCTGGATGACCTTGGGCAAGCCATGGCTCTGTACCAGCTGTTCCCTCAAGGACAGCTTGGGAAAGAGCTCTCTCAGCCCCACCTACCTCACAGGGTGTCTGTTGTGGGGAGGGGAAGGGAAAGGAGTTTGTAAGCTGCTCTGAGACTCCCTTGGGGAGTGGAGGGCGGGGTATAAATCCAATCTCTTCTTCTTCTTCTTCTTCTTCTTAACCACTACACCAAACTGGCTCACCAAATTGCAACAGCATCATCCTTCCTGGGGGTGTGTGTGTTTGGGGTTGGGAGAAGAAAGACCTGGGCCACGAGTACGGAGACAAGGCTGGCTACGTGAGCTCAGCTGTTGCTATGTCCAGAGGAGAACAGATGCGCTGATGTTTTCAGCAAGATAAGAAAATTAGGCAGGAGGCCAAATAGATAAAGAGCAAAAGAGTGTCTTGGTAGTTACCGTTTCAGAGGGGAGCCACATCGGTCTGCAGGAACGCAGCTAGATTTGAGTTCACTAGGAGCTTAGTAAAGGTAAAGGTGTCTCTTGCTCGAAAGCCAGTCGAATCCGACTCTAGAGGGCGGTGCTCATCTCTGTTTCCAAGCCGAAGAGCCAGCGCTGTCCAAAGACTTCTCCATGGTCATGTGGCCGGCATGACTAAACGCCAAGGCGCACGGAACGCTGTTCCCTTCCCACCGAAGCGGTACCTGTTAATCTACTTGCCATTTCTTGCTTTCGAACTGCTAGGTTGGCAGGAGCTGGGGCCAGAGACGGGAGCTCACTCCGTCATGTGGCACTCGGGTCTTGAACTGCCAAGCTACCGACCTTTCGGTCTGCATCTTCAGTGTCTTAACCTCCCTTAGACACCAGCAAGATTTTGGGGGTATGAACTTTTGAGAGCTTTATTCCTGAAAGTTCATACGCTGTTGGTCTCTAAGGTGTGAGTGAACTCGAATCTTCGTAGGTAAGAGACATTGAGGATTAGAAAAATCTTTGTGGGGGGGGGGGGGGGGGAGAAAGAACACACAGCCAAGGACTGTGATCTGTTTTAGCCCCTTTAAATATCAAGGAAAGAGAAAAAAAGAGTCATTAGAAGGGAGAAAAGGTTGGGGAGATCGTATTGGATCTTCTATAATAATTGTAATTTTTGTATGGCACTGTGTGTAGAATAGCTAGGAGACCCTAAGATTGTCTGGCAGCCAGAAGTTCTAGCTCTTTTAGTGTTATGCACCACTAGGTGCCTAGCTAGACTTGTTTTTCACAAGAGACGTTTCAGAGGTGGTTTGCCATTGCCTGCCTCTGCATCATGACCCTGGTATTCCTTGGAGGTCACCCTTCCTAATAGTAGCCAAGGTTGACCCTGCTTAGCTTCTGAGATCTGATGGGATCGGGCTTGCCTGGACTATCTAGCTGTGCAAGGGAAGATCTTTACCATAAGCTATTTTACCAAATACTGTAAAACATTTTAAAAGCATCACCTTTATTAGGACAACAGAAAACATACTTAAAATCATCAGGCGATTTGATACGTGTGCTAAATTACAAAACAGCCTTTGTTGCCTGCTGTTTTGAAATGATGAAGTCAGCATTTCAAAATAATTTAATGAAATTTTATGTATCATTTAACTGTGTTAGGTAAGATTTCTATAAATGTGACCTATTGGCATTTACGCTGGAATGCTAGGGCGAACTGACTTGCAAATTAAAAAGAAATAAACCTAACTAAAGTAATAGTAACTATTCAAATAAAGCAAAAGTTAGGGTTCAGAGGTCTTGGTGCTAACCTTGGAGCTGCTTGCAGGTACAACAAGTGGCCAGTAGGAGGAGCTTTGCTGTCCTGCTCGGTCTGCCCCGAGGGCCACTGGGTGGAAGGGGGGGAGGCAAAAAGACCCTGGGAACAAATGATACCCTCCTGAAATATTAAAAAAGGTAAGCTGACACCCCTAAAGTGCCATTATTAATACCTGACCTGTGTGCCAGTTCTAAAAGCCGTCCAAGTTCATTCTCTGCTACAGGCCCCACCTAATGAAATGGTCTGCCTAAGGAGGTCAGGAAGGCTTGCCCTCTCTTTTGGCCTTCTGCAAAGTATGCAAAACTGAATTTTTCGGGAAGGCTTTTTTAACACAGGTGACTCATGAGACTGGAAGGGAATGGTCCAGAAAGATGCTTTAAAGAAAGGGAAAGGATTGTGGCCTGTACCACGGTGCATGGTGCGCACTGCCTGTTGATGTAGGTATTAGCCTACTGTGTAGTTTCTGCATCATGTTAATTATTATGCTGTGTTTGGTGTAGTGGTAGAGCCAGTTTGATGTAGAGGTTAAGTGCGCGGACTCTAATCTGGGAGAACCGGGTTTGATTCCCCACTCCTCCGCTTGCAGCTGCTGGATGACCTTGGGCAAGCCGTAGTTCTGTCAGAGCTGTCCTTGAAAGAGCAGTGCTTGAAAGAGCTCTCTCAGCCCCACCTACCTCACAAGGTGTCTGTTGTGGGGAGGGGAAGGGAAAGGAGTTTGTAAGCTGCTCTGAAATTCTGAGTGAAGGGCGGGGTATAAATCCAACCTCTTATCCAATCTCTTATCCTATCTCCTTCTCCTCCTCCCCCTCTTCTTCTTCTTCTTTGTTTTGGCTTGGTTTCCGGTTTCTGCAATCCTAGGTCTATTACGTTGCTTATGGGATGTCCCGCTCTGTTGACTGGATTTATACTGTGCAATCTCAGTGAGAAGAATGGAACATAAATAACATCAATAAATCAATACTTGGGTAGGGGGTCACAAAGGGTTTTCATGGCCTTGTACAGAACACATTACATAGTTTGTCCAACCAAGCCCAAGAGCCTGTCCAATCCAGAACCGGTCCAAAGCTTGATTAATAAATGGAGCTAGACGCTTTAAAAACGACCGAGAACACCTATACTTTAGCCTGCCAAGAACACAGGAAGGATTACTGGCCAAGTATTACAGATGTTCTGTTATTAAGCATTTGATGTTTAATGGTAATACTTTGCTAAGCAGTCTCTCTGTCCCCGACCATTTGCTTTGTCAATGTCCCTTTCAGCGGGTCCCGAAAACATCCCGGAAATGATGGCTTGACATCTAATGGGGCAGTTAATTGCCTTTCATTTTCCAAACCCGCCTGCTTTTGGAAGGCCGTGTTTTGAAGTCCTTGAGAGTCCGCCTCCGTTTCATGTTCACAAAACAGTTGGTCGGCGAGAGATGACAAGATCACTTATACGTTTTGTTTGGGAAAAGTCCTCATTCTTTAATAAGTTGGCTTATTAAAGAACAAAGATAACAGGTAGACATTTTGGGTTTGTGTTGATTGATGAGCAAGACACTCATGCCTTTT
Source organism: Lepidodactylus listeri (assembly GCA_029233225.1). NCBI lineage: Eukaryota > Metazoa > Chordata > Lepidosauria > Squamata > Gekkonidae > Lepidodactylus > Lepidodactylus listeri. Next base: position 4,231,885 of record JARCFY010000021.1, on the reverse strand, counting down.
CGGGATAGATCTTTCTCTGTCCTTTGAAAAATCCACTGTCGACTTGATTCAGAATTGCCTATTTGTGTGGCAGTGGCTTGTGAAGCCATTTAGGTTCATAGGACCGAATCCTGCAGCCATTTTCTCTTGTCAGGGCCATGAAAACAAACAGGGGTTCTGCAGGTATGTTTCTTTGTAGCTGTCAGTAGGTATCAATAATTTTGAAATTGTCTATTAAAACCCTACATAGGGCTTACCAACCTCCAGTTTGGGCCTGGAGCTTTCTTGGAACTACCACTGATCTCCAGACCCCAGAGATCTGTTCCCATAGAGAGAACGGCTGGTTTGGAAGGTGAACTCTATGGCATTAGATCGCACTGAGTCTCCTCCTCACCCCCAGATTGCCAGGAATTTCCCAACCCAAAACTGGCGACCCTGTGCTCAAATCCCAACTTTCTTTCCACCACACTCCCAGTGTTCCCTCTAAGCTGAGTTAGTGTGAGCCAGCTCACAGTTTTTTAGCCTCCAGCTCACGCATTTTTGTCTTAGCTCAGGAAGGATGGCTCCAGAGCAAACTAATCTATGTGGTAACCAAACTGCTCACTCACAACTTCGCTCCCAAAGTCGAATTTTTGCTCACGAGACTCCACAGCTTAGAGGGAGCATTGCACACTCCATGGACTTTCTCTCCCTTTCCTGTTTTTTGGGACAAGGGATGTGTTCTTTCAGCTAGGTGCAGTTGCAGTCTATAGTTGTACTGTTGATGAAATACTTTTTTCTTTTGTCCTTTCCAATTTTAGCAGTTTGAAGAAGTCTTCTGCAGAATTGAAGAAAATCCTAGCGAATGGCCAGGTAAGGTGCATTAGATGGGGAGTAGATGTGGGCAAGATGCGCTGCTGCACGAACAGAGAAATGCCCCGTGTCGCCAGACCACCTCAGAGATGCTTACCGTTCACTTTGCCAGTAATGTGTTCTTTTAATAAAGAAGAGGGGAGGCTGCGAAAGAGCTTTGCATTACGCCGGAGCCCGTGCGCTGATTGATTTGGATTGGCACACCAATTTGCTTCCCCTTTCTCAAAACCCACTAATCAGATTTAGCTCCAAATAGATTGAAGCGCCTTTCGCATCCGTCGTTTTTGCCGCTGCCTCAATTTAGGGGGAAGGAAACTTAATCAATGTTGAATAGCAAAGGAGGGCTTTGGGCTTGTTATATTCTTCTCGCGCGTGGGCTTAAATGCAAGTAGCGTTGAACGACAAAGGGCGTTGTGGCGGAAGGTGACGCTGTCCTGTTCTTTGGAGCCTCGTATTTTGCTCTGCAGACGGAAAACCCTAGAAGCCCCCCCTCCCCTCCCCTGGCATTGGCAATTGAACACGATAGCCTGACGATTGATGGGCAAAATGAACACTCCGGGGCCAAGTCCTTCCTGGCCAGCTTTGATTCCGACAGACGGGAAGGCCCCAAAGTGGTATAATGACTTCAAATGCACGCCGCTAAATGCAGCTACCTGTAAGGCAGCAGGATCCGTCAATAGCAACATAAATAAGTTTTAATGTTTGTCATGGTGAAAGCCCTTTGATAGCCTTGGAGGCAGGCACCTGTCCGCAGCGATCAAGCCTGCCTATTAGACACTATTGACTGAGACATCTGTGTCACTGCAAATAAAAGACTCTTATTGATTTTCTTAACTGCTGTTCACTTCCCTTCCATGTTGCGAAGGCTGAAATCTTAATTATCTCAGATGCGTATTCAGTGCCTTCACACAGTGACCTCTCCCCATCTCATTGGCATTTCATGAATCAAGCAGTTGTAGTTGAGGGTGTCAGAAAGATAAAAGCGGGTCTTTGCGCTTGTCCTTCAGCCGATCACCTGTAACACTCCGCTCTTAATGGAGGCAGGCACTCTCGGCTGACATCATCCGCACTGCAGCCTTGATCGTCTGCAAACAGAATCCTTTAAATAAAACTTAGGAATATGGATTTCAATTTATTTATTTAAAAAAAGAAAAAACATTGACTCCGACACTTGCCTGAGTGGCTGTGCTGGGATTTCTTCTAATCTTTATAAAAATAAAATACATGCATAGAATTGTTAGCCATCCCTGGTATTTTAATTAACTTTTTACAAATGCCTTTTGGAAGGGGTAATATTGGGGATTTTTTGGAAGGGAAAGTGGGGGAAAGGTGTAATTATTTGCTTCATTCATTCTTACTTTATTTATTTTAGGAATCTCATTATCTGATGACAGATTATTTTAAATATACTTAATGAAATTAAGGGAAATGCTAATGCCTAATAAGAAAAGGAAATATGTGAAGAATATCCTTCTCTTTATTGATTTTGGGAATCCTTTTTTTTTTTTTTGGCTGTCAAGTCACAGCTGACTTATGGCGACCCCTGGTGTGGTTTTCAAGGCAAGAGACGTTCAGAGGTGGTTTGCCCTTGCCTGCTTCTGCGTAGCAACCCCGCACCTCCTTGGTGGTCTCCCATCCAAGTGCTAACCAAGGGTCAAACCCGCTTAGCTTCCGAAATCGGACAAGATCAAGCTGGCCTGGACTTGGAATGGCTAGGCATATACAATTCTTAGGAAAGCAGGGGCAGGGACATACTCCCTTATCCATTTGTTGAGCATTTGGCTGAAAACCAGTCAAAAGACGACCTGTGGAGCACCCTGTGTGCATGAACATCTCCCGCTCTCTTCAGTGGAGTCGTGATCTCCATGTGGATGAAAAGATACCTATGCAGATTTACCCCCTCTTGGAGTGGACAAAGCATCTTTGTACCAGCGCTACATGTGCACATGGAATCAGGCAACGGGCATCCTCTCTGGCCGGTCCAGCCGGCGTGGGTTCTGTTTAGCTATCAGCTCAGTCTCATCACTCTAAACTGTGTAGGAGACCAGGCTGTAAGCCCTCCAGTTTCCTCATAAGCTGGTCAAGTTTCTCGGGCTGTGTAACTTCGGAGTTTTTCCCTCTCTTTAACACTTTTGTGGTTTAAGCCGCACTCGGCATAACTTAAGAGCAGGGGACGTTTTTTATTTCATTTGTTTGGCACTTCTGCTTGGAAGCGTTAATAAAGACATCCATTCTTTCCCTGATAACCTCCACTTAGGTTTAATAAGGAATTCATATTAATCATTAAAGGAAAGGGGACACGATTCTTCAAGATAATCAAATATTGACAGGCTAGAAATAGCTTTCTGCCTAGGTTCATTGATATAGGTTATGTGATATAAATATTTATTTCTTTTCTGTCACTCAGAGCAAATGCCGCCAATTGATTCGGCATTGATGTAGTGTCAGCGGTTCATAAGAAACATTTGACTGGCTTGTGTTTTCCGATTAGTCTCTGCTCTATAAAGTGGGATTTACTAAATCTCTTCAATTGTCTGCTCATGGAGTGTGACTGCTTTCTGAAGCCATTAGGCCTTCGATTGGTAACGAGGAGGTATAGCTTATGGGGCTGGAACTTCTGCTGGAGCTTTACATATCAAATCAGGATTAATTGAAAAAAAAACACCCTTTTTTTGCTTCTAATGATTTATCAGAAATGCATGCTGATTCTGTCTCGGACCCCCAGAAATAAACAAAGAGTGTTTTGTTTGCTGATCCGTAATTGGAATCACTTTCCATTTGTCCTTCTAATCCTGGCAACCAATCAGGGATGCTTCCAGACAAATTAATATTCCAGGATTTACTGTGAAGTCACACGGTTGTTATTTGACACTTTCGGGGGGGGGGGGGGTTGGGGGGTATTGAGCTGAGTTGATAAACCAGCCATTGTGCCCGTAGAGTTTTGCTAGCTCCGGGGTCCCCATCTTGCTCGCCAGCATTTTTTCCTGGTGCCCACCAAGTGTTTTTAGGAAGTGGGCAGAGCTAGGAGGGGGTTCTGGTTGGCTGTGCAGATTGAGCGGCATTCTGTTGAACAGCGCTTCTACCTGAAATGTTAAAGGGTTACTATTAGAGTTAGATTCAGGTGTCCCCTCCCTGCCCCCAGACCGTAGCACAGCATGGAATGACCACTCCCTCACCCTCCCCAACTCTCTCTGTTGCCTCATTCAATAAATTGTTACAAACATGAAAAAAAGAAGAAAACAACAATATAACAAAGTTTCAGCCCAGTGGCACCTTTAAGACCAATAAAGTGTAGTTCTGGGCACATGTAAGCTTCTACCCAGAATTAAACTTTGTTGGTCTTAAAGGGGCCCTGGGACTCAAATTTTATTCTATTAGAGTTACCTATACCCTCGCTCCCTGACATTTTGTGGTGAGCTCCACCTCTTGCAGCAGCCATTTTGTGACTGGCTCCACCTCCTGCAGCAGCCATTTTATGGTTGTGACCACTTTCCTGTGTCAGAATTCCAAAGGTGCCTGCAGGCTCTAAAAGGATGGGGACCCCTGCTCTAGATTCACACCGTTGAGCCTCCCTAAGACGCACAAAGATTATTCGAGCCTCCACACTTCTAGTAAAGGCAAAAGAAAGGTGTCCTCATTCCGGGTGTGTGTGTGTGTTTGTGTGTCTTGTTATCCATCCAAACTTTCTAGAGCAGAGACTCCTTGGAAGAGAAGGCCAGCAATGAAATGTCCCACTGACAGACCCCGTTTAATTGCCAGCAGAAGTGTGTGGGCATCAGGGAGTTACCTGGAACAGGCACAGCTCAGCAATTCTGTACAACAGCTTCAGCTTTCACAGGGAGAAGAAGAAGAAGAAGAAGAGATTGGATTTATATCCCGCCCTTCACTCACTTAAGAGTCTCAGAGCGGCTTACAAACTCCTTTTCCCTTCCCCTCCCCACAACAGACACCCTGTGAGGTAGGTGGGGCTGCGAGAACTCTTTCCCAAGCTGTCCTTGAGAGAACAGCTGGTACAGAGCTATGGCTTGCCCAAGGTCATCCAGCCAGGTGCAAGTGGAGGAGTGGGGAATCAAACCCGGTTCTCCCAGATTAGAGTCCGCGCACTTAACCACTACACCAAACTGGCCCAAAGCTGGCCCTGTCATCAGATGGTTCTTCCAGCCGGCAGATATGGGGCACCATTCAGTATGACAGGGCTTGGCACGTGTGGGTATGCAGCGCTCAGTCATTGCTAAGGAGCTGGCGGATTGTGCCCAACGTTGGTAGGTTTATTAAATTATATTTGTTATGAATTTGCTATGCTGTGCACCACCCTGAGCCCTGCTCTGGCAGGCAGAGGGCTATCTAAAATCTATTGAAATAAATAAAAATAAAGTTATATTTATTTGCCCGTTGGGGGGGGGGGGGGGAGTTGCCATTTTGATTTTCTGTCTCTGGCATCAAAATATCCCCAGCCCTGGGCAAGGACAGCATCTGAACCTGCGAAGAGCCCTGCTGGGTTACACCAATGCTGCATGTAGTCCAGCACCCAGTGGCCCATCAGTTCCTCTGAAGGTCCAATGACCGGGCATAGAGGCTGAGGCCTTCCCTGGGTGTTGCCTCCTGGCTCCGGGATTCAGAGGCTGACTGCCTCTGGGTGCTTCATCCTGGTCTCTTCTCTTCATCATTTCCACGCACAGCAGATTTTCAAGGAATTGACACTTCAGGGAATAGTCCAGGGAGATTGTAAAGGAAGCAAGAGAGAGAGCGAGAGCGAGAGAGAGTGTTTAGGAGGTGTCATTCCCTTTCCACTGCTTGACTAAATGCAGGTGGAATGGGCTGGGGTGAGGAAAATGCTCTTGCAAGAAGCAAACAAACAAACAAACAAACAAAATCAACCCAGACAATTGTGCTTGGGAAAACTTTACTGGTCCTTCTCAAATTGAAGCTCACATAATTAAGCCACAAACGGCTGCTCCCAAAAGGATTTGCTTCTTGTTGTGGATGGAAATCTATCTGCGGTGATGCAGATCTGAAGTGTTTCTCCTCTGATGACTCTGAACAAAGGTAGATTGAATTAAGTGACCTACATCAGAAAGCCACTGGGAGGGGTCCCCCCCCCCCCCCCCAATACAAGCCGTAGCTCAGTGGCAGAGCATGTGCTGTGGATGCTGGGGTCCCAGGTTCTAGCCCTGGCATCTCCAATTAAACAAGCTAGAGCAGAAGCGGCAGGAAAGATCCCTTTCTGAGGGTCCGGAGAACAGATGCAGTTGGAGGAGGAGGAAGAAGAGATTGGATTTATACCCTGCCCTCACTCACTTGGAGTCTCAGAGCAGCTTACAAACTCCTTTCCCTCCCCTCCCCTGTGAGATAGGTGGGGCTGAGAGAGCTCTGAGACAACTGCCCTTGAGAGAACAGCTGGTACAGAGCTACGGCTTGCCCAAGGTCATCCAGCCAGGTGCAAGTGGAGGAGTGGGGAATCAAACCCGGTTCTCCCAGATTAGAGTCCGCGCACTTAACCACTACACCAAACTTGCTCCTGGAGGCAGCGCTGAGCAAGACAGACCAGCTGAACAAGACAGTACTGTGTGGTTTCACAGTACTGTGTGGCCTGCACTGTTTGCTCCCCCCCCCCCCCCGAAGAAGTTTGTACAGATGGTGCTCCTAAGATATTATTACTGGGTGGCCCTTTCAGGAGCCCTGGCCCAGCAACACTTTCTGGGAATTCTGTCTCCTTACTGTTTTTGGGGAGATGGCCACTATAAGTAACAATCAGTCTCAGCAGAAAGATTTAAAACATTAATTTATTTTAACAATAGGGACCCAAAGCGGCTGATACAGTTCTCATTGTTCATGGGAAGACTTTGGCCTTTTTGCCCTGCTGTTGGCCCTTTGGAGGAACTGGCTGGTCACTGTGGTACAGGATGCTGGATGAGAGGGACCACTGGTCTGATCCAGCAGGCCTCTTCCTATGTTCTTCTCAGGGGAAGGCCTTGGCCTCTCTGCCCTGTTGCTGGCCCTCCAGAGGAACTGGCTGGCCACTGTGTGAGTCAGGATGCTGGACTAGATGGACCCTTCCTGGTCTGACCCAGCAGGGCTCTTCTGAGGTTCTTATCAGGGGATGGCCTCGGCCTCTCTGCCCTGTTGCTGGCCCTCCAGAGGAACTGGCTGGCCTCTGTGTGAGACAGGATGCTGGACTAGATGGACCCTCACTGGACTGATCCAGCAGGGCTCTTCTGAGGTTCTTATGAAGGCCTCGGCGTCTCTGCCCTGTTGTTGTCCCTCCAGAGGAACTGGCTGGCCACTGTGTGAGACAGGATGCTGGACTAGATGGACCCTCACTGGTCTGATCCAGCAGGGCTCTTCTGAGGTTCTTCTCAGGGGAAGGCCTCGGCCTCTCTGCCCTGTTGCTGGCCCTCCAGAGGAACTGGTTGGCCTCTGTGTGAGACAGGATGCTGGACTAGATGGACCCTCACTGGTCTGATCCAGCAGGGCTCTTCTGAGGTTCTTCTCAGGGGAAGGCCTCGGCCTCTCTGCCCTGTTGCTGGCCCTCCAGAGGAACTGGTTGGCCTCTGTGTGAGACAGGATGCTGGACTAGGTGGACCCTCACTGGTCTGACCCAGCAGGGCTCTTCTGAGGTTCTTCTCAGGGGAAGGCCTCGGCCTCTCTGCCCTGTTGTTGGCCCTCCAGAGAAACTGGCTGGCCACTGTGTGAGACAGGATGCTGGATTAGATGGACCCTCACTGGTCTGATCCAGCAGGGCTCTTCTGAGGTTCTTCTCAGGGGAAGGCCTCGGCCTCTCTGCCCTGTTGCTGGCCCTCCAGAGAAACTGGCTGGCCTCTGTGTGAGACAGGATGCTGGACTAGATGGACCCTCACTGGTCTGATCCAGCAGGGCTCTTCTGAGGTTCTTCTCAGGGGAAGGCCTCGGCCTCTCTGCCCTGTTGCTGGCCCTCCAGAGGAACTGGTTGGCCTCTGTGTGAGACAGGATGCTGGACTAGGTGGACCCTCACTGGTCTGACCCAGCAGGGCTCTTCTGAGGTTCTTCTCAGGGGAAGGCCTCGGCCTCTCTGCCCTGTTGTTGGCCCTCCAGAGGAACTGGCTGGCCACTGTGTGAGACGGGATGCTGGACTAGATGGACCCTCACTGGTCTGACCCAGCAGGGCTCTTCTGAGGTTCTTCTCAGGGGAAGGCCTCGGCCTCTCTGCCCTGTTGTTGGCCCTCCAGAGAAACTGGCTGGCCTCTGTGTGAGACAGGATGCTGGACTAGATGGACCCTCACTGGTCTGATCCAGCAGGGCTCTTCTGAGGTTCTTCTCAGGGGAAGGCCTCGGCCTCTCTGCCCTGTTGCTGGCCCTCCAGAGGAACTGGTTGGCCTCTGTGTGAGACAGGATGCTGGACTAGGTGGACCCTCACTGGTCTGACCCAGCAGGGCTCTTCTGAGGTTCTTCTCAGGGGAAGGCCTCGGCCTCTCTGCCCTGTTGTTGGCCCTCCAGAGGAACTGGCTGGCCACTGTGTGAGACGGGATGCTGGACTAGATGGACCCTCACTGGTCTGACCCAGCAGGGCTCTTCTGAGGTTCTTCTCAGGGGAAGGCCTCGGCCTCTCTGCCCTGTTGTTGGCCCTCCAGAGGAACTGGCTGGCCACTGTGTGAGACGGGCTGCTGGACTAGAGGGACCCTCGCTGGTCTGATCCAGCAGGGCTGATCTTCCACTCTTCACTTCGTCCTCACTGCAATCCTGTCAAGTAGGTTAGGCTGAGGGTGTGTAACTGGGCTGAGGTCAGCCAGCTTCTGTGGCAGCGTGGGGGTTCAAATCAATGTCTCCCAGGACCTGGCTCTAACTACCGTGCAGTGACATAGCAAAACTGCCACAGATGAGATACCGTAATAAGACAGCAGTCAAACCTTCCCCAACAATGACTTCGCTGTCCATACAAGACGTGTCTAGTGCAAAACATCTGTTCATGCCCCCCAGGAGACAAGCTGCAATGGAACCTGCCCCCCCCCCCATTTCTGGTGGGCCATTCCGTAGCCCAGACCCCCCCCCCCTTCCTCAGAAGATGCCCATGCTCTAGCTGTTGCAGGGCACACCAAACAAAGGGAAGGTGCTGTGGAGAATGGTGTCTGAAAAGTGCAGTTGGCACACTGAGATGCGGTCCAGTGTGAGAGCCAGTTTGGTGTCGTGGTTAAGTGCGCGGACTCTAATCTGGGAGAACCGGATTTGATTCCCCACTCCTCCACTTGCACCTGGCTGGATGACCTTGGGCAAGCCACAGTTCTCTCAGGGCTGTTCTTGAAAGAGCAGCTCTCAAAAGAGCTCTCTCAGCCCCGCCTACCTCCCAGGGTGTCTGTTGTGGGGAGGGGAAGGGAAAGGAGTTTGTAAGCCACTCTGAGACTCCGAGTGAAGGGCGGGGTGTAAATCCAATCTCCTCCTCCTCCTCCTTTCCTCCAGCGAGCTCCAGGTAATGTACAGGGTTCATTTCCCCATCCTGTTTCGTCCTCAACCAACCCTGTGAAGTAGGATAGGTTGAGAGTGTATGGCCGGCTGGAAGCCACTCAGTGAGCTTCACTTCTGCGTGGGGATATGAACCCAACTCCTAATGTGGCACTCTTGCGCAAGGGTCCCCAGTGTGGCACCCATGGGCACGGTGATGTCCACGAACACCTTTCCCACCAAGTGGTTTTTAGAAAGTGGGCAGGGGGGGCTTTTACCCAACAAAGCCTTCTGTTTGGCCGTTGTAGATTTTTACAGACTTTTTGGGGGTAGCTACCGCCACAACACTAGGATCTTCGCTGTGTGACTGAAGATCAACCGTGGCAGCCATTTGGTGGCAGGCTCCACTTCCCGTGGCAGCCACTTGTGGCTGCACTTGTCATGTGTCAGAATTCCAAAGGCGCCCCCTGGTTTGAAAAGGCTGGGGGCCCAGCTCTAGCCACTGCCCTGACTCTCTGAGTTTTGTTTTCTCATGAGTGACTGATCAGCCTGCAGTACTTGTGTGAAGAAAGAGCAGTTTAGGGTAGGTAAAGGTAAAGGTTTCTCTTGCTCAAAAGCCAATCGAATATGACTCTAGGGATGCAGTGCTCATCTCCGTTTCCAAGCCAAAGAGCCAGCGCTGTCCAAAGACGTCTCCGTGGTCATGTGGCCGGCATGACTAGACACCGAGGCACACGGAACGCTGTTCTCTTCCCACCGAAGCAGTACCTATTTCTCTACTTGCAGTTTCTTGCTTTCGAACTGCTAGGCTGGCAGGAGCTGGGGCCAGAGACGGGAGCTCACTCCGTCACATGGCACTCGGGTCTCGAACTGCCGAGCTACCGACCTTCCGGTCTGTAGCTTCAGTGTCCTCCCCGCTTGAGCTCTGCAGCCTCAGGATAGGTAGTCTTTCCCCCCAAAATGCCCTCCCCTTCTTTTCCTGATTGTGCTAAAATGAGAGAAAATCATTCAGGAGGAAAAAAGCATAGAATAAACCTTAATTTTGATTCATGGCTGGCCACTGTGTATTAATTAATTTCAATATACCAAGTTCACTGCTGCAATCTCAACAGGCAATTTATATAAAATCTACTTTTTTGCCACTGTGCTTCTAATGATCACAGATTGCCCGATCTTTAGACCTGAACGCTTATAGAAGGAAACATTTCCCTGGATAAATAATCACTGTGTTGTGGCACAGCACAAAATATTTCAAGCTTCACCTTTGGGGCCTTCAAGTAGATTACTACTTTAAGTTATTCTAGCATGATTTCATTCCTGAAACCTGCCTTCTAGAGCTGAATGCTTGTTGGGATTTTTATTCCAACCAAAACAGATTTTCCAAGGACCACTTTCTCCCATATGAGACTACCTGTTCACTCCAGACACCTTTGCAGACTGTGCTTTGGGTGCCCCCGCCGTCTGAGTCTAGACAGCTGACTGTTCCCTCTAAGCTGAGTTAGTGTGAGCTAGCTCACAGTTTTTTAGCTTCGGCTCCCACATTTTTGTCTCGGCTCAGGAAGGATGGCTCCAGAGCAAACTGATTTATGCCGTAGCCAAGTCGCTCGTTCACAGCTTTAATATCAGGAGCTCACAAAGTAGAATTTTTGCTCACAAGATGCCACAGCTGAGAGGGAGCAGTAGTGATGACCCGAGACAGGGCCTTCTCTGTTGCGGCACCAGAATTTTGGAACTCTCTCCCCAGGGAGATTAGCCAGTCTCCCTCTAACGATGTCTTCTGCCAGCGGGTGGAGACTTTTTTGATTTGTTTGGCGTACCCTGAATAACCATTATCGGCCTCCGTCCCAGGGTCTGGTATTGTTCGTTTATGGGTTGTTATTGAATTGAAATTTTAAATGTTGTTTCTCACTGTTCTAATGTTCTAATAGGGGCAGCACAGGTTCCACTGGGCTCCAGTGGATTGTAACCGTGGAGAGCAGGAGCTTTTTTCAGGGAAGGGCAGGGCTGCAGGGAGTAGAGCTGCCAGGCTCCTGGTCCAGCCAGGGGATCCCCCAATCTTGCATAAGAACATCAGAGAAGCCCATGTTGGTTGGGTCAGGCCAGTGGCCCCTCCAGTCCAACACTCCGTCACACAGTGGCCAAAAAGACCAGGTGCCCTCAGGAGGTCCACCAGTGGGGCCAGGACACTAGAAGCCCTCCCACTGTTGCCCCCCCCCCCCCAAGCACCAAGAATACAGAGCATCACTTGCCCCAGACTGAGAGTTCCTATCTATACCTTGTGGCTAAGAGCCACTGATGGACCTCTGCTCCAGATTTTTGTCCAATTCCCTCTTGAAGCCGTCCGTGCTTGTAGCTGCCACCATCACCTCCTGTGGCAGTGAATTCCATGTGTTAATCACTCTATGGGTGAAGAAGGATTTCCTTTTATCTGTTCTAACCCGACTGCTCAGCAATTTCATGGAGTGCCCATGAGTTCTTTCTTGTGAGAAAGGGAGAAAAGTACTTCTCTCTCTGCCTGCTCTATCCCATGCATGGTCTTATAAACCTCGATCATGTCACCCCTCAGCCGTCGTTTCTCCAAGCGAAAGAGCCCCAAGCGCTTCAACCTTTCTGCATAGGTAAAATCACAACAGGGCTTCAAGCCCCACCCCTGAAGAAGCCCATTGCTCATCAACGTGGTCAGTGCAATGACATCACACAGAAGTGATGTCATCATGCCAGGGACATCGTGTGTCAACGCTCTAGCATTTTGGCAAAAAAACCTCTCTATGGTAACCATAGATTTTCGGCGAAAATGCTAGAGCGTCAACACGCGTGACATCACCGTCCTGACTATGTCATGTGTAGTGATGCTGCCCCTCCTCTCCCGGACGGCTTCCTTCCACTCCCTGCCAGCAGGACAATCGGACCTGGCAACCCTAACAGGAAGGGAGCGCGTGATCCTGCCGCAGTCTCTTAGGTGGAATAGCTTCATCCATGATCTCAGGTCCACTGAGAGGTCCCTGTTAAGCTGACTGACCCTAAGGCAAGTTGGACCAACTTGTTTGTGGTGGCTCTTCCCCAACTCTAGATCTGGATTGTCGGCCGATGCCTTCTAGGCCAAGCTTAAGGTTCCAGGGATTGTCTGAGCCGCTTTCTAGCCCGTCTCCCCACCTAGGCCTCGGTTGTAACTCTGCGCTGGAGACCCTTTCCCCCCTCTCCACGTCTGTGGCCTGCTCCTCTTGAGCTATGTTATCATTCCATTTTTGACACCTTTTATCAAATTTTAATGAAATGACCCAGGCAAACAAATTGTCATTAAACTTTCCATCACTTTGTCCCTTGGTATTGTCTTTTATAAATTGGACAGCAAATGTTGTATTGATCTCCTCGTTCTTGCAGCTGAACTTGAAATGACCCAGGCAGCGGGTAGTTTATGGCCTGGAGTTGCATTTCCTTGACACTTCCATCCACGGCATGACACCTCTTTTGTTTTTCTTTTTCCCCCCTTCCTCCTGGAGATAAATGAACAAGACATACGGTATCGAGACATCCTCGGTCACGGCAACGGTGGGACGGTCTACAAGTGAGTGTTTTCCATACCCCCTTCCTTCCTGCTTCAACTTTCGGGGAAGAAAAGCCCCCCCCCCTCCCTTACTCCGTTGACATAAAGGTTTCTGGCCTTTATTCTTCCTTTGTGAAGCGTCTGTTGTATTTAAGGTTTTTAGGAGCTGCCTTCATATCTACCGTAGCTCTTGAAAAATAACCCCCTGTGTTTATATATCTTGTTTATTGGTCCTGTCAAGTCCAACGGTAGCTTCCCTTGTCCAGATGAACCATTTCTGGAGCAAGGCAGCCTGGAAAGTGGGAGGGGTGAACTGAACAGGCTCGTGTGGTCCCTGTGACGAAATAACATCCTCCTCTCAAAACCTTCCCTTCATTATCGGGCAGCAAGCTTAAGACAAACCAGAATGAAAGTCCTCTGTGAAGGGTGGAGGGCGCTTATGTCGTTTATGGGCAGGCGTAGGAATAGACACCTTACACAGAGGTTAAGTCGATCAACAGCCAGACGTCACACAGTGAGTTCTACAGGCACAGTTGGCCTGTGGAACTCATTGCCCCAGGATGGCTGTTAGGAAGGATTACGTGTCTGCGAGGAGGCTAGGTTTATTGGAAGTTTTTATAGTAGCCAGAAACTCAGTCTTTGTTTCTGACATGCAGTTCCGCAGGTTCCCCAAAGTTGAAGGTTCTGTGCCACTCTCGTATTGTGCTTGTGAATTCTCTGGGGGATCTGCTTTGTCTGCTGAGCTAAATGAATAATTGGAGTTAACCACTGCAGGAATTATCCTGCTCTGGTACCATAGAATTTCCAGGCTGATTGCTAGAGCGTCAGTCCGCGACGTGCCCAACGTGATGACGTCACTTCCAGGTGACGTCAGCACGCCGCGCACGCACAAATGTCCCGGAGTGGGACCAACTCTCCGCTGCCGCGCCAGGTAAGTCACTTGGCAACCCTATCCTAAGCTGAGACAAAAACGTGTGAGCCAGAGGCTAAAAAACTATGAGCCAGCTCACACTAACTCAGCTTAGAGGGAACACTGATCAGTGCTGCATCCCGTTCCCTGTAGCCCTTTTAACAAGCTTTTTTTCTTCCACAGCTGAGCTGCAGTATAGCTTCACGCCATGGCTCAGCTTGGAAGGAGTTGTGGGGAGTTCAGGACGATCGTCATCTCCTTCACATAAGGGAAGGAACGGGGTGGGGATAGAAGGGAGCAGTGGGGGGGGGGGGGGGACACTGTTCCTACCCGTGTCTGTACTCCTTGCTGCAGCTTCTCCAGCAGGGGGTGCCTTTCCCCTCGCCCCTATAAAAGCAGACTTCATTGCCTCTTGTGTAGTGCAAAAGTTGAAGTGCCATAGTGCAAACACTGATGCTTAATAGTTTGCGGTAGGTAGGGTGTGAAAAATATTCCACCAGGCTTGAAAGTAGAGCTTGGCAGGGAAAGCCCAGAGGGGACGGTAAAGATTTCTCCTTGAAAGAACTGTGTTTGATAGGCAAGATGTGTGGTTTTGCTGCATCTTGGAAGATACAAGTTTAGGTTTTTGAAGAGTTTAAAAACAACATAACATGATGAATTTTGTTCACTTGCGGTAAAGTATTGCATAGGTAAACAGGGTTAACCTTCAGCAGTATCTCTTCAGCCTGTGTGCAGGACTGTTTTGCATGTATACTTGGGTTCCGGAGCTGTTGTAGCCAGCAGCACCCCCGTGTCAAATTGTCCACTGTAGTGTGTTGTCTCATCCTGTGCTGAACCATTACGCAACTCCCATTCTAAGAGCCAGCGTGGTGTAGTGGTCAAGAGCAGCAGTCTCTGATCTGCGGAACCAGGTTTGATTCTCCACTCCTCCTCCACATGAAACCTGCTGGGTGACCTTGGGCCAGTCACAGTTCCCTCATAACTCTCTCAGCCCCATCTACTTCACAAGGGTCCTGTTGTGGGGAGAGGAAGGGAAAGGTGATTGCATGCCTCTTTGAGACTCCCTAAGGTAGAGAAAAGCGAGGTATAAAAAACCTACTTCTTCTTCTGCATCCTTTGTTCACGGGCTGGGAAAGTGCATTGTGCTTTGTCACAACGTTGAGTCATTGATACTTTAAGGCCAGGGGGAACTTGGTTGAGGGGGTGGGCATCCCTCTTCCCTCCTGGCTGTCTCTCCTCCAGTGGCCTGGACCCCAGTATTGTGGTACTGTTGAAATTTAATAAGCTGATTGACATTGGAGCTAACTACTGCACAGTATTTTAGGGTTTTATTGTTTTAAACTGTTTTTAATGGTTGTTGCCATGTTATTATAGTAAAATTGTTGTAAACTGCCCTGAGCACACCCGCGGGGAGGGTGGTATATAAATCAAATAAATAGATAAACAAACTTGGGGTTTCTTGTTCAAGAGCAGCTCCTTTTCCCACCTGAGAACCTGTGGTTCACTCTCTTTGTATGACACATGTGGCAGAATTAAACTTCACCTACAAGGGTCTGTGTAAAAAAAACCACAGCGCCACAAGCCAGATGTTTACAGTCTGTGAATATTCAGAGGTTAAGCTAATAGTGCCTTCATAGTTAGGCACAAGGCTGCAGACCAGCTGTTTGGTCTGCGTGCACGAAGCATGCCTTTTCGTATCTTGAGAACAGCAGTCCGCAGGACAAAAGAGCCGCTTTTTGTGGATTCCTGGAAATCTCATAGAGAAAGTCTAGTGATTTCCCACCATGGTGGACAGGAGGAGTCCCGGATTTAATTAAAGAGCTCTGTTCATTATAGGTGAAAGGTTTCTTGGCGGGGAAGAGAAGAGAATTTGGAGCAGACTTGGGAAGAAGACCGAATAGGAAAGTTACTTCTTTTCCTCTTGTATGAAATCGGTGTTCTGATGCTCTGTTTGCACCAGCATAAAAGCCCAACAGCCCATGTTTATCAGGGATACTCTGGTTTCTCTTCAGATCGTATAAATCTTCCATATTTATCAGGCACCTGCCTTGTTCTGAATTACTCAACCCAGTGAGATTCTCAAGGTGTCCCTTCCGCCCACGGGAATTTGGAGCAGGAAAAGCGGAATGTTTTACAAGACAAAAATAGCAAGTCTGGAGTCCAGAAGAACTTAACATGTATCTCTCTCATTCTTATTCTGGAGGTGGCAGTGAAAAGGTATCCTATTTAAGCTGGAGTTGGGGTAGGGAATGGAATGGAATAAAACTGGAGAGAGGGGTGGAACTCCTCATTAGGGTCTAGCAGCTTGGGACCTCGGTTTTGTTGGTTAAACCCCACACCCCCTTGGTAAAACAAGATGACTGTGAGGCCGGTTCGGCTGCTGCAGGAGCCACATCCTTAGTCCGTCTCTTGTGTGTTCCCTGGAAGCCCTCCTCTGGGAAGACCCATTGAAGGCTCTGTAGGTGTTACTTGGAAATAATTTATCTGTGGATGTTGTGACCTTCCACTGGAAATTTCCACTTCTGACCAGTCAGTTATATTCCACACCTCTGTCTCCTTTTGGGTTGTCGTTCCAGCCAAACTGAAATTAGTATAATAATAATGACTGTGTACCATCGAGCCATGGCTGGCTCACAGCGACCCCAGGACCCAGAGACGAGCGGAGGTGGTTTGCCTGGACTTGTGGTCTCCCATCCAAGTACTGTCCAGGGCCAACCCTGCTTAGCTTCCAAGACTGGATGAGGCTGGGCTAGCCTGGGCCATCAGGCTGCTCAATTGAAATTACCCCATTTTAAAAGCTTACAGGTGGCTGGATTCTACTCCAGTCACAGCCGGGTTCTGCACATGCTTACATTGATGAGCTCTGTCAAATAAAATGAATGGCAAATGCATCGGCAGCTTTCTTTTGTTTCTCGCCCCCCCCCCCCCCCCAACAGCCAGCTTTCTGTACCATGAGCTTGTTCCTGAAATCTGTGCTCCACACATTGATTTCTAACTGAAGAATGGAAGAGTGTGTGTGTGTGTGTCTTCCGCAAACCCCATACTGAGTCATATCCATTATGGCAATGAAATATTATCCACATTCAGCAAACAAGAAGGTACGTTCCAGGTCGCTGAGCAGAAACGTTTGGTTTCTGTTTCCAGGTGAACTAACTATTATTGAAATAGTTTATGGAGATTGAGATATTGATCACTTTCATGCTAACCGTGGCTCAAGGGGAGAGCGAGAGAGGGGAGGGGGCTTTCGATTCTTTGGAAGACACCGTTTCATTGGAGTCAGGGGGGGGAATTGTGGGGGGGGGGGGGCGGTTTATTGCCTCTCCGGCTTTATTGCTGGAAGAGAAGGGTATCTTGGCTTCATTTTTATGACAGTATAATTATACTTCAGAAATGCACTTGATTACTCTGTGTAGCAGAATTGTTCCAGTGCATTGCCTAGGCCAATACTGCTATACAAACAACTTTTCAGTCAATTGAGTTGGGTAAAAAATCAATACTTTTATAGCAATATTTCTAGGGAGAACTTGCTGAATCTAAATGTTTAGTGTGTGTGTGTGTGTGTGTGTGTCCTTTTGTTTGTTTGTTTAAAGAAAAGGTGATTTATAGCTGTGTGGCTTCCAGTTAAGCTTATTTCTTAGACTTTTTTTTTAAATGAAGGAAAGGTGAGCCATTGTGCTCCTGGTCAGGTAGTCCAGGGGCTGTTCCCGCACAGATGTTTTGGCTTCCTTACTGTGGCAGGTGTGGAAAGCATCTCCATTATGTCATCTCTATCTGTCCTCGTTCCCCCTGGCTTTGCTGAAAACACTTTGCAGAGTGTTGGACTGGGTGGGCCACTGGCCTAATCCAACATTGGCTTCTCTTGAGTTTTTATGTTCTTATGATCATAGTCAGAATACCTTTGGATGGTTTGGACCGGGAAAGGATGCCTTTTTGCAGGTCCTGCCCATATCAGCACAGTTTTCCTGACCTCAGCCTCATCAGCTGCCATTTCACCGGCCCATTTCCCCTAATCATCAGAAGGCTTTTGGGGGGGCTTAAAAATGGTAGTTGACAGGTCACTATAGCGCAATAAGGTTAAAGTGACCTATTGCAAAAATGTACTGGCTCCCAGCTTTCATTTTAACAAGTAAGTCTGTGGGCAAGCCTCACTTTTCCCCTTATAACATCGCAATGAAAAGGCTAGAGGGCTACTTTTAAAACGAAACCTGGAACCTAGCAGATAGTTGTATTGTATGCTATAGCGGTCTAACAATTTCTGAGTTCTTTTTAAAAAAAGCCCTCTGGAGTCATGCTGCAGGGATCTGAGGCAATGAACATGCAGGGGGAAACTGCTGTGTAGATTCTCCGTTGCCACTGCCTCTTCGTTCCCACAAGTCGCAATAGCTGCATGGAAGAATCACTTCCATCCAAATGCAGCACAGGTGAACCCCTGAATTAGCAAAGCAACGGTGAGAAATTATGTGTGCGTGTAGCCAGTTGATGGCGGGTCGGCGTTCAAATCCCAAATCGGCTACGAGGTTCACTGGGTGACCTTGGGCCAAGCAGCCTCGCCTCACACGGTTATCGTGAGGATAAGATAAAGGCGACAGAAAGTCACGGGCCTTGCCCTGAGCGCCTTGGAGGAAAGGTGGAATAAAAAACAGTTAAGAAGTGAGTGTCCTTCAGGTGATGCTCCCAGTCCCCAAAGTTGTTCTAGACATTGCAAGCCTCCCCCTCCCCGATCACAAATTTTGTAGGACACAGCATCCACCTTGCAATGAGCTCCCCCTGTCTGCCAGCAACCGCCCCCCCCCCCCCCCGTACCCTGAAACCTACAAACTCCTGTACATTACGAGCTGTGTGCCATTCCCGCTGGAGAGGAGGGTGCCGGACTGTTTTTAGCATTCCATCCAATACAGTTATGGGGTGGATTTATTACTCTGCCTATTTTAAAACAAGTTACACACACACACAGACACGCACACATCCACATAACCTCAAATATTTTCTGAAAGCAGGTATGATGGAGCATACAGGCTCTTGGCTATATATTGGAAAATATTTGTATACCACAGCATCTAGGGTATTTACTTAAATTGCTTTTTTGAAAAATAATTCACTGGGAACTCCAAATGGCACTGGAAGTGGGTTTCCTTCCTGCCACATTTTTTAACTCCATTGCTGGTTCACAGTTGCTCTGAGAGATGGCGTCGGTGCAAAACCGCTTCCCCGTTTTCCTGTGAAATATGTTAACGGCGTGATTTATAAGGCCGCGTGCCCCGTCTAACGTTTGTGGCTGAACAGGAGCGGCGTTCAATTATTTAGAACCAAAACACCTTATTAGTATCATATAAAATTGTGTCACTGGTAAATAACACATAATATTTCTCCCGCGAATGGCATCATCTGAACGTTCATAAAATCTTCCCGCATATTTCTCCATGCAAGTCCATGTGGCGTGCCTGGCTGCGGTGATCTGCCTCAGTCTGTATCTGAGTGAAACCCCTTCTAGTACAGCGTTTGGTTTCCAAAACCAGCCAGCTGTATGCCTGAGGGGAATGCAGAGGCGGAAGCCTGCTGTGTTATCTGTCCCTGCCCTTTGCTGCCTCTGAACATGGAGGTTCTACTTAGTTATCATAGCCAGGAATATCTTATCCACAAGCCAGAACACAGACTGAAAACAAAAATCTCTTTGGATTTATGCCTGTTGAGAACTCATTGAAAGTGGTTGTGTTAGAAGGGACAGTGTAGAATCGTAGAATCACAGAGCTGGAAGGGGCCACCCAGGCCATCGAGTCCCACCCCCTGCTCAATGCAGGATCAGCCTAGACTAGCATCCCTGGCAAGGGTTTGTCCAGCCGCTGCTTAAAGATGGCCAGCGAGGGGGAGCTCACCACCTCCCTAGGCAGCTGATTCCACTGTGGCACAACTCTTACTGTGAAAAAAGTTTTCCCTAATATCCAGCTGGAACCTTCCCGCCCTTAATTTAAACCCATTCTTGCAAGTCCTGTCCTCTGCTGCCAATAGAAACAGCTCCCTATTCTCCTCTGTGCCAGTCCTTCAAAGACTTCAAGAGAGCATCATGTTCCCCCCCCCCTTCAACCTCCTCTTCTCCAGACTAAAGATTCACTCAACTTGGCGACCTCTGCAGCTTGGCACCCAGGGCGCCCACCCAACCCAACCCACCTCTACAGTTGGCCCTGAATGTGTATAATTTACATATGGTGGCCAGGGGTCATTCCATAGAAAAAGAAAAGCAGGAGCTCATTAGCATACCTGTTATTAGCACAACTCATTAGCATATGCCATGCCCCCTGACATCACCAGAAGTGTGTCAGAAGGGGAAGCAAATGGGGGGGGGGAGGCATCTTCAAAAGCCTCCCCTTTCCTTCCCCAGCCAGTCTGCTGGGGAAGGGAAGGGGAGGCTTTTGAAGATGCCTCCCCCCCTTTTGCTTTCCCAGCCGGCCTGCCTGCCAAGGCAGGCTAGAGGGGAAGCAAAGAGAGAAGGGGTTTAAAGTTTAAACCCCTTCTCTCAAGAGTCGTGCCACAGCAGGCAGGCAGAGGAAGCCAGGAGGAGGCATTTAAATACCTCTCTGCACCCCCCCCTGCCCTTCCTAGCCTGAGCGCCTCGGCTAGCAGGTGAGCTAGGAACGGGGGGGGGGGCTCTGCAGGGCTTCTTCCTTCTCTCTAGCATCGTGCTGCAGTGGTGGCGCAACTCTAGAGAGAAGGAGTGCAGGGGTGGGGCTTGCCGCCGCCATTTGTGCCAGATCCTGAGCTCCTGGAGCGGCGCTCCAGCTCACTCCGGTGCCAAATGACCCCTGACAGTGCCCATGGTGGCTTTGAAAGAGAATTAGATGAAGTTTTGAAGGGTAAGTCTCTCACCCAATGAGACGATGTACCTCTGAGGGTCAGGGGCCAGGAACAAACACAACATAGGAAAGCCCTCTACAGCTAGTTTTAGCACAGAAGACTCATCCAGGTGTGCCTTTTTTGGACTCACCCAGTAGAGCAGATCTTACATTGGTGCATTCTTAGGCTGGTTTAGCAAATCTGGAGTGTGTGTTGTTCTAAGTTTTTGTGTCTGGGGCACTGCACCATCAAGCTCCCCCCCCCCCCCCCAGGTGTTTTCCTTTGCCCATTGTTACCCTCTCAGTTTTGGCTAACGATTGCTGTAGCTGCAGCTGGGCTACAGCCCCACCGAATTCCAGTGGACAATCGTTACGGGTTAACCAAGACTGACCGGTGATTGCAGCTCGCTTTTCTCCACTGACCCTGGGCTGTCAGCCGGCCAGCTTGTAAAATCTGTTATGCACAAAAGTGCATAAAATGAAGACGGAGGGCCTCCCCCCCCCAGCCCTGACAAACAAACCCTCCTCCTGCTGAACTGGCACAGCGAGGGAAGTAAATAAATGAACGGACAGCAATCACAGCCTAGTTGATGAAACTGTTCAATTAAAGCACAGACATTTACATGGTGTAATTTCCCCAAATTGCCGATGAGCCCCTTTAGACACAACCAGTGTTCAAATTGATTTCAGCATTGATTTTGGCTGAAGCTGATAAATTTCTGCTTGTTAGTTAAAGTAATTTTGCAGAAGACTTTGTACTGCAGTATTGAAGTGTTCATTTAGCTGATGGTTAAAAGAGGAGTTATTTACCGAGGGCTGCACTGTTTTGTTCTGAGAACGGAGCAATTCCCCAATCATCTTTTACTTTTACTTTTAATTTTTTAAGCTTCAGTATCCCAATCAATAGGTGACTGAAACTGATTAAAACTTATCCAACCAGCTGCCGGTGGCAGTTTAATTAGAAACTGGTTGATTCTTAAATTAAAACTGGTAGGGTTGTTTTTGTGTGTGTGTCTTTTGTGCCCTCCTCCTCTTGAAGATTCAGCAAAAAGTTAAGTTGCTCTTGATTAAAAATAAGCCAAGTGTTTAATAAAGATCAAAGAAAGACTGCTGCTCCAAACAGTGGAAGGGACTTTATCCGGGACCCTTGACCACCCCAACGTTTGCTGACTAAATTAGGACGCTCTTGGGCTGTCTTGATGAGGTCAAGTGAAAAAATGGTCACACGGATTGGCCATTAGTAACCTGTGTCCTGATTGGCTTTTTTTCCCGGGCACTATAAGGACAAGCAGAAGTGTAGTTTCTAAAGTCTGCAGTCTGCTTTTAGGCAGACAGTTGCTTTTCTGGTTTCCAAGAGAACCAGGGTAGTCATGGAAGCAAATCTGTTCACAAAAATGGGAAGTTCTAGTTTAGTGGAAGAGGGAGAAGAATTCTCTCTCTCTCTCAGAACAGATGGAAATCTTTTTCTCAGCAGTCTTCCCATCTTCCATTAGCAATCCTTTTAATCATTTTGTAGTCTAAGAGCCCTGCAGCTTCCCTGTCTGGGTTCCTGTTTCTGATGTATTTAAATAAATTTTAAATACTTACATGGAACAGCTTTCTTAAACCAGTGAGGAAGACAACCCACCCTTTAGAGTTTTTTTAAAAAAAATATGTAAAACTGAACTGTTTAACATGCTCTTGGTGATCCCTTATTAGGAGATAACTTTGTTATCAGTAATTTTGGGGTCGAGTTCTGTGTGGGGTGTTTTTAAATTTATGGATTTGTTGGTTTTGTGTAAGTTGCTTTGAGTCTTGCAGTGAGGGAGAAAAGCACAGTGTAATCAATAAGATCCTTCTCAGAGTTCAGACAAGGTATGCCCCCAAATATTGTCATAATTTGGTTTTGGGATTTCTATCCATAGTGATTCTGGGAGGGTGCGGCAGATTTTCCTCTTAAGTCTTCTTGTTTACAGAGCCATTCCACCCCCGGTATTTCCTTCTCTGTCCTTCCTGTATAGCTTATATCCAGGGATAGCTAAATCCCTTTTCGTTTCCCTGCTTCTCCAGATTTCTGAAATACCCATGTTCTCACTTAACACCAAACCCTCCAGACCTCCCACAGTTCAAAGGCTTCTTACATTTGCATCAGTGTACCTAGGGCCTGAGTTTGGGTCTTTTAGAAATAAAATTAACTAAAAAGTCTGCACACTTCCTTATCCAACCACCTGACCACTCGGCACGCTAAAGAAACCCGCCCCTATGGCGTCGACCTCACAACAGCACCTCAAGTGGGAGGGTATGTTTTTTATCCAGGGTGGTAGTATGCTATCGAAACAGGAGGGGCAAAAAGTGACCTTCTGCCCCAGCTTCCTCACTGGGCTGTGAGCTGGCCGGGGAAGTCTGGGAGAAAGTACCCCCGCATTTACGGGGCGGTAAACTGTCCCACCATACTTCTCTATCAGAATAAGCATGTCTATGATGTTGCTCCGCTATGCCTATATTTAGAATCAGCTCCGAAATCTGTTGAACCTGTTATGTATAGGTTCAGTTGACTTCTCAGATCAAGAACCTCACACCCTGTGGGGTTGGGAGACATGTCTTCCCAAACACACACACACCCTGGCCTCTGTGCTCCTTTCCCCCCAAGTCCTTTTCTTTCTGTGCCCTGGCTATTGGCCCTATTCCTGGGGACAGAATCCTTCCCCAAAGTGTGCTCATTGCCTGCTTTGAAACCATGGGTCTCTTGACAGCTGCTCAAGACGTCATTGGGTGCATGTTTACGTGGCCCCACTTTCTTCTTGGATTTACTGCCTCCCGGACTATGTGGATTTCTTTCATCAGTCTTGGATTCTCTGTTGGATCTCAGGGTTCTGTCTCATGCACTGCCTCCTCTCTAGTGCTTCCACCTGAGCTGGGTGCTTAGAACGATCCTCTTGCCTAGGTCACTTCGTTTCCCTACTGCCATCATGCTCGGTATGTTTCCCCTTTAGTAAGCCTGGTTTCTGATTTTAATTCCATTGGGGCTCTTTATGCATTCCTTGACCACTTGCTGAAGTGCTTCCTTAGCCAGTTGGAAGGCTCTCGCCACTGGCTTGTGGGCCCTTGCTGGAATCAGTGTTTTAGGGTTTGCAGTGTTCCCTCTAAGCTGAGTTAGTGTGAGCTAGCTCAGATTTTTTAGCCTCTGGCTCACACATTTTTGTCCTAGTTCAGGAAGGATGGCTCCAGAGCGAACTAACTTATGCAGCAGACGAATCGCTCACTCACAACTTTAATGCCAGTAGCTCACAAAGTAGAATTTTTGCTCACAAGACTCCACGTCTTAGAGGGAGCATTGGTATCAGTTTGGGGAAAATCCCTGAGAGGACAGCTTCCCAGGACACTTAGCTTCAACTCATCTTAAAATCCAAGCCAGCTTTACAGTTGAGAGGCGATGTGGTTACTGTATGTTAGGTTTCGGAGGCCGCTTTGGGAGGATCCGGGTTCTGTTTAAAGACCAAAGCTCTATTTACATGGGCACGTCTAGAAAACATTTGGAATCATGTTCCAGCTAGGCTTACTTTTAATGTGAATCAGACAGCACCAACTAGAGCAAATAACAAATTTGGTCACCGGCTCTAACTTATCTTTCTAATCAGAAGGAAATTCCAAAGGAATTATATCATTGTTATGTTTAACATATGCTTTATAGTTAAATGATACATTTTTAAACTATATTTACTATTTTTATGTCCTCAATCTGAGGAAGATCTGTATGAACCTTTTAATGGTTGATGAGGTTATTGAATTATTTCTTTTCTATTTCCTATTTTCTTGTTAAAATTGAATAAATTAAAAAAGAAAAGGAAAACATTTGTCCCTGATCGTGCGCAGTAACAGTGGTGTGGTGGAAATGAAGAATCTCCGGTAGGCTGACTTGAGAGTTTTGAGCTGCTTCACACAGCATTTTAAAAAAAGTGTGAGGAGTTCTGGTCAATTCCGCTGCACGTTGTGCTGGACATCCATTTGCCGGAGGCACGTGTGTGCGTTACTGCGAGGGGACGTTAAAAAGGCGGTTCTGTGCTTGCAGTCTGAAACGGACAGTCGTTCTGTTGCTGCCTCAGAACTTGTCCACACTTCCAGATTCTCTATGTGTGGAGCGCAATGAAGTCATTGGAAGAGTTTTCGTTTTAGAGACAAACGTTTTGTCTGTCAGCCAGGGGGGGCCTTCAAGTTAATAACAAATCATTCTGTGGTCATCATTCAAGCATCTGTGGTGGGATTTTGGATCGGAGCAAGATTGGCAGAGTTTGCGGCTTTGAATGAGCCCAGTCCCAATCAACGCTGCTCTTTATTATCACTGCTCACTTCTAAATTCCCTCTTTTTAGCAGCCGGCGAGCCAGGGTAATGGGTTTGCCTATTACAGGAGGCAACAGCAGTCACAGTGCTAATTTCCTGGAAACCATCTGAATTGCTTCCTTTTTAGATGGCTGTTTCAGTATGTGAAAACATCATCATTAAAAAAATTCCCCAACTCTGGCTGTTAGCACAGAACAGAGTGCTCAGTCTCACACGCGCCTCAAAAAAGAAGGGCTCGAAACCAAATCTGTGTGCGATTTTGTGACTTGCCGCATTTCGTTTGCAGCTGGTGACCTCCCTGTCATTGCACAATGTATAATGTTTAGAGAAACTGAACTTACTGTTGGGTGAATATGTGACAAATGGTTTTTTCAACATCAGTGCTCCATTTGTTTGGTCTTTTTCAATTCAGGAGTTGTTACGGGGGAGATTTATCACAGAGTAACATGCTAGGGTGTGAAGTCAATAGCTGCTTTATTGTGATGTTGCATCCAACAATAGAAAGAATGCAAATGGGGACCCCCAAGGACTTGTGGAGAGCACCTTATTTTCCCCTCCACCCCACTGTTTCCTCCTTATTTCCTCCTGGCAGCCTCCCTGTCCTCTTCCCTTTCCCTGTTTCCTTCTTCCTTTCTACCCACCAACCCTTCCTGCCCCCCCCCAGTCTTCAGTTTTATTTCTTATTTAGAGAAAAAGAAGAGAAGAAGAGATTGGATTTATACCCCACCCTTCACTCAGAGTGGCTTACAATCGCCTTTCCCTTCCCCTCCTCTCCTCACACCAGACACCCTGTGTGGTAGGTGGGGCTAATAAAGCTCCTTCGAGGACTGCTCTTGAGAGAACAGCTCTGAGAGAACTTGTGACTGGCCCAGGGTCACACCAGCAGATGCATGTGGAGGAGTAGGGAATCAGACCTGGTTCTCCCAGATTAGAGTCCGTGCTTCTAACCACTCCACCAAACTTTTTCTCTTTATTTAATTTGTTTAATTCATTTACATTCTGCCTCCTGATGGGGACCAAAAATAGCTTATATTGTTCTGCTCCTCTCCGTTTTATCCTCACAAGAACCCTGTGAGGTCGGTTACATTTAAAGTGAGTGGCTGTCCCAAAGTCACCCATTCATGGCAGAGTGGGGATCTGAATACGGGTCTTGCAGATCCTAATCTAATAATATGGTTATACTATACCACTCTGGCTGTCACGGGGTGGCTGTTGTTGAATAGTAATGAGTTGTTAGGTGGCTGTTGCTAGGCCTGGGTGAACCATGGAGGTCATGTAGTAGTGAGTCACTTGATAGTTTATACTAGTCCTAGCCCCGGTTAATCTTTCCTCTGGAGCAGAGCAGAGGGAAGCAGGGGTAGCCTCCGAGGTCAAAATCACCCTGGAAAGAGTCCTGCCCACCACCACCCCTGCCTCTTACTGATAGAAGCCAAGGCTAGAAAGCTGTCAATATTGTTGTGGTTACCTAGCAACCCCCATGATAGCCTCTGATGACAATTTAGGAGCAGCAGCAGGTTTTTGAGGGGAGAATAACCCCATTCAACAAGGACCCGCTTTCACATGCACACCAGTTATGTTTCTGGGCAACACAAATAACCTGCCCTTTCTGAACAAATCTTCGGTGAGCTTTCCCCGCCGCTTCCTTCTTATTCTGTTTATGGCGTAGTTCTTTGTTTGCTTCTGTATATGGCAGAAATCTCAACCCCTTCCTTGAGTCTTAAAGTCCCAAGTTCCCTGTCTCTTAACCAAGAAGGAGGAGGGGGCAGAACAGTTTCCCTGGGGAGGGGGGTAAACATTGTTAGCCAAGAATCTCTTGTGGTGTTTCTTCTTGTGCTTTGGGGGGGGGGGGCTCCTGTAAGAGTGTGGAGTTGTTTTTTTTAAGATTTCTGGACGATTCATTTCCAAATGGCTCAGTCCTCGTCTCCCTTGAAGTTCTCATTGTTTGTGGCTCCTGAGCTGTATGTTGAGTCTGAGATCTGAAGTTATGAAATACTGTTTGGAAGGCTCTTCTTCGCCATCTTCCCTGCTGCGACTGGTGTTCCGGGGTTTCTTCTTCTGGGAACTGAACTTGCTAGTGCTGTGTATAAATAACCCATTCCGCAAAGACCTTTGGGAGGAAAGGCTGAAGGTTTTGCTCAAATGATGTGTGCCGAACTCTGATTATCAAGTTTGTCTTTTCATGCCTGAAATAGGCATTTTACCAGATCTGGGCACATTGCCCTTGGAATAAGTCTCTTCAGGGAAGGACTTGGGTTTTCCCAGTGGTAGAAACTCACAGCCGCGCAAGAAGGATTTTTCCCACATCGTTCTCTGCAGAGCTTTGGATGGCTCGGGTTATAGGTCATAGTCAAAGCTTAATAAAATATCAGAAGATAGATTAAGATGGGTAGCTGTGTTAGTCTGTCTGTAGCAGCAGAAAAGAGCCAGAGTTCAGGAGCACCTTAAAAGACTAACAAAATACATGGCAGGGGAGGAGCTTTTGTGAGCTCCTGCTCACTTCTTCAGATATGAAAAGAGTCAGAGTCCAGGAGCACCTTGAAGCCTAATAAAATTTGGGACAGGAAAGGAGCTTTCGTGAGTCACTGCTCACGTCTTCGGATACAGCTAGAATGGGAGTCGGTCTGTCCACTCTCCAAGATATAAGGACAGATGGACTCTCCTTCTAGCTGTCCCAAAAACCCTGCCCCAAATTCTGTTTGGCTTTAAGGTGCTCCTAGACGCTGGCTGTTTTCTACACTCTCCAAGATATTTGACAAAACTGTGACAGCCCTGCTTAAAAACTGTACTTTGTGAACAGAAGTCTCTGTCACAAACGCTACCAGTGACAGTTCAGCAAAAGAGTTCTGCATTTTGGCTGCCTGCTGAGCAGTGTCAGAAGGGACATCTTTCCTGAAGGTTGTTTATCCTGGTGTCGCAGTTTGTAGGGGGAGAACATTCCACCAGATGCCAAATTTTTCCACCAACCCAGCCCACTTCTGTCTGCTCAAGTCAGAAAAGGAGCCCCTATCTGGTGCTGTGGGCCGTACCCAAGTCTCAGGAGCTCATCCTGTCGAGGTTTAGGAAGCTATGTGATATCAGTTGGTACAGGAGTGCTTCTACAGGTAGAATTTTCCTGGCTTGAAGTATCTGGCCAGAAGATGTGCCTGCAATAGCAGAGGGACTCTTTTGTCGAGGTGGGGTCTTATTGTTGGTCACCTCGAGATTAGACTGCTGTAACGCTCTCTACATGGGGCTGCCCTTGTCGCAAATTCGGAAGCTCAGCTAGTGCAGAATGCTACGGCAAGGCTTTTGATGGACCTCCCCATGCGGGAGCACATCCAGCCTGTGCTAAGGATGGCACTGGCTGCCAATAGCATACCAAATTTGCTTCAAGGTGCTGGTTCTTACCTTTAAAACCCTGTATGGCCAGGGCTCAACATACCTGAGGGACCACCTTTCCATATATATACCCCAGAGAGCACTACAGTTGGGGTCTCAAAATCGATTGGCCCTCCCGGGTCCCAAGGATGCCAGGCTGGTTACTACCGGGACCTTTTCAGTGGCGGCTCCACTCTGGTGGAATGAGCTCCCAGAAGAGATCAGGGGTCTGTGGGATCTTCTGCAGTTCTGCAGGGCCTGTGAGACGGGGCTCTTCCACCAGGCCTTTAACTAAGGAGCTGCCGCCATCACTCTATCAGTGTCGTAATTATAGAGCCCTTGACTTTGACATCTACAGCCTGTGCCGCCGCCTAAATCAGGAAGATCATTGAGCTGAACATCTTGTAAGATCTTTGCCTGCACTCATACAGTACGCCATTGTTAAGTATTTAATTAGCCATCGTTAGCATTATCATCGCTAATGATAATGAATTGTTTTAATTGAATTGTTTTTAGCTGATTTTATGTTGAGCTTAACTGTTATTTGTGTATTATTTTATGTAAGCTGCCCTGAGCCTGCCTCGGCGGGGAGGGTGGGGGTATACATTTAAATACATAAATAAATAAATAAGTTGTATTGCAGTTTTAGGTTGTTGTTTGTTTTTAGTGTTGTGAGAAAACCAGGATAAAATTGTGTGGAATAAATAAACGAGGGTCTTGGAAGAATGGGCTGCAATTGCGCGGCACGTGAATGTGTCCACTCCAGTCATGGGATACTTTTGGGGAGAGAATGGACATGGCTCACTTTTGGTGGTGTTGGGAAGTCACAGCTGACTTACGGCAACCCCTCATGGGGGGTTCAAGGCCAGTGATGAGCAGAGGTGGTTTGCGGGAGGGTGGGGAGGGTTAAATGTGACTAACAAGGATTCCGAGTTGTTATAAATGGAGCAACTTGCTATTCTCATGTAGAAGTGACACATTTGTGTTTCGAGGGACCATGCACGGTATCTTCAATAACTTTCCAAGTGATCCAGCTGACTAGTTGTCTTTAATTAACCAGACTATTCTGTTAAGCTGGCAGCACTTTGGAACAGACCTTTTCTGAAGCAGTGCCAACTTAACGGAATAGTCTGCCAGAGGAAATATGTAGTGACCTAAACTTCCCTCCCTAGATGTTGAAAAATTTACATTAAGGGTGTTTTGAATGGTTGTTGAGTGGGGAGCATGGGCTATTTTGAAAATTCCATGCCGGATGTTTGTGATTATGTTTCTGATTTTTATATCTTTAGCTTTTATGTCTGTAGAGAGCCATTTTGGTGTAGTAGTTCCAGTGCTTTCTCTAAGTTGAGTTAGTGTGAGCTAGCTCACAGTTTTTTAGCCTCCGGCTCACACATTTTAGCTCAGGAAGGATGGCTCCAGAGCAAACTAATTCATGCAGCAGCCAAATTGCTTGCTCACAACTTTAATGCCAGTAGCTCACAAAGTAGAATTTTTGCTCACAAGACTCCACAGCTTAGAGGGAGCGTCTGGGAGAAACGGGATTGATTCCCCACTCCTCCACATGCAGCTGCTGGTGTGGCACTGGCTCAGTGACAAATTCTTTCAGAGCCATTCTCTCAAGGGCCGCTCTTGAGAGAGCTCTCTCAGCCCCACCTACCTCCCAGGGTATCTGTGGTGGGGAGGGGAAGGGAAAGGAGATTGTAAGCCGCTTTGAGACTCCTTCAGGTACTGAAGGGTGGGGTATAAATCCAATCTCCTCCTCCTCCTCCTCCTTCTGTAATTCTAAAGGATGCTTGAGCACTTGCAGGTTCAGCTCAGGCCCTATTCTCCAGTTGAGAACAGAGACCCAATTTTTCAGTCAGCGGTTCAGTAGTTCATCAGTCCATTGGTTTGCGTTTGGCAGGTTGTTTCAGTGTATTCCTTCCTAACTATGCCGGAGTGCTTCTGATTGGTCACTGAAGATCTGATTGGCTATGGTGATTTAAATAGTGTTGTTTCATGAGCATTTGCTACCACAGTGCTGGTTTGGTTCTCCCACACACTCCTGTTTCCTGGCGTACTTTTTAAGATTCCTTCTCCCCCGCCCTTGGACTTCTTCTGTGTGTGTCTGAGTGTGGCTGTGATTCCACCTTCCGTGGCAGCCATGTTGTGGTTACAGCTGCAGCCCTCCCAGAATTCCAAAGGTGCCCACAGGCTCAAAAAGGGTGGTGATCACAGAAATAGGCAGTAATGTGCAATTGGCTTTTCACGTATGCGCATTCTTACATGGCCCAAATGAGTTCTTCTGTTCCCAGCATCCTTGTGGAGAAACTGCTCCGTTCAGCATGCAGTTGTTTAAAAGGGAACTAGATTACTGGCAAATCATATAAATTAGTCATCTTAATAAATGCTGCATTTCACTCAATTCTGCATTTGTCTTAGGGGTTCTTAGTGGTGCTAATGTCCACCCATCGGTTTGAATTGGCAGCCACTTTGCACGTGCCACTGAGGAAATTGTGTTTCACTGTATCTGAAGAAATGTGCTTGCATGTGGGAGCTCATGCCTTGAATAAAACTTTGTTGGTCTGAAAGGTGCCACTGGACTCCCAACCAATGTTCCCTCTAGGCTGAGTCAGTGGGAGCTAGCTCACAGTTCTTTAGCCTCTGGATCACAGATTTTTGTCTTCGCTCAGGAAGGAGGGCTCCAGAGCAGACTCATTTATGTAGTTAACAAGTTGCCTGCTCACAGCTTGAATGCCAGAAGCTCACAAAATAGAATTTTTGCTCACAAGACTCCACAGCTTAGAGGGAGCACTGCTCCCAACTTTGTTCTGCTGCTTCAGACCAATATGGCCACCAGCCTGAATCTAAATGAAACAGTGTGCATGCACAGAAAAGCTTAAATACCTTGAATCAAACTTGGTTGGTCTGAAAGGTGCCCCTGGACTCAAAAGTTGTTCTGCTGCTTCAGACCAACATGCCTACCCACCTGAATCTAATTAAGTTGGACAGTTGATCATATTTGCAGCTAAATGCCCAGGATCCTTAGTAATTCTAGAGTGGAAGCTGCTTTGAACACGATGATTAGGCAGCACTGAATATAAAACAAAGTAACAGAAGTACATATTGTTTAAACTTTAAGAAACTCTCCTTGGTTATTTGCTGTTATCTAGTTTTTGCAGGCATGTGAGGCTTTAGTGCCTCTTTTGGAACTTTTAGAACTTTTGGAAATGCAGGAGCTGCCTGTGTGAAAGGCTGTCTTCATGGGACCCTGGGTCAGGGCAGTTGTCCAAAGCGAGGTGGCAAGGGTGTCATGGCTTACCATCTGGGCTTTTTTCTCAGGGAAACGTGCTGGAATGGAGTTCCAGAACCTCTTCAACAAAATTCTTTTTAAAATGTGTAAAAAGTTCATGAGTTTTCAGTATACAGATTGAAAACTTCATTTTCCTCTTGAGAGTTCCAACACCTCTTTAAAACAAAACAAAAAAAAAACCACCCCGAAAACCCTGCTTACCATAGTGTTTCTACTAATAATACCCCTCCACAGGGGGAAGGGGAGTTGCCGTGTATTAAAAATGTGATTAGTTCCTCCAAGGACTTGGGGTATCTTGCGTCATCTTCCCCTCTTTCAGCGTGTCCTCACAACACCGGTGTGAGGTAGGTTGTGCTAGGAATGATGGGCTTAGAACAGGTAAATGGAAGTACTTCTTCACCCAAAGCGTGATTAACACGTGGAACTCACTGCCGCAGGAAGTGGTGGCCGCTACAAGCATGGACAGCTTCAAGAGGGATTGGATGAACATTTGGAGCGGAGGTCCATCAGTGGCAAATAGCCAAAAGGTCTAGATGGAGCACTCTGTCTGGGGCAGTGATGCTCTGTATCCTTAGTGCTTGGGGGAGACAAGAGTGGGAGGGCTTCTGGAGTTCTGGCCTCACTGGTGAACCTCCTGGTGGCCTCTGGGTTTTGGCCACTATGTGACACAGAGCGTTGGACTGGAGGGGCCTTTGGCCTGATCCAGCAGGGTTTCTCTCATGTTCTTATCCCAAGGTCACCCAGCAGACATCATCATGGCTCAGTGCCGGTAACAGCCTGAGTCTCTGCAGTCCTCATCTGGCATCTTAACCACTACCATACCCATTAACTAATGGTTGCTTTTAGTTGTTCTGCAACACACCACTTATTTGCTCAAAACCATAACTCGAATGGCCACTTTCAGGTTTTAGCTTTACTTAGTGTTCAAGGGGGTGGGGGAACTGCTTTCCCCGCAAAGGGACAGGTAATTACTACAGCAGCTACAGCCTAATTTGAAGTGTTAGCTGTTAATTAAAACACTGCCGAGGTGTCCAGTTTCTTTTTGGTGTAACCAAAGCTCCCGTTCCATCTCCATTAATCACTTTACAGTTAACGAGCTGGGTGGGGGGGAGGTCAAGACAATTGAGATGGCGTGGTGGTCAGGAGTAAACAAATTTCCTTTCTTCCAGGTAACGTGCCCCTTGCAGAAGCCAGGGTGCCCTGCTTCTCTGGGCAGGGTATCTATTTTGCCATTCCTTTCTCGGTGATAATTAAATGTTAAATTGCTACTGTCAATGCTCTGTAAACCAAACCAGGTATTTTGCTCTTTACTGGAAATTTAACCCAAACTTCCACGGATGAATTGGCGTGCATCATAATTAAATCATCAAGTCTTCCCCTTTTAATTCACTTGGAAACAGGAGACCACCACCCCCTCCCTTTTTTTTCTCCTTCTTCCATGAGAGGATCGGCTTTCTTGACAAGCTAATTAAGTTGCCAAACTGCCCGGCGCTCAACAGACGTTGAGCAGGCTATCGCAACTGCTTGTTTTCTTATCATTTCTGCTGATCTGAAAGTCAAAATGTTTTGCCACTGTTGGTTTGTCCATAGTTACCTCCTGGTTCACGTTACCCTCCTCTGTTTATTGACTCTGCCTCCCACAGTTAGCCTCTCCGTTGCCATTTCAGTGAAGTTTCCTCCTTGCCATTCTTGAATGGTGTTGAGGAAAGTATTTACTCATTGGGTGTGGGGGGGGAATACTCCTTTTAAAAATTTGTCGTTGATACAAGACTTCTTGAGAACAGTGTGGTTTTTTAAAGTCCTTTTTTGCAAATGAAAAACAAAACCACTTTGGGGTCAGGAAGCCATTTTTCTCGAGGCCAGTTTGGCCAGGGATCCTGGAGGTTTTTTGTCATCTTCTGGGCATGGAGCAGGGGCCACTGCAGGTGTGGAGGAGGAGGTATTTGTGAATTTCCTGCATTGTGCAGGGGGCTGGACTAGATGACTCTGGAGGTCCCTTTCAACTCTGATTCTACCGAAACCGAAAGAACAGACTGAAACTGAATCTAGGCAAGACTGAGGTGATGTTAGTAGGAAAGGTGAATGCTCCATTATGGGACTGATGTGCCAGCTCTGGACTGACGCCTCTGTCTGAACGAGCTTTGCTTTTAGAGGAACAAATTGGCATTGTCGCTTTCGTTATCTCTAATTTGAAAAATGGCCTTACCTTTCTGACTTTGTAAAATTAACTGTGCTGCGCTGGATTGCTGTGATGCTTGCCCTGTGTTGCCCTGACCAGGATGGCCCAGGCCAGCCCGATCTTGTGGAAGCTAAGCTGGGTCGGCCCTGGTGAGTACGTGGATGGGAGACCACCAAGGAAGTCCAGGGTTGCTACTCAGAGGCCGGCAATGGCAACCCACCTCTGAACATCTCTTGCCTTGGAAACCCTACGGTGCTGCCATAAATCAGCTGCGACTTGACAGCACTTCCCACCACCACCTTAAGAACATGAGAGAACATAAGAGAAGCCAATGTTGGATCAGGCCAATGGCCCATCCAGTCCAACACTCTGTGTCACACAGTGGCCAAAACTACCAGGGGCCCTCAGGAGGTCCAGCCAGAGGGGCCAGCACACTACAAGCCCTCCCACTGTTGCCCCCCTCCCAGCACCAAGAAGACAGAGCATCACTGTCTGAGAGTTCCTTCATGTGGGCAGGGGAGGTTTGGTGGGCCTGGTGGCTAGAAGCAACACGGGCCTCACAGTTGCTGCTGTGGGGGCAGGGGAGAAGGGGAGCAGGCTCACCTGCAGGGGCTTCCTTCTCTACATGGAGCTCCCCCCCCCATGCGAGTATCGCGGGTCCCCACTTCTTGTGTTTATCTAATTCCCTCTTGAAGCCATGCTTGTAGCCACCTCCACCTCCTGTGGCCGTGAATTCCATGTGTTAATCACTCTTTGGGTGAAGAAGGACTTCCTTTTATCCATTCTAACCTGACTGCTCAGCAATTTCATGGCGTGCCCCCGAGTTCTTGTATTGTGGGAAAGGGAGAAAAGGACTTCTTTCTCTGCCTGCTCTGTCCCATGCATAATCTTATAAACCTCTTATCATGTCACCCCTCAGTTGCTGTTTCTCCAAGCTAAAGAGCCCCAAGCGCTTTAACCTTTCTGGAACTGGAATTGAAATTTGCTGCACTGCCCACTTCAACTGTTTGTCCCTGGTTTTATTGTATCAGTTTAATGTTTGATATCTATTTATTGAATCAATTTTAGACTGTACTGGAATTTATTGTTGTGACCCGCACTGAGCCCATTTGCAGGAAGGGTAGGATATAGATTGCGATAAATAGATAAATAAATAAATAAATCATCGATGCTGCCCCCCCAGGCTAAGCCTAGCCACTCCTGCAGAGCTACCAGCATTGCTGGGGCTTTTCTTGATCTTCCCCCCTGCCAACTAACCCTCCATGGCAAAAAAACCCTCTAGGAACCTAGCAATTCGAAAGCAAGAAATTGTAAGTAGATAAATAGGTACCGCTTCGGTGGAAGGTAACAGCGTTCTGCGCACCTCGGCGTTTAGTCATGCCGGCCACATGACCACGGAGAAGTCTTCAGACAGCGCTGGCTTGGAAATGGAGATGAGCACCGCCCCCTAGAGTCGGATTCAACTGGCTTTCAAGCAAGGGAAGCCTTTGCCTTTACTATCCTTTGGTGTAGGGTTTGACCTGTTTGCCTTATGTAGAGAACCAAAGGGCATTGTTACCATTTAATGGCCAATACAGTGTTAGAAGATGAGCAAGTGAATGAGCCTTTGATGGTGTAGTGGTTGATGTTTTTAGATCCAGTGCTTGTGTTGTCTGGGAGTGTGTGGCTGCAAAGTTGGCATCTGGGTTTATTGCAAGCTCTGGTTCCTGTGTCCATGTTCAAGTGAGATGTTGCATTATTGTGGGTGAGGAGTTGTTTGCGATTGGGGGGCTTGTCTGTGTGTAAGAAAAGGTTTGCCCCCCAGTAGCTGTGAAAGAGAACTGTCATTATCCAGTACCAGTTGTAAGTCGTTGATGATGCATTGAACTGTTTTGAGCTGAGAGCTATATGTGTGTGAGACTTCTGCACTGACAGCAGTAGATCAGACCTTTGGGTTAAAGCAAAGCTCTTTATTTCTAATACTGGAACAGGTACTCGATGTTTGTTAGAGATACAGAAAAAAGATGACATGGGTTAATATACCTTCAGGCATAGGTGCTTGAACATAAACGTCCAATCAGAGTGCATACAAAAAAGCGGGAAGAAAATGGCAACCATTTGTTCCCACCAAAGGTGGGAAAGTTATAAAAATTCCCTTCTTGCCCTGAGTGACCCAGATGTGCGAACTCTAGGCAAAACATTTGGCCAGTGACAATAAAATAGCCTCCAAGGTTGAAACAACTTTGATAACATACTCCGAGCCTCAAACAGGAGGGGGAGTGAACAGGACGAGTTAGCTTCAGTTGTTTATGTGACGACTAGGAATGTGGCAGGCCATCCTCTCGGGAAGAAAGTAACACTAAGCAGGACAGTTATTTCTACTTCAAGGCAAGCAATAAAACATTGGGTGATAGTGAGGCACAAAGAAACAGAAAGTAACATTAGAGCAACCATAGAACAAGCAGGCTATTGTCAGATTCTGACAATGTGACCCCTAGTGGTGTTCTGTTATTGTCTCTTTCGGCCCTGCCTTGCAAGAGGGTTTCTTTGGGTACCATTCTGGCTCTGTTCATCTGTTTCCTGACTTCCTCAAGTGGATATTTTGTGGTAGATCCCTCAGGAGAGAATCTCAGCGTGTAGGATTGGAACAGTTGCGGCTGTAGCGTAGAGCCTGGCTGTGTGCAGTGGGTCACCTGGTATGTTTAGGATGGTGGTTGGAGTCTGTAGATACGGCTGTTGGTCAGCAGGTTTCCAGGATAAGGGAGCGCCTGTGTGTCCATTTCGCATTTGTACAGTAGTGTCCAGATAATGTATAATAGATTGGCTCATCGTCACTTTGATGGTGGGGTGAAAGTTGTTGAATGCCTGGTGGAATTTGTCCAGGGTTTCTTTTTAAAAATATTTATTTTTCATATTTTATAGTGATGCAGAATTTTAAAAAGAATTAAGGAAAAGAATAGAGAGAGCAACAAAAGCATCATTTTTTAAAACAAATATTAAAGACAAGCATTAATATGAAAATATAAAACATGAAAAGTCATAATAAATTGCTGTAACAGTATAGACAGACTATACAACTATTTCTGCATTATTTTTCATTATTCCCTACCTAGAAGGCTGTGAAGAAAAACATACGGGCCAGAAGAGAATAAAAATTTCTTGTCCTTGTATATAGTTTTAAAATAATGACATAGCAAATCACAATAATAAGGGGAAAACAGAAGATAGTATTCCATATAAAAAGTAATATTTGTATATTAATAAATTAGATATATAACTATAAAAATTACCATTAATTAATAACAATAGCTATGACGCTCGCTATAATTATATGGTTTTTAAATTCTTTATCAGTTTAAAGTCCCTGAATATTATCTCTTCGCTTACAGCTTTATCTATAGCAGGCATAAAAAGCTCTCCAATTGTTCTCAAATTCACTCTTTGATCTTTTATTTATATGATTTTGTCAGTTTTGCCGTAACAGCGTGATCCTCCATTTTATCTCTCCAGTATTAAGATTTGAGGTCCAGGGTTTCTTTATCTTGTGTCCAGACAATAAAGATGTCATCAGCGTATTGCAGGTATAAGAGAGGTACGGGTGGGCAGGAATTTAAGAAGTGTTGCTCCAAGTCAGCCTTGAAGGTGTTAGCATACTGTGGGGCCACGTGGGTGCCCATGTACAGTCCCCTAGAGTACTATTGTACTATTGAACTGAAGGAACAAGTTGTCACCAGATTTGAAGGGGTTATGGGTAAGAACTTAAGGGCAGAGTTTGGTGGCAAAGTCAGCTGTGGTATGGTCAGAAATCATGTTCCCGGTGGCTGGTCATCCGTCTTTGTGTGGGATGTTGATGTCCAGAGATTTCACATCCATGGCGGCTAAAAGAGTAGTCTCTGGAAGGCTGTTCAACTAGTGCATTTTCCTCAGAAAATCTGTGGCGTCACGCACATTGGCTAGGAACGTTGGTGGCAATAGGGTGTTAGAACAGAGTCCATATATCCAAATATCCCCCACGGTGATAGGGCCTACGCCTGAGGCAATGGGGTGTCCTGGGTAGCCAGGTTTGTGTCTTTTGGGTAGAAGATAAAAGGTACCTGGTCGAGGTTCCTGTGGCGTCTCTGGAAGGATTTGTTCCTGAATGTGCAGGGGTACCGTTTTTTCCGCTC
Source organism: Lepidodactylus listeri (assembly GCA_029233225.1). Lineage (NCBI taxonomy): Eukaryota > Metazoa > Chordata > Lepidosauria > Squamata > Gekkonidae > Lepidodactylus > Lepidodactylus listeri. The sequence goes on along the minus strand of JARCFY010000021.1, from coordinate 4,194,070 downwards.
CATAAGATGCGCCTGACCATAAGACGCACCTAGCTCCGCTCGGTGCCGTGGCTCGGGAAAGGTGAGGGGGGTTTAAGACGCACACACTTCCCCCCCCACTTTTTTTGGGAGAAAAAGTGAGTCTTATGGAGCAAAAAATACGGCAATTCCTTTATTATCTTGTTCAGTTCTTGTTTGAATTCCTGCAAGGGATCTGAGTACAGTCGTTTGTATAAATCAGTATTTTGAGAGTTGTCTTGGAGCCTCCTGGATGTAGTCCGATCTATTCATGATGACAGCAGGCTTCCCCTGCGTCTGCCTCTTTAATTGTAATATCTGGATCGTTCCAGAGATCACCCTGGATCAAAAGTTGGGGTGTCCCCACCGGGAGGCCACCTGCCTAAAGTGAGTAGGGGACAAAAGTTGGAGAAAGGCTGATACGGGGCTAGTTTAAATCTCTTTTAGGTTGGGTATTTTAACATTTGACAGTGAACCGATAATGTGATTGAAACTTGATGTTACCCACCTTGAGCCGGTTTTTGGGGACAGCGGGATACAAATGCAAATAAAATAAAATAAAATAATTATCTCATAGAAACGAAAGTTAATGGAGAAGCAGGATTGCTTAAGGTTGGCTTTAGCTTTAGCTGCAAATCTTAAGAAGCTGGACTTACATTTTAAAATGTGGTTGTGATTTTCCTATCCTTCTAACTGGTGCTTTCCCCCCCCAAATGCAGAGCGAGCCACGCCCTCAATGGGAAAATATTGGCAGTAAAGGTAAGCTCTTTCATAAATCTGTATTTTAAAATCATCTTGTCTACATTCTGTGATATGTAATCGTGCAAATTAAATCTGTTTCTATAGTAAAGCAGTACACATTTCCAGGCCAGTGCAAAAATCCCGTCACAGACCCCCCCCTTTTATAACGATGAACCTGGAAGATTTCTCCTTATCCTCTTTCATGGCACTGCTGTACCCTTCCTTCCCCTTGGCCAGTTGCTCACAGAGCACTGAGAACATTTGGGTGCGCTGCAGAAGTGCCATTGCCACTGAAAAACCAACTGACTGTAGTTGGACAGCAGTGTTCAAAGGATGGATAATTGTGGTCGGCAAGGCATGCCGCACTGGCTTGTTCGTTAATACCTCCTGTGTTCCCTGGAGCACATTTTTATTTCTTTCAGCTTCCTGCTAAAATGGAGCATTTCCTCCCCACTTTCTTGTGGGGTCCCTCTCTTCCACTTGTAAAATGTATGGATGTTTGGGTAGGGTTGCCAGCCTCCAGGGTGGTCTCCAGGAATGACAAGTGATTACCAAGACTACAGAGATCGGTTCCCCTGGAGAAAAGGGCTGCTTGGGGGGCTGGACTCTATGGGACTGTACCCCACTGAAGTCCCTCTCCTCCCCAAATGCCATCCTCCCGAAGATCTCCCCCCCCCCACCGTCTCCATGAATTTCCCAACCTGGAGTTGGCAACCATGACTGTTTGGGCAATGACTTTTGCTCTTAATGTTCTAAAAGTCTCCTCCACTTGGATTGATTTTATTTAATTCTTTTTGAAAGGCATTGGGTTCTTGAATGAAAAAATAAAATAAAATCCTTCTGTCAAATAATGAGGAGGAACTGTTCCCCCCTCCAAAAAAACACCCCTTCACAAAGCTTTAAGTACATTCACTACAGCTGTGGTGCTGTCACTGTCCCCACATTGTGCAGGTGTGGTGGAACAGATGTATGGCTGCCCACAGTGTTGTGAGGGTTTGTGGACACTGACCAGACAAATCCTTGAGCGGTGGGTCAGTGGCAGAGCATCTGCTTGGCAGGCAGAAGGTCCCAGGTTCAATCCCCAGCAGCATCTCCAGTTAAAAAGGACCAGGCAGGAGGTGATGGGAAAGACCTCCACCTGAGACCCTGGAGAGCTGTGAAGAGGGGCCATGGCTCAGTGGTAGAGCATCTGCTTGGCAGGCAGAAGGTCCCAGGTTCAATCCCTAGCAGCATCTCCAGTTGAAAAGGACCAGGCAGGAGGTGATGGGAAAGACCTCCACCTGAGACCCTGGAGAGCTGCAAAAAGGGGCTGTGGCTCAGTGGCAGAGCATCTGCTTGACATGCAGGAGGTCCCAGGTTCAATCCCCGGCAGCATCTCCAGTTGAAAAGGACCAGGCAGGAGGTGAGAGTGGCTACCATACTGGCCTTGATGGGCTGATCCAGCGTAAGGCAGCTTCATTTGTGTTCCTGTTTGTATGTATGGTGGAAGGTCAAACTGGTCAGCAGGGCAGGGGCGAAGCAGGGAGGGCAGCCAGTCCTGGAGTCAGCATGCCTCTTTGTAGCAGTTGCTGAGCGGGAGGATGCTGTTGCTGTCATCACCCTTCCTGTGGGCTTCCTCGAGGCAGTTGGTCAGCCGCTGTCTGGACAGAACGCTAGAGGGGGGCGGCTGTTGGTCTGATCCAGCTGGGTTCTTCTTCTCTTCCGAGATCTTTCCCAGTGCTTGCCAGTTCTGAGAGGCCACGCAGCAGTCAGAAGCTCTGCAGGACCGAGCAGAAGGCCCACCAGCTGCCCACCCGTGTCTCTCAGCTCTTGCGTAGTGTGTTATCCACATAGCTGCCTGCTGTGGTGGTTCCTGACTGTAGCAGGGAACAGACCACCTGCTCCCTCCCTCTCTTAGAATCATAAAGTCACAGAGTTGGAAGGGGCCATACAGGCCATCATCCAATCCCCTACTCAATGTAGGATCAGCCTAGAGTATCCCTGAGAAGTGTTTGTCCAGCCAGTGCTTGAAGACTGCCAGAGAGGGAGGGGGAGCTCACCACCTCCCTAGGCCTTGTACAACTCTTGACTGCAAAGAAGTTTGCCAGCCCAGCAGGAATAACGAGACAGACAACAGTCTTGGAATTAAACAAGGGCCACTTTATTAATTTACAAAACATTGCAGCAACGGGATAACCAAACCTAAGCAAGCCAGGAACAGGCAAGGCAGGCGTCATTCCCTGACCTGCCTCCTTGCCCTTGTAGGGCGGGTCACCCCCAGCTCCGGTCTTGAGCCACCGATCTGGCTCGTGCCCGGCAGCCTGGCAAGCTGGTTGCCACCTAGGAACGCCTACCCCTGAAGCCTTAAAACTTGCAGGGAGGCGCCTGACCTAAGAGGTTCCCAGAGGCGATCATCATTCCCTACCCTGGGCCTTAAAACCCGAAGGCAGTTCCTGACGACCTCCTGTTCCCTAACGGGATATGCCATGAGGTGCTCACCAGTTCCGTTTACTTGCTTGCACAACCTGCCAAGTGACCTAATTAAGCCCCCGACCACCACCTATAACCCTTCATCCGCTGTCCTCAGTGCAAGGTAGGGGAAAACATCTCCCCCGTACGGCCAATTGTGGGAGAGGTGAAAAATTCCTACCTGGCCCCATAGGCAACCAGCCAGTGCCTACACTAAGAACAGGGCGGGCGGGTGGGCGAGCACGTGGACCCAAGAGGACGAGCTGAAGCGGGGCTCGGCCTTTTAAACAGGCCGGCCCCGCCCCCCTGGCTGCCGGACGCTGCGCGTCCTCCCTGTTGCTGCCCCGCCCTCCTGCAGCGTGGCAAAGCAGCACCCGGGCGCCATCGGCGTGGCCGGGCGTCCGGGAGCCCAGTTCCCCTAATATCCAGCCAGTACCTTTCCACCCTTAATTTAAACCCATTCCTGCCAGTCCTCTCCTCTGCTGCCCACAGGAAGAGCTCCCTGCCCTCCTCTAAGGGACACGGCCCTTCAAAGAGTTCAAGAGAGCAATCATGTACCCCCCTTCAACCTTCAACCCTTCTCCAGGCTGAACATTCCCAAGAAGTCCCTCAGCCTCTTCTCCTATGGCTTGGTCTCCAGGCCCCCCGATCATCCTCTTTGCTCTCTTCTGCACCTGCTCCGTTCTGTCCATATCCTTTTTGAAGGGAGGCCTCAAGAACTGCAGGCAGTACTCCAGGAGCAACCTGACCAATGCAGTGTACCCCCGGGACGGTGATATCTTGTGATTTGGATGTTCTGCCTCTGTTGATGCACCACAAGATTGCATTAGCCTTTTTTGTCACTGCATCACTCTGGTTGCTCATATTTAATTTCTGGTGCACTCGCACCCCAAGATCTTGTTCACACACACTGCTACCCACAAGTGTATCCCCCATCCAGTACACATGTTCCTCATTTCTGTTACCTGGATGTACAACTCTGCACTTATCCTTGTCACATTGCAATTTGTTCATATCCGCCCACTTTTCCGGTGTGTTCAAATCTCACTGAATTCTATCTCTATCTTCTGGTGTGCTCGCTGCTCCTCCCAATTTGGTATCATATGCAAATTTAATGAGTAACTCCTCCGCACCCTCATCCAGATCATTTATAAAAATATTGAAACGTGTTGCCCATTGGAGAGCCGCTGTGCCTTACAATGGGGGCAGAGGGGTCAAGGCTGGCTCTACGCAGATGGACGAGGTTTTGAAGAAGGGGGGGGGCTGTCAAAGCTGTGCCCCCTCTCAGTTCAAAATCTTTGTGTCCTAAGGAGGAATTGAGCATTGCCTAGAAGTGGCAGAAACTGGAAGTGGCTAGAGGGAGAAGAATGCACCGGAGCTCTGTGTCCTCTCCAAGGCCTCTCTGTCCATTGCGTGCTTTCCTGCCCGGCCTTGCTCTCCAGTGAATGGAGCTTCCCCGAGGAGGCAAAGGCAGCCCTGCCGCAAACCACCACACGCTGGGTGGCTGCACGCCGCTCTGCCACCGCCACGAAATCTCCCCTGCTCTTAACCTAGCATTTAAATGGTCCATTTGATTAATCATTTGTATACTGACTATCATACTCCCAAATTTCCTCTGAGTTGTACATACTGTAAAAGACAATTATGTCGCCACGGATTAAATAAGTGAATTAAAATGGAGCCGCAGCTTAATTTGACCTGTGATTTTGCTCTCGTTCCCTTTCGTGGTGCGCACACCATTCCGGCAAATAGATGAAGTCATCCGTGACAGCCGGTGATGAATTGCCATCGCTATACTGTATATTTTAATAGCCTCTCACTAATTTAAATTGAGCACCGAGTAAATTATAATTCAGTCACTTGACTGCTTGTATTTAACTTGACAACTCATCCTTATTTGTCCTGGAGGTGTAAGGGAGAAGTGGAGAAAATGGGCTCAGGTACTGCTTGTAGGATTAACCCTTTCCCCCTGAAACACTCTGTGCCGGAGTGAGGGGAGGCTGGGGGACTCCTTGCAGTTTCGGTGCCTACCCTTCCTTAATGCGAGGCGGGGGGCACAGCGTTGCCTGTTAGAAACTGGGGAACAGGACAGACCAAGGTTGTCTCCTCCCCCTCCCCCCCCCCCCCAAAAAAGTTCCATATCAGTCCTCTTCTTGAGTCTCTCCCATACAGATAAATCTGTGTGGAGAATAGGATTACACTGTGCAAAACGGTTTCACAAACTTGCTATGATAAATGATTATATTGCTGTGTGTAGCTTACTGCAAGTGGGACCCTTTCGTTTCTGAACCACTTAATGCATCGTGTGAATACTTCTGCTGTGCTTCAGTTCTTGCTGGTGGTTCCAGACTTCTAAAGCCCTAATGTGTTGGCTTCTGAATGTCCCAGTTTGTCGACTGTACAGACTCCAGTCTGTGTAATCCACCTTGAATCCCTGTGAGATAGGCGGACTATAAATAATGTAAATAAATAAATGTTAAATACCTGAATATAAAGAGAAGAAGGAAAGAAGAAGAGATTGGATTTATACGCTGCCCTTCACTACCCAAGGGAGTCTCAGAGCGGCTTACAATCCCTTCCCCTCCCCACAACAGACACTCTGTGAGGTAGGTGGGGCTAAGAGAGCTCTTTTGAGGACTGCCCTTGAGAGAACAGCTCTGAGAGAGCTTGTAACTGACCCAGGGTCACACCAGCAGCTGCAGCTGCAGGTGGAGGAGTAGGGAATCAAACCTGGTTCTCCCACATTAGAGTCTGCACTCCTAACCGCTACAGCAAACTGGCTACACCAAATGCAAGTCACGGTAGAGGATCTTATTATCTACTTCTGTATTCAGGGTAATTGGGATTATGTACATCTTCAAGTGATTTGGGACCCAGAACTGAAGCTGCATATAACATCACGTTCGTAAACGCAGTTCCTTCCAGCAAGCCCCAGTGAGTTTAATGGGTTTTACTTGCAGAATTTGAGTCCAGTGGCACTTTAAGACCAACAAGTTTAATTCTGGCTGTAAGCATTCATGTGCATGCACACAAAAGCGTGTACCCAGAATTAAACTTGGTTGGTCTTCAAGGTGCCACTAGACTCAGACTTTGTTCTGTTGCTTCAAACCAACACGGCGACCCCACCTGGGTTTTACTTATGGAAGTGAATGAGTTTCAGTGCCCCGAACTCCGCATAGGGTCCAGCTGTAGTGTGAATTCTCTGTGAATCTCCCTCTGACCCCCCTATCACAGACCAACTTCAAGCAAAACAGAGGCTCTTTAAAAATTGCTTGGTGGACATTCCACAATGCATTCCATGACGTTTTCCCAAAGAGCTGCAGAGAGCAAACGTGGGGCTAGCATCCATCTTTTATTATTTTATTTTTCACAAAAGTCCATTCTTAAAAACTGACACTCCTGTAATTCACGGCTTCTCAGAGCCTCTCCTTTCCCCCTTTCATGTGAGAGCTGATGCCGCACCCTCCCTCTCCGCCATGTCAAATCCAGTCAACCTTTTGCAAATGTTCCAGCCGTGATGGAGCTTTTGCATCGGTCCGGGAAAGTAATCTCTTTTGGGTATGATAGAGGGTTAAATTGTGTTCCTGTTTTAATGGGCAAAATGGATACAGTGTTCCAGGAGCTTACTTTGTTTTAAGCTTCCCACCCAGGAAAAAAAAATGTAAGTGAATATTGTTGGCAAATGACTATTGATCTGGAGAAGTGTGTTAAATGTTTTCTTGGCAGCCTTTCTATTACAGTTACAATTTAGTTTAGTGAGAGCTTTTATAAATAACCCTAAAGCCAATTCTTGATAGAAACTGGTTATGCTCTTCTTTCCACGCTTAGACAGATGTCAATACTGTAAATTGTGGGGTTGGAAACGGGTTCTTTCTCTTTTTGTGTGTGCGTTTTTCTATCAGCCACATGCTGTCGTGGACTGCGGGTTGTGTTAATTCCGCAAAGCGTGTGTGAGTCTCAGATTACGTAGTTGCGTTCTTGGAGATGGGCAGCTGTTAACTTCACGCAGTTTCCTCCTGGGCAGAGATGGCCATGTTCTGTATTCCTCGGCCCACGATATTCTTCAGGGAGCAGTATGAGAACCAGAGGCATATTTTGCCAGGCACCCTCCCTCGAGGCTGACTCCCTCGAGGGCAGGCGTGCAAAGCCGGCCATGGTTAAGCCGTTAGGAGTTTCCAGTTACAGAGTGCACGTGAGATGCACATTTTTTACATGTTACGTGAATGCAGGGAAGGCATTCTAACTCAAAAAGAAGGTTGCCCCCTCCCACAATGGGAAGCCAGGACTTCCAAATTTACTGCGATCCAGAGTAGTTCAATATGCCACAAGCAGAAAGCGAGAACTAGAAATATATGCCAAGTCAATGACTCTATATTTTGTTTAATGATATCTTATGCACATACGTAGATACCTTTTTAATCAAAATTTTTAGAAGAACTGGAATTTAATTTTCTAAACGTTTCTGTTTTCGATAGCCTAACGTAAATAAAAAGGATAAGACCCTTAAAAGGTTGAATGAGCCCTCTAGATCAGGGGTGGGCAAACTTGCTCAGTGTAAGAGCCACCTAGATCAGGGGTGGGCAAACTTGCTTAAAGTAAGAGCCACATAGAATAAACGTCAGATGTTTGAGAGCCACAAGACATAAACAAATATCACCTGCTTTTATTGGAAAATAAGCAGATTTGCTTTTTATTAACATTAAATGAGACTAGCAAAAATAATAACAAAAGGGGTAAAAGCAGATATTGATAATGATATTAATTTGTCCAATGATATTTGTTCGCTAATGATATTTAGCTTCCCCGGCCGCCCTGCCAGGAGCCACATAATATATGTGAAAGAGCCGCATGCGGCTCCCAAGCCACAGTTTGCCCACCCCTGCCCTAGATAATAACAACTATGGAGGCCAAGGATGTTTTGAATTTTGACCCCACATAAGCACGTACAATCAAAGTTTAAGTCCAGTGACACTTTTTAGAACCAATGAAGTTTTATTCTGGCTATAAACTTTTGTGTCACACAGAAGCTTGTACCTAGAATTAAACTTTGTTGGTCTCAGAGGTGCCACTGGACTCAAACTTTGTTCTGCTCCTTCAGACCGGCAGAGCAACCCCCCTGAATCTATGCATAATGAAAGTGAGAGATGCAACATTGCAAAATATTGCAGTTTCTTACAGCTCAAAATATTTTTCTTTTCATGACCAGTGAAATTTTTACTGTATCTTTATTTAAATTTCTTACGTTTGCCAAGGGATAGAGAAAATTGGATCTCGGGGCTGGATCTGGCAGGCAGGCCTATCCCTAGTCTAGTGTGAACAGGTAGTTCCATAAGAATAGATTTCAGCCAGAAGTCTGCCATTAGTTGTGTTCACAAGGGTTAGCAACATCAGAGGAAGTGAGCATTCTCTGGAGTTGCTCCAGAAACTGCCCAAGAAGGGTAGCCAGTTGACTCTAGTACTACTCGGGATGCGCCAACACCCACCAGTTCAGCTCACGTCCTGTTCACCAGTGGCAATCAGGCAGCCAGTTAATTCATGAACCGTTCAGCTGCTCACAACCTGTTTGTGTGTATTCTCAGGAGCAGCTACTTGCAGGCACCAGAAGCTGACAGAGATGGGAAATTGTTGCTGTATGCCCAGTAAAGCGGGTTTTTTTTGGGGGGGAGGGGTTGGGCACCATCTCACAACTGATCAGCTGGAAATCAGGTTTTTCTGTTGTCCCACCTTGGAAGCTTCACTGCCTCCCAAACTTTCTAAGGTACAGCAGATTTAGGGGGGTTAGTGATCAGAAGCCCAGCTGACTTCCTTCTCACTTTTCTGCACCCCAAGCTTTCAGCTCTTTCTCCACCCTCTTTTGCAACGGGGAGCTCAGAAGGATGGCTTCTGTCTCCACCCAGTTTGAGGTGGGGAGAAATGAGCACATTCTACCGTCTCCTCTGCAACTTCACTATGTAGCTTTGCTTTCCTTTTGTACCTTTAGAGGCTCATTGATTCACCAATCTTGAGCAGCAGGAAACACTTGGGATCTTGGGATCCTTATCACTGAGCAAAGGAGCCCAGGTTTCCAGAGTATAGGGGGACGACTGGTTGAATAAAGGCTTAATATAGTAATCCCTCATAATCTCAAAAAAACTGCATTCAGGTAGGGCAAGAAAGGATGTATCTATCCTGTTAAGGCCACAAGGGCAAATTCTGTCAGCGTAAGACCTATTTAAAAATCTCCCTTGCAAAACCATTGTAGGTATAATATTCAGTCTTGCAAACAAAAAAGCTCTGCAATAGCGTGGGATGGTAAGATAGTACATATAGGGGGAGTAAAGATTTTGGGTAAGAAAGACCAGAAAATAGGGGTGAGCGTACCCTGCGGGCTCTCAGAATCAAACGACTGTTTTGCTGAGAGGGCAAAATGGATAAGGACCCGGCTCCCAGCTGATCCCCCGGTAATCTTCGTGTTGGCATCTAACCAATGGGCAGCTGCGGCCTTGTTCGGCAGCTGTTTGAGTTGCTTGATGGCAATCTGAATATATCCCTGATCAGCTCACAGTCTGATTGTGAGTGTCAATCGAGGTACGTTCAAGCGCCGAACAGGTTCATAAGAAATCCGTGGCAGCCCTAGGTCCCACCAGGAAAGTTGGATGTTATACACACATGCCACCAGGCCCAACCTGGGCAGTGGAACCCTAGGTTTTGGGGGCCGAAAAAACCAAAACAGCCCCCTGCCAAATGTGATTGACAGTAAAGATTAATCTGCTGGGGAAGATGGTACCTGCAGGAAGGATTCTCTTTGTGGAAGAATAATGTTCTTATTCTCATTTTCAGGTGATCCCTTTAGACATTACGCTGGAACTGCAGAAGCAAATCATGTCGGAACTAGAAATTCTTTACAAGGTATGATTGTATAGCAGCCAAGTCTTAATTTTGCCTCTTCTGTGATCTGTCTCCTATGTTAATAGATTCTCTCTTTTCCCCCTTTCTTTGTACAGTGTGATTCGTCCTACATCATAGGCTTTTACGGCGCCTTCTTTGTAGAAAACAGGATTTCCATTTGTACTGAATTCATGGATGGTGAGTGAGGCGGGCTCTATATCCTTAGAAAGCTTTGACTCTTTAAAATGATGCAGTTGGCAAACCAATTTGAATGTTTGTTCCGTGCATCTCCTAAAGACTCACAAAGCACTTTTCTGCAGATGGTGCGACGTGCTGATATATATATATATATATATTTTTGGAAGACGATATTTGAAAAATAATAACAACTGTTTGTTAGCCTTAACACATCAAGCAAGCAAGAGTTGTGATTACTCGATGTTAAGTATCTTGCATTTTCTTGAGAGGAGTTGCATTGACTTTTATTGAAAATTTAAATAGAACAGAAATAAATGCTGGTTTATCTGTGGTTTGATACTTGCCACTTCCATACAATCTGTCTTCACTGACAAAACAGCTGTTCCCTCTTTTAATGTTTCAGTCACCAAAAGACATTTTCTTTTTGAGAAGCTTTCCCATTGTCCTCGCTGTGTGTGTTTGCTTATTTAGCTTATTTCTAGTCCACTTTTCTCACTGAGACTCAAGGCAGGTTAGAGAGTACGGGGTGGGGGGAAAGAAATCATACAGTATAGGACATTGAATGGATCACGCAGTAGGACTAATAATAATAATTACGTTTTGTCAAGTCACACTGGTTCATGGCAACCCCAGAACCATAGATTTTTCAAGGCAAGAGACAAGCTGAGGTGGTTTGCCATCAGCTTCCTCCGTGTAGCAACCTCAGTCTTCCTTGGGGGATCTCACATTCAAATACTAACTGTGGCCGACCCTGATTAACTTCCAGCTCTGATGAGACAGGGTTAGCCCGGACTATAAGAACATCAGAAGAACCCTGCTGGATCAGACCAATAGTCCATCTAGTCCAGCATCCCGTCTCACACAGTGGCCAACCAGCTCCTCTGGAGGGCTAACAACAGGGCAGAGAGGCCGAGGCCTTCCCCTGAGAAGAAACATTGGAAGAGCCCTGCTGGATTGGACCAGTGGTCCAGCCTCCTGTCTCACACAGTGGCCAGCCAGTTCCTCTGGAGGGCCAACAACAGGGCAGAGAGGCCGAGGCCTTCCCCTGAGAAGAACATAAGAAGAGCCCTGCTGGATCAGACCAGTGAAGGTCCATCTAGTCCAGCATCCCATCTCACACAGTGGCCAGCCAGTTCCTCTGGAGGGCCAACAACAGGGCAGAGAGGCTGAGGCCTTCCCCAGATGTTACGTTTGTCTGGGAGGGTGGGATAAAAGTCAAACAAACAAACAAACAAATAAATAAATGTTGCCTCCTGGCTCTGGGAACCAGAGCTTTATTGCCTCTGAATGTGGAGGTCCCATTGTCAGGTTCCCTGTCATGTTTTGCTTCCCCTTGTCAGTCCCTGTTGCAGGTCCCGGCGGGAGATCGGCATCAGCTTCCTTTCTGGCGGTTCCCCCCCCCCCCCCTTCCTCAGAATGAGCTCAGATATTTTGCTAGATTCATGTTATCTCTGTTGCTGTACTTGTAATCTTGGGCAACTGGGCCTCAGCTCTTCCAGGTGTCTTTTACGTGGGAATGCATGTAGATTACACACACAGGGCCGGGGATGGGAAGTTAGCTCCGCTTACGCGCCTTTTTCCTGAGAAAGTAACGGTAGCACATTTTGGCGCTTGATAGTTCTATTCTCATTGGTACCCGCGTTTTCACCCTTGTTTGAATACAGTATATCAGTTCCTCCCCTTCTGTATCTGGTATCACTAACAACGCAAGTGTTTCCTGAAAGACCATTAAGAATAAAGACTTTGCTTTGAAATACAAGGCCTGACTTATTGGATCTAATCAGAAGCCTCACAGTTTGTTAGTGATCCTTCCAATCGGGAAGGAGTGAAACCCAGACCTGGCCATGTCAGATGATGGGTCCCTTATTCCCATCTCGACCCCCGAAACACCGGTCTCCACCGCACCTGTGGAGCCGGTGACCATGAACTATGATTCCTATGCTCCCCTCAGTCGGGGGAGAGCCACAGGTGGTGCAGAACCCCTACCAAGGTATTCCTGGTCGACCTTTGGTGGGGGTACTTTGGAGTCCTGGGTCCATGACAGGAGAGGATCGTGCGTGCGGTTCTCAGATGAGGAGAGGGACTCCTGGAGGTTGAGTTTGGTCCCAGATGAACGTGAGACCCCTCGGCCATTGGAGAGAGGTACGGATGACCTCTGGAAGCAGATGGACCAGAGATTCGATGAGATGCACAACCAGCTGGCATTGGAGCTACGAGAGGCGCTACTCGAGATGCAACAAGCCGTGCTGGGAGCAGCTGTGGGAGCGGTCCCTCCGGCAGGAGCTGGAGGGGGAGTGCCAGCTTAGCAGCAGGATGGTGGAGCGGGACCTGCGCAACAACCACCCATGGGTCCCCAGCAGCCGCCAACAGCACCAGCACAGCCGCCCCCACGTCCTGTGGACCGGTTATACCGGCAGCCACCCAACGATCCCTTGACAGCTACGTTTGATGGGGATCCTGACAAACTCCGCTTTTTCATCATCGTGATTGAGCGGTTTTTGGGAACTTGGGGCCACCTTTACCCTACCGAACATGAGAGGGTTGGCTATATTGGCTCTAAGCTGCGGGACACTGCAAGTGACTGGTATGTGAGTCTGTACAACCCCCCGGGTCCTGAGTTGAGATCAGTAAATGACTTTATGTGGGCCCTCCGGCAGCACTACGAGGATCCCTTGGGGGAGGAGAAAGCCAGGAATCAGCTGCGGAAGCTGCTTCAGGGCCGATCCTCTGTAAGGGAGTACACTGCCCAATCCCGTAGAATAGCTGCGAAGGTGCAGGGCTGGGGTCAAGATCTCTTCATCGAGAAGTACCGGGAGGGGTTGAACCGTGAGATATACGAGACTGTGTTGAGAAATGATCGGCCCGGCTCGTTGGCGGCTTGGATGAGAGCGGCGGCCGACGTGGAGGAGAGGTTCACGCTGATTAAACTGAGTTCACCGGCCTCTCACTCCCTTGCTAAGATCACACCAAAGCCCAAATTTAAAACCGCCATTCAAGAGCTCCACGATGCTCGTTTTAAGCAAGGACTATGCATGCGGTGTGGGGAGAGCGGCCACTTTGCATCTTCCTGTCCCCTGGGCCCCCCGAAAGCACCGAAGACTTCCCAGCCGACTCCCGGAGGAACACCACGACCCACGAAAGGAGTTTTTAAACCCCGGGCATTACAGCTGGAAGGGGCACCGGCAGAGGGTGAGAATCCCACGTTGGAAGCTGTGACCGCTCAGCCGTCGGGAAACTTCCCAGACCTGCAATAGGAGGCGTGGAGCTGCAGGTCCCCCCTCCGGCTGCACCGCCAACGGTGAGCAGTCCCGGGCCTTTGCTGTATATGGTTGTGACTGTTATTGCCCCTGGAAGTGGCACCCACGTCAGTGTGCGAGCCCTTATTGACTCGGGGTGTGCTAGAGACTTGATTAGTCCTTTAGTGGTGGAGGGCTTGGGACCCAAAGTTAACACGCTGTCTGAGCCTCTGCGCTTCACTCGGATGGATGGGTCTGAAATGAAAGAGGCTTGCGTAGCAGAGACTGAGCCTTTGATTGTGGGGACTGGGGACCACTGGGAGCAGAGAGCCTTTGTCATCACCCCCCACGCCCAATTCCCTATGGTATTGGCGAGCCCGTGGTTGGGAGCTCATGATCCCTATGTTAAGTGGAGTGAAGGGAAGATTACATGGGTCGATCCCAAATGCACACAGCACAAATGGAATCCCGGCTGGGGTTCGGGACCTCCCTCCACCCCCTTCGCTTGTTTGGTCTCAGAGGACTTAAACAAAATCCCTCCGGAGTACCGAGACCTGGCTGAGGTGTTCAGTGAAACAGAGGCTGATGAACTTCCTCCCCATAGACTTACTGATTGTGCCATAGAACTGTTACCAGGGGAGAAGTTACCAAAGGGAAAGTTATATTCTATGAGTCCCACGGAGAGAGATGAACTGCGGAAGTTTTTGGATAAAAACCTAGAGCGGGGTTTCATTCGGCCAGCGAAATCTCCTTTTGCCGCCCCTGTTCTGTTCCGGAAAAAGAAGGACGGTGGCTTACGGCTTTGCACGGATTATAGGGGACTGAATGCCGTTTCTGCCTCCAATGCTTACCCCTTACCTCTGATCAAAGACTTGTTGGCAGAGGCAGCTAAGGGGAAGATCTTTTCCAAACTGGATTTACGGGAAGCCTATTTCCGAGTGCGCATCAAAGAGGAAAATGAATATAAGACTGCCTTTAACACCCCACTGGGGCAATTTGAATATCGGGTTATGCCCTTCGGATTGGCTGGAGCTCCAGGAGTTTTTATGAGCCTAATTAATGAGGTGTTGCACAAGCACTTATTTAAGAGGGTTCTCTGTTATCTAGATGATATCATTGTTTATTCCCAAGATAAACCTTCCCACGTTAAATTGATGAGAGAAGTGTTGTCCACCCTCATGAACCACAAGCTCTTTGCCAAACTGTCAAAATGCGAGTTTCACTTACTGAAATTGACTTTTTGGGTTACTGCATTTCCCCTAGGGGTTTAGAGATGGACCCTGCCAAGGTGGACGCAGTAGTCACATGGGAAGCCCCCCGTACATGCAAACAGCTTCAAAGCCTTTTAGGATTTTGCAACTTTTACAGAACATTTTAAAAGGACTTTGCCACAGTCACCCTTCCTTTAACTGACCTGTTAAAGACAAAAGGAAAGGGTCCTGAAGCTGGCAAGCTGGGTGAGCGCCTGAACTGGTTGCCTGACTGTCAAGCAGCCTTTGACAAGCTCAAAAAACTTTTTACTTCAGAGCCCATCTGAGCACACCCCGATGAGACTCTGGAGTTCATTGTACATGTTGATGCTTCTGATGTGGCCATGGGGGGGGGGGCAATTCTGCAAAAAGGGGAGGATGGGAAGCTGCACCCTCCAAAAAATTTAATGAGACTGAAAGACACTGGTCCGTGTGGGACAAAGAGGCAGCCGCCATCCGCTTAGCCTTGTCCACCTGGAGGCATTGGTTAGAGGGGGCGCAGACGCCGTTTGAGATCTGGACTGATCATAAAAACCTGTAGGCGCTGCGGACCTGTAGAACTTTGAATGCAAAACAACTCCGGTGGGCTGATTTCTTTTCCAAGTTCAATTTTAAACTGCGGCATTTCCCTGGAACATCTAACCCTTTAGCAGACGCATTGTCCAGGCTTCCCCAGCATGAATCTAAGAGGGAAGAAGTGTTCGATTCCATGTTCTCGCCTGAGCAACTGAGCGGGGCTGTTGTCACCAGAAGCCAAAAGCAGCCGTCCGCCACGGCTCCCTCCTCTGAGTGGATTACAAAATGTGCGATGGAGTATTCTCAGCAGGATCGGGATGAATGGTGTGGGGAGGAGGGTTTGGAACATAAACCCGATGGGTGCTGGTATAAGGGATCAAAATTGGTGGTGCCCAGTTCTCTTAGACTGTCCGTTTTAAATGCTTGCCATGAATTTAAGCTCTCTGGACATTTTGGGTACTTGAAAATGTTGAACTTACTTCAGAGGCAGTTTTGGTGGCCGCGGATGCGTAAACATGTCTCAGATTATGTAACTTCTTGCCAAACCTGCCTAATGTGCAGAAAACGAGGGGGAAAGCCTCCGGGTCTCTTACAACCCCTTCCCACCCCCTCCTGGCCTTGGGAGGACATTTCCATGGACTTCATTACTGATCTACCACCCAGCAAAGGGAGGACTGTAATCTGGATGGTAGTGGATTTATTTTCCAAGGAAGCACACTTTGTTCCGTTCAAGAAATTGCCCACAGCTAATGGTTTAGCCAAAGTGTTTTTTAATCATGTGGTGAAACTTCATTCTTTTCCTAGACGTGTAATTTCCGATAGGGGAAGTCAGTTCGTTGCCACCTTTTGGCGGGAGCTTTTGCAGACTATGGACATTGAACCCGCCCTCAATTCTGCTTATTACCCAGAGACTGATGGACAATCCGAACGAACTAATCAGATCCTGGAACAATTCTTGAGGTGTTACTCAAACTACCACCAAGATAATTGGGTGGATTTGCTCCCTTTTGCTGAATACAGCTACAGTAATTCAGTGCACTCTTCTACTGGCGTGTCCCCTTTCCTAGCGGTGTGGGGGGGTATGAAGGCAACCCACTGCCAAATATCCTACCTCCCAGAGACAGCTCACCCTCTCCTTTTGAATCTTGGTGGACTAATCTGCAAGAATCCTGGCCCCTTATTGCCAAAACGCTAGATCGGGCTAAAGCGGATTACAAAAAATATGCGGACCGGAATAGGGCTTCTGGTTGGGAGTTGGAGCCTGGACTCTCTGTTTATGTGTCTACAAAAAACATTCGCGGCTTGCAGCCGAGCCGGAAATTGGGATGAAAATACGTTGGCCCTTTTAAGGTCCTGCGCAAGATTTCTCCTGTATCTTTTGAACTTGAATTGCCTAAGTCACTGAACTCTGTTCATCCTGTGTTCCATTACAGCTTGTTGAAGAAAAGCCCTGGGCCGAACTCCTGGCGTCCGGAGATTTCAGCTCCTCCTCCTCTGATAAAGGAGGGGGAGCCACATTTTGAGATTTTCAGCATTTTGGACTCTAAACTCAAACGAGGACGTTTGTTTTACCTGGTGAACGGGGTGGATTTTGGTGCTGAATGTAATGAGTGGGTGGCGGCTGATCATGTTCATGCTCCTCGGTTGATTCGTGCCTTTCATAAACGTTACCCTTCTAAACCTGGTGGGTGTTGATTTTGGGAGGGGCAGGATGTCAGGCTCCTTGTCATGTTTTGCTTCCCTTTTGCAGTCCCTGTTGCAGGTCCCGGCGGGAGATCGGCATCAGCTTCCTTTCTGGCGGTTCCCCCCCTCCCCCCTCCTTCCTCAGAATGAGCTCAGATATTTTGCTAGACTCATGTTATCTCTGTTGCTGCACTTGTAACCTTGGGCAACTGGGCCTCCGCTCTTCCAGGTGTCTTTTGTGTGGGAATGCATGTAGATTACACACACAGGGCCGGGGATGGGAAGTTAGCTCCGCTTATGCGCCTTTTTCCTGAGAAAGTAACAGTAGCACATAAGGCGCTTGATAGTTCTTTTCTCATTGGTACCCACGTTTTCACCCTTGTTTGATTACAGTATATCAGTTCCTCCCCTTCTGTATCTGGTATCACTAACAACGCAAGTGTTTCCTGAAAGACCATTAAGAATAAAGACTTTGCTTTGAAATACAAGGACTGACTTATTGGATCTAATCAGAAGCCTCACACCCGTTTAGTCACCATATCTAGTAGTCAGTGATCCATCAGGAGTACAAAAGGGAACAAAAAGAGCCACACCCATGTTCCCTCTAAGCTGTGGAGTCTTGTGAGCAAAAATTCTATTTTATGAGCTACTGGCATGAAAGTTGTGAGCGAGTGATTTGGCTGCTGCATAAATTAGTTTGCTTTGGAGCCCTCCTTCCTGAGCTAAGGCAAAAATGTGTGAGCCAGAGGCTAGAAAACTTTGAGCTAGCTCACACTAACTCAGCTGAGAGGGAAGAAGCTGGGAGCCATGGCAGAGAGTCTGGGTGTGATCACACAAGCAGTTTGACCCGACATAGCCAGTCCTCCCCGCCGGACCAAAATGGGCGTGATCAAACGAGCACAGCTGGCTCCTGTGTCCCAGTCGTCCCTACCTCATGGTACGACTCCCACGCGGATTAAATAGCCTCTGGCAATTTGCTGGTGGCTACCTTGGCGAGGTGCTTCCATGGCATGTTTCTGGGCATCTGATCGCCCAGGCGCACCATGGAAACGCATGCGCAGTGTGATCGTTCCACTCCGTTTCCAGTGTGTCCCTTTCCCCCCCAACCCCACTCCAATGTGTGCTTCAGCGTCCCCACAGAACGCAGCCAGGAGCCTGTGTGCGCTTGTCTGCTTCTGTGCATGCACAGCAGGACTTAGGGGAAAAAAACCAACAACCCAGCTGCGGGTCCGTGGTTGTGGGGCATTAGCAATGTGAATGACCAACCATGGGCCTGCAGCACTACGATGCCAGCTTTGGGCACGCTGTCTGAGTGACAGAAAGTGTCCCAAACTCAAATGGCTTATTTAAAGTTGAAATACTGCTGCGGCAACCTGCTCGTGTGACCACACCCTATGTGTGTAAGCAGGCAGTGGCCGATCTAATCGCACCTGGTGTTTTTGGCCACTGTGTGACACAGAGTGTTGGACTGGATGGGCCACTGGCCTGATCCAACATTGGCTTCTCTCTTATGTTCTTATGATCTTATCTGATTTACGTGGAGGAACCTTTAAAAGGTTTCTGTTCAGATGACCGAAGCTGCTGTGGCAGAGTGTAGGAGGAGAGGCAGTCCTGCAGCAGCCAGCGAGCCAGTTGATCTGGAGCGACACAAAGGAGAGAGTTCGGTCTGTCTCTGACAAGGGGCCCCACCAAGCAGGTTTGCCTCCGCAGGGCAGGCTCCCTCTTCATCCAGTGTCAGTGTGCCAAACAGACCGTTGTTTGGGGCAGGAAAATGGGCACACTTGTGTTGGACATGACTCTGGGGCCCTACCTGTCACTTGGACTGTCCAGTGGCACAGCTTGGAGTGGTAGTGTAACATACTATAACCTTGCCTGTAAGAGGGTTGGATTTTGATCTATTCAAGAGTCAGGAGACCAGTCAGATAAGAAGAAGGAGGTGACCTACTACAACCCTTTACTGATGTCAGTTAATTTTCTTCTGCTTCAGACAGCTCCTTCTTCCGCAAATTGTTGTTCAGTTACAGTGTTTTTTTATCTGCATCCCATCAGAGTCAGCAGCAGTGTCCCCTCTAAGCTGAGTTAGTGTGAGCTAGCTCACAGTTTTTTAGCCTCCGGCTCACACCTTTTTGTCTTTGCTCAGGAAGGATGGCTCCAGTGTTCCCTCTAAGCTGAGTTAGTGTGAGCTAGCTCACAGTTTTCTAGCCTCCGGCTCACACCTTTTTGTCTTTTCTCGGAAGGATGGCTCCAGTGTTCCCTCTAAGCTGAGTTAGTGTGAGCTAGCTCACAGTTTTTTAGCCTCCGGCTCACACCTTTTTGTCTTTGCTCAGGAAGGATGGCTCCAGTGTTCCCTCTAAGCTGAGTTAGTGTGAGCTAGCTCACAGTTTTCTAGCCTCTGGCTCACACCTTTTTGTCTTCGCCCAGGAAGGATGGCTCTAGAGCAAACTAATTTATGCAGCAGCCAAATCACTCACTCACAACTTTAGTGCCAGGAGCTCACAAAGTAGAATTTTTGCTCACAGGACTCCACAGCTTAGGGGGAGCATTCTTCTCTCATCGTCCGTTACAAGTGACAGTCTGATCCTTTCCAGTTCACAGCAAGGCTTTCTCTTTCCCCCGCGCCTCCCTTTTGTCCCCTCTCCTCTGATGATTTTACCTATAAAAATGTGGAATGTAATTTCTTCTTCATAGTATCTGAAGAACTGAACTCTGAGTCGTGAAAGCTGACGCTGGAATAAATCCATTTAGTGTGATATTAATTGATACGTTGTCTGTCGCTGCAGGAGGCTCTTTGGATGTGTACAGAAAAATCCCAGAACATGTGCTTGGAAGGATAGCTGTAGCTGTAAGTATCTTTCTAACTGTAATTTGTGACTTTTATGCACACACATCTTAAATACTGAGTACAGGCTGTGCGGTGAGTAGACGCAATAAAAAATCATACAGGTGGCCAAAACCACAGCTTTCAAACAACTTACCAGCAGTTCTGGAAGACTGAGGGGTAAAGAGGGGTTGTTCTGTCCATTGCTAAAGTCGATATCTTGCGTTCATATCCATCAAAATAAACATGGTAATTTCCATTACATTTATGTACCAAATTTTGGTACGCATCTGTGATTGTCATTTGCAAATTGCTCTGCCCTTTCTTTTGATCACTGCCATATGATCCACTAGTAAGACGTTAAATGCTGATCCTAACACCCCTTTCGCTGTGGGTCTGGCCTTCCCATACGCATCCAGACTTTCCTGAAGAGCTTTATTTATTATTTATTTTAAAAAATTTAATACCACCTTTCCACCCTATCAGGGTCCACAAGGCGGCAGACATAAAAAACACACTAAAACATTTGCACAATTAAAAATACAGCTAAAAATTAAAAAAATAATTCGATTAAAAACACGTAAACAAATACAGTTAAAATGATAAAACAATTCAGTTAAGAACACTTAAACAACACTAGGAGGAGGCCAGTAACAGTTGTTGGGGATATACCAGACAAACGTCTATATCTGCTGGTGAAAGACGCCGATAGAGGGAGACAGATGGATCTCCCTGGGGAAGGGAGTTTCAAAGTTTTAGTGCTGCAACCAAGAAGGCCCTTTCTCAGTTTGCCGCCTGTCTTGCTTCAGGTGGCTGCGCCAACCAAAGTAGGGCCTTCGAAGGTGACTGGAGTGTATGGATAGGTTCATACAGGAAGAGGCGGTTCATAAGGTGTGCGGAGAGGTGGTCTGAATACATTTGCACCTGCCTTCTACTGTTTGGACTGCCATCCATCTGTTCCAGTTTGGAGAGCCAGTTTGGTGTAGTGGTTAAGTGTGCGGACTCTGATCTGGGAGAACCGGGTTTGATTCCCCACTCCTCCACTTGCACCTGGCTGGATGACCTTGGGCAAGCCATAGCTCTGTACCAGCTGGTCTCTCAAGGACAGCTTGGGAAAGCGCTCTCTCAGCCCCACCTACCTCACAGGGTGTCTGTTGTGGGGAGGGGAAGGGAAAGGAGTTTGTAAGCCGCTCTGAGACTCTTAAGTGAGTGAAGGGCGGGGTATAAATCCAATCTCTTCTTCTTCTTCTTCTTCTTCCAGTTTGGTGTCGTGGTTAAGTGCGCGGACTCTGATCTGGGAGAACCGGGTTTGATTCCCCACTCCTCCACTTGCACCTGGCTGGATGACCTTGGGCAAGCCGTAGCTCTGTAGCAGCTGTTCCCTCAAGGACAGTTTGGGAAAGAGCTCTCTCAGCCCCACCCACCTCACAGGGTGTCTGTTGTGGGGAGGGGAAGGGAAAGGAGTTTGTAAGCCGCTCTGAGACTCTTAAGTGAGTGAAGGACGGGGTATAAATCCAATCTCTTCTTCTTCTTCTTCTTCTTCCAGTTTGGTGTCGTGGTTAAGTGCGCGGACTCTGATCTGGGAGAACCGGGTTTGATTCCCCACTCCTCCACTTGCACCTGGCTGGATGACCTTGGGCAAGCCGTAGCTCTGTAGCAGCTGTTCCCTCAAGGACAACTTGGGAAAGAGCTCTCTCAGCTCCACCTACCTCACAGGGTGTCTGTTGTGGGGAGGGGAAGGGAAAAGGAGTTTGTAAGCCGCTCTGAGACTCTTAAGTGAGTGAAGGGCGGGGTATAAATCCAATCTCCTCTTCTTCTTCTTCTTCTTCCAGTTTGGTGTCGTGGTTAAGTGCGCGGACTCTGATCTGGGAGAACCGGGTTTGATTCCCCACTCCTCCACTTGCACCTGGCTGGATGACCTTGGGCAAGCCATAGCTCTGTACCAGCTGTTCCCTCAAGGACAGCTTGGGAAAGAGCTCTCTCAGCCCCACCCACCTCACAGGGTGCCTGTTGTGGGGAGGGGAGGGGAGGGGAGGGGAAAGGAGTTTGTAAGCCGCTCTGAGACTCTTAAGTGAGTGAAGGGTGGGATATAAATCCAATCTCTTCTTCTTCTTCTTCTTCTTCTTCTTCTTCTTCTTCTTCTTCTTCTCCTCTGGTGGCAGCTGCTGTTTCTCAGGTCCTAATGCCAGGGTCTGAACCGTGTATCCCCTGCAATGCAAGACAAGTGCTTGATCTTAAAGGTGCCACTGGGCTCAGACATTTTAGAAAGATAATTAGGTTATGGCAAAAAGCTCTTTGGGTTAC
The DNA here is from genome assembly GCA_029233225.1 of Lepidodactylus listeri. NCBI lineage: Eukaryota > Metazoa > Chordata > Lepidosauria > Squamata > Gekkonidae > Lepidodactylus > Lepidodactylus listeri. Next base: position 4,172,012 of record JARCFY010000021.1, on the reverse strand, counting down.
AGTTGGGAAATGTTGTGTTGCATTGTATGCCTCCTTTCCCTGACTGTCCAGTTTGGTCTTGTGCAGGTACATAAATACACTTTTATCCTCTTCTTTCCATTATGTATCTTATCTGCCCAGTACTAAAGACTGCAAGTATGTTCTTGCTGGGTCACACAAACTCTAAGCTTGAGTTAGTGTGAGCTAGCTCACAGTTTTTTAGCCTCCGGCTCACACATCTTTGTCTTAGCTCAGGAAGGATGGCTCCAGAGCAAACTGATTTCTGCTGTAGTCAAATCGCTCGCTCACCACTTTAATGCCGGTAGCCCACAAAGTAGGATTCTTGCTCACAAGACTCCACAGCTTAGAGGGAGCATTGGACTCACACCCACATCCATCCGAACCATCTTTCTGTTTCCAGCCTCGGGGCATTCACATGCCAGGCTTTAAAGCCTTCTCCTGTGAGTCACCCCAGCATTCAGAAGTATACTGCCTCTGTAAATGGAGGTGCCATCTTAGCCATCTTTTTTAAAAGCCATGTAAGCTAGTGGCAGTAAGTTCTATGAGCTTCTTGAAAATTGTGCGAAATTCTTTCTCCTGATAGTCCTTAGCATACTGCCAATCCAGCCTTGTCACGTAACTCCAGCTTCTACTATTTTATGAAAAGAAGAGTTTCCTTCGACTTGTTCTTCAGCTGTTGTCGATAATCCTGTAGCTTTATCTATGTTGGCTCCCCCATAAAACCGCACCACCAAGATAGACCCCTGCCCAGGACTAGTTCTACACTTGGAATGTTAGAGTCCCAAAATCTGCACAGATCTAGCAAGGAGAGTCATCTTCTCCATCCAGACAGTCGTTCGCAATTCTGATGGGGAGGCGAGCTCACCAAGTTGGGAGAGACTGTAGCCTAATCCATAAGCTGGCGCCCACGGGAACAAAGCCTCGGGTGACTGTCCTGGGGTGGGATGTTGTTGAACAATTGCTGTATCTGAATCAGGGCTTTGATAGTTTTAAGTGGTTTAAGCATAACAAAGTTATTCTGTAATGTACCATTTAATTAAATGCCTGTTCTCCACACTCATTATACATCAAGCTGACAACTGAAGCCCTTTAATCTAATACAGACAGCTATTTAGGCCCCTTTCATTGTAATTCGCAGCTCGGCTGCCTTCTCTCCCCTTTAGCTGCTGGCGCAAGCGAACAGTCTTTTCATCTGACGCTCCGTCTTTGGAGCAGTTCCAAATGGGCTTGTTTTTCAAGCCCCATGCAGCTTCCCGTGGTCTAGGAGAACTCTTGGCTGGCTTTTTTGTTGTTGTTGTTGGTTTGTTGGTTTGTTTTCAGTCGAGAAGGAAAAGTGTTTCATTTTCACTGTCCTGGAAGATCTGTACAATATTGATAACAATTGTTGACCCAGGTTGTGATAAAGTCGGGCTTCCTTGTCGTCGCCAGTGCCCTGTGCATCTTGACAGCAGCGGGCTGATGACTCGTCCCGAGCTCTGCGATGGCAAAGCTGAAATGCAAATGTGCAGGGACCTGAAATTGGTGAGAATTTCAGAGTTCCAGTGGCCCTTGAGTCGTTAATAGTTTGGAAGCTGGCTTGGATCGTTTGAGGAAATTTCAATCTTGACCACTCCGGTTCAGGATGGCGAATGTGGAGAAGCCGCGGGCACAGAAACGTGGAGGAAAGTATAGGGGTGGTACCAGATTTCGTAAGGGTAGAGCTTTGATGAGTTAGTTAGTTAGTTTTAGTATTACAGTCTTAAGACCAGCATACAATATAAAACATAGTATGAGGAAGAGGGAGAAAGACAGAGATAATATACAGAATAAAAATCTAAATTTAAACTTTTCAAATGCGACTCCCGCAATCTAAGAATCGAGGCACAGAATTCAGCAACCGAATGTGTAATCTCTGCATTCTTATCTGATCAGTTTTGATTAGAATATCCCAGTTTCTGATTTGGGTTCTCCCTGAAAGCCAGTTTGGTGTCGTGGTTAAGAGCAGCAGACTCTAATCTGGGGAACCCGGCTTGATTCTCCACTCCTCCTCCACAGGAAGCCTGCTGGGTGACCTTGGGCCAGTCACAGCTCTCTCAGAGGTCTCTCAGCCCCACCTACCTCACAAGGTGCCTGTTGTGGGGAGAGGAAGGGAAAGGAGATTGTAAGCCACTTTGAGACTCCTTTGAGTAGAGAAAAGCAGGATATAAAAACTTGCTCTTCTCCTCAGGAGGAAACTGCTCTAGTCTCCCCCCCCCCCCCATGCTAACAAAACTCACGGTTGGAACGGGCACCCTTTTAATCTCAAATGTCTAAAAATGTCTGTCAAAGAAATGATTTGGGAATGAGAACAATGGAAAGTAGGCAGAATGAAAGGTTTTGTGGCAGCAGGCAAAGGCAGTTCGTACATCCCCGTGTCTGAAACTGTCTGTCCTCCTCTCCCCAACTTAAGCAAGTGATTGGTGGGATTTTAAAGAAAGGAAACTACTTGGTCAATGTCTGTTTGCACACGGAGTTTCCCATAAAACTAGGGATGTGCCCGGGAGCCGGTCAGCTGGATCAAGGCAAATATCTTGCTGGTGCATCTTAAAGAAAAAGTACGAAGTGTCAGCAGCAACAATAGCATCTGCTTCCTTTCCCTTCTTTTTCCTTTAAAATTGTTTCTTTTTGCCTTTAAAATCCCTAAATTCAACATCGTCCTCTGTTAGGAATTCATCTGAGGAGACAATATTTATGCAAAGGAATGCTAATCAGGAAAATATTGTAATGGTTTCTCCGAATCCATTTCCAGCGTAACTTCTAGGACAGTTCTAAGCAGAATCAGTTATTTCTAAACCCATGATTTCTGTGGACTTAGGAGCAGCGTAACTCTGTTTAAGATTGCTCTCGAAAAGAGCAAGGGTCCAGTTGCACCTAAAAGACCCACAACATCTGTGGCAGGGAAGGAGCTGCGTGGCTCACGAAAGCTCCTCCCCTGCCACGTATTTTGTTAGCCTTTAAGGCGCTCCTGGATGCTGGCTCTTTTCTGTTGCTACAGACAGACTTAACATGGCTGCCCATCTTGATCTAAGATTGCTCTGTTGAACCCAGATCCTTGTAGGAGAGGGGGGAATGAAAATCTGCAACAGATTGGCTCCCAGGTGCTCTCTTCCAAAAAGAGAGGGGGGGTGGGGGGGTCATGACAGCCTCGTATGCCCAGCAGATCCCTCCAGTGTTTTTGCTGAAGCCAAATCTGGACCACCAAACACCGCAAAGTTACCTTTCGGCTTGCCACTTCACGTGTTTATTTCCCTCTCCATTCCTGAAGCAGCGACACAGTTGTTTTGAGTGCTAATGTTGATTGAAGTTTTTTCTCCCCCCCTGCCAAAGATATGCACTTAAGCTGTCGAGAGAGACTGGATGATTGACAGCAGGTATAACTACTTTTTGTGTCAAGGCTTTGTCAAGTCATTGTCAGCCCTGCTTTACTGAGTGCCAGCAACACCTTCTGCGGTATTCAATCAAAAGAGATTCTATGGCAGCATCTCTTTAACATAACGCTTGATACCTTTCTGTCTGCGTTATGAATTGGAAGACGGCCTCTCATTCAGCGGCGGTGAATAGCCATGATTTCCGATCAATGTACGGAATGGTTATGGGGCACCGCGGGACTTGTTGCTGCAAAACGCTCTTTAAAAAAACAGAGAAAAAGTTGAAATGCAAAGCAGTCTCTTGTTTGGTTAACTGTGTGCTTTTTATAACCACTCATTCAGAAGGCATGCCATACTACAAAAGCCTTTTATGCACTTGGAGGGGTTGTGTTTTTGACCCCTTGCATACAGAGCATGCTTCTATTTGTTGTTAAAAATCCATAATTAAAAATCAATGCAAACGGCATGCCTCTACTCGAGCAAGCAGAGAGATGTAGTCGCCTCGGCGGTGCGGCGCCGCTTCCTGACTTGTGTTTCTGTTGCGCACACGCAGGAAGGACAAAGAGGCTTCACCGCCTGTTGTGTTTAGAGGCAGAAATGGATGTAGACTGGATTTTTGCATATACCCCGTTTTTGTTATCCTTTTGGGAGGCTCCAGTCTTGGTTTACAAATTGTCTCTTTCCACCGAAAGGACCAGATAGAACGTTTGCTTGCTACGTTTCAGAATCCAGAAGAACAGCTTTCTTTGTTTTCCAAAACAAAATGTTGGGGTCTCTAGACTCTTGTGTCAGGAAGAGGGGAACAATCTGGGGCAGGAGTGGGTTTTTAACAGGGAGGTTCCTAGGGTGTTTTTTTTGCCATGGAGGGTTTGTTGGTAGGGGGGAAGATCAAGCAAAGCCCCAGCAGTACTGGTAGCTCTGCAGGAGTGGCTAGGCTTAGCCTGGGGGGCAGCATCGATGATTTATTTATTTATTTATTTATTTCAATTTATAGCCCACCCTTCCCGCAAGCGGGCTCAGTGCAGTACAGTCTAAAATTGATTCAATAAATAGATATCAAACATTAAACTAATACAATAAAACCAGTTAAAAACAGTTAAAGTGGGCAGTGCAGCAAATTTCAATTCCAGTTCCAGAAAAGTTAAAGCGCTTGGGGTTCTTTAGCTTGGAGAAATGATGGCTGAGGGGTGACATGATCGAGGTTTATAAGATTATGCATGGGATAGAGCAGGTAGAGAAAGAGGTCCTTTTCTCCCTTTCTCACAGTACAAGAACTCGTGGGCACTCCATGAAATTGCTGAGCAGTCGGGTTAGAGCGGATAAAAGGAGGTCCTTCTTCACCCAAAGAGCGATTAACACACGGAATTCACTGCCACAGGAGGCAGTGGCAGCTACAAGCATGGAGGGCTTCAAGAGGGAATAGGATAAACATCTGGAGCAGAGGTCCATCAGTGGCTCTTAGCCACAAGGGATAGATAGGAGCTCTCAGTCCGGGGCAAGGGATGCTCTGTATTCTTGGTGCTTGGGGGGAGGGGCAACAGTGGGAGGGCTTCTAGTGTCCTGGCCCCACTGCTGGACCTCCTGGTGGCACCTGGTATTTTTGGCCACTGTGTGACAGAGTGTTGGACTGGATGGGCCACTGGCCTGATCCAGCGTTGGCTTCTCCTGTGTTCTTATGTTCCTACAGCCAGGAATGAAGGGGCCGAAGCCGGGCCAAAAAGTTCTCATTAATAGGAGCCTACTGCCACAGCAACAGGGAGGCCAGCTGGTAGACACCCACTGCCTCAACCAAAGGCCTGGCAGAACAGCTCCATTTTTCAGGCCCACAGAACTGTAACAGGTCCCTCATCTCAGTTGGGAGCATGTTCTACCAGGCCGGGGGCAGGGCCAAGAAAGCCCTGTCCCTGATTGAGGCCAGGCGAACATCTTTCAGGCAGGGAACAACCAGCAGATGGCTATCCAAGGAAATGCTGATCACCACTTTGGGCTCAGGAAGCCATTTTTCTCCTGGCCGGTTTGGCTGGAGATCCTGGAGGTTTTTTGTCACCTTCTGGGCATGGAACACAAGTCACTGGGGGTGTGGGGGGCGGGGAGGTATTTGTGGATTTCCTGCGTTGTGCAGGGGGTTGATGACCCTGGAGGTCCCTTCCAACTCTATGATTCTATGATCCACAGAGCGCAGGGCTCTCCGGGGCACATATGGGGAGAGGCGGTCCCTTAGATATGTCAGTTCCAGGCCACGCAAGGCTTTAAAGGTCAACACCAGCACCTTGAAGGGGATCCAGCACTCAGTTGATAGCCAGTGCAATTGGCAGAACACTGGCTGGATGTAATAATTATTATTAGATTTATACCCCGCTCCTTACTCTGAGTCGCAAAGCGGCTTACGGTGTCTTTCCCTTCCCCTCCGTACAACAGACACCCTGTGGGGCAGGTAGGGCCGAGAGAGCTCTGAGAGTTGTGAGACTGGCCCGAGGTCACCCAGCTGGCTCCATGTGGGGGAGGAGTGAGGAATCAAACCCAGTTCTCCAGATTAGAGTCCGCCGTTCTTAACCACGACACCAAACGGACTTGCCCGTTGCTGTCTCCCGCACTGCCTAGTGGCGCTGCAGTGACCGTGACCCCTCTGCCCATAGATGTTGCCAGCTGGATCCGGCAGCGCTGTGGGTGTGGCTTGGCTCGTCTGCCTCTGGTCACGGTGGCAGAGCTTGGTGGAAATATTTTCCATGTGGAAATGCTGCCCTAACAGAAATGAGGCAGTGAAAGAGCAAGCAGAAGAAGAAAAGGCTTATTAGGGGCTTGTCTTAATTTCTCTCTCTCTCTCTCCCCCCCCCCCTCTCTCTTTTGCCTCGCCTGCAGGTTGTTAAAGGTCTGACGTATTTGTGGAGCTTAAAGATCTTACACAGAGGTAAGCTGCGGGGCTGTCTTCACGTTTTGTCAAGTGAATGCTGCAATTCCGATTCTGGCAGATAAGTTTCGATGGATTGGCGCAAGCGACGCGAGCCCTGTGTATTGTTCTGTGTAGTTAAGGAATTTCTGTCCCACGTAAGAACGTAAGAGAAGCCAACGGGGGATCAGGCCAATGGCCCTTCCAGTCCACCTGGAGGCAGTGGTGCCCCCTCTCTTAAAAAAGCTAACACTGGACCCGGCCGAATTGGCCAACTACCGGCCGGTGTCCAACTTGCCGTATTTGGGCAAGTTAATAGAGAGGGCAGTGGCAATGCAGTTTCAGAGCTTTCTGGATGACGCTTCCGTATTAGACCCCTTCCAGTCCGGCTTCCGCCCTGGTCATGGAATGGAGACGGCTCTGGTTGCCCTGCCCTCACGGACGGCCTCCAGAGGCATCTGGATTGAGGCGGGACGGCAGCGCTGTTGCTGTTCCTGTCGGCTGCGTTTGACGTGGTCAGCCACCAGCTACTGGTCCGCCACCTCATCAGCATCGGAGTGCAGGGGCTGGCCTTGCAGTGGCTTGCCTCCTTCCTCCATGGTTGGGGACAGAGATTGGCGCTAGGGGATCAACTGTCCCAAAGGCTACCACTGGACTGTGGTGTCCCTCAAGGGGCAGTACTGTCCCCAGTGTTAGTCAGCTTCTGTATGTGCCCCCTTGCCCAGATTGCCCGGAGGCATGGGCTGGGCTGCCACCAGTAGGTAGATGACACCCAGCTCTGTCTGATGTTGGGCAGCCGGTCCGACTACAAACTGGAAGACCTGCAAGCTGTGGCTGGTTGGCTTAGGCTGAGCTGGTTGGAATTGAATCCGACAAAGACGGAGGTCCTGTGCTTGTGTCGGAGTGGTCCAGAGGTAGGGATCCCACTCCTGGCCTTCGATGGGGCGCCACTGGTGCCAGCGCCGAGGGTTAGGAGCTTGAAAGTGCTCCTAGACATCTCCTTAGCAATGGAGGCCCAAGTAGCAGCCACTGCCAAGTCGGCCTTTTACCATCTACAGCTGATTAGGCAGCTGGTTCCCTTCCTCGAACGCAATGACCTGGCAACAGTGATCCATGCGATGGTCACCTCCAGATTGGATTACTGTAATGCCCTCTACATGGGGCTGCCCTTGTCCCAAATCCGGAAGCTGCAGCTAGTGCAGAATGCAGCGGCAAGGCTGTTGTTGTGTCTTCCTGTGCGGGAACACATCCAGTCCACCATGAAAATGCTGCACTGGCTGCCTATAGCATACTGGGTTCAGTTCAAGGTGCTGGTACTCACCTTTAAAGCCCTTTATGGCCAGGGACCTGCATACCTGAGGGACCGCCTTGCCCCATACGTCCCACAGAGAGCACTGCGGTCGAGGACCCAGAACCGCTGGTCCTCCCGAACATCAAGGAGGCCAGGTTGACTACAACCAGGACAAGGGCTTTTTTGGTGGCAGCCCCTTTCTGGTGGAATGAGCTCCCAGAGGAAATCAGGGCCCCGCAGGACCTGTTGCTGTTCCACAGGGCCTGTAAGACGGAGCTCTTCCGCCAGGCTTTTGGGCCCGCCACCACCACCACCACCACCACCACTGTCCCTGTGACATTGGACAGTGCACGATGAATGAGCCCGACCTGCTGGGGCTGTCCTCCACCTCAACTGAAAGCCTGGTGGAACAGCTCCGTTTTACAGGCCCTGCAGAACTGTAGTAGGTCTCACAAGGCTTTGATCACAAATGTGACCCTGTTCCACCAGGTCGTGCCAGGGCAGAAAGAGCCCCAGCCCCGGTTGAGGCTAAGTGGACCTCCTTTGGGCCAAGGATAACCAGTAGATGTTGGTCACCAGAGAGCAAGGCAGTTTTGAAACTGCTTCAGCAGCAGCACTGAGAATTTGTATCCTTGAGCCTCCGGTTGGCAAGACGGTCTTCTCGTCTTCTTTCAAAAGACCTGGGAGTAATCCCCATTGATCATACTGGGACTGACTTCTGAGTAGACCCGCCTAGACTTGTGCTGCTAATCTCCTTGTACAGATACAGCCGCTGAATCAGTGCGGTCATTCAGGTGTGCTGTTCCCGAGCACTCTTGCACTTCCCAGGACATTTAGCGGTGGCAAGCATGGTGCCTACAGCTTTCTTCCAGAATGTATTTGTTGACTTCATTTACAGTCAGGCCCACAGCCAGGATTTTGTGGCTTGTGGGGCAATTTTTTTTCTGTTGGGGCTGCCATTATCTGCCATAATGAGGGGGGTGGCACATGCCCCCCCCTGCAAGATTTAAAGGGCCCTCCAGCTGATCAGCGGGGAGCATGTGGCCCACCGATCAGCTGGAGGGCCCTTTAAATCTTGCAGGAGGGAGGGAGAAAAGCATGCATCACCACCACCCTGCTTCTTCTCAAAAGCATTTAAAGGATCCCTTTAAATGCTTTCGGGAAGAAGAGGGGGGCCTTTAAGGAAGGGGACTGGCCCTTTAAGGAAGGGGGCGGAGCCCCCAACAGCCCCGAGGTAGCTACAAGCCAGTTTAGTCTCCGTCTCTTCCAGAAATTCAGGGTGGGTTACACAAATTGCAAACGACACCGTACTATTAAAAAAACTGTCTAAACTTTCCACATAGTACAACTACACCATCATTCCTTCTATTACAGAAGTCCCCCTGAACGATTCTGTTTTGCACATTCTGCTGAACGGGAGCCTCCCTGACCTCACCCTGGTGGGCCTTTCCACCTGGTGGAGGCCACAAAAGAAATGCTCGCGCATGATCGTGCATGTGGTTTTACCCCATTGTAGAGCAGCACCTTTAAAAGGCCTCAACTTGGGTGAGCGACACTGTCAGTGGAGGATGTCCACCAATGCAGTCCTATAGATATGTGAGTCCTAGGCCATGAAGGACCTTATAAAAGAAGAAGAGATTGGATTGGATTTATAGCCCGCCCTTCACTACCCAGAGGAGTCTCAGAGTGGCTTACTAACTCCTTTCCCTTCCCCTCCAGACAACAGACACCCTGTGAGGTAGGCAGGGCTGAGAGAGCTATGTGAGGACTGCTCTTTCAAGAACATCCAGCAACTGCAAGTGGAGGAGTGGGGAATCAAACCCAGTTCTCCCAGATTAGAGTCTGTGCACTTAACCACCAGCTCCTGATCATAATCGAGCTGCAGTGCTCTGTACCGCTGAAGTTTCCAAGTTGTCCCCTGTGGACTGTGTGAACAGTAGTCTAGCCTCATGATTACCGTGACATGGCTCCACTTAGCCAGATGGGATTAGTCAAGATGAGGAGCCGTCTTCTGTGCTATGTGAAGATAGATGAAGTCTGTTGAATGGCAGTTTGGTCCCAGCCATTCAGCCCTTGATGTCTCGGCCTACCTTTGAGCAGGGCAGGCCTACCTCAGGTCCTTCCCCCCCCCCACCGATGTCACCTGTTCCCATTTCCAGATAGGCCAGTTTGCTAGTCTCACGTTGATGTGCCCATACAAAGGCCCTGAAGAAGAACAGGTGACTGACCTTTCACTGATGTTTTTGAAGGAGTCGTGTGTGCAGTCGCACAGCCCACCTTGCTTCTCAGGAAGGGGTGCATAATTTTGGTCCCACTCATTGTTCTGGGAGCAACTGAGTGGTTGCAGCTCTGCAGATCAGCGATGAAACCAGCAATAGGAAGAAGATCAGGATTGTATCAGGAAACTAGCTATTAACTGTGGTGTATGAATAAGACCTCTGTCACTGGTTCCCCTGTATGGAACAGCTACTGGAGACCGACTGGCTTTTGGCCTGTGGCCAGTTCTCTTTCTAGGGGTTTACCAGTTGCCGGGGCCTCCTTTCGGTTGGCCTGATGCACAGAGCCGAAAGTACAGCTGACATATCTTACTCACAAGCTTTTTGTTGTTGTTTGGTTTTTGCTGGGTGCTATCTCTCACAGTAATCTTGCTGCTCAGTTATTACTTTGATATTTGAAAAACTTGGTTCACAGCAGAGCTGCTTATGTTGCAAATGGCAGTCCTGAGTTGAGATCGTTGCACTGAACCTATTCGAGCAACAGCCAGTGATGGAGAACCGGGAAATGAACATGATGAAGAGCAAAATAATGTATAAGTGCCCTTTATATGGGGAAAGGAGGCTTGACACGGGGCTGCACTTTTCCTTGGCTGCTCCGTCTTGCTGTCCTCTTCCTAAATGTTTCTGCCCTCAGCTCCTGAAATACGTAGCTGTAGAAGTAGAACTGAAAGATATCCACTGTGAGCCCAAAACAAATGAGTGTGAGAGCAGAGGTTCTCAGAATGAGACAGTCATCTGAGGGGAAGGGCCAGGGATTCATTGGTGCGGCATCAGCACACAGAAGGTAGAATCCTAGAGTTGGAAGGGGCCATACAGACCATCTTGCCCAACCAACCCCCTGCCCAATGCAGGGCCAGCCTAAAGCATCTCTGACAAATATTCATCCAGCCTCTTCTTGAAAGCAGCCAGTGAAGGGGAGCTTCTTACCACCTCCCTAGGCAGATTATTCCACCTTTGAACCACTCCGACGGTGAAAAAGTTTCCCCTACTATCCAGCCGATACCTTTCCGCATGTGATTTAAACCTGTTGCTTCGGGTTCTCTCCTCTGCTGCCAACTGGAACAGCTCCTTGCCCTCCTCCAAATGACAGCCTTTCAAATATTTAAAGAGAGCAATCATCTCCCCCCTCAATCTCCTCTTCTCCAAACTGAACATTCCCAAGGCCCTCAGCCTTTCCTCGTAAGGCTCAGTCTCCGGATCCCGGATCACCCTCATCCTAGGTCCAGTCCAGTTAAAAGGACAAGGCAGTAGCTGATACGAAAGATCTGTGCCTGAGACCTGGGAGAGCCGCAGCCAGCCTGCATAGGCAGTACTGACCTTAATGGTCCAATTCGGTATCAGGCGGGTTCGTGTGTTCATTAATCTGAACTCCCAAGGACCCAGTGTGCGTGTGCCCCCCCAGGTTTATAAACCACCTCCATTAACATTACTTTCCAAAGGAACCATGTTTACAGGATCGGAACAGCGATAACAACGCTGCCGCGGCGGCCAGCAAGGGGGGGGGGGGGGGAGGATTTGCTAAGAGACTGTCAGCTGCGTCAACACTGCAATGTATGTATGTACACACATCACCTCTACAACACTAATATGCCTGTGTTTATATATAATAATAACTAGTGTTGATGCTTTGGATGATCTCTCAGCAATTCACATCTGCCACTGGAATCCGTATGGCTCAGATTCCTTGAACTTTGGGAGGCTGTGCTCTAACGCTTGCCAGCAGCAATCAGAACTGGAGTGTCTGTGCATGGAAATTATTTTGAATAAAATGGATTTTTAAAATACCTGTTCGCTTTTGAATAAGGCGCCTGAAAGGTTTCCACATTCAGCATCCTGACCCCCTCCTTGACAGATCCAGCAGGGGCAAGGAAAGAACATTTGCGCCCCACCCCACCCCATTCATCGAGCAGCCGGGAGGTGGAGCTGGAATGAAAAGAAGCCTCATCTCCTATAAATAATTCGTATTAAGGAAGCACTTGTGCTGATGATGGCTGCATAATGGCCCGTTTTGGCTCTTGTTTACATTCTTCCACATGCAAAATGAAAATATTAATCACCAACAGATGCTCCAGGAAGACGTTACCCACGCAGACAGCACTGTTTGTCCTCAGTAAAGGAGCGAGCCTGATGTGCGTGTGGCTTTGAAAAGCTGGGCCAGTGTTCCCTCTAAGCCGAGTCAGTGTGAGCTAGCTCACAGTTTTTTAGCCTCCGGCTCACTCATTTTCGTCTTAGCTCAGGAAGGATGGCTCCAGAACAAACTCACTTATGCAGCTCACAGCTTTAATGCCAGGAGCTCACAAAGTAGAATTTTTGCTCACAAGATTCCACCGCTTAGAGGGAGCATTGGCAGGGGGTACTCTGGTGCCCAGTTTGGCTCCCCAGGCGCTGTCTGGGCTAAGACCTTGTTGCCTCTCATTCCAGAGTTCAGCCTGCTGCAGCAGCAGGACTGGAACTTCTGGAACTTCAGTGGACAGCCGTTAATTCCCAGTGGAGACTTTTGGTGCCTTATTTTCCTTCTAACTACTGGATAAAATTCCCAGTGTGGCTGAGCATTAAGCGTGTCATTTTAGATAAGGCTGGGAGGGACGTAACGTTTTCATGCTGCCTTGCCACGGCAGTCAGGGTCCACAAGGTGGCAAACATAAAAAAAGCATTAACATGTTTGAGCAATTAAAAGTACATTTAAAGTTTTAAAATAATTCAGTTACAAACAGTTCAACAACGCTAGAATGTTTTTAGGATGTTCTTAGGATCCCAGCCATCATGTGTGTTTATTCACTTACTTTATAGCCCGCCTTTCTCAGTGAGACTCAGTGCTGATTACAAAATATAAAAATGATGCAGACAGAGTAAGACATTGTCAAAGACCCAATTCTGGGTCCCCCTGGAACCTGTTTACCTATCAGCGTTCAGCCCTGTGGGTCCTCAAAATTAAATGCACACAAAGCAGCCCTTTGTAAATATATATATAAAGGTTTATTGAGCAGTTTAAAAAGGGTATCACTTTGCAGTACAGTCTCTAGTACAGAGAGCCGGTTTGGTGTAGTAATTAGGAGCACGGAGTCTAATCTGGGAGAACCGGGTTTGATTCCCCACTCCTCCACATGAAGTTGCTGGTGCAACCTTGGGCCAGTCACAAGTCCTTTCAGAGCTGTTTTCTTGAAAGAGCTCTCTCAGCCCCACCTACCTCACAGGATGTCTGTTATGGGGAGGGGAAAGGAGATTGTAAACTGCTCTGAGACTCCTTCAAATAATGAAGAGCAGGGTATAAATCCAATCTCCTCCTCCTCCTCCTTTGCAACACGGAAATTAAAAAAGCTAACTTTCTATCTAATACATTTGGTACCTGGTGTGAGACGGCACACCTTCTTGAAGCATAAGAGTCCAAGCTGTAGACTAAAGTGTTCTATACCTAGCAGTCCATCAGGATGTAGCATAACATATCAAAGCAAACTACCGTGGCACAAGCAAAAAAGTTAGTATGGCATCACTTTGGCCTGTCGCCTTATTATAGTCTTTTGCCCTCTTGTACCCGGTAGTCTCTTGTTTCCAGTCAGGAATCTTGCTTGATAGATCTTTCCAGAACATCTAATTCCCCCCTCCCATCTAGTTGCACAGCTGAGCACAGGTTCTCACAATTAACCAATCACCACATTCTTAAATCTGGTCTTGAAAGAGATAAGAACGGTGTTCGCAGGAAGGCCCAGACTAGGGATACCTGCAAGCTGGAGCAGGCCGGCTAATAATCACGCTAACCCTTGAGGGGAATTTGGGTGCTTTGCCTCACAGACACCCACGGACAATGCAAGAGGGCTGGGATTACAACATTAGACAGTGCAGACAAAAAAAAAAGCCATATCATAAACAATGCAGAACATAGGTTATGGAAGCAGAAGCCAAGGCCCTAAAACCAGGACGATACTGATGATAAATGGCACAATAGACTACAATCCCATTCCATTTGTAAAAGCATCCTCCCCAAACACTCCAGCAAGTCACAGCTGATTCATGGCGAACCCATCGGGTTTTCAGGGCAGGAGATGGTTTGCCTTTGCCTGCCGCCACATTGTGACCTGGTATTCCTGGGTGGTCTCCCATCCAAATACTGACCAGAGTCGGCCCTTCTTAGCTTCCGAGATCTGGCGGGATCAGGCTAGAGTACCTGTCATGATACAGTTTCACAGTGAACTCTGTGTTGAATGGAAGCAACTGAGGGTCAAGCCTGGCAGAAGGAAACCCTCTTCACAATGTGCAGCCGATGCTCCCTCTAAGCGGTGGAGTCTTGTGAGCAAGAAGTCTACTTTGTGAGCTACTGGCATTAAAGTTGTGAGTGAGTGATTCGGCTGCTGCATAAATTTGTCTGCTCTGGAGCCATCCTTCCTGAGCTAAGATAGAAATGTGTGAGCTAGAGGCTAAAAAAACTGAGCTAGCCTACACTAACTCAAGCTTAGAGGGAACACTGGAAAGCAGTATTGGCTAAAAAACTGTGAGCTAGCTCACACTAACCCAGCTTAGAGCAGGTGTGGTCAGACTTGCTTAAGGTAAGAGCCACACAGAATAAACGTCAGACGTTTGAGAGCAACAAGACATGAACAAATGTTACACGTTTTTATTGAAAAATATGCAGATTTGCATTTTATTAACATTAAATGAGACTGCCGAAAATAAAAACAAAAGGGGGAAAAACGGATATTGATAATGATATTTATTTGGTTGCTTATGATATTTCTGTGTCTGAGAGAGAGAAAGGTGGAAAGAAAGAATTAAATAAGTGGAAAAAGAGAGAAGCAAAGAAAGCAAATAGATGGGGGAGGGATGAAGGAAGAGAGACAGAAAGAAAAAGAGAGAGCAAATAGGTGGGGAGCCTCCCAAGAGCCACACAATATCTGTGAAAGAGCCGCATGTGGCTCCCGAGCCACAGTTTGGCCACCCCTGGCTTTGAGGTAACACTGCGTGCAGCTGGTGTTGTGACAGAGTGACAGACTGACTGGGAAGACTTTGGTTCCAATTCTCAATCTTCCATGAAGCTCATGGGGAAGGGCTTTATTCCCCCCCCCCCCCCAATCTCTCATCCTAGCCTGCCTTGCAGTATCATGCAAAGATATGGCGCCACCATGCACACCTTAACCAGATAAAGATCTAAACAATAATAATAAAAATAATAGTGGTTGTTCATTGTTGATTCTATTTATGGTATTCACTGCCACAAATGCCTTTTAAAAAGGATTGCACAAATTTCCGTTGGGTGGGTGAATCTCTCAATTGAGCTGCCATGTACGAAGGCAGTGTACCTGACTAAAAGACGCTGGGATTGAACAACAGGGCCAGCCCTTCCTTGAAGAGCTTCACGGAGGCATCTCGCTGGCTGCAGTCGGGACAGGCTTGCTGGACTGTCTGATCTCAGTGTCTGGGCTTGCTCTTATTTAAAGCACTCAGAAGATGGTAG
The DNA here is from genome assembly GCA_029233225.1 of Lepidodactylus listeri. NCBI lineage: Eukaryota > Metazoa > Chordata > Lepidosauria > Squamata > Gekkonidae > Lepidodactylus > Lepidodactylus listeri. The sequence goes on along the minus strand of JARCFY010000021.1, from coordinate 4,156,726 downwards.
CATAGACAAAGTTAGCTGCAGGCTGTCTGTGTAGAGAATTGTTAGTTAATTCAAATTCAGGAACATTCAAGAATAATGGGTTGGAGACAGGTTGCTGGACTAGATGGACTGGTCTGATCCAGCAGGGCCATTCTGATGTTCTTATCAGGGGAAGGCCTCAGTCTCTCTGCCCTGTTGTTGACCCTCCAGAGGAACTGGCTGGCCACTGTGTGAGATGGGAGGCTGGACTAGATGGACACTCACTGGTCTGATCCAGCAGGGCTCTTCTGAGGTTCTTCTCAGGGGAAGGCCTCAGCCTCTCTGCCCTGTTGCTGGCCCTCCGGAAGAACTGGCTGGCCACTGTGTGAGACGGGCTGCTGGACTAGATGGACCCTCCCTGGTCTGATCCAGCAGGGCTCTTCCTATGTCCTTTTCAGGGGAAGGCCTCGGCCTCTCTGCCCTGTGGCTGGCCCTCCAGAGGAACTGGCTGGCCACTGTGTGAGACAGGAGGCTGGACTGGATGGACCTTCACTGGTCTGATCCAGCAGGGCTCTTTTTATATTCTTACGCAGTATTTCTGTGTGACGTGTTTCATAATGCAGGCTTTCTTGGGGTTGCTTTTTTCAAAAAAAATGTTCTGCCACCAACTGGGGCTCTTGGGAGAGGCAGCTAGGAATTAACAGTAGCACCTCTCGGGTCCTTGCATTCAGCAGGACATGTTAAATGTAAAAGTGAAAACCCTTTGGCTTCTGATAACGTGTGCTCCATTTCTCTCTCAGATGTGAAGCCGTCGAATATGTTGGTGAACACAAGAGGCCAGGTCAAGTTATGTGATTTTGGGGTTAGCACCCAGGTACGTTCCATCCTGGTTTGCCAACCGTCCCCTCCCCTTCACCCCCTCCCCCGCATTAGCTCCCCTTTCCGGAGTGGCCGCGAGACCCAATGGAGCCCCCTCTGCGACACCCTCGCCTCTGCTGGGAATGTGCGATTCATCCTTTTAATCTCCCGGCCACTTTCCTTCATCAGAATATGATTGTTCATTGTTTAATGACAGTAAAAACTGCTGATGTTGTAATTACTACTTACGAATAGCAAACTTCATTGATATGCAGCTTGGCGCGAGGAGCGCTTGGGCCAAACAAAAGGGAGGGCAGAGCGGGAAGAGCGCCTGGGGAACCCGACTGGCCCACGGTAAAAATTAATATTGGGAGCAACAATAGTTAGTGGGCTTCAGCAGTGTGCAGCACAAATTTTAATTAATTTCCATTTTGGGCTTCCCCTGAGAACCTCCGTGATACTGACCCATGAGCTCGCTGTAGTCTTGAATTGAATTGCGGCCACCTTTCCTCCCAGCGAAACACAGGGCCCAAAGAGAAGGTCACCGCCGCATTAGACGTTGTCAAAGTCTGTTGTTCCTCCAGCATATTTAGTGCTCATTCCAGCCGGATAATGAAGGGGGCTTTATTCACATCTTGAGCCAGCTGACAGTGGGGGGAGGAGGAGGGCTGGTTTGCTGGGGGGAAATGAAATGAAATAAAATAAAAATTTGGAAGGGGGGGGGGAATCCTACTTCCAATTGACTTTTTTTTATATCCAACCAGTTGGTGGTGGTATAAAAACTCAAAAGCATCCCGTTTAAAATGGGAATCGTCTGTTAAGGTTTTGTGTCGTAAACTACAGTGTCACGGTAGTTTTAAATTAGGATTCTTGCGCAAAGAAGGAAAAGAGGATTTAATCATTTTAATGCCTTCACAGGCAAGTATGTTGTCTCCCCCCCTCCCCGCCGCCGCCTTTTTCTCCCTGTTATATAATTTTTAGCTGATTTATATATAGGATGATTGTAGGTTAAATGAGGAATAATTGCCCGTTTTATTCCTCACATTATCTTTATATGGCTCTGACAGACTGTTTTGTCTGATAGCTGGTGAATTCCATCGCCAAGACGTACGTTGGGACGAACGCTTATATGGCAGTAAGTACGTTTTATTCAGAGACTTGCAAGCGAAAAAGCCTTGGGTGGACTGCTTGGTTTGGTGTGCCATCTAAGTTTAGTATTTTGTTTGCCCACCATCATGTAGATCTTTGTTTCTTTTCTTTTTTGTAAATATATAGTGAAACTATATACAGAACTGCAGAATGTGGAACCATCAGGGAACGGCCTGTGTTAGCCCATAGAAGGCCCCTGTCTTCAAAGCCTGTCCATTGGCTTGGGTGGATGAGGCCACTCTTAGTGCGCAGTCCTTCAGGGAACAGGGATGCAAATACTTGCCCCCGCCTTGGTGGCAGCAGCAAATACAGTCAGAATAGGCATCGTGGCTTGGATGGCCCGATCGCATCAGATTGTGGAAACGAAGGAGGGTCGGCCCTGATTAGTACTTGGATGGGAGACTACCAAGGAAGTCCAGGGTCGCTACACAGAGGCAGGCAAGGGCAAACCACCTCTGAATGTCTCTTGCCTTGAAAACCCCACCAGGGGTGGCCATAAGTTGGCTGTGACTAGAGAGCACTTCCCGCCACCTCCACTGTGCCAGAATGGCATCCCCATGAGTTGTCCCCGGGCCATTCATTGCTTTCTTCATCCCCACGCCTCAGGCTCATAGCTACAGTGGGGCATTTTGGCGCCCTGCCCCCTTAATTAAAAGCCCTGCCCCACAAATAGCCATGCCAGAAACCTTATTGTGTATGTGTGGGGGGGTATTTTTTGTATATTTCAATGTGTGTGTAGAAACCTTGTTTTTGAGGAGAGACCCGCTCAGGGAGCGGCACCGTGGCTTGCCCTTGGAATTCCCTCTCCCTCCCACTGTGGAGTTCTTGGGGGGGGGGGCATCATGGGACCTGGAAAAAGACAGCCCAGAAGGCATTTAAATGCCTTTTGTGTTTTCTTTTCTTTCTTTCTTTTTGGTATTTGTGTGTGTGTGTGTGTGTTTGTGCGCGCGCACTTGGAAGTCACATCGACCTCTGGGGACTGCCCCCTACTGGGGGCTTGGAGGATATTCAGAGAGGGGGCTTGAGTAAAGCCTGCCTCTGGTCTCCAGATTTGGTATTCCAAGGAGGCCTCCCCCATCCAAGTACTAACCACAGTCGACCCTGCTTAGCTTCCAAGATCTGACAAGGTTGGGCTTGCCTGGGCTATCCAGGTCAGGGTGGCATCTAAATGCCTTTTGAGTTCCCTTCCACGGGGCAAGAAAGCTTCGAAGGGCACTCAAGAGCGGCACCTTCAGTATGTCTCCAGCAACCGCCCTTTCTGCTAGGCCAGTCCTGCTGTAGACCACCTAGATCATGGCGAATCTTTCACAAGCATTCCCATGAGCCTTGGGGAAATACGCTGGGAGCCTCCCCCTTTAAAGACAGGCATTCAGATTAATTTAATTAATCATAATTTAAATGGTCCCTCAAACAAAGAAATCCTGGCTACGGCCTTCCATGCCTCTCCCTTTTTCTCCATCACGTCTGCACGTCTCCACAGCCTTGCCCTTTCCCCGCTGATCTGGGGAAAGAAAGCCCTGTCAAGGGCCAAGAGGGGGACAGAGAGGAAATGTGAAGCTTAGCTCCGCCTCTGGAGTGCAGGTGGAGCCTCCTTCCTCCATTTTCACTTTTGGCTCAGGCTGAGAGAGGTTTCCATTGATCCTGTCTGAAAGACAGAGTGGTGGCAGACCCACAGTTCATCATGGTCGGGATCTTCCTCCAAGGGAAACGGCCCACGCGGAAGCAGCCAGGACTCGCCTAGAGGCACAAGCGTCCTGTGTCAGCCTAGGATGCCGTGGAGGACTCTGGGGTGGAGGAGTGATTTCTGAGGGAGATTCCTGTGAAAATCCCAGGCCCTAGGTAACCTTGGCAATATCAGATATGATATGTCACCATTATCCATGCCCTGGAAATCCCAGATGACTCCAGTATGCTATGCATGGAGTCATCCTTGAAGATGGTTCAGAAACTTCAGTGGACCCAAAACGGACCGCCTGTCTCCATTTTCAGAGGACTTCATTGTCTCTCAGTCTGTTTCCAGGCTCAGTTCAGAACGCTGCCACTAACCTAGAAGGCTCTTGACGGTCAGGGCCGACAGCCACTGGCATTTGATGAGGCTTTGTCTGATCCAACCCTAGATGGGGACTGTTCAGTGGGCTAGTTCAGCCAGTTTGGTGTCGTGGTTAAGTGCGTGGACTCTAATCTGGGAGAACCGGGTTTGATTCCCCACTCCTCCACTTGCACCTGGCTGGATGACCTTGTACGAGCTGTTCTCTCAAGGACAGCTTGGGAAAGAGCTCTCTCAGCCCCACCTACCTCACAGGGTGTCTGTTGTGGGGAGGGGAAGGGAAAGGAGTTTGTAAGCCGCTCTGAGACTCCAAGTGAGTGAAGGGCGGGGTATAAATCTAATCTCTTCTTCTTCTTCTTCTTCTTCTTCCAGTTTGGTGTCGTGGTTAAGTGCGCGGACTCTGATCTGGGAGAACCAGGTTTGATTCCCCACTCCTCCACTTGCACCTGGCTGGATGGCCTTGGGCAAGCCATAGCTCTGAACCAGCTGTTCCCTCAAGGACAGCTTGGGAAAGAGCTCTCTCAGCCCCACCCACCTCACAGGGTGTCTGTTGTGGGGAGGGGAGGGGAAAGGAGTTTGTAAGCCGCTCTGAGACTCTTAAGTGAGTGACGGGTGGGATATAAATCCAATCTCTTCTTCTCTTCTCTTCTACTATCCTTGTAGGAAGGACTGGTGATGAGAGTATGTTTCATGTGTAACCGTGGTAAGCCACTGTTGCGCCCTCCCAGGAGTGATGTTGGAGTCGGGTTCCTCCATTAAGGCCATCAGAAGAGCCCCGCTGGGTCAGGATGCTCGTCCAGCATCCTGTCTCACAAAGTGGTCAGCCAGTTCCTCTGAAAGGCCAGTGACAGGGCATAGAGGCCGAGGCCTTCCCCTGATGTTGCCTCCTGGCTCTGGGGTTCAAAGGATTAGTACCTCTGAATGTGGAGGTTCTCCTCAGTCACTATGGTGAGTAGCCACTGGTAAAACTTATCCTTCTTGAATCTCTCTAATCCCCTTTTAAAGCCGTCTGTGCCTGTGGCCATCACAGCATCTTCTGGCAGCGAATCCCGCATTTGAATCACTCTCTGTGTAAAGCAGTATTTCCTTTTGTCCGCTCCTGAACCTGCTGCCCATCAGCTTCACCGGTGCCCTCGAGTTCTAGTAGTTTGGGAGAGGGAGGAAAATGCCACATTCTTTCCTCACAAAGAAGGAAGGTTTCTTGCAGTCTGTCCACGTTGCTGCCAAGGGAGCGTGAGGCACCTTGAATTGGCGTTCTTCACCATTTTCCTGGTCATTGATTTGCTTGGTATTTTTTCAGACCAAGGTGTGTACAGACCATTTAACCTCTAAGAGTAAAGGAGGGGAAGGGTGTAATAGAGCTCTAATGTAGTATGTTTGATAGCCGAACTCTGCTGATTGCTGCCTCTCTAATCTCAAAAGAGCTAGAACACTCGGATTTAGAGGGGGGGGGGACTTCAAACGAACTATTTTATCTACCGGCTCCTCTTCTTGATGGCTTGAAATAGCTGTAATAATTAAATTGTATTATTCCTTTTAATGTACAAACCTCGATTACACATCTATTTCCCAGGTGTGCATTAAAGAAATTACTTTTTTTCTTATTGTTTACGGATGACTGTGATGCATCCATCTGTTAATTGAAAAAGTGAGGATTAAAGCTAAGAAGTAATTTCACCGGTCCTTCTGTTTTCGGACTGCTTTGCTTCTTGCAAGACTTTGTTTCCAGTCAATCAGATATTTCAGTTTAGTCTTAAAAAACAAAAATTATATAACATGAGGAACGGAAGGGAGAGAGAAAGCGAGAGAGGAACAGACCTGTGCTCCGTTCCATCTGGCGCACTGGGGATGCAATGGGCAGATGTGACTGTTTCGCGGACCCCTTACGGTGCCTTTATTGTCTGGAGTGCCGACCTGGGGCTGAATGAGATGCATACAGTGGAGGCCAGTTGACTCAGCCAAAGCGAAAACCAGTCTGGGAAGAGCTCGGAACACAAAGTAGATGCCACTAATAGAGTCGGTTCCCCATATGTCTCTCAACTTCATTTCATCGATTTTGTACAAGGAAGAACTCATCTGAGATAAGCACAATATATGATCTTTCTCTGCCCCCTCCTTCCCCCAAAGTGTGGGTGGGGGGAGGACTGGTTTTTCTTCCTGGCCAGAGCATCTCCAGTACCTTAATGTTGAGAGTGATTTCCCCTCCCTCCCACTCTACGTGTAAAGTTCCCTGCTCAATGGTATTTACAAAGGGACGACTCTCCTGGAGGATCGGGTGACTCTTGGCTGCCCGGCTGTCTCCAAGCATAGGAATGACTCGGAAATGTTGCCTTGAGATGTAAAAAATGCATAAGGGGTTTCCGTGCCCTGCATCTGGGTCGTTGGCAACTTGCCTTTAGGAATTTCCAGAGCCAATGCTTGGGGTGGATGCTGCGCCACAAGATGCCCCTCCTCCTCTTCCCACTTTATTTCATGTCCCTAAACCTGGACTAAGCCCTGTACAGATGGTCAGAAGTGGATGGATTTCACTTACTTGGTGCATAGCATTCCCCCCCCCCCCCCGGGTCAGTTCATGGTGGAAGGGGGCCGGGACCTGAAGCCAGGCTCTGAATTCTGCATTCTGTCTGTTGAAACCCTGATCCGTGGCCGACATCTAAGGGTTCTCATTCTTCCAGCCATCTCTGTGCAGTCAGGAGATGATTAAGAAACGAAAGCTAGCATCTCGAGAAGCAACGTTCTGTGCTTTTCCTGCCCTCTCACACAAATCTGCGGCCTTGTATATTTGTTTATAATACCCCAGACAGGTCTGGGTATGTGTCCTTTACAAACAAGGCTCTGTGCCTGTTAAAATACTTATTAGGACTGTGAAAACACTAGAAGAAGCAGAAGAGGAGGAGGAGGAGATTGGATTTAGAAGAAGAAGAGATTGGATTTATACCCCGCCCTTCACTTCGAGTCTCAGAGCGGTTTACAAACTCCTTTCCCTTCCTTCTCCCTGTGAGGCAGTTGGGGCTGAGAGAGCTCTGACAGAAACATCTCTTTCAAGAACTGCTGTGCAAGAACTACGACAAGTGGAGGAGTGGGGAATCAAACCTGGTTCTCCCAGATTAGAGTCCACACACTTAACCACTACACCAAACAATTTATTCCCCGCCCTTCACTTGGAGTCTCAGAGTGGCTTACAATCTCCTTCCCTTCCTCTTCCCACAACAGACACCCTGTAGGTGGGGCTGAGAGAGCTCTTTCAAGAACTGCTTGTGAGAGAACAGCTCTGAGAGAACTGTGGCTTGCCCAAGGTCACCCAGCAGCTGCATGTGAAGGATTGGGAAATCAAACCCGGTTCTCCCAGATTAGAAGCCGCACTCCTAACCACTACGCCAAAGAAAAGAGGAAGCATCCATACAAAGCTGGTGGCTATATACTCCAAGACTGGGTCTTGCCCCAGCTCTTCTTCCCAGGTTGTCTTTGTTCCCCCTCGGTTTACCAGAGACCTCCGCAGTCCCTGCTGACACTTGGCAAGGTGGTGGGGGAGAAACAGGTGGAAAGAGCATTAATGCGTTAAGTGGCGTGATGTCCCTTCTGGTGCAAACCCAGCAGCTACGTCACCTTGTCAGCGTAATGGTCTAAAAACCATAGAGTTTGCGGTGGGTCATAGAGGAACACACTGATGTGGTAACATCATTTCCGGGCTTGCAGGGGAAGTGACATTATGACATCACACATTTTCCGCCCTCTACTTCCCACCAGATGCAACCTTTGCCCCCCCACCACAAGGCGAAAGGTTAAGAACATAGGAAGACCCCTGCTGAATCAGACCAGCAGTCTGTATAGTTCAGCATCCTGTTTTTCACAGGGGCCAGCCAGTTGCCCGGGAGGGCTAGTGCACCAGTACACAGAGGGCAAGTTCTTTCCCTGCTTTTGTCTCCAGCAGCCACGCAGATCAGGGGGCCTCATCTTGAACAGGGCTGACCCAAAGGTTTTTGACACCCTCAATGAGCCCTCTACGACCTATGAGCCCCAAGTTCGACATATATAGTAAAGGTAAAGGTTTCCCTTGCTCAAAAGCCAGTCGAATCCGACTCAAGGGGGCGGTGCTCATCGCCGTTTCCAAGCCGAAGAGCCAGCACTGTCCGAAGATGGTTTCTGTGGTCATGCGGCTGGCATGACTAGATGCCGAGGCGCATGGAATGCTGTTACCTTCCCACCGAAGCGGTACCTATTTATCTACTTGCAGTTTCTTGCTTTTGAACTGCTAGGTTGGCAGGAGCTGGGGCCAGAGATGGGAGCTCACTCCGTCATGTGGCACTCGGGTCTTGAACTGCCGAGCTACAAACTTTCCGGTCTGCAGCTCAGCATCTTAACCCCTGAGCCACTGCAGCCCACTCAACATATATACACAAATATAATTATTGCCAGAGCTGCTCTCCTAAGCATGCTTGCCTGGAAGTAAATCCCTTTAAACATAGTGGGGTGTCCGGGACAAGCACCTGCCCCATCCTCAGCGGAGGTATCTGGGGCAGGTCGGGGACTTCCCCGACCCTGCAGGAGCCTCCCTCGTCTTTCAGGTAGCCACCATCAACTCAGCCAGAACTCCCAGGAGGGGAGACCCTGGGCGACAGAGCAGATTGGGGCGGGTGGGGAGGAAGCATGAATGTTGGCCAGGGAGGAGGAGCAGACTGTTGTGTCTGTGGGTTTTTTTACTTAATGTTTACTCGGCGCTAAAAGCCCCTGACCTGGGATTAGTAGCTGAGCGGCAGCCTCCTCGGGAACGTTGGACTGGCACTAATTTGGGCGCGTTTGTTTTCCTCTTAAAGGCCTCTGGGTTATTAGAGAACGGGGGCGGGGAGCCATCTTGTAAGGTGCCTGAATGAGACAGGTGCATTAGCAGCACAGTGGGAAGGACAGCCTTGTCGAGTCTCTTCATTCTTGCGTTTCGCACCGTGCTTGACCTTGGCGATACTTCGAGCACCGCTTGCGAGTAAAAGAGCTGCCCGGCTGTTTTGTGCCCCTTCCCGCCTCAAGTCGCATTAAACTCGCCGCTAATTGGTGTGAGCTAAAGCCCTCTTTTATTTGCAGGTTGCCATGCACATTAGCTTGGGAATGTTTAAAGCCAAGCAGGTTTGCAGAGGGCACCCATCCTCGCCACCTTAATACAGCCCCACAGACATCTCAGCTGCCGCCGCTGCCGCCATGGCTCTGGAGGCTTGGAGCGAGGAGAGGCAGGGAAGGGGCTTGCCAGTTTGCTGTGTTTGAAGCAGAGCTTCCAAAAGCCCCCACACCACACCTCTGAATATAAGTACTGAAGAATTCTTACACCAGGGGTCCCCAGTGGGCATTTTCTTATACTGTGGGGCTCACCGACAAGTCTCCTGGTAAAACTGGTGAAATTTGCAATCTGTCCATGCACATGCTCATGCGCCGCGTACGCACACATACCGGAAATGTCTGTGAGCACTGGAAATCTCTGCTTGTTACTTCCGTGGCCTGATTTATGTCATTGGTTCAACCGCCTCCTCCTCCTCTCCCTCTCTTTCTTGAACAGCCGGAACGAATTTCAGGAGAGCAGTACGGCATTCATTCCGACGTCTGGAGTCTGGGGATTTCCTTCATGGAGGTAGGTGCATTTTATGGCTTTCTTGAAATGATACTGAGCGCCAGCCTGCACGTTCTTAAGCATTCCCTGTGCCCAGTAGACCTGGCCCTGCAGCGGTAGGTGGGAGGGGTGTCCGGGGGGGTGGGGTGGGGTGGGGTGATGAGTGTTCTTTTTTCCCCTTTTTTCTTTTAAAGTTGTAAGTCTTTATTGAGTAGCAAAAGAAAATTTTCTACAGAAACAAAGAGAGATGGAAATCCATTTTAGACAAACTCATATACAATTTAAGGAAAGCATAGGCCAAATATGAGCATATAAACCCAAAACACCCAATCACAGACTAAACCGTTGTGTACAGTTTTTTATAAAATCCTAGTTAGAAGTAATTACTCTACCTGATCAGGGTTTATAAGATTATGCAGGGGATAGAGCAGGTAGAGAAAGAAGTCCTTCTCTCCCTTTCTCACAATATAAGAACTCGTGGGCACTCCATGGAATTGCTGAGCAGTCGGGTAAGAACAGAGAAAAGGAAGTCCTTCTTCACCCCCCCAAAGCAGCGGTTTTGTTTGCCAGGAGAACTGCTCTCTCTCTCTTCTAGAGATGAGTCATAATTCCAGGCGATCTCTGGGCCCCACCTGCAGGTTCGTCTCATCCCTCTCCTTTGCTGCAGTATCTGACAGGAATTGTTCCGCAGGGCGTTTTAATCAAGGGAAATAAGGCTGTGGTACAATGGAACTAAAGGTGTTTTGTAAAAAAGAATAGGGTTGTAGCCTGTGGAGGCTAAGAGCTGCAGACTCTAATCTGGGAGAACCGGGTTTGAGTCCCCATTCCTCCGCATGCAGTCAGCTGGGTGACCTTTGGTCAGTCACAGTTCTCTCAGAGCTCTCTCAGCCCCACCTACCTCACAGGGTGTCTGTTGTGGGGAGAGGAAAGAAGGAGACTGTAAGCTGCTCTGAGACTCAGAGTGAAGGGTGGGGGGTATAAATCCAGCTCTCCCAAACTGCAAACCTGGCTTTTCAAGGGAAGTATAACCCTGTCCAAGACAGGAGAGATCTGAAGTGAGAGCCGGTTCGGTGTAGTGGTTAAGAGCTGAGTCAGCCTTACTTAAGAGCCTACTGTACAGGGTTGTTGTGAGGATAAAGGAGAGGGGTATTTTGTTTCCTGTTTGTTAGTGTTCTATTCTATCCCTGGACTAAATCACTACTGTGGAGGAGAGAGTAAAACCCAGCCCCAGAGGGTTTCCAGCGGTGCTGGTCCTGGGCAATGCTGTCCCTCCGCGTGAGCATTGCACCCTTTTCCTCCTTGCGCCCACCCTTCCACCCGCCTGCGCCTGTCTCCCAGGTCAGAGGCACGGAGCGATTCATCTGTGTGCACTTTGTTAATTGGTGTGTCATCTGCTCCTCGGAGACCTCCCTCCAACACGATAGCTGTTTTGTTGAAGTGGTTTGAGTGATGTGTTAAATGAGGAAAGCAAAAGGAGAATGCCTTGAGAAAGGTGAAGGTGATGTTCGGGGAAGCAGCGCAAGGTCATTGCCATTAAAAGCACGCTGCCGGGTTGTCACTGGCGTGGGTCGGGCAGCGTTCCAAGAGGGCAGAGTTTAGGCTGGGGTTTCTACGTGCTGCCCCTCTTGATTCAGACTTTATGTCCCCAAGCTTACCCGACTACCCGTTTAACTAGGCTCAGGCTAGCAAATGACAAAAAGATGCTGTGAAGCTAAAGATGTTCCTTCTGACACATTCTCTTTTGAAACAACAGCAAAGCCGCGCTGAAACTGAGGTCTGACTGGCAGTCCTGCCTTCTAGTTCAAGATACGCGGGGCTGAGATTTAGTTACTTGTAGGAGAGAGGTGTTTCGCACAAACTCAGGCACCCCAGTGGCGAGAATGAGCAGCAAAGGATTCTGGGAATGCAGGTCTGGATGGCACTGGACCATGTTGGTGCTGAAGTTCCGTTAGCCATGCTTTGCGAGGGTCATGCGTTGCGCCCATCCTACCCTCTGCCTAAGGCCAGGCCTGCTTGCTTGTTTGAAGAACTGGGGCAGTTGCTGTTCTCGCTGGAAGTTGCATCACTGGAAGTTGCATCCCAAATGTTCCCAGTCACAGGAATGGATAGGGTTGCCAGCACCCGCGCTCCGGTGGGAGTAGGGTTGCCAGCCTCTTGGTGGGGCCTGAAGATCTCCCGCTTTTACAACTGATCTCCAGCTGGCAGAGATCAGCCTCCCTGGAGAAAAAGGCTGCTTTGAAGGATGGACTCTATGGCATTGCACCATGCTGAGGTCTCTCCCCTCCCCTACCCAAACCCCACCCTCTCCTGGTCCACCCCCAAAGTCTCCAGGTATTTTCCAACCCAGACCTGGTAGGTGGGAGCAGGGGAAACCCCTGCTTTTGCATGCTTTCTAGGCTTTTGCCTGCCGCCGGCCAACTGGCCAGCGGGGGGACGTCCTGCCCTCAACTGACTATTTCAAGCCTACTTCTGGTTTCAGACCTACTTCCTGTTGGGGGCGGCGCTCTGGTTTTGGGGCAAAACTCTGGTTTGAAGCTGAATTTACCATAGAGTTTTGCCCCAAAACCAGAGTGTCACCCTGACCAGAAGTATGCCCGGAACCAGAAGTAAGCCTCCAAAGCCCTAACATCGCTTCCGGTCTCCCAGAAGGACGTCCCCTGCTGGCCAGGGAAGTCGACCTGTCGACGCTAGGAATGGAACACATAGACATCAGTCCCGCACAAGGCAAATGTGCAGAGGTTGGGTCTGTTAGATCCTGCTGTACGTGCACTGCCTTCCTCTGAATCAGACCCTTGGTCTTATCCGTCAGGTTCCCATTTGCCTGCTTGTGGTGGGAGGCCTCCAGGTAATTGTGGCCCTTGCCCACTGATGCTCACCTGATTGGCGGGCGGAAACTGGGGCCGAATTTGGGGGGGGGGGCGGCAATCGTCCCAGGGAGAAAAAATTAAAAAAGAAAAATAAGGCCTTGTCTACTTATACTAAGTTCTGACCATAGAGTTCCTGGCAATTCCTAGAGCTACCTGGAAGGGACAAGGGTAGCTCTAGGAAGTTCTGGGAACTCTATGGTCAGAACTTCCTATAAGGAGACAAGGGTTTCTTTTTCCTTTTCATTTTTCTCCTGGGATAATGCGTCCCCACAACCCCCTTGCTAGATGCCGGGCACTCCTTGGCAACCCTGTCTATCAGAGGCAGCCGTGTCTGTTCTGACTATCAGTTGCCCTGCAGAGTTTCAGGTAGCGTTCTTTCACATCACCTCCTACCTGATCCTTCTAGCAGCTGAGGCCAGGGATTGAGCCAGGGACTGACCCGCTTCCTCCCCGTGGCCATCTTGTTTCTCCAGGCTTTCTGCTTAACTTTCAAATTCTACAGCTGGTTTGATTTCTTTACTTTCAGTTCTCTTTTGTGCGAGTGTAGAGTGCTGGGGTATGCCTGGGTGTGTCTGAACGACCTTTCCTCGGGTTTTGCTGTTCTTAAAATAAGCAAATTCCGTGCGGTCATCCATCTTTTTCTAAGATGGTTTCAAGGCAAATGGTGTATTTTCAGCAGGGCTTGAGCTGCAGTTTTATTTAAGCGCTTTCTGGCTGACAAAGCAAACTTAAATTAAACAGGTAGCTTTTGCGGTCCCAGCAGCTAAGCCCTGAGTCAGCATTTTTACACAGAAGCTTATGCAGAGGTTGTTACCAGGATTCATAAAACTTGTTCCACGGTGTTTTGATGAAGTCTGTCTCATTTGGCTCCAGGTGTGTTTCAGAGGACTGAACTTGCTTCCTTCCTTGGCTGCCCAGTAAATCACCCCTGTTCCCTACTCAGGATTCTTCTCACTGGCCTTGCTGTTCTCAAAATCTAGGCCGCTTTGCAAGTCCTTTGAGACCAGAGGTGCCAGTTGTGAAATAACGTGGCAGGAACTGGGTGGTCACTTGCAGGTCTATTAAAGAATTTACTGAATCCTCCCTTGAACAAGAATCACAGTTTCAGATTGTATGTTTTTGATATTTAATGCTGCAAAGTTTAAATAAGATTTTCTCTCAAAGATGTTGTCCTTGTACAAATCTTGAGACAGAGTCAGTCTCACATATCCTATTACATTGTAATTTTTATGTTATGGAGAGACAGTTGTTAATCTTCCCATTGTTGTCCAAATTTAAACCTTTGGATGTTCATTTGAAATTTGCGGAATTAAGGATTTTAACTTTTTTGTTGGAAGATCGGAAAGAGAGGATATCTTTAGCTGTGGCAAAATTTTGTTTCCTGGCATTAAAGAAGAGGAAACTTGTATCCTAGATAGTAAGTTAATGATAAATTAGCATCGTTCTGTTCCCACTTTAATGACACATTGTGCTGCTCCCATTTTGTATTACTGCCTTTTGAAATATCTACTTGAATTTTATGTATTCATTGTGTATTTTATATCAATATTCCCTTTGGAAATGTTTTATTTTGACTGGTCGCTTGACCGTACTAATAAACTTGACCTGACTTGACTTAAATAAGATTTTCCAGATGGATAGGCGTAAGTATTGGAAAAGTCAAGCAAGGTAGGACTTGTAACTGTGCAGGGGCGTTATCGTTAAATGGCTGGAGCCGTTACGGGAATTCAGTTGGAATTTGATATGGGTACATTCATTTTTAAAACATTTTTCACCTCTGGCCACCACTCTGTGTCCAGAGTTCCAAAGGTGTCCCAGGGCTTAAAAAAAAAAACTAACTCTGGGAGATCCCTTTAATAAGATGTCAATACTAAGACAGTGGTCTTGGTTCTTGGACGGTAGAATTGCAAGCCACCTCTTCAGTCCATTCCAAGCCTTTCTGAAAATTAAAACAACAAATAAGCCATACATGGAGAGGGAATTTCCTCCCAAGGTAACCCAGAAAATGTTGAAATGAGGGGGAAAGCGGCACAGAATTGTTGGGGAACCACTTTGTTACATTAGAGGAACAGGTTCTTGGGAGGGACCAGTGGTAGAATGTCCCAATAGGCTTGTCAAATCCAGGATGGGGAGTTCCTGGAGATTTGGGGGTGGAGACTGAAAAGGGTGGGGTTTGGGAAGGGGAGGGACCTCAGTGGGGTATAATGCCAGGGAGTCCACCCTTAAGGCCAGAGAGTCCACCCTCCAAAGCAGTCATTTTCTCTGTCGCCTGGGGATCAGTTGAAATGCTGGGAGATATCCGGGCTCCACCTGGAGGTTGGCAGCCCTATGGCCCAGATTGCCTCTAGTTGGCAGACGTGAAAAGCCACCACCGTCATGGGGCAGATGGCGCTGAGCTGGATGGACCAGTGGATTGCCGCTGCATGCGTCCTCCAGCTGTGTCTTCCGCAAACATTCCCAAACCCCAGCCATTCGGGAGGAAGGGGCTTCTGGATCCAAGAGGGTGGCTTCCAGGGAGATCTGGGACCCAGAACCCTGGCTTTTGGACACTAAGCTCTGTACACTTGGCAACCGAAGAACAGATGCTTTCGAATTCTGGTGCTGGAGAAGACTCCTGAGAGTCCCTTGGAGTGCAAGGAGATCAGATCAGTCAATCCTAAAGGAAATCAACCCTGACTGTTCCCTGGAAGGCCGGATCCTGAAGCTGAAGCTTAACTACTTTGGCCCCCAAATGAGAAGGGAGCACTCCCTGGAGAAGGCCCTGATGCTGGGAAAGACTGAAGGTCAAAGAAGAAGAGGATGGCAAAGGATGAGATGGCTGGACAGTGTCATCGGTGCAACAAACATGAAGTTCAGCAGGCTCCAGAACACGACAGAAGACAGGAGGGCCTGGCGTGAAGTGGTCCACGGGGTCGCGAAGAGTCGGACTCGGCTGTGCGACTGAACAACAACACTTGGCAAATGTTTGGGCCGAAGCAGACGCCCTTTTCTTCCTGGGGAAAAACATAAACTGCAACATGGCGGTTGGGGGAGGTTTCCTTTTGCTCCTGGGAGTATTAAAGAAGACAAATTGTACAGAAGCAAGAGAGAGCGAAGACGCCTCTTGGGATCTGCTTATGAGTCCTGGAATATTGAGTTGGGGCCAGCGCCGTTAGTGCCTCCCAAGAGCTCTGGTTGCTGGGATTCTGCATTTCTCCAGAAAATTTCATTTTCCCCACCAGTGTTCCCTCTAAGCTGAGTTAGTGTGAGCTAGCTCAGTTTCTTAGCCTCTGGCGCACACATTTTTGTCTTAGCTCAGGAAGGATGTGGCTCCAGAGCAAACTAATTGATGCAGTATACAGATCACCTGCTCACAGCTTTAATGCCAGCAGCTCACAAAGTAGAATTTTTGCTCACAGGACTCCACAGCTTAGAGGGAGCATTGTTCCCCACCAGCTGGGGAAACAGCTGAGGCTAAAGCAGGAAAACTGTAAAGCAGTTTGGCTAACTGAAAAGCGCTGTACAAGTTTATTATTGTTGTTGCTGTTGCCCGGGATCCCCAGTATGCCCCTTGTGTTTGGGGACCTGCAGTAGATTCTGGTACCACGGCGGGGGGGATCTCAGCACCAGTGCAGTCGCGTTTGGCAATCCCAGGGCTAAATGGAAGAGGTCGCCCTTTAAATAGCCAACAGTGGGCAAACAAGGCTTCACTGTATAGAGGTGGTATAATGGTTACAGTGGCAGAGTAAGACAGGGGT
The DNA here is from genome assembly GCA_029233225.1 of Lepidodactylus listeri. Classification (NCBI taxonomy): domain Eukaryota; kingdom Metazoa; phylum Chordata; class Lepidosauria; order Squamata; family Gekkonidae; genus Lepidodactylus; species Lepidodactylus listeri. Next base: position 4,140,517 of record JARCFY010000021.1, on the reverse strand, counting down.
CCCCAATATGATGGAGCCTACCAATGCCTTTTCCATCTCCCGCCAGGTGTTTTTAGAAAGTGGGCGGGGCCAGGTGAGGCTTTTACCTAGCGACACTTCTGGCTGGGCCGCTGGAGATCTGATTGGCTGTGCAGATTTTTAGAAATGTGGGTTTGGCGGCAGCCGCCACCACAGCACAAGGTTCGTCACCGTGTGCTTGAAGGGTAACCTGGGGCAACCGTTTTGTAGCTGGTTCCACTTCCTCCTGCGGTGCACCCACCATGCTGTATCGGAGTTCCAGAGGTGCCTGTAGACCCAAAGAGATTGGGGACCCTTGGGTGAAGATCTGAGAGATTAGAATCCCCACTCTACCATGGAAGCTCGCTGGGTGACCTCGGCCCAGGCATCTTTCTCAGCCTCACCTACCTCACAGGTTTGTTGCAAGAAGGGGAGGAGAGGAGGAGGAGGAGTTTGGATTTATACCCCGCCCTTCACTCAGAGTCTCAGAGCGGCTTACAAATTCCTTTCCCTTCCAGTTTGGTGTTTCTAGTTTCCAGAGAGCCAGTTTGGTGTGGTGGTTAAGTGCGCGGACTCTAATCTGGGAGAACCGGGTTTGATTCCCCACTCCTCCACTTGCAGCTGCTGGATGACCTTGAGCAAGCCATAGCTCTGTCCCAGATGTTCTCTCAATGATAGTTCTCTCAGAGCTCTCTCAGCCCCGCCTACCCCACAGGGTGTCTGTTGTGGGGAGGGGGAGGGGAAGGAGATTGTAAGCCGCTCTGAGACTCCCAAGTGAAGGGTGGGATATAAATCCAATCTCCTCCTTCTCCTCCTCCTCCTCCTCCTCCTCCTCCTCCTCCTCTTCTTCTTCTTCTTCTTCTTCTTCTTCTTCTTCTTCTTCTTCCTCCCTAGAACAGACCCCCTGGGAGGCAGGTGGGGCTGAGAGAGCTCTGACAGAAACTGCTCTTTTTCAAGAACAGTTCTGACAGGACTATGGCTTGCCCAAGGTCATCCAGCAGCTGCAAGTGGAGGAGTGGGGAATCAAACCCGGTTCTCCCAGATTAGAGTCCGTGCACTTAACCACTACACCAGACTAGCTAGCAAAGAAGAGCAGTGCTGTTAAGCCCCCCCCCCCCTTTTTGGGAAAAGCGAGCGCTGTCTCTCTCCCCCCTCCCCCCCGTGTGTGTGTCATGGCCAATTCAGCTTCCCATCCAGCACCAGACATTCAAGCTGCGTGTCACTTAACTTTAACTCCATGCCTGCTCCTGCAAGACACAAGGTCAGTATTAACCCATCCTGTTTAGAATGGCGTTATTTTCTCATTCTTTCTTTGAAGATTTCAAGTAGTCATTAATTGAACGCATTAGATGGCTCTGATTTGTTTTAAATTGCTCTTGACTGTTTTTCTCCCACTCCGAGTTCCATATTTCCAACCTTCCTTAGGCTGATAAATGCCACCCTTTCCTAACTGAGTATCTGAAGACCCTCCTGTGTGAAGGCTTGCAGTTTCTGGTAGCTAGCAAATCACTCAGTGGTCGTAAGATGCAGACTGAAATGGTGTTCCGTAATCGTGAACAGACCCATGTAATAGTAAAAGCTCGAGAGGTCTTGTGCCTCCAGAGGCAGCCCTCCAACAGGCCTTCAGAGCCTTTGACCCTTGGCCCACCCTTCTGAAGAAGGAGGAGGAGGAGATTGGATTTATACCCCGCCCTTCACTCAGTCTCAGAGCGGCTTACAAACTCCTTCTCCTCCCACTCCCCACAACAGACACCCTGTGAGGTAGGTGGGGCTGAGAGAGCTCTTTCGAGGACTGCTCTGAGAGAACTTGTGACTGACCCAAGGTCACACCAGCAGCTGCATGTGGAGGCGTGGGGAATCAAACCCGGTTCACCCAGATTAGAGTCTGCACTCCTCGCCACCACACCAAACGAGCACTGCTTCTCTCTTCCGCTTGCTGCGGCAGTCCCATTGCCTCGCTGGCACATGCACAGTCACCAGTCCTGGCAAGGACATTGGGTGGGTTGGATGGCCAGCTAAGGGTTGGGTGGTTTGGGGGTGGAGCCTGCGAAAGGTGGGGCTTGGGGAGGGCTGGAGCCTCAGTTGATGTCTAATGCCATAGAGCCCACCCTTCAAAGCCCCTTGATCTCTGTTGTCCGGAGATCTATAGCAATTCCAGGAGATCCCCAGGCCCCGGCTGGAGGCTGGCCACCCTGTCAGTGGGCTCATGATCTTGTAAACTAGAATCCTTTCTTCTGGGGAGGAATGATGTCCTCAGAGAGTGAAGCCGCTCCGTCTTCATGCAAAATTCCATCTATGGCTCAGAATTAGCGTGAGCGTTGCGAAAAGGCGAAACAGACCCTGCCTTTCTGTTCAGGCTGCCAACAACGGGAGATGGTTCCTTTGCAGGAGCCCGCACCGGGCCAGCGTGGCTTGCCGAGATGACAGCTGGCAAAAGTGTGGGGGGGGGACCCCTGATTTCTTTCTTTTTTTGTTGCCTTGAATTATTGAAGGGCATACCTCTTACTCAAAACATTCGTCCAGGTGGCTCCATTGGAGATGGAAACACCTAGATATTGATCTGTACAATACAACCTTGTGTGTGTGTGTGTATAAATTTTAATCTGTTAGCTGCCTTGGTGGCCCCTATGAGGGCAGGAAGGCCAAATTTTGTAAAATAACGAGAGATAAGACAAGTTTAATATGTGGTTAATGTTCTTTCATCCATATTTAGTTTTAACCTCAAAAAGTGCTTAAGCCACCTGTGGGAACATAAGAGAAGCCGATGTTGGATCAGGCCGATGGCCCATCCAGTCCAACACTCTGTGTCACACAGTGGCCAAAAATACCAGGAGATGCTTGGGTTTTGGTAGGTCTCAGGTGGAGAATTCCTGTGCTTGGGGGAGCATTGAAGAGAATGCTCCTCCAAGTGTCTTTGGTCGGACTTGACACACAGGTAGTGAATGAGAGGGCACTCCGGGGCAGTGTTCCCTCTAAGCTGAGTTAGGGTGAGCCGGCCCACAGTTTTTTAGCCTCCGGCTCACACATTTTTGTCTCAGCGCAGGAAGGAGGGCTCCAGAGCAAACTAATTTATGCAGTAGCCAAATCGCTTGGTCACAATTTTAAAGCTCACAAAGTGGAATTTTTACTCACAAGACTCCACAGCTTAGAAGGAGGATTGCTCCTGGATGGTCGTAAAGAGGGTGGTGAGGCATACAGGAGGCTGACGGGTCTCCAAGCCCTGTAGGAGTTAAGCCACATGGGAAGACTCCTGAATCCAGTGTTGCTGTCCAGGGTACCCTGTTCCCACTGACTCATCCTTCTCAGGACGCTGCTGCATTCTGGGCCAACGGAATGTTTTCAAACCACAGCATGTGCATGAGTATTTTAATTGTCCCCCCCCCCCCGGTAGGATTTGGGGGAGGGGGTTGCCGTGGACTGTGTTGTGGCAATGCAAGCTGATGTCCAGCTTTCCTGGTGGCAGAACGGGGGACTGGAGGTTCCAGCGCCTAAGGCCGGGGTCATGAATTAATAATAACCTCCATGGCGGGCGAGGCCCATCAGAAAAGCTGGGAGCGAGGAAGTTGCCCAGCAGAGGGCTATCAATCACCCAGTGACCATAACTTCTAGTAATTAGTGTATTTTATGGGCCTCTGCTTCAGTGGCTTGGAAGTGCACGGGCTCCAGTCGCAGCGGAACTTAGCCAGGGTAATATTCCAGGATGATTTATCCGCCTGCTGCGCTGGGAGGTAACCCTATATTAAGAGAAGATTGTGAGCTAAGCTGCGATAAAGTGTAAGTTTAGGTAAAGTTTGCTCAGATTGGAGACCTCAATGTATCTTCTCCTCCCATGCCCACCCCCCTTCTAGCATTCAGCAGGCCGGCTTTGTTCTGGATGGATAGATGGATGGATGGATGATGGGTGGGTAGATAGGTGGATGGATGGATGGATGGATGGATGGATGGATAGATAGATAGATAGAAGATCCCAACTTTTTTGAGCCTGTGGGCATCTTTGGAATTCCGACATCGTGTGGTGGGCACAGCCACAAAATGGCTGCCGCAGGAGGCGGAGCGAGCCACAAAATGGCTGCCGTAGCGTACCTTCAGTCACCCAGTACCGATCCTCGTGCTGTGGTGGCAGCAGCTGCCAAAGCAATAGTTTTAGAGATCTGCACAGCCAAACAGTTCTCCAGTGGTCAGTCAGAAGTCTTGCTGGGCAAAAGCCTGGCTCTGCCCACTTCCCAAAAATACTTGGTGGGCACCAAAAAAGGTGTTGGTGGGCACCACATGGTGGGTACATGTTGGGGACTCCTCAAAGAGAGAGAGAGAGAGAGAAAGAGAGAGAGAGAGATGATCACCTATAAATCCATCTATAAGCCAAACTGTTTAGCCAACTGAAATTCGTGGCCATATTTATTGTTGCTTCTGCTTTTCCCGGTGGCAGAGGGGTCTGGGCCAGCCAGCAGCTCTTTGTTCCCCACCCTAGTCTCTCCTTTTGGAGGAGGAAAAGCCTTTTCCTGCCAAGTCTCCATCAAGATGGTAGCTCAGGCCCTCTGCCCTTCCAGTTCCCCTCCCCTCCAGGAAAAGAAGACAGGCAGACAGAAACAAGAGGATGCCCAAGTCGCCAGGAAAACTGGCTCTTCAGCCGCCAGCTCTAACGCTTTGCCGGTATTTGGGTGGGGCTTTGGCCCAAGCAACGCAAGACACTCCTCCATGGGTCAAGGCTCGGTTCCCTGATCCAGCTCGCGGGGAAATGCCTCGTGCCGTTCAGGCCTCCAAATGTACAACGATGAGTTGTAAGCTGGAGCTCCAGATGCACGCTCCCCTTTCCGGAGCACACCATCCATTTAAACTGAGTGCGAAACTGGATTCCCCCAAGATGGCAGCCCCGAGTAGATTATTCAAATGGAATCACCTTTGCATGCGCTTGATTTCTCATTGATATCCTGCTTCTACTAACATTTAACTGACAGTTAACTGACGGCTGCCCCATTTGCTGTGCAGAAGGCCAGGGGCAGTCCTACTCGAGGGGTGAATAAATTTAGAGTCCAGCTTTAAAACCAACAAAGGTTTATTCGAGGCCTGAGCTGTCATGTGCAAGGCACACTTGGTCAGATACATTGGAAGGGTAGCTAAGGTTTGAACTTCTAGACAGAGGCTGCACTCCAGTGCTCCCTGTAAGCTGTGGCACCTTGTGAGCAAAAATTCTACCTTGTGAGCTACTGGCATTAAAGTTGTGAGCGAGCGATTTGGCTGCAGCATCAATTAGTTTGCTCTGGAGCCATCCTCCCTGAGCTAAGACAAAAATGTGTGAGCCGGAGGCTAAAAAAACTGTGAGGAGCTAGTTCACACTAACTCAGCTTAGAGGGAACACTGCTGAACTCTACCTTCCGTTCCGATGTATTGGGGAAAGTGTGCCCACACATGGAAGCTCACACCTTGAATAAACCTTTGCTAGTCTTCAAGGTGCCGCACAGGGATGACCGCCTGGAACTCTCTTCAAGGGGTGGATGTCTCCCGTTTGATTTGGAGTAGCCGGCCGCAGCTCTCTGATCTAATTGGGCTGGCTAATCGCTGAAGCCTCCCAAAACAGAACGGCTGCACCGACAGGAGGAAAGTCGATTCAGATGCGGTGTAATGTTGGAGGGGAGTTTACACGAACTGTGGACTGCCAAAAAGACAAGGAAGCAGGTTTTAGATCGAATCAGGCCTGCACTCTCCCTAGATTGGAACTCAACATCAAAAAAAACCCAAGATCATGGCATCCGGCCCCATCACTCCTTGGCAAATAGAAGGGGAAGTTGTGGAAGCAGGGACAGACTTCACCTTCCTGGGATCCAAGATCACTGCAGACAGTGACTGCAGCCATGAAATTAAAAGCCGCCTGCTCCTTGGGAGGAAAGCGATGGCAAACCTAGACAGCATGATAAAAAGCAGAGACATCCCCCTGCCAACAGAAGTCCCTATGGTCAAAGCGATGGTGTTCCCAGTAGTAATGTATGGCTGCGAGAGTTGGACCATAAGGAAGACCAAATGCCAAAGAATAGATGCTTTCAAATTCTGGTGCTGGAGAAGAATCTTGAGAATCCCTTGGACTGCAAGGAGACCAAATCAGTCAACCCTAAAAGAAATCAACCCTGACTGTTCCCTGGAAGGCCAGACACTGAAGCTGAAGCTCAACTACTTTGGCCACCAAATGAGAAGGGAGCACTCCCTGGAGAAGGCCCTGATGCTGGGGAAGACTGAAGGTCAAAGAAGAAGGGAACGGCAAAGGATGAGATGGCTGGACAGTGTCATCATCGATGCAACGAACATGAAGTTCAGCAGGCTCCGGAGCACGACAGAAGACAGGAGGGCCTGGTGTGATGTGGTCCATGGGGTCGCAAAGAGTCGGACTCGACTGTGTGACTGAACAACAACAACACTCTCCCTAGAGTCTAAAATGACCAAACTGAGCCTATCATACTTTGGTCCCATTATGAAAAGACAAAGAGTCACTGGAAAAGACAATAACGCTAGGAAAAGTGGAAGGCAGCAGGGAAAGAGGAAGACCCCACCTCAGATGGACTGACTCAAGCAAGGAAGCCACGAAGGCCCTCAGTTTGCCAGACCTGAGCAAGGTTGTTAATAATAGGATGTTTTGGAGGTTGTTAATTCATAGTCTCATCACCATAAGTCTGAGGGGACTTGACGGGGCTTCACACGCACGCACGCGCACACACACACACACACAAACAAACATGAAGTAATTGTAAAGTGATATTTGCAGATAAAATGTTGAATTCAGCAGTGAAGATAGATTCAGGGGGGGCAGCCGTGTTGGTCCGAAGCAGCAGAACAAAATTCAAGTCCAGTGGCACCTTATTTATTTATGTATGTATGTATGTATGTATGTATGTATGTATGTTCGATTTATACCCCACCCTCCCCACCGAAGCAGGCTCAGGGCAGGCTTACATAAAAATTAAGATAGATAAAACAGAGCATTTGTAAAATCATTAATAAAGCGCTAGTGTACAATTTTGCGTTTAACAATGGCGATACACACTATCATATCCGTATCATATACCTTGAAGACCAACAAGGTTTCATTCAAGCTTTCGTGTGCACTTGAATAAAACTGTCTTGGTCTTGAGCATGCCACGGGACTTGAATTCAGCAGTGGTAATGTTATTACTGTTGTTGTTGTTGAATGAAGGTAAATCAACCACGGCTTTTAATCTCTCTGGGTGCCATGTCTCCCCAGACTAGGTCGTTTCATCTATCTCTGTTCCTCACACTTGCAGCCCTCGGCAGGGGTTGCCTGTTCCACAGGTTACTGGCTAATGGTCTTGTACATTAAAAATGGAGGCACCTCTTTGCTCTGTAGCCTTGCGCTGCTTTGTTTCTAAACCCTAGATGGCTTTGGAGTGCAGCACAAACCACAAGCAGAAGATTAAATTAATTTGTAACTCCTCTTTCCCTTCCCTGCCCTTCCCCTCTTTTGGACCCGCTCTGCTCAATCCTTCTCGTTTAATTGGAACCCTATTTCAAGGCAGTTTGCGTCTTGCTCTTTGTCACCAGTTTAAACTCCAAAGCACTTTCAGGTGGGGAAATTGCTGTTAGATCCTCTTGGATCCTTTTTTAAACTCTGCAATAAAAGGAGAGGTGGAACAGGCGTAGGTAGGAATGGAAAACGAAAGGGCCTCTTCTTGCAGTATTTAATATTTATCAGGGTCTTTGTCAGTAGAACGTTAAGGCCACTTTAAACCTTGTATTCGGAGATCTACAAATGGGTCTTGGAAATGAAATCTTACCTTGTGAGTACCAGGTAATCCGATTGTTATTTCTGTTTGTATGCGTGTGTTTTTAAGTTCCCAATGTCTGAGCATTCCAAACTGGTGGCGGCTTCCCTCTAAATTGAGGGTTTAACGGCAGTGCGCAATCTAAATGCAAAATCCTGAGATGGAAATTTAATTGTGTAAAATGTGCACAGAGTAATTAAGAACAAATTTTAGAACATTTCAGACTATAAAGTCCTTCTTTAGCTCGATCACAAGCAGCATTGTAAGTGCTTATTTTCAATTTGCAGTTATGCTGAGAAACATGGAATGTGCCTAAATAAAGTCATCCCCAGCTCTTCTGTATAACTGTAAATTAAAAAAAAAACTTGCAAGTTGTACAGAGTAATCGAAGGATGGGGGGAACTTGATAGCTTCCCTGTGCTTAAAAAAAGTTCAAAATGTTCTTGTCTCAGTCACTTCCTGGATGTGAACATAAGTACATCAGAAGAGCCCTGCTGGATCAGACCAGTGGTCCATTTAGCCCAGCAGCCAGCCTGTTGCACTGGAGGGCCGAACAAACAGGCTGTAGAGGGCAAAGCCTTCATAAGAATATCAGAAGGGCCCTGCTGGATCAGACCACTGAGACCCAGTTTGGTGTAGTGGTTAAAAGCAGCGGACTCTAATCTGGAGAACCGGGTTTGATTCCCCATTCCTCCACGTGCAGCCGCTAAGTTACCTTGGGTCAGTCAAAGTTCTTTGAGAGCTGTTCTCTCAAGAGCAGTTCTCTCAGAGCTCTCACAGTACCTCTGAGACTCCGAGTGAAGTATAAATCCAGTCTCCTCTTCCTCCTCCTCCTTTTTCTCCTTCTTTTTCTCCTTCTCCGTCTTCTTCCTCCCCCTCCATCCAGTCCAGCATCCTGTCTCACACAGTGGCCGGACAGTTCCTCTGGAGGTCCAACAACTGGGCAGAGAGGCCGAGGCCTTCCCCTCATGTTTATGTTATTTTATTTATTTAACGTCTACCCAGCCCTCCCTGACGAAGCAGGCTCAGGGCGGCTCACATGAAACCAGTAAACCAATAAAACAGTATAAATTACAGTATAAAAGTATACAAATAAACGACTGCATCTCAGTACAGTCGATGGTGGTGCGCCCAATACATAAAGTGCGTTTAACGCGGTCAGTTATACTGCCGCTCTAAATAGCTTCTGGTCTAGGTCGACCCAGGGCATGACTGATACAGTACGGCCCTATTGAAAAGCCTGCTGGAAAAGCTCTGTTTTCACGGCCCTTTGGAACTGTGAGAGGTCCCGCAGGGCCCTGATCTCACAAGGGAGCTCGTTCCAGTAGGTTGGTGCCGCTGCAGAAAACGCCCTGGTCCTGGTGATGCTAACCTAATATCCTTTGGACCCAGGAAGGCCAGGTGATTTTTCGGTCCTGATCGAAGTGCTCTCTGGGGAACATGTGGGGAAAGGCGGTCCCTCAGGTAGGCGGGTCCCTGACCATAAAGGGCTTTAAAGGTCAAAACCAGCACCTTGAAGCAGATCTGGAGCGCTGTTGGCAGCCAGTGCAGTGCCTTTAGCACAGGCTGTATGTGCTCCCGCATTGGGAAGCCTATCAACAGCCTGGCTGCCACATTTTGCACCAGCTGCAGCTTCTGGAGTTGCACCAAGGGCAGCCCCATGTAGAGAGCGTTGCAGTAATCCATCCGTCGCCAGATCATTGCGTTTGAGGAAGGGAACCAGCTGCTTAATCAGCCGAAGGTGATAAAAGACTGCCTCGGCAGTGGCTGCTACCTGGGCCTCCATTGTCAAGGAAGCATCCAGGAGCACTCCCAAACTCCGGACCCTCGGGGCTGGCACCAGTGGTGCCCCATTGAAGGCCGGTAATGGGATCCCTACCCCCAAAACACTCCCGATTCAGACACAGGACCTCCGTCTTCATCGGATTCAATTTCAATCAACTCAGTCTAAGCCATCCAGCTACGTCCTGTAGCCCCCGAACCAGGTCTTCTGGGGTGGAATCAGACTGGCCGCCCAACATCAGATAGAGCTGGGTGTCATCCGCATCCTCTGGGCAAGGGGGCGCATATAGATGTTAAATAGCATCGGTGAAAGCACCGCCCCTTGAGGCACTCCACAAATGTGGGTGCCTTCAGCACAGCTGCTCTTCAATAGCCACCCTTTGTCCGTGATCTTGGAGGAAGGAGACGAGCCATTGTAAGGCAAGCCCCCAAATCCCTGTGTCGGCGAGGCAGTGGGCAAGTAGCTGATGGTCGACCGTGTCGAATGCTGCTGACAGGTATAACAACAACAGCATCACCGTCCTGCCCTAATCCTGATGCCTCCGGAGGTCGTCTCTGAGGGTGACCAGAGCTGTCTCAGTCCCATGGCCTGGGCGGAAGCCGGACTGGAAAGGATCTAGTGTGGAAGTGTCATCTATAAAGCTCTGCAACGGAATCGCCACCGCCCTCTCTGTTAATTTGCCCAAATAAGGCAAATTGGAAACCAGCCGATAGTTCACCAATTCGGCTGGATCCAGAGATGGTTTCTTAAGGAGAGGGCAGACCATCGCTTCCTTGAGAGCCCCTGGGAACAGCCCCTCAGAGAGGGACTTGTTGATAATATCCCTAAGGGCCCTTCAAAACCCCTCACGGCCAATTTTAATTAGCCAGGAGGGGCACGGGTCAAGGCTGCATGTGATTGGACATACAGTTGAGATCAATCTGTCAACTTCCTCTAGACTGAGTGGACTGAAGTAATCCAGAATGGGACCAGAAGACGTGCATGGAGCCTCAAGTTCACTTACTGTCTCAACTGTGGCAGGGAGGTCATGGCGGAGTGACAAGACTTTATCCACAAAATAGCTCGCAAAAGCCTCACAGCCAATATCCAGTTCCCTCATGTTTTATCTGCCCTGTGGCAGGGTTGTTAAGGACCGGATCGTTCTAAACAATTGTGCCGGGTGTGAGCTAGCAGACGCAATCATGGCTGCGTAGAACCCCCTCTTCATAGCTTTGACTGCCATCTCATAGGATCTCATAAACATCCTATAAGATGCTCTTGTAGCTTCGTCCTGAATGCGCCGCCACCGTCTCTCTAGCCGTCTGAGCCTTTGCTTCATCAGCCTCTGCTCCTGGGTATACCAGGGAGCCAGCCTAGAGCGAGGGCACAGAGGGCATCTGGGAGCAATCTCGTTGATGGCCGCCGAGATTCGGCCATGCCAATCCTCAATAAGTTCATCTAATGAGCTGCCGGGGGGCATTGGATCCCGAAGAACCCTCCGAAGCCACATGGGGTCCATTTGGCTCTGCGGGCGAGCTAAAATTTGCTCGCCGCCCAAACAGGGTTGGGGTGTCACATTCACCCGGGCCTTCAGGGCATGGTGGTCTGACCATGGAACTGCCATTGCAGTGATCCAGTCCACTGTAACCCCCGCCGCGAAGATCAAATCAAGCGTGTGACCAGCTCAGTGAGTGGGGGCCATTACATTCTGGGAGGGTCCTAGCGCCACCAGGGACGACACCAGGTCCACCGCCTGTGAGGAAGCCGCATCGTCAGCATGGACATTGAAGTCCCCCAGCACTATCAGTCTAGGGTGCTCCAACGCCCAGCCCGACACGGCCTCCACCAGGGATGACAGGCTGTTAGGCAGTGCATTGGGTGGTCGGTACACCAGCCAAACTCTCCCTGACTTCCCACACAAAGCCAGCACACTCAAGGCTTGTGAGCCTCGGTGCTGGGAGCACCCTGAAGGAGTAAGCCTGCCAGACGAACAGAGCCACTCCTCCCCCCCGCCCCATAGTCTGAGATTGGTGAAGGACCGAGAACCTGGGAGGAACCATTTGGCCTAGAGCAACTGTCTCCCCTTCTCGTACCCAGGTCTCGGTCATGCATGCCATATCCGTGTCCTGCTCCAACAGGAAGTCTCGGAGGACTGCGGTCTTGTTATTTGCCTTGTTTCCTCTCGGCACTGGGGTTCAGAGGATTATGGCCTCTGAATGTGGAAGTTCTCTTCTCAGCATAACTGCAGAGTACAGAGGCAGAGACCAGGGACCCCCACCCCATCTCCTCTGTCATGGGTTTTCCTCAGTCCTAACACATGTGGTGCCCAATTCAGTTTTCCCATCTTGCAACGGTTGTGGGGTGCACTGGTCTGTCGGGGGAAACCCAGTGTATATGGGGTAGGGGGCCCTGAAAGGCCAAATAGCACCCCCAAAGATAACTTCAGGCTAGTAAAGAGGTGACAAGGGGAAGAGCCCTGTGCAAAAATAAAATAAAAAATCAGACCCGAAAAATATCGGTAAATGCCAAGTTTCCCCAGTCCAATACCAGTAAAGTTTTCGGATTGGTGAACGATTCGGTGTTGCTGAATATATTCGGGTCTGATGTACCCCACTGGAGGGAAAAGAGGCATGTTAAAATGCCTTCTTCCCCTCTGATAGCCCCTGCAGATTTCCTTGTCTGTCTCACCTCCCCACCAGTCAACTGTGAGTGAAATTGGCAAGGGAAAGCCTCCTCTCTCTGTCTTCCCTTCTCTAGCTGACATGGGGTAGCTGGGGAAGGGCAGGCAGGGAGCCCAAGCATGTTTAAAATGCCTTTCTTTCCCTCTCCTCCCCGAGTTTCTCTGCAAAAGCGGAGAGGCTCAGGGAAGGAAGGGAGCAAGTTTGCATGCCTGCCCTTCCCGTCCCCACCCAACCTGCCGCAGCTGGCTGGCTGGCTGGGGAAGCAAAGGGCAGGCAGGCAAACATGCCCGGGTTCCCTGCCTGCTCTTCTTCAGGCTGTGAGTTTTCAATGAGACCTTGGATTCAGCATAGCAAAATGAACCCCCAAAAAAGCTGGATAATACCGGCTTTTGGGGGTCAGCTTATACCAGTAGCTGCTGTATTCGGCTTATGTGATACCCAAAAAATACCGACAAGGTGTTTTTTGGGTATTTTTTCAGTTAGGCTATTCCTAAATGCACACTTCTAGCTGTGACCCCAACCAGTGCAAGAACTGAGGAGAACCCAAAAATCTCATGTGACTGTTACATAGGATACAGGCTGGGGAACCCAGAGCCAACCGTGCACTCCGCCATTTATGAATTGCTTGCTTCACCTATCAGGAGTCTCCAGTTCCTTCTGACTTTTAAGCAAGTGCCAGGGAAGGCTGGAATGGTTTAGTTAGCACTCGCCTGAGTGTTAGTTATACTTCTGGTGATGCAGACAGAAGAAGGGGGCCCGCATGCGTCTTGGAAGAGCACTGAGCAGCATAGCTGGAGGCACGGGAGAGTTTTATGGCAGAGGGGGAGAGAGAAGTTCTCTTTAAAGGATGCTTTTTAATATAAGCTTGGGGGGGTAGTGCTGGAGGAAACACTCTTGCCTGTGAACATGTGAGCCCTGCTGCTGCTGCTCTCAGTCCTAGCAAAAGGTTTCATAATCTGTTTTGTCATCTGTTCGTAATAGTCACCCACTGAGAAACGGTTCCTGTTTTAGAGGTACATTTAAATATGTCCTGTGGTGAGTCAGACTGCCCAGCCCAGTTCGCCAGGGTCTCCGGCAGAGTGAGGTTGTTCCAGCTCTGCCCCCCCCCCCAAGACACACACACCTGCGATCCTTTTTCTTTAAACTGTTGATGCCAGAGAGCAAAGTCTGAGTCCAGTGGCACCTTTAAGACCCGGGAAGCTTCATTCTGGGCATAAGCTTTTGGGTGCCTGCTCAGACTTTCTCCTACTGCCTGAGATCAACACAGCAACCCACTTGAATCCACGTTGGTGCCAGGGTTGAAGCAGAGACCATCTCGGCATGCGACTGATGCGCTCCAGCAATGTGCCATGGTGTGCTAGTAAAACCAAGCATGGCCTGCCCCCCTTTTGCTTCCAGATGTGCCCCCCAGCATCTGTTGGGCTCGGCTGGGAGCCCCCTTGCATCCTCATGACTCTCTCTCCCTCAGGCACTCTCTGGGGACCCCCCGTGGGCTGATTTCACGTAACTGAATCCAGAGTAGTGGTAGTCGTTTGTCCATTGGTCAACTGGCCATGAGTTGGTTTGGATATTTATATCCTGCTTTTCTCCACGGAGGGCACCCAATTCGGCTTACAGCATTTCTCCCCCCCCCCCTTCATTTTATCTTCACAGCAACCCTGTGTGGTAGGTTGGGCTGAGCAAATTTGTGACTGGCCCACAGTCTCCCAGGAAGCTTCTGTGACAGAGCTGGGGGTTCTTACTTTCCTGCAAAAGAGTGATCCAGCAAGTTCAGGATTGCTTGCAGCAACCAGATGAGGGTGTGGCGGCCATTGCTTCGTGCCAGCCCACCTGGCAAGCTGCTTCGTTTAGGCCACGATGTTCGGCTACATGGCCAGAGATCAGGGAGTAGGTGTTTCTCTTCTGTTCTTGTCCCTGTCTTCAGATGAAAATGGGCTTAAGGCAGGGATCCCCAGACTTTCTGATCCTGTGGGCACATTTGGAATGCTGACACACAGCGGTGGGCCCAGCCCCAAAATGGCTGCCGCAGCTGACCTCCTGTCACACAGTGAAGACCCTTCTGAAGTGGTGACAACTGCTGCCAAAGCAGAGTTTTTAAAAATCCACACAGCCAGTCAGATCTGCCAGTAGCCAGTCAGAAACCTCGCTAGGCAAAAGCTCTTCCTGGCCCCACCCACTTCCTAAAACCGCTTGGTGGGCACCCTGCTGGGGACCTCTGGCTTACAGTAATTACAAGCCATGTGGGCCTGAGGGTGCCCAGGTGAGGCATACCTGAAGGTATTGGTTGCTGATCCTTCTCCCCCCCCCCCCCCCCCCCGTCAGCACTGGGAAAGGGGGGGGATATCTCTCAGTGGGAACTGGATCCAGTCCTGATGGAAGGGCGCTGGCCGCTGCCTCGCCTCCCTCTCCTCTCCTTATCAAATCTGAGTAATCAGGAGAGTTGGATAATTGAGATTCAGATAAGAGGTGGTTTCGCTGCATTAAAGCATGGCTCTATTAACTTGTCAAGTTGGGAGAATTCAGAAGCTGAGGGGGACTAATGGGAAGACGTTCCCAAACCTTCCGTGGAGGAGAGAGTCTTCTCTGATTGACTGCCTTAACTTGCGCGCATTTGTCTTTTCAATTTTCCTCTGGGGATTATATATCATTTTATGTTCAAATAGCTTCTGTTGTGTGGATTCACGGCTCCTGTTGGCAAAACTCTAATCTGTTTGTTTTTGTGGGGAGGGTGGTGGGGTTTTTTTTTTTTCTTTTTTGGCTTCTTTGCCATAGCTGTTAGCCTATTTATAAATCTAAATCTACATACAGAGGTCATTGGTTGGCTGAACTTAAAACCATTTTACTCAGTAAATTTAATTAAGAAAATACAGTGCAACTTATAAGCAAATGAGTTTTTGCCTAGTTTTAAAGCAAACCATCCTCTGGAGTGTTGATTGCCTCGCTCGACCCCTGGTGATACTGAAACAGGCAAAATTAAAAAGGACATTAAAGCTTCATTAAATCTGAAACACATTTAGTACAGTGACATATCTGCAGGCTATTTCGTGGAAGATTACAGACTCTTTTGTGAGTTTCTTAATTTATAATACCTTGACAATCGGCAGGGGTGGGGGGGAAGGAAGGAGGGACTTGGCATAGCCCAACAGAACAATGGTTCTTGGAGCCACAGAACTGGATTTCTTGCTACTGATATGTTCAGGAGTCTTGACTGCATACCTAACAAATCTGAATAATGAGTACAGAACCCACTTTTCTGAAAAAAAAACCCAAAACGTATAGAATCCACTTTCTGTGTACTCTGCAAATATACCAATGCCCACACAAATGAAGTCCTCCATTCAGAATAAATTATGTTTGCATACATTTAATTACATAAACATAACTTAATTCACATGGGTTTGCATTACAAATGCAACTGTTGTGCTAGATGTTGAATTGCTCTGACGTGGACAGCCCAGGGGAGCCCGATCACATCAGATCTCGGAAGCTAAGCAGGGTCAGCCCCTATTGGTACTTGGATGGGAGACCACCAGTGAAGCCCAGGGTCGCTACTCAGAGGCAGGCAGTGGCAAAACCACCTCTGAATGTCTCTTGCCTTGAAAACCCCACGGAGTCTCTATCAGTCAGCTGGGACTTGACGGCAAAAAACAACAACAGCATTGGTGGGACCGGGGGACTGTCTTTTATTGTTATGGAACACAAACAGTTTTATCCAGGTGTGTTTCTATCATTATTTTTCTGTTGTCGCCTTGAGCCCTTTGGGGAAAGGTGGCTTGCAAATAAGCAGTTGGATTAATAAAAGTAGGGTGGCCATCTTCTAGTGAGAAACCAGGTGGGGGGAAATTGCCCTTGAGTGAAAAGACCAGGCCAAAGAGCCACAGCTGTGTCGGAGGCAACAGAGTATGTGCTGCCGGAGTGGCAGAGGTCCTGATGGGACCTGTGACCTCTGATTGCCGTGGCTGGAGACCAGTAGAGCTGGGAGGCCATGGTACTGGGGAGACTGGAGTGCCCCCCTCTTTGCCTTCCTTTGGATTCGCCATCCTTTTATACGTTTTAAGTCTCTCGCAGTCCTTGGGTTCAGGGTGATGAGAGGCAGTTTCTTTCCACCTTCGCATGTGATCGTGATGAGTACCAGACCAGAGAACCGGAGTGCTTCCCGATTAGTTCGTGCCATGCTGTGGTTTGACGGGTGCTGCATTTGAAGAAGACAGGAGGCCCTATCTGGGCCCACATCTTGGTCCTCTCCCCTTGATTCCTCCCTCCCACAGTGTTTATGCCTCTCTCGTATGGAAGTAGCCAGGTGTATAGATTTTATTTACTTGCTACGGTAGAAGACAGAGTCAGGATACCGGATGGTCTTTGCAGGATGGAAAACTGGGCTAAAACAAATAAAATAAATTTCAATGGGGATAAATGTCAAGGTCTGCATTTAGGTAGGAGAAATCAAATGCATAATTATAGGATGGGGGAGACTTGACTGTAGTATGTGCAAAAAGGATCTAGGGGGTCTTAGCAGACCATACACTGAACATGAGTCAGCAGTGTGATGCCATAGCTAAAAAGGTAAATGCAATTTTGGGCCGTGTCAACAGAAGTACAGTGTCCGGATCACACAAAGTGATGATATTGCTTTATTTTGTTCTGGTTAGACCTCACCTAGAGTACTGTGTTCAGTTTGGGGCACCACCAGGGCCAGTGCTACCATTAGGCCAAGTTAGGCGACCGCCTAGGGCGCAGACCTCAGAGGAGCACAGAAATGGACAATCAGCACCCCTTCAATTGGCCACAGGCTCTCACACTCACTCACCAGCCCCGGCTCTCCCATGCTTTTCGTCCTTCTGAAAGTCATGGCGGCGGCTGCAGCAGCAGCAGTTCCCTTCAGCTTTGCCTCCCACCCTGCCCGCCCAAGCCCACAGGAGCCAGCCCCTTCAGCCTTGCCTCCCCCCCACCCCCCAAGCCTGCGGGAGCCAGCCCCTTCAGCCTTGTCTCCCCCAGCAGGAAGAAAGGTTAAAGCTCTTGGGGCTCTTTAGCTTTGAGAAACGACAACTGAGGGGTGACATGATTGAGGTTTATAAGATTATGCATGGGACAGAGCAGGTAGAGAAAGAAGTACTTTTCTCCCTTTCCCACAATACAAGAACTTGTATTTGAAAATTGTATTTGAAAATTGGTTAGCGGGGGGGGGGGGGGCGCACAAGTCGTTAGCCTTGCCTAGGGCACAAAAAAGCCTGGCACTGGCCGTGGGCACCACAGTTTGAGAAGGGTATAGACAAGCTGGAACGTGTCCACAGGAGGGCAGTGAAGATGGGGAGGGGTCTGGAGACCCAGCCCTCTGAGGAAAGGCTGAAGGAGCCGGGTGTGTTTAACCTGGAGAGGAGATGACTGAGAGGGGACAGGATCGCCATCTTCAAGCACTTGAAGGGCTGCCATATAGAGGATGGGGCGGAGTTGTTTTCAGTTACCCCAGAAGGTCGGACCAGAACCAACGGGCTGAAATTAAATCAAAAGAGGTTTTGGCTAAACTTGAGGAAGAACTTCCTGACAGTTAGAGCGGTTCCTCGGTGGAGCAGGCATCCTCCGGAGGTGGTTGGTTCTCCTCCTTTGGAGGTTTTTGAACAGAGGCTGGATGGCCACCTGGCAGCAATGCAGATTCTGTGAACTGAGGCAGATCATGAGAGGGAGGGCAGGAAGGGTTGCCTCAGTGCTCAGTTCTCGTGGCCCTTTCTTACACACCCAGGGAAACGCTGCTCGCCGCTTTGGGGTCAGGAAGCCATTTTCCTCCAGACCGGTTTGGCTCGAGATCCTGGAGGCTTTTTTGTCATCTTCCAGGCATGGAACAGGGGTCAGGGGGTGGAGTGGGGGGGTAGTTGTGAATTTCCTCCATTGTGCGGGGGTTTGGATTAGATGACCTTGGAGGTCCCTTCCAACTCTATGATTCTTTGATTCTATTACTTCTATCCTGCCTTTCTCATGGGGACCCGAAGTGACTTTCACCGTTCTCCCCTCCTCCATTTTATCCTCACAACAACCCTGTGAGGTAGGCAAGGCTGTGAGTAGGTGACTGGCCCAGGGGCACCCAGCGAGCTTCCATGACAGAGTGGGGACTCAAACTGGGGTTCCCCAGACCCTAGTCCAACACTGGAACACCTCCAACGATGCTGGCATGGATTTCTGCCGTGGAAAAAGGCTGTGATACGTGTGCCGTGCTGACTTCCCTGGAAGAAGGGGCGAATCAAAATGTAATAAGTAAATTCTTTTCCAGGTACTCATCCAAACATCCTGAATTCATCAAACTCCCTCCCGTATTGAAATACGAAGAGATAATTTATATAACCTTTCAGTTTGCATTTCCCCACCTTTTGTCTGTGACCGTGGAATGCAGGTCTTTCTTCAAACAGAACTGGGGTTGGGATGGAGGGCGAGGGAAGCCGTTCCAGATCTACTTGTTGTCACTTATTTTCCATTCTAAAAATAGCTGTTCTTGTTTAGAAGGTTGTGGGGGGGGGGGGGGGGTTTGCTTCAGTGTCTGTTCTCCTGCTCTAATACTGCACTGAGATTTTTGTGTTATTTAATTCCCCCTACTCTCAAGGAAAACCTCTTCTCATCCCCCCCCCCCCCCTTTGCCAAGCCCCTGGTGCAAATCTTTCTAACTAGACAAATATTATTTCCTTTCCCAGCTTGCTCTCGGGAGGTTCCCGTATCCTCAGGTAAGAATGTTCATTACCGCTGCCTGCCGCTGCGGCGTTCATTCCTATGTATGAAGCAGTTGTGAGCCTTGTAGCCAGGTTCAAAGCAAGCTGCCCTATTAAATCAAAAAGTGATATCTGCACAGTTGTCTAAAACCTACATTGATTTTGGCGGTGGTGGGTGTTTTTAACTCAAGATTTATTTCGTCTGTTTGAGACCATATAAATACGCCTGGCTTCAAATGGGGGCAGCGGGGCGGGGGGCGGGGGGAGATAAAACCAGTTTATTCAATAGACTGGGATAGGGAATCTATTTAAAAAAAATTAATTCAGGTTTTGAAAAATGTATGGTTTTAGCTCAGCGGTTTAGCTGGTTTGGGGGGGGGGGCTCAGGGTGGGGTCTTGATGTCTATTGGTGCTTTTCTTCTTTTAAATGAGTTGCTGCATGCCATTGGTCAAGGGATATAATATTAGATTTTACCACTAACCCCAGTCGGTGCCTACTTGGACCCCCGGTAATAGCTTCCCCCAGAAACTGACACGCAACGAACCCCAACTATTAGGCCTAATTGCTACCGTATCCTATTTCCTTCTGTTTGCTTGGTGATTCGTGCCCCCCCCCCCCCCCCCCGTGTAATCAGTTGTTATGGGGAGGGAAACTCTGACCCCCAGGAAGGAGCCCCCCGCAGAGGAGCACAGAATCCACTTTGTCTCTGTTAATGTGCACACTTAAATGGCAGCACGATCAGTATCACGGTCTGTTCCTCCAGTGGTGTCAGCGTGTGTAAACTGAACCAAGAGTGGCGCTTTTGTCTCCATAGATGAACCGGCTCATCTGGATATCAGTGTCTTATGAGGGATGGGGGGGGGGGGGGATAAGTTTTTATTTACACATGTCTCTTGATGCCCCTGCTCCACGGAGTTTTATGGTTTTTATCCCGTTGTTGTTTTCAAATGCTCTTTTGTGTGTGTTTGCAATGCTGGCTGGTTTTAGCATTTTGAAGGACTTCCCAAATTCAATCTGGTGGGGTTTTAAAATGTTTGTTTTCATTCTGCTCTTGTTGCTGCATTTATTTGTTTTTTACTGTTCTGCTGTGATTTAGCGCTGAAAGCTACACTGAACAAGTTTCTGTGGAGAGGCAGGATATAAATATTACAAATACCCCCTGCTTCTGATTTGTACTTGTGTTGGTGAAATCACAACAGTTGTTTGGTGTAGTGGTTAAGAGTGCGGACTCTAATCTGGGAGAACCAGGTTTGATTCCCCACTTCTCTGCATGCAGCTGCTGGTGTGACCTTGGGTCAGTCACAAGTTCTCTCAGAGCTGTTCTCTCAGGAGCAGTCCTGGAAAGAGCTCTCTCAGCCCCACCTACCTCACAGGTGTCTGTTGTGGGAGGGGAAGGGAGAGGAGATTGGAAGCCGCTCTGAGACTCCTTCCAGTAGTGAAGGGCAGGGTATAAATCCATTCTCCTCCTCTTCTTTTTCTTCTTCTTGAAGGGTTCAGCAGCACATATCAGTCTGGTGCCGGCTAGCCCTTGTTCAGAAGTTGTTTGATTTGGGAAGGTTTTGATGATACACTGGAGGCGTGTTGGGATATGACTAAGGGGTGGTGACTGGGGGATGACTCCAGGATTGTCACTTTGTGCTCTTGGATATGGTCTCATGAACCTGCCTTTAGAACATATGAATATCTGAAGCTGCTTTCTACTTCTGACCCTTGGTCCATCATAGTCGGTATCATTTTCTCAGACTGGCAGCAGCTCTCTCTCTCTCCAGGGTCTCAGGCGGAGGTCTTTCACATCACCTGCTGCCTGGTCCTTTTCTAACTGGAGATGCCAGGGATTGAACCTGGGACCTTCCGCCTGCCAAGCAGATGCTCTGCCACTGAGCCACGGCCCCTCTTCACTGCTCTCCAGGGTCTCAGGCGGAGGTCTTTCTCATCACCTCCTGCCTGGTCCTTTTTAACCGGAGATGCTGCCGGGGATTGAACCTGGGCTGGGACCTTCTGCAAGCCAAGCAGATGCTCTGCCACTGAGCCACGGCCCCTCTGATGCCACATCAGAGTACAAGGCATCTCAGAGCTGATTAGCTTGGACCCCCTAAGGTTGCTGATGGTAGCTTGCATGCTGAAAGGCCTTCCGATACCCCCTTCCCCAAACAGATGACAGAGTTCAAAGGGGACGAGAGTTTGGCATCACTCCCTGAGAAAAATTATTCCTCTTTTTCCGGAAGAGTTGTGTGAGATGTCTAACGGATAAAACAAATGGTTGGCTGTGGGTTCCTCCTGAACACGTTTGGCCTTGTGAACGCTGAGCGCAGTCTACCAGAATACCCTTTTGAAAGAGGTGTGAGTTCTGCAAAGAGCGGTTGGATGTCTTGCACAGCTCCAAGCCATTTCGATGGGCTCTGTGTGGGAGCCATTTCCCAGAGGGTTGTACCCGCTCCCCCCCCCCCCCAAAGTCTTGGCTGAATCAGGCCAAAGCGCCCGGAGCCATGTCTGATTTAAAGATGCTGTTGGTCTGTGCTCTTTAAGCATCTATTAACTTGCTATTATTATGCAAATAACACATTCTAATTTATGCATGGTTAGATTATGCAGATGCCTCACCGTCCTGGTTATTGAATAATAGGAAGGGACCTAGTTCCCTTGTGCTTAGGAGTACTTTTTAGAAACGGGCTCTTCTGATTTGAAAGATTCAGCGGATGCCAAGGTTTTTTAGGCATTTCTTTGTGTGGACAATATTAACCCATTTTGCAACTTTCCCTCTCTTTTGAAGAAGTGCCCTCCTGCGAGGATATCTTCTGCTGTTAAAATTATAAACGGTGTGTCTTTTAAGTTATTGTAACAACCCAATTATTGACCTTCCATGAAGACAGATTCGGGGGGAGGGATTGCCGTGTTGGTCTGAAGCAACAGAACAAAGTTTGAGTCCAGCAGCACCTTTAAGACCAACCAAGTTTAATTCTGGGCTCAAGCTTTTGTGTGCATGTGTGCTTCTTCAGATACATTGAAGTGGAAGTTGCCAGTCCATACATATAGGCAGAGGATGAGCAGCAAACTAGCTTACAGCATAATAAAGATGTTTAACAGATGCAGTATGTGAAGAATAATAATAAAATAATCATCATCTGCATTTGAAGAAGTGTGCATGCCCACAAAAGCTTATACCCAGAATTAAACTTCGTTGGTCTTAAAGGTGCCGCTGGACTCAAACTTTGTTCTAAGTATTGACCTGTGAGCCAATTGTAAAAAGTTCAACTATGGATGCTTCTGTGTTTTCCCTTAATTTTTGCTGCTGTCCTCTGTAGGTCAGGGGTCCCCCAGTGTGGTGTCCGTGGGACCCCTGGTGCCCTCCAGTTCTTCCCCTAGCAGCCGCAGAGCTTTTCAGAAAGCAGGTGTGGCCACTGTACGGCAGGGCTTGATACTGATTGCCCCCATCCATCCGAAGGGGTTTGCCACGGCTGCAGTCGCTAGAAGCCTGGGAAGCACCTGGGCTTGTGGTTCCATTCCCCCTTTTGGGCTTTCCTTCTTTGTATTCACTCTTCCCTTTCTGCCTTCCTCTCCCCAGGATTTCCTTCATTTCTTTGTATTCTCTTGGAGTTCTTTTGCTAATCGAGGAGGAAAGTCTTATGTTTGGTTCTGTCTCCTGTGGAAGCCATTTTTTTGTTTGTTTAACACCACCTCCTGTGGAAGCCATTTTGGATCTACCTCTTGACAGTTGGGGTGATGGTCATCACTCTCAAAATGCCAGAGGTGCCCACAGACTCCAAAAGGTTGGGGACCCCTAGTGTCATTCGTAGCCGGGAATTTTGTATCTGTTTCGCCAGCCGAGTCTGTGATAAGGCCAGAATTGCGTAGAAGCAACATTTGGCCTGGCTCTGAATGCCCAAACCCAGCTCAGGGTAACAAATGTCAGGCACATTACATAGGTGGGAGATAAGTCCATTTGGCATCACTCTGGTGAAATACATGTGGGGATGCCACTGAAGGGAGAGGAAGGAATGTTCCAAACACATTAGGTGTCCGGTTGAGTAGAAGGTGTGTATCATCGAGTGAGTAGTGAAGATACACCCCCAAATCAAGATGCCAGAAGAAACCAGGACCGGGAAGCCTTTGGCTGTTCTGACGGGAAACAGGTGGTGTCTCGGCCTGTCTTTTCCCACTCATCGCGGTATTGTCCATTACAAGCTGTTCCCAAGCCCTTCCTGAGGGCTAGAGTAGCCCTGTCTCATCAGGTCTTGGAAGCTAAGCAGGGCCGGCCTTGGTTAGTGCTTGGATAGGAGACCACCAAGGAAGTCCAGGGTGGCTATGCAGAGGCAGGCAAACCACTTCGGAACTTCGGGTGCCTTGAAAACCCTGTGGGCTTGCTATACGTTGGCTGCGACTTCATGATACTTTCTAGAATACATGCAACAGTGGGATTCGGTGACCAGATCTCCCAGTGTTTGTTTGGCTCTAAGCAGCCACATGGGGCTGGGGGGGGGGGGGGGTAGAGCAGAGGTGTGTGCTGGGCCAGAGTAGCTTTCTCAGACTCTCTCCCATGCTGTTTCTCTGTGGGGGGGGGGGGGGTTTAAATGTGCCTTTGGGCTGCAGGGAAAAAGGCAACCATATCGTGTCGGTCTCTTTTTTTAAAAAACTACTCAGGATAAACAGGCTGGGCGGGAGGGGCTTTTTTGATCAGGAGAAGGTGGTGTTGCCCTCCTCTGTTCCCAGCACTGTGGCCCCGACTGAGACCGGCCCATCCTGCAGCTTCATTTCAGGCCAAAACACACACTGGGAGACGGGACCTCCGAACTCCCAACTTCGTGTAGATTTTGGCCCTTGCCAAACAGCAGAGTTCCGGAATGATTTCTGATTGGCCATAAGCCAGGTTGTTCAGAGCCAAGATTTCCTTCCAGGTGCCTTCTGGGTTATATTATGAGCCGTTGCGACTCTTTGGGGGACAGGTCATCCATAAGGCTGGAAGCAGTGCTGTTTCCACTGGAGCGGAATGGGCCCTGTCGTCCAGCGACCACTGATCCAATGAATGGCCAGTTTGACTGTGATGGAAACCCCACTGACGGAACGGAATGCCCCCCCCCCTCCAGCAAAAGCGGCTTTTTCCAGTCTCCTCTTGAGACATAGGTCAAGACGGGCAGCCGAGTTGGGCTGTCTACAGCAGCAGAAAAGAACAAGGGTCCAGTAGCACCATAAAGACTAACAAAATTTGTGGCAGGGCATAAGAACATAAGAGAAGCCCATGTTGGGTCAGGCCAGTGGCCCATCCAGTCCAACACTCCGTGTCACACAGTGGCCACAAATACCAGGTGCCCTCAGGAGGTCCAGCAGTGGGGCCGGGACACTAGAAGCCCCCCCACTGTTGCCCGCCCCTCAAGCACCAAGAAGACAGAGCATCACTTGCCCCAGACTGAGAGTTCCTATCTATCCCTTGTGGCTCATAGCCACTGGTGGACCTCTGCTCCATATGTTTATCCAGTTCCCTCTTGAAGCCGCCCGTGCTTGTAGCCGCCGCCACCACCTCCTGTGGCAGTGAATTCCTCGTGTTACTCACTCTTTGGGTGAAGAAGTACTTCCTTTTATCTGTTCTAACCCAACTGCTCAGCAATTTCATTGAGTGCCCACGAGTTCTGGTATTGTGAGAAAGGGAGAAAAGTGCCTCTTTCTCTACCTGCTCTTTCCCTTGCATAATCCTGTAAACCTTTTGTGAGCCGCTGCTCACTACTTCGGTTTTTGTTAGTGAGCAGTGGCTCACGAAAGCTCCCCCTCTGCCACAAAGTTTGTTGGTCTTTGAGGTGCTCCTGGACTCTGGCTCTTTTCTCCCTCTTCAAACATGCCCTTCTGCTGGCAGCCTAAACACTTTTCTCCATTCCTCTCAGGCATGAGAGAAATCCTTAATGGGACCAAACTCAAAGGTACGTTAGAGTTAAAACAGCAAGGAATCCTGAACGTGGAATTGTGTTTTCCTCTTTGTAACTCCTGGGGGCATAACAGCTTGCGCTCAGCATGGAACAACTCCCATTTGTTTCAGCAGGGACACTCAAAGAGTATTTGCCTAATGGATATTTTTCTAAATCTTATATACAGTTACACCTAGTTTTCGAGCATGAAAAGCAAACTGCTTCTGTGAGTCAAGTTTTTCATTTGGGCACGCGCTTTCAGGACTCGATGATGAGCTGTGGGTTTTAGATCCCCCCCCCCCCCCAGTGTTTGCAGTTCACTTACAAATGTGTCAACTTGCAGAGAAAACATTGAAATATTGTGATAATTAGACGAGGCGCTGCTGTTGCCAGGTGTTTGAAAGGCAGAGTCTTGGAGTTTGATCAATACACCAAATTTCCGATTCTCTTGATGTTTTTATTAACCTATAATTGTGATCATCATCACTCATTTGCTATTAAGAAAAAATTACATTACTACTAAAATAAGTTTTAAAGAATACTTCAGATGAAATTCTAGATCCTTCAGAAAGAAGTCCAAGGTGTTTTATTTCCATCTATCAAACATTAAAGGAATATTGATCCAGATTGGGTCGCCATGTTGGTCTGAAGCAACAGAACAAAGTTTTGAGTCCAGTGGCACCTTTAAGACCAACAAAGTTTAATTCGGGGTAGTCAACAGAACCAAGTTTGGTCTTAAAGTTGGTGTTGAACTCAAACTTTGTTCTGTTAAAAGGAATATTGTTTTTCATGGTGAATGCTCAACCGTCTCTGCCCACTCTGGACAAAATCATTGACCATAAACAGTCGTGTCATGGCATTACATATCTTTTTTCAACATATGTGGACATGAAATCAAGAAGTCCTCTGCCAAAATTGTCCACGTAACAGTATTATTCAAGTCTTGTTTCATAAAGCCATTCTCCAACAGTGGATAGAAAGAACTTCAGAAAGGCAAAAGGCTTTGTGGAATTGTAAGGACCACAGCAGATTGGTCAATATTGCAGAATGCAGCTTTGGAAGGAGCTGAGAGCTCAATACAAACTCTCTTTCCAGGAACCCAGATTGTCCAGATTAAATCAAAGCAGAACAGAGGGCAGTGGCTTGTCTGGACTGCAGTGGCTAAGAAATGTCAGGAATTGTCCTTTGGCAAAATAGTCTCTGTGGATGTTCAAACTTTACAGGGTCGGACAGGGTGAGGCCACTCCTGAAGAGTTCAAGGGTCACGCCACACCTCCCGACAGCGAGCGGGTTCCGAGAAATGTATTTAAAGTCTTCATCCTAGATCCGGCTAAAAATGGCTTCTCCCCCCCCTATTTTCAGATATACTTGCAGATCTTTGTTAATAAATTACATCAAAACGACTTGGAAGTTCGGAAGGGGGGGGGGGAGACAACGCTTCTCTCCGCACCGCACCCCCCCAAAATTCTGAGCAAATAGTGCCCCTGGTATTGTAAAGCTTTGAATGTTTTCACACCCCATTAATTTATTACTTCTCCTTCATCTTTAA
This sequence comes from Lepidodactylus listeri, assembly GCA_029233225.1. Lineage (NCBI taxonomy): Eukaryota > Metazoa > Chordata > Lepidosauria > Squamata > Gekkonidae > Lepidodactylus > Lepidodactylus listeri. Next base: position 4,114,178 of record JARCFY010000021.1, on the reverse strand, counting down.
ATTTCATTTTTTCAAAAAAAAAAAAAATCTTCTAGCTCCCTGCTGCTTGTGAGATTTCCATCTTGTTGTTAATTTCCTCTCCTCCATATGGAGCACCAGACATTTCACCTGGAGGCTGTACTAGATTTTTCTGTAGTGATCGCGCTTCCGGAGGGCAGAACTGTCATTTCAGGTTCCCGGTGCATCTGTCTGTGCCAGCCACTTTCTTTTCTGTCCCCCGCCCACCCCCCCTTTCCCACTGGCACAGGAGAGTGTGAATAACAAACCGGGTGCACCTGAGATTTGGAGGGGGGGGGGGGATACTTATGCCTGGGCGGAGGTTCTCCGCAACTTGCCAGCGAGTTACTTTCATGGCTGGGAAAGCGTTTCGTGCAGCTGGGGTGCGTGCCCGCTCCTTCCATTCGGGGCTTGGCTTTAGGAGCACAATCCTGAACACAGGCGAGCGGAAGGAAGAGAAAGGAGTAAATATTTCATCCTGCCTTGTCATTGATTAGAAAAGAGCCTTTAATTTCATCTCACCCCATGTTGCGATTAATTTGCATTCTTTGTCAGAAGTTAATGGAGTTTTTTATGGTTCAGTCTGAAATCCTTGAAGACATCAGCGAGTTGATCTGATGTTTATACAACCGCCAGCGGAATTTTTTTTTTTTTTTTTTTTGCCTTTGATTGATAGTGAGCTTGATGTGTGCTCCAAACGGCTTTTAAAGCTGTTTTTAAGAATTATTTGAATAAAATGCAAGCGAGAGATTGTTACAACGAGCAAGATTATCTGTTAAAAATCTGTTTCAAATCGGGGACCTGATAAGAAGGGGAGGGGGAAGAAACCCCCCCCCCCAAAGAGGAGAGAAGTGGCCAATGGCGAGCGGGCCTTTCCAAACGTCCCTCCAGTAAGTGTCGCGAGTGGCCATAGCCTCAGAGTTGACAAGGCTGCCGGAGACGCGATTTGGTGCGCTGCCCCACCAGAAAGGGACCCCGCAGTGGCGGCCCCTTGCCCTCTCCTGGAACAGCCGGCGAAGCCACCGATTTTTGCAAACTTGGCCACTTCCCCATTTCGTCTGCCAGCGTTTTCCTACCTGGCTTTTGCCGATGGTTTGATGAAGTGTTGCTTTCTGGCTCCTAACTCAAAGGGACAAGACGGTTAGGCCGGTTAGCTTAGCAAAATGATGACATATTGCTTCTCTCCGGGTAGAGGCACCCAGCACGATGGAAACAAAAGTGAATAATAGAGCGTGTTAAAGAGCTTTCCTCTCCGCATGGCCCTCTGTTGGGTTGATTCTTATGAAGGAGGGCAGCAGTCCAACACCTTATTAAAGCAGAGTCCTGTCATGGACCAGTCTCGAGTCCCCAATGGGGTCTGATAGCAAGGCATGGGCACCCCCTACCAAGGTGGGAGCATTTCCGTACCCACGGCGAGCAGGAGGACTGTGTCCAAACCACAAGCTGGCACTCCTAGGATCGAGGCGGCCGGGTTTTCCTCCTCGTCCTGTGCATTAGGGTGACATAAACGATGTCTCATGGTGACCCTCACAACTGTGGCGTCCGTCAGCTTAAAACCAGTGGGGTTCTCAGGGCCCTGTCGTACCTTGGATATTCTCTCCTCTCCTTATCGCTGACATTCACAGACAGGGTCACACTGCTTGTAAGAGAGCCGGGCAGGAGGTAGAGTGGACCTCTCAATCTCATTTGTGCACCAGCGACTGGCTAAGGAACTCCAAATACCCCCCAGCTTGCTTTTGACACCGGTCTCTTTTCTCATTTCCTCCCCTGATTATTAATTTTGATGCTCAGCACTCCCCACCCCCACCTTCAGCAGCTTCTGCTACTGGATTCCCCCCCCCCCCCCCCCCAATTCCACTTTTGCCTGATAACTTCTCTTTCCAGTGTTTGATTAACCTTCCCAGCATGCCCAGGGCCCTCAGCAAAAATGGTGGAGCCAGCTCAGCTACTGGCACGCAGACAGAGAGGTCTGCCTATTTGGTGCCCACTGGGGATGGAACTCTACTTTCTAGCAACTGTGGTCCATTTGTCTTCCCAGTTCTCTCCCTCTCTTTCCCCCAGTCTTTTCAGGTGTCCCAGCAAACTGGCACCTGTCTCCTCTCTTTCTCATCACCCTTTGTCATCCCAAAACCAGTCATCTGCCATGATCTCTTCCGCTCTTGATTCTGCTAGTTTGCCCCCGCTGGAACCCAGATCTCCTCCGCCAGCCCAATGCTTGTTGTTGCCAGTGTTCCCTCTAAGCTGGGTTAGTGTGAGCTAGCTCACAGTTTTTTAGCCTCCGGCTCACCCATTTTTGTCTCAGCTCAGGAAGGAGGGCTCCAGAGCAAACTAATTTATGCAGTAGCCAAATCGCTCGCTCACAACTTTGCTACACCATGGTTTATAATTACTGCCGCCAGCACTTTAACTGTATTTATTTGTGAATTGTTGTCTGTGACATATATGAGTTTTAAGATACGTTTTCTGTGTAACGAATTGTGTTTTAATGTATTTTAACTTTTAACGTGAGCCGCCCTGAGCCTGCTTTGGCGGGATACAAATTGAAATAAATAAATAAATAATGTCGGTTGCTCACAAAGTGGAGTTTTTGCTCACAAGACTCCACGGCTTAGAGGGAGCATTGGTTGTTGCCCTCTCTTTTGGAGGTCTGTCCTCTTCTGTTACAGTTTGCCCTGAAGGTCCACGGTGGTTGGCCTTCTTCTTTCCAAATTGTGCCATTCCAGTCCTCACCCACCCTGTCCACCACAGGTTTATTCTCTACATCTCAATTGCTCCATGAATCCCCCCTGTCCCCTGGCGATTATTTCAGACCTTGATGCCTTGTTACCTTTCTGCGTCTCTGGCCACACTCCCTTCCATGTTTCTCGGTGAACTCTCTTCTTCTTCTTGCCCCTTCTAAGACCTGTCATCAGTTGATTCGGTGCTTTCTCAGAAGTATTGTACTTTTTCTCTTCTGTCACTTCTGCTCACTCTCTGAGCTCTGGAGCATCTGCCAGGAACTTGGAGGTTTTTTGGCTATCTTCTGGGCGTGGAACAGGGGTCACTGCGGGTGTGGAAGGGGAGGTATTTGTGAATTTCCTGCATTGTGCCTGGAGGGCCCTTCCAGCTCTATGATTTTATGATTCTAACTCATCCTTGTTCTTAACTCATTTGCCCTAGTTTCTCAAGTTTCTCCTCCCCTTGCTGTTTCCATTCTATGCCTCACTTCTTACCTTCATGCAGCTGAGGGCTTTAATAAAATAGACACCACCAGCTCTGATCTCTCTTATCTTTCTCCCACCAGCTTTCTTCTTCCAACTCTTCTTCCTGCGCCTCATTCAGCCCTTTCCTCCTCTTCTCTTTCTCAGCCATCCCTTGTCTCTTTTCTCTCGAAGTCATCTTCTCATATCGCCTCCAAGGTCTCTTCTCCCCCCTCCCCCCCCAGGTAAAAAGCCCCCTCAGCGTCTCAGAAAACTCAGCTCTCTCCACCAAAGGGCAGAGTTCATTCTTTGAATTCCATGGGACTCCTGGTATTCTAGCTAAAAGGAAATTACTAGCTTCTGGGGAGGCCCCGGAGACTTCATTTAATTATGTGCAGGTCCTGGTGGAGAAGTGCTTCTGATCCTTTGGCTACCCCATTAACATATGAATTGGTATCATCCTAGCCTGATCTGCCACATCCTGCCTACCTTTAAAGGTGGCTTTAGGTTTGCCTGCCCCTCCTGAGGGACGCCATCTTCGTGTCTGCCCTGGCCTGTGCAGCATCCGGTTCGGGCTCAGCGGGGCTGCCCATGCCATTGGGCTGGGCGCCGCTGCCTCTTCCGCCTTCTGTCGGCCCCAGCCAGCCTCCTGTGCCGCTGGGCTGTGTGCTGACGCTTCTCCTGGACCCCGCTGGTATCTGCCGGCTTCCCGCACCTCGGGGCTGTGGGATATTGGATTGCCCCTCCTCCTGAGCTGCCGTGGCTGCGCGCCCCTGCATCAGCCTCCCCCCTCGCGGCTGGGGTGAGCCGGCTGTGCAGGGATTTGGGTTCTCACTGGGGCCACCTTCCCAGGGGGTGGTTCTGAGTCCGGGTGAGTCCCAGACAAGGTTAAAGTCTGAGTCTCCGCAGAGGGCAAATTCAGCGTCTACCATGCGACTTTGCAGAAACCAGAGGCTGAAGGATCGTTCCACTGCATCCACCAGATGCCTCCCATCGCTGCCGCCTTCACCCCACTGAAACAGGCATTATCAAAACCATCAGTGATGATCTCACTGCCGAACCAAACAGCTGCTCCTCTGTCCTCGTCCTCCTTGACCTTTCTGCTGCTGTCGATATGCTCTCGTGCTGGGTTCTCATCACATCTCGTCTCCATTGGCCGATGCCACACACACGCACACCCCTTCCTGGGCCTAACGGTCCTGGTGGTGGTGGGAAGTGCTGTCAATTCGCAGCCAGTGCATGGTGACCCCCTCCTGGGGTTTTCAGGGCAAGAGACGTTCAGAGGCACTTTGCCTTTGCCTGCCTCTGGGTAGCAGCCCTGGGCTTCCTCGGTGGTCTGCCATCCAAGTACTAACCAAGGCCAGCCCTGCTTAGCTTCCAAGACCTGACAAGATCAAGGCTAGCCTGGGCTGGCCAGGTCAAGGCAAGAGACCTTCAGAGGCGGTTTGCCCTTGCCTGCCTCTGCGCAGCCACCCTGGGCTTCCTCGGTGGTCTCCCATCCAAGTAGCAACCAGGGCCGAGCCTGCTTAACTTCCAGGATTTAACAAGGTCAGGCTTAACTGGGCCATCCAGGTCAGGGCACGGAGCATTGGCATAATGGACTCTTCATGGCTCACCATTGTCCATGTGTTACCCGACCATGTGGCTTCCCAGCTGGGCAGAAACATGGCTTTTCCTCCCTGCTGTCTCACAAGAAAAGCCCTCTGGTGCACACTCCGGCCATCTCTGGAGTTGACATCTGTGACCTCCTCCTCCTCTCCCGGCCTTCTGTTGCCGCATCTCATCCCCCTCACCTCTACCCAGCACTCCACCACCAGAATCCTTCACCTGACTTTCTCGGAGGGTGTGACATCTCCCTTCAAAATCTCCCACACTTCCATCCTGTCTGCTTCTGAGAGCCAGGCTGGTGTAGTGGTTAAGAGCATGGACTCTAATCTGGGAGAACCGGGTTTGAGTCCCCACTCCTCCGCATGCAGCTGCTGGTGTGACCTTGGGTCAGTCACAAGTTTTCTCAGAGCTGTTCTCTCAAGGGCAGTCCTCGAGAGAGCTCTTTCAGCCCTGTTGTGGGAAGAGGGAGGGAAAGGAGATTGTAAGCTGCTCTGAGACTCCCTGGGGTAGTGAAGGGCGGGGTATAAATCCAGTCTCTTCTTCTCTCCCTCATTACTACAAAGGCCCTCCATGGCCTTGCTTCTCTCCGAGTCCGCTCCTGTCTCCACTACATCTCTGCCAGCGGTCTTCATCCCTCCAGCTCTGCAAACCTGAGCCATCCAAAGATGGGTACCTCTGGTGAGCCTGTCCTTTCTCCCTTATTGCTGCCCCTGATGACTGCGTCTGCCCTCTGCTGGTGCCACCCCCACCTTTGCTGAGGAAGCCTTTGATACAACTCCTTTGTCTGCACTCCCCCCACTATGGGGATTAGGTCTAAGCACCCACAAATAGAGTGGGTGCCCCTTTCTCCCCTGCTTCTCCCCACTTTCACTTCCCTCCTCCCTTCATCGTCGCCCTTGAATCAAAGTCTGGGTGTGCTCCCTTGGGAAAGGGACTGGTCACCTCCCACTCTGTAAAGCCCACCAGGGGGTGGTGTTAGAAGAGCTGGATTTGAATCCAGGAGCACCAGAGAGACCAACTAGATTTTCAGGGGAGGACCTTTCAAGAGTCAAAGCTGCCTCCCCTCTTGTATCCGACAAAGGGAGTGTTGGCTCTCAAAGGCTCCTACCCTGAAAATGTTGATGAGCAGTCGTGTTAATCTGTGTCTAGCAGCAGAAAAGTGCAAGAGGCCAGAAGCACCTTAAAAACTAACAAAACGAGCTTTCATGAGTCAGCGGTCACTTTTTGCTGGTCTTTAAGGTGCTATTGGACTTGGACTCTAGCTGTAAAGCACCATGTTCATTAGTTGTATAATCAATATATCATGCATTTGTTCATTTGCTTCACTTTGGCCTCTTTGCAGTGGGGACCCACAGCGTTGTCCTCTCCTCCATTTTATCCCCACGACAACCCTGTGAGGTAGGTTGGGCTGAGAGCATGGCCAAAGATCATCCAACAAGTTTGGGTGATAGTCATGAATGGTTAATGGGATTTCAGACTTCTCCACTGGCCCACACCGGGTCCCAAGCAATGACTTGCTGGCTTTTGTTTTCCTGTTTTCTTAGAGAAAGGCTCACGGATGATATTCTGTGAGTTAGGTGCTACCGTATATGCTAATGACATTGGGAACTGTGTGGGGGAATGGGAAGAATTTGATTTCCCCCCCCCCCCAGTGCTGAAGAATGTGATGCTCCAAGATGAGCTCAGCAGGTGGAACAGTCCATGTGCCTAGAGTGTTGCATTGCCAGGAGCAACAGGTTGCGCTCAGCACCAACCTATGCACACTTCAGCATCAGAAGGAAGGGTTTATGTGCATGGAAGGCTCCACCTGCACTTGGCACCTCCAGATCAAATTAATGGAAATTCACACTTCTCCGTTAGTTAGTGGCTGGGAGGGTAACTCATAAATAGGGATATGCAATTTTCTTTAATCAGTATTTTTTTGGGCTCTGTTCTATTGGTCCCTGGGGGGGGGGGGGGAATTGTATTTCCTGAAAATCCCAGATTCAAACACTGGTATGGTATTCGGATCTGGGATTTTTCGGAAATCCCGAATTTTTCCAGGTACAATAGACCCAAGAAGAAAAATAGTGGTTCAAAAAAAGCCAGTGCAATCCTGGGGCTGTCTTGGCTTCTCCTGCAACATGGTGTAAACCGAGCTGCAGGAGACGCTGCCCCCAAGATCTCTCCCCACCACACACAGATCCTGGCTGGGATGGCTTCTCCTGCCGTGCTGTGTAAACAGGGCTGCAGGAGAAACTGGCTCCAGGATCTGCGTACTGCGGGGAGGTCTCTCCCCACCACACACAGATCTTGGCTAGGATGGCTTCCCTTGGCCACAGAAGCTGGCCCCAGGATCTGCTGTGCTGCGGCTAGCAGATTGCTCCCTGCAGATCCTGGGCTGACTTCTTCGGCAGCCTGGTTTAAAGCGGGCTGCACGAGAAGCCAGCCTGAAGCTGAGCCAGAGGGACAGCTGCCCCCAGAACAGCTGGTCCTCGGGCTGTCTTCTGTGGTCCCTTTAAAGTTTAAAGAGGCTGCAGTAGAAGCCCTAAAAGAAGGACCTACCGGTAATTCCCAAATGTACCCGGCATCCCCTCCCCCAAGTTTCCATGAGAAAACCTGGATACATCTGGGAAGCCTAAATATACTCGAAAAATACTGATAAGGTATTTTCCAGGTTTGTTTTCGGGTCAGGTGGATCTGACTGCACACCCCCTCCTCGTAAACAAGCCCCAGGGTGCCCTCCTCTCCCATTCCACAAGCTGGCTCTGCCCTCCCGTTTCAACAGGGAACATTTTGCAAAATGTCTTTTGATTACTAATTCAAAAGCCATTTTTTTTCTCTATTCGAGGGAAGAAAAATACACGTATCTGTATTTTTGTTTGCACAAATTCCTCCATAATTATTATTCCTGCTGATGCCATTGAAGAGTGGGTGAGAGAGCCCCTCATCCAAGGACTTTCCATTTGAAAGCGATTCATTTATTTGCCTTATCTTAAAGAGCTGAATAATTGGCTGGTTGTAATTGAAGTCGCTGCTTTCTGCTCTGTGGTATTAGCAAGGTCCAAGGTTCTTTTTCTCATAAGTAATCCATAATATTGACTAGGTTTGGCCTGTTTTCATTCAACACAAGAGCCACTTATCAAAGCAAGGAGGGGTGCATAATTTTTTTTAACCGGGTGCATAGAAAACTGGTGTGTTTTTTTCAATTGACAGAAATGTCATTTAAGCATTCATTTATTTTGTGAAAATAAATTGAAGACTAGCAGCAGTTTCAAAACAAGAGTGAAACTCTCTGTGTGTTTGTTGATGGTGGACACTGAAAATATTGAACAGCTTGAAAGGTGTTAAACATTGTTCACATATTAATGCCAAAACTATGGTGCCCTCCATGCTACATTATAATTAAAGGTCTTTAAGAATGTATTTTATTATGTGCAATGTTTGTCTGCCTTTGTAGACTGTAGGCTCTTTGGGGGGGGGGGGGGATTGCAAATGGACCACCATTTGTTTGTTTCCAGGGAAGCACTTTGGATAGTGGCTTTTGTCACCCCCGTGTTTTTGAAACACCTAAAGGCATGTGGACTATTTATGGCTCAAATCAGATACCTTAACATCCTGCAGAATCTGTAATGGGGGGGATTAGATGTATTCTGTTCTCCCCACATGCACGTGCTCTTTTCATGAAACCACTAGATTCTAGTCGATTAGGCCCTTAGAGACCAACGAGACTTTGGGGGCATAAGCTTTTGAAAGTCAAAGCTCATGTTGTCAGGCCCTTTACATTGTCAGAGAGGTCTGACTTTCAAAAGCTTATGCCCCCCAAATTTTGTTGGTCTATAAGGGGCCAGGGAGAAGTATTTGGACAGTGCTGGCTCTTCAGCTTGGAAACTGAGATGAGGCCGCCCGCTAGAATCAGATTCAACTGGCTTTCAAGCAAGGGAAACCTTTAAGGGGCTACTGGACCAGAGTCTACTTCTTCGACTGCAGACCAACACGACTGCCCTCTGGGGGAAAAAACCCTTTTTGTAAATTAGTGGGATAGTTAAATATAGTTTGTGCTGACTTTTTTGTCTTAGACTCCAGATCAAAACAGTACTCTTTCCCCAGGCTTCTTACTGAAGGGTTCCTTTGGTTAGGATTGTGTTTTTATGGCCAGTTTCTAGCCAGAGAAAGAGAGACTGTTCTGGGATGCGAAATATTGTTTTTATGCTGTTTTTATGTCCCTAGTGGTGCTTTTAAGGCTGCTTTTAATAATGGCTATGGTATTGTTTTCTGATACGGTTTTTGCTTTTTGAGCTGCTTCAAGCAGGTCTCTGGAGAAGAGACATAAATAAAAAAGTAGTTCATATATTTTAGGCTACTCCTTAGCCATGAACTACAGCTAGAGTCTTTAGAGTGAACTGGCTAGAACCTGTATTTTAGGGGGTGCAGTGAACCCTGAGAAATGCAAAGGGGTGGGAAGTGAAATCCTGCGCCTTTTCCATTCTTATGGAAGTTCTTACTGTGTTGTCTACACAAGGTTCACACGCTTCAGAGCCTAGAGGAACATACCCTTTCAGCGGGGAATGTTTGCAGAAACCAGAATAACAAGGATGGTTGTATAATATTCCGAACTAAACCCTCAGAGAGCTGTTAAGCGTGTCGTGTTTCCAAGCCATTTCCAAAGAGCCTGTTTCATGTTTCTAGTTTTATCCTCTTCTTTGATGAGGTGGCTGGAGTTTGCCACCTCGAGAATAAATAATGGGGATTTTATGAGAAGCACACTTGACCCAGGGTTAAGAATAGCACAGATCACCAGAGAGATAACAGCAAGGCGGTGGAGATGCCAAAGAGAAGTCAAGCTCTCTTTCCATCCATGTCAGTGCAGGAGCTCAGAAACAGGGCACGTCTTATTCACTCGCAGGAAGAAAGGAACCACGGTGGTCTTTGATCCGAAAGGCAGTACTTTGTAGAGGGAGGCAGGACACTCGTAACACAGAAAAATAAGCAGGTTCGTCTTTGGAATCCAGAATTCCTTAGATCTTGAAAAGGTTTTGTTGGTTTTGTTTCTGGGTACCTTTTTCAATTATGTTCTCCTCCCACCCCTAGTTCCTTTGTTAAGACCTGCTGGCTAGAGCAGCCATATCTGTGGCTGAAGCAAAGTAGTCAATAGAGGGAAGAGCTAACCTTGGTCATCAAAAGATTTCTCCAAAAAGGTCTGCAGGGCAAGTTCTGCTACCAAGGCGTGAGGAAAAGAGGAAAAAGGAAAGGTGGCGAGTGACATCTCTTAAGTTTGTCTTCGTGGCTTCAGTGGGGTCCCACATGGGACGGTGCATGCAGAGGCCTAACACACACAGATAACCTGCAGAGCTCTAGAACGTTCCGATCTGCGAGAGCACTCCCTCTTCCTGCCCAAACTGACTGTAATTGGAGATGGGGAGCGGTCTTCCCTCAGTCTTCTCTTTGCCGCCGTAAGGAGAAGACCTCTGCGAGTGAGCTCATGACTGTGAGTTTTTTCTCTAGGCTTTCAAAAAGACTCACCTTTTTTGAATTTTAAATAGTCTTTACTATGGCATTATTCAAAAAACGTGTAGGCTGCGGCGCAGAAGATGGCCCAGGCTGACGAGCACAACTCATGCTTGCTGTGTCTGGGGGAATTGCACACTACCACCCCTTGTGAATTTTGGCTACAGCTCACCCCCAAAGCCAGGCAGAAAAGAGTCCAAAGGCTGCCCTGTGGGAGAAGGTTTTAGGAGCACAGTCTCTCTTGGCTGACAAGCACCAGCCTCCCCTTGGGAAAAAGGCCCAAACACTCTCTACCGCATCTGTACCCATCTACCCTCTCAGCTGAGTCAGGGTGAGCTAGCTCATGGTTTTGTAGCCTCCGGCTCACACATATTTGTCTCAGCTCAGGAAGGAGGGCTCCAGAGCAAACTAATTTAATTCCGTAGCCAAATCGCTCACTCACTGCTTGAATGCCAGGAGCCCACCAAGTAGAGTTTTTTGCTCACCAGACCCCACACCTGAGAGGGAGCTGACCGCATCGGCTCTGATGACTACTAAGACATTTAAGTTGTCCTTTACTCTGAGAGCGGCTCCAGAACCACTGGAAGTCCAACGTCCATCACCTCAATGCCAGTCTTCACCACCTCTCTGAGACTCCCCTTTGACTCGACTTGAATCATTGGCTCCAACAGAGTCCTTTCCAAGGACCTTTGCCCTCGATCCATGTTTGCCAGTCACCCCGTGTTCAGATATTGAAGTTTTAGCTCCAACAGAGTCCTTTCCAAGGACCTTTGCCCTCGATCCACGTTTGCCAGTCACCCCCGTGTTCAGATATTGAAGTTTTAGCTCCAGCAGAGTCCTTTCCAAGGACCTTTGCCCTCGATCCACGTTTGCCAGTCACCCCCGTGTTCAGATATTGAAGTTTTAGCTCCAGCAGAGTCCTTTCCAAGGACCTTTGCCCTCGATCCACGTTTGCCAGTCACCCCCGTGTTCAGATATTGAAGTTTTAGCTCCAACAGAGTCCTTTCCAAGGACCTTTGCCCTCGATCCACGTTTGCCAGTCACCCCCGTGTTCAGATATTGAAGTTTTAGCTCCAACAGAGTCCTTTCCAAGGACCTTTGCCCTCGATCCACGTTTGCCAGTCACCCCCGTGTTCAGATATTGAAGTTTTAGCTCCAACAGAGTCCTTTCCAAGGACCTTTGCCCTCAGTCCACGTTTGCCAGTCACCCCCGTGTTCAGATATTGAAGTTTTAGCTCCAACAGAGTCCTTTCCAAGGACCTTTGCCCTCAGTCCACGTTTGCCAGTCACCCCCGTGTTCAGATATTGAAGTTTTAGAGGGTCCCACTCTCACAGAGACGTCAGAAACTACCAGAGCGAAAGCCCTTCCCCGAGCCTCCCTCCTGATCAGCCCCTGTCCAGCTTTCCATTGGGATCCCAACTGAAGGCCAGTTTCCCATGGTGCCCTCCCCCCTGGAGCCAGTGGGACCTGCAGTCCTTTTGGCAGAATGCTCCAGAAAGCTCTGCCAGATCTGAAAACCATTCCAGATCTTCAATGCTGAGGTCCAGCCAAGGCCTTCCCTCTCTGTCAGAGCACTACAACTCCGAGGAAGTTGTTGCCCACAATTCTGACAGTGAGTCCAATACTCAATCCAGCACCCTTCCAAATGACACTGTGGGATCTCTTACTGAGGATGTGCACCTTCATGTGGAACAGCTCCTGCGCATGGCCAAGGCCCTCAACCTTGGTGCTATTGCTTCAGTTCCTAAGCCTTCAGACCTGATACTACAAGTATTATATAAACATAAGGGACCAGTTGCCTTCCCGATGCTTCAAGTTGTCAACAAATTGTAGAATCATAGAGTTGGAAAGGACCTCCAGGGTCATCTAGTCCAACCCCCTGCACAATGGAGGAAATTCACAACTGCCTCCCCCCACACCCCAAGTGACCCCTGCTCCATGCCCAGAAGATGGCAAAAAACCCACTCTATCAGGATTTTTCCTACCTAATTTTTCCTACCTAGTTGCAGAACTTTACGTTTATCCCCATTGAGATTCATTTTATTTGTTTTAGCCCAGTTTTCCAGCCTGTCAAGATCATCCTGTATCCTGACTCTGTCTTCTACTATATTTGCTACCCCTCCCAATTTAATATCATCTGCAAATTTAGTAATCATTCCCTCTATTCCTTCATCCGAATCATTGATAAAGATGTTGAACAAAACAGGTCCCAGGACAGATCCCTGAGGCACTTCACTCCTCTCCAAAAGGATTAGGAACCATTAACAAACACTCTTTGGGTGCGATCTGTTAACTAGTTACAGATCCACCTAACAGTAATAGGATCCAAATCACATTTACTAACTTGTCAACAAGAATATTATGTGGAACCTAATCAAAAGCTTTACTGAAATCAAGATAAACTATGTCTACAGTATTCCCCTGATCCAGCAAGGTAGTAACTTTCTTGAAAAAAGAGATAAGGTTAGTCTGGCATGATTTGTTCTTGAAAAACCCATGCTGGCTCTTGGTAATCACAGCCACCCTTTCTAAATGTTCAAGGACAGGGAAAATGTCACACTAGCCCTACAAGCAAGCTGGCTGGAAAGGGAAGTCATTTGCATGACTGGCCAGTTCACCAAGTTTTGATAACTCTTTATCTGCTTTTTTAAAGCGTTTTGGGTTCTTTCTATAGTGTAATGGTTATTTTCTGGAATTCAATTCCCCTCTTCCACGTAAGCAGCCAGAACCCTCACTCTGGGTCCCTCCAGCTTTTCTGGACAGACGAAGTTGCCTCCCTTATATCTAAGGGGGCAATTAGAAGGATTTCTAGAGAGTCTAGTCAAAATGGTTTCTTCTCCAGATAGTTCCTTATAAAAAAGAAAAGGGAGCTTATGCCGCTTCCTGGAGCTGAGAACCTTGAACAAATCATTGAGAGTAGCTAAAGGAGATCAAATCAGTCAGTCCTAAAAGAAATCAACCCTGACTGTTCCCTGGAAGGCCAGATCCTGAAGCTGAAGCTCAAATACTTTGGCCACCATGAGAAGAGAGCACTCACTGGGGAAGGCCCTGATGCTGGGAAAGACTGAAAGTCAAAGAAGAAGGGGACGGCAAAGGATGAGATGATAATAATAATAAGAAGAAGAGATTGCATTTATATCCCGCCCTTCACTCGCTTGTAGTTTCAGAGTGGCTTACAAAGTCCTTTCCTTCCCCCTCCCCCACAGCAGACGCCCTGTGAGGTAGGTGGGGCTGAGAGAGCTCTGAGACAGCTGTCCTTGAGAGAACAGCTGGTACAGAGCTATGGCTTGCCCAAGGTCATCCAGCAGGTGCAAGTGGAGAAGTGGGGAATCAAACCCGGTTCACCCAGATTGGAGTCCGTGCACTTCACCACTACTGCAAACTGGCTCTCACATTAGAAAGTGTTATCGATGCAACAAACATGAAATTAAGCGAACTCCAGAGCACGACAGAAGACAGGAGGGCCTGGTGTGATGTGGTCCATGGGGTCGCGAAGAGTCGGACTCGACTGTGCGACTGAACAACAACAACAAAATTTAGAACGTTACCTCTGCAGGACATCTTTCCCCATTTATCACGAGGGGGGGGGATGGTTTGGGGTCCTGGACCTCAAGGATACCTTCTTCCATATAGCCATCCATGAGTCCTGCATTTGAGCTGCCTGCCTGTGTCTGTGGCTCTAGTTTAGAAAGGACCAGCTCAAGATCTTCTCTGCCCTTTTCCATTGAAAGTGTCTCCATGGAGACAGGAGTGGGTGGGTCTCAAAAGTGGATTTTCAAAACCAAGGCACCAATAAAACAGTCAGTGAGGCATCAGGGGAAAAGTTTGCATTTCTAATTTCCAGACAGAAAATTGAAAGACAGTACATTTTATTAAGCCTCCAGTTCGGCTTGCAATGGCTGGGAACTTAACATAGTTTCCTCCTCCTCCTCGCCTTGTTTATAATCCTGTGTTCTGTACAATCTCTTAAAATGTGATTGCCCATGGTTTAAGAAGAGGGCAGAAAATTACAGAATAATACGTAGCCTCTCCATAGCATTGGAAGTTCTTCCTGCCATCTTCGTAATCATGACATCGGCCCTGAAAGGTAGATTTTAATGATTTATCTGCTGCAGATTGAGAAGCTGTGAGGAGCATCTTGCCTAAGGCTGCCCACTGAGTTTGTGGCAGAGGGGAGATCTGAGCTAGAGGCTTCCTGTACAAGTCTTTTAAGTCTGTGCAAATTCTTTCCCATTGTATAAGGTGGAAACAGTTGAGAGGTGTGCTGAAGGCAGCTGGGGCTGAAAGGATCGTCTCCTTCCATACGTCCCTGGGTACCAGCTCTGGTCATCAGGCAGCCATATATTGGCCAGCTCACAGCGTAAGATGGCCTGTCTGGTATTCAACAGGGCTCAGGCCTTTTCTGTGGGAGGGGTTCCCTGAAGAGCTGAGGGGGCCCCTGCTTCTTGGAGATCTTCAGGAGGTGCTGCACGGCCGGCTAGCCTGTTTCCCTGGGCTTGCTTTGTGTGTCAGAGAGAGAGGTTAGAGCGACTGGCTCAGGGTCACCTGCTAAGCTTCCTTGGCAGAGCAGGGAACCAAATCTGGGCCTCCCAGGTCCCAGTCCAGCGTTCTGACCAGTACACCACACCGACTTGCACTTTGCACAAAGGCACTGGCTGTGGAGCTGTCTTTGGTTAGGTTGGTTTTCCTTCACAGAGATGCTCCAGTGTTATCAGCTCGGGAAAAGGCAAACGGCACTGTTTGACTGTGAAAAGCAAGCCTGGTATAAGTACAGCCTGATTATCTTGCTGTAGAGAGCTCGGGGGAAAGATGGCTGTTGCACTTGGATTTTTCTAGTGGCATTAGCGGACGGAGAGAGGGCAGAGCCGTAGAAACCTTCTACGCAGAACGGGCGAAAAGAGACAATAAATGTTCCTCGCTTCCTAGAGTCTCAGTGGCATTTGCCTGACAGAGAAGGACAGTCCCTTTATTTAACGGAGAAAACAAATGAGTTCCAGTGATGTTGCATCATCCAGACGCCAAGGAAAGAGCAGCCCTTGCCATCGTCATGCTCAGCGGGAACGTTCAGAAGTAACGGAGTGTCTTCGGCGCTCTGAATCCGTTCCAGGTAGCTGGCAGTGCCACCTCAATGCGAAACGTATGAAGAAGGGACTGGGGGTAATACGTCGCTATCAAAACCAGCCGCTTAAGACCAGCAATGGCATGCTTAGTGCGTCTGAGAAGCTTTACGCTCACGTAAAGCTAAAAACAAAACCAATGAGGGTAGTGCCCAAAGAGAGGACAACCCTAAACGGGGGGTTATATCCTCCCCAGATGGCTTCTTTGGGGACAAAATTCACAAATTGCCATATTCCAAAAGATTCTGAGTGATGTTTCTGTCAGAGTGGTTGGTTTTATGCTGAGTTACTCCAGACCTCTCTATGAAGGGGGAGGACTTGCAGTTGTTGCTCCTGCTAAAGACACACGTTTAGCAAAGTGGTGTTCTTCAGTTTCCAGGAGAGGCTCTCTCTTCTTTCTGTTCACACAAAAGTAGCCACATTGTCGGGGGGGATACCCAAACATGTCTTGCACATCTCCGATCTGTCTCTTCTTCTGTTCTGTAGAGTTCCACCCAAAATTGTGGTCAGCGGCCAGGATCACTGGGTGACGATCCCCAAGGCAAAGAGACTCTGTGACGTGCCCATCTCATCTCCATGGACGGGCATCTCAGAATTTGTGCTAGGTAGCTTTTTCCAGTGCTGAAGGTTGGCCGTACAGAACCCCATCGGAAGGGCTTGTCTGTGATTAGCCCCAACTGAGAATCGAACCTCTAGACCTCCCTGTGTGCAAATATGGAAGGTTTTCAAACAGTTCATGGGGGCAGTAGAGAATTTTTCATGTGCCGTAGTCGCCTGTGGTGTTAATGTGGTGCTCAGCATGAGCCAAGCAATGGGTGCTGACACTTGGAAATAGTTCCAACCATATAGGCAGCATGTCCCACGTACGGCGGTTGGCGCAAGGCAGCACACTCCTTGACGTGCTTCCAATCCTCAGCATCCCATGAATAGCTTACACTGCTTGGACCGAGTGCAGGCAGAACATTTATCTCTAGGCTTTTACAGGACATGTGGAGCTGTTTCTTCCTTAGCCGTACAGCAGGGGTGGTCAAAAAATTTCAGAGGTCCTGGTCAGTGTTCCCTCTAAGCTGGGTTAGTGTGAGCTAGCTCACAGTTCTTTAGCCTCTGGCTCACACAGTTTTGTCTTGGGTCCGGAAGGATGGCTCCAGAGCAAACTAATTTATGCATCAGCGAAATCACTTGCTCACAACTTTAATGAGCCAGCCTTGGCCGGGAGGGTGGGGTAAAAATCTAATCAGTCAAATAAATCAATGCCAGTAGCTCACAAAGTAGAATTTTTGCTCACAAGACTCCACGGCTTGGAAGGAGCGTTGGTCCTGGTCTAGTCAGCCCCTCCCCTTTTCTCTCAGGAGCAGAAAATCCTACCAGCCACAGACTCTAATCTGAGAGAACCGAGTTTGATTCCCCACTCCTTCACTTGCAGCTGCTGGATGACCTTGGGCAAGCCGTAGTTCTGTCAGAGCTGTTCTTGTGGGGAGGGGGAGGGAAAGGAGTTTGTAAGCTGCTCTGAGACTCCCAAGTGAAGGGCTGGGTATAAATCCAATCTCTTCTTCGTGGTACTGTGCTGTGTTGTGCACACATAGTTATTACTATAAGTCAGTTATTATTATAAGTCAGCGAGGTCCACAGTGCTCTGGGAGGACCGGTCCACTTCAGTCCCCTGTCCCTCCGTGTCCTGAATTCCTTCTTTGCAAGACCCTTCCCACTTTCTGGCTGGAATATAAGGACTCAGAGATCTCCATTCCAATTCACATCCGACAGAGGGAGCTTTGGCTCCCGAAAGATTATACCCCGAAAACCTCATTGGTCTCCAAGTTGCTACTGGACTTGATTCTGGCTGTTCTGTTCTGACCAGACTTCCCTCTGAAACTGTCCCTCTCCTGTCTCTGCCCTTCTTCGGGTCTTCCAGCCTTCCCTATCACCCGCGTCCCACTTGGAGGATCCCTGCCCCCGAACGGGGACATGGAAGCAGCCAGTCTTTCCCTTTCCCGAGCCCAATTAGCTGTCGTTCACTTGGTAAATATTCCATACAGGTTGTCGGACAGATATTTTGCCCCCTGAAATGTAAACAGCATATTGCGTGATGCTGGGTCTTAATCGCTCCCAATTACGTGTCGCTGAAAATAAATGTGATTTACAGCATGCTCCACTTGCATTCCATGTCACTTACGGTGACTCCCCCTCCCCCCCCCCCAGATGGTGACCATGCCATCTACTGGGATGGAATGAGGTGAATGCCCGTTGGCTTCTGTGGAGGGAACCTCTGGGGTCGGTCGTCAAAGACAAGCTTTTAGGCGGCTGAGGGACTGTCGGTATGAGGTTCATGCCAGTTACTCTACATTTCCCTTACCCTTGAGATTATCTGCCAGCCCTCAGTGGGTACACTCCTCAGGAGTATTTTCCTAAGGCCCAGATCCACAGCGGTTCTTCTGACTGTCTTGCGCTTGAGCGCTTCACAGTTTCAAATTCGCTGGCCAGTTTCCAGCCAATCCTGCTGTAATCATAGTTATTCCTATACCAAAACCTTTTCTATTAAATTAAATTTATCATTGCTGCCACTTTGGTTATATTTAATGCCAGCAGTGCCCTAGGAGCCATCAAGTATGCAGAAGTCCAACAGTCCCTGCCCAGGAGCATTCAGAATTGGGTTAAACTGGTATTTGGGGGTTTGGGGAAGCTCAAAGGTATCAAGAATTTTAATCTTCTTGGGATCTAGGAGAGGTTACTTTTGGTATTTTAATGTGTAGGTAATATTATTTTTCGTAGGCAGCCTTCCAGAGGATATGTATTTATTGGTTACTGTTTTATAGTTCTGTTTTCCAAAATGTGATCAGCTGAGTTTACAGGTCGTAAATCCCAGTGATTAAAAACGAAGGTCCCCCAGTATTTCTGCAGCAAGGCTGCCCTGTGCTTCTGTATACATTTGTTTTTCTTGAGTGAGTCCTCATTTCCAAACAGGAGAGAGTTAAACAGTCTTTTTGCACTGTCCTTTGCAGAGGAACACGGTAGGGGTGAGAACTGCAGGAGAGCCTCGGTAATGGCCAGCCAGTTGCTTGCACACACCTCTTTTACTACCTGTGTAAACCGTTACTTAGAAGATAATGCCTCCAGCTAGCCAGGGGGGGAAAGAGAGTTTTCCAAAGCTGCCAGTAGATGAGCAGCCATCCATCACTCTGGCAGCGCTCAGCTGAGAATATTGAGTGGAAGGGGCAGGCCAAGTTAACTGTGAGCCAGCCAAAGGCCTTTTAGCCAAAGAAGTCTGTGGCCAGCTGGAGGAGGCATGTTGATGTCACAGAGAACAACCAACCGAGTTGCATGTATTTCTGGAACATTCCAATGGGATTCTCCAATGAGAGAAGCGCGGGGAGGCCGGTGGGTCGATCAAGCCTACGAAGGAAGAACCACGTCCTTGGTGCCACCTGTCCAGTTGGCTTGTGTCTTTTGGTCCAGCAGTAGGTCATCTGGGCTGTTAAGAGGTTAATGGCAGCAGATAACTTGCTCATCCGTTCACTTTTTTTGGAACCCATTTGGTGCCATCCCTCTGAACTTGGTGGTACTACTTTAGAGGAAATCACTGTGTTGCGGCCTTGGTTAGGTCAAGCAAGCTGGGTAATTTCAAACCAGTAGTAAGTTCCCTAAACTTGGCACCGAAAAATATTCGCAGTTTCTGTTTCCGATTAAAGAAAATAGCTGCCTGTATTTTGAGACGTTCTAAAACGTGAAGCGTAAACTACTATTTTTCCGAGGCGGATAGTTCAGCCACATAATTAAAGTTTCCTTTAAAAGGGCGGGGGGAGGGGGGGGAGCAAACACTGGCAGTAATCCAAAATTCTAATTTCTGACTATGATTTAATTTCAATTTTAAATAAATCGGTTTTTAATTTAAAAAGAGTGAGCTTCATAACATTAGCAATGATTGCAACATTAAGCGCAGTGTTCACCATCTAGCAATATAAAACATTATTTATATCTGAATCGTAAACAGCCTTTTGAAATGGATTATGGTTTTTCCTCCCTATTCTAATACAACCTGGAGGGTACTAAAAAGTGTGGTGTGAAATTAACATTCTGCTGACTTTCGCCTATAAATGAGAAGCGAGCTATTAACATTTGTGTATTTTCATTATGTAAATTGTGTTAACACATGCCCACAAATTGCCACCAGCGATACAATAATTTTCTCTCAGTGATCATAATGTGTCCAAGTGAGTCATTTTGATTATGACATGCTAATTACATATTGCCGCCTCTTTTTTTCTCCCCTCCCCCTTCTTTTTCAGATTCAGAAAAACCAGGGATCTTTAATGGTAAGCTTTATGAGTTTGGGAAAAAAATTCACTTTTCTTTTTCCTGATGGCTGCTTCCGTTGCATGCTTGAATGCCTTGTTTTAAACTTAGCAAATTGCATTTTGCAGAAAATGCAAACCTTTAACTGCCTGTATTAGATTAGGTACCATTAGAAATAATAGGACATCCTGAGCCGTGATGTTTTTATAAGAGTTTGCTGCTGTTGATTAATCTTGCTATATTTTATTGCATTAATGATTTTGTCGTCGTCCCCCCCCCCCTTTCTGCTCCACTGTAAAGATATTGCATATAGCTTAATACTTCTCTTCCCTCCCCCCCCCCCCCCCCCCCGGCCCTCTGCTTTCCATCACAGGCTCTCCAGTTACTCCAGTGCATTGTTGATGAGGTGAGTCACCGTCTTATGTGCTTTCACTCCTAAAGTCATTCCTAATGGACTGGAAAGCTTATATTTTGTTTCCTAATGAAGCACAATGGCCTGTCGTCCTCAGCGGCGAGACAAGATGCCTTCTGCAGCTCGGAGCTGTCGAGCACCGGCCGGCCTTGTCCTGCGCAGTGCCATTTTCTGACTCTTCCTACCGGGAAATCCTTGGGAAAGGCAGACTCGCTTCCAGGGATGTCCGTTTTTTTCCCTTCCTCCCAGGTGGCAGAGAGACCCTCTCGCGCCCTTGTGTTAATTGATCACCTCTCCATCTTGCCAGATGTGGTAATGGTGAAGAAACAAACCTATCGTTTTTTGTACCTTTCAACGAGGCAGGCTTCCGCGCAGGTTTTAAGGCTTGCAAAAGGGGACCCTGTTAAAAGGGGTTAGAGTTGAATTGTAAGCAAGAGCGCGTTGGAATGTGGCTTCTCGTTTTGGCTTTGCCAAGGGGGAGCAACCCCAAGCAGGAGGAACCTTGTTGTTTAGAGCCTTGCTATCTAGAGACCCTGAATACCTGGTTTTTGTTTGCTCTGATGCAGAGATTGTATAGGGGAATGGCTGCTCCCGTGCTTTTCCGGAGCTCCCTCCTCACAATGCAGCTGTGCATTTCCATGATGGGGAAAGTCTTCAGGCATGGCGTGGATTTGTCCCAGCCCTTGAATTTATTTATTCTTATTAATTTATTATTTCAAATTTATGCCCCGCCCTCTCCACAGGCGGGCTCAGGGCAGCGCAAGCAGATCACGCTCTGCCCCGCAAGACAGCTGTGGAGCTGGGGTCGGGGAGAAACTGCCGCTCTCCTCCTTGCGTAAGCACAGTCGAGAACTCCTGTTCCTCAAGATTTCTGGTTAGCCCTAATCTCTCTCTCAGGCTATTCAGTTGTGGGAGGCTGAGAGGTACATTGTGTCATCTGGTTCAGAGGCGTTTGATGCCTGCTCACCCAAACATTTACTCCGGGTTTAGGTTTTATCTGGTCGCCTCTTTCACCAGGCGGTTTGCCAAGCTACTGTTCTTTCTCAGGAGAGCTGGAAAGTTGCTTTATTCATTTATATACCCTGCTTCTCTCCCCAGTGGAGCCCCAAGGCAGCAGCTTCTCCATTTTATCCTCATGACAGCCCCAGCCCCACTGCACACACAAGGACGGTGGGAGCAAGGGCAGCGGCTCTACTCTCTGCTGATCACCTGGCTGTCTGCCGGGGTCAACCAGCAAACTCTTCTTCCCCGTGATCAGCGATGTTCCAAAGCCAGGGAGGGGAAAGTTCTCACAGCCACTTCCTCTGCAGGGTCACCCATGCAGACAAACAGGCAACTTTGCAGGGAGCAGGGCCTGCGTGCTTGCTCCAACTCTCAGTGAAACTTGTGCTGGACTAATGGGAGGCAGTTAGTCGGGGGGGGGGGGGGGGGGGGAGGGCGGCCCAAGGTCACATGAACACCTGAAGCTGCCGTCTACTGAACCAGACCACTAGTCCATCAAGGTTAGTGTTGTCTACTCAGACCGGCAGCAGCTCTCCAGGATCTCAGGCGGAGGTCTTTCTCATCACCTCCTGCCTGGTCCTTTTAACTGGAGGTGCTGGGGATTGAACCTGGGGCCTTCTGTGTGCCAAGCAGAGGGTCTGTCAGTGAGCCAAGGCCTCAGGCTGAGGTCTTTCACACCACCTACTGCCTGGTCCTTTCACATCACCTACTGTCATGTCTCAGGCGAAGGTTTTTCACATCACCTGCTGCCTGGTCCTTTTAGCTGGAGATGCCAGGGACTGAACCTGGGACCTTCTGCATGCCAAGCAGAGGCTCTGCCACTGAGTCACAGCCCCTCTTTCCAGCTCTTCAGGGTCTCAAGCTAAAGACCTTCACATCACCTGCTGCCTGGTCCTTTTAACTGGAGATGCCAGGGATTGAACCTGGGACCTTCTGCCTCCCAAGCAGGTGCTCTGCCACTGAGCCACAGCCCCTCTTTACAGCTCTCCAGGGTCTCAGGCGGAGGTCTTTCCCATCACCTGCTACCTGGTCCTTTCAAATGGAGGTGCCAGGGATTGAACCTGGGACCTTCTGCATGCCTAGCAGAGGCTCTACCACTGAGCCACGGCCCCTCTGCTATATTTAGTGAGCTTTCATGGCATCATGAGGCTTCAAACCTGGGTCTCCCAGATCCTTATCCAGCACTCCAATCACTATGCTACACTGGCTTTTTATCCTGTGCATTTTATCCTAACCCCACAAAGTTCATTTTGTGTCCCTACATTAGTTTTCTCAACTGAGGTTTGGCTGGGCTGTTTTAAAGAAACACACTCTCCATGTTGGCACTTCTGTGCTCAGACTTCTGACCACCATCTGACTTCTGGTGGGAGGAGCTAGGGCACAGTCTTAAGAACATAAGAGAGAAGCCAATGTTGGATCAGGCCAGTGGCCCATCCAGTCCAACACTCCGTGTCACACAATGGCCAAAAACGCCAGGTGCCCTCAGGAGGTCCAGCCGTGGGGCCAGGACACTAGAAGCCCTCCCACTGTTGCCCCCGCCCCCCAAACACTAAGAATACAGAGCATCACTTGCCCCAGGGTGTGTCATCTATAAGGTAAAGGTTTCCCCTGCTCGAAAGCCAGTCGATCCGACTCTAGGGGGCAGTGCTCATCTCCATTTCCAAGCTGGAAGAGTCAGCGCTGTCCGAAGACTTCTTTATGGGCATGTGGCCGGCATGACTAGACTCCGAGGCACACGGAACGCTGTTACCTTCCCACTGAAGCGGTACCTATTTATCTACTTGCAGTTTCTTGCTTTCGAACTGCTAGGTTGGCAGGAGCTGGGGCCAGAGACAGGAGCTCACTCTGTCACGCGGCACTTGGGTCTTGAACTGCCAAGCTACCGACCTTCTGACCTTCAGCCCAGTGTCTTAACCTCTGAGCCACTGCAGCCCCTGTTTCATTTATACCTTGTGGCTAATAGCCACTCATGGACCTCTGCTCCAGATGTTTATCCATAAGAACATAAGAGAAGCCATGTTGGATCAAGCCAACATGGGGCGGGGGGTGGGGGAATTGATCCAAGCATCCCCTCCTGATGCAGCGGCGCAGGTCAGGAACTGAAGTGCAGTTCTGTGTCTGGGATGGCCTCCTTACCACTAGGTGGCTCCCTTTCCAGTTACAACAGGAAATGACGCTCCTCAGATCACCATCATATGAATCAGAGAGTGGCAACAGGACCTGAAAATCAGAAGTTGGGATGTATATTTGGGTGGGGTTGATGAGCATATCCAGCAGGGTGAGTTGTGTGAGACAGTCCTTCAAGCAATATCGGGTGTGTTTGCAGCTGTTGAGTTGTGCATGCAATCAAGTTATGAGTTGTGAACCCGCACTCTGCCGCCGAGGTGTGATGTCGGTGTCGTGTGGCTGTTTATTCCTGGATTGCTGTCCATGCGTGTGGTGGTGTTGGGCGTCCCAGAAGCCGGGTCCTGGCCCCTGTGGAGTTTGTAACTTGCAACCAGGGAAGAGGAGGGAAGCCAAGGCCGAAATCCGTGTTCGTTCCTGTCGCAAAGCCTCCAGCTCAGTTTCAGCCGGTGAAGGGGCCCAAGCAATTGTCCACGGTGGGCTTGAAGGAGGAAGTGAGAGAGGCGGCGTCTTGGGGGTGATCAGGGGCGTAGCCCCCCAGAGATCACTTCCCAGGTGACTTGCTGTGTGCCGAACTGAGAATTCCCAGTGGAGGCATCTCCTCATCCAAACCACTGGCACAAAGAGCTCCTTAAGGGCAAATAGCCTCTCCTGCTAATCACGTCCCATCCTGTGGAAGGCAGGGTCATGTCCTTCCCCCCTCCCCCCCCTAAAAAAGTGTTGGAAAACTCGTAAGCAACGCGTGAACGTCTGCACAAGGTGTGTGCGCATGAATGCGTGAGCATGATGCCATGGAGGCAAAACGTAAACGATTTGTGAATGCCTGGT
This sequence comes from Lepidodactylus listeri, assembly GCA_029233225.1. Classification (NCBI taxonomy): domain Eukaryota; kingdom Metazoa; phylum Chordata; class Lepidosauria; order Squamata; family Gekkonidae; genus Lepidodactylus; species Lepidodactylus listeri. The sequence goes on along the minus strand of JARCFY010000021.1, from coordinate 4,090,136 downwards.
AGTGGGAAATGTGTATCATTATTGGTCATTCTTTATTGCTGAAGTGCTGGCAGATAAATTAGACTGGACCTGCTTCTCGTGGACTCAAGCTCTTCTCCTCATCCATGAGGACTATAGGCTTGGTGTTTTGGGGTTGTTGTTGTTGAGTTGTTGTTGTTGGGTTGTTGTTGTTTTTTTGAGAAAGTGGATGAATTCCAAAAAGCACCACCTGCTCTCTGAGCCTCCATCCTGTGCAGAATGGGGCAATGAATGCCACGCTGGTTTTCCGACTCCCTGCTTTCTGCAGAAGATGATTTCCGTTCCTCGCCGGGGCCCTGGTGGGTGCCCTACCGTTTTCCCCTCACATGTTGGCTCAATAGCTGCCTTGTTTTGTCGTGTGTCCCCCCCCCCCCACCTTCGCCTGCTCCATTCTCTTTCTGCTCCCCTCCCTTGGCTCTTTTTAAGATGCAGCCCTGTTGGGAGAGAATAATAGTCCCCACTTATTGTGCTAATGTGTGTGTCTCTTTCTAAATAAGGACCTCATGAGAGAAGGGCTGTTTGCTCTTCGGTATGGTGCAGCTGCTGTTGTTTTCAGTGCCTTCGCGATAACGCGAGCGTTAGCTATTACAAGTGTTTAGTGTTCTAAGACTGATGATCTCGGGCCAAATGCTTCCCTTCTGTGGCAACTTCATGAGAGCAGTTCAGGGTTGGGGAGGTCCTTAAACATGCCGGGAGGGGAGCAGTTGCTCCCCTCTCCTTCCGTCGGCAGCTCTTTATGTGTGGGAAGTTTTCCCCCGAACCCCCATTATAGGTGCATGTTTCCCAGCCTGGTGTCATGGTGATCATATCCGCCCTGAGTTTAGGAACATTTGACAGCTGTCTTGGACCACCAAGGTGAAGGGCAACTTGGGTATTTGCTTAAGAGCCCAGCTGTCTAAATGGGCTGGAGGAGTTTGGCAGGGCGACCAGTTTCGCAGAATGGGGGGGGGGGGACAGTGTCAGTTCTCTGCCCTGCTTCCTCTCCCTCTTCTGTCAATCCCTCTGTCTACGTTACTGACACATCCACCCCTCCTAGCAGTGATGCTTTCTGTATTTGTGTCAGCCTGGAGGGTTTCCAAGTCAAGAGACAAACAGAGGTGGTTTTGCCATTGCCTGCCTCTTCATAGCAACCCTGGACTTCCTTGGTGATCTCCCATCCAAATTCTAACCTGGGCCAGCTTTGCTTGGGTTCTGAGGTTTGATGAGATCAGGCCAGCCTGGGCTAGAATGGTGGTGGAAATTGCCATCGAGTCGGAGCTGACTTGTGTCAACAGCACAGGGTTTTCAAGGCAAGAGATGAACGGAGGTGGTTTGCCCTTGCCTGCCTCTGCATTGCAACCACAGACTTCCTTGGTGGTCTCCCATCCAAGTACTGACCAGGGCCAACCTTCGCTTCCAAGATCAAATGAGATTGGGCTTGGCTGGGCTTGAATTGAGGTGGAAAGTGCCAGGAAGTCACAGCCATCTTACGGCGACCCCATATGGTTTTCAGGTCAAGAGACGGACGGAGGTTCTGCAGGGCAATTCTGGACTTCCTTGCTGGGTCTCCCATCCAAGTAATTAACCACTGTGGCCTTATGTAGATTCTAAGATCTGACAAGACAGGGCTAGCCTGGGCCATCCATAGCAGAGGCAATGTTTCCCTAGGCAACTTTAAAGAGAGAGGAACTCTTCAATCAGGAGCCTGGCCCAGTCTGGGCTGAACATGACGCAAAGAATGGGAGGCCTCAGAGTCTCCACCCGATCCCCATCAGAACCAGTAGCATTTGCCTGTGCTAATACTTTGGTTTTTTGCAGTCCAGCCCCTCTTGGAGGCAAATGCGTTTCTTCGCGGCAGTGGGGGGGAGGCCGCTATTTGTGTAACAGTGAAGCTCTGCCTGCTGGTACCCCATCTGAGTTGTTCCAAGAGCGATAAAGCTGAAAAGTGTTACCGTCATCTGCAAATTTTCTAGAAGCAAAAGTGATCCAAAGCAGACGGAAACAGGGGCTCCTTCTGTCCGTTGCACTGGACTAGACTGGAGTAGCTGTCGCTCCTTGGACTTGTTTTGGTCACAAGTTAAAATCGCCATTTTGACATTTGGAGGGGGCATTTTCAAAAAAACATTAACTCGTTTTTAGGGGGGGGGGGAGGTGTGACTGAGCACAGTGTACATTTCCGTCTCCCTGATGTTAAATGTATATGTACAGAAGAGAGTCAAGTGTCAGAATGTATCTATCCATCATTGCTTCTGCCCTGCCCGAAATGTTCTCTTTACTGGAGCCAGAAATTGTGACCTTACCCGTGTGCATGATTCAAAGGCTATATGGGGACAAGGTAAAACTACAGGTAGGAATAGCTGAATAATTACCTTTAGACCAACCTGAGAAACAAACCTTCCCGTGAGGCCAAACTCATTTAATGGTTCCTAAAAACTCAATCTTGCGGGTGTCAACGGTCATGCTTGATTATTTGCGGCGGTGTTTTATGAAGAAAGCAATAAGAATGCATGGGGCTTTTACAGAGGGGTGCGAGGGAACAATAAATGGGTTCAGTTTTTCCAGCAAAGTCCCTCTGGTAGAGTCAGGTACTGATGGCGCTTCATGCCGCCGTGCCTTAGCTATTTAAAGCTGGGAGAGAGGAACTGTGCAAAATGCTGCTGTGCTTTCTGCTGCAAGAACAAAAACTGACAAAAATGGAATTCTTTGCAAGAGAGAGGGCTGCAGCAGGCACTGGTAAAAGAATAGCCCTGCGCGCGTAAACTCTTTCAGCACACTCTGAGATTCCTCCGAAGCTTACCAGTCATTCCTCAGTCATTTATTTATTTAAAACATTAATCAGCCGCCTTTCTTCCTTACAGAACCCAAGGTGGCTTACAAACGTAGATAAAAAATACTTCACATAAAATACATTCAAAATGTAAAAACAAAATTTAAAATCAGTACTTGGGACTGCAGCTGAACTTAACCAAATACAGTCCTAAATAAACTCGTCTTCAACTATCTCCTGAAGATCGAAAGTGAGGGGGCGAGGCACAGCCCTCTGGGAGGCTGTACCATAACCCTGGGGCTGCCACTGAAAAGGCCCTCTCTTGTATACTCACCCCATGAGCTTCTTTGATTGGCGAGACAGTCAGGAGTCATCTGTTTCATTTTTTCAGGAGGGTAGCCATGTTGGTATGCAGCAGGAGGGCCCTATTTGAGTCTGGCAGCGCCCTGGAGGCCAACAAGAATTTGGCGGTATGAGCTTTTGAGAGTCAGTGACTTTCAAAACCTTGTTGGTCTCTAAGGTGATACTGGACAGTCCAGGTCTGCGACATTCTTAATACTTATCTTCTCAGGCAGAAGATCAGTGATGGCAGGCAGACCTCCCGGGAAGGAAACACGTGAAATAGGATAGGAATGGGCACTAACTGGCTCACGGGCCAAAATTCGGCACGAACGTGATCACGTTTAGAGCCCCCAAACCAATGTTCAGGGAAGGTGCAAAACAGAGGGCAGTGAAACGGGCTGGTGAAATGGCTGCCAGCCACTTAACCCTTCCCGGGCAATCCCCCCTCTTTCTAGAGGGGGAACCGAATTCACCGGCTCGGTTCGCATGGGAGCCTTTCGGCTCGGTTTACTTTGGGGTTCGATTCAGGGACTTCCCCGAACCAAACTGGTTTTTTTAGGTTCGTGCCTCTCCCTAGTATAGGAGAATCTCCAGCATGGCAGGGCCCGCCCTCTTGGCTGGCACCAACAACAGGTGAGGTCTGGCCAGTGTTCAGCATGAACTGAATGTGGGCCTCAAACATGGCCCAGAATCCTCTGCTCTGTCCAGGGCTCCTGCAGCAGCCACTTTCCTATGGAAAAGTGTTCCACAAGGAAGACAGCTTTTGAGGCCCAAGCACCAGCATAATCATTCCCCAAAGAAATGAAGTGGAAATCTCTCTTAACAACACCTTGGCAGGGTTCCGGCACATCTATCTCCGTGTCCCGGTGCATGAATGGAGATGGTGTCAGAGTGCTTGGTGGATGGTCTTTCCAGCACGATTGTAGTCAGAGTTGGACGTTAGGGCGCAACTAGACATAGAGACAAGAGCTCTGGAGTCCCTTGTCAGCAAACAGTTTTACTGAAAGAAGTAAAGAGCAGAGACTAGAGGAAGAAGGTACATATCCTTGCCCATCTCCCAACAGACAATGTCCATCGGTGGTTGTTGGCCATGATGAGATAGTCAGGCAATTACACACTGGGTAGCAATATCGAAGGGGTACAACAGCAATGGGAGGCTTTGGCTTCTTTACCCCACGTGTAGGCCTTTGGGGCAGCTAGTGTCGTGGGTACTGGCTCTGTTGAGGCTGACCACTCCTCAGAGGAGGAGGAAGCATGGAGCAACCCAGCTTCCTCTGGAGTCAGCCCAGCAGAGGAGCCCTTAACAGCACCTGAGGGAGAAGAGGCCTTAACAGCTGCACAGAAGGTGCAGCCAGAGGGAGGGACTGACCCAGAGCCTGGCCCAGCACCCCCAGGTGGAGACACCCTGACGCCAGAATCCCCACCTAGTTCTCCTGAGTGACCCAGATGCAAGGCACGCCAGCGGCTGGATGTGTAAGAGCAAAGGAAGAGTGCTAGACTGCAGCTCTTGCAAAGGCAACGTGAGGGGCTGTGGGTCTTGGCAGACTGACTCCCAGGGAAGGGAGGACCTAGTCATAAACACCCCCACGCACCTGCCTCGGCGCGGAAGCAACAGTGCATGCTCAGACCTGATCCTGGCTGTTTAGCATCCGCTCCTTGCTCCTAGCTCCTGCAACCTGTGACTGGTTTCCCGTCTTTCTGACCTTCAGCTCTGTTGTTGACTTGATTTCGGACTGCATATCCAGTTTCCAGTGCATGATAATCGTGGTGATCGGCTGAGCCAGTACAGCTAGTTAGTCACCTCATGAAATTATGCTAGACTAGAGGGGACATGGGTCTGATCAAATGTGACTACTCTTGAGTTATTATCTTTCAAGTCCCTTTGCTCCAGCCAACCTTCGCTCTGCCCTTCTCTTGTCTCTTGCCCTTCTCTTGTCTCATTGGAAAGGTGCTGGCCACCCTGGGGCCGCCAGTTGCTAAACCCTTACTGTAGCTCTTACAACAGCACTCTGCCATCATTTATTAGTAGATTCCAGAGATCGCCTCTCAGTAAATTCTAGGGATGCTGTAGGGAAAAAAATAATTGGCCTGTGAGATCATCCTGGAGTGTCTGACCTGCTTTGTATCAGTTGAGTGGATTAAGAACATAAGAGAAGCCAATGTTGGATCAGACCAATGGCCCATCCAGTCCAACACTCTGTCACACAGTGGCCAAAAATACCAGGTACCCTCAGAAGGCCCAGCAGTGGGGCCAGGACACTAGAAGCCCTCCCACTTTTGTCGGTCCCCCCCCCCCCCATCAAGCACCAAGAATACAGAGCATCACTTGCCCCAGACTGAGAGTTCCTTGTGGCTAATAGCCACTGATGGACCTCTGCTCTTAAGAACATAAGAGAAGCCAATGTTGGATCAGGCCAGTGGCCCATCCAGTCCAACACTCTGTGTCACACAGTGGCCAAAAACACCAGGTGCCCTCAGGAGGTCCACCCAGAGGGGCCAGGACACTATAAGCTCTTCCACTGTTGCCCCCCCCCCCCAAGCACCAAGATTACAGAGCATCACTTGCCCCAGACTGAGAGTTCCTATCTATACTTTGTGGCTAATAGCCACTGATGGACCTCTGCTCCATATGTTTATCCAGTTCCCTCTTGAAGCCGTCCATGCTTGTAGCCGCCACCCCCTCCTGTGGCAGTGAATTCCATGTGTTAATCACTCTTTGGGTGAAAAAGTCCTTCCTTTTACCCGTTCTAACCTGACTGCTCAGCAATTTCATGGAGTGCCCATGAGTTCTTGTATTGTGAGAAAGGGAGAAAAGTACTTCTTTCTCTACTTACTCTATCCCATGCATAATCTTATTATCTGGCCTGATCATTTTAATCCCTGCATCTTCCCGAGACTTTTAAATTAATGGGTTATTTATTAGCTATTGAAAAATGTAGGCTGTGGCTATAGAGAAACATTTGGCCCAGTCTGGCACTCTCAGCCTAACTTATCTCACAGGGGTGTTGCAAGAAAAAAATGGAGGAGACCAGTGTCAGCTGGGGAGAAAGGCAAGGTGTAAATAACAGAAATAATCAAAAAAGAAAAATCAGGTTTCTGGGGAATCACTTGCGGTTTGAGCACAGCTGCTGGAGCCTTCCAAGGGATTTCGGAGTGCCCCTGACAGAATTGCTGCCGCCACTGCCACCAGGTGACCGCTTGACTACTGCTTCCATCAGCTTTGGCCAAACGGCCTAGCTCTCTGCCCTGGAGGGCTATCCACCTCTGCCAGGGCAATATCAGGGAGGGGGCTTGGAAGGCCACCCCTGTCCTTGTCTTCTCCCCGGACTTGGATTTTCCGCCCAGCTTTTCCGGTTCTGCTTGAGCTCCTTGCTGACGAGTGCTAATCGTGAAATGCCATGCGAGGATCCGGTTGGAGTGTCGTCCCCCCCCCCCCCAACATATTAAACATTCTGAACTTGTCCTTTTGCTCATAGATTGTGCATAATTAATAATTAAACAGCTTCCGTTGTAATGGGTTGACCTTCCTGAACTGTTCATTATTCACAAGGCAAAGGCATCACTCAAAACACAGGCGACCCCCCCCCCTCCTCCTGCCTTACCCTTCTCTGTTCTCAGGCCGTGTGTTTACCAATCCATTTGGTTTGAATCTCCCCCCCCCCCTTGGTTCAGGGCCGGGGCCACCTCTGGGCTTCTCCCTCCCCAACCCTTTAAAAAAAGGGGGGGGGAATCAAAAGGAAGCAATGCTCCTTTCTGGAGAGCTCCGTGTGCTTGGGGTCTTTAGGGGAAACTATTGTGGCGTTCCTAATGCATTTTTTAAGTTGTCCCTTTTGAATGGTTCGCTTGTCCTCCACGGCGATATGAAATCCCCAGTTCAGATCAGGTGGCCTTTGGTGTTGCTGAAGGAACATGCTGCCCTTCTCGGACAATTCCCACGAAGGTGAGGGGGGGGCAAAGGGCGTGTAGTCTTCACTATCCAGAGTTGCTGCAAGGTGAGTCTGCTGGGTTCTCCAAAGCTTTTATAGTGGTCAGAGAGTGTCAGCTGACTGACTTTGTCCAATAGGAAGCTTTGAGCTGTGTGGCTGATCTTGTCCCTCCTTCGAGCTCCAGACAAAACTTGTTTAGGCTGCGTCTGCAAGGTGGCAGTTCTAGACCCGCTCTGGGCTAGTGTCACAACAGCCCTGCATAATATGTCAGCCTACCTTACACGGGTGTTATCTGGATAACTTACGGGAAGTACTTGGATTGTTTGAGAAGGGGCGTTTGTATACGGAAGCTGTCTCCTGTTGATGCCTTTTGCGGGCGAGCTGCAGAATGCCAGCGGTGCCCTCCGCCGCTTGTTCATCTGCGTTAGTCCAAAGCCACCCTTCCCGCGCAGCAAACTGTGCGTCAGATGCGCACCCTCGGAATACTGTCGCCGTTTCCTCTTCAGTTACTTTTGATTTAATTGTATTTTGCTGCAATTTCCGATTGTTTGAATTGGAAACAAAGCCTTAATAAGAGTTCTAGTTAATTTTCTGTCTTGTAATTACCACTCTCGTTTTTCTGATAATTGGCTGCCGCAATTATATGTATATTTACTAGTCACGTCAGCAGCTCGCCGGCCCCGTCTTCCTGCCGCCATTGAGAATGACGTGCATGCGGGGTATTGCAGAGGCGCTCCTTTCATCCTCATCCTCATCATCGGCTCCTCTTCCTTTTTTCTAAAAAAAAAAAAAAAATCTCCTCCCCCCCCCCCAACACCACATCAAAGCTATTTCCCTCGCAACCTTCCGTAATGAATACCACACATGCATTTGACACAGTTGTGTGCAAGAGAAATTGTTTGGCTCCCGCCAAATGCTGCACGCTCCCGCGTTTCTTGCCTGCAGCACTGGAAGGTTGTATGGAATGATGTATGGCTCTCGCAAATGGCCAAAGCGCTCCAAAGCACTACGAGATTAAAATAAGTCATTCCTTTGTTAATTTAAATAGGTGCATGCATCATACTTTGCAAAGCACTCAGGGATGGGGAGGGGGGGGGGCACACAAACGCGGGGGGGGGGGGGGGGAGAACGGTAGCAAAAGCCGCCGAAAGGTATTTTTTAATAGCAAATGAGAATAGATGAGAAGAGAGTCATTTGCAGCTCCTGTTTTATGTGGCTCTCTTGTTCCAACTGTAGGTCTAATGAGATGACTGTTAAAGTAGTCCGCAGTGCAATTTCATTACATCCTGAGCAGTTACACTATAAACACTGGCAAATCTCTCTGTCATTCTGGGGGGGGGGGGGCTTGTGCAGGGGGAGGGAAGGTCCTCATTTTGCAAATCCCTCCTTTTGCCAATGGAATACTCCTCCCTGAAATGATTGTTTCTTGCATTTTTTTAATATATATATATATATATGCAGCTTTTTGTTTTGATGGGGTTTTTTTGTTAATTGGTGTCAACTCACCATTTTCTAATTCCCCCTCCTTACATTCTCTTTCCAGCCTTCTCCCCTCTGCCAATCCCACCTCTCTCCCTTAAATCTAACAAGATTTGGGACTGCTAAGTGTAAATAAATAGCAACTATGATGCAGGAAGCAAAGGTCGGCGCAAGAATAATTTCCCAGCTCTTTGTTAATTACAAGACCATTTGGGTGTTACTTAAATAATCATTAATTTCTCATTTACACTCTCCCTACCTTCTTTTCTGCCCCGTGGCTATCCTTGTCCCTTTCTTACCTCCCCTCGGTCTTTTTTTCCACATGTTTTTTACCCATTGTATAACACTCATTACTTCTAAATGCAGGATTCCTAACACATCCCTGAGACTGTCCCTTACCCTTTCGGGGAGGGGGAGTGTCCCCCCACCCCCACAGCCTGTTTTTAAAATCAGTCTCATGATTGGTTTTCCCGTCTAGAAGCAGTTACACAATTAGCAAACAGAACTCGCACTTTCTGATATATATTTTTTCTCTCCCTTTCCTCTCTCTTCTTTTTCCTTCTCTCCTCCTGACCTGCCCCCCCTCCTCTCCCCCAATCCGAACCCAATTGCAGGAATCGCCCGTCCTTCCGGTTGGGGAGTTCTCCGAGCCGTTTGTACACTTCATCACTCAATGGTAAGCTTCATTTGCAAACGTTCCATGCCCTCGATGTAAATGATACATGCCATTAACTCCACAGTGCCACAGGACCTTCTGGCATCGCCTGCATCCTTCCAGAGATGCCGGGGACTCGGGAGGCTTTGGGCAGCTGGGCCAGCAAAGCTGAGCAAACTGTTTAAATTATGTAAACGTTATTTACACAAAGGGTCATAAAAGTACTTCGGAGGGGGGATTTTTACCCCCCCCCCCTTGTTTTAATAAATGATTGGGGGGTCGGGGTATATTCTCCAGGAACTCGCTTGTGTGTGGGTTTCAGTTTTGTTATCGTTGTGTTTTAAATCGTCGGAAGAGAAATGACAGGTGATCATATTTATAGCCATCATTCAGCCAGTCCCATATTTTTAAATATATATATATGTATAAAAAATCCCTGTCTCTCCTTTTAATACAGGCTAAACCACACGCTTGATTGATTTGTTGGTGTTCCATTTAGAACTGATTTTTTGAGGTTCTTCTTTGAGAGAGAGTTCTTGGCAGCGGGCACGTTATTTTTAAACCATACCGAAGGGCACATTTGGTTGCTTCTGCGCAGGCCGCCTTCTTTGATAGGCCACTTCAATTAACTGGAGAAAAGGATTTTAAAGGAATCTGTTTTAAAGAAGGAATCTCCTCGGCGCCAAAAGGTTAAAGATCTACAATGCAGCCTATTACACTGAACAGGGAAGGAGTTATTTTAATGCCACATTTTATATTAAAAAGCTAATATGCAAGCACCAAAGGGATAAAACAAAGATCTCCCCCCCCCCCTTTTTGCCAAAACAAAAATTTGGATCCAATTGAGAAATTCAAGTATAATTTAGCATAGGGGAAAGGGGGTTGTGTTGTAATCGGAAGGCCCTCGGCATATGGCTGCCCAGTCCTTTCACTTTTAGCCAGACTAAGCTCTGATCCTTTGGAAGGGAGAGCTAGAAAGCATTTTCTTCCTCAAGCTTAGTGAAGGAGAAGAGTGCTCAGTTCCGTGCAGGATTGGGTCGCTTGCAGTGCTGATAGGACGACGTGCGTTAAAATATTCCAATATGCACATTCAACACGGGGACCTCAGAAGGTGCCTCATCATTCCCTGCTTCTAATTCCACCTTTCTTTGAAAGCAAAAAAAAGTCTTTTATTAGTGTCAGCGGAACCTACTTCCGCGAAGGTGACCTAGGATTGTTATCTAAGAGGGTGGATTGTTTGAATAAGCTAAGCCGATGCAGGCTGGAGGCAGATGTGAGAGAGAGTCTTTCCCTGGGAATGTCCCAAAGGGGGGGCGTTCTGATACAAGAATTAACAGTGTGACTTTCCAGTTAATTGAAATAATAAATACAAAGGTTTATGTTTATTATAAGACTGATCCACTTTCGGGTAGATTAGGTTTTTAACGCCACAGTCATAATTGTGGGCGATCTATCCTGCTCTCGAAAAGTGAGGTACAGGGGACAGCACCTTTCTGTCTGTGCCCAGAGATTAATCGGAGAGCGTATCGTTTTTATATTTTTTTAATTGAGGCAGTAGGAGGGCTAACCTCTATAGAAATGTCCACAGATGTCAGGCTGGAGTGTGAATGATGGCAGATAATAGCCTTGTTCTCCCACGAGATCCGGCTACTTTGGAATGTCAGATTAAGAGTGTTGCCAAGGCGGCTTTGAACAGCTTGCAAGAATGCGGCTCGCGGTTGGGCCATGCACGGCTATTAGGGGAGGGGTCCTCAGGGTGTGTGGTTTCTGGTGGAAGTCAGAGCTGGCGTGGCATTTCCACCTGGTAGGACACATGCAGGGCAGCCACAGCCCTCTCAAGGGGTGGGTGCGAGCGGCACACCCTTCATTTGTACCAAGCATAATCCACAGGTGGCACGGTTCAGATTTCACTCTCCTCTTTCTTCTTTCATTGGCTTATTTACAAAATTTATATCCCACCTTTCTACCTTTACAAGGCAAAGCAACTAACAGTTTCAAAGTACATGATTTTTAAAAATCACCTTATAAAACCACAAATCATTAAAAGAATGAAAAAAAGAGTTTAAAAACCCACCAGACTGAAAATACCTACCAGAATGCCAAACGAAGCAAAAAGAGTCTTCACCTGCTGGCAGAAGATGACAGCAGAAGGGGACAGACCGGTCTCCCTGAGTTCCTCAGTTCCTATGGGTTTGTAAACAAAGATGGGGGAGGGATCTGTCCAAGCCAGGGCAAGTTCCAGGTTTGGGGGAGATGGCTTGTGCAGAGGGGTCTCAGGGGGACCCTCCCCTCCTCTGCCCACCACCAGCCCCCCCCCGCCTTCCTTCACACCTTCCTTCCCCCTTCCTTGCCCACACCCTTGCAAGACCACCCATGCTCACAACCGCCTTCACTGCCCGCATCCCTTTCCCTGGTGACGCTGAGCAGCGCATGCACCTGGGAAGAAATGCTCCCTCTAAGCTGTGGAGTCTTGTGAGCAAAAAATTCTACTTTGTGAGCAATAATGGACCATCCGACAGAGATAGGAACCCAGAAACTGGGCCCTGCAATAGACCCTGGCTTCTGTATCTCCTCAGTGGCCAACTGCATCCTCTGGACCGTCGAGGGCTCATTCAACAGCATGTTCAGACAGCGTGATCTGCACACCCATGCCAACAAGAACTTCCAGCTCTTTCCATTGGCAAGGCTGGAGAGTCTTCCCTGAGAGCCAGTTTGGTGTAGTGGTTAGAAGCACAGACTCCAGATCAGTTCAGTCACCTTTAATGGCATAATATGAACAGTAAAATACGTACAGTAACAGTTCCAACTAACTAAAATATAATAATAAACAATTAAGATGCATACAATTCAGTTTAAAAACCTGTATCTGATTTTAATCACTTTGGCTAGAAACTTAGCAACCAAAGCTGTAATTTCAGGGTTGGTGTCGTTTAAGAGATCACAATTGTTTGGTGCCGTGGTTAGGAGCACAGACTCTAACCTGGGAGAACTGGGTTTGATGCCCCACTCCTCCACATGCAGCCAGCTGGGTGGCCTTGGGTCAGTCACAAGTTCTCTCAGAGCAGTTCTCTCAAGAGCAGTCCTCGAAAGAGCTCTCCCAGCCCCGCCTACCTCCCAGGGTGTCTGTTGTGGGGAGGGGAAGGGAAAGGAGACTGTAAGCCACTCTGAGACTCCGGGTAGTGAAGGGCGGGGTATAAATCCAATCTCTTTTTCTTTGCTGCTGCCAAAGCAACATTTAAAAAAATATCTGCACAGCTGATCAGATCTCCAGTGGCCAATCAGAAACTTTGCTGGGCAAGAGCCTTGGCGGGGCCTCAGGAAAAGCGTTGGTGGGTGCACATTCGGGGGCCCTGGATTCCATGCAAGTTGGTGTGGGCTCAATTCAGTAGCCATTTTGGGGCGGGAACATTGCACCCTGGGTATTCAAGAACAGACTTAATGGGGGGCAAAACACTTTTTTGAAGGGGAGCTGCAGCCGGGAGCTGGCGAGCTGGAATCAGTATGTGCATTTGGCGCTCTCGGCCTTGGCCTAAGCAGGGACTGGGGACAGTCTCTGTCTCACTGCAGTAAGTAATTATCTGCCAGTTCATCTTGGTCTGCCAGTTCCTTGGCTATCAGGAATGGACTGTTGGTTCTTCCAACCAGATCTGTTTTCACGGGTCCTCCAAACTGCAATGCAATGTTGGAGGTGTGTGCGTGGTGGGCTTTCTGGTCTCTCTGTCACAACCCCCCTCCCCCCCCTCCTGTTTATGTGTTGTATGCATGAACACCTGCCAAGTGACACTTCATGCATTTGAAGAAGTGGACCCTGGGTTACGAGAGTTCGTGCGACAATAAGTCCGTTAAGTGTTCAGAGGGCTACAGGCCTCTCTGGTTTTGGCTGCGACCATATGACATGACGGCCCCATCTGGAATTCACCACATTGGGGGGGGGGGCATAATTTGGGCAAGCTGCTGCTGCAGGAGAATTAAAAGTGTGAGTTGTGTGCGCCTGCGACTCTTGTCTTTGGCTCCTGTTCTCTCAGCCGCACTCTCCCATTCACAATCGGCAAATAATAATGCTATCCACTCTTTCTAGATACGTTGGAAGCAGTGTTCCCTCTAAGCTGAGTTAGTGTGAGCTAGCTCACACATTTTCGCCTTAGCTCAGGAAGGATGACAAAATATTATTCTTTATATTGATAGACTATCATTTCTTTTCTATTCATATAATCAGTTCTCTCTCTTGTGTATGTGATATAATCAAGAAGCTCTCTCTCTCCCCCGACAAGTGCCTTAAACTTTGCATAGGAATTCCAAATCATAAATTGTTCTGGCTAAAGGTTTGACAGGTAGCGCTGAGGTGGGGCAGATCTCCTGGTACAGAGAGACACTGATGGGGGGCCCAGTAAAGTTGAACTCTTTGTGACTTAGGAGTTGCTAGGGCTAGGGCAACCAGATAAGGAGATCACCTGAAATTCTAAACTTTATATCTTATGCTATATGTGATGCTGTCCAATCACCTTGAAGAGAGCTATTTCTGACGCTGTTCATGTAATGTAGAATTATGTTTTTCATACTGTATAAAAAGGAGGAGAACAAAGAAATAGGGGCCAGCCAATTTTGATTTGACCTCAGATTACAAAGGCTGGTCAGGCGCATCTCAAATAAACACTTTGTCTTCTGAAAGCAGCTGGCATTTCTGTGTTATTGGTTCCTGCCTGCTACACAGTGTTCCCTTTAAGCTGATTTAGTGTGAGCTAGCTAGCTCACACATTTTTGCCTTAGCTCAGGAAGGAGGGCTCCAGAGCAGACTAATTTAGGCAGCAGCCAAATCGCTCGCTCACAACTTTAGCTCCAGTAGCTCACAAAGTAGAATTTTTGCTCACAGGGCTCCCTAGCTTAGAGGGAGCATTGGTTGGAAGCACAACAAAAGTGTTTGAAAACTTGAGATATTAATTACTTCCCATAGTAAGTACTCTCATTTGGGAGGAGGGGAACCCACGTGCCTCTGGTTGGTGCAGCTTTCTTGATCGGGAGGACGACCGTCTTCCTCTTGGAGCTCAAAGGACGTGGCTGTGCGTTTCCAGTTTCCTCCGTGGGTGGCTGTTGTGGGGGGTTCGGTCTCGTGAAAGATGAAAAGGGGACATGAGTGGCAGGACATTGGGTGTGACCTAGCTCTTAGGGGTGGGCACAAACCAGCTCATGAACTAAAGTTTGTGATGGATTTTGGGCGGCTCATGGTTCGCGAAGTGAAGTTCGTGACAGGTCAAACTTTCCAGGAACTTTCAAGCTGTTTGGGGCAGTTTGTGAATGGATACATTTCCAGACAGACGGTCTCCACTCAGTCTAAATGTTTGCCAGACTTCCAGGCAACAGGAGGGGCAGAACTTGGAGGACATGTAGAGGAGTGTCTGGGAGGGGGGTGGTCTTGGATGCCTCTAGCTTGCGCAGGATCCGTTCTGTACACTCCTGAACCTGTGCCTGTCATCCCAGAAAGCACTTTCTTTGGGGGACACATTCTTTGAGGGGCTGTAACTCAGGCCCCATAAATCCAAACTTCGCCAAACTTGGAGGGCAGGTAAAGGAGAGTCAGCTGGGATTTCCTTGCAAGTTTGATGCCTCTAGCACATTGGGGGGGGGGATTCTGCTGTGTCACAAACTGAACCAGTTTGTTTGGCTGCTAAAAGTTTGTGACGGTTCGTGACGGCATTTTCCCAGTTTGTGCCCATCCGTAACAGGGATCTCCAACCTTTTTGAGCCTGTGGGCACCTTTTCTATTCTTACACAGGGTGGTTGCAGCAACCATAAAATGGCTGCCACAGGAGGCAGAGTCAACTACCAAATGGCCGCTGTAGGAGGTGGAGCTACATACATAGGGGAGACTCAGAGTGGCTTACAAACACCTTTCCCTTCCCCTCCCCACAACAGACACCCTGTGAGGTAGGTGGGGTTGAGAGAGCTCTGAGAGAATTACTCTTTCAAGAACAGCTCTGACAGAACTGTGGCTTACCCAAGGTCATCATCCAGCTGCATGTGGAGGAGTAGGAAATCAAACCCAAGAGTCCATTGCTCTTAACCGCTACACCAAACTGGCTCTAGTCATGACTCATGGTTAACCTATTTATTTATTTAAAATGTTTATATGCCCGCCTTTTTCCAGTGCTCCTTGAGATGAAGACCCATCCTTCAGATTTTATATGGAAGACCTATTCCTTTTTTTTTCCCCCTAGTTAGTGGTCAACTGTAATTGGTGATTTTAAAAACCTTCCTCACATTAAGGGAATGCCGAAAATAGTTCTTTTTTTGAACTAAAAAATTCTTTCTTTTTTGGTTCCCCAGCATGAGAAAGCAACCCAAGGAACGGCCAGCTCCCGAAGAGCTAATGGTGAGTCCTCCTCCAGACGGCACAACAATAAAACTTTGCTAATTTATTACAGGCGGAAGTTTGTCAATTGTGTTTTCTCCACAAGTTAACCAACCTTAAATCTCAATTTTGCTTCCAGCTCTGACAGCCGGCAGATGCTGGCAAGTCATGCAGATAACTTCTCCCCTCCTTCCGTTGTCACGGTTAGCTCCATTTCGTGGAGGCTTTTTAATGACGGGTGGGAATCCCTGGCATTTGGTGCAGTCTCTTCCAGCCTTAGAGCATTAGAACTTGCTCTGAGGGCAACTTAATTTATTGACCTGTGCGGCCATCGCGATGAGCTTGGTGTTGGCATCAAGGGCATCTGCTGATGAGCCACCCTTCTGACAAAAGTATCCTTCAGGTTTGGGCGAGGTGTTCGCATTAGATGGGAACCAGAACTGGCCTTGCAAGCAGTCTCGAGCAAATCACTTTCATTCTTCTTTACGGCCTTTTGCTGAGGGCTGGGCCTGACCGCTTGCTGTTGTTGTTGTTAAGTAAATTTCTGGATTGCCCAGTCCCTGAGTACACAAGGCTCTGGGCGATTTACAACAGGTTAAAAACAGTACAAAAATACAGATTAAAATCAACAAATCAATTATTCTCAATGTAATACTCTCTCGATGGCGACCATAATTTAATGTAAAACCTGCTCTGGGCTGTTCTTCCGTCTTTTGGGCAGATTAAGGAGCTGGCCGAAGCGGGCACAATGGAAGAAAAGAGGGTGCCAGCCAGTGTTCCCTCTAAGCTGAGTTAGTGTGAGCTAGCTCACCGTTTTTTAGCCTCCGGCTCACACATTTTTGTCTCGGCTCAGGAAGGATGGCTCCAGAGCAAACTAATTTAGGCGGCAGCCGAATCGCTCGCTCACAACTTTAATGCCAGCAGCTCACAAAGTAGAATTTTTGCTCACAAAAGTGGGAGTAGCTGGCGCAGCACTGGTTGTATATGTGCCGTTCATGGTGTTCCCATCAGGACTCGCCCCGCCGCATTCTGGATTAGAAAGTCCCCTCAAGTTGCCACTTACAGCAACCCCATGAAGTTCTACCTCATGGGGTTTTCAGGTCAAGAGAAGGTCCCAGAAGGTCCCAGGTTCAGTCCCCGGCATCTCCAGTTGAAAGGACCAGGCAGGAGGTGATGGGAAAGACCTCCGCCTGAGACCCTGGAGAGCTGTAAAGAGGGGCTGTGGCTCAGTGGCAGAGCATCTGCTTGGCATGCAGAAGGTCCCAGGTTCAGTCCCCGGCATCTCCAGTTAAAACAAGGACCAGGCAGGAGGTGATGGGAGAGACCTCTGCCTGAGACCCTGGAGAGCTGCTGCCAGTCTGAGTAGACAATGCTGACTTTGATGGACCAAGGGTCTGATTCAGTAGAAGGCAGCTCTGTGTGTTCAAGTAGAAGAGATTGGATTCATACCCCGCCCTTCACTCCCCAAGGGAGTCTCAGAGCGGCTTACAGACTCCTTTCCCTTCCCTTCCCCACAACAGACACCCTGTGAGGTAGGTGGGGCTGGGAGAGCTCTGACAGACACGGCTCTTTTTCAAGAACAGCTGTGCCAGAACTGTGGCTTGCCCAAGGTCATCCAGCAGCTGCATTTGGAGGAGTGGGGAATCAAACCCAGTTCTCCCAGGTTAGAGTCCATGCACTCAACCACTACACCGGACTGGCTTTCTTGTTCAAGAGACAAGCAGAGGTGCTTTGCCATTGCCCTCCTCTGCACAGCAACTTCTTTGGTGGTCTCTCATCCAGGTACTGACCAGGGCCAACCCTGCTTAGTTTCCAAGCTTTGGCAGACTGTGGCTCATCTGGGCAGTTTAGGCCGCTGCCTCTTGCAGAGGTCAGTTAAAACTTTCCTAACTACCACCGCAGTGGCACGACCAGGAACTATTCCAAGTTTTGCCCAGCCACAACATGGGCTCAGCCATCTACCTGTGTGAAGTGCTACGCCCTGGATGTCCAGGCCGGGCCTTTGACAGGGCAGAGCATAGAGCCCCTCTTCTCACTTCCAGTTAAGTCAGCTTGTCAAGAACATCCGAAAGTGCCCTTCTGGATCAGGCCAGTGGCCTCTCCAGTCCAGCACCTTGTCCCATGCAGTGACCAACCAGTTCCTCTGGAGGTCCAACAAACCGAGCGTAGAGGCTGAGGCCTTCCCCAGTGTTGTTTCCTGGCACTGGTATTCAGAGGTTGACTGCTTCTGAACGTGGAGGTTCCCTCTAGCCGCCATGGCTAGTAGCCACTTATGGGCCTGCCCTCTCTGACTCTGCCTAACCCCGTTCTATACCAGTCTGTGCCGGTAGTGCCTTCATGCAGATGAGCGAAGCTTGTTTGCCGGAGGTTCTTTGTGTAGCCACCTGTGCAGCCGTGCCGCTAGTGCTCTTCCCCCCGGCGTGGCTGTAGTGAAGAACTGAATGGGAAAGGGCAGGTCCACCCCTTGAGCTCTTTCCACCTCGACGTGCTGGGAGCTGGCCATCAAAGGTCCTAACTGGGTTCCCAAAGATCCAGGGCTGAGCTCCAAGCAGGCACAGACTCCAACAGGGATGACGGCTCAGGGGACCGGTCAAAAAATGTTGCTTATAGCCCTGACCTGGATGGCCCCGGCAAGCCTGATCTCGTCAGATCTCGGAAGCTGAGCGGGGTTGGCTCCAGCAAGGACTTAGAAGGGAGACGTCCTTGGGATGCCTGAGGGTGGAGGCGGGGGCAGGCTTTATTCAGCCACCTCTCTGAATAGCCTCCAGGCCCCCAGCAGGCATCAGTCACCAGAGGTGGCAACGACTTCTGTTTGGCGTAGTGGTTAGGTATAGTGACACCAGTTCGGTGTAGGGGCTAGGAGCATGGACTCTAATCTAGGAGGACTGAGTTTGATTCCCCAGTCCTCCACATGCAGCTGGTGGTATGACCTTGGGTCAGTTACAAGTTAGTTCAAAGCTGTTCTCTCAAGAGCAGTCCTTGAAAGAACTCTCTCAGCTCTACCTACCTCAGAGGGTGTCTGTTGTGGGGAGGGGAAGGGAAGGGAAAGGAGACTGGAAGCTGCTCTGAGACTTCTTTGGGTAGTGAAAGGTGGGGTATAAATCCAATCTCCTCCTTCTCCTCTTCCTCCTCCTCTTCTTCCAGATGTGCACACAGTCAGTCACCAGAGGTCACCATGACTTCCAGGTGCACGCACACACACACACACACACGCACATATGAAAAAATAGCCACAAAAAGAAAAACGTTGCTTATCACAAGTTGCCCTTTATTTCGGACCACATTAAAGATGATAATTGTTTTAATGACACCATCAAAACACGTTTACCCATGTAACTGCTTCATTCTCGGGGTGGGGGGGGGGTCCCCTTATCCAGTGGGAAACTGTGGCTGAGAGGTCTTATGGGTCACGAGTTCCCAAGTAATGAAGGAACAGTGGGTAAGCGTCAAAGGATCTTGTGCAGTTGTGTATCCAAGGATGCGTTGGCAGGTGGTTTCTCAAACGGCAGCCACCTCTCACAGTCGGGTGGACTGGGCACCAGGGAATTTCCTGGTGGGTCTGTGGCCTGCCCGCCCCCGCAACTTGGGCCAGCCCAGCCCAGAATAGAGGGACCCCTTGCAGCCTGGAGAGGGCAGCTACCAGCCAGTGCCAGCCATGTACGGATGCGCCCAGCCCAGCAGAGCTGGGCGCAGCTTGCAGATGGACTCCCCTGGGCCCACTAGAGCTGCTGGAGTTGCCCAGCTGGCCTCCGGGGCAGGCCAGCTCTCTCTCCTTCTCTGCCTCCTTTGTGGGGGGTGGGGCCCTAAACCTGGGCCATCCTTTCTTCCAGCCCACCCCTGTGCCCATCTCCATTCCAGCACCCTCACCTGCTGAACTGCAGATTGCTTTTGCACCTGAAGGACTTTCAGAAGCAGGTTGCGGTCAATGCTCTCTCTGAGCTGCAGAGTCTTGTGAGCAAAAATGCTACTTCGTGAGCTGCTGGCATTAGAGTTGTGAGTGAGCAATTTGGCTGCTGCATAAATCAACTTGCTCTGGAGCCATCCTTCCTAAACTAAGACAAAAATGTGTGAGCCGGAGGCTAAAAAACGGTGAGCTAGCTCACGCTTAACTCAGCTTTGAGGGAACATTGGTTGTGGTACAGCAACTTGGATGAGATGGAGGGGAGGGGGGAGGCCTGCTGTTCCAAGAAAAACACAATCAGCCATCTCCCTCCCCATTACTCTCTCTGTACATGGAAGGCTTGACCATGGATCTAAATATGGAGATGAGCGGTTTCGATTGAGGCTGAAGATAGCGCTGAAGCAATTCCCTGGCTCCTTAGTGGGGCGGAACTTTTTGTATCTGTCTCCCTGCCCGTCCATTCCCTCTTTGGGTAGTGAGGGCTGAGGCTGCCTTAATTTGCCGCCTTTTTTTTTTTTTATTAACTTTTGATGGTTGGAAGGTTCCTGCACTTAGTCACATCTGAGAGAACTTGGAACAGGTTCTAGAGGGGGAGATGCATTTACCTTCTGCATTGTTATTATTCTATGGCTGGGTAGCTTGACTATTAAACCAACAGAATGGGGTTTCATAAAACCTGTATCTCTTTGTAAATGCATGTTTTCCCCGTGATGCGATAGGCCTGCCACTCATAAATAAAACATCTGCAGTTCCATGCTTCCAACCCCCCGTATATATGTGTGCATTTGGAAGCTGTTTCGCCACTCCAGGGTGTAAAGTCATAAAGACGGGAGGCCAAGGGGTGAACGCCGGTAGGAACAGCGACAAAGAGTTATATATCTTTCCAACTACCTGCCCTAAGGTGGCTGAGGCTTCGCATAAGACAGGATTCCTTTTTTCTTTACCCCTTTTAATAATTAAAAAAGCATGATTGCTTCAAAAAGCAACCTTCACGGAGAACGGGCTCCTCCTCACCCAGCAGCTCCTGTAGCCACTTGGTACTGGAGGGAGCCTGGGACTTCGGAGGGAAGACAGCTGGGGCTGCAGCCAGGAGGCCCAATGAAGAGAGGCCTTGGTGGCTCATGTTGGGGGGGGGGGGGGTGATGCAGAGTCCGCTGGTTCCTGTGGGGCCAGCCCAGATGTCCCTGGTGCCTTGTGTGGAACAGCAGACCTGCTCCTGTTCTGGACCTCAGAATCCTGATTGCTTTTGGAGCTGCAAGTTAGGTTTCCTACCAAAGCCATTCCACCCCCACCCCCCACCCCAGTTAAGGAAATGTGTACGAAAGGCTCAGGTAGCTCAGTTTACTGAAAAGAACGGAAAAGCCATTCCCAGCTGTGTTGGAACCCCCAGGCAAAGCAGCAGTTTGCTTGGCTTTTCTGGCCCCCCCAGTCGGGTGGTGCATTTTTCAGGACTGAAGTGGTCTCGAGGATGGGGGGGGGGGGGCAGCTCAGTCATTGTTCTCTGCTTGGAGCCAGGGTGGGATTGCCCATATGTTGGCAAACCTGTTGAGTACCCTTTTAAGGTGCCCACACTAATTGTGGGGCTAAAGGTTTTACCGGGGGCAGTACAGCTATTGGAATTAAATCTTAAAAACATGCCCTGTGTGTGTATCTATAGTATTTAAAATTCTTTTGAGATCTATTCAAGGTGTGAGGTTCCGTGTGCATGCACACTTTGTCAGACAACAAAATGGAATTACAGCTCATACTTGTATATGGACAGAGTAACTTGTTAAAATGGCATGCGAAGTAGTGAGTATGTTTTTTAACAGATAAAAAGAATGGCAGAATTGTTATCATCTGTTTAGGTTTAACTGGGGGCGGGACAACACAGGTAATGTTGAACCCAAACAGATGATAACCAGAAACCGAGTTTGTCATTCTTTTTATCCGTTAAAAAACATCTTCACTATTTTGCGTGCTGCTTCAACAAGCCACCCTGTATATATACGACTGTGATCCATAATTCCATTTCATTGTATCTGAAGAAGTGTGTGTGCACACATGAAAGCTCACACCTTGAATAAAACTTTGTTGGCCTTAAAGGAGCCACCGGACTCTTAACTTTGTTCTGTTGCTTCAGACCAACACGGCTGCCCAGCTTGACCTCTCTTTTGAGATCTAGAAGTTCTGTTACCAAACAGAAATGTTTTTAAATGTTTAGAAAAAAAAAGTCCACAGGTTCAGATCAGCAGGCAGTCCGGATGACCGAGCGTAAGAAGCTGGCCAAAAATCATACCCTCCTGGCCCAGCGTTCTGTTTCCGACAGAGGGTAGCCAGATGTCTCCAGGTATTCGCAAGGAGGGTGAGAATGTGATGGCCTTCCTTTGGTTGTTCCCAGCTTCGGGCATGTGATGATATACTGTGACTGAATGTGGAGGTTTCATTTACCTGTCTTGGCTCACAGTCCTGCCAGCCATGAAAGCTGTCTTAGCTAGTAGCAGGGAGTAGCTCAGCTGTCAGGATTGTTGGGGAAAAGCAGTAAGGGTGATCGCCAGAGGAAGACTATCTGGTTTTTGAACGCTTCCTAGATAAAGAAGCTCCCTGGGCTTTAGTATTGGAGGGGAGGGTAAAATGGCCATATCTTCTTCGTGGTCTCTGTGCATCACACCTCTGGGATAATGTGCGCCTGCGCCGATCCCGATCGGTAACTTCAAAGCCAAACGGATTTTCGCGCCAACTCCCCGATCGCGCGCCGGCTCCACTGCGCATGACCGGGGAGGGGCACAAGGATCCCGCCAGTTCTCTTCTGACCGCCGCGTCGTGAGGATCCTTTCTCTCTTGCTCCGGTCGGTAGCTTACTTCTCAACTTTAAAAAGAGCCTTCGGACTGATTTTTCCAACTATTGAACTCGGACTGTTAACTGGACTTGCCTTTGGATTTCCCTTCATTTTCACCGCCTGGCCTATGGCCCAGCGGTGGGGGTTCTTTAAGAGGTGCCTGCAGTGCGGCAGCAAGATAGCCCCACCGGACAAGCACTCCCTGTGCCTTCTTTGCCTGGGTGAGTCTCACCGAGTCGACTCTTGCGCTAGCTGTGCGGCTTTCACCTTGACTGACTCCGACCTTGACATAGACCTTACACAGGTCCCTCGGGAGACCCCCGACGCCAAGGCGAAGCCACCATCGGTACCGAGGGGGGATAAAGACTACCGCCCTCCGGCTCCACCGGTACCGTGGGATATCCAGCAGTGGCGATACCTTTACGGCTCCTACCCGCCACCGCCCCAATGGTATCCCACTGAATGGGATCGGCAATCCACCTCTTCTAGAGTGTCTCGGTACCGAGAACCCTCATCAGTTCCGACACCGACACCAGCACCGGAACGGACACCCGACACCGATCCTCGTCCGCTACCGGTAACACAGGACCTGTCCAGCCCGACCCGTCTTTCACCATCAGACCATTCGGCACCGGGATCCCCGGCATCTTCAGTGTCAGAAGACGAGTCACTCCCACAAAACCCGTCTCCCGACACGCAGGTTACTGAAAACCTCCCAATATCTCCCTCCGAGGATGTGAAACCCTATGGAGAATTAATCAAAAGGATGGCACACTCTCTGGCTTTGGCCACGGCCCAACCGACGCCAGCAGCCACAGACTCCATCTTCGATATCGTGCAGATGGATACATCCACACCGGTGGCCCTCCCACTCATATCGGTCCTGATGACTACGGCCAAAGAATCCTGGCCTCATCCCTCATCCACCCCCATCTCCAGCAAACACCTAGATCACATGTATAGGATCCAGGAGCCGGGGGCAGAATTTTTGTTTGTCCACCCCAAACCCAACTCAGTGGTTGTGACACCCTCCACTAAGGGTCGTAGTGGACACTCTTCCCCATTAGACAAAGAAGGACGCAGAATAGATTCCTTTGGAAGACGCATTTATTCAGCGGGTGCATTGGGCCTCAAGATAGCAAATTACACTGCCTGCATGAGCAGGTACCAGTACTCACTCTGGGAACAGATGACTGCGCTCATTGCCCATCTCCCAGAGGACAAGCTATGCAACGCCAGAAAGATTCAAAAGGAAGGTATGTCTCTGGCCAAGCTCCAACTTTCGGCCTCCAAGCATTCGGCGGAAGTAACCTCCAAGACACTCACTTCAGCAGTGTCCATCAGACGCCATGCCTGGTTGAGATCTACCTCTCTTCCTCAAGACACCAAGACCTTGGTGGAAGATCTGCCGTTTGAAGGAGACGGTCTCTTCAGTTCAACGACAGACACAGTGCTTCACGAGCTTGATAAAAGCATGAAAACATCCCGTAACTTGGGAGTTTCTCAACTTAAACAGCAGAAACAGAAAACATGGCAAAGATCATGGCCCAAGAAACAGTCACAAAGACCTCCCGCTGAACCACAATAGCAGAGGTCCCCACCCTCTACCTATCAACAAAAGCCCTATAACAACAGACCCCACTTCCCAACTGCTCCGGCGTCTAAGGCGAAACCTCCCAAACCAAGCAAATCAAGCCTTTGACTCCCACCCCTGCTCCGACAACCCCACCCGTCTATCACCCTTTCTCACAGCATGGCAATACATTACCTCAGACAAGTGGGCACTTTCAGTCATCTCCGAGGGATACAGAATAGAATTCTTCGAGATCCCTACGGAACCTTACTTCGTGGTCACTCCCCAATCCGACACTCTGACAACCGAGGTCGAGACCCTGTTGAGCAAGGATGCGATAGAACCGGTAGTAGTCCAGCAGTTTCAACAGGGGTTTTACTCCTGCTACTTCACGGTGCCAAAGAGGGATGGAGGCCTCCGACCCATCCTAGATCTTCGGAACCTAAACGCGTTCATAACATACAAGAAGTTCCGAATGACCACCCTCCAAATCATCCTACCTCTGCTGGAGGTGGGCTCTTGGATGGTGACGCTGGACCTGAAGGATGCATACTTCCATGTGACCATTCATCCTTCCCACAGACCTTTTCTACGCTTTGCGATCGGTCCACGTCATTTCCAGTACAAGGCACTACCATTCGGCCTTTCCACGGCACCTCGTGTCTTCACGAAATTAATGGCAACAGTAGCGGCCCACCTCCGCCTGCAGGGCATTCATCTATACCCTTATCTAGACGACTGGCTCCTGATCGCTCCTTCCGCATCAGACCTGCAAGACCACATCTCCCGGACACTCCACACCCTGGAGATTCTGGGACTGACAATAAATACAAAGAAGTCCATGCTTACCCCTTCCAGACGGGTACAGTTCATCGGAGCTCTCCTAGATTCCCTACAATGCAGGGCATTCCTACCCCCCAACAGGGTCTTGGACATTGTTTCCTTCATCAGAGTCCTGAGAAGAAACCGGGAGGCGACAGCTCGTCAAATACTGCGACTCTTGGGACTCATGGCGGCTACCACCATGGTCATTCCTATTGCAAGGCTACACATGAGGCCCTTGCAGCTGTGGTTTCTTCGCCGGTTCAGGCCAAGCCTACACCCTTTATCCAAAAGGTTCCACCTATCGGACCAGATGATTCGAGCCCTGGAATGGTGGCAGATGCCACAGAACCTACAAACAGGCGCCCCCTTTCGCCGCCCTCCCCCGTCAGCTACTATTACCACGGACGCCTCCCTATGGGGCTGGGGAGCCCACTTGGGAGATCTGTGCGTGGGCGACAAGTGGGACCCATCAGTAGCCTCCAATCATATCAACTTCCTGGAACTACTAGCGGTCCGTTACGCAATCCGGTCCTTCCAACACCTCTTGTCGGGAAAGACAGTGGCCGTCCTCACGGACAATACGACCACGATGTACTATATCAACCGACAAGGCGGTACAGTGTCCCGCAGTCTCTGCCGCTTAGCGATAGAACTCTGGACGGAATGTCAGGTGCTGGATATTTACCTGGTAGCGAACCATTTTCCCGGTCAGCTCAACACGCAGGCAGACTTCTTGAGCAGAGGGGGTGCATCCCTACACGAATGGGAACTCAATCCTCTCTACCTGACACCGATTTTCAACCTCTGGGGTCAGCCTTCTGTGGATGTGTTTGCCTCCAGAGACAACAAGAAGTGTTCCCTCTTCTGTTCCAGGGCGGGCACGGATCCGATGTCCCTGGGGGATGGTCTTCTTCTCTCATGGTCGGGGCTACACGTCTACCTGTTTCCACCGATCCCATTGATACTGAAGGTAGTACAGAAGCTACTGGCAGAACAACCACTAGCAATCCTGATCACACCCTGGTGGCCGAGGCAACCGTGGTTTCCCACCCTCCTTCGCCTCTCCAATGGGTCCTACACTCACCTTCCAATAAACCCAGACCTTCTCTGGATGTATAACGGTCTGGTGCTGCATCACGATGTACCCAGACTGAAGCTAACAGCTTGGCTAATTCGTCCTCCGAAGTAGACGCTCGTATAGCTAATGTCCTCCTTAATGCTCGTAAGCCGTCTACACGCCGCTCCTACGAGGCAAAATGGAATAAGTTCCTGTCCTTCCTAGCCTCAGTAGGACGACCTTCCATTCCATCTTCTCTCAACGACATTTTTGGTTTTCTCTTGTCTTGCAAGGACAGAGGGTTGTGTCATGCATCACTTCGTGTCTATCTCTCAGCTGTCTCGGTTAACCACCCAACAATAGATGGTTACTCCGTGTTTTCTCATCCCACTACGAAGCAATTCCTAAAGGGAATGTGCCGTCTCTTTCCAACAGTCAAAAACCCGGTTCCAGCGTGGGACCTGCCCCTAGTGCTGAACAAGCTAATGGGCAAACCGTTCGAGCCTATGGCTTCCTGTAACCTACAGCTTCTTTCGTGGAAAGTAGCTTTTCTGGTGGCCCTGACTTCAGTGCGTAGGGTGAGTGAGCTGTTGGCTCTCCGATGTGACCCACCCTATCTTACCTTTCATCGGGAAGCAGTGACCCTGACTCCTGATATTACCTTCTTACCGAAGATAGTTTCGGACTTCCACATTAAAGCAGACATCACCCTGCCGGTGTTCTTTCCTGAACCCAAGGACCAGGCACAGCGCTGCCTACACTCTCTCGATGTTAAGAGGGCCCTGTCTTTTTACTTGCATCGGACTAAACCCTTCCGCAAGTCCCCAGCTCTCTTCGTCGCGTATGCCTTGCCCAGACAGGGACAGAAGCTATCGTCTCAGAGACTGTCTAAATGGATTGTTGGGACGATAAAACTCGCCTACCTCTTGGCCAAGCGGCCATTACCGGCGTCCCTGCGGGCTCACTCTACTCGGGCAGTGGCTGCCTCGACAGCATTCCTCAAGGGTGTTCCCCTGGGAGATATCTGCAATGCTGCTACATGGACGTCTCCTCACACGTTTGTGAGACACTACGCTTTGGACGTCCGTACCCATCAGCGGTCAGCGGTGGGTCGTGCAGTTCTGCAGACAGCTCAGATGTGAGACCTTCAGCACCCACCTCCAGGTATGTGGTGTATTTATTGCTCGCTATTCTCCCAGAGGTGTGATGCACAGAGACCATGAAGAAGATATACAGGTTGCTTACCTGTAATTGGAGATCTTCGAGTGGTCATCTGTGCATTCACACCACCCGCCCTCCTTCCCCTCTGCTTTCGGTCTCCCGTGTAAATTTCCTGGGGGCTGCTTGCAGCGGTCAGAAGGAACTGGCGGGATCCTCGTGCCCCTCCCCAGTCATGCGCAGTGGAGCCGGCGCGCGATCGGGGAGTTGGCGCGAAAATCCGTTTGGCTTTGAAGTTACCGATCGGGATCGGCGCAGGCGCACATTATCCCAGAGGTGTGAATGCACAGATGACCACTCGAAGATCTCCAATTACAGGTAAGCAACCTGTATTTCCCGCTTTCTGGATACGAGCCGTCATGGCTTCTGGTGTCACACAGGCAAGTCGGTATAATTAAAGAGTAGCAGCGCCGCATCCTTTTCCCACATTGCTAATGATTGCTAAATTATTAAATGCGTTTAGAAAAGCCAGGATTTAAACTGCTTCAGCGTTCCAAAACCCACTCCTGATGCAGCTCCCATCTAAGTTAGCGTCATCCGTTCCGATAGGGATGAGTTCTGGGAAGTTCTCCTGGCAGAGTCCCACTGAAGGGAAGGGGGAGGAGAGGAGGAGAATGCTTTCGTGGGGGAGTATCTTTGACCCACTGGAGTTCTCTCCCCAACAGTGCTCTGTTGAACACATGAAGCTGCCTTATACTGAATTAGATCCTCGGTCCGTTAAGGTCAGAAGTGTCTGCTCAGGCTGGCAGCGGCTGTCTCTAGGGTTTCAGGCGGAGAACGGTCTTTCCCATCACCTGCCGCTTGGGCCTTCCACACACTATGTGTCTCTTATGGTGTGAGCGTTTGAACCCAAAGGATCCAAGGGGCACTACTTCAGAGCATGAAGGTTTGCTCTGTCTGTATGCAGAGCAGAGAAACCCCAAAAAGAGAGGGTCAATTGCCTGAAGCAGCCCAGCCTACCTTTTGACTGCAGAACTCTCCCAGACATGCGAGCACCTCTTCTGCGGTTTATTATTTTATCACACTTTTCTCTTGCTTCTCCTCCAAGGGGCGCAGGGCAGCGAGAGGGACCCTGCTTTATCCTCACGCCAGTCCTACCGGCAATTGGCCCACCATCACCCAGTGAGCTTCATGGTGGAGGGAGGATGCAACCAGTGTCTTCTCTAAGCTGAGTTAGTGTGAGCTAACCAAGAGCCTGCCGAGAGACGGGGAGGGCGGGATATAAGCCCCAAAAATAAGTAAATAAGCTAGTTCACAGTTTTTTAGCTTCCGGCTCACACATTTTTGTCTCAGTTCAGGAAGGCTGGCTCCAGAGCAAACTAATTTATGCAGCAGCTAAATCACTTGCTCACAACTTCAGTGCCAGTAGCTCACGAAGTAGAATTTTTGCTAACAAGACTCCACAGCTTAGAGGGAGCAGTGGATGCAACCCAGGTCTCCATATCACATGTCAGAATAGAAGAAGAGAAGAGATTGGATTTATACCCCACCCAGAGTCTCAGGGCGGCTTACAAACGCCTTTCCCTTCCCCTCCCCACAAGAGACGCCCTGTTAGATTGGTGGGGCTGAGAGAGCTCTTTTGAGGACTGTTCTTTCAAGGACAGCTCTTGTCAGAACTGTGGCTTGCCCAAGGTCATCCAGCAGCTGCAAGTGGAGGAATGGGGAATCAATCCCAGTTCTCCCAGATTAGAGTCCGCACACTTAACCATTACACCAAACTGGCTCTCCAGTTAGACTTCAATACATACGGTATTACATAGTTCTTGGAAGTTGCATCCTCCTTGGTTGATCCGGTAAAAGAGATCCATCTTTTCACTGGCTCTGCGTGTACAGATAGACACAGAGGGTCCCTGGATTAAACAAAAAGCCCTCCTCAGCTTTTATGTGGCCAACGTCTGCACCTGAGTTCTCAGAAAAACACAGCGAGGCAGAAGAATTGTTTACCTGAAGCATCGGGTTTCTCCGCCTACATTTGAAACGCCATCCAGTTTTGGCCTGACAGCAGACCCGCTTTTAGCTGAGACAGGCACGGCTCTTCAGGTGTGGCTCGCTGCCCCGTGATCCACGTAGGGCGCCGGTTTCTGCTTCTGCGCGCTCCAATCCTGACGTCGTCGATCTCGGCCTCGGTGCCACCGTTTCCCCGAAGCTCCCAACTCCTAAGCTCTATTTAATAGAATCTATGCATAGTAAGTAACCAGGTCAGAGAGAGGCAGCCTTCCCCCTGTCTGAGATCAATCGCCGGCTAATACTTTATCTAGGTCACTTTATTATCTCATGGCCATCCTGTTCCTGTTCGCCTCCTCCTTTTGTAAGACACACTTCAGCTGTGGGGGGAAAGTGCGTTATCGCATACATATTAAAAACATATACCCATTCTATCTGTATGTAAATGCACGAGACACAGCTGGATATTGCCAAGGAGTTTGATTTACTAATGGTTATTATCTGTTCTCGCTGTTCAGTGGCAGAGCGAGCTTCAGCAAGCAGGCTAACGTGGAAATTGTCTCCCAGTTGTGCCGGCCTGCTTATGAGAATTGTTTAAGAAGATGGCCCCCTTTTTCCGGGCCTTTGCGTTGGTCGGGTTTTTTATTAGACACTCTTGCACTCTCCCTGCTTGAGTTTCTTGGTGGAAAGCATGGTGCTGCTAGCAAGTTACCTTAGAGTACTTCTCAGGCTTCTCCCAGCTCCACCACCTTCAGAAGGACTGGAGCCGGAGAAAGAAAAATCTTGTCTCGTTACGTCCCTAGTGGGATAGGAGCGTAAGCCTCACTCTCCGTCCCCCTTGCCGGTCCTGCGCGAGAGCGGTCTGGACTCGGAAGAGGAAGGGGCTCGCCCTTCTGCTCTCTGCCTCTCCTTTGTTTACTCCCAGCCTCACTTGCTTCTCTGATCCATCTCATTATTAAATGCTGATTTTAAAATACATACCTCAACTTCAGCAAGAAGGATAAATAGCTTTTATTACGGAATATATATTTACCAGATCAAGTTGGCTTTATGCCAGAGTGGGATTTAATAGATAATACGCAGAAGGTTCTAAGCATCTAAATTTTACCAGAATTTTTAATGAACAGATTGACGTAGAGAAAGCATTTGATACTTTAGAGACCCCAAATCTCTTTGAAGGGAAATGGTATACACTCTTCGGTATACACTCTTCCAAAATGCTTGGAAGACAGGGCTGTCCCCTTTTAGCTTTATTATTTGCAACAGCAGTGGAGCCCAGCTTCACTCACACGCCGGGTGCTGGATCGCTGACGGAGGCTTCCCTGCTCTCTGTCCATAGAGGAAGGGAAAGGCAGAGGGCTTCCTGCCTGCCTCCGGGTGTACAAGAGAGCCAGAGAGGAAACACCACATGAGTCTCTTCAGGCACACGCTGCTTTGCCGTGCATGGAGCTGGAGCCCTTAAGTGGGAAGGAAGTGGTTGTACCACTATGCTGAATTTTTACCGGGGTCAATTGGTTATGCAAAAATTGGCATTTTGAGACTGAGGATGAAAAGGTCCGTGAGAAACCCTGTCTTCCAAGCATTTTTACACCTGTTTGTGGCCACTTCCCCCTCAAGTTTGCCTCTGCTAAAGGGCCTCTCTCGTTATGCTTAAGAAGGCGATTGTTCTGTACCTGCACCTAGCTAATCAGGGAGCACACAGTAAGCATCGTAGCTCCTCCACCCTGGCTGATTGGCCAGCTTCCATCACTGAAGGCAAACACCATCCTCCACTTCGCTCCAGACTGAATTGAGGGGAGGGTAAAGAACACATCCCCATAGAAGAAGAGGAGGTTTTATGCCCCGCTCTTCACTACCCAAAGGAGTCTCGGAGTGGCTTATAGCTGCCTTCTCTTCCTCTCCCCACAACAGACACCCTGTGAGGTAGGTGAGGCAGAGAGAGCTCTGGGAGAAGGGTGACTGACCCAAGGTCACCCAACTGGCTGCATGTGGAGGAGGAGTGGGGATTCAAACCCGGTTCTCCAGATTAGAGTCCGCCAATCTTGACCACTGCACCACACTGCCTGGGTGGGCAATGCGCATGATCTAGTGCATCCAGACCTGTGCCCCCTGTTGGCTACCAGCCCTAGAAAAACCTGCCATAATAATAAATTAAAGGTTGAAGAAAACAGAAATCGCTGCATTTGTGCCCAACTGTGCGGTTTTAAAACTGTATCTAACTTTTACACAACCTAAGAAAATAGTTACGAATTGTTGCTGTCCCTAAGAAAGAACCCAAACCAATTAAATGCATCCCAAATGCGGCCTTTGATTAGATTCGCCTACTGTTGGATCATGCGCTTCTAGCTAGCCATGCACTCTTCCCCCCCCCCTTTCTTCCCTTTAATATTTTTAGATTGTGGGATCCCATGCCAGCCAGATGCTATTATCTTCTTTTAAGACCACTGGGATGTCCTTACAGCTTTTGTAACCCACCAGAGAGGGCATATAATGTTTCCCCCGTCTTCCATTAAAAGTTCGTAGTTTGTGTGACCGCAAAAACTGGTGACTAAATCTGCGATATTTGCAGTGCTGGCAAGTCACGGTTTCAGACTCTTAGGCGCCGTCCTATAATTACAGGAGAGGGGAGAAACTAATGGGATGGAGCCTTCTTGCTGGATTGTGGGAGCCAATTTGTCAAGTGACTGGAGGCGGCCAGGTGCCCTCTCAAGGCAGCGAGTCCTCCACCGTTTTGCCTTCTCTTTTTCTGCTCTCAGTGACGAGGCAGGAAGCTGGAGGTGGGACCACAAGACACATGTGTGTTTTGCAAAACATGGGGTTGAAATTAGCTGAGAGCCAGCATCTCATAGTTGTATATCCCAAGGCTGCTGGTGCCAGCATGAGCAAGATTCAGCTGCACCATGAACCAGTTTCATGTCGTGGTTAAGAGCGGTGGACTCTAATCTGGAGAGCTGGGTTTGATTCTCCACTCCTCCTCCACATGAAGCCTGTTGGGTGACCTTGGGCCAGTCACAGTTCTCTCAGAGCTCTCTCGGCCCCATCTGCTTCAAAGGGTGTGTGTTGTGGGGACAGGAAGGGAAGGTGATTGTAAGCACTCCATAAATTGCTGAGCAGTCGGGTTAGAACGGATAAAAGGAAGTACTTCTTCACCCCAAGAGTGATTAACACATGGAATTCATTGCCACCACAGGAGGTGGTGGTGGCTACAAGCGTGGACGGCTTCAAGAGGGAACTGGATAAACATCTGGAGCAGAAGTCCATCAGTGGCTATTAGCCACAAGGGATAGATAGGAACTCTCGGTCTGGGGCCAGTGAGGCTCTGTCTTCTTGGTGCTTGACGGGGGGGGGGGCAACAGTGGGAGGGCTTCTAGTGTCCCTGGCCCCACTGGTGGACCTCCTGAGGGCACCTGGTGTTTTTGGCCACTGTGTGACACAGAGTGTTGGACAGGATGGGCCACTGGCCTGACCCAACATTGGCTTCTCTTATGTTCTTATGTATTCATTGAGCGAAATGCTCTCCCGGGGACATATCGGAGGAGATGGCCCCATAGATCCATTGGTCTCAGACCGCTCAAGGCCCTAAAGGTCAATACCAGAACCTTTTATATTTCCTTTTGTTGTTCATTTGTGTTAATGAAGCTTAAAACAACAGTACCACACCATAAAACCATGAGCAACAGGAGCGGGCATTGGAAACACCTGGTGTTTTGGGCCCCTGTGTGACCCAGAGTGTCGGACTGGATGGGCCACTGGCCTGATCCAACATTGGCTTCTCTTATGTTCTTATGACTCCTTCGGGCAGTTTAGAGCAGGATATAAAACCAACTCCTCCTCTTCTTCTTCTCCTTCTCCTTCTTCTTCTTGTCACATTCCTGACTGCAAGACATGACCCTGTTCCCCCCCCAAAAATTCCAAAAATATATAAACCAAGAGACTCCTATAAAGAGTCTTTGTGGCGGGGCACTTGCTGGTAAAGGGTTGCAGACCGCTGTATCGTCAGAATGCAACAGCTATTTTGAAACCCCATTTTTTTAAAAATCTGCACTTCATAAATGATACAATAAGTAATCAGCTGAGAACTTTCAGGCCTGCTTCCCCCCATGCTAATGGAAACCGTGTGTGTGGGAAATGCCATCAAGGGGCCTGCGGACCTCCGGCAACCACAGCGAGGGGCGCTTAAGGCAGGCGAGAAGCAGAGGTGCCGTTGCCTTCCGTGGTGGTCTCCCATCCAAGAACCAACCCTGCTTAGCTTCCAAGATCAGACAAGATCGAGAATGCACCTCACCAGAATGAATCACATCCGAGAGTGGGGAAATAACCACAGTCGCTCTTGAACCATTCGGTGTCGTGGTTGAGTGCGCGGACTCTGATCTGGGAGGACCGGGTTTGATTTCCCACTCCTCCACTTGCACCTGCTGGATTACCTTGGGCAAGCTGTAGTTCTGGCACAGCTGTCCTTGAAGAAGAGCAGTTTCTGTCAGAGCTCTCTCAGCCCCACCTACCTCCCTGGGTG
Organism: Lepidodactylus listeri; assembly: GCA_029233225.1. Classification (NCBI taxonomy): domain Eukaryota; kingdom Metazoa; phylum Chordata; class Lepidosauria; order Squamata; family Gekkonidae; genus Lepidodactylus; species Lepidodactylus listeri. Next base: position 4,056,774 of record JARCFY010000021.1, on the reverse strand, counting down.
TCTGTTGTGGGGAGGGGAAGGGAAAGGAGATCGTGAGCTGCTCTGAGACTCCCTTGGGGAGTGAAGGGCGGGGTATGAATCCAATCTCTTCTTCTTCTTCTTCTTACTACAAAAACTGAGCCACATGACTCAGAATCGGTCAAACCTGTACAAGCTGTTTGATGCACATTATAGTGGATCATGCGGTTGAGCAGCCGGACTGATTTTCAACCTCTGATGAAGTTATTCCCCCTCCCAGTCCACGCAGGGCTGAAAGCCGCCCATGTGAGGTCACAGTCTGGCCATCATTTGCCATGAGGGGTGTGCCGAACAGAGCCCCCCCCCCATTATGAATTGCTCTGAAACTGTGAGACATTACAGCAGACAGATAAGTCCACATTTACTTGTTAATCTAGGACACAATCCCCTGGGAGCTCCTCCCATCCAAGGCCCACCAAAATGAACGGCATTTGTTCAAGAGTCCCTTCTGAGACTGGTCTACACAGACAGAAATAGATTTTCAAATGGAATGGGATGGTCTGACGGAGGCAGGGGGAAAGGGGTTTTTTCTCTCTGTAACAAAGACCCAGTCATGTTGGGCTTGATTTCTGATGGGGAGACATCCATGCTACAGGAAATCCAGGAAAATCAAGGAATGGGCAACCCTGTGCCTTCGAGACTTGCTCATTCAGTTTGGATATGTTATGTGAGTCCTTTTGTGCTTGGAGGTGCTCGGTTACAGGAGTCCAATAGGACCAGGAAGACGATGTAGATAATGGAGCATTTTTCCACGCAGTAGTGGACTGTGGGAGACAAGGGCATGCATGTGTACACAGGATTTGTAAGAAGAACTCGCGGTCTCTTAAATTTCTTGTTAAACACGATGACACTTTCTAGTGTATGGAGCTGACGAAATTTGGTCTAAACAGAGGACATATTTCTACTCAAGAAAGCCTACGCCAAACGGTTCTTAATTGGATTTTCATGGTGATTGACAGCATTTCATTATGACAGTAACTTTCTTTGGCTAGATTGCCATAACCCTCTTGTTTAGATTCCTCCCCCGCCCCCATTTTCTCCATCAAAGGTCTTTTTTGTCCCCTGAATTCCCAGCGGCCCGACCACAATTGTGAAAGAACCTTTTAGCACCTTTGTTTCCTCCCTCCCTGGTGGTGATCGGACCCAGCTGGTCACGGAGAAGAAAATGCTCAGCTCACAAAGCAACTCATGTCTCCTGCCTCCGCACTTTCCATAATTTTAAGAGCCCCCGAAACCTGTTGAGGATTCCGAGCCTCTTTCGGTGTGGAATGAGTGTTAAATATTAGTTATCGGGAGATTAGGGCCCCAGGGATGGAGGGAGATAAACAACGACAATTAAGGCAAAATCTGCCACAGTGAACAAAATTTAGTGGAAACAGATGCCCCAAACCGTTTGGGGGGGATTGATTGGAGGGCAACAAGGAATCAGTTTTTGTCTCATTTGCACTTTGCAAGCCCCATCGTGCTAAGCCGGGAGGAGAAATATTTCATACATTCCTGATTTTAGTTAATTTTTCCCCCCTTCCCAGCACTTCACAGTGGGCCCACTCTCTCCTGGCAGTGGCTAGGCCTGAGTTTATCCCGCATTCACACGGAGCAACTAATTGGCTATGAAGGCCCCTGTGTTTAAATGGGCTTGACAGGAATTTAAATTTTGTTTCAATCAAGCTCTGCGTTCGTAGCCTGCTCCACTTTCTAATTTTTAAATGAAACATGATTTTTTAAGAAGCCCGTTTCAGAGGGCGGCCATGCTGGTCAGCAGAAGGGCAACTCGACTCGAGTCCAGAAGCCCCTTAGAGACCAACAGTGTTTTCGGGGTAGAAGGTTTCAAGAGTCAAAGCTCCCTTCGTCAGGTATCCGACCAAGGGAGCTTTGATTATAGGAAGCTCACACCCCAAACACCTCGTTGGTCTCTCCTGGTGCTCCTGGACTCAAATCTAGCTGTTCTTCTGTCAATCAGCATGGCTGCCCTCCAATGCTCCCTCGAAGCTGTGGAGTCTCGTGAGCAAAAATCCTACTTTGTGAGCTACTGGCATTAAAGTTGTGAGCGAGCGATTTGGCTGCTGCATAAATTAGTCTGCTCTGGAGCCATACCTCCCTGAGCTGAAACAAAAATCTGTGAGCCGGAGGCTAAAAAACTGTGAGCTAGCTCACACTAACTTGGCTTAGAGGGAACACTGCTGCCCTCAGAAGCGATCCTGTAAAACTTGTGAATTTCCATCTTGAAATCAAGGCTGTTTGTTCTGACGATGCACAGTGCATTCACTAAAGGGCATTTTGTCCATCTCCCGGAGTTTTAGGCAGGCTCGTAGCCAGGATTTTGTGGCTTATGGGGCAAAAAAAATCCCCGTGAGGCTGCTATCAGTTGCCATAACGAGGGGGGGTGCACCCCTCTCCCTCCCCTCCTGCAAGATTTAAAGGGCTCTCCAGCTGATCAGCAGGTCACGTGCTGCCCACCGATCAGCCAGAGGGCCCTTTAAATCTTGCAGGAGGGGAGGTAGAAGAGTGCTCACCTCATCTCCCCAGCCTTGGCTTCTTCTCAAAAGCATTTAAAGGATACCTTTAAACGCTTTTGGAGAAGAGGCAGGAAGCCTTTAAGAAGCGAGGGGCTTTAAGGAAGGGGCTGGCCCTCTAAGGAAGGGGTGGTGCCCCCCAGTAGCTACGGTCCAGGTTTTAGGCATTACCAAATTTGAATGGTTTTATTCTTGCTCCCTTCTCACCCCTCAAATTACCTGAATGCATCAGCTCTCACTGTGAGAGGAGCAAGTGCCGGGGATCTTAAACAAAGTGACATTTTTGGAGAAATCTCTGTTATAAAGCCATGTACTCCCACCTTTTGATCAACTGATCTCCAAAGTAGCTTCTGAAAGCAACATGGCTTCAAACAGAGCAGGGTTCTGGGCCCATTGCTTGGAGAGAAGGGCTTCCCCCCCCCCTCCCCCAATCTCTGATGCCACAATTTGCCCCGGGAACCAACCCCAGCTCCAGCCCGGAAGTGTAACTGGCTCTTCTGAAAGCCATTAAGGGTGTTGCCAGCCAAGGCAAACACAAACTTCTGAAATTGCCTGACCTCTGCACCCTGAAGTAGGCTGACTTCTGTCCCCGAAATAAGTCTCTTGCTGCCCCTGAGAGAGAACACGGTTGGTGCGCTCATCTGGGTAGCCGCAGACCCCCCCCCCCTCCCCCCCCCCCCCCGACCTAGGCTAATCTGCCTCTGCAGTTTGGAGAGCAGCATTTGACTTCTCGGGAAGTAACCTTAAATTGTAATCTTGTAAGAATTCCAGCGTTGTATCCTTCGCTCCTTCTCCTAATGAGGTTATGACCAAATGCTCATTATAATTGCTTTAGACTCCTTTTAATTTTCAAGCTTATTAATCATAAGAAGAGTTATTTAAAATTGCATAAATTAATCTTAGATTAAAAGCCCATCAAAGCCTCGAAACAATTAAGAATAAGTAGGATTTCCCTGGGGCGGCAAGTTTTATTTTAATAGTATAGCCAGGTGGATATCAGAACATTTGAAGTGTGGGGATGATTAATGTTTGCAGCCGTTTTTAAGGGAGAGTTTTTCAAATGGCAACTCTCTCGGCTTCATCTGGAGCAAACTGTAGGAATCCAGCTCATTGTCTCTCATGTATGTTAATGAACATTTTAATTACAGCGGATGGGAGGGGAGAGAAGTGTGCAACCAGCCAAAGTCGCCATTTTAAAATGGCTACGGGGAAGGCCCCTTTGTCGCTCCCTTTCACTTCTAAGAGCTTTTTGTCAGGAGTCTGAAATGCTTACAGATCTCTGGCTTTCTGAAGGGCTTTGTGTGACCTGGAGGTTTGCATTCCAGCTTTATTGAAGGCTCGCTGATTTGCCCTGACTTGGATAGCCCAGGCTAGCCTGATTCTTTCAGGTCTCGGAAACTAAGCAGGGTCAGCCCGGGCTAGGATTTGGATGGGAGACCACCAGGGAAGCCCAGGGTCATGACATGGAGGCCGGCAGTAGGCAAAGTACCTCTGCCCTTGCCTTGAAAACCTTGTGGAGTCGTAAGTCAGCTGTGACTTCATGGCAAAACAACAACAAAAACCAGTTGATTCACATAAATTCAAATAATCTAAACAAAGAATAGTTTCACCCAGCAGGAACTCATTAGCATAATAGGCCACACCCAAGAGCAGAAATGCATTCGCATATTAGGCCACACCCCTGACCACACAGCTCATTAGCATATTAGGCAGGGGGTTGGGAAAGCACAGGGCAGGCAGGGAAGCTTGCCTCTTTCCCCCTCGAGCTTCTCTGCCCCATTTCAGCCTCACCTTTCTAGTCTCCGCCCCCCTCCGAACCAGACGGACGGGGAAAGGTGCTGCTGAAGTACCTGGGATCTGAAAGATCTGAAAGGTCCCTGGCCCTTCAGCATTGTCTTTCTAGTCTCCTACCTCCTCCCCAAACCAGGCAACCGAGGGACGGCAATGCTGAAGTGCCTGGGATCTCAAAGATCTAGTCTCCTACGCCCCCCTCCCCCTCCACCAGACGGCCGAGGAAAGGCGGTGCCAGGAACTTCAGCATCACCTTTCTAGTCTCCTACACACACACACACACCCCGAAAGATGGGGAAGGGAATCAGGCATGTTTGCCTGGCTGCCCTCGGCCTCCCCAGCCAGCCCACCAAGGCACACAGGCTGGGGAGACCGAGGGCAGCCAGGCAAATGTGCCCCGTTCCTTCCCTGAGCCTCTTCGCAAAAGCGGAGAGACTTGGGGAAGTGTGGGGGGGGGGAGGCATGGGTAAATGCCTTTCTCTCCCTCCCCCAGATCGGTGAGGGAAAGAAAGGCATTTTCAATATTCCTGGGTTCCCCTCCTGATCTTCTCACACCTGATCTTCTCACTCCTGGAAAACTTCAGGGGTGGCCTGAGCCCCCCCATAGTTTACACCTATGCCTGTTGGAACCTTAGCAGAACAGGACAGGCAGGGGAGATACAAAAGCAGGATAAGACAGTTGCCTCTCAGATGCACAAGGCAGAGGCCGCCATTTTCCGTTCAACAGAAGAAAACCCCACCTTGTATTCTCCTGTGGCAAGACCACCAAAGGACCTTTCTAAATACCTGTAAATGAAGCACATAGGCTGCGGTGACTCAGTGGTTAAGACTCAGAGCTGCAGACCGGAAGATCAGCAGTTCGAGACCCGAGTGCCACGTGACGGAGTGAGCTCCCGTCTCTGGCCCCAGCTCCGGCCAACCTAGCAGTTCCAAAGCAAGAAATTGCAAGTAGATAAATAAGTACCGCTTTGATGGGAAGGTAACAGCGTTCCGTGCGCCTCGGTGTTTAGTCACGCCGGCCACATGACCATGGAGACGTCTTTGGACAGCGCTGGCTCTTTGGCTGGAAACAGAGGTGAGCACCGCCCCCTAGAGTCAGATTTGACTGGCTTTTGAGCAAAGGAAACCTTTCCCCTTAAATGAAGCACCTGGTACTATTTTTGCCATGGAGGAGAGCAGTCTCACCGCTGGGTGCTTAGCAGTGGGAGAAGACAGTTGCACAAATCAGGGTCTGTAGCCATGAGGAATATTTATTTTCTCTGTTTACTTGAAGCCCATGAAGACACCGTGCTTCTCTCTCTCTCTCTCTCTCTCTCCCTCTCTGCGTTGTCCTGACGGAGTCCTGACCAGTAAGCGTGCAATGCCTCCAGCCCTAATGTGCCGTTAACAATAGGTTAATGTACAGTATAATGTTTGCCGGGCTCTGGGTTCATTACACTGCTGAGCGCAAGGTCTTTCTGCCGAGTGCCCACGGTCCCCTCGCGTTATATCATGCAATAAAATACACCCTTTTCATATCACACGCTAATAAACTGTACTTGAAGTGCCATCTGAGGGCACCGCGATCCTTCTTGATAAGGTGGCCTTCCAAGTGCAACAGTTGGGAATCTTTCATTTTTATCTTTATTGTTCTGAATGCTGGCTTTCCTCAGACTTATTTTTTTTAATGGAAAAAGCAATTGTTCCCTCGGATCTGATTTATGGACGAACTGAGTCCGCTCTGTTTTTGCCTCTGCTTATCGCGTCTGACGCCACGAAGAGCCCGGGTGGCTTAACTTGTGATGTTGGCTCTGCTTGAAAAAATAATCAGTATTTTTCGGATTTGGGTATCGGAGAGTTAAAATATCAGTATTCCAGATTTTCTGGTTTCCAGATACCGGTTTTGTATTCGGATCTGGGATTTTGGGGGGATTTTGATATTATTTGGCTGCATTATTCCCTATGGGGAATCTTTCAGGAGGGCTAGAGTGGTGGTTGTTTTTAAGCACATTTTACCAATATGGCAGTGGTGCCTCTGGTGACTCTGCTTTAAATAACCGCCAAATTTCAAGTGAATTGGACCAAGATTTTGAATTCTGTGGGCCCCTGAACAAACTGTCCGCAGCCACTCTCCATTGTTTCCTATTGTGTGTGTGGGCGGGGGGGATTCCATGCTTTCTCCAGGGCAGTGGATCACCAAAGACACAAGAGCAAGCAAAGCAACCCCTGGCCAAAAGCCCCTCAAAATAGGTGGAATGAACAAGCCTAAAGAACCAACTCAGAACCAGGGAATCCCAGCAGAACCACAGGATAACGTTGCAAGCGCAACACAATAAATGTACCACCTAAGAATCCAATCCAGTGTCAAACCAGAGAATCACCTAAGCCAAACTGAATTGCTGTTGGAAGCTCAACCAATGTAAAATCAGAGAATCTAAGCTAGTGTGGAACCTGAGAATCAAAGGCAATGTAGAATCCGAGAATCTACAAAACATACCCAACAAAGGAACTCACACAAAGATAAAAGGTTGCAAGACCAAGGAAACCAATTTAAAAGGATAGAGTCAATGCTAAACTAGCATGGCAAGCTGATACCAAGCCCTGGGAAGATAACAGACACACCGGAAAAACTGTTCTAGGAATCTTACAATGCTGGCCTTGACGTTTCTGGTTATTCCTGAATATTTCTGGGATTTTTCAGGACCCAGTTCTTGGTATCTGAAAAAATCCCAGATACCATCCAGAGACTAGAGTATATCCAGAAAATACCAGTAAGGTAGTTTTCTGACTTATATTCAGGTTGATTCACCTTGAGAGCCCTAATTGGGCAGAAAGGCAGAGTACAAGAGTTTAAAATAAATAAATGCTGTTGTATATTTTCATTTACGCAGATAAGCTTTTTACGCCAGCTCCTTGCTGATGTCTAAATTGTGATGTTGTTCAGCTCTTTACTTGTAAAGGGTAGCAGACCTGTGAATTAAGACCGATTTTGCTGCCATAGGATTTAGTAATGGCTGCTAATTTAGTTGGCTTTACAAAGGAACATCCACTTTCAAAGGCAGAAACCTTCTGAGATGCCAGTGCCAAGAAGGAACCCTGGAGGAAGGCTTTGGCCTCCATGACCCGCTTGTGGGCCTTTCAGGGGCATTTGGTTGGCACTGTATGAAACAGGATGCTGGACTAGATGGATCACTGGCCTGATCCAGCAGTTGTTAATGTTCTTACTAAATTTACATTCTCAGTAAGAACAAGCTTAAAAGCATGTCTCTGGCCCTGACCTGAATGGCCCAGGCAAGCCCCGTCTCGATAGATCTCAGAAGCGAAGCAGGGCCGACCCTGGCAAGTACTTGGATGGGAGACCTCCAGAGAACACCAGGGCTGGGAGGCCAGCGGCAGGCTATCAAGCCACTTCTCTGAACGTCCTCTGTGTGCCAGTAGGTGTCGCCAGAGGTCATCATGACTTCCAGGCATGGGCGCACTCACACACACACACACACACACACACACACACAAATGCAAAAAAAAGAGTCCAGTGGCACTTTTAAGACCCAAGAAAGTTTAATTCTGGGTATAAGCTTTTCTGTGCATGCACACTTTGACCAACACAGCTACCCACCCAGATCTGCTTTAAGTAGACTACTTGTGGAATGGTGTTAAATAGCAAAATGTTTTTACCTGCATGGAGAGAGGTCTCCTGAAAAAAGGGAGAGAGGCTGCAGATGCCATCAGTTGGATGGTTTGGAGATCTTGTTTACAAAGCTGCAGGGTAAAGTGGAAGTTCCCCCACAGACAGAGCAGGAAACAGAACCTATATGGCACTATAATTCCCCGGCATAAGGCCTCTCTCTCACCTGAGCTATAGGGATCCTTCAGAATTCGAAAAAGACAGCAGGTCTATGACAAAACATGGCAGTCCTTACTAGGGAAAACCACGGAGTCAAAGCGACATCGTCCACCAAGAGGTGTCCGCCTTCGAAAGGGTTAATCCGCCCGCCGAAGCCCAGCAGCTTTTTAAAAAGCGGCCCTTCTCAAGAAAATGAGATGTGACAAGTTCATTTAAAAAGCCCGGTTTGTCATTGTTTGTCTCATTTTCAGAGTTGGCACAGGGAATTAGGCTGCCTGACACTCACCCGTTCCCATCCCCTGGCCGAGCTGACCTGACCTTTCTTGGGGCTGAATCCGTCACTGCGGGAAGCGTGAACTTTCCCCAGAGTGTTCCAAGATGGCTGAGTGGAGCTACTTGGGCCAACACGGTCCTGAGATGGGCGAAAAGCCAGATCCGGAGGACAGCAAAGCAGCCTTTTCTGTACTTAGATTTGAGTGGCCAGAATAATGACTGTTTCCTACGGCAGCTGTGTCGGTCAGTGGAAGAAGAGGTAGAATCGAGACCAGTGGCACCTTAGAGACCAGCAAGAGTTTCAGGGCAGGAGCTTTTGAGAGTCCAGGGTCTCTTTGTCAGAACTGTGTGATTTTTGCGGAGATGCTGAGTTGGTATTCAGGGATCAATCAATCTGCCAATTTGGTGTAGTGGTTAGGAGCGCAGACTCTATTCTGGGAGAACCAGGTTTGATTCCCCACTCCTCCACATGCAGCTGCTGTGGTGACCGTGGGCAAGCCATAGTTCTGTCAGAGCTGTTCTCTCAAGAGCAGTCCTGGAAAGAGCTCTCTCAGCCCCACCTACCTCACAGGCAGTGTTCCCTCTAAGCTAAGTTAGTGTGAGCTAGCTCATGGTTTTTTAGCCTGCAGCTCACACATTTTTGTCTCAGCTTAGGAAGGAGGGCTCCAGAGCAAACTAATTCATGCAGGAGCCCAGTTGCTCACTCACAACTTCGATGCCAGCAGCTCACAAAGTAGAATTTTTGCTCACAGGACTCCATAGTTTTGCTCACAGGGTGTCTGTTGTGGGGAGGGGAAGGGAAAGGAGGTTGTAAGCTGCTCTGAGACTCCTTCAGGTAATGAAGGGCGGGGAATAAACCCAATCTCCTCCTCCTCCTCCTCCTCTTCTTCTTCTTCTTCATCTTCTTTGTTTCTGTGACTGTAAGAACTGCAGTGGACATGTGGAAATCTAGATTAACACAAAGAAGGTGTTAGATTCGAGTCCAGAAGCACCTTAAGAGACCAACAAGATTTTAGAGTTCCCTTCCTCTGATATGACTCTCAAAAGCCCCTGTCCCGAAAATCTTGCTGGTCTCTAAGGTGTTCCTGGGCTCAGATCTACCCGGTCTACTGCAGACCACCCCCACGGCTGCCCACTGAAACAAAGGTGTGTTTCTGCACCTTTACCTTTCATGTTTTCTTTCGTTTCATCTTGGCCCTGGGACAAAATGAATGGTTTACCTGCGTACAGAAGCAGAAGTTCCATTTTTTTCACCTGCTCCCACCTGACCACGTGACTGTATGAAAGCACTGAGAGTTCGGAAAGATCTCTGGGCCGGGATTGTGCCAATTCTGGGTTTGTGCAGGGGCCCAGCACGCTTTCAGCACAGAATAAATAGTTTCAGGAGGAAGAGGAGATGTTTAGCTGAGCAGTTCCGACAGTCGGTTGTTGGCCCTGCCGAGCAGACAGCTCACGGTCCCCTCTTGCCAAGGAGCATGCCTACAGCGGGTGGGAATGCATCCCGTGCTCCAGCCTGACACAGCATCGTCCTGTGAAACAAAGGGCACCAGGGTAAGAATACTGAAGCGTCACAGGAAGCCGCTTTCTGGTGTGGAGTTCCAGGCTAAACTGTTGCAGGCGAAATGCACAGCGACCAACATTCCTTTGGACCTGCCATCCTCTTCTTTGTCATTTTCCTCCTGCCTGTGCGCTGTCCATGTTTCTTCTTTCCTTAGGAAAACGAGAGTGTCTGGCTAACAAATGGGTCCCATCTCTTCCTAACAGCCTGGAACTTCATTATACCTGCGCAAATTGCCGGTTCCATTTCTGACGGCGGTGGCTTGTGTTTCTCCTTTTGGTTGGTTGGTTTCATGCAGCCCGGCTAGGGGTATCTCTCATTACCGGCTGCAGTCCTGCTTGTCTTTCACCTTAGAGGAATGTGTTCACCAACTGGGAGAGCTCCCGATTCATGCGCACGCAAGGGGATTGCCTTGCCCTCCTGTTTCGCCCTTCAGGCAGCCGTGGGTTTTCCCGCGCCCAATTGCTTGCTTTTCATGACTCTCTGCCCTTCCTTTTGCTGCCTCTGAGACTATTCTCGCAGAACTTGACGATGTCAAACAAAATCTCTCAGTGTCTCCAGATCTCTAGCCAGAGCAGACCTTTTCACTGCTTCCCCCTTGTCCACACAGCCACCACTGCATGTTTCTCCTTTGCCCATTGCTTCTGCTTCCACTTCAAGTTTATATTTAAAAGAATATCTGCCATCTATTTGTATCCATTTAGCTGGTATAACACCATCCTTAATACAAGGAAGCCAGTGTAGTATAGTGAGCCAGTCTGGTGTCGTGGTTAAGTGCGCAGACTCTAATCTGGGAGAGCCGGGTTTGATTCCCCACTCCTCCACTTGCACCTGCTGGATGACCTTGGGAAAGCCATAGTTCTGTCACAGCTGTTCTCTCAAGGACAGTTCTGAAAGGAGCTCTCTCAGCCCCACCTACCTCACAGGGTGTCTGTTGTGGGTAGGGGAAAGGAAAGGAGTTCATAAGCCGCTCTGAGCCTCTTGAGTGAAGGGTGGGATATAAATCCAATCTCTTCTTCTTCTCCTCTTCTTTCTGGAATATCAGACTAGGACTGGGGGGGGGTACTTGTATTGTAAAACAAAAAGAAAACAGAACACTGATCTCTGAAGTTTCCTGGGTGAACTTGGGGTTCTCTGTTAATCCTAGCCTACTCTACAATCTTGTTGTGAGAATAGAATGGAAGTGCCACATATATTGTCCTGAGCCCCCTGGAAGAAGATACACGTGTAATTTCGACAGATTGTCTAACCACTGTCCACTGCCAGAAGCTTTCTTTTGTTTTGTTGTCAAGTCACAGCCGGCAACACAACCCCTCGTGGAGTTTTCAAGGCCAGAGATGTTCAGAAGCAGTTTGCCCTGGCCTTCCTTGGGGGCCTCCCATCCAAGCCCTAAACAGGGCTGACCCTTGCTTAGCTTCCAAGATCTGACAAGATTGGGCTAACCTGGGCTATCCAGGTCAGGGCTGCAGCCAGATTTATTACAGGGCTGTCTTTCTCCCAGAATAGGACTGAAGACCAGGGCTTTTTTTCTGGGGGAACACTCCAGAACGGAGTTCTGGAACCTCTTTGACAAAATTCTTTTTTAAATGTTTAAAAGTTTGTGACTATTCAGTATTCAGATTGAAAACTTCATTTCACTCTTGAAAATTCCAGTACCTCTTTAAAAAAAAAAAAAAAAGCCTTGCTGAAAACAGTCTATTAACTCATGCAAATAGTATCCTGGATTTTGAAACGTGTGTTGGTTTTGTTTCCTATTCTGGTGGGTGCACATGCTTTTTATTGCACCTGTGCATATAAGAGTGCGCAGTGTTCTAAGTGCCATAGCTTGTGGGGGTTGGGGGTTGGATGCTGGGTGAAGCCGGTATAGCTTACAGATGTCTTTAGCCATGTTAAGTTTTGGTTCTAGTGCTGTCTTATCTCTCTCACTGCCTGCGTCTGACCTTGGTGCCTAGTTACTTTTCTCCCCTCAGGAACCGCCAGGCGTTTTTCTGGCGCACTTGTGTGTGCTTGCTGTGATTGGCTCCATCCCATCCCGGGGTGCGCTTTGCATTATCTATAACTTCCCAACTCCCGCCCGGAGGGGCATTACTGACGCAAAGTATGTTCAAGAGACCTGCCTTTACTGATTCCAATAAACAGCTTACTGGTTAAGACTGCGTGTTGGGACTGATTCCTATGAGACTCTGACACAAGGAAAAGCACATTTTCGAAGCTGCGCCACCCACCTGACTCCACCAAGTGGCTGCCACTTTGTTCCAAGGAGCTGGGTTTTCACCCCACGTACAACGAGCTTCCCAGTCCTCAGCCGTGTGAAGGAATTTGCTTAAGGCTGAGCTGGGGGTGTCTGCCTGTCAGGAAAGCACATGCAGCCAAGTTGTGTTGCTGCTCATTCTTCCTGGCCACGGCTGCCGGGAGCCATTTTATTTCCAGACTCACCTCCGTCTCCTTTGCCGTGGCTGAGGCTGAGCCAGATGAGGAGACTTTCCCACCGGGGTGAGACGGTTTTTCCCCAGCAGGGAGTGCTCTGCCGTAAAGGAGATTCATGGGAGAAAGTGACTGACTTTGTTTAATGACTGGCTTTACTGGCCCAGAGCGGAGGGGGCGCGCACTCCCTTTTTTTTGTCCCTGGGATCTTGATTTGTTTCTCTCTCCAATCCTTCCTTGACCCTCGTTTGCCAGTTTTGTCTGTGGTTGGCTTATTTAAAAGGCCAGGCAGGTAATTGTAGGTTTTATTGTGAATAAGGGCATTTGTTCCTTTCCTCCAGGGATCACCGAGAGTTTTACAAACACTTAAGTGAATGTAACCTTGTGGCATTCCGTGAAATCAGCAAGAGTAATTACTCTAAGAAACTAGGGTACCAAAAAAGACGAGAATCACCAGATGGGAGAGAGAAGACCGACTTCAGCCCTGACAAATGCGTCCAAGTTTGGCAACCAGGGAAAAAAAATGCAACATTTATTGTGCCAGTTCTTACGTTTCCTAATTCCGTTTGTCAGTTTGTGTGTGGGGGGGGGGTGTTTGTTGTTTTTATCAGGGGCCAAAGGAGGAGGAGAAGAGGCAAAGCGGGCGTTGCGTTGGGGCAGGGAAGCGAGGAGTGTGGACGAGAGAGAGGCTACCCAGCATTGTGGGTTGGGAGAAACACGCGCTTTGTGCTTGCTAGGATGGTGCAGATTGGGAGACGGGAAGGGGGGAAGGGCAACTCTGGGGCAACACTCCCAGGGGCATAAGAATTTGGGCTGGACCTGGAAAGACTTGGCACCAATGTTCCATCTAAGCTGAGTTGGTGTGAGCTAGCTCACAGATTTTAGTCTCCAGCTCACACATTTTTGTCATAGCTCATGAAGGATGGGGCTCCAGAGCAAATGAATTTATGCAGCAGCCAAATCGCTCGCTCACAACTTGAATGCCAGTAGCTCACAAAGTAGAATTTTTGCTCACAAGACTCCATAGCTTAGAGGGAGCATTGCTTGGCGTGATTAAAGAGTCAGCCTCACGGGGGCTTATTCGAGAGAACTGTGATGTCAGCTAGGCGTGAAAGGGACTCACCTGACCAAACAGTAGCTCCCAAAAGTGCCCCAGGGAACACGGGAGGGATGGAATGGCGCAGAGTGCTTCTAGTGTGAGGGGCAGCGCTGGGTGTGTTGTTTTCCTTCTAGCACAGAGCTATAATCAAGTTTGTGTCCTCCGTTATGAAGATACGGGCTGAGATCATGTCACAGAAGCAGAATCAAAAGAGTTGGAAGGGACCTCCGCGGTCATCTAGTCCAACCCCCCTGCACAATGCAGGACATTCACAAATACCTCCCCCACACACACACCCTCAGTGACCCCTGCTCCACACCCAAAAGATGACAAAACCCTCCAGGATCTCCAGCCAAACTGGCCTGGAGAAAAACTGCTTCCTGACCCCAGAGTGGCAATCAGCATTTCCCTGGGCGGGTAAGAAAGGGCCATGAGGAACCGAGCACTGAGGCAACCCTTCCTGCCCTCCCTTCTCGTGATCTGCCTGAGTTCACAGAATCCATGTTGCTGCCAGGTGGCCATCCAGCCTCTGCTTGGAAACCTCCAAAGGAGGAGAGCCCCCCACCCCCTCCCGAGGAAGCCTGTCCCACTGAAGAACCGCTCTGCCTGTCAGGAAGTTCTTCCTAAGAGAGCCAGTTTGGTGTCGTGGTAAAGTGCGCAGACTCTAATCTGGGAGAACCGGGTTTGATTCCCCACTCCTCCACATGCACCTGGCTGGATGACCTTGGGCAAGCCGTAGCTCTGTACCAGCTGTTCTCTCAAGGACAATTGTCTCAGAGCTCTCTCAGCCCCACCTACCTCACAGGGTGTCTGTTGTGGGGAGGGGAGGGGAAAGGAGTTTGTAAGCCGCTCTGAGACTCTTAAGTGAGTGAAGGGCGGGATATAATCCAGTCTCTTCTCTTCTTCTTCTAATGTCCTGTTTATAATTTTTTTGAAGGAGTGGCCTGGACTGTGAGGCGACAGTGAAAGTTCAAAAGACCTCTCCTGCTAACACTCCTCAATCTCCCGTGGGGCCTGGATGAGGCTTCCAGAGAAGCAGGACGGAACGTCTTACGTTGGCCCTGCCTCGCGGCAGCTCTCCATAGCCCACCTGTTCTGTTCCACTGTTGCTGTACTTTGAGATAACAGCCAGTGCCCATCCTGCCATTCTCGGTCCTAAGTCAATATTAGGAGGAGGGGGTGATGCCTTGTCTGTGAGCTGTTTATGACTCGAGGAGGCAGGCAGGCACTGGAAACCCTGTCCCCTTCTGTCCTTCCGCTGGCCCCCAAGAATTGCCCCTTTGCCTGGGCATGCTTGTGCTCTTCTCAAATTGGACTTTTAAGGGGGGGGGGACCTCTGCAGGGTATATCCTAAAAAACCTGAAGGGTTGTTCATGGCTAAAGATGACCGGCCTCGGGTGGACCTTCACTGCGCAGCCATCCTTGGCATGCCTGCTCTGGTGTTGCTCCAGGGAAAGGATTTCAGAGTCAGGGCTGAGAAAGAGCAGGGGATCCACAGCCAATTAGAATAGATCACATTGTGCTAGAAAAGACCGCCAAGGCAACTTGACGTGTTAACATATTTAGGACAGTGGCACACAGACTTCAAGTACAGAAGGTGCTGGTGATGGGTTCTTGGGGGAGACCATACCTGAGTCATTGAAGAACCACAGCATCTGGCTCAATGGATCTGTTCTGGTTAGGAGCGTGGACTCTTAATCTGGGAGAACCAGGTTTGATTCCCCACTCCTCTACATGCAGCTGCTGGGTGGCCTTGGGCAAGCCACAGTTCTCTCAGAGCAGTTCCCAAAAGAGCTCTCTCAGCCCCACCTACGTCACAGGGTGTCTGTGGTGGGGAGGGGAAGGGAAGGAGATTGTAAGCTGCTCTGAGACTTTGAGTGAAGGGCAGGGTATAAATCCAATCTCCTCCTGCTCCTCCTCTGACACTTCTGTATGTTCCTAAAAGTGTGTGAACCTCTTGGCTGAGTTGTCTTTTGCTTATCTTTTAGGGCCACCTCTTCATCGTCCAGTATAATGATGGGAATACCGAGGTCGTCTCCATGTGGGTGTGCCGGATGTTGGAAGAGAGGCGTGCGCAGCAGCAGCAGCAGCAGGGATCGCAGTGAACAGGGGAAATGCAAAAAGTCCCGGTGACGGAGACTGGCGCTAGCCAAAGTCCACAAGGACGATAATACTTCGGTGGGAGACCTCGCCCGTTAATGATGTGTCCAAAGATAGCTTTTGGGTCCATGTGGCAGCTGCTCTTTATTCTGCGATGGTTCTTCTACGGACTCGCTCAAACCTGCCTTGATAACGGGCCGTCACACCACAGGCTGCAACCTTAAGACGATATTATTATTATATATTTTATTAAACTTCCTGTATATTTCTTGGATTCAGAGTATTTTATACACTTTTTTTTTGGTTATTTTAATAGCTTAAACAAGTTTGAGGGCAGCGCAGATCAATCCCTGCCTATTAATTTAAAATTTATTTTTGAACTGTGGACTGAAGGATGCTTTGGCGTTTCATTTTAGATGTCGGCATAAAATGAAAATTGGCCAGGTGTACAAAATATGACAACAGCGATCTTGAAAGAATAAATACTGTCACCAGTACACAGTCAACAGGGACGGGTGTTACGTTTTTCTTCAGTGCATGTTGTTAATCCAAGCAGGATAGGAAGCCAAAACAGCCAGTGTTTCTGATCTGTAACCACCTTGCCATTCCCTTGATGCCGACACCTAGCCCGCACTGTTTCCAGCAAAATGTCCCAAGTCTGTTTGCTCAGCAGGTCACGTGAACACATGAAGCTGCCTTCTACAAAATCAGGCCATCAGTCCATCAAGGTCAATATTTAATATGTTATCGAAGGCTGTCACGGCCGGAGTTCATTAGTTGTTGTAGATTTTCCAGGCTGTGTGGCCATGGTCTTGGCACTGCAGTACCTAATGTTTTGCCAGCAGCTGTGACTGGCATCCTCAGAGGTATAGCACAGAAAGACGGAGTACTCTGTGTGTCAATGTGAGAAGAAGAAAAATGGTAGGCAGGTTACTTATATCCAGTCCTGAAAAACACAAAATGCTTTACATCTTACAACAGCACTACAGAGAAGATTAGAATTTTAGTAGCCACTCCATATGCAAAAGAAACTCCTCAGGAAAACTCAGTTAGCATGTCGCAGCCTGGGGAACTCCTACAAGATAATGACTCAGCCCTACCCCACCTTCCTGAGTAGATATAAATTACCTACCTACCATTTTTCTTCTTCTCACATTGACACAGAGAGTACTCCATCTTTCTGTGTTATACCTCTGAGGATGCCAGTCACAGCTGCTGGTGAAACGTCAGGTACGACAATGCCAAGACCACGGCCAGACAGCCCAGGAAATCTACAACAACTAAAGGTCAGTATTGTCTGCTCAGACTGGCAGCAGCTCTCCAGGGTCTCAGGCTGAGGTCTTTCACATCATCTTCTGCCTGATCCTTTTTAATGGAGATGCCGGGGATTGAACCTGGGACCTTCTGCCTGCAAAGCAGATGCTCTTCCATTGAACCATGACCCCTCCCCATAGTTCTCCAAGGTCTCAGGCAGAGGTCTTTCCCATCGCCTCCTGCCTGGTCCTTTCAACTGGAGATGCCGGGGATTGAACTTGGGACCTTCTGCATGCCAGGCAGAGGCTCTGCCTCTGAGCCACCACCACCACCACCCCAACATGCACACATGGGGTATATCTGCACATCCCACCCTTCCTGCCCACACTGCAAAGGACGGAATTCTCAACTTTGCACAGAGATGCATTCCGCGTGGGAGCCCACTGCCCCCGTGCTGGAGGTCCTTGTGCCCCGACTACAGTCCTCAGGCAGCCATCTCTTCGCCATCCCCCCACTTAGGGTGGCTTGTCTGTCCTCAGCCAGAGCCCCCGGGGCCTTTTCCATCATGGCCCCGGCTCTGTGGGAGGGGCTCCCTGAAGGGGTGAGCCAGGCCCCCTCCTTGGAGACCTTGAGGCATTCCGCGGCCTGTGGTTTTGCTGGGGCTTTTAAGAGGGGGAGGGGTTGAGGCTTGACATTTTGTCTTTGGTTTTAGGTCGGGATGTCTTAGCTTCTGTTGTAAGCTCCCTTAAACCCAGAGGAGAAAGGCAGGATATAAATGTTTTATTGGAAGAGTAGTAGTAGTAGAAGAAGAAGAATATTGGATTTGTACCCCACCCTTCACTCGGAACAGCTTACAATCTCCTTCCCTTTCCCCTCCCCACAACAGGCACCCTGTGAGGTAGGTGGGGCTGAGAGAGCTCTCTCGAGGACTGCTCCTGAGAGAACAGCTCTGAGAGAAGTTGTGACTGACCCAAGGTCACCCAGCTGGCTGCATGTGGAGGAGGAGTGGGGAACCAAACCCAGTTCTCCAGATTAGAATGCGCCACTCTTAACCACTACACCAAACTGGTTCATTCTTTCCTTCAGTTGGCTCATACCTTCCTTCAGTGTGCCGCATGGGCAGCTATTCACACTGTGGCTACCACACGAGGGTAGCTTGAAATGCCCCCTTAACGTAGCTACTTACCACAGCGAGCCTTTTGTGAGCTGCTGTGCAGAGGCACACTTCTGTCTCCCTCTCTGGTAACGGTTTTCGACTGCCAAGAGGTGATGAGGTGGTATGTGGAGGATGTATCTTGAGGAATGTGACTCCAAAGCTGGGGGGCTCCACACTTTCCAGACAAATTTGGAACTTGGGGGTAGGCCAGTGTGCCCTACCACAAAATGGCAGCCGTGGAAGCAAGGGTAGTCATAAAATGGCTGCCAGGTGGAGTGGGGTTATCACCAGGGGTCATTTTGTAGAAAAAGAGGTGCAGGAGCTCATTAGCATAACTCATTTGCATATGCCACACCCCCTAACATACCGAAAGTGTGTCAGAAGGCAACACCCAACCCTCATCCTCCCCTCCACAGGTGAGTGAAACTGACCTGCTCTTCCTCCATTCCCTTCCCCATCCAATACTTTGTGCAATAAAAATAAGCGTAAAGAACACACCCTCATTCTCTTCCTGCTCCCTTGAAACCACCAGGTTTCAAGTAGACTTGAGATACCCAGGACATGTGCACCACCCATCCCTTCCCCTTGCCCTCCCCACAACAAGACACCCTGTGAGGTAGGTGGGGCTGAGAGAGGTCTTTTGAGAACTGCTCATGAGAGAACAGCTCTGAGAGAACTTGTGACTGGCCCAAGGTCACGCCAGCAGCTGCATGTGGAGGAGGGGGGAATCAAACCCGGTTCTCCCAGATTAGAGTCCAACTCCTGACCACTACACCAAACTGATAAGGTGGAAGCTGCTGAAGGGTTGGTGAAATTTCTCCAGTACTTATGTGCCATGTGCCCAGATAAAAAATGGTATGCTTAGAAAATGTAAATGCCACCTTTTTTTTTAATATAAATTTTTATTGATTTTTCCTATATCTACAACTAATACGCTACAATCTAAGCTACATATACCTTATACAGAGAGTACTTTATCATTTGCTTAATACTACCATGTTACATAATATAATTATGAAGCATTTAGAACCTTGGATAAATTTCAATTATTTTGTTACTGCTACTATAAAAATTATCAAAACTATTTGGCAGGCACGCCCACCTAGAGAAATACGGTTAATTAAACAATTTATAATACATAGGTGCAATGCTTAATAAAACAGTTTAATCACTATTTCTTCTTTCGTCCTCTTCTTGTCTTAACAGTCTCATCTACTTTTGGAGCTGCTGCTCCTTTTTCCGAGTCAGACACTTCTTCTTCACTCTTTGAGCTATCAAATCCATACATGCTTTCTTGCGAGGCCAGTGAACCATCTGAGTCTCTCCCAGTTTTCTTTTCTTTGCTTTTTTCCAGAAATTTTTCCGCTTGTTGAACAGAGTCAATCTTATACTTCTTATCTTTGATGCTGAAGCATAGTCCTTCTGGAGTATTCCAGCGATAGATGATAGACTCAGACTGGAGCCAAGATGTCAATTTTCCATAGGCTTTTGTTCTTTTCCTTATTTCAAATGGGATATCCTTCATCACTTTTACTTCTTCTCCCAGGATCTTCAGAGCTGCTTTGTTTGTGGTCCTAAGCACCACGTCTCTTGTAGATTTTTTGGAGAACCTTATCATAATTTCACCAGGCAGGCTTTTCTTTTTAGTATAATCTGGATAGGTTCTGTAAACCATATCCATATAGCTTTTTATATCCGCTGCTTTCATGCCTGTCACTGGTTCAAGTGCTTCACTTAGCAAATTTTTAAGGTCTTCTCCTGTGTTTTCTGGCACATTCTGAAGTTTTAGGAAAAAATTCGATCTTTCCATTTGTAATTTCAAAAGCTGATCATGGTGGAAGGCCTTTTCCTTCTCTGCCTTTTGTAGTCTTGAGTCTTGGTTTTTTACTGAAGTTTTTACTTCCAGAAGTTCTCGCTGCAGCTTCTCTGTGGTTTTATTCGACTCTTTTAGTTCTAACTGCATTTTGTCCATCTTCACGTTGAGAGCTGTCATTTGGTCCACTAGAGGTCGCAATAACGAGGAGAACACCGCGCTCATCTCTGTGGTATCAACCTTTGCACTCGTAGCTGTACTTCCTAGTTTGGGGGAAGGTTTCGGTTTCCCCGCCATTGTTGAGGCTGCGCTCTTTGTTTATAGATAGATAAGATGAACAAAAGGAGCAAATTTTCGAACAGCACTTATGTCCTTTTAAAGTTTATATCTCCAAGTGAGCGATGCTGCCATCTAGCAAGGCGGATGGGCTTTTATTCATGCAGTAACGCCACGTGAAGAGTCTGGTAAGTACCCCAGTCCCGGAGAGGGGGGGGGTTTCACTCCTCCCGCCGTCTTCCCGCTGTATTCTGCTTTTCTTACTTCAGACTGACGTTTTCTCCATGCGTAACTGTCAGTTCCAGCCTCATTGCTTCGCACTCTCTGCTGCTTCACGGATTTGCGCTTTCAGCCATACGGCTCCCACGGCGGGGGAACCTATGGGGGTGATGAAAAGGGATCTCGATCCCTCGATCGCCACCGTAGGGAGAGATCGCCTTCGTGCCACCCCAGGCAGAGCCCCCTCACTGGGGTCTCTGGGGGCTCGGCACCAGTCCAGAGCCCCTTCTTCCTGCCGGGTACGGATCGCGCTCCCCGCAGTTGCGGAGGAGCACGTCCGCCATTATCGCAAGTCTTGCCGGAAGTCCAGAAAATTTATATGCCACCTTGAGCAAGTCTCTGGAAAAGCAGCACACAGTCATAAAGGAACAATGATAAAATTATCAATATTAAAACAAAACATTAAAAGCAATAAAAGACCCTAGCAGGGCTTTCCCCGGGGCGCTGCGCCTCTGCACTGCTCGGGGAAGCTGAGGAGGGGGCGGGGCTTGGTCATGTGCCCGCCCCCTGGGCTCCTCACTCCCGGAGCTGTGCTCCTGTGCGCTCCCGCTCCAACGGACCCCTGGTTATCACAGAATGTCAGCAGGTCCCCGGCTGAATATCTGACAGCAGAAGCCATGGTTCATTGTACAGAGACATGAGAAGAGATGGTAGCCCCGAGCCAATTTAGGCAGCAGCCTCACCAGTGGGACTGCGTCCAAATCGGCACTCCCTGCAGACACCCAGGGAGTTCTTCCTCAGATGTTCCAAAGTGCCTCTCGCACCGAGGCTTCAGTTTCGGGAGAAGAGTGAGGGTTCGCACCCTTTCTTAGCCACAGGTGAGAAGCCGCCATGCCCAGATACCTCTTTATGGCCAAGCCGAGGAGGGTCCATAGCTATGACGCACCTGCTGAGGAAGTCTCTGTCAGCCAGTAAGGAGTGACCCAAAGGTCCCTGGGGGAGCGTGTTGGGGGGGGGGGAGGTGGTGCTATGCAAGACCCATCGGGATTGTTCCCCAAGGAGCGAAGCAGATGCAGGGGAGTCCATTGGCAGGCACTGTAGCATCCTCGTTTGGGGATCAGTGCTCTAAAGCACAGGCCGGGTCCAAATGGAAGCTTTCCCTGACACCCCATCCTAAACCATGTTTATTATTTTCTGTGGCCCACACACTGAAGTCTTTAGAGTTGGTAGCCGTTTGGGAAATGAATGATAAGCACCCTTAGTTACGGGTCTCTTTTGCCTCGTCTGGTTTTCCTGTTGTTTTGTAGCTAGGTTTTTGTTTTTGTTTTTGCATTAGAACGGGGGTCCCCGGCGGGGTACCCATAGGTGCCATAGGGCCTGACCACTTTTCCTGGTGCCCACCAAGGGCTTTTAGCAAGTGGCCGGGGCTTTTTGCCCAGCAGGCCTTCTGATTGGCTGTGCACATGAAAAGGTGCCCTGTTAAACTGTGTGCAGACCTGAGCTTGGTTTGCCTTGGGGTGCGGCTGGACTCCAGCTTCATTCTCACACCTCTTTGACGTGCCAGTTTCCAGCCATCCATTGGCCTTACCGGCCCCCCAATCCAGTTTCAGCTCTGCAGATGCATCTTGGCTCTGAGTGGCCCCTCCTCGTGGCTGCCCCCCCACCCTCTTTTGTCCTGCAAGTAACCTCTGAGGAGATCTTATGCCATTTGCCTGAAGAAGTGTGCTTTGCCCACGAAAGCTTACACTTCGAATAAAACTTTGCTGGTCTTCAAAGTGCCCCTGGACTCAAACTTTGTTCTGCTGCTTCAGACCAGCACGGCTGCCCAACTGAATGTTACTATAAGACTTATGCGTAATCTCATTCCCTGACATTTTGTAGTTAGCTCCACCTCCTGCAGCAGCCATTTTGTCATGGCGCCCGCCCACCACCACCCTGTCTCAGAATCCCGAAGGCTTAAAAAAGTTGGGGACCACTGTGTTAGAATATAGTATTTACAAGATCTCCGTTTCTTTATTACTCGGTGCAAACAGGTTCTTCGGAAGGCTGCCAAATTCAGTACGTCTGTGGAGTGCAGTGTCACTAAAAACCCGAAGAAGGTCATAAAATACCAGGGAGTTCACAAGCCCTGTGTCATGAGAAATCTCTGCCAAACGATTACAAATCCTAAGTGTTACTTCAGAGGTAGGCTGGAAAATACCTTCCTTGGAGGGATCATCAATCTTCTAGTGAAGGATAGAGATTGCAGGCATGAACTTATAGGCTAAAGTTTGTCTTAATTGCTCCAGTGTCACAACCTCTCTGGCAGATAACGGGACAATGAATGACTCAATGTGACCACTAGCTGGAGGTGCTTTTTCTAAAAGTGAGACAAATTTATTTTCCTTTCAGCCGCCTGGGCCTACCCAGCGTTTTCATTTATTTATCTCCTCCCGTTTTGCATAAACTTTTCCCTGCATCAAACATCTTAAAATTAGTTTAAAAGCTCCATCAGAAGAATTTGCTCTCTTTTTTCCTTCTGTCATTTGCATCTGCTAGCCAAAAGGATCGTACAATTTTGGTCCTCCTAGGAAGGGGATTCCATTTATCAGCCACAGAGCAAGATTGACCAAGATGGCTAAT
The DNA here is from genome assembly GCA_029233225.1 of Lepidodactylus listeri. Taxonomy (NCBI): domain Eukaryota; kingdom Metazoa; phylum Chordata; class Lepidosauria; order Squamata; family Gekkonidae; genus Lepidodactylus; species Lepidodactylus listeri. The sequence continues at coordinate 4,033,835 of JARCFY010000021.1, read as the reverse complement.
TGGTGGTCTGCGCAGGTTTTAAGTGATGGAGAGCAAACGTCCTCTGCAAGAGGCAATTAGCAACTTTAGAGTAAAGAGGGTGGAGTGGTTACAAACGACCTGTTGGATTTGAGAGTAATTAGTCATTTAGTCATTCACTAAGTCTGCATTAACCCTTCAGAAACTGTGCAAAAATTGATGCACCCCCACACAAAGAGATTTGAATTAGTCGGGCACGTGCTTGAAACAATTGCTGAGTACCACGTAGATTTGATACATCCCCCGCATTTATCACATGGAAATTTGGAGGTAACAGGGAATGCAGTGGACATAAATCCCAGTTTTTCTCCTCCAAAAAGACTCTGGTTATCTTTGCCAGGCTGTCTCCCACCTGGGCACCTCTCAAGACCTGCTTAGCTTCAGCAATAGAACGACTTAAATGTTGTGGGAGCACCCTCTGGACCCTGCGCTGTCCAAGTGAACAGGAGAGGATACTGTTGGCACCAACTGTCTGGAGGAACCGGAGGAAGCTAATTTCACTGCTTCTCTAGATCCGCTGTACACAACACAGATCAGAACAGCCCCTTTGAGGTTCCTCCCCCGATCTTAAGTGAAACGTGTCGCTTAGGAATGTGTGGGCCAAAGGCGCTTCGAGACTTTATGCTTTTAAATTTACTCAAAGGGAAGGAGAACAAAGAAGAAATTAGCTTTCGGTGACCTAGAATCACCATCAAGGAAATCTCAAAGTGCTTTGGATGTCTAAGGATAAAAAAGGAAGAACAGCTCCTGTTAGATTAGACGGGGAATCAGCTCAGCATAGAAAAGGGCTAGATTCAGCCACTCCTGAAAAATGGCCCAGACTCTCAAGTACCTCCATAATTTTCTTCCTGTTCCTTGGTTGTGGCATAGGAGTTGCCATGCCGTTTGGGAGAGCCATGGCATACCACTCTCTGTATGGCATATCACTGCCAGTTAGGGATGCCTTCACGCATGCACGCACCCCAGTTCAGCTTGTGGCCTGTTCACTAGTTACAAAGAGAGACCTGATTTATTGACAATCAGTTTAATAGCTCCTTGATCTGATCAGCAGGCTGTTTCACCATATTCCTCACTAATCGCGCAATGTAGCAGAATCAGCTTCTCACGTATGCACAGTCTCACAGCCTGACTGAGTATTACCAGCCTCACCATCCTGGCCGCAAAACTGCTGTGCTTAGGAGACAATTGTTTAAATAAACCACTCACAGATCTCATCAATCAGTCATCAATAAAAGCTGTGCTTTAATAAAATTCTGCCTTTTTGTGTTTGTCCAGGAAGTAGGCCCTTGTCATGATGCTAATGGCTATTTATTTTGAAACAGCAGCATATTTGTGCACACAGTTTTAGCGCAAAGCGGTGCAGAAGATGCACTCACAGCTGCTAGCCATGAAGAAGAAGAAGAGAAGAAGAGATTGGATTTATACCCCGCCCTTCACTCACTTGGAGTCTCAGAGCGGCTTCCAGTCTCCTTTCCCTTCCCCTCCCCACAACAGACACCCTGTGAGGTAGGTGGGGCCGAGAGAGCTCTGACAGAGCTATGGCTTGCCCAAGGTCATCCAGCCAGGTGCAAGTGGAGGAGTGGGGAATCAAACCCGGTTCTCCCAGATTAGAGTCCGCACACTTAACCTCTACACCAAACTGGCTCTCCCAACAGACTGAGCACTGAACCCAACAGACTGAGCATTGAACTCATAGCTGATCACATTTTGAACTTTGTGAGTTTGACAGTCCAACATGGTAGCAGCAAAATTCTTGGCATCCCCACTCCCTGTCAAGCTGCCACCACCTGGAATCATTTCCCAACAGTTTCTGTACAACTGTTGTAACGCGTAGCTAAGAAACGAAGAACTGCAGGAAGGCCATACCACATGTAAATACACAGTACATACAAGCATAGAGTAAAACTCTGAAACGTATTCCTGACTTTATGGATGCATCACCCAAAAAACCCCTTTGTGCATTTAAAAAGCAGGAATAATAATAAAAAATAGTGTACATATATAAATAAGTACAAAAATAGCCCTTTATTTACAAAGCATGGGAAAAAGATTGAATGTGTTTCGACAATAGTCTTCCTCAGTGGTCATAAAATATATAACATGCAGTGATAAAACATCTCAAAAGTGGAAAGAATGAATAGTAAACAGCTGCAGCTGGTCTGTGCTTAATGTTAAAACTTCATTCTAGAAGCTTATATATAGTATAGCAAGTTGCTTCAACAGGAGCAAAAAAATATTATGCAGTGTATAAGCTTCCAGGTTGTCGAAACATGTTTGGTCTTTTATTGATGTATGCAGGTTTTGCTGCAATTCTTGATTTTGATTTCTCTTGCGGCTGTTCCCTTTTTGAGTAGGTAAAGGTTTCCCTTGCTCAAAAGCTAGTCAAATCCGGCTCTAGGGGGGCGGTGCTCATCTCTGTTTCCAAGCTGAAGAGCCAGCGCTGTCTGAAGACTTTTCCGTGGTCATGTGGCCGGCATGACTAGACACTGAGGCACATGGAACGCTGTTCCCTTCCCACCGAAGTGGTACCTATTTCTCTACTTGCAATTTCTTGCTTTCGAACTGCTAGGCTGGCAGGAGCTGGGGCCAGAGACGGGAGCTCACTCCGGCACACGGCACTCGGGTCTCAAACTGCCGAACTACCGATCTTTTGGTCTCCAACTGAGTGGCCCCATGTAATGTGTAGCTATCTATAATTAGTATGCACTTGGGGGGGGACTATAAAAATAGCAAGTGGCGCTGTGTTGATGGTTCATGTGCAGGTGTGGCAACAGAGAGCAAGAACAGATATCCATACAATTCTGGGGGAAGCCATGCTGGATGACCCCCATGTCTGCCATGTGCTAAGTTTGCTTGTTGCATCCTTGCCCCCCCCCCATTGCCACTGGCCGGGGTCAACCCCTCAGGCCTGTCCAGTGGCAGGACAGGAGGATGGACCTGGCAAGACAACTTCCTTGGTGCTGGCTGGGTCCAACCCTAGCCATTCCTGCAGCACCATCAGGACTGACGGGGCCACCAGTGGCTCTGTGTGAACTTTCCCACTAAGGTAATGGGCCAAACCACCTCTGGCCAAAAGAGAGGCAGCCAAGCGGTGTCAAGCGGCATCTATTTGAGCTTCAGATGGCTTTGTACCTGGAAGGGTTGAGTTGAAAGATGACCATGCCTTAATCCTGCACTCTCCAGTTCTGCCCCAGAAATCTCACCAACTTCACTGTAGCCGTAGTTTCAGCTCTGTCTCCAGTTATTACCAGTTTGGACCCTTCCACAGTCTTAAATTGTATCTGGCCATATAGCTGAAAATCACTGACCAGCTCCTGCAGAATCTGTAATGCCCCAGCCCCTCCTTTTTGGAGTTCACCTGCCCTGTTTGTCTTCCATATTCTCGTTTGGGAAGAGAGATCTCTCCTCTTTTCAGCGTGTTTTAAGACCATGTGAGGTTCTTCCTTCATCGCACCTGTAACCACAGCAAATGCTCTCTTGAGTAGTACTGGTGTAGCCAGTTTAGTGAGGTGGTTAGGAGCGCGGATTCTAATCTGGGAAAACCGGGTTTGATTCCCCACTCCTCCACATTGCAGCTGCTGGTGTGACATTGGGTCGGTCAGTCACAAGTTCTTTCAGAGCTGTTCTCTCAAGGGCAGTCCTCAAAAGAGCTCTCTCAGCCCCAGCTACCTCACAGGGTGTCTGCTGTGGGGAGAGGAAGGGAAGGAGATTGTAAGCCACTCTTAAGACTCCTTCGGGTAGTGAAGGGCAGGGTATAAATCCCATCTCTTCTTTGTCTTCTTCCCTTCATTGTTTTGTACAAAATATATCCAAGAGGACCAGGAGGTGGCCCTCGAACTTTACTGAGAATCTTGCCCTGCTCCCTTTTATCCCTTACCAGTGCTCCCTCTAATCTGAGTCAGTGTAAACTAGCTCACGGTTTTTTAGCCTCCGGCCCACAGATTTTTGCCTTAGCTCAGTAAGGATGGCTCCACAGCAAACTCATTTCTGCCGCAGCCAAATCACTCGCTCACAACTTGAATGCCAGTAGCTCACAAAGTAGAATTTTTGCTCATAAGATTCCATAGCTTAGAGGGAGCATTGGCCCCTGCCCGAGACATCCCCCAGCCTTTTTGAACCTGCAGACACCTCTGGAATTGTGGCACAATGTGGTGGGTGCAGCCACAAAATGGCTGCTATAAATGGCTGTCGCAGGAGGCGGGGCCTGCGAGGAAATGGCTTCAGTCGCACAATGAGGATCCTTGGGCTGTGCTGGCAGCTGCTGCCAAGGCAACATTTTAAAAACCCTGTGCAGCCAATCAAATATCCAATGGCCAATCAGAAGGCTTGCTGGGCAAAAGCCCCACCTGGCCCCGCCCACTTTCTAAAAACACTTGGTGGGGCCTCAGGAAAGGTGTTGACCCAAGTCAGCGTCCCCTGCTCTACCCCACCAAAACATGAAATGGAATTCCTGCTAGTCATCCCAACACTTCTGTGGATCAGTGGGTTATACACGGGAAGAGACCTACCCTTTCCCATTTAAACTTGTAGCAAATTATATCTTTGCATCTCTAAATATTTCACAGTTTTAAATATGGTTTTATGGCCCCCGTCTTAAGCCGTTGCCCCAAATAACCAATCTGGAGAATAGGCTAGCAGGAAAAGAGGGATAATCAGCCTCAAATTTAATCTGTAATGCCCTGAAATGGATAGCCCAGTCAAGCCCAATCTCATCAGATCTCGGAAGCCCAGCAGGGCAGACCTGGCAAGTATTTGGATGGGAGACCTCCAGAGAATACCCGGGCCGGGAGGCCAGAGGCAGGCTATCAAGCTACTTCTCTGAACATCCTCCATGCCCCAGTAGGAGTTGCCAGAGGTCGCCATGACTTCCAGGCACAGGCGCGCGCACACACAAAATGCAAAAATATATTTAAAAATTTAATCTGTAATAAAACCAGCTGTCACTCTAAATCACTTGCATGGATTAGAATTCCCATTTCTCCCTTAGCCATGCACTGAATGAATGGCAGCCCACCCAATCGCCTTCTTTAATCTTACAAGGGTGATCTTGTCTATCTCAATGCTCGTTCAGACTATCAGTGGAACCGCTCCAAACACCAGGTGTGTTTTCGATTGGAATCAGACTGGGAGAGTTTTGTCTGCCTTCCAAACGTGTTGAAGTTTGGCAGGATATTTTTTTAGACTTGCTCCCAAGAAAGACATTCTGGTGTGTTTTTTTTTAAAAGGCCGTTGTCTCTCCCCTGTAGCCCCCAAGTGCTTGCAATTTAGCCGCCTTGTTTTCAAGAGCAGGGTTCAGAGGGGGGGGATTGGTTTCTTGCCTTCTTTTTTTTCTCCCCGAGCACCCTGCTGTCAGTTCGCCAAGGGCAAAGCGTCATTCTTTGTTTTCTCTACAGCAGCTTGAAAAAGCTCTCTTGGTGTGTGGATTTATTGGCAAAGAAAACAGTTCATGGAGGCTCAAAGTGTGGCTTCCAAAGACAAAAGCAAAACCCCGAACTCCTCCAGCTGGGGCCAAAAAAACTCCTCCTGCGCGTCAGTTTACATAGGACATTAAACCATGTCACAAGGGCAGCTATGGCTTGATAGTCTGAATTAATCCAGATAAGGGGTTGGATCCAGCCAGCTTTCCCACTGGCGAAAAAGGAACAAAGGGTCCCGTTGACAGCCCAAAAATGCCACATTGGGGACCATGAGGCCTCTATGGACAAAAATCCATGTGGGAAGAGAGGAATTGGGTCTCCCAGCTTTCCACAAACTATGCAAAACTGTATTACTCATGAGGGCTTTTCTACACAGCCAATAGGGTAGCACTGCTACAGAATAATTAGCAAAGCTGCTTGCATGAACTATTAGGGATGGCAGTCTATACTACCATTTATACTTTGCTGTAAATTGGATCCTATTGAGTAATTTTTTATCGTTGAATATATCATGTTAACTCATATATCATGTTAACTCATTTCTGCAGCAGCCAAATCGCTCACTCACGACTTTAATGCCAGCAGCTCACAAAGTAGAACTTTTGCTCACAAGATTCCACGGCTTAGAGGGAGCATTGATGTCAACCCTTGTGGTTTGCTTCAGTTCTGTTTTTGTAGACTTCTGGCTGGTTCTACAACCCAAATCTGCCTGGAGTCCAAGGGAGAAAGGGAAACTATAAATAATGTGGTTAGGTGGGTGGATAGGTTGACAAATAGCTAAATTGGCAGAACTGAGTGGAAAAACTGGTTGGAGCCAGTGTTCCCTCTAAGGCGAGTTAGTGTGAGCTGGCTTACAGTTTTTTAGCCTCCAGCTCACAGATTTTTGCCTTAGCTCAGGAAGGACAGCTCCAGAGCAAACTAATTCCTGCAGCAGCCAAATCGCTCGCTCACAACTTCAATGCCAGTAGCTCACAAAGTAGAATTTTTGCTCACGAGACTCCACACCTTTAGAGGGAGCATTGGGGAGCCACCCCCAAATTTAGCATCCCTACACTGCTTGTGCCCAAAGGCTTCTGTTACTTCAAGACTATTCTTCCATTTGTGCTTAAAATGGGAGAACAACCACTGGGACTCCCGGCACTGGCCTTTGTGGCGCTGACTGGGTATTTTCTGCCTCCTCCTGCAACTGATTGGCAAAGGCCATGCTCGGAACTGAGCAGTTTTGGAAAAGGAGAGCAAAAATTATTGGCCCCTGGGCTTGCTGTGAGGGCGGCAAAGGGCTCTTGAATGTCTTTCTCCCGGCCACAAACAGCGCCACCTTGAGGCGCCTCAGCTATGTCTGGACTGGTGCTCAGAAGCAAACAGCTGAGGGGCAAAGTAACAGCAAGGATTCACAAAGACTCTTGTTCACGAGGGTCAAGTTGAATAGTCTTTTGCGGGGGAGGGGGGGAGGGAGAAAACACTTGGTGGAGGGGCATAACTGATTAGGGGCAGGGCCGGGAGCTGGAGTGAGCCTGTCCCTGCCATAAAGATTATCATTTGTCAAAGGGAAGGTAGTAATTTCAGGACATAGGTTGAAACATATGGACCAAGTCGCTGTGACTCTTCTTAACTTCTTGATTGTGGGTATGTGACAAGGCGATGTCAGAGGACACATCTCCAGAGGGGGTGGGGCGGAGATACTGGAATCCCTCCTTGGCCAATAACAGTGGACAGCTCAGTTGACGGATGCAATGGGGAAGGGACCCACGCACAAAGAGAAGAGATGATTTGCCCCTTACTTCTAAATATTTATTGATTTGATTTGATTTACTGGGTTTTTTCCCCCACCCTTCCCTGTGTGTGGGGTCCAGTAAAATAAATAGTAACAATAAATAGTAAAATATGCTGAATTTTCCTCATTCGGCAAAAAAAAAATCTGTGCTGCCTCTGCCGTCACTAATTGAACAAAACTAATTGAACAAAACTTTATTCATGTGATCCTTAGAACCTTGATCTTGACTTTTAATACACACACACACAAACGTGTGTGTTTGTGGCTTCCAAAATTCACCCAATAATGTAAAACTAAACAATTTTTGCAAATCTTAAGAATACACACATGAGTACGTGAAGAAGCTGCCTTACACAGAATCCCCCAGTCCTTCGAGGTCAGCCTTGTCTACTCAGACTGGCAGCAACTCTCCAGGGTCTCAGGCAGAGAGAGGTCTTTCCCATCACCTCCTGCCTGGTCCTTTTAACTGGAGATGCCGGGGACTGAACCTGGGACCTCCTGCATGCCAAGCAGATGCTCTGCCACTGAGCCACAGCCCCTCTTTACAGCTCTCCAGGGTCTCAGGCGGAGGTCTTTCCCATCACCTCCTGCCTGGTCCTTTTAACTGGAGATGCCGGGGACTGAACCTGGGACCTCCTGCATGCCAAGCAGATGCTCTGCCACTGAGCCACAGCCCCTCTTTACAGCTCTCCAGGGTCTCAGGAGGAGGTCTTTCCCATCACCTCCTGCCTGGTCCTTTTGAACTGGAGATGCTGGGGACTGAACCTGGGACCTCCTGCATGCCAAGCAGATGCTCTTCCACTGAGCCACAGCCCCTCTTTACAGCTCTCCAGGGTCTCAGGCGGAGGTCTTTCCCATCACCTCCTGCCTGGTCCTTTTGAACTGGAGATGCTGGGGACTGAACCTGGGACCTCCTGCATGCCAAGCAGATGCTCTTCCACTGAGCCACAGCCCCTCTTTACAGCTCTCCAGGGTCTCAGGCGGAGGTCTTTCCCATCACCTCCTGCCTGGTCCTTTTCAACTGGAGATGCCGGGGATTGAACCTGGGACCTTCTGCATACAATCTGCATGGAATCTCTTCTGGAGAACCAGGTTTGATTCTGCCCTCCTCTTCCACATGAAGCCTGCTAGGTGACCCCAGGCCAGTCACAGTTCTCTCAGAACTCTCTCAGCCCCGCCTACCTCACAACGTGCCTGTTGTGGGGAGAGGAAGGGAAAGGCGATTGTAAGCCGCTTTGAAACTCCTTAAGGTAGAGAAAAGAGGGGTATAAAAAACCCACTCTTCTTCAAAGCAGATGCTCAGCCCCGAGCCATGGCCCCCTCAGTTGGAGGCAGCTGGTGATCTGCTGCTCTGCCAGGACAAATAACAGCCTCTTCTGGCCAAGAGGCAGACAGGCCCAAACAAAGAAACTGTGGTGTGTAAAAACATAAACATACATAAGAACATAAGAGAAATGTGTTGTGTGGGCATGTGCGCAGGCAGATGACCATGTAAACTGGCAAAACCTTCTCCAAGAGTCATTTTTCCCTTAGCTGCAAGCTGATCTGTCTTTATGACATATTTCATGAGGAGTTTAAAGAAACTCCCTGCAGACATGTATGGTTTTAAAGGCTGCTTTTTAAAGGTTTAAAGGAGGTTTGTTTTTAAACAAAACTACTTTGTATAGCATCAGGGGTGCAACTCCAGTGGTTCAGACCTGGCTTAGCCCGGTGTAGATTTGAGTGGGGGACCTTTGAGAATAGTTAAGATCTAGTTTGGGGATGCTGCTGAATGTGGTTTGGCACAGAATGAGGACAGATAGACTTGGGCTACATTCAAATACTCTTTCCAGGATTCTTTATTACCCCTCTCCAACACATACAAATCATAACCCAGGACAAGTTTGCACATTCACTTCTTATGAGACAGCGGTAAAGCAATAGGTAGTATGACCAAGTCCTTCTTTAGAGTAGAATTGTGTGTCCCTGCACTAAGAGAAGGCCAGGCTGGCCTCAGAAGGCATGATACATTACCGTCCATGGCCAACAACCTAGCCCGAGTGCTAAGACAGCCAGCGGTGGTTACTTACTGATAAACAGACATGGAGATGGGCGACGTGTGCTTAGTTACATTTAGTTGGTGTGAATGTTTTCATTTTTGTCTGTGTGTGTGTGTGAAGTGCTGTCAAGTCCTGACTTACACCAACCCTATGAGTTCATGACCTCCAAAAAGTCCTCTCGGGAACAGCCTTGCTCAGGTCTTGCGAACCTCTGTGGCTTCTTCGATGGAGTCAATCCATCTCATGTTAGCTCTTCCTCTTTTCCTGCCGCCTTCAGCTTTTCCTAGCATTCTTGTCTTTCCCAGCGACCCTTCTCATAATGCGACTGAAGTATGACAGCCTGAGTTTGGTCATTTTAGGGAGAATTCAGGCTTGATTTGATCTGGAACCCATTGGTTTGTCTTTTTGGCGGTCCATGGTATCCACAAAGCTCTCTTCTAACATGTCCGTTGATACTGTAGTATAGGCCTTTTTTATATACTGACTCTCAGAAGTTCCCTGTCCCATAGTTCAGACAAGCTAATTGCCACACAGACAACATTTGTCTCTAAGGGGATGATCAGTGGGACTGCGAGAATTACAGAGTGGGTGTGTGTCGAGTGTTTCGCACACTTCCAGTGCAAGATATATGACTATTGTTATATAATGTGTAGCTGAGAAAGCCGATGGGAAACAGACTGGGCCAGGTTGCTGCGTAAATGTACACCAGTTCCCAGATGAAAACTGTGTCCTTTCCATTAAGACTATGGGTCCTTTTGCTTAGCCTTCTGAAAGGGAGGACACACTCGTTTTCAGAGTCTGAAAGGGAGGGACACACTTGTTTTCGGAGTCTTTCAGCATCTCTACTTTCTCAGCAGAGTTGCCCGGGAGCTTTGGTGTCATTTCTATAGGAGTGAGAATCTGGCTGTACAATTGCTGAAGATTTGTGCCGACTGAGGAGACTTTACCTTCACTAAAGGGTAGGGTCATAAACTACAAGTGTGCTCTAACGACAGGATTTATGGATTGAGCCTTCCTGGCTATTGAAGAACAAACCGGAGCTGCTCACCCCAGCTTCTCCACCGACACAGCTGCTCTGAGCTGGAATCCTGGAGAGAAAGTTCAAGGTTTATAAGTGGCTGGTCAGCCCAAGAGATTTTTAATGGAAAATGAATGTCTAGGGCTTTTAAACGGTTTTAGGCGGGGGGGGGGGGGGGTTGTCATTCTCACAGCTGATCCACCACAAAGTTCAGACTGAATCAGAAAGAGAGAGAAAGAGAGAGAGAGAGAGAGAGATCCTAACCGAACCAGATGAACCCACTCCAAGACAGGTGAGTGAAATCCTGGTTCAGAGTGTGTGTGTGTCTGTGTGTGTGTCTCTGTGTGTGTGCCCACAGGCAGGTGACCTGGGGTAGCAGGCCAACAGCTGGGACACTGGCAGGATTTGCAGGGTGTGGGAAAGCCCCCCCCCCCGTTCCCCCCTCCTCCAAAGCTCTTCAGTCTCCCTCGGGCCTGTTCACTTAAACACCTCCACATCTCCCAGGGTGTAAAGGGGGGAGGAGGAGGGGCTCACCAAAGCGTTAATTGTTCCCTTTTAGCTCATTTTCGCTCAACCCGGCTGTCGGGGAAAGCGATGTTTTAACCTAATCAATAAAGTCTTGTCTATTGATCGTGTAAATTTCATTCCGCAACCATCACTTAACCATCTTCTTCTATTGAGAGTTATCGGGCAGAGCCGGGAGAGGGGAGAAAGAGAGGAGAATCGCCCTGCTATTTCTCTCCCCCCTCCCCCCAAGTGTGAGCAATGGTGGGGCCTCCAGCGCCTGGGTGGAGAGGGAGGTGGGAGACTTTTAACGCATCTGCGGGAATCAGGCGCACCGCGACTGTGCCAAGTGCGTTCTTGTGTTGGATCCACTATCGAAGACGTCCCAGGGCCTGGGGGTGGGGGGCCTTGAGGGGGTGGGGGGGTTCAGGCGGCGGGGAGGGGCCTGCTGGGGGGCTTCCCTCCCTCCTCTCTGGCAGGCCGCGGGCAGAGGCGAGCAAGGGGGCGGCTGTCCGAAGACGAAGACCGCCAGGGAGGCCGGGGGGGGGGGGGGGGGGCGCCGCTCTCCAAAGTGCTGAACCGGGGCCTGGCGCTGTCCGAGGTGCTGAAGCCCCCCTTCCCAGCCAGGCTGTTGGCTTCGGCCGGCGCTAGCCAAGTCCCGGGGAAGAGCGCCATTCCCCGGATTCTTTTATCAATGTCCAGTAATTAAAATGTCACCGTTTAATTTTCAGGCCTTCTCGGAGCAATCTTTCCCTAATAAAGAGTCCAATCGAAAGGCTATTTTCCCCCACCAGAAAATGGCAGCGGCGGGCGGGCGAGGCGAGGCGGCGAGGCCCCCTGTCGTGGATCGATAGCGCGAGGGCTGGGATTGATCGGCCGCTAAAATGAAATTTATTGGGGTCATGGTTTTATATGGTGCTGATACAACTGTTAAATGGGGAACATTCGTTTCCAATAGGAGGCGTTTATTAAACTTCCACTGAATTAGACCGCCGTGATTTATGGGGCAATCTCGCGCCTGCGAGCCCCTCCAGGAAAGGCGGGCCGGGGAAAGGGCCTTGGATGCCTCATCGCCGAGAGATATTTATAAAGAGATGACACGGGACTGTGAGTTTTAACCTGGGAAAGGGGCTGCGGAAGTACTGGACGGGGGGCGGCGGCAGAGAGGGCGCAGGGGCGCCAAGGTCCAAAGGCCCTCGAAAGTTGCTCTGTCAGAAACTCACCAGCTCTAACCATTCTCCTCCCAGCCCACCCCTCCCTCCCTCCTCTCTCTCTCCAGTCACAGCCGACTTATGGCGACCACTCATGGGGTTTTCAAGGCAAGAGGCGTTCAGAGGTGATTTTGCCTCTGCGTAGCAGCCCTGGACTTCCTTGGTAGTCTCCCATCCAAATGTTAAACAGCCGCCCCTGTTTAGCTTCCGAGCCTTGATCAGATCCGGCTAGCTAGTCCACCCGAAATCCTCGGACGGCAGTCTCGGTCCATAGCAAGGAGTTTGGTTTGCGCCCCCCCCCCCCCCCCCAAATCAGCCAGAGCGAAGAGTCGGACTTTGCTCCCGCACCTTTTCTAAGGCCGCTCCTGGTTTCGGAGAGAAAGGCGAATCCGCATTCTTGGCCACGAGGAGACCACCACCGGTTCCAGATTGGTCAAGGGAGTGCAAAGGCCGCCATCCGATGTATTTAGAGCAGCATTCTGGGTCCCCGCAGGCTTCCTTTTCGCCTTGTCTTGGAGTATAAACGGTTGAGAGGGGTGCACTCAAAAAAGCCTCCCTCGGATTCCCTCTTCCTTGAATTCGCAGGCTAACCTGAAAAACGTGGACTCTCCCTGTCCCAGATTTGGGCCTGCTCCTTGGGACAACCCCCCCCCCCCGCACCCCATGAGCCAACTAAGGAAAGGAGGAGTCTGGGAACCCCTTCTGCTTCCTCCCCCCCCAAAAAAAGCCCAACGCACCCACCTTCCCTATTAAGCCTTGCCCTTTGATCTGTCCTAACAAAGCCAAAGTCACAAGCTCCTCCCCTTTTGCCGCTGATTGACATTTTTATTGCACGCCTTTTTCTTTAGCATCAACACCATTTTTTTTAAAAAAGAAAATCACCCTACTGTAGCCCAGTTTCCTGAGCCATTTCCTCTGGCCCATGGGCGGGGGGGGGGCGAGGAGCTGGGGGGGCCCTAAAGCCATTCAAATGCCGTCCAGCGGTGACTTTAAAGGGGGCTAGGAGCCTCTCTAAATAATAAATGAAATACCAAATAAATGGCCAATGGCAAACTGCTCCCGTTCTGGCCCTCCACCCACGCCTCCCCCAAATGACCACCCCCCCAGTTGCCCCCATTCAACTTGACAGGGCCGTTGCTGGTATTAGGAACATACATAGGAAGGGCTCATAGCCCGGTTGCCTTCTAATTAAGGAGACCCCTCTCTTTCAAAGCCGGACCAATCATCGAGACATATGCATCTGTCAGGCCAATGGGCCGGTTTCTCTTGTAGCCAAACGGATTCCTTCGGCAAACTAAAGAGAAGGTCCCTCCATTCCTGTCCTCTCCGTCAGCTGGCCAGCGGTAGAGGAGCCCCTGTGGACTCTGGAGTGCCTTTTGTGGCTTTCCTGCCTTACTCTTCATACAACATTTCGGTCCCATCCCAAAATGCTCTAGGCCGGTTGAAGTCTTGTGAAATCTTGTGGCAGTAAGTTCCTCAGGACGACGGCATGCCTCGTGAGAAGACCCACCCTCTTTCCATTCACGGGCTGCTTTTTCTACTCAGCCAAGAGGCAAAGTCCACAGGTGCATTTCTCTCCCTCCCTCCCGCCCTCCCTCGTTCCTGGGTGCCAGATTTTTCCTCCAGACCCTCTTCGGTTTTGAACCGCAGCCTCCCGCTCCCAAAGCGCTCCTTTCCCCCAAATCAACAAGAAAAATGTGGCGAAGTACGAACCACATCCCATTCTCACCCCCCAACAAAAAAACTATGTAGCCCCCCCTAAAAAAACACCCTTTGCATTGGGTGATCATTGAGTGTTAATTAGAAATTGTTACAATTAAACCCACCACGCACGCACGTGCGCGCACACGCCTTAATTACATCTGATTTTTAATTCCGAATCCGTGTTTACACAGTAAGCGAGACGTACCTCCTGATTATCCCCAATACTCTTTATACTGTACTAATTATGTAAATTAAACCTAATTAACTGACAAAAAAAGCTGCAGTTAATTCAACTGTTAAAAGATATGGGATCGCAAGAAGCTCCAGAGAAGCCAGGCGAAGGAGCGGGGGAGCGGCTCACACCTGCTTGGTCCGGCTCCCTTCCCTCCTCGCCTTGCGTAGTGGGGGCGGGGGCGGGGAGGACCGGCCAGCGGACCCTGGCGAGGAAAGCCGGACGGCCGCCGCCCCCTCTGGGCTGGGCTGGGCTGGGCTGGGCTGGCTTCCCGGGGACCAGCGGATCCTTTGCGGCTAAAACCAGAGCCCGCCGGGGGACCCGAGAGGTCAAAACGGAAGATTCTGACTGGCCGCCCCGCCACTTAAAAGCCAACCAACCAACCACAACAACAACAAAAACCCAAAACCCCGCGTTTCCTTCCTCCCTTTAACTCCTCTTCGTTCCTCCAACCCAACCCTGAAACCGCCTCCCAGAGAAGGATCTTTCAGGCTGCGTTTTAGTGTCGGGAAGGGAAACGAAGACAAGCCAAGAAGCGCTCCCCCCTCCCCTCCCCTCCCCTCCTGAGCAAGGGCTGCTTCTGTCGAGGCTCGGGGGGGGGGGGAGAGGGGGCAGCGCCCTGTCCTGGGGGTTCTGTGGTGTTCCCTCGTTTGCCTCTAAACTCCAACGTTCCGCTCTGAGAGGAGCCGGACCAGCCAGCCGTCTGACTGGCACTTCTGGTGCGCCCTGGAGGAGCGGGGGGGGGGGGGGGGTGCCTGCGCGCGCATAGGATGCCCAGTTAACGCTCTTCCTTTCTTACTGGGAAAGGAGGGGGGCAGGAGACCCCGAGTGGCCTTGCCTTCCACCCCTACAGACCCGCCCCCCCCTCCCCCCTCCCTGGCAGGGGGCCCCCGAGCAGCGCCTCCCGCGGCGACGCGAGGGAAGGCCAGGCCTGGCGCTGTCCCGGGTGCTGAATCGAGGCGCCCTCTCCGCCGGGGCTCCGGGCCAGGGGCGATTCAGCACAGCGGACAGCGGGCGCTGGGAGGGCGGTGGGGAGGCTGTGGGGCCCAGTTGGCTCCCTGGGCCGGGCATAGGGTGGGCTGTTGGGGCCGGACTCCGGTTCGAGGGCGGAATGGAGGGGCGGGGAAGAGGAGGGTGGCGATCAATGCGAGGTCCTGCAGGGCAGGAGGTCTCGGTCGACCTTCCCGGCCACTGAGCAACCTTCGCCGACAACTGCGGGAGGCCTCCACTGGTGAGGCGGCTGGATAGCTGTGCTCGAATGAAGCCCGAGACGTATTTGGCGGTCTTGTCTGAGTCGGGGGGGGGGGGCAGCCGCCTGGCGCCCTCGGGTCACAAGTCCAGCGAGTTGAGGGGGGCGGGGGTCGTATTCCCAAGCCCGCAGGGGGTTCAGGAGGCCTCCTTTGGTCCTGGACTTCTCCACAGCTTCCCTCCAGGAGGGGCTTTTTCCTCTGGCCAGTCGGAGGGGCGCTCCTCCCTCCCTCTCTGGGGAGCCGTGCCTTGCGTCGAGATCCCGGGCTGTTACTCATTTTCACCCGGGTTGTAATTAAAGGGGAATAGGGAAGAGGCGTGTGGCTGTCACACGGGCGGCGCTTGGGTCCTCGACTCCCCCCCCCCCAAAAAAGGGTGGAGAATCTCCCCACCCCCCAGGAACGGAAGGAGGAGACCCGGTCGCTGGGAGCGCGGGACTGACCTCTCCTCTCCCGCCTCTCTTCCCCGTTCTTTTCAGCGGAGCACCGACTTTGTGATCCTCTGTCGGGCGGCGCCATCAACTTCCTCCGGCGCCGCCAACTTTCCTCCCTCTGCGCCTTCCAGCCCGCGCCCCCCCCCCTCCTCGCCCTTCCCGGGGTTGCGGTCGCAATTGACCCTCGGGACTAACAGACGGGTCTAATATCCACCGCTCTGCAGAGGTTAAGAGGCCCGGGCGAAGGGCGGGGGGGGGGGGGAGAGGAAAGCCGGGCGGGCGGGAGGAGAGGGGGAGGAGGGAGAGGGTTCAATATGGCGCTTTGTAAGTATTTAAAATTTCATTTAAACTCCACGCGGCGCGGTTCGCCTTCGTTTGTCTGAGTTCGGGTTTTTTGTTGTTGTTGTTCTTGGTTTTTAATTCGTCGAGGTCGTGCAGAAAACAGCGCAGCTTCCCGAATTATTCTAATAAATACTGTTAAAAAATTGAAGGCGCGTCCCACCCCCTTCAAATAATAAAAAAACCCATTCCATCGAATTAATGCCGAGAGCCCAACTTTTGCCTTTAAAAAAAACCCAACAGGAAAAAAACCCTCAGACGCACATATTAAAATCATGCATAAACCGCCTGTCTCGGCGGGGGGCGGCCCGCACAGGTCCCCCCGGCAGGCGCGCTGCCTTCCTCTTATGAAAAGGGTTCATCTTTTTAACTTCCTCGCCAGGGCGGGCGGGCGGGCGGCCCTCGGTTGCGGGCGGGCTAATCGGTTGGTGCAGTAATAACGGCTAATAAATATTTAACTGCACATTTTTTTGCGGCGGGTGGGGGCCGAGGGCGGCTTGGAGGGGAGCGGAGGAGAGGCCGGGCTTGCGGGGGGGGGGGGGCCGGCTGGGGCTGGCCGGCGAAGGGGGCTCCTTTGCGCCACGGGCGAGTCGGGTGAAGTCTAATTAAGGGCAAAGGCTGGGCGGGGGCGGGGGGGGGGGGCGAGCGCCTCTCTGGCCATCCCGAGCCGCAGCATTTCTTGGTCACCGACGCAGGATCCAGTGTGTGTCTGCTTTAAATAATTAAAAGGCGAGGAATAATTACCGAATCCCATTGTAATTATGGGCAGCCGCTCGCTCTTGGAAACGGGAGCCGCCGGAGTTCGAGTCAGCCAGGCAGGGTTACCTCGCCGCTTTCAGGAATTTTCCAGCTCACCTTTTGTCTGGGGGGGAGAGGGTAATTAGACTGGGGGAGGGCGGAGCGGGAGGGGGTCTGTGGAGGGGGGGAGGACTAAACCCCCTTTCAAAACCGGGAGGAAGGGCCCCCCACCTCGGCCTGGCGCCTGCCTCTCCACTCTGCCGCTTTTCCTAAGGAAAGGCGGACCTCCTGCGAGGGGCCGATCAAACTATCTCAAATGATTGTGGGTGTCCCCTTCTCAAGCGACCCCCCCCCCCCGATTCCAGTGAATCCCGGCCTTCCCGGAAGAAACAGACTTTTCTCCGTCCTCGCCCCCCCCCGCCCCGCGCCGCCGTCCGATTCCTGGGACGAGATCCATGCCCCCGCATCGGCTGTCAAGGACAAACCCCCGTTTAAGGACACATCACATCTCGAGGAGGCGGCGGCATTTTCATAACAATGCTGGCTCGAATATGTCCCCCATATGTTGGGGCGAAAGGGGAGAGCGGCCTGGCCCCCCCACCCAAGCGCTAGCCCCGGGGCGGGTGCCTGGGCCGTTATTAACTTCTGTTTGATTAGGGTAATTGCTCAAATTTGGGGCCGGACAGTATGATTAATTACAGTTTAATTAACGCGTCCATTAAGAGCGCTTAATGCCACGTTGCGCCCAGAAAAAGCGCCGGGAGGCGAGAGAGGTCTGTTGTGGTTAGGATTTTTTGTTTTTTTAAATTTAATCAAAAAAATTTTTATTTATGTTGGCGTCGGAAAACAGCCGGGGTAAGGTCTCCATAGAAAAGGAGGGTTTGGGGAGGGGGGGGGGGGGGATCTATGGAATTAAAATGGTGGCAGCCCACTTTCCAGCCACATTTCCAGAACGCCTGGCTCCCTTCCCTAAGCTCCCTTCGGTAAGCCAAGCCTGGTATTTTCGGGATCCTGGCTGCGCTCGGAGGACACGCGGGGCTTCCTGGAGGGTGCCCCCCCCCCTCTTCCAAAAACCTCATTCCTGCCATTGGAACCTCGATCCTAAGTAGAGTACGTCGCACGCGGATTTCTTCCGAGTACTGCTTAGCCTACGAGGCGGTTCGTGTCCGGTAGAGAGAGAGAGCGAGCGAGCGAGCGGGGAAACCAAGGCGGGCTGGAGAGAAAGAGACCCTCCGCCAACACGGAGTTTTGCGCCTGGGGGGAAAAAAAGAAATAAAATCCTCTCCTGTCCCCCCCCCCCCCCCAGATGTGGAGATTAAAATCTGAATTTAGGATTTAGGATGAGCCCTTCTGGAAGCCTCCTCCGAAAGGTTTGAATCAATCTTTTCATCTCTCTCTCAAAAATCCAGGTAGGGAAGGGACACTAACATTACCGAGGTGGAGAATGACGCCTGTCTGTTATTACGTCATCAAAACGTTTAAAAAGCAGGAAGAAAAACGTCCTAAGAATGGACTTCTGTCCTACCCACCCCCACCCGCCAAAAATCTGGAAAACTTTCCCAGTTCGTTTTGGAGCAGGGAACCTATCCCATGTCTGGCGCACGCCAAGAGAAGGAGAGAGAGAGCGCGAGATCTTGGAGGCGCCGGGAAGGAAAAGGCGAGCCCCGGAGCCGAAGGCAGTTCGAATTATTGGTCACCAATTAGGCCGCCCCCCCGCCGCCCCCCCCCCCCCCCCATTCCCCGCGCTTTGCTCTCCTGGCCTCGGTGGAGGCCAGTCATTCGCCAAAGACTCAAGCGCCGCTCTCCGGTCCCGGCCCAAGGACTGGCGGACCCCGGCCCTGTTCCCCCTTCCCCGGCCGACGACCTCTCATGGATCGCCTTATAAAGGTGTGTTTCCCGCGCAGTCAGCGCCCGGGCGTCGCTTGCGGGGGGATCCGGCCGGTCACCAGACGCAGCTCTCCGGGCCGCCTTCCCCTTCCCCAACCCCCGATGGGCCTCCCGGCAGAACCCCGGGCTCCGGGAGATGGGAGCCTGGCCGCGAGAGAGCGAGAGACTCTGGTCTGCTTCGGACTCCGGGGGTGCCGGGGAGAAGCCTCCCTCCCTCCAGGCCTGCGAGGGTCTCCGCTGTGAGCGAGGAAGAGGGTCCCAGACGAGGGGGAGGCGTCACAGAGCCCGGGTCCCTCCGGCCAGCCCCGCTCTTCCCCCGCCCCAACCACCCTTCAACAGAGCCAGCCCTCCTGGAGGGTGGAGAATCCGGCCGAGGGTAGGCGGGCTGGCCTCCGGGGGGCCGGGGGGGGGGGCGAGGGGCTGCTGGGGGTGCCTGGGGGGCGTAGGGTGCCCCTCCCCAGCCAGGGTCGTCGGGGGTCCCCACGCTGAGGCTTACCTGCTCCCGCTCGGGCGACTCCTCGGCACCCAACTCCCTCCTCCTCCTCCTCCTCCTCTTCTCCCCCCTCCCCCCCTCCCCCGGCCGGGGAATCTGTTGTTCCTTAAAGAAGCCCCGTCCGCCTTTTGATTGACTGACGCCGCCGGAAGATTGACAGGCGCCCGGGTCCCGCAGGCGGCCGGGGCGGAGATGGCGGGGCTGCTAAGTGGGTGTCGCCTTCCTCCTCCTCCTCCTCCTCCTCGCGCGCCTGTCAGCGGCTCAGTGCGCGGCGGCGGTGGCGGCGGTGGAGCCTCCGACTAAGGCTCAGGATCCCTCCTTCCTGGCGCCCCCTCCTTCCCTCCCTCCCTCCCTCCCCCCCCCGCCGCCGCCCCCCCCTCCCCGCCCGTCCGTCTCCTTTTGAAGCCATGCGGTCAGCCGCCCGCCCGCAGCAGCCGCGCCAGAGCCCAGGACGTCGGCCAAGGGCAGCCCGCCCCAGCCCCGGAGCCCGCCCGATGGGGCTCGCCTGCTAGTCCCGCGCCGGCCGTCGGATCCCCAGCCCCGGCGGGCAGGGCTGAGCGGCGCCCTTGAGCGGCGGCCAACGGTAAGTGGACTCTCCCCCCCCCCCCCGCCCCCGGCAATCGGAGCCCTTTGGGGAGAGGGGCTCAGCCGGCTTTCTCTGCGCCCTTGCGGGCGCACGCGATTTAGCCCTGACCCGGGCACACGTTTGGCGACCCCTCCGGAAAGCCCTCTCTCTCCCGGCGTCTTTGGGATACATCCCCCGCCCCGGGTGGCTTCCCGCCTTCCTTATCCGCCGCCTCTTTTCCCTCCCGGATTTTGCCATTCGGGGGCCGGACGGCTGAGCCGCTTTCGCCTTCCCCAGGCTTCTCCGAATCCAGGGCGCCCCCGGGGCGGCGAAGGAAGGCGAGGCTGGGGCTGGGTTGCTTCTTCAAAGGGTCCCCCCCCTCCTGTTTTTCAAAGAGGGGGGGAGAAATAACTGTTGCAGTTGGGAAAAGGGGGGAAGAAGGGGGGGGGGGGAATCGATATAGGGGAAGCTCTCCGCGAATGCAAGTTGAAAAGGTGGTTTTATCAGCGCGAGGGTCTCTCTCCTTTTTTCTTTTCTTTTTCATGTTACCTGGCGGGAGAGGTTTTCCGTTGACTTTGAGGCCGGGGCGAGAGAGAAGGGAAGCGGCGGGGGTGGGGGGAGAAGCCGACCAGCGGAGCGGGCACTTGGCGGCCGCCTTCGCGAGAGCCACCCTCTGTGTAATTACCCCGAGAGCTCCTCGCCTAAGCCCGGGCGATCCCGTTCGGTTAAGCGCCTTGGCTCGGCTCAGGCGCCCTCCTCCCGGGGCTTCTCCTCCGCTCCCTGCCTCCCCTCCCAATGCTCGGCAAGCGGCTTGCAAACGGCCCAGCTCAGTAATCTTCCTCGCGCCTAATCCCCCGGACAGGCCGGCCAAGAGGGACGGGGGAGGGGGGGCTCTCCTGCCGCCCCCCCGGTTTTTAAAAATCACGAAGTCCCAAACCGGGAGGGATGGGAAGGAAAGCCACCGGCTTGGCCTCTTCCCCCGCTCTGGAAAGGTTCGCACTTCTTTTTTTGCCGGGCTCCTTCTGGCGGTGGAGGGCCCTGGGGGTCAGGAGGGAGCGGCCTGGCGTTTGCCATTAAATACCTTTGACACCCAGCCGGGGCAGCAGGATTAGCGGCCGGGCTAAAGAAGCCGGAGAGTTGATTTAAACCTGGTCGGTTGCGGGCGGGCGGGCGCTTTGGCCACCCCCAGGCCCGGCAGCCGGCGCTCACCTTTAAATACCGCTGCCCGCGGGTCCAGTTCCAGGACCGTCCCCGTCCCCGTCCCCCCCCCCCCCCCCGCCCCAGCAAAGCCATTTCCCCAAAGCTCTAGAAACGGAGACGCTTCGGAGGGGGAAGCACAAAGGGGCCTTGCAGCAGAGAGCGCCAAGCCGTGAGTGGGAGAGACGTATGGGGGATCCCGGGAAGAGAAAGGGGCGCTTCCTTCGGGGTCGAGCAGGACGCGCCGAAGAAATGGCGGGGAAGGAAGACACCTTCAGATTTTCGTGGCTTCCTTGAATATTTCCGATCTTTGATGTATTTGTTTAAATTTCCAGCATTTTAAAAGAAACCCAGTAGGGTTGTGGGGTTTTTTTGTGTTTTGGCCGCGGGTCCAGGCAAGCCGGACCTTATAATAATGGAACAAATGCGAAGTCCGGGGGCCCCTGGAAGACCCGCGCGGGCTGATCCCAGGTGTGCTCTGTTCCGCGCGGCTGGACGGGGTCTTCCAGGGGCCCCTGGACTCTCGCGGTGTCCCCCGGCTTCAGGCCGACGCGGCTGCCCGCCCGGATCTGTCTGGTACTAAGAGGCCGAGATGGGGGGGGGGGGTGGCCCTGGCCGTCTGTCGGGAGCAGCAGAAAAGGGCCGGAGTCCAGCAGCGCCTGGAAGACTAACAGAATGCGGGGCAGGGCCGGAGCTTGCGTGAGCCACGGCGGGCTTCTCCAGGCCGCGGAGGCAGTCGTCTCCGAAGCAGCAGCGAGCAGGCAGGGACCCCCTCCGGCTCCTCCCCGCCACAGATGGGGCCGGCCGTTCAGGTGCTGCCGGACTCCGTGGCTCTTCTCTGCCGATGCGAGCCGTTCTCCGGCTGGCGCTGCTGGCCTCTTTTTGGTCGGATCCCGCGGCCTTCCCAGCAGCTGTGGCTTTTCGGCTGCGGCTCTCCCGCTGGCTAGGAAGGCCTCCCTTCCCCTTCTCCCAGGCAAGGGTGTCCCCCCCCCCCCGCCCTTCCCCGTCCCTCCCTCCCTCCCTCCCTCCTGAGCGCCTTTCTTCTCGCTTCTCCCCCGCAGGAGTCCGGCGGCGGCGGCGGCGGCGGCGGGGGCGGCCATGGAGTCGCTGTCGGCCGCCAGTCAGCTGGGGGGGCCTGGGCGCGACTCTGGCTCCTCCTCCTCCTCGTCGTCCTCGTCGGCGGCGTCGCCCCACTCCAAGCAGGAGCTGCAGCCGTACGCGGGCGCCGCCGGCCCGCTGAAGCCCAACCAGGTCGGGGAGACGTCGCTGTACGGGGTGCCCATCGTCTCGCTGGTGATCGACGGGCAGGAGCGGCTGTGCCTGGCGCAGATCTCGAACACGCTGCTGAAGAACTACAGCTACAATGAGATCCACAACCGGCGGGTGGCGCTGGGCATCACGTGCGTGCAGTGCACCCCGGTGCAGCTGGAGATCCTGCGGCGGGCAGGGGCCATGCCCATCTCCTCGCGCCGCTGCGGCATGATCACCAAGCGCGAGGCCGAGCGCCTCTGCAAGTCCTTCCTGGGCGAGCACAAGCCGCCCAAGCTGCCGGAGAACTTCGCCTTCGACGTGGTGCACGAGTGCGCCTGGGGCTCGCGCGGCTCCTTCATCCCGGCCCGCTACAACAGCTCGCGCGCCAAGTGCATCAAGTGCGGCTACTGCAGCATGTACTTCTCGCCCAACAAGTTCATCTTCCACTCGCACCGCACCCCCGAGGCCAAGTACACGCAGCCCGACGCCGCCAACTTCAACTCCTGGCGCCGCCACCTCAAGCTCAGCGACAAGACGGCCACCGACGACCTGAGCCACGCCTGGGAGGACGTCAAGGCCATGTTCAACGGCGGCACCCGCAAGCGGACCTTCTCCCTCCACGGCGCCGGCCACCACGCGGGCTCCTCCTCGGCCGGCAAGGGCGCCCTCCACCCGCCGCCCCCCGCCGCCGCCGGCGCCCCCGGCGACCTGGCCCCCGCCCACAAGAGCCTGCGCTGCGGGGGCGCCGACGAGCAGCCCGGGGAGCGCGGGGGCCTCGCCTTGGCCGCCGGAGCCCATGGCCCCGCCGCCGTGCGCAGCTACCCGGTCATTCCCGTGCCCAGCAAGGGCTTCGGCATGCTGCAGAAACTGCCGCCCCCCCTCTTCCCGCCCCCCTACGGCTTCCCCGCCGCCGCCTTCGGCCTCTGCCCCAAGAAGCAGGACGAGACGCTGGGGGGCGGCGGGGGCGAGCCGGGCAAAGGCGGCGGGGGCGGCGGCGGGGGGGGGCTGCCCCCGGGCATGTTCTGGGCCCCCCCGCACCCCCACCACCCGCCCCAGCCGCAGCAGCAGACGCAGCCCGGGGCAGCCAAGGAGGGCGGCGGGGGCGTGGGGGGCGTCTACCCCTCCTTCCCCATGTTCTGGCCGGCCTCCGGGAGCCTGCCGGTGCCGCCCTACCCGGCCCAGAGCCAAGCCAAAGCCGCCGCCACCGCCGTGGTGGTGGCCGCCGCCGCCGCCGCTGCAGCCGCCGCCGCCGAGCCGCTGGGGCTGCGGGGCCACGGCCACGGCCACGTGGAGCTGGAGGGCTCCGAGCCGTCGGGCAGCGAGCGCGGCAGCGCCACCCCCCAGGAGGGCTCCGGCTCCGGCGGCCCCGAGAGCGGCGAGCGCTGCCCCAGCGCCCTGTCCCGGGCGGCCGGCGTGGGCGAGGAGGAGCGCTCGGGGGACGAGGCCCTGCTGGCGCCGCTGCCCCTCCCGCGCAAGGGCAGCTACCTGTCGGCCTTCCGCCCCGTGGTGAAGGACGCCGAGAGCATCGCCAAGCTCTACGGGACGCGCGAGGCCTACGCCGCCCTGCCGCCCCGCGCCGCCCCGCCGGGCTACCTCTCCCCGGACTTCCTCAGCGAGGGCAGCTCCAGCTACCGCTCCCTCTCGCCCGGCGGCAACGACACGCTGGACGAGCCCGAGGTCGACGTCGAGTCCAACCGCTTCCCCGACGACGAGGACGAGGACGAGGAGGAAGAGGCGCCCCCGGAGGAAGGCCAGGACGGGGCCCTCCCGCCGCCCCTGCCCCAGCCGCCGCTGCTCCTGCCCGGGCCCCAGGAGTCCCTCGCGGCCCCCAGCAGCGGCGAGAAGGCGGCGGGGAAGGGCCCGGACCCCGACGGCAGCCCCATCCGGAGCAGCAGCGCCGCGGCTTTCGAGGTGCCCGAGCGGGAGGGGCGGGGGGAGGCGGGGGCCGAGGACCGGGCGTCTGGCCTCCAGGCGGGGCTTCGGTGCTTCTCGAAAGTCTTCGGGAGGGTCGGTCCCCGGGGCCGGCTCAGCAGTGGGGCGCGCTGCACTTCAGATGGATAACCGGGAGAAACTGGGCTTTGTGGGGGAAGGTCGGGGGTTTTGGAAACGGGGCGCGGCGGGAGGTGTCCGGACTTGAGGAAAAGGCCGTCCTCGAGGGCAGCTCTTGCCCTTGGGAGGGGCTTGGGATCCCGGGGGGGGGGGGGGCCTGAGTTCAGGGCAGAACTTTCCGGTGTCCAATTTCAGCTTCGATATTTATGGAGGGATTTTTAGGGAGTTGATTTGATTTGATCTGATTTGTTAAGGAGGCGCTTGTTTGGGACCTTTCAGATTCAGGGCGGCTGGTGTCTCCGCAGGAGGCGGGGAGACTTCGAAGACGAGCAGAAAGGCCTTAGAGGCGTTGACTTCCAGGCGGCCTCCAGACCTGCGGCCGGAGGGGATTCCTGTAGGGTGCCCCTCCATCTCTTCTGTCCTCCAGGCCTTTAGTTAGCATCACTTAGTGGCCGCAGGGGCTGTCAGAGACCCAGCGGAAGCGCTCTGGCCTTGTCAGCGTGGCCCAGGCATTGGTGGACAGGGGTGGGGGGCGTTCTGGTACCAGACAAGACCACCTGGCGCGCCATGGCTCCAGAAAACTGTCGGTGGCCAGAGGCTTTGCCGGCAAGACGCCGCCGTTTCCAGACATTCCTCCCCTGGAGTCCCGGGTGCCAGTTTCACAGGGTGCTCCCCTCCATTCCAGTCCGGGAGCCCGCTGGCGACCGGTAAGACTTTCGAGGTGTCGGCTTTGGAGACTCAAAGCTTTGGGAGATATCTGAGGAGGAGGGCTTCGACTCTCGAAAGCCCCTACCCCGGGAAATCTTGCTGGTCTCAAAGCTGCTGCCGGACTCGAGTCTAGCGATGGCGGTTCCAGGTTTCGGAGCGCCGCGTTAGTCTTCCGCACCGCGGACGGGTCCCAGCTTCTGGCAGCCAAACCGGCTCTCGTTCCCGGTGGGCCGCCCGGTTGGCCTGAAGCAGCAGAGCAAACTTAGGAGGCCAGCGGCACCTTTAAGACCGACAACGGTTTGTTCAAGGCATGAGCTTTCGTGCGCACTGCCACCGGACTCTATATGGGCTCTCGTTCTCTTGAGGGGAGGCCGGCCGGCCTCTCTGGGACCGGAGCCTTATGGCGCGACTCTCGAGTAAGAGGCACGCTCTTCCTTCTTCGCTCTCCTGTCTCTTTTTTGCCGACGAGGGAGAGCTGACTTAACGCGACCCCTCCTGGGGTTTCCAAGGCAAGAGCCCACCTTCAGAGGTGGCTTCCCATTGCCGGCATCGGCGCCACGATCCTGGCATTCCTCGGCGGTCTCTCACCCAGATATTAGCCAGGGTCGACCCTGCCTAGCTCCTGAGATCTGAGGAGGCCAGGCCAGCCTTTTCTAAGCCCAGGGCATTGAATAGAAGGGAGTAAATCGGCTGAGGATCGTTGCGCTCTCGTTCTCGTTTTCCGCCCGCCGCCCACTGCAGCTGCAAGCAGAGGCGATCTGAACTATAAAATTAGAATGACGGAGGATTCGCCGCCGCCGCCGCCCTGTTTGCAGCCGGACGACTTCTAGCCGGGTGCCTCCAGCAACAAAAAACATCCTTTCTGCCGGACAGCAGCCCGAATCCAGTTTAGCCCAGACTCCTCAGAACTTGGGAGCTAAGCAATGTCAGTCGCCGTCAGTACTTGGACGAACGCTGTGTCGGTTTCAGCACCAGGGACAGGTCCCAAACAGAGGAGCCGCTTGAGCGCTCCAGTTGGTCAGCCGTGTTGGTCTGAAGTAGTAGAACGAATCTGGAGTCCAGTAGGCACCTTTGAAGACCAACAAAGGTATCTGACGAAGTGTGCATGCACACGAATGCTCATACCTTGAACAAACCTTTGTTGGTCGTAAAGGTGCCACTGGACTCTAAATTTGCTTGACCGCTGTGTGAGACAGGATGCTGGACTAGGTGGACCCTCGCTGGTCTGATCCAGCGGGGCTCTTCTGAGGTTCTTCTCAGAGGAAGGCCTCGGCCTCTCTGCCCTGTTGCTGACCCTCCAGTCTCTATGCCCTGCTGTTGGCCATGCAGGGGAACTGGCTGGCCACTGCATTAGACGGGATGCTGGACTAGATGGATAACTGGTCTGATCGGGCAGGTCTCTTCTGATGCTCTTATACTATGCAGAGAGAGAGGCCTCATGGCCAACCGCCTCTGCTTCTCTCTTGCATGGGAAAAAACGCGGTTGGGGTCACCAATATGTCCGTTGTGACTGGACGGCTCCATTGCCCGCCAGGCCCTGGTGGACTTGCCCAGAGCTGGCTGTTTCCTTTCAAAAGCCACTCCGTCGAAAATGTCCCACCCTGGGGGCTTGTGCAGGCCCCTCTTAAGCGAAGGCAGCCAAAAGCGGGCTGGAAATCGATTTGCAAAAAAAGCAGGCGGGCGGGCAGGCGAAGAGTAGGATTAAGAAGCACAGGATCCCGACCAACAGCGGTGGGGAAGGGTGCGAGGGACAGGCAACGAACCAAGAAGCTAGGGAGCAGGGGAAAGGAAACAGAAGCCCAGTTAAGTCTCACATCAGCAGGACGCGTCCCTTGATAACTTCGGCTTTGCGCACACCTGATTGACGCAGCTTTGACTCTGGAAGGCCCAGGCCCCGGAAACCTTGCTGGTCTCTCGGGCGCTGCTGGACTCGGATGTCTGTCCCTCCTACTGCAGACTTACACGGCCGCCTGCCCTCGGGAACCATCTGCTGCTTTTTAAAAAATATATTTTTTTATTTTACCATTTAAGGGGGGTACAGAATGAAAAGGGGCAAAGGGAAAGTGAGAAACCTGAAGAACTTCCCTCTGTTTTGGGGAGCCAGTTTGGTGTAGAGGTTTAAGAGCGCTGGATTCGAATCCGAAGAACTGGGTTTGAGGCCCCGCGCCTCCACGTGCAGCCGGCTGGGTGACCTTGGGCCAGTCACAGTACTCTCTCAGCCCCAGGGAAAGTGTCTGTGAGCAGCTTTGAGGCGCCTTAAAGTAGAGAAAAGCGGGGTATAAAAACCTACTCTTCTGCTGCCTTGCTGCTTGGGGAGGGGGCTGTCTCTGGAAGGCTCTACCCCAGACTGGGAAGACCAAACAGATTTGTTCCCTGCCGCAGACTCCGGTGGTCTGTAATCGACAGTAGCTCTGTCCACCCCCCCCCCATCATTTCCCCTAAATTTACCCCCCTCCCAGTACCTGCACCTTCCAGCCTTTTTGCGTTTAGACAGGAGCCCCCCTGACCCGTGTCCAGGCCCACCCTCAGGGGGAGAGAGCTGAAGAATCGGATTGCCAGGGAAGATCTCCCCCTCCCTCTGACTGGGATTAGCCCTTCGGTGTGGGTCCGTGGGAGAAGGGCGCGGGCGGGGGGGGGGGAGGCGAAGGGAGGGAGGGGGTGGGGCGGGCAGGCAGGCAGGCAGGCGAAAGCTCTCGAGTTCTAGGGACGCCTTTGAAGGGGACCCATTTTATCTCGAGCACCTATAATTACACCTCTAATTAAGACGATCGCAGCTGAGGCGGCTTTTTTTCTATGGCCCCTCCAGCCGCATGAAAAGCCCCCCAACCCGACAATTGCCTTTTTGAAAAAGCGGCGGGCTTGGAGATGTCTCTCTCTCTCCCCCCCCCCCCCCCCCCACTGGCCTCTGAAGACTCTCTCTAGCGTCGCCGGGTGGGGTGGGTGGCCTTCCGCTGAGACGCCTCGCCAACCCCGGCCCTTTCCTTTCTTTCCCGCAGGTGTACCCCCAAGAAAGAGACGACCAACCCCAGGCTCTCAAGACCAGCGCCCCCCTGGCCCCCCAGACAACCGCTTACCTCTGCACCCCCGAGAGGAACGGTAATCAAACCGGCCCCTGGCCTGTCAATACCCCGAAAGCTCAACGCTGGGCGCGGGGAGGCCGCTTGGGTGTCTCTCGCGTGTTTAGTGTTTGTAGCGGTCTTCCGCCGGGGCGCCCGTCCTTGGGTGGCTCTTCCAAGAATCCTGAGACGCCCCCCCTCCCCCCTGTCCTTCTCGGGCCTACTTTTGGTCCCCCCCCCCTTTTCGGTATGCAAAGGAGGCGAACAGAAAGGCAGACGCCTGCCTCCGCCGCCCATAGTTTCCTTTTGGTCCGACTGGTGCGCTTTGGCGCGTGATGTCTGGCCTCCTCTGAGCGCCCTCCCCGGGAGATTCGGGTTCTGCTGCCCGGTTTCCTGCCCCTTGGCCCCGAACGGATCCCCGGCGAGCCAGGATCTCTCCCGGCTGCGCCCGCCTGCTGCTTGGCGTCCTCTCGGCTCCTGGCGGGCCTCCCCAGGGCGCAAGCTCCTTTCCTCCCCAAGGCGATTAGGCGGCCCGCTAAGAGGGCTTTAACGAGGACTTCGTCCTTAATTCGGTAGTTAAGGCTCATACTTTCGTTGCTTGCGCTTCAAAACCGCTTTGCTCCCTCCTAAGAACCAGATAAGGAAGACAATCAGCCCGCAGCCGAGGATTTGGAGAGCAAGAAATCCTATCAAGACCAAAGGAGCGCCTCGCAGCCCAGCCCGGCCCACCCCGACCGAGGTAAGTCTGGGCTGGGTTGCCAACTCCCCTGGAAAGTCGTCTCTCTCCCCCGCTCCGCCCCAGCCTGGAAATTTACAGGAGCAATGCCAGGGCACGCCAGGACGGCTGAGAAGAATCGGGCCCTTTCTCGCTGGGATGGGGGGTGCTCATTTCTGGGTACGACAGCCCTGGAGGGGGCGGGGGGATTTCTTGGCGCTGTTTTGCCTGGGGGGGGGAGCACGGGCACCGGTGGATTTGCGCTGCGCTCTCGCCCCCACCTCCCGATGGGCGTGGAGAGAGAGAGCCCCTCCGGATGGGCAGGAATAGGCAAACCGGAACCACCCGCGCGGTCCCTGCAGCTTCCACGTCAAAGGGTCCCCTCCTTCCAAACTTTGGAGTTTTGGGCCAGTTCTTAAATGATCAGGACCAAACGGAAGGGGCCCTGGGCAGTGGCAGAGCCTCTGTTTGGCATGCAGAAGGTCCCCGGTTCAGGCCCCGGCATCTCCCGTGGAAAGGACCGGGCAGAAGGGGATGGGAGGGCCGCTGCCAGTCCGAGCAGAGGATGCCGACTGTGATGGACCCAGGGCCTGATTCAGTCGAAAGCAGCTTCCTGCGTCCTCTTTCTCTGCCTCTCCTAATAACTGGGGGGGGGGGTGTTTGTTGAGCGGGAGATGTGCCGAGGGAGGGGCGCTCCAACCCAAGCCGTCCCCAGCGCTTTGCCCCGCAACTCTGTCAGTCCGGCCATGGATTTCGCGCGGGGGGGGGGGGATTCGGCTGCGGGTGCGCCCCGGTTCACTCCTCGGCGTCGAGGGCTCTGGGGGCCAACCCGGCCTGCTCGGCGAGGTGTAGTTAAGGCAGGAGGCTAATGCCTTGATCCGCTTAACGGGCTATTTCCAGCTCCCGCTTCTGCCGGAGTCCCCGTCCCTTCTGGCGCCTGAGCCGGATCCCCAGCCCGCTTCCTCGGAAGTAACTCGCTGGGAGTTGGTCAGTGGGGCTTCCTCCTGGGGAACACCCCTGTAGGCTCCCCGCCTCTTTCCTTGAAAGGAGGGCTGTAGACCAGGGCCGGCTGATTGGGGACCCGCTTGAGCGAATTTGCGCAGGATGGCGCTCAGCAACCCGACCCAGCGGCTGTGTGAAGGAAGGCAGATCTCTTGCAGCTCTTTCACACATGTTTCAATTCACTACAGTGACAGTTTGCAAGTGGATTTTGCCAGCTCTCACAGTAAAATCCAGTTGCAAAGTGGACTGAGAGTGGATCGAAACTGCGTTATTTACTGCGTGTGGGAAGCGCTTTGATCGTGGTGGAATGGAAAGCTGTAGGCTCTGCGTGTGCGCAGCCCCTGTCTAGAAGTCTGAGCTCTTACCTTCCATTTCAGTGTATTTGAAAAAAGTGTGCGTGCTCACGAAAGCTCCTAACTTGAACAAACCTTTGGTGGTCTTAAAGGCGCCGCTGGACTCGATGGGTGTGCGCGTGCATGCGTGCGTGCGTGCGTGCGTGTGGTGGGGTGACAGGAAAGTCCCACCTGTAGAGTTTGTGTAGTGGCCCATCCACAAGAGCCAGCCGTCATCGCTTGATGGCGGAGTCAACAAGTGATGAGACCCAGTCCCCTCGGTGTTTGAATTCCAGCAAATGCTGCCTTCTCAAAAGGGATTCCCCGGCGCAAAGTGATCTCCTTATATGACTCGAATTCGAGGCCTAATTGGCAAAGGCATCCTTATTAGCCCCCCCCCCCCCCATGTCCTCGCCGTTCCCCATTTTGCAGGCGGGGGACCCGACCCGAGGCTGCCTTGACGGAGGAGGCCGGCCTTGGGATGTCCGAACTGGAAAGAACCCGCGGCGGCGGTGGCGGCGGGGCGAGCTGGCGAGGGAAAGAGGGTCCCGCAGGCGCCGCCGATTGTGGGGGAAAGAGAGGGGAAGGGAGCGGAGGGGAAGGGGCTTGTCTGTTCGGCAGAGTTGTTGGTGGCCGGACAGGAGGTCCTTCAGACGAGTGGGGGCGACGGACGCGCTGGGGAGGCAAAGCCTGGTTCACACGTGGGCACACATCCCTTGATGGCTGGTCCGTAGGGAAACCTGAGGGCTGCCAGCTGAACGTGTGAATGGACTGGACTTAGGGGAGGAGGCTATCAAGTGACAAGCGCTCCTGCCCTTTTATGGATCACCTCCGGGGTGCCTCTGTGCGTGTCCCTCTGTCACGGGGGTCTTCGCGCCTCCGAGGGAGGAGGGATTCCCGCCCGCCACCGCTCCCCCCCCGGCCCAGCGATCCTCGACACAGTTTCCCCTACCGCCCTCCGGCTGGAGGCCAGCCGGGTCCGAGGCTCACTTCCCGCTCTCTGTCCGACCTGCAGGCGAGGAGGCGGTCGGGATCGACGTCACCGGAGCTCAGCTGGTGGAAAAAGACATCGGGAATCTGGCCAGAGGTGAGGGAGACGCCGGGGGTGGGGGGCGGAGGTGACGACTGCTGGGAAGCGTGGAAGGCGATGCACCCCGTGGGGTTTCCAAGACTCTGTCCAGCTCTAGGTTAGTCCAGTTCATAAGGCAAAGCGGTAGTTCCGCGCCTGTAGGGTCCCGGGCCAGGTGTGAATTTTTAGGAGAGGTACGATCGATCGTGTAGGAGCACAATTAAAACGCAACCACGGCTTTTCATGGTCTCCCAGCAGAGGATCGGGGAAAGGGGACAGAATCTTTAAAAACCGATTCCAGCTCAAAATAATCCCAGTTTCTTCCTTTTGCCATAATCTTTTCATTAAATTACTCATGTGAGATTATTTTTTAAATAAAAGAATCCTGGAATTGCTGGAGCAATTGAATTATTTGGAACAAATTTAGAACGCCATCTTTAGTTGAAATATACTCCGTTGTTAAGATTTTTTAAAAGTAACCTGGACTGGATTTTATGATGTTTCCTTGTGATCGCGAGGAAATAAGCTTTTTGCGTTTATCTCACTCCCCCATGTCGTTTCCGTAATAGTAATAGTTGTTATTGTTATTATTTTTCTGGCAGATGAGTTGCAAAAACTCCTCTTGGAGCAAATGGAACTCAGGAAGAAATTGGAAAGAGATTTCCAGAGTCTCAAAGGTATTGGCATCACCCCCCCCCCCCCCCCCCCGCCGGTCTTAAGACGCTTCGGAAGTCGAGACTCAAATATGACGTTTTATAACGCTGGAAATCCAAGGATTGGCAACGGTCAAAAGGAAAACCCGGACGGGATTTTACCCGGGGATTTACTGGGAACTGTCCGAGGTGCTGAAGAGGCTTCCCTGACCAGAAGGGCCCTTCCCTTGATTCGTGTGCGGTCGAGGGCAGCTCGTCAGACACGCTCTAAAAGGGGAATGTTTTAACTGGAAAGAATCGAAATTTTGGTTGAGAGGAAGAGCAAAGGCTGCCCGCCCGTTGACAGCGCTGGGACCCGGATCAATCTGTTCTCTGCACGGGTGCCTGTTACTGTATCTGATCTGAGGCAGACCGATTATTAAGGAGCCGACCAGCTGGTTAACTCTTCCTGGCCTCTGAAATGTGTATTTCCGCATTGCTAAATAGTCTGAAGAGAACGGGCCGGTTGGCCAACCCGAATCTTTGGATTTAGATTGCTTTAAAGCAGGGGTCCTCAAACTTTTTAAACAGGGGGCCAGTTCACTGTCCCTCAGACCGTTGGAGGGCCGGATTATAGTTTTTAAAAAAACTATGAACAAATTCCTATGCACACTGCACATATCTTGTTTTGAAGTAAAAACAAAACAAAATGGGAACAAATACAATATTTAAAATGAAGAACAAGTAAAGTTAAATCTTCCTATTCAGATAAGCAGACAGATCACACATGAAATAACATTTCCAAAGAGCAGTTACAGCCGTATTAACTGTAAATTGGGGGGGGGGGGGGTGGACTCCAAAGCTACGGGAATATAACCTGAACAAAACACGAAATCAGAAAGACCTCAAAACAGCAACTCGATGGTTTCCCAGTGGCCATGCCCTGCCCAAAGGGGGGGGGGGCATGGCACTTCTCTTTTTTGGGGCACAAAAGGGACCAGGACGCCTGGAGGATCCTCACACCGGCGAGAAGGGCTTTTTCTTTGGTTATTTTGCGGGTAGAGAAGGTGCACGGGGGTGCGCGCGCAAGCAAGGCACCCTTGACGGGGCTGTTTTCTTTCCCTCTCCGAAGAAACAAAGAACTCGGCATCCTCACAAACTTTTTAAGGCAGCAAGCCCCCAGCTGCTTCTCCCTGAAACTCCACCACTGCAGGCATCATGATGGGAAAGAGAAACCTCTCCCCCCCCCCCCCCCCCGATTCCCAGCAGCGCAAAAAGCCTCGAAAAAGACCCCCGCCCGGCTCTTGGGACTGGCGCAGGAGACTTGGGGCCAGCCGGAGCGCCTGCCACCCCACACTTACCCTCTTCCAGTCTTCCTTTTGCCTCCTCCTGGCTGACTGGAAGCAGGGGGGCGGGGCTTTGTCATGTGGCCCGGGACGAGTCGGCTGCAATTTTCCCGCTGCTTTTGTGTGCTGCTGGGAATTGGAGGACAGGCAGCGGCACACCCGGCGGGCCAGAAAAATGCCCTCGGCGGGCCGCATGTGGCCCCCGGGCCGTAGTTTGAGGACCCCTGCTTTAAAGAGATGTTCACTTGCCATGTTCTTTCTCCCCTCCCCCTCCCCCCCAACAATTCTCTACAGTTTCGGCCCAACTGCGTTATTTTGTTTATTAAGAATCTTCGCGGTTAGAAGCAAATCTTGTAATACTGTTTACCGATTGTCTGAAAAGGTGTTTTTTTAAAAAATCATACTTGTAATCCGCCTTGAGTCCTGTTGGAAAGGCGGATTATAAATGAAAATAATAAATTAAACGACAAGTAAAATTTTCCTGCCAGTCCCAGAGGGAATCTGGATTCCATCCAGGTTTATTGACTTCCAAGTCGCGTCTCCACCTGGGCCTGGACTGGGTTGCGGGGCCCTTGAAGTGCGCCCGGCTTCTTCTCCCTTGAAATAATTTCCATTTAATCGCCCCTAATTGACCAGAGTGCAAACTATGCTGATGTGGACATTGCTGGGGCAGCACGTTTAGAGAGGGGAGCCGGTCCCCTTTGGTCTGCAGGCAAGCCTATGCCCCCCCCCCACACACACAAAAAACCCGACTGGTTTTTAAAACAGTTTAAAATGAAGCTGGTTTGTGGTGTTCGTTCATTCCTAATTCCGCCCCCAGCGATCTGGTCTTCGATCCCCTTTCCGAGCCATTAGGGGCTCCAGATGTGAACTCCTACCACGCAGTCGGAAGGGAAACTGGCCCTCAGTAGCTCAGTACATCAGTTCTCTCCGAAGACTAGTTAGCTAGGCTTGAATGAGAGCCCTTTCCCCTCTCTGTCAGAAACGTGGGTGCTCAGAAGCGGGGGCATGCGCGCCTGGAAGAAATCCGGAGTAAAAGGAAACACAGAAAAGATGTGCGGGGGGGGGGGGGGTGTCAGCGGGGGTCCCCTTCAACGCCCGGCGTATGGTTAATTCGGCTCGTAGCGGATCAGAGAAAGAAGGGGCGTGTCCCCTTGCCAACTCCGGGGGGGGGGGGGGGCTAGGCTGGCCCTGCGCTCCTTACCCGCTTTCCTCCCGGGGTCGCGGAGCCCCCTGACCTCCTCCGCTTTTTGACCCCTGCAGATAACTTCCAGGACCAGATGAAGAGGGAGCTCGCTTACCGGGAGGAGATGGTTCAACAGCTGCAGATCGTGCGGGGTAAGACCGCCCCCCCCCCCCCCCCGGGGACGGTGAATTCCCTCCCCACTTTTCCCTTGGCCTTGCAACTCCGGCCGTTTACCCCGGGGAGGGCTGCACTTTTACTCCCCCCCCCCCCCACTCCTAAATGCGTTGCCTTCCTGGGGCTTTGCGAGTCCTGGGATAGGGGTGAATTTTGACCCGCCCCCACTCCCTTCAAACTCTGGCTTCCTAACTGACCCGCTTCCCCCCCCCACCCCCCGAATGCTGAGAGGAGGAGGGGTGTAGGACCGCCCCACCCATTCTGCTTCGCGACCCCCCCTCCACCGTTTCTCCCCCTCCTCCTTTCTAGACACCCTGTGCAACGAACTGGACCAGGAGAGGAAAGCTCGCTACGCCATTCAGCAGAAGCTAAAAGGTGGGTTGGGGGCTGGGGCGGCGGGGACCCCGGGGACCCCCCCCCCCAGTCTTTTTTACCCCGGATTTCGTTTTTCTCCCTCTTCCCCTGCTCTGTAAGGGGAACCCACATGGGCTGGTGCTGGCCAGTCCGCTCAGAAATAGGCTTGGAATTTTGGGCGCTTTGGCACACACTATGGCTGCAATCACACACACACAAAACAATCCCCTTTTAATCCTCTTTCGATGCACTTTCCAACTGGATTTTCACTGTGGGAACTGGCAAAATCCAATTCAAAAGAGCACTTAAAGTTGATTCAAAGTCGAGTATTTCGTGTGTGTGATCGCAGCCTATATAAGGCACTCTCCATCCGCATTCAGTGCTCTTTGCAACTGGACTTCACTGGTCCTGTCCGCATTTGCCTGCCCCTCGGGATTTTCTCAGTGTTCCAGTCCGGGCAGTTTAAGTCCCGGGTAAAACAGCACCAAATAACCCGGGGGGAACAGCAGGCTGAAACCGGGCTGACCACTGAAGGGAGGGGATGTCATGCAGAGGGGGGGGGGGGCTGGATTAAAAAGAAGGTTGGATTCGATTTTAGCGCAGAATTCCTTGGAGGCCACTGGGGTGAACATGGATTAAAAGGAGAGGGCAGAAAGGGCCACTGTCCCTGCAAGCACACCCACTAAATAATCCACTTTCAATCCACTTTCAGTCTACTTACTTGCAATGCACTTTTCAACTGGACTTTACTTATGTGAACGGGCAACATCCAATTTGAAAGTGCATTGAAAGTGGATTGTTTAGTGGGTGTGATCCCAGCATGTGTGAAACGGCAACCTCCCCTTGTAAAGGGCGGCTGAGGTGGAGTGGAGCGGCATTATTTTAGCATGTATGATTTATTCCAGCGCTTTGGGGAAGCGTTCAGAGCCCTTCGCTTGACTCCGACAGCAAGGGGGGGGGGCACAGGCGGGCTAGTAAGCGACACGTGTCTGTTTCCTAGGCTCCTCAGGCATTTGGAAATCGACTCGCTGTGATGCTGGCCTACTTTAGATCCTCCCCCTCCCCCTCCAAAAAGTGATTTATGCGCAAGATATCCCTGGCACGGGGGGGGGGGGGGGGGGGGGGGCCGTCGCCATAACATCATAGGCGGCTCAGTCTTTTTCCAGAGGGTGGGAAAAGATCGGGGAGGCGAGTTTTTAAGAGAGTCGGGGGCGGGGCGGGGCGGGACGGGGGAATTTAGACTCTCGTTTGCCCGGCGCGCTTGGCAGGGTCCCTGGACTGTCTAAAGGCGCTGGCTTCGGAGTCAGTCCGGTTTCCTCCCAAGCGAACCTGCTTCGGATCGGCCTCGGGACAAGCACTGGACCCTGGAGGGCTTTTCGGCGGGGGGAGGGAGAGGAGACGGGCATTGGGGGGGGGCGTAATGTGGGGCCACGGAGCTGAGCCCCCCCCTCTCCCCCTTCCAGAGGCCCACGACGCACTGCACCATTTCTCCTGCAAGATGCTGACCCCCCGCCACTGCACCGGGAACTGCTCCTTCAAGCCCCCTCTGCTGCCCCAGTGAGAGAGGCCCGCCCGCCCCCCACCCCCTGGGGCCGCGCAAGAGATCCTCGACCGGGCGGACAGAGGAAGCGCCGCCAGAGACAAGCCATTCCGGCGCCAAGGGGGAGACGCGTGTCAAGAGACTGCCGAGGGACTCCGGAGGGAGCGGCGCTCCCCTCGGCCCGCCGTGTAAATACGAGAGCGAGCCCCCCCCCCCCCCCCGATGGACCAGAAACGGCGCTGGGGGACCTCCAAGCGGGCCGGAGAGGCGTCGGGCGGGGAGGGGTCGCTAGAGGCACTCGCCGGTGGGGAGAAGCCGCCCCCAGTCTTGGGCCGGCCTCCGGGGGCGGTGCGGGGGGCCCTCTGGAGTCCACTTCTCCCGCCCTGGACCGGAATGGAGGGGGGCTGGGGGGGGGGGGCTGGACGAGGGGCTGATGTGCAATGGCTGGAGCCGTCCTGGGGGTCCGCGCCCGGGCCGGCCTTGGCGGCGTCGGGGGTCTCCTCCTCCTCTCTCCCTTCCCTGACTTCTTTCTCCCCCTCCCTTCCGTCTCCCCCCCCCCCGCGTCGACCGTCATCTCGTGTGAACTGTGGATGTCTTGACAGCACTTTAAAGGGAGGGAGGGAGGAAGGAAGCAAAAGGAGGCGTGGGAGGGGGCTCGGACCCCGTCGCCGCGACCCTGAGAACTGCAAGCTGGGGGCGGGGGGATTGTTCCGGGGGGGGGACCCAAGTTCGAATCCTCCGTCAGGTGGTTTTGATTTTCTTTTAATTTTCGGTCCTTTAATAAAAGCCCAACTTTTAAAGCGAAGCCGGACTTTCCGAAGGACGCTGGAGCGGCCAGGGATTTGTTGCGCTGGGCAGGGCAGGGCAGGGCAGGGCAGGGCAGGGCGGGGGGGGGGGGGGCGGCGGTTTAAAGGCTGCGGAGCCGGCTGGGGGGGAGGGTTGCTGCTGAAAGCCGGAGCCGGCTGGGGGGGAGGGTTCCAGGCTGGAGTGGACTTCCCTTGGGTAAAGCGGCTCAGGCCGCCCCAGACCCTACGGGAGGCGCAACTACTGGACTGGAAGGATCCCGCGGGTCGAGCCCTTCACACGTGCTCCCGAAGCCCGAGGGAAAAGGAGCTTTCCTGGTTGACTGGAGAAGCGGGGGGGGGGGGGGTCCTGCCCTTGGCTGTGGTCTTCTGAAAGGCCGCTGCCGCCTCCGGGCTTTTTGGCCCCAGCACCCCCCACCCAAAGGGCCCAGGAACGGGGGTCTCTTCAAAACGATCGTGCCGTCTGGATAGGGCTGCCAGCTCTGAGTGGGAAATACCTGGAGATTTGGGGGTGGAGCCTGAGGAACGCGGGGTTTGGGGCGTAATTCCCTAGAGTCCAATTTCCAAAGTGGTCTTTTTCTCCAGGTGAACTGATCTCTGTCACCTGGGAATGCTGTAATAGCGGGGGATCTCCAGCTGCCGCCTGGAGGTTGGCAGCCCTGCGTCTGGCGGGTCAGCTCCGTGTTGATCCACACAGAGAGGCCACTGCCCAAATCTGCCTGCCCACCTCCAGCCGGCTTCCTTCCCACAGTCTTTGACCACCCCGCCCCCGCCCCCTCCCTACACCCCCAGCTCTCCGCCCCCCCCCCCGCAGCCCTTTCACACGAACTCAAGGGGAACAAGCGAGTCGCGGCCGCTCCCCCCTCGGGCAGAAAGTGACTTGGGAGAAGTTGCCAACTTTGAAACTGGCCTCTCTTGCTACCCCTTTAAGATCCGTTGGATCTGCAGCACTCACCAGGTATATTATTATTATTATTATTATTATTATTATTATTATTATTATTATTGCTGCTGCTGCTTCTACTCCCTGCTTTTCCTTATGGTTCAAGGCGGCTTACAATAAGAGTTAAAACCATTTTCAGTTAAAATAAAAAATAAAACAGCAAACGCCGAATCCCCCCCTTTCCCATGGATTTATCTCCATGCTATGAAAACCTCCGACTGCCCGTTTCCACCCATGAAGACCCTATTAAAGTGAGAGGTCATTTTTCTTCTGGCCAGTTGGCAACTCCACAGCCTCCCACCTCCGATTTCCTTGCTAACGACAGTCTGGCTTTTTTGTTTTGTTTTGGGAAATCTCTGAGATCTCTCAATCTCTTCTGGCGTTTCCCTGGTCCAAAAATACTGCTAAACAGCGTAGGGTCTACAGGCACCTTTGAGCCGATTTGTTGTCTCCTCCAGTTTCATCGGATGTCCTTGACAAGACAGAACACAGTCTAGTTAGCTTTTAAGGTAACTCAGAACTCTGTTTTGTCTCTGCTACATCAATGCAACCCAGCTAGCTCTCTCTGGAACGCCTTACAGTGGAAATATTCTTCCCAGCCTCTGACCTAGATCTGTTTCCTCACGGATAAAATTATTGTTTCTGACCTTCTCCTCCCTGTTCTTGCTGAGATCTTTGGAAATATCTGAGAACTGTCAAGAGCTTA
Organism: Lepidodactylus listeri; assembly: GCA_029233225.1. NCBI lineage: Eukaryota > Metazoa > Chordata > Lepidosauria > Squamata > Gekkonidae > Lepidodactylus > Lepidodactylus listeri. Next base: position 3,995,152 of record JARCFY010000021.1, on the reverse strand, counting down.
TTCTTCTGTGCCCTGATTTTCAGTAGGTTCCCCATAACAAGTTTTCTTCTCCTTTTCCTTGCTCATGGGGCGGGGCGGGGCGGGGCGGGGCGGGGGAGGATTGGCAGTCCTGATCATCACAAGGCAGTCTGGGGCCTTTCTCCTGGTTCAAAGCATTTCCTGCACCTCAGAGCAGCGTTCCCTCTAAGCTGAGTTAGTGTGAGCTGGCTCAGTTTTTTAGCCTCTGGCTCACCCATTTTTGTCTTAGCTCAGGAAGAATGGCTCCAGAGCAAACTAATTTATGCAGTAACTGAATCACTCATAAGAACATAAGAGAAGCCAATGTTGGATCTGGCCAATGGCCCATCCAGTCCAAAACTCTGTGTCACACAGCAGTCAAAAATAACAGGTGCCATCAGGAGGTCCAGATGTGGGGCCGGAGCTCGCTGACAACTTTAATGCCAGTAGCTCACAAAGCAGAATTTTTGCTCACAAGACTCCACAGCTTAAAGGGAGCATTACCCCAGAGGTGTCTTAAAGCTATTGGTACTGTTAAGCAAAGATGGTTTTCCAGTCTGTATTTTTGCAGAAGAGGGGACTGTGTGTTCAAGGGAAGTCTAAAGGGACAAATGCAGTTTCCAGCCAATTCACACAATCCTGTTTAGAAGGAGGCAGTCCTAGTCCAGGTGTGTTAGTAGCTCCATGTGAAACCACCAGCACAGGGCACGTAGCCGGGGGCAGGGGATCAGCTTCCTTCCCCTTGTCTCTCGGGTGAGTTATCAGAGGTGTGGACTGGCCCGAGTGAGGGTGGGTGAGGAGGACACGGGGATCCTCGGGTGTATTTTGTTTTGTTTTCACACTCGCATCCCAGATTTCTTCCTGGTGAGAATCCAAAGACGCTTACAAGATCATTCTCCTCTCCCAAATTTCTGCCATGACAACAACTACCCTGTAAGGTAGAACAGTTAGAAACAATTGTTATTATTATCATCATATGGCATTGTGTGTAGTATAGCCAGGAGATCCTAAGATTGTCTGGCAGTCTGAAGTTCTAGCTTTTTTACATTATGCACAACTAGGTGGCAAGCTAGAATTGTTTTTGGGGCTGAGGGAGCTCTGGAAGAGCTGTGACTGACCCAAGTTCACCCAGCTGGCATCCTGTGGAAGAGGAAGAAGAAGAGGAGATTGGATTTATACTCTGCCCTTCACTGCCCAAGGGAGTCTCAGAGCAGCTTACAAAGTTTCAGAGCGGCTTCCCTCCCCCTCCCCACAACAGACACTTCCTGGGAGGCAGGTGGGGCTGAGAGAGCTCTGAGAGAACTGCTCTTTCAAGAACACCTCTGACAGAACTATGGCTTGCCCAAGGTCATCCAGCAGGTGCAAGTAGAGGAGTGGGGAATCAAACCCAGTTCTCCCAGATTAGAATCTGCGCACTTAACCACTACCCCAGACTGGCTCTGAGGAGTGGGGAATCGAATCTGGTTCTCCAGATGAGAGTCTGTTGCTCTTAGCCACTACCCCACACTGGCTCTCAGTTAGACTTGAATCCAATAACACCTTAGAGGCCAACAAGATTTGTGGGTCTCGGCCAGGGTTAGCATATTCTGAAAAGCAAAAAAGAGGACCTATTTCCCGACTGAACAAAGTTTGAGTCCAGGGGCACCTTTAAGACCAACAAAGTTTAATTAATTGTGTGCCCACAAAAGCCTTATATCCAGAATTAAACTTTGTTGGCCTTAAAGGTGCCCCTGGAGTCAAACTTTGTTTTGCTGCTTCAGGCCAGCACGGGGACCCTCCTGAATCGTATTTCCTGACTGATTACTTCCAGCAAGTGAGCACTATGCCAAATCTCATTTTAAATACTCCTCCTATTTCAGCTGGGAGAATTGCTACGAACTCAGAATATTCCTAACCTTCCAACCCCAAAAGACGACGTTTTCATCAGGGTTTTTTTTGTTTTTTTTAAAAGAGCCCCAAAGAGGACAGACACCCAAAAAAGAAGAAGAAGAGAAGAAGAGATTGGATTTATACCCCGCCCTCCACTCCCCAAGGGAGTCTCAGAGTGGCTTACAAACTCCTTTCCCCTCCCCTCCCCACAACAGACACCCTGTGAGGTAGGTGGGGCTGAGAGAGCGCTTTCCCAAGCTGTCCTTGAGGGAACAGCTGGTTCAGAGCTATGGCTTGCCCAAGGTCATCCGGCCAGGTGCAAGTGGAGGAGTGCGGAATCAAACCCGGTTCTCCCAGATTAGAGTCCGCGCACTTAACCACTACACCAAACTGGCTCTCAAAAAGAGGACATCTGGTAACCCCCCTGGGATAAGCTTTTGCAAGTCAAAGGTCCCTTCGTTAGACACAAGCAGCAATGGTCTTTATACCCCAGTCAGAAAGTGAGAGGAGGCTGTAAAAGAATGCTTGTTGTAATCAGCTTGATTAGAACAGAAGGGGAATGCTGGGGAGGGGGCAGAAAATTAGCATCCCAAGTGAAATACGAAGCCTGTGTCCCTGTTATGTTGAATGGCTGGCGGAAGGACACCCCCTGAGTTTCCATGGTGAGGTGAGGATTTGAACCTAGCCTGAACCTAGTCAGGTCCTGGAAGATAAGCAGAGTCAGCCATGGTTAGTCCTTGGACCGCAGACCACCAAAGAAGTCCAGGGTTGCTCTGCAGAGGCAGGCAAAGGCAAACCACCTCTGTTCATCTGCCCTGAGCTGGATGGGCCAGGCTAGCCTGTTCTCATCAGATCTCGAAAGCGCAATGGTGTTGGCCCTGGTTAGTCCTTGGATGGGAGATCCAGGAATTCCGGGGTTGCGACACAGGCAGGCTCTTCAGGTGGCAGGCAAGGGCAAACCACCTCTGCTTGCCTCTTGCTTTGAAAACCCAGTGAGAGGTCACCATGAATCGGCTGTCACACCTGACAGCTCTTTCCAGCCCAACACCACTGCCAAATCCTGGGCCTGGTGCTCCTATCTAGATACCAACAGTCGAAAGGAAAAGGAGGAGGGATAAACCTTCCTAGTTTGCTCCAGATACCAGAACTGGTAAGTGAAACAAGGGGGTCATTTGAAAAGATAATGCTCCCCGACTCTCGGAACTGGCCATTCTGGAACTGCAGGTACACAAGATTAGTGCAGATGAAGAGTCTTTTTCCATCTCAAAGATGTACATATAATTTTCATGTAGGCCCTGTAGGAATGATGGAGCTGGCTTCTCAGACTCTGCCCTGCTCATGCTGAGCTTCTTTCGCTCTGTCCCTTCTGTTGTTGAATACAGAGGACTCCCTGGGCCTATAGGACAGAGGCCTATGGTGCCCTCTTCCGTGAAGTCAGAGCTTGCCAGTGTCCTGGGTGAGGGAAAGTGTCTCACTCGTTCCAGCTTTTGCTATGAAGGAAGCAGCTTTGCTTTTTAGAAACAGAAATTGCGTCATCACCAAAGGGAAAGCTTGTTCTGCCTCCAGGTCTTTCTCAGGTCCTGACCAGCGGCCGCTTTATGTTACAGTTAGAAAAGTCTTCCAGGGTCATCTAGTCTAACCCCCTCGCCAATGCAGGAACTACACTATCCCTGCCAAGTAGGTATGCAACTGATACTTTAAAAACCTCCAGTGACAAAGAATCTACCATTTCACAAGGGAGGCTGTTCCAGTGTCGAACACACATCGCCATCAGGGAATTCCTCCAAGTGGAAAACTGTGGCAAAGATAGTCCCAGCTCCATCACTGTGATCTACCATCTCCAAGTGCTTGCTGAAATGGTTAATGAAGAAACGGTAAGAGGAAGATGTGACTAGATATAAGCCTGCCAACCAACTGCTCACCCCTGTCCACAGAAAGTGGCAAGAGCTCAAAAGAAGGGGGACTTCAGTTGAATGGTGCATCTCTGAGCCCGTTGCTCCCTTGCCCATTCTCCTTGGGGCAGAGGTCAAGTCTGGCTTGCTAGAATCGGGGATGGGGAAGTACACAAAAAGATTCTGGAGCATTAAGATGGGGGGGGGCAGTGGGTAGACACTGCTAAAGAGAAGCCACCTTCTCTGGGCCAAAACACTGCCCCCTACTGGGGTGGTAGTTTCAGAGAGCAGCCATACTAAGCTGCAGTTGGACAGTGAGATGCGAGTCCTGGAGACCTTAGAGACCAACAAGATTTTCAGGGCAGGAGCTTCATCTGGTGAAGGGAGCGTTGGCTCTCAAAAGCTCATACCTCCCTAAATCTTGTTGGTCTAACTGTTCTAGTGGGACGGAGTTCCAGAGGTTATACTCTTCTAGTTATGGCTGACAACTCTTTGTTCCCTTTAAACAGGTGTTCTTGGTAGGCAGAAATCCATCCGTTGTCCCTTTACTCCCAGCTTGTCAGCTTTGTCCTGGAAAGAAGAAGAAGAAGAAGAGAGAAGAGATTGGATTTATACCCCGCCCTTCACTCACTTAAGAGTCTCAGAGCGGCTTACAAACTCCTTTCCCTCCCCCTCCCCACAACAGACACCCTGTGAGGTGGGTGGGGCTGAGAGAACTCTTTCCCAAGCTGTCCTTGAGGGAACAGCTGGTACAGAGCTATGGCTTGCCCAAGGTCATCCAGCCAGGTGCAAGTGGAGGAGTGGGGAATCAAACCCGGTTCTCCCAGATTAGAGTCCGCGCACTTAACCACTACACCAAACTGGCACCAAAACTTTACCAGCCGAATTTCTGTCTGCTCTGAAGCGGTGGGAGTCTCGTGAGCTACTGGCATTAAAGTTGTGAGTGAGCAGTTTGGCTGCTGCATAAATTAGTTTTGCTCTGAAGCCATCCGTCCTGAGCCAAGAAAAAAAAATGTGTGAGCTGGGGGCTAAAGAACTGTGAGCTAGCTCACACTAACTCAGCTTAGAGGGAACAATTGCCTCTTGGGGCAATACATTTCTCCTTTGGCTTTCTTGAGGGGGTGATTTTACTCTACATTGGCTCGCAACATCAAGAGCTCTCTGTTTCTAACTGCAGGGCTGGGATCAAGAGGGGCAAACCCGTCTCTTAGCGCAGGTCTCCTCATTCTAAAGCTGTTACCTCTTGGAATCATCCACAGCTAAAATATCTGAATGTGCATAATTATTGATAATTATGCAATTTGTTGCTGATTGTGGTTTCTGGTATCTATTTTAATTAGTTCTTGAAAGTCTAATTAAGTAAAATGAAACATTAATTCGAAAAATGTAGCGTCATTTACAACAAAATACAATCTGGGCCCGCTGGATCGGGTATTAATTTAGTTTCCTATCACAAGCCTGCCATCTAGTGGTCAAGATGAGAATCGCGGGCATCTGTGGCCGTTTATCCCCGATTTCGCAGCCGCATCCTAGCCCGTGTTTGCTTATATTATTGAAACCCGCCGCTTTGAGCTCCTTAGTGTTCGTAGGCGAGCACCTTTGGAATTCAGGGCAGGACCAGCCTACTTGGCCATTATTATCTTGGGGTCTCATTTAACGTTTTTACTCACGTCAGAGTCCCACAGCAATAGTTCCTTAAACAGGATCTAGTTTATTGCGATCAGTAAAGGCAGGTCATCTGTGCATACCGTCCGTTTCGTGTCAGGAATGACTCTCCCGGCAGCAGCGGAGCAGTTATACAGAAGTCAAAGAGTAACCCCTGATGGATGGGAGTCAGTTATAGAAAGCAAGCAAGCAGGTTCCCGGGGAACTAGAGCAACCAGACACCAAGGTCAGAGCTAGGCGAGGAGATCAAACAGACAGCGAGGATCGAGGATCGGAAGCTAAAATTCCAAGCGATGCTGGCGCCACCATCCTCTCCCCCCCCCCCCCCCCATGGCAGCGTAGCTGACATTAGGTTAAAGAAAACAGAAGACAAATTCAGTTTAAAAAAAATCACGGTTAGTTTTATTTGAATCAAAAGGCTGTACAAGTATATGTTAAACATACTACAGTTTTCTCAGTTCTGAATATAGTTAAGTTTTTTGCGTTTGTGGCGTGCTGAACTAGTCTGGTGAATGGCAGATTGATGGTGGGGAGAGAGAGAGAGAGAGAGAGGGAGAGAAGGGCCTCCTTCTCACGTTAGAATTCCAGATCTGTTGCCAAGGTCACGTGCACCAGACGGGAACACTTTATGCTGTACTCTTGGATGCTGAAATGTTTGCCAAAGATGGGGAAAAAACCCCATAAACTTGGTAAACTTGAAAAGGAGCCCTTCTGGATGATGGACCTGACCCTGGGGGACCCAGCATGCGGACTCTCCTGCCTGCAATTCCCAGCATCAACCTCTGCTTCCGTTCTGCTCCCATACAAGGATGCAGACCTCTGAGAGACACAGAGCTCTTTTTCAAAAAAATTAAATATTTTATTTAATCATAGAATATTACCACTTTACAATAGAACAGAGTACAATACTTCAAATATACAGAATAGAAATATTGAACAGTACAATAAGGATACCTTAAAGGATACTTTAAAGCAGTGTTTTTCAACCACTGTGCGAGATATTGTCAGGTGTGCCGCTGGATTTTTTCAATGAAAGAAATGTGCCTTCCGGGCTGACCTTCCAGGACGCGTTTGCGCATGCGAGAAAGAACAGTGGCGCGGTCTCGCTGATTCCGCTCGCACGCTCTGTGGCCGGCCTGAGGTAGGGTGATTTGCACCAAGACATTCCAGTAAACATGAATATGTTTGATGGTAACAGCTAGCTGTTTCTGTCAGGGTGGGGTTCAAATCAGTAACTGTCCCTCAGCGAAGAATGGGTGTACTGTGCTTCTCTTCAAATCACTTATGGTCAGCGGAATGCCGTTCACATTAGAGTAAGAGTTTAAACTCTCTATTTGAAAAACTTTAGCAGAATCGCAGTATTAAAATACATCCACATTATATTTCTTCTGAAACCCAGGTCAATGTTATGGGAAGGAGCCATTACACTTTGGATCTGTAACTTACGATTTCAAGTTGAGTGGCTATTACGTGTATTTGTAATACTGTCATAGTTAATACTTGAGCTGAGGCAACTAATGAACCATTTATCTTGTATTTCAGTGTTTTTCAACCACTGTGCCGTGAGATATTGTCAGGTGTGCCGCGGGATTTTTTCAATGAAAGAAATGTGCCTTAGCTCGAAAAAGGTTGAAAAACACTGCTTTAAAGGATACAGTACGGATACCTCATCAGTAAAACTGAGTGCGAATAACTAAACACAATGGACTAGAAATACAAATGCAGGGCTGAGAGGTTTGTCAAACAACACAGATTTACACGAGCAGTGGAACAGTGTGTTAGACTAAGGAATGGGTACAATCCATTCAGCAGGAGCAGAGAAGAGAGAGTTGGTTTTTACTTAAAACATAGCAATCATTTGAGAGATCAGATCAACACTTGGGCAAGACACAGAGTTCTTCAGGTAACAAAACACACACATAGGTGGTCTAGGATGGGGGGGGCGTGGTGTCTGATATCTCGAGGGGTTGAAAACTGGTTTGCACAGGGCTGCAAGTAAACTCTGGACAAAGCCTTCCAGGAAGACAGGAAACTTTCCAGTTCTTTGGCAATAGATCAAGATGGGTTGCCGTGTTAGTCTGTCTGTAGCAGTAGAAAAGAGCAAGAGTCCAGTAGCAGCTTAAAGACTAACAAAAATTTGTGGCAGGGGAGGAGCTTTCATGAGTCTCCACTCACTTCTTCAGATTCAGCGAGAACGTGAGTCCATTTGCCCTTATATTTTGGAGAGTGGAGTGATTTCAGATGCTGAATTGCAACTGATAATGAAGCTCAAGACAGCACATCCTCCTGGACTGAATCGAGACCTAGGTTTCCTGTCTCTTTACCAATGCTGATTTCTCTATGCCTGCTACCTCTCTGCATATCACACCTCATCCAGTCAAGCCTGCTGTTGTCCTTCTCCTGCTATTGTCATTTGCCAGCTAATGTCATTTGGCATCTAAAATCACTCCACACTCCAAGATATAAGGACAGGTGGACACACATTCTAGCTGTATCTGGAGAAGTGAGCAGCGACTCATGAAAGCTCCTCCCCTGCCACAAATGTTGTTAGTCTTTTGGGTGCTCCAGAACTTCTCCTCCTCCTCCTCCTCCTCAAATATTTAATACGGTCAAAGACCCATCAAATAAGCACCAAAGCCATAAAACAGACAGGGTATACCATTCAGCCAAACACCCCTTATAAAATCTTGAACATAAAATTAAACTAGGCATTTCCATCTAAAAACTGTTGGCGATATCTTACGGCTTTCACAGCAAACGTTGCCACCATTAAAGTAATTCTTGATTCTTGTTGGCTAAAAGCTTGTCTAAGTAAAATCTAAATGCTACTGGACTCTAGTTCTTTCTTGGCAGAATAATAAGCATAGCTTCTCACAGTGGCACTCACGTGAAAACACAGGAACACGCATGAAGCTGAATCAGAGCACCAGTCCACCAAGGTCAGTGTTGTCTACTCAGACTGGCAGCAGCTCTCCAGGGTTTCAGGCAGAGAAAGGTCTTTCCCATCACCTCCTGCCTGGTCCTTTTAAACTGGAGATGCTGGGGACTGAACCTGGGGCCTTCTGCAAGCCAAAGATGATGTTCAACCATTGAGCCACAGTCCCTCCCACTCACTCAGTGTCTCAAAGACAGCCACGTAATTACCATCAACCCTGTGCACCACCCCACGAAACACACACAGACAATAATATAAGGTGTCGAACCTTGCCTGCATCCATGTGATTTTCAGGGCCTTTTACTTCCGTCTAGGGGTCATTTCGTAGAAAAAGAGGTGCAGGAGAATGGTGCTCAGAAGAGCCACAGGTGTGTCACTGACTTCTCCCATGGTGCACATGAGGCATTTGAGAGTTTTCCATCCTGGGAAAAGTTAAGCAATGTTTGGGGTTTATCAAGAGGCTAAAATGACCCCCAGCTGGGCTACCTCTGATGTCTTCAAGAGCTGCTGGCTTGGCAGACTTCGGCAAGTGAAGAGTGTGTTGCACTATGTTGACCAAGATGGGTCACACCACGTTTGTCTGTAGCAGCAGAAAAGAGCAAGAGTCCAGGAGCACCTTAAAGACTAATGGAATTTGTGGCAGGGGAGGAGCCTTGGTGAGTCACAAAAGCTCATTTCCAGCCATGAATTTCGATAGTCTTTAAGGTGCTCCTGGACTCTTCCTCTTTTCTGCTGCTGTGTTGATCAGCTGATTATCTGAACAGGAGCTGGCCGAAGAGGTGGCAACCCCGTCCTGTGTTCTGATGAACTCTTTTGGCAAAGGGCTCATGCCAGCTTTCTTCTAACACAGTCACCTGCTCAAACAATACTCCACGCAGGGGGCCAAAGCTGAACATTTCAGAGCTAAAAATAAAACAAAATTAAAAGCCCCCCACCCAACAGTTAGACAGGATTAGTGTTTTCACACCACTTAAGCTCTCATTAAAATCTACTTTGCTGACTGTAAGATGTGGCTTCAAACGACACAACGTATTAAGTGCTTAATATCCTAGAAATTATGAAAGTGATCTACCCTGTGCAAATATGAAATAATTAGAGGGAATGAGAGACGTCAGCCACAGAGTTGAGGGGGAAAGCAAGAGGGGATCCGTGTGCTCCCCGTAGCTGGAGGGAGTTCTGGAAAGAGGCTGGAAACAAAACAAGCCAGAGTGCAAGAGATAGTTTCACGTAATTAAAAGGCAATGAAGAAGAACTCTATGGCCTGCGAGAGCCAGTCTGGTGTCGTGGTTAAGTGCGCGGACTCTAATCTGGGAGAACCGGGTTTGATTCCCCACTCCTCCACTTGCACCTGCTGGTGTGAGACTTCTGATGAGAACCAGTAAGTCAGGCCTTGTGGGAAAACAAAGTCCTTTATTGTCTTAATGGTCTTTCAGGAACACTTACTTTGTTAGGGATACCAGGGGACTGGGGTTGGGACTTATTATACAGTATTCAAACAGAACAGAAATGACAGGCACCAATCAGTGTAAAATCATGAAGCACAAAAATCCCCAAACCGTTGCATTCCCATGGAAAAAGGCACGCGGGCTAATTAGAATCCCTCCCTCATGCCCCTGTGTACGAATCTACTTGCATTCCCACGCAAAGACACCTGGAAGAGCAGAGAGTGAGACAGCTCAAGGTTAACTGGCAACAACAACGATAAGCAGGGCCCGCAAAGGAACACGGCAAGACGGGATGGGAAGGGGAAGGAGCGAGGGGAAGGAGGCCGGCTGCCAGTCTCCAGACTGGAGGACCTGTGGATGCAATCAGTAGCAAAACCAAAACACGATAGGGAACCTGACAGCTGAATGACCTTGGGCAAGACATAGCCCTGTACCAGCTGTTCTCTCAAGGACAGTTGTCTCAGAGCTCTCTCAGCCCCACCCACCTCACAGGGTGTCTGTTGTGGGGAGGGGAAGGGAGAGGAGTTACAGTGTAGCTACAATGCCATGAAGCTCCAAAGCAGCCATTTTCTCCAGTGGAATTGGTCTGTGTTGCCCAGAGACAAGAGAGATGCCGATTAAGGCAAGGCAACGAGAGCCAGGGTTCAGCAGCCCCTTGATTGGTTTGAAGAACAGTTGTGGGGCTGGCAGTGCTGGGGAGGGTCATATGCCTCTGGGCTCCTCCGTTGTGTTCTGGGCTGCCGTTTCCTGTGTCGCAGCTTAGGCAGCTGTTGTCTCATGGCTAAACTTCGGTGCATGAAAAACAGGCTGCTCTTGCAGAATTTTTTTAGACAAGGGCTGGCCCGATCGGGTTGCCAACCTGCAGCTGGAGCCAGGAGACCTCTTGGAATTGCAAAGGGTCTCCAGATGACAGAGGTCCGTTCTGCTGGAGGAAATGGAAGTATCGGAGGGCAGAGTCTATGAGGGCCCTCCTCTCCCCAAACCCTGCCCTCCCCAGGTTCCAACCCTGAGTCTCCAGGAATTTCCCAAGCCAGGTTTGGCAACCCTAGCTGGCCGGAAGTTTCTGAGTCTGACAGAACAGGAGGGCTAGTCACAGGCCAGAGGGCCGAGGCTCATTGCAGCAAAAGGAAGGCTGAAGGACACAGCAACAGGAAACAGGTGGGAAACAAAACACAAATCTGAGATGGGGTCCCCAACACAGGGCCCACAGGCATTCTGCCAAAGGTTTCCAGAGAGTGGGCGGGGCCAGGTAGGGCTTTTGCCCAGCAAGGCTTCTGACTGGCCATTGGAAATTTGATGGGCTGTGTAGCTGCCACCACAGCACAAGGATCTTCAACGTGTGGCTGCGGCAGCCATTTTGTGGTTGTGCCCACTACCCTGTGTCCAAATTCCAAAGGTGCCCACGGGATCAAAAAAGGTTGGGCCCCCCCCCCATCTAAGAGGATGTCCCCTTAGCGGCAGATGTGGCCTGCAGAAGGAAGGGTGCTGCATTCCAGTTGCCCACTAGAGGGCGTTGCACCCTCGAGGAATCAGAACCAGCCCTGCTGTGTTTCCCCAGATCAGAAAAAAAGGGCAAAGAGAGGTATGATCCTATTTTCCAGTAGATCACACACACACACACACCCCTTAGGTCAGGACCCAGTAGGAATCCCTGCTGCACCAGCCCCATCAAAGGGCATGGGAGCAGCAAAAGAACACACCAGTCACCCGGGCAAAGAGACCTGTCATGATCCCTTGTCTAGGGTCTGCCTACAAAGGGGATGCTTGTTTTCTTGGTCAGTTAGATTTGAGTCCAGCAGCACCTTAAAGACCAAGAAGATTTCCAGTGTGTGGGCTTTCTAGAGGCAAAGCTCCTTTTGCCAGATCCAAGCAGGAATGGAGATCTTGGAATCTTTATATCCCCGTCAGAAGGGTGTGTGTGTGTGTGTGTGTGTGTGTGTGTGTGAAGACTGGTTGCAAAGGATGCCAAGGTACCATGCCTACTGTGACCCACTTGATTAGAGCAAGGGGGAAATGCTGCCCCCCCAAAAAAATTAGCACCCGTGGTGAGATAAGAATCCTGTGTCCTTGTTGGGTTGAATGGCTGGCTCAAGGACACCCAGTGAGCTTCCATTAGGGTTGCCAGCTCTGGGTTGGGAAATACCTGGAGACTTTGGGGGTGGAGCCAGGAGAGGGCGAGGTTTGGGGAGGGGAGGGGCCTCTGCATGGTCCAGTGCCATAGAGTCTATCCTCCAAAGCAGCCATTTCAGAGATCAGTTGCAACAGCGGGAGATCTCCAGGCCCCACCTGGAGGTTGACAACCCTGCAGCACACTCTTGCACCTTGTCCAGCTGTGTTGGTTGGTGGATGTTTTGTCAGTTAGCGTTTATTTTGTGCATTTGTTGTACTTCATCTCTCCCCTTGTCTTTCTTCTCGGTGGGGGTAGAGAGCAGCTTACATCGTTTTCCTTTCCTCCACTTTATCCACACAACACCCCTGTGAGGTAGGCCAAGGTTGTGTGATTGGCCAAAGGTCGCACAGCCAGCTTCTATGGCACAAGTGGGGATTCAAACCTGAGTCTCCCAGATTCTCATCTGACACTCTGCTCCATAACGCAGCCTCTGCTTCTGTGCCCTGCACCGTCCATAAAGCAGGTCAGCTGCCTCTTTGCTTTTTGTTTCGAACTAATCCTGCTCGGGAGGGGTGGCATATGGGAAAGGTCATCTGGCGACCTGGTGCTGGCAACAAAGCAGAGGAGCCCCACCCCTTCCCCTCCTTTCCCATAGAGGCTGTGGCCATCCTGAGCAGATCCCCTGGGTCAAGGAGGATGTCCCACCAGCACCAGCTAGGTTGTCGACTAGGCGTCAAGCAGAAAAGATCTTTGTTCTCCCGGCCTTTGAGGCAAATTGATATTAAATCTCTTCTTCCCTGCTTTCAATTTTTTTTTTTTTTGAGTTTGGTGTAGTGGTTAAGAGAGTGGTAGACTGTAATCTGGACAATCGGGTTTGATTTCCCACTCCTCCACATGTGGCCAGCTGGGTGACCTTGGGTCAGTCACAGCTCTCTCAGAGCTCTCTCAGCCCCACCTACCTCACAGGATGTCTGTTGTGGGGAGGGGAAGGGAAGGAGGCTGTAAGCCGCTCTGATACGTCAAGTGAAGGGCAGGGTATAAGTCCTCCTCCTCCTTCGTCTTCTTCTGATTTAAACTTGATATATTTATCAAACATTTTAAGGTGTATGCTGTTGGTTTAGGATCAGTGATTTCAATTGTTTTATTTTACTTTTTTGCACTGTTGCTGATTTAAGAATTTGATTCATCTTGACATAGTTTTATGTTGCTGTATTTTATATTTATTGGCTGTTTAATGTCATTTTTCGCACTTCATGTCAATGTTGTTAGCTAAGCCTCCTCAAGATTTTTATTTTATTTTATTGAAAGCAGAGGGTATAAATATTATTAACTAAATTAATGAATTAATTAAAACTGGATGATTTCTGGAGAGGTTACCTGCGAAGAGAAGCATTTCAGCCTAGCAATTGTTTGACATGGCTGTTGAGGTCTCTTTGTATAGGAAAAGACTCAAAAGGGAGTCAGTTGTGGGGAGGGGAGACAAAGTCTGGGCCTTTTGCCTCGATTTCACCTTGCAGCCTAGCCTGTCAGCCTCCCAGCAGCTACACACATAACTTTGCCAGTAGAAGAAGAAGAAGAGATTGGATTTATACCCCGCCCTCCACTCCCCAAGGGAGTCTCAGAGCGGCTTACAAACTCCTTTTCCATTCCCCTCCCCACAACAGACACCCTGTGAGGTAGGTGGGGCTGAGAGAACTCTTTCCCAAGCTGTCCTTGAGGGAACAGCTGGTCCAGAGCTATGGCTTGCCCAAGGTCATCCAGCCAGGTGCAAGTGGAGGAGTGGGGAATCAAACCCAGTTCTCCCAGATTAGAGTCTGCATACTTAACCACTACACCAAACTGGCTCCCCAGTACAATCCCAGACAACATAATAGTTCATGAAAATTGAATCAATGCTTATATAGAATCAGGAAGCCATCTCAATTGCCAAAGACAGTGTGGGGAAGAGTAAGAAGCGGAAGCACTATGCACAGCGATTCGAGTTGCAGTGATCCTGTTCAGTGGGAACATTGGCAAAATCTTCTGGTTGGATGGTGTCCCTGTCGGACACACATCTGCTGAGTTCCTTTCTCCCTTCTCCTCACTGCTGCCTCATATAACTCAAACAGCATCGGTGAAGCAACAGAGAATGTGTAGAGCTGCCCTTCGTTATTTTTGAATATCATTATTTTCCTGCTCAGTAGTTACAGTAACTAAATCAATAGGGACCCCTTTGTGTGAATTTTGATCATTTCCAATCTGGATGCAGACAGCTTCCTTGAATATGCTCAGAGGGAGGCTTAGGCTGGGGGGGGGGAGCAGTGGGGGTCAATGCTTCCTCTAAGCTATGGAGTCCTGTGAGCAAAAATTCTACTTTGTGAGGTACTGGCATTAAAGTTGAGAGTGAGTGATTTGGCTGCTGCATCCATTAGTTTGCTCTGGAGCCATTCTTCTTGAGAGGAGACAAAAATGTGTAAGCTGGAGGCTAAAGAACTGTGAGCTAGCTCACAGTAACTCAGCTTAGAGGGAACACTGGTGGGGGTTAGTGCAAAGTGGGTCACCGCCACTGTTCCCTTTAGGCTGAGTTAGTGTGAGCTGGCTCACAAGTTTTTAGCTGCTGGCTCACATGTTTTTGTCTTCGCTCAGGAAGGAGGGCTCCAGAGCAAACTAATTTCTGCAGTAGCCAAATCGTTCGCTCACAACTTTAATGCCAGGAGCTCACCAAGTAGAATTTTTGCCCACAGGACTCCACAGCTTACAGGGAGGACTGGTCACCATGTGGGTCTCTATCGCACAAGAGGAAACTGTGCCACTCAGAAGGCAAGGCATTGCGTAGCTCCCCATGTAGTATCAGGGGACGAACTGAAGCATTTCAAATGGCCTCTGAGAGGCAGCTGTAAACATCTGGACCCACTTTCTAACCCAGTCCCTCAGGAGGCTACTAGCCAAGTCTGGAGCCCAGGTCTCTGGCAGCATCATTCCGTGCCCTATGCCACAACCCCTAGTGGCAGAAGAAGGGGTGCCAGGTGCCCTCTGCCTGTTCTTGGGCATCGCTGAAGCAGCTGGCTAGAAGGGGGGTGCTGTGGCCAGCTGCCGGAAGGCTCATTTGACAAGTGCCACAAACCAAAGGGATTTCGTCTAGCCCTAGAATCCCCCAGAATTTGCCCTTTAGGACCCCTTTAAACAGAGCTCCTAGTGTTTTCTTCTCCTCCTCCTCTTCCTTCCTCCTCCTCCCTTCTTCACCTTCTTTTTTTAAAAATAAGGCTCATAGGGGCCTGGTTTCTGCAGGGGCCAGGAGATGAGGAGAGAGTAAGAACATCAGAAGAGCCTTGCTGGATCAGACCAGTGAGGGTCCATTTAGTCCAGCATCCTACCTCACACAGTGGCCAGCCAGTTTCTCTGGAGGGCCAACAACAGGGCACAGAGGCTGAGGCCTTCCCCTGAGAAGAACCTCAGAAGAGCCCTGCTGGATCAGACCAGTGAGGGTCCATCTAGTCCAGCATCCTGTCTCACACAGTGGCCAGCCAGTTCCTCTGGAGGGCCAACAACAGGGCAGAGAGGCTGAGGCCTTCCCCTGAGAAGAACCTCAGAAGAGCCCTGCTGGATCAGACCAGGGAGGGTCCCTCTAGTCCAGCATCCTGTCTCACACAGTGGCCAGCCAGTTCCTCTGGAGGGCCAACAACAGGGCAGAGAGGCTGAGGCCTTCCCCTGAGAAGAACCTCAGAAGAGCCCTGCTGGATCAGACCAGGGAGGGTCCCTCTAGTCCAGCATCCTGTCTCACACAGGGGCCAGCCAGTTCCTCTGGAGGGCCAACAACAGGGCAGAGAGGCCGAGGCCTTCCCCTGATAAGAACACCAGAAGAGTCCTGCTGGATCAGACCAGTGGTCCTGGTTTTTCAAGGACAACACCCTCCCGGGAGCCCTCCTCCTGGAACACCGGGTGCTTGCACAGTGTTCTGGGGCCCTTGAGTAATTCCTGTCGGGGAAGGCCGGGCCAGGCGTGATTGTCAATCCAAGGCAGGCGTTGTTCTTTCTTGGTGTACAGCATCCTGCCCCTGAGTTGCCTTTGCAAATAATACGACGTTCCGGACTCGCTTGTGAGCCGCAGCCTGCCTCCCGCCTTCTGAACGGCACCCTTGGTTTGATTTATCTGCTTCTCGAGGGCCGTTTGGCTGGCCCTTTCCCCATTCCTATTGCCTGTCGCCTGCTTTTGGTTTCTCCTCTCCCTTCTTTTTGGGCTGTACAGCACCCAGCAGCACCTCTGGCACCTGGGCGAATGCATCACTTTGCAATGGTTGCCTGGGGCGGGGGGGGGGGTCGCTAGACGTGATCTCCGGTGACTGCCTTAGCTCCCCAGCAGCACTGCAAGGGTTAACTGGTTAATGCTTTTACAGCATTTTTGTTTCCTTCTCGGCCCTTTTGTTTCTTTTGTGACAGCATTTCTGTTTCTTTCTCAGACTTTTCTATTTTCATTTTTATTTTGTGAATTATCATCTGGACTTGACTCCCAGAGCGATCCTTTCTTTTACCCAGAATCCCCTGCTGTGCTCTCAATTCCACCCCTGCAACTTTGGTTAGATCCTCTGCTCCCCTTCTCATTATCTGGATTGGAACTTCCTTTCTTGGTTCTCATTTCCAGACGTTTTATGCTGAAAGTCAGTTGCTGCCATGCCCTGAAGACACCAGACGAAATGGCATGGGTTTAATTCTGATTTATTCATTGCAGTGCACTCGAAACTCAGTGTGCAGCGAAGGGACTTCCCACACCGGGAGGGCTCCCTAAGAGGTTGACTGTTGGGTCTGCCAGCATTTGGACAATTCCTTCAAGCTTCGAGGTCCAGCACCAAGGGATTAAGCCCTCCACTTGCACAAATGCTGCCAGTCCCATCCAGATCGGGCCTCTTTCTATAACCTGACCCTACAGCAAGAAATGAAGCAGGCAAAAAATGGTCCCTGATCCCAGCCAATCAGACAGGGACCCCCCAAATTCCTGCTTGGTCCCAAAGCGACTGGCTAATCCCACATGGTTGCCGCAGTGAGGGAAGGGTGCGGAGCTCCAGAGAAGGAAAGGCAAGGAAGAGCCTCCCTTTCTCATCCCTCTCGTCCCCTGTGCTGGAGTCACACTCAATAGCCATGCAAGGCTAGCAACACTCAGTTCAGAGGTGCACCCTCAATAGCCACACAAGGCTAGCATAGGGTTGCCAGCCTCCAGGTGAGGCCTGGGGATCTCCTGCTTTTACAGCTGATCTCCAGCTGACAGAGATCAGCTCCCCTGGAGAAAATGGCGGCTTTGAAGAGTGGACTCTGTGGCATTCTACCATGCTGAGGCCCCTCCCCTCCCCAAACCCCACCCTCTCCTGGATCCACCCCCAAAGTCTCCAGGTATTTTCCCACGCAGACTTGGCAACCCTAGCCTAGCAACACTCGGTTCAGAGGTGCCTCCCCCCCCCCACTTTCCAGGCCCAGCTACGCTGAGGGTTTTCACAGTGGTCCCCTCCCCCCACCAGCTGGGCCTAGCATCCCTGATAGTTGGGATGGGTGCCTCTCCCCCCCCCCCGCTGACCAGGCCTAGATATGCTGAGGGTCAGGGTGGGTGCCCCACATATCCCTCATATCAGGTGGCCCAGACCGTGGCCTCTTCTCTCCATCGGGCCCCCCTGCAGAATCTCATCCCCAGGAAGGGATCCGGCCCAAGGAAGGCTCCTGGGGTGCAGCTGTTGACCTCATGCTCCTGCCTTGCTGCTCTGGCTACATCGCCCGTCTCGAAACCTGGTCCTGTCCCAGTAGTGGGCGTTGGCCCTGGTGTCAGGGAGGGTGTCAGGGAGCACCCTGGCTCAGCATGGGAAGAGGAGACTGCAGAGGAAGGAGGGCCACCTGCCCCCAAGCCTTGGCAGACCCTCCCAGCAAGGCAGACTCTCTGCTGGCTCTCCAAAGGGAACCTGAGCCAGCACTGGCACTGCCCCTGAGCCAGCAGGGCCCTCAGGCCCAGGGGTCCCAGAATGGACTGGCCAACAGCCAGAGAAGGCACCGTGTCCCCAGGCACCCGTGCAACAGAAGAGGCAAAGGGCTCGCGATGAGGCATGGGCCAGGTGGAGGAGTTTGCAGTAGGTCCCCTGAGGCCTCCCTTCACTTCAGCCTCCTCTTGGAGGGACCAGTAAGTCACCCCAGGGCCTGGGCCTCCCTAGTCCTTGTGAGCCAACGTGCTGACTCCGCTTGTGAAGAGGAACCTGACGTGGGGTCCAGCAGGGGCTCCTTCAGAAGAAACTCCCTGTCTGCGGCTGTGGGGAGACGGTGGCCAGTATGGGAGCAACTGGTCTGGAAACCTTCATAGGATTCTGGATTGTGCCAGTGGACCCTGGACTGTGGACTGAAACCCTGGAACCCTTGCTGGGAGGCCCACTGTAGCCAGGGACTGACCTCCCACCTGCTGAGCTGGACAGACCGGTGCCCTTCCCCCCCCAACCAAGCCTGGCTCCCCTTGAAGTTGCAGCTGGGGGCCACCAGTCACCGCCTGTGGCTAGAAGCACTCAGGGCTCAGTGTGTGCCCTGGGGTGTGGACCGATGCACGGATGGACGACAGAGGCCCCCTCTTCAGTTCCTCCATCCCAAAGAATGACGAGGAGGAGCCAGACCAGTTGGGACAACCCCACTTTCCTTGCTTCCTTCTGCAATCCTTTGAGATGAGCCGTGGAGAGACATGAAGGTTGGGCGCTGACCTCAAAAGAAGACCGAATGCAAACTGCCCCGTGTAGGGAGCTGCCCTGGAGATGGCCTTGGATCCCCTGTGGGCCCGTCTGGTGTGCATCCAGGAGGGGAGAGGCTCAGGAAGGAAGTGGCCCCTCGGGGGCCTTGTCTGGGGTCTGGGGCCCCTCAGTCGCCTTGTCCACCCCCTTTACAGACGGCTGACCACTGTGTCCTCAGAGGACATTGCAGGGAGACCTTCTGGGGGCTTCAGTATAAGAACCAGAGCAATTTGAAAGAAGACTGATGACAGAGGCCCATTTATTTATTTGATTTTTTAAAATTTGATTTTGATTTGATTTTTGAGAGCCAGTTTGGTGTAGTGGTTAAGTGCGCGGACTCTAATCTGGAAGAACCGGGTTTGATTCCCCACTCCTCCACTTGCACCTGCTGGATGACCTTGGGCAAGCCATAGCTCTGTACCAGCTGTTCTCTCAAGGACAATGGTCTCAGAGCTCTCTCAGCCCCACCTACCTCACAGGGTGTCTGTTGTGGGGAGGGGAAGGGAAAGGAGTTTGTAAGCTGCTCTGAGACTCCAAGTGAAGGGTGGGGTATAAATCCAATCTCCTCCTCCTCCTTCTCCTATCCTCCTCCCTTCTTCTTCCTTCTTTCTTCTCCTTTCCCCAGCAAGCAGGGCTCAGGGCGGCTTCCAACAATTAAACAAACAATAAAACCAGCATCAGTTCAAAACAAAACCTTACAGTTAAAATTTAAGAATCAACCAATCAGATCAGATCAGATGGTGCCCCAACAGGTCTTCAGAGGTGGATAACTGAAAAGTATGAGTCGGGAGGCCAGTGTAGTGAAATCAGCATAGCGGTTTATTGTGGGTCAAGATAGAACATGAGGGAGAGGGATTGGGGAGCCTGCTTATATTCACAGGTAAACCGCACTCTGACTTCGCCCCCCCCCCCCCTCCGTGAGGGATTGGGTAAGCAGGGATTGGTTTCCCACCAGAGGCTATCATAGGACCATTTGAATATCCTCAGCCTCTGATAGGGGGACAATCAGGATCCTAGGGTCTACTGTTCTCCAGGGACTGAAGCTCAGCGGGTATCACTTACCATTACAGGCAAACATGCCCAGACATGTCGCAGTGTCCATAGCCAATACATAACAATAACTAAGGGGACAGCCAATGCAGGAAGATTCGCGGCCCAACAATGGAGAGGCCAGGTGATCACTGGCTGCCCGGTGGGACATCTCGGTCTTACAGGCCCTGTGGAACTGAACCAAGTCCCACAGGTCTCAAGTTTCACTAGACAGAGAGTTCCACCAGGTTGGAGCCAGAGCCCAAAAGGCCCTGGTCAAGGACAGCCAAACCATTCTTGTTACCAGATGAGCGTAATGCTCTCCGAGGGGTGTATAGGGAGAGACGGTCCCGTAGATACGATGGTCCCAGACCACTGAAGACCTCGAAATCAGAACCTTGAACCTGATTTGGTACTCAGTCTGTAGCCAGTGCAGCCGGTAGACCACAAGATCCACACCACTGCTTTCTGGACCAGCTGAAGTTTCTGTAGCAAGTTCAAGAGTAGCCCTGCGTAGAGCGAGTTACAGTAGTCTAATCAAGAGGTGACTGTTGCATGGATCACTGTGGCCATGTCAGCACAGGACAGGTAAGGGATCAGCTGCCGGGCTTCCCAAAGACGGAAAAACACTCCCCCGGCTGTATTTAAGACCTGAGCCTCCAACGAGAGGGAGGCATCAAGGATCACGCTCAGAATTTTTAGAGACCACACAGAAAAAAAATCAGGACAAATATTATTCTGCACTCGGGCTCCATTGCAAACCACATGTGTCTTTAAGTGGATGCCAAAAGATTTTTCATTCTTATTTTTGTTCAGAATTGATTTGTTATTCCTGCCCATCCTTAAACAGATCCTGTGTGGAAATGGAATTTTCTTAGGGCAATAAGTCCCAGTTTCCTCCCACTAAAAGTCCTTCAGAAATTAATCTCTCGAACCGAGAAAGAAAAGGGTTTTGCTTCCTGCCCGTCTCCTGGGAAAGAACAGAAGGAGCTGGAAGAGCATCAGAACGGAGATGATGTACCGTATATGATAGTTTTGGCAAAGGGAGTGTGTGTGTGTGTGTGTGTGTGTGTGTGTGTGTGTGTGTGGGGAGAACACACGCATGTGTTGTTAGAATATTTATTTCAAATATTTATAGTTCCCTTTTTGACCTAACGGAGGCCCACCAGTTTGGAAAATCCTGTTGCAATAGAATAAACCATCATACTTCATATCTCATCCACTTTTCAAAGGGCGCCCCACATTGATCAGGATCCGCCCGGGAAGCCATCTAGACCAGGCACTCCTTAGAAAAGACTGCCAATAGAGAAAAAGCTGATCTATGTCAGGCTTGTCTTTGAAAAGTGCTTGAAATGCCCAGCTGACCCAGAATGGTACTGCCACATTGTTAGCAGAGGGAGGCCTTATGGGGTATATCAAAACATCAGCACTGGCTTCTATTTAGGGCCTGATATCAAAACATCTGCACTGGCTTCTATTTAGGGCCTAATTTGAAGTGACCCTAAACAGACTGGGACCGGGAAGGGCAAATTGCTTCCCCTATGAACCTATCTGGATGGCCCAGGCTAGCCCGATTTCATCACATCTCAGAAGCAATGCTCCTTCTAAGCTGTGGAGTCTTGTGAGCAAAAATTCTACTTGGAGAGCTACTGGCTTTAAGGTTGTGAGCGAGCCATTTGGCTACTGCATGAATTAGTTTGCTCTGGAGCCATCCTTCCTGAGCAAAGGCAAAATGTGTGAGCCAGAGGCTAAAAAACTGAGAGCTAGCTCACACTAACTCAGCTTAGAGGGAACACTGCTCAGACGCTAAGCAGTGTCAGCCCTTGGTTAGTACTTGGACAGGCAACCTTCATGGAAGTCCAGTTGACCATGTAGGTCCCTTCCAACTCTATGATTCTATAAGTGACCCTGGTGTTGTTCCAGAGGGCACATTATATTTAATGACACCCCCCCCCGCTCACAGCAGAGTTTTTTTACAAGGTGGGTGAGTTTGAGAGGTTTGACTGAGGAGCTGAGAGTACAATGCATCCCTCGTCACTGTTGCTAACTTGCCAGGAGTCTGTTTGATCAGTTGAAGCAGGTTTGCCAGTTGTATCGTCTTCTAGGTGTTTAGGATTAGCACTGGACCCCGGAGCACAGCTGCACAAAGACACTGGAAGCAGAGACCGGGGCTGGGCATTCAGAAATTAGTCTCTGAGACTCTGGTGCCTCTCCCCAGCCTGATTCTCCAGAGCTTTGTCCATTCGCCACAGTTCCTTCTTGTGTCCTGCTTGCTTCTGCCTTTTCTTTCCTTTGGCTCGCCTCCTGTCTGTTTTCTCTTCTTCCCTTCAGGCTCATCTCCACTGACCCCCCCCCCCGCTCCTTTTTGTCACAAAGCGTTTTGTCACTATATTTTGCCACCCCAAGTTGCTGCCCTGCATGATCCAAGAGAAGTGCTTGAAGCTGTGAGACTTCTGCTCAAAGTAGTCAAGGATCAGATCTTTGTTGATGAAACACAGTTCTTTATTTCCAATCTCTACATTGGTACAGGTTCTCAGATCATTGTCAGAGATAATGCATATGACAGAAGCAGGTCTATTATACCTTTCAGAACAATTTGAATTGCCCATAGGTAACCAATCACCAAAGGGGAAAAACGGTGGGCAAAAAGGGTCTCTGACCGTTTGCTTCCCACAGGAAAGAAAGTGAGGTGTTAAGTTGTAAATTTCCCTTCCCAAACCAGACCCCTTAGATGTAACCATATTCACATAACAAATGCTGGCCTCAAGGCTTTCGCACGTTGATAAGAGATGGTCTCTGTCCTCCCTTGGCATCCCAGCCGGGATGAATGGAATGCGGAGGCAGGAGTGTGAGAGGCCCATTGTTCCCATACTTTGAAGTTGTCATTCTCCCGGGCAAACAGTTACACAGACCAGGCCTGGTCAGAGTCATAAACCTGGGGTCACAGAGCTTACATTTATACTGGCCAAAGATAGGGTTACATGGTAGGCATAGGGGCAACTAGAAGCAAGAAGCATGGATACATAATGGGTGCAGATACAGGTTACCATAGACAGTACATAAGCAATGGAAATCATAGCAGAGAGCCCCAGAAAACCTTGTCTGAATCAGCAGATTCTGACAGAAGCTTGTTTCTTTCCTCTTGCAGAGTCAGATGGAGAAGAACTGAAACGGAAATGGAATCTTTCCAACCAGTGCAATCGGACAAATCTTGCAGCAAGAGCTTGGTCTGTTTTTATTTAGCATTTCCACCAACCACAACACTTCCTTAAAAAAAAAAAATCTGTATATAAACATTTCCTGTATCCTGAGCTAGATTTTCTGTGGTTGAGTTTTCCCAACCTTTGTTTATCTATCAGCAGTTAAACTCCCCTCCTTGGATAGGGCTGTGGCTCAGTAGTAGAGCCTCTGCTTGGCATGCAGAAGGTCCCAGGTTCAATCCCCGGCATCTCCAGTTAAAAGGACCAGGCAGGAGGTGATGGGAAAGACCTCCACCTGAGACCCTGGAGAGCCGCTGCCAATCTGAGTAGACAATACTGAATTTGATGAACGTCGGCAATACTACCTAGTCTCTACTTCCTCCCTCTCTGGCATGGCTGTCTCTTTTGCTTCCTCCAGGTGTCTTCTGGGTAACTCTGCCTGCCTTTCTCAGTGTACCAAACACAAGCCACTGTGTGCTTCTACCCCCATTAGAACTGTAGTTGCCTATAAAACAGGGACTCTTTTCCCGACTACTCTGAAATTTTGGCAGAGACAATTTCATGTCCAAGGGGTATAACAAACTGAAATTCTCCACACACAATGGATAGGACGCGAAGAAGTTGCAGCACAACAGTATCTATTTCCCCCATGAAGCCAATGGAAATGAACATGAATAAATGCAACAATTAATGGAATGAATTTTGAATCCAGTGGCGTCTTTAAGAGCAACAAAAGTTTATTCAAGGCACGAGCTTTCACATGCATGCACAATTCCTCATGTGTGCACACGAAAGCCCATTCCTTGGATAAACCTTTCGCTGCGGTCAATGTTCTGGAAGGCAGCAGGAGAGAGCTGCAGCAGGGGTGAGTGTTTTTCTTTTTCTTATTTGCTTTCAGCTGAGGAGGTTTAGCTGAGGGTACTGTGTGTGGAAGGGTGTGAGTGAGTTTTGAGTTGTTGCAGAGTGCTGGCTGCTTGAGATAAGGGTGTGAAAGGACCATTGTTTAACTGCTAATTGAGTGCCTGGGTGCTGGGGAGGCTTCTATTTAAGGCTCCACCTGGCCAGAGGCACAAGCTGAAGGACTCTCAACCTAGGGGCTTGTGAGAAGCCAAGGAAGAGCCAGAACACCAGGGCCCTGGGCTCCTTGGGTTCCCAGTAAGGTAAGTAGACTTCTACAAGGAGAATACAAAGGGTTTAAAAGGGGGATTATATAAAATTATTTCTAAAGCATTTATGAAGCCAAAATGCCAGCAGGGGGTTGGGGGCTGTCCAGAGTTTTGCATGGTGTGTCACATGTATGATTATCTGCCCACTGGGCAGAAGGGTGTGTGCCCCCCGGTGAAATGAGCTCCTGGTTCTCAGGAAACGAGTTTGCTCCCTTGAGGCCAAGGTGGCTGACCTGGAGAAGCAGAGACAGTCAGTTAGGCACATGGAGAAGACTCTCAGGGACTTGTTAGGTATGTCCCACTCTGTATCTGGCAGCCCTGCTGCTATGAGGGAGCATGAGGGTCGAGAGGGAACAGGGCACCGTGCTGTGGATAAGGGGAATGTGCCCTCAGAAGGGACCTCTTCTACAGCTGGTGAACAGGTATCCTTTCATACCAAGGAGCCATCCCTGGGCAGGGAGGGTGGGGGGCTCTTGGTAGTTGGTGATTCGATCCTTAGGCAAGTAGACAGCTGGGTGGTGAAACCGCATATTGACCATATGGTGACTTGCCTGCCTAGTGCAAAGGTAGCAGACATTACACCTGTTTTAGATAGGCTGATAGATAGTGCTGGGGAGGAGCCAGTGGTTGTGGTACATGTTGGCACCAACGATGTGGGGAAATGTAGTCGTGAGGTCCTGGAGGAAAGATTTAGGCTGCTAGGCAGGAGACTCAAGGCCAGGACCTCCAAGGTAGCCTTCTTTGAGCCAGTTTGGTGTAGTGGTTAAGTGCGCGGACTCTAATCTGGGAGAACCGGGTTTGATTCCCCACTCCTCCACTTGCACCTGGCTGGATGACCTTGGGCAAGCCATAGCTCTGTACCAGCTGTTCCCTCAAGGACAGCTTGGGAAAGAGCTCTCTCAGCCCCACCTACCTCACAGGGTGTCTGTTGTGGGGAGGGGAAGGGAAAAGGAGTTTGTAAGCCGCTCTGAGACTCCCTTGGGGAGTGGAGGGCAGGGTATAAATCCAATCTCTTCTCTTCTTCTTCTTCTTCTTCTTCTTGGAAGTGCTACCTGTTCCACATGCAGGGCCAGAGAGACGGGAACAGATCAGGAGTCTCAATGCGTGGATGAGGCGATGGTGTAGGGGGGAAGGGTTCAAGTTTGTTAGGCACTGGGATGCTTTTTGGAACAAGAGGGAGCTGTACAAGAGAGACGGTCTCCACTTGTCCCGGGAAGGAACCAGGATGCTGGCGCTTAAAATCAAAAAGGTGAGAGAGCAGTTTTTAAACTGAATATTGGGGGAAAGCTGACAGGAGATGAAAAATCTCTGGTTCGGAATGGTTCATCTCAAAGAGATGAAGGGGTAGCTGTTACTTTCCTACAAGGAAAGGGATTAGAATTGTTCTCTGAGACTGTGGCAAATGGTAGGGACTGCCTGGCAAGGTCTCGAGGCAGCAAGAGGAAGGTTGTGGGCTTAACATGTAAGGGAAACTATGGATGTTTATATACTAATGCTAAAAGTGTCCGAGATAAAATTGGGGAGTTGGAATGCTTGGTGTTGGGGGAAACATAGACATTGTGGGTATTTCAGAAACTTGCTGGG
Source organism: Lepidodactylus listeri (assembly GCA_029233225.1). NCBI lineage: Eukaryota > Metazoa > Chordata > Lepidosauria > Squamata > Gekkonidae > Lepidodactylus > Lepidodactylus listeri. The sequence goes on along the minus strand of JARCFY010000021.1, from coordinate 3,969,539 downwards.
ATGAGGAAAATCAGTGGGATACAGTGATTCTTGGATATAAATTATATCGGAAGGAGGGGGGGAGAAAGTTGGAGGTGGGGTGGCTCTTTATGTCAGAGAGAGTATACAGTCCAGTAAGATTGAGAGGGTAGGAGAATTGGATTCACTTCTGGAAATGCTGTAGGTTGAATTAGTGGGCCCAAAAGGAAGCTTAACATTGGAAGTTTGTTATCGCCCACCAAATCAAAAGATAGAGGAGGATTATAAAATGATGAATGAATTCAAGATAGCGGCTAGATGAAACAACTGTTGTAATAGGTGACTTTAACTACCCACACATTGATTGGGTCCAGGGGTCCTTTTGTAGAAAAAGAGGTGCAGGAGCTCATTAGCATAGCTCATTAGCATATGCCATGTCCCCTGACATCACCAGAAGTGTGTCAGAAAGGGAATGTCAGTTTCAGCCCCATTATACCCTATGGGCCATTGAAATCAATGGCAAAAACTCATAGGGTATATGAGGGGTTGGAGGAAAGGGGGTTTGAGGGAGAGGCTCCAAACTTGCAGGGTAGCTGCTGGGGCCTCTCCTCGAAATACCCACCAAGTTTCAAGAAGATTGGACCACGGGGTCCAATTCTATGGGCCCCCAAACAGGTTGTCCCATCCCCTCCATTGTTCTCTATGCTGGGAAAAAGTGTTACTTTTTTCCTGCCATAGCGAACAATGGAGGGAATGGGGGCAACCTGTTTGGGGGTCCGTAGAATTGGACCCCCTGGTCCAATATTTTTGAAACTTGGTGGGTATTTTGAGGAGAGGCCCCAGCAGCTACCCTGCAAGTTTGGAGCCTCTCCTTCAAGCCCTCTCCCCTCCAGTCACTTTTAAAGTTGCTGCTGAATTTCGGTGGCAATTTGGCAGCTGGCCGAATCAGATCAGAGAATCTGATTCGGCCCATGGCTGCCCTAGTGGCCACTCCTGAGCTGGCGGAGCTTTGCTCTGCCTCGGTCCGCCTCGGTCCACCTCCCTCCGGCCCCAAAGGACCCCTGATTGGGTCAATATGTGTTCAAGTTGGCAAAAAGAGATTGAAAGTGTCTAGAAACTCAATGACTGTGCTATGGAGCAGATGATTATAGAACCGACCAGGGGAGAGGCGATCCTGGATTTGGTCCTAGGTAACACCCAAGGCCTGGTGAGAGATGATAAAGTGATTGCACCACTTGGGAACAGTGACCATAATGTTATTGAGTTCAACATTTGTATAAATAGGGAGTTGCCCGTAAAGACTGACATAACCACTTTTAACTTTAAAAGGAGCAACTTCTCTGATATGAGGGGACATGTGAGGAGAAAACTGAAAGGAAAAGTAGAAAGGGTCAAAACCATTGGGGAAACTCGGAGACTATTTAAAATTACAATCCTAGAGGCTCAGGGAAAATATATACCGTGGGTTAGGAAAGGCACAAATAGGTATAGAAAAAAGCCTGCATGGTTAACTAACAAAGTAATGGAAGCTGTAAAAGGTAAGAAGGATTCCTTTAAGTGGTGGAAAGCTAGTCTCAGTGAGGCTGATAAAAGGGAACACAGGCTGTGGCAAATAAAATGCAAGTCTGTGATCAGGCAGGCAAAAAGGGAATATGAGGAACATATCGCAAAAAACATAAAGACCAGCAATAAACCTTTCTTCAGATACATTAGAAGTAGGAAACCAGCCAGGGAAGCAGTGGGGCCCTTGGATGACCAAGGGGTAAAAAGTGTAGTGAAGGATGATAGGGAAATGGCTGAGAAGCTAAATGCATTTTTTGCCTCTGTCTTCACTGTGGAAGATGAGAAGTGCCTGCCCACTCCAGAACCACTGATTTCGGGAGGGGGTTGAAAGACCTGAGTCAGATTGAGGTGACAAGAGAGGAGGTCCTACGTCTGATAGACAACTTAAAAACTAATAAATCACCGGGCCCAGATGGCATACATCTGAGAGTTCTGAAAGAACTCAAATGTGAACTTGTGGATCTCCTGACAAAAATATGTAATCTTTCTTTAAAATCTGCCTCCATTCCTGAGAACTGGAAGGTAGTGAATGTCACTCCTATCTTTAAAAAGGGTTCCAGAGGAGATCCGGGAAATTACAGGCCAGTCAGTCTGACGTCGATACCGGGTAAGTTGGTGGAAACTGTTATTAAGGAAAAAATTAGTAGGCACATTGATGAACAAAATCTATTGAGGAAGACTCAGCATGGGTTCTGTAAGGGAAGATCTTGTCTCACTAACCTGTTAGTGTTCTTTGAGGGAGTAAACAAACATGTGGACAAGGGGGACCCAATAGATGTTGTTTACCTTGACTTCCAGAAAGCTTTTGATAAAGTTCCTCATCAAAGGCTCCTAAGTAAGCCCTTGGAGTCGTCGTAGATAACTCAATTAAAATGTCGAGACAGTGTGTGACTGCAATGAAAAAGGCCAACGCTATGCTGGGGGTTATTAGGAAGGGAATAGATAACAAATCAGCCAGTATCATAATGCCCCTGTCTAAATTGATGGTGCGACCTCATTTGGAGTACTGCGTACAGTTCTGGTCGCCACACCTCAAGAAAGATATTATAGCATTGGAAAAAGTGCAGAAAAGGGCAACTAAAATGATAAAAGGGTTGGAACGCTTTTCCTATGAAGAAAGGTTGAAGCACCTGGGGCTCTTTAGCTTGGAGAAACGACAGCTGAGGGTGACACAATCGAGGTTTATAAGATTATGCATGGGATAGAGCAGGTAGAGAAAAAAGTCCTTTTCTCCCTTTCTCACAATACAAGAACTCATGGGCACGCCATGAAATTGCTGAGCAGTCAGGTCAGAACAGATAAAAGGAAGTACTTCTTCACTCAAAGAGTGATTAACACGTGGAATTCACTGCCACAGGAGGTGGTGGCGGCTACAAGCATGGACGGCTTCAAGAGGGAATTAGATATGAAGCAGAAGTCCATCAGTGGCTATTAGCCACAAAGTATAGATAGGAACTCTCAGTCAGGGGCAAGTGATGCTCTATATTCTTGGTGTTTTTTGGGGGGGCAACAGTGGGAGGGCTTCCTGCCCCCACTGCTGGACCTTCTGTGGGCACCTGGTGTTTTGGCCACTGTGTGACAGAATGTTGGACTGGATGGGCCATTGGCCTGATCCAACATTGGCTTTTCTTATGTTCTTACATGGCCCTTTAATGCGGGAGGAAGTGCTGTTTCCTCCCGCATTTAAAGGGATGGGTCATACTGGCCGTGGCTAGTCCCGTGCCGAAGTGGGCTCAATTGCAGGTTCCTCCCACATTTTCCGACTCCGGGAAAATCAACTATTTTCCCAGTGGTTGCACAAAGAACCCGCAATTAAGCCTATCTGGACAGCCCTCTCTCGCAATGATTGCGAGAGAGGGCTGTCCAGATCATCCCTCCTCCATTTCCCCCTCCCTTTTGCACTTGGGCCCTTGGGCACTCAAGCACCCAAGTGCAAAAGGGGGAAAAAACCCCCTAACTTACCAGGCGGCCGGCGGGGCTCGGGGAAGGGTGCCTCCCCCAGCCTCCGCTGCTTGCCTCCTCCGCTGTCACAGCTGACTGCCTCTGCCGCTGCCACCCACCACCGCTGCCGCCTCTTCTGCTGTCCGCCGTCGCTGCTGCTTGCCTCCTCCTCTGACGCCCATCGCCGCCTCCTCTGACGCCCATCGCCTCCTCCAACGCCGCCCCCTCCTCCTCTGCCAGCTGCCGCCACCGGGGTTGGGATGTGTAAACAAAAAACCGTGGTCCCTTTAAATCTGGGAGGGCTCCCGGATTTAAAGGGCAGTGTGACCATGGACTTTGTTGGTCTTAAAGGTGCCACTGGACTCTAAATTCGCTCTACTGGTTCAGACCAACATGGCTGCCCACCTGGATCTAAATTAATGGAACAATTATAGATGAATTTTCTAAAAAAGACAAGGAAAAATGGCACACCTTTTGTCTGATGAAAGGAGCTCTGACTCTCAAAAGCTCATACTCTGAAACTCTCGTTGGTCTCTGAGGAGCTACTGAACCCAAATCTGAGATCTTGATATGTTTCACAAGATCCTGGGTCTCATCTTTTTGGCTATACCTGGCAGGTCCTGCCCCATGGTTGCTTGTGCAGTCGAGGCAGCCATCCTTTGCATTTCCTTCTTCTCTCTTCCTAGTCAGCATGTCATGGCATCTGTAACTCTTAAAGCCTAAGCCAGCAGTGGTAATCTCCAACCTATTCCAGTGTTCGGGCTACTTTCAGGATGTCTGGGACTGAGTGGGGTGAACTGTGCAAAAACGGAGTTGACCTTTATCAGCAGATTCTTCTGCGTTTGGGTATTCCCACATTTTGGGGTACTGTTTTTTCAGTTGTTTCTTCTCTAGATAGATCCCCCCCACTCCTTTGTTGGAGTTACAATACCATATAATGCTTCTATTATCTCAGAAGGTGGTGCTATCGAGCGCCACTGGGACATTTTCCGCAGTGTCAAGTTTTCCCACCATGTTGTCAGAAATTGACAATAGCACCTCTATAACTTACTTTTGATTTCTTTGTTCTGGTGGATTCCTCGCTTGTACCCCTTATCTGTTCCAACCCCCTTCTCCTTTGCAGCTGCAATTGTCACTTTGATGTATATTGGTTGCCCTGGTTAATGTTACTTTTCTAGATGGGAGAATGGCAACCCAAATTCCTGCACGTCACTGAAAACAAATGGTCTTCACTCCCATGCATCCCTCCTCCCTCCTTCTGGGCCAGAGTGTGTTATCTTGTTGTGAAACCTTGGAAGCTTCTTTATGGCTGTCAGCCTGGAATTGTTGTGCCTAGCTTCACACATGTGGGTCACCCAGATCAAGAAGGGAATTTTTATAACTTTCTCACCTAATGTGGGAACCCCGTCCTCTCCTTTTTCCCGCGTTCACCTATTGATTCTGATTGGTTTAATGCTCCTGTTCAATTGTGGCTGTGGGGTATATTAACTGTTACTGTCTTTCATTATGCATCTCTAACAAACACTGAGAACCTGTTTGCAGTATTAGACAATAAAGAACTTTGATTCAACGCAAAGGTCTGATCTCTTGCTGTCAACTCAGAAGCCTCACACATGTCTACACTTGCTTTCCTCTACTGCTTTACCTCGTTTTCGCAGATGTTTTCACAGTCCCAGGTGAAATACCAGTTTGTTCCCTGTTGCTCTGCAGCACCAAACTTCCCTCTTTCCGGGGATTCCTGTGATGCACCACAAGAGGGGGCAACCTGCGTTTTTGCTCCTGGGAGTGCGAAATCATCTGCGGAAATGTGGGAAAGCTGTGGATGAACAGAAGAGGAGGCAGGGGGAAACCTGACTCTATGGAAAACGTCTAGGTGACAAATGCAAGGGTTAGTTGGTCTTTGGTGGAGAAAAAGGGTTACATGGAGCATCCAAAGCAGAGGAATTGGACCTCCTCCATTAACTGTTGTAAAGTAAGGTGGGAGGTGTTGGAGAAATGAGCATGTAACACAAGGCCTGAGAAATTCAGTCATTATAGGGTTAACCTATGCAACTTGTTTGTTTAACTTTGTTAGCCTGGAAGTAATACCTGGCAGCTGGCCAATTAACTCTAAGCCCGGGAAAGCTGAAGGTGTACTGTTCTGCTAATTGGTTACTGATATCAGGTGTTTCCTTTCAGGGGTCAAGAAGAAGGAGAGATCCTCCATTGCAATCCCTCACTCTCTATCAGGATGTCTTAGTGTGCAGATGCAGCCCAATGCTGCTTAGTAAGCATGTTTTGTTTATTTGTAGCTAATCCCGTTTACCTTTAGTAATAAACTTCTTTTAAACTAAAATAAGCAATCTCTTCTTTCCAGAAAAGCAAGATTCATTACTCTGAATTTTCTTGATTATTGGACAAAAGTCCTAACAGGAGGAGGGGGAACCATTCAGCAGGGAGGCAGGGGGATGCCATCTTTAGAAAAAGCTAGAAAAGAGCAACCAGGTGTGAGACTGTCCCAATAGATATAGTCCATAACAGATCTCCTTAAACAGATAGTCCTTTATTTGTAGAAAAGATCATGTTGGTCAGACACTTCTTCTGTCAGTAATGCTTAAGCTTTGAATTACAATCATAATTATACTGGGTATGAAATATGGTTCAGCTACTTTCTACCAATCAATGCAGAGAATTCTTGGTGCCCAAATATACTGGCCCAGTGTTCCCAAGGAAAGCGTGGCAAAATGAGTTCTCAGGGAGAAATACTGGTGAACATTTTGGGAGAACAGTTCCCAGAGGAATTAAGAAAATAGAATACATAACACCTGTGGTTCTTGTAACACATAACAGGAGGCACTTCCTTTCAAGGTCGTTAGCTGAGGAAGCTAGAGATAAAAGTGAATGAGTAATGAGCATGCGTAAAGCAAAGCGAGCGAGGCAAAGCGAGGTGTACATTTCAGGGGGGGAGGTCAGTCCCTGATGCCATAGGCGTAGAGTACAGGGGGGCTCGAGCCACCCCCGAAATTTTCTGGGGGAGGGCTCAGCCACCCCCGGCAAAACGGAGCGCCTGTCGCCGCGCCTCCCCGGGTCCTTCTGAGGCCCGGCCGCTGCTGCTGGAGAGGGAGAGGGAAGGGGTGGCGGGGGGGAGAGAGAGAGGCACCGGCGGCAGCGGCTGGCGGGCCTCGGAAGGGCCCAGGGAGGTGCGGCGGTTTCCCAGGGGGGGAGAACATCACCCCAGCAAGCGCACACGCTTTGCGTGCGCGCTAAGGAGCCCCCACCCCCCCGGAATTTCCAAAACTCTACGCCCCTGCCTGATGCTATCTCCCGGCAGGGACCTATAAGTATGGAGTAAAACATTCAGACCCAAAACAATGCAAGTCAAACAAAAAGGCTTAGCCAGATGTAACATTGTAATATTGGCGCAGTCACCCCAGTCTATGGCAGTTCACTAACATCAGGAAAAGGATGGACCCTAACAGGATAAAGGGGAAAAACTGACCTTGTGGATTTCATTACAATCCAAGTGCTACAAGTGAACAAATGCAATCCAGATGGGCTTTGGATTTTACAAACTCACCAGAGCATTCAAACTCGAGGGGTGTGTTGTGACTTCCCAAAGCCAAGGAATACAGTTTTGCTGAACAAAACCTATTTTCCCCATTGTTATGAGTTCTGGATCATTTTTTAAAAAGGCTCAGCGTAGAACCGCATGTCCTGTAACAGCCGAGAGCCGATAAAGGGAAAAAACTGTCTGTAATTAACTGACAAAACTATTTACTTCTACTTGTTTGTGGGACAGATTGTCCTGAACACACTGGAGGTAGCGGGTGTGCTCCAACCACGGTCGGCAGCATTAGATCTAGCACAAGGCTTAAATTACCCGGAGGAAGGGAAAGATCGGGCATTTCAGCTCTCTGGGCCTCGGATTCTCTTGGCAGTTTGTTTTTCTTTTCTGAAGCTGACTGCCAAGTGCCGTAGAGAACCCTTTGCTTCCCACTAGTCCCATTTGAATGTTGGTTTCTCCTGACTCTCGAGGCAACCTCAGGACACCGTACTGGATCCTCTTCTATGCGGGGAGGGGTTTGCTTTGGATGTGCCGACGGCACTCCAGTCGCAATTAGAGAGATCTGTGGGTTGAGAAGAGAATGTTTCTGTGAGCAGAGACCAGACAGCTGGACCAGACAGTTCTGTCTTCCAGAGTACAGCCAGATTTCTGGGTGGCCCAACAATCTTTCCAGCTGAGGGTCAGGGCTGCCCACTTCCAAGTGGGGCCTGCAGATCTCTTAGAACTTTAAGTGTTTTCCAGACCACAGAGATCAGTTCCCCTGGAGAAAATGGCTGCTTTGGAGGGTGGACTCTAGGACATCATCCCAAGATCCCTCTCCTCCTCAAACTCCACCCTCCCCCAGGCTCCGCCCCCAAATCTCCAGGGGTATCCCAACCCAAAGCTGGCAACACTAATCAAGTCCTCTCTTCCAGTTTCAGCTTTCAACCATTTAAGGTGCTAGGGAGGAGGAGGAGGAGGAGATTGGATTTATACCCCACCCTTCACTCGGAGTCTCAGAGCGGCTTACAATCTCCTTTTCCTTCCCTCCCCACAACAGACACCCTGGGAGGTAGGTGGGGCTGAGAGAGCTCTCCTGAGAATTGCCGTTGAGAGAACAGCTCTGAGAGGACTATGGCTTGCCCAAGGATGGTCATCCAGCAGCTGCAAGTGGCAGAGTGGAGAATCAAACCCTGTTCTCCCACATTAGAGTCCACACACTAAACCACTACACCAAAGTGGCTGCAGAGCAGAGGGATGGGCTAAGGAGCTTCCGGGAGGAAGATCAGCCAGAAGTGGATTCAGGTGGGTTGCCATGTTGGTCTGAACTGAAGCAACAGAGCAAAGTGTGAGTCCAGGGGCTCCTTTAAGACCAACAAAGTTCAATTCTGGATATAAGTTTCTGTGCGCATGCATACTTCTTCAGAAGGAGCTCCCTGTGGAGTAAAGGCCTCCCCTGGTGTAGAGGTCTCCTTGTGAGGAAGAGCCTCCTCAGGAGTAAGCTAAGGGAGGCAGAAACTGGGAGGGGCCAGGACTCAGGAGAAGGGGGCATAAAAAGGCACGAATGGGAGGCAGAGGAGGAAAGGAGTTGGGAAAGGTTGCCTGGAGAGGCCAGCAGTAGTTCATTTGGCTGCCTTTCTCCTGAGCATCTTGGGACCCCAGGTGGGTGGCAATCACATGCTGGTAAAAACTATGTTGTATGACAAACATTAATAAACAAAGGACCTTCCCTGCTAGGTGGTGTTCCTGACCAAGAATCTAGTGGGGCGTTGGCAGTCTTCCAGCCTGACACTGTAGGAAGGGCTGCAGCGGCCAGAGGTGGGAGATAAGGCCATGGGGGGGACACCCATATCTCAAAGCAGTTGATGCAGGTGGAGGTGCTGGAGGACTGGGTGGCAATGTTCCCTCTAAGCTGTGGAGTCTGGTGAGCAAAAATTCTGCTTTGTGGGCTGCTGGCATTAAAGTTGTGAGCAAGCAATTTGGCTACTGCATAAATTAGTTTGCTCTGGAGCCATCCTTCCTGAGCTGAGACAAAAATGTGTGAGCCGGAGGCTAGAACACTGAGCTAGCTCACACTCACTCAGCTTAGAGGGAACACCGCTGGGCACGCCTGGTTGGATTAATCTCAGGGACTGGCTCTGGTGGGTGACTTGAGCCATTAAAGCAGAAGTTTTGCACTTCCCCAGTGCTGGCTGGCTCCTCCTTGGGGAAGCTGGAAAAAGAGGGGGTGTTTATTTTATTCATTTGTACCCTGCATTTCTCCCCCAAAGTGGCTGACATCATTCTCCTCTCCTCCATTTTAGCCTCACAACAACCCTGTGAGGTAGGCTAGGCTCAGAGAGCATCACCCAAAGAGCTTCTGTGGTATGAATGGGGATTTAAACCGGGGTCTTCCAGGTCTGAATCCAATGCTCTAATCACTAGGCTCTGCAGTGGGAGGGCAGTCCTGGGCCCCGGGGGTGTGACAGCTGCCTTTCCCCCAGATATTGTGCCCCACTGAGGTCTCTGTCCTCCCCAGGCTCCATCCCCAAATCTCCTGGATTTTTCCAACCTGGATCTGCCGATGGCCATAGGGGCCTGGTAGCCCTAGCTCCTTGGGATATCCTCTGTTCCCTTTGCTTCTGTTGCCACTCGGAAACTTAGGATGCACCATTGCAGATTTTTTTTGAGGGGGGAGAACTGTCCATGCCAGTATTTTGCATGGTGCAATCCTATCCTCAAATCCCGTTGAGCTGGTCTGCAGAAAAATCGGGGTGTCTTGGGAGCATCTGGTCAGAGGACAGACCCCAAAGGGGAGTGAGGAGGAGAGGCTTTTTGTGTGTTTGGCGCCAAGGGGACAGACAGAACCTACGTACTTTGTGAAGGGAACTGGAGATTACAGAAAAAGGGGACTTGCCAAGCTGAGGGAGAAGTTGTGGACTGCTAATTCATATGACATGATGTGTGATACTCCTTTTGACACATTTCTTCTTCTTTTTTGGGGGGGTGGCTATGATAGATGGGAGTGGCTCTTAAAATTCATGCCTCTTAGTAAATTCCTTTACTGCAAGAAAGTGCAGCGGTCCAAGACCAGTTAATGTTATTTCTTAACTCACCTGATAGCAGTAGAAAAAAGCACATAGTCCAGGAGCACCATAAAGACTCAATGAAACACGTGGCAGGGGAGGAGCTTTCGTAAGTCACCGCTCACTTCTTCAGATACAGCTAGAACCGGAGTCCATCTGTCCTATATATTGGAAAGGGGAGTGATTTCAGATGCCAAATGATATTAGCAGGCAAATGACAACAGCAGGTGCGATTGGATTGGGTGTGAGATGCAGGCCGTGGTCACACGGCCCTTTAAATCTGGGAGCCCTCCCGGATTTAAAGGGACCTCTTCTTTTAAGTTCAGGTTGGGATGTTTATACATCCCAACCCCCAGCGCCAGCAGCCACAGCGGGTGGCTGCGGCGGTGGAGAAGGAGGCTGGCGGCGGTGGAGGCTATCAGCAGCAGTGGCGGCGGAGGAAGTGGGCGGCGGTGGCGGCAGAGGAGGTGGTTGTCCTCGACGGAGGAGGAGGAGGCGGCCACGGGAGGAACCCTTCCCCGAGCCCCGCCAGCCACCTGGTAAGTTCAGCAGTTTTTTCTCCCCTTTTGCACTTGGGTGCTTGAGTGTCCAAGCGCCCAAGTGCAAAAGGGAGAACGAACCGGGGGGGGGGGGGAGCATCTGGACAGCCCTCTCTTGCAATGGTTGCTGAGCAGATGTTCCCACGCTGCTTGACTGCTGCAGATGAGGTTATTCTCCCAAGCTGAAGCCACAATAGGAGTGGCTCAGCCTACTCCCCCCAGCAGTCTTCTGTTCCCTCCCTTGCACCAGGTGCTCGTGGGCCACATAAGAGCCCTGGACGGGCCGGTTCTGGCTCCTGGGCCTTATGTTTGGCATCCCTATTGAGTCTCATCTGTCCAAGGGCTCAGGGTGGTATCTGCAGACCAAGCAAGACTCACAGCTGCACCTTGAGGGAGGTTCGGTTGTAAGAAATGGGACTTGCTCAAGACTACTCCGTGAGTTCAAGGGCTGAGATATATTTTATTCTCAGCAAACTCCTGTGGTTCCATTAGGATGGTCCTTGCGATGCTGGAGTTTACCCCAGTGGGCCATCTGAAACAGCTTCCTGGTAGCTGTCTAACACTTTTTTAAAAAGTCCTGCCATCAAAGCGAGTTTGAAGTAGTGGTTAAGAGCACAGACTCTGATCTGGAGAACCAGGTTTGACTCCCTACTCCACCACATGCAGCCAGCTGAGTGACCTTGGATCAGTCATAAGTTCTCTCAGAGCTGTTCTCTCAGGAGCAGTTCTCTCAGAGCTCTCTCAGCCCCATCTACCTCACAGGGTGTCTGTTGTGGGAAGAGAAGGAGATTGTAAGCCACTCTGAGGCGCCAAGTGGCTTACAAGTGGCAGGGTATAAATCCAATCTCCCCCTCCTCTTCCTTCGAGCTTAGAGAAGCACTCATGGTCCTCTGTTACCCTCACAACAATCCTGTAAGGTAGATTAGGCTGAAAAAAGCATGATTGGTCTAATGTCACCCAGAGAGCTTCAGAGTGCAATAGGGATATTAACCGGGGTCTCCCTGGGTCAGCCACAGTGGTTTCTATTATTTCTTTAGTCCTAAGGATCAAAGGTTCTCTTTAGACCAGTCTTTCTTCTTCCTTGTAGCCTCCAGCCCTTTCTCACTACCACGTGCGTTGTCGTCCACTAATGCTTGGATGTGTTTTTTTAAAAATCTACTGAAAACTCTCCTGATATCCTTGTCTTTACCGAGATGACCGTCTCCTCCTACCCACTTGTTTCCTTTTCCTGCTGTGTTCCTTGTTTATAGATTGTGCATCTTTGAGTGGGTCTTTGAGTGGGTCTTTATCTTAGTTTTGGTCTCTTGCTCAGAGCTTAGAATTCTTTAGGTGCCAGATAAATGTAGACATGATGACAATCTCCATAACGTATGAGAGAAAAATCATCTATATATCTTGCGACAGTCAGGGACTCTGAGTAGAGCTGGTGCAGGGACGGTACATCGTGTCCTGCCATAAAAGTTTGCTTCTGAATAATTTAAAAGCAAAAAGTGGGGGGAAGTCCTGTTTCCTCCCCCCCAACTGAATAATCCACAAATCAAAGCAGGCCCCATGGGAGAGACGTGACAAGAAATTCAGGCAAACCCTTCTGGACACTTATTAGTGATTGGTTTAGTGTTGGTAAGTATGGATGGACTGGGGAGTTTACTACTGTTTTGGTGGTAAACAGTTGAACATCATCTTTGGCTGATGACTAGAAGACCAGTTTGCCTGCTCGAATACCTTCGCTTTAAAAAATGTTAATGCTGGAAAACATTTCAGACGTTTTCTCTTCCAGCTTTATGTGGCCTCTCTTGTTGTTCCCTGTTGCAATTACTATTGTGCAAAGCTCATTGCAATCCTAAGTTTAGGATCAATTTGCTTGGTTGTCTTCTAGTATGTTTGAAGTGGTCTTGCAAAAGCTTTAATAGGCTGCAATCATACGCACAATTAGACCTGACATAGGCGCGAATGCCAGGCAGGTTTAAAGGGCGCGATCAGACAGCAACATCTGGGAAGCATCCCGCAGCCGTCGGCAACCTGTTCTGCCCCACTGCAGAAGCAGAGTTAAAGGACACCGGGGAAAATTAAGTAGTAAACAGGTTGCGGCAGGCCACAGATGGACTTTCTTCTGTCTGATTGCTCCAGCGTGCTCTCGTGGTGTCGGGATGGTCTGATCAAGCCATCCAGACTCCACGTGGTTGTTCCCCCCTTCAGTATGTGCATCATTGTAAACTCCATAGGGAGCCCTCAGTGCAGAGGTGCGATTCATCAATTCCTTGTTTAAGCGCATGGGAAACAAACCACAAAAAAACAACAACCCCAACTCACCCGCAGTTGTGTTTGATCATACACTGATGGGCTGTGCCCGCAGCTTCAAAGAGAGGTGTGATCTCGCAACGGCGGGTCAAATTCGTCCGGAGGAAATAGCCTCACTGCCCCCCACAGCTTTATCTGGCATGTGTGACTGCAACCATAGTATCTTTATTTTTTAAAATGTGTGGCTGTTTGTGGTCTGGCTTAGGAAAGGCCAGGGTGCTCTGGGATCCTGAGAACAACCAAGAGAATGTAAAGTTGGCATCCTGGGTTTTGATCCAGCCACAAGAAAGATGCATTCACAGGATTGCTCTGTGTTGTGAAATCAATGGTTGGGGGAAGCTGACTTATAACAGTTTCATATGAAAATATGAAATATGAAAAAAGAGTGGAACCCATTTGTGGGGTGGTGTAGAAGTTAAGAGTGTAGGACCTAGTATCTGGTCTGGGAGCCCTGAATGACCTCATGGCTAAGGATGCAATCCTCCCAGTGGGGGTAGGGACTTCCTGCCCCCACTTCTCTTTCTCACCACAACTCTGAGAGGCAGCGAGAGGGAAGAAAATAGCCATCAGGAGTATGCTGTGACCTCGCTTCTGGGGAAATCAGGAAGTGACCTCAGGCTTCTTGAGGAATTGCCAGAAACTCTAAGGTTTTACAGGATATTCCTAGAGAGGAGTGACATCACTGGGCCTCGCAATCTTATTAATTTTTTTTAAAAAAATTTATTTTCATTTTTTATATTTTATAACAAACAAGTTAGAAATGTCATAAGGCTTACAAATATCAACAATTTCCTTTAACAAATAACAACAACTAACAAGGTAACTTTTCTGCTACTAATGTTTAAAATAATGCTATTATCTCAAGGTACCTTTTCTGAATGGTACCTTTTGGTATATAGTCGTTATATGTTGCTTCTAAAAATGGTAACCATTTGGCGTACATATAAGTCTGATTTTTAGGTGTATTGTTCGGTGGTAATGAATAGGCAATTTTTTCCATGGCATAGTATTCCCATAGGGTTGAGTACCATTGGTTTTTGGTTAGTAGGTTTATGCTCTTCCAATTTGATGCTATAACATGTTTTGCCACCATGAACATTGTGGATATTAAGTCTTTCATCAATCTGGGAGTGTCATCGTCCGGCCAGTAGTCTAAGAGAATAATTTCCGGTTGCATCGGAACATAAACTTTGGTTATTTCTGACACATTTTGCATGATCAATGACCAAAATTTCTTAATCTTTACACATGACCACCAGCAGTGGAAATATGAGGCCTCTTCTCCACATGTTCTCCAGCAGGTGGATGGGTAAGCGTTATTAATATGATGTAGTTGTAGTGGCGTATAATACCATCTGGATATTATTTTGGCAGCTAGGGTGCTAATGTTTAGGGATTTGGATTGCATACTGGGTGATGTCCACACTTCGTCCCAAGTTAGGTCGTCGATGGGAAAGCTGCAGTCTCTGTTCCATGCAGACTGATACGTCAGTGTTGTTTTGTTGGTTAATTTTAAAAGTTCCATATAAATGTTTGAGATTAGACCTTTGCATGATGGATTGTCTTGTAGCATTAGTTTTTCAAAGAAGGTTAATGGTGCTTTTTCTTTTGCTGCTAGATATGATGTGTCCCATAAGTGTTTTACTTGCATGTATTCAAACCAGTCTATGGTACAATTATATTTCTTTTCAAGATCTGGTTTGTTGAGTAGACGAAATTGTTTACTAACATCTATTAATCTATTCATTTTCAGAGAGCGCCAAAGTTCATAGGAGTTACGCATGTTTCCAGGATGAAACCAAGATTGTCTCGTGAAAGAGGTGAGTATTGATGGTTTAGATATTATAGTTGTTTTGAGGTTGTCCCATATTTTGAAGGAATTAGCTAAGAATAGGTTTTGATATATAGTTGAGGGTCGTTTGTTACTGGTTTCCCATAACATCTCTTGAAAGGTGAGTTTGTTCAAATAGGTTGATTCGATGTCTTTCCAGTCAGCCATATAATGTGTATTGTATTGTTTAAGGAGACCAACCAGGGTTGTGGTTTTGTGATAAAGTGAGATGTTTGGCAGAGAGAATCCTCCCCGCTTCTTGGATCTTGTTAGTGTAACGTAATTTATTCTGTGGCGTGAGTTATTCCATACATATTTTAATATAAGAGTTTTCCAAAGTTCTAACAGTGAGCTTGGGAGGGTGATAGGCATGGCACGAAACAAATATAACATTTTTGGGAATATGAAGACTTTTACTGCTTGTAGTTTCTCGATCCATGACAGCAACAGTGATGAATGTGATTTGGGCAGATCTTCAAGTATTTTAGTTATAGGGCTATAGTTAACTTTAACCAAGACTTTAAGATTAAGCGGTATTTTAATGCCCAAGAATTTCCAGGTATCTCTGGTCCATATGATGTCATAATTGCGTCGAATATATATGTGATGTGGTTCTGAGAGTACAATCGGGTATAAAGAGGTTTTTGAACAGTTTATTTTCAAGCCGGAGATTGTTCCAAAAGAGTGCATTATTGAAAACAGTTCTGGTAGAGATTGCGTTGGATTTGTGAGGAGCAAAGACATGTAGTCGGCAAAAAGGCTTAGTTTTAGTTGTTTACCATTGATGTGAAGGCCAGTAATCTGGTTGTTGAGCCTGATTGCGTTTGCTAAAGGTTCTATAGCTAGAGCGAAGAGGAGTGGTGAGGCAGGGCATCCTTGGCGTGTGCCTCTGGTTAATGTGAAGTCTTTGGTGGTTGTGCCATTTGTTGATATGCAGGCTGTTGGAAATTTGTAGATCGTTTCAATGATTTTCAGAAAGTTAGGGCCAAAGTTCATTGCTGATAAAATGGCGGATAAGTACTTTGGTTCCACACTATCGAACGCTTTTTCGATGTCCAGTGATAGTATGAAAGAGGAGTCCTGCTTGTGTTGCCTGGAGTATTGTATGGCATTTAAGATTTTGCGTGTATTGTCGGCTATCTCCCTTTTGGGGATAAAGCCGGTTTGGTCAGTATGGATGTAAAGTGGGATGATCTTGTTGAGTCTGGCTGCCACAATTGCAGAGAAAATTTTATAGTCTTGATTGAGCAATGAAATTGGGCGGTATGAGCTCGGCAGTGTTGGATCTCTGTCGGGTTTAGGAAGAAGTATTATTTTTGCCTCGTTCCAGGATGATGGCATCGTGCCTGATTCTATTACGTGGTTGCAAGTGTTTGCTAATTGTTCGCTTAATAGGAGGGCAAATTTTTTATAATATTCGGCAGTAAAGCCGTCTTTTCCACGGGTTTTGCCGTTTTTCAAATATTTAATAACAGATTGGATTTCCTGAGGGGTGATGGGTTTGTCCAGCCAGTTCTTGTGTTGTTC
This sequence comes from Lepidodactylus listeri, assembly GCA_029233225.1. NCBI lineage: Eukaryota > Metazoa > Chordata > Lepidosauria > Squamata > Gekkonidae > Lepidodactylus > Lepidodactylus listeri. The sequence continues at coordinate 3,953,294 of JARCFY010000021.1, read as the reverse complement.
GGATAATGATGAGGCAAGGGGGTATTGCTGTAGAAAAGTACTGATATGTTGGGACGAAGGATTTTCTGAAGAATAGAGTTTTTGGTAGTACTTGAGAAATGTCTCTGAAATTTCTGAGTCACTGTAAACTATTTCGCCGGAGGATTTCCAGATGGCATGTATTGTGTTGTCAAATAATCTTTTTTTAAATTTCCAAGCTAACAGCTTGATCGATTGTGGTGTTTTGAACCAATAACGCTGTTTGATGTAGGCCAGCTTTTTTTGTATCTGCGAAACTTCTAAGGATTCTAATTTATTTCTTTCGGCAAGCAGCAGCTTGTATGTTTTCCTACGGCAGGTGGTCATATATTCAGTTTCCAATGATTTTATTTTAGTTGCAAGATCCTGTATTAACTGTGCTTTTTTTTTTTGTAGGTTGATGCTATTGCTATGTACTTTCCGCGGATTACTGCCTTGTGGGCGTCCCAGATGGATTGTTGTGATGCCTCGCATTCCTTATTATATTTGAAGTAATCTTTGATGTCTGATTTGATGGTCTCTGAGATTGATTTGGACAATAAAAGCTGCGGGTTCAATCTCCAACTGTATTGCGTGTTTCTTTGTTCTGGCAATTTCATATGGGATTCAACCCATGCATGGTCTGACCATATTCTTGAGCCTATCGATGAATCCGAAAAGGAACTAACCAACGAAGACGATACCAAAATAAAGTCAATCCGGGTATGCGTTTGATATCTATGTGAATAGTCTCTGCAGTTCGGGTTGTGAAGTCTCCAAAGGTCAGTTAGACCTGCTTGTAATAAGGTATTCGTTAGTTGAGTCATGTTGGCCTTCACCCTGGAGGAGTACTTTGATGGGTTAGTTTTTGCATTTCTTGAAATGTCCAAGTTATGGTCCAAAGCGTGATTCAGGTCACAGCCTATCACACATGGGCTGTCGCTAAATTGAGACAGCCTCAGGAGTGTATCTTGGATGAAGGATAGTTGTCCCACGTTGGGTGCATAAAGGGATGCTAGGGTGAGTTGTTTGCCGTTGAACTTGCCATTCAAAAAAATAAAGCGTCCTTGAGGGTCAATTTCAGATTTTATGTTTTGGAATTTAATTGATTTGCGTATCAATATTGCTACCCCACGGGATTTTGAGGTGCCTTGAGCTTGGATTTGAGCAATAAAATTGTTTGATTTAAATACATGATCTAAATTTCCTTTTAAATGTGTTTCTTGTAAAAAAATAATATCAGCTCTTTGCTTCAATACTGCTGAGAGGATTCGTTTTCGTTTGATGGGTGAATTCAGTCCTCTACAATTGAGTGTGAGGTAATGAATTTTAGCATTAGATTCCATCATGAGATTTTAGCATATACATAAAAACATAAATTATCCACAATAGTAGAATATAAAAACTATGCAATCTTAAAAACCACAGGTCAGGAGGAACACCAATCTTAATATTAACAAGAATCATAAATGTTTCATCAGAAAATTGAGGTTTCAGAAATACTTTTCCTTTTGAGCTTAGAACAAAACACATGGTATTGAATTTAAGTACATTGGTTACCATATGTCTCAAATGATGCAGTAAACCAGTAGCAGAAAAAAACAAATGAATCGGAGTCAACTCAGTTGCTCCTTTGTCCCTTTTCCTTAGGGACGTTAATATTGATGCTAACCATAAGAATTTAAGCAAAAAATTAACATTTGGGCTAGGCATTTTCTAAACTTATAGAAAACTCCCATAACCCCTCCCAAAAGTCTTTATAATTTTACTTTTATGAAGAGCTTTGCAATACCATTATATCATACTAAACTTTAAAAAAAAGGGTTTGGTATTATAACATAAAAATGGTAAATGAGAGAGTTCATAGATGCCCAGGCAGTCACTATGAAATTAAAGTAGTTATTTAAGCCTCATAACTATTACGCATTAATTCTGCAATCTTGTCTTAATCATTAATATAACAAAACATTAGTCCTAAAGATGGTTTTCAAATTACAATTTTAGGTACCAAATATTGAACAGTGATCAAACAACAAAAGTCATAGAAAAAATACACCCCGTTATGGTTCTAATATACCCACCAAAATATATAAAATTAAGATAAGTTATTTAAACATCATAACTTTAACACATTACTTCTGTGGTTTTATCTATATAGTATAATATAACATTTTCCTTACAATAGTTTAACATATTTCAACTATGGAGTATCAAAAGTGGAATAACGTAATATTTGGTGGTAATACTAGCACAATCGAGAGGGGCAATTATAAATATAAAAATATAATGTTTTATCTATGGTTATAACTTAGTACCCTTATAGAAAGAATTTTTTTTTATAAATATCCACTACGACTGTCACTTGTTAATATTGTGCTATGTATTGCATCTTAAATATTTATTACAATCCAAACCTATTCGTTATGACTTTTCGCTACCATTGCAAAAAATTTTGGTCAAACGCAATATTAAAATAACACTGCTTAATTAAAAGGCAAGGCTTAAAACTATTTTGCTAAGTGGTTATAAGAAGGAAGTCAGGCAAGTTTAGATCTTTTCTCACGCCTGTCTCTCACTGTTTGCCAACGCTGTGCAGGAGGTGGTGGCTGAGTAGGTATGTTTTCGGGTGTTTCTTCCGTTGGGGGTTGAAGTTGTAGGTCTTGCAGTAGTTTTCAACCTGAGCACATATCTGAAGCATAAAGCGTACTGCCCTGGTAAGAGACTTGTAGTTTGTATGATGCCACCCAACGGATTTTAGCTTTGTTTAGCGTGGAAGTTATTGGGCGGAGAGCTTTGCGGCGAGTTAATGTTTCTGTTGACAAATCTTGTAGTCCTTGTATCTTTGTGCCTTTGTACTCTAAGAAACCATTCTGTCTGGCTAGTCACATTATTTTTAATTTTATTTGGGAGTCTGTGAACTTCACTATGATGTCTCTAGGGTAGTTCGTTTGGCGCGCTCTCAGTGTTCCCGCCCTGTAAGCTGTATCTATAAACGAGGCATTGGAAGGCTCTATTTCCAATAAAGTTGAAAGCCATTCATGAAATAAAGATTTTAAGTTTGGGGATTGGTCGCTATCTTCCGGGACCCCCCTAAATTTAATATTGTTTGCTTTCAGTTGATTTTCTAACATTATGATTTTATCCGTGTTCCATTCTTCCCTTTCATAGAAAAATCTGGCGGCGTCCTGCAGAATCATAGTTGATTCCGCCGTTGTTTCGGCGGTTTGCGTTACTTGGGCCATTGATTGCTTAAGGTCAGCAATTTGCGAGTTAATGGGTAGTAAAAGTTCCATCATGGTTGTGGCCATATTGCGTTCTAGGGATTTTATAGCCTCAAGAAACTCTTGTCTAGAAACTCCGAGGCCCTCCGGGTGTGCGTCTCTACCTCCCGCCGCCATGATAGTATCGCTTGGTAAGGCCTCGCTCGGGGTTTCTAAGTTGTCTCCTTTTGCAAAGTACGCAGTGACGTCTTTACTTACAATTTGCTGCTTTTTGGTCTTAGAAGTCTTGCCCATCCCTCTAAGCAGTTTGTAGTAGCGAACGATGTGGTATTGATGATGTTTTGGGAGAGGTTTACAGGAGCCGGTCCGTTATGCGACCATTACTGTTCGCGCCGACGCCACGCCCCCCCTGGCAATCTTATTAATGGCAGGCATAACCTCTAGTTTGACCCTAACAAGGAGTTTGCCCAACTGAATGTGAGAGATTTTATCTACAAAGTGTGAACTGAATTGGTCCCACTGGGTTGTTGAAGCCATCACCACCACATAGAGTCTATGAAATGTAACTGTGACTGGAGTTTGATTGGACTTGGCTTCCGCTTTTCTCCCCTTTCACTGGTTTTTCATCCCAGACACTTCTGTTCACCCCAGTTCATAGAATTATAGGATCACGGAGGTGGAAGGGGCCCTACAAGCCATCTAGTCCAACACCTGCTCAATGCAAGATCAGCCTAGAGCATCCCTGAACAGTGTTTGTCCCCCTGCTGCTTAAAGACTGCCAGGGAGGGGGAGCTCACCACCTCCCTAGGCAGCTGGTTCCACTGCTGAACAACTCTTACTATCAAAAGGTTTTTCCTGATATCCAGCCGGGACCTTCCCGCCCTTAATTTAAACCCATTCTTGCAAGCCCTCTCCTCTGCTGCCAACACGTATGGCTCCCTGCCCTCCTCTAAGCGACAGCCCTTCAGATATTTCAAGAGAGCAATCATGTTCCCCCTCATCCCCCTCTGCTCCAAACTGAACATTCCCAAGAAGTCCCTCGGCCTTTCTTCCTAGGGCTTGGTCTCCAGGCCCCCTATCTTCCTTGTCACTCTCCTTTGCACCCACTCCAGACCTGAACGCAAGACTCCAGGTGTGGCCTGACCAATGCAGTGTACAGCAGGACTATGCCATCTTGCAATTTGGATGTTATTCCTCTGTTGATGCACCACAAGATCATATTAGCCTTTTTTGTCACCATATCACACTGGCTGCTCATATTCAACTTTTGGTCCACCTGTACCCCAAGACCTTGTTCACACACAAGGTTCTATTCATCTCCTTCATCCTCAGATCAGATAACTCATAATCGACACAGAACATCATACCAAGGGTATGGGCAGGGGACTGGATATTGCCTGAGGAAGCCTCATGGTGGCCATGAAATCCTTAGCTGCGGCAGGCCACAATACCTCATAAAAGATGTTGAAATCCCCCATCACTACCAAACTTTGGAGGATCCAACATCAATGCTAAGATCATTTTCAGCAGCTCATAAAGGGAGACTGTTAGGCAGAAGGTTGGATGGTGTAACGACAGAATCTGTCATGTGATCTCAGCACCAGCTAGAAACCCTCAGACTTCAGAGACTGGCAAAGAGGGCACCTGGTAAGGGAGGTGGCATTACAATATACTAAGGCAACTCCATCTCGCCTCCCAAACCATTAGTCCTAGCTTGCTGTTGTACCCCAAAACCCGGTTGGGCAAAGCTGTGAGATCCCAACTCCCAGTTTCTTTTCAAGCCAGGTCTTTGAACAAAGTTTGAGTCTAGTGGCACCTTTAAGACCAAAAAAGTTTTATTCTGGGTATAAGCTTTTGTGTGCATGCACACAAAAGCTTATAGCCAGTGTATCCTCTGTCCCTATCAGATGTTATAATAGGACAGGCTCCTTAAGCTTAGAATGTTACAAATCTCTACAGAGTTACCATTGCCTTGAAACTTCCTGTAGCTCTTCAGATGAGCACATGGTCAATGCCTGACTTCTCAGTTAAGAGATCTGTCTTCTGTCAAGGATCTAGCACCCAAGGAAAAGAGACCTCCTCCTTGCTGCAAGGAATTTTTATCATCTTCCTTTTCCCCACCCACTGACCAAGTCAGGCCAGGTCAGAGAAGCACTTCCTGCAGCTTCTTCCTGAAGAATATTCCTGGAGCTTTTCTAGTCTGAAGTCCTCCAACTCTGTTTCCTGCTTGAAGAAGGGAGAAGACCATCCCATTGTCTCTCCTGCTAGAGCTACTAGCATATGTATAAAGGTAAGTTGGAAAGCAATTGGACTGACTTCCCCTTGCCTGGCTTGCTCTCTGCCCAGAGGGAAAAAACCCTTCTAAACTTAGTGGAGGTTTTTCTCATTTCAAACCTCCAAAGAAAAAATGCATTTATTCACACCCAGAATTAAACTTTGTTGGTCTTAAAGGTGCCACTGGACTGAAACATTGTTTTGTTGCCTCAGACCTACATGGCAACCCACCTGAATCTAAGCCAGGTCTTTGTATCGCATGCCAGGTTGGCCTGCTCATCCAGGATCAGCTCCAGGGTGGTTTTACCCGTCACAATCCATTCCTGGCACTCAGAAGAGGAACTTTTTGGCCTAATGGCATGTAGACATAAAAGCCAGAGATGCTTTGGCCGGGAGACTGCCCAAGCTTTCTTATCTTTTGTCTGCCTGCTGAAAGGCTAGCTGTTTACATGCAAGGATTCATACCATCACCTGCAAAGATTCCTGGCATATGGCATTTACCTTGCTAGGATGTCACACCTAAAGGAACAGAGACCGGGATAGCAAAAAGGCTGGCTAGTGTTTTCTTCCTTTTGAGGCAGGGAGATCAGAACTGACCTCAGACAGGGATGGATACTCTGAAGGGTTTTTTTGTTAATTCTCAGGACATGAAGAGGAAGTTCTCTTCATCTTCTTTGGATGGGCACGAGCCATGAAGGGCTATAGTCTTTACCTAGGGACTCCATCTTGTCCAGGTGTCCAGGTGTCAAGTCCCTTGAAGCTGCCTCGAACTACAAGGAAAGTCAGGATATAAATGTTTTAATAAATAAAATAAACTCTGAGACTTAAGGCAATAAATGCTGCAACTTCAAGATTTACTAGCCTCTGTCAATTAAGCACTTTTTAAGAGAAGTACAGAGTTTAGGGCTTAGAGGTTTGGATGTTTCCACCTTTTCTTTGTATCCTTGCAAAGCCTTTTTATTTTTGTTTGTTAAACTTTCTTATGTTTTGAGTGCTCAAAGCCTGATCTCTGGAAACACACCACCCCTATTGCTTCCCATTGAGCAGTACGGGGTGGGACAGCCGTGGAGCATGATAGCTCAAAAGTGTGATAGATCATCCCTGCACTACCAAGTACAAGCCAAGTGGGAGAGGCAGCAACCAAGCAGAGCCTGTAAACAGCAACACACATGCAGAGTGATAGATGTGCAAATCTGGTTAGTAGGAGATACTCTTTCAGATCTGTTGGTGGTAGCAGTTACTACACAGAAAGAAGTTAACCCCCAGGAGTAAGGGAATGGGTGGGTTCTCTGAGGAGGGACATGGCACCTTTCAGACCTCCAGGATTCTGCATGAATGGGGCTTGTGAGTTCTTTCCAACCATGGATTGCTTGGATCCTTCCATATAGGCTGGTGTTGGGGTATCATCACCTTCTGCTTGATGAGTTAGTGGGTGTTACTCTCAGGGGCTGCAGTGGCTCAAGTGGCTAAGACACTGAACTGCAGATCAGAAGGTCGTTAGTTCGGCAGTTCGAGACCCAAGTGCTGCATGACGGGAGTAAGCTCCTGTCTCTGGCCCCGGCTCTGTGCGCCTCGGCATCTAGTCATGCTAGCCACATGACCACGGATGAGTCTTTGGACAGTGCTGGCTCTTTGGCTTGGAAACGGAGATGAGCACCGCATCCCTAGAGTCATATTCGACTGGCTTTCGAGCAAGGGAAACCTTTACCTTTTACTTTACTACGCTCTCAGTTGCTTGGGATTAGGACTTTCTAGGACTCTGTTTTGGGAGAGCACAGGGTGCCAGATAGTTCTGCGGGTGTCAGGCCAGCAGAAGCAGCATGCTGGAATAGTCAGCCTTAATATTTATTTATTTATTTATATCCTGCTTTTCTCCCCAACGAAGACCCATAGCGTCTTACATTATTTTCCTCTCTTCCACTTTATATGCACAATGACCCTGTGAGGTCAGTTGGGTTGAGAGGGTGTGGGTGTCAGGAACTGACAATAGCATCTCTGTACTTTGCTTTCGTTTTCTTTGTTCTTGTGGATTCTTTGCCTGCACCCCTTATCTGTCTCAACCCCCTTCCCCTATGCAGCTGTAAATGTCACTTTGAAGTATATTGGTTGCTCTGGTTTATGTTACAATGTCTAGGCGGGAGAGTGGCGACCCAAATTCCTGCACATCACCAATAACAAATAGTCTTCACTCCCATGCATCCCTCCTCCCTCTTTCCGGGGCCAGTGTGTGTTATCTTGTTGTGAAGACCTTGGGCGCTTCTTTATGGCTGCTTGCCTGGAATTGTTGTGCCTAGCTTCACACATGTGGGTCACTCAGATCAGGAAGGGAATTTTTATAACTTTCTCACCTTGCTGTGGGAACCTTAACGGTCCCCTCTCTTTTCCCGCGTTCACCGTCTGATCCTGATTGGCCTAAGGCTAGGGTTCAATTGTGACTGGAATGTATATTAACACTGACTGTCTTTCATTAAGCATCTCTAACAAACATTGAGAACCTGTTTGCAGTATTAGACAATAGAGAACTTTGATTCAACAAAGGTCTGATCTCTTGCTGTCTATTCAGAAGCCTCACAGTGACTGGCCCAAGATGGCCCAGCAAGCTTCCATGGCAGATTTGGGATTCGAACAGGGGTTTCCCAGACCCTAGTCCGACACTTTAACCACTACGCCATGCTGTTTATCGAGCTGCTATTACAACCTGGATGCTTAGCCCGTCTTTATGTTTTCTCTGCTGGGATTAAGCACTGGCCAAGTCGGAGCAACCTGTTTGTCTGGTTTGAGTGCCCCATAATTAGTTATGCGATGAGAGCTACTCACTGAATAAGCCAGGCAAGGCTTAAAGGAAAGCGGTTTACTTTGGGCTGACCATTGAGATGGAGATCAGTCTCTCCAACCTGCTTTGACATTTTCTTCTGCTATTCCAACACAGGGCAGTTCTGCATCTGGCATTCACTCCACATTTTCTCACCCCTGAACAGCCATAAATCTATGCAGATGGTGACATAAAACTCAATGATCAAAGAAAGTGAAAGCGGCATGCAGTGTAGGTAAAGGTAAAGGTTTCCCTTGCTTGAAAGCCAGTCGAATCCAACTCTAGGGGGTGGTGCTCATCTCCGTTTCCAAGCCGAAGAGCCAGTGCTGTCCAAAGACGTTTCCATGGTCATGTACCTGGATGACTAAATGCCAAGGCGCATGGGACGCTGTTACCTTCCCACCGAAGCGGTACCTATTTATCTACTTGCAGTGTCTTGCTTTCGACTACTAGGTTGGCAGGAGCTGGGGCCAGAGACGGAAGCTCACTCCGTCACATGGCACTCGGGTCTCGAACTGCTGAACTACAGACCTTCTAGTCTGCAGCTCAGCCTCTTAACCTCTGAGCCATTGCGATGTAGAGGGTACCATAAAATTCAATGGTCAAAGAAAATGAAAGTGGCATGCAATGCAGAGGGGAATTTCTGTTCCAGTGTGAGTTTGCTAAAACAATGGTGGGAAAAGCCAATGCAGAATCACCCGTTGGCTGGCTGGTGAAACCCAAAGACAAGTTTTTCCAGTCCTATAGGGTCAGGAGCATTGACAAGTCATGGCCTCGATTCCTGATTTGCCAGCCTTCCAGAACTGACTTCTTCTTTTGCAGACTTTCTAGTGTCTCCATTTTCCTGCTTCCCACTCTGTGTGTGTCAGGCAGCAAGCTGAGACCCAACGAGAAGCAGTGCTGATCTCAAGCAGGGCATAGAAAACTAGCATTGCTAATTATATTGCTGCAATTACCTGGAAATTATATGTATGTTGTTTTTGCAACAGTGGTTGCTGCTATTTTTGGACTTTGCATTGTTGCCCTGGGTTGGTAGAGTCACGCTTTCGCTGAATCCAAAGTTGTCATTGGATGTTGTCCCATCCTGCGGAGGCAGGCAACAGCAAACCACCTCTGTTCCTCTCTTGCCTTGAAAGCCCTGCAGGGTTGCCATAAGTTAGCTGTGACTCGATGGCCACTTTCCCACACCACCACACTAATTCAGGTACCTTTTGTGCCCTGAAATCATTCCATGCCTCTTTTGTGGCTGTTTTCACTCAGGCAGAACAAATCTGCTGAAGAAGAATAAGAGATTGGATTTACACCCCATTCTTCACTTGGAGTCTCAGAGCGGCTTACAAACGCCTTTCCCTTCCCCTCCCCACAACAGGGTGCCTGAGAGAAATGTAGTGGTTAAGAGTGGTGGACTCCAATCTGGGAGAAAAAGGTTTGATTCCCCACTTGTCCTCCACATGCAGCCAACTGGGCAACCTTGGGTAAGTCACAAGTTCTCTCAGAGCTCTCTCAGCCCCACCTACCCCACAGGGTGTCTGTTGAGGGGAGAGGAAGGGAAGGCAATTGTAATCTGCTTCAAGACTCCTTCAGGTAGTGAAGAGCACTACACCAAGCTGGCTCTCAAGGGAGTACCAGATTAGTTCAAATCCTAAACATAAAGTTTATCACAAAAATGGCGAAAAGCAGGGAACGGCTTTGCTTCTCAGCCTGGGACCCCTTCTTCCCCCAGACATGCCAGTCAGCTGTGTTCTGCCGCCAACCACTTGAAGTTCTTCAGCCCGTGCAAGCAGAAATCAAAGAGCTCAGAAATATCGGTGTTTAAGACAGGTATCCCCAAAGAAGTCGTGCAATGCTACCTAGAAACAGAATGCTGAGAGTTTGCTTTCAGACGTTAGGTTTTTGCTGTGAAGACCTGAACATTATTACTTGTGCCTTGGAAACTAAGCAGGGTCAGCCCTGGTTAGTACTTGGAAGAAGTCCAAGAGGCAGGTGATGGCCGATCACCTCTGTATGACTTTTGCCCTGACCAGGATGGCCCAGGCAAGCTTGATCTTGTCAGGTCTTGGAGGCTAAGCAAGGGTCAGCCCTGGTTAGTGCTTGGATGGGAGACCATCCAGGAAGTCTGGGGTCACTCTGCAGTGGCAGGCCATGGCAAAACACCTCTTAGATCTCTTGCCTGGGAAATGCCATGAAGGGTCACCAAAGTCGGCAGTGATGGATGGTACTTTCCACTACCACCTCTTGCATCAATTTAAAACCAAGTCCACCCCAATACAACTTCAAGCCTTAAAAACTTTATTTAGATGGCACATTACACCTGCAAAGCTATCGCACATATACTCAACACACTCACCAACGTGCTGGAAATGCCAAATCTCTACTGGGACCTTCTACCATGCTTGGTGGTCCTGTCCTCTCATAGTTACATTCTGGAAAAAGATTCTCTCAGAAATTGAACAGATGCTTGAAGTCTCTATTCCTTACGACCTGGCTCTGATTCTACTCAATTTATGGCCTAAGACAAAGATTCCCAGAGAAACAAGAGAATTAGTAGAAGTCCTTTTAACAGCAGCTAAACACACATTAGCAGTCAACTGGTATAAACCCTCCAGCCCACCAATTTCCATGTGGCTAGCCAAGGTATGGGACTATTTTTTATTTGATAAAATAACTGAAAGAACAGAAAATCTTTATGGAAATGACACCCGCAAAAACCCAATGCTCAAATGGTACCCTATCATCAACAAATACTCTGAAAGTAAAGATGCAACACTCCCAAAATCTTGGGCAAACAACTCCTCCATATATCTCTTTTTATAAGGAGTAAACCCACCTTTTCTCAGCTTAGTTCCAAGATTGGTCACTGATGTCCGATATAAACAGTAGTAACTCTAGAGTTAACCTTAGTTTAATGTGACAGGAATGTTTAAGAATTGCTGTAATACAAGCTAAGTCTTTAACTTTGTATTCCAATATATTATTAAGAATCTCCAATATTTAACACACTCTTTACTGCTTGTACCCTTTGAATCCCTTCAATAAAGGAGAAAAAAATGGCAAAAAAAATCAATTTAAATTGCTGTTAGAAGGACAGCTATGGAGGCTCATTCAAATGTCAGCTGTCCTAATCAATAGAAACATAGAGCTTGAAGGGACCCCAAGGGTCATCTAGTCCAAACCGCTGCACAATGCTGTGAGCCCTGCTGTATGCCCACAGGAAGGCAAAAACCCTCCAGAATCCCTGGCCAGTCTTGCTGAGAGGAAAATCCCTTTCTGATCCCAAAGTGGCAAGCGGTATTCCCCTGGGCATATAAGAAAGGGCCACGAGCGCTGAACACTGAACTCATGCCTTCCCCCCCCCCCCCCATGATCTGCCAGATGTCCGTACAGACTCTGCTTAAAAGCCACAGATACAAATAATGATGCAAGTTACAAAGTGCTGAGACTTATCACAAAAGAATTAGTCTAATTTTATGCGGTGTTTTATTTTTATCCTGTATTTGAGCTTGAAAGAATGATTCACCAGAAACGTCATCATTTGCTTTTTAGCAAAAATGGAGTCTTTAAGGCACAGGATATGAAAGCCTACATTCCTTCTGAGTCTTCAGAGGGCAAACTGACAGGTTTGAAGTCATGGGATTTGGCAAAGGGAATTTCAGCTTTGGGAAGTTTACTATTTCTTCTGTCGCTGAACATCATAACTTCCTCTGTGTCTGGACTGCGTTAAGTGCCGCTTTGTTGATATGAAGGGCTCTTTCAAATGACAATTTGTCATCCCCCAGAAAGGAAGGGGGGGGGATATCTCAGTTGCTATAGAAATTTAAAATAACAGCAAAGGTATGTGGCTTGAGGGATGAAGCACGTTGATAGTTTCTAATGAATCCAGAAATCTTCCGGAGCTGGCTAGCTGCTGTGATGTCACAGAGCTACTGTTTATTTGTAGATTCAGAAAATGTATACGCTCCCTTTCCAGAGGCTTGATCCAGGCTGTTCACAAAGTTAAAACAAGACAGCAATTGAATTGTAAACTGAGGCAGTTATCTGTTTTAAATGCAGACATAAAACAAGGTAAGAGCAAAAAACATAACATAAAACAGTACTCAGCAGTATATAAAATGGATTCCGTAAATCACTGGCGAGAAGGACTGGACTCTTCGGTTATGAGCCTGGGAAAGAGAATTTTTTTTGATTTGGTGCCTAAAGGAGAGTAAAATAAATCTGTAGGCAAGCTTCTGGAGCATTCCAAAGGTGAGGTGTTACCACTGAGAAAGCCCTGTTTGGTTGCCATCTGCCTCAGCTTTGCAAGTGGGGCCACAGACAGAGGTAAAGGGTCTTCACTGAAGCCCATCTATCTATAAATATAGGAATTACAATGTTATCAAAATGATACAGGTGTGGCCAAACTTGCTTAACGTAAGAGCCACACAGAATAAACGTCAGATGTTTGAGAGTCACAAGACATGAACAAATATTACACACATTTTTATTGAAAAATATGCAAATATGCTTTTTATTAATATTAAATGAGACTGCCAAAAATAAAAACAAAGGGTGGGGGGACAGATATTGATAACGATCTTTATTTGGCCAATGATATTTATTTGTTTGCTAGTGATATTTATGTGTCTAAGAGAGAGGGGTGGAAAGAAAGAATGAAAGAGGTGAAAAGAAAGAGAGAAAGTGAGAGAGAAATGAAGTAAGTAAATAAATGGGGGAGGGAGGGAGGAAGAGAGACAGACAGAAAGAGAGAGAGTAAATAGACGGGGAACTTCCCAGGAGCCGCACAATGTGTGTGAAAGAGCCACATGCGGCTCCCGAGCCACAGTTTGGCGGCCCCAGATGGTGCTATATTCAAGATTACTCTCTGCCAAATACGATCAGGGCCCTGAGGATCTTATGCAATTCTACAGGGCCGGTAAGGTAGAGATGTTCCGCCAGGCTTTTGATTGAGGACAGCAACGGTTTCCAAACTAGCTGGCACTCTTTTCCTCTTCTGCTACTTCTTATACCTGCCTTGCCCGTGAAGTAGCCAGCATTCTGAAATTGGATAAATTAGTACATGCCATCTAATCTGTTTGAAAGGTGTTATTAATGTTTCCATTGTTTTATCTTGATATGTTTCTATGAGTGTTGATGAGTTTTTACGAGTGCATTAGCAGGAACTGGGCGACTAACAGATTTAATATATAAATCAAATAAATAAAAACGTCATCTTCAGCCTCTGCATCATCTTGGGGACGTGGCAATTAGAGAGGTACTTACTCGATCTTTGGTGGCTGTGCCCCCGAATTAAGCCTTTTTGGCATAGTATCTACAGAGTTGTTGCCAGCTCGCCCCCACTTTCATCTGCACACCCCTTCCTCCCAGCCAGAATGTACGCACTCCATGTGTAACATCAAGAGCAAGTCCCAAACATGGAGCATGGGTAGCAGTCACCATTTCTTGTGTCTCCTGATGGAGTTTGCAGTAACAAACACAGCAAATGATCTTGCAGCAATGTCAACATCCAAGGAAGCCCTTTGGGGAGAAATCAGGGCATGCCAGCCAAAGCGATTAAGCCACACCTGGCTAGAGGACAAATGATGCCTCTCCCACATTGTCTTTTACATGATACATTGTCTTTTACATGATCACTGATCATTTATAAGTCCCCTCCTTTGACAGCCTGGAACTGTCGGTTCAAATCTTCCCATTGATCCCAAAGTTCCTGATGAATATATGACCCACCTTCAGGCCTCCAGTTTTGTAAATCTGAGTAATAATTCAATCAAAAACTGCCCTTCCCCAGTTAATTTAATCAGTTGTATAGTCTTCTCCTGATAAGCTGCCCAGCTCCCAAGCATTTCTTTATCTTCTGGTGCAGCCTTTTGTTTCCTGAAAAGAACCCATTTATCCTATTTTAAGTATTGAGCAGGAGGCGATGAATTCAAACAAGCAAGCTTTTATTCAGTGACACTGTTCAGCTCAAAAGACAGCTCCATGAGAGCAGCACTTTCATTTATACTGTTCCAACACATAACTTTCAACAATGTAACTATATACAAGCAATACTATTGGACCCAAGCAGGGCTCAGTGATTGGGTATCTAGATTGACTTCAGGACCAATGGAAGTCTTTATTAATCAGCCAATAGGAATTGGAGCTTTAGGATACCAGAGCCCTTTTCAAGCTATTACTGCTTCATATTCTAAACAAACACAACACTCCTCCCCCCTAAGTTCAAACAACAAAGTCCCTTAGGTGTGGGGATGGTCGTCTGGTCCGTCGGGACCGGCGTGACAAGGGTGAACCCGATGGAGAATGTCCTGTTAAATCTGGGGACTCCATATGGGCTGGCATGAGCTGTGGCGGCGGACTTAAGGGGGAGTGGTCCGTAAAGTCTGGGAGCTCTGAGAGTTCTGGGGCATGACCCAGCTCTGGCAGGGGGTCTACCTCGTTCTGAGCTGGCAGTGGCTCAGCAGACTGTTCCCTTGGGATGTCCCGGGCTGGAGTTGGCGGAGGGCTGCCCTCTGTCAGGCAACTTCTCCAGGCGCCAGTGTCTTGCTGTGCCAGGAGATCTCCCAGGCTGGCCTCAAGAACCAGGGTGCGAGCATGGCAAAGGAATATTTCAAAGTTTGTATGGGCCAGGAAAAAACCAAGAATAAAAATGAAAATAATGTGTGACACGAGGGAAAGAGGTGGTTTTCAACTACCTAATTTAAGACTGTACCATGATGCGGTTTGCCTGACTTGGTTAGAGCCCTGGATATTGTTAGAAGACAGAAAACTGTTAGCATTAGAAGGACATGACTGTAGATTTGGTTGGCACGCATATTTGTACTATGGCAAAATTAAAATGGATAATATGTTTAAACATCATTATATCAGAAGAACACTTATAGATACTTGGTTCAGATATAAAAACTTTTTTCCTGAAGAAAAACCATTGTGGATTGTACCAGCAGAAGTAATAAAACCTCTTTCAAGCTCTAAGGGACAAGATTGGTTGAAATATAGAGACATTTTAAAAATGGAAAAGGGAGAGTTTTTCATGAAAGAAGAGAATTAGTTAGACTTTGACTATGGTTGGCTGCGCTATAGACAGATTCTTGACCTGTTTAATACAGATTAAAAAAGGGGAGGTTTCAGGAGGAAATATAATGAAATTGAGCAGGTGTGGATGGAAGGGGGGAAGAAATTGATATCTAAGATGTATAAAATTTTGTTGAAATGGTATAATGAAGATGAGTTAGTTAAGGAACAAATGGTAAAATGGGCAATTAATGTGAACAAAGAAATCTCTATGTCATCATGGGAATTTTTATGGAAAAATGCTATGAATATTTCTACTTGTTTTAACCTTAAAGAAAACTGCTATAAGATGAGATATAGATGGTATATGACACCAAAAAAAATAGCTAATTTTGGCCAGCATTGTCTAACAAGTGCTGGAAATGTAAACAAAAAGAAGGTTCTTTTTACCATATGTGGTGGACTTGTGATAAAGCTAAAACCTTCTGGTCTATGATACATGCAGAAATGGAAAAAATTATGAAATGCACTTTTAAAAAATTGCCAGAACTGCTATTGCTTGGTCTTAAATTAGAAGAAGTTAATGTAAAAAAGGACGTTGATGTGGTATATGGTAACAACCGCAAGAATGGTATATGCCCAAAACTGGAAGAGTGAGAGAATTCCTAAACTTTGGGAGTGGTTAAGAAAATTGCTGTTTATGGCGGAAATGGACAAATGGACAAGAAAATTGAACAATCAAGACTCAAACAATTTTATGGAGGAATGGAAGGATTTGAAAGATTATTTAGAACAATACTGGGAAATGAAAGATAATATTTTCACACTGTCTAACTATTGAATGATTAATGAATGGTCCATAAATAATAATAATTTTTTTGATATATAGATACAAATATACTAACACTATTAGAAATAAGTGAGTTACCTGTAAGAGGAAAATAATATAGAATTATATTATATTTGGTGGACGAAAACGATGTAGGTGAGGTGGGAAGTCACTGGGAGGGGGAGAAGAAAAGGAAAAGGGGGTCTTTGTAATAGAGTGACAATGTAATGTGTGTAAGTTAAGTATTGACTCCAATAAAAAATTAATGTTAAAAAAAAAAAAAGAACCAGGGTGCGTTGCAAATGTTGTCCCGATGCAGGAACTGGGGAATGTGGCAACATTGCTCCGGCTCAGGAACTGGGGAGCGTTGCAAGCATTGTTCTGGCTCAGGAACTGGAGAGTGTTGCAACCGATCCTCTGGCGCTGGCCACCGGCGTCTCAGCTGGGCCAGATGTCTACAACAGACCTGCCCCGTGTCGTCCCTCACCTCATACGATATAGGGCCTGTTGAGCGCACAACAACTGCTGGAACCCAGTGCGGACCTGCCCCATAGTTCTGGGCATACACCGCGTCTCCTGGTGCAAAGGACCGAGTGGACCCTGTGGCAATAGGGTCACAGTGGACGTCCGGTGCCAGGTCGGGGTGAAGGTGGCTCAGGCGGATGGACAGCTGGCGGCCCATAAGCAGCTCCGCCGGCGACTTCCCGGTGGCGGCGTGTGGCGAGGAGTGCTGCTGCAACAAGAACCCGGTGAGCTTGGCTGGGAAATTCCCATCACCCATCCTGCGGAGCGAGTCCTTGACTGTTCGCGCCATTTGCTCGGCCTGACCATTCGTTTAGGGGTGGAAAGGAGCCAAGGTGATGTGCCAGATACCCCGCTTGTCCAGGAAGGTCTGGAACTCTGCAGAGGTGAATTGAGTTCCATTGTCAGACACGAGGAGGTCTGGCAGGCTGAAGGTGGCGAAGAGATGGTCTAGGCAGCGGGCAACGACGGCCGATGTCATGGAGGTGACAGGGATGATCTCCAACCACTTGGAATACGCATCCACGATAATCAAGAGTGTCCGACCCTGGAAGGGCCCAGCAAAGTCCACGTGAATGCGGGACCACGGGCCCCTCGGCTTCTCCCATGGATGAACAGGAACCTCTGGAGCTGCTGGCCTCGACTCCTGGCACAGCTGACACATCTGGACCCACCGCTCAATCTGCTGATTCATGCTGGGCCACCAAACATAGCTCCTAGCGATGGCCTTCATCTTAATGATGCCCGGTGCCCTTCATGCAAGGCGTCCAGCACCCGTTGGCAAAGTGGGGGAGGGACGACAACTCTGTTTCCCCACAACAGGCATCCCTTGTTTACCGACAGCTCAGACGATCTCGACAGGAATGGCTGGAATTCAGCATCAAGTGTCCCCGACGGCCATCCCCTCCACACATGGTTGTAGACTCGGCTGAGCATTTGATCCTGGCCAGTGTGGAACGCTACATCGGCAACAGAGAGCAGAGGCTGTGGCAGCTCCTCGATCAGCAAAACTTCCTGGAGTGGGGCCTCGGGCGGTCCTAAAGATGGAAGCGACAGATGGCTAAGGGCGTCAGCATGCCCGATGGTCTTGCCGGGCCTGTGGAGGAGGCGGAAGGAGGAGGCGGATAGAAGAACTGCCCAGCGCATCATCCGGGGGGACAGAATCTGGGAGGTTTGACGGTCGGCTGTGAATATGCCAAGCAGCGGCTTGTGGTCGGTGACGATTTAAAATTCCCGCCTGTAGATTAAATCGTGAAATTTCTTCACTGCAGCAATGTTTGCTAATGCCTCTCGATCTATCTGGGCGTAGTTTCTCTCAGCGGGGGATAACGTTCTGGAATAGAAAGCAATAGGGGCCTCCCGGCTGGCCGGCAACCAGTGACTGAGCACGGCCCTGATCCCATAAGGCGACACATCACATGCTAGGATGAGGGGCTTCTTCTCATCATAGTGCACAAGGACGGCATCGGAGGCAAGGAGGGCTTTGACGGCTTGGAAGGAGGCATTTTCCCGGTGACCCCATGCCCATAGAGCTGACTTGTCCAGTAAACGATGGAGTGGTTCTGCAGGAGCTGCTTTGTTGGGCAAGAAGGCATGATAGAAGTTCAATAGTCCTAAGAAGGACTGCAGCTCTTTCTTAGACTTTGGAGGGGGCGCGTTGCGGATTGCAGCAACCTTGTCCGGAGCAGGGTGGATGCCATCGGTGTCTAGGCGGTAACCCAGGAATTGCACGGTAGGGACGAAGAACTCGCATTTCTCCCTCTTCAGCCGAAGGCCAATGTCCTGTAGCTGACGAAGGACCTCTTGCACCCGAGTAGCCAGTTCAAGATCAGAGGCCCCGGCAATTAAGACGTCATTAAAATAGGGTTCGACGCCAGGCAGACCCCAAAGAAGGTGCTCCCTACGTTTTTGAAAAATGCCGGGGGCGATGCTTACCTCAAACTGCAGCCGGTTTACTTTAAAAGCACCTCGGTGCGTCACAATAGTCTGTGCCTCGGCTGTGGCTGCATCTACCAGCAACTGCTGATATGCCTGGGTGAGGTCGATCTTGGCGAACACCCGGCCCCCAGAGACCGAGGCTAAAAGGTGGCTCACCACAGGAACCGGGTATGCCTGCAGCTGTAGGGCCCAGTTGATGGTGCACTTATAGTCAGCGCACAAATGGACAGAGCCATCGGGCTTGAGGGGAGTGACAATAGGTGTCTCCCACTTGGCATTGGGAACTGGCTTGAGGATTCCTTGGGCCAACAGCTTATCAATCTGCTCGTCAATCTTGGGCTTGAAAGCGACAGAGCAGCGTCTGGGCTTGAGGTGGATTGGTGGTACAGCAGGTTCCAGGTTAAACAACACAGGTGGACCCTTGTAGCAGCCTAGCTCTCTCTTGAAAACCTCCGGAAACTCTGTCTCAAGGTCCATAAAAGGCTGCGGCTCGACTTGGTTCACGCCAACAACGTCTATGCCCAAGGCGGCAAACCAGTCCAGCCCTATCAGGCTTGTGCGGTGACCCTCTACCACGAGCAGGTTCAGACGGCCGGAGAATTTCTTATATTTGGCCTGGACTGTGGCGATGCCGATGACTGGAACTCGGTTCCTCTGGAAGTTGAAGAGCTGTAGGGTGCATCTCTGAAGGCAGTGAGCAGCGAATCGTGGGCAGACTTGTTGGAACATGCTCCAAGAGATGATGGACAATGCTGACCCAGAGTCTACCTCCATCTGGCATGCTCGACCTTTGATGAAGACGGTGGCTTTGATTTTCGGACACGGATGTAGCCCCTGGTGTATATATAGGCGGTTGGTGTAGTCCTCGGACACGCTTGCTTCATTGCTGTACTTTTGTCTTTGCCCAGACAGCTGAGATGACTTGGAATGAAACGATCAGCTGGGGGCATTCACAGACCCTCGGGTATGCTGGAACTCGTCTGGAGCATCACAACCCTGAGACGAGTGACATACTTTGGCGAGGTGGCCCGCTTTCCCACACACATGACAGATGGCATCGCAGAACTGACAGTCTCTATGCGCATGCGCACCTCCGCAACCGGCACAGCCATTTTTTCGCAGGTTTTTTTGAGAGCGGCGAGGGCTTTTGCGATGGTGGTGCAGCTTCTGATTGGCCCTCGCGTTGAAAACTCAGTCACTGGACACATCAGACTTGTCGTCCCAGGCGTCATTGGACTCAGCAGTACTACCCCGGTGTACAGCGTCAGAGCGGCCTGGCGTGTGGCTTTGGGGACTCAATCGCAGTTTGCGGAGGGATAGGTTGGCGGCCTCTACTCTCAGGGCCTCTTTGAGGGCCAATTCATATGTGAGAGTCTTTAGTAAGGGTAGGGCTCGCCTGATGCTCTTGTCTCTGAGGCCACAGAGCAGCTGATCTAGGAGGATGGACTTCAAATCGGTGAATGACAGTCTCGAGCAGCCTGCCTCAGTGCGGTGAGGTACTCCGTGACAGACTCACCCTCCTTCTGGTTCCGCTGATGGAACGCGCATCGGTGTGTGGCAGCTGACGTTTTCGGGGTGAAGTACCCTGGTCAGCCAGGCCTTGATGATGCAGAGAGGGGTCTCGAGTAACTTAGAGGGGGCAACTAAATCTTGAGCAATGTCGAATACAGCCTGTCCACAGGTACTCAGAAAAGTGGCGCGGCAGAC
This sequence comes from Lepidodactylus listeri, assembly GCA_029233225.1. NCBI lineage: Eukaryota > Metazoa > Chordata > Lepidosauria > Squamata > Gekkonidae > Lepidodactylus > Lepidodactylus listeri. The sequence continues at coordinate 3,932,989 of JARCFY010000021.1, read as the reverse complement.
ATCATCTCCGTCAATACTATTTGCTATGAGGTAGCATTCAAACCGATCGAGGTATGAATCCCAGTTCCCAACCTTTGGGTCGAACGGTTTGATATGGCCCTTGGATGCCATGTCTGTAGTGATTTAGCTCTGGGCACCCTTAGTGATTTCAGCTGGGCAGGCAGAATGATTTCAGCCGTTCAGTTAGGACTGGGATCCCATCCTCATCGCCAGTTTTAAGTATTGAGCAGGAGGCGATGAATTCAAACAAACAGGCTTTTATTCAGTGACATTGTACAGCTCAAAAGACAGCTCTATGAGAGCAGCACTTTCATTTATACTGTTCCAACACATAACTTTCAACAATGTAACTATATACAAGCAATACTATTGGACCCAAGCAGGGCTCAGTGATTGGGTATCTAGATTGGCTTCAGGACCAATGGGAGTCTTTATTAATCAGCCAATAGGAATTGGAGCTTTAGGATACCAGAGCCCTTTTCAAGCTATTACTGCTTCATATTCTAAACAAACACAACATCCTATGGGCCTAAAACAGTATAACTGGCCTGGCTTTAAAGCCAGTAATTTCACGCCACCTGCAACATGAATTCCAACTCGGGCTCCCAACACACTGGATTGCTCCATCTTTCATCTGATGGCCATGCAGACTAGGAAAGGTATATCTTTGCTCTTGCTCTCCCTTTTCCAAACCACACCTGCATCACACAGAGAGTTGGCACTTTGCCTCCTCTCTGCTCTTTAGGACCTCACATCTGGAAGACTGGACACCTCTGTCCAAACGGATTCCACTTCTGCTCTGTCCTGTTCCCCATTTTCCCCACATTAACTTCTTTAGCTTTAACCCCCCCCCCCCCCAAAAAACCTCCTGCTCCAAGTTGGAGTAGCTCTGATCAGTTTTTGGTTGTTGTTATTATATTGTTAGTTTGGTATGTGCTATTTATCTGTGCTTTGATTTAATATTTGCTGGTATTTGCTTAGGATAATCAAATCTCTCCATAAGCACCATATATTTCCTTTTAAAGCTTTAAATGTTTTCTCATCGTTTTCCTGCTGAAACCTGCTACTCTCAAACACCTCTTTAGCTAAAAGATCTCAGTTGGTTTCCAACTCCTGCACAAACATGCAAGCCAGTTTGGTGTAGTGGTTAAGTGCGCAGACTCTAACCTGGGAGGACCGGGTTTGATTCCCCACTCTTCCACTTGTACCTGGCTGGATGGCCTTAGGCAAGCCATAGCTCTGTACCAGCTGTTCTCTCAAGGACAGTTGTCTCAGAGCTCTCCCAGCCCCACCTACCTCACAGGGTGTCTGTTGTGAGGAGAGGAAGGGAAAGGAGTTTGTAAGCCGCTCTGAGACTACAAGTGAAGGGCGGGGTATAAATCCAGTCTCCTCCTCCTCTTCTTCTAATTCCCCATGTCAGTCTGAGCATATGCTCACATTTGCATGGGGTGTGGGAAGAGTAATGGAAAATGGGTTATAAATCTTCCATAAGATCCAAGAATAACTTTATCAGGCTGTTTCCCTCAAGAAGTACAGATAAGGCATAATCCTCTGATAAGAAATTTAGCCCAGAATTTGACAAAGAAATTGATTTTACAGGTTGAATTATGTTTGTGTATGGTGTGGCACATTATGGTCTAAACAAAGTGCTATATTGAAGCAATTGTTTTCCAGGCCAGTTTGACGAGGGATCCTGGAGGGCTTCCCCCCCCCCCCCACTCTTCTGGTCACAGAACAGGGGCACTGGGGTTCCGGGGAGGGGAGGTATTTGTGAATTTTCTGCATTGTGCAGGGGGTTGGACTAGATGACCCGGGAAGCCCCTTCCAATTCTAGGATTCTATGTTTGGGAGAAGGAAGACTATTATTAATACTTGGCAACCTTTTGTGCTGTATTAGGAGAGTATTAAATTATTTATTTGTTTCATTTCTATCCTGCCTTGCCGGGCAAGCTGGCTCAAGGCGGCTTACAACATTAAAATGCAATAAAACAATAAATACAGTATTAAAAACAGAATCAGATAAAGATAAAACAATGCAAGCGATGGCAACATTCAGGATAGAATCCAATGTTAAGGTTTAAATAGAAGTGACAGTAAAGGTGAGTGTGAAAGGACTACATAAATAACGAAAGAAGCTGACCACAGAAAAGGTATTGCATTTAGGATTGGTATAACAATAGTAATATTTATTATGTTTGTGTATTGAAATGCACATTAGTATTTTTTAAAAAATTATTTCTAACTGCGCTTTCACATGGGAAGAAGTGGACCAAAGACAAGTAAGAGAGACAAGTAACATTTTGTAATTTTTCTTTTTTCCCCTTCCCTCTCCGAATGTCCCTGTATTCACTCCTTATAGCTGTTTCAGTCAATGGTTAAATGAAGGAGGTAAGATACATGAGGACTCTCATCTTGCCTGCCTTCCCTTTGCCTTCTCACTCATGTATATCTCTCTCAGATTTTATAAATGACTAAAACCCTTTCCCAACCATTGGCTGAGCTGCAGTGACATCATGGAATTTTCATTACCATTCCAACTGTGTGGAAGTTAAATTGTCAGTATAGGTGAATCTTCTGACACTGCCCTGTTGATGAGAAAGTATGAAGAGCAAGTTACAGTTGGCAGGAATCTAGCAATTACAGGCCTTCAGCAGACTCCGGAGTCCAAAGAAGTGTTAATGTTTCTATGACTTCCCTGTCTGCTCAATGTGCACAATGGGAATGTGGCGGAGGGGGAGGCATTGTTGCATGTGCTTGCTTCAGTATAATAAGTTGCACTTAATATAGTGTAATTTCTTTCTCAGGGATAAAGCTGATTAATCTTGCGGGCTAGCACCTTAGCTCAAGCAAGACATGTATGTTCCACTCTTGCCTTAGGTATTCCTCCTCCAGAGTCTCTTCCTTCATATATACTAGATATGTTTTCACTCTTGCTAGGCTTAACTCTTTTCCCACTGCTGAGTTAACAGGTCACTTTTCTAAAGTTCCATACTCGGATCGTTTATGTAATTGGGAGGCTGGAGATGTGGAAACACTGGGCCATCTTCTATTATTCTGTCACCAATGGTCAATTCCTAGATCGATTTGGATCACTCCAGTTCTTACCAAACACCGATTACCTACTGAACTTTGGGTGGTCCCCTACTTGTTGGCAGATATTAATTCTGAAACTACTTATTTTGTTACAAGATTTTTAATGATGGTTTTATCTCTAAAGCAACAAAAATTTGCCTTGACCTGATTGTAACAGAATTTGTAACACTTAAATAATACGATCTATTTAAATGAATTATAGTTTTTATCAGTAACTTCTGTTTTAACATTTTAGATCGTTTAGATTTGATTATTTTGACTGTAAATTTTGATTGCATATTTTGTGCCCTGGGGCTGATGTTGTGTGCCCATGTTTGATGGTTGACTTGTTCTGGCTGAGCTTAAGAGCTTTGGTCATAGAAGCTAATAAACGAAAGAAAGAAATGTCTTAGGGGCCGTGGTGGCTCAGAGGTTAAGACACTGAAGCTACAGACCAGAAGGTCAGTAGCTCGGCAGTTCGAGATCCGAGTGATGGAGTGAGCTCCCGTCTCTGGCCCCAGCGCCTGCCAACCTAGCAGATCGAAAGCAAGAAATTGCAAGTACATAAATAGGTACCACTTTGGTGGGAAGGTAACAGCGTTCCATGCGCTTTGGTGTTTAGTCATGCCGGCCACATGACCACGGTAAAGGTCTTTGGACAGCGCTGGCTCCTCGGCTTGGAAACAGAGATGAGCACCGCCCCCTAGAGTCAGATGTGACTGGCTTTCGAGCAAGGGAAACCTTTACATAAGTTATTTCTATGGGACTGGGTAGTGCCCCAAAGTCTTGTTTCACCAGAGGTGAAGTATATAGTGCGGTGTAGTAGTTAGTGAGCCTAAGACGGGAGGGACTGCTGTACATAGGTTTGCCAACTCCAGCCTGGGAAAATCCTGGATAATTGTGAGGATCAGGGAGTTCCCCTAGAAACTATGGCATACCATACAGTCTGCCACCTGGAGCAGCCGTTTCTTCTGGGGAAACTAGGGTTGCCAAGTCCCCCTGTTCACCAGTACCTGCTCCAGGTTGGGAAACTCCTGAAGAGTTGGGGAGTGCCCCCCCCAAGCATCCATCTTCTCCAAGGGAACCGATATCTGTAGTCTGGAGATGACCAGTTAAGTCTGTGGGATCCCAAGTCCCAACCTGGAGGTTGGCATCCTGAAGGGGAGCTGAATGGGTTAGGGTTGTGGGACCCAGGTTGCAAAACTCCTGGAGATTTGGGGATGGAGCCTGGGGAGGGCAGGGACCTCAGTGGGGTGCAATGCGACGGAGTCCACTTTCCAAAGCACCCTGTTTTCTCCCGGGGAACTGATCTCTGTCGGCTGGAGAGGAGCCGCAATTCCAGAACACCCCCAGGTCCCACCTGGAGGCTGGCATCCCTAGCTGCAGATGAGCTGTAAGTCTATGAGCACTTTAGGCCACCCTCCAAGCCAAACTCTCTGTCTGGGGCAAGTGATGGACTGTATTCTTGGTGCTTGCTTGACAGGGGTGGGGGGCAACAGTGGGAGGGCTTCTAGTGTCCTGGCCCCACTGCTGGACCTCCTGGTGGCACCTGGTCTTTTTGGCCACTGTGTGACAGAGTGTTGGATTGGATGGGCCACTGGCCTGATCCAACATTGGCTTCTCTTATGTGGAGCAGAGGTCCATCAGTGGCTCTTGGCCACAAGGTATAGATAGGAACTCTCGGTCTGGGGCAAGTGAGGCTCTGTATTCTTGGTGCTTGGGGGGGGGGGGGGGGGCAACAGTAATAGGGCTTCTAGTGTCCCGGCCCCACTGGTGGACCACCTGAGGGCACCTGGTGTTTTTGGCCACTATGTGACCCAGAGTGTTGGACTGGACGGGCCACTGGCCTGACCCAACATTGGCTTCTCTCTTATGTTCTTGTGTTCCCACGTTGCTGCTATCACGCTTTCCCTCTCCGCCGAGCCAACCTCGCGGGGCTGTTGTGTACAGGTGGAGGGACTAAGGGAGGAAAGAGCCGTCCAGGCCGCCGCGGGGCACAGCTGGTGCCCGAGAAACAGACACAGACACACACATCCTCCCCCCCGCGGTTCTTCCCCGCGCGGCCACCCTGAGGCCCGGCCGGGGGACAAAATGGCGGCGGCGCGCCGCGGATTCAAACGCCGCGCGAGGGGCGGGGCCGGTGGGCGGCGGCCTCCCGGCGGGGCCCACTGCGCCTGCGCCCCGCGATTCAAGATGGCGGACAGTGCGGAACTAAAGGTAGAGGCGCAGCTTCCAATCCCCCCCTCTCCTGCTCCCCCCCCTCTCCCCGGCGCCGCGCCCCCCACCCCTCCCGCCCCCCTCCCCTCGGGCAGCGGCGGCTGAGGAGGAGGAGGAGGAGGAAGAAGCAAAAGCGGGCGGCGGGCTTGGCCTGGGAGGGGGCCGCCTTCCCTCCCCCCTCCCTCTCTCTCTCCCGGGCAAAGTCTCCTCAGGCGGGGGCGGGGGGAGGAGGAGGTGGGGGGGGAGATTTCCCCTCAGGGCTGCGCCCCTCCCCCGCCTCAGTTTGGGGAGCGGGGGGAGGTGAATTGGAGCCCCCCACCTGCCAGGGTCCCCCTCCCTGCCGAGGGGTCTTCCGGCTGACTCCTCGCTCCCCCCCCCCCCGGGCGGCCCAGCCGGTGCTTGGCTCCTGGGCGCTGCGCCCTCTCAGCTGGGGGGCGCGGGGGGGTCTGGAGCGGCAGAAATCCTACTTTGGGAGCTCCTGCCGTTAAAGTTGTGGCTGGCGAGCCAGCCATTGGGCCGCTACTGCAGAAGTTCGTCTGCCTCTGGAGCTTTCCTTCCTGAGCGGAGAGGAAAAGGTGCGAGCCGGAGGCTAAAGAACTGTGAGCTAGCTCACACTGACTCAGCTGAGAGGGAGCACTGCTCTGGAGCCCCCCTTCCTGGGCTGAGACAGAAACGCGGAAGCCAGAGGCTAAAGAACTGTGAGCTAGCTCACACTGACTCAGCTGAGAGGGAGCACTGCTCTGGAGCCCCCCTTCCTGGGCTGAGACAGAAACGCGGAAGCCAGAGGCTAAAGAACTGTGAGCTAGCTCACACTGACTCAGCTGAGAGGGAGCACTGCTCTGGAGCCCCCCTTCCTGGGCTGAGACAGAAACGCGGAAGCCAGAGGCTAAAGAACTGTGAGCTAGCTCACACTGACTCAGCTGAGAGGGAGCACTGCTCTGGAGCCCCCCTTCCTGGGCTGAGACAGAAACGCGGAAGCCAGAGGCTAAAGAACTGTGAGCTAGCTCACACTGACTCAGCTGAGAGGGAGCACTGCTCTGGAGCCCCCCTTCCTGGGCTGAGACAGAAACGCGGAAGCCAGAGGCTAAAGAACTGTGAGCTAGCTCACACTGACTCAGCTGAGAGGGAGCACTGCTCTGGAGCCCCCCTTCCTGGGCTGAGACAGAAACGCGGAAGCCAGAGGCTAAAGAACTGTGAGCTAGCTCACACTGACTCAGCTGAGAGGGAGCACTGCTCTGGAGCCCCCCTTCCTGGGCTGAGACAGAAACGCGGAAGCCAGAGGCTAAAGAACTGTGAGCTAGCTCACACTGACTCAGCTGAGAGGGAGCACTGCTCTGGAGCCCCCCTTCCTGGGCTGAGACAGAAACGCGGAAGCCAGAGGCTAAAGAACTGTGAGCTAGCTCACACTGACTCAGCTGAGAGGGAGCACTGCTCTGGAGCCCCCCTTCCTGGGCTGAGACAGAAACGCGGGAGCCAGAGGCTAAAGAACTGTGAGCTAGCTCACACTGACTCAGCTGAGAGGGAGCACTGCTCTGGAGCCCCCCTTCCTGGGCTGAGACAGAAACGCGGGAGCCAGAGGCTAAAGAACTGTGAGCTGGCTCACACTGACTCAGCTGAGAGGGAGGACTGCTCTGGAGCCCCCCTTCCTGGGCTGAGACAGAAACGCGGGAGCCAGAGGCTAAAGAACTGTGAGCTAGCTCACACTGACTCAGCTGAGAGGGAGCACTGCTCTGGAGCCCCCCTTCCTGGGCTGAGACAGAAACGTGGGAGCCAGAGGCTAAAGAACTGTGAGCTAGCTCACACTGACTCAGCTGAGAGGGAGCACTGCTCTGGAGCCCCCCTTCCTGGGCTGAGACAGAAACGTGGGAGCCAGAGGCTAAAGAACTGTGAGCTAGCTCACACTGACTCAGCTGAGAGGGAACACTGTTCCAGAGCCATCCTTCCTGAGCTAAGACAGAAATGTGTGAGCCAGAGGCTAAAGAACTGAGCTAGCTCAGCTTAGAGGGGACACTGCTCTGGAGCAATGCTCCCTCTAAGCTGTGGAGGTTTGTGAACAAAAATTCTGCTTTGTGAGCTACTGGCATTAAAGTTGTGAGCGAACGATTTGGCTACTGCATAAATTAGTCTGCTCTGCAGCCATCCTTCCTGAGCTAAGACAAAAATGTGTGAGCCAGAGGCTAAAGAACTGTGAGCTTGCTCGCACTAGCTCAGCTTAGAGGGAACACTGCTCTGGAGCCCTCCTTCCTGAACTGAGACAGGAATTTGTGAGTTGGATGCTAAAAAACCCTGGGAGCTAGCTCACACTAGCTCAGCTTAGAGGGGACACTGCTCCTGGGTCCGTCTTCAGGCTCTGTTGGGGGCTGTGGAAGTTGGAGGGTGCAGCTTATGCAGGTTAAGACCATTTTGGGGGAAGAGGGTCCTGGTTTCTTCTCCCTCGCTTAAAAGTTCACTGGGGGGGCATATCGAGTGCTTCTAAGTCCTGTTCTCCCCCTCCCCGTCTCCAAGGATGCCTTTCCCCACTTTAATCCTCATGGGTTTTGCAAAGCTTAGCGGGGAAATAAAGTGAGGCGGGGGGGGGGGGGGCTTCTGTCTATCCTGTCCACGTTTCCCTTCAGAAGGGAGGGCATTTGAGTTTGGGGGCCAAGGGGCAGGGGAAATAAAAGCAGCAGGAGGTATTTCTTCTATCCCTAACACACATGCCCATCCCCAACTTTCACTTTGGAAAGGTGGGATCTGAATTTCCGCAGGTTGTTTTGGTGTTGCTTACTGTGACTGGCCCATCTCTTGCTCTTCTGGGAGTGTGGATTGCAAAGCTGAACTCGTCCAAAGAGATTCCTGCAGGGTACAGGGGGCTGAGGTTTGGGGTGTGAACTAAGGTAGCTGCCCTCTGCACGGATGTAAATACAGATGAGGGGCATGTGCCTATTTCTGCTTCCCAAGGGTTTTGTTAAATGCACGCTGTACTCAAAAGGTAGGTAGGACTCTTTTTAATCAAAGGGTGCCTTAGCTCCGTAGGAGGGTGGAGAATATTTGCATTCTTAAACTTTGTGCAAAAACAAAACTTTCTCAGCTCACTGTCTGAGCTGATGGGGCCCCTCTCTTAGTTGCAAATTAAAGCTCTCTCGGCTTAGAGAGCAAAGGAAACATCCACCACTTTGGTTTCCTGTTCTAAAGATGGGGGAACCGAAAGTGCTTAATCTCATTTCTGTTTCCTTTTCTGCTCTGTTATTTTCTTAATGTTGTCTCTGGGCATTGACACTGGGATGGGGGAAGCTTCTATTAAGAACTGAGCTTAAAAGTTTCACTATTTGCAATCAGTTCTTCATCCCAAGCAAATATCTTTACAAAATTGTCTGAAAGCTTGAACCAAAGTCTTCCACTCTCTAAATGAATGAGTTCTGTTACATAGAGATCATTCTAGTGTTAAGATATTACTACTTTTTTTCATTCTTCAGTCTTTGCTCAGTGTGGATGTGTTTGAAAGGTCTAAAATATTTCATAGCAGCTATGACCTGCCTGTGAATGCTGTATATTAAATGTTAACTCATAATAGACTGTGCCTGGTGTCATTTGGGGGGGGGGGGGGTTGTTCCTGCACCCTATAGATTTTTATGATAATAATGGCTTCATTGACTAATGACACACGATGTCTTGTATTATTTGGGAGGGGGTTGTTTGTTCTTGCACCCTACAGATTTTTATAAATCATGAAGCTTTGCAAGCAGAACTTTAAAAAAGCATTTACATCTTTTTCAGTGTTCTGCCTCTTCCTTTGAAAGGCCAAGCCCCCCCCCCCCCCCCGCTATTCTTTTTCTATGGTTACTATTACTAGGTACGTCAAATGCGTCCCTGTTTCAGTTCATCTACCAAATATTATCATATTCACTTCATCTGTAGATGTAGTAAGTGATGTTTGTACCAACTGTGTTTCTCTGAAGGGATCTTTCTTCCTTTGGGCTTTTAGAAAAGGTGATTCTCTCCTTTGGTGTTTGTGTATACAGTGATGGCAGCTCTCTTTGTGAGGTGAAGATGAATGGGTCCTGTTTATAACCTCCATTGCCTTTTGTGGTGTTGGGGGAGGGGAAGAGATCTTGCCGGTCTTGCAGTCCGAGACTTAAGGAAATCTAGTGCTCTTGTCATGCAGGCAGCTTGTTGTGAGCATAAAAAGAAAAGGGTCTGTTTGTTTCCCTTTGCATTTGGGGTCGCTGCCTTAATCTGTGCAGTAAATACAGCTGCAGGGTATTGGTCACTGACTCTTAATGGCTGGGATAATATGTTTACTAGCGATGTTTTTAAAGCTTTGTTGATGTGAACGATGCAGATAGCTCCACCTTCATCTTTTCGTCCTTTTCATGTGTAGAAAAGGACTATGTGAGTTTGTGAAACACAAGTTGAGAGCTTCAGGAAATTACTAGACGCTTAAAGGATTTTCAATTGGATTGCAGTCCAGTAGCACATTAGAGACCAGATCTCCTGATCTACTGCAGACCAACCCAGCTGCCCTCTGAAGCTAATTTTCAAGAGGTGGTCTTGTGGATTCCCCCCCCCCCCCCATGTGTAAATTCCCATCCCGCCCCCATCTCCATCCCTTTGTCTTCTTCCTCATCTGCCTTTTCAGTTTAGGTGTTGATTTTCTTTCCCTCACTCTCGCTTCTCCCCAATACTTATTTCTGCTGTTGATTCTTGTTGCTATTTCAGTCGAATGAAATTAAGGCAATTTAAGTTTGCTGCCACCCTTAGGGTTTTAGGAGACATAAGAGAGAAACAGATTTCATCTTGTCAGTTTCTCCGTTCTACTGAGGGAAAAAGAGGGCATGGGTCTGCTGGGGGAAACTCTCAGACGTCATTTAAAAAATTATTCCCTTTTTATGCTTGGGAGGGTGACCTTTGAGCTGCCAGGGGTAGTAGGCAGTCCAACTTGACCACAGTCTTCACCTGTTGAAATCTGAGTGCTTAGCTTTCTTGCTTTGGGCACATTGTGAAACGGGAACTACACTTGTGCGGCTCAGGAAACATCAAATCTTTCTGTTTGCAGAGTTTTATTCATTTATTTAATTCTATTTATATTCTGTTTTCCCTGAGACTGGCTCAGGGTGGGTGACATTTTTTTCAACATACATTTAAAAAACTTGCCAATGTTTCAAAAACAGTTAATCGCATTCAGTAACTACAATAAAATCACTAGAACAGCTACTATACAATTTTAAGATGGCGTAAAAACTCCTATGGAGGGCAGTGTACGGGCATCTTATAGAAGGGGAAACGGGGAAAGAAGGGGGAGGCCAAAACTATCTGCAAGGAGTCCACTGGGGCTGTCAACCATTGGCCAAGCGGAACAACTGTGTTTTGCAAGCCCTGCAAAATTGTACCAAATCCTGCAGGGCCCTGATCTCTCCTGGAAGACTGTTCCACCAGGCTTTGGCCAGGGCCAAAAAGCTCTTTGGGCTGGAGACTACCAGTAGCTTTTGGTCACTCAAACGTAATGCTCTGCAGGGGACTTGCCAGGAGAGGCAATCCCAAGGATATGCTGGTCCCTGACTGTTAAAAGTTATGGTGGGATTGCAGGTTGGTTTTTGTGAGGCTGTGAGGATTCCTATTAGAAGTGTTGGATGGGGCAAGCAGTAAACTGGATCAATGCTCCCTCTAAGCTGTGGAGTCCTGTGAGCAAAAACTCTAATTTCTGAGCTACCAGCATTAAAGTTGTGAGGGAGCGATTTGGTTGCTGCATAAATGAGTTTGCCCTGGAGCCATCCTTCCTGAGCTAAGACAAAAATGTGTGAGCTGGAGACTAAATAACTGTGAGCCAGCTTACACTAACTCAGCTTAGAGGGAAAACTGAACAGGATTGTAGTTGTGGGCAATTAATATTTTCAAGGAATCTTCCCTAGGATAATAATAATTAACAATAATTATCATATGGTATTGTGTCTAGAATAGCCAGGAGATTCTAGGATTGTCTGGCAGCTGCAAGTTCTAGCGCTTAGCATTGTGCTTGTGGAGAGCTAGAGTTGTTTTTCGAGGCTGAGAGAGCTCTGAAAGAACTGCGACTGGCCCAAGGTCACCTAGTTGGCTTCATGTGGAGGAGTTGAGGATTGAACTCCAGATTAGAGTCTTTCTCTCTTCACCAGTACACAAAACTGGCTTTTCCCCAGGAAGCTGGTTGGTATCTGGCCGGAAGACCTAAAAGAAGGGAAAGTCCTGCAAGATCATTTGGATACTAAGGTAATGTTGCTGCTCCCTGAACAGTAAATAATAGATGCTGGCATTTTAGTCTAAATTGAAATCTATTGACCTCTTGAGTTATTATCCCTTTTAAGACCAAATTTTTATATATTATATTCCTGCAAACTGCCTTGAGAGCCTGCTTGAGCTGTTAAGTGTTCTTATATATTATCTCCCTTTTCCTCCCATATTAGCTCCCAAAATTATTCTGAGGAACGTGTTGAAATGCACACAAATTACATTATGGTTTCAGTACAAATATTCCTTAGTGAGGGGATTCTCAGCTGAGCTTGATGCAGGGGTACGTTGCTACTGCCCACTTTTCCTGCTATCTTTAGGAGACACAGAGGTTGCGTTCTGATTTATTCTAGGAACCCCAAAGTAGTCAGCGCCTGCTTCAGCTGGCCCCATTGACCTGCATCTGCGCATCTGCATCGGGTGGAAATTTGTTGCTAATTATCACTAAATTACAGGGGGAAGCTGATGTTCTCTTTCGCCGTTATTTTCCCTAGTAAAACCAGAGCCTTCAGTTTCTTGGATGTTTTATTCATACTGTGCCATGTTTTTAGATGTAATGTAGCTCTGCTGCTGGGCTGGGGATTGGAACAGCAGAAGAAAAGTTTTGACTAAATGGACTAATACAGTATAAGTATTCGTTTATGAAATGGATTCTGAAAGCATTAGCATCACTTATTCAGCGTTGTCTTAAGAATATAAGACGAGCCCTGCTGGATCGGACCAGTGGTTTATCTAGTCCAGCATCCTGTCTCACACAGGGGCCAACCAGGTCCTCTGGAGGGCTAACAACAGGCCACAGAGGCCTTCATGAATTACTGTAAACACTGGACTCACTAGCACTTTATTGTTGATTTTAACATTCTTTTAAATATGATGTATATTTGGAAGTTTTATGATTTGGAAGTTTTATCTCGTAAGCCGCCCTGAGCCAGTCTAGGCTGGAATGGGCGGGGTAGAAATCAATAAAATAAATAAATAAGAGCATCAGAAGAGCCCTGCTGGATCAGACTAATAGTCCATCTAGTCCAGCATCCTGTCTCACACAGCGGCCAACCAGTTCCTCTGGAATAGGACACAGAGGCCAAGGTCTTCATAGGAACATAGGAAGAGCCCTGCTGGGTCAGACCAGTGAGGGTCCATCTCGTCCAGCATCCTGTCTCACACAGTGACCAACCAGTTCCTCGGGAGGGCCAGCCACAGGGCACAGAGGCTGAGGCCTTCCCCTCATGTTGCCTCCTGGCACTGGGATTCAGAGGCTTAGTGGCTCTGAATGTGGAGGTCTTTTGATGGGTCTGTGAATTCCCAGTTTCTAATTACTCTTCAGTGTGATTTTTCTTTTGTGTGTGTGGCAGCATAAGCTATTTTAAGGCCTTACTAATGGGAAGACATATAAATGAACAATTAACTCTGGAGTATTATGTTGTGATTTCTGCGCTAATGTCTCCACTTGCACAGTCCTTGGTGATCATAACTTTTTATATCTAGATCAGAGACGTGTGTTTAATGCTTCTCAATTGTCATTCTTGGTGATGTTCTCAGTAGCTGGTATTGAAAACCTGTGCTAGGAGGCTTCCGTCTCTGTTCTCTCATTTTAAGGAACTGCCTGTGGGGAATAATAAGATCCCTGATGTTTCTTGTTAAATATATTTTATAGATTCAGTGAGACTGGTGGAGGAAGCAAAGCCATCAATCCAAGTTTCTACCTAGTTGCATGTTCTTCTATGAAATTCAGCAGGTGCCAGTTAATCTCTTAAAAACAGAAATTGTGGACTAACACTTTTTGGGGTGGGTCTAACTAAGAGGGTGCTTGGTAACATTTTTAGTGGTAGTGGTGATGGTGATTTGGCCCCCAGGACGGGAAATCTAATGACAGCATCCCTGGCAAAGCTGTTTAATAAGCAAGTTACCAATTTCAGTTTTTATTTATGGTTTAAATTATTTGTGTTGTAGAGTTCTATTTTAAATATTATGCAGTGCTGAAGATTTAGTTAGCACCATGCTGTAATTACGTGGTTCCCTAGTTCGCGTATTCCTATTTATATTCCCCCCCCCCCCCCAGTCTTTTTAATGCAATGTGGTTCTTGGATGCATTTTGAACAAGGTAATTTTCAAACTTTGCAGCTTCTGCGATGAATAAAAGATCAAATAAGCAGCTGTATATTGCTGTAAATATAAGTCCCAGCACATGGGACTTCAGCGTGTTTGCCAATAAAAATTAGATTGCAAATTCCAGGCACTCATAAATATGAATAGTGTGCACGTACTTGTTTGTGGAAGGTTTTATACGTCATTAGGAGCTCTCATCAATGATATTTACAGGGACACGGGGTAGGATTTTTTGTTTGTTGGCTACATTGGCAACTCTTGCCCAACAAAGGCTTCAGACGCTTGCTTTAAAATAGCACATTCATTTGTTTAAAGAGGGGGGCAACTGAATTTGTTTGGATGCTGCAGGAACCGTGTGTTTCTTAAGAAAAACTGTTTTGCATTTAAGATCTTTCATGTGTCTGGGGCTGCATAGATATCACCCCTCAATGTTAAATGTGGTAGATAGAAGTCAGGCCTATTAATGGCAGTGGGGTTTGGTTTCATGCAGGGCTCAGGATCTGGGCATATCAGGATCAGGCCAGGGAACTCTTAGGATGAGGGAGAAAGTGGTGGATGGATAGAAAAGGGGGGGGGGAGGGCATGTTGTAGGAAAGGAGAACAAAGCGGCTGGCGAGGAGTGAGACCAAAGGGAAGCGGAGGAGAAATGAGGACTGAGAAGGCTTGATGAAAGGCAGAGTAGAGATGCTGAACTACATGGATGTACTTCGTTTATAGCTCCCTTTTCTTTCTGAGACTCCAGGCAGATTACAAAATATAGAAACTAGTTCAGTCAGATAGCAGAAGACGTCCAAGGAACAATGGACTAGGATTACAGAATCAGGCTGTGACCGTGGACAGAACTGTTTAAGGTGTGACGTATCATAAAGAATTCAGGAAGAAGGTCAAGGCATTAAAAGCAAGGTGACACACACACACACACATACACACACACACACACACACACACACACACAGAGTAAACATTGCATTAGGCTGCAGCCCAGTCCCCTTATAAAAGCGTCCTCCTGAGCTATTCTGCACTACCACCATTCTTGCAGAAAACTGGGAATTAGGACAGAACTGGGCTTCATAGTGAATTCTTGTTGTTGTTGTTTTATTTTGGTTATACCCCACCTCCCTCCCCAGTCGAGACCCCTGAATTGACTTGCATTGTTCTCTCCATTTTCTCTTCACAACGACCCTGTAAGGTAGGTTGTGCTGTGACTGGCAGAGTGGGGATCTGAACCAGGGTCACCCACACCAGTTTCCAAAAAGTAGTCCAAGGAACTGTAACGAAGCTGATAGCCTTAGACCAGTGTTCCTTCCTCTGTGCGCTGACTGCTGATGTATTCTCTGCAGTCAGTCCAGGCCTTCCTTCCCCCAAACAGAGTCCGTTCTGGCTTTCCCCATTCTCACTGGAGCAGGAAGTGCTTCAGCAGAGGCATCACCTTGGGTGGGGCCGTGGTAGAGCAACTGCTTGGGATGTAGAAGGTCCCCGGTTCAGTCACCGCTCTCCAGTTGAAAGGATCAGATTGTAGGTGATGTGAAAGATCTCAGCCTGGGGACCCTGGAGAAGAGGGGGAGGAAGAGCTGCTGCCACCACTGCCTCCTCCTCCTCCTCCATTTCCCGCCCTCCCTGATCCTTTCTGACACACCCAGGGAAATGCTGATTGCCACTTTGAGGTCAGGCAATAATTTTTCTCCAGGCCAGTTTGGCCGGGGATCCTGGAGGAGTTGGGGTCACTGTGTGTGTGCGTGTGCGCGGAGGAGATATTTGTGAATTTCCTGCATTGTGCAGGGGGTTGGACTAGATGACCCTGGAGGTCCCTTCCAACTCTCCGATTCTCTGACCTTGATGGACCCCAGGTCTGATTCAGTATAAGGCAGCTTCTGTGAGACTTCTGCTCAAAGTAGTCAAGGATCAGATCTTTGTTGATGAAACACAGTTCTTTATTTCCAATTTCTACATTGGTACAGCTTCTCGGATTATTGTCAGAGATAACGCATATGACAGAAGCAGGTCTATTATACCTTTCAAGACAGTTTGAATTACCCATAGGTAGCCAATCACTAAAGGGGAAAAACGGCGGGCAAAAAGGGTCTCTGGCCGTTTGCTTCCCACAGGAAAGAAAGTGAGGTGTCAAGTTGTAAATTTCCATTCCTAAACCAGACCCTTCAGATGTTACCATTTCACATAACAATCAATGGCCTCGAGGCTTTCGCACGTTGATAAGAGATGGGACCTGTCCTCCCTTGGAGTCCCAGCCGGGACGAATGGAATGCGGAGGCAGGAGTGTGAGAGGCCCATTGTTCCCATGCTTTGAAGTTGTCATCCTCCCGCTCTGACAGTTACACAAACCAGGCCTGGTCAGGGTCATAAACCTGGGGTCATATAGGCTACATACATACTGGCCAAAGTGAGGGAAAACCAAAGGTAGGGGGCGACTACATGGCAGGTGTTATGAAAGCAGCTATAACACATACATGGCAATAGGAGTATAGCATGGCATACATGTATGACAACAGAAAGCATAGTAACAATACAGAAGGCATAGCTGTAAGCAATAGAAAGACTTTGTCTGAATCAGCAGATTCTGACAGCTTCATACGTACCGTTGTTTCTGTACTGGGAAACACGGGTGGCTAAATGTGTTTGTCTATAGTCCGGTGGCGCTGCAGAGACTAACAACATTTAATCCAGCGTAAGTTTTTGTGCATCAGGTTCCTTGTGCATCTGGCGCCTCACAAAAGCTTATGCTAGATTCAGTGTTGTCAGACTTCAAGCTGCTGTTGAACTGTTTTATTCTCAGTGTTGGGGAGTCTCCGAAGCCAAAAGAAGCAGTGGCTGGGGGTGGGGTGGGGTTGGGAGAACCCCGGTAGCTGTCCAAGTTGGGGAGGGAGCAAAAGGCGCTCCCAGATGCTGCGATGAGCCTGGAGGTCATAAAGCAAACGCACTTTACTGATTCCTGAGTGTGCCTGAGACGTGATGTGATTGTGGGGCAGGGCAAGGAGAGCTGTTAGCTTGAAGCTGTACGGGTCTTGTGTCTTATACTTGTAGGCCTCAAGCTTGTGAAGTTGGGGGAGACCCAGTTGCTGCTCTCTGGAGAGGAAGGGTTGTGTGGGGGAGCATACATTTTTGCCTGCCTGCCTGCCTGCCTTAGGTCACATATTGCCTGCCCCGGTTTTCACCTGTTCATAGAAGATGATGCACTTAAAGTATGTGATACAAGAGGACCTCAGGTGATTCACAGACTGGATGTAGGTGTTCAGCTTCTTGAAATTGTTAGTGTTTGGCTGGTATGACTCGAACTACAGCCTTTGTTGTAGATCAAGATGGGTAGCCATGCTTGTCTGTCTGTAGCAATATAAAAGGAGCTTTTGGGAGTCACTGCTCATTTCTCTGAAGAAGTGGGCAGTGACTCACAAAAGCTCACACCCTGCCACAAATTTTATTAGTCTTTAAGGTGCTGCTGGATTCTTGCTCTGTTCTAACTTTTGTTGTGGTTTGTAAGGTATAAACTTTGTGGCCTGAAAAGTATTACTTTGTGCTTCGATAGCATTTTGTCGCATTTGGGCTCTTCCCCTCCTAAAATCCTACTCACAAAATTATGCAAATACCCGAGGCTGATGCATTTGGGTAACTGTCTTTTGAGAGCACATACTTTTAAAATATTTCTTTGTCATTTCTGTGCATTGTAATTTGTGAGTAGTTAGCTGCTGCTGATTATCTTGGATTTCTTCTTTGAAAGCCCTCAGTCAAGGGCTGCTGGAAGGGCAGATTTCATTTTTTATTTTTGCAGTGTTGCCCAGTTAAGACATTGGGTTTCTTTCTTGGTTTCAGTTTCTTTGCTGCTTACTTTGGAAGAAGTGCTGCAGTACGTACTGGAATGGCATTTGGCTGCAGCAAACTTGGTTGAAGACAGCAGTTTTTTTAGATGTATAAAACAGAATTCTTGCCAGATGTGGAGGCTTGGGGTTGTATGAACCACAGTAGTGCTTCAAGGGAATCTTGTATTGTCCATCCAGATGTTGGGCAATGAGTATCCCTCTTGTGAGTTGCAGACGTCTGAAATGTCTGCTGCTTAAGGGGTGCAAAAATAATAGACTCGAATGACTTTTAATAGTGAGTTTTCCTGTGTAGGGATGGATACTTTAACCATCAGTGAGACCTGCAGCCTGGGATTGACAAGCAAGTATAGAACTTTCCATTATTGCCTCTTTAGCATTTTCCCTTGAGCAGTTCAGATGTTTGAACATTCCATGGCATTGTGTCAGTCCAGCCAATTGTTTTGGGGTGGGTGGAACAGAGCTGAAAGTAGGCTGAGAAGACTGATACATTACTGTTTTAGCCCTATAACATTTCTCTATTTTTGCATTGTGGAAGTCCTGCACATAGCAGTGTGCTACTGGGAAAACTCTAGCTGTGAGCTGCAGCTCTGATTAATTTATTTATTCATTTATACCCCAGCTTTCTCCCCAATGGGGACCCCGTGGTTACATCATTCTCCTCTCCTCCGTTTAATCCTTCCAACAACCTCATGAGGTGGGTTAGGCTGTTAGTGTGTGACTGGCCCAAGGTCACCCAGCAGGCTTCCATGGCACGAGTGAGGATTCAAACCTGCTTTTCTCAGATCGCAGTACAGTGCTCTAACCACTGCACCACGCTGTCTCTCCCACATCAGGTAGTATAGGAAGAAGAGGAAGAGGAGATTGGATTTATATCCCGCCCTTCACTCACTTGGAGTCTCAGAGCGGTTTACCAACTCCTTTCCCTTCCCCTCTCCACAACAGGCACCCTGTGAGGTAGGTGGGGCTGAGAGAGCGCTTTCTCAAGCTATCCTTGAGAGAACAGCTGGTACAGAGCTATGGGTTGCCCAAGGTCATCCAGCAGGTGCATGTGGAGGAGTGGGGAATCAAACCCGGTTCTCCCAGATTAGAGTCCGTGCACTTAACCACTACACCAAACTGGCCCTTTCAGCTAGGTTACTTAAAACGAAAACTTGCTAGGTGGCATTCTGATCCGTGGAATGAGTAACAGCAGGTGTTTATTTATTTGCTTCATTTACACCGCATCTTATGCCCCAATGGGAATCCAGAATGGCTTACATTGTTCTCCTTTCCTCACAACAGCCCTGTGAGGTAGGTTAGCCTTATATTGGCCCAAGGTCGTGTAGCGGGCTTCTGTGGCAGAGCGGGGATATGAACCTGGATCATTCCGATCCCAGTCTGTCCCCCTAACCGCTACACTACACTGTACTTTTATTCTGAAGAACCTGTTGCCCTGTTGGAGGTCGATTACTTTGAGGGTCCCACGGAACCAAAGGGGCTTCCAAGGACCCTCACTGGAACCAGCTGCCGTTCCCTGTCTGCCTAATGGACTTATGTTCTGTGGTGTGAACGCTCCAGCAGAAGTTGGTCTAAAAGATTTTAATTTGTGATTCGGTTTGCTCATATACTTTATTGAGACCTAAGACATCTCTGTGAACATCTCACAAACTTTAATCAAGCCACTGCTGCTTTGTTGCTTGCTTGCCGAGTTTTTTAGAGAATGGTTGTCGCGTTCAAGCACTTAGGAAGCAAAGGCTTTTGACTGGGAAGGTTTCTTGTTGTATTGTTGCAGTATTTAGACCGTTACAAGGAGGCCCTAAAGTGGAAGACTGAAGAAGGCCTAGGCGGTTTGCCAAAGAAGGCTAAGAAGGAATCTCAATGATGAATCTTTTTCAGTGGTGTCCTTGTGTCAACAGACTAAAGTGTGCGTGTGTGTGTGTGGGGGTGTTTGGCTGGGAAGACCTAGGGAATGTATTGTTCAGCTTTCTGAAAGCACTGGCTCCTTAAAAGCCATTCATATGAAAGTTGCTTGTTTGTTGCTTGTAGTGGCCGAAAGCCGTCCTACAATCTTAAATCTTTCAGTGCTTGTGTTACCTTAGAAGTAAACTGGATCAAACATCTGTAGATAAAGTTTTAAAAAGTGTGTTATGTTAATTTCAAAAGCAATCATTAGGGCTACTGTAATTGCAGTAATGTTGATATCCTCTGTGTGTGTGTATTATCCTGGTGTGCATGTGCGTATCTGCTTCTGTGCATAAATTCAAAATGTTTGAAGTCTAGGTATTTATTTTAAACATTTTTATGCTGCCTTTCCACCCCCACCCCCAATCAGGGTCCCAAGGCGGCGAGCATAAAAACGTCTGAGCAATCAAAAACAACACTTAAAAATTCCCGTCAGATCTCAGAAGCTAAGCAGGGCTGACTCTGGCAAGTTCTTGGAAGGGTGACCTCCAAGGAATACCAGAGGCGGGACGCAGAGGCAGGCTAATCAAGCCACCTCTCTGAAAAACATCCAAGTCTCCGGTAGGGGTTGCCAGAAGTCAAGCATGACTTCCAGGCAAGCGCACAATTTTTTTAAAAAAACCACTTAAAATTGTATAGAAGTTCAGTAAACATAAACAAGCAACACCAGAACCTGGGAGAGGGGCCAGTAACCGTTACTGGGAGTATGCCAGACAAAACAAAAAAGTCTTCACCTGGTGGCAGAAGACATCGCTAGAGGGAGACAGTTAAATCTCTCTGGGGAGGGAGCTCCGAAGCTTTGATGCCACGACCAAGAAGGCCTTTCTTTTCTCAGGTTGCCACCTGTCTAGCCTCCAATAGCGGGGATGACCGAAGCAGGGCCTCCAAAGATGACTGAGGTGGAATGGGTAGGTTCATGTGGGAGAATCCAATCCATAGTGGAATATTGGTCCCTGGCCGTACAGGGCTTTAAAGGTCAATACCAGCACCTTGAATTGAGCCAGGAATCAAATTGGAAGCCAGTGTAAATGGAGCAAGACTGGAGGGATCTGGTCTCTATGACCATAGTAGGGACAAGGTCCTGGGAATTGGGCGGGTGGGGGGGTTGGCCTGGGACAGTATGCTGCTTGAGACTAAAGTGGCAGAGTCCCATCTGTAATGGAGAACAAGATGGTGGGTGGGTGTCTCACTGAAGAGAAGGGCAAAGATCCCTTTGAGAGGACCCCATTGGGACTGAGGCTGAGGGATCCATGGGTAATGGAAGCTTTGGTAGTAAGGAATGGGCAGAGACGAAGCTGATACAAATGGTGTGCTGTGTGCTTCCCTTGGAGGTTGCTGATATTGCCTGCTGTTTGAATAGCAGGAGTTGGATTTATACCCCGCCCTTCACTCGGAGTCTCAGAGCGGCTTACAGTCTCCCTCCCTTCCTCTCCCCACAACAGACACCCTGTGAAGTAGGTGTGGCTGAGAGAGCTCTGAGAGAACTGTGACTGACCCAAGGTCACCCAGCTGGCTTCATGTGGGTGAGTGGGGAATAGAACCCAGTTTTCCAGATTAGAGTCTCTTTGCTCTTGACCACTACACCAAACTGGTTCATAGTGCAGCTGAGTCTTGCTCACGTTGGCACCCGTAGCCTTGGGATATACAGCTGAGATGCTAGAAACCCAGTGTGAGGTTGCTGCATAAGATGATGTTTAGGCCTCTAGAATAACATTGTCAGAAATATCGTGTCATACAGGGCCAGCTGTACAGACAGATCTTTGGGGTCATCTTGGGAAGTGGGGTTTAGATGTCTTAGACACAAGCAAATGTTTTTGGTTGAGCAGATCGGCTCAAAAGAGGAGAGATGTGAAGGCACAGGAAAATGCATAGAATCCCCCCCTCCGCCCGAGACTTCTTTTGGACAGAGAAATTGGTAGTTCAGGGAACTGGAAGCAATTTCTGTGGAATTATTCTCCCTTTGGCATTGGTGATTAAGACAAGGCTTTGCTTGCTGAAATATCAGGCTATGGTTTCGGGGGGGGGGGGGGAGTAAACTCGCACGCACCAACTTCCCCCCTCAAAGAACAAGAAAGTCCTTAAAAGGGTATTCAGATCTTTCACCATCCAGAAGCACTTGGCTTTGTGAGATCTGAAAGCTGAGGAGAAAAGACTGTTCCTGAGAAGAAACTCTAATGCCTAGCAGATGTGCTTTCCCATTCAGTGGCAATGGTTGGAGGTTATTAATACAGACTACCTCCCAGCCACATCGGGAAGCCTAACCATTGGCTAAAAGCCCCATCCGTTATCCACAAATACATGGTAGACAAAAATACAACACATTTTTCGGAAGTGTTAACCAAGCAGCCACATGTTAGAAAACTTTACCATGCCTTGAACTGGTTGTCTGAATTTCTCCCTTTATGTAACTTCTAAAGGGGCTTGTACATGTTCATGGAGTGGCTGTCCATTCTTGTTTTTCGCCTGGGGTAGCTTCCGGTGCAGAGGCAGGTGATCCCTGAACACCATTTTTTGGTGGGGGGTAGGTCGCTAAGGGACCTTTCTTTCCAGAGCTGCTCTGCTGCTTCTAGTCAGTTTCACTCTCCTCTGATCCCCTGTTAGGTTTAAGGGGATCAGAAAGGAGTGAAACTGGCCATGAGTGGCTTCCCTGTCCTTCCCCAGCCTCCCCAGGGCTGCAGGGGAGCTGGGGAAGGAAAGGGAAGCTGCCTTGTGGCTTCTGGTCGATTTCACTTCTGCAGCTGATGGGGGGGGGGGCAAAACTGACCAGAAGCAGAGCTGGTGGCTGGGGAGGGGCAGGGGTAAGGAGCGCAGCACAGCAGTGATGGGGGGGGGGTCTGGCATCCTCCCAGGGTGGGGCCAGGCTCATCCCTGGTGGGGCTCTGCCCCCGAATGCCCCACTGTGGCTATGGCCCCGGGCAGGATGCTGAGCTAGATGATTTGATGTGGCTTCCCTGAGGCTATGCTGCCCAGTAAAATAAGTTCTGAGGTGGAAGAGTTGACTGCGCCACTGCAGGTGGGAGATTCTGTTTTTGAATGCTCTCCCATGTGAAAAATTTCCTGCACATAAACAGAGGAAGAAGTTAATAGTCCTGTTTTAGTGTTGTTGTTTTGCTGTTCTAATTTTGTATTTGCCTGGAGAGGTTTTTGTTTTGTTTTTTTAAACACAGGAGCCAGTGGTGAAAGCAGTTTCAGTTCTTTAATAGTATTGTGTCTCCCAAGCAGGGCGGGGCGATCTGGAAGCAGCAGATGGTTTTAAACCTTGTGGTGACCTGATGTGGATGAACTTAACTCTGGTTACCCGTGAGGTTTGAATGCAAGCATATGCAAACCCAAATGAGGGGGTACTTCTTCTGCAGCTAACTGGGATCCTAGGCTTGTTAAGGGCACTAAATACTGTTGTGTGTCTGCATTTGTACGTCATCAGCTAGCCTTAAATTGTGATTCCTTCATCACTTCTGGCATGAGAAGGGAGAGAGGATCATATGTGAGCCCAACACAAGTTGGGTTTGTGGACAGTTTCTTTTAGCCATGACTAAAGCCATGACTTGATGATAACCATCTTCAAGTACCTGAAGGGCTGCCATATAGAGGACGGTGTGGAGTTGTTTTCTGTTGCCCCAGACCAGAACCAACGGGTTGAAATTAAATCCAGCTAAATGTTAGGAAGAACTTCCTGACAGAGTGGTTCCTCAGTGGAACAGGCTTCCTCGGGAGGTGGTGGGCTCTCCTTTGGAGGTTTTCAAGCAGAGGCTAGATGGCCATCTAACAGCAATGCTGATTCTGTGAATTTAGGCAGATCATGAGGAGGAAGGGTTGCATCAGTGCTCGGTGCCTCATGGCCCTTTCCTACATGCCCAGGGAAAATCTGATTCTGTGAGATTGTCCCAATAGATACAGTCCACAACAGGTCTCCTTAAGCAGAAAGTCCTTCATTTGTAGAAAAGATCATGTTGGTCAAACACTTTTCCTGTTAGTAATGCTCAAGCTTGGAATTGCAGTTACAATTATACTTGATATGAAATATGGCCTAACTACCCTCTACCAATCAATAGGGAGAATTCTTGGCGCCCAAATATACTGGCCCAATATTCCCAAGGCAAGTGCAGCAAAATGAGTTCTCAGGGAGAAATACTGTTGAATATTTGGGGGAGGGGGGAAGTTCCCAGAGAAACTAAGCAAAAGGAGTACATAACACCTGTGATTCTTGTAACACATAACAGGAGGCACTTTCGTTCAAGGTCGTTAGCTAAGGAAGCCAGAGATAAAAGGGAAAAGAAAGCAAATGAGTAATGAGCATGGGCAAAGCAAAGCAAAGCAAGCGAGGCGTGCATTCCAAAGGTGGGAGTCGGGTTCCCGATGCTATCTCCCGAGCGGGACCTGCAGAGGTTGAATAAAACCTTGAACATAAAGCATTGTGAATTGAACAGTAAACGTAAAGGCAACTCAGGACGCATTGCAACATGTAACACAGCCACTTCATTGATCATGGCAAGGCAGTCACCCAGGCTTATGGCAGTTAGCCTGTGGTTAACTGACATTTGCCACTTTGGGGTCAGGAATCAATTTTTATCCAGGCCAGTTTGGCCAGGGATCCTGGAGGTTTTTTGTCATCTTCTGGGCATGGAACAGGGGTCACTGGGTGTCTGTGTGGGAGGTATTTGTGAATTTCCTGCATTGTACAGGGGGTTGGACTAGATGACCCTGGTGGTCCCTTCCAACTCTGATTCTATGAAAACAGTTACCTTCATACATTCAGATGGGTTCCTGAGACATCCTGACAGTGTGGCTGAACTCTGCTGAAAGAGAATATGCTCATGTTTGTTTCAAGAGAAAACACACTCTACAGTGTCTGCAATGTCTGGAACTTATTTGTAGCTACAGATAACTTGAGATTCCTCAGCAGAGTACGAAATCCTCAGTGTTGAAGAGGAGCTTGATTTTCTTAGGGCCAGTGAAAAGAGACGTTCTGTAGCTTTGGAATGCATGCGTCTTCAGATTCTGACCCGTCCAGTGCCGCGTTCCTCTTCCCTTGGGGTCCTGCCACTCTCCCATGTTTCTTCTTGTTCTCTCGTTGCTACCGACTGCCCTCCCTCTAGCCTGACTCTTGTCCTGTGTCTTCTCCTTGGCCTGATTTTGCTGTTTTCCAGCACTGACTGGTCTGCTTCCCCCTTTTCATAATGCTGTCCTTGGTGCTGCCTCTCACCCGCATTTACCTTTTGCGCTCTTGCTCCGAAGCTACTGCGACTATCTGGTGTGGAAGGCTAGTGCTCCGGCTTGCTGTCAGTCTCCTGCGCGCGCTCACCTGGCTTCTAGTTGTGCCGCCTTCCCGAGAGCAGAGCTGCTGGCTCCACTGATGACCCCTGTTGTTTCTCTCTCCTTTGCAAGGACCAGGCTGATACGCGTGGCGAGCTCCCTCTCTCTTGAGTCTTCTCCCTCGCCTGCAGCAGGATACACTCATTGATTTGAAAGGTTTATACCGTGCACTTTCTAGAATCTACCTGATGTGGCGTTCATTCCCATGCGTTTTCCAAGGAGTTTAGGAGGAGAATTTCCCCCTCACAGCAACACTGTGGGTGAGGTTAGGCTATGAGGGTATGTCTGGTCCAGGGACCCACAGTGAGTTTCATGGGCTGAGTAGTGGATGGAAGTCTTCCAACTTTTAGTTCAATACTCTGCCCTCTAAGCCACACTGGCTTTCCTTCTAGGACTCTTTCACCTGCCCTTCCAGCCCTTCTCTGTTATGCATCACTAGTCTGTGTTTATTAAATCCTTTCCTGCATCTTCCCCTGTCCCAAATCCTCCCTTGGATTTTACTTCCCGCTGCCCTATCCTCTCTGTCCTGCTTCCTTTCTCCCTTTTTGCCTCCAACATATTCAACTGTGCAAGTCTCCTTGAATCTTAACTCAGCCTCTTCAGTGGGGCTGACGCTTTGAAAAGCGTTTTTAGGACTCCACTGTCAGGAAGCTTGCTCTTCGAACTCCTCCATGGGGTGCTGAAAGTAAACCCCTGTCTCCCATATTCTGACATTTGCCTTGCCATTGGTGGCCTTCTAAGTTAAGACAGAGGTCAGATTGAAAACAAAAATAATTATTTCAGGCTTTTATATATTCAGAAGCAAAATAGCACCGGTGTGCACTTCTGTTGTTGTTGTTGTTCAGTCTGTTGTTGTTGTTGTTGTTTAGTCAAGTCTCAGTCTTTGCGACCTTCCTGTCTTCCATCGTGCTCTGGAGTTTGCTCAATTTCATGTTCGTTGCATCGATGACACTGTCTAACCATCTCATCCTTTGCTGTCCCCTTCTTCTTTGACCTTCAGTCTTTCCCAGCATCAGGGTCTTCTCCAGGGAGTGCTCCCTTCTCATTGGGTGGCCAAAGTATTTGAGCTTCAGCTTCAGGATCTGGCCTTCCAGGGAGCTATCAGGGTTGATTTCTTTTAGGATTGACTGATTTGGTCTCCTTGCAGTCCACGGGACTCTCAAGAGTCTTCTCCAGCACCAGAATTTGAAAGCATCTATTCTTCGGTGTTCAGCCTTCCTTATATAGTCCAACTCTTGCAGCCATACATTACTACTGGGAATACCATTGCTTTGTGCACTTCTCCTTATATAATAATTGTGCAGACATTAACTCTTTTTGAAATTATGTGTGAATTGAGGGGCTCCAGCAGCAGTTCTTCCTGGTGAATGGAGAGAGCGTGACGGCAAAAAGCACCTTTTTTAATTAACAAAAGGAAAATTAGTCTAACAAGCTAGAAAGTATGTTGTCTTTATCCCTCCCCCCCTTTGTCTTGACTCTCGCAAGCTTTTTTTAATTCTCCGTGGTATGCACCAAGACCGTGTCTAACGCTGGTGTATTTTTCTGCAATTGCTTGTCTTTAAACTAGGCTAACAAATAGCAGTGTAAAACGGCTCCCATCTGCAGGGCTCAGTACAGCAGAGGAAATAAAGACTAGAAATGCCAGCAGAGACGACTTGATTTTCTCAGCACTAAAATAAAAGGAGGCTGTTATCCCACAACTTTTGTTTAATACCAAAAATAACAATAAAGTTAAGGCAGTAAATAAATCTCAAGCATGTTTTCACTGGCAACATAATGCCGAGCTTGAATCCTGTCATCTGTCGGCATGTGGCGAGCGTTGCTTTCACAGCCCTTTACTGTAAACGAAGCTTAAAAGATGAAGTAGTCCTGGGCGGATTGCGCCGAAACATGTCACAGACTCCTGGATTCAGTTTAGGGACAGCAAATTTAAGAGGACTTGTATTTGTTTATATATTGAATTTATAGCCCTCCCTCCCCTGTACAAACAGGCCTCAGGGGAGGTAACAATAGTATTGTGTGTGTGTCCCCCCCCCCCTCCCGAAATGTGGCATCCCTGAACCCTTCATGGAGAGGACAGCAGGAACTGGTTCCAGAGTGGTACTCCACGTGTGGAGGGCCATGCGTCCATGCGTCTTAGAATGATTGTAAGATGATGCCAGTCTAAAGAATCTGCACCCAATGCCCATGCCTGCCTGGTGCCACTTTGGTGGTGGTCGTTCTCCACTGCCTCCTCTATGGTGGTGGGCCGGAGGGAGGGGGGAAGAGAAAAAGGTAGCCACCGTTGTGAACTCGAGACAAAGATGACACCTTTCAGTTCCTACTGCAGTGTTCGAGTTTTCAGTTTAGGAATTTGCGACTACAAAGAGTTGTTTTTAAGATCCAAGCCAGTCTAATTTAAATCCATAGTCAACTTCTCCCAGTCCTGGTCTTGGTTTTATTTTGTTTGTTGCCTGTAGGAAGGCCTCAGAGATTGTTTGCATGTGCTGACCGGGTTCCTTGTAAGGTGGTCTGGTCGTAAGGGCTCCTTGTAGCCACGTGGAGAGGAATGGATGGGTGGCCCAAAGTTTGGTTTTTCTTTCTGGCATTGGGCTCTTGGAAAATCCCTAACTCAGCCAAGTAAACTCAGTCAAATATAAAAAAAACTAAAAGTGAATTTAATCGTATAATTAATAACCATAAAATGTTAGCCAGTAGGCAGCACAATTACCGCATACTCAGCTGGCCAACAAACAGCATAAGTTGATCACAAAAACAGTTCAGGTTATGCTTTTCTCAGTGGTGCAACAGTTATTCTCAAGTTGCAGTTTCCGATGGATACAATAAACATGGGAGGTATGCTACATAAACAAATGCAGCAGATCGTAAATCCAGCAGACACGCAATTGAGTTGGAGATTAGGAGAATTCTTGAAGTCTGTGTCTATGTGTTGAACCTTTAAGGGCTTTATTGAAGTCGTACATCTGCATGTGTGATATAAACCGAGAACTCGTGGGCACTCCATGAAATTGCTGAGCAGTCGGGTTAGAACGGATAAAAGGAAGGACTTCTTCACCCAAAGAGTGATTAACACGTGGAATTCACTGCCACAGGAGGTGGTGGCGGCTACAAGCACGGACGGCTTCAAGAGGGAATTAGATAAACACAAGAAGGGGGACCCACGATACTCGCGGGGGGAGTATCCCAATCCTCCTCCCCCTCCTCCCCCAGTGCAAGCATCGGCAGCAAGCCCCACCGCTCCTCCTCCCACCCCCCGTCGCTCCTCCTCCCACCCCCCCTCCCCAATGCAAACGACAGCGGCGGCAGTGAGCCCTGCCACTCTTCCCCCCAGTGCAGGCAGAGGCAAGCCCCGCCGCTCTCCCCCTCCCCAGTCCAAGTGGTGGTGGCCCCGCCAAACCTTCTCCCTTTCCCCCCCCACCGGCGATGGCGAGGCCTGAGCACCTTACAGCCTCCAGGTCCGCCAAGCCTCCCCCTCAATGGCCACGCTTTTATTTTTGGGGGGATTTAAATATCTCAAAAGTTTTTTTAACTTTTAGGATTTTTGTGCACACCTGGGGAGCCCCCAGAGCGTGCAGAGAGCTCTCCCTGCCCCCCAGGTGCCCCCCCGTGCAGATTTAGATAACGGCACGCAGGGGGCACCTTCGCTATTAGTATATAGATATGGAGCAGAGGTCCATCAGTGGCTATTCGCCACAAGGTATAGATAGGAACTCTCAGTCTGGGGCAAGGGATGCTCTGTATTCTTGGTGCTTTGGAGGGGGGCAACAGTGAGAGGGCTTCTAGTGTCCTGGCCCCACTGCTGGACCTCCTGAGGGCATGTGGTATTTGTGGCCACTGTGTGACAGTGTTGGAGTGGATGGGCCATTGGCCTGATCCAACACTTGGCTTCTCTTACGTTATTATGTAATTTATAGGATAGTGTTTGTATGTGACATCATAAACAATATGAAAAGAACAACAGCTATTGAAGAAATGCTAAACAAATTTCAATGTAGAAAACTTCATAGTTTTAAAAATTCTCACAGGAGACCTCACAGTCTATACATTCATTACAATTGCTCAGCAATTGCTGCCTTGAAATTGTGAACCTATTGGAATGGCCTGATCCATTGGGAAAATATTTTTGCAGTGTAGATGCACAGCATGTGTTGACAGTCCTCTTCTGATGAAGAATCCTTTTGAAATGGAATCATTACCGGATGTTCATCGAGAGATATTATTGGACCCATATATATATTGTTGTACTGTGGATTAAATTAAGATATTCTATTTGCATTACTTCAGTGTACTGCAGCTATTCTTGTTTGTATGTGGCATCAAGCAGTGTTCATGGCCAGCTGTGAAGTGTGTCCTCCTTGAAGGTGAAGAAGCCGCAGAGTATTTATCTCTGCACTTACTTTCCATCTTGACTTTTATAGTTTGATGCGCTTAGCATTGCAGAAGTGTAAGGTGAACAAAGAAAGTTACTGCCTGTTTTGGGTGAGGGACCCGAGGGTCTATGGATTTTTCTTGTCCTGCTTTTTGCCAGTTCATGATGGTTTTTGTAATCCCTTACTAATGGCAAATTCAGGTTACAAGCTTTTAAAATGGGATTTAAGGCAATGTGCGTAAAATAGCGAAGGATCATTTATTCTTCATGAACTGTTTATTGCAGTTCTGGGCGGCCTTAACATGAACCTGGAATTCCATTAGGTTGCCTTGTAAAAGGATGAAAGATGGAGCAGACACTAGTCAGATGGAACATAATGTCTTGTAACATGTGAGATTTTTATCAGGTCACTTGGTAAGATTGTCCCCTGTTCTTAAGTAAAGAGGGGACTTGCAGCACCTTAAAGACTAACAGGTTTTTATTCTAGTACTAGGAATAAGACCTGTTGTGGAAATAAATACAACGGGCTCTAGAAAGAGGCTCTGGGAGAGTGCCCCAGCCTTGGGCACTCAGTGTCAATTTGCTGTGGTGACCTCAGCAGGGTATAATGACACAGAGGCCACCATTTTCTCCAGGGAAGATCTCTACCATCTGAAGAGCAGTTGTAATTCAGCGTGATCCCCATCCCTCCCCTGGAGATTGGCAACAATGGTTCCCCATGAGGGACCGGGTGGTTTGAAGGGTGGAGTCTATGGCATTAAACCTGTCTGAGGTCCCACCCCTGCTGAAACCTCACCCTCTCCAGTGTCCACCCCTCAAATATCCAGGAATTTCCCAACCTGGAGATGGCAACCCTACCTCTCAGCCAACTGTCAGTGTATCGTTATC
Organism: Lepidodactylus listeri; assembly: GCA_029233225.1. Taxonomy (NCBI): domain Eukaryota; kingdom Metazoa; phylum Chordata; class Lepidosauria; order Squamata; family Gekkonidae; genus Lepidodactylus; species Lepidodactylus listeri. The sequence continues at coordinate 3,903,013 of JARCFY010000021.1, read as the reverse complement.
TGCCCCCTGGCTTCAGCTTTCTATCTCCCCCCCCCCCCCAGAGAACAGTTGTAATTCTGAGTGATTGCCAGTCTCCACCTGGACATTGGCAACAATGGTTCCCCATGAAGGACTGGTTGGCTTGGAGGGTGGAGTCTATGGCATTGTACCTGTCTGAGGTCCCACCCCTCCTCAAACCTCATCGTCTCCAGGCTCCATCCCTCAAATCTCCAGAAATTTTCCACCTGGAGTTGGCAACCCTATCTCCTTCCCAGCCAACATCAACCTCACTCTTCAACTTTCCATCCCCCCCCCACAGCCTCCACTGTGCCCTGAAGCCCTGACTGCCATGTCACATTGGCTGTCATAAGGGGTCCATCTCAGCAGGGTATAAGGACATAGAGTCCACCATTTTCTCCAGGGGAACTGATCTCTGCCATCTGGAGTGCACTTGTAATTCTGAGTGATCTCCAGCTCTCGCCTGGAGATTGACAACCATACTTCCCCTGGTGGAAAGTAGTCTTTCTCTGCAATGGGGACCGAAGCAGCTGACATCATTCTCCTCTCCCCCTTTTGACTTGCACAACAACTCTGTGAGGTAGGTTAGGCTTAAAGTCTGTGACTGGCCCCAAATTACCCACTCAGCAGGAACCTGGGTCTAGCAGATCCTGCCCTGAAGCACTGACTGCTACGCCTAGGGTAGCCAACCTCCAGGTGGAGCCTGAAGATTACCAGGTATCATAACTGAACTCCAGACAACAGATCCCCCCCCCCTCGGAGATAATGACTGCTTTGGAGGGTGGCCTCTATGGCATTCTGTTCAGCTGGCCCCAATGAGTTTTCTCCCAGAGCCCAATGTAGGTGTGGAAAGGGGCTTTCAGAGAAGCAAGCTCTGTTGCCTAGCAATGGGCACTGAGGGGACCGTATTAGTGCCGGTTCCCTTACGGAACATATTGGCCCTTTCACACAGAAACGTGCCTCTCCCGTTGGGGAAGCGTTCCTGAGCCGGTTTACCTTGAAACCTCCTCCCAAGCATTCTTCTGTTCTTGTACCGGTCCTGAAGCGTTATGGAGTGCTGTGTGAAATGTCCCCTGTTTCTGACAGTTTATTCTGACAATTTATTCTGGGCACGCTGGCAGTGTGTGGGGAAGGGGGGTCATGGTGAAAGTCCATTGCCTTTTCACTGACAGAAGCAGGCCACTGAGGGGACAGTTAGACCCACCTGGCTGTGGGAGGAGGAGACGAGTGGATCCTTCCCCTTGGCTGGCTCCCTCCAGACTGAGGCCGGGATGCTGGTGGCTGGTGGCTCCATGGGCGGGACTGAGGCAAAGCAGGGAGAGAATGCAGCCAGTGGCCAGGGTCCCCCTTTTTTGTGACAGTCCGTCCAGTCTACTGATTTTGGCGCTCTGTGGACTCTTGCCCCGTGGAATCTTAAAACGGTTTTATATAATAGGAAAGATAAGTTTTTGTCCGCTGTGAAAAATGCTTGTCCTTCTCGGGCAGCCATTTATATATGGGTCATGTAGCTTTGTTCCTGTATTATGTATGTAAGTGCCATCATCTTACAGTTGAGAGCCAGTTTGGTGTACTGGTTAGGAGCACAGACTCCAATCTGGGAGAACCGGGTTTGATTCCCCACTCCTCCTCATGCCTCTGCTGGTGTGACCCTGGGTCAGTCACAAGTTCTCTCAGAGCTGTTCTCTCAAGAGCAGTCCTTGAAAGAGCTCTCAGCCCCGCTTACCTCACAGGGTGTCTGTTGCAGGGAGGGGAAGGGAAAGGAGATTGTAAGCCACTCAGAGACTCCTTCGGGTAGTGAAGGGTGGGGTATAAATCCAATTTGTTGTTCTTCCTATTCTTGCAATTAATTTATGGTGACCCCAGCCAGGCGCTTTCAAAGGTAGTGAGAAGCAGAGGTGGTTTGCATTTGCCTTCCTCTGCAGAGTCTTCCTCAGTGGTCTCTCATCCAAGTACAGACCCTGCTTAGCTTTTGAGATCCGACAGGATTGGGCTATACCACTGCCTCCTTCCCTCATTCCTAGGTTACTTCTGTACTAAGATTGTAAGTTACTGTTTCTGTCTGCATACATTGCGTATAACACAGAAGCCATGATGTGTGAGATGTGGTATATTCTTGGTGAGAAACAGGGATATTCGGAGGAGGATTTTTTTCAGGCAGACTGGGCTGGCTAGCTCTGTGTGCCTCATTTCACTTCCATTTGCACTGCTTGGGGCTGACAGTGTCAAGCAAGCAACGTGCCTTTGCCAGTTTAGATTGCATTAAAAAAAGGACTAGGTAAACTGGCAGAGGGGTAGGTCCATCAACTATTAAGATTGCTAAATGAATTTTAGTACTGAGGATACAAAACTGAGATGAGAAAACAGAGGAAGGCGGTTACTTTCCAACTGCAGGGCTTTTAAGAATGTTTCATAGATGGATTTTTGGTCTGCTCTAAGAAGACAACTTTTATCAGTGTGTATTGCCCGCCCTTTTGGTCCCTGATCCCCCCCCCCCCCCAAGGTGGGGATGCTTTGGGAGGGAATTACTCTCTGTTAGGGGAAATTTCCCCCCCTCCCAGCTTCCCATACGCTCTTCTCACTTTACAGTACCTTCAGAAGATAGCAGTTGCTTTGGCCCTATAAGTGCTGCTGTGGTTTCTTCCAGGCTTGCTTTTCCAAATCAGAGGCTTGATCATGTGGAAGGGTCTGTGACCCTTCAGGTGTTGAGTGTGGTTTGGCAGCTGCCCAAATGCCAGTGCAGTAAGATTCCACAACAGGGTGACAATTTTTCTAATCAGGCTAATCCTGCCTGCTTATCTGGCTCATCCCCACCCTCTGAGTTGTGCCGCTTTGCCGATTGTCGTGCTCTGAAACAGAGAAGACTTTAGGCTGAAAGGAAGGTCCCTCTAAAATGCTTGCAGAAAAATACCCCGCTTTTCTCTAATTTAAGGAGTCTCGAAGTGGCTTACCCTTTCCCTTCCTCTCCCTACAACAAGCACCCTATGAGGTAGGTGGGGCTGAGAGAGTTCTGAGAGAACAGTGACTGGCCCAAGGTCACCCAGCAGGCTTCATGTAGAGGAGGAGTAGGGAATCGAACCCGGTTCCCCATATTAGAGTCCTCTGCTGTTAACCACTACACCAGGGGTGGCGAAACTGTGGCTCGGGAGCCACATGCGGCTCTTTTACACATATTGTGCGGCTCCTGGCAGGGCAGCTGGGGAAGCTTAACATCATTAGCAAGCAAATGTAATTGAACAAATAAATATCATTATCTATATCTGCTTTTACCACTTTTGTTATTATTTTTGGCAGTCTCATTCAGTGCTAATAAAAAACCAAATTTGCATATTTCCCAGTAAAAACGTGTAATATTTGTTCGTGTCTTGCGGCTCTCAAACATCTGACCTTTATTCTATGTGTCTCTTATGTTAAGCAAGTTTGGCCACCCCTGCACCACACCATGCTGGCTCTCCAGTTAGCAGCAAGGCACAGGCACGCCAGCTGCTTTGCTGGGCATCTTGGGATATCGTTGATGTTTACATGATGAAAACTTTCATCTGGATATTGAGTTAGTTTCAGTTTGTTGCTGTGCTCCAGCGACTACTGAATCACCCAAGGCGTGTGCGGCTTTCAAGAGCTCTTGAAACAAACGCCACTGGAGAGCTACCTACACCCACACTCCTGGATTCAGGATGGAAAAAGTCCCAACCTCAACAGGGTTCCACCCCAGGCAAAGCACTTCCGTGCTGTCCCTCTTCCCCTACTGTACTGTTCAGGTCAGGATGCAACCCATGCCGCTGTGATCACCTTTTATGTCAGGCTACGGTACAGCAAGTCAGACTGCTGGTCAGTTTAGCTCAATATTGTCTACTCTGTCCAGAGCTGCTCTCCAAAATCATTCCTGAACTCTGCTGCCTGAGGTCCTTTCACTGGAAATGATACATGAGGGTCAGGCTATCAAAATAAGCTATTATAAAAATACAAATATTTATTATGGTGTCCACATTAGTAAAAGATAAAATAGGTTAAAAGAAATGATCCAAATATCAGACTCTTAAAATAGTGAGCTGTTCGTTTCACGCATACAGTTGATGGGTATATGTTATGACCAGTAGACCATATGCGTTTCAGCCCCTTAGGGCCTTCCTCAGTGGTCAATATTACTATTGTAAAACAACCAGTGCTCCCCCCAAAATTCTACTTTTTGAGCTACTGGCATTAAAGTTGTGAGTGAGCAATTTGGCTACTGCATAAATTAGTTTGCTCTGGAGCCATCCTTCCTGAGCTAAAAATGTGTGTGCCAGAGGCCAAAAAAACTGAGGTAGCTCACACTAACTCAGCTTAGAGGGAACACTGAAAACAACACACATCCAGACATAAATATATGAAAAAAAAAATTCTTTAGAGCCAGGTCTTGCTTTTTCATGTGATGTGCAGTTGTTAAAAGTTTACTCAGTAGGCCGTGGATGATCTCTCATGGTAACTGCACACGCTCCCCAAATTCGGGTAACAAACATCCAGTATGTCTGGATGTGTGGTCTCTTCCATCAGAGGTAGTAATATGAGACATCTGGCCGGTGCCCTGCCACTGAGCCACAGCCCCTCTTAGTGAGTGACGCCTTTCCCATCAGGCAAACTTAGCCTTCGTTCCTTGCTTGTGGACTTCGGAGTGGCTGCTGTGGGGGGAAAAGATTCTGAACTAGATGGGGCCCTACTGGATGTGCCCAAGAGTCCTCTTCAACATTGGGGACTACGCAAGTGGCACAGGATTCTTTTCTGTGCCAGAGGAAGAGGAGTCGGGATAACAGAGCACTTCCCGAAATACAGCGGATAATGGAATGAAGGAGTTCTGTGAGTCCTGGTTGGGTGCTTTAAGTAACTCACAAAGCAAGAGTCCTGATATTCCACAAATGGGGCTCGAGAGAAGACTTGCCCAAAGTTCTCCAAAGTGGAGAAGATGTGTGTGACTGATCCACGGACGGGGGTGTGGTGCAAGGCGGCAGAGTGAGTTTCTAGAAATCAAGCTCCTCTGGTCATGCGTGTAATACGTGCTTCCTCCACACAGGGATTAACATTCATATAAAGTTATGCCACCAAACTGGAAATGTTGGGTTCTTTTATTTCCAAGTTCAACGCAGAATTCAACTCCCGAGTCCATGACTGATTGTAAACAAGCCTCATGGAGCTTGACAGAAAGAGCTGGCAGATCCCCTTAGCCCGATTTGAGAAATGGCCTGCCTTCCTATCAAGTCTGCGTACTTAAACATTGTGCAAGTGTTTGTTTTAAGCATACATTTCGGAAATGAGCTCATCAACAAAACAGCCTGTTTGGTTTACTTAGCAAAAGTGGAAACCTACCCAGTCCTTGAACCAAGCCTCTGTCGTGCAGGGTGGATGTGTTGATGTCAAAAAGGTGGAATTGGGCAGGGCTTGATATCAAAATGATAAGGAAATCTATCTGTCTTGGAGGCTGGAGGTGGGAAGAGTAGGGTAGACATTTCAAAACCTGGGTTTTATTAGCGCGGTAGGTGACATTCAGTCATGGATGATTTTCTGTCTCAAAAAGGTTCCTCTTTAGGTTTCTTCTAATGATTCTGGACTAGGTGAGGAAGTGATTCATGGACCATTTGCACTAAACGCAGGGGGAACAAAACTGCTGAAGAGCCCATTGAACAATGTAAAAATGTTCATGATTCTGATTGCGAAGGGGTTTCTTCTGGCCAGAGTCAGTGCAGGGAAAAAATATTTCAAATTCACAGATGTTCAGGCCATAGAGAAAATTGGGTTTGCCTGTGTCCTTTAGAGAGCCAGTTTGGTGTAGTGGTTAAGTGTGCGGACTCTAATCTGGGAGAACCGGGTTTGATTCCCCACTCCTCCACTTGCACCTGGCTGGATGACCTTGGGCAAGCCATAGCTCTGTACCAGCTGTTCCCTCAAGGACAGCTTGGGAAAGAGCTCTCTCAGCCCCACCCACCTCACAGGGTGTCTGTTGTGGGGAGGGGAAGGGAAAGGAGTTTGTAAGCCGCTCTGAGACTTCAAGTGAGTGAAGGGTGGGGTATAAATCCAATCTCTTCTTCTTCTTTATAAAGTTTATATCTCTGGTATCTGGTGTTACCTTTTATGGCACACATAGCCCGACAAAGTGACATTTATGTCAGATCTGGCCCTCATAACAAATGACTTTAACACCTTTGCTATAAATTCTTAGCCACCAGGATGAAATGCTGAAGGGGGCAAGGGGCGTGGCTTGTGGCAACTCGTTCTTGGCAGTCACCAGCCTTTCAAACAATGGAACTGTTAAAATTTGGGCACTTTGGGGAAGGAGAATGGCTATTCTGATGCAATCCAGGTTGCTTTTTAAAATTAAAATTTTTAAACATTTAAAAGTATTATCTAAATATCTGTAATATGTATTCTAGTTTCCATTCTTGTCATTTCAAACATTTAGTATATTTCCCTTAAAAAGAATTGTTTCTTCTTTTAAACATCTAAAATCAATAGTTAGATAATGTAAAAATATTATTTTTCATATCCCAGTGTTGTTCTAGATATTCTTTCAAGTCTTTCCATTCTTCTAGAAACCTTTCTGAGTCTTGATTGTTCAATTTTCTTGTCCATTTGTCCATTTCTGCCATAAATAGCAATTTTCTCAACCATTCCCATATGTCTGGAGTTTTTTCGCATTTCCAGTTCTGAGCATAGACCATTCTCGCTGTAGTCACCATATACCATATTAATATCATTTTAGTTACATTTACATCCTCTAACTTAAGACCAAGCAATAACATTTCAGGCAGTTTTTTAAAAGTACATTTCAAAAAAAATTCCATTTCAGCATGAATCATACATCAAAAGACTTTAGCTTTGTCACAAGTCCACCACATATGGTAGAAAGAACCTTCTTTTTGCTTACATTTCCAACACTTATTAGACAGCCGTTGATCAATATTTGCTATTTTTTTCGAAGTCATATACCATCTATACAGCATTTTAAAACAATTTTCTTTTAAAGTATAACAGGTGGAAATACTCATAGCATTTTCCCACAAAAATTCCCAAGATGACATAGCTATTTCTTTATTCATATTAATTGCCCATTTTATCATTTGTTCTTTTACAAGTTCATCTGCATTATACCATTTCAGCAAAATTTTATACATTTTTGAAATCAGTTTTTTCCCTCCTTCCTCCCATACCTGTTCAATCTCATTAATTTTCTTTCTGAAACCACCACATTTTTTGTCTGTCTTAAAAAGCTCATAAATCTGTCTATACCTCAACCAACTGTATTTAAAATCCATCTGATTCTCTTCTTTCAATACAAATTCATTATTTTCAATTTTTAACAAGTCTCTGTACTTCAACCAGTCTTGTCCTTTAAAACTTGGAAAAAGGTTTTATTACTTCTGCTGGTACAATCCACAGAGGCTTTTCTACTGGAAAAAAACTCTTGTATCTAGACCATGTATCTATTAAAGTTCTCCTCACGTAATGATGCTTAAACATGTTGTCCATCTTCGTTTTATTATAGTACAAGTACGCATGCCAACCAAATCAACAATCATGTCCTTCAAGTGCTAATAGTTTTCTATCTTTTAAAGAGATCCATGATTCTAACCAAGTCAAACAAACCGCATCATGGTATAGCTTTAAATTTGGCAGTTGAAAGCCTCCTCTTTCCTTTGCATCACACATTATTTTCATTTTTATTCTTGGTTTTTTTCCTGCCCAAGTGGTGGTTTGTAGTTAGTGATTCTTTACGTTCTTATGGGTACCTTTGTATGTCCAGTGTGTGTGTGTTCAGTTTCCAGCAGGAATTAGGTTTCCTTCTCCCCAGTGTCAGATTCAAATGACTAGTGGTGCTTTGGTTATGTGTTTTGAATTATTGCCTGGAAGGTATGAAATATGATTTTAAAATTTCTCAGTGTGATTTGCAACATGGGAGTAATAACACTAACCAGCATTACTGTTTTTAATAGTCTGTGTTGGAATGGCTGTTACAACTGTCTGGACTTCTGGGAGGGGATAAAATCCCAGTGTTTTTGGTCTTTGTTCTTAAAGGTAAATGTGGTATTTTAAAAAAATGCGAAAGGCTTTTTAGGCTTGAGAATCCACAGGATCTTCTTATATCTTTTAGATTTTTGTTCTGTAATTGATGTTTTTTTAAAAAATTGTGTAGGAGGATCTACATCCTCTTCAGTTTTTTTGTGGCAGGTAGGACAATAATGCTAGGCAAAGTTGATGGCAGCAGGAAAAGAGAAAGACCCAACATGAGATGGATAGACACCAGCAAGGAAACCACAAAGGCTCTCAGTTTGCAAGACCTAGACAAGTCTGTTAATGAGAGGTCGTTTTGGAGGTAATTTACTCATCGGCCCATCATAAGGTGGAAGCAACTTGGGGGCACCACACTCCAACACAAACACACAATTCTAGAGAGTGTTCTCACCACCTACTTTGTTGTGACTTCAGCTAGTTTTCTGCTTCTGATAGTGCTAAAACGCTAATCCTGTAATCAGAAATCTAGACAAGGCTGAAACAAATCTCAGACTTGTGAACTCCAGTTTCATTTACATGGGAAAGCTGAAATTTAGCACAGAGAATATATCTGGATGGGATGAAATCTGGCCAAACTTCAGGAAAATGCTATAGAAATTAGAGATTTTACAGCATTTGCTTTAGCTTGCAGGGAATTTTGAGAACAGGTAGGAAGGGGCTCCACCACAAAATGGCTGCCATGCAGTCTGAGGCCAATCAGAGCACTGGGAGATTCCAGGCCAAGTGTTAATCTACGTTGGAGGCAGCTGTTAAGAACATAAGAGAAGCCAATATTGGATCAGGCCAATGGCCCATCCAATCCAACACTCAGTGTCACACTGTGGCCAAAAACACCAGGTGCCCTCAGGAGGTCCAGCAGTGGGGCCAGGACACTAGAAGCCCTCCCACTGTTGCCTCCCCCCCAGCACCAAGAATACAGAGCATCACTTGCCCCAGACTGAGAGTTCCTATCTGTACCTTGTGGCTAATAGCCACTGATGGACCTCTGCTCCATAGGTTTACCCAATTCCCTCTTGAAGTCCTCCATGCTTGTATTCACGCCACCCCCTCCTGTGGCAGTGAATTCCATGTGTTAATCACTCTTGTGGCAGTGAATGGGAGCCCCTTGCAGACCTGAAGATAATATTTCCTGGGTTCTTTTAAAGCACCTCCCTCTCCAGAGAGGAGGGGGAAAGCCAGGACCAGCTCTGGTAGGGCGGATGAGCTAGACTCTGTGGTCTTTGTATGGATGCCCAGGTAGAAATTCAACACATGTAGTATTCCCAAATTCAGAGAGCAGTGGGCATGGTGTGTTTTCATTGAGCAGAGGGTATGTGTGTTTCTTCTATATTTTACCCAAAAAAGTATGCAAAACCTCCATTTTGTTTTGTGTTCAGTTCACTCATATACGTTAGTCCAACTACTCCACGTGGAAATTCAAGAGAAACCCTAAATTATGCTTAGTTTCAGATGCTTCGTTTAGACCAGAGATGTGAAATCCTGGCCAGGCCAAAACAAATACAGAAAGCTTGGGGGGGGGGGGGGTGTGGATTCTCTGTTAAAATGATGAATTCAAGATTTTCAAAGCTGGTTCTTGCTGTTTCCTAATAACTACATAAGACAGGCTACACACTGAGAAAATTGCCATTGTCATTGTATGACTTCCCAGTCCTCTTGCCTGCTTAAGATTTTAAGATCTTGGGCAGTACATGAAAGATTCACGTCTCAGTTTGGAAATATATTCACCAGATCATGAAAACTCTTAACACGTGAAAGAGAAGAGAAGCTTGTTTAAATCCACCCAAACCTTCAGTTCTTTCTCAAGTCCATGGAGGTTAAAACAGAAAGATCAGAACTGGGAATTCATTCTGATTGGAGAAGGAACTTGATGGTGGTATGTTGAAGGATTATGTTGTTGAAATGACGCAATACGGGTTATATTTTTGTTGTCCACAGTTACTATAATATTTACTCTGTGTGTTTTTTTGTGTGTGAGTGTGTGTGATGATATGCTTCTGAGTTGGAAACCGATTGAAAGAAGGATTGTTTCTTGCAGGGTATATACCGTATTTTTTGCTCCATAAGATTCACTTTTTCTCCCAAAAAAAGTGGGGGGAAAAGTGTGTGCGTCTTAAACCCCCCTCACCTTTCTCTAGCCATGGCACCGAGCAGAGCTAGGTGCGTCTTATGGTCAGGTGCATCTTATGGAGCGAAAAATACGGTATATGTTAACTTTATTGTCACATCCAACATTGCAGGCTATTTGTTTCTTCTGTCCCGATAAACACTGCATGTCCACTCCAAGTCTTACTTTATGTTTATAGTTCCTACCCCACCGTGCATCTGGTAAAAAGAAATGCTAGGGTATTTTTAGAGTGTTGTAGCTAGCTGCAGCATATCAAAGACTGGATACATTTGTAATGATTTTTTTTAAATAGGACCGAGGCATTTATACTTCTGTATTGTATACACATACCAAAAGCTTTAGTTTTATTTGTGTTAAGTTGTGCAAAATGCATTTTATGTTCCTTAAGGTAGTAGAGTTTCAACCTGATAATGAAAATAAGTGCTAGATATCCCTGACCTGGCTAGCCCGATCTCATCCAATCTCGGCAGCGCAGCAGGGTCAGCCCTGGCCAGTGCTTGGATGGGAGACCACCAAGGAAGTCCAGGGTTGCTATGCAGAGGAAGGCCACAGCAAACCACCTCTGAATGTCTCTTGCCTTGAAAGCCCTACGGGGGTTCCCATAAGTCAGCTGCAAACTGACCGAAAAAAGAAAAAAACCCTGCGCGTATTAATTTTGGCTCAAACTTCTATTTTCATTCTGGGTTAAAAAAAACAGAGTTGAGCAAGAGGACATGCACAACCATTACACAGATATCCTTTTTCCTTTTTGTTTTGTACTTGTTTGTGTGTGAGTGTATGTACTCCTGGAAGTCATGCCGCCCTCTGGTGACTGCCCCTACTGGTGGCCTGGAGGATATTCAGAGAGGTGGCTGAATAAAGCCTGCCCCCGCCTCCCCCCTCTGGTATTCCAAGGAGGCCTCCCATCCAAGTCCTTGCCAGAGTCGGCCCTGCTCAGCTTCCGAGATCTGATGCGATCAGGCTTGCCTGGGCTATCCAGGTCAGAGTGACACACAGACAGAAATACTTTTGATTTCCCTAGAGGTGAAGGGGTAGTGGTTGGACAACCTCGGGCTTTCCTGGATGAGGCAAATTGTACATATCCTTTCCAGTCTTGGTTTAGGCCTGTTGTGGGACTGAAACAGCCTTGGTCATCCACATGACCTGCGCTGGAAGAGGATTGTGACTCTGTTGGTTCTCCCGGACCTCTCAGTGGCTTTTGACACCACTGATCATCATATCTTTCTGGACCACCTTTCCGGGCTGGGATGGAGAGGGACCATTTTGCGGTGGTTCCAGTCCTACCTGGAGGGTGGGTTTCAGAAGGGGATGCTGGGGGACTGCTGCTCAGCCCTTTGGCCTGTGGAGTCCCCACAAGGGGTTTCTGTCTTGTCCCCTATGTACTTTAACATCTACATGAAACCGCTGGGTGAGAGCATCCTTGTCACCAACGCGCTGATGATGCTCAAAGCTCTAGAACTCTCTCCCCAAAGAGACTTGTCTGTCCTCTTCCATGACCAACTTCTTCCAGTGGGTGAAGACTTTTTGGTTTCATTTGGCTTCCCCTCAGGCCTGCCCAGTTTTTTTAATGGCTTTTTTTGGGGGGGGGGGGGGGTTGTGTATGTGTATTAGCTCTGGTTTTAACTACTTTTGTTGGTTTTAATAGTTTTTAAGATGCGATTTTATTATGTTAGCCACCTCGGTGGCCCATGTGAGGGCAGAAAGGCAGTGTATATGAGATGTTCACAATGGAGTGTGTGTGTCCTTTAAGTAGAAGCTGAAGAGCTCTGCAAGCCCAGTAGACAACACCTGAACCCACCCAAAGTTCTCTTCTCTTGAAAAGTGATTCCACCTGCTCTCCCTGGCTGCCCCTTATTTGTGGAGTTGCTTCTTTCTCAGCCCCCCAAACCGTCATTTTTATAAACTTTAGTTAACTGGCTCCTCAGTCCTGCTTCTCTCAGCCTAAGTGAAGCCAAAGTATAAAGCATACCATGCCACATATGCCGGTGGGTCTGCGCTGGTAATAATTGTCTTTGTCTTTTTGTTTGTCCTCAAGCAAATGGTGATGAGCCTCCGCGTTTCTGAGCTGCAAGTGCTGCTGGGCTACGCGGGAAGGAACAAGCACGGCCGCAAACACGAACTCCTCACGAAAGCGCTGCATTTGCTCAAGGCCGGCTGCAGCCCCGCCGTCCAAATGAAAATCAAGGAACTGTACCGGCGCCGGTTCCCTCAGAAGATCATGACTTCTGCAGACCTCTCCATCCCCGCTGTCCATTCGAGCTCCATGCCGGCGGCTTTGTCGCCCACGACCATTCCACAGCTGGCTTTTGACGGCCACCCCGCAACATCCCCGTTGCTTCCCGTTTCTCTCCTGGGACCTAAACACGAACTGGAACTGCCCCACCTTACCTCAGCACTCCACCCTGTCCATCCGGATATAAAGCTTCAGAAGCTGCCCTTTTACGACTTGCTGGATGAGTTGATAAAGCCGACCAGTCTAGGTAAAAGTTTCATGCATCTCTTTTTTAAAAAAAAAAACCAGATGCTGTTGTTGTACATAGAATGACAGCAGGGTTTCCAGGGTGTATCTGGCAACCAGCGGGAGCTTCAGGGGTAGGGGCATGGGCGGGGGCATAGTGAAATCTGCACCGTGATGTGTCAGGGGTGCCAAACATACAGCTTGTCCAGGGCCCCTATCTGACCTGCAAGCAATTGGGGCTGTCCTCAGCCCGTGCGGGAGAAGGGATTATGGGAGCACAAAAAGTACCCCCTGGAGGTTTTGGAAACAGCCTCTCTGTCAGGCCTTCCCCTCAGGCCCACTCCTTCTGTGGGAAATGCAAGAGGGATAAGAACTGGGGGGGCAGGGGCGGACCTAGGAGAACCAGGCTTTTGTAGCTCCCCAGTAAATCAGTTGATTTCACTGCTAGGAATCAATTACTTTTCTTTGTATTTTGAGTCAAAAAATAATATTGTTAATTGTCTTTGCCTGTGCCCTTTATAAAGTTTATATCTCCAGTACCTGGCATTACACTTTATGGCACACATGGCCCGGCCCGATAAAATGACATTTGTGTCAGATCCGGCCCTCGTAACAAATGAGTTCGACACCCCTGAGTTTTTGGCGATTCACCGAGCTACCCAACATCACTACTGGGTTTCCCCCGGAAGTGACATCACGCCACAGACGGCTTTAATTTTTTTTTCTCCCACCACCACTTGGAGCAGTAGCCGATCAGGTATTTTTCAGGTATATTTGCGGCTCAGGTAGATCCGAATGCACACCCTTATTTGTGATGACTGAGTGGCATTCTGTTCATGTCTTAGATGAGCTTGAGAGAGACTGACTGGAATGCCTGCAGCAGCTTCCATTTTGAGCATGTCCAGCTTTTAAAGATCTTAAATGCTTGTTTGGAAAGCAAATGGTTTATGTAAATTGTCACTTCGTGCCTGGGATCTAGCCACTCTTCAGGGAGTCTGGTTTTCCTTCTCTGGAGCACTTTGGCATGCAATAAGAATCCTAATTTCTTGAACGCTCTTAGTGCTTCTAGGTGGCTTTCTTTAGAAATCTCAAAGATCTGGCAGCTAGCTTCTTGGGAAATGGATCCCATGTATTAATTGCTCTCAAGTTGTACGCTTTATTTCGCCTGTGGAGTTAAGTAACTTTTATAATACCCTACCATCTCCCTCTGAAGTCTTGTAATCACCTAGCTTTGCTTCTGTTCTAGTCGTCGTAGTTTGAATCAGTATTTAGGTGCATCAGTCTTAGGTGGTTTCCATCCTCTTAAGAACATAAGAAAACAGAAAAGAAGCCATGTTGGATCAGGCAGGCTAAGGGCCCATACAGTCCAATGCTCTGTGTCACACAGTGGCCAAAAACACCAGGTGCCATCAGGAGGTCCACTAGTGAGGCTAGAACTCTGGAAGCCCTCCCACTGTGACCCCCCCCCCCCCCAGCACCAAGAATACTGAGCATCACTGCACCAGACAGAGTCTTCCATCTATACCTTGTGGCTAATAGCCATTGATGGACCTCAGCTCCAGATGTTTATCCAATCCCCTCTTGAAGCTGTCTATGCTTGTAGCTGCCACCACCACCTGTGGCAGGGAATTCCACATGTTAATTACTCTTTGGGTGAAGAAGTTCTTCCTTTTATCTGTTCTAACCCGACTGCTCAGCGATTTCATGGAGTGCCCACGAGTGCTTGTGTTGTGAGAAAGGGAGAAAAGGACTTCTTCCTCTGCCTTCTCTATCTCATGCATAATTCTGTAAACCTCTGTCATGTCACCCCTCAGTCATCGTTTCTCCAAGCTAAAGAGCCCTGACCTCTTTATAACCTTTTGTCATACGGAAGGTGTTCCATCCCCTTTATCGTTTTAGTTGCCCTTTTCTGCACTTTTCCCAGTACTATAATACCTTTCTTGAGGTGTGGTGACCAGAACTGTACACAGTACTCCGAATGAGGTTGCACCATCAATTTATACAAGGGCATTATGCTACTGGCTGATTTGTTTTCAGTTCCCTTCCTAATAACCCCCAGCATAGCGTTGGCCTTTTTTCACTGCAGTCGCACACGGTCTCGACATTTTCATTGAGTTATCTACTACGACTCCAAGATCTCTCTCTTGGTCAGTCTCCACCAGTTTGGACCCCATCCCCGTGTATTTATAGTTAGGATTTTTGCCTCCAATGTGTGTTCCTTTGCACTTGCCCTGGTTGAACCTCATTTGCCACGATGATGCCCACTCGCCCAGCCTTGACAGATCCCTGTGGAGCACCTCACAATCCTCTCTGGATCTCTCCTCCTGAACAACTTAGTGTCTTCTGCAAACCTAGCCCTTTCAGTGCTCACTCCCAACTCCAAATCATTAATGAACAAGTTAAAAAGCACTGGACCCAGTACCGAGCCCTGTAGTACCCCACTGCTTACCACCTTCCACTGTGAAAACTGCCCGTTTATACTCACTCTCTGTTTCCTGTTGATTAACCAGTTTTTAATCCACCATGGGACTTGTCCTTTTATCCCATGACTGCTGGGTTTACTTAGAAGCCTTTGATGAGGAACTTTATGTCAAAAGCTTTCTGGAAGTCTGGGTCAATCAAAAGATTTCTGGAAGTCTCTCCTGAGGATGAGAGAGAATGTTCACCTCTTGGATGGGTTGTGGGAAGCAAGGTGTTTCTGTTCTGCTATCTGAATCCCTGATCTCTTTTTAAAATGTATGTAATGAAGGAGGAGGAAGAGGTCTATTTAACTCCAATTCCTGCATTATGTTATCACTTTCGTGTACAGAAGCACAGCAGACTTTGATTGTTTGCAAGACAATCAATCTACTCTTTTAGCGTCAAAGAGAACAGGATAGCTAAATTAGATTCTGAAGCCAAGAATAGCAGGAAATGATCTGTTTACTACTAATCCATTTCCAGCGCCTCTCCTCTTGATTCTTTGCCTGCAAAGTGCCGCTGTTAATCAGAAGGCCGTGGTTGTGTTGACTGCAACCAACTTAGAGGGATTTATGTTTGGTCTGGCCCCAGGAGGGCTGTTGACAGGCCTGGTTTTCTAATGAGAAGTCTGGGTTTCCAATCCGAACTCAGTGGACCGGAGTATCTGGGACACAGTTGCTTTAACTATTGCAAAGTTATAGCTGCTTTAACTACAGCAACTTCCACTACCCTTCGCTGATGGAAACAGATTAACACTGAGGAGAACTTTACACAAGGACCCGCAACCCACGAATGTCCCTTGTCTGCTGCCTCTGCCACACTCGGAAGCAGTCATCTGCAACTCTTAATTCTGCAATGCAGGTGGATCTGTCCTGGTTCCCCCCATAACTGCCCGCATGTATAAAATATGCCCAGTGTGCTCTGCTGCAGTTGATAGGGTTTCCCCCTCCCTACCATAGAATGTGGTGGAAGGACATGCTGTTTCCAAAGGACTCTTCTATAAGCTGAGTTAGTGTGAGCTAGCTAACAGATTTTCAAGCGTCCAGCTCACACATTTTTGCCTTACCTCAGGAAGGATGGCTCCAGAGCAAACTAATTTAGGCAGTAGCCAGATTGCTCGCTCACAACTTTAATGCCAGTAGCTCACAAAGTAGAATTTTTGTTCACAAGACTCCACAGCTTAGAGGGAGCATTGCTCCTCTGTGGTTTTTGTCAGTAGGATCTGGTGGTGGAAAGAGGTGTTAAGTCACAGCTGAATTATGGCGACTCCACAGGGTTTTCAAGGCAAGAGGTGGTTTGCCTGCATCTGAGGAGAGACCCTGGACTTTTTTGGTGATCTCCCATCCAAATATTAATCAGGGCCAACCCTGCTTAGCTTCCAGGCTCGGGCTGGCCAGAGTTATCCATGTCAGGATTGGCTAGAGTTGTATTAAGGAGTGCCAAGCAAAATGGGCTCAGAGCATTTGCTTCTCCCACTTTCAGAAAGGGTGATGTTCCGCTAACCATCCACATGAGCTGGCCTTGTGAAAACATGAATTGATCTTGTAAAGTGATTCATTTTAAAAGGGGTGCATGTTTGTGTATGAGATTCTCCTCCAGTTTGTTCAGGAGGCTTTCTGGAGAAGCCATCTTTGTTCTGTTCTCTTAAAAAATGAATTAGGGTTTATTAAAGCTTTGATTTACATGCGAGCATGTCAATATGGATTTATGCCTCCTTTGTTAATTGCTGGAAGTGATTCTAATTGTAAGATGTAACCATCTCCCGAGGAGCGTTCCTTCCATGTAAGTGGCTCTTCTGTTGGAGGAAGGGTTCAGAGACTGCTCAGTGGAGGTGATTATCGTCCTGTCTAAGCTACGTAGCAGTAACTCCATGTGGGGGGGGGGGGGGGGATGGGGTGAAACCATCTAGTTATATTCCGGTTGATACTAACCTGCCTTGATGCCCAAGGTGGATTTTCCTCCTTTCACATGATGCAGAAGGACTTCGCAAGGAAAGCTCTTCGTTGAATGAAAAGGGCTACCAGTTAGGCAGAGGGCCAGATTTTTGAGTGGCGGAGTGATGAACTGGTTTTCCAGCCCTGGTATCTGCTAACATAGAACATGAACTTTGGAACGTCAAATGACAATTGGCCTGATTTTTTTTTTTGATCAGTCCAATTATCTGAACAAAAACCCATATGCATTCTGAAGTGTCTTTTAAGTGTTTGGCATTTGACTTACACAGATGTTACCCATTTAGCTTCTCTGCTGAATGGGAAAATCTCTGAGAAATTTTCATATGGTGATATGGAGGTATTTACAGATCTGGGCTAGTTTTTAAAGGCTTTTGCCAATGAAAACAAATGTGTAGAAACATGTCGGGCCAGGCCAGTCTAGCTGTAGTACTTCAGCTTCTTCTCCCTGAGAGTGGCTAATGTGGAAATGCTCCAGCGGAAGTGACTAAAGAATAGGGCAATAACGTTAAGCATGATGCTATCCACATCCTGTTTCTGGCAGCCAGAATTTGTTTTCTGTGGTTTGGAATGAAAGGTGTCATTTCAAACTGTAAAGAACTTGTAAGCTCTTGCAATCCATGTGCCCAGCTGCAGGGTCAAATAGAAATTTAATTCTGGTGACCGTTGGGAAGAGCCGTCAGTGCTCTCCACCGCAGGAACAATACATTTCTGAACTGTTGGCAATGCAAAGGGACTGAGTGCCTTTTCAAAATGGCATCCGTTGTGTATCTTGGTGTCATGCATTGGAGGGAGGGGCTTACAGTTCATGTCAGCTTGCATGCGCATAAGTGGTAAACGTTTGGGATATGACTATTTTCATATGTTGGTGGACATATATCCAGATCTCTTTTTAAAAAAAAATTCTAACCAAAGCAATCATAACCATCACCATAAAATAAGTGAGAGCCCAGACTCTCAAAACTCAATCCCAAATAAATAATAGTTCAGCCCATTGAAAATCAGCCCTCAGTAGCCTTACAGAGACTAAAACTTACGGAGGCTCTGCAATGGCCAGCAGTATCCAAAGTGCAGTCCTGCCAAGTAGAAGTCAGCAGTAGTTGGAGTTAATCTTTGAGACATAAAATTAAGATGCCTGCTCCTTGGGAGGAAAACTATAGCAAACCTAGACAGCATAATAAAAAGTAGGGACATCACCCTGCCAACGAAAGTCTGTATGGCCAAAGTGATGGTGTTCCCAGTAGTAATGTATGTCTGCGGGAGCTGGACCATAATGAAGGTCATGCGCCAAAGAATGGATGCTTTCAAACTATGGTGCTGGAGAAGATTCTTGAGAGTCCCTTGGACAGCAAGGAGATCAAATCAGTCAATCCTAAAAGAAATCAACCCTGACTGTTCCCTGGAAGGCCAGATCCTGAAGCTGAAGCTCAAATACTTTGGCCACCCAATGAGAAGAGAGCACTCACTGGAGAAGAACCTGATGCTGGGAAAGACTGAAGGTCAAAAAAGAAGGGGGCGGCAAAGGATGAGATGGTTAGACAGTGTCATCGATGCAACAAACCTGAAGTTGGGCAAACTCCGGAGCACGACAGAAGACAGGAGGGCCTGGTGTGATGTGGTCCATGGGGTTGTGAAGAGTTGGACTCAGCTGTGCGACTGAACAACAACAACTCCCCATATGAGCCCCATAGAACATTGTGTTCTGTGAACCAGCACCTCCTGGTAGTCCCTGGCCCTAGGGATGTCTGACTGGCCTCAACTAGTGCCAGAGCCCTGCGGGACCTACTACTTTTCCTCAGGGCCTGCAAGACGGAGCTCTTCCCCTGGGCCTTTAGTTGAGGCAGCGGGCATCCACTTTGATTTGGTTTTAATTGTGTTTGTTTTAATTGTGAATCTGCATTAATTGCAGACCTATATGTTGGTACCTGCCCTGAGCCTCCAATTTGGGGAGGAGGATGGGATATAAGTCTAGTAAAGTCAAAATAAAATAATTTTTTATTATTTTTATTGTATTTTTTTATTTTTTACATTTTTTACCCTGCCCTTCCCGCAAGCAGGCTCAGGGTGGCTTACAAAGTGGCACAAGTTAGAATACAATTAAAACAGTTTAAAACATTAAAATTACCAATAAAGTGCTCACAATAAAGTGCTGAAAATCAGCTTATGTCCTGATGGCGTCCTGCAGTTTCACTTGTGACCTAGCGTGAAAAATAAAATAAGTAGAGTCATGTTGCAACAGAACTGCCTTGCAGACCTCTGCACAACTCATCTAGCAGGCCATTTCACAAGTTAGGTGCCACCACCAGGAAAGCTTGGAGATACTTTGGTGGCCTTCTTTCTCTCCCGCTTTGGTTCCAGGCTGAGATCACTGGTTCCCAAGCTGCTGTTAGTCACCAGCTTCATTCTTGCAGTGATAACTCTGGACCACTCTGAGTCTTCATCTTCAGCTTCAGCTCCACTGGGTGATGCTGCTGTGACAGCAGCCCTAGCGTCAGAGGTTGTCACACCCAAGGATGGCAAAGGCTTCCTCTGAGATGACCACAGAAATAAGCTTGCCCTCTGTAGGGTGCGTGAGGTGTCTGGTTACGGCCCCACAAGCTTCCCACGGGCAACAGAAGGCTATAAGAGGTCCTTCGGAAAACAACCAGCTTAGAGAACGCTTCAGCAGCCATCGTAGTGGAGGATCTGGGTGTTAGTGACACGAATGAATGTGGGGTGGCTGCAAGGGTGGTGAAGTCTGTAGGAAGCATGACTGAATTCCAGGCATAGTTGGGTGCTGCTGCTGCAAAGCTTGCTGCTGTCGTCTTCTCTGACACTTGGTGTGGGCCATGCAAAACGATTAAGCCTGTCTTCCATCGTCTTTGTGAACAGTACCCAGATGTAATATTGATTGAAATTGACATGGATGATGCTCAGAATGTGGCTGCACACTGTGATGTGAAGCGCACGCCAACATTCCAGTTCTTCAAGAATAATGAAAAGGTGCATGAGTTTTCTGGTGCAAACAAAGAGAAACTGGAAGAAACTGTTAAGAAGAAGAGAAGAGATTAGATTTATGCCCTTCCCTTCACTGCCTGAAGGAGTCTCAGAGCGGTTTACAATCCCTTCCCCTCCTCGCAGCAGACACACTGTGAAGTAGGTGGAGCTGAGAGAGCTCTCTTGAAAACTGCCCTTGACAGAACAGCTCTGAAAGAACTTACGACTGACCCAGGGTGACACCAGCAGCTGCATGTGGAGGCGTGGAGAATCAAACCCGGTTCTCCCAGATTCTCCTGGATTAGAGTCCATGCTCTTAACCACTACACCAAATTGGCTTCAGTAACCATGGGGCTTTTCCTGTTCATGAAGTGCTGTTATAAATTATAGCCTTTTCTACACAGCAAAGTGATCAAATTAGAATACATGTCCAAATTCTTTGTCTCTTCCTACCGTAAGTGAAAACAGTAAAAATGCATAAACACAGAGAAAAAACCAAAACAGCCAACTTAGCATCTTGGGTTCTCCACTGAGGCTGTGGCCTTTGCCATAAGTGCGAGGTACAGTGTTCAGCTAGAATTTTGGCAGGCAGGTAGATCTTCCAAGACAAACTTGGCCTCTTCTGCCTTTCTTGGAAATTAAGATATTCAGTGGTAAGCTAAACGTCATCCTAATAGAGATCAAGGAGAAAAAGCCACTTCATTTATGATACCAACTGGAGGGAGATGGTGCAGAAGAAACAAGTTCCAGAACCCAAAGGAGGCTTCAGTTCCACAGGTGACATACTTTTGTAAGCAATTCTTAGTCCCAGCATCTTAAGAAAACTGTTGGGTACCTTGGCAATCATAAAGCAGTGTGTTATGCACCTCCCGTTTTCTGGACACCCTCAATATAAAGGATTTTCCCAGGGGCGCATAATGCAGCCTCAATATAAAGCATTTTCCCAGGGCCACATAACGCAGCCTTAGTATGAAGCATTTTCCCAGGGGCGCATAATGCAGCCTCAGTATAAAGCATTTTCCCAGGGCCGCATAATGCAGCCTCAATATAAAGGATTTTCCCAGGGGCGCATAATGCAGCCTCAATATAAAGCATTTTCCCAGGGCCACATAACGCAGCCTTAGTATGAAGCATTTTCCCAGGGGCGCATAATGCAGCCTCAGTATAAAGCATTTTCCCAGGGCCGCATAATGCAGCCTCAATATAAAGGATTTTCCCAGGGGCGCATAATGCAGCCTCAATATAAAGCATTTTCCCAGGGCCACATAACGCAGCCTTAGTATGAAGCATTTTCCCAGGGGCGCATAATGCAGCCTCAGTATAAAGCATTTTCCCAGGGCCGCATAATGCAGCCTCAATATAAAGTATTTTCCCGGGGGCGCATCCCTCTTGCTGTTTCCATCCATTCAGAAATTTCAAGCTTGGCAGCTTGTTGTAGTTTTGCTGCGCCCTTGGAAGGTAAGAGCTCTCGTGGGAGTTTTTATTGCTGCTGGTTGTTTCTGATAGTGGTCAGCAGGTGTTCAAGTTGGGAACCACTCTGTTTGTCCAAGCGTCTGCATTTTTCATAAACAAAAAACAGTGGTAAGAGCCAGTCCTTCCTTTTCTGTCCATGGGACCTAACAAATCCGAACCTTCACCCCCACCGAGATGCCCTGATCTCTGCCTGCCTGCCTGGCCCTAACTGTGGAACAGGCAGCATTTGTGAGAAGGCTATCCTTGGGTTTTCATCATCTGCCCGGCAACCCAATTTTTTTTACTTTTGCAAGACCGCATGATGACTACACATCTCGACATGAGCACCGACATGCCCCATCACCAACGGCTTCTTGAGGTGCCAACAGACTTTCTAGACAGCGCAATCCATCTTCAACTGTTGCCCTGGGCAAGCAAGAAACATTCATGAAGAACTCTACATTCCACAGAGTCACATTGCCCTCTCTCAAGAGTCCGACATCCCCAGAGGAGTATCCTTGGCTGGGAAGGGTATAGGTTCAGCATCTGAGGAGCGAGTCCCACCTGGCCAGTCATTTGTCTCCTTCCTAACCCTGAGATCCCCAACCTCCCTGACCGTGGCTCTACCTACATGGCTGTGTGATGCCTCCAGCAGGTCCCTAAAAGTCTTGTCTGTACACTTCTCTAGGTCTTGGCTTCACTGGGTCAGCAGCCTTAGTTTGCAGGGTGTGGACTCGTTCCCTGAGAACCATGAGCGTATCTCATCAAGTGCACATCCTCCACTTTTGCCCAGCGGTCAGGTAGTTGTGCATATGACCCTCAGTGAAACTGACTGGGTAGTAATCGCTCCCGCGTGCTGGCTTTCTGGTGGTCCAGAGGACAGCGAAAACTTCCATTTGGTTTTGAGTCAACTGTGATTATGGGCCAGGAAGGTAAACCTTACTTTGACTCCAATATATAATAATTGGGTGCTGTCAATTTGACTCATGGCAACACCAGAACCATGGGCTTTTCAAGGCAAGAGATGAGCAGGGGAGGTTTGCCGTTGCCTACCTCTGCACAGCAAACCCAGTCTACCTTGGATGGGAGACATAAGAGCATAAGAGAAGCCAATGTTGGGTCAGGCCAGTGGCCCATCCAGCCCAACCCTCTTGTGTCACACAGTGGCCAGAAACACCAGGTGCCCTCAAGAGGTCCAGCAGTGGAGGCAGGACACTAGAAGCCCTCCCACTGTTGCCCCCACCCCAAGCACCAAGAATACAGAGCCTCACTTGCCCCAGACTGAGAGTTCCTATCTGAGAGACCACCCAGGAAGGACTGGGGTTCCTATTGCAGAGGAAGCACCTCTGCTCGTCTCTTGCTTTGCAAACCGCATGGTCCCTGGGGTTGCCATATACAAATATACATATGCAAATAACTGCATATTTGAGTTGTCGGTAAGGTTTACCTCCCTGGCCCATAATCCTACTTCTGTTTTACAATTCCTACATTTGATTTTGTGTATTATCATTGCTGTTTTGCCACTGTGGAATATTGTGGAAAGCAGCCTGTAAGATTTGTAAACATATGTTTTTAGGTGTATTATTCCAAGAGCTGCTCTGAAGAACAGCTTTATAATATCTGCTAGTCCTTAGGGTTGGTGCCCCTCTGCAGATCGTTTAGAAGCACAGGTACTGTAAGCAGAAATTATGGCTTCATTCAACAAAATGCATAGAAATGTCCCATAAGATAGTTTTAGAGGAGAGCAATGTTGGTCAGCAGTCGGATTCGAGGCCAGTTGCAACTTGGAGACCAACAAAGAGTTTCAGGGAATGAGATTTTGAGAGTCCAGAGCTTGGACCCCAAAAATCTTTTTGGTCTCTAAGGTGCAACTGGACTCAAAGCTAGAAATGTCCAGTACATAACTGACCTTTCTTAAGGGCCCATGGCAGACAGCAGTAGCTGTATCTAAGTAGATCTTCTATCAAAGATCTGGAGGAGTGAGTGAAAGGAACAGGTTGAAAGTTCAAACTAGCTTGCAGGGCTGTGTAAAATGAAAGGTGGCCATCTTCTCTTGGTCTTGGAATTGCTATGGCCAAGCTACAAGCCATGCTTAAATACATGCATTTGTGGGGGCAGCACGACTCGGTCATGTCATGTGCCAAATTATTGGAATCATGCCAATGCATCTCCCGCTCACTGTAGTAGTTTGTACTATAATATTGTGCTGTCTCTAAACCAGGTCTTGACAAATCCTAAGTGTCAGGTCATCATGACGCTTAGAAATTTTACTGTATTTTTAGCAATGATTTGACTGCAGCTTTGAATGGCAATTCTCTGTGGAAGTACAAAGCGTATTTATAATTTCACATCACAGTATTGTGTTGCGTTGCATAAGAAGTAATATGCATGGAATTCTAGTTGTCGCTTGTTTCCGTGCATACTTAACTTTACCCTATTCAGGGGTGGTGGATGAATGGATATCTTTCTCTGCCAGCTGCAATATGCAATTAATAACGGCATCGTGAGAACTTGGTGAGAACTTAGTAGGGGTTTAGCTTTTCTCCCTCTGAGGTGGAGGCCATCTTGTGGGTGATTCCCACCTATCTCCAGGGAGGCAGTATTAAGTAAATCTTCTTCCTGTTTCCTGTGGTGGGAGTCACCCTCAACTCAGTTTTGTTTCCTGCCTCAATAGGGAGAGCAGCTGGAACTTTTGGCTCTGCCAACTTCCATTGCTAATTCTTTCTCAATACCTATTTTATCTACTTATACTTTCTCCTTACTATTCCTTACTTCATTCTACCTCTCTCAAAAAACAAATAACAAAAAAGAAGCCTTCTTCCCTCTTCTCCAATCCAGCTTAAGGGGAAGGGCCCTGCCCCCCCCACCTCTTTCTCTAGCTGTTCACTCAAGCCAGCAGAAAAGCCTCATAGAGAGACATGGATGGAGCGGAGTGTGCCTCCCGATGCTCCAGGAGCTGGCAGCAACAGAAAACGCCCAGCTGCAGAGGAACGCCGCGGGGAGGCCCACAGCGGCGGCGGCACTAAAAAAAAGTGCGCCAAAACTGGCCATCTCGGGGCTCTGGAAGGCCCATCTACATCGACAGCAGCGGCCATTTTAGAAACATTGGGCCGAGTTTGACAAGTCGGGAATGGCTCTGAATGCCCCCCCCTGCACTCCAACTACCCCCGGGCCCCAGGCCAATCGGGGAAGAACAGATCCGGCTAATCCAACAAAGTTTTGCCGGTGGCACGGAGGAGGAGGGAAAGTATGAAGGCGAGGCTCCGGAGGACAACTTGGTAACGTACAAGGCGATTTACCTTTTTCCCCTGAGGCAATGGCTTTTTCCAGAAAAGCTATGTGGGATGAGATGACCCGTTTTTTGCTCCTCGGGGGGGCGTCCTCCCTCTAGGTCTTTGTCCCCCTTATCCCCCCCCCTCCAAATAGGCCCCCTCCTAACCGGGGTAGATGGCTCACTAAGGCAGCTCAGAAGAGCAATGCCAAATATCATCACATGGAATATAATTACCCAGAGGATGATGACGTTGTATCCCATGTTTCTATTGAAAAGGAGGAAGGGGAATTTTCCTCTAATGAGGAAGAAGGGGAACCTATTCCAAAGCCTCAATCTGCTAAGGAATAGGCTTTTAGATTCCTTAAACCAGAGGATCTTCATTATTTGTTTCATAAAACCCTTGCTGCCCTCCAAGTCCAGGGCACTCAAAAGGCAGTCAAGCCCAATCCCACACCACAGGATCAGGATGAAGGCTTAGATGTCTTTGATGAATTTTTTCCTCCTGTGGATCCTTTGGAAATAGCCTTTCCTTTTCCAGGTTTTTATGTCAGGAAGGTTAAAGCAGAGTGGGAAAGGCCCTTGATCTCAAAACCCTTCCCGGGTTCCACCATAAGGCTGTACCTTTTACATTCATGTGCCTTAGATTTATTACAGGTCCCCGTGATTGACGCGCCGGTGGCAGCTCTGCAATCAACAGGCGTAGTTTCAGAAGATGGTCACGGTACCTTGAGGGACAATTTGGATAAGAGAGCTGAATTTGCATTATGCAGGGCTCACGAGGCTAACGCTCTGGCAATTAGGGCTTCCTCTGCAGCTTCCACAGTATCTCGAGCGTCCATAGTCTGGATGCGCAGACTCAATCAGATGCTGCCTGAAAGCAATCGGGGACTACTGGAGGGAGCCAACAGATTACTCAAGGCAATCTCCCTTACGGCAGACGCCACCCTGGAGTCCATGGTTTTTTCTGCCAGGGCAACCTCTACAGCAGCAGCTGCACGACGCACTCTCTGGCTGAGAGCATGGCCAGCTGATTACCAATCTAAAGCTATGGTGTCGGCATATCCTTTCCAAGGGGACAAGCTTTTCGGGGACCCCTTGGAGAAAATCCTGGTGGAGACCCGAGACAAAAAAGAAGACACTGCCCAGAACCATCCGCACCGGAGATAAGAGACCCGGTGCAACATCTTCCTTTCGTCCCTATGGTTCTTCCTACCAATCTCGACCAGATACCAGACATTCTACCTGGACACAGAATAAACAGCCTTTTCGTAGAGGAGGATTCCACAGCACCAACAGACAAGACCAATGATCCCAAACCTTCCAAGGCGTGACTATGTGGACTTGGCTGTGGGAGGTCGCCTACTTCTCTTCAGTCAAAGATGGCTGACCTCCCAACCAGACTCCTGGACCATGGACATGGTGTCCATGGGCTACAAGATAGTCTTCAAATATCCACCACAGTCGCATTTCCTTTCCTCTCCGGTTCACAAAACCCCGATAAAAATGGAACAGAACACTTGGTGCGATAAGTCATCTACTTCACATACGGGCAGTAGAACCAGTGCCTCAGGAAGAGTAAGGGACAGGGGTGTACTCAATATTCTTTACAGTGCCAAAAAGAACAGGGATTGGAGGGCAATCCTCAATTTGAAGTTCTTAGATTTGTAGAGCTTAAGCACTTTTCTATGGAAACGCTTCGATCCATCGCGGAATCCCTTCAGGCGCAAGAGTTCCTAACGTCAGTAGACCTGACGGAAGCGTATCTTCACGTACCCCTTTTTTCCTCCACACAGAAGATTTCTTCATTTCTGCATTGGGGACACTCACCTGCAGTTCCGTGCACCCCCCTCTGGTCTGTCTACAGCTCCTCGAGTGTTCACAAAGGTCCGGGTACATCCCATGAGCATCCTTCATCAGCTTGGAATCCATGTGCATTCATACTTAGATGACCTCCTGATTCGTTCGGCGTTGGAGGCTCAAGCATTCAGAGATGTTACACAGACTATTCAACTCCTAGAGGGCTTTGGCTTCCTGGTCAACTAGACAAAGAGTCACTTAAGACACACGCAACGTCTAGAACACTTAGGAGTGATAATAGTCACGAGTTCTTGCAAGCTTCTTCTACCCTTACCCAAGGCGCAGAAGATCATGTCTACAGCAACCCAAGTCATCACAGCACGCATGTCATCTCTTTCCCTACTGGTTAAACTGATGGGCTTGATGGTTTCCACCTTCGACACCCAGCAATGAGGTTGTTTCCATTCCCAGCAACTGCAGAAGTTCCTACGGCCCTTCCAGAATATCATAGCCCTAAAAATGGACATGTCAATGAAGGTTCCACTACAGGTAAAATCAAGCCTACGCTGGTGGACCTTTCATCACAACTTAACTCAAGGAAGATTTTTCTGGATTCAGAACCAGGTCCAGATCTTCATGGACGCCAGCCTATCGGGCTGGGGGTCCGCCCTTCTTTTTCATCCGATTCAGGGGATGTGGTCGAGTGCAGAATCCAACTTACCCATCAATCTCCTGGAACTGCGGGCTATTCGATTGGCCCTAACTCACTTTTCACACAAGATACAAGACAAACATGTCATCATCAGGACGGACAATATTTCTGCCATGACTTACTTCAGCAAGCAAGGTGGTGTAAAATCCCCGAGACTGACCAAGGAAGCACATCTCCTCCTAACCTGGGCAGAAACTCATCTGTCTTCCCTTACCGCAACTCACATTCAAGGCTCAGCCAACATTCAAGCCGACAGGTTGAGCCGACAGACGATCCAGGAAGGAGAGTGGTCCCTACATCCAGAGATATTCCAGCTCATTTCATCGGAGTTGGGAACCCCGAAGGTGGATCTCTTCGCGTCAGCCACCAACACACAGCTAAAAAGATTCTTCATGAGATTCTTCCACCCAGAGGCAGAACAGACGGATGCACTACTGTCTCCATGGCCTCATGAGCTCCTGTACGCATTTCCTCCTCTTCCAGTACTTCCCAGACGTCTGAGAAGGATTCAACTCTTGCGGGCGGAAGTCATCCCGGTTGCCCCATACTGGCCATGTCAACCGTGGTTCACGTCTCTACTAGAGTTAGCAGTGTCTCCTCCTCTTCGACTGCCAGTCCGGGAAGATATACTCCTACAAGGTCCAATCAGACATCCCGACCCAGGATGGTTCCATTTGACCGCGTGGAGGTTGAAAGGCAGAAGTTTGTTAGATTAGGTTATCAAGAGTCGGTAATAAATACCATCTTAGATTCTAGGAAACCATCCACAACCAGGATTTATAACACCACATGGAAAGCCTTCGTCAGATGGGTCAAAAGAAAAAAAAAAAAAGAAGAAGATCGATCCTCTCCATCCACATTTACGCTCCGTCTTAGACTTTTTACAAGATGGCAGGACTCTGGACTAAAGGCCTCCACACTAAGAAGACAACTAGCGGCATTATCCACGATGCTTCCCCTATACAGGGGACAGGTAGTTTCCCAACATCCTCACATAAAGCAGTTCTTAAAGGGTGCTGCCTTCAAGGATCCCCCAATTTGTCACAGATTTCCCACGTGGCGTTTAAATTTGGTCCTTACCACACGGACAAGAACTCCATTCGAGCCCATACAGAGTATTTCGCTTAAATTTTTGAGACTGAAGACACTGTTTCTCGTGGCCATCACTTCAGGTAGAAGAATCTCTGAACTTGGAGCCCTTTCTGTCCGTTCAGATTTATGTGTCTTTCATAAGGACACCATGGTCCTACGCACGAATCCCTCTTTTTGTCCGAAGATTAACACCAAATTTCACAGATCTCAAGAGATTTATCTACCGTCCTTTGTTCCGAACCCCACACATCCAAAGGAATAGTCCTGGCATACCCTACATCCGGAGAACGGATTCAGTTAGGCGTACGGAAGCCTTGTTCATCAACATGTCTCCCCCTCACACTGGAAAAAAGATGTCCACACCGGCCATCAGTCGTTCAATTCGAATGTGCATCGCAGAGGCGTATACCACCATGCACCTTAAAGTGCCACAGGGAATCACGGCACACTCAGTACGCAGCGCTGCCACCAACGCAGCATTCCTCAACAGAGTATCTGTAGATGAAGTGTGCAGGGCGGCCACCTGGTCTTCCTTATCTACCTTCATAAGGCACTACAAAATCAATACCTATGCATCCACGGACGCTGCCTTCGGTCGTCGTATTCTGCAAACTATCCTGCAAGAGAATGACGATCCCCCACCCAAAACATAGGACCACTGCTCTGGGAGGTCCCACAAGATGGCCTCCACCTCAGAGGGAGAACGACCAGTGGTAACTTACCGTGAGGGGTCCTTCTCCTCTGAGGGTTGGAGGACATCTTGGCCCTCCTCGGATCGTCACGCACAGGTAGGGGCACACATACTGACTGAGAGAGAGGTGCATGGGTGATATTGATTATGGTCATCCTCATGGTACTGCACTTTGATTATCTATGAGAGAGTACCTTCTTAACTTTGTCTTCCTGTTTCTAACTGTTATATTTGAGTTTAGCTTTTTCTAGCTGTCGGAGTTACCGAAACTGAGTTGAGGGTGACTCCCACCACAGGAAACAGGAAGAAGATTTACTTAATCCTGCCTCCCTGGAGATAGGTGGGAATCACCCACAAGATGTCCTCCAACCCTCAGAGGAGAAGGACCCCTCACGGTAAGTTACCACTGGTCGTTTTGTTGTTGTGGTTTGTGATTTCAGCTGGGGTTACTCCTGTATCATATATCTAATCCCAAACTGGTCCCAGAATGTAGGCAAAAAAAAAAAGTGTTATGGGGCCATGTATAGTTAGGGAGACATATAGAGGAAGGGCTGTCCCAACTAAATATGTAAAATTTCCAGCAACTTTGAAGCCAGGGGCAGGGGGTGCTTCTCTGTTTTTCTGAAATTGTTGGGAAAATCGGAAAGTATTACATTATTCTGTCAATCCTAACTACTGACTTATCGATTTAACAACATATAAAGGCATCGTTTATAACTTAATAGGCCAATGAAATCATACTATTTGCCATTTTTATGTAATTTAAAAGTATAGATACCTTTGTTTTCTATGAGAAAAAACTGCAGGTAGATCCAAATATTTTCAAACTGCTGCATTCTGTTTTACCAGAGCACATATGTCTTTAATTTTGCTATTCTGGGAGGCAGGGGAAAAAACTGAAAGTAAAAAACAAATTCTGTAGTAAGCAAAATAAAGTGTATTTGAACAGAAACTGTTTACAGTGGAGCAGTCACAATAGATAGGACTGCCAGAATGCTTGAATATTATGCTAAACTTTACCACATTGAAAACAGTGGACTCTTTAATAATATGTTATCATTAAACACACTGTAACATATTGACTGCCAAAGTTTACATTTAAACATCCTTGAAAATGTTGTATATTTTTGCAGTATAAGAGGTTTTTTCCATGCTTTCTCAAAAAGGCGCTCAGACGGTTTGATCATGAAAACCCTTGCCTTAAGAAGCATTTTAATGCATTATGAAAGAGAAAGAGGAAGATGTAGAAGAGATTGGATTTATACCCCACCCTTCACTCGGAGTCTCAGAGGGGCTTACAGTCTCCTTCCCTTCCTCTTCCCGCAACAGACGCCCTGTGAGGACGGTGGGGCTGAGAGAGTTGTGAGAGAGCTGTGACTGGCCCAAGGTCACCCAGCTGGCGGCATGTGGAGGAACGGGCAATCAAATCTGGTCCTCCAGATTAGAGTCCGACCGCCACTCTTAACCACTATTCCAAACATATTTCCTTGGAGGTTTTTTCAGCATCCCTTCAAATTGTCAGTTTTTTCTGTTGGAAAAAATGGGTTTTTTTCCCTCTGGAAACCACAACAAAACCTGCAACCTTTCCTCCTGGTTGTTTTTAAACCCCTGAGACTTCACATCTCTAGTCCCAGTCCCTGAATCAGTGAAGAGAATGGGCTTTGACTTCCCCTTGGATGGCCGGCTGTTTGGCAGGAGCGCTGGGGAAGAAGGGGACCAGTTGAGGAGGGGGGGAAATGGTGGAACAGGGTCAGGTGGGAATTCCCTCTCTCACAGATTTTGTGGGCCCCTCGCTTATTGACATGCATACTGCAGCACATTTGTCATGGTTTTAAGAAGATTACAAGAAACTGTGAAGAGGTTAGGATTAGGTTTTGTGGCAGGAATAATTAGTAGATAATGTCATTGAAACCCTGAAGATTGAAAAATTAGTCTGACTGAAAAATGGGAAAATTTGTCAAAGTCCATCTATATGACTGCTTCTGCCTCGAGGGCATCCAATGAAGCTGACGGGCAGTAGGTTCAGGACGGACCAAAGGAAATACTACTTTACACAGAGGATGTAGTAATGAACATGGGAATGAACAACCTTAAAAGGGGGTTAGATAGACCCATGGAAGGTAGGTCTGTTAGTGGCTACTAGCCATGGTGACTAAAGGGAACCTCCATGTTCAGGGAAGGCTTTGGCCTCTATGCCTTGTTGTTGGCCCTCCAGAGGAACTAGTTGGCCACTGTGTGAGACAGGATGCTGGACTAGATGGATCGCTGGTCTGATCCAGCAGGGTTCTTTTTATGTTCTTCTCAGGGGAAGGTCTCAGCCTCTCTGCCCTGTTGCTGGCTCTCCAGAGGAACTGGCTGGCCACTGTGAGAAACAGAATACTGGACTAGATGGACCCTCACTGGTCTGATCCAGCAGGGTTCTTTTGATGTTCTTCTCAAGGGAAGATCTCGACCTCTTTGCCCTGTTGTTGGCCCTCCAGAGGAACTGGTTAGCCACTGTGTAAGACAGGATGCTGGACTAGATGGACTGCTGGTTTGATCCTGTGGGGTCTTCCTATGTTCTTATGAAGGCCTCGGCCTCTCTGCCTTGTTGCTGGCCCTCCAAGGGAACTGGTTGGCCTCCGTGTGAGACAGGATGCTGGATTAGGTGGACTATTGATCTGATCCACCAGGGCTCTTCTGATGTTCTTACCTCAGTGTTTAGCAAGAAATCAAACAATTTCTTGTTTAAAATTGTACCTGTATTTATCAGTTCACGGAGGACACTTCCTTGTTTTAAATAAGGCAGAGCTTATTATGCCATGAACCTCTCCAGTGATTAGTTTCTTCAAGATCCCTTTAGTAATCACAGTGAGCTCTTATTTATGTAGGGATGACCAGTTGGCTAGGGGAGATGGATTCTTAGCTAATAAATCGAACAGATTAAAATGGCGTGTTGCAGTCCAGTGCAGCCTGACAAGCACCGTCCTCATCACAGGCGGAGGGAGAACATTCCTGAATGCTTATCGGTGAGCTTTTTCCAACACAGCAAGGAATATTTTACCGGAGAAAGATTGCATTGCTATATTTAGCCACTGGCTATTGCCAAGGGAGAGCAGGGCGTGTTTAATACACACTTTTAAGCTGAAGGAAATACAGGCCGCTCCTCTGGCTTCAGTTAACCATGGCAGGAAGATTTTTTAAACTTCCTTTTTCTGTGAGTGTGTGTGTGTGCTGACATATAATATTACACATGACTAGTTTTCAAACATTTTTCTCCTGAGGCTATAAATGCATTTCTCAATCCTGAATTACATAATTTACATAAATGTGTTATTTATATCATCTTTCTTCGGCTCCTCTGTTTGCACGGATTCCCAAAGGGTTGTCTTGTTAGTCCGTTTCAGCCAAACAACGAGAGAGTCTTAAAGCATCATAAAGACTCAGACTTTGATGAAGGCAGAAATTTTTGTGAGCAAGAACCATCTTGCCTTGTGAAGGTTATATTGCCGTAGACAATGGGGGGGGGGTCCTTAAGGTATCACATGCCAGCTAAACTCCTCACCCAGCCATAGGTCTTGCTTGGGTGTCTTTTGGGCCAAGTGGTCTCTTTCAAATGTACATCAGTTTTATACAGTCCCCAATACTGGTGTCACTGGGTTCTAAGGCTGTATAGTCCTCCAGGCCACATAAGATGGCATCTTCAGTGGGGGGGGGGGGGGGAGGGGAGCTTTTTTTCCTGGACACCAGTTGCCTCACCCAAAGGCCTGGCAGAACAGCTCCGTTTTGCAGAAGCTAAGCAGGGCCCACATGGAGTCAGGCAATGGCCACCGGCATCCAAATGCCACTTGCCTTGAACACTCCTTACAGAGTCGCCTTAAGTCAGCTGTGACTTGACAACAACAAAAATTCCACCACACCACTTATGTTCTGAGCAGGCACTTGGGAGGGCTTCTGTTTTCCATCTTGAAGCCCAAGAGCTGACCATCCTAAACATCTACGAGGCATTTTTGAGAGTCAGGAGTCTGCCTTTGTACAAACACTTACCAACACCAGCCAAAGCATCACAAAATAGCAATTGCACACTTCACCAGCATGGATGTTAAGAAACACACTACCCCTCCCCCAAAGAAGGTGCCCCCATCCTCCCATTGTTTCCAAAGGACTAAAGTCAAACCAGAGAATCTCTGCAGTAAAAACTTGGGAAGGGGGCGTTTTTGCAAGCCCAGCAGAACCAGTGCAATGTACAGTGCCTAGCAAACCCAGTGCCAATGTACAGTGCCCAGCTGATGTCAAGCTCAGAAGCACAGTCCAAGCTGGGTAGGGCTTTGGAAGCCCAGCAGAGCTTGTGCAACATACAGTGTTCAGCAAACCTAGTGCCTTTTGTTAATAATATTAAGAAAGGTTTGCTACTATACTCCTCTCAGATACATTCCGTCACCAAGCAGGATAGGGTTGAGAAGGTCTTGAGAGCAAGAAGTGAAAATAAGGTGGGGAGGAGGGCATGGAAAAATCAGATAAAGGGAGACAGAAATGAATGAGAAAAGTGTGGAAAAGAGGGGGTGGAATTTAAGAGAGGGAAAGATTCTTCAAGTTCTGGCTGGGGAAAGGAAGAGAGAAAGGCTAGACTACTGGAGAAAATGACCTGCAGGCTGGCAATTA
This sequence comes from Lepidodactylus listeri, assembly GCA_029233225.1. Classification (NCBI taxonomy): domain Eukaryota; kingdom Metazoa; phylum Chordata; class Lepidosauria; order Squamata; family Gekkonidae; genus Lepidodactylus; species Lepidodactylus listeri. Next base: position 3,869,349 of record JARCFY010000021.1, on the reverse strand, counting down.
CTGTAGCAGCCAGTGTTCCCTCTAGGCTGAGTTAGTCTGAGCTAGCTCAGTTTTTTTTAGCCTCCAGCTCACACATTTTTGTCTTAGCTCAGGAAGGATGGCTCCAGGGCAAACTAATTTATGCAGTAGCCGAATCGCTCACTCACAACTTTAATGCCAATAGCTCACAAATTAGAATGTTTGCTCTCAGGACTCCACAGCTTAGAAGGAGTATTGGTAGCAGCTATCAGCTTACTGGCTTGGTTGTACAATCTGTTAAGCAAGTTTGCCTCAGTCCTGGAGAAAGGGAAGTCAAGCCGATCCAAAGCGCTTTTTGCTGTGCTCAGACATCCTGCGCCCCTGGTGGCTGCAGCCAGAACTGCATTTTTAAAAAATAAAAGGATAGACATTTGGCTGGACATAGCATGAAGGGCATTCAAGGGCCTTCCTCAAACTGTACCCAGGGCAGAGTGCCCCCACCCCCTGTCCTTGGTATGCCACTGCTTTCCATAAACTATGCAAAACTGAATTATTCAAGAGGGTTTACTATGTGGGCAAAATAGGGTAACACTCCACAAAATGTTTCACAAAGCTACTTGGACAAATTATTTGGGACTGTGGCCTGTACTGGTGGTCTGTACTGCCACAGTTTGCTGTAATTTGGATCCTACTATGTAATTTTGCATCATTAATGTGTCATGTTAACGCTTATGCTTTGCTTCAGTTCTGTTTGTTATACCTCTGGCTGGTTCTACGACCCAATTTCTGTTTCATTGTTTGTTGAATGTTCCATCCTGTTTATGGTATTGACTGCATAATTCCTCTAGAGTCCCAGTGACAAAGGCAGACTATAGATAACGTAAATAAACTAAAAATTACATCTGTGTCCCTTTTAGTTTGCAAATGAGGAAAGGAAGCTTGTCAGCGTGTGTTGCAAAGGCTTGTGAAAAGGCAAACAGTTTTGGGTTATGCCCCTCCCCCTTCTGATTTGAGCCACGCAGAACTGGTGGTGGGCTTCACGAAGGGTTGGTTTGCAGATGACGGCGGGCAGTTTGGCATCGGTATATTGATCTGATGAATTTTTAATAGGCCAGGTGGCAGAATTTGGCAAGCACTGTTTTGTTGATGAGATGTATTGCCAAGTGAAAGGTATAATATTAACTGTCATTATGACTATAGTTGTTCCTGAAGCCGGCAGATGAATGAGCAGTGAAAGTTTTCGCTCTTAATGGTTGGGGGTGAGGGTGGTATTGAATGAATGAAAGTAGCCCATTTATTGCCTGGTACTGCAAAGTCCCGTTATTGTGAAGCTTCAGACTGTTAGAAGGCCTCGCACTGGGGAAAAAGAAGGAATTTGAGACACCCTGTGAATGAGCTAAGAAGTTTCTTTAACTCTGAGCTGTATAGTAAAATAATATGTCATTGTAGTTAAAGTTTAAAATGCTTCTGATAGAGTGAGATACTTTAGCAAACAGGCCGATTTGTAGAATGTTGGTGTGATGTGTTGCTGTCCAGGTGGTGTTAGCTTCAAGCCAGAATCTGTCAGCCGTATTGATATTTTGAGATTTCCAGCTGCCTTTTCAGAGCTCCCTGTGGGGCTCCCTCCATCTTGTAGTCCAGGGGTGGCCAACCTGTGGCTCGGGAGCCGTATGCGGCTCTTTCACACATATTATGTGGCTCCTGGCAGGGCAGCTGGGGAAGCTAAATATCATTAGAAAACAAATATCATTGGACAAATAAATACCATTATCAATATCTGCTTTTACCCCTTTTGTTATTATTTTTGGCAGTCCCATTTAATGTTGATAAGAGGCAAATCTGCATATTTCCCAATAAAAACACGTAATGTTTGTTCATGTCGTGCGGCTCTCAAACATCTGATGTTTATTCTATGTGGCTCTTACGTTAAGCAAGTTTGGCCACCCCTGTTGTAGTCCTTAAGACTTCTATTTTCAGCTCTGTGCCAAATGTCATTTTTGTAAAATGTCCATTCCTTGTGCACCTTGCTCCTGCATTTTGGAAAGTTTCTTTCAAAACAGCCTTCTGTTTCTTTGGAAAATTGCGAGTATCTCTCAAAGAAAGATGCTCTTTCATACAGTTTCTTCTTGATGATAGACAGAAACGTAGCTCCGGCCTTAAGTCTCCATGAATTTTCTCATGTGCCTTGGTGACTCTCACAAATGCCCTGGCGTTTCTCTGAATTAATAGACAAGGTGAGCCTTCTGTCTATCGAATGGATGTTCTGGGATGCTGTTTGTTTGTGCGTGTCCACTTAAATCTGCCTTCTTTTCCCACAGCGTCAGACAACAGCCAGCGGTTTCGAGAGACCTGCTTTGCGTTTGCCCTCACACCGCAGCAAGTGCAGCAGATCAGCAGTTCCATGTAAGTGGCCGAGGTCTTTAAACACCTTTCAGTGCAGTAGATCTCTCTGTCTCTCGCTCTGCATAGATTTTTTCCCTTATATTTACGACGCATCTCTGTGTGTGGTGACTGTTAAGCCTTCTTAAGAGGCATGCAGTGAGGGTGCAGTCAGGGAAGGCAGGGAAAGTGGCAGGAGCTCCGGGAAGGCTGTTGATATGACACGGGAAGGGAGTATAGACAGGTGAGTCGCATTCCTGGCTTTGGCTGCCTGTGTTGTGCCCTGAGCTTCCCCTCATAAAGCAGTGCGCAGAAGAAGTTGAGAACTGCATTATCTCTCTCTGGAGCTCTGAGCTGACTGCTGCGTGGAAGCACTAATAACGCCTGGCAGTCACATAATTGGCACGTGAATACATGAGGCTGCCTTCTACTGAACCAGAGCTTTGGCTCAGCACGGCCAGTATTGTCTGCTCAGACTGGCAGCCTCTCTCCAGCGGCTCAGGTAGACGCCTCTCACTTCTGGTCCTTTTCAGCTGGAGATGCCGGGGATTGTACCGGAGGCCTTCTGCTTGCTAAGCGGATGTTCTTCCATTGAGCCACAGCCCCTCTCCCCTCCAAGCTGGTCAAAGTGGGACAAGTCACAGGAAGCAGTCATGACTTGTCTGCAAACAGGCTTGTCTGCTTGGATCTTACCACAGACCCATCTCCTCCAGCATCCCATTCCGCCCGCCAGATGCCTGTGCACCAAGGCCTTGTCCTCCCCCTGCAGCTTGTCCTCAACATCTGCCTCTGAACAGTGCTAATGTGAAGGGTCAAACTAGGAGATTGGGAGCGTGAACAGAACGGACTGCACCGAGTGGCAGACGGGTACAGTCCCTGACTAGGCTGGTCTGTTCTCGAAATGTGTTTAGGTTTGGGCAGTGTGTTGACACCGGTTGGCACTCGTCTGTTGGACTTAGTAGGCTTCACATGTTCAAGTTCTGTTTTTTTCTAATGTACCAACTGTAATCAGTGTCTTATGTCTTTGCCAGGGACATTTCTGGAACCAAGTGTGACTTCACTGTGCAGGTCCAGCTGAGGTACAGTTAACTCTGCAGTCCAGTGTTACTTGAAACGAGTTCTGTAACAAGCAAAGCTGAATTTTGCAGCATGTTGAGAATATTTGGGGGGGGGGGCGTGCACGTGCTTTCTTTGCATATTTTTGTTCTGCCTGGGAAGGAACAAGGAAGGGAGAGAAATGGAAGAGGGGAAACTGCCTGTGGCAGACTAGTCAACTGCTGCTCTGATTGATCCTGTCCTTGTTTCTGGATGTCGGGCTTGTGTGTTTTTGCATCTACCTGCACTCATGTACCAAGGAGGGACTGCGCTTTTGAGCGGGTTGGATGAGCCAGTGCCTGGTCTTGGATGGGTTCTGTGTGAAGCCCCCAGGGTGGCTTGCCTCGTGTTGTGGTTAGGAGTGTCAGACTAGGATCTTGGAGGCCCAGGTTCAAATCCCCGCTCTGTCACGGGAGCTCTCTGACCTTGGGGCCAGTCTCCCTCTCAGCTGAACCTATCTCATAGGGTGGTTGATGGGATCAAATGGGGGAGGGGATGGTGGTGAACACACATGAAGCTGCCTGATACTGAATCAGACCATCTGTCCATCAAGTTCAGTATTAGTTGTGGATTTTCCAGACTGTCTGGCCGTGCTTGTGGCATTGTAGTACCTGACGTTTCGCCAGCAGCTGTGACTAACATCCTCAGAGGTATAGCACAGAAAGACGGAGTACTCTCTGTGTCAATGTGAGAAGAAGAAAAATGGTAGGCAGGTAATTTATATCTACTCAGGAAGGTGGGGTAGGGCTGAGTCATTATCTTGTAGGAGTTTCCCAGGCTGTGACACGTTAGTAGAGGAGCTTTCCAGAGGAGGTTCTTTCTTTCCAAGATGCTGAAATGCTGGACAACACATCCAATTACCATGTCAGATTACATAGGGAAGCCATTGAAATTGAAAAACATAAACCCGATTTCAATAGGAAAGAAGAGAGTTTAAAAATAAATCGGGCATGGTTTCCAGTCCTGAAACACACAAAATGCTCTACATCTTACAACAGCGCTACGTATAAGATTAGAATTTCAACAGCCAATCCATATGCAAAAGAACCTCCGAGGAAAACTCCTCCATGCATGTAAAACATGTTCTGCATGTAAAACAGGGGCTCTTCCACTGAGCCACGGCCCCTCCATTGGTATAAGTTGCTCTGGGTGCCTATTGGGGAGAAGGAAAGTGGGATATAAATAAAATTAGTCGCTCAGGAGTCGGACACGTTCCTCCACTTTCAAGCCCCTGATTCACTTTTGCTTTTCTCTCCAACTCCTCCTTCCCAGGATAGACTGACTGATTTAAATCAGCAATTAAGCTCATCAAGAAAAAGAGGCTGATTTAAATCAAAAGGGTCCCACTCACTATTTAGATACTTCTGCAGTGAAAGTGCGTGCTGATTGGTTGGTTGGTTGCTGTGCCCACAAGCCATTATAACAACCTCAAAGCAAGAGACTGGGCAAAAATACGAGCTTTACCCTCCTCTTCCTCCCTTGGTTTTTCAACCACAGATTTATTCATAGGCTGTAATTAAATTTTCGTGGGGCATGTAATCACTTTGGTTTTTTGTGATTTGAGAAATGTTTTGCACATGCTTATGGGTCTCTCCCTCTTGCATAACTTGAAGCCTTCCCTTCCCGTCCCCTCCCATCCCTTCCCTTCCCTTCCTGTATCCTGGCCCCACAGGTGGACCTCCTGAGGGCACCTGGTATTTTTGGCCACTGTGTGACAGAGTGTTGTGTTTGCTGTTGCCATCTGAAATGGCCACTTGTGATTTTTAACCAAATTGTTAAGCTTATTTTAATTCAGTTTTATACTGTTGTGTATGTTGTCCCCTGCCCTGAGCCCTGTTTACCAGGAAGGGTGGGTTATAAATAAATAAAATAATTATCTTGTGTGTACAAGGATTTCTGCTGTGGTCGCTGGCAGTTTGCCCTCCCTAATTCCAGACTTTGAAATATTGAGTTTGGTGTACGCCATACTAATTTAGCTAGATTCACGTCCAGTAGTACCTTAGAGACCCAACATGGTTTTTGGATATAAGCTTTCAGTTGATGAGGGGAACATTGACTCTTGGAAGTTTTAACTGTTTTATGTATTCTATTAATATTGTAAGCTGCGTTGAGCTCTGTAAAGAAGATAGACAGCTAATAAATATTTTTAATAAAATAAATATCATGGCCATCTTGTTTGTCTCTAAGGTGTTCCTGGACTTGATTTGTTGCAGACCAACATGGCTACTCCTCTGAAACTTAACTTTGCAAATGATTGCTAAATTAGTAAAATTTACATAGATGCCCCAGGCTTGCATAATTAAAGTACCATGGTTTGTCTTATTTAAAACTTTTCTTGGCCACCTTTCCATCCAACTTTGGGTCCCCATTGTGGTATTTATTTACTCGAGTTTATTTTGGTTTATTAACTTTAGTCAGCCTTGTGTGTGTGTGTATTTGTTTTTTGGAAGTATAATATGAGTGATCTTGAATGCCAGAATTTTTGTCTGTCCCAATGGTTGGCCATCCATTGTCCGTTGTTTATGGTCCACTTGGAAAACAATCTGCTTCAAGATAGCCATGTGTCATTTGAGATTCCTAAAGGACTTACACAGAATTTCATACCCAGTGTGACTAAATTTGTGTTGTCTTCTTTAGGTTTTGCTTATCCGAAACCAGCTGCCCGCAGGAAGATCATTTCCCACCAAATCTTTGTGTGAAAGTTAATGGGAAACCATGTAGCTTACCTGTGAGTATCTCCAGGAATATGAACGTGCTCTCCTCTAAGCATGCTGGCCCCCAATACGTTTTGGGACATCAGCATTATTGCCAGGGGGCTCAGTTGAATCATCTGCTCAAACCAGTGTCTGATTTGTACAAAGATGGAATCATAGAATCATAGAGTTGGAAGGGGCCATACAGACCACCTAGCCCAATGCAGGACCGGCCTAAAGCATCTCTGACAAATATTCATCCAGCCTCTTCTTGAAACTGCCAGTGAAGGGGAGCTCACCACCTCCCTAGGTAGCTGATTCCACCTTTGAACCACTCTGACTGTGAAAAAGTTTTCCCTAATATCCAGCCGATACCTTTCTGCATGTAATTTAAATCCGTTGCTTCGGGTCCTCTCCTCTGCTGCCAACTGGAACGGCTCCCTTTCCTCCTTCCAATGACAGCCTGTCAGATATTTCAAGAGAGCAATCCTATCGTTTCCCCCCTCAATCTCTTCTTCTCCAGACTAAACATTCCCAAGGCCCTCAGCCTTTCTTCGTAGGGCTCAGTCTCCAGACCCCCGATCTTCCTCGTCGCTCTCCTCTGCACCCTCTCGATTTTGTCCACCTCCTTTTTGAAGAGAGGCCTCCAGAACGGCACACAGTACTCATAGAATAGATGTCATGCAGAAAGGGGTAAACGCGCTCCACTCTGGCTTCCACTTACAATTTTCACCTGCTGTTTGTGCCTTCTTTGTCATTGGAAATTTTTAAGTATCAACTGGATACCTACTTGCTGGGGGTATTATATCTGTAGTTCCTGGAGGAGGGTAGACTAGATGATCTTGGAGGTCCATTCCAACTCGGAGATTAAATAAATAAATTCCTAGTCTGCCTTTACCTGTACTTGGCCATGGGACAAGTGCCAGGTCTTGCTAGGGACTTGGAAACCATAAATTTGTTTTCTCTTCCACTGCCTTTTACCCTCTCTGGGAGGGAAAAAAGAGGGTGCTGGGAGGGAGACTTTCTATCCCTGGTGTGGAAATGGAGAGATGCTGAGCCTCAGCCTCGTTCAGGTTTCTTTATCGCAGCATTGGTGCCTTATTCACAAAAAAAGAAGCAAGCGCTCGCTTTGGACAAACTGAATGGCAAAAGATTAAAAGGCGCTTTTCGCGTCCAGTGTGGCTGTAACGGTGACTTGTGTTGACGTTCCAGGGCTATCTGCCGCCAACCAAAAACGGGGTTGAACCAAAGCGGCCCAGCAGACCAATCAACATCACCTCCCTCGTGCGGCTCTCCACGACGGTACCAAACACAATCATCGTCTCGTGGACTGCAGAAATAGGAAGGGTGAGTAACGGGCCGGTTTCCTCAAAGGGTTGGGTGGCAAGAAGAAGACGAGCAAATGAAGCAGTGTGAATGTAAGACAGATGTGCTGTTGAGACCGGGGGGGGGGCGTGCAGTAAAATGGGGGGGGATCGGTAGTTCCATCAGAAGCAGGGGTCATTTGGGACTGGAGCGAGGTAGAGCGGTGCTCCGCCAGCCTAGGAGTGGGCACTAGGGCAGCCACGGGCCGAATCAGATTCTCTTATCTGATTTGGCCCACTGCTGAATTGCCGCCAAAATTCGGTGGCGGCTTAAAAAGCAGCTGGAGGGGAGGGGGGTTGAGAGAGAGGCTCCAAACTTACAGGGTAGCTGCTGGAGCCTTTCCCCCAAATACCCACCAGGTTTCAAGAAGATTGGACCAGGGGGTCCGATTCTAACGGGCCCCCAAACAGGTTGCCCCCATTCCCTCCATTGTTCTCTATGGTGGGAAAAAAGTAACGTTTTTTCCCACCATAGAGAACAATGGAGGGGATGGGGCAATCTGTTCGGGGGCCTGTAGAATTGGACCCCATGGTCCAATCTTCTTGAAACTTGGTGGGTATTTTGGGGGGAGACTCCAGCAGCTACCCTGCAAGTTTGGAGCCTCTCCCTCAAACCCCCTCTCCTCCAGCCCCTCATATACCCTATGAGTTTTTGCCATTGACTTCAATGGCCCATAGGGTATAATGGGGCTGAAACTGACATTCGGCCAGTGAAATGACTCCCGAATCCACTTGCATTGCAGAAACTGACATGCGGGGGTTATTCGGCAGCCGGAACAGATGCCGCCTAGGCCAAAAAAAATTTATTTGCACACCCCTCGTGGGCACAAATGGCAGTGGTGGCAAGCCCCTCCCCCAGCTCCCAGCGGTCCTGTGGAGGAAGTGAAGCGAGCAGGGGGTTAAAGTTTAAACCCCTTCTGTTTAGAGTTGCACGGCGGAGGCATCACAATCTTCCCATTGTGTTCTATGGGGCCCTTCTTGCTTTGCTCCCCCCCCACCCCACCCCGCCTGCCTTGGCAGGCCAGCTGGGGAAGGAAACGGGAGGCTTTTGAAGATGCCCCCCCCCCCCCTGGCTTCCCTTTCTGACACACTTCCGGTGATGTTAGGGGGCGTGGCATATGCTAATGAGTTATGCTAATATGTATGCTAATGAGCCCCTGCACCTCTTTTTCTACGAAATGACCCCTGGTCGGAAGGGTGTGCGTTTTTGTAATCATGACCTTAACCGCCCTAGCTAGAATCACGATTGCTCAAAAATGGAAAGACAAAGCTGTGCCCTCCTTGATAAACTAGCAAAACAAACTCTGGGAGCATTTCCTTCTAGGGAAAATCTCCTCACAAAATGCTGCAATTGCCATGGAATCTCGTCAGCAAACATTTGAAAAAGTTTGGTTTCCTGTGGTCAGCTATTTAGCTGAAGGGGGGGGGGGGGCTGTTCCAGATAACCATTCTTATCAGAAGCGCCTGTATTTCTGATGCCTTCATATTCATTTTAGAGGTTTTAGTTGGGTGTACTGTATTTATGTTGAAAACTATTTTTAAAATAGTTTTATCAGTTTTTTAAAAAGAGAGATAGAAGGAGATGCTTTTTTGCAGTGATCCTTCTGTGGCGTTTCACTTCTGGCCAACCAGTTGTGGTGGGAAGAGCCGCCAGAGTCTCTTTGTACCTTTTGCTCCCGTCCGTGACTGTATCTTAGGTATCTTTGGTATTTTATTCCCTGCTTTTTCCCCCCCAACGGGGAACCCAAAGTAGCTTACATTGTTCTGCTGCCTGAAAGCATTTCTGTGGACCAGTGTCTTATTTTATTTTATTTTAAACATTCATTTGCCCCCTTTCTACCTTGGTAGAACTCAAGGCAATTTACAGTATAAACAATGATAAAAACCCACCTAAGAGACCACAATTTTAAAACCCCAATTAGGACTGCTAGTAAGTGAAGACTAAATTAGTCAAATGCAGTCCTAAATGAAACTGTCTTCAGCCACCTCCTGAAGATCGACAGTGGAAGGAGTCAGGCTCACTTCCCTGGGGAGGTTGCCCCGGAGTTGCAGGGCTGCCGCCAAAAAGGCCCTCTCTCTTGTGACTAAGCTTCTTTGATTGGTGGGACGATCATGAGGGCCTCTCCCTGTGATCTTAATTCCCAGGCAGGAATGTGTGGGAGAAGAAGACAGTCCTTTGGATACTCCGGTCCCAGGCCATGTAGGGCAGGAGTGTCAGACATAAGGCCCGGGTGTCAGAGTCCCACAGCAATCAGGCCCAACAGCGTTCCTTCAGAAGGATCAAGTTTATTGAGTTCAGTAAAGGCAGGTCACCTGTGCACACATTCTGTGTTTGGACTAACTCTAGGGGCAGGAGAGGGGAAGATACACAGGTTTCAAAGAGGGGCCCCCGATGGATCCGAGCCAGCCAAAGGGAGCAGTGAAACTAAGGGGTTCACATTCCCAGGGAAGCAAAGGGAGCTAGGTACCAAGGTCACAAGCCAGGCTACAAGACAAGGCACTCTGAAGGAAATGGAAGTTAACATCCCAGTACAAGGAGGAGTTCACCCAACAGCCTCCTGCCTCCCCCACACCAACTATGGCAGCGCAGCTGACACCGGTTGCCAGAACCGGCCCATCCAGGGCTCTCATGCAGCCCACGAGCAACTGATGCAAGGGATGGAGTGCGGGGGGGGGGGGGGGGATGAGCAGAGCCACTCCATTGTGGCTTCAGCACAGCAGAACAACCTCATCTGCCGTAGTCGAGCATTGTGGGAGCCTCTGCCCAGCACAGCACCACGGGCTCTCCAGTCCGCCTCTGTGGGTTTTCCTCTGTACCTCCCCTCCCAGCCCAGGGGGCCTTGCAGTGAGGAGACACCAACTTGGAGCTTACCAGCTGCTGTCCTTTATGCAGTTTCTGTCTCCGGTACCTGGCATTCGTTTTATGGCAGACATGGCCCAGCCTGTCAAAGTGACATTTATGTCAGATGCGGCCCTCGTAACAAATGAGTTTGACACCTCTGATGTAGGGTGTTAAAGGTCAAAAGCAACACCTTGAATTGCGGTAGGTAGCTGGTCAGTAGCCAGTGTAATTTCTGCACTGTTGGGGGGTGGGTCACACACGGCCAGTAGCTGATCCCTTGATGCTTCTGGTGAGGAAACCTACTTGTAAATCTGCTAACAAAAGTGAGGGAAAGTGAGAATATGAGAGGTCAAAACAACTGAGTGGGAGGGGGTGTGAGGGCTGGTGTTCTAATTTCGGTCACGCGCGCAAGTCCTGGAAGAAGTTGTCCAGATGCCTTTGCCTGACTCCATGACATTTGCAGCCCCATGATGGACTGGAAGGGTGGTTGACAGTGATAGAGAGCATCCTCTAATGCTGGTGGTTAAGGTGCCGGATTCGGATGTGGAGGAGCCAGGAAACTTGCCATGGAAGCTCGCTGGGTGACCTTGGGCCACTCACACGCTCTCAGCCTAACCCACCTCACAGAGTGGTTGTGAGGACAATTTGGAGGAGAGGGAGAGCGATGGAAGCCGCTTTGGGTCCCGAGGCATAGATGAAGTAAACAAGTTCACATAACTATATCCCTAGAGGAAAATCAAGAGCATTACACATTCATTCCCAAAATGATGTATCCTAATTCTGCCAACAGCAAAGTTTTTGGTACCTTGATGCTTAATCTTCTGAGTGCCACAAGATGGTTGTATTTGCTGTGGCAGAACCACTCAGATTCCTCTGTGCAGCTGATGGGCAGTAGGTTCAGGATGGCCAAAAGGAAATACCACTTTACGCAGAGAGTGATTAAAATGTGGAATTCACTGCCAGAAGATGTCATGACGGCCACAGGAATAAACAGCTTTAGAAGTGGATTAGGTAGATTTCATAGAGGGTGAGTGGCATGGGAATGGCAGCCAAAGCTGACAGTGAGTCTGTCAATGGCTACTAGCCGCTTATCATTTATCATTATACTAGCTACTAGCAGCTTATTATTATAATATTATTTATAATAAATAATTATTTATAATAAATAAATAAATAGCCATGGTGGGCGAGGGAAACCTCCATGTCTAGAGGCACTAATCCTCTGAATCCCAGAGCCAGGAGGCAACATGAGGGGAAGGCCTTGGCCCCTGTGTCCTGTTGCTGGCCCTCCAGAGGAACTGGTTGGCCACTGTGTGAGATAGGATGCTGGACTAGATGGACCCTCACTGGTCTGATCCAGCAGGCCTCTTCTTACACTAGAACACTACACCTGTGCAGAGCAAAGCTCGGAACATAGCCGGCAACATGTTCATTAATAATTCATAGTTAACAAAACACCTAGTGTAACTGTAAAATTGCCAATCTCTTAACCAGTTTTGCTTTCTTTCAAAATTTTAAACTGTTTGTGGGAAAATAGACTTGTTTTCCTCTTGATGAATTGGTTCTTTTAATGTCAGCGGCAGCACATGAGTATAATTAGTATTAATGAACTTTTTTTAGTATGATTTTAAGCAGTCTCCTATTCTGTTGAAAACCACTTATACCCCACTTGTCCGTCCTGCAAATCTCTAATCTCAGCAGTTTAAAACCACTTGGCTTTCCAAAGGCTCTCTTTAAGAGGGCCACCTTCAGCAGTTCATAGAGCGCCATTAAGGATGGGGCTAGGCCAGGTTCTCTAAGGAGGGCATTCCAAAGGTGGGCAACTGGGATCAAGGAGACCCTCCTGTTGCTCCCGTCGCAATTTAGACAGCTGTGGTTGCAGGAGTGGGGACTCTAAATTAATAGCTGCCATGCCCAGCGCTATATGGGAGGGGACAGTCCTTGAGATACTGGACTCAAAGCACTTGGGACTTTATAAGTAACAACCAGCACTTCAGATTCAGCCTGGACAAAGAACAGGGGTAGCTTCTTCTGGCAGCTTGCTCCTGCTGATGACATGTCAGCCATGTTTGGGGCTAGCTGCAGTTTCCTAGGGAATTTTATCTATGGCTTTAAAAAATAAATCATTGCATTGTTGCCTGATGATCCAAGAGGCCCGTGGGCCAAGCTGATCCTACCTTTTCTGTCTCCTTTCCAGAATTATTCTATGGCTGTCTACCTTGTAAAACAGCTGTCTTCTACAGTGCTGCTGCAGAGACTACGAGCAAAAGGCATAAGGAATCCGGATCATTCTAGAGCGTTAAGTATGTCTACCACGCGCAGATTCCTACTGATAAAAAAGGAGAAGAGTTGTGTTGTTAACTGAACATCGTACAGACAGACCGACCGACCAGGGTTGCTTTCCTAACAACTGGCAACTCCCATTGTACTGGGAACCGAGATGTAAATTCTTGACTGCAATAAGAGATCAATTGCAAAAATTTTCTGACATCGATAAATTAATATTTCTGCTGTCAGATGCAGACCCTACAGTTTCCTACTCTTTGCCTTAGCGACTAGTAAAATCAGGGCCAAGAACGCAGAAAAATGAAATTGAACTGTAAAGAGGCAATGTTTGAGGCTGTATGGGTATCTGTATTTAAGATTTTAATGAATTTAAATACTGAATGTGCAGACTTTTAGGGGTTGTTATAATTCAAATCTAATTCAAATTCCAGTGCTATAAGTTGTCTAATTTGTACATTGTTTTATATTGTAATGGCTACACCATACATTTCACTATCACCATCACTGGCAACACGGCTGCTGCTCTTACGTGCGATGAGGACTTGAAACGCGAAGGGTTTCTAGAGCAAGAGACCAGCTGCGCTTGTTCTCAGCTCTGGGGAAGCTCCTGGAGAGTTGTGCTGCTGTAGGTTTTATGGGGCTGAACCCTGTAACTTCTTGGCAGAGTGAGAAACTGCACCTGCCTGTGAGGGCTCTGGAACTGCAGTCCAGGTGTTCTGGGGACCAGGTGTGGATGAGTGCGCTTCTAAAGCCTTCCTTGTCTACCCCTTCCTCTCCCTTCCCAGATGTTCCCTTTTTCTGTTTTTGGCCTCTCTTACTCCTCACAATGGAGGAGCTTGTGGTTGTGTCCTTCTTTGGCTGCCCGCTTAGTTCTTGGTTGGTTACCCACAAGGAATGATTGGCACAAATGCCTGGCGTCTTTCTGCCCACATTGTCTGCCCCCTCCTAACAACTGAAGTTTTCCATTATTGGGAACTCTTACAAACCTTGTTCTGTAGTCTGCTTGACTTGCTGCTATATGTCTATTCACAGCACTTCTGTTTTTTGCTTCTTTGCTTCCCTATCACAGTCAAAGAAAAATTAACAGCTGATCCCGACAGTGAAATAGCGACGACCAGTCTGAGAGTTTCTCTTCTGTGTCCAGTAAGTGTAACTTCCCTGAAGTGACTTCCCTGTAATGTGGGTTAATTTCTGTATCGGTGCCAAACTTGAAAAAGAGAGTTGGAAGATATGCAGTGAATGGGGGTAAACAGTATGAAGCCAGAGGCACACAATGGATATCAAAGCGCTGTGCGGTTGTTCGTTTGATGTGTAACATGAGAACTGCTCCAATTGTTTGAAGACTTCTTGTCTTGTTGTAGGCCTGGCTATGGGCAGTGGGCAGTTTTGGAAACTTAGTTGTATGGAGCGGGCATTTGTTGTCTACCTGTGATACTGATTGTGGAGGAGAATCTTGGGAGATGCCCTTTTTTGGGGCCTTCAGTGGCCGCTCTACCATGCCTGCCCACCCTCACCCCCCATTCTTGATGGCAGTCTACTCCTAAATTTCTGACAATTGCACAGTGGGTTCTAATAGAGTTCCTAACAATCCAAGAGCCTGAAGGTGGCTTTGTTGTTTTGAAAACATACTCTGAGCCTGTAAGCTCTTAAGAACCCTGCCTGTCCCCAGAACAAGTGAAGGGCCAAGTTCTGGGCAGGAATTTGTGACTGGCGACATCATCTTGTGACAATACAGAATAATCAGTATGAAGGACGGCTGCGGATCTTTTCCATGTGTGGCTGTTTCTCATGTTCCTGATACCGTAGATTTTTCTCTGGAGCTCAGGTAGAAACCTTTTCTTTTATAAGTACAAGAAGAAGAAGAAGAAGAAGAAGAAGAAGAAGAGATTGGATTTATATCCCACCCTTCACTCACTTAAGAGTCTCAGAGCGGCTTACAAACTCCTTTTCCCTCCCCCTCCCCACAACAGGCACCCTGTGAGGTAGGTGGGGCTGAGAGAGCTCTTTCCCAAGCTGTCCTTGGGAACAGAGCTGGTACAGCTGGTACAGAGCTATGGCTTGCCCAAGGTCATCCAGCCAGGTTCAAGTGGAGGAGTGGGGAATCAAACCCGGTTCTCCCAGATTAGAGTCCGCGCACTTAACCACTACACCAGACTGGCTCTCTGAATTCTCTCAGAATCCAGGAGGAAAGCATTTGCAGCCCAAACAGCGAAAAGGAAACAAAGAGGGTGTAAGATAGTGCTTTTTAAGGAGAGGCCCCTGTGAGATTTTTCATTTTGTTTTCCAGGCTCACCTGTTTTTTCTTTTGTCCCTCTGTGAATAGCCTCACAATGTAGATATGCAGGAGGGCTCAGTTGTTTGTGTTTGTCAAACATACCCGTCCATAATGTCACAGAAGTATAGAGCCTGAAGGTACTCCAAGGGTCATCTAGTCCAACCTCCTGTGCAGTGCAGAAAATTCATGACTGGGCCTCCCCCTCCTCCTCTGTGCCTAGAGGAGAGCAAAACAACAACAACTCCAGGATCCCTGGACCAGTCTGGCCATCCCTGACCCCAAAGTGGGCATGTAAGAAAGAGCCGTGACAGCTGAGCACTGGCTCATCCCTTCTTGCCGTCCCGCTCACAATCTGCCTCAGCTCCTAGTGAGTCACAGACTCGGCATCAGTGGTGAGGGCAGATGCATGAACGTTAAAACAGCCCTAACTCTAAGGAAGGCTCCAGGTCCCATCGGTTTGAAACTTTTTCTTGCTTTTTACCAGGGTGTTACATGCACTTGTGGGTCGCTTTGTGCTTTCTCCCGTCTTCCGGGTCCCGAACAGCAAAGGTCTCGCTGTAGTCTTGCTTCCTCCTCCTAATACTTGTCATTTAGACAAAGAGTCCAAGTGACACGGGGGAAATGCTGGCCTGCGTTCTGGAAGAGAGGAGTTCAGAGCAGAGAGGAAACGGGATTGGGGCGAGTGGAGGGATGAAAGTCAGCGGCAGGGCTTGCCAAAGAGGGCTTCCCATACATTGCCCTCTGCTGTTGGGTGGTCTCTTAGAGCGGCTGTTTGGTGCTGTCTTGTTGGTAGTTTCACTTGGGAGCAGACATGGATGTGGGGGCATGCGAACTGGTGAGCCTTGTGCAAAATTTAGCGACGGTAATCCTAGGAGTTGGCCCATTTCCAGAAGGAGTTACTCTCTGACTTGGCAAATTCGAGGAAACCTGTGAGCGGAGAGGCTCTCAAAGTGGCTCTGCAGCTTATGGGTTTTGCCATAAGGCTGAGATCTGAAGCACCGTTCCCACTGAAGCCTTGATTGCACCAGCTGGCAAGGCGGTGCGACAAGAGGTGCTGTGAACATTTCAGAGGATGCAATTAGCATTTAGACAGAGCTTGTTTCCAGAGACACCCCCCCCTTTTTTTTTGTCAAGTCGAGCCTCTTAATTGATTACCTGGAAAATTTGCTTGCCGTTTAGGATGAGAGCAGCATCATGAGCATTTTATATCTGTGCAGTGGCAGCTCCCTTGACACTTGGCTGGGCACGTGGTTGATTACTGCAGATTACCAAGGAGTTCAGATCCCTGCCTTGCCGTGGCTTGCCGGCTACCCTGGGGTTTCATACGGTTGTAAGGATAAAACAGCCTTTTGTGTCACCCTGAACGCCTTGGAGGAAGGGGAGGATTAAAAACATACCACAGTGTCAAAATTAACAACTGGGGGTGTGCCTTTGGCATAAACCGAGCCGAAAA
The DNA here is from genome assembly GCA_029233225.1 of Lepidodactylus listeri. Taxonomy (NCBI): domain Eukaryota; kingdom Metazoa; phylum Chordata; class Lepidosauria; order Squamata; family Gekkonidae; genus Lepidodactylus; species Lepidodactylus listeri. Next base: position 3,853,004 of record JARCFY010000021.1, on the reverse strand, counting down.
AACACCCCAAAAATACCGTACTCCTTTTTTGGGGCTTTTATTCGGGTATATCCAGCTATACCGAATGACTGGTGGGCTCCTCTTGCAGCTCAATTTAAACCGATTGGCTGTGCAGATTGTTAAAAATGCTGTTTCGGCAGCAGCTTGCCACCATGACACAAGGATCTGCACTGCCTGACTGAAGGCAAACTGCAGGAGCAGTTTTTGTGACTGGTTTTGCCTCCCGTGGCAGCCGTTTTGTGGCTTTGCCCACCATGTTTTCAGAATTCCAAAGGCATGGGACCTCTGGGATAAGCGTTGTACTGTGCTGAAAATGACAGCCAGAGTACAGGACTAAAAGGTGTTCTTAATGGCCGAACGCAAAGGTCAGCTTTAGTTTCAGCACAGAGGGTAGCCACTGGCCACTTTGGATGGGAGGGAAGCTGCCGAGCTCGGAGCTTGGAAGGAAACTGACCACAGCTGTCGTAGGTATAGAAGTGTGCCCTCTTGGGAAATATAGAAACAGAGCAAAACGGAAAGGGCTGCCTGCCTGTGGGGAGCGCTTGTACCTAGTCTGGAGACAAGCCTGGCTTAGAGACTGGTTTGTTTTTTCCCCCCTGCAAGCAGAAAATTCTTTCTTTTCCGTGTTCTGGTTAAGTGCCAGTTTGGTGTAGTGGTTAAGTGTGTGGACTCTAATGTGGGAGAACCGAGTTTGATTCCCCACTCCTTCACTTGCAGCCAACTGGGTGGTGACCTTGGGTCAGTCACAAGTTCTGTCAGAGCTGTTCCCTCAAGAGCAGTCCTCAAAAGAGCTCTCTCAGCCTCTACTACCTCACAGGATGCCTGTTGTGGGGACAGGTAGGGAAGGAGACTGTAAGCTGCTCTGAGACTCCGAGTGAAAGGCAGGGTTGTAAATCCAATCTCTTCTCTTCTTTGTTGTGGGTAGATGGGTGCTAAAGGGGATGGGTGAGGGAGACAGTGGTGGCCAAAGTGTTGTGCAGCTGCTTGTGCACATAGTATTTGCTTATGAACAAGGTCCAGGCATTTTCGAGTGTACAAAGACCACCCCCCCCACAAAAAAAAAAAAAAAATTTGGGAGTGTTTGCAAGCCAGCAGTGATCAGGACAGTGAGCTGACTGAATGTCCTCGGAGCGGTTGGGCTGATGGGGCCAGTTCTCTTTGGGGGGGAAGGGAACGGCTGTCTTCATACATAGAGTTTGCAGCCTGTTGCTGTTGAATGCGCCTCGGGTCTCTTGTATTCTCTAGAGTTGCCTGCTTTGAAAAATGCACCTCTTTTTACCAGATACGTGTTTTGTCTGTCTGTGTATGTTCAAATACAGCAGGTGTGGCCAAACTTTGGCTCAGGAGCTCTTTCACGTATCTTGTGTGGCTCCGGACAGGGCGGCTGGGGAAGCGAAGGGGAGGGCATGCCTCCCAGATGGGTCTTCCCTTCCCCAGCCAGTCCCCCCCACCTCCCTGGGCAGGCTTGTGGTGGGGAGGGGAGCAGAGAATGAAAGCAACTTTAAATTCAAAGCAATTCAACTCAAAGCAGTAAAAAGCAAACCTGCATATTATTATTTTTAAATAATAGCTTTTATTAATGTTAAGAAAATGGTACAGAGTGAAGAGAATTGTAAATTAAGGATTACAGTACTTTACAACGAGATAAATCTAGAAATTTTGAAAACGAACGGCACTATACTGCATAACAGGATAAACTTCAGAAGAGATAAACCCTTCAGGATGTTGTATCAAAAAAATAAATAAAGTGAGGAGTTGTTTGCCCATGTTTTTGGAAGCGTGTCTCCACCTTCGTCTTTAAAGTGGGTGAATAATGGGGTCCATTCGGATAGCGGGCTTTTACGGTTGTTAGGTTCGTCAGCTGATTGTATTGCATTGGCAATCTTGTCGAAAAGAAAGCAGTCCCACACTTTGGCTAACCATGTGGAGGGGGGGGTGTGTGGGTCCTTCCATTTAACCGCTATTGCGTGTTTCGCTACAGTTATAAGGACGGAGGTTAGATCACGTGTTTCTGCTGTGGGAAGCTGTGGTGGCCAAAGGTTAAGTAAAATAAGTGCAGGATCCATTGGGATGATGACGTTAAGCCATTTTTGTATTTCAATGAGGACAGATTCCCAAAAGGAGAAGATGAGAGGGCATGCCCACCAGGCGTGGTAGTGTGTCCCTACGGCTTTTTTGCATTTCCAGCACTGTGGTGATTGTTCTGAGTAGATACGTGATAGCTTAGCCGGGGTTGTGTGCCAACGGTATAAGGTTTTAAGGGCTTGGAACCATGTGTGTGTAATGTTTGTTCATGTCTTGTGGCTCTCAAACATCTGACGTTTATTCTATGCAGCTCTTACGTTAAGAAGTTTGGCCACTCCTGAGATACAGCGTTCTTCGGAATTTCTTGTTCAAAAAGCATAATGTTGTTGTTTTTTTATTGACACAGTCGGTTGTTCTTTTTAAAGCTTGGCAAAATGCGGCTGGCGATCCCTTGCAGGTGCCTGACCTGCTCCCACCTGCAGTGCTTTGATGCCACCCTGTATATCCAGATGAACGAGAAGAAGCCCACCTGGGTCTGCCCCGTCTGTGACAAGAAGGCCCCCTACGAGCACCTCATCATCGACGGGTGAGCCCCCGCGGGACTTCGGAGGACAGGCTGGGCACAGGGGAGGGGGGGCTCTGGGGGAGCTCTGGCTCTCGGAAGCTTCTGCCCTCAAACCCTTGCGGGTCTCTGGAGTGCCATTGGACGTAGATCCAGCTGTTCCTCTTGCTAAGGGGCTTGAGGGCCGGTCTCTCTCACTGGGGGGGGGGGGGGTCTTGTCCTGTCACTAACCCGCATAAAGTTCAGATCTTCAGCTTAAAATGGAAAATCACAGCAGTGGTTTCTGCTAAGAGAATAACAGAGGTTCAAAGCTTCAACCACTCTGAAGTCAGGGTCCGTCATACCTAAGGGACTGCCTTTCCCCATACATCCCCCAGAGAGCACTGTGTTCAGGTTGGCCCTCCTGGGCCCCAAAGACACCAGGCTGGCGATAACCAGGGCCAGGGCCTTCTCAGTGGTGGCTCCATACTGGTGGAATGAGCTCCTGGAATTGATCAGGGCCTTGCCGGGACCTCTTGCAGTTCCACAGGGCCTGCAAGACTGAGCTCTTCCACCAGGCCTTTGATTAGGAACCGCACCAAACATCTGAGCAGTGACCATGTGCCCTGCCCGACAACCGACAACTTACAGCCTGTGCCCACCGCAGATATAAACGGAGCAACTGAGCTGGTGTAAGAATGCCATCATGACCATCGCCTAAGGAATACTGTTTAACACTGTTCAATTTTTGAAACTTCTGCTCTCGTACTTTACTTGAATTTGTTCCAGCACTTTCGGGCAATTAATAATTTAATTGCTGTAATGTTTTACAAATGATTTTAATTGTATTTAGGGTTATACATTTAATTAATGAATTAATTAATACACAGGCACTTTTGCTACCCAGCCATTTTTCCACCCTCAGTCTCAGCCGCCTTGCGCTATGAAGAAAGGTGAAGGGGTGCCTGTTCGGGTAAAAAAGAAGTGCTGGCTCTTCCTTGCAGCTGCTAAAGTTTGCGTCTCTTCCCAGCGTCTCCCTGTCTTTTCACAGGTTGTTCATGGAAATCCTGAAGTACTGCACAGATTGTGACGAGATTCAGTTTAAGGAAGATGGCTCCTGGGCTCCAATGAGGTCAAAGAAAGAGGCCCAAGAAGTGACATCCACTTTTAACGGAGTAGAAGGTCAGTGTCAAGTCCATTTGCAGAACGGCAGACCCTCCCTTCCCTTCCTTTTCTTTTCTTTCTTCCCCCCCCTTATTTATTTATTTTATTTTATTTTGTTCAATTTATACCCTGCCCTTCCATTGGTAGAAAATATCCAGAAGGTCTGAAATAATCATATAGACCAGGGGTCCTCAAACTACGGCCCGCGGGACACATGCGGCCCGCCGAGGGCATTTTTCTGGCCCGCCGGGTGTGCCGCTGCCTGTCCTCCAGTTCCCAGCAGCACACAAAGCAGCGGAAAAATTGCAGCCGACTCGTCCCGGGCCACATGACAAAGCCCCGCCCCCCTACTTCCAGTCAGCCAGGAGGAGGCAAAAGGAAGACTGGAAGAGGGGAAGTGTGGGGTGGCAGGCGCTCCGGCTGGCCCCAAGTCTCCTGCGCCAGTCCCAAGAGCCAGGTGGGGGTCTTTTTTGAGGCTTTTGTGCTGCTGGCAATTGGGGGGGGGGGGGGGGAGAGGTTTCTCTTTCCCATCATGATGCCTGCAGTAGTGGAGTTTCAGGGAGAAGCAGCTGGGGGCTTGCTGCCTTAAAAAGTTTGTGAGGATGCCGAGTTCTTTGTTTCTTCGGAGAGGGAAAGAAAACAGCCCCGTCAAGGGTGCCTTGCTTGCGCGCGCACCCCCCCCCCCCCCGGTGCGCCTTCCCTGCCCGCAAAATACCCAAAGAAAAAGCCCATCTTCATAGTTTTTTTAAAAAAACTATAGTCCGGCCCCTCCAATGGTCTGAGGGACAGTGAACTGGCCCCCTGTTTTAAAAGTTTGAGGACCCCTGATATAGACAATAATAATTAAAACAGTTAAAGGAGAATTAATCTAATCGGCAATCATTTCTAAGTCCCGCAGCATTAAAACAGCAGCAGAGAGAGGGCCCCCTGGCCAAAGGGCAGTGACAATTCAGTAACGTGGGCCGGTTTCAGTGGGCAGTTTTCAGCAGGGGAGGCCAGGATCACTGGGCCTCTGCCGCCTGTGAAACTGCAGTAGATCTGGCAGGGCCCTGATCTCAAGTGGGAGCCTGTTCCACCAGGCCGAGGCCAGGGCAGAAAAGGCCCTGGTCGAATCTAAGCGGATGCCCCTTGGGCCAGGGACCGGCACTTGTGCTCCTTTGGTGACTGGGCTCCTCCTTACGTTGGCCTTCTTGACCCATGCTGCGCTTCAGGCCAGGAGTGTCACACTCTGACTCCTCCCTTTCTAGGCTGCTTAAGTTCCTCCGTGGACCATCAGGTGTCTTCGCATCAACAGTCAAGCAAAAACAAGAAGGTCGAGGTGATCGACTTAACCATTGACAGCTCGTCTGATGAAGAGGAGGAGGAACCGTCTGTCAAGAGGAGCTGTCCTTCCCTGTCCCCCGTGTCCCCCGTTAACAATAAGAGGTGAGGAAACGGAGGAAGCAGCAGCAGCAGGGTTGGAATCTTAGCTGCTACTGGTGTGACGCGTCTCCGGACTTGGCTGCTGCACTCTGGCAATTCATGGGCTGCTAAATGCAGCACTGGGGAGTCAAAGCCCGGAGGCCTTCCCTTTTTCCTGGGGTGTCGGCAGGGAGGTTACACTATCCCTCTCATGCTCTGCTCTGAGGCTGGAAGACAGAAGCATTTGTAGCTTTTTAACCTTCCAGCTGTGTGGCTAGTTGCAAATAGGGGGATTGCTCCCTCCTGAGTTTTCGCGTTCAGCGGAAATGTGGAGAGCTGAATTGGGGGCAGCAGGAGGTGCAGTTTGCAGGCTGCGGTGGGAAAGTGACAAGGGAGTCGAGGAATTATTTGTGACACTTGTGTCAAAATCGGGATACCTGCCAACACTCGCTGCTAAGCTTGGTGTGAAAGAGGCATGGTTTTGGAACAGCCTTTGATAGCAGATCTATTGCTCTGAACATCTGTATTATTTATTTATTCAAACATTTATGACTCCCCTTTCCTCTCGGTTCAAGATGGCTTGCAGTAATAGCTGAAAACATCCCCAGCTGAAACTGAAGATAGAATAGCAAGCCCCAAATCCCTCCTCCCTCCCCTGCTGAAAGGTGTCTGCCAATCTAGACCCCTCCAAAGCTCTGGCAAAGGGGCAGGCCTGGCAGCACCTCCAAGGAGGGGACCCCCCCCCACACACCTCTTCCACAGTGGGCCACAATGGGAAAGGCCCCGCTTCTGGCCAATGCCAGACAGGCCAACCTGAGTGGTGGGACAGCCAGCAGTGAGCTGTCTGGTGACCGTAGTTGGCGCCCAGGGACATGTGGAAAGACACAGTTCTTCAGATGAGAATGCAGCCTGACACTCCCCGGGCCACCTTTGGCCTCTGAAACTCAGACTTTGGAAATACTTTTCTTCTTCTTCTTCTTCTTAGCCTTTTGAGTCTCCCGCACCAAGCGTCTCCTGTTTCAAGAACTCCCAGCCTTCCAGCAGTTGACACCAGCTACATCAACACGTCACTAATCCAAGAGTACAGGCACCCGTTTCACATGACGCCCATGCCTTACGACCTCCAAGGTGGGCTCCTGTTTCTCATCCATCGAGCATGATGCCACAGACAGAGCTGCTTGGACCTGTGGTTGGACTCCGCCTGACAGAGGCCTCGCTCCCACCGTCCTCGACCGCTGGATCTGTTGGCAAATTCCAGCAGCTGGGAATCCAATTGGAAGTCCAGGCAGTTAGCCCTGGAGATCTTTCCCCCGACAGCCAGTTGTGTGTGTTTTGTGTCGGTTTCAGAGGGCAGCCGTGTTGGTCTGCAGTAGAACAGCTGCACTGGACTCCAGTCGCACCTTAGGGACCAGCAAGGTTTTCAGGGGGTAGGAGACTCAAGAATCACAGTTCCCCTTATCAGATACTTGATGAAGTATCTGACGAAGGGCGCTTCAACTCTTGAAATTTTGTTGGTCTCTAAGGTGCTATTGGACTCCAGTCTCACTGTTTGTGTCTGAAAGAACAAGGAGTGATGGAGGGTTTGGGTGTTTTGAGTGGGGGCATAGCAGGGTGCATTTGTGTGTGTTTGGGGGCTCTGCTTAACTCATTTGTCTGCCGACCATTTCTCTGCTTGGAATTGCAGACTTGGAGCAAAAGGTGTGACCCTAGGGTGGAAGCTGGCAACTGGGTACACACTGGTGTGTTGTGGCTGTACCTGCCCATGGAGGTGGTCATTTGTCTCTTTGAGCCTCTGCTTTGGTGTTTCTGCCCCCCCCCCCCGGCAGCAGTATGAAAACTGGGGACAAGCAGGGAGAGCAATGATTCCAAACTTGCCATGGGGGTTTACAAGTTGCAGTTTCTGTGTGGTTCTTGCTGATTTGGTTCCGTCCATCACCCCCCACACACACACACACAAGTAACTGATCTGTTCCCCAAAACATATATCTATCAAAAATAAAAGCCCGCATTTGCGATGGAGACTCCATTGGAATGACTGCTGCCACTCCCTCCCTCCAAGTTAGGGCTGGATCAGGCCAGCGGCCCACCCAGTCCAACGCTCTGAGTCACACAGTGGCCAAAACCACCAGGTGCCCTCAGGAGGTCCAGCAGTGGGGCCAGGACACTAGAAGCCCTCCCACTGTTGCCCCCCCCCAAAAGCACCAAGAATACAGAGCACCACTTGCCCCAGACTGAGAGTTCCTATCTATACCTTGTAGCTAATAGCCACTGATGGACCTCTGCTCCAGATGTTTATCCAGTTCCCTCTTGAAGCCGTCCATGCTTGTAGCTGCCACCAGCTCCTGTGGCAGTGAATTGCACATGTTAATCACTCTTTGGGTGAAGAAGTACTTCCTTTTATCCGTTCTAACCCGACTGCTCAGCAATTTCATGGAGTGCCCTCGAGTTCTTGTCTTGTGAGAAAGGGAGAAAAGGACTTCTTTCTCTACCTTCTCTGTCCCATGCATCATCTTATAAACCTCGACCACGTCAGCCCTCTTGTTTTGTCTGATGGGGGAGGATTTGGGAGATACTGTGACCGAGACAACTAACTGTTCTTTAAAATGTTCCTTTTCACAGGACTGGACTTCTTTCCTTTCTTGTCCGGAGACAATCAGGTAAGCACTTGGTGGTAAGGGGCAAATAGTTAAAGTGAACAAATCATATCATTCGAACAACTTATTCCAGCATAGATGTTCATAGCGAGGGAGATGAAGAAATTGTTGACAGTTCACCTGACATTACAGAGATACTGTCAAAGGACTGGGTTCAGGCACGTAGTTAAAGCGTAAAAGTGTCTGTTTCGGCCAGAGAAGCCTGTGTGTGATGTGGGTCTTTGCATCGAGCATGGGTCCCCTTTCTCCCTGTTCTTTTTTGATCTTCTGGAATTATAATTCTGTCAGTTCTCCGTGGGACTCGTCCTTCCTTTCCCAGTCTGTTAGCATAGAAAGGTGCTGATCTCATTGTCATAAACTCTGGGTCTGGCACACACCCATCCTGCTGGGTGTTGGCTAGTGGTCCAGATACTTAGATGTTTCTCCGTAGAGTGCCATCTGGGTTATCAGAATCGGCTGTTAACCATCAGGTGCCTCCCTCCCTACAGTGCGATGGGAGGGGAACTAGATTACGCTTCAGCACACTTGAGCGCACTCTGGATCAGGCTGGTCGTAAAATAGTGGCAGAACTGCGGGTTCGTACCACGTGATTGTCGTAAGTGACCACTCTGCAATATATTCACCGTTTCCTGTTTTTATCCTCCAATCCCAGCATTACAGCACTTCGCTTCTAGCTGCTGCGGCCGCAGCCGTATCTGCCTCCGACGATCAAGACCTCTTACACTCCCGTTTTTTCCCCTACACTTCATCCCAGATGTTTCTGGATCAGCTAAATGCTGGGGGGAGTGCCACGCTCCCGGCCACAAATGGCAGCAACAGCGGCAGCAACAGCAGCCTCGTGTCCTCCAACAGCCTCCGAGAGAACCACGGCCACCCAGTGGCCAACCGAAGTAGCACGGATCCAGCATCACTCTTTGGCGTCATCCCGGACATTATTTCTTTGGACTGAGTTCTGTTGAGACGGCTCTGGACTTGCCGGAGGAGAGATTTGGGGCTTGGTTTTACCTTATTTTTGTTTAGAAATGCAGATGAGCTTTTTTTCCTTTTTGTAGGGAAAAAATATTAAGACATGTACAGAGAACAAAACTATATTTTCAGTTGTACTTTTGTATATAAACAGAAGATGGTTTGACTGGTAAAACAAACAAAAAACGAGAGAAACTCCCAAACTAGATTTTTGGATACCGAAGATTTTACACCTCCCTGTTTGTCTGGAGTGCTGATTTCTTTTTGAAAGTTTTGACCTTTAACCGCATAACCCTTTTGTTTCTTCACAGTGATGCTAACGGAAAAGAAGTGGAGTGGCTTTTGAAGTTTCAAAGCTGTAGGGGGATTTTTTTTCAGTTCCGAAGCAAACAGATGGCATCCGCAACAGGAGAAGGAACTGCTTCCCCCTTAGGGCACAATCTGTTGGGAATGTTTTTCTGCACAGGCCTCTTCAGAGAGAATGAGCTTTGTGCCTGTTGATAGGCTCTTGCCTCGTCTCTGCTGTAATTTAAGCGCAAATTGAATTCTTCCATTTATATAAATTGCCCCCCTCCACCCCAGCACTCTGGCTGGACCGCTTGTTTCCTAGTTTTGAAAGTCAGTTCTGAAAGTCAGCTCAGAACCTTCCAGGTTTTTTTGTTCATTGGACATTTTAGATTTGTATATGGTTCTTTTCAGAGGTTGGATCTCTTAATGAGACAAACCTTTCCTTTGGGTTTTCAACTTTTTAATATTAAAGATTCACTTCCAAAGGTGGTTCAACACTGGCCAAATGGTTAAACTAAGTTGCTTCCTACCCTGAGATTTTTAGAAAATTACTTGGTTAAATTCTTCCAGGTATTTTTTGTTTTGTTTTATTATAATGGATCAGAATAAGCCGAGAACCAAAATCAAAAGGAAATAATGTGATTTTAAATCATTATATTTTGCTTTGATAATTCTCATCAGTAGCACATTCGGTTTCTTTCCGAAGCATCTTGAAGCCTCAGGTTTCGATCCTGCGCACTTTTGTTTGAGTGAAAGTTCCTTTAAAGTCATTTGGACTTACTTTTGAGTAAGCATGCATAGAACTGGGCAGCACAAGATGCCACTTTCAATTTTTAAAACTATGATTTGAAAAGTCCTGCCCGTCCTAGCTTTGATTCTTGTGGAATACAGAAATGTTTTCCGATGAGTGTCGGTTCTTTCCACTGTGCCTGCCTTTGACATTTGTGAATGCACCTGCCATTTTCTTTATTTTACTGTTGAGCTGTGAAGCTATTGGTTTCCCCTTAAAGTTTGTGGGGGGCCTTCCTACTTTAAAATATGCATGGTTTAGAAAAGCATCTGTTCAAAGTGGCTGATTATTTAAACTGTCCCTTTCTTGCTAATAATGAATCCTGCAAGTGGAGTGGAAATTATTTCTTTTTTAAAAAAAGGGATTTTCCCCTCCAACGAAAATAAGAAGAAAGGGGATGTAAAAGAGCAATTTTGATGTGTCCCAAAGCCCTCGCTGGAGTGCATGCTTGCTCTCCAATGTGATTTTTTTTTAATAGCTAGGTTTTAAAATTCTGGGTTTACAAACAGATCAGAAATGGATTGGGAGCGGGGAGAAACCAGGCAGTCTTTTTGCCCCACCCGTTTGGATGATAACAGTGTCAGAGAGTTCTTTAAACCATAGCCAGGGAAGGTGGTATGTGTTCTTTTTTTAAAAAATAGCTGTCTTGCATCAGAACTTTGCATTGATAACCTACTTTTATTTCCAAACATTCAGTTTTTCAAGAAATCGAGAGTTTGCATACCTGTTTCAGTGGATTTTTTTGTAAATGTTATCCCTTTTGCTACTTGAAAGCTGAGTTGCATTTTGAAAATGTTTGTTCATATGTACATGTGTGTGTATATATGTATTTATAGATTGGCGTGTGTGTCTGTGATGCACGTATATTTCTTTCATGTCTGGCTGGTACTTTACACATTGGCCAGTTTATAATTTATTAAATGTCAGTAAAATCTAAATAAAAGGGCAGAGAACAGGCAAGCCTTTCTGAGTTCAGTCTAGCTTGGTGGGGCACCAAAACTTATTTTTTTTAGAAGCAAAACATAACTGGCACAAAAGGTAATACAGAACGTCATTGGACACGCCACCCCACGTGTTTGTCGATGTGAAGGACCCGTGGGAACGCCAAAAAGCAATCCTGTGTGTTTGTCAGCAGTGCTGCTGTTGAAGGAGAACTGGTAGGACCATTCCCACCATCTCTGAGGCTTGATGCGTACCTGCTGTTTCCGCCCAGCTGAAGGTGAATGCAAGAGGCCTTGTCTGGAGGCCTCTACTGAGAGCTGTGTAGTTTCTTGTCCTGCTGAATCTGCGGATACTGGAGCTGTCGTTTCCCGTGACAGAATGAGGCACACAGGGGATGACGCACTTTGGGCTGTGACTGAGTGCGTTTAAGATCCATTAACTGTATTGCAGAGTAAGCGTGTATAACTGCACACTGGGCTACAGCCGTTGAGGGTTTGGGTTTTTTTGTTTTTTTTTTTACTGGCACCAACTGGTTCAGATAACTTCTGCAATCTCTGGGCCTCATCCAAACCAAGGGTGAGCTTTTGAAGCTGGCTGAATAGCCGATAGTTCTGTGAGATACGCGACAGTGAGTCTGCCAGTTCTCAAACTTTTCCTCGATAATACTGTCACTACCAGAGGGTGCGTTTGCAAGCATTGTCCACCATCTGAAAACGAAGACATCAGATCAATTGGAATGGGACTCATCAATGTTGGTCAGCTCAGAGGTGACTCCCCCCCCCCCCCGAGCCCTTAAAGCTAAGGTGTAACCAGCTAGTGGACTCCTCCTAAGTCCAAACTAATAAACACAGTTAAGGAACCTGTTAATTTCAAAGTGTGCTCCATTTCACAGGCTCCTTGGAGACACCGTGTATTTGCCCAGGGCGCCACAAGGTCTTGGCGCTAGAGCCATCTCTGCCGCCAGGAACAGCAGTGAACATGCTTGGCAAAAATACTCTGTTCTGGTTTCGCCTGAAATCCCTCACAGCTTCTTTAAATGGCTTAAAAAGAAAAACACTTGGAGAAAAGTGTGTACGTTTGACATAAACTGCCAAGGTTGTTTCTCTGTGGACATATTTTGGAGCTTCCTCATTTGGCACTTCTTGGGAGTCCTTAATTACTAATGGGAGTGTGTGTGTGTGTGTGGCTTGTATGTGTGTGTGTATTTTGTACAATTGTTTGCATAGGTGTGGTACGTATACCCACAGATGCGAGATTACTTGTATAGCGGGGGTAGAATTACGGGGTTTTTTTTCAATCACTTCTGTGGGCATTACTAGATAACCTAGTTTTAAAAATAACTAAAAGCAAAACCAAAATTAATACCTTGCTAAAACGCAAACCAGTTGTTGCACAGTCTAGCAGTGTTTTTGAAATGGCATTCCTACATCCCAAGTCCCAAACCGTGGACCCCTTAACCACCTGAAGAATGTTACTGCTGATAGACCTTCCATTGAATGAGTTTGCCTTTCTTTTCTTTTAGGGCCGTTATCTTTTTCACTACATTAAACATTTCAATGTTGTTCATAATGCTTTTTTTTTTTTTAAGGGACTGTTTCTTCTTGTGTTCTTATTTTCCTTCCATTGAGAGCTTAAGATTTCTACCGAGAGGCCCCACTGTGTGCTGCTGTTAATTGTCCTAATTAACAAAAGGGAAAACAAATGTGTATATAAACAGAAAACTAAAAAAAAGAAGTTATTCCATAAACATAAATCTGTGATTCATTGCCTTAAAACTTTTTCTCTTAGTTTTCCCTGCAGCATGCCAAACCAGTTTTTAAAAGTGGCTTTTCAAAGAAATGTATAGTAGATCGATGTCAGTTTGTATAAAGGTACCAAGTGAAAATATTTATTACATGCATTGGAGAAAAAAATGGTTTACCCTAATGAATGTTTCCTGTTTATGTAAAACATCTTTAGATGTAATAAAAAGCATTATTACATTGTCTCTTCTGAAGCAAGTGTTGCTGAAATGCACTATTTACTCTTACGGGGGGTGGGATCTGTGGGTAAAGTGTTCCCTCTGAGCTGAGATAGTGTGAGCTAGCTCACACTTTTTTGCCTCTGGCGCACACATTTTTGTCTTGGCTCAGGAAGGCTGGCTCCAGAGCAAACTAATTTATGCAGCAGCCAAATCTCTCGCTCACAACTTTAATGCCAGGAGCTCGCAAAGTAGAATTTTTGCTCGTTCCACAACTTAGAGGGAGCATTGGTAGGCACTCATATTAGAAGAGTCCTGGTGGTGCTGGAAAGTGCTGTCACGTCACAGCTGACTTTGGTGACCTGTAAGGTTTTCAAGGCAAGAGACGTTCACAGGTGGTTTCTCGTTGCCTGCCTCTGAGTAGTGACCCTGGACTTCCTTGGTGGTTTCCCATCTGACTGCTTAGCTTCCAAGCTCTGACCAGATTGGGCTAGCCTAGGCTATCCAGGTCAGGGTGCTGGATCAAGTTGGGTAGCCATGTTAGTCTGTCTGGAGTAGTAGCAAAGAGCAGGAGTCCAGGAACAACCTAAAGACTAACTACCTTTGTGGCAGGGGAGGAGCTTTTGGAAGTCACAAGATAGACCAAGATGGGTGGCCAATATCAGTGTTCCCTCTATGCTGAGTTGGTGTGAGCTAGCTCACAGTTTTTTAGCTGCTAACCTAAAGTTTGGGCTGCTATTAATCATGTGGTTGTGGAAAGTGCCCTGAAGTTGCAGCCAACTTATGGCAACTTATGGTATTTTTAAGGCCAGAGACATCCAGAGGTAGTTTGCCATTGCCTGCCTCTGCAAAGCGACCCTGCTTAGCTTCTGCGATCTGATGAGAGAGGAATAGCCTGGACTTGAACTGTCATCGAAAGGGCAGTCAAGTTACAGCAAGCTTTTTTTTTTAAATTTAGCCAATGTTGGATCAGGCCAGTGGCCCATCCAGTCCAACACAGGGGCCAAAAATACCAGGTGCCCTCAGGAGGTCCAGCAGTGGGGCCAGGACACTAGAAGCCCTCCCACTGTTGCCCCCCCCCCCCCCGCACCAGGAATACAGAGCCTCACTTGCCCCAGACTGAGAGTTCCTATCTATACCTTGTGGCTAACAGCCACTGATGGACTTCTGCTCCATATGTTTGTCCAATTTCCTCTTGAAGCCCTCCATGCTTGTAGCTGCCACCACCTCCTGTGGCAGTGAATTCCACGTGTTAATCACTCTTTGGGTGAAGAAGGACTTCCTTTTATCCGTTCTAACCCGACTGCTCAGCAATTTCATGGAGTGCCCATGAGTTCTTGTATTATGAGAAAGGGAGAAAAGGACTTCTTTCTCTACCTGCTCTATCCCATGCATAATCTTATAAACCTCGATCATGTCACCCCTCAGCCATTGTTTCTCCAAGTTAAAGAGCCCCAAGCGCTTCAACATTTCTTCATAGGGAAAGTGTTCCAACCCTTTTATCATTCTGATTGCCCTTTTCTGCACTTTTTCCAATGCTATAATATCTTTCTTGAGGTGTGGCGACCAGAACTGTACACAGTACTCCAAATGAGGCCACACCATCAATTTATACAGGGGCATTATGATAGTGGCTGATTTGTTTTCAATTCCCTTCCTAATAACCCCCAGCATAGCGTTGGCCTTTTTCATTGCAGTTGCACACTGTCTCGACATTTTCACTGAGTTATCTACTACGACTCCAAGATCTCTCTCTTGGTCAGTCTCCACCAGTTCGAACCCCATCAACATGTATTTATAGTTAGGATTTTTGGCTCCAATGTGTATCACCTGACCACACTGAACCCCATTTGCCACGTTGATGCCCACTCACCCATCCTCGACAGATCCCTTTGGAGTGCCTCACAATCCTCCCTGGTTCTCACCACCCTGAACAACTTTGTGTCATCTGCAAATTTAGCCACTTCACTGCTTACTCCCAACTCCAAATCATTAATAAACAAGTTAAAAAGCATCGGACCGAGTACTGATCCCTGCGGTACCCCACTGCTTACCTCCCTCCACTGAGAAAATTGCCCATTTATGCCCACTGTCTGTTTCCTTTTAATTAGCCAGTGGTGGTGACCCCCATGGGGTTTTCAAGGAAAGAGATTTACAGAAGGGATTTGCCCTTGCCTGCCACTGCATAGCAACCCTGTGTTTCCTCGGTGGTCTCCCATCCAAGTACTAACCAGGGCCGGCCCTGCTTAGCACCCAAGAGCTCATCGGGCCAGCCTGGGCCATCCAGGTCAGGGATAGAAGAGCCCCACCTGTGATAATGGCAAACTCCAAAGAGAAGAGGGCCTTCTTCACTTCTGTTTCTGCCACAGGGGGGCTTCAAGCAGGTCGGAAAAGAAGAGTTGGATTTATACTCTGCCCTTCAGTTTGGTGTCTGGTTAGGAGTGCAGACTCTAATCTGGGAGAACCAGGTTTGATTCGCCACTCCTCCACATGCAGCTGCTGGCGTGTCCTTGGGTCAGTCACAAGTTCTCTTGGAGCTGGTCTCTCATGAGCAGTCCTCGAAAGAGTTTGTAAGCCACTCTGAGACTCCAGGTAGTGAAGGGCAGGGTATAAATTCAATCTCCTCTTCGCTTGGAGTCTCAGAGCGGCTTACAGTCTCCTTTCCCTTCCCCTCCCCACAACAGACACCCTGTGGGGTAGGTGGGGCTGAGAGAGCTCTTTCAAGAACCTGGGTCCTCCTGCAAGCCAAGAAGTCGTTCTACCCAAGATTTTTTACTTGGACTGTGTGAAGAATAACTCCATCTCACAACGGGCAGCCTCAGGATTTATTCTTTAAGGTAAGCAAACAGCAAAGATTCCAGTGGTGACTGAGGGGGGAACTCTGCACGCCCCGGTCCGGCCCTCAGTGGTCCACAGCCACAGGACAGGTGATGGACTTGACCAAGTCTTCGTACTTGACGAGTCCGTTGTGTCCCACTTTGGCTTCCTTCAGAAGGTTGTTCACTGCAAGACATTTGCACACTAATGGAACCACTTCTGTTCCCCAGATTTGTAAAGGGCATCGAAACTGTTGCCTTGTGGATTCTAAACCTGCATCTCAGAGGGCCTGAGAGGGGCGAGGGCAGCAGAAGAGGGGTGTTCACATGAAGCTGACATATTCGAATCAGGCCCCCCCCGGGGTCTATCAAGGTCAGTACTGTCTGCTCTTTCTGGCAGCGGCTCTCTCTCCAGGGTCTTGGGAAGAGTAGTCTTTCCCATCACCTACAGCCTGGCCCTACTGGCAATGCTGGGGTTTGAACCGGGGACTTTCTGCATGCAAGGCAGAGAGGCTTACTGGGATGTTGCTTATGAGGGGATGTTCCCCCCCCCATGCCATGAAGAAGCTTCAGCTGCCACCTCCACGCATCAAAAGGACAGGATCGTGTTTCTCCAGGCCAGTTGGTAACCCTACCCTGCTCCTAATCTCCTTACCAAGGGAAAAGATTCCTGGAAATGGAACCAGTGGCTAGAAGCACTCTTCACCTTAGGAGTGGCGCCATTTTGAAAAGGGGAAGGTGTCAAAGGGTATCTGTGGGAACATCCTAAATATGAGTTATGTAGAGTAAATGAACCCAATCCCCAGTGAGACCGCATCTTCCTGTCTGGAGAGTAAGCAGGGTATGCTTGAAATATCAAGTCCAGAAGTAGGGAGGGGAAAGGGCTTTGGAGACAGGCCCATAGCTACAGTGGGGGTTTAGAGGGGGGCTGCACTCCCTTTCTTAAAGGCACGGCCCCACAAGAATTTCTCCTGTAAATGTTTTTTTCAATCATTTAAAAACATTTTTAAAGGAGTGCGTACCTTTAAGCAGAGTGGGGTGCTGTAGTTGACAAATTCCCACACTGAGTAGGTGGCCTCTAGAAGTCATCACCCCCACCTGCCGGCTTGTTCTCAGAGCTGTTCCTTAGACTGGCAGAAGTGATTAACTTGCAGCAGCTGAGAACTGTCATCTAAAGTGGTCTACTGCAGGGGCGTAGACTTTGCAATTTCTGGGGGGGGGGCTCTTGCGTGCACTGGGACGATGTCGCCACTGCTGCCGCCAGAGCCTCTCCCCCCCAGCTGGCTCCCCCACACCCCTCTCCTCACCCACTCCTCCCTCCCTCTCTCTCTCTCCCTCCCTCCCTCCCTCCGGGGGCCATCCAGGCAACTGCTCAGCGTGATGACGTCACCCGGAAGTGACATCATCACGCTGGGCACATTGCCAGGGCAACGGTCTGGCAATCGCCCTGAAACTCTATGATGCCATAGAGTTTCGGGGTGATTGCTAGAATGTTGCCCCGGCAACATGCCCAGCGTGATGATGTCACTTCCAGGTGATGTCATCACGCTGGGCATTCGCCCGGATGGCCCCGGGAGGGAGGGAGGAGTGGGTGCAGGGGAGCTGAGCAGGGGGGAGAGGCTCTTGCGGCAGCGGCGGACAGGCCTAGGATGGGGGCCTGGGAGGCGTGGCGGCGGGCGCTCTGTTTCGCCGAGGGAGCTCAGTCCCCCCCTGGGAAATTTCAGTGGTGGTCCACATCCCCGAGACCCCCCATAGTTGACGCCTATGGTTGCCAGCTTGCAGTTTAGAGCTCTATCCTGGCAACTGCTTTCTACTGGCCAAATGGCTTTTATTTCTGCCCTGAAAACTTCAGCCCCACCAGAACAAAAAACTGCCCCACAAGCCACAAAATCCTGGCTACAGGCCTGTTTGGATAAGTTTTTTTGCTTGCAGTGACAAACAGACAAGGCTCCTCTGGTTTCACCAGGGGCAAAGACAGGGGAGTGGGCCATGCCAGGAGGCACAACCTCCCTTTCAGACTCTGCCCCCAAACCACCCTCTGCCTCCAGCCACCAAGCATGGGGGGGGGGGGGGAATCCTCTCACCCTCTTCCCCGGAGAGCTTTTCTCCCAGGCCGGTCAGCTTGGCCTTCAGTTCCGCCACTGTGATGCACCCGGTCTTCTGCTCATCCGTCATCAGCATGGCGAGCAGGATTTCATTCTCGGGGTCCTCCTGCTGCATCTGCTTGTACATGATGGACAGGAAAGTGGAAAAATCCAGCTCTGCGTTGTTGCCTGGAAGCAGAAGGGAACAGAATTGGCTTCCAGGGTCCTGTCAAAAAAGGGCTGCTGTTAAACCCCGGACAGACCCAAGAGCTGCACTGCTGGATCTCCGAGCAAGGGCTAATCTAAGTCCAGCCCCCCCCCCCTCACACCTTGTTGAGCCTGTGAGCCAGGGGCCCCCAATATGGTGGTTGTGGGTGCCATAGCACCCACTGGCCCTTTCTGCACTGGCAGCTTGCTCCGGAGAATCTGAGGAGTCAAGCCTTAAGGGTTGACTTTGTAGTCGCACTCATTTCCTCTGCACTGGTTTTTCTTCCTCCGGCTTATTTAATTGTGCATTCTGTATGCGTTCTGCATCTACAAGCAAAACCCACATTTTTTGAGCTAACTGGCTGCTTTGTCCAAGATAAAAAGAAAGGGCAACATCTTTTTTAACTGCAGACGCAACCCCTCCCTCCCTCCGTGATTCTGCAAAAAGAAAGGGAAGGGAGGGGGACATCCAGACCCACACATGCAAGACTGATACATTTGGGTGCAGGGAATCCCCTCGTCCTTTATATTTGCTGATTCCTTCTCATGCTTTCTCTGGCTTTTTAAAAGTTTGCCTGAGCAGGCAGACACATTCTCTTTTGTCCTTGGAGAAGGAGGGGAAGAAAACAGAACAGGGAGGGAGCGTCAACCTAAAGAGAGAGAGGCGGGAATGGGGGAGGGCAGTGGGCAGCACTTAAATACCCACAGAAACAATTCTACGTTAGAAAGGTTTAGTGATTCGAAAGCAGATGAGAACAAAGAATCACAGCAAAAGGAGTTCTGGTAGCTGCGGGGCAACAGTGTGCTGGAAGCAGTCTGAATGCAGATTGCTCTAAAACAAATGCAGGAACAAGAGAAAGCCCCAACGCAAACCAGAAGTGAAAGCGGGAGGGAATGCAGAACGGAAGAATAGGATGCACTCAGAAACTGAGGCAGAATACAGACGTAGAAAGGGCCACTGACACTTTTCCTGGTGCCTGCCATTTTTTTTTAGAAAGTAGGAGGGGCCAGGTGGAACTCTTTTTCAGCAAGGCTTCTGATTGGCTATTCAAGATTTGACTGACTGTGCAGATTTTTAAAAACGTTGCTTTGGCAGTAGCTAGCTGCCACCATGACGCAAGGAGCTTCACTGTGTGACTAAAGGGAAGCTGTGGTGGCCATTTTGTGGCTGGCTCTGCCTCCTGCTGCAACCATTTTGTGGCAGCCATTTTGCAACTGCACTCACCATGCCATGTCGGCATTCCAAAGGTGCCTACAGGCTCAGAATGTTTGAGGACCCCTGCTGTACACACTCGTTGAGTTTTCAGAGTGTGTGAAACAAAATGCCACCCATTGGGGCTAGGTCCATTTGGAAAGTTGAGAGCTAGGCTTCCGAAGGGGTGTTCCATGTTTAGACGCTTCCTGGACTTTTATAAATATACTCCAGTGAACTGCAACGAAGCCAGGACTGGGTTTTCCAGGGAAAAAGCAGACTGCAATCCAGTCTAAAACTGAAGGCTGCTAATGCTCTCAAGATGCTCACAAACAGTTTCTTTCCAAGCCACTGGTGCTCAAAAGGTATGCTGCATCTACACATGGAGGTTCTATTTAGCTACCCTGCATGCCAGCAAGAGAGTGGGTTGCCAGGATCGCCTTTGCCGAGGGCAGCTACGAGCTGCGGGCCATTCCTTCCTGTTCACTTACCCACTTTATGGGCCTGAAGGTGCTTGGCCACCTCGCCTGGGGTGGGGCTGGCCCCCAAGCAACGCATAACGGTGATGAGGTCGCTCGCCTTGATCTTGCCTTTGTGCTTCTTATCATAGAGGGAAAAACATTCCTTGAACTCTGGTCGGGGAGAGAAAGAAGACCCCAGTTTAAATGCAGCACCTGAATACTGTTGGGTATCGTAACTCTGCATGCAAGAGGATCTGGGTGGAAAAGGGTTCTGAGAATTCTCTCGTTCGGGTACACTTGGCAGTTGCTCCCCACCATTGGTTAGATGTTGAGCCTTTTTGGTTTTCATCTTATATAGGACCTCTCTTCTTCTCTCTCTCTTGGAGCTGTAGCGAGTTAACATTTTTGAAGTTAATCTGTTCACAACAAGTGCACCTACATGAATATGCCAAGTAAGATGGGCTTCTATTTTTGTACGTAAAATTTATTTCTCTTGTTACCATTGGAATCAGATCATCTTTGTAATTGGTTTGAACAGCATTTCCCCCTTAACCGGGAAAACATGAGGAATCGGGGATACTGTGAAAATGCTTCTGTGCTTCCAAGGGATTTATTTTTTTTACATTTAACCCAATCAATGCAAGTGTTGTTTCCTCTGAACAGGGAAAAAACAGCTCATGTGGTTCAGACCAAGGCTCTCCTCTGGAGTTGCCAACCTCCAGGTTATGGCTGGAGATCTCCTGAGATTAAACTGATCTCTAGATGACTGTAAGAATGTGCCAATAGATGTAGTCCACAACAGGTCTCCTTAAGTAGAAAGTCCTTTATTTGTAGAAAAGATCATGTTGGTCAAACACTTTTCCTGTTAGTAAAGCCCAAGCTTAGAAATGCAACTACAATTATACTTGATAGGAAATATGGCTCGTCTACCATCTACCAATCAATAGTGAGAATTATTGGCACCCGAATATACTGGCCTACTGTTCCCAAGGTAAGCGCAGGAAAACAGGTTCTCAGGGAAAAACTCTATTGAAGTTTTTTGGAGAAGATGTTCCCAGAGACAACCAAGCAAAGAAATACATAACACCTGTGATTCTTGTATCACATAACAGGAGGTTCTTCTGTTCAAGGCCGTTAACTAGGGAATAGCCAGCTAGAGATAAGAGGGGAGGAAAAGCAAATGAGTAATGAGCACGCACAAAGCAAAGCAGGCCAGCAAAGCTCGCATTGCTAAGGTGGGAGTCGAGTCCCCAATGCTCTCTCCCGAGTGGGATGCAAGAGGGTCGGGGAAAACCTTGAAACACAAAGCAATGTTAATAGATCATCAACCCCGGTTGTAAAACAGCAAACACTGACACGTGTAATACGTTCAGCAACCTTATTGATCACGACAAGACAGTTACCCATATCTGTGTCAGTGCTAACTGACAATGACAGAGATCAGTTCCTCTAAGGAAAATGGCTGCTTTGAAAAGCGGACTCCCATGGAATTATGCCCCACTGAAGTAGGGTTGCCATGTCACCCCTGGCCACTGGTGGGGGATGGGGGCTTGGGTTGCCAGCTCCAGGTTGGGAAACTCCTGGAGATTTGGGGGTGGAGCCTGGGGCGGGGACAGGGACCTCAATGGGGCACAATGCCAGAGAGAGTCCACCCTCCCAAGCAGCCATTTTCTCCAGGGGAGCTGGTCTCTGTAGTCTGGAGATGAGCTGTAATTCCAGGGGATCCCCAGGTCCCCCCTGGAGGCTGGCATCCCTACACTGAAGTCCTGCCGCTCCACAAACCCCACCCTCCCTAGACTACACCTCACAAATCTCCAAGAATTTCCCAGCTTGGAGCTTCCAGGTAATCTGCCTCCAGGTGTCAGTACTGTTGATGTTTGCAAGGATCAGACTTGCGCAAGCATTTGTGATTTCCCCAGGCTTCAGGACAGATGATCAGTGATGAAGAGAAGAGACTGGATTTAGACCCTTCACTTGGAGTCTCAAAGTGGCTTACAATCTCCTTTCCCTTCCCCTCCCCACAACAGGCAACATGTGAGGTAGATGGGGGCAGAGAGAGCTCTTTCAAGGACTGCTCATGAGAGAACAGCTCTGAGAGAACTTGTGACTGACCCAAGGTCACACCAGCAGCTGCATGTGGAGGAGGAGTGGGGAAAATCAAACCCAGTCCTCCCAGGTTAGAGTCCGCACACTTAACCACTACACCAAACTGGCTCAAAGCCATGACTGATAAAACTGACCAGAATCCCTTAAAATTTCACCTTCCCAATCAAAACATCATCTGGTCTCCTGGACTGGCAATGCCTTCCCTCTCTTGGGTTAAATGTTTTTTAAAAAATAATTTGCCTTGGAAGCACAGAAGCCTTTTCACAGTATCCCCGATTCTCCACATTTTCCCGGTTAAGTGAAAAATGCTGTTAAAACCAATTACAAAGATGACCTGACTCCAATGGTAACAAGAGAAAGAAATTTTACTTACAAAACTGGAGGCACATCTCACACGACATATTCATGTAGGCACATATAACTTGTGAACAGATTAACTTCAGAAAGATTGAAGTGTACCCCAGTGAGAGAATTCTCTTAACCCTTTCCCTCCCAGATCCTCTTGCATGCAGAGTTACAACGTCCAACACCCTCATGCCACAAATAGCTGCTTCTCATTTCTGGAATGCTACCTAAGGTAGCCATCTCTGGGTTGGGGAATTCCTGGAAATCTGGGGGTGGAGCGTAGGGAACTCAGTGGGGTATCATGTCATAGACCCCACCCTCCAAACCTGCCATTTTCCCCAACTGAACTGTTTTCTGCAGTTTGGAGATCAGTTTTAATTCTGGGAGATCCCCAGCCCCCACCTGGAAGCTGGCAACCCAAAATCCCACCACAGGTCCCTCGAAGCCAGGGTCCCAGTACTTTCCAGCATCATTTCAAGGCCCTTCTCATTGTGGAACTGTTTTTCAAAAGTACATTCATAGGAATGTTGACAAAAATGACAACAATTAAACAGGTGCTCTAACATGACGCGGTACGGAAACCCAAGGCAAGGGTTGAAATGGCTGGAAAGCAGTTCTGCTATTCAGCACAGCAGCCGTCTCTCAGACTGACTGAGCTGTTAAACATTGTGACTGATGACTTGTTTTTCATTAGACTCTTTTAATAATCACTTAGATGACTGGAAGAAAGTTTGAGTCCAGTGGCACTCCTAAGACTAAGAAAGTTTGATCTGGGTAGAAGCTTTCTTGTGCCTGCCCAAAGTATGCCTGCACATGAAAGCTTATACCCAGAATTAAGTTTTGTTGGCCTTCAAAGTGCCACTACACTCAAAATTTAGAATCATGGAATCCCAGAGCTGGAAGGGGCCATACAGGGCATTGAGTCCCACCCCCTGTCCAATGCAGGATCAGCCTAGAGCAGGGGTGGGCAAATGGCGGCCCGGGGGCCACATGCGGCCCGTCACAGAGTTTTTTGCAGCCCACCAAGACAGTTGGCCACTGTCAGCACCTGAGGAGCTGCAGCTTGAACTTACTGACATGCAGTCAGATCACACTGTGAAAGAAACGTTTAATGCTGTGACATTAGTTGACTTTTACAAATCTTTGTCTGCTGAAAAGTTTCCATGTATGAAGAAATTTGCTGGGAAAATGTTCTCTATATTTAGGTCTACATATATTTGTGAGTGAACTTTTTCTTGCATGAAGATCAACAAGAGTAAATACAGACATTAGCAGACATTTGACAGACATTAACTTGCAGGCTGTGATGAGAATCTCAACAAGCAATCTCACTCCTGATTTCAAAAAAATTGTAGAAAAGTGTGACAGGGTACATTTGTCTCATTAAACTGATTCTAAAATTAAATGTGCTTGCAGCAATAGATGATATGAAATTAGCACAATTAATAAATTGAATAAAACTACCACTATTTTATTTAATTTATATTTATGGATTTTTATGATACAATTTGTACCTTTTCTGAAATGCAAAGTTAAGTAATGAATGCAATCATTTTAAAAGGTGCGGCCCTCCGCTAACCTCCGCTCCCACAAAGTGGCCCCCGAGCCAAAACAATTGCCCAACCCATGGCCTAGAGCATCCCTGACCAGATGCTGCTTAAAGTCTGCCAGGGGGGAGGGGGAGCTCACCACCGCCAGAGGCAGCTGATTCCACTGTGGCACAACTCTGATTGTCAAAAAGGTTTTCCTCAGATCCAGCCCTTACCTTCCCGCCCTTAATTCAAAGCCATGGTTGCAAGTATCATCTCCTCTGCTGCCAACAGGAACAGCTCCCTGCCCTCCTCTAAGCGAGAGCCCTTCAGATACTTAAAAGAGCAAGCCTGTCCCCCCTCCACCTCCTCTTCTCCAGACTAAACATTCCCAAGAAGTCCCTCAGCCTTTCCTCGTAGGTCTTCTGGGTCTCCAGGCCCCTAATCAGAACTTTGTTCTGTTGCTTCAGACCAACAATCTGACCCACCTGAATCCACTTAGATAATTTATAGATTAAGTTAAAACTGCAAAGCCCTTCTGCAGTGAATCTCTGGGACTTGTAGCTCCCACAATGAGGCCTGGCGCCAGGTTTGTGAGGAGGGCCAAATGCTGCCCCGCTGTTAAAAATGCCGCACCAAGACACTCAGGCAGGGCCTGGTGGGAGCTGCTTGGAGCTTTCCCGAGGAAGAGCGGGATCAGTTAAAAGAAACTACACCAGATATAGTAAAATATACATGGCTGCCGTTGTTTTTGTTTTAAAGGTACATACCATTGATTTGATCCTGGGAGAGGAATTTTGCCTGCAGCACACACACAAGACAAGACATGAGGTTAAATGAAGGCGTGCTACAGATAAAGACCCCCACCCCCATTCACAGGCACCGAAACCAGAACTCTCCTTTCTTCACCATTGCTGGCTTTTATCTGCTTCTCTTGGGGGGCTGCAGTTTCCTGGCCAGTCTGCTCCGGTCCTCTTCGGCTTCCGACTTTCGCTTTGATGGAAGGGCTGAAGTCCACCAGTCAGGAAGGGTGGGGAGTAGCAGCAGGCAGGCGTAACTGAACACCCTTGGGTGATGTGGATGCAAAGGGATCCATGGCAGAGATTGGGTTTCAGTGGCAGGACTGGCTGCCCGCCGAACAGCAGGTAGACTGCAGGAACTGCTCTTTAGTAAAACCCTCCATCTTGCCATTGGTAAGAAAAACTAATTTAAAAGTGCACCAGCATAGAAAACATAC
Organism: Lepidodactylus listeri; assembly: GCA_029233225.1. Classification (NCBI taxonomy): domain Eukaryota; kingdom Metazoa; phylum Chordata; class Lepidosauria; order Squamata; family Gekkonidae; genus Lepidodactylus; species Lepidodactylus listeri. The sequence continues at coordinate 3,828,296 of JARCFY010000021.1, read as the reverse complement.
CTAACCTGAATCCAGTGTTTGCCTTTCTAGACCCACCCCTGGAATTCCTTAGCTGGCAAAATACTTGGTGATCCCAAAAGGATTCTGAGACACCTCATAATGCAGGCAGCCCCCAGCTTCTTTGAGCCTCTGGACACCTCTGGAATTCTGACACAGGGTGGTGGGCAGAACAGCAGAGAAGTGGCTGTTGCAGGAGGCAACCTCAAAATAAAAGGGAGCAATCTTATGCATGATAACTAACTCCCCCTACATTTTCAGCAGAAGCTCTGTTTAATCGGATGCCTTTTAATCTACACAGCCAACCATCAGTCTTGCTGGGCACAAGCCCCTCTTAGCCCCGCCTACTTTCTTAAAACATTCGGCGGGCACCATGGATAACAGCATAATATTGGGGACCTGTTATACTGTGTGGAAAGACCAACCAATGGGGTGTGTCCATTTGCAGACCCCAAAGAGACTGAGTGCAGAAGCCACAAAGGAGCAAGGCTCCCTCTAAGCTATGGAGACCTGTGAGCAAAAATGCTACTTCGTGAGCGGCTTCAAAAAAGCACCATCTATTTGAATAAACCATACACAATATATTAAAGTGCAAAATACATAGAGAAACAATTAAGGGAATGGTCCATTGAATTGTAGTTGACGAAGGTCGCCGGAATGGTTCTTTGTTTTGAGGGAAACTTCATCCAAGCATCGACCATAACCTCAAGAATGTCTCTTATTTCTTGCTCATGATTCAAAGGTAATCACAATACAAATACAGATGACCACGAGCATGCAGAAAATGCGTTAGCATTTCCTGCATGCCTGTAGTCATTTTTATTTTCTTCTTTTTGAAGAATGTGCAGTTTTGAAGCCATGTAGAGCTGTGCTTTTTGTATTGTGATTACCTTTGAATTGTTTCTCTTATATTGCATTGTGATTACCTTTGAACCCTTGTTTCTCTTATATGTATTTTGCACTTTAATATATTTCGTATGGTTTATTCAAATAGTGGGTTTTTTGCAGTTTCTTTTGGCCTTTCTTCTATGCTCTTGAGACTGTGACTTTCCTCTGGCTTTCTACATTGTGAGCTGCTGGCATTAAAGTTGTGAGCAGGTGATTTGGCTACTGCATAAATTAGTTTGCTCTGGAGCCCTTCTTCCTGAGCTAAGACAAAAATGTGTGAGCCGGAGGCTAAAAAACTGTGTGCTAGCTCACACTAACTCAGCTTAGAGGGAATACTGCACGGGAGTACATTAATCACAATGGTTTAACAGTTGTTTCCTGCCAATTACAATGGTTTAATAGTTTAATTACAATAGTTCAAGAGTTCTGTTTCCTGCAGCGTTGCAATGGTTTAATAGTTCTGTTTCCGGTAGAAATGCTGCTTTTTCTGGCTACTGGATTTTCCAAGCACACTACTTTGAGTACAAAACCGGTCTTCCTTCTTTTCCCTGGTGGTCATCAAGCTCGAGTCTGTCTTTACATGCCTTGTTCTGTTTCCTTGCGCCAAATCTGCCCCGCTACATTTATGCGCTTCTAGTATTTCTGCATCGTGTATAACTAAACTAGGTTCAAATGTGGTAAAAGGGCAGGGGGAGACCTGGAATAGTAGCAACACAATTCAGTAAGCAAAAAAAGAGATCTTTGTGCATCTCTGCTCCTGGCGAGGATGTCAGACTCTGCAGTTCAAGTATTTAGCCAGCCAGCCCCCATTTTCAGACAAGGCTCCCTAAGTGTCAGATCCTCTGCCATTCATTTTCTATTGTCTGGGTCTCTATCAGTAATTTACTGCTAGCCTTGAGTTTATTGCCTGTCATGTATGCTATGGTTTCTTCTTTCCCTCCGGGAGGATGGCTTGCCCTGTGCTCCCACGTCATATAAACATTCTGGCTAATCTCTCCAGGCCAGTCTGGAGTCTTGGACAGCTAATCTTGTTTTTGTAACCTTGAAGACTCTTGGACTGATTTAGGCCAGGTGCCTGGCCTGTGAATAGCAAGTAGAGTTCACAAAGGGGAATGGGGGGGGGGAGGGGTTAGTGCTTTTGCGCCTTTTTGGCGGGAACATAACAGTTGGGGTTTTTCGCGCTTATTTTAGTTGGCTCTGATTGGCTCTTTACCTGTCTGCACCTTTTTGTATATGGTATATTAATCCCTGCTGCCTGTAACTAACTATCACTGACAAACATCGTGTACCTGAAGGATCATTAAGAAATAAAAAGGACTTTTGCTTTTATCAAAGGGCCTGGCTTATTTGGTCTACTCAGAAGCCTCACACCTAGGAACCTCTAGAATTCAGGGCCTGTTTTCCCAGATGCTCCCCCCGGATTTAGCCACAAGAAATAGTCTGTTCCTGTTGGGATTCAAACTCATGTTGACAGTCAAGTAAAATAAATCAGTAGCAGCAGCTTGAACAGCTCATCTTATCCTGAGCTTGTCAGAACTCTGACGCTGGGTGGTGTTGGCCTCTCAAGACTTGGACGGGAGACCACCAAGGAAGTCCAGGCAGAGGCAGGCCACGGCAGGCCATCTCTGAACCCCCCCTCCTGCCCTGACCTGGAGGGCCCAGGTGAGCCTGATTTCATGAGGTCACTGAGACCATGGAGGGAGCTATGAGCAGGCAACCAAGTGCTGCTACACGGAGCCAGGAAGAGCCAGCAGGGGTTGCCTGCTTGGACAAGGAAACACTCCAGGCCAGACTTTTTTCAGCCAACTTTTATTTGACGGGTTTGGATCACACTTGGGAAAGGCACACGATATACAAAGGCAGGGTGAGGTAGCAGTCGGTGAAGGAATTCTATGTGTGTGGGGGGGGGGGGAAGGAAATCCAGTTATCCCCCCCAGAGAAGAAATGCCCTTTCCCTCCCTTTTGAGTGAACTGTTTTCTACCTGAGTATTCTGAGGGAAGGAAGGTCAAAACCACAAAAAGGATCCCAGCAAACCAAAACAAGACCAACAACTGAGCAAGTGCGCCCTTCTTTCCCCCACCCTGAAGAAATGCTGCTTTTTTGGCCAGCCCCCAGCCGCGCTCTTTTGAGAGATGGGTCCCAGTCGGAACTGACATGAAGCTGCCTCGTACTGAATCAGATCCTCGGTCCATCAAGGTCAGAATTGCCTACTCAGGCAGGCAGCAGCTCTCCAGGGTCTCAACAGGAAGAAGAGGAGATTGGATTTATACCCCACCCTTCACTACCCAAAGGAGTCTCAGAGCGGCTTACAATCTCTTTTCCCTTCCCCTACCCACAACAGACATCCTGTGAGGTAGGTGGGGCTGAGAGAGCTCTCGAGAACTGCCCTTGACAGAACAGCTGTGGAAGAACTTGTGACTGACCCAAAGTCACACCAGCAGCTGCATGTGGAGGAGTGGGGAATCAAACCTGGCTCTCCCAGATTAGAGCCTGCACTCCTATCCACTACATCGAATTAGGAATTCTTTCACATCACCTACCGCCTGGTCTTTTCAAGTGGAGATGCTGGGGATTGAACCTGGGACCTTCTGCATGCCAAGCAGATGCTCTACCACCCTTCCTACTTCTCCTTCAGCGTGCCAAGCAGATCCTCTACCACCCTTCCTGCTTCTCCTCCATTTACTGTGACTGTCTCTCTTGCTTTCCTCATGGAGTTACGGGGCTGCTGTTTGGATGAAACAGCAGCTATGGCTTGGATCGTATGAATGAGCTCTGTGTGCACTAAACAGTCTATGCATTTCCTCTTCTGCTAAAAGTATTGATCATACGCAAACAGAGGTTTCAGTGGAAGGGGAAGCTAACTCCACGGCATACGCTGTCTAATGTGCAAAGAACTTGTTCGTAGGAGCTAAGCCACTGCCTTTAGAGGAGGCAAGAGTCCTCGACAACTGGGGGAGGGGGGGTAAGTCAAAGTACTCTGTTGCAGACTGTGGAGAAAACCCCAAATCAGAAGATGGTTCAAGAGCAAGGCAAAAACCCTGCCACATTTCCAGATGAGTCCCTCAACCACAAACTTGAGTGGAAGATGGTTGCATCTACAGCCACAGACTATAACTGGTCCACCAATCTTTAACTTGATTCATCAACACGCTCCAGTTTTAATTGGTGGGGCAGGGGGTTTCTGAGGCCATTTTGCCTCTTACAGGTTAATGTAACAGAAATTTTAGACAGTGGAATACTTGACAGCCTTCCCTTCGACCAGTGAAAAAGCAGCTTTTTCTTTGGTTAAGCTGCTTTTCAGTCTTCAAGATTTCAAAAAGCCTTCATTGACTTTCCAATTACCATTCGTCATGTAATGAATTAATGGATGGACAAGGATTTGGCCAGGTCAACTTGGGTTGGTCCTGACCTGGTGGGTCCAGGTTAGCCTGATCTCAGAAGCTAAGCAGGGCTGTTCCTCATTAGTACTTGGAATCACAGAGTTGGAAGGGACCTCCAAGGTCATCTAGTCCAACCCACTGCACAACACAGGAAATTCACAAATACCTCCTCCCACCACACCCAGTAGCCCCTGCTCCATGCCCAGATGATGACAAAAAAAAACAAACCTCCAGGAACCATGGCCAAACTGGCCTGGAGAAAAATTGCTTCCTGACCCCAAAGTGGCGATCAGCATTTCCCTGGGCGTGTAAGAAAGGGCCACGAGAACTGAGCACTGAGGCAACCCTTCCTGCCCTCCCTTCTCGTAATCTGCCCAAGTTCACAGAATCCACACGGCTGTCAGATGGCCATCCAGCCTCTGCCTGAAAACCTCCCACGAAGGAGAGCCCACCACCCCCTCCCGAGGAAGCCTGCTCCACTCAGGAACCACTCTGTCAGGAAGTTCTTCCTGATGTTTAGCCGAAAACCCTTCTGATTTAACCTCTTGGTTCTGGTCCGATCTTCTGGGGCAACAGAAAACAACTCTGTACCATCCTCTATGAGGCAGCCCTTCAGGTACTTGGATGGGAGACCACCAAAAAAATCCAGTGTTGCTACAGAGGGAGGCGGCAGTGGCAAACCACCTCTGAACATCTCTTGACTTGGAAACCCTGCGGGGGTTGCCAGAAGTCAGCTGCGACTTGATGGCTCTTTCCACCAACAGTTGGGTTGGGAACCTCCACATTTAGAGGCACTAATCCTCTAAATCCCAGAGCCAGGAGGCAACATCAGAGGAGGGCCTCAGCCTCTCTGCCCTGTTGTTGGCCCTTCAGAGGAACTGGTTGGCTACAGTGTGAGACAGGAGGCTGGACGAGATGGACCCCTGGTCTGATCCAGCAGGGCTGCTCTTTTTAAGGGAATGCCTCGGCCTCTCTGCCCTGTTGCTGGCCCTTCAGAGGAACTGGCTGGCCCGTGTCAGACAGGATGCTGGACTAGATGGACCACTGGTCTGATCCAGCAGGGCTCCTCTGATGTTGTTTTGCCCTTGGCCTCTATGCCCTGGCTGACCGCTGTGTGAGACAGGATGCTGGACTAAATGGACCACTGGTCTAATCCAGCAGGGTTCTTCTGATGTTCTTCTTAAGGGAAGGCCTCAGCCTGTGCCCTGTTGTTGATCCTCAAGAGAAACTGGTTGGCCACTTTGTGAGACAGAATGCTGGACTAGATGGACCACTGGTCTGATCCAGCAGGGCTCTTCTGAGGTTCTTCCTAAGGGAAGGCCTTGGCCCCTGTGCCCTGTTGTTGGTCCTCAAGAAAAACTGTTTGGCCACTTTGTGAGACAGAATGCTGAACTAGATGGACCTTCACTGGTCTGATCCAGCAGGGCTCTTCTGATGTCCTTATCAGGGGAAGGCCTCAGCCTCTCTGCCCTGTTGTTGGCCCTCCAGAGGAACTGGCTGGCCACTGTGTGAGACAGGATGCTGGACTAGATGGACTATTGGTCTGATCCAGCAGGGCTCGCCTGATGCAGTTTATTCTTCTCTCCATCACAAGAGAACCGGGAAACAAGCAGGGACAAAATCGATAGCACCACGCACTACCTGTAGAACAGAATTCTGTGGGGCCCTTCTCTGGCGTCTGAGATATTAACAGACACGGGTGACCCGTTAAAAAGTTTCCCTTCCAGGGGGAAGGGACAAGAATCATAAAGAATCCCCAGAAGCTCAGAGCTCAAGCCAACGACAACTTTTAAAGTTCAGTGGTGGAACAAAACTGGGGGCAAAAATTCTCCCTGTGGCCCAGAAACTCCCTGGCAAACCAAGGCTGCGTCTCTACGCAAGCTTACTAGAGTACGCCTCGAATTCAGCATAACTTGTTTCCAAGTAAGCTTGCAAAAGACTGGGCGGTAGTTTGTTTCTGTTCATTTCCCTCTGCCTCTCTTCCCAATAGCAACGTAAAGCAGCTTACATAGTTCTGGTCTCCTCCATGGTACCCTCACAACAACCCTGTGAGGTAGGTTAAACTGAGTGGCAAAACAGGGATTTGAACCTGGGTTTCCCAGATCCTAGTCTGAGTCCAGTAGCTCCTTTAAGAGCAACAATTTTTTATTCTGGGTATGAGCTTTCATGTGCATGTGCAGAATAAAAATGTGTTGCTCTTAAAGGTGCCACTGGAATCAAACTATTCAGCTACTCCAGATCAACACAGGAGCCCACCGGAAGCAGACCCTCACCTGACACTTTAACCAGTGCATCACGCTCATTTGAGCCAAGCCAGGATCAGCTATTGAGATGGGGGGGGGGAAGGGAATAAGGTTCCATTTGCTCCCCCCAAAAAACCACCCTATACAACAGGCTTCGCAGCAAAGACGTTTCCTCCAGGACGAGCCCCCCCCTCCCAAGAGCATTTCCAAAAAGGTCTCCCCAAGAGCTAAACGTTCTCTTCCACCGGAGAGCGCAAATGACTCAGGTGCAACGTGTAACAGGCCCACGGTTCCGGAATGTAGATGATGCCGGGGTACTTCTTCCGGAGGGTCCGGTCGTTCCAGAGCCAGCCGACCCAGAGGGCGATCAAGGCCAGCGTGATGACGAAGGAGTAGAAGAGGAAGCGGCCGTTGCTGTCCAGGATCAGGCCCTTCCGCTTCTGGTGCATCACCAGCGCCATCATGGCAAAGAAGGTGAAGATGAAGAGGATGAAGATTTGACCTTCGGTGACGAGGTACCTGCAGTGGGAAAGAGCAAGCTATGTTGAGGAATTAAGCGCCTGAGGGAAATTCATGAGGACATCTTAAAAACTGTTAAAGTTTCCTTTCCTTATAATGTTAAAAGTGTTGTTGTTTGATATTTGGCACGATCGTACGCTGACAAAAGAATATATAACTCTGATTTCAATATTGCTGGCAGGGGCAAGGTTATTAAAGGCTAAACACTGGAAATCGGGTACACCACCTATGAAGATGCAATGGTATAATAAAATATGGGAGATGTATGAAATGTGTAGAATAACAAACAATTCCTTCTTTGAGGAAAATGTCATATGTGGAAAGCTAGCCAGGAAGAGAGGCGAAATATGGTGATAGAATATCTCAAGAGCAATAATATTATCCCAGTAGGAAGGACTATGATTTGTTTTTGAATTAACTGAATTAAAAATTGTTACTTCCCGTTTGCGTCTCTCTGATTATAAATAAGTTCTTAATCTTACTTTCTCAGTTTTAAGTCTTTATATTATGTGTATTAGAGTATTGTATATTTTGTTCTGGAAAATTATTAAATATATTTTTTTTAAAAAAAAAAGGAATTAAGCGCCTGAAGTGGCCTTCCATTCTCCATTTAGCCGATCCCCTCGTCCGAAAGGATCATATTCCATAAGCAACAGAGCACCAATGGACTCCCACGCAGCCTTTTCCTAGGAAAGAAGATTTCGTTCGTTGCTTGCTCTGTTGCCAGGCTGATCCTGCCCTCTGGATACGCTGCCTCACCTGGGTGTACCAAGCCCAACTCTGCACCTCTTGTGGCAATCCAAACGCCTGCTGGAGCCCTGAAGAACCGGCCACCTGTCTGCAGAGGAACCGAGCACTGCCTCGCCCCTCTCTAAAGCAGAAGCGTCAACTTACCAGTAATAGAGGCTGCTGGGTCCTATCAGGAGCAACGCCGAGACCGGGATTTGTGGCTCTTCTTTCTTGGGAATGAAGCAGCCAGAGAAATAGATGCACAGGATGAGGAAGAAGGGGATGTACCTGCCGAAGGGAAGCAGAGGAGCTGGAGGGGAGGGTCACGTCTCCCCAATGTGCTCAATGCAGCAGTACGACCGAAGAGGAGTTCCCTGTTCACAGTGCGGAGACGCAACACCAGTCCAAGGGCATGTTTCTGTCTGTACACATCCCTCTCTCCTTCACCTGGGATTTTGTCAGGATGCCCCCTGTCCCCCACCCACATTGTCAAGCATATCCCAGAGCTCTATAACCTTGCTGAAGAGGGTGAGCTTCAGTGTCAGAATCTGACAATAGTATGCCTGTCTTTTCTATATTATCCCTGTCTTTCTGTGACTCCTTTGTAACCATGAGTGATTTATTGCTTGCCTTGATGTATTGCTTGCCTTGATGTATATTATCTGTTCTGCTCAATGTTGCCTTTCTCTGGCCGGGAAGATGGCGTGTCACATTCCTGAACGTCACATAAACAACTGGGACTATCACATCCGTCCACTCTCCCCCTAGCCTTTGAGGCTCGGGGAATGTTATCAAGTGTTACAACCTTGGGAATTGTTTAATTGTTCTTAGCCAAATGTTTAGCCTATCTTTCACACATGTGGGTCACCCAGGGCAGGAAGGGAATTTTTATTACTTTCTCACCTTCTCTGTGAGAACCTAACGGTCACCCTTCCCCCCCCCCCCCCGCTTAGCTGGATTGAATCTGATTGGTCCTTTACCTGTATTCGGCTATGACTGACGGTATATTAACCACTGTTGCTTATTGTCATGTATCTCTAACAAACATCGAGAACCTGAACCATTATTGGAATAAAAGAACTTTGCTTTTATCAAAGGTCTGGTCTGATAGTGTCAGCTCAGAAGCCTCACATTCAGCCGCCAGACTGAGCAACAAAAAGGTCAAACAGAGGGACAGTTTCAGTGGGGGAAGGGAGCCTGGGTCTGCCTGCTTGACCGTCTGGCCAACCTGGGACTGCCACGGTCCCTCAGACTCCTGCTGGGAAAACCAACACGGATCCAAACCTGCTGCAGAGCAAATCCAACGCTTGGCGTTTGGCCCATCCCAAAGCAGCCAAGTGGAGCTGCTTTTGAGATCTCGGCTGGAAAAACAAACAAACGAGAAAGACTTGAAGGGCTAGACAGAGGGCTGCGTCTGGTGCAGACGCTCTGTATTTATGTAACAACAGTTACCGGCTGCTGACAAGAGAATCAAAGGATCACAGAGTTGGAAGGGACCTCCAGGGACATCTAGGCCAACCCCCTGTATAATGCAGGAAATCCACAAATACCTCCCCCTCCACACCCCCAGTGACCCAGGACCAATGTTCCCTCTAAGCTGAGTAGGTGTGAGCTAGCTCACAGTTTTTTAGCATCCGGCTCACACATTTTTTTGTCTTAGCTCAGGAAGGATGGCTCCAGAGCACACTAACTTATGCAGTAGGCAAATCGCTCACTCACAACTTTAATGCTAGTAGCTCACGAAGAAGGATTTTTGCTCACAAGACTCCACAGCTTAGAGGGAACATTGCCCAGGACCCTGGACTTCCATGCCCAGAAGATGAGAAAAAACCCTCCAGGATCCCTGGCCAAATTGGCCTGGAGAAACATATCTCCCTGACCCCAAAGTGGCGATCAGCATTTCCCTGGCTGTGTAAGAAAGGGCCACAAGAACTAAGCACAGATGCAACCCTTCCTGCCCTCCCTTCTCACGATCTAAGTTCACAAGATCAGCATTGCAGTCAGGTGGCCATCTAGATTCTGCTTGAAAACCTCCAAAGAAGGAGAGCCCACCACCTCCTCCCGAGGAAGCCTGTCCCACTCAGGAACCGCTTTCACCGTCTAGGCCAGGGACTGAGCCACTTTCTAGGGACCGAGTAGCACCACTACCCCAAACTGGCTCTCTCTACCACCCCCAGTTCTTCCTCTCTCCCGCAGGTTTCCATCTTAAGGGTCTTGCTTAGATACCCTGGCCATTTCACTGCCCAAACGCAGCCCTCAGCATTATCACCATGGGCCGAGAACCAGAACAAGGCCAGTCTCTCCGGGCCAAAACTCTGCCTGGCGTCAGTCATAACCACAGTGCTGTCCAGGAGATGCCCACCCTGGACCTGGAAATTCACTGGTACTGCCTGTCTTTGTTCAATCTTAAAAGAGCCCCGTTTCTCTTGGGCTCAGCCACCACCCAGGGACACCTTGTGAGCAGCCACAGCTGGCTACAGGAAGTGTTTGGGTCGATATGTTTTTGAGACAAGATGCTGGGCAGGGCAGCCCGTCCGTTGGCACAAAGTCTGGGCACAACCAAACGTGTCAACTTCTTTGGCAGCGGTAACGGAAGGTGAGTGAAGCCCCACCCGCAAAGGGAGGAGGCGGGCTTTAAAAGGCACTTCCTCCGAAAAATCGGTAAGGGAAAAGAAACTTGCAGATCTGTTGTGGTTCTTTAAAATTAAAAGGGCTACATTGGTGAGCGATGAAAGACCAGCTGGCGGAAAGGTGGCGCCTAAGAGCAGCCTGAAGTTCCAGCAGAGCGAGGGCCTGAGGCAGAGGGGCCCACCAGCTGCCCACTCCGTCCCTCAGTCAAAGGACTGCAAGATACAAGTGTGGCTGGAGCCCCTTCCCTTTGAGGAAAGGCGGGAGAGCCTGGGACTTTTCAGTTGAGAAAACAGTTGACCATTGGAGGGGCAGGGGAGAGCTTTATATGGTCATGCGTGGGGTGGAAAGAGCTGACAAAGAAAACTTTTTCTCCCTCACCCAAAATACTAGAGTTCAAGGGCATCCAATGAAGCTGACGGGCAGTAGGTTCAGGACAGACCAAAAGAAATACTACTTTACACAAAGAGTGATTAAAATGTGGAATTCTCTGCCAGAGGATGTAGTGATGGCCAAATGAATAAACAGCTTTAAAGGGGGATTAGACAGATTCATGGAGGATAAGTCTATCAATGGCTACTAGCCATGGTGGCTAAAGGGAACCTCCACATTTAGAGGCACTAAGCCTCTGAATCCCAGAGCCAGGAGGCAACCTCAAGGGAAGGCCTCGGCCTCTCTGCCCTGTTGTTGGCCCTCGAGAGGAACTGGTTGACCACTGTGTGAGACAGGAGGCTGGACTAGATGGCCCTCACTGGTCTGATCCAGCAGAGCTCTTCTGAGGTTCTTCTCAGGGGAAGGCCTCGGCCTCCCTGCCCTGTTGGTTGTCCTCCAGAGGAACTGGCTGGCCACTGTGTGAGACAGGATGCTGGACTAGATGGACCCTCAATGGTCTGATCCAGCAGGGCTCTTCTGAGGTTCTTCTCAGGGGAAGGCCTCAGCCTGTATGTCCTGTTGCTGGCCCTCCAGAGGAACTGGTTGGCCACTGTGTGAGACAGGAGGCTGGGCTAGATGGACCCTCCAGCAGGGCTCTTCCTATGTTCTTCTCAGGGGTAGGCCTCAGCCTCTCTGCCCTGTTGGTTGTCCTCCAGAGGAACTGGCTGGCCACTGTGTGAGACAGGATGCTGGACCAGATGGACCCTCACTGGTCCGATCCAGCAGGGCTCTTCTTGGGTTCTTATGAGGGGAAGGCCTCGACCTCTCTGCCCTGTTGTTGACCCTCCAGAGGAACTGGCTGGCCGTCGAGTGAGACAGGATGCTGGAGTAGATGGACCATTGGTCTGATCCAGTAGGTCTCTTCTGATGTTCTTACAGTCTTCTCCAAGTTGTGTGCCCCAACCACTGTGCAAGCCTTCCCAAACACAGGCCTCCCTCTCCCGCTGCTGAGACACTGCTTGGGAAATAGTGCTGCACCCTCTTCCAAAAAAGGCCCCAAACCTAGCGGTAGCGAAAGGATGACTCCTGCGCCAGGCTTACCACATCGAATGACCAAGGTATTCATCATAGTAGTACAGAAGTTCGAAGGAATCAATCTGGAAAGGAAGAAGATGGGAGGGTCAGGGCAGGGAGGGGACGGGACGGGCTGGCAGAGAAATGGCCCCGACAGAAGGAGCCCGGGCAGCCCCCCTTTACCAGCGTCTCCGGCTTGAGGCTCTTGATGATGGGGTTCTCTCGGACTGACAGGTGGAGCTGATAGCCACTGAAGATCAGCCGGTGATTGACGGAGTCGCCCACCAGGTGAATGCTGGCTCCCATGACGAAGATTATGATGGTGATGTACACCATGGACCGGGGGAGGGTCTTGGGGGACCGCTCGATGAGCTGCGAGGGAAAGCAGAGCTTAAGGGCCCAGAAGGGAAAGCAAGTCCCACCTCCCCCACCTCCAGGATATGCCCTGCTCCAAATCTGCGCTTGGAATCAATCATGCACCCCTGATTACTTCTTCCGCTTGGGACCTGGGATCTCTCTGGTGAGGGTGCTTGGAGGCCAGACATCCCCCCCCCCCGGGAAGCTCCTGCTTTGCCCAATGCCAGTGGGCCCTTCCTGAACCACAGTCACAGGATCATAGCATCCCACAGAGTTGGGAGGGGCCCTACAGGCCATCTAGTCCCACCCCCGGCTCAATGCCTAGAGCATCCCTGACAAGGGTTTGTCCTGCCAGTGCTCGAAGACTGCCAGAGAGGGAGGGGGAGCTCACCACCTCCCCAGGCAGCTGATTCCATTGCTGCACAATTCCCCGATATACCTTCCCACCCTTAATTTAAACCCCATGATGGCGCGTCCTCTCCTTTGCTGCCTGTCCCCCTCTAAGTGACAGCCCTTCATCACGTCCCGCCTCAGCCTCCTCTTCTCCGGGCTGAACATTCCCAAGAAGTCCCTCAGCCTTTCCTCTTGCAGGGCTTCTGGGTCTCCAGGCCCCCGATCCGCCTCGTCGCTCTCCTCTGCACCCGCTCCATTCTGCCTGCACCCTTTTGGAACTGAGGCCTCCAGAACTGCACACAGCACTCCAGGTGTGGCAGTGCACAGCGGGACTATCGCATCAGGCGATTTGGATGTTATGCCTCTGTTCGTACAGCCCAGGATTGCATGAGCCATTTTTGTGGCCACATCACACTGGCTGCTCATATTCAACTTTTGGTTCACCTGTACCCCTGGTGCCCGTGCATTATTCCAAATGCAGCTGGGCCCACACCAAAGGCCCAACACAGGGCATCGCCCCCAAGACAATTAAAATATTTATACATACAAAAATAGAGCTGGAAGGGACCTCAAGGGTAATCTAGTCCAACCCTCTACACAAGGCAGGGAATTCACAACTCCCCCCCACACCCCATTCCGCCAGTGGCCCAGAGCGTAGACTCCAAGGCAGGACATCTGCTTTGCAAGGTGCCAGGTTCAGTCTCATGAGCTGGCAAATCCAGAGGATCATGGTTTGTCCCAGAGACCTGGCTACTCAGAAAGACCCAGTTGCTCTTCACATATGGTTAATCTCACTGGTTTACTTTTTGCCCAGGGGGGTGGGGTGGGGTGGGGGAGTCTCTCTTCCACTTTCTTTATTTAAAATGTTTCTGCAGCACCTTCCCACCCATTCTGGCTCCCCAACTTGAAGCAACTCTTCCCTCCCGCCTCCATGACTGTGACTACTCCCCACGTCCAAGCAACTGGGTAGCCAGGGAGATCGGTCTGAGAGGCAGCTAATGCAGTGGCCCCTTCCGGGCTTTTTGTGGCTTTGCCCAGAAATCTCTGTGGCACAGCCGTGGCCAACACAGCCCCCAGTGCTGCTCCAAAAGACATAATTATCAAAGTGAATCCATTTTGGGTGAGTAAGCTAGCCAATTATGTCAGGAAATGCAAAGCGCACAGGTTCCCCGACGTTTGTTCAGACGAACGTTTTGTTAATGTCGCTCAAGTTGGGTAGGACTCATCACAACCTGGGAAGGGAACTGTGACGAAATGGAACTTAAAGGGGCAGAGTAGAATGCCTGGGAAGTCACATGACTTGAAAAGGTGGGGGGGGGGGCTAAGGGCTCGGGAACCACTGTTGATAGACAGATGACTGTCGGAGTGGTCAGTTAGGAACGGTCAGTCAGAGAACCGCGAGTTGGAGAGGGAGTCCAGCCCGGGACGTCAGAGAGAGCAGAAGGGCAGTCGGTGTCCCTCGGTGCTCTGTGGGAGCGAACAGCGGGTGAAAGCTCAGTGAGAAGAGCTAAGGTGTCTGACTTGCCAGAGTGGGAGCAGACAAGTGAACTTAAGAAGACACACCAACGCCATTCAGGACTGTCAACCAAAGGAACCTGACTGAAAGGGAGATTAGGGAGGCTGAGGGGCAGGACGGTCAAGAGCCAACGGGGGCTAGTGGGAGACCGGGGTGCCAAGCCAAGAAACTGTACATCTCCACGCAGCAGGACAGGAGGGTGAAGTCTGAGTGTTTAGCGAGTGTGTGCAAAGTGCGTCACAACATACCATCTGCAACAAAGTAACAACGAGTCGGTAAAACAGTCAAGCTTAATGTGACATCAGGAACAGTAACATCGTGACAATATAAGCAATCTCTGCAATATCCCTCCACTTATACTCAATGGTACCAATAAAGTTGTATTCAGTAAAAGAAAAACTGTGGTGCCTTTTGAAAAGGGATTTCAGACCAAAGTACACAGGGTCCCAAATATTTAACTCAGATACAAAACGCAGAAACCAAATATCAACAAACCCCGAAGAGACTATATTGTAAAACTGTAGCTACTTTAATTGGAGGAAACTGGTCAGTGGGTTTATTATTATTTAGAGAGAGGCTGATCCAGGTTACCTCAGGGACCCCGTCACCCAAAGTAAGACAGGAGATCCGCTCGCTGTCAGTCAGAGTTAGGGGACTGGTTGGTGAAAAGGTGAGGGGTCGACTTCGTTATAGGAACATTATTGATCATGGCATGTCCACATCTCTATGACAAAGGGCTGGAGAGGATTCGGCCAGCCAGCTGCCACTCAGCTCTGGAGCTTCCCCCTCCAAAGGGGCCTTCCTAAAACCAACAAAACCTTACCTTCAGGAGAAGAAAGGGAGTGATAACGTTGTAAGCCATGTGCAAATAATCTCCAGCGCTTGGCTTGTTCAGCGGGAACCATTCGAGCGGAAGCAGGATCTGAAAGAAACACAAATACAGGCTGGAAGGGCCCTCAAGGATCATCTAGTCCACCTCTTGCACAACACAGGGAAAATCCACAACTATCTTCCCGCTCTCCTGTTCCCCCAGTGACCCCCCCTGCTCTATGACCAGGGGAAACAAAAAACCTCCAGGGTGCACAGAGTCACTGTTGCTCTCAGAGGGCACACAACAAAAGCTTCTACCTAGAATTAAACTTTGTTGGTCTTTAAAGGTGTCACCAGATGCAAACTTTGTTATAGTAATATCAGGTATGACTTGTGCATCTTTTGACCCTGCAGCTTACATTTCCCCACCCCACCCCCATGAATGCACGTGTGTGTGCATTGTGCGCACACAGACCTGTGTCAAGTGTAGATCTACCACATGTATCTGATCACGTGGCTGACAGTCCTGCAAAGCTGTGACCAAAGAAATGTCTTTAAGGTACAGTAAGGAGTTTTTGCCACAACAGGCAAACTTGGCCATTGGCTGCCATTTTGGAATTTAATGTCCTACAACAAATTCTCAATTTTGGGAAAATACAATATCATAGCCAGGCCACGTGGCCCAGAATTCGGATCTCTCAATCTCACACAGCACTCGACTTTATCCATCTCTGTCCCTCTGCCTCACACCTTCACACTAGATGGCAACCAAGCAATGCTCCCTCTAAAGCTGTGGAGTCTTGTGAGCAAAAATTCTAATTTCTGAGCTACCAGCATTAAAGTTGTGAGCCAGCGATTTGGTTACTGCATAAATCAGTTTGCTCTGGAGCCCTCCTTCCTGAGCGAAGACAAAAATCTGTGCGAGCCGGAGGCCACACTGTGAGCTAGCTCACACTAACTCAGCTCAGAGGGAACACTGCAACCAAGAACGCCGTTCCAGCTCTCACCATGGCGATCGGGCGGCCGAAGTCCAGCAACCAATTCTGCAGGGTGAAGTAGAACCACAAGTCAAAATGGAACTGAGAATTCCTGCGGTCCTTTTCCTCTCTGGCAGATCCCGGCCTGCTTACAGAGAAATGGAACTGAGCAGCAGGTATTGCACCAGCAGGAAGATATAAGTTTGCCCCCACCCCGACGTGCCTGCCGCCAAAGGAACGTTTTTGGGATTTGCCACAGGTTAGTAGCCTGTGGCGGGGCACAGCCAAAGCAAAGAGAATAACTCCTGGGTTTGCGGGCGCACGGGCCACACACCTGGGCTGCCGTGGCTCACCAGCAGCATCCCTTGGGAGTCCAGCGGCACCTTGCAGACCAACCAAATGAATTCCACTATGAGCTTTCCTGACGATGGGAGCGCCGGCTCCAGGAAGTTTCTGCTGGGATGAACTGCATTCTTCAGCTGCTGCCGATGGTCAGGTGTGCCACTGAGTCACAACAGACTCATGGTGACCCCATGGGAAACCTTGTGGAGTTTCCAAGGCAAGAAAAGCACTGAGGGGGTTTACCATTGCCTTCCTCTGCATGGCAGCCTCCTTTTTTCCTTGGGGGGTCTTCCATCCAAGTAACCCCCCCCCCCCCCCCCCGGCTTAGCTTCCAAGCTCTGAGGCGGCCATTCTGGGCTATCACAAGGTGCCTCTGGACTCTGGTTTTATTTTGCTTCCTTGGCCAAGTCCAGGGGGAAAAGCAGCCTGTGGGTGATGAGGATACTCCGGGCCAGAAAACTGATGCCCCCACAACTGTGAACGTCGTCTTTGGGGGACTGGCATCGCCTTTGAGAGGCCACAGGAGGGTCCCTCCACTGAAGGATCCTTGGGAGGGGGCAGGAGTGCTCCGGCCAGGCTGCTGGGGGTGCTGCTTTCCCTTCTTCAAGGGAGGCCTGGCCATGCAGAAGCTGCCCCCCTCGGAGATGCTGACCTGCGGCTACACGCTAGGAAGTGCTGCTGAATCCCGGGCTTGCCAGACTCCCGGTGGGTAAATGCAAGAAAAGTCCATGGACAAACGGCAAGAAATCAATATATTATAAATATTCAACACTTCTTAAAGATATCAGTATTAATATTCCCCGTTCATACAACATCACAAAGATCTGAGACGTCTAAATTATACCGAATATTTATAATATTTGTAACATATTGATTTCTTGTAAATCTGCTCATGGTCTTTTCTTGCATTTAACCTCCCGGGGGGAGCCTGGAGTTCTCTCCAAATCACAACCGATCCCCAGATGACACCTCCCCCGGAGGAAACGGCAGCTTTGGGAGGGGAGGGGAGGGGAGACTCTATACCTTTCTGCAGTTCCTCCCTCCCCCAAACGCTGCCCTCTGCGGGCTCCACCCCCAAAGCTCCGGGAATTTCACAATCTGGAGTTGGCAGCCCTGCCGCTCTGCGCCCCCCTTTCCTCCGCCGGCCGGTCCTCTCCGGGCTGCTTTCAAGGCTGGGCATCGGGGGTCGTCCTCGGGGAGGCCGGCCTGGATCCGCGCCCCCCGCCCGCCTGGCCTCCGGAAGGACGGCCGCCGCTCACCTGCCCCGCGAGGAGGCCGCTGCTGCCGCCGGGCGCCTCCGCACCGAGCCTTGCATGAGCGCGGCCGCCCGCTCCCCTCCGCTCCGCCTCTCGCCCGCCCGGGCCCGCGCGCCGCCTCGCCGCCTCGCCGCCGCCCTCGGCTGCGCTCCGCCCCGCACCGGGGAGGAGGAGGGGGAGGAGCCCGGGCCGGCTGGAGCCTCCCCCGGGCCGGCGCGCGCAAGGCGGCGCGGGTGGGAAGGAGGGCGCTCTGCACATGCTCGGGGGCGGGGCGGGGGATATAACTCGCAGAAATCAATAATGAAAACATAAAACGTGGGTCGGGACGCAGCGCCTTTGGGGCAACCGGCGGGGAGGAGCTGGGCCAGGGAGAGCGAGCGGGCTCACAGCTCTTTAGCCTCCGGCTCCCCCATTTTCGCCCTTAGCCCTTAGCCAGGAAGGGGGGCTCCAGAGCAGTGTTCCCTCTAAGCTGAGTCAGTGGGAGCTAGCTCAGAGTTCTTTAGCCTCCGGCTCGCACGTTTTTACCTTCGCCCAGGAAGGAGGGCTCCAGAGCACTGTCCCCTCTAAGCTGAGTCAGTAGGGTTGCCAAGTCTGGGTTGGAAAATACCTGGAGACTTTGGGGGTGGAGCCAGGAGAGGGCGGGGATTGGGGAGGGGAAGGGCCTCAGCATGCTACAATGCCATAGAGTCCACCCTTCAAGGCAGCCATTTTCTCCAGGGGAGCTGATCTCTCTCAGCTGTAAAAGATGTAAAAGCGGATGTAAAAGCGGGGGATCCCCAGGCCCCACCTGGAGGCTGGCAACCCTATGAGTCAGTGGGAGCTAGCTCAGAGTTTTCTAGCCTCTGGCTTGCATGTTTTTGCCTTCGCCCAGGAAGGAGGGCTCCAGAGCAGTGTTCCCTCTAAGCTGAGTCAGTGTGGGCTAGCTCACAGTTCTTTAGCCTCTGGCTCGCACATTTTTGCCTTCGCCCAGGAAGGAGGGCTCCAGAGCAGTGTCCCCTCTAAGCTGAGTCAGTGGGAGCTAGCTCAGAGTTTTCTAGCCTCCGGCTCACACGTTTTTGCCTTAGCTCAGGAAGGAGGGCTCCAGAGCAGTGTTCCCTCTAAGCTGAGTCAGTGGGAGCTAGCTCAGAGTTTTCTAGCCTCCAGCTCGCACGTTTTTGCCTTCGCCCAGGAAGGAGGGCTCCAGAGCAGTGTTCCCTCTAGGCTGAGTCAGTGGGAGCTAGCTCACAGTTTTCTAGCCTCTGGCTCACACATTTTTGCCTTCGCTCAGGAAGGAGGGCTCCAGAGCAGTGTTCCCACTAAACTGGGTTAGTGGGAGCTAGCTCACAGTTCTTTAGCCTCCACGTTTTTGTCTTCGCTCAGGAAGGAGGGCTCCAGAGCAGTGTTCCCTCTAGGCTGAGTCAGTGGGAGCTAGCTCATGGTTTTTTAGCCTCTGGCTCACACATTTTTGTCTCAGCTCAGGAAGGAGGGCTCCAGAGCAAACTGATTCATGCAGCGGCCAAAGCACTCGCTCACAGCTTTAATGCCGGTAGCTGACAAAGCAGGATTTTTGCTCGCAAGACTCCACAGCTTAGAGGGAGCACTGGCGGGCAGTGCCTTTTCCTTGTTTCAGAAAGTCAGTTCTTCACACTTGTAATCTTGGCCGCAGGTGCCAACGCAGAGGAGGCCTTGCGCCGTGGCTCTCCTGCATAGGGATGTCAGGTCAGGGTTGGGAAATACCTGGGGATTTGGGAGTGGAGCCTGGGGAGAGTGAGGTTTGGGGAGAGGAGGAAGAAGGAGAAGAGACTGGATTTCTACCCCGCCCTTCACTATCTGAAGGAGTCTCAGAGTGGCTTACGACCTCCTTTCCCTTCTAGGGTTGCCAGCCTCCAGGTGGGGCGCCTGGGGATCTCCCGCTTTTACAACTGATCCCCAGCTGACAGAGATCAGCTCCCCTGGAGAAAACGGCTGCCTTGAAGGGTGGGCTCTATGGCATTGTACCATGCTGAGGCCCCTCCCCTCCCCAAATCCCGCCCTCTCCTGGCTCCACCCCCAAAGTCCCCAGGTATTTTTCAACCTGGACTTGGCAACCCAATTCCCTTCCCCTCCCCACAATGGACACCACAGTGGGTTATGGTTCCACAGACCCCACCCTGCAAAGCAGCCATTTCCTCCTGAAAATTTGTACTTTTTTTCATTTAAACAATCCTCTGAACTGTTGTGGTTTACTTGTAGTGCAGTAACATCCCGGAACCTACGTCTTTTCTGGCAGGCTTGCTGGGGTGTTAGGGGTGCTTGTATTGTTTGCTTCGGTTTGAGGCAGTACAACCAGTGTGTGTGTCTGGGGGGGGGGGGGGGCAGTTGCTTCCCAGAGAATAGTTTGGACCTCAGTGGTGTGGGGACTATTACAGGGGCTTACCTTTGTGGCTGATGAGATAGGTACAATAAAAACCTGGAAGCAAAACTAATGGTGTGTTTCTCTCTCCCACATGTGTCTCACATGTCTCTATTCCTTCTTTGGGTACTGGCCTAATAGCAGACTTCCCCATCGATCTCCAGCCCCCACCTGGAAGTTGGAAACCCCAGCTGTTACAGTCTGCTTGGCCAGCCTCTTTCTGGTGAAGTTCTGCCCCCCCCCCCCAACTCTCGACTAACCATCTGGCGGTTGTATTCCAAGAAGGAGGGGGCCAGGCTATCCTGCCCCTCCCCATTCAAGTGCAGCTGCCACCCAGGCGGCCCAGTGCCATCGGCCCTGCTCCCCTCCTGCACGCCCCAGCCAGGTGTGCCTTTGCTCGCCATTGCAGTGCCTGGAAGAGCTTGCCCATTCCCCGTAATTCAGGCCCCGGGCTGCAAAAACATAAAAGCCAAGCAACCATGTCTTTGTCTTTCAAGCTGTCCTTTTATTCCAGTGCAAGGGTATAGAGAAGGAATTAATTAATTAAAAACCAGGCAGTTCTTGACTGCATGACATCCCCAGCGGTAACTGTCCGAATGAGCAAAAATGAACACATGTAAAAGATGCCCAAGAAGGATGGGCGGCTCTAGCCTGGGAAATTCGTGGAGATTCGGAAGTGGTGTCTGGGAATGGTGGAGTTTTGGGAGGGAGGGGGCTCATCCAGGATGCGGTGTCATTCTAGGACTGTTTCTCCTAGACTCTATGGTATAGCTTTGACTCCTCCTCCTCCTGAACCTGCCATTTGCATCAGTTTCAAGGGACCGAGAAGGACATAGCTCTTTTTATTTAATTACTGCCACTTGTGCCCCGCCCTCCCCGCAAGCGGGCTTAGAATTGCACTGTGAACCTCTGTCCTGTCTCCTGTTTCTGCCACAGCTTCTGGGGTTCCCATCCCTGTGTCTTAATCGTACTGTGCATACCGACTTAGTTGCCAGGGCGAGGGCACCCACCAGGTGCCGCAGGGGCATGGCAATGATGAGCTGCCCGGGGCAGCTATTAGAGGGTGAGCTGCCCACCCCACATTACCTGACGCTGATATCGCCGATCAGGATCAAACCCCTGAGGAGCCTTTGTTCAAATTCAGCTCTACCTCTTTGCCAGCACATGGTTCTTCTTGTAGATTTGGGAATCAATGTTCCCTCTAAGCTGAGTTAGTGTGAGCTGGCTCACAGTTTTTTAGCTTCCTCCGGCTCACCCATTTCTGTCTTCGCTCAGGAAGGAGGGCTCCAGAGCAAACTGATTTATGCAGCAGCCAAATCGCACGCTCCACAAGTTTAAAGCCAGCAGCTCACAAAGCGGAATTCTTGCTCACAAGACTCCACAGCTTAGAGGGAGCATTAGTGTTCCCTCTGAGCTGAGTTAGTGTGCGCTAGCTCATAGTTTTTTAGCCTGCGGCTCACACATTCTTATCATCGCTCAGGAAGGACAGGATCCAGATGAGCAAATTAATTTATGCAGTAGCCAAATCACCTGCTCACAACTTTAATGCCAATGGTTCACAAAGTGGAATTTTTGCTTATAAAACTCCATACCTTAGAGGCAGTGTTTTTTCTAAGCTGAGTTAGTGTGAGCTAGCTCAGTTTTTTAGCCTTCAGCTCACACATTTTTGCCTTAGCTTGGGAAGGATGGCTCCAGAGCAAATTTATTTATGCAGCAGCCAAATCACTCGCTCACAAATTTAATGCCAGTAGCTCACAAAGTAGAATTTTTGCTCACAAGACTCCACAGCTTAGAGGACTGTTTAGAGGGAGTACTGTTTGGGATTACATTTTAAGGCAGAGAGGAACTGTAATCTCAGTGTATCAGAATAATAATAATAAGAGACTGGATTTATACCCCCCCCTTCACTACCCAAAGGAGTCTCAGAGCGGCTTGTGGTTTCCTTTCCTTTCCCCTCCCCACAACAGACACCCTGTGAGGTAGGTGGGGCTGAGAGAGCTCTTTCCACAACTGTCCTTGAGAGAACAGCCCTGAGATAACTTGTAACTAACCCAAGGTCACACCAGCAGCTGTATGTGGAGGAAGAGTGGGGAATCAAACCTGGTTCTCCCAGATTAGAGTCCGTGCTCCTAACCACTACACCAAATGAGTGGTAAATCTTTCGGGCTCAGCCCTCAGGCCATGTTCTGTGGCATGACTTTTTTGTGGGCCAGCCTGAGGACTCAACAGCACATGAACAATCACCATCAGATAATCTATGCCAGGAGGTCAAGGGAGGGGGAAGGATGACACAGGCAAGGGTCATGGAGAGGAAGATCCCCAAATGCAGTTGTCTGTATTTACGCTCATCTGCAGGAGGGGGAATCAGTAATCTGCTGCTGCTGCTGCTGCTTCCATGGGCTCCATGTGACACAATCAGGCCATTCTTCCTCTGCATAATGCATGGCCAGGCCCCTCTAGAGTTTCCACAGGTGGCAGCAGCTTCAGTTGCCTGACTTTAAATTAACTATTAATTTTGTTGTTACCGAAACCACCCCAAAACAATTGCACCGACCTGGCCTTGGGTCCCATTAGCCAGATCGCATTACGGATCGTGTCAACTGCAAATGACTAGTCGTGACAATAGGTGGTCCCCGCTCCTGCTCCCCAGAGCGACTGGAAAGAGAGATGCTGGCAGAAAGAATCTATTGAAGGGATATCAAATCCTGCTCGACATTTGGCTGGTGAAAACAGGGGCAGATGTTAATGAAGTTCACACTGTGGTACAAGGAAATGGAAAACGCCAGCGAGGTCCTTCCGAGGTTCATCTACTGCAAGCTTTCTTCTGAAGCGCCTTTCCAAGTTTCCTGTGGAGGCATGCATTGTTCTAAATTAAAACGGCAATTGGTGGCGGAACAAAGTTCAAGTCCAGATGGAGCTTAAAGATTCACAACATTTTCCAGATTCAGGTGGGTAGCTATGTTGTTCTGAAGCAACAGAACAAAATTTGATTCCAGTGGCACCTGTAAGACCAACCACGTTTAATTCTGGGTATAAGCTTTCGTGTGCAGGCACACTTATACCCAGAATTAAACTTTGTTTGATTCCAGGGGCACCTGACTCGAAATTTTCCAGTATGTAAGTTTTCTCACTTCGTGTGAGATTGGGCCAGTAGATATAGTCCACAACAGGTCTCCTTAAGTAGAAAGTCCTTTATTTGTAGAAAAGATCATGTTGATCAAACATTTTTTCTGTTAGTAATGCCCAAGCTTAGAAATGCAATTACAATTATACTTGATATGAAATATGGCTCGTCTACCATCTACCAATCAACAGTGAGAATTATTGGCGCCCAAATATACTGGCCCACTGTTCCCAAGGAAAGCGCGGCAAAATAGGTTCTCAGGGAAAAACACAGTTGAAGGTTTTTGAAGACGATGTTCCCAGAGACAACCAAGCAAAGAAATACATAACACCTGTGGTCCTTGTAACACATAACAGGAGGCTTTTCTGTTCAAGATCGTTAGCCAAGGAATAGCCAGCTAAAGATAAGAGGGGAGGAAAAGCAAATGAGTAATGAGCATGCGCAAAGCGAAGCAGGCAAGCAAAGCGCACATTCCAAAGGCGGGAGTCGGGTCACCGATGCTATCTCCTGAGCAGGACCTAAAGGGGTCGAAAGAAACCTTGGAACACAAAGCAATGTTAACAGATCATCAAACAGGATGGGAAAACCACAAGCATTAATACAAGTAATACATTCAGCAACCTTATTGATCATGGCAAGACAGTCACCCATAACTATGCCAGTGCTTAACTGACACTTCGTCAGCTTGGTGCCCAGCAGCACATTTCCTGGAAGAGCTCTTTCACCTGACCAGCAGCAACCCCAACGGGTACGCCAGAGGGCATCACATTTCCCCCAGCTACTCCTATCCGACCCACTGCCAGACGAAGAGCAATGGTGCCTTGGAAGTCACATTTCTTGTCTTGCTTTTATTTACTGTATGACACTTGGAAGTTTAAATGATTGAAGTCGGGGTATAAATCTCCATAAGAAATCAGTTCTAAAGATCAGAGGCAGACTTAAGAACATAAGAAGAGCCCTGCTGGATCACAATACAAGTCTCACAATACAAGAACTCGTGGGCACTCCATGATATTGCTGACCAGTCGGGTTAGAACGGGTAAAAGGAAGTCCTTCTTCACCCAAAGAGTGATAAACACGTGGAATTCACTGCCACAGGAGGTGGTGGCGGCTACAAGCATGGACGGCTTCAAGAGGGAGTTAGATAAACATGGAGCAGAGGTCCATCAGTGGCTATTAGCCACAAGGTATAGATAGGAACTCTCAGTCTGTATTCTTGGTGCTTGGGGGGGGGGGCAACAGTGGGAGGGCTTCTAGTGTCCTGGCCCCACTGGTGGACCTCCTGATGGCACCTGGTATTTCTGGCCACTGTGTGACAGAGTATTGGACTGGATGGGCCATTGGCTCTTATGTTCTTATCTGATGGTCCATCTAGTCCAGCATCCTGCCTCACACAGTGGCCAACCAAGTCCTCTAACTAACACAATTTGTGTCAGGGTAGGAGCTTTTGAGAGTCACTGCTCATTTCTTCAGAACAGTGACTCCCGAAAGCTCCTCCCCTGCCACAAATTTTGTTAGTCTTTAAGGTGCTCCTGGACTCCTGCTCTTTTCTACTACTACAAACTAACATGGCTACCCATCTTGATCTGTCCCTAACATAAAATTTGCCTTTTTCACCGCTGCAGCACACTGGGTTGACTCTTCCACTGAGCTATCCACTACGACCCCAAGATCTTTTCCCCTCTCAGTCTCAGCAAATTCAGATCCCATTAGCCTGTACTTGAAGTTGGGATTTGTTTGTCTCCATGTGCATCACCTTACTCCTGAACTACAGATGTTCAAGAATGAGCTGCCTTCAGATCCAGGTGTCACCTGACTGGAAGGCAGCCAACCCAAAGCAGGGACTCAGGCAGAGATGCTACAGGCAGCCTCTTCTGAGAATGGATAATTCTGCCGTACCTGCTCCAGGAGTGAATGAACGGGCCGTGCTGCAGGATGACACAGAGTCAGCAAGCAGCACCTCAGTGGACCTCAAAAACAATCAACTCAAGAAGGATGCTGAAATTTAGGTGAAATCATACGAAGAGCTAGCCTGGTGTAGGAGAAGAGTGAAAGACTCGGATCTGGGAGACACCCAGGTTCAGATCTTCAATCTGCCATGGAAGCTTGCTGGGCCAGTCACACCCTTGCAGCCTGACCTAACTCACAGGGTTGTTGTTGCGAGGATAAAAAGGAGGAGGGGATAACAGTGTTGGAAGCCACTTTGAGAAAAGCAGGTTATAAATTATCACTTTCCCCTCTGTACCCTTCGCCCAGGACAACTTTGTGGCACTCTACCATTTTCTCTTTACAATGACCCTGTGAGGTAGGCCTGTCGGAGCGAGAGCAACTAGTCCACGTGAGCTTCGGACCTGGGGATGGGGGAAGATTTGAACGCAGATCTCTCTCGTCCTTGCGCGGCACTCCTCTCCCCCCCCCCCCAAACTGCATTGTTGTCCCTGGGCGGGGGGTATTCTATTCTATTCTATTCTATTCTATTCTATTCTATTCATTTTTTAAAAAAATTAAATATATTGTAATATTACAGGTACATAGGGTTGCCAAGTCTGGGTTGGAAAATACCTGGGGACTTTGGGGGTGGAGCCAGGAGAAGGCAGGGTTTGGGGAGGTGAAGGGCCTCAGCATGGTACAATACCATAGAGTCCACCCTCCAAAGCAGCCATTTTCTCTAGGAGAGCTGATCTCTCAGCTGGAGATCAGTTGTAAAAGCAGGAGATCCCCAGGCCCCACCTGGAGGCTGGCAACCCTACAGGTACATCATGTATTAAAATATCAAATCCATCAATTTTTCAAGCAATTCCAACACTATATCTCTATATTGCACTTAGTATCTTTTACATTCAAACTAAACTGCAATTATTCTATTCTATTCTATTCTATTCTATTCTATTCTATTCTATTCCCTGCCGGGGTTCCGCTTCGCTCCGGAACGCTCCTTCTCGGAGGAGCCGTTTCCCACCCGGACCCAAGTGGCCGCCCTGCGAGCCCACTTCCGCTTCCGAGATCCCAGCCTGCGCGGTTCGAGCGGCAGAGCAAACGCGAAAGCGAAAGCCGACCAGGAGCGTTGGGAAAGGGCACCTCGGGCGGCCCGTAGATGCCGACGCCGCCACTTCCTCCCCGTCGCTCTCCGCCGCGGCGCGCGTGAGCCTCGCGGGGACCCGTAGCAGTGCCAAGCCCCTGGCCTTTGCCCCGTCTCGGCCCCCGTCCGTCGCCGCGGGGAGGCCGGCTGGTCGGTCGGTCGGTCGGTCGGTGCGGGGCCTGCCTGGGGCGCAGGCCATGGGCCCGGCGGGTGGCGGGTGGCGGCCCCTGG
This sequence comes from Lepidodactylus listeri, assembly GCA_029233225.1. Taxonomy (NCBI): domain Eukaryota; kingdom Metazoa; phylum Chordata; class Lepidosauria; order Squamata; family Gekkonidae; genus Lepidodactylus; species Lepidodactylus listeri. The sequence continues at coordinate 3,802,009 of JARCFY010000021.1, read as the reverse complement.
GCCCGGCGCGGCCGGCCTGAGCCGAGCGTTCCGGCGGGGGGGAGGGGGGGGAGTGGGAGGGAGGGGGCGGCAGGACGACGAGGAGCCCCGGCCCCACGGGGGGGGTCGGCCCGCATGCCCCCCCCTGCGGCGGCGGCGCCACGGCGGCGGGGGAGGGGGCGGGCGAGGCGGCGGCGGCGGCCCCCTGGGGCGGCGGGCGGCGGGCCTGGCGGAGCGCGGCGGAGGCGGCGGCCATGGAGAGCCTGGCGGGCTACGTGTACAAGGCGGCCAGCGAGGGGCGGGTGCTGACCCTGGCCGCCCTCCTCCTCAACCGCTCCGAGGCCGACGTCCGCTACCTGCTCAGCTTCGTCAGCCAGCAGGGCGGCCAGCGCTCCACCCCGCTCATCATCGCCGCCCGCAACGGCCACGCCAAGGTCGTCCGCCTCCTCCTCGAGCACTACCGCGTCCAGACCCAGCAGACCGGCACCGTCCGCTTCGACGGGTACGTACCTCCCAGCGGGGCCGCCTCCGGCTCGCGCCCATTTCTGTCCTCGCTCGGGAAGGAGGGCTCCGGATGGGCAGGCTGATTGACGCAGCAGCCAAGTTGCACGCTCCGCAGCTTTAAAGCCAGCGGCTCACAAAGCGGAATCCGTGCTCACAAGACTCCGCAGCTTAGAGGGGACGTTAGTGTTCCCTCTGAGCTGAGTTAGTGTGCGCTAGCTCATGGTTTTTTAGCCTCCGGTTCACGCATTCTTGTCTTCGCTCAGGAAGGGCGGATCTAGATGAGCAAATTAATTTATGTAGTAGCCAAATCACTCGCTCACAACTTTAATGCCAGCGGCTCACACAGTAGGGTTTTTGCTCACAAGACTCCACAGCTTTGTAGCCAGTGTTCCTTCTTAGCTGAATCAGCGTGAGCTAGCGCACCATTTTTTAGCCTCCAGCTCACATATTTTTGTCTCAGCTCAGGAAGGATATCTCCAGAGCAAGCTAATTTATGCAGCAGCCAAATCGCTCGCTCACAACTTTAATGCCAGTAGCTCACAAGGTAGAATTTTTGTGCACAAGACCCCACGGCTTAGAGGGAGCATTGCTCAGGACCCCGCGAGTCCTGCAGCTCAGCTTGACTCGGGCATCACCGTTCAGAAGAGAGGAGCCCCATGCATGCTGGGTGCCCCGGGATGCACACACTCACGGTCAGTGTTCCCTCTAAGCTGAGTTAGTGTGAGCTATCTCACAGGTTTTTAGCCTCCAGCTCACATTTTTTCTTAGCTCAGGAAGGATGGCTCCAGAGCAACCTGATTTATGCAGCGGCCGAATCGCTGACTCACAACTTTAGTGCCAGTAGCTTGCAAAGTAGGATTTTTGCTCATAAGATTCCACAGTTTTGAGGAAGCACTACTCAGAGTAGTGGTGGGAGCAGTGCACAGTAGGTATGTTTGTGCCTCAGTTTGACCAGAAGACCTTGGGTCTCGAAGTGATACTTTTCAAGAATCATAAAACCGGAAAGGAACCCAAAGGCCCTCTGGTCCAGCCAGCAGCTGTGAGGCAGCACCATTCGCCCAGTGCCTCTCCCTCCTGCGCATCAGTGTGTGTAGTGTGACCAGGCTGAATGGCGACCGAAGAACCAAGTATCTTCAGATGACATGACCAAGTGTGTCCTGCCAGTAGGCTGGAGAAAGCAGAGGAAGGTATACATTCTCACACCATTCTCCAGCATACATCTAGTCTCCTGGAGGTTTTTTGGTCATCCAGCTTTCAAATGTATTCTCACAGTGATGAGGGATTGGAATGTTTGCTTCTCCAGCAAGAGGCAAAAGTCTGCAGGCAAGCCTGTCAAGTGGGTTTCTCATAGGGAAAAGCAACAGAATCCTACGGTAACTGTAAAGACAAAACCGTTTTTAGTAGAAAAGAGCTAGAGTCTGGTAGCACATTAAAGACTAACAAAATATATGAGCTTTCATGAGCCACCGCTCACTTTTTCAGATACAGCTAAAATGGGAGTCCATCTCTCCTAAATCCAACCACGCCTGCTATTGTCATTTGCCTGCGAATGTCATTAGGCATCTGAAATCACTCCACTGTCCAATAAATATGACAGAAGGACTCCCATTATAGTTGTACCTGAAAAAGCTCCTAGCCTGCCACAAATTTTGTTAGTTTTTAAGGTGCTCCTGGTCTCTTACTCTTTTCTATTGCTACAGGCAGACTTAACATGGCTGCCCATCTTGATCTACTTCCATGGAAAGCACTACATTTTTACAGTAAGAGTAGTTCAGTAGTGGAATCAGCTGCCTAGGGAGGTGGTAAGCTCGCCCTCACTGGGTGTCTTCAAGCAGCGGCTGGACAGACACTTGTTAGGAACACTCTAGGCTGATCCAGCGTTGAGCTGGGGGTTGGACTAGATGGCCCGTATGGTCTCTTCTAACTCTGATTTGATGATGTATGAAGACATGAACTGTTTTTTGGAAAGGATCAGCTTTGTCAGATGCTACTCCTGGGATCATTTGCAATCATGGTTATGTTGAATTCTTTATGTGGGTATTAGGTGCATTAATAATCTCAGTTCCAAAAAGCAAGGGAACAAAAATCTGGAGCCTTTCGGAAAAAATGACCTGGAGGTCTCAACCAACTTATTTCTATTGGGTTTGAGCTCCCTCTGGCTGCTTTCCCAGCCATGGCAGTACAGTTAATCGGGGGTTTAGTTTCACTCTTTCCCTTCCAAAGGCTCAGGACAGCTTAAGAACAATTCTGGAGTTCTTAGCTTAGCTTTCGTCTTGCTTTTAAGCTTGGCAAGCAGACACAAATGCTCAGAAGTTCCCACATGCATTTCCTTGCTGTCACAAGGTCCTGGTTGTTGAGGTTTTTTTGCCAGATGTCGCTAACAATTTCTTTCTGTGACATCGTTGATAAGCTGAGTTGCTGGGTGCTGGGGCACATACCATCCAGGAGGGTGCACGGCCTGTCCCACTGAGCGGCCAGTTCTCCCAGTTTCTCTGTTCCAATGGATTACTAGGTATGATGGTATAATATTCAGGTTCTGTTTAATGTAGGTGGGGAAGTCTGGTTGGATTAGGTATAAGGGCAAATGTTCTGTGTTTAATTCCAAAAGCGTTCTGGAGATTCACATAGGAAGTATTTCTTTTGGATCTGATCACACAGCATAGAATATCTCAGTCAGAGATGAGAAGCAAACAGGCCTGTTCTCTTACAACTGATTGTGGAGAATGGGTGGGGTTCTCCTAGCTGCGCTTCAGCAGCTTGGGAGTTTCAGTTCTTGGGTGAGAAAACGGTTGATGGTCGCAGGTCGCTCAGCCTGTTGCATGGACCGAAATGGAACTTTTGTGGGCAAATACCTCTCAAGTGGGGTGTGCCAGATTCCTCATTGAGAGTTCAGTGTTGACCCTAAAATGTAAATGTGCTGGTGTCCCCCCCCCCCCCAATACATCACTTGTTGTTTTAGGCAGTTAAGGAGAGGCTGGAAAGTGGAGTGAGATCTAACCTTGGTGTTTGAGTCACCAAGGGAAGACTCTGGAACAGGGGTGTCAAACTTAAGGCCTGGGGACTGGAACAGGCCCATCCAGGACTCTTATCTGGCCCACAAGCAACTGGTATGTATGGAAATATAAGGGACTCCCCCTTTTATGGTATCCCATGAAAAAAACCTAGTCTTGCATATGATTAAATACATTTATTGCGGCTTTTGTGGACTCCCCAGTAAATCAGTTGCTTTCACTGCTAGGAATCAATTGCTTTTGTTTGTATTTTGAGTAAAAATACTATCATTAATTGGGTTTTCTTGTGTCCTTTACAAAGTTTCTCTCTCTGGTACCTGGCTTTACATTTTACGGCCCTCATGGCCCCGTCCGACAAAGTGACATTTATATCAGATCTGGCCCTCGCAACAAATGAGTTTGACACCCCTGCTCTAGAACCTCCCTTTCCCAGCCGCTGCAAGTCCAGGATGGCTAATGAGTCTGTTAAACATCGTGTCCACCATTGCTTGTTGAGAGCTGAAATCGGGGCTGCTGATGGGATTGGCAAATGGCTGCCATCAGCATTTGGGGTGAGATGAATCGTGCCTCGCTTACCGACTGGATCATACGAGTATACGGCATGAGAGCCAGGTTGGTGTCGTGGTTAAGTGTGCGGACTCTAATCTGGGAGAACCGGGTTTGATTCCCCATTCCTCCACTTGCACCTGCTGGATGACCTTGGGCAAGCCATAGCTCTGGTACAGCTGTTCTTGAAGGAGCAGTTCTCGAAAGAGCTCTCTCAGTCCCACCTACCTCATAGGGTGTCTGTTGTGGGGAGGGGAGGGGAAAGGAGTTTGTAAGCCACTCTGAGGCTTCAAGTGAGTGAAGGGCGGGATATAAATCCAATCTCTTCTTCTTCTTCTTATATTGGCAATCATTCCCCCCCCAACTGCTTTGCTAGGCCTTGTGCTCTCCTCCCTCAGTCTAAAAAAATCACAGTGTACCTCTCTAACTTGCAAAGTACCTCTTTGCTTTGCTGAGATGAGCCGGTAGCTGGTTTATGTGCTTATTTTGAAATGACTTTCTCATCCATGTTTTAACACGCACCATATTCCCCTGTCCCCTTAGGTACGTCATCGATGGCGCCACCGCACTGTGGTGCGCGGCTGGGGCTGGCCACTTCGAAGTCGTCAAGCTCCTGGTGAGCCACGGGGCGAACGTCAACCACACGACAGTGACCAATTCGACGCCGCTGCGTGCCGCGTGCTTCGATGGGCGGCTCGACATCGTCAAGTACCTGGTGGAGAACAATGCCAACCTCAGCATCGCCAACAAGTACGACAACACTTGCCTTATGATCGCGGCCTACAAGGGCCACGTGGACGTGGTGCGCTACCTGCTTGAGCGGCATGCCGACCCCAACGCCAAAGCACACTGTGGGGCCACAGCTTTGCACTTTGCGGCAGAGGCTGGCCACCTGGAGATCGTCCGCGAGCTGGTGAAGTGGAAGTCCGCCATGATGGTGAACGGCCACGGCATGACGCCTTTAAAAGTGGCTGCGGAGAGCTGCAAAGCTGACGTCGTGGAGCTGCTGCTGGCACATGCCGACTGCGACCGCAAGAGCCGGATTGAAGCGCTGGAGCTCTTGGGCGCCTCGTTTGCCAACGACCGGGAAAATTACGATATAATGAAGACCTATCACTATTTATATTTAGCCATGCTTGAGCGGTACAGGGACAGTGAGAACATAATGGAGAAGGAGATCCTGCCTCAGATCGAAGCCTATGGCGGCAGGACCGAATGCCAGACTCCTCAGGAACTGGAAGCCATCCGGCAGGACCGAGACGCCCTACACATGGAGGGCCTCATTGTCCGAGAGCGGATTTTGGGTTCGGACAATATTGACGTCTCACATCCCATCATTTACCGTGGCGCTGTTTATGCGGATAACATGCAATTTGAACAGTGTATCAAACTCTGGCTTCATGCCTTGCATTTGCGGCAGAAAGGCAATAGGAATACTCACAAGGATCTCCTCCGTTTTGCACAAGTCTTCTCTCAAATGATACACTTGAATGAGCCGGTGAAAGCCAAGGACATCGAGAGTGTCTTGAGGTGCAGTGTCTTGGAGATAGAGCAAGGGATGGCCAGGGTCAAAAGCTCTCAGGATTCCGAGCTCCACACAGCCATGGACAACTACGAATGCAATATCTTCACCTTCTTGTACTTGGTGTGCATCTCCTCCAAGACCCAGTGCAGGGACGAAGAGCAGTCGCGGATCAACAAGCAGATTTATAACCTGATCCACCTGGACCCGAGGACGCGGGACGGGTCCAGCTTGTTGCACCACGCCGTCAACTCCAGCACGCCGGTGGACGACTTCCACACCAACGACGTCTGCAGCTTCCCCAACGCACTCGTCACCAAACTCCTCTTGGACTGCGGCGCTGACGTCAACGCCGTGGACCACGAAGGCAACACCCCCCTGCACCTCATCGTCCAGTACAACAGGCCCATCAGCGACTTCCTGACACTGCACTCCATCATCCTCAGCCTGGTGGAGGCGGGCGCTCACACGGACATGACGAACAAGCAGAAGAAGACGCCTCTGGACAAAAGCACCACCGGGGTGTCCGAGATCCTCCTGAAAACTCAGATGAAGCTGAGTCTGAAGTGCCTGGCCGCCCGAGCAGTGAGGGTGCATCACATCAGTTATCACAACCAGATCCCCAAAACGCTGGAAGAGTTTGTAGAATTCCACTAGGCCACCCCCTAGATGGAGGTGCCCCCCCATGCCCTGGCGGAGGGTCAGACTCTAGTTAATAAACACCAGGCAGAGCTTTTGAATTCCCTTTTCTCCTCCCTTCTTTCATCTGCACTTGGTACGGCAGCACACACTCTCTCTCTCTCACACACACACACACATGCTTGTGCATCTGTCTCACAAGCAGACCCACTTGCTTTAATTCGGAAGCTTCCCACTTGGCAAACTCCTAATCAGAATGAGTGTAAACTATTCAGATCCTCTGACACACCTGGGTTTTTACTGTTGACAGCTGAGAAGGCCTTTGAGCAGCTACCTGCAAAGATGTTTGTGTTCGACTGACTGAACCGGCATGTCACCTATGCAGCAGTGGGGGGGGGGGGGGGGGGAGAACTGAGAGGGAAGGCGGGAGGGAGGGAGGGTAGGGAGGGATGAAAACAGAATCCAGGAGGTTCTCATCGCTGGGGGATCTCAGCACACCCTGCCAAGCTGCCCAGGGAAGCCCATTCCTCACCAGCCTGTTTCTAATGCCTTTCTGTTCCCATTGAAATGATCCGTAATTTTTAAAAAAAATAATTTCTGCTTGAAATGAAAGTCGTGCTGATCGCTTCCTACAGACAAAGGAAAACGCTGGACGAAGCTCAGGTGTGTGAATGGGTTCATTCAACTGTGTTTTGCGGGAGGGGGGGAATGACAGGCATACCTGCTGTCTTTTTATTTAAGTTACTTTTTAAAAAGTGTTGGGGGTGGATGCCTCGGTCTTTGTTCCGGAGAAGGCAACACATTTTGATTAACACTGGGTCTGAAACCCACGTCCGAAACATTACCTGCTGTGTTTTCCTGGTCTCTTCCAATCAGTTGCTCTACGAGGATCTTGTCGCGGGGAGAGATCTTCTCTTTTAGATATGTAATGTTAAGCCAGTGGCAGGGAAGGCTCAGGGAGGAAGAAAGAGCTGCTTTTTTGCAGCACTTGAACCCCAAGAATAGATTTTTCGCCTTTTGATTCCTTTTCATTATGGAATTTTGCAGGAAAATTGCCCCCCCCCCCATCACAACAAAGCCCCAATCATCTTCTGTGAAGGTTGATTTGTTGTTGTTTTTTAAAAAATCATTATTGGTACCGTGACTGAAGAATGCTTGTGGCCTGAGAGCGGCACCTCTCCCGGGCAGAAACTTCAGCAGCTGAATGTCAGTTTTTGATAGGCTACAAAAATTGTGCTCCTGCCCTCCCCCCTCCCCATTTTGGATGCCACTTTTTAATTGTTAAGACGGAGAAAGAATGCCCCGCAGTCCTATTTTTGAAAACGGATCGGAGAGTTCTTTTAAAAAAAGAGGATGTTCTGGTCCCGGAGACATGTTTGTATTACAAATAAAACCTTGAATGTGAACTCATCTCTCTTCTGATTTTGTCGCGCTGCCAAGCGTTCAGTGGTGGTCTGCACAGGGCTGAAGGGTGGAGTGGGAACTGATGTCACGCCGCTGCATTTTATTTTTAGAACTTGCTAGCTTGAAATTGGTGCAAGAGACACAGACAGCTGTCATGTGGACAGCAGCCACGTTGTTCGGCCAAAGTGAACTCGCTCCGCTGTACTCGGCAGTGAATGAAGCAGATGGGGTGACTCGCTTTCCGACCTTCCCCGGGCATGCTTTGGAATGTGGAAATGCTGGTTTTTGTTTTGAGGTGGTAAAAGAAAGCTGGCAAGGGTCGTGGCCTCCAGAATTAGCTTGGATTCCTATTTATGATCTGATTTTAATTCATGGGTGCCAGAGAAAGAACCAGCGGTCCATCTAGTCCAGCATCCTCTTTCACATACAAGCGAACCAGTTATACTGGAGAGTTGACAACTGGGGCATGGAGGCCAAGGCCTTCCCCTGATGTTGCCTCTCAGCACCGGGCTTCAGAGGTTGACTGCCTCTGGATGTGGGGGTTCGCTTTACTCACAAAAAGAGGGGAAGAAAAACTAAACCAAGCAAGCAAAAACCTCCAAAAGAAATTTAGAAAACGAGTAAAGGACCAAAAGTTAGAAACATACATAGGTATAGACAAAAGTACACGTTTATTTCAAAAACGAAAAAACCTTGTCGGGGCCCAAATAAAGCCTCATAAAAGAAAGTGACAGATGCACAAAAGGAACCATACAGGACCTGACGTGTTTTGGCCCACAAGAGCCTTCTTCAGAGGTCAAATAGAACAGAATACAACATACGATGAAGTGTAACGGGGGCTTTGTTGCGTGTTGTATTCTGTACTATTTGACCTCTGAAGAAGGCTCTTGTGGGCCGAAACATGTCAGGTCATGTATGGTTCCTTTTGTGCATTTGTCACATTGATTATTTTTTTGAGGCTTTATCTGTTTTTGAAATAAACACACGTACTTTTGTCTGTACCTATTGATGTTTTTTAACTTTTGGCCCTTGACTGCAGGGCCAGCTCTATCACTAGACCAACTAGGCAGCCGCCTAGGGGCACAGCTGGCAAACGGGGCAGCGGAGAGAGAGCAAGAGAGAGAGACTCCGTGAGACGGTGCCAGAGTCCAGGGCGCTTTACAGGTAGCAGCGGCAGCGCTCCTCAGCTGTGCTGGGTGAGCGAGCGGAGCCAAGGTGCAGCCTGGGTGACCCATGGTCTCGGCTCCCACTCCCAATAAGTCTGCCCCCGCCTCCTCCTCTGCCCTGCACTGCCTTCAAGGACTGGACTGGCGGAGGGGGGAGATGCCGGTGGGGGGGGGGGGCGAGGGAAAGGACGCACTGCTGTCAGTCTAACCCCACGATGTCCCCGGAGGCAGAGCTGGAGGAGAACTTATTTTTTGGGGGGGGGGGGAGATCAGGGGAGGTTTGGCCAGTTGTGAAGACGGTGAGGTCAAGTGTGTGTGTGTGTGTGTGTGTGTGTGTGTGTGTGTGTGTGTGTGTGTGAGGGAGGGAGGGAGGGGAGGGAGGGAGGGAGGGGGTAGTTGGCCGGTAACCGAGTGGCAGAGAGAAAGCAGGAGTGGATTCTGTGCGCGGAGGGGTGGTGGTGGGGGGATGTCTGGCTGCCTTGGTTGGAAGACTTGCTGCTCCGGGCCCCGGAAGAGAGACTGCCTGGTGTAAACCTTCCCAGCCCGTTGATATTTCGGGTCCCAGGAGAGTTTAAAGCTGGCGGGGAGACTGGGAAGGATGCTGCTCAAGGGATCCCGAGGGCGCCTTCTCCGCGGGGAACAAACAGCGCTGGGGGGCTGTTTTAATTGTGAAAGTGGACTGTGACAGGCGGTGGAGGGGGGGGGGGTCATGTAGACAAGGAAACCAACATAAAGTTTTAAAAAAGCAAAACAAGAAGGCAGCTAGCAGCAGGGGGGTTTCTTTCCAGGGGGCCGGCCAGGGAGAAGACCACGGGTGCTGCATTTGCATTAACTATGTGTGTGTGTGTGTGTGAGTGAGTCTGAAGTGCCTTCAAGTTGCTCCCAACTTTGCATTCTTCCTAGAATGCGTTTGTGTTTGAAAATTGGGGGGGGGGGGATGAAAATTGGGGGGGGGGCGCATGGGGGGGGGGATGCAAAAAAACCCTGGGGCTGGCTCTGCTTGACTGCTTTTCTAAACTTCCTTTGGAGGTTCCCTTTACTCATCGTAGCCAAGTTGCCATTTAGGGACCTCTGATCCATGAACTTATCTGGCCCCCTGGCTTACTGTGCCTTGTCAGAGTTCCAGATATGCCCACAGGCTCAGAAAGGAGGGGAGAAGCCCCTGGCTGAAGAGTACAGAGGCCGTGCCAAGCTTTCCCGTTAATTTTTTTTAATGTCATACCCCTCCCCCATACAGTAATTTACATATATTGCATGTGGCTGGATAGATTCTCCTCCCCCCCCCCCCCCTGGAACTATTTTCAGTCATTAAAATTAATAGCATAAATAACCATTATTATGCAAAAGGGGGAAAATGGGTCACATCAAAACCATTCCATCATACAAAAGTATATACACATTATACACAGGGGTTTTCCCTGTTGTTTTTTTTTGGGAGATTGCGCAGGCTCTGGGAAAACGCTGCAAACTGGTTTTGTTTTGTTCTTTAAAAAATCTTTTCACCTTTAAAAACAAGAAAGGTAAACATTTTCAAAATAATTATATACAGCTGAGGACTGAAGGCTTGCAATAAGGTGCTTACAATGGCCTGTGTCAGAGTTCAGTGCATAAAATGTCTTGGTCTTCAACTGCTTTATTTAGGACAGGCCTCCCCAACGCGGCGCCCAGGAGCAAAAGCTCTGCCACCTTTCCTGGCGCCTGCTGAGGGCTTTTAGAAAGTGGGCAGGGCTTCCAATTGGCCACTGGAGATTCGACTGGCTGCCATCACAACACCACGATCTTTCCTGTGTGATTGAAAGAATGCTGTGGTGGCCATTGTATGGCCGTGCCTCCGGTGGCAGTTCGGTTTTGGCAGTGCCTACTATGCTGTGTCAGAAGCCCACAGGCTCAAAAGAGTTGGCGATGACCTCCGGTTCAGAAAAGGGGAGAGGCAGGGAGGGGAGGGGATGTTTGGCATCCAAGACTCGGCGCATTCCCGCCTCAGCTCCTTTGGAACAAACGGGAGCCCCAATTTTGTTTCAGGAGGGCTAGGGCACAGGAGAAAGTGTGGCATGTAGCATACCTTGGCTTGGGCCCCCTCTGACAGACCAGCTTGGCCATGATGCTGACACTTCGTTTGCTAATAAGCGCAGTCTCGTACCGATGTGCTGGCTCCTTGTCAAACTTCCTTCTGCCAACTGACCAAGTTGATTCATCACCCCTCTCAGCCCATTGCCTAACCTCCACTGAATCTCTCCTGTTACCCAAGCATCAGCTCTCTGCAGGCACCTTCCGGCCAGAGCCTCACGTTCCCTAATCACTGGGGTGCTGCCCTGCTTCAGAAATGTGATTCTCTTTGTCTGAAGACACGCTGCATTGATAACCTCAATTCCTGGAAGGCCCACGCATACAAAAGATCCCAGTGTGGCTCTTTCTTCCTTGATACCTTGGATAGCTGTAAAAAAAAAGACTCGGTCTACGTTGACTGCTACAACTGCTGGGGGAAACTCCAGGGATGCAAGTTCTCCTCTTCCTCTTTCTGGATGCAAAGATTTCCCCAGTGAGGATGCAAGCGGAAAGCGGGTGTCCTCGAACACGGGGGCAATTGTGTTGTAGGAAGGTAGCGGACTGTTGCCAGAAGTTTGACAATCACCCAGAACATCTTGTAGTACACGTCTGCTTTGTAAAGCCGGCATTGGCTTTTTGTTGCTACTGTTGGGAAAAAAACAGAGGATCTTCCTGACCCTGTTAACGGACCTTCCCTGCCAAGGTCTGTAGGCAGAAGGAAGTAGCTGAAATTAGTTTGAAGGTAACTTTAGCTGGCTGTGTCTTTCCGCGGCCAGTGGCCCCCCTTGGGGTCAGTTCGGTTGCAATGCAAATGGAGGCCTTCACCCCAATCCCACCTTGGCTGCGAGGAGCAACAGATCTTCATTTCTTCCCCCCGGGGAACTGGAGGCCTCAGTTCAAGTCTTTGGAGTTCTGATCTTGTGCTGGGTCTCTTTTGCGACTGGCGCTTTTGAAAAAGCCGAGCTGTTGGAATAGAAGGGGGGGGGGGGGAGAAGTCCTGCAGTTATTTCAAAGGCTTCCGTTTCTAGAGCTCAAAGGCCCATTGAGAAAGGTTGCTGCCATTCCTGGGACCAGACCTCTTTTACTGACAGATTTTTGAAAGACTAATCTGCTATTGTGATAGGTCCAGATGGGCAGCCGTGTTAGTCTGTCTGGAGCAGGAGAAAAGAGCCAGAATCCAGGAGCACCTTAAAGACTAACAAAATATGTGGCAGGGGAGAAGCTTTCGGGAGTCACTGCTCTCTTCTTTGGATACCTGAAGAAGTGAGCAGTGACTCACAAAAGCTCCTACCTGGCTGCATATATTTTTTTATTTTTTTTTATTATAAGGGACACAGAAAGAAAGAAGGAACAGGAAAAAACACAAATATAATGACCAAAAACATAAAGTGAGGGCAGTTTTTCAGATATTAAGGACAATCCTTTTTCAGAATATATACGTATAGATAAAAAGTATACGGTAAAATAGCTTAACGAATGTACATCACAATATGTATGGTGTAATAGAATATAGCCTAAAATATATATGACATATTAACTTAAGAAGTCTATATAATGACCTACTTGATATATTATACCATTTACTCATACTGTATTATCATTTTTATCTTATCGATCTTATCTATTCTATAAAAAGGTAAAGGTTTCCCTTGCTCGAAAGCCAGTCAAATCTGACTCTAGGGGCGGTGCTCATCTCCGTTTCCAAGCTGAAGAGCCAGTGCTGTCCGAAGACATTTCTGTGGTCCTGTGGCCGGCACGAGGCGCACGGAACACTGTTACCTTCCCACCAATGCGGTACCTATTTATCTACTTGCAATGTATTGCTTTCGAACTGCTAGGTTGGCTGGAATCTAATATATAGTATAACATAAATAACCTCATAGAAATGTTTGTAAGATTTCACACAACAGTTTGTTAGAATAGACGAGTAATACTCTTTTTATTTCTTCTTTAAACTCTCATAGTATTATCGTATACTATTAAATCTTTCAGATGTATTTGAAGAAGACAGCAGCGACTCACGAAAGCTCCTCCCCCGCTACATGTTTTGTTGGTCTTGAAGGGGCTCCTGGGCTCGTCTTCTTTTCTACTGCCCTTGTGCTAAAAGGTGCATTTTGTTTTGGCACAGAACAGCCGTATCCTGCCTCTGATTCCTTGGGATCCACCTTGCCCAACCCTGTAGACTCTACTACCCCCTCTTCAAAGCAGGGCCAGTTCTCTATGCCCACATCTGCCTTGGTTGGCGCAAGGAGGAAGCGACCAACACGATGCAGGAGCTCAGATTACTCCTGGCTGGCACAGGAGGAGGGAGTGGGCATACACTATATCCCCCAGGTCCCCCCCCCCCCAGTGTCACCAGGTGTGATCGGAGCTCCCACGGCACTGACACCACTGCTGGGCCTTCGCTTGCTCCCTTCTGCCCCCCCCCCCCAGCAAAGGGGGCACCCTTACCTTCCACAGCGCCAACACAAGGAGGGCCAACAGCAAGAGACCACCGAGCGTGCTCCCGATGATGATCCAGATGGGGATGTGGGACTCCTCGAGCTTGGAGATTTCAAAGGTTATCTGCAAGAGAAATGGCGCCAATGGAACACTTCCTTTCCAGGACTGAGGTGTTTCCAGGAGTTCTAGCAGGGTATTTGGTTAGCACTCCCTCTAAGCTGTGGAATCTTGTGAGCAAAAATTCTACTTTGTGAGCTGCCGGCATTAAAGTTGTGGTATAAGCTTTTGAGAGCCAGTGCTCTCCCTGCGTTGTTTCTCGAAAGCTTATGCCTGGAAAATACTGTTGGTCTCTAAGGTACGATGGGACTCGAATCCAGCTCTTCCTCAGCACACCAGCAGGACTCCCTTCTGAAAGGATTTTCTGAAGCACGTAGAAAAATTCCGGTGGGGTAGCTGTATTGGTCTGAAGCAGCAGAAGAAAGTCTGAGTCCAGTGGCACCTTTAAGACCAACAAAGTTTTATTCAACATGAAACACTTTGAATAAAACTTTGTTGGTGAGCCAGTGTGAGAGCCAGTTTGGTGTGTGGACTCTAATCTGGGAGGACCGGGTTTGATTCCCCACTCCTCCGCTTGCACCTGGCTGGATGACCTTGGGCAAGCCATAGCTCTGTACCAGCTGTTCTCTCAAGGACAGCTTGGGAAAGAGCTCTCTCGGCCCCACCTACCTCACAGGGTGTCTGTTGTGGGGAGGAGACTGGAAGCCGCTCTGAGACTCCAAGTGAGTGAAGAGCGGGGTATAAATCCAATCTCCTCTTTTTCTTTCTTCTGAAGCATGTGTTAAGACAGGCATTCTCTCCTGACAGTTCCAGGCGGTCAGCCGGTCTGAAGCAGCAGAACAATTTTAGAGTCCAGTGGCACCGTTAAGACCAACAAAGGCTTACTCAATTTTATTTATTTATTTTCCTGACAGTTATCGGTGTCTACCAGAAGGGGGCATCAGCGCTCCACTCTGCGTGGCAGTGGTGCCTGACTTCCTAGAAAAGTTGCAACCCTCACTGGAACCTCAAAGGCACAACTTTTCTCTTTTTGCAGGGTCTGCGCATATGAATCCAGCAGTTCCTTCCATTTCTGCCACAACGAGCCTGCTCAAAAAACACCGCTGTCTCTATCAGTCCTTTATTTATATAGGGGATTTATTATATCCTTCCTATCAGTAAGAGTGTACTCTTAAGACGCTGGGAGTAGAAACCTTCCTGGCAGTTAGCTACACTTTTGCTTGTTGGGTTTATTTCTGGAGGAGCTGTGACTGGCCGAAACATTCACAATGCCTTTTCTCGTCATCCGTGTGGTCTGAGACTTGGGTTGCGTTCAGATGGCTGTTTTGAGCCGCTCGGGCCTGGCGGATTTAAAGGGCATGTCCAGACAACATCTGGGAATCGTGCCACTTCTGTGATCAGCCCGTCAATCCCCATCGGGGATCCGTACTTAAAAGACAGTGGTGAAAGTCCGATCCTAAGCTGGCTGATGGGCCAATGGCAAACTTTCCCCCTTCTGGTTGTTCCACCAGCGTGCAATCAGCCCGTAGGGATGGTCTCCAGATCACCCTGAATGGCCGTCATTTTAAAAAAGTTCTAGTGATGCACGCATAACCGCTCAAACACGCGACGTTTGCAGACCTCCACTCAAACGATCAGAACAATTTAATGTTTCTGACAGTCCTGTGATATTTATGCACTTTGTTAACTGAAATGGTACCTAGAGGAAGGTACCGCTGGCGGTGCTTTCACCGTTTTAGTCCACGCGTGTGCGGAAAAACAAATAGATGGTGAGGCACATGTGTGCATGTGCAAACAAGATTTTTCAAAAAACCGCCAACTGCACGTCTCCTTACAATGGATGCCGTCTAGACAATCCACCATGGAGTCATGCATGGTAAAGTGATTCACGGGGGAGCTGTCTGGTCGTGCAACGCTGGATCAAAAAGATCTAGCTCAAATTACAGTCGGGCCAATGGCGGGATTTTTTGAGTAAAACCTCTTGTGTGCCGTGCAGGATTCCCCGCACTGCTGAACATGTGTCACTTGCGCAGCCATGCTTTTTCAACTGCTTACTGAACATCTCTGGGATCCTGGCCACTCAGTCAGCCCTGCGGGAGCGGAACATCATTTCTGGGGTGTGCTTTCTTCCTGGCTGTCCAGAACAACTGGCTCACCCTTTAAGACTGTCGAGTAAAACTCCTGGGACTTGGTGTTTTGCAAGGCCTGTAACGGGAAACGTGGAGACAGCTCTTGCAATTCAGTGCAGCACATGTGGCTTCAACGTGCCAGACCAGTCCTGCCTTTTCTCATCTGAAGGCACCCTTGATCAGGGCAAGGGAGGTATTGAAGCCTCTGTCAGTCTTTGCCCTGATGTTGCATTTTGGCAACCCCTGGCTGATGCCAGAGAAGGGCTGGGCAGCCACAAGGATGCGGAGAAGGAGGCTTGGTAAAATGTATGGTCCAGAGAACAGGAGGAGGAGGAGGAGGTAGCAGCCACAGAAATCTCAGAAGGGAAGGAGACCAGGGAGGTATGTAGAAAAGGCAGGACTTCTCTGGCACGTTGAAGCCACATGTGCTGCACTGAATTGCAAGAGCTGTCTCCACGTTTCCCATTACAGGCCTTGCAAAACACCAAGTCCCAGGAGTTTTACTCGACAGTCTTAAAGGGTGAGCCAGTTGTTCTGGACAGCCAGGAAGAAAGCTCACCCCAGAAATGATGTTCCGCTCCCGCAGGGCTGACTGAGTGGCCAGGATCCCAGAGATGTTCGGTAAGCAGTTGAAAAAGCATGGCTGCGCAAGTGACACATGTTCAGCAGTGCGGGGAATCCTGCACGGCACACAAGAGGTTTCCCAGCCAGGAGGCATGGGCCAGATCCAGAACGGCTTGGCTTCGGTACAGGGAGTTGCCTCGTGTGCCTTCCGCCTGGGCACCTTTCCGCTTCTCCCACGGGCCCATCAGCCAAGCTTCGGAGATGGGAGTCCAGTCACCCACAGGAGGGATGGAATGGATTTTTTTGCGTGGATCCCAGAAGAGCTTGGTCGATATCCTCCATTTGAATCATGCCATCCCTACAGCAAAGGAGCCAGCCAGAGCTCTCCTAAGCCAGGATATTTACTCATGATTGGGCCGGAGCCCGTGGCTTCCTTCCTCCAACGTGACTCTCTTCCACTAAACAGAGGAAGACTTCCTTCGGCAGAGAGTGACATTTCCAAGCGTAGGAGTCTCCCTTTTGCTTGAAGGAAATCTTTCCCTGTTGGTGGAAACTTTGAGCAAAGAGAGGCACGGGACCCGACCCATTTTGTTTTGTTTCCTGTTTGGGCACATGCATGGAGGAACGGCATGGAAACAAAGTGCCCCCCCCCCCAGATAACACATCAGCAGCAGCTGTGTTCTCTCCCAGGGGTTTCCCCCAGGTGCTGCTGAGCTGGGCACCAAACCGCTTCCTTCTGGGATCCCGCCAGCTGGTCACCTTCCAAAAGCTGTATCAGAGGGTGCCCAGGCTTGGGTTCTTTTGCCTGGGGGCTCAAGGAGGGTGCAGCCAGCAGATCGGCTGAAGGGCAACCAGCTGCACACCAGCAGAGAACTGGGTCCTCCACCCCTTCCCTTCTGCCTCTACCGCTCGTTTTTTTCAAAATCACCAATGCACACATTGTATATATATTACAACCTTGAATTTTAAAATATACAGCCAAGGTAGTTCCACTCGTGGGAAGAAGAAGAGAAGAAGTGATTGGATCTATACCCCACCCTTCACTACCTGAAGGAGTCTCAGAGCAGCTTCCAATCTCCTTTCCCTTCCCCTCCCCGCAACAGACACCCTGTGAGGTAGGTGGGGCTGAGAGAACTCTTTCGAGAACTGCTCTTGAGAGAACTGTGGCTGGCCCAAGGTCACCCAGCTGGCTGCATGTGGAAGAGTGGGAAATCAAATCCAGTTCTCCCAGATTAGAGTCCACGCTCCTAACCACTACACCAAACTGGCTGGGAGAGTATCACCAAGTGCTGCATGCGGCATCCAGTAGCTTTGGCTAGCCTAGACTGGACAAGCTATTTCCGCGATAGTGTATGCAGTCAGAAAAATCTCCATAAATTAGATCAAATCCAAACTGGGAGGACAACACAGAAAACATTGGAATGCCATGGTTTGTTGTGAACAATGCCCAGATTCTCTGTAGCACTTGAATGAACGAAGGATGCCCATTCCAGAGGAAAGAGCTACAGGGAGACAGCCTTGACCTCACAAACAACTCCACACTACACTCACCCCCTCCAGATCCTCCTATCAGACGTATTTAATTACTTTACTTATATTCTGTCTTTCACCCCCAGTGAGGACCCAAGGCAGCGTACATCATTCTCCCCCCCTCTGTTTTATCCTCATAACAACCCTGTGAGGTAGGTTGGGCTGAGAGCATGTGACTGACCCCCAAATCACCCAGTGAGCTTCCATGGCACAACTGCCGATTCGAACCTGTGTCAGATCCTAGCCTGACACTTTAACCATTACACCATGCTGGCGCTCCCTAACTTGGTTAGGGTTACCAAAACCTGGAGGGAACAAATGTCATGTCCTGTTAATAGAGCCTTAATGGGATATCATTTACCAGGTGAGGTTATTCAGCTCTGTGCCCTGAGAAATTTCACCAGCCCAGTTCTGCACGTTAAAGGGACAGAACTTTTCCCCCTCCAGGTTGTCAGCAACCGTAGGGCTTGCTCAGCTCAGCTGAGTCTTAGCGCCATCCAGGGGCGTAGAGTTTTGGAAATCCGGGGGGCGGGCGGGGGATCCTTAGCGCGCGCGCTCGCTGGGACGATGGTCTCCCCCCCCGGGAAACCGCCCAGCCTCCCTGGGCCCTTCCGAGGCCCGCTAGCCGCTGCTGCCGGTGCCTCTCCCCCCCCCGCCACCCCTTCCCTCTCCCTCTCCAGCAGCAGCCGCTGAGCCTCGGAAGGACCCGGGGAGGCGTGGCAGCAGGCGCTCTGTTTTCCCGGGGGTGGCTGAGCCCCCCCCTGGGAAATTTCGGGGGTGGCTCAAGCCCTCGAGCCCCCCCGTACTCTACGCCTATGGCGCCATCTGGAACAGAAAAATGTACAAAAGGCAAACCTGTTCCAAGGCCTCACCTGCCGACTGGGCTCCTCTTCTCGGAAGACGAAGGCGCTGGGGAAGCCCCTCTGCAAGGCCGCATTGATCACGAACCTCAGGGACTTGAACTTCAGCTGGGTAATACAAGACAAGACAGAAGGTCTTAGAACATGGCGGCGGGGGGTGGGGAGAGAGACACCCAGCACAGTCCCTTGAATGAGAAACAAACACAATGTGGCTTATTCCTTGCCGGCTACTCTGCGGAACATTTATTTTATTTATTTTTCAAATGTATATTCCGCCCTTCCCACAAACGGGCTCACAACAAATAATTAGGCCGTTTGGCATCACAGAAAACACAAACCAGACGCATGGCCGCATTTCCACAATTAGTTTGGACTGGGAAACAAAGCTCTCGATGCTATATGTGGCACTGGGGTGTCTACGGGTGGTTATGCTCAAGTCCAAAATCTAATGGGACCGCTTGACCAGGGATGAATGATGGGGGGAAGGATTCCTCCCCCACTATTGATTCATTAACGGGGCACAGAATGCACAGATGCTGCAAAGATGCAACAGGCCGCCGGTTCTGGCCTGAAGACTGAACCACCCATTCTGTCTCTTCCTACTCCTGCTGTCCGGGGAAATGAGCTTGTCTTGTTGGCTGAATCAGGAGCCTCTGAACAGCAAGAGGCCCGGGTGAGTCTGGAGTCAGGCCCCCTCCCCCACTCGCAGCAAGTGGGTTTCCTCGAAAGGGAGCTGATCTGGCCTCGGCCCCCTTTGCTAGAAGGCTGAGAAGACCAAGAAAATCCACACAGCCTGTCAAGTGTCCAGTGGCCAATCAGAAGCCTTGCTGGGTAAAAGCCACACCTGGCCCTGCCCACTTCCTTAAAACACTGGTCGGGCACCATGTTGGAGACTCCTGCACTAGTTAATACCACGTAAAATGCCCTGTAGTGTCATGGCATTGCTGTAGGAATTGGCATGAACTGGCTCATGAACTGGTTCGTGATGAATTTTTGGTGGTTTTGTGGTTTGCAAAGTGAAGTTCACAAACGGCAGCCAGGCCACAAACCAACTTGTACTTTTAAGGCAGTTTCTGGGGAGCAAAAAAAGCAGGGGTTTAAATCCCTGCTTTCCTCCTCCCCACGAAAGCTGCCAAAACAGCTGAGTGATGGGAGCAGGCTGGTCCCACCGCCCAGGCGTTTCGGGGCCTGCTCCTGCGGTTCAACTGTTTGAACAGTCTTTCTTGGGTTGTGCTCTGAGCCATTTAAACCCCTATGTCTTCTGCTCCCCGCGAAAAGCGGTGAGGAGCAAAAAGCAGGGGTCACAAACCCATATGAACTGGTGCAGTTTGTGAACCAGCAGTTAGTATAGGTTTAAGTTTTGGTTTGTGGTTCAACCATGAACTGAACTGAATCACAAAAATGGGGTTTGTGCCCATCCCTAACTGAAGGCTTGATTCCTGTTGTTGTATTGGTGTCTGCTACTAATCCCAGACACTAATTTAAGTGGCACCTTAAAGATTTGTTCGATAAATTTATTAGTGAAAGCAAGCATTTATGATATTTGTCTTCAACGTGCCACTGGACTCCTGTTTGATTTTGCTACGACAAACTAACAGGCATATGCCTCGGGAACCCATTCCAGTGGCAGCCAGTTCCACAGGCCAAACGTCTGCTGCTGTCCATGAGGGGCCGTCACAGTTGCCTCCAAACTGGATCCTATGGATCCATTCTGCTAGCTGCTTTCCCTGACCCACCCTGTTTTGCTTTAAGCCAGCCATGTGTTGAATTTGAAGCTCCTCTTAGTGCGAAGGGGATGCAGCTGTTTTGGGTT
Organism: Lepidodactylus listeri; assembly: GCA_029233225.1. Classification (NCBI taxonomy): domain Eukaryota; kingdom Metazoa; phylum Chordata; class Lepidosauria; order Squamata; family Gekkonidae; genus Lepidodactylus; species Lepidodactylus listeri. Next base: position 3,781,797 of record JARCFY010000021.1, on the reverse strand, counting down.
TGGGCCGATTCATTCACAAGTTGCTATAATTAAGCAATTTGGGTCAGGGCCCTCAGAAGATTTAAAAAACCTGGTTTTGACAGCTAAGTCCAGGTTCTGGGTGGGGTTTTGGCTGGGGGTGGGCAGGGAAGAATCAGCAGCTGAACAAATTGGCGGGGAAGGAGAAAGTCAGGCCCTGGCAGCAAGGACTGGGCCGGGCTCCGCGGAGTGAATCCCCTGCTTGCGCTGGACGCTCAAGGGGGGAACGCCCAGTTTGCAGACTCGCCCGTACAGCTCGGAGTGACTTCATCCACAGATGGCCATGCAGGCGGAGGCTGACTTCTTCTCCGGCAGCCAGCATCATGTTACACCTGATCAGGATCACGTCAGAATTGCTGTGGTTCTGGAAGGCAAAGAGGGGCACGCGGTGGGTGGGGCGAATCAAGTCAGTTGGATCCCCCCCCCCCCCATGGAGAGGAGCCCCCTCAAGACCAACTGATGGAACGATCCAGGCAAAGGCTGCCGACACGCCAATGGGGTCTGGTCAGAGTGTTGCCCACCTCAAGGTGTGTGTGTGTGTGGGGGGGCCCTGGAGATCCCCTGGAATTACAGCTGCTCTCCCAAGTACATACACTGCTTGGTTATATATTTATTTATTTAAAAACATTCATTCCACTGGAGAAAATAGCTGCTTTGTAAGGTGGGCTATGTGGCACTATTGCTCCAGCCGAATGTACATAACCAAAAGACCTTCCCACGCAAGGCCAAAAGGCAATACACAGTCCTTATATACACTGCAGTCTTCCTGGCTGTTTCTGAGCTGCCAGCTTCCAGGTCTGCAGGGAGGCTAAACACCAGGCTGACGTCTCCTGTTGGCCGAGAGAGTTTCGATGTACTTCTTCAGAGCCAATATTCTATGGAACCACACAGTTTACATATTTTATATGCCTCATCTTGCTCCCACATGGGCTCGTTACGCTCCTGTCGGCAAAGTGAGTTGGCAACTCAGAAACAGCCAGGAAGATTGCAGTGTATATAAGGACTGTGTATTGCCTTTTGGTCTTGCGTGGGAAGGTCTTTTGGTTATGTACATTCGGCTGGAGCACTAGTGCTTCAATAAGTTATTTGTCGTTTCCACGGAGCATTGTGTATTTTGCTTGTTGTTGTATTCAGGGTCTCCGTGTTCCCGCTGTGGCCAGGGCCCCTGGAGAAAATGGCTGCTTTGGAGGGCAGAGCCCATGGCTTAATATCCTCATGGAGCTCCCTCCCTCCCGCAAACCCCACTCTCCCTAGGCTCCACCTCCAAATTGCCAGGAATTTCCCAACCTGGAGTTGTGTGGATTGTGACCGAGATGCCATTGTTCATAGGGTTGCCAACCTCCAGGTGGTGGCTGGAGATCTGGGTTGACAACTGATCTCCAGATAACAGAGGTCAGTTCCCCTGGTGAGAATGGCCGCTTTGGAGGGTGGACTGTAGGGTGTTATACTTTGCTGAGGTCCCTCCCCTCCCCCAACCTCACCCTCCTCAGGCTCCACCCCCAAAGTCTCCAGGTATTTCCCAACCCAAAGCTGGCAACCCATGCTCCCTCTAAGCTGTGGGGTATTGTGAGCAAAAATTCTGCTTTGTGAGCTGCAGGCATTAAAGTTGTGAGCGAGTGATTTAGCCACTACTGCATCAATCAGTTTGCTCTGGAGCCATCCTTCCTGAGCTGAGACAAAAATGGGTGAGCCGGAGGCTAAAAAACTGAGCTAGCTCACACTGACTCAGCTTAGAGGGAACACTGCTGGTGACTCTATCTGTACACTTCCCACGATTATGTCAAGTCCTTTGCTCAAGCGGCCTCCTGAAACAGGCCCACCCACTTAACACCCCCCCCTTGGATAGCTCTGGCATAGACGAAGGACTCTGCCTACCAGCTGCGGGTGGCGCCCCAAGTCTTCGTCTGAAGGTGTCCTCCGGTAGTCCGTGTTGTTGCCCCCGACTACGCAGACAGTGGCTTCCTGTCAGAGGGACCGAGAGATCAGAACGATTTGTTGGGGGTGGGGGGTTAAAAAAAAATTTCAGAAAAAAATTTGCTCCCTTCTTGAGGAGCTTGCAAGAAAATGAGAAAGAAAAAGCCTTTTCTGTGGAGTGATGTCATCGATATGTTTCGCCTGGAGAGGAGACGACGGAGAGGTGATATGATCACCATCTTCAAGTACTTGAAGGGCTGTCATATAGGAGGATGGGGCAGAGTTGTTTTCTGTTGCCCCAGAAGGTCGGACCAGAACCAATGGGTTGAAATTGAATCCAAAGAGTTTTCGGCTAAACATTAGGAAGAACTTCATGAGAGTCAGTTCTCTCATGAACAGGTGGGCTCTCCTTCTTTGGAGGTTTTCAAACAGAGGCCAGATGGCCGTCTGACAGCAATGTGGATTCTGGGAACTTGGGCAGATCATGAGAGGGAGGGCAGGAAGGGTTGCATCAGTGCTTAGTTCTTGTGGCCCTTTCTTATACACCCAGGGAAACGCTGATCGCCACTCTGGGGTCAGGAAGGAATTTTTCTCCAGGCCAATTTGGCTGGAGATCCTGGAGGGTTTTTTGTCATCTTCTGGGTGTGTAACAGGGGTCACTGTGGGTGTGGAGGGGGAGGCATTTGTGAATTTCCTGCATTGTGCAGGGGGCTGGACTAGATGACCCTGGAGGTCCCTTCCAACTCTATGGTTCTGTAATACCCTTCAAGACCATTGAGGGACCTTAGACCAGTCACACCCTCAGCCTAACCTACCTCACAGGGTTGTTGTGAGGATAAAATCACGGGGAGGAGAACGATGTAAACTGCTTTGGGTCCCCACTGTGGAGAAAGGCGGGGTACAAATGAAACCCCGATGTTGCAAGACTGGGTCGCTTAAACGACTAGACTGGACCTGGATCTCCAATGTGAGGCAGCTGCCAAAATAGGCCTGCGGGTTCCAGCAGCTGTCCCTCTAGCTGAGGAGGAAAATTCTTTCGTGACCTGCAAGCAAGCCATCGTTAAATGCTAGCGGGAGAAAGCGGCTGGATTTCTTCCACTGGCTCGTCACGCTCATTCACTTCCCCAGCCAACAGCATGCGGAAAGGGAAGGAGGGACATTGGCGGGCCAAAGGAGGACCGTTCGCAGAGGGGTGTCGGCAGCAGGGGCTCTGCAGGTGGTAGGAAAACAAGAGATCCTCCAGCTCCTGGGAAAGAGACAATCAGCACCAGCCAAAGGTGCCGTTTGGGGCGGCAGGCAGGGAAAGCAGGCCAGCTGGGCTCTTACGCTCACATCTTTTACAGTTTGTTCAAGTATGAGTCCAGTGGCCCTGACCTCTCAGGATCTCAGAAGCGAAGCAGGGCCGGCCCTGGCAAGTACTTGGATGGGAGACCTCAAGAGCAGGGGCGTCGACTTTCTAAATCCCCGGGGGGGGGGCAGTGGCTCTCCCGTGCGCGCGCGCGCACAGGACCATGTCCCTGGCGCTCTTCCCCCCCCCCGCCCAGGGAGGCAGACCTGTGGCGGCAGCAGCCAGCTGGCCAGCTGACTGCCGCCCGAGCGAAGCGCACCTGCGCACGCCTATGTCCCTGCCGCTCCGTCCCCCCCCCAGCCCGGGGAGGCAGACCCACGGCGGTGGCGGCAGCCAGCTGGCCAGCTGACTGCCGCCCGAGCGAAGCGCGCCTGCGCGCGCCTATGTCCCTGCCGCTCCGTCCCCCCCCAGCCCGGGGAGGCAGACCCACGGCGGTGGCGGCAGCCAGCTGGCCAGCTGACTGCCTCCCGAGTGAAGCGCGCCTGCGCGCGCCTATGTCCCTGCCGCTCCGTCCCCCCCCCGGCCCAGGGAGGCAGACCCGCGGCGGCGGCAGCAGCCAGCTGGCCGGGTGACTGCCGCCCGCGCGAAGCATGCAACTATGTCCCCGCCGCCTCTCTCCCCCTCCCCCGCCCCAGGGAGGCAGGAGGGCAGGCCGGGGGTGGGGGGGAAGGAGAGGCGGCGACGGTCGGCTGCTGGGCGAGCATTTTGCTGGGGGTGGCTGAGCCCCCCCCGGGAAATTTCGGGGGAGGCTCGAGCCCTCGAGCCCCCCCGTAGTTGACGCCCATGCTCAAGAGAATACCAGGACCGGGAGGCCAGAGGCAGGCTAATCAAGCCACTTCTCTGAACGTCCTCCCTGCTCCAGGAGGAGTGGCCAGAAGTTGCCATGACTTCCAGGAATAGGCACACACACACACACACACACACACACACACACAAATGCAAAAAAAAAAAAGTTTGAGTCCCGTGGCACCTTGATGAGCAACCAAGTTCAATTCTGGGGATAAGCTTTCCCGGGCACATGACCTGGAGGATATTCAGGGAGGTGGCTGAATAAAGCCTGCCCCCGCCTCCCGCCTTTGGTATTCCAAGGAGGTCTCCCATCCAAGTTGTATGCTGCTTCGCTTCTGAGATCTGAGGAGATGGGGCTTGCCTGGGCTATCCGGGGCAGGGCTCTGGCACAATCGTTTTTTGAGAGGAAAAGCTCCCCATTGGACAACATTCCCTTCCAGCAGTGGGGGAAGGGAGCTTTCTTTCACTAAGCACGAAAGTGCAGCTGACCTCAAAAGCCAGGACGAGCCCGCCAACCTCACCTTGAAGTCCAGCAGCTGCAGGAGGCGGTTCCCTCCTCGGGTGGCCACTGGGACCGTGATTCGGATCGTCAGCCCATCGATAGGGAAGAGGCCCAGGTTCTGAAGCTGCAAGAGTTGGCCACAAAGGTCACGACCCTCCTGCAAGCTCCCCCCACCCGCTGCCCCGTGTTCAGAGCCGTAAGCGGTCCTACCTTAAAAGTACAGTTAAATGGAGGTCCAACACCGTCGTATCGCTCCAGAGAATTGTTCGGCAGGATCTCATAATAGTTCTGGCTGGAACTCCTGAACAAAAGAGCCAAAATAGAAGTTGTTGAGGAGAAAAGTGACCCCCCCCCCCAGGAGGCTTCTATGGACCCCCACTGTGGCTAAAGGCTGGCAGGTGCAGACTCCCCCCTTTCCCTGTTCACCCCCCCGCCCCCGCAGACATTTCAGCAGAACAAACCGCCGTGCCCTAATAATTGCAAATTTCAAAGCATGTCCCTGCTGTAGCAGAACCAAAGAGGAAGTCTTGGGGTACCCGAAGGACAAAGCAAGAAATTATTCTGGAATAAGCAGTTGTGGCCTAGAGCCCCTAACAGTTTATCCTCACTCCAAATACCTGGTGAAAAGCAGGTCAGCTTCGTACTTCAGCGGAAGCTTCAAGAGCGCTGAGTTGTCCTCTTTGGTGCCTTCCTGTTCCTCGCTCTCGCTAGAACACAGACAAACCCGCTGAGGTACTTTGATGTGTGGCAGCCAATTAATGCCCAATTAATGCCCTGAACATGCGCTCTAAAGCTGGTGTGAAAATCTGGCCGCTGGGCCTCAAAACAGTGTTGTCTAGCTGGTATAGTATTTAGCCGCTTCCGGGATCGCACAGCTTAGCAGACTTAGATCACGCTCCCTTCGCTCCACGCACGGAGCAACTTTTCCTTGGCAGAATTAAGGCCTAGGCTGGCATGGGTCTCCTTCCCATGGGCAGTGCTCCTTCTCAGTTAGGTTCATGGCTACTTTGGCAGGCGGCAGAATTTTCCCCCTGCAGTTTGCCAGCACTCTATTAGCCTGGTGGGGGATTTAGACGTACAAAAGGGCATTTCTGGCTGACGCCGCACAATTCATAAACCGTGCACAGAGAAAACCGGGTAGTTTTTCCAGTAGATTTTTGGCACTGCTGAATTTTTTGCTGTGCTTCTAGATGCCCAGTCTGGGTAACCTTTTCCTAACACGTTACCTTTTCCACCCTTTCACTGCCGTATCCTTGAATAAGATTCCGCACCCGTATCTTAATCGTGCTTGCCTGGAAGTCAGACCCTCCGTTTCATAGCCGCTTCCTTCCACAAAGCCAGGTTAAGCCTGGGGTGTCCTTCACCTCATACAGTTCCCCCCCTTCCTAGGACTGCTAACTCCAGTTTGGAAAATCCCGGGCGATTTGGGGTGGAGCTAGGTTTGCCAACCTCCAGGTGGTGGCCAGAGATCTCTTAGGATCACAACTGATCTCCAGGTGGCAGAGATCAGTTCACTTGGAGAAAATGGCCGCTTTGGAAGGAGGACTCTGTGGCCTTGAGCCCCACTGAAGTCCCTCCCCTCCCCACACCCGGCCCTTCTCAGGCTCCACCCTCCAAAGCTCCAGGAATTTCCCCAACCCAGAGCTGGCAGCTGTAGGGGAAGCCGGGGGAGACCTCAACAGGTAAGGTTGTCAAGTCCCGCCTGGCCACTGGTGGGAGATACGGCTGCCAAGTCAGCCCGGGGGGCAGGGGATCCCCTGCTAAAGGGGTTCCCGATCCGCCGGCCAGCATTTGGCCAGCAGGGGGAACCCCACCCCCGACGTCGTCCAGCGAGGACGACGTAATGACATCACCGGAAGTGACGTCAGCACGTTGGGGGCGTTGCCAGGGCGACGCTCTGGCAATCGCCTCAAAACTCTATGATATCAGAGTTTTGGGGCGATTGCCAGAGCCTCACCCTGGCAACACCCCCAACGTGCTGACGTCACTTCCGGTGATGTCGCTGGGCGAGGACTCCCCCCCCACTGGTGAGTTTTGAAGACTTGGCAACCCTACAAGCCCCCCTCCCATGAATGAGAGCTTCCCCCACACCACAAAGCGCTCTCTCTCTCTCTCTCTCTCTCTCTCTCTGCTGCTTGTAATAACTGCCCAGATTGTGCGGCTGCAAAAAGCCGCCTTCTGGAGATAAACGATACCCTGCCCCCGCCATCCCCCTCCTCTCCACGGGCCCTCTGAGTTTCCCAGGCTCAGGGAAGCATTCTGGGTTTGAGTATTTGCATTTTAAAGGCATCTGACGGAAGCATGTCCGAAAGTGAGAGTTTTCCATTCCTCGGACTGAAGGCAGGGGCCAGCCTCTGATTTACAAGCACTGCGCAGTGGGCTGTCAAACTGCCAAAGTCAGTTTAGCTGCTGTAAAACCAGGGGTCTCCCGGAGCGCAGGCAGCCCGCTTTTACAAAGAGGGTTCAATTATACAAGAAAGAGTCGGGACATGGAGCAGTGGTTCGGGGGGGGGGGGGGGGAACAGTCATGGCCTCATAACTTCTCGGGATACAGCATTTACTCCACTGGGGGGGGGGGGTTAAGTGCATAGTGGGTGAGGGGGAAAATCTTTCCCTTGTACTCATGAACATACCCACTTTCAGAATAAAGTTTGAGTCCAGTGGCATCTTTAAGACCAACAAAGTTTTACTCTGGGGAAAAGCTTTCGTGTGCAGGCACAAACAGAACTTTTTCAGTCTTAAAGGTGCTCCTGGACTCGAACTTTGCTCTGCTGCTTCAGACCAATGTGGCCGCCCACCTTAGGGTTGCCAAGTCCAGGATGGAAAATACCTGGGGACTTTGGGGGTGGAGCCAGGAGAAGGCGGGGTTTGGGGAGGGGAGGGGCCTCAGCATGGTACAATGCCATAGAGTCCACCCTTCAAAACAGCCATTTTCTCCAGGGGAGCTGGTCTCTGTCAGCTGGAGATCAGTTGTAAAAGCGGGAGATCCCTAGGCCCCACCTGGAGGCTGGCAACCCTAGCCCACCTGGATCTATATCCAGTTCCAGCAATCAATGGGAAGGGAAGATTAGTCTGTGCTGGCCCCTGGATAACTATGTGGATGTGGATAACTAGGCCTCACAGCTAGAGAGGACAGCGACAGGCAGGAGGAATGCCCCCCAGGCCCGGTAGGGTTGCCTGGTCCCCCCTGGCCCCCAGTGGGAAGTGGAGGGATAGGGTTCCCAGGTCCCGGCTGCGAAACTCCAGGAGATTTGTGGGGGGAGCCTGGGGAGGGCAGGGACCTCAGTGGAGTACAACGCCACAGAGTCCACCCTCCAAAGCACCTTTTTTCTTTAAGGGGAACTGATCACTGCAGTCTGGAGATGAGCTGCCATTCCGGGGGATCCCCAGGTCCCTCCTGGAAGCTGGCATCCCTATTTTCCAGGGACATCTCCTGGGCAGTCATGGGGGGGGGGGAGGATTTGGAAAAGAAGTCTGTTGCAGGTCCTCTTGGCCTTGTGGAACCCAACCTCCTCCTGTTACTCCTCATTCTTGTGAGGTCATAATTTTTTTGAAGAAATGATTGTGACGATAAACAAGTATCTCTGGGCACGATACAGACTAGGGTTGGGAGGTCTTCACGACGCTCCAGTGATGGGTGGGAGGGAGCCTCCTGGGAGTGGGTAAAGCTCCGCCCCCTAACAACATCATGTGACGATGTCCCCGACGTGATGACATCCAGCGGAAGGGATATAATCGCTTCAGGGACATTGTGTGGCGACGCTCTGGTTTGAGGGCAAAACTCTATAGTAAAATTGCCCTCAATCCATAGAGTTTTGCCTAAAAACCAGAACATCACTGTGTGACATCACTGTTTGAGGGTGGGGTTTCCTCCACCAGTAGGGCTGCCAAGTCAGCCCGGGGGGCGGGGGATCCCCCGCTAAAGGGGTTCCCGATCCGCCGGCCAGCATTTGGCCGGTGGGGGGAACCCCACCCCCAACGTCGTCCAGCGAGGACGATGTAATGACGTCACCGGAAGTGATGCAGCACGTTGGGGGCGTTACCAGGGCGACGCTCTGGCAATCGCCCCAAAACTCTATGATACCATAGAGTTTTGGGGCGATTGCCAAAGCGTCGCCCTGGCAACGCCCCCAACGTGCTGCGTCACTTCCGGCGATGTCGATGGGTGGGCGCATGCGCAAAGCACGCGCACCAGAAGAAACTCCCGGCAAGAGGAGGACTCTCCCCCGCCGGTGAGTTTTCAAGACTTGGCAACCCTATCCACCAGACAACTGGCCAGTGGTGGGCAGAAGCCCCCAAAAGTGGGGGACCCGAATACAGATGCCACACAGAACTTAGAATTAAGGAGCAGGACAGAAGACTGTTGGGGTCTAGCCACGTGGGAGCCCCACATTTCACAAATGAGATCCTCCTGCCCCCCAGGGTTGCCGACCTCCGGGCGAGGCCTAGCAACCTCCCAGAATTACATCTGATCTCCAGATGACACAGAGATTAGTTCCCCTGGAGGAAATGGCAGCTTTGGAAGGCGGGCTCTATGGCATTCTACCCCACTGAGCTCCCTCCTCTACCCAAACCCTGCCCTCTCCAGGCTCCAACTCCCATATCTCCAGGAATTTACCAACCCAGAATTGGGCAACCATATGCAAACTCCACCTCTCTTGTCAGCATCCTAAGAAAATCAGAAGAGCGTTGCTGGACCAGACCAAGCTGGGTCCATCCCGTCCTGCATTGTCCTCCTCACAGGGACCACCCAAATGCCTCCAAGAGGCCCCCCAGCAGGGAAGGAAGGCACCCCTGCCACAAAGGTGGGTTAACAGTATATTAAAGGGAACCGCAAGTCACAAATGCTAATATCTCAGCCATGCCCTTGCTCATCCCAGCCTCTAGGGGGAGCCAGACAAAGGAGCCTTCGGCAGTCCTGGTTGGATACACAACTTGGGCTGCCTGGTAGAACTTGGGAGAGATGTTCTCCTAGAGAAGTTATTATGTTTGCCGCAAGGGTTCCGATGGGACCCTAGAAAATATGCTGCTATTTTATGAGTTTCATACTCACAAAGAGAATTTATTGTGCTTTATGTCTTGTATGTATATCACTGTCCTTGAAAAAGATTGTATTCCATATGGGTAAATTACTAGAGTCCTGTGGGAGTAGTGACTGTGAAACAGACAAGGTACTGTTTGAATGTTTGAACAGAGTGTAAACCTGCACTTTGATGTATTGTTTTGGTGAGCCTATGTTTGGTAATACTTGACACCAATCTATATATCTAATTCCCAAGTGCCCCCCCCCCCCGCGTGCGGATACCTAATTCCATGCGGGGGGGGCACTTGGAGGGCAGAGGGGGGGGGTTCTGCAGGTGGGGGGTAACCCCCCCCCCCCCCCGCCTGCAGAAAAATCCAAAACGTTTGAAAAACTTCTCGGGGGATATTTAAATCCCCGGAAAAGTTAAAGTGTTCTCCGTGCACGCGCGGAGAAAGCTCTGGCCACTGTAGGGGAGGGGGTGGGAAGCGGCGCGGTGAGGCCTCGCCGCCGCCATTTTCGGGGAGGGGGGAGAGCCTCGGCGGACGGTGGTCTCCCTGCCGCTGCCGCCGTTTTGAAGGAAGGAGGGGAGGGGGGGAGCCTCGGCGGACGGCAGTCTCCCTGCTGCCGCCGCTACCATTTTGAAGGGAGGGAGGGGGGAAGCTGCCAAAGGGGGAGGGGGTAGAGGCTCGGCGCGCCGGGGGAGTGGAGGAGGAAGAGACTCACTCCCCCCCCGCGCGAGTATCACGGGTCCACCAGCTTGTATTTATATAATAGTATAGAAATTTTTAAAAAAACAAAACAAAAAGCACAAAATAGATCTACCTTAAGTATACATCTGTTATAAAAGTAAAGGTTTCCCTTGCTCAAAAGCCAGTCAAATCCGACTCTTAGGGGGCAGTGCCCATCTCCGTTTCCAAGCCAAAGAGTCTGAAGACTTCTCCGTGGTCATGTGGCTGGCATTAGATGCTGAGGCGCAAAGAACGCCATTACCTTCCCACCGAAGTGGTACCTATTTATCTACTTGCAATTTCTTGCTTTCAAACTGCTAGGTTGGCAGGCGCTGGGGCCAGAGACGGGAGCTCACTCCATCATGCAGCACTCAGGTCTCGAATTGCCGAACTACAGACCTTCCAATCTGCAGCTCAGCGTCTTAACCTCTGAGCCACCGCGGCCCCTTACATCTATTATACACAGTGTCATATATTTTTCCATATCTTCCTAACACGGTGACCCTCAGTTTTTGTATAACCTCCAGGTGGTAGCTGGAGATCTCTTAGGATCACAATGGGTATCCAGGAACATTAGGTTATTTCACCTGGAGAAAATGGGGAGGGGAGGGGCTTCAGCGGGGTACAATGCCATAGAGTCCACCTTCCAAAGGGGCCATTTTCTCCTGGTGATGTGACCTAACTTGCCTGCATATCAGTTGTGCATCCAATCAGGATTGCTGAAGTCTTCTTCGGCACCTCCTAGAGGCTGGGTTGAGCAGGTTCATGGCTGAAATATTAGCATCCACATGCAGCTGCTGGTGTGACCTTGGGTCAGTCATAAGTTATTTCAGAGCTGTTCTCTCAAGGGCAGTTCTCTCAGAGCTCTCTCAGCGCCACCTATCTCACAGGGTGTCTGTTGTGGGGAGGGGAAGGGAGAGGAGATTGTAAGCCACTCTGAGATGCCTTCGGGTAGTGAAGGGTGGGGTAGAAATCCAATCCCTTCTTCTTCTTCTTCTTCATTTGTGACTTGTGGTTCCTTTTAATATATCATTAATAACCCACCTTTGTTGCAGGGATAGGGGGAGGGGAATAGAGCCTGCATGCCCTGACATGAGTTGACCTCAAAAAGTGTTAAGGAGGAAATAATTAGCGGAGGGGGGGGGGGGGAGAGAACTGTGTCAGCAGTAGCACTGCAAAGAGCCTTCCAGAAAGCCCGTCCTCCCCAGAGGTCTATTAAGTAAATCATGATGATGAATAGGGACAAAAGGAAAGAAATGAAACCGCGTGATAGCCAACCTGTTGGCAGTCAGAGAGATCTCCAAGTTCTGCAGGAAAACAGTCTTGCTGAATTCAAAGTCCAGGCGAAAAGCCACCTGTAGGAATTAAAAACAGATTGGAGCGCTCGAAACCAAGCACCGTTTCCAGCAGCCGTCTGGCACCAGCAGCAGACAGAGAAAGACAGCCCTTCCCCTCTGCCCCACAGCCTCCCCATTAGCCTGATCCCCACCAGCCTCCCAGAGCCCCGGGGGTTTAGTGTGCCCTGGGAGTGTGACAAGCCATGCCGCAGAGGGGCTAGCACTGCCATGGGTTGCGTGGCAGAGGTGGCTTAGGAGGAAATGAGCCCAGGGCTCTCTGCTGCACCACTGGCTGGGTGCAAACCCTTGGAGGCATTCCCATGGGCCCTGAGGATGGCTTGGCTCACTCCGGGCTACCAGCTGGACCTTCCAGAGCAGCAGCAGCCCATGGGGAATTCTCTTTACATGCTTAGGAGCCGATCTACCCCTCCGTCTAACTGCTGTGGCTGAAAGAGGCTCTGGGGAGGTTTGGCAGCTGTATCCATTGGCTGCACTGCAACTCAAACGTAGAGCAGATGTATAAAACCATGTCATCCCTTCCTTTCCCCAGTCATGTAATGGAAGCTCGCTGGGAGACCTTGGGCCAGTCACACACCCTCTCAGCCTAACCCACCTCACAGGGTTGTTGCAAGGATAAAATGGAAGAGAGGAGAATGACGTAAGCTGCTTTGAGTCCCCCACTGGGGAGAAAGGCGGGGTAGAAATGAACTAAATAAATGCATGCTTTATAGTTTGGGTCCAGGGGCACCTTTAAGACAACAAAGTTTTATTCTGGGTATAAGCCTTCATGTTTGAAGAAGTGTGCTTGCACATGAAAGTTTATACCCAGAATTAAACTTTGTTAGTCTTAAAAGTGCCACTGGACTCAAATGTCTATCATCACAGGCCTCTCCATTCCATTACACCCTGAGTCAATATTGCAACTTGTGAGATGATCCCCCAACCCCCCCCTCCCAATTAAGAAAGAGTTGATTTCTATATTATGTGTCACTGCAAGGTCTGCAGTCGCCCCCTCCTGGAAATCTCCCTCGCCCCCAATTCTTAAGATTTGGTACTGGGGGACTTCTGGTTTTGGCAAGCTCATGGTGGGAGCGTCCCTGGAGAGCTCTGGGGGGCGTGACCCAGACCCAGCAGCTAGAAAGGGTGCTGACTAGCTTTTGGCCTCCCAGGAGCCCTTATAGGGGGCTCCTGCCTGAGGCGCAAGGGGTAGCCTCTCCCAAGGTGGTGACCAAGGGATAGAGGCTCCCCGTTTGCCTCCAGAGGTTCTACTACCGCAGCGCCTATTGGCATGAAGAGGCGCATACTGGACGGCAGCAGGGACCAGGATAAGCGGCAAGAAAAATAAACTGTTACCTGAGACGCACGGCCAGAACTGTAAGTGCCATGAACTGATTCTCAGATCTGCACTAGAAGTGGAGGGCAGGGGGTTTAAACTTTAACACAACACCCCTTTTAAATTTGGCGGCTTTCATTTAAAGAGCTGAGATTCGTCCCTTTAAATGACTGAATGATGAACAAGTGCTTGCTATCTAACTAGAAGCTTGGATTAAGACATCTTTCAAGAACTTTCTGTTAACTTTCTGAAAGTTTTGAATATAAACAATGACTGGATGGAGTGAAAAAATGGTGACCAGACCGAGACCTTCTCCAAAACCTGCATCAACACTTCCAGCATCTAAGCCAGAAGCAAGTACAGACCTGACTGCTGCATTGGCAACAGCATTGCGCCCTCTGGTGGAACAGATGACTGCTGTGAATACCAAACTGGATGCTCTACAAAAACAGACTGCTGATGCCAGCATGAGATCTAAACAAACAGTTAAAGAAGCTGAAAAAGTGAAAGCCAAAACAGAAAATATTGACTTAAGGGTGGACATAGTGGAAAAAGAAAGGACCTCAGACAAGGACTATATTTTGAAGTTACAAATGGAACGGTCAACTTTTTTTTTAAGATTCCAAGGGGTCCCTGAACAAAAAGATGAGAATCTCAAGCAGCTATTGAGTGAAGCATTGGCTCCAATGACAGGTTTGCAAGCAGAAATACTTCAAAGCAATATGGACATGGTCTACAGGACCTATCCTAAATTTTTAAAGAGGAAAAACCTGCTAGGAGAGATTATGGTGAGATTCTCGAAGAAATCTACCAGAGACGTGGTGCTCAAGACCACCAACAGGACTTCCTTGAAGATCAAAGGTGAAGAGATTAAAGTGTTAAAGGACATTCCTTTTGAAATCAGGAAGAAGAGGAAACCCTATAAAAATTTAACTACTTTTTCTGCAGTCTAAAAACATCATGTACAGGTGGCAGACTCCTGAAGGCCTGGCTTTTAACTTTATGGATAAGAAGCAAAAGATTGACATTGCTGCAAAAGCAAAGAAATTCCTGGAACAACAAACGGAAAGAAGAGAGAAGACATCCACAGAGGAAGAACTGGAACTGCAAGAAAGCATTTATGGACTGGAAAGCTCTGACACTTCTAAGAGTAAAGAATTGCAGGAAGAAGGCTCTGATGCAGAAAAGGGAGCAGCAGCTCCAAGACCGCTGAAAGATAAACCAGGAAATAGAAGAAAGAAGAAAAAATAATCTCTGTTTATTGTGAAAGTTGTGATTATTTGATTTGTATTCATTTGTTTTAAAATTCAGCCAGTTATATAATTTAGAAGCTTAGGACCAACATTTTAGATTAGCTTAAAATGCCTTAGTTTAATCTATATTTTCTTGCATTTAATTGAAGCATTACAACCTTTCAAGTATAGTCAACTGATTTCTGTATACCTTAGGGTAGATTAGGGATTTTAGTATAGTCTTATGTTGTGTAGTTTGTAGAAAACAAAATTTAAATTTTTTAAAAAAAGATTTGGTTCTGGACATGTGGGATTATCTCACAATGGAAAGGATACTGATACAAACCTCAAATAAAGGCCCTTGCTCTGCCTCTCTTGATTATTATAATTTTTGGTACCCTGTTTTAAATTGTATTGCTTTACATTTTATTTATTTTGATCAGAATTGTGCTATAGGTGTTTTACTATGTTGATTAATTGATGCTTGATTATTTACTACAACCCTTTGACACCATCTTTCTCCTGACAGGCGTGACTATTTGTGCCTTAATTTTTTGTGGCATTGTGAAGTATTTGTTGTGTTTGTTTAGAATATGAAGCAGTAATAGCTTGAAAAGGGCTCTAGTATCCTAAAGCTCCAATTCCTATTGGCTGATTAATAAAGACTCCCATTGGTCCTGAAGCCAATCTAGATACCCAATCACTGAGCCCTGCTTGGGTCCAATAGTATTGCTTGTATATAGTTACATTGTTGAAAGTTATGTGCTGGAACAGTATAAATGAAAGTGCTGCTCTCATAGAGCTGTCTTTGGAGCTGAACAATGTCACTGAATAAAAGCCTGCTTGTTTGAATTCATCGCCTCCTGCTCAATACTTAAAAATATTCTTTTTATCGGAACTTTGTAATGTGATAAACTGTATTTGACAGTTTATTGTCACTGGTTTGTCTTTGTATCTGATGTTAAATTTTCAATAATTTTGTCCTGCTGCTTCAGAACAACTGAATCTATGCTTTATATTTGGGGGTGGGGGGGGAGGCAGTGAAGACAATCACTTCGTGGGGTCGAGCAGGATGGTGGGATGGCCCAGCCGACTGAGTCTCCATCCCCAAAAGATGTTTTAACCACAATACGTTGTGGTGATATTTAACCAAGAGGAGTACTTTTTCAGAAGTCTATGCCCCAGGCGTGTGCACAGCTAACGATAATATTAAAATTTTCATTGGGGTTGTGGCCTGCATTTTCCATTTCCAGCATGCCTTTGTCTTGGCAAAATGGTAAATAGTGAGTGCCTGACAGATGCACCGTAAGATGATTCTGTGGCTCCAAAGGACAGCAGGCTGCTTTATTGGAGAGGCTGGATTCCAGCAGAGGGATTAGGTCAAATCCATCACTGTCAGTTCCTTGCCAGCGCCATCGTTTGTTTTGAAGCCGATAATCTCTTTCCCCTCCCCTCTGGTTCTGCTTCTTTGAAAACAGACCCTGCTCATCTGTCCTCCAGCCTCTAATACTTGGGAGATAAATTACTTCCCATAGGTTTATCACACACAGCAGCTCAGTGAAACAGTCTCTGGTTCAAGAAGTCTAGCTGCCCCAAACTGATCCAGATCTTGAAGATCTGTCTCATGAAGACTCCAGAGGTCATTAAGAGATCAGCAAAGAAGACTTTTGCTGACTCGTACGGATGGTCACATGAGCATGGCTGGAGAGACCTAGGTTCAAATCCTGACTCATCCAAGGTTTACTTCTGGGATACTCATCCTCTCTCCACTCACCTACCTCGCAGGGTTGCTATGAGGATAAAATGGAGGCGAGAGAAACCATGTCTGGCACCTTGGTTTCCTTGGAGGATGAACTGGATAAAAATGCAATATTTATTTATTTATTTAGGTAAGTTGGTCTTATTGTTTTATGGACTGTGTGCTGTAAGCTGCCCTGAGTCCACTAGTGAATAAAACAACAATAAAGCAACAACAACAATAATAATAATACATTCATTGAACCTGGCGTGTGTGTGTTCCATGGCAGGGCCAGTTCAAAATATTTTGTCATGCCTAGCCCTGACATAGACGGCCCAGGCTAGCCTGATTTCATCCGATCTGGGAAGCTCAGAAGTGTTGGCCTTGGTTAGTGCTAGGGCTGCCAAGTCACCTTGGGGGGCGGGGGATCCCCCGCTATAGGGGTTCCCAATCCGCCGGCCGGCACTCAGCCGGCGGGGGGAACCCCACCCCCGAAGTCGTCCTGCCTGGACAACTTCCCCAGCGTGGTGACGTCACTTCCGGGTGACGTCACCGAAGCGCGCGCGGCAGGGAGGCTCCCGGGCGGCGAGGGACTCCCCCCCGCCAATCGGTAAGTAGGACTTGGCAGCCCTAGTTAGTGCTTGGACGAAAGACCACCAAGGAAGTCCAGGGTTGCTACGCAGAGGCAGGCAAGGGCAAACCACCACCACAGAGGTCCTGACCTGGAAGGCCAAGGCTGGCCTGACCTTGTCAGATCTTGGAAGCTAAGAGGGGGTCAGCCCTGGTTAGTGCTTGGATGGGAGACCACCAAGGAAGTCCGGGGGGGGGGGGTGGCTACGCAGAGGCCGGCACTGGCATTAACCACCTCTGTTTGTCTCTTGCCTTGAAAACAGTACGGGGCCATCACCGCCACTATTTATGTCTTGGCTGTGACTGCAGGGCGATGGTATGTAAACTTTCTAAATAAAGGAAATGGAAATCATGTGGTGTCTGGACTTGGATTCACACAGCTTTTCAGGGATAGTTCTCAAAGAAGCATCAGGGCCGACATCTACGAGCTTAGCAGATTTTGGGAGATGACTTACTGGATGATGAGGTCTCATCGCAGACAGCACCGTTGGGATTCGACAGGGCAGAGCTGAGTCCCCATCACTGCACTGGATGAGTGCAACCAAGAAGTCCAAGCAAGACATTTTGGGACGGAAGCACAGAGCCGGAAGAGCAAGAATTGGGGAGGAAGACTCCTTTTGCTCCAGAATGAAGTTTGGTTAGCGTTCTAGCCCACTTGGTCCCAAAGAAAATGCCAGAGGACAAGCGGGGGGGGATAGCAACAAAGAATCCTGAGGTACCTTATAGATGAGCACATTCACAGAGGACAGAGGCTTTCGGGGCCCAGACCCCACTTTGACGGATGCATGAAGTGATATGGGACTGAATAAAGCAGAAGCTTTAATTTCTTTAACCTTTTGAGGTTAAAGGTTAACTGACACAGAGTCCCAAAATGGTGAGGCAATACTTCCTTTAAGCTATAGGAGTTTGCAGGGGTCATTTCGTAAAAAAAGAGGTGCAGGAGCTCATTAGCATAACTCATCAGCATAACTTATTTGCATATGCCACACCCCCTGACATCACTGGACGTATGTCAGAAGGCAGCACCCACCGCTCAGGCTCCACCCCAAAAACCTCCAGGTCTTTCCCAACTCAGAGCTGTCGAGCCAGCTTTACACTTGGACTAAAGACACTTTAGGTTTCCTTTGCTCTTGCAGGGAAGCTACCCTACAACAAGCATGAAAATACAGAGCAAGTTAGTCTGCGTTTGCTTCCCCCCCCCCCCCCCCCCCCCAGCGCCTCACCATATGTGCCCACTCCTGGGCTTGTTAGTCCCGAAACGGCATTCCTGCGCATTCCTGCTTGAAATGACCCCTGGGAGTCTGAAAAAAGGACCAAGCTATATAGTACCCTCATACCTCTCAGATATCACCTATGAGAGGTACAGGTGGGCTTTCTCAAGAGCACGTTTTGATGCATTTCCATCTGCAGTTCTGCAGAGTCGATTTTCGCAACAGCCTGGGCAGCAATGTTGTTGTTCCTGTTCGAGTCATGTGGTTGAATCAATCGCACATAGATACTCTTACATTGGGAATATTACCAAGAAGAAAGACTTCAGATACTTACTCCTCCACTTTCCAGATTTAAGCCGTTACAATATTATGTTGATTTTAACCCAGAAACTCTTTGGATATACCTCACAGAAGACAGTCAAAAACCTGTGTCTTATGCGGTGGGAAGGTCTTGTGCACTGGCTCTTAGAAAGCAGAACTATTTGTCTAAGAAAATGCTAAAGGCTGAAGTATGGATTTTATTTGTGCTGCGATCTTAAATGTTATGTATTAGTTGTCAAAGTTGTATTTTGACCTTGCTGGTCTTGACCATAACAAATTTGAACCTGAATAACCATCAGTACAGACAGAAGATGGGAGCAGAGGCCACTGAAATCTTCCAGTTTCTTTGACCCTGAAATGCAAAAGAGCAGCCTGCAATCGTACAATCTTTAGCTAGTCCAAGGTGGAGACAGATGATCCTCAAAATGCGGGACAAAAGGGAAGGGGTTGTTCTATAGCTAGTTGAACTGGAATGCAGGATTGCCAGCTCTGGGTTGGGAAATACCTTGGTCGTTTTGGATTTTGGAGGTAGAGCCAGGGAAGGGTGGGGTTTGAGGAGGGAAAGGATCTTGGCGGGATATAATACCATAGAATCCACGTTCCACAGGTTCCACTGCAGCCATTTTCTCCAGCGGAACTGAACTCTGTGGGGCAAGTGATGCTCTGTATTCTTGGTGCTTGACGGGGGGGGGGGGCAACAGTGGAAGGGTTTCTAGTGTCCTGGCCCCACTGCTGGACCTCTTGGTGGCACCTGGTATTTTTGGCCACTGTGTGACAGAGTGTTGGGCTGGATGGGCCACTGGCCTGATCCAACACTGGCTTCTCTTATGGAGATGAATCGTGACAGCGGGAGATCTCCAGATGCTAACTGGAAGAGTATCTGTGGCCCTTAAGAGCTCCACTGACAGCTATTCTGATCAAATCTTGGATTTTCAGGGAACAAAAGATCCTCCAGTGTCTAGTGTTAAGCGCAAAAACAGTGACCTCATCTGATCCCACAAGTCTATAAGCCGCCCTGTTCCTTGCCCTTCAGTCTCACTGACGGGGTCAAGATGGATAACCAGGCCGCTGCATACCAAAGGACGACAAGGAACTAGTTTCTTCACCGTCTCGGGGATCATTGCAGCCACATCGAGATCTGAGCTTTTGGAATGTCGGTACCCTGAACTGACGTGAACTATCCTTCACATAAACAAGCCATAAAAGCTGAGGAGGAATTCATCTGACAGCCCTCGTAAACCCCGGCAACCTTCCCGCTTTCATATCTCCCCAAAGCTCAGCTCCTTGTCAGCGTTAATTGGGGGGGGGGGGGGGTTCCCAACAGTTCCAAACATCTGGTGGGGAACAAATAGTGTCCTTGCTGGAAACAGCAAGACAGTCAGAGCAATATAATGTTTCTGGCAAAACAGGAAAAGGTTGACTCATGTGTCAGCAAAGGAATTTCGGTGGTAAATCACCAGCAGTCCTTTAAAAAGCCACCTTTGAGCTGCTCCCCCTTCCAAAAGGATTAGAATAAAAATTTCTGGACACAGGCATCGGACCCCCACCTCCTCCGCTTCACTCTGCAGCATAAGCTCCTTAGCCAGCCACTGGTTTCCCCTGACTTGGCTTCACAGTCCTGCAGCGGGGTCTCGCAAAACAGTGTTCAGATTATCGGGGGGGGGGGGGGGTGCTTCCATCTCCTTTGGACAAAGCTTCTCTTGCTGTGCCCTCACCTGGTCCTTGACTACCTCCAAACACCCTTTCAGGATTTCTGCTGCCTCCTTGGGTCTAGATGGAAAGGAGGGAGCAGGGCAGAACTGGAGGCCTTCCACATATTGATGGCACTCTGGAAGTTTCATGTGGCTAGGAAGCCAGATGGCACCCAGAGGCATCCCATAAGCCAGTGGCCACAGCATTGAAAGCAAACCTCTCCATTTCTTTCTCAAGCTTTTACCTTCATGTCTGGAACCACAACTGTGGAGCTTCCCTCGGAACCAGGAGGAGGCCAACAGCTTCTCAGCTGTTCCTCTTTTAGGAAAGTGTACCCTTAAATGCCCCCTCCATCCTCTTTGCCTGCCTCTCACTGAGTCTTCCCTGAATCTGGTCCACTCTATCTCCCCATCCCCTGCTTATTTGCACTCAGATCTCCGCATGACGTCTCCACCCCTTTCAAATCGAGCTCCAATGCCCGCATCCTAGCTGGGGCCCTCTTGGGCAGCGTTTTCAAAGCAGACTTCTGCACTCTCTTCCTTCCTCTGTCTAATTGAGGCTGATCATAGAATCATAGAGTTGGAAGGGACCTCCAGGCTCATCTAGTCCACAATGCAGGAAATTCAAGAATACCTCCCCCTCCACACCCACAGTGATCCACTATTCCATGCCCAGAAGATGACAAAACCCCCTCCAGGATTGCATCCTGACCCCAAAGTGGCAATCAGCATTTCCCTGGCTGTATAAGAAAGGGCCACAAAAACTAAGCACTGAGGCAACCCTGCCTGCTGTCAGAATCTGACAATAGCCTGCTTGTTCTATGGTTGTTCTGATGTTACTTTCTGTTTCTTTGTGCCCCACTATCGCCCAATGTTTTATTGCTTGCCTTGAAGTAGAAATCACTGTCCTGTTTAATGTTACTTTCTTCCTGGGAGGATGGCCTGTCGCATTCCTAGTCGTCACATAAACAACCGAGATATCTCATCCTGTCCCCTCCCGGTTGAGGCTCGAAGTATGTTATCAAAGTTGTTTCAACCTTGGAGGCTATTTTATTGTCACTGGCCAAATGTTTTGCCTAGAGTTCGCACATCTGGGTCACTCAGGGCAAGAAGGGAATTTTTATAACTTTCCCACCTTTGGTGGGAACAAACGGTTGCCATCTTCTTCCCACTTTTTTGTATGTACTCTGATTGGCCACTTATGTTCAAGCACCTATGCCTGAAGGTATATTAACCCATGTTATCTTTTTTTCTGTATCTCTAACAAACATTGAGTACCTGTTCCAGTATTAGAAATAAAGAGCTTTGCTTTAACCCAAAGGTCTGATCTATTGCTGTTAGTGCGGAAGTCTCACACCTGCCCTCCCTCTCATGCTCTGCCTAAGTTCACAGAATCAGCATTGCTGTCAGATGGCCATCCAGCCTCTGCTTGAAAACCCCCTGAGAAGGAGAGCCCACCACCTCCCGAGAAAGCCTGTTCCACTGAGGAACTGCTCTAAATGTCAGGAAGTTCTTCCTCATGTTTAGCCGAAAACTCTTCCAATTTAATTTCAACCCATTGGTTCTGGTCCGACCTTCTGGGGCAACAGAAAACAACTCTGCACCATCCTTTATAGGACAGCCCTTCAAGTACTTGAAGATGGCTATCCTGTCCCCTCTCAGTTGTCTCTTCTCCAGGCTAAACACACCCAGCTCCTTTAGCCTCTCCTCATAGGACTTGGTCTCCAGACCCCTCCCCATCTTTGTTGCTCTCCTCTGGACATGTTCCAGCTTGTCTATCTCCTCCTTAAACTGTGGTGCCCAAAACTGAACACAATACTCCAGCTGAGGTCGAACCAGAGCAGAGTAAAGCGGTACCATCACTTCGCCTGATCTGGACCCTATACTTCTGTTGATACAGCCCAAAATTGCATTTGCCTTTTTAGTTACCACATCACACTGCTGACTCATGTTCAGTGTATGGTCCACTAAGACCCCTAGATCCTTTTCGCACACACTGCTGCCAAGACAAGTCTCCCCCAACCTATGATGCATTTCCTACCTACATGCAGAACTTTACATTTATCCCCATTGAAATTCATTAAATTTCTTTTAGCCCAGTTTTCCAGCCTGTCAAGATCATCCTGTAGCCTGACTCTGTCTTTCTACTGTATTTGCTACCCCTCCCAATTTGGTATCATCTGCAAATTTAATAAGCATTTCCTCTATCCCTTCATCCAAATCATTGATAAAGATGCTGAACAAAACAGGTCCCAGGACAGATCTTTGAGGCACTCCATTTGTCACTCCTCTCCAAGAAGATGAGGAGCCATTCACAAGCACTCTTCGGGTGCCATCTGTCAACCAGTTACAAATCCACCTAACAGTCATAAGATCCAAACCACATTTTTCCAATTTGTCAACAAGTTTGTGCAAGTTCTTTGATTTGTCTCCAGCCTTACCTTTGCTCTGGCCCGGAAGAATGGATAACTGACATTGCAAACCCTCTGGTTTGGATGCTTTTCTTCAGACATGCATTCTATGTTGATGTCCAGGTCATCCTGAAATGAATGGGGAAGCAATTACGAGCTTTGCGTGTGACTGAGACCACACAGTGTGGTCTCCCAAGTCCTTCAGAATCATGAACGCACTTGAAGCTGCCTTCTACTGGATCAGAACCTTGATCCACCAAAGTCAGTATCGTCTACTCAGACTGGTCGCAGCGCTCCAGGGACTCAGGCAGAGGTCTTTCCCATCACCTCCTTCCAGGTCCTTTTTACTGGAGATGCCACCGGGGATTGAACCTGGGACCTTCTGCATGCCAAGCAGAGGCATTTCCTCTGAGCCATTTTCTGTACTCCAAAGAGCCAGTTTGGTGTAGTGGTTAGGAGCTGGAGCGCAGACTCTGATTTGGGAGAACCGGGTTTGATCCCCCATTCCTCCACATGCAGCTGCTGGCATGACCTTGGGTCAGTTACAAGTTCTTTCAGAGCTGTTCTCTCACCAGTAGTTCTTGAGAGAGCTCTCTCAGCCCCACCTACCTGACACCTCACAGGGTGTCTGTTGTGGGGAGGGAAAGGGATTGTAAAGCACTCTGAGACTCCTTCAAGTAGGGAAGGGCAGGGTATAAATCTAATCCCTCCCTCTCCTCCTCCTCCTCGGGCTTTTATGAGGCACCTGAAAATCCAGGACTCAAGTCACTCATGGGATACCTGACTACAGATGTATGCAACAATTCCATTAAAGTTGACACATTTGTTCTTAAAGAAAATATTTAGTTCCTTGACCTGGATGGCCCAGCCTAGCCCAATCTTGTCAAATTTCGGAAGCTAAGCAGGGTCAGCTGTGGTTAGTATTTAGGTGGGAGACCACCGAGGATGTCCACGATTGTAACATGGAGGGCAGCAATGGCAAACCACCTCTTGCCCTGAAAGCCCTTCGGGGTCGCCAGAAGTTAGCTTTGATGGCACCCCCAGGAATTGCCCCTGTTTAACGCAATGGTACGCAAACTTGGGTCAAAACTGCACCTCAGGACTTCCCAGACAATCTCTGAAATGTGGGAACATGGCCATTCGAACGTGTATCAGAGAGTTTCCACAAGACAAAGATGCCCAAACCATATTTGTGAATCAGTTGCAGCCCTGGGATTCTAGGAGGCCTTGGGGAAGAGGATGCATGAATGGAGATGCTTGGGGAGGGGGGGAGACATCTTTTGTTGGACCCTCTTCCTTCCCCCCTCCAGGGTCCCCCCTTTCAACACCATCCCCCCTCCCCACTGTAGCAAACTGTCAGACTGAATTAATATTTTTGGAGGGTGGCCTACAGCTTGTATTTGAGGGGACCCCCATTGTCCTGTTACCCACTCCCTATTAACTTCCAATTTGTCATCCCCCTAACCAGGCAGTGGGGTTGCCAGATCTGGGTTGGGAAATACCTGGAGATTTGGGGGTGTGGAGCCTGGGGAGGGCAGGGTTTGGGGAGGGGAGGGACCTCAGCAAAGTACAATACTGCAGAGTCCCCCCTCCAAAACAGCCGTTTTCTCAGCGGAACGGATCTCTGTAGTCTGGAGATCAGCTGTAAAAGCGGGATATCTCCAGGCCTCACCTGGAGGGTGGCAGCCTGACCAGGCAGACTGAAAGCTAGCTGGAAAACTTGATCTCCAGCCGCTTGCCTACCTGGGAAAGCTTTGCTAGACTAATCCCTGAGCACTAATATAGTGCAAATAAAATATTTGTTTTCCAAGGTTGTACACTCCCCATGTAATGGGGTGGGGAAGAGCGTTGGAAGATGTTTTTCACAACGCTCTGGACCAGACTTGTCCTCCCAAGAGCCACACACACACACACACACACCAAGGGGGCGGGCACCCTATAGCTAGACATCCCTGTTGTTACAGGAAGTTCCTTTAAAAAAAAGCCATTAGGAGTAGCCAGGACTTTGAATCCATTTTCATCAGGTTGCAAAATATTTTCTTTAGTCCTCGCTTCTGTGTTTTGCTTCCCTTCTGCTCCTGATGCATTCCTTGGGTTAGTCTGAGGTAATCCGTCAGCAGCGAGAGAGAGAGAGGCTTTCCCTCCACTTTTCCTATTTTGTGGGTGATCTTTCCTGCTCTTTTTCCATTGGCACCGCTTCCGAAACCAGCACTAGAGAGTCACTCGATGTTCAGTGCTGGAGGCGGCTCCGCCAGCCAAGTCAGCAGATTCACTAGCAAAATGGGATCAGAGTCCCGCTGGCCAAAGCGCGCAGTGGGGGGCTCACACGCTCTTTCAACACATTCACGTTTGCCACTGAGACAGACGGAAGCGGCTTCGGGGGGCAAAAGAGATGCAGGGAGTCACTGAGAAACAAAGCAATGAACTGCAGAATGCAGAATTGTAAGAAACATCTTGCAGGTTCAGCCCAACGGACCCCACAGTCTGTTGCCAACAGAGGCTGGACAGATGACCACCTGGCAACCATCGTTCCCTTGCTGGTGCCCCAGACAGGCCCTTAACTACGGTGGGGCGTCCCGGGGCCCAGCCCCCTGACTTCCTCCCAAGGCCCCCCAACTTTTGGGAAGAAATGTGGGGAGGCCACACGGACCTGCACTCCAAGCCGTGACTTTGCAGCTTGGAGTGCAGACGTGTGGCCCCAGTTTCTCCTCCAAAGCATTTAAAGGGTCCCTTTAAATGCTTTGAGGGAGAAGCGGAGGGGGGAAGGCTGTGAATCTCAGTTAGGGTTGCCAAGTCTGGGTTGGAAAATACCTGGGGACTTTGGGGGTGGAGCCAGGAGAAGGTGGGGTTTGGGGAGGGGAGGGGCCTCAGCATGGTACAATGTCCTAGAGTCCACCCTTCAAAGCAGCCATTTTCTCCAGGGGAGCTGATCTCTGCCAGCTGGGGATCCATTTAGGGCTGCCAAGTCTTACTTACCGATTGGCAGGGGGGGAGTCCCTCGCTGCCTGGGAGCTGTCCGGGAGCCTCCCTGAGACGTTGCCAGGGCGAAGCTCTCGCCCTGGCAACGTCTCCAACGTGATGACCTCACTTCCAGGTGACGTCACTACGCTGGGGAAGTCGTCCAGGCTGGATGACTTCGGGGGTGGGGTTCCCCCCACCGGCCGAATGCCGGCCGGCGGATCGGGAACCCCTATAGCAGGGGATCCCCCGCCCCCCGGGCTGACTTGGCAGCCCTAGATCCGTTGTAAAAGCAGGCGATCCCCAGGCCCCACCTGGAGGCTGGCAACCTTGATCTCAGTACCACCAAATTTTTAAAAGGCCCCCCTATCTAAAAAATCCTGGTTACAGCCCTGGCCCCAGATCTTATTCTGAGTTAGACTGCCTCTACATATGGAGGTTGCATCCTAGCCATGACCAGTGTCCCCTCTAAGCTGAGTTAGTGTGAGCTAGCTCACTGTTTTTCAGCCTCCGGCTCACACATTTTCATCTCAGCTCAGGAAGGAGGGCTCCAGAACAGACTAATTTATGCAGCAGCCAAATCGCTCGCTCACAACTTTAAGCCTACCAAGCAGAATTTTTTGCTCGCAAGACTCCACAGCTAAGAGTATTGGCCATGACCAGTCTATTTGCCATTCATTTGTTAAAAATGGAAAGATACATATAAAACGGTCATCAACCAGCGCTCTACTTTACACTGCAGTTTAGGCCTGGCACAATGATTGATGCGACCAGTGTTGCCAACTTCCAGAGGGCACCGGAAGTTCTCCCACTATTACCATTGGTCTCCAGACAACCAAAAGCAGTTCCCCTGGAGAAAATGACTGCTTTGGAGGGTGGACTCTATGGCTTTGTACTCCACTGAGGCCCCTGCCCTCCCCAAACCCCACCCTCCCTAGGCTCCACCCCGACCCCCAGAGCTGGCAACCAGAGCTGTGCCTGCCTCAGCATTGCCCCCTGTGGGCTTGCAGGGACATCACAAAACAAACTATGCCAGCGAGCCAGGGCAACTGCCATTCAAAAGACAAACAAACACGGCCCCCTTTTCCTAATTTGGTTGCTCAATAGCGGCTTATAGGAAAGGGTTTTAAAAAAATAAATAAAATAAACACGCCAATAAAACCACGAATAATAATTTAAATGAAGCAAATACACAGCAGCAGATTGTGAAAGAGTAGCTGCGCAGAACGATGACAGCCCGGAGACGGTTGATCACAGCCACCCCCAAGGGAGCAGAACCAACGCTAATGAAAACCACCATTGAGGAGCAGACCCAGCAAACAAAACTGGGGGGAATGTAGCCAAAAACACGACAAAAAGAAAAGGGTTCTCCCCCCCACCCTTTGGCCAGGCACTTAAATACCAACTAGGAAGGCACCAGGGCAGCCTCCTGGGGAAGAGGAATTGGCACCACCACTGAAAAGTCCCTGCCTCTGGACACCCGTGCTTCCCCCCTGGAGAGGGGACTCTCTACACAAGAGCCTCTGAAGTGGATTCTAGAGCCAATTCGGACTTCTTTGCAAAGGACTGCAGAGCAGATGTTCTGCTTTTTTAAAACACTAATTTGTGCCATGGGCAGTTACTGTGTAGGGTTGCAGGGGGGTGGGCGGAGACTGTGTTTAAACCCTTCCCCCCATGGCTCTTCCATGACTTAAAATGCCTCTGCAAAGCTGCAATTGGCTCTTGCAGGCAAATATTTAGATTTTGGGATCCACACTGTCAACCAGCCCTTTGAATCTTCAGACACCCGGTCAGCCCCTCAAATGCCCCTACCTGGTTCTGAAGGAAACGACAGGTACAGCATGATCTCATCAGCATACAGAGGGCACCTCTCCTAAGGTTGCTGACTCTGGTTTGGGAAATACTTGGAGATTTGGGGGGGTGGAGCCTGGGGAGGGGGGGTTAGGGAGGGGAAGGACCTCCACAGAGGAGAGTGCCACAGAGTCCACCCTCCAAAGCAGCCACTTTTTCCACGGGATCTAGGGTTGCCAGCCTCCAGGTGGGGCCTGGGGATCTCCTGCTTTTACAACTGATCTCCAGCTGACAGAGATCAGCTCCCCTGGAGAAAACGGCTGCTTTGAAGGGTGGACTCTATGGCAGTCTACCATGCTGAGGCCCCTCCCCATACCCCACCCTCTCCTGGCTCCACCCCCAAAGTCTCCAGGTATTTTCCAACCCAGACCTGGCAACCCTAACAGGATCTGATCTTGGTCATCTGGAGATCAGTTGTAATAGTGGGAGATCTCCAGGTCTCACTTGGAGGTTGGCAACCCATACCTCTCCCCAAGCCCCCAATTACTAGTTTCCCCTTTAATTTCATGTGCATGTTACAGCTAGGGCTGTAGGGTTGCCAGGTCTGCATTGGAAAGTACCTGGAGACTTTGGGGGTGGAGCCAGGAGAGGGCGGGGATTGGGGAGGGGAAGGGCCTCAGCATGCTACAATGCCATAGAGTCCATCCTTCAAAGCAGCCATTTTCTCCAGGGGAGCTGATCTCTGTCAGCTGGAGATCAGTTGTAAAAGTGGGGGATCCCCAGGCCCCACCGGGAGACTGGCAACCCTATAGAGCTGCCAACCTCCAGATGGGGCCTGGAGATCTCCTGGAATCATAGTCAGTCTCCAGGTGGCAGAGATCAGTTCTCCTGGAGAAAATGGCTGCTTTGAAGGGTGGACTCTAGTGCCTTATACCTCATTAAGGACCCTCCTGATTTCCTGATTTGGGGGGGGGGGGGGAAGAAATGCATTTTTTCCTGGGAGGTTTGAGATGAGTAAAACCTCCCCTTTTGTGTTCTAATATTTTTTCCCCTCTAGGCAGAGAACAGGCTGGGAAGGAGGAAGTCAGTAAAATTGCTTTCCAGCTTATCTTCATACAAATGCTAAATAGATCTAGCAGGAGAGATAATGGGTTGGGCAAGTGCTTCCCCTTCTCCTAGCAGGGAACAGAGGTTTGGAGGGATGAAATCCTAGATAGTCTCCAGGAAGGAGATTCATGGAGATCTCCAGGAAACACTTCTGTGACCTGGCCTGGTTGGGTCAGGGGATGGAGAAACAGATATGATAGAAAAAAGACTCCTTGCCACAGGATGAAGCTCTCCTTCTCCTGGGATGCTGCATCCATGAGCACACACAGAGCTTTCCTCTCATGAGGCAGCCATTAACCATGTGCTCATCTCTAGACCTGGAGCAAGCTTCAAGGTAAAGGTCTGTAGAAATCTGTAACTTCCTAAGATTTAGGAGTCTGTCCTACATTTTAGCATCCAATAGGGCATGGATAGAGAAAGGGATAGAGGATTTGCATTTTTCCCATTTCTTCTGGTATCCCTTGGTGCTGTGCTAAAAGTATGCTTGTGAACATTTTATCTTTAATACTTTATAACTTTCAATGCTGGGAGTGGTTCTCTGTACCACATAGACCTCCATTGTCTTGGACACACTATTTTAAAAGGAGTGCCGGGGGAAGGCAGGCAGTTGGCAAGTGGCTATTCCTCCAGGGGTGTGCAAGGCAGTAAACTGCCCCCATGGTGTCCTGGTGCTGGGCAGGGGGAGACACAGAGGCAAGGCCTCAGAACTGGGAAGGGAAGCTGGGAGCCCTGACCCTCCCAGTGGGCAATAGCATACAAAGGTCAGGTGGTGGTGGCAAGCTACCTGATAGTGGAAGAAAGGCCTCTCCAGGTATAGAGAAACACCTAGGAGGACACGGCGAAATAGGGCCTGCAGGCCAGAGTGGGCACGTTCCACCACAAGGGGCGGTCCCTGGTGAAGGCACAGTTTGTGGAGGGGAGGGAACTCAGCGGGAGTGTGATGCCACTCTAGGACTTCCATTTCTCCTAGAACATGCTACAGAGTTCTCCCTGCAAAGCTGCCCGGTCCTCTTGGGGAAGCGATCTCTGCAGAATGGAGATCAGTTGCCTGGCCAGCGCAACAAGGGACCCAAGCCCCCAGTCCCCAGTGACAAAGGAGGTGAACTGACATCTCCTCCCAGGCCTGGGTTCGAGAACACCCATTGTGCAGGGGTTTTGCCTGGACCTGGCTGGCAGCAGGGTGGGCCCAGGAGGGGAAGAGGGGTGACAAAATACCTTGAAGTGGATTGCTGTGCTTGCCCCCAAATTGTTCTCCGCATCCTCCAGGGAAAGCAGCCCTACACACCCACTTGTGGGGCAGAGAAAGAAGCCCCAACCATGGGCCAGACACACCAGAGGCAGGCTGACAAAGGAGCTGACGTGGACACCGCCATATAAAAATTATAAATCAGAGACACTTTTTTAAAAAAAGAAAAAACACACACAAAACATTCCCAGATGCTGGCTGCTTTCTCGGCTGGCTGTCAGCAGAAGGCCTTGCGTCCCCCGAGTGCGAAGCAGATGCTTGGCACAGCCCGCCCTGCCTTCCCCGCTCCGTCCAGGGTAGCAGATCTGCTTGGGCATCAGCTGGCCTTTTTCAAAGCCGTGGCGCTCTTTCCAGCCCCAGCCCCTCTGTGGCGAAGGGACGATAATTCAGCAGGAAAAATTCGCCTCGGACTGAAACTTGGCCGTAGGCACGCAGGCTGCTTGGGATAAAACACAGTTTGGGTTGAACACCACAAGGAGAAGGAAGGAAGGAAGGAGTGATGCAGTCACTGGAATAGCTTGGAGTAGTCAACCACTTTCCAGGGGCCAGGAGCACTTTGTCAGGTGGCCAACCTCCAGGTGGGGCCTGAAGAGCTCCCAGAATTATAACTTATCCCCGGATGACAGAGATCAGTTCCCTTGGAGAAGACAAGAAGGGAGAAGAAGATACTGGATTTATACCCCCCCCCTTCACTTGGAGTCTCAGAGTGGCTTACAATCTCCTATCCCCTCCCTTCCCCACAACAGACACCCTGTAAGGTAGGTGGGGCTGAGAGAGCTTTTTTGAGAACTACTCCTGAGAGAACAGCTCTGAGAGAACTTGTGACTGAACCAAGGTCACCCAGCGGCTGCATGTGGAGGAGGAGTGGGGAATCAAACCCGATTCTCCCAGTTTAGAATCCGTCCTTCTAATCACTACACCAAAAGAAGAAGAGTTGGTTTTTATACCCCACTCTTCACTACCCGAAGGAGTCTCAGAGTGGCTTACAATCGCCTTCCCTTTCTCTCTCCACAATAGACACCCTGTGAGGGAGGTGGGGCTGAGAGAGCTCTGAGAGAACTGTGACTGGCCCAAGGTCACCCAGCAGCTGCATGTGGAGGAGTGGGGAATCAAACCTGGTTCTCCCAGATTAGAGTCCGCACTAGCGTCCACTACACCAAACTGGCTCTTTGGAGTACAGAAAATGGCTGCTTTGGAGTATAGGCTCTGTGCCAGTAGACACTGCTGAGGTCTCTCACGCCCAACCCCTGTCCGCCTCATGCTCCACCCCCCCCCCCCAAAAAATCTCCAGGAATTTCCCAGTTGCATCTCGGCAAGCAGACCTTGAGGCCCCTTAAGCATAGGGTTGCCAACTCTGTTTGGGAAATATCTGGAGATTTTGATGATGGAGCCTGGCTAAGGCAGGGTTTGGCGCAGGGAAGGACCTCAAGCACGTACTGGTTCCACAGAGTCCCCCCCTCCAAAGCAGCCCTTTTCTCCAGGGGAACTGATCTCTGTAGTCTGGAGATCAGCTGTCATACCTGGAGGTCTCCAGGCCCCACCTGGAGACTGGAAAACCTACCTGAGACACAGCAAGTGGGTATGTGGGAGACCACCCTGGGGGAAGGCACCGGCTCCTGGTGTGTAAAGCGAAAGGAAGGTCTCCTCCCCTGGGCACAGGGAAACCCTGGAGTCCATCTAGCTGGGCCCTGACCTGGAAGGCCCTCGGCAGCCATCGTGCAGGTGTGAAAATGCCACTGTGGCTAAGAGTTGCCTTGCGCACAAAATGAATGATCTACTCAGGTATCCCAAAACAGATAAAATGCCACATTTGGCCTCCTGCGGAGGATCGAATACTAGCGGAAGCTCTTCTGGTGTTCCGACAGGCACCCGTCCTGTCTGATCCTTTTCATATGTAGGGTTTTGAGTTACACAAAGTTCTTTCTCAGGAAGAACCCAAGCAGATTCAGCACGTCTCCCTGATAGGTTCAGGTGCTCTAGACACCAGGTACTTTGGGGCATCCTGTGGAGCTGCATCTTCGTTTTTTGTTTTGGTATTTTTTCATATATGTGTGTGAATGAGTGAACCAGGAAGTCATGGTGACTTCTGGTGACTGACCCCTACTGGGGGCCTGGAAAATAAAGCCTGCCCCTGGGCTAGGGTTGCCAAGTCTGGGTGGGAAAATACCTGGAGACTTTGGGGGTGGAGCCAGGAGAGGGCAGGGTTTGGGGAGGGGAGGGGCCTCCGCATGGTAGAATGCCATAGAGTCCACTCTCCAAAGCAGCCATTTTCTCCAGGGGAGCTGATCTCTGTCAGCTGGAGATCAGTTGTAAAAGCGGGAGATCCCCAGGCCCCACCTGGAGGCTGGCAGCCCTACCCTGGGCCCTGCCTCCCTGTATTCCAAGGAGGCCTCCCATCCAAGTACTTGCCAGAGTCGACCCTGCTCAGCTTCCAAAATCTGACGAGATCAGGCTTGCCTGGGCTATCCAGGTTGGGGTGAGCTGCATCTTTAAGTATTAAAGGGCTCTGCCAGTTTGCTTCGGCTATCACAACAGCCATGTGAGGTAGGCCATTATTATTCGCCATGATTTAAAGACAGAAAGTATCTTGCTGTACTGATTTCCCCAAGGCTACGCCACATCCACGGCACAATCGGGGCTCTTTGCTAGCGAGCCCAGCTCTCTTCTAGTTGGACCACACCGGCTCCCAGACCACATCCGCATCTGAGACATGCCTTTAGAGACTGAGCAGCAGGAGTGGAAATGGGAACGGGAGGCGGCCTGATGCTCTTTTATTGGTCCCATATTGTCCAATTAATCTCTCGGCAAGCCAGGCTCTGGCTTAGAATGTCAAAGAGGCAGGAAATACTTCTGCAGTCTAAGAAGGGAAGGGGAGAGAATGGGAAGGACCGAAGTGGAGACAGATCCTGGGCTGAGGAACAGCCCCCCGAAGTGTTCAGCCTCAAAGTTTGTTTCTGGTGCTCCGGTGCGGTTCTCCTCATGAGAAAGAGGGGAGCCCCTCCCTTTGGGGAGGGGGCATGGCTCAGTGGAAGAGCATCTGCTTGGCACGCAGAAGGTCCCAGGTTCAAAAACTCAGCAGATGCTTTGGGAGAGGCAGGCCAGCCATCGAGGACCAGGGTGTGCGCGCTTCACCTCTTCCTCACCTGCTGCTTCCTCCCCTCTTCCAAAGTAAAGGTTGGTGTGGAGCCCTATGGGGAGTAGGGTTGCCAGCCTCCAGGTGGGGCCTGGGGATCTCCTGCTTTTACAACTGATCTCCAGTTGACAGAGATCTGCTCCCCTGGAGAAAAGGGCTGCTTTGAAGGGTGGACTCTGTGGCATTGCACCATGCTGAGGCTTCTCCCCTCCCCTCCCCTCCCCAACCCCCCCCCCCTCTCCCAGCTCCACCTTCAAAGTCTCCAGGTATTTCCCAACCCAGACCTGGCAACCCTAATGGGAAGTGCTGCCAACTCCAGGTTGGGGAACAGCTGGTGATTTGGGGGTGGGGCCTGTGGAGGGTGGGTTGGCAGAGGAGAGGGACTTCAGTTGGGCAAAATGCCACACCGTCCACCTTCCAACGCAGCTGTCTCCTCCAAGAGGACTGAATTTTGTAGTCTGGAAATTAGCTGAAATCTCCGGAGATCTCCAGGTTCCAACTGGAGGTTGGCAAGCCTAACTATGGGGGGGGGCAAAGCTGCTCAGGGGGAGTTGCAGTAGGAACATGGCAGGTGGGCAGAAGCAGTCCACACAAACACCCCCCACCCCCCACCCCCTCTGACTCAAACCGCCTTCTCCCGAAATGTCCTTGTCTGGGAGAACAACCTGTAGGCTTTTTGGCACCCAGTTTGATCTGTGACGTGTGGTTCTGCCCAAAGTTCGACGCTCAGTCTGATCGGCTAATTTGCCTGAGGATTTGACTGGGCTCCTTCCCGGCGAGAGAGACACTCCTTACCTTCTGGATCAAGCTTGCAAACTGCAGGTTTCGTGAGAAGGAAATGTTTAGAACGGTGTTATATGCATTTTCCCCTTGGTTCTCCAGCATTGCTTCTACCGCCACCCTCCTCCTGGAATTCTCTATGACAAAAACGGAGGAGTCAAAAGACCGGGCGTAGGCTGCGCAATCCAAGTGCGGCTTTCTCAGGATGCGTCTGCAATACTCCCTATGAAAAGAGCAAACGTCAAAGCTGAGTGCAACGGAGTTTCCCACAATCCTCCAGGACACAACGTCTCGCCTTGTGCATGGCAGAAGCAGGCGATGGGCGTGAACCGCAGGCAAGGGGAGTGGGCCAGCCGCAGCTCACATGAGGACGCAAAGTGGGGGGCGCGTGGGTGTTGTTAAGGCAAACCTATGACTGGTCTTGCCAACCAAAAGCTGTGGCTTCCTTGATGGGAGTCCATCCGTCTCATGCTGGGTCTTTCAACATGTTGGGGGGGGGGGGGAGTAGAAAAGAACCAGAGTCCAGGAGCACCTTCAAGACTATCAAAAATTGTGGCAAGGGAGGAGCTTTTGGAAGTCACTGCTCGCTTCTTCAGATACAAAAAGAGCAAAAGTTGTCCAGCAGCACCTAAAGACTAACCAAATTTGGGGCAGGGGAGAAGCTTTTGGGAGTCAGTGCTCACTTCTTCAGATA
Organism: Lepidodactylus listeri; assembly: GCA_029233225.1. Lineage (NCBI taxonomy): Eukaryota > Metazoa > Chordata > Lepidosauria > Squamata > Gekkonidae > Lepidodactylus > Lepidodactylus listeri. The sequence continues at coordinate 3,747,862 of JARCFY010000021.1, read as the reverse complement.
TGAATAGAGGAATTGTCCAGGAGCACCTTCAAGATTAACACAATTTGGGGCAGGGAAGGAGCTTTTGGGAGTTTCTTATGGTGCTTTCACAATTGTTTACTTATTGTATCAGGATGAGACAGGTTCTAAGAGGGAAAGAATCACACTGATATTTTATCTCCCATGAACTGGGTTTTTTAAAATTTTTGTGAGATGTCAAAATTGTTCATGGTCTGTATTATGTTCATTTGAGACCAGCTTTTTACATATTTTCTAAACACTTCCAGCTGTGTTTTCCAAGTCCATATTAAATAAAAAGTGAAAGAGAGTCACCGCTCACTTCCTCAGATACAAAGAAAGCCAGAGTCCAGGAGCACCTCAAAGACTGACACAATTTGGGGCAGGGAAGGAGCTTTCGGGAGTCACCGCTCACTTCCTCAGATACAAAGAGAGCAAGAGTCCAGGAGCACCTTCAAGACTAACACAATTTCGGGCAGGGAAGGAGCTTTCGGGAGTCACGGCTCACTTCTTTGGATACAGCTAGAATGTGAGTCTGTCTGTCCTTGTATCACAAGGCTGATGGATTTCCAGTCTGCACAGCTAAATGCGGTGCCTTCCATGGAGACATGGATCAAGATGAGTGGCCCTGTTAGCCTCTCTGAAGCAGGAGAAAAGAGGAAGAGTCCAGGAGCACCTTAAAGACTAGCAAAATTTGGGGCAGGGGAGGAGCTTCCATAATGCACAGAAGCTCCTCCCTTGCCCCAAACTGTGTTAGTCTTGAAGGTGCCTCTGGACTCTTCCTCTTTTTGTATCTGAAGAAGTGAGCGGTGTGACTCCCAAAAACTCCTCCCTTGCCCCAAACTTTGTTAGTCTTTCAGGAGTTCCTGAACTCTGGCTCTTTTCTGCTGCTTCAGACAGACTGACACAGGTACACATCTCTCTTCACGTAGGAGGAAGGACATTCGTCTGTTCTGAACTTTCTAATACAACCCTGTGTGTGTGTGTTTGTGTGTGTGTGTGTGTGTTGGGGTCTGTGTGTTCATTTAGAAGGCCATTCTTCAGTTAATAAAAAAATATTTTCCCACAGAGAACCGACATCTGTTAAGAGTAGCCAACCTGGCACTCCCCCCAGAATTACAATCGATCTCCAAATGACAGAGATTTTTATTTACATTCATTTATTCATGAAAACATTTATATCTTCCCTTTCCTTGTGGTTCAAGGCAGCTTACCAAAATATTTTTAAACATTTTCAGTTAAACCCAGTGGTAAAATAGTAAGCCCCCAATTTCTCTCTCCCTCTTAAAAGTTTCCTGCCATTCAACCTCCCCCGAAAGCCCTGGCAAACAGGGAGGCTTAGAAGAAGGAGGAGGAGGAGGAGGAGGAGATTGGATTTATACCCCACCCTTCACTTGGAGTCTTATGATCTCCTTCCCCTTCCCCACCCCACAACAGGCACCCTATGAGGTAGGTGGGGCTGAGAGAGCTCTTTCCAGAACTGTCCTTGAGAGAACAGCTCTGACAGAACTGTGGCTAGTCCAAGGCCATCCAGCAGGTGCAAGTGGAGGAGTGGGGAATCAAACCCGGTTCTCCCAGATTAGAGTCTGCGCACTCAACCAATATGCCAAGGAGGGGGGCTCCCCTTGCCTCTTCAGGGAGCCCCTTCCACAGAGCCAGAGCTGTGATGGGAAAAGGCCCTGGCTCTGGGAAGTAGCAGATGGGCCACCCAAAGTGGTGGGATGGCCCAAGGATGGCGGCTTGATGAACGTAGTTGGTGCACAGGGGAAGATGGAAGGAAACAGACCTTCCAATATGTGGGTCCCAGGTTGTGAAGCGCTTTAATCAGTCCCCCTGGGGGGGAAATGGCTGCTTTGGAGGGTGGGCTGTACGACATTGTAGCCCCCCATGGGCTCCTCCCCTCTCAAACCTCCCCTTCCTAGGATCCACCCCCAAACCTCCAGGAATTTCTCAACCCTACTTCATCTAATGCCAATTCCGAAACAAAGAAAGACCGTGATCCTGAAATTCAATCCCACCCCCAACATCACCGCGTTCACTGCAGTTTGTTTCTCCAAGTCCCTCTCTTTCAACAGCATCATGCCCCATCACCCTGGGACGGCCTACTCACGTGGCACTGGGAAGGTCAGTTTTAGCATCGAGGACTAAGTTAGGGATGCAGTGTTCGTCCTCATTACACCCGTTCCAGAAAGGCACCTGTGGGGGAGAGGGGAGGAAGGATTGGAGTCTCTGGTTTTGACAGAGAAGATTATACCAAAGGAGCTCCACAAAGTGGGCAGCTGGGACATCGACCGGTAACCCCCATGGGCCAGTGTTCCCTCTAAGCTGGGTTAGTGTGAGCTAGCTCACAGTTTTTTAGCCTCCGGCTCACACATTTTTGTCTCAGCTCAGAAAGGACAGCTCCAGAGCAAACTAATTGATGCAGGAGCCAAATCGCTCACTCACAACTTTCATGCCAGGAGCTCACAAAGTGGAATTTTTGCTCACAAGACTCCACAGCTTAGAGGGAGCATTGCAGCCCCAACTGCAACACAACGTCTTTCGAAGGCAGATATTGCTCACCACCTCTTCACTAAGACACCGCCAAGCAAAGTGGTGTGCAAAAAAACTTCATTACATCTGGGATGCTCAAAATAACCCGTGAAACTCAAGGACTGCCCACACCTGGTGCTTTAATTCACGCCACACAAGCCCTGGATGATCTCTAAGCCTCAGGCAGGCCTTTCCCTTTCCCTTCCCTCTCCATTCCCTGCTCCCATCACCCCCTTCTCGGTCTTCTTTGTTGCCAGGGTTGGCCCCTGAGAACCAAACTCTTCCACCTAGAAAAGCCTGCAGTCTCCGTTTCCAAGGCTGGAACTGCCTTTACTCAGGTGTAATGACTGTTACGCACAGCAACTTTCAGCGAGGTGGGCCAGCCGTCATCCATCACCGGACCACTGTCAGGACCGTTCAGGGCATAGTCCACCGAGAAAGACACGGGCTTCACATAATCCGCTGTGTCCTAGAAAAGGGCATCTAGTTCAGTCTCAGCAATGTCGATCTCTTTTAACTGCAGAATTCAGAACCAAAGTCGCCCGCATAGAAGCCCCCTGCTAGTGACCGAAGCCCCTACCATGACATGGAAATCCAGCCTGTCGCACTGTTTTTGTCCTGCAAACAACATGGCTGCCTTGTGGGCGTGCCGGTCTCCATTTTCATCCAGGTGGGCACGGGGGATGTACCGGCGTCCATCAAGAGTGACGTTGTAATTCAGTGCTGACAAGAAGAAGAAGAGGAGGAGGAGATTGGATTTATAGAGTCTCAGAGCGGCTTACAAACTCCTTTCCCTTCCCCTCCCCACAACAGACACCCTGGGAGGAAGGTGGGGCTGAGAAAGCTCTGACAGAAACTGCTTTTTCAAGAACAGCTCTGAGAGAGCCTGTAACTGACCCAAGGTCATCCAGCAGCTGCACGTGGCAATGTGAGGAATCAAACCCGGTTCTCCTAGATTAGAGTCTGAGCACTTAACCACTATACCACAATGATCAATGACTGGTTCAAAATTCTTTCCCCACATAACATTTGGTTCCAGAAATGAAAACTATCTCAAGATCTGAACTTGCATTTTAAAAACAATCCTGTCTCTTGCCCATTGTGTTCCCCGGGGTGGGGTGGGGGTCACCTAAACTGCAAAGGTAGGGGACAGTCTTATTTATTTATTTCATTTGGACCTCACCTTTCTCCGCAATGAGGATCAAAAGCACCTTACATCATTCTCCTCTCCTCCATTTTATCCTCACAACCAGGGGTCATTTCGTAGACAAAGAGCTGCAGGAGCTCATTAGCATAACTTATTTGCATATGCTGCACCACCTGACATCACCGGAAGTATGTCAGAAGGCAAGAAAGAAAGGGGGGGGGGAGAGAGAGAGAGAGAGAGAGAGAGAAAGAGAGAAAGAAAGAAAGAAAGAAAGAAAGAAAGAAAGAAAGAAAGAAAGAAAGAAAGAAAGAAAGCTGGCAGAGAGGGGACAGCTACTAATCCAAGCCTCAGAAATACCACTATTCTGGGAGGATAGCTTCAGTGGTGGCTGAAGCCTTCAGAAGGCTGGTCGGAGGAACAAGGACCTTTCCAGGGGACGGGGTCATTTTGCTGCAGCCAGGACACAAGCAGGCATTCCCCCGCCGGGGGTGGGGGCTGGCACCAACTCCTGGAGCTGCACTCCCCCGAGCTCCTGCTCAAAATGACCCTGTGAGGTAGGTTGGGCTGAGAGCTTATGATGACTGGCCCAAGGTCACCCAGAGAGCTTCCACAGCATGAGTGGGGAATCAAACTCTGTTCTCCTAGATAGTAGTCTAGCACTCTGTTCTCATCCCTGATCCCTCCTTTCTTTGCACACCTGGAATTCTGCCTCTTTCAACACCCACTTGCTGGGCAGATAAGACTGTTGCTGTTGCTTTTGAGAAGCTTGTAAGTTCTTATGTTATCAAAACACCAAAGGACGATTCACCACTTTCCCTGGGGGGAACATGAGAGAAAGGACCAGGGCCATAGCTACAGTGGAACTTTTGGGGGCTCTGCTCCCTTTCTTAAAGGCACAGCCCCACAAGAATTTCTCCTGTAAATGCTTTTTTCAATCATTTTAAAACATTTTTTTAGAGGTGTGCACTCATTTAAGCAGAGTGGGCTGCTGTAGTTAACTATTTCCTGCACTTAGTAAGGGGGTTGGAGTAGGTGACCTCTAGGATCCCTTCTAACTCCATGTGAAGAAATGGGTCTCCTTTAAGAGAGTTTTTCTGTCTAAGTGTTAGTTTTATTGACCATAGAAGTCATCACCCCCACCTGCCAGCTTGTCCTCAGAATGGCAGAAGTGATTAATTTGCAGCAGTTGAGAACTGTCATCTAAAGTGGTTGACAGCTTGCAATTTAGAGATCTGTCCTAGTAACAGCTTCCTATTGGCTAAATGGCTTTTCTTTCTGCGCTGAGAACTTCAGCCCCGCCAGAAAAAAATTGCCCCACAAGCCACAAAATCCTGGCTACGGGCCTGACCAGGGCCCATTCCCAGAGCGAGCAGAGGGTTGTCGTGGCCCCTAATGTCAGTCAGTATTAAACCCCCAGACTGCGTCGGGGGTGGGGGATTAATGAGGTGGCACTTTCTGAGGCAAGAACTGCGGTTGCCATCCTCCATGTCGGGTCTCCAAGATCTCCAGGAATCATAACTTACCTCCAGGCTACAGAGATCAGTTCCCCTGGAGAAAAGGGAAGCTTCAGACAGTGGACTGTATGGCGCTTTATCCTCCTGAAGTCCCTGCCCTCCCCAAACTCCACCATTCCCAGGCTGCACCTCTTAAATATCCAACCTGGAGCTGGCAACCCAAGGCAAGCCTTAAATCCGGGACCTCACCCTGCGCAAACTTAGCTACAGGTCTTATGAGTTCTGGAGAAGACGCTCAAACCACAACACATGTTGCACCTTAGCAAGAGAGAAGACCTTTCGTACCATCTGGGCTTGCAGGGAAGGGCCATGTTAGAAATTCAAGCCATTCCCTGAGGCGGATGTACAGGAAGAGCAACCCAAGACAGCAGGCAGGAAGCGGCCACTCACCGACACTGGCTGCCTGAAAGTGTGTCGAGAGGAAAACTGCTGTGAAGCAAAGCAGAGCAGACAGACAGGTGGCCTCCTTTCCGTTCCGGGTGCAGTCCTTGCTGAAGATGTTGATCTTGGGTGGCTCGAACTGGACGCTGGCTCTGACGCGGACCACGCTGCGGGACCTGGAGGGGGGAAGGCAGAATGGGTCTGCTGAAGTCCTTTGGCAACCTAGAAGTACATTGCCTGGGCAGCCACAACGGCAGATTTGTGGCTGCCAGTACCAACCAGATCCTGCAACCACATGTTAATGTGTCCACCCGCAAATGCACCACAACCAACCATAATAGCACAGCACTTCCGAGAGAGCCCACGGCCAGGTCGATAAGCCAGTCTTCATTTAGATCCAGTTGCCCGTGGATGCTGCACCCAAAATACATCAAGCCTGGAGAAAGGTCGGCCGCTGCGATTCTCTGGAAAACGGCAGAGGGGGCACCCATCAACGTTCCGCCAGGAGCATGTCTCGCGCAATGAACTAAAATACATCAGGGGTGTTGAGGCATGTGGGGTGACAATACCAGTAGGGCAGTCCTGTGTCTCTGTAGCAGTCCGGTGGCCACTTAAAAGACTAACAACATTTATTCCATCAGGAGTTTTCATGAACCAGAGCTCTCATCCTCAGATGCCTTGGAGTATCCATCCACTAGCTCAATCTCTTTATATTTGCCAGAAACGCCAGAGCTTGGAGACAAAAGCCCGTTTAAAACAAGATCCAACCAAACAGCGATCCAACCACTTAGAATGTATGCTCCATCCTGCACTCTACTAGATTTGATTTTATGTTAATCTCACTCTGACTAATCGGATTATGAATTCATTCACTGAAAACGTGTGTGCATGAGATTGCTTCTTATGGAATCCGAGCACTGGACTATTTGACACAGCTCTGTTGGTTAACTAGCACTTCAGCTCTTTGGCCTTCAGGTTCTCCGGAACAGGTTTCCGTGAGATCTTTTAACTGGAGAATGCCAATACTGGAACCTGGGAGACCCAAGGCATAAACACCCTTTCCCTCGGCTTCTGTGTCTTCAGCCGAGAGATGAATCCTACCTGCTTATATCTCCGTAGGAGGTTTTCCTGGTAGCCATGGAAGACGTAGATGGCTCCCTGGTGCTCGTCTTCCAGAGGGGCGCCCACAACGACGTCATTGTAAGAGTCCTGGTTTAAATCTGGGACAGAGGCTATGCAGAAACCAAAGCGGGAGTTCTGGTAGCCTGGGAAGTCTTCCAGGGTCCCATTAGCAATAAATTGGTCCTTGGAAGAAAAGGCAGAAATGAAAAGAGTGATTAACACATGGAATTCACTGGTGCAGGAGGTGGTGGTGGCTGCAAGCATGGACAGCTTCAAGAGGGAGTTGGATCAACATATGGAGCAGAGGTCCATCAGTGGCTATTAGCCACAAGGTACAGATAGGAACTCTCAGTCTGGGGCAAGTGATGCCCTGTATTCTTGGTGCTTGACGGGGGGAGGGGGGGGAACAGTGGGAGGGCTGGTGGACCTCCTGAGGGCACCTGGTGTTTTGGCAACTGTGTGACAGTCTTGGACTGGATGGGCCACTGGCCTGATCCAAAATTGGCTTCTCTTATGTTCTTATGTTCTTAAGAATAAAAAATAGATCAGGAAGAAAAATGGGCGCGCATGGCACGCCATTTGGCAACCAGCTACGCTCCCAAGCAAAAGCCAGGGGTAGAATCATAGAATCCCAGAATCCCAGAGTTGGAAGGGGCCCTACAGGCCATCTAGTCCCACCCCCTGCCGCAGTGCCGGATCAGCCTAGAGCATCTCTGACAAGGGTTTGTCCAGCCGCTGCTTGAAGACTGTGATACAAGATGAAAGGCAGTGGCACAGCAATATATGGAGACAAGAAAAAACTGCATGTGCCCAAATTTTAACACCAAAAGTCAAACTGCCCTCTCAAGGACAGCTCTGACAGAACTATGGCTTGCCCAAGGTAATCTGGCAGCTGCAAGTGGAGTTGTGGGGAAATCAATCCCGGTTCTCCCAGATTAGAGTCCGCACTCCTGACCACGACACCAAACTGGCAAGGAGCTGTTCCTGTTGGCAGCAGAGGACAGGACTCGCAATCATGGGTTTAAATGAAGGGTGGGCTGGATATTAGGGAAAACGTTTTGACAGAGTTGTGCAACAGTGGGATCAGCTGCCTTGGGAGGGGGAGAGCTCCCCCTCCCTAGCAGTCTTCAAGTAGTGGCTGGACAAACACCTGTCAGGGATGCTCTAGGCCAGGGGTGTCAAACATGCAGCCCATGTGGGGGATCAGGCCCCCGAAGGACTTCTATCAGGCCCGCCCTGGAACTGGCCATCTCCTGCTTCCAGTTCAGTTGCTGCTGCTGCTGCATCATAGCTTGCTTTGCCAGACGCTCTCAATAGCTCAGCCATTTCATGTTTTCCCCTGGGTCCCAGACTCAGAACTCTGAGCGTGAGATTTCGGTGGTGAATGTCAATAAACCAAAAGTAGGTCTGCAGCTTACAGATACACACCTGAACAGCATACTCAAGATGGCAACAGCACAGACGTTTTGATGCAATAATTCAGAGCAAGAGGTGTCAGTTATCAGATAAACATAAAGTTTATATCTCTGCTACCTGGCATTACATTTTATGACACACGTGGTCTGCCCCAACAAGGTCTCATTTATGTCAGATCCGGCCCTCATAACAAATTAGTTTGACACCCCTGCTCTAGGCTGATCAGGCATTGAGCAAGAGGTTGCACTAGATGCCTTTGTGGCCCCCTTCCAACTCTGTGATTCTATGATTCTAAATATATTGGAGGGGGAGGTGAGATAACCAGTATGTGAAGGGAACAGCAGCCAAATGGAACAAGGGGGTGTCTCAGCAGCCGGGAGAGCCCAATTTGGCCTGAGCTAAGGAAGGTCGGTCATGATCAGTGCTTGGTTGGGAGACCACTAAGAATGAACAGGGTTGCTTTGCAGAGGAAGGCAAAAGGCAAACCACCTCTGCTCATCCCCCTAACCAGGATGACCCAGCCTATCTCATCATATTTCAGAAGCGAAGCAGGGTCGGTCCTGGTTAGTCCTTGGATGGGAGACCATCGAGGATGTCGAGGGTTGCTATGCAGAGGCAGGCAAGAGCAAACCATCTTTGCTCTTCATGGGAAAGTGCAATATTAAGAAGCCCAAGAAAGAGCTCTGATGGAAGTGAGGGGGGCAAGGAGACCCAGAAGCCCTTCAGCTGCACCCTGAATTCTTGGTTGAGCTCCAACCGATCTCCCCCCCTCCCCCCCCCCCCCACAGCCACACGAGAGGAGCAAACTGAATGCCTGAGGAAAGATGGAGCTACGGTTACCGCTCCCTCGCCAGCAGGCAAGCGGCTTCCCTTCTTCTGCCAGAGTCTTAAATCTTGTGCTGGCTCCATTGAGGATGACCGATATGAGAAGAAGATTGTTCCCCCCTTTTTCCAGAGAAGGTTTATTTTTAGTTCTTCCCTCACAGTCTGGACTCCTGAAGGGAAAAGGGCTATTGTGCCCCTGCTGTTTCCAAAGTCCAAGGACTTCATTCCTGAAGATGGCCCCCATGAGCTCGACGCCCTCCAGAAGATGGTCATGTGCTGAGGAGATCTTCTCCTGGAGGATCTGCTGATCTCTTCACTGTGCATGCAAGAGAGTTGGCCGCTTTCATGGACAGGGCGGCTGAAGCACAGAGCTTCGGCCTTCCCTGCCTATCCTACCCAGAGGGACTGCCCTTTCTAGAGATCGCCATGGCATCTGCTGAGTCAGCATGTGCCCAGCACCGGAGGTGCCAGTAACTACTGGAAACTGAAGTTTTCTGCCATTTGTTGCTGTTTTTAGGAATTTTAATTTTGCGTGAATTTGTACTTGTATTTGGATTTATTACTATGTTTGTATTTTAGCTGTTGTGACCTGCCCTGAGTCCACTGGCATGGAGGATGGGGTATAAATCCAAATAGTAATAATAATGATAATGATAACAACAACAACTTCCCCCGCCCAGGCCACTCAGCTTTCTACCTATTTGTGGCGCTAGCGGTGGTCACATGTCCTCTGAAACAGACCTGGGACGCACTGCTGACGTGTCTCTCCAGGAACGTCGGGGCTTCGTCAAACAATGCCCCACCCCCCACCCCCGCTGTTACAGGTTGGGAAAACAGTGCAGGTCTGAAGGTGGTGGTGGTGCTAATTGTGGTTGTTGTATTAAACTTTTAAACCGCTCTCCCTGCAAAGTGGGCTCAGAGCGGGATACCACATTTTACGTCAAGGCATAAAAACAATCCATTAATTTAAATATACAGATAAAATACAGAAATCTTCTTCACGCATACTGCAGTCCTGATTCAGGACTGAGGAGGATGTGTAAGTCACATCTACCTGTCTTACGTCTGATACAGGAAGAGCACCCCAGACCCAATTTGCATCTTCTATCATGTGTAGATGCACAATTAACTAGGGGAGGGGCTGTGGCTCAGTGGCAGAGCCTCTGCTTGGCATGCAGAAGGTCCCAGGTTCAGTCCCCAGCATCTCCAGTTCAAAAGGACCAGGCAGGAGGTGATGGGAAAGACCTCAGCCTGAGACCCCGGAGAGCAGTGTTCCCTCTAAGCTGAGTTAGTGTGATCTAGCTCACAGTTTTTTAGCCTCCGGCTCACACATTCCTGTCTCAGCTCAGAAAGGATGGCTCCAGAGCAAACTAACTTATGCAGCAGCCAAATCACTCGCTCACAACTTTAATGCCTGTAGCTCACAAAGTAGAATGTTTTGCTCACAATACTCCACAGCTTAGAGGGAGCATTGCTGGAGAGCTGTAAAGAGGAGCTGTAGCTCAGTGGCAGAGCCTCTGTTTGGCATGCAGAAGGTCCCAGGTTCAATCCCCGGCATCTCCAGTTAAAAGGAACAGGCAGGAGATGATGGGAAAGACCTCTACCTGAGACTCTGGAGAGCTGTAAAGAGGGGCTGTGGCTCAGTGGTAGAGCCTCTGCTTGGCAGGCCGAAAGTCCCAGGTTCAATCCCCGGCATCTCCAGTTAAAAGGACCAGGCAGGAGGTGATGGGAAAGACCTCCACCTGAGACCCTGGAGAGCGGCTGCCAGTCCGAGTAGACAAGACTGGTCATGATGGGCCAAGGGTCTGATTCAGTATTTACACAGCTTCATGGGTTGAATGTTTATCAGCAGGCCTCCCTCCTCCCCTGCAGGAATGTGCAGTCTGGTACGCATCTCCAAGGGGAAGAGGATTTGCAAGGCTCAAAGCTTGTGCTCGAAGTTTCCAAATCGAAACCCTCCCCAGGCTACGGAGTTCCCGCATGTTGATCGTCACATGTGAGATGCCTGATTGGTGGCCCCGAGCCAGGCAAGTTACCTCTTTTAGAGCATAGATGTACACCTTTCCCCGCTCTCTCCCTTCGCCGAAATACATGGGCGCTCCGACCAAGAGAACATCAGTGACTCCGTCGCCATTAACATCTGCAGAATTGATTTCGCTTCCAAAATAGGCGCCAATCTGGAACAGAAAGGAATTGGGGATGGGGAAGAGGAGATGTGCACATGGAATGACGTTAGGTCGGGCCTGTGATTCTATACTCTCATCTGCCTCCAAGAAATGAGTGGCATCTGGAACGACTGGAATTTCTAAAAGAAGCCGTTTATCATCTCCATTGTCTAGACATCTCTCCCAGGAAAAAACCAACAGATTAAAACCTTTGATCCTAGCAGATTAAGGGCCCTACTGGTTCCCTCGCTCTCTGACGCTGCTTTCTTCCGATTGCTCAACGTCTCTGGTGAGAAGGACTGATTGATTTATGATGGGATTCATGTGCATTCACATCAAGGAAAGGACAGCCTACCAGCCTGAGGATCTCTGGCTGGCTTCCCGGGTGACATTCCTGTGCAGACAAAATTGTGTCCGCCTGTGCAGGTCTCCAGGCAATCTGGAATTGCCGTTTAGTTCCCCCATGGCCAACTCAAGCTTCTCTTCTCGAGAGGCAAAAACTGAATCTGATAGGTAGCAGGTTTGAAGTCCAGCAGAAGGAACTACTTCACAGAACACAAACGCTGACTGATGGGAGTCATTACTCCTCGGCGCTGGCTGTGGCAGGCTGCATCTTGTTGCTCCATGCTCCATGCATGCTCCATGCATGGCGCTTCCCTGCATTCCCCTCTGCCCCCACTGCTCCTTCTCATACTTGGGGTCATGGGATCACTGCAGAGGAATAGCTGCATATGTGTGTGTGGGGGGGAGTACAGAGGAGCAGGGCAAGGGGGTGAAATCACTGCTGCTTCCTCTTCTAAAAGAGGTCTTTCAAGGACTGTTCGTGAGAGAACAGCTCTGAAAGAACTTATGACTGACCCAAGGTCACACCAGCAGCTGCATGTGGAGGAGTCAAAACCAGTTCTCCCAGATTAGAGTCCGCGCTCCTAACCACTACACCAAAAGGCTGGGTGTACTTTTTGTGAAATAAAGCAAATAAGGCATTTGGCAGCCCCCCTCCAATCCGCCCGCTGCATCCCTCCTTTACCTGTTCCCCTTTCAGCGACTGGTGGATGGAGAGATTTCGGTCAGTGTGCATCGTAAAAATTATCACTTTCCCCGTGTGGTTGAATCTGGGTGCTCCCGCAACATAAATCCTGCTCCGCTTTGTGGATACCACGGAGGTGACAGTGTAACCTGCAGCAGGCCAACAGAACCACACATATTATTTTGTTTATTTTATTCAGTTGGCATGATTGATAGTCCACCTTTCTCACTTGGACTCACGGTGGATGACACAGAATGGGTCAATACAATCAATAGGATGGGATATCTGATAAACAATGCAATAGGATTAGAGCTATAGAAATCTAGGATGAGCCAGAAATTGAAAAAGATTCCACATTCAGATTGACAATGAACCTGCCCATCTTGCCCAGAAGATGGTGTTTCAGATAGCTTTGTAACTACAGGCAAAACAGGAGATGCAGGAAGGAAGGAAGTCATGGCCCCGGGAGGCAGGGCTTGGCTGCAGTGAGGCTGGTTGAGATTTTGATCCAACTCACAAACTGATTAGATCTGAAACAGATGATGACTGAAGAGGGCTGGTAGGAAAAATAAACATGCTTTTATTTATTTATCTACGTTCTTTGTAGTCCGCCTTTCCCCCAGGAATTCAGGGTGGATCATATAGAGGGAGTCAAGACAATCAACAGGATGGGAGTTTCAGTAGCCAATGCATTAGGATTTCAGAAGTCTGGAACCACCAGAAAGAACTGACGCCTAGCATATGTATTATGAGGACACACTGAGCAGTACAGAAATTACATAATAGGATACTACAGACAATACGCTATATACAGCAGCACAGACCACAAGTCACCATCGTTTTCAGGTTATCTGGGTTTATTCTTGCTTCCCAAGTGGGGGGAGACCTGCGTAAGTTGAAAGCTTGCAAACCTATTGAATAAATACACAGCCTACAGAAAGGGTTCCTCAGATTCATTTTGCCCGGTATAGAAGCTCCAGACAAGGGACACAGATTCATGGAGAAAGATTCATGGAGGATCAGTCTACCATTTTATTATTATTTTATTTTATTTTATTTTTATTCCACCTTGCCGGCGAACTGGCTCAAGGTGGCTAACAGCCATAAAATACCATCAAAGTGGTTTACTAGTTAACAGTTAAAACTAACATAAAACCAACATTAGCGCATATTAGTCTACCCATGATGACTGAGAAGAACCTCCACAGTCAGAGGCACTAATCCTCTGAATCCCAGAGCCAGGAGGCAACCTCAAGAGAAGGCCTCGGCCTCTTTGCCCTGTTGCTGGCCCTCCAGAGGAACTGGCTGGCCGCTGTGTGAGACAGGATGCTGGATGAGATGGACCACTGGCCTGATCCAGCAGGGCTCTCCTTAGGTTCTTATGAAGGCCTCAGCCTCTATGCCTTGTTGTTGGCCTTCCAGAGGAACTGGTTGGCCACTGTGTGAGATGGGACACTGGACTAGATAAACCTTCACTGGTCTTATTCAGCAGGGCTCCTCTGATGTTCTTATCAGGGGAAGGCCTCGGCCTCTCTGCCCTGTTGCTGGCCCTCCAGAGGAACTGCTTGGCCACTGTGTGAGACAGGAGGCTGGACTAGATGGACCCTCACTGGTCTGATCTAGCAGGGCTCTTCTGATGTTTTTATGGAGGCCTCAGCCTCTCTGCCCTGTTGCTGGCCCTCCAGAGGAACTGGCTGGCCACTGTGTGAGACACGATGCTGGACTAGATGGATTATTGGTCTGATCCAGCAGGGCTCTTCTGATGTTCTTATAGAACACAACAGATTTAGTTCTTCTGCTGTGAACAGAGGGCTGCTCTGAGGTCGCTGCCTAAGCAATGGTACGGCATGCAGTGCTAAGGGGGAGCAGTTAGCTATGTGGAGCCATTACCGTCTTACCCAGCAGTCCCCCTTACCTAGGTATGCTCCGTGATTCTTAAGCTCCTCTGGGAATTCTTGGAGGTAGGATTCTCGGTGGGGGACCACTTTGCCACTGCTGGTCTCTTTCAGCACTGCTCCGTTCCAGTCGTAAGCGCCAACCGCTCCTAGCAAAACCCCATCCTGGCCGTGGGGGAAAGCAGTGGTAAATAAACAACAACAACAAAAACATAGAGAAAAGGCATCAAGAGACCATCGTTAAGAGCTGTTAAGGCTGTGGCCACACAGCAATTTGTTCCCACTGTAGATTTGATCAGGGATATTTTTTAGCGGGTTCAGATGATCACACATCCCTTGCCCAACCGCTTGCAGTGTGTGATGAGGCTCCAGGCACTGTCCAGACAGCCACGCTGCCCAAGTGGCAGTGCGGCACAATTTTTACAAAAAATTGTTTGTGCATGCACACACACACACACACACACACACACACACACACATGTGCCCATGTGCGTGCATAAATGTTTTTTTTTAATTTTTTGCTGCACTACAGACATGTAACCAAGCGCTGTTTTATGTGCGCTTGAGCATTCATGCATTTAATATATTCAGCGCAGGAATGGTCATGCACACAACGATGAAAGCCGGGGGAGGGGGACAGGACTACCGCAAGAAGGATGTACAGATGACCTAACCGCGATCACTGCGAAAGATGGCTGTCCAGATCTGCAAAATCGCAGATTCAAAGCGCAAATACCTGGAAAGTACTTGATTTTCCAGGTGTCGGAAAACTTGCTAGGGAACTGGGAGGATTGCGGGAGTGAGCCCACTTTGGTGCAGAAGGTGGATGCGGGCATCTGATCAGGGATTTTAAATGCGAGAGGGCAAGAGGGAACAGCAGTGAAACCCGATCAAAATGACCGTGTGACCACAGCCTAAGATTTATCAATATTGGGGGGGGGGGGAGGAATATTTGGAAGTTTCCCTGAAATATTTTCAAATATTTTATTCTCTTTCTCTCTGTCTTGTACAACTTTCTTATTACCTGGTAAAATCTGGAGAAGTCTTGAGGATTAAAGGGCGTTAACTGGAGCACAAACAAGGTTCATTGAAGAACACTAGAAGTGGGGGGCGGATATGTCTGGCTATCCTCTGACTGTCCCACACAATTTGTTTCCTTCTGCTGGATCTTCCCATGACTTTTATCCCTTGGCGCTGCATGTGATACTGTCACCCACAACAGACCCCGTGTATTTTTACTATAATCTGTATTTTATGTGATACTTAGGAAAGCATCCAATATTTTAAAAGGGCGTTGGGCATGTGGGGGGGAAAGCCTTTGCCAAGTCAGCAAGTGAAATATTCCAAGACCTGCCAACTACTCCAGACTTGTCAAATTTGGCAGGACAACTTTGAAAGAAAGACAGAAAGAAAGAGAAGTACTCTTGTCCTTGTGGAAATAGCAAAGTAAATCAATATCAGTTCAAAGCTGCTGGGCTGGACAGGATCCAGAAGTGGCAGCAGAATTCGCACTTCTCTTTCCTGACCGGGGCTCTTGCGTCTGTGACTGTGGAAAAGCAGGCAGAAATTCGCTCGATTTGTCTTTGCCTAGAGGGTCCTGCTGAACATCTTCAAGCCATTCACTAAACAGACCTTTTATTGCAGAGGGAAGTAGGTTTGAATTCCTTTGAATCTGTCCAATTGTCTCTGGAATGTGCATTTCATTCATTCGTTCCATTAATATCTTAAAGGCGACTTAACACCAGCAAGAGTCATATATGCTCAGAATGCAAGGCACAGAGCCAGCCCAAGATTTGGGGACAGGGTTGCCAACTCCAGGTTGGGAAATTCCTGGAGATTTGGGGGTGGAGCTTATGGAGGGCATGTTTAGGGAGGGGAGGTATCACATCATGCCACAGAGTCCACCCTCCAGAGCAGCCCTGGGACCTGGTCTCTGTCATCTGAGATCAGTTGTAATTCTGAGAGATCTCCAGGCCCTGCCTGGAGGTTAGCAACCCTATTTGGAGGGTTATGGCTGCAACCAATTACTATCATTTAATAGGCTGTCACTCCACCTGCAGACCTGACCCTATCTGGACTTAGGACAGGCCTGAGTAAGCTGTGGCTATGCTGGCATTTTGTCAGGGACAAACCTGGCCCTAAAGTACGGCTCCCGTCTCGACTTTCAATCAACACATTCTCAATAATAAACGAGAGAAGCATTTTTCAGTATCACTTTCCACAAAGAACCAAGTAGAAACATATTTGAGAGTTTCTGGGAATTTCTGGCCTGCTGCCCCAGCCTTTTCTTTCCAATTGCATCAGGAAATGAGCTCTCGCAGCCTGCAAAGAAGTCGAGGATTTTGAGCGGCCTCCAGCTCCTGATGGACAAATAATCCAGGTATCTTCTGCTACCATACATGGGCCTTCTGATGGACTCATACATCAAAAAACCCCAAACCTTTCCGGGCTCGCAAACATCAGCCCTGCCATGCCAAAGACTCATGAATCAAAGGTGGAAAAGGAGAAAAACAAGAGCGTTTGCCACTCACTTCCACGATGTGTGATGAAAAGCCCGTCTGGGACATCTCAAGGCCAAAGGATATTTCATTTTTGTTGGTGCCTAGAAATAACAAGGAGGCATGGAAAGATTTATCAGGCACTCTCAGAAGAGGGAAAGGGTCAGATGCTACACAGAAGAAGGAACAAATGAAGCGCCTCATATCCTTGGGGGGGGGGTATTAAGGGAAAAATCTTAAAGGCAAGTCCACAAACTGCCGTGTGGCAGAGCAGAGAGAGTTCTAGACTACGGACTGGGAGGGGGCTGGGTTCCAATTCTTACTTGCAGGGTGGCCAGGGAATTCCCCATCCCCAGCGGGCACTCCCTGTACCACTCAGCTGGCCGGCGGGGGGGGGGGGGGGAAGTGGTAACAAAACGGCGAAGGGAAATGATCAGCATCCCAACATGTTGGTGTCACTCCCCTCACACCCAGCAGTGGCATCAGTGGTTTGCTGAGGAATGCTGAGGATGAGTGTCCCCTCTAAGCTGAGTTAGTGTGAGCTAACTCACAGTTTTTTAGCCTCCAGCTCACACATTTTTGTCTTAGCTGAGGAAGGACGGCTCTAGAGCAAACTAATTGATGCAGTGGCCAAATCCCTCGCTCACTACCCTTTAATGCCAGTAGCTCACAAAGTAGAATTTTTGTTCACAAGACTCCACAGGTTAGAGGGAGCATTGCTGGAGATGCCTGGGAATTTGGGCAAAACTCTATGGTTAAAAGCCCAAATGCCAGAGAGCCACCAGCATCGTCAGCAACATGCCTACTGACTGGGAGTTTAATCCCCCCTCCCCCATTTGCAGAGCTCTCCTAAGCAAGACACAGACGGAACCTCCTCTTGTTCCTCCTACGGCTGAGGGAGTTGTCTTTCCCTTGGCTCTGCCCTCAGTCGGTGGGTGGTAGAGGGACATCAGCAGGGGACAGCTGGCATAGCTGTACATGGGTTGCTGGAGTCCATAAACAGCTGACACCGTGACACTGTGATTGGTGGGACTGGACAGTACTGCTTCCAAGTCCAGTCCAGTTGCTAGAATAGGGGCCCTTTTGTTGCCATTTCCCTTCTCTCCTGTGAGAAGACAGGACACCAACCAGAATGTCAGCACCTGCTGTCCTTGGTGATGCGCTGACATCGAAGCCGTAGGACGGAGCTGCCTTTGACTGGCAAAAAAATGGGTGCAAACGAGTATGAACAGCCGCGGCCTCCAGAGAGCAAGGAAAAGAAAAGAAAACTGGCCCGTCTGAAGACGGGGGAAACCCTGATTATTCAGACTTAATGTAATTTCTTTTATAAGCTGGAACAAATTTGCACTTAAATTCACACCAGGGGTGGAATTTTGGCACGCGCGTGGAAGTTCACCACCTGCAAGGGCTCCTTCATTCTTTCCGATAGCCGAAGCCAATCCCTCCTCGGCGCGCTGAAATTAAATGAAGGGGGAACACCGGCATGTGGAGAGGATCGATGTATGCCTTGGAGCACATGTATCAGGAGAAGCTGTGGCTCAGTGGCAGAGCACCTGCTTTTTGGGTGCAGAAGGTCCCAGGTAGAGTCCCCGACATCTCCAGTTAAAAGGGTCAGGTAGGAGGTGATGTGAAAGACCTCAGTCCGAGACCCTGGAAAGCCGCTGCCCATCTGAGTGGACAGTGCTGACTCTGATGGACCAAGGGTCTGAGTTAGTATGAAGCAGCTTCATGTGTTCAGGTACGTAGGCATTCTGGATTGCAGCAACTTTTGTGATGTGCGTTTGGACTCGGAAGCCACAGCTCTGAGAAACCAAGTTGGAATTCTTCATTCTAAGACACCGAACCACCCAAGCTAAATATTCTAAAAATCCACTGAATTCAGGAAGAGATAGGTCTCTGATTAATTCTCCCATCTAAACAAATAAGCCTTAAAGGTGCTTCAGTCTAGTTAGACGGTATCTGCAATGTATATTTAGATGACTAACATCCGACTCCCTAACTTGACTACCTGGCACCCAAAAGGCAAAATCTTTCAGACGTCTGCCTTCCTCATTAGGAAGGAGGCCTACGATTTTACAAAGAAATACCTCTCGTGAACAACCGAGGCCGGATCCAGCTCTACCCATGGGCAGTTATGCACAACTGCTAGTTCCATCTTGGACTGCTGGAACACCCACCTCCCCTGCTCATGCTGTGCCAGGCCCTCCGTGGCCCCCACACTACTGGCAAGCCGCTCCGTGCGTGCAGCGTGATAACAGAGCACTGTGCGGGGCGATTCTACGGATAAGGAGTAGCCCAAATTAACAGTGTGGGACCCACTGGCAACCCTGCCCCACACCTTCCTCTGCCATGGATGCCCATAAGGCCTGATGGAGCCTTTCTCGACCGCTGCCCATACTTGCTGGTGACGTGCACGCCCATCCCGCCATTTGCTACCACCCATTCAGCAGCAGCAGCAGCAGCAGAAGAGATGGGATTTATACCCCATGCTTCACTCAAAGTCTCAGAGCAGTTTATAATCTCCTTCCTCTCTTCACAACAGGCACCCTGTGAGTCAGTGGGGCTGAGAGAGCTCTCTCGGGAACGGCTCTTGATAGAACAGCTCTGAGAGAACTTGTGACTGGCCCAAGGTCACACCAGTGGCTGCATGTGGAGGAGTGGGGAATCAAACCCGGTTCTCCCAGATTAGAGTCCGCGCTCCTCACCACGACACCAGACTGGCTCTCAGCCAGCAGCTGGCTGAGGCAGCGGCGGGGGGCGGGGGGATGCCCCCAGGTGGCTGTGGATGCTGGTTTCTGCATGCAGATTCCCTTCCCCAGATCAGAGTGCCGGTGATGACTACTAGGTAGATTTCACATCCAGATTATTTGTTGCTTTAGCTGTTAGAAATGCCTGCTTTCCCAGATGCGAGTTCCACCCCCTCCAAAGTCACTTAGAAGAAAGGCTCATCAAAGTCTTGAAAACCTGACAGTTTCAGAGGGAAGCCGTGTTTGTCTACAGGAAAGTAAAGTAAAGTAAATGTAGAGGTTTCCCTTGTTCGAAAGCCAGTCAAATTTGACTCTAGGGATGCAGTGCTCATCTCTGTTTCCAAGCCAAAGAGCCAGCGCTGTCCAAAGATGTCTCCGTGGTCATGTGGCTAGCATGACTAAACGCCGAGGCGCACGGAATGCTGTTACCTTCCCACCGGAGTGGTACCTATTTATCTACTTGCAATTTCTCGCTTTCGAACTGCTAGGCTGGCAGGAGCTGGGGCCAGAGACAGGACCTCACTCGGTCACGCGGCACTCAGGTCCCGAACTGTCGAGCTACCGACCTTCCGGTCTGCAGCTCAGCAGCGTTTTAACCTCTGAGCCACTGAGGCCCCTTTTGGTCTACAGCAGAACTGCTCAATCCGAGTCTAGCAGTACCTTGGAGGATAACAAGATGCTCAGGGTAGGAGCTTTGGAGAGTTAAACTGTCAGCTATGCTGCCATGGCAAGTGGGGGTTGGGTGATGGAGGCTGGGTGAAGCCTGTATTCAGGGGTCTGTTGGAGGGGGAGCACACAGGAGCGCAGCTCTGGGAGTGAGGAGCCCAGGGGGCGGGCACATGACCAAGCCCCGCCCCCTCCTCGGCTTCCCCGAGCAGTGCAGAGGCGCAGCGCCCCGGGGAAAGCCCTGCTAGGGTCTTTATTGTTTTTAATGTTTTGTTTTAATATTGATAATTTTATCATTGTTCCATTTGTGACTGTGTGCTGCTTTTCCAGAGACTTGCTCAAGGTGGCATATAAATTTTCTAAGTATACCATTTTTTATCTGGGCACATGGCACATAAGTACTGGAGAGATTTCACCAACCCTTCAGCAGCTTCCACCCCATCAGTTTGGTGTAGTGGCCAGGAGTTGGACTCTAATCTGGGAGAACCGGGTTTGATTCCCCACTCCTCCACATGCAGCTGCTGGTGTGACCTTGGGCCAGTCACAAGTTCTCTCAGAGCTGTTCTCTCACGAGCAGTTCTCAAAAGACCTCTCTCAGCCCCACCTATCTCACAGGGTGTCTTGTTGTGGGGAGGGGAAGGGAAAGGGATGGGTGGTGCACATGTCCTGGGTATCTCAAGTCTACTTGAAACCTGGTGGTTTCAAGGGAGCAGGAAGAGAATGAGGGTGTGTTCTTGACGCTTCTTTTTATTGCACAAAGTATTGGCTGGGGAAGGGAATGGAGGAAGAGCAGGTCAGTTTCACTCACCTGTGGAGTGGAGCCTGAGGGGTGGGTGTTGCCTTCTGACACATTTCCGGTATGTTAGGGGGTGTGGCAGATGCAAATGAGTTATGCCAATGAGTTATGCTAATGAGCTCCTGCACCTCTTTTTCTACGGAATGACCCCTGCCTGTATTGAAGACAGATGTCTCTTGGTATTTTTACTTTTGATTCTTGCTCTCTGTCTCTCTGCCTGCCTTGGTGCCTGGATGTTCCTATTCCCCTGGGAACCTATCGTCGTCATTTTTGGTGCACTTGCTTCTTTGTGATTGGCTTTATTCCATCCCGGGGTTTTGAATTCTGTATAACTTCCCAACTCCCGCCTGGAGACTCATTCCTGACACAAAGTGTGTACAGATGACCTGCCCGCCTGTCAGCTAATGCTGCCATCCCCTGCCCGGGAGGTGGCAGGAGTCGCCCTGTGACATCGGGTGTATGGAATGTTATGTTACACTTCTCATGGCTTGCTTATCGCTCCCTGCTCCGCTCTGACCTTGGGAGACTGCTGGTGTCTGGCTGTGTATCTTCCTGCTTTTTCCATGAGAACCTTTGGCCAGTATTTCGGAGCCTTTTGCTTGATTTATATAACTGGTTAAATTCCTTTGCAAGACCTTTTTGAATTCTGTATAATTGCCCTGCCTGGGGATTGTTCCAACCATTACTGACACAGAACGTGTAGATGACCACAACAGACTTTTCTCAATAAAGACTACCTTTCTCATTGTTGGGACTGATTGCTGTGGGACTCTGACACAAACCCCCCCCCCCCCTTCTGACTGGGATATAAGAGGTCAGGGATCACCGTTCCTGCTTCTATCTGCCGAAGGGAGCTTTGGCTCTCAAAATCTTATACCTCCCCCCAAAAAATTGGTCTCTAAGGTGCTCCTGGACTTGAATCTAACTGTTGAAACTGAATTTCTAAATATGAAGGGACGATTTTCAGATACAGATTCATATCTGGAGACAGAAGGGGAAAATGCTGTATGCTACTTTAGGTCCCAATTTGGGAGAAAAGTGGGGGTATAAAAAGAGTAACTTAAACAAAGGCCCAATCTGCATTTGCTGTGTAAAGCTCTTCCACGCTGCTCTGGCGCCGGCTTCCCATTTGGCTCACTATAAAGCTCTCCTCCGTCTGCATCCGTCTGCATCAGGAGGCAAGTTGTGTAGGGAGAGTGCAAGAGAGAGGGGTGGGCATGCTTCCAATGCCCCTACCCAAATATGATCACAGAAAAATGTTCCCTGGCTGCTTTTAAACACAGACGACTGGGTTTTCAGCTAACGTGTTCCCTTTTTGGCAATTTGCGGATCTCTTTAGAAAAGATGGGGGTGGGTGGGGAGAATTTGGCTCCAGTTGTCTGCTTTTTGCTCATAGCATCTCGAGGGTGGGGAGGAGCAATTGCAGCACCTTAAAACCAAATCCAGATAAGGCAATGATGAGACACCGTAGGGACCTCAGAGTCACCACCAAATGGCAATAAAATGATGCAGAGAGCCGATGCTGAGATGAAACAATAGGAGAGTGGATGCGGCATGAAATGCAGACAGAAATTCGTGACCAAAATGTTTTCCCCTCTCCAATCTGTACCAGCTCCAACTTCAAATGCACCAGGGTTCCTGTGAAATCCAGCCATTGACCAGACACAGCTGGGCCTCTTCACGAAGCACAGACAGCCCCGGGAGACCCTGGCTTCGGCACTGCTCACCTTCCAGACTGAAAATCCTTTCTCCGAGAGCATCGACGATATCTTTCAGAGCCGCTTCATCGGTGACGTTGAAGAAATGCTTTTCGTCTGGATCACTCGCTATAAATTTTATTTCTTTCAAAAAGGCTTCGGGATTGATTCCTCGCCTGTTGTAATAACCGAGGACCTGGGATTGGAAAGCAGTAAGTAAATCTCAAGGATATTTTCCCCCCACTGAATAAAACACATCTGTCCAAAATATACAAAGATGGAGTTTTCCAGTGCAAATAGTAAGACTGAAGATCAGTCAAAGTTCCAGAAGAACTCCACGCCCCACCCGGAGGCTAGTAACTTTATCTAGGCTTGCCAATCTCCAGGTGATGGCAGGAGATCGTCCAATATTACAGCTGATCTCCAGATGACAAAGGTCAGTTCGTCTGGAGAAAAGGGCTGCTTTGGAGGGTGGACTGCATGGCATTATACCCTGCTGAGGTCTCTTCCTTCCCCAAACACTACCCACCCCAGGGTCCACCCCCCAAATCTCCAGGTATTTCCCAACCCAGAGTTGGCAACTGTGTGTCTTAATGTGCTCCAGAGTCCTCATCAAGGCACAGGGATTCCATGGCAGACGTTCAGGAGTTTCCTGGCACACAGATGCACGTAGAACATGTCCTTTGAAGACAGGAAGTGTGACAGTCACTGAGTACAACCATTTCACCCAGTCAGAGGCTGACCCGGCCTCTGCATACCTTTCGGCATAATTCAAGCCAAGTGTTAACAGCAGTTTGCACCCCAAAGCGACTTACCGCCACAGCATATCTGGTGATGTTATCTTTCTCGCTGTCTTCAATCACTTTCTCCAGGTCTTGGCTGTCGTGGGACTCTCCATCTGTTATGACAATCATCACTTTCTTGGCTCCCTTCCGCCCACCTTTCTGGAAGGCCTCTGAGCTGAAATCCAAGAAAGGCAGAAATTCAAGTTCACCCATTGTTCCCTGATGGTTACCTGGCGGCTGAAAGGCAAACATTGCTTGAAGAGGAGCTGCATAAAAATGGCTCGAGATGTCAGTTTTGGTGTTTAGGGGGAGATTCTTGAAAAGCTGCAACATCTTTCCTCCTCTTGGGAATAAATATGGGTGAACAAGGGGAAGAAGAAGAGGAGGAGGAGATTGGATTTATACCCCACCCTTCACTACCCGAAGGAATCCCAGAGCGGCTTACAAACTCCTTTCCCTCCCCCTCCCCACAACAGACACCCTGGGAGGTAGGTGGGGCTGAGAGAGCTCTCTTGAGAACTGCCCTTGAGAGAACAGCTCTGAGAGAACTTGTCACTGACCCAAGGTCAGGCTAGCAGCAGCATGTGGGGGAGTGGGGAATCAAACCTGGTTCTCCCAGATTAGAGTCCGCACTCCTAACCACTACACCAAACTGAAGAGAGATGCCCGGAAACCCAGAACTCTTTTGCTAGAATCAAATGAATTTTTTTAGCATTGCCTGACTGCATGAGTTGCCCACATTCTTCCAATCAAGGAACTCAAGAGTTTGTGCGGTGCAGTGGTTGGACCCAGGGTCAAATCTCTGCTCTGCCACAGAAGCCGGCTGGGTGACCTTGGGCCAATCACACACTCTCAACCTAGTCTACCTCACATGGTTGCTGTGAGGATAAAATGGAGGAGAGGAGTATGATGTCAATTGCTTTGAACCACAAAGAAAGGCAGGATATAATTGTTTTAATAAACTGATGAATAAATGTGGGTCCTCATAAGGGGAATGAATGAATGCACGAATACAGGGGGTGGGGGTGGGGTTCTCAGGAAGTCTCCCATTCAGGCAACCATTTCTGGTTAACACCGAGGTAGCTTCAGGTTAAGACGCTGAGCTGCAGACTAGAAGGTCAGTAGTTCAGCAGTTTGAGACCCGAGTGCTGCATGACAGAGTGAGCTCCCGTCTCTGGCCCCAGCTCCTGCCAACCTAGCAGTTCGAAAGCAAGACATTGCAAGGAGATAAATAGGTACAGCTTTGGTGGGAAGGTAACAGCGTTCCATGTGCCTCGGTGTTTAGTCATGCTGGCCACATGACCACAGAAACATCTTCGGACAGTGCTGGCTCTTTGGTTTGGAAACAGAGTTGAGCACCGCCCCCTAGAGTCAGATTCGACTAGCTTTCGAGCAAGGGAAACCTTTACCTTTTTACCTTTACCCTGTCTACAAGTTTGAACCTTACCTCCCTTCCAAAGTATTTGAAAAAGTGTGCCATGCACACGAAAGCTCATACCTTGAATAAAACCTTTGTTGGTCTTAAAGGTGCCCAACTGGACACTACATTTGCTCTACTGCTTCAGACCAACACGGCTGACCATCTGGATCTATCGTTAAGGCAGCTGTATCCTGCGCCTTGCAACCAGATTTTGGCACATCATAAAGCTACACTAAAGCCCTGTCCTAGATAGCCCAGGCTCTGCTGCCCTGCAGACAGTCCAGCTTACCGCGAGGGAAGTCAGAAAAGGGCTTAGGATACTGGATATTAAGGGTGATCATTTAGAACGTCGATTCCCTTAGAGAATGTCTAGAACCTGTTTGAGGGAACTCGCAATGATAAGAAACATGGACAAGTCAGTAAAAACAGGTCAAAAAGAACATGCCAGGACATAAAACAGCATAAAGCAAACAGGGTGGTCTAAAATGATATCAATAGGCTCCAAGTAGGCTTGCCAACCTCCAGGCGGTGGCTGGAGACCTCCTGCTATTACGACTCTGTCTTCAGGCGACAGAGATCAGTTCCCCTGGAGAAAATGGCGGCTTTAGAGGGTGGGCTCTATGGCCTTATATGCTCTCTCCCCTCCCCAAACACTGCCTTCCTCAGGCTCCCCCCCTCCAAAAAAAAATCTCTAGGCATTTCCCAACCCAGAGCTTGCAGCCCTGGCTCAGAGTAATCTGGAGAACGGCTAACAGAGATACAGCGCTTTAGTCAAAAGCCTAAAAAAAAAGAAGTGTTCTGGTCTGGCACCCAAAGGGAAATAACACAGGTGCCAGGCAAGCCTCGATTGGGGAGGTCATCCTAATGGCAAGGTGCCACCACTAAAAATGCTCTGCCTCTAGTCACTGCCCAGCTCACCTCTGCGGGCAGAGGCAAACTGTAAGCAAGGGGGCAGATAATTTGGAAGAGGCGGTCCTTCAGGGATGAGAGCCCAGGCTGCCACGTCTAGGTTAGGATCATCATCAGGCAGAATAGCCAGAAGGATGTGTGTCGAGTAGCCAGGAGATCCTAAGATTGCCTGGCAGACAGAACTTCGAGCTCTTTTAGCATTACGCACCACTAGCTGGAGAGCTAGACTTTTTTTTAAGGCAAAAGACATTCCAGAGGTGGTTTCCCATTGCCTGGCTCCGCATACCAGCTCTGGTATTCCTTGGAGGTCTCCCTCCCAAATACTAGCCAAGGCTGACCCCTGCTTAGCTTCCCAGATCTGATGGGATCGGGCGAGCCTGGGCTATCCAGGTCGGGGCGTTGGGAAAGTCCTGGTGACTTGAGAGCAGAGCCTGGGGAGGACGGAACTGCCATGTCCTGTGGAGCTTACCGTGCAAACTCGATCCCATAGGCGGTCCGGGTTTCCGTGCCTCCCCTCTGCTCGATGTGGCTGGCAGCAGCCACCACCTCCTTCACAGACCTGTAGTCACTCAAGTGAAACTCGTGCACGACGTTCTCCCCATACTGAACCACACCGACCTAGGTTGAAAACAAAACAGTGGGCTGGTTCTGAGGGGTGGAGGAGGAAGGGAAAAGGTCAACTTGTCATGGCCAAGCCAAATTGTAGCAGTGTGAGGTACAGTCGCCCCCGTCCGCCATGTCATTGGTGGCCTCCGCCCCCACTAGGGCCACACGGCAAAAGCCCTGCCCTAAAGAGCACTCTGCTGCATTCATTCTTTCCTCTGCCGGCCTGGCTTTAAAATGCAACGTTTGCAGGTTTCTGCTTGGAGGGGAGCCCGGTGTGCTGGCAACAGGGAGAGACCTTGCAGCCCATCATCCCGGGAAGCTGTCAAACAAGACAGACGGATGTGCTGTAAGGGGAGAGTTCCCCCCCCCAGTCCAGATGTGTTTTCTCACCTGTATTTGGCCTGGGCCGATATAGAACTTCTTCAAGATGTTGATCAGGAAATGCTGGACTTCCACCCAAGGGTAGATGCTGTTGGATCCGTCCAGGACAATAATGATATCCATGTACGTTTGGCATCCTGTGACGGGACGGGCAAGAGATCACGGCAAGATCCTGGCTACTCACAGGAAGGGGAGAAGGCCCGCCCAGCCCCCAGCCGGAAAGGCTCCTGGGACTGATGCCAACCTCCAGGTGGAACCTGGAGTGCTTCTGGAACTACAGCTGATTTCCAGACTGCAGGGATCTGTTCCCTGGGGGGTGGGGGGATGGCAGCTTCAGCGGGTGGACTCTGACATCACAGCTCTATTTAGCTCCTTCTTCTCCCCCAAAACTCCACCTTCCCAGGCAAACCATAACCAAGAATCTCTCAAATCTCCAAGAATTTCCTAAACCAGAATTTGCAATCCTGTTCTCTCCCCTCCTGCTTTAAAATTTTATCTCCCAAGCCCTCCTATTTTCTTCACTGAGACTCTAGGAAAATATAGTTATACTATGGACTTTAAAAAACTAGATCTAAAATAGTCTTTCCTCCTCCCTAAGGAGCTCTGGGAGAAGCCTGGGCTTATTCCTAGAAAATTTGCAACATCTTCTTCAGACTACAGTTCCCAGGATTCCTTGAAGAAGAAGGATTGTATTTATACCCTACCCTTCACTCAGAGTGGTTTACAATCGCCTTTCCCTTCCCCTCCCCACAACAGACACCCTGTGAGGTAGGCAGGGCTGAGAGAGCTCTCTCGAGGACTGCTCCTGAGAAAACAGCTCTGAAAGAACGTGTGACTGACCCAAGGTCACCCTGCTGGTTGCATGGGAAGGGGAACTGGGAATCAAACCCAGTTCTCCCAGATTAGAATCCGTGCTCCTAACCACTACACCAAACTGGCTCTCAAGCTATGATCATTGTGGCCACAAATCGACACACATTTGAAATATAGCCTCTTCAGCAATGAAGGCAAATGGCGAGAGAAGTTTAATGCCTGCCTGTTGTGTATCAATATCACAGTCATCATGTGCTCGCGTAATGGCGACCGCCACGTGGACATTCGCACATGGTCTGAATCTACCTGAGCTTCGGCCAAGTAGAACGATAGCTGGTCGGATCCTAAATGATCACCAATCATGAGCCTAGGTTCCCCCTGGAGACCTATGAACTGTAACCACACTCTTAAGGTCCTGTCAGGACATTTGGGCGAGGTCGGGGGATTATCTCCGACCGGCATAAAAGAGGGCTCTGAGCCTGGGGTTTCTCATGTCCTATCTTCAGCCGCAATAAACTACAGTGCTGTTTTCACTGTTACCGGCCTCCCGACCCCAGTGGTTTTTACTGCCTCTGGGTTTAGGGTTGGGAAATTCGGGGGTGTCTGGGGGCGGAACCTGTGGAGGGTGGGGTTTGGGGAAGGGGAGGGACCTCAGAGGTGTTCTAATGCCATAAAGCCAATCCTCCGAAGCAGCCATTTCCTCCAGGGCAACTGAGCTCTGTAGAGACTGGAGATCAGTTGTAATTTTTCTCCAGGCCCTACCTGGAGGTTGACAACCCTATGGATCAGGCCCTTTTCTTTTGCTCAGAGAACCAGCCCATATGTTTCTGGGGCTCCGTGCATTTTTGTTTCCTGATCTGAAGGAGGATGGCCCGTATGAAACACAACGCATTCTGTCATTGCTGCTGTCTGGGAAGCAAAGATGTCTTTGCTTTCCTGCTGCCGCCAGGCTCCCTCCCTGTTCTCCCACCTCCTTTCACCCCCTGGTGTCTGGATGGGTTTCTCCAAGTGGGACTGCAGGGACCAGAGAACACCCCCCAGACACATATCCCCTCTGAGTCCCATCACCCAAGTAAGCAAGCAGGCAAGCAAGAGCTTCAGGATAGACTGTTTCCCGTACGCTGGAGTGCCGGAGCCACCGTCTTGGAGAACCTGAAGTTGGAGTTCACCCGGGAGCACATTCCTGTGGTATAATAAGAACTTCCGCATTCGTGAGACCAGAGAGGGCTGCAGGCCTGTGGATGGGGGTGGGGTGGGGTGGGGGAATAAAGGGGAGGGGAAATCAGATGCCAAGAAAGGTTTTAGGCGAACGACAGCAACTGTGGCCTGGGTAATCCCTCCAGAACCTGGGACGTTTATCTTTTAAGCCTGCCAGAAGCCTCTTTGACCAAGCCCTACGAGGAAAGGCCGAGGGACTTCTGGGGAATGTTCAGTCTGGAGAAGAGGAGGTGGAGGGGGGACAGGATGGCTCTCTTGAAGTATCTGAAGGGCTGCACCTTACAGGAGGGCAGGGAGCTGTTCCTGAGGACAGCAGAGGAAAGGACTCGCAAGAATGGGTTGAAATGAAGGGCGGGAAAGTACCGGGTGGATCTTAGGAAAAACACTTGTCGTGGATGCTCCTGGCTGATCCTGCATTGAGCAGGGGTTTGGACTAGATGGCCTGTATGGCCCCTTCCAACTCTGGGATTCTACGATTCTAAGTCAGTGTGCACCAGAAGGGTACAGAATGGCATCCCAGTCTGCTGCTGACACAGAAACGCTTTCTGTCTTGATGCAAGCTGCGTCGAAGTGACACCGGAGCAAGATAAATCAAGCCTTTGAACCCCTGGCCAGCCACTAGTGGCCCCTGTTCCTGAAGTGGGTCACACCCTGCCCCCTAAATAGGCTGCACGGACATCGCTTTCTAAAGAGTTGGGCGCCCTCTTCAAGAGGAGAGGGAAGGCAGCTGCTTCCACGCTTGCAGGGCTGAAGGATTCCTCTACACAAACGCGAACGAAACGAGGATTCCACTCAGCGCTGCACTGGAGGGCTTCATTCCTCACGAAATCTCTCTGCGCTACAACACAGGTTCTACTCAGCATAGGTCCTCCCCCCCACCCCGGAAACTGTCCCTTTAATTGTGTTACGGCCCAAATTCTTGTTATCTAACAGTCTCTGCTTTCCACACTTAATGAATTACTTCCAATCCCAGTCCTGTTTAGTATTCTACCTTGCAGGGTAGTTGTTTTGCATTACAGGGTGGTGGCTGTTCTCAAAATTAACAAAAGAGAGCCAGAGAGAGGGGGGGGGGGGATACCTCCACCAGAATTCTGGCAGAGACAGGAAACGGGATTCTGGCCCAGTTTTCCTATGTGCTTCCTTTTAATGGGATTTCGCCCACTGTTGGTCCTCATGCATATGGACTGAAAACAATCTGTGATGGGCAGAAGGTCTGTAATTGACTACTTGGCCTCTTGGGTCTGCTATAGGCTAGGAGATTTGTGTAGACATGGGGGAAATACTATTAGGGCATGCATGCACAGAAAAGGGGAAGATGGGGTTAACGGTACCATCCCCCTAGCTCAGATCGAGTCCGGAAGCACCTTAGAACCCAACAAGCAGGGGTCATTTCAAGCAGGAGCTCAGGGGAGCGCAGCTCTGGGAGTTGGTGCCAGCCCCCCCCCCCCCCAGGTGGCGGAATGCCTGCTTGTGTCATGGCTGCAGCAAAATGACCCCGTCCCCTGGAAAGGTCCTTGTTCCTCCGACCAGCCTTCTGAAGGCTTCAGCCACCACTGAAGCTATCCTCCCAAAATAGTGGTATTTCTGAGGCTTGGATTAGTAGCTGTCCCCCCCCCCCTCTCTCTCTCTCTCTTTCTTTCTTTCTTTCTTTCCTCCCTTTCCTCTCTCTTTCTTTCCTTCTTTCCCTTTTTCTTTCTTTCTTTCTTTCTTTCTTTCTTTCCTCCCTCCCTTCCCTCTTTCTTTCTTTCCTTCTTTCCCTTTTTATTTCTTTCTTTCTTTCTTCCCTCCCTCCCTTTCCTCTTTCTTTCCTTCTTTCCCTTTTTATTTCTTTCTTTCTCTCTTTCCTTCTTTCCCTATTTTTTTCCTTCTTTCCCTCTTTCTTTCCTTCTTTCTTGCCTTCTGACATACTTCCAGTGATGTCAGGTGGTTTAGCATATGCAAATAAGTTATGCTAATGAGTTATGCTAATGAGCTCCTGCACCTCTTTTTCTACGAAATGACCCCTGCCAACAAGATTTTGGGGGTAAAAGCTGTTGAGAGTCAAAGCTCTGATGAAGGGAGATTTGACTCTCAGAGGTTCATACCGCAAAAACCTTGTTGGTCTCTAAAGTGCTACTGGATTCAAATCCAGCTCTCCTACTGCAGACTGATACAGCTACTGTCTGAAACTCCCCCGGCTCTTTGCAATTCCTTTGCAGGGAGGGGGCAGTTTTAATTCCTGCTTCCTTATCTGGATGCAAAATGATTGTTAACATGTGTATGATTACAATCGCTCAATTACAAGATGACTGTTATGTCCTGGATGCAATTCCACAGACAACCAGGCTGTGATTCTCTATGGGTACACTTGTATGATTCTTTGATGTGACCAAACATGTAATGGTGCCGGCCATGCGGTCTGACCGCATGGCCTGGAAAAAGTACAAGCTTGAGGTAAAAGAACAATAGTGCCCAGGCTCCTAAAGATCCACCTATCAGGGGCTTAGCATATTCAAATGAACCAATGTAAATCTCTGGTGGGAAGATTAACCTATCCTGGGAAGATTAACCTATCCTGCGGTGTGAACGGGGGCGAGGCTTTTCTGTGCATATAAACTGACCCCCGCGGCCACCTCAGGTATGCTTGCTTCTGACCTCTAATAAACTCCACTATGCTGAAACTCACTCTACCGGCCTCCCGACTCCAGTACTTTTCAATGACAATCATTACAAAAGAAGGAAAAAGTTAGCCATCACCTTTCAGCCCAAGAGAAAAAGTTGGGATTAAGAGTGGAGAACTGCTCCAATCAACCTACTTATTTCGGTGGGATTACAACTGCAGCAACTCTGCGTAGGATTGCACTGTAAATCATCTCCCCCCTCCCACTCAGAGAAGAGGAAATGACAAAGGACAGCCATTCACCAGCATTATGAAGGAAGACAACGCTGCAGTAATTAACTAGGATAAGAAGAGGAAGCAACAGAGAATGACATTTTTTCAAGGGGAGATCATTTTGTGTAGCCTCAACAGCATTTTTTCATGCCACACATGGGTGGTGGAGCATTGAAATTGCCTTGTTGATGGGGGGAAATCACCACAAATCAGATCTGAATATCTTGGAAGACAACACAGAAAACACTGGAATGTAACAGATGAACAATGGCATTATCTAGATTCTGAAAAGGAACGGAGTTGAGCCAGTGATGTTTGTTTTATAGAGAGTTTCTAATGCGGAAGCAACCAGAAAAAGAAAGGAAGAAAGCAGATTGTGATAGATATAGCCAAACATTCAAAACAAGGGCCCATGTTGCAGGGCAGAGATTAAAATGGGCCCCCCTTCCAAGTCTGAACCCTACCCTGCACAAAGAGGACAGAAAAAGCTTACACAGAAAGTGTCCAGCGGGATTACGCAAACATCCCATGGCTTACCAAGAAGCTGTTGTCTTTGGGGTTTGTGGTCAAACTCAGGCCCAGACGCATGTTATCCTTGCGTTCCGACACATTGGAAAGAGTTACTCTTCCTTGGAGAAAGAACGTTAACGTCAGGCAGGCGGTGAAAAGAGGCATCAACCTCGGCAGAGCATGCTTTCAAAGGCCTTTTTCGCTGTATGCAGTTCCTTCCATCAATCATATCATACTCAGACACAAACCACCGAGAACGTCTGCTTAGGTACCATCTCCCCCTTAGAATTATCATCGCTTTAACCTACTGTCCTAAAGGACTGCGGCTGACTGGCCACAGCAGTTTAGATCCCCAGCCCAAATGTACATGGACTCCAGAAAGGCCAAGCTGTGGTTGGTATCTCCCCAATTCGTGGGACCTCCTCAGTGAAAAGAGGCCAGCAAGGTTCACTTTGTACACCAAATGCTTCAGATCCATCACGGAAAGGCAAACTAGGTACACACACTAAAAAACCCACTTTCAATGCACTTTCAGTGCACTCTGCAACTTGATTAGGCTGTGCGAAATAGCAAAAGCCACTGGCAAACAGTCACTGAAGTGGATTAAAACTGCATTATTTGGCATGTGTGAAAGCGCCCTATACACAACAACATCTGTTAGAATGACAGAAATTGTTGTACAAATTTGGAAGGGAATTGGAGATGGGGTTTATGGGAGGGGGGCTGTCAAAACAGCCAAGATCAGCCCTGACCAGGATAGCTAGATCTCGGAAGCTGAGCAGGGCCGACTCTGGCAAGTACTTGGATGGGAAGCCTCCTTGGAATACCAGAGGCGGGAGGACAGGGGCAGGCTTTATTCAGCCACCTCTCTGAATATCCTCCAGGCCCCCGCTAGGGCCAGTCACCAGAGGTTGCCATGACTTCCAGGGGCACACACACATGCACGCACAAACATACATACATGCACATATTAAACATTCAAAAAAACACTCTGCAACACCACCCCCCCCCCCAAACCGCCAAGTTTATAGGGTGTGTGTGAACCGGTCATTTTCTTTTTTTTAAAAATGGCTGCTTTTCTTCTCTTAGACAATTAGACAATTAACTAATTTTTAGACCAGTGTCCTGAATGGCCCAGGCTAGCCTGATTTCATCAGATCTCGGAAGCTAAGCAGAGTCAGGCCTGTTTAACACTGGGAAGGGAGACCACCAAGGAAGTCCAGGGTTGCTATGCAGAGGCAGGCAAGGGCCAACCACCTCTGCTTGATGCTAGCCTTGAACACCCTGCAGCGCAGCCACAAGTCAGCTGAGACCTGATGGCATTTTCCACCCCAGATCAGTGGCAGGGAGCAGACCTTAGTCCCTTCATCCCTCCTTGACTGGACATGGAAAATTAAGCTTCCAGGACATTCTCCAAGCAATGTGTGTGTTCTTCCAGAAAGTGACATCTTCCCATCGTTCTGGGTAGGTCCAAACACCCCTTCTGAGATTTTCATTTACTGCTTCCAAAGTAGCCTAATCCTCACCAATGGTGTGAGGAAAGACAGTTGACGTAAACCACTGAGAACAATCTGCTCAGGAGAATAACTGAGACAGTGCGCCCCTGCCTTTCTGAAACAGTTATGTCCGTGAGGTGCGCAGAGGAGCTATTCCATGAGAAGAAGAAGAAGAAGAAGAAGAAGAAGAGATTGGATTTATACCTCACCCTTCACTTGGAGTCTCAGAGCGGCTTACAAACTCCTTTCCCTTCCCCTCCCCACAACAGACACCCTGTGAGGTAGGTGGGGCTGAGAGAGCTCTCTCCAGAACTGTCCTTGAGAGAACAGCTGGTACAGAACTATGGCTTGCCCAAGGTCATCCAGCAGGTGCAAGTGGAGGAGTGGGGAATCAAACCCGGTTCTCCCAGATTAGAGTCTGTGCACTTAACCACTACACCAAACTGGCTCTCACGGCTTTTGCCCCACGACTTTACCTAGGTTGAGCTTGGAACAGGTGCTGTTGGCTTCGACGTTCACGGAACACTTGTAGACATCTCCCGTCTTCTGCTGCCCGTTGGTTTCGTAAGGGGCTCCCACCACCAGCCTGGAGGGGAACAAACATTTTTGCCAGGTCTCTCTTGGTCACTTGCAAAGAGAGCACATTTCAGTGTGCAAGACAGCAAAGCCCCATGCCACTCCAAAGCTCAGCAATGGTTTATAGGAGAACGGACTACCAAAAACAACTTAAATGTTCCACATCCACACCTCTGGACTGTGCCTTTGCACTAAACATGATGCAGCTTTCTAAACAAAAAGCAGAAACCCAAATATCCTTGTCTCATGTATTCCATAGCTGCTGGTTCACTGGTTATGTCATAGCATACTGCAAAGTTTTATTGGAAAAAGAGCAGAAAAGGGCAACTAGAATGATAAAAGGGTTGGAACCCTTTCCCTATGAAGAAAGGTTAAAGCACTTGGGGCTCTTCAGCTTGGAGAAATGAAAACTGAGGGGTGACATGATCGAGGTTTATAAGGTGGTGCATGGGATAGAGCAGGTCGAGAAAGAGGGACTTTTCTCCCTTCCTCACAATACAAGAACTCGTGGGCACTCCATGAAATTGCTGAGCAGTCGGGTTAGAACAGATAAAAGGAAGTCCTTCTTCACCCAAAGAGTGATTAACACGTGGCATTCACTGCCACAGGAGGTGGTGGCTGCTTCTAGAGGGAACTGGATCAACATATGGAGCAGGGGTCCATCAGTGGCTGTTAGGCACAAGGTACAGATAGGAACTCTCGGTCTGGGACAAGTGATGCTCTGTAGTCTTGGTGCCTGGGGGGGGGGGGTGCAACAATGGGAGGGCTTCTGGAGTCCTGCCCCCACTGCTGGACCTCCTGAGGGCACCTGGTGTTTTTGGCCACTGTGTGACACAAGAGTGTTGGACTGGAGGGGCCACTGGCCCGACCCAACATTGGCTTCTCTCTTATGTTCTTCTGTTCTGTAGTCACCACAGAGAGAGAGAGATAATCTGCCCCCATCCCGAGACGAGGAGCAGGACAAAGTTTGCTCTCCGCAGTTCCTTCCCCACAACAGCTGGCAACTATCAAGAACTCTAAACAGTGACTAATTCCTGTTTGGAACGGTGGTTTTCTCCAATTCACCCGGATCGAAAACTGGCAAGAGGCAGATGTCTTGAGACCAGACGATAACAGACGATTCAGAAAAAAACAATCACAATGGAGGGCAGGAAATGTTGCCTCTTGACTGTCGTTTCTTGGAAGGAGACTCAGTCCTCACATTACATATTAATAGTGTCTCAGACAAAAAGGCCTTCCTGTCTCTGACAAGGGCTTTGAGTCGGGAACAGGACTATAGAAGGAGGCCTAGCCAGTCTACCCTTCCGCTACCATTTCCACCGCCCGTGGACAAATGGGCCGTGAAAGTGAGCGGGGGGGGGGGGGGGGGGCTTGGATGAACTGGGAGAGAACAGGAATTGCCCGGCCAGATGAAACCTGCAAGACACGCCTGTTATTCCTCATGATACCAAACATGCAAATTTTGCTAGGAAAAACACCATCAAAGACTACCAAAACATATAAACTCTATTTAACAATTACAATCTCTTATATCACAATTTTGAAGTTGGTGGTGTGTCACAACATCAAAATAAGGGGATACTTATAACTATAAATATAATGAGAAACAAGACATAGATTACAATGTTTCCTCCTTCAGAGATAAATATTGGTCCATATAGTTGGTTCAACTTGATAGGAGGAATCCACATTTGCAAAACATTTTCAAAAACAGCCTTTGCAAAATACGCCCATTTCCATCAACTTCTTCAGTTTGCCGGCTGCATAGTTGGAAGTTGGAACCCAATTTCCACAATTTCCCTTGACACCAAGGTTCATAGTTTGAAGAGCGAATCATAGTGATTGTTACTCCGCATGGTCTGCTTTGGGTGCTATTGGAATACTTACGTTCAACATTCATCCTGGTGCAAATGGGAGCAAAATGGGAACTTCATTCCGATGTGCTTTTGATCGGATCCTTTTCTGTTCAAAATCCTTTAGACACCATCTCCTTCCCCTCCTGTTGGATTGTATTGGGCCCTAGTGAGTCTACACAGCCTTCAGAGTTGCCAGCTCCAGGTTAGGAAATTCCTGGACATTTGGGGGGTGGAGCCTGGGGAGGGCAGGGTTTGGGGAAGGGAGAGACCTCTGCTGGG
This sequence comes from Lepidodactylus listeri, assembly GCA_029233225.1. Taxonomy (NCBI): domain Eukaryota; kingdom Metazoa; phylum Chordata; class Lepidosauria; order Squamata; family Gekkonidae; genus Lepidodactylus; species Lepidodactylus listeri. Next base: position 3,711,716 of record JARCFY010000021.1, on the reverse strand, counting down.
ATGTGACGCCATAGAGGCCACCCTCCAAAAGGAGCCGTTTCCTCCAAGGGAACTAATCTCTGTAGTCTGGAGATCAGTTGTAATTCTTTGAGACTGTCAGACTCTACTTGGAGGTTGGCAACCTACCTCACAGCCTTCCCCTCATCTTCCCGGGATGATTGCCTCTGCAAGTACCATTCTGAAATGCCCCAGCTCTCTGTGGATAGTGGTAACAAAGTATTCGACTTCCTTGTGGTGCTATGATATCGGCCAGTTTTTGAAGGCCTGTATGACTATCTGGCTTCATGTAACTCAGGACTGGGAATTATTTGGTCTTCAGAAGCAAAAGATAGAACCACTCTGCTATTGACACTCTCATCGGCTGAATGCTGGTGTCACCTTGCTACAGTGTAAGGTTGCCAGCTCTGGGTTGGGAAATACCTGGAGATTTTTGGGGTAGAGCCTAGGGAGGGCGAGGTTTGGGGAGGGGAGAGACCTCAGCAAGGTATAATGCTGTAAAGTCCACCCCCCAAAGCAGCCGTTTTATCCAGACAAACTGATGTTGGTCCTCTGGAGATTAATTGTAATAGCAGGGGGATCTCCAGGTGCCACCTGGAGGTTGAAGCCAAAAGTGAGAGATCATGGGAGGAGACGGAAGTCCAAACAAAACATCCATAATGAAAATGATAATGAGTCAATAAAGATATATTTGCAAAAAAAAAATTACTATCACAGTTGTGATTCTGTAGAAAAATATCTTTTATCACTCACTCAACGGATTTTGCGCAATTAACAACTACCCGTTTCACATAGATTGCTTTGTCTGAGTGTGTGGCAATAACAATTCTCATCACTGTAAAAGAGCAAATATACATACAATAACAGTTACAGTTAAAGAAATTAATAACAATCCATTACACTCTTAAAAATCACTTTCACTTATCCATTTATTTCTAGACAAAGCAATCTATGTGAAACAGGTAGTTGTTATTGCGCAAAATCCGTTATCTGTGAGAGATAAAATAAAATATTTTTCTACAGAATCACAACTGTGATAGTAAATATTTTTTGCAACTGTATCTTTATTTACTCACCATCATTTTCATCACGGAAATGAATCGAGCATTCTAGTTTTAGACTGGAAATGACACGTCCAACCAATCATGAAGGTACAGAGATACATTTCAACAGACCAGCTGCAATATCCAAAGGGGAGAACTCTGGTGTTCAGACATCTGCACAAACGAATCCCTACAGCAACCTGGTAAGTTGCTAGGAAACTATTTTGCTTGCTGCCAAGTTTCCATGAGGCCCAGTCAAAAAGTCAGCCTCAATGGAAAACACCATGCCATTGTCCAGAAGACAAAAAAGGGAAAAAATGCAGCTTCCATTCATTTCAAGATTCTGCCACATTCATTCTGTCCTGTCTGTTATGAGTTTTTGTTTCCTTCATAATTTTGAGTTTGGATGAGTCATTGCTTAACACTTCGTATGGCATTCGAGTCATGATGTGTTTGGAATTAGGCAGAAGACATTTCAGCTTGCAGGATAGTATTATTAAAATACTGGACATAACCGCAGCATTTTTATGGGTCTCCATTCCCTCATTCCTTGGAATGAAGCACTTTTTGAGAAAGGGATAGATTATTGCTTCCGGAAGAAGCTTACCCATTCCATGGCTGCGGTCACACACACTAAATAATCCACTTTCAATCCACTTTCAGTGCACTTTCAAACTGGATTTTGCCAGTTCACACAGTAAAAATCCAGTTTGAAAGTGCATTGAAAGTGCATTGAAAGTGGATTATTTAGTGTGTGTGACTGCAACCCATGTATCTTCATTATCACAAGCAGATACAACAGAACATACTTCGTCCCACCCATAGCTGGTTCCTACCCTTGCAGTTACCTATATCCATTTGTGATTGGCCTTTGTCACCCCATTACCAAAGCCTCTTCTAATTTACAGTAGATTCAGGGATGATCTACACAACCTTTTCACCCCAGTGAAGCTGCCACTCATTTCAGACTTTGATATACATTGAGCATGATGCATGCTCTGACCTCCATCACCAGGTCCTGAGCAACTTGCTCAACAGGAGATAAAATAAAAGGGGATAAACAGTTAACATTTTGAAGACTAGAATGTCCCTCACGAGGTATCTTGTGATGGCTTCAATACTACATGGATGCTGCCTCATCTCTTGTGAGGACAGATCAAGATAGGTCGCCGTGTTAGTCTGTCTGTAGCAGTAGAAAGAGCAAGAGTCCATAAGCACCTTAAAGACTAATAATATTTGTGGCAGGGTACATACACAAATTTTGTTAATCTTTAAGGTGCTACTGGACTCTTGCTCTTTTTCACATCTCCTATGGTTTCCTATAACTTTTATAGTTCAAAACCAACAAGAATGAGCCTGCAGCCAAAGATCTGACGTTATTTCCTTCGTCTTTCTTTGCCCCCTCATTGTCTTGCATTTTTCTTGCCTTGCTTCTGAGAGTCCTAAAGTTGGAGAGAGCCTTCTGCACCAACTAATCCAGCTCCCTATCTAGTTGAGGAAAGCCAAAGTGAGGAACTGTACCATATGCTTTGAGCACTCTGCTAATATTCCATCAGGTTATGGGCCCAGCAAGAGACAGGGATAGTGATTTACCAGCAACACCTCCCAGAAAATAGGGTCAAAGAGCACAGCTGGAAGGTATGGTGTGGTCGGTAGGAACAGGGCCAGTCACAGATTTAGGGTGGCCCTAGGCAGACAATGCCTGGAAGGCCCCTTCTGCTCACCACCAGGTCCCCATCATGTCTCCCTTTCTTCTCACCCACCTGCATACCTCCCACCTGACTACATCCTTCCCCCCCCATCACACACCCTCCCACTGCCTGTACCACATGGCCACAATGGCAAGCTTGCAAACAAATGGGCAGGGAAGGGGACACAGACAGGTGGTGGGAGAAGAGCATGGGTGGGTGAGTCAGCAACAATGGGTCCTGGCAGATGCTCTAGGCCATAGCTACTGCCTCACTGAAGAGTATGCTGACCCCGGCCCTGGACAGGAAGCAGGGGCAGACAAGAGAAGGACCTAAAGAATTCCATTTATTAGGGGATTGTGTATTTCCTCTTGCTCAGGGTCACTGTTGAGGGGTTCTGGGACTCGGTCGATGATGTTAACTGCAGCTCAGAAACCAAATGTGGCTGATAAGGGCATAAGTTCTTGTGCAGTCCTACTTTGGGGAGAGGAGAAGGTGGTCTTCTGGTCTCTGCCTTTAAGGGCATGTTGGATTGATGCTGTATTGTATTGGTTCTTATGGGCCTCTTAGTTTTGATAGAGGGATTAGGGTTGTTAGTCTCCAGATGGTGGCTGGAGATCTCCTGTGATTACAACTGATCTCTAGGTGACAGAGATCAGACCCCCTGGAGAAAATGGCTGCTTTGGAAGGTGAACTCTCTGTCATTATACCCCACTGAAGTCCTTCCCTCCCCAAACCTCACCCTCCTCAGTCTTCATCTCCAAAATCTCCATGTATTTCCCAACCCAAAGCAAGCAACTCTAAGGGGAATTGAGAATATGGAGTCCAAGATGAAAAGTAAAATCTGCAAAAGCACACCAGCCCCCAAATTTCATCAGCACATTTTTTGGTTTTTAATCTAGGGAATGGACCAGGTTTTCCGTTCTACGCCTAATCACTGAAATAACAAAGTCAAAAGGGAGCAGCTCTACAGTTACAATTTTTAAAAATAAAAGCATGTTTCCAAAATATGTTCTGATTAACGTGAAAGACACCAGCAGGAGACAAGGAGGCATTTTGGGGAGGGAGCGACATAGAATCAGTTTCTTCATCGCCATCAGCGGAACACTTAATCTCCCACAGGACATTGTTGGAGCCACTAATTTATTCAAGATGGGGCTGGGAAAGCAACAGAGTGTCAAGAAAGTGAGCTGAAAAGTTTAAATGGGCTTAGCAGGAAAGCTGAGAGGTATAACCCATGGCCTAAGAACATAAGAGAAGCCAATGCTGGATCAGACCAATGGCCCATCAACACTCTGTCCAACACTGTCACACAGTGGCCAAAAATACCAGGTGCCCTCAGGAGGTCCAGCACTGGGGCCAGAACTCCAGAAGCCCTCCTACTGTTTCCCCCCCCCCCCCAGCACCAAGAATACAGAGCATCACTTGCCCCAGACTGAGAGATCCTCTCTATACCTTGTGGCTAAAAGCCACTGATGGACCTCGGCTCCGTATGTTTATCCAATTCCCTCTTGAAGCCATTCATGTTTGTAGCCGCTGCCACCTCCTATGGCAGTGAATTCCATGTGTTAATCCCTCTTTGGGTGAAAAAGTGGTTCAGGGTAGTGAGAACCAGGGATGTTTGTGGGGCACTCCAAAGGGATCTGTCAAGGATGGGTGAGTGGGCATCAGCGTGGCAAATGGGGTTCAATGTGGCCAAGTGCAAAGTGATGCACATTGGAGCCAAAATCCTAACTATAAATACACATTGATGGGGTTCGAACTGGCAGAGACTGAGACTGACCAAGAGAGAAATCTTGGAGTTGTAGTAGATAACTCAATGAAAATGTTGAGACAGTGTGCGACTGCAATGAAAAAGGCCAATGCTATGCTGGGGATTATTAGGAAGGGAATTGAAAACAAATCAGCCAGTATCATAATGCCCCTGTATAAATCGATGGTGCGACCTCATTTGGAGTACTGTGTATATTTCTGGTCACCACACCTCAAAAAAGATATTATAGCATTGGAAAAAGTGCAGATATGGGCAACTAGAATGATTAAAAGGGTTGGAACACTTTCCATATGAAGAAAGGTTAAAGTACTTGGGGCTCTTTAGCTTAAAGAAACGATGGCTGAGGGGTAACATGATCGAGGTTTATGAGATTATGCATGGGATAGAGCAGGTCGAGAAAGAAGGACTTTTCTCCCTTTCTCACAATACAAGAACTTGTGGGCACGCCATGAAATTGCTGAGCAGTCGGGTTAGAAGGGATAAAAGGAAGTACTTCTTCACCCGAAGAGTGATTAACATGTGGAATTCACTGCCACAGGAGGTGGTGGCGGCTATAAGCATGGATGGCTTCAAGAGGGAATTAGATAAACATCTGGAGCAGAGGTCCAACAGTGGCTCTTAGCCACAAGGTATAGATAGGAACTCTTAGTCTGGGGCAAGTGATGCTCTATATACTTGGTGCTGGAGGTGGGGGGGCAACAGCAGGAGGGCTTCTAGTGTCCTGGCCCCACTGCTGGGCCTTCTGAGGGCACCTGGGATTTTTGGCCACTGTGTGACAGAGTGTTGGACTGGATGGGCCATTTGGCCTGATCCAACATTGGCTTCTCTTATGTTCTTATGTTCTTATAAGTACTTCCTTTTATCCGTTCTAACTGACACTGATTTGAGAAATTCTAATCCACACCTCCGCGGGGCCACAGACTATTCCCCTGTAAGTTTAAGGGAGCAGGAATTACTTTTCAAAGCACTGATCAAGGTGGGTCGCCATGTTAGTTTGTCTGTAGCAGTAGAAAAGAGCAATAGTCCAGTAGTGCCTTCAAGACTACAAACATCTGTGGCAGGGTAGAAGCTGTCGTGAGTCACTTATGTGAGCAGCGACTCACAAAAGCTCCTGCCCTGCCACAAATTTTGTTCATCTTTAAGGCGCTTATGGACTCTGGCTCATTTCTACTTTTTCAAAGCATTATGAACCCAGGCAACTGTCCAGTATAGGGCAAGATATAGAATAAACAAAGAAGCCAAATACAAGCAACCACTAAACTGAGAGAACAGCTAGATTTCAGTCTAGTAATACATTACAGACCAACACATTTTTCAGGGTATGAGCTTCCGGGAGTCAAAACTCCCTTTGTCAGATGCAAGGATTTGGGCTTTGACTTTCGAAAAGAGCTTTGAGTCTCGAAGACTTATATCCCCCAAATTTTAGAGGTCTCTAAGGCTGCTTCTGGACTCAAATCTAGCTGTTTTGCTGCAGATGAAATCGGTGACCCACTGAAAACAAATTGAGATATGTTTGTCCTCTTTTACTAATCGTTCAGTGGGACAAATTTAGAGTCCAGTGGCACCTTTAAGACCAACAAAGGTTTATTTAAGGTATGAGCTCTCGTACCTTGAATAAACCTTTGTTGGTCTTAAAGGTGCCAACTGGACTCTAAATTTGTCCTCCTGCTTCAGACCAACATGGCTGACTACCTTGATCTACATTCAATGAGATGTAGTTTCTGCCAGTCCTGCAAAAAGACTGAAAGATGCTCAACTTGGCATTGGAGCTTGTGTTTTCCTTTGTTCAAGAGTAATCTCTTCCTCCCAACCAGGCAAACTGGCGAGATTTCCTGCCAGCTAGCAACCCCGTCTATGCAAGAGGAAATAAGAAGCAATGATTTATGGGTTAAACCTCTCTGAAAAGGAATGACCTCTCTTATGGCTTCCCACATGGAACAGCGTAACAAGACAACTGCAGGTCACAATAGGAATATACCCACGTACCGGAAAAGTGGAAAACAGGCAAGAGACTCGTTTTCTTGCTCTCCTGAAACAAGCAAGAAGAGAGGTCTCAGCTCTTCCCCTAATTCATGGGCTAGCTGAAGGATGGAGGGGGATAAATAATCATAACTATCATATGGCATTGTGTGTGCTATAGCCAGGAGATCTGAAGATTGTCTGGCACCCTTAAGTTCTAAGTCTTTTAGCATTATGCCCCACTGGGTGGTGAGCTAGACTTATTTCGGCAGGCTGAGAGAGCTCTGAGCGATGTGACTGACCCAAGGCCACCCAGCTGGCTTCGTGTGGAGGGGTGTGGAATTGAACCCATTTCTCCAGATTAGAGTCCGCTGCTCTTAACCACTATACTACGCTGGAAGGGGATAAAGTCTTTGGACAAACTACCATGAGCTGCCAATTCTGGGATGGGAACAGTGTTCCTTCTAAGTGTAGTTAGTGTGAATTAGCTCACAGTTTTTTAGCCTCCGGCTCACACATTTTTGTCTTAGCTCAGGAAGCATGGCTCCAGAGCAAACTAATTTATGCAGCAGCCAAATCACTCACTCACAACTTCAGTGCCAGTAGCTCACAAAGTAGAATTTTTGCTCACAAGACAAGTTCCTGGAGATTTGTGTGTAAAGGCTGCGGAGAGTAGAGTTTGGGAAGGGGAGGGACCTCAACAGATTCACCCTCCAAAGCAGCCCTGACCTGGATGGCCCCGGCTAGCCCCATCTCATCCCATCTTGGCAGCTCAGCAGGGCCGGCCCTGGTCAGTACTTGGAGGGGAGACCACCAAGGAAGTCCAGGGTTGGTATGCAGAGGCAGGCAAGGGCAAAACCACCTTTGGATGTCTCTTGCCTTGAAAACCCCATGGAGTCACCATAAGTCAGCCATGACTTGATGGCACATTAGACACACATGCCCCAAAACAGCCATTTTCTCCAGAGTAACTGTCATCTAGGGTAGCCAGACTGGCCACCAGCAGGGGAAGGGAGGGAAGGGTTGCCAAAGGGTTGGGAAACTCCTGGAGATTTGGGGATGGAGCCTGAGGAGGACAGGGACCTCAGTGGGGTGCAATGCCATGGAATCTACCCTCCAAAGCATCCATTTTCTCCTGAGCAACTGACCTCTGTCACCTGGAAATGACCTGTAATTCTGAGAGATCTGCAGGCCCCACCTGGAGGCTGGCATCCCTATGGAGCCTTCTGGAGACCACTTGTAATCTAGGGTTGCCAGCCTCCAGGTGGGGCCTGGGGATCTCCTGGACCAATTTCCCACTAGCGCTGCCCCGGTGTTCTTCCTCTGTTTGCCCCGGTGCTGTGCTTGAATTTCACACTATTTGCTGCAGGGCGCATTTTGACCCATGGCTCCACCCGATCTTTCCCACGGTTTCTGTGATCCTGTTTTTTGAGGATCACTGAAGCTGTGGGGAAGATCGGGTGGAGCCGCAGGTCAAAATGCTCCCAATGGCAAATAGCGTGAAATTCAATCACAGCACCGGGGCAAAGGGAAGAATGACGCCGGAACAACGTCTGTGCAAAATCGGTCCCGCTTTGACAACTGACCTCCAGCTGACAGAGATCAGCTCCCCTGGAGAAATGGCCGCTTTGGAGGGGGGGCTCTGTGGCGTTGTGCCCTGCTGAGGCCCCTCCCCTCCCCAAACCCCGCCCTCTCCCAGCTCCACCCCCAAAACCTCCAAGTATTTTCCCACCCAGACCTGGCAACCCTGTTGGAATCCCACAAGTTCTGCAGGCCCCACCAGGTGGGTAGCCACCCTAGGTAGTTAGTTAGTTATTCACTGCAATAAACGCCACTTCTCCTGGCAGATCACAAAAATAAAACAAGAAACCAAACAGAGGACAAAAACATATCAATAAAACCAGTCAATGACATAAATGAAATCAAACGAAATTAATTAAAAAAGCCAATAAAAGCAAGCCAGGGCTTACAAGCATCTAAAACGAAGCAGCTGAAAATGAGATTGAGAAAACGGTCCTCTTCTCAGCAAGGTTTCTGGGTTCGGAGGAGTCTCATTATTCATGACCCCCCAACAAAGCAGAACCCAGCAATGTCTATCGTATCCAGCCCGATGACAAGGACTCTGCTGGGATCCAGGATGTGGACCCATCCCGCCTGGCTGCAAGAGTCAGACCTCTTTGTACCCCTTTTCACTTTCTTTTCTTTTCTTTTTTTTGCAGTGTCATTAGTGCAAGGGCTTCTTGGGGGGGGGAGGGAAGAAGGCGAGACATTTAATAAGACAAAAGAGCCGCAGGCGACGTGAATGGGGCAGCCAGGGTGTGTGTGTGTGTGTTGCGGAGCAAGTGTGGGAAAGGGCACTCCCGGCCTCTCTCTTACAGATGGAGCAAGTGATGTCTGAGCTGCAAAACCAGACCAAAGTCATGTGGAAAACACATTGACCTCTTCTTGTTCAGGCCTGGATTAAGTTTAAAGTGACAGGAGGATTAGGAGAAGGAGCTCAGGTTGATGGATAAGGACCCACTTCCTGGTATTTCAGGAGAGAGGAAGCCAGCGGTTAGGTTATAGAGAGAGAGCAGTGCCAGACTCCAGGTGGGGACTGGATGTATCCTGGAATTAGAACTGATCTCCCTAGAAGCTAAAACGACTAAACTGAGGCTATCGTACTTTGGTCACACAACGAGAAGACAAGAGTCCCTGGAAAAGACAATAATGCTAGGGAAAGTCGAAGGCAGCAGGAAAAGAGGAAGAGCCAACATAACAGGGCTGACTCCCTCAAGGAAGCCACAAGGGCCCTCGGTTTGCAAGACCTGAGCAAGGCGGTTAATGACAGGATGTTTGGGCAGTCGTTAACGTTGGAATATGCAAGGTCTGTTGTGCATAGATAAAGAAGATGACGAGAACATCCTGCAGGGGGCAGCAGAAGCAACAACAACATAGTGCGATTAGGGACTCCTAGGGTCATTTTGCACATGACATTTGCCTCTCATTTCCTTCTCAGTTCCCCCGGTAATTTTCCCCCGTAGCAACGGTATCCATTTTTTCACTAGAGGATTCAGCTCCCCTTTAACCCCGCAGTTTTTTGTTCACAGTTAGCAGTTGCCCGGATGCTTTCAGCTGCTCCCCTGTCCATTACCCTCCCCTTCCCACCCCCCCTCATCCCCCCCTCATCCCTCCCTCATATCCCCGCTCTTCCTTTTTTTTAAAAAAACGCATGCGTGGTAACGTTATAACATCATAGTGGCATGACGGTAGTGCATCCCCGCCCACCCTGCGATAGCCTTCCTCTTCCCAGAATTCAACATCTCCCTCCTTCCTATTCAATTCTTCCCGCCGCTCTTGGTTGAAGCAAAATGATTGGTTAGCAACACGGGCTGCAAATGTCAGTGGAGGATTCTTCCCCCTGATGGGTGGATTCTCTGTTCTGATTGGTGGATTCTCCACTCTGAACTAAAATGTCGGGCGCTTTGCCAGCGGGATCACAGGGACAAAATGGTGGATAGCCAATATGATGTTAGCTGGTCCATTTAAAATAATTAAAAAAATAACCTTGAACAAGGAGACATCTAAAGGAGATAGTACAGGAAGCTATTTCATCAGAAATGATGGTGGTGGCGGCGGAGGTGGCGGCAGCTGAGGAGAAGCGGCATCAATGGCTGCCCAGTCTTCCCGCTCCGTATGCTGAATTGGAGCCCCGAACAAAAAGTTCCCCCCATAATAAATTAATGTGAGCGTGTGTGTATTATACAAAGAAAACAATGGTGCGTGCTTCCCTTGCTGCATCACTATTTCGTTATGTCAATATAACGAAATGAGGGGGGGTTAAAAAAAGGAGGGGGAGACAGTCTAGCCTCAGGACTGTAAAAGCGCACACAGAGAGCAGGGAGGAAGACTTGCGTCCCTGGCCCGCCCACCCGCCGCCACTTCTCTGCGGGTTTGTGAAGGGAAGCGCCCCTCATTAGCTCTGCAGGGGCTGTTGCCGGGGCACCCCAGACATAGGGCAGCCGTCATCTGCAAGCCCAGGGGGCTCTCGGGCCAATGGCACCTGGCTCCTGCTACCAAGAAACCCTGCAAATCCACCTCGCCAACACAGCCCCTGTGTTGGGTTCTTGCCTCCCTGCCTCCTCATTTCGATATAACGTTAGGAGGGCTCATTTAAAAAAAAAATTGAAGAAACGCCCACCACGGGGCGGGCCAGATGGAGGGCAGGCGAGTTGGCGTGTTTTCGTCTCAGCTTCTCCACCGGAGCAAACAGGAAACACCACAAAAAACAGGATTTACTTGCTCCGGGGAAGCTCCGGAGCAGTGCCACAATACTCCTGAGCAAACCCTGAGCCCGGAGCAACTGGTGGGCTCAGAAGCTCCTGAGCAAGCATCAGGGCAAAACCAGGGCAAACGCTAGTGCGAAAACGCCCCTACTATTTTCAAATAGCCTCCTTCCTGCCTCCTGACTGGCTCACAAATTATTTCAGAGCTGTTCTCTCAGGAGCAGTTCTCAAGAGAGCTCTCTCAGCCACGCCTAACTCACAGAGTGCCTATTGTAGGGAGGGGGAGGGAAAGGAGATTGTAAACTGCTCTGAGACTCCTTCGGGTAGTGAAGGGTGGGGTATAAATCCAATCTCCTCCTTCTCTTCTTCAAAACTCCATAGGTGGGGGGGGATCCCCAACAGGGAGACACCCCCGTGGGAATAATCTCTAGAGAGCCACAAGGTGTCTTTGCTTTGCTCTCCTCAGCCAGGATGAGGGGCTGTCTCTCTCTCCTTCAAATGTGACACCCCTGTAATTTCCACAGATGTTCTTGGTGCCTGTGGCTTTGGGCAGGAGTCGTCTAATTACACAGCCTGTTCCAAGCCACTTCCCCTGTAATTCACTGCTTGGCAATACCAAAATGTGCTTTGCGCCACCTCGCCATCGACTCGGTCGAGTAAAGGAACATCAGTGTATGAAAACAGAATTCCAGGACAGTGTAGACAGACCCCCCCCCCAATAGTTGCTGGTTTCGTTGTGCTAAAATCAACCTCTCCCAGTATTTATCTCTGTTCCCTGAGCTTGGCACCACAGAGTCAGGCAGACATCGCAGTGATCCCCTCTTATGCCCTGGCAGAATGTTTTTCGCTCAGAAAGTCCCAGCTCCCAGTCTACTGAAAATTCCTGACTTCATCTATTTAGCCCTAACAGTCTTTCATGTAATTTGCTGCTACCTCTGAATTTTACTGTTTTAACAATTTTAATGTAATGTAATTTTATTGTAACGAGTATTTGACCCCTTGTGATCTGCCCTGAGCCTGTTTGGGGAGGGCGGAATAAAAATCTGAAAAATAAATGAAAGAAAATAACATCATCTGATGGTTGGAGTGAGGGACTCAGCATGCCTGGACAGGGTGGTGGTGGGGGGCTGCTACATCACTCAGGGGGCTTTTTCCCACTCACATTGTGCCGGCGTTCTGCCTCCGTTTGTCCCGGCGCTGGGTGTCAATTTCACACCCTTTGCTGCGGCACGTGTGTTAATACGGGGCTTCGCATCATTTTCTCCACGCCTTCGGTAAACCTTTTTTTTTAGGTTTACTGAAGGTGCGGAGAAAATGGCGCGAAGCCCCGTATTAACACACGCGCCGCAGCAAAGGGTGTGAAATTGACACCCAGCGCCGGGACAAACGGAGGCAGAACGCCGGCACAATGTGAGTGGGAAAAAGCGCTTACTTTTTTGCAATATACTTCTTGGGAGATTTATTTACAGCACTCATACTTCTATGACTGAGCAAAATTCTGCTATATTAACCACATCTCCCAGTGCTGATGAAGGGAGCCTTGACTCTCAGAAGCTCATAACTCCCCCCCACCCTGCCCCCAAGAAATCTTGTGGGTCTCTCAGGTGCTGCTGGACTCGAATCTGGCTCGCCCTCCTGCAGACCAACAGGGCTCCCCTCTGGAGCCAGCATTGCCTGACGAAGGAAGGAAGGAAGGAAGGAAGGAAGGAAGGAAGGCAGGCAGGCCTGAGAGCTCCCCTCCTGATGAGAACTGCATCTGGCCACAAATGCCAAAACCCCAGTAAAGCTGTAGCTTAAGGTGGTGAAACCCATTTGGCTGTGCCTCCAGAATTTCCAGGGAGAAGAAAACGGGGTGGGGATTTCTTTTGCTCCCTGAAAAGTACTGGAGTCAAGAGACCGGTGGTAGTGATTTCAGCATAGCAAGTTTATTTCAGGTCCAGATGAAGCATAAAAAAACGGAGGTCAGGGGTCTGCTTGTATACACAGGTAAGCCGCACCCCTGACCTTGCCCAAACAAGGCAGTTAGATAAGGTAATTGAATAAATTCCAAAGTAACTGAATAAATGTCAAGGTAATCCCAGGATAATAGTTGGATAATCCCAGGGGCGGCGGATCAGTCTCAAGGTAATTGAATAAGTTTCAAGGTAATTGAATAAGGTTCAAGGTAATTGGATAATCACAGATTTAAGAAGAAGAAGAAGAGATTGGATTTATACCCCGCCCTTCACTCACTTAAGAGTCTCAGAGCGGTTTACAAACTCCTTTTCCCTTCCCCTCCCCACAACAGACACCCTGTGAGGTAGGTGGGGCTGAGAGAGCTCTTTCCCAAGCTGTCCTTGAGGGAACAGCTTGTACAGAGCTATGGCTTGCCCAAGGTCATCCAGCCAGGTGCAAGTGGAGGAGTGGGGAATCAAACCCGGTTCTCCCAGATTAGAGTCCGCGCACTTAACCACTACACCAGACTGGCTCTCACAGAACATAACATTCCCACAATCTGAAATTAAATTCAGAAGCAGAGAAAACTCAAGGCATTTCAAGAAACATTTTTTGGCAAGCCTCCGGTTTCATTTGTATTTTGATTAGCGCCGAGCTGACTTGACAGGTGAGTGACATTTTGTGAAACATTTTGGCAGCATCATGTGAAAAAAATGGTCCCGGCTTTGGTCCTGTTTGGGGGCCAGGTGAAAGAGGCTCTTTAAAAGGCTTAAAAATGTTCCGTGAAAGATGTTTTTCAAAATCCATGCATGCATGTGCAGTTGTTTTAAGTTCCATATGAGAGGCATTTGGGGACATTCAAAGATTCCCCCTGACTTAGAACTTCTTGGTGATGAAAAGACTAAAGGCAATGTTTTCCTGCAGTATCCCAAAGGAGAACAGTCTCCCTTCTATAGGAAGATACATTCAGGTGGGGTCGCCGTGTTGGTCTGAAGCAACAGAACAAAGCTTTAGTCCAGAATGGGCACCTTTAGGACCAACAATGTTTAATTCTGGGTATAAGCTTTCGTGTGCATGCAGCACTTCTTTGGATATCCGAAGAAGTGCATAGGCACACGAAATCCTATACACAGAATTAAACTGCGTTTGTCTTAAAGGGGCCCCTGGACTCAAGCTTTCCTTCTGTCATACTAAATAAATAAAACCAGGGCCGTGCGATAACATTCATAGGCGTCAACTACGGGGGGGCTCGAGCCCCCCCCTGAAATTTCTGGGGGGGAGCTCAACCTCCCTTGGCAAAACGGAGTGTCCACCAGGCCCACTCGCTTGCCTGCCTGCCTGCCCGCTCGCCCACCTGCCGGCCCACCAGCCGGCAGGCAGGCAAGCGAGCGGGCCTGGTGGACGCTCCGTTTTGCCAGGGGAGGTTGAGCCTGGGCAAGGTGCCCAGCATACTGGCGTCACTTCCGGGTGATGCCAGCACGCTGGGCATTTGCCCAGCTGGCCCCACGGAGGTAGGAGTGGCCAGGCCAGGCCCGGGGGGGGGAGAGGCGGTGGCTGCCGGCCAGCCAGCGGGTGGGCCGGCGGGTGGGTGAGCGGGCAGGCAGGCAGGCAGGCAAGCAAGCAGGCCTGGTGGACGCTCCGTTTTGCCGGGGGAGGTTGAGCCTCAGCTGCCCCACAGAGGCAGGAGTGGCCAGGCCAGGCTAGGCCTGGGGGGGGGGGAGAGAGGTGGCGGGAACATGGTCCTGGTGCACGCACACACAAGAGTCCCCGCTCCCCCTGGGGATTCTAGAAGTCGACGCCTCTAATAACATTCACGAGGAATGACACATGAACCCATGAAGCTGCCTTGCACTGAATCAGACCCCTGGTCCACCAAAGTGAGCATTTTCTACTCAGACTGGCAGCAGCTCTCCATGTTTTCAGGCGGAGGTCTTTCCCGTCACCCACTGCGTGGTCCTTTTAAAACTGGGATTGAACCTGGGACCTCCTGCAATGGGTAATTTGGCCCTAAATACCCTGTCTGCAGGGGTATTGTCTTCAAAGCAATCCACCACAAGGTTTTGCTTAACATGAAGCTGGCCCACAAACTCCACCCATTTTTGCACTCCTGAACAATCCAATGAAACGAGGAAGATGAAAAGGGGTCATTGCCGTGCCCACCCGACTTGTCCCCCGTTAGGTATGTCGCCTCCACCACCCCACAACACAACAATCGAAGCATCCCATTACCAGTCAAGAAAACTCAAGACCTGCAGCCAAGAGAGATGGCAGAAAACGGCGAGCCACTAACTGCTTTTCCAGAGCCGCACAACTGTCAGCACGTTTCCTCCAGAGAAGGTTTGCTGTTCCCCACCCCCACCCCTCGTCTCTTCCCCCTTTTGTCTCATTACAGCCCCCCCTCCCCAAGCAGGAGATATCTACTTCTGGACTCCAATTTCCCAAAATATGTAGGGATTCACCACCAGTCTCTTCAAACTCGTGTGGAAAGTAATCATGGAAGACCGGGCAGATAGAGTCCTTTGAGTTGGACTGCACTACCTGCTCAGCGTGAATCTTGAGAGGCAGCCACACAACCGCCACGCAGGGTTGGTTTAAGAGAGACTAGAGGCCAAGACAGGTATTTGGCACACAGAAAGGTACCGGAGGGCATTAAAAAAAAATTATGGATCTTTTCTTTCCTGTCTAGCCGTGTGTCTTCTCCCATCCAATCCTATTCAAAAAACAGCACAGACTCAGAGATTTTAGCTAGTGTTCCCACTAAGCTGAGTCAGTGTGAGCTAGCTCACAGTTTTTTAGCCTCCGGCTCACACAGTTTTCTTAGCTCAGGAAGGATGGCTCCAGAGCAAACTAATTTGTGCAGTGGCCAAATCGCTGGCTCACAACTTTAATGCCAGTCGCTCACAAAGTAGAATTTTTGCTCCCGAGACTCCACAACTTAGAGAGAGCGTTGGTCATGACTTATTTGTATTTATTTCAGAGACTAAAAGGCCATTCCTTGGCAGACCGGCTAGAAGTGGCTAACGAAGCGAGGGACACGTGGGCACGCACAAAAACGCTCAGACCTTGAACACAACTTGGTTGGTCACAAAGCTGCCCCGGGACTCTAAATTTGTTCCAGTGAGGGACAGACAGTAATTTTTTTAAAATGCACTAAAGATACCCATAAAATTAATGAAACCTCCACAAAGAGACAGAAAGAGCATAACCCCCCCCCCCCCCCCCAGGAACAAGCCATTCCAGAAGCTGAAAGCAGGACTCAGAGTCATAAAATAGCAAAATCAGAAGAGTAGTAGAGTTGCCAACTCCAGCTTAGGAAATTCCAGGAGATCCAGGGGTGTAGCTTGGGAGGATGGGGTCTCAGCTGGGGGACTGATCTCTGTCATCTGGGGATCTGTTGTAATTCCAGGAGACGACCTGGTTCTACCTGGAAACTCTGGGCCCCTAAAACAACCAGCAATAAAGGATGGAATAAAACTTCAGTTGGAAACCTGAGTAAAGGGTCATGTTTTGGTCTGGCACCTAAATAATCATAAGGCAGCTGGCCAGGCAGGCATGAAGGGGGAAGACCGTTCCAAAAGCAAGGAGCCACCACAGAAAAAGCCCTGTCTCTGTTTGCCACTGCTACTGCCACCACCCCACACACCAGTGGCCGGGGGAACCCAGCAATCCTAGTCCTCATTGAGGCTGTAACTTTGAGCACCCAGGTGACTTTATAGTGCCATCTGAAGCTTTATTGGCTCCCTTGAGTCACCTGGCCACTTCTGAACCAGGAGCTGCAGCGCCGTCTTCTGGCCAGCTGTTCTGATCATGCCCAAATCCAACACAGAACATGTCAATGTCTCCCCTTCTGGGGAGCTGGCACAGAATACAGGATCTGGGTCTAACTGCCAGAATCCACACTGGTTCAATACCTAGCATTGCCAATCTCCAGGTGAAGGCTGGAGATCTCCTGGGATTACAACTGATCTCCAGGCGACAGAGATCAGTCCACCCAGAGAAAATGGCCACTTTGGAGGGTGGAGTCTTTGGCATTGTACCCCACTAAAGTCCATCCCTTCCCCAAACCTCAGGTTCCACCCCCAAATCTCCAGGAATTTCCCAAACTGGAGCTGGCAACCCTAAAGAACCCATTCTCTTTACAATGTCCTTGAACACTGAAGATGGCTGAACCCTACAACTGGCTACAGCTTCCAGTGGAGTATTAACCGAGGGCCAGAACTAGGCTTGTCACTAAGCAGCATGCGACACAGCCCAGGGAAGCGATCCTGAGCAGAGCAAGGCTGTAGAAGCCTTTCGATTCTGTACAGCCAGGGTGGCAATCTAATCATGGCTGGCCTGGTTTGCATTAAAATTACAGCAGCCCATTTGGGAGCTTGTTCCCTTGCCCGTCTGGGGTCAGGACGGTTTTCTTTTTCACCGGCTGCTCTGAGCTAGCGAGACGGACATTCTTTTGCAGAAGGAAAAGTCAGCTGCTGAAAAACTACCTGACGGTGAAAGTTTGCAAACTGGGTCTGCTCTTGGAAAAGAAACCAGAAGCCCAGCCGGGATTATAAAGTGGCGAATGCAGCGCTTGGTGGGATATACGTGAAATGGAAACTCAGGAAGAGAGGGCAGGAAATCGAGCCACCTGGTCCTTTCCCTGCAGGTGCAGAGGAGCCCCATCGCTGAGCAGAAGGAAGTCGGAGTGAAGCAGGAGGTGGTGACAGAAAAGGGAGGCCAGGATAAGGAGCCCTAGAAAAAACCAGGCTTGATCTTGACTCCTGGACTTGGGGAAGAGGCTGTTGGCCAGGGCCACACTAAGAACTGCCATGGCCAAGGCCCAGGGAGTGAAGTTGGTGTCGTGGTGAAGTGTGTGGACTCTCATCTGGGAGAACCAGGTTTGATTCCCCACTTGCAGCGGCTGGATGACCTTGGGCAAGCCATAGTTCTGTCAGAGCTGTCCTTGAAAGAACAGTTTCTGTCAGAGTTCTCTCAGCCCCACCGACCTCACAGGCAGTGTTCCCTCTAAGCTGAGTTGGTGTGAGCTAGCTCACAGTTCTTTAGCCTCCGGCTCACACATTTTTGCCTTAGCTCAGGAAGGGATGGCTCCAGAACAAACTCATTAATGCAGCAGCCAAATCGCTCACTCACAAATTCAATGCTGGCAGCTCACAAAGTAGAATTTTTGCTCACAGGACTCCACAGCTTAGAGGGAGCATTGCTCACAGGGTGTCTGTTGTGGGGAGGGGAAGGGGAAGGAGATTGTAAACTGCTCTGAGATTCCTTCAGGTAGCGAAGGGCGGGGTATAAATCCAATCTCCTCCTCCTCCTCCTCCTTCAAACAGAGGTTCTCATCTCAGCTTTGCTGCATGGACAAACTAACTGCCTATCTATCTATATTTTGCCATCAAGTTGTAGATGTCTTATAGCTACCCTGCAGGGTTCTCAAGGGAAGAGGCATTCAGAGGTGGTTTGCCACTGCCTGCCTCCGCGTTGCGACCTTGGCCTTTCTTGGTAACCTCCCATTCAAGTACTAAGTCGGGCGACTCTGCTTAGCTTCTGAGATCTGGCTAGCCCGGCCTGTCCAGGTCAGGGCACCAAACTATTTAGTGAGGAATAATGATGTTTTCCCTGGAACTGGCTAAGAGGATTTTGCAGAGACGCCAAGTACTTAAATTTTTCTAGCTCAGAGGCAGAGCCATGCGCTTTGCATGCCGGAGATCTCAGCTTCAGTTTCTTGGCGTCTCCATTTAAAGGAGCTCAGGGGCAGGAAAGGCTTGGAGAATCACTGCTGCTATATATTAGGCTGGGAGAACCAATGATCTGACTTCATGCGCACACCCATGATTTGTTTCTTCCTTCTCTAAGCACACATTGTCATCCCCCCCCCATCTCAATTTATCTCAGCATTTGATGATTACATCCTACTCTAGGGTGGGGGTCCTGGTTTCTTAACGTTCAGATTTATTTATGTGTGTCATCTATAGCCTTTCTCACGGAGAGTCGAGGCACATCACACAGCGTGAGTCAATAGGTATGTTTGTGTGTTAACACACTGTCAAGTCTTTTCCAACCTACAGCGACCCTCTGAACTGTCATTCTCCAAAACCTCTTGTTAACAGCCTGAAGAGTACTGGACTCGGGAGACCAGGAACGGTGAAATCATAAAGCCTTTATTGAGTGATTCAACATGTCCAGTAGATGGTCAGAACAAGCATGCTTCCAGGGCTCCAGGGCCCTCATTATACGCTGGCTGGAGCCACACCTCCGGCCGCACCCAAAATACCTGATAGGGGCTTTACATATGCGCATGTTTGTCATAGGTTCCCTGGAGGAGCCTTTGACCGCATTGGCTCCCCAGGGAGAACTTAGGTCCCACATTGGTGGAGGCTTTCAATCCGGACGTCTCTTGTTCCTCCAGATTCAAGCTCCCCTCTCTGCCTGACCATGAGCTCTGGCTATGCGGCGGGCGCCATTACCTGGGAGCACATGGCAGGCTGGTTAGAACACAGAGCATACTACATTACACAGCCTTAGTCAGGTCTTGCAAAGTGAGGGTCTTTGTGGCTTCCTTGATTGAGTCCATCCATCTCCTGTTGGGTCTTCCTCTTTTCCTGCTGCCTTCAATTTTTCCTAGCATGATTGTCTTTTCCAGGGACTCTTTTGTCTTCTCATGATGCGACTGGTGTTCCAGTTAGTGTGAGCTTGCTCACAGTTTTTTAGCCTCCGGCTCACACATTCTGGTCTTGGCTCAGGAAGGATGACACCAGAGCAGACTAATTTATGCAGCAGCCAAATCGCTCGCCCACAGCTTTAATGCAAGTAGCTCACAAAGTAGAATTTTTGCTCACAAGACTCCACATAGCATTGGGTGTGACCAAAGTACAGTAGCCTCAACTGGTCACTTCGACTTCCAAAGAGAGTTCAGGCTTGTTTTGGTCTGGAAACCCCCCCCCCCACCCCCGGTTTGTCTTTCTGGCAGTCTGTGGTGTCTGCAAAACTCTCTCCCAACCCCACATTTCAAAGGAATCAGCTTTCTTCCTGCCTTAGTTGTTCAGCTTTCACACCCATGCATAGTAATTGGGAACAGGAGGGCATGAATTGTCTTGATCTTGGTCACCAGCAACACAGCCTTACACTTAAGAATCTCCTCTAGCTCCTTCATGGCTGCCCTTCCCAGTCTCAATCTCCTTCTGATTTCTTGGTTTCAGTCTCCCTTTTGGTTGATGATGGAGCCAAGGAAGAGAAAATCTTGACAACATTTGAATTTCTTCAGCATCAGCCTTACAGTTGTATAATTCCCTGGGAGTCATTACTTTTGCCTTTCTTCTTGATGTTTAGAGGTCATCCTGCTTTGCCACTTTCTGCTTAAAATCTACAGGAGTCTCAGTTTAAGGGGCTGTGATGGCTCAGAGGTGAAGATGCTGACCTGCAGTCCGGAAGGTCTGTAGCTCGGCAGTCCGAGACCCGAGTGCCGCCTGACGGAGTGAGCTCCCGTCTCTGGCCCCAGCTCCTGCCAGCCTAGCAGTTCGAAAGCAAGACATTGCAAGTAGATAAACGGGTACCGCTTCGGTGGGAAGGTAACTGCATTCCACATGCCTCAGCATTTAGTCACACCGGCCACATGACCACGGGAAAAGTCTCCAGACAGCACTGGCTCTTCGGCTTGGAAACGAAGATGAGCCCCGCCCCCTAGAGTCGGACTCGACTGGATTTCGAGAAAGGGAAACCTGTATCTTACCTTTAGCCTCAGTTTAATCAATAGGACTGAAACGAATTCTAATAGGACAGAAAGGTCAGTGGGACTGAAAAGTAAACTTTCATCCTCTTTGCAAGGAAGGTTTCAGGCCACATCTTAAAGATGCACTGGTTAGTTATTCATCCAGAATCGCCAGGGATACAGCCACCCTCTCTTTCCCCTTGGCTGCGGCCACCAGGTTCTAATCACCCCCTGACTTTACATGCCGTCTTTTGGCCTTGGAGGTGATACACAATGAGAGGAAAGTATAGAGAGAAAAATAAGTGTAAGATCCTTTTTTCTTTTTTCTTTTGGAAATACAACCGGCAGTGTGTCATGTAATTGAAATAGCAGCTCCCTGATGAAACTCTGTAAAATAGTCCAATAGTTAAAAAAAATTGCAAGGAACCTCGTCTGATGAAACCCTACTGTACCGATAGCCAGAGATTTTGGAGGGGGAAACGAAGCCAAAGTGTGTGCTCATTTTGAAGGGGGCAGGGAGCCAGGGGCACTAAATTAGGAAAGAATGAGCTTCAATTGCAGATCTGGAAAGACAATGAAGGCAAGAGATGATCTAATGCACTGGCCGTATTTTAGAGCCGGGAGGATTATTTTTGTCTCTTTGCTCTTGGAATTCAGGCCTTCGCGCCATAGACTTTCCACTACCACCGTTCCGCTTAAATCCTGTCCTCCCCCCGAATGGGTCACGTTCGGCCACCTGTCCTGACCAACTATTTAAAGGCCTGTGACTGCCTGCCCAAATAGACACACCTGCACAATGACACACAGCGCAGGTAGAGAGACCTGCAGGATTTGAAGGGGAGGAGGAAAACGCTGGGGCCACAGGTTCTCAGGCCTGAAATGACGACACAGGTTCCCTGGTGGTTTGAAGACCCAAAGGGAGGTCCTCTCCTGTTTGAAGCGCCACAACTAGAGTTGCCAACTCCAGTTTGGGAAATACCTGGAAATACCAGGGTGGAGCCTGGGGAGGGCAGGATTGTTGGAACAGACAGTGTCTGGTGTACAAAGAAGAAGAGAAAAAGACCCTGAAGGGGGCAGCAAGAAGACAACCAGAGAGGATACTGTTAAGCATCCGTTCCTTGTCTGTCTCCAGATTGCCACCCTTAGGGCAATTTCCTCCTTCTTCCCGAAAGTTCCACACTCGGTCTTGCTCCCTCTCTCTCAGCTAGAGATGTAGCTAGGAGCTACCTCTGTTTCTCCTCTTTCCTATCAAGCATGTTAGTTCCTAAATAAACCTTCATCTATCCTTTAATCAGGTTGTGCACCCTTGCTGTGTTAATTTCTCTGCCAACAAGGGTTTGGGGAGGGGAGGTGCCTCAGCCGAGTATTTTGCCAATAGGGTCCACCCTCCAAAGTGGCCATTTTCTCCAAGGGAACTGATCTCTGTAGTCTGGAGATCAGTTGTAATTTGGGGGGTGGGGAATCTCCAGGCCCCACCTGGAGGATGGCAACTCTATCTGTAATGTACTACGGTCCCCAACAGAAGCCCTGCAATCCAATGCTGCCCAAGGTAAGGAGTTGCCTACAGGGGAAATAGGAAGTCTTCAGCAGTGGCACAGAGAGAGTCAAATTATCCCTCTTGAGAGACGTCGACTCCACCCTCGTGAGTGTTCCTTCTAAGCTGAGCTAGTGTGAGCTAGCTCGCAGTTTCTTAGCCTCCGGCTCACACATTTTTTGTCTCAGCTCAGGAAGGACGGCTCCAGAGCAAACTAATTCATGCAGCAGCCAAATGGCTCACTCACAGCTTTAATGCCAGTAGCTCACAAAGCTGAATTTTTGCTCACAAGACCCCACAGCTTAGAGGGAGCATTGCTTGTGACCCTGGCCAAGCTGGCCAGCCATCCCTCAGAGAGCATTTGGGCAGAACCAACAGTTTTAAACTTCTTACTGACTACTGGTCCCATTTTTCATTCTTTTCGCTGGCTTGTCAGCAGCAGCTCTGATTTTAATTGTGTTTGGGTACTTTTTTTTTTAAAAAAAATTGTTGGCTGTTTTCTTGGCCTATATAGCAGAAAAGCAGGGTTAACATTAACATAAAAGAAATGACATGTTTCAAAAGCTCAAAGCTAATATCAGCACACACCTACCCATATGGTTGCCAGCTAGGGATGCCAGCCTCCAGGTGGGACCTGGGGATCCCCTGGAATTACAGCTCATCTCCAGACTACAGAGACCAGCTCCCCTGGAGAAAAGGGATGCTTTGGAGGGTGGACTCTCTCTGGCATTGTGCCCCATTGAGGTCCCTGTCCCCCCCCCCAGGCTCCACCCCCAAATCTCCAGGAGTTCCCCAGCCTGGAGCTGGCAGCCCTTTGCCCTCCACATTCCACCAGTGGCAGAGAAGAGATTGGATTTATACCCCGCCCTTCACTGCCCAAAGGAGTCTCAGAGCAGCATACAATCTCCTTGCCCTTCCCCCCTCCCCACAACAGACACCCTGGGAAGTAGGCGGGGCTGAGAGAGCTCTGAGAGAACGGCCCTTGACAGAACAGCTCTGAGAGAACTTGTGATTGACCCAAGGTCACACCAGCAGCTGCATGAGGAGGAGTGGGGAATCGAACAGCAGTAGTCGTGTATCAAGCTGAGTTTGAATTCTAAGCATGCCTGTCAAAAACAAGAGCCAGAATCCGGAGAAAAGGAACAGAGAATGCAGAGACGGCATATCCCCTGCCTGGGCTGGTCCTGTGGGCTGGGGGGGGTGGGGGGAGGCCAGGTGGACAACCCTGAAATCCCTGGAAGCAGGAAAAAGAGAAAACCAGGAGGATGGCTGGGGGGGGGGAGGCTCTGGTGAAGTGCATCTAGTAACTACATCCATCTGGCTGCAGACAGAGAACGTAGGAGGTTAGAAGGGGGGGTGAGGCCTCCAATCCTAAAAAAAGGGGGGCACTCTACAAACTGATCTGGGAGAAATGGGTTTGATTCCCCACTTCTCCACATGCAGCCAGCTGGGTGACCTTGGGTCAGTCATAAGTCCTCTCAGAGCTGTTCTCTCAAGGGCAGTTCTCAGGAGAGCTCTCTCAGCCCCACCTGCCTCATACAGGGTTAGGCATCACCTACGGGGGGGCTCGAGGGCGGAGTGCCCGCTGCCACACGTCCCCGGGCCCTTCCTAGGGCCGCCACCACCACCACCGCCTCTCTCTCTTCCCCCCCCCCCCCCGCCTGGCTGCCTCCGTCCCTCTGTCCAGGGGCCAGCTAAGCAAATGCCCAGCTGGCCCCTGGACGGAGGGAGGGAGGGGCAGAAGCATGAGTACCCAGGCTGGGGGGGGGGGAGGCAGCGGCGGCGGGGACATGGTCCCGACATGTGTGCACGCTTTGCGCACGCGCCCCCCCCCCCCCCCGGATTTTAAAACTCGACGCCCCTGATACAGGGTGTCTGTTGTGGGGAGGGGAAGGGAAAGGAGATTGTAAGCCCCTCTGGGACTCCTTCGGGTAGTGAAGGGTGGGGTATAAATCCAATCTCCTCCTCCTCCTCTTCTTCTTCAACACTGCCCAAACACTGGAAGATGATGTCTAGG
Source organism: Lepidodactylus listeri (assembly GCA_029233225.1). NCBI lineage: Eukaryota > Metazoa > Chordata > Lepidosauria > Squamata > Gekkonidae > Lepidodactylus > Lepidodactylus listeri. Next base: position 3,687,805 of record JARCFY010000021.1, on the reverse strand, counting down.
GTGACCATCTATATCATTTTGTAGAAATGTGTATGTATGTTGTTATATTTGTGTAGGTCGCCGTGTTGGTCTGAAGCAGCAGAACAAAGTGTGAGTCCAGGCTCACCTTTAAGACCAACAAAGATTAGTTCTGGATATAAGCTTTCATGTGCATGCACCTAATATTTCCCAGAGCAAATGTTACCTTTCTGGAAAAAGGCAGGAACGCTTTACAATATTCCCCTCTGCAAAGGGAGCCTAAATTCCTTTCAACACTTGGGGGTCTGCCAATGTTAGGAAGCACCAGTGTTGGATGAGCCTTTGCCAGGAGGGCCGATCCTTCCGAAAATGCCTTCTGGTGGCTCCTTCCTTCTCCTCCTCCCCCAGTGCCTCTCACTGGAATTCTGGAATCCTTGCAGGTTCTTGTTCGGGGACCGTCATGTGGTTCCCTCCCTTTGCATCAGAATCTGGTTTTGCTTATTTGTGCTTTCCACTGCTGGGCACCACAGCCCTCCGGCCGCTAAATTCTTTGGTAGCGCAACATACGTCTGCCAGGTTCGTAGTACATGAGGTTTGTTTGTTCAGTGAGTCATATTTTAAGTCGTGTGAGTCATGGTGGGTTCACAATTTCTTTGTTGGTTAAAAAAACCCTTCAGCTACTTATTTTATTTCGAGGAGTCTATTTTGAGGCAGTGGAGGAGAACGGGAGATGTCTGCAGTTCACACACTCGTAGCCTTTACTGCGTGAGCGCAGACACAAAGAAGGATTTGTGTTATGTCCGCTGACTGCCACCAGGCGCCAGTGTCCTTAAGCCAGAGCTTGGTTCCAGAGAACAATAGGGGCCAAGGATCCTGAGCTACCCACAGCCAGCCAATAAGAAATTCAAACTCTCCAATGGGACTCTGGGTGTGTTTTGGGAAAGTGTATATAGTTGGTCTTTGGCCTGTTATCTTTGTCTTGTTGTGTACCTAATAAACCAAGCTGTTGATCACTATCGTGTCCTGCTCCTCCATGTGTCGGACCCAGAACACAATAGTGGCGATGAAGGGATCCCACTGAGCAAGCCGGGCTACCGGGGCCCCAAGGAAGACGAAGACCTCCGCCGCTGCTCCAGCCAACGAGCACCAAAGGCGAACAGGTCGTTTCTGCGCCACGAACACGCAGCACAATGGCAGTCGCTCCAGGAGCTTGTCCCTTCGTTCGACCCGACTTGCCCTCACCAATGGGAAGCCTGGGTCGAGGGACTCAAGTCCATCCTGATTTTCTATCAGGTCACCGAAGAGGAGCGAAAGAGGGGCCTCTTCATCGGCTTCTGTGGCCCAGCCACTCTCAAGCTGGCCTGAAATCTGCTATCGCCTACAAAGCTCTCTGAGGCCTCGTTCGACCAGATCATCAAGGCACTCCAGGACCATTTTGTTCCCCAACCGTTGGAGATTTCGTGCTGCGTGGCCTTCTACTACTGGCTGCAGCAACCGCATGAGTCTGCCGTTGAGTACCTGGCTGAGCTCCGCCGGCTTGCCTCAGAATGCAGCGTCGGAGCTCATATGGAGATGGCCCTCCATGACCGGTTAGTCTGCGGCTTAAGGGAAGAGAAGCTCTGGTGCCGCATCATGGCGGCAGAGACCTGCACCCTCGCTTCTGTCCTCTCCACAGCCACCACATGGGAGAGGTCGCACCCGTCCACGACTGGGTCCACTGCCAGTCACCGCACGGCGGCCTCACACCAGGGAAGCATCGTCCCCACGGACTCCGACGGAGAAGAGATTCACCGGACCCAGCAGCCCACCAGGAGGCAACATCCAGGGGTCACGCCACGCGCTGCAACCATCCTGGAGTCCGGCCATCAGGAGTGCGCCAGTTGCGGGGACTGGCACAACCAGAAGACCTGCCAATTCAGGGACGCCACTTGCCGGAACTATGGCTGCTCCGGCCACATAGCACAAGCCTGCCGTTCCAGGGGGTCCCGCGCCCCGATGACACAGCCATCTCCATGCTGCCGGACCACCATGCACCATGAGGACGGCGCTGCCCCAGAAGACCTCTACCTCCTTGTGAGCGAACAGGTACTGCGGCTTCCAAGCCAGACCAAAGCCCCTAAAACCAAGGTCTGGGTTAAAATAGAGGGGTCCCCTTGTTCCGTGCCGCTAGACCCCGGGTCCGCAGCCTCCATCATATCGGTGGAGGCACTTAAGAGGCTGTGTCCTAATGGGAGACCCTGTCTGTGTCCTTCAGCCGTGACCCTGGTGGACTTCCAGCGGAACAGTGTTCCTGTACGGAGTGTGGGGAGTTTCTGAGTCCAGTACCTGGGCTTTAACGACTACCTGGACTTAATAGTAGTTGAGGGCAACCTGGTCAGCCTTTTGGGCCATACTTGGTTCGCTCCTTTGGGAATCTCCATCGAGGGTGTAAAGTAATGCACCCCACAGGATTTCAGTGGAGTCTGCAGCGAGTTTCCGACCATCTTTGACAGAACCCTGGGCTGCTACATGGGCCCCCCAGTATCCTTGCAACTCGACCCCCAGGTGGCGCCTATCTGCATGCGAGCCAGAAAGGTCCCATGCACTCTGAAGCCATAGACTGATGCGGAACTGGACTGCCTCATGGCGCAAAGGGTCCTGGAACCAGTCTCCCATGCCACCTGGGAGACCCCCATAGTCACCCCTGTGAAACCGAATGGGGACGTTCGAATCTGCATGGACTATAAGTGCACGCTTAACAAGGCTCTTCAGGACCATGCATACCCAGTCCCAGTTGTGAGCCACGTGCTTGCCACTTTGGCAGGGGCAAAGATCTTTGGCAAACTAGATCTCGCCCAGGCGTACCAACAGCTCCCTGTGGACAAGGCCACGGCCACTGCGCAAACCATTGTCATGCACTGGGGAGCCTTCAAAGAGAAGAGGCTGCAGTTTGGGGTATGTGTCGCCCTGTGTCTATTCCAACATCTCATGGACTCTCTTTTGAAAGGGATTGCAGGCGCCATACCATTCTTTGACGATGTGCTGGTCGCCGTGGCCATGCCGGAGGACTTTGCCTCTTGACCAATGCTCCCTCTAAGCTATGGAGTCTTGTGAGCAAAAATTCTACTTTTTGAGCTACTGGCATTAAAGTTGTGAGTGAGCAATTTGGCTACTGCATAAATTAGTTTGCTCTGCAGCCAGCCTTCCTGAGCTAAGGCAAAAATCTGTGAGCTGAACACTAAAAAATCTGTGAGCTAGCTCACACTAACTCAGCTTCGAGGGAACACTGTTCTTGACGGCACTCTGTTCTCCGCTGTTTCCTTGAGGCCAGGCTCAAGATGAAGCAGGAAAAGTGCCTCCTTGGGTTCCCTCCATCAACTTCTTGGGGTTCACAGTCATCGCGGAAGGCCTCCATCCAGCATAGGGTTGCCAGCCTCCAGGTGGGGCCTGGGGATCTCCTGCTTTTACAACTGATCTCCCGCCGACAGAGATCAGCTCCCCTGGAGAAAATGGCTGCTTTGAAGGGTGGACTCTATGGCATTCTACCATGCTGAGGCCCCTCCCCTCCCCAAACCCCGCCTTCTCCTGGCTATTTTCCAATATTTTCCAGAAAATTTTTCCAGAAAATACCTTCTCCTGGTATTTTCCAACCTGGACTTGGCAACCCTAATCCGGCAAGGGACAAGATAAAGGCCATCATTGAGGCTCCTCTGCCCAAGTCCAAGGTGGAGCTCTAGGCATTTCTTGGCCTCCTGAACCTCTACTACGCCTTCCTCCCCCACGAGGTGGTGGTAGCTGAGCCCTAGCACCGCTTGCTGGACAAACAGGCACCCTGGTCTTGGGGCCCTCGCCAGGCCGCCACATTCAAGGGGTCAAGGCACTCTTGATCTCCAACGCAGTGTTGGCTCATTTCAATGAATCACTGCCGGTGATTCTGGCCTGCGATGCCTCCCCCTATGGCGTGGGTGCCGTGCTGGCTCACCAACTCCCGGACGGGTGGAAGGTGCCGGTTGCCTACTATTCCTGGATGCTGTCAGCTGCAAAGTGGAACTACACACAGATTGACTGCGAGGGCCTGGCGATCATGGCCAGCATAAAGAAATTCCATGATTTCGTCTACGGCCAGCCCTTCACCATTGCTATGGACCATCACCCTCTTCTTGGCCTCTTTGCAGCAGATAGGCAGATGCTGCAGGTCCTCTCCCCGTGGGTCCTTTGTTGGTCCATTTTCCTGTCCAGCTATAACTACAACCTGCAGTACTGCCCACGGATGGCTATGGGTCATGCGGATGCCCTCAGCCGCCTGATCTTGCCTTCCATCGAAGACGACCCAGCCCCGGCACACCAACGCTTCCAGGTAGAGGACCTCCCCGATTCTCCCCTCCAGGCAGCCGACATCACCCGTTGATCAGCCCGGGACCTGGTTATATCCCGGTGGGTGGTGAAGGGGTGGTCCATGGCCACAGCCGGCCCGTAATTTATGGACTTCACAGCTCGCTGGTACGAGTTGTCAGCCCACAAGGGATGTCTACTGTGGGGAGACAAGAATTGTACTCCCCAGCCCCCTGCACCACCGTGTTCTCAAGGCCCTTCACGAGGCGCACCCGGGGATCATCTGCATGAAGGCCCTGGCGGGAGATGTTGGACCTGAGTCTCTAGATGAGGGGATTCCGGAACAAGCTCCCGTTCCAGTTGCCAAACTGAATGACAGGGCACCAGTCTCTCTCCAGTCCTGCGCCTACAGAGGTGTCTCCCCCCCCGCAGCTGGGTATCCAGGCAAGTCCACCTGACAGGGCCCCGCCCAGCTGCCCTGGTGCCCTTTCCATGGCATTCTCCGAGGGAGCGCCAGCCCCCGGCCTATTTACAGGACTATGTCACCTAGGGTGGGCTTGAACTACAGGGGGAGGGGTGTTATGTCCGCCCACTGCCACCAGGTGCCAACCTCCTTAAACCAGAGCTTGGTTCCAGAGAATGATAGGGTCCAAGGATCCTGAGCTACCTGCAGCCAGCCAATAAGGATCCTGAGCTACCTGCAGCCAGCCAATAAGAGCCTCTAGCGCAGGGGTGGCCAACCTGTGGCTCGGGAGCCACATGCGGCTCTTTCACATATATTGTGCGGCTCCTGGCAGGGCGGCTGGGGAAGCAAAGGGGAGGCATGCTTTTTCTCTCTTTCTCCCTTCCTTCCTTCCTTCCTTCCCTCCTCCCTCCCATCTATTTGCTTTCCTAGTTTCTCTCTCTTTCTTTCCACTTCTTTAATTCTTTCTTTCCATCTCTCTCAATATCATTAGCAAACAAGTAATATCATTATCAATAACTGGTTTTCCTCGTTTGTTTTTATTTTTGGCAGTCCCATTTAACGTTAATAAAAAGCAAATTTGCATATTTAAAAAAATAAAAACGTGTGTGTGATATTTGTTCCTGTCTTGCGGCTCTCAGACATCTGACGTTTATTCTATGTGGCTCTTACGTTAAGCAAGGTTGGCCACCCCTGCTCTAGCGGGAAAGTCAAACCCTCCAATGGGACTGTGGGTGTGTTTTGGGAAGGTGTATATAGTTGGCCTTCGACCGGTTATCTTTGTTTTGTTGTGTACCTAATATGTGCAGTTACAGACAACCCATGTGGCCTCCTCCTTGTATCCTAGAATCATAGAGTTGGATGGGACCTCCAGGGTCATCTATGCAGGAAATTCACAATGCACAATGCAGGAAATTCACAAATACCTCCCCCTCCACACACCCAGAAGATGACAAGAAACCTCCAGGATCTCCAGCCAAACTGGCCTGGAGAAAAACTACTTCCTGACCACAACCTGACAATCAGCATTTCCCTGGGTGTGTAAGAAAGGGCCACGAAAACTAAGCATTGAGGCAACCCTTCCTGCCCTCCCTCTCATGATCTGCCTAAGTTCACAGAATCAGCATTGCTGTGAGACGGCCATCCAGCCTCTGCTTAAAAACCTCCAAATGAAGGAGAGCCCACCACCTCCCGAGGAAGCCTGTTCCACTGAGGAACCGCTCTATCAGGAAGTTCTTCCTAATGTTTATCCGAAAGCTCTTTTGATTTAATTTCAATCCCGTTGGTTCTGATCCGACCTTCTGGGGCAACAGAAAACAACTCTGCCCCATCCTCTTATATGACAGCCCGTCAAGTGCTTGAAGATGGTGATCATATCACCTCTCAGTCGTCTCCTCTCCAGGCTAAACACACCCAGCTCCTTCAGCCTTTCCTCACAGGACTTGGTCTCCAGACCCCTCCCCATCTTCACTGCCTTCCTGTGGACATGCTCCAGCTTGTCTATATCCTCCTTAAACTGTGGTGCCCAAAACTGAACACAGTACTCTAGGCGAGGTCAAACCAGAGCAGAGTAAAGCAATACCACCACTTCGCGTGATCTGGACACCTGTTGATACAGCCCAAAATCACATTTGCCTTTTTAGCTGCTGCATCACACTGCCAACTCATGTTCAGTGTATGGTCTACTAAGACCCCTGACAGCCCCACATACAACTTTCATACCACCTCCAAGCCAATGCTTCTCAGCTGTGACATTCAGTCACCAGCATTTCTCCAGTGAACCACAAACCTTGCAGAGTAGGACTTTTCTGCTTCCCCTTCCCAGCACAGCCTTAGGGTTGCCAACTCCGGGTTGGAAAATTCCTGGAGATTTGGGAACGGAGCCTGTGGAGTGACCTCAGCAGGGCATAATGGTGCAGAGTCCACTCTCCGAGGCAGCCATTTTCCTCCAGGGAACTGATCTTCATGGTTCGGAGATCAATTGTAATTCTGGGAGAAATTCAGGCCCCACCTGGAGGTTGGCAACCTTAGAGCCTTGTGAAATTTCATTCCTGGGGACCGGTAGACCTTCAGGAATAGAATGGGGGATTAGGAAGAATCTACAGTGAGAGGAGGGATCGGCAGAGACGGTTGCCCATCTTCTGAAGTTTTCAGAAGTGCCCAGCTGGATCAATGCCACCAAGAGAAATCAGCCGTTCCAATGTACATGTGAATCAGGCCTCAGGCACATCACACATTTAGTTGCACCTCACATTTATCAGACCTGTGAGGCCCCTGGTCTGAGAGATGCTTGGTCTCCACAAGCAGCCTCCCCTTCCCCCGGTCATCTGCACTGCTGCCTTGATGGCCAAAGGGAGGCCGATAGAATCACAGAGTCCGGGCTGGTGGTCACATTCCCTCAGCGCACACTTCCACAGACACCCCCGGGGGAATATTTGCACCTCCTTTCCAGTACTGTTTCCTCAAGTTCCGGCTGTGTACCAAATAGGGATGCCAGCCAGTTCTCCAAGATCAAGATGGATTGCCGTGTTAGTCTGTCAGTAGCAGCAGAAAAGAGCCGCCAGAGTCCAGGAGTACCTTCAAGACTATCACAATTTGGGGCAAGGGAGGAGCTTTTGACTCACGAAAGCTCCTCTGTAGCAGAGGTAGTAGAAAAAGAGTCAGAGAGTCCAGGAACACCTTAAGGTCTAACAAAATGTGTGGTAGTCCCAGGTGGGGCAGCCACACTGGTCTGGAGCAGCAGAACAAATCTAGAGTCTGGTGGCACCTTTAAGACCAACAAAAGGTTTATTCAAGGTATGAGCCTTCGTGGGCACACACAATTGTATCTGAAAAAGTGTGCCCACACACGAAATCTCATAGCTTGAATACAGCTTTGTTGGTCTTAAAGGTGCCACTGGACTCTAAATTTGTTCTAAAATTTGTGGTAGCCAGTTCTCTAGTTCCCCTGGAGAAAAGGGATGCTTTGGAGGGTGGATCCTGTGGCACTGTACCCCGCTGAGGTACCACACTTCCCAGGCTCCACCCCCAAATCTCCAGGAGTTTCCCAGCCTGGATCTGGCAACCATGCGCCCCCCGTCCTCTAGCACCAAGGCTCATGGGAACGTCCCATCCCGCTACCACCCTTCTTTTAAAAGGAAGCACAGGTTTGGCTGGACAGGTACTCAAACTACTGTTGTTGCCTTCTGTCTTCAGCTAAAGCCTCGGCATCTAAATTTCAGGTGCCCAAAGCCTTTCTTATCCCATATCTCAGGATGGACACCTGGATTCCAAAATTCCTTGGGCTGGCTGTCACTTCACAGCAACCTTCTAGACACCGTCAGAGACGGACCACCTGCCATCAACACAGAAAAGCGATAATGCGTCATACAAAGGCGGTGGGAGAGCCAGAAGGGATTCATTTACCATTTCCTCCCGTTGATTTCATGCTGCTGAACCGTATAGCCAAAATAGGCTTCTTTAGAGCCGGGTATAATCCGGGGCCTCTTCGTATCGATGTTGAAGGCATCTGAGAATCCTGAGACAAAAAAAGAAGCAGGAACGGAATTCAGTTGTGCAGGGAAGTGAAGAAAGACCCCATTTGGACACTGAAACAATACATCTCCTAAGAGTCCAGGTAGCACCTTTGTGACCAACAAGATTTTGGGGGGATGAGCGTTCAAGAGTCAAAGCTCCGCTCCCCAAACCCCTAACCTGGATTCAGATCTAGCTGTGACAGGTGTTTATTTGCCCCTAAAAGTAGCTGTAGACTGAGGCCACAACACTGTGGGAGGGGGGCTAACCCTCCCCTAGGGCTGTTGCCCCAATTAAAGAGCCCCTTCCCCACTTATATAGGGTTGCCAGGTGGTGGCTGGAGATCTCTTTGAATTACGACACCTCGCCAGACTTCAGAGGTCAGTTCCCCCGGAGAAAATGGCTGCTCTGCAGGGTGAGCTATATGGCGTTATAGAAGTAGAAAAAGAGGTTGGATTTATACCCTGCCCATCACTATCCGCAGGAGTCTCAAAGCAGCTTACCATCTCCTTCCCTTTCCCCTCCCCACAACAGACACCCTGTGAGGTGGTTGGGGCTGAGAGAGCCCTCCCGAGAACTGCTCCTGAGATAACAGCTCTGAGAGAACTTGTGACTGACCCAAGGCCACACCAGCAGCTGCATGTGGAGGAGGAATGAGGATTCATACCCGGGTCTCCCAAATTAGAGTCCGTGCTCCTAACCACTACACCCAACCAGTGTTCCCTCTAAGCCGAGTCAGTGTGAGCTAGCTCACAGTTTTTTAGCCTCTGGCTCTCAAATTTTTGTCTTAGCTCAGGAAGGATGGCTCCAGAGCAAACTGATTCTTGCAGCAGCCAAACTGCTTGCTCACAACTTTAATGCTGGTAACTCACAATGTAGGATTTTTGCTTGCAAGACTCCGCAGGTTAGAGGGAGCCTGGCACCCAACTGGTTGAGGCGTATCCCTTTCCAAACCCTGCTTTCCTCAGGCTCCATCACCAAATCTCCAGGTTTTTCCCCACCTTGCGGACCTGCAGCACCTGATGTTAAGGATTCCAGGGAAGCCAAGCATCAGGCGTGAACTGGCCCTTCACCTGAGACATTGCAGCACTTCCAAAAACTCCCACCTCCCTTCGCTCAGCATCTGCACCACCTGCTCCTGCCCCACCCCCAACAAGAGTATCCAAAGCGGCCTATTGTCTGTGACGTTTCTAGCCCACTCCTCCGCCCTGTAAGAATCCGGCTGGAGGAGAGTTTGTAAGGATAATGAAACTCACAATACTGAATGCCACAGAAACGAAATGATGCAAATCAGGTGCATAAAACTCCCAGAAGCTGGAGCCAATAAAAGAGGCAGAACATCTCCATGCAGAGAAACCAGAGTCCTGTACATCGGCAAAGAAGACAAGACTCACTGGTGGCAGAGGTGGAGAGTTGGTTTTATATCTCATCCTTAACTATACGAAGGAGTCTCAGAGCAGCTTACAGTCTCCTTTCCCTTCCTCTCCCCACAACAGACACCCTGCAAGGTAGGTGGGGCTGAGAGAGCTCTTTTGAGAACTGCTCTTGAGAGAACAGCTCTGAGAGGACTTGTTACTGACACAAGGTCACCCAGCTGGCTTCCTGCAGAGGAGTGGGGAATTGAACCAGGTTCTCCAGATTAGAGTCCACCGCTCTTAACCACTACACCAAACTGGCTCTTAACCACTATATCAGTCATGCTAGAAAAAGCGGAAGGGGACGGGAAAAGAAGAAGACCCAACATGAGATGGATTGACTCAATCAAAGAAGCCACAAAGGCCCTCTGTTTGCCAGACCTGAGCAAGGCTGTTCACGATAGAACATTTGGGAGGTCCTTAATTCATAGGGGAGGCGGCATAAGTTGGAAGCAACCTGATGGCACATTAACACACCACTGGCAAAGAGGACGCAAGACACAGATCCCTCGGGATGGTATGCCGAAGTCACCAGTCCAGCAAGCGCTCTTGTAGCTGTCCAGCCTATGTGAGAAGATGGACCTCTGCCAATACTCTCTGCGTATGGATAGGCCAGCATGCTTGAGAAGGCAGGCATGAGTATACGCAGGGCCCTACCATTTAGATAGGCTTGCCAACCTCCAGGTGCAGCCAGGAGATCTCCTGTTTTTACAACTGATCGCCAGACTACAAAGATCAGTTTCCCTGGGTAGAATGGCTGCTTTGGAGGGTGGACGCTGTGGCACTACCATGCTGAGGTCTCTCCCTCTCCCCAAAGCCCACCTTCCCAAGATTCCACCCCACAAATCTCCAGGTATTTCCCAAACAAGAACGGGCAACTCCACATTTAGGGCCAGAAACCAGAATTTCCAATCAGGTACAGAAACTGTAATAATTTTTTTTTTACTTTGACTACAGAAACTTATGCATGCAAATGGGGGCCCGACCCTACCAACAACCTGCCAGCTGGATTCTGGACCAGTCACAGGAACTTTTAAGGTCCACTCGGAACAAAAGAAGGGCAGCCACTTGCTACGTCCTGGCACCCCTTCGGGGGTGGGGGTGGGGAGCAGCGCAGCAAACTGGGCCAGATCTCCATGCAAAACTTCATGCGTTTTCCCTGCTCTCTGCCCTGGCGCTTGCTGCGCATGAACACAGCACCTATGGGCATGCCACACGGGAACCGTAGCCCAGAGCATGAATTTGCACAGGTGCAGCATGTCAGGGTGTAGGCGCTGGGCCCATGCAAAGCAGCCATGTGCTGGTGGGTATGAGCGCACTCCCATTCTCCCTTGAACATGATGTGTACGTATACAGGGCTTCTCTCTTTCTCAAGCCTTCAAGGCAATTTTATGTATACAAATATTTATACCCTGTCTTTTTTTGGTGGCTCAAGGAAGTTTACAAATCCAAACTTAAGACAAGATTGGGGTATGGTTTGCCAGGCCTCCCCCTCGTCTGAGCAGGGCTTCCCCTGCTTCTGGGGGCTTCAATACACCCCTGGCCAGTGGGAAAAACCCCCAAGAGCGACCACCTGCCAAGCCCCGCCCCAAAGAGCAACCCCCACTAGACACCCCCCCCCCGCTTGATTTAAAGGGCATCAGCTGATCCATGGGGACCACGCGGCCTGCAGATCAGCTGGAGGGCCCTTTAAATCGAGCAGGGGGGAGGGAGAGGGGTAGTTGTGGGTGGCACACTTGGCTTGCAGAAAGGCCCTTTAAAGGCTTGGGGGTGTCCCCACCCACCCCCGGAACACCCCCAAACAATGCTCCCTCTAAGCTGTGGAGTCTTGTGAAAAAAAAATCTACTTTGTGAGCTACTGGCATGAAAACTGTGAGCGAGCAGTTTGGCTGCTGCATAAATTAGTTTGCTCTGGAGCCATCCTTCCTGAGCAAAGACAAAAATGTGTGAGCCAGACGCTAAAAAACTGTAAGCTAGCTCAAACTAACTCATCTTAGAGGGGACACTGCCCCCAAATCCCCCCACCGGAGAGACGAGGGGACCTGGCAACCCTAGATTGGGGTGAAAGGGATCGTTGGATTGAACTGAAAGTCAACACTCAAGAGATACCCACTGAAGTCATTCGAGCCACTTTCTCCGTTTCAACCAACAACCCTGGTGTGGTAACCAGCTCCAATTTGGGAAATTCCTGGAGAAGCAAGGGTGGAGCCTGGAGAAGGCAGCTTTTGAGGAGGGGGGGACCTCAGTGGGGTACAGTGCCATAAAATCCACCCTCCGGAGCAGCCATTTTCTCCATTGGGACTGATCTCTGTCTTCCAGAGATGACAGAGAAAGTTCCAGGGGATCTCCAGGCCCCATTTGCAGGTTGGTGGAAATAAGCAGAACAACTGTGGTGTATTACGCCCAAGGAAAATATCCAAAGACTATTAAGTTCTCATCCAATATCCAGTTTACTTGAAGCAAATCAGCCTCTCAAAAATCATTCACAATGGGTGCGTTCAGACGGGTAGCAAATCCTGCCATTGGCCCAGCTGTAATTTGAGCTAGATCTTTTTGATCCAGTGTTGCATGACCAGACAGCCCGCCCATGAAGCGCTTCACCACACATGGTGGATTGTCTAGATGGCATCCACTGTGAGGAGCCATGTGGTTGGCTTTTAAAAAAAAAAAAATCCTGTCTGCGCATGCGCATAGGCGCCTCACTATATACCATTACTAAAATGGTAAAAACACCTCCTAGAGGAAGGTACCGTTTCACTTAATAAAGTTGATAAAGTTCACGGGACCATCAGAAACGTAACATTGTTTGGATCGCCTGAGCAGAGCTCTGGGGATGTTGCATGTTTAAGCGGTTTTGTGAAGTTTGTGAATGAAACGAGACTTGATGTGCACAGTCCATTGTGCTGATGAATTTTGAGAGACTGGTTTGCTTCAAGTAAACTGGATATTGGATGAGAACTTAATAGTCTCTGGATATTTTCCTTGGGCATAATACACCACGGTTGTTCTGCTTATTTCCACTGCCCATCCCCTAATCTCTCCTCTTGGTTTGCACCCATTAGGAGGTTAGCAACCCTGGAACCTGGAGAAGAACCTGGACAGTCACACAGTGGGAACCCCTGTGGAAAGCTCTTGCCCCCTCCCCTTGGAGAAAGAAAACTGCCCAAGCCAAGAGGGTGGGGGCTAACACTGTCACCTCTGTTCTTGTATTTTTAAAAATGTTGTCAGTGCTTTCATTTCTGAGCTTTTCTCTGTGGCGCTGCAGATTTGCCTGTTGCCTACACAGGCTGAATAGCTGCTATGTACCATCTGTATGCACGATGCATGCCATTCATAATATTTTTACATCAAATTCTGGCACTCTTGAGTTGTGAAGCTGAAAGCGATCACTAGCTAGCTAGTGGGAAGGGGGCCTGGGGAGGAACGGCTCCCAGCAGCTCTGCTCCAGACAGAAGAGGCCCACAGGAAGGGGGACACCCAGGAATGCGGTCCCCCCTCGCCCACACACTCTTGTGGGTCTCCCTCTTGTAATGTATCACGTTGCGCTATGGACACACAAATGCAGAAAAAGCCAAAGTGAAGCCTCGGAAAATTATTACAATTAATTAAAAAATCAAAGAAGAAAAATTGCCACCGGGGATTTTCAGATGAAATCATTAGCAATGAGAAATTAGAAGTCTAAGGGCCGAGCTCAGTCGTACATGACCATCAAGTAGGAGGTTTAAGTGAGCTGTCTCAATTCTGCTGAAGACCATTTTCCCCAGGGGAACTGATCTCTGACCCCTGGAGATCTCCGCCACCACCTGGAGGCTGGCAACCGTAGACTTGAGCCAGTGGGGATTCTGACCGTCCGATCCAGACCTTGTATTCTAAGCAAATGGTTTGGGCCTGAAATAATTTAGCTAAGTCTTTCCTTACTTTTGGGGAAACATAGTCAGGATAAAACTGACAAAAGACATTAACACTCCACCATACACATCTGGCAACAGTCTGTGCAGAACGGCCAAAGAACAACATTTCAGAACGGTCACAGCCAATTTCCTACCCTCCTTGTCAGAACTCAAAGAGGCAGGGGTGGGTTTTCTCCTGGTGAAAATGCTCAGCCAACACATTTGGAACTGGATGGTAGGAGAAAAGGGCCCAATCCTCTTCCTCCACCCTGCATATTTTCCCCAAATGGGGGGGGGGGGGCAGATGGTGTATATACAAGGGTTTGTGCCCCACAAATCACTGGCTTCCTGTAAAAAGGGGGCTACCTTTATTTTGGGGCTGTGGTGGCTCAGAGGTTAAGATGCTGAACTGCAGACCGGAAGGTCTGTAGCTCAGCAGTTCGAGACCCAGGTGCTGCCTGACAGAGTGAGCTCCTGTCTCTGGCCTCAGCTGCTGCCAACCCAGCAGTTCGAAAGCAAGAAATTGCAAGTAGATAAAGAGGTACCGCTTCAGTGGGAAGGTAACAGTGTTCTGTGCACCTTGGCGTCTAGTCATGCCGGCCACATGACCACCGAAAAATCTTTGGACAGCGCTGGCCCTTCAGTTTGGAAACAGAGATGAGCACTGCCCCTTAGAGTTGGATTCAACTGGCTTTCAAGCAAGGGAAACCTTTACATTTATTTCAGTAGATTTTTGTGGCAGCTCTTTCAACGGTCTCCCAAATCCTCAAGGCAGCTCACAATACAAGTTCAGAACATAAAATCGGAAGGCTTTAGAACAATTCACAGTGTGGGAGAGATCCACTTCTCTCCAGCAGTACCAATATACCAGCCCCTCAGTTTACACTGAATTTATTTATTTACTTTCCTTATACCCTGCCTTTCTCCCGGGGGGGGGGGGCAGCTTATATCATTCTCCTCTCCTCCATTTGATCCTCACAACCACCTTGTGAGATGGGTTAGGCTGAGAGTGAATATGACTGGCCCAAGGTCTCCCAGCAAGCCTCCATGGCAGAGTGGGCATTCGAACTTGGGTCTCCCAGATCCCAGTCAAGCACTCTACCCATCAAACCACCCACTAAAGGATCTCTGGAACCGACAGATCTGTAAACAATCGAGAAGGCCACTGGGGGTGCAATCCATCTCCGCAGTGGACTAGTTTTCACCAGTGGCTGGACAGTATCATTTCAGATGGTACCAGACCAGTCAGTAAGAATGAAGTTCTCTGTTTTGAGGACAAGGAAAATACTCCACAAGGCCAGGATGCTGTACAGTTTTCCTCCGTGATAGAAAGGAGATGGTGTCAGTTGAGCATAGGCTAACTGCCATAAGCCTGGGTGGCTGCCTTGCCATGATCAATGAAGTTGCTGTGTTACCTGTTGCAACACTTTCTGAGTTGCATTGACGTTTACTGCTTAATTCACAATGCTTTGTGTTCCAAGGTTTCATTCAGGGGCATAGAGTTTTGGAAATCCTGGGGGGGCAGGGGCTCCTTAGCGTGCATGCAAAGCATGCTCACTTGCTGGGATGATGTTCTCCCCCCCCCCCGGGAAACCGCCCCGCCTCCCCGGGCCCTTCTGAGGCCCGCCAGCCACTGCTGCCAGTGCCTCTCCCCCCCCCCACCCCCTTCCCTCTCCAGCAGTGGCTGCCGGGCCTCGGAAGGACCCGGGGAGGCGCGGAGGCAAGCACTCCGTTTTCCCGGGGGTGGCTGAGCCCCCCCCCCGGGAAATTTCAGGGGTGGCTCAAGCCCTCGAGCCCCACCGTATTCTACGCCTATGGTTTCATTTAACCTCTGTAGGTCCCGCCCGGGAGATAGCATCAGGAACCCGACTTCCACCTTTGGAATGCACGCCTCGCTCACTTTGCTTTGCGCATGCTCATTACTCATTTGCTTTCTTTCCCCTTTTATCTCTAGCCTCCTTAGCTAACAACCTTGAACGAAAGTGCCTCCTGTTATGTGTTACCAGAATCACAGGTGTTATGTACTCCTTTTGCTTAGTTTCTCTGGGAACTTTCCCCCCCAAAATATTCAACAGTATTTCTCTCTTGAGAACTCATTTTGCCGCGCTTTCCACGGGAATATTGGGCCAGTATATTTGGGCGCCAAGAATTCTTCCTATTGATTGGTAGAGGGTAATTAGGCCATATTTCATACCAAGTATAATTGTAACTGCAATTCCAAGCTTGAGCATTACTAACAGGAAAAGTGTTTGACCAACATGATCTTTTCTACAAATGAAGGACTTTCTGCTTAAGGACTATAGGGACAGTCTCACAGATGGGTGGGGTCTAAGGACGGAATTCTCACAATTTAGGACACATCAGTTTCCAGTACTGACATATTTGCTACCTCTGTTGGGTTTTCCCCGCAGTCGAACCCAAACAGATGGTAACCCAAAACCAGAGCTTGTCATTTTTTTGAGCTGTTAAAAAATATTTTCACTATTTTGCGCGCTAATTTAACAAACCACTCCTATATATACAACTATGATATGTAATTCCATTTCATAATCCAATGAAGTGGGCGTGCGCATGAAAGCTCACATCTTGAATAAAGCTTTGTTCGTCTTAAAAGTGCCATTGGACTTTAATTTTAGTCAGTAAGAACCACAACATGACCATGCCAGGGTGATACCACTTCACCCTATATCTAGAGCTCTAGAAAGTTCTGGAGAGCCTCCACAGGGGTTCAGAACTCCAATTACAAGCCATGTAAAGACCGCAAAAGAAAAAGCCACGCCCAGGGGTCCTTTCGTAAAAAAAGAGGTGCAGGAGCTCATTAGCATAACTTATTTGCATATGCCACACCCCCTGACGTCACCGGAAGTGTCAGAAGGTCACACACCTCTGACATCACTGGAAGTGTGTCAGAAGGCAATACCCACGCTCAGGCTCCACCCCAAAAATCTCCAAGGTATTTCCCAACTCAGAGCTGGCAAGCCTACCTAATGGCAAAGGAAGGAAGGAAGGAAGAATGAGGGAGGAAAGGAGAAGGAAGAAAGGAAAGGAACAGGAAAGAAGGAAGGAAGGTAGGTGGGGGGAGAGAGAGAGAGAAGGAAGGAAGGAAGGAAGGAAGGAAGGAAGGAAGGAAGGAAGGAAGGAAGGAAAGAAAGAAAGAAAGAAAGAAAGAAAGAAGGAAAGAAGGAAAGAAGGAAAGAAGGAAAGAAAGAAAGAAAGAAAGAAAGAAAGAAAGAAGGTAGGGAGGTAGGGGGAGAAAAGAGGAAGAAAGGAAGGCAGGTAGGCAGACAGACAGACAAAGGTAGGTAGGTAGGGGGGAGAGAGAGAGAAGGAAGACAGACAGACAGAGGAAGGTAGGTAGGTAGGTAGGTGGAAGAGAGAGAGAAGGAAGGAAGACAGACAGAGGAAGGTAGGTAGGTAGGTATGTGGGAGAGAGAGAGAAGGAAGGAAGACAGACAGACAGAGGAAGGTAGGTAGGTAGGTAGGTGGGAGAGAGAGAGAAGGAAGGAAGACAGACAGACAGAGGAAGGTAGGCTGGTAGGTAGGTAGGTGGGGGAGAGAGAGAGAAGGAAGGAAGACAGACAGACAGAGGAAGGTAGGTAGGTAGGTAGGTGGGAGAGAGAGAGAAGGAAGGAAGACAGACAGACAGAGGAAGGTAGGTAGGTAGGTAGGTGGGAGAGAGAGAGAAGGAAGGAAGACAGACAGACAGAGGAAGGTAGGCTGGTAGGTAGGTAGGTGGGAGAGAGAGAGAAGGAAGGAAGACAGACAGACAGAGGAAGGTAGGTAGGTAGGTAGGTGGGAGAGAGAGAGAAGGAAGGAAGACAGACAGACAGAGGAAGGTAGGTAGGTAGGTAGGTGGGAGAGAGAGAGAAGGAAGGAAGACAGACAGACAGAGGAAGGTAGGCTGGTAGGTAGGTAGGTGGGGGAGAGAGAGAGAAGGAAGGAAGGAAGCTTCTCCCTGGCCCGGTGGTGTGCCCGCTGGCCAGGGAGGGAGATGGGGTGGGTGGGCGGGCTGGGGGCTTCTCCCTGGGCTGGGGGCTTCTCCCTGGCCCGGCGGCGTGCCCGCTGGCCAGGGAGGGAGATGGGGTGGGTGGGCGGGCACGCCGCCGGGAGGGTGATCGGGGGGGAGGGAGGCTGGAGCCTTCTTCCTGGCCCGTGGCTCGCCGTCGGCCAGGGAGGGCGATCGGGGGGGGGGGAGGCTGGAGGCTTCTTCCTGGCCCGTGGCTCGCCGCCGGCCAGGGAGCGCAATGGGGGGGAGGGAGGCTGGAGGCTTCTCCCTGGCCCGCAGCTTGCCGCCGGCCAGGGAGGGCGATCGGGGGGGGGGGCAGGAGCCTTCTCCCTGGCCCGGCGGCGAGCCGCGGGCCAGGGAGGGCGATCGGGAAGGGCCTGGAGCCTTCAGCCTGGCCCCGCGGCGAGCCGTGGGCCAGGGAGGGGGATTGGGCGGGGGGGGCTGGAGGCTGCTTCCTGGCCCGGTGGCACGCCAAGCCAGGGAGTGGGGACTCGGCGTCAGGGCAGACTCACGAGCGCCGAGGAGGCTGCAATGGGCCGGCGTGCCGGGGAAAGCGAGCTGGGGGGCGGGGCTTGATTATGTGCCCGCCCCCCCGCTGACTCTCTCCCGGAGCATCGCTCCGGCGCGCCCCGGCCCCAACGGAGCCCTGGCCACGCCCAATAAGCTACCATTGGAGGGTTATTGAGCTAAGCCACACAGGCCGACTGGATTCACCATGGTTTAAACCTGCGTCATATGCTTGCCACCCTCCAGGTGGGGCCCAGATATCTCCCAGGATCACAGCTGATCTCCAGATGACAGAGATCAGTTCCCCTGGAGAAAAACGGCTGCTTTGGAGGGTGGGCACCTATGGCATTATACCCTGCTGAAGTCCTGCCCCAAACCCTGCCCACTCCATGTAAAAGGTAAAGGTTTCCCTTGCTCAAAAGCCAGTCGAATCTGACTCCAGGTGATGGTACTCATCTCTGTTTCCAAGCCAAAGAGCCAATGCTGTCTGAAGACTTTTTCCATGGTCATGTGGCCGGCTGTCAGTTAGCACTGCCATAGCTTCCTGCTGACCGGTATTATCAATAACACTGTTGCCTAAGTGTCATATGCAAATGCCTAAGGGTCCAATCGCATAGTCTGATGATCAATTAACCTTGCTTTTCTTTTGAGTCTTATATCAACTCCTCTAGGTCCCGGATGGGAGATAGCATCGGTGGAGTGACTCCCACCGCAGGAATGCGCATCTTGCTTGCTCTGCGCATGCTTGTTGCTCATTAGCTTTTCTTCCCTCTTATCTTTCTTTCACTGTTCCCTAGCTCACGGCCTTGAGCTGAAAGCCTCCTGCTATGTGTTATATTATTCACAGGTGCTATGTGCTCCATTGCTGGATTTTCCTTGGGAACATCCGCCCCATAAATCCTAACAGTGTCTTTGCCTGGGAACCTAATTTACCGCACTTTCCGTGGGAACAGTGAGCCAGTATATTTGGGCGCCAATAATCCTCCCAATTGATCGGTGGAAGTCGAGGGGGGCTTATTTCATATCAGGTATAATTGTAGTTGTATTCCTATGCTTGGGCATTACTAACAGAAGAAGTGTATTTGACCAACCAGATCGTTTCTGCAAATAAAGGACTTTCTGTTTAAGGAGACCTGTTGTGGACTACATCTATTGGCACAATCTCACACTGGCATGACTAAATGCCGAGATGCACAGAACGCTGTTACCTTCCCACCAAAGCGGTACCTATTTCTCTACTTGCAATGTCTTGCTTTCGGACTGCCAGGTTGGCAGGAGTTGGGGCCAGAGATGGGAGCTCACTCCGTCCTGCAGCACTTGGGTCTTGAACTGTCAAACTACAGACCTTTCGGTCTGCAGCTCAGCGTCTTAACCTCTGAGCCACCATGGCCGATATGCCCACTCCAGGCTCCCCGCCCCCAAATCGCCAGGAATTTCTCAACCTGGGGCTGGGAACCCTAAAAGCCCAGGTCTCTAGTGCCTAGATTTTTCTGCTGTCTACATTATCCGGATTCCTGAGAGCAGTTGATGTGCAAACACTAAAGGCCAGGGGTCGGGCGGTTGTCGGCAGAAAGAGCGCAAATCAGCTCAGCTCCTCAATGAGCAATGCTAAAATGGTAGTTCGGGAAAGCACCAACATTTGGGAGATAAAAGCTCCATAATGAGGATCATATTTCCTGACCACTTAGAAGAAGGGAAGCCTTTTAATGCGGCATGTCAAGTCTGGCTCTCTTCCCACATGGTTCCCTGTTGTTGTGAAAGAGCTGGAATGTAAACAAGACCCGCTTTCCAAGGACTGGCAAAGAACGTCTCTTTTCCTCCCAGGTTCAGCCGAATCAGGTCTTCACCCGCTAAAAGGCTCAGCAGGGACAGACCCCTCTCACGCACATTTCTCCCCCACCCCCACATTGCTACCTGGCTTTGGGGGTTTCATGCTCCGGTCCCAGCTGTGACCCTTTCCTCTGCACACACAAGTTTTTTCTAGATTTTGGCATGATATAGAAAGGAAAACTCTTACAATGTGAAGAAGGAGGCCCCACAATCACATTTGGAGTTAAACTATTTGTTATACATTTGGACAAAAAAAAATTGCTGGAAAGCAGACTTGGCCCTTTTCCATTCTTGTGTTTTTTCCTCCACCCTGTAGAGAGCAGGCCAGGGCTGCTGTCTCCAGACAATTTCAAAAATCTGGGGTTTATCATCCATTTCTCTACAATACATTATTAGTATTTTTTAATGATGGCAGAGCTTGCTTTCTGTACGGCAGGAATGCCGAGACAGCCACGGGGCTCTTTGATCCAGAACAGCTGGCGTTTGCTTAGGCCTTTGCCCCAGGCGCAGCCAACATCTGGATCTGCTTCGTATGGAAGATGTGGCCATCGCAGAGGAAACCGACTCTGTGTGATTATCCAGGCTGGCAAAAACCAGAGCCCAAAGAACACAGCTTTGGATCGTAAGAGGCAGTGGGGTGCAGTGCAGAGCACTGGACTTGGATCTGGGAGAGGTTTCAATCCTGGCTGTGTCATAAAGGCCTCCCGGGTGACCTCGGGCCACGCACAAATACGCAGTCCCATTGCGTGCCCCACCCTCAGGCGATCAAGCCACTCCGACTGGCCCTCCAGGGCTCCGCCTCTTACTGATTTAAAACGCTTCTGCTCCCCCCCTCCCCATTCCTGGTTCCCAAGGCAGCAAACACACAAACATGGAAACGCTTGAACAATTAAAAAGAACACTTAAAAAGATAAAGCAATTCAATAAAAAACAGAACTGGGGAGGAGGGCCAATAACCGTTGTCATTGGGGGGGGGGGGGGCAAAGAAAGCAAAAAGAGTCTTCATGCGCTCGGAGAAGACACTGATGGAGACCGACTGTTAAATACTGGGCTATTTACATAACACTACTTCTCTGTTGGTCCACTCCAGAATCCTGGCAGGCTATTGTTCAGGGGTAACGAGCTCAACCAGTTCCAGGTACTAGCTCAGGGATGACTCAGACGATATCTCCACGACACCCAAGCTGACCTCTTGCTGCCCATGGCGATCAAGTTCCTGAACTGTAGGGAGGAAACGCCACTGCTGGATTCCCAAGCCCCAGCTCCAATTGCCAGCAATAGATACAGCTGCCGACAGGCCTGGAAAAAAGTGTCCTCTCCCTTTAACAGAGGCTTAATTTGCGGAAATGGGCAGGTCATAAAATCATAGAGGAAGGAGGAGGAGAAAGAGGAGATTGGGTTTATATCCCACCCTTCACTCAGAGTAGCCTACAAACTCCTTTCCCTTCCCCTCCCCACAACAGACACCCTGGGAGGTAAGTAGGGCTGAGAGAGCTCTCTCTCAAGGACTGTCCTTGAGAGAACAGCCCTGAGAGAACTTTGCCTTGCCAAGGTCACACCAGCAGCTGCATGTGGAGGAGGAGTGGGGACTCAAACCCGGTTCTCCCAGATTAGAGTCCGCACACTGAACCACTACACCAAACTGGCTTTCAAGGGGCCATACAGACCATCGAGTCCAACTCCCTGCCCAATGCAGGACCAGCCTAAAGCATATCTGACAAATATTCATCCAGCCTCTTCAGGACCTTCACCTGATAAATGTGTGTTGTGTGTGTGTGTGTGTGTGTGAAGTGCCCTCAAGTTGCTTCCAGCTTCTGGCGATCTTCTGAATTCATGACCTCCAAAACATCCTCCTGTGTTGACTGCCTTAGTCAGGTCTTGCCAACGGAGGAGGCCTTTGTGGCTTCTTGGATGGAGTCCGTCCACCTCCTGCTGGGTCTTCCTCCTTCCCTGCCGCCTTCGACTTTCCCTGGCATTATTGTCTTTTCCTCAAGAGTAGGGGTGTGTTGCTGGCGACCAAGATCAAATTAATCCATGCCATAGTATTCCCTGTTACTGTGGGTGGCATGAAAGTTGGACAATGGAGAAAGCGGACGGGGAGAAAGTTCAAAATGTGGTGTTGGAGGAGAGTTTTACGGATACAGTGGACTGCCAAAAAGACAAATTGGGTCTCCCTCTCTAGACCAAAGGAAGCCTGAACTCTCCCTAGAAGCTAAAATGACCAAACTGAGGCCACCGTACTTTGCTCACATGACGAGAAGACAGGAGTCACCGGGAAAGGATAACAGGAAAAGAGGAAGACCCAGCCGGAGACGGACGGACTCCATCCAGGAAGCCACAGAGTTTGCAAGACCTGAGCAAGGCTGTTCTTCTCATAATGCGGCCACAGCATGAGAGCTTCGGCTTAATCGTTTTGGCTTCTAGGGAGACTTCAGACTGTAATATATGTATAATGGTGGCGGCCACATGGCCACAGCCGAGCACATGGTCAGGCAGGACCTGAGCTTGAGGTTTGAGAACAATAGGGCAGCAGGATCCTGAATGTACTCCTATCAGAGGCTTAGGATATTTGAATAATCCAATGATAGCCTCTGGCGGGAACTTTAGCCTGTAACTTGGCTTGGGCGAGGTCGGGGGTGCGGTTTACCTGAGCATATAAGCCGGACCCCTGGCCACCGTCCTCATGCCTCATCTGAACCAGCTAAATAAAATGCTTGCTGAAATCACATCAACTGGCCTCCGCTTCCAGTACTTTTCAAGACCAATGCTCCCTCTAAGCTGTGGAGTCCTGTGAGCAAAAATTCTAATTTCTGAGCTACTGGCATCAAAGTTGTGAGCGAGCGATTTGGCTGCTGCATCAATTAGTTTGCTCTGGAGCCATCCTTCCTGAGCTAAGGGAAAAATGTGTGAGCCAGAGGCTAAAAAACCTTGAGCTAGCTCACACTAACTCAGCTTAGAGGGGCCACTGCTTCAGACTTGAGACAATAGGTCATTCAGCCTCTGTCAAAAGGACAGGATGCGATTTCTCCAGATAGCTGGCAACCCTAAAATCCGCCTCCCCCTTTCAGTCATATAAGGTCCCTGCTCTGGCTCCAATAACGAGGCCCCAAGTGGGCTGCGGACTCCTCAGGAGCAGGGGGGCCTGCTCCTCACACCAGCTGGAGCCCAGGGCCACAGTCTAGAAGACGGACCGGGATTCCCAAGTATCCCAGAAACACAGCGGCCAGCCGAAAGGGCAGGAAGAGCAAAGCTCCCTGCTGAGCCCAGGGCTTAAGCATCCAGGAGACGAAGGAGCCCCGTCTCTTCCCGCACAGGCCAGATCAAGCCCCAGTCCTGCCAAGCAGTATTCATGCCCAGACAGCAACTGGCTCAGCAGATGGAATGCGGGTTGCCCGGCTGGGTCTTGGTCATTCCTGACCCGCCTCCTCTCGGGCCCGCTGTGGTGGGGGGGAAGGAACCCAGAGGTCTGGGATCCAGCCTGGATGGAAGGGCCTGCCCCTGAGGGTTCTGCTCCAGGAAGCCAATCAAATCTCTAATGGCCAATCAGAAGTTTTGCTGGGCAAGAGTCCCACCCACTTTCTAAGAACACTTGGCAGGAAACAGGCAAGGTGTGGGAGGGGCCATTGTGCCTGTGGGTGCCGTGTTGGGGACCCCCCCGGTCTACAGCTTGGAAGCAGTGTTCCCTCTAAGCTGAGTTACTGTGAGCTAGCTCATACTTTTTTAGCCTCCGGCTCAAACATTTTTGTCTTAGCTCAGAAAGGATGGCTTCAGAGCAAACTGATTCATGCAGCAGCCAAATCACTCGCTCACAGCTTTAATGCCAGTAGCTCACAAAGTAGAATTTTTGCTCACAAGACTCCACAACTTAAGAGGGAGCATAGCTTGGAAGCGCTCTGGATTGGTCTGGTTTTCTTGCTCAGGCCTCTTTGAAACTCAGCCACAGTGAAACATTTGTATGGTGCTTTTGGAATATGTAAAGCGCCTCATGCGCATGATTTCAGGAATACTTAAAGCAGCCGTGTAAATTGTGTTCCAGGATTATCAGCCCACGTTGCCAAATTGGGGGCGTGGAGGCTGAGAAAAGAGCAACTGGCCAAAAACCTCCTAGACTAGATGGGAACAGGCACTGCAATTTGAACCTGGAACTTCCCTCCCAGCACCCCCCCCCCCAACTCTCATCTGATTTTTGGTTATCTGGGAATCATATTGCCCTCCCCCCGCACTGTTCCGCTTGCGCTGGGATGTTCTGAGCCTTTCTCAGACTGACGGAGAGATTAGGAAGAATGTTGAATTAGCTGTTTGCTGCCGTGGGTAATTGCAGTGGAAACAAACGAGCCCCAGAAGGCGTCTGGTCTTTATCAAAGCCGAAGGGACTTGGCTCTGAGGCAAGGGGTGGGGATCAGTTTCAGATTTGTAGCTCCTGCTGAGCAGGCAGGGAGATGCTGGTGCTTTCTCGGTTGACTTTCTGGATGCCTCCGGCTGTAGATTGAAGAGTTAAAGAGCAAGAGTTAAAGAGCAAGAGTTTCACGGTGAGACAGTGTGGCATAGCAGCTAGAGTCTCAGACTAGGTATCTGGGTACCCAGGATCGAATCTCTGCTCTGTGATGAAAGCCACCGGAAGAGATCAGGGCCCTGCAGGACAGTTCTGCAGGGCCTGCAAGACAGAGCTCTTCCACCAGGCTTTCAGTTAAGGAGCCGCTGCCAAAAACCAACAACAACAACAAATGGAAGAAATGGAGCCCTGAAGTAGTGTTCCCTCTAAGTTGAATTAGTGTGAGCCAGCTCACAGTTTTTCAGCCTCCGGCTCACACATTTTTGTCTCAGCTCAGGGAGGACGACTCCAGAGCAAACTAATTCAGGCAGCAGCCAAACCGCTCGCTCACAACTTTAATGCCAGTAGCTCACCAAGTAGAATTTTTGCTCACAAGACTCCACAGCTTAGAGGGAATCTTGCCCTGAAGATGTAATACCTGGTCTCATCATCTACAGTATGCGCTTGCTGCGTACATACGGAAAGACCAATGAGCTGACCGACAAGACAGACCATCGAATATGTTAATATGACTGTCACCACCATTTTTAAGCAATATTAACTATAGATCCTGGTAGCACTTTATATTATATTATAATTTTGTATGGTTTTAGGTTTTATTATTGTATCATTGTTATTTATGTATTTTATTTTTATGTAAGCTGCCCTGAGCCTGGTTCAGCAGGGAGGGTGGGGTATAAATTTGAATGAATAAACAAACAAACAAATAAAGCTTGCTAAATGACCCACTCTCAGCCTAGTCTAAGGTTTCTCTTGCTCAAAAGCCAGTCGAATCCAACTCTTGGGAGCGGTGCTCCTCTTTCCAAGTCGAAGAGTCAGCACTGTCCAAAGATGTTTCTGTGGTCACGTGGCCGACATGAATAGACCCCGAGTTACACGGAACGCTGTTACCCTCCCACTGAAGTGGTACCTACTTACAATTTCTTGCTTTCGAACTGCTAGGTTGGCAGGAGCTGGGGCCAGAGACGGGAGCTCACTCCATCACGCGGCACTCAGGTCTCAAACTGCCAAGCTACCGACCTTCTGGTCTGCAGTTCAGCATCTTAACCACTTGAGCCAGATACTGAAGCTCAAACACTTTGGCCACCAAACGAGAAGGGAGCACTCCCTGGAGAAGACCCTGATGCTGGGAAAGACTGAAGGTCAAAGAAGAAGGGGACGGCAAAGGATGAGATGGTTAGACAGTGTCATCGATGCATCGGACATGAAGTTGAGCAAACTCCGGAGGACAGTGGAAGACATGAGGGCCTGCCGTGATGTGGTCCGTGGGGTCACGTGAAGAGTCGGACTCAGCTGTGCGACTGAACAACAAAATGGTTTTAGAAGGTTTTATGACTGTATATTTGTTATTTATGTGTTTTGTCTTTATGTAAGCCACCCTGAGCCTGCTTTGGCGGGGAGGGCGAGGATATAAATGTGAATAAGTAAATAAATAAAGCTTGCTGGAGGACCTGCTCTCAGTCTAGTCTACCTTACAGGAGAACAAAGCCTGAGTCCAGGGGCACCTTTAAGACCAACAAAGCTTTATTCTGGGGATAGGCTTTCATGTACACACCCAGTGTGCCCCCAGACTCAAGTTTTGTTCCGCTGCTTCAGACCAACACGGTGATCCACCAGAATCTATGCTTGCAGGGCTATTGTAAGGATAAAAAGAGGGCCAAAGCAGCTGACCTTCTCCCCTCTCCTCCGTGTTACCCCAGATCCTATCCGCCCAGATCCTAGCCCTGCCCTCTCACCCCAGGGGCTAAAGTTGAGGGTTAAGTAGAGCAGAGGGAGGGAAGGGGGAAGTGTGCTTGATCAAGGCTGGGCTCGGCTATGGGATGGGCACCTTGTTTCATTGAGGTTCCTTCCCAATGACTGCAGCCCCTGAAAGACAGTCTGTGTGACACCCAACTTGACCCCAAATCCACAGCCTTATCAGAAGTGACTTCAGAGCCATAAATCGTTCAACAAGAGGCTGCATTGCCTCGCTGCACTCCTGCCAGCTCAGAAAGCCTCCATCTCTCCAGGCGGCCAGGCTATTTCTGAAGCACGTCCAATTTGCATTCGGAAACAGAGAAGGGAAATAATTTCCCCCAACTGGGGAATGGTGTTGGGTGAGAGCTTGGAGAAGGGCACCTGAATTGGTATCCTAGTAGGTTTAGGGGGCCCTGGCTGCAGCTTCCCCCTCCGTGGGTATTCCCAAACCAGCGTGGGACCCTCTCTGACGCTCTCCCATCTGAAGGAGCTGTTCCTGGCAACACTCCCTGGGTCAAGATTCCATCACCTCTGGGCTTTTTATCAGCCACAGCTGTCCTTAGGAGAGCTGTCAGCTTGGAAGCAGTAGGGATTTGCAACAGTTCTTGGGACAGCTTCCCATCTGTTCTGTGCTGGCAGTTCCCTTCCTACAGACATAGCAAAAACTTCCCAGTCCTCTTAATTCCCACGATGCTCCCTCTAAGCTGTGGAGACTTGTGAGCAAAAATTCTACTGTGTGAGCTACTGGCATTAAAGTTGTGAATGATCGATTTGGCTACTGCATAAATTAGTTGGTCTGGAGCCATCCTTCCTGAGCTAAGACAAAAATGTGGGAGCTGGAGGCTGAAAAAATGTGAGCTAGCTCACACTAACTCAGCTTAGAGGGAACACTGGAAGGTTCTGTGAAGAGGGCAAAGGCAGAGAAAGGCAGAGGAAACATCCACTGAGGCTGTAGTCCCCCTTGCTTCGCCTTATCTGCTGGGCTTCCAAAAACACTTTTGAGAAGGTGACTTTCCAAAGTGAATGTAGCAGGTCTCCTTATGGATTAAAAGTTGGTTAAATGGCAGGAAGCAAAGAGCAGGAAGAAGTGGACAAGTCTTGCAGTGGAGGGAAGGGAGCAGTGGGGTCCCACAAGGATGAGGATTTCATTCGCTCATCCCTGGTTTGGAACTGAAGGTGAGAAGAGTCGTGGCTGGGTTGGCAGCTGATACCAAATGATTCAAGATGGCAAAAACCAAGGTGGGCTGTGAAGAGCTAGAGGAGGAGCTCTCGAACTTGGGCAAGTGGACAACAACCTGCTGCATGAAGCTCAGTGCTGATGCACACTGGAGCAAATAACCCTGACTTTAAACATAAGCTTAACGGGGTCCGAACATGCTGAGACTGAGAGGGGAAGAGACCTTTTAGGCGGTAGTGGATAGATCACTGGAAGCAACAGCTCAGAGGGTGGCAGAAGTGGAAAAGGCAAACTATGCTGGGGATTATTCGGAAAGGGACTGAGAATAAAACAGCTGGTATTGTAATGCCCCTGGATACCCAGGGAGTGAGAGCCAGTTTGGTGTAGCGGTTAAGTGCGCAGACTCTAATCTGGGAGAACCGGGTTTGATTCCCCACTCCTCCACTTGCACCTGGCTGGATGACCTTGGGCAAGCCATAGCTCTGTACCAGCTGTTCTCTCAAGGACAGCTTGGGAAAGAGTTCTCTCAGCCCCACCCACCTCCCAGGGTGTCTGTTGTGGGGAGGGGAACGGAAGGAGTTTGTAAGCCGCTCTGAGACTCCCTTGGGGAGTGGAGGGCAGGGTATAAATCCAATCTCTTCTTCTTCTTCTTCTACATATTTGGTGAGGCCTCATTTGGAAGACTGTGTCTCAAAAAGGACATCACAGAGCTGCATAGAGGACAGAGGAGGGCAACCAAAAGGATTAGGAGGGTGGAGCGCCTTCCCTAGGAGGAAAGGCTGAAGAGTCTGGGACTTTTCAGTTTAGAAAAGAGACGATTTGGGGGGGGGGGGACACATGAGAGAGGTTCATAGGATTGGGCACGGGGTGGAGAGAGTTGCCAAACAGAACTTTTTCTCCCTCTCCCAAAATACTGGAATTTGAGGGCATCCAATGAAAGTGGTGAGCAGGAGGTTCAGGACGGACAAAAGGAAATACTTCTTTACTGTATAAGGAATTCAATTGTGAGATTCACTGGCAACGGGCGTCATGATGGCCACTAGCATGGATGGCTTTAAAAGGCTTGTACAAGATCTGTGGAGGAAAAGTCCGTGGCCGTGATGACTACAGAACGGGTGCGCATTCGGCTTAACCGAAAAGGAAAAAAACAGCTTGCTGGCTTGGGGGTGGGGGGGGTTAAAGCCGAATCAGATTCTCTAATCTGATTCGGCTACTGATATAGCTGAGCCCAAGAAAAAGCCAGTATTATTTGGCTTCTGTTTGGGTGTAGCTTGGAGAAAAGCATTTAAAGAGACTGCAGTCCCTTTAAATTGCTGTCTCTTTAAATGCTGTCTGAGTTCACTCGCCAAGCTGTGCTGCCGCCACCACGGCAGCCCAACTTGGAGAAGGCATTTAAAGAGGATCTTTAAAGAGGGCTTCCCACCCCTTCAACATTCAGAAGCAGTAGACCACCAAAATTCGTTGCTAGGAGACAGCATTAGGGGAAGGTCTTGCTCTCCAGGATAACTGGTTGGCCACTGTGTGAAACAGGATGCTGGAGTAGATGGACCACCGTTCTGCACCAGCAGGGCTCTTCTGAGGTTCCTTATGCAGCTGGAACTCCTGGGAGCAGACCAGTGTTCCCTCTAAGCTGAATTAGTGTGAGATAGCTCACAGTTTTTCAGCCTCCGGCTCCCGCATTTTTGTTTTCCCTCAGGAAGGATGGCTCCGGAGCAAACTAACTTATGCAGTAGCCAAATTGCTCGCTCACAACTTTAATGCTGGTAGCTCACAAAGGAGAATTTTTGCTCACAAGACTCCACAGCTTAGAGGGAGCACTGGAGCAGACCCACCGGAGAGACTTCAGGAGCATACCAGAGTCCTTTCTAATGCCATCGTTCTATTTGCAGAGGACTCAGCCATACTTAAAGTATTTTACATTCACGTCAGTCTGGTGGGCCGAAGCCAAAACAAGTTCTGTAGGGTTATCTTGCCTTGGACAAGACGTTCAACCCAATTTGGAGGTTTTTTCACAGGGATAGGCGGAACCCTTTTGACCACATTTCATCACATGACATCTTTTGGGCCGGCCTGTGCAGCGCCACCTTCTGGCCATCAGCATCAGTGGTGCCTGAGCAGAGCGGAGAACAGGCCAGTGGCTCCCTCTTCTGGTGAACCGCCATGGTGCAGCCACAGATTGCCAGAATCCCAGTTCAGGGCCTCAAAAGCCCTGTGAATTCCTGGTCTTTCGATCTCAGGTGTGAACAGCACAAGACCAAAGCCTCATGAGACGTTAGCTGAGAGTGTTGGGGCAAAACCACCCCAGATAAATTAGCAAACCAATGAATGCAAAGAATCATTTGCAACAATCTTAAGAGCATACACTGGCTCAAGGAATTCAAGTTCTGACTCATCAGAGTTTTAATTCATAATACAACACAACCCCCTTTCTTAGTCTTGGGGTAGGATCTGAAGAAGTGAGCAGTGACTCACGAAATTTCCTTCCCTGTCACATATTTTGTTAGTCTTTAAGATGCTGCTGGACATTGGCTCTTTTCTGCTGCTACAGACAGACTAACACGGCCACCCATCTTGAACTAAAAAAACCGGAGGGATGTTTTGGGGGAAGTCCCTACATTAATAGAACCAAGCTCAAAAATGAGGAACCCTTCACTTATAACTGTACTTCTGGGAAGTAAAATATTTACGAGCCAGTGACCATAGCAACTCCTTGACAACGAGAGACACATTGCAACGACTGAAGAACCACACAAATTGCAGGAACACATTGTTACTGGCCAATGAATGGATGGATCAGCAATTTTTAAAAGTTCATATAGGGCCAGTGACGATTCGGTAGGATTAATTTATGCTGATTTGTTTGCAATAAATGGGCTCTCTTGAAGACAAAGAGATTTTTCAAAAATAAACTGCAGCATACATACATAGTGGTGAGGGATTGGGGGGGGCAGTTCTAAATGGTAAATTAATCATTTTTTAACAGGCCATGGGCCTCTGGTCATATTACATTTTTAAAGATGCTCACTCTCCTACTCAGGGACAGAGTCAAAACTGACACAATGCCGGAAGATCCATCACAGTCTCTTCCCAGAGGTTTTGCAGAGTCACACAGCTCCATCCATCGTATCAGGAGGGTGGAATGGCAGCTGAGAGGCATCCTTTCTTTGCCCGTCTTTTCCCCCTCCCAGGAGCTGGGAGCTGGTTTCAGTTGGCACAGCTGTGCCCAACTCGCCCCTTGCCTCGGGAGCCCTTCCCCCGCCCCCAGCACTGCAACCGTAGCCTGAATCGGGGCCTTGGAACACAACCAGTGTGGCGTTCACAAATGCTGAGAAGGTCTGCGTTGTGAGAAAACCTAATATAGAAGGTTTGGGTGAGGGAAACCAACGCCTAACAGTATCAAATCGTTGCTTTTATCTGTGTCTCTGTAGCTGACAGCTTGCTTTGCTTAGCTACCCTGAACCCGTGGGGGAAATCTCTGTCATTTTGTACTAACCATTTACCACCTCTTCTGAAAAGTAAGTGTCTTTGTCTTGTTTAAGTACCAGCCGGGTGACCAGCGACTGGCTGGCCCGTGCCTACTATCTTTAAACTGCAATCTTCTGATTAATTATAATAAAAGGAAGTTTTTCATTTTGAGTAACCTTGTAAGAGTGCTTTTGCCAGCGCTGGGGCATTTTTCTCACACCCACTGTTAGCCTTTGGCAAGGAGGTTCACCTTGCGCATACACGTGATAGAGATTTATGAACACATTTTCCCCACAATCTGTTCGTGGATATCCCAGGATCTTGTCCGTTCTGGCCCTCCATCCGAGCTGGCATCAGCATCCCCTGAGGTGGGGCAGCTCAGCTGGTCGGGACCAGGGCTTCTGCACCCAGGCCCATGTGCCCTTCCATGCCCGTTCATTCGCAAGGTCTCCACTACCCATGCTCCCAGCTTGCCAGCACATAAGAACACAAGAGAAGCCATGTTGGGTCAGGCCAGTGGCCCATCCAGTCCAACATTTTGTGTCACACAGCGGCCAAAGGCCAGGGGCCATCAGGAGGTCCACCAACAGGCCCAGAACTTCAGAAGCCCTCCCATGGTTGCTGCTGCCCCCCAAGCACCAAGAAGACAGAGCACCACTGCTCTAGACATAACATAAGAACACAAGAGAAGCCATGTTGGGTCAGGCCAAAAGCCGATCCAGTCCAACACGCTGTGTCACACAGTGACCAAAACCCAGGTGCCACCAGGAAGTCCATCAGCAGGCCCAGAACTCCAGAAGCCCTCCCACTGTTCCCCCCCCCCAAGCACCAAGAATGCAGAGCATCACTGCCCTAGACAGAGTGTTCCATCTATAGCTTGTGGCTAAGAGCCACTGATGGACCTCTGCTCCAGAGTTCCTCCAATCCCCTCCTGATAAGAAAGAGGGGAAAGTGCACACAGGGGGGTTCTGAGAGCTGCAGTGGATTCATAGCGAGTGGGCTCTCTGGGGAGTGGGTGTAAATGTGGCACCAGGGTTGCCAGCCCCCAGGTGGGGCCTGGGGCTCTCCTGCTTTTACAACTGATCTCCAGCTGGCAGAGATCAGCTCCCCTGGAGAAAATAGCTGCTCTGAAGGGTGGACTCTATGGCATTGTACCATGCTGAGGCCCTTCCCCTCCCCAAACCCCGCCTTCTCCTGGCTCCACCCCCAAAGTCCCCAGGTATTTTCCAACCTGGACTTGGCAACCCTATGTGGCACAGGCAGTGGGAGATTGTGGGGTGGAAGGATGCACAGTCAGGTGGACAAGGGGGCTGTGGGTAGGGGGAAGGGAGGCATGAGCGGGCCCTAGGCACTGTCTGCCCAGAGGCCCCCAAAATCTGGAACCAGCACTGCCCTCCATCTAAACTCAAGTCCATCTTCAGCAAGCCATGACCAGCAGAGATATTCTGCTGCTCTGGGGAGCAAAACAGCCAATTCTAAAAAAGGTGACAGAGGACAATGGGGCCCTCTGCGATGTCTTTAATGGGGGGGGGGGGGGCAGAAGACAAGTAACTGCTCAATCAATGGCTTGTTCTGGAAGGAGGAGGAGCAGGAGGAGGAGGAGGAGGAGAACAAGAGATTGGATTTATGTCCTGCCCTTCACTCACTCGGAGTTTCAGAGCAGCTTTCAGTCTCCTTCCCCTCCCCACAACAGACACCCTGTCAGGTAGCTGGGGCTGAATCTCTGAAAAAACTGCTCCTGAGAGAACAGCTCTGAAAGAGCTTATAAGTGACCCAGGGTCCCACCAGCAGCTGCAAGTGGAGGAGTGGGGAATCAAACCCACTTCTGCCAGATTAGAGTCTGCGCACTTAACCACTACCCCAAACTGGCTCTCCGCCAAGGGAAAGGTAGAGAGAGGCTCCACTGTCCTCTCCTCCCTTGGTTGTCCGTCTCCACAAACATCTCCCGCTCCCAGCTGATGTGGCCCAAACACCACCCTTGGCCGCCCCTCTGCAACGGGCAGTGCCCGTCTCGCCACATCAATGTGAGCACATGGTCATCAGAAACACAAGGCAGACCAGGGTCACACCAGGCAAGTCCAAAATCCTCAGGTTCCCGGAAAGCAGCCCTGGGAGGTCATTCCCACTGAGAAATCTGCACCCCACGCTGCTGTTGTCTCATCAGGAAGAAAGAGAGACAACTTCCCATTCACCCATGTGTCCCAGGGACATGTATGTGAGAGCCAGTTGGGTGGAGTGGTTGGGAGCACGGACTCGAAGGGAAGGGAAAGTAGACTGTAAGCCGCTCTGAGACTCCTTCGGGTCATGAAGGGTTAGGGTATAAATCCCATCTCCTCTTCATTATTATTTTAAAATAAAAATGGAGCATGCTTGTTTGTTTATTTAATTCATCCATGTGTATCCCGCCATTCTTGTCCAACAGGGACCCAACGCCAACTACATTGTTTTCCTTTCCTCTGTCTTATCCTCACAACAACCCCGTAAGGTAGGTCAGGCTGAGAGTCTGTATGACTGGCCCAAGGTCACCCAGCGAGCTTCCATGGCACGAGTGGGGATTCGAATCTGCGTCTCCAAGATGCTAGACCGACACTCTTAACCACTACCCCAGCCCAGCTCCCAGTCATACATACCATCAGGGAGAGCCAGTTTGGTATAGTGGTTAAGTGCGCAGACTCTAATCTGTGAGAACTGGGTTTGATTCCCCACTCCTCCTACACTTGCAGCTGCTGGTGTGACCTTGGGTCAGTCACAAGTTCTCTCAGAGCTGTTCTCTCACGGGCAGTCCTCGAGAGAGCTCTTTCAGCCCCACCTACCTCACAGGGTGACTGTTGTGGGGAGGGGGAGGGGAAGGAGACTGTAAGCCGCTCTGAGACTCCTTCAGCTAGTGAAGGGTGGGGTATAAAGCCAATCTCTTCTCTTCTCCTTCTCCACTTCTCTACGCCCTGACCTAGCCTGATCATATCAGATCTCAGAAGCTAAGCAGGGTCAGCCTTGGCTAATATTTGGAAGGGTGACCTCCAAGGAACATCACGGTCACATTAGCCTCCAGCTCACACATTTTTGCCTTAGCTCAGGAAGGATGGCTCCAGAGCAAACTAGTTTAGGCAGTAGCCAAATGGCTCGCTCACAACTTTAATGTCAGTAGCTCACAAAGTAGAATTTTTGCTCACGACACTCCACAGCTTAGAGGGAGCATTACCTCTGCTTTAAATATAATTAACATGATCTATGCAAGCGGATACCCATATTGTATATTTATTCATGCCCCTCCCCATTCTTTTGGACTGCCACACATTTGTCTTCTCTGCAAATGGGAGTTTTAACTGCATATGAAACCGGGATGATTTCACCTCTTTGCCGGCAATTTGACAGGGAGGATCTCTTGGGTGTGGGGTTCTGTCTTGGAGCACTGAATCCCAGCTGGATGGTGTGTTTGTGTTTATAGCCAGAAATGCATTTCCCCTTAGATTAAGGGAATAAATAATGTCCTAAAGAAAATGGACACCAGTAACAACTAGAATTAAGAACATAGATAACTAAAATGGACCAAATCTGAGCACCTTTTTGAGCAGATCCCTCTGAAGTTTCTTTTGGTGCCACCAAAAACACCAGCAGGAGGTCTAACTTGATGACCTTCAGGCACCTTCACAGAACGGGCCCTGGAAAGTTCACTCAATGTGAGCCAATGTGGTGTAGTGGTTAGAGTGTCAGGCTAGGGTCTGGGAGAGCCAGATTCAAATCCCCGCTTGTGCCATGGAAGCTGGCTGGGGGACCCTTGGTCTAGTCGTGCACTCTCAGCCTAGCCTACCTCACAGGGTTGTTGTGAGGATAAAGCAGAGGAGAGGAGGAGGACATGAGCCACCTTCGGTCCCCGTAGGGGAGGAAAGTGGGGTATAAATGAAGTCCATAAAGACACTCCTGTTCAGCAGCAAGATCCTCCACCGACCAGGAATCTTGACCAGTTTGAGCCAGTCTGGTGCAGTGGCTAAGAGCACTGGTCTCTAATCTGGGAGAACCGGGTTTGATTCCCCACTCCTCCACATGCAGCTGCTGGTGTGACCTTGGGTCAGTCCCAAGTTCTCTCAGAGCTGTTCTCTCAAGGGCAGTCCTCGGGAGAGCTCTCTCAGCCCCGCCCACCTCACAGGGGGACTGTTGTGGGGAGGGGAAGGGAAGGAGATTGCAAGCCCCTCTGAGACTCCTTCGGGTAGTGAAAGGCAGGGTGTAAATCCCATCTCTTCTTGTTCTCCCTCCCTCGCTTCAGATTACCCTATGCAGCCTCCACCAGTCAGAAGCCAACTGGGACATCAGAAGGACCCTGGATTCCATGTCGCTTGACTGACCCATGGCAAACAGGCTCCCTGAACGACAGGATCGGCTTGTGTCACCTGATGCTTCTCATCTGGCTCGATTCGGGAGTGCCACCAGGCCAGAGCGGCTGAGCCAAGGAGGTGGCAGCAATCCGTGCACTTGTAATGGCCCTCCGCTCCTTGGGGAAGCAAACACAACTCCTTGGGGAAGCAAACACACCCTTCCTGAGAGGGTGGCCCTGGTGCTGCCGCCCCCTGAAAGCAGGCATGGAGGGGCAGTCACTGCACTTGGGAGAAGGCGGAGCCCACCGCGTTCTCCGGGGGGGGGGCACCTCTCCTCCTCCTCCCAGGCCCCCGCCAACCAAGAGCAAGCCAAACTCAGCAGCCCTGGCCAGTGTGGTGGGGATGGAGAGTCCAGCAAGCCAGAGCGGACTGATGCAGGACTGATGCAGGACTGATGCAGGCCTGTAGCCACAGCGGGCTTGGAGGGGGGGAGTGTCTGCCCCCTTTCTTAAAGGCACAGCCTCACAAGAATTTCTCCTGTAAATGCTTTTTCCCAATCATTTAAAAACATTTTTTAAAAGGCCTGCACTCCTTTAAGCAGAGCGGGGTGCTGTAGCTGACTAGTTCCAATGCTGAGCAAGGGGGTTGGAGGAGGTGAGCTCTAGAATCCCTTCTAACTTCGTGTCAAGAAGCTAATCTCCTTTAAGAGAGTTTTTCTGCCTAAGTGTTAGCTTTCTTGACCCTAGAAGTCATCACCCCCACCTGCCGGCTTGTTTGCAGAATTATTGCTTAGGCTGGCCGAAGTGATTCACTTGCAGCAGCTGAGAACTGTCCTCTAAAGTGGCTGACAGCTTGCAATTCAGAGATCTGTCCTGGTAACAGCATTCTACTGGCTAAATGGCTTTTCTTTCTGCACTGAGGACTTCAGCCCCACCAGAAAAAAATCTGCCCCTTAAGCCACAAAATCCTGGCTACTGATGGGAACCCTGCAGGGTTTCCAAGGCAAGAGAGGTTCAGAGGTGGTTTGCCAATTCCTGTCTCTGCATCACCACCCCGGACTGCCTTGGCAGCAGTGTTCCCTCTAAGCTGAGTGAGCGTGAGCTAGCTCACAGTTTTTTAGCCTCCGGCTCACACATTTTGGTCTCCACTCAGGAAGGATGGCTCCAGAGCAAACTAGTTTAGGCAGCAGCCAAACGGCTCGCTCACAACTTTCATGCCAGGAGCTCACAAAGTAGGATTTTTGCTCAGAAGGCTCCACAGCTTAGAGGGAGCGGTGCTGGGCAGAATCCCAACAACTACCAACCAGTCTGGGGGAAACAGAGAGAAGCCGCTCGCTGCACATTTGACCTTGAAAGGAGTCCAAGCTTTTGAAGCATCTTCTTCGCAGAGCCCCCGCAGTTTTTTTTTAAAAAAACCCACACCAATGCAACCTGATCCGTTTTGTGCCCCATGTCGGAGCAACGGAATCTCCCAGCAGGGCCTGTGCCCTCTCGCTAGTCCCGACTCACTGCAGGCTGTGCCCCGGCAGAAAGGGAAGTTCGAGCCCCAGGCGGCGAGGCGCGCGGCGGGGTGGAATGCAAAACACACAGACAGTCGCGCTTGGCCACGTGGAAAGGCGCACACCCGCCAGAGTTCCCTCCCGAAGCCGCACCTCGCCTGGCTCGGGTCCCTCTCCGCTGCTGTGTGCTGGGGGGTCGGAAGAGGCGCACACACTTCAGCTTCCCCCCGAAGGATTCCGTGGTCGCCAGAAACCAGCGCCCCTTCCCTTCCCAGGGGCCACAACCCCCAGCCTACGATTTGTCCCAGAACAGAAGCAATTGGGTTCTTCTGGCCGCAACCCTTTCCTTCCTTGGACCAAGCCGAGGGAGGGAGCCCCGGGCCGCTTCTGAGCTGGAACCGGGTTGGGAACGCGGCTGTCAAACGCAAAAACGTCTCTTTTCCAGCAGAAAACCTTCCAGGGAGCCGACTTTTCCAACTGGCAGGAAGGAGGCCTACAAAAAAGGAGACGTTTCCCTCCCTCTGCCCCGTAACTCAATCTGAGGCTTCCAGCTCCGCACCGAACCATATGGGAGGGGGGGGGGGGGAGGCAGACAGCAGCTCCCAGCAAGGAGAAGCGGCGTTGCTGGGGCGGAGAGCCCCTTTTTGCATTGCCAAGCCCCCCGCCCCTGCTGGCCCCCCAAAAGTGAAGCGAAGAACTGGGGGGGGGGGGAGGCTTTCTTCCTCTCCTGCAGCTCCTCCCCGCCCGGGCTTTGCGAGCTCGCCCGGCTCCCCACGTTCCCGCAAGACGCGCGGCGCGCCCTGGAGAGAGGCGAGCGCCCTCGCCCCGGGAGGAGACGGCTGTGCGCGGCTTACCTGCCAGGAGGCACAGCGCCCAGGCTGCGGCCAGCCCCGGGGAGAGGGCCATGGGAGCGCCCGTCGAGGGTCCCGGGAGGGGGGCGGCCGGCCCCAACCCTCGGCCGCAGGCGGCGCGCCAGACCGGTAGCCCAGCTCTGCGCGAAGCTCCGCGCGTCTCTCGCCCGCAAGCCTTGCCCGGCTCCCTGACAGCCGCGGCTCCGGGGGAGGAAGTGGGAGGGGAAGAAGCCGGGGGGAGGCGCGGCCCGGCCCGGCCGAGGCACCCTTTCGGGGACAACCATCCCCCCCCCCCCCCCCCCCCGGGCACTTTCCCAGCAGGGGTTTGCTCGCCGGTCTGGAAGCGACGGAGAGGAGGCCATGGCGCGCCACACGTGCAGTTAGTGCCGAAGGGGGAGGATGTGGAAGCCGCCCCCCCCCCCCAGCCTTTCCCATGGCTCCCCCCGAGCTTCAACCGGGCCCTAGCTTGGCGCCCAGGAGCCTCTCCTCTCCGCCCTGCTGTTTCAATGAAACCTCCATGCGGAAAGGAAGTCTACCTCTGAATGCAGAAAGCTGGGGACTGACAAGCTTCTCATCGGAACAGAGTTCGAGTCCTGCAGTATTCCCTCTAAGTTGAGTTAGTGTGAGCCGGCTCACAGTTTTCTAGCCTCCGGCTCACACATTTTTGTGTCAGCGCAGTAAGGCTGGCTCCAGAGCAAACTCATTTATGCAGTTGCCAAATCGCTGGCTCACAGCTTTAATGCCAGGAGCTCACAAAGTCGAGTTTTACCTCACAGGACTCCACAATGCATCCATAGAGGGAGGCATTGGCCCTGGGGCGCCTTTAAGAACAACAACGTTTGTTTCTGCGAATCAGCTTCGCTGGTCTTCAAGGTGCCACTGGTCCAATGTTCCCTCTAAGATGTGGGGTCTTGTGAGCAAAAATCCTACTTTGTGAGCTCCTGGCATTAAAGTTGTGAGTGAGCGAGCTGGCTACTGCATGAATTAGTTTGCTCTGGAGCCACCCTTCCTGAGCGAAGACAACAATGTGTGAGCTGGAGGCTAAAAAACTGAGCTAGCTCACACTAACTCAGCTTAGAGGGAACACTGCACTGGACCCACATTTTCTTCTGTTGCTTCAGACCAACCGGGCTGCCCCACCTGAATCTGTCTTCAGGGTTCTCAATGCTGGGGTTTTTTTTTTAATGTTTTATATGTAATTAAACTCTGGGGTTTTGGGGGGGGGGTGTTTGTGTGTCTAGGCTTTTGTTTTAATAACCAACCACAACTGTGTGATGATGTTCTTGGGTAACAGGGTAGCTAAACACTTTATTTGGACAGGCAAGTAATTAGGGTTCTCCATAAGTTGTGTTTAGCCAAATTCTTGGCTCAAACCACCAT
Source organism: Lepidodactylus listeri (assembly GCA_029233225.1). NCBI lineage: Eukaryota > Metazoa > Chordata > Lepidosauria > Squamata > Gekkonidae > Lepidodactylus > Lepidodactylus listeri. The sequence goes on along the minus strand of JARCFY010000021.1, from coordinate 3,648,942 downwards.
CTTTGATAAATTCTACCTAAGCTTATTTTTTAAAACTTAGAACAAACCCAAAATTTATATTATCATTTTTGAACACCAACTTCAGAGGGAAAACATTTCCCACAAAGCAGAGAAATCTCCTATTCTGCGAAAGAATAACTGTCTTCATTGCAGAATTTAAAATTATGAATGTTTTTCATTCTGCTTACGTGTCTCCTTTGACATGGAGACTGTAAAGCAGACTTCTGGGTAGTTAACTTTGCCCTCTCACTCCTTCAGAAAATGCTACGCTTAAACTAACAACCCAGAGAAATAGTTGGTATTTCATCCTATGAGGTTAATACTGAGAATGCCCCATGGACATAAAGTTGGACAAAGCTTTCTTTCCATCATGTCAACCCTTAAAGATTTTTACCACTGATCTTAAACTGTAATTGCCAAAAATGTGATAATGCAATAGCTGCTGTCGGTAACACCTTAATGGAATGGTTCCCCCACCAATATAGTTGATCCTTAGAAAAAAACAAGAAAACATTACAGAATGCAAAATGGTTTTGCAGAGACAAAAACACTTGAACTCATTTGAGAACACACCTAGATAAGAGTTACTTATCATTTTGCAAAAGAAGCTGTCTGACATCAAAGTGAACTAGAAGAAGAAGAAGAAGAGGAGGAGATTGGATTTATACCCCGCCCTTCACTCACTTGGAGTCTCAGAGCGGCTTACAAACTCCTTTCCCCTCCCCTCCCCTCCCCACAACAGGCACCCTGTGAGGTAGGTGGGGCTGAGAGAGCTCTTTCCCAAGCTGTCCTTGAGGGAACAGCTGGTACAGAGCTATGGCTTGCCCAAGGTCATCCAGCAGGTGCAAGAGGAGGAGTGGGGAATCAAACCCGGTTCTCCCAGATTAGAGTCCGCGCACTTAACCACTACACCAAACTGGCTCTCCTACTTTCTCTCTAGAAGAATTAGCAAAATCAATGCAAAAAAAAGTATACCAAATGAGTACCAGAGCAAGATACGTGACACAGAGACTCCAACTCAAGTGCAGTTTTGTACGTAAAATCCACATTCCAACTTGCACTGGAGACAAAATATTAAATGATAAGTCTCAACTGCTAGGCATCAGTAAACAGTCAGGAAATCCCACACCACATTTCAAATTAGTTGAAACAACCTGATTTAAAAGTTCTGGGCAGCAAGCACAAGGGTCAGGACTCATTTGTTGGGTGGGCCTGTTACTTACTTGGGCATGAAGTCCAAGGGCCCACAAATGATTGATTTTTGCACTGCTTTGCAGAAGGCTCTCCCTCACCCTTTTCCATCCCCTGGTTCATTACATTTATACTGGTTTTCCTGGATGCTGATGCTGCTTGGATGAACTGGCTGGACCACCTTGGTAAACCATCATCTTCCTCTTTCTTAGGTTTTGCTTGTTAACCAGTTCATCATCATTTTGCTACTTGCACTGACTTTGTTCTCCTTCTTGAGGTCCAGTTGAATGGGTACGATGCATTCTGATGTATTGTTTCGGGAGTTGTTTACTACAGTTGAGACTGGGTGGAAAGCAAGATTCTCTATGGGGTGAATAAACTTAAGTGCTTCCTGTGTGGGTATTTCTGCAAAGTCCACCCATTTTCCAACAGCCTCATCCCCATCCAGAATAGCTGGCATCCTGTGACGGATGGAGCTTACACTCTTAGAGGCTTCTACTGTGATGATGGTGTAGCTGTACAATGCTTCCCCTCCGTTAGGAGGTTCCCAACAATCAAAAATACCAGCCATGGTGAGCAACCTCTGGCCATCTGGGTCTTTATCTTCTGTATCTGATTTGTTGAACGTTTCTTGCACAGTCTGGGGGAAGTAAATGAAATAGGGTTGCTTCTGTCCATTGCATTGTTGCCATTCATAGTAGCCATCAGCCAGCCCCACACAGCGCTTGCCTTTGAGAAGAGGCCCCTTGTATGAGAGTTTCTCCATCAGGGTGTCCCTGCGACAATTCAAAGTGTTATTATACTGCATTTTAGATGGGTCGTCTTCCTTGAACCAGGCTGGAATAAGCCCCCAACGCATAGCTACAAGGACACACTCAGAAGAACTAGAACCCTCCTCAAAGTGTTGTTGGGAGAGAAGCACAGGATTGTTAGATTGTGGACACTTATTGTAGGATGGACTATATTTGTCAGCATTCTTCCATTCAGGGTGTCCTTCTCCCCTGATTATCCTGATACCCGCAGGCCCGACGGATGCCATCTGCTCCCAGAGAAACTGCTGTGTGACCACACATTTCCCAGTAGCGACCTCGTGGGGCTTCAATTAAACTCTGTTTTAAAAAATCATTTTAATGATGTGTGAGGGTGGGTGTTTTTAGGGAGGGGTTGATTTTGAAGGGTTTTTTTAACGTGATTTGATCGTGTAGGTTTTAGATGGTTGGCCTGGTGGCCTCCGGAAGGGCAGGAAGGTGGGAGGCAAATGCTGTCAATACATAAAAACCAGTAAGGCGGCTGGCTGTGCCGGAGACGGAGGTAAAATGAGACTCACCCCAGAGCAGTGGAGGGGTTGGGTGGTGGGCTGATCCCCAAACACCGGGTGCCCTCCGTTTCTCCCTCAAAAATCACCTGTCCTGTCCGGACCTGGATCGCCCAGGAAAACCTAATCTCATCCATTCTCAGAAGCTCTGAAAGCCAACTCTGGCAAGGACTTGGATGGGAGACCTCCAAGGAATACCAGGGCCAGGACGCACCTTTGAATGTTTCTTGCCCTGGAAACCCAACAGGGTCATCAGAAGTCACCATGACTTCCAGGCTCTCTCACACACAAAATCCCTTTTTTTAAAAAATCACCAGTCCTTTGACCCAGCACTGGTGGCAACAGCACACGATCGGGCCATGCTCAGCACTGCTCCTCCCCCACACCACCTTGGATGTCCCAGGTTTGCGGAAACAAAATCAATTCAGGCAGATCTACATGCTCATCCGAATGCACCTGTTAGCGCCTCTTTACATAGCGTGCAATTCAGTGCAGCAGATGATGATGATGAAGAAGAAGAGTTGGTTTTTATACCCCCCCCCTCTCGGCAGTTTGAGACCCGAGTGCCGTGTGACGGAGTGAGCTCCCGTCTCTGGCCCCAGCTCCTGCCAACCCAGCAGTTCAAAAGCAAAAAATTGCAAGTAGATAAAGAGGTACAGCTTCGGTGGGAAGGGAACAGTGTCCTGTGTGCCGTGACGTTTAGCCAGCTACATGAACCTCAAAAAAGTCTTTGGACAGCGCTGGCTCTTTGGCTTGGAAATGAAGATGAGCACCGCCCCCTAGAGTCGGATTCGACTGGCTTTCTAGCAAGGGAAACCTTTACCTTTTCTCTACTTTAGGGAGTCTCAAAGTGCCTTTCAATCACCTTTCCTCGCCTCTCCCCACAACAGGTGAGGTAGGTGGGGCTGAGAGAGTTCTGAGAGAACTGGGACTGGCCCAAGGTCACCCAGCAGGCTTCCTGTGGAGGCGGAGAATCAAGGCCGGTTCCCCAGATTAGAGTCTGCTGCTCTTAACCACAACACCAGACTGGCTGTCTATACATTGTAGGCTCAATCTACATGTTCAAATGGGTTTGTGTTTGTGAGGGAATCACATGAAGAGTTTTATGGGGAAGGGAGAGCAGAACCTCTGCTGATCAGATCCATTCCCAGTCTGTGGAGGGTGGGATGGGCTGTGCATAGGGTGGCAAAGGGGATACACGGAGAGTCAGCAATGTCACAGGTGCTGGCCCAGCCCCTGTCTGGTCCACATCTCCACCCAAACGACTCACTCCAGCACCACCAGCTGGGGTAAGACAAACCCAGGCATGCAGTCGACCCAGCCAGTTGCGTCCATGTTTACCATGACAACGAGCAAGCCTACCTCGCAGGGGCCTATGTGACACTCTGACACTACCTCCGAGGGCACTCAGGGAGTGACGTCTGCAAAGGAAACCTCACTTGTGGATTTGTACCCAGTTTGGGTGCCAACAGGAGGCATGGAACCTCTTGACTTGGCCCTGATTGTCATCTTAAGGGGATGAAGAGGCAACAAACATAAGAACATAAGAGAAGCCAATGTTGGATCAGGCCAGTGGCCCATCCAGTCCAACACTCTGTGTCACACAGTGGCCAAAAACACCAGGTGCCCTCAGGAGGTCCAGCTGTGGGGCCAGGATACCAGAAGCCCTCCCACTGTTGCCCCCCCTCCCCAAGCACCAAGAATACAGTGCATCATTTGCCCCAGATTTCCTAACTATACTTTCCGGCTAATAGCCACTGATGGACCTCTGCTCCATATGTTTATCTAATTCCCTCTTGAAGCTGTCCATGCTTGTAGCCGCCACCACCTCCTGTGGCAGTGAATTCCATGTGTTAATCCACAAAAATCCACACAGATTTACTCTGTCGGCAAACTGCATAAAGAGCAGCTATGGGCTGCTGTGTAAAACGGAGTGCTTTTTCAGGAAAAGTGGTCACACACTTAACAACGAATACAATAAAAAGCGTCCAGGAAGATTCTGGTGGGTCGCCATGTTGGTCTGAAGCAACAGAACAAAGTTTGAGTCCGGTGGCACCTTTAAGACCAACCAAGCTGAATTCTGGGGTATTAGCTGTTTGTACTCCTGGTTTAAGACCTTTGGTCAGTGAAGCTAATAAATAAAAGGAAAGGAATTCTGGGGTATAAGGTTTCGTGTGCACTGGACTCAAGGTGTGTTTCACCTAAAGTGCCTTCTCACGACCAGAGTTTCACGGTGGAACACCAGGCAGACTGCCCTCTGGGATCAGGTGAGAAAGCTTCTAAGCACAGACCGGTCGGGAAGGCTGAACTATAAGCAGTGAGACACAGTTTGGGTCCAGTGACACCTTTAAGACCTGCAAAGTTCAAGTCCGGGTATAAGCTCTCGTGTGCATACACACTTCTTCAGATACATGATACAGATATCTGAAGAAGTGTGCATGCACCTGAAAGCTTGTACCCAGAATTCAACTTGGTTGGTCTTAAAGGTGCCACTGCACTCGAACTTTGTTCTATGGCTCCAGTAGAGCATTCTCCCAAGCTCTTCTCCCCAAACTCAGTGGGGAAAGCTGCATATAAGTATGTAAACAAATTAAGAGGCCTGCGGACGACGCTTTCATGGCCTTTCCTCCCAATGCACGCGACACCTTCTGTTCTGCTGCTAGGCGGTTCTTGGGACACAGGTTTGTTGTACTCTCAGATGGAGGCTGTGGTTTGGTGGAAGGTAACAAAGGCGGGAATGAAGCTAAGCAGGTCTGTGTCTGCACCTGGGTAGAATACTTTGGGGAAGCCTGCACAAGACAGGAAAAGGGAAGTGTCCAAATGCATTCAATGAATACTGATGATCACCATAGACGCCCATTAAGCCTGACACATGAACGCATAGGAGGCTGCCTTATAATCAAATCAGTACTGACCCTGAAGGTCCGAGGTTCAATCCCCGACAGCATCTCCAGTTAAAAGGACCAGGCAGTAGGTGATGGGAAAGACCTCCGCCTGAGACCCTGGAGAGCTGTAAAGAGGGGCTGTGGCTCAGTGGTAGAGCACCTGCTTGGCATGCAGGAGGTCCCAGGTTCAATCCCCGGCATCTCCAGATAAAAGGACCAGGCAGGAGGTGATGGGAAAGATTTCCGCCTGAGACCCTGGAGAGCTATAAAGAGGGGCCGTGGCTCAGTGGTAGAGCACCTGCTTGGCATGCAGAAGGTCCCAGGTTCAGTCCCCGGCATCTCCAGATAAAAGGACCAGGCAGGAGGTGATGGGAAAGATTTCCACCTGAGACCCTGGAGAGCTGTAAAGGGGGGCTGTGGCTCAGTGGATGAGCCTCTGCTTGGCAGGCAGAAGGTCCCCGGTTCAACCCCTGGCATCTCCAGCTGAAAGAATCAGGTAACAGGTGATGGGAAGGACCTCCACCTGAAACCCTGGAGAGCAGCTGCCAGTCTGAGTAGACAATACTGACCTCAGTGGATCAAGGGCCACTTCATGTGTTCATCACTTGGGACAAGAGCTGATGAAGTGTTACTCAAAAGTCTAAGGGATGGCTGAGTGGCTGAAGGGGAGTTGACATTCAAGAGGGTATGGGGCTGTGGATCAGTGGTAGAGCACCTGCTTGGTATGCAGAAGGTCCCACATTCAATACCCAGCATCTCCAGCTGAACCGATCAACTAACAGGTGATGGGAAGGACCTCCACCTGAGACCCTTCCTGACAATATTGACCCTGAGACCCTGCATAAGGCCACTTCTTGTGTTACTGTGTGTTCTACTCCCGAGGAGCTTTGAGCATTCCCCAGTAAAGAGTCTGAAAACTCTGAGTCTCGTCTCCAAGTCTAGTCCTGCTCATGCTGTGATTTTCCTGCCGTATAACAGGGGCTTCACAGTTTGCTTCCTTCTGGGCTGAAGTGTTCACACAACGAACAAAGATCCAGCCAGCGTATTCTCCTGCCGAAGAATGGCTCCCATGTTCCCGGCCTGCTAATAATGAGCGCAAAGCCCCAGAAACAGATGTCTTTCCATGGCGGGAAGGGTGGTTTGCCAGACTTTTCCAGGGCTGTCTAGCATGTGCAGCGAAACGAATAGCTCACTAACTCTCTGGGACAAATACTGCAAATACCTTTAGCAGACCTGTTTTGGAGGCACAGCTTTCCAGGTTGGCCAAGAAATCTGCAGAGGACTGAGTGCGATGCTTGCATGCTCACGTTTCTCATAAACTTTTCTGCAGAAGCCTTCGGCCGAGGACTTGGCTGCCTTTGAAACGTCTTCATTGGGAACCTGCTCCAGTGGAAAGACAAGAATGAGCCCTGTGATATTGTTTCCGAGTACTGGCATTCGAACCCTGCCAAGATTCCAAGTGGCCTACCCAGTCTTTTTGGGGGGAGGAATGACAGAAATGAGCTGGAGAATTCCCAAGAGACTGAAAAATCCAGGCAAATTATGACGTAGTTTGGAAAGCAGCCGGAGCACCAGTGGGCATCAGATGGGGGCACGCACCTTAAGAGAATCGGCCGACTTTGTCCAGCCACATTTTGACAATGAGGAGGTCTCCAGGAGAGAACCTGGCCCTTTATTGCCAAGTCAGAGGGAAATCCTGCCCAGAGAGTCCACATGATGTTCATTAGAGACTCGGGGGCGGTAGGGGGGATGCTCGCACGGCTCAACTTAGCCTAATGCAGGAGTTACATCTGGATATCCGTCCCTCTGTTTCCTCCATTTTCTGATACTAAAATCAGAATGCTTGGCTTCAGGAGCTTACGATTTTTTTTCTCTATGGGGAAGAAGGAGGAGGAGGAGACTGGATTTCTACCCCACCCTTCACTACCCAAAGGAGTCTCCGAGCCGGCTTACAATCTCCTTTCCCTTCTCCTCCCCACAACAGACACCCTGTGAGCAGTGTTCCCTCTAAGCTGAGTTAGTGTGAGCTAGCTCAGTTTTTTAGCCTCCGGCTCACACGTTTTTGTCTTAGCTCAGGAAGGATGGCTCCAGGGCAAAGTAATTTATGCAGCGGCCGAATCGCTCGCTCACAACTTTAATGCCAGTAGCTCACAACTTTAATGCCAGTAGCTCACAAAGTGGAATTTTTGCTCACAAGACTCCACAGTTTACAGGGAGCATTGCCTGTGAGGTAGGTGGGGCTGAGAGAGCTCTTCTTCTTCTCCTCCTCCTTCTTCCTCCTCCTCCCTCTTCCAGGTGACAGTCCCTAGAGATTGCCTCGGAAGCAAATGATCCTCTGGGTGCCATGATCTCCTGTTGATGTGTTTTATAGCACCCACATCCTTCTTCCCCAAAGAATGACTCATCATGGCTTCCCCCGCCCCCGTCTCATTGGAGCAGGAGACACTCCGGAAGGCACCCCCTTTGCATCTTTGCAACCATTCCACAATGGCTGTCTCCTGTGTAGGAGAACACGTGGCTTGGAACTTCCCAGTGTTCTGATTGGCTTCAGCCCCCATGGCAGCCCTTTTGTGCTGGTGGAGCCCTAATTCCTAGAGTGTCCACAGGCACATAATGTTTGGGACCCCTGCTTTGAGCTCCCCAGTGGTCCTTTGGAAAACCAACGCCTTCTGATCGTTATTCAGAAGGAACCAATTGACCCCAATGGCCATTCTCTGCCATTCCTCCCAGCAGGCTTTGGGGAGGAGAGGGGCCTCAGTGGGGTTTGATGCCATAGAATCCAACCACCAAAGCAGCCATTTTCTCTAGGGCAACTGATCTCTGTAGTCTGGAGTTCAGTTGTAATGGCAGGAGATCTCCAGGCCCTACCTGGAGGCTGGGAACCCGACTGATGGCTCTGCTTTCTGACCGGCTGAATTCTCTAGAGAATGAGCACTGCAATAATGCAGACTGTGAATACTTTAGGATATGTTCAGTCAGTCAGTTCCCGCATCCTCAACAAGTTTTGGCAAAGTTTGTGTTGATACCGGGTGCACAGAGCCCCAGTCACCAAACAGGCAAAAGCCTCCAAAATCCACGGAAGGCACCAGCTCAGGTCAGCCACCCGGATACCCAGAGGGCTGCGTGAACAAGTCATCACAGGCCACTGCACTGTATATGTTTCCTAGACCGAAAGCATAAGTAAACCTTCTCAACTTGAACGCTGTGGTTGTGAGCCATTCAGTCGAGTCCGACTCTTGGCGATTCTCTGGGCCAGCTCTCTCCGCGTTTTCTGATCTTGCTCAAGCCAGTGTTGTCTTTTATGGTGTCTCGAACGTAGGTTGCTTTAAAAAAAACATATCACTGGAAGAAAGAAAAGCCAAAGTTCATTGCTACACAAACAGAACATCCTTTTCTGAAGCGCCGACCACGCCTCGATTTCTCCTGTATTTCAACGATTGCAGTCCTGACAATCCCAAGCACAGTTTGTGCCCTTTCCTTCTGCAATAAGGAATTAAACGTTCTTTTAATAAAACAAGATCTCTCTCCTAGGAAACGTTCCCAAAAAAGATTTCACGTGGATACAAAACTGGCCACTGTGTGGTTGCGATCGTGAAGGTTTTGTCTCCTGCTCCAGAGAAGCTGTCTGCCAAGCAGTTGTTTTGCTTCCCCCATTTGTCTGGTCTGGAGGAATGACTCTTTTGGTCAAACCTTCAGCTCCCCAGCTCTGCAGATGATTGAGTCCCAAATTCAAACAGTGCAGCCACCGAAATCCTGACGCTTACAGGAACATGCCAGCCCATCAGCTCATAAAGTCGCAGGACGTAAAGAGGCCACATTGTGGAATGCTTAGCTGAATGGGTTGGGAAGGAGATGAGAGACAGCTCTGCACAAGTTGAACAGTCACTTTGACTCTTCCAGAAGGGAACAAAGCAAAAGGAAATCGACAGCCTTGGCTTTAGAGTCTTCTTGGATAAACCCATCTCTGCCACTCTGTATGTAAGATTCAGGCGGGGTCGGCGTGTTGGTCTGAAGCAGCAGAACTGAGCAAAGTCTGAGTCCAGTGGCACCTTTAAGACCAACAAAGTTTCATTCACGATATAAGCTTTTCTGTGCAAGCACACGAAAGCTAATAGTGTGAATAAAACTCTGTTGATTGATTTGATTTGTATCCTGCCCCTCCTGCCAACACAGGCTCAGGGCGGCTAACATAAAACATATTAGAACACCAAAACATAGATAAAACCACAACAATACAATTATAAAGCACAGCGTAAAGTGCTAGTGCTGTTCGTTGACAATGGCGGGCATTAGCAGCGTCTAACTCTGACATGTCAATGATTATGGTAATTTGGGTCTAACATCGACATGTTACTGATGAAGTTATTCTGGGGCCAGGGTCTCGATTTATTAGGACGGCTCCCTACTCGACGGCCTGGTGGAAGACCTCCATCTTGCAGGCCCTGTGGAACTATAAAAGGTCCTCCAGGGCCCTGATGTCGTCCGGGAGCTCATTCCACCAGTGCGGAGCCACCACTGAGAAGGCCCTGGCCCTCGTCAAAGCTTCTCTAGGACCCGGAAGGGCCAGCAGATTTTGGGACCCTGATCTTAGTGCTCTCTGGGGAGCCACTGGACTCAAACTTTCCTCTGTATGTAAGACAGATATGGATGCTCCGGACAGACCCAAACCTAGGAAGGTGTAAAAGCAGAATCAAGCCAGGAGACCCCAGATGCAGAACTAGGTCAGGCAAGGGCAGGGATACACAGACTGGATTGGCTTGGAACGCAGGGAGCGGCCTTAAGGCGGAGTCAAACCATCACAGTCAGCACTGTCTGCTCTGATTGGTGGCGGCTCTCCAGGGTCTCAGGCGGAGGTCTTTCCCATCACCTCCTGCCTGGTCCTTTCAACTGGAGATGCCGGGGATTGAACCTGGGACCTCCTGCATGCCAAGCAGAGACTCTGCCACTGAGCCATAGCCCCTCTTTGTAGCTCTCCAGGGTCTCAGGCGGAGGTCTTTCCCATCACCTCCTGCCTGGTCCTTTTAACTGGAGATGCCGGGGATTGAACCTGGGACCTCCTGCATGCCAAGCAGAGACTCTGCCACTGAGCCATAGCCCCTCTTTGTAGCTCTCCAGGGTCTCAGGCGGAGGTCTTTCCCATCACCTCCTGCCTGGTCCTTTTAACTGGAGATGCCGGGGATTGAACCTGGGACCTCCTGCATGCCAAGCAGAGACTCTGCCACTGAGCCATAGCCCCTCTTTGTAGCTCTCCAGGGTCTCAGGCGGAGGTCTTTCCCATCACCTTCTACCTGATCCTTTTATCTGGAGATGCCGGGGATTGAACCTGGGACCTCCTGCATGCCAAGCAGAGGCTCTGCCACTGAGCCACAGTTCCTCTTTACAGCTCTCCAGGGTCTCAGGTGGAGGTCTCTCCCATCACCTTCTACCTGATCCTTTTATCTGGAGATGCCGGGGATTGAACCTGGGACCTTCTGCATGCCAAGCAGAGGCTCTGCCACTGAGCCACAGCCCCTCTTTATAGCTCTCCAGGGTCTCAGGCGGAGGTCTTTTCCATCACCTTCTACCTGATCCTTTTATCTGGAGATGCCGGGGATTGAACCTGGGACCTCCTGCATGCCAAGCAGAGGCCCTGCCACTGAGCCATAGCCCAGGGTCTCAGGCGGAGGTCTTTCCCATCACCTTCTACCTGGTCCTTTTATCTGGAGATGCCGGGGATTGAACCTGGGACCTTCTGCATGCCAAGCAGAGGCTCTGCCACTGAGCCACAGCCCCTCTTTATAGCTCTCCAGGGTCTCAGGCGGAGGTCTTTTCCATCACCTTCTACCTGATCCTTTTATCTGGAGATGCCGGGGATTGAACCTGGGACCTTCTGCATGCCAAGCAGAGGCTCTGCCACTGAGCCACAGCCCCTCTTTATAGCTCTCCAGGGTCTCAGGCGGAGGTCTTTTCCATCACCTTCTACCTGATCCTTTTATCTGGAGATGCCGGGGATTGAACCTGGGACCTTCTGCATGCCAAGCAGAGGCTCTGCCACTGCTTGGTTTTGCACCATGGATGGGTGAGAACCTCACATCCACAATGTGTCTGATGAGACGACCAGTACTTTCCCCTGTAGAATTGTCACCTTCAAGGCCTGTCGGCTGCTTAGGCTGGTGCTGTGAATGTCTTCATAGAGTTGGAGGGGACCGGGGAGATCACGAGTCTGATCCCCTAATCAATGCAGGAGTATTCAGCTACAGCACCTGGAGACACATATATATATATCTATTGCATTTGTGCGTGTGTGTGTGTGTGTGTAGCCGTACCTGGATGCCATGGCGACCTCTGGCAACTCCTACTGGGGCATGGAGGATGTTCAGAGAAGTGGCTGGATCGCCTGCCTCTGCCTCCCAGCCCTGGTATTCTTTGGAGGTCTCCCATCCAAATACTTGCCAGGTCTGCCCTGCTTGGCTTCCGAGATCTGACGAGAGCGGGCTGAACTGGGCTATCCCGGTCAGGGCTGACGTATATTTTTAAAGAACAAGGCTGTGAGATAATGGAACGGTTCCAGAGGATGCAAGGGTATGATTATGGCTGCCAACGTCCAGGTGGCAACTGGAGATCTCCTGCTATCACAATTGATCTTTAGGTGTCCAAGATGATTTCCCCTGGAGAAAACAACTGCTTTGGAGGGTGGGCTTTATGAGATTGTACCCTGCTGAGGTCCCTCCCCTCCCCAAACCCTGCCCTCCCCAGGCTCCACCCCCCCAAATCTCCAAGTATTTTGCAACCCAAAGGTGGCATCCCTAGGAACGTTCCTTCGTCACAACATGCTCTGACTCCCTTCTTTGCAATATCCCTCCCACCTTCTGCCTGGGATCTAAGGGCTCAGGGGTCTCCGTTCCTGCTTGTTGTCTGATGAAGGGAGCTTTGACTCTCAAGCGTGTGTACCTTGGAAATCTGGTTGGTGGCTCAGAGGTTAAGATGCTGAGCTGCAGACCGGAAGGTCGGTAGCTTGGCAGTTCAAGACCCGAGTGCCGCATGACAGAGTGAGCTCCCGTCTCTGGCCCCAGCTCCTGCCAACCTAGCAGTTTGAAAGCGAGAAGTTGCAAGTAGATAAAAAGGTACCACTTTGGTGGGAAGGGAACAGCATTCTTTGTGCCTCGGCGTCTAGTCATGCCAGCCACCTGACCACGGAAATAGTCTTCAGACAGCGCTGGCTCTTCGGCTTGGAAACGGAGATGAGCACCGCATCCCTAGAGTTGGATTCGACTGGCTTTCAAGCAAGGGAAAACTTTACTTTTATACTTGAATCTAGCATGTCCATTTTGAAAGAGCATCAGCACTTTGCCAGACTGGGCCTCCTCCTCCTGTTCCTCTTCATCCCCTGGATGACTTTCCACGTCCCGAGCAATATTCCTTTCGTTGAGCGAGGGGAGCGGATCCTGCGTCCTGCCTTCTCCTCACACCTGAAAGCCATTTAGGAGAGCTCTAAATTATGGTGCTTTAGGCCGCATGAACTCATTGGGGTCTGCTGGAAACATTAAGTTGGGGCAAGGAGATCAGTCTCCTGACTGTAGTGTTTGGCAGCCTGTCCTGGGTACGCATTATTTGATCTGCACGGAGGGTTGTTTTTTTTTCCCCTACGGGAAAGAATCTTTGACAGCTTCTTTTGCAGTCCCAGACCTGGAGCGCCTTCTTTATTGGCATGGAAGGGGGGGGGGGTCCTCTGCAGTGAGCTGCTGATTTCAGAGGCGGCAAGGCTTCATCTCGCAGGAGAAGAATGGAGCAGGGGGTGATTTGTGTTGGCTCGCAGCCCGATGAGCTCAGCCTCGAAGCCACATTGAATCCCTTCTGGATCTGGGGTGCAGAATCCAGATGCTGGCCACTGGGACAGATGCGGAGGCAAACTACAAGCGCCCCCTTGTGGGGAAGAGTGCAAAAGGCTTCCCTCTTCCTGAAAAGATGCCTATCAAATCCCAATTTAACAACTGTGAAACAAACCTATACTTTTACTGAGCAGCATCAGGAATGGAGTTCTGAATGCAAGCAAGATGAAGGCTGTTGCCAACTCTCATGTTCAAGTCAGGAGAAAGAGATGATGATGATGATCATCATCATCACTATATCACTATTTTTATTTTAATTTATTAATCACCCTATCTCATCTTACATTGGGCTCTGGGCAATGTACAAGGGATAGGTAAAGGTAAAGGTTTCCCTTGCTCGAAAGCTAGTCGAATCTGACTCTAGGGGGTGGTGCTCATCTCCGTTTCCAAGCCGAAGAACCAGCGCTGTCCAAAGACTTTTTCCATGGTCATGTGGCCGGCATGACAAGCCGCCGAGGCACACGGAATGCTCTTACCTTCCCACTGAAGCAGTACCTATTTCTCTACTTGCAATTTCTTGCTTTGGAACTGTTAGTTTGGCAGCAGCTGGGGCCAGAGACGGGAGCTCACTCCATCACGCGGCACTCAGGCCTCGAACTGCCGAGCTACAGACCTTCCGGTCTGCAGCTCAGCGTCTTAACCTCTGTGCCACCATGGCCACCTTACAAGGGATATAATGCCATAAAACAAAGATACAAATTTTAAAATTGGGTTTCTTGATTTTAAGATTGGGTTTCTAGATACTCTCAATGACTGTGGCATGGAACAGATGGTCACAGAACCTAACAGGAGGAGGCGATCCTGGACTTGTTCCTAAGTAATGCTCAGAACCTAGTGAGAGATGTGAACATGGTAGCACCAGCTGGGAACAGTGACCATATAATGCTATTAAGTTTAGCATTTATGTAAACAGGGGCTGCAATCACACACATGAAATAATCCACTTTCAATTCACTTTCCAACTAGATTTTGCCAGTTCACACAGTAAAATCCAGTTGGAAAGTGCATTTAAAGTGTATTGAAAATGGATTATTTTGGCATAAAGACTGCAGCATGGAATTCTCTGCATCTCAATGGGAAACTATATGGGCCTCCCCAATACTTCACAGTAAGATAATAAATATTCAAATTCAACACTTTAAACTAATAACACGTTGGTATCTCACTCCTGACCTGCTCTTTAAATGCAAACACAAGTCAACTCCGCTATGTTGGAAAAATTGTCATCAAAAAGAGTCATTAGTCCACTGCTGGTGGGCTTGCCCCGAAATTAACAAGTTTTGGCGTGAGGTGATATCCGAAATCCAAAACATTACTGGAGTCACGGTCCCCAATACCCCTGAATCGGTTTTACTGCATAACTGGCCTAATTTGGCTCTCACAAAACAGAAACTTGAAACCGTTTCTTTACTGTTCGTGGCTGCCAAAATTTGATTGCCTTACAGTGGAAATTACCACAAACTCCTACCCTATCTCAATGGGTTTCAAAAATATGGGACATTATAGTTTCCGATAAACTGGCGACTCAACTTGCACTTTCTGATAACCCTAGGTTAATAATTTCTTGGAGAAATGGTTTGGATATTTCAATTATATCTGAACATCCCAATCAAAAGCCTACTTAATTCCCCATAAATACAAAGACTTTGTATTTTATTAATCCCATGTATACAGTTCTTATTGGACTTTACCGTTCTTATTGGTGAGAGGTATTGTTCTGTTTTTGTTGTTTATTTTGTATTGGTGAATTTAGATTTATTGTTAGACTAAGCAAGTTCTCAAGTTAAACTTATGTGTATTTTATTATATAGATTTATATAACATTGTACTATATTATATATTTATCGAACAGCACTATATTTACTGTGCTTGTTTGTGTTAGTGTTGAAAATAAAAATGGTTAATTGCAAAAAAAGAAAATGGATTATTTAAGTGTATGTGATCACAGCCAGGGAGTTGCTCAAAAAGACCCAACACAACCACATTTAACTTTAGGCTGATTTTACACCTCCCCTCTAAAGTAGTTTGACTGCTGTCTTTTCCTGTGCTGATTTCACAGTGGTGTGAAATTTCACTCCAGGGGGTTTAAGTGCACTATTAGAAGGGGTAACTTCTCTCCAGTGAGGGGGATTGTGAAGAAGAAACTGAAAGCAAAGGTAAGGAGGGTCAGACCCCTTCAGGAAACTTGGAGACTACTTAAAACTATGATCCTAGAAGCTCAGAAAAATGTATACCGCAAGGTAGCAAAGGTACAAATAGGTCTAAAAAGGCCTGCATGGTTAACAAACCAAGTAATGGAAGCAGTAAAAGGTAAGACGGGTACAGTTTGGTGTAGTGGTTAAGAGTGGAGGACTCTTATCTCGGAGAACTGGGTTTGATTCCCCATGCCTCCACATGCAGCTGCTGGGTGACCTTGGGCAAGCCACAGCGCTCTCTGAGCTGTTTTCTCAAGAGCAGTTCTCTCAGAGCTGTTCTCTCAGCCCCACCAACCTCACAGGGTGTCTGTTGTGGGGAGAGGAAGGGGAAGGAGATTGGAAGCTGCTCTGAGACTCCGAGTGAAGGGCGGGGTATAAATCCAATCACTTACCTTCTTCATCCTGGTTGTTAAGGTGGCGGCTGGAGGTCAGCTGGCAAAGGGGCTCTGCACCCAGGTTCCTCTGTGAGAGAGAGTTGCAGCAGGGGAAGTTGGGGGGGGGATCCCTCTCTTTTGCTTACCTGTGTAGGGTACTTTACCCTGGAATCCCCACTTGGAGGGGCAGAAGTTTCAGTCTGCTGTTTTTGTTTCTCACTTCAATCTCTCTCCCTTGCAGCCGGGAATTAACTGCCCAAAATGACTAGGGAGTTGAAGCCCCTCAACTTAGAATACATGGTATGTTCTATATTTTGAGACTGAGGTCCAATTTCATTTATTGTCCACTTTTCTCACACAGACTCTAGGCCGACAATGAAGAGGGATGATCGACCAGGTGGGGACATTCAGCAAAGCAGTACAATAGGATGAGGGTCGTAGAACCAACCAGAAGTTTTTTAAAAAGAACTGAAGCAAAGCATAAGTATTAATTAAGGAGCAATGCAAAAATTACATGGTAGGATCCTCATTTCAGCAAGCTCTACACAGTCAGAAGAAGAAGAGAGTAGATTTATACCCCGCCCTTCTCTCAGAGTCTCAAGGATCTCCTTTCCCTTCCCCTCCCCACAACAGACATCCTGTGAGGCAGGTGGGGCTGAGAGAGCTCTTTCCAGAACTGTCCTTGAGAGAACAGCCCTGACAGAACAGTGACCATAATGTTACTGAGTACAACATTTGTATAAATAGGGAGTTGCCCCAAAAAAACTGACACAACCACTTTTAACTTTAAAAGGGGTAACTTCTCTTATATGAGGGGACATGTGAGGAGAAAACTGAAAGGAAAATTAGAAAGGGTCAAAACCACTGGGGAAGCTTGGAGACTATTTAAAATTACAATCCTAGAGGCTCAGAGAAAATATATACTGTGGGTTAGGAAAGGCACAAATAGGTATAGAAAAAAGCCTGCATGGTTAACAAACAAAGTAATGGAAGCTGTAAAAGGGAAGAAGGATTCCTTTAAGCAGTGGAAAGCTAGTCTCAGTGAGGCTGATAAAAGGGAACACAGGCTGTGGCAAATAAAATGCAAGTCTGTGATCAGGCAGGCAAAAAGGGAATATGAGGAGCATATCGCAAAAAACATAAAGACCAACAATAAAACTTTCTTCAAATACATTAGAAGTAGGAAACCAGTCAGGGAAATGGTGGGGCCCTTGGATGACCATGGAGTAAAAGGTGTAGTGAAGGATGATAGGGAAATGGCTGAGAAGCTAAATGCATTTTTTGCCTTTGTCTTCACTGTGGAAGATGAGAAGTGCCTGCCCATTCCAGAACCACTGATTTCGGAAGGGGTGTTGAAAGACCTGAGTCAGATTGAGGTGACAAGAGAGGAGGTCCTACGTCTGATAAACAACTTAAAAATGAATAAATCACCGGGCCCGGATAGCATACATCCGAGAGTTCTGAAAGAACTCAAATGTGAACTTGTGGATCTCCTGACAAAAATATGTAACCTTTCCTTAAAATCTGCCTCCATTCCTGAGGACTGGAAGGTAGCGAATGTCACTACTGTCTTTAAAAAGGGTTCCAGAGGAGATCCGGGAAATTACAGGCCAGTCAGTCTGACGTCGATACTGGGTAAGTTGGTGGAAACTGTTATTAAAGAAAAAATTAGTAGGCACATTAATGAATAAAATCTACTGAGGAAGACTCAGCATGGGTTCTGTAAGGGAAGATCTTGTCTCACTAACCTGTTAGTGTTCTTTGAGGAAGTAAACAAACATGTGGACAAGGGGGACCCAATAGATGTTGTTTACCTTGACTTTCAGAAAACTTTTGATAAAGTTCCTCATCAAAGGCTCCTAAGTAAGCTCAATAGTCATGGAATAAAAGGACAAGTCCTTTTGTGGATCAAAAACTGGTTAATTAAAAGGAAACAGAGAGTGAGTATTAATGGGCAATTTTCTCAGTGGAGGGAGGTAAGCAGTGGGGTACTGCAGGGATCAGTACTTGGTCCGATGCTTTTTTAACTTGTTCATTAATGATTTGGAGTTGGGAGTAAGCAATGAAGTGGCTAAATTTGCAGATGACATGAAGTCATTCAGGGTGGTGAGAACCAGGGAGGATTGTGAGGCACTCCAAATGGATCTGTTGAGGATGGGCGAGTGGGCATCAACATGGCAAATGAGGTTTAATGTGGCCAAGTGCAAAGTGATGCACATTGGAACCAAAAATCCTAACTATAAATTCACGTTGATGGGGTCCTAGCTGGTGGAGACTGACCAAGAGAGAGATCTTGGAGTCGTAGTAGATAACTCAATGGAAATCTTGAGACAGTGTGCAACTGCAATGGAAAAGGCCAACGCTATGCTGGGGGTTATTAGGAAGGGAATAGAAAACAAATCAGCCAGTATCATAATGCCCCTGTATAAATCAATGGTGCAACCTCATTTGGAGTACTGTGTACAGTTCTGGTCACCTCACCTCAAAAAGGATATTATAGCTTTGGAAAAAATGCAGAAAAGGGCAACTAAAATGATAAAAGGGTTGGAACACTTTCCCTATGAAGAAAGGTTGAAGTGCTTGAGGCTCTTTAGCTTGGAGAAACGATGGCTGAGGGATGACATGATCGAGGTTTATAAGATTAGCGTGGGATAGAGCAGGTAGAGAAAGAAGTCCTTTTCTCCCTTTCTCACAATACAAGAACTCATGGGCACTCCATGAAACTGCCGAGCGGTCGGGTTAGAACAGATAAAAGGAAGGACTTCTTCACCCAAAGAGTGATTAACACTTGGAATTCACTGCCACAGGAGGTGGTGGCGGCTACAAGCATGGACGGCTTCAAGAGGGAATTAGATAAACATACGGAGCAGAAGTGTATCAGTGACTATTAGCCATAAAGTATAGATAGGAACTCTCTGTCTGGGGCAAGTGATGCTCTGTATTCTTGGTGCTTGAGGTGGCAACAGTGGGAGGGCTTCTCGTGTCCTGGCCCCACTGCTGGACCTCCTGAGGGCACCTGGTGTTTTTGGCCACTGTGTGACACAGAGTGTTGGACTGGATGGGCCACTCGGCCTGATCCAACATTGGCTTCTCTTATGTTCTTCTGTTCTTATGTTCCCAGAGGGCCGCTAACCCGCCATACCCCAAAGGGCCTGCCAGAGCTTCAGGGGTTGCTTGGCTCAGACCCAGCCAGCGGCAATGACTTGTGGGTGTCTCCTCCAATGTGGCTGGTGGGTGGTGTCCAGGTCTGGCTCCGTTGTCCTTGAACAGGGGGTTCCCAGCAGATAACTCCTGTTGCCAGCTGCTCTGCCAAGCCACCTCCTGTTCCACAAAGCAACTGAATGGTCGTGCAGCCTGGGTAGCTGGGGGAATGGGTTGGGCGGGGGGATCGGCACTATGTTTTCCCTGCTCTGAAAATGGCGTCTCCCTGTGAGCAGAAGCAAAGGTGTCGGGATTACCCCTCAGCAAGCGGGTAACGGCTGTGTTGAGCCTACACGTCCCGCTGGAAACAGAGATGCTCTGGAAAAGATCCCCATTGTCTTTCTTCCTTCCAAAGCCGCTCTGGAGTCATATGAATGGAATCGTGTTTTTTGCCTGTCGCTGTCTGCCTGTGCTCACGCGGGCCTCCTCCCCAATGTGTGTGCCAGATGACTGGGCTGAATTCAAAGAGGAGCTTCGAACATCTCATCAAGATGGGAAAATATCCAGCCGCTACACCCCCTTCGATTGCCCATCCGGCTCTAGGAAGTGCGGGGAGGGGCAATAATTGATTCAACTTCTGATTTCAAGAATGCAACAGATTATTCTGTTATTGCAGGCGATAAATCAGGGTTTGCTTTGATTCCATGATGACGTATTGTATTAACTTTTCAGAAAAGATGGCAGGACATTAAATTAGTCCCTCCAGTAGGAAAGAGGCTAGCTCTTGTCTGTCTTCGATCCATCTAACATCTGGTAATCTGGTTATAACACCAGAGCCTTCCCTGGTAGCTTGCCCCCGCTATTGTTGTATTGACGGACTCCTGCCACAAAAATATTGGATATGACAATATTGGAACATATTCGCCACTGCACAGGAAAATTATGAATGTATAGCACTTTAGATTTTATGTTGGTTTTAAACTGTTTTAAAAATTTGATGTAAGCCGCCCTGAGCCTGCTTACATACATCCACCCACCCACCCACCCCCATTAAATATTTGTGCTCTTGAGACGCCAGAGCAACCAGCTCCAGAGTTAAGAAGAGTTTTCTTCTTCAAAATTGTGCTAAAGGATTTGCTATCAGTCTTCTCTTAGTTGCTAATAACTTGCGTAGCCTCCTGTAACTTCACCCCCTCTGAGTGAACCAGTTACTCTTTTTATTAGATCCTGATTTAAAACTGCCCCCCACTTTCTGTTGTGAATGCAGAAGCATCAACTTAATGGCTGTACACTCCAATACATCTGATGAAGTGAGCTCTGGCTCATGAAAGTTTATGCTGGTGAAGAGTACTGGACTCAGGAGACCAAGAACGGTGAAATCATGAAGCCTTTATTGAGTGATTCAGCATGCCCAGTAGATGGTCAGAACAAGCATGCTTCCAGGGCTCCAGGGCCCTCATTATATGCTGGCCGGAGCCACACCTCCGGCCGCACCCAAAAGACCTGACAGGGACTTAACATATGCACACGTTTGTCATAGGTTCCCTGGAGAAGCCTTTGGCCACATTGGCTCCCCAGGGAGAACCTAGGTCCCACATTGGTGGAGGCTTTCAATCCGGATGTCTATTGTTCCTCCAGATTCAAGCTCCCCTCTCTGCCTGATCATGTGCTCTGGCCATGCGGCGGGCGCCATTACCTGGGAGCACATGGCAGGCTGGTTGCTACACAGAGCATACTACATTACAGCTGGAATAAATTTTGTTAGTCTCTGGGTGTGTTCAGATGGCTCTTCTGGTGGATTTAAAGTGCATGTCCAGACCTCAACATCTGGGAATTGTGCTGCTTTCATTAGTAGCCTGTCGATCCCCGTCAGGGATCCATACTTAAAAGATAGTGCTTAAAGTCCGGTCTAAAGCTGGCCGACGGGCCAATGCTGGACTTTCCACAGTCAGGTCGTACCTCCAGTGTGCAATCAGCCCGTAGGGATGGTCTCCAGTCCATCCTGAATGGCCATTTTTAAAAACTCTTAGCGATGCGCACATAACCGCTTAAACATGTGACATCAGCAGACAGTGAGGCACATATGCAGATAAGCACATAGGCACATATGCGCATGCACAGACAGGATTTAAAAAAATAAAAGCCGACCGTACGGCTTCTAAAGGTGGATGCCTGTCTAGACAATCCACCATGGAGTCACACGCAGTAAAGCGATTCATGGGCGATCTGTCTGGTCGTGCAATGCTGGATCAAAAAGATCGAGCTCAAATTACAGCCGGGCCAGTGGTGGGATTAGCTGCCCATCTGAACGCACCCTGAAATGGACTGACTTTTAGAACAGAATTTAATACTTAGAAAATGTCATTAAATGGCGGGGGTCTACAGAACCACTGCAAAAGATTTGGGGTGATTTCTCTTTGCAGGGAAGACCCCCCCCCCCTCACCCAGTACGCCTACTCCATGCCACAATCTGCTCTGGAGACCCTCCATTTCAAAGGCGGGTTGCCACAGGCCACAAGAGCAGGCTACTTGGGAAGCCCCCAGAGAGCCCATTTGGGGTAGTGGTTAGGAGCGCAGACTCTAATCTGGGAGAACCGGGTTTGATTCCTCACTCCTCCTCCTCGTGCAGCTGCTGGAGTGACCTTGGGTCAGTCACAAGTTCTCTCAGAGCTGTTCTCTCAGGAGCAGTCCTCGAAAGAGCTCTCTCAGCCCCACTTATCTCAGAGGGTGTCTGTTGCAGGGAGGGGAAGGGAAAGGAAATTGTAAGCCGCTCCGAGGGAAGGGCAGGGTATAACTCCAATCTCCTCCCCCTCCTCCTCCTTCACTAATCCATTTAATATCCTGCCTTTCACTCTAGTGGGGACCCAAAGTGGCTGACATGATTCTCCTCACCTCCATTTTATCCTCACAACAGCCCCGCCAGGTAGGCCAGGCTGAGACAGTGTGCCTGTCCCAAGGTCACCCAGCAACCCTCCACGGCAGAGTGGGGATCTGAACCCAGGTTCTCCCACCGGGGAGGAAGGCAGGCTAGACATAAAATAAATACACAAGCTGGCACTTTCAAGAATACAAGGGGGGCCTTTAAAGGATTCATCAACCCCCCCCCTTTTAAATTCTAATAACAGGATGGGAAGCCCAGTTTTGATTAGTGACACTGAACAGGGCTGGAAGGGTTAAATCCCCTCCCCCCTTCCTGTGGGGCCTTGATCCACGTCAGGGCTGCACACGTGCACAATTTGCCTTTTATAGATGGAGCAGAAGAGAAGAGATTGGATTTATACCCCGCCCTTCACTACTTGAAGGAGTCTCAGAGCGGTTTACAAGCTCCTTTCCCTTTCCCTCCCCACAACAGACACCCTGGGAGGTAGGTGGGGCTGAGAGAGCTCTGACAGAACTATGGCTTGCCCAAGGTCATCCAGCAGCTGCATTTGGAGGAGTGGGGAATCAAACCCGTTTCTCCCAGATTAGAATCCACATACTTAACCACTACACCAAACTGGCTCTCCAGTAAAGTTTAAAATGAGCCCGATTGCGGGGAGGGTGGGGTAGAAATGTGAAAAATAAAATAAAATAAATAATTCTGGATAAAAGTTTTTATGAGCATGCACACAAAAGCTTACGCCCAGAATTAAACTTTGTTGGTCTTAAAAGTGCCACTGGACTCAAACTTTGATATACTGAAAGACTGATTTACCCAACCAGACTCACCCTTCAAATCTTGTGCATCGTTTGTCCACTAGAGGGTGCCCTTGCCCTCTCAAGGATTGAGAAATGGAGCTGGGCGCTCTTCCCATTTGGCCAGAGGGGAAGCCTTTTGGAGGGATGCGGAGCAGCCAGGGCAGTGAATGTGTCTTACCACTTGCCCCAGCTAGAGTGACCCATTTCTGTGCTGCATGAAAGCTGCGCCAGTCGTCATAAACTTTACCTGTTTGGGCAGACTTACCCGAGGTTTCCCTTCTGCCAGCCACCTCGGGTTGGGAAATACCTGGAGATTTGGGGGTGGGCCCTGAGAAGGGCAGGTTTGGGGAAGGGGAGGGTCTTCGATGGGGTACAGCACCACAAAGGCCACCCCCCAGAGCAGCCATCTTCTCCAGGGGAACTGATCGCAAAAGGACCGCAGTGCTTAACCAAAGGTCAAAGCCGTGGTGTTTCCAGTAGTGATGTATGGCTGCGGGAGTTGGACCGTAAGGAAGGCCGAGCGCTGAAGAATAGATGCTTTCGAATTGTGGTGCTGGAGAAGACTCTTGAGAGTCCCGTGGACTGCAAGGAGATCGAATCAGTCAATCCTAAAAGAAATCAACCCTGACTGTTCCCTGGAAGGCCAGATCCTGAAGCTGAAGCTCCAATACTTTGGCCACTATTATGTACTGGGTTCTAGGCACTGAAGAGGTGGACGACGACGTAGCGAACAGCTAGTTTATCAGTACACAACTTGAGCATGCAAAGCAGCTGTGAGGGCCAACTATATACAGTCCCTAGACTACACCCAAAGTCCTATTGGAGGTTTGAATTTCCCGCCAGAGTTCTTATTGGAGGACTAGTGTGGGTCTAGGATCCTTGGCTCCTGTTGGTTTCAGGAGCCAAGCTCAAGCATTAAGTCACTGCTGCCATGTGGCCATCAGCGGACATAACACCCCTCCCCCATAGTTCGTGCCCACTTATGCAACATAGTCCTGTAAGTAGGTTGGGGTCTGCGCGTCCTCTGGGAGTGCCTCGGTGCAGGCAGCTGCCTCCGTGACTCTTTCCGGCGGACCTGGCGGACCCTCCGCCTGTGGAGTCGGGAGGTCCTCGGCTGGCGCAGGGCTGGAGACCGTTGCTTCTGCAGGCGGGTCAACTTCGGGCCCTGGAGCTGGCTCTCCTGGTACTTCGGGTCCAGGGTCACCATTGCAGAGTTCGGAGGCTGGATTGTCGGTTGCTGCAGGAAGCAGGCGCCTTCGTATTTGGTTGAGGTGTCTTTGCAGGACCTGGCCATCCTCCGTGGAGACCTCATAGGACACGGGTCCTGTTGTCCAAATTATCCTCCCTGTGAGCCATGGAGAGCCCCTGCCGAAGTTGCAGTCATATACAGGGTCATTGGGGAAGAACCCCCTGGGCACATTCTGTTGCTCCACTTGGTTGCGTGACTCCAGGACTTGGTCTAGGTGTAGTCTGTCTAGATACATGGCAGGCCGCCTACCCATTAGGAGCTCGGCTGGGCAGTGCCTGCTGACCGAGTTGGGAGTGGTGTGTTGTGCCAAGAGAAAGCAGGCGATGTGGGCTTCCCAGTCGCCCTCCATGAGTCGTGTTAAGGCTTCCTTGATGGTCCTCACCATTTGCTCCGCTTGTTCATTGGTAGTGGGGTGGAAAGGGGCAGACCTTAAGAGGTGGGGGCGCTTAAGAATTCCCAGAATTCTTCAGAGGTGAAGGCTGTCCCATTGTCCAAGACGATCGTGTCCGGCAGGCCATGTATCACAAAGATCCAGCTTAGCCCCCGGATTGTGGCCTTGGAAGACGTGGTCGAGATGGGGCTGATCTCTAACCATTTGGAGTATGAGTCCACAGTTATGAGAAAGAGCAGACCATGAAATGGGTCCACAAAATCTATATGTAGTCTAGACCACGGCTTGTGGGTGGACTCCCATGCTTGAGTTGGTGCACTGGGGAGGTTTGGCCGGGTCTCCTGGCACTGGCTGCATGCTTGACCCATGTTTCAATTCCAGTGTCAATTCCCGGCCACCACACGTAGCTCTGGGTGAGGGCCTTCATTCAAACTACCCCTGGATGGGCCTTGTGCAAGGCTTTGAGGACGCCCTTCTGTAGGGGCCCGGGGACCACTACTCTGTCTCCCCATAGTACGCACCCCTTGTGGGTGGAGAGTTCATCTCTTCGGGCCAAGTAGGGCGTAAATTCCAGGCCTGCTGTGGCTGCAGGCCACTCCCTCAACACCCAGCCCAGCACCCGGGAGAGGACAGGGTCCTGGGCCAAGCGGTGCATGACGTCTGCCACCTGGAGAGGGGTGTCCAGGAGTTCCTCCACCTGGAGGATGTGGTGTGCGGGGGCAGGATCCTCCTCAATGGCGGGCAACAGGAGGTGGCTAAGGATGTCTGCTTGGCCGATTGCCTTCCCCGGATGCTGTTGCAGGGAGTAGTCATATCCCGAAAAGAATATAGACCAATGGAGGACCCACAGTGAGAGTACTTGCGGCGTCTGTTGATCCACTGCGAAGAGGCCCAGGAGGGGGCGATGGTCTGTCACAATGGTGAAAGGGCGGCCGAAGACGAAGTCGTGGAACTTCTTCACACCGGCCACAATTGCCAACTCCTCCCTGTTGATTTGCGCATAGTTGCACTCTGCGGAAGACAAGGTCCACAAGTAATAGGCCACCAGGACCTCTCGACCATCTGGGAGCTGGTGCACGACCATGGCGCCCACACCGTATGGGGAAGTGTCACAGGTCAGCACTACGGGCAGAGTCTCATCAAAGTGTGCGAGCACTTTGTTTGAAATTAGGAGCGCCTTCACCCCTTTGAACGCTCGGTTGAACGCTCGGGTCCAGGGGGCCTGCTTGTCAAGCAGGCGATGCAGGGATTTGGCTACCGCCACCTTGTGGGGAAGGAAGGCATGGTAAAAGTTCAATAGTCCGAGGAAGGCCTGCAGTTCCGCCTTGGACTTGGGCGGAGGTGCCTCGACAATGGCCTTAATTTTGTCTCTGGCTGGGTGAAGGCCGTCCGCATCGACCGTGAAGCCCAAGAAATCGACGGACGGGACTCCAAGGAGGCACTTTTCCCGCTTCACTTTGAGGCCGGCCGCGTAGAAGGACTGCGCGCAAGCAGGAGGTGAAGTCATCCGGTGTAGCGGCAGCGATCAACACATCGTCGAAAAACGGTGTGATGCCGAGGATCTCTTTAAGGAGAGAACCCATCAAGTTCTGGTATAGACCCGGTGCAACCTTCACCCCAAATTGCAGTGTCTTAACCTTAAAAGCTCCCCTGTGGGTGACTATGGACTTCGCGGCCGCGGTGGTCTTGTCCACGGGGAACTGTTGGTAAGCCTGGGCGAGATCTAATTTTCCAAAGATCTTCACCCCTGCCAATGTAGCCAGAACGTGGCTTACAACCGGGACCGGATAAGCGTGATCCTGGAGGGCCCAGTTCAGAGTACATTTATAGTCCACACAGATGCGGACCTCCCCATTGGGCTTTACGGGCGTGACGATGGGGGTCTCTCAAGGTGTGTGTGAGATGGGTTCCAGGACCCCTTGGGCCACAAGGCAGTCCAGTTCTGCATCTGTTTTGTGACGCATGGTGAAAGGGATCTTTCTGGACCACATACGGATGGGCGCTACCTGTGGGTCAAGTTGCAGGGATGCCAGGGGGCCTGTATAATGTCCCAGGGTCCCATCGAAGATGGACAGAAACTCGCTGCACACTTTGCTAAAGTCCCTAGTGCAGCTGTGGATCCCCTCGACCAAGATCCCCAAGGGGCTGAACCATGCGCGGCCCAGCAGGCTACAAAAATTGCCTGCAACGACTAGTAAGTCCAGGTTCGGGACTTGTGCTGGACTTTAAAACTCCCTACGCCCCGTGTTGACACCTGGTTACACTGGAAGTCCCTCAAGGTAACCAGGGCTGGGTGTAAGTGGGGGCCCCCATGTGGACAGAGTCTTTTCAGGGTCTCCTCCAATATTATGGAGTAGGCAGACCCAGAGTCCAATTCCATGGTGCAAGGGGACCCTTCTATCTTAACCGTGATCTGAATCTTAGGGGCGGATGCTGGGCAGTACCTGTTCTTCTGCAAGCTGGTAGAGGTCGTCCGATGTCTTGTCCTCCTCCCGCAGTGTCATGGCGGCCCAGCGGCACTGGGGCATCTGCATCGATGGGGCTCAGGATCCCTTTGACCGGCAAGCCCTTGTAATGTGGCCGGAGCAGCCGCAGCTCCTGCAGGTCATGTCCCAGAACTGGCAAGTTTTTCTGTCATGCTGCTCCCCGCAGTTGGTGCAATCCTGTCTGGGCAAGTTTGTGGCTCGAATGGAGTGCGTTGCCATCCCCGGCTCACACTGTCTGGTCGGCTGCATTCGGTGGACCTCTTCCCCATCGCTGCAGTCGGATCCAGACATGGGGGCGGCAGCCACACGGTGGCTGGACGAGGACCCTGCTGTTACCAGATGGGACCTCTCCCATGAGGTTGCTGTGGCAAGAGCGGAGGCAAGGGTGCACTTTTTGTCCTCCATTATGCGTCGCTGCAACTTTTCATCCCGAAGGCTGCAGACAAGGCTGGTTTTGGAGGGCTTTTTCCAGGAATGGTCCAGATTTGCACTCTGCTGCCAGCCGTTGGAGCTCCACCAGATACGCGGTGACAGACTCCCGGGGCTGCTGTAGCCATAGTTGGAAGGCCACGTGGTGTGCGATCTCGGAGGGCTGGGGGTTGAAGTGGTCCTGCAGTGCCTTAATAATCTGATCAAAGGTTGCTTCAGAGAGCTTGGTGGGTGCCAATACATTCCTGGCAAGCTTGACCATCGCGGTGCTGCAGGAGCCAATGAGAAGGCTTCTTTTCTGTTCTTCCTCGGTCACCTGGTAGAAAACCGATCGAGCAGAGTCCCTCGACCCAGGCTTCCCAGTGCTGGGGCTTCGCTGGGTCGAATGGCGGGACAAGTCCAACTCCCCGAGCGGTGGCCATTGCTGTGCGGGGCGACATGGAAGCGTTTCCTTGGGCATCTTGGTTGCTTGCGGCGGGAGCAGCGACGGCAGACATCAGCTTCCTCGGGGTCGCAGCAGCAGGCTCGCTCAATGGGATCTCATCCTCATCGCCAGTATTGTGTACTGGGTTCTAGGCACTGAAGAGGCGGACAATGACATAGCGAACAGCTAGTTTTTTAGTACACAACTTGAGCATGCAAAGCAGCTGCGAGGGCCAACTATATACAGTCCCTAGACTGCACCCAAAGTCCTATTGACGGGTTGGAATTTCCCGCCAGAGTTCTTATTGGAGGGTTAGTG
The DNA here is from genome assembly GCA_029233225.1 of Lepidodactylus listeri. Taxonomy (NCBI): domain Eukaryota; kingdom Metazoa; phylum Chordata; class Lepidosauria; order Squamata; family Gekkonidae; genus Lepidodactylus; species Lepidodactylus listeri. The sequence continues at coordinate 3,620,998 of JARCFY010000021.1, read as the reverse complement.
TGGGTCTAGGATCCTTGGCTCCTATTATTTTCAGGAGCCAAGCTCAAGCATTAAGTCACTGCTGCCATGTGGCCATCAGCAGACATAACAGCCACCCAATGAGAAGGGAGCCCTCACTGGAGAAACCCCTGATGCTGGGAAAGATCAAAGGTCAAAGAAGAAGGGGGCGGCAAAGGATGGGATGGTTAGACAGTGTCATCGATGCAACAAACATGAAATTAAGCAAACTCCGGAGGATGACGGAAGGCAGGAGGGCCTGGTGTGATGTGGTCCATGGGGTCGCGCAAGAGTTGGACTCGACTGTGCAACTGAACAACAACAAAAAATCAGGGTATAAGCTTTTGGGGGGGTAAAAGCTTTTTGCATTTTTCATGTGTGTGTGTGTGTGTGTGTACGCACACACATGCCTGGAAGTCCTGGCGACCTCTGGCGACTGACCCCACTGGGGACCTGAAGGACCTGAGTAAAGCCTACCACCACAATGCTCCCTCTCAGCTGTGGAGTCTTGTGAGCAAAAATTCTACTTTGTGAGCTACTGGCATTAAAGTTGTGAGCTACTGGAATTAAAGTTGTGAGCAAGCGATTTGGCTGCTGCAGGAATTAGTTTGCTCTGGAGCCATCCTTCCTGAGCTAAGACAAAAATGTGTGAGCCGGAGGCTAAAAAACTGTGAGCTAGCTCACACTGACTCAGCTGAGAGGGACCGCCTCCCCCCTCTGGTATTCCTTGGAGTTCTCCCATCCAAGTACTTGCCAGGGCTGGCCCTGCTTCGCTTCCAAGATCTGTCGCGATCAGCCCAGGGCAGGGCAGGGTATAAGCTTCTGACGGTCAAAGCTGCCTCTTGAAAGCATAATCCATGAGGATCCTGTTGGTTTCTATGCTACTGGAGCTATTCTGTTGCCACTAAAGAGTCTCCAGTGTGGTATGGAGCTGCTTTCTATCCCTGGGGTCCTTTTGCCTCAGATCTCTCCTGAGAAAAGGGAAGGGGGGAGATCAGCCCGAATCAGACCATTCATCAGCTGTGTTTTTTAAATGAACCCCCTTCTCTCCTCTCCCCAAAGAGCGTTTGCGCCCGTCCACCCACGTCTTTCAAGATCTGTCGAGGCGGCGTTTCTTCCCTGCATTCAGTTCATACTTGGCAGGAGTAGAAACGACTCCGGGTTTGTCTTGTCGCTCCCAAAGCAAACAGGGATGAGATCCAGTTTAATTCGAACCAGATGCCGGCCCCTTATTGCAGGAGCTACAGGAGACGGAGAGATGAAGGCGCCGGGCCCTTCCTAACGGCTTTCACAAAGGAAGCTGCATCCAGCTTTAAACAGAATGCCAACCACTCAGCAGAGCTTGGCTGGAAGGGCCGTTCGCGTGCATCTGTTCTGATGAAGGAGGCTGCTGTGGCGCGTGTTAGGACTTTTGTCCAATAATCAGAAAAATCAGAGTAATGAATCTTGCTTTTCTGGAAAGGAGAGATTGCTTCTTTTAGTTTAAAAGAAGTTTATTACTAAAGGGAAAAGGTAAACGGGATTAGCTACAAATAAACAAAACATGCTTTCTAAGGAGCTGCATTGTGCTCCGTCTTCACACTAAGACATACTGATAGAGAGTGAGAGATTGTAATGGAGGCTCTCTCCTTCTTCTTGACCCCTGAAAGGAAACACCTGATATCACTGACCAATTAGCAAGACAGTACACCTTCAGTTTTCCCGGGTCTACAGTCAATTGGCCAGCTGCCAGGTATCACTTCCAGGCTAACATAGGTAAACAAACAAGTTGCATAGTTAACCCTATAATGACTGAATTTCTCAGGCCTTGCATTACATGCTCATTTCTCCAACACCCCTTCTCAAGACCTGAAATGCAAGTCATTATACATGCATACACAAAACATTATCCAGCATTAGCATCAAGCATATTCAACATTTCACGAAGTCTTTCAAACTTGTCTTTGGTCAGTGGCTTAGTCAGAATATCACCCACCATCTCTTCTGTACGACAATGCTTAATCTCTATCAACCTTTTCTGGTACAAATCTTTAACTAATGCACATTTAATACCAATAGATCTACTTCTAGCAGTCGTGCTCTCTTCCTTACATATAGTTATACAAGCTTGATTATCCTCTAACATAAGTATAGGTACAGGTTCAATTATTCCAAAATCTTTCAACATCTCAAAGATCCATTCAAGTCTGCTGCAGGCACTTGCTGCTGAAATGCACTCAGCTTCTGCTGTGGATTGCGCTACAACAGTCTGCTTTCTACTAGTCCAGTCTATCAGTCCATCTCCATAAAAGAATAGGTATCCACTGGTAGACTTGTAGTTGTTCATCTCTTCTCCCCAACTGGCATCCATGTAGCCGACTAGTCTTGGTTGTTCAGTTGGTGCAATTTTTAGTTTTAAGTCCATTGTTCCTCTTAGGTAACGTGCCATCTTCTTTACTGCGCTCCAATCATGATGATTTGGCGAACTTACTTTTCTACTTAGAAATCCAACTGCCGCTGTAATATCTGGACGCGTTGATTTGCTCAGGTACAAGAGCTTTCCGACAGCCTCTCTGTATCCTCCTATGTCCTTTAGTGGTGTGCCGTCCTTCTCCTTCAGATATCCAGGTTCAAGTGGGATTGTTGAAGCTTTGCAGTTCTTCATGCCAACAGATTCTATAAAGTCCATAATCTTTCTTTTCTGGCATAAAAGAAAAGTTCCATCCTTGAGTCTCTCAATTTGCATTCCGAGATATTGTTGAACATCTCCTAGCTGTTTGACTTCCACTTCCTTATTCAGTCCATCAGCTATTGCTTTGATGTCTCCTCTGTTTTGACAAGCCACGATCAAGTCGTCAACGTAAACAAGAACGTACTGGTATTGTCCATTTCTGATTCTAGTGTACAGACAAGGTTCAGCTTTCCCTTGCTTGAAGCCTTGCTTCTTTAAAAGTTCAGTAAGTTTGTCATACCAGGCCTTTTCTCCTTGCTTTAGGCCATAGAGTCCTTTATTAAGTTTGTAGACGTAGTTTTCTTGACCTTTGACCTTGAAACCTTCAGGTTGTTCCATGTAGATCTCCTCAGATAGTTCTCCATTGAGAAAAGCAGTCTTTACATCAAGATGCTCTACTATCATGTTCCTAGATGCTGCAACACTTAGAAGTGTTCTGAATGTTGCTTGGTCAGTAACTGGAGCAAAAGTTTCAAAATAGTCAGTCCCATATTGCTGTGAGTAGCCTTTAGCTACTAGGCGTGCTTTGTATAGCTCCACAGTTCCATCTTCCTTGTGCTTTATTTTGAAGACCCATTTACATCCAACAGGGTTTCTGCCTTGAGGTAGTTGAGTGAGAGTCCAGGCCTCTTTTTCGCTAATGGATAGCAGCTCTTGTTCCATTGCTTCAAGCCATCTGCCTCTTTCACTCGCAGGTAAGTTGCAAACTTCCTTCCAGTTCTTGGGTTCCTTTGCAGGTTGCACAAGTTCACAAAATCCATACTTCATTGGAGGTTGTCCCTTAGTGCTCCTTTCTGATCGCCTCACACCGGGTGTGGGTTCTGCTGTGGGTTCTGCCGTGGGTTGAGCCGCTTCCTCTGGTGTGGCCCCTGCTTCCCCTTCTGTTTCAGTAGTTTCCTCAGAAGGTGGACCTGCTGCTTCACTTGCCAGTTCCCCGGCCAGTTCACCAGCAGTCACTACAGGTAGCCAAGCAACGAACTCATCAGGTGCAGTCCCAGGCATCTTTGGATCAGCTGCAGTGGAAACACTAGGCAATACAGTCTCATCAATAAAAACAACATTGCGTTCTTCTACTGTGTGGGTTTGGGGATTGTATATCCTGTACCCTTTCCCACCAACAGGATAGCCTACAATAAGTCCAGTTTCAGTTCTGGAATCAAGCTTTCCCCTCTTTTCCTTTGGTATGTGTGCATACCCTTTTGCGCCAAAAGCTTTGATATGCCTTAGACCAGGCTGTCTTCCAAACCAAGCCTGAAAAGGGGAGGTTCCAATAATCTTTGAGGGTAATCTGTTGTGTAAGTACACTGCTGTGTTCAGGGCTTCTGCCCATAAACCGTTTGGCAGTCCAGAATGCATCAGCATAGCTCTGCACATCCCCTGCAGTGTTCTATTTAATCTCTCAGAAGCTCCATTTTGCTGGGGTGAATAAGCAATGGATACTTTATGTTGAATTCCTTGCTCTTGTAGAAATTGTTTGAATTCAGCATTACAATATTCACCACCTCCATCTGTGAGTAAGCTTTGAGGTGCTTTGCCAAATTTATTTTTAACAATAGCCACATAATTTTTAAATCTACGCAGTGTTTCATCTTTACTTCTCAGCATATACACATAAGTGTATTTTGTTTTATTCTCTGTGAAAGTCACAAAATATTTGTTCCCACCTAGGGATGCAGGTAAAGGCCCAACAAGATCACTGTATACAGTTTCCAAAAATTCTTGATTTTGCGCTGGAGTTTTCCCAGAATAACTTGGGGCATCTCCCTTTGCTCTGAGGCATGTCTCACATCTAGTTTCACTCTTTTCACAATGCACAACAGGTATTCCACATTGCTTTAACAACTGCTCAACAGATTTCAAATTTCTATGTCCCATTTTAATATGCCACGAAAATAAACATTTTTCATGTTTACAAGCATCATCACAAGCATCCTTAGTCTGGCAAATCTGTTCCTTATCATCAACAGTCTCTATTTCCTCATCAGGATCAACATCAAAAGTTTCTGTCTCCTCATCATCACAAGCTACAAAGTAATGAAAGCCATTTTTCTCTTCCACTTTAAATTCAAGCTCTCCATCCTTGGTAGAGACCTTGCTTCCTTGCTCTGGTTTGAGCACTACAATATGGCCAGTATTCATAAGGCTTTTTGTTGAAATTAAGTTCTCAACAGCTTCAGGCACATAAGCTGTATTTTGCAATTCAACTTCAATTAATTGATTATCTGTAGTAGACAATTGTAATTTTACAGTCCCAACGCCTTGTACATTCAATAATTGCCTGTTAGCTTGGTAAATTCTTGGTTTGTTTTCAACATCTATGTTACTAAACCAGGCTTTTTCTCTACACACATGTGTACAAGCGCCAGAATCGATTAAAAATATTTTCTTATCATCTGTGTTAAAATCATCAGTGATCCTAAAAGCATTGCCTTTGCTCTGTGTCTGTGCTGCAAACTTCTTTCCTCTGTGCTGTGTGTGTGAAATGTGACCTCTGCTCCTCCCATAATGGCTTCCCCTTCCACTGGCTGGTTCTTTGTTACTGGAACCATGTGCTCCTGTGGCTCTTTGTTCTTGGGGCTCATCATTAGGTGCATTCATAGAAGAGCAGTACTTTGCAAGATGATTTTTCCCACATATAAAACACTCTATTTTCCTTTTAAATCTCTGTCCATGCTTTAGACTCAAAACAGACAATTCATCAGACAAACTTTCTTTCAAATTTCTAGAATCATATTCCTCAGTTAGTGCAGACAAAAGACCTTCTAAAGTCAGATCATCTTTCAGTCTAATCATACTGGTTACAGACTTATAGGAGCCAGGCAGACCCTTAAGAATTGAAGAAATCATATCTGTATCAGAGGGTGCTTCAGTCAGGTCTTTAAGCTGTGTGTAAATGCCCATTAATTTGTCCATCTCTTTGGGAAGGCAGTCTCCCTCCTTCATCCTGAAATCAAAAATCTTTCCCTTGAGGGAATAGATTTTACTCTTGCTGTGCTTATCAAATTTATCCTTTAACTTTTGAAGCATCAATCTGGACGTGGCTAGCCCTCTTAATCCTGGTACCTCTGTGTAGGGAATACTCCCTAAAATCAGGGCTTTAGCAAAACCATCCATCATAAGGAATTGTGTCTTATCAGGGTCAGTTTCTGGAGGATTTTCAGTTGTTAATACTTGAAGGGCATTGTGAGTCTGCAGGCGACTCTTCAAATACTCCTCCCACCACTGATAGTTAGCCTTTGTAAGTCTGGGGTTTGGCATTTCTTGGGATGGGGCATTAAAAGCCATTTTCTTTTTTTTTTTTTTTACTCACGTCCCTTTGGATTTGAGGTAGAAGCACAGGTTCTGGCTCAGTCATCTACTTCTCCAGGAGCTGGCAGGGTTAATCTTTCCTTTCTCTGCAGCAGAAGCAGCAGCGCGAAGTTCAAAAGCTCCTTTGCCTCGCCTTCCTTTGTTCTCCCGGCAGCAGCGTCTCTTCAGTGCTCCAAGGCTCAGCTCCACTTACAGCAGGCAAAAATTAATCCAGTCAAAAAAGATCCTTTGCTCCTGGCAAACTACAATCCAGCATAGGTTTTCCCCTGATCAGCAAGGAAACAGGGTTGGGCCTTTCTGGCTGCAAGATTGCTCTGAGAGCAGGAAGGAAAAAAAGTGGTCGTTTTAAAAATCCAAGCCTCTAGCTCTTATTCCCTATTTCTCTTTCTCAATCAATCCAGAAAGCTTTTTTTTTTTTTTTAAGAGAAGAACCATCTTTTAAGAACCATCCTCTCTGCTACCATTTGTTAGGACTTTTGTCCAATAATCAGAAAAATCAGAGTAATGAATCTTGCTTTTCTGGAAAGGAGAGATTGCTTCTTTTAGTTTAAAAGAAGTTTATTACTAAAGGGAAAAGGTAAACGGGATTAGCTACAAATAAACAAAACATGCTTTCTAAGGAGCTGCATTGTGCTCCGTCTTCACACTAAGACATACTGATAGAGAGTGAGAGATTGTAATGGAGGCTCTCTCCTTCTTCTTGACCCCTGAAAGGAAACACCTGATATCACTGACCAATTAGCAAGACAGTACACCTTCAGTTTTCCCGGGTCTACAGTCAATTGGCCAGCTGCCAGGTATCACTTCCAGGCTAACATAGGTAAACAAACAAGTTGCATAGTTAACCCTATAATGACTGAATTTCTCAGGCCTTGCATTACATGCTCATTTCTCCAACACCCCTTCTCAAGACCTGAAATGCAAGTCATTATACATGCATACACAAAACATTATCCAGCATTAGCATCAAGCATATTCAACATTTCACGAAGTCTTTCAAACTTGTCTTTGGTCAGTGGCTTAGTCAGAATATCAGCCACCATCTCTTCTGTACGACAATGCTTAATCTCTATCAACCTTTTCTGGTACAAATCTTTAACTAATGCACATTTAATACCAATAGATCTACTTCTAGCAGTCGTGCTCTCTTCCTTACATATAGTTATACAAGCTTGATTATCCTCTAACATAAGTATAGGTACAGGTTCAATTATTCCAAAATCTTTCAACATCTCAAAGATCCATTCAAGTCTGCTGCAGGCACTTGCTGCTGAAATGCACTCAGCTTCTGCTGTGGATTGCGCTACAACAGTCTGCTTTCTACTAGTCCAGTCTATCAGTCCATCTCCATAAAAGAATAGGTATCCACTGGTAGACTTGTAGTTGTTCATCTCTTCTCCCCAACTGGCATCCATGTAGCCGACTAGTCTTGGTTGTTCAGTTGGTGCAATTTTTAGTTTTAAGTCCATTGTTCCTCTTAGGTAACGTGCCATCTTCTTTACTGCGCTCCAATCATGATGATTTGGCGAACTTACTTTTCTACTTAGAAATCCAACTGCCGCTGTAATATCTGGACGCGTTGATTTGCTCAGGTACAAGAGCTTTCCGACAGCCTCTCTGTATCCTCCTATGTCCTTTAGTGGTGTGCCGTCCTTCTCCTTCAGATATCCAGGTTCAAGTGGGATTGTTGAAGCTTTGCAGTTCTTCATGCCAACAGATTCTATAAAGTCCATAATCTTTCTTTTCTGGCATAAAAGAAAAGTTCCATCCTTGAGTCTCTCAATTTGCATTCCGAGATATTGTTGAACATCTCCTAGCTGTTTGACTTCCACTTCCTTATTCAGTCCATCAGCTATTGCTTTGATGTCTCCTCTGTTTTGACAAGCCACGATCAAGTCGTCAACGTAAACAAGAACGTACTGGTATTGTCCATTTCTGATTCTAGTGTACAGACAAGGTTCAGCTTTCCCTTGCTTGAAGCCTTGCTTCTTTAAAAGTTCAGTAAGTTTGTCATACCAGGCCTTTTCTCCTTGCTTTAGGCCATAGAGTCCTTTATTAAGTTTGTAGACGTAGTTTTCTTGACCTTTGACCTTGAAACCTTCAGGTTGTTCCATGTAGATCTCCTCAGATAGTTCTCCATTGAGAAAAGCAGTCTTTACATCAAGATGCTCTACTATCATGTTCCTAGATGCTGCAACACTTAGAAGTGTTCTGAATGTTGCTTGGTCAGTAACTGGAGCAAAAGTTTCAAAATAGTCAGTCCCATATTGCTGTGAGTAGCCTTTAGCTACTAGGCGTGCTTTGTATAGCTCCACAGTTCCATCTTCCTTGTGCTTTATTTTGAAGACCCATTTACATCCAACAGGGTTTCTGCCTTGAGGTAGTTGAGTGAGAGTCCAGGCCTCTTTTTCGCTAATGGATAGCAGCTCTTGTTCCATTGCTTCAAGCCATCTGCCTCTTTCACTCGCAGGTAAGTTGCAAACTTCCTTCCAGTTCTTGGGTTCCTTTGCAGGTTGCACAAGTTCACAAAATCCATACTTCATTGGAGGTTGTCCCTTAGTGCTCCTTTCTGATCGCCTCACACCGGGTGTGGGTTCTGCTGTGGGTTCTGCCGTGGGTTGAGCCGCTTCCTCTGGTGTGGCCCCTGCTTCCCCTTCTGTTTCAGTAGTTTCCTCAGAAGGTGGACCTGCTGCTTCACTTGCCAGTTCCCCGGCCAGTTCACCAGCAGTCACTACAGGTAGCCAAGCAACGAACTCATCAGGTGCAGTCCCAGGCATCTTTGGATCAGCTGCAGTGGAAACACTAGGCAATACAGTCTCATCAATAAAAACAACATTGCGTTCTTCTACTGTGTGGGTTTGGGGATTGTATATCCTGTACCCTTTCCCACCAACAGGATAGCCTACAATAAGTCCAGTTTCAGTTCTGGAATCAAGCTTTCCCCTCTTTTCCTTTGGTATGTGTGCATACCCTTTTGCGCCAAAAGCTTTGATATGCCTTAGACCAGGCTGTCTTCCAAACCAAGCCTGAAAAGGGGAGGTTCCAATAATCTTTGAGGGTAATCTGTTGTGTAAGTACACTGCTGTGTTCAGGGCTTCTGCCCATAAACCGTTTGGCAGTCCAGAATGCATCAGCATAGCTCTGCACATCCCCTGCAGTGTTCTATTTAATCTCTCAGAAGCTCCATTTTGCTGGGGTGAATAAGCAATGGATACTTTATGTTGAATTCCTTGCTCTTGTAGAAATTGTTTGAATTCAGCATTACAATATTCACCACCTCCATCTGTGAGTAAGCTTTGAGGTGCTTTGCCAAATTTATTTTTAACAATAGCCACATAATTTTTAAATCTACGCAGTGTTTCATCTTTACTTCTCAGCATATACACATAAGTGTATTTTGTTTTATTCTCTGTGAAAGTCACAAAATATTTGTTCCCACCTAGGGATGCAGGTAAAGGCCCAACAAGATCACTGTATACAGTTTCCAAAAATTCTTGATTTTGCGCTGGAGTTTTCCCAGAATAACTTGGGGCATCTCCCTTTGCTCTGAGGCATGTCTCACATCTAGTTTCACTCTTTTCACAATGCACAACAGGTATTCCACATTGCTTTAACAACTGCTCAACAGATTTCAAATTTCTATGTCCCATTTTAATATGCCACGAAAATAAACATTTTTCATGTTTACAAGCATCATCACAAGCATCCTTAGTCTGGCAAATCTGTTCCTTATCATCAACAGTCTCTATTTCCTCATCAGGATCAACATCAAAAGTTTCTGTCTCCTCATCATCACAAGCTACAAAGTAATGAAAGCCATTTTTCTCTTCCACTTTAAATTCAAGCTCTCCATCCTTGGTAGAGACCTTGCTTCCTTGCTCTGGTTTGAGCACTACAATATGGCCAGTATTCATAAGGCTTTTTGTTGAAATTAAGTTCTCAACAGCTTCAGGCACATAAGCTGTATTTTGCAATTCAACTTCAATTAATTGATTATCTGTAGTAGACAATTGTAATTTTACAGTCCCAACGCCTTGTACATTCAATAATTGCCTGTTAGCTTGGTAAATTCTTGGTTTGTTTTCAACATCTATGTTACTAAACCAGGCTTTTTCTCTACACACATGTGTACAAGCGCCAGAATCGATTAAAAATATTTTCTTATCATCTGTGTTAAAATCATCAGTGATCCTAAAAGCATTGCCTTTGCTCTGTGTCTGTGCTGCAAACTTCTTTCCTCTGTGCTGTGTGTGTGAAATGTGACCTCTGCTCCTCCCATAATGGCTTCCCCTTCCACTGGCTGGTTCTTTGTTACTGGAACCATGTGCTCCTGTGGCTCTTTGTTCTTGGGGCTCATCATTAGGTGCATTCATAGAAGAGCAGTACTTTGCAAGATGATTTTTCCCACATATAAAACACTCTATTTTCCTTTTAAATCTCTGTCCATGCTTTAGACTCAAAACAGACAATTCATCAGACAAACTTTCTTTCAAATTTCTAGAATCATATTCCTCAGTTAGTGCAGACAAAAGACCTTCTAAAGTCAGATCATCTTTCAGTCTAATCATACTGGTTACAGACTTATAGGAGCCAGGCAGACCCTTAAGAATTGAAGAAATCATATCTGTATCAGAGGGTGCTTCAGTCAGGTCTTTAAGCTGTGTGTAAATGCCCATTAATTTGTCCATCTCTTTGGGAAGGCAGTCTCCCTCCTTCATCCTGAAATCAAAAATCTTTCCCTTGAGGGAATAGATTTTACTCTTGCTGTGCTTATCAAATTTATCCTTTAACTTTTGAAGCATCAATCTGGACGTGGCTAGCCCTCTTAATCCTGGTACCTCTGTGTAGGGAATACTCCCTAAAATCAGGGCTTTAGCAAAACCATCCATCATAAGGAATTGTGTCTTATCAGGGTCAGTTTCTGGAGGATTTTCAGTTGTTAATACTTGAAGGGCATTGTGAGTCTGCAGGCGACTCTTCAAATACTCCTCCCACCACTGATAGTTAGCCTTTGTAAGTCTGGGGTTTGGCATTTCTTGGGATGGGGCATTAAAAGCCATTTTCTTTTTTTTTTTTTTTACTCACGTCCCTTTGGATTTGAGGTAGAAGCACAGGTTCTGGCTCAGTCATCTACTTCTCCAGGAGCTGGCAGGGTTAATCTTTCCTTTCTCTGCAGCAGAAGCAGCAGCGCGAAGTTCAAAAGCTCCTTTGCCTCGCCTTCCTTTGTTCTCCCGGCAGCAGCGTCTCTTCAGTGCTCCAAGGCTCAGCTCCACTTACAGCAGGCAAAAATTAATCCAGTCAAAAAAGATCCTTTGCTCCTGGCAAACTACAATCCAGCATAGGTTTTCCCCTGATCAGCAAGGAAACAGGGTTGGGCCTTTCTGGCTGCAAGATTGCTCTGAGAGCAGGAAGGAAAAAAAGTGGTCGTTTTAAAAATCCAAGCCTCTAGCTCTTATTCCCTATTTCTCTTTCTCAATCAATCCAGAAAGCTTTTTTTTTTTTTTTAAGAGAAGAACCATCTTTTAAGAACCATCCTCTCTGCTACCATTTGTTAGGACTTTTGTCCAATAATCAGAAAAATCAGAGTAATGAATCTTGCTTTTCTGGAAAGGAGAGATTGCTTCTTTTAGTTTAAAAGAAGTTTATTACTAAAGGGAAAAGGTAAACGGGATTAGCTACAAATAAACAAAACATGCTTTCTAAGGAGCTGCATTGTGCTCCGTCTTCACACTAAGACATACTGATAGAGAGTGAGAGATTGTAATGGAGGCTCTCTCCTTCTTCTTGACCCCTGAAAGGAAACACCTGATATCACTGACCAATTAGCAAGACAGTACACCTTCAGTTTTCCCGGGTCTACAGTCAATTGGCCAGCTGCCAGGTATCACTTCCAGGCTAACATAGGTAAACAAACAAGTTGCATAGTTAACCCTATAATGACTGAATTTCTCAGGCCTTGCATTACATGCTCATTTCTCCAACAGCGCGGAGCAAACCTTCCTAGGCAGTCAAGGCTCAAGCATCTCTTTTTGGCTTTTGCTGAAGAGGAAGCCCAGAACAGCGAGGATGGCAGTTGCCAGCTGACTAAAGCCACAAGACTGAAGGCCTGCGCAGGAGGACGGGGGGCTGCAGAGCAGAAAAGCCCAGGCGAATCGAGCAAGTGAGCCCAGCCGCAAGCTCTAGGCATTGGAAGTCCAAGGGCTCTTAGCGAGCCTGAATCAGAGAGGCCAGGAAAGACTGTTGTGTGACTTTCAACCCTCACATCCAGTTGTCATTTGGAAACTGCCCTTTGGGTGGCAGAACCACAGTGGAGGGTCTGTGGCTCAGTGGCTGAGCCTCCGCTTGGTATTTTTTTAAAAAAATATTGAATTAAATTAGATTTTTAACCCACCCTTCTCTACACAGTAGGACCCAGGGTGGGTCACAACATTTAAAATCAACATAACAATTAAATATAACTTAGATTAAAACCAGCAGTCTCAACAGTCACCGTGTTCAGAGAGCCAGTTTGGTGTAATGGTTAGGAGGGTGGACTCTAATCTGGGAGAACCGGGTTTGATTCCCCACTCCCCTTCCACATGCAGCTGCTGGTGGGACCTCAGGTCAGTCACAAGTTCTCTCAGAGCTGTTCTCTCAAGGGCAGTCCTTGAAATAGCTCTCTCAGCCCCACCTGCCTCACAGGGTGTCTGTTGTGGGGAGGGGAAGGAAAAGGAGATTGTAAACCGCTCCGAGATTCCTTCGGGTAGTGAAGTGTGGGTTATAAATCCAATCTCCTCCTCCTCCTCCTCCTCTTCTTCTTCGTTCCTCACTGGATGGCACAGTAAAAGGCAGTTCAGGAGTGATCCAAGATAGGAAGCTGTCACTCATCTTCAACCATGTGCCCGGTGAAACAGCTCCATCTTACAGGCCCTGCAAAATTGTTTCAAGTCTCGCAGGGCCCAGGTCTCAGTGGACAAAGCATTCTACCAGGTTGGGGCCAGGACCGAAAAGGCCCTGGTTGTGGATAGCCAGACAGCCTTTGGGCAGGGGATCACCAGCAAGTTGTTATCAGCTGAGCAAAGCACCCTTTGGGGGATATAAATGGAAAAGGGGTGCCTCAGATACATTGGTCCCAGACTGTTTAGGGTAGGGGTGTCAAACATGTGGCCCAGGGGCTGGATCAGGCCTCTGGAGGGCTTCTGTCAGGCCCATACTGGAACTGGCCATCTCCTGCTTCCAGGTTGAATATGGGTGCCCCCATAAAGACCTGCGCCACTGCGTTCTGGACCAACTGAAGTAGCCCTTGCAGAAGTTTCCAGGTTTAGTTCCTGGCATCTCCAGTTAGAATATGTATCAGGAGGGAGGTGATGATGGCTGAGACCCTGGGAAGCCACTGCTAGTCAGAACAGACAACACTGGCCCAGACAGGCGAATTGTCTGATCCAATATAAACCCACTCCAGGCGTTCATGATTCCTCTGTGCGCGCGTTTGCCCATGTTATGCATGGGGCGGTTGCTCTATCTGCCAGCACTAGTCGGGATTTGAACCTGGGTTTCCCCGGTCCTAGACAGAGCGGGCAAGATGCCGTAGAATCCTACAGAGCTGTGTATGACGCTAAGACATTACTACGAACATCTCTGCTATATATTTAATAATAATATAGAGAGTTCAGTCTATCAAATTACAAAGTTCAAAATACAAAGTACAAAGAAGGTCCAATTAAAGTCTTATGCTAACGAAGTTTCCGGGTAGTGGGTTTGTTTCCAAGGTCTTCATCAGAGAAGGACCAATAGTGACTGACTATACAATTGTTTCCTTTCTAAGCTCTGTCAGACTAGTCCAGCAGGAACTGCAAAATTCAGTGTTCCATATGTGTCATAAAGCATTTAAGGCATATCTATAGGTAGATGTCAGGCAAGTGTTTAGGGTGTCAACATTTCATAGTAGCTTCCGTGTTGAAAGAAAGAGCTTAGGAAGAGGAAGAGGAAATTGGATTTACTTCCCTCGGAGTCTCAGAGCGGCTTACAAACTCCTTTCCCTCCCCCCCCCCCCACAACAGACACCCTGTGAGGTGGGTGGGGCTGAGAGAACTCTTTCCCAAGCTGTCCTTGAGGGAACAGCTGGCACAGAGCTATGGCTTGCCCAAGGTCATCCAGCAGGTGCAAGTGGAGGAGTGGGGAATCAAACCTGGTTCTCCCAGATTAGAGTCCGCGCACTTAACCACTACACCAAACTGGCTCTCTGTTGTGCAGTCACTATTGGTCCTTCTCTGATGAAGACCTTGGAAACAAACCCACTACCCGGAAACTTCATTAGCATAAGACTTTAATTGGACCTTCTTTCTGCTTTGTATTTTGAACTTTGTAATTTGATAGACGTCACTCTTTATATTATTATTAAAGATGTAGTGGAGATGTTTGTAGTAATGTCTTAGCATCATACACAGCTCTTTTGGTTTTTGTTGCCCCTTTAAATTTGGCAGCTGTGGTTCTTTCATTTGTTTCACCTGTCGCAGAATCCCACAGGACAACTTGTCCATCCTGGAGCTGACTGCTGCCTGTTGCCTGAGAGAGGGAAACTGAACAGGTGAATGCTTTCCTTCTCAACTGAGTGGTGGAAGTTGGCACGGCTGGAGTGGCCAAAAAAGCACTTGTGATTCTGAAATACTCACATTACATAGTCAGCAGGCTGAGGCAGGGCAAGAAGCAAGGAGTTGATGGCAGGACGGTAAATTTGGGGTTTAGTCCACCAGAAAGCTATCAAGCACAGGTCTTCCCGTGTGGCACAGAAGAATATTTCCCTGAAAAGGGGACTGTGCAATCTGGGCATGAATCAGGCAGAACCAGGCCAAAGAAGGACTGACCTTTTCCACCCCGAGATGCTGGATTCTGCCACCAGGAAAGAGGATGCAAAAGAACCGAGCTAGACTCCTTTCGCATAACTGACGTTCTGTCTTACTGCAATAAATCCAGTCTCCTCCTCCTCCTCCTCTTCCTCCTCCTTCCTTCCTTCTTCTTTCCCAAAACGTTATAGAGAGGTTTGGAAAAGAGAGCATCTTGAAGATGGGGAAGACCTGGAAACAGGACAAGGGCAGCATGGCATCGTATGGACTTCTCCCCCACCCCCCCACCCCCCCAAAAAAGTGCTCCTATTTGGAAGCCAAAGCAGAGAAACAAAGCAGAGTGAACATGGCCAAAGTCTTTCATCAGTTCAGGACCCAGAAGGGTAACTGAATGCTGCAGCTGGGAGCAGAGAATTTGTTCTCAAAATCTGCTTTGGTCTCAGTCCCAATATTCCATTTTAAAAATCCTGAGATTTGAATTACAGTAGCCAGCTTTTGAGAGGCTGCTAGATTTGAGGGACTTGAGAGCAGGGCAACATATCACAAGGGCTTGAGAAAGGGGATTATGCAGTGGCCTTCCAAGTCATCTGCAAAATATAAAAACAAACCCTCCAATCAAACGTTAAAAAGACAGTTTTGAAATTGGAATTTCCTGGCACGCTTCTAAATTCTGGATGGGTGTGAAACTCTGCTTCAGCTCCAGGGAGCGCACTGACTTCTGCCCGGCCAGACAGAGAGCGGAGGGGGCAAAGGCTTGCCAAGTTCTTTCTTTCCCTGCCAGACTCCTGGTATTCATGGAATCCTGCTCACGCTCCTCCGAGTTCATCTGCAGATAAGGCCAAGCCAGTTCAAAGGAGCCACCGCAAAACAAAGCACAGTTGGCCACAATGGCAGGAAAGGGGCCCTCACTATCCGAGTATCCGGCCCTCTAGCCCCACCGGACGTGTTTAGTCAGGCTCACAGGCACAGTGGGGATTTGGGGCAGATCCACTCAGTTTCTTAAAGAGCCTGAGCCAGTCTTCTAAATTCTTAACGAAGTCCATCCCAAAGAAGGCCAGGATGGATCCCCAGGATGGATTGGACTCTGGAAACGACTCAGGAGCAAAGTCAGCCATGTGGTCCCCCTGGGCAGCACAGGAGGGAGGCAACAACATGCCCCTCCCATGGCTATGACCAGGGGTCCATTGGAGCGGGAGCACACAGGAGCGCGGCTCCGGGAGTGAGGAGCCCAGGGGGCGGGCACATGACCAAGCCCCACCCCCTCCTCGGCTTCCCCGGGCAGTGCAGAGGCGCAGCGCCCCGGGGAAAGCCCTGATGGGGTCTTTATTGTTTTTAATGTTTTGTTTTAATATTGATAATGTTATCATTGTTCCTTTTATGACTGTGTGCTGCTTTTCCAGAGACTTGCTCAAGGTGGCATAGAAATTTTCTAAGGATACCATTTTTTATCTGGGCACATGGCAAATAAGTACTGGAGAAATTTCACCAACCCTTCAGCAGCTTCCACCCCATCAGTTTGGTGTAGTGGTCAGGAGTTGGACTCTAATCTGGGAGAACCGGGTTTGATTCCCCACTCCTCCACATGCAGCCACTGGTGTGACCTTGGGCCAGTCACAAGTTCTCTCAGAGCTGTTCTCTCATGAGGCGTTCTCCAAAGACCTCTCTCAGCCCCACCTGCCTCACAGGGTGTCTCGTTGTGGGGAGGGGGAGGGGAAGGGGAAGGGATGGGTGGTGCACATGTCTTTGGTATCTCAAGTCTCCTTGAAACCTGGTGGTTTCAAGGGAGCAGGAAGAGAATGAGGGTGTGTTCTTTACGCTTATTTTTATTGCACAAAGTATTGGATGGGGAAGGGAATGGAGGAAGAGCAGGTCAGTTTCACTCACCTGTGGAGTGGAGCCTGAGGGGTGGCTGTTGCCTTCCGACACACTTCCGGTATGTTAGGGGGTGTGGCAGATGCAAATGAGTTATGCAAATGAGTTATACTAATGAGCTCCTGCACCTCTTTTTCTACGAAATGACCCCTGGCTATGACCACTGAGTAGCTCAGAGCCAGAGCCCCAAAAGGTTGTTGGCCCTTCCCAGGGCGATGAGCTGCCAAAGGTCTCCAGAGTTGCAGCCCGCGAGGAATTTCCTTAGTGATGGGGGAAGCTGGTAAGTACAGGAGCACAGCCAAAAAAAGAAGTTGGCAACCCCAGAAGTGCAAATGGCCAGATACGGATGCTCAGTTCAGAGGGAGCTCTGGCTCGGAAGGTGGCCAGGTTAGGATGGGGGACCACAAAGCTGCAGGCAGGCAACCAAGTAGTTCCAAGCAGTGTTCTCTCCAAGCTGAGTTAGTGTGAGCTAGCTCACAGATTTTTAGCCTCTGGCTCACACATTTTTGTCTCAGCTCAGGGAGGAGGGTTCCAGAGCAAACTAATTCATGCAGGAGCCAAATTGCTCAATCACGACTTTAATGCCAGGAGCTCAGAAAGTAGAATTTTTGCTCACAAGACTACACAGCTTAGAGGGAGCATTGGTTCCAAGTGTGATATTTGGGGAGTTCCTTTCCAGATATTCTTTTGGAATTCATCTGAGGAGCCAGCCACAATCAGGAATGACTGTGATTACTGATGAACAAACCGTTCTGAAGCAGCCTCGACGTTGATATGACAATGCAAATCGCAAGACACATGCAGAGGGACGTCCTCTGCAGCGGCTGCTATGCCTTCCAGCCTCCGACGTTGCAAGAGTTTCGCTGCAGGTCTCAGGAATAAATCTACTCTCAGAACCATAAGAGGGCACTGTGGGAAGCTCCACATTCCTGCTGGAGGCGAAGGTGTGCCAGGCAGACCATCATTTTTCAAAGGAACACTTCAGCACAATGCAGCTCTGGGAGATTTGGCTTCCTGGCAGGTTTTTGCTCAGTCACAGCTGCCTCATTTGTTTGTTTGGGGAAGGCATGGGCAGAAGCATAAAATAGGATTCCTCTTAGCATCAGCACACCCGGCTCTGCTTATCTTTGGGCATGGTCTGCCACAGTTGAAGAAGAAGAGTTGGATTTATACTCTGCCCTTTGAGTCTCGGCTTACCATCTCCTTTCCCTCCCCCTCCCCACAACAGACACCCTATGAGGTGGGTGGGGCTGAGAGAGCTCTTTTGAGTACAGCCCTTGAGAGAGCAGCTCTAAGAGAACTGTGACTGGCCCAAGGTCACCCAACTGGCTGCATGTGTGAAGGAGTGGGGATTCAAACACGGCTCTCCAGATTAGAGTCTGCCGCTCTTAACCACTGCACCAAACTGGTTCAGCATCCTAAAGTCTTGTTGATTTTTGCATTATCAACGCTCTTGGTTGAAAATCATTTGGCTAGAATGTGCCCTGCTAGATGAGCAAATATTTTTTTTAAATTAATTCCTATTGTCGTACTGTTAATGTACAATTTATTTGGCATTTCCCACACAGCATAAGGTCTTTAAAGAAGTGGGTGGCAAATCTTGCTGCAGGCTTTTATTTGGTGCAATCCTACATGGAGTTATTCCAGTCTAAGCCCATCAAAGTAAAGAGGCTTAGAGTGGAGGAACTCGGCATAGGACTGCATTCATGGGAACCATTTCCAGAATCAGGGAACGCTGGGGCCCCTCGCTGGGGCCGTTCCGCAAGCCAGTGTATGAGTCAGCCAAGAGAGAAAGACGTCGA
The DNA here is from genome assembly GCA_029233225.1 of Lepidodactylus listeri. Lineage (NCBI taxonomy): Eukaryota > Metazoa > Chordata > Lepidosauria > Squamata > Gekkonidae > Lepidodactylus > Lepidodactylus listeri. The sequence goes on along the minus strand of JARCFY010000021.1, from coordinate 3,602,486 downwards.
GTTCCAGCAACGTCTTTAAGTAGGTTCAGACAACCAATGTTTTCCCAACTTCACCATCCTCTGCAGTGCCCGCAAAGCCGTATGCGTCAAGTTTATCTAATAGCAGCACATTGACAATGGGCCGCACAGCCATGGTTTGCGGCATGTGCGATTTCTGTGCTGTCTGTTAGGCTTCTGTTCAGAACCCCCTTCAGGGAAATTGCTTCTTTTTGATTATCTGATCTTAGCGAGTCCAAAAATCAGTTGCGTGTTGAAAACTGAACATCCCTTTCAACCAAGAGCACTACATACAGCAGGGGTGGCCAACCTTGCTTGACGTAAGAGCCACATAGAATAAACGTCAGATGTCTGAGAGCCGCAAGACAGGAGCAAATATCACACACACGTTTTTTATTTTTTAAAATATGCAAATTTGCTTTTTATTAACGTTAAATGGGACTGCCAAAAATAAAAACAAACGAGGAAAACCGGTTATTGATAATGATATTACTTGTTTGCTAATGATATTGAGAGAGAGAGAGAAAAAGAGAGAGATGGAAAGAAAGAATTAAAGAAGTGGAAAGAAAGAGAGAGAGAGAAACTAGGAAAGCAAATAGATGGGAAGGAGGAGGGAAGGAAGGAAGGGAGAAAGAGAGAAAAAGCATGCCTCCCCTTTGCTTCCCCAGCCGCCTTGCCAGGAGCCGCACAATATATGTGAAAGAGCCGCATGTGGCTCCTGAGCCACAGGTTGGCCACCCCTGACATACAGCATTAGTTTGACACCTAGTGGCAGAAAACAGCATTACAACGACATTGGTATAGCAAATTCATGTTCCAAGATCTGATGAACAGAGCTTTGACTCTTGAAAACTTATACCCCCAAAAATCCTGTTGGTCACTCAGGTGCTACTGGACTCAGATCTAGATGTTCAAGACTAGCAAGGAAATGCATTCTAGAGGATGTTTCCACTCCGCTTTGGCTACCAAACTAGACTTATTTCTTTTAACATCCACGTGACATTGTGGTCTAATCATTGCTCCTCCAGTCCTTTCCCCATCTGCAGAACTGCATTTCCTAATCCTGATTTTTAGCAGACTTTTGGGGAGGAGAACTGTATATATACATAGAATCACACCATCATCACAGGGAGGTGTGCATTGGCAAAGGTCCTCCCCACACTGGCTCAGTTTCCCTTCTGTCAGGCCCTTTCAGCAGCCATTTTCCCCACCATGCTATCAGAAGGCGGTTTTTTTGGGGGGGGGGATCCTCTTTTTTGCATCTGTGATTGCTACAGTTAACAGCCCAAGTAACCCAGGATAGCCTGATTTCATTAAAGCTTGGAAGCTAAGCGGGGTCATAGAATCATAGAGTTGGAAGGTATCTCCAAGGTCATCTAGTCCTACCCCCTGCACAATGCAGGAAATTCACAAACACCTCCCCCTCCACCAGGGGTCCTTTCGTAAAAAAAGAGGTGCAGGAGCTCGTTAGCATAACTCATTTGCATATACCACACCCCCTGACGTCACCGGAAGTGTCAAAAGGCCACACATCCCTGACGTCATGGGCAGTGTGTCAGAAGGCAAGACGGGAGGGAGGGGGAAGGAAGGAAGGAAGGAAGGGGGGAGAGAAGGAGGAAGGGGGGAAGGAAGGAACAGGAAGGTAGGTAGGTAGTTGGGGGGGGGAGAGAGAAGAAAGGAAGGTAGGAAGGAAGGAAGGGGGGAGAGAGGGAGGAAGGGGGGGAAGGAAGGAACAGGAAGGTAGGTAGGTAGTTGGGGGGAGAGAGAGAAGGAAGGAAGGAAGGGGAGAGGGAGGGAGGAAGGGAGAGGGGAAGGAAGGAACAGGTAGGTAGGTGGGGGGAGAGAGGGAAGGAAGGGAGGGGCGCTTCTCCCCCCCACTGGGGCTGGCATTTCCCCCCCCCCCCTTGCTTGGGCCTGAGTGGCGTTAAGCCACTCAGGCCCAGCTTCTCCCTCCCTTGGGCTCGGGGAACTGTTGAGTGGGGGAGGGAGGGGGGGTTCTGGGGGTGACTGGGGGAGGGAGAGTTTTTTTCCCGGGGCCGGCGGCCAGCTGCGGCCCCTGGGAAGGCGACTGGGGGAGGGAGGGTTTTTTTCCCAGGGCCGGCGGCCAGCTGCGGCCCCTGGGAAGGCGTCTGGGGCGGGACGGGGCTTCCTCGGCGGGGCCGGCGGCGGCCAGCGGCGCTCCGGCTCGCTCCGGCCCCAACGGAGCCCTGCCCTCCACACCCCCAGTGACCCCTGTTCCACACTCAGAAGATGACAAAAAACTCTCCAGGATCTCCGGCCAAACTGGCCTGGGGAAAAATTTGCTTCCTGACCCCAAAGTGGCCATCAGCATTTCCACGGGCGTGCAAGAACTAAGCACTGAGGCAACCCTTCCTGCCCTCCCTCTCCTGCCCTGCCTAAATTCACAGGATCAGCATTGCTGCCAGATGGCCATCCAGCCTCTGCTTGAAAACCTCCAGAGAAAGAGAGCCTCCCGACTCCCGAGGAAGCCTGTTCCACTGTGGAGCTGCTCTGTCAGGAAGTTTAGCAGAAAGTATTTCTGATTTAATCTCAACCCCTTGGTTCTGGTCCGACCTTCTGGGGCAACAGAAAACAACTCCGCCCCATCCTCTGTATGACAGCCCTTCAAGTGCTTGAAGATGGTGATCATATCCCCTCTCCGTCATCTCCTCTCCAGGCTAAACACACCCAGCTCCTTCAGCCTTTCCTCACAGGACTGGGTCTCCAGACCCCTCCCCATCTTCACTGCCCTCCTCTGGACACGCTCCATCTTGTCTATCTCCTTCTTGAATTGACACTGATTAGTACTTGGAGGGGAGACCAGCAAAGCAAACCTATGCTGTTATACAGAGGGAAGCAATGGCAAACCACCTCTGTTCACGTCTTGCCTTGAAAACCACCTGAGAGGTCACAGTGAGTTGGTTGTTGTGGCCTGACAGCACTTAATTACTAACTGCAAAAGTGCTACAGTGTGTGGTGGTGGGGGGTAGATGGGCAAGGAAAATGGCAGGTGGCCGAGGAAAGCTGTATCGGTGACTCCCAACGGAGAACTCTGTGGCCAAGGCCGGCAACGCGTCTGAATCCATGCAATCAACTGCAGATAGTGCAAGCCCCATCCTACAGCAGACATATTTCTCTTCTGATGTGGAATTTTCCTCCCTGATGGAGCTTCTGGAATAACTCCGATGGAAAAACACTATAGGAGCATGCTGCAGATTCATATGGATTTTTCAGGAATCCAATATTCTGACCACAGAAACTTCCTGGAACACAACCACATGAAGACTTTTGGTTCCAGTGTAAAAAATTTTTCCAAGTGCAAACCTCTGCGGGCATCAGTCCAAGAGGACTACTATGGGGAACAGACTGGCGGAGACATTTGCTTCTTGCCTGCAATGAGGCTCTCGGTTCTATTAATAATTTCTGGCCACTGCACCAAAAGGAAACCGTGGCCTTCAGAAAAGCAGGACGTTTCACACAGTAATTTCAATCATTAGGTTGGTAACTTGGCTTCTTCTGAGCCACATGATCTCAAGCGGACATGATCCTGTCCCCCACTCAGGAAAATCAAAGAAAGGCACGGAGGATCCCTCTAGAGTTCCATGGCATGGAAGGCATTGTGTATGACATTTTCCCTTTACGCCGCCGCATGCTCTCTTTTCTCCAGAGAGAGAAACAGAGTTTTCTCCAAAGCTCAGACGAAGAACCCAGTAAGCTGACCAGTCAATTTGTGCTGACTGATTCCAGTAGGTAGTCCTCCTGGACTGATGGCATAATGGAGAGAGATGTGTGCAAATATGCAAAGATCTCCATGGTACCAAAATGTGTTTTTACAGATGGCATAAGCACTGAGGCTTGCAATAGTCCTACTCCAACTCAAGCCAACAATAGTGACTTTTCCCCCTTTAAAACATCATTTTCACAAAGTTGTATTAACGTTTGACGCCAGTGGCACCTTCAAGTCTGACTGAGATTTATTCAGGGTATAAACTTTTGTGTGCATGCACTTTAAAGCTTCTACCCTATCATCCTTCACTACACTTATGACCAAGGGGTAAAAGGTGTAGTGAAGGATGATAGGGAAATGGCTGAGAAGCTGAATGCATTTTTTGCCTCTGTCTTCACTGTGGAAGATGAGAAGTGCCTGCCCACTCCAGAACCACTGATTTCGGGAGGGGGTTGAAAGACCTGAGTCAGACTGAGGTGACAAGAGAGGAGGTCCTACGTCTGATAGACAACTTAAAAACAAATAAATCACCGGGCCCAAATGGCATACATCCGAGAGTTCTGAAAGAACTCAAATGTGAACTTGTGGATCTCCTGACAAAAATATGTAATCTTTCCTTAAAATCTGCCTCCATTCCTGAGGACTGGAAAGTAGTGAATTTCACTCCTATCTTTAAAAAGGGTTCCAGAGGAGATCCGGGAAATTACAGGCCAGTCAGTCTGACGTCGATACTGGGTAAGTTGGTGGAAACTGTTATTAAAGAAAAAATTAGTAGGCACATTAATGAACAAAATCTATTGAGGAAGACTCAGCATGGGTTCTGTAAGGGAAGATCTTGTCTCACTAACCTGTTAGTGTTCTTTGAGGGAGTAAGCAAACATGTGGACAAGGGGGACCCAATAGATGTTGTTTACCTTGACTCCCAGAAAGCTTTTGATAAAGTTCCTCATCAAAGGCTCCTAAGTAAGCTCAATAGTCATGGGATAAAAGGGCAAGTCCTTCTGTGGATCAAAAACTGGCTAATTAAAGGGAAATAGAGAGTGAGTATAAATGGGCAATTTTCTCAGTGGAGGGAGGTAAGCAGTGGGGTACTGCAGGGATCGGTACTGGGTCTGATGCTTTTTAACTTGTTTATTAATGATTTGGAGTTGGGAGTAAGCTGTGAAGTGGCTAAATTTGCAGATGGGTAGTGAGAACCAGGGAGGATTGTGAGGCACTCCAAATGGATCTGTCGAGGATGGGCGAGTGGGCATCAGTGTGGCAAATGGGGTTCAGTGTGGCCAAGTGCAAAGTGATGCACATTGGAGCCAAAAATCCTAACTATAAATACACGTAGATGGGATCCGAACTGGCAGAGACTGACCAAGAGAGAGATCTTGGAGTCGTAGTAGATAACTCAATGAAAATGTTGAGACAGTTTGCAACTGCAATGGAAAAGGCCAACGCTATACTGGGGGTTATTAGGACGGGAATTGAAAACAAATCAGCCAGTATCATAATGCCCCTGTATAAATCGGTGATGCGACCTCATTTGGAGTACTGTGTACAGTTCTGGTTGGCACACTTCAAAAAAGATATTATAGCATTGGAAAAAGTGCAGAAAAGGGCAACTAGAATGATAAAAGAGTTGGAACACTTTCCCTATGAAGAAAGGTTGAAGCGCTTGGGGCTCTTTAGCTTGGAAAAACAACAGCTGAGGGGTGACATGATTGAGGTTCATAAGATTATGCACGGGATAGAGCAGTTAGAAAAAGAAGTCCTTTTCTCCCTTTCTCACAATACAAGAACTCGTGGGCACTCCATGAAATTGCCGAGCAGTCGGGATAGAACAGATAAAAGGAAGTCCTTCTTCACCCAAAGAGTGATTAACATGTGCAATTCACTGCCACAGGAGGTGGTGGCGGCTACAAGCATGGACAGCTTCAAGAGGGAATTAGATAAACCTATGGAGCAGAGGTCCATCAGTGGCTGTGAGCCACAAGGTATAGATAGGAACTCTCAGTCTGGGGCAAGTGATGCTCTGTATTCTTGGTGCTTGGGGGGGGGCAACAGTGGGAGGGCTTCTAGTGTCCTGGCCCCACTGCTGGACCTCCTGAGGGCACCTGGTGTTTTTGGCCACTGTGTGACACAGAGTGTTGGACTGGATGGGCCATTGGCCTGATCCAGCATTGGCTTCTCTCTTATGTTCTTATGTTCTTACCCAGAATAAAATTTTATTGGTCTTCAAGGTGCCCATTCTGGATTCAAACCGTGTTCTGCTGCTTCAGACTAGCACGGCGATCCCACCTGAATCTATGTATTAACAATGTCACTGAAAGAAAACTGGCCAAAATTCCATCTATCTGAAAGTATAGTTTCACAGCATTCAAACACACCAACAAATACTTAAAAGTACTCATTTTATCAACGCAGACCATATCGATACATTCCTAAAACCCTTTCTTCAGTATGAGAAAATAAATGAGAAATCATAGAGAAAAGGCCAAACAAAAAATGGAAAGAGGAAAAAGTAAGAATGAAAAAGGAAGGGGGAAAAATCTAAAAGACAGGAAGTTAAGAAAAAGGGGGGGGGGAATGGACCAATCAGAATGGATCAAAAGAAGAAAGGGGCTTCTGCCAAAGGATCCTAGACGAGACACCCCTTGGGATGGTAACTGAAACAAGTTTTGGGGAGCAGGTTCACCTGAACCCCAAGTAGATCTCCCACCAGTTCCTCTAACTGGAAAAAGGAAGAAAGTGGACCAATCAGAATGGACCAGAAAAATAAAGGGTTTTTTTAATTAATAATTTAAAACCTTAAATTCTACTAGTCCCTGAATTATATCCTGTTCATTTCAAATGACACTTCAGAGTCTGCGATAAGTGCTGGTCTCAAGAGTGATAACCCCTGTTATCTCGTGATCTGTCCATCATTGGCTGAATTACATTCCTTTCCACAAGTTTCTCCTTCGTCTTGTAAACGAAATGTATCAAGTCTCTCGATCTCCATCAGCATCCATTCAGTCTCTCCATTTATTATGTTGCTCATGGGCCTTTATCTCTGTGCGACCCTTTTCCTCTTAGCCTTATCATCTCTCTTTTGGTAATTTGTCATTATTGTCTCCAGAAAATGATTATATACACTTCCTGCTTTGCCTATACAGACAAACCATGGTTTAGAAGGGAATCTAAGCCACATCCCTGCAGGCTGATAGCTATGGTGGGGCTTTGGGGGGCTCCGTCCCTTTCTTAAAAGCACAGCCTCACAAGAATTTCTCCTGTAAATGCCTTTTTCAATCATTTTTAAACTTTTTAAAGAGGTGTGTTCTCCTTTAAGCAGAGTGGGGTATTGTAGGGACCATCAATCAATAATCCAGATTTTTCTCTGTTGCAACCTCTGATTTTCTCTTAAGGTTGTTAATTGCTTGAGAGGGAAAGCAGCGTGGCAGGGATTGGTACTTGTCAGATCTCAGAAGCTAAGCGGGATTGGTACTTGGATGAGAGACCACCAAGGAAGGCAATGCCAAACCACCCCTGCTTCTCACCTGCCTTGAAAGGCCCTTGCTGGGTTGCCATAAGTCAGTAGTGCCCTGACAGCATGTACGTCTCTCCATAGTTAATGGCTTGCTCCTGTTCCTTAACTCACTGTATTCATTAGACTTCAGCGTACAAAACTTTGAGCCAGTACACCGTCTCCTTAATTTCCCATTCTTTTGTTATATATTTCAAAGCTCTCTTCTATGACTGAAAATCTATTTTCAGCCATCTTTCCATATCACGCCACATTTCTCTATTCTTTTGTTACAGAGCTCCTTTGGACAACATTTAAACTATTCATTAAATACTGGCTTTCTTTCATCTCACGTCTGGGATTTTGGCTCCACGATATCTATGGACCGTTTTCCTCGATGCCAGTAACAACTCAATTCTCCTTCCCCTTTTCTTGTCTAAAAAATAAACTTTTTGTGTTTTATTTCTGGCTACCAGCCACTGAGAGTCCCCCTTGACCTCATGCAGATTCAAAACCAACAATTCCCTACTGGAAAGGAAAAAAGAGATGAATGGACAATCAGGGGCTGGGGGACAGGGACCGTGTTGTTGAAGTGCAGGGAAGAATTGGAAGGCCGTCCAACGTGGCCACATTCCCCAAGGCAAAACTACCCCCCAGTCTGCTTCCCACCCATCAGTCATGGCACACTGCAAGTAGCATGGGAGTCCACTGCAGAAATGCTGAGGGGAGGGACCCAGGTGCCTTTCCACCTTTGGCAGCACCAATTAGGTTTGTCAGCCTCCAGGTGATGCCTGGAGACCTCCCACTATTACAGTTGATCTCCAGATGACCAACATCAGTCCCCCTGGAGAAAATGGCTGATTCAGAGAAGAAGAGGAGGAGGAGGAGGAGGAGATTGGATTTATACTCCACCCTTCACTACCTGAAGGAGTCTCAGAGTGGCTCACAATCTCCTTTCCCTCCCCCACCCCACAGCAGACACCCTGTGAGATAGGTGGGGCTGAGAGAGCCCTCTCGATGACTGCTCTTGAGAGAACAGCTCTGAGAGAACTCGTGACTGGCCCAAGGTCACCCAGCTGGCTGCAGATGGAGGAGTGGGGGAATCACACCCGGTTCTCCCAGATTAGAGTCCGCACTCCTATCCACTGCATAAAACTGGCTCTCAATGGCTGATTTGGAGGGTGGACTCTATGGCATTATACCCTGCCAAAGTCCCTCCCCTCTTCACACCTCACTCTCCTCAGGCCCCACCCCAAAATCTACAGGTATTTCCCAACCCAGAGGTGGCAACCTGGCACCAACCCTTGAAACAGAAAGTCCTGGCACTGACGCAATTCCGGTTGGCAGAACTAACAGAAAACTGTGGAACTGTGGTATGTGCTCACAGATTTCCTGCTGTCAGTCAAACTACACTGCGATACCACAGAAAGCAAGGCAGAAATGACCGGTGTGCCAGCCATCCGGCTGTAGAAAATAACCAACACACAAAACAAGTGACTCAAAAATGGAGCCCTGCTTGGGCGTTTGTGGAGTTAGAACATTCTGGAAACCGTTTCTCATCGCGCACAGGACAGCAAAACTCAGTAGCTGTAAGTATGGCTTTTTTTCCAGGAGAACGCACCGGAACAGAGTTTTGGAACCTTTTCAACAAAATTTATTTTAAAAATGTTTGAAAGTTCATGAGTTTTCAGTATACACAGGGCTTTTTTTGTAGAAAAAGCCCAGCAGGAACTCATTAGCATAATAGGCCACACCCAGCAGCAGAAACTCATTAGCATATTAGGTCACATCCCCAACAGCGCAGCGCCCTCCCAGCAGCTTGTGGGGCGCATGGGGAATCCAAGGGAAGGAAGTTTCTGGATCGGCTTCCCCAGGCACTCCACAGCTGAAGGGTGCCCGGGGAACCCGAGGTGGGGGGAGGCAGTTTAAACAGCCTTCCCTCCCTAGATTGGCTTGGCTTCCCCAGGTGCCTCGTGGCTTGCAAGGCGCCTGGGGAACCCAAGGGGGGGGGGAGGCTGTAGGCGTGGCCAACTTGGAAGCCAGCCGGAACTCCATTCCTGTGCGTTCCTGCCCAAAAGCAGCCCTGACAGATTGAAAAATTCATTTCCCTCTTGAAAGTTCCGGCACTTTCCCCTCTCAAAAAAGCCCTGGCTGTGAGAGCAAAGATCCTCCCTCATGGAGGGGTCCACCAGCTCCCCACCCCCAATGTAGCTGCTGCGGCTACTCCTCTCTCGGGGGAAGGCCTGGTCGCCAGCAGAGGCTGAGTGCCACTCTTTCACTGCCACTGGTCACAGCACATCACCAGCCAGGTCAGGTGGCACATGAGTTTGGCGCAGTGGCACTGCAGGGCTTTGAGAGGGGAGACACCCCCCCACTGGTGTGTCTTCCCACCTGGCTGCAAATCCTCAGGGACAGCTGCCGCTGTGCACAACCCACATGCGCTTCCCCATCAATGCTGGGAAGCTGGTCGCATGTCTGGTGGAGGGCTCGCGAGCAAGTGGACAGAGAAAGGCATATGGGCAGGTTGTGTGTAGTGTAACTCTGGTCATAGTCGGTAACTCACTGAAAATGTCGCGGCAGTGTGCAAAAGCAATAAAAAAGGCCAACGCTATGCTGGGGGTTATGAAAATGGACCAGCCAGTGTCATAATGCCTCTGTATAAATCAATGGGGTGACCGCATTTGGAATACTGTGTACAGATCGGGTCACCACACCTCAAAAAGGATATTATAGCTTTGGAAAAAGTGCAGAAAAGGACAACTAGAATAACAAGAGGCGGGGACCCGCAATATTCGCGGGGGGGGGGGGAGGATTCCTAAAGGCTGCAGCCCCAGGTGAGTCCTCCCACCCCCCCACTCTTCCTCCGGAGAACAGGTCTACCCACCCCATGCCACTGTATTGGTAGACCTGGCCTCTGGAGAACAGGTCTACCCGCCTCCGGAGAACAGGTCTAACAATAGAGTGGACTGCGGCGGGTAGACCTATTCTCCGGAGGCCAGGTCTACCAATAGAATGGACTGGGGCGGGTAGACCTGTTCTCCGGAGGCCAGGTCTACCAATAGAGTAGACTGGGGCGGGTAGACCTGTTCTCCGGAGGCCAGGTCTACCAATAGAGTGGACTGGGGCGGGTAGACCTGTTCTCCGGAGGCCAGGTCTACCAATAGAGTGGACTGGGGCGGGTAGACCTGTTCTCCGGAGGCCAGGTCTACCAATAGAGTGGACTGGGGCGGGTAGACCTGTTCTCCGGAGGCCAGGTCTACCAATAGAGTGGACTGGGGCGGGTAGACCTGTTCTCCGGAGGCCAGGTCTACCAATAGAGTGGACTGGGGCGGGTAGACCTGTTCTCCGGAGGCCAGGTCTACCAATAGAGTGGACTGGGGCGGGTAGACCTGTTCTCCGGAGGCCAGGTCTACCAATAGAGTGGACTGGGGCGGGTAGACCTGTTCTCCGGAGGCCAGGTCTACCAATAGAGTGGACTGGGGCGGGTAGACCTGTTCTCCGGAGGCCAGGTCTACCAATAGAGTGGACTGGGGCGGGTAGACCTGTTCTCCGGAGGCCAGGTCTACCATTAGAGTAGACTGGGGTGGGTAGACCTGTTCTCCGGAGGCCAGGTCTACCATTAAAGTGGGAAGGGCTGGGTAACCTGTTCTCTGGAGGCCAGGTCTACCAATAGAGTGGACAGGGGTGGGTAGACCAGTTTTCTGGAGGCCAGGTCTACCCATAAAGTGGAAAGGGCTGGGTAGACCTGTTCTCCGGAGGTCTACCTGCCAATTTCTCCCGCCCCCCCCATTTGTCCTGGCGAGGCCCATGCTCCTCAGAGGTGCGAGGCCCACTGATTTCTCTCCCCATGCCAGCTCTTCCCCCTCCCCTCCCCTCCCCCCGCCAGTAATGGCTTTCCCCTGCCCCCCCCTTGCCAGTGACAGCGAGGCCCGGTGGCTTCCTGCCAGGCTTCGCCAGCTTTCACCCCACCAGCTCTCCCCCCTAGCTCTTTCCCCCACTCACCCCGCCCAGCGACGGCGAGGCCAGGCAAGGGTTTCTCCACCTGCCCCCACCAGCACCAGCAGCCACGGAGCCTAGGTAAGTGCGTTCCCTTTTTAACTTTTGGGGGAATTTAAAATATCCCCCCCAAAGTTTTTTTTTTAACTTTTCAGATTTTTCTGCACACGGGGGAGTCTCCCCCATGTGTAGGAAAATCTCCCTGCCCCCCAAGTGCCCCCCTGCGTGGATTTAGATATTCACACAGGGGTGGCCACTTGGGAATTAGATACATACAAGAAGGGGGGGACCCGTGATACTTGGGGGGGGGGGGCAGAAGCTGACAGCCGCTCCTCTGCCCCCCCCTTGCCGACCCGAGTGGCTGGGCCGACGTTCCTCCACGCCCCCACTCCCTCGTGTCCTGCGCTCAGCGGCGCAGTGAGGCCCGAGGCCTGTCGCGCCACCTCCCACCCCTCCCCCATCCTGTGCTCAATGGTGCAGCGAGGCCTGAAGCCTGCCGTGCCGCCTCCCCCCCTCCCGCCCCCAATTGCCCCGGAGAGGCCCGGAGATGCAGGGCCTTGCCGCCTCCCTCCTCTTGCCCCCGAATTGCCCCAGCGAGGCCTGCGTGGCACACAGCCGCCGAGCCTTGCTGCTCTCCCCTCCTCTGGCGACGAGTCATAGACGCCTCTCAACCACTGGGCCACCCCAGTTCCCTGAGCAGTCCCTGCGCATGAGCAGGGGATGCTCTTTTACTTTGCGGGGAATTTAAATATACCCCAAAAAAGTTTTTGATAGTTTTTGGATTTTTCTGCAAACCTGGAGAGTCCCCCACGTATGCAGAAAAATCTCCCTCCCCCCAAGTGCCCCCCCACAGATTTAGATATCCACATGGAGGGGGCCTCTTGGGAATTAAATATTAAATTTAAAAGGATTGGAACACTTTCCATATGAAGAGAGGTTAAAGAGCTTGGGGCTCTTTAGCTTGGAGAAACAACAACTGAGGGGTGACATGATCGAGGTTTATAAGATTATGCATGGGATGGAGCAGGTAGAGAAAGAAGGACTTTTCTCCCTTTCTCACAAGACAAGAACTCATGGGCACTCCATAAAATTGCTGAGCAGTCTGGTTAGAATGGAAAGGAAGTACCAAAGGGTTATGAACACATGGAATTCACTGCCACAGGAGGTGGTGGCGGCTACAAGCATGGAGGGCTTCAGGAGGGAATTAGATACACCTATGGAGCAGAGATCCATCAGTGGCTATAAGCCGCACGGTATAGATAGGAACTCTCAGTCTGGGGCAAGTGAGACTCTGTATTCTTGGTGCTGGGGGGGGCAACAGTGGGAGGGCTTCTAGTGTCCTAGCCCCACTGCTGGACCTCCTGAGGGCACCTGGTGTTTTTGGCCACTGTGTGACAGAGTGTTGGACTGGATAGGCCATTGGCCTGACCCAACACTGGCTTCTCTTATGTTCCTAAGAGCAGAGGTCCATCAGTGGCTATTAGCCACAAGGTATAGATAGGAACTCTCGGTCTGGGGCAAGTGATGCTCTGTATTCTTGGTGCTGGGGGGGGGGGCAACAGTGGGAGGGCTTCTGGAGTTCTGGCCCCGCTGCTGGACCTCCTGGTGGCCCCTGTTGTTTTCGGCCACTGTGTGACACAGAGTGTTGGACTGGATGGGCCATTGGCCTGATCCAGCATTGGCTTCTCTCTTATGTTCTTGTGTGTATGTGTGTGTGAACAGTTGGTGGGGTCTGTAACAGCCAGCCCCTCCAGAACTCTTGCCCCCCTCAGCAGCTGCCCCGCGCTGATGGGACTGGTGGCCAGCAGGCTCTCCTTGCTGTGCTCGGGCACTGGCAATGGTGCATAGATGGGGCAGGACCAGCGGTGCCCACAGATTTTTCCTGTGTCCTGGGTCCTCGGAAACGGACTCTGAGGAAGATGTCCTCGTGATCATCGATGCTATCTTTGGAGCGCCATGGTAACTGCAGGCTTCCAGTCGATTTTGTCATTTCCCACACGTATGCAATTGAAGAATTTTTTTAAAAAATGCCATCTGAAGAAGGCAGACCCAGAAGGGGGGAGGTTTTGAAGGTAGCAATGAGGAAATGGACTCAGGTGGGGTCGCCGTGTTGGTCTGAAGCAGCAGAACGAAGTTTGAGTCCAGGGGCACCTTTAGGACCAACAAAGCTTTACTCAAGGTATAAGCCAGGGGTGTCAAACACGCGGCCTGGGGGGATAGTCAGGCCCCCGGAGGGCTTCTCTCAGGCCCGCAGTGGAACTGGCTGTCTTCTGCTTCTTCTTCCAGTTCTGCTGCTGCTGCATCATCGTAGGTTTGCAGCTTACAGACACGCACCTGAACAGCATAAAGATTGCAGCAGCACAGACATTTGGAGTACCGTGTACAGTTCTGGTCGCCACATCTCAAAAAAGATACAGCATTGGGAAAAGTGCAGAAAAGGGCAACTAGAATGATAAAAGGGTGGGAACACTTTCCCTATGAAGAAAGGTTGAAGCGCTTGGGGCTCTTTAGCTTGGAGAAACGACGACTGAGGGGTGACATGATCGAGATTATGCATGGGATAGAGCAGGCAGAGAAAGAGGTACTTTTCTCCCTTTCTCACAAGACAAGAACTCGTGGGCACGCCATGAAATTGCTGAGCAGTCGGGTTAGAACAGATAAAAGGAAGTACTTCTTCACCCAAAGAGTGATTAACACATGGAATTCACGGCCACAGGAGGTGGTGATGGCTACAAGCATGTACAGCTTCGAGGGAACTGGATAAACATCTGGAGCAGAGATCCATCAGTGGCTCTTAGCCACAAGGTATAGATGGGAACTCTCGGTCTGGGGCAAGTGAGGCTCTGTCTTCTTGGTGCTGTGGGGGGCAACAGTGGGAGGGCTTCTGGTGTCCTGGCCCCACTGCTGGACCTCCTGAGGGCACCTGGTGTTTTTGGCCACTGTGTCACACAGAGTGTTGGACTGGATGGGCCACTGGCCTGATCCGACATTGGCTTCTCTTATGTTCTTATAATGCAATAATTCAGAGCAAGAGGTGTCAGTTATCAGACACTGTTAAATAAACAAGATATTGCAAGAGTGCTAATGTTTTAAGCATGTTTTTATTTTAAGTTAAAAAAAACTCTTTGTGTTTGTGTTCTTTATAAAGTTGCTATCTCTGCTACCTGGCATTACATTTCATGACACACCCATTTATGACACCCGTGGCCCGGTCCAACAGGGTCTCATTTCTCCGGCTGCCAGCAGCCCTCCACTTTTGGGAGTCGGTCTCAGGAACTCCCCCAGGGCTGATTTGCCTTATGAGACCCTCTCTCTTTTGCTCCTGTTTCTACCACCCCCAAACGCAGGCCCAACAGGGCCTCCTGCTAAGCGTCTTTTTTCTCCCTCACCCTCCTTTGACTCCGGACTCTTCTCTCGCATGCTGCCAGGAAGTCTTAAGAGGAGCCAGGATCCTTCCCTCTGCAGAGGCAGTGTCTAGCTTTAACTGCAAAGAGGGTGTGCAGAGGAGGGGATCTGACCCCTCTCCCACACTTCCCCTCCCACACTTCCCTGCATTCCACGGCTCCCATTGCCAGTTTGGTGTAGTGGTTAAGAGCGGTGGACTCTAATCTGGGAGAACCAGGTTTGAGTCCCCACTCCTCCACATGCAGCCAGCTGGGTATCCTTGGGTCAGTCGTAAGTTTTCTCAGAGCTGTTCTCTCAAGGGAAGTCCTCGAAAGAGCTCTCTCAGCCCCACCCACCTCACGGGGTGTCTGTTGTGGGGAGGGAAAGGAGACTGTAAGCCGCTCAGGGTAGAGTATTCCAATCTCCTCTTCTTCTTCCTCTTCCATTTTTCCTCCAGCCTGGCTCACTTTCAGGATCGTGGCCATCAGTTGGTCCTCACTGTTTACCTTCCCTGCTCCCTCACCCTGCTGGGGAGAGAGAAAGAGGACACGTTGCTGGTCCCTCCCTCCTCCCTCCCTCCCTCCCAATCTGGTCTTCGTTGGGTGAAAAAGGAATCCATTTGTCGCATGGCCCATCACAATGCATCATGGGAGCAGCTGCTCCTCAGAGGAAACCACAAATACCTCTTCTGCAAGGGTGGCTGTCCCCGCTCAGGACCCAATGGATTGTGAAGGCGGGGGGGGGGGGGGGAGGGGGTAACAGCTCAGCTACTCTTTCTTGTCCCTCCAGGAAAAATTCTGATCCTAGGGACACTTACTTGGGATTAAGCCTTAATGAGCTCACCAGCGGTGGAAAGTGCCATCAAGTTGCAGCCGACACATGGCGGCCTCGGAGGTTTTTCAAGGCAAGAGACGCTAAGAGGTGGTTTTGCGATTGCCTGCCTCTGCGTAGCAATCCTGGACTTCCTTGGTGGTTGTCAGGAACTGACAATAGCATCTCTGTACTTTCAATAGCACCTCTGTATTTTGCTTTCGTTTTCTTTGTTCTGCCGGAACCTTTGACTGCATCCCTTATCTGTCTTACCCCCCTTCCCCTGACTGGTTGTAAATGTCACTTTGAAGTATATTGGTTGCTCTGTTTCATGTTACAATTTCTGGGCGGGAGAGTGGCGACCCAAATTCCTAGGCGTCATCTCAAAACAAATGGTCTTCACTCCCTTGCATTCCCCCTCCCTTATGTCCGGGCCATAGTATGTTATCTTGTTGTGAAGTCCTTGGGCGCTCCTTTATGGCTGCCCGCCTGGAAATGTTGTGCCTAGCTTCACACATGTGGGTCACTCCGATCAAGAAGGGAATTTATAACTTTCTCACCTTGCTGTGGGAACCTCAACGGTCCCCTTTCTTTTTCCCGCGTTCACCCTCTAATCCTGATTGGCCTAAGGTTGGGGTTCAATTGAGACTGGAGAGTATATTAACACTGCCTGTATTCCATTAAGCATCTCTAACAAACATTGAGAACCCTGCTCAGCTTCTGAGGTCTGACGAGATTGGGCTAGCCTGGGCCATCCAAGCCAAAGCAAGAGACAAACAGAGGTGGTTTCTCATTGCCTGCCTCTGCCTAACAACCCTGAGCTTCCTTGGTGGTCTCCCCTCCAAGTACTGACCAGGGCTGACCCTGCTTCGCTTCTAAGAACTGATGAGATCGAGCTGCCCTGAGTAAATCTGCTTGGGGCTGGGCCAGAAGGATGTCTGGCTCTTTCTTGGGGACGGCCTCTCTCGTCTCCCTCTGTTCAGGCTGATCCGTGTGCCGCTGAAGCGGTTTTACTGCCACAAGGGAAGGCAATCAAAGACAAATTTGTCAGACCCGTCCGACAAAGCCCTTCCATCTTTCCAAAACAGAGTTATCTTTATCGAGAGAGGACTTTTTTTTGTCTTCCCAAAGAAAATAATTCTCTCGACGTTTCCTTCCTCTCAGATCCAGTAACATTTTTTATGAAACAGCTCAGCAAAGACAGGCCAGGATCTGCCATCTGGGGATAAAAGGAACCCCTTTGTTTACTGCCGAGCCCAACAGGAACTGAAAACACGCGGGCAGAAAGATTCCTCTCTATTCCTGGCCTCAAGAATTTCAGATTTCGGCACCAAGACAATCACGGCTCATTTTAAAATTTGCTCTATTTGTAGCAGCTGGGCAGCCGCCCATCCCAGGCGAGTTTCACTTCTCCGCCAAAGCCCAAGAACCCCCGTTATGATCTCTCCCATCTCTGAAGCCACGTCTTTGAAGTTTAATGAAGGCACGGTTTCCACCATCACCCCCTTCCTGAAAAGTTACTCACCCCAATCCATTTACAAAAGCATCCCAGCCCCTTTTTAACTCTTCCAAAATAGCACACATTATGAGAGAATAAAACTATATATAATCAGAAACAAGACCCAGGTTTTGACCGATAGAATGCTATGGAATCACTGATCAAAAAGTTTAAATGCTAATAGCATAAAGGAATAGAAATATATTATATGAATGTTTTAGTTAAAATTAGACAATGAAACTGTTTTTATTTAGAAATACATAAGAGTATAGAAAATAAGAATTGGTGTATAAGTATAAGTATTTTAAAGCTATATAACCGTTACCAGAAACGAAACATAGATATAAGTATTACTATTTTGAATAAAATGGAAAATGTGTTATGCTTCAGATGTGGTGGGAAACCACCAAAACAAGATAAAAATAGAATGTACAAATAGAACAAAATGTTATTTAATATGGAAAAAGGGATTTGTATAAGGTTAAATGTATTATTTTCGATGTTTTTTTTTTTTGAAAAATAAAAATTTCTTTACAAAAAAAAAAAAAAGTTTAAATGCTAGACAATTAATACTCATAAAGACTATCCTTTAGGCTTGTCTGGGGTCGGGGCGAGCAGTGGAGCAACCTTGGCGGGCAGTGCATAATTCAGTTTGCTCTCGAGCCATCCTTCCTGAGCTAAGACAAAAATCTGTGAGCTGGAAGCTAAAAAATTGTAGGCTAGCTTCATAGTAACTCAGCTTAGAGGGAACACTGGTGCCAACAACCCCTGGGTTGGGAACGGGGCCGGAAAGGCAGGCAGAGCTGCAGACGGCCCTGAGGCCTGGACTTCCCAGGAGTCCACATCCCCCAGGTCTGGAGCAGAAACACTGGAGGCACTCACCCGGGCGTCATTGGGCAGCAGGAACGTCCAGGAGACTGGGCGAGCGGACAGCAGAGGGCTGGACTGCAACACTGCAGCTGGGGGCACCACGGCAGGCCGAGGCAGAGCCTAGCTCTGGGAACAAGATGCTGGCAGCAGCAGAGACAAAGAGAACAGTTTGGATTTCTAGAAGAAGAAGAGATTGGATTTATGCCCTGCGCTTCACTTGGGGTCTCAGAGCAGCTTACAAACTCCTTCCCCTCCCGCTTCCCACAACAGACACCCTATGAGGTGGGTGGGGCTGAGAAAGCTCTTTCGAGGACTGCTCTGGAGAGAACAGCTCGGACAGAACTATGCCTTGCCCAAGGTCATCCAGCAGCCACAAGTGGAGGAGTGGGAAATCAAACCCAGTTCTCCCAGATTAGAGTCTGCGCACTTAACTACTACACCATAAGAACATAAGAGAAGCCAATGTTGCATAAGGCCAATGGCCCCTCCAGTCCAACCCTCTTTGGGCATGGCAGCACGAAAAGTCCTGGGTTTGACATTTTAAGGTCCAAAAGACCTGAGTTTAAGACTTCCCTTTTCCAAAAAGAACTAATTTGGGTGTAATGTCATTCCAGCCAATAGAGAAATATACTTTTTTTCTGCTTTCCCATATCTGTTTTGTATGATTGTATTTTTAACACAAACTTCTGGACACACACTGAAGTCGCTCTGAGCTAGTACATCTGTCCAAGGGATAGGGAAAGTCCCGTGCGCAAGAATTCACCCAGTTCTGCTCTGCAGGCTTGACCTTTTGTCTTCCTGAATATCCTGCAAGGTGCCGGATGAGTAACTCGACTCCCAGAGCAAGGTGCGCCACATTCCCCAGAGGACGGAACTGACTCCCCTGATAATGGGCAACAAAGAACACAGTTTGTACCCTTCAGGAGTTGGCACCAGTGATTTGGCACGGCCTCCTGTCTGGTGAGCCAAAAACCACTCTCCATCTCTCCCCCCCCCCATTTAATGCAAGATTGAACCTGGACTTTTAAGGAGGAACAGAAGGGTTTGCAAAAGGAAGAGACCAAATTGTTGGGGATATGAGGGGTGCAGGAACCTTTTCATGCACTTTCATTCCCATTGTGTTCATTTCGGGGAGGGAGAGAAGCTGGCTTCCCAGTTGGGGGTGGGGGGAGAGAGAGAGTTGTTCTAAACCAAAACACAATTTATTCCATTAGACACTCTTAAGTCAGGGAACACTTTTGGAGCATTTCAGCAACACCTCCATGGACTTTTGTATTGTCTCTTTTGTATATTGCTATAATTGTCTCTAGACAGTCAACAACAGGGCAAAGAGGCCAAGGACTTCTCCTGATAAGGACATCAGAAGAGCCCTGCTGGATCAGACCAGTGAAGGTCCATCTAGTCCAGCCTCCTGTCTCACACAGCGGCCAGCCAGTTCCTCTGCAGGGCCAACAACAGGGCAGAGAGGCCGAGGCCTCCATAAGAACATCAGAGGAGCCCTGCTGGATCAGACCAGTGAGGGTCCAGCTAGGTCAGTGTCCCGTCTCACACAGTGGCCAAGCAGTTCCTCTGGAGGGCCAACAACAGGGCAGAGAGGCTGAGGCCTTCCCCTGAGAAGAACATCAGAAGAGCCCTGCTGGATCCGACCAGCAAAGGTCCACCCAGTTCAGCATCCTGACTTACATAGGGGCTGACCAGTTCCTCTGGAGTGTCAGCTAATGGAATGAGTGAACCCTTGATGTTGGGTCTGTGGAATGTTGTGTTATATTTCTCATGGCATGCTTATCGCTCTTCGAGCTGCTCTGACTTTGGGAGACTGATGGTGCCTGCCCATGTATGTCTTCCCGTCTGACTCTAATTCTTCCCGCTTTTTCGCTGGGAACTGTAAACCAGTATTTTAAGCGCCTTTTCTTTGGCTTGGTGATTGGCTGAAATTTTTTGAATTCTTTTTGAATTCTGTATAATTGTCCTGTTTGGGGCTGTGTCAGACGTTACTAACACAGGATGTGTAGATGACCATAGCAGATCTTTCTCAATAAAGCATTCCTGTTAAAGGACACTTGTTGGTGACTGACTCTGTAGGACGCTCAGATGGAGGGCCAACAACATGGCACAGAGGCTGAGGCCTTCCCCTGATGTTGACTCTTGAGTCTGGGATTCAAATGTTGACAGCTTCTGCCTGTGGAGGTTCCCCTCAGTCACCATGGCTGGTAGCCGCTGACAGACCTCTCCTCCATCAATCTGTTGAATCCCTTTCCTGTGGCCATCATGACACCCTCTGGCAGTGAACACCATCTTCGAATTCCACTGAGGCCTGCCCCGGTCAGCAGAGGGGAGCGGCACTCGCTGGTCTGTGCTGGTGCCTTGCGCATGTGTGCTCCCCGTGTGCGCCAGTGGCCCCGCTTGCCCTCCCCTGGGGGTTCCAGGTTGGGAAACTCCTGGATATTCAGAGGTGAAGCCCGGGGAGGGCGGGGAGCCCACCCTCCAAAGCATCCCTTTTCTCCCAGGGGAAATGATCTCTGTCACCTGGAGGTGAAGCTGCAATTCTGGGGGGATCCCCAGGTCCCACCTGGAGGCTGGCATCAGTGTTCCCTCTCAGCTGAGTGAGTGCGAGCCAGCTCCCAGTTTTTTAGCCTCCAGCTCACCCATTTTTGTCTCTGCTCGGGAAGGAGGGCTCCAGAAGAGCAAACGAATTGATGCAGAATTTATCCAGATTGCTCGCTCACCGCTTTAACGCCAGGAGGTCACAAAGTGGAATTCTTGCTCACAAGACTCCAGGGCTTAGACTTCGGGGGAGCGTTGCCCGGCATCCCCACGGCCTCCCCTGGCCTGGCTGGGTGGGGCGGGCCCGCAGGAGCCGCAGCGTAGGAGGCTGCTGCTGCCGCCGCCCTCGGGCCTGGCCCTGGGGCGCAGGCGAGTAGGTGGGCGGGCGGGGGGCGGGGGGCGGGGGGCGGGGCGGAGGCGGAGGGTGGTCCTTGGCGCTTCCTGGCAGCGCGACGCCGAGCCGGGCGCGGAGGAGACTTCCATCCAGGCGCGGCGGCGCTCGTGGGCCGGCCACTTTCCTGCTGCTGCCGTCGCTGCCGCTGGCTGGCTGGCTGGCTCGAGGGGGCGCCCGGCGGCCGAGGGGGGAGGAGGAGGAGAAGAAGAAGAAGAAGAAGAAGAAGGCGCCTCGCCGGGCCCCCAGTCCCGCCTCCCTCCCTCCCTCCCTCCCTGCGGGCCGGCGGCGCGTCTTCTGCGGCGCGGCTCCCTCGTCCTCCGCCTCCCCCTCCCCGGGCGCCTGCATGACTGTCACTAAGGTGAGCCCCGCCGCCGCGCCGGGACGGGACCGGGGGAGGGGAGGGGGCCGGTGCGCCCTCGGCGGACCCGGCAGGGCAGGAGAGGACGGGGCGGGGGGCGGCTGCCGGACTCCGCTGCCGCCTCCTGCCCTTCTTGCCGCGCGCCCGACTGGGCTTGGCTGGTCCGGCGCTCTGCTGCAGTTTTAACCCTTGGCGGGAGCCGGCTACCCCGGACGGGGCGCTGCGGACCACCCGCCCGGCTCGGCCGCGCCTCTCCCCCCCCCCCCCCCCCCGCCACTCCGGCAGCTGCTCCGCTTCTCGGGCGGGCTGGTGCAGTGCTCGGGGGGCGGGGGACCGGGGCGGGGGGCCTCTGCTGCAGGTGCAACGGAGGGGGGGGGGATCGGGCCCGGCAGGGTGCTCGCTCGGCCTTCCTGGGGCGCACGTGGTGGGAGCAGGCGGGCTGCTCCCGGAGGAGCCCTGCCTTCCCGCGCGAGGCGGGAGGTGAACTGGCGCGAAGCTCCCCCCCCCCCCGGGTCACCACCGTCGGGGGAGGGTTGTTGGGAGAGCCCCCCCCCCCCGCCCTGCAGATGTGGGGATGGAGCCAGGGGGGTGGGGGGACCCTCTCCCACGCAGCCCTTTTCTCCGTGGGGGGGATATGGGTCGCTGTGGTGTAGAGGTGAGCTGTGATTCCGGGGGGTCCCTCCTGGAGGTTGGCATCCCTCGCTCCCCGGGGGTGCTGCCCCAAGTGGAACCCCACCCCCTCCCCGCCATCTGGATCAGCCATGCCGGGCCTCGTCCCCCGCGAAACTGCACGGAGCGGCCGCCGCGGGCCTGGGGATCGGGGCGGGGCAGTGCATCGCGCCGCTTCCCGGAGCCAGAAGAGCGGCAGCGCCTTTGTCGGCCTCCCTGCGGCGCCCGGGCAGGGGCTTCGGCGGGCGGGGGGGGGGGGGACCATTCAGGGCCGGCATCAGGCGCGGACTGGAGTCCCCACGGGGGGGGGGGTGGCGGGAGAGAGTTGGCGCTCTCCCAGCCTCCCCTACCCTGCGGGGCTGATGTGAAGATAGCAGGAAGGAGGCCAGAACCGCCTTTCCCACTCCTGCACCTGTGTGGGTGGGGTGGGGTTAAAAGGTAATAAATGGATCTGGTTGATCTACTCCAGAGAAAGGGGCTGAGCCCTTCCGGAGATGTTGGATACCCTGCAGGGCAGGCCCCCCTTGAGGAGGAGCTGACACCCCCACCCCCACTTTGCTGTAAGAGGGACAAAGCCACAAAGGCCCCTGGGGGGTCAGAGCAAGGACCTATTGTCCAGAAAGGAGAATCCTGGGACAGCCCACATTTTGAAGGAGGCGAGTTGCCAGTTTTGCCTCATGCAAATTCTGGGCTGAATCGGAGGGGTTCCTTTGGGGGGGGGGGAAAGACTGTCCTGATTTCTGGGGGGGGGGGCAGAGGCTCATCTGTCAGAATGTGAATGTAATGGACATCACGCAGTGTGTGTTGCCCAAGCAGGCACACAACGGAGGACTCTCCAAAGCAGCCTGGTTCCGACCATGGAAACCTCGGAACTGGCACTGAACGCAAAGGCAGATTTATGGATGTGAGCGAGTGCCTGGTCCTGGCCTCTGGGTATGCGCCAAGGGGTGAGAGCCGGTAATAAGGCGGTGTTCAGAAGAGAAAATTAAAACAACTCTCTCTCGGCGGCTAAAGCCGTAAAATCCCAGCCAAAGAGAAGGGCTGAAGATGCAGTTTCTTTTCCTTTCTGTTGTGGGGGGATGGCGTGTGGGAGGAGGAGGAGAGGGGCTCCTCAGCTCTCTGGGGCAAGCTGCCCCTCCCAGTGACATGCTGCAGTTGCAGATCCTTCGGTCCTTCCTGGGCATTCACTTCTCCATTCACTTCTCCCGCCGTCCCAAAGGTTAGGGTCATCTCCTGTTCATTCCTGCAGGAGACTCAAAGCCTGGCTCCCAGCATCAGCCTAAATAAAGGGAAACAGAGGGGAGGCACATGAGGTCCAAGGGATTCCTTTTCCTGTCGCTCCCTGGTTGCAGTGTGGACACAGCCCCCCCCCCCCCCAGGCCTTTCACAGATTGGCTTGTGCCGAGGTTCCCAGGCGGTTCTGTCTCTTGCAGAATGCTTTGCAAGCATTAACTCTTTCTTCCCCAGGCGGGCCCCTGGGAATGCCTTTTCTCCTTCTTGTGGTTATAAGACAGATCCTTCGGTTTCCCATCCCCACCCCTCCACCCCCGAATGCGCAACACAAGCACTTACTTTTTTCTAAACACGTGTTCCCTTTCATCCAGCCAGGCTGATTCTTTGGTGCATTAAAGGCTGGCAGGTTCATTGACTTAAAACATTCCTGGATTCACTGTTTTGAAAAAACGACCAGTCTTCTCTAAGCATCTTTGTTTAGAAGGCTCACTCAGTGCCGTGGGCCTTGTTTGCAAGGGAGAGCCAGCATGGCATGGGGGTTAAAGTGTTGTTGGGCTAGGATCTGGGAGATCCAGGTTTGAATTTTGGCTTGTTCCAGGGAAGCTCGCTGGGTGACCTTGGGCCAGTCACATGCTCTCAGCCTAACCTATCTCCCAGGGTTGTTGGGAGGATAAAGGAGAGGAGAGGAGAACGAAGTAAGCCGCCTTCGCGTCCCTGCTGGGGGAAAAGGTGGCATAGAAATGAAATAAAAATAACTAACAAATCGTGCATAGTCTCCTCATGGCTTGAAGAGACTGGGAGTCATGACTGGGTGGTGGGCCGGGCTGTCAGGAAATGGCCCAGGGCAAGGAAAGGGAGGTGGCTCCATGGCCCAGAGCTTTCCAGTGTCCCAGAAGTAGACATGCCCAAGGTCACCCGGCACTTCCTCCTGTGCCCACTAGGCTGAGACCTGGCTGGGTGCAGCAGACAAGGAGACCGCGAGTGGCCCCGTGAATCAGATGGCTCAGGGCCACAGGGCCCTCTCCCTGTGGTTTTACTTTTTCTGTATCAAGCAGGCACCCAAGGAAAAAAAGAGCTTTGGGAAGGAGCTGTAGCTCAGTGGCAGAGCATCTGCTTGGCGTGCCGAAGGTCCCAGGTTCAATCCCCGGCATCTCCAAGTGAAAAAGGTCAGGTAGTGGGCAATGTGAAAGACCTCCGCCTGAGACCCTGGAGAGCTGCTGCCAGTCTGAGTAGACAATGCTGACCTGGATGGACAGATGGTCTGATTCAGTATCAGGCAGCTTCATGTGTTCTTGTCTTATGGTGTATGAGAGGGGCTGTGGCTCAGTGGTAGAGCCTCTGCTTGGCATGCAGGAGGTCCCAGGTTCAATCCCCGGCATCTCCAGTTCAAAAGGACCAGGCAGGAGGTGATGGGAAAGACCTCCGCCTGAGACCCTGGAGAGCTGCTGCCAGTCTGAGTAGACAATACTGACTTTGATGGATCAAGGGTCTGATTGAGTTGAGAGCAGCTTCATGTGGGTGGGCTTCAGGCGGCTGCGCATAGGGTCACTGCAACACTCCTGTTGGGCAAGAGACGGTCAAGATGACCTCCATGTCCAAGCTGCGTAATGCGGCTTTGGCCATGAGATGATGACAGCGCAGGTGCTAAAAATACCTTCCGTTACCTGGAATCTCCCACCGTGAAAGACCTGCTGCTGTAAAAGCTCATTAGAGGAGATCTCGTAAGTTAAAAATGGAAGCAGCCACGCTGCTTCGGGGACGGGGAGGAGAGGCCAGCAAGAGCGATCCGTTTCTTGATCCTGTGTAGGCGATCCAGCTCGTGCTGCAGACGGAACCGCTAAGAAGTTCTCTGCAGAGGAAGGCTGCGGCGTGACTTAAGGCTAGATGCAATGGCCCTGGGCATGTACAGAGTGTCTTTTCCTCTTTTCCAGATGACTCTGACATGTTTGTGTGACTTAACTGGGGACAGGAAGCTGTGGACGAGGGGAGAGGGGCAGGATTATGTCTGCTGTCCATGCCCAGCCACATCCCTCTTGCGCATAGATGGCGCATAGCTTGTGCAAGCCTGGTCAGCAGTGCAATGCTGCTCCCCAGCCACATGTTGATTCCTCCAGATGTGCCCCAGGATGGGACAGAGCTAAAGAGTCACCTCGGCATGCACAGGGAATGGGGTCCCGGGTCATTTCCAGACCGATTTGTGCCCCTGTGGCTCTTCTCAGTCAGACTTCCCGACAGCTGTGGTTCCCCTCCACAGTCCTTTCCCTTTCCCCCTCCCTGTCTCCAACCAGACATTATCAAGTGCTCCATTCAGTGGCCGGTCTGCCTGACAGTTTCCCCTCTGGCTGTTCCTGGACTCTGGCACCAGGCAGAACTGACAGGATTGAGCCGGCTGCTGTCGATTCCACAGATCTCTGAATTGGATCTTTCTCTGGCTGGGAAGGGGTGAGGAGAGCAGGCCGTCTGCTCCTGGGTTCCTCTGGGATCCAGCTGCAGATTTTCTCTGAAGGGCACGAAACGAAGTCACGCTGTGGCGCCAGGGATGGCCCTGGGTCTGCTAGGAAAGAGTAGCCTAGGGGTGGGGGGTGGGGGGGGGGTTGAAGGGAAGAGAAAGGCATCGGCTTCCACATTGCCAAGGGAAACTGCTGTTGGGAGGGATGGTTGGTATGGCAACGTGAGAATGGGGGAGGCTAAAGGACAATTCACAGATTGGTTGGTACACATTGCAGATTGCAACCCACTGTTGGGTTGGCAGAGCCTCGTGGTGGGGGAGGGGGGAAGGCTGGTTCTCGACATGCATATTAATAACTTGCAGCATTGATTCCCCCCACCCCCGTCAATAGAATACCCCAGAACTGTCCTGTTGCTTCAAGCACCATTAGCTTCATTAGTTCATACTTTAAAGTTCACACATGGGAGCCAGTTTGGTGTGGTGGTTAGGGGAGCACGGACTCTAACCTGGGAGAGCCGGGTTTGATTCCCCACTCCTCCACATGCAGCCAGCTGGGTGACCTTGGGCAAGTCACAAGTTCTCTCAGAGCTGTTCTCTCAAGAGCAGTCCTCGAAAGAGTTCTCTCTGCCCCACTTACCTCAGAGGGTGTCTGTTGTGGGGAAGGGAAGGGAAAGGGGATTGTAAGCCACTCTGAGACTCCAAGGAAAGGGTGGGGTATAAAGCCAATCTCTTCTTCTTCTTCTTCTAAAGTGTTGCTCACCCAGAGACATTCATGCACAACTATTTGATTTTTCTGCACCCGTTCCCTGTATGCTTGACCAGCAGCCAAACTGAAAAGCATCGTGTTGGAGGATGACATGAGATGATTAAGGGAAGGTTGGTGGTGCCGTGTCTCTGCATATGTGGTCCATTCACACATGCGAGTTGTTGTGATGAAAGGCAGCTGTGAACTAGCCCTTGCTTTGACAAAGCTGAATGTATTCGGAATCCATGAGCCCCCACCCACCCGCCCTGGCCTCTTATCCCCCCAAGCACTGGACAGATGGAATCCGATGGAGCGCACAGGGCTTGTCTGAGTAACACCAAATTAGATTTGGTCCTGTGGGCATCCGTACCGTGTCTCATGTGTAAGGCAGATGTATTCAGAGAAGCTGCACATGTGACATCACAGAGTGCCCCTGTGGTCAGTGCAGATCCATCTGTGTCTCCCAGCTCAATGAGCTGCTCTAATGGCATCGTAAAAAAACCCTCAGACCCAGAGAGCATCAACAGCCGTGGGCAGGTCGGTTTCCCTTCCCCTTTCCAAAGAATGTATATATATATTTTACTTCCAGTAAAAGCTTTTGACTAGAGCCGATCAGGTGGCTGAGCGTCTTGCACAGATGACTAGCGGGTGGGCCGTTCGGTGCCTGTGGCCAGGATCTGGGAATGAATTTTAAAATGGGGACAGATATCTTGTTGGGAAAGCAAGGAGCTCCCTTTGCCCTTCCTTTGCAGGCCGAAAGCCATGGAAGCCAGCTGGAGGGGCAGGGGACTCCAGTCTTCGTTTGCGAGGTCTCTCCTGGTGGCAGGAAGAAGGTTATTTCCTCAAGGTGTTTGTGTGCTCCGTCTCTCCAGAGTCCTGCTCAAAGGGGATTTGGGTCAGCCCCCAAGCGCTAAGATGCATCCTCCAGTACAACTCTATAAAATGCAGCTCTGTGGATATGATGCATTGCTTGCAGGGCAATCCTAAAGACAGTTATGGCCTTCTAAGTCAATTCACTCATACATGAAGCTGCCCTGTACTGAATCGGACTATCAGTCTATCAAGGTCAGTATTGTCTATTCTGACTGGTAGCGACTCTCCGGAGTCTCAGCCGCATGGTCTCTCCCATCGCCTCCTGCCTGGTCCTTTCAACTGGAGATTCTGGGGATTGAACCTGAGACCTTCTACACACCAAGGAGATGCTCTACTCCCCAAACAGACCTTTGGTCCATCAAGGTCAGTATTGCCTACTCTGACTGGCAGCAGCTCTCCTGGGTCTCAGGTTAAAGGTCTTTCAAATCACCCACTGCCTGATCCTTTTCGCTGGAGATGCCAGGGATTGAACCTGGGGCCTTCTGCATGCCAAGCAAATGCTCTGCTACTGAGCCACGGCCCCATCGAACACCGTGAGCATGGAAGGGTGTAATTCTGCTTAGAACTGCACTGTTAACGACGCAACGTGTTTGTCTAGACCAGGGGTGTCAAACATGTGGCCCGGGGGCCAGATCAGGCCCCTGGAGGGCTTCTATCAGGCCCGCCCTGGAACTGGCCATCTCCTGCTTCCAGTTCTGTTGCTGCTGCATCATAGCTTGCTTCGCCAGACTCTCTCAATTGCTCAGCCATTTCATGTTTCCCCCTGGGTCCTCGACTCAGAACTCTGAGCATGAGATTTCAGTGGTGAATGTCCATAAATCAAAAGTAGGTTGAACACACCTGAACAGCGCACTCAAGATTGCAACAGCACAGACATTTTGATGCAATAATTCAGAGCAAGAGGTGTCAGTTATCAGAGACTGTTAAATAAACAAAATATTACAAGTGTGCTAGTGTTTTGAGCATGTTTTTAATTTAAGTTTAAAAAAATCCTTTGTGTTTCAGTCCTTTATGAAGTTTCTATCTTCACTACCTGGCATTACATTTTATTACACTCATGGCCTGGCCCAACTAGGTCTCATTTATGTCAGATCCAGCCCTCCTAACAAATGAGTTTGACACCCCTGATCTAGACCAGTGTTTTTCAACCTTTTTCGAGCTAAGGCACATTTCTTTCATTGAAAAAATCCCGCGGCACACCTGACAATATCTCACGGCACAGTGGTTGAAAAACACTGAAATACAAGATAAATGGGTCATTAGTTGCCTCAGCTCAAGTATTAACTATGACAGTATTACAAATACATGTAATAGCCACTCAACTTGAAATCGCAAGTTACAGATCCAAAGTGTAATGGCTCCTTCCCATAACATTGACCTGAGTTTCAGAAGAAATATAATGTGGATGTATTTTAACGCGTCCCGGAAGGTCAGCCCGGAAGGCACATTTCTTTCATTGAAAAAATCCCATGGCACACCTGACAGTATCTCGTAGCACACCAGTGTGCCCCGGCACAGTGGTTGAAAAACACTGATCTAGACAGCAGCGGCCAGACTTCAGTTCCTCTGGTTTCTTGACTGATACACATGGAAAATTCAGCCCATGCAGCAAGTTTACTATTTCTGCAGTTGTTCCAGCCATAAGAATTTGCTCTTGTGTGTTCACATGAGAACACATGCTTGAAGCTGCCTTCTGCTGCATCAGATGCCCCCCCCCCCGGTCCATCAAGGTCAGTATCATCCACTCAGACTGGCAGTGGCTCTCCAGGGTCTCAGGCAGAGGTCCTTCACGTCACCTGTTAGCTGGGCCTTTCAACTGGAGATTCCAGAGTCTGAAGAACCTAGGACTTCCTGCATGCCAAGCAGATGCTCCATCGCTGAGCCACAGTCCCTCCCCACAGATGTTGTTAACACTCCACATCTGTAACCGTTTCAAGAAGATTTCTTTGTGGGCCATGGACTCGCCGCCTAACTCTTCCAGCTGTGATT
This sequence comes from Lepidodactylus listeri, assembly GCA_029233225.1. Classification (NCBI taxonomy): domain Eukaryota; kingdom Metazoa; phylum Chordata; class Lepidosauria; order Squamata; family Gekkonidae; genus Lepidodactylus; species Lepidodactylus listeri. The sequence goes on along the minus strand of JARCFY010000021.1, from coordinate 3,573,460 downwards.
TTGGACGGCCGGAGATGGATGCGGTGGTCTCCCCGTTTCCATCTCCACGCTTCCGCCACATCTGTGTTGCCTGCCCTCCAGAGCCTGAGCCTGAAGACCTGTCCTCCTGGAGAGTTTGGTGGCAATGGGGCTTGGTGCAGAACTTGTTCCCAGAAGGCCAGGCCAGGGCTCTGAACCACCAGAGAGACCCGTGAAATCGAAAGGTATAAATAGTCAGGTGGTTCTCCCGGCAGCCGTCGTTGGCTGGCGATTAGGAAGATGATGATGATGCTCAGATCCATGCGCTAAGTGCAGATTGCCTCTTGGTCCCTCATCCTGCTTCGGTGTCTGCTTGTGTCGTTTGAGGACAGGCCTCTGAGCCTAGGGGACCTGGTACAGGGCTGCTGTCCTTGCCCCTCTTTCATTGGCCCTGACATGACCCATTGTAAATTTTCAGAGAATAGGCACACTGTCTCCTGGGGATGCAGTGAAGGGAATCAATGCGCTCCCATTCAGTTGGGCGAGGCCTTTTGCTACGCAGCCTTTGGCTGTGAGGGAGGGGGTGGCTTGGACAAAGGCCGCTGTTGGGCTTTCTCTCTACCTTAAAGTTGTTCAGGGATCAGACCCCAAGTCAGCTGGGCAGTCATGCCTCCCCACTATCCCCCCAGGCAGAATATTTCACACGGGAAGGAGAGCGCTTTGTTATAAATTTTGCTTAGAAGAGAGAAAGGAAAATCGGGTGGTTGACTGGGGATATGTGAAGCAAGGAGAGGAAATGGGTAAAGTCCAGAAGACTACTGCTCCTGTAAGTTCCGGTTCAGTCATCTAAAGGGCCTGTTCCGTGCGGGAACTGACATGAATCTTGTGTAGTTGTCACGTGTCAAGAATGTGCATTTCTCTCGCTGCCTGCTGCCAACTGTTCTAGTTTTCTGTGGGTTTGTGAAGCTCTGTCCCAAAGGGAAAATGCTTAGCGTTGATCCTGAAGTGGCTGAAGGCTGGCTCTCTATCCTTCCTCCTTCCCTGTCCATTTCCTCTTTCTCACAATGCTGTTTGTGTGGCTGGCCGGGGGTTCTTTTTAATATTGTTTTCGCCTGTTTTGTTCTCCGAGGACTGGTGTTATGGAAACAGCGGCTTTTAGGTGCAGAGAGAGGTGCTTTCAATGAGAAATCTGTAAGATCTGCTCCCCTGTCATTTACGCCGTGTCTTTGAGAATCCTGTGGAGCGTGGCCTGTGAAACATTTTGCTACCCTAAGCTGATGTGCTGTGCTTTCCAAGAATGCTTCCCCATGATCACTTGCTGTCTCTTGGACGTGGTGGTGCTGAGAGGGCATCTGCTGGATTACAGACCGCTGCTTTGTGGATGCCCTTGAAAACAGGGTCACCTCTGCAGGAGGCAAATAATCGTGTGTGTGTGTGTGTGTGTGTGTGTGTGTGTGTGTGTGTGTGTTTAGGGCAGCGTACGCTGATTTAAACAGTGTGCTTCCATAGGGTGCAAGCCAGTGTTCCCTCTGAGTTAGTGTGAGCTAGCTCACAGTTTTTTAGCCTCCAGCTCACACATTTTTGTCTTAGCTCAGGAAGGATGGCTCCAGAGCAAACTTAATTTATGCAGCAGCCAAATTGCTCGCTCACAACTTTAATGCCAGTGGCTCACAAAGTAGAGTTTTTGCTCACCAGACTCCACAGCTGAGACTTAGAGGGAAAACTGGTGCAAGCATGGTTTGCCCAGGTCTAGTATCCAATCCTTCTGACCTGGACAGCCCCAGCTAGCCTGATCTCGTCAGATCTCAGAATATAAGCAGGGTTGGCCCTCGTTAGTATGTGGATGGGAGACCACCAAGGAAGTCCGGGGTTGCTCCACAGACGCAGGCAGTGGCAAACCATCACTCTTGCCTTGAAAACTATGGGATCGCATAAGCTAAGTGCAACTTAATCGCAAAATAAAAAACTGTGTCCAATCAGGCTGGTAACTTGGATACCCAGGAGAGCGACAGACCTCTTCAGACTTCTTTCAATGGACATGGGGGGGGGGGGGGAAGACTATCACCTGTCTGCACTCTCCCCCAGCCCCATGGCTATTTACATTGCTATGTGCAAAGAGATAACCTGTACACATGCTGTGGATCACACCTGGCTTGGGAGGAAATATACTTACTGGTTTCCTATCTCCTCTTCCATCTTATAGTTCCTCCAGGTTGCTTTGTTTTTTGGCGTGCCCATTTTGGAGCCAATCCATTTAAAGGAGGTCTTCAGTGCAGGGGAGTGTGTGTGTGTGTGTGTGTGTGTGTGTCAGACTTAACCCTTTCCTGCCTCCTGCGTTGCCACAGCAGCGGTTTCCTTTGCCTGGCTGAGCTGGCTTTCTTTGAATGAGTGGGTCATTAGAGCGGGTTGCCAAACCATTACCAACAGAGAGCTCCTTCAAAGGGGGAAGGACGTTTTCCTTCCTGTTCCCAGCTGCTCCGCGTATCAACGCTTGACTGGTTCCTCCAGTTGTGCTTCAGGAAGAAGCTATCCAGTTGTAGCAAAATCGGATGGCCTCTGGCCCTGTACTGATTATTTCTTTCCTTTGGGGTCTTTCAGTAAATCCACGGGGAGCTTGAAAGGGTTGACTTAAAGTGCAAGGAGTTGCCGGTGCAGCCAAACAAATTGCAAATCATATTCTGTTCAGGCATGCAAGATGACGTGTTACAATACTGTCCAGTTTGGTGTAGTGGTTAAGTGTGCGGACTCTTATCTGGGAGAACTGGGTTTGATTCTCCACTCCTCCACTTGCAGCTGCTGGATGACCATGGGCAAGCCATAGTTCTATCAGAGTTGTTCCTGAAAAGGGGCAGTTTCTGTCAGAGCTCTCTTAGCCCCACAGGGTGTCTGTTGTGGGGAGGGGAAGGGAAAGGAGATTGTAAGCCGCTCTGAGACTTTTGAGTGAAGGGTGGGGTGTAAATCCAATCTCTTCTTCTTCTTCTTCTCCTCCTCCTCCTCCTCCTCCTCCTCCTCTGGGTCCCGAGCCTCAGGGAGTTAACGTCTTCCAGGTAGGGCCTGCAGTTCTCCAGGAATTACAACCGACCTGCAGACTAATACGTTGTCAAAGCGGCTGGAGTTCATTAGTTGTTGTGGATTTCCCAGGCTGTCTGGCCGTGGTCTTGGCATTGTAGTACCTGACGCTTTGTCAGCAGCGGTGGCTGGCATCCTCAGAGGTATAGCTCAGAAAGATGAAATACTCTCGGTGTCAATGTTAGAAGAAGAAAAATGGTAGGTAGGTAATTTATATCTACTCAGGAAGGTGGGGTAGGGCTGAGTCATTATCTTGTAGGAGTTTCCCAGGCTGTGACATGTGAATGGAGGAGCTTTCCTGAGGAGGCTCTTTTGCATATGGAGTAGCTGTTGAAATTCTAATTTAATCTGTAATGCTGTTGTGAGATGTAAAGCATTTTGTGTTTTTCAGGACTGGAAACCATGCCCTGTTTATTTTTAAACTCTTTTCTTTCCTGTTGAAATTGGGTTTATGTTTATGCTTCCCTGTATATTCTGACATGGTAACTGGAAGTGTTGTCCAGCATTTCAGTGTCTTGGATACTGTGTCCTTTTTGAGTCAGGCTATGTTCAACCACTGCCGATTTTTCAGGTTGGCCAGGAGCTGCAGACTGTAGAGATCTGTTCTTCTGGAGGGACATGGCAGCATCGGAGGGCAACAACAGAAATCCTAGCCAGGCAGTTGCTCCGGGCAGAGGATCTCTAGCAGAGAGAGGACTTCCCCAGCCCTGCAACCAGAGATCCAGGGAGTGTCTTTCTGCACTGTATCCCTGAACTGTGGCCCCTCCTTGGATACACACATTCACATTAACTTCAGGAGCTGCCTTATACTGCATCAGGCCATCGGTCCATCAAGGCCAGTATTGTCTACTCAGACTGGTAGCAGCTCTCCAGGGTCTCAGGCAGAGGTCTTTCACATCACCTACCCCTGGTTAGTTTTGTGGCTGGATATGGTGGGGATTGAACTGGGGGCTTTCTGTGTTCCCCTGAGCTGCAGCCCCTCTCTGGTGGGCATGCAGATGGCCTCATCCTGGGCCCAGTTCTAAACTCTTCCGCCAAGGCATCCCGTTTTCTTGCTGGTGGCAAAATTCAGTCATGGCGTTGCTATAGGAACTGGGTTGCAGATTACCCTAATTAACTCTTGTCACAAACCCTATGCACGGAGGTTAGAGAGGCAGTGCCTTGGGTGGGGGGTGGGGAGAAAACCCAGAATGCTCTGCCGCGCAAATGAACGGATGAAGGATAAAGTTTCCTAGATAAAGACGGAAACTGAGATCTGGCCCTCTGCCAGTTGACAGTTTTGGGGCGGGGAATTGTTCTTTAGGAGCTAACTGTACCTTTTAGCTTCTAGCTTGGTCAGAACCAAGCTCTGTCTCATTCAGCTGTAGCAATACTCATAATTGGCATGTAGACTGGGCTTTTCCAGTGTGCAGTTGTCTCCATCGTCTGTCCAACAGCCCAGTAAGGTAGGCCAGTACCATCCCCGTAGTCCAAATAAGGAGCAGAGGATAGAGAAAACAGTGGTGTGCCCCAAAGGAGACCCACTGGCAGAGGCAAGATTTGAACTGGGCACTGGCTCACAGCCGCTAAGCGCAGAAAGTCCCGGATCCACACAAGGACGTGGAAGAAAGCTATTGTTTCAGTGGGCCGAAAGGCCATTTTTGGGTACTTGGTCCCTGCATGGCGTCTTCTCAGGCGCCTGGCATTCTTCCTGTAGAAGCTGGCACCTAGCTACCCACTGCACATGGGATTCTGCAGCAACCTCCCAGCCACAACGCGTGCGCCAGCCGCTTGGACGATGCGGGATAATGTTTCTTGTTGGCTGCCAATGTTTTCACCTTGGGCCCACGTTGCCCTTTCCCAAAGGACAAGCCTCAGCTCACCTGTCTGCAGTCCAAAGCAAAAAAAAGAAACAACCACCCAAGAGGAGATTTCTGTTTCTGTGTTGTCAAGTGCCCCATGTAGGTTCTAGCAGGGCCCCTCTGCCTTTGTGGGTGTTGCGTGCACAAAAGGGCCCATACCGTGCCTCTCTCCCCTGGCTTGGCCGGGGCAAGCGGAGGAGCAGCCTATACCATGCCAAAGGCTGTAGAATTAGGGACAGCCTGGCAGCATTTCAACAGACGGGCAGAACTGAGAAGTGCGCTTTGGTGCATGCCAGCCGCTGTCACCCGCAGAACATCTGCAGCCAACCATGCGCTCCTCTTCTCCCTGGCTGCGCTCCCCCTCCCCTCCCTGGCCTGTGCGCGCACACACGCATGCACGCACACACAGAGTGTTTTGAATGTCTTGGATCATAAGCTGCTTTGGCCAGCTCTGGATGCATTTGCAAACATGTAGATCCAGCTCATTTAAATAAGTGCAGAGTTAATTCTCGCCAACTGGAGCAGAGGAGGGAGGTCATGGGGCAATCCTTGCAGGCTTTCTCACAGCATCTACCAGAGGGAGAGACAGGAAGGGAAGAGGAATAAAACGGCAAACATTGTCTTGGAGCAGAGGAAATCCGCCAGCCCTGGGCAAGAAGGGACCTGGGGGAGGGGGGGGGGCTGTTTTCCCACCCTCTGTTGGCCCCTTCAGCTGGGGAGTCGCATTGGCTGGGGTCTGAGCCCAAAGTTGAACTCAGAAGTCAGTATTCCATGCGCTGTGCAAGTGGCACTGTTGCGTCGGAGTATATATACTTTGGTGATCAAGTAGGGCCCCTGAGGTGGAGGAGGTGAGCTTGGGGGGGACATATTGGGTCTGTGGGTGGGAGGAGAGGAGGGGGAGCTCGCGCATGGGGGAGTTGCCACGTAAGTGCACTGCTGCAGAGGTCCCAGTGGGGCTTGAGCTGTATGCTGGTTGTACAACTAGCACAACCATGAATCTGTCTGATCTCATTTGGGGGCAGGATTGACCCCCACTCCATGGTACCAGAATTCTGCCACATTACCCACCCCGTAAACTTTTGGACACAGGAACAGATCTTGCTGTTCACTTCTTGCATCTTTCTTAACCAGCACTGCAAATGGAAGGAGAGAGAGAGAGAGAGACAAGCAGGGAAACAGACTCCAGTCCAGCAGTACCTTTGAGACCAACAAGATCCTCAGGGCAGAACCTTTCGAGAGTCAGAGCTGCCTTTGTCAGATCCAAGAGGGAAGGGAGATCCCTGAGTGGGACTGGGAAATTATAATCACTGAATGGCACTGTGTGTAGAATAGCCAGGAGATCCTAAGATTGTCTGGCAGCCAGTAGTTCTAGCTCTTTTAGTGTTATGCATCACTAGGTGGCGAGCTAGACTGGTTTTTAAGGCAAGAGACGTTTCAGAGGTGGTTACCCATTGCCTGGCTCTGTGTCAGGACCAGCGTTCCCTCTAAGCTGAGTTGGTGTGAGCTAGCTCAAAGTTTTTTAGTCTCTGGCTCCCACATTTCTGTCTTTGCTCAGGAAGGATGGTTCCAGAGCAGTGTTCCCTCTGAGCTGAGGTAGTGTGAGCTAGCTCATGGTTTCATAGCCTCCAGCTCACACATTTCTGTCTTAGCTCAGGAAGGATGACTCCAGAGCAAACTAATTTATGCAGTAGCCAAATCGCTCGCTCACAACTTTAATGTCAGGAGCTCACAAAGTAGAGTTTGCTCACAAGATTCTGCAGCTTAGAGGGAGCATTGGTCAGGACCCTGGTATTCCTTGGAGGTCGCCCTTCCAAATACTAGCCAGGGCTGACCCTGCTTCACTTCTGAGATCTGATGGGATCAGGCCAGCATGGGCTATCCAGGTCAGGGCTTGAGAATGGAACATAATGGGTAGGGGGTCTCCATTCCTACTTGTCCCTGAGGAAGGGAACTTTGACTCTCGAAATCTCATCTTGTTGGTTTCTAAGATGCTTCCGGACTTGAACCCAGCTCTTCTACTGCAGACTAGCACAAGCTGTCTATCTTCTGAAACTATCTGTAGGGAAACAGTGATGGGTGGGGAGGGGATTATTGAAAATGGTTTCTCTCGAGGTTCTATGTGTACAGCCATAATAGGGTTAGCTCTCTAATCTCCTCTGGAGTATAATGTCAAAACGGAGTTGTGTGGCTTATGAATCCAATGTCGCGGTGAACAGGTGTCTGTCTCGCGCAATCGAGATCTTGCATTCCTCTTTTAATTTTTAAGCAGTTGCAAATCAATGCAGCAACTGCCCTGCGCTCCCTCCCCTCCTCCCCCAGACTTTGCACCTCTGCTAATTTGCACATTTGTTTCCAGCTCAGTTTCAAGGGGGAGAGGCGACTGATCAGGATTGGCTGTTCCTATTCCTCCCTCCTACGTGGAGTGGCTAGCCCAGCCTAACCTGATCTCTAAGCAGGGTCAGCCCAGGTTGGTGCTTGGATGGGAGACCACGAAGGAAGTCCGGGGGTCACAGTGCCGAGGCAGGCAATAACACACCACCTCTCTTGGTCTCTGTCCTGACCAGGCCCGTGGCCAGGATTTTGTGGCTTGGGGGGCTAATTTTTTTTCTGGTGGGGCCAAAGTTCTCAGGTGCAGAAAGAAAAGCCATTTAGCCAATAGAATGCTGTTACCAGGATAGATCTCTAAATCGCAAGCTGTCAACCACTTTAGAGGACAGTTCTCAGCTGCCGCAAGTTAATCACTATTGCCAGCCTGAGCAACAATTCAGAGAACAAGCCGGCAGGTGGGGGTGATGACTCCTATGGTCAAGAAAGCTTACACTTAGGCAGAAAAACTCTCTTAAAGGAGACCAGTTTCTTTACACAGTTAGAAGGGGGCCTAGAGGTCACCTACTCCAACCCCCTTGCTCAGTGTAGGAATTAGTCAACTACAGCACCCCACGCTGCTTAAAGGAGCACACACCTTTAAAAAAATGTTTTTAAATCATTGAACGATTCATTTACCGGATAAATTTTTGTGGGGCTGTGCCTTTAAGAATGGTCCAGGCTAGCCCGATCTCCTCAGATCTCAGAGGCCAGGCAGGGTCGGCCCAGTTTGTAACACAGAGGCAGGCAAGGGCAAAACCACCTCTAAAAGACCCACAAGGGGTTGCCAGAAGTCAGCTGCTCTCCACCACCCCTGTCCTGCATCTACTGTAGGGTGCAGCCCAAATTCTTGTATTATTGAGGAGGGTGGAAACATTCCCTTTGTCCACCGCATGCTTGATTTTTGCGAATCTCTCTGACGTCTCCCAAACACCTCCGTTTTTCCTTGCCCCGCCACAAGGTGTTGCTGGAGCATGGCCGTCCTCTTCAGCTCGCTTTGCGTCGGCTCAAGAGCATGTCAGGCTGCCTCCGTGCATTCCCGTCAGCCCAGTTGTCAGGGCAAAAGGCCCTGCGTTTCCCTGAGCCATGCCTGGCTCTGGAGTGCCCAGGGCCATCTCTGTGCCCACTGCAGCAGCCGATCCACATGGCGATGGACAAAGTGTCCTCTTTGCCCTTGCCTCACCCCTCAGTCACTCCGGGCTGTGGGATCACGTGGCGGAAGCGGCAGGCTTTGTTGCGTCGACAGCAGAGCTGCGATGGTGCGTAGAGAGGCACGTCTGTGCCCTGCCAGCGGAGCATCTGGACAGCTGTCGCAGCATCACAAATCCCCGGGGGATTTGCTGTCCTCTCTTCTGGGGCAAGAGAGGCGGCCGAGCGGCCCTTGATCTCCGGGAGCGGGTGTGCTGCAAGTCACGTGAGCTTGGACGCCGCAATTGCTGCCCTGGACTGCCCTCCCCAGACTGCTCAGGGGCTGTGTCCTGTGTGCAGATTTCATACTTCTAGGGTTAAAACCTGAGACTGAATGCATGCTGGGGAGCAGCCCTGCCTCCCAAATCCGGACAGGAGACTGAACGGCAGCCAGAGGGCAACTTTTCTCTAAGCCAGTCCTAAATCCTGACCGTTAAACAGGCCCACCTCTTTCCCCTTGAGAGACCTGGCCAGGCACAGGACGCTGCCTGTGCAGTTTCCGTCACGGTGGGCTATGTGTGTCCTTACAAGGGCTGTGATCTGGGAGACCCAGGTTCCAATCCCCACGCTGCCGTGGGAGCTTGCTGGGTGACCTTGGGCCAGTCACTCCCTCTCAGCCAAACCTACCTCGCTGGGTTGTTGTGAGGAAACAGTGGAGGACAGGAGAATGTTGTAAGCTGCCTTGGATCCCCACTGGGGAGAAAAGTGGAGTATAAAGAAAGTAAGTTTTAGGACTCTTTTTAACTGTATGTATGTGCCTTCTTACGTAAGCCGCCCTGAGCCAGCCTCGGCTGGGAGGGCGGGGTATAAATTTGATAAATCAATAAAGTAAACTATTCTGCCTGGAGCAGATCTGTGTGGCAGAAGCAGCCTAGGAAGTTTTTCTCTGCCCCATGGTATATTTATTCCCCCAATGTCTGTCCTATCTTTCCACCATTTTGGACAAATTAATAAGTCCTCTTTGTTTCCTGCCATTCTTCCCGAGAGAGCCTGGTGCTCTTTAAGCGACTGTGACAATCTGAATCCAGGATAACATGTGGATAAGCAGTCTGTTTGCATCAGCGCCGCATCGCGCTCTCTTCTCCCACGAATCTCCCTCCCTGTGGCAGTAAAATAATCCTGGAACAGTCTGGGCTGTTTGCTGTATCAAGACAGATCCCCCCCCCCCCGCCCTCCAAAAAAACGGCCCCCTTCTTCTTGGCCTCTCAAAAACTTTGTCTCCCATTGATTGGTTTATGATGTGAGCATGGGACAGAACAGCCCAGAAGGAGGTTTTCACCACTGGTCAGAAGGCAAGTCCGATGCAACACAGCCGGCGAAATCAGCCAGCGATGCGTTCTGTTTGGTCATGGCCGAAGGCCAGTGACTTGCCACCGGCTGCGAATCGCGCAGGATAAAATTCTTCCCATCATGGGAGAAATACACTTGGGAGAGACTGGGTTGGCTTTCGATCCAGTGGCGGTGACACTGGATTTGGGGGCAGGCGTCAGTTGTGTGGTTGCTCCCCTTACGATATAAATGGCATTGGAAGTATCCACTTTGTGAATCTCCTGCATTGTGCAGGGGGTTGGACTAGATGACCTGGAGGTCCCTTCCAACTCTATGATTCTCTGATTCCATGTCAGAGGTGCCTGGCTTGACTCTCTCTTTAAATGGCCGCTGGAGATCAGCGGGGAGGGAGCGCATCGTCTTTCCCACCTCTAGAGAAGGTGAAACTTTGGCAAGGGGGCTGCTGAGAATTTCCGTTGCCTGCCAGCCGGATTCTTCTTGTGGTTTGGTCCATGCAAAGGGGAGGTTTGATAATTTTTGCACGGCTTCCAGGATCTTTTCCCTCTAGTGCCCAGGATGTAAAGGGTTGAACTTGAGTGACCAGCTATGCAATCCAGAACGGGGGGCGGGGGGGGGGGGGGGCTCGGCATCAAGTTTTAGCTGCCTCATAGTGACCCTTCATGGGGTTTTCAAGATGAGGGATGAACAGAGGTGGCTGGCCACTGCCTGCCTCTGCGTAGCAACCATGGACTTCCTTGGTGGTCTCCCATCCAAATACTGACCCAAGCTGACCCTGCTGATCTTCCAACCTCTGGCAAGATATGGTGGTGGAAAGGACCGTCAAGTCACGGCTGGATTACAGCAACCCCCTCATGGGGTTTCCAAGGCCAGGGACGAGCAGAGGTGGCTAATGCCCTTGCCTGCCTCTGCAGAGCGACCCTGGCCTTCCAGGGTGGTCTCCCCTCCCAGCACTAACCCGGGCCAGCCCTGCTGAGCTTCCAGGATCTGGAAGAGATCAGGCTAGTGTGGGTCATCCAGGTCTGGACATCCTCCTCAGTCAGTCAAGGGACTTGGAAGGATCTAACTCAGGGCTCAGGGCTGTGTTGAAAGTTGCGTGCTAGCCCTTCCTCCTTTCTTGGGGCACGGCTCTGTTCCCTAACTAACTCTATCTTCTGAAGGGTCTTTTTGCATTACGGAACAGAGATGCTTTCGTGTTCAGGAGCGAGCCCGGGCCAGAGCAGCAGAATCATAAGAGATGGAAGGGACCTCCAGGGTCATCTAGTCCAACCCCCAGCACAATGAAGGAAATTCACAAATACCTCCGCACCCACAGTGACCCCTGTTCCATGCCCAGAAGATGGCAAAAACACACACACACACACACACCAAAACCCTTAAGGATCCCTGGAGAAAAATGGCTTCCTGACCCCAAAGTGGCGATTGGCATTTCCCTGGGTGTGTAAGAAAGGGCCATGAGAACTGATGACTGAGGCAACCCTTCCTGCCCTCCCTCTCGTGATCTGCCTCAGTTCACAGAATTCGCATTGCTGTCAGATGGCCATCCAGCCTCTGTTTGGAAACCTCCAAAGGAGGAGAGCCAACCACCTCCTGAGGAAGCCTGTTCCACTGAGGAACTGCTCTACCTGTCAGGAAGTTCTTCCTAGTGTTTAGCTGAAAACTCTTCTGATTTAATTTCAACCCGTTGGTTCTGGTCCGACCTTCTGGCTGGCAGCTTGGTGCTCAATTCAACCCACCCCTGCAACTCTTTGGCCCTGTCCAGCTTTTTCAGGGGTTGGCAGAGGGTTCTGCCTTTGGGCGTCCATTCTTCCTTTGGTCCTGGCTGATCCGGTCCAGGGGCTTCCATCGTCTTTCCCTCAGGACTCGCCCTTGGTCAGACCTTGAGAGGGAGCCCGGAGCCAAGCTGGTCCACTCACCTCGCCTCTTGTCCCTAGGTGTAGCAGAGCTTGACCGAGGTATTCTGGGGCACCCCAAGCAAGCTGCTCCCCTCTCCTTCTGGGTCCGGTTGCCAACCTCTAGGCGATTATACAAACATGAGATCACGGGATAGGTTGTAAGTAAACCAAAGAACAACCACGATACTGTTATGCAATCTATTCAATAATTATTATCAAGCATTTATATTTTGGTACAAATCACAAAACACATCCCAATACAAAATGTACAGATATTTAAAGTGTCCTTGTAAACCCAACTGTCCGTGCTCAAAAGTTCCTCTGAATGATACAGCTCAAAGTAGCTTAACACCGTCCTTCTCTGACGTAGAGAGAAATTATTTCAAATATCTAATCAACTGTCGTGGCTCCCGTGGCCGGAGATCTTCTGGGATTACAGAAATTACAGAGATCAGTTCATCTGGAGAAAACAGCTGCTTTGGAAGGTGGACTCTGTGGCATGGTACCCCACTGGAGTCCCTCCCCTCCTCAGCCTCCACCCCACCAAATCTCCAGGTATTTCCCAACCAGAGCTGGCAACCATACTTCTGAGGCTGTGCCACCACTAGCCACAGGCCTTGGTCCCAGCTGGGGGTGTGTGTGCTGGTCCAGGCGGGCATGCTGGTCCCGTCCCGTCACTGCTGGCTGGGAGCCAGTTGCGCCCAAACAGAGCGTTGGTGCCTTCTTCGTTGTGCCACCCGAGGGGTCACTTGGGGGGCTTGGCTGGAGAACCAGCCGTGCCTGCTCCAGCGGAAGTGAGGCTCGCTGTATGCTCAGCTGTTCTTGCGCTTATTATGGAATGAAGGCAATCTCCCCCTGTCACATGGCTGGGTGTGTGCTCCGTCAGGCACAAGAAGCCCATTGGCATTGTGCACACAAAGCAGCTTTTCAGCAGGCGTGCGTCCCGCTCCAGCTCAACTGGGAACCTTTTTCAGACGTCAAGCAACTGTCAGGTAGCAAGAAGGCAGCCTTAAAACCGAGATCCGGTTTGGCGCGGCACTCTTCAAAGTGGCTCAGCTGCAGGGCGGGTGGCTCACGCCCATCTTTTTGTCCAGGGAAGGCTGGTGCACAAATTTTGTTCTCAAACTTGGCAGTATTCTGCACCCCAAAGGCAAGGGACCTGACACGGGCATGTGAACGTAGAGCAGTTAGCCATGTTACCCCGTCCTCAACTTCTACCTTCTGGGTGTGAAAGCCCTGCTCATAAACCTGCTGGCACCCATGCAAGGGATGGTGGGAAAATATTGTACTGCCTTGTGCCACAAGGCCTCTGCCAGTGCAAAGGGGGCATGGCATGGGAGCAATCCTTTGCTCATTGTAGGGGCCAATCCTGACTCCACACCGGCTGCCAAAGATCCCACTTACAGACTCTCAGGCTAGAGGCAGTGGTGGGTCCTGGATGCCTGCCCCCCACCCCCTGCCCCTCTGCCTCTGGAGCTGCTGTGGAGGGCAGGATTCCAGCTGAGTCCAGATCCGGTCATTACAGAGCATGCGGGCTGTCGAAGGCCCGGCAGAGAGCATGTGAGATCTAATAGAGTGAGGCTACGTCAGCCGCTGGAGGCATTTTTCCTCCTTGACTGCCGGCTGGGGTCTGCCTCCTGCCCACTTCCTGGCCCCCAAAGCACCAGCAAGGGAACAGGGGGGTCCTAGAACTCTGTGTTCCTGAGACTGGGGCGATGGGTGCCACTTTGGGGAGAAACACGAGGTATTCTATGTGTATGCGTGTGCCATCAAGTTACAACCAACTTATGGTGATCCCAGCAAGGGGCTTTCAAGGGAGACGTGCCCATTTCTAAGCCCGTTGGCTTCAGTGGATGCAGAGGGGCGTGAGTCTCCTTAGGCCTGCAGGGTGACAGAGCTATTCTAGCTTGCCTCCTCGTGGTGCACCCTGGATAATGCTGAAGAGCGATAACTTCTGGCTGCCAGACAGTCGTAGGATCTCCTGACTACACTACACACATGGAAACCATCAACCAATCAAACAGTCCTTCTCAGGACTACATGACAAGGGGTATAGGAGCCAGTTTGGTGTAGTGGTTAGGAGCGTGGACTTTAACCTGGGAAAACCGGGTTTGATTCCCCCCTCTACCACATGCAGCTGCTGGCGTGACCTTGGGTCAGTCACAAGTTCTCTTGGAGCTGTCCTCTCAAGGGCAGTCCTTGAAAGAGCTCTCTCAGCCTCACCCACCTCACAGGGTGTCTGTTGTAGGGAGGGGAAGGGAAAGGAGATTCGAAGCCACTCTGAGACTCCTTTGGGTAGTGAAGGGCGGGGTATAAATCTAATCTCCTTCTTTTTCTTCTAAGCCCATCCAAATCAATGGGTTTAGACTGGAGCATCTTGGCACGGGACAGCTCCTCCTTTCTTTGTACTGTTGTCTCTGGTCAATCATGTCTTCGAACCCATATAGAGAAACACAAAACCTGTTTGAAGCATTTGCATCTATTTCATTTCTTTACTTATATCCCATTTTTTTTGCCCATTCGGGTCACCAAGTGGTTTTTAGAACAATGTTCTCTCTTCCTCCATTTTCTCACAACAGCCACCCTGCGAGGTAGGCCAGGCTGAGACTGTGTGACGGGCCCAAGGTTGCCCAGTAAGCTTCCATGGTAGATGTGGGAATTCGAACCTGAGTCTCCCAGGCTCCTAGTGCCTTGCTCTAATTGCTACACCACACCGGCTCTCAGAAGTGGGATTGGCACATACACCACAAGCAACCATCTGTCTTGGTATCACTTCTGACCCTCTTGGGAAAAAAACCTTTATGGTTTCCAAAATTTGGCATTCCTTGGGGTTTTGACCACATTAGGAAGGATGCTGATGTCTCAAAGATCTGCCTCTATTGGGACGGGGCCGAAGAGTCACCCTGCCCCATATCTGCTCGTCCTTCGCACTGGCTAGGCGGAGAAAGAAGCGTATGGCTGATTCTCTGGGAAGAAGAGGAGGAGGAGATTGGATTTATACCCCACCCTTCACTCGGAGTCACAGAGCAGCTTACAATCTCTTTTCCCTTTCCCTCCCCACAGCAGGCACCCTGTCAGGTAAGTGGGGCTGAGAGAGTTCTTTCCAGAACTACCCCTGCGAGAACAGCTCTGACAGAACTATGGCTTGCACAAGGTCATCCAGCAGCTGCAAGGGGAGGAGTGGGGAATCAAACCTGGTTCTCCCAGATTAGAGTCCGCGCACTCAACCACCACACCAAACTGACTCTCAGGATATTGACTGAAGCATCAGCTAGCACCCACCCACCATCTTTTGTCCCCCATAGCCAGGGTGGAGATGGTTTAATTTATTTGGGAACTTGCGGACGGTTTTATTCCTTTGGAAAGACAACATTAACCTTCAGTTCACCACCAGCCTAGAGCTGGCTCAGCTTCCGAAGCAGAGTCAGGATGGGGCCCAGTGTGTTGTGCTCCACGTGAGCCGGGGAACAGAAGCGGTAGAGGCCGGCAGTACCGTTTTCGCTAATGGTTCCCGGGATGACAGCTATTGAGGCTGGAATTGCTTCCCCACCTGTTTGAAAGGAATGTGGGCGGCAGCATGCAATTATAACGCCAAAAGTAGAAAGCCGAAAAGCTGTCTCTGACCCAGGATAATAAGGCGGTGGGATGGAGAGTGATTTCTGTCTGCTGAGAGGCAGCTCCAGCTGCCCGGGCGCCTGAAGAGCTGGCAAGCCCGGCCCTCAGTTCTCTGCCAATAAGCCTGATTCATCTAATGTGACAGTTTCCTGCTGAAATGGCAATTGACAGGGGAGGGTGGGGCCCGACACCGGCCTGTTCTGAGGATCCAGGGGGTACCTTTCCCTTCCACCCCACTGCTGCTTGCATTCGCCACTCCGGTTTTGAAGAATTCTGCGGAGCCCGGAGATGGTTAACACCCAGAGTCAGGCTTCCATCTGGATATTTGTCTGGCGGGTTCCGCACAATCATTCCAGACGTGGGCAAGCCTCAAGGCCATTTAATCAGACAGATTCATGGTGCTGTGTTATACTGAATCAGACGCTTGGTCCACCCACGACAGTGTTGTCTACTCTGCTGGCAGCAGCTCTCCAGGGCCTCAAGCAGAGAAAGGTCTTTCACATCACCAGTTTGGTGTAGTGGTTAGGAGCGCGGACTCTAAGCTGGGAGAACCGGGTTTGATTCCCCACTCCTCCATACGGAGCTGCTGGTGTGACCTTGGGTCAGTCACAAGTTCTCTTAGAGCTGTTCTCTCAAGGGCAGCCCTTGAGAGAGCGCTCTCAGCCCCACCTACCTCACGGGGTGTCTGTTGTGGGGAGGGGAAGGGAATGGAGATTGTTAGCCGCTCTGAGACTCCTTCAGGTAGTGAGGGTGGAGTATAGATCCAATCTCCTCCTCTTCTGAGTGGTGGGGTTGTCCCCCTTCCCCCCTTCTCAGTACTGCAAAGGCCGCATGCAGGCAACATCGATCTCCCCTCCTGATGGGAAAGGGCTTGCTGCCACCCATTCGATGACGCCCTCCAAGTTCGAATTATCAGTTCCAGGCCCAGCAGTGTTTCCATGAACCTTTCCACCTCAGGAAAAAACCCGACAGCAGCAAAGCGCTCCTTTTGGCATGCGGGCATCTCTGTTTTTGCCCTTGCCTGGAGCGGAGGGCCTGGCCGTGCTCTGAACAGCCGTTGCAGTAAAGCCTGGGGCCTGGAGCCCTGAATAATTTAGGCCCAAATGATCTGTAGAGTGCTTTTCTGGAGGATGCAGGGCCCTCCCCGGGGAGGTGGCAGCCTTCCGGTGGCCAGCTCTGGGTGTCTGAAAGGTTTCTGTGGAGACGACCTCCAGGCTGCTTGGAAGATGTGCTAGTCTCAGGAAGTCCCTGTGGCTCCTTTAGGGCTGCCTGGTCCAGGCTGTGAAATTCCTGGAGGTTTTGGGGTGGGGCCTAGAAATGGACCTCAGTGAGGTTTCCTGCCATGGAGTCCACCTTACAAATCAGCCATTTTCTCTAGGAGAACTGATCTCTGTCAGCCCTGCTTCGCTTCTGAGATCTGGTGGGCTTGGGCTTGCCTGGGTGCAGCTCTTAAAAGCTAGCCAGTCTGGCGTAGTGCCTGGAGTGATGGACTAGGGCCTGGGAGAGCCAGGTTCGAATCCCCGCTCTGCTGTGGAAGCTCGCTGCGTGACCTTGGGCAGTCGCAGAGTCTCAGCCTCACTTACCTCACAAGGTTGTTGTGGAGAAAAATGGAGGGGGGGAGAATGAGAGGGCATAAAGGAAGTTAAAAAAACAGAAAAGCACAATCTGTCTACAGGTTCACTTGTTGGGGGGGGGTAGAAATGGGGAGCCTAGCAGGCAAGCTGCAGATGGAGGTAACCCCACAAAAAACCTTTCGTTTACAATTGCAACCCCCCCTCAAAATTAACCCCCGGTTTTCAAATCCTGCCTAAAGTGTATGTCCTCCACCCAAAGTGAAATCCAACTAAAATTAATGGATGGGGGGATTTGGGAGTAGAGTTTGGGGGGGGAGTGAGCAAAAGGGGATATGGAAATGCGGAAAGGGTACCTGACAAGCTATGTTCCCTCTAAGCTGTGGAGTCCTGTGAGCAAAAATTGTACCTTGTGAGCATCACAGTTGTGAGCAAATGATTTGGCTACTGCATAGATTAGTTTGCTCTGGAGCCATCCGTCCTGAGCTGAGACAAAAATTGTGAGCTGGAGGCTAAAAAACTGTGAGCTAGCTCACACTAACTCAGCTTAGAGGGAACACTGCTTGACAAGCAAAAAATTGAGCGCCAGGGTGGGGACCTGGAATGATGTCAGGCCAGAGAGCAACATGAGGCTCCAGTGCTGTGACAGGAAGCAGCTGGACTTTGGATTTCATGCCTGACTTTTTCCCTGGAATGGCGCCAGAGCTTGCCGGGGGGGGGGGGGGGTGTCTTCTGCCTGCCCCTGGAGACTCTCCTGGAATTGGACGGAGGGCTTCAGAGCAGGTCCCCCTATCCACCTCAGAGGGACTGCCCAGACTAGATCTTCGTTCCACTTTGTAGCCACCATTCAGGAACACGGATTCCAAGGGGTTCGTTGGTCCAAGGACCAATGATGCTCCCTCTAAGCTGTGGAATCTTGTGAGCGAACATTCTACTTTGTGAGCTGCTGGCATTAAAGTCGTGAGCCCGCGATTTGGCTGCTGCATAAATTAGTTTGGCTCCGGAGCCATCTTTTCCTGAGCTGAGACAAAAATGTGTGAGCCAGAGGCTGAAAAACTGTGAGCTGGCTCACACTCACTCAGCTTGGAGGGAACACTGCCGCTCTGATGGGATCGGTCCCCCTGCTTTCCCTGGGATGACCCCCCCCTTTCCTGGCACCCAGTTTGCGCCCATTTTCCCTGCAGAGGAGAGGAGGGGGTGTGGCCTCAAATCCGCTGGCACCTTCTCATGAGCAGCCCCAGGGCTGAAATCCCCAAGGAGCTCAGCCACCTACCTTTGGGCTGGCACTGGCTTTAGCTGAGAAGGAAGGGGAAGGGTGGGCAGAGGTGGTTGCTCTTGATGGGGGTGACCCAGGCAGGGCCGGTTTCTGCCATTGCAGGTGGGCAGTGAGGGGTCCTGCTGCAGCCCCTGCAGGGAGTGGCTTGGGTTGCCAGCTCTGGGGCAGGACATTCCTGGAGATTTGGGAGGCAGAACCTTGTAGGGCAGGGTTTGGGGAGCAGTTGAGTGCCATCGTGTCCACCCTCCAAAGCAGCCATGTTCTCCAGGGGAACTGGTCTCTGCCGTCTGGAGACCAGTCATAATTCTGGGAGATCTCCAGACTCTGCGTGGAGGTTGGCAGCTCTCAGACAGGGTCGCTTGAAGGGGGAAACTGGGAGCGCTTCTTTCTCTGGGAACTCAGAGCCCTAAGAAAGGAAATGCTTTCTCAAAGAGTGTGGAATGTTCCCGGTCACCTCCTCTGTTCTCCAGGAGGCAGCAAGACCCCCCGTAGCCCAAAATAAAATCCACGGCCAGCATTTCTGGGCTGGCAAGAAGGCGATTGTGTGAGAGTATCAGCTGATGTGGGGGGAGGAAGACTGGGAAGGCCCCCCACTTCCTTCATTAACATGCCTGAGACTTGAGGTGTTCTCTGAGAGACAAAGCATGGGCGGCGGGGGGGGGGGGGGGGGGGGGTGTTGGTCCCGGCAGAAAGGAGGAAGGAAACTTGCGAAAGCGAGCAAGATAAAAGGGGGAGGCCAGAAGTGCAGAACTCCCTGGAAGGGATCGTCAGCCCGTTCCACAAAGTGCCAAACGCCAGAAAAGGATGCTTCCCTCACCCCCCCCCCCAAAACTGTACGGCCCCAGTTTGGCAGAGGCTAAACAGTAAACCGCCCAATACCCCAAAGGCTCAGACAGAAGCCGAAGCGCATTCTTGAATATCGTCACCGCTGCAGCTCTTGCTGGTCAACAGATGGCGATTCTCCAAACTCTGTTAATCAGCCCATTCATTTCAGAATCGGTAGGAATCGGTTCAGCAAGGGTTGTGGGAAAAACCACTGCTTACAAAGAAGGAGAAGGGAGAGGTGGTGAATTCCGGAGAGGACACCAAGCAGGTTTGGATTGTGTGATCTTGATAACTACCTTTCGTCTTGCCTTCCCGTTTCTTCCTCTGCCTAGAAATGGCACATCCGTTCCACTCTGAGATGCCAGTCTGGTGTAGTGGTTAAGAGCGTGGTCTCTGATCTGGGAGAACCGGGTTTGATTCCCCACTCCTCCATACGGAGCTGCTGGTGTGACCTTCTCTCGGAGCTGTTCTCTCAAGGGCAGCCCTTGAGAGAGCTCTCTCAGCCCCACCTACCTCACAGGGTGTCTGTTGTGGGGAGGGGAAGGAAAAGGAGATTGTAAGCTGCTCTGAGACTCCAAGTGAAGGGCGGGGCATAAATCCAGACTCCTCCTCCTCCTCCTCCTCCTGTTCTTCACAAGACAAATGAGCTAGAAATGTTTGAAATAAGCACCAGGCCTGTGTACCTTTAACAGCTGCATGACAGCTGGTTCTGCAGGTGTTGTTTTTTCCATTGCCGCAGGATTTGAGAGGGGCTGTGGCTTAGCACCTGAGCCTCTGCTTGGCACGCAGAAGGTCCCAGGTTCAACCCTTGGAATCTCCAGTCGAGAGGACTGGGTAGCAGGTGATGGGAAAGACCTCCGCCTGAGACCCTGGAGAGAGCTAATGCCAGTCTGAGCCAATACTGATCTTGATAGACCAGCGGTCCGATTCACTGTAAGGCACCTCCATGTGTTCATGTGGCTTGATGTAAGTGGGTTTTCCAGCCTCAAGGAGACCTCACAAGACCTAGAACTGGACTGGATGCTGTGGATCCATTCTGCCTGTGCAGCCATGTTCCCCACAGCTGGGTGCCTTCCCCCGGTACAAGAGAGCCGCTGACATCAGCGAATGCTCCTCGTGCCGGACAAAAGCACTGCCGTTTGTGGTCTGGATCTGGGGAATCCAAGCCTCTCTCCACCGCGCACCATTGTCAGCAAGCCTTGACAGGGTTCTCTCCGGAGCAGTCCTCAAGGGAGCTCTCTCAGCCCTACTTACCTCACAGGGTGTCTGTTGTGGGGACGGGAAGGGAAACGGAAAGGAGATTGTCAGCCACTCTGAGACGCTGAGTAAAGGGCGGGGTATAAATCCAATCTCTTCTTGTTCTTCTTCCCTGCCAACATTTTAGCAGGAAGCAACCATGCAAGAGAAACAAATGCATTTTCCCTTTGTACTCACTCTTTGGGTTACAGAGCTGCGGCTTTTCTGGGCCTGGTTTAGGGAATTCTAAAAAGGGAAGCAGACACCGCAGCTTTGGCCCTGCGAACAGCCCGGATTCCTGGGGGATTTGCCAGCGAGGGGATTAGAGGGGATTTCTGCCTTGCAGAGTTCCAACCGGGTGTTAATATTTGTTTACTAGCCTGAGAATCATTTAGAGATGAGCCAAGGCAGTGGATCCTTTTCACACTTGGCCTCCGCTGACCTGCAGCTGACAACTGACTTACATTTTCTGCTTGAGGGGCTCTTCTGTGTCGGTTGAGGGCAACTTTCTGTCTGCCTCGCTCTCTCCTGGAATGATCTTCATCCTGCTTGCCAGATCTGGGATGTGGCTGCAGCTTTGCCAGGTGGGAAGGTCTTGGGTAGATACCCATCCCTTGTGCCACTGGAAGTCTTGGCCTTGGATTCCCCTTGGGCAGGATTATGGGGCCGTAGTGGCTCAGAGGTTAAAACACTGAGTTGCAGCCTGGAAGGTCGGTAACTTGGCAGTTCGAGACCCGAGTGCCGCGTAACAGAGTGAGCTCCCATCTCTGGTCCCAGATCCTGCCAACCTAGCAGTTTGAAAGCAAGAAATTGCAAGGAGATAAATAGGTACCCCTTTGGCGGGAAGGTAACTGCGTTCCATGTGCCTCGGTGTTTAGTCATTCCGGCCACATGACCACGGAAAAAGTCTTCAGACAGCGCTGGCTCTTCGGCTTGGAAATGGAGATGAGCACTGCCCCCTAGAATTGTATTCAACTGGCTTTTGAGGAAGGGATACATTGTACTGGAAGGATTGGGGATATTTTAAAGCCTTCTTTGAACATATGAAGGAGCTTTGGTGGGAATGTGATGTCACTCTAAAACTTCCATTTCTCCTAGACTCTGTGGTACACCATTTGAGTCCGGTGGCACCTTTAAGACTGACAGACTTTTATGCTGGGCATAAATTTTCATGTGCACAAAAGCTTATACCTTGAATAAAATTTTGTTGGTCTTAAAGCGGCCACTGGACTCAGGCTTTATTCTGCGTATTCGGACTGGCTTGGCGACCCGACCTGGATTTATGGTGCTCTGTGAGCCTGGAGTCAGCAAGTCCCTGTGATAAGCAGAACCATGATTTGGGATCATTGGCGTGCAGTTAGCTGTTTGTGAACAGAAATAATCTGTGATGGTGGTGGCCGTTTGAATAATAAATACTGAAATGTTTTTGAATGGGCCGTGCTTCTACCAATTGTTAATTCTACTGAATCTTCCACTGTTGCCTCATCAGAAAAGTGACAAGTTAATGGAAGAGTAGAATCCAGGGTGTGTTTTCTTTTCTTTCCGGTCCCTTCAAGAGGATGGTGGAGAAATCAACAGCTACTTTTCTGTGCATGCAGAATAATGAATGTTCTCTTAAAGCAGGAAGCAGCAGGTCTCCACCGTGGAGGCAGAAGGGGGCCACGGGTCTGTCCTGCAAACCCCTTCGTGTGGGGTGCTTGACCTATGTTGCTTCAGGAACAAAGCAGATTTTTCTTCTTCTTCCAAGACCCATGAGGTTGTGGAACTCACGGCTACTGGATGTAGCAGTGGCCATGCATGAAGATAGCATTAAAAGGGGATTAAGCAGATTAAGGGAGGTGGGGGGGGGAGCATGGTGTGTAAAGGGAAAGACCTGTGTCTTGCACACTTCCTGTTGCTGCCATTTCGTAGTGGCTTGGTGAGCATCACTTAGGGTTGCCAATTCCAGGTTAGGAAATTCCTGGAGAATTGGGGTTTGGGGAGGGCAGGGACCTGAGTGGGGTACAATGCCAGAGAGTCCACACCCTCCAAAGCAGCCGTTTTCTCCAGGGAAGCTGATCTCTGTCATCTGGAGATAAGCTGTAATTCCGGGGGGGGGGGGGGGGTGTCCCCAGGCTCCACCTGGAGGTTGGCATCCTTAGCACCACTGCATTCTCTGGACCAAAGAAATGTAAAAAAACCCAGAAGCCCAGTTTGTGTACTGGAAAATGGCAAGAAACTGACTTACATCTGACTTTTGCACTGCAAGGGTTCGAGAGCAAGTGGACACTAAATTTGTTCCCCTGAAAAATAATTTTTGTGGGAGGCTGCTGAGCTGCGTGCCCCAAATGGAATGCAAACGCGGCGGCGCCCAAAGAAGGTTTTGCACCCGGTCATGGGGCGGGGGGGGGGGGGAGGTCCTCCGTTCCTCCTCTCGGTCTTTCTTGCTTGTTGGAATTGTTTGTGACTCACTTGCCCCCTCCTCTGAAACCCCAGAAGTGGCTCCCTCCCTGTGGGAGAGTCCCTCTGGCTGGAGCCAGTCACATGACCCTGGGGTGGACTTTCTTCCTCTTGGCTTCTAAGGGAGCCATTCATCTGGGGAAGGAGACCCAGGCAAAGACCACCCCCATCCCGCCAGGGAATGGCTTCAGCTCCTGCTGGGCCTGCCCCAGAGAGCCATCCCATCCCAGTGGGCTCACTTGCATTTCCCAGGAAGGGAAGGATCGGCATTGTTTACAGGAAATGCAGGGGGGAGGGTGGGGGCGGCTCCCTCCCCTCCGCCTCCCCTCCAGCCCACTTCCTCCACTAGCCCTGCTGTACGCTGCAGACATTCACATGGATATCTCATGGCTGGCATCCGCTCTTCAGAATGGGCGTTTTGTAGAGAATCTGGCTGGGGGTTGCGGTTCTCTCCCTTTTTCTCAAAAGGAGTGATTAAGATTCATAGAATCCTAGAATCCTCGAGTTGGAAGGGGCCATACAGACCATCTAGTCCAGGGGTGGGCAAACTTGCTCAGCGTAAGAGCCACCTAGAACAGGGGTGGCCAGACTTGCTTAACATAAGAGCCACATAGAATAAACATCAGATGTTTGAGAGCCACAAGACATGAACAAATATTACCTGCTTTTATTGGAAAATAAGCAGATTTGCTTTTTATTAACATTAAATGAGACTGCCAAAAATAATAACAAAAGGGGTAAAAGCAGATATTGATAATGATATTAATTTGTCCAATGATATTTGTCTGCTAATGATATTTAGCTTCCCCAGCTGCCCTGCCAGGAGCCACATAATATATGTGAAAGAGCCGTGAGCGGCTCCCGAGCCACAGTTTGCCCCCCCTGATCTAGTCCATCCCCCTGCCCAATGCAGGGCCAGCCTAAAGCATCGCTGACAAATATTCACCCAGCCTTTGCAACGGGGGCATCCAGATGTTCTGTGGAAAGAATAGGTGCATCAGCTGCCTTTATTGAACCGGCCCGCCATTATGTATAGATTTCAAATACTGATTCTCCACTGAACCACCTTCATGATCGGCAAGGCAACTTGCAGCAATGAAATGCAGAGGAAAAGAAGTTCCTGAAGTTGAAGGCAGCATAGCAAAGCCTGGAGGGGGTCCTGTCACTCCAGACGTCTCCCGCTGTCTGATTCACATCAGTGAAGGGGCTCCAGCGGTGGGCGGGCGGGGGGGGGGGGCTCCGCAAAGCAGAGGCAGCCACAGATGAGGGCCTGTCTGACATAGCCACACACAACAACCCTTTGGGGAGGGGCCGTGGCTCAGTGGCAGAGCCTCCTCTTGGCACACAGAAAGTCCCAGCTTCAGTCCCCGGCATCTCCAGTTAAAAGTGATGGGGTTTGTGGCTCCCTGAAGTTAGCAGGGTGCACAAGTCTACAAACGCAAGGTGGCCTCTCGAGGCTGTGTGTGTGCTGCTAAGGAGAAACTTACACAGAGCCTCTTTTGCTGTTTCAAACTAACAGGAGTTTCTTCACTATAGGGGATTCTTCGCTCTGATGACAGCAGGAGGCAATGGAACAAACCTTTGCAGTTTATATTTTGTCTCATTTTGCTTTGTTTGGGCTGTGAGTTCAAGAGGGCCCCGTGCAGGGACAGCAGCCCCTTCTCCCACTGGCCGTGCCATGCCTTCTGTTTATTCTATTTAACTTCAATGATATCCTGCCTTTCTCCCCATAGAGGACCTGGAGCTGTCTTACATCCTTCCCCTCTCCTCCAGTTTATCCTCACAACAACCCTGTCAGGTAGGCTAGTCTGAGAGCGGGTGACTGGCCCGAGGTCATCCACCTAGCGAGCTTCCATGGCACGAGCTGGGATTCGAACTCGGGTCTCCCGATGAGAGTCTGCTGCTCATAATCATGACAACAGGCTGGCTCCAAAAAGACCAGGCCTTGGTGATCCCATTTTAATTTTTTTTAAAAAAAATATTAATTTAATTCATTTATACCCCGTATTCTCCTCTCCTCCCTTTTTATCCTCGCAATGACCCTGTGAGGTAGTTTAGGATGAGAGAGCGTGACTGTTGTAAAGTCGCCCAGTGAGCTTCTGTGGCACAAGTGGGAATTCGAACCCATGGCTCCCAGATACTAGTCTGACATTCTTAACCGCTACACTACCCTGCCTCTCATGGCTTTCCCTCGGCATCAAGCTGGCTGCTACTCGGAACCAGGATGCTGGCTTAGCTAGGCCTTGATCTTCTGCTCCTTTGTGGGGGGTCTTCCATGAGGGGGTTTCAGGCCTCCTTTGTTGTAGAAGTTGGCTGAGCGTCTCCGCCTGCTTGCTCTGCAGATGTCATGGCGGCCGCAATATCGCAGCTCCAAGTTTCGGAACGTCTATGGCAAAGTGGCCAATCGGGAGCACTGCTTCGACGGGATCCCGATCACCAAGAACGTCCACGACAACCACTTCTGCGCCGTCAACACCAAATTCATCGCCATAGTAACGGAAAGCGCCGGCGGGGGCTCCTTCCTCGTCATCCCGCTGGAACAAGTAAGTGGCTCTTTGTCTGGCCGGTTATTCTGGGGAGAGGCCTTCGTTCCTTCCAGCACGCTGGTCTTTCGGCCTGGGAGAAACCGTCCTTGTTTGCTCAGCCCTTCTCCAGCCGACGACAACAGCAGCCCGGGCCGAGAATGTGGAAAATGGGACCCGTATCACAAAAATATACACCTCTGGACCCCCTTCCCTTTTTTCTCCTGCAAATGACGGTGCAGGCAGACACATTTATTCATTTATTTATTACATTTTTACCCCGCCCTCCCCACAAGGGGGCTCAGGGCGGCTTACAACGTGGCACACAGTGCCAAGTCAAGATGAAACCATTAAAACCAATTTACAACAACACCACAATAATATAACATATTTACAGTACAGATTTTCTGTTTAAAGTACTTGCAGTGATGGTACACAGCAAAAATCAACAAAAGTCACGATGGCGTCCTGCAAGTTCCCTGTATGGCATGGTACGGCTGCGTTTGGGCCAGCCCTCATCTCTGATGTCACTAGAGGTGGTCGGTGGTCGGACATTGCCTTAAGACGCCTGTGTGAATGTTAAAGTTCAGCCTGAAAGTCTGACTCATGCAGTCCATGAAAACAGATTCAATGCTCTCTCTAAGCTGTGGAGTCCTGTGAGCAAAAATTCTACTTTGTGAGCTCCTGGCATTAAAGCTGTGAGCGAGCCACTTGGCTACTGCATACATTAGTTCGCTCTGGAGCCATCCTTCCTGAGCTGAGACAATAATGTGTGAGCCGGAGGCTAAAGAACCGTGAGCTAGCTCACACTAACTCAGCTTAGAGGGAATACTGCCAATGCTCCCTCTAAGCTGTGGCATTAAAATTTGGCTACTGCCAATCCTTCCTGAGCTAAGACAAAAATGTGTGAGCTGGAGGCTAAAAACTGAGCTAGCTCACACTAACTCAGCTTAGAGGAAACACATGTCGGGCTGAAGTAGCGGAACAAAGTCTGAGTTCAGGGGCACCTTTAATTGATTAAACCCAGAATTAAACTTTGTTGGTCTCAAAGGTGCCCCTGAACTCAGACTTTGTTCTGTGGCTCATGCAGTGTTGACCATCGAGCCGTTTAACTGAACTTCCACCACTGGGTCAGTGGAAGCACGCAAGGGAGCATTGATTGGGGATGTGCATTCAAGTTCTGAGGCTGTCCGTCTGACAGGCAATGCTTGAATCTGTGGTTGTGTCTGGGGGGGGGGGGTGTCTGGGGGGGCTGCTGTGTGGGAAGGTGGTTGAAGCAGTGGGGGGCTGGGAAAGTGGTCTTGCAGCTGGGCTGAGTTTCCTTTCTGAGTCAGGGGGCTTCTCCCAGGCGCCTCCTGTGCTCTGAATTCCATGCTTCATATTTGAAGGACCTTCTCTGTCCAGATGTCCCTGTGAGCCAGCGTTGGTCATCGGGCAGCCATTCAGGGTGGCCCATCCAGCATTGACCAGAGTCAGGGCATTTTCCATCATGGCTCCAGCTCTGTGGAAGGGGCCCCCGGACAAGGCGAAGGGGGCTCCCTCCCTGGAGGCCTTCTGGAGGCCCTGCAAGGCCTGCCTGTTTGAGGGAGTTTGAATTCAGGGTGGAAGGAGGGAGGAGATTTGGGGACTTGCTGTTTTATTTTTGGTTTTAAACAGAAAATGTTTCTAACTGAGTTCGAGGCTAGTGGCACCTGTAAGACCACGTTGCATGCACATAAAAGCTCACACCTTGAATAAAACTTGGTTGGTCTTAAAGGTGTCACTGGACTCAGACTTTGTTCTGCTGCTTCAAACCGACACGGCCGCCCACCTGAATCTATTTAACTGTAGAACAAAGTTTGAGTCCGGGGCACCTTTAAGACCAACAAAGTTTTATTTAAGGTATAAGCTTTCGTGTGCAAGCACACCTCTTCAGTTTGGTGTGAGAGCCAGTTTGGTGTAGTGGTTAAGTGTGCGGACTCTAATCTGGGAGAACCGGGTTTGGTTCCCCACTCCTCCACTTGCACCTGCTGGATGACCTTGGGCAAGCCATAATTCTGTCAGAGCTGTCCTTGAAAGAGCAGCTCTTGAAAGAGCTCTGTTAGCCCCTCCTACCTCACAGGGTGTCTGTTGTGGGGAAGGGGAGGGAAAGGAGTTTGTAAGCCGCTTTGAGACTCCCTTGGGGAGTGGAGGGCGGGGTATAAATCCAATCTCCTCTTCTTCTTTTTCTTCAGATAAGTTTTTAACTGTTATTGCAAGCCGTCTTTGCACATGAGGAAAGGTGGGATATAAATGTTTAAATAAATTAATCCAGAAAACTGAAAAGAAGTTATTGTCAGTTGTGTCGGTCTAAAAGAGCAATTAAAAAGGGGAAAAAAACAACAGAATGCAAGCCACTTAAACACTTTTTATTAGGACCGATCAAATGACACATTAACGGTTGATAATCTAGCCGTTTCCAACTCTAGACTGGGGAGGGGGTGTCCCCAAGGTGACTTGCTGGGTTTGGGTATAATTGGGGGCAGGTTGGACTTCGTCGTTCATTGTTAGGAGACCGGCTGGGAGACTCTCCGAGTTCCTCTTCAATTAGTGGGAGGCTCTCGAAATGAACAGCCCCCCTAATTAAAAGGGTTTCCATATTTAGCAGAAATAAATTGGAGTCACCTAGAAACTTGCGGAGAGGAGCAGATTAGACTCTCTCGCATCTTTGCCGTTACATCCTCGCCGACTTTTATTGGAACGACCCTCTCCCGTCATCCGGGACGCAGCATTCTCAAGGCATCTGTTCCCATGCCGGCACATGAGAAACGTGAACTGCTTATGATAGAAACCTGCTCTCCCCCCCCCCCCCCACCTCCCCCTGTTCTTCCCAGAAGCCAAAAACCTCCTACTCAGCACACAAAAACCAGCTCCAAAAGAAAAAGACATCTGGGAGAGAGAATATTATCTGCAAGTTGGGGTCTGGCTGTTCTTCCTCACAGGCACAGCGGGGAGCAGGGAAGAGGGTGGGAAACAGGCAAAGGCGGTGGGCTCAATCCACCAAGAGCACCTCCTGTGTAAAGCCCCCTTGAAATGAATGGGGGCCAGACTGGTGAGCAGGTAGAGGTCAAGGCGAGCCAACCGAAGGGCTTGGTGTGGCCTGCCAGTCGCAAGGGCCAGGGTTGTGTGTCCTTTGCCGGTGAAGCACTGTGTGCCTGAATTGACACAGTCCACGGAAGCTCACAAGCCCAGGCTCTGTCCTCAGGCTCCCAGTCCGAGCCCTCAAGGCTAGCACAAGAAGAGCCCTACTGGATCAGACCAGTGAGGGTCCATCTAGTGCGGCATCCTGTCTCACACGGTGGCCAACCAGTTCCTCTGGAGGGCCAACAACAGGGCACAGAGGCCGAGGCCTTCCTCCGAGAAGAACCTCAGAAGAGCCCTGCTGGGTCAGACCAGTGAAGGTCCATCTAGTGCAGCCTCCTGTCTCGCACAGGGGCCAGCCAGTTCCTCTGGAGGGCCAACCACAGGGCAGGGAGGCCGAGGCCTTCCCCCAAGAAGAACATAAAAAGAGCCCTGCTGGATCTGACCAGTGAAGGTCCATCCAGTCTAGCCTCCTGCCTCACACAGGGGCCAGCCAGTTCCTCTGGAGGGCCAACAACAGGGCAGAGAGTCCGAGGCCTTCCCCCGAGAAGAACATCAGAAGACCCTGCTGGATCAGACCAGTGAGGGTCCATTTAGTGCAGCATCCTGTCTCACACAACTGGCCAACCAGTTGCTCTGGAGGGCCAACCACAGGGCAGAGAGGCTGAGTCCTTCGTAAGAACATCAGAAGAGCCCTCCTGGATCAGACCAGTGAGGGTCCATCTACTCCAGCCTCCTGTCACACAGTGGCCAACCAGTTCCTCTGGACGGCCAACAACAAGGCATAGAGGCCGAAGTCTTCATAAGAACATCAGAAGAGCCCTGCTGGGTCAGACCCTGATGGATCAGTCCATCTAGTTCAGCATCCTGTCTCACATCCTCCCTCCCTCCCTCCCTCCCTCCCTTTCTTCCTTCTTGCTGTGGGTAACTTTCTCCCCCCCCCCCCATTTCAAACTCTTGACTCCTAACCCTGTATGAATTTAATTTAAGAAGGATATAGGCAAGCTGGAATGTGTCCAGAGGAGGACAACGAAGATGGTGAGGGGTCTGGAGACCAAGTCTTATGAGGAAAGTTTGTAGGAGCTGAGTATGTTTAGCCTGGAGAAGAGATGACTGAGAGGTGATATGATCACCATCGTCAAGTACTTGAAGAGGGCTGTCATCTACAGGATAGTGCAAAGTTGTTTTCTGTTGCCCCAGAAGGTTGGACCAGAACCAAGGGGCTGAAATTAAATCAGAAGAGCTTTCTGCTAAACATTAAGAAGAACTTCCTGACAGAGCGGTTCCTCAGCAGAACAGGCTTCCTCGGGAGGTGGTGGGGCTCTCCTTCTTTGGAGGTTTTCAAGCAGAGGCTGGATGGCCATCTGACAGCAATGCTGATTCTATGAACTTAGGCAGATCCTGTGAGGCAGGGCAGAAAGGGTTGCATTAGTGCTTAGTTTTCGTGGCCCTTTCATGCCCAGGGAAATGCTGATTGCCACTTTGGAGCCAGGAAGCAGTTTTTCTCCAGGCCAGTTTCACTGGAGATCCTGGAGGTTTTTTGACATCTGGGTAGAGAACGGCATTCACTGTGGATGTGGAGGGGGAGGTATTTGTGAATTTCCTGCATTGTGCAGGGGGTTGGACTAGATAACCCTGGAGGTCCCTTCCAACTCTTAATGATCCCTTCTCCCTCCTTTCCTCCCTCCCTCCTTCCCTCCCTCTCTTCTTCCTTCCTTCCTTCTTTCCATGTATCAGCTGCCCTCTGTAGAGACCTGCTCGAAGTGGCTCATAGTTTTAAAAATTACAGCCAAACCAAACAACACCTTAAGAACAAGACAGGGCTTGAAAGCAGCTTAAAACCAACTCTGAGCAATGGGGGCGGTATCCGCTCAGCAGCTCTCAGGCGAGAAGCAGACCATAAGAACAGTTTGAAAAGGTGTTTGTTAACCCCCTAAGTCAGGCTGATGTAGCGCTGTGGAGTAACTTGAGATTGACACTGTCCAAGGCAGGTAGATCGAGATGAGCCGCTGTGTTAGTCTGTCTGTACAAGTGACTCACGAAAGCTCCCACCCTGCCACAAATTTTATTAATCTTTAAGGTGCTACTGGAGTCTTGCTCTTGTCTACTGTCCAAGGCAGAAAGTGTTATATTTAGCCGAGAGCAGCTTGTTCCATCTCCACGCCCTCTGGTTTTGCAGGGTTGTTGCTGTGCTGGCTGTGCTGTGCTGTGCTGTGCTGTGCTGGCTGTGCGGTGGGGGTGTTTAACAGCCAAAGGGCTACGGATGCTAAGACAGACACGGGGGGAATTCTGGATGGCTGCATTTGTAACTACAGACAAGAGATTTTGCCGCCCAGGGACGGGAGGGGAGTTCTAAACCGCAGCTCAGACGAACATCCTCCTTTTTTGGAATATGAATAAGAAACAAGCTGTGCGTGACACGTAAAATGCTGATCCTGGGCCCCTCTCCATCTGCAGCCGATTCAATTAAAGAAGCAACTCAGGGGAAAAAATACATCTGGGGAACGAGCGGATGGCTTAATTGGGAACATGAAGTGGGGGGGTTGAGCGGAGGAAAAGAAGGAGCGCGACTGTTTTGGTCTCTGAGCATCAGACCAGTGCAGATTCAGAGTATCTCGGCTCAAGTTCAGCCTATTTGCCCCCGCCCGGCTGCCATAGTGGCCCACCTCCCCGCTCGTAAATGTGTGATTGTCTAGCAGTCAGAGCGACTCGAATTGTGCAAATACAGTTTACAGAGTCAGCTAGCCAAGATAATCTAGAGAAATGGTTTGGTGAGAAGGGCCAGAACCCCTGGGATCCCGGCTCCCTTGCAAACACTCCAAGATGCTTTCCCAAAAATTATGAGACTTCCAGCTCTAAAAAGGACAGCTATCTTGCATGGGGCTTATTTGCTGCATTGCAGGTTTGTGTGACTTTTTGCCAGCCGCATGCAAGAATTCTATGAAGATACCATCACAAAATTAGAAGCCAGCAAAAAGGAAGTAGATAAACTAAGAGCAGATTTCCCAAGCGAAAAGAGAACTCGGAGAGGTAAAAACTGAGGCACAAGAGGAATTAAATTCAGTAGTCGTTTTGATGAGTTTCAGTGGGAAACACGTTTTGGGGCGTCAACTCCCACCCTACCTTGGGATGAAATTCCCAGGGACTGGGCCTCTTCCCCCAGAGATCCTCCCTCCCCAATTCCAGGGCCCTTGGGGAGAATGTCCCCTTTCCAAAAGGGGGGGGGGGGATGCCTGGGCCCAGAGCGGGGTGGCAGCGGAAGCCTCCCAGCTGTGCTTGCCCAGGGATTTGGGGCCCTTTTAGGCATCGAGTTGGCATGCCAACTGTAAGCAGCCCTGAACAGGTTCCCCTCCAGAGTTGTGCGGGGCCCACGACAGCACTGGGGCATGTCGAGAAGGTGCTGACCGACGGCTGCTCCGTCGGTTGTGCCGCTTGACATCCAGCGCATGTGTTGCACAGGGACATCGTGCATGCCATCTGCAGTGCTTCAGCAGGGTTCTCCTCAGCTGCAAGCAGAGAGTTCGTGTGAGCTAGCTCACAGTTTTTTAGCCTCCTGCTCTCACAGATTTCTGTCTCAGCTCGGGAAGGATGGCTCCAGAGCACACTCATTTATGCAGCAGCCAGCTTGCTCGCTCACTCACAACTTTAATGCCAGGAGCTCACAAAGTAGAATTTTTGCTCACGAGACTCCACGGCTTAGAGGGAACATTGGCTGCAAGCCACCCTTGTAGGACAGGCCAGTCTTTCTCTGGGAGGCTTCAGCACCCGCTGGTTCAGCTCATGTTTGGCTTTGCCTCCTCGAGCAAGGGGCCAGTTGGCCGGGGGGGGGGGTGATTCAGGCTCAGTCTGCTCATCGGACTACTTTCTGTGCACGTGGGAAGTGAGAGGCCGTGCGGGACAAGGCTCAGGGAGGCCCAGGTTCAAATCCCCACTCCACCAGGGACGTTTGCTGGGTGTCTTTGGGCCAGGCGCATGGTCTCAGCCCAGCCTACCTTGCAGGATTGTGGTGAGGATAAAACAGAGGAGAGGGGAGCCACGTCAGCCAGGGTTCCCTCCAAGCTGAGTTAGTGTGAGCTAGCTCACAGTTTTTTAGCTTCCGGCTCACACATTATTGTCTCAGCTCGGGAAGGATGGCTCCAGAGCAAACTCAGTTATGCAGCAGCCAAATCCCTCGCTCACAACTTTAACGCCAGTAGCTCACAAAGTGGAATTTTTGCTCACCAGACTCCACAGCTTAGAGGGAGCACTGGCGGGCAGCAACTGGGGTCCCCTCTGTGGAGAAAGGGGGGGTATAAATAAAGTAAATAAATTAAATATATAAATGAATACCCAGTGCATAGCGCCCCCCCCCCACACCTCTACTGCCTCAGTGTAAATTGTTTAAATTGTTTAAATGGAGAATAACAGTCTTAAAGGGCACCTTTGTGCGTGCCCCCGAAAGCTTCTCCCCAGAATTAAACTTCGTTGGTCTTAAAGATGCCCCTGCTGGACTCAGACTTTGTTGTGTTGTTCCAAACCAACACAGCGACCCCCACCTGAATTTAGTCTGTTATATAGTATATAAATAAAGTAAAATAGTTTGGTGGCACTTAACAGCCTTTATTTCAAGGAAAGCTTCCTTGAGTCAGAGCTCACTCCATCAGAAGCGAGGGGAGTGTATTCGTCAGCCGGATTGACATAAGAAACAGAAAGTGGTTGCAGATGGGGATTTTACACAGAGAGGTCAGTTCGAAACAAGATCCAGTCCAAAGAGTTCATTGGATCTTCCCTTTGAAATTTCTTCGTAAGAGAACTGTAACTTTTAGATAATCAGCAGAATTCCCTGGCACATCAAAATGTTCACCTGCTGGTTTCTAACAATTTCAGAGACAGTTTGGTATTCATTGGAGACTGTCAAATACACATTTATTTACTTTATTTACTTTATTTACTTCATTCTCCCCAGTGGGAGACCCAGGGCAATTTGTATCAGTCTGTTCACAACAGCCCTGTGAGGCAGGTTGGGCTGAGCATTGACTGGCCCAAGTCCACCATGTAAGAGAGGGGATTTGAACCCGGGTCTCAAAGATCCTAGTTCAACACTGTAACCAGCACACCACGCAAGCTCACTATGGCCACAGAACCGCAGCAGCATTATCAGCTGCCGGTCTTCTGGGTCTGTGGCAGTTGGCGCATGAGGATTCTTGCACAGCCTGGTGGGAGTTGTAGTCTTCCACCCCAGCAACATTTATTCTCAAAACCCTGGAGGAGAATTGATTTTATTTCCTGTGCAGGTAAAGTGGCTGTAGGGCGTCAGGAATTGATGCCAAAAAGCTCATTTTCTTGCACTCTTGGATGTAGATCATCATGCAGGGCTGTGGGTGGGGGACATTTTATTTGCACCATGGAGAAGATAGTGCTTTGTTTGCACACTGTGTTCCCCTGCTGGAAGTGAGCTGATTCTGATTCATCATGGCAGAGGGGCAGAACTGAAGCTTCTTTAATGCGTACGCAAGGAATTTTAACATGCTCGCTACTTGCCTCTGGCCAGAGCCTTTGACCCTTTCTCCAAGGACGCTGGGCTTTAGAGCTTTTTTCCCAGATGCCCGAAATGTTTTAATTGTACAACAGATTTTGATCTCAGTCCGCCTGAGAGCTTTGGTTTGGCTGGAGCTGCAGAGAGATTTGAAAGGATTAGCAAAAAAACACAATTATGTACGGTGTGTACAGAGGATCTGATCTGTCCTCTGGCGTTGAATCGGTTGTGCGGCTAATAACACAACCCGATGGGGGCACGTTTGTTGTGAGCTGACCCAAACGGCATTCTTTCTGGCGTCCTAAAAGCAGGCAGCCCTGTGCTCTCCGTGTCACCTTTCCCAACACCACCTGACTGGCATTCAAACCTCCAGCATTTCAAATTCTTCACCATAAAGTCTGAGTCCAGGGGCACCTTTAAGACCAACAAAGTTTAATTCAAGGTATAAGCTTTCCTGAGCATGCGCACTTCTTTAGATAGAAGAAAAAAAAGAAGAGGAGGAGGAGATTGGGTTTATACCCCGCCCTTCACGACTTGAGAGTCAGTTTGGTGTAGTGGTGTAGTGGTTAAGTGTGCAGACTCTAATCTTGGAGAACCAGGTTTGATTCCCCACTCCTCCACTTGCACCTGCTGGATGACCTTGGGCAAGCCATAGCTCTGTACCAGCTGTTCTCCCAATGAGGCAGAGGACATCTCCATGGGTTATTCCCACCGTGCCTTTAGGGAGGCAGGAAGTAGTTTTTTCTCCTTCCTCTAGGTGGCCTCGGAATAGCCCATTCCTCAGTTCTGTTCCTGCCTCATAGGGAGAAGCAGCAAAGACTTAGGCTTAGCTTTTCTTGTAACCAATTTTCCCCCTTTTTAGGGATTCTCCTTTTTTCCTTTTTCTACTCTTCTTAAGGATTTTTCATCCTATCTGTTTCTTCACCTCCTCCCTCTCCTCGCTCTGTCTTGTTTTGAACTTCTTTTTGCCTTTTGGCTCCGGTCCTTTGTTTTTGCCGGATTCCCCCCCCCCCTCCGTTCTTCACGCGGAGTAAGGGGGACCGATTCAAGGCTCCAGCAGACGGAGCGAAGAGAGGAAAGGAGCGCCGGGTGGAGCCTCTTAAGCGCGGGACGTGCTATGGCGGCCCGGGTAGCTCCCAAAGAGTTTTCCTCCAACGAAGAGGGAAGCGTGCACACCGTGGAGCCGGCAAGAGCGATTTCCAGGATGGGGACCGACCAGCCAGATAGGCATGCTCGCGTTCCCCCAACGGAGCTACTGGACGCGGCGGCGGCGGCCCGCGCCAGTAAGCATTGGCAGCAGCACGAGGAGGAAGAAAGCCCTGCTGCCACAACAGAGCGGGAGAAAGCCAGCGGCGGCCATTTTGGAGGTCGGGAGTTCGTCTCCCTGACCACCCTGGGAGGCCCATGGAGGGCCAGAAGCGACCTGCTCTCTGAGTCCAGCCGCGGAGAACGCACCAGAACGGGGTAAGCAACTGGAAGGGGGGACCCTGCTTAGTTCAACAGAACTGATGGCCATGATAAATCAAGCCATCCAGCAGCAACTCTCCACGCTGCAGCCCAGAGCCCAAGCCCCCTCCCCCATGGAATTTGCTAACCAGGGTTTCTCCCTGCCAGCCCCAACATCCTGGTCCACGAAGGCGGAACGCAAGGCACCTCCGCCGGTCTCAGAGGGTACCAACAGACACCATTGGGGGGAGGAGGTAGAGTCCAATGCCTCCTCAGTAGAAGAGAGAGAGGGGGAGTTCCTCTCTGAGGAGGAGGAAGAGGAGATGGGCCTCCCAGAACAGTCCAGCCGCTTTTTTAAGCTGGAGGACTACCAGCAGTTCCTGAACAAGGCCCTCAAGGCACTGGAACTGCGGGATCTGCCTCCATCTGAGGATCAGAAGGCGGCAAGGGCTAAGTTCAAATCCAGATCAGGGGGCAATGCTGAGTTCTTTCCCCCAGAGACTTACACTGAAAAGGTTTTTCCTTTCCCTGAATTTTTTGAGCGTCAACTCAGGTCTGAGTGGGAGAAGCCTGGGGTCAGCAGGCAATTCCCCTCATTTGCAAAAAGGTTGTATGCCTTGCCCAGTTATGCCAATGAGATTCTGCAGGTGTCTCCAGTGGACGGACCCATAGCGGCCCTACAATCCACCGGTCTGCTGTCTAAGGATGGTCACGGTACCATCTGCGATTCCACGGATAAGAGGGTGGAGGCGGCTCTCCGGAGGATCCACGAGGCCATCGCAGTGATGGTGAGAGCGACGTCCACAGCGTCCATTTCCTCAAGAGCGGCCATTGTGTGGGTGCGCAAGCTAACACAGCTGGTGCCAGAAGACAACCGCAGTCTGCTAGAGGGCGCTTCGCGGATCCTAAAGGCCAGCTTCTTCACGGCAGACGCTACCTTGGACATTCTGTCATTCGCCTCCAGGGCCTCCAGGGCATCTACAGCTGTGGCGCGCAGACTCATATGGCTGCGTGCGTGGCAGGCGGATCCGCTATCCAGGTCTGTTGTGGCAGCCAATCCGTTTCAGGGGGACCGGCTTTTGGGGGATGCGCTAGATGAGATATTGGTGGAGACACGGGACAAGAAGAAGGCCATGCCCAGGTCACTGCGGAGACCGGATGGACGCAGCAACCAGTCCTTTCGGAC
Source organism: Lepidodactylus listeri (assembly GCA_029233225.1). Taxonomy (NCBI): domain Eukaryota; kingdom Metazoa; phylum Chordata; class Lepidosauria; order Squamata; family Gekkonidae; genus Lepidodactylus; species Lepidodactylus listeri. Next base: position 3,537,128 of record JARCFY010000021.1, on the reverse strand, counting down.
CCAGCACGCGCTGCCGAGGTTTTGTCATGATACCAAGAGACAGCAGTGGGAGCCATCCAGGACCCCCAACAGGCGAGGCTCCTACGCTCCAAGGTTCCACAGGTCCGGATTCAACTGAAGCAACGGGGTGACAGAGACCCCAAGCCCAAACATTCATGACGCCGTGCCAATTCCGGTGGGGGCACGCCTTCTACACTTCGCGAAGGCGTGGGCCTAAGCCTACGTGGATGCTTGGGCAGTGGAAACCGTAACACAGGGTTACACCATAGAATTCCACCACCACCCACCGGAAAGATTCCTGAAGTCCCCAGCAAGCAGATCCAAGCTCAAGATGGCCATTGTTTCCTCCGTGATACAACATCTGTTGGACATCAGAGCAATAGAGCCGGTGCCCTTAGCAGAAAGGGGCAGAGGCATATACTCCATCTTGTTCATGGTACCCAAGAAGAACGGGGACTGGCGAGCGATCCTGGACTTGAAGTTCCTGAACAAGTTCATCCGACTACGACGGTTCCGTATGGAAACCTTGAAAGCAGTGGCGGACTCCTTATCTCCACATGAGTTCCTAACATCCATCGATCTCACAGAGGCATATCTACATGTGCCGATCCACCCGTCACACAAGCGCTTCCTACGGTTCTGCGTGTACAATCAACACTTCCAGTACCGGGCCCTTCCCTTTGGGCTGTCCACAGCACCCCGCTTATTCTCCAAGTTGATAATCCAGTCATCAGGCTTCGGAGTATGGGCGTACATGTGTGTCCGTATCTGGACGACCTGCTCATTCGGGCCAACAGTCAGACAGAAGCCGACAGGAACACCAGGACCACGATCCAGTGCCTCCAGGAGCACGGATTCTTGATCAACTTCAAGAAGAGCGCCTTGACACCAGCAAAGCAAATCGAGCATCTAGGGGCAGTGATAGACACCACTCGCAATGCTCTGGTCCTCCCCGACTCCAAGATCCAGAAGATACAGGAACTTGTTACAAGGGTGTACCGCAGCAGAAGTTCACCACTCATGACCCTGGCCAGACTCTTAGGGTTGATGATAGCATGCATAGACATGGTGCAGTGGGCCAGGCTCCACGCCAGGCGGTTACAAGCGTTCCTTCGACCCTACCAGGCATACATAGCAGAGAAATGGACGCTAAATCTACAGTTACCACCACTAGTGAGGAAGAGCTTGCTGTGGTGGATGGAACCGACCAATCTCTCCAAAGGCAAGAACTGCTACACAAGTCCCACCCTGGAAGTGTTCATGGACGCAAGCCTACAGGGCTGGGGAGCAACCCTAATGGGGGCGCCGGTACAGGGGGTCTGGCAGGCCCACGAAGCAAAACTACTGATCAACCTGCTAGAGTTGAGAGCGCCTAGCTCTGACACATTTCGCACCACGACTGATCAACCAGCACGTACTAATAAGAACAGACAACATATCCGCCAAGGCGTATATCAGCAAACAAGGTGGCTCTCAGTCACCCCGACTACACCGCGAAGCAATGAAGATTCTCGAATGGGCGGAGAGGACCGTCACCTCGATAAGAATGGAACACATACGGGGGTTTGAAAACGTTCAGGTGGATTGGCTCAGCAGGGAGACCATATCAGAGGGAGAATGGGCGCTACACCCAAGGATGTTCCAGCTGATAGTTCAGCACCTCGGTCAGCCATCCGTAGACCTCTTCGTGTCATCAAAAAATTACAAGATGCCGAGATTCTTCAGCAGGTATTACCATCCAGAGGCGGAAGTGACAGACGCCCTCACGTCAGCATGGCCTCAGGGACTGCTGTTTGCCTTTCCTCCGTTTGTACTGATCTCCAAGACGATACGACGAATAAGAGAACTACAAGCCGAGGTCATACTAGTAGCACCAAAGTGGGCCCGACGCCCGTGGTTCTCAGCGATACAAGCAATGGCGATCCTGCCCCCCACTGACACTCCCAGTGTCTCCGGACATGCTGTCCCAGGGCCCGGTGTGGCACCCGGATCCAGAATGGCTTTGCTTGACCGCCTGGAGATTGAGCGGCGCAACCTAGCAGAATTCGGATACCCGACAGAGGTGCTGGACGCTTTTCTAGCATCCAGACGACCGTCCACAATACGTATATACAACGCTTCGTGGAAGGCCTTCGTGAGATGGTGTAGGCGTAAGAACATCGAACCTCTATCACCTTTGATTATGGCAGTACTTTCATTTTTACAGGAAGGCCTAACTTCCAGTCTGCGACCATCCACTCTTCGCAGACAGGTGATAGGAGGGACCAGAATTAACAGGCATCCAAACGTACAGCTATTCTTGCAAGGGACCACGATAAAATCCCCGCCGCAAGTACACCGATTTCCAATTTGGAAGCTCAACACGGTACTTAAAGCACTCACCAAGGCACCATTCAAGCCCCTCAGGGAGGTAGAATTGAAGTGGCTCAGGATGAAAACTCTATTTCTAGTGGCCATCACCTCTGCCAGGAGGGTGTTGGAACTGGGAGCATTGTCCATCAAGCTGTCTTTATGTGTCTTCCATAAGGACAAGGTGATCTTGCGACCAGAACCTTCCTTCCTACCAAAGGTAGCGTCGTCCTTTCACTGCTCACAAGAGATCTGCCTACCCACCTTCTGTCCGCAGCCCAAACACCCCCGGGAGGTGGAGTGGCATTCTCTAGACGTGAAGAGGGCACTCCGAATCTATCTCAAAAGAACGGAGACTTGGAGAAGAAGAGAAGCGCTCTTCATCTGCATCGCTCCACCTCGCAGGGGGGAGAAGATGTCCAAGGCTGCAATCAGCTCAGTACTCCGGGCATGTATTTCGGAGGCCTACAGGGCCTCAGGTCAGGTGATTCCCGGGGGCATTACAGCACACTCTCTGAGAAGCGCAGCTACCAACGCCGCGTTCAACAACAGAGCGTCGGTGGAAGAAGTCTGCAAGGCCGCCACATGGACCTCCATCTCAACGTTCATCAGACACTACCGAATCAACACTATAGCGTCTGCAGTGGCGGCCTTCGGGAGAAGAATCTTACAGCACGTCATATCGGTGGAAGAAGATGACAACCCACCCAGATAAGGGACACTGCTCGGGGTGGTCCCATGGAGATGTCCTCCGCCTCATAGGGAGAACGACCATTGGGACTTACCGTGAGGGGTCCTTCTCCTATGAAGAAGAAGAAGAAGAAGAGATTGGATTTATACCCCGCCCTCCACTCCCCAAGGGAGTCTCAAAGCGGTTTACAAACTCCTTTTCCCTTCCCCTCCCCACAACAGACACCCTGTGAGGTAGGTGGGGCTGAGAGAGCTCTTTCCCAAGCTGTCCTTGAGGGAACAGCTGGTCCAGAGCTATGGCTTGCCCAAGGTCATCCAGCCAGGTGCAAGTGGAGGAGTGGGGAATCAAACCTGGTTCTCCCAGATTAGAGTCTGCGCACTTAACCACTACACCAAACTGGCTCTCCACACCAAACTGGCTATGAGGACAGGAGGACATCTCGGCCCTCCCAGGGTCATCTTGTTTCCACTTTACTATATGGGTTTCCAGCTCTTACTGGTTTCTAACGGTGCTGGGTCCTCTCCTGACTACTTGTTCCTGGTTCCTTGTTCTTGGTTCCTTGTTGAGTGTTTTTCTTTTTCCTGATTCTTAACAATCCTTACTGGATTGACGTTATTGTTAGGATTAATGAGTTTTTGTGTAGTGTTATATTCCTATGTAGGAGAAGTTTGTAAGTTAATAGACCTGCACGGCTTTCGGAGTCCCAGAACTGGGGAATGGGCTATTCCGAGGCCACCTAGAGGAAGGAGAAAAAACTACTTCCTGCCTCCCTAAAGGCACGGTGGGAATAACCCACGGAGATGTCCTCCTGTCCTCATAGGAGAAGGACCCCTCACAGTAAGGACCAGTGGTCGTTCTCTCAAGGACAGTTGTCTCAGAGCTCTCTCAGCCCCACCTACCTCACAGGGTGCCCGTTATGGGGAGGGGAAGGGAAAGGAGTTTGTAAGCTGCTCTGAGACTCCAAGTGAGTGAAGGGCGGGATATAAATCCAATCTCTTCTTCTTCTTCTACCTGAAGGAGTCTCAGAGCGGCTTACAAATTCCTTTCCCTTCCTCTCCCCACAGGAAACACCCTGTGAGGTAGGTGGGGCTGAGAGAGCTCTTTCGAGGACTGCCCTTGAGAGAACAGCTCTGAGAGAACTTGTAACTGACCCAAGGTCACACCAGCAGCTGCAAGTGGAGGAGGAGTGGGGAATCAAACCCCGTTCTCCCAGATTAGAGTCAGCACACTTAACCACTACACCAAACTGGCTCTCAAGCGTGCGTGCAAACGAAAGCTTACATCATGAATAAAACTTTGTTGGTCTTAAAGGTGCCCCTGGACTCAAACTTTGTTCTGTTGCTTTGGACCAACACAGCTGCCATCACCTGACTCTGTCTTAACTGCAAAGTCATCTCTGCCCCTGAGCCAAAGGGCCCTTGTTTGACAAACAGTGTCAGGGTCGGTGTGAACGGACTGCAAGGTGGGGCAGCTGTTGAGGCCCCAGCATCCCAGCAAGACCCCCTGTCGTGACCTCCTCCCCACGGAGGTGCCCTGCTGCTCAGCCATACATGCTGCCCAGCGCAACCATGGGAAAAGCATGCAAGTGACACGTGTCTGGAAGCACGGGTGGCGGAAGGGCTCGCGGGCGGAGGCTACCCAGGTGGGCAGCAGTGGAGGGTGAGCCGGTGGGTGGGAAGGGGTGCAAATTGGGGTGGGGGTGACAGGAAGGGGTCACCCCAGCATTCTCTCGCCAGGGCCCCAGAAACCCTGGAATGGGCCTCAAGCAGACTGAGGGCCTTTGGGGATGGGACATGGGAAGCTGGAGATCTTGGGGTGGCCAGGGCCCCATCCTGGCCTCAGGCCTTGGGGAAGCACCAACTCCTCCCCTTGCATCCGACTGCACAACTGCACTCTCTCGCCCACCCGTGCAGCCCTGCTGACCCTCTGACCCCAGCCAGAGCACATCCTTGCAGTCTTGTCTTCTGGACCTCCTGTCTTGGGAGGGGCCGTGGCTCAGTGGCAGAGCCTCTGCTTGGCATGCAGAAGGCCCCAGGTTCAATCCCCGGCATCTCCAGTTAAAAGGACCAGGCAGGAGGAGATGGGAAAGACCTCCACCTGAGACCCTGGAGGGCTGTAAAGAGGGGCTGTGGCTCAGTGGTAGAGCACCTGCTTGGCATGCAGGAGGTCCCAGGTTCAATCCCCGGCATCTCCAGTTAAAAGGACCAGGCAGGAGGAGATGGGAAAGACCTCCACCTGAGACCCTGGAGAGCTGTAAAGAGGGGCTGCGGCTCAGTGGTAGAGCACCTGCTTGGCATGCAGGAGGTCCCAGGTTCAATCCCCAGCATCTCCAATTAAAAGGACCAGGCAGGAGGTGATGCGAAAGACCTCAGCCTGAGACCCTGGAGATCCGTAGAGAGGGGCCGTGGCTCAGTGGCAGAGTCGCTGCTTGGCATGCAGGAGGTCCCAGGTTCAATCCCCGGCATCTCCAGTTAAAAGGACCAGGCAGGAGGAGATGTGAAAGACCTCCACCTGAGACCCTGGAGGGCTGTAAAGAGGGGTTGTGGCTCAGTGGTAGAGCACCTGCTTGGCATGCAGAAGGCCCCAGGTTCAATCCCCGGCATCTCCAGTTAAAAGGACCAGGCAGGAGGAGATGGGAAAGACCTCCACCTGAGATCCTGGTGAGCTGTAAAGAGGGGCTGTGGCTCAGTGGTAGAGCATCTGCTTGGCATGCAGGAGGTCCCAGGTTCAATCCCCGGCATCTCCAGTTAAAAGGACCAGGCAGGAGGAGATGGGAAAGACCTCAGCCTGAGACCCTGGAGGGCTGTAAAGAGGGGCTGTGGCTCAGTGGTAGAGCATCTGCTTGGCATGCAGGAGGTCCCAGGTTCAATCCCCGGCATCTCCAGTTAAAAAGACCAGGCAGGAGGAGATGGGAAAGACCTCCACCTGAGACCCTGGAGAGCTGTAAAGAGGGGCTGTGGCTCAGTGGCAGAGCACCTGCTTGGCATGCAGAAGGTCCAGGTTCAATCCCCAGCATCTCCAATTAAAAGGACCAGGCAGGAGGTGATGCGAAAGACCTCAGCCTGAGACCCTGGAGATCCGTAGAGAGGGGCCGTGGCTCAGTGGCAGAGTCTCTGCTTGGCATGCAGGAGGTCCCAGGTTCAATCCCCGGCATCTCCAGTTAAAAGGACCAGGCAGGAGGAGATGGGAAAGACCTCCACCTGAGACCCTGGAGGGCTGTAAAGAGGGCCTGTGGCTCAGTGGTAGAGCACCTGCTTGGCATGCAGAAGGTCCAGGTTCAATCCCCAGCATCTCCAATTAAAAGGACCAGGCAGGAGGTGATGTGAAAGACCTCAGCCTGAGACCCTGGAGATCCATAGAGAGGGGCCGTGGCTCAGTGGCAGAGTCTCTGCTTGGCATGCAGAAGGTCGCAGATTCAATCCCCGGCAACTCAAGTTAAAAGGACCAGGCAGGAGGAGATGGGAAAGACCTCCACCTGAGACCCTGGAGGGCTGTAAAGAGGGGCTGTGGCTCAGTGGTAGAGCATCTGCTTGGCATGCAGGAGGTCCCAGGTTCAATCCCCGGCATCTCCAGTTAAAAGGACCAGGCAGGAGGAGATGGGAAAGACCTCCACCTGAGACCCTGGAGAGCTGTAAAGAGGGGCTGTGGCTCAGTGGTAGAGCATCTGCTTGGCATGCAGGAGGTCCCAGGTTCAATCCCCGGCATCTCCAGTTAAAAGGACCAGGCAGGAGGAGATGGGAAAGACCTCCACCTGAGACCCTGGAGGGCAGTAAAGAGGGGCTGTGGCTCAGTGGTAGAGCATCTGCTTGGCATGCAGGAGGTTCCAGGTTCAATCCCCGGCATCTCCAGTTAAAAAGACCAGGCAGGAGGAGATGGGAAAGACCTCCACCTGAGACCCTGGAGAGCTGTAAAGAGGGGCTGTGGCTCAGTGGCAGAGCACCTGCTTTGCATGCAGAAGGTCCAGGTTCAATCCCCAGCATCTCCAATTAAAAGGACCAGGCAGGAGGTGATGCGAAAGACCTCAGCCTGAGACCCTGGAGATCCGTAGAGAGGGGCTCAGTGGCAGAGTCTCTGCTTGGCATGCAGGAGGTCCCAGGTTCAATCCCCGGCATCTCCAGTTAAAAGGACCAGGCAGGAGGAGGTGGGAAAGACCTCCACCTGAGACCCTGGAGAGCTGTAAAGAGGGGCTGTGGCTCAGTGGCAGAGCACCTGCTTGGCATGCAGAAGGTCCAGGTTCAATCCCCAGCATCTCCAATTAAAAGGACCAGGCAGGAGGTGATGCGAAAGACCTCAGCCTGAGACCCTGGAGATCCGTAGAGAGGGGCCGTGGCTCAGTGGCAGAGTCTCTGCTTGGCATGCAGGAGGTCCCAGGTTCAATCCCCGGCATCTCCAGTTAAAAGGACCAGGCAGGAGGAGATGGGAAAGACCTCCACCTGAGACCCTGGAGAGCTGTAAAGAGGGGCTGTGGCTCAGTGGCAGAGCACTTGCTTGGCATGCAGAAGGTCCAGGTTCAATCCCCAGCATCTCCAATTAAAAGGACCAGGCAGGAGGTGATGCGAAAGACCTCAGCCTGAGACCCTGGAGATCCGTAGAGAGGGGCCGTGGCTCAGTGGCAGAGTCTCTGCTTGGCATGCAGGAGGTCCCAGGTTCAATCCCCGGCATCTCCAGTTAAAAGGACCAGGCAGGAGGAGGTGGGAAAGACCTCCACCTGAGACCCTGGAGAGCTGTAAAGAGGGGCTGTGGCTCAGTGGCAGAGCACCTGCTTGGCATGCAGAAGGTCCAGGTTCAATCCCCAGCATCTCCAATTAAAAGGACCAGGCAGGAGGTGATGCGAAAGACCTCAGCCTGAGACCCTGGAGATCCGTAGAGAGGGGCCGTGGCTCAGTGGCAGAGTCTCTGCTTGGCATGCAGGAGGTCCCAGGTTCAATCCCCGGCATCTCCAGTTAAAAGGACCATGCAGGAGGAGATGGGAAAGACCTCCACCTGAGACCCTGGAGGGCTGTAAAGAGGGGCTGTGGCTCAGTGGTAGAGCACCTGCTTGGCATGCAGAAGGCCCCAGGTTCAATCCCCGGCATCTCCAGTTAAAAGGACCAGGCAGGAGGAGATGGGAAAGACCTCCACCTGAGACCCTGGAGAGCTGTAAAGAAGGGCTGTGGCTCAGTGGCAGAGCATCTGCTTGGCATGCAGGAGGTCCCAGGTTCAATCCCCGGCATCTCCAGTTAAAAGGACCAGGCAGGAGGAGATGGGAAAGACCTCCACCTGAGACCCTGGAGAGCTGTAAAGAGGGGCTGTGGCTCAGTGGTAGAGCACCTGCTTGGCATGCAGAAGGTCCAGGTTCAATCCCCAGCATCTCCAATTAAAAGGACCAGGCAGGAGGTGATGCGAAAGACCTCAGCCTGAGACCCTGGAGATCCGTAGAGAGGGGCCGTGGCTCAGTGGCAGAGTCTCTGCTTGGCATGCAGGAGGTCCCAGGTTCAATCCCCGGCATCTCCAGTTAAAAGGACCAGGCAGGAGGAGGTGGGAAAGACCTCCACCTGAGACCCTGGAGAGCTGTAAAGAGGGGCTGTGGCTCAGTGGCAGAGCACCTGCTTGGCATGCAGAAGGTCCAGGTTCAATCCCCAGCATCTCCAATTAAAAGGACCAGGCAGGAGGTGATGCGAAAGACCTCAGCCTGAGACCCTGGAGATCCGTAGAGAGGGGCCGTGGCTCAGTGGCAGAGTCTCTGCTTGGCATGCAGGAGGTCCCAGGTTCAATCCCCGGCATCTCCAGTTAAAAGGACCAGGCAGGAGGAGATGGGAAAGACCTCCACCTGAGACCCTGGAGAGCTGTAAAGAGGGGCTGTGGCTCAGTGGTAGAGCACCTGCTTTGCATGCAGAAGGTCCAGGTTCAATCCCCAGCATCTCCAATTAAAAGGACCAGGCAGGAGGTGATGCGAAAGACCTCAGCCTGAGACCCTGGAGATCCGTAGAGAGGGGCCGTGGCTCAGTGGCAGAGTCTCTGCTTGGCATGCAGGAGGTCCCAGGTTCAATCCCCGGCATCTCCAGTTAAAAGGACCATGCAGGAGGAGATGGGAAAGACCTCCACCTGAGACCCTGGAGGGCTGTAAAGAGGGGCTGTGGCTCAGTGGTAGAGCACCTGCTTGGTATGCAGAAGGCCCCAGGTTCAATCCCCGGCATCTCCAGTTAAAAGGACCAGGCAGGAGGAGATGGGAACGACCTCCACCTGAGACCCTGGAGAGCTGTAAAGAGGGGCTGTGGCTCAGTGGCAGAGCATCTGCTTGGCATGCAGGAGGTCCCAGGTTCAATCCCCGGCATCTCCAGTTAAAAGGACCAGGCAGGAGGAGATGGGAAAGACCTCCACCTGAGACCCTGGAGAGCTGTAAAGAGGGGCTGTGGCTCAGTGGCAGAGCACTTGCTTGGCATGCAGAAGGTCCAGGTTCAATCCCCAGCATCTCCAATTAAAAGGACCAGGCAGGAGGTGATGCGAAAGACCTCAGCCTGAGACCCTGGAGATCCGTAGAGAGGGGCCGTGGCTCAGTGGCAGAGTCTCTGCTTGGCATGCAGGAGGTCCCAGGTTCAATCCCCGGCATCTCCAGTTAAAAGGACCAGGCAGGAGGAGATGGGAAAGACCTCCACCTGAGACCCTGGAGGGCAGTAAAGAGGGGCTGTGGCTCAGTGGTAGAGCATCTGCTTGGCATGCAGGAGGTTCCAGGTTCAATCCCCGGCATCTCCAGTTAAAAAGACCAGGCAGGAGGAGATGGGAAAGACCTCCACCTGAGACCCTGGAGAGCTGTAAAGAGGGGCTGTGGCTCAGTGGCAGAGCACCTGCTTGGCATGCAGAAGGTCCAGGTTCAATCCCCAGCATCTCCAATTAAAAGGACCAGGCAGGAGGTGATGCGAAAGACCTCAGCCTGAGACCCTGGAGATCCGTAGAGAGGGGCCGTGGCTCAGTGGCAGAGTCTCTGCTTGGCATGCAGGAGGTCCCAGGTTCAATCCCCGGCATCTCCAGTTAAAAGGACCATGCAGGAGGAGATGGGAAAGACCTCCACCTGAGACCCTGGAGGGCTGTAAAGAGGGGCTGTGGCTCAGTGGTAGAGCACCTGCTTGGCATGCAGAAGGCCCCAGGTTCAATCCCCGGCATCTCCAGTTAAAAGGACCAGGCAGGAGGAGATGGGAAAGACCTCCACCTGAGACCCTGGAGAGCTGTAAAGAAGGGCTGTGGCTCAGTGGCAGAGCATCTGCTTGGCATGCAGGAGGTCCCAGGTTCAATCCCCGGCATCTCCAGTTAAAAGGACCAGGCAGGAGGAGATGGGAAAGACCTCCACCTGAGACCCTGGAGAGCTGTAAAGAGGGGCTGTGGCTCAGTGGTAGAGCACCTGCTTGGCATGCAGAAGGTCCAGGTTCAATCCCCAGCATCTCCAATTAAAAGGACCAGGCAGGAGGTGATGCGAAAGACCTCAGCCTGAGACCCTGGAGATCCGTAGAGAGGGGCCGTGGCTCAGTGGCAGAGTCTCTGCTTGGCATGCAGGAGGTCCCAGGTTCAATCCCCGGCATCTCCAGTTAAAAGGACCAGGCAGGAGGAGGTGGGAAAGACCTCCACCTGAGACCCTGGAGAGCTGTAAAGACGGGCTGTGGCTCAGTGGCAGAGCACCTGCTTGGCATGCAGAAGGTCCAGGTTCAATCCCCAGCATCTCCAATTAAAAGGACCAGGCAGGAGGTGATGCGAAAGACCTCAGCCTGAGACCCTGGAGATCCGTAGAGAGGGGCCGTGGCTCAGTGGCAGAGTCTCTGCTTGGCATGCAGGAGGTCCCAGGTTCAATCCCCGGCATCTCCAGTTAAAAGGACCAGGCAGGAGGAGATGGGAAAGACCTCCACCTGAGACCCTGGAGAGCTGTAAAGAGGGGCTGTGGCTCAGTGGCAGAGCACCTGCTTTGCATGCAGAAGGTCCAGGTTCAATCCCCAGCATCTCCAATTAAAAGGACCAGGCAGGAGGTGATGCGAAAGACCTCAGCCTGAGACCCTGGAGATCCGTAGAGAGGGGCCGTGGCTCAGTGGCAGAGTCTCTGCTTGGCATGCAGGAGGTCCCAGGTTCAATCCCCGGCATCTCCAGTTAAAAGGACCATGCAGGAGGAGATGGGAAAGACCTCCACCTGAGACCCTGGAGGGCTGTAAAGAGGGGCTGTGGCTCAGTGGTAGAGCACCTGCTTGGTATGCAGAAGGCCCCAGGTTCAATCCCCGGCATCTCCAGTTAAAAGGACCAGGCAGGAGGAGATGGGAACGACCTCCACCTGAGACCCTGGAGAGCTGTAAAGAGGGGCTGTGGCTCAGTGGCAGAGCATCTGCTTGGCATGCAGGAGGTCCCAGGTTCAATCCCCGGCATCTCCAGTTAAAAGGACCAGGCAGGAGGAGATGGGAAAGACCTCCACCTGAGACCCTGGAGAGCTGTAAAGAGGGGCTGTGGCTCAGTGGCAGAGCACTTGCTTGGCATGCAGAAGGTCCAGGTTCAATCCCCAGCATCTCCAATTAAAAGGACCAGGCAGGAGGTGATGCGAAAGACCTCAGCCTGAGACCCTGGAGATCCGTAGAGAGGGGCCGTGGCTCAGTGGCAGAGTCTCTGCTTGGCATGCAGGAGGTCCCAGGTTCAATCCCCGGCATCTCCAGTTAAAAGGACCAGGCAGGAGGTGATGCGAAAGACCTCCACCTGAGACCCTGGAGAGCTGTAAAGAGGGGCTGTGGCTCAGTGGCAGAGCACTTGCTTGGCATGCAGAAGGTCCAGGTTCAATCCCCAGCATCTCCAATTAAAAGGACCAGGCAGGAGGAGATGGGAAAGACCTCCACCTGAGACCCTGGAGAGCTGTAAAGAGGGGCTGTGGCTCAGTGGTAGAGCATCTGCTTGGCATGCAGGAGGTCCCAGGTTCAATCCCCGGCATCTCCAGTTAAAAGGACCAGGCAGGAGGAGATGGGAAAGACCTCCACCTGAGACCCTGGAGGGCAGTAAAGAGGGGCTGTGGCTCAGTGGTAGAGCATCTGCTTGGCATGCAGGAGGTTCCAGGTTCAATCCCCGGCATCTCCAGTTAAAAAGACCAGGCAGGAGGAGATGGGAAAGACCTCCACCTGAGACCCTGGAGAGCTGTAAAGAGGGGCTGTGGCTCAGTGGCAGAGCACCTGCTTTGCATGCAGAAGGTCCAGGTTCAATCCCCAGCATCTCCAATTAAAAGGACCAGGCAGGAGGTGATGCGAAAGACCTCAGCCTGAGACCCTGGAGATCCGTAGAGAGGGGCCGTGGCTCAGTGGCAGAGTCTCTGCTTGGCATGCAGGAGGTCCCAGGTTCAATCCCCGGCATCTCCAGTTAAAAGGACCATGCAGGAGGAGATGGGAAAGACCTCCACCTGAGACCCTGGAGGGCAGTAAAGAGGGGCTGTGGCTCAGTGGTAGAGCATCTGCTTGGCATGCAGGAGGTTCCAGGTTCAATCCCCGGCATCTCCAGTTAAAAAGACCAGGCAGGAGGAGATGGGAAAGACCTCCACCTGAGACCCTGGAGAGCTGTAAAGAGGGGCTGTGGCTCAGTGGCAGAGCACCTGCTTTGCATGCAGAAGGTCCAGGTTCAATCCCCAGCATCTCCAATTAAAAGGACCAGGCAGGAGGTGATGCGAAAGACCTCAGCCTGAGACCCTGGAGATCCGTAGAGAGGGGCCGTGGCTCAGTGGCAGAGTCTCTGCTTGGCATGCAGGAGGTCCCAGGTTCAATCCCCGGCATCTCCAGTTAAAAGGACCATGCAGGAGGAGATGGGAAAGACCTCCACCTGAGACCCTGGAGGGCTGTAAAGAGGGGCTGTGGCTCAGTGGTAGAGCACCTGCTTGGCATGCAGAAGGCCCCAGGTTCAATCCCCGGCATCTCCAGTTAAAAGGACCAGGCAGGAGGAGATGGGAAAGACCTCCACCTGAGACCCTGGAGAGCTGTAAAGAAGGGCTGTGGCTCAGTGGCAGAGCATCTGCTTGGCATGCAGGAGGTCCCAGGTTCAATCCCCGGCATCTCCAGTTAAAAGGACCAGGCAGGAGGAGATGGGAAAGACCTCCACCTGAGACCCTGGAGAGCTGTAAAGAGGGGCTGTGGCTCAGTGGTAGAGCACCTGCTTGGCATGCAGAAGGTCCAGGTTCAATCCCCAGCATCTCCAATTAAAAGGACCAGGCAGGAGGTGATGCGAAAGACCTCAGCCTGAGACCCTGGAGATCCGTAGAGAGGGGCCGTGGCTCAGTGGCAGAGTCTCTGCTTGGCATGCAGGAGGTCCCAGGTTCAATCCCCGGCATCTCCAGTTAAAAGGACCAGGCAGGAGGAGGTGGGAAAGACCTCCACCTGAGACCCTGGAGAGCTGTAAAGAGGGGCTGTGGCTCAGTGGCAGAGCACCTGCTTGGCATGCAGAAGGTCCAGGTTCAATCCCCAGCATCTCCAATTAAAAGGACCAGGCAGGAGGTGATGCGAAAGACCTCAGCCTGAGACCCTGGAGATCCGTAGAGAGGGGCCGTGGCTCAGTGGCAGAGTCTCTGCTTGGCATGCAGGAGGTCCCAGGTTCAATCCCCGGCATCTCCAGTTAAAAGGACCATGCAGGAGGAGATGGGAAAGACCTCCACCTGAGACCCTGGAGGGCTGTAAAGAGGGGCTGGGGCTCAGTGGCAGAGCACCTGCTTGGCATGCAGAAGGTCCAGGTTCAATCCCCAGCATCTCCAATTAAAAGGACCAGGCAGGAGGTGATGCGAAAGACCTCAGCCTGAGACCCTGGAGATCCGTAGAGAGGGGCCGTGGCTCAGTGGCAGAGTCTCTGCTTGGCATGCAGGAGGTCCCAGGTTCAATCCCCGGCATCTCCAGTTAAGAAGGAGAAGAAGAGATTGGAAGTATACTCCGCCTTTCACTCAGAGTCTCAGAGCGGCTTACGATCTCCTTTTCCCTTCCCCTCCCCACAACAGACACCCTGTGTGGTAGGCAGGTCTGAGAGAGCTCTTTCGAGGACTGCTCCTGAAAGAACTTGTGGCTGACCCAAGGTCACACCAGCAGCTGCATGCAAGTGGGGGAGCAAACCCGGTTCTCCCAGGTTAGAGTCTGTGCTCCGAACCACTACACCAAACTGGACCAGGCAGGCAACGGCGTGAAAGACCTCTGGCTGAGACCCCGGAGAGCGGCCTGCCGGTCTGAGTAGACCGCACTGACTTTGATGGCCCGGGGGACTGGTTCCATGTAAGGCAGCTTCGTGTGTTCACGGGACCCTAGCAGAATGGGGTGGCTCTTTGGACAGCAGCAGATTGCAAAGCGGGGGACCCCCTCTGTCTGTCTGTCTGTCTGTCTGGTTCTCGCCCGGCGTCTGGCGTCCTCCTCAGCGCTTGCTCTTCCCATCTGCCTGGCTTTCACTCTGCCCTCCCCACCGAGCACTGTCACCGTCCAGCCCCCATGCTGAACACCGTGCCGAAGGAGATGGCCCCCTCCCCAATCCCAGACCTCCCCCCCCGGGTACCACTTGGTTCCTTTTCTCTCCATGGAGGGGAGCTGAGCCAGAGGGGTGAGAGGAGGCTCTGTCCAGCCACCCACAAAATCGCCCCAGTCCGAGCGACAGAGCACAGTTCAAACAAGTTATCATAGTCAGGGTGGGAAGCCGGTCGGGAATGTCTGGGTTTTCCAGTTCAGCGATAATTGCCTTGTCTTGTCCCAGTCGGATGGGAGCCCAACCAAATGGACCCACCTGGAGTCACCTGCCTGTTGGAGTGCCCCGTGAGACCTGCCGGCTCCATCCGGGCTACTGGGGCCTGTTTGCAGAAGAACTGGAGGGACCTACCTCGCAGGGCTGTCGTGTGAGGAGGACGGAAGCAATCACTCTGCATCTGGAAATCCACATCAAGGGTGGCGCAGGAGGAGGGAAGCCAGTTAGGAGACCGGACCGGCCCTGGCACGCAGCACCTGTGAGGCTTCTGCTCAAAGTAGTCAAGGATCAGATCTTTGTTGATGAAACACAGTTCTTTATTTCCAAAGTCTACATTGGTACAGGTCCTCGGATTATTGTCAGAGATAACGCACACAACAGAAGCAGGTCTAATATACCCTCCCGTACAATTTGAATTGCCCATAGGTAACCAATCAACAGGGGAGAAAAACCGCGGGCAAAAGATCTTTTGGCCGTTTGCTTCCCACAGGAAAAGGTGAGGTGTGAAGCAGTAAATTTCCCTTCTTAAACCAGACCCTTAGATGTAACCATCTTTCACATAACAAATGCTTTCCCCAAGGCTTTCGCACGTTGATAAGAACTGGTCCCTGTCCTCCCAGCAGGGAGGAAAGGAATGCGGAGGCAGGAGTGTGAGAGGCCCATTGTTCTCAGGCTTTGAAGTCGCCACTCTCCCGGGCAAAGGGTTACATAGACCAGACCAGGTCAGAGCCATAAACTCAGGATCATGGGATGTACAATCACAATGGCCCAAACTAATAAGCAAAGCATAGCATAGCATAGTCAGGTTACAAAGCATAGCATACATTCCCAGAAACCCTTGTTAGAATCTGCAGGTTCTGACAGCATCGCACCAGGAGCTGTATGTAGATGTGCATTTTTCACCTCTGTGGCTCTGAGCTCCTTTTGGGAGAGGCGTTGGCCGTCCGGTTGTGAGTCTGGGCAACGTCCTCGATTCCTTTTCGCTTCGCAAGGCGTTGCTTATCTCTGCCAAGGGATGTCAAGCACCGTTTTGCCCTCCGGTTTCCATGGCAACTTTTATAACTTACAAGCATGAAGGCAGGTGTCCAGACGGCTTTCTTCATGGAGGCAGACAAAGAGATCTTGCCCTTTAAGGGAGAGCATTTTGTTTTGATGCAGGGCATTTGTGCCCCCCCCCCCCCGCAGCATAAGGAAGTCTTCGGGGGGGGGGGGGGCACAGTGGCCGAGCGTCTGCTTTGCACACAGAAGGCTCCGGGTTCAGTTTCTGGCAGCAGCTCCATTGAAGACCTCCACCGACAACCCCAGCGAACAGCTGCCAGTCTGAGTAGACAAAATGGGGCCAAGGGTCGGACTCCACGTGGAAGCTCTGTGTGCCGGTTCTCAAGGCAAAGGCGTCCTGACAGCAACCCTTTCCAAGAAGCAACGTGGTGTAGTGTTTAAAGCGTCAAATAGGATCAGAGAGACCCAGATTCGAAGCCCCACTCTGCCACGGAAGCTTGCTGGGTGACCTTGGGCCAGTCACATTACTCTCAGCCTAACCTACCTCGCAGGGTTGGTGTAAGGAGAAAGTGGAGGAGGGTAAAGTGAAGGAGAGGAGAACACTGGACGTCACTTTGGGTCCCCGAGGGGAAGGGAGGAGGAGATTGGATTCATACCCCGCCCTTCACTCAGAGTCTCGGAGAGGCTGACAATCTCCTTTCCCTTCCCCTCCCCACAACAGACACCCTGTATAAGGCAGGTGGGGCTGAGAACTTCAACTCCCACCAGAAAAGTTATTGCCCCACAAGCCGCAAAGTCCTGGGTCTGGGTCTGTGTCGAAGGGCCACCAAGGGTGTGTGAAGATCCTCTAGGGCAGCCTCTGGCATGCTGGGCCAGCACTTATCCCCTGGCGTGGCTCCGAGTGGGCCGTGGTTCAAGGGGGGCGGCTTGTTTGGAAAGAGAGTGCTGAGCGGAGGCTTGGAAACTTTGGAGGGAAGATGCGCCTGGGGCACGGAGGACGTGGCAGGGAGCCGTCCCAAAGACCCCCCCTCCCAGCTGCACACACAGACCCCCTCCCTTGGCTGGATTGCCGGGGCTGCTGCTTGCTCCCCACTGCCGCCCCCTGACCGCTGACTCTTGGAGGAAGGGGGGCTTGCCTGGAGGTGGCAGCAGCCCCCGCCCACACTCTGCTGTGACGGGCACGGCCTTTCCTATGAGGGGGGCAGAGCTCCCCCCCCCCCCGGGCTTCTTCTGGACTCCCTTCCTGGCCAGTAACAATGGGCGAGTGTTTGCATCCCAGCTGGTGGGAAGGACAGAGTTCTGTTCAAACACATCTCTACATTTTGGGTGGCTTTCTATAAATAGAAGATGGAAACCAGGGGGGGGTGGCATTTTACTTTAAAATGTGAACGTCCCCCCCCCCCAATTCCGGAAAAAGCAAATTCCCTTTAAAGGCTTGTCGGCTGAGATGGTGGGTGTCGCTGTGAGCAGCGGGCAGGGAGGGGCGTCGCTTTGAGGGTGAGTGTTTAGAAACTGCCCCAGCATCGTAGAAGCCACACGCATGTGAATCAGACTTCAGATGAACATCGTTCCCCCACAAGGAACTGTTCTCCCCAGTTAAACAAAATGTCTCTCTCCCTCGTTGTCGCCCAGGGTGCTGTTTATAAGCGCACCATGCAGTGGTGTGGTCGACACGCCATCCCAAAATCTGTTGCTCCTCGAGAGTGAGTCCCTTCGGAAGGCTCTTTTGTGGACGCTTCTGACTCCTCAAGGTCTGGCGTGCAGCGTTTATGCAGGAAGCCCCGGCTGGTCCTCTCTCTCCCGCAGGGAAGGGCCTGTGACTCAGTGGTAGAGCATCTGCTTGGCATGTGTGAGAGACTTTGAACCAGTGCCCGACTTCTAGGGTTATACAGTTATGGGCAATGCTCCCTCTCAGCTGCGGAGTCTTGTGGGCAAAAATTCTGCTTGTGAGCAACCGGCATTAAAGTTGTGAGCGAGCGATTTGGCTGCTGCATGAATCAGTTTGCTCTAGAGTCACCCTTCCTGAGCAAAGACAAAAACGTGTGAGCCAGAGGCTAAACTATTGTGAGCTAGCTCACAGTAACTCAACTTGGAGGGTACACTGGATACGACTGAGCAAGCTGGAACTGAATCCTGACAAGATGGAGGTGATGCTGCTCGGAAAGGCAGAGGTCTTGGGGAACGTAGTACTCCCCATCTTTGCTCACTGGCTCAGTCATGGGGTTATACTGGACCCAGCTTGTTATGGGAAAAGCCCCTACCTCGATTCGGCCAATCTGGCCACGTAGATCCGCACTGTGGTTACCTTGACACTAGACTACTGTAATGCACTCTACATGGGTCTGCCCTTGAAGACAGCTTCGGAAACTTCACAGTGCAGAAGGCCATGGCCCGGTTACTATTGGGCATTAGGCAGGACACGGTCGTCACAGCCATCTCGCAAGCAGGCCAGTGGTCAGTGATCAGTTCAGTTCAAGATTAAGGTTCTCACCTACAAAGCCCCGAATGGCCTAGGACCCACTCACCCGCAGGACCGCCTCTCCCTCTGCGGTCCACCATGAGAGTGTCACTCATCTGTGCAAAGCCTTGTAAAGGTGCCACCCTGCAAAGGGGTAAAGTTTGGAAGCTGCCGGTCCACGGGCATTTGGAGAAGTGGCTCTCGACTTGCGGACTGTCATTCCGCAGGATGCACAAAACCAAACCAAACAATGTTTAAGAGGGGGCTGTAAAAAGAAAACAGAACTGGAGCAGAATGGAGCGGTCCAGGAGGGCCCCGTGGCAATGGAACAGGATGGCAGCCCACGGCAACAATGATCGGACCGTCAGCCGCTGCTGCTGCCCAGTGTTGACCGTTTTTTTAGTCTATTGGCACTTTTAAGACAAAAAAAGTTTAATTCTTGTTATACGCTTTCATGAAACTGAATCTGAAGAAGTGCTGCAGGCACACAAAAGCTTATCCCCAGCATTAAACTTGGTTGGCCTGCTGGTGCCCCTGCTGGACTCAAACTTTGTTCTGTTGCTTCAGACCAACACAGCGATCCAACCGGACCAGTCTTCACCTTCTCATTCCACTCTGGGTGTTGTCTGCAGTATCCTTGCTGGCATTCTTCTCTAATTCCGTACACCTAGGTTAAGACACTGAGCTGCCCACCAGAAGGTCAGTAGCTCGGCAGTTCAAGACCCGAGTTCCGCATGACGGAGTGAGCTCCCGTCTCTGGCCCCAGCTCCTGCCAGCCTAGCAGTCTGAAAGCAAGACATTGCACGCAGATAAATAGGTACCGCTTCGGTGGGAAGGGAACAAGCGTTCCGTGTGCCTTGGCATCTAGTCATGCCAGCCACATGACCACGGAAACGTCTTCGGACAGCTCTGGCTCTTTGGCTTGGAAACGAAGATGAGCACTGCCCCCTGGAGTCGGATTCGACTGGCTTTTGAGCAAGGGAAACCTTTGACCTTTTCTAGTCCGATTGCATTGCTGCTTGGCTGTCTTATCCTGTCTGACTACACAGTTCTATATCCTGTAAGCCGCCTTGAGTCTTAGCGGGCTGTAAACAAAGGGAATAAAATCACATCCCTTGGCAGCACCGCTAGTTCAAAGGACCAGGTAGAAGGCAATGTGGTGGTGGGGGGGGAGGAGATGTCTCCGACCAGCTTCCAGCCTCCTTCCCTTTCCCTCAGACCCTGGAGAGCCCCTTCCCGTCAGAGCAGGCAATACTGAGGGTGAGAGACCCCGTATCTGACTCCCTTCCTGCCCCCCCAGCTCTTTACACCACCCTGAGTCTCAAGGACTCTTCTCCAGAGACGCATGGGTCCAGTTGGTCAAGTGGAAGAAGGGACACCAGTTAGAGCACGCAGCTGGCACTGGAGTGAGAATAGTGCTGGAAGCCCTCAGAGGTCTGTCCCAGGACAAAAGCGTCGTGCAAAGAACAACGGCCAGCGTACTGGGAAGGGACACCCCTTCTGCCTTAGAGGCAGAAGTTTTCTCCTTCTGCCTTAGAGGCAAGTGCTGGCACATGTGTTAACAAAACCAGAGTTGGTTCTCAGTGAGGGACCCAAAGGCACCCCCCACCCCGGTCAGTCCGCCACATCGTTCCATGAGCCACAGTTTCTGTCGCGGCTGCACCGGGCCTCATCCCTTTGCTGGGGAGGGGAAAGGAAAGGAGTTGGTGCTCTAAGACTCCAAGTGAAGGGTGGGGTATAAATCCAATCTCCTCCTCCTCCTCCTCTTCTCATAGGTGTAAGTGGGAACGATTCTTTCAAAGTCAGTCTGCTGGAGTGGCCAGGGTGTTGGAGACCCAGGTTGGAATCCCCACTTCGCCATGGAAGCTTGCAAGGTGACCACAGGCCGCTCATGTGAACTCAGCCTAACCAACCTCACAGGGTTGTGAGGATAAAATGGGAGGGAGGGCAGAGGAGAATGATGTGCACCATCCCCTGAGCTCCTTGGAGGAAGGGTGGAATAAAAATGTGCCAAGTAATAAATATTTGTGGTGATAAAAGGTAGCAATTCACTGTGTGTATCAAAAGTGCCGGAGAAATCACCTTATCTGGGTCTGATGGTGGCGCAGAAGCAAGGTTAGTTCTTGTGGAAAGAAACAGAGGCTCACAGAGTGTCGCTTTTAAAATGAGCCATCCAGATGCCATCCAGAGCAACTGGAACGCAGCCTCCATTGACAGTATTAGCGGTCCATTCTAGGCTCATCTTTGGGGGTCCTGGCACCCTCTGCTGGTGAATCTCTTGCTGAAGAGCTGCACTGGAAAAGAACATCGCTTGAATCCAGTGGCACCTTTAAGACCAAGCAAGTTTAATTCTGGGTGCAAGCTTTCGTGTGCCGACTGTCTTACAGGTGCCACTGGACTCAGACTTTGCTCTGTTGCTTCAGACCAACACGGCAACCCACCCGAATCTATGCTGGAAAAGTCTCTTTTTGGAATTCCAGTGGGGCTGGATGGGTTTGATATATTCACGTTCACTGTGGATGCCTTTGGGATCGTTCAGCATGCCAGACAAGCATGGCAAGGTTAACTCTTGCTCCGAAATGAATGAAGCTGCCGTTTCCTTGGTAATCAGCTGGCCGGAGCTGGCCAGATTAGAAAACGCCTTTTCATGGTATGGGTGAATTCACCAGGAAATTGGGATCTGTCTTCTCCCCATTGTATCACTGGGAGGATTTAGGGCATAAGAAGAGCCTGACTGGATCACCACTTAGTGCTGGGGTGTCAAACATGCGGCCCAGGGGCTGGATCAGGCCCCCCCCCCGAGGATTTCTATCAGGCCCGCCCTGGACCTGGCCATCTCCTGCTTCCAGTTCAGTTGCTGCTGCTGCTGCATCATAGCTTGCTTCGCCAGACTCACTCAATCGCTCAGCCATTTCATGTTTCCCCCTGGGTCCCAGACTCAGAACTCTGAGCATGAGATTTCTGTAGTGAATGTCAATAAATGGAAAGAAGCTTTGCAGCTTACAGACACTCACCTGAACAGCACACTCAAGATTGCAACAGCACAGACATTTTGATGCAATAATTCAGAGCAAGAGGTGTCAGTTATCAGATACTGTCAAATAAACAAAATATGGCAAGGGTGCTAGTGTTTTAAGCATGTTTTTATTTTAAGTAAGGAAAAATCTTTGTGTTTGTGTCCTTTATGAAGTTTATATCTCTGCTACCTGGCATTACGTTTTATGACACACATGGCCCGGCCCAACATGGTCTCACTTATGTCAGATCCGGCCCCCATAACAAATAAGTTCGACACCCCTGCCTTAGTGGATCTCTTGAGCCTAGCATTCTGATCTCAAAAGTACGGTACTCTGGGAACCAACCGAGTACAAAGACAGCGGCTCTCCCCCACCCCCACCCCACAAGTAGTGTATTAGGGGCATACTACAGCAGCAGGATCAGACAGGATGAAGCTAGAATGTGGATGTTCCACAGCTGTTTGCTGTAGGGAAGTTTACTCTTGGGCCACCATTAAAGCCAAGGAGGCCCGAAGTTTCTACCTGTTAATTTCGCTAAAGGGCAGGGATGTGGTCCTGTATTTCCAGAGAGCCAGTCACTTAGCTGGTTTGTTTTAGAGGGAGGCTGTGTTGCTCTCCAGGAGAAGAGCTACATCTGAGTCCAGAAGCCTCTAAGAGAAAATGTGTATAACATGCTGTCCAGTTGCTTCCAACTGAAGGTGACCCTGTGAATTGATGACCTCCAAAATGTTCCTTTTTTCATTTTGAATTGTCTCATCATAGGGTTTTCGAGGTAAGAGTTGGTCCGAAGAGGTTTCCCATTGCCGCCTTCTGTGCAATACTAACCTGGACAATGGAACCCCCAGGGCTTAATAGAGATATTGAGTTCTTATCTCACTACACATGCTAAATCACAGTTCTTGCAACTGTCTGTTAATTGTTTTATTATCTGTATTCTACTTTGCTGCTATTAACAGGTCTTCCCAACTGCTTTAATCCAATATTAGCTATACTTATAGCTCAGTTACTTATGCATCTTGACTCTAATTAGCTCTTCCTGGCAACTAGCCCTCCCCCCTCTATGTATATGTAATGGCCAGCAAAGTCTGTTTCGATATATCTGAAGAAGTGTGCATGCACTTGAAAGCTTCAACCTAGAATTAAACTTTGTTGATCAAGGTGCCCCTGGACTCAAACTTTGTTCCGTTGCTTCCACTGGACTCAAACTTTGTTCTGCTGCTTCAGACCAACATTGTGACCCTCCTGAATCTAGTACTAACTAGGGTTAGCTGAAGTAGCACTGCTGTTGTCTACAAAAGGTTTTCCACCGGTGTCACCTTCCACGACTGTTGCGGCCCAGTAGCTGCCCTTCAAGGATTCCTCTGCCCTCATCCCCATTGGAACTGTCCATTCTCTGCCGCTAATGTAGCTGTTGATCCCCAGCAGGCCTGTAGCCTGCTTGTGAGGCAAATTTTTTTCTGGTGGGGCTGAAGTTCTCAGTGCAAAAAGAAAAGCCATGTAGCCAATAGAAAGCTGTGACCAGGTTAGATCTCTAAATTGCGAGCTGTCAACCACTTTAGACAACAGTTCTCAGCTGCTGCAAGTTAATCACTTCTGCCACCCAATTCTGATAACAAGCTGGGAGGTGGGGGTGATGACTTCCAGACGAACACAAAGAAGATGTTAGATTTGAGTTTACCAGCACCTTAGAGAGCTTTCAAGACAAGGAGGAGGAGAAGAAAGGAGATTGGATTTATACCCCGCCCTTCAGTACCCAAAGGAGTCTCAGAGCAGCTTACAATCTCCTTTCCCTTCCCCTCCCCACAACAGACACCCTGTGAGGTAGCTGGGGCTGAGAGAGCTCTTTTGAGAACTGCTCCTGAGAAAACAGCTCAGAGAGAACTGTGACTGACCCAAGATCACACCAGCAGCTGCATGTGGAGGAGTGGGGAATCAAACCTAGTACTCCCAGATTAGAGTCCACGTGCCTAACCACTACAGCAAACTGGCTCCTTTGGTCAGATACTTGGGGTCGAGTTGTTTAGCAAAGAAATCTAGTGTTAGAGGGAACAAGGTAATACTTCTTAGAAAGAGGGGTGGAAATAATGGAAAAGAAAGAAAGAAGTGGAGGAGGAGGGAGAGCGATTGTGGAATTAATTCCAAAGTCCCGAGCTGCGGCTCACCTTCCATTGATGGTCGGGTTTGATCTTCTGGGCTGCATGTCGGCTTCCGCCAGCCCCACAGGTGGGCTTCTAAGACAGAGAGAAGCACTTTGCAGGGCAGGACTTTGAAGGCGCAAGATCTGTGATGATGAAAAGACTCTGCCTCAAAGGAACCTGCAGTGGATAACGTAAAAACTGATTTCCCAGCAGGGATGAAGAGCGGAGTCGACTTGTCGCGGCAACACCAAGCACCAGTCACGCTTTGAGGCAGTCTTCTTTGGCAATGGGCCTCCCTGCCCATTAGAATGGGCCTCCTCTCCACTGGCCTGGGCCTGGGCCTCCCACTCTTTGTGTAATGCGGAGCCTGGAGGTTTTGCTCTTTGTGACTCACTGCAGTGGAGCGTCTGTGCAGCCGTTTCCCCCATTCTTTCCTTCACTCATCCCCTCTGCTGGGGTGGGATTGCAGCTCAATGGTAGAGCACCTGCTTGGCATGCAGAAGGTCCCGGGCTCTGCCCTCAGCATCTACCGGATCGGGTAGCCAGGTGATGTGAACGACATAAGAACATAAGAGAAGCCAATGCTGGGTCAGACCAGTGGCCCATCCAGTCCAACGCTCTGTCACACAATGGCCAAAACTACCAGGGGCCCTCAGGAGGTCCACCAGTGGGGGCAGGACACTAGAAGCCCTCCCACTGGTGCCCCCCCCCCCAAGCACCAAGAATACAGAGCATCCCTTGTCCCAGACCGAGAGTTCCTATCTCTGCCTTGTGGCTAATAGCCACGGATGGACCTCTGCTCCAGATGTTTATCCAGTTCCCTCTTGAAGCCGTCCATGCTTGTAGCCGCCGCCACCTCCTGTGGCAGTGAATTCCACGCGTTAATCACTCTTTGGGTGAAGAAGTACTTCCTTTTATCCGTTCTAACCCGACTGCTCACAATTTCATGGAGTGCCCATGAGGAGTTCTTGTCTTGTGAGAAAGGGAGAAAAATATCTCTTTCTCTACCTGCTCTATCCCAGGCATAATCTTATGAACCTGAGACCCGGAGAGCCACCGCCACTCAAAACAGACAATGTTGACCTTGATAGGCCTGCGGGGTGACTCCGTATAATGCAGTGTCGTGTTTCGTGGCTACAGTGACTGTATGGAGCTTCCGTCTCCAGAGGCAGCAAACCTCTGACTGCCGGTGCTGGGAAACAGCATCCAAGGACGGCCTTGGCCTCTGTGCCCTGTTTGTTTGGCCTTCCAGGGCAGTCGGAATTGGATCAGATGTAATTGGAATTGAAATTGCCCCAGATGTACCGCTGCTCTGATCCAGCAGTGCTCTTCTTGTTGAAACCAATGGAAGTGAATAATGGGTATAAGATAGGGAATGAACACATGTAATGTAGTGGGGGTTTTGAATTAGGTGGAAAGGCAGTGTAGAAATGGAAGGAAGGAAGGAAGGAAAGGGAGGGAGGGAGGGCATAAGCCATGTTAAGCCAGGCACCAACAAAATTTGGGGTGGTGGGGTTATATCTGCCTAGGATCTGGGTGCAATAGAAAAGAGAAAGAGTCCAGGAGCACCTGAAAGACTAGCAACATTTGTGGCAGGGAAGGAGCTTTTGTGAGTCACTGCTCACTTCTTCAGACAGGGTCTGGGTGGCTGAATTTGCATTCTGTTGCGCTGTGTTAGCCTAAACGGACTTTCTCCTTCTTCTAGCAAAGCAACTCTTACGTTTGTTTAATAATTGCAAAGAATTCAAAAGCGGCAGGCAGCCTCTTTCAAAACACCCCCCCATTTAAATCCCCTTGTTGGAGTTGCAAAAGGCTTCACAGCGCCTCCTGGTGGATGCCAGGAAAGCAACGTGCTTTATTATAAGGCCTCCCTATCTCATAAAGCTAAGTGACGGGGGGGGGGGGGGGGGGGGGGATGGTTATACAGAAAAAGAATCCCTTAATTACCATCAGTAAAAATGTTTCTCAATTAAAGATGTACAAAGGTTTTTTTCATAGCAAACAACTGACATAGCCCCTCACCTGTGTGTTTGTTGTTTCATGTCTTTTCTTAGTCTCTCGCTTTAATTTTTTTGCAAACAGACTGGCCGGATTGAACCAAACTATCCCAAGGTCTGCGGCCACCAAGGCAATGTGCTTGATATCAAGTGGAACCCTTTTGTGGAGAACATAATTGCGTCCTGCTCAGAAGACACCTCAGTAAGTACAAAGCCGTCGGAGCACTTGCCTGGCTAGAAAGAACCGAAAAGCAGGAGGAGGGCAAAAGGCTTAAAAACCAGCAAGTGAAACACTTCTGGGGGAGCTAAAAGAATCTTCTGAGAAAGGGGATCCCCTCCTTCGGTGCTTCATCATTGCACTGGAGAGGATCACGGAGGCTGGCTGGGCTCCGGCTCAAACCGCCTCTCAAGCAAGTCTTGCATTTGTTTACTTGCTGTTTAATTCCCAGTTAAACTCCAGTTAAAGTCATGTCACCAAATGCTTAAGAAATGGTAAAACATGGAGCAAATTGATTCCCTTTGAGCAATTGTGAGAAAGAAAGAATGACCTGAAAGGATCGCTGTCTGAACTGTAACTGGATATTGAGAACAATACGGGTTCTAAATTTAAAGCTAAAGGGGGGGGGGGGGGAATATGTTCCCTAGGAATGTTTCTAACTCTTCAGTTGTTGTAGATTTTCTGGGCTGTACGATTGTGGTCTTGGCATTGTAGTACCTACCGTTTCACCAGCAGCTGTGGCTGGCATCCTCAGAGGTATAACACAGAAAGATGGAGTACTCTGTTTGTCAATGTGAGAAGAAAAAAGGTAGGCAGGTAATTTATATCTACTCAGGGAGGTGGGGTAGGGCTGAGTCATGATCTTGTAGGTCCAATATGGATTGGCTCTACATTGCACAACAGCACTACAGATAAGATTAGAATTTCAACAGCTTCTCCATATGCAAAAGAACCTCCACAGGAAAGCTCCTCCATTAGCATGTCACAGCCTGGGAAACTCTTACAAGAAAAGGACTCAGCACTACCCCACCTTCCTGAGTAGATATAAATTACCTGCCTACCATTTTTCTTCTTCTCACATTGACACAGAGGGTACTCCATCCTTCTGTGCTATACCTCTGAGGATGCCAGTCACAGCTGCTGGCGAAACATCAGGTACTTCAATGCCAAGACCACAGCCATACAGCCCGGAAATTCCCAACAACTAATGAACTCCGGCTGTGAAAGCCTTCAACAGCATATTGTTTCTAACTCTGTTTGGAGAAAAATCTTCTCTGCTCATGCAGAGACATATCTAGACATCACGGAGGAGGTAATTGGCTCACCCTTTCTTGGAGATCCTGTGAGCATTCTTTGAGGATTGCCAGTGGGGTTACGATGAAAGAAAAGAGGCTTGATAAGATCTTGGTTGCCGGTATCACCTGCAGCTTCCCTTGCCAAGAGAAAGGCAACTTAAATTGCTGGACAATTAATTGCAGAAAGGGCAAAAGAAATGAAATGTATTTACTTCAGAGGGCAAAAAGGACAAACAGAAGCATTTCAAACAGTGGCCAACCTTTTATTACCTGTGTGAGCTCAAGATGTGATAAGGATAGGACAGCAATTTCGTGGCAGACTGCATGGTAATTATTAGGTGCCGCGCATTTCCTGGAGTAGGGTCTCATTATATTTATTGTGATCTGTGTTGTTCCTTCAGCCTACAGCAGTTCTGCTTTGCGGAAGTGAGTGTGAATGGTGACTGGGAAAGGGGACTGCTGGGGGTGGCCCCCTGTCTACGGAACACCTTCCTTCCCTCTTGGTCCTTACCTGGCACCCACTTTAGTAGAATTTTGGCACTAAGCAGAAACTGATCCACTCGGGGCTTTGAACTGGAATCTGAACCCATCATTTAGAAATCCCAGGGCCTGTTTTCTCCACCTGCGTGATGTTTTTATGATCCGCTTTGATGTTCAGCTTGCGCAGCTGGATTTTACCGGCAGCTGGTTTCAACAGGTACTAAAGCGAGATCAGGCCTATTGAATAAATTGTTTTATTTACTTCTTAAAATTTCCATTACTTATTGCTTTGTTGCTTTTGCGCTTGTTTGATTGCTCGAGCAGCTGTCTGGAGAGGTGGGGTGTAAATGTGCCAAAGAAATGCATAAATAGAAGTCCAGAAAGGCTCCGATTGGCTCCCGGGGTCCACAGATCCTCCTGGGTTCAAAAGCCACAGTGCCCCCTTCTGGCTGTCTGCAGGAGTGGCGCTTCAGAGCAGCAGAGAACAGACGTGCCGTTCCTTCTGCCTGCGAGCTGTCCCAGTGCTACAGGGAAGCTCTCCCTCCAGCACCGCCACGACAAGATGTGCTGTTCTGAATCAGACGCACGCCGTTCCAAGAAGGCTGCGTGAAGCTCTGAATCAGAAGTCAGACAAAAGAAGGTGACGAGTAGCAAACAGATGTCCTTGTCTGACAAACACTTTGCGTCAGGCAGCGTCTGTGTGCTGCGGTAACGTTCAGAATGTTTTGACTTTTCATTCCTGGTCTCGTGGTTCCCGCTCGCCTCAGAACACGGCTCTCGTTTTCCATGCTTGTGGAGGAACATGTGCTTTCTCCTTTGGCGAAGGGGGTGGGGGCGGACGGTTGTGATTGTTCCCTGGCAGCTGGGAGAGGGGCAGCGTTCCCTCTAAGCTGAGTTAGTGTGAGCTAGCTCCCAGTTTTTTAGCCTCCGGCTCACATACTTTTGGTCTTAGCTCAGGAGGGATGGCTCCAGAGCAAACTAATTGATGCAGCAGCCAAATCGTTGGCTCACAACTTTAGTTAGCAGTAGCTCACAAAGTAGAATTTTTGCTCACAGGACTCCACAGCTTAGAGGGAGCATGGGAGAGGGGTCTCTTCAAAATTATGTGCGCACACGTCCAAAATGCACCAGTCATCTCTGTGGCACAAGGAGGGAGGGTAGCACCAGAGAGGAAGAGGGGGAGCCCGAGCCCCTGCCCTGAGACCCCCAGCCCCACAAAGGGAGCAAGCGGCAAGAAAGGATACCTGGGAGGTTATCAGAAGTGCCTCCAGACAAGATTGAGGAAGAAGTTATTTCCAAAACAATTCCAGAACACCAAAGAAAGAAAAGAAAAGAAAAAGAAATCAGTGCTGGAGAGATGGTAGATGCAAGACTGCCCGGGGGGGGGGGGGGGGGGGACACACACACACCACAAGGCAGTAATGGAGAAGCCTTCCCGCCCCCCCAACTAAGACATGATTCTGATTGGCCGCCTCCTCTCCCCAGAGCCTTTTAGGGCCAAGCCGTGCATTCCCAAGCCCCTTTGGCTGACGCACGCACGTTGAATGTCAACGCATTTCATGGACTTCTGTGCTGGGAAACTCAACCCCCTGGTGTATCCAACTCTGATTTGGATCAGGGCCACGATGCGTGGGGGGGGGGGGGCTTGAGCATCCCCCCACCATCCCGTTTTCTGGAAATGGTCACAAGTTCTCTCAGAGCTGTTCTCTCACAGGCAGTCCTGCTCTTTGTCCTGCTCTTATAGGCACCAGGAGCAAATAGCAGCTTGCCTCCCCAGAGCCATTTTGGGTCTGGAAGTCGGCCGGGGGGTGGGGGTGGGGGGGGAGAGACACACATGCTGAAACCCCTTGTCCTCGTGTGCCGGGGTCCAAGCCTGAATCTTGCCTGGGCATGCCTTAGACTGCCAGCACAGAAAGTAAGGTGCCTGTCGGAGCACACAGGAACCATCAGTCCTGGCTCCCAGGGAAGGGGTCAGCGGGTTACTGGCCTGCCAGGTGTGTTGAAGAGCCTTGGCCGGACAGCGCCAACACTCCCTCTCAGCTGCAGAGTCCGGTGAGCAAAAATTCTACTTTGTGAGCTCCTGGCATTAAAGTTGTGAGCGAGGGATTTGGCTGCTGCATGAATTAGTTTGCTCTGGAGCCACCCTTCCTGAGCCAAGGCAGAAAATGTGTGAGCCGGAGGCTACAAAGCTGTGAGCTAGCTCACACAAACTCAGCTTGGAGGGAACACTGCCTGTAGCTCTCCCAGAATTCCAACAGATATCCAGGCTGGAGGGATTCTCTCCCTGTCTGTCTGGCATCCCCTCCCTGCTGTGGTCCCTGCCCCCCCCCCCCCGCGGCTCCATCCCTGAATCTCCAGGAATGTCCCAACCTGGAGCTGGCAACCCTGCGCCCTCCCCTCCGCCTCCTTTCCCTGGCTGCTTTGCTTCAGGGGAACCTGTCCACCTTCCTCTCTGCAACTCTGCCGCTGCAGCCGCAAATCTCTCTCGACCTTCAGAAGGTCAGCAGCGGCATCCCTGCAGCAGAGAGAAGGCGGGGCTGATGCCGGCAGACCGGGGGGCGGGGGGCGGGGGGGAGGACCTCCTTGGGCCAAAGCCAAGGGGGAGGAAAGGGGGGGGGGGTCACAGGGCAGCAGCTGAGAGATCCCTGGCGGTCTTTGGTCTGTTGTCCCTGATTTGTGGTGTGGGGCCACCCTCTCCCTCCCTCTCTCTCTCTGAAAATAGGCCCAGGGGACTCAGAGCTTGGAAAGTTGTAGAAAGGGGAGAGATGGGTTTCTCTGGGGCTGCTTTGTAGGGGGGAGAAAGATGGGGATATGGAGGGGAAGGCGCTGTGAGAATAATGCCACATGCTTTACAGGCGGGGGGAGGGGACCACACCCTAAGGCAGCCTGACTGCAAGCCTTTTAGCCAGTTTGGTTTGGTGGTTAGGAGCACGGACTCTAATCAGGGAGAACCGGGTTTGCTTCCCCACTCCTCCACCTGCAGCTGCTGGAGTGACCTTGGGTCAGTCACAAGTTCTCTCAGAGCTGTTCTCTCACAGGCAGTCCTTGAAAGAGCTCTCTCAGCCCCGCCTACCTCCCAGGGTGTCTGTTGTGGGGAGGGGAAGGGAAAGGAGACTGTAAGCTGCTCTGAGACTCCTTCAGGTAGTGAAAGGCAGGGTATAAATCCACTCTCATCTTCTCTTCTTAATAAACCTGAGATATGGTGTGGCATAGTGGTTAGGGTATCATATTAGGATCCAGGAAACCCAGGTTCAAATCCCCATTCATGCCATGGAGGCTTGCTGGGTGACCTTGGGCTGGTCACACCCTCTCAGCCTAACCTACCTCACTGGGGTGTTGTGCGGATAAAATGGAGGAGAGGAGAAAGTTGGAAGTACTTTAAGTCCCCACTGGGGAGAAAGGCGGGGCAGACAAGAAAGAGCTAAAATAATAATAACTAAGTAATTCAAGATGTGTTGTTGGGTGGGTCTAGTCACATAGTGAGGAGGGGAAGGCACTCTGCACGTGCTCCTTGTTAGGAATCCACCCATCCCAGGGACAAAGAGGCTGCCTTGCTGGCTGAGAGTGAAGGTGGACATGTGGAGGACCTCCTGTGATGTCAGAAGGCAAGGGGGCGTGGCTCAGTGGCAGAGCCTCTGCTTGGCATGCAGGAGGTCCCAGGTTCAGTCCCCGGCATCTCCAGTTCAAAAGGACCAGGCAGCAGGTGATGGGAAAGACCTCCTCCTGAGACCCTGGAGAGCTGTAAGGAGGGGCTGTGGCTCAGTGGGAGAGCCTCTGCTTGGCATGCAGGAGGTCCCAGGTTCAATCCCCGGCATCTCCAGTTCAAAAGGACCAGGCAGCAGGTGATGGGAAAGACCTCCTCCTGAGACCCTGGAGAGCTGTAAGGAGGGGCTGTGGCTCAGTGGGAGAGCCTCTGCTTGGCATGCAGGAGGTCCCAGGTTCAATCCCCGGCATCTCCAGTTCAAAAGGACCAGGCAGGAGGTGATGGGAAAGACCTCCTCCTGAGACCCTGGAGAGCTGTAAGGAGGGGCTGTGGCTCAGTGGTAGAGCCTCTGCTTGGCATGCAGGAGGTCCCAGGTTCAGTCCCCGGCATCTCCAGTTCAAAAGGACCAGGCAGGAGATGTTGGGAAAGACCTCCGCCTGAGACCCTGGAGAGCTGTAAAGAGGGGCTGTGGCTCAGTGGGAGAGCCTCTGCTTGGCATGCAGGAGGTCCCTGGTTCAATCCCCGGCATCTCTAGTTCAAAAGGACCAGGCAGGAGGTGTTGGGAAAGACCTCCACCTGAGACCCTGGAGAGCTGTAAAGAGG
The DNA here is from genome assembly GCA_029233225.1 of Lepidodactylus listeri. Lineage (NCBI taxonomy): Eukaryota > Metazoa > Chordata > Lepidosauria > Squamata > Gekkonidae > Lepidodactylus > Lepidodactylus listeri. The sequence continues at coordinate 3,505,715 of JARCFY010000021.1, read as the reverse complement.
GGCTGTGGCTCAGTGGCAGAGCCTCTGCTTGGCACGCAGGAGGTCCCAGGTTCAGTCCCCGGCATCTCCAGTTCAAAAGGACCAGGCAGGAGGGGATGGGAAAGACCTCAGCCTGAGACCCTGGAGAGCTGTAAAGAGGGGCTGTGGCTCAGTGGCAGAGCCTCTGCTTGGCATGCAGGAGGTCCCAGGTTCAGTCCCCGGCATCTCCAGTTAAAAAGGACCAGGCAGGAGGGGATGGGAAAGACCTCAGCCTGAGACCCTGGAGAGCTGTAAAGAGGGGCCGTGGCTCAGTGGGAGAGCCTCTGCTTGGCATGCAGGAGGTCCCAGGTTCAATCCCCGGCATCTCTAGTTCAAAAGGACCAGGCAGCAGGTGATGGGAAAGACCTCTCTGCCGGAGACCCTGGAGAGCGGCTGCCAGTCTGAGCAGACAAGACTGCCTTTGATGGACCAAGGGTCTGATTCCATATAAGGTGGCTTCATGTGTGAATTGGGAGGAAGGAAACGGAGAGATCTTGGGAGTTATGGAGCAGCTGCAGGAGCTGCTTAGTGAAGACAGGAATGGTGGGCAAGCTGGGAGTGTGTGTCTGATTCCCACAAGTACTGCTCAAATCATTGATTGTATCTCTCCCCCCCCCCACACACACACAATAAATCCTGGATTGGACCAGCGTTCCATCTAGGCATGCGTTCTGCTCCCTGCAGTCCCCAGGCAGCTGTGTCTGGGCACTCGCAAACAGGACAGGAAGGGATCACCTCTCCCAGGTATACTGCCCCACCATGGGGAGGTTCCATTTAGAGACCATGAGTGGCAAGTCCTTGGTCCGCCCTGCTCCTCTTCCATCCCACGTCAACAGTCTTCTGCCAAACTGAAAACAGCCGTTTTTAGGACAGGTTGTGAAAACACAGGACACTGACCGGGGAAGACTGAGCAGGGTGCCACCTCCTTTCTGTGTCTGCGTGCAAAGACGCAGCCCTGGCCGCCTCCCGCTCCCGCTGAAATGATGTCATTGATTTCTCTCTCTCCTCAGGTTCTTTTTATAGCCTCTGCTGCAGATCGGCGCTTGGTTGCAGCTGTCAGCCACCCGGCCTCCTTCCCAACCAGCGGCTCCTTCCTGTTTGAAGCCTGTGGGGGCGGGGGGGGGGGGGAGATGCAGGGATGCTGGCGGGCTCTCTGAGCTGACTTAGCAATCCCCAAGGGCGCCTTTGCCCCCAAAGGTCCAGACAAGCCCATCGGCAAGGACCCCAGAAGGAAAGACAACGAAAGACAGGGGGGGTTGTTGGAAATTTTAGGGCTGGGAAATTTTTATGGGTGGGGCCTGGAGGAGGTGGGGGACCTCTGCCCAGTGTAATGCCAGAGTCCACCCTCCAGATCTGCCCATTCCCCCCGGGGGAACTGATCTTTATTTTTTTTTATTTTTACTTTTATTTATTTGGATTTGTATTCCGCCCTCTGCACAAGTGGGCTCAGAGGGGATCACATCATAAATGTAATAAATAGAATGATATTTTTAAACAATGAAGTAGTGCAACTTAAAACAATTGTGTAGAAACACAAACACAGTTCCAGCTGGAGTGGTTGAGTCCAGAGCTCTTCTTCATCTGGGCCGAATAATGATGACAAACTCCAGGGAGGGAGGCCGACTTCATTGGACGCCCTCTTCTGCCTCAACCAAATTTCTGTTGCCTGGGGATTAGCTGTAATTCTGGGGGTCCTCCCGGCCCCACCTGGAGGCTGGCAACCCTATGAGTTGCAGTTGTCTTCTGGTCAGACTGGTTTTCCAGGTGTTCACAGTGCTTCGAAGGATTTGAACAGGCCAGCATGTCTGATCTGACAGTGGGAAAGCTGCACCAACATGGGGCGGGCCCTTGGAGCAGGGAATTGTGCCCCATTCCTTCCAGACACACAAACACTTGGGCCCTGTGCTTTCCAGAAAGACGGGGGTAAAGCAGGTTTGGGGGAAATTGTATGGAGAGTGTGGGGAAAATCTGGAAAGAGGACTGGGGGACAAGGTGTCGTATGGGAGCTTGAGAAATAAAACACACAAAAAATCACATTCCTCCAGTTTAGAAGGCAAAATGGAGAAAAACCCCTGTATGGGAGGGGGAGCCAAGCAACCTTAATCTTGTTGGTTTGCCTGCTTGCTTTTTCCTGCTTTGGTGTGCTGCTGTTTGGTCAAAAGCTCCCCCCCCCCCCCCAGTCAGCTAACAATAAAACCCCTAACATACAATGATTTAAATAGTTTCATGTTATCTTGCTCACTTGCCAACAGAGAAGCACTGCTCAGTAGCTGTACCTGGGAGACTCGCAGAGCTTTTCTTGGATGAAGGAAAGGAATAAATAGTTTCCGAGGGGAGTCGAGTCAGCCTGCAGGACAACAGTTGGATTACAGTTCAGTGGCTACTGAGGCTACTGGAACCGAATCGAAACGATTTAAGTAGTTAAAATGCATAATTAATTAATGTGCATACTTCTCTTAGAAAAATGTCAATACGAATCCTTTAACAGCAGTAAAGAGCACGAGTCCAGCAGGATCTTAAAGACTAACAAAATTTGTGGCAGGGGAGGAGCTTCCATGAAACAAGTTTTGTGCCACAAATTTTGTTAGTCTTTAAGAAGCTGCTGGACTCTTGCTCCTTTCTCCTGCTACGGACAGACTGACATGGACACCCGTCTTGATATAAATCCTTTAAAATATTTATCAGCAAGAACGTTAGGTACCACAAAACCAGAGGCACAATCCCTTGGTTCAGTGCTAGGGCCTTCTGAAACGGAAATTTCTTCAAATGGGTCTGGAAGGTTGCAGGGATGGCATGGATCTCAACTCCATGGGCTTGGGAAGTTTGGGAGCCACAGCTGAGAAGACTCTGACCCGCCTCACTGGTTCCTGCAGGAAGGTCTCAGGACTTGGGCAGGCCGAGTTTTGACTTTTCCTCATCACAAAGATTCCTGAGGGTTTCTTTGCTGGATTTGGAACGAGGCAGTGGATGGTTCTGTAGTTTTCCCAGCATGTTCTTTGCAACAGATTTCACCCTAAAGCAACAGATTTCACCCTAAAGCAATTCCCTCCTAAATGGGGGGGGGGGGGGCAGGCGGGCAGGGGAGATGCGAAAGGCAGGGCTACGTCAGACTTCTCTTTAGCATTTAATAAAGACCACAAATGAACCACAAATTGTATGGTATCTGTAATGGGTGGACACTAATGTCCTGCAGTTTGTGCTTGCTAACAGCATATATATGGGTGATGTCTGTATCTGCCGAATATTACTTGATATGCAATGTTTCATGAGTCCTGGGGGGTAAGCGCTTGAAGACTGACCTATTTGTGGAAGCAGAGCTCTTTGCAGACGTCCCCCCCTTCTCCAACGATTTATTTATGCCCCACCTTTCTCACTGCGACTCCAGATGGACTGATGCAGTCAAATAGCATGGGACATCTAATAAGCAATGCAATAGGACTGGGATTGCAGAAATAAGGGACAGTGCACAAAACTGGTCAGACATGATATATCAAACCATGCAGAGAATGAAATTGCAGAATTAGAACCACTGCAGTGATAGTAGGGTAACAGGAAAAATAAACAGATAATCCATACCATATCCAATGGCAGGGACTACTGTTCTCTTTCTAAAAGCAAAATTCCTAAACTGTTCCATCCTACTGTAGCTCCGTGTTCTTTGTTAAATGCCCTCCTAACGAGTCTCTAACTGAAATGGAGGAGCCTTCCGGGCTTTCATTGGCAAGCCGGGGGGGGGGGGGCGGAGAGAGAGAGGGGCCACACCAAAGCACAGGCATGCCCGGGCAGCTCTGGGCCTCCTTCCCAGCCACCTCTTGCTCTCCTTCCCTTCAAGGTGCGGATATGGGAAATTGCAGACGGGGGGTTGAAGCGCAACATGACGGAGGCTGTCCTGGAGCTGTATGGCCACAGCCGACGCGTTGGTCTCATCGAATGGCACCCGACCACCAACAACATCCTCTTCAGCGCAGGATACGACTACAAGGTGAGCGGGGCAAAGGCCCCCTGCGGGTCAACTCAGCACAGACTGGACAGAAGCCTTCTGCTTCTTGAGAAGGTCAAATGGCTCACAGGTTCAAAGCGGCTGAGTCCCCCTTCTCTTCCTGGGATCCCTTGCAAATTGCCGTTCTGGGGACGGGGGAAGGAGGGGTTCGGTCCTGGCTTTCCCTCAAGGTTCTGAAGGTGTAAGATGGGACGAATGGCAGTTAAAGGGGTTTAAAGGCCCAGTAATGGACGTTTGGTGCGGATACACTCAATTTGGGTGTGGTTTTACTATAATGACAGGGTGGACCACAGGGGTCAGGGAAGGGTTTTCCGGACACCAAATTTGTGCTCGGTCTTTGGTGGCATCAGGAGCTAGCCAGGATGCATCGCCTGACAAAGCAGCTGCTGGCTCCTCTCCTGCACACCTGGCATTGGCCGGTCGGGCCCCTGGGGGGCCCTGGGGCACCCCTCCCCCTTGCAAGCCCCTGGGTGGGTTTCTTTGGTCACCTGGAGCCAGGCCCATAGCCAGGATTTTGTGGCTTGAGGGGCAAATATTTTTCTGGTGGGGCTGAAGTTCTCAGCGCAGAAAGAAAAGCCATTTAGCCAACAGGAAGCTGTTGCCAGGAGAGATCTCTACAAGAACAAGCCGGCAGGTGGGGGGGATGACTTGTATAGTCAAGAAAGCCAACACTTAGGCAGAAGAATTCTCTATAAGGAGACCAGTTTCTTGACACAGAGTTAGAGGATCCTAGAGGTCACCTACTCCAACCCCCTTGCTCAGCACGGGAATTAGTCAACTACAGCACCCCACTCTGCTTAAAGGAGCGCACACCTTGAAAAAAAGTTTTAAAATGATTGAAAAAAGCATTTTTCAGGACAAATTCTTGTGCTTTGAGAAAGGGGGCAGAGTCCCCAAAAGCCCCACCATGGCTATGGGCCTGCCTGGAGCTGTCTTCCTGGGGCTCCCCCATTCTGACCTGGCCCTTTGGAATTGTGGGCTGATGCCTGCTGGGTGGGCCACCTGTGCTGGGGCGGGAAGGGGTCTAGATCGGTTGACCACCTCTGGCCTTCCAACTCCCACCTTCTCTGCTGAACAGTCGATGGCCTCGCCAGAGTCGGGGACATTCGTGCCTCTTCCACCGGAGCTTCTCTTGATCTGCGAGCATCTGCCCTCCCCTCTGAGTCACTCCAGAAGAAATGATAATGCAAAAATCCTGGGGCACATCATGGCCAGAGGGCGCTTCTCTGCCTCAGTAATATCACAGATACCATCTTGGCTGGATCAGAGAATTCCCCCCTCTGCCTCTTCAGTAGCAAAGACCAGACTCTATAATCCCTGTGCAATCCACAGATGCAAAGGGAGGAGCAGTATTGCCAGGTGTGATTTTGAACATTGGCCAGCTGCACAGCATATTCTTAACAGAGCTTTATATGCCGGAAGCGGTAGGAATGCCTGGAGGGGCACATGGAAGCTGCCCCATCCAGAGCCCCGCTGTCTCTCCCCCCTGTCCAGTCTGACTGGCAGCGCTGTCCAGCTGTGCGTGACACTCTTCCCAGTCAGGAGGCAGGGAATAAACCGGGGGCTTCATGCATGCAAAGCTGACGAGCTCCACCTGTGAGCCACAGGGGGCCGCTTTGCCGCTCAGGTGGGCTGGCCAGGTCGTTTTCTTCTGCTGAGGGACCTCTGCAGGCAAAGCTAGACTTATACACAGGCTAATAAAACTACAGTTTATGGCTTCGGGTTATGTAAAGGAAAAGGTTTCCCTGGCTTGAAAGCCAGTCGAATCCAACTCTAGGGGGCAGTGCTTATCTCCATTTCCAAGCCAAAGAGCCAGCGCTGTCTGAAGACTTTTCCGAGGTCATGTGGCCAGCATGACTAGGCATCAAGGCACGTGGAACTCTGTTACCTTCCCACTGAAGCGGTACCTATTTATCTACTTGCAGTTTCTTGCTTTCGAACTGCTAGGTTGGCAGGAGCTGGGGCCGGAGACAGGAGCTCACTCCGTCACACAGCACTCGCGTCTCAAACTGCTGAGCTACCGATCTTCCGGTCTGCAGCTCAGCATCTTAACCTCTGAGCCACTACTAAATCTGAAAAACTGTACTGCATTTCAAGTTATACACTGTTTGGGTACTGCTACGGGGCCTTTTGCCTGGATTTGGATGGCCCCGGGTGGACCAATCTGGTCAGAATCTAAGGAGGGTCAGCCTTGGTTAGTATCAGGGTGGGAGACCACCAAGGAAGTCCAAGTTTTAAAATGATTGAAAAAAGCATCTATGCAGAGGCAGGCAATGGCAAACCACCTCTATTCATCTCTTTTAAAAAAATATATTTTATTTTATTTTTGAGACATATCCCACCCTACCCCTCAAGTGGACTCCGGGTAGCTTACAACCTATAATCCAATAAAACCATGCAGTCATTCCTGAAACAATTCATTAAAACAACAGTACCAGCCTTTCATAACTCGAAACTTCCTTTAGAAACATACGACAAAAACAGAGTGTCCTTTGATCAGCTATATGGCAGGAGGCAGCGTTACACCTAACAATCCTCTGTAGCAAGAGACGATATGTTTTTTGTATAATTTTAAAACAGGCGATATAGTTGTAATAAGTTTTGGAATCAATACGAAAGATTTTGGTTTTGTTAATGTTAATAATTGGGCGAAAAAACAAAAACAAATAGCTATAGAGATGACCAAGATTTAGTCCACTAATTTCAGCAGTCATTAAACAGCACAGCAGGTAATCTCCTCTTCTCCTCCCCTTTCTTCTTCTATCTGATCCAGCAGGGCTCTTCTGAGGTTCTTTTGAAGGCCTCGGCCTCCCTGCCCTGTTGTTGGCCCTCCAGAGGAACTGGCTGGCCCCTTATGTGAGACATGATGCTGGACTAGATGTACCCTCACTGGTCTGATCCAGCAGGGCTCTTCCTATGTTCTTATGGAGGCTTCGGCCTCTACAGCCTGTTATTGGCTCTCCAAAGGAACTGGTTGGCCACCATGTGAGACAGGATGCTGGACTAGGGGGACCCTCACTGGTCTGATCCAGCAGGGCTCTTCTGATGTTCTTAAGAAGGCCTTGGCCTCTCTGCCCTGTTGTTGGCCCTCCAGAGGAACTGGCTGGCCCCTTGTGTGAGACATGATGCTGGACTCGATGGACCCTCACTGGTCTGATCCAGCAGGGCTCTTCCTATGTTCTTCTCAGGGGAAGGCCTCGGCCTCTGTGCCCTGTTGTTGGCCCTCCAAAGGAACTGGTTGGCCACCATGTGAGACAGGATGCTGGACTAGGTGGACCCTCACTGGTCTGATCCAGCAGGGCTCTTCCGGTGTTCTTCTCAGGGGAAGGCCTCGGCCTCTCTGCCCTGTGGTTGGCCCTCCAGAGGAACTGGTTGGCCACTGTGTGAGACAGGAGGCTGGACTAGGTGGACCCTCACTGGTCTGATCCAGCAGGGCTCTTCCGGTGTTCTTCTCAGGGGAAGGCCTCAGCCTCTCTGCCCTGTTGTTGGCCCTCCAGAGGAACTGGCTGGCCACTGTGTGAGATGGGAGGCTGGGCTAGATCCAGCGGGCTCTTCTTATCTGCTTCTGTCCTCAGGTCCTCATCTGGAACCTGGACATCGGTGAGCCTGTGAAGATGATCGACTGCCACTCCGACGTCATCCTGTGCATGTCCTTCAACACAAACGGGAGTTTGCTTGCCACCTCCTGCAAAGACAAGAAGCTCCGGGTCATTGAGCCACGGTCCGGCAAAGTCCTCCAAGTAATTGCATTTATGTACTTATGTTACTGACAGCCTGCCTTTCTCCCTGAGAGCAGGTTGCACAATAGAAATCGATGCAGTCAAAAGGAGATGACCTCTAATAAGAAATGTAATAGGACTAGGATTACAGACGTCTGCAGCAAAGTGTCAAGTATTGGCCTACGTTGCCAGCCAATGGAGTTCCTTCTTGTTAACTGAGCAGGCCATTGCACACATGAGGTCCTAGGTTCAAGACCTGGCAATTCTGCTTTGAGAAACTCAGGTGTTGAGAGAGACCTGTCTCAGTCTGAAGAACAGAACATGGCGATCTAGCAGGGTATACATTCTGATTTAAAACAAGACTGCTTCATATGTTCAGTTGCACTTTACAATGTTTCATTTCTTTCACACTGGGTGTTTAAATGGACCCCTTCCTAGGACATGAGACAGAGAGTGGAGAGGTCAGTGGCTTTTTAAAATTCATCTATGGGTTCGTGAGAATGTACTTGCTCTCCTCCAGTGTTCCCTCTAAGCTGAGTTAGTGTGAGCTAGCTCACAGTTTTTTAACTTCCAGCTCACACATTTTTGTCTTAGCTGAGGAAAGATAACTCCCGAGCAAACTAATTTATGCAGCAGCCGAATCGGTCGCTCGCAACTGTAATGCCAATAGCTCACAAAGTAGAATTTTTGCTCACAAGACTCCACAGCTTAGAGGGAGCATTGCCTCTGACAATACAAAGTTTTCCATAAGAAATCTTCCAGTAAGCAAATTTCTGCAGAAGAAACATTTGTAGAAAAAGCATAAATCATATCAAAATCACGACAGCTTGGTGAGGATTTTGTTCCACCATTTTCAGGCACAAATGAAGTTTTATCATCAGAGAATCGAAATTTAACCCGAAAAAATTGAAGGGCATTCGCCACTCTTTACTTAATAGGATGTTGTCTTGGATGAACTACGATCTTAGTCCGAAGCATTCTGGAGGCATAGGCAGAACCGAGTCCAAACTGATTGTCAGCTTTGGTTTAAGCTGGAAAATGCAGAGATTGCCTGGCTGGCTCTGGCCACATTCTGGCCTCCTGCAGTCATGTGACTTTATCTTTGCAGGAAGCCAACTGCAAGAACCATCGCGTGAATCGGGTTGTCTTCCTCGGGAACCTAAAGCGCCTTCTCACGACCGGAGTTTCACGGTGGAACACCAGGCAGATTGCCCTCTGGGATCAGGTGAGAAAGCTCCTAAGCACAGACCGGTGGGGAAGGCTGAAAAATAAGCAGCGAGACACAGTTGGGGTCCAGTGACACCTTTAAGACCTGCAAAGTTCAAGTCCGGGTATAAGCTCTCGTGTGCACCCAGATTTAAACTCGGTTGGTCTTAAAGGTGCCCCTGGACTCCAACTTTATTCTATTGCTTCAGCCTCCTGAGGACATTTTGCGGAGGTTTTAACTATTAACCCTCCCCTACCCATGTTTCTGCACATCCATGCTCAATCAGCCGTTGAGAGTCAGCGTGGTATCAGCAACAGAGTGGCAGACTTCGAAGCCAGGGCGACCTGTGTTCGTCACAAACTCTCAGCCTGGCCTACCTTACAGGGTCATTGAAAGGAAGCGGAGGAAGGGCGAACAAAGTTCTACAAGCCGTGCCGAGTCTCCACTGGGAAGAAAAGCAAGATATAAACCCATTTAGGTGTAAGGAAGGAAGTGCAGTCTTTGGTCCGCCTCTGCATGAACTGAAAGAGCCCAACAAATGGAGGACCCCCCACTCACACCCCCCCTCCCCCTGTGATCAGCCACCAAGATAGGGTTGCCGGGTCCTACCTGGCAGCTGACCAGGGCCATTGTGGTGTGATGATGTCATCCAGAAGTGACATCATCACATCGCCAACATTTGGGAGTGACACTCTAGTTTTTGGGCAAAACTCTACGGCTTGTATGCAAATTTACCATAGAGTTTTGCGCAAAAACTAAAGTGTCGCTGTGCGACATCGGCAACGTGACAATGTCACTTCCAGGTGACATCATCACATCACCTTTTGGACCATTTGGGGGCGGGCTTTCCCCCCACTGGCCAGCAGTGGGGAGGCACCCCGTAAAAGCGAGGGTGGCCACCCTACAACAAGATCCACCCTACAACAAACCCATCAGGGCACCAAGTCAGCCACCCAAGCTGCCCGTGTGTTCCTAGGGGATCTTTCATCCCGAAGACTTCCCCCGAACGGCTGTTTCAGAGGGGGTCCTCCTAGGGACCGAAGAAAAGGGGGGGGGGGGGGGGACTTAACCCTGGAACCTAAGGTGGTAAGTCAAACAGAACAGAGGGCCAACAATAAAAGCTGAATGTATACATAATATAAAAAAGACATGTATTTATTAGCAAAGAATTAAAAAACATATAAGGGCCCAATCACACCTCATGTAAAAATACCAAAATCATACACACAAGGGCCAATAGACCTGACCTGACGCATTTCGGCCTGTATAGGCCTTCTTCAGAGGTTAAACACAATGAGGACCAAATTGGCTTATATCATAAAACAGTAGCGTAAAGGTAAAGGTTTCCCTTGCTCAAAAGCCAGTTGAGTACAACTCTAGGGATGCGGTGCTCATCTCCATTTCCAAGCCAAAGAGCCAGAGATGTCTGAAGACGTTTCCGTGGTCATGTGGCTGGCATGACTAGACACTGAGGCACACGGAGCAATACAGTCATACAATTATGCTCCATGGATACAAGATGGACCAGAAAAGAATTGTTCCAAAGTGAAACCACTAGGCTAAAGGGACAATTTGTGAGGCTTCTGCTCGAAGTAGTCAAGGATCAGATCTTTGTTGATGAAACACAGTTCTTTATTTCCAATTACTACATTACTACAGGTCCTCGGATTATTGTCAGAGATAAAGCATACAATAGAAGCAGGACTAATATACCCTCCAGCACAATTTGAATTGCCCATAGGTAACCAATCAGCAGGGGGGAAAAACCGTGGGCTAACAGGTCCTTTGACCGTTTGCTTCCCACAGGAAAAAGGTTAGGTGTGAAGCAGTAAATTTCCCCTCTTAACCAGACCCCTCAGATGTAACCATCTTTCACATAACAAATGACTTTCTCCAAGGCCTTCACACGTTGATAAGAAAGTAGTCCTCGTCTTCCCCGGCAGGGAGGAAAGGAATGCGGAGGCAGGAGGGTGAGAAGAGGGTGAGAGGCCAATTGTTCTCAGGCTCTGAAGTCGCCATCCTCCCGGACAAATGGTTACATTAGCCAGACCTAGTCAGGGCCATAAACCCAGGGCCATAAATGAAAAGGGACATTGCATTGTAGATTGCAAGGTTCAAACAGACAAGCATCAAACATGGTTACATAGTAAATGCAGGGATAGGTTACACAATACAGCATAAAGCCCCAGAGACCCTTGTTAGAATCCATGGACTCTGACACTCTGCCACCCGAAAAATCTATTCTACCTCGGCTTATCTGGAAATCGGTTATGAAAAGCTTTAACTAATTTAGGAGCATGAACATTGTCAGAAAGAACCCATTCATTCAGTTCAGGACTGAAATCTACCCACTTGATTAAATATAGCAAGCGGCCCCTACGCATCTTAGAATCCAGGATTTCAGAAATTTCAAAATGGGGGGCCCCCTCCTTCATCAGTGGAGGAGGAGTCGGAGGAGTTGGATGCCATGCATTCGGCCCAGGATTCTTCTTCAACAAGCTGAAATGAAAAACAGGGTGCACAGAGCTCAGTGATTTAGGCAATTCAAGTTCAAAAGACACATCAGAGATTTTACGCAACACCTTGTAAGGGCCAACATATTTCCATCCTAGCTTCCTGCTGGGTTGCAGACCGTGTATGTTTTTTGTAGATAGATAGACAGAGTCCCCTGGTTGCAGGTCCCAACCTTCCGCCCTTCCACGATCCGCATACTTTTTGTAGTCCTCCTTGGCCTTGTCTATAGTTTTAGCAATCAGTGGCCATGAATCTTGCAAATTGGCCCACCATCGTTTAAAGTCTGAAGGAGCGGTGTCCGGGTCCTCCTCTATGGTAGGTAGGGGTTTCCCCTCGAAGCCTCCCACTGCCATGAAAGGAGACACACCCGTGGACGAATGAATAGCATTGTTATAGCTATACTCAGCAAACGGCAGTAATTCTACCCAGTTGTCCTGATGATAGTTAGTGTAACACCTCAGAAATTGCTCCAATATCTGATTAGTTCGTTCGAATTGGCCATCGGTTTCTGGATGGTAACCCGAGCTCAAGGCCGACTCAATGTCCATCATTTTCAAGAGCTCCCGCCAGAAGTTGGCAATGAATTGGCTGCCCCTGTCGGATACCACTCGCTTGGGGAAAGCGTGTAATTTAATCACGTGGTTAAAGAATGCTTTTGCCAGTCCCTTGGCGGTAGGTAATTGCTTGAACGGGGTAAAATGGGCTTGCTTTGAAAACATGTCCACCACCACCCAAATAACAGTCTTTCCTTTCGAGGGTGGCAGGTTGGTGATGAAGTCCATAGCTATCGCTTCCCATGGACAAGAGGGGGTGGGTAATGGATGCAACAGCCCTGGGACTTCCCCCCCCCCCCTCCTTTTGCACATCAAACAGGTTTGGCAAGCCGTAACAAAGTCCGAAACATCCTTTCGCATGCGCGGCCACCAGAATTGTCGTTGGACTAAGTTAAGAGTCTTTAGGAAGCCAAAATGTCCTGCTAGCTTTGATGAGCGACAAGTCAGCAATATGTCTTTTCTCCGAGCCCGAGGCACCACGAGTTTGTCTCCATGGTACCAGCACTTATTAGCCCGGAGGGAGCATTCCTCTAAGCTCTCTAATTCCTCTGCTTCTTCCGGGGAGTATTCCCCCCCCCCCCCCACTTTTCCTCCCAAGATTCTACCGCTGCTTGCTTGGTTTGGCTCCTGGTAGTGACGGCTCCTCCCAATTGCTGAGGGGAGAACATGGAGTCAAACACTTCTTCCTTTTGACTCTCATGTTGTGGTAATCTGGACAGCGCGTCTGCTAACGAATTGGCCTTTCCAGGAAAGTGTTTAAGCACAAAATTAAACTTTGAGAAAAAATCAGCCCACCGAAGTTGCTTGGCATTCAGGGACCTTTGGGTGCACAGAGCCTCCAGGTTTTTGTGATCTGTCCAAATTTCAAAAGGGATCTGCGCTCCCTCCAGCCAATGTTGCCATGTGGTTAGGGCCAACCGTATAGCTGCAGCTTCCTTGTCCCATACCGACCAGTTTCTCTCTGTCTCATTAAATTTTTTCGAAATATATGCCAGAGGGTGTAATTTGCCGTCTGGCCCCTTCTGGAGGATAGCTCCCCCCATGGCCACATCGGAAGCATCTACATGGATCACAAATTCTTTAGTCTCGTCGGGATGGGCAAGAATGGGCTCTGAGGTGAATAGTCTCTTTAAAGTTTCAAACGCCTTTTGACAGTCCTCAGACCAGGCTATTCTTTCCCCTAGTTTCCCCGCTTCCGGGCCCCTCCCTTTAGTTTTCAAAAGTTCGGTTAGCGGGAGGGTGACCGTGGCGAAATCTTTTAGGAAGGTGCGGTAGAAGTTGCAAAACCCCAATAGACTCTGCAGTTGCTTTCTAGTTCGGGGCGCCTCCCACCGTACCACTGCCTCTACTTTGGCAGGGTCCATTTCCAACCCCTTCTGGGAAATGCGGTACCCCAGGAAGTCCACTGAGTCCCGATTGAACTCACATTTAGATAGCTTGGCATACAACTGATTCTGCAACAACGTAGCAAGCACTTCCCGGACCAATTTTACATGCTCCTTCTTATCAGTAGAATAGATCAAGATATCATCTAAGTAACATAACACCCCCTTGAACAAATGCTTGTGTAACACCTCGTTTATCAAGCTCATAAAAACTCCCGGCGCGCCACTTAAGCCGAATGGCATCACCAGGTATTCGAACTGCCCCAGGGGTGTGTTAAAAGCAGTCTTAAATTCATCCCCATCTTCCCCGTAAAGATCGGGACCGTATGTCGCGCCCCTCTCCTCTTCCAAGGGCGGGGGCCGCCAGTCTCCTCCGTAGATCGTCTCGCGCTCGTCTCCCAGGAAGCTCGGCCTCCCGTGCTCGGTGCGGTTTCCCTGGACCTCGGGGTCACGCTCTGATGAGGAGGTGGTCGCGGGATGTAATAAGCCCCCTGAGCCGTAGTCGCTGGCACTTCGGGCTCCCCGCCGCCGCCTCCACCACCGGCACCCTGGTACTGAGGACGCTTTGGCTAAACAATGGTTGGAATGCACTTTCTGGACCAGAAATTTTTATCAGTGGAATATCATTTGGCATGTGATTGCATCTTTGGAGGCCTTGTTTATACTTGTATTCTGTGTGAAAGTGAAAGTGGTTTCACTTGGGAACGATTCTTTTCTGGTCCATCTTGTATCTATGGAGCATAACTGTAGGATCATGGGCCATAGCCATTATGGATGAAGAGTGCGGTTGCCAAGTCAGAGTTGGGAAATACCTGGGGATTTGGGGGGGTAGAGCCTGGGGAGGGCGGGGTCTCAGCCGGGCATAATGCCATGGAGTCCCCCCTCCAAAGCAGCCATTTTCTCCGGGGGGCTGGTCTCTGTCAGCTGGGGATCAGGTCTAATTCCGGGAGATCTCCAGGCCCCACCTGGAGGCTGGCAACCCAAGGCTGCTTATAAGGCAGGCTGGATGTCTCGTGTCCTCTTGGTTGACATTTACAGAGAAGAAGACGGCTGTCATCGGGATAAGCTGTGATGAGCTGCTTTCCCTTGTCAGAAGAAGATGCTTCTGTCTTACTTAAGCAAAGACAAGAACAATGCAGCCCTGCCCCTGGGAGATGTCCCGCCCCCCCCCCCCCCCGAGATTAGGGATTCCTCCCGTGGGGATGATGGCATCGTGTTTTTTTCTCCCTCAATGGTCCACGTACTCGCAGAGCTTATGTGCCAGCTCATTTTAATGTGCTGCCCTCTGCAGTACTCCAAGGGAGATTCCCCAAGATGCCTTGCGCACAGAGGCTGTGATGTGACCGTGGAAGGAAGGAAGGACGGAAGGAAGGGAAGGAAGGAAGGAAGGAGGAAGTATTGAGCATGTTCTTCTGTGCCGTGGTTATTATGCCGACGTTCGTGCTGAGTCTCTAGATCGGTTGTTAAAGGATTTAATAGGCCAACCTGGTCATTATAAGTCTCTTTTTCTCCTCCTCAAAAAAGGCTGTAACGGTTGAAATAGTGGCGACTTTTTTGTATCTGGCTTCTAAAGTGCAAGATTTATGCTAACTGCATTGAGTACTTCACATGCGTTCTTCTTAATGTATAATGCCAGTAAAGGCTTGTTGTTGTTGATACCTCCTTTTCCTTCTTGCAGGAAGACCTCTCCATGCCCTTAATAGAAGAGGAGATCGACGGTCTCTCTGGTCTCCTGTTCCCTTTCTACGATGCCGATACGCACATGTTGTACTTGGCGGGCAAGGTGCGTTGTGCATTGCCTTCCCTCTAGCGCAGATGTGAAAGCAGGGACAACATGTGAGGCATTCTGGGCTATTCTCTCCTCTCTTGGGGCCTGAGCCTGCCTCATCCAAGAGGCATTTAGCTGCATCCGAAGCGACTCCAGGTTTACTCTCAATGAGCTGGGAATGAACCAACAAGTTCCATGCAAGTCATTTCAAAAGGCATCAGGCAGCTCCTGGGGGGGGGGGGGGGGCGAGACTAACCAGAGAACTCTCGCAAAGGTAGATTTAAAATCTGGAGACTGAGACTCAGATCCTCAGCACGCATTCTTGGAAGCAAGCGAGCCTCCTTGCAACCAGTTAGACTTGCTCCAGTGTAAATGCCCGTCAAACTGGGGTGCGAACTTGTCACCCTGCCTCAGTGGTTCCTCTGTAACCTGGGAAGAAGGCCAAAGGGTTTCATTGGGCTGCCACGAGGAGAAAGGAGATTGCGGGGGCAGGACGCTTTTAGGAACCCCCGACTGGGAACGGCCGGGACGCTCGGCGGGATCCTTTTTGTGTGTGACGCAGCCAATCCCACAGTGTCCCTTCTTGCTCTGTTCCCCAGGGAGACGGGAATATCCGCTACTACGAAATCAGTACAGAGAAGCCATACCTCACCTATCTCATGGAGTTCCGCTCCCCGGCCCCACAGAAAGGCCTCGGTAAGGGGGGGGGGCGTGTTACGTGGCTGGGTCTTGTGGCATGGGAATGGTCTTTTGGGGGCTCCTCCATCTCTCCTTCCTTCAAGTTTCTCGGCCAACCCCTTCCCCCTCCATTCCCCCCACATACCTCGGGACCCTCGCTTTCCTAGCCCCGGGGCCTCCTTGCCCCAGTGTGCCAGCTAGCAGCCTCCCAGTCTTTGCCTGTGTCCCATGCTCCTCCCTGGAAACCCCTGGGTTTCCCCCTCAGCCAAATTTGGCCAGGTTATGGCCTGGCAGTGATAACCAGGAGAGCCAGTTTGGTGTAGCGGTTAAGAGCGCAGACTCTGACCTGGGAGAACCGGGTTTGATTCCCCATTCCTCCACTTGCACCTGCTGGCGTGACCTCGGGTCAGTCACAAGTTCCCTCAGAGCTGCTCTCTCAAGGGCGGTTCTTGAAAGAGTTCTCTCAGTCCCACCTACCTCCCAGGGTGTCTGTTGTGGGGAGGGAAAGGGAAAGGAGATTGTGAGCCCCTCTGAGACTCCTTTGGGTAGTGACGGGTGGGGTATAAATACAGTCATCTCCACCTCTTCCTCCTCCCAATGCAGCCACCTTGGTGAAGTTTAGCCACATCTGGATCTGGTCAGCACCTGGAAGGGACACACACACACACACACACCCCGGAACACACCCATCCCTTTATGCTGCCTGGAGTTCCATGTAGGAAAGGCAGGATAGAAGCCTAAGAGACAATGCTTGAAGTCATCATCTCTGATTGTAACAACAGTCAGCCACTGTGTGGCTGAGCTCTCCCCTTGCCAGTTAGAATATTTATGAAGATTCCTTGCTAGTGCATGCAGTTATCAAACTGTTAGATTCCAGTGGCTTCAGGGACCTTCTAACCCTACCAGAGAAGAGTCCATGGGGAGAAGAGAAAACAGAACAGCTGCAGAATGATGCCCTCTCAAAGGCTCTTCCTCTACAAAATGTTAAAACCCTTTTTTCCACAGGGGTGATGCCAAAACACGGCCTGGACGTGTCAGTGTGCGAGGTCTTCCGCTTCTACAAGCTCATCACCCTCAAAGGGCTGGTTGAGCCTATCTCCATGATTGTCCCCAGGCGGGTGAGTAGTCTGGTTCCCCACTGAAAGCAGCCCCCAGTTTGGTCCTGTAAGAATTCCAGTTCGGAGTCAGCTCATTGCAGGCAAGCTCGTTTTTACACAAAGCTCAACCCGTGTCTCTTTGGCAGGCTTGGGCCTCCTCCTCCGCCAGGACTCTGTTAACCCTGTCTTGCCTTGACTACCTTCCTTTTCTGGGTGGAAACACACTGTTGGGTGTCAGACGTAGTCACTCCCACTACACACTTGTATCAGCAAGATTTGTTTATTGAGAAATGGAAGAGTTCCAAGCATGGACAGATGCTGTGTCAGAACTGACACCCAGGTGCCAGGACTGAATCTATACAGCATGCAAGACATCTCCCCTAAGGTACACTACCAAACAGAGAGCCAGTTGGGTGCAGTGGTTAAGTGTGTGGGCTCTAATCTGGGAGAACCGGGACTGAGTCCCCACTCCTCCTCCCCATGCAGCTGCTGGCGTAACCTCGGGTCAGTCACAAGTTCTCTCAGAGCTGTTCTCTCAGGAGCAGTCCTCGAAAGAGCTCTCTCAGCCTCACCTACCTCACAGGGTGTCTGTTGTGGGGAGGGGAAGGGAAAGGAGTGTGTGAGCCGCTCTGAGACTCCGAGTGAATGGGGGGGGGGGTATAAATCCTGTCTCTTCTTCGATCAGTATCTTCATTTAGCCCACCAAAGGTCCTAACTTGCCCAAAAGGCCACCCCCCCACACCTGACACTAACTGATGCACTATCCTGAAGTTCCCTGCCCCCTCACACCCTCACAGTCACACACCCCCCCTCTAGCCAGAAAGAGAAACGGCATGTAGATGGAAACAGACTTGAGTTCTTCTGAGAAAGCAATTAACCCCTGAGCCCCCAGAATCTAGGGGTAGAACGGCCACCTCGAGTGAGAAGAGGGGCTGCTGCCTGGAAAACTGCCTCAGCTGCAGGACTGGGAGCTTTCGCAGGGGGGGTGGGGGGAGGCAGTTGAGATGTTTGCGAATGTGTGGGCACAGTTTGCATTCCAAATGGGAATTGGCGGGGGGGGGGGGGGGGGGGAATGGCCCAGTCAATCCAGAAGGCCATAAATTTGGCTGAACAGGAGGAAGAACTTCCTGACAGGCAGAGTGGTTCCTCAGTGGGACAGGCTTCCTCGGGAGGGGGTGGTGGGCTCTCCTCCTTCTGAGGTTTTCAAGCAGAGGCTGGATGGCCACCTGACAGCCATGTGGATTCTGGGAACTTGGGCAGATCACGAATGGGAGGGCAGGGAGGGTTGCCTCCGTGCTTAGTTCTTGTGGCCCTTTCTTACATGCCCAGGGAAATGCTGATCGCACCTTTGGGGTCAGGAAGCCATTTTTCTCCAGGCCAGTTTCGCCCAGGGATCCTAGGGGGGGGGGGGTTGCCCTCTTCTGGACATGGAGCAGGGGTCACTGGGGGTGGTGGGGGGAGATATTTCTGAATTTCCCACATTGTGCAGGGGGCTTGGAGTAGATGACCCTGAAGGTCCCTTCCAACTCTGTGATTCTATGAAACTGGCATCGTTCTGAGAAGGAGGGAGGTTCTGTAGCTGAGGACCTCTAGCCCATGCAGGAGTGAAAACCTGCTCTTTTGGGGTATGCATCACTATTTCTTGCTAGAACCTTAAAAAAAATCTCTTTTGGTGGTTAACTATTTCAGTGCGGTTAGAACATTAGAGCAATCTTGCTGGATCAGAACAGTGGCTCATCTAGTCCAACCAGTTCCTCTGGAGGGCTAATGGTAGGGCACAGAGGCCAAGGCCTTTCCCCGGTGTTGCCTCCTGACCACGGGATTCAGAGGCTGACCGCCTCTGAGGGTGGAGGTGCACTTTGGTCCCTATGGCTAGCAGACGTTGATAGGCCTCTCCTCCACGAATCCGTCTACTCCCCTTCTTCTAAAGACATCTGTGCCTTTCTCTTCTCTCCTCCTTCTAGTCGGAAACGTACCAAGAGGATATTTATCCCATGACTCCGGGAACAGAACCAGCCCTCACCCCGGATGAATGGCTGAGTGGAACCAACAGAGGTGAGAGTGCCGACCCCGTGTTGCCTTGGGAAGCCGTTTAGAAATGCACAGCAAAGAGGGAATTGCTTGTTTCAAGAAGCTTCAGGATCCAATATAAAAACTGTAATCTTGAACTTGTCAGAATTTGGAGTTGTATCCAACCGACCACTAGCTGAATGCAGCGGCAGGCATGGATTCTCCCCCCCACCCCAAATTTCCCTTCCCTCTGGCAGTCTTTTGATGGGGGGGGGGTGTTATTTATTTATTTATTTATTTAATATCCTGCCCTTCCCCTGAGAAGAACCTCAGAAGAGCCCTGCTGGATCAGACCAGTGAGGGTCCATCTAGTCCAGCATCCTGTCTCACACAGTGGCCAGCCAGTTCCTCTGGAGGGCCAACAACAGGGCAGAGAGGCCGAGGCCTTCCCCTGAGAAGAACCTCAGAAGAGCCCTGCTGGATCAGACCAGTGAGGGTCCACCTAGTCCAGCATCCTGTATCACACAGTGGCCAACCCGTTCCTCTGGAGGGCCAGCAACAGGGCAGGGAGGCCGAGGCCTTCCCCTGAGAAGAACCTCAGAAGAGCCCTGCTGGATCAGACCAGTGAGGGTCCACCTAGTCCAGCATCCTGTATCACACAGTGGCCAACCCGTTCCTCTGGAGGGCCAGCAACAGGGCAGGGAGGCCGAGGCCTTTCCCGGATGTTGCCTTCTGGCCCTGGGATTCAGAAGATTAGTGCCTCTGAACATAGAGGCTCCCCTCTGTCATCCTGGCTAGTAGCAACTGGCAAGCAGGGACCCAGATGAGTTCACCAGGAATGTCCCCTTTCAAAGTGGATGAGGCTGGCCCCACATAATAGTGGTGTCTCACCATTCACCCTGGCTGTTCAGGTACTAGAGGAACCTGGGCTCCATGGTGGCTGCTGACAGAACCTTCCCCTGATGTTGGATTCCTGGTTGACTGCACTGCCTTTGAATGTGGAAGTTCCCTTTACAAGGACATTACAAGGAAATTCCCATGGTACAAGGACATTCTTCTTCGCACACAAGACATTTGCTGTATTCCAACAAAACATAAGAGTAAAGGAGTTGCAGTTCCACATTCTGGCCAGCTGTGTTGGTGGCGCTAAAGAGCAACACTGGGCCCAGCACCCCCAGGAAGGCTGCAGTGATGCTATGGAGACTGAAGGGCCTTGGTTCTACTTGCGCCTTTTCCAGGCTCCTGAAGTGCCCCAGTAAGATTCGGCACAGCTTGTTCTTGCCCTGTGGGAGCCAGTTTGTGCCCAGCTAGAACAGACAGGACAGAGGAGCAAGAACTGGCTCCACCAAGTCCTATCCCTACCCCTGAGTCCAGAAGATGCAACTGTCTGAGACAGGAAGAAAAGGCAGGGAGAAAGTGTCATGTGCTTGGCAGCCTCTTTTGATGTTTCTCTCTCTTTTTGAAAAGATCCCATCCTGATGTCTCTCAAGGAGGGCTACAAGAAAACCTCCAAAGCCATTTTCAAGGGACCGGCAAAGGAGAAGAGGAGTGTCGTTGTGAACGGGATAGATCTCCTGGAAAATGTACCGCCCAGGACGGAGAATGAGGTAAGGCATCCAGTAACTGTTTTCTCTCCACAGGACTCAGCCGTGTCAGTCTGTTGCTGCAAAATAGTGACAAGCCCAGTAGGACCTTTAAGACAAACAAACTTTATCGTAGCAGAAGCTTTTGAGATGAAGACCTTGGTCTGGAGACCCAGTCCTGTGAGGAAAGGCTGAAGGAGCTGGGTGCGTTTAGCCTGGAGAGGAGATGACTGAGAGGGGACAGGATAGCCATCTTCAAGCACTTGGAGGGCTGCAATAGAGAAGATGGGGCGGAGTTGTTTTCTGTGGCCCCAGAAGGTCGGACCAGAACCAACGGGTTGAAATTAAATCAGAAGAATTTTCAGCTAAACATTGGGAAGAACTTCCTGACAGTCAGAGTGGTTCCTCAGTGGAACAGGCTTCCTCGGGAGGGGGTGGGCTCTCCTTCTTGGGAGGTTTTCAAATGGAGGCTAGATGGCCATCTAACAGCAATGCTGATTTGGTGAACTGAGGCAGGGCAGGAAGGAGTGCTTAGTTCTTGTGGCCCTTTCTTACACGCCCAGGGAAAATCTGATCAGCACATTGGGGTCAGGAAGCAATTTTTCTCCAGGCCCGTTTGGCTGGAGGTCCTAGAGGGTTTTTTTGTCAACTTCTGGGTGTGGAACAGTGGTCACTGCGGGTGTGGAGGGGGAGATATTTGTGAATTTCCTGCATTGTGCAGGGGGTTGGACTAGATGACCCTGGAGGTCCCTTCCAACTCTATGATTCGATGAAGAGAGCTGTGTTTCTCAAAAGCTTCTCTCTCTATATAATAATTGTGTTTTGGTCATGGACTCTCCTGAACATTCCGCGCGCTCCCAAATCAGTTGGCTCCATGATGTGTCACTCAGGCTGTCCCTATCCACTGGCTGCATTGCCTGAGTCCCGCCTCCAACATTCTAAAGGTTGTTGTTGTTCTCCCCCCCAATAGCCAGTCGGAACACAGAGGTCATTTGCATATGCGGCCTGATTGGCCTTTGCCTCTAACATTCTAAACAGTTTGCTGTTGCTGTTAGGAGTCATTGAATGTGTTCTGAGGTAAAACACATCTCCCAATCTTCCCTTCAGCGGTCACTGGAGTTGCCAATCACCGTGTTCCCCAGCCACAGCACATCATTTCCCCTACAGAAAATTTCCCAGCTATTACAACTGATCTCCAGATGACCAAGATCAGTTTTCCTGGAGACAATGGCTGCTTTGGGCATTATACCCTGCTGAAGTCCCTCTGCACCCCAAACCCTGCCCTCTCCTGGCTCCACCCCTCAAATCTACAGGTATTTCCCATCCTAGAGTTGGCAATCCTGTAACTGGCTATGGAACTGCTTTCCAGACCCTTGGAACCCAGTAAACATGGCATAGGAGGAGGTTCTTTTCTACCTTAGCTGCCACTGCATAGCCCCAAATCAACATAAGTCAGGGGTGGAGGGAACCATACCTGTTACCACGAGGCTGTCCTCTTATACTACCCACTTGGGGCAGCAAAAGGACTGGAGACAGCCCTGCCTTATAGCTAAGCAGAAGGAAATAAGCATGGCTTGCCTCCCTCTAATTTCCCCTTCCCTCTGCTGCCCCACCAGCCACAGCTGGGACTTCCTTCTAGAGCCCCTTGTATTTCTTCCCACAACTGGCCTTACTCCTACTGCTGCAATGAAGTTTGTTTGTCTTAAAGGTGCAACTGGGCTTTTTACTATTCTCTCTCCAGTTCCAACACAGTGCATGTATTTTTTTTCCATTCACAATCACCTGATTTTCCGAGCTGGCTGTTGGGGCTTTGAGGGAGCATCTCCAAGGACTTCGCGGGGCCAAGAAGACCGGGTGCCAAACCCCGCCCCCCCGGCCTGGTCCCGTGCTTCCCCTTGCGAATGGCACCATGATCCATTTACCCAGGGCGGGGGGAGTGGGATGCCGGCCCGATTGCTGGCTGTCGGATTGCCCCAGAGACCAACGTTGTTCACTCCAGCATTCCAAGCTCTCCTGCTCCCGGGAGTGACAGCCCTTCTCTCTCTTTCTCCTCCACCTTCAGCTCCTCCGAATGTTCTTCCGGCAACAGGATGAGATCCGGCGGCTGAAGGGGGAGCTGTCACAGAAGGATATCAGAATCAGACAGCTACAGCTGGAGCTGAAGAACCTGCGCAATTGCCCGAAGAACAATGAACTCTAGAGGACACTTTCTAAAACAAACTTTGTTTCTACCCAGTCTTTAATTCTCCTGTCTCCACTTAACACAAGATACGATCCAGAGACTGCTGTGCGACAAACTCTGAGTTCACTGGAAAGTCTGTGCTTCTTGTCTGGTCTTTAACTCGCACTAAAAAGACGCCCCCCCCCCCGCCCCCCCGGATATAGCTGAGAATGACGGCATGAAAGAGTACGAGGTTTCTATTTACATCCCAGAGATTCTCTTGGAGTAAGTAGAAGAGCAAGTTTTGTTTCTCGATGCTGGGAGGAAAAGTTGCGGAATTAACCAAAGGGCACAGGTCTTAATGTAAACCTTAAAATTTCGGGTGGGGTGGGGAGAAGCGAAAACGCACACCCTAAAGAAAGCATCTGGATTTTGTTACTAGTATTTTCCCCCCTTTCCTATGCAAAGTGTGACTGGGGGGAAAACACACTGGGTAGAAAAACTGGAATTTGAGGAAAGTACACGGAACAGCAAAGAATGGATTCTCTTGGGAGAGGCCTCAAAGGCCTGCTCAGTCCAAGAAGAAAGAATCAGGAAATGCTGTAGAGGATGCTGGAGGGGGAAAGGAGAAGTAGGTGGCAGCGTAAATTGTGCCCTGCTTTCTTGCTGACCCCAACAAGTATTAAGCCCCCCACACATTTGTTGGTCATACAGTCAGGCTGGCCCTGCTGTATTGTAGAAAGTCACTAAGAACATAGGAAGAGCCCTGCTGGGTCAGACCAGTGAGGGTCCATCTAGTCCGGCATCCCGTCTCACACCGTGGCCAGCCAGTTCCTCTGGAGAGCCAGCAACAGGGCACAGAGGCCGAGGCCTTCCCCTGAGGTTGCCTCCTGGCTCTGGGGTTCAGAGGTTTAGTTCTTCTGAATGTGGAGGTTCCACTCAGTCCCCATGGCAAGAAGCCACTGGCAAGCAGGGACCCAGCTGCGTTCACCAGGAACTTCCCCTTTCAAACCGGACGAGGCTGGCCCCATCACCCTTCACCCTGGCTGTTCAGGTATTAGAGGAACTGGGTCTTTCTTCTGGAGCATGGGTCCCGCAACATGGCCACTGACACTACTTTTAGCGAGCGTGTGGGTGGGGTTTTTCCCCAGCAGGGCTTCTGATTGGCTGGGCAGATACCAAAGGCATCTTGTTAAAACAGAGCTTCTTCCTGAAATGTTGAAGAGTTACTATCGGAGTTACACATGACTTCACTTCCTGCCATTTGATGGTTGGCTGAGGCTCTGCCTCCTGCAGTGGCCATTTTGTGCCTGTGCCCACCACCCTGTTTGAGAACTCCTGCGGGCTCGAAAACGCTGGGGATCCCTGCCTGAGAAGACACTGCAATCTCTCACACTCCGTTGTCGAAGTTTTACCCAGAGACTTAATATGAGAATCAAGCAGAAATTCTTGAGTCCATAATCTGATTCCATTTTGAAGCACGTGCTTTGTGGGTAGAAAGGTCCCGGGTCTAATTGCCAGCGTCACGAGTTTCTTGAAGAGGAGCTGGGCTAAGCCGTCCTCTGCCGGAGACCCTAGAGAGCAGCTGCCAGCCTAGGCTACCGGGATGGCCAGGACCAAGGGTCCGCTTCAGGGTCAGGCAGCCTCCCAGGGGGGCATCCACTTGCAATAAAGCAAGACTGTAATGCATAAATGAGCCACGTCACATTGCATTCCATTGGAGAAATCAGGATGCACTTAATTCTGCACTCATTTGCAGCTTTGCCTGACAGAAGCATCTTTCCATGGAACCACATGAGGCGGTTACGTTCCCCCAAGCGCTGTCCTGTGTTTCCCCAACAGACTGCAGATTCTGAGAGCCCTTGCAAGAATGCTTGACTCCTCAGCTCTTAGAAAGATCCTCGCTCATTCCTGAAGTGATTTTTGTCCTGCATTTCTTAGGGTAGGGCTTGGCTTAGTGCCAGTAGACTGCGCTTCACGGTTTTCGGAGCCCAGTGGCCCCTTTAAAGCCAACACACACACCTTCAGGTACATACCTAGTATGTGTGCATGCATACGAAAGCTTATGCCCAGAATAAGACTTCAAGGTGCCCCTGGACTCAAAACTTTGTTCTGCTGCTTCAGACCAACACGGTGACCCACCTGAACCTGTCTTCCTTGCTGGTCACCAATCAAATGAAACTTCCACAATGTAACTTTGTCTTCCTACTGTACAATCTATACATCATGCAGTGGAGGTTTTTGCCCTGTGGAATTTAGGCAGTTAAAACTGCCCTGGATTGACAAGAGGGGGACTCCAGTCCTGGAACCCCTTCTGTGCGGGGGGTTCTCAGGGAGAGTGTCCTTGAATAAATGGTTCAGGCTGAACTCAGGAGTGCACGGAGAGGTTGCACTGATAAAGTATTTGCAGGGGGTCATCGTGGCCAAGAGGTTCCCCCGCCAGATCTCAGCAAGCTGCTCTAGTTGCCACCTTCTTTGCCATCGGGTGAAGGAATGGAGCCAGTTTGGTGTCGCGGTTAAGAGCAGCGGACTCTAATCTAGGAGAACCAGGTTTGATTCCCCACTCCTCCTCCACGTGCAGCTGCTGGCGTGATTTTGGGCCAGTCACAAGTTCTCTCAGAGCTGTTCTCTCAAGGGCAGTTCTCAGGAGAGCTCTCTCAGCCCCACCTACTTCACGGGGTGTCTGTTGTGTGGAGAGGAAGGGAAGGAGATTGTGAGCCGCTCTGAGGCTGCAATCACACACTCAATAATGCACTTTCAGTGCACTTTTCAACTGAATTTTTCCAGCTCACACAGTAAAAATCCTGTTGGAAAGTGCATTGAAACTGGATGGAAAGTGGCTTATTTAGCATGTGTGATTGCAGCCTGAGACTCCAGGTGAAGGGTGGGGCATAAATCCAACTCTTCTTCCTTTACAGGGGGGTTGAAAAGATAACAAAGGTAGCATTTGCTGAGGCCCTTTGAATGCTTGGACTACCCTATAGGAGTGCTGCACTGAAAGAGGCAGCGGAAGTCCAGCGGAAGGTGAACATGCGCACGTGGGAACACTGACCATGCGGCCTGTCTGCCGTTTCCCCCAAGACGATCCTTGGACTTGGGCCCCAAAAGGTTCCCAGTAGATCTGGCTCAGGGGATGAGCTCAGCAACTGGGGGGTGGGATAGCGTGGCCTGAGAAACCCCTTGCGAGCAGGTCTGTCTCTCCAAACCATACGAACCTTCGGTGCCAGGCCTGCTCTCAGCTGCTGTTCCACCAAATACTACGGCTTCATAGTACTGTGGACTGTGACCAGTGCGGGGTAAGCAGAAGAGACGGGGGCACACACACACACACACACACACCCCGGGGCTGAGAAAGCTGCTCCTGCAAAAAGTTCTCCGGGAGTCCAGCCGGGCTTCCCTGTCAGTACTGTTCCTTCAGAATTCCACCCAGGTTGCAAGACACACGTCAGGAGTGCGTCGTATGCTCTGCCCCTCACTCCCCAGGCGAGAGGGTTATCTTTCCCTCCCTCTCCTGGCGACGTTTACATGGTGTTCTGTGCCTAAAGCTAACCCCCCCTGCCCCCGCTTATTATTTATGCTGCCACACAAATAGTGACAAAATAAAAAAAGTTAAAAAGATACCAAGCTGGTCGCTTTTTTGCTTTTCGTGCAGGGTGGGGGCTAATCCGAAGCCGGGGGGGGGGGACCAGGCCTCAGGCACTGGAGAGATGTCAGGACTCTTGGAGGAGGAAGAGGGGCACCCCCTTCCCCCCCCTTGGCAGGCCTTCTGTGCCAGGGCCTTGTCTCCTTTTCTTAAGTTTTCTCAGCGAACCGCCACTTCTTAGCCAATCAGTCCATCTCATGTTGTTGGGTCTCTGTCTCTATTCCTGCCGCCTTCAGCTCTTCCTAGCATTATTGCCTTTTCCAGTGACTCTGATCTGGTACTCGAGATATTCTGCCCCTGTCTATGTAGTTTGCCTTCGCCAAGTGTGGCCATACAGTTGAAAAAATGCTTACAGCGTTATTTAAAACATTGCTAAAAGTAATCAGGGACTTTTCAGAAATAGATTCTTTTTTTTTAATTAATAAAAATGTGAAGGCAAGCAACAGATTCTCATATGGCCCATTTTGCTCCAATAAGCCACAGGGGGGGGGGGGGGAATTGTATAAAAAGATTTATTGAAATCCATCAATGACAAACAAGACATCAAACTCAAAAGTTTGGCTTTGTGTGGGGAGAGGGGAAGTTGCGATGGGTTTTTATATATATACAGATGAGACACTGGACTAGAACAGAAAATTAACTTCTAGCACTACGTTTGAAGAGGAATATGAAATTAAAACTGTACATACAACTAGAAACTTTGCAGTCAATTTCACTGGCTTCCCAACTACGTAAGAAAATACAACTTTTGCATTTGCATTCCGTGCTTGAGTGTATGAAAAGAAACCGCCCTCGGCCTGACATGCACCCTTTTCCCCCTCCGGCATTTAAAGGTTTGTAAAAATCCTCAGCATATTTAGAGAGCACAAGTGGAAACAAAATTCTCATCACTTAAAATACCCAGGAAGTGTTAATATATTTATATACCATATTTTACAGACCAAAATAGAACACACCTTAATTAAAAGGGTTCAAACATTTCCTTTTTTTATTACAACTGTCAAATTCAGTTCACCAGTTAAACTCAGGAAAATTCGAAACACTTTTTATAGATATTTATA
This sequence comes from Lepidodactylus listeri, assembly GCA_029233225.1. Taxonomy (NCBI): domain Eukaryota; kingdom Metazoa; phylum Chordata; class Lepidosauria; order Squamata; family Gekkonidae; genus Lepidodactylus; species Lepidodactylus listeri. Next base: position 3,478,317 of record JARCFY010000021.1, on the reverse strand, counting down.
GATATTTTAATGACTGCCGCTTGCAGAGGACTGGCTCTGTCTACCCTAAATAAAGCGAGAGCACACCCCGCTGGGGACCTCCTCCTGCACAAGACCCAGGGAAATGAAACGGCAGCTGTACAAGAGAACGGGGCTCCTGAAGCCTTCCCCCCGACCCAAGAGGTTCTTCCCCAGCGTTCTGCACCCCGACAGATGTGGGGGAAGGCAAAGTGGGGGGAAACCCACAAGAGATTTCCAAAGTCACCCCCAAACCAAATAAAAAGAAAAAAAAAGGAAAAATATATATATTTGGTCACTATTTACAAACAGGAAAGTAAAAAGTTGCCTACAGGAAATACAGGGAGGGTTTTTTTTTCCTTTTTCTTTCTGGAAACGGCAGTCATTGACAAACAGGCAACAAAGGAAAACACTTGATATATCAAGATGCTGTTTGCATCCCTGCGGCTGTGGCCGGAATGCTTTTGCTGCATCCAGAAGAGAAGGCGGGGGGGGGGGGGGATTACTTACAATATGCTCAGAGACTGGCAAAAGCCATCAGTTCTAAGGACCCAAGAGATCTCACCGCTGTCTCCATTCAGACTAACCTCCCACCACGCATGGAAATCTTGCTCATCTTTTTAAAATGTTTTTGCTTTTTAAAAAACCCAAAAATTGTCCAAAATTGTTCCACTCCAAGAAGAAACAAAATTTTTACCACTTGCTTTATAGTTGCTATTGCAGAAACAGGAAGCAAAGACAGACACAAAAGGAAATTCATCAGAAACAAAAAACAAAAAACAGAGGAGTGGTGGGGGCTTTCCTTTTTTTTTTAAAAAAAAAAATGGTATTTTAATTTTCTCGCCCACCCAAATTATCACTTCCCTCTTGACCCCACAGCAACATTACACTCCGGGGGGAGCGGGGAGGGAGAAGTCCAGGATGGGGAAAATACAGGGTAGAAACAGTCAAATCACAATAGGAAACTTTGCTTTTCCAAAATAGGTTATTTTGAGCTTAGTCCTCTTCGTCTCCTTCGTCATCTGCCTCCCGTTTCCTCTTCTGCCCCCTTTCTTCATCTGCACAAGGAATTACAAGGGAGGGTTATGGGTCTGCTGTGGTGACATCCCCCCCCCCCAAATAAAGGAACATGGGGTGATGCTGACAGATCCCACACTGGCCGAGCCGCGATCACTAGTTTCACAACAGGAAATTTTGACACATGCAGTTGAGTTGTTCTCTGCAACACGTATGCTGGGAGAAGCAACCCATTCAGAAATTCTCCTTTCTGCACGGCTGTCAGAGAGCACAGGAACCCCCTTCCCCTGCCTACAGCCGAGTCCCATGGTAAAGCAGAGCCAAGGCCGGTGCCTAACTTTGCGGGTGTCTAACTTTGCAGCCCTTCCCCCCCCCAGTTCCACAAAGTGGACTGCTACTACGTTTGATGCCCAAATTCAACTGGCTTCTCTCTGCACCCAGCCCCAGGCAGAGTGGCTCAGTGGGGCATAGCCTTCCCCCCCAGGCTGAGCTTTCTGGTAAACTCTGGCCACTGCAATTGGAGCCTGTCCTTTTTATGAGGTGGTAGCGGCTACAAGCATGGACGGCTTCAAGAGGGAATTAGATAAACATATGGAGCAGAGGTCCATCAGTGGCTATTAGCTACAAGGTATAGACAGGAACTCTCAGTCTGGGGCAAGTGATGCTCTGTATTCTTGGTGCGTGTGTGTGTGGGGGGGGGGCAACAGTGGGAGGGCTTCTAGTGTCCTGGCCCCACTGGTGGACCTCCTGGTGGCACCTGGTGTTTTTGGCCACTGTGTGACACAGAGGGTTGGACTGGATGGGCCACTGGCCTGATCCAACACTGGCTTCTCTTATGTTCTTATGAGGTTTTACACTGCTTTTCTGTCTCAAGTATGCAACTTGGGAGGACTGAATGAATAAAGAAGATGTCAGCATAAGTGATTTGGGAAAAGACCAAAGAAATCCTGGCAGGAAGGGGCCGCTGCATGAAAGCCATCCCGAGACGGAGCCACACTAGCCAGGGAGGCCAGCAGAGGTCTGCAAAGCAGCCCCTCCCAGTGGAATACTCAGCACTGACCCCATGTCTGGCCCAGAAGCCTGGATTTTACTGACATATCTGCACATAACCGAAGGAATCTTCTCATCGGTTTCTGGGTTTGCCTTATGAGAGGGCATTGTGGTGCTAATAAGAAGGGGGTTATACCTCCTGTTCGAGGTCCGTCCTTACCAGCTTCCTCCTCCTCCTCTTCATCGTCTACTTCGCCGTCGTTGTAACTTTCTTCATCCTCCTAAGGGAAGACAGGGAGACACAATGGAAAAGACATGCTTCATTCTTGTCTAGGATTCAACCAAACTGGCAAAGCTATTTAAAATTTTAATTTTGAAAAAGGGAAAAATATCTGCTGGAGTGGTGGTGGTGGGGGGGAATCTTTCTAGACAGGACTGTAAAGTTCACAGAATTCTGCATGGTCAATGTCTCTCTCCCCCACCCCAAGAAATTTCCTGTTGTTCTATTGCCACTGCTCAATTCACATCCATGCTGGATGTCAAATTCTTACCTCCTCTTCCCCGGTCACGTCCTCCTCTTCTCCTTCCTCCTCTTCCTCCTCCTCCTCCTCCTCTTCTACTACCTGAGCATCTTCATCATATTCCTCTTCTACAAAAAGCAGGCAAAGTCATGGGTCACGGGGCTGCCTGCCACCAGAAGAGGTGCTCGGTTGTAAAGCTCCCCACTGGGCTTCTGTGTGGCTGCAGTGTGCCTTTTTTTACTGACCCTCTGCCCATGTATTTGGACCATTTATACAATTTTCAAACCCTGGACAAAATTCTTCATACAATATACACATCCTCATCAGGGCATGAATGGATACCCAGTCCGGTATATGGCTTACAAAGTCCAAAACACTCCAAGGTGCTCAGTCCCTCTGAAGGAACAGTCTGCTTCACAATATAAAGAAGGAAAACAGCCTTTCAGAAGGAACGGCTCCAAAAGAAGACCTACGGGATCGCGGGCTTCCTCAGTATGGTCAGCATTTCACCCAAATGGCTTTACCAGGTTGGAACCAACAGCCTGAAGAATCACACTGACAATCAGTCTCAAGAGTATTCAATTTACAACGTCAGTTTCAAAATGGGCAGTGCCTTCACCATGTTCAGTATTCTCACACCTGATGAGAGACTGATCCTTTTCAGAAGCCAACGGTGGAGTTCACTATGGCAATCATATGCTGCAGTGATCACTGCAGGGCTGTATCCCACGCTAAATTTCTTCCATTAAAGGGTGGGTGGGTAATTTTCATCTACTCCTCTCCTTGGGCAGCCTCCCACTCTCCCCCTGAGGCTTTTCCTCCTGGGAGTGGGGGGGGGGGGGTCTCCTGGGGATCATGTCAAGCCGCAGATAGAAGTGAAGAGATCTGGACAGAAATGCTTTCCTTTTGCCAAGATGTGCTGCGGGATCCAAGCTGTTCTGGTTTGTCCCTTCCTACATTTGTGCTTTCCCACCTCCTGTGCCATGTTATGTCTGAATCAGTGTTCCCTCTAAGCTGAGTTAGTGTGAGCTAGCTCACAGTTCTTTAGCCTCCAGCGCACACATTTTTGTCTTAGCTCAGGAAGGATGGCTCCAGAGCAAACTAATTTATGCAGCAGCCAAATCACCCGCTCACAACTTTAATGCCAGGAGCTCACAAAGTAGAATTTTTGCTTACAGGACCCCACAGCTTAGAGAGCGCACTGGTCTGGATGCTTTTGATTTTCCCACCATCTGGGTATTCTACGTGCCTTCTTCAGGATACACCTGTGCATTATTACTGTGACGAAGTCCTGGCGATTCTACCACACAAACGGTTCTGGGCACCTTCTTAAATCATCCTTCCTTGAGGTAGCTGAGGGTGACGCACACCCCTCTCCCTCCTCCATCTTTCTCCTCACGCCACCTTGTGAGGTAGGCTGGGCCGACAGAGGTCGCCCAGCAAGCTTTTGTGACTGAGCGGGGATTCGAACGGGGGTGCCCCAAGCCCTGACCCCCAGCCTCCAACTGCTGCACCCAAAAAGCTGCTGGGATAGCCCCTCCCCCCCAAAAGGCAAAAGCCATCAACGAGGCATTGTACCATCTTCGTCTTCCTCATCGTCATCATCGAGGCCCTCCACGTAGCCTTCTGCATCCGAGTCCGGAGCCTCTTTGTCATCCCGGTCGTAGCCGTCCAGGTATGTGAGCTGAGGGAGGAGCTTGAAGACGTTGTCTCGGTAGTCGTTCAAGTTAGTGACCTCACAATTGAAAAGATCTAAACTCTTCAGGTTTTCTAGCTTTTCCTGAAAGGCAGAAAGGGGGGGGGGTTCATCCCAGACCCCCGAGGCAAATTTCCCCAAACAAATATGCTCCCCCAAAACAGGATACAACTGTGGTTTCCACACAGGAAGAGTCCCAGGGGACTGAAGCCACTGCAGAGTTCCAGCTGGGAACTCTGGCTGTTTGGAGATGTTGCAGGGCAAACCACTTCAAACCTAGAGACTCACACATGCTTGTCAAAAAGACTGGCTGCAGGGGTAGTCCTCTACTCCTGTCCCTCAGCTGACCACCAGAGGGACCTGAGCCCTCTGATTCACAGGGGAAAGCATTTATAGTGGCTGAGAGACAGTGTGAAGAGAGCCAGGGAAACTCAGACATCTTTCACTAAACTCTGTTAAGGTTCAGCAAAGTTGGGTTTCACTTAAAAACCACAAGCTGGTGCCCCTTTATTTATTGTTGCCCTCAAATCATGGCCAACTTATGGCAAGTCCATAAGGTTTACCAGGCAAGAGATGAACAGAAATGGTTTGCCCCAGCCTGCCTCTGTGTAGCAACCCTGGCCTTCCTTGGGGGTCTCCCATCCAAGGTCTAACCAGGGCGGATCCAGCTTCGCTTCCGGGCTCTCACGAGATCTGGCCGGCCTGGGCCATCCCGGTCAGGGCAAGGGCTGTCCAGCTGCAGCCAACCCTTCAGGCAACCCTTCGGGGCTTTCAGGGCAAGGGACAGGAACAGCGGTGGCTAGCCGTAGCCTGCCTCTGCACCTTGGTGGTCGCCCATCCAGGGACTAACCAGGGCTGACCCTGCATAGCTGCTGAGATCTGATGCAACTGAGCTAGCCTGGGCCACTCAGGTCGGGGCTTAATACATGTCCAACGTCAAGTCACAACCAACTTATGGCAACTCTACAGGGTTTCCAAGGCAAGAGATGTTCAGAGGTGGTTTGCCATTGCCTGCCTCTGCGTAGCGACCCTGGACTTCCTTGGTGGTCTCCCATCCAAGTGAAAACCAGGGCGGATCCAGCTTCGCTTCCAGGATCTCGTGAGATCTGGCGGTCTGGGCCATCCAGGTCAGGGCACACGAACAGAGGTAGTTTGTCATTGCCTCCTTTGTATAGCAACCCTGGCCTTCCTTGGTGGTCTCCCATCCAAGGACTTACCAGGGCTGACCCTGCTCGGCTTCCGGGATCTCACGAGATCTGGCTAGCCTGGGCCATCCCGGTGAGGGCAAGGGCTGTCCAGCTGCAGCCAACCCTTCAGGCAACCCTTTGGGGTTTTCAGGGCAAGAGACAGGAACAGCGGTGGCTAGCCATAGCCTGCCTCTGCATCTTGGCGGTCGCCAGGAGTCATTTCGAGCAGGAGCTTGGGGGAGCGCAGCTCCGGGAGTTGGTGCCAGCCACCCCCAATGGGGGAATGCCTGCTTGTGTCCTGGCTGCAGCAAAATGACCCCGACCCCTGGAAAGGTCCTTGTTCCTCCGACCAGCCTTCTGAAGGCTTCAGCCACCACTGAAGCTGTCCTCCCAGAACAGTGGTATTTCTGAGGCTTGGATTAGTAGCTGTCCCCTCTTTCTCTCTCTCTCTCTCTTTTCTTTCTTGCCTTCTGACATACTTCCGGTGATGTCAGGGGGTGTGGCATATGCAAAAAAGTTACGCTAATGAGCTCCTGCACCTCTTTTTCTACGAAATGACCCCCGGCGGTCACCCATCCAGGGACTAACCAGGGCTGACCCTGATTAGCTTCCAAGTTCTGATGAAATGGAGCTGGCCTGGGCTGCCTGCAGCAGTTGTTTAAAAACTATCCTTATTTTTTGTTTGTTTGTTGTAAGCCAGCAAAATGAAAACCAGTAAAATCATTTGCAAAACTGTGGGTTTATTAGTATAACTTCTCTCCACGGACATGGAGCCAGTGCACTTTAGGGTTAGGAAGGGCCTTTCCCCTGTCACCTCTAATGGCCTAGCTCAACCAGGAAGTGCAAAAGGAGAAGGGGTGGGGCAGGGGGGCAAAGCAAAAGACCAGCATTCATTGTGAAGGGGCAAAGTGGGGGGCCGTAAGCTGTGGGGCTGGATGACAAGGGCAGCCCCCACCCCAACACAGGAGGAAAGTGGAGGCGGGACCCAAGAGGCCCCAAAGCCAACACAGGAGTTTGCATCGAAACAGGTGCTGGGGGGGGGGGCAAGACTGGGAGGGCTTCTGGAGTCCTGGCCCCACTGCTGGACCTCCTGGTGGCACCTGGTGTTTTTGGCCACGGTGTGACACAGAGTGTTGGACTGGGTGGGCCACTGGCCTGACCCAGCACTGGCTTCTCTTGTGTTCTCTTAGGGGCTGGTCTCATACAGCTCCAGGCAACAGAGTCCCCCACCAGCCCCCTGTGGTCCCAGCATTCATCTTCTCCGGCCAACTCTGCAGACACTTACCAGCGGTTCTATGGTACTGAGATCCTTGATTTTGTTGCCGCTTAGATTTAGATGCGTGAGGTTCGGACATTTTTCTGCCAAGACTTCCAGCCCTCCTGAGATTCTGTTGTCACTTAACTCGAGCTGAGAGGGAGAAAGTTTTGCCCACAGTTTGCATCTTTGGTCACAAGGAAAACCAGAATACTTGGCACAAGGCCCTCTCATATGCCGAAAAACAGCCAGGACCAGAGCATCCACCTACCTTCTTGAGTTTGTTTAACTTTGGTAAGTTGGCAACCGAGGTGAGGCCGACATTGATTGTACTTAAGAATTCCAGCTCCTCAAACTCATCTGTGAGACCTTCAATTTTGCCTTCATTTGACCTACAGTTGTCAAGCACAAGTTCCTTAACCTGGGGATACAAATTTAACAAACAAACAAAAACCTTAAGTGCTAAAAAACTCTCTGCAGCAATAAGCACAGAAAAATTAACAACAGTCTTTTTTTTTCTTTATTAGAACACTGCAGCAGCTTGTTCTAGAACTGCCAGGTTTCAATTGACCCCTAAAAGTATTACTAGGAAGTGTTTCTGTGCAAAGATTGATTTCCACAACCCATAATAGTCTGTCAATTCACTCAGTCGGACGTGACTGCAACATTCCTTTGCATCCGTTCTGCATAGGCCCCAGTGTGTGTGTGTGTGTGTGTGTGTGTGTGTGTGTGTTTAAAACACCCTACTGCACGAAACAGGAAAGGGATGGTAGTAAATACCTTGGGATGCCTTGATTTTCAAAACCCTGGCTTACACCACGAAATGGGCTATCTTAAGCCAACTACTCTCTCAGCCTATCCTCCCTCACAAGGTTGTTGTGAGAATCACGCTTAGTGCGTCTTGAGCTCCCTAGACATTGTCTCTCACTCCCCCTCACCCCCCTCTTGAATCAAAGACTGGGAGTCTAAACAAGGGTGGGAAGAAGTGCTGCGCCGCTGCAGCTGACTCATGGCAGCCCCCGAGAGTTCGCATGGCAAGAGACGCAAAGCGGTGGTTTGCCACGGCCTGCCTGTTGATCAGCCCTGAACTTCCTCGGTGGTCCCCCATCCAAATACTGATCAGGGCTGACCCTGCTTAGCTTCCGAGAGCCGATGATATCGGGCTAGCTCGGGCCAGCCAGGTCAAGACGAGCCAGGTATGGCAAGATGTCATAGTCCCACTGTACGCTGCACTGGTCAGACGGCACCGGGAGTTCTCGTGTGCGGTTCTGGAGGCCTCCCCTCACAAAGGAGGTGGGCAGAATGGAGCAGGTGCAGAGGAGAGCGACGAGGATGGTCGGGGGCCCTGGAGACCCAGAAGCCCTGCAAGGAGGAAAGGCTGAGGGACTTCTCCATCTGAAGCAGAGGAGGTGGAGGGGGGAGAGGATGGCTCTCTTGAAGTATCTGAAGGGCTGCACCTTACAGGAGGGCAGGGAGCTGTTCCTGAGGGCAGCAGAGGAAAGGACTCGCAAGAATGGGTTGAAAGGGCAGGAAGGTACCAGCTGGATCTTAGGGGGAAAATTTTTTATAGTACAGGGTTGTACAACAATGGAGTCAGCTGCCTGGGGAGGTGGTGAGCTCCCCTCACTGGCAGTCTTAAAGCAGCGTCAGGGATGCTCTGGGCTGATCCCACATTGAGCCGCGGGTGGGACTAGATGGCCTGTATTCTATGATTCTCCAGACTCAAGCCCTAATAAAACAGGCTTTCACATAAGGCTGCTTAGGATCCCAGTGAAAGACGGCTGCCCTGAATTCCCTCTCTCTTTCAGAATGAGATGAGGGCGCATCCAGGCATCTGATGCTGGAATGAGGAGGCCTGCTCCATCTTTTCTCCAGGATCACCAGTCAGTCCCTTAAGGAGGGTTCATTTGGTGCCAGTTGTGCTCGGAGAGGCTGAATTGCAGGCCTTTGTGACTCCAGAGGCTGAGAGTGGAGCTCAAAGCTGCTCTCGCCTTGCTTGCCGATAGTTCAGACTTTGCTGCCTCCCTCTCTCTCTCTCTCGAGAGAGAGAGAGAGAGTGAGCTGCCGTGCCCCACTGTCACTACGGCATCCTGACCCCACCCACCCACCCCGTTGCTCTTTCGCTGAACTGAAACCCACTTTCCAAACAGGTTTCTCTGGATCCTTGTGACAACTTCCCTCTGTGAAGTCTGCTCTCCCCTGCCTCAGGAGGGTCCCACCTTTCCTTTAGCCTTTGGAAAAACACAATCTACTAATGTGCGGAACACACACAAAAAGAGCTCCACCCCGCCCCATGCCCCTCCCACACGACATCACCATATCTGAAGCCGCGCCCTTGTTCCTGCAGGTGTGATCTTAGAGTGGGACATTCACAGCCTTCCCTGCTCTTGTGCCCGACCTCCTGGAATAACTTGATTATTGCATGAGTGACTCTATACCCCTCCCTCGGCCACAGATGACTCCATGCATATGCCTGGGGCCAGACTACAGGGATTTGGGCCACAGCACTGAGCACACAAGAATTCTCCCTCGCCATGCTGTTTCCTTCAGTCCCTTCCAAACGCTGGGGAGGATTCTTAATTTGGGAAATGGCTCTGGCTGGTGGGGGGGGGGGCAACTTGGCCCTAATCGATATGCCCTCCCCACAGCCAATTTGCAAGTGGTTTGAAAAATCAGAAATTGGTCTGCTTGTTTGCAATGGTACTTCTAAAAGGAAAGGAAAGCCAACAAGCAAAATACCTTGGAGTTACTTTCCTGTGCTCATCAGGCAACTGAAAAGCAGCAATTTATGCGTCAGGACCAGGGTCTTGGAGGGCCAGGTCCAAATTCCCAGGCTACCTAAAGTTTTCTGGGCCACCTCAGGCCAGTCCACCTAACCCACCTCATTGAGTAGCTGTGAGGCTAAAAATGGGGAAGAACCACCACACAGATGCTGATAAATATACACTAGACAGACATGGGGGAAAGCATGCAGATACTGAGGGAAATGAACTGATCATGGTGTAATGGTTGAGAGCAGTGGACTCTAATCTGGAGAACCAGGTTTGATTCCCCACTCCTTCTCTACATGAAGCCAGCTGGGGGACCTTGGGTGAGTCACTGCTCTCTCAGAGCTCTCTCAGCCCCACTTACCTCACAGGGTGTCTGCTGTGGGGAGAGGAAGGGAAGGCAATTGTAAGCCACTTTGAGACTCCTTTGGGTAGTGAAGGGCGGGGTATAAAACCAATCATTCTTCTTCTCAGTTTGCTAAAGTCCTGCCTGAGCAACTTCTTGGAGGCTATTTCAGATGGGTCTTCAGCATTTCTGAAGGAGCAGCAGAACTCCTTGGAACAACCCAAGGAAGGTGCCGCTGCAGCCCCAGGTATGTGCAGTTATGGGCTGGCTTGGGTTATTTGGGGGCAGGGGGGGGGAGATATGGATTCTGCACATTCTCAGTCTTTCTGGGCCATGGGCTCAGCCAGTTTGGCCATCACTTTTAACTACATGTTTGGTTTCCGGTCTTCCACCCACATGAAGCTGCCTGATACTTTGTTCAGCATTAGTAGTTTCATTTTTATATGTTTAAGCAAGTCCTTGGGATATTTTCATTGAGAAATTTGTACGATGGCACACTGAAGACATTCAAAGACTTGTGGGCATAACTGTACCTGAGTTGCATCTTTTGTTTGCACTCAGCATTGATTAAAAACTCTTTGTCATTGTTCTTTAAGACAACTGTCTAGTTACTATAAGTCACTTAAAATAGAAAAAAGTTTATTTGACAATTATTTAAATATTTTTATATATATATTCTGTGCATATTGTCACAGTATTTGCCAATCTTGATTGTTTTTCCACTGTAACCCACCTACTTTCTTACTTTTCCTAAATCAGACCCAGGGTCCATCAAGGTCAGTATTTTCTACTTAGACTGGCAGCTGTTCTCCAGGATCTCAGGCAGAGGTCTTTCACACCATCTTATCCTTTTGACTAGAGATTCTGGGGACTGAATGGGACCTTCTGCAGGCCAAGCAGAGGCTCTGCCACTGAGCCACAGCATTAATCACCCTGGGTAACCCTTTGAAGAGGGCAGGTCATTGAAAGCCCCCTTCTCCAATAACTGCTCAGCAATGTACACATGTTATGGGCACTCTCTAATCATCTGGCATACCGGTGGGTTGGGGAAATGTAGCCAGACCCTCAAGGGTCTCATGTCAGCAGAGCCCATGCCAGAAAGACATTGTGGGCATCATTTTCTCAGCACAGGAGCAGAATTAATGGCAGCTCCCCCCCCCCTCACTTTCCTAACCTGGATTCCAGGTGGGATTCCAGGTGAGATCTCCTGGTGGGCTGTACCTGAAGATTTCAACGGGATGCAGTACCTCATTAAGGACTTCAATACAGCATGCTATAAGGACTATCTGACCCCTGCGACCTCAAGGCTTGCAGTCACCCCTTTGCAAACAAGGGCTTTCCACACGCCATCCCCTACGATTTTCTCATCTGCCAAGCATAAACTGGCATGGTTAGGAGTCACTTCTGTTTTGCAGGCTCTGCTAAAGCAGGCAGGAAGTGTAGAATTCACATCAAGGTTGTTTTTGTTAAAAAAAAAAAAAAAACACCAAAAACCTGCAGCTGAGATCCTGCCATTCGGCAGGAATATGAGTCTCCCTCTGGAGTACAGAAGGAACCCCTCCCATCAGCTGAGCCTTCAGGGGGGCCAGATGGCTGGAGGATCGCATTAAGCTAAGCCGGGGACTCCTTGCTGGCTCAGCAAAAGGAAGGTTATTGAAGAGAATCCGAATCACAACAGCAGGCTGGCAAGAAATTAAATGCCTGGCTGAAGGTACAGAAGGACACGGTAAATTTCTAGTAATCAGCTGCTGGCCTGCCTGACCGGCAAACTCCCCCCCCACACACACACACACACAGGCGTGCACACACTTTGCCACCCTCATCCAGCCCAAGGCATCATAGCCAAGCTGGGTCTAGAAGAACTCGAGTGTCCTCTAGGCCAGGGTCTCAGGTCAGTTTCTGGAGGCAGGAAAGGTAGAGGTAAAGGCGGAGGAGGTAGAAAGCCTGTCAGGGAAGGCAGGAGGCGGGCCTTTACAGCACCTGCCAATCACACCATCAAGGCTCAGCTTAAGGGGGTCAGAAAGTAAGACACAAGTTCCCAGGCACTGTGGGAACCACCATTTCTTTTCCCTGAACACCGACCCTCCTAAACACACTCCCAGAGAAGCTCCTGCCAAGTGTGATGCTACACTGTTTACACAGGTAAAAAACTCTTCCAAGCACATCCGTCGCATCACGAGATCAGCGTTCTGGCAAATGCGGCTGGATTCAGACATCTCTGTGCCACTCAGCTCTAGCGGTGGAAGAGAACCGCAGAGCAATGGCAAAAGAAAAGCCCTAGACGGGATCCAAAAGAGAAGCGGACTCCCCTTTCCTTCAGCAGAACTTTTCCTGCAGCAGAACACTTCTGCTTGTAAACACTCAGCAACGTCTGGCTGGGTAGCTTCCGAGCAGTGGGCTGAGAAGCAGTCCCACTGGACCAAGCTAATTTGTCTAGGAAGTGTCACACGGGAAGATGTGGGGTAGTGAGATGCTTCTCTTCACCTTTCATTCAATTTGGGTCCGTAACCAACCCCTGGAGTAGCCATGACCTTCATCTCCTTCAACAGCTCCAAAACCCCGCCATCTTTCTTCTCCGCTAGGATGCTGCAAGGCTCACACTGCCCCCCTTGGACACCTGAAGAAGTGAGCCGTGACTCAGGAAGCCTCACGCTGGAATAAGTGTTATTCTTCTTTTAAGGTGCCAGCGGGGCTAGGGAACAAGTCGGAAGTCCAGTGGCACCTTAAAGACTAGCACACTTCCGCCCCAGGACTTTCGCCTTCTTCAGCCACTGCTCTGGAATTCCCTTGGGCACATATTCCACAGCAGCCCAATAAGCGCACGGTTATATGAACTAGGATTGCCTCTGTGTCCGATCTTCTTCAGAAATTTTCTACAGAAGAATCAAACAGACGGCTGATGGGTAAGGGCCAGCCCTGAAATATGGAGGGGGTCTTCACTGGTGGCCACACTCCACACTTTCTTAGTCCCAGTGGGGAGTGAAGCAAGCAGGTGTAGGCAGGGCAGACCTGGAACGATGCTTTGAGGCCATGGCTTGTTGAGAGGGCTTTCCAAAGAAGAATGCAATTCATTGCGGTCATTTCCCTTCCCTTTATTCTCCCAAGAATGCACTGAGGAAAATTATCAGTCCCATGTCTGACCTGGAATTTGAACTCAAAGATATACAGAATTTGGAACTTTTCAGATCCTAGGTCTCCTGTTTCACAGAGGTCTCCTTAATGCCACTACACTGAAATGCTGCATTAGAAAGCAAAAAAACCATCCATACCTCAAATGAAAATAAATAATGTTATAGATATTTCCAAATGTCATCCAGTTACTTAGTAGGGCAACAGTCGGTGAGCCACCTGCATAGAAATTTATGCCAGGCTCCTCATTACACCAATGAATAGCTGGGTAATTCTCCTGCCTGTCCTGCTGTCCTGTGACACAGTCCAGAGGCCTCTGCTGCAGCCAAGGAGACCTGGGCCTCCTGCGCCAGACCAGAATCCCCTGGGAGCCTTAGGCGTGCCTCCTCAGACCGCACGAGAGAAGACAGGGGAGGGATGAAGCCAATCCAGCATACTACCTATAATCATTTCCCCATCTGGTACCAACACGGCAATACACTGAAGAGCAGCCATTTTTGAGCAGGGGCCCACTCATCTTGGCTGACCTTGGTAGCCTAGCCAGCCAAACACCTGCAGGATGGAGGAGGGTCTTGTCCCCGACGACGTGGGGCTGATCTTCAGGGATATGCCAAACACCTCCAAAGTGCAGGGCCCGGGCAGAGATGGTCCCGCCCACCCCTCTTATCTCCAGGCTCAGGGGACAGCCAAGGATTCCTCTTGCAGTTGTCCTTCCAAGGTGCCAAGCGTGCCAGCGGGCTGTAATGGTTAAAGTGCTGGGCCAGGATCTGGGGATCCCCTCTCTACCACGGACGTTTGCCTGGTGACCACGGGCCAGTCACACACTCTCAGCCTAACCTACCTAGCAAGGTCATTATAAGGAGAAAACAGAGACGTAAACGACTTTGGGTCCCTGTTGGGCATATAAATAAGGTAAACAAAAAATAAATAAGTATGCCGCCACAGTGCTTACTGTTTGGTAGATATGAACTCCCCCCTTCTCCATAGGGTTCTTTGCCACAGAGTGAATTTGTGCCATCCTGGCTCTGAAATAAACCACTTGGTGATGGAATTCAGAGTCTCACCTGCCTGCACCTGGTCCACAATGCAGCTGCACTCGAATGTAACTAATGCATTTCAAGCCTACAGAAGTACCCATTTTAGAAGGCTCAACACAACCAACTTTGTTACTTTGTATCCAACACGGCAACACATTAAAGGCTTTCTGGTTACAGAAGCCTACAGAATAATGGTGGGAATCCACAAGTAGAAGGGAGCTCTGCTATATCAAATTGTTTAGAGTGCCCCCGACATACAGACTTCAAATTTAAGTAAAATGCTGGGCACTGTTACTGAAGACATCCCTCCCAGTCCTGAATTGCAAAGATGGCAGGCTTGGCTAGTCTCCATGAATGTCAGCAAGGTGTGCACAAGAGAACTTTCCGGAGAACCACCACCAGCCTCTTTTTTCCCAACAGGAAGGATTTCTATTCTACTTGCACGTCTTTCAGTTCCTTTAAAACAAATCCCCACCTTCGAGGAAAACAGGCAAGAAGGATAGGAAACGAACCACTTCACGCACCAATTAAATGGATACATTTGCAAAGCGCTGCCTCGAATATTACCTCTATTTAAAGGGCCATCGGATTTAAAGAGCAGCCTTCAGAAGAACCTTGGGCGCAGCCATCACAGAGAGAGAGAGAGAGAGAGAGAGAGAGGGCTCCATGTTCTCAAGGCATTGTTTTCGAGGGGGCCAAACGAACGGAACAGTTGCGTTCATTTTGCCGGGGCTCGGCTCGTCCCCCTCCCCCCGGCGCAGGAGGGCAATCGTAATTAATGTCTCCTGCCTTCCCCGCCTCCCTACTCTCGGAAGCGATCCGACTCTCACGCGTTACAGCAGAACACGAAGCCATCTTGCTCCCGATGCGCGCCCCTCGAGCTGGAGCTCCGAGGGCGGCGCGCAAGGCGGCGACCGGGGGGGGGGGGCTGCCTTGGGCGCCGGCGGCCGAGTCGCGCGTGGCCAGAGCAGGCCCGAGCCCCTTCCCGGGCGGGGACCTCCTCCCCCCAAATGCCAGCCCCCGAGACCGGAGCCCCACGAGGCAGGCGGCCTCCTAACTCTCCCCCCCCCGCCCCCGCAGGACCGCGCGCCTGACTCCCCAAGGCGCGCCCGGGCAGAGGCGGCCAAAACCCCGCCCGGCGCCCCCGGCGGCTGCGATCTCCGCCCCGGGGGAGCGCCGCCACCGTCGCCCGCCAGCCTCCTGGGCGCGTTCCTGCCCGGGAAAGGGAGGCCGCCCCAAAATGGCAGCGCCGCCGAGCGGACCTTTCTCTTCGCCTCCCAGGAAGGAGGGACGGACCCCGGGGGCTCCCCGCCGCCCCCGCCCCGGTCTCGTGATATGGGGAACGGGGGGGGGGGGCGCGCGAAAGAGGCGACACCCCTGGGATGAGCACCACCACCACTCCCCCCCCCCCGGATGATTCCTAGCCAGGGGAGAGGAGGGCGCGCGGATGGTTCCTATGGCGCACCAAGGAAGAGCCCTCCGGACACGGGGGGCTCCCGGGCGTGGACCCAGCTCTCCCAGCACCCCTACTCTGTGGACAACCCGCCCCCCCGCCCGGTTTAAGCCGCCCAGCAGCGGCGACTCGATCTCCGAGGGGCCTCCCGTGCCGCCTACCCAGCCTCGTCTCGACAGGGGAAAGATGGCGCCGTGTCCTACTTCGGAGCGAGCGAGCGCGCCGCGCTGCCAACGCCGCCAGCAGAGCCGTCCGGGGAGGCCCGCATGGGCGGCGGCTGCGCCGGGAGACCCAGCCAAGGATCGGGACCGGGGGGAGGTGGGGCGGCGGCGGCAAGAAGGCGAGCCCCGTGGCCCCTCCGACGACGGAGATCGCGGCCAGCCCCCGGCCTACTGGCCCGAGCATCGGCGTCCACAGAAGGACACCGGGGGGGGGGGGGGTCAGACGCTTCCTCTCGCCCGCCTCTGCTCCCGGCCACAGCTCAGTCCGGGGGGGGGGGGGAGGATGCAGCACAAGCGCCCCCCGGGTTGTGCAAGTGGCAAGCGCCTCTTACGTAAACCTGGCTGCAGAGGAAAAGCGCCTTCCAAAGGCGCACGACGGGGCGGGGGGGGGACTGATGCCTCCCCACCCCCGGCTTCCCCTCCCCTTGCTGCGTTCCTAGTTAAACGGCCTTCAAGCCTTACATAACACCCCCCACCTCCGCGCGCGCCTCCAGGGACGCTCTCCTTCCCTTCAAGGGTGGGGTTCGGGGGCCGGTGCGCCAGTCCCGGAGCCATCCCGCCCTCCGGTGGGCCGCAGCGCCTCCCGTTGGACGCCCCCAGCTCGGACAGGCGCGCCAGGGCTGGCTCCGGGGCAGATCGAGCCCTCCCCAGACGCCAGGGCGGACTTTGCCAGGTGCCCCCCCCCCGGTGGCCAAAGTTTCGGGCTTCCTGGAACGGCGGCGGAGCGGCACCCCGGCCGGGGGAAGCGCGCCAAGCCTGGGGGAGAGGGACCCCCCCCTCGCGTGTGTGGATGCCGCTGCAGCGGGGGCGGGGGTGGCCCGCAGGTTGGTATTCCCTTCGGTACTGTTGAACCCCCCCTCCGCCGCCGCCCGGGCGCAAAACAACTCCGTTGCGGGCTGGCAGCATCTGGGGAGGAGCGGGCAGGCGGGGGGGGGGGGGGGTGAGGGAGGGTGGGAGGGAGAGAAAGGGCGCGTTCATGAGGACTCCAAAGTTGCAAATATGGAGTCCGCAGCAGCAGTCACCCTCGCCCCTGCTGCCGATCGCCCGCCCGCCCGCCCGCCCTCCCCGGGAGCCACCGGGCGCAAACTCCTCGGGTCCGGCCGGAGAGCGACGCCAGTCCGACGGCCGCGCTTCCGAGGGGCTAGCGCTGCGCCTCTCTCGCCCTGCCGCCCCCGGGCCACCCGAACTGGAAGGCGAGGGATCGGGAAGGGGGTCTTTCCTCCCGTCCGCCCCCCGACTGGCAGGCGTGCACCTGTGGGCACCCCCCCCACACACACACTCCGGTAGATGCACGCGCGCACCCTCGCGCAGCGCACCCACCACGGTGGGCACCTTCAAGGGCAGCGGCGGCACCCGCGACGGCAGCTGGTACAGACGGCGGCGCCCCCCCCCCCCCCGCTCTCCGCGGCCGCCGCCCCCTTTCCGCGGGAAGCTGGCGAGCCCTCCCCCCCGGCCCCCAAGAAACAAGCCCTCCTCGCCGGGGCTTACGTCGGAGGGCGTCCTGTTCCGCAGCTCTAAGTGGATCCTTTTCTTCATGTCCATGTCCCTGGCGGTTCCGCAGGAGGCTGGCTCCGTCTCCCGGCGCGGCGCGGGGCTCCCGCTTTTGTACGGACACCGGCGGAGCAAGCCGAGAGACCCCCCCTCCCGCCCCCCCGGACCAAAGCCAGCGCGCGAGGAGGCAAAGAGGGACTTTGAGCGCTCAACCAGCTCGCCTCGGAATCCCCCAACGCGGCCAACACGCGCGCACACTAGCCTGATCGCCGCGGGGGCGGGCGCTCGCCGAGAAAAAGCCGCCCCGTGACGGACGGGCCGCGCGGACCAACCGGCGGGCGAGGGCTGCCGGCGGGAGCCAATGGAAGGCGGGCGAGGGTGGCGGGAGCCAATGGGGGAGCGCGGCGCAGCCGGCCAAGGGGGACTGCCCGGCTGGGAACCAGCAAGCGGAGGAGCAGTCGGGGCTGGCCGCGGAAGGCGACGGATGGGGGCGAGCGCTGGGGAGATCAGCTTGCGGAGCTGGCCTGGGCGCGGGAGAAGGAGGCGGCGTCGGGGGCGCGACGAAGGGCGGTGGGGTGGGGTGGGGAGGGGAGGGGGGGCGAGCGCTGGTCGTCGCAGCGGCTGGGAAGGGACGGGAGTCGCTTGGAGGTGCTGGGGCGGGGGGCTGCCGAGGGAGGTGGGGAGGGGCGCGCCTGCGAGCGGGGCGGGAGGGCGACGTGCCTGGGAGGAGGGGGAGGAGACGAAGCTTGCAAGGCGGGCGAGGAGGGAGCGCTGCATGGGCTCTGGTTTGGGAAGACGTGTTGGGGCCGTGGGAATTCGGAGGGAGACCGACGTTCGTCGGGTTGGAGTCGGTGCGGGGGCGGCGCTGGATTTTTGGACGGGGTAATTTTGGAGTTCAGGCTGGGGGCAGAGCGCCGCGTGGGGGAGGGCGTTTGTGTCTTGAGCTGGAAAACAAGCGTGCGTCTAACAAAGGGGTCGCGAGGAGGCCTAGAGAAATCCCAGGTGCCAGGCTAGCCGGGCGTCTAGGAACGGGATGGGGGTGTCCCCGGATTTCAAACGTTTTTTCCCTCCCCAGCTGCAGGGAAGTTTGATTCCCGGAAGGAGGGCACTGGCTTTCGGCAGAAGGGAGCTGCATGCAGGCCCCTGCCAAGAAGGAATGCAGTCTGCGTGGCCTGAGATTGGAAGAAAAAGCTGAAGAAAGTTGTGTCTCCTGCAGTTTGGATATGTTGAGAGTTTTCATGAAATACATCAAAGGAACCGAGGAAGAAAAGCAAGAATAATATTCTTCCTGCCTAGCAAAGACGGCCACAAGAAACAGTAATAGTAAACCTCAAGAAGGTAGATTATATATTGGGGGAGCTTCATAGGAGCAGGTCAGCAGTGGAGCGAGCTGTCAAGGAAGATTATGGAGCAACACTCCCCCCAGAAGTTTTCAAGAAGAGGCTGGGTGAGGCACCTGTTGAAGTGTTTTTAGACACAGGATATCCAGAATTTCAAGCAAAGCTCTTTAAGGAAAGGACTGGGGTGCCAAGAGCAGCACCTGCTACAAGTGGGGAAAGAGGAGAGAGTAAAATTTTCAGTGGTGACATTCAGAGACCTCATTTAGGGCAGGAGTGCAACACAGCCTTGAAATGAAACAGAAATAGCAAAGCAGAATTCCTGGTGGATGGGGCACCGCAGTGCCAGCAGGCAGAACCATGGAATAAAGGGTAGCGTTTGGGGGTCGAAATGCTTACACTGTGAGGGAGTGTGTGAGGGCTGAGGAGGGGGAATTGCTGCAGAAAGAGAACGACGTCTGTGTACATACTGATGCCTGATAGAATTATTTTAGAAACTCCCTTTCTGGAGAAAGGAAACGGGGGTCGAGGCAACTGGAGGAGGGCGTCCCCTGTAGTGAGGGTGCTTCTACCTCAAGCTAAGGCAGCCTGACATACAAAGTAGGCAGTCCTTTCTTGGTGGGTCTGGCGGGGCTGCCCGTTGTTGGCACCCTTATGAAGCCAGTGTCTTGTTACATCCTGCTGCTCGAGCAGGGTTAGTTGTCGTCTCTCTTTCCCTGCGCCTCCTGACTGTTTCTCAGAGTGGGGAAGAGGCCTCCTGCTAGACACTGAAGTATTTATAATAGGAATGCTTGGCACTTGCAAGCTCACTTTCTTTGGAGGGTATCCAGGGCTTCAAGCTGCTGTGTTAGAAGAGGGGATGGTGCAGAAGCACTGCATGCTGCACTGCTCCTTTGACTGAAACTGGGACATGCTGTGGTCTTGCGGCTCCTTTGCTGCAGCAGTAATGTTACAAGTGAATAAGCTGCTTCTGTGGAGGCCAGACATTTCCATCTTGAAACAGGGAGAGTCATGATTAGGCATGAAGAACTAGAGAGAGAGAGAGATGCCAGACTCTGGTTTAGTGGTAGAGCATTGTCCCGAGTTCCAAAATTTTGGGTTCTAGCAGAGGGCTCGCTTTCCTAATTTTTTCACTTGTGGCTAGGACCATAAGTTGGTGCTGGAAACATTGGCCACCTGTCTGTCAGTGGCTATGCTTGACCGAATAAGCTGTATCTGTGCTTGTTAAGTTGGTGATGAAATATAAGTGCTTTGACTTCTTAACTGGAAGCATAACGAGTTCCAGCAGTGGACTTTGCAGATGGTTCAGGAAGAGGAAAGTGAATTTGGATATCCCAGCATTCCCCATTCCAGGCAATGTAATATGGAATTCTGGAGGCATTTTAGGGTATTGAGCTTTTCTCACAGAGTTACACAGTGACCATTTCTAAAGCTGAACAAAAGCTGTGCATAAGCCTTTCCTAAAGACTTCAGTCCATGTCCTTTAGGTGGCCAGACTAGTCAAGGAAAAGGGGAGGAAAGACTAAGAAATTTTGAGATCCTTCAAGGGGGGGGTCCAAGGGAGTTTTGATTTACTCCCTGTCCATGAGTGTACATTACTTGGGGACGCAGATACTTACCTCATGTTGTGCTGACAAAGGGTAGATCGGGACCTTGATTCTAGGATGAAGAGATTTTCCCAGACAGATTAGATGTAGAATTTACTGATGATATCGAGAGGGCAGTGCCATCCTAGGCCCATAAGATTGATGCTGCTTTGTATTGATTTTGAGCATGCAGTATTATTTACATTCTTCAGCTGTTGGGAAGGAAAGCTTAAATATTTACAACACTTAAATATGAAATTTACATATTGGCATTAAATCTCTGGAATGTGTTACTGTTTGCAGAACTGTTGATGTATATGGCATATTGTGGGGAGGGGGTTTTACCCTTCACACATGGTAAGCGCTTTGTAAGTCAGATTCTGCCGTTTTGCCTTCTCGCTACCGGTGATGCAAATAGCGGCTTCTCTAAGAGTGTGGCTCAGTGAGAAATCAAAATGGAAATGGCTGTTGCAGGAATTGCAGAGGAGCACATATTTCTAACTTTGGCCCTGTCTCTTGGGTACCCAAAAACACAAGTGCATTTCCCCTTTCACAACAGTGCATTTCAAGCTTCAAGAGGAGAATGGGAAAGAGCTTCTTTTCTGAAGGCAGCTGATTAATAGCCAAGGAGAATTTTTGTTAGCGTTTGATGTCAAGGGGGGAAAGCTTCAGCGTGTGAGAACATTGGACAGATGATATAAAAGAAACATAAATGGTATCAGCAGGAATAAGAAATCCCTTAAGGAAAAAGACATTATATACACAAATTAGGGATCAAAATATGCATCATGACAGGGCTGCATGGCACCAAGTGACTGGTTCCTAAAATAGTTAATTGTATTTCAACATGAATTTAAATTCATCTTCTTTTAACAGAACATCTCAGATCTTCAGTCTATTAGATAACCATCATGAAAAACAAGGGATGTTTCAAAAGTCAAATCTCTTTAGATGATTACAGTCAGTAGTTCTAACAAAGTTGATTTCAATATTGGCCTGGGTTGAACCAGCTTTTTTATTGGTGCAAAAGAGATGTGGAAGTACCCTTTAACCCCACCCCCAATCACTGGTGGGGAATCATGGCACCTGTCATAACAAAAGCCATATGGGGCAGAGGTTGTTGTAAAGAGGGCAGTTAAGGTAGGTAAAGAAATCGACCTGCACCCAACTGGTGTCTTTCCATCTTCGAGCAAAGTAGCCTGCGAGTGCAGCTTCCATTTCTCCTGCTCTCCTTCCGCTTCACTGGGTCTCCGGCAAAAATACTCCTGTCCCTGCAGAGCTGGGTCATCCCGTAGATGTGGTGCTGGGTGCCGCCTTATTGCCTTTATTAGTGTTCATGGTGCAAGGCTTTCTCCTATGGAGGCCCTCCTCAAAAGAGCTTATCAGACCAGTTCTGGCAAAAACTATTAAATCAGGCCTTACTGTGTCTTTCAGCAGTAAACTGACTTGAGAGGTGATGCTCTGCCCCTGGCTTTGTTGTTGATTTTTGATATTGTTGGGTCATGTTTCTCCATTTTCTTTGGGTTTTTTAGAATTCCCGTCTTAGTACTGTTGGCATTAATTTATGCAACACAAAATGTACACAGAGGATGAGAAGCCTGAAGGAGAAGTCATGTCAACAAAAGAAGCATCGCTTAATTTAGAAGTAAAATCCTACAAGAAAACATGAGGACCTTGCAAAATGCTTCTACTTGTTTCAGTTGCATATTCACCACTATTAATAAATGGTATTCCAATTATTTCCAGGAGTTTCTTCTCTCCCCCCCCCCCTCCATCTTTCCAACTTCTGTTAATTTTAACAGTTCTACAGTTATGGAACACTATTTGGGAAGAGCAGAACACTAACTGCCATGTATGAAAAGGCAACAGTCTTGCCTTTGGGGGAAGCCCATTCATCCCTACATAAATAATTTTCAGTTTCATTGTATTACATGACTTGAGGGTCTTTGATGGGGGGGGGAGGGTAAAAAAAAACCCCTGAAGTCTGCCTCCCATATAGATGGGTCTGCTAAGGGAAGATGGTTTTATTTTTGGTTTTATTGTATTAAGTGTCCTTAGGGTCTATGATGGGGACAGCATAAAAATGAAGCCTGCCTCCCAAATAAAGCACCTTAAAGACTAAAAATTTGGGACAGGATAGGAGCTTTCATGAGTCCCTGCAGATGCACCCCAGATATTTCTGGTGCTGCTGGACTCTTGCTCTTTTCTACTGCTACCAGTAGAAGAGAGCCAGTTTGGTGTAGTGGTTAAGTGGGCGGACTCTAATCTGGGAGAACTGGGTTTGATTCCCCACTCCTCCACTTGCACCTGGCTGGATGACCTTGGGCAAGCCATAGCTCTGTACCAGCTGTTCTCTCAAGGACAGCTTGGGAAAGAGCTCTCTCAGCCCCACCCACCTCACAGGGTGCCTGTTGTGAGGAGGGGAAGGGAAAGGAGTTTGTAAGCCGCTCTGAGACTCCCTTGGGGAGTGAAGGGCGGGATATAAATCCAATCTCTTCTTCTTCTTCTACCAGCAGACTGGCAGGGCCACCCATTTTAATCTCTCTCTGCAAGGCACCGCATTTAGCCATACAGAATGGAAACTTTTAAACTAAATTATATACTATTTTTGTAAGCCAGCCATGGCTGGGAGGGCAGGGCATAAATTTAATAAATAAACCTTGTGATAGAGGGACGGACGGACTCACATTCCAGCTGTATCCAAAGAAGTGAGCAGTGACTCGTGAAAGCTCCTACCCTGCCCTAAATTCAATTAGAACAAATCTAGTGGTAGAAAAGAGCAAGAGTCCAGTAGCACCTTAAAGACTTAACAAAATATGTGGCAGGGGAGGAGCTTTCGTGAGTCACTGCTCACTGCAGATACTCATACCATGCCACATACGTTGATAAGTCTTTAAGGCGTTACTGGACTCTTGCTCTTTTTTACCGTTAGAACAAATTTTGAGTCCAGTTGCACCTTTTAAGACCAACAAAATGTTTAATCCTGAATGAGTGTTCATGTGCGTGCACACCACCTCAGAAGGGCATGCACAGGAAAGCTTATTCTCAAGAAATAAATTCTGTTTGTCTTCAAGGTGCCACTGGACTCTTAACTTTGTACGGGGTCTGAGCTTTCATGTGCAAGGCACGCTTTTTCAAATACACTGGAATGGTAGAGCCAGTTTGGTGTAGTGGTTAAGTGCACAGACTCTAATCTGGGAGAACCGGGTTTGATTCCCCACTCCTCCACTTGCACCTGCTGGATGACCTTGGGCAAGCCATAGCTCTGTACCAGCTGTTCCCTCAAGGACAATTGTCTCAGAGCTCTCTCAGCCCCACCTACCTCACAGGGTGTCTGTTGTGGGGAGGGGAAGGGAAAGGAGTTTGTAAGCCGCTCTGAGACTCCCTTGGGGAGTGGAGGGCAGGGTATAAATCCAATCTCCTCTTCTTCTAGGTAAGGTTCAAACTTCTAGACAGGGACTTCACGGCAAAGTGACAGGCAAAGTCAGAACTAAATAACGAGCTTTGGTTGACCTTATAACCTTGTTATTTAGTTCTGACTTTGCATATCTTAAACATCATCCTTATTATTTTGCTCTTAAGTCCCTGTCTATTAAGTCTGGACCTCATCTACCATTCCAACGTATTTGACAAAGTGTGCCTTGCACATAACTCACACTTTGCGTGCCTTGCCCCCTGGACTCACACTTTGTCCTGCTGCTTCAGACCTACAGGGCGGCCCACCTGGCTCCGAATTCTGGCCAGGCTCCTCAGGGAAGCTGGCTCTCTCCTCCTGCCCCAGACTAAGACGGTGACCCGTCTCAATCTAGGTGAAGAAGTGAGCCGCGACCCACAAAAACACACACACACACACCCGGCCCCAAATTCGACCCATCCGGCCCTCTTCCCCAGACGAAGGGGCTCGTGTCGGACCGGGGGGGGCCCTCCGGAGGGACTTTTGTGTCTTTCATGGGGGGCGGTGAGGGGGGCCTCGCGGGTGGGGCTCCGGCCTCTCCTCTTTCTTTTCCTCGGAGCGCCTAGGAAACGGAGACGGGCGGGAAGGCGCCTCTGAGGCGAGGAGCTCGCGGCCTACCCGAGGCGGGCTAGGCCGCGCAGGCCTTTCTTCTGAGGGGGGCGGGGCGGCGACGGTTGCTGCTTCTCTCCCCGCCCCCGCCCCCCCCCCCCCCCCGAGCTCCTCCGCGGCCCCTCCGCAGCAGCCCCGGGCGAGGATGGGGGGGCGGCGCCGCCTCCTCCTTCTCCTGCTCTGGGCCCTGTTCGGCCTCCTCCGCCCGGGAGACCCCGAGGCCCACCGTGAGTGAGAAGGGGGGGGGGGGCAGTGACTTCTGCCGGTCTCCAGAGGGCAGACATTAGTTTCTAGGGTTGCAAAATGCGGGCTGGGAGGATTCCTGGAGAGGGGTTTTTTTTGGGGGGGGGGGTGGAGGCTGGGGGGGGGGGGGTTAGGCGTTGGGGGAGAGGGGGGCCTCAGGGAGATGTGGTGATGCCCTAGGACAAAGCCAGAGTCCAGGAGCACCTTCAAAACTAACACAATATGGGGCTGGGAAGGAGCTTTCAGGAGTCAACGCTCACTTCCTCAGATACAAAGAGAGCCAGAGTCCAGGAGCATCTTCAAGACTAACACAATTTGGGGCAAGGAAGGAGCTTTCAGGAGTCACCACTCCCTTCTTCAGACAGGAAAAGAGCTAGAGTCCAGGAGCACCTTCAAGACTAACACAACTGGGGGCAAGGAAGGAGCTTTCAGGAGTCACCACTCACTTCTTCAGACACAAAGAAAGCCGGAGTCCAGGAGCACCTTCAAGACTAACACAATTTGGGGCAAGGAAGGAGCTTTCAGGAGTCACCACTCACTTCTTCAGACACAAAGAAAGCCGGAGTCCAGGAGCACCTTCAAGACTAACACAATTTGGGGCAAGGAAGGAGCTTTCAGGAGTCACCACTCACTTCTTCAGACACAAAGAAAGCCGGAGTCCAGGAGCACTTTCAAGACTAACACAATTTGGGGCAGGGTGAGAGCTTTTGGGAGTCACCGCTCCCTTCTTCAGATAGGAAAAGAGCCAGAGTCCAGGAGCACTTTCAAGACTAACACAATTTGGGGCAGGGTGAGAGCTTTTGGGAGTCACCGCTCCCTTCTTCAGGTAGGAAAAGAGCCAGAGTCCAGGAGCACTTTCAAGACTAACACAATTTGGGGCAGGGTGAAAGCTTTTGGGAGTCACCGCTCCCTTCTTCAGGTAGGAAAAGAGCCAGAGTCCAGGAGCACTTTCAAGACTAACACAATTTGGGGCAGGGTGAGAGCTTTTGGGAGTCACCGCTCCCTTCTTCAGATAGGAAAAGAGCCAGAGTCCAGGAGCACTTTCAAGACTAACACAATTTGGGGCAGGGTGAGAGCTTTTGGGAGTCACCGCTCCCTTCTTCAGGTAGGAAAAGAGCCAGAGTCCAGGAGCACTTTCAAGACTAACACAATTTGGGGCAGGGTGAAAGCTTTTGGGAGTCACCGCTCCCTTCTTCAGGTAGGAAAAGAGCCAGAGTCCAGGAGCACTTTCAAGACTAACACAATTTGGGGCAGGGTGAGAGCTTTTGGGAGTCACCGCTCCCTTCTTCAGATAGGAAAAGAGCCAGAGTCCAGGAGCACTTTCAAGACTAACACAATTTGGGGCAGGGTGAGAGCTTTTGGGAGTCACCGCTCCCTTCTTCAGGTAGGAAAAGAGCCAGAGTCCAGGAGCACTTTCAAGACTAACACAATTTGGGGCAGGGTGAGAGCTTTTGGGAGTCACCGCTCCCTTCTTCAGGTAGGAAAAGAGCCAGAGTCCAGGAGCACTTTCAAGACTAACACAATTTGGGGCAGGGTGAGAGCTTTTGGGAGTCACCGCTCCCTTCTTCAGATAGGAAAAGAGCCAGAGTCCAGGAGCACTTTCAAGACTAACACAATTTGGGGCAGGGTGAGAGCTTTTGGGAGTCACCGCTCCCTTCTTCAGATAGGAAAAGAGCCAGAGTCCAGGAGCACTTTCAAGACTAACACAATTTGGGGCAGGGTGAAAGCTTTTGGGAGTCACCGCTCCCTTCTTCAGGTAGGAAAAGAGCCAGAGTCCAGGAGCACTTTCAAGACTAACACAATTTGGGGCAGGGTGAAAGCTTTTGGGAGTCACCGCTCCCTTCTTCAGGTAGGAAAAGAGCCAGAGTCCAGGAGCACTTTCAAGACTAACACAATTTGGGGCAGGGTGAGAGCTTTTGGGAGTCACCGCTCCCTTCTTCAGATAGGAAAAGAGCCAGAGTCCAGGAGCACTTTCAAGACTAACACAATTTGGGGCAGGGTGAGAGCTTTTGGGAGTCACCGCTCCCTTCTTCAGGTAGGAAAAGAGCCAGAGTCCAGGAGCACTTTCAAGACTAACACAATTTGGGGCAGGGTGAAAGCTTTTGGGAGTCACCGCTCCCTTCTTCAGGTAGGAAAAGAGCCAGAGTCCAGGAGCACTTTCAAGACTAACACAATTTGGGGCAGGGTGAGAGCTTTTGGGAGTCACCGCTCCCTTCTTCAGATAGGAAAAGAGCCAGAGTCCAGGAGCACTTTCAAGACTAACACAATTTGGGGCAGAGTGAGAGCTTTTGGGAGTCACCGCTCCCTTCTTCAGGTAGGAAAAGAGCCAGAGTCCAGGTGCACTTTCAAGACTAACACAATTTGGGGCAGGGTGAAAGCTTTTGGGAGTCACCGCTCCCTTCTTCAGGTAGGAAAAGAGCCAGAGTCCAGGAGCACTTTCAAGACTAACACAATTTGGGGCAGGGTGAGAGCTTTTGGGAGTCACCGCTCCCTTCTTCAGATAGGAAAAGAGCCAGAGTCCAGGAGCACTTTCAAGACTAACACAATTTGGGGCAGGGAAGGAGCTTTCGGGAGTCACCACTCCCTTCTTCAGGCACAAAGAGAGCCAGAGTCCAGGAGCACCTTCAAGACTAACACAATTGGGGGCAGGGTGAGAGCTTTTGGGAGTCACCACTCACTTCTTCATATAGGAAAAGAGCCAGAGTCCAGGAGCACCTTCAAGACTAACACAATTGGGGGCAGGGTGCTCCTGGACTCTTGCTCTTTTCTACCCCTCCAGACTAACGTGGCGGCTACCCATCTGTGTCTGAAAAAGTGAGCAGTGACTCTCAGAAGCTCCTCCCCTGCCACAGATTTTGTTAGTGTTTTAAGATGCTATTGTACTCTTGCTCTTTTCTGTTGCTACAGACAAACACGGCAGCTACCCATCCGTATCTGATGAAGTGACCAGTGACTCACAAAAGCTCCTCCCCTACCACAGATTTTGTTAGTCTTTAGGTGCTGCTGGACTCTTGGTCTTTTCTGCTGCTACAGACAGACTAACGTGGCTACCCACCTTGATAGGGGTGCCAACCTGCAGTGGGACCTGAGGATGTTCCAGAATTACAGCTCATCTCCAGACCGCTGTGATCAGTTCCCCTGGAGAAAATGGATGCTTTGGAGGGTGGAGTCTGTGACATTATACCCCACTGAGGTCCCTGTCCTTCCCAGGTGCCATCCCCAAATCTCCAGGAGTTTCCCAGCCTGGATCTGGCAGCCCTTTTCTCCCCATCCCCCGCCGCTGATGGCGGGGGGGGGGGGACAGGGGATGGATGGACCTGGCAACCCTACTTAGAGGCCACCTTCCAAAGCAGCCCTTGTCTCCAGGGGACCTGCGCTCTGTAGTGTACAGATCAGTTGCGATTCTAGATGATGTCCAGGCCTCACCTGGAGGTTGAACAACAAAACAATCACAATAATTGAAAATGCAGATTTCATATAATGAAGAATAATACAATTACAAAATATCAAAAAACACCCCGAAATCCACAAGCCTCATAAGACTCAGTAAACACAATGCTCAAAGTGCATAAACAATCCTACATCCAGGTAACCCACAATACTCAATTTACACGATGTTCAAAGTACATAATCCTACGTCCATGTAGCATCTCAGAGTCAATCCAGCATGTTGTTCCAAGCAAAAGACCAAAGAGTACTCTTGAGAACACTTGCCAGATAGATGCAGGAAAATCTGTCCATTTTGAAACTGTGAGGTTTGTGTTCCAAGAGAGGGAAATTGCTAAGTTCCTGGAAGCATTGTTTTTGGAAGTACGGTGAAGGAACTGCAGTGCAATTTTGTGACATTATGAGAGGAAACTGATCAAGGCAACTGATGATTCTTGACAAAGATGGACAAAACGGACATTTACTAGAATTCCGTGGAATCCTGGTACCTTGTTTGAAAATATTCCTGTTGCTTTGCTTCTACCACCATAGTCCCATTGTATTGCTTCATTTCCCCACCTGGAGATTGGCAACTCAATCAGTTCCTCTGGAGAAAATGGCTGCCATGGAGAGTGGACTATGGCATTGCACCCTGCTGAAGCCCCTCTCCCGCAAACCCCACCCTCCCCAGGCTTCACCCCCAAATATCCAGGAATTTCCCAATCTGAAGTTGGCAAGCCTATGCCCAGCTGGATCAGACCACTGTGGTCCATCTCGGCCAGCACCCTACTTCACACAGGGTCCAGAACATTCAGCCTGGACCACCAAGCATAGAGACTGAGGCCCTGATGAGATCTTGCTTCATGGCCAATGGCATTCAGCAGTTTGCTGCCTCTGAACATGGAGGTTCCTTGAACTTACTGTGGCCGCTTCTGGATTTCTCCTCCACTGACTTTTATAGCCATCCAAGCTGGGGGCCATCATTAGATCCCCTGGTAGTGAATGCCAGAATTACTTATTGCGTAAAGAAGGACTTCCAGATGTTCATCCTAAATCTATGGCAAACATCTGAGTAGTAAAAGGCCCTACCTTGAATATTAATGAGGTGGGTGTGGCTTAGTGGCTGCTTGATCGTGCATATTCATGAGGGGGTGTGGTTTAAGCGCTGGTCACCATGCATATTCATGAGGGGCGTGCCGGAAGTGACATCACCGGATATGACGGTGCCCAGGGGACACCTTGCCTATTAATGAGGGGGTCGGGCCGGAAGTCACGTGACCGGCCATGACGTCGGCCTCCCCACCCCTTACCACGTCACCAGAAGCAACCCCTGACCCCATTACCGGATATCACCTGACCACCCCATCCCCCCCCTTGTCCAGCGCCACCCACTGGAGCGTCATTGAACTGCCGCCTGCTGCAGCCCACTCCGGAAATGGGGCAACCACCAATGGGAATGCCCAAGTGAGGCCATGTGACCCCTCTACGGACACGCCCCATCACCCCTGACCAATTGCCAAGGGCCTGGGACCTGACCAGGGGGAGGGGATTGAGGAAAGAAGCCATCGGCCTCCCCACCCCTTGCCACGTCACCATAACCAACCTCTGGCCCCATCACCAGATATCACCTGACCACCCCAGCCCTGCCCCCTTCCCCAGCGCCACCCACTGGAGCGTCATTGAACTGCCGCCTGCTGCAGCCCACCCACCCCCCCCGGAAATGGGGCAACCACCAATGGGAATGCCCAAGTGAGGCCATGTGACCCCTCTAGCGACATGCCCCGTCACCCCTGACCAATTGCCAAGGGCCTGGGACCCACCCCGGAGGAGGAGGGGATTGAGGAAAGAAGCCATTTGTGCTAGCAGCAGACACGCGGTCAGGGCTCTTGCTGAGGACATGGACACCCCCGTGAGACCCCTGGTGCTTTCCAGCCCGCCGCCACTAGTGAGACCTGCTTTTGGTGAGAACACGGGCAACCCCATCAGGCGCCTGGTATTCAATGAAGTGAATCACTCCATGGACAAAGAAAACACAATGCTTCCAACATGGGGAGGCCATCATGGTGGGGAACTGGAGTTTTCCAGCTACCCTGCAGATGAGATGGACATGGATATACCCACCCCGCCGTGGTGTATTTACCGAACCCCAGTAGAGGAGTCTGAAGAAGAGGAAACTCCAGAGGAGCATGAATGTGAAGCGGCTTTAAATGAATCCATGGAAGTCGAAAACAGAGTTTCAAACTCACAGGTAACGATGTAATGGAGTGGTTGGGAATGGGTGTGTATAATGGCAAACGAGGAGGCCTTTTTCACTGATTTTTATTATTATTCTGTTTTGTGCAGCTTGATGAGGGCTTTATCCAGGCTTTTGGCAATCTGCCATCGGTAACCCTGTTGACGCGAACCTCTCATGTGTATCATGTTTTTGCACCGACGTTACCCCCAGCGACAAGAAGAAGGCAAAAAAAAGGGGGCGGGGAAGAAGAAGAGATAGTTTTGTAACAATAAAAACATTTGTTTTTAACCTTGCGTGTTCATTTTTGGGTGAAGCAGGGGATGATGGAGACGGCTGACCAAGAGGAGGAGGTCTTAAGGCACATATATTATACACCGGGAGAAGCAGGGTGCTTTGGTGGGGTGAGGCCTCTCTTCCAGGCGGCCAAAAAGCAGTGTAAAACTCTCACTGGGGATAAGATTACTACGTGGCTTTCAGAGCAAGATGCTTATATGTTACATAAGTCGGCCAGAGTCCGCTTTAAGAGAAATCCGATCATAGTTTCTGGTCTGGATGCCCAGTGGCAAGCTGATTTAGTGGATATGCAGCAGTTGTCCAAATATAATGACGGCTATAAGTATATTTTAACAGTGGTTGACATACTTCAACGCATAGGCAATTGCAGATGCAAGAAGGCTTAGAGAACCCGGACATAATTCGCAGACCACAAACTTAAGTTTTCTGTCCAGCATTTCAGGAGACCAGCCAAGACAATCATGCGAAGACTGGCCAGGGGACTCTTCATTACAGCCCATGCATGTTTCAAAACAATATTCATTGAAACAGTATTTTACAACCCCGTACACAGTAGCCCTTATAATGCTCTTCATGGGGGCTTCTCGTTGCTGAGGTGGAATAAACGCTGTACCTGCACTAGTTTTCACCTTGAGAAGCCTTCTAAGCGCCAAGAGTTCATTCGGGGTGATGCCATAAGATAGCTGGGCTGCAGCTGTTGGTTGTGTCTGTTAGAAAGATTTGAGAAGGTTTTTAAGTAGCTTTTAAAACACTCGCCACTTTAAACCCCCAGCCACTTTCAACCCCCTCCCTATCCATCCCCCCCCCCCCCTTCCAAGTTACCTGTGCCTGGGAGTTCTCTCCTGGAACTGGATCTCGGTAATCTGGAACTTCTGCCATTACAGAATCCGGAATATCCCATATTTGGCTGTCTTCCTCAGCGATAGATGGCATGTTGGTCCTCGCATCTTCAACATTGCTGGCTGGGAACTAAAATTAGAGAGCCCATTTTACTTTTTTAAAATCTTACAGAGCCTATGCCCGCTTTGTATTCCACACCACAGTTGGTTTCTCACTCCCCTCCCCCCCCCTCCACCCCAATACATTTTCAAAATTACCTGTGCCTGGGCGTTCTCTCCAGGGATCAGTTCCTGGGCATCTGGCAGATCTTCCAGCAGCCCGTGCCATATTTGGGAAACCTCGCTTGCAGGCAGCATGCTCTCAGCATCCATACTGAGCCGTGTTTCTTCATCACGCCCCGGTGCAGGAAAGTAAAGCTTCGAAGGAACAAAGTCCTCATCCTCGTCACTGTGCATATATATTCTTTTAAAGTTAGGTCTCACCAGTGGCGGCGGGCTGGAAAGCACCAGGGGTCTCACGGGGGTGTCCATGTCCTCAGCAAGAGCCCTGACCGCGTGTCTGCTGCTAGCACAAATGGCTTCTTTCCTCAATCCCCTCCTCCTCCGGGGTGGGTCCCAGGCCCTTGGCAATTGGTCAGGGGTGACGGGGCGTGTCGCTAGAGGGGTCACATGGCCTCACTTGGGCATTCCCATTGGTGGTTGCCCCATTTCCGGGGGGGGTGGGGTGGGCTGCAGCAGGCGGCAGTTCAATGATGCTCCAGTGGGTGGCGCTGGGGAAGGGGGCAGGGCTGGGGTGGTCAGGTGATATCTGGTGATGGGGCCAGGGGTTGGTTCTGGTGACGAGGCAAGGGGTGGGGAGGCCGATGGCTTCTTTCCTCAATCCCCTCCCCCTGGGCGGGTCCCAGGCCCTTGGCAATTGGTCAGGGGTGATGGGGCGTGTCCGTAGAGGGGTCACATGGCCTCACTTGGGCATTCCCACTGGTGGTTGCCCCATTTCCGGGTGGGGTCTTCCTGGGCGGGTCCCAGACCATTGGCAATTGGTCAGGGGTGATGGGGCGTGTCCGTAGAGGGGTCACATGGCCTCACTTGGGCATCCCCATTGGTGGTTGCCCCATTTCCGGGGTGGGCTGCAGCAGGCGGAAGTTCAATGATGCTCCAGTGGGTGGCGCTGGACAAGGGGGGGCAGGGATGGGGTGGTCAGGTGATATCCGGTAATGGGGCCAGGGGTTGGTTCTGGTGACGTGGCAAGGGGTGGGGAGGCCGATGGGTTCTTTCCTCAATCCCCTCCCCCTGGGCGGGTCCCAGGCCCTTGGCAATTGGTCAGGGGTGATGGGGCGTGAGTAGTAAAAGGCCCTACCTTGAATATTAATGAGGTGGGCATGGCTTAAGGGCTGTGTGATCATGCATATTCATGAGGGGGCGTGGTTTAAGCGCTGGTCACCATGCATATCAATGAGGGGCGTGCCGGAAGTGACATCACTGGATATGACTGTGCCCAGGGGACACCTTGCCTATTAATGAAGGGTCGGGCCGGAAGTCATGTGACCGGCCATGACGTCGGCCCAGGAGGACCCCACCCGCCCAGGAGGACCCCACCCGGAAATGGGGCAACCACCAGTGGGAATGCCCAAGTGAGGCCATGTGACCCCTCTATGGACACGCCAGTAGTATATGGCCCTACCTTGAATATTAATGAGGTCAGCCTCCCCACCCCTTACCACGTCACCAGAAGCCCAGGAGGACCCCGGTAATTTCCCGGTGGGGTCCTCCTGGGCGGGTCCCAGACCATTGGCAATTGGTCAGGGGTGATGGGGCGTGTCCGTAGAGGGTTCACATGGCCTCACTTGGGCATTCCCATTGGTGGTTGCCCCATTTCCGGGGTGGGCTGCAGCAGGCGGAAGTTCAATGACGCTCCAGTGGGTGGCGCTGGACAAGGGGGGGCAGGGATGGGGTGGTCAGGTGATATCCGGTAATGGGGGCAGGGGTCGCTTCTGGTGACGTGGTAAGGGGTGGGGAGGCCGACGTCATGGCCGGTCACGTGACTTCCGGCCCGACCCCCTCATTAATAGGCAAGGTGTCCCCTGGGCACCGTCATATCCGGTGATGTCACTTCCGGCACGCCCCTCATGAATATGCATGGTGACCAGCGCTTAAACCACGCCCCCTCATGAATATGCATGATCACGCAGCTCTTAAGCCACGCCCACCTCATTAATATTCAAGGTAGGGCCATATACTACGGATGTGGACTCACAGGGGAGTCTGGCTGGGCCCAAGACCGTCCCTGGGCACAGGCTTAGCATCTCGATTACACTTGGCTGCCATCCATGCAGAACCACTGAGCGTGCGCAGTTACTGCACCAGCACCACCCCCACCTGGGCCGCGCAACTCTGTGGTGCTTCTGAGGCACACATATTTCTATGGGTATTTCTGTGAAGAGAAGAAGAGGAGACTGGATTTATACCCCGCGTTCACTACCCGAAGGAGTCTCAGAGTGGTTTACAATCCCTTTCCCTTCCTGAGACAGCTCTGGGAGAGTGCCTGCACTCCTTACCACTGCGCCACACTGGCGCTGCACCAGACTGGCTTTTATTTCTGTAAGAGCCAGTTTGGTGTAGTGGTTAAGAGTGGCAGACTCTAATCTGGAGAACCAGGTTTGATTCCCCACGCCTCCACATGCAGCCAGCTGGGTGACCTCGGGCCAGTCACAAGTTCTCTCAGAGCTGTTCTCTCAGAGCTCTCTCAGCCCCAGCTACCTCCCAGGGTGTCTGTTGTGGGGAGGGGAAGGGGAAGGAGATTGTCAGCTGCTCTGAAACCCTTTTGAGTGAAGGGTGGGGTATAAATCCAACTCCTCCTCCTCCTCTTTTTTCATGGCAGCCCAATGTACACGAGACACCGTGCCACATGCAGAGTCAGACTGAGATGCCTCACTGGCACCAAGTTTGAATCAGTGCCCCCTCTCAGTCTATTGATGTACATGTGTATACATAAACAGAAAATAAGGCTGGGGTTTGCCCATGTGGGAGAATGAGGTGACAGAATGGACTGCACCGCTTCCAGTAGCAGGTCGACTCTTCACTTAAAAACTGTAAATAGAAAATATGCATGGCAGAGAGGAAAGCACTGTCCCTGTTTGTTTGCTATGCTGGTTTTCTGTTTGCAGGGAGGACTTTTTTTAGAAAACGTGGGAGCATTTCAGTGTGATCATCCACCCACGGTCTGAGTTGGTGCTGCCCATTTTACCAGCCTGAGTCGTGGTCACCTTGTTCCCTCGTATGTGTGAACCAGGCCTTAATGTACAACTCTTCACCTTTCCCTGCTTTATGGTATATTGAATACATTTATTAGTTCTTATTGATTAAAGGAGCCAATAAGCTGCTTTTCCTGAGCATAGTTCTTTCAGCGTGGCAACTCACTGGGATTTATCTTCGTCCTGGATGTCAAAAATGATCAGCAGGTAATTTTGTATTTGATTATTCAGATTTATCAGTGTTCCTGGTGCAGTTTTTGCCTATCATCTTGGCAAGTTGCAGGTCGTCTGGCTATTTCTTGTGCCAGGGGTGAAGACAATTAGAATAGCAAAGGGTTAATGGTGACCCAGTTTAGTCCTGTGTGCCCAGTTTGTATAACTTAGTTATTGGAAAAGCAGGTTACCAATTCCTAGAGCCCTTTGTCGTCCTGCACAGCAGTTTCAGTGAAACAGACACATGGTTTTGAAATGGAATGGAGTGGTTGAATTTTGTTCAGACACGTAAGTAGCTTGTGAGAGCATAAAAGAACAAGTGTGCAGATGACGCTTCTTGGGCAGCATTGGACAGCAGTGGGATACTTTTGATTCTTAAAGTGCTTCAGCTCCAAGCATCTCTAGATGCAAGTGGTTTTTTTCTGATTTTGATTTGGGTTTTCGGCCTGTGTTTGGCACAGAAATTGCTTTGGTTCCTGTAACTGACAGCCTATATTTTGAAAGAGAGCGTGTGTGCCTGCACACAGGTCCATCCTTCCAGATGTATCAGTAGCATTCAATACCTTTAGTCATGGTATCCTTCTGAAACATCTTTCAGGAGGGGGGGCACATATTGGTTCTGCTCCTAGGTAGAGATCAAGATTCCAGAAAGTCGTTCGAGGTTAACCCCATGTGACTTGTACTGCAGGGTCCTGTGTGCTTCTTAATACCTGCGTGAAACCAGTGGCTTCGGTAGCCAGGGGACTTGGGTTCAGGTGCCATCTGTCATCAGCAGGACACCCTTGGCCACCATCGGTCTGGTGACGCTCAACGCTTTTTCCTTTGCACCTGAGTCAGATGGGGCCTGTGGACAAACAGGTGCCTGGAAGCGGAGGCAGGCCGGACTGAAGGCTGAACAAACAGATGCTGTGCCCAAACAAGGTGGAGACTTTTTCAGCTCTGTATTTGGATTCTCATGTGGCTTCCCTTTCTGGGGAAGAAATGAGACTGATGACCCAAGCTCTTTTGGTTTGCTGTGAAGAGCTGTATGTTGAGGCTGCCTTTGAAGACCTCCTCAGAGACTTCAGCAGATCTCCAGCACTGCATCTAGCGTTTAAGGCGCATGATACCGCAACCCCTTGATCCCAGTGCTAAAAGACGCATATCGCTGTCCGGTTTGTTTTCTGGACCCAATTCAAAGTGACTTCCTCATTTGCGGAATTCTCTCTCTCTCTCCCATGCTCTCTCTGTGGCTAACTTTCCGGGATGATTTTCTGAAGAAGTTCTTTGGGGGTTTTGCTGTTTTGGAATTCAGTAATGCCTGCGATTCTACATGTTGTACTTTGGCTTGGTCTGCTTAATTATTTCTGTGTCATTTTGATAAATGGTATGTTTTATGTAGTTTTTAAGTTGTTTTGATCTTTATGGAAAAGCAAGATAAACAGTTTTAATAAATGCAACTAATAAAAGCTGTGCTTTTCCATCACTGCTTAGTCAAGGCAGACAAAACCACGTCATGGAAGAAAAACTGCAAGTGATCTGCCTTCCTCAGTCAGAAGGTGGTAATTTAAGCATATGTTGCCTCCAGAACTTGTCCACTTGCCCTGTATTTCCAGGGTTAAGTGCAGTCATGTAACTGGTAATAGTCTGTCAACTGAGAGACCTGAATTTGTGAATGAATTCTAAATCAGTTCTTTTGCACTGGGTCCTAAAGGGGAAATAGGACCCAATGCGTAAGTGCTGGATGGGAGACTACCAAGGAATACCAGGGTCACGACGCAGAGGCAGGCAATAGCAAACCACTTCTGAACATCCCTCTTGCATTATGGTGACCTAAGGGGTCACCATAAGTCGGCTGTGACTTGCCAGCAAAAAAATAAGTAAATCAGAGGCAGTGCTCTTGTTAGGGCTTAACAGGGGCCAAGGATCCTTAAGTCACTCTAGGTGCCATATATTGCACCCCGTATGAAATGAGATAATTTGTTCACTAACAGCTGCTGTTGGCTGGGAGCATCTCATGCCAACTCCGTGTGAACCATTTTTCATTTTTTAAGATATTGTGTTACACCAGCCTATCGAGGTTAAGACTGGTTGTTTGGTAGCTCGGCAGTTCGAGACCTGAGTGCCGCATGACAGAGTGAGCTCCCGTCTCTGGCCCCAGCTCCCGCCAACCTAGCAGTTCGAAAGCAAGAAATTGCAAGTAGATGAAGAGGTACCACTTTGGTGGGAAGGTAACAGCATTCTGTGCACCTTGACAATTAGTCATGCTG
Source organism: Lepidodactylus listeri (assembly GCA_029233225.1). NCBI lineage: Eukaryota > Metazoa > Chordata > Lepidosauria > Squamata > Gekkonidae > Lepidodactylus > Lepidodactylus listeri. The sequence continues at coordinate 3,441,472 of JARCFY010000021.1, read as the reverse complement.
GCCACATGACCACACAAAATGAGCGCTGCCCCCTAGAGTCAGATCCAACTGGCTTCCAAGCAAGGAAAACCTTTACCTTCACTTTTTGTCTTTGTAACAGCTGCCCCCCCCCCAACCTTTCTGCTGAGTATTTAACCAAGCCAAATGGTTGCTCTGTGCCTCCCAAATTTGCCAGAGGCCTTGAAATTACAGAACAAATTGCATTACTTTTCAAAGTCCTAAGCCTTTTGTATCATTTATGCGTACTTGGAAAAGATATCAAATGAACCCAAAAATCAAAGCTTATGTTATTTATTATTTTATTTATATGGGTGAGATAAGTGCTCTGACTAGATCTCATGGAATCTATTTTTTAAAAGGCATATAATGTTTCTTTGGCAGTCAACGGAGGTGCTCCAATGTTTATAAAACTTTGCATCAAATTCTGTTTATTTTATTCCCACTTGGAAACTCCCACTTGAGAGTGTTCCTCCCTGAAAAAAATTTTTTTCGTATTTCAAAACAACTTGGTGGTATAAACCATTATTTTTTTTGTTCTGTTCTTGAAGAATGCCACTGAATTCTGCAGGTTGTCAGTTTAGGTATGATTTTCTGATGGCTTTGAGCAATTTGACGTGTTAAGACTGCAATTTAGCTGTCAGTATTTTGAGAGTTTGGCAGAGGCGCCAATGAGATCCACAAACTTGGTTTACAGCAGGTGCCAAAAATGTGCAATTTGTGGGGATTTATGTGTCTCTTTTTATCCCAGAGGCTTACACTGGATATGAAATATGAAATTCTGAAGCCTGTCCTTTCTCAACATCACCAGTTAATTCAGATATTATGCTTTGTGACAGTTTCTGATTTTACACTTCTCTCCTTCTGTTTTTAGGTGTGCAGCATACTTTTGAAAATGTTAAACTATTGCAGGTACCATTTTTATTTTTAAGAGCTGGGAATTGGGTTGTATTTCTGAAGTTCTCAAATTTAACGCAAGGCATTTTCTGAACAGGACTGGAGGCATAAGTGTTGCAGTGCTCGTTTTTTTCTGCCAGTGTGATTACACTGAATTAATTTCTTGTTAAGATACTTTCAGAATGTAGCCTTGCTGGTCTGTGGTAGGGGAGCGTGATTGGAGTCCAGTAGCATCTTAGAGACCCACAAGATTTCCGGGGCAGCCCTGACCTGGATAGCTCGGGCCTCAGTAGTTTCGAGGCCAGAACCGTGGACAGCAGACCAAGAGAGGCAGGGACAGGAAGGAACCAGGAGATGTACAGCAATGAGGAAGGAGTCAAGGATGAGGCATGAGATACAGCCTTTCCTGCCTCCCCTTGTCCTTCTGCTTCTTCATGCAGGCATGGAAAGAGAGGGAGGCAGTATGGCACTGTCGCTGTGGATACATGGGCCCTTGCAATAGATCCTTCCAGAGATCGGCAGGCCTGGAAGGGCTTGTGACCCACCTGAGAGTCTTGCTTCATGGGCTGAAGACCTTTGCTTTAGACAGGGTAGGGTAGGGTAGCTGTGTAGAATAGCTAGATTCAAGTCCAGTAACACCTTATAGACCAGCAAGAATTTCAGGGGATGAGCTGAGAGTTAAAGCTCCCTTTGTCTGATATGAAAGAAGCTTTGACTCTCGAGTGCTCAGACCTCGAAAATCTTGTTGGTCAGAGGTGTGTGAGAGGAACGTTATGGTGTAATTGTTAGAGTTTGGGACTATGACCTCACAGATCTAGGTTCTAATCTGGTGTAGTGGTTAGGAGCATGGACTCTAATCTGGGAGAACCGGGTTTGAGTCCCCACTTTTCCTCCACATGCAGCTGCTGGTGTGACCTTGGGTCAGTCGCAAGTTCTCTCAGAGCTGTTCTCTTATGAGCAGTCCTTGAAAGAGCTCTCTCAGCCCCACCTACCTCACAAGGCATCTGTTGTGGGGAGGGGAAGGGAGAGGAGATTGTCACTGGGCAATTTTGGGCAGTTATTCTTAGCTGGACCTACTTTGAAGGGTTGTTATAGGGAGAAAATGGAGGATGGGTGAGCCATGTAAACCACCCTGAGCTTCTTAGAGAATGGTGGAAATAAAAATGGGACAGTGGATGGATACAACAGGATGCTGTTCCATAGGGACCTGAAATGATCCCTCACATACTCAGTGGTTTAAAACCATCCTGGGATGGAACAAGGTCTACCATGCTGATCTTTCAGGAAGTCCCTCTCAGGAAGTTTCAAGCTCAAGCCTGTCTGGGTGAGGCTTTGCTGAGCTTGGGCCTCCAGTCATTGGAAGTGCAACGAAACTGTCCCTAGGCAGGACTAGCGGGGAATAGTTTGCATCTCAGTCTGTCTAGGCTTAGCCGGGCCAGATGTGCAGCTGGACTTGGAAGGGGCAGGCACTGAGAGACGGTGTTTCGTTTTCCTGCAGCCACTGAAGCCCCAGGAAACAGTCCCCCCTTCTTGTCTTCTTCTGCAAGTTCTGCCTCGCCCAGCTCCACAAACCACTTTTGCCTGGGCAAGGCTAGAAGGTGGAAATACCTCTGCAGGCTCGGCCCAGCTGGCTGGTCAGAAGATTCCAATTTTCTTTTATTTACTTAATTCATAGACCACCTTTCTCACTGAGACTAAAGGCAGATTGCACAGTGATTGGGAGGGAAACATTGTCATGCTGTTTGCCCTTCTTGCTCTGTTCTGCCACAAAAAACAGGGCACAATTACAGAATGTGAATTGCTGGAACCTTTTAGGAAGGCATCTGAATCCTGATGCAAGGCCACATTGATTAATGTTTTTGGCTTTATTTATAGTAACTCTGTTCTTGGTACTCGTAACTAGCTATATGGATTTCAGAGCCTGAATATCTAATTGGAGCTTGCTAGCACAGTAGTTCTATACTGGAAGTAGATTAAATGGGCCAAAGGCTACATGGAATCTTCATCTGAACCTAAACCATCCTATATGCACCTTGCAGTTGGGGGGAAAGATATTTAATCTTTGTACTGGGCACTTTTAAAGTAGCTCTCTGAAACATGGCTGCAGTTTTGATTTTCTTCCACTATGGAAGCAATTTATTTTGTCCTGGGGTTATTTTTTTTTTAACTTAATTTAGATTTATGCCAAGTGATGAGAAACCAGCTGCTTCATTGAACAGGGCGTATTCCTTTTCAGATATCCATGCACCCAACTGCAGCAGTGGAGATTTCATCGAAGGAAGAAGGAAGCCCCAATGATGAAGGTAAGAAGTCTCCTTTCACCTTTACATGAAAGCTGTGAAGATCCTGGCACGAAAGGCACTGGAAGTACAAGGAGCCAAGTTGCAGAACGATGGGCCCTTGTGTTTGTTTCCACGAGTCCAAACCAAGAGGCGTAAAGTGCTGAGCTTCAGTGGAGCTGCCCTGCTGGCCTGTGTAGGGGCTGAGTTAGTTCTCTGTGGTGTGTTTGCCGTAGCTCTGCCCCCCCTTTCCCCTTCATTGTTGCAACAAAAAATGTGCATCAATTAAGCCCAGGGGTCAGTTGGGGCTGGAGTGAGGCGGAGTGCTCTGCCAGCCCAGGAGTGGGCACTAAGGCAGCTACGGGCCGAATCAGATTCTCTGATCTGATTCGGCCCGCCACCGAACTGCTGCTGAAATTCAGCAGCGGCTTAAAAAGCGGCTGGAGGGGAGGGGGTTTGAGGGAGAGGCTCCAAATGGGAAAGTGACTTTTTTCCCACCAAAGAGAACAATGGAGGGGATGGGGGCAACCTATTTGGGGGCCCGTAGAATTGGACCCCCAGGTCCAATCTTCTTGAAACTTGGTAGGTATTTCGGGGAGAGGCCCCAGCAGCTATCCTGCAAGTTTGGAGCCTCTCCCTCAAACCACCTCTCCTCGAGCCCCTCATATACCCTATGAATTTTTGCCATTGATTTAAATGACCTAGAGGGTATAATGGAGCTGAAACTGACATTCAGCTGGGCAGCTGAATGCACTTCTTTTTCTATTAAATGACCCCTGATTAAGCCTGTTATACATGAAATTGTGTTTCTAGTGGTTTTAATGTATTTTGTGATAGTTGTTCTGGGATGCACTCAGGTGCTGGTAGGAGACCTCCTGGAGCCAGTTTGGTGTAGTGGTTAGAAGCATGGACTCTAATCTGGGAGGAACCATGTTTGATTCCCCACTCCTCCACATGCAGCTGCTGGGTGACCTTGGGTCAGTCACAAGTTCTGTCAGAGCTGTGCGCTCAAGGACAGTTCTCAAAAGAGCTCTCTCAGTCCCACCTGTCTCACGGGGTGTCTGTTGTGGGGAGGGGAAGGGAAAGGAAATTGTAAGCTGCTCTGAGACTCCTTTGGGTAGTGAAGGGCATGGTATAAATCCAATCTCTCCTCCTTCTTCTACTGGTGGTCAGCTGGCTACAGGCACATCTTAAAGGCAGTTTTTTGTGTATGTGGTCAATTTTTTTCCCTTGCTGTCACATCACGGCTGATCTGTGGTGACCCTGTAGGATTTTTAAGGGAAGAGACAAACAGAGGTGGTTTTGCCCTTGCCTGCCGCTGTATAGCAACCCTGGACTTCCTCGGTGGTCTCCCATCCAAGTACTGACCAGGGCCGACCCTGCTTAGTTTCCAAGATCTGACTTGCTCTGGCTGTCCTGGGTTCTTCAGGTCAGGGTGTACGGTTAATGGGCAGGAGGACTAAATAAAGGGAATTTTGCCTCAGAGGGCTTCCTGGGCCCTGTCCAAGCCAGTCTGCTGGAAAGAAGGAAGATGCCACTGATCACTCCTTTTCAGGGGACACTTTTGGGTCTCACCCGTGATCATAAGGGCAGAAGAGCAGGAGGGGGACCTGATTTGATGTGCTTGATTCCTCTCTCTAGAAAACTTGTTCAGGTAAAGTAGTGGAGGCATTCATCGCTTTCCCACTTTGGGCAAGGAGTAAGTTCCAAACTGAAAACCCCATGGCCAGAAACCTTCCCCTTGGAGAGCACCTTCCTTTCCTGGAAATCCTGGGAAGTGGCTTGTTCCAGCTTTGGCCTGCAGCTGGGCCCTCTCTGCTGCACAGCCTCATTCCCCCGCTGGACTTTTCTGCTCCTCCTCCCCCCTCAGAAGACCACACCCCTACCATCAGCTTCCTGGTCTTCTCTGTGAGACGGGATGCCTTCAGTCGCACTGCCCTGTTCTGCCTTTGCAATTCTCCTTGTGTACTTTAACAAAAACAAATACCTAAAAGCAGGGGTCCTTTCATAGAAAAAGAGCTGCAGGAGCTCATTAGCATACCTCATTAGCATATGCCACGTCCCCTGACATCACCGGAAGTGTGTCAGAAAGGGAATGTCAGTTTCAGCCCCATTATACCCTATGGGCCATTGAAATCAATGGCAAAAACTCATAGGGTATACGAGGGGCTGGAGGAAAGGGGATTTGAGGGAGAGGCTCCAAGGGAAAAAATGTTACCTTTTTTTCTACCGCAGAGAACAATGGAGGGAATGGGGGCAACCTGTTTGGGGGCCCGTAGAATTGGACCCCCTGATCCAATCTTCTTGAAACTTGGTGGGTATTTGGGGGAGAGGTCCCAGCAGCTACCCTGTAAGTTTGGAGCCTCTCCCTCCCCCCTCCCCTCCTTTGCCCCTTCCCCTCCAGTCGCTTTTAAAGTTGCCGCCGAAATTTGGCAGCAGGCTGAATCAGATCAGAGAATCTGATTCGGCCCATGGCTGCCCTAGTGGCCACTCCTGAGCTGGCGGAGCTTCGCTCCACCTCGCTCCAGCCCCAACGGACCCCTGCTTAAAAGGTACTAGGCTGGGGTAAGGAAACAAGACTTAGCTCATCATTGTTGATGGTCCCTTTTATCTGCAGGACAGGAAATCAGAACCATCCACAGACAATGGAGGGGTTTCTCCATACTCAGGGCCCCCCCCCCCTGCTAAAAATACTGCCTCTGAATTTTAAAACTTTAACTTTAAAAGGGGTAACTTCTCTGATATGAGGGGACATCTGAGGAGAAAACTGAAAGGAAAAGTAGAAAGGGTCAAAACCACTGGGGAAGCTTGGAGACTATTTAAAATTACAATCCTAGAGGCTCAGGGAAAATATATACTGCGGGTTAGGAAAGGCACAAATAGGTATAGAAAAAAGCCTGCATGGTTAACAAACAAAGTATAATGGAAGCTGTAAAAGGTAAGAAGGATTCCTTTAAGTGGTAGAAAGCTAGTCTCAGTGAGGCTGATAAAAGGGAACACAGGCTGTGGCAAATAAAATGCATGTCTGTGATCAGGCAGGCAAAAAGGGAATATGAGGAACATATCGCAAAAAACATAAAGACCAACAATAAAACTTTCTTCAAATACATTAGAAGTAGGAAACCAGCCAGGGAAGCAGTGGGGCCCTTGGATGACCAAGGGGTAAAAGGTGTAGTGAAGGATGATAGGGAAATGGCTGAGAAGCTAAATGCATTTTTTGCCTCTGTCTTCACTGTGGAAGATGAGAAGTGCCTGCCCACTCCAGAACCACTGATTTCAGGAGGGGGGTTAAAAGACCTGAGTCAGATTGAGGTGACAAGAGAGGAGGTCCTACATCTGATAGACAACTTAAAAACAAATAAATCACCGGGCCCAAATGGCATACATCCGAGAGTTCTGAAAGAACTCAAATGTGAACTTGTGGATCTCCTGAAAAATATATGTAATCTTTCCTTAAAATCTGCCTCCATTCCTGAGGACTGGAAGGTAGCGAATGTCACTCCCATCTTTAAAAAGGGTTCCAGAGGAGATCCATGAAATTACTGGCCAGCCAGTCTGCTGTCGATACTGGGTAAGTTGGTGGAAACTGTTATTAAGGAAAAAATTAGTAGGCACATTGATGAACAAAACCTATTGAGGAAGACTCAGCATAGGTTCTTTAAGGGAAGATCTTGTCTCACTAACCTGTTAGTGTTCTTTGAGGGAGTAAGCAAACATGTGGACAAGGGGGACCCAATAGATGTTGTTTACCTAGTCTTCCAGAAAGCTTTTGATAAAGTTCGTCATCAAAGGCTCCTAAGTAAGCTCAATAGTCATGGGATAAATGGACAAGTCCTTTCATGGATCAAAAACTGGCTAATTAAAAGGAAACAGAGAGTGAGTATAAATGGTCAATTTTCTCAGTGGAGGGAGGTAAGCAATGGGGTACCGCAGGTATCAGTACTCGGTCCGATGCTTTTTAACTTGTTTATTAATGATTTGGAATTGGGAGTAAGCGGTGAAGTGGCTAAATTTGCAGATGACACAAAGTTGTTCAGGGTGGTGAGAACCAGGGAGGATTGTGAGGCACTCCAAAGGGATCTGTTGAGGATGGGCGAGTGGGCATCAACGTGGCAAATGGGGTTCAGTGTGGCCAAATGCAAAGTGATGCACATTGGAGCCAAAAATCCTAACTATAAATACACGTTGATGAGGTCTAAACTCACAGAGACTGATCAAGAGAGAGATCTTGGAGTCGTAGTAGATAACTCAGTGAAAATGTTGAGACAATGTGTGACTGCAATGAAAAAAGCCAATGCTATGCTGGGAGTTATTAGGAAGGGAACTGAAAACAAATCAGCCAGTATCATAATGCCCCTGTAAAATCAATGGTGCAACCTCATTTGGAGTACTGTGTACAGTTCTGGTCGCCACACCTCAAAAAAAATATTATAGCATTGGAAAAAGTGCAGAAAAGGGCAACTAGAATGATAAAAGGGTTGGAATACTTTCCCTATGAAGAAAGGTTGAAGCGCTTGGAGAAACTATGGCTGAGGGGTGACATGATCGAGGTTTATAAGATTATGCATGGGACAGAGCAGGTAGAGAAAGAGGTCCTTTTCTCCCTTTCTCACAATACAAGAACTCATGGGCACTCCATGAAATTGCTGAGCAGTTGGGTTAGAACGGATAAAAGGAAGTACTTCTTCACCCAAAGAGTGATTGACACGTGGAATTCATTGCCATCACAGGAGGTGGTGGCGGCTACAAGCATGTACAGCTTCAAGAGGGAACTGGATAAATATCTGGAGCAGAGGTCCATCAGTGGCTATTAGCCAGAAGGGATAGATAGGAACTCTCCGTCTGGGGCAAATGATGCTCTGTATTCTTGGTGCTGGGGGGGGGGGGGGGGACAGTGGGAAGTCTTCTAGTGTCCTGGCCCCACTGCTGGACCTCCTGAGGGCACCTGGTGTTTTTGGCCACTGTGTGACACAGAGTGTTGGACTGGATGGGTCACTGGCCTGATCCAGCATTGGCTTCTCTTATGTTCTTATGTAAAGGAGAGAGAGAAATAAAGGCCTAGTGCTTCTTGCCTTCCAGGATCCGTGCCGCACTGCAGGCAGTTGAGCAGCAGTTACAGAGGAGAAAAGAAAACCGGGACGAGGGAATTGGCCTGATGAAGCTCCTAGCAGTTTATGGTGCCCTGGAGGGCCCCGTTAGCAGAGGAGGAGGCAGGCCAGTGGGGCGTTTGTCGTCATGGTGGGGTGAGATACAGCAGGTGGGGTGGGGGGAGAGAGATCTCCAGCTTATTGCTACCTGGCTTTCTCAGACTCTGTTGACCTGTGGCTGCTGGTAAGCAAGAGGAACACATGAGGGCACATGGCACAAAGCGCACACCTTGGTTGCTGCCACTGGCCCCAGAAGGTCAGACGAGAACCAACGGGGTGGAATTAAACCAGAAGAGCTTTCAGCTAAACATGAGGAAGAACTTCCTGACAGTCAGAGTGGTTCCTCAGTGGAACAGGCTTCCTCAGGAGGTGGTTGGCTCTCCTCCTTTGGAGGTTTCCAAACTGAGGCTGGATGGCCATCTGACAGCAATGCTGATTCTGTGAACTGAGGCACATCATGAGAAGGGAGGGCAGGAAGGGTTGCATCAGTGCTCGGTTCCTCATGGCCCTTTCTTACCCACCCAAGGAAATGCTGATTGCCACTTTGGGGCCAGGAAGCAGTTTTTCTCCAGGCCAGTTTGGCCAGGGATCCTGGAGGGTTTTTTGGCCATCTTCTGGGCATGGAGCAGAGGTCAATGCTCCCTCTAAGCTGTGGAGCCTTGTGAGCAAAAATTCTACTTTGTGAGCTACTGGCCTTAAAGTTGTGAGCAAATGATGTGGCTTCTGCATAAATTAGTTTGCTCTGGAGCCATCCTTCCTGAGTTAAGCCAAAAATGAGTGAGCTGTAGGCTAAAAAACTGTGAGCTAGCTCACACTAACTCAGCTTAGAGGGAACACTGGCAGAGGTCACTGGGGGTGTGGGGGGGAGGTGTTTGTGAATTTCCTGCATTGTGCAGGGGGTTAGACTAGATGACCCTGGAGGTCCCTTCCAACTCTATAATTCTATGATTCCTCAGTCATAAACAGAGCTTGACAGGTAAATCTCTGTCCTCCTTTTTGCACCCTTTGCCACATGCAAATACACCCTCACCTGGAGTTACAGCTGTGAATTTAACTGAGTGACCAAGGCAGACAGGGCTTGGGGGGGGAACCAACTTTATTTAGGAAGAGAGGGGATTCAAATTGCTGATTAAAGGACCCAAGGATAGCCAGAAAGGAGGGGGGGATTGAGAGGGGGGAGAGATTAAGTGCAAGACTTGCAAACAGCTTCCAACATAAATTCTAATGCACTCAGTTTAGATTAGGTCACTCCCTTTCCAAGCTTCACAGGAAATGTGCCAAGGATTTCCTCTTCCATGAGGTTTTCAAGGGGCTGGTTAAGGTACCACCTCCCCCCTGGAAATGGGACTATTCCTTTGATAAGTGGTTTCTGATTCCCACTTCTGCGGAGAATGATGACTGGCAAGGAATGAGGCAACTTAGAAGAAGTTGGGTGTGGGCAGATCAAAGAAACTCAGAGGCTTTAGCTAAAGGCATGGTCCTGAGAGGAAGGACTGGGCAAGAATGAGCTTAGCCTCTCTGGAGAGTTTACCTCTGCAAGGAGGGGGCAGGGGAAATACGAGAAACAGGGAAGAAGAAGTTACTGGGAACATGATGAGACAATCGTAACGGGCCTGTATCCCCCCGGCCGTCATCCCCGGCTAAATCCTGTTCAGGATGCTTGTAAACTTTTAAGAGTCTTGGCCACTTTGAAGAGTTGTGCGGAGGATTAATTAGGATAAGAGGAAAATCGCTTTCCCCAGTTTTAATTAATTGTGCCCCACCAAGGATTATCAGCTGTAAAGGGGGCTGAGCCTTGAGATATCGATGAATTACACTCTGCCCTTCCTCCAGGGATCTCAGCGTGGTTTGTGTGGTTCTTTCTTACTTGTTTTATCCTCACAACAGTCCTGTGAGGTAGGTTGGACATTGGTTGACTGGCCCAAGGTCATCCAGTGAATTCCAGAGCAGAGTGGGAGGAGGGCGGAGAAATTGTGCTCCAGAAGACACATTCCCGTGAGTCTTGCCTCCCCCCCGACCCCAGGAGAAGGCGCGCCAGAGATGGGACAGCCTCTTCATTTTCATGTTTTACAGATGGTTCCAAATCAGCAGATGAGGCAGAAGCCAAGGAAGAAGAAGAGAAAACGCTGAATGAACTCGTGGACGTTTTGCAAGACATGGTGCAAGATATTCCCACAGTAAAGGCACAACACCCCCTACTCACCATCCCCTTACCGACCGTCCCCCTACCAACCGAACCACCGGTGGTCATGTCAACCGTCCTAGAGGCTTCCCAGTCGGAAACGGTTAACACTGTTTTGGTCGATTTGAAATCAACGCCTAAGGAAGAAGAAGCAGAGACATCAGAAGTAGTTGTCGTGGCCAACCAAATTACCTCCGCCAGCCCAATACACATTTTGGAAATCGAAAATGGCACAAGTGAACCTGTTGTTCAGCATACCGATCAGACCGCTACAGAAAAACAACTTGTTAGTGTTTCACTCCGGATGGAAAAGGCTACTACCAAAAAAAGTGTTAAGAGCTTTGACCAGCTGACAAATGGAGCCCTATCAAATCTGGAGCAGTCTCTGGAAAACGTTAAGAAATTAGACGGGATACTTGATACCTTCACTAAAGAACCGGTGGATCAGGAAAGCAAAGAGGGGAAGGCGCATAAGAAGAAGCTAACGGCAGAAGAAATCTTGGACTTGATTGAGAAACTAATCGAAACCCTAAAAAGTACACCTTCCTTTGTGAAAGAAGATCGAAATCTCTATAAATACATCCAGACAGCGGAGACCTACATTAAAGAGGCTCTGGAGCTGACGGAAAAAGCACAGGAGAAGCTTCAGGAGGAGACTCCCGCCTTGCCTTCCCCATCCCCACCTGCACGAGAGCAGGAAATTCACCTGGTGCCCGCCCCAGAACCTTTGTTGGTGCCCGACCCAGAACCTCTGCCAGAGCCCACCCCAGAACCTTTGCCGGAGCCCACTCCAGAACCTTTGCCGGCGCCAACCGTGGTCGTCCACTCAATATCACCTCTGCCTGTGCCTCTAGCTGAAAAGGTAGAAGACGCCCAAGTGGAAATGGGGAAGTTAAAAGCATTTATTAACTTGCTGTATGGCTTTAGTCCCCATCTGACTTCGTACACAGAGAATCCAGCCCATAAAAAAGTGGCGGAGGACATTGTTGAGAGAGCCCTGGCGGTCCTTCATGCCATAAAGAGCGTTTTCTGTGGAAATCAAGAAGCCCAGAGCAAACAAGCCCTAAAGGAGCTGTTGAAGGAAGACATGGAGCTCGTGAACCAAGCCATGGAGGCAAAGAGAGTCTCTTAAGAAGAAAGATGCGTCTTGGTAGCGTAGCTATTTCTCACCAAACGTGTGTCTGATCAGAGACCCCTTTGTAGCAGCCATCTTTCTGGGTGCTGTAGGCATTTCCAGGTCTGGAATTAAATATTTTATTTCTAAATAAAAATCTCTCTTTCATTTTTCATCCTCCTGTTGAACTGATCTTTGAGAGACTTATAGTTGGAATTTACACTTAATTTATGTGAAATATTGAAGTATATAGTTAAAGGTTGTTGGAGAAAAGTCCTGCATTAAAGCTATTATCTGTGAACAAAAAAAGAAAAGTGAGGCAACTCTTGCCCTAATAGGGTAGCCTCAACCATATGAGGAGTTCTGTCAGAGTTCTGTTGCTGGATCAGGCCCAAAGTCACACGCATGAAGCTGCCATCTGCTGAATCAGACCACTGGGTCACCGGTTCAGACCACCAGCAGCTCTCCAGGGTCACAGGCAGAGATCTTTCACATCACCTCCTACCTGATGCTTTCAACTGCAGATGCCAGGGTTTGAACCCGGGGCCTTTTGCATGCCACTGAGGTGATGGGTGACCCGACACCCGTTGCCACTGTTGCTGCTGACCAGGTCCTACTTGAGCGGCTCCTGCATTGCTTCTCGGGGCTCAGCTGAGGCTGCCCCTGGCCACCAGCGGCCCTCCAGGGCAGCAGCCAACCAGGAACCAGAAGGGCCAGTCTTGCTGCTCATCAGTGCAGGCTGACATGGTACAAAGTCCTTGTGGCTGCCATAAGGACTCTGGACCTTACATGCGCTGGGAGTTCAATGAGGACCAGATGGGGAGCACGTATGGAGAAGGTGCTTTTGCCTTTTCCCCACCGTGTTGTTTTCCTGATCTGGAAACAAGCCCTTGCAGCTGTTGTTTGCTGCGTGGGGGAATGTTAATATAATGAATGCCTGTAATATAGTGCATATAACGAGCTCCCAGCACTGCAAATACCAGGTTCCTGGGGCTATTGCAGGTTGGCATAATGTCCCCAGGGAAGGGGAAGCAGAAGTCCCTTTCCTACACGCACCTTGGTCCCGATGAGAATTGGGCCTCTGGCTCCTGAGACGCCTGGGACACCCAGCGCACACGTGATCCAAAGTGCTTGTGGTAACTGTGAGGAACTTGTATTGTGTGAATCTGCCCAATGCATTGTAGCAAAAACGAAACAAAACACCCTGTAAATTAACTGTGCAATACATGAAGCAATAGTGGACAACATGGGAATGGAAGATCAATTTACTTATTTAGTTTATACTCCACATCCTCTCCCCACAGGGGACTTGGGGCTGCTTACATCATTTAAAATGCATTAAATAGATTAAGATGGGTAGCCGTGTTAGTCTGTAGCAGTAGAAAAGAGCAAGGAGCACCTTAAAGGCTAACAAAATACGCGGCGGGGAGGAGCTTTCGGGAGTCACTGCTCACTTGTTTGGAATCTGTATCTGAAGAAGTGAGCAGTGACTCACAGAAGCTCCTCCCCGCCACATATTTTGTTTGTCACTAAGGTGCTCCTGGACTCTTGCTCTTTTCTAATGCAATAAATACAAAGACACGACAAATAAATATAATAAGTATAATACAGTAAAGCCAATTAAAATATCGCCTTAAACAACAAGCCAGTCTGAAGGATTAAAACAACTGGCCAGCCCCCCAGCTCCCACCCCCTGGTTCATAAGCAGCCTTCCAGAATGCTGGAAGATCCCACAAGGCACAAACTTCCCCAGGGACCTGGCTCCAGAAAAAGGGGGCAGCTGCTGAAAATGCCCTGTCCACCACCAGGGTTGACAGGCAGGCAATTTGCGGGCCCAGCGCCTTTAGAAGGCCTGTGGTGGGGGTCTAAAGAGTCGAGGGGGAGGGGTGGCCCCGCAGCCACGTTGGCCCCAGGCCTTCTGTGGCTTCAGAGGCTTCGGAGCACTTGGAATTGGCACCAGAAGCTGACTGGAAGCCAGTGCAGGGGTATGGCCATTCTGTGTGCAGACCAGGGAGACCCAGTCAGCAATCCAGCAGCCGTGTTCTGGTCTTCCTGAAGCTTCCGAACTATCTTCAAAGGCAGCCCTATCCAAAGCATGTTACAGTAGTCTAACCTGGAGATGACCATCGCATGGATCGCAGTGGCAAGGTCAGATTTTTTTTTTAAAATTGTTTCTTTATTGAAGGGATTTAAAGGGTACAAGCAGTAAAGAGTGTGTTACATATTGGAGATTCTTAATAATATATTGGAATACAAAGTTAAAGACTTAGCTTGTACTACAGCAATTCTTAAACATTCCCATCACATTAACTAAGGTTAACTCTAGAGTTACTACTGTTTATATCAGATATCAGTGACCAATCTTGGAACTAAACTGAGAAAAGGTGGGTTTACTTTTTATAAAAAGAGGTATATGGAAGAGTTGTTTGCCCAAGATTTTGGGAGTGTCGCATCTTTACTTTCAGAGTATTTGTTGATGATAGGGTACCATTTGAGCATTGGGTTTTTGCGGGTGTCGTTTCCATAAAGATTTTCTGTTCTTTCAGTTATTTTATCTAATATAAAATAGTCCCATACCTTGGCTAGCCATGTGGAAATTGGTGGGCTGGAGGGTTTTTCCCAGTTGACTGCTAATGTGTGTTTAGCTGCTGTTAAAAGGACTTCTACTAATTCTCTTGTTTCTCTGGGAATCTTTGTCTTAGGCCATAAATTGAGTAGAATCAGAGCCGGGTCGTAAGGAATAGAGACTTCAAGCATCTGTTCAATTTCTGAGAGAATCTTTTTCCAGAATATAACTATGAGAGGATAGGACCACCAAGCATGGTAGAAGGTCCCAGTAGAGATTTGGCATTTCTAGCACGTTGGTGAGTGTGTTGAGTATATGTGTGATAGCTTTGCAGGTGTTATGTGCCATCTAAATAAAGGTCAGATTGGGACAACGAAGACAGAGGACAAATCAAAACTCTACTGGGTGGGATGATCCTAGGAGGAAAGCAGCTCCGGAAAGGCTAAATGAGATCTTCTCCCCCAGCAGCAAGACAGCAGCTGGGCTCTGTGTGCGCCACGGTCGTGCACAACCCCAAATGTGGCTTTTTGCAGATGGCTTGTCAGCAGCACCTGTTTCTGGGCTCTTGTCTTGACTGGAGCAGAGCTTCCCGTCACTGGCAGCCTGGCTGGGCTGCTCATCAGCAACTAACATCCTGCCGGAGAATCTGTGCATAAACGGCTGTTCTGCCCTGAACCAAACTGGGGCCTGTTCTAGGACATTTTATTTCATCAAATATCGTCTTGTAGTGAGCCGGAAAGGACAAGAGGTTCCATAAAGTGTCCTGGGAAAGGCCTCTGCAGGGCTCGGCATAGAAGCCCCTGGAACAGCGGCGGCAGGTAGGGCAGGATGTTTGCCTTCCTCTGCAGTGTGTTGTGTCTTGGTGCTGTTTAGGTGGGTGGCCAGTCAGTCTGCAGGAGAGGATCAAGATGCAAGCCCAGTGGCACCTTCATCGAACACATGTAGAAATGGAGGCCCCAGCCAGGAGGTGGTGTTGCAAGGAAGGGGGTACCCCGACATCCCGGCTCCCTTCTTTGCAATACCCTTCCCACCTTAAGGGTTATAAGCGCTCAGGGTTCTCCATTATTGCCTCTATCTGACGAAGGAGGTTTTGCCTCTCTTGAAAGCTGATACCGCCAGGATCTTGTTGGTCTTTAAGGCGCTACTGAACTCTAATCTTGTTCTTGGTGCTGTTTATTTATGCATTGCAAATGCTCTGGGATGCATACTGGGACCTGGATTGTGTAAATCACTCAATGGGGGCGGGGGGGGGGGGGAGCAGCAGCTGGAGTGCTAGAATGCCTTATCTCTGTGCAAGAAAGATCCAGGTTGTTGGTCTGAAGCAGTAGAACAAAGTTGGAGTCCAGTGGGGCACCTTTAAGACCAACAAAAGTTTATTCAAGGGATGAGCTTTCGTGTGCAAGGCACACTTTTTCAAATACGTTGGTATGGTAGATGAGGTTCTAAACTTATAGACAGGGATTTAACTGCAAATTATCATGTAACATGATGCTATTTCGACATATTTATTGCTTTACGACTGTTGACCTTATAACCTGTTGTGTACTAAGACCACGGTCGCCTGGTCTCTCGTAATGGCGACCGCCACATGGGCAGCGCACATGGTCAGAATCTACCTGAGCTTCGGCCAGGTAGAACAATAGCCAGTTGGATCCTGAGTGACCACCAATTACGAGCCTAGGTGTCCCGCTGGGGGACCTATGAACTGCAACCACGGACTTAAGGACCTGGGGGCGAGGTCGGGGCATTGTCTCCGGCCGGCATAAAAGAGGGCTCTGAGCCCAGGGTTTCTCATGTTCCATCTGACCCTCAATAAAGAGCATTGCTATGAAATCACTACCACTCGCCTCCCGACTCCAATACTTTCCATAACCTTAACTTGTTATTTAGTTTTTCACTTTGCATAACTTAGACATCATCATGTTACATGTTAATTTGCTGTTAAATCCCCGTCTATAAGTTTCGAACCTCATCTACCTTTCCAATGTATTTGAAAAAGTGTGTTTTGCACACGAAAGCTCATCCCTTGAATAAACTTTTGTTGGTCTTAAAGGTGCCACTGGACTCCAAATCTGTGCAAAAACGTTATTTTACATACCTTTTCAGTCTCTAGTTCTCCGATTTGTCTTATCTATCCATATATGCCTTCTGGAATGTTTTTAAATGAGCGGAGTGCTATAATTCTTGTTTGTGGATGTTGCAAACTCGCTGGGTATGTTAGACTGAGACAGAGGCAGCCCCATGCTAACCCAGGCTGTTTCACAAATTAGAACCCAGGTCTCTCGTGCTAGGACCCCTCAGCATCTGTCCTGCACTCGGCACCCCTTTGCACCATTAATCAGGTTTAAGCGGCCTTGCCTTCGGATCCTCAGCTGACCCCTGGGCCTTACGCTTGTTCTTGCTTTCCTGCCACCTGAAGTGCCAAATGCAAATGGCCAGTCTGGTCTTGACATTCCCATAGCAACCCCATCCCCAATTTTGGAGTAGGACCTCACCCACAGCGCTGCCTGACAAGCAGGATTTGCTCAGAGACTTCTGAAAAGGTCAGTCACAAAAAAAAGACGCTCTCCCCCCACTCCTCCACCTCCCATGTTTCTGATGACTGAACAAAGGCCCGGCGTGACACTGAGGCTGCACGGGTGGTAGGGACGCTATCCAGTCTTATAAGGTCGGGAGGTTTTGTGAGTGAAAAGGGAAGTTAAAAGAAATAACATTCAGCAGTTGTGCTTGGTGTGAGAAGAGGGTGGCCAGTCTCCGCCTGAGGATCACGTAGGAAGAAAGTTGATGAGGATTCTTAAAGGTAAAGATTGAACCGGGTCGGTCGGGTCAACTCTGTGAGGAAGCAGGACTCTTTTGAGGCAGCTGCTTCTCCCAGGGACGGTGGGGCCCTGTGGCTAAGGGCCGCAGGGGGGAGGGGTACGGACTAGCAGAGGGAGTTGACCCTGGAGTCGCTTCCACTGGTGTGAGGGAGCCTGCAGCTGTTGTCCTCTGGACAGAGTGGGCCCTGGAGCACAGCCAGGGCCTCTGACAGCACCACAGGCAGTTCTCCCTTGAACTTGCCCCCAAAGCAGGGTTGCCAGCCTCCAGGCGGTAAGAATCCCAAACAGGAGAGATGCACGGAAGGGAGTAAGTAATGCAAAAGATACAAAAGATCAAACCGTGCATAAATAACGAAAAATATATTCAACAGTCAATGAGTATAATAAACTAAACCTATTTACACACAGCAGTTTATCAAAATTACAGTATAATAAGACAGAAATGCAAAAGTACACAGTCCAGACACAGCCCTGTTGCTCCACTTTCAGAAATAGTCCCAAGTCAGATTCCTCAAAAAGTGAAAAGTCCAAATATAGATGTTTATAATTTATAATGCCAGTTTGGTGTAGTGGTTAGGAGCGCGGACTCTGATCTGGAAGAGCCGGGTTTGATTCCCCACTCCTCTTCCACATGCAGCTGTTGGTGTGCCCTTGGGTCAGTCATAAGTTTTTTCAGAGCTGTTCTCTCAAGGGCAGTGTCAAGTACTGAGTTCTCGGTGGCATTGACGAGGATGAAGTGGGTGTAGTGATTAGCTCAAGTTTATTAAGTCTGAACAAGCATGGCTTAACTGGCCAAAAGGCCAACATATATACGCACCCCGGGACACACCCCTAGTCCCACCCATAGTCCTATTGAGGGGTTTGAATTTCCCGCCTGGATCTCATTGGCGGGCTGCGTGAATCTTAGGATCCTTGGCCCCTATTGTTCTCTGGGCCAAGCTCAGGCTACTCTTGTTGGCGCCATATGGCTGTCAGCGGACACAACAGGCAGTTCTCAGGAGAACTCTCTCAGCCCCGCGTACCTCACGGGGTGTCTGTTGTGGGGAGGGGAAGAGAAAGGAGATTGTAAGCCACTCTGAATGAAGGGCAGAGCATAAATCCAATCTCCTCCCCCCTTTGCCTCTATGTATTTTTATGCCTCTGGCAAGATCTCTGGAGAGATGGGATGGAAGTATTCTAAATAAGAAACCAAGAGCAAAGAGCAGGGGTGGCCTCACCATTAAATACACATGAAGCCACCTTCTGCTGACTCAGCCCCTTGGGGTCCCTCAAGATCAGCACTGTCTTCTCGGACTGGCAGCAGCTCTCCAGGGTCTCCAGAGGTCTTCCACATCCCCTTTCACCTGGAGAGGCTGCCAGGGATTGAACCTGGGACCTCCTGCGTGCAAAGCAGCAGCTCTTCGACTGAGCCACAGTCCTCCCCTGCAGAGGGAAGTAATGGCAGCGGGCCATCTCAGCAGACAGATTTTGGATTTTTATTTTTTTGCCCTCAAGTCACAGCCAATTTATGGGGCCCCCCCAAGGCAAGAGACGTTCAGAAGTGGTCTGCTATTGCCTACCCTACACTCTGGACCCCCTTGGTGGTTTCCCATCCAACTGTCAGTTGCTGAAAGGATCACATTTCTCCTCATGGGGAGATGGGTTTTCTTCCTGAGACACCAAAAGGCCCTGGGCTGTTTCTGACAGAAAGGGTATAGCAACTAACTGCTCACATAACAGTAATTCTCTCCTCACAATAGGGGGTTCCATGGTGAAGGTAAAGGTTTCCCTTGCTTGAAAGCCAGTCAAATCCAACTCTAGGGTCGGTCATGTGGCCGGCATGACTAGACGCCAAGGCTCACGGAACGCTGTTCCCTTCCCACCGAAGCGGTACCTATTTATCTACTTGCAATTTCTTGCTTTCGAACTGCTAGGTTGGCAGGAGCTGGGGCCAGAGACGGGAGCTCACTCCGTCACACGGCACTCGGGTCTTGAACTGCTGAGCTACTGATCTTCCGGTCTGTAGCTCAGCATCTTAACCACTGAGTCACCGCAGCCCCTTTCCCCCCCCCCCATGGTTCCATGGTACTGCAAGCCAATTCTGCCACATTTCGACACCAGTGGAAACCCCATTCATGATTATATATCTTTTGATTAGATTTCTACCCCAGGAGCTCTTAGAGTGGCCTCCAGCCATTTCCCCACTTCTGGACCCGGAAGGCTCGCAGTCTTCAGGGCGAAACACAGAGCGGAAAGCATCGCAGGGTGGTAACTACAAAGAGCCCTTCTCAAATGCTGCTCTAGTTCCCAGTTTCCTAGGGGGGCATGGATCTGGACGACGACGCAAAATGGCTGGAGTGGGTAGCCGAGCAGTTTGAGGCCATCGCTGGGGAAGATCAAGAGATCGACTTGGAAGAATTCAAAACTGCTCTCAAGGTGAAGGAGGCAAGTTTCACTGGTGGGGGAGGAAGCCAGCCTGGGGAGGGGGCCGGTGCATCGGTGCACCCGTGCAAGAGAAGGCAACTGAGGGGCTCCGCTGGTTGCGCCTGTACTTCTTTGCAGGCACTCCCTAGAGATGAAATTGAGGGTGCCGAGTGGTCAGAGGAGGTGGCTGAGAAATGGAGGGGGCCCAAGGAGAAAAAGCAGCTGGGGAGGGAGGGAAGGGGAGAGGTGGACCTTCATTGGGAAGGGGTGGATTAGGGGTGGATTGAAATGTCAGGGTGGCCAAGAGGCGAGTGGAGCTGAGTGGCATCTACAGCGCTACGGGGAGCTGACGGGCGAGCCCCTTCTGGAGCTCGGCTTGGCTCAGTCCTTCTGGGCAGAAGCCCACCAGGCACCTATTCCCCACCCACCCCCCGAGCTGCAAAAGCAAGGGAGCTCTGGGTAGGATTGCCAACCTCCAGGTAACACCTGGAGATCTCCCACTATTACAACTGATCTCCAGATGACCAAAATCAATTCCTCTGGAGAAAGTGGCTGCTTTGGAGGGTGGACTCTGTGGCACTGTACCTTGCTGAGGTCCCTCCCCTCCCCAAACCTTGCCCTCCCCAGCCCCCCCCCCCCAAATATCCAGGTATTTCTCAACCCAGAGCTGGCAACCCTAGCTCTGGGTGTCAGAGGGACCATGAGCCGCAGGCAACCCCACAAGGAAGTGTGTATGGGTGGAGGGGACAGGCTGTCATGTCTTGATTTGAATCCAGCCGTGTAAGAATTTAGCCCCTTCCTTTCCTACTGGCCTTTATGGAAGCAAGGCCGGTGAAAGTACAGAGCGATGAGAATGTCGAGATCTGGCTTCCAGCACCCTCTCTGTTGACACTGACAACATTTCCCCCATCTTCCTCTAGTCCTTTTTCGCGGAGCGGTTCTTTGCTCTGTTTGACGCCGACGGAAGCGGCACGATCACTTTGGATGAACTCCTGGAGGCCTTGAAACTGCTGATCCATGGGAGTGAAACAGACAAACTCCGGTTCCTCTTTCAGGTTTACGACGTGGATGGTACACTTCCGAACTGCATGTCTCCTTCCTTTGTATTTTACCCAGGCAAGATTTTATTTTGCAGAGCCTTTTCCTTGTGCCCCTCGTGGCCCTCTGAGCTTTGGGCTGTTGCCATCTTGTGCCTCCAGCCACTGTGCGGGGCAGGCAGAAATTCAGGAGGTGCAGTTTTCAGATCTCTGCAGAATCTCATTTTGGCTGTCGTGTCAGTGTCCCACTTGGCTGCAGTTCATGGTGTCTTCGTAAATGGGATAGAGTCCTGATACGGTAGAGATTTCAGCCTAAAGCAGCAGCTTAGACACTTTCCTTCCCCATAGAAGCCCTACAGCTGTCAGCAGTGTTCCCTCTAAGCTGAGTTAGTGTGAGCTAGCTCACAGTTTTTTAACCTCCGGCTCACACATTTGTCTTCGCTCGGGAAGGCTGGCTCCAGAGCCAACTGATTTATGCAGCAGCCAAATCACTGGCTTACCGCTTTAATGCCCAGTAGCTCAAAAAGTAGAATTTTTGCTCACAAGACTCCACAGCTTAGAGGGAGCATTGGCTGTCAGCGTTTGGCATCTTGGGCTCTGCTCCCCGTACAGCTGTGGATCGGCTTTTCCCAAAGAGATTAACATCTTTAAATCTACTGGGAAAAGGCAGCCTTCCAGTTTCATTCAGAGTCTTTGTGGAAATGTGTTTGTGTGCCCATTGACTGGCATAGAAAGAATGGATGGAAACTGGCAACTAGTGTGATCTGGACGGCCCAGACTAGCCTGGTCTCGTTAGATCTCGGAAGCTAAGCAGGATCGGCCGATCTGTCCATGTTGATTCGTAATTCTGTAACCTTTTGGCTGGACTGCTGTAAAACTCTACACGGGGCTGCTCTTGAAGAGAGTCTGGAAGCTTCAGTTAGTGCAAAATGTAGCTGTTGGAAAGTGTGCGTGTGTGAACACTGAGGCAATATTGAAGGAGCTTCACCTGTTTGCTTTTGAGCTCAGTTCGAAGTGCTGGTTCTTGCCCTTAAAAACCATTCATGATCTGGAGCCTCTTTGGTACCCAGGGATGATCTCCTCCCACGTGAGCCCATGTGACGCCTCCCGGTGATCCCTTTGATTTGCCAGATATATCCTGTTGCAGCAAGGAGCTGCCCTCCCCTTGCCTTTTCCAGTGGGGCATTCGCTCTGTGGAACAATCTTCCAGAGGAGTCTCAGAAGACCCTGTCTCTGGTTCATCTTGTCTGTTCACGTAGGGCTGTTCCAAAAAGGATTTGCCATCTTTCAGTTGGGGGTTGGGGTTGGGTTAATTTGACTGCAGAGTCCAAGAGTAGGAAGGGGCTTGATAGACCATCCATTCTGATTTCTTGCTGACTGCAGGAAATCTAAAGCTTTTAGAGCACCCCCAACAGACAGCTATCTAACCTTTGCCTGAAGCTGTGGTGGAAAGTGCCATCAAATTGCAGTCAACTCACAGCCATAAGATTTTCAAGGCAAGAAATGAGCAGCGGTGGTTTGCCATTGGCTGCCTCTGCATAGTGACCCTGGGCTTCCTTGGGGGTCTCCCAAAAAAAGAGGGGGGGGGAATCTAAACCAACAAAGCACAAACCTCCAAAGGAAGTTTAGAAAAATGATAGAGGGCCAAAAGTTAAAAACATCGGTTAAGTGTGTAAGCCAGCAAGGCATATTATATGCTCTTATGAACTTTAAAATCATAAGTTTGACTTTTGGGGTTGGTTCTCTGCCTAAGGCAAAAGCACTCTCTATTGCTATGAGAGGCTCCAGCCCACAGCGGGAGACTTCCTTCAGAGTTCACACTTGCATGAAGAGCAAAAATACATTTCAAAGAGCTCTCACATCTACTTCACATGCATCCACCATCAAGGAAGCCAAGACTCCATTTCAAAGAGTCCTTTTCTCCTTTACGCTGGCCCCTTCACACCTGCCCCCAACGGTTCCAGTAAGAGATTAGGTTGCCCAGCAACTAATCGTCGTCCATCAAGTGACCTGGCCGAAACCATAACGAGACCAGAGATTGGCGCCAAGAAGACCGACCAGATGGCCCAGGTGTTAGATCCTGATTAACACCTAGATTTGCAATATTGTCCACTCCTTCCTGCCCCCTCCTCGCTATGACACTGACCAATAGAAAGACTAGAAATGACGGACAACCTTGTGGGTGTGACAATGGGATGTGGTCAGCGCAGCCCGCCCAAATGCCACCTGATAAAAGATCTTGCACAACAGAAACAGCTAGCTAGCCTGTCCTCTTCGACCCCTATCTTCTTACCAACCTCTCATGTCCAGCTTCCTGTACCCAACACCTTGCCTCCATCTTTAATCCCTGGTTTGTGCAGCCAGGACTGGAGCTTGTATCTGCAGGTTCAGATATCATTCCCCCTATTTTTCCATTCATCCCTCCTCAATCTTCTCGTGGAAGTGATTCACCCACTCTCAAGACAGGTAATGTAACTCCCCCTCAACGATACTCCTGCTCATGCAACGGTGCTATTTTCTGTCTGATTTCCTTAGATCTTGTGTGTATGTGGTTTTATAATCATTCCTTGTATGCTTGAACAACATCTTCCAGTAAACATCATTTTAAGGAAACCACTCTGCCTCCACGCCTATTTACTGAGAACTCCTGGAAGGGGCGGGACCTTGGTATAGTTGGCAAGAACCTGTTATTACGTAAATTAAAGCAATTCGGCTAACAAGTGTACAAAAAGAGTGTTACAAGGGCATATAGAAACCTAGCAGGGGCCCAAGCCAAGCCTCATAAAATGTTCCTGGGTGGTCTCCCATCCAAGTACTAATGAAGGCCAACCCGGCTTAGCTTCCAAAACCTGATAATTGAGCTAGCCGGGATCATCCAGTCCAGGGCTTTGCTTGATGACCTCCTTCTGCTTTAATAATTGGTTTGTTTCTATTGTCACCTGGTGTCTATTGACAACTGGTGTTTCTATTGTCACCTGGTGTCTATTGACAACTGGTGTTTCTATTGTCACCTGGTGTCTATTGACAACTGGTGACAAATAATTGGTTTGTTTCTATTGTCACCTGGTGTTCCTCTGAATGTAGGAGAGGGTAGGACTGAGATGTTTAGATTAATGAAATGGACCCCTGAGAACAAGTCTGAGTTCTTTCCCCAGTCCTACACTTCCATTTTTTCCTCTGCTTCCTATACAATCGGTGCACCCTTTGCAGACCAGTTTGTTGGCCAGTGCAGTGGTTAAGTTAACCAACAACAGGTGGGCCTCAAGTGTGTCCTCTTGCCTTTAATTCCCTCCATGTCGACTGCAGATCCTCTTCCCTTTCAGGCAGTGGGTCCATTGACTGTGGTGAGCTGCGCACTGTCTTAAAATCCTGCCTGAAAGAGAGTTCAATATCTTTGCCAGAGGAGAAGCTGGATGACCTCACCAGGACCCTTTTTGAATCGGCCGACGCTGACAACAGCGGATCCATCACCTTTGAAGAGCTGAGAAGGGAACTGGAACAGTTCCCAGAGGTCATGGAGAACTTAACGATCAGGTATTTCCTCTAGAGCACCTTCATGCTTTCCACATCCTGCAACCTCATTTCCCTCCTGAGAGTATGATCCTACTGAGAAGTTAGATCCAGGTGGGCAGCCGTCTTGGTCTGAAGCAGCAGAACAAAGTCTGAGTCCAGTGGCACCTTCATGTCCAACAAAGGTTTATTCAAGGTGTGAGCTTTTGTGTGCAGGCGCACTTCTTCAGATGCAGCACCTGTTTTTCCAGCTGCTGCTTAAAGACTCACCGCCTCCCTTGGTAGCTTGCTGTGTGTGTGCCATAGAAGAGATGCCTTTTCACCACATCTGTGGCCTTCTGTGTCCACCCCATATTGCCGTGGGCCATCCAGTGGCAGAAAAGCAGCCCCTAGATATTTCATGCTCTCCTCTCTTGTAGCGCTGCAAACTGGCTGAAGCCCCCCCGAGCTCCGAGGAAGAGTGGCAGGTCGCGCTACCTGAGCCCGGCCTATTGGCAGAACAACAGGAGCAATCTCTTTTTCCTGGGCGGCTACGGGTGTGTGAACATCCTCCTCTTTGCCTGTGCAGCGCTAAGGCACGCTGGCGCTGGTGTCTGGATGATGCTAGCCAGAGGCTGTGGGCAGTGCCTGAACTTCAACTGCATGTTCATAGTGGTGAGTGTAACAGTGCATCCAGCATGTATCAATGCCTCAGAATAGAGATGGTGCCTCGTGAGTGGGTGCAAAGGCACAGAACCGTTCTCAATCAAAAGGAATGCACATCATCCTGCCATGTGCTTCCTTGCGCTTTCTTAAGGTGTGTCCCACTAGGTCTCCACGTGGGTGGTTAGGAAAGCTGTGGCTCAGTAGTAGAGCATCTGTTTGGCATTCAAAAGGTCCCAGATTCAATCCCCTGGCAGGAGGGGATGTGAAAGATCTCTTTGCCTGAAAAGAAGAGAAGAGATTAGATTTATACCCCACCCTTTACTACCCAAAGGAGTCTCAGAGCGGCTTACAAACTCCTTTCCCTTCCCCTCCCCACAACAGACACCCTGTGAGGTAGGTGGGGCTGAGGGAGCTCTTTCAAGAACTGCTCTTGAGAGAACAGCTCTGAGAGAACATGTGACTGATGCAAGGTCGCACCAGCTGGCTGCATGTGGTGGAGTGGGGAATCAAACCCGGTTCTCCCAGGTTGGAGTCCGTGCTCCTAATCACTACACCAAACCAGGAGATCTGCACTAGTCCAAAGAGACCATGCTGATTTCGATGGGGCAGTAGAAGGCAGTTTCTTGTATTCAAAGAGTGTTGCAGCAGAAAAAGTGGCTACGAATGTTTCAAGTCGCCCAGCCTTGTTTTGGATGCTGGACTTTCACAAGCAAGGCGAGATGCTGGTGCCCATAAACACCATGCCATGCCACCCCCCCACCCCCCACCCCCCCGCAATGTTTGTTTCTCTTTTTTAAATTTATTTTCATTTTCTAAGAGTTACAAGTACCTTAAAAGACATTCATATATCATTTATAACAAAGAAAATCAACTCCATTACACTTAGCTCTGAATCATGTCTTTACATGTATTACACTTTTCCGTATCTAAGGCAGAGCCCCTACAAGCCGCTGACTCAAGACTTAAGTTACATGTACATATATTATTTCGAGTCTATTTTTTCTTGTTACGATCTAGCCATACATAGAATATATTCCATCTTTTTATAAATGTTTCAAGATCTTTCCCCTGTAGTAATAGATTCAATCTGTCCATTTCAGCCACTTCTAGTAATCTTTGTATTAACTCCTCCCTTGAGGGTAACATTTCCCCTTTCCAATTCTTAGCCACCAATATTCTAGCCACCATTAGTATATAAACTATAAGGTATCTCTTTTCTTTATCATAATCTTCTATGAGCATATTTAGTAGAAAAACTTCTGAAGTAAATTGTGTCCTTATACCTGTAATTTCATGTATCATTTCGTATATTTCCTGCCAATACTTTTGGATTTTTTTACATTCCCACCATACATGATAGTGCATTCCCACTTTATTCTTGCATTTCCAACAAATGTTAGATGCATTTTTATAACATTTCGCAATTTTAGCTGGTGTCTAGTGCCATCTATGGAACATCTTCAAAATATTTTCTTTATATGGTACTGCTCTCATGAACTTTAAGGTTTTCCAAGTTCCAGTCCAGTGATCTATCTCGATGCTATGACCAAAGTCTTTCATCCATAGAATCATAGTTGCCTTAACCTGTTCATCCAACGGGTACTCTTCTAATAACAGGTTATACAGTTTCTGTATCAACATCACTCGAGGATAATCATATTTTATCTAATTCATTCTGTCCTTTCTGGAACCCAGCTTTACGATCCTTATTAAACCTTGATTTAATTTGCATTTTTTCCCACCAGGTCAGATTTAAGTTTTCCCAAATACAATTTTCTTCTGGTTTCAGTTTGTTATTTTTATCTAGTAAAGTTTCATATGTTATTAGTTTCAATTTGGCTATCAATGAAAGTATGGTTACTGCCTCTATAAGTAAGACCCATTTTGGAATCTTATCGTAATACCTTATTTTTTATCAAACTCCATATTTTCATTAGGGCTCCCCTTATCATATGTTCGTTAAATATCAAATGTATTTTTTCTTTCTCATAATAAATATAAGCATGCCATCTCATTGGTAAATTATATCCCTCCAATTTTAATAATCTTGTATTTTCTAATGTGATCCATTCCCTTATCCACACTAACGCAGCAGCTCTATAGTAGAGCACCGAATTGGGAAAACTAAATCCACCTCTTTCTTTTTTCTCTTGTAATATTTTCAGTCTAATTCTAGGTCTTTTGTTGTTCCAAATTGAAGGACTTGTACACGAGACGTGAGTCTGAAGGGGAAAACTCAAGTCTGTCCCTGGCAGTGAGCAGTTTATTTTTAAACATACACAGACTTACACGCCACGCCCTTAGGTTGCTGCGTCAGCATTCAGTAGACAGGGTCAACATGGAATCAACATGAGGGATGAGGAGAGAATGAGACAACTGTCTCAGGAGCCTGCTGTTTGCAGAAGGAATTATCAGCCTTAATGGGGCAACGCTCATTGTGTAGCAGGGAGGGTGGAATCCACATGAATGGGAGACATCTGTCTCGAGAGTATACTATTTGCAGAAGGGTTTATACAATGCTCATTGTGTAGCAGGGAGGGAGGAGAAGCATGGACTGTGACCTGGCTAGCATCCCAGTCTCAGATCTTCCCTACATCAAATAAATTTACTGCAAATTCTACCCAATTCATCTATATATTTCATATTTCTTAATATTGGTAAATTTTGTATAACAAAAAGATTCTAGGTAAAATATTCATTTTAACCACAGAATTTTTCCCCATAAAAGAGAGTTTCAAATTATTCCGTCTTATTATATCTTTTTGAATATCTTTAATCAGTTTACTATAGTTATCCTTGACAAGTGTCATATTTCTGTCAGAAACTGTTATTCCTAAGTATTTGACTTTCTTTACCACCTCTATATTTACAGTTTTTTGAAATTTTTCTATCTGTTTTGATGTTCAGTTTTTGGTAATCATGGGTGTCTTGATAATTTACTTTCAAGCCTGCTGTTAGGCCATACTCATGTATTGACTCTATCAAGTGTGTAGCCGAATTAACTGGGTCTTCCACAATAAACACAAAATCATCCACGAATACTAATAATTTATATTCTTCTTCCTGGATTTTCAAACCTTTTATCATCGCATTATTTCTTATCTGATCATTCAAAGATTCTAATATAAAAATAAATAATAGTGGGGAAAGTGGGCAACCCTGTCTTGTCCCTTTTTGGATTTCTGTATCTTGGGTTAGTTCACCAGTCACCATAATCTTGGCATACTGTTTCTTATATATAGTTCTTATAATTGACAGGAATCTAGAGCCACATCTCCACATCTCTCACTTATGTAACAGAAAACTCCAGCTTACATTATCAAACGCCTTCTCAGCATCAAGAAATATTAATGCAATTGTTTACCTGGATGGGAATCATAGTATTCTAAAACATTTATTATTGACCTTATATTGCTTTTCAGCTGTCTTTTGGAAGAAACCCTACCTGATCTTGATGTATGACCTGAGTAAGCACCTTTTCATTCTTGTAGCAACTATTGCTGCAAAAATCTTGTGATCAGAGTTCAATAATGATATTGGTCTATAGTTTTTGATGTCTTCTTCCCGGGTATTTGGTTTATGTATTAATGAGATTAATGCCTGTTTCCATGTTTCTGAGATTTCTTCTGTCATTGTCATTTCTTGGAAAAGATTCTTCAAGGGTATCATTATATGGTATTCTAGTTTTTGATATAATTCAATGGGTATACCATTTGGTCCTGGTGTTTTATTCTTCTTTTGTTTTCTTATTGCCTCCACTACCTCACTAACTGAGATAGGATCGTTCAATATCTTATATTGATTTTCATTAAACTGTTTCTCATATTTATTTAAATATGCTGTTACCAACTGCTCCTTCTGTTCTTGCGTATATAATTTTTTGTAAAATGTTTCTATTATTTTCTTAATATCTTGTATATTACTTTTCTCTTTACCTTTTTCATCTCTCAAATTATTAATTGTTTTCTTTTTTCTTTCTTTTCTTAATTTATATGCAAGCCATCTTGTGGGTTTGTTAGCATTCTCAAAGTAATACTGTTTCAAATATTCTATTTTTCTTGCAATTTCATATGCTAACAATAAATTCATTTGATGTTGTAATAATTTCAGCTTTAATCTTGTTTCCTTTTCTCCTGTCTCACACCTCTCTTTATGTTTCTCTTCTGCCTTTTTGATTTGAGCTACCAACTCTTCATATTGTTTTGCCTTCTGTTTCTTTTTCCATGCACCTTGATTGATAGATCAACCTCTTATATATGCTTTAAATGCATCCCAAACGGTTCTCATAGGCATATCTTTTTGTATATTTCTTTTAAAATATTCCTCAGTTTCTACTTCCATTTTTTTCATAAACTCCTGGTCCTTTAGTATATTTTTTATCTAAAATCCATCTTGTTCTTTTGATTCCCATCTGTAAAGTTAACGTTATCGGGCTGTGATCTGCGAATGTGTTTGGCAGCATATTGCTTTCTATAATGTCTCTTATTAAAGATGATGAGGACCAAATCATATCTAACCTTGACCACGCGTTATGTCTGGCTGAATAATAAGTGAAATCTTGTTTCCTTTTTTTATATATATACTGTTTATTTATGGATTTTTACAACTTTGTCACAACAGAAAAAACATTCATACAATACATACAGTTGAGTCTTTCATTAATTTTCAATCCAATTATAAAACACTGACCAGATTTTCCAAAAAGAAGTTTTATCTTTTCCTTTGATTATGTGACTTAATTTATCCATTTCTGCCAGTTCCAGCAATTTATCTACCAGTTCATTCATTTGGGGTACTTTGTCACTTTTCCATAGCTTTGCCCAGCAAATTCTGGCTGCGGTCAGAATATATATAATCAAAACCATTTTACCTCTGGTTAATCCCTCTAGAATCAAATTTAATAAAAAAGACTCCGGAGCTAACAATAAGTTTACTCCTGTAATTTCCAAAATTAAAGTCTGAATAAAACGCCAAAAGAATTGTGCTTTCTTACACTGCCACCACCTCATGTGAAAATATGTCCCCACCTTTCTACCACATTTCCAGCAAAGATTAGAGACACCTTTATAGCATTTTGCCATCCTCCCCGGAGTCCAGTGCCATCAATAAAATATCTTATACACATTTTCTTTAAATGGTATAGCACGCATGAATTTTACTGTCTTCCATATTTTACTCCACTCATCTGTTTCCAACGAATAACCAAAGTCTTGCATCCACAGAATCATAGTCTTTTTGATCATCTCATCATACATCTCCTCTGTCAACAAGAATTTATACAACTTTTTAATACTTTTATCATTTGACATTAACCATATTTTGTCAAGTTCATTTTTAGTCATAAAATCCCATTTTACTATCTATATCATATCTAGATTGCGATTGAATTTTCTCCCACCATGAAAGTTTAATATTGTATTTATTTCTCAGATTTTCCTCAGGTCTCAAATTATTTCTATTATCCAATAAAACTTCATAACTTGCCTTATTAGAATAATTGATTAATGATGGTCTAATAAATGCCGGTTCTGGGCTGCTCGACTGCAGACGTGTCTGAGCTTATGCTCTGGTTACACCTGCAAAAACCTTCTTTTTTCCAGGCTAAAAAAACACCTCACCTCTTCTTGTAGGGATAGAGGTGGTAAAGAGCTTGCACACAGTGGGTTTGGGTGGCGACCCCCCCCCCCACACACACACACTGGTTTTTGTTTTTTGTGCGCTCCAAGACAGAAAACTGCAAGGGGGCCCAACGCTTTTTTACTGGATCAAGAGGAACCTATAGGGAACCGAGGGAGTCTACAGAATATAAGACACAACGGCTTTAGTGAGTGGAGAGAAAGTTAAGTCTAAAATGAGGACATAAAAAGAATTCTTAAGTATGGTTGGTTTGGATAAGGGGTAAAATGAACTAAGTGGGAGTATAGTGTTAAACGCCCCAGTCATTTGGAGTGCGGGCCTGTTCCCTTTAGTTAGCGGCTAGCAAAATAAAGCTATCTTATATAAAGAAGGGCTAGAAGCTAGAAATAAGAGTGGCTTTACCTTTGTTGGTCGGAACCGGTATGCTGCAGTAATTTTTTTCTTCTGTTTCTTTTCTTTCTTTGGTGTCGCCTTGAGTTTGCGTTCGTCTGCTTCTTTAAGAGCACCATCTTGAGAGCTCGCAAAGCTGCTGATTCACAGAGGTGGGATTAAGGATGGCAGATGGAGAGCGACAAAGCAGGAGGTGTACGGTGGCTGAGTAGTCCAAGAAGGGGTGAAATGAGTCAGCAGGATTATGTCATTGGTGTGGGAGCCTTGTGGAAGCAACGGAGAAAGTGGTGTTGGAGGGGAGTGAACCAGTGTGGAGATCGGTGAAGCAGAGGAAAGAAGAGAAGAGGTGTAAATAGAGGATGTTTTTACTGAGTCTTTTTATTGAAATATTAAGCTGAGGACTTAAGAGTTCAGAGTTAACAGATAAAGGAGGGGGAGGGTTACTAATTGGAATAATTTCTGTACAATCTTGTTCTGAAGAGTATTGTGTGGATTATTTAAAGTGTATGGCCACTGGTGGTGGTGAGGGGTATAAGAAATCCTCTCTACCATCCCCGGGACAAATTAGAGCCATAAGTCAATTAAAAGCACCTGCTGCTAATATTTCTCAATTATCTTTAAAAGACTTGAAGGCTATGATAGAGGAAAGCGTACCAACAGTAATTAAGACAACAGTGGAAAACACCTTGCCAGTACTCATTAAGAAGGAAATGGAGCCAATTCACTCTTTTCAGACACAAATGCAAGACTTAACTAATCAAATCAAAACAGATAATGAGGAAATCAAGAAACAAATCTTAGAGAATAAACAAGAAATACAGAAAATTGCAACTGGGAATGTTAAAATTAAGAATAGGATAATGGATTTAGAATTAGATGTACAAGAACTAAAGGCAAAAAATGACAGAATAGAGGAGACATTTATTGGTCTGGAAATGGATAAAGCTGCAATGATATTAAGGTGTCAAAATATACCAGAAAATTTGACTAATAATCTGAAGGAAGAATTATCAGAAAATACAGTGGAGCAGTTTGGAATTGGTACTAAAGAAGAAATTGCATCTGAAATTGAGGCTATTTATAGGAAAAACTCTGCATATGCGAGAAAATATAATATACCACGGGAGGTTCATATAAAATTTTATAAGAAAGATATAAAAGAAAAATTTTTGAGAACGGCAAGCGATAACACGATGACCATACAGGGAGATGAAATCACGTTTTTCAAGGAGATACTTTGGAGGGTTAGAGAAAGGAGAAGAACTTATCAAGTCCTAACAGACCTTCTCAGAACAAAAGGAATCACTTATAAATGGCTCTTACCAAAAGGATTGTTATTTGAATATTTAGGAAGAAGACAGTGAATTGATTCAATATTTAAACTAGATATTTTTTTGGAAATGCATGGTCAAGATTTAGGTTGGCAAAAAGAGGAAGAACAGGAGAAGGAGGCAGAAGGGACAGAACAGGAAGAGGAGAGAGGAAGAGAAACGACCAAGGGCCAAAAAGCAGAGACAAAAAAGGGTAAAAGAAAGTAAGACATAACGACCTCACAGATGCTGATAAGATTTCAGTATAGAAGTAGATCTAAAGAAGATAAAACCAAAAATGGATCGCACTAAAAAGTTTAATATTTTATCAATTAATGTGAACGGACTTAATAGCCCTCAAAAAAGAAAGAGAATTATTCATCAGATTATCAAGTTAAAACCAGATGTAACATGTCTCCAGGAAACTCATATTAAAAAAGAACACTCTAAATATTTAAATGCTAAAAAATTAGGTCATTTATTTGTAGCCTCAGATATAAAGAAGAGAGGTATAGCAATATATGCTAAGGAATATCTGCACCCTAAATTGTTTTATGCAGCTGAAGATGAGAGAATTGTAGCCATAACTATAATTAGACAAGGTATTGAATTTTTGATAATCAATATTTATGCACCAAATCAAAAACAAGAAATTTTTTATAAAGAATTGGCAAAAGTGATGGCAATTAAAGAATTTAAAAACACTTGTATCAGAGGTGACTATAATGCAGTGTTTGATCTGGTTTGTGATAGAGAAAGTCAGAGAAAAACAAAAAGACATGGTATGGTGTTACCAAAAAGTTTTTTTGAAAATAGCAGATGAATATAACCTGGTAGATGCATGGAGGACCAGGAATATAGGAAAGAAGGACTTTACCTATTTTTCGGCAAGACACGGTTCCTGGTCCAGAATAGATATGGTTTGGCTAATGCTACCAATGTTGGAGGGGCTATTAGAAGTGGATATACTAGCTAGCACTTTTGCTGACCACAATCCATTAATGATCACTTATAAAGAAATAAAGAAGAATGGTAGATGGATATTGAGCCTGAATTCTTTGAAAGATCAAGATTTTGTTGGGAAGACCAAAATAGAAATTCAAGAATATTTTAAAAGGAATATTCAACCCGATATTCCAATGAATATAGTATGGGACACCTTTAAAGTTTTTTTTGAGGGGAAGATTTATTAATTATCAAGCTTGGAAGAGAAAACAGAAAAAGTTGAAATATGATCAGCTATGTGGACAAATAAAAACGGAAGAGGATAAGATGAAAAAAAAAAGATGGAAGAAGAGAGTAGAATGAAATTAAGAATATTACAACATAAAATGAATTTTATTTTAATTCAGGAGATAGCAAAAAACATTGAATATATTAAACAGTACTATTTTGAAAACGCCAACAGGCCTACAAGATGGTTGTCTTACAAACTTTGAAAGGAAAGAGGAGAAAGAACGACATTAACTTTAAAAGATGATAAAGGAGAAGAGAAATATGCTGTACAGGACTTAAAAATGAAATCTTGTTTCCTGACATTTTGGGCTCTCCAAGTATCTATTAAACTATATTCTTCCGCTACCTGTAAGAAGGATCTTGGAAGCATTTTACCTTTTTCCCCCCCTCTTTCCTTGATTCTTTCTATCCATTTTAGCCTCAAATACAGCATTGTAGTCTCCCACAATACATATCTCTTCTGTTTTTTGGTTTGCAATTATTTCATGGATTTTCTTAAAAAAAAATTCCTGGTTCTGGTTGGGTGCATATATATTTAAAATTATCACATTCTTATTCATGTTTATAATTGTCACCGCAATAATCCTCCCATCTTCCGCTGAGTATACCAATTCTGGGGCGAAGCCTTCCTTCACATACATTGCTACTCCTCTCTTCTTCTTCTTATCTGCTGCTATGAAGACTTTGCCCAGCTTCTTGTTCTCTAAGTAATGTATATGGTTCTCCTTAATATGTGTTTCTTGTATACAACTTATATCCATCTGTAATTTGCCTAGTCCTCTTTCTCTTCTGAGGACTATTAAGTCCATTTACATTCACAGATAAAAGTCTAAGCCTCTTCATCACCGCTTTTTCCTTTCCCTCCCTTACCCTTTGTTTTCTGTTGATATCTTGTCAGTACTTACGAGGGGGTCACATATGTTGATTTTTCCCCTTGATATTTTTAAATCTTTTTTCTCTCTCTTTTTTTCTCTTTGGCTACTACTTATCCTCCTTCTCCTTCTCCTTCTTCTTCACTATCTTCTTCCTTCTGCCAGCCTAGATCCTCCCCAAATTTATCCAAAAAATCCTCTATTTTAAAGGTAGAATCTATCCTGTACCTTATCCCTTGAAAACTGAACAGTAGGCCCTCAGGTGTTAACTATTTAAACCAAATCTCATTCTCCTGCAGTAGGTTGGCAAGTCCCCTATATTTTTGACACTTTTCTCGAACCCTCCATGGTACTTCTTTCAATATACTGTCATGTCACTGTCATGTATATTTATTTTAGTCTTGTTTGCTTCTTTCAAGATCTTGTCTCTTGTTGCTCTTCTATTCAACTTAATATGTACTTCCCTAGGTAATTGGTTTCTTCTGGCAAATGCAGTCTTTTTCCTATGTATTTGATCTACATCCTTTTCCACTTCATCAAACGAACCTATATCTAATTGATCAGTTAAACTTTTAATTACCTCTTCTTTTAGATTCTTGTCAAGTGTTTCTGGTATATTCTGGCACCTAATCATAAGTGCTGCTTTTTCTGCTTCTAAATCTATTAAGATTTCTTCCAACTTATCTTCTTTTGTTTTAGCTTCTTGTAGTTCTTGCTCTATTTCTATAGCTCTCTCTTCTGTTTTATGTGTAGTTGCATTAATTTTTTGTATTTCCATTCTATTTTTAGCTGTCTGCTTCTTAATTTTGTCAGTTTCTGCAGAAATTTGACCGGCTAGTTCTCCCATTTTCGTATTTATTGGTTCCATACATTCCTGTATCAATGCTTTTAGATCTTTTATGTTAAGCTGTGATACACTCATTGTGCCCTGTTTTAGAAAGCCTTGAATACCTGTTTGGCCTGGAGATTTTTTTGAGCCTTTTCTTATTGCCCCTGGATTAGTGGCCATTCAATTTTATTAATTTCTTTCGTGTTTTATGTAAATCCCTTCTTCTGTCTCTGTCTTATTCTACATATATCTTTATCTCAGTTTTGTCTATTAATTAATAGACAATTAATAGCATTAATAAGCATCACCAAAATACTCTTTGCATAGGATTCCCCCTCTCCAGCAAAACCATATACAATATAATATTATAATAACCTAGTTTTACAATCAGTATTTTATGTAAAACCTCTTGGTTTACTAATATTGTTCTTTTTAGAACAAATTAGAGCCATAAGTCAATTAAAAGCACCTGCTGCTAATATTTCTCAATTATCTTTAAAAGACTTGAAGGCTATGATAGAGGAAAGCGTACCAACAGTAATTAAGACAACAGTGGAAAACACCTTGCCAGTACTCATTAAGAAGGAAATGGAGCCAATTCACTCTTTTCAGACACAAATGCAAGACTTAACTAATCAAATCAAAACAGATAATGAGGAAATCAAGAAACAAATCTTAGAGAATAAACAAGAAATACAGAAAATTGCAACTGGGAATGTTAAAATTAAGAATAGGATAATGGATTTAGAATTAGATGTACAAGAACTAAAGGCAAAAAATGACAGGATAGAGGAGACATTTATTGGTCTGGAAATGGATAAAGCTGCAATGATATTAAGGTGTCAAAATATACCAGAAAATTTGACTAATAATCTGAAGGAAGAATTATCAGAAAATACAGTGGAGCAGTTTGGAATTGGTACTAAAGAAGAAATTGCATCTGAAATTGAGGCTATTTATAGGAAAAACTCTGCATATGCGAGAAAATATAATATACCACGGGAGGTTCATATAAAATTTTATAAGAAAGATATAAAAGAAAAATTTTTGAGAACGGCAAGCGATAACACGATGACCATACAGGGAGATG
Source organism: Lepidodactylus listeri (assembly GCA_029233225.1). Lineage (NCBI taxonomy): Eukaryota > Metazoa > Chordata > Lepidosauria > Squamata > Gekkonidae > Lepidodactylus > Lepidodactylus listeri. Next base: position 3,405,512 of record JARCFY010000021.1, on the reverse strand, counting down.
AAATCACGTTTTTCAAGGAGATACTTTGGAGGGTTAGAGAAAGGAGCCTTTTGTTCTTTTGTTGCCACCACTTCTTTGAAATATTTCTTCAAGTATTTTTCCCCTTTGCCCCTCTGCTTCCAGCTTTTCCTTAGGCTCACTCTTCCTCTTGCTGCGTCTTTCACGTATCTACTCCTCTTTCTCCGTATCTCAGCCTCTCCTCCTCCGTCTTTTTCTTAGGCTCCCCTTCTCCTGCCAGCTGGCAGCTCTTCCTCTTGCTCTGTCTTTAGCTTATCTCCTCTGCTTTCTTCGTATCTCCGTTTCTCTGCCTCTCAGTCTCTCAAGAACTCAATCGCTCCAGACTGTTTTGCCACAAGTTTTCACTCCCCACGAACTATCTGAAAGAACATACAAATAAAGGTAGGAGAAGAGGTTAGCTGACTCTCGTTTTGGCTTAATGTGAACTTTAATCCCTTCTGTCCCTTTTATTTAGTTTGCTTTAAACCTTAAAGTTTTTTGTCATTGTAATGGCTGCCTTAAAGATGTATCTTTGTGTTTCTTTTCTCTATTTGCTTTCCCTGCTTTTATTCATATACCACCACCCCCAAAGGACCTGGAAATTATACTTAGCTTCAGTTGTAAGCAATGTTCCCTCTAAGTTGTGGAGTCTTGTGAGCAAAAATTCTACTTTGTTGAGCTACCGGCATTAAAGTTGTGAGCGAGCGATTTGGCTGCTGCATGAATTAGTTTGCTCTGGATCCATCCTTCCTGAGCTGAGACAAAAATATGTGAGCCGGAGGCTAAAAGACTGTGAGCTAGCTCACACTAACTCAGCTTAGATGGAACACTGGTTGTAAGTGGTGGTTTCTTTGTGATATTGCTTGTTGATTCAATTGGCTCCATTTATGTTGTTCATGTACTCAACTTGTCGGGCGTTTGTAGCAGTCCCTTCGCGCTTTTTTTTGAAATTTTTTTAATTGATTTTTTACAACTACAAAAAACTCTAAAACTACTACTCTAAGGTATACAGAGTCAGTTTCTATTCTAAGGTTAATTTCTTGCTTTTATATTTCAGAAATACTTAACTAAACAGGCTTATCTAAGCTTAATATCACAGAATTCAGACCTAAAAAGCAAGTAAAGATTAAATACATGCAGGCCTAAGCTCAAATGGGATACAATAAAATTATAAGACTTTTAAAAGCACAATAAATATTTCAGCTTATGTCCTCTTCTTTTTTTTCTTTCTTCTCTGGGGTTTCGTTGCCACAGCACCTAAAGCACTGTCAGACTCTTCTTCTTCTGAGCTTTTAGTTCCAGATATGTCTGAGCTTTCCAGTCCATAAATGCTCTCCTGATTTTCCAATGAGTCCCCTGTGGAAGCTTTATCTTTATCTTCTTTGCAATAATCCAAAAAATTTTTAGCTTTTGAGATTGAGTCAATCTTATGCTTCTTATCTTTGATGTCAAAGACCAGTCCTTCCAGGATAAGCCAGCGATACTGGATGCCTTGTGTTTGTAGATAAGTAGTCAAGTTGTTGTAGGGTTTCCTCCTCTTTCTAATATCAAATGGAATGTCTTTCGAAACTTTTATATCCGCTTCTTGAATCTTCAGGGGATTTCTGTTTGTGGCCTTGAACACCACATCTCTAGTTGATCTCTTAGAGAACCTCACCATCACCTCTCCTGGCAGATTTTTCTTCTTAACATACTCAGGATATGTCCTATAGGCCATATCCATATCACTTTGTAATTGATCTGTTTTTAAATCTGTCATTGGAGCCAAAGCCTCACTCAGCATCCTTTTGAGGTTCTCTCCTTTTTGCTCAGCAATCCCCATGAAATCTCAAAAAAAAGAACATTCCATCTGAAGTCTCAAAAGATTGTCTTTGTCTGAAATCCTTTCCTTTTCCATCCCATCCATTCTTAAATCCGTCTTTTCTGCCTTGGTCTTGACCTCTGCCAGCACTTTAGCCATCTGCTCAGATCTCGTGCTTGCATCTGTGACTTGTTTTTGTGAAGAGTCCAGTTTTTGGTTCACAGAGGTCAGCTGGTCCATCAGGGGGCACAAAGCTAATGCCAAGACTGCATTTAGGTCTATGCTAGTCTCGGACTTTGTGCCAGGAAGTGTTGACGTGGCTTTGGGAGAGGGTCTGGGTTTCCCCGCCATCTTTTCTCCCCTTCCAGCCATTCCTTTTTGTTTATATTTAAGAAAAAGTTCTCTGCAGTCTGTTAAAAGTCCCTCTTTTTTAATCTCTGCCTCTCAGCTTGATCCTTTTTGGCTTTCAGCCATGCAGCACAAGCATTCAGCACGATTCTCTAATGTGCCATTACTCTGTGCCGAGGGAAGAGAGGGGGGGATTTAAGCTTTAACCCCCCCCATCTAGATAAAATCAGAGAATCTTCTGAAAAAATGGTCACTCACAGTCTTGCCAAGTGAATCGGGTAAGTTTTCCACATTCTTACTGCCCTCCTGGCTCTGCAGCCGCCCAGGAGCGCTTCTGGATGCCCATGGGCTCCTCGGCGGCAGAACCTTCCAAGGCAAAGGGAAGCTTCGATCCCAGGGTTGCCACCCCAGGAGAGGCTATCCCACGCGCCTCAGGCAGGAGCCCCCTACAAGGGATCCTGGGGGCCCAAAACCTTTTCGGGACCCCTTCTTGCCGCCAGGACCGGGCTGCATCTCCCAGAGCTTCGGGGACACGTGCCCGCCATAGAAGCTGCCATAAACCGGAAGTCTCAGTCCCTTTGCTTTCAAGCTGACATGAAAGTAGAGGTGTAGAGTTTCTTCACTCTTCCTCCCCCTCCATGCAAAGCTTCTTGCTTTGTGTTTCCTCTTCTGTTGAACCCCTCCAAGCTGTTAAACAAAGTTCCAGAGGCTGCTATAAGGAGCAAAAAATGTGGAGCTCGAGCCTCCTGCGTCTGCTCTCGACAGTACCAGACCCCCCCCCCCCCTGCTTGTTTCGAAGGCTGGGAAGAAAGAGGCTGAGGACAGATTCCCCACACGCACATACGCACACTTACTTTGGCGTTCAGCAGTCCTCCCCTCTCCCCAGGGAGAGATAATGGGGATAGTGGCTCCCACCATTCAAGATGCTGGCTCTGACCTTTGAAACTCTTCAAGAGCCTTCATGGTATGGGGTTTACATACCTGAGATGTTCCCTTTTTTCATAGGAGTCCCACCATTGTAATGAGCGAGTTGGGCCCTGTTTTGGGCACAGCTGAGGCTTTTACGGCTGTTGTGGAATGACATCCTCCCCCACAAATGAAAGTCCAGTGTCCTTCCTCCTCTTTTACTTTATTGAGAGGATGTCTTTCATGAAATCCTTTTTGGTGCTTGAATTTTCCATGACTGTGGCCGGAATTTGATAACATCCTTTGTTCTGCGTGTGTGTGTTTTTAGTCTGTTCTAGTTGATTGCTTTGCTTTTAAACAATGCATTCAATAATCTTGTTTTTCTGTTCAAGGAATACATGATAAATAATAAACAGATGCAATGCTTTTGTCAAGCTCCGCCTCCTGCCCCGAGGGCACCCCGTGGCCGTGGTTCTCCTTTGGACGAGGGAGGTCCCGGGAGTGGGTGGGAGGAAAGTTGGAGGAACTAGGCCTCAGAAATGGCAGGGGGTGGGGTTCAATGGCACCCAGGTCGCCCTCCTGCCTCCAGGTGTGCCAACTGTTGCCCAGAGCTCTCTCTCTCTCTCTCCTTCTCAGCGGTGGCAGCCCCGGCTCTTCCTCCCCGGCCTCGTAGTTCGTTCCTCTTTTTATTCCTTTTCTCCCTCTCCCAGAACTCCCCTCGACCATTCCAGTCTCCCCCACCCTTCGCCCTGCCCCCCTTTATAGCCGGGGACGCCTCCCTCTTCCTTAACGTGAGGCCCGCCTCCCCATCAGCCCCAGGCGTCGGTAATCCAGCGCGCCGGCTCCTGCCTCTGCAGCAGGTTCCAGGGTCGCAGCGTCTTGTTTCTGGCCCGGCGGTGCGGCCGCCAGCTCCCTCGCGCAGCCGTCCGTGGTTCCTGCCGATGGTCTTCATCTGGCAGCACCGGCCGGGCCGAGCAAGCGAGGGGCTCAGTGATTAGCCTGGGCTCGGGAGGACGGTGGTTGTGGTGGGGCGTGGGTGTCTCCCCTCTCCTCTCCCGTCCCGACCCCAACGGTGGACTCCGCGGACGCTGCACCGGGAGTCGGGCGTGCCCCCTCCCACGGCGGTGCTTGCTCCGGTAAGTTGGGGAAGGGTTCCGTGGGTGGGGAAGGTCCCGGCCCTGCTGGACGGTACAGCTAGAGCTCTCCACCAGAGAACTCTCTCCCTAAGCTGCAATTCACGGGCGTCTTTGAGGGAAACTATTGTGGTTAAACTGGTATCAAGCAAGTGTGTTTGTAGTTCAGATGTATCCTTTCTGTCTGTGCATAGTGCAAGTCAGTTCATTAAGTGTATAGACTCTAATCTGGGGAAACTAGATTTGATTCCCCACTCCTCCACTTGCAGCTGCTGGATGACCTTGGGCAAGCCATAGTTCTGGCACAGCTGTTCTTGAAAAAGGGCAGCTTCTGTCATAGCTCTCTCAGCCCCACCTACTTCACAGGGTGTCTGTTATGGGGAGGGGAAGGGAAAGGAGATTGTAAGGCGCTCTGAGACTCCAAGTGAAGGGCGGGGTATAAATCCAATCGCTTCTTTTTCTTCTTCTTCTCTTCTTAATTTCCCACAGTCTGCGTGTCATGAATAATCTTTCCACTTAAACGCCACACAGGGTACCTCCTGTTTGACAGACAGCGGCTGCCACATCAGCCCCAAAGGACAGGAGTTAGCACAGTATTGATTGGTTGGCTGGTTTAAATATATCTTTAGCCCACATTTCAGAAGAAGTTCCAAAGGGGTTCCCAAATAGAAATGAATAGATCACATCATCTGTAAGAACAATCACAACTATCAAGCCAACCTGACAACCAGCAGTTGAAATAGCGACGGCATAAAAACAGGTAAATCAGTTAAAAGCTCAGGAGAAGAAAATGTTTTTTATCCAGCCCCAAGGGTCAATTAGAAAAGGCGCCTTGCCAATGGGGGAGAGGTTGTGTAGGTGTGGTGCCCCCACAGAGAAGGCCCTGATTGCAACCCACCTCTGCTCTGAAGGACCTCATTAAACAATATTAATGGAAAGGCAGGTTTTTATGTGAGAACATCTTCCATGCTGTGGAGGGCTTTAACCCGGCACTTTCGCATGGTGCCTGGAAACAAACAAGAAGCCGGTGAGAGCTTTCACTACCCCCCAGATCTGGTTCCATGGGAAGCCCCAGTCAGCAGTCTAGTTGCTGCACTGTGATTCACTTGAAGTTCCCCAGTCGTATTCCAGTGCAGCCCTCATGCTGTGACATTTTTGCTGCATGAATCTTCCAACATTTGGGCATACTGGGATTTAAGAAGCCTGTTATTTATTGGGATTGAATCACCCTGATTGAATCACCCTAGAGACTGGCTGAGCTTAGAGCACAAGAACAATAGCTGACCAGGACTCTGGAGTAAACCAGTCAAGTAGTAATGTTTTGTAAATAGCCTGTCATGGGGAGTGGGTGTTTGTGGGTTGGAGTGTTTTGAATGCATATAAGCAGGGCTTTGGCCCTGCTAGCGTTGTCTAGTTCTGGCTTAACTGACTTAATAAACTATTTGTGGGTTGGAGTGTTTTGCATGCATATAAGCAGGGCTTTGGCCCTGCTAGCGTTGTCTAGTTCTGGCTTAACTGACTTAATAAACTATGAGCTGATCACTCTACACGTCTGAACCCAGTATATTTCAAAGCCTATCCTCTCCCAAACACAACAATCAATATTGTTGGAATATTTTCGTTTATTTTATTTTAAACGTTTTTATGCCGCATGTTCACCTGATAAGGGTTCCCAAGGCGGCGAACATAAAAACATTTGAACAATTAAAATCATTTAAAATTATAAAATTATTCAATAAAAATACATAGATGAACAATGTCAGAATCAGCGAGGAGAGCCAGTGGCCCAATCTGCATTTGCTGTGTAAAGCTCTTCCACCCTGCTCTGGCGCCGGCTTCCCATTTGGCTCAGTAAAAAGCTCCCCTCCGTCTGCATCAGGAGAAAAGTTGTGTAGGGAGAGTGCACGAGAGAGGGGGTGGGCATGCTTCCAACCCCCCTGCCCAAATATGATCACAGAAAAATGTTCCCTGGCTGCTTTTAAACACAGACTACTGGGTTTTCAGCTAACTTGTTCCCTTTTTGACAATTTTCTCCTTAGAAAAGATGGGGGTGGGTGGGGAGAATTTGGCTCCAGTTGTCTGCTTTTTGCTCATAGCATCTCGAGGGTGGGGAGGAGCAATTGCAGCACCTTAAAACCAAATCCAGATAAGGCAATGATGAGACACCGTAGTGACCTCGGAGTCACCACTAAATGGCAATAAAATGATGCAGGCATCTGATGCTGAGATGAAACAGTAGGAGAGTGTATGCGGCATGAAATGCAGACAGAAATTTGTGAGACAATGTGAGACCATTAGCACAACGGTGAGAAATACCAATGCAGATTGGACCAGTAACTGCTTATTGGTATGCCAAGCAAAACAAAGAAGTCTTCACCCTCTGACAGAAGACACCAACAGAGGGAGATAGACAGTGCTCCCAGGGAAGGGAATTCCAAAGTTTTGATGCCACGACGGGGAATGCCCTTTCTTGCTGAGCCACCTGTCTAGCCGCAGATGGCGGGGCAACTGAAGCCAAGTATACATAGAGCATACGGGTAAGTTGAATCTCAATTTCCTAAACTTTCCACTGTTTAAAAAATTGAGTTTTTTTAAAATTCAAAAGCACAGTAAGATTTTGGGCAGAAACATTCCAAGATACAAAAGGAAGTACCAAACAGGGACCCCAATCTGGCACACCAGGGACTCTTGTTCCCCTTGCTGAACACGCAGGTCCCTCCAGTGGGATGCTCCCCAGATAAAGTGTGCCCTGATTTCCTTTTCCTTTGAAGGTGCTGATGCTACGTCGATGCCTAACGTGGCTGCGGGCCACCTGGGCCGCTGGGGTGCTGCCTCTAGACCAGAATGTCATTCTGCACCAGCTGGTGGGTTATGTCGTGGTGGCCCTGACTGCTGTCCACACCGGGGCTCACGTGGCCAACTTTGGTGAGCACCAGTTTCTAGGCCCTTTCTTCAAAGTAACTGCCATCTGTTTTAAATCTGAAGTCAGCGGATGTTAGGGTTACCAGCTCTGAGCTGGGAAATACCTGGAGATTTTTGGGGTGGCGCCTGGGGAGGGCAGGATTTGGGAAGGGAAGGGACCTCAGTAGGGCAGGATGCCATAGAGTCCACCCTCCAAAGCCGCCATTTTCTCCAGGGGAACTGATTTCTGTTGTCTGGAGATCAGTGGTAATTCTGAAAGTTCACAGGCCCCACCTAAAGGTTGGTAATTCTAGCGGATGTACATTTCAAATTTTAAGAATAAAATGTATATGGTATGAGCATGACAACAAAGAAAACTGGTTCATAAGGCTGTGTGGGCTTTGGTTCAGGAGAAATGAATGCTCCTCCACCCTCCCAGTTCAGGGGTCCTGGTTCCGATCTCCATATGGAATGTTCTGACTGGGGTGTGGCCTGAATTGCCTCCTCCGGCTTTCCTTTCCCTGCAGCAAGAATGTCTCAGGCCAAAGGCAGCTATTGCCTTTGGGAATACCTGTTCACAAACCGACCTGGGATTGGCTGGATCTATGGCACTGCCTCTCTCTCAGGCCTCCTCCTCCAGCTGCTGATTGGCCTGATGCTTGTCTGCTCCTGCCCCTTCATCCGCAAGAGTGGCCACTTTGAGGTAAGGAGGCCAGCTTCCGCTTCACCCTCTTTACTTACTTTGCTTGCTTTCCAAGTAGCACCAAGCACACGAAAGAAAATGGTGCATGCTCCAGAGCCAGTTTTCAGTGCCCTGGCAATACAATACAGAAGCATGTCTAGGAGCATGTGCAGAATGTGTTTCCTTCACATCTGAGAGAGGACAGTGTGGCCCCACATCTCTGGGACTGGGGGAAGGGCTTCAGGAATAGAAGCTGGGGGCACCTAGGTTGGTGTGAGCCCCAGCACCTCTCAAATGACCATGTGGCGGAATGGGCCTTCTCTGGCCTGCAGGCCCTGTTCCACCCTGCCCTCCAAGGTTTTCCTCAACACCTGGAGAGGGTTTTCTTCCACTCGAGGGTAGCTCACCACCACCACCTGACCTTTGTACAGAATTGCCCTCTGGGAGGATCAGGACTCCCAGCTTCCACTTCTGAGGCCTTGCCTCTGTGTCACCACGGGGACAGTTTACTGCCTTGTGTACCCCTGGAGGAATAGCCACTTGCCAACTGCCTGCCTTTCCCCTGGTGCTCCTTTTCAAATAGTGTGTCCAAGACAGTGGAGGTTTATGTGGTACAGAGAGCCATTCCCAGCATCCAAAGTTATAAAGCATTTATTAAAAAGAAAATGTTAAAATAGGACAGGCTTCTTTGCTTAGGAAGTTACAGATCTCTACAGAGTTTTCATTACCTTGAAGCTCCCTTCAGATGTCCAGGCCAACAACATGGTCAATGACAGTCTCCTCAGTTGAGAGTTCTGTCTCCTGTCATGGCCTCAATGCCCAAGGAAAAGAAAGCTCCTTCCTGCTGCAAGGAGGTTTTTTTTAATCATATCTGTTTCTCCTCCCACGGACCCGGTCAGGCCAGGTCAGAGAAGCTCTTCCTGAAAACTCTAGACATTTCTTTCCTGGTGTCCCTCTAGCATTTAACATCTCCACACTTCTGTTACCTGCTAGGAGGAGGGGGGGAGATCTTGACCCACCCATTATCTCTCCTGCTACCTCTATTAGCATTTGAATGAAGGTGCACTGAGGTACATCTGGAAAGCCATTGCTCAGATGCTCCCCTCATGCCTGTTCTCAGCCCAGAAAAAAATTTTTTAAATGCACAGTGGAGGCTTTGTTCATCTCAAACCTCCCAGGAGAAAAACTGCATCTCTTCACAGACAATTTAGACATTAAATATGTATCTTTGCTCCCTGCTGTATATATTTTTCATCAGAGCACCTTTTGAAAGTGCATATACCTGATAGATGTGTGTGGCCCTGTTTCCACTTTGTTCCATTATCCCAAATCTGTCATCCGGCTCTTGGCGTTGATTTGAACTTTATAACCGAAAGAGCTCCTTGGTCCCTCCCACAAGATGTTCTCTCTTTCTGTGCAACTGACAGGTCTTCTACTGGACCCACCTTTCTTATATCTTCATCTGGGCTTTGCTAATTGCCCACGGCCCTAATTTCTGGAAGTGGTTTGTCGTGCCTGGATTTCTGTTCCTCTTGGAGAAGATCGTTGGGGTCGCGTTGATGCACATCCGAGGGCTGCACATTGTGGAAATCAGACTCTTGCCCTCTAAGGTTTGTCCCCTAAACAAAGAAGTGGCCGAGTGTTAAGAAACCGTGTTTACGGAGAGGGATGCCGCGGGCGTAAGGGCAGGAGCAAGAACTGAGAAGTCTTCTGACTCACAGGACTGAATCTCTCCTGGTTTTTCCCCCCAACCCAGGTGACTCATTTGGTGATTAGGAGACCTCCGTTTTTCTACTACAAACCAGGCGACTATGTATATCTGAACATCCCCATCATCGCCAAGTACGAATGGCACCCGTTCACCATCAGCAGTGCTCCGGAGCAACCAGGTATTTGGCTGGCCAGAAAGCAGCCAGGCCAAAGGCGGAAGTGGGGAGGGAGGCGGTGGCAGCCCAGCAGGAGAGGCCAGAGGCAGCCTGCGGAGCTGCCAGTCAGGGCGCTGCACGACTCGGGCCTGTGCCCTTGCCGCCTTGATCTCGAGTGGAATTTGTTCCTTTTCTCTGAGAAGGAAACATTGCTCCATAATATATAATACAGGAGTCTGTCGTCTGGCATAGTTTAAAAAAAAACAAGGCCCCAAATTTGCTGTTTTGGCGTGTGTCTGTTGTGGAATTGACTTTTGTTCACTGATTTCTATGTACTTGTACCCCACTTATCTCCCCCATTGGGACCAAAAGTGGCTTACAACACTGCTCTCCCCTCCTTCATTTTACCTTCACAACCCCACTCTGTGAGGCAGGCTGGGCTGAGAATGTGTGAGTGACCCAAAGTCACTCAGCGAGTTTCCGTGGCAGGATTTGAACCTGAATCTCTCAGATCCCAGTCCAAAATGCTAATCAGTGTGAACTTGGGCAGATCATGAGCGGGAGGGCAGGAAGGGTTGCCTCAGTGCTTAGTTCTCGTGGCCCTTTCTTTTACATGCCCAGGGAAATGCTGATCGCCGATTTGAGGTTAGGAAGCAATTTTTCTCCAGGCCAGTTTGGCTGGGTATCCTGGAAGGTTTTTTTTTTTTTTTTGCAGGGTGGGGGCATCTTTTGGGCATGGCGCAGGGGTCACTGGGGGGGGGAGGTATTTGTGAATTTCCTGCATTATGCAGGGGGTTGGACTAGATGACCCTGGAGATGCCTTCCAACTCTATGGTTCTGATTCTCCAACCACGACACCATGCTGAAGTATAATGGGGGCTACACGTGTTGGGGGTTTTCAGCAGAATTTTATCTTCATTGAAGGACTTTCAGTCCTACCAGTTGCCTCTTCCCCGCCTTGCGTCCAGCCTCCCCATCACCACCAGGTCTGGGCAGGTTGCCAAGCAGTTACTGAAGGTAGCTGCTATTTTGCAAATCCAACAGGAGGTCCTGTTTCTCCAGGCCAATGGCTCACATCAACTGGGACGACAAGGAGGTTGGCCTCCACTGGATAATGTTCTGTTGTCTCTCCAAAGGGACGATCTGGCTGCATATAAGATCCTTGGGACAGTGGACCAATCACTTGTACGAGTACTTCAGTCGTCCTTGTGAACTTTCTAACAATAACCCTGATTGGCTGGCCAGAAATCAAAGGAAGAAGGGCTGGTCCCAGAAGTGGCTGCAGGTTTGCATTTTAAAAGCAATGGGACAGGGTTAGGTATTGGGTGGTGAGGGTGCTTCTGAGACCCCTGAAGGCTCCTAGCTTGAGCTTACCCAGCCAAAGGAAGCAAGACAATTCTGCAAGGAGCCCTCCCTCAGCCTTCCTTCAGTCCCTGTGTGCAGAATACCATGGGCCCCATTCCTGTCAAGATGCAGGTGTGGACAGAGTAAGGAAAGGCAGATCTGAAGCCAGGTGCATGTAAAGCTGGGGAGGGGCTGTGGCTCAGTGGCAGAGCATCTGCTGGGCAGGCAGGAAGTCCCCGGTTCAGCCCCTGGCATCTCCAGTTAGAAAAGGTCCAGGCAGGAGGTGATGGGAAAGACCTCGGCCTGATACCCTGGAGAGTCGCTGCCAGTCTGAGTAGACAACACGGACCACGATGGACCAAAGGTCTGAGTGAGTAGAAGCCAGCTTCATGTGTGCGCATTTTCAAGCTGGTTACTGCTTGGATCTTGCAGCTCACCTGGGCGTGTGCTTGGACTTTGTTTCAGAAATGTCTCCTGGGTTCCTCAGACTTGGATCTGCCTGTGGCCACCAATGAGGATGAGATGATTGAGATCTTATCGTATACACCAACCAGAGGTCCCGGCTGGGAAACTGCAAGTGCCAGTATTGCTGGTCGGTGTGAAGAGGTGAGCACACAATCCAGAGAAGAAAGGTTGTGCTTTCCCCAGCAAATGAGCACAGTTTCAGCCCTTAGGAAAAATGCCTCCAGACAGAAGCCTTGAAAACCCCAGGGTTGCGCCCTCCCTGCTTCCTTGATTAACCAGAGGGACAGTTCAACAGGGTTAAGTTTCCTTTGACCACAGAAGGTTTGGGGTGTCCTTCAAACATTTGACGCAGCTGCAAATATACGAGCCGAATGTTATGTATCGCGACTGCCACGTGGTTGTCCAGACATGGTGCGGAGCTGCCGAGCTTCAGCCAGGGAGAACAGTAGAGAGCCGGATCCTAACTGGCCACCAATCACGGACCTAGGTTCCCCTAGAGGACCTATGCCAGGCAACCAGACTCATAAGATCCTGTCAGGACATTTGGGCGAGGTCGGAGGATCAGGGGTCCGTTGGGGCCGGAGCGAGGTGGAGCGAAGCTCCGCCAGCTCAGGAGTGGCCACTAGGGCAGCCATGGGCCGGATCAGATTCTCTGATCTGATTCAGCCTGCTGCCGAATTGCTGCTGAAATTCAGTGGCAACTTTAAAAGCAACTGGAGGGGAGGGGGTTTGAGGGAGAGGCTCCAAACTTGCAGGGTAGCTGCTGGGGCCTCTTCTCGAAATACCCACTAAGTTTCAAGAAGATTGGACCAGGGAGTCCAACTCTACGGGCCCCCAAACAGGTTGCCCCCATTCCCTCCATTGTTCTCTATAGGAGGAAAAAAGGTAACATAAAGTTTGGAGCCTCTGCCTCAAACCCCCTCTTCTCCAGCCCCTCATATACCCTATGAGTTTTTGCCATTGATTTCAATGGCCCATAGGGTATAATGGGGCTGAAACTGACATTCCCTTTCTGACACACTTCTGGTGATGTCAGGGGGCGTGGCATATGCTAATGAGGTATGCTAATGAGGTATGCTAATGAGCTCCTGCACCTCTTTTTCTACGAAAGGACCCCTGCGAAGGATTATCTCCGACCAGCATAAAAGAGGGCTCTGAGCCCAGGGATTCTCATATTCCATCTTACCCACGATAAACTACCATTCTGATTTCACTGTTAACGGCCTCCCGACTCCAGTACTTTTCACCGAACATAGCAAAGACAAAGGGGTACCCGTGCTAGCAGGTAGCAAAAACACTAATCCTGCATAAGGTTCCCAAAGAGCAGGTGGCTGCACTTCTCGCCCTCAACTTTTTCCAATCTGGCTGAACTCCCAAACTCTCAGCTTTCCACCTCGGTCTCTCTCCACTAGAAGAAGAGATTGGATTTATACCCCCACCCTTCACTACCCAAAGGAGTCTCAGAGTGGTTTGCAAACTCCTTTCTCTCCCCTCCCCACAACAGACACCCTGGGAGGTAGGTGGGGCTGAGAGAGCCCAGACAGAAACTGCTCTTTTTCAAGAACAGCTCTGACAAAACTATGGTTTACCCAAGGTCATCCAGCAGGTGCAAGTGGAGGAGTGGGGAATCAAACCCGGTTCTCCTGGATTAGAGTCCACGCACTTAACCACTACATCCCCCCACTTGTAAATTGCTGATCAAAGACTATTTTGAGTCCTTAGTTCCTGCTGAGGAAATCTCAGCTGATCGTTCCTGATGGATATCCAATAGGTACAAAGGGTAAACAAAGATTTTCTCTCCCCTTAGAAGAATTGAAAGCTAAATATAATTTGAAGTTAAGGGCATAAATTATAGAATTTCTAGAAAGACTGAAAGCTTCATTTAGAATCTGTTCTGTCGGACATCTGTTCTGTCAATAAATAATAAAGAATTCGTATCTGGCCATTCTAATGGGTTTCTCTCCCTCTGTTTCTCTCTTTGGCTGCCAAACATATTTTAAAAAAATAACCGAAGGAGCTCTTTTTGTCAGACTTGATCCTCGGGGAGTTTCTCAGGGCAACTTAGTCATCAACACTGGGCTTTGTGTGTAGAAGAATCACAATTTTGGAGCTACAGCAAATCAATCCAGCTTTGTGTATAGAAGTTCTTTCCCCACACAGCTTGTGCATTCTGTCAGTCCTTCCTGTTGCTAACAGTGGAGGGGATTGTGAGGCATAAGTAATCCCCAGACAAAACAGACTCTCCTGCCCATGCAGGGGTTTAGGGTCAAAGTAATCTGGGACTGGCTCTTCCAACCTTTTATTTAACATTAAAAAGTAACTGTGAAGGATGGGTGGTTTAGATTGGTGCCACCGCTTGGAGAGCGTGTCTTTAAGAAGAGAAGAATAGTAGGATTTTATACCCCGTTTTTCTCTACCTTAAGGAGTCTCATAGTGGCTTCCTCTCCCCACAAGAGGCGTCTTTTGAAGTAGGTGGGGTGGAGAGAGTTCTGAGACTGGCCCAAGGTCACCCAGCAGGCTTCATGCAGAGAAAGGGGGAATCAAACCCAGTTCTTCAGATTAGAGTCTGCCACTCTTAACCACTACACCACATTGGCTCTTTGCCAACGCTACTTCCCCGAAAGACACCCCCCAGCTGCTGTTAGCCATGCTGGGGGGGAGGGTAGGATATTAGATAAACATCTGGAGCAGAGGTCCATCAGTGGCTATTAGCCACAAGGTATAGATAGGAACTCTCAGTCTGGGGCAAGCAATGCTCTGTAGTTTTGGTGCTTGGGGGGGGAGGCAACAGTGGGAGGGCTTCTAGTGTCCTGGCCCCACTGCTGGACCTCCTGAGGGCACCTGGTGTTTTTGGCCACTGTGTGACACAGAATGTTGGACTGGATGGGCCACTGGCCTGATCCAACATTGGCTACTCTTATGTTCTTAAGAGCAGAGGTCCATCAGTGGCTATTAGCCACAAGGTACAGGTAGGAACTCGCTGAAACTCAAGATGGGTTACAAAACAGAGAGGACAATTCAGTCACACCGAATAAAGTGAGCCATATAGGTACAGATTCAGAATGGAACTACAGTACATGAGGAGAGGGGGTGGATGCCTTCCCCCACATCATTTTCCCTGGGGGTGTTGTTTGCCCCATTAAAACATTTATATCTTGCCTTTCCTCTCAGGTGGGGTACCAGCTGTAGCTGGCAAGCCACTGGAAGGAATTTGGGGATTACGACAGGCACACAGGTGCATGATGTCACTTCTGCTGAAAAACCAAAGTGACTTTGAATCCTAGAGCACTGGCCCAACTTAGGCCTACTACAAACGCACAGCTTACTACAGAGAATCTGACCAGTCAAGCATTTAAGCTAGACTTCGGATTCTGTGCCTGCTGTACACACAGAGATGTGAAGGCCCGGAAAAAATCTGGAAAAGTTTGGGGGAAAACGTTTTTTTCCCATTTTTTCTCTGAAACCGTTTCTCCCCCCCCCCCCCAAATTGGAAAAATTGAAAAAAGAAAAGGAAAAAAATGATTATGGAACATTTTATTTTAACATGATGAATAAAATATTTTAAGACAAAATGTTCAAATATTTTCCGAAACATTTCTAAAAAATATATATGGTATCAGATTAATCTAATTTCTGTGCACTGAGGACAGGCAAGTCCTAGGCAAACCTTCAGTTTTTAGAGATCCATAATGACTGTGATAATGACCGACACAACAGAGTAGCTGCAGAAGCAGAGACTGAAACTGATAATTACAGCTCAGAAAATGATTCTGATTAAATTTCATGCCCATTCATCGAAGCTTAGTCCCATACTCCCTTCTATACACTTCTCCCCTCTTCAATTCTTTTTATGAGAATGAGTTTTTTATTTTATTTAATACTGTGGAGAGGAAATATGAATAATTGTTACTTCTGGATTTTTAAAAATTGGTTTGTGGAGGTTTTTTGTCTGTTCCACATAAACTAGTAAACGGTTCAGGAGATTGTTGCTACATTTGTTACAATTACAAATAAATATTATTTAAAAAGTAAACTCTGTTCGTAATAATTGTTTGGCTACACTATATTTTTAATATGCTAGTTGTGATAATTTCATGCCAAGTAAAATTGTCCATAGTGGTATTTTATGTTCCTAAAGTAACAGCATGACTTTCATTCTGGAAAAGAAAAAAAGAAGTGCTAACGTAGCATTTTTTTCAAATTTTCCAAAAAAATCCGTTTTTTCCAGAAAATAAAAAAATGGAAAAAATCTGGGAGTTTTCCCAAGCTTCAAAAGTTCTGGAAATTTTACATCTCTATGTACGCAGCATTCTTTTTTCTTATTTATTCTGCAGCTACAACCAAAAAAATGCAGGTTTTTCTTAATTGGGATGGGAACATCACTTGTGATGTGGGGGTGGGGTGGGGGTGGCATCCAAAGGGTTTTTAAAATTCATGTAGTTTCCCTATCACAGCTGTGCAGTAATGTCAAGTAAGCGCCTTCCATTTAAATCCATCTAGTTCCGTTGCTTGAATGAAAAGGAAGACAAAGGCAAAGTTTTTTTTTAAAAAAATCCTGAAATTGACCAAACTGTTTTTGAAACTGACTAGAGTAGCCACAAAGCTCCCTTTTCTTACTGCCAAGCTCTCGTGGATTCTCTGTTGTGTTATTGGCCACTGTGAAAAATGGAAAAGTCCGCAATCCCCCTCTTCCATTGCCATGCAAGTGCCATTTTGAATTGTTTTTCCCCCAATTATTTTCCTTGTCATTTAAATTTTTTTATAAGCGGTATGAGACTAGTGATAGAACAATAATTTAAATCCACCATATGAAAGTGTATGCATAGTAATGCCTCCCTGAAGGTGCAACTTTGCACTGCCTTCTCTTCAGCCCAGCCAGGATCACTCTGCCCATGGGGAGCCAATTGTTCCCTGCTGGCGCAGCTCTGCACTGCCTTCTCCTGCAGATTGGGTTAAACTGGGCTGCAGGAGAAGCCAAGCAAATCAAAAGATAGAGGAGGATTCTAAAATGATGAATGAATTCAAGATAGCGGCTAGATGAAACAACTGTGTTGTAATAGGTGACTTTAACTACCCACACATTGATTGGGTCAATATGTGTTCAAGACAGAAAAAATAGATGGAGTTTCTAGACACTCTCAATGACTGTGCTATGGAGCAGATGGTCACGGAACCTACCAGGGGAGTGGCGATCCTGGATTTGGTCCTAAGTAACACCCAAGACCTGGTGAGAGATATTAAAGTGATTGCACCGCTTGGGAACAGTGACCATAACGTTATTGAGTTCAACATTTGTATAAATAGGGAGTTGCCGAAAAAGCCTGATACAACCACTTTTAACTTTAAAAGGGGTAACTTCTCTGATATGAGGAGATATGTGAGGAGAAAATTGAAAGGAAAAGTATAAAGGGTCAAAACCATTGGGGAAGCTTGGAGACTATTTAAAATCACAATCCTATCGGCTCAGAGAAAATATATACCGCAGGTTAGGAAAGGCACAAATAGGTATAGAAAAAAGCCTGCATGGTTAACAAACAAAGTACTGGAAGCTGTAAAAGGTAAGAAGGATTCCTTTAAGCAGTGGAAAACTAGTCTCAGTGAGGCTGATAAAAGAGAACACAGGATGTGGCAAATAAAATACAAGTCTGTGATCAGGCAGGCAAAAAGGGAATATGAGGAGCATATTGCGGCCTTCTCAATCCGGTGCACAGAACTCTCCACCCACAAGGGATGCCTACTCTGGGGCTCAAGGGTAGTGATTCCAGAACCTCTCCGTCCACGAGTGCTGACCGCTCTGCATGAGCACCACCCTGGGGTAGTACGAATGAAGGCCCTGGCCCGGAGCTACATCTGGTGGCCAGGCCTTGACAAAGAGATAGAGGACCGGGTCTGCCGCTGCGAAAAGTGCCAAGAGACCCATCCGGACCCTCCACATGCTCCCGTCCGCCCCTGGGAGTCCACTCAATGCTCCTGGTCCCGGCTCCATGTGGACTTTGCGGGCCTGGTACAGGGGCAGCTTTTCTTTATTCTAGTTGACAGCTACAGCAAGTGGCTGGAAGTCGTTCCGGTGCACGCCACCTCCTCTGAAGCTGCCATTCGAGCAATGTGGTGCATCTTTGCCACCCGTGGCCTGCCAGACACCATCGTCTCGGACAACAGCACGGCTTTCACCTCCATGGAATTCCAACGCTTTGTGGAGCTCCATGGCATCTGGCACGTGAGATCCGCCTGTTTTCACCCGGCCTCGAACAGCCAAGTAGAGCAAATGGTCTGCACCACTAAGGAGGTGCTGAGGCGCATGGAGCAGGGGGATCTGAGGTTTAAGTTAACGGCTTTCCTATTCGGCCAGCGCACCACCCCTCACTCGGCTACCGGTCGCAGCCTCGCAGAGCTGCTCATGGGCCGCCGGCTGACAACCCAGCTCGATCCACTCCACCCCGATCGGGCACCGGCCACCTCCAAAGAACCCAATGTCCCCAAAGCTCCCAGAGGGTTCGCGCCGGAGGACCCGGTCTACATCTGCAACTACACCCGGGGCCCCCTGTGGTTGCCGGGGTGGATTATCTGCATCACTGGTCCCCTCTCCTATGAAGTCACGGGTGAGGAAGGACAACGGTGGAGGTGCCACGTGGACCAGCTTCACCGC
This sequence comes from Lepidodactylus listeri, assembly GCA_029233225.1. Lineage (NCBI taxonomy): Eukaryota > Metazoa > Chordata > Lepidosauria > Squamata > Gekkonidae > Lepidodactylus > Lepidodactylus listeri. Next base: position 3,387,424 of record JARCFY010000021.1, on the reverse strand, counting down.
CGCCTGCACACCTTCTCCGCAATCCAGGGCTGGACTTCTCAGATGTGGAACCCAAGGTACCAGAGACAGACGATACACCTGCCCCATGACCGGCCGAGACTTCTGCAGGAAGTCTCCACAGAAGCCGCCCGCCCAGACATCACTCCAGTCACCATCCCTGTGCCGGCACCAGACCCGGCTCAGCCTGTGGCAGATATCCCCAAATCTCTGCTCCCTACACCGACAGCTTCGACGACCCCACGCCACTCAACCAGAGAACGGAAACGTCCCGCGCACCTCAGAGACTATGTTTGCCAAGGGATAGTCTGGACTATGGGGGGAGGGGTGTAATGTAGTATGTTCTGTGTAACAACCAGACTGCCATGTGCTCCCAGGTAGTGGCGCCCGCCGCATGGCCAGAGCACATGGTCAGGCAGAGAGGGGAGCTTGAATCTGGAGGGACAATAGACGTCCGGATTCAAGGCCTCCACCAATGTGGGGCCTAGGTTCTCCCTGGGGAGCAAATGCGGCCAAAGGCTCCTCCAGGGAATCTATGACAAACATGTGTATATGTAAAGCCCCTATCAGGTCTTTTGGGTGCGGTTGGAGGTGTGGCTCCAGCCAGCATATAATGAGGGCCCTGGAGCCCTGGAAGCATGCTTGATCTGACCATCTACTGGGCATGCTGAATCACTCAATAAAGGCTTCATGATTTCACCATTCCTGGTCTCCTGAGTCCAGTATACTTCAAAGACCAACAATAAAACTTTCTTCAAATACATTCTAAGTAGGAAACCAGCCAGGGAAGCAGTGGGGCCCTTGGATGACCATGGGGTAAAAGGTGTAGTGAAGGATGATAGGGAAATGGCTGAGAAGCTGAATGCATTTTTTGCCTCTGTCTTCACTGTGGAAGATAAGAAGTGCCTGCCCACTCCAGAACCACTGATTTCAGGAGGAGGGTTGAAAGACCTGAGTCAGATTGAGGTGACAAGAGAGGAGGTCCTACGTCTGATAGACAACTTAAAAACAAATCACTGGGCCCGGATGGCATACATCCGAGAGTTCTGAAAGAATCCAAATGTGAACCTGTGGCTCTCCTGACAAAAATACGTAATCTTTAATTAAAATCTGCCTCCATTCCTGAGGACTGGAAGGTAGCGAATGTCACTCCCATCTTTAAAAAGGGTTCCAGAGGAGACCTGGGAAATTACAGGCCAGTCTGACATCGATACTGGGTAAGTTGGTGGAAACTGTTATTAAGGAAAAAATTAGTAGGCACATTGATGAACAAAATCTATTGAGGAAGACTCAGCATGGGTTTTGTAAGGAAAGATCTTGTCTCACTAACCTGTTAGTGTTCTTTGAGGGAGTAAACAAACATGTGGACAAGGGGGACCCAATAGATGTTGTTTACCTTGACATCCAGAAAGCTTTTGATAAAGTTCCTCATCAAAGGCTCCTAAGTAAGCTCAATAGTCATGGGATAAAAGGACAAGTCCTTTTGTGGATCAAAAAGTGGCTAATTAAAAGGAACAGAGAGTGAGTATAAATGGGCAATTTTCTCAGTGGAGGGAGGTAAGCAGTGGGGTACTGCAGGGATCAGTACTCAGTCTGATGCTTTTTAACTTGTTTATTAATGATTTGGAGTTGGGAGTAAGCAGTGAAGTGGCTAAATTTGCAGATGATATGAAGTTGTTCAGGGTGGTGAGAACCAGGGAGGATTGTGAGGCACTCCAAAGGGATCTGTCGAGGATGGGTGAGTGGGCATCAGTGTAGCAAATGAGGTTTAATGTGGCCAAGTGCAAAGTGATGCACATTGGAGCCAAAAATCCTAACTGTAAATACATGTTGATGGGGTCCGAACTGCTGGAGACCGACCAAGAGAGAGATCTTGGAGTCATAGTAGATAACTCAATGAAAATGTCGAGATAGTGTGCAACTGCAATGAAAAAGGCCAATGCTATGCTGGGGGTTATTAGGAAGGGAATAGATAACAAATCAGCCAGTATTATAATGCCCCTGTATAAATTGATGGTGCGACCTCATTTGGAGTACTGTGTACAGTTCTGGTCGCCACACCTCAAGAAAAATATTATAGCATTGGAAAAAGTGCAGAAAAGGGCAACTAAAATGATAAAAGTGTTGGAACACTTTTCCTATGAAGAAAGGTTGAAGCGCTTGGGGCTCTTTAGCTTGGGGTGACATGATCGAGTTTTACAAGATTATGCATGGGATAGAGCAGGTAGAGAAAGAAGTCCTTTTCTCCCTTTCTCACAATACAAGAACTCATGGGCACTCTATGAAATTGCTGAGCAGTCGGGTTAGAACAGATAAAAGGAAGTCCTTCTTCACCCAAAGAGTGATTAACACGTGGAATTCACTGCCACAGGAGGTGGCGGCGGCTACAAGCATGGACAGCTTCAAGAGGGAATTAGATAAACACAAGCAGGAGGACCTGCGATACTCGCGGGGGGGGGAGGAGCTCCATGTTGAAGAGGAAGCACCCGCAGGTGAGACTCTCTCCCCTCTTTCCCCTGCCATGCACCATGTGCCAAGCCCCTTTCCCTCCCTCCCCCTGCCCTCCCCATCGGTGGCGGCAGTGAGGCCCGCCACATGCTGAGCGTCTTCCCCCCTCCCCTTCCTGACAACAGCGGCAGCAGCGAGGCCTGCTGCCTGCCTAGCCCCCCCAATGGCCAAAGCATTCTCTGCGCATATGCAGGGAACACTTTTACTTTTGTGGGGATTTAAATATCCCCCAAAAACTTTTCTAACTTTTAGGATTTTTCTGCACCCGAGGGGAGCCCCCCAAGTGTGCAGAACAATCTCCCTGCCCCCCAGGTGCCCCCCCGCATTTTGATATCTGCATGCAGGGGGCGCCTTGGCTATTAGATATATAGATATGGAGCAGAAGTCCATCAGTGGCTATTAGCCACAAAGTATAGATAGGAATTCTCAGTCTGGGGCAAGTGATGCTCTGTATTCTTGGTGGCTGGGGGGGGGCAACAGTGGGAGGGCTTCCTGCCCCCACTGCTGGACTTCCTGAGGGCACCTGGTGTTTTTGGCCACTGTGTGACAGAGTGTTGGACTGGATGGGCCATTGGCCTGATCCAACATTGGCTTCTCTTATGTTCTTATGTTCTTACTTTTCTTCTACCTATGGACTGGCTTTATGGGAACAAAAAAGATTGTTTCAATTGAAATTGAAAGTCTTCATTTCTGAAACTTGGAAACCAAAATGAATTCTCCCTCTTTTCTCCCATAATAACTCTTTTGTGAAAGATAAGAGTTTGCTTGGCTTCGCTTTAACTTCGTGTTCTTAAATGACTGATAACTCCTTCTACTGTGTTGTTTCTGTATGACTTCACAACTTGACCTTGAAACAGCTGTCTTGAAAACACTTCAGTGAGCCTCCTGTATGAGCATACTCCTGGAAATTGCATGATTCAGATAGACTGCAGATTTCTTCAGAGGCGTTACTTACAGACCCAATACCTATGGATCCCGATTTTATCCAACTTTCAGTAAAGGACTTTTTGAAGATTCTTCAAATGGCAGTTAGAACAGCAGTCCATGAAAGCTTTCAGTCAGATCAACTTGGAAATATATATTTCAACCAGTAATCTACTTTTGAGGAAGAGGACCAACAGACAACAATCAGTGAGGAACAAGAGGACGAAAAGATACTGGACTGCGTTGAGGGAACCTTGGATCTTCTTCGTGGTCTCTGCATCACACCTCTGGGATATAGTGCGCCTGCGCCGATCCCGATTGGTAAACTTCAAAGCCCAACGGATTTTCACGCCAACTCCCCGGTCGCGCGCCAACTCCACTGCGCATGACCGGGGAGGGGCACGAGGATCACGCCAGTTCTCTTCTGACCGCCACGTCGTGAGGATCACCTCTCCCTTTGCTCCGGTTGGTAGTTAACTTCTTTCTCATCTAGAAAGCTTTTCGGACTGTTTTTCTCCCTTACTGACTTCAGACTGTTTTCTTGGACTGGCCTACAGAAATTCCTTTCGTTTTTCCCGTTTTTTTTCTTCGCGAGACTCCCCGCTTGGCCTATGGCCCAGCGGTGGGGCTTCTTTAAACGTTGCCTGAACTGTGGGAGTAAAATCGCTCCCCCAGATAAACACTCTCTGTGTCTGCTGTGCCTGGGAGAGTCACACCGCATGGACTCCTGTTCAAGCTGCGCAGCTTTCTCCAAACAGACCCACAAGAACCGTGCGGCGAGGCTCAGAGTAGCTCTTCTGGAATCGGCTTTGTCACCGAAAATGTCGACGGCCGATGCTCCGGGACCATCCACATTGGCACCGACGGGACCGACGGCGTCACTGGTACCGAGTACCACCGGTACCGAAAAATTGGCACCGAAAAGATCTCTCCCGCTGCCGCACACTCCTGCAAAGAAATGCAGAGAGGGCAAGGAGGATAAGGGCAAGCTGAAGCACAAAAAGACTCCAAGTGCTTCGTCGAAGCGTCCTGTGCCCGACATGACCCAGTCTGGGTCTTCACAGCTTGACCCTTCTGGGCGTGCCCGTTCCCAGGGTAGTTCCACCTCCCCGATGGCACGACCCATCCAACTTACAGACTCGGAACCGGACATCGAAATGACCCAGGTTCCTCGGAGTAGCCCCGACATCGGGCCCGAACCATCTCCGACACCGAGAGACGAGAGGGACTGGCGCATGCCACCAGACTCGATACCATGGGATGTCCGTCAGTGGCGATACTTGTATGGCTCCGTGTACCCTCCACCACCACAATGGTATCCACCTGAGTGGGACCGCCAATCCGTCTCATCCAGGGTCTCCCAATCTCGAGAACCCTCGATGTCGAGGCACACACCGATACCGAAGCAGATATCAATGCCGGTACTGACAGCTCTGCCCGACATCGATTTTTCCCCTGCTCACCAGGAACCATCGGCTCCTATGTCTCCGGAGCTCTCTGACCAACCGGTACCGGGCTCTTCCGCTTCCTCGGCCTCCGATGACGAATCTCCTACACATCCGTCACCATCACCTGACGTTGCAGATAATCTACCGATCTCTCCTTCAGAGGACGTAAAATCCTATGGAGAGCTCATCAAAAGGATGGCACACTCCTTAGCGTTAGCCACGGTCCAACCGACCCCTGTCGCTACTGATGCCATTTCCGATATCATACAGATGGACATTTCCACGGTGGTAGCCCTCCCACTCATATCAGTGCTTATGAGCACCGCTAAGGAATCCTGGAACCACCCCTCTTCCACCCCCATATCCAGCAAAAGACTGGACCATATGTACAGGCTCCAGGAGCCGGGAGCAGAATTCCTCTTCATACATCCCAAACCTAACTCGGTTGTAGTAACCACATCAGCTAGGGGTCGTAGTGGCCATTCTTCCCCCCTTGACAAAGAAGGACGGAAACTGGATTCCTTCGGGAGACGTTTTTATTCGGCTGGTGCCCTGGGCATAAAAACAGCAAATTACACAGCCTGCATGAGCAGGTATCAATACTCCCTATGGGAGCAGATGACACCACTTCTGGCCCATCTACCAGAAGATAAGCAACAAATGGCTAGAAAAATCCAAAAAGAAGGCATGGTCCTGGCCAAGCATCAACTTAATGCATCCAAACATGTTGCAGATGTCACTCCTAAGACGCTCACATCTGCTGTTGCCCTCAGATGCCACGCTTGGCTCCGATCTACGTCCTTGCCACAGGATACAAAATCTCTGGTGGAAGATCTTCCTTTCGAAGGTGATGGCTTGTTCAGCTCCACTACGGACACAGTCCTACACGATCTGGACAAAAGCATAAAAACATCTCGTAACTTGGGGGTGTCCCAACCAAGACAACAGAAGCAGAAAACTTGGCAGAGATCTTGGTCCAAGAAGCAACCACAACGGTCTCCCTCTGAACCCCAGTGGCAGAGACCTTCACCCTCCGCTTACCAACAGAAACCGTATACCCACAAGCCACGGTTCCCGCCTACTTCTGCCTCTAAGTCCAAACCTCCCAGGCCAACCAAACAGGGCCTTTGACTTACGTGTCAGACCCAGCCCCCCCACTCGTCTATCACCCTTCCTACATGCATGGCAGAGCATAACGTCAGACAAATGGGCCCTCTCGGTTGTAGCGGACGGCTACCGGATAGAATTCTTCCAGATACCAAAGAACTCCTACTTCGTGACCACCCCTCCCTCAGACACTCTGTCATCAGAAGTCGAAGCCCTCCTGTCCAAAGATGCCATAGAGCAGGTACCTGTCAACCACTATCAACAGGGTTTCTACTCCCGCTATTTCACAGTACCGAAAAAGGATGGAGGACTACGTCCTATTCTCGATCTTCGGAACCTCAATGCATTCATTACGTACAAGAAGTTCCGTATGACCACCTTACAAACCATCCTACCTCTCTTAGAAGCCGACATCTGGATGGTGACACTGGATTTGAAGGACGCATATTTCCATGTGACGATACATCCATCCCACAGACCATTCCTCCGCTTTGCGGTCGGCTCACGTCACTTCCAGTACAAGGCTCTACCCTTTGGCCTCTCCACGGCCCCACGTGTCTTCACAAAGCTTATGGCAGTAGTAGCAGCCCATCTCCGGCTTCAGGGTTTACAACTTTACCCGTATCTGGACGACTGGCTCCTAGTTGCTCCATCCGAGACAACCTTGCGAGATCACATTACCAGAACCCTTCATACTCTAGAATCTCTAGGGTTAACGATAAATCTCAAAAAGTCCATGCTCACCCCTTCCAGACGAGTGCAGTTTATTGGGGCCGTACTGGACTCCCTACAATGCAGGGCTTTTCTGCCCACCAGCAGGGCAGCGGACATAGTCTCTCTTCTGTCCATCCGGGAAGCACGGAGGGCCACAGCCAGACAACTACTCTGCCTGTTAGGTTTGATGGCTGCTACTACAGCAGTGATTCCTTTCGCCAAACTGAGGATGAGACCACTGCAACTTTGGTTTCTGCGACGATTCCGTCCCAACCTCCACTCCCTCTCCAAGTGCTTCCAACTCTCCGATCAGGTCATAGACACGCTGGCATGGTGGCTTGTGCCCCAGAACTTGCATTCAGGTGCACCTTTCCGGATTCCTCCCCCCTCGGCTACCATCACCACAGACGCCTCTTTATGGGGATGGGGAGCCCATCTGGACGGTGTAGGTGTGGGCGGCAAGTGGAACTTGGCAGTCGCCCACAACCACATCAATTTTCTGGAATTATTGGCGGTCCTCTATGCGGTACGATCCTTCCGCCTATCCCTGTCAGGGAAGACCGTGGCGGTTTTAACAGACAACACGACCACAATGTACTATATAAATCGACAGGGTGGGACGGTCTCCCGTGGACTTTGCCGACTAGCAATCCAGCTATGGGACGAGTGTCAGTCCCTCAACATACACCTCGTGGCAACTCATCTCCCCGGACTCCTAAACTCCCAAGCAGACTTCCTGAGCAGGGGAGGAGCATCCTGTCACGAGTGGGAATTAAACCCTCTCTACCTGTCCCCGATCTTCAATCATTGGGGACACCCTCTAATCGATGTATTCGCCTCTCGCGAGAACAGGAAATGCAGTCTTTTTTGTTCCAGGGCCGGCTCGGATCTGACCTCCCTGGGAGACGGCCTTCTTTTCCAATGGTCGGGGAAGAACCTATACATGTTCCCCCCGATCCCCGATACCAGGAGTGGTTCACAAGCTGATGACAGAACGGCCACGGGCGATTCTCATCACACCATGGTGGCCGCGACAGCCCTGGTTTGCCACACTTCTCTGCCTCTCCTTGGGAATTTACCTCCATCTACCAGCAGAACCGGACCTACTTTGGATGTGCAAGGGCCAAGTGCTACACCACAACGTGCCCGAGCTGAAGCTGACAGCTTGGCTACTTCAACCACAGGAGTGAACTCACGTATTGCTCACATCCTTTTGAACTCCCGCAAGATTTCCACACGTCGTTCTTATGCGACAAAATGGAACAAATTCCTGGCTTTCCTAGCCTCGGTGGGATGACCATCCATCCCTGCGGCCCTTCATGACATTTTTGATTTTCTCTTATCTTGTTCAGATAGAGGATTATGCCATTCGTCTATTCGAGTTTATTTGTCAGCAATCTCAGTCAACCACCCTCAGATAGAAGGTCACACAGTGTTTTCCCACCCTACTACGAAACAATTCCTCAAAGGAATGCGTCGACTCTACCCACCCACGCGAAACCCGGTTCCGGCATGGGACTTGCCCTTGGTGCTTACCAAGTTAATGGGTAGACCTTTTGAACCTATGGCTTCCTGTAGCCTACAACTCCTATCATGGAAGGTTGCATTGTTAGTAGCCATCACATCTACACGATGTGTAAGTGAACTATCGGTGCTTCGTTGCGACGCACCGTACCTCGTTTTTCACCATGAGGCCGTCACTCTGGCTCCTGACGTAGCCTTCCTGCCCAAAATAGTTTCAGACTTTCACATAGGGGCGGACATCACACTGCCTGTGTTCTTCCCTGACCCTCAGGACCCGACGCAGCACAGTCTACATACGCTGGACATTAAGAGAGCCCTTTCTTTCTATTTACACCGGACGAAATCATTTCATAGGTCTCCGGCTCTCTTTATCTCCTATGCCTTGCCCAGGCAGGGACAGAAACTCTCGTCTCAAAGACTTTGAAAATGGATAATTGAGACGATAAAACTGGCCCTATCTCCTGGCCAAGAGGCCGTTACCGGCGTTCGTCCGGGCACACTCCACTCGGGCCGTGGCTGCTTCCACGGCATTCCTCAAGGGCATTCCCCTGGGAGACATCTGCAATTCTGCAACGTGGGCGTCCCCTCACACGTTTGTGAAACATTACGCCCTAGATGTCCGGGTCCATCAACGTACTGCGGTGGGCCGTGCGGTTCTGCAAGCAGCTCAAATGTGAGACCTCCAGCACCCACCTCCAGGTATGTGGTGTGTTTATTGCTCGCTATTCTCCCAGAGGTGTGATGCACAGAGACCACGAAGAAGATATACAGGTTGCTTACCTGTAATTGGAGATCTTCAAGCGGTCGTCTGTGCATTCACACCACCTGCCCTCCTTCCCCTCTGCTTTCGGTCTCCCTTCTACCTATTGGGGTGGCTGATCGCAGCGGTCAGAAGGAACTGGCGGGATCCTCGTGCCCCTCCCCAGTCATGCGCAGTGGAGTTGGCGCGCGACCGGGGAGTTGGCACGAAAATCCGTTGGGCTTTGAAGTTTACCGATCGGGATCGGCGCAGGCGCACTATATCCCAGAGGTGTGAATGCACAGATGACCACTCGAAGATCTCCAATTACAGGTAAGCAACCTGTATATACTGACAACCAATTTAGAAGATCCTACAGAAATAAATGGTCATTTTTTAAACTGAAGACTTCTTTGAATGAACAACTCAGACCCTACCAAGGGAACACTTTCTATGAGGCCTCTGAAATAAATGCAATCTCTTTGCTTTTGACAATCCCAGAAATTTGTCATTTGAAATTGCAACTCAGTTTCATGATGGGCTACAAAGCGTCACCTTGGGAGAACTTTAACATAGATGCAGGTAAAAGACACTGTATCAATACTTTGAGACTTATTGCCAGAAACCAGAAGATTAAAAATAACAAGAAGAGAAAAATTTAAATTGGATAATAAGGGAGACTTTTTAAGGATTTCTTGAGACCTTTACTTGTATTGAGAATACCCCATACTCTTTAATCATCTAAAAGTGGAGGCTTGATTTTTACATAATGTTATATTTTTTAAGGCATTATTAAGTTCTGATGAAGTAGGAACTTGGGGCTCAGTCTCTCCTTTAATAAAAATTATAACTGTAGCTATATAAAAAGAGAGCTTACATAAAAGAGTTTCCTTTTCTTTTTATCCTTTACTAACTTTAGATTTCTTAGTTCAACTATTAATAAATTGGTGAAGACTTAGCAGAGACTTGATTTTTATTTTATAGTTTATAGCTTAGTCTTTGGTTAGCTCAAGAGAGGGAGAGTCCATATAATATTGCTTGATTTTTATGAAACCAGAGACAACATGATTTTGTATTTTTTTCTGCAATCTGATAAATAACATATATTGATCTCAGACAAAAGATTTCTGAGACTTTTGTTGGTACCGAGAGCAATGCCCCCTCTAAGCTGTGGAGTCTTGTGAGCAAAAATCCTACTTGGTGAGCTCCTGGCATTAAAGTTGTGAGTGAGCGATCTGGCTGCTGGATAAATCAGTTTGCTCTGGAGCCCTCCTTCCTGAGCTGAGACAAAAATCTGTGAGACGGAGGCTAAAGAACTATGAGCTAGCTCACACCAACTCAGCTTAGAGGGAACACTGACCTAGAGTACCCCCTCACTTTTGGATGTCTTAAAAATGGAGGGCAGATTTTTATATAATGTTAAGGCATTATCAAGTCTTAAAGAAGTTTGAACTTGGGTTGCCCCCACATATAATATTAGAGACCACATATAAAAGGTTTTCATTTTATTTTATACCAACTTCAGATTTGTTGGCTCAACTACTAATATCAAGGTGAAGATCCAACAGGGGACCTGGTTTTTACTTTATTGTTTATAGCACAGCCTTTATTGAGGGAAGAAATAAAAATAAAAAACTTACTAAATAGTACATATAGATGAATTCCTCTTTATTTGTTAAAATATGACAACATAGAGCACTTATAGATCATAGGGTCAAGAGAGAGACACAATTTACATATTATTCTTTGACTTGTATGGAATTAGAAACAACATGATTTTGTATTTTATTTTGCAATATGACAAACAACATGTGCTGATTTTAGATAAACTGATTATACTAGAGAGTGTTAGAAGTAACAAGCAGATATTGTGATAATGTCAAATTTTCCCCAGTTCTGTTGTTTTGTTATCGTCTGTGTGTTTGTATGTTTTCTTTGTATGTGAAACTTAATAAAACTTACTTTAAAAAAAAACAAGGGGAAAATCGGCACAAAACTATTCACAGAGAACTCAGGGAAACGGCAGCTGGAAAGCAAACTGACCACTGAAGCAGGGGGAATCATTGCAGAATGAAAAAGAAAACCCAGCAGAGATGCATAGCAAAAGCAAGGGGAAACACCAGTGCGTAATAGGCCTTAGTGTTGTCACTTCTGTTCTCTTGCTGGAAGTAATGGCGTGTGTCAGTGTGATGCTGGCACGCACACCCCCTCCCTGTTTCCCCCCCATTTTCCCCCACCAGCCCTTGAAGCGCTGGTGGGAAACAGGTAAGCATCAGGAGATCTGGACCCCTTACTCCAGCCAGACCCCTTTCCCATTGGGAAAATGGCATGGAGGGGAGGCATAATCCATTTCTTCTGGTGCACCAACATCCCGATCTACATCAGACCCGCCTGTGCCTGGGAATTAAATTGTCAGCATGTAACTAGCGTCTGATTGCACGTACCTGGGTGGGAATGTGGTGAGGTCCTTAGAGTTCATGAACCACAGCTAGGGAGAGTCTACAGAGGACTAAAGGGGAGATTTCACCCACATTCCTGTTTGAGTGCGGATGTATTAGTAGTTTGTTCCAGATATTCATATGAAAAGCAAAATGGCCATTTCCTCTTCACCACAATGCTCAGTAGATGGAAGCTCGGATCAATGAATCCAGAAGTACTTTGGCACCGGAACCTGTGCAGAAGGCCGCTTCTAAAGCTGGACATTTTAAGTTTTTTTGTTTTTTTTTAAATGATATGATGTCTCTATTCCTTACATAAGAGTCTTTGTGAAGGGCAGGGTATAAATCCAATCTCCTCCTCCTTGCAACAGGTTTCTGGCAAGCCGGATGACAATCGGCAACACTGCAACATCAAGGTAAGGTTTCTGGCTGCCTCTTTGACATTTAGCTAGCAATGTGCCAGGCACTGTACAAAGCATGGGAAGATTTCTACCCCCAGAAAACGGGGGAGGAGATGGGAGGCAAACGAGGAGCCAGGGTGAGTTCAGGGTCATTCCAGGAGCTCTGGAGATACATCGAAGCCGAGGCTGGTGTGGCTCCAGAAAAGCTTTGCCTGGAAGTGAGGTTTGACATTCAGAGCATGGTCCCTAATTGGTTGGGATTGTGCCCTGAAGAGTGGCTTCGAAGGGGAAAAGAGCAGCAGACTGCAGTGGCCGTGAGACAGGGTAACAGACCAGGAAGCAGAAGATTCCTTCCCAGTCTAGTCCCTCCCCTCTTTCTCTGGAATGGCAGCTTTCCACCGAAAATTAAAGTTCACGAAAATTTAGGGTCCAGAGCAGTTGAACTTTGCTTGACCCCAAAGTCTGTGGCAGTTAATTCCTTTTCACTCTTCTTTCAGTTTATTTTCCTGGAATGCCCACAAACAGGAACCAGGAAACTAGCGTTGCTAACCAAGATTGCCATTTGAGCAAAACCAAAGGGGGGGGGGGGGGGGATGTACATTTTTTAGTGTTTGCTCTGTGAAAGTAGACTCTCTTTTCTGTGCTAAATCAGGGCACCGGAAAAACCAAAGGTTAGCCAACGGGCCTTGGTTCATCCTTGCAGCATCACGGAGGATGGATTGTGATAGACCAAAGGTAGTTTGTAAAGAACAGAAGCAAATCTCCCTTGCACAGGCTTAGGAAGCAACACTTTCTTTCCTTCTCTCTCCCAAGTGCTACATTGATGGTCCTTACGGGACTCCCACGCGGAGAATCTTCACCTCGGAACATGCAGTGCTGATCGGGGCAGGAATAGGGATCACCCCGTTTGCGTCCGTTTTGCAAAGCATCATGTACAGGTCGGTCGGTCTGCCTGGTCCATTTTGATCCTGCCTTTCTTCAAAGGAGCTCAGTCTGGCTCACTCCTCTGTTTTATCCTCACAACAACCCTGTGAGGTAGGTTAGGCTGAGGATGTTCGACTGGCCCAAAGTCACCCAGAGAGTTTCATAGCAGAGTGAGGATTTGCACTGGCCTCCCAGGTGCATGGCACCACACCAGGGGCCCCCAACCTTTTTGAGCCAGTGGGCACATTTGGAATTCTGACACAGCATGGTGGGCGCAATAATAAAATGGCTGCGGCAGGAGGCGGAGCCAGCCACAAAATGGCTGCTTCAGCCTAACTTCAGTCGCATAGTGTAGATCCTTGTGCCAAGGTGGCAGCTGCTGCCAAAGCCACATTTTTAAAAAAATCTGCACAGCCAAACAAATCTCCAGTGGCCAATTACAAGTAGTCAATTTGCTGAGCAAAATCCCCACAGACACCATGCTGGGGACTCATACACAACACCTCTTTGGTCTGCAATGGATTGTGTTTGAATCTTTGGGAAAGTTCTGGTTGTTGTGCCTTTCCCCCCTTTCTCAAAACAGTTTTTAAAAGGGGCCAGAATTTTTATTTTTGCTTAAACAGGGTAGTTGGACATTTGGTTATCTCTTTTCCAGAAGACTTTAAAAATGGCAAAATCTTTTGAAGAACAGTTTTTAAAAGATTTTGTAACTGCAGCCAGCAACCCTGTCAGGTGGAGGATGGATCCTTCCCTTCCTTGCCGGAGGTACCCTGGAATACTTGGTCCTCTCCCCTCTTAGGTATCGTATGAGACAGCAGACCTCTTTCAGCCAGAGCAACACCCAGGGGGAGAACCTTAAGAACGAGGAAATGAGGCTCCAGAAGGTGAGAGGTGACCTTTGGCTGTGACTCAGTGGAAGTTTCCAAAGAAAGAAAGGAGAACGTGTCAAGCCCTTCTTCTCTCCAGGTTGACTTCATCTGGATCAACCGGGATCAGAAATCCTTCGAGTGGTTTGTAAGCCTGTTGACCCAGCTAGAAGCGGATCAGGCCGAGAGTGACCCTGGAGGTAGGAGACCAAAACTTTTGGGTCCTTGCTAAGGCTGGGTCCCAAACTGGGCACCATACCTGGATAAAACAAAATTGAACCACCTCCATCTTCCAAAACTCCCCCCCCCCCGTCCCACTGTCATAAGAGCTCGGCTGTCTGCACCCCCAACCTGTTACCAGAGATGGGGAGTTTTGGAGGTGGTGACACCACACCTGTGGATCGCCCTCCCACTCAAGGCTCACCTGGTACCTACCTGATCTTTCAGGCTCTCAGACAAAACATTCCCTTCCACACGGCCTTTTATCTGAGGAGTTCCATCTTCTAAAATAGCTTTTACAGGTAGCTTCTAGCCTGTTTTATGAACACCATTTTAGGCTGCTAAATGTTTTATACTTTTTCCCTCTTTGGGCTAAGTTTTTTTCCCCCTGGCTTGTGAATTTTAATGGTAATTTTCATGCTGCTTTTATGATTTGAATCCTTTTTTTAGCAGACCTTTGGAGAGGCAACATACAAATTTTTCTAAATAAACAGGACTACCTAAAACTTAAAAATGAATAAACAAAAGGACCAGACAGCAGGATGGAAGCATCTGCTAGAAAATAATCAGGCTGAATCCGCATGCAAAAAGTCCCCGTGCAAGCACATTCCATGACAGAACCTCACCCAGCGGTCTCAGCTGGCTCATGACTGGACTTCTGCTTCCTACCCCTGTTGCAGTTAACCTGAACTTCTGATATTCTGCTTTTCCCCCAATGCGCAGGCCGCTTCCTGGAGATGCACTTGTACATGACCTCTGCACTCAGCAAGAATGATGTGAAGGCTGTCGGCCTCCAAATGGCGCTAGATCTGCTGGCCAAAAAGGAAAAGAGGGACTCCATCACTGGCCTCAAGACCAGAACCCATCCTGGACGCCCAGACTGGAACCAGGTAGGCCTCCAAAACCAACAGGGGCCAACCGGGGCAGAGGCCAGCCTTAATAAAGATCTCCCCGGGGCCCGGGTATCAGAGACAGAGGGGCCAGCGGGACTGTGATATTTAAAAACAGAAGACATAAGAGAAGTCAATGTTGGATCAGGCCAGTGGCCCATCCAGTCCAACACTCTGTGTCACACAGTGGCCAAAAACACCAGGTGCCCTCAGGAGGTCCAGCAGTGGGGCCAGGACATTAGAAGCCCTCCCACTCTTGCCCCACCCCCTCAAGCACCAAGAATACAGAGCATCACCTGCCCCAGACTGAGAGTTCCTATCTATACCTTGTGGCTAATAGCCACTGATGGACTTCTGCTCCATATGTTTATCCAATTCCCTCTTGAAGCCGTCCATGCTTGTAGCCGCCGCCACCTCCTGTGGCATTGAATTCCACATGTTCATCACTCTTTGGGTGAAGTAGTAATTCCTTTTATCTGTTCTAATCTGACTGCTCAGCGATTTCATGGAGTGCCCCCACGAGTTCTTGTCTTGTGAGAAAGTGAGAATTATTTCTCTGCCTGCTCTATCCCATGCATAATCTTATAAACCTCGATCATGTCACCCCTCAGCCGTCGTTTCTTCAAGCTAAAGAGCCCCAAGCTTTTCAACCTTTCTTCATAAGGAAAGTGTTCCAACCCTTTTATCATTCTAGTTGCCCTCCTCTGCACTTTTTCCAATGCTATAATATCTTTTTTGAAGTCTGGCAACCAGAACTGTACACAGTACTCCAAATGAGGTCGCACCATCGATTTATACAGGGGCATTATGATACTGGCAGATTTGTTTTCAATTCCCTTCCTAATAACTCCCAGCATAGTGTTGGCCTTTTTCATTGCAGTCGCACACTGTCTTGACATTTTCATTGAGTTATCTGCTACGACTCCAAGATCTCTCTCTTGGTCAGTTTCTGCCAGTTCGGACCCCATCAACGTGTATTTATAGTTAGGATTTTTGGCTCCAATGTGCATCACTTTGCACTTGGCCACACTGAACCCCATTTGCCACGTTGATGCCCATTCGCCCATCCTTGACAGATCCCTCACAATCCTCCCTGGTTCTCACCACCCTGAACAACTTCATGTCATCTGCAAATTTAGCCACTTCACTGCTTACTCCCAACTCCAAATCATTAATAAACAAGTTAAAAAGCATCAGATCGAGTACTGATCCCTTTGTTCATCAATGTGCCTACTAATTTTTTCCTTAATAACACCAACTTACCCGGTATCGACAGCAGACTGACTGGCCTGTAATTTCCCGGATCTCCTCTGGAACTCTTTTTAAAGATGGGAGTGACATTTGCTACCTTCCAGTCCTCAGGAATGGAGGCAGATTTTAATGAAAGATTACGTATTTTTGTCAGGAGATCCACAGGTTCACATTTGAGTTTCTTTCAGAACTCTCGGATGTATGCCATCTGGGCCCGGTGATTTATTTGTTTTTAAGTTGTCTATTAGACGTAGGATCTCCTCTCTTGTCACCTCAATCTGACTCAGGTCTTTCAACCCTCCTTCCGAAATCAGGAATGGGCAGGCACTTCTCACCTTCCACAGTGAAGACAGAGGCAAAAAATGCATTTAGCTTCTCAGCCATTTCCCTATCATCCTTCACTACACCTTTTACCCCATGGTTATCCAAGGGCCCCACTGCTTCCCTGGCTGGTTTCCTACTTTGAATGTATTTGAAGAAAGTTTTATTGCTGATCTTTATGTTTTTTGCTATATGCTCCTCATAGTCCCTTTTTGCCTGCCTGATCACAGACATGCATTTTATTTGCCACAGCCTGTGTCCCTTTTATCAGCCTCACTGAGACTAGCTTCCCACTGCTTAAAGGAATCCTTCTTACCTTTTACAGCTTCCATTATACTTTGTTTGTTAACTATGCAGGCTTTTTCCTATACCTATTTGTGCCTTTCCTAACCTGCGGTATATATTTTCTCTGAGCCTCTAGGATTGTGATTTTAAATAGTCTCCAAGCTTCCCCAGTGGTTTTGACCCTTACTACTTTTTTTTTTCAGTTTTCTCCTCACACGTCCCCTCATATCAGAGAAGTTAACCCTTTTAAAGTTAAAAGTGGTTGTGTCAGTCTTTTTGGGTAACTCCCTATTTATACAAATGTTGAACTCAATAACGTTATGGTCACTGTTCCCAAGTGGCGCAATCACTTTAACATCTCTCACCAGGTGTTGAGCGTTACTTAGGACCAAATCCAGGACTGCCACTCCCCGTGACCATCTGCTCCATAGCACAGTCATTGAGAATGTCTAGAAACTCCATATATTTTGTCTGACTTGAACAAATATTGACCCAATCAATGTATGGGTAGTTAAAGTCACCTATTACAACACAGGTATTTCATCTAGCTTCTAGCTTTAATTCAGTCATCATTTTATAATCCTCCTCTATCTTTTGATTTGGTGGGCAATAACAAACTCCCAATGTTAAGCTTCCTTTTGGGCCCACTAATACAACCCACAGCATTTCCAGAAGCGAATCCAATTCTCCCACCCTCTCAGTCTTACTGGACTGTATACCTTCTCTGACATACAGAGCCACCCCACCTCCAACTTTCCCCCCTCCTTCTGATATAATTTATAACCAGGAATCACAGTATCCCACTGATTTTCCTCATCCCACCAAGTTTCTGAAATACCCACAATGTCTATGTTTTCCCCCAACACCAAGCATTCCAACTCCCCGATTTTACCTTGGACACTTCTAGCATTAGTATATAAACATCTATAGTTTCCCATACATGTTACGCCCACAACCTTCCTCTTGCTGCCTCGAGACCTTGCCAGGCAGTTCCTATCATCTGCCACAATCTCAGAGAACAATTCTAATCCCTTTCCTTGTAGGAAAGTAACAGCTACCCCTTCATCTTTTTTTTAATATTTTAATGGAATTTTCCAAAAAGAAATTTAAAATAAAAATGACTTTACAACAACATACATTGAGTCTTTATACACCATCTAACCAATCATAAAGTCTCGACCAGATGTTTTCCAAATCTTGTCTGTTATCCACATTTAACAAGAAGCTCAATTTGTCTATCTCTGCCAACTCCAGTATGTTGTCTATTATTTCTTCTCTCCCAGGTAGACTATCCGACTTCCAGTATTTTGCCCATACTATACGAGCTGCAGTTAGGATAGAGGTCAACATTCTTACATCCATTTTTGTTGTTCCTTTCGGTAAAATATTTAGCAAATATACTTCCGGAACAAGGTCTAACTCAAGTCCTGTTATTTCATC
Source organism: Lepidodactylus listeri (assembly GCA_029233225.1). NCBI lineage: Eukaryota > Metazoa > Chordata > Lepidosauria > Squamata > Gekkonidae > Lepidodactylus > Lepidodactylus listeri. The sequence goes on along the minus strand of JARCFY010000021.1, from coordinate 3,369,428 downwards.
GATCATCTTCCTAATTTCACGCTGAAACTTTTGAATTTTATGGCATGACCACCACTTGTGGAAAAATGTGCCTACATTAGCATTACATATCCAACATAATTTAGACATATTCGGGTAACATTTATGTAGCCTATCGGGAGGCCAGTACCACCGGTAAAAATTTTTATAGAAGTTTTCCTTATAATTCACTGCTCTTACCAATTTAATTGCCTTCCAAACCTTTGACCATTCTTCCATTGATATATTATGCCCTATATCCTGCATCCAAACAATCATTACTTTTTTAACAACCTCATCTTGCAGATGGCAGTCAATAAGTACTTTATATATTTTTTTGATAAGTTTTTCATTATTAGGTAGCCAAACAGCATCTATTTCATTATAAGAATTATAAAATCCTGTTTTTTTTTATCAATTCCTAATCTGGTTTGAAGTTGGGCTTTTTCCCACCTCGAAAATTTAATGTTAAATTTCTCTTTTAATTCATCCTCTGGTTTAATTTTATTCTCCTTGTCCAGCAATGTATCATAACTAACTATTTTCTCCTTAGATAATAATGAAGGTTTTGTTATCGCTTCCAGTGGTGAGACCCATTTTGGAATTTTAGTATAAAATTCTTTTTTAATCTCCCCCCAAGATCTTATTAGCGCCGCCTTTAGCATGTGTGAGTGAAAATTGGAGTGTATTTTATCTTTTTCATACCACAGGTATGAATGCCACCCCATATAGAGGCCTTCTAAAGCTAGTAATCTAGTATTTTCCAATTTCACCCATTCTTTTATCCATACCAATGAAGCTGCCTTACCATACAGCTCCCAATTGGATATTGCAAGGGCTCCTCTTTCCTTACTGTCTTGCAGTAATTTCCATCTAACTCTAGGTTACTTGGGGTGCCAAACAAAATTTCTGGTAATCCTATTTAGTTCTTTAAAAAAGAATGACTTCTCTTTCAAAAGTGGAATACTCTACACTAAAAATAGAAATTTGGGGAGGATATTCATTTTAATTGCCGCTATTCTCCCTAGCCAAGACAAATTTAAAGCTTTCCATTTTTCTAAGTCAGCTTTAATATCCTTTAATAACTTATTATAATTGTCCTCAATCAGGGAGCCAGTTCTATTAGTACACATAATGCCCAAATACCGTACCTTCTTAACAAATTCCATGTTGGAGCCCTCTTGAATTTTTGCCATTAAGTCTTCTGTGCAATTCTTAGATATTAACTTAGATTTCTGAAAAGTAATTTTTAGACCCGCCATCTTTCCATATTGTTTAATTATCTCCAGTAACTTATTCAGTGATGTTTCTGGTTCTTCCATTATAAACAACAGGTCATCAGCGAAGGCACAAAGCTTGTATTCGAATCCTTTGCATTTAAGTCCCCTGATCTGGCTATACTCTCTAACTTGTTCGTTTAAAGATTCCAGTGCAAATATGAATAGTAGGGGAGATAATGGACAACCCTGTCTGTTACCCTTTTCTATTTTTATATTCTGTGTCATATCTCCATTTATCATAACCTTAGCCATCTGGTATTTATATATAGCTTTAGTCATATTTAAGAATAAATCCCCTGGATTGTAATATTTTAACTTTTGAATCAAAAAGTCCCATGAGAGATTATCAAATGCTTTTTCTACGTCCATAAACATCAACACCACAGCTTTACTCGGGTACGCTTCATAGTATTCTAAAACATTAATAAGGGTTCTTAAATTATCTCTCATATATCTTTGGGGTAAAAATTCCGCTTGATCTTTATTAATAGTTTGCCTCAACACTTTTTAAAATCTATTAGCTAGGATATTTGCAAAGATTTTATAATCCACGTTAAGTAAAGAAATCGGTCTGTAATGGCTGATTAAATCTGCTTCCTTTTGATCTTTCGGAATCAATGTAATTACTGCCTGATTCCATGAATCTGGCACAGTTCCCGTTTCACCGATATTCTTTATAACTTGTTTAAATGGCAGTATAATTTGGTTTTCAAAAATTCGATAAAATTCCATTGGTAATCCATCAGGGCCTGGGGATTTATTTTTCTTTTGCCTTTTAAAAGCCTCTATTATCTCACACATACTTACTGGATCACTAAGAATTATTTTTTGGCAACTAGAGACCGTCTCTCTTGTACAGCTCCCTCTTGTTCCAAAAAGCATCCCAGTGCCTAACAAACTTGAACCTTCCCCCCTACACCATTGCCTCATCCACACATTGATACTCCTGATCTGTGCCCGTCTCTCCGGCCCTGCGCGTGGAACAGGTAACACTTCCGAGAAGGCTACCTTGGAGGTCCTGGCCTTGAGTCTCCTGCCTAGCAGCCTAAATTTTTCCTCCAGGACCTCACGACTACATTTCCCCACATCGTTGGTGCCAACATGTACCACGACCACTGGCTCCTCCCCAGCACTATCTACCAGCCTATCTAAAACATGTGTAATGTCTTCTACCTTTGCACCAGGCAGGCAAGTCACCATACGGTCAATACGTGGTTTCGCCACCCAGCTGTCTACTTGCCTAAGGATCGAATCACCAACTACCAAGAGCCCCCCTCCCTCCCTGCCCAGGGATGGTTCCTTGGTATGCAAGAATATCCGTTCACCAGCTGAAGAAGAGGTCCCTTCTGAGGGCACATTCCCCTTATCCACATCACAGTGCCCTGTTCCCTCTCAACCTTCATGCTCCCTGACAGTGGCAGGGCTGCCAAATTCAGAGTGGGACATATCTAAGAAGTCCCCAAGTCTTCTCCATGCACCTGACTGACTGTCTCTGCTTCTCCAGGTCAGCCACCTTGGCCACAAGGGAGCAAACTCATTCCCTGAGAACCAGGAGCTCATTTCACCGGGGGGCACACACCCAAGACTTCTGCCCAGTGGGCAGATAATCATACCAGTTTGGCATAGTGGTTAAGAGTGTGGACTCTAATCTGGGAGAACTGGGTTTGATTCCCCACTCCTCCACTTGCACCTGGCTGGATGACCTTGGGCAAGTCATAGCTCTGTACCAGCTGTTCCCTCAAGGACAGCTTGGGAAAGAATTCTCTCAGCCCCACCTACCTCACAGGGTGTCTGTTGTGGGGAGGGGAAGGGAAAGGAGTTTGTAAGCCGCTCTGAGACTACAAGTGAAGGGTGGGGTATAAATCCAATCTCCTCTTCTTCTTCTACATGTGACACACTGTGCAAAATTCTGGATAGCCCCCAACCCCCTGCTGGCATTCTGGCTTCATAAATGTTTTCAAAATAATTTAGTATAATCCCCCTTTTAAACCCTTTGTATTCTCCTTGTAGAAGTCTACTTACCTTGCTGGGAACCCAAAGAGCCTAGGGCCCTGGTGTCCTTGCTCTTCCTTGGCTTCTCACAAGCCCCTAGGCTCAGAGTCCCTAGGCCAAGAGCCCTGCCCTTTGATTCATGCCCTTTGGCTTGTGCCTTTGTCCAGGTGCTGCCTTAAATAGAAGCCTCCCCCAGCAGAGGGTGTGGCTAGCAGCTATTCAAATGCACCCAGCACTCAATTACAGTCAAACAGTGGCCCTTTCTCACCTTATCTCAAGCAGCCAGCACTCTGCAACAACTCAAAACTCACTCACACACTTCCATAAACAGTCCCCACACAGTACCTTCAGCTAAACCAACTTAGCTGAAAGCAAATAAAAAACACCCCTCTTGCAGCTGTATCTCCTACTGCCTTCCAGAGTTCAGCTGGTGGTCAATGCTCCCTCTAAGCTGTGGAGTCTTGTGCGCAAAAATTCCATGTTGTGAGCTACTGGAATTAAAGTTGTGAGCAAACGATTTGGCTACTGCATAAATCAGTTTGCTCTGGAGCCATCCTTCCTGAGCAAGGACAAAAATGTGTGAACCATGGGCTAAAAAACCTGTGAGCTAGCCCACACTAACTCAGCTTAGAGGTGACACTGCTCTGGAGGTATCCTTCCTGAGCTAAGACAAAAACATGTGAGCCGGAGGCTAAAAAATCATGAGCTAGCGCACACTAACTCAACTTAGAGGGAACACTGCTGGTGGCACCAACTTTTGGTGATGTTCCTGCCCGGGAAGGAAGATCACAGGGAAAGGCTCTCCTGACTGTCCCACCAGTCAAAGAAGCTCATCTGGTGGGCACACGAGAGAGGGCCTTTTCAGTGGCAGCCCCACAATTATGGACCAACCTCCCCAGGGAGGTGCACCTGGTCCCCTCCCTGTCGATCTTCAGCAGTTGAAAACAGTTTTATTTAGGACTGCAATTGACTGATTTAGTTTTTATTTATTGGCAGTCCTAACTGGAGTTTTTAAATTGACTTTTTATGGGTTTTATAATTGTTTTATTGTTGTGTTTTTATAATGTTTTATTTATATTGTAAGCTGCCTTGAGTTCTGCAAGGGAGAAAGACGGCTGGATGATGGTGATGAGGATGAGGATGCAGTTTATTACATTGTGCCGCCAATTGTGTAATTTTATGTCGAAGTGTATGGTTTTACTGGTTTTATGCAAGCCGCCCTGAGTCTGCTTCAGCAGGGAGGGCGGGGTAAAAGTGGGCTTAATAAATAAATAAATAAATGGTGATGATGATGATACCAAGCAGAATTTGGCAGTTCCCTGTGTGGTGTAGGCGGGCCCGTAGCTACAGTGGGGCCTCTCAGGCCTGGCCCCCGACTTAATAGTTACTTACTTACTTATTTTATTAGATTTTTATCCCGCCCTCCCAGCAAGGCCAGCTCAGGGACTTACTGCCAAGGCCCCCCAGTTTCCAATTTCTAAATTTTATTTACGGTGTTTGCTTGGGGTGTGTGCTTGCGGGAAGGGGGGGTACACGGTGCCCCCCCCCGACTTATTTAAAGGCACCCCAAATGAAATAACCCTGGCTATGGGCCTGGGTGCAGGGAGCTTCCTCCAGGGTTTGTGAGAAGCACACACCTCCTTTCTCAGGGCTTTCCTTAGCTCGCAGTTAAAGCCCCGTTGTCTTCTCTCTCTTTTCCCACAGGGTGAAATGTACTCTATTTATTTATTTATTTATTATTCGCATTTTTATCCCGCCTTTCCAGATAGCTGGCTCAAGGCAGCATTCCAACAATAAAATACCATCAGGATGGTTTACAATTTTAAAACATAGAAATAAACATAACAGAGTTAAAACACATATACAACAACAAGTACTGGCAGCAATCAGAGTTCTCATGGTGAAAGCGGCGGCAAGAGGTTTGGCCCGCGGTTCCAGGGCGATGTTATCCTGAATTCCCCTGTTGGCGGCTCCTAATCGAAAGCCTGGCAGAAGAGCTCCGTCTTGCAGGCTCTGTGGAACTGTAAAAGGTCCCGCAGGGCTCTGATGTCTTCCGGGAGCTCATTCCACCAGTATGGGGCCGCCACCAAGAAAGCTCTGGTCCTAGTGCAGGCCAGCCGAACATCTTTCAGACCAGGGAGAGTCAAGCAATGTTGTGAGCTTGACCTCAGTGCACTCTGGGGCACATGTGGGGAAAGGCGGTCCCTCAAGTAGGCAGGCCCCTGACCATATAGGGCTAAGGTCAATACCAGCACCTTGAACTGGATCCGGTATGCTATAGGCAGCCAGTGCAGCGACCTCAGCACAGGCCGGATGTGGTCCCGCACAGAGAGGCCCGTCAACAGCCTGGCTGCGGCATTCTGCACCAGCTGCAGCTTCCAGATCTGAGACACGGGCAGCCCCATGTAGAGAGCATTACAGTGGTCTAATCTCGAGGTGACCATAGCATGGATCACTGTAGCTAGGTCATCGCATTCGAGGAAGGGAACCAGCTGCCTAATCAGCCGTAGGTGATAAAAGGCCGCCGTGGCAGTGGCTGCTACCTGGGCCTCCATTGTTAGGGAAGCATCGATGAGCACTCCTGACTCTCGGCTCTGGCACCAGTGGCACCCCACCGAAGGTCGGTAGTGAGATCCCTGCTCCCGACCCGTTCCGACTCACGCACAGGACCTCCGTCTTTGTTGGATTCAGTTTTAGTCGACTCAGTCTGAGCCAGTCCGCTATGTCCTGAAGCGCCCACTCCAGGTCATCTGGGGTAGAGTTGGACCGGCCGCCCAACAGCAGATATAGCTGGGTGTCATCTGCGTATTGATGACACCCAAGTCTATGCCTCTGGGCAATCTGGGCAAAGGAGCTCATATAGATGTTAAATAACATCAGGGACAGCACATACCAGTGGGTACCTCTGGAAGGTCCGTTTCCTGAGCACAACCCTCTGCCCCTGATCCTGGAGAAAGAGGCATGCCACTGTAAAGCAAGCCCCTGTATCCCCGAGTCGGCAAGGTGGTGGATCAGCAACTGGTGGTCGACCACGTCGAACACAGCCGACAGATCTAACAGCATCAGTGCCGCCGTGCCGCCTCAATCCAGATGTCTCTGGAGGTCATCCGTGAGGGCGACCAGTGCCGTCTCTGTCCCATGACCTGGCTGGAAGCCGGACTGAAACGGATCCAGCATGGAAGCATCATCCATAAAGTTCTGCAACTGAATTGCCACTGCCCTCTCCCGTGCCTTGCCCAAATAGGGCAAGTTGGACACCGGTTGGTAGTTGGCCAATACGGCTGGGTCCAGAAACAGCTTTTTCAGGACGGGATGGACCATTGCTTCCTTGAGTGCCCCTGGGAACAGCCCTTCTGCGAAGGACTTGTTGATAATCTCCCGAAGGGCACCATATAACCCCTCACAACCGGCTTTTATGAGCCATGAGGGGCATGGTTCAAGGCTGCACGTGGTTACTCTGTGGAATGGCTGCTGTTGCCCCCAGAAAGGGAAAGGGAAAGTTAGTGGGATGTGGCAGAATTGACATTGCTCTGGACCACTTTGGATGGCAGTCAGCAGTGGCCACAGGTTGCCAGCTCTTACTTCAGCTGTGACAAGGCCATCTTTTGGGCCCACAGGGGTCAGTGATGCCAGTGTGGAGGAGCCTTGGGTTGAGGTGGGAAAGTCTGCAGCATCTAGGTTGTGTGAATGCTCTAACATGTATCAGAGATGGTCTGGAGACCAAGTCCTAGGAGGAAAGGCTGAAGGAGCTGCGTCTGTTTAGCCTGGAGAGGAGATGACTGAGAGGTGATATGATCACCATCTTCAAGCACTTGAAGGGCTGTCATATAAGAGGATGGGGCAGAGTTGTTTTCTGTTGCCCCAGAAGGTCGGACCAGAACCAACGGGATGAAATTAAATCAGAAGAGTTTTCAGCTCAACATGAGGAAGAATTTCCTGACAGTGAGAGCAGTTCCTCAGTGGGACAGGCTTCCTAGGGAAGGGGTGGGCTCTCCTTCTTGGGAGGTTTTCAGACAGAGGCTGGATGGCCATCTGACAGCAATGCAGATCCTGTGAACTGAGGCAGATCACGGGAAGGGAGAGTAGGAAGGGGTTGCTTAGTTCTCGTGGCCCTTTCTTACACGCCCAGGGAAATTCTGATTGCCACTTTGGGGTCAGGAAGCAATTTTTCTCCAGGCCAGTTTGGCTGGAGATCCTGGAGGTTTTTTGACATCTTCTGGGTGTGGAACAGCAGTCACTGGGGGTGGTGGGGGGGAGGTATTTGTGAATTTCCTGCATTGTGCAGGGGGTTGGACTAGATGACCCTGGAGATCCCTTCCTACTCTATGATTCTATGATCCTTTGGAAGGCCCAGAAGCAGCCCTGCATTTCTGTTGCTTCCTCTCTCTCTCTCTCTCTCTCTCTCTCTCTCTCTCTCTCTCTCTCTCTCTCACACACACACACACACACACACACACACGCACACACTCACTCTCTCTCTTTTTGCTTCCCACTGTTTGATGCCAGATCTTTCAGAAACTGGCCCTGGAGAGGAGAGGCAAAATCCATGTCTTCTTCTGCGGCTCTCCAGCTCTCGCCAAGGTCATCAGAGCCCACTGTGAGCAGTTTGGCTTCAGATTCTTCAAAGAGCACTTCTAAGCCGCCACCACCACGGGTCCCCACTGCCCCTCCTATGTGGAGGCAGCCATCCCGCGTGTGGCTCAGAGGTGTGACATGGAGATGGCTCAGTCCATCACACTGGCATTCTGTATCCTTTGCTGAAAGAGCTTCGGAAGTGGTTTTGTTTTTCTCTCCTCTGGATTCCCTGTTGACAGACACAGCATGACTCTGAGACCATGATTTCAACTAAGTTTGAGTCCAGGGGCACCTTGAAGACCAACAAGGTTTTATTCGTGTGCGTGCACACGAAAGCGTATCCCCAGAATAAAACTTTCTTGGTCTTCAAGGTGCCCCTGGACTCAAACTTTGTTCTGCTGCTTCAGACCAACCCGGTGACCCACCCGAATCTATCACCATGTTTTCAAGTTACTCTGCAAAGTAAACCTTAAGACTTTATTTATTTATTAGTTTTTTCTATTGCTGCTCACCCAGAGGATCTCACGGCGATAAATAAATTAAAAACCAACAAAATCAAATAACACGTATAAAATATTAAAATACACGATTCAGCACCATAGCACTATCAAACCAGCCCAAAAGCATCTGGTTAACCTCCAGAGGCCAACCTGAACAATTCGGCCTTGCAAGCCGTGCAGAAACTAAGCAAGCCCAGCAGGGCTCAGGTGCCATCAGCAAGCGCGTTCCGCAGGGTAGAGGCCATCACTGAGAAGACCCTTCCCCTGGTAACAGCGAACCAAGCCATCCGGGGGGCGGGGACCCAAGCGTGCTGAGCTGGCTTTGGTGAATAACAGGAAATGCCTACCAGGAGGCTAAAATTGGCAGGGGAGTGTTTTTTTCGCACCACCACCCCTTCCCCCACCTGAGTGCTATGGGTGTGTGTGTGTGTGGGGGGGGGGTTTAACTGGTGTGGTTAGTCCAGTCACCACTAGTTAGCAGAGTGCTTAAACAAAGCTACAAACACAGGAGCGTCACTTTGCCAAGTTGCTCAGCTTACAAAGCTACACAGAGCCATGTCACAAGTTTAGAAGAGAAATACCTCTCTCTTTATTTAAGAAGTATGCTTTGGATAGGAAAGAGCAGAGACAGGACAGAGCTAAAGGATGGAAGCAGTTAGCGAGAGGGCCATCTGCCCTTGTGATGCCGAGAGGGGACTGCACGTCTCTCTCTTGGTGCATGCAGGGAGAGAGTTCGTCTTCATCTGAGAGAATGGAAGGAAGGGGAAATTGTCCCTGAGAACACAATCTGCATTTCAAAGGGGACAGTGGCAGAAGATTAAAGACAGGAAGAAAGCGTGCCAATCTAGTTCTCTAGACTCTCTTGCCACTCAGTCTGGAGGTCTGAGATGGGGGGGGGGGGATTGCACCTGGAACTTCCAACAAGTGCTAGGCAGTCCCGTCTCCCAGAAGAGCGTGGGCTTGACTGTGCCTCTTTAGTGTTGCAGGATCTCTGTTGCTCCCCCCAGAGGTCTTTCCTTTCCCTCCTGCCTTCCCTGCCCCCCCGGCTGTTTACTTGGTGTTCCAGTCCCACCTTCCTCTTGTCAGGCTTGGGCTGATGTGAGGAACGGAGGCACACCTTCAGCAGGCCTTCCCAGAGGAGACAGAGGCCAGTTTCTGCTTGCCCAGGGCTAAGAGCTGGAAAGGGGAGTGTTGGGACGGCCTCACCTGCTCCAAAGCTTGGGAGATGAAAACCACTTCCTTCTTTTGCGGCAACTGAATAAAAGGTTCCCAGGCAGTGAGTCTGAGCGCAGCATCCCTTTTCTGTGGGTCTGGTGATTTCTTGGCAAGTTAGCTTCACAATAATGTTGCCTTTCAACCATCTCTGCCAGGCAGTTTTTCTGGAGAGAGCAGGTGTAACTCAGCGGCCAAAAGCTCAAGATGGAAATCAGGAAGTCCTGGGTTCATAGAGGTTGCCAGGAAGTAACTCAGTGGTCTTTGTTGAGCCACTGAGCCTCAGACCTCCTTCTGCAATGCAGATACAATATCACTAGCCTACCCTCTCACCCTGTTGTGTGGGTTACAAGCATCTGAATTCCAGATTACTTACTGGGTCTCCTACAAGAAGACCAGAGGCTGGAGGTGGCTGTAGGGGGGTCCAAAGGAAGGTCCCGCCAGAGTTATGTATTGGGACTGAAACATTGCAGGACTGTGCTACCAGAGACTGGTTGAGCTTGGAGCCTAAGAACAATAGCCCACCAGGACTCTGGCAGTAACCAGTCGAGAAGTAATGTTATGTAAACAGCCTATCCTTGGGAGTGGGGTGTGTTTGGGTGTGGCAACGGCATGCTATTTTAACAGAGCTGAGGCTCTGGAGTCTTGTCTTGCTGAAATCACTAATAAAGTAGAGCTGGTCACTAGCAGTGAGTCTGCTGGTCCATGGAACCCACTATTTAACAGCCAGAATGACACCACACAAGGTCGGAGTTTGAGTCCGGTGGCCCCTTTAAGACCAACAAAGTTTTATTCAAGGTGTAAGCTTTTGTGTGCATGTGCAGCGTGTGAGGCTTCCGTACTATCAGCAAAAGATCAGACCTTTGTAGTTAAACAGAGTTCTTTATTTCAAATGCTGGAACAGGGTCTCGATGTTTGTTAGAGATGCCAAACAAAGAAGCTTTGGGTTAATATACCTACAGGCATAGCTGCATAAACAAATTCATCCAATCAGCATACATACAAAATGCGGGAAAAGAAATGGGACTGTTTGTTCCCACCAAAGGTGAGAAAGTTGTAAAAATTCCCCTCTTGCCCTGAATGACCCAGATGTGCTAATTCCTAGGCAAAACATTTGGGCAGTGACAATAAAATAACTTTCAAGGCTATACCCACTCTGATAGCACCCTGAGAGACTTCGGCAGGAGGGGGAGGAAGCCATGGCAAGATAGCTGTTGTTTAGGTGACGCATTGGAATGTAAGAGGCCATCCTCCCGGAGGGAAAATATAACACTGAGCAGGACAGCAATTTCTACTTCAAGGCAAGCAATAAAACATGTAAGTGATAGCGAGGTACAAAGAAACAGAAAGTAACTTTTCAGCACAGCACAGTATAAGCAACCTATTGTCAGAATCCTGACACAGCGGCGGATCTACTGTGAAGCTAATAAAGCTTAAGCTGGGACAGGGAGCCTCTGACGCAACTTTTTTTTTTAATGAGTGAATTTTTCAACAAAAATTAATGGGTTTTTTTAAGTGTTTGTTATTAAAATAAGGCTATTCTAGTGACAGAATCATAAGCCAGTGGGTTGAAGTGCTTAATACTGACCTCAGAATGGAGCCCACTCAGTGTTGTAGTGAAGAAAGAAATTCAAAAAGCCATACTAATGAGCCATAGCTTACTAACCAGCTGAAACTGCCAGGCCGAAGACATGCACACGTACACAAGTTTTCCGATGTCAGATTCTCGGTTGTTACATTGTGTGCATGTGCTTGAGCAAAGACACAAACGCTTACTGTATTACTGCTTTCATTCACAGCTATAAAGAATAGCTTAGCCATGAGAAAAGCTGTGAGAACTTTTGCTATATTGCAACATTACTTGAAGTAGACATTCCTGTTGTTCCGATTGTAACTGACATGCGCAAGAATGTAATTGAATCTTTTTGCTTACGAAAATGATGCGTGCTGTACTAAAATGACAGTAGTTCCCACCTCTCTGTAGCTCCCCACCCCTTAGTATAAAAGACGGAGCCCAACTGAAAATGAGGCTCGGCATTTTGATTCTGAACTTTTTATTCAGGCTGAGACTGGTACCATAAAAATTAGTTTTCCCTGATCCTGGTGTCCGAGTGCCTTCTTCTTGGGTGGTTCTGGTTTTGGGGTGATGTGCTGCAGTAGCTTCCCCTAAAGTGGGCTGGTTGTTCCCAGCAGCCTAGCAGTTCAGCCTGGCCCGGGAAGAAGCAAACAGCACCATAAGGGTGGGGAAAGGCCTGCACAGATCTTCTTGTTTCAAGGCCTGCTTTGGATTACTGCAGGTAAATTATTATTGCTTAGAACGGTGGCAACACGTGTTTTTAGGATTCTGTTTGTTAATGCTTCTGAGGAGTTTGGCTTGGCCCAGGAAGAAGCTGCACCGCAAGGGGAGGGAAAGGCCTGCACAGATCTTGTTTGTTTCAAGGCCTGCTTCGGATCACTGCAAGGAAATGTTCTGTGCAAGTATTCGAGATCTTTTGCAACAAAGGTGACGTGGGATTCAGGATCCAAGTGAGAAGAACTGCGGCCTCCCAGATCTACCATGACTGAAGAGCACTTAAATTCTTTGTGCAGATGGTCTGTAGAGAATGACATTGCAAGGAAGCTCGCGTGTGACAAAACTGGATGTGAAGATGTTGTTAGAGAAGAGTGTTTTGTAAAATGTGCCTCATGTAGTGTGTATTCTCATAGGTGTCTAAAATAAAATATATTAACTGTGGCCTTTGCTATGTTTCATTTCATCATTCTAGGATGCATCATGCATGTATTCGTTGCCCTAATTTTCATCCCCCATAACCTGAAAACTATAAGCCTAAGGAATTTTTACTCACACAAGTGACTTTGACAGGTAAGATAAACCAGTACAGCAATTTTAATCAAAATCGGAGATGTAGTGGTTGATATTTTGTTTTAAATGTGGTGATCTGCCATGGAATGACCACACTGAAGGAGATAACCGCTGTTACCCAGACCTCCTTGCTGGTGGGGAGGGGCTCAGCGTATGGCCCATTCTCAAGGGCTCCTCCACCCCAACACCCTCTTCTCTGCCATTTGAGCCTGGAGGTCCTTGCAAGGGCAGGAAGGCCCTTTGGACCTTGTTGGATGTGGTCCTGTTATTGCTGGCTGCAAAGGGCCCCCACAACAGTTCAAGCCTCAGGGCCCCAATAATGTAGCTCCGCCTCTGAACGTTTGAAAGTGCCAGGACAGCCAGCTCTGAGTTGGAAAATTCCTGGAGGTTTTATTGGGGGGGGGGGGCTGTAGGGAGCAGGGTTTGGGGAGGGGGGGACCTCATCATGGTACAATGCCATAGAGTCCACCTGACAAAGCAGCCATTTTCTCCAGGGAAACTGATCCTTGTAGTGAGCTGTAATTCCAGGGGATCCCCAGGTCCCACTTGGAGGTTCTCAACCCTGTAATGCTGAGGATTATGACAGTTACCTCTCTGTAGCCTGTCTCCCCAAATGAGAGCATTCAGGGCACTTACATCAAACCTTGTGTGCAGCCTTTGCCAACATTAAGCTCCTTCACCACCAGAGGGTGCCGGTGCCTCATGCTCTACAATCTCGCTCTGGAAGATTTTGTAGGAACAAGAGGCTGCGGTTGTAGGTTTTGCACAGGCTGTTTTGTGTGTGTGTGTGTGCTAGTCCCAGTGAAGAAAAGCTCAGCTGCTGCAGTCGGTTCCAACAACATTCAGTGCAACAAACATTTGCTGAACTGGGAGCCCCAGGCAGTTGGGCAGAGCTGGTCCTCCGTCTGCCACCAAATGGTTTTGGCTGCTTCACTTGTTCACCTGCAAGGCTCTCCTTCCATCCCTCCGTCTGGGGCGGGCGGGCGGGGTGTGTGGCAGAGCCGATCTGCAGAGGGATCCATCTGGAAGCCTTTCCCCGAACTTCATTTGTGGCGAGGGGAATTCGCCCTGCACCTGCTCAGAGACACTTTCATCTCCTCTGGTTGCCAGGGTCCCAGTGTGACGTCCTGCCGCTCGGAGCAGATGTCCACCTTGAGGACTCGCAGTGCCCACTCTGTCTCAGAGAAATGCCAGTTCTCTCTTTTGAGGCTCACCGGGAACCCACCTCAGCCTGCAGTGATGTACCCCGGCCAGCAGCCGCGACCTCTGCTAGCCAAGGAGTCCCTCACGGTGCCTGCGTCCTTCCCCTGCAGGTTCAATTAACAGAGAAGACAACAGAAGTCTGGGAAGTTTGGCCTCAGATAAAAGGTGAAGGTTTCCCTTGCTCGAAAGCCAGTCGAATCTGACTCTAGGGGGTGGTGTTCATCTCTGTTTCCAAGCCAAAGAGCCAGCACTGTCCGAAGACGTCTCCGTGGTCATGTGGCCGGCATGACTAGATGCCGAGGTGCACGGAACGCTGTTCCCTTCCCACTGAAGTGGTAACTGTTTATCTACTTGCAACTCCTTGCTTTCAAACTGCTAGGTAGGCAGGAGCTGGGGCCAGAGATGGGAGCTCACTCCGTCTTGTGGCACTCAGGGCAGAACCTCCCAGGCCCCAGGCCTCAAGTGTCAGTTAGCACTGCCATATGTATGGTTAACTGTCTTATCATGATCAATAAGGTTGCTGAATGTATTACATGAATCAGTGCCTACTGTTTTCCCATCTAGGTTGATGGTCGATTAACATTGCTTTTTGTTATAGCCTTCTTTCGACTCATTTAGGTCCTGCCCGGGAAGTAGCATTGGTGAACGGACTCCTACCTTTGGAATGTGTGCTTTGCTGGCCTGCTTCACTTTGCGCATGCTCATTACTCATTCGCTTTTCCTCCTCTCTTATCTCTAGCTGACTATTCCCTGGCTAACAGCCTTGAGCAGAAAAGCCTCCTGTTATGTGTTACAAGAATCACAGGTATTATGTATTCCTTTGCTTAGTTTTCCTTGGGGACATTTTCTCCAAAAAACCTCAACAGTGTTTTCCCCTGAGAACCTAGTTTGCCGCGCTTTCCTTCGGAACAGGGGGCCAGTATATTTGGGCGCCAATAATTCTTCCTACTGATTGGTGGGTGGGCAGAGGGGCCATATTTCATATCAAGTCTAATTGTAGTTGTATTTCTATGCTTGGGCATTACTAACAGGAAAAGTGTTTGACCAACAAGATCTTTTCTGCAAATGAAGGACTTTCTGCTTAAGGAGACCTGTTGTGGACTACATCTATTGGCCCATTCTCACAGACTGTTAGTAATCCCCATTGGGACCAGTTCATTGTGCCCATTATGGATGACGATGGCGCTGAGATCCCTACTACCGAACCGAAATTACCGATCACCACTGAGGAGGTGCCGGTACGCCCTGCAAGTACTAGCGGGGTGACTGTTCGTTCCAGATGGAGCGGAGGGGCCCAATCCTGGGCTCAATTTGGACCCCAGACTACCGAAACCTGGTCCCCTTGATGGGAATCCAGGACCAGGCAGTCTGCCATTCGAGGGATGGAACGGAGAGCCATGGATGACTTCCAGGTAGCTGAGATGTGGGCTCAAATGGATTGTAGGTTCGACACAATCCAGAGACGCCTGCAGCGAGAGATAACAGTGATGATGACTGACCGCCCGAATGTGGTGGCACAGGCAGTTCAGGAACAAATGGTGGGGGTTGGAGCCAGAGCACCGCCAGCGGTGGTAGTGCAACCCGCTCAACCACCGGCTCAGGCCCCCGCACCTCCGGGGCCACCCGCTCAGCCAGTTCTGGGTCCAGTACAGCCAGTGGATCAGCGGCCAGTGCCACATGAGTTGATGGGGGCCACATTCAACGGGAATCCCGTGAAGCTACAATTCTTCATTATCGAGGTGGGCCGGTGTATGCAGAATTGGGGCCACCTGTTCCAAGATGATGGTGACCGAGTGGGCTACATCGGTTCCAGGCTGCGAGATGAAGCTGCTGATTGGTACGTGAGCCTCCACAACCCCGCTGGTCCAGAGTTGGATAGTGTGGAAGAGTTCATGTGGGCCCTACGCTGCCAATACGAAGACCCGATGAGCGAGGAGAAAGCCCGGAACCAGGTGCGCAATCTCTCGCAAGGGAGATTGTCTGTTTGTGAGTATACTGCTGCGTTTAAACACCTGGAAGCTAAGATCGGGGGTTGGCCAGAAGACGTATTTGTAGAACAATACCGCAGGGGCTTAAATGGGTGCTATATGAGACTATACTGAGAAATGTCAATCTGACCACTCTAAATGGGTGGATCAGGGCTGCGGAGGAAGCCGAGGCGCAGTTCACTCTGATTCGGATAAGACACCTGGCTAGCACCCCTAAGAGCGGTGCCCCATCAGCCACCCCTTTCAAGCCAAAGACCAAGGCACCAGTGAGAGACCTCAGAGAGTTCCGCATGAAGAAGGGGTCATGCACCAGATGTGGGGAGTCGGGCCACTTTGCTTTGGCGTGCCCAGCCGCCTCTCCCAAGGGAGGAGCACCATCTTCCCCACCAGCATGTCCCAAGCCAAAGAAAGCATCTACCCCAAAGCCGCTGGTGCTCCAAATCATGGAGTCCTGCTTCCCGGGGAAGTCAGAGGAAGGGATCATGGACCAGTCGCAGGGAAATGATCAGGACCTGCTCTGAACGGTGCAACGCAGCAGGTCCCTCAAACCACAGCGCCTCAAACAGTGAGCTCTCCAGGGCCCCTTCTCTATATTCTAATGACTGTTGTTCATCCACATCTGGGCACGCAGATGCGGGTGCGAGCCCTTCTTGACTCGGGCTGTGCCAGAGACTTGATTAGTCCAACAGTGGTGGATGGGTTGGGGTTGGGGGTGAATACTTTGGAGGAGCCTTTACGCTTTACCCAGATGGATGGCTCCGAGATGAAGGAACCCTGTGCTTTCAAGACTGAACCTATCATAATTGGCACAGGGAAACATTGGGAACAATGCGCTTTTGTTATCACCCCCCATGCACAATTCCCCATGGTGTTGGGAAGCCTGTGGTAGCGAACACATGACCCCTACATGTGTTGGAGTGAGGAACGGATTACCTGGGTTTCTCCCTCTTGCAAAGAGCATCTCTGGAAAGTGGAGTGGGGCTATCGGCTTGGCTCCGAGAGCACCTGTTTAGCGCGAGAGGAACTCTTATCCATTCCCACCGCTTACAGGGATTTGGCAGAGGTTTTTGAGGAAACAGAGGCTGACGAGCTTCCCTCCCATCGTAACATGGACTGTGCCATTGAGCTGTTGCCTGGGCATAAATTACCCAAAGGGAAGTTATACACTATGTCCCCCCAGGAAAAAATTGAACTCCGCAAGTTCATTGATAAGAACATCAAGTACGGTTTTAGCCAGGCAGCCACTTCCCCGTTTGCTGCGCCAGTCCTTTTCCGAAAGAAAAAAGATGGGTGCTGCACTTGTGCACTGACTATCGAGGCTTAAATGCAGTGTCTACCTCAAATGCCTACCCCCTACCCCTGATCAAAGACTTGCTCAGTGAGGCCAGCAAAGGGAAAATCTTTTCAAAACTGAATCTCAGAGATGCTTATTTTTGAGTGTGCATCCGGGAGGGGGATGAATATAAGACTGCCTTTAATACCTCCCTAGGGCAATTCAAGTACCTGGTAATGCCCTTCAACCTTCAGGGGGCTCCAGGAGTTTTTATGAATTTAATAAATGAAGTTTTACACAAGCACTTATTCAAGGGGGTCCTGTGCTAACTAGATGATATCTTGCTCTATTCCCTGGACATGGAGTCGCATGTGAAATTGGTGAGGGAAGTGTTGGCCACCCTCAGAGACAATAAATTGTTTGCTAAGCTATCCAAATGCGACTTCCATAAAACTGAAATAGACTTCTTAGGCTACCGAATCTCACCTCGGGGTTTAGAAATGGATCCAGCAAAGGTGGGAGACGCCCTGAACTAGGCGCCAGCTACAGAGTTTTCTAGGATTTGCCAGTTTTTACAGAAATTTCATCAACAACTTTGCTCAATACAGCCTCCCCCTCACTGACTTATTAAAAACGAAAGGGAAGGGGCCGGAGGCTGCAAAACCGGGTGCCCAGTTAATCTGGACCCCGGAGTGTCAACAGGCTTTTGATGCACTGAAACGTCTTTTTACTTCAGAACCTATCCTAGCGCAACCAGATGAAAGTAAAAAGTTTATTGTGCAAGTGGATGCCTCCGATGTCACCATGGGGGGGGGCGATCTTGCAAGAAGGGACTGATGGAAAATTGCACCCATTAGCTTATGTGTCTAAGAAATTCGGAGATTCTGAGAGTAACTGGGCGGTATGGGATAAAGAAGCTGCAGCAATCCGGCTGGCTCTAGCTACGTGGAGGCATTGGTTAGAGGGGGCGCGCCAGCTGTTTGAAATATGGACTGATCACAAAAATTTAGAAGCATTGCACACCCAATGCTCTCTTAATGCTAAGCAACTCAGATGGGCTGATTTCTTCTCAAAATTGAGCTTCACCCTTCGCCACTTCCCTGGGAGGTCTAATTCCTTGGCTGATGCTCTTTCTTGCCTGCCCCAACATAATTCTGAGGTGATAGAGACTATGTTCACACCGGAGCAATTGGGGGGGGGGGGGGCGGTGCAGACTAGGAGCGAAGATGAATGGGTTGAAGCTTCTCATGTTCATTCTCCTGCTAAAATCCGTGCTTTTCATAAATTGTACCCTTTGAAAACTGGAAAGGGGGGGAAGGGCAGGGTATAAATCCAATCTCTTCTCCTCTTCTTCTTACCAGGGGAAGTTCTTAGCCTTTATGCCCTGTTGCTGGCCCTCCAGAGGAGCTGCTTGGCCACTGTGCAAGATGGGATGCTGAACTAGATGGACATTCACTGGTCTGATCCAGTTGAGCACCTCATATGTTAAGATCTGTGGCCAGGCTTCAGTGAGCAAATGGTTATTAAAGACTACAACCAAAGATATTTAGCCCCAAACCTCAGTCAGATCACAGCAGAATACGGGAATGGAGGAGGGAGGGCCCCCCGCCCTCCCTCTTGTCCAGCCGAGCGTCTCTCTCCCTATTATCAATGGCCCCTGAGAGACCAATTGCCTCCTGACACAAATATTCCTGCAAAACCACATTTCCCAGCAGATGTATATGTCTTTTTTTATGACGGGCCGAGGCAATTTGCTGACTCTTCTATTTAAAAAGGAGGGGGAAATCGCTCAGGAAAGACATTTATTTTGTGGCAAGGCCAGCCACGAGTGCGGTTTTATTTTAAGAAGTGTGTCTGTTCATGGATGTCCAATAAATTGACGGTAGGGAACCCAAAGGCAGGTGCGGAGGAATCCGGTCCTGCTCGCCACCCTCAGGGAATGGCCACACCCGGGTTGTCCCATGGGGACTTCTAGGGCTGGCGCTTCCCATCGGCTGCTGGAGGGCACAGAGGAAGGTTCTCCACACACCTGGATCAACTCCCATCCAAAGGCAAATTTGTTTGCCAGGAGGGTTCCTGATGGGAAGCGTAGCTCTGGCAGGGCAAGCATCATGGCCGGGGCAAACAGGCCTTGAGCCGGTGGGCAATGGCCAAGGAGGGGGGGACAAGCCCATCTCCCCCCCATCCCCACTGATTGGATCTACACTGCAGGGACCCCTGGGCTTCATTCTGGACCATTCTGACATGCCGTCCCTCCCTTGTTCTTGTTCGCACCTGGTATGCAAGGAAAGTCTCCTTTCCTCCTGGTGAGGTAAAGCAGAGGAAACATTGACTGTGGCAAACCAAAATTCAAGTCCAGTAGCCCCTTAGAATCGTAGAGTTGAAAAGGGACCTCCAGGGTCATCTAGTCCAACCCCCTGCACAATGCAGGAAATTCACAAATACCTCCTCCACCACTGTTAAATACTGGGTTCAAGACGCATTGCAGTGAAACAGCTCTACTTTATTAAGTGATTTCAGGAACAAGACTGAAAGCCCCAAACACACCCAACTCCCAACCATAGGCTATTTACACAACAATACTTCCTCACTGGTCACCTCCAGAGTCCTGGTGGGCTATTGTTCTGGCTCTCCAAGCTCAGCCAGTGTTTGGTAGACAGTCCTGGAATGTTCCCAGCCCTAATACATAACATCCACACACCCGGTGACCAGTGTTCCCTCTAAGCTGAGTTAGTGTGAGCTAGCTCATGGTTTTTTAGCCTCCAGCTCACACATTTTTGTCCTAGCTCAGGAAGGATGGCTCCAGAGCAAACTAATTTCTGCAGCAGCCAAATCGCTCGCTCACAACTTTAATGCCAGTAGCTCACAAAGTAGAATTTTTCCTCACAAGACTCTACAGCTTAGAGGGAGCATTGCCAGTGACCCCTGTTTCCTATCCAGATGACAAAAAAACCCCAAACCCTCTAGGACCTCCAGCCAAACTGGCCTGGAGAAAAATTGCTTCCTGACCCCAGAGTGGTGATCAGTATTTCCCTGGGCGTGTCAGAAAGGGCCACAAGAACTAAGCACGGAGGCAGCCCTCCCGGCCCTCCTTCTCGTGATCTGCCTCAGTTCACACTCTTGATGCTGGAGAATGCCCCCAAGCTGCTTCCAACTTCTGGTGACCCCTCATGGGGGTTGCAAGGCAAGAGACATTCAGAGGTGGGTTTGCCGCCATTGCCTGTCTCTGCGCAGCAGCTCTGCACCCTGCTTAGCTCCCAAGATCTGACAAGATCAGGCTGGCCTGGGACAAACAGCTCAGGGCACTAGAGCATGAAGTACCCGCAAAAGTCTCCAGGCTTTCATGAGTCAAAACTTGCTTGTTTAGAGCCAGCTGGAGAATGAGCACATTCTTGCATCCAGATGCTCAAAAGAACCTCTCTTTTGGCAGTCACCGCTTGGGGAAGGGAGGCTGCCACCACTGCAGCACCCACTGACGGCCCCCTCCCCAGTCCCAACTGCAGACTGGTGTGCACGGGGACCCTCCTCTCTTGGCCCTGCTGTGCAAAGAGCTTCCTGGGCAAGGCGCCACACCTGGGATGCAGTGGAGGCCTGCAGCTCCACTTTTCTCTGGGGCTTCATCTGGACCTCGTGCCAGGGGACGTGGGAAAGGCTCATCCTCGAAAGGGGCAGCCATTTTTAAAAGCTGTCTTCACGTCCCGGTGACTCACCCGCCTCCCTCCTTGACTCCCTGGGAGTGTAATTAGCAAAGCCCCCCCCCTTCCTGTGAGTCTCTTTCATCTCTTCAGGAGTGGCAAAATCCAGCCACTCCCCCCCCCCCCCATGCCTCCAGCAACAAGATTTGGGAGAAGAAGAAAATAATGGCATTTGCTGACTCACCCCCCCCCCCTCCCGGAGGCCGCTTCCACGACAGCCAGTGTGGAGTTGCAGGGAGGAGGCTAGACCTGGAATGGGAAGACCCCGATTCAAAACCCTGTTCACTGGGTGAATTTGGGACAGTCATCATCACTCTGCTTGACCTACCTCACAGGGTTGTTGTGGTCTTTTGCAAGCTAAGGAGGATGGCTCTAATTTATATTTATTTTTAGGCTTCTATCCCACCCCTCCCCTGGGACACAGGGCTCAGGGCGGCTCACTACATTCAATGAATAAATAAAGTTAAAAGCATGCTACAAAAAGCATTAGATTCCAATTTATAAAACAGCACCTTAGTCCAGGCGTCAAAATAAAACATGATCATTTGACACCTAATAACTGAACCACCCCCATCCCCAACTGCTGTCAGGAAAACAGGCGGCACTGCTAATAGATGGTAGGAGACGGGCCTTGACCGTCCTCAGCGGAGAGCCTGGCAGAACAACTCTCTCTTGCGCTGGGTTGCCAGACCGATCAGCTGGCTGGCGGTGGGGGACTTACCTGGAAAAAGAGGGAGGCCCAGTCAACGCTGTCTATGTTGCTTCCAACGTGACCCAGAAGTGACGTCATCTCATCGGGGCAACACTCTGGTATTTGGGCAACACCTCTGTGGTAGAAGCCAAATTTGCCATAGAGTTTTTGCCCAAATACCAGAGCATCACCTCGATGTTGCTGCATGATGACATCACTTCCGGGTCATGTCAGAGGGACCTGGCAACCCTAGTCTTAACCGGTCCTATGGGATCTAGAAAGATCCTGCAGGGCCCGGATGTCTTCTGGCAGAGAGTTCCCCCAGGAAGAACAAAGTGCTCTTGAGAGATGGATCAAGGTGGGTCGCGCCATGTTGGTCTGAAGCAACAGAACAAAGTTAGAGTCCAGTGGCACCTTGAAGGCCAACCAAGTTTTATTTATTACCATGCAAAATGTTGAGGACACATTTTTTTTAACAGATCAAAAGAATGACAGTTTCTGGTTATCACCTGTTTCGGTTCAACTGGGAGGGAAAAACAACATAGGTAATAAATATTTTGCATGCTAATTTAACAAACCACTCCTATACATACAACTATGATATCTAATTCCATTCCACCGTCTGACAAAGTGTGTATGCGCACGAAAGCTCACATCTTGAACAAAACTTGGTTGATCTTAAAGGTGCTTCTGGACTCGAAATTTGTTGTTGAGGGAAGATTAGGGAGAGGAAGTCCCACAGTGCAGCTGCTTAAATGCAGGTTTAATCTGGACTGACCATGATGGATTGGTCAACAGGGACTTGGATTGGAACTAATCAGCCCTCCTGTCCTTGGGCCTGGAGAGGCCCAGCAGAACTTGGACTTCTAGATCCAGCCAACACACTTCCTGACAAACCTGCCGCTGCATTGCAAATTAAGATGAATGGCCACAACACTGTAGATCTCTGTTCTCGCAAGCAGCCCTGTCAGGAAGGGCCCGGCTCAGGATTTACACAGCGGAAGACTTAAGCCTTCTGTCACCAAGGGATGAAATACTGACCTGCCTCAGACTCAGCTCGTGAGGTGCTCTTGCTTTCGATCACCACGCCAACAGCAGGCTGCAGTGCTCTTCCAGTTCTAAACCTGCGGCTTGCCAGGCAGAAGGAGCGCCCTGACAGGTTGGGACCTTGTTGCTCCGCCCAGAGCCAGGGGCAGCCTCCATCAGGGAGCCAAGGAGCCATGCATCATTGATGCGCATTGATCTGGCCGTCTGCAAAGTTCCGGGGTGCAATAATATAAGCGGGCGGCTACAGGAGGACCTGGCTCGCCTCCCCCTCTCCTCTCCTCGCCTGCTGCAGAGGAAAGGCTGTCTCAGTCCTCCTTTTGGAGGGCCTGTAGAGAGGAGGGGATTCCTCAAGCCGCTTTGGCTGGTTTATTGACCTGCCACCAGGTTTGCAAGCCGCTTTCCAACTGGGGTATAATAGACAGGGTGCCCAATCAGGAATTCTTGACCGATTTCCCACGAGGCGCTGCTCCGGCGTTGTTCTTCCCTTTGTTCGATTGCATGCTTGAATTTCCCACTATTTGCCCCGCACCGCATTTTGACCCGTGGCTTTGCCCGAATTCCCCCACGGCTTCAGTGATCCTGTTTTTTGAGGATCACTGAAGCCACGGGGGAATTCGGGCAAAGCCACGGGTCAAAATGCAGCATGGGGCAAATAGTGGGAAATTCAAGCACGCAATTGGGGCAAATCGGTCCCACAGTCATTAAAATTGCATTAAAGCCACAATATTTAATTTGCAAAAAATTCAAGAAGTTTCGTTGCTCAAATAAAACAACAGTATAGAACAATGAGAATGTAAAAGCTCCAACAGTTTTTAATTAAAACAGTATGATTAAGAATCCCCTGGGGGGGGAAAGATTTCTCGCTCCTCAGGGGAACACCTGTCACAGCTGGACCAAATGACCATCTCAAAGCAATAAATGTGACACCTCTGGGGCAACCACCGAGAAAGCCCTGCTGTGGCCTGAAGAATGATTTCAGTGCACAGGGCGGGAAGTGGAAGGTCTTGGGCAGACATGGGACCCAAGCAGTTCCTGGTGTGAAACATCAATGCCAGCACCCTGCTCCTGGCTAGTACAATTGTTTCATTGTAGGCCTATGTGAGACTGTCCCAATAGATATAGTCCACAACAGGTCTCCTTAAACAGATAGTCCTTTATTTGTAGAAAAGATCATGTTGGTCAGACACTTCTTCTGTTAGTAATGCTTAAGCTTTGAATTACAACTGTAATTATACTGGATATGAAATATGGCCCAACTACCCTCTACCAATCAATACAGAGAATTCTTGGCACCCAATTATACTGGCCCAGTGTTCCCAAGGAAAGCGCGGCAAAATGAGTTCTCAGGGAGAAATACTGTTGAACATTTTGGGAGAACAGTTCCCAGAGAATTTAAGAAAATAGAATACATAACACCTGTGGTTCTTGTAACACATAACAAAAGCACTTCCTTTCAAGGTCGTTAGCTGAGGAAGCTAGAGATAAAAGCAAATGAGTAATGAGCATGCGCAAAGCAAAGCAAATGAGGTGTGCATTCCAGGGGTGGGGGGTCAGGTCCCCGATGCTATCTCCCAGCTGGGACCTATAAGTATGGAGTAAAACATCCAGACCCAAAACAATGCAAGTCAAACAAAAAGGCTTAACCGGGTGTAACATTATAATATTGGTGCAGTCACCCCAGTCTATGGCAGTTCACTGACAGCCTAAGACATTCACTCTTGCTCACACCCTTGACAAAGGCCGATCCTCCAACCCTAATAGCAATAAAGACTCCCTTTTTCCCCTACGCACCCATCTTCAAGCACAAGAAAGGTGTGAGTTGACATAACAGTAGGGTTGCCAACCTCCAGGTGGGACCCAGAGATCTTCCAAAATTACAACTGACCTCCTGATGACGGAGATCTGTTCCCATAGAGAAAATGGCTGCTTTAGAGGGTGGACTCTATGGCCCTGCTGAGGCTCCATCCCCAAATACCCAGGAATTTCCTTACCTGGAGCTGGCAACCATATCTAACAGGTTTACATTCCATAAGTGAGTTACACCCTTGACTTCAGTGGGCTCAGAAGGTTGTAACTCTGCTTCAGAAAACAGCATTATAGAGGTGGGGGCCTGGTTATAACTGATTACACACACACACACACACACACACACACACACACACGGGAGCCATATGTACCCACGGTCATTCCCATGTGGGAAGGCCACAGGCCGCTGAGTACGAAGACCTGTTCTATGGAGGCTCTGTTCCACTCCGGCATGGGGCTTTCTCTGGTTGCACCTTTCTCTGGTTGCTCCTCAGTATGGATAAAAAGCACGTCCACAATGTATGCACAAGCACTCCCTCAAAACCGCCCGGCTAGAAAAATAACATTCCTAAACTAGAGATGTGAGAAAGACCGGTTAATTTCCAGTGGAGAAAAACAAGAGCCCAGGAGCACCTTAAAGACAAACAAAATTTGTGGCAGGGAAGGAGCTTTCCGTGAGTCACTGTGACTCCTCCCCTGCCACCAACGTTGCCAGTCCTTTCAGGGGCTCCTGGACTCTTGCTCTTTTTTGCTGCTATAGACAGACCCACAGGGCCACCCATCTGTATCTGAAGAAGGGAGCAGTGACTCCCGAAAGCTCCTCCCCTGCCACCAACGTTGCCAGTCCTTTCAGGGGCTCCTGGACTCTTGCTCTTTCCACTGCTACAGACAAATTGACACAGCTCCCCATCTTGTTTAATTTCCAGTGTATCGTTTCCTGAGGTAGTTCAGGTGGTCCAGAAAGCATCCTAAAATAAGGACTTACAATCCAAAGTGCACAATGACTGTCATCTTTCAACAGCCCTGCAAGGGAAGCCAAACATTTCAGCAGGGAGAGTGCCAGAGTGAGCTGAGATTCAAAGCAAGGACTTCCCCGGCCCTTGGTTTACCTCTCAGCCGCTCTTCTCTGCCCAATCAGGTTGTCGAAAGCAGGTGCTCCGAGGCCCCCTCTCCCAGCCACTGTGGTCCTCTGCTCGGGTTTCCTCCTCCCACAGTCCAGGCGCCCTCCTTTGTTTTGCGTCTTCTGGCCCCCACCTTCCCCCAAGATTTATGGCTCTTGGCACTGGTGTGAGCAGCCAGGATGAAGCCAGCCGGCCCTCCGGCTCCGGCCATTCATTATCCAGCCAAACCAGTGGCCAGGAAGTTCTTGCTTTGGGGATGGGGGGTTGTCTGAGGACGGCTTTTCCAGCTGCTGCTCTCAGCCTTCAGGCAGCTCCCCCCCCCCAGCTGAACCTTTGTGAGCCTGAGTAGACAACACAGTTGCCAGCTCTGGCTTGGGAAATACCTGGAAATTTGGGGGTGGAGCCTGAGGAAGGGAGGGTTTGAAGACAGGAGGGGCTTCAGTGAGGTTTATTGCCACAGAGTCACCTTCCAGAGCAGCCGTTTCCTCAAGGGGAACTGATCTCAGTCACCTGGAGATGGCCATTCATTATCCAGCCAATTCAGTGGGCAGGAAGTTCTTGCTTGGGGGGGGGGACTGATCTCCATCACTTGGAGATGGGCCCATAGCCCCCGTGGGGCATTTAGGGCTGGTGCCCCCTCACTCATGGCCCCTGCCCCCTCACAACTCTCACTGCCCCAGCCCCTACCGGCCAGCTGCGCTTGTCTGCTTCTGCCGCCACAGGAGGAGAGGCAGCTGGCCGGTGCAATTAATTCCCAGCCAGGATGCACTCTCCACTACAGTAGCAGGCAGGTGAGGCCCACCGCTGTGGTAACACAGAGCCATGTACTCCCCGAGTATTAATCCCACTGGCCACCTGGCTCGCCTTCTGCCGCAGCCAAGGCACACGAGTGCAGCCAGCAGGTAAGGGGGGACCCTTTTCTTCGCCTGCCTGCTGACAGGATCTCTCTCTCCCCCCGCGCCCCCCTTGCCCTCCTCCCAGATTTCCCAGCGCCCCACCACCCAAATTTTTCTGGCTATGCCCCTGCCTGGAGGCTGGCAACCTTAGTAGACAATCAAGAATCCAAAGGATGGGGCTAGATCCTGAAAGCTCCTGCCTAAAAAGGGCCAGGGAAGCAGCTGAGGGCCTGGCATTGTGCATGCCCAGAGGTGGAGCCTCTGCCAGGGCTTCTGCCGGGGGAGGGGCACTTTCTTCCTCAGGGAAAGGGCTGCAGGCAGTGCAGATGGCCGTGGGCATGGGCAACAGGAGGGCTTCCCAGCAGCAGGGCAGGGGAAGTGGGCACAGGCAGGAAACAAGACATGTGGAAGAGGGGGTGTGAAGGGGTCCACCCCCCAGGAACTTTCTGCTCAGGGCCCCCAAAATCTGGAACTGACCTTACTTGGGGCTCTCTGACAGGGGCCAGCCTGAGCCTGGACTGCAGAATGCAGAATGCATGGGACTGAATACTCAGAGAACTCCCTGCATGCAGAAAACTAGCCGCACAGGGCGGAAAGAGCTGGCCACGCCCTCCGACCAATCATTTCTGAGTGCAGCCACGCATGGTTTTGCACCCTCCTGAAAGCTGCCCAGAGGAGCGGGGCCTCCCTGGCAGTTTAATGAAGCAGGCGTTCCTCAGAGGCCACACGAGAAGTGGCTGTGACTCTATGGGGGTACAGCCTCTGCTTGGCCTGTGATCAATGCTCCCTCTATTTGTGAGGTCTTGTGAGCAAAAATTCTGCTTTGTGAGCTCCTGGCATTAAAGTTGTGAGTGAGCGATTTGGCTGCTGCAGAAATTAGTTTGCTCTGGAGCCCTCCTTCCTGTGCTAAGACAAAAATGCATGAGCTGGAGGCTAAAAAACTGTGAGCTAGCTCACACTAACTCAGCTTAGAGGGAACACTGCCTGCGATCCCTGGCATCTCCAGCTAAGGAGATCAGGCAGTAGGTGATGTGAAAGACCTCCGCCTGAGACCCAGGAGAGCCGCTGCCAGGCTGAGGACACAGTGCTGGCCTTGGCGGACTGAGGGTCTCCTTCAGGGCGAGGCGGCTTCAGGAATTCAAGAACAGAAGCGCTCCCTCAAGTCCATTCATGTCTCTTCAAAGTTGCTTTGCAAGCTTTCTCTGGCCGGAAAGCCACAAGGAAACAGTGACGCTCTATTGGCAGAGCTGCACCCTCCTAAGTCAACGGAAGGCAGTGGGTGGTGGAACTCTGCTTAGCTTTGCACAGGTCCAGACAGCTGCTTCCACCCGGGGCAGTCCTTGCTGCTGCAAATACAGAGGCACCCACAGTGGCGACGGAGCAGCAGGGCCGGCGTCCGCATGCCTCGAGGTGTGAGGCCCGGAGTCTCTGGCTGGGCCTACTGCTACTGATGCCCCTGGCCTCCTCACACCGAGCCCTCCACGGCCTCCGCCCCCTTGTGCCATTGGGGGAGAGAGCTCCAGGCAGCTGTGGGCGAGGGCGCTGGGAGGGTGCTTGAGCAGAACACACCAGCAGGGGGGAGACGTGGGTGGATGAAAGCTGATACCCAGAATAAAACCTTCTTGGTCTTAAAGGTGCCCCTGGACTCAAAGTATATTCCCAATGCATCCTCTCTCACCTCTTGAGCCCAGGGGCCGGCCTGTTATTGTTAAATTTTAGACCTTCGCCTAGGGTGACGGCTCGATAAGGACACCATTCTGACTGGCCTCGTCCCCCCCTCGGCCCGCACAGGAAGCCTCCCTTGCTGGCTTCTTGCTCCGTCCCCAACAAGAGACTCCCCTCTTTGCAGCCCCCCAGACAGAAAGAGAAGATGGTGGGGGGAGGGGTGACAGGCGCGGGGAAACAGCCCGGGATGGCGGGAAAGTGCTGCTCGCCCTCTGCTGCCCCCTCCCCTTGAGCAATCCCACTCCCCACATGCCTTTGCAGCCCACCCCCTTGGCCTGCCCACTGTGGCTCCGGCACCAGCCCCGCACGGGGGGGGGGGGCAGAATGTATCCTCGCCTCGTGGGCAGAAAAACCTGGGGCCCTCACTGCTTGAGCCCACACGCTAACTGAAGGTGAGTCAGACCTGGCAGGGTGATTGTCAACGGAGGGTGATGAGCAAAGCAGTGGCGGTCCCTTGCCACTTGTGTCCAGTTTGCAAGAAGAGCAAACTCTGTTTTGGGTTTCGTAGGATCATGACTTTCTTCTTCCAACTGACCGGCTGCCTCCTGAAAGGGACTGATGAACGCGATGATCTTATCGGGCTGTTTCAAATTCTAAATCGGGATTTGAGTTAGTGGCGGTTTCATAGGATCTTGTATCTATTGACTGCTGTCTGGTAGCTGTCTTGGGCACTGTCTCTTTAATAAATAACGGCTGGATTTCCCCATGCGTCTCTCCGGCTCGATGAGGTGGGTTGAGTGGCAGGTTAGGATGTGGGAGGACCCGGCTTTGGACCCCTGCTCTGATAGGGAGGCTTCTTGGGTGACCTGGGGCCAGTCACACGCTCTCTGGGGCAGCCCACCTTCTAGGGTTGTTGTTGAGCATACAAAATAGAGGGGAATAATGGTGTCAGCTGCTTTTAGGTCCTCACTGGAGTATAAAAATTTCAGAACCTGGTAATGTTCTTGGATGACAAGGAAAGGCTTTCGGCTGGGGAGAGAAAAGGCGGAGATAAGCCATGGGTGTATGCCCTGGCTGGAAGTGGGGAGCTTCTGCTTGGGACCCATCTTCTGCACTGGATCCAGGCTCACAGGTTCAGGGAGTACCTGGGGACTGGGGACCCTCAGAAGTGACAGACTCAGCGCCTACGAGGGCACCTTTCTCATGCTCCAAACACGGACAGAGTCAAACCATCAAGGGTCAAAGCAGATGGGGCTCAGGAGACACTGGCAAGTGTCTCCCAAGTGGGGTTTTTGTTCCTGCAATATTCCTGTGAGAGCCAGTTTGGTGTCGTGGTTAAGTGCGCGGACTCTAATCTGGGAGAACCGGGTTTGATTCCCCACTCCTCCACTTGCACCTGGCTGGATGACCTTGGGCAAGCCATAGCTCTGTACCAGCTGTTCCCTCAAGGACAGCTTGGGAAAGAGCTCTCTCAGCCCCACCTACCTCACAGGGCGTCTGTTGTGGGGAGGGGAAGGGAAAGGAGACTGGAAGCCGCTCTGAGACTCCAAGTAAAGGGCAGGGTATAAATCCAATCTCCTGCTCCTTCTCCTCAGAAATATGCCCTGTCCTGTCTCTGAATGTCCAGGTCTCAGTTTAAAAATTAAACCTTCAGGCATTTTCTTTGCAGAGATATAGGGGCAAATATGCAAATTAAACCTTCAGGCATTTTCTTTGCAGAGATATAGGGGCAAATATGCAAGCTGTTTTACAAGGGGTTTCCTGAGAGGAGGAGGAGGAGATTGGATTTATATTCCACCCTTCACTATATGAAGGAGTCTCAGAACAGCTTCCGATCTCCTTTCCCTCCCCCTCCCCACCACAGACGCCCTGGGAGGTAGGTGGGGCTGAGAGTGCTCTTTCGAGGACTGCTCCTGAGAGAACAGCTCTTAAAGAACGTGTGACTGACCCAAGGTTGTTCAGCTGGCTGCATGTGGAGGAAGAGTGGGGAATCAAACCTGGTTTTCCCAGATCAGAGTCCTCACTCTTAACCACGACACCAAACTGGCTCTCACAGGCATATTGCAGGAACAAAAACCCCACTCGGGAGACGCTTGCCAGTGTCTCCTGAGCCCCATCTGCTTTGACCCTTGATGGTTTGACTCTGTCCGTGTTTGGAGCATGAGAAAGGCACTCTCGTAGGCGCTGAGTCTGTCACTTCCAAACTGACAAGCCTTCCCTGGTGCTTTCTGCGGTGTCCACTCCAAAGGCATGGCAGAGGCTGAGAGGCAAAAGGCCTCACCGGAGGTCGTCCAGCAGTGAGAACTGACAGCTGCCCCCCCCCCCCCCCCCCCGCCGCCCAGATCTGAGTCATAGGTTTCTGTCGGGTCCTGACCCCACAGGGGCACTCCGTAGAGTGACATCAGGAAAACAAAAGGAGACAGGTCCTTACCCGGAAGACCTTCCCGTCTAAATTTGGGCAGGAAGACCGACAGCAGAGAGAGAGGGGCTGGCCGGGGGAGCCCAAAAGGGCATGCCAGCTTGCTGACCTGAGCTTCTGGCTTCTCCGGGTCCAGATGGGCTCTGGCTGGCTTCCGCCTCCAGGAGCCAGACTGGTCTGGGCAGCCGGCTCCTGCTCTTGTGCCAGGCCTGGCCTGGCCTCTCAGCCAGGGAGCTGCCGGGCCCTCCGTCCGTCACGGACCGGTTAATGTGAAGCAGATGGTAGCCAAGAGCTCTGGGAGGGGGAGAGGAAACCGCCGCAAGGTCAGTGCAGACATGAGGAACGCCAAAGCGCCTCTCGTTTCTGCTGCGGCCATGAAAAATTAATGCCTCCCCCCCCCCCCGCCTTCCCTGTCTGCAGATGCTCAGCCGGCGCCCGGTTTGCCACCTCTCCAGCTCTTCTTCAGAGGCTGCCTGCAGAGCAGGGAGTGGCAGGAAGCGGTGGGGAATTCTATCCTCCTGGATCGCTCCCAGCGCCAGCATCGTAGGTGGACAGGCATGGGCCGTGGGGATCTAGCAAGACAGTCTTGGAGGGCAGACGTCCCGGTACAACTGCTCAGGAGAACAGCTCCCTTCTTCAAGGCCAACAAGATTTTGCGGGGGAGCTTTCGCGAGTTAAGGCTCCCTTTGCTAGATGCCTGATGAGAAAATCGTGTTGGTCCCTAAGCAGGGAGGCCAGCCTCCAGGTGGGACTTGGAGGTCCCCCAGAATTACAGCTCATCTCCAGACTACAGTTCCCCTGGAGAAAACGGCTGCTTGGGAGGGTGGACTGTCTGGCATTGTGCACTTGCAGAGGTCCCTGTCCTCCCCAGGCTCCACCCCCCAAATCTCCAGGAGTTCCCCAACCTGGAGCTTGACAACCCTACCTCCTATCCCCAGCCAGTGGCCGGGGGGGCCTGGCAACCCTATTTCTAAGGTGCTGTAGGACTCGAATCCAAGGCATCTAGCAGTGTCTGTTCAAACAGCCATCCTGGCATACCCGCATCCACTTTGCATCTCGGACAACTGCATGGCTGCTTCTGCAGAGGTGAAGTGAGCACGCTCCTCTGTACATATTTTTCATATGTGCATGTGTGAGTGTGTGTGCACTTGGAAGTCATGGCGACCTCTGGGGATTGACCCCTACCGGGGGCCTGGAGGATATTCAGAGAGATGGCTGAATAAAGCCTGCCCCCACCTCCCCACCTCTGGTATTCCAAGGGGATCTCCCATCCAAATACTTGCCAGGGTCGGCCCTGTGTCAGAATCTGCTGATTCAGACAGAGTATTTCTATTTCTTACAGCTATGCATTCTGTCTAATGTTATGTTATACCCTGTTGCCATATATGTATTCTAGATGCCTGTTTTAGATGCCATGTATTTGCCTAGCCTTTAGTTAACCCCTCCCTTTGGCGACCCCAAGTTTTAGTGCCTGGCCTGGCCTGGTTTGTGTAACTGTTAGAGCGGGAGGGTGACACCTGCACTGTATGGGAACAATGGGCCTCTCACACTTCTGCCTCCGCATTCCATCTGTCCGGGCTGGGACTTCAAGGGAGGATGCGTCTCATCTCTTATCAACATGCGAAAGCCTTGAGGCCCTTGATTGTTATGTGAACTGGTAACATCTGACGGGTCTGGTTGGGAAGGGAATTTACAGCTTAACACCTCACTTTCTTTCCTGTGGGAAGCAAACGGCCAGAGCCTCTTTTGCCCGCCGTTTTTCCCTTCTAGTGATTGGCTACCTATGGGTAATTCAAACTGCTTGGAACGGTATAATAGACCTGCCTGTGTTGTCTGTGTTATCTCTGACAATAATCCGAGAAGCTGTACTAATGTAGAGATTGGAAATAAAGAACTGTGGTTCACCAACCAAGATCTGATCCTTGACTACTTTGAGCAGAACTCTCACACCCTGCTGAGCTTTCGAGATCTGATGTGGTCAGCCTTGCCGGGGCTATCCAGGTAAGGGCCACGCTCCTCTTTACCGTGTGCAGAGGGAACCAGTCACTGGCGCCCCATATTCCTGCAGATTGCGTAGAGTAGTGAAAAGAACTGCCTGTCCAGCCATTTCTTCCCCGAAGGACCAAAATACTTACTCTCTGCACAAGAATCCCCTCTAGCGTCTCTCATATGCACCAGAGGGAAATGAGAGCCAAGCCAGAATTTCAGTGAATTTTGTTCCAGCGCCAGCTGCGGCAGGGAATGTGCTGTGAGGTTTGCATGGTGAAATCCTGGGCTGCAGTGTCCTTGACAATACATTGCATTGCATTTGGGGGGGGGGGGGGGTTACAGTGGAAGGCAGGCCAGAGACAGGGCCCCAGCCAGCATTTTTCGGTTTGTGGGGCAATTTTTTGTCATGTGGGGCACACACACAAACACTCTTCAGCCAGAGTGAACAATGCATCCTCCATTCCCAAACAGTTTGACGTGGCGTGGGAATGCCACAGGGCTTGCCAGACATGAGAGAAAAGGGGGGGGGGCATGAAAAATAAAATAAAAAAATGGGCCGTCGGGGGACCTGAGGTGGATGGGAAGTTGGGGGGGGGCCTTGGCAGTGAGTTGGGGGGGCCGGCCCCTGAGATGCCCCACTGTAGCCACGGGCCCAGTCTGAGGTGAGTGGCTGGTCACCTTGGCCGGGGCAAAATAGCTGAGGAGCCTCTCCCTGTTTTTCCCCCTCCCAGCCAAACTTGGATTTCCATTCCCTCACAGAATCAGCACATAGCTTGCCAACTTCCTCCTAAGGAATGGTTGTGAATATTCCACTACACCAGAACTGCTCAGCCAAGGGCAGGAGGGAGGGGCAGCTGGGCAACAGAGAAGCTGACAGGAGATTTCTAGCCCATTCAGTTTCTTCCTGAGACAATCAGGTAAAGACATGACCTGGACCAAACCCAGAACAGCAACAGACAGGCCGCAGGTGACCCTCCGAGCCCTCTCATTGTCCCTGCGAAATCCAAATCCGTAATGAATTCAATAAACAGTATTCATTATCAGCGTGATCACATGTGACATATTTTATTACTAAGTGCTCCTTCAACATAGATATTATTCACTCAAGCGATCAATCACTGTCACCAAATTACAGGATGCAGGGAACAGAATTAGCAAAATGAACTATGGATGTAAAATTCATTTGAAATTCAATTTAGGAGCGATGTTAGCTTTCAATTAGTCTGCCCAACGGTTTGAACTGTCTCCCCTCCCCCAGACTTTTTTTTTTTTTTAATTGAAACATCATTAGCATTGGCTGCAAAATTTTGTATTGATTTGGCTGGTATAATCTTGGCATTGTGGCTCAGGGGGTGTTGCACTGTGTTGGCGCATTGGTGGGAAACAAATGGGAAGGCCAGCCGCTCCTGACTTTCCTTGGTGGCGGGGCCGAGAGGGAGCAGCAGTAGGACTTGAGAAGTGCCAGCAGCAGCTCCGATTCCTACGTGGCTACTTTCTTCCTGGCCAAATTGGCCTTCCATTTTTCCCTAGGAAACCACAGCGTTTGTCGACATTCTGCAGAAGTTCTGGGATGCCTGGATGCAAAGGAGGGTGGGGCTTTCAGTAGCTGCACCAAGGAGGGAGGAAGAAGAAGTGGAGGAGGAGGAGGAGGAGAAGGAGATTGGTTTTATACCCCCCCCTTCACTCAGAGTCTCAGAGCGGCTTACAAACTCCTTTCCCTTCCCCTCCCCACAACAGACATCCTGTGAAGTAGGTGAGGCTGAGAGAGCTCTTTCAAGGACTGCTCTTGAGAGAACCACTCTGAAAGGACTTGTCACTGACCTAAGGTCATCCAGGAGGTGCAAGTGGAGGAGGAGTGGGGAATCAAACCCGGTTCTCCCAGATTAGAGTCCACACACTTAACTACTACGCCAAACTGGCTCTCTCCGGTGTGGCCAGGGAGGAGGAAAGTTGCACCGACTGAAATTCTCCCTTCTCCAGCTCTGGACAAGACGCAGGAGCCCTGCAGCGCAGGAAGAGATGCTGGGAAGCACACACATGATGCTGCCTTGAGCTGGATCAGAGCATCAGTCGAGTAAGGTCAGTGTTGGCTACTCTGGCTGGCAGGTGCTCTCCAGGGTCTCAGGTTTCGCATCACCTACCACTCGGTCCGTTCAGCTGGAGAACCGAGGACCTTCCGCACGCCAGGCAGGGGCTCTGCCACTGAGCCACAGCCCCTCCCCAAGTAGCTGATGCTTATAATCTCTCTGGTGCTCTGCATTCCAGGGCCAGACCGGGGAACAGATCCTGGAGAACCGCAAGGTCAGACAAGGGGGTTGGTCTTCCTTTGCTGCTTCTGTTGCTGGCATTTCGTCTTGACGCAGACTGAAAGGGGAGGCCACCCTCTTCCTGCTCCTCCTCCAAATGCCATGTTGTTTGGTAGCAATGCTGCACTGGTGGCAATAAGCTCTGTTGCTTGGAGAGGCCCTCGCCTACGGAGGGGGAAGGAGCCCCAGGGCTACCATGCTGTTCCTGAGGTCTCTTTGCTTGGCTCAAGAGTGGGCCATCGCTCAGTTCTTCAAAGGGTTGGGCAGCTGCCATCTCCCATCCCATAACAGTCCGTAAAGTCATATCCAGTATAGACGCAGTGGGAAAGAGCCAGAGTCCAGCAGCACCTTAAAGACTAACAAAATTTGTGGCAGCAGGAGAAGAGCTTTCATGAGTCACTGCTCACTTGTATCTGAAGAAGTGAGCTTTGTTGTTGTTCAGTCGCACAGTCGAGTCTGACTCTTTGCAACCCCATGGACCACATCACGCCAGGCCCTCCTGTCTTCCATCGTGCCCCAGAGTTTGCTTAATTTCATGTTCGTTGCATGGATGACACTGTCCGGCCATCTCATCCTTTGCTGTCCCCTTTTTCTTTGACCTTCAGTCCTTCCCAGCATCAGGGTCTTCTCCAGGGAGTGCTCCCTTCTCATTGGGTGGCCAAAGCATTTGAGCTTCAGCTTCAGGATCTGGACTTCCAGGGAACAGTCAGGGTTGATCTCACAAAAGCTTCTCCCCAGCCACAAGTTTTGTTAGTCGTTAAGATGCTACAGGACTCTTGCTCTTTTCTACTGCTACAGACTAACACGGTGGCTACCCATCTGTATCTGAAGAAGTGAGCCGTGACTCACCAAAGCTCATCCCCTATCACAGATTCTTAGTCTTTAAGGTGCTCCTGGACTCTGGCTCTTTTCCACTGCTACAGACAAACACCTCTACCCATTTTGATCTTAACATATGTACAGGGTCATTTCGTAAAAAAAGAGGTGCAGGAGTTCATTAGCATAGCTCATTTGCATATGCCACACCCCCTGGCATCACTGGAAGCATGTCAGAAGGCAACACCCACCGCTCAGGCTCCACCCCAAAAATCTCCAGATATTTCCCAACTCAGAGCTGGTGAGTCAGCTTTCCACTTGGACTAAAGACACTTTAGGTTTCCTTTGCTCTTGCAGGGAAGCTACCCTACAACAAGCATGAAAATACAGAGCAAGTTAGTATGCGTTTGCTTCCTTCCACAGCGCATCACCGTATGTGCCTGCTCCTGGGCTTGTTACTTCCAGAACGGCGTTCCTGTGCGTTCCTATTCGAAATGACCCCTGGATGGAACGATTAATGGGGAACTATTGTGTCTCTAAAACCTTTCTTCACAAGAACTACCTGAAAAGTAATTTGCCATCATTTGTACTTTATGTTTTACTTAGGCTAATTTTGTAATGACCTTTGGCCACATGCATTAGAACTGATCTACCTGAAAAGCAGTCTTTTTGTTTTGCGCAACCTGAGTCACATGGGGAAACACCTGTTTGGGAGGAAGTCCCACTGGCCCGTCCTGAAGGTTCCTGAGGGTTTTGGAAATGTGCCTTAGAAATATGTTGCTTCTCTTGCTGCCTTAGGACGCTGGCCCCCTCCTTAAGCAGCCGGTCTGTAGGGACCACTCGGCAGCCATGGAGCTGAAGTTTTGGTTAGTGCAGATGGGAGCCCATCAACTGACTTCTCTCCCGGTTCTGATTCAAAAAGCCACCCACTTCTGGGCTGGCGAGGACATGGCCAGCTGTCCCCCCACTGGCTTCCCGGAACATCAGTGACTGACGAGCCGACTCCTCTCCTGCCAGAATCTCTGTCAAATTGGGACAGACAAATGTTGAATAAAAGGCAGGCCATTGAAAAGCTCCTGTCTGCCGCCAGCGCACCAACCAGGCCTGCCAGCGTCTCCTTGCGATGACCTGATTAGGGATGCCCTTTGAAGTGAACATCATAATATTTCGCTGGCGATCAGCTGGGCCCTTCATCTTCTCTGCTAATGTGAATTAAGCCGGGGCATCTCTATGGGCCTCTTTCTGAGTGACGGATGATTATCAGATACATTTTTTGTCTGTGAAGAGAGGAAGGCGGAACGCAGCCTTGATATGGAGAGGGGGAGGAGAAGTCATCAAAAGCACATTGCTTTCGTCCACAGGAAGCTTTAGAAATATTATACGTTTTGTTTTCAAACGGCTCTCTGGAATTCCTGCTACGGGAATGTAATGACTGCTACCAATGTGGTATGTTTTGAAATTAACAGACGGGTATTGCCAAGTGCTTTCTTTTGGGTTTTTTTGCAAAAGAGACTTCTAAGATCTGCCTGCCTCCTTGCTGAAATACTAATGGCTTTATACTCCTAAAATCAGTTCCCCTGTGCCTTCCAGTGTGGGGAAGGCTGCGATTCCTGACTGGAGCAGAATGACATGTCCTTACAGTAAGAATGGCATGACAAAACTGATGATACGCATGACCACAGAGTGACAGCTTAGGCTGCTGGCACCCCAGAAAGCTTTCTGCTGCCTTGTGACCCCAAAAGAAGAATTACGTAGGCTGTCTGAGGGGATGGCTTTGGGGTTTGGGGCACTGCCAGTTTGGCGTAGTGGTTAGGAACACGGACTCTAATCTGGGAGAACTGGGTTTGATTCCCCACTCCTCCACTTACAGCTGCTGGAGTGCCCTTGGGTCAGTCACAAGTTCTGTCAGAGCTGTTCTTGAAAGAGCAGTTCTTGAAAGAGCTCTCTCAGCCCCGCCTACCTCACAGGGTGTCTGTTGTGGGGAGGGGAAAGGAAAAGGAGATTATAAACCACTCTGAGATTCCTTTGGGTAGTGAAGGGCAGTGGATAAATCCAATCTCCTCCTCTTCCTCCTTGCTTATGTGCCGAGTGGTGGAAACAGCATAAAGACAGAAAGCAACACAGATCCCTTGGTTTCCAGCGTTAATTTGGGAAATCCATCAAAGTTTTCCTGAGCTGTCACTGGGCCATGCTTTTGGGGGGGGGGGGAGTGGGGGAAGTGGTGGGCCCAGCTGTGATTGGTGGTGTTGTCGATAAACCTGGCAGTCAAGGTTGCCAACTCTGGGTTGGGAAATTCCTGGAGATTCAGGGGTGGGACTTCCTCAAGGTATAGTGCCATAGACTCCATCCTCCAAAGCAGAAGAGGAGTTGGTTTTTATACCCTGCCCTTCACTATCCAAGGGAGTCTCAAAGCGGCTTACAATCACCTTCTCCTCCTCTCCCCACGACAGACACCCTGAGAGAGCTGTGACTGACCCAAGGTCACCCAGCTGGCTGCATGTGGAGGAAGAGTGGGGAATCAAACTCAGTTCTCCAGATCAGAGTCCGCCGCTCTTAACCACGACAGCAAATTGGCTCTCAGGAATGGATGCCTGTAGGCTGGAGATCAGTTGTAATTTGAGGACATCTCCAGGCCTCACCTGGAAGCTGGCAACCTTAATGGTGCTGCAAAGGCACCACCTGGCATTAGAGATGATACATCGATGCTAGTGGGCACTAGGACCTCGCATGCTCAAAGGCGCAGCCAAACAGCCATTCTTCTCACCCTTCCAACAAAAGGGCCACACTCTTTGTACAGCTGCCTGCTGCTTGGGAGCGTGAAAGCTGGCCTTGTTTAGCAAAAGTCTCCCAGCTGACAGTAGAGACATGGTGCAAGGCTGCAAGGTACTGGAATTCAAACATAGCCGAGTTAGATTAAAGCAGCCAGACACGTGTGCACTGGCCCATAAAAAGGTAACTGTACTAAAGATTAGGTCATGGGAACTGGGATTACAAAAGTAAAAGTGGGCACATGTCACTTCTCTGGGAACTTGACTTCAGACTCAAGAGGGCAAAATGTCAAGATGGACAAGAAAGAGCCATAAACTGAAACCCCGGTGCGCTCTTCCTTGACTCATTCCAATCTGGAATTGACTCATTAGCCAATTGGAGAATCCCAACGCTGGCTAATTATGCATTCTGTCACCTTGCTCTAGCGGGGAATACCTGCAGACAATTCTACGGGCTCTCTGACTAGAAATTGGGGAAATGCTTTCACAGCAAACAGGGAGAGTACACACAAATATCCCAACAAAGGTCAGTCTCCTTGCCCAACGAGGCAGCTTCATCTGGTCAAGATGGCCTTCTGGATTGTTCCTTAGGGTACTGAAGGGCAGTGGATAAATCCAATCTCCTCCAAAGGGTCTGGATCGAGGAAGACCTCTTCTCTGCGTGTCTGGCTGTGGAGGGCACATAAGGACAACCAAAGAGTGAACATAAGAAGGTCCCTGCTGGCTCAGACCTGTGGTCCAAAATCCTCCTTCACACAGCAGTCAAACCAGTTGCCCTGGAGGGCCAACAATGCTGTCACCAAGCGCCCATATCGGGAGGTGGTTCCCACTGTTCCCTGCCTCTGAACTTGTTGCCATGGCTAGGAGCCACTGCTGGACCTTTCCTCCATGGATCTGGCTAACGCCCTTTTACTGGCAGCTGTGCTTGTGGCTGCCTGGGATCCAGCATGCCCTTCAAAGGCAGCAAAGGACCGCAGCATGCAACACCAGCCCCTGTGGCTGGCCTGAAATGTGAAGCCTCTGCATTGGCCGGGCCTGAGAGAAACACCAGGTGAGGCATGCAGCCCTCTCCTGGCCAACAGGACCTTCTGGTTCTAGTCGCCCACTCCACTTCCAGCACCCAACTGCAAGGACCCTTGGTGGGGCGAGGTGAACCCCATGTCCCAATTCAGGAACAGATTCCTTGTGTCCCGCCCTGGCCCTGACGAGTCTGAAGGTGTGGTCTTGGTCAAGTGAGGCGTTTTCTAGGATGCCAAACAGTGGAGCCTCCATCTTCTCAAAATAATTTCTGAATGATAATTTCCCCCAAAGTTGTCTCTTTTTAAAAGATCATTTTAAATTGGTCTGTAAAAGGAAACACAATGAAGTCTGAGTCCAGTGGCACCTTTAAGACCAACAAAGTTTAATTCTGGATATCAGCTTTCGCGTGTGTGCACGCTTCTTCAGATATGAAAGTTTGTGCCCAGAATTGAACTTGGTTGGTCTTCAAGGTCCCACTGGACTCACACTTTGTCCTCTTGCTTCGGACCCATGTGGCCACCCGCCTGAATGTAAAAGGAGATGTGATTCATTAGGTTTAATGGGGCAGTTGTAGCACACCAGCAGTGCTGACATGTGATCTTGCAGGCATTTCTGGTAATGAATTCGTAGAGCCTAGAAGATCTCAGAAGCAGGGTTGGCCCTGGTTAGCACTTGGATGGGAGGCCACCGAGGAACCCCAGGGTCGTGGCCTGGAGTCGGGCAAGGGCAAACCACCCCTGAACACCTCTTGCCTTGAAAACCCTTCGGGGTCTCCAGAAGTCAGCTGCAACTGGATGACTCTGCACACACACGGAAGATGTGTGCATATATATGTATGCCTATATGTGTAGCTGTGTTGGACTGAAGCAGCAGAACAAAATTTGAGTCCAGTGGCACCTTTAAGACCAACCAAGTTTTATTCAGGGTATAAGCTTTTGCGCGCATGCATTGTGTATGCACACGGAAGCTCATATCCAGAATAAAATGTTGTTGATCTTAAGGTGCCACTGGACTCACAATTTGTTTTATAAATTCATTTTATGGTTATTTGGTGATAATGGTCCACTGATGAAGACTCTGCTTAGTCCTTAGAACATAATTAGTCTGTTTTGTGTATTTTATCAGCTTGATGTGCCAGTTTGGTGTAGTGGCTAAGTGCGTGGACTCTAATCTGGGAGAACCGGGTTGGATTCCCCACTCCTCCACTTGCACCTGACTGGATGACCTTGGGCAAGCTGTAGTTCTGGCACAGCTGTCCTTGAAAAAGAGCAGTTTCTGTCAGAGCTCTCTCAGCCCCACCAACCCCACAGAGTGTCTGTTGTGGGGAGGGGAAGGGGAAGGAGTTTGTAAGCTGCTCTGAGACTCCTTTGGGTAGTGAAGGGCGGGGCATAAATCCAACCTCTTCTTCTTCTTCTTCTTCTTCTCTTTTTAAAGTTCTGGGATCATTGCTTGTTAAGAACAGATATAGCCTTCTTCCTCAACCTTTTTCTTGGCTTTTTACATTGCTAGTGGGTTGTAGACCTGTCTCCCCCTCCCTTCTCTGCCTTCCTGCCCTCAAGCAGCGTTTGGTTGATGTCAAGCAGCTGTGGGGAGAGACTTGGGGGGGGGGTCTAACCCCCATTAAGTCCCATCATGTGCTTAGTGGCCCTTAAGGATGCAGGGATGAGCCTGCCTCCATGTGATAAACGGCACATTGAATTTTACGGGGTTCTCCCAATCAGGGAGTACAAAGAGGCCAAACCGGAATGCAGCTCTATGTCCTGGAGTTTATTGCAGGGAATAAAATATTAGCGATTCTATTATTCTTTACTGCCTGGTATTGAAAGTCGGAGCTCCTTGCTGAGCCGATCAATGGCGAGGCTGGAACTCTTTAGCTCCACTAAAACCAATTAGCAAGTTCTGAGCCAGCTGGGCCGGGCTGGCCCCCCCCCAGGGCCGGGCTGGGCTCCTAGCAGACCTCTGCTCTTTAGTGGAGGAGGGGAGGGGTGTTCAAAAGAGTTCTTGCACAAGGCACCCCCTATGGCAGCGGCTTGGCGCAAGGTGAGATGCAGGCTGCTAGCACTCTGCTTGCAAAGCACACATTTCCTTTCTCCTCCATCCAGGGAAGCATCGTTCTCTTGACCTCATGCTGAAGAACTCGCAGCCCTGGTGGTCCCTGGGGGGGCCTCTCCTTCAGTAGCTGCTGTGGCCACAACCCCAGGAGAACAGGATTCAGAACTGACTTTTTGCAGTCAATTGTCTGGAAGCAAAGTCTGGAGATCCGAGAATGGGATGCCCTTCTGCTCCCCCCAGTAGCCAGAAAATTGATCCCCTGACGTTCGACTTCCCTTGGTTAGCCTGGCTGGTGTTGTTAGATCAGCCTCCCAGGCGCCTTCGGTTCTGCTTCATGGGAGGTCTTGCGTAAAAACAGATAAAAGGAAGTACTTCCTCACCCCAAGAGTGATTCACACATGGAATTCACTGCCACAGGATGTGGTGGCGGCTATAAGCATGGACAGCTTCAAGGGGGAACTGGATAAACATACGGAGCAGAAGTCCATCAGTGACTATTAGCCACAAGGCATAGATAGGAACTCTTAGTCTGGGGCAAGCGATGCTCTGTATTTTTGGTGCTTGGGGGGAGGCAACAGTGGGAGGGCTTCTAGTGTCCTGGCCCCACTGCTGGACCCCCTGAGGGCACCTGGTGTTTTTGGCCCCTGTGTGACCCAGAGTGTTGGACTGGAGGAGCCACTGGCCTGATCCAACACTGGCTTCTGTTCTTAAGAGCAGAGGTCCATCAGTGGCTCTTAGCCACAAGGCATAGATAGGAACTCTTAGTCTGGGGCAAGCGATGCTCTGTATTTTTGGTGCTTGGGGGGAGGCAACAGTGGGAGGGCTTCTAGTGTCCTGGCCCCACTGCTGGACCCCCTGAGGGCACCTGGTGTTTTTGGCCCCTGTGTGACCCAGAGTGTTGGACTGGATGGGCCACTGGCCTGATCCGACATTGGCTTCTCTTATGTTCTTATGGAAAGGTTAAGAACAGAGCCCAGGATCCAGTGCATCACAAGCAGACAACAGTTATAAACACTTGCAGAATACCGATGGCAGGCAGAGGACAGTGGGGAAGTGACAGATTATGTGTGAGGTCAGTTCTTCATTCATCAACACATTGACAGGTCTACAGAGCTGGTGTGCTCCAAGGGACGGTGGGACTCTTCCTTAGTGGTGCTGGTGGGGAAGGGTTGTCCTGTCACAGCTGACTTATGGTGACCCCTCATCGTGTTTCCAAGGCAAGAGATTGAACAGAGGTGGTTTGCCCTTGCCTGCTGCTGCATAGCAACCCTGGACTTCTTTGGCAGTCTCCCACCCCTGTACTGGCCAGAGCTGCTGACCCTGCTGAGCTTCTGGATGACCCTTCTGAGACCGGGTGGTGAGACTGGCCTCGCCCCGGCCAGCCAGGTCAGAGTCCCCTTGCAGCGATAATGTACAATCTGGGAGAGGGAACAAACCGGCCCGGTCTCAAGGAGCTTGGAAGAAGTTTATAGTTTGCTCAGTTGGGCTGTTCCGTTTGGAGGGTGCAATCCAGCGGCTCATTCTTCTGGGCCAGCCCTCTGACTCCATGGGACCAGCAGCTGGTGCCTGCTCCACTTCTCCAGAGCCAGTGGGAGGTGCCAACGCTCTCTCTTAGGGCCAGAAAGCTGTCCTCCCTTGGTGGCCTAAGCACAACGCCTGGTTCAGTGAGGGAGGGCAGACAACATACATGAAGTTGCCTTCTACTCAGTCCAGACCCTTGGGATCCATCAAAGTCAATATTGTCCACTCAGACTGGCAGCAGCTCTCCAGGGTCTCCGGCAGAGAGGTCTTCCACATCACCTCCTACCTGATTCTTTTAGCTGGGGATGCCGGCGATTGAACTTGGGACCTCCTGCATGCCAAGCCGTCGCTCTTCCACTGAGCCACGGCCCCTCTTTGCAGCTCTCCAGGGTCTCAGATGGAGGTCTTTCCCATCACCTACTGCCTGGTCCGTTTTAACTGGAGATGCCAGGGAATGATTGAACCTCGGCACAGAGCCAGTTTGGTGTAGTGGTTAAGTGCGCGGACTCTAATCTGGGAAAACTGGGCTTGATTCCCAACTCTTCCACATGCAGCTGCTGGATGACCTAGGGCAAGTCATAGTTCTGACAGAGCTGTTCCCTCAGGAATAGTTCTGGAAAGAGCTCTCTCAGCCACACCTACCTCCCAGGGTGTCTGTTGTGGGGAGGGGAAGGGAGAGGAGTTTGTAAGCCACTCTGAGAATCCTTCGGGTAGTGAAGGGCGGGGTATAAACCCAATCTCTTCCTCCTCCTCCTTCTCTGGGTCAGGGCAAGTTAGCCCCCTCCCCCAAAGTCCCCTCACCCTTAAGCCACATTCAGGACTGTTGCAGGGCTTCTTGCTGGCTCAGGTGGGAATTGTTCTTCTCTTTATTGTATTTATATCCCACTTCTCGGTCTCACACAGCGACTCCTGTCAGCGGAGAGATGCA
Organism: Lepidodactylus listeri; assembly: GCA_029233225.1. Classification (NCBI taxonomy): domain Eukaryota; kingdom Metazoa; phylum Chordata; class Lepidosauria; order Squamata; family Gekkonidae; genus Lepidodactylus; species Lepidodactylus listeri. The sequence goes on along the minus strand of JARCFY010000021.1, from coordinate 3,325,805 downwards.
AGCCTTGCCAACCAAGATACACAAGGGAAGGAGGGAGCACTAGTTTAATACAGAATTAATGGCATTAAGAAAAGGTGTGACACCTCAGCTTTCCCAGGCAACTCCTGCTGAGAAGTTCCCTTTTGAAAAGTGTTGAGCACAAAGGGGACTGGGGGCATGCATTCTTCCACTGGCAACCCCACCTAGATGCTTCCTTGCCGGTTTTGAATGCATTTGCAATGGTAATTGCTGGAAATGACTCCCTTTGACAGCTGAGGTTAGATGTACCTTTTATGCTCCTGAAAAAGGGAGAGCCCTTCATTATCCCGGCATCCCTTTGCAGCTTTTGCGCTGACATTTGTTTTCAGTCTGTGGGAAGGGGAGGGGTGGGGTGGGGTGGGGGGGAGAGCATTTTGTCTAAAGCAGTGGCATGTGGAACCATAGAAATAATCTATGGGGTAAAAGGCAGTGGGGGGGGGGAAAGTAAATTATTTTAAAATGTAAGACTGATGAAGTACATTTGACCTTCAGGACTGCTTTTGGTACATCAACAGTGCCTGAAACGGTATTTACGAAACCCCTTCCCTTCTGCAGACGGCCTAATGGAGGCTAATTGAAATGATGCTCTAATTAAGACACTTACTGAGGGTTGTTTGAGTTTTTTGCTCACTGGGTTAATTTAAAATCAGTGAAAGGTCAAAGCCCCATTACCACTCCTGGTTTGGTGAGGTACATGAAGCTGCCTTGTACTGAATTAGACACCCCCCCCCCCCCATCCATCAATGGCAGTATTGTCTACTCAGACTGGCAGCGGCTCTCCAGGGTCCCAGGTGGAGGTCTTTCCATCATCTACTGCCTCAACCTTTTTAACTGGAGATGCCGGGGACTGAACCTGGGACCTTCTGCATGCCAAGCAGATGCTCTTCCACTGAGCCATAGCCCCTCTTTACAGCTCTCCAGGGTCTCAGGCTGAGGTCTTTCCCATCACCTCCTGCCTGGTCCTTTCAACTGGAGATGCCGGGGACTGAACCTGGGACCTTCTGCGTGCCAAGCGGAGGCTCTGCCACCGAGTCACGGCCCCTACCTTCAAAGCAGGAAGGCCTTCTGAGACAGACAGTGCTGAGAGACCAAGACAGGCTCATGCACACCTGGTAAATGCGCAAGGAACTTTCTCTCTCCCAGGCACAATGTTGTAGCACAGCCTGCGGTTTCCCTGATTCCTGGAAACCAGGGGAAGGCCACTGATCCCGCATGGAGTCATGAGCCACCTTTGGCAGTGCAGCTGGGAGTCAGTGTGGTGTAGTTAGTCTGCTGGCCTAGGAGCTTGGAGAGCCAGGTTTAAATCCCCACTCTGATACCGAAGCTGGCTGACATCCTCTTGGCCTAACCTACCTCACAGGGGTGTTGTTAGGAGGGCATAGTGGAGCAGGGAAGAATTCTGCTCTGGGAAGAAAGGTAAAGGTTTCCCTTGCTTGAAAGCCAGTGGAATCTGACTCTAGGGGGCGGTGCTCATCTCCATTTCCAACCCGAAGAGCCAGCGCTGTCTGAAGACTTTTTTTTATGATAAGATTTTTATTTCATTTTTACAGATATACATTCTTTTCCACCTTCGAGACTTCCAAACTATGAAACATTATTTGTACATCCACTCTGACAGTTTCCATTTTTACAAGATCGTATATTCTTGTATTATTTTCCAATAGACCTTAAGTTTTACTATATGCATCAAGCAGTGGGGACCGCACGGAACCTCCACATACTATATTGCAATTTAATTGGTCTATTTGTTTCTTTTTCTTTAAAGATCTTCCCCTACTTCTTATAGCACATATAATTCTTGTTTTTGTAAAGATTCTTTTGTAGTTTCTTGTTGCTCTTTCTAAAATCTGCAAACCCTAAGTTCATACGTTCAATAATCCATGTTTTGAGCCATTCATTTACTTTTACACCATTCATAGAATTTCAACCATCTATCCTGTAATAATTCATTCTTTTTTCCATGTAATATTTGGCTTAGTTTTTCAGCTTCTACCAACTCCATCACTTTATATATTACTTCATTAATTATTGGGCCCTCGGGTAATTTCCAATATTTTGCCCACATGATTCGTGCAGCCGTAACAGTACAGACTATAAAGATAGTATCCGGTTTGTTTACCCAGTCAGGGAGCATATTTAGTAAGAAGAGTTTTGGTGATAACGGTAGTTCTAAATTAAGTATATCAGAACACATTTTAAGAATTTTCTTCCAGTACTTTTGGGCCTTCCTACACTTCCACCACATATGATAATAAGTTCCTATATTTCTTCCACATTTCCAACATATATTTGATGCATTAACAAAACATTTGGCTATCCTGTCCGGAGACCAGTGCCATCTATAAAACAGCTTATACACATTTTCCTTATATGAGATGGCACTCATATATTTAAGTGTTTTCCACACCTTGGACCAATCTTCCAGATCAATAGTATGGCCCAAATCTTTCATCCAGGATATCATTGTTATTTTTACAGTTTCTTCATGCATCTCATCTGCTAATAATATTCTGTAGATCTTTTTAATTATTTCTAAATTCGATTCTAACCATGCTTTGTCCAGTTCGGTTTTAACATCCAGAAAGCCAATTCTTTTATCTTGTTCGTATCTGGATTGTATTTGAATCCTTTCCCACCAGGATAAATTTAAATCAAATTCTTCCTTTAGTTTCTCTTGACTCTTTAATTTGTTGAATTTATCTAGTAGAGTTTCATATCTAGCTCTATTACCCTCATCAATTAATGTTGGCTTTATAAATGCTTCGAGGGGTGATATCCATTTAGGTATTTTTTTATAGTAAATTGTTTTGATATTTTGCCAAACCTTTATAAGCGCCCCTCTTAATATATGGTGGTGGAAATTAGAGTGAATTTTATCTTTTTGGTACCAAATATACGTGTGCCATCCCATGTAAAGATCATGACCTTCTAGAGCTAAAGTTCTTGTATTTTCTAGTTTAATCCATTCTTTGATCCAAACCATGGAGGCCGCTTGATAGTAAAGTTTCCAATTTGATAGACCAAAGCCTCCTCTCTCTTTAGTATCTTGCATTAGTTTCCATTTTATTCTTGACTTTTTAGGAAACCAGACAAAGTATCTGATTATCTTATCTAATTCTTTAAAGAAGTTGTAATTCTTAAGGACAGGGATATTTTGGGCTAGGAACAAAAATCTAGGTAGGATATTCATTTTAACTACCACTATTCTGCCCATCAGCGAAAGTTGTATTCCCTGCCATCTTTCAAGATCATTTTTAATTTCTTTTAAGAGTTTACAATAGTTATTTTCTATAAGCGCACTATTTTTATTTGTTACCCATATTCCTAGATATCGAACTTTTTAAGCTATTTCTATCTTGGTCCTGTCTTGAATCATATTATTTACTTCAGGAGAACAGTTTTTCGTCACGATTTTAGTTTTTTTAAAGTTAATTCGAAGCCCTGCGATCTGTCCGTACTCTTTAATTTGTAGCAATAATTGTGGAAGCGATTTAATAGGATTCTCTATAATATATAAAAGATCATCAGCAAATGCTCGCAGTTTAAATTCATAGCCTTTCACTTTCAGTCCAGTTATATGTTCATCTTCTCTTACCTGGTCGTTTAAGGTTTCTAAAGCAAATATGAATAACAATGGTGATAAGGGACATCCCTGCCTGGTTCCTTTTTGAATCTCTATACTTTCTGATAAATCTCCATTAACAATAATTTTCGCCTGTTGTTTAGTATATATGGCTTTTATCATTGTTTGAAAGAGTGTACCGGCGTTACTTAAAGCAAGTTTATTAAGCAGAAATTTCCAAGAGATATTATCGAACGCTTTCTCAGCGTCCAAAAACATCATAGCTGCTTATTTTTCTGGATGGATTTCATAAAATTCTAACGCATCTATAAGAGTTCTTATATTGTCTTTCATATATCTTTTGGGGAGAAAGCCTGCTTGGTCTTGATATATTGACTCTAGTAGTATCTTTTTCAACCTTTCAGCCAGTATACTCACATAGATCTTATAATCAACGTTTAACAATGAAATAGGTCTATAAGAACTAATTAGATTTTTCTCACTTTCTGATTTAGGAATTAAAGTTATAACAGCTTGTTTCCATGTCTCTGGTAACTCCCCTTTGTTAGCTATTTCTTCTACTATCTTTTTAAACGGTAAACTTATCTGATCTTCAAATATTTTATATATCTCTGTTGGTATACCATCCATACCAGGTGTTTTTTTGTTCTTTTGTCTTTTTATTGTTTCTGTTATTTCATACATACATATCGTATGATTTAGAATCTGTTTTTGAGCTTCAGTAAAAAAATGTTTGGTTTTCTCTTCTAAGTAATGTTTTATTACAACTTCCTCCTCCAGATTTTGCTTATATAGTTCTCGGTAGTAATTTTCTATAATCCTTTTTAAATCAGCAATTAAATACTTATCACTTCCATCTCTATCTTTTAGTGTAATAATTGTTCTTTTTTCTTTTTCTTTTTTTAACCTATATGCTAGCCATCTTGTAGGCTTGTTTGCATTTTCAAACCAATATTGTTTAGTAAATTCTATTTTCCTAGCTATTTCTTGAGTGAGAATTAAGTTCATTTTATGTTGTAGCATTTTTAGTTTAGTTTTAGCTGAGCCATAGTCACTGTCTAGACAGGCCTTTCCAATTTTATTTGCTTGCACAGTTGCTCATATTGCTGTTTTTTCTGTTTATTTTTCCAAGCTTGTTGACTAATGAATATCCCTCTCAGAAAGGCTTTAAAGGAATCCCATACTGTACTCATAGAAATGTCGGGCTGGATGTTTCTTTCAAAAAATTCTTTCAACTCTTTTTTCACTTTGCCTACAAATTCTTGATCTTTCAGAATATTGGTGTTTAACCTCCATCTAGTTTTTCTTTTTGCTTCAGCGAGCGTAATCATTACTGGACTGTGGTCCGCAAATGTATTTGCCAAAATCTCAACTTCGATTACCTCTGTCATCATAGATACTGATGTCCAAACCATATCTATTCTTGACCAAGATTGATGCCTTGACGAGAAATATGTGAATTCTTTTTTATCCAAATTCATTGTCCTCCACGCGTCTATTAAATTAAATTCTTCCACTATTTTAAAGAATTTTTTAGGCAGTTTCAAACCCTGTTTTTTAGATGGTTTCTTACTCTTTTTGTCAATTTTAGGATCAAATATGGCATTATAATCTCCTAAAATACATATATTTTTTAAGTCTTTTATTGTTAAAACTCTCAAAAGGTCGTCATAAAAATGTTCCTGATTCTGATTAGGTGCATATATGTTAATTATCAAGGTCTCTATTCCTTGTCTAATTATGGACAGTGCGATTATTCTTCCATCTTCTGAGGCAGAAATTAGCTTTGGTTGTAAATGTGGTTTTACGTATATTACTACCCCTCTTTTCTTTTTTTGGTTTGATGCTATGAATGCGTCCCCTAGTTTTTGATTTTGAAGATATTTCGTGTCTTTTTTTTTTATATGAGTTTCTTAAAGGCAGGTTATTTCTGGTTTCACCTTGTTAAGACAAGACTTTTCTGTGGTCATGTGGCCGGCATGACTAGACGCCGAGGCGCACGGGACGCTGTTCCTTTCCCACCAAAGCGGTACCTGTTTATCTGCTTGCAGTTTCTTGCTTTCGAACTGCTAGGTTGGCAGGAGCTGGGGCCAGAGACTGGAGCGAAAAAAACCCTGCGAAATACAGGTATCTGCTGCAGGCAGGGCTGTATCTGTGGCGGCGCCGGACAGAGGTCCCCCTGGAGAGACAGACATCTGCCTGGCACTGCCGCTGCCGTCCTCCAGGGACCGGGCCACGCCCCCCCCCCGGCTCTCCACGTCGCCTTCCCCCCCCCCCCCGGGTGCCCCTGGGTCTCGCGGTGCCGGGGAGGGCCGGGACCCCTGCTGCTGGAGAGACCAACTGCACGCAGTGCTGCTGAAGCATCAGCCACGAAGCGTGCGCAGACCCTCACCCGGACCGCCGCGCCGAGCCCCGCCCGAGCCGCCCCCCGGCCCAGGTGCCCCGCATTTGCGTATGAAGATGAATGCAAATAAATGCAAAAAGACTCCCCGGCTTTTTGCATTTATTTGCATTCATCTTCATATGCAAATCAGTGCCGGGGGTGGGGGGGGGACGGAGCACACCGCCCCGCCCAAGCGCCCCGGCTCAACCTCTCTGTTAATCCGCTCTCCTGCTCGCGACGCCGACCTCCTTTTTTCCCTCTTTGCAGAGGGAAGAGGACCAGCCCCCCTGGCGGGACGCGATTGGGCAAGACGCGCCGCTCACCTCCTCCCGATTGGCCGCCGCGCCGGCACTCCGCCCGCCCCTCCTCTCTCCCGCCCTCCGCCCGACTGCGATTGGGTGGGGAAGCTCGCCGCGCGGCGATTGGGCGAGCGCGTTGAGCGGCGGGGGCGCGGGAGCGGCGGGGGCAGCCATTGGGCTCCTCAGTCTCGGGCCGCGGCCCCGCCCCCTCCGTCCTTCTCGGCCTCGTTGGCTCTCGCGGGAAGTGGGCGGGGTCTCCTCGCCGCGGCTGCTGCCTGCCCGCCCGCCCCGCTCTTGCCTCTCGCCCGCTCTCTCCGCTGCCCGCCCGCCCAGCCAGCCAGCCCAGCCAGCCGCCCGCCCGGGAGGGGGAGGGACTCTGCGGTTCACGGAGCGCCGCGCGCAGGTAAGCGGGTGGGGCGGGGGGCGCGGGAGACGCTGAGAAAGACCCCCCCCCTTTGGGTTCTCTGCCTGGCCCTCCCCCCCCCCCGACTGAGGCCCCCTGGGCAGGGGCTGTGCTGAGGGCCAAGCCTTGGGGAGGGGGGTCCCCTTTGGGGTGGGGGTCTTCTGGCCTTGGTGCCTGAGGGCCCCCCCAAGTGGTGTTTCTGGGAGGGGGGAATTGGGGGCTCATACTTTGGCCGGGGGATGGGGGGATGGGGGCTGAGGCGTCCCTGGCTTCCCTTGGGCTCAGGAAGGGGAGGGGGTGTCTGTGGCCCACCCCGAGCGGCAGGGGGAGCGACCTCTGCATTATCACAACAACAACAACAACAACAACACCCCCCCCCCCCCCCGCATAGATGAACGAGCCCTTGCAGGCTCCTGGGGCAGCTGTCTGGCCAAGGGCAGGGACTGGGGGGGGGCGGGGGTCACCGGCAATGCTCCCTCTAAGCTGTGGAGTCCTGGGTGCAAAAATTCTACCTTGTGAGCTCCTGGCATTAAAGTTGCGAGTGACCGATTTGGCCGCTGTATACATTAGTTTGCTCTGGAGCCATCCTTCCTGAGGGAAGAGGAAAATCTGGGACCTGGAGGCTGAAAAACTGAGCTAGCTCGCCCTAACTCAAGCTTAGAGGGAACACTGCTTTGGAGCCATCCTTCCTGAGCTAAGGCAAAAACGTGTGAGCCAGAGGCTAAAAAACAGCGAGCTAGCTCACACTAACCCAGCTTAGAGGGAGCACTGGTCACCCGGTGTCCCCACCCCAACCACCAGGAAGGGGTGAGGGGAGAGGGTTGCCAGGTCCAGGTTGGGAAACTCCTGGAGATTTGGGAAAGGCGCCAGGCAAGGGGAGGGACCTCAGTGGGGTGCAATGCCATAGAGTCCAACCCCACCCTCCCAAAAAGCATCCATTTTCTGTAGGGGAATGAGTCTCTTGCAGTCTGGAGATCAAGTGTAATTCCAGGATATCTCCAGGTCTCACCTGGAGGATGGCATTCCTAGTGGAGAGACTGGTACAGTCTGGGGCCTGCACCAGTTGAGCCCCTGTAGGAATGCCCATTCAGCCCCGAATGAAGGTGAAGAAGCAGCAGCAGCCACCAAAGTGAAACCCATGACTGGAGGTGGACTGTGGGAGAGACCCTCTCTGTTTGCAGGGCTGCTTCCACCTGCGCCTCCTGGCCTTGCCTGACTCCAGCAGGTTGTCCAGAACAATGAGTCTGGTTTCTCTGTCTGGGAATTTTGAGGGCTCCAAAGCACCTGTCTGTCTTTGCCTCATGTTGACTTATCTGATCCTCTCTCTTTGCGTGTGAAGTCTGCCTTTCATCCACAGTGTGCTCCAGGGCACGACAAATCCCCGGCTGCCGTAGGGCCTAGAAATGCTCCTGCGGTGCCTCATATTTTCAGCAGTGATTTCAGTTATCAGTGGGTGACGCTCTTTAACACCTCATTAGTGGTGGATGAATTCAGTTCTGAACCAGTTGTCTCCTGTACTGGTTCCAATACTCAGTTAAAAACAGAGTGTTTTAAAGCACTAATGGAATTTTTAGAAATTGGGGGGGGGATTAGGCTACAGCGAGGGGCTATGGGTCAGTAGCAAAGCCTCTGCTTGGAGGTCCCAAGTTCAGTTGTTGTCATCTCCAGCTAAGACAGCCAGGTAATTGGGGCCGTGAATGACCTCTGCCTGAGATGCTGGAGAGCCTCTGCCAGTCTGAGTAGACAATATGGACCTTAATGGACTGATGGTCTAATCTAAGGTAGCTCCACTGGGGACGGGCTGTGGCTTAATGTTGGAACCTCTGCTTGGTGTGCAGACGGTCCCAGGTTCAATCCTTGGCATCTCCAGTTAAAAAGGAACAGGCAGTCAGTGATGGGGAAGACCTCTGCCCTGGAGCCCCTGCCAGTTCGAGTAGACAGTACTTACCTTGATGGACCAAGAGTCTGATTAGTGAAAACATCTCCATATACATGCATGTGTTAAAAGTTTTTGATTTAATAATATTAACCAGGGTTATCGCTTTATTTATACACAGAACACTTTTATCATCACTTTAATAAAATTACAAGAGACTTTGATGACGTTAGGTTTAGGTTTTGTGATAGCAATAACTGGAAGATCTGGTCATTATGTTACAAAACCCTTAGAAGTCCGGCTCCTAAGTTTTTGGACTTGGAGCCAAAGAAAATATGTCAAGGTCTGGAGTACTTTGAAAATCTGGGTTTGGGACTGGAGGGTGCTTCTTTGGGTTTTGTAAAAAACAGAGGAAGTGGTATAGTGGTGGAGGAGGAGGATCCTTACTTCTCCGGTGCTGAGGGTGATGAGGCAAAAAAGAAGAGGAGTTGATTTTATACCCCGCCCTTCACTACCCGAAGGAGTCTCAGAGTGGCTTACGATCGCCTTCCCTTCCCCTCCCCACAACTGACACCCTGTGAGCAATGCTCCCTCTAACCTGTGGAGTCTTGTGAGCAAAAATTCTACTTTGTGAGCTACTGGCTCTAAAGTTGTGAGCAAGCGATTTGGCTACTGCATAAATTAGCTTGCTCTGGAGCCATCCTTCTTGGACAAAGACAGAAATGCATGAACTGGAGGCTAAAATACTGTGAGCTAGTTCACACTAACTCAGCTTAGACGGAACACTGCCTGTGAGGTCTGTGCGGCTGAGAGAGCTCTTTTGAGGACTGCTCCTGGGAGGACAACTCTGAGAGAACTGTGACTGACCCAAGGTCACCCAGCTGGCTTCATGTGGAGGAGGAGTGGGGAACCAAACCCTGTCCTCCACATTAGAATCCTGCTGCTCATAACCACTACTGCACCAAAAGGTATAAAAGAGTCATCCTTGGTACTGATGAAGAGGGAACTGTGTGAGAGAATGAGCTTTAATGAACAGGTTTGCAGAGACGTGCAAGTTTGGCTTACCCGGGTACAAGGAGATCAACACTCGCCAGGCAATTTTAGCTTGCAAACTTTGGCATTGTGTACCTGCTCCATGTGCTTGGCCAAAAGTCGCCTTGCCTTTTGTGTATTGCTTCCGCGCAGGTGCTGTCTGGGCTCGGAGCAAGTTTGTGAATAGTTCTTTGCACGATGCCAGGACCTGCTTGCATAGAATTGAGATGGCGCAGCAAACATCTTAAAATGGTGTTGCGTGAGCTCGCTGGCGGGGAAAAGAGAAGGCTGCTTTCTCCGGCCTTAATTTAGCACCCATTACCAGGGAGGTGCCAGCGGTTCTTTCGGAAGCCATGGATGTCACAGTATGGAGATCAATGCCTTTTAAAAGTGGCAGCACTATTGTTTGATGTAAGGAGGGTTGGCGATGCCTTGAATGATGTGCAGCGTGGATGGCAGTTGGGCTTTTTCTGCTTTGTCAGGGTGTCATTGTGCTTGTTTTCTTGAGGCCATGCGGCAGCGAATGCATATAGAAGTAGCTGTTTACATGTTTTCTGGAGAGTGCTGCTGTCTGGAATTCAGACCTGAGCAAGATCCGGTATAGCCTAGTGGGAAAGTGTTACACGTGTAAGAATCCCATGTGACTGGCAGTGCAGTGTGATTGCTTGGGAGTTTTCCACCGAGCGTGTAACAGGATGCACCCCTGCTGGCCCAATCCTGATCATCTGTGGGAAATGTAAACAGCAATTCAGGGTGAATTGAACTGACACTGATTTGGAAATTCATGTTGGTCGAAGAACAATTCTTGCACAGCTGGTTTCTGTGCCCAAGATTTTTATCTGGGAGAGATTCCCAGCAGTTTGTGCCAAAGCATCTGGCAATGATCAATTCCCCTGCTCCTGCCGTTCCTAGTTTCAAGTCGAGCAGAGCAATTTCACTAAATGGATGCAATTCTTCGCTGGGTGCGGCGCTGCTAATAGTGTGCCGATTTAGAATCCCTGTTCAGATGTCGTCTTCTATGTGGAACTGTGTCATCAGGCATGGGACTGCTTTATACTCTCACCAGAGCATTCTTCACAGTCCTTTTAAAGAAAAATAAGAATCCCCTCATATGGAGTGTGTTCTAAAGTCACATTGTCCAGCTCCAAAACTTTAGGGCTTTAATAATAGACTCTTAGCTCTTTTACTCCAGAAGTCTGTACTTCATCTTAGGAGTCCACCTCGTTCCCTTGTCTCTATTTCCACGCCAAAACAAGCCCCCTTAATCTACACTCTCATCTTCTCCAAAGCCCTTCCAAGACCTGTTTCTGAAATTGGATTGAAAGCAGACTAGCTTGGTTTGTTTCTGACTTCTCTTCAGGTTGCTGTAAACTGTAAAACTGCCTGTGCAGAAGTGTACCACACCTGGCACACAATTAGTATTAAATAGTAAAATCTTCTTTGTTTTTAGTCGGTTTTCCTTTGTCTGTTTTTAGCACAAGAGTGAATGTTAAGGTCAAATGAACTGGCTGGACTTCATTTTCAGAAGGGAAATAACCACTGGGGTTACAGTTCTCTTTGATATTTTGTTTTCATTTTGAGAATTTATATGTCACCTCCCCAGAGACCTCCTTGAGGTAGCCACCAGCCTTTCCTTGACGCATTTAATTTTGCAGTCTCTCTGGACTGCTAAAGGTTAGCAAAAATACGTGACGGTGTTCGATAACAGCCTATAGGAGGGAACTTTGTTCAGGCCGCCTCTGGTATTGTGCCGTTTATTTTCAGAGGCCCAACGATGATTAGCAGCTGGCCGGCAGCCCAGGAAGGCGCAACGCTGGGTCTCGCAGCCCTTGGCAGTAATTTTCTGCAGGACAATTGTCCCTTAGCTCTTTTTATTATCAAATCGATTTTTGGACAATCGTGCTTTCTGTTTACATGGCGGATTCTCTCAGGGCGATGCCAAAGGGAAAGGAGACCAGCTGCATTGTGACCCGTCGGCTTCTGAGCTCAGGTGTGCTCTTTAGCAGCTTTTAATTAAATGCACCTGTTTGCAGACCAACCTGGCCGCCTGGATTTTAAGCTGCTTCTGTTTATTACCGGGCTTCCATTTCCCCCGCTGAAATGGAAAGAGCGCGCCTGAAGGCAGCAACATGGGAGAGTCAGCGTCTGCACCCTGCCCCACCCTGCAGGTGAATTCTGTCCCTTCTGGTTGGCGGGGAGCAGATTTCAGTTTTCACTGTGGCATCCCTAAGGTGCATTCAAAAACGGTCCCGTGGTAGCCTTGTGTGATACAGAACAAGGGTGAGTACTGCCGTGCAGGGCCAGGTCAAAGGTCCTGCTTTCTGTGCTGAAAAATGACCAGCCAGATGTCCCAGGAAGCTCTCAAGGGAAGCTTGGGGGACATTGGCCCCTCCTGTTTAGTACCCAAGAATGTGATATCCAGGTGTACACCGTCCACTTACAGGGAAGCTGAGTTTAGCTGATTTATCTTATCCCAGCTTCTTCCTCGCTGGGAACTCAAGAGTGGCTCATATCAGTCTTCTCTCCTTCATTTTTGTCTTCGTGACAACCCTGTGTGGTAGGATAGGCCTGAGAGTGTGTGAGAGTGGCCCAAGGTCGCCCAGCGAGCTTTCGTGGCAGAGCAGATATTCGAACCTGGATTTCGCAAATCCTAGTTCAACTACTGTTAACCACTACACATGCCTGCAAGTAAATGTCCCTTTGCAGAAGAGCGATTGCTTCACGGTAGACGGCAGCAATGTGGAGTTCAGGCACAAGCTCTCACAGTGGGATTTGTTCATACCTTTGATTTCTGGGCTTGTAAAGTTGGGGGCCATGGTGGCTCAGTGGTTAAGATGTAGAGCTGCAGACTGCAAGGTCGGCAGTTCGAGACCTGAGTGCCACGTGATGGAGTGAGCTCCTGTCTCTGGCCCCAGCTCCTGCCAACCCAGCAGTCTGGAAGTAAGACATTGCAAGTAGATAACTAGGCCATGCCAGCCACAGGACCATGGGAAAGTCTTCAGACAGTGCTGGCTCTTCGGCTAGGAAACGGAGATGAACACCTCCCCCTAGAGTTGTGTTCAACTGGCTGTCGAGCAAGGGAAACCTTTACTGAAGTTGGTGCGTTGGAGGCTGAAAGTGAGTTATCAACTCTGAACTAGACTTGCTTTGCTGCTTGTGTTGGTGGCCAGTGGAGGCTTTCTCAGTATTACAGCTTTGGTAAACAACCAGGTGGAGTACGAGTTAAACCTCTTGAGGGCCCTGAGATGGATCAGATGGGGATACTGATTTCTGGGCCTGCTGTGCACCTCTAGTTGATTGGTTAAGTCTTGTTAAAGCATTAACTTCAGTGCAATCTACGCTGATTCCAAAAACAAATTAGTTAGATGTTGAAATAAGCAAAAGTCAGTTTTTTAGAGGAAAGCATTGTGCCCAGGTGGCTTCAGTGCAGTCCTAGCAAAGTTGTATCAAGTTGTACCCTTGATTTCAGGGGTGGTTGCAAGATGTACCTCTGTTGCACTGTAAATCTCCCTGTCTGCAGTTTGAACAGGTGGCCAGTAGGAGGAGCTGTAGTGCCCTGCTAGGTCTGCCCCCAATACTGCCCGGTAAGGGGGCAGAAAGCCCCTGGTAACAAAAGATACCTCCCTGAAATTAAAATTTTTAAAAAGGCAAGCTGTCAATCCCACACAATCCCATTCTTGGCTTTCTGGAAGGTAATCTTATTGAAGCTCCAGTGGGACTGGGCTCAGTCTTGCTGGTGCCTCCCCTTTATTGAGGCTTCAGGTGCCATTTAAAGTTACATACACAGGTGGGCAGATCTGAGAGAGAAGACTTTGGGTTCTGTCTCTCTTGGACTCATTAGAACACAAGAGAAGCCAACGTTGGATCAGGCCAGTGGCCTATCCAGTCCAACAGTCTGTGTCACACAGTGGCCAAAAACACCAGGTGCCCTCAGGAGGTCCAGCAGTGGGGCCAGGACACCAGAAGCCCTCCCACTGTTGCCCCCTCGAAGCACCAAGAACACAGAGCATCACTTGCGCCAAAGAATACAGAGCATCACTCGACTTAGAGCTGCCTAGAGCTAGCAGCTGTGACTGCACATTTCCTTATTGACTGCGGTGCTTTCTGTTGGCTATAAATGGTATGGGGGTTTTGGTACTGGAATTAATATCCTTTGCTGTGTTTTGTGAGGGCCAGCATGTTTCTCTTTAGCTTGGAGAAACACGGCTGAGGGGTGACATGATCAAGGTTTATAATATTATGTGTGGGATGGAGCCGGTAGAGAAAGAAGTCCTTTTTCCCTTTCTCACAAGGCAAGAACTCGTGGGCACCCCATGAAAACGCTGAGCAGTCAGATTAGAACAGATAAAAGGAAGTACTTCTTCACCCAAAGAGTGATTAACACGTGGAATTCACTGCCACAGGAGGTGGTGGCGGCTACAAGCATGGACGGCTTCAAGAAGGAATTGGATAAAAATACGGAGCAGAGTTCCATCAGTGGCTATTAGCCACAAGGTATGGATGGGAACTCTCGGTCTGGGGCAAGTGAGACTCTGTATTCTTGGTGCTGGGGGGGGGGCAACAGTGGGAGGGGCTTCTAGTGTCCTGGCCCCACTGCTGGACCTTCTGAGGGCACCTGGTGTTTTCGGCCACTGTGTGACACAGAGTGTTGGACTGGATGGGCCACTGGCCTGATCCAACATTGGCTTCTCTCTTATGTTCTTATGATGGTAACAGAACTTTGCGAATTAAATGTGCTCTGTGCTCCTATTCTCTACTGGTAGGGATTATGCCCTCTCCCACCCCAGGATGATCTGTAAATAGCATGAAGATGTTTACATTCAGGATGCTATGAAATGTCTCTCAGGGGCGCAGCACAGCCCTCAGCACATTGAACGTGGAATAGCTGCTCTATCACCATTTATTTCTCTAAAATAAGATTTCTGTTTGAAATTTAAAAAAAAGCCCTTTGGTTATTTTAGGCACAGTTGTAACAGCTACTGAGATCTCCGGTTGAAGTATTGCCAAGAGCTCAAAGCGACGATGGGAGTAAGTCAGGCATTCCTGTGTTTGGCTCCTGGGTGTGGCTTTGGAAGGGTGGGGCTCCAAGTAACTCCAGCTGTGGTTAGTCCTCCGGCAGATGGGGATAAGCTGCGCTTGCATCTTGGAAGCCACAGTCCGGTGCCTGTGCTGGGGCTGGTTTGGAGCGAGAGGTACCCGTTTCCAGAAGACTTGGGGCAAGTTCACTGCATCCTCGGTGGGGTGGGGGAGTTAAAAAGCCCTTTGTGACAGTCTAGCTGAGTAGGGTGGCCACGGTTGAGCCTGTGTGTTGTGGCAAAGAGTAAGATCTTTTGGGGGTTTGTGTCTGTCCTGATGTTGTTTTGTTCCTTCTCAAAGACTAACTCTTGAAGCAGGAAGATGACAATTGCTTCAGTTCTCAGGCTAACTTAAAAGGGCTTAAGAACTGATTATTCTCTCTGTTTGGGGGAAATTGACCATCCAGGGGCTCTTCTGTGCTGCTTGAACTTTGCCCCTGCATGTGCTTAAGCCTGGTTTGTATGAGCAGAGACATTTCTGGCTGTCACATCTACAAGAAAAGGGTGCTCTTTGGGATATCTTAACGTGTTTGCATTAACTAAGTGTCAGGTTGAGCCTAAGCCGTGCACTACCTAGTGTTACGGCCACTGCTCAGCCCAGAATAGTTGGCGACCTCAGAACAGCCTTGAAGGTGATGTCCTGGTCACACAGCCACTTGAACCATTCACGCTGGGTTCATGCTAGTGCCCTCTCTGGATACCTTGCTTGGACTCTTGAATGCCAGTGCACTTCTTCACTTTATTGGAATGTCCTCTTCCGAATGTTCTGGCCTGTTCACGGTCGAGGGCCACAGGCTGCTACGGCGGTTTCAGTTCGAAAATGGGAGAGGGTGAGGGTGACCACTGCAAAACCGACTGCCACTGGTGCGTTTGGTGTCAGGAGGAGGTGTGGGTTTCCCCTGGGGAGCTTAGTTGAAAGAGGGACTGGCCCCAGATCATCCAGTGATCTTTGTGGCTGGGAGTTTCCCAGGCAGATTGCACCAGACTGGCACCCTCGCGCAGTCTCGGAGCCTCTGCCTGCTAACCTGTGCTTTTTCATGGGAGATGGCATCTTTCCCAGGACCTGTCATCGTAGGGAGTTTCTCCGAGATCAAGTGTTAATCAAGTTTTTCTATAGACATGGTGTTCCTATAGATTTATTGCCTCTTGCTTTTGTGGCCCCTGGCCAGCAGCAGACTATATCTCCTTTGCCTGCTGGAAATCCCACCAAATCTTTATAGCATGAGAGGGTCTTAAGGTCATGGGGACCTGAAAAATCTCTGTGTCTCTTTTTATTTGATAACATCTGGCTCAATGGAGACTTGAAAACTTACCTTCTGTTATGTATCATTGGGCTGGTCTTGATAAAAGGTATTATGTGGATTGTGCCCTTGGCTTTTTGAAACTTACCTGGGTTTAAACAATTAGATCTCTCTCTCTCTCAGGGGGGGGGGGGAGGAAACTCTGCTACTCTTGGAAGAGGAACCCAAATGTATTGGAGGGTTCTCCTTGCCCTCAAGAAGAAGGAACTTCCACGGTTAAGTCCAATGTTCCGTCACTCTAGATGAGCCTTGTAAAAAAACCCACAAGTTATTGGCTCTTTCCCTACTACTTTTAAGAGAAGAAGCAATTGGATTTATACCCCGTCCTGCACTCAGAGTCTCAGACCAGCTTACAGTCTCCTGTCCCTTCCCCTCCCCACAACAGACAGCCTATGAGGTTGGTGGGGTTGAGAGAGCTCTCTAGAGGACTGCCCTTGAGAGAACAGCTCTGAGAGAACTTGTGACTGACCCAAGGTCACCCAGCAGCTGTATGTGGAGGCATGGTGAATCAAACCCGGTTCTCCCAGATTAAGAGTCCCCACTCCTAACCACCACACCACACAAACTGACTTTTACCAGCTCGCCTGTCCATAGGTACTTTTGCTAGCTGCCTTTTTACTCCCAGTGGGGTAACAGCAGCAGATGTCGTGGGCTGCCTCAAAATTGGTTCTGGATGAAGGGAGCTTCAGAATCTTTCCTTTCTGCTTCGTGGCCAGAGGATTCCTGTGGGTGTCTCCTCTTGCCTTGTGCCAGCCAGTCTGGGTCAGAGTAAAGGGGTGTTCTTGGACTGTTAAGGAGAAATTGCAGGGTCCAAGAGAGGAGTGGTCAGAGAAGAGCTTTCGCTTCCTCCCGAGCGGCTTGTTTCTTCCCATGTGGTTCTTGCCTCAGCCGCAGAATGATTTGTGGAGGAATGTCTAGATAAACCTGGGTCTTTGGAAGCTTCATCAACATGTCAGTTTGCCTGGGTTTGGCCCAGAGGCTAACATAGGAGCTTGAGTTAAATAAAAATGCTTAACAACCCTTAGAAACAAGTAGAATTTTTGAAAAAACAAACCATACTTTTATTATTGAAGATTAAATCTCTAAGCTGTTTAGGATACAGACAGATTTTATTGAATTTAGCCATAGGCCATTACAAACCCCAAAAAAGTACATAAAAATAGTATAAAATAGAATAGAGTCTAAATATTATAAAACCATAAAACCCTGGTCTAAAATATTATAAAACCATAAAACCAAAGTTATGAACAGTTAATTGAATCACAGCGTACCCACTAATTAACTAGTTCCCCTAAGAACAGCGTTGGCCCGTATTTTCTTTGCAGCCAGGGCAAATAAAGCCATTCTGTAGGATATATTGGCAATGGAATCAGCTAACAAAAATACAATCTTCTCATGGTCTGAGTAAAAGCTTAAAACTGGTAAAATACCAGAGAGAAATTTTAACCTAGGTTGGGTATACAATGAACAATCAAGGATATAATGGGGAAGATCCTCAATAACAGGAGAGCCACAAATGCATAAGCGCTGTTCCTTGGGTGTTAAATCTCTAAGCAAAGTGTTTGCAATGAACCCTGTGCCTGAGAAAGCCATCTTAGGAGCTGGATGGCCAGCAATGCTGTAGTCCGGGCACAGCCTTAAGGACAGTCAGTCAGCTCTTAGGCTAGTAACAGGGCCCCATGCTGGCGTCACTTGGGAGCAGAGCTCCTTCCAAGCTTGGAGTCTTGTGAGCAAAAATTCTACTTTGTGAGCTCCTGGCATTAAAGTTGTGAGCAAGCAGATTGGCTACTGCACAAATTAGCTTGCTCCAGAGCCATCCTTCCTGAGCTGAGACAAAAATGTGTGAGCCGGAGGCTAAGAAACTGTGGGCTAGCTCACACTAACCCAGCTTAGAAAGAACACTGCTCTGGAGCCATCCTTCCTGAGCGAGACAGAAATGGGTGAGCTGGAGGCTGAAAGACTGTGAGCTAGCTCACACTAACTCAGCTTAGAGGGAACACTGCTTGGGAGTATGCCCGCTTAGAGCTCAGAAACAGGCAGTGCGAAGGTATGCCAGAAGAGGAGGGGGACTTCTCCTGACCCTTGTGCAGTGTTATGGGAGTGAAAATGCTGGCGCAAGATTAAGCACTTCCAGGGCGATGAGAGGGACTGGGGGACTCTTCCCATCACGTGGCACAGCCGTGGTGCAGTTTAGGGTACCAAGAAATTCTGCAGCCAGTCACAGTCTGTCTTGAGCACTTTATGAACTCCATCAGGACATGAAGAAAGTTGCCACCGTAGCTCACATGAGCTGTGAGTTGCATCGAAGACACTAGTGGACTCTGAGCCCAGGAGGGGAGGAGAGATTGTGCCCTCCTACGGTTTGTTCTCATGGCACTAAACCACGGTCTGAAACAGATGGCTAACCTTGGCTGGGATATTTCCTGTGGTACCAGTTATTCTGTGGGGGCAGCTCTTCTCTTTGATTTGGCCACGCAAGCGTGGATCTAGGGCAGAATTCAATATCCTGAGAATCTGCTTCTGTTGTTCAGATGAAATTTTCCCCCTTACTGTTTCCAAGAGAAGTTTGAATATCTGGGGCAACTCTTGATCTCCCTGGGAAGAGCTTCCTATTGGTCATGGTCTTGGAGCATCAGTGAGGGGTGTGCAAAAAAATATATTTTTCGGGTTTGGGTATATTGAACCTGAAAAATATCAGTATTTTCCCATATTCCCAAATCCCAATACCAGTATAGTATTCAGGTTTGGGATTTTTCGGGAATCCCGATCTTTTTCTGCTCCATTATACCCTATGGGGACCATTATAGTCCATGGTCCCCATAGGGTATAATGGAGAATCAATCCAGGGGTATATGGAGCTCAGGGGCTGCTGTTTTTTGAGGTAGAGGCACCAAATTTGCAGCATAGCTGCTGGTGCCTTACCTCAAAAAAACCTCCACAAGTTTAAAAAAGATTGGACCAGGGGGTCCAATTCTGTGGTCCCCCAAATAAAATGGTCCCATCCTCCCATTGGTTTCAGTGGAGGGGGAAGAGGTGCTTAAACGGATTGCAGTCCCTTTAAATGCCTTCTCCAAGCTGCAAGTGAGCTCAAAAGATGTTTAAAGGGCTAGCAGTCCCTTTAAACACCTCCTCCAAGTCATGAGTTCAACCAGAAGGTATGAGGGACTGCAATCCCTTTAAACAGCCTTTACCTTTGACTGTTTGGTGGTCCCGAAAAATTCTGAATATTTTTGGGATTAGGGGGATTGGCCATTTTGGATAGTAAAAAAAATACACAAATCTTTATCCGGCTGAAAGAATAGCCAGAAAATACAATAAGGTATTTTCCGGATATTTCATCGGCTCATATATAGCTGAATGCACACCCCTAGTGTCAGTACCCTGATCAAGATGGGATTCCGTGTTGGACTGTCTGTAGGTGTAGGAAAAAGCAAGAGTCCAATAGCCCCTTAAAGACTAGCAATATTTGTGGCAGGTCATGAGGTTTTCTGAGCCACCGCTCCCTTCTTCAGGTACCTGATAGTTAGCTTTCTTGTGTTTCCACCCTGTGGCCCCTGTGGTATACTTATTGCTTAATCCCAACTGTCCGTTCTCTGAATTTGTAAAAAAGGAAATCTTTCTGAGCTGTGCAAGAAAATTAGATTATGCTCAGCTCCAGCGTAGCCCAGTCTCCTCAGATCTCAGAAGCCGTGCAGGGTTGGTCCGGGTAAGTATTTGGCTACCAAGAAAGCTCCCGGTGGCTACGGAGAGGCAGGCAATGGCAAACTGTCTCTGTGTGTCACTTGAGCCCACTTGCAAACATACACAGAGAGCGTGCCAGCAGACATGTGCGTACTGGTTCCAAATCATGTCCTGGGCTTCTGAACTCCAAATCTGGGACGGAGTGTGAACTGAGCTTTTTATCCACTGCAGGTCTGTAGCAACGTTCCCTCTAAGCTGTGGAGTCTTGTGAGCAAAAATTCTACTTTGTGAGCTCCTGGCATTAAAGCTGTGAGCGAGTGATTGGGCTGCTGCATAAATCAGTTTGCTCTGGAGCCATACCTCCCTGAGCTGAAACAAAAATGTGTGAGCCGGAGGCTGAAAAACTGTGAGCTAGCTCACACTAACTCAGCTTAGAGGGAACCCTGGTCTGTAGTCTGTTGTAGATCAGAAGCAAATGAAGCTCCTGCTTTGTTGGCTCTTGCAATTCCCACCCTTCCACCTGGCCTGTAGTTCTTTGTAGGAGCGAGGGGTAGCTGTTAGGCAGCGTTGCCGTGTGCGTGACTTTCATTAGTGCGTTCCAGTGCGGCCGGCTTGGCCTCTGGGAATTTGCTTGGGCGGTCTTGCGATAAAGATTGTGCTGCTTCCTCAGAAAGTGTAAGGCAGCTTCCTGCGTAAGACCCCATTCAGCTCACTTCTGGTGGCTTCAGGTGGGTCACCGTGTCGGTCTGAAGCAGCCGAACAAAGTTTGAGTCCAGTGGCATCTTTAAGACCAACAAGGTTTATTTCTGGGGATAAGCTTGTGCATGCACACGAAAGCTTATACCCAGAATTAAACTTTGTTGGTCTGGAAGGTGCCACTGGACTCAAACTCTGTGCGTCTGATTGCTGTGCTTGCTAGTGGCTCTCCCAAGGTTTCAAGCTCAGTGCTCCCGCAACCCTCTCCTTTGAAGGGCTGGGATGTTTGATGTGCAGAATGCCAGGTGCTTGCCACCTGAGCACTTTAAAGGTAGGATAGAAGCTCCTAGTCCCACATGTCTGAGGGACAGTCGCCTTCCATATATTCTTTTGCTCCAAGCAGGGTCTTCAGGCAGCCCATCTGCTGGCTGTCCCACCTGTCCGGCATCAACCAGAGACATGGCCTTTTCCATCGTGGCCCCCGCTCTGTGGGAAGGGCTCCCTGAGGAAGTGAGGGGCCCCGCTTCTTGGAGACCTTCAGGAAGCGCTGCAAGGCCTGCCTGTTTCCCAGGGCTTTGAGGGGTTTGGAGAACAGGCATCTCTTAAGGGCAAGAGAGATTTGGGGTTTGCTGCTTTATCTTTGGCTTTAACTTAGAATGTTTTTAAAGCTGCCTTGAACCCTGAGGAAAGACCAGGGTATAAATATTTCAATAAATAAAACAATGAATAGTCTGAAGCAGCCTTATTAGTCTTTCTCTGCAATGTGTCCTGCGTGCCTCCCTGCTCTCCGCTGGGCCGAACCGTAGAATCTCTGTGCCGGCAGCCCAAGTCTTCATGCCTCTGCGCCTCCTCGTGAATTGAATTGTAACTCGCCGTTCCTCAGCGGCTCAGCCAGCTGGCTCCCGTCTCCGATCGGGCTAGTGAGGCTGCTTTCACATCCGGCCTGATGCAGGCGCCTGTCCTGTTGGCGCAGTGATTAATGCACCATGTGGATGGCGGCGCATGCTGAATCCTAGGTGGCTGCAATAAAGTAGGTCAGTTATTTTTAAGTCATGATTATTTCATCAATGCTCCTTCGTATGGGATAATGGGTTGGGGGGAGGAAAAGGGGGAGCAGCATAGCAGACCTGGCTTCGAATGGAAAACGGGTGCTTCGGTGCAATCAGTCCCTCCCCCCCCCCCTTCAGCTACTACACAAGGGGAATGGCCGTGGCTCAGTGACAGAGCAGCATGCGGAAGGCCCCAGGTTCAGTCCCTGACATCTCCAGGTAAAAGGGCGTGAAAGTAGGTGACATGAAAGATTTCTGCCTGTGACCCTGGAGAGCCGCTGCCAGTCTGAGTAGACCCTGACCTTGATGGACCAGCGGTCTGATTCAGTTTGGCAGCTTCACGCGTGTTCAGGTGTTGGGCTGTTAGGATGGAGATGGGCACTGAATGCGTATAATAGCCTTTAGTGACTTCACTTTACACCCTCTTTGCATCATAAGTTGTAGCACTTAAAAACTCCCAGCAGGCAGTGTTTCCGAGGTTTTTGCTTGCTGGGGTATCATCGAGGTGTGTCTCCAGCCGAGACGCGCTTTGGCAGAAAGTTCAGTAGAAGGATGTGTTTCTAGGTGGCCTTCCTCTGGAATTAGGGGTTTTCTCTCTTTTTTTAAAATCACTTGTTCAGCTCAGCAGAAGAAGGGACTCGGTTGCTGAACTGTCTTGGAAGCATTCAGGGCTGGCTACAGGATAGCTTTGCTTGAGGAGGAGCTGGTGATGATCTGGGACAGAGGCTGGACTGGCAGCGGGCTCAGTGGGCACATCTCGGTTCCTGCCCATCCTCTTTATGGAGTCCTGACAGGTCTTGCATTCATATTTTAAAAGATGCACTGCTTAATGTTAACCGCCCTTTAATCTGAAGGGGTTGCTGTGTGTCACTGTTCTTCCTGGAGATGTGTTTCGCTAGAGGAAACAGCAGGCAAACTCTGCATTAGGGTTTATCAGGAAAGGGATCGAGAATGAAACAGCCGATGTTGTAATGCCCCTGTATAGATCTGTGGTGTGGCCTCACTTGGAATACTGTGTACAGTTCTGGTCACGGGATCGTCAGAAGGACACCGCAGAGCTGGAAAAAGTGCAGAGGAGGGCAACCAAGAGGGTTCGCGGGCTGGAGCACCTTCCCTATGAGGCAAGGCTGAAGGGTCTGTAACTTTTCAGTTTAGAAGAGACGACTAAGGGCGGGCATGGTAGAGGTTTATAAAATTATCCCCGGCGTAGAGAGAGTTGGCAAAGGGAAATTTTTCTCTGTCTCTCGAAATATTAGAACTTGAGGGCATCCAAAGAAGCTGATGGGCAGGAGATGCTGGATGGACCAAAGGAAATGCCACTTGACACAGAGAGTGATTCCACTGTGGGATTCACTGCCAGAGGATGTGGTGATGGCCATGGGAATAAACAGCTTTAAAAGAGGATTAGGTAGATTCATAGGGATAAGTATCAATGGCTACTAGCCAGAGTGACTGAGGGCACTGAGCCTCTGGATCCCAGAGCCAGGAGGCAGCATCAGGGGAAGGCCTCGGCCTCTCTGCCCTGTTCCTGGCCCTCCAGGGGAACTGGCTGGCCGCTGTGCGAGACGGGATGCTGGACTAGATGGACCCTCACTGGTCTGATCCAGCAGGGCTCTTCTGATGCCAATGCCTGATAGTAGCATATGGCCTGCAGATAGCTGATAGTCATTGACAGACCTGGCCTGTGAGCAGTGTTCCCTCTAAGCTGAGTTGTCTCAGCTCAGGAAGGATGGCTCTAGAGCAAACTCATTTATGCAGTAGTGACCAAATCGCTCGCTCACCACTTTAATGCCAGGAGCTCACAAAGTGGAATTTTTGCTCACAAGACTCCACAGCTTAGAGGGAACATTGTCTGCGAGGCGGTGAGCCATCTACGTCTGTGGCCAGCACCATGTGTTGGGACAGCAAACTTTGGAAGTGGGTTATTTATTGTGGAAGGGCTGCAGTGGCTCAAGTGGTTAAGACGCTGAGCTGCAGACCGGAAGGTCGGTAGCTCAGCAGTTCGAGACCCGAGTGCCATGTGATGGAGTGAGCTCCCATCTCTGGCCCCAGCTCCTGCCAGCCTAGCAGTTTGAAAGCAAGAAACTGCAAGTAGATAAATAGGTACAGCTTTGGTGGGAAGGTAACAGCGTTCCGTGTGCCTTGGCGTCTAGTCATGCTGGCCGCATGACCACGGAAATGTCTTCGGACAGTGCTGGCTCTTCGGCTTGGAAACAGAGATGAGCACCATATCCCTAGAGTCAGGTTTGACTGGTTTTCGAGCAAGGTAAATCTTTACCTGTTTATTGTGGAAGTCTGTCTATTGCTTGTCGTTTCCATTGGATGACCTCGAGTTCTAGCATCATGGAAAGAGAGTGGTGTTTCTCCCCCCCCCCCCCCCCCATGCAATAAGGAACAGCAATCTGCAATATCTGGCACAAGTCTGCGTTTTTGGCTCATGTTCAGTTGGGTTCAGTCTCTGGCCACTTCAGGATTTCAGAGGGAAATCAGGCCTTGACAAAACAGACGCTCCTTGGCTCTCGGAGGCAGCCCCCGAATTTAGGGCTGGACTCCACTGCAGCCCTCACAATCTCATGTCTCAGTTACCACATTCTCTAATAATTGCCACCACGACCTCATCTTCACCTCTTTGCCCAGAGTCTTGTGATTTTATTTATACTGTGGCGACTGTCGCATATAAATAAATATCATCCCTTCAACCAAAAGCTAACCTCTAATTCCAGTCTAACTTCTCTCCGCTTCCTTATAATTTCATTATTGATTTTAGGAAGCGCCATTTAATTGAATACTGGAGACGCTAGAGAAAGCAAACTGGCTAAGAAGTGGATTCATCTGTCACCACTGAATGGTGTAATCTAAAGTTTACATATAAACAAACAGTTTTAAAGACATCGTGCCATATTTATTTTTGCCTTTCACCAGGACAGATTTTGATGCAAGCGTGATAAAATAAGCCTTGTACTTCCACCGAGGATTGCCAAGAGATGCTGCAGTAACATTGCTGGAAAATTTACAAGACACTGCGATGGTATTTCTGAGGGCTACGAGGACTTGACTCCTGAATTTGTTGGGCCCTGAAGTAGACAGTACTGAGCAAGACAGAATGATTTTTTTATGAGGAAATTTCATAAGTTCGTATACAGTAAGGAGATCAGACTCTCTGGTGGATATTATCCCTGGAACAAACAAAGTAGCATTATCTGAAGTCAGGCATCTCTAGACCTGGGGGTGGGGGGTGGGGGTCCCTAATCTTTTTGAGCCTGTGGCACATTTGGAATTCTGACACGGTATGGTTGGAGAAGCAACAAAATGGCTGCCACGGGAGGGGGAGCCAGCCACAAAATGGCTGCCGAAGCTTAATTTCAGTAGCACAGTGTAGCTTATGGTGCTGTACTGCTTGTGCAGCACAGCTTGTGCTGCACAACTTGTGTTGAGCCTGCTTTGGCGGGGTGGGTGGGGTATAAGTCGAGAGGAGGAGGAGGAGATTGGATTTATATCCTGCCCGTCACTTGGAGCCTCAGAGCGGCTCACAAACTCCTTTCCCTTCCCCTCCCCACAACCAACACCCTGTGAGGGAGGTGGGGCTGAGAGAGCTCTGACAGAAGCTGCTTTTTTTCAAGGATAGCTGTGCCAGAATTACAGCTTGCCCAAGGTCATCCAGCCAGGTGCAAGTGGAGGAGTGGGGAATCAAACCCGGTTCTTCCAAATTAAAGTCCATGCTCCTAACCACTACACCAAACTGGTGTCTTAAACGGGGGGGGGGGGTCCATTGGAGCTGGTGCGTCGTGGAGCGGCGCTCCGGGAGTGAAGACGCGGGGGGGGTGGGCACATGACAAAGCCCCACCCCCAGCAGGGCCGCCTCGCGTTCTCCAGGGGCCGCCTTACGTCTCTCCGGCCCAGGGAGAAGCCCCATCCCTCCCCCCACTCTCCCTTCCCAGGCCGCGGCAGGTTGCCGGCCCGGGGAGAAGCCCCATCCCTCCCCCTGCTCTCCCTTCCCGGGCAGTGGCAGGCCACCAGCCCGTGGAGAACCCCCAGCCCTCCCCCCTCACCATTCCCAGGACGTGGGGGGGGGGGCGGGAGGGAGGGAAAAGCTGGGCCTGAGTGGCATTAAGCCACTTGGGCCAAGCAAGAGCGGGGGGGGGCGGGGGGAGAGGAAGGGAAACGCCGGCCCGAGTGGCTGACAGCCACTCGGCCCGAGCAAGGGGCAGAGAAGTGCCTTGTCTGTCTTCCTTTCTTCCTTTCTCTCTCTCCCCCCACCTACCTACCTACCTTCCTGTTCCTTTCTTTCCCCCCTTCCTTCCCCCCTTCCATCCTCCCTCTTTTTCTTTCTTTCTTCCTTCTCTCTCTCTTTCCCCCCACCTACCTACCTACCTTCTTTCCTGTTCCTTACCTTCCTGTTCCTTCCTTCTCTCTCTCTCCCCCCACCTACCTACCTTCCTTCCTTCCTGTTCCTTTCCTTCCTTCCTCCCTCCCTCTTTCTTCCTTCCTTCTCTCTCTCTCCCCCACCTACCTACCTTCCTGTTCCTTTCTTTCTTCCCCCCTTCCTTTCTTCCTTCCTTCTTTCTCTCTCCCCTCACCTACCTACCTACCTTCCTTCCTGTTCCTTACCTTCCTCTTCCCTCCTTCCTTCCTTCCTTCTCTCTCTCTCCCCCCACCTACCTACCTACCTTCCTCTTCCTTCCTTCCTTCCTTCCTCTCTCCCTCCCTCCCTCCCTCTCTTTCTTTCTTTCCTTCCTTCTTTCTTTCTTTCTTTCTTCTCTCTCTCTCCCCCACCTACCTACCTTCCTTCCTTCCTTCCTGTTCCTTTCCTTCCTGTTCCGTTCCTTTCCTTCCTTCCTTCCTCCCTCCCTCCCTCCCTTCCTTTGCCATCAGATAGGCTTGCCAGCTCTGAGTTGGGAAATACCTTGGAGATTTTTGGGGTGGAGCCTGAGCGGTGGGTATTGCCTTCTGACACACTTCCGGTGCCGTCAGGGGGTGTGGCATATGCAAATAAGTTATGCTAATGAGCTCCTGCACCTCTTTTTTTTACGAAAGGACCCCTGGTCTTAAATAAAATAAATAAATGCTGGCAGCTGCCGCCAAAGCAACGTTTTTAAAAATCTCCAGTAGTCAATTAGAAGTCTTGCTGGGCAAAAGCTGTAGCTGGTCCCACCTGCTTCCTAAAAACACTTGGTGGGTGCCGGAAAAGGTGTCGGCAAGGGCTGTGGCATCCACGGGGCCACATTAGGGACCCCTGATCTAGACCGATATTATCTCTTGTGACTGGCAGTGCTCCTCCCCGCCCCCCGGTAGCCATAGGGCTCTGGGTAACCCTGGTGCAAGGAGTCTTTCTGAGCCTGGTCTGCCTCATGGGTAGAGGTGGAAATTTGGAAGCCGTTAGGTTTTTTTTTTTAATTTAAAAATTGGAAATTTTGAGACAAACTGAAAAATGCAATATTTTCTCCACAAACCTGAACTTAACTTTGCTACTTTAACATAAAATGCATCATTTGTAACTCAGCATATAAAATTGTACAAATTGGCATATTTAATTAGTTTAAAAGTATAAATGTAGTAATTCTCACTTTTTAAAATTTCAGCTATATCCAGTACTCAAGAGAGCTGCAAACTTCTGCACTCTTAGCATATTTATCTTAATTTTTGCCATCTGAGAAGTGGAAAAATACAAAAGTTGAAACTGGGAAGACTAATTTTGTCATAAACAAGAGCCCTTTTGGACAGAAACTTCCTCATACAGTCACAGTAGGACTGTCTGCATATTTGGATATCAAGTTAATCGTTGTAACACAGAAAACACTGGGCTCTTTAATTTATCCTTAATGGTGACTTTGCAGTATATTAATTATTTTGGTATTTAAGCAATAAACATATCCTTGCATATATGTAGTAAACATAGGAATTAACATCGCACATAAGAATGTTCATGCAATGCATTTTAGGTGAATAAAATATTGTCTTACAAAAGCCTTTTAGTCATTCCAAGAAGGGGTGTGTGTGTGGGGTTTTTTTAGTGTTCTCCAAAATTTCATGGCTTTTCTTTCTGGAAAAATAAGTTGTCAGATCTGAAAAGGTTTTTTGGTACTTCACACCTCTACTTTTCAGGATGGTTGTTGTTAAGATAAAACTGAGGAGAAGAGAGCCATTCAGGGGTGTCAACATAAGACCAAAACTCGCTCGTCCAGGGTTCTTATGTGGTCTGTGAGTGACTGGTGCAGGGGAGGGAACAGGAGACTGCGGGGGGGGGGGGGGGGGAGATGTAAATGGGTGGAGCCACTGTGATTGTGGCTTCAGCATGGTGGACCAACCTCTCCATTCCACCCATGTGTTTTCCTCTCCCCCCACCAAACCCATGGGGCCTTGCAGTGAGGACACACCAAGTTGGAGCTTACCAGCGGCTGTCGTTTATACAGTTTATATCTCTGGTACCTGGCATTTGTTTTATGGCACACACAGCCCAGCCCAACAAAGTGACATTCATCCGGCCCTCGTAACAAATGAGTTTGACATCTCTGATTTATGTTTTAAAATGAGAAGGCCCAAGGAAATAAACAGGGTTATCTAATGCTACAGACTGGCTTACATTTTAAAAAAGAACTTCACGCTACACCGTTTGAGTAAACCTTGGCCTTAAAGCATTTAATTCATTCCGGGAGCATCATTACCCAAACTCTCCACATTTTCCACTTGGGAAAAAATGGAAGTTCTTGGGTAGAAAAAATGTGAAAATCCTCCCCCCCCCCCCCCCCCCGATTTTAGCATTTCCTTTTGTGGACCTCCACATTTCCGTGGCTATTGTCTCTGATTTCCCAAGGTCTGATTGGAAGTCCTGTGGTGCTGTAGTGTGAAGGAGGGTTGTCTCTTGCACCTGTCTGGATGGGTTTCCCAGGTGTGCCCCTTCATGGATTTCACAGGGAGAAAGCCTGAATAAACATTGCAAAATCAAGGTGTATTGTTTATTGTTGTTGTTCAGTTGCACAGTTGAGTCCGACTCTTTGCGACCCCATGGACCACTTCACGCCAGGCCCTCCTGTCTTCTGTCGTGTTCTGGAGCCTGCTGAACTTCATGTTCGTTGCATCGATGACACTGTCCGGCCATCTCATCCTTTGCTTCCCCCTTCTTTGACCTTCAGTCTCTCCGAGCACCAGGGTCTTCTCCAGGGAGTGCTCCCTTCTCATTTGGTGGCCAAAGTATTTGAGCTTCAGCTTCAGGATCTGGTCTTCCAGGGAACAGTCAGGGTAGATTTCTTTTAAGGTTGACTGATCTGATCTCCTTGCAGTCCAAGGGACTCTCAAGAGTCTTCTCCAGCACTATCATTCGAAAGCATCTATTCTTTGGCGCTCGGCCTTCCTTATGGTCCATTAATCCCTTGGTTCCGTGCTCACCATTGAGCTGTTACAAAATTACATAAAACAGGAATTTTTTGGCATGATCAATAGCCATATGACATTATTTGGTTATTTTTAATGAAGATTTGGAAATTCAGGATTCTTTTCCTGGGAGATCTTTTCCTTTTTGTCTCTGGCTTGTGGTGCAGGGGAGAAGCCAAAAGAAAAATAACTTCAGTGCCCTGTTTAAAATTTATGACTTTAGAGTTAGCGTGCTAATTAATTCATGGTTTTCGCCAGCAGCTGAAGTGTTTGAAAAATCAAAGTGCTGTTTCTGGAATTACACGTACTGTATTAAATACACATCTTTTTTTTAAAAAAGGTTAGTTGTAAGGTGAAATAGCTGGTGGCGTGTGCTGGTTTTTGTTTCAGGGGGAGGCATGTTCTACTTCCCACCTTAAAAAAAAACAAAACTTGATTAAAACTTATTTCCCCTTTTGTCAGTTCCGTACCAAGGAGAAGAAAGTCTCTGGAGACTGTCTGTTGAAGGAAAGCGGAATTCTGGAAAGAGCCATAATTTTTTTTGGTGGGGGGGACTGATTCATGTGCTGTCTTTAGTATTGATCTCCAGTTTCCAGCACCTCTTGGAACTCCTTCCTGAAGTGGGACGCAAACTGTAAAACTCTTCCGAAACAACCACAAACAGAAAGGCATTCAAATCAGTGCCAGCCGCTTGCCACCCTTCAACCAACTTTGAGGGGCACTCAAAGGAAGTGCCTCTATGAAGGTTTTTTTGCCACCCTGCTCAGAGAGCCCGAGGGTGCGTATTGTGGAATCCGCCCTGGCCCTGGTTTTCCCCTTCTGAATGCCAGCTAGAGCTGGATGCAGCTGGGACTTATGCTGAGCAAAGGAACTCTTTCCACTGGGATCTTTTTTGCCCGTGGGGAGAAAAGCAGGCAGTTGGGCAGGCAATGAAAAGTGGCCATCACAGCTCCTGGTCAAGCTGGTGCTTTCCTGTAAAAGGAACCCATTGGGAGGGAAGAAAACAGCAACACACAATTACAGGTAATATCTCACTTGCCCCGAAAGGCAGCCAAAACCTGGGCTTCCTGGTCACCACTTGCCTCCTTGCTGTGTGCTGTTGCTGGTCCTCTCTTGGAATGAAGTCCAGGGTGTCTCCAGAGCAGCCGACTTCCACGATACCTTCCGCTCCTTTCAAATTGCTGCAGAAATAGTGTTTTCCCCTCCAATCCCCAGAGTGGAGACCTTCAAGTTTAATGGCAGACAGGCTTGGCCATGGCATGTGTTAGCATAGCCATAGGGGGTATGAGAAGCTGTTGGACTTCCTCGTGTGCCCAGGCTGGGAGTCCTGGAAGAAAAAGAAGAGGAGATTGGATTTATACCCTTCCCTTCACTACCCAAAGGAGTCTCAGAATGGCTTACAATCCCTTTCCCTTCCCCTCCCCACAACAGACACCCTGTGGGGCTGAGAGAGCTCTCCCTAGAACTGCCCTTGAGAGAACAGCTCTGAAAGAACTTATGACTGACCCAAGGTCACACCAGCAGCTGCTTTGGGTCTGCGTTGCTGAGCTGGAGTTCTTTGGACTATGTCCTGAGGTTCCCATTGTTAATAGGAAATTGTAAGGGGATTGGCTGAGGCATAACTTGAAGGCAGACCAGATCAAGGAATGAAAGGGGGTGCCCTTCTGATAGGGGAACCATTTAGAATGGGTCACATTCAAGCAGTTGGTGAACTGTTTCTCTTTTGATAGGTTTTTCCCATAAGCATGAAAGCCACTTGGATGTGGGTGAACTAACTGGGTCCCATCTGTACAGACTGGGTTTGAAACTGAATTTGGTTTGATAAAAGACAAAACGGGTCTTAACGTGCGTGGGTTTCAATATAAGCTAAATCCTGTAACCTTTGGACGTCATTGATGCTGCTGGGATCCGTTGCTGAGTCCTTGAACGTGCCCTGTAAATTTTTTATCCTGGGCTCGCTGCTCTGTTGTGAGCAGGGTGTGTGCATGTGAGGTGTTAAGTAGTGGATCGTGCCCCAGCTGTCTCCATGGACTCTGCCCACAGACTTGAAAAGTTTTCCAATCAAGCTTCTGCCACCCAATTAAGATGCCAGAGACTGGGTGACCCTTGGCATTGAGAGTTTTCATATCGTAATGTGAATTGAATCTCATCTGAAATTGGCATCTTAATTGGATTAGAACGTAAAAATCTCCTCCTCTCTCCCCGGCTCCAGTGAAAATGGAATAGGGAGAATGAAGCCCGGAGAAATTGGTGGTGGTGGTGGGTGACGTGGGAGGGCAATTGATTGCGTTGTCTGGCTCGTAGGAATTCAAATTGTTTTTCTGTTCCTGTCTGAAATGTTGATAGATGTGGCAAACACTTGATTTATGGCAGCTGATCATAATGTCGAAGGCCCATTGTCCTTCTGTTAATCCCCATTAGGAAAGATCATAAAAATGAGACCAGTCTGCTCAGGTTAGACCTCGCCTAGAGTATTGTGTTCAGTTTCGGGCACCACAGCTTAAGGAGGAGATAGACAAGCTGGAACGTGTCCACAGGAAGGCAGTGAAGATGGGGAGGGGTCTGGAGACCAAGTCCTGTGAGGAAAGGCTGATGGAGCCGGGTGTGTTTAGCCTGGAGAGGAGGCGACGGAGAGGGGACAGGATAGCCATCTTCAAGCACTTGAAGGGCTGTCATATAAGAGGATGGGGCAGAGTTGTTTTCTGTTGCCCGAGAAGGTCGGATCAGAACCAACGGGTTGAAATTAAATCAGAAGAGTTTCCAGCTAAACATCAGGAAGAAATTCCTGACAGAGCGGTTCCTCAGTGGAACAGGCTTTCTCGGGAGGTGGTGGGCTCTCCTTCTGAGGTTTTCAAGCAGAGGCTGGATGGCCATCTGACAGCCGTGTGGATTCTGTCAACCTGGGCAGATCATGAGAGGGAGGGCAGGAAGGGCTGCCTCAGTGCTTAGTTCTTGTGGCCCTTTCTCACATGCCCAGGGAAATGCTGATCGCCACTTTGGAGCCAGGTTGCAATTTTTCTCCAGGCCGCTTTGGCCAGGGATCCTGGAGGTTTCTTGTCATCTGGTTATGAAGCGGGGGATACTGTGTGTGTGTGTGGGGGGGGGGAGGTATTTGTGAATTTCCTGCATTGTGCGGTGGGTTGGACTCGATGACCCTGGAGGTCCCTTCCAACTCTGTGATTCTATACTCGAGAAGTGACCCTTTCTGTGCTAATCTCTGGTGCTCCTTGAGCCTTTCCCGGAGGCCCTTTTCTTCGGTACTCACCACTGATCCCTGTGTAGTGACTTCTCCCTGTTGTTTTCCCATGAAGGTGGCAGATGCCCACCTCTGCTTTAACGGCCTGTGCCTGAAACTGGCCCCAGCTCTTCAGAAGAGCCCAGGAGAGTTGTCCTCCAGGGGCCAGGTGGTTCCTGACGGGTCCTTTGCGGCAGAGAGAGGAGCGTGTGAACTCCCAACTTTGTGGGAAGCCTGGGCTGGTGTTTGTGTGAGTGGGGTGTGTGTGTGTGTGACTGGCCTTGTGTGGGTGACTCCGTCATGGGCTTTGGAACTGCTGAAACTTAGGGACGGCTTGAGGGTACAGGAGCAGTGGAAGTTTTTGTCAAGAGTTGTTTCTGTTTTTAAAAACCTCCATTGCATTTGTGAGTCTTGTTGGAAAACAATGATGCAGAGCAATGTTTGAGTTATGCGTGTGCATGGAATACCCAGGATGAAACTTGGTTGGGTCCTAAAGGTGCCCATTCTGGACTCACACTGCGTCCTGCTGCTTCAGACCAACACTCCGACCCCCCCTGAATCTAAATGAAACAGTGGGCATGCTGCACCCAAAAGCCTGTACGCCCTGAATTAAACATTATTGGCCTTCAAGGTGCCTATTCTGGACTCACACTTTGTCGTGCTGCTTCAGACCAACATGGCTACCCAACCTGAATCAATGCTATATATTACAATATGTATGTAAGATAGATTCAGGTGGGTAGCTGTGTTGGTCTGAAACAGCAGGACATAGTGTGAGTCCAGAGCCAAGAGAACATTGCACTGTATCTGAAGAGGTGTGCCTTGCACACAAAAGTTTATGCCTTGAATAAAACTTTGTTGGTCTTAAAGGTGCCACTGGACTCAGCCTTTTTTCAGCATGTGTATTAGTTTCTGAAATCTGGTTCTCCTCCTCCCCTTTGCTCTTCTTCCCCCTTCAACCTGGAAGGGAAACACTGTGAGCCGGTTCTTTGTCCACCCCCGCTCCCTGGAATTAAAAGAAATGCTGTGAAAGTGTAGCTTTTGGATGACTGTCTCTTTAAGAGCTGTGGAAGAAAACCTGACAACTTAATGGTGTGTGATTCACTAATAAAGATGCCTGTGTGGGTATGTTTAATCCTTTAAAGAGGAGAAAAGAGAACTTCGCTTATCAGTATTCAGAAAGCAAAGGCACAGACTTAAATCTTTGCAAAGAGCTCAGAGGCTGAAGAAATTCACCGACTGTCTTGCAGAAGGATTCTGACAGGCCTCTCGTGTCTTTGGCAAAGTAAATTCTGAATTATTAAAGCTGCCTTTGTTTATTAAATTGAGCCCCCAACAGGAGGGGCATTGGAGAATGACAGGCCTGGGTCCTATTAGGCATCCTGTTTAATGGCGCCTTTTAAAGAAATGTGCATCTGGCTGCAAATGGTAAAAGGAGGAATCCTTGGCCGGCCTCCTGAGGAATTGCTATGCGGAGGAGAAGTCCTGCCTCCTGGAGGGGGGGGGGGGGGCTGGGCGGAAGAAGGCTGGAAAGCTTTGTTGAAATGGGAAGTCCGTTCAAAGACACTACCCTCCTTTAGGGAAAAAACTTTATGATGGACATTTTAATAGAGGAGGTTCTTGTTAATTTTTTTGTATTGGATGGAAATAAGAGCTGCTAGGCAGGGTTTTGGTATGTCTTGAGCATAAAAACAAACCAGATAACATTCAGAATAGGAGGACATGCAGCTGCCTCCATTTTTTTCTGGTTCATAATAAATAAGTAGCAAAATGATGATGATTAAATATTGAGATTAAAAGCTTGTTGCATAGTTGTATGCTGCCCTGAATCTTTCTTGCTGTTTATCTGCGTGTCACTGTTGCATATGGGTAAGGAGCCTCTTTCCATCTTGATAAAAAGGCAAAGGTTTTTTTCACTTGCTCGAAAGCTAGTCATATCCAACTCTAGGGGGTGGTGCTCCTCTCCAAGCTGAAGAGCCAGTGCTGGCCGAAGACGTTCCCGTGGTCATGTGGCCAGGGTGACTAAACGCTGACTAAACCTTCCCACCGAAGCAGTACCTATTTATCTACTTGCAGTTTTTTGCTTTCAGACTGCTAGGTTGGCAGGAGCTGGGGCACCAGAACTGCCGGACTTCAGCGTCTTAACCACTGAGCCGCCGTG
Source organism: Lepidodactylus listeri (assembly GCA_029233225.1). NCBI lineage: Eukaryota > Metazoa > Chordata > Lepidosauria > Squamata > Gekkonidae > Lepidodactylus > Lepidodactylus listeri. Next base: position 3,291,645 of record JARCFY010000021.1, on the reverse strand, counting down.
GCCCTATCCATCTTGGTACTGACATACAAAACACCCCCCTTCTTCACGTTATGTCTAGCTTTCATGAGAAATATGCATGTGATGGAAAATCTTAGCCAGTGTCTTCCTAGAGAGAGGAAGAAAATCTCTTACTCGGGACCTTTAAAAAAAAACACACCAAAAAATGAAGATTGCTGGCTACTCTGGATCTCGAAAGCTGATGGAATTAGAAGAGACGAGAGAATGTTGGATTCAGTTTTTTGCTCTTTTAAATCTCTCCTTCTTGACTAGGGCAGGTTTGTTTAAAGCAAGAATCCCTTAAGTGCGGGGGGAAGGGGCAGGATGGGGTTGGATTTGACTCCCAAATGTTTCTTCCCAAATGTTTAATGAAGCCAGTGCCTCTTATGTCACCGCCCGGGCAGCAGTCAGGATTAGCTCTTCAATTAGGTGGGATTTTGGCAGGCTGAGGAGATTAAACTCCTTTGTGGCCGCCTGGAGGAAATGAAATTGATGCTCTGAGTCCTTTAAAAAAAAAAGGAATCTCTTTGTCAAGTCTTTAAATTCATCAGCAGGGCTCCCTTTCGGAGCAGGAGGAGCTGCACACAGCGGAACACATTTTGAGGGAGTCTTAATTAGCTTTATTTTTATCCTCCAGGTGGTCGTTTGAAGTCGAGCTTGGATTCTGAGATGCGTTAGCGTTTGGAGGCCTCCCTTTGACTAAAGGTAAGTCTCAAGAAGATCAGTATCTGAGCGTCTGTCTGTCTGCAGCCAGACTGGAAAAGCTTGGGGCTGGAAAGCAGGTGGTGGGCTCTCGGCCTCCACTTCCAGAACTTCTCAGCTGCCCAGTGCCTCAGGCTCGTGTGGGGAGGGTGTTGTGCTGGTAACTGGCCCAGAGAAATGAGGAAAGGAAGACTGCTTATCGTGGGATGTGAACATTTGTGATCATGCTTTGGGTTATAGAGGGGGGGTGGTTTCATCTCCACCTCTTGGAACTGAGGGTCCGTTGGATCGGAAACATAATCTTCCTGTTCCCTCAATAAACAGGCTCGTGGTGGGAGGAGGAAAGGTGGCATGATTTAAAAAGAAAAAAAGTTCTTTTAGAGAGCTGTTTCAGAGGATAGCCTTATTGGTTGTAGTAGGACAGCTAGATTTGGGTCTAGCAGTACCTTAAAGGTAAAGGTTTCCCTTGTTCGAAAGCCTGTCAAATCCGAAGCTAGGGGGCGGTGCTCATTTCTGTTTCTAAACCGAAGAGCCAGCCCTGCCTGAAGACATTTCTGTGGTCATGTGGCTGGCATGACTAAGTGCTGAGGTGCATGGAACGCTGTTAGCTTCCCACCAAAGTGGTACCTTTTTATCTACTTGCAATTTCTTGCTTTTGAACTGCTAGGCTGGCAGGAGCTGGGGCCAGAGACAGGAGCTCACTCCATCATGTGGCACTTGGGTCTTGAACTGCCAAACCACCAATCTTCCGATATGCAGTTCAGGGTCTCAACCACTGAGCCACTGAGACCAACAAAGCTTTGCTTTGACTCTCTAAAGCTTAGACCACGAACATCTTGTTGGTCTCTACGGAGCTCTAGGCCCGAATCCAGCTGTTCTCTTTAAGCGCTGTCTAGATAGATAGATGGATAGATAGATAGATAGATAGATAGATAGATAGATGTGAAGTGCTAAGTGATCAAGCTCATGGTAAGCAGCAGCTCCTGGTACCCTGCACCGGGCCATTACCAACTGGGTCATCTCTCTCGCTGGCTTGGAACCATTCTTTAGCAAGGCATGAACGGCTGGTTCGGTTTCTTAACTGTATCCTTTCGTGAAGTGCTTTTGTTGCAGGTTAAGTCACGGAACAGTGAACGGATGTTTCCTTAAAAGCAAACAAATCATGTTTGAGGAGAGTTGCATGAAAATAATTTGCGGGTTTTAGGAGTGACGGAAGCTTTGCGAGTGCCATTTTCTGTAAAAGCAACCTGGTTTGGCAATTTCTGTTCCCTGCTTTGGGGAAGAGCGTCACAAGTCATCTGAGGAGCTGAAATAAAACAAGACAGATTTGTTTGAGGTGTCAGTTCAGTTCCACATTGACAGTTTAATAGAAATGTAGAACTGGTAGAAAGAACTAAGATTGACAAACTGTTTAATCTTCTAGTGGCGTATAACTTTCAGTTTAAGTCATCCTCATTTTCTTTTCTTTTTTAAGTGTTACTACAACGTTCGGGAATTAAGGCACTTTGATATTCAGTACCCTGCGAGATCCTAAGCAACTGCCACCTACATTTTCCATTTAAAAATGTTCCTACTTTTAAATTTTTAAGCAAGGAAGAGCATGATAGACTTCCTTTAAGAGCTTGCCTAAAACAGACAGCAGAGAATGTAATGTCTTGCAAAACTTCTTATGTCACTTTGTGGTTTCCTGCCCTTTCAAGCCAAGACTCTGGAATTTTTATCTCCGTGCTTGTTAGTATTTTGTGTCTGATGCTCAGGGGAATTAGCTCTTGCAGACTTGTGAAACCTTATCAGGCTTGACTAATAGATTTTTTTTTTAATTAACCTATACCTTTAAAAAATGGTATAAACGTGTGTGCAATTTTTTTGCTGTTTGTGTTTGAATAGAAAACATCAGGGGCACTTCGGCATTCTGCTTCCTGGAGCCTTTGCAGGTTTTCAGTTCTCAGTTGGGATGCTGGCTTTTTTAAAAGCATAAAAGTGTTTGCAGATGTGAATTGCAAGGGTAAGATGAAATTAAACCACAGGAAGACTAATGGCAGCCTAGCGAGCTTTAATATTCTAGCATTATACATATTTAGAAGCAGGTGAGATTGAATCCCGCAGAGGGGAAAGCGCTCTTATTCATTGGCTTCTGTCTTGGCATCTCCCTTTTGAAAAAATGATGTATGTTGTTGGAACATTATTGTAAAGGAGTGTCTGAAAATCGTGTTGCTTTTTGCGAGGACTGTGCTGCAGACTTTGATTGCTCTGAGTTTAGTACCGGGAGGGTGGGAGAGATACTGAGCAAATGAGCAGTGATTGCAAAACATTGGTGTTTTCTGTACCTTATTTTTGGTGGTCATGAATGATTCATCTCCCCCCACCCCCCAATATTTTCAGGCTTTAATATATTTTAAAGCAGGCTTTAATATATTTGCAGGTTGTAATGTATTTTAAATGGCGGTGAATGGGATAATATGGTGGAGGAAGAGACTGGGGGCTGCTGATAAATATTCCACCTAGCAAGTGGCAGCAGTGGATTAACTGAACCTGAAGAGCGTGGGTGAGCGTTACAACCACAGTGCACCCGGATGCATTGATATGGTGCTTGAAAGCTGCTGGTCTCTTAGCAAGCGAGGTTAGGTACATCCGCAGACCCTCTGGCAGGCTTCCAGGGATTGGGGTGGGGCTAACCCGACTCCCAGACTTCCTGGGCTCTACAAGGGGGTGTCACCTGCAAGGAGAAGGGGCTCTCTTTCCGTGCCTGTTGCCTTCTTCCTTCGGGAGGGGGACACCTGACCAGCAGGAGTCTCTCCATCAGAGGCCCCCAGCTTGCGAAGAAATACTACATCCTCGCTTAAGGGTGTTGTGAAGCTCTACCGACACCGTGAGCGGATGCAGGGTATCACTCCCAAAGGATGGGGAGGGAGGCCTTAAAAGGCTGGAGAATGAGGAAAACAAACTGGCCGGATGCGAATCCCCAGAGGGCCCGGCAGTCAGAGCCTTTCCAGCAACTTCAGTCTTCTTGACCCATGAGACAGTCCTCGGGGCAAGGGGGCCTGTGAGCAGAGGCTTCCAGCCCAGGTGATGAGCATCCTAAAAGGAGGGCTAACTCAGCCGCCAGTAAGATCTTCTTTTGTAGCAGGTACCAGCCTTGATTCTCCTCCATTCTCTGCCAGGTCAAAGGCTGTATCCATCTTCATTCAGTGCAGTATAATGGCTCCAGCACTGGCAGGTAGATGCTGCGTCCAAAGCAAACCTAGCGCTCTCTGGGTTTCTCTTAAGGAGGTTCTTGTTGACAATTCCAGCATAAGAAGAAGAAGAAGAGATTGGCTTTATACCCCGCCCTTCACTGCCTGAGCAGCTTACAATCACCTTTCCCTTCCCCTCCCCACAACAGACACCCTGTGAGGTAGGTGGGGCTGGGAGAGCTCTCCCGAGGACTGCCTGTGAGAGAACAGCTCTGGGAGAACTTGCGACTGACCCAAGGTCATACCAGCAGCTGCATGTGGAGGAGTGGGAAATCATACCTGGTTCTCCCAGATTAGAGTCCGCGTTCCTAACCACTTCACCTAACTGGCCCCTGCTGAATCAGACCAGTGGTCCATCTAGTCCCGTATCCTGTCTCACACAACAGCTAATCAGTTCCTCTGGAGGTCCAATGACAGGGCAGGGAGGCCGAGGCCGTCATAGGAACATAGGAAGAGCTTTGCTGGATCAGACCAGTGAGGGTCCACCTAGTCCAGCTTCCTGTCTCACACAGGGGCCAGCCAGTTCCTCTGGAGGGCCAGCAACAGGGCAGAGAGGCCAAGGCCTTCCCCTGAGGTTGCCTTCTGGCCCTGGGATTCAGAGGTTGACTGCCTCGGAACATGGCAGCCAGAAAAGGGCACTGCCCTCTGCCTTGAGGAAGGAGGACAAGAGACCCAAGGAGAGTCAGGTTACTCTATCACTCCCCCAACTGTGTGAGCTTTCAGGCCGAGTAGACCGGCGCACGTTTTCCAAGGAGTCAGGTCCTTCCAGACAAGCCTGCAGGAGGGCGGGTGCCTTGTCAGCCTCTCCATGACCACCAGGCAGGTTCCCCTGGAGAGGAGGAAAAGTTGGGGAAGCGCTGAAGGCTGAGCAGGTGTCGGTCAGCAGTTGGCTGTAGCAGCTATTGGGGATGTTAGAGACTGCCGTCACATGGAGGCTTCTCATCACGCGGGTCCCTATTCACAGGTTGTTGGGCCGCCCGTGGTTAAGGAATTAAGGAACTGGGGGTTCTTTGACTCCTTTGGATTCATGCCCCACCTTTCACTCAGAGTCTGAGAGTGGCTTACAATCTCCTTTTCCCTCCCCTCCCCACAACAGACACCTTGTGAGGCCGGTGGGCCTGAGAGGGCTCTGACTGAGAACTGCTCTTGAGAGAACAGCTCTGAGAGAACTGTGACTGGCCCAGGGTCACCCAGCTGGTTGCCTGTGGAGGAGGAATGGGGAATCGAACTCAGTTCTCCCAGATCTGAGTCGACCGCTTTTAACCAGGACGTTAATTTATAGGGTCTCCATAAGTCGGAAGCAACTTGATGCCACTTAAAGGCTCACACATTCAGAGTCACCTGCCAGCTAAGAAAGAGGTTACTCCTGTGGTATTAGTTTCAGGAACACATCTGTTTCATTTTTCCCTCTACACATAGTTTGTTTTCGAACAGTCCCCCCCCCCCCCCCCCCAGTTCATTCAGACTCCTCTGCTCTGCTCCCACATCCCTGAAGTGCCCCTTTTGGCACCGCTGGCTTGTTTTGTTGACATTCCCCTGGGGATGAGCAAAGTGCAGACCGAGGCAGCTGGTCACTCCGCTTTGGGGTGATCTACTCTGAGAAAGTCCTAGAAGGTATCATCCATAGAGGAACACTCGCTGTGGGCCTCTTCAGAACTGTGAACAGCTTATTGGAGCGATGCCTGAAGGGGTGTTAAAACAACAGAATTCACTGCATCTCTTGGCAGAAGAGGACAAAATGCTCTGGTCGCTCTTCCGTTTCCCTGTCTGGCTTTTGGATGGTGCAGCAGTTAATAATTTCCCCCCATCACTTGGGTAAGAGTGACCCACATAGAGATGAGAAGGTAGCTGTCGCACAAAGGAACAAAATTGCTTCTTGCCTTTGGTCTGGTTTCTTCCAGGCTTTGGAAGGCTGTAGTTGGCATAGAACAGAATTTTGAGTCCAGTGGCACCTTTAAGACCAACAAAGTTTAATTCTGGGTAGAAGCTTTCGTGAGCACGCACAAAGACTTTGTTGGTCTTAAAAGTGCCATTGGACTCAGACTTTGCTCTGTTGCTTCAGAACAGGGGTCACTGGGGGTTGGGGGGGGGAGGTATTTATGGAATTCCTGCATTGTGTAGGGAGTTGGACTGGATGCAGGTCCTGTCCGACTCTGATTCTCACATGCCCAGGGACATGCTGATTGCCACAGCTACTCACCTGAACTTGTCTTCATAGTTGGTATAGTTTAAGATTTAAAATCCTTATTAGGACAGGCTTGGATTATCATCTTGAGAAGACCCGAATTAGAAAACTGAGCGCCAGTGTGGTGTTTAACAGTGTCGGACTAGGATCTGGGAGTCCCGGGTTTGAATTGCCACTTGTGCCATGGAGGCTCACTGGGTGGCCTTGGGCCAGTTGCACTCTCTCAGCCTGACCTACCTCCCAGGGTTGTTGTGAGGATAAAACAGAGGAGAGGAGGAGGGGGTGAGCTGCTTTGGGGTCCTTGTTGCGTAGAAAGACAGTTAAACACTGAAATGGGTGAATTCTCCTCTGCTGTCCCAGAGTTCGTGTTGAAGTGCCTGGGTGCGTTGCGGATCCAGAGCGCACTTCCCCCCTGCGTGTCCAGCTGTGCTTGTGTTGAGGTTGCCTTCCAGACTCTGTCCCAGCCTGCCCGGACCCCATCCTCTTAACCGCTTGGCAGCTGATCAAAGTGCCCCCCCCCCCCCAATTGGGAGTTATTTCTGGAAAAGCCCACTGGTGCTTTATAGCTTTGCGTACATGGCTGGTGGGCATGCTCGCCTGGAATTTTTAATCATGAAGCCCTGCAAACTGTGGCGCACAAGAAACTTCTGCACGGTTTCTGACGACGTTGCCGTCTTGACAGTGGCTCATTTTACGGTGAGAGCGTCTTTTTTCTCTTTTGTCTTCTGGTGTCTGTAAGGGGGCCTCCTCTGAATTACGAACAGTTATTCTGGAATAAAATGTATTAAAAGGGTGTCAAAACAACATGAGTCACAGACGCTTGTGGTACAGGAAGAGAAAACGCACTTGCAATTTTCTCCATATCTTTGGAAGCAGGATCCAGAGTAGGGAACCAAGGCCCTGGTCCCACCCAGTTGCTGCAGGTACGCCTTTCTTCTTTCATGTCTAGCATCTTGGAGAACGACTGGTATTGTGCCTCCACACTGCTCTCCCCCCCCCCCCCCCCAAGCCCCTCGTTTGGTGGAAGGGGTGGGCAGGGATTCCGCGTTGTGTGTATTTTCCCAGATCACAGTCGCTCGAGCTGCAGCTGAAAGGGGAAAATCATGTCTTAAGAGGGGCTGTTCCATGTTGTCTTTGTCTCCCTGCCCCCCCCCCCCCGACAAAGTGCCCTTTTCTGAAAATTGCCACACACACCCCGGTTGCTTTTACTTCCTCTGGGTGTGTGTGTGTGGGGGGGGGGGTCGCAGGGTTGCCAGCTCCAGGGCAGGAAACGCCTGGAGATTTGGAGAGGACAGGAACCTTAGTGGGGTTCAGTGCCAGAGTCCCCCTTCCAGAGAATCCATTTTCTCCAGGGGAACTGATCTCCCTAGTCTGGAGGTGAGCCATAATTCCAGAGGATCCCCAGACCCCACCTGGAGGCTGGCATCCACCCACCCATAGGCTGCCACCATATCTGACTTTGAGCACAGTGGTCTTTAAAATGAAAGACTCGTGCGTTCTACGCATATACAGTTCTTTCCTTTTTTGGAAGAGAGAGAGAGAGAAAGAAATTAAAACAATTCTTGAATACACAGGAGTAGTTTGGGACTCTTCGGCTGTTGCCGCGTTTTCAAAAGGCTTGAGGGCAACGCCTCGTGGCAGGAGAGCTCGTGGTTCCTCTCCTTCCTCAGTTCCTGGCAACGGTATGAATTATAGTCGCTCGGTCATTAAAATGACGCTCAGTCATGAAAAATAAGCCTTCGGTTGCTGGTGGAAAATTGGGAACGGTTTTAATTATTCCCGAAACCTTTGCGATTACTGCAGCAGCAAATCATGGCATAATATAAAAATCAATATAAATAATGCAATTTGTATCTGGTAGAGTGCTTTAAGACTTGTTGACTCACAAGCGCTCGTCCTTGATCTAGCAGGTGCAGATTTTTGAGCCCAGGAGAGCCCACGAACGTAAGATGGAAAAAGAACGTGTGCTTGTTTCCAGGCTCCCAGCAGTCCTCTCTCTCCACCACAAAATTTGAGGGATTGAGATCATACACAACTCTGACAGTGAATCTTCAACGTTTCAGGCAGACACTCTGTTGAACAGGATACCTTTTGATCTACACAGCCAATCAGAAGCCCCGCTGGGCAGAAGCCCCGCCTAGCTTCCTCCACCTTCTTAAAGGACTTGGTGCTAGTGGGTGCCTGGGCAACACACTGGGGGCCCGTACGCCAGTCATTCATGCGCAAGAAGCATCATTTGCACAGACTGGCAAGATCTGCTTCTCTAATCTTCTGCATAGTGGAGCTGAGCTGAGCAGGGGACATCCGGATGACGACTCAAGCGCTCTGTAGGGCAGCAGTTTTCTCTTTTGCTCCCCCTTTCCCACCAGCAGGGATGGCCCCAGCGTGACCCATCCTCCTACCCGGAGGCGCTATGATTCCAGCAATGAAAGAGCATAAGAGAAGCCAACGTTGGATCAGACCAGTGGCCCATCCAGTCCAACACTCTGTGTCGCACAGGGGCCAAAACTACCAGGTGCCCTTAGGAGGTCCAGCAGTGGGGCCAGGACACCAGAAGCCCTCCCACTGTTGCCCCTCCCAAGCTCCAAGAAGACAGAGCATCACTTGCCTCATAGCTCCTATCTATAGGTAAAGGTAAAGGTTTCCCTTCCTTGAAAGCCAGTCAAATATGTGGGGCTCATCTCCATTTCCAAGTCGAAGAGCCAGCACTGTCCGAAGATGTTTCCATGGTTATGTGGCTGACTTGACTAGACACCAAGGCACACGGAACGCTGTTACCTTCCCACCAAAGCTGTACCTATTTATCTACTTGCAGTTTCTTGCTTTCAAACTGCTAGGTTGGCAAGAGCTGGGGCCAGAGATGGGAGCTCACTCCGTCATGCAGCACTCGGGTCTCCAACTGCCGAGCTACTGACCTTCCGGTCTGCAGTTCAGTGTCTTAACCACTTGAGCCACTGCAGCCCCTCAGTTCCTATCTATACCTTGTGATTAATGGCCACTGATGGACCTCTGCTCCATATGTTTATTTGATTCCCTCTTGAAGCCGTCCGTGCTTGTAGCCGCCGCCACCTCCTGTGGCAGTGAATTCCACGTGTCAATCACTCTTTGGGTGAAGAAGTACTTCCTTTTATCCGTTCTAACCCGACTGCTCAGCAATTTCATGGAGTGCCCACAAGTTCTTGTATTGTGGGAAAGGGAGAAAGGGACTTCTGTCTCTACCTGCTCTATCCCAGGCATAATCCAGTAAACCTCGATCATGTCACCCCTCAGCTGTTGTTTTTCCAAGCTAAAGAGGCCCAAGTGCTTCATCCTTTCTTCCTAGGGAAAGTGTTCCAACCCTTGTATCATTCTAGTTGCCCTTTTCTGCACTTTTCCCAATGCTATAATATCCTTTCTGAGGTGTAAGAGACAACTGGGTTGGATTCTGGACTGGAGTCCTATTTTTTTTAAAAGAGGATCCTTGGATGCCGAGGGTGTCTTATCCTGTCTTGTTCCTCTAAGCCGCTCAGAGCCCCATATGTTGCTCAACTCTTCCTCTTTTTATCATGTTTACAATCCTCTTGTGAGGTAAGCTAAGACAGTGCATGACGGCCCCCAAGTCTTCCAAGCCAACTTCCCAGCATAGTAGGGGTTTGAACGTGGGTCCTGCTAGTATTGACACGCTAATCACACTGACTGCATACTAAATGTACTCAGGTGGCATGCTTGCTTTTTAGAGTAAATTTGCTTCCTCCCTCTAAGCCTCAGGGCAAGAGAAGTATGTGAAAACAGACTCGTGCAGGAACATTTGTAGAGCCGGCTTCAGTTGCTGAAAACACTTCCTCTTGGGAAGCCTTCCCATGAACTAGCCCTGTGAGGTAGGCCTGTAATGCAGGGGGGTGTACCTGGTGTGGGGAGCTAAGGAAGGCTTTCCCCCCCTCAACCTGGCTGGTGAGTTCATAGCTGAGCTGAGATTCGGTCCCCATCCTCCGTGTGTCTGGGCCCCATCTGGAGCAAGTAGGACTGAGAGGATTTTGCACGGTCTGATTTTTCTGGGTCAGTATTGTAATCCAGAGCTCGGTCCTCAGGCCTTCGGCCAAAGCATCCTGCTGCTCTCACGGCTGCGAGTTCTCTGATTGTCCGGTGGTTGACTCAGACCTGAGCTGTTCTCTGCCGCCCACCTGGCGCTCAGCACCCCACAGGGGCACCTGCCCTCGGTTTCCCCCTGTCATCATGTCATCATACTTTACGTGTATTTATTTATTCACTTTATTCACATCCCGCCTTCCTTCCCAGTGGGTACCCAAAGCGGCTTACGTCATTCTCCGCTCCTCTGTTGTATCCTCACAAACAACCCGGTGAAGACAGCTCAAGACGGGTCACCCTGTTGGTCTGTCTGTAGCAGAAGGAAAGAGCAAGAGTCCGGGAGCACCTTAAGGACTTCAAGACTAACACAGTTTGTGGCAGGGGAGGAGCTTCCGGGAGTCACTTCTCGCTTCTTCAGATACCTGAAAGAAGTGAGTGGTGACTTCCGAAAGCTCGTACCCTAAGAACCCCCGTGAGGTCTGTTAGGCTTTGGGGGTGTGACTGGCCCAAGATCTCCCAGCAAGCCTGCATGGCAGAGTGGGGGTTAGAACCTGGCGTTCCCAGAGCCTAGTCCAAAACTTTAACCACTTCATCAACCCCTGACCCTGGAAGCTGGAAGGGCAGGTCCCTGAAAAATTCATGAACTCATTCCAAGATCAGTGGTAAAAGTTTCCCATGAGCAGGGTGGGCTCCAGCAGTGTCCTTCAGGGAGTCTGACACTGCTGCTGGATTTAGCAAAACCCAGTGCAGATGAGCCCCTGTCTCTGACGTCCCTTCCCTCTTGAAAACATCAAGGGGAGCTGCAGAGTCTGAGGGGAGAGAGTCTCCGGCCGCCAATAAACAAGGTTTTGCTTCCAGAGATTTCCAGGCTGCGTGAAGTTCTTGAGCTCCTAAGTGGTTTCCCTGGGCATTAGTTCAACTCCACCTGCGGGAGACAGGGCAGCACCTCCAATTAGGCCCCATTTCTTCCTCCTCCTGTGCTTTCCCTTTTAAACGACAGCTGTCACTTGGGTCAGGTATGCACAGCAGATATTCCAGGCAGTGCCATTAATTGAGGTCATTGGAGCCCAGGCACTAAGCTTTGTTAGCTGGGTGAGGAACAGCTGCCAGTGTTGAGTAATTCCTAGTAATAACTGGTGGTGGTGTCTCCCAGGTAGCAGGAAGCAGTGTGGCCTTTGTCTAACGGAGGGGCTGAATTTGCAAGGAATTTTTTTAGAACACAGGAGGCAAATCTGGCTTCTCAGCTGCGATGGATAAACTGGCACAAAAGCTGATCTTGTCTTGTGGGGAAGCAGACGTTGCCCATGTTCCGCTTGGGCCGGAAATTCCTTCCTCATAAAGTTGCTGAAACAGGGCTGCGGGTTTTTCCAATGCCCGCTCCTGCTGCTCATGGTTTTATGGTGTGGTACTGTTGTTTTAAGCTTCATCGACACAAATGAACAACAAAAGGAAATATAAAAGGTTCTGATATTGACCTTTAAGGCCTTGAGCGGTCTGGGACCAATGTATCTATGGGGCCGTCTCCTCCGATATGTCCCCGGGAGAGCATTTCGCTCAATGAATACATAAGAACATAAGAGAAGCCAATGTTGGGTCAGGCCAGTGGCCCATCCTGTCCAACACTCTGTGTCACACAGTGGCCAAAACCACCAGGTGCCCTCAGGAGGCCCAGCAGTGGGGCCAGGACACTAGAAGCCCTCCCACTCTTGCCCCCCCCCCCAAGCACCAAGAATACAGAGCATCACTTGCCCCAGACTGAGTTCCTAACTATACCTTGTGGCTAATAGCCACTGATGGACCTCTGCTCCAGATGTTTATCCAGTTCCCTCTTGAAGCCGTACATGCTTGTAGCCACCACCACCTCCTGTGGTGGCAGTGAATTCCACGTGTTAATCACTCTATGGGTAAAGAAGTACTTCCTTTTATCTGTTCTAACCCAACTGCTCAGCAATTTCATGGAGTGCCCATGAGTTTTTGTATTGTGAGGAAGGGAGAAAAGGACTTCTTTCTCTACCTGTTCTGTCCCACAGATTTTCTCTATCTGTTCTGTCCCAAACATAATCTTATAAACCTTGATCATGTCACCTCTCTGCCGTCGTTTCTCCAAGTTAAAGAGCCCCAAACGCTTCAACCTTTCTTCATCGGGAAAGCGTTCCAACCCTTTTATCATTCTAAGTTGCCCCTTTTCTGCACTTTTTCCAATGCTATAATATCTTTTTTGAGGTGTGGCGACCAGAACTGTACACAGTACTCCAAATGGGGTCGCACCATCGATTTATACAGGGGCATTATGATACTGGCTGATTCGTTTTCAGTTCCCTTCCTAATAACCCCCAGCATAGCATTGGCCTTTTTCATTGCAGTCGCACACTGTCTCGACATTTTCATTGAGTTATCTACTACGACTCTTGGCCAGCCTCCGCCAGTTCGGACCCCATCAACATGTATTTATAGTTAGGGTTTTTGGCTCCAATGTGCATCACCTTGCCCTTGGCAATAACAACTTGCTGGTGATCTCTGGCCCTAGGGATGTCCGGCTGTCCTCAGCCAGGGCCAGGGCCTTCTCAGTCCTGGCCCCGACGTGGTGGAACTCTGCCAAATGGCACCCAGGCCCTGCAGGATCTTATGCCATTCAGCAGGTCCTGTAAGGCAGAGATGTTCTGCCGGGGTTTCGGTTGAGGGCAGCAATGGTTACCTCATTGGCTGGCACCCTTCTCCCCCCCCCCTTTTGTTTTGCTCTGAGTTCCCTTTCTGCCTGTCCAGAAAAGGGGCCAGTAGTCCGGAATTGGGACAAATCATATTGTAGGGAAATTGCCATCTTTTATTTGTATTGTAATTTTTATTAAGTTATATATTGAATTTTAATGTTTTTGTATATTTTATAGCACTACACCTTGTACATTACCCAGAGTCTGATGTAAGCTGGGATAGAGCGATGAAATAATAATAATAATAATACTACTAATAATAATAATAATAAGGAGGAGGAGGAGGAGGAGAGCGACTTCAAAGTGCCACTGGATTTAAGTTTTGTTCTACTGTTTCAGACCAACACAGCAACCCACCTGAATCTATAAAATACCAAGGCACATGAAATACACAACCACCCCTTTCCCAACCACAGACAACAACATCCTTTATCAGCACAGGGGAATTATGGTACCAGTTCAGGCTGTTCTGTTGCCGGTTCCACTGACCACAGTAGGTCAAATCCGAGCGTGTCGTTGCTTTTCTGGGCTGCTGTTAACTTTGCAAGGGTGTAGGTCTCCTCTGTTTTCAACCTCCAGTCCTGTCATTTAGGAGTATTTCCCCTCATTGCCTTCCAAAACCCAGCTTGACAGCAGTAGTCAGGAGCCAGGCAGCCATTAACAGGTCGCTCGGGATGTCAGGTAGATTCCTTAGCAGCAGCGTCTCTGGCTCGTGGGGTGGTTTTTATTATTATTGGGGTATTTATCGACTGCCTTTATTGCTGAGTCTCAAGGTGGATTATGTAGTGCCAGCCGAGAGTGGAATTCTGAAAACAAACAAATCTCAAACAGAGCTGAAACTGAGCATAAGCTTTGAAATATGGTGTGGAACTATGGCGCCTGGAGCAACCAGTGCTCCCGCTAAGCTGTGGAGTCCTGTGAGCAAAAATTCTACTTTGTGAGCTCCTGGCATTAAAGCTGTGAGCGAGCGATTTGGCTACTGCGTAAATTAGTTTGCTCTGGAGCCATCCTCCCTGAGCTGAGACAGAAATCTGTGAGCTGGAGGCTAGAGAACTGTGAGCTAGCTCACTCTAACTCAGCTTAGAGGGAACATTGGTCTGGAGCATGATTAGCGGTGATAGGTAGCTTCAGGCGGGCGGCCGTGTTGGTCTGAAGCAGCAGAACAAAGACTGAGTCCACTGGCAACTTTAAGCCCAACCAAGTTTTATTCCTGGTATAAGCTTTCGTGCGTGCACACAAAAGTGTATACCCAGAATAAAACTTGGTTGGTATTGAGAGCCACTTTGGTGTTGTGGTTAGGAGTGCGGACTCTGGGAGAACCGGGTTTGATTCCCCACTCCTCCTCCACTTGCAGCTGCTGGTGTGACCTTGGGTCAGTCACAAGTTCTCTCAGAACTGTTCTCTCAATGGCAGTTCTCGAGGGAGCTCCCTCAGCCCCACCTACCTCACAGGGTGTCTGTTGCGGGGAGGGGAAGGGAAAGGAGATTGGAAGCCGCTCTGAGACTCCTTTGGGTAGTGAAGGGCGGGGTATAAATCCAATCTCTTCTTCTCCTTCTTCAAGGCGACCAGCAGCCTATCCCTTTCATCAGGCATCACCAACTGAGAATTCATCCACAAAACTCGCAGCCCTGACAGCAGGCTGGCCTGGCCTGGGTATAAATCCAATCTCTCCTCCTCCTTCTCCCGCCCCCCCCCCCCCCCGGAATAATTCTGTTTTGTAGTTTGTGGAAAGCCAGCAGAGTAGCTTCCTTACCTCACCAGGGAAGCCAACCCATAAAGCGGGGGCCACAACAGAATTCAGGTATCTGGGCGGTTATCGAGTTCACCATTTGCAGGATGAGCCTTTTCCATTGGTGGCTTGAAAAAGCTTCTGCAGTTTGTCCAGTGGAGTCGCAGTCGGTGGTGCAGCCAAAAGAGTCTTCCCCCTTAATGAGATAATAACGCTGATATTTTTATCGGTGGTTGTATCTGGCTGTTCCTTGCCCTTGAGCTATTTGTTAACGCCGTGATTCAGAGGTGATTAATCTCAGCCTAATCTCTGTCTCTTCGCATTTTAAAAAATATAAAAATATTCAGACCATGTTTTTCGCCTTCGCTGAAGATTGTTGGTCCTAAGAAAAGCAAGCTGTGAATAACCTTTGTTTTTTTGTTGTTTATTTCCTTTGTCTCGGAATGAAAGCCGGATCATTTACTCCGTTTCTCATTGCTGCTGGATGGGCATCCTGGCGGGGACTTCGTGTGGTGCAGGGGAGGTGTGAGTCCGCTGTGGACTTCACTGGGATCATTGTGAGCTGCGCCTTGGCTGTGTTAGGGTGGCAGGTGGGGGCAGTGAATGGGATCGTCCCCCCCCCCCCCCCCACACACAGAGTTCGGTGGTAGTCCTCTGGGGCCAGCAGCGTTTTTCGACATGGGCAGCCGTGTTTAGTCTGTCTGTAGCAGTAGGAAAGAGGAGGAGTCCGGTAGCTCCTTAAAGACTAAAGCCCCTTGGTGGGGAGGGCGGGGCATAAATTGAAGGCATAAACAAACAAACAAACAAATAAATACATTTGTGGCGGGGGAGGAGCTTTTGTAAGTCTGAAGAAGTGAGCAGTGACTCACGAAAGCTCCTCCGCTGCCACGTGTTTCGTTAGTCTTTAAGGTGCTCCTGGACTCTCTTGCTGTTTTCTACAGATCCAGCAGTATAGTGGGAGAGGTGGGACGTTGACAGGAGGCTTATTTATTTGTTTATTAATTCGATTTATATCCTGTCCGTCCTGAAGCGGCCTCAGGGTGGGTGACATAAACAATCAAAACCAATTAAAACTTAATTATTAAAAAACACCTAAAACCATTAAACCATCAAAAGATGGTGAAATAAACATTCCAGTTCAAGCCCTCCCTAGACCAGACTGATGGCAGCGGGAGTCACAACAAATTCATATATTACCAGGACTCCGTGGAGGGCAGACGGTCCGGCCACTTCTCTGAAGGGAGGCCAACTACTTGGGTGTCCACTGCATCAGCTTGGGGGGGAGGGATTAAGTGCGCGGACTCGGATCTGGGAGAACCGGGTTGGATTCCCCACTCCTCCACTTGTACAGAAGAACATAAGAGAAGCCAATCTTGGATCAGGCCAGCGGCCCACCCAGTCCAACACTCTGGGTCACACAGTGGCCAAAAACACCAGGTGCCCTCAGGAGGTCCAGCAGTGGGGCCAGGACACTAGAAGCCCTCCCACTGTTGCCCCCCCAAGCACCAAGAATACAGAGCATCACCTGCCCCAGACCGAGAGTTCCTATCTATACCGTGTTGCTCATAGCCACTGATGGGCCTCTGCTCCAAATGTTTATCCAATTCCCTCTTGAAACCATCCATGCTTGTAGCCACTGCCATCTCCTGTGGCCGTGAATTCCACATGTTTATCACTCTTTGGGTGAAGGACTTCCTTTTATCTGTTCTAACATGACTGCTCAGCAATTTCATGGAGTGCCCACGAGGAGTTCTTGTCTTGCGAGAAAGGGAGAAAAGGACCTCTTTCTCTACCTGCTCTATCCCATGCATAATCTTATAAACCTCGATCATGTCACCCCTCAGCCGTCGTTTCTCCAAGCTAAAGAGCCCCAAGCACTTTTTGTAGCTGCTGGATGATCTTGGGCAAGCCATAGTTCTGTCAGAGCTGTTCTTGAAAGTGCTCCTTCAGCCCCACCTACCTCACAGGGTGTCTGTTGTGGGGAGGAGAAGGGAAAGGAGATTGTAAGCCTCTCTGAGACACCGAGTGAAGGGCGGAGTATAAATCCAATCTCTTCTTCAACTGAAAGCCTGGCGGAACAGCTCCGTGTTACAGGCCCTGCAGAACTGTAATAAGTTCCGCAAGGCCCTGATCTTGAATGGGAGCATGTTCCACCAGGTAGGGGCCAGGACAGAAAAGGCCCTGCCCCTGGTTGAGGCTAAGTGGGCATCCTTTGGGCCAGGGAGAACCAGTAGATGTTGCTTAGGATGTCAATGCAGTCTCATTCCCCTGCCAGTATGCCTCCCCCCCACCACAGTCTTCCCATTTCTGGCTGCTGGGTTCCCAGTTCAACCCAGCAGCAGGGTGTCGATGGCACATGATGCTGATATGTCCCCATGATGTGCCGTGAGTGTGGCGCCTCTCCTAAGCAGTTGACTCACTGGGCTTCTTAGGGTTGCATGGCTGAACCTCTCAGGGGTCTCGGAGAAACCTCAGAAGCTGCAACTCGGCCACTGTTCCCTCTAGGCCGAGTGAGTGTGAGCTAGCTTACAGTTTTTTAGCCTCCGGCTCACACATTTTTGTCTTAGCTCAGGCGGGAGGGCTCCAGTGCAAACTAATGTATGCAGCAGCCAAATCGCTCACTCACAACTTCCATGCTGCCAGAATTTTTGCTCACAGGACTCCACAGCTTTGAGGGAGCATCCCAGTGCCACAATAGGTGTGCCGGCCTTTTCTGTACGTGGAAATGCTTTGTGGTTGCAGTTTCATCCGTTGGAAGCATCTGACCCCCTCGGATGGGCCGAGCGCATGGGGTTTATGGCAACTCAGTGCACTGGGAACCAGGGCTGTTCAAGGGGCTTGGAAATGTGTGTTTGTGTGTGACTGGAGTGGGGAGGGAGGGGCTGCGGAAACAGAGTGAAGGTCCTTTGCCGGGTGTCTCGCTGCCGCCTCCATCAATCTGCGAAACAACATGGTGCTCTGGCGGCTGGGCTGGGCGGGGGGGGGGGGCCTGTAATGGCTTTGCAAGCAGCTGGCAGAGTTTGGCGTTATTGTTCGCGCCATTAGCAGAGGGGGTTTAAGAGTCTAATCCATCTGGAGACAAGTAGATTTACTGGCCTCCACGCTGAATGGGCTCATAATTACGCCGTCTGCCCGTGTGGCACTCCACTTCCCCACCCCCCGAGTGGCTGATGGGCTGGGAAGAGGGAGAAGGGCGCCCGCTAAAGGAGGGTTCGGCCGGTCTTAGACGATGCTGGTGGCTGTCGCTGAAATGTGCGGGGAGGGGCTGTGGCTTGAGAAAGGGACTCTGCTTGGCATGCAGGAGGTGCCAGGTTCAATCCCCGGCATCTCCAGTTAAGGACTGAGTAGTTAGTGTTCTCGATGCAACAGACATGAAATTAAGCAAACTCCGGAGCACGACGGAAGACAGGAGGGCCTGGCGTGATGGGGTCCACGGGGTCGCGAAGAGTCGGACTCAACTGTGCGACTGAACAACAACAACAACAACAACAACCACAACAACAGCAGGTCTTGGGGAAACCCTTTGCTTGAGAGAGTCCCTGCTGGTCTGAGTAGACAGCCCTGGCCTGGATGGACCAATGGTCTGGTTTCGTATCAGCAGCTTAATGTGCGTTTGTGTGCATCGTTTGACAGAAGGGCGGTGGTGGTGGTGGTAGCTATTGTGTACCTTTGCCTGTATGCGGAGAGTCAGACTTGTAGGTGTGGGTGATGAAAATGGAATGGAAGACAATGAAGCGAACAGCCCCCCAGGTCTGGCCTCTGTGTAAGAACTCGGAGTGTTCTAATAACGTTAGTTTACGATGCCTCAGAGTGGCGGGGAAACAGTCTTTCCTGGAACAAAGTCTGAGTCTGGCGACACCTTTAAGACCAACCAAGTTTTACCGTGGGTGTGAGATTTCACGTCCACGTGCACACGGAAGCTTATCCTTTGGACGACACTTGGTTGGCCTTAAAGGTGCCTCAGGCTCAAACTGTGTTCTGCTGCTCCAGACCCACATGGCTCCAGACCCACCTGAATCAAGTCTTTCATGGTGTTTGTGTTTACTCACTTCAGCCGTCTGCTGGTGTTTTCGGGTTGCATGACTGGCAAACCCAGTCTCGTCACAGCTCAGAAGCTAAGCAGGGTCAGCACCGGCTCACACGTGGATGGGAGTCCACCGAGGAAGAAGAAGAGATTGGATTTATACCCTGCCCTTCACTACCCAAAGGAGTCTCAGAGCGACCCACGATCTCCTTTCCCTTCCCCTCCCCACAGCAGACACCCTGGGAGGTAGGCGGGGCTGAGAGGGCTCTGACCGAAACTGCCCTTGAGAGAACAGCTCCGAGAGAACATGGGACTGACCTGAGGTCACCCCAGCAGCTGCATGTGGAGGAGTGGGAAAGCATACCTGGTTCTCCCAAATTAGAGTCCAGTGCTCTTAACCACTACAGCAGACTGGCTCTCTGGGTTTGCTCTGCAGAGAAAGGCAAGGGCCGCCCTCTTCCGATCATCTGTTGCCTTCGCAGCCCCACGGTCCTGAAATCCCCACGAGTCAGTTGAGACTTACCGGCACTGAACTGTCGTTATATTATATGAACGTGCCCAGAATTGGTACGATGTGTGTTTCGTGGTGTTGTCAAAATGTTGTGGTTTTTGTGGTGCAGCTGGAATGATTTGCCAGGAGCTAGATGGGTCTTTTTGGACCTCCTTGAAGAAGGGAACGGGCGTGTGTGTGTGTGTGTGGCTTTTTGCTGTCACCCCTGCTTTTGGTATCCGATCGTCCTCCTCACCTGTAGCAACAGGTGCTGGTTGAAGATTCTGAAATGTCCCTTCCAGCCTCATTACCACATATTGTGGCTCACTTCCTGACTGACAGCAGTGGCACAGAGGTTAAGGTGCTGAACTGCAGACCGGAAGGTCAGTAGCTCGGCAGTTCAAGACCTGAGTGCCGCATGATGGAGTGAGCTCCCATCTCTGGCCCCAGCTCCTGCCAGCCTAGCAGTTCGAAAGCAAGAAATTGCAAGTGGATAAAGAGGTACCGCTTTGGTGGGAAGGTAACAGCATTCCGTGTGCCTCGGCGTCTAGTCATGCCGGCCACATGACCACGGAAGTAGTCTTCAGACAGCGCTGGCTCTTCAGTTTGGGAACGGAGATGAGCACTGCCCCCTAGAGTCAGATTTGACTGGCTTTTGAACAAGGGAAACCTTTACCTTTACCTCTGTGCCTCTGTTTACAGGCCAGGCTGAAGAATGGGGGGGCAGTGAACAGGGCAAAACACCTCCATTTGCTCACCCCTCCCTTGGGTCACTGACCCTTCAGTGGGTGTCCTGGTCTCTTTGCAGCTCCAGGGTCAAGAATAAATTGCAGTTCCCTTGCAAATTTGGCATGTGGTTGGGAATGCAGGGCACCCCGATTTTTAGAAGGCTGGGTGTGGGTGGGACTTCTTTGGAAACAGGAGAGTGGGCAGATAACAGAAGCTGAGGCCTCATGTACAAGGGGAAGAGGCTTGAACAGACTCCTTGCTTGCAGCTTGCGAACATCTAATGAGGATCCAGCAGGGAAACCTGACTTGCAGTCCACGTTTTGATATACTGGAGCCAGCGTGGCGTAGTAGCTAAGAGTGTCAGATGGGGTCTCAATCTCTGCTGTGCCACAAAAACTTGCAGAGTGACCTCCAGCCAGTCACACACTCCCAACAGTGCCTGCCTCGCAGGGTTGCTGTGAAGATAAAATGCCTAACCCTAGAGGAGCATCAATGTAAGCAGCGTCAGCTCCCTGTTGGGGTATGAACGAAGTTAATAAATATTTCGGGATGGGGAATGTGCGGGAAGAATTTACTTTGCCTGGTCACCCGCAGCCGTTTTATCCCTTCACTTTTCAAGTGGAAGCGCAAGAAGGAATTTTTTTTTTTTGCCAACGCTGGCGTGGAATCTCCAGCTACAGATTTGCAGGAAAAACGCCTGGCTCCTCTGTCGTTCTGCTGAGCAGCACCGTGGATTGTTCCTTTCAAACGCTACACAGATGGGATGTGACTAACCGGCATGATTAAATAGTAAATCTGCTGTAAGAAGTCGGGCCAGCCTGGAAAGCCGTGATGTAGATTCAATTATGTGGGCTCCACTCAACTTGTATTTGGGCAGGAGCTCGACTGCAGGCGCAGCTTAAATAGAAAGGCAGGGCAGAATTCAGTCAGGATGCATGACGGGGCTTAAAGCAGACAGATTAAAAGGCAGGTTAATTTGTAAATAAGCCATTAAGTGTTTGTATATTCAAATCTTTTTTTTAAGAGAGGAGCAGGGTTTTTTAGTGCTTCGAGGGTTGATATGAGGTAAGGTAAAGGTTTCCCTCGCTCGAAAGCCAGTCGAATCCAGCTCTAGGGGGCAGTGCTCATCTCCATTTCCATGCTGAAGAGCCAGCGCTGTCCGAACACATTTCTGTGGTCATGTGGCCAGCATGACTAGACGCCAGGCCAAGGTGCAGGGAACGCTGTTACTTTCCCACCAAAGTGGTACCTATTTATCTACTTGCAATTTCTTGCTTTTGAACTGCTAGGTTGGCCGGAGCTAGGACCAGAGACGGGAGCTCACTCGGGTCTCTGACTACCAGTCTTCCGGTCTGCAGTTCAGCGTCTTAACCACTGAGCCACCGAGGCCCCTTGTTGATATGAAGCCAACCCCTAATCTTACTTTTCCCGGGATCCTTGCTGCTATCTGGCCACTGCTGTTTGTATCATAACAATACTGTTTGCGTCCTATGAAAGCCAAGCCCCAAGCCAACCTGGGAAGCGGTTCTCCTTATGCAAATTGCTCTAATTATCTTTCTGAAGGCGCATGGAGGGCATGAGCCCTGCGCATCCTTTGTTAGCCCTCGTTGAAGCTCTCCAAGGGCTCAGAATGGTTTTGCCTGCGCTGCTGGGGCATGTCTCTTCCAGCCACTGGAGTGGGGACAGGTTGAAGCAACTTGGGGTTTTTTTTGCCTGTGGCAGCAACCTCAGACAACAACAACCCCCCCCCCCCCCCCCAGTCCTTTGGTGCACTGCATAATGAAACCTGTGCAGTTTGGTATAGAAATATGCTCCTGCACAGAGAACGTTTTCTTTCACTTTGTCCAAATCAGTCGTTTCGCCTTCTGCCTTAAGGTGCGGACTGAAGCCGATATTATTTTGTGTGGAAATGCCTTGTGACATTGTCTTCAGCAGGATGAAACTTGAGTCCACTCGCACTCTCCTTTGGCCATCAAGTTGCAACTGACTTATGGTGACCGTGGAGGGTTTTCAAGGCAAGAGATGTTCGGGGTGGTTTGCCATTGCCTGCCTCTGCGTCACGACCCTGGACTTCTTTGGTGGTCTCCCATCCAAATGCTAACTAGTGCTGACCCTACTTAGTTTCTGAGATCTGATGAGGCTATCCCAGCCTGCGCCATCCAGGTCAGGGTGCTGGTACCTTCAAGACCAGCAAAATTCGTCAGGGTAGAAGCATTCATGAGTCGAAGTTCATTTTATCCATATACCAGTCTTCTAATAAGAAGTAAGCATTTACTCACGGAAAGCATATTCCCTGGGAAATTTTGTTGGTCTCTAAGGTGCTATTGGACTTGAGTTCTATACTGCTGCTACAGACTAGCATGAGCCAAACAGTCGGGACCCCAAGCGTATGTAGTATGCAAAAATATAAACTGCAAGGGTAGACTGTCAAAAGATCCACAACTTTTACAAGTAAACAGTACACATCAGTCTATTGAAATACAATAACAATAAATTGAAAATACAATAGAATTGGTGGTCACAGTTCAAAACACTATTTGCAAATTCAAATACAATTTAATGATAGTGGAACATATCCAACAGGAGACTGCTCTATATCCTTTGAATATAATTGTGTCCAAAAAACCTCAAAGTCCACAAAAAAGGGCAGAGGATGTCCCAAAGCACAAACCAACTTGTAACAGCCGAAAACGTCCTTCCCAGGTATGCCAGAAGTTTCAAAGCAATCTTCCTCAGTTGTACGGCTGAGAATGGAACCAAATTTCCACAGTAATGTAGGCACGGCTCATGCCTCAAATGGAATCTGTGGTTCTCCTAAGCAAGACTGTTAATGTCTTAAAGGCCAAAGGCAGAAGAGAGCTGCTGCCTCCGTATAAGAAGCACAAATAAGATGGCCGGGAGGGGAGTCAAAGAAACTCGCGAGACCAAGCAGGCGCCCACAAGTTGAAACCCAAGAGGCCTTCCAGAGGACCAGCGTGAGAACCTGATGGCTGAACTCCAGCAGCAAGGAAGGGCAAACCTCCCTTAGCAGGGTGTGTCATAGAGGTGGCTTCTGTGCATGTTTTTAAAAAGATTAGAATTTTGACAGTCAGCAAGCACCTTATCTCTGTCTAGCGAGCAGAAATCCCTGATCTTTACACTGAAAGGGTGAACCCCCCCCCCTTTCTCTGAAGTGACTACCAAAGGACACTGCACTGAACTTTCTGGAGAAATATTGATTGTTCTGGACATCATTCTGGAATCCTCTTGTTGTCGGATTAATTCAGATTTTCAAACATGCATTTTTAAAAGTACCAGTATTCAAAATGGAATTTTCCCACCCTCCTCTTCGCAGGCCAACTGTTTTTGGAGCGGCCTCGTTGCTGAGTGATTGCTGATGAACAAAACTGGAGAGTGTGTTTTGTGTGTCCACCCAACCGCAGCCACCGCATGCTTCTGAAACATGTTTGTTCCCTTCGCCCTTTAGAAAAGTTATACTTTTCATGGACTTCATGGCTGCTTCAACATCAGATGTACACATGAAGCTGCCTTAGACCGAATCAAACCATCAGTCCAGCAAAACCAGTGTTGCCTGCTCAGACTGGCAGTCGCTCTCCGTCTCCATTTATGCTTTTCACGTCCCCTGCTACCTGATCCTTTAAATGGAGATGCCGGGGATTGAACTTGGGTTCGCCTGCTTTTAAAGCAGAGGCTCTTCCACTGAGCCACAGCTCCGCTCTCATTGTAACTGCATGTCTCCCAGTCTGGGATGCCCTGACCTGGATAGCTTTAGGCTAGCCTGACGTGGAAGTATCTTGGAAGCTGAGCAGGGTCGGCCCTGGTTGGTACTTGGATGAGAGACCACTGAGCAAGTCCAGGGTCACTGTGTAGAGGCAGGCAAGGGCAAGGCCGCCTCTGAATGTCCCTGGCCTTGAAAACTCCACGGGGTTGCCATAAAGCAGCTGTGACTTGACTGCAAAGAGAAAATTTGCCCTGTTCTGCTCTCTGATGTCCTCTCTGGTGGCCAGGAAAGAGACCTAGATCCGTTTCCTCCTCCACTCCTCTTGGACCTCACTGGAACTCTCCCCCCCCCCCCCCCCCGTTTCATTTTAGATACTGATCAGGCGAGGAGAGAAGCTTTATTCAGTGGAGCTAATACGGCGTGTTTAATAATTCAGTGCTTGTGATCTCCAAAATACTAATCCTGCGCCCTGTGCAGCAACCCGTAGAAGTAATCTCCCTGCCTGCAGCAGCAAATGGATCCAGTTATAGGGAAATGGAAAGCTGAGAATGAGGGAATGGGGTTGAATTATAATGCTGTGTTACGGCACTATGTAGTGTGGATGGTCCTTGCTGACTGAAGGGGGGACCCATCTATTAGCACTCCCTACCGCCACATCTGGAAAGTGGGGAGTACGCACAAACTTCAGTGACCGGTTCCTTAACAACATCACCGAGCTTCAGGGTTTTGGCAAACGGAAGCACCAGGTCAGACAAATGGGGGGGTGTCGTTCACAGTCAAACAAGATTAAAACGAATTAATACCTGGTAAATCCAGGGCGGGTGGAAATGTGAATTGTAAACATCTTGCTGACCGAGCACCTTAGTTTGCAACTCCTGTTTTCTCTTTGACAAGCAGAACCTGGTTATCAGCTCCTAAACACAACCTGGAGGCTCTGTGCCGTGCAAAGGTAGGCGGCGGCGGCAGCATCTCTCCAGACTCCTTTTGAAGTGCTAATAGAATTCTGACAGCCGCATTCTGCCAGCTGTTCCGCCTCCGCAGCACTGGGCGTTGAGGATGCAGGAAAGATGCCTCCGTAAACTTGGGGCCAGGAAGGAAAAGGCGATGGGGGCCCCGGCGTGGGGTTGGGGTGGATAGGCAGGTGGGGAGGGCTTCACTGGTGCCCAGGGTATTGCTTTAAAACAACTAGATGCGAGCCCAGAGGCACCTGAGAGACTGCCAACATTATTGGGGTCCAAACCCTGGAGAGTCAGAGCTCCCTTCGTCAGGAACGAGTCAGAATGGAGATCTGTGAGTCCTTATATCCCCGTGAGAAGGTGGAACGGCTGTTGCACAGAAGGGAGTCAAGCCCGTGAGAGCTAGCTCACAGTTTTTTAGCCTCTGGCTCACACATTTTTGTCTTTTATAGGTTGTTATGTTGTTTGTGATACGTTGGATCGGTTTGATCTGAGAGCTGTATTTGACCACCGGCGGTGTTTTGTTGTAGTTTCGTTTGGACCTGCCTTTTAGGAGGTTATCGGTTTCGGCCTCGCTTTGTTGACCTGTTTCCTTACTACATCAGGTGCGTGCTGTAATTCCAAAAATGTCTGTAGACCCTGTAGGTGAGACTCTCTGTCAGAGGGGGTTGGAACAGACGCAGCTGTGGCGTAGAGCTTGGTTGTAGACAGTGGGTCACTTGGTGTGTTTAGGATGGTAACTGGAGGTGTGGAGATATGTTTGACAATCAGTAGGATTTCAGTATGAGGCGTTTTTTATGCTTCCATTGTGTATTGTATCTAGAAAAAGGACTTCTTGTGGGGATTGGTTCATGGTCAGGTCAGTGGTTGAGTGGAAGCTGCTGAGGGCCTGGTGGAATTTTTCCAGTGCTTCTTTCCCATGTGTCCAAATGATAAAAATGTTGACAACAAATCTCAGGTACAGGAGGAATGTTAATAGAGGCCTTCGTGTTCCCAGGCATATCTGCCGTAGGGGCATCCACCTCCCGTGGTCGTGTAGGTCAGGATTTCTCTGGGTATTTTTGAGTCCTGGGTAGACGCTTTGTACAATACCTGAGTTGTACTTGACTCGTCTTGCCCGGACGGCGGCTCTGGCATTCAGCATCTGACATCTCTTGGAGACCGTGTGGGAGTGTGTTTCTCGGTGTTAGTGAGCCAGTTTGGCCTTCCCGCGGTTGTGTTCTGTCAGAAGTGGAGGACTTGCCGCTGTCTCCTGTCTCAGACTTGAGAGATGGCACCAAAGAGTTTAGGCGGACAGGTCAGGACCAATGCTCCCTCTAAGCTGTGGAGTCTTGTGAGCAACAATTCCACTTTGTGAGTTCCTGGCAATAAAGTTGTGAGTGGGCGATTTGGCTACTGCATAAATCAGTTTGCTCTGGAGCCATCCTTCCTGAGCCAAGACAAAAATGTGCCAGTCGGAGGCTAAAGAACTGGGAGCTAGCTCACACTAACTCAGCTTAGAGGGAACATTGATCAGGACACAGAGAACATCCTTCCCTTCCTCCTACCTGATCTTTTCCTTTGAAGTCGAATGCTACTCCTAGGGGCCATCTCCTCTGCTTCCGCTCTCTCACTTCTCTCACTCCCACGCACACAAATACGTGCATGATCTCTCCACCTTGCACCATGGAGGCTGGACAAGCATCCAGCACCATCTAGTTAGCTAGAGTAGGTTATCTATATCTGTCTTACCTGCACTCTCCAGCATGTATTTCCTTTAATAAGAGTTGCTTATTAGTTTTAGGACTGACTGCTGGCTCTGTGTACCTTTGGAAGTCTGTTGCCACACCCAGCCCCAAGCTCTGCTGCATTTAAGCCTTTGAGCACTCTGCTGTTTTCTGTGGTTCCCTGGCAGTGCCTAGTCCAGAGAATCCAACACGCTCCACGCCTGGAGCAGTGGTTGCCTAACATTAACACAGCGAGGCCAGTCACACATGAAGGGGCCTTATCTTGAAGGTGCACCAAGGTTACTTGGAGTTGTAGTGGATAACTCACTGAAAATGTCGAGGCAGTGTGCGACTGCAATGAAAAAGGTCAACGCTATGCTGGGGGTTATTAGGAAGGGAATAGAAAACAGATCAGCCAGTATCATAATGCCCCTGTATAAATCGATGGTGCAACCTCATTTGTAGTACTGTGTACAGTTCTGGTCGCCACACCTCAAAAAAGATATTATAGCATTGGAAAAAGTGCAGGAAAGGGGCAACTTAGAATGATAAAAGGGTTGGAACACTTTCCCGATGAAGAAAGGTTGAAGTGCTTGGGTCTCTTTAGCTTGGAGAAACGACGGCTGAGGGGTGACATGATCAAGGTTTACAAGATTATGCATGGGATAGAGCAAGTAGAGAAAGAAGTCCCTTTCTCCCTTTCGCACAATACAAGAACTCGTGGCCACTCCGTGAAATTGCTGAGCAGTTGGGTTAGAACAGATAAAAGGAAGTCCTTCTTCACCCAAAGAGTGATTTAACACATGGAATTCACTGCCACAGGAGGGGGTGGCGGCTACAAGCATGAAGGGCTTCAAGAGGGAATTGGATAAACATCTGGAGCAGAGGTCCATCAGTGGCCATTAGCCACAAGGTATAGATAGGAACTATCCGTCTGGGGCAGGTGATGCTCTGTATTCTTGGTGCTTGGGTGGGGGGGGGGCAACAGTGGGAGGGCTTCTAGTGTCCTGGCCCCACTGCTGGACCCCCTGAGGGCATCTGGTACTTTTGGCCACTGTGCAACATGGAGTGTTGGACTGGATGGGCCATTGGCCTGCTCCAACGTTGGCTTCTCTTATGTTCTTATGTCAATATTGTCCACTCAGTGGACCTCCAGAGTCTCGGGCAGAGGTCCTTCACATCACCTGCTACCTGGGGTGTCCCCAACAGCTCCCAGTGAGAGTGCGTGGCTGCTGTCCACTCCTCTTGGCAGCAATCAGGCGCTGTGCTTGGGAGCAACCTGATGGGGCCGGGACCGTCCTCCATGGCTGGCCCCACGAAAGGGGTATCGGATGCACTGGTGCATGGCTTCCCGCAACAGACTTGCTGGTCAAGAGGGGCATGTAAAAGAGAGCCCAGTCCCGAGCTCTCTCGAGGCACTCATGCGACACTCCATAGAGGAGGGTAATTTCGATTTCCCCCCCTTTTTTATGGAACACAACACGACTCGGTGCCGAGCAACAACTGCAAGCACTGGACTCATTCCGACAGCCTCGGCAAAAGGCACGCAGGTGTGGCCGTAATTCATGGCACTCCTTGGCTTGCCAGCAGAATCCACAGGGCCGCGGCCTCGGCTCTGGCTTTTTTAGATTGAGCTTTGCTTAATTTTCTTGCCTCGCACTGAAGGATGTCTCTGAGACCTTGGCACTTCCCGGTTGCCAGAATCAAATGGCTTCATTACATATTGAAATAAATTGCTTTCTCTAAATGAGTTGGGGGAGTTTCTGCCTGTAAAATGTTATGTTACCTTGTGCTGTAATTAGAAGGCTTTCCGTGTAAGGTGGAGGCTGAAATAAGACGGAGATGTTTGCGCACAGGCGACACTGAACAGCGGGAAGCCTCTGAAGAACTGTGGCTCGCATTCTTCTCTCCTTGGGTGTTCAGGAATAAACCTGCTTGAAAGCGATTGTGTTCCATCAGCTGTTTCCAACAGAGATTCAGGAGGGTCGTCGTGTTGGTCTGAAGCAGCAGAATGGAGTTTGAGTCTAGTGGCACCTTTCAGACCAACAAAGTTTAATTCTGGGGATAAATTCTCATGTGCATGCACACAAAAGCTTATACTTGGAATAAAACTCTGTTGGTCTTAAAGGTGCCACTGGATTCAGACTTCTTTTGACAGAAGTGTTAGCTTTGAGTGCCCTGTCATTTATTTGCGAATAGTAAAGATACAGTGGATAACAGCTGCAATAACACCAACTAAGAAAGACTCCAAGGAAACTGTTTACAGTGCGCTTAGATGTTCATATAATCCAATATTACTCTACAATAATGAAAATGTACAAAAGAGTGTAAAAAGATTCCGGTCTTCCATAGTTAACGAATCTCTCCAGAATGACGTCTCGTTTAGTTGGGCTAGCCATGTTTGTGTGATCTGCCCATTCAGAATGCTGTGATCAGAAATGTCACAGTCTGAGCTTCTTAGGATTCATCCCTCTTAATATTGATATTTATCTGATGTTGTAAGAGACTACGAGACAAGTTTTTGTTCCAAGGTTCCCATTCAGAAGAAGTCCCAACGAAACGATGTGTCAATCTGGAGAGCTTCGTTAACTATGGAAGACTGGATTCTTTTCACACTTTTTTGTACATTTTTATTATTGTAGAATAATATTGGATTATATGAACAGCTAAGCGCACTGTAAACAGTTTCCTTGGAGTCTTTGTTCGTTGGATTTATTCGTGAATGGCAGACTATGAGTTAGGAGGGGCAGGCATTTTAGGACGTTTGTCACTGTCTTATTGATAGCAACGAGGAGTGGAATCAAAAGGGCAAAACACAGGTTTATGTGAACATGGATTTTTGGTTGCCGCTACTACAAGGGGCATGCCATCAGTCTGCCTGTCACAATGCGAAGAATGATTATTGTAATTATCTTACAGCACTGTGTGTAGAATAGTCAGGAGATCCTAAGATTGTCTGGCAATCAGAAGTCCTAGCTCATTTAGTGTTATGCACCACTAGGTGGCGATCTGTCAGAATCTGCCAATTCAGCCAATGTATTAGTCAGATCTAGATTTAACTTCTTGCATGCATGTCTTTCACTATCCTATGTATCTAAAGTATATTGGGACCTATGTAACCATAATGCATTGTTTCTGTCCTGGCCGGGAGGGTGACAACAATGATTTGTGAGAACAAGGAGGCCTCACATCCCTGCCTCCGCATTCCAGCTGCTCCGGCAGGAACTTCAAGGGAGGATGCCTCTCATCTCTTATCAAATGCAAAAGAACCTTGGAGCCATTGATTGTTATGTGAACTCGAAACATCTGAGGGGTCTGGTTTGGGAGAGGAAATTTACTGCTTAACACCTCACTTTTTTCCTGTGAGAACCAAACGGTCAGGACACCTTTTAGCCTGCCAATTTTCCCTTAAGGGGATTGGCTATCTATGGGTAATTCAAACTCCTTGGAATGGTATAATAGACCCGCTTGTATAATCTGTCTCATCTCTGACAATAATCCGAGATGCTGTACTAATGTAGAAATAGGGAATAAAGAACTGTGGTTAACCAACCAAGATCTGATCCTTGACTACTTTGAACAGAACTCTCACAGATTGTCAGAGATCTGTGACTGGGACTCAGCCGTTCCTGACTATGTCAGACGACGACGCGGTCCCCCTCAACCCTACCCCCGAAGATGCTCCCGTTACCCCGAAGGATCCGGGGAACGGGGGTGGTGGCGGCGGAGGAGGCACCGAAGTGCCGGTGACTACGAGCCAGGGGGCTCACTACATCCCGCGCCTAATTCCTCATCAGAGCGTGACCCCCAAGTACGCCTGGAGCAAGTTCGGTCACCAGACCGTGGATTCGTGGGTACACGACCGGAAAGGGGTCCGGGTTTCGCTTACCGGAGACCAGCTCGATCGAGGGAGACCGAGCTACCTCGGAGACGACCGCGAGCCGATCTACCGTGGAGAGCCGCGTCGCCCGCCTTTCGAAGGAGAGGGGACAGGTCCGTATGGGCCCGATCCGTATGGAGAGGAGCAGATAGCCCCTTTGGAGCAGATGATGGGAGAGTTGCGACTTCAATTCACCGCCGAACTCCGCGAGTTGGCCCTCGATCTCCAGCACCAATTTCGAGACGCTATGAGGGCAGTGCAAGGAGCTCTCCCCGGTCAGGGGGTAGGAGCCCCACAACAGCCGGCGGCGCCCGGAGGAGTCCCGGTTCAGCCGCAGGTGCCCGCTCTGCCGGCGCAGCCAGTCCAGCCGGTCGTTCCGGCCCCGGTGCCAGGGCCCGTTCCAGCACCCGCCCCGGCCCCGGTCGCTCCAGCCGTCCGCCCAGCCCCCTCCGACCCGTTGACGACCACTTTCGATGGGGACCCGGAGAAGCTGCGTTTTTTCATGCTGGAGATAGAGAGATTCCTGGACAGCTGGGGCCACCTCTATCCCACCGAGAGAGAACGGATTGGTTACATCGGTTCCAAGCTGAAAGACACCGCCAGCGACTGGTATGTGAGCCTGCACGACACCCCAGGACCTGAGTTGCGTTCCTTGAACAACTTCATGTGGGCCCTCCGCCATCAGTTCGAAGACCCCCTGGGCGAGGAAAAGGCCCGTAATCAACTAAGGAAGCTGTTCCAGGGGAGATCGACGGTGAGGGATTACACTGACAAGTTCAGGCGCATCGCGGCAAAGATCCACGGATGGCCGGAGGAGTTATTCATGGAGAAGTATTGGGAGGGCCTCAACCCGGAAATCTACGAAACCGTGCTGTTAGGGGGCCGCCCGGGCACGTTGGCCACTTGGATGAGAGCCGCCACCGACATGGAGGAGAGGTTCGCCTTGATCAAGATGGGAGCTTCGGCGACGGCGGCCAGCAAAGCAGCCCCCAGAGCAAAGCCCCGATCCAGTGTGCAAGACGTCCGAGATGCCAGGTTTCGGCAAGGGCTGTGCATGAAATGTGGGGAGAGTGGCCACTTCGCCTCCGCCTGCCCGAGAGGGGGAGGGAGAGGCCCGAAGACCTCGACGCCGGTGGTGGGGAGCACCCCTAGCCGGGGAAAAACACCAATGAAACCCCGGGCGTTGCAGCTGGAGGGAGCTACCAGTGACCAGGGGGAACTAGAGCTGATGGAGACGCAGATGTCGGGAAACTCCAACGACCTGCAGTAAGCGGCGCAGAGCTGCAGGTCCCCCGCCAAGAAGCGCCATCTCCGGTGAGCATCCCTGGCCCCCTATTATATATGGTAGTGACTGTGGTGACCCCTGGATCAGGTACCCACATGAGGGTCCGCGCATTAATTGACTCTGGGTGTGCGCGGGACCTGATTAGCCCATTGGTAGTGGAGGGGTTAGGACCAAAAGTCACCCCATTGGTGGAACCCCTAAAGTTTACTCAAATGGATGGGTCTGAGATGAAGGAGGAGTGCATAGCAGAGACTGAGAGCCTGATTTTGGGGACGGGGGAACACTGGGAGAAGCGGGCTTTTGTCATCACCCCAAACGCCCAGTTCCCTATGGTGTTGGGAAGTCCCTGGCTCGGTGCGCACGACCCTTATATTAAATGGAGCGAAGGGAAGATCTCTTGGGTGGACGAACGCTGCCTTACCCATAGATGGGACCCGGAATGGGGACCGGGACCGCCGGCCACTCCTCACCCGGTCCCCGCACTCACTCTCACCCCCACCATGGTGCCCAAGGAGTATAGAGATTTACTGGAAGTGTTCAGCGAGACTGAGGCGGATGAGCTGCCCCCCCACCGACTGTCGGACTGTGCTATAGAGCTACTCCCAGGGGAGAAACTCCCAAAGGGGAAATTGTACTCCATGAGCCCTTTGGAGCGGGAAGAGTTACGAAAGTTCTTGGACAAAAATCTAGCGCGCGGTTTCATCCGCCCAGCCAAGTCCCCCTTCGCCGCGCCGGTGCTGTTCAGAAAAAAAAAGGACGGGGGTTTGCGATTATGCACCGACTATAGGGGACTGAATGCGGTCTCCACTACCAACGCTTACCCCCTCCCCTTAATAAAAGACTTGTTGGCGGAAGCTGCTAAGGGGAAGATTTTTACCAAGCTGGATTTACGAGATGCCTATTTCAGGGTGCGCATCAGGGAGGGGGATGAATCCAAGACTGCTTTTAATACCCCCCTGGGACAATTCGAATATCTAGTAATGCCGTTCGGCTTAAGTGGCGCGCCCGGGGTCTTTATGAGTTTAATCAATGAAGTGTTGCACAAGCACCTATTTAAAGGCGTGTTATGTTACATAGATGATATCTTGATCTATTCTACTGATAAGAAAGCACATGTGAAATTAGTCAGGGAAGTCCTCGCCACCTTACTAAAAAACCAGCTATATGTTAAGTTATCCAAGTGTGAATTCCACCGTGAGTCTGTGGACTTCCTGGGCTATCGCATCTCTCAGAAGGGTTTGGAAATGGACCTGGGGAAGGTGGAAGCGGTGGTGCAATGGGAGGCTCCGCGAACGAGAAAACAATTGCAGAGCCTCTTAGGATTTTGTAACTTTTACCGAACCTTCATCAAGGACTTTGCTAAGGTTACTCTCCCCTTAACGGACTTATTAAAGACTAAGGGGAGAGGGCCCGAGGCAGGGAAGCCAGGAGAAAAGATTGCTTGGAACGGGGAGTGTCAGAGGGCGTTTGAGACTTTAAAGACTCTTTTCACTTCTGAGCCCATTCTAGCACACCCTGACGAAACCAAAGAATTCGTAATTCATGTAGACGCGTCTGATGTAGCCATGGGGGGGGGCCATATTGCAAAGTGGTCCGGAGGGGAAATTGCACCCACTGGCTTACATTTCGAAAAAATTTAACGAAACGGAGAGGAATTGGTCGGTCTGGGACAAAGAAGCCGCAGCCATTAGGTTGGCGCTCACTACGTGGCGGCATTGGTTGGAGGGTGCGCAGACTCCGTTTGAAATATGGACTGATCATAAGAATCTAGAGGCGCTGCGCACTCAGAGATCCCTCAACGCCAAACAGCTGCGGTGGGCCGACTTCTTCTCCAAGTTTAACTTTGTGCTTAAGCATTTTCCTGGGAAGGCTAACTCCTTGGCAGACGCACTGTCCCGATTGCCCCAACATGAGAGTGTCAAGGAAGAGGTGTTTGACTCCATGTTCTCCCCCCAGCAATTAGGGGGGGCAGTAGTCACCAGGAGCCAAGCTAAGAAAACACAGTTGGACATTGGGAAATGTGATTGGGGGGGGATTATGCTCCGGAGGAGGTAGAGGAATTGGAAGCGCTGGAGGAATGCTCCAAGAGAGAAGATCAATGTTGGCTGCATGGAGACAAACTAGTGGTGCCGAAGGTCAAACGTAAGGAGATATTGTTGACCTGCCACTCGTCTAAACTTGCTGGGCACTTTGGCTTCCTTAAAACACTTAATTTGATCCAGCGTCAATTCTGGTGGCCGCGCATGCGCCGAGACGTCTCCGACTTCGTCTCGGCGTGCCAAACCTGTTTAATGTGCAAAAAGCGGGGGGGGGGGGAAGTTCCTGGATTGTTGCACCCACTACCCACCCCCTCGCGACCCTGGGAGGCCATAGCCATGGACTTTATCACCAATTTGCCCCCCTCCAAGGGAAAAACGGTTATTTGGGTGGTGGTAGACACATTTTCGAAGCAAGCGCATTTCACCCCCTTCAAGCAATTGCCCACCGCTAAAGGGATGGCCAAAGCTTTTTTCAATCACGTGATTAAATTACACGCTTTTCCGAAGAGAGTGGTATCCGACAGAGGCAGTCAGTTCGTTGCCAGCTTCTGGCGGGAGCTTCTGAAAATGATGGACATAGAACCAGCCCTGAGTTCGGGTTACCACCCAGAAACCGATGGCCAATCCGAACGAACTAATCAAATATTGGAGCAGTTTTTGAGATGTTACACAAATTATCACCAAGACAATTGGGTGGAGCTGCTGCCGTTTGCAGAATATAGCTACAACAATGCAGTGCACTCTTCCACGGGAGTCTCTCCCTTCATGGCGGTAGGGGGGTTTGAGGGGAAACCATTGCCTACCATTGAGAATGTCCCCAATGCTTCCCCATCGGATTTTAAAAGTTGGTGGTCCAGTCTCCAAGACTCCTGGCCATTAATAGGCAAAGCATTGGACCAAGCAAAAGAGGATTACAAAAAATATGCTGATCGAGGGCGAGCAGCAGGCTGGGATCTCCAACCCGGGGACTCTGTCTACCTCTCCACCAAAAATATTCATGGGTTGCAGCCCAGCAGAAAACTAGGATGGAAATATGTTGGACCTTATAAAGTATTACGAAAAATATCGGATGTGTCTTTTGAACTGGAACTGCCTAAATCACTGAGTTCTGTGCACCCTGTGTTTCATTTCAGCCTACTGAAGAAAGATCCTGGGCCGAATGCTTGGCATCCAGCTCCTCCAGTTCCTCCTCCACTGATGAAGGAGGGGGCCCCTCACTTCGAGATAACTGAAATCCTTGATTCCAAGATGCGAAGAGGCCGATTATATTACTTAGTTAGATGGTTAGATTTCGGCCCGGAACACAACGAGTGGATTCGCTCAGAACATGTTCACGCTCCTAAACTGACAAAACTGTTTCATAAAATGTTTCCTGATAAAGCTGGGTGAAGTGAATTATGAGGAGGGCAGGGTGTCAGAATCTGCCAATTCAGCCAATGTATTAGTCAGATCTAGATTTAACTTCTTGCATGCATGTCTTTCACTATCCTATGTATCTAAAGTATATTGGGACCTATGTAACCATAATGCATTGTTTCTGTCCTGGCCGGGAGGGTGACAACAATGATTTGCGAGAACAAGGAGGCCTCACATCCCTGCCTCCGCATTCCAGCTGCTCCGGCAGTAACTTCAAGGGAGGATGCCTCTCATCTCTTATCAAATGCAAAAGAACCTTGGAGCCATTGATTGTTATGTGAACTCGAAACATCTGAGGGGTCTGGTTTGGGAGAGGAAATTTACTGCTTAACACCTCACTTTTTTCCTGTGAGAACCAAACGGTCAGGACACCTTTTAGCCCGCCAATTTTCCCTTAAGGGGATTGGCTATCTATGGGTAATTCAAACTCCTTGGAATGGTATAATAGACCCGCTTGTATAATCTGTCTCATCTCTGACAATAATCCGAGATGCTGTACTAATGTAGAAATAGGGAATAAAGAACTGTGGTTAACCAACCAAGATCTGATCCTTGACTACTTTGAACAGAACTCTCACACGATCTAGACTTTATAAAGGCAAGAGAAGTTTCAGAGGTGGTTTGCCATTGCCTGCCTCCATGTCACAACCCTGGTATTCACTGGAGGTCTCCCTTCCAAATACTGACCAGAGTCGGCCCTGCTTAGCTTCCGAAATCTGACGAGATCAGGCTGGCCTGGGCTATCCAGGCCGGGGCTCTGCTGGATATTCGGAACACCTGAAGCTGCCTTCTACTCCCTTTCACATATCCACATCTAAAAATGCAGTTCTGATGTCTCTCGCAAGACTGAAATGCATTCTCCACCCTGGCACAGAAGTGTGTCTTTCCCCCTACTTTGGGGACACACCAGTTGAGAAACAGAGTGCTGCTTGTTGCCGTCTCGGCTGCTTCCTGTAAACAGAATCCGTTCGCCTCTTACCTCAGCCTGGAGGTTCCTGCTGCCAGCTTTTTGGAAGCTGGGGCCCCAGAGAAAGGTGGGGTGTATGGTGTGGTTAAAGGAGCATGAGCAAAAAAACCAAAGCTCCGTGTGATGAAAAGCAGGGCAATCATGTGGGAATCAAGTCAGGGGGACTCCACTGGGGTCGTCTGTCTCACGTCCTTGCGTCTTCGTTGGTGACCGCCAAACGGCAAAGTTGGGAAGGGCAAAAATCCTCCTGAGATAAGCTCTGTCTTTGTGAGGGAGCCTGGGCAAAGTTGGGAAGGGCAAAAATCCTCCTGAGATAAGCTCTGTCTTTGTGAGGGAGCCTGCAGCGCTTTGGGACATTTGGAGAGCGTTGCATCCCAACTCTGCTCTCGTGGGAGTGAGTCCCATTGAACAGGATTCGAGTAGAATTCAGTCTCCTGCTTTGGAAGGCAAAAATGAGTCACTCGGCTTTTGGAGGTGGCAAAGAACGCTTCCATCAGATGCTCTGCGCTGAAATACAACGAACCCTAAACTAAAATTTTGCATCCAGGTAAACTAAGTTATGTGTATACATATTAACTAATTCGCCCAGTTCTGCCATTTCTACCATCTTATGTGCAGCTCTTACCTTGCTTGCTGTGGCAGCCGCTTGAGGCCCTTTCTCTGCCTCTCTACTTCTTTGTAAATCATAAGGCTTGGAATCTCGCTTTTTCCTCAGACAAGAGCTGTAATTCTTTTTTGTGTGTGAATATTGTGTGTGGTGTGTTGTGCCTGGAAGTCATGGTTGACTTCTGGCGACCCCTAGTGGGGCTTGGACATTTCAGAGAGCTGTCTTGCTATTGCCTGCCTCTGCATCCTGGCCCTGGTATTCCTTGGAGTTCCAAGAGGTTCCAAGTCCTTGCCAGGGTTGGCCCTGCTTAGCTTCCGAGATCTGACAAGATTGGGCTTGCCTGGGCTTTCCAGGTCAGGGCAAGAGCTGTGATTCTTAATTTGCTGGGAGCTTTTCCTGGCCTTCAGGGGTCCAACCTGTTGAATTAGAAGTTCCCCCAATTCGATGCAAAACTTGCTGAAGTTGGTAGAAGGGTCTCCATCCATTGCCTTTCAGCGTGGCCTTTCTCCAGCTCTTTCTGCAGGCCATGAGGGTAAGAGAATCCCCTTTCGTGTCTCCAGAGATGGTGGGGCTCTGTGATGGGAACTCTTCCTCCTCAGGTGTTTGAGACTAGAGCAGGGGCTGTAGACACCGTTTTTAACCTCAGTGATGGGAGTTGGGGGGGGTGTCTCTCCTCCATCATAAAATGGATCTTAATAACCTGTTCTAAAAATATATAGTAATGGGCATGTAAAAATATATTGACTATCTGGCAGTTTTCCTTCCCATAAGAGCTTAACTAAATTTAAAATATGTTTACTACTGATGTGACCTTTACCTTGGGTGGGGGGTGGAGAAGGAAGAAAACAGCAACATATTTGTTGAGGTCATCTTAAAAAGCGTAACTTTTTTTTAAAAAAGGAGGTAGCGAGAACATTTATTCTTGCTGGATTTGAGTCCAGTTTGACAAAAGGGAGCTCTGACTCTCAAAAGCTCCTACCCCCCCCCCCCAATCTTGTTGGACTCTAAGGTGCTACTGGACTCCAGACTTGCTCTTCTATTGCTGACCAACATGGCTACCTCTGAGAAAGCTAAATTATTGCCAGGAGGCAACATCAGGGGAAGGCCTCGGCCTCTGGGCCCTGTGGTTGGCCCTCCAGAGGAACTGGCTGGCCCCTGTGTGAGACAGGAGGCTGGGCTAGATGGACCCTCACTGGTCTGATCCAGCAGGGCTCTTCTGATGTTCTTCTCAGGGGAAGGCCTCGGCCTCTGTGCCCTGTTGTTGGTCCTCCAGAGGAACGGGTTGGCCATTGTGTGAGACAGGATGCTGGACTAGATGGACCCTCACTGGTCTGATCCAGCAGGGCTCTTCTGAGGTTCTTATCAGGGGAAGGCCTCGGCCTCTCTGCCCTGTTGCTGGTCCTCCAGAGGAACTGGCTGGCCACTGTGTGAGAAAGGATGCTGGACTAGGTGGACCCTCACTGGTCTGATCCAGCAGGGCTCTTCTGATGTTCTTCTCAAGGGAAGGCCTTGGGCTTTTTGCCCTCTTGTTGGACCTTCAGAGGAACTGGTTGGCCTCTGTGTGAGACAGAATGCTGGACTAGATGGACCCTCACTGGTCTGATCCAGCAGGGCTCTTCTGAGGTTCTTCTCAGGGGAAGGCCTCGGCCTCTCTGCCCTGTTGTTGGCCCTCCAGAGGAACGGGTTGGCCATTGTGTGAGACAGGATGCTGGACTAGGTGGACCCTCACTGGTCTGATCCAGCAGGGCTCTTCTGAGGTTCTTATCAGGGGAAGGCCTCGGCCTCTGTGCCCTGTTGCTGGCCCTCCAGAGGAACTGGCTGGCTCCTGTGTGAGGCAGGAGGCTAGACTGGATGGACCACTGGTCTGATCCAGCAAGGCTCTTCTTATGAAGGCCTCGGCCTCTATGCCCTGTTGTTGGCCCTCCAGAGGAACTGGCTGGCCTCTGTGTGAGGCGGGATGCTGGACGAGATGGAGAACTGCTCTGATCCAGCAGGGCTCTCCTGAGGTTCTTGTGGAGTACTGGCCAAGGGTATTGAATTCCCACTCCAGGACCATGCAAGGCCACATCTGGCAGTCTCTTGAGGCTGTGCTTTTCAGGGGAGGACTGAGCCTGTGCAATCATCTGGAGATAGACACTGTTAGCACTCTTCACATTGGGGGCCACTCTGTGAGCTTCTAGTTCTTTCTCTGGCTGGGCGTGGCATGAGCCGTGGCCAAAGACTAAGAGTGTCGGGCAGAAACACTCCCTGACCTTTCTGCAAGATCCGAGGGGTGGCCATCTCCCATATTTATCCTTCTTTTCATTTCTCCTCCTCCTCCTTTTCAGGTATGATGTGAATATGCGTTGCTTGGCGGCTCGGGTCAACTATAAGACTCTGATCGTCATCTGTGTACTCTTCACCCTGGTCACGGTCCTGCTGTGGAACAGGTGCTCCAGCGACCGAGCAGTGCCGTTCCCGCGCGATGCAAACGGTGTTTTCCGAGCGGAGGGGCCGGAGAAGCGGGTGGCTGCCTCAGAGAGCGGCAACGATGTGAACAGCCCGGCCAAGCAGCAGAGCGAAGAGGCGTCCCCGCAGGAGCAGCAGAAGGCTCCCCCTGTGGTCGGCAGCTTCAACGGGAACAAGGTCCCCGGGCTGAAGTACGAGGAGATTGACTGCCTGGTCAACGAGGAGTACACCGTCAAGGGCCGGCGGGAGGGGGCCGAGGTCTTCCTGCCCTTCTCGTGGGTGGAGAAGTACTTCGAGGTCTACGGGAAGATCGCCCAGTATGATGGCTACGACCGCTTTGAGTTCTCCCACAGCTACTCAAAGGTGTATGCCCAGAGAGCCCCTTACCACCCGGATGGGGTCTTCATGTCCTTTGAGGGCTACAACGTGGAGGTCCGGGACCGGGTGAAGTGCATCAGCGGGGTGGAAGGTCAGCTTTTCTCCTTCTCACCTGGGCCTGCATCCCTGTGTTGGTACAGAAACACGGGCACTCAAATAAACACCACCCTGGTTCTTGGAGTATAGTATTGATACAGTCAGCGTCCGCCTTTACAAGAGGCATCTTTATGAAATAACCTGGATTCTTTCTGCTTGTGCAGAGTGGCTAAGTGTTTGGAAATATTTTGGTGGGAGCCCTGAGTTGTGGGGCTTGGGTTTTCAGCTTCAGGCAGTAGCACTCACCCCATGGTTCACGGAGAGAGCTGCATCCACAGCTGGTGGTGGTGGTGGAAAATGCTGTTCAGCCACAGCTGGCTTACGGCAACCCTGCAGGGTTTTCAAGGCAAGAGGCTTTCAGAGGTGGTTTGCCACTGCCTGCCTCTGCGGAGCGACCCTGGACTTCCCTGGGGGTCTCCCGTCCTGATGCTGGCCAGGGCTGACCCTGCGGAGCTCCTGAGATCTGACGAGACCAGGCCAGCCTGGGCCACCCAGGTCAGGGTATGTCCACGGTTGCCACCAACCGAAGGAGTCACGTTTCCTTCCACCTCCAGCACGAGAGCCACGCCTCACAGATGTTCACAGCATATCTGTTCCTCCGTTTCCACCTGCGACCATTAAGCCCTATGGGGCAAATGCACTGTCCCTTTCATGAAACATGGGTGGGGTGCTGCATTGGGGAACAGTGTCCAGAAGAGCCACAGGGGCATGCCAGAGAGCCACGTGTGGCTCCCAGTCCACTGAGTCTCGCAGTCATTGAGCATCGTGTCTGCTCTGTGTTCATATCATGATAGTTATATTTTGATATCCAGTTTATGATATATCTGGACTGTTTTGCGCTGGTTACGAACTGTAATCAAACAACGATGATGATGGTGCAGCTCTGTGGCTGCTTCTTGGAGCGTTCACAGTCAGGATAAGAACATCCCACTAGACTGGAGGTGAGCTTGGTGTGGGAACACGGCACAGCCAGCTGGCATGGCTGAGAAGCCTCCAACGAGCCTGCCATCCTCCTTGTATAGATTCAGGTGGGCAGCTGGGTTGGTCTGAAGCAGTAGGACCAAGTTTGAGGCCAGCAGCACCTTTAAGTCCAACCAAGTTTAATTCTGGGTATCAGCTTTCATGTGCGGGCAGCACTTCTTTAGATACAGACGGAAGGAGTGTGCATGCACACGAAAGCTTATACCTTGATTTTGTTGGTCTTAAAGCTGCCCCTGGACTCAGGCTTCCTTATCCCTCTTGCATGTGATTAATGGTTTGTAGACCACCACTTGTGGCAACCTCAGTGTCCAGCAGCAGGGGACTCCAGTTTGGTGTAGTGGTTAAGTGCGCGGACTCTAATCTGGGAGAACCGGGTTTGATTCCCCACTCCTCCACTTGCACCTGGCTGGATGACCTTGGGCAAGCCATAGCTCTGAACCAGCTGTTCCCTCAAGGACAGCTTGGGAAAGAGCTCTCTCAGCCCCACCTACCTCACAGGGTGTCTGTTGTGGGGAGGAGAAGGGAAAAGGAGTTTGTAAACCGCTCTGAGACTCCCTTGGGGAGTGGAGGGCGGGGTATAAATCCAATCTCTTCTTCTTCTTCTTCCCCCCTCCCTTTTTCCCATTAAGCCACAGCCGACTTGTGGTGACCCCTCATTTCAAGGCAAGAGATGTTCAGAGGCAATTGCCTGCCTCTGTGTAGCATCCCTGGGCTTCCTCTGTGGTCTCCCATCCAAGTACAAACCAGGGCCGACCCTGCTTAGCTTCCAAGATCTGATGAGATCAGGCTAGCGTGGGCCATCCAGGCCAGGGCACTTTCCAGGTAGTTACACATGATTGTTTTGACACTGTGTTAAAAGCAGTTCAAGCTTCACCCCAACCCGGGTAGCCCGATCTCATCAGATCTCGGAAGCTGAGCAGGGCCGACTCTGGCAAGTACTTGGATGGGAGGCCTCCTTGGAATACCAGAGGGGGGAGGCGGGGGCAGGCTTTATTCAGCCGCCTCTCTGAATATCCTCCAGGCCCCCGGTAGAGATCAGTCACTGGAGGTCGCCATGGCTTCCAGGTGCACACACACTCGCACATGCACATATTTAAAAATACCCCAAAATACCAGAAAGCAGTTCAAGCAGTAGATGTCACTTCCTTGAATCTGACACCCCGGTAGTGGTGCTTGGAGCTGGTGGACTTTGTTTTGAAGAGGAACCTTTCATGGGTTTGTCTTCAGCCAGCCATAACAGCCTGTGAGGCAGACCGGGTGTGGCTTAGTGGTTAGAAGATCAGGTTAGGATTGGGGAATCCCAGGTTCAAATCCCCACTCTGCTGGGCGACCTCGGCTGAGTCACACACCCTCTGCATAACCTACCTCATAGGGTTGTTGTGAGCATAAAGTGGAGGAGAGGAGAATGACGTAAGCTGCTTTGAGTCCCTGTTGGAGAGAAGGGCAGGATATAAATGGGGTAAACATTCCCAGCTGGAAGGATCTCAAGAGACCTTCCTGGAAAGCCAAGAGTAGGCGTATCCTAAGCCGGATGGAGCAGTGGGCTGAATCTTTAGAAGGATGCGGAATATAGCAAAAGCTAATATATAAATAAAGAAACACAAATACTACATGATGCTTACAAAAATGCAAATATTACATAGCACATAGATTGCAGTTCAGTATTGAGCAAGTACAGATAAGTCAGGTGTATAATCAATTAATAAGTCAATAAAAAATAGCACATAAGTTGCAACAAGGCAATTGTAGATGAGTCAAATGTAGGTCAGATGATTCAAATCAGTCGAAAACGAAGGTTCTGGCTATTGATAACTTTATTTCAAAAATCTGCAATACCAGCAGATAGAATCTTTGATATCATTTCCTTCTGAAGCTTGTGAAGCTTCTGACTGGTTGCTCATTTATAGAATTTGTATTCTTTCTTAAGGGATGTTTTTCTGAGGTGTCTATATCTCAGACGTGGTTTGTGGAAAATTATTATTACTGAAGAAGATTTTTGAAACCAAGTTATTAATATCCAGAACCCTCATTTTCTTCTGATTTGAATCATCTGACCTACATCTGACTCATCTACAATTGCCTTGTTGCAACTTGTGTGCTATTTTTTATTGACTCGTTAATTGATTATACGCCTGACTTATACGCCTGTAGTTGCTTAATACTTGACTGCAATCTATGTGCTATGTAATATTTTCATTTTTGTATGCATCATGTAATATTTGTTTTTCTTTATAATTATCTTTTGCTATATTCAGTGTCCTTTTTACACAGCTTTGCTTTGCCTTTGATCCTTTGCTGTGTGATCACTTCCTGTTTACTGAACCTTGCGAAGGCAGCTTCGTATGCTTGTGCCATGTGGTCAAAAAGAGGCAGAATTTAGTCAAAATGGGCAGGAGGCGGCCTTCTGTGCTGCTGCATCCCTCGTGTCTGTGGAGTGCCGTTAGAAGTGGAGACCTGGGCTGGGGTGGGGGGTGGGGGCTTCCTCTCTGCAGTCCCTGCAGTGGCTCATGCTGTGTCTTCTCCTCCTGTGCTGTCTGCAGGCGTGCCACTCTCCACCCAGTGGGGGCCTCAGGGCTACTTCTACCCCATCCAGATTGCTCAGTACGGACTCAGCCACTACAGCAAGAACCTGACGGAGAAGCCCCCGCACGTGGAGGTGTATGAAACGGCCGAGGAGAGGGACCAAAGCAGCCGGCCGGGCGAGTGGACCATCCCGAAAGGCTGCTCCATCACCACAGTGCCTGACAAGTCCAGATTCACAAACGTCAAGCAGTTTGTGGTTCCAGGTGGGTTGGTGCTGGGGAGCCTGTCTCCTCCCGGGGGCGGTGGGTTGAGGTCTCTTGAAGGTTGTGGATTCACACCTCCTGTCTCTCTGCACGTGGTCCGTGATCTGTTTTCTGTCGGAGGGGAGCTGGGCGGTTTGGCTTCGGGGAAGTCACGTGACGTGGCTGTTCCACTTGCAAAACCCAATGCAAGACCTCTGTGGGAATTCCTGTGGTGTCCTGGGTGCTGTAGAGTATAGCAGAATAGCAGAGTCCTCCGCCTCGATTATTTATGCCCGTGGTGTTTGACCTGTGGGTCAGGAGGGGCTCTGAAGTGGGTCTCCATCTCCCCAGTTGTGACCCTTGGCTTTGTTCCCCACCACGGCACCCCTTCGGGCTCTTAGCTTGGATTTCCTGCCCCCAGTACTGTGGGTCTGCTGCCCAGGCAGCAACGAGGCCATGACTCTGGCTGCCCTCTTGGTGTTGTTTGACTTCCTGTCACCTGACCTGCGGCTCAGCTTAGGGGGTGGCCAGGGAGGGGAGCTTTTCTCTAAGGCCAGGACTCTCAGGCAGTGGCCCCGATTGAACGGGCCTCCTTGGGGGATCTGGGACCAGCCCAGGACGTAGCTAGTGTACTTAACTGTTCTGTTCCTTTGAACTGTATTTTCTGTCTCTTAGAGTTTTCTTTTTCCAGGGCTCTCTTCGGTCTCCACTGAGAGGGAAAGCAGGGTCGAAATGCCCAAATAAATACAGCAGTGAGACGCGGATAGTCCAGGAAAGGTTTTGTTAAAGGGAGGGATGGGAGAGAGAGAGAGACTGCAGAGGTTGCTGTTCCAGGCATGGGACAAAGGCAGGAGCAACAGAGGAAGAGGACTTGACTGTGTGCTAGTGGAGGGAATGAGGGAGGTATGTGATGGGAAGAGATTGGAAGTGAAGGAGTTTTAGACTAGGGTAGAGCTTCAGTTATGTTGCAGTGTAGGCAATGGGTGGGGTGACAGATGTCGCAGCTAGATCACCCTCACATCCTGCGATGGTGAA
This sequence comes from Lepidodactylus listeri, assembly GCA_029233225.1. Classification (NCBI taxonomy): domain Eukaryota; kingdom Metazoa; phylum Chordata; class Lepidosauria; order Squamata; family Gekkonidae; genus Lepidodactylus; species Lepidodactylus listeri. The sequence continues at coordinate 3,247,503 of JARCFY010000021.1, read as the reverse complement.
CCAGCCCCTCCCTGTCTGAATCCCACCTCCAGAACTCTATATCCCACCTGGGGGAGGTGGGGAGAGTGCTTCAGGTTTTTTCCAAGGACTTTTTCTAATGAAAAAATGGGGAAATTTGGGCGAGGGGGCGTTGAAATAAATTCCTGTGAAACAGGTTCTCTGTGAATGAGCAAAGAGCTTTATCAGATAAGTTTTGTGAGACAATCTACAGCATTAGTTAATGATGATTACTGTGTATTCTGTAGAAGTACGCAACATATTTTCTAGAATACGTTTAATGTTCAAACATGAATAATTTTGGCAGCGGTAATACGTCACACTGCGTTTGAGAAATACATTACTAAGAGTTCAGTGCTTTACATGTTGTAAAGTTTAGCAGGGTCTCCTAGTGTGTTGCTAATCCTATTGCCGCTGTTCAAGGCCATTTCTGCCCGAGCAAGGCACTTTCTTTTGTTGGCTAGAAAAAGTTATTTTCCTAATTTCTGGTTTATTGCCTGCCTGTCAGACAGCAAAAATCAAGACGTGTCTTATAAGGGAGCATAGGACGCAACAGCTTGCATTGAGTATATTTGCAAGTCTACATTTTGAATTCTATAAATATGTCAAATAGTACTATTTAGATGCTAACTAAGTTATAAATAATGCATTTTGTCTTGCTAAAGCAGTAAAATAAGCTTAAATTTGAAAGGAAAGCAGTTATTCCATGTATTTCAGACTTTCCGCAACCAGTGTCCCCCCCACCCCATCTTCAAGATTTCCAGATATTTTCCATCTCCACTCATCTTTTCCATGAGTTTGAAAGATGTCTTCGGGCAAACAAGTCTCCCCCCTCAGTCACCGTCTACAATTGGGGGAGCAACTGCTAGTGGCCTTCACATAGGGAGCTGGTTCAGAAAAGTGTTCCTAGTCCTCTTGAGGAACGCAGACACACAATAGTAGCACCTTAGAGATGAATGAGAGCCAGTCCGGTGTAGTGGTTAGGGGAGCGTGGACTCTAATCTGGGAGAACCGGGTTTGCTTCTCCACAGGCAGCTGCTAGTGTGACCCTGGGTCAGTTGCAAGTTCTTTCAGAGCTGTTCTCTCAGGAGCAGTCCTCAAAAGAGTTCTCTCAGCCCCACCTACCTCGCAGGGTGTCTGTTGTGGGGAGGGGAAGGGAAAGGAGATTGTAAACTGCTCTGAGACTCCTCCAGGTAGTGACAGGCGGGGTATAAATCCAATCTCTTCTTCTTCAATGAGATTTTCAGAGAATGGCTTTCAAGACTCAGAAGCGCCCTATCAGACAAAGCTTGTCCCCGGACTGTCTTGTTGCTTTCTCAGGTGTTCCAGGGCTTGAGTCTCTCTGTTTTCCTGCAGACCAGCACAGCAGCCCTTTGGAGCAAGCACACAATGTTGGCTCCCCCCCCCCCCCCTTTCTTTCATGCTGAAAGGAAATAGCCTTTTCGGACTCAAATTTACTGTTTCACGTGTGACGTTCCCCCTCCCAGTTTGTTATCCAGACAGCCTCATTAGTCGGGGCCTAATGCATTTCCTCCGGCTAATCAATAGCCATTAGGATTAATGAGTCCATTACCCTAAAAGACAATGAAGTAATTCTAGCCGGTGCCTTAGCCCGGGGTCTGCAAGGCAAGGTGGCAGAAAGGGGAGAGAGGCCTTCGGGTCTGCCTCTCCCCATGGTGGGTTTTGGGAGTGCTGAGGGACCTGCTGACGCCACTTTCCTGAAGACGCTCCGCTGTGCAGGGGGAATTTTTTGCAGCAAGTCGCACTTTGTTGGGGAATGGTTCTGGGCCTTGCCCTGCTAGTCTTGGTCTAAAGCTGTAGCGGTGAAGGTGGCTTCTCTGGTCTCGTTGGCCCCAACTGACCGCCCAGCAGCCCCGGTCAAAGGAAGCAAGGAGGGGTTTTGGGGGCTGAGGGAGAGCGGCCTTGCCCTGTCCCACCAGGTGCAACAAGGGGTGTGTCTGTGCATTTGTGTCTTGAATTTCCAGTGTTTAATTTGGCAACCCCCTGCTTGTCTGGGTGAAAGGTGGGTTCTGGACCTCTGGGTTTGATCCAGCAGAGCTGCTGTTAATTAGCAGTAATGAGCAGATTGAAATGTTAATTGGTTTGGAAGCCCTTAGAAATGTGCATTTGGGCTGGCTGGCAGGCTAGGAGGCATCGCTTTCTTCAGGCATCGTCATTGATACACGGATCAAAAAAAAAAAATCCTTGTTTGACTGTCTAACAGACGGCACCCTCTTCTTTTTCTTCCCTTTAGAGAGTTCTGAGGGGGCATCTCTGCAGCTCGGAAATTCGAGGGATTTCATTATTTCCTTTGACCTCAAATTCGTAACGAATGGGAGCGTTTCGGTGGTTCTGGAGACGACCGAGAAGAACCAGCTCTTTACGGTGCACTATGTCACGAACTCTCAGCTGATCGCTTTTAAGGACAGAAGTGTTACCTACGGCATTGGTCCCAGGACTAGCTGGAGCACCCTCACCCGTGACCTGGTGACGGACCTAAGGAAGGGGGTCGGCCTCTCGAACACGAAAGCCGTCAAGCAGACGAAAATCATGCCCAAACGGGTAGTGAGGCTGGTGGCAAAGGGGAAGGGCTTCCTTGACAACGTCACCATCTCCACCACCGCCCACATGGCGGCCTTTTTTGCTGCTAGTGATTGGCTGGTGAGGAACCAGGACGAGAAGGGCGGGTGGCCAATCATGGTGACTCGAAAACTGGGGGAGGGCTTCAAGTCTTTGGACCCGGGCTGGTACTCTGCCATGGCACAAGGGCAGGCCATCTCGACCCTCGTCAGAGCCTACCTGCTGACCAAGGACCACGCGTTCCTCAGCTCAGCTCTGCGGGCAACGGCACCTTACAAGCTCTCGTCGGAGCAGCACGGCGTGAAGGCCGTCTTCATGAACAAACACGACTGGTATGAGGAATACCCGACCTCGCCCAGCTCTTTTGTTTTGAATGGATTCATGTACTCTCTGATCGGACTGTATGACTTAAAGGAAACCGCAGGGGAGAAGTTGGGGAGAGAGGCGAAACTTCTGTATGACCGGGGCATGGAGTCCCTCAAGGCGATGCTTCCGCTCTACGACACGGGTTCTGGAACCATCTACGACCTCCGCCACTTCATGCTCGGCACGTCTCCCAACTTGGCCCGGTGGGACTACCACACCACTCACATCAACCAGCTCCAGCTGCTCAGCACGATAGACGAGTCCTCCGTATTCAAGGAGTTTTTCAAGAGGTGGAAGAGCTACCTGAAAGGGAGTCGGGCCAAGCACAACTGAGCAGAGCCCAGAACCGAAGGGGGGGGGGCTTCCTCTGACCACTCTGCTGGCAAACAGCCATCTTTCAAGCGGAAAGGTGGCGGACGGATGTGTGTGCGTGCTCGTGCGTGTCGGTTGGTTTTTGGAAATGGACTCCGCTGTTTCAAAGAAGTGGTCCTTAAAAACCCATCTTTTTAACCAATTGCATTCCAATGAAAAATACTTGAGTGTGGGATGGTGGGGATCACAAAGCAGGCATTTTCAAGCTGGGTCCGAGCATCCAGGACTGGGTCCGAGCATCCAGTGCCGTCCGAGACATTTTGCTCCAGGTTAAGCCCACAGTGGGTCTGAACCGGAGTAACTCTGCTTTAGGATTGCACTGTCGACTTGCGTACTGATCTACTCTGCTGTGATCTGTTGTGATCCAGCATAGTATAGTACGTGTGTCCTTGTGAGGGTTTCCCCCACTTCTTTAAGAGGAAAAAATGGACAGATGGCTTTCATAATTTAGTGTCTGGCAGGAAAAATAGAATATGGCCTCTTTAAAATTAAAATAAAAACCAGAATTCTTTCTATTTGCAACAGTGTTTGGGGGGGGGGAGTTATTTCCCACCGGACACCTCTGCCTGCTTGGATCCCAGAGTGTGGACAGCATTCCTCTTTTTGAGGGAAGAACTGCAGTTGTTTTTTTATATACTTTTGTTTCCTTCTGGGGAAATTTAGAGCTATTTGTTTAAAAATAAGTCCTTTAAATGCTTCGTTTCTTTGAAGATGTGTAAATGGGGGGGGGGGGGGGTGTCCGGTTGCCGTCTGGGGTTCCCTGCAGAAGCACCACCAACAGCAGCCCGAACTGCCAAAAAGAGCCCCTCGATGTCCTTGCACAGTTCCCTGCTCTCTGCCCAGGAGAGGCGCCCGGTGGATCGTGCCCGCCGGCAAGCGCGAGCCTCTGCTCTCTAAGCACAACAACAGCCGACTGCACAAAAGGCGGCCCCGCCTGGTCTCCAACTGGTCCCAGAGCCAGAGCTTTAAGCTTAATCTTTCCAGCTCTTGTGAGGAAAACCCACCTTGATTTACAAACGGGAGTTATGGTGAGCGCTGAGTTTTTCCGTAGCATTTTGATCTTGCAAATGCTCCTGTGCGTTTTATTTTTCTTGATTGCTTGGGAAGTGAGTTGGGCGTTTGTGGCTGGCTGCCTGTAAGTCGTGCCTCTCCTGACTTTGCGCACGGCACTGGCTTCTGCACACCCATCTGGCTTGGACCAGTGTTGGTCACGGTGGCCCAAACAAAGGCTGGTCAAGGGCGCGACCCATCGGTCCCACGTGTCTCGGTAGATGCCTCCCTGTGTGGCTGCAGACGTCCCTGGCTCTTGCAACGTCCCAGGCTCCTTAGTGGACCTCCCATTAATGTGTCTTTTGTCTTAAGGTTTTGCTGTTGCCTCCTGGAAATTCCTTTGTTGGACTTCGAAAAATCCATTCTCAGATACCCTGCATTTGACCACGCCCATTGCAGCCCCGTAGCCAGAAATTTTGGGTTGGTGGGGCACGGGGAAATTTTCTGGGGCAACAGGGGAGGGGAGAGGGGGGGAGGGAGAGGGGCGGACTCATGCCTTCCCGGAACCCCAAGTGACAAATTCACCGCTTGGAGTTCAGGGAAGGCATGCAACCCGTAGCTGCCGCTCTCCCTCACCTCCTGTGAGATCTAAAGGGCCCCTTGATCAGCTGAGGGCTCTTTAAATCTTGGAGGAGGGGAGGGAGAAGGGTGGTTACAGGATTTAAAGGGCCCTCCAGCTGATCAGAGGGCTGTGTGCTCCCACCAATCAGCTGGAGGGCCCCTTTAATGTCAGGGGGGGGGGGGGGAAGGGGCAGCAGCTGTTGTGGGGCGTGTCTCACATTTGAGGGGGCGGAGCCCAAAATACCCCTCCGTAGCCACAGTTCCCAGCCTCAGAGAGAGTAAAGGTTTGAGGAACCCAAGCAGATGGCCGTGTAGGTTCAGAAAGTGTAGGTCTGTGAAAGGTGCCCTTCCCAGGGTGCAGCAGGTGGCACAGGCCTTGCCAGTCCGCAGTGCCATTCCATGGCTCTGGGTTGATGTCTCTGCAGATCGCTTGTCTGAAGCACAAGCTCCTAGATGCATTTCTGCAAAGTCAGATGCGTACGCGTTGTTGGCAGCCATTCACTTCCTTCTCATATTACTACAGGCCATAATTGCTGCATCTCTGCATCACTCTGGAAAGGGCGCAGGACGGTTATTGGGTTGGGTCCCATGAAGGATTTCTGCAGACAGAGGAGCAAAGTGGTTTCCACCGCTTCCCATTGCGGGTGTCCAGTTCCTCCCCTTGCGCTATTCCTGGGTGTACCCCCCCCCCCAAAAGCAGCCTTCCAAGGGGGCATTTTGGGCCTCGGTGGAAAGTAGGAGGGGGAGGAAATCACACTGTGTTGATTGTTCCTTCCGTGGGAATGGTCCGGGGGAGCCAGGCCACTGTGTCACTTGGGATTGCAGCATCTGCATCCAGTTTGGAGAGGAGACCAGGCTTTTCAAATGGCTTCCCATTTCCCAACATTCATCTTTTCCCTCGGTGTACAGTTTCTCCATGCAGGGGTAGAAAAACGACTTTGGATTTCTGGCCCTTTTTGGTCCCCGCCCTGTACAGGTCTGAGAGGGATTTTAACGCCCTCGGCATCCGCAAGATCTAGTGAGCGACTTGGCAAGTGGATCTTTTCCCTTGCTGTCTCCATCCACAAGTCTTGTGACAGGGGTAATCTGCCGTGTCCTTTCAGAGACAGGTGAAGGTATACAGCCTTTGGCGATTTCAGTGCATGGTTTGTGAAGGCAGCAGTGTTTGGAGAAATGAGGCAGGAAAGAGTCCAAACTGCAGAGAGGGCATTGGCATTCCTGTAGGAGGCAGGGGAAGTGTGGGAAAGAGGGCAAGAGAGGAAGAGTCCTGCGAACCCGACAGCCTTGGACAGCGCCTTTCCCTGCCAGTGTGCCCTGAACAACCTAAAGGGCCACAGATGGTGAGCAAAAGCAAATATGAGCCTTGGAACAAATTCAGAGTCCAGCGGCACCTTTAAGACCAACAAAGGTTTATTCAGGGTATGAGCTTTCTTGTGCAAGGCACACTTTTCCAAATACAATTGGAATTCCTTGCACGACAAAAGCTGATACCCAGAATAAACCTTTATTGGTCTTAAAGGTGCCACTGGACTCCAAATTTGTTCTACTTCTTCAGAGCAACAGGGCTGACCACCTGGATCTATCCTCAGGGAATGAGCCTTGGAAGTCACTCCTTGGTAATGATGCCTGACTGATTAGAAAAGAGGGTTTTCGAAGAAGTATCGCCCCTTCTGTAGGACTCACATTCCTCTTGCTCCTTTTGAACAGGATTTGGCTAACTGGATTTGGAGCCGCCGACCCAAGCATTGGGGGGGGGGGGGTACCACTTTGGCAGCATGTTCGTGCCTTAACCATGGGGCCTCCTCTTGCAATGGGAAATGACACTTCAGTGGCAGCAGTGGTGGCCCTCTGGTTCGCCTTGGGCATTCCCCCGGGGCTTCCAGCTGTGTAGATCTGTTGCTTATTTCTTGGCCTCAGATTGCCAAGTGGTTCAGGTTGGAAAATCTAGGGCCCTTCTGCTTGAATTATGGCTCCTGTCGCCTGCCCTTGGGGCTGGGGCCCTGGTGCCGTGCGTTGGCTTCTCTCTGGTTGACGTGACCGTTGGCCGAGGGGAGTGTGGTTGCCAGAACTTGTGAACAGCCAGCAAGTTGCTGGTGGATTATGCTGATCCAGAGGGGATGAAGCAGCTTCACCCGCAGACTTGATGTGATTGGATGTTCTCATCTGCAAAACCAAGATTGTGAAAATTTGTTCCTCGGTGCCTCTCCCATGACCCTGTGCAGATATAATGTTCCCGATCTGGTTGGTTGGGAAACATGCTGTAATCTTGTATTTCCCACCCCTTCCCATCCCTGTTCCTAGTGACACAGTGTTAACACGAACCATGGTTAATTGACAAACCAAAGTTTGAAAGCTCTGGTAACCACAGTTTGTGTTAACTTTGGTGCTGAATCCTGGTTAGCTCTCAAAAAGGGGAGGAGGATATAACTAATTGGTGGGAAGTGGAGAACATGGGTAGCCATGGCCTGCTGTCAGCTGCTTAACTTCGGGAATGCCATCGTCTGCACTTGGCCAGTGTTGGGTTTTCCTTTCCGTTTGTGTGTGTGTGTGTGTCTGAGATAGCCGGCCGTAGCTGGTGACGGAATTCCAAGGAGCTGACTATCGCACGTTCTTTAATTTGTTTTTTTTTAAAGGTGGAGGGTGGGGAGCTTTTGTCATAAGATGGATGCAGGCGTGTTTTGGGTCGTCAAAGAGCTAACAGATGCCTATTTGGATGGCTCACACTTTCTTCCGTTGCATCACTACACAGCAATGTTTTCTCACGAGCGACACGGTGCATGCTGGGAGACCCAGTTCAGTGAGACACAAGCACAACCGCTGATGGGGGAGGGCAGCATCGGCCGCTTCCTTCTCCGCCCTCGCGAGACTTTTCACTGACACAGAAGCTGCTCTTCTTGTCCACTTCGTAATTGTACTTGTGTCGGTTATTTTTTCCCCTCCTTTTTACATGTGGGATTTACACCATGTGTTAAATATGCAATAAATTGTTTACAAGATGCCCTTTGGCGGGCAGCCAGTCCTTTGTAAAGCTGTACAGACTTTGTGGGTTAAGCACAATGTGCACAGGTTAGTTTTATATACAGCAAGACATGATTTTTTTCAGGGGGGGGAAGGGGGGCCTACTATGTTTATATATCTATAAGGGGGGGGAAAACTATTAAAGTAAACTGATCGACCTTTGTGCTTCATGTAAAGCTGCTTTATAAAATTGTGAAATAAAGAGAGTTTTTAATCTTAAAAGGTCCTTTTGCCGTGTTTAATTCCACTCTAAGACAGGGAACAGTCCCCACCTGTGTATAAAACAGCCTAACGGGAAGAGGGAAATGGTTTTTTTAAAAGAAAAGGTGTATTAATTATATGTTGGATGAGACAAACGAGCCGTTATTATTCTATGGCATGAATGCATTTGACAGACGTGGATCATATAGGAGTGGGTTTGAATGGTTCAAGGATTGCCTTACTTCCTCTTAGAGGCCATTCCATCAGGCCCATGGGCAGGATTTATTTTTTGTTCGGGGGACCATATAAATGTTTAAGGGGGCAATTAGAATTAACTAAACTAATCTGAATGCCTGTCTTTAAAGGGGGAGGCTCCAAGCTTGCTTCTAGCCCTTCCTTTCAAGGCTATTTGTGGGGCAGGGCTTTTAATTAAGGGGGCGGGCCCCTAAAATGCCCCACAGTAGCTACAGGCCATAGAATGGCGCTACTCCAGAGAAACCCCATGGGGCCACTCTTAACAGTCTGCATGAGGGTCCGTGTAGCAAAGGTCCTTGGGCGGAGCGTGGTTGTGGCCTGGCCCGACGACTTAGCAAGTGTCTTGAGTGCTTGAGGAAGCTAACCAAAGCCTTTGGGGACTGTCCGGTATGAAGGGAGGCCAGTGGGAAGAGCTGAATGCTCGACAGTAGCAGCAAATGTTTCTGGCGAGGGCACCCACTGTGAGCCACCCCTGCTGCCCCTCTGCCTTGCTTCCTGTTTGCCACAGCCAGTGGCGGCCCCGCTGGGCTGTGTCTCACCCCATGAGCAGTTCCTCTTCTGGCTGTGTGCTTCCGCTAGCTGGGCCACAAGTTGGCCATCCCTTGAATCCCAAAGTGCTACGTGTGCGGAGACCTTTGGGGACTGCAGGAACCAGCTGCCAAGGGACACTTTGTGCTTTAGATCAAGACGGGCAGAGCCGCATCAGTCTGTCTGTCGCACTAGAAAAGAGGAAGAGTCCGGGAGCACCTGAAAGACGAACAAAATTTGTGATGGGAGGCGTCAGGACTCACGAAAACTCCTCCCCTGCCACAAATTTTGTTCATCTTTCAGGTGCTCCCGGACTCTTCCTCTTTTCTCCTTTGTGCTTGAGAGAGAGAGCTTTTGGCTGGTTCCGGCATCCGGGACCCAGTTCCCCCAGCAATTATCTCACCAGCATCTCTGCCTTTTTCCCTGCTTGCGCTTTGGATGACAATATTGATTCTCATTACTTGGCAATTTGTTAAGAAGGGGCTGCATGGAAAAAATAGAAGGGAATTTAAATATGTTGTCTTGGTGATGAATCTGAATGTTTGCTGCTCAATTTGTGGCGAAAGGAGAGATACGTTTGCCATCTGCTGAGAATGATTGATGGCTGGCGTGGCTGGCCCATTAAGTAGCTTGCCTCTGGTAACGGGCCGCAGCCCTCGCTGGGAAATGGGGAGGAGCTCTTTAGCCCCCCCAAGGAAGGAAGAGGCCCCTGGCCTTCCAGAGGGGCCAGGAAAGGACTATTCTGCACAAACCTTCTGGTCCTCGAGAGAGCTCTCTCAGCCCCACCCACCTCCCAGGGTGCCTGTGGTGGGGAGGGGAAGGGGAAGGAGACTGGGAGCCGCTCTGAGACTCCTTCGGGTAGTGAAGGGCAGAAGGGTATCAACCCAGTCTCCTCCTCCTCCGCCCTTTCCCTTCGGCTTGCCCCTTTCTCCTCCAAGCCCTCGGAGTTCTCCAGTTTCCCCCTCCCCCAAATGCCGGGAAGGAGTTTTAGAACTGCTGTGCTCCACTTCTAGCTGCTGGAAGAGAGGGCTCACTTCAGCTTCCGAATGCCCCGTGGAAGGCAAACGATGTGAAGGCAGGTTACCAAAAGCTGAATTTTCCTAGTCCTTTGAAAACATCCACACCGTTTTAGACCTTTCCCCTGTGCAGTGCAGCTGCTGGGCAGGCAAGTTGAAGGCAATTATAGCAGTGCATAAAACACCCCCGAGTGTGTGCAACACAGACGGAGCCCTGCTTACGGTTGCCTGGGAGGGGCTGGAAGATTCCTGGAGATTTGGGGGTGAAACCAGGGGAGGGCAGAGGCTTCAGTGGGGCACGATGCCACAGAGTCCACCCTCCAAAGCAGCCATTTACTCCAGGGGAAGGTAGCTAGAGATCAGTGGTGATTCCAGGCCTCGGTTTGAGGTTGGCAACTGCAGTCCCTGCCCTCAAGGTGCTTGGGGGGAGCAGACAGACGAGGGCCTCCTCCTTCCGTGGCAGCCGGTTGGGGCTCGCAGGGGGACCATGCTTCTCTGCCCGTCAGCAATTGGCACCGCTGACTATCTTTGTTCAAAAGGTTGAAACCATTGATACCTTGTTAAAGCCTTTTGTTGTTGTTGTTCCAGCTTGGAGGCCTGGCAGAGACAAACCACCCAAGCAGGCCAGCCAGCCCTGGAGGTCAGCGCTGGCAGGGTTGTCTCCCAAGTTCCCAGTGCCAGAGAGAGCGCTTCGCATCAGCAGCCAGGGAGGCCGGCCAAGCCCAGCAAGGCACTCTCCCTTGCGGTCAGTGAGCCAGCCCTCCTGTACCAAGGGCCTGCTGAGCCAGCCCAAGCCCGGGAAGCTGCAGCCAGTCCGAGGGCCACGGTCAGCGGGAGCCAAAGGGCCTGGGCTAGGGTTGCCAGCTCTGGGGTGGCAAATTCCTGGAGAGTTGGGAAGGGGGGGGACAGGAGGAGGAGACCTTCACTCTTGAGTCTCAGAGCAGCTTACAATCTCCTTCCTTTCCTCTCCCCTCCCCGCAGCAGACACCCTGTGAGGTAGGTGGGGCTGAGAGAGCTCTGAGAGAACTTGTGACTGACCCAAGGTGACCCAGCTGGCCACATGTGGGGAATCAAACCCAGCTCTCCAAATTAGAGTCCGCCACTCTTAACCACTACACCAAACTGGCAGTGGGGCTGAGAGAGCTCTGAGAAACCTGCTTTCAAGAGAACAGCTCTGAGAGAACTGTGACTGGCCCAAGGCCACCCAGCTGGCAGCATGTAGAGAAGGAGTGGGGAATCAAAACCGGTTCTTCCAGATTAGATTCTGCTGCTCTTAACCACGACACCAGACTGCCACACAGTCCCCACTCTCTCCAGAGCAGCCGTTTTCTCTAGGGGAGCTGATCTCTGTTGTCTGGAGCTCCGTGGTAATTCCGAAAGACCTCCAGGCTTCACCTGGAGGCTGGCAACCCTAGCATGGGCAGAGTCAGTGCTGTTGGAGGTGGGGTTCCCCACCACTAGGTGATAGCCTGGACAGCCTGATCTTGGAAGCTGAGCAGGGCCATCCCAGGTTCATCCTTGGATGGGACACCACTAAGGAAGTCCAGGGTTGCTACGCAGAGGCAGGCAATGGCAAACCAGCTCTGGACATCTCTTGCCTTGGAAACCCTCTGGGGTTTTCATGGGTCAACTGCGACTTGAGATTTTTTAAAAGGTGTTGTTCAGTCGCACAGCCGAGTCCGACTCTTCGCAACCCCATGGACCACATCACGCCTCGCCCTCCTGTCTTCCGCCGTGTTCTGGAGCCTGCTGAACTTCATGTTCGTTGCACCGATGACACTGTCCGGCCATCTCATCCTTTGCCGCCCCCTTCTTCTTTGGCCTTCCGTCTTTCCCAGCATCATCAGGGTCTTCTCCAGGGAGTGCTCCCTTCTCATTAGGTGGCCAAAGTAGTTGAGCTTCAGCTTCAGGATCTGGCCTTCCAGGGAACAGTCAGGGTAGATTTCTTTTAAGGTTGGCTGATCTGATCTCCTTGCAGTCCAAGGGACTCTCAAGAGTCTTCTCCAGCACCACAATTCGAAAGCATCTATTCTTCGGCGCTCGGCCTTCCTTACGGTCCAACTCCCGCAGCCACACATCACTAGTGGGAACACCATCGCTTTCACCATACGGACGTTTGTTGACAGGGTGATGTCCGTACTTTTTATCGTGCTGTCTAGCTTTGCCATCGCTCCCCTCCCTGGGAGCAGGCGGCTTTTAATTTCATGGCTGCTGTCACTGTCTGCAGTGATCTGCGGTATTACCCAATTTGGCTTCAGTTGGCTCTTTTTTATTTCCTTTAAATGTTATTTTAATTACCCCAAAGAGAAAGAACTTTTAAAAAGTAACAACAAGTCAACAGATAAAGCCTCTATAAAAGGTTTCCAGATATCTAAAAACCTGTCCGCGTGCCATTGTCTGTATGCCCTCCGCTCAAGTGTTGATACAGTTGTTAAGGCTCTCGATCCATTGGGTTACGGCAGGTGGGCATTTATCTTCCCGGTGCTGTAATGGAAGTCTTTTAGCAACAATAAGGGCACCAAAGGTCCAGTTTCATTGACCATCAGTTAGTCTTCTGTTGGCTCGCGGCCCCGCGCATCAGCTCCATTACTCTCCATGTTTGTTGATTTAGTGGAAGAAAATTGTATCCTCCCCCCCCCCCCAATGAGCTCTTTGGTGTGAATAGAAGAAGAGAGAAGAGACCAGTGTTCCCTCTAAGCTGAGTTAGTGTGAGCTAGCTCATGGGTTTTTAGCCTCCGGCTCACACACTTTTGTCTTCATTCGGGAAGGATAGCTCCAGAGCAAACTGATTCATGCAGTAGCCAAATCACTCGCTCACAGCTTTAATGCCAGTGGCTCACAAAGTTGAATGTTTGCTCACAAGACTCCACAGCTTAGAGGGAGCATTGGAAGAGACTGGATTTATACCCCCCCTTCACTACCCAAAGGAGTCTCAGAGCGGCTTACAATCTCCTTTCCCTTCCTCTCCCCACAGCAGACACCCAGGGAGGTAGGTGGGGCTGAGAGAGCTCTCTCGAGCACAGCCCTTGAGAGAACAGCTCTGAAAGAACGTAACTGGCCCAAGGTCACCCAGCAGCTGCAAGTGGAGGAGTGGGGAATCAAACCCGGTTCTCCCAGATTAGCGTCTGCGCTCCTAACCACTACACCAAACTGGCTCTCAAAATGAGACACGCGCTCAGCTCCTGGTTTTTATGTTGCTGTTCTCCTTCCTTAGGGGTGGTCCAAAGGGGAACTACCCAGCCCCCTTTTAATCCCCTGTGCTGGCACAAATCCTGAACAGCAGGGTCTCAAACACCTCCCCCCCCCCCCCTTTCGTCTTGCTTCCTGATGGAGACTCCTGGAGAGGGTGGGAGCTCCTGGGCCGCTGTTTTGCAGAGCTCGGGCAGCCGTGATAAACAGCATTCAAAGATCACAGGCCTACGGAATCCAGTCAAGGAGGTTAAGCCTGACACTGCAGGAGACCCCCATCGTGGACATTGAAGCACGGAACCCCATTTGTGCCCCAGCCTGGCCGGGGAGGGCTCTCTCCTCTTCTTGCCCTCCGCCACCACTCGCCTTCGCTCTCCTTCCTGATCCCCCCCCCCCCTGCTCTGCCCTTCCTCAGGCCATCTCCCGGGCTGGCAAGAGAGGCAAAAACTCTGTGTCTGCCCCCCCCCCCCCCCGTTTCCTCTCTGAGCCCTGCCCTCCATCTTGGACTGTGGGCATCACTCAAAAACACTTCCTGGTTCCTTCTGGGCTTGACAAACAGTTGGCAGCTGCCAAAGTCCCAGGTATGCTGAGAGGTATCTGCCGCCCCCAGGATGTATTTGAAACGCCTGTCCAAATGATGATGAAGAAGAGGAAGAGGAGGAGATTAGATTTCTACCCCGCCCATCACTACCCGAAGGAGTCTCAGACCAGCTTACAATCTCCTTTCCCCTCCCTTCCCCACAACAGACACCCTGTGAGCAGTGTTCCCTCTAAACTGAGTTAGTGTGAGCTTGCTCACAGTTTTTTAGCCTCTGGCTCACACATTTTTGTCTTAGTCCAGGAAGGATGGCTCCAGAGGTAGGTGGGGCTGAGAAAGCTCTGACTGAGAAATGCACTTGAGAGAACAGCTCTGAGAGAACTTGTGACTGACCCAAGGTCACACCAGCAGATGCATGTGAAGGGGTGGGGAATCAAACCCAGTTCTCCCAGATTAGAGTCCACGCACAAGCACTGCACCAAACCTGAAAAGGTTTCAGGGTTGGAGTCAGAGGCTGGGGGGCTCCCCATGTATTCATGTTTTAGAAAATTCTTGTTGCAAATGGGTCTCCCTGTCAGGGCAACGGATTCCCCCCCCCCCAGCAGAGGGCAGAAGAGGAGATAATCCCCGGGGGAAGGGGGCTGTGTGTACGAGTTTTGCACCCACACACACCCGGTCTGGCCCATTTGGACGGAGGCTGTCCTTCTTCCTGCAGGTTCCAGTCAAAGCACCAGGAACTGTGATGCACCGCCATGCTTGTGCCAAGGGGCTTCTGCGGTGGCTGCCAGGTGGCGCTTGATCGAAAGCTGAGCTGCTTAGTGCAGATGAAATATTCATACAGGGCGTTGGACGCCACACATCAGAGGGCCCTCTTTCTGCAGCGCGAAAGGCCCGGCGGCTGAGCCTTCCCTCTGTCGCCAGCAGCCCCCCTTCCTTCCTGAGCCTCCCTGTCTGGGGAGACATGGCACTTTCCAGCCAGGGAGTCCCCCAGGAAGGGGATCCGGCTCTCCAAAAATTCCCCCGCTCAAGCCCTGCTGGGAGCTGCTTCTGACTGGTTGGTTGAGCCGGGCTGGCTGGGCTTTCCTCACCACTGCTGGCCAAGGTGGCGTTTGGGGGAGGGGCTGGGGTTGCTCAGCCCCCCCACCCCCCCCCCCCCCCCGATGAACATGGCACCACAGAACTGAACTGAGTCAGTGTTTGCAGAATGCCAGAACCAGGATCACTGGTTGGCCACCTTCCTTTGCCCACCAAAGCTGGGCATGGATAGCTCTTGCAGATACGGTTGCCAGCTCTGGATTGGGGAATTCCTGGAGATTTGGGGGCTGGAGCCTGGAGAAGGTGAAGTTTGGGAAGGGGGAGGCCTTCGGTGGGGTCCAGTGCCACAGAGTCCCCCCTCCAAAGCAGCCCTTTTCTCCAGGGGAACTGATCTCCGTAGTCTGGAGATGAGCTGCAATTCCGGGGGATCCCCAGGCCCCACCTGGAGGTTGGCATCCCTACTTGCAGAGCCAGGGGCCTTGCAGGTCAACGGTGGGCTCTCTGCCCTTAACTGCCAAGCTTCAGACGGACAGACACCCATCTTTTGTGGCAGCCCATCTGCCGAAGGGCCTGCGGGGTCGGGGCTCAGCCAAAACGAACCTCTCGTGTCGATCTCACCGCCTCTGCGATGACAACCAGGAGAGACGGGGAGCTATTTCAGGGCCACATCGCCTCCTGCCTTCAGCCGTGCCTTTTTTGGGAAGTGGAATTCGCTTGCTGACTGGGCAGAAGTGAGCTGCCCTTGCGCCAGCAGTGTGCGCCGGCTATGCTGCGGCTTACCGAGGAGGCCCGTGCGGTGGAGGGCTGGGCCTGGTCGAGCTGCCCTCCCCGGCTGCCGGGACAGGTTGGCCTGTGGCCCCAGGAGGAGGAGGATGGCGCAGGGCTCGGTGAGTGCCCCGTCGGGTGGGCAGCAAGGTAATTTGGGCCAGCTTCCACAGCACTCCTGCCTCTCCCAAGGGTAGGGTTCCCAGAGAGGGAACGGCCTCTGCAGGCACGTGGGGACACTGCAGCTACCAGAAGGGCTTGCAACCTCGAACTCCGCAGCAGCAGCAACAGCAGCAGCAGCGCCCCCCCTAAAAGAGCTGCAATGCCTTAAAGTCTCCCTGGGTTACTGCGGTTTGAATTCTGCCACTTTTAAAGTGGGCCAAGGAATGGGTGGGGGACAAAAGAGACTCAGGGTGGTGAAGGGGGGTCGACTTGCTTCCGGCTAAGCTTGGGTGCAAAATGGGAATCTCTGCTTTGAGCACTGTGGGTCCCCTTTAAAGCTACTTGGAGTTGTTTGGGTGTCTCTGCTGCTGGAGGGGCTCGGCTCCAAAGGGGAGAAAGTAACAGAATCATAGAGTTGGAAGGGACTTCCCAGGTCATCTAGTTCCACCCCCTGCACAATGCAGGAAATTCACAACTACCCCCCCCACACACACACACCCAAGTAACCACTGTTCCACGCTCAGAAGACGACAAAAAATCCTCCAGGATCTCTAGTCAATCCAGCCTGGAGAAAAATTACTTTCTGACCCCCAAAGTGGCAGTCAGCATTTCCCTGGGTGTGTCAGAAAGGGTTGCAGCCCTGAGCGTTGTGGTCTTGTCCCCAAGTGTTGCCAACCTCCAGATGGGGCCAGGAGATCTCCCAGAATTACCACTGATCTCCAGATTACAGAGATCTGTTCCCTGAGAGGAAATAGCTGCTTTGGAGGGGGGACTGTATGGCTTTATGCCCCACTAGGGTTGCCAGCTCCCAGGTCCTGGAAGGGGCCCCCCAGTTTTCAGGGTTTCAGCCTACCACAGGCTATCTGGCCAGTGAGGGAAACCCTGCCCCCAAACAGCCACGGCTCTAACACGATGACGTCACTCAGAAGTGATGTCATCACGTCAGGGGCCTCCCATGGGACGCTCTGGTTTGTGGGCATAACTCTATGGTAAATGTGTTCTAAAAGAAAGCAATCAGCAATTACACAGACAGTAACCATGATAAGCCCAAAACAAACTGTGCAGAAGGATGCTAACAATAGAACAGAATACTAAAACAATTTACTAATGAGTAACAACTGGTAGTACCAGCTGAAAATACTACAAGTGTAGTATTACAAAACTCCAACAGGTAAATTCACAATGTAATCAACATTCCCACAGGTAAATTTTAAACAATCCAACAGGTAAATCTGCAATAAACCTAGTAGTAATTTTACATATGCAGGGTTAACAAAAGTCCCACATGTAGGTCAATAATCCAACAGGTAAATTTTCAGCAATCCAACAGGTAAGTGTGCAATATTTCAGTAGTACAACCAATGCTCCCTCTAAGCTGTGGAGTCTTGTGAGCAAAAATTCTACTTTGTGAGCTACTGGAATTAAAGTTGCGAGTGAGCGATTCAGCTACTGCATGAATTAGTTTGCTCTGGAGCCATCCTTCCTGTGCCAAGACAAAAATGTGCAAGCTGGAGGCTATAAAACTGTGACCTAGCTCACACTAACTCAGCTTAGAGGGAACACTGTGCCAATCCTATACCCCACAGGGTTCCTCTTCTTGCCAAACCCTGCCCTCCCCAGGTTCCACCCCCCAAGTATCCAGGAATTTCCCAGCCTGGAGTTGGCAACCACACCAGGCCTGCCAGAGTGCCAATGGGCCTGCCTGAAATGCCAGCCTGCTGTGTGGCTAGGCTTAGTGTTGGCACACGTCAGCAACGCAATTAATTAAGAGACCCTTGCAGGTCAGCCTATTGGTCCTTCTTGGTTGCACTGGAGAAATGCGGAGAAACAGGTGATGCTTGTGTCTGCTTTTCAGCCTCCTTGTGAAGCTGGTTTCTCAGCTAAGGAAAAAGGGGCCCAAAGCGGTGTCGCTCCAGAAGGCAAATTGATCAGACTCGTAATTTCATTTGTTTTCTGGGAAAGGACGTCCAACTGTAGTTGCTCTAGTTGCTGTAGTTGTGGGTGCTCCTTCGCTGGAGGTTTTCAAGCGGAGGCTGGATGACCACCTTTCGGGTATGTTGTAGGGCTATCTTTTGGCGATGCTCCTGCAGGGTGCAGGGGGTTGGACTAGATGACCTGCAGGGTCCCTTCCAACTCTTAATATTCTATGGTTTTATCACAATTTTTTATGTTTTAGACTGCTTGGTTCTCATAGCTTAAAATTCTCCTCTGTTATTTCTTACATTAAGATTGCAACAGACTTTGGCTTTCTTTAGGACTGTCTGTGAAGTCGGTGCGGTTTCCAAGAGGCTGAGAAACCCTGTTGAAATCCAACGACCACCTCTGAACTATTCGGAGAGAATGAATGGGCAGAGCACTGGCGCCACCTGGTGCTCGCAAATGAAACAGCGCCGATGCTGAACAAAAGTTTTGAGTCTGGTGGCACCTTTAAGACCAACACAGTTTTATTCAAGGTATAAACTTTGTGTGCATGCACACTTCTTCAAATACAGTGAAACAGAATTTCCTCAACTGTTACATCTACGAAGAGAGAAGGGGTGGAGTTAGTTGTCAGGAAGGGCTGGTTAGAATCAAGATGATGCATAAATAAGTGGCCAATTATCGCTGATTGGATTAAGGCGGTTGGTAAGATCTGTCAATGGCAGTAAATTAGCACACGAAAACAGGAGTTAGCAAACAGATGTGAGAATGAAGTTTGGAGTCCAGCGGCACCTTCAAGACAAACAAAGTTCAATTCTGGATATATTTTTTAACAAAAGAACAGAGAGACTTTGCGTGTGTAGATGCACACTCCTTCAGACTCCTTGAAACTGACTTCCTCAAATAATACATACAGGTAAGGGGGGTGGTCACCAGGAAGAGCTAATTAGAGTAAAGATGCATAAGTAACTGAGCAATAAATACAGACAAGACTGGAATAATGCATTGGAGAAATCAGCATGTGGATTAGAAATCAGGTGTGAATTAGCAACTCTGTACCCTGTTAGAAGGGGGCTGAAGTGGCTGCAGTGGTTAAGCTGCTGAACTGCAGACTGGAAGGTCAATAGTTCAGCAGTTCGAGACCCGAGTGCTCCATGACGGAGTGAGCTCCCATCTCTCGGCTCCCAGCTCCTGCCAACCTAGCAGTTCAAAAGCAAGAAATTGCAAGTAAATAAATTGGTACCACTTTGGTGGAAAGGTAGCAGCGTTCTAGTCATGCCAGCCACATGACCATGGAAATGTCTTCGGACAGCGCTGACTCTTCAGCTTGGAAACGGAGATGAGCACCACATCCCTAGAGTCGTATTTGACTGGCTTTCGAGCATGAGAAACCTTTACCCCATTAGAGGGGAATTCAGATTCAGGACTCTGCACCATTTCCCACCAATAACTGAAGGCAAGCATGGCGAGTAGGATAAGCATCTATTTCCTGACCCGAGCAGCTTCTTTAGGTTTTCTAAATTCTTAGATCCACACAAAAGGTAGAGGTCATGTCTTTATGATGCAGCTGATGAGCTGATAGCATGCGGGGCGGGATGTCAACTCTTGGATTTTCTGGTGAAGTTTGTGGTGGCTGCCGCATGATGGGCCTGAGTAATTCTGGGTTCTGATGGTGAGAAGCAGCAACAGGTTTTGAGAGGACCCTTCCGTCTTTTTGTGAAGTAACTCCCCCTGGGTTGCCAATCTCCAGGTATTGGGTAAACCAAGAGCGCACGGGAAAGATTGTGTAAAACAAAAATGAGCCACACCATGCTAACTTACGTCAAAGATTCTTTGACACGCCGGAACCCACTGTCTGCAGGCTGTTGCCGTGAAAGTTGGGTGACTCTTTAAAGTGGTATGGGCTTTTTTTTCATACTGGCTTTGACAAAGGAAATTTTCAAAATGCGTCAGCTGGCTGAGATTGGACTTTAGAAGAATTGACAGCTATATCTGAAGTCAAGCCGTGAGGGACGGCTCCAGACGAAAAAAACCACATGCTCATCTTAATTGTATTTTTGTCTTCAAAATAGTTTGTTATATACCCAGGTGGGCAATGAGCTGTACAAGTATCTTTAAGTTCATTTAAGCTATATTTCATTGCTTAACAATAGAGAATCTTTGCTGTATGCTAGAACAGTGTGGCTCATTTTTGTTTTACACAATCTCTAGGCATTAGCTGGCCATCTCCTGGTATTACAACTGATCTCCAAGCAATAAAGATAACTTCATCTGGAGAATGCGGCTCCTTGAAAAGGTTTTAGACCCCACTGAAGTCCCTCCCCTCCCCAAACGCCACCCTCTCCAGGATCCATCTCCTAAATCGATAATGTATTATAAAAATGTCATATACAGCAATCTCTTACAGTTGCACATACAGTGATTACAAGAAGTCAACAATGGTTTCCCATAAAAATATATAACCACGAAGCCAGATGCGTTTCGGCCCTAAGGGCCTTTTTCAGTGGTCTAAACCGTGTTGCGTACACACACAAAGGCCGCGGTCACACTGCCCTTTAAATCCGGGAGCCCGGATTTACCCATCCCAACCCCAGCGGTGTCAATGGCGGCTGGCGTCAGAGGAGGAGGCGTTGGGCGGCGTCAGAGGCGGCAGTGTGTGGAGGAGGAGGAGGCAGGCAGCAGTGATGGAGGAGGAGGCAGGCAGCAGTGACGGTGGAGGAGGCGAGCAGCAGAGGAGGCGTCGGGCGGCATTGGAGGTGGCGACGGGCATCGGAGGAGGAGGCAGGCAGCAGCAATGGAGGAGGAGGCAGGCAGCGGCGACAGCGGGCAGCAGCGGAAGAGGCGTGCGGCGATGGCGTGCGGCGGAGGAGGAGGCAAGCAGCAGCGATGGTGGAGGAGGCGACTAGCAGAGGAGGCGTCGGGTGGCGTGGGAGGCGGCGATGGGTGTTGGAGGAGGAGGCAGGCAGCAGTGATGGTGGAGGAGGCAGGCAGCGGCAACAGCGAGCAGCAACGGAAGAGGCGTGCGGTGATGGCGTGCGGCGGCGTGCAGAGGAGGAGGCAGGCAGCAGCGACGGTGGAGGAGGTGAGCAGCAGAGGAGGCGGCGGCTGGTGGCAGCAGCGGCCGGGGGAGGCACCCTTCCCTAAGGACCGCCAGCCACCTGGTAAGTTAGGGGTTTCCCCCCCCTTTTGCACTTGGGTGCTTGAGTGCCCAAGCGCAAAAGGGGGGGGGGGGAATGGAGGAGGGACAATCTGGACAGCCCTCTCTCGCAATGATTGCGAGAGAGGGCTGTCCAGATAGGTTCAATTGTGGGTTCCTCATGCGACCACCAGGAAAATAGGAACCCACAATTGAGCCCACTTCGGCACGGAACTAGCCGCTGCCAGTATGATCGGTCCCTTTAAATGCAGGAGGAAACAGCACTTCCTTCCGCATTAAAGAGCCGTGTGACCGTGGCCAAAGTAAAATACCTTTTCAGGCCAGGCAAGTTTTAAATGATTCACTGCATGGTGAGGCTCCAAATAAAGACTGTAAAATAGGCCTATAAATAATAATGACCCAGCACTTATCGAGGATAATATCTCTGAGTCAACATTCTGTCCTTGGCTGTGGCTGTAGCTCCTCAGTGTGTGCATGTGCGAACCAGGATTGAAAGGGTTTGGGAATGCAAGGGATGCAAACTGATTTATCTGGATGTTTTTTCCTAATTGTATTTGTGTGAAATCCACACACACACCCTTCCTGGTCTCTGTATTCATGACTTGTAGATTGAACTTGATGGACAAACTGGTTACCTTCAGGGGAGGTGCGATACAGAGGTAAATCAGGAAGAAAATTGTTCTAACTTAGTCATTGGCAGGATCTGATCATTTGAGTTGTTGTTGTTAGCTATTCAGTCGAGCTCGACTCCTGGCGATTCTCTGGGCCAGCTCTCTCCACTTTTTCTGATCTTGTACTATTTCTTTGAGAAGTTCCATGCTCAGGCTGGTGTCGACTTTTATGTGTCTAGCCACCGTGTTCTTTGGTGGCCCAGTTTCCTTCTGCCACTAACCAATCCATGCATAACTGCTTTTTCTATGGAGTTCTTCCGCATGACATGGCCAAAATAAGTTGCAGTTTATGGTTTTTCCTTCCAATGACATGACTGGTATAATGCACTCCAATACTTGCTTGTTTGTCTTCTTTGCTGTCCAAGGAATGTACAGGAGCCTTGAGAGCACCTTTTCAAAGATGTAGAACAAAGTTTGAGTCCAGAGGCAATGCTCCCTCTAAGCTGTGGAGTCTTGCGAGCAAAAATTCTACTTTATGAGCTACTGGCATTAAAGTTGTGAGCGAGCAGTTAGGCTACTGCATAAATTAGCTTGCTCTGGAGCCCATCCTTCCTGAGCTGAGACAGAAATGTGTGAGCCAGAGGCTAAAAAACTGTGCGCTAATTCACACTAACTCAGCTTAGAGGGAACACTGTCCAGAGGCACCTTTACGAGACCCAGTTTGGTGTAGTGGTTAAGTGCGCGGACTCTAATCTGGGAGAACTGGGTTTGATTCCCCACTCCTCCGCTTGTAGCTGCTGGATGACTTTGGGCAAGCCATAGTTCTGACCCAGCGGTTCTTGAAAAAGAGCAGATCTTGAAAGAGCTCTCTCAGCCCCACCTACTTCACAGGGTGTCTGTTGTGGGGAGGGGAAGGGAAAGGAGATTGTAAGCCACTCCTTTGGATAGTGAAGCGCGGGGATAAATCAAATCTCTTCTTCCTCTTCCTCTTCTTCTTCTTCTTCGTCTACTTCTTTAAGACCAATAAAGGTTATTCTTAATCTAAGCTTTCGTATGCACGTACTTTATATTTACTGATACTTTTTTATGCGCTCTCTGGCTTTTTAAAAGTTTGCCTGAGCAGGAGGACACGTCCTCTTTTGTCTTTGGAGAAGGAGGGGAAGAAAACAGAATGGTGAAAGAGCATTGACCTAAAGAGGCGTAAATGGGGGAGGGCAGTGGGCAGCACTTAAATACCTGCAGAAAGAATTCTACTTTAGAAAGTGTTATGTATTGACCATGCGGTCGCCATGTGCTCCAGTAATGGCCAGAGCACATGGCCAAGAAACTATCTGAGCTTCAGCCAGGTAGAACAAAGGCCAGGTGGATTCTAACCGGCCGCCGATCATGTACCTAGGTTTCTCCCAGGGAACCTATGAGATGTAAATAGACTGATAATAGCCTATCAGGCCAGTTGGGCGGGGTCAGGGGATTATTCCTGACCAGCATAAAAGGAGGGTTCGGAGCCCTGGGTTGTATGCTTCATCCGGACCAGCAATAAAGATCTAGATGTTTCACTGTTCCATGGACTCCCGACTCCAATACTTCTCAGAAAGGATTAGCGATTTGAAAGCGGATGAGAACAACGAATTGCAGCAAAATGAGTTTTGGTAACTGCAGGGCAACAGTATGCTGGAAGTAGTGTGAATGCAGATTCCTGTAAAACAAATGCAG
The DNA here is from genome assembly GCA_029233225.1 of Lepidodactylus listeri. Classification (NCBI taxonomy): domain Eukaryota; kingdom Metazoa; phylum Chordata; class Lepidosauria; order Squamata; family Gekkonidae; genus Lepidodactylus; species Lepidodactylus listeri. The sequence continues at coordinate 3,224,469 of JARCFY010000021.1, read as the reverse complement.
AAACAAGAGAACAGAAGAATAGGACATGCTCAGAAGCCAAGGCAAAAAATACAGATGCAGAAAGAGCCAATGTCTCTTGACATAAATTGTCAAGTAAGAACGTAAGAGAAGCCCATGTGGGATCAGGCCAGTGGCCCATCCAGTCCAACACTCTGTCGCACAGTGGTCAAAAGCACCAGGTGCCCTCAGGAGGTCCAGCAGTGGGGCCAGGACACCAGAAGCCAGTGATGTTTGTTGCAGGAGTGTGTGCACACGAAAGCTTATCCCCGGAATAAAACTCTGTTGGTCTTAAAGGTGCCACTAGACTCGAACTTTGTTCTGCTGCTTCAGACCAACATGACTGCCCACCTGAATCTATCTGGATGTACATTAATTTATGTTTGAATTAAGTTTTAGCTTGATGAATGTTAATTTGTTTGTTTGAATTATGTGTTGAAGCGTGGGTAGGTGTGTTTTATAAGCCTTCTGGAGCCTTGTGGAAAGGTGGGATTTACGTACAGCAAAGAAATACATCTGCCCAGATTCAGTCTTTCTGCAGGCTGCCTTCCCAGAGAGCAGGTCAGAGGTTTGTCCCTCCCACACTTAAAAAAAAAAGAGAGAGTTAACCTCTGCCTGAGGCCCCAGAGGGTGGCTGCGGGTCAGAGAAACCAATGCTGACCTTGACCGACCAAAGGTGGCTTTGTGTGTCTTCCTATTCTGGATGGCTCTGACTTTATCTGCATCCTCTTCAGTTCACCTGAGGCCAAGCACAGAACCTGTCTTGTTTCTTCCGCCTCTGGGAAGCAAAGGCCGCCTTTCTGATGCGGAACTGGAAAGACCGGCTCTCGGTTGTTGACACCTTGACTGTCTGTTATGCTTAAAATGTTCCATTAATTAGTGATTAATTCAGCCACTATTTGCAAACCTATTTTTAAAGAAGAGAGCTTCTCTAGGCCCTCCCATTGCAAGGGCAAGGGATAGGTTTGGGGACCGGGGGGGGGGGGGGGGGGTTGGCTTTGCCCCATTGCCTCTTCCGCACAAGCTGTTTCCAGCTCCCCCCCCCCCGAACCTGTCGGTGGAATATCCAACTCCCTCCCCCCAGCAGTTTAATGGGGGAGGTGGGACGGGGCCTGAAGAGCTGCCCTCAAGCAGAGCAGGAACAGCTATGGGTTGCCAGCCTCCAGGTGGGGCCTGGAGATCTCCCACTTTTACAACTGATCTCCAGCTGACAGGGATCAGCTCCCCTGGAGAAAATGGCTGCCTTGAAGGGTGGACTCTATGCTGATGTCCCCCCCCTCCCCAAGCCCTCCCCTCTTCCAGATCCACCCCAAAGTCTCCAGGTATTTTCCACCCAGACCTGGCAATACTAACCAGCCCATTTCCCAGAGCAGAGTCGGAGGGGAGCAGGGCTTGGGTTGTTGCTGGGGGAAAACTTCTGTGAGCCTCCCCGCATCCCCTTTCCTGCGGGGAGGGGAGAAGGCAGGCTATAACCATTCAGATAGGTCTGGCGAAGGGAGCCGTGACTCTTGCAAGCTTATACCCTGGGCTGGATAGGCCAGGCTAGCCTGATCCCGTAACACAGAGGCGGGCAGTGGCAAACCAACTCTGAAACATCTCTTGCCCTAGAAACAGGTCTAGCTCACCACCTAGTGGTGCATAATGCTAAAATAGAGCTAGAACTTCTGGCTGCCAGACAATCTTAGGATCTCCTGGCTATTCTACACACAATGCCTTCAGATAATTATTATTATACCCTGAAATTTTTGCTGGTTTCTGAGGTGCTGCCGGAGTCTAATCCAGCTGCTCTAATGCAGACCAACATGGCTGCTCTCTGAAAGGAAGGTTGTCGGGTCCCTCCTGGCCACTGGCGGGGAAGGGGGGGAAAGGGTTGCCAGCTCTCGGTTGGAAAACTCCTGGAGATTTGGGGGTGGAGCCGGAGGAGGACGGGGACCTCAGTAGGGTACGAGGCCATCCAGTCCCCCTTCCAACCTGTCCATTTTCTCTGGAGGAACTGATCTCAGTAGTCCAGAGATGGGCTGTAATTCCACGGGATCCCCAGGGAGGCCAGCATCCCTGTCTGAAAGATAAATGCAAAGACTCACATTCTCCCCATGCCCTGCTTGCCCTTCTTTGTCCTCAGGCCCAAAGCTCTGGGTTTTACAGAGTTGACCCAACGCAACGTCACTGATGCCAAGGCAAGAGGGAATGAGGGCAGGGGCTGCTTTAGGAAAGAGCCAGAGTCCAGGAGCACCTTCAAGACTAACACAGTTTGTGGCAGGGTGCGAGCTTTTGTGTCCCTGTCCTGCTTGCTGAAATCCTCTCCTCTCCAAAAAGCAACGGCCACTGGGCCTTGTCAGGTGTCTGTGTGTGAGTTTGCACCTCCTGGATCGCCAGGGTTTTTTTTTCTGGGGGTGGTCTGATTCGAAAGCGGGCCACTTTCCAAGCTCTTGCTTCCTCCCCTGTCCTGAGAAGCCCCAGAATTCCGCCTGCTTCCCAGCTGGGCAGTTCCTCTCTTCGCTTCTGTATTTAGCTGCCATTCAGAGAAGGTTCCAGGAACTGCTGCCAGTTTTCAGTACATGGAAATGCCTGATAAGAACCTGCCCTCCTGTTTGAGCAGGGTGGGTGCAGGTGGGGAGAAGCAGGGCCAGGAAGGGGACAGCAGCTTTGCAGGAGGGATCTCTCCAGAGAGCAATGACCTGCTGAGAGACGGCATGCATCACCCCCAGCTCAGGTACAACAACGTTGCCCCCCAGCCCCGCCCTGCCAAGTCCCTGAACCGCACAACTTTGGCTCCTAGGGGAGGGAGAGTGGAAAACCCTGCAGTGAAGGCTTCTGGGTTCTAACGTGGGGAGTAGTAAACATGCAGTACTTTTTAATGCAATGCAACGGGTCGTGGCTTTTTTTGCAAAGTGCATTCCACTGTGCATTCCACTGTGAAAAAGGCGGACTATAAATAACATGATTTTTTAAAAAGTGGATGTCACAATTGCGCTTCTTCCCTGCAAACAAAAAATGTAGTTTGGTAGCACCCTGAAGACTAAGAGGTTTATGGCAACATAAATAATCGCTGGGTTGGAATTCATGACTTATTTAATTATCTTAGACTCAACTGCCACACGACTCCCACCCCCCCCACCCCCAAATTTTAAATTAACACAGTTCAGGAGGACAGACTCTGTAGTCAGTGGCTCTGGCTGTTGTGAAGGGGTCCCTGTGCGCATCTTGTATACTGCTGAGTTTTGCCGCTGACATTTTATGGCCTTTTCATCCCTATTGTTCCGCCTCACTCACATCCCACATAGACACAGGTGTAGCTATATCTGTTGACTGAGGATTCACTTCATGCTTCTGGTGAAGTACCTCTAAACTTATGCTACAATAAATGAAGTCGCCTCCGTGCTTGAGAGGAGATGGATGGCAGGGTCTCAATTAATTACTCTCAGCATCCCACAATTAAGGAGACATCACTCTCCAGTTTTGACCTATCTATTTCCTTTGCTGTCCCCCCACTGAACTGAACCCAACCAAATGGTGACCAATATAAACTAATTATCCTTGTTTGATCCTTGAATCTGTTAAACATCTTCATTCTGCTGTATGACAATTTACCGCTCACCCTCTCTACCTATACATATGTATGGACTGGTAATTTCCATGTTTGTTTCTCTCTTTATCTTGACTCTTATTGGCCCTTCCTGACAACTAACCCCACCCCTTCTCTCTTCCAATATGTAATAGTTGAGGAAATTCTGTTTCGCTGTATCAGAAGAAGTGTGCATGCACACAAAAGCTTATACCTTGAATTAAACTTTGTGGCTCTTAAAGGGACCACTGGACTCAAACTTTGTTCTGCTGCTTCAGACCAACACGGCTGCCCAACTGAATTAATGCTACATATTTGAATATATATATGTAAGGTAGATCCAGGTGGGCAGCCGTGTTGGTCTGAAGCAGCAGAACAAAGTATGAGTCCAGAATGGGCACCTGTAAGAGCCACAAAGTTTATTCAAGGTATAAACTTTTGTGTGCAAGCACACTTCCTCAGATTCAATCAAACAGAGACAAGAGACTGCTTCACTGTAGCTGAAGAAGTGCTGCGTGCCCTCGAAAGCTTATACCCAGAATTAAACTTTGTTAGTCTTCAAAGTGCTGCTGGACTCAAACTTTGTTCTGCTGCTGCTGCTTCGGATCAGCTGAATCTATCTACAATAAATCTGTTAGCCTTACAGTGACACAGATCTTGTGATGCACCTGGTGGAATTAATTTGTGCCAAATCTTCCAGTGATTAGCCAGGAATTTGTTCTCAAGATCCTTCCCGGCAGAAAAATATTTCTGAGGATGCACAAACTGCATATCCCTCACCCATGGAAGAACTCCAGTCTCCCGCATTGAAGCGTTCAGGAGTTGGCAGGATTTATAAATATGAGGCCTGAGCTCCCAGCCTCTTTCCTGCAGGGAAAAAATTCACTCCTGAGTTTCTGCCCCCCCCCCACCCTTTGCTGATTTAAATGAATAAATTGCTTATCTGCCAAGCACTCCAATAACTTCTGCCTACTTTAAAAAAAGAGAAGTATTTTTAAAAGAACCCACCAGATCAGTGAAGGAAAACAACTGTGTCTTCTCCTCTGGCTCCCTCCTCGGCTGTTTGCGTCTCCCCCGCCCTCTTCCCCCCTGCCCAAGGAGTAGCCAGCGGCTGGAGCTGGGACTGACTATTTATTTGCCACCTGACTGTGAGAATGTTTTATTACTGCTTTAACTGGTTTTATCTTCTTTCTGTTTTATGGGTCCTGTACATCACCCAGAGCCCTGCCGTGGCAGGGACTGGGCGATCCAGAAATACTAATATGAATACTACTACTAATAATTCTAGCAGCCCCCACTAAAGGTCTAGTTCAAGACCCACCATGGGGTTGCCAAATTCAGGTTGGGAAATTCCTGGAGATTGGGGGTGGAGCCTGGGGAGGGTGGGCTTTAGGAAGGGGGAGGGACCTTAGTGCAGGGTAATGCCAGAGAGTCCACCCCCCCCAAAGCAGCCATTTCCTCCAAGGAAACTGATCTCTACATTCTGGGGATCAGTTCTACTTAGGGCTGCCAAGTCATACTCACGGACTGGCGGGGGGGAGTCCTTCACCGCCTGGGAACCTCCCTGGCGCGCGCGCACGCGCGAAGCACGCACGCCCGGTGATGTCACCCGGAAGTGATGTCACCACGTTGGAGATGTTGCCAGGGCGATTGCTGGATGACTTTGCTGGACGACTACGCTGGACGACTTTGGGGGTGGACGACTTTGGGGGTGGGGTTCCCCCGCCGGCCGAATGCCGGCCGGCGGATCGGGAACCCCTATAGCGGGGGATCCCCCGCCCCCCGGGCTGACTTGACAGCCCTAGTTGTACTTCTGGGAGATCTCCAGCCACCACCTAGCTTGGGATGATGTCTAAGCAGAGTACTCAAGCCTTAAGGGTTGACTTCTAAGTCACATGCATTCCCTCTGCACTGGTTCCCTGCCCCCCCCCCCTCCAGTTTATTTATTTGTGTATTCTGCATGCATTCTACATCTACAAGCAAAACCCACATCCCCCCCCCCCAATTAATATGGAAAAGTCATGTGACATTGTGTGGGTGGCATCCAGAGTTTTTTTTTAAATTTACGCAATCATCCTGCCACCGCATAAACTTTTAACTGCAGACCCAACCCCTCCCTCCCTCCCTCCCTGATTCTAGAAAAAGAAAGGGAAGGAAGAGGAAAATCCAGACCCACGTATGTAAGACTGACACATTTGGGAGCAGGGCATCCCCTAGGACTAGCGATTCGAAAGCAGCTGAGAACAAAGAATCGCTGCAAAAGGAGTCTTGGTAACTGCAGGGCAACAGTGTGCTGGAAGTGGTCTGAATGCAGATTCCTGTAAAACGAATGCAGAAACAAGAGAAAGCCCCGACACAAACTGGAAGTGAGAGCGGGAGGGAATGCAGAACAAAACAATAGAAACTTGAGGCAAAATACAGGTGCAGAAGGGGCCTTAGTCAGCTTCCTAACCCCTCAGTGCCCAGATGTGCCCCCAAAGCCAGCGCACAGTTCCATTGCTAAAATCCTGGCTGTAGGCCAGAGAGACCCATGCAAGGGCTAACAAAATCCCCCCACAACTACCGATGCAGCCTGTCTGCACACCTCGCCCTCCTCAGCAGCCTTTTGCCCCCCCCCCCACCATGGCATCCGATCACAGCCCTCCTGGCACCTTTGAGACCCCGGGCAGGACGTCCATAGCTCAGCTGCCAGGGAGCATGGCATGGTGGCCTTCAGAAAGCCCCATTTCCCTTCCTTCCTGAGGGGTTCCGAGACCAAACTCCTCTCTGTCGGAGCAAGAATGAATGAAGGACAGTTGCTCTAACCGGGAACAAAGGTGAGGTTTTCGGCTGCTCTTCGACTGGGCTGCCACTCCTAGTCTTTGTTAGGTTTGATTTCGAGCTCTTCCTGTCTTGCAGCTTGCTAAAAGTTAAAATAATAATAATAAATCATTTGGCAGCTGTTCAGAAAGGAGCCCTCCGTCCCCACCTGCTCAAATGTGTTCCATTAGTTTCTGTAGAGTCTGAAAGGAATTTCCCTGAGCCGCGATGTGGCTCTTCCTTCGAAACAGGGGTGGGTTTGGGGTCACTTGGGGGCTGGGGGAGAGATCTTTGTTTAAAACATTGCGGTTCAGCTGCAGTCAGCTCTGAGGCTGTTCACATTAAGCCAGGCGCAATACACCTTGTCACAATGAACCTATTAACGCCCCGCTTAGGGAAGGCCGGGGTGCCTCCTAGAATCCCTGAGGGCTTTCCCACCTCAGCAAAAGGTGGGATGCAAATTGTTTGAGCAAACGGGTATGATAGGGTATCTGTTTCTAAGGACAAAACACTTGCAGGATCCAAAAACCCAATTGGTGAGCTCTCCGCTTTCTGCCCCATTCAAGACAAATAGGGTTGGGAGGCAGTTTTGGGCACCACAGTTCAAGAAGGAGATAGACAAGCTGGAACGTGTCTAGAGGAGGGCAATGGAGATGGTGAGGGGTCTGGAGACCAAGTCCTGTGAGGGAAGGCTGAAGGAGCTGGGCATATATTTAGCCTGGACAGGAGACAACTGTGAGGTGATACGATCACCATCTTCAAATACTTGAAGGGCTGTCCTATGGAGGATGGGGCGGAGTTGTTTTCTGTTGCCCCAGAAGGTCAGACCAGAACCAACAGGATGAAATCAAATCAGAAGCGTTTTTGGCTAAAAATTAGGAACTTCCTGACAGAGCGGTTCCTCAGTGGAACAGGCTTCCTCAGGAGGTGGTGGGCTCTCCTTTTTAAGCAGAGGCTAGATGGCCATCTGACAGCAATGCTGATTCTGTGAACTCAGGCAGATCATGAGAAAGGAGGGCAGGAAGGGCTGCCTCGGTTCTTGTGGCCCTTTCTTACACCTCCAAGGAAATGCCAATTGTCACTCTGGGGTCAGGAAGCAATTTTTCTACAGGCCAGTTTGGCCAGGGATCCCAGAAGCTTTTGGTCATCTTCTGGGCATGAAACAGTGGTCACTGCAGGTGTGGAAGGGGAGGTCTTTGTGAATTTCCTGCATTGTGCAGGGGGTTGGACTACATGACCCTGGAGGTCCCTTCCAACTCTATGGTTCTATGGTTTCAGAGGAAGGCTGATGCTGCAACCTGCCTCTGATGCTCGATCTGCTTTTCATTTTCTCCTGGCAATACACATCTGTAGCAACTGTGCAATCTGCAGGAATTCAACAGGCCTGGGTTCTCTTCACTGCCATCCATCGGTGCAGGGAAAAGCTACACAGCCTGAACTTCTGCCACTCTGGAAACTTGTAGTTAAAAGCAAAGAATCCATGCCAGGAAGGGCCACGGCTGCAGTGCCTTCTGTGGCTTGCCAAGTCCTCCGATCAAGTCAGCCCCACCCAGATCTAAGGACCCCCCCTTTCTTCTGCCCCCCTCCCCCGATTCCTTTCTTGGCAAATGTGTTCCTCCTAAACTAAAAGTGAGTCAGGGCAAATTTTAATTCAGGGCTCAAAGAAAATATTTTTGGGGCAGGGCGCGGCCAAACACAGCCTCTTGGCTGTTCTTGCCCTTGTGTGTAGCTACTGTGAAGTAATCCCAGCTGGCTGGTTGGGCAGGAGCCGTTCAAGTCCCTCTGGCAAAGGGCTTGTTGACATTCTGCTGTTGACTGACAGGCAGGCTGCACCGCATTTTCCGCTTCTTGGATTCCACACGGCTTTGTGGGCGGGGAAGTGGCCGGCCACGCCTCTTCTTTTCCAGGCTCCTGTGGCTATGTAGTAATAAGCCCCGAGAAGAGAGATTGTGACAAATCCTGAATTACGAAAGCAGGGGTTGGTTTCATTGTGTAATTCTGGCCAAAGGCTCCCTGCAAGGAGAAGCTGTGTGGCTGAGATTGTTAAACTGAAACGTGATCCTGACAAGATGGAGGTCCTCTGAGTTAATAGAAATGCAGGCGGGGGGGGGGGCGGGGGGGGGCTTCCAATCACTTCTGCCTTGGGTGGGCTTGGGCCGTAGGGTTGCACCATTTCCACAGTGTTGCAGATGGGAAGCTGAGAGTGAGTCACTCGTCTGTGGACCCTAGCAGCAGATCTTCGGAAGTGCCCATCCTCAACTGCTGGCATAGGATTCTTGGACCCTGACCTGGGTGGCCCAGGCTAGCTCAGCCACGCCAGATCTCCGAAACTAAGCAGGGTCAGCCCTGGCTAATATTTGGATGGGAGAGACCACCAAGAAATGCCAGGGTCGTAACATGGAGGCAGGCAACCGCAAACCATTTCTGAACATCTCTTGAACTGAAAACCCTCTGGGGTTGCCATAAATCAGCTGTGACTTGGTTGCCCTGTCTACACACCCCGAGGACTGTTGGAACCGACAGTCTTTCTTCCCTAGACGTGACTTCTGCAAATATATAAGGCACTCCTAGGTTTAAACATGAAGAGCCCTCGTGCTCACCCTGCAAGAGCCCTTTGCCAGTGAGTCAAGGGGAGCGGTTGTCAACTCCTGGGCAGCTGGCCTTGTTTGTCAAGTGCCCGTCCCCTTGGACGCCTGCCATGGAAATTCTGACCTTGCTTGGTTCCCTGGGGCAACCTCCTGTTGTGGGGTGCCTGTAAAACAAGCCCCTGGTTACACACCACCACTCGGGCTGGCTCAGCTCCGTCTCCCAGCCTCCTCCCTGGAGACCTCCTGCAGCGCCTGCAAGGCTTGGGGGGGGGGGGGGGGGGAACCAGGGCTCGACAGAAGCAAGAGTAGCCAGGGGCAACCTCCATGTTCAGAGGCAGTCTACTGACTGCACACGAGATACTGGCAGATGAACTCCAGGGAGAAAGCACGGATGGCTTCAAGAGGGAGTTAGATCAGCATCTGGAGCAGAGGTCCATCAATGGCCCCTTTTAGCCACAAGGTACAGATAGGAGCTCTCGGTCTGGGGCAAGTGATGCCCTGTATTCTTGGTGTTTGGGGGGGGGGGGCAACAGTGGGAGGGCTTCTGGTGTCCTGGCCCCACTGCTGGACCTCCTGAGGGCCCCTGGTGTTTTTGGCCACTGTGTGACACGGAGTGCTGGACTGGATGGGCCACTGGCCTGATCCAACATCGGCTTCTCTCTTATGTTCTGGCAAAAGAAAACCAGAAACTTTGGCCAAATTTTTTGTGAGAGGGAACCGTGCAGGAGTTCAGGAAGGGCACGTGCATGTTGGCGAGGGGAGTGAGTTACGCAGGAGGCCAGAGAGGAGGTCGCTGCCCCCCTCCCCGGTCATCCCAGGGCCAGCCCCAGCTCTCCTCTGCGGGAGCCCCACGTATTTTGTCTCCTTCACCTCTCATGCCCTGCAGGGTTCAGTGCGCGCTGTGGTGTGGCTTTGGGCCCAGCCTTCTATGCCTGCCGGCCTGCCGTGCCGTACCAGCAAGTCCTAAAAAGTTATTCATTAAACAGCTCCCGTATCTGCCCAGAGTTCGGAGCCCTTTTTGCAGGTGCCGTTTGTGACTCGCCCTGCCAGGGATGCTCTAGCTCCCACTTCCCCTCTGGAGGGCAGAGAGAGACACGGCTGGTGGTGCCCTCAGCAGCCTGGCAGAAAGGCTCTCTTCGGGAGAGGGGGGGGAACTCGTTTCTGCAGAAGCGGGTGTGGTTCTCACTTGCTCTGGCTCCGGTGCATCCCCACCCCTCTCTGCAAGGGCTTGCATGCACGCTGGTGCCTGGAGATAAAGACTCAGAGAAGCCAGCGAGGGGAGGTTTGCAGAAGCAGATCTGCAGCGAAAGCCCGGAGAGAGACGAATGCCCCGCCGGGGTGCCTCTGGCTGACCGGGACTGGGCAGGTATGTGGCAACCCTGCCGGCATCCAGGTGCAAGGGAAGAGGGGCCGATGTGAGGGACGGAGCATGATGTTCGTGGACCAGTGGCTGAGAGAATCCCGGCTGGCAGTTGGGAAAGTCCCAGCTTCAGCTTGAAAAGTGAGGCCAGCCACAGCTCTCTCACTGGCAGACCGGGGGCGGGGGGGGGGGGGGGGGAGATTAATTATTCCTGCCTTCTGTGTGCTGCTGATGTGCCTTGACATGTGCTACCTTAATGCTGAGTTTCAGCATGGCTGGGAGCCAACCTCCCCTTCCCCCCAGGGAAATAAGTCCTTGTCCTCGGTTGCTGCAAGGGGTGGTGGAACAGGGCAGAATGACAGGGGAGGAGGGGGCTGTTCTGAAGAACCAGGTGGCAGATGGTCGTGGGGTGAAAAAAGGTGAGGTGGAACGGCCCTGTGGTTCCCCTGCGGCTCGGGGGACTGATGCCTCCCTTCGAAGTCCAGTTTTGGCGGGTGCTCAGGGACTGTGGGTCCCCAGCAGAATCCTACTCACAGGGAAGAACCACACGGAACAATATTTGAGTAGCTGGGGAGGGAGACAAAAACACTGTGGTCAATCACCTGGGCTCTCTCGTTCCCCCCCCCCCCTTGTCCCAAGGAGCTGGAGGGGGTCAGAGGGCTGTGCAGGATGCTCGGCAATGAAAATTTGGGGCTTGAAAGGAGAAGAGATGGGAGACAGATGGCCAAGAATTCCCCCCCCCCTTTTGTGACCCGTCACCAGGCCTGTAGCCAGAATTTTTTTGTTGGGGGGGGGATTTACATTTTTAAGAGGGCAGTTAAATTACAGCTAATTATATTAATTGGAATGCCTGTCTTTGAAGAGGGGGGGCCGGTCTGAGCCTGTTTTTTGCCCTTCCTTTCAAGGGACAGGGCAGTGAGTGGGTCAGTTCCTAGCGGAAAAGCAGCTCGGAGGGCATTTAGTGGCCTTTTGAGTTCCCTTCCACCGGGCAAGAAAGCTTAATAGAAAGGCCCTTAGGAGCTGTGTCCCCTCTAAGCTGAGTGAGTGTGAGCTAGCTCACTGTTTTTTAGCCTCCGGCTCACACACATTTTTGTCTCAGCTCAGGAAGGCTGGCTCCAGAGCAAACTCATTTAAGCAGCAGCCAAATCGCTTGTTCGCAGCTTTAATGCCAGGAGCTCAGAAAGTAGAGTTTTGGCTCACAAGACTCTCCACGGCTGAGAGGGTGCATTGAGTGGCCCCTTCAGCACACCTTCAAACAATCCCCCTTTCTGCCAGCCCAGTCCTGCTGTAGACCACCTAGGAGGTCATGGGGAGTCTTTCCAAAGGCATTCCCAAAAAGCATGTTTCCCAAAGGCGCGTTTCCCAAAAGCATGTTTCCCCAAGGCTCATGGGTATGTTTGTGAAAGACTCGCCATGATCTAGGTGGTCTACAGCAGGACTGGCCCAGCAGAAAGGGGGGTTGCTGGAGACATACTGAAGGTGCCGCTCCTGAGCGCCCTTCTAAGCTGTCTTGCCCCGTGGAAGGGAACTCAAAAGGCAATCAAATCCCCTCTGAGCTGTCTTTTCCCAGGTCTCATGATGCCCCCCCCCCATTCCACAGTGGGAGGGAGAGGGAAGCCCGAGGCCTTGGCCCTCTCACGGCGGAGGGTGGGGTGGTCTCTCCTCAAAAATAAGATTTCTGGCATGGCTATTTGTGGGACGGGGCTTTTAATTGAAGGGGTGGGTCCCAGAATGCCCCACTGTAGCTCTGGCCCTGCCCGTCATCTCTTTATTGCTGCCGGGTGCCCCCAAGGCGACCCCAGCCTCTTGGGGATCTCAGAGTCCCTGCAAGGATGCTGTGTTTCTGCCAATGAAACTGGGCCATTGCCTCCGTCCTAGGAAGCAACAGGAAATGAAAGGATCTCATTAAACATTCAATAACTGCTTAACTGTCAAACTCCAGGCCAAACCGGTCCTTGCCAGTCCGTCCTGGCTTTGGTGAGTCCTGGGCTCTGTTGTGGTGGCCACCCATGTGCTTGGGCCGTTCTCAGCTCAGCACACGGAAAGGTTGCAGGGCAGGGTGGGTGCTTGTGGGGAGATGCAAGGAAGGGGGTGTCTGACGTGAGAAATCCTTTCTCGAAATACCGTATTTGTTTATGACATTTTCAAGCTCTCCTGGACAGAAGACTCAAGGTGGGTTACAAGGTTTTGTAAAAATACAATAAGAACACCAGGGGCAGACAGTGTAACTCAGGTACCAACCATCTGACCGGGCCAGGAATTCTTTTACGGCCTCTGGATGGGGATGCCAGCCTCCAGGTGGGACCTGGGGATCCCCCAGTATTTCGACACATTTCCTGACTAGAGAGATCAGTTCCCCCTGGAGAAAATGGATGCTTTGGAGGGTGAACACCGTGGCATTGTGCCCCACGGAGGTCCCTGCCCTCCCCAGGCTCCAGCCCCAAATCTCCAGGAGTTCCCCAACCTGGATCTGGCAACCCTACCCCCACCCCAACAGTGGTACTGTTGCCGACCTCCAGGTTGTGGCAAGAGATCTCCTAGGATTACAGCTGATCTCCAGGCAATAGAGATCGGCTCACCTGGAGAAAATGGCCGCTTTGGAAGGTGAATTGTATGGTATTATACCCCTTGGAAGTTCCTCTAAGTTGAGTTAGTGTGAGCTAGCTCACAGTTTTTTAACCTCCAGCTCACATTTTTGTCTCGGCTCAGGAAGGATGGCTCCAGAGCAAACTAATTCATGCAGCAGCCAAATTGCTCACTCACAACTTTAATGCCAGCAGCTCACAAAGCAGAACTGTTGTTCACAAGACCCCACGGCTTAGAGGGAGCATTGTTCCTCAGGCTCCACCCCCAAAATCTCCAGGTATTTCCCAACCTGGAGCTGGCAACCCTCCCCCTGGATCCAACAGTAAAACTGTCAGTTCAGCGCACAGTGGGTGCATTCAGACGGCTCTTTTGAGCCGCACCAGACAGGAGTGCCTAGTAGATTTAAAGTGCACATCCAGACCTCAACATCTGGGAATCGTGCTGCTTCCGTGAGTAGCTCGTTGACCCCTGTCGATACTAGTTAAGATACTAGTTAAAGTCCTTTCTAAATGGACTTTCCACCATCAAGTCGTACCTCTAGCGTGCAATCAGCCTAGGGCTGCCAAGTCAGCCTGGGGGGCGGGGGATCCCCCACCCACCCCCAAAGTCGTCCAGCCTGGACGACTTTCCCAGCGTAGTGACGTCACCTGGAAGTGACGTCACCACGTTGGAGACGTTGCCAGGGTGACGCTCTGGCAACGTCTCCAACGTGGTGATGTCACTTCCGGGTGACGTACCGGGTGCGCGCGCTTCGCATGCGCGCCAGGGAGACTTCTGGGCGGCTCCCGGGCAGCGAGGGACTCCCCCCGCCAATCGGTAAATAAGACTTGGCAGCCCTAAATCAGCCCGTAAGGAGGGTCTCCAGACCATCCTGAACGGCCGCCATTTAAAAAACTCTTAGCGATGCGTGCATAACCGCTTAAACATGCGACGTCCGCAGATGGTGAGGCACATAAGCAGATATGCACGAATGCAGATAAGCGCATATGCACATGCACAAACAGGATGTTTTTTAAAAAAGCCGACCACACAGCTTCTTTAGCTGGATGCCATCTAGACAAGCCGCTGCAGAGTCACGTGCGGTAAAGTGATTCACGGGTTGCTGTCTCGTTGTGCAATGCTGGAGTTAAAAGATCTAGATCAAATTACAGCTGGGCCAATGGCGGGATTTGCTGCCCGTCTGAACGCACCCAGTGACATAATTCAGCCTTAGTTGTCAACTCAAACTTGGAAAAATAACGTTGGATGCTTATTAGTAATCTAAAATGTTTATGTGTGCACTGGCCTTTTGCCAAATGAGCTGGGCTACGAAGGGGCACATTTGAATCTTTCCTCTTAAAGAAAAAAAAAGAACAGCCCCCTTTCCAGCCACCTCTTGGTCTACCTAAAGCCCCACAGTTAAATTGCACCGATCTGGCCCACTGGACTCTCCAGGGTTCTGCACCAGTTTGGTGTAGTGGTTAAGTGCGCGGACTCTAATCTGGGAGAACCGGGTTTGATTCCCCACTCCTCCGCTTGCAGCTGCTGGATGACCTTGGGCAAGCCATAGCTCTGGCACAGCTGTTCTCTCAAGGACAGTTGTCTCAGAGCTCTCTCAGCCCCACCTACCTCCCAGGGTGCCTGTTGTGGGGAGGGGGAGGGAGTTTTTAAGCTGCTCTGAGACTCGGAGGGAAGGGTGGGGTATAAATCCTATCTCCTCCTCCTCCTCCTCCTCCTTTTCTTCTTCTTCTTCTTCGCTTCTTTTTCCTTAAGTGATGGGAGCTGTGTGTTATGCACTCATCTGGGAAAGAAGTCTCCAAGTGCTGCCATACAGATTCTGCTCCTTGCAAGGAGGCTTACAGAGGAGGAGAGCTTCCTAGTGGAGGACTGGGCTCCTTGCGAAGCAGTGTGTGTGGCTGGGGGGAGAGAGTTTCTGCCTCGAGCACCAAACTTTTGGCTAGACGGATCCTGCGCTGGGCAGGAGTGAGCCTGCCTTTGGGTGCCTCCCATTCCTACAGCTGCCTTGCCGACACTTGTCCCTGTGCTCCCTTTCTCTCTCCCCCAGAGAACAACCTGCAGCCTCAGCGGTAAGAGATGAGGGAAGGTGCCCCGAGGGGCGTAGAGGAAGGCCAAATCTAAGATAAGGCACAGCGGGGAGACACGGACACCTCCAAGCCACTCAGTTCCTGACCATGCTGAGCCTAAAACTCCCCCGACCCCTCAGGATTAACCAAGTCCCCAAAGTAAGTATGGGATGATGAATATCCAGCTTCTGTGCATAAAAGACCCGGGTGTTAAAAAATTTTACTTCCATCTGTGCTGCTCTGACGGCATTTATTGCATCAGAGCCCCAAATGGAGGGTGGTGGCAGCTGTGTTTTGCTGCCAATCCTCCGGAAAGAAGGGACCGGCGCAGGCAGTCTGCTCCTCTGCTGGGCCACTGGGTCATGCAGAGGAAAGGGAGGTGCTCCTCTCAGTCGGGCACAAGCATTGCACCTGGAGGTTGCAGCCCAGGGAAATGAGTAGGGGAACCTTCCGGAGTCGCCATTCTTCAAGACCGGCTTCAAAGAGGGACTCCAGTGTGAGGCTGCTGAAGGGGAAGCACACTTGAAACTGTGGGGGCTGGGCACAGCTGCTAGTTTTGCAGCAGAAAGTGACAAGTCTCTCCTCAGGTGTGCAGAAGTGGCGCCTGGCACAGGGCTGGCCCACCCCACCTCCCATCTGGGGGCAGGCCTAGTGAGGCCAACAGGGGTGGTGTGTCCAAGGACAGAGCACAGGAGTCCAAGAGTGAAACTAAGGAGCCGAGAGGTCGAGCCCACCGAAAATACAGACCCACTTAAAGTGCACAGAGTGCTTGTTTTTTCAGCTTGTGGCTAAGGAAATATGAAGAAGGAACGCAGAAAATGCAGGCAAGGGCAACCACGCCATTTGCAGAAGTTGCTTTTGAGACACAGAGTAACCTGGCCTGAAAATGAAAGTTTAGTTGGTCACAAGGCTAACACTGGGAAGGCCTGAGAGGTGCAGATCAGCCAGTTTCTTTGCCTTATAGGGAACTAAACCGTTACAAACTTGCCCATCTCAAATGTTAGGACTTTTGTCCAATAATCAAGAAAATTCAGAGTAATGAATCTTGCTTTTCTGGAAAGAAGAGATTGCTTCTTTTGGTTTAAAAGAAGTTTATTACTAAAGGGAAAAGGTAAACGGGATTAGCTACAAATAAACAAAACATGCTTTCTCAGGAGCTGCATTCTGCTGCGTCTTCACACTAAGGGCCTTTTCAGACTGGCCAGTTGCCTCTCACTTCCTCCTCATTTCCCCCTCTGCGACTCCTCCTGAGCAAACCTGCCGTTTTTGCACTATAGCAATCTGCTCCTCTCCCCCCCCCCCCCGAAGTTTTCTGTTCCCATTTGGGTTGCTTTGATGCTCTCTGTGCCCGCCCCTTGCATTTCCCCTCCCCTTCCCTCCCCTTCCTCCCCCCCAGCTCCTCCCTCGTTCACCGCTTTTCCTTTTTTTTTTTTAAACGCATGCGTGGTAACGTTATAACGTCATGGTGGAATGACGACAGTGCATCACCCGCCTTCCTCTTCCCAGAATTCATCAAGTCCCTCCTCAGTATTCAAATTTTCCCGCCGTTCTGGGTTGGTGCAAAACGATTGGCGGGCTACAAGGAGGACCCCCCCCCCCATGGGTGGATTCTCCGATGTGAACTGAAATGTCGTGTGCTTAACCCGATCAAGGCAACATGGCGTCAGCTGGCCTGTGTTAAGAAAAAAAAAATTACATAAATGGTGGTGGTGGTGGCGGCGGCAGCTGAGGAGGAGCAGCATGACACGCAGAGCAGTCTCCCCGCTCCGCAGGAATAGTTATAGCCCTTTGAAAACAGTTCAATCCATTTCTGTGACTTTTCTGCAAAGAAGCGTGCCCAGCCTGCTCTGCAGGGGCTGCCAATAAACAGCAAATTAAACCCCCCCCCCATAGTAGATGTGAACGTGTTTTTAATATATAACGACAACAATTGTGCCGTCTTCCCTTGTTGCATCAAAATTTCATTATGATGTTATAACGTTATAAGGGCCTTTTTTAAAAAAAAAAAAAAAAAAGGAGGGGGGAAGTGTTGCTTCAGGATCGTGGGACCGCACACAGGGAGCGGAAAGGAAGGCAAGTTTCCCCAGCCTGCCTGCCCGCTTGCCGCGGCTTCTCCACGGATTGCTAGAGGAAAGCACCCACCACCAGCTCTGCACGGGCTGTTGCCGGGGAAGCCCAAACAAAGGGCAGCAGTTACCGGGGAGCAAGCACATGGAGCTCTCGGGCCAATGGCGCCCGGCTCCTGCTCCCAAGAAACGGCAAATCCACCTCGCCAACGCAGTCCCTGTGGTGCGATCTTGCCTCCCTGCCTCCTTATTTCGATATAACGTTAGGAGGGCTCGTTTCAAAAAAAAAATTCAAGAAACGCCCACCGCGGGGCGGGCCAGATGGAGGGCGGGCGAGTGGGTGTGTTCTCATCTAGGTTTCTCCAACGGAGTAAACAGGAAACACCGCCAGGAACAGGATTTTCTTGCTCCAGGGATACTTCTGAGCAGTGCGGTGAAACTCCGGAGGAGTTTGTGAGCAGGGAGCAACTGATGTGAAACTGACCAGAAACTCCGGTGCTCACTCCGGTGCTCGCCCCGGAAAAAAGCCAGTGCGAAAACGCCCTAAGACATCCTGATAGAGAGTGAGAGATTGCAATGGAGGATCTCTCCTTCTTCGTGACCCCTGAAAGGAAACACCTGATATCATTGACCAATTAGCAAAACAGTACACCTTCAGCTTTCCCGGGCTCAGAGTTAATTGGCCAGCTGCCAGGTATCACTTCCAGGCTAAATCTAGGTAAACAAACAAGTTGCATAGGTTAACCCTATAATGACTGAATTTTTCAGGCCTTGTGTTACATGCTCATTTCTCCATTATACTAAAAACCCTCCATTCTACTAAAAAAACCAGGCCCCTGGCAACATGCCAAAAGGGGGAAGGGGAGTCGTGCCAATACAATACTGACCTCAGTGATCCCGCAGTGCCTTTGCCAATGCAGGTTGATGCTCACAAAAAGGTTTTGTTCCTCTTTAAGATGCCAGAAAACTCTTTGTTGTGGAGGTGGCTGTTCCGTTGGACTGACCCAGCTGCACTTGTGTAAATGTGACCCACAAGGCTTACCCTGGCGGTCAAAAACTGGCCAGTGCCGGGGGGGACATTTAGTCAAAACACCAGAAAAGCTAGTGACATACATGTGTGGCATTACAGCTGTTGTCTGTCTGGATGCAAAATGTGCCTTTCGGAGGAATGGGGATCTCCTCCGCCCCAGTTTTTGTTTTTGGGGAGTACCGAGAGTGGAACACCCAAGTGCCTCACGATCAGCGCCTGCTGTTGTCGGTTCTTTTTGTAGCCGGGGCAGTGGGGACATCTGGTGGACATTCAGAGAGCAAAGGGGGTCTGGAAACATCTGGCTGGCCGCTTTTTCCCTTGAAAACTCTTAACCAGCTCCAGAGGTGGCATCTCTGTGGTGTTCTGCTCCGCACTTCCCAAATCCCTGTTTAGCTCACCTGTCACCGCATCACGAGAGGATGCACACAGGGAAGACTCGGGTCAGTCCAAGCTGCTCAGGGATTCTTGGCTCTTCTTTTGCAGGTCTTCCGCGAGCAGGGCATCCTGTTTGGGTATCGCCGCCCACGGAGCTCCGCAACGGACTGTGTCTTCAGTGTCTTCCAAATGACCAATGAAACTGTCAATATATGGACCCACTTGCTCCCTTCTGGGTCTGTTGATCAGATATCTCTCCCCCACCTGTCCCCAAAACTTCCTTGCTATTGGCCTTGAGGCCTCCTTGGGCTTTGAGATGTGGGGCTGTGCCACCATTATGCAGGAGGGCTGGGTTGCAGCTGTGTGTGTTGCAGTCCACACAACCTCCTTCTGGGCTTTCCGGGGACCTTCCCCCCCGCCCCCCGCCCCCAGTGTTGGCGCTATCCCCGATCTCTTGAGTCTCTCATTATAATGTGATGCCCAGAAGAGGTGCAGGTAACCTTGCTACAGGGGTAGAGAGGATAACTTTTCTATCACTTGCCCCGCCCCCCAAAACCCTCAGCCCAAAAGTAAAGCATGGAAGGCAGATGAAATGGCGAGGCATTGTGGCAGACAGAGAGAGGGTGAGTACAGGCGTGAGTTATATGAAATGGGGAATGGTTCAAACTCTAATGGAGTTAATACTGCTACTGAGGGCCACGGGACGCACACGTTATGAAGGTCGCCAAATGGAGCGGGTGCATCAACGTGTCCTTTGTCAGAGCTGTGACACTCACAGAATTGCCACCTGCTCATGATCACAGGTGGGCTAAGGAAGCTCACCTGTCAGTATCCTGCCCCCCAACCCAGAAGACTTCACTGGTCCAAAGTCCTCTGCTTGTTATTATTCACTGCAGGGGCGTAGAGTTTGTAAATCCCTGGGGGGGGGCTCTCTCGGGCGCGTGCGCAAAGCACGTGCGCGCGCACGGGACCATGTCCCCGCTGCTCCCCCTCCCCCCCGGCCCCAGGGAGGCAGGCTCGGGGCGCAGGCTCGGGGCGCAGGCTCGGTGGCGGCGGCGGCGGCAGCTGGCTGACCGGGAGCATTCCCTGCTGCTCCTCTTCCCCCCCCCCGGCCCCGGCTCGGGGCACAGGCTTGGCGGCGGTGGTGGCAGCTGGCTGACCGAGAGCATGTCCCTGCCGCTCCTCTTCCCCCCCCCCCCCCGGCCCCAGGGAGGCAGGCTCGGGGCGCAGGCTCGGTGGCGGCAGCGGCGGCAGCCAGCTGGCCGGCTGACTGCCAGCCGCGCGCGCGAAGCGCGGGAGCATGTCTCCGTCGCCTCTCTTCCCCCTCCCCCCCCCCCGCCCCAGGGAGGCAGGAGGGCAGGCTGGGGGTGGGGGGAAGGAGAGGCGGTGACGGCCAGCTGGCCGGCTGACTGGCCACCGGCGGCGGGCGCTCCCTTTTGCCGGGGGTGGCTGAGCCCCCCCCCCGGGAAATTTCGGGGGAGGCTCGAGCCCTCAAGCCCCCCCGTAGTTGACACCCATGATTCACTGGATCAGTGCCATGTCAGGATAACTCAGGCCTGTAGCCAGGATTTTGTGGCTTGTGGGGCAATTTTTTGCCTGCTGGGTCTGAATGTCTCAATGCAGAAAGAAAAGCCATTTAGCCAATAGGAAGCTGTGACCAGGACAGATCTCTAAATTGCAAGCTGTCAACCACTTTAGATGGCAGTTCTCAGTTGCTGCAAGATAATCACTTCTGCCAGCTAAAGCAACAGTTCTGATGACAAGCCGGCAGGTGAGGTGATGACTTCTGTAGTCATGAGAGCTAACACTGAGGCAGAAAAACTCTCTTAAAGGAGACCAGTTTCTTGACACAGAGTTAGAAGGGATCATAGAGGTCACCTACCCCAACCCCCTTGTTCAGTGCGGGAATTAGTCAACTACAGCACCCACTCTGCTTAAAGGAGCACACGTCTTTTTAAAAAATTCTTTAAAATGACTGGAAAAAGGATTTTCAGGAGAAATTCTTGTGGGGCTGTGTCTTTAAGAAAGAGGCAGAGCCCCCCCCCCCCCCCCCAAAGCCCCAGCACAGTTGCAGGTCTGGTATAACTAATAACTTATCCAAATAGCCAAACTTATTTATATGTTTATACCCCAGTTTTCTCCCCACACACACACACAACTGGCACCCAGAGTGGCTTCTATCCACCTTTTCGCTTTCATTCCATCCTCACAACAACCCTGCGAGGCAGGTTACGCTGAGAGACTGGCCTAAGCTCTCCCGGTGAGCTTCCCTGGCAGACTAGGCAATCTGACTGCAGTTCTCCCAGGTCCTAGTCTGAGAGTCTTGACCTTTGCCCCCACCGGCTCTCTTGCTCCCCGTGTTCGCATGGAGAGCAGCCGTCCACGGATGAGGCTGACTTGGCTGTTCTGCGTTCCAGGTACTTCCTATGGAAGCTCTTCGTCTTGCTCTTTGCCTGGGACGTCTGGAATGACCCCTTCACCTGGCCCTTCCTCACTTACATGGCCACGTGCTGCCTCTATCCGCTGGCGTCCACCTTTGCCCACACCTTCAGCACCATGTCCAGCCAAGCCAGGCACATCTGCTATTTCTTCGACTACGGCGCTCTGGCCTTGTACAGCCTAGGTGAGGGGGGCCGGGAGGGGGCTCGGGTGACCTTGAGTGCCTTTCCCTAACCCTGAAGCGGCAAAAGGCCGGGGACGTGTTTTCCCCCAGCAACTGAGATGCAGTTGCCCAAGAGCCACAAACACAGTTTGCATAACGTCTCTCTGACAACATCCAGAAGCATCGTTTCCCGTCCTGCGTGCTCCTTTGAAATTTTGCAGTGAGCGAGCGAAACACACAGTGCTGCGTAAGCACCTCCTTGGCCTTGAAGGGTGTGCCGGTGTCACCTCCTTGGTGTTTATGCACGGCTCCCGACCCTTTTGGAGGGAAAGACACTTCCCTGTAGGAATTGTTATCTTTGGCATCTGAATGTCTGATCTTCCCCTTCCTGTGGCTGGGGTGCCCCATCCCGCTGCCATAGGTGTGGGCTCTTCTGTGGAAGGGCACCTGGGGCGTTTTGCTGGGCAGGAATGCTGGCCTCCACCCGCCACTCAGCCTCCTTTCCAGCATTTCTTTTCTAGGAGAGGAATCCGTTTGGGGTTCCTGCATATTTGCCCAGGGCTGCTTGGCTGTGAATCATGAACATGAAATCGGGGCGGGAGCTCGGGCCACCTGACCAGGGCATACCTTCTGTGTTTCTCCAGGTTCGGCGATCGCTTACGCTGCTTACGTTTTCCCGGAGGAATGGATCGGCAGCACCTTCCACCACTGCTACATCTTCACTGCTGTGCTGAACACCGTTCTGAGCACAAGTTTGTCTTGCTATTCCAGGTATGGTGGCAGGGCCACAGCTAGCCACGGGGGCCCACGGGGCTGGGCCCCCTCCTGAATTTGCAATGCCCCCAAATCTGGGAGAGGGAGAGGTGGAGGCAGCAGGCCAAGCAGGCAGGGCTGAGGTGCAGGTGAGGCCCATCCTCCCTGGGACACACATCCAAACCAGAACCTTCTTGCCCATCGCTGGCCTCCCCTGGAAGGTGCCTGTATGGACCTCAAGTTTGCAGTGCCTGGCTGCTCCGGTGGCCTTTGGCAAAGCAAGCCCATCCCCTCCCCTGGCCTGGCAGCATCCCTCCAACTGAGGCCAGCAAGCAATGCGGCTCCAGGAAGGGGCTAGCCGTGGCCAGGCCACCCCTCCCTGGATAGGTTCCTGGCCCGCCCCTTTTCTCCCTGTGCTGTCAGCCGCGGCGCCTCCCTCCCCTCCCTCCACGAGCTGCAGACTGACGGCAAGCTCCGGCACCACCTTCCCGCCGCTCATCCAGTATGGCTGCTCCAGCCAGCTGCAGGTGGGTGCCTCCCACCCCCGTCCCCTCTCTCCCCCTGTATTTATTTCATGAAAGATTCCTTACAACTCATGGTGACCCCATGGTGGATTTAATCAATTAGTTAATTAATTAAATTAGCCACAGGGCCCCCACGAGAAAGGTCTTGCTATACGGGGGCTTATGGTGGACTTTGTCACTGACAGGCGAAGGGGGCTCTGGGACTTGTGGAAGCAGGTTGGGGAGAACAGTGCAGCAAGAACTGAGCCAATCACACGTGCGCAAGGGCCTCTAACGTGGTGCCCGGGGGCACCGGGGGGGGGCTTTCCTGGCAACCTGCCCAAGTGTTTTTAGAAACTGGGAGGGGCCAGGGGCAGTTTTGCCCAGCAAAGTTTCTGTTTGGCTGCTGGAGATCTGATTGGCTGTGCAGATTTTAACAAATTGCGGCTGTGGCAGTAGCTGCCACCACAGCTGCACTTTGAAGCAATATACTCATTTAAAAAGGCAATCCTGTTAAGCAGCAAACCTGCCTGAAATGTTGGAAAGTGACTATTAGAGTCATGCGTGACCTCGCTCCCTGACTTTTTGCAGTCAACTTGACCTCTTGCGGCAGCCATTTTGTGGCTGTGCCCATCCCCCTGTGTCAGAATCCCAAAGGTGCCTGCAGGCCCCAAAAGGCTGGAAGCCCCTGCATTAGAGAGAGCCCTCCCCGCCCCCCCGCCCCCGAAGTGTGTGGAATTGCTCAGCAGTCATCAGGGGCTGCTTGCTGTGTCAAAACACATCCAGGCACCTGGTGGTTTAGAGTTACACAAGGTGAATAAGAAAGGATCCTTTTTGTGCCTCAAGTGCGGGAAATGAATGGATTTTGGTGAGTAGAGCTGATGTTACTAAGGGGAAAGAATTGGGAGCAACATTTCTGTCGCCTGAACATTGTTTTCAAAGCATCGAGAAGCTCAAACAGACGCACTTTTAAAAAACACCTCGGGCGATTTCGCACTAGGGTCTGCCCTGGGTTTGCCCTCATGCTTGCTCAGGAGCTTCTGGTTGATTTCACACCAGTTGCTCCGGACTCAGGGTTTGATCTGGAGTATCGTGGCACTGCTCCGGAGTTTCCCTGGTGCAAGAAAAACCTGTTTCCCTCCGGAGGAAAAGCCTGAAATGAACACTCCCCTTTACACATCCACTCTCCTGACTTCTGTCTGGCCTGCCCCATGGTATTTTTCTTTTGCATTTACTGGATGTCTGCAACGAACTGGCTCAGCCCACCCTGGATTGCAGCGGCATCCACACGCCCTCTTCTGGCAGCGCGTCCAGGCATATGTGCATAGTCCAGAGCAGGCTGCAGGCATCGAACACGGAAGCCACATTCTGATTAAGTCGGTGACTGTGGCTGGCTGCAGGGTGAACCGCTGGGACCACAAGTTTATCTTGTTCCGTTGCCCGGCAGTAGAGAGCAAAGCAGACCATGCCCTGTTTTACTAGCTCCTTGCAAGCTGCTTCCAGCCAAGAGGGAAGAGGAGGCCTATTTTAATAAGTAAATTAATAAATGACCAGAGTAAAAGGTCATCAGCAGCTCCGTGAGGCTGTCATCTTCCTTTCCTGGGAAAGATTTCAGAGGGGAGCTGCGTTGGTCTGCAGGAGAAAAGTGTGATTCAAATCCGGGAGCATCTTAAGAGACCCACAAGGTTGCCAGGGGGTGAGCTTTTGAGAGTCAAAGCACCCTTCATCAGATGCTAGTAGGAACAGGGGTCTTGGCGTCTTCATATCCCAGTCTGAAGGTGTGTGGGGTGTTGCAAGGGAAGAACTCTGCCCTCAGGGAAGAACTCTGGTGGGAGTGGGGGTACATAAAGGGGGTAATTTAACTGACAATGCGCTAATTATCCAGTCGAATTTTGCTCCATGGCACAAATCCGTTAAAAAGACCATCTTAGAGCCCCTTACCTGGTTGACATAACAGCATATAGTCTTAGAACGGCATTTACTTCATTGCGCTTCCAAACAATGCCAGCTGAGCTACTCATTGGACGATATTCCAAAAAAACCAACCAAACAATGCATTTGTATTATGTGGAAGTTTGGTAGAAGACCTTCTCCACTGTGTCTTGGCCTGTCCTTTGTATTTGGGGCCCAGGCCCAAAATTCCTGGCTAGGATCCTGACTCCTCTACATCTATATACTAATAGCCAAGTTGCCCCCTCTGTGCGGATATCTAAATCCACGCAGAGGGAGCACTGGGGGGGGGGGCAGGGAGATTTTTCTGCACATGTGGGGAACTCTCCACGTGTGCAGAAAAATCTAAAAAGTTTTAAAACTTTCGGAGGAATATTTAAATCCCCCCCAAAAGTGAAAGCGTGTTCCCTGTGCATGTGCAGGAAATGCTCTGGGAACTGCGGCGGCCTGCTGGTTGGGAGGCGTCCAAGCTTTGCCGTGGGTGCCATGGGTGGGTGGGAGGGAGAAGCAGTGGGCCCGGCGAGAGGTGATGAGGCCTCATCGGTGCCTGTGGGGCTGTGGAAGGGAGAAGTGGCGGGCCCGGAGAGAGCCGATGAGGTCTTGCTGGTGCCCGTGGGGAGGGGGAGAAGACTCTTCACATGGAGCTCTCCCACCCCCACGAGTATCGTGGGTCCCTGCCTCTTGTTTTCTTTCTGATTCTGACTAATTAGCTTACATGTTATCTTATGAGGATCCCTCTGTCTCCTACAAGAAGGCGCTTTTTGCCTTGGCCGCTAAGGACATTAAAGCAAATGTGGTTTCCAGTAAAGTTTCTAATAGAACTGAATTGTAATTTTTGGGTTTGACTGAGAATTGAGAGATTTTAAGGATGCCTGTAAGTTTAGAATTTTAAAATCCTTCAGCTTTAAATATGTCTTAACTTGTAAAGGCCAATGGCCATATAAAATAAAATCTTACCGCTACTAAAAAAAACCCCTGAAGTGTTCAAAGTATGAGCTTTCAAGAGTCAAAACTCGAAAGCTGATGAAGGGAGCTTCTTGAGCTAGCTCACGGTTTTTTTAGACTTCACACATTTTTGTCTTGGCTCGGGAAGGAAGGCTCCAGAGCAAACTAATTTATGCAGCAGCCCAATCGCTCGCTCACAACTTTAATGCCAGCAGCTCACAAAGTAGAATTTTTGCTCACAAGACTCCACAGCTTAGAGGGTCCATTGGCAGTGACTCACGAAAGCTCCTCCCCTGCCACAACTTTTGTTCATCAATAAGGGGCTCCTGGACCCTTACCCTTTTCTACTGCTGCAGACAGACTAACACAGCGACCCATCTTGATCTAGTTTCAGAACATTTATTCTTGTTCTAGGTGTTCTGATTGGCTACTCCTTCTCTGATCCTCCTGGACTGTATACACTTACCTCAAATGTGCAAGGATTTCAGAACTGTCTCAGCAAAGAGGTGAAGCTTTGGTGCAGTTTAAGTAGGGGCCGGGTCAAACCTAGACAGAGTGGGTGTGGGTCTCAGTTAAAGGGCGGGGTGCCAAGGCACTGCTCTGAACAGGCACAGGCTCACCTTGGCATTCTGGCCCCAGCTTAACAGTGTGCGACCAACACGGGACAAATGCTGTCACTGGTAATTCGTCCATTTCCATCTGTTTTGTATATTTCAGCTGAACGGTCAGGAACCCACAGGAGCAGAATAGGCTTGGTGCTCTGAATCCAGATCAATCGAACCGCTTCCCCTCCTGCAGTAGCCACTCACTTCTGGCATCAGCCGTCAGGCATCCTGCGAGCAAAAATCTTGTTCTTTGTCAGTTCACTGGGATTTATTATTTTCTAAATTCAGGTTCACTGAAGCAGAGTGGCCCAAGTTCACCAAAGTGATCCGCACTGTCGCCTTTGCATATCCTTACGTCTTTGACAGTCTGCCACTCTTCTATCGGGTATGGACTAAGAATGATTACATGATTTCGCTCCTATTTTTGTTATTCTTGAAGGGGCTGCTGGATGCGTGCTCTTTGCTGCTGCTACAGCGAGTGCGCTGGCTCCCTGCATCCGTCTGTTCCTAGCAACGACATTGTTTTCTTTTCCACAGCTTTACTTGTGCGCTGTGAGGGGCTGCTCGGAGACTGTCATCCCCACCCACTACAGCCATGTCATCTTTGCCTTCCTCACCTGCTTCATTTATGCTACTCATCTGCCAGAGCGACTGGTGCCGGGACTCTTCGACTACTTTGGTGAGAACAAAGAACAGGATATGGTTCCACATGCAAGCGCCACTGAGACCAGTGCACGTAGCCCGGTGTTTGGGTCTCTTTCATTGGGAGCGGTTTGGACAAGGGTTCTGTCCCGTGGGAATAACCAAATGACACTCATGAGGGGTGTGAAATAGTGCTGGACGCTGCATCTGTGGGTTGCCCTTTACTGGGCTTTTGTTGCAACTGGTAGATTTTATTGTATTTAATATTTTGTGAGATGCCTCGGCTGCTGTTGGGGAGAAGGAAGGTAAATAAATAAATCCTGTGATGCTGAAGAAAAACAAATAAATCGCAAGATATTATAGTCCCACTCTACTTTTCTACAGTCAGAGTTGTGCAGCAGCAGTGGAACCAGCTGCCGAGGGAGGTGGAGAGCTCCCCCCCCTCGCTGGCAGTCTTCAAGCAGCAGCTGGACCAACACTTGTCAGGGGTGCTCTAGGCTGACCCTGCACTGAGCAGGGGGTTGGACTAGATGGCCTGTATAGCCCCTTCCAACTCTGTGATTCTATGAAGCTGGGCAGCTTATTTGGGTATAAGAGAAACAGAAGGAAAGTTTCTTATTTTGCCTATAGTCTTTAAGGTACCCAGAGACTGCAAACGCACAGTTGGTAAACCTTTTATACTCAATTCTATTTCGAGATAGAAATAGCTTGAAATATTAAAAAGATGGCTTAGCCATGGGTATACCTAACATGAGATGTATGCAACTATGCAACAAAGAATGAAGATCAAGTAAATGAATCTGCAAGCTTTTTCACACTTTTGTTTCTTTCAGCAATTTTAACCATTGCATTTCTAAAACATCGCTGCATTCCTAAGGGCCAGGAACTCAGTATTCATTTTTAAATAAAAACTGTTTATGCTATATAGTTTGCACCATATCTTTAAAGAGTTGTTGACCTCTTCTTTACATGTCCCGGGGCAATAGTCTCCAGGAACTCACTCTCTGTCCAAGCCAAGACCACAGATGCAAGAGTGATGGAACAGCACGTTCCAGCTCACTTCAGTTCCAAATGGCTGGGATGGAATATCCCGCAGCTGAATGTTTCCCAAGAGTCCAAAGGCCACCTGCTGAATGTTGTGGCTTCTCTCTCTCTCTCTTCCAGGGCACAGCCACCAGCTTTTCCACATCTGTGGGATTATAGGGACACACTTCCAAATGGAATCGCTCCTTATAGACATGACAAACCGTCGCGACCGGCTGCTGGCTTTTTCACCAGCTCCTTCCTTCTCTCAGACCGTGGGCCCCATGGGGGCTTCCCTCACCATCAGTCTCCTCATCATTGCTGCTTTCTCGACCACACTCTATTCGGTGCCAAAGTTCTCCAGGAGAGAAAAACACACAGACTAATTTTCTTCTTTTTTTAAAAACCCACCAATGCCTTTGTTAACATGTATAGAGGTTATCAGGTGCTACTAATTACCCTGCGATGAAGGTGTTGAAACTATTCTTTGCAAAATGTCTGAATCAAGGGATTTTTATTAATGAGATTTTATACTGAAATTTTTCTATCGCTTGAAGCAAGGCACAAATGGAGAAGCGGCTTTTTAAACACCTGTGTAGGGTTTGACCTTTTATAATGCCTTAAGAATTGCTAACCAGAGAGCCCTCCAAAGAAATCCGAGGACTGACCATTGCAGCAGCTTTAACTATTCTACAAGTGGCCATTGATCAAGAGGAGCCAGTTTCTGCTGGCAAAGAATAAAGCCCGGCCCATACCAAAGAGGTCCCAGGACCCCCTCAACTATCTCCACTCCGTTTTCTATGCTTGGGAAGACATGATGCTGCCAAGCATACTTGTATGTAACATATCTATAGCTTCATAATAATTGATATGGTTTTCTAATACACAACCGTGCAATGAAATGTTATCCAGCTTCTTGTAAATTGTTTGTATTAGCTCATATTTTTGTAAACAGCCTCTGCTGAGGCATTGCACAGTCACTTTTCAGTAACAATGCAAAAATAAAGTCCATTTTGGGATAAATAGTGGTCTTGGAAAGATGCATTTTTTGCAGAGAGAGAGATGGCTCAATGTGCTGTTTACGGATCTCCCATCACAATAACCCTACGAAGTAGGCTAGGCAGAGATCCGAGTTCCTTCCTTATGTTCAATTTATATCCCACCCTCCCCACAAGCAGGCTCAGGGTGGGTTACAGGTCACATAAGGCGTGACAGTAAAACAGTAAATTATCACACAAGTTAAAAGTTTAAAATTCAAGAAATGCTAAGATCAGCATAAGACACTGCCTTGGTAGTGATGCTATGATGTACTTCTTCCGGGCAGTGTCGGTGACGTTGGCTGCTGGACACAGGCCAGGGCTACTGGTAGGGGGTGCCAAGAGACGGAAAAATTTGGGTCCAGCCACCTCAACTAAAAGCCCGGTGGAACAACTCCATCTTACAGGCCCACTTAATTGCAATAGACCCTGCAGGGTCCTGATCTCAATTGGTAGTTTGTTTCACCAGGATGGGGCCCGGGATGAAAAGGCCCTGGCCCTAATTTTAGTCTAGTCAGACCTCCTTTGGACCAGGGACAACCAGGAGGTGGTTCATTGAGCGCAAGACTCTGTGGGGCACATATGGGGAGAGACGGTTCCTGAGATTTGCAGGTCCCTGGCCCTATAGGGCTTTGAAAGTCAGCACTAACACCTTGACCTGGCTGAATGCGAGCCCACACAGGCACCTGGTGTTTTTGGCCACTGTGTGACACAGTGTTGGACTGGGTGGGCCACTGGCCTGATCCAACACTGGCTTCTCTTATGGTCTTATGTTCTTAGGCATCACTGTCAGCACCTGTGTTGCCACGTTCTGCACCAGCTGCAGTTCCTGGGTCAGGAAGGAAAGAAGGAAGGAAGGAATAGGGATACAGAGTTTTATTTTATTTTTCTAAAAAATTATTATTATTTTCAGAAAAAGAGACAAGACATACCTTACAAAGAAAAACATAAAAGACATCTGCACCAAAGAATGGAGCATATACTTTGAGCTATAGGTAAATTTAAGTCTATATGATTGAATCGGATTCTTATCCACCTATAGAAGTTATTTGTATCACTTACAGTACATTCATTAAGTTTAATGTTTATTTGATAAATTTCCAAGATAAATTTCAATCCATTTATATAGTCTCGACCAGTTGTTTAAAAATGTTTCATTGTCTCTTAATTGTCAGGTCAATTTATCCATTTCTGCAGCTTCTAAAAGTTTATATATTGTTTCTTCTTTTGTTGGTGTTTCTTCCAGTATTTGGCATATAAGATTCTGGCAGTCATTACAACATGTATGATCAAATATATATCTTTTTTCTTAAAATTCTGTGGTACAATATTTAATAAAAAAAGTTCTGGTATAAATGGAACATCCATGTCTAGTATTTTCTGTAATATCTCATGTATCCATTTCCAATATGTTTTAGCAATCTTACAAGTCCATATGATATGATAAAATGAACCTGTTTTTTATTTACATTTCCAGCATATTAGGGTACCATTTAGCTAAATTTTCTGGAGTCATATACCATCTATAAAACATTTTATATATATTCTCCTTATAAGGAACCACTTTAGTAAATTTCAAGCTTACTTCTCAGACCTTAGACCA
This sequence comes from Lepidodactylus listeri, assembly GCA_029233225.1. Taxonomy (NCBI): domain Eukaryota; kingdom Metazoa; phylum Chordata; class Lepidosauria; order Squamata; family Gekkonidae; genus Lepidodactylus; species Lepidodactylus listeri. Next base: position 3,194,377 of record JARCFY010000021.1, on the reverse strand, counting down.
TTGGTCTACTGTAGTTGGATGTTATGACCTAAATTTTGTGCCCATTTAACCATCAAGTCTTTTACAATTTCGTCTTGTATTTTCATATCTAACAAGATGTTATTAAAAGGCTTTATAAGTTTCCCTTCTACACAAGACAAAATTTTGTCCAAATCTATAGGCGTATCATAGAATCCTGTAACCTGATCTTTTATATATCTAGAATCTAATTGGGCCCTTTCCCACCAGTTCAAATGAATGTTTCTTTCCTTAAGATTGTCTTGCCACAGTATTTTATTTTGGTGGGATAGTTTTAAAAAGATTTTAAATATTTTTAGACATTTACACATATTTTTCAGAAAAACATCTACCAATATATATATATTTGTCCATAAATTTCCCCATTGTTGAAATGATATCTCTACTCTGAAATTCTGAAGCCATCTCAGCAGAAATGTTTTAACTTGTTGTTTCTGTATTATATGAGAACAAAAGTTTACAGATTTGTCCCAAGAAAGAATTTTTGTTACATCTGCTATCCTTTAAGGACTGCCTGCTCCCAGATGAACCTATCAAACCACCACAGTCATCTTTGGAGGTCCTGCTGTAGGTGCCCCCCCCCCCTCATTTGAGGTGAGACAGGTGGGGCACCCAAGAAAGAGCCTTTTTGGTCATGGCACTGAAATGGTGGAATTCCCTTGCCAGGGAGTTTTGTTTGTCCCCCTGAAATGTACTGGAGTCTGGAGGCCGGTGGAGTGAGTTTCAGCATGATCAAGTTTATTGTAGGTCAGGAACAAGCATGCCTGAGGTGGCCCTGGGGGTCAGCTTATATGCACAGAAAAGCCTCGCCCCTACTGCGGGATAGGTTAATCTTCCCACCAGAGATTACAATGGTTCATTTGAATATGCTAAGCCCCTGATAGGTGGATCTTTAGGAGCCTGGGTGCTATTGTTCTTTTTACCTTTTCCAGGCCATGCGGTCAGACCACATGGCCGGCGCCATTACATGTTTGGTCACATCAAAGAATCATACAAGGGTCAGACCGCATGCCTGGCGCCATTACATGTTTGGTCACATCAAAGAATCATACAAGGGTACCCATAGAGAATCACAGCCTGGTTGTCTGTGGAATTGCACTCAGGACATAACACCCCCACTATCATTGGCTTTCACAAGTGAGTGAAAATTTCTATTTTGTTTAGTGTTCTCTCATAGACCCTCCTTCGGGTTCAAGTGTATGTGTCTATGTGTTTGTGTTTTGTTAAATAGTGTTTGTTGTTTTATAGACAGGCATTTAAAATTTGTTTTAATGTTTTTTGACCCTGTACTGAGTGAAAAGATGGCATTAAAATGTTTTAAATCAATTATGCCAAAGTTGGAAGTGGCTGACCACGTTCGACCACGGAGCTCTTCCCTCATGCTATGCAACCAACAGGACCATGAACGTAATCAGTTTTACCATCCATAGTTCCCTGAAACATGCAAAGAGGTGTCTTCCCCACTGACTGGTACAGCCATTTGTTTCTGCAGCGTTGTTGTTGGCACTCTTTCGGGAACTGCCAGCCCTGGCCCTCCAGCCCTGCCCCGTCACAGGCCAGCTGCATCTCCTGTCCTCCTGCTTCCTCTCTGCGGGCCCTCCTCTGGCTTCCAGTCCTCCAGCCCAAACACTCTGGGCCCCTTCTGGCCAGGACCAAAGATGGGGCTGGGGGCAAAGGGGAGCCGGGATGGGGGATGGGTTGCTGCCCCAACAACGCTTGGCAGAGAAAGAGGGAGAGGGAGCTCCGTAGTGTCTCATTCACCAGTGGCTCCTTGACAATGTATACAGTTGCCAGCTCCAGGTTCAGATACCTGGAGATTTTGGGGGTGGAGACCAATGCTCCCTCTAAGCTGTGGAGTCTTGTGAGCAGAAATTCCACTTTGTGAGCTGCAGGCATTAAAGTTGTGGGCGAGCGATTTGGCTGCTGCATGAAAGTTTGCTCTGGAGCCATGCTCCCTCTCAAGAGACCTGTGCGGTGGTCTGGTACTCCCATCTCTTTCAGGATTTGCCATAGTTTGTTGTGATCCACACAATCAAAGGCTTTAGCATAGTCAATGAAGCAGAAGTAGATGTTTTTCTGGTACTCTCTTGCTTTCTCCATAATCTGGCAAATGTTGGAAATTGGTCTCTCGTTCCTCTACAACAAATGCTCCCTCTAAGCTGTGGAGTCCTGTGAGCAAAAATTCTACTTTTGTGAGCTCCTGGCATTAAAGTTGTGAGTGAGCGATTTGGCTGCTGCATAAACTAGTTCGCTCTGGAGCCATCCTTCCTGAGCTAGGATGAAAATGTGTGAGCTGGAAGCTAGAAAACTGTGAACTGGCTCACACTAACCCAGCTGAGAGGGTGGCGCCTGAGGAGGGCGGGGTTGGGGGCCCAGGGCCAGAGAGACCAAGTGCCAAAGCGGCCATTTCTCCAGGGGAATGGACCTCTGTCCCCTGGAGACCAGCGGCAATAGTGGGGATCTCCAGCCACCACCTGGGGTTTGGCATAGGGTTGCCAGCCTCCAGGTGTGGCCTGGGGATCTCCCGCTTTTACAACTGATCTCCAGCTGACAGAAATCAGCTCCCCTGGAGAAAATGGCTGCTTTGATGGGTGGACTCTGTGGCATTGGACCACGCTGAGGCCCCTCCCCTCCCCAAACCCCGCCTTCTCCTGGCTCCACTCCCAAAGTCTCCAGGTATTTTCCAACCCGGACTTGGCAACCCTAATGACATAAGTGCGCGGGGGGGGGGGGGGGGAGGGAAGCAGCAGCAGCAGCCGCCGCCGCCGATCTCCCACGAGTCCGGAAGCGTGGCAGGGGAGAGCCGCAGCCGCCCGGGAGCCCAGACCCCAGCCAGGGGGTGCCCAGCCCGAGGAGACCCCCGCCCCATTCGGAGCTCCGATCCACGCGGTCCACGTGCAGGCCCCTCTCTGGCAGGGTTGCCGTGACTACAGGACGACGCGCCCCCGCCCTTCTCTTCCCACCCCCGGCGCGCGCTGATGACGTCCCCACTGAGGGAGCCCCGCGCGCTCCATCCTGATTGGTCGGATTTGAATCCTGTCGGGCCGCGCGGGGGGTGCCGGGAAGCGGGAGGGAACGTTCAAACCGACTCGCTTCAGCTCCGAGGCGCCCGGCGGGACACTCCCGGAGCCAGGCCAGGATGAAGGCGGCGGCGTGAGTGGCGGGCTCTTTCCCTCTCGGGCGCGGTCGCCGGTCGAGGGCGGCGGGGTCCAGCTTGGCGGCCGCTGGCGAGCCCCGGGGCTGAGACCTCTCCGCCCTCCTCCTCCTCCTCCCCCTGGGCGGCGAGGGGGGCCTTCGTCCCACCCGGGATGGGGGCGAAGGGGTGCCGCCCGAGGGGCTTGCCAACCTCCAGGTGGGGCCGGGAGGTCCCCCGGAACCAGTGTTCCCTCTAAGACGAGGCAGTGTGAGCCAGCTCCCAGTCCTCTAGCCTCCGGCTCGCTCATTTTCGTCTCAGCTCAGGAGGGCTGGGGCTCCAGAGCCGACTCATTTAAGCGGGAGCCAACTCGCCCGCTCACGACTCCAAGGCCAGGAGCTCAGAAAGGAGAATCTCTGCAGACAGGGCTGAGAGGGAGCCTTGCCCGGAACCCCAGCTGCGGAGACCAGTTCCCCTGGAGGAAATGGCCGCTTGGGAGAGCGGGCTGCCTGGCACAGTGCCTTGCTTGGGCCTCTTCCCCTCCCTGCCCCCTGCAAGCTGCACCCCCTCCCCCCCCCAAAAAAAAAATCTGCAGGGATTTAAGAACATAAGAGGGAAGCCAATGGTTGCATCGGGCCAATGGGCCATCCAGTCCAACTCACTTGTGTCACGCAGTGGCCCAAAAGAATAGCCTGGAGATGGCAGCCATAATTGAGTTGGGGCTTTAATGCTGGACTTCAGTAGTTTTGGGTTTTTTTGAAAATGGTGTTTTATGCTGTGAGCTGCCTAGGCCAAGTTCCCTAGAGAGGCCGCATTTAGAAAGATGAACACAGGGAGGGGGGCTCTGGAAAATCTTTGGGGAAAAGGAGAGGCCTGCCAGTAGTGCTTGGCCATGGCTTTGTTTACTTGGGGGACCTGGGTTCATATATCCTCTTTCTGACACACGGGACCCTGCTGGGTGGCCTCAGCCTAGCCCGCCTCACAGGGTTCCTGTGAGGATTAAAGTGGACAAGAACTACATGAGCTACTTTGGGTCTCGGGGGGAGGGGATGGAGTATAAATGAAGTAACCAGATGTAGTCATTAAAATAGCACTGTCCTGCCTTTCCTTCCTTCAAGTAAGTATATGAAATGTGATCAGATCACTCCCATCAAAACTTTAGTTGCTGCTGGTCTAAAACCAATAAAATTGTCACCCTGGATCTGCAGCTGCCTGTTAATGCAAATTAAATAAAAATGTTCTGCAGAGGAGGGTTAGGCATTAGAGGGTGTTGCTCCAGTTCTCCATTCTCAAGATAAGTCACTGCAGTCTTGACTGTGCTGTGGGAGGAGATGGTAAGGAGAAGCTGGCATGCTCCATGTGGTGGGCATACCACGGAAGGCAGCTCTTCATGTATGTGGAGTGCAGGCCACATAATTTGTTATGGCAATCCTTGGGGCTCCAAGTGTCTCCCAGAGAAAGTTTTACAAGCTGGGAAGGGCAACGATCCACAATGCAGGTGGTGGGCCCTCACAAGAACCTTCTCAGCAGCTGTCCGCAAAACCAGTGGCAGCCTGACAAGACAGTGCTGTCAACACCTGCTTCCTCAACTGCTCTTAATCTCCAGGCAGATTTTTGTCTGCAAAGGATCTCGCCGTTCCCCTATCTGTAGCTGATTCTGTTCTAGGAGTCGTTGAGCTTCATGCTGTCTTAAATACGTTACCCAGGTGAAGTTCAGGAGATGCAGTGGTTGTTTCTACCGCTCCCACTTCATAGGCCCTGCAATGAGCTCTATGGCAGGCCTTGTCTGATTCAACCCACGTCCTACCCCAAAGCATGGTAGACATGTTTCCAGATTCATTAATTCCCTCTGCTCCTTAGAATGTTTGGGAAACATGGCCGTATTGGAAAGAGTGAAGGGATCCTGAAGAGCAGCTCTGCGCTTTTTCCTGTCTCTTGTGCTGTGCCTGTATCAGGGCTTCTGCCCAGTCAGTACTCAAGCCCTCAGAACACCAAGAGCATTTGGGAAGACAGTTGAATCCATTGGCTGGTTCTAGTTTGGTCTCTGACCTTGTGGAACGGAGGAGATACAACCAGCAGTCCCTCTATTAGATAGTGTTCTGACCACAATGATGGCCTTAATCTGCACACACATATCCCCCCCCCCCCCCAGTACACTAGATCCCTGGAAGTTTGCTCTGTTTTTTTAAAAATAGATGACTCAGCATATGACCATTTTCATGTACTTAGCACATAATGAGCTGGGAGAGTCCCACAGTCTCCATGGCAAGCAAATAGTCCTGAACTTGGCCTCTCTGTGGATACTGAAGTCTCCCAGAACAATAATCTTTGGGATTCTCAACACCAAGCCAGACACAGAAACCTAGAGCTGGAAGGGACACCCTCAGGGTTATCTAGTCCAACCCCCCTGAACATTACAGGAAATTCACAGCCCCACCCCAGTGACCCCTGCTCTATGCCCAGAAGCATATCAAGTGTGCTAGCTCAGTCAGGGTATATGCAGGTTGGCTAGGTAGATGGTGAAGCAGCAGCAGCCCTTAATTTGTCTCTGGTGCCCAACACAAATATGTGCCATCGATGTCAGCCACTGTGCTGGAAACTGGTGAAGGAGAGAGACTGGCAGAGAATAATTGGTTGGTGGGATGTCCGTGTTCAGAGGCAGTGTGCTTCTGAGTACCAGTAATGGGAAGCAGCTATATGGGGAGGCTTGGGCCTCTTTGCCCCAGTTGTGCAGCATCTGGTTAGCTATTAGAGGAGCTGGCTGAAGTGGACCCTTGGTCTGCTCCAGCAGGACTCCTCTTATGTCCTTAACCTTTGGGGAGGGTAGTATGTAAGATGCTATTTATGTTCTTAAACAGAACACACTTCATTACTGTACAGCCTACATGAACGGCTGTCAACTGTAATGGTGGCCCACAGGGAAGTCTGAGGTTTAGCTGTTCTGGACTCTTCTCTCCTTTGTTTTGCACTGATTTCAGAGCAGGCATGTGTTGCGTAATCTGTGTCTGTGCCTTCGTTCTTTATTCCCAGTAGAATTAAGACCCCCAGAAGGAACGTGCTGAAGAAAGTATCTGGCAACAGTCAGAAGGACCCTGTTGGGGTAAGTGGGTGCAGGACTGACTTTGTTGCTCTGTCTCTCTCTCCCCGTTGATATTAGCCCATTGGACAGAAGGACAGGCTTAAAATGTTTTACACTACGTGTCTTCCTTCATACATGGCAGTAGTTCTCTTACAGCAATCACAAGCAGAGCTTGATAAGTAAGTTGCAGTCTCCAAAAAGACCCTCTCCTTGTCCTGCGACTGTGAAAACATCAGCTGGATTTCCGTTGGTCTTTCCAGCCTCTGAGGCAAAACAGAGTGGTTTGATGTCATATCCTGCTTTTTGGCCCTAAGGTTTTCAGATCAATTTATGAAGCAAAAGTGTTTCTCCTTCCTGTTGTCCCAGCTCCTGTGAACTGGAGACACCTGGAATTGAATGTGCCTCCCCCGCCCTCTGTTCCTTCTGTAGGGTAAAAATGTATTGGAATCATACTGGTCAGCAGTGACTCTTGGCTGGCCTGGCTGATCTTCTGATGCTGTTGGGTGTCCCTCAGTCAGGTTACAGCTGGACATCTTGCTGATGATATAGATGGTTTGTTTAGTCTAATGTCAGCCTCAAGGCTTAGCAAAACCTGAAGGCTTTAAACACTTGGATAAAAAACTAAATTTGTAATGCCTTATTTTCTAGCTTAATAAGGCGCACTTGCCTGACAAAAAATATCCTCTTAAATCAGAGTTCCTTTTCTGGGAGCTTCCAATAGCTTTCTGACTGATACCTGAGCCCTGAACACAGCTGGAAGCTAACCCCACTTCTTTTATTTGAATGGGAGGAAATATTCTTCTCCTCACATGAGGCTATAAATGTATAACTCTGGCTTGGCTTTCTGAGCACGATGGTTTTGTCACCGGATAGTTATCCTGTATCCTTTCAAGGTCTGAAATACTTACTTTGTGAAAATTATTCTCACCTGTCAAGTAATCCATGGATGAGGCAACTTTATTTACAGTAGAGCAATGCTTATAAGCGAGATCTGTATTTAATCAAGTCAAGTCAGCCTTTATTGGCATTAATTAGAAAAGCAATTTCTGCATGTTAAAACCCGTTATAAACACATATATAAATATTCTAAAAGAACCTTTGGCGCAACTTTAAGACCAGACAAAGAAACTTGGCCACCTTCTCCGTGGTGTCCGGAATGGAATCTCTTAGAAGTCTATGTACCTTGAGTGCACCAGAACAAGCACCCATACTAGTTAACAGAGAATGTAAATGTGTGCTCCTTAGATCTACATACAAGTCACAGTGCAAAAGAACATGAGTAATTGATTCCACACAGCTCTTTCTGCATGGCAATAACTGGCCAAATGCGAAACCTTGTTGAATCTGCCATATAAGATGGCTGATGGCATAGCATTGCATCTGGCTAGGGTAAACGCTCTACGTTGCTGGGGTACCTGCAGAGATGTTAGGTATGAAGCTATCGGCCCTATTGGAAGGGGAATCTCAAAATTCAGAGGGGAGCAAGTTCTATTAGCTATGCTGTATAAATTTTGTCGCTCCGAATCTAACAGCCTGGTTTTAATTTGATGAAATGCGGCAGCAAAAGGCATCACGGACAGGGATTCCAAAGAAAAACCCAGTTCATTGATTTTCCCTTCAATGTACGCTGACCAATTAGAAAGGTTAAGCTCGGGGAGCATATGGTCTATAAGGCTCCCCTGTTCAAAGTTATAATGGAGGTGGAGCCAATATTTGAGAGTTAAAAGCCACGCCAAAGTCTCCATCCGAGATGAACCAGTTTCCAAGTATATAACAGCGTTTGGTACACAATTTGGTAGGGCCACAATTTTCCGCAAAAATTTGGATTGAACACGTTCAATGACGAGGTCGAAGGCTCTAATCCAAATTGGGATACCATACAATAGCTGGGAGCTAACTTTGGACCTGAAGATTTTAATTGCGGCTGGCACACATTGGTTGCCCCTGCAGTAAAAGAACCGAGCTATGGCCGATGCACTAGCACTGGCAACCTTCGCCACACATTTACGATGAGTAGACCCCCTAGCGTTATATTGAAAATACATGCCTAGGTATTTATAGTCTTTAACTTGTTATATCGTTTTACCATTCATGGACCAATGGTATAATCTCCATTTTTTGGAGAACACCAGGATTTTGGACTTATCATAGTTAAGCTGAAGCTTGTGGTTAGTAAAAAAGGCAATACAGCGGGACAGCAACCGTCTCAGACCAACTTGGGTGTGAGATAACAACACAGTGTCATCGGCATAGAGTAATAGGGGAACATGTATTTTTCCCAGTTTAGGACTATGACAGTCAGGGTCAGAGAGCTGGCCTGCAAGGTCGTTAAGAAAAATATTGAATAAAAAAAGGGCTAAGATACAACCCTGTTTAACACCCTTATTTGTGGCAATCTTAGATGTCAAGTTGCCTAATGGTGAGCATTTAATCTGGCATGTATTGAGCGTATAAAGTTGTTTAATGAGAAAAAGGAGTCTCTTATCCATGTTTAGCTGGTTCAATTTGGCCCAAAGAAGGTCCCTGTCCACTGAATCAAAAGCTCCCTTCAGATCCAGAAAGGCTGCGAAGAGTTTCCGATTGTTCTGTACAGTATGGGTATCAACAAGGTGAGATAGGGTGATACAATGATCTAGGGTGGACTTCCCTTTGCAGAACCCCAGCTGTTCGGGTCCTAAGATTTTTTCTTGTACCATCCAAGCGTTTAGCTTAGCCAAAAGATGTTTAGAATATAATCTGCCTATGATGGATAATAGGCTAATTGGCCTATAATTGCTCGGATTTGTATGATCACCTTTTTTGTAGAGTGGAACTACTATTGCATTCAGCCATGCTGAAGGAATAATACCTGTTCTGCCCACCATTGTAAACAGGGATGCAAGAAGGGGAGCCCACCAGTCAGGGTCAAGTTTTAAAATTTCTGGAGGGATAGCATCCGGGCCAGGGGCTTTCCCTGGTTTCAGTTGGCCAATAAGTTCTTTGACTTTGGCCGATAGCATGGGGGGCCAGTCAGGGAGATCATCGGCAGAAGGTGCTAGAGACTCAGTACGAGGTGGATCTTGATAGAGTAAAGCTGAAAAATACTGAAACCAGACTTGAGAGGAAATGGCAGACATAGAGGGATCATTGGCTCTAAATGCACCGGAGACAATAGCCCAAAATTTTTTAGAGTTCTTTAAAGTTGTGGCATGGTATAACTCATCCCACCGCATCTGAAAATAATCAGATCTCTTTTTCTTAATAAGTTGACACAACTGGCTCTTAAGATTAAAATATTCTGTTGGGAGGGTTGGGGCTCTCGACTCGCGGTAGCGGCTGTAAACATTACGTAATAATGTTTTAATTTGCCTGCATTCTTTATCAAACCATGAGGGGCTTATAGAGTTGGTGACCCCCCTATCCGGGCACCCTGGCCTTACACCCAGTGATTCAAAAATGTACGAAATTAAAGAGTCATAAGCTGACAAGGCTACAATAGGGTCTGAAACATTGGATCTTTAATCTTTTGCCAACAAACCAGATAGACATTCAGTGAGTCTGTGATCTTTTATGGAAAAAATCTTTTTATTAGGCAAGATGATAAATAGAGACAAGAACAAGTTAACCTTAAAGAAACCTGGGAGATTTTTGTAACATTTCTCAAATGTGATTTTGTAAGATTTCTCAAATGTAGTTAAATAAATATGCTTTAAAGCAAATCACTTTTTCAGTGAATCATCTCAGAATGCTTTAGGAAGCTTTGGAAGCCCAACACATGAAGAAATCTCACCTACATTCTTCTGATTGTCCCTTCACAGAAAACCTGAGTAACTCTTGGTGTAATGTTTTTTGAGAAAGTAACAGCCGCTACCTTAGAGGAATCATGATAAGTTTATCTTGCGATGATTCTACAGAGAAGTGATTAGTTCTCAAAAGAGTGTTATGCGATCTTTGACAGATGTTTCTGATACTGCTTAGTAACTACTCAAGCAAGATTTTAAAAAGCTCTGTTTAGCACTTTACTAGTAATTAAAAAACAATAATTACTTTTTCTTCTCTGGCTTCATTAACTGGCTGTTAAAAGAATTTTTAAAATTCTGTACTTTTCCTGACCAGCTGGTGAACTTCTACAAAAGCTATGAGAAGCACATGAGAACATATGGGTTTAGGGCATGTATCACAACAAGTCTCCCCCCTCAGGTGTACTGTCGGGTCCGCCCAGTGCCAGATCCAGAATGCTGCATTGAAGTGGTCAGCAGCACCACTGTCCAGGTTCACCCGCCTGATGGGTACCGCAGCAGCCGCAACGGGGAATATAAAGAGGTGAGGTGTGGTGTGCTGAGAAAACCCAAGTGTTCAAAACTGCAGGACTAAGGAGGGAAGGTCTGGATCTGCAGATGGAGGAGGCAGGTTGTAGATCCTGGGCAGGTCTCCAAGCCTGCAGCCGTAGGACAGGTGTGTTCGTTTTGCTAAAGCAATGGGCCCAGAGGTGGGTGCTGCTGGAACTGAACTCATTGGCTGTGAGAAGGTCCCTTGCTACAGGCAGTGACAGCCCACAGTGGGGTGGCACAGGCCACGAGGGGATGAAGGAAGTGCCACGGCTGTCTTCATGATCAGGACTTGGAAGAGCTGCTGGGCAGACAGTTTTATACAACAACAGCAAAGTTGTGGCCCAGAGCACCCGACTTGCTTGAAGCAGCACGAGACTCTCTCAGGCACATGATAATCTGTGGCCAAATGTCTGTGTCCTCCTGCCTCCATAACAGCCTCTTGACTCTCTCTTCAGGTGCAATATTCGTTTAAAGAAGTGTTTGGCCCCAGCATCTCTCAAAGATGGGTTTTTGATACGGTTGCTAAACCTCTTGTGGAAGACCTCATCCGTGGGAAAAATGGTACGCTGAGATGGCTGGAATTATTCAGGGTTTTAAGGTCACGTTCACTGTTCTATTTTTCTTGCGTGCACGGCACTTTTTTTCTACCAGACTGGCTGCTGAGACTGTTGATGATCTGCTTTATTTGGTGGTGAGGGGAATGCTGTCCTGGCAGGCTGCATTTCAAAAAAATAATCAGCATCTCTAGTTGAAATGAAATAGGCTGTTGTGTGGTTGCTCACCTTGAAAGGAATGCTTGTAAGCTGAGCGGACTATTCGATTTGCAGGCAAGGCAAACATTCCAGTTAATCGATCAGCACGATTCAGATAATGTGTGTCAACCCTAAAGCATTGCTCTTTGGAATCTTCAGAATAAAGCACGCACCCTTCTTTTTTTAATTTGGCTGTTTCTCATGAGTGTGATCTTTTGGCTTCATCCCTCCCCAGCCTTATGGACGTCCTTTGTGGTTTCGTAAGCCTGCTTTTTATCCCTGAACTGCTCTGCCCAGGGAGGTGTTTTATTTTTGCATTTGTACCTTGCAGATCCACAGTATGGCCCTGTACCTTATTCTGTGGTATTAACGGCTATAGTCTGCAAGCTTTCTGCAGTTAGGAGGTACAGATAGGAAATGCTTGCAGGAAGGTGGAAAAGAGAACTGCTTTTTGATGCTAGTGTGTTCATGTGAAGCTCTCTTAAATACTGGCATTGGCTTTCTCCTTGACTCCTAGGTCTCCTTTTTACGTATGGCGTTACGGGGAGTGGGAAAACGCACACGATGACAGGCTCCCCAGGTGACGGTGGGCTCCTTCCCCGGTGTTTAGACATGATCTTCAACAGCATAGGGCCTTTCCAAGCCAAACGATACGTAAGTTCCTTGCTACCAAATCTTGACATGTGGCAGCTTGGCACCAAAGGAGTGCCACTGATCTGACTTAACAGGCATGTGTGGTCCTAGATGTGCACAATGCGGACAGGAGGGTGGTTCTTAGGAGCAGGGTTTACAGAACCCTCGGGGGGATAATGGTCAGTAAAATCAGTAAAAGTCAGTTTTTTCATCTTGGTCAGTAATTTGTCAGTTTTTAAAAAAAATGGTGAGTAAAGTCAGCATTTCTTTGATTTTTGTGAATACAGTTTGTGTGTTTTTTTCATTACTGCATTTGGGGGAAACATGATGACTTCCCAGTGAGAAGACAGTTTTTTGGTTCAGTTATGAAGTACTTTAAGGACTTTGTTCTTAAGAGTAAAAGTGATTTGGTGAAATCTTCCACAAAGTATAGAAACATAATTAACTTCTTAAAACATGAGACATTGAAAGCAGAGGTGATTTTTTTTTCCTGCATGAGAGCCTGCTTATTTACAGAGTTCCCTGGAGGGTTCCAGGAAGAAGTGCCTTTGGTGCATGGGATGCACAGTGAAGTAAAAACACTCACAAGAACCATAATGAATTGTGTTTGTGAGAGTTCAGCACCATTGTCTCTTGAAGCCTTCAGTGATGAGCACTGCATACCTGTGAGAGAAGTCGTCCGTGAAAACAGAATCTGTGATGAACTGAACGACTGGATCACATCTGACTATGGAGATGGTGGAGGCCAGATAATAATAGTTTTTAAGGAAGTCCTAGTTTTACTTTTAAAACACTAGCTTATCAAATAGGCTGACACTAGGAATAAGGCCCGTTGTGGAAATAAAGGCTCTAGAAAGGGGCTCTGGGAGAGTGCCACGGCCTTGGGCACTCAGCATCAATTTGCTGTGGCAGCCTCCACAGGGTATAGTGACACAGAGCCCACCAGTTTCTCCAGGGGAACTGATCTCTGCTACCTGAAGAGCAGTTGTAATTCTGAGTGATCACCTGCCCTCACCTGGAGGTTGGCTACTGTGGTTCCCTAAGAGGGAATAGCTGGTTTGGAGGGCAGAGTATGGCATTGTACCTGTCTGACGCCCCACCTCCTCAAACCTCACCCTCTCCAGGCTCCACCCCTCAAATCTCCAGGAATTCCCCACCTGGAGTTGGCAACCCTATCTCCTTCCCAGCCAAGCATCAACCTACCTTAATTTCCCCCTCACTCTTTAGTTTTCCGATCCCCCCACACACCTTGAGCAGCTGGGAACTGTAGGCCAGCAGATGAGGAAGCCCCATTCAACCCAGTGAGTGATACTCCTGCAGGCCCCTCTCTGGAACTACAGCTCAATGGAACCTTCTGAGGGAACATTTTAAACAAACCACAGACAGCAGCCGTCATATAAACACAGGTAACTGCCATTTCGTTTCACCTGCCAACGGCCACTGAGGTAACAGTTGAACCTTATGGGGAACATTTTAAACAAACCACGGGCAGCAGCCATCTTTTAGACACCGGTAACTGCCATTTCATTTCACCTACTGACAGCCACTGAGGTAACAGTTAATCCCCCCACAGTACGGAACCAGGAGAAGCATCTTCGTCAAGACAGATAGCCAGTCTGCTAGAAATTCTGACAGGGCACAGAGGCTGAAGGAGTGGGCGGGGAAGAGGAGCAGCACCCAGCCAATGGCATGCGAATATTCACAGCCAGTGGATAGGGACAGCTTCTGATTGACAGGCCAGGGGACCAAAGGCTGGGGTGGCGTGTGGAATGTTCAGGAGCGTGCCACCACCAGCAGAGAATTATGTATAAGAGAGATTAAACTGTTCAGTAATTTGTCAATATTTGGTCAGTTTATTTGGAATTCCTGTCAGTAAAATCAGTATTTTTGACCCTCTGACTAGTTTTCACCCCTGCACCCTGCAAGTCTTTTATGTGGGGTCAGTCAAACCTTACCATAGACTGTTCTTCCTTAGAGTGCAAAAATTTTGCCTTCAAATCTTCCCGTGGGACCTTCTCCAGAGCCGCTGCAGTCATGATTTGCTGCCATCTTTGCAGCCATGCTGTGAAGCGAAGCTCTTGGGAACTCTTTTCCTTTTATGGTTGGTTGTTTTAAGTTGCAGAGTAAATAAGCAAGAGCAAACACTCTGTGTAATTTGAGCTTAAAGAGAAAAGCTATCTTTATCTAATTAGGGAAAGGTAAACTTTGGAGGTAAGACAAAGATATGCAATCAAAGTTTCTAGAGCTATATGTTAATGGTTACATGGTTAAAAGGACAATAGAGAGCCAGTTTGGTGTAGTGGTTAAGTGCGTGGACTCTAATCTGGGAGAACCGGGTTTGATTCCCCACTCCTCCACTTGCACCTGCTGGATGACCTTGGGCAAGCCATAGTTCTGGCACAGCTGTTCTGGAAAAAGAGCAGTTTCTGTCAGAGCTCTCTCAGCCCCACCTACCTCCCAGGGTGTCTGTTGTGGGAAGGGGAAGAGATTGTAAGCTGCTCTGAGACTCCTTTGGGTAGTGAAGGGTGGGGTATAAATCCAATCTCTCCTTCTTCATCATCTTCTTCTCTCAGAACAAAGACAGGCACATAAGAACATAAGAGAAGCCAATGTGGATCAGGCCAATGGTCATCCAGTCCAACACTCTGTCACACAGTGGCCAAAAATACCAGGTGCCATCGGGAGGTTCAGCAGTGGGGCCAGGATACTCGAAGCCCTCCCACTGTTGCTACCCCCCCCCCAAGCATCAAGAATACAGAGCTTCCCTTGCCCCAGACTCAGAACTCCTGTCTGTTCCTTGTGGCTAACAGCCACTGATGGACCTCTGCTCCATATGTTTATCTAACTCCCTCTTGAAGCCATCCATGCCTGTAGCTGCCACCACCTCCTGTGGCAGTGAATTCCACGTGTTAATCACTCTTTGGGTGAAGAAGGACGTCCTTTTATCCGTTCTAACTCGACTGCTCAGCAGTTTCACAAGTTCTTGTACTGCGCCACAAGTTCTTGTACTGTGAGAAAGGGAGAAAAGCACTTCTTTCTCTGCCTGCTCCATCCCATGCATAATCTTGTAAACCTCGATCATGCCACCCCTCTGCCGTCGTTTCTCCAAGCTAAAGAGCCCCAAATGCTTCAACCTTTCTTCATAGGGAAAGTGTTCCAACCCTTTTATCACTATGATTGCCGTTTTCTGCACCTTTTCCAATGCTGTAATATCCTTTCTGAGGTGTGGTAATAAAGCAGGTTAAATAAATGCTTACATGATCAAAGCGTGTCTTCAGGTCACTTGATTCATTAGGCAATAGTGAGGTTACAGATCACTTCGTTTTACTAATCACCGCCCACACTTTCCCCAGGCAGACTTCTTATTGGTTACAGCTAAGCTAGGCAACCTCCTGTTGACAAGTGACATCAGTTTAACTCTTTTGTGACCCAACGTCAGCTTAGAGCTCCTGTCCTGGCACTTGTTGTGTGATGCATTCTCTTGCTTCCTCCAGGTCTTTAAGCTTGATGAGAAGAATGGGTTTGAGGTCCAGTGCGAGGTCGATGCACTGCTTGAACGCCAGAAGAGGGAGGCGCTGCCGGTTCTAAAAACTCCGTCTGGCAAGTAAGTGGCTGCCAGAGTGGAGAAGGGGGCAAGGCTGTAGGTGCTGCGTCTTGACTTGCGGGGTGTGTGTGTGTGTGTGTGTTAAAGCAGGCGGCAAATAGACCCCGAAATTGCTGACATGATCAACGTTCAAGATAACTGCAAGCTGGAAGATGTCGACGAGGACAACGTTTACGGTGTGTTCGTCTCTTACATTGAGATCTATAACAACTACATCTACGACCTGCTGGACGAAGCTCCTTTTGAGCCCATCAAGCCAAAGTGAGTCAGCCTCCTTCAGTGGAGGGGGGGGGGGAAGCTTTTGTTAATTCTGTCAGAGTAGAGCGGCCAAAGTCTGCTTTGAGTCTTAGCATCTGCCCCTGCAGCAGGCCTAGTTCAGTATAGCTTTCGTATCCAACTGATCCTCACTTGATTTGCAGTGTTTTGAGATCTGTCTTTCCCCAGGGTCACCTAGTAACATTGAATGCTACTCACCGCAGAGGTTGGCATCGCTTAAGGAGAACCAAATCTTGTTCTCCCAGTAGTTTTCTGCTTGATAATGCATGGGGAAGGTGGCTCCTGAACAGGCCGAGTGAATACACTCACTCAACCAAAAACTGCCTAGCAAAATCCAGAAATAGCTTCTCAAAGCACAAGCACGGTAGTTTATGTTTATGGCGTTCTTTAGAAAATGTTCTCCGGTTTGGAGTGTGAAGTGGGAGAGGAGGAGGAAGGTGGTTAGTGTAACACTTTAATTGTGTTCCTTTGGTAGGTGGAACAGCTGTGGCACCCCGGTGCGACCCGCTGACTTTGTGTATGTGCACGCCAACTCTTTCCCTCTTACTAGAAGTAGAGATAATTAGTGGAGCCGGCATCTTTCTGTTGCTGTGAATTTTGCTTTCTGCTTCTCTCGTGCTGAGGCTTGCCATTGACAGTTTGTGCATGGCTCCCTCCTGTGTGTGAAAAGTGACTTGTGGCTAACCTCCCTGGAGCTCTTGCAGCTTGCCTCAATGTTACTGCTGTCTGGTAGCTTATCCTGCAGCTGTCTCACAATGATGTGTGGTCCTGGTCACGGTGTACATCGAGATCCTCCCTGTTGCAGGCCCCCACAGTCCAAAATGCTCCGGGAGGATCAGAGTCACAACATGTATGTTGCAGGATGCACAGAAGTAGAAGTGAAATCCACGGAGGAAGCTTTTGAAGTCTTCTGGAGAGGTAATAGCACTCCTGCTGTGCTTTCTATGTGTGCAGAGTGAAGATTCTCCCATTCCTGGATGGAAGGCTATGAGAGAATCAGTCTGATGGGGTATTTAGTTTGGGGCTGGGGAGGCTGGTTCACATCCCCGCCATGGGCCAGTCAATCATCTCAGCCCAGCAGATCTCAGAAGATCGATGGGAGGGTGTGGCAGAGGAAGGGCAGAGTGATTAAGCGATGCTTGTCTGCCTTGAACCTCCTGCTGATCAGTTTCTCTGGGTCACCCTGAGCTCTAGCACTGGTGGAGAAGGGGAGAATAATCCATTTCTTTGCTCCATTGATGCTAGTCTCTACTTAGCTGGCTTTTTAGAATGTCAGAGCCACAAACTCTTCAGGTGTAACGTCCCACCCTCTGGATCCTTTTGGTTGCCCTGTTCTGTGGTTTTTGCAGCGGTGGACTCTGTGCAGCTCCATGGGTGACCATACCTTGGGGGGGGGGGGGGTGAGCGAGTGGCACAAGGGCAGTGGGTATTTTGTCTTCAGCCACTCTTCAGGGCCACTTTAAACTTCTTTGTTAACAGGCCAAAAGAAGAGACGCATCGCCAACACTCAGCTGAATCGGGAATCCAGCCGTTCGCACAGCGTGTTTCTGATTAAATTAGCCCAGGCTCCGCTGGATGCAGATGGAGACAATGTTCTACAGGTGAAATGAAGAGGGGCCTGTGAGCATGCATCCTCGTTCCCTGCGGGCACACTCCTTGCCCCTCCCCACACACACTGGGCAGACTTCAACACCGGGTAGCTGAGGTGGCAGAGGCAGCCCTGGATGGCCTCTCAACCAGCCTTGGACAAGTTGCTGCTATTTCCAGCTTGCAGATCAGCAGGAGTGAGAACTGTCTTGGTGGGGAGAGAGGCAGGGAGTGGTTCTGAGCGGAAAGCACAAGTCTGATCGCCTCTTTCCTCTCACAGGACAAGGAGCTGATAACCTTGAGCCAGCTTTCTTTGGTTGACCTGGCAGGGAGCGAAAGGACAAACAGAACCAAAGCAGAAGGCAGCCGATTGCGCGAAGCAGGCAGGTGCTGCATGTGGCTAGTTGGTCGCTTCCAGTTCTGCTATTCTTGCCTGGAGCAAAAACTAAGAGCCACCTCTCTCACCTGGATGGCCCAGTCTTGTTGGATCTCGTCAATTAAGCAGGGTCAGACCTGGTTAGTACTCGGGTGGGAAACCACCAGGGAAGTCCAGGATCGCTGTGCAGAGAAAGGAGATGGCAAACCACCTCTGCTTGTCTCTTGCTTTGAAAGTCTCACAGTGAATCACTGTAAGCTGCGACTTGGTGGCACTTTCTGCAGCTGTCTGGCCCCAGAGGCGGAGCACTCTGCTGTGGAATCCCTACAGCGCGTTAGTGGAAACCAGAGTCCTCTGAAGTGTGTTGGGGGGGCAGGCATGATCCTTGATTATAAAAGCAGTTCTTTCTTCCAGGGAATATTAATCAGTCACTAATGACGCTACGGACTTGCATAGAGGCCCTGCGAGAGAACCAAACATATGGAACCAACAAGGTGTGTAGTGTAGCTTTTCTCTGGCATTTCTGTAGTCTTTACCCTTATAGCTTTGGCACTGATTAACTTTTTGTCTTTAGATGGTCCCCTATCGAGACTCCAAACTAACCCATCTTTTCAAGAACTACTTTGATGGAGAAGGAAAAGTGCGAATGATCGTCTGTGTCAACCCAAAGGCTGAAGACTACGATGAGAGTTTGGTAGTTGAGCTCTAACTGTAATCTGGAGGGTTAAAATTCTGATGATTGTGTTAGAAACACAAAAGAGTTTTGTGAGCCTGGTTCCCTGGCCCCTCTAGGGGGAGGATCACAAATCACCAATAAAAGAACAGTCAGGAATATGTTTTGATTTCTTTACTGCCCTTAAAAGGGATCATAAACAAACTCAGCATTCTGAACAATCTCAGTTTATCACCTCGGCCCAGCCAGTAAGCCCTGCCCCTTCTCCTTTACTGGATCCAGAGCTCACAACTCTTTCAGGTCTGCCTACAACACATGCATACAATATAACATACATGACTTCTCTTCCCTCATTGTGGATTGTACGTGCATTTAAAATAGCTTATTAAGTAAACAAGGGGACAGTTTATATTAATGAATTCATTAAGCATGTGTAGCTGATTAGTGTCTAAGTAAGTCAAGGCTATTACTTGTCACCTGAGTTATTTCACACATACCCCTCCCTCATCTTCAAGCTTAGCTACTTTGTGTTATTCCTTAGGCAAACATTATTCAGTTATTGTTCACACAGTTACAGTTGCTTCAACTCACAATGTTATTTTCCCAGAGAAAGACTACAATTTTCTCAACGCATTTTGTTTCCCTCGATTGGAGGTGGGTACAAATGCAGAAAAGCCCCTACGGCAATCTTGCCCTCTTCCTTCCCTCACAGGTGGGATTTCCCCACCCCCTTTCTGGCTGAGCAGCCTCTTTATATGTTTTCTTCTTCTATAAAGGTTTATGGCTTTCCCACCCCATCACATACTTAACTTATACTTTGGAAAATGGCACATGGTGGGCTTTTGAAAGTTCAAAAATAAACAAAATATTCAATGTAGAGAGGGAAAGGTCAGATGGAATCAGGTGTAAAATGTCTGAGATGAATAATAACTGAGGTAACTTAGTGATTTCACACACTCCAGTTGATATGTAACAAGAGTTTCAGCTTTTCCACAAAGTCTTTGAATCTTTGAGGAGAGAGGCTTTAATTTTAGTGTCTGTTTAAATACTTCAGTTTAAGTTCCTGAGTTTCACTGACTTTTCCAGTCATAGAAGGCAGGGACACACAACCAAGTACCCTAAAATCTTTCTCTCTAAACACACCAGGGATCACCCCACTCTTTAGAGCTATCTCCCTTTTCAACTGGGCAGGGAATTACTTCTCTTGTCTAGAAGCTCTGTCCCTTTTCCTGGCTTGAATAGGGGCCTTCAGTGATCTACCCATTCCTCCTCTTTCCACCTTCTCAGTCCTCCGTCAGCACTTCTCCTCAGCAGTTAGTTCCCAGCTGTTTTTCCTCAACTGATGCTCTCCACAGAGTTCTGCTTGAGCAGCCTGTCACTCAAAGGCTCTCTGGCTCTGTGAGGCATTAACCCTTCAGTCTGTCACCGGTTTATACAGCACTTATGACCTTTTAAAGCACAGTCTGTCACAGTCCCCGTCGCAGCTAAGCTAGGTTGTGCCCTGTTAACGTTGCCAGCTCCTGAGTTTCCTTTTCAGTCTGGCAAATTGTTCTCTTCCAGCAAGTGCTGAGGTTTGCAGAGCTCACCCAAGAAGTAGAGGTGGCAAGACCTCTTGACAAGCCGCTGTGTGGGTTAACCCCCGGTCGCCGGTTTAAGAATCAGGCCTTCCAGGAGGAGCTTTCGCGGCAGCTGGAAATCCGAGGGGGCCCAGTTGAGGGGGGTAAGTCCCAAGAAGCTTTCTGTGCCTCAAACACTGACGGGTTCTTCTTAGTTGTTTGTTGGGCTACCCTGGGTCACGACTGCAGCGTAATATATACTTTAGCCCAGAGTGATTTCAGCACTGCCTCTTAAGTAGCTCTTGCCTCCTTGCAGCAAGCCTATTCAGACATGAGTGTCATGTTCTAATGAGAACCATCCAGGT
This sequence comes from Lepidodactylus listeri, assembly GCA_029233225.1. Classification (NCBI taxonomy): domain Eukaryota; kingdom Metazoa; phylum Chordata; class Lepidosauria; order Squamata; family Gekkonidae; genus Lepidodactylus; species Lepidodactylus listeri. The sequence continues at coordinate 3,174,015 of JARCFY010000021.1, read as the reverse complement.
TCCAATCCTGAGTGACCACGCAGAGGGCACTTCTTCCTACCACTCTCGTCCTCAGCGGGGCTGCAATGCCGCTTCTACATGGGTGGCCTTTTGGGACAAAATTGATGTGGCTGGCAGGGGGAAGCCCCGGGTGTGATTGGCACTGGCAGCTCATCTGCATAGGGAGGGAGGGAGGCAAACCCCTGCAGCCACCTTCTTTTCCTCTTGCAGATCGAGGGCAGTCTGTTACAGAGATGTTCTTGCAGAGCTTCCCTCCGATGCCTTCCTGTGAGCTTCTTGACATCAATGATGACCAGACCCTTCCTCGGCTGATCGAAGTGCTCGAGAAGCGCCACAGCATCCGGCAGAGGCTAACGGAAGAGTTCAACAAGAACGGTAAGCCCTCGTAGGCTGTGTTCACCGATAGACCGGCTTCTTGTCTTGCTGGCGGCCATGGCAATTTTGCCCTCTGCCCAGAAGACATGGCCTGCATTTGGTTGCACGTCTTGTTTCTGACACTCTCTGTACATGTCTTTTTTTTATACAATATAGTTTATTGAAGTTTTGAAAACTTTATAAACGTTACAAAAACAGACTTTCAAAAAGCTATAATAACTAACAGGTAGAATAGCAAGTGAATCAAATTCTGTGCAATAAAGTAACAATAACCAGAACATTTTTGACAAATAAGTAAGACATGAGATACTAGTTGTAACTCTCTACATGCCTGAATAATTCCCTGTCTTTCCACAAATTGCACACTTGAGTTTCCTTACACTTCTGTGGGAGAGAATTGAAACAGATCCCACTGGGACAGTCTCAGTGACTGGACGGAGGGCATCTGATCCTGGACTAGACAGTGGTCACTCATCCCTGCCGTGAGAAGCTCTCAGACATCTTTATCTGTCTTGCAAAATCTGTGAAGATAGATCCAGTTGGTCAGCCGTGCTGGTCTGTAGTAGTACAACAAATTTAGAGTCCAGTTCCTCAAAAACTGCTCTAACTGTTGAAATAGTGGCAACTTTTTTGTATCTGGCTTCTAAACGAGATTTATGTTAACTGTATTGAGTACTTCATATGCCTTCTATTCTCCTTAATGTATAATGCCAATAAAGGTTGGTGGTGGTGGTGGTTGTAGAGTCCAGTGGCACCTTTAAGACCAACAAAGGTTTATTCAAGGTTTGAGCTTCCGTGTGTCCATGAAAGCTCATACCTTGAATAAACCTTTGTTGGCCTTAAAGGTGCCAATGGATTCTAAATGTGTTGTGAAATCTGTATTAGGCTTCCACGCGTATCCCCATTTTACAGAATGTGGGTACAGACTGGAGGGCAGTAACTCTGTCCCCTTGTGTTGCAGCGCTTTTTGTGAGGGGCATGCTGCAGGATCTTGACACCAGGCTTGTCTCCGAGGAGAACTACACTCAGACGAGAATGGCCGAAAAAGACAAAACGATCATCGGGCAAAAAACAGAGATTGAGCGACTGGAGAAGAAAACCAAAACTCTGGAATATAAGGTTTGTGTTCAGTGGCTGTTGAAAGCATAAGTGCCTCGCTTGTGTCATTGGTGACTATCTGTCCCCGTTGCTCGAACACCGTGTCTAGCCTGAGTGCTCCGCTTTCTGTTCTAGAAGCTGGGTCTCTGTCTTACCCTTAAACGATGGCAGCTACTGCCCAGAGAGGATGGTCTGGAGGATCATCCTTTGGAACCAGATGTCAGAATCTGACATTTCCCGGGCAGGAGGTGGTTCCTCTCACCCACTCTACGTCACTCGCTTCCCCCCCAGAACTCATTATGGCTGCTGGGACTGTTATCTGTTTTGATGATGCATGTGACCTTGACTTCTTATTCCAATGGCTACTTGCCTGCCGGGTGCTTCTATGGTAGTGGCCTGGGAATTGCTGGGGAGGTTTCGGTGGTGTGTGGGAAGGAATGCCTGATGAGCAGTCGCACATTTGGGCGCGCTTTCCCTGGGAAGCTTAACGGATATGTATGTAGCGCCATTTTTAACTAACCTGATTGGAGCCCCACCTCCCTCTTTGCTTTTGAATTATGTATAACTTACCCACAGCCCTGTGCTCTGTATCACCAACACAAGAAGTGCTGACTACTATGGACCATTAAGAATAAAACGGACTTTTGGTTCCAGCAGGCCTGGCTTCTTGGCTCAATAAGGGCTCTCACACCAGACCCCAACCTGATGGAATGAGCTCCCACTAGAGATCAGGGCCATGCGGGACCTTTTACAGTTCTGCAGGGCCTGTAAGACAGAGCTCTTCCACCAGGCTTTTGGGTGTCAAATATCATCTGGTCCCTCCTGTTGCCATCTGTCTTACGGTCTTCAGTCTTTGAGGACAGGGAACGATAGCCACGTTGGTCTACCCAATGCAGGCAGGGTATCCATAATCTGGAATTTCTTTTCGGATCCAGCCCCTCTGTTTTATTGCCGAACATCAGGACAACACTGAAATCGCTGTGTTGTAGTTTGTTTGCCATCATCCAAGGGTTACTTTTATAGTTTTGTCTGATTTTATTATTTTATCCTAATATTGTAACCCACCTTGAGCCTGCTTGCGGGAATGGTGGCATAGAAATTGAATTAAATACATAAATATACACAGGCAGCTGCTGCTTCCAAAGCCCCTTGTTGCTAGTTGTCTGCAGTGTGGGAAAACGCATGGAAAAGCAGCTGCCGTTTGCACTGACAGATTGACATCTTGGAGAAAACGACGACCATTTACGAAGAGGAGAAGCGCAACCTGCAGCAGGAGCTGGACACTCAGAACCAGAAGCTGCAGCGCCAGGCCTCTGATAAGCGCCGGCTGGAAGCGCGGCTGCAGGGCATGGTGACGGAGACCACGATGAAATGGGAGAAGGAATGCGTGAGTGGGTGTGGGTGCGCCTCTTCTCCAGATCCCGAGAGGGTCTCTCCCAGCGCACAGGAGGCCTGGGCTGGCTTTTGGAACGAGAGGAATTCACCCTGTCCTACTAACTGCGGACAGGACCTCTGCTGCAAGTCTGACTTGCCGTCCTGCCGCAGCCGCTTCCTTGCCTCCCCGGCATCGTGTGCCAGCCCTTTCTCATCTCATGTGCCACACAGCTGGCCCGCTCTCGTCTTCTGCCAGCTGGCTCACAGTTGCTCGTTGTCCCTTGCAGGAGCGGCGGGTGGCAGCCAAGCAGCTGGAGATGCAGAACAAGCTCTGGGTGAAGGACGAGAAGCTGAAGCAGCTGAAAGCCATCGTCACAGAGCCCAAGGGCGGCAAGCCGGAGAGGCCCTCTCGGGAGAAGGACCGGGAGAAAGTCCTGCTGCGGTCACTGTCGCCTCCACCTGTCCCTGTAAGGAACCTGTCTGTCTCCTGGGGAACGTGGCTCTGAGGTGCTCGGTCCTTGAGGGAGGGGTTGTGTGTCTGTGTGTTGTGGCTGGGCCTTGTCCCTGGCTGTGTGTCTGCAGAGAATTCTGTCCTGCCTGTGGGTCTCCGTTCTTGCCAGTCTGCTCCTCCTCCCTCAATACCTGGGAACAGGTTCCCGTGCCCCCCCCCCCCCCACGAGTCTTCTGCATCCAGGGTGGAAAGCCAGGGGGGTCTACAGCCCCTTCTGCCTCCCGAGAGTCCCAGGGCTGTGTTTCGTGTTGCTGCCTTGTTTTCTCCGTGCCTCATTCGCTAACTTTGCCTCTCTTCAGATTTCTAGTAACTGTGTCGTCACGCAGCTCCCTGCCCACCCGCCCGCCACGGGTGAGCCACAGCTGCACAGGCGCTCCAACTCGTGCGGCAGCATTTCTGTGGCCTCCTGCATCTCAGACTGGGAGCAGAGAAAGCCTGCCCTCGGCAGCAAGCACCCCTGCGGCAGCACGCCCACAGCCAGGAGTCGGCTGCAGGAGCTGGAGCGAGCTGGGCCCTGTGCCGTGGCAGAGAGGAGGCGGGGCATGCGCTGGACCGGAGCCCTGGAGGTCCCCAGCGGTAGAGAGGTAGGAGGGGGCTTCCATGTCACAGGGCCCAAGCCATTCCCAGCAGTGAAGGGGTGCAGAGTTTGGCCACAGAGAGGAGCAGAAGAGGCTACGGTGCCTCAGAAGCTTGAATTGCCTTCTCATTCCTTGAGAAGGGCTGTGCTGCAGCGGCTTTAAATATTCCAGAGAGATATCCAAATCTGGCCGGCCGGCCTTTGAAGCCAGGATGTGGCTGAGGGCTTTTGGGGCTGCAGCTGGGGAGGGGTTGTGGCTTAGTGGAAGAGCCTCTGCTTTGCATGCAGAAAGTCTCTGGTTCTATCCCTGCCATCTCCAGCTAAAGAAGGATCTGGTAGGAGGTAGTGTGAAAGACCTCTTTGCCTGAGACCCTGGGCGGCCTCTGCCAGTCTGAGTAGAGAGTACTGACCTTGATAGAACCCCAAGGACTGATTCAGTAGAATGTGGCTTCATGCCTCCAAATTTGGCCTCTGTGCTCCTCTGAAGTCAAGCTCTTCATAGTCTGTCTGTTTGTCTGTCTAGTACAGGAAGGATAGGTGTGGCTCTTCTCTGTCTTCACGCTTTGTGTACGCTTCCTTTTGCTATGTCTTGTGTGCTTGGCAACCAGTAGCTGTCGCTTGGTCCCCTTTGGGGGGGTGCAGTGCGTCCCTCTGCCTTCCTTGTTGGACAAGGTGAGAGAAGCAGACAGCTGTGACTTTTGGCCTAGGAGAAACTGAGGCCTTTATTTTTATTTTTATTTTTTTTATGCATGCAGTTTTTGTCTGGGTACTCCAACGGCTAGCTGCTGTTTTTGGTTTGTCCGGTCAAAAACGCTGGTGTTGAAGGAAGCTGTGTAGAGCCTTGCCTATCCAAGCACTGTGGAGTCTTCTGTGCTGGTGACTAAGGTGGCTTCAGTTGAACCACTTAACCTGTTGGTGTTTTTTTTCCCCCCATTAAAAATACCTAAAGCATCTTTTATGTGGGGCACCTGGTTGGCCCCTGTGAGACGGGATGCGGGACAAGATGAACCCTCACTGGTCTGATCCAGCAGGGCTCTTCTCATGTTCTTCTCAGGGAAAGGCCTCAGCCTCCATGCCCTGTTGCTGGCCCCGCAGAGGAACTGGCTGGCCCCTGTGTGAGACGGGATGCTGGACCAGATGGACCCTCACTGGTCTGATCCAGCAGGGCTCTTCTCACGTTGTATCCCATTTTTCATCCTTTCTTTTTGAGTGTAAGGTTGGCATTTAACTCTGGCTGTGGCTAAGAACTCATAGTTTAAATGAGAGACTTCCTGTTGTGGGTGGCTGGCTTCAGTGCCCGCCTGAGCCTGTTGCCTGCCAGTTCTGGACATGCATTCCATTCTGAACCGAGGTCTTCCTCGCCTGGGCAGTCAGATCTATCATGGCTGCAAAGCGGAGAGCTTGTTTCATCTTTGCCTGTGTCATATGAGAGTGGAATACCTTGATGTTTCTCAGCTTGTCCCTGTTCCTGCTGTGTTGTCAAGTGAGCAAGCGTAACTTTTGTTGGAAAGTACAGCTGATGTGATGGAAGTTGTGTCTGGGCCACACGGTGTAGTGATGCTGTGCAGGCTGGCTGCATGACAGACCACATTCCGTCTATGGGATGCCTGCTGTTGCAGACAGCTGCTCTGCTGGAATGCAGCTTCGTAGACTCTGTGTAGGTGGGGTTTCCTTCCTTAAAAACCTCTTGCCCTTCTTTTTGCAATCTGGTCTAGAATGCTTTGCCAGTCCGTCCCCGGCACAGGCGCTCCCGTTCCGCTGGGGAGAGGTGGGTAGACCACAAGCCGCCCTCCAACGTACAGACGGAAACGGTCATGCAGCCCTACGTTCCCCACGCCATCACCGTGGCGGCTGCCAGTGAGAAAGCCCTGGCCAAGTGCGACAAGTACATGCTCACCCACCAGGAGCTGGCCTCCGACGGGGAGATCGAGACCAGACTGATCAAGGTAAAAAAGGGATTCTCTCGGGCAAGGCGGGGAGGCCTGCGGGCTTTCAGGTGGGGGCATCAGAGAATGCCAATGTTTGTCTGGTGTGCAGAAGAGAGCGAAAGCAGTCTCAGGCAGATTGTGGCCGGGGATCTGGCCTCACAGCAGCGGCAGGGCTTCTCAGAAGCCCCAGGGTTGCCAGTTGGCGAAGGAGGCTAATGGGCAGCTGGGGCAGAGCTAGGCTAAACAATACTGTGCATAGTCTCTCTGTGGGCGAGCGGAGGAGGAAGTCTGCAGGCCTGCCCTTCAGCAGAACTTAGCTGTGGACGCTGAGAGAAGAGAACAACCCCTTTGGGCTTGGCCTGCGATAGCTAAACAAAAAGAGGTTGGCTGAAGCCAGACTGAAAACGCTGAAAGGACATCCTACTCAAACACTGTCTGCAGTGAGAACTTGAACTGTGTTTTGCTTCCAGGGCGACGTTTTTAAGACCAGGGGCGGTGGCCAGGCAGTCCAGTTCACAGAGATTGAGACCCTGAAGCAGGAATCGCCAACTGGGTGAGTCTGGCCTCCCGGCATTAGGGGGACGCAGAGGCTGCTGTTGCTAAATTCAAAGTCCAGGATGGCCATCTCCCGGTGGTGTGTGTTCTGTTCGTTTGGGATTAAGGCCCCCCTTCAAATAAAAGAATAAAAATCTCTTAAAGAGATCAGAGTCATGATGAGAAACACCCAAATTTAGTCGTCACCAAACCGGCTGTCCTCCCCCCCCTTTTGTTTTTGCATTTGGGTGTGCGCCCATGCCTGGAAGTCATGGCGACCTCTGGCGACTCCTACTGGGGCACAGAGGACATTCAGAGAAGTGGCTTGATAGCCTGCCCTGGTATTCTTTGGGGGGTCTCCCATCTAAATACTTGCTGGGGTTGTCCCTGCTCAGCTTCTGAGATCTGACAAGACTGGGCTTGGCTGGGCAGGGCACCAAACTGGCGATCTTGATGGGCATTCTGCCTGCCCGTTGTCAGCTAGCTGCTTTTAGACAGAAGGCTGCCACGGGAGACCTCAGCCCAGAGTCTGTGCCCCAGTTAAGCCCCGAAGGGTGGCTTGTCCCAACCGCCGTTGGATGCAGGCGCTAACTGTCCTCTGCTGCTCCCTCCAGTCGCAAGCGGCGGTCGTCTCCCTCAAATCCTCCACCCAGTGATGCAGCTGAGTCAGAATGGACGGATGTGGAAACACGAGTAAGTCGGAGGGGAGGGGAGGGAGGCTCCGGCTTAGTGGGGGGTGGGGGGCTCTGCAGCCTTGGCTCTTGACCTCAGGGGAGACATGCATGTGCGTTTGTTCCTTTTCAGTGTTCTGTTGCCCTGGAGATGAAGGCGGGCTCCAGCCTTGGACCCGGGTACCAACATCACGCTCAGCCCAAGTAAGTCTCTTCTTCAGGCCGGCTGTTGCTCGTCTCTGAGGCACTTTGCAGATTGGTCTCAGCTCAGGCTGGGCCTCGCCAATGAATCCAGGCCAGCCTGCTGTCAGGGCTCCCAGTTCTGTGGATGAATTCTCAGTTGGTGACGCCTGATGAAAGGGACAGGAGATTGGATTTATACCCCGCCCTTCACTACCCAAAGGAGTCTCAGAGCAGCTTACAAACTCCTTTCCCTTCCCTTCCCTTCCCCACAGTAGACGTAGGGTGGGTAGGTGGGGCTGAGAGAGCTCTTTCAAGGACTGCTCCCGTGAGAACAGCTCTGAGAGAACTTGTGACTGACCCAAGGTCACACCACCAGCTGCATGTGGAGGAGTGGGGAATCAATCCCGGTTCCCCCAGATCAGAGTCCATGCTCTCTGGGGAAGTGCAGGAGACCTCCTGAACTCTCTAGGACAGGCAGTCCATTCCGCAAGCTGGAAGCCACCGCAAAGAGTGCCGCTGAACAGGGCAGCTGCCGATCCCACCCATTGGCGGGGGGGCACCTGGAGGATGCTTTGCTTTGGTGAGCAAAGCTGTCTCGGGGGGGGGGGGAACGTAGCAGGAGAGGAGGCCCTGCAGTGTGGGGCTCCAAGGCCCCAAAGGGTTTTAGAGGTGCTAACCCCCTGCCATGGGAGGGGGGGAACCAATGACAAAATGACCCTGATGAGGCCTCTCTACCATTGCAAAAAGTTGAGTTAGGAGGTCTCACTAACTGAACATAAGAATATCAGAAGAGCCCTGCTGGCTCAGACCAGTGAAGGTCCTTCTAGTCCAGCATCCTGTCTCACACAGTGGCCAGCCAGTTCCCCTGGAGGGCCAGGAACAGGGCATAGAAAGGCCTTTATTAGAACCTCAAAAGAGCCCTGCTGGATCAGACCAGTGAAGGTCCTTCCAGTCCAGCATCCTGTCTCACACAGTGGCCAGCCAGTTCCCCTGGAGGGCCAGCAACAGGGCAGAGAGGCCGAGGCCTTCCTCTGAGAAGAACCTCAGAAGAGCCCTGCTGGATCAGACCAGTGAGGGTCCATCTAGTCCAGCATCCTGTCTCACACAGGGGCCAGCCAGTTCCCCTGGAGGGCCAGCAACAGGGCAGAGAGGCCGAGGCCTTCCCCTGAGAAGAACCTCAGAAGAGCCCTGCTGGATCAGACCAGTGAGGGTCCTTCTAGTCCAGCATCCTGTCTCACACAGTGGCCAGCCAGTTCCCCTGGAGGGCCAGCAACAGGGCATAGAAAGGCCTTTATTAGAACCTCAGAAGAGCCCTGCTGGATCAGACCAGTGAAGGTCCTTCCAGTCCAGCATCCTGTCTCACACAGTGGCCAGCCAGTTCCCCTGGAGGGCCAGCAACAGGGCAGAGAGGCCGAGGCCTTCCCCTGAGAAGAACCTCAGAAGAGCCCTGCTGGATCAGACCAGTGAGGGTCCATCTAGTCCAGCATCCTGTCTCACACAGGGGCCAGCCAGTTCCCCTGGAGGGCCAGCAACAGGGCAGAGAGGCCGAGGCCTTCCCCTGAGAAGAACCTCAGAAGAGCCCTGCTGGATCAGACCAGTGAGGGTCCTTCTAGTCCAGCATCCTGTCTTACACAGGGGCCAGCCAGTTCCCCTGGAGGGCCAGCAACAGGGCAGAGAGGCCGAGGCCTTCCCCTGAGAAGAACCTCAGAAGAGCCCTGCTGGATCAGACCAGTGAGGGTCCATCTAGTCCAGCATCCTGTCTCACACAGGGGCCAGCCAGTTCCCCTGGAGGGCCAGCAACAGGGCAGAGAGGCCGAGGCCTTCCCCTGAGAAGAACCTCAGAAGAGCCCTGCTGGATCAGACCAGTGAGGGTCCTTCTAGTCCAGCATCCTGTCTTACACAGGGGCCAGCCAGTTCCCCTGGAGGGCCAGCAACAGGGCAGAGAGGCCGAGCCTTCCCCTGAGAAGAACCTCAGAAGAGCCCTGCTGGATCAGACCAGTGAGGGTCCATCTAGTCCAGCATCCTGTCTCACACAGGGGCCAGCCAGTTCCCCTGGAGGGCCAGCAACAGGGCAGAGAGGCCGAGGCCTTCCCCTGAGAAGAACCTCAGAAGAGCCCTGCTGGATCAGACCAGTGAGGGTCCTTCTAGTCCAGCATCCTGTCTCACACAGTGGCCAGCCAGTTCCCCTGGAGGGCCAGCAACAGGGCATAGAAAGGCCTTTATTAGAACCTCAGAAGAGCCCTGCTGGATCAGACCAGTGAAGGTCCTTCCAGTCCAGCATCCTGTCTCACACAGTGGCCAGCCAGTTCCCCTGGAGGGCCAGCAACAGGGCAGAGAGGCCGAGGCCTTCCCCTGAGAAGAACCTCAGAAGAGCCCTGCTGGATCAGACCAGTGAGGGTCCATCTAATCCAGCATCCTGTCTCACACAGTTGCCTGCCAGTTCCCCTGGAGGGCCAGGAACAGGGCATACAGGCTGAGGCCTTCTCATGGTAAGAACCTCAGAAGAGCCCTGCTGGATCAGAATACAGGTCCATCCAGTCCAGCATCCTGTCTCACATGGTGGCCAACCAGTTGCTCTGGAAGGCCAACAAGAGGGCAGAGAGGACAAGGCCTTCTCCTGATTTTGCCTCCTGATTCTGAGGTTCAGAGGTTGACTGCCTCTAAACATGGGGGTTCCCTTTAGTTACCCTGGCTGATAGCCACTGGCTGTCTTCCATGAAACTCTCCAATCCTATTTCAAAGCTGTCTGTGCCTGTGGCCATGGCTGCAGATAGGAACACCACTGCTATGAGGGAGGGCCTGTGCTCCCTGTAGATATAGATACGATGCCTCCTGGGTTCTTCCTCTTTATGATGACCTGATTATCCACTTATTAAACATACCCTGCCTTTCCTCTTGGCTCAAGGCAACTTGAGGTACTTAATCGCCAAAGCAGAGGAAAGCCAAGCCCGGGTCTTTGCTTTGGGGGCAAAGCCCCAGCCATGGTGTTCGGGAACAACACTGCCTCCACGTTACCTAACATCTCTGTGCAACACTCTGTGGAGCGATCACCTGTGGGTTCGGAGTGAGGTTCAGTTCCGAGTGCTAGTCTTTATTATTCTAAATTGACTGGGAGACGGGGGCACCTTCAGGGACCCCCTCCTCCCGTACTGTCCAGCTGGCTTTCTTTCCCTGTGTCTGTGGAGCTGAGGGAAGTGACAGCTACAGGCGGGGCTTTCTTGGTGGTGGCACCCTCTCTTTGAACGCCCTCCATCTTGAAGTCCAGTCTCGCTACCTAATCTCCTTGCCCTGTTCTCTCTCCTAGTTATGCTAGCTCTATGGATTTGGTGTGTTAAGAACTTTTTAATGATATATTTTTAATTTAAAATTATGTTTAATCCATCTTGGGCAGATTTTAGCAGATGCAGGACAGAAATCTTTTATAGATAGCTAGTAAACATCAAGGTTTGGCCTCTTGCAGATAGGTGGCGGCCAGGCTGTGGAAGCAATCTGGAAAACTGGCAGTTTTACAAGGCAAGTTAACAGGCAGGAAGGGACATCTGAGGCGAAAAGAAAAAACGTTACTGAAAGGTAGATATGGTTGTTCTTTTTAAGAGGCAAGAGTCTGGTTTTGGAGGGGCCGTGGCTCAGTGGTGGAGCCCCTGCTTGGCAGGCAGAAGGTCCCACATTCAAATCCTGGCATCTTCAGTTAAAAGGACCAGGCAGGAGCTGATGGGGAAGACCTTTCTCTGCCAGAGGCCCTGAAGCACCTTGGGCAGTCTGAGTAGACAAGGCTGACCTTGATGGACCCACGGGAGAGGTGTCCAGAAATAAGTATTGGGGGGGGGGGTGTTCTGGCAAGGCAACCAGCAGCTGAGACCCTCTGTCCAGTGTGAAAGCCCAGTGTCCACTCCAATGGGGGGGGGCCTTAGCCGAGGAACCAATGGAGCTAAGCCCCCCTGCTCAGCAGGAGCTGAAGGACTAGTGCCTCACGGCCCTGAGTGGGCACCAAACACCCCCAGCCCCACTGCTTATGGGAGGAATGACTTCACCCTTCCTTCATTGCCACCGCCTCTAATGGTGTCCGGCTAATCAACAGCTGCGTGTGTGTGGGGGGGGTGCGTGTCATTCTGTTCCCATGGAGCTCTTTTATTGGTGGCCGGTGCTGCCTGCCGAACTTTAGAGGGCCACTACTGGCGTTTCCAGGGCTGCAGAAGTCCATCCCCCCACTGTTGCTTTGACTATCATAACTGATCAGCACCAGTGTGTCTGCCATGGACACTGCTGACACACCCCATCACAAGATGCCCGAACTTCCAAAACCCATGTGCAGGGTTGTTGAGGCAAGATCACATGGACCTCGGCTCAGAAACCAAGACCCAGCAGTTTCAGTTGCAAATTTAGGGTCATGGGCAGGTTCGTGCCCACCCCTAATCCCCACGGGAGAGAAAGGTGAGGTATAAATAAAGTAAGAAAAGTAGTTTTGCAGCTACAAAAACAAGGGTTTTGCTTGCTTTCTCCCCATATTCTCTGGTTACTGGCTCCTGCCCCTAACCACAGACAACTTGCCTAGGCCAATAACCAGCTGCTCCCTGTATGGGGCCTTCTTCGTCAGCCATTGACTAGTCTTCTGTGATGTCATCAGATGAACTGGAGAGGGGTGTGTCTGTGAGTCTTGCTTTGTGTTGAAGCCCCCTTGTTTCTCAGGAGAGATGGAGCACCCCGAAAGTAAACTTCCTCTTTGTCTTTGCAGGCGCAGGAAACCATGAGATCACCTGTTGGAGCTGCTCTGTCGTCCGAGGGATTTTTTCAAACTGCCTAGCCAGCTGTGCTAGGCAGTTGCTAAAGGGAGAGACTTTAAGAAAGAGCTCTCGGGGGGGAGTGCTCACTGCCCATTGTGGCATGGAAGAAGAGGGCCTGCTTCTACTGCTACCTCTGAAACCTTGCAAAACCGCCCCTCGTTTTTCACGCGTGTTCTTCTAGAATAGTGGTGCCTTATTTTTTCCTCTTGCCTTCCCCACATCTTTTTAAGAGACTTTATGTCAAAATATGCAACTATTTATTTAGCTCTGTTGCAGTGTTTTTTTAGAATTGTTGGGTGCAAGGCTAGAATGGCAATCTCCCGCTAGCTTCGGTCCGGACTTCTTTGTGGGAGTGTGGCCATTCCTGCCGGGGAGGGGGCCTGGTCTCCCTTCTTTGCCTGTTTGGGAGCTACAAATCACACTGCGGGGGCCACGGAGAGGCCTCTCTGCTTCTTAAAGTCTCAAATGGCAAATAAAGACTTGATGCGCAGCACCCTCCCTCTCCCGGGGCCTTATTGACTGGCTCTCCCGGTCCCTGTGACTCACTCCCGGGGGGGTGGGGCAGACGAGTTGCCGCGGTTGCCACTGGGTCAGAACCAGCCTGTGTGGTCCTCAACTCTGAGAACATGTTTCCTGAAGGTGGTGGATGAAGCCAATCTTCTGGATGAAGTCAAAGCAGAGAGCGCCTCTGGGACTGTCCGCACCAAGCAGGGAAAAGGAGTCTTCACAAAATGGCATTAAGAACATAAGAGAAGCCAATGTTGGATCAGGCCAGTGGCCCAACCGTCTGTGTCACAACAGTGGCCAAAAACACCAGGTGCCCTCAGGGGGTCCAGCAGTGGGGCCAGGACACCAGAAGCCCTCCCACTGTTGCCCCCCCCCTAAGCACCAAGAACACAGAGCCTCACCTGCCCCAGACTGAGAACTCTTATCTATAAGTGTTTTTTGGAAGTGGGTGGGTCCAGGTAGAGCTTTTGCCCAGCAAGCCTTCTGATTGGCCACTAGAGATTTGTTTGGCTGTGCAGATTTTTAAAAATGTTGCTGCGACAGCCATTTTGTGGTTGGCTCTGCTAGTTGTGGCAGCCATTTTTGGTCCTCAGACATGCTGTGTCAGAATTCCAGGGGTGCCTGCAGGCTCAAAAAGGTTGGGGACCTCTGCTCTGGGACAAAGAGCTGTCCTTTAACACCAGAGGCAAATTTTTTTTTTAAAAACCCTTTTTCTGACTAGTCTTAGTGGAGCAGCATCCCTTGCCCTCCTAGAGGCAGTGGCCACAGCTGCTGCTCTGCTGGGTTAGGGTGTTTTTTTCTTGCCAGGGCTGTTCCCACCCTTTCCAGTGGAATCCCAGGCAAAGAAGCAGGACCAGCCTGCCTGCCAGCTCAAGGCCAGAGTCCTGCCCTTCCCTCGGTGGCCTGGCCCCGTGCTGGAGTCGATCTGGCTTGGGAGAGTGGGGCTGCAGTGGAAGGGTTTGCCCTGCAAGGATTCTTGGAAGGTGCAGCCAAACACACCTGATTCCAATAGCAAGGGCGGGCTCTCGTCTCTTGCTGATGGGTTGGTTGTCCCTGTTGGCACGGAGGGAGATGCATTAAGGCAGGCGGGTGGAGGAAAGAGGGCGCACCCTTGGTGGGAGCAGGGCTGAAGCGTGAGGGCTGTGTGGTCTTCATGGACGAGGTGGGCTTCCATCACTAAGGGTCAGTGTTCCCTCTAAGCTGAGTTAGTGTGAGCTAGGTCACAGTTTTTTAGCCTCCAGATCACAAATTTTTGTCTTGGTTCAGGAAGTATGGCTCTGGAGCCAACTAACTGATTCAGTAGCCAGACTGCTTGCTCACAAATTAATTAGCTAGAATTTTTGCTCACAAGATCCACAGCTTAGAGGGAACATTGGTGGGGGTTAGTGGTCGGGGCCAGACTTGAAGCACTGCAGCCTGGAAAACCATTTCTGCTTGCTTGTCTGTTGCGCTTCCCCCTCAAAGCCCAAATGCCCCACTGTTAATGAAGTTGCTTTTGGGCTCCGTGGGCTTCCAGTCTTCAGACCAGACCTCTAAATGAAGCTGCACTGTTGTGCTGTTGTTTTGGGTGATTGGTGATAAGGGGGGATGTGGGTGGCCTTGCAGGGGTTAGGGTCTATTCAGAAGGGACTGAGGCAGCTGCATGCATTTATGTTTCTATGACCCAGCTGGGTTCTGCCTTCAGCCCACTGGGTCAGCAGCTGGCCTCTCGTCCTTACCCACTGGGACAGCCTCCCTTCCTGGGGGAGCATACCACACCACACCAGCTCCCTTTCCTTTTGGCTTCTCTCCCTGCCCCGGGATCTGCAGGGGCTGCTTCTCCCAGTGCTACGGAACTCCAGCATGACGATGAGGCAATCTCTGCTTATTAATCGTTTCCATCTGCAAAGCAAAGCAGTATTCCAAATATAATTTACTTTTTATCGTGTTGATATGGCGGGCTATAACCATGGCAACATGGTCAAATTGCTATTGAGATAAAAGTGTCTGAAGCCCAGAAGAGGGCAGAGCAGTGACGAAAGAGCACCTTGAGGGGTCTGGTGCTGAGCACCTGTACAAAAGAGCTTGGAGAGGCGGGCCAGCCAGCAGTGACGTGGCCAAGGGGCTAAATGGCTCAAGAAAGACACGCCGGCCAGCTGGCTTGCAAGAGAGAGGTGAGGAAGGTGTAGGTGGCTTTCCTGGGCAGGAAAAGGCAGAGCCCCCTAGTTTTGGTTTGTCCTGCTTGGCCTCATCCTGGCCCTTTCCTCCTGAAACCTGATCTCAACCCTTGCCTGTGTATAGGCACTGAGCTGTAGTTCGGCAGTTCGAGACCCGAGTGCCACGTGATGGCGTGAGCGCCCATCTCTGGCCCCAGCTCCTGCCAACCTAGCAGTGCAAAAGCAAGAAATGGCAAGTAGATAAACAGCTACCGCTTTGGTGGGAAGGTAATAGTGTTATGTGTGCCTCGGTGTTTAGTCTTGCTGGCCACATGACCACGGAAACGTCTTGGGACAGTGCTGGCTGTTTGGCTTGGAAACGGAGACGAGTACCGCCCCCTAGAGTTGGATTCAACTGACTTTTGAGCAAGGGGAACCTTTACCTTTATGCTCCTGTTGAATGTTCTTCATGAATGGAGCTTCTGCCAGGTAACTGCACCGGTCAAAGAAAAATGTGATTTCCTTTATTAACAGAGTGCAAGCTTCCATGTTCTCCGAAAGCCTTAATTAGGGAAGATGCTTTTTAAAAAACTATATGCCAGGAGATGGAGATTGCAAGCCGACATGGTCATTCGTAGCCAGCTGATTGCTGAACATGAATGGCTAAAGCCATTCTCCATTTTCATGTGGTGGAAATAAGATGAACACCACCAGTCTTGGTATTCAAATATTCTCACATGAGCACATGAATCTGCCTTCTACTGAATCAGACACTGGTCCACCAAGGCCAGTATTGTCTACTCAGACTGACAATCTGACATCGTCTACTGCCTGGTCCTTTCAACTGGAAATGCCGGGGACTGAACCTGGGACCTGCATGCCAAGCAGAGGGTCTGCTACTGAGCCACAGCCTCTCTTCACAGCCCTCCAGGGTCTCAGGCAGAGGTCTTTCCCATCACCTCCTGCCTGGTCCTTTTTAACTGGAGATGCCGGGGATTGAACCTGGGACCTTCTGCCTCCCAAGCAGATGCTCTACCACTGAGCCACGGCCTCTCCCCCCACCTGAGTTGGAGCTGTTTTTTGTGGGGGGGGGGGGAAGCATTCTGCTCATGCACAGAGCCCTTAATTTTTGCCTTCCACATTTTCAGGTGGTGCCCTGATATTGTTTCCGTGTGGCGGGACAGCTGCCTCATTGGTCATCTTTGCAGAAAATAGCTAGGTTGACTTCAAACATGCATTCTCTCCAGGTGTGGGAAATTCGTTCTACCCATTTCACCTGATTCCAAAACTGTTTGGGGGATTCAAGCTGAAAAGGAGAGGAGGATGTGAACTGGCCAGTCTCCGCAATGGAGAGAGTGGCCCTGTGCCCCTTGGTTAGGAGTGCAGACTCTCTCTGGGAGAACCAAGTTTGATTCCCCACTCCTCCACTTGCAGCTGCTGGTGTGACCTTGGGTCAGTGACAAGTTTTCTCAAGGGCCGTTCTCGAGAGAGCTCTCTCAGCCCCACCTACCTGACAGGGTGTCTGTTGTGGGGAGGGGAAGGAGATTGTAAGCCATTCTGAGACTCCTTTGGCTAGTGAAGGGCGGGGCATAAATCCAATCTGCTGCTCCTCCCCCTCCCCTCTGAAAGAGCAGGAAGTTTGGTCAGTTACCAGTCATTGTTATGCAAATACCTTGGCTTGCAAAGGAACTGAGAGATTTGGTGTTAGGAATCTCCAGGTGACTCCTGGAGATTTCCCAGAATGCCTGCAAGGAGAGCTCCCAGGATGCACCTGGGTGGCCCAGGGTCCACCTGTGTGATGTGGGTGGGCCAGGTCAAAAGGGGTGGAGAGTGATGTAACTTGGGTGGAGTCAGAGGTTTAATAAAAATGCTTGCTCCCAGAGAACCTGATTGGCCAGGCAGCTTGAATTTGGCGCGCACACACAGAAAGAGCAACGGAAGTTTTGTTTGATTTCCGGGTTGACTGGAGTAGGGAAAAAGTAGGCTAGCTAGACTGGAGTTTGAAGAGGTGTTGAGTATAATTAAGATGACAAAGCAAGAGCCCTTCTGGACTTGCCAGCATCTATCAGGAAACCCTTCATCTCTTCCGCACTCCTGGTCTCATAATCAATATTCTGCTTCTGGCATTCTTCCAGGAGTTCTTCCTGTATCATCTTAAGAATTTTCACTTGCTTGTCAAGCTCCATCCTAACTTAACCTGGTCTGTCCTTATTCCAGTAGACCTGGAAACACCCCCCCCAAAAAAACTTCCTTTGCTTTCTCTGTGTGTGTGTGTGCGCGCATGCCAAATTCAAAATGCCAAATTCACAACCCCTGGCCAATCAGGTTCTGTTTGTTCTTATCCCACTGCTATGTCACCAACTGTGGCAGAAGAGGCTTGCTTTGACTTACAGACCCTGTCCTGCCAGACCCCCCCCCTTGGCTGGTGCCAGTTCCTGGAGGGTGCTATTCCACTTCTTCCCACTAGGGTGCACTACCACCACTGTCCTGTTGGGGACTCCTGACACTCCTTCCCAAACTGACACCCAGCCTCTGGTCTCCTGCTCCCCAGTCCCTGCTTACCACAGGGACCAAATTCCATCTGGGGGGGGAGGGCCTGGAGGATTGGCAACAGGCAGTGTTCCCTTTAAACTGAGTTCATGTGAGCTAGCTCACAGTTTTTTAGCCTCTGGTTCACACATTTTTGTCTTTGCTCAGGAAGGCTCCAGAGCAAACTAATTTATGCAGTAGCCAAAACGCTGGCTCACAACTTTAATACCAGGAGCTCACAAAGTAGGATTCTTGCTCACAAGACTCCACCACTGAGAGGGAGCAGTGGTAGCGACTCACAAAAGCTCCTTCCCTGCCACAACTTTTGCTCCTAGTCTATTAGAAAGCTTGGAAATATTTTCTGTGGCTGGCCTGAGAATGCGCAGTCCCATGTGTGCCTGCACAGAAGACCACTCAAACAACGGTTACAGGTAAGTGCAACCTCGTTTGACAGCTGTCATTATATGTGTCAGAGGAAACGTCAGAAATCCCATCCATTGGTCCCTTGTCCTACAAATCCCCCCTATTGGTGAAATGACCACCCTAAGGCTCATTGCCACCATCGAGAGCTGTATCTGCCAGGACTGTGTACTCAGGATCCTCAGCCCAATATTTGGCGACCATTATCATTTGTTCAATTCCTGAGCTGGGGGTTCTGGGGCCTACAGAAGCACAAAAAGCTGTTATGGTGGGGGTACATTGTATGCAAAGGCAAATCCCCAAAATTAGTAAACTTCCCTCCAGAAGAAATGTTAAGACAGTATAAACAGTTGACCCCAAAACAGTGAACCAACTCCCAAACCAATCCCCCCACCCGTGAGAAAATATTATCCCTCTTGAAATACCTTGGATAGTCTTGATATTCCCTTCAATGGAGGCTGAGCGATCGCTCAGATTCAAGCAACACATGCTCTCAAATTCAGCACAATTATGACCTGCCTTGAGCAGCAGATAATCTATAGCCATTCTGTTCTGGATTGTCACCTTTTCAGTGTCATGTAGATCTTCCAACATACTTTCCAAAGCCTGGGAAGTATCATTCATTGAATGAATAAGTCTGCAGACGAGGGTATCTATAAATTCTCAGAATTGATGGCAGCCAGGGCTGGGACCCCAACCAGAGATGCGGCCAGGTCTGTAGATTCCCCGAATGAGAACAGTCTCATCGAGGGGGGGGGGGTCACCTTTCCCATCGATCTCAGTATAACTGCTTAGGGTGAGAAAAAGCAGTTGTAGTTTTCCAGGGGGTCAGGAAGGTTGTTAGGTGGCCATAGGCACAGGGACTGCCTACGATGTTGCCAAGCACATAAGAATAAGCTACTAATCCACAGAACAGACCAGCTACTGTCCGGACCAGCTACTTTTCTTCACACGGGCATGGTGTACCCAGCCGTCTGGTGTGGTAGTCTTTACAGAGCTATCGGAAGTCAGGAGGACTTGGAAAGGAGCTTTCCACTGGGGCTGCAGGGGTTCGTGCTTCCAGGACTTAAGGAGCACCCAGTCACCAGGCTTGAACGGATGGATGGGGTATCCGTAAGGGAGGGACTGGACACACGCTGCAGCCGGGGGGTGGGGGGGTGGGAGAAGAAAGACAAGACTGCCGAGCAGTCACATGGTCAGCAAGCATTTTATCACCAGTAACAGTATTAACCTCACCCTCCTCTTACTGAGACACAGGGAATGGTCTGCCATAAATTAACTCCGAAGGGGAGAATCCCAGACTCCCCTGGGCTGCTAGTCAGATCCTGGTGAGGGCGATTAAGAGCATCTCAGTCCATTTGGAAGAAGTCTCCATGCAAAGTTTTGTCAGGGTCGTCTTCAGAGTTCTGTTGAGGCGCTCAACCTGGCCACTGGATTGTGGTCTCTAGGCAGTGTGGACTTCCCATTGGATTCCCAGGGCTTGAGCAACTTGTTGGACCACCGCCCCAGTAAAATGGCTTCCTCTGTCTGAATTTAAAGCTAGGGGTAAACCAAGGTGCAGTATGATGTCATTCAGCAGGTGTTTGGCTACATTCTTGGCTGACAGTGCGGTGCAGGGAAAAGCTTCAGGCCATCCTGTTAGCTGATGAACGAGGACCAGAAGATACTTGTACTGTCCAGATTTGGGGAGTTAAGTAAAGTTCACTTGACGGGCCTCAAAGGGGTGGAAAACTCAGGTCTTGCACCTGGGGGCACAGCCAGTCCTGTCTTAGCATTGACTTTCTGGCAGGTCATGCAGGCTTTGGCAGGTCTTTGGGACTCTTGGGAAAGTCCAACAGCGATAACCGGGGATCCTTTCATAGAAAAAGAGATGCAGGAGCTCATCAGCATAACTCATTAGCATAAACCATGTCCCCTGACATCACTGGAAGTGTGTCAGAAAGGGAATGTCAGTTTCAGCCCCATTATACCCTATGGGCCATTGAAATCAATGGCAAAAACTCATAGGGTATATGAGGGGCTGGAGGAAAGGGGGTTTGAGGGAAAGGCTTCAAACTTGCAGGATAGCTGCTGGGGCCTCTCCTTGAAATACCCACTAAGTTTCAAGAAGATTGGACCACGGGGTCCAATTCTATGGGCCCCCAAACAGGTTGTCCCATCCTCTCCATTTTTCTCTATGGTGGGAAAAAATGTTACTTTTTTCCCACCATAGAGAACAATGGAGGGAATGGGGGCAACCCGTTTGGAGGCCCATAGAATTGGACCCCCTACAGCTGCTTTTTTTTTTTATAACTTTATATTTTATTAATTTTTTAACAACATAACATAAAAACAAAAATATAAAAATACAAAATTATAAAACACATTAACAGTTTAACAATAAACCATAAACAATATATCTTACTCAACAACTATTCAACTTAATAATAATTTACATTCTTTTTATAACTAATAGAAAACAAACTTTTTATATTTTTCAGGAAGTTTGTTCATAGCATTCGTGTCATGTTCAATATATTGAAAAAAATAATACCATTTTTCCATAAATCTAGATTTAAGACTTACATTTTCTGCTGTCAACAATTGACTTGCTATTTTATCGTGAACAATTACGTCCCAAATCTTTAAAAACCATTGTCTCAGCGTTGGAATTTTAACCGATTTCCAATTCTGCGCCAAAAGGGTCTTAGCTGCTAAGAGTAATAAGGCTATTAAATCAGCTTTTGTTTTAGTCACAGATTCAGGTTTCCAAAAGTTTAATAATACAGATTCTGGTGTTTCAGGTATTTTAACCTTAACTATTTTCCCTATTACATTCAATATTTTATTCCAAAAAATACAAACAGATGGACACGTCCACCAACAATGTAGAAAAGATCCAATTTCTTCACCACACTTCCAACAGGTGGGTGATTTAATTGCATGACTATAAAATAGTCTTTGTGGTGTCATATACCACCTCGCATACATTTTGTAATTTTGCAGTTTGAGGTTCAAAGACTGTGTAGTATATAAGGGAGAAGCCCAAATCTGTAACCATTGCACTTCTGTTAACTGGGTATTACAATCTTTGTGCCATGCCCGTTGTTGTGGAGATAAACCAGTCCACTGTTTTTGGTTTAGCATTACATAAATAATTTTAATAATACCTCTTTTTACCCGTGTCTCATTCTTAATAAGCTCCTCAAAGCCTGTATAAGGTCTATCTAAATGGTTTGCCAAATCATTGGTCATAAATGTATGATGTATTTGGTGATATTGTAACCATGGGATCTTAAACTGGTATTTTAATTCTATTTGTGTTTTCGACCAAAGTTTCCCTTGTTGACTTATTTGATTTAATCTAAAGATATGTTTTCCCCTCCAAGTTTTAAATGTTTCAACATTTTTCCCTGGTTCAAACCATTTTTGTCCCAAGAAAGCCATTATCGGAGAAACACCTGGTGCCATTATATCTCTGTATTTGTCCCAAATACTTAGTGTGTGCTCCACAAAAGGGTTTTCTAATATATTTTTTGTCCTATCTTTAGGTTTATTCCATATAACCTCATGCATAAGTTGGGGAAAAAATTGTTCTTTTTCAATTAAAACCCAATCCTTATAGTCTACAGGTGTAGCATAGTATAGTACATTTCTAAGTTGTGCTGCTAAGTAATAGTTCTTCAAATCAGGTAATGCCATGCCCCCCAATCTTATAGGGCGTGTTAATAAAGTATAACTAATATGAGGGGTCTTGCTATTCCAAATGAAAACCTTCCACAACCCACGCCATTTACAAAATTCTTTTTCAGGAATAGTTATAGGCAAATTCTGAAAAAGAAATAAAAATTTAGGAAACAATATTACTTTCAATAATTCAACTTTCTCCAATAGGGATAAATTAAATTTAGCCCATTGTTCGATGGATTCCTTTACCTCTTTTGTTAATGGCAAATAATTACTATTATATAAATCTTTTAATTTATAAGGTATATTTATCCCTAGGTGTCTCCAATGTTTATTAACCCATTTAAAGGGAAATGTGTTTGTAATATATTTTTTATCTTCTTCCGATATATTGATCGGAAATAGTTCTGTTTTATTTAAATTAATTGTAAATCCTGAAACTGAATGAAATTGGGCTATCTGAGTTACTAATGGTTTTAATGAAGTTTTTGGGTTTTTTAAATAAACTACCATATCATCAGCAAATAGTCCTAATTTATATATTTTTTGTCTTATTTGTATACCTTCTATGGCTGTATTTTGTCTTAAAGCATGTGCTAGGGGTTCCAATGAAATTGCAAACAAAATTGGGGAAAGGGGGCAACCTTGACGTGTACCTCTATTCAATACCAAATCATCAGATCTATAATTATTTACCATAATTTGGGCTTTTGGGGATTTGTAAATTGCTTCTATAGATCGTAAAAAATTTGGACCAAAGTTCATAGATGCTAATACCGTTTTTAAATATAAGATTTCTACCTTGTCAAAGGCCTTCTCCGCATCAAGCGCAAGAATTGCCGAATTTATTTTATGCAATTTACAATGATTTATAATATTTAGTGATTTCCTTATATTGTCTGAGATTGACCTTCCTGGAATAAAACCAGCCTGGTCTGGGTTAATATAATTTGAAATAATCCTATTTAGACGGGTTACTAATACTGTAGAAAAGATTTTAAAATCATGATTCAGAACTGAGATTGGGCGATAAGATTCTACTTTGGTTTTATCTTTTTCTGGTTTGGGTATAACTATAACTTTAGCTTCACTCCAAGAGCGAGGCATTATTCCCTTATTAATTACAAAATTACAAGTTGTCAGTAATGGCTCTATAATTAATGATTTAAAATGTTTATAGAATTCTATAGGAAATCCATCCTGGCCTGTTGATTTATTATTTTTTAATTTTCCTATAGCTGCTTCTAATTCTGGTTTTTCAAATGGCCTCTCCAAGTAATCTTGATGTTCTTTGTTCAGTTTGACATTAAAGTTGATTGTTTTTAAATAGTCCTTTATTGATGTCTCTTGGGGGTGGTCTGAACTATAGAGTTTACTATAGTAGGTATAAAAGGCCTTTGTTATATCTTTTGGTAAAAGTGCCTTGCTTCCACTACTCAGGTGGATGGCATGAACTTGTGTTAGTGTTTGCTTTTTTGAAACTCTATATTTAAGCCACTTCATAGATCTTGGGGTTTTAGTTACATATTTTTGTTTCAAATAAAGTATTTTTTTCTGTATAAATGAGGTTTCTAACACCTCCAATTTTTTTCTTTCCATTGTTAATTGTTTAAAAGTCTTTTTCCCTCCAAATTTTTTATGCCTATCTTCTAACTTTGCAATCTTAGTTTGTAGCTCAGTAATAACTTGCTGCTTATTTCTCTTATAGGAAGAGGCCAGAGAAAGAAGTTTACCTCGTAACACTGCTTTAAAAGCATCCCAAATATTTTCCTGTGATGCTTCACAGTCTGAATTAAGCTCAAAATATTCCTGGATATCTTTCTCTATACTATCACTAAAAGATTGTTGTTGTAATAGAAGTTTGTTTAAAGACCACATTGGGCCTTTTCCATCGTTTTCTTTCTTTGAAAAGTAACAAGAAACCCATGCATGATCTGAAAGTGTTCTGGTTCCAATATATGCCTCCCTAATTTGAGAGTTAAGCAATGCTGAGGCTAGAACATAGTCTATTCTAGTATACACATCGTGCACTGATGAATAATATGTATAATCTTTTTCTTTTTGGTTTAAGTTGCGCCACACATCATGATAGTTAAAGGTTTCCAAAATGTTACTCAACTCAGTCTTTTTAGTTTTAATTCTCTTTTCTATAGGTAGTTTGTGTGTTTTGTCCATTTTCGGGTCAATAATTAAGTTCAAATCGCAGCCTATTAATGTTTCTCCTTCCTGAAAAGCTTGCAGCTTTTCCAAGGTTTCTGAAATAAATTGTTGTTGGTTATTGTTGGGTGCATAAATTGATGCAATAGTTAGAATTGTTTCACCAAGGTTACCCTTAATAAAGATGTATCTGCCTTTACTATCTGCTTCAGTGTGTTTAATTTTAAATGGGATTTTTTTGATATGAGTATTGCTACCCCTCTAGACTTAGAAGTACCTTTTGCTTGATATGTTTGTTCAAACCATGTAGATTTCAGCAAAGAACTTGTTACCCTTCTTTGGTGTGTTTCCTGAAGACAAAGAAAATTTGGTCTTTCCTTATTCATTAAGTTTGATACCCTTCTGAGTTTCACAACATTATTTAAACCTCTACAATTCCAAGTTATAAACTTGTATTCTTGATTCATAGTTATTTAAGTTCAAAACACTATTAACCTAAAGAATTATTATATATCACTTTACTTTTGTAATCAACTAATAATACTGCCCTTAAATTCAGCAATATTTTTCCAAACTGTCTTTTCTTCCTACTCTTTATTTCTATGTACTATAGTTTCCTTATCTAGTGAACAGTTGCCAATGACTTAATTTATATACTATTAAATACAATAAAAATACTAACAATAAAACTAGGCCTTAATCAGGCTAACAACAACCAACTATAAATAAACCAGCCTTTTACAGGCTAACTTTTTAGGATTCTCCTCACTAGGAGGATAATGGGAAATAACAAGGTATTTCCCTTACCTAAAAACAAACCAAAATGTGAGGGGTATCTATAACATTTATAAAATATCAAAACTTTCCCTTTACCCACTCCTGACATTCCCTTGTCATATTCATAGACACTCTGTATTAATAGCTTTAAACTTTCTTATGTAAGTATTTTTGTAAAAGTGGTATTCTACATATCCATCAAATAACTATAAAGTTTTTGCAAAGTCTCATATTTATACTTTTTAAGTATCCAAAATTAGTATAAATTTCTATTGCTAGTAAACTATTAAATTCCATCAACTATCTACCTATAAATATTTCTACATTAGTTCTGGTTTAATAACTTATCACTATTTTAACTTAACTTATCCCTATTTTATACCATAATTTTCAAACACTTCATCTATATTTATATAATTATATCTATCTTAAACGTATATCCTAAAATACACCCTCTTTTGTAGTCATGCTTATCTTATCAAGTAACTTTAACTTTACTCATCAACTATATAACTAATATAGCTGATATAAAATCATTACCTAATGTTAGTACCACTTATAACTTTAACTTTAACTTATTAACTATTAAGTTCTTTAAACCAAATTGCCCCATAATAGGGCTAATCATTCTTATAAGGTGTGCTTCCACCTCTATAAAATACAAATAAGTTTTCGTTTCAGAGTCATTTCTTCAGTTTGGAATTCAGCAGGTACATCTCTTCCTCTTCTTCTGGAGTAAATTCTAAGTTCAGGTTTGCCATTAATCTTCTTCCTGAGTCCACGTCTGTGGCTTGCAGTAGGTTTCCATCTCTAAAGACTAGGATGTCTGATGTTTGACTCCAGCTGAAACGGATTTTGGCGCCAAATAGTTTTGCTGCAAAGGATTTTAGTAGCCGCCGTTTATCTAGGGCTTCTGGGGTAAGATCCAACAGCACTCGCACTTTTCCTCCGTTGCAATTTAACGTGCCTTGTTTTCTAGCTTCTGCCAGGATTTTATTACGAACTCGAGGGTAGCCAAACTGTGCTATAATATCTCGAGGTCTTCCTCGCCTTGCTACTGACTTGGGTCCCACTCTGTAGGCTTGCACTATTACCGGTGCTATGCCATCTTCCAGCTGCAATGTTTTAGCTAGCCAAGTTGAAATAAAAATTGCCAAGTCAGTGTTCCCTTCAATGTTTTCCTCCAGACCCCTAAATTTCAGGTTCTGCTGTCTCCACCTCTGTTCTAGGTTAGCCAGCTTTGCAGTTAAAACTTGCTCCCTGTTTTGCAAAGTTTTTACTTCTGTTTGCAAGGTTTCTCCCAGGGCCATTGCAGTTTCTGCCTTTGCTGAGTTCTCCCGAATAGTTTTGGTAAGGTCAGACAGCTTGGTGTTTACGGGGTCTAACATTTCCTCCATAGTCTCTCTAATAGATTTAGTGATATCAAATTTAAGTTCGTATAAGTCTTTTAAGGTTAAATACCTCTCTGTGTCCGCTGAGTCTTTCCCGGTCGCCATCTTAGGTCCGGAGGGATCGTTGTTCTCTGCCGGAGCTTTCGGCTCTTCTCGGGGAAAGTAGGATTTTACCAAAGCTGTTTCTTTCAAAATTTGTTTTCCCTTCGGTTCTCCTTTCTTTCCCATATTTTTGGAAGCTTTTTGTTGAGTTGTGTCTGTTATTTTAGTTGTTTTTCAGGAGCGGGATCAGGAGCTTCAGGTTTCTGCGTCTGCCATCACCCAGCGACGCTCCGCCCCCCCCCCCTACAGCTGCTTTTAAAGTTGCCGCCAAATTTTGGTGGCAATTCAGAAGTGGGCCGAATCAGATCAGAGAATCTGATTCGGCCCGTGGCTGCCCTACTGCCCCTCCTGAGCTGGCGGAGCTGTGCTCCGCCTTGCTCCAGCCCCAAAGGACCCCTGGCGATAACTGAGCAGTGGAGAGTCTCTGCAATGGCTGTTCCCCCATGATGGGTTGACTGGTGGTAATCATCACAGATTTTGGCTAACAGGATGTAGGAGCCAGATCCAACTGTCTGGATTGATGAACCATCCTTGATTGTCTTCAGCTGCACCTTGTTCTGTTGCATGTTGTTGTTCTTTTTTGGTATAGACTGGTCGTTCTGGCAGGTGGAAGGCTGGAATCGGGGCGAGCTGTGAGCAGCCTATGGGTTTCAGGGTGGCTGCTTTGGTAGCTTTGCCTGTGTGGTGGTTTCTGCGTGCTTCTGGGCAATTCAGGCACGGTGACCCCAAACATGAACAATGGCAACTTCGGCAGCGAAGTGAATGCCTTCCAGCAGCACAAGGATCTGTTGTTCATGTGCTAGGGGTTTCCCATTAGTTGTCAGGAAACTGTGCTCTTTCCACAGGGTGCCAAAGGCATGAACTACTCCAAAGGCATATTTAGAGTCTGTGTAGATGGTGGTGTGCTTTCCTTCTGCAAGTCTAAGAGCCCTGGCCAGGGCATGCATGGCATGCAGTTCTGCCAGTTGGGCAGACCAGGATGGCATTAGCTTCCAAAACAACATTCAGTGTAGACTGTGTATCCTGTGTGGTGGACTCCATCTTGTATGAAGGAGCTACCGTCCACAAACCTCATCCTGTGAGACTTCTGATTAGATCCAATAAGTCAGGCCTCGTATTTCAAATCAAAGTCTTTATTCTTAATGGTCTTTAAGGAACACACTTGTGTTGTTAGTGATACCAGATACAGAGAAGGAGGAATTGATATAGTGAATTCAAACTAGAGGAAAAACGCGGGTACCAACGGCAAAAGACTAAACAAGCGCCAAAATGTACTACCGTTACTTTCTCAGGAAAAAAGGCGCATAAGCAGAGCTACATTCTCATCTCCGGCCCTGTGATTTCCCTACATGCAATCCCCCGCAAAAGGCACCTGGAAAAGCAGAGGCCCAGTTGCCCAAGGTTACAAAAGCAGCAACAGAGATAACATGAGTCTAGCAAAACATCTGAGTTCATTCCGAAGGAGGAGGGGTGAGGAGGGGAGGGGGGGAAGGAACCGTCAAGCGGAAGCTGATGCCGATCTCCCGCCAGGACCTGTAACCAGGATAAACATAGAAAAGCAAAACATGACAGGGAACCTGACAATCCTGGAGGTCTATGCGGCTGATGGTCTGTTGATCGGTGTGTTCAATGCAGTCATGTTCCAGAGTTTCATCTGGGATGGGGAGGAGTGTTGCAGGGTTAAGTTGGTTGCATGCTTCAAAGGTGATGTCTTCAGGTCCTAGAAGCAGAGCTTCATATTTAGCAAGGCGAGACTGGGTGAGCCACTTTGCTCCTTGCTGTTGAAACAAAGAGGCAACAGAGTGGGGGCAATAGACATCAATTTCCTCTCGACGGTCAGTTTCCTGGCTTCTTCAATGGCTAGGGTGGTCACGGCAACTACGCACATGTAGGTGGGCCATCCTTTTGTAGTAGTGTTAATCTGTTTGGATGTGGAGCATCAAGCCGAAGTTCTGAGTTAGCACTCCACTTGTATGCCATCAGGGCATTCTTGGTCTGCTTCCATGCAGTAAGCTCTTTGGGGGTCCAGATAAGCCATTCAGGCTCAGAGGGGTTGCACTTGGTAACAAGGGGACAGACCGGGATGCTATATTTCGGGATGCAGGTACGACAGAATCCAGCCGCACCGAGGAAGGTGCGGAAGGCTTTCTTTGTAGCAGGGAGAGGCAGTTAACAAATGGCCTCTCTTCTGTCTTGGAGAAGTTCTTTCTGGCCCTTGGAAATCTGGAAACCATTACAGTCTGCTTCACAAGTTGTGCTTTGTCATGAGAAACATGGTACCCATGCTGTCCCAAATTCAGGAGAGAAATGGTGGCATGGAGGACGGTATCTTGATCCAGTCCCGAGGGCAGGAGATCATCCACGTACTGAAGAAGGGCAGTTCAGGGTCCGCCAGTCCAGTTTTGTAGGGACTTGGCAAGACAACGCCCGAAAAGTGTCGGAGAGTCCACGAATCCCTGGGGTAAGACAGTCCAGTGGATGTGGGTTTTCCTCCCAGTAGTGGGGTCTTCCCACTCAAAGGCAAACAGGTCACGGGAGTCAGGGTCCAGAGGAACACTGAAGAACACATCCTTCAGATCCAGAACAGTGAACCATTCTCAGGTATTGTAGACAGGATGGTGTAGGGATTCGGGGCCACAGGGTGGGTGTGTTTGACAATCTCGTTCACTACTCTCAGATCTTGGACAAGGCACCATTTTGTTCAGGCTGCATTCTTCAGGACAGCAAGGATCAGTGTGTTGTACGGGGAGGCACATTCCTCAAGATGTCCTTCCTGGAGAAGGCATTCAATTACTGGCTGAAGTCCAAGGTATCCCTTGGCAGGCAAGGGGTATTGTTGAATGCAAACTGGTCCTCAACCAGGCTTGACTTTGATGAGGATCACAGGTGCATGAATTGCCAGGGCTGGAGATCCGACTTCAGCCCAAACTTCAGGGTTCACACTAGGCAGGGGGTCCATGGCTGGGTACACTGAGGCTGAGCAGTGCAGAGAGCTGAAAGGTAGTGGGGTCCAGACTGAAGAGGAAGTTCCATGCTGATTCCATCTTCTCCAAAGATGGGGTGGGTGCCCGGTTAGCAGAGCAGGTCTTGACCAAGGAGGGCTATGGGGCAGTCAAGAATCAAAAGGAAGGAGTGGGAAATTGAATGTTCATCTACGATCACATCACATTCCTGGAGAAAGCGTTGCATAGTGTCAGGTATGCCTGCCACTCTCACGGGCGGGAGGTGGGATTTCCTGAATGGGATGAGATGAGTCCACTCTTCCCCTTCCCTCCAACTGGAATGTACTCCCTCCCCCTTGCTTGCCGGCTTCACAGGAACTATTATCTGCTTGTTAGCTTCACAGGGTTGTTATCTCTATCCAAGGTTACTGGTAGCTTCACATAGACATGTTTTATGTTTTTACCTCCTGTTGCAGGTGCCATCTGCCGTCTCCCTGCTGGTTCGCTTGGGAACTGTTTTATGCGGGTTTTTTCCCTGGGCGGGGATTGCAGGGTCTGTATGCCAGTAGGTGTTTTGAAAGCACTATATCTATTCTAACACCTTTATTCACCCCCATTACTAACTCAACACGTGTACCCTGAAGAAAATCCCCCAATAAAGAAAGTCTTATTCAAGAACCTTTGTGTGGGGTGAATTCATCCTGGAAGTCTTACACATAGTAGGATTCCCTTCTACTCCAACAACAGAGGTGGCGCAAGATGACAGCTTCAGGTTTGGAAGTTAGCAGGGGATGGTAGAGTGTTGCACCGGAGTCTAGAAGCACTGAAAAAGTGTTGTTTCCCACTCTTAGTTTTATCAAGGGCTCGGCGAGTGGGGTATTTGACAGTCCTTGCCCCAACACCCCTATGCAAAATCTGAACAGTAATCCTGTTCAAGCATCTGGAACTGAGAGTTATACTGTCCTTGGTAATTGCTGCTGCTGGAACCAGGGAGTCTGTGAGGGCGGTGCTGCAGCTGTCTCAGTTGGGGAGAGGAATGATGGGGGGGCGGTGGATACTGGGCTTCTTGCTGCAACTGCTATTGCTCAGGGACAGGGGTGCATCAGTCGGGGCAATTCCTCTTCCAGTGGCCCTCCATTCTACACTATGCACACTGGTTGTTGCTCAGAGGTGGTCTGCTTGCCCCGTGTTGCTGTGGTTCTAAAGGCTGTTGCTGGTGGGGCTGGAATCTGACTGTCTTTGTTGTGGGACTGGCCCTCCTCTGCATCCTCCCTGTGGAGCACCCATTCCCCTGGATACCTGTCAGGTTCCCTGTCATATTTTGCTTCCCTATGTCTATCCCAGTTGCAGGTCCCAGCGGGAAATCGGCATCAGCTTCCGGTCTGATGGTCCCCCCCCTCCTTCACTAGAATGAGCTCAGATATTTTGCTAGACTTCAGTTATCTCTGTTGCTGCACTTGTAACCTTGGGCAACTGGGCCTCCGCTCTTCCAGGTGTCTTTTGCGTGGGAATGCATGTAGAAAAAACCACAGGGCCGGGGATGGGAAAGTAGCTCTGCTTACGCGCCTTTTTCCTGAGAAAGTAACGGTAGTACATTCTGGCGCTTGATTGATCTCTTTTCATTGGTACCCGCATTTTTACTCTAGTTTGAATTTACTATATCAATTCCTCCTCTTCTGTATTCGGTATCACTAACAACGCAAGTGTTTCCTGAAAGACCATTAAGAAATTAATACTTTGTTTTGAACTACAAGGCCTGACTTATTGGATCTAATCAGAAGTCTCACAATTCCTTGTGCCAACATGGTAGTTTGAGCCAATAACAATTGCTTAGAATCTTTTTCTTTTTCAGTATCTCTGTTGATATAAACCTTATAGGCAATATCAATCAGCTCGGATGTGGGCTTGGATGCCCAAGCAGGCTATGCTAGGTAGTGGCTAAAGGGACAGACATTAATAAAGAGGATGTGAGGGCAACCTGGCTGTGACATCTGTCACTACATTGATCGCCAGGGTTAATTTGGCTGATCTGTCTGGCTAGGTGGGTGTCCCTACCTCCTTCTCCGCTCCATGTGCGTCTCTCCCGAAGATGTGCGCTCGGTCGAAGAGGACAACCATCCCAGATAGAAGGAGTGTACCATTCTTCAGCCAAGGGTATACATAGCTGCGCTCCCCTGCTAGAACCACCATGAATAAAGATCGGGGGGGGGGGGGGCTTGCTGCCCATTGCGACACGGAGGAAGAGGGCCTGCTTCTACTGCTACCTCTCGACCTTGTTTGGTTTGGCTTTGAATCCACCTTCTAAGATAGAACAAGTTCACATCTTGTACACCATTCCTGAAATGTTGTTGTTTTGTTTAAGGGGGGATGTTTGCGGATCTCCAAATAAACTTTTCTATTTCAGCTGTCTGAACACATTGGCCCCTGTGTCGCTGCCTGATGAAGGGCCTTAGTCTAACGGGAAGAAGGACACTTTAATTCCCTCTACACAGCAAACCTCAGGCAGGGCGGAGATCCCACCTGAAAGACCCAGGAGAACACTGGCTTGTTTTTGTGTCCTTTTAAAAGAAACCGAAACTGATTGTCCTTCGAATAATGAGGAGAATCGAGACTGTTACTGGGTGTGTGTGTGTGTGTCTTTTCTCCTCTCCTCTCCCTGCCACTCTCACAGCCCGCTCCCACCCAGTTTATTCCTTGTTATTTATACAGCACCTCCAACAGACATTGCGCTTTATCATTACGTGAGTAGAAAAGGTTCCAAAGGGAGGAGCTTGTGGGAGGGTGGGGCAGGGGAGGGGCAGGCAGCGGAGAGAAGAGACTAGGGGCCAACAAACTGGGTTACATTCTCGGAAGCAGTGAAGGGATAAGTAGCTATTTCCTCAATGCACGGGATTTTGCCTTTTTTAAAAGAAGCAGCTGAAACCACTGGCCTGGCCCTCGGGCGACCCGTCCTTTGACCTGGGCAGCCCCCCCCCCCGCTCCCCAGCAATCCCCCCACTTCCTGACTGGAAACGCTGCCTCCTTCTCCCCCGGAAGTGGGGGGGCGAGGCTGGCTTTTCAAAAGCCCCCTCCTTTCCCATGGCCTGCTTAGAGGCACCTGGCAGTTTTTTCAGGCTTGCTGCCTCCACTGGCTGCTTGAGGCCCAGCCTAGATATGCATGTGTGTGTGTGTGTGTTTTTAAGTGAGGGGTAGGAAGGATTGGGGCCCTGGTGCTTTAACCCTTTCCTGCAGTGATTTCCTAGACTTTAAATGCACTGCTAAGCTGTCTGCCCAGAGGGAGCAGGAGGGGTTTAAAAATGAGGGGAAACAGAGGTGGGGAGGGGGTCGAAAAAGCAGGGCTGTGGTGCTTGTCATTTGTGCAATCAGTGTATCCCACCTTTCTAGTGGTGCTCCGTATTACGGGAGAGGTTCTGGTCACTTCTGGGCTAGAAGCCAAACATGGAATGCGCCTCTCTCTAAGCCGTGCTGCAGCGCAAAGGAAGTCTAATGTCTCCGGTCCGGCTGTCTTCTCCAGGCCGCACAACCTGGGCAGACTCCACTCGTGGTGGCAGATGCCACTTTTGAAGTAGCCCAGACTAGTGCGCTCTTCATTTTCTTGTGTGTTTTCAAAGATCTCCTCCGGACTTGATGATGGCTACCACGTGCTTGCAAGACTACGGAGTTACACAGAGCCACGTTTCAGTGTAAAACAAAATCAGAACTACTTTATTCTAGAAATACATACTTGATAGTGTAGGGTAGGGATGTAGAGACAGTTCTTGGCTATCTAACTAGGAGATGGATGCAGATGCTGAGAGACATCCGCCCTCTCCATCTTGTGTGCATGGGAGAGAGGGAGGGAGGCAGGAAGATGGAAGGAAGTTGCTTTTCCCTAAAGAGTGTTGTTCTACCCTTCAAAGGGAGTCAGTGGCAGCAGAGTAAACCGGAAGATGCTGAGAGTCTGCCTCTCTGCCAGCAAGTCTGTGGTCATTCGCTTCTGGAGACTGAGGCACCGGGACATCACGGCTGGTACTTCCAACAATATTGGCTGGGAAGGTACAGATTGTTTGAGGCACGGGATCTCGGTGCCTCTAACCACAAAACCGAGCACAAGACTGTGGCTCGCTGGCAGAGCATCTGCTTGGCATGCAGAAGGTCCTTGGTTCAATCCCCAGCATCTCCAGCTATAAGGCCTGGATGATATCATGGGTGATGTGAAAGACCCCTTTTTCTTAAAGCCTGGAGAGCGGCTGCCAGTCTGAGTAGCCAATACTGACTTTGATGGACCAAAGGTCTGATTCAGTAGAAGGCAGCTTCATGTGTTCATGTGTGTTCAAGACACAGCTGTTACTGGGCAAACTATTTCAAACTGCAGGAAGGGGTTACATATATTCATACTTAAAAAAAAAACATACCTCCTTGGATGTACAAAACGAACAGTGTGGCTCACCAAGAAACCCCTGCCCTGCTGTTAATCCAGTCCAGACCACATGAACACCCAGCATACTTGTTTGGTCCATGCCAGGGTGCTTATTATTTTGGGGGACACTCACACAGGTTGCTCCTTCCCCACCATCCGAAGTGGTACAGTCCAGCAAGAGTTGCTTCGTGTAATTCTTTGATGTATTTCTGCTCAATGTCAGCCATTGTTAAGTACTTTCTACTGATTTCTACATCTGTTCAAGACTAAACAGTTTGAACGTTTTGATTTATTAGCTACTATATAATTTTTCACATTTCTGCCATTTTAAAGTGGAGGAAAGCCCGTAAGCAATAAGGTCTCACCCTTCTGTGTGCACCGTCCTCGTAGAGGAGCGGGGTAATGGGGTGCCGCCTTCTGATTTGTCAAGGATTCTTGTTGCTGGGGTTGTCCTTCAGCCTGACTTTTATCCTGGGGCTATTTTTGGTGGTCCCAAAAGCTTCCAGAGCCTTTTACAAAGGAAAACCATGAGCCATAAGAACACAAGAGAAGCCAATGTTGGATCAGGCCAATGGCCCATCCAGTACAGCACTCTGTCACACAATGGCCAAAAATACCAAGTGCCCTCAGGAGGTCCACCAGTGGGGCCAGGACACTAGAAGCACTCCCACTGTTGCCCCCCCCCCCAAGCACCAAGAATACAGAGCATCACTTGCCCCAGACTGAGAGTTCCTATCTATACTTTGTGGCTAATAGCCACTGATGAACCTCTGCTCCATATGTTTATCCAATTCCTTCTTGAAGCTGTCCATGCTTGTAGCCGCCGCCACCTCCTGTGGCAGTGAATTCCACGCGTTAATCACTCTTTGGGTGAAGAAGTACTTCCTTTTATCTGTTCTAACCCGACTGCTCAGCAATTTCATTGAGTGCCCACGAGTTCTTGTCTTGTGAGAAAGGGAGAAAAGGACTTCTTTCTCTACCTGCTCTATCCCATGCATAATCTTAGAAAACCTCAATCATGTCACCCCTCAGCCGTCATTTCTCCACGCTAAAGAGCCCCAAGCGCTTCAACCTTTCTTCATAGGGAAAGTGTTCCATCCCTTTTATCATTCTATTTGCCCTCATCTGCACTTTTTCCAGAGCTATAATACCCTTTCTGAGGTGTGGCTGGATACTCACTTTCTTAGACGCAAGCATGGTGACTGCCATGGGCCACCTGGCAAGAAAACTGAAATAAGCAGGGCTTTCCCCACAGCAGAACTAGGGTTGCCAGGTGAGGCTGACAAGCTGGAAGGGAGTTCTGGCCCTCACATTTAAAGGGACCCCATTCCTTCAAATGCATTCCCTCCATTGGAAATAATGGAGGATGGGGGCACCTTCTTTTGGGGCTCATAGAATCGGACCCCCTAGTCCAACCTTTTTGAAACTAGGGTCGGGTTTTTTCCAAGAGAGGCACCACCAACTATCAGTATTCCCTCTAAGCTTAGTGTGAGCTAGCTCAGTTTTTGAGCCTCTGGTTCACACATTTTTGTCTTAGCTCAGGAAGGAGGGCTTCAAAGCAAACTAATTTATGCAGCAGCCGAATGGCTCGCTCACAACTTTAATGCCAGTAGCACACAAACTAGAATTTTTGCTCACAAGACTCAATAACAATAACAATACCTTTATTGGCATAAAACGATACAATGCACCCAGCGATATACCCCAAAATAGCCAGGTAAAGCAAGATTTCCAGTCCAACCTAATGCAAGGCTCTCCTCCTAGAGACCGCACATAAAAAACTTGCTACAGTCTCAAGAATCTCAGCTCTCTGGGATGACAACAAGGTATCAATAATGAACTCCTTGGATTGATCCCGGAGGGGGGCGATCACTGCTTCAATATAAGCGAGACGAATATCGTTATGAAAACTACAGTGTAAAAGCACATGACCAATAGATTCGATTTCCCCCATCCCACATGGGCAAAATCTCTCTCTGTAGGGGATTTTTTTTAATCTTCCCGAAAGTACAGCTGAGGGCAAGACGTCAAACCGAGCTAACATAAAAGCCCTACGGAGGTGGGGCTGAAACAAGGTAGTCAGGTAACCTGTAGAGATGTGACTAAAGGAAAGTCCCAAACTCAAAGGGGAACAATGTCTATGCGCAAGCCTTCTCAGCTCTTGCCCCTCTATCTCCAGGAGTCTTTGTTTAAGTAAATAGAAAGCTTTCTGCTCAGGCAAGGGTAACAGATCATCAAACTTGCAGCCCATTGCAGAGATTTTTTCCTCTATGTTGGTCAGCCAAATTGCTAGATGAGATTCTGTTAACATAAGGGTCACAAGACTATTTGGGCTATTTCTAAAATGAAGGTGCAGCCAATATTTGAAGGTTATAATCCATGCCGTCGTGGATAACCTTCTTTGTGAAGTCTCGAGGGACATAGTTGCGTATGGGACACATGCTGGTAAGCCCAATATTTTCTTCAAGAACTTAGACTGAACACGTTCAACAGCTTCATTACAGGCTGCAACCCATATTGGGATGCCATATAACAATTTGGACAAAGTTTTGTGATTAAAAATTTTGAGCGCCGTAGGAATGTACTGCTGACCTTTGGTATAGAAAAATCGGGCAATAGCGAGGGCACTGTTTGTGGATGCCTTAACTGCTTCTTTCACTTGTATAGCCCAGCTGTTAGTGTAATGAAAATGAATGCCCAGATATTTAAAGCTTTTGACTTGTTTGATTTCCCCCCCCCCCCTGTATAATCCAATTGATGGGTTTCCAACTTTTTCCAAAAACCATCATCTTGGATTTATCAAAATTAAGAGACAGCTTGTTCTTGAGGCAATAAGCCATCACTTGAGCAAGCAACCTTTTCATCCCCATTTTCGTGAGGGAGAGCACCACCGCATCATCCGCATACAAAAGTAGCAGTACATGCCTCTCGCCTATTTTTGGGCAATGACCATCCGTCCTCCTCAAACGGGTCCAGATCATTTAGAAAGAGGTTAAAAAGGGTTGGCGCCAGGATGCAACCCTGTTTAACTCCCACATTGATGGGGATCTTAGCTGTTAGGTCACTCCCCTTTGAGTATCTGATCTGACGTGTGTTCCCCGAGTACAGTTTTTTAATCAAAAACAGCAAATGGTTATCAATCCCCATATCACTTAATTTCTCCCACAGAATATCCCTAGGCACCGAATCAAAGGCACCCTTGAGGTCCAGAAAGGCCGCACACAAGACTCCATAGTTTAGAGGGAGTATTGCCAGCTATGCTGAAAATTCTGTCCCTTTGCCTAAAAACACAGTCCCCCCCCCCCCCCCCCGAGCCCAAGATACCCATAGATCAATTCTCCATTATATCCTATGGGGACTGGTTTCAATTGTTGTTGTTCAGTCGCACAGTCAAGTCTGACTCTTGTGCGACCCCATGGGCCACATCACGCCAGGCCCTCCTGTCTTCTGTTGTGCTCCAGAGTTTGCTTAATTTCATGTTTGTTGCATTGATGATACTCTCTATTTATTGCATCCTTTGCCGCCCCCTTCTTCTTTGACCGTCAGTCTTTCCCAGTATCAGGGTCTTCTCCAGGCAGTGCTCCCTTCTCATTTGGCGGCCGCTGGCCAAAGTAGTTGAACTTCAGCTTCAGGATCTGGCCTTCCAGGGAACAGTCAGGGTTGATTTCGATCTCCTTACGGACTGACTGATTCGATCTCCTTACGGTCCACGGGACTCTCAAGAGTCTCCTCCAGCACCATCATTTGAAAGCATCTGTTCTTTGGCACTCGGCCTTCCTTACGGTCCAACTCCCGCAGCCACACATCACTAGTGGGAACACCACGGCTTTGACCATCTGGACTTTTGTTGGCAGAGGCGTCTTTTGGTTTCCTGGCCATGGTCCCCGTCTGCAGTGACCTTGGATCCCAGTCCCTGTCTCCGGGGGGGGGGAATAATTGCACACCCAGCGGACATCCCCCCGCGCCTTCTGACAGTTCTGAAGCGGGGGGGCTCCGAACCAGGGGATCCCCTGCCCCCAGCTGGGGATTGGCAACATGAGTTCGGCCCCTCCCCTCCCCTTATCTGGCGCCTGCGAAAAGCAGACGAGAGAATCGCCCCCCCCGCAGGGCTCCCATCCCCATGGCAACCAATGGCGTCACTCCTTCGGAAACCAGCCAACCAATGCCCGGCAGTAACTCACGTGACTCCTTTCTTCCCTGGCCCCACCCCCATTCCTCTCCTCCCTCCTCAGGGGCGCGCGGGAGAGGCGGCCGTTGGGGTCCGCCCAGCCCTGAGGTCCTTCCCGCCGGGTTGCACGCACCCCTGCCTGAGACAACTTTTGAGTCAGCCTGCGGGCTGGGGAAGGGGCGGGAAGGAGAAGCCCCGTCCCTGGGCGGTCCCCGGTGCCGCTGAGGAGGGGAGACAATGCTGACAAAAAACCCCGCGTCATCCGAAGACGGCTCAGGCATATTCGGTAGTCACCTAAATTTATTTCAGGCAAAATGGGGGGGAGCGGCTGTGGGGTAGGCGTTGACAATCCCCAGGTGGGGGCGGGAGATGCCCTGGTCTGGAGCATCCCCCACCCCCACCGCTTCAGGGCTCTCAGAAAGCGGTGATGGGCAGGGATGGAGGGGGCTCTTCAAAGGCCATTTCCACTGGGACAGACTAAAACTAAGGGCAATTATTGTCCTTAGTTTTAGTATGTCCCATTTCCCCTGGTCCCTCCGTATTTGATGGGCAGAATTTCTTGCCCCACCAGCTCTCTCTATTGTGGGGCTCCTCTCTCCTCTTGTGTGCCAGCTCTGGTTTGGGAAAGAGCCAGTTTGGTGCGATGGACTCTAATCTGGGAGAACAGGGTTTGATTCCCCGCTTCTCCACATGCAGCTGCTGGAGTGACCTTGAGTCAATCACAAGTTCTCTCAGAGCTGTTCTCTCAAGGGCAGTCCTGGAAAGAGCTCTCTCAGCCCCACCTACCTCACAGGGTGTCCGCTGTGGGGAGGGGGAAAGGAGATTGCAAGCTCCTCTGAGACTCCTTCAGGTAGAGAAAAGCAGGGTATAAAAAAACAACTCCACCCTAAAAGTACCTGGAGATTTGGGGTATGTAGCCTGAGGATGTGGGGTTTGGGCAGGAACCTCAGTGGGGTAGAATGCCGTAGGGACCACCCTCCAAAACAGCCATTTTCTTCAGGGGAACTGATCTCTGTCATCTGGAGATCAGTTGTCATCCCAGGAGACCGTCAGCCACCACCTGGAGGTTGGCAGCCCTATCATGATCCAGAATCTTGCCTTTTAGAACAGAAGCGGTTGCTCTCCCTGGAGAGAGTTCCCCTCCCCTTCCTAGCCTTGGCTTGCCCAGGAGAGGCCTGGAGACCTCCACCAATAACAAATGATCTTCAGACTACAGAGATCGGTTCCCTTATTTATTATTCTTTTATGTTTTATTTAATCAGGGGTCATCTCAAGCAGGAGCTCAGGGGAGCTCAGCTCCGGGAGTTGGTGCCAGCCCCCCACCCCACCCCGTGGGGGAATGCCTGCTTGTGTCCTGTCTGCAGCAAAATGACCCCGTCCCCTGGAAAGGTCCTTGTTCCTCCGACCAGCCTTCTGAAGGCTTCAGCCACCACTGAAGCTATCCTCCCAGAATAATGGTATTTCTGAGGCTAGGATTAATAGTGGTCTCCTCTCTGCCAGCTCTTTCTTTCTTTCTTTCTTTCTTTCTTTCTTTCTTTCTTTCTTTCTTTCTTTCTTTCTTTCTTTCTTTCTTTCTTTCTTTCTTTCTTTCTCTCTCTGTCTCTCTCTCTCTCTTCTTTCTTTCTTGCCTTCTGACATACTTCCAGTGATGTCAGGTGGTGTAGCATATACAAATAAGTTATGCTAATAAGCTCCTGCATCTCTTTTTCTACGAAATGACCCCTGTATTTAATTAAAATATTGGGTGGTATTTGTGTGCGTGCGTGCATGCATGTGTGCCTGGAAGTCATGGTTGACTTCTGGTGACCCCTACTGGGGGGCTTGGATGTTTCAGAGAGGTGGCTTATTATTGCCTGCCTCTGCGTCTCGGCCCTGGTAGTCCTTGGTGGTCTCCTATCGACGTACTTGCGAAGGTTGGCCCTACTCAGCTTCCAAGATCTGCCAAGATGGGGCTTGCCTGGGCTATCCATTATTTAATTAAAATGTTGATTAGCCACCTTTCTTCTCTATGGTGCTCAAGGCAGCTTAAAAAATAAGATTACATAAAAAAACCAGAACCAAAGTTAAAAATCAGTTAATCAAATGCAGTCCTAAATAATGCCCTTGAACAAAATGGCAGCTTTGGAGGCTGGATTCTGTGGCGTTATACCCTGATGAGGTCCCTCTCTACTACGATTGCCAAGCCCCAGGTGGTGGCTGGAGATCTCCTGGAATTAGAACGGATTTCCCGGCAACAGAGATCAGTTTGCCTGGAAAAAATGGCAGCTTTGGAAGGTGGGCTCTGTGACATTCTACCCCACCGAAATCCCTCCCCTCCCCAAACCCTGTCCTCCCCAGGCCCCACCCCCAAAATCTCCAGGAATTCCCCAACATGGAGTTGGCAACTCTATGAGTTACTTCAAGTGCTTCCCTTTGGCTTGGAAACATAGGAGGATGGGGGGGGGGGGGGCGCCTTCCAAAAAGCTGCAGCTAATTTTTATTGCCTGGTGGCTTTTGGGCTTTGAAGGAAGATAAATTCCAGAGAGCCCTCCACAGCCTGCTCACATGGATAACATTTGCATTCACTGTTGTCTGTTTGCCTGTAGCTGATCCCTCTCCAAGTCCCCCGCTCCCTGTTCAAACGCCTCTCTTTTCTCTTGGCCACCTCCTCAAGGATCAGTGGCTACATCAAAGGTTAGGCGAAGGTTGGCCACATTCCTCCCCAGCTGTTTGCACAGCCCTTCCGTTTGCTCTGCTCACACAAGCCGGCACTTCGTGCGATCCCTCTGTTTGCCCTGTATTAGACCTGTTTGCCAAAACACCTCGGAGAATCCAGTTGAGGGACTTGCCTGTCTAAACACTGCGTCCCTGTCTGTCAATCAATAACACCAATCAGTTTCCTGATACAAACAGCAAACCCTGCCAAAGCCAATATTTGCCCAAACTTTTACTGACTCTTGGCGTTTGTCTCTTTTCTTTTTTTTTAAAAAGGCATTTGAACAGACATTTTGTGCAGAGAATGCTCTTTGCTTAATGGTTAACTCTGAGCAAACAGAATGTATAATTCTAGCTGATGGAAGGAACAGAAAACAAACAGCGTCTTTATTGCGCCACCTTTGAAAAGAAAATTGGGGTTGGGGGGGATTTGCATAAACAGAGGCACTCTTCTGTGTTAACACGGACCGTTGTGATTTTTAAAAAGGCAAAATCTCCATGCCGCCCCGCCCCCCCACTTGACCTCAGGGTTTGAGGTTGTATTTGTACAGGATCTAGCAGCCTTGAAGCCCTCCCTGATGTCACTGCCAGTGAAGGGAAAGGGAAAGGTTTCCCTTGCTTGAAAGCCAGTCAAATCTGACTCTAGGGAGCGGCGCTCATCTTTGTTTCCAAGCCAAAGAGCCAGCGCTATCCAAAGACTTTTCTGTGGTCATGTGGCCGGCATAACTAAATGCCAAGGCGCACGGAACGCGGTTACCTTCCCACCGAAGCAGTACCTATTTCTCTACTTGCAGTTTCTTGCTTTCGAACTGCTAGGTTGGCAAGAGCTGGGGCCAGAGACGGGAGCTCACTCCATCACGCGGCACTCGGGTCTCGAACTGCCAAGCTACCGACCTTCCGGTCTGCAGCTCAGCATCTTAACTTCTGTCCTCTCATGAGGTAGGAAAGCATAGTGATGACTTATTTGTATAATTCATTTATACCCTGCTTTTCTTCCCAGCGGGGACCCAAAGCGGCTTACATCAATTTCCTGGCATCCATTTTATCCTC
This sequence comes from Lepidodactylus listeri, assembly GCA_029233225.1. Classification (NCBI taxonomy): domain Eukaryota; kingdom Metazoa; phylum Chordata; class Lepidosauria; order Squamata; family Gekkonidae; genus Lepidodactylus; species Lepidodactylus listeri. The sequence continues at coordinate 3,133,046 of JARCFY010000021.1, read as the reverse complement.
ATAACAACGCTGCAAGGTAGGTTGTGCTGAGAGAGAGGGACTTGCTCAGGGTCACCCCGTGGGCTTCTGTGGCATGACTGGGGACTCAGCTGTGGATCCTCCAGAGACTAGTCCGACACTGCATTGCACCGGCTCTAATTAATTAATTGGCTTTTTTGTAGCCCGCCTTTCTCACTGAGACTGTAGGTATATCAGAGGGGCTATAAAGAGAGAGTGATAGGCTAGGAACTCTGGGAGGTAGGTGGGGCTGAGAGAGCTCCCTCGAGAACTGCCCTTGAGAGAACAGCTCTGAAAGAACTTATGACTGACTCAAGGATACCCAGCTGGCTGCATGTGGAGGAGTGGGGAATCAAACTCCGCTCTCCCAGATTACAGTCCGTCCTTCTAACCATGACACCAAACTTCGCTGTTATGTGAAGTGCCAGGTAAGAACATCCCCAGGGCGGAGTAACTGGGAGCGTTCTCCATTCTGGGTTGCCATGTGGACCTCCCGCCGATGTTTCAGTTCAAGAATTCAAACACAAGATGGCACTAGAGGAAAGCATATGGCTTTGAGTTCTTGTTTTGTTCACTTCTCCCTGAGCTCTGGTTCCTGGTTCAGAGGCAGATTTCTGCATTGCCTAATCAGAAGTTCTTGTGCGCAGCCACAGAAAGGAGGGTATTTCTGTAGTCAACTTAGAGTCTGTACTCGACTTAGAGAGGTGTGCTTAATTTTTTCTCTGTCCTCTACCTTCCAATACCGGTGCAAGGTATAGATAGGAACTCTCAGTCTGGGGCAAGTGATGCTCTGTATTCTTGGTGCTTGAGGGGGGGCAACAGTGGGGAGTGTTTCTAGTGTCCTGGCCCCACTGCTGGACCTCCTGAGGGCACCTGGTGTTTTTGGCCACTGTGTGACACAGAGTATTGGACTGGAGGAGCCACTAGCCTGATCCAACACTGGCTTCTCTTATGTTCTTAAGAGCAGAGGTCCATCAGTGGCTATTAGCCACAAGGTACAGATAGGAACTCTCAGTCTGGGGCAAGAGATGCTCTGTATTCTTGGTGCTTGGGGGGGGGGGAGGGGCGACAGTGGGAGGGCTTCTGGTGTCCTGGCCCCACTGCTGGACCTCCTGGTGGCACCTGGTGTTTTTGGCCACTGTGTGACTCAGAGTGTTGGATGGGATGGGCCACTGGCCTGATCCAACATTGGCTTCTCTCTTATGTTCTTATGTTAATGATTTCTTAGCATCCCTTGCTGTTCTACTTTTATTCCAGATTCTAAGAGTCAAAATCAGGCAATGGGAAGAGGCTGTCCGGACTAGAGGTTCTTGAAAGCCTGATCCGAGCATATTGCAGGCCAACCCCACCTCGGGGTTTGCTCGGGAAGTAAGTCCTGCGGGGTCCTCAGGTTGGGTCCCTGTTAACAGTTTGCTTGTGGGTTAAAATATTTCTGTCCCAACTTCCCATTGTAGCCAGACATAGCTTGCAAAGAGAGTGGGTGCAGAAAAGACCCACAGAGTTGCAGGCCCTAAAAAGTGCAGCAGCCCCATAGAATTAACCCCCGGAGAAGAACATTCCTTTGAAAGTTATGGGGTGCAGGGTGACCCGCCTGGCTGTTTCGGAGAAGGCCAAGAGCCCTGGGAGAGAGGAGAAATCATGATTTTCATTTTCATTGATTGATGGGAATGTGGCTGATGTAAAACACGCACAAATGGAAAACGTGGGAGGCTGGAAATAAAACGCAATCCATCTCATACCTCTTATTAGAACCCATCAAAATGCTGGCTAGCCCAGTCTCATCATATCTCGGAAGCTAAGCAGAGTCGCCCCTGCTTTGTCCTTGGTTGGGAGACTGCCAAGGAAGCCCAGGGCTGCTCTTGAGAGGCAGACAACTGCAAACTTATCTCCGAACGCCTCTTTCCTTGAAAACCCCATGAGGGGCTGCTGCAAATGGGTTGTTGTGACTTGAGGGCACTTTCCACCACCACCAAAATGACACACAATGCAGTGCACGTTACAAAATAAAAAACATGAGGAGATGATGATCAGTGCTTCCTCTAAGCTATGGGGTCTTGTGAACAAAAATTCCACTTTGTGAGCCACTGGCATTAAAGTTGTGAGCGAGTGATTTGGCTACTGCATAAATTAGTCTGCTGTGGAGCCCTCCTTCCTGAGCTAAGACAAAAATGGGTGAGCTGGAGGCTAAAAAACTGTGAGCTAGCTCACACTCACTCAGCTTAGAGGGAACACTGATGATGATGTTTTAGGCTATAATTTTAATACCCGGCCTTGCCAGCATTCCTGTGTTTAATGCAGGCGAACAAGCAGATACGCTGGTGGCATCTGGGGGCACACTTTCTGTGAGTGAAATTCCCCCCCCCCCCCATTTGTGTCTGTCCCCTGAAACAATAAAGGCCAGCGATGGTTGTTGAATCTCTCTTATACGAAGAGAGATCCTCAGACCCCTTTTGGGTGAGGGCCTAAGAAAAAGTATTACAATTGCTTCCAGGGGCACCTTGAAGATCAACCAAGTTTAATTCTGGGTATCAGTTTTCGTACGCGTGCACACGGAAGCTTATCCCCAGAATTAAACTTGGTTGGTCTTCAAGGTGTCCCTGGACTCAAACTTTGTTCTGTTACTTCAGACCAACACGGCGACCCCACCTGAATCTAATTGCAATGATTGCACTTTGTTTTTGGATTTCAATTTTGGTCCAATGTGGCTGTAAGCAACTATTGTCTAACTTGCTAGGGCCTGAGGCGCAATTTCTGGGGTCGCCTCTCGGTCAACTGGTCTGGATCCCGGGTTCCCAGCTCTGGGTTGGGAAATCCCTTGAGATTTTGAGGATGGTGCCTGGGGCGAAGAGGGGCTTTCGTGAGGGAAGGTACCTCAGTGGGGTACAGTGCCACAGAATCCACCCAACAAAGCAGCCCTTTTCTCCATGGGGGGCTGATCTCTGACCTGGACACCCCATCTCCAGTCTCCCCCAGGAGACTGGCCGCCCCATCTAGATCCTCCTCCGCTGCTGCTGCTTCTGTCTCCAGACTTGCAGATTCCGCCCTGTGCCAGGAAGGCCCGATTGCAATGCATGAGATGGACGTTTTGAAAACTGAGTGGGCAGGATGAAAGGCTATGGATTAATTAATGATGAGCTTGCGTGCTCATCAAAGGCAGTCAGGGGGGAGAGATCAAGTGGGGTGCTGCAGGGCTCTCTGCGGAGGAGGAAAACACTATCGGATTTGTAGATGACACAAAACCAGGAGACATGACTGATGCTTAAGAATAAAATGAAATTCAGTTTGGCCCTCATAAGACCATAAGAGAAGCCAATGCTGGATCAGGCCAGTGGCCCATCCAGTCCAACACTCTGGGTCACACAGTGGCCAAAAACACCAGGTGCCCTCAGGAGGTCCAGCAGTGGGGCCAGGATACTAGAAGCCCTCCCACTGTTGCCCCCCCAAGCACCAAGAATACAGAGCATCACTTACCCCAGATTGAGAGTTCTTATCTATACTTTGTGGCTAATAGCCACTGATGGACCTCTGCTCCATATGTTTATCCAATTCCCTCTTGAAGCCGTCCATGCTTGTAGCCACCGCCACCTCCTGTGGCAGTGAATTCCATGTGTTAAATGTGTCATGGGTTAGAAAGCGGGGCTGAAACAAGCAAAATGGAAGTTAGACTCTATGGATCAGAGATCGATACCAATCCATAAGTGGTGAATCTTTTTATGGTCTACCCTTGCGGTTTATATTTTTGCAAACTTCTGGATTCAGGCAAAATGGAATCAAGCGCACAGGTAGAGGAGGGGGGAGGGGGGATCAACCTTGCCCCAAGGCCTCCGTGCTTCGTGTGACTGCCCAGTGTGGAAAATGAGCTCTTGAGGGAGGCTTTGGGGAAGGCGTGGATTGGACTGAGACCCACCATGTCTGTAACCTCCTTTGTCGCCCAAACCTTATTCTTTTATTCAGTGCCTTCAGTATTAGGGTTTTTTTTTGAGGGGGTGTCATGGCAGGATTTTTTTCCTGCATAGGATTAGCCTGCTGTCATAGCAAACACAGCTGCAAGAGGACAAAGTTTGAGTCCAGGGGCACGTTTAAGACCAACAAAAGTTTAATTCTGGGTATAAGATTTTGTGTGCGTGCACACTTCTTCAGATCCAAGAAAGACATCTAAAGAAGTGTGTGTGTACACAAAAGCTTAGACCCAGAATCAATGCTCCCTCTAAGCTGTGGAATCTTGGGAGCAAAAATTCGACTTTGTGAGCTACTGGCATTAAAAGTTGTGAGCAGGTGATTTGGCTACTGCATAAATTAGTTCACTCTGGAGCCATCCTTCCTGAGCTACAAGAAAAATGTGTGAGTTGGAGGCTAAAAAACTGTGAGCTAACTCAGCTTAGAGGGAACACTGCCCAGAATTAAACTTCGTTAGTCTTAAAGGTGAACCCTGGACTCGAACTTGGTTTTGCTGCTTCAAACCAACACGGCTACCCCCCTGAATCTATACTACTGCAATTGATCTCCTGACGACAGAGATCAGTTCCCCTGGAGAAAATGGCTGCTTTGGAGGGGGGACTCTGTGGCACTGGGCCATCCTGAGGTCCCTCCCTGGGCTCCACCTCCCAAACCTCGAGGTATTCCCCAACCCAGAGCTGGCGACCCGGGCCCTAACATGGGCATGTATGAGCACACATTTCTGCACATTAGAGAGAGAGAGAGAGCAGCAGTGGCAGGAAACACCGCCTTGAAGGCACGCTTGGGGGGCAAACCACGGGAGGGCAGCTTGCCCTCAGCCCCACAGAACAAAGCCTAGATCCAAAGCCCTCCTGCTAACCGGCCTGCACCTCTCCGGGCCTTCACGGTTCTGCTGATGATTGTTTACCATCACAGGGGCGCACGATGACCTTGGTGTGTTTGAATGAGCGGGCAGAGTCAGTGCCTGCGTTTTCAGCTCAACAGCTGCACTTGACCCCATCTGCCCCCCCCCTCCATTCCCCCCCCCCTCAAGTTCCATCCTGGCCTTCGGCTGTGTCTGGCTGATGAATGGTGTCCCCCCCCCCCCCCTTGTGCTCAGTGCGATCTCGCAGCCCTGTTCTAATGCTAGTCAAACATCATTGTGAACAGCCAAGCGCCGTGGTAGTCGTGTCAGGCGGGAGAGTCAATATTGGGCGAGCAAACAATGCAGACAAGGGGTTGCTATTTGCGTAGCTATGAGTGCTGGTGTGTTCTGCCGCAGCCGAAAAGCAGCACTTGGAAATGTGTGAAAAAGGGGGACGCCAGGCGATGGCAGAGTCTCTTGGCCCACAGATTGATTGATTGATTGATTGATTGATTTTTGCCCACAGATTTAAGGTTGCAATGGTCAGGGTGTGTGTGTGTGTGTGTGTGTGTGTGTGTGGGTACATTTTCAAGCTCAAGACTGATGGCTACTTTTTTAGACACTATTTTGTACCTGAAGCATGGGCAAAGAGCACAAAGGCAGGGACTGGAAACACATCCTTTTCATTTCCGCTGTTTCTGTGCACCGCATCACTGCGCCTCATGAGCAGCAACCGGGCGCCCCTCCCCTTGGCCCCATCTTGGACACCCTCTTGCTGCCCACGTCCCAGTTTGGTGTCGTGGTTAAGAGCAGCAGACTCTAATCCAGAGAGCCAGGGTTGATTCCCCACTCCTCCTCTGCATGCGGCCAGCTGGGTGACCTTGGGCCACCCACAGTTCTCTCAGAACTCTCTCAGCCCCATCTGCCTCAACGAGGTCTCTGTTGTGGGGAGAGGAAGGTGATTGTAGAGGAGAAGAAGAGATTGGATGTATACCCCACCCTTCACTACTCGAAGGAGTCTCAGAGCGGCTTACAATCTCTTTCCCTTCCCCTCCCCACAACAGACACCCTGTGAGGTAGGTGGGGCTGAGAGAGCTCTTTCAAGGACTGCTCTTGAGAGAACAGCTCTGAGACAACTTGTGACTGACCCAAGATCACACGAGCAGGTGCGTGTGGAGAAGGAGTGGGGAATCAAACTCCGTTCTCCCAGATTAGAGACCACGCTCCTAACCACTGCACCAAAGAAGCAGCTCTGAGACTCCTTCAGGTAGTGAAGAGCGGGGTATAAAAACTCTTCTCCTCCTCCTCCTCACACCATTTTTAAGTCAGTGCGCATGAACAAATATAAAAATGTTTCGTGAACAAAGAACCTGCACCGATTCTACCAGAATCTTGATTGCAGCTTCTCTTGAGATCAGAGCAAGGGATGTTTGGCCAGAGAGACACACTTTGGCTAGAAACGTGGCTCCCGGCCTCCACCCTTCTGGGAGTGTTCCCTTGCTAGGCAGGCTTCTTGGGAGGGAGAGATCTCGAATTTGTTCTTTTCTTTTGATTGTAACTGGAAATATTTTTAAAATGTTATTGTAAGCCTCCTTGAACCATGCTGGGTGGTGGCTCAGTAGGAGAGCAGTCCCAGGTTCGATCCCCGGCATCTCCACCTAAATGGATCTGGCAGGAGGTGATGGGAAACACTCCACCTGAGACCTTGGAGGACTGTAGAGAGGGGCCGTGGCTCAGTGGAAGAGCCTCTGCTTGGCAGGCAGAAGGTCCCAGGTTCAATCCCCAGCATCTCCAGTTTAGAAAAGGACCAGGCAGGAGGTGATGGGAAAGACCCTGGAGAAGCTGTAAAGAGGGGCTGGGGCTCAGTGGAAGAGCCTCTGCTTGGCAGGCAGAAGGTCCCAGGTTCAATCTCTGGTATCTCCAGCTAAATGGACCAGGCAGGAGGTGATGGGAAAGACCTTTGCCCGAGACCCTGAAGAGTTGCTACCAGTGTGAGTAGATAGTACAGCACTTGATGGACCAAGGGTCTAATTTCAGTATAAGGCAGCTTCATGTGTGTTCATGTGTGTTTAGGGAGGCAGTGGGCTTAGTGGTGGAGTCTCTGCTTGGCAGGCAGAAGGTCCCAGGTTCAATCCCCAGCATCTCCAGTGAAAAGGACCAGGCAGGAGGTGATGGGGAAGACCTCTTCCTGAGACCCTGGAGAGCTGCTGCCAGCCTGAGTAGACAATACTGAGCTTGAGAGACCAAAGGCCTGACTCAGTATGAGGCAGCTTCACTGACGGAAGACACCATAGCTCAGTGGAAGAGCCTCCACTTGGCACGAAGCATGAAGAAGGTCCCAGGTTCAGTCCCCAGCATCTCCAGTTGAAAGGTCCAGGCAGGAGGTGATATGAAAGACCTCCACCTGAGACCCTGGAGAGCTGTAAAGAGGGGCTGTGGCTCAGTGGGAGAGCACCTGCTTGGCATGCAGAAGGCCCCAGGTTCAGCCCCAACATTTCCGGCTAAAAGGACCAGGCAGGACATGGTAGGAAAGACCTCTGCCTGAGGCCCTGGAGAGCCGCTGCCAGTCTGAGTAGACAAGAGTGACCTTGGTAGACCAGTGGTCTGATTCAGTGGAATGCAGCTTCAAATGTACATGTTAAATTTTTTGGGCGGGCCCCTGATTCAGTGGCAGAGCCTCTGCTTGGCATGCGGAAGGTCCCAGGTTCAGTCCCTGACATCTCCAGGTAAAAAGGACCAGGCCGGAGGTGATGGGAAAGGATCTCCGCCTGAGACCCTGGAGAGCCGCTGCCTGTCTGAGTAGACAAGACTGACCTTGATGGACCCAGGGGGTCTGAGTCAGCAGAAGGCACCTCCATGGGTTGATGAGGAAAGGGGGAGTATAAAAGTTTTAAGAAAGAAAGAAATGGGACTTTGGCTATTGCCTGGCCCGTGTTCCTAAGCTGACGTCTGCGCTTTGCTCTCAGGTGTCCCACGTACGAGTGGGCCAGAGGGTCTGGTGTCTGCTCGAGCTTTCCTCTCGTTTCATTTTGGCATCTCCAGCTCCACTTGTGTGTCTTCACGCAAGAATGATTGCTCTTAATCCTGGTGTGGCTTTTGGAGGCGACTGTTGCAATTCACGCCAGGGCCTGCGACTACGTTTCGCTGTCAACCACATTTCACTGTCCCGGCCCCGCCACCGATGAAGCTCATTTACGGCGCCATTAAGAGCAGGAGGTGAACACTGTTTGGAATAATGAAGCTCGCATGACAAATGTCAGTGCATTCATTTTATCTCTCTCGAGTGGGCGAGTGGAAAGCGGCGGTGGGGGTAAAATAATTATTTTGCTTCTAGGTCACTGGGATTGCTTATCGGGAGGCATCGCTGTGACGCTTTCCCCCGGCACTGGAGAAGCAGCAGAGTGGGGAACGCATGAGCCGGTGCATAAATAGGAACATAATTTCTGAAAAATGGAATTAATGAGGCAACGAGGCTGTTTTAATGAGTCTGAGGCCTGCCATAAATGTCACTGCTCCGACGTCTTCATTGTAAATTACTGTGCGAGTTTTCGGAAACCTTGTCAAGACGAGAGCGGGGAGGGGTGCAGAAATCACGAACGCGTGGCAGAGTGCCGGTTCAGTTGGGCTGCGCTCGACAGGCTGGCCTACCTCAGGCACCAGATGGGCAACCTGCGCAGGGTGGTTACTCCCCTTGCTTCTGTCTGCCTGATGTGCCGCCTCTGGAGGGAATAAAGTGCACCGCCCTGCTCTGCCCTCCTTCTTCGTCCCACAGAAAGAGGCATGTGTGGAGTGGGCCACTGAGAGCGGAGCAAGGCAAAGGGGGCCCTGGGTCCAGCAGCAAGGGTAGCTCTTTCTGGGGCACCAACCAACAAGGAAGTTTGCTCTGGGCGCTTTTCAGCAGAGGCCCAGGATTCAGCAGAGGCCCAGAGCTCCTGGATTGCTCCGGGTCAAGAGCCTTTGTTCCAGATTGTAGGGGCTGTGGCTCAGTGGGAGAGCCTCTGCTTGGCACGCAGGAGGTCCCAGGTTCAATCCCTGGCATCTCCAGTTAAAAAGGACCAGGCAGGAGGTGATGGGAAAGACCCTGGAGAAGCTGTAAAGAGGGGCTGGGGCTCAGTGGAAGAGCTTCTGCTTGGCATGCAGAAGGTCCCAGGTTCAATCTCTGGTATCTCCAGCTAAATGGACCAGGCAGGAGGTGATGGGAAAGACCCTGGAGAGCTGTAGAGAGGGGCCGTGGATCAGTGGGAGAGCCTCTGCTTGGCATGCAGCAGGTCCCAGGTTCAATCTCTGGTATCTCCAGCTAAATGGACCGGGCAGGAGGTGATGGGAAAGACCCTGGAGAGCTGTAGAGAGGGGCTGTGGATCAGTGGGAGAGCCTCTGCTTGGCATGCAGCAGGTCCCAGGTTCAATCTCTGGTATCTCCAGCTAAATGGACCGGGCAGGAGGTGATGGGAAAGACCCTGGAGAGCTGTAGAGAGGGGCTGTGGATCAGTGGGAGAGCCTCTGCTTGGCATGCAGCAGGTCCCAGGTTCAGTCCCCAGCATCTCCAGTTAAAAAGGACCAGGCAGGAGGTGATGGGAAAGACCCTGGAGAAGCTGTAAAGAGGGGCTGGGGCTCAGTGGAAGAGCTTCTGCTTGGCATGCAGAAGGTCCCAGGTTCAATCTCTGGTATCTCCAGCTAAATGGACCAGGCAGGAGGTGATGGGAAAGACCCTGGAGAGCTGTAGAGAGGGGCCGTGGATCAGTGGGAGAGCCTCTGCTTGGCATGCAGCAGGTCCCAGGTTCAGTCCCCAGCATCTCCAGTTGAAAAGACTGGGCAGGAAGTGATGTGAAAGACCTCAGCCTGAGACCCTGGACAGCTGAAAAGAGGGCCCATGGCTCAGCAGTAGAGCATTTGCTTGGCATGCAGAAAGCCCCCAGCATCTCCAGGAGACAGGTGATATGAAAGATCTCAGCCTGAGACCAGTCTGAGCAGACAGTACTGACCTTGATGGGCCCAGGGGGGTCTGATTCAGTTCAAGGCAGCCTCAGGTGTTCATGTCTTGTGGTGTTTGAGAGGGGTCATGGCTCAGTGGTAGAACACCTCCTTGGAACGAAGTCAGTCCCAGGTTCCTGGCACCTCCAGCAAAAGCCCCTGCTGTCTCTGCTAAAAGGATCACGCCATAGGTGGCATGACAGACCTGAGCCTAAGAGACCTGGAGAGCTGCTGCCAGTTTGAGAAAACAAGATGGACCTAGATGGACCTGGTGTCTGATTCAGTGTAAGGAATGTTCATGTGTTCACTGGGGTCCAGAGCCTGCCTTAGATCCCTTCCTAGGGCACCACATCAGGATGCTGTCTGGGCTCGAGCCCTGCACATGCCGAGGTGGAAGGGAGGAGGCGTCTCAGCGGTAACCGTCGGAGAGCCTGCTCCATTGGCTTGGAGGCTGAGCGAGAGGCCTACAGACAAGACATCCCACCAGCATCCTTCCTCCTCTTTCTATGTTGTTCACTGTGGCTCAAGCCAGCCCTGCTGTAAGCCAGCAAGGCATATCATATGCTCTTATGAACTTTAAAATCATAAGTTTGACCTTTGGGGTTGGTTTTCTGCCTAAGGCAAAGGCACTCTCTATTGCTATGAGAGACTCTAGCCCACAGCAGGAGACTTCCTTCAGAGTTAACACTTGCATGGAGACCAGAATCCATATCAAAGAGCTCTCACATCTACTTCACATGGTCCCAACAACAGGAAGACCAAGACTCCATTTCAAAGAGTCCTTTTCTCCTTTATGCTGGCCCCTTCACACCTGCCCCAACAGTTCCAGTAAAAGATTAGGTTGCCCAGCAACTAATCGCCGACCATCAAGTGACCTAGCCGAAGCCATCATGAGACCAGAGATTGGCGCCAAGAAGACCGACCAGATGGCCCAGGTGTTAGATCCTGATTAGCACCTAGATTTGCAATACTGTCCACTCCTTCCTGCCCCCTCCTCACTGTGACACTGACCAATAGAAAGACTAGTAAGGACGGACAACCTAGTGGGTGTGACAATGGGATGTGGTCAGCGCAGCCCGCCCCAATGCCACCTGATAAAAGGTCTTGCACAACAGAAACAGCCTACCCCTAGCTTAGCCACCTTCGACCCCTATCTTCTTACCAACCTCTCATGTCCAGCTTCCTGTACCCAACACCTTGCCTCCATCTTTAATCCCTGGTTTGTGCAGCCAGGACTGGAGCATGTATCTGCAGGTTCAGATCTCGTTCCCTTTATTTTTCACATTCATCCCTCCCTCAATCTTCTCGTGGAAGTGATTCACCCACTATCAAGACAGGTAACGTAACTTCCCCTCAACGATACTCCTGCTCATGCAACCGTGCTATTTTCTGTCTGATTTCCTTGTGTGTATGTGGTTTTTATTATTATTCCTTGTATGCTTGAACGATATCTTTTAGTAAACATCATTCAAAGAAACTATTCAGTCTTCACGCCTATTTACTGAGAACTCCTGGAAGGGGTGGGACCTTGGTATAGTTGGCAAGAACCCGTTATTTTGCCAATTGCTAAGCGTAAATTAAAGCAATTCGGCTAACACTGCCACCGGGTTTCCCTTTGACACACCCATCCGGGGGGGATACACAACACGGGCACTGGAAGTGGGGGGCTGGCCATAGTTGAGCAATGGAGATCCCGCCAACCCTGGGGGCAGCAGGCAGGCCCACCTGTCTGGGCAGTGAGGGCAGTGGTCTACCGTGGTTGTAGGGAGGGCCCAGGAGATCCATTCCTCAAGCAGTGATTTAGCACAGCGAGCTACACAACCGACCAGAGCTTGGGTGAAGCCTCCAGCAAGCCCTAGAAGCCCACGCCAAAGGTCAGAGAGACAAGCTGGGCCACTGCATGGCCTCTCCTCTTCCTGGGGTCACTTCCCCTCCCGGTTTTGTTGTAAGAATTAGTCTGGTGTAGTGGTTAAGTGGCTGGACTCTAATCTGGGAGGACCGGGTATGATTCCCCACTCCTCCACTTGTACCTGCTGGATGACCTTGGGGAAGCCATAGCTCTGTCAGAGCTCTCTCGGCCCCACCTACCTCACAGGGTGTCTGTTGTGGGGAAGGGAAGGGAACGGAGATCGTAAGCCGTTCTGAGCCTCCGAGTGAAGGGCAGGGTATAAATCCAGTCTCCTCCTCCTCTTCTTCTTCTTCTCTTCTAAAGGACTCAGAAACTTGCTTCAGGGTGTGTCATGAGAAGGGGTGAGGGAGACTGGAAACAGAAACCACTCGCATTGGTCCGCAACACCAGTTGGTTCCTTGCTCTCACTCCTGTGGTGCTTCATAGATCCAGGGGTCAATTTCTCGGGTCAGGTATTGTAATGTACCATGCGATTGTGTGCAATGGCTGCTCACCATGTGCTCCCGTAATGGCGACTGCCACGTGGCCGAGCACACGGCCAGGCAGCAACCTGAGCTTCGGCCAGGGTGAACAATAGATGGACGGATCCCAAGTGGCCTCCAATAAGGAACCTGGGTTCTCCCCTGGGGAACCTATGACAAGCAGTGTAAATGTAAGACCCTATCGGGTCGCTTGGGTGCGGCCAGAGGTGTGGCTCCGACCAGCATAAGAAGAGGGCCCTGGAGCCCTTTTGGCAGGCCTCACCTGACCATCAATAAAGCCCTTGCTGTGCTGAAATCACCACCACCGGTCTCCCGACTCCAGGAATTTCCAGGTATTGCAGCCGCTCAGCACGGCGGAATGTCTTGAATGAACCTGGAGGGGTTTCAGGCTCCTCCCTGCACCTCTGACGCTTTTGCAGTGTCTGTGTGTGTGTGTGGGGGGGGAGTATGTGTGTGCCTGCAGGGCCCATGTGATAGCCCAGTCTGAGTCAGGAAATTCCTGGGGATGTGGGGATGGGAACTGCAGGGGCAGGACTTGGGAAGAGGAGGGACCTCAGCCAGGTATAAAAGGCAGTCCTCCCTCCAAAGCAGCCGTTTTCTCCAGGGAAACTGATCTCTGCCATCTGGAGAGCAGTTGTAATTCCAGGAGATGTCCCCACCCGGAGGTTGGCAACACAGCAGCTGAACAATGTTGAAATTCTGAACAGGAAAGAAGGAGGAGAAGAAGAGAAGAGGAGGAGATTGGATTTATACCCCACTCTTCATTCGGAGGCTCAGAGCAGCTTACAATCTTCTTCCCTTCCTCTCCCCACAACAGACAGACGCAAAAGGGGAACATGGTCCTGTCTGTAACACAAGCAAATCTGGTTTCACATCCTTGCACTTACCCATTGAGGAAACAGCCTGTGTTGACACTGGCACTTAAGAGACCCATGATCACTGGAGCTCCTTTTCCGAATGGCAATCCACAGACAGCAGATGAGCAGGAGGGTAGATACCAGCCCAGCACTGGGAGGCTCTTCTGCCCAAGGAGGCCCTGGGACATTGCCTGTGGTGTTGAAGAGTTCCTGGCACGAAAAGAGGCAGAGGGGCAAGTAGAAAGGCAGGAAAAGGTGACACACAATTTGAAGGAGCACAACGCTGTGAAAACAAAGCCATTCCTGTACTTGGCAAAGCAAAACAAATGCACAATCATGCCCGAGAATTCTGATCACCAAGACCCCAGCGATTTATTTATTTAAAATAGGCCATAAAGGGCTTTAAAGGGAGTAACCAGGATTTTGGATTGAGGGCCCTGAGGCAAATAGGTTGCCAGTGGAGCTGGTGCAGTGCAAGGGTCATGTGTTCTAAGCGGCTGCTGAATTTCCTACCAAGGGGAGCTTCCACGTAGTCTTCAAAGGCAGCCCCACGTAGAGCACATTACAGTAGTCCAGCCTTCAGCATGATGAACAGACTCAAAATAATTGAAAGTCACACGTAACTGAAAGAAGACACTCCTAGCAACAGCGGTGACCAGGTTATCCACTAAGGAGGCCAGATCCAGGAGCTAGCCTCCAGCTCTTAACTTGATCTGCTGTGGAAAGCTGAACCCCATCTAAGTCTGGTAGGTTGACATCAGCCAAACATTCTGCTTAACAAATCAGTCTTTCCTGGCAATGGCCCAGGACCTTCATGGCTGCCTCCAGAGGCTTGGGTAATGAGATATAAAGCTGGGTGTCATCAGTGCATTGATGACAACCAACTCCAAAGCTCCCGATGATCTCGTCCAAAAGTCTCACAGAGAAATTAAAGGGTGGTGAGCATGAAATGGATGCTTGACATACCCCCCACATCATGTCCCCGGCCTGCTAGCTGACTCTGTTTCTCTTGTGGTAACTCAGTTTCCTGCCAATGAGAGAAGAATGCAACCAGCGGAGGACTTTTCTTTCCCAAACATTGGTTGTGATTTTCATCACACAGGAGCAGAGTTCTTTCACAAGTTGTACCTCCTGTGGATTTTTTTAAAAATCCATCTTAAGTGCAAATTAAGGTCTCTACAGTCTTATGTATCAAAACCCGAAGAAGTGTTCATGCAGACAAAAGTTTATACCCAATGTGAAGAAATGCATTTTCTCCTGGGAGGCTGGCACTGAGAAAAAGCCTCCACCGTGTGTGTTTTTTAAAAAAATTTCTCCTCTGGGCAGAGAACAGGCCTGGGAGGGAAGAAAATCTGTGCGATTGCTTTCTAGACACCTTCATTTAGCTGCTAATAGATCTAGCTGGAGAGCTAATGGGTGGGTCCCGATCTCCCCCTTCCTTCAAGCAGGGAACAGAGTTTTGGAGGACTGGAATGCTAGGTCTCCAGGAAAGAGATTCCTGGCGTGACCGGGTCAGTAGGTGGAGAAACAGTTCTGATAAAGTCTCTTTGCACCAGGAGGAGCTCTCTTTTTTCCTGAGATGCAGAGTCCTTGAGAAGATGCAGACCTCTTCTCTGCCAAGGCAGCCACTGACCGTGTGCTCACATCAGGAGCAAGCATGAAGGTAGAGGGAACTTTGTAGGGATTTGTAAAGGTTCCTGTCCTATATTTTAACATCTGATAGGGCATGTATAGAGAGAGGGACGGAGGATTGGCATTTCTCCCATTTCTTTTGGTTCCCTTGCTCAGTTTGGTGCAGTGCTAAAAGTATGCCTGTGAACATTTTCTTTTTAATAACTACTTTATAACCTTTGATGCTGGAAGTGGTTCTCTGTACCACATAGACTTCCACTGTCTTGGACACACTATTTTAGAAGGAGAGCCAGGAGGGGGAAGGCAGGCAGGCGGCAAGTGGCCATTCCTTCAGGGGCACACAAGGTAGTAAACTGCCCGTGGTGACCAGGCACTAGGCAGCGGGCGATACAGAGGCGAGGCCTCCGAACTGGGAAGGGATGCTGGAAGTCCTGGCCCTCCTAGTGGGTAATTCTGGCAAATGGTCAGGTGGAGGTGGTGAGCTACCCTGAGAGTGGAAGAGATGCCCCTCTGGGTGTGGAGAAACACCTAGCAGGGCAGGGTGGAATAAGGCCTGCAAGCCAGAGCAGATACATTCCACCACACCCAGAATTAAACTCGGTTGGTCTTAAAGGTGCCACTGGACTCAAAACTTTGTTCTGTTGCTTCAGGCCGACACGGCGACCCACCTGAATCAATATATATTTTTTCTAACTCTGAGGTTTTTCAAGAGCTTCAGCGTTCGGCCGCTTCTTATCATCTGGCCTCCTTCATGCCCTGGGTGGTTTTTCCTCCTCCCGGCAAGATCCTTTGCCTGTCCCAGTGTTCTGTGGCGACATGGGAACCTCACTCACACCAGAGTTTTCTCGGCTGGGTCTGCTGCTGAGTAAGACGCAAATGGAGTTGTGCAGGGTTTTGGGTTTTTTTAACCTGACTCATCATCATGAAAAGAAATGGTTATCATTACACAATTTGGGTGGCCGCTGGCTGGCATTGTGGGTGTGCAGCAGTTAGAGCTTTCTGTAATTCTGTCTCTGGGGGCTGGAGGCTGTGTCATTATCCAGGATGAAATCTTCCTCCTGGCAAACCCAGCCAACAGTCAGCAGACCTCAAGGTGATGAACTCCCCAGGAGGGGCTGGAGGAAGGGCCTTGCAAGCACCTGGGAGGAGGAGGAGGAGGAGATTGGATTTATTCCCCATCCTTCACTCAGAGTCTCAGAGTGGATTACAATCTCCTTTCCCTTCCTCACCCCAGAACAGAAACCCTGTGAGGTTGGTGGGACTGAGAGAGCTCTCTCAAAGACTGCCCTTGAGAGAACAGCTCTGAGAAAACTTATTTATTTATTATTTGCATTTATATCCCACCCATCCCTCAGGCAGGCTCAGGGTGGGTAACATCATTAGAATAAAAACAATTTCAGTTTAAAACATTAAAACATGATAAAACATTATAACAAAACAATGGGTACAGCTCGAAACAGCATCAGTTGGCTATAAATTTCTGGCCCGAAAGTTCAAGACCAGTTGTCAGTAGACAGGTGACGGGTGACAGAGACCTCAAGGAGGCCTTATATAGGCGCCAAAGGCCCAGCAGAACCGGGTTTGATTCCTCACTGATTTCTGTCTTGCGGGCCCTGCGGAACTGAAGAAGATCCCCCAGGGCCCTGGTCTCAATCGGGAGCCTGTTCCACCAGGCTGCAGCCAGGACAGAGGAAGCCCGGGGCCTGGTCAAGGCAAAATGGGCATCCTTCGGGCCAGGGACCACCAGGAGGTGTTGATCTTTCCAGTGTAGCGATCTTTGGGGCGTATATGGGAAGAGGCGGTCCCTTAGATATATTGTGACTGACCAAGGTCACACCAGCGGCTGCATGTGGAGGAGGAGTGGGGAATCAAACCTGGTTCACCCGGATCAGAGACCACGCTCCTCACCACGACACCAGACTGGCTCTCAACACTCCTTTCCATGCATGAAGACGGGCAGCAAGCCCCACAGGTTCTAGGTTCAGATTGGTTTTTGAGATGGCCTCCTTTTCCTGTAGGCCAGGGGTCCCCAAAAGTTTTGAGCCAGTGGGCACCTTTGGAATTCTGACACAGCATGGTGGGGGCAGCCATAAAATGGCTGCCATACCTTACCTTCAATCACACAGTGTAGATTCTGTGGCCAGTCAGAATCTCCAGATCTCCAATGGCCAATCAGAAGCCCTGTTGGGCAAAAACCCTATCTGGCCCCACCCACATTCTAAACCCACTTGAAGGCTGCGGTCACACACACAAAACAACCTACTCTGAATCCACTTTCACTGCACTTTCCAACTGGATTTTGCCAGTTCACACACTAAAAATCCATTTGAAAAGTGCGCTGAAAGTCGACTCAGGTGTGTGACCCAAGCCTTGGAGAGCAACAGGACAGGTATCTGCAGGCGCTGAGGCTTACGTGGGCACCATGTCGGGGACCCCAATACAGGCCAATCAGGTTATCTCCCCAAATTAAAAAACGCTGGTGCACTTTTTAATTTACGTATTGGGTTTATGAATCGCTCAGTCCCTGCCAGCACAAGGCTCTGAGTACAGTACAGCAGTGAAAAACAACATTAAGATCAATGAAATCTATCAGTTACAGAATCTCAGATAACATCAATGTTTCTTCTTGACCCACTCCAGGCTATGTTGCCGTTTCATGGGTAAAGCGAGGAGGGGGCCAAAGTGAAAAGATGGAGGAAAGGAGAAGGGTGCCAGCCAAGAAGGAAACCATCGCTGTCCTCCACCAAAGGCCTGGCGGAACATCTCTGCCTTACAGGCCCTGCAGAATTGCCTTAAGTCCCGCAGGGCCCTGATGGAATTTGGCAGAGGGTTCCACCAGTCAGAGCCAGGGCCAAAAAAGCCCTGCTTCTGGTCGAGGGCAGCCAGATATCTTTGGGGCCAGGGATCACCAGTAGGTGGTTTTCCACAGAGCATAATGCTCTCCCGGGGACATACCAGAGAAGGCGGTCCTGAAGATAACGCAAGTCCCAGACTGCTCAAGGCCTTAAATGTCTTGAGAGATCTTGGATAGATAACTCACTGAAAATGTCAACGCTAATGCTGGGGATTATTAGAAAGGGAACTGAAAACAAATCAGCCAGGATCATAATGCCCCTGTATAAATCGATGGCGCGACCTCATTTGGAATACTATGTGCAGTTCTGGTCATCACACCTCAAAAAGGATATTATAGCATTGGGAAAAAATGCAGAAAAGGGCAACTAGAATGATAAAGGGGTTGGGACACTTTCCCTATGAAGAAAAGTTGAAGCGCTTGGGGCTCTTTAGCTTGGAGAAACGACGGCTGAGGGGTGACATGATCGAGGTTTACAAGATTATGTGTGGGATAGAGCAGCAGGTAGAGAAAGAAGGACTTTTCTCCCTTTCTCACAAGACAAGAACTCGTGGGCACTCCATGAAATTGCTGAGCAGTCAGGTTAGAACGGATAAAAGGAAGTACTTCTTCACCCAAAGAGTGATTAACACACAGAATTCACTGCCACAGGAGGTGGTGGCGGCTACAAGCATGGACGGCTTCAAGAGGGAATTAGATAAACATATGGAGCAGAGGTCCATCAGCAGCTGTTAGCCACAAGGTATAGATAGAAATTCTCAGTCTGGGGCAAGTGATGCACTGTATTCTTGGTGCTGGGGGGGCAACAGTGGGAGGGCTTCTGGTGTCCTGGCCCCACTGCTGGACCTCCTGATGGCACCTGCTATTTTTGGCCTCTGTATGACAGAGTGTTGGACTGGATGGGCCATTCGCCCGATCCAACACTAGCTTCTCTTATGTTCTTATGTCAATACCAAAACCTAGAACCTGACTCAGTACTCCACTTGGGAACATTTGTATTGTGCCCGTGCCTTTTCTGTCTTAGCCAAGTCTTTATTATCTCCCATACAGTCGATCCATGACCTGAATCACAGATGAGAAAAGTGTGGAAAGCCCCTGTTGGCTGTGCTGGTGGGAAGTCTACATCTGCAGCCTGCAGAGCATTTCAGGCACTTCTTGTGAGAGTCCTACAAGCGTCCTTAAAGAAGGTGATCTTTATTGGGAAAGGTCCATTGTGGTCATCTACACAGTAATGTGTCAGTAATGGTTGGAACAATCCCCAAGGAAGGCAATTATACAGGATTCAAAGAGGTTCACAAAGAGGAATGCAAGAGGAATCACATAAATCAGGAGAAAAAGGCGCCCAAAATACCGGCTACAGGTTCTCATAGAAAAAAGCGGGAAGATACGTTGCCAGACAGACACTAAGAGGCTACCGAGGTCAGAGCCAGGCAGTGAGCGACAAGCAAACTGAGAGAATCGAAACTGAACATTCCAAGGACCCTCCCTCGCAAGGCGACTCTTGCCACCTCCCGGGCAGGGGATGGCAGCATTAGCCACTCAGGCCGCGGTCAGACGGGACTTTACCGCGGGAATTATTGCTGTTTCCTCTCGCTTTTTACTCTGCTGTTCAGACGGATCCTGCTCTGAAGCTCACTCACTCGCACAACCCTTCTGATTTTCTCCCGTGTTTAACGACCCCTGGAAAAACAAGCATTTTCCGGGTATTCCCACCTCAATCCTGCGATTTCCCCATGTGAACGTCCGATAGGCACAATTGTGCTCTTTTTTGTCCCTGTCTGACCTTATGCGCATGTGCACAAAAGCGTTTAAGAAAATACATGGCCATACGCCCGCGAACAAACGTTTTTTTCAAATAAAAAATGCAGTGTGCTGTTTTCTGGTGCTGTGCTTTACATCCAGACACCTCGCCCTGAATCCTACCCATTCTTCTTATTTAAGTAGTACCCTACGACCTCAGGAGGAAAGGTAAAGCAGCGAGGAACAGTGATTTGCTCATGAGCAAAAGTGCATGTGCAAAAGAGGTTTTTTTTTTAAAGCGAGCCGTCGCGAAGAGCGGCGAGGCTTTCTGAACAATGGGGAGCGCGATCGCAGTGATTTCAGAGAGGCCGTGTAAACTTTACTCCCGGAACAAAATGTTGCAGATAAAACAAAACTGGGAGAGAAACCGCTGCAAACGGGTCAGTGTGACCGCACCCCCAGGTTTCTTGAGAAGGAAGTTCTCTTTTTGAATTGTTTTGCATCCAATGAAGACAAGGAATCCGTGATGGTTTTCTTCCAAGAAGTTCAGGAGAAATCATTTGCACACACTGTAACTGTCCCCGTGGCTTGACTGTTGTTTTCAGCACTGAGCAGAAGGGTCCCAGTTCTCATTTGTTCATTTACTTCATTTATCCCCCACCTTTCTCCCTGACTGAGACCCAAAGGGGCTTGCCTCATTCTCCGCTCCTCCACTTTATCTTTACAACAGCCCTGTGAGGTAGGGGATTAGCTTCCTTGGCAAAGTGGGGATTCAAAGCCAGATCTTCCAACTCTAGTCTGACCGCAAAATGTTTGCTGGATAAATGGCCATGACAAACATTATCAGGATGTACTCTTTGAGCACGAGCTCGGTTCCCCTCCGCACATTTCCTGCACGACTCTTTCCTTGACACTGAAACACTGAAAACAAGAATGTTTGTTTGTGTCTTTGTTTGATGTCTTTCTGTCCTGTTTTTCCGCCATTGCATTCCGTGCGCTTTGCGGTCCAAAGGAGCACCTGCGCCAGTGTGAGAAATCTAAATATTGCAGCCCTCCAGTGCCAGCAAACGGCAAAGTGGAAAATCGGACTGCAAAGGCCAAGTCATCTATTTTGCAAACTTGAGGGGACTTGAATTATTTGCTCTGTATAACAACCTCTGTGTAGCCAGGGAAGCTCAAATGTTGGTGCTGGTGGTTGTGATCAAATCGCTCTAACTGCTGTCCTGGTACATGCTGGGTCTCCCCCCCCTGACCTCGAGTGGCAGAGAGAGAAATGTCGAACTAGAAAAGAGGTGTGTTTTTGTTCCCCCTTTTTTTGAAAGAAAGGTGGGAAGAGAGCCATAACTACTTCTGCCAAGCTTTCCACCCCCTGAACAGAGATAAGAACATAGAAGAAGCCAGTGTTGGGTCAGGCCAATGACCCATCCAGTCCAACACTCCATCATACAGTGGCCAAAACTACCAGGTGCCCTCAGGAGGTCCAGCAGTGGGGCCAGGACACTAGAAACCCTCCCACTTTTGCCCCCCCCCAAGCACCAAGAATACAGAGCATCACTTGCCCCAGACTGAGAGTTCCTATCTATACCTTGTGGCTAAGAGCCACTGATGGACCGCTGCTCCATATGTTTATCTAATTCCCTCTTGAAGCTGTCCATGCTTGTAGCCGCCACCACCTCCTGTGGCAGTGAATTCCACGTGTTCATCACTCTTTGGGTGAAGAAGGACTTCCTTTTATCTGTTCTAACCCGACTGCTCAGCAATTTCATGGAGTGCCCACGAGTTCATGTCTTGTGAGAAAGGGAGGAAAGGACCTCTTTCTCGACCTGCTCTATCCCATGATCTTTGTTCTACATTTCTTCTGTCAATATTTTCTTACCGTTTTCATACGGGCCTGCTTTCCCTAACACTTCTACTGAAGATATTTTCAGGCGGCTGGCCAACTTGGATTTCGGCGTAATTCAAACCCATCAGCACCTTCAAGATGAAGTCGAGTTTCCGCTGACTCATGAGGACCCCGTGGAGTTCCATCCTGTGGGGTTTTCAAGGCTTTCGTAGCTGATACCAGGAACAAGACTGCTCACGTAGACAGGCTGTTGCTGTCGCCGAAGATGCTTTTTAAAAAGAAGGCACGGAGAGCTCTGCGCTTGCAGACGAAGATCAGGCCAAGGGGCGGACCTCTTCCTGGCGCTGCATTCTCCTAACTCTACCGGAATATGCATCTGCCCGCGGTCTGTTTACTTCCGGACAGAGGAAGTGGGGCCAGTTGACAAAGAGCCCCTTTCGCTCCAGGAGCCTCCATCTTTTGTGGCTGATGTTTGCACCAACCTCGCATGCCAGCAGCTCTTAATCAGCCTGGCCTGGCAGGGGGAAAGTCAAACCACTGAGAATCTTGGATTCGAGACTCTAGACAGGAGCTCGCAATGTCTGAGAAGGTTCCTCGCGCGATGGCCGGGATTTCTCTTTAGCAGCGTATCTGTTCAAAGAGAGCTGCTGCATTGTTTAAGGTGGGGCAGCCATGTTGGTCTGAAGCAGCAGAACAAAGTGTGAGTCCAGTGTGGCCCCTTTAAGACCAACCATGTTTTATTCTGGGTATACACTTGTGTGTGCACACACGTCTTCAGACAGATTCAGATACAGAGGTGTGCAGGCACACAAAAGAGCCAGTTTGGTGTCGTGGTGAAGTGCACGGACTCTAATCTGGGAGAACTGGGTTTGATTCCCCACGCCTCCACTTGCAGCTGCTGGATGACCTTGGGCAAGCCACAGTTCTGGCACAACTGTTCTGCAAAGAGCAGTTCTCGGGAGAGCTCTTTCAGTCTCACCTACCTCACAGGGTGTCTATTGTGGGAAGGGAAAAGGAAAGGAGATTGTAAGCCGCTCTGAGACTCCTTCAGGTAGTGAAGAGCAGGGTATAAATCCAGTCTCCTCCTCCTCCTCCTCCTCCTCTTCTTTTTCCCAGAATGCAACTTTGTTGGTCTTAAAGGTGCTACTGGGCTCCAACTTTGTTCTGTTGCTGCGTGGCTTGTTTTCCTTAGCTTGTGGCCATGTGGCGAGGGGGGCACTATCTGGGCTAAGGTCACCAGGCTTTGCACGAAGGAGCCTGTTGCCGTGCATGTATCCCCAAAGGATGCGCTCCAGGAACATCCTCAAGTTCACCCTGGCAGCACCAAAGCTTTTTGAGCATCCCAGGAAAATGCCTTCCTCTGAAGGATACATTCAACACTGCTTTCTCCTCCTCCTCCTCTAAGGTGTTGGGCTTGTTGCCTCGGAGTTCATCTCGGCTGAGCTGCTTCGGGTGGCTTGCTTTTGGCCCCACAAGGACCCAATTTCTGAACGTTGGGTAAGCCCCGCTGGCCCGAGAGAGCTGGCTTCCTAATACTGCTTACTCTGCAGCTGCCAAGTCAGGGCTTGAATGGCAGCTCAGAAGAGAGAAGAAACTTGGCACCAGGGAGGCATGCGGAGTGGTGTCTCTGGAGCACGCTTGGCTCCTCTGCCCAAGAAAGTGGAGAAGCCCGGCGCGGCCAGCGTAGGATTCTTCTGTGAGCTATTTATAGATGGGTGCAGTGAGAGGCAAGTGCATTTGTGGCGGGAGAAAAGGCAAGACACACTGGCGATGTGCCAAGGACGCTCGACACACCTCTGGGGTTAGGTTTGCAAGGAGGGCCCAGGGCCTGCCCGCAAACAGACCTCTCCCTTGGGCTGAAAGGGCTTCCGAGGTTAGGCTGGAGGAGTCCTGCCCTTGCAGTCCCAAGACCATAGTCTGGATGGCTCTGGAGTGAGCAGGCCATTGGCCACAAAGGAGCAGGCACTGGCGGCCATCCCTGTGAGATGCTGTTAGAATCATGCTTTCATTTCCAGACTTCCCAATCTTCGACTCAAAGCGAATCCAACTTCCTCTGCTCCATGTGAACCGTGCATGAAATGAGGAGCATGTCTCTCGGAGACCTTTGCAGCTCTTTGCACCTGGGGTGGGGGGGGGGGCATGCCCGGCATTTTTAGGCTGCCTCAGGAAGCCGCCCGCCTTGTCTCTCGGGCTTCCCTGGCCGGTGTGTTTGGCAGTGCTCCCAGATGGCCAGGGACAGAGGCGGGTTGGGGAGAATTCAAATGAGCAAGGAGATGCTGGAAGTGATGGGGGGGGCACGGGGGAGGCTTTGAATTGGGCCGGATCAGGCAGCATTTGGCCAGGCACCCTCCCGCTCCCCTCACTCTTTACACAGACGCCCTCCCGCCTTTTACAGGTTTCTTCCGGGAGGTCTGCGATCTGCTAAGCCAGGGATTCTGACCGCCAGCCATCTTAGAACTGATACATCTTACTGAGGACTGTTCCTTTCTTTTATTGGTTTTAAAAATTTTAACTTATATATTTATTGTATATCTGTTGTAAGCTGGCCTGAGCCCTGCACGCAGGGGAGGGCGGCCTAGACATTTAATAAATAAATAAACAACAGCCCACCCACCCACCCACCCACCCACATGGGGATGCCAGCTGGAAAAGGGAAGTCTTCCCCTTGGGAATGAATGGGATAGTGCTCAAAAAAATCCAGGGGTTATGGTTCTATCATGGCCCTTCCAGGGTTCAACTGGAGATTCAGCCGTCATTGTCCCGAACTCACAGGTAGGGTTGCCAAGTCTGTTTTGCTTACTGGCGGGGGGAAGTCCTCTGCTGGCTGGGAGCTTCACTGGCATGCGCACTTTGCGCGTGTGCCGGCTGACATCACCGGAAGTGACGTCAGCACGTTGGGGGCGTTGCCAGAGCGTCGCCTTGGCGACGCCTCCAACGTGATGGCGTCACTTTGGGGTGATGCCATTGCGTGAGGGAAGTTGTCTAGGCTGGACGATTTTGGGGGCGGGGTTTCCCCCACTGGCCGAATGCTGGCCAGCGGATCGGGAACCCCTATAGCGGGGGATCCCCCGCCCCCCGGGCTGACTTGGCAGCCCTACTCACAGGTCCGGCAGCAACCTACAAGGATCATCCAGGAAACAAGAAGGAGGAGGAGGAGACTGGCTTTTAACCCCACCCTTCACTACTGGAAGGAGTCTTAGTGCCGTTTACAATCTCCTTTCCCTTCCCCTTCCCGCAACAGGCATCCTGTGAGGTAGGTGAGGCTGAGAGAACTCTCTCGAGGATTGCCCGTGAGAGAATTTATAACTAACCCAAGGTGGACTCTAATCTGGGTGAAATGGGTTTAATTCCCCACTCCTCCACATGCAGCCAGCTGGGTGACCTTGAGTCAGTCACAAGTTCTCTCAGAGCTGTTCCCTCAAGGGCAGTTCTTTCAGAGCTCTCTCAACCCCACGTACCTCACAGGGTGTCTGTTGTGGGGAGGGGAAGGGTTTGTAAGCCACTCTGAGACTCTGTTGTGGGGAGGGGAAGGGTTTGTAAGCCACTCTGAGACTCTGTTGTGGGGAGGGGAAGGGTTTGTAAGCCACTCTGAGACTCTGAGTGAAGGCCAGGGTATAACTCCAATCTCTTCCTCCTCTTCTTCTTCTTCATCATCCCCTCTCTGTGAGTGAGGAACAAGAGTCAGAGCAGCCACTGGGCTTGAGGATGGGGAAAGGACTTAAATGCATTTCTCCATCACTTCTCTCTCTCTGTTGGTAATTTGTTGGATTTTGCCAGCAGCCTTTGGGGGGACGTGTGTGTGTGTGTGCATGCAAGCCTGGAAGTCATGCCTGACTTCTGGCGACCCCTAGTGGGGCTTGGACATTTGGATAAGTGGCTTGCTATTGCCTGCCTCTGCCCCCCAGCCCTCATATTCCTTTGGAGGTCTCCCATCCAAGTATTGGCCAGGGTCGGCCCTGCTTCGCTTTGAAAGACGTCGTGCTTGCCTGGGCTATCCAGGGCAGGGCAGGATTCTGCCAGCAACCTCGAAGGCCCTCTGTCACGGAAAGGTGCTTTTAACTAGACAAACAAGAGACCCTGTGGTCCATTTGAGGGGGGGATCCAAAACTGTGAAGGGAACGGACTTCTGACTCTCTTCCTGCGACCTCACCAGGGATTTTAAGGAAGTTCCGCTCAAATGACAGCTGACCTGTAGGACAACTGCCTGGGGGTGGGTGGTGGGAAGAGACTTTGCTTGCTGTAATTGTGGCCTAGTGTCCCTCCTGGAGGAGGAGGAGGCGGCGGAGGCGCATGGGGGCCATGTGAAAGCCATTGATCTTATGGGCATCCTTGAGCACTCTCTCATTAGCTGGCAATAAATCTAACCAACTTTATAATTAGGTCGCTTTCCTTCCTTCAAACTCTCCTCTCAAGTGCCATTAGTTAATTCACCTAACTGAGATTTACATCCCGGTAGAAATACCAGGTTTGTCAGCAAATTGACTTCTGCTTCAAGGAGCATTTCTATTTGGTTGCCTCTCCAGTGTCCCCTACCCCCAGTGGAAGCTCCAAAATTTGGGAGGGGGGGCCTCAGGCAAGACATCCCTCTTGGTGAGTCTTCTGGAAAAAGATGGGGCCTGTAGACCACCATTTCTGCCCTTTTGGTTCTGACCTCCTTGGAGGCTTTCTCCATGCCAAGGGAGACCAGCAATGCTACTTCTGGGGCAGTGGATCCCCCCGTACACACTGTGCCATTCACACGGTCCCAGCGAATGCCTGATTTGTCTGGGGAGCAAGACTCCCTCTCAGCTGTGGGGTCCTGTGAGCAATAATTCTACTTGGTGAGCTACTGGCATTAAAGTTGTGAGTGAGCAATATGGCTGCTGCATCCATTAGTTTGCTCTAGAGCCTTCCTCCCTGAGCGAAGACAAAAATGTATGAGCTGGAGGCTAAAAAGCTGTGAGCTAGCTCACACTAACTCAGCTTCAAGGGAACAATGCTGTTCTCAGAGTTCTCAGTTCAGTGATACAAGCCACACAACGTAAGTCATGGCCAGGGATCCTGCTCAGTGACTTTTTGGTGCTGGCACCATGGCCGTGTGAGGACGAAGATGAGAATCTAACCGTTGCTTCCCAGCCAGCTGCCTCCCACTCGTATTAATCAGGATGATTTTTTTTCTTTTTTCAGTGCCATTAATAATAAAGCTCAGTCTCTCTTAGCAACTTTTTAGGAGCCGTTAACTGCTCTTGAAATCTCCCTTTCCCCTTCTGGCTGTTGCCTGTCAAGTGCTTGAGAAACACTTACGCGAGAAAACACCACCCTAGTCGACACAGAAAGCCTTTGGAGTCCCCGGCTGCTCGGAGGCCTTTCCCATCACCTCTGCTGCCAGACTGGTTCTTGTTGAAATGCGTGCCAATTACTTGTGAGTGAACGGGATACAGTATGTTGCTGGCTCCCACCCTGACCCTGGAGGGGTTTTTAATTTGTAAGTTTAGGTTCAAATGTCTCGCGGAGGAGCGCCAGCTTTCCTGTTTGTTCCTCCCAGGGCTGTTCGTCACGTTGGGTTTGGGTTTCGGTAACTGTTACGGCCGGGGGCATGAATTGCCGCTCACAAGGTTATCTTTCAAAGCTAACTTGCGTTTCTGTTTCTGCTGACACCAAGTGGCTCTTTGACAGCCTGTCTTTCCGCTGCAGTGGGGTAGATTTCTAGACTCCTCTAATTACCCTTTGAATTTAAGCTGATTATGCTGCCTTTGGAGGCTGCGTGTGTGTTTAATTCCTCCATCACAGCCACTCCGCAAGTAAACACCAGCCTGATTATGCACCTCAAAAGGCCTTGCCCGCTGGCTGTTTTCCCAAAGAGACACTCAGACAAACAAGATGAGCTGCGCCAGAGGTCGCTGGCACACCTGCTCTCCAGAAAAACACGATCAAGGAAGGCCCCGTTTTCTTGCAGCAGACTGGCTTTGAAAACCAACAAGGGGCTAAACTGGAGCACTGGCTGAGCCAGCATGTTTGTGGACTGCTATAAAGAGGAAGGGGAAGGCACAGCACATTTTGGGAAGCATTTTGGCTTCTGGAGGGTGGAGGGCTGGAGAATATAGGGGAAAGAATGATAAAAGGGTTGGAACCCTTTCCCGATGAAGAAAGGTTAAAGCACTTGGGGCTCTTTAGCTTGGAGAAACGACGGCTGAGGGGTGACATGAACGAGGTTTACAAGATTATGCATGGGACAGAGCAGGTAGAGAAAGAGGTCCTTTTCTCCCTTTCTCACAAGACAAGAACTTGTGGGCACTCCATGAAATTGCTGAGCAGTCGGGTTAGAATGGATAAAAGAGTGATGAACACATGGAATTCACTGCCACAGGAGGAGGGGGTGGCTACAAGCACGGACGGCTTCAAGAGGGAACAGGATAAACATCTGGAGCGGAGGTCCATCAGTGGTCCCTATTAGCCACAAGGTACAGATAGAAACTCTCGGTCTGGGGCAAGTGATGCCCTGTATTCTTGCTGCTTGGGGTGGGGAGGGGCAACAGTGGGAGGGCTTCTGGTGTCCTGGCCCCCCTGCTGGACCTCCTGAGGGCACCTGGTGTTTTTGGCCACTGTGTGACACAGAGTGTTGGACTGGATGGGCCATCGGCCTGATCCAGCATTGGCTTCTCTTATGTTCTTATGTTACGTTAAGAAGAGGCCTAGAGCAGCAGGAGGGAAACAGAATGGGTACCAGGCTGCAAAATGGAGAAGCAAAGGAACTGGGGGGTGGGTAGCACATCCAGTCCTTTTTATGAGATTGGTCTTGACGGAGGGAGGTTGAAAGTGGTCCTTTCGGGTCTGTTGAATCCCTGCACAGGAGCAGGATGAGGCTGGCTGAAGACTGGAGTCACCCAGGACAGGGGAGAGGCTAGCAGGCAGCATCTGGCTCAGCATCTGGACCCCCAGGAACTGCCCCAGGGGGGTGAGGGTCCTCCAGGGTCTTGGGAGGTCTGAGCTTAGGGCTGCCGACTTCCAGGCGGCCACGAGAAAAAGAAAACTGTGCTGAACCCGTATCAACAAGTATCAAATAAACCTTCTTGAATACGGAATATTTATGAAAAAGGAATTTAAGTCCAATAAACGTGGATATTTAAACGTAATTTATAAACAGAGAACAAAAGGTAAACCACAGATTCTCAGCAACACTGCACAGTAACAGAACTTTAGTGTCTGTCCCCAGTCAAGATCATTCTGATATGAAACAGTCCAAAGTTCTTCATTTCCACACGGAACATGAATTAATGGATGCTCTGATGCTGACGGTCCCAGCTTCTTTGTCTTACAGGTGAGCTATCTGAAAATGACCTCGTTTCGCCATAGAGCTTTATCAAAGTAGAACCGATTCCACAACAAATACCAGTTGTGCTGTATACCGGATCTGTATACGAAATTGCTCTGCCTTCAGCAGCATAAAAGTGTTGTTAAGGTTTGTTCCTGATTTGGATGCCTTGGAAGGTGGACTTGGTGGCATTATACTTCATTGAAGTCCCTCCTTTTCCCCAACCTCGCCCTCCCCAGGCTCCACCCACAAAATCTCCAGACATTTCCCAACCAGGGGCTGGCAACCGTATCCGAGCTGCTCGGCCTGGTATCTGAGAGTGCCCCTTCTTTTCTGCCCTCCTCCTTCCCTTGCTGAACTGCAGGGATATCAGGGCTACGTAAAGCTTTGCTTTTGCCCTCTTCCAAGCTAGTATTGAGCTTTGGAGCAAGACAGATATTGTAGTGCCCCCTTCTCTGATGCAAGGGGTCTTGCCAAAGGGGCAGTGCGCCACCCAGCTGGCACTGATCAGGGCACCTTTGCAAACAACCCAGTGGTGTTTAGGTGTATGGCGGAGAGAGCAGTCTGATACATTTCACCCAAACAGCAGCAGGAGAAAGATGCTCTGATCTGCGTGGGAAGGGATTCCCAGGAATTCGAAAGCCTTGTGTGTGATCTGACTCCATTTCCCAGAATATATCATTGGTAGTGGAATGCGCCGTCAAATCGCAGCCAATTTATGGAGACCCCTTGGGGTTTTGTTATGTATTGACCATGCGGTCGCCATGTGCTCCAGTAATGGCGACCGCCATGTGGCCAGAGCACATGGCCAAGAAACTACCTGAGCTTCAGCCAGGTAGAACAGAACAGGGGCGGCAAAAGGAGATTTCGCTGGCCAAATGAAACCCCGCTCTAGATTTTTATCCAAAAACTTCCGCAGTTCATCTCTCTCTGTGGGACTCATAGAATATAACTTCCCTTTGGGTAACTTCTCCCCAGGTAACAGTTCTTGTTATGTATTGACCATGCGGTTGCCATGTGCTCCAGTAATGGCGACCGCCATGTGGCCAGAGCACATGGCCAAGAAACTACCTGAGCTTCAGCCAGGTAGAACAAAGGCCAGGTGGATTCAAACCGGCCACCAATCATGTACCTAGGTTTCTCCCAGGGAACCTATGAGATGTAAATAGACTGATAATGGCCTATCAGGCCACTTGGGCGAGGTCAGGGGATTATCCCTGACCAGCATAAAAGGAGGGCTGGGAGCCCTGGGTTGTCTGCTTCATCCGGACCAGCAATAAAGATCTAGCTGTTTCACTGTTCCATGGACTCCCAACTCCAATACTTCTCAGGCTTTCAAGGCAAGAGACATTCAGAGGTAGTTTGCCGTTGCCTGGCTCTGCATTGCGACCCTGGACTTCCTCGGTGGTCTCCAATCCAAGTACTAACCTGCTTTGCTTCCGAGAACCGAGGCGATTGGGCTAGCCTGGGCCATCCAGGTCGGGGCAAATACATCATTACAGAGACAGAAAGTTCTGAATTTGTACGAGGCCTGCCTAGGACAGAGAAAACAATGGATGTGTCCACATCCACAAAACACTACGTGCCCTCAGGATCTTGCTCTTGGGAAGCTCCTGTTCCTCACCGTGAGGCTTGCGCAAGAGAACTTTTGGGTGGACTGGGCCCCATGGCTCAGATTTGTCCACTGCCGTGAGGGTGCCAAAAGCAGACTGCTTTGCTTACTGGGAAGACCGTCTCTGCTGTAACCTGGATGGGCGGTCTTGGAAACTAAGCAGGGTCAGCCCTGACTGGTACTTGGATAGGAGACCGCCAAGGAAGTCCAGGGTTGCTATGCAGAGGCAGGCAAGGGCAAACCACCTCCCTTTGTCTCTCTCCTGACATGGAAGGCCCTGCTCTCATCAGATCTCAGAAGCCTAACAGGGTTGGCCTTGGTTAGTACTGGGATGGGAGACCACCAGGGAAGTCCAGGGTTGCTATGCAGAGGCAGGCAAGGGCAAACCACCTCCCTTTGTCTCTCTCCTCTGACATGGAAGGCCTAGGCTAGCCTCATCTTATCAGATCTCAGAAGCTAAGTAGGGTCGGCCCTGGCTAGTATTTGAATGGCCGGACTTCAACCTCCAAACATCAGATGTGGATTTCAGCAACATTTCTGGTCTGGATTCTGGAATCTATTGTGGATTCCACAGTGGACATCCCATCCAAGAATGATTGCCAGGTCCCACACCTAGAATAAAGAAAAAGAAGAAACATTAGTGGGACAACCAAATTAAATATAAGAAGAAGAAGAAGAAGAGATTGGATTTATACCCCGCCCTCCACTCCCCAAGGGAGTCTCAGAGCGGCTTACAAACTCCTTTTCCCTTCCCCTCCCCACAACAGACACCCTGTGAGGTAGGTGGGGCTGAGGGAGCTCTGAGAGAACTGCCCTTGAGGGAACAGCTCTGAGAGAACTTGTGACTGAAAAGCAAAACTTTTCTAAATCTAAATACAGAAACAGTAAATGGCAAACAGCTAAAATAATATGGAGTCCACAATATATGTCCATGCAAAAGTGCATGAACATGGAAGCTCATGCGCCCAGCATCGAACTCTCTCGGTCTCAGAGGGGCCCCTGCTGGACTCAGACTTTGCTCTGTTGCTTCAGACCAACACAGCTGCCCACCTGGATCTATCACTGTTGCTAATGTGCATCCTCAGAGCCATAAAGCGGAGGCCACCTGCATATGCAGCCAGGATCTCTCCAAGTAAGCCTGCAGTCCCCTTCCTCCAGAAGAAGAAGAGGAGGAGATTGGATTTATACCCTGCCCTTCAGTACCCAAAGGAGCCTCAGAGTGGCTCACAATCTCCCTTCCCCTCCCCACAACAGACATCCTGTGAGGTAGGTGGGGCTGAGAGAGCTCTGAGAGAACTGCCCTTGAGAGAACAGTTCTGAAAGAACTTGTGACTGACCCAAGGTCACACCAGCAGCTACATATGTGGAGGAGGAGTGGGGAATCAAAACTGGTTCTCCCAGATTAGAGTCCACGCTCCTAACATCAGACTGGCTCTCCAGGCTCTGCCATGGCAGAATTTCCAACGCATC
Organism: Lepidodactylus listeri; assembly: GCA_029233225.1. Lineage (NCBI taxonomy): Eukaryota > Metazoa > Chordata > Lepidosauria > Squamata > Gekkonidae > Lepidodactylus > Lepidodactylus listeri. Next base: position 3,101,587 of record JARCFY010000021.1, on the reverse strand, counting down.
ACTGAAATGTACTTCGAACTGGAGGACAGCAACATCCCTCAGTCCAAGACAAAGGTGGATGACACCGACTCTCCGGGCCAGTGAACTCCTCCAGACCTCAATCTGAGCCGTTAGTTTTATGCCTGGTTTTCTCCAGCTGAATTCCAAAACGGGGAGAAATGGAGGCTGCCAGCAAGAATCCATCTCCGCAGTGGCGCTCAGGGTATACTAATACTTTGGGAAATTGAAAAGCCGCCCATGAAATTACATCCCATTTATCATTGCCAACGTTCTTATGGAGAAAAATGGTTATTGCTTTTTAAACACTCGTGATGGCGGGGAAATGTGATCTAATCTCGCCTCTTTAATATGCGTCTTATGAAAATGTCCGCAAGAACGAGGGCAAGGGAACAAGGCTCTCCCTCCCCCCCCCCAGTGCAAATCCTTGTTTTAATTCATCCTTTCGCAAGGATATCTTGGGGTGATCCAGAGCTAAAACTGAATCTGAGCTCTGTTCTTCCCAGACGGAATTTTGCTGCCCTTCTCCTTTGCATTAGTGTTAAGAACATCAGAAGGGCCCTTCTGGTAGATCAGACCAAAGGTCCATCAAGTCCAGCATCCTGTCTCACACGGTGCCCAAACGGCTGCCCCTAGGAACCCCACAACATCCCCCCCACAACCCCCCTGTGTTCCCCAGCAACTGGCACACAGAGGCACACTGCCCGGAGGCTGAAGTTGGTTCCTTATTCCCAGTTCCTTATTAATTCCTTATTCGGTTGCGGTCACACGCGCCAGATGAAGCGTGCCGGGGGGGGGGGGGAAGCGACACTATTCCCTCCTGAGTAATTTGACCCGCAGTTGTGAGGTCACACAGCCCTTTGTAGCAGCAGGTGCAGCCCATCACTGGCACTGGCTGTGATCACTTTGCGCAATATGGTGCTGCTTCTAATTGAACCGGTTGGAAGTATTGTGGGGCATATCAGCCACACAGCACACCCTGCTGCAGGATACCTACGGAGACATCCCATGGTAAAGCATCCACATTATTGTAGTGCATCAGCCACGAAGTGCACTGCCAAAAATTTCCAAAATCCACACACGCATATAGTGCACATGCACGTGCATGCGCATATAGGCAATTTAAAAAAAACCCATGTCCCCAGTGGCAGAACGAATCTGCAGGTTCAGACTGCCAAATCAGTTCTGCATGCGCAGACATCCGACCGTGTGCGATGAATGCACGGGTAAACAAAAACACCACTTCAGAGGTGGTGGCTTTTTAACTCCAAGTCGTCCTCTGACGGGGTGCATACGCCCGGGGAATGCCAGACAGATGTGGCTGTGTGATCGGGCCCATTTAATCTGTTTGTAAAATGTGCCTATATCGGGCCAATCTGCCAGTCTGAACATAACCACTATGTGATCAGATGCAACTGCAGGTGAATCTGGGTTTTTTTTTTTGTCGTTTCCCCCCATGTGCATAAACGAGGAATCGCACCTTCGCACTGAGGCCCCCCTATAGGTATGCCATGATGCACATGCTGCAAAGGGGTGGTGTAATGGTATCAAGCCGGGATGGCCTAATCGAACCATCCTGACGGCATTTGCTCGATCAGACATGGAAAGTTCGTTCATGGCCCGTCACAACCCGTTTACTACCGGATTTTCTCTGGTATCTTTTTACTCTGCTTCTGCAGCAGAGCAGCACAGGTTGCCAATGACTGCTGGATGCTTCCCAGATGTTGCCCTCTGATCGCGCCCTTTAAATCCGCCCGGTATTCTCACCCATGTCTAACTGTGCGTATGATTGCAGCCTTCGTGACTTATTCATGAATTCACCCCAAACACTAAGGAAAGTTTGAAAGCTCTGAAACCCAAAATAAGGTCTGGAACACCATTTGTCATAATCCTCACATTCAGGGGACTTTCACCTTCCAGGGGACATATGGCCCTTCTTGGTCCAAAGCTCAGTTCTTGTGCCAACTGCTCCAAAGTGAGGTGCCCCCAGGACAATCACACAGGCAGACACTGGGGCCAGGCTGTACCCCCCCCCCAAAAATCTTAGGCCACCCCAAGTGACACATCCCCACGCTCTGGGGACTGTCTCCTGCAAGGAGACATACCGCAGTGCCCGATCCAAACACTGGCTCTGGCGCCACGAGCTTCTATCTGGAGTGCCTCCAAGAGGCCTGTATTTGAAAGGGGATTTGAATAGGGAACTGGTACGGCCTCGTGCCCTTTGCACCCCAAAATAAGGTCTCTTCTACTGCCTCTCATACTGGAGGGAGTAGATATCCATCATGACCAGTAGCCACTGATAGCTCCATCCTCGGCAATTTGTCCACTCCCCTTTTAAAGCCTTCCCAGGTGGCAGCGAGTTCCACATATAACCATGCACTGTGTGAAGAAATCCTTCTTTGTGTATCTGTCCCGAATCTCCGACATCTCCTGTTTCAGTCAATGACTCTGTGTGTGTGTGTGTGTGTGTGTGTGTGTGTGTGTTTGTTCTAGGATTACAGGAGAGGGAGGAGCGTTTCTCCCTGTCCACTTCCTTTGCACCGTGCATCATTTTATTCCCATGTGACCCAAATGTTGCAGCTTTGGCAACCAAGGGGCTTGCTGAGCAACCCCGGATGGAGAACCATGGCACGTTTGTGTCGACCTCCTGGAGCAGTGCCTTGAGCTCAACCTGAAAGATGTGGTGTCAAAATAAAGGAAACAGTGTCTGAGCACGGGATGAGTTCTCTCCCACACGCACACAAGCTGGTTAACCACAAGCAGTGCTCACACTTCTGGGGTTAGGGTGAGGGATGAGATTTCTGGATCAGTGGGTCAGCTTGGGATTCCTGTTCAGTGACCTGCTTCCCCCCCCCCCCCCCCACACACACATTTTTGATTTCCTTTGCTCTTCTGTAGAGGCCTGAGCCCATTCCGGATGCTCCTGGTGGGCAAGAGATAGTGGCCTTTTTGAGTAGCTTAAGTGTTTTTGAGGATTGAGATCCACGAGGCACTTTAGCCCAGGTGTTCCTGTTGGGGCTCTAGAGGGGAGAAAGCCTGCTGGGCTTTGTCCTTGGGAGGAAAACAGGCTGCTCGGGTGCTGCTTGCTTCCGGACTGCGGGCTCCTTCCTCCACTTGCCTCTGCAGCCCTGAACTGCTGAACCCAAATTTATCATGCTTTATTTATTGGTGTATTTAAAACATTTCTGTCCCATCTTATCTCTTCAGACCCAAGGCAGCAAACCATGCAGGGTACAAATTTGTAACCATACAAATTAACAAGGTTAAAACACACAATTAAAGGTGCTCCATATTTAAAGCACACATCGTCCCTCCTGCAAAGTCAACATTCTGCTGTTTATCACAGCCTGAAGCTGGAATATTTGGGAAAGTCTCTATTGGAAGCTGACATTCTGAATGGACGAACTGGCAGCACAGAGCCCTTTAAAGATGGGGGAACTATATTTTTCATTGGGCCTTTATTGGACTATGATTGAACTGAGTGTTGCACCTTACTAGGAGCCTCTCTATTGAAAATATGGGTGATTTTTCAGTGGTCTAAGACGATGTTGTTTACATTGCTTCATGGTTGCTTCTTGTCCCTGTTTTGTCTGCAGAATGAGGCTGGCGCAGGGTTGCGACAGGGAGACGCTATGGGACCTTCCTAACACCAAGGTCAAAGTCTCTCCAATCCACAGAGCATCACTGGGCGAAGAACAGGCAGGGGGGCATTCTCAGTGGCTGCCCCCCAGCTGTGGAACGCTTTCTTCATGGAAATAAGTCAGGCATACGGAGTGGGATTCTTTTCAATAAGACTTGTGCAGGGGAAGATCTCCATGAGAGCCAGTTTGGTGTAGCGGTTAAGAGCAGTGGACTCTAATCTGGGAGAACCAGGTTTGATTCCCCACTCCTCCTTGTGCAGCTGCTGGTGTGATCTTGGGTCACTCACAAGTTCTCTCAGAGCTGTTCTCTCAAGGGCAGTCCTCGAAAGAGCTCTCTCAGCCCCACCTACCTCACAGGGTGTCTGTGGTGGGTAAGGGAAGGGAAAGGAGACTGTATGCTGCTCTGAGACTCCGAGTGAAGGGCGGGGTGTAAATCAATTTCTTCTTCTTCTTCGGATTGCACTCCATTTAATCAGCATGGGAATTGTGCACAACTGCAGTTTTGGGTTCTCCACCTCACAGTGCAGACCTCCTTGTCCCAGCTTCAGGTGCTGTTCTCTTGTGTAAAAACGTTTACTTGTTTGCTTTATTTACAGTCTGCCTTTCTCATGGAGACGTAAGGTGGATAACGCAGCATTGCCCTTTGTTTAGAAGGCCTGGCTTATTCCCCAGTGTTGATAGGCATACAGGGCTGCCAGCACAGCCTTGGCAAATGCTGAGAGATTTTGAGGGCTGTGCCTGGGGAGGATGTGATGTCACTTCTGGTTGACACTCCAGGAATTTCCCCAATGTCCATGATAAAGACCATAGAGATATGGGGAAATGCCTAGACTGTCATTGTGGAGGCCATTTTCTGGCCCTTTTTTCCCCTCCTGCTCCTCTGTTTTTGGAAGATGGGAGACTTGGGCCAAGGATGGGGTGGTTACCTGCCACAAGGGGGGAAATGGCAAACCTAAAGAGCAAGAACATCCTCTTTTCCCTCACAAGCAAAATATCAGAGGGGCAACCATTCATCATAAGCAGCAGTATACCTGAATGAAAATGTCTAAGTTCTTTTTTTAACCTACTAATGATCAACCACACCTTTGCAAAAAGAAAACCCCTCCCTGAAAGTGACAGAAACATACATTTCGCTCAAAATGGCAAGAGTCAAAGGTGTTCCTTGACAGGACAGGTAGCCAAGGGCGGCTGTTTCAACCACACCACACCTCCCCCCATGCCTGAGGGCCAAACAGAGGGCCAAATCCTGGCTTTGCAGGCCCAAAGAAATGACTAAATGCGGTATCTATGCACAGGAACACACACCATGTTCTCCGACACATCGAGCAGCGCGGCAATGAATATATATCGACCTTATTATGGTAGCTGGCTGCTTTTGCCAGGAGCAACCAGGCATTCCTTGCACAAATTAAAGCTGTCAGCTGTAATTTATGGTTCATTGCTGGAGAGGAGCCCTGCTTGAAGGGGGGCCGCCAGGCTAGCTGGGGAGGCGGGCAGGTAGGCGGGGGGGGGGGGCTGGCTGATGGAGAAAAGATCCTGCTAATGATGTGAGGTTTGCCCTCGAGTCTCCTTGGGGGGTCTGCTTTGCAGGCTTTTTTTTAAAAAATGGGTTCCTTGCCTGTGGTGCAATCCCTCCCCCCTTCTCGTTTCCTGGGGATTATTCCTCACCCCAAGTGAAATTATTGCTTATACCTGGTAAAGATGAAGTCGGTCTGCTAATACACGGCGGGATGACGTTTGGTTGAAGACACAAGGGCGGGGAGGGGGAATTTTGTGCCGCAGAAATCTGTCGTATGGTATCATTTCACTAACTGGCTTGTCATCCCAAGGGGCATGTTTGTGTGTGTGTATGTGTGTGATTACCCCCTGAAGAATGTACAGGAATGCAATCCAGTGCCAAGACCTCACACAATCACACACTCACACCCTTCTGAGGGACAGGAGGATGTTGCTCCCCCGGCCAGGGCCCACCAGGGTCAAATCAGACCAGACCCTTCCCTTGCAGGACACGGGGGGGGGGGGGGGGGAAGCAGGATTGTTCCCACCAAGGTCTCACCCCCTCGTTCTGTCCTCAGGAGGTGGCAGGGCTTGGAGTGCAGGGGCTGCACTCTGGAAAATTATAACTGAAACCTCTCTGAGAGGCAACTCCTCCTCCAAGATTTGAGGAAGGGAGCTTGGACCCTCAGAAGCTCATAAAGTAAAAGGTAAAGGCTTTCCTTGCTTGAAAGCCAGTTGAGTCTGACTCTAGGGGGTGGTGCTCATCTTCGTTTCCAAGCTGAAGAGTCAGCACTGTCCGAAGACTTTGGTGGTCATGTGGCCGGCATGACGAGACACCAAGGTGTTCGGAACGCTGTTACCTTCCCACCAAAGCAGTACCCATTTATCTACTTGCAATTCCTTGCTTTCAAACTGCTAGGTTGGCAGGAGCTGGGGCCAGAGAAGGGAGCTCATTCCGTCACACGGCACTCAGGTCTCGAACTGCGTCTTAACCTCTGAGCCAACGCAGCCCTCAGAAGCTCATATCCCCCCCCAAAAAAAATCTTGTTGCTCTCTTAGGTGCTATTGGACTCAAATCTAGCTGTCCTTTAGGTATTGGCTGGCCATCTCCTGCTATTACAACTGATCTCCAGGCAACAGAGATCAATTCACATGGAGAAAACAGCCACTTTGGAAGGTGGGCTCTGTGACATCCTACCCCACTGAAGTCTCTCTCCTCCCGAAGCCCCGCCCTCCTCAAGCTCCACCCCCCAAATCTCCAGGTATTTCCCAACCTGGAGCTGGCAACCCTACCCAAGATTCCACCTGTCTGCTCTGGCTCACCAAAGCGTCTGCATTGGTCCCTTGAAGGAGCCCCAGAGGGGCTCACAGTTGTCTTGGATGCAGCCCTAACCCATGCTCCCTCTCAGCTGTGGAGTCTTGTGAGCCAAAATTCTACTTTGTGAGCTGCTACTGGCATTAAAGTCATGAGCGAGCCATTTGGCTACTGTACGCATGAGTGTGCTCTGGAGCCATCCTTCCTCAGCTGAGACAAAAATGTGTGAGCCGGAGGCTAAAAAACTCTGAGCTAGCTCACACTAACTCAGCTTAGAGGAACACTGATGGCTACCCCGTGGGAGGTTCCAAGTTGCCGTGTGGTTCTCTGGTGTGGAATGTTTGCTTTTGTGGCTCAGTTCGGGCATTATGCTAAGCTATAGTTAAGAGGCCTGAATATGCACAGGGTGGTTTGCAGAAGCAAGAGAACATGTTTCGAAGTGGGTTCGTGCTCATTGTGACTTGGCACAGTGACTGAGCCAGGCGTGCCTGGCCAGCGCCCATTCTGTTCATGATGTCCCATTCATCCATGGCAAGCAGGGAGCCACTGGCTTGGCAAATGCGTAGGACTGCTTGTGAGGATCTTCAGCCGGTTCTCTGGGTTGCTTCCTGCAGATTCGATGGGCGTTCCAGTAGGCATGACACTCTCAATGAGCTGGGTGCCAGTCTGTAAACAGGCACTATGCTACGCCGGACTATGCGCACTTGATGCACCTTATTCTGCTGCACCACCATTGGGAAACTGTGACAGTTTGAGTGATTTCACCATTTTTAAGTAAAATCTTCCCATTTGTTGATTTTACATAATTTAAATATTAATCTGCATAAATTGCAGACCTATTGTGAGACTTCTGATTAGATCCAATAAGCCAGGCCTTGTATTTCAAATCAAAGTCTTTATTCTTAATGGTCTTTCAGGAACACACTTGTGTTGTTAGTGATACCAGATACAGAGAAGGAGGAATTGATATAGTGAATTCCAGCTAGAGGAAAAACGCAGGTACCAATGGCAAAAGACTAAACAGGCACCAAAATGTACTACCGTTCCTTTCTCAGGAAAAAAGGCGTGTAAACAGAGCTACATTCTCATCTCCGGCCCTGTGATTTCCCTACATGCAATCCCCCGCAAAAGACACCTGGAAAAGCAAAGGTCCAGTTGCCCAAGGTTACAAAAGCAGCAACAGAGATAACATGAGTCTAGCAAAACATCTGAGCTCATTCCGAAGGAGGAGGGGTGAGGGGTGAGGGGGGGAAGGAACCGTCAGAGCGGAAGCTGATGCCGATCTCCCGCCGGGACCTGTAACCAGGATAAACATAGAAAAGCAAAACTTGACAGGGAACCTGACATCCTGCCCCTCCCAAAATCAACCCCCACCAGGTTTAGAAGGGTAATGTTTATGAAAAGCACGAATTAATCGAGGAGCATGAACATGATCAGCTGCCACCCACTCATTACATTCAGGACCAAAATCCACCGAGTTCACTAGGTAAAACAAACGACCGTGTTTGAGTTTAGAGTCCAAAATGCTGAAAATCTCAAAATGTGGTTCCCCCTCCTTCATCAGAGGAGGAGGTGCTGGAATCTCCGGACGCCAGGAATTCGGCCCAGGGTTTTTCTTCAACAAGCTGTAATGGAATACAGGATGAACAGAGTTCAGTGACTTAGGCAATTCCAGTTCAAAAGATACAGGGGAAATTTTGCGCAAGACTTTAAAAGGGCCGACGTATTTCCATCCGAATTTCCGGCTTGGCTGTAAGCTGCGAATGTTCTTAGTGGACACATAAACAGAGTCTCCAGGCTCCAACTCCCAACCAGGAGCCCTATTCCAGTCCGTGTATTTTTTGTAATCCGCTTTGGCCCGATCTAGTGTCTTGGCAATGAGGGGCCAGGAGTCCTGCAGTTTAGCCCACCAAGATTCAAAAGGGTGAGCTGTCTGTAGAGGGTTGGATATTTGGCAGTGGATTTCCTTCATACCCCCCCACCGCTAGAAAAGGAGACACACCAGTAGACAAATGCACTGAATTATTGTAGCTGTATTCAGCAAAAGGTAGCAAATCCACCCAATTATCCTGGTGGTAGTTTGAATAACACCTCAAGAATTGTTCCAAGATCTGATTAACTCGTTCGGATTGGCCATCGGTCTCTGGGTGGTAAGCAGAACTAAGGGCTGGCTCGATGCCCATGGTCTGCAAAAGCTCCCGCCAAAAGGTGGCAACAAACTGAAACCCCCTATCAGAAATTATACGCCTAGGAAAAGTATGTAATTTCACCATGTGATTAAAAAACACCTTGGCCAAACCCTTAGCCGTGGGCAATTTCTTGAAGGGGACAAAGTGTGCCTGCTTGGAAAATAAATCCACTACCACCCAGATTACAGTCCTCCCTTTGCTGGGCGGTAGATCAGTAATAAAATCCATGGAAATGTCTTCCCAAGGTCGGGAGGGGGTGGGCAGGGGTTGTAAGAGACCTGGAGGCTTTCCTGCTCGTTTTTTGCACATTAGACATGTTTGGCATGAAGTTACATAGTCTGAGACATGCTTACGCATCCGCGGCCACCAAAACTGTCTCTGAAGTAAGTTCAAAGTTTTTAAATACCCAAAGTGTCCAGCAAGCTTAGATTCATGGCAGGCATTCAAAACAGACAGTCTAAGAGAATTAGGCACCACCAATTTTGATCCCTTATACCAGCACCCATCAGGCTTTTGTTCCAAACCCTCCTCCCCACTCCATTCCTCCCGATCCTGCTGAGAGTATTCCATTGCGCACTTTGTAATCCACTCAGAAGAGGGAGCCGTGGCAGCCGGCTGCTTTTGGCTTCTGGTGACAACAGCCCCACTAAGTTGTTCAGGCGAGAACATGGAATCGAACACTTCTTCCCTCCTAGACTCATGTTGGGGAAGCCTGGACAACGCATCTGCTAACGGATTAGATATTCCAGGAAAATGCCGCAGTTTGAAATTGAACTTGGAAAAGAAATCAGCCCACTGGAGCTGTTTTGCATTCAAAGTTCTATGGGTCCGCAACGCCTCCAGATTTTTATGATCTGTCCAAATCTCAAACGGCGTCTGCGCCCCCTCTAACCAATGCCTCCAGGTAGACAAGGCAAGATGGATGGCTGCAGCTTCTTTGTCCCACACTGACCAGTGTCTCTCAGTCTCATTAAATTTTTTGGAGACATACGCCAAAGGGTGCAGCTTCCCATCCTCCCCTTTTTGCAGAATTGCCCCCCCCATGGCCACATCAGAAGCATCCACATGTACAATGAATTCCCGAGTCTCATCTGGGTGGGCCAGGATAGGCTCTGAAGTGAAAAGGGTTTTTAGCTTGTCAAAGGTGGCCTGACACTCAGGTGACCAGTTCAGGCGCTCACCCGGCTTGCCAGCTTCAGGCCCTTTTCCTTTTGTTTTTAATAGATCAGTTAAGGGTAGGGTGACTGTTGCAAAGTCCTTTTAAAAAGTTCTGTAGAAGTTGCAAAATCCTAATAGGCTTTGTAGCTGTTTGCGTGTGCGGGGGGCTTCCCATGTAACTACTGCCTCCACCTTGGCTGGGTCCATCTCTAAACCCCTTGGGGAAATGCGGTAACCCAAGAAGTCAATTTCAGTGCAGTGGAACTCGCATTTGGACAGTTTGGCAAAGAGTTTATGGTTCATGAGGGTGGACAACACTTCTATCATCAATTTAACATGGGAAGGTTTGTCTTGTGAATAAACAATGATATCATCAAGATAACAGAGCACCCCCTTAAATAAATGCTTGTGCAACACCTCATTAATTAAGCTCATAAAAACTCCAGGACCTCCAGTCAAACCAAAGGGCATAACCAGGTATTTGAATTGTCCTAAGGGAGTATTAAAAGCAGTCTTATATTCATCCCCCTCTTTGATGCTCACTCGAAAATAGGCTTCTCGTAAATCCAATTTAGAAAAAATCTTTCCCTTAGCCGCCTCTGCTAACAAGTCTTTGATCAGGGGCAAGGGGTAAGCATTGGAGGCAGAAACGGCATTCAATCCCCTATAGTCCGTACAAAGTCGTAAGCCACCGTCCTTCTTTTTCCGGAACAGAACAGGGGCGGCAAAAGGAGATTTCGCTGGCCGAATGAAACCCCGCTCTAGGTTTTTATCCAAAAACTTCCGCAGTTCATCTCTCTCCATGAGACTCATAGAATATAATTTTGCTTTTGGCAACTTCTCCCCAGGTAACAATTCTGTAGCACAATCAGTAAGTCTATGAGGGGGAAGTTCATCAGCCTCTGTTTCACTGAACACCTCAGCCAGGTCTCGGTACTCCGGAAGGATTTTGTTTAAGTCCTCTGAAGACCAAGCAAGCGAAGGGGTGGAGGGAGGTCCCGAACCCCAGCCGGGATTCCATTTGTGCTGTGACCATTTGGGATCGACCCATGTAATCTTCCCTTCACTCCACTTGACATAGGGGTCATGAGCTCCCAACCATGGACTCCCCAATACCATAGGGAATTGGGCGTGGGGGGTGATAACAAAGGCTCTCTGCTCCCAGTGGTCCCCAGTCCCCAAAATCAAAGGTTCAGTCTCTGCTACGCAAGCCTCTTTCATTTCAGACCCATCCATCTGAGTGAAGCGCAGAGGCTCAGACAGCGTGTTAACTTTGGGTCCCAACCCCTCCACCACTAAAGGACTAATCAAGTCTCTAGCACACCCCGAGTCAATAAGGGCTCGCACCCTAATGTGGGTGCCACTTCCAGGGGCAATAACAGTCACAACCATATAGAGTAAAGGTCTGGGACTGCTCACCGTTGGCGGCGCGGCCGGAGGGGGGACCTGCAGTTCCGCGCCTCCTACTGCAGGTCTGGGAAGTTTCCCGACGGCTGAACTGTTACAGCTTCCAACGTAGAATTCCCGCTCTCTGCCGGTGCCCCTTCCAGCTGTAATGCCCGGGGTTTAAAAGCTCCTTTAGTGGGTCGTGGTGTTCTTCCAGGAGTCGGCTGGGAAGTCTTCAATGCTTTTAGGGCTCCCAGGGGACAGGAAGATGCAAAGTGGCCACTCTCCCCACACCGCATGCATAGCCCTTGCTTGAACCGAGCATCTCGGAGCTCTTGAACAGCTGTTGTAAATTTGGGCTTCGGTGTGCTCTTAACAAGGGAGTGAGAGGCCGGTGAACTCAGTTTAATCAGTGTGAACCTCTCCTCCACATTGGCCGCCGCTCTCATCCAAGCTGCCAAGGAGCCCGGCCGATCATTTCTCAGCACAGTCTCGTATCACTAACAATCTGTGAGACTTCTGATTAGATCCAATAAGTCAGGCCTTATATTTCAAATCAAAGTCTTTATTCTTAATGGTCTTTCAGGAACACACTTGCGTTGTTAGTGATACCAGATACAGAGAAGGAGGAATTGATATAGTGAATTCAAACTAGAGGAAAAACGTGGGTACCAATGGCAAAAGACTAAACAAGCGCCAAAATGTACTACCGTTACTTTCTCAGGAAAAAAGGCGTGTAAGCAGAGCTACATTCTCATCCCCGGCCCTGTGATTTCCCTACATGCAATCCCCCGCAAAAGGCACCTGGAAAAGCAGATGCCCAGTTGCCCAAGGTTACAAAAGCAACAACAGAGATAACATGAGTCTAGCAAAACATCTGAGCTCATTCCGAAGGAGGAGGGGTGAGGAGGGGAGGGGGGGAAGGAACCGTCAGAGCGGAAGCTGATGCCGATCTCCTGCCGGGACCTGTAACCAGGATAAACATAGAAAAGCAAAACATAACAGGGAACCTGACATCTATATGCTGGAACTTGCCCTGTGCCAGCAATTTGGAAAGGGCAGGACATAAGCCTAATAAAATAAACAATAAATAAATTAAATTCTCCTCTGCTGCCCCACTGAGGCAGGGCGGGGTCTGTGGAGGCTGGGCAGGAGTTTTTCTGCAACTGGCAAGCCTCAGATCTGCCTCCATTGGCATTTCTTGTTGCTGACAAAACACAGACCAGACTTATTCGGACAGACTCAGATATGAGAGAAGAACACACTTGAGCGATGCCGTAGCTCTCAGTATTTGCTTCTGTGTCCTTAAAACTGGGGAGGCCACAGTGCTGTGAAGAAGGCAGAAGAAATGCTGGTAGGTTCAATCACCTCTCTGTTTCCTAGAGACTGAGAACAGGCCAACTTCATTCCAGAAATGCTTTCTCAAGGAGTTCCACAAAAGGTCACCGAGCTCATGCGCTTCTCTGGCCCTGTCATGCCTCTCCTGCAGGAGAAGACGCTTTTTGCTGCCAGGACTGGGGAAACTTCGCTTCTTCTCCAGTGATGGAAAATGTTTTGCTCACAGACAGGCAGCCCTCGGATGCTAAAAGGAGGCTGCAAACGGAACCGATTTGCCAAGGCATGCCTGGGTCATGACCCTGGCGCGCAAGCAGCTGTTGTGCAGGTGCAAAGGTGTGTGACACAACACTTGAATCAGACATCAAAGTGACACAACCAGCTGGCTTGGCGGTGGTGGAACAGGCTGTCCAATCACAGCTGACCTGTAGGGTTTCTAAGGCAAGAGGCGTTGAGAGGTGGCTTGCAATCGCCTGCTTCTGCATCAGGACCCTGGACTTCCCTGAGGGCTTCCCATCCAAGGATGAACCACAGGCCTGTAGCTACGGTGGGGCTTTGGGGCACTCTGCCCCCTTTTTTAAAGGCACAGCCCCACAAGAATTTCTCATGTGAATACTTTTTTCAGTCATTTTAAAACATTTTTAAAGGTGTGTGCTCCTTCAAGCAGAGTGGGGTTGCTGTAGTTGACTAATTCCTGCACTGAGCAAGTAGGTTGGAGTAGGTGACCTCTAGGATCCCTTCTAACTCCATGTCAAGAAACTGGTCTCCTTTAAGAGAGTTTTTACACCTAATTGTTAGCTTTCTTGTGTATGGAAGTCATCACCCTTGTAAGCCAGCAAGGCATTTTATATGCCCTTATGAACTTTAATATCATAAGTTTTAACTTTGGGGTTGGTTCTCTGCCTAAGGCAAAAGCACTCTCTATTGCCATGAGAGGCTCCAGCCCACAGCGGGAGACTTCCTTCAGAGTTCACACTTGCATGAAGAGTAGAACTACATTTCAAAGAACTCTCTCATGAAGAACATGAAATACATTTCAAAGAGCTCTCACATCTACTTCACATGCACCCACCATCCGGGAAGCCAAGACTCCATTTCAAAGAGTCCTTTTTCTCCTTTACGCTGGCCTCTTCACACCTGCCCCCAACAGTTCCAGTAAGAGATTAGGTTGCCCAGCAACTAATCGTCGTCCATCAAGTGACCTGGCCGAAGCCATCACGAGACCAGAGATTGGCGCCAAGAAGACCGACCAGATGGCCCAGGTGTTAGTTCCTGATTAGCACCTAGTTTTGCAATACTGCCCACTCCTTCCTGCCCCCTCCTAACTATGACACTGACCAATAGAAAGATTAGAAAGGATGGACAACCTAGTGGGTGTGACAATGGGATGTGGTCAGCGCAGCCCGCCCAAATGCCACCTGATAAAAGATCTTGCACAACAGAAATAGATAGCTTTTGCCCTCTTCGACCCCTATCTTTTTACCAATCTCTCATGTCCAGCTTCCTGTACCCAACACCTTGCCTCCATCTTTAATCCCTGGTTTGTGCAGCCAGGACTGGAGCGTGTATCTGCACAAAGATCAGATAAAAGGTCTTGCACAACAGAAACAGCCTACCCCTAGCTTAGCCACCTTCGACCCCTATCTTCTTACCAACCTCTCATGTCCAGCTTCCTGTACCCAACACCTTACCTCCATCTTTAATCCCTGGTTTGCGCAGCCAGGACTGGAGCGTGTATCTGCAGGTTCAGATCTCGTTCCCCCCTATTTTTCCATTCATTCCTCCTCAATCTTCTCGTGGAAGTGATTCACTCACTATCAAGACAGGTAACGTAACTCCCCCTCAACGATACTCCTGCTCATGCGACAGTGCTATTTTCTGTCTAATTTCCTTAGATCTTGTGTGTATGTGGTTTTTATTATTATTCCTTGTATGCTTGAACAACATTTTGTAGTAAACATCATTTAAAGAAACCACACAGTCTCCACGCCTATTTACTGAGAACTTCCGGGGAAGCGGGACCTTGGTATAGTTGGCAAGAACCCGTTATTACGCTAATTGCTGAACGTAAATTAAAGCAATTCAGCTAACACCCTCACCTGCCAGCTTGTTCTCAGAATTGTTGCTTGGGCTGGCAGAAGTGATGAACTTGCAGCAGCTGAGAACTGTCCTCTAAAGTGGCTGACAGCTTGCAATGTAGAGATCTGTCCTGGCAACAGCTTTCTATTGGCTAAATGGCTTTTCTTTCTGCCCCACAAGCCATGAAATCCTGGCTACGGGTCTGACTATCCGGGGCCAATACAGCTTAGCTTCCATGATCTGATGAGGTCGGGCTAGCCTGGGCCTGACTCGTGTGTACATCGGGAGTTCGATCCAGGTAAGTTTAGCAAGTCATTCTGTTCACATTAAAGTTCTCCGCATCCTTGACCCAGAGGCACACAGCGGCCATTGCTGATTTCCTCCCTTTGCTGTAGCCCCCACGTGAACTGTCTGGGAAGCCATTCCTTTGGACATACAGCCTATGAATGTCAGCTCAGCTTGTAAAAACCTGGGTGGCTCCAAGTCCCGAGACAGCCCGTTTGGCATTCCATCGCACATGATTGGCACTCTGGTGGCCAAAGTCGGGAACCACAGAGGGCATAAAGATGTGTCATAAAGATGTGGGGGAGAGGAGTGCCCCGCCTGGGTCCTTAGAGCATCATTTCCCTTGGCGTCTTTTTAGTTCAGTACAGAGAATACCTTTCCTTTGAATCTATGGTAAAAATAAGAGAGTCACATCTGGCTACAAAGGAGATAACAGTTTTTGGGAAGAGGAATGGTGGGGGCAGATGTGGGAGCTGTTCTGTTTTTTCTTGCGGACGTGCTGCATGACCTTGGGTACAGTGGATGAGGAGTTTTAGGACCAGTTTGAGCCAGTTTGGTGTAGTGGTTAAGTGCATGGACTCTAATCTGGGAGAACCAGGTTTAATTCCCCACTCCTCCACTTGTACCTGCTGGATGACCTTGGGCAAGCCACAGTTCTGGCACAGCTGTTCTTGAAAAAGAGCAGTTTCTGTCAGAGCTCTCTCAGCCCCACTTATCTCACAGGGTGTCTGTTGTGGGAGGGAAAGGGAAAGGAGTTTGTAAGCCGCTCTCCCTTGGGTAATGAAGGGCGGGGTATAAATCCAATCTCCTCCTCCTCCTCCTCTTCTTCTTCTCTCTTCCTCCTCCTCCACCTTTTCCAGAGCATCTTGTCTTTTCCTAATATGACCACA
Organism: Lepidodactylus listeri; assembly: GCA_029233225.1. Lineage (NCBI taxonomy): Eukaryota > Metazoa > Chordata > Lepidosauria > Squamata > Gekkonidae > Lepidodactylus > Lepidodactylus listeri. The sequence continues at coordinate 3,085,815 of JARCFY010000021.1, read as the reverse complement.
GTACAATAGCCTTGGTTGAGTCATTTCAGCTTCTAGGGAGAGTTCAGGCTTGACTGTATCTAGATCAGCTGAAGCTAGAATAAAGGTACTGGCTCCTGTTGAAGGCCAGATGTGCATAAATCCAGTGAAGCTGGTAACATTCTTGGGGTGAAAATGCAAATCTCAAAACTCCTTGCAAATGCATCTCATGGCCTGAAGCTGCATTTGAGCTCCTTCACTTGCGGCTGACCCTGACTTGGCACTTGTGTGTGTGCATGGGTGCATGCAATAGCAATTCATCAGTTCACACAGAAGGAAGTTCTGAGCTGATTCTTCTTTCCAGAGCCCAAGGTCACTTGGGTCTTGGTACCAGTTCAAGCAAACCCACTTCTCCTCTTCTGTGGGCATCAAACACCTCCAGGCCTGTGAGCAACCAGGAAAGTGGGAAAACAACCAAAAAAAGCTATCATGGGATGAGCACTGCGTGCTAAAGGCCAGTTTGGTGTAGTGGTTAGGAGCACAGACTCTGATCTGGGAGAACTGGATTTGATTCCCCACTCCTCTGCATGCAGCCAGCTGGGTGACCTTGGGTCAGTCACAAGTTCTCTCAGAGTTGTTCTCTCAAGAGCAATTCCTGAAAGAGCTCTCTCAGCCCCACCTACCTCACAGGGCGTCTACTGCGGGGAGGGGAGGGGAAGGGAAGGGAAATTGTAAGCCACTCTGACACCCTTTCAGATAGTGAAGGGCGGGGTATAAATCTAATTTCCTCCTCCTCCTCCTCCTCTTCTTCTTCTTCCTCGGCCATAAATGTGGGACATGCCCTCTCTTTTCATTACTTGTGGCACAGACAACTGTTGCGGATGTTTTCCAGCTCCCTCCTCACGTGCAACCAGCTAGTAAGGCCTGACCAGGGTAGCTTCCGTGTGCTGCATGATTTATAAGGTAGCAATTCCATAATAGGTTTTAAACTTTTCCCCCCGAAGATTTATTTGCTTTCCTGCTAAAAGCCATCCAGCTGGTATGCCACGTCTGCTGCTTAGGTTAATGATGCTATTTATATGTAAGATAAATTGTTTAATGGGCCGGGTGCCAAGGTGGCTGTTTAGCTCAATGCGAATGTCTCCAAACAGATCTGGGGTTTTTTAAAAAAAAGAAAACAAAGCAAAAAAATCCTGCTGGAAGTTTGTAATCAGATGCTATCGCTGCACAGAATTTTGGGAGAAAAGGTTTCCCTCCCCCCCCCCACACCCTCGTGAAACGCTGCTGTCCCCCAGAGCGGTTTGGCTGTTGGACCATCACTCCGATCCCTCATTAATAATTCTCTTTGCTCTTCTCCAGTCTGGCTCTTGAGCTGAGAGGGAAGAGTCCTGCTGCAAACACAGTGTTCCCTTGCCTTCCAAAGTTCTTTTCCATGGGCTGTCTTCCTTTTCAAAACCTTGCATTGTGCCCTTTTTCCTCGGCTTATTGTTTAAAACGTCTGCCTTTTACATTGTGGGGGGGACTCCCCCCCAGTTCTGAATTCCGGTTTTTAGTGTGTGTCCGTTTTGCAAACAGAACATTTTATTTGACCGCCTCCCCCTCCATGTTCAGCTGCCGCAGAATAATTTTCATAAGAAATGCAAAACAAGCAAAAGAGAACCTTGTCACGATGGTGTCAGCTTTCATGGACTAGAAAGGCATCCCTATTTGAGGTTCCCCAAGGCTCAGTTTTTACTTTGTGGTGGCAAATTGAGATGGCTGCCTCTCTAGAAGGGCCGTGGTGGCTCAGAGGTTAAGACGCTGAACTGGAAGACTGGTAGCTCGGCAGTTCGAGACCGAAGTGCTGCGTGACGGAGTGAGCTTCCGTCTCTGGCCCCAGCTCCTCCCAACCTAGCAGTTCGAAAGCAAGAAATTGCAAGTAGATAAACAGGTACCGCTTCAGTGGGAAGGGAACAGTGTTCTGTGCGCCTCAGCGTTTAGTCATGCTGGCCACCTGACCACAGAGATGTCTTCAGACAGTGCTGGCTCTTTGGCTTGGAAACGGAGTTGAGTACCGCCCCCTAGAGTCGGATTCAACTGGCTTTCGAGCAAGGGAAACTTTTACCTTTACAGTGTCCACTCCAAGAAAGCAGAGGAGAAAGGTAGCCCAAGCTGCCTTGGAAACCCGAAGGCCACTGAGCGTCCTAACAGACCTGGTCTCTGCCAATCCCTGTTGCTTCCCCACCACCCCCTCAAGAGTTAACGAAAATGGGGGGGGCTGTCCTTACCTGCAGGTGTTGCTAATTGGGGTTTTTTTGGCCTTCTTATAATCTTCAAGACCAGAGATGGAAGCCGGTTAATTAACTTCTCATCTAGGGTTGTCAGGTCCCATTGCACAGGTTGTGCCTGCATCACCCAGAAGTGACGTTGGCATGTCAGCAACATTGGGGATGATGCTCTGGATTTGGGGCAAAACTCTATGGTAAAATCCTCATCAAACCATAGAGCTTTGCCCCAAATCCAGAGTGTCATCCCCCTGATGATGTCACTGTGCCAGCGTCAATTGTGGGCGGTGCCAGCCTGTAGTATGCGATGTGGCTGATTGGGGAGGATTCCCTCCCGCCAGCCAGCTGGCTGCCAGTGGGCAGGAGTGTGCAACACCAGGGATCCCTCCCTCACCCCCACTGGGCAAATGGCCAGGTTCCGGGTACTGCCCGGAACCTGTGATCTGTGATGGGACCCCGGGGGGGGGGGAGTCTGGGAGAGGTGACGCAATCGTCCAGACTAGGTGTCTCTTGGAGACCCGTTCTGATCGGATGCCATCATGGCCTGACTCGATGGGCCAAAAATTATAGCTTGAACTGTGGCCCAGGAAGGAAGGGAAGCTAGCAGAGAGTTTCCTGGACTGTGGGGCCAAGCAATTGTGTCCTGCAATTGCTAGAAACGCAGACAGGGCTGATCGAGGCCTTCCTAACGAAATTAAGGTTGGTGCCACCTAACACAGCTCTGTACAGTGTTCGGACGTTGAAGCTAGCTTTGTTGTTCTGTATGATTTCTGAGTAATGTGTTGGCAGTAGCCAGGGCTTTGTTTTGTAGAAAAAGCCCAGCAGGAACTCATTAGCATAATAGGCCACACCCAGCAGCAGAAACTTATTAGTATATTAGGCCACACCCCCGACAGCACAGCTCCCTCCCAGGATCGGCTTCCCCAGGTGCCCCGCGGCTTGCAGAGGGCGCATGGGGAACCCGAGGGAAGGAAGGCAGTTTCTGGATCACAAGCTGTGGGGCACCTGGGGAACCCGAGGGGGGGGAGGCAGTTTAAACTGCCTTCCCTCCCTGGATCGGCTTGGCTTCCCCAGGCACCCCGCAGCTTGCGAGGCAACTGGGGAACCCGGGGTGGGGAGGAGGCTGTAGGTGTGGCCAACTCAGAAGCCAGCTGGAACTCCGTTCCTGGGCGTTCCTGCAGAAAAATAGCCCTGGCAATAGCTATCTCTCTTTCTCAATATCTTTGAATAAACTTAGCATTATTTTGTAACAACAGCCTGGTTCTTGTGTGCACCTGCCCTGGGGACCCACGGGGTCTAGGGTTGCCAAGTAGGGTCTACTTACCGGCGGGGGGGGAGTTGTTCTCCCCTCAGGAGGTCTTCTGGCACGTGCGCTTTGCGTGCGCGCCACGGCAACGTGATGACGTCACCCGGAGGTGACGTCATCACGTTGGGGGCGTTGCCAGGGCAACGCTCTGGCAATCGCCCCCAAAACTCTATGGTATCATAGACAAAAACTCTATGGTATCATAGACTTGGCAGCCCTAACGGGGTCTGACCTCTTGTTCCCTTGCCACTGCGGAATTCCACTTATTTTTTAAGACTGCCAAACTCAACTCATCCTATTTCTCTTGTTCCTTGTGCTCTTGAATCAGGCCCGTAGCTACAGTGGGACATCTCGGGGCTGGGGCCCCCGACTTACTGACAAGGCCCCCCCCCCCACTCCCCATCCAGCCAAGGGCCCTCGAGTGGGAGCGGATGCAGGGAAGGAGCCAGTATTCCTATGCAGCTGTCTGACACAAAAGACCGGCTACGGTGACCCCGTTGAGCCAGACAGCACCTCTCCATTTCCCCCAGAAAGTCTATTTGACTTTAATTATATTACCTTTAATTCGATTAACTAGGGCCCCCCCTAAGAAATTTAAATTCCCCCCAACTAAAAAAATCCTGGCTACAGACCTGTCTTGAATGCTTTTCAGGTTCTTTTGTTTTTGTCCCCAAGCATGGGGGGGGGGGGGGCGGGGGGGGGAGAGTACTTCCCTGGCTGCACTCGGGAAATCTTCTGCTTCACAATCTGGTCCTTCTTTCTTGCAGATCATCTCACTGGGGGGGGGGGGGGGGTGCTGCCCAACAGGGGGGGTGGCTTGCCGTGGGTATGGAGAGCAGCAGCAGGGAGGTCTGAGAGATGCCAGCTCCACCTCCGCAAGAGATGCATCCGCTCCCAGAAGTTCGCCTGCAGAATGAGACGGAGCCTCCCAACGTGTCTGAAGGCTGAAGACGGAGACCTCTCCTCCCTAAGTTGTGCTGGAGGAGCCAGGGTCAGTCCTTGGTTTCTCCCTACGAAAAGAAACGTGGGCAGCAGAACTAAGAAAGGCAATGACTGGCTTGCTTTCCTTCCTCTCTGTCTTCAGCCAAACAACGACCCAACCTGAGATGGACAGACTCCTTCCAGGAAGCCACGAGGGCCCTCGTTTTGCAAGACCTGAGCTAGGCAGTTAATGAGAGGATGTTTGGGAGGTTGTTAATTCAGAGGGCTGTCGTAAGTCGGACTTGATGGCACTTAACACTCATGGAGGTTTGGGACTTGTGCCATTCAGAAGGAGATCCCTGCACTCTTCTCCGTAGCTGAATTTTAAAAAAAGATAAATATTATTATTATGAAGCATTCTGCCCTTTGAGCTCTTGCTGGATTCCCCCATTTCAGTTCCCTTCTGAAGGTCAATCTGCAGCTCCCAGACCTGGCGGTTTCCCCACTCCCAGAAATGCTCAGTGCATCGAATTCCATGCTCTCCCCCTTGTGTGAAGATAAGCATGAAGGCTCTCAGAGGCTGCGTGCCCAAACACTTGGTTACACAGCGTCCCCGGTTAACAGCCTTTGCGGAGTAGCGTTTCTTCAGCAAATCCTCCTTAGGCAGCCATCTGTGAGTTTTATATTCTTGGAGGGCATAAATGGAGGGGCTGTGAGCGATGCCTTGGGCTCTGATCTACATGGCATAGAGAAAGACTCACCCCCTTCCTGGGTGGGATGAAACGTCCTTCGGAGGTTGTGCTCCCCCCAAGCTGGTATGAAAGAGGGCAGGATTAGCCTCACGGCTACCTAGATCCCCTGACATAGACTGGAAAAAAAAATGGGCATTACGATCTTTCAGGACTTATTGTGAGCAGAAGGAAATAGAGGAGGGGTTGGAGTGATACACCTGGCCTCCTACATTGTGAGGCTTTTCCCGTTTCAGTGCAAAGGTGGTGTCAGTTCTCCAGGCCATCAGCTTCTTGACTTGACAAAGTGCTTTTTCCTGCATTTGTGAAGCTCCTAACTTAACTGGGATTTAAGTTCAGAAGCACCTTAAAGACCAGCAAGTTTTCCAGGATATGATCCTTCAAGAATCTTGAAAGGTTATACCCTAGAAATCTTGTTGGTCTCTAAAAAGAAGGAAAAGAAGAGACTGGATTTCAACCCCGCCCTTCTAGTGAAGATAAGCGTGGCTTACCATCGGCTTCCGGTCTCCTTTCCCTTCCCCTCCCCACAACAGACGCCCTGGGAAGTCAGTGGGGCTGAGAGAGCTTTTTCGAGGACTGCTCCTGAGAGAACAGCTCTGAAAGAACTGTGACTGACCCAAGGTCACCCAGCAGCTGCGTGTGGAGGAGGAGTGGGGAATCAAACCTGGTTCTCCCAGATTAGAGTCCGTGCTCCTACCCACTACATCAAATTGGTGCTAGTGGACTCAAATCTTGCTCTTTTATTGCAAACCAAGATTGCTGCTAGGGTTACTGTGAGGTTGCCCCAAAAGATGCAGTCAGCAACAGGTGTTCTTAAACAGAAAGTCCTTTATTGCTAAGCAGGTCTTGTTGGTCAGTTACACTTCTTGTGTTAGTAATGCCGGGCATTCATACAGTCAGGACTGGTATACAGTATTCAAAGGTTAGTTCAGAATGGCTGCTCCAATCATGTAGAGACAAAATGGCGCCTGAAATATACTGGCCATTTGTTCCCATAGTAAAAGCGGGGAAAGTTACAGTTTGCACCTGGAGGGAAGAAGCGGCTGGGAGCGAGGCACTCAAGGTCGGGGAAGCGAGGAAGGCGATAAGCAAGCTGCTGGCCTGAGAACAGTGAGCACATTTCGAGAGAGGGGGCCCAACCAGGGGAGACCACCTCCCAGCCCCGGGGGGGGGGGGATGGCAGCCTTAGCTGACAGTTACCAACCTCCAGGAAGTGGCTGGAGATCCCCTGGGATTACAACTGGTCTCCAGGCCAGAGTGATCCGTTCACCTGGAGAAGATGGCCAATTTGGAAGGTGGAGTCTCTGGCGTTATACCACGCTGGAGTCCTTCCCCTCCCCAAACCCCACCCTCCTCAGGGTCCACCCCCAAAATCTCCAGGTGTTTCCCAAGCCGGAGCTAGCAGCCCAAATGGCTACCCACCTGAAACTTAATTGGGATTGTGTTCTTGAGGTGAAAGTCGCAGTGTATTGATCTGGGGAGATTTGACAGGTAGGTATCAAACCACCATTTTCACCGGAAAGCGACAAACATCATCCAAACACGTTCCCAGGGGCAGGTTTTCCCTGAGGATGAAAACAAGGGAACATTCTGGAGTTTATCAGCCCTAAGAAAGAAAATCTCCTCCCTTCTCATGGCTTATTTGATAGCGGCTCAAAAAGCAATCCAACTATTAAATACTGGATTTAAGACACATGGCAATGAACAGCTCTACTTTATTTAGTGTTTTCAGGAACAAGACAGGAGACTGGCATGCTAAAACCACACCCAAACACCCCCCCCCACTTCCTGCGATAGGCTATTTACATCACATTGCTTCCTCATTGGCTATCTCTATTTGCATAACATTACCTCCCCATTGGTTACCTCTAAAATCCTGGTGGTCTACTGTTCCAGAGCTCCAAGCTCAGCCCATCTCTTGGACAGACCTGGGATCTTCCAGCCCAGTACATAACACCAACCTTGGACCAGAAAGCCTTTGAAGGGGTATTTACAGAGCTGGGAGAATGTCCGCTTCAGCCTCTCATAGATGGTGGACTCAAGAGAGCTGAGAGAGAGCGCTTTGAGAGAGAGGGATGGGCCTCCCTTGCAACGTAGCTCCCAGACGCCATTCTTCAGGGACATTGCGGAGGACCTGCCGCTCCATTCCTTGGGTCTTCGGTGTTTTCCTGGCAGGGCAGTTGGTAGAAAAGCTTTTAGTGAAATGAATCGCAAGAGAGGCAGTTTTTAAATAAAATGGCTCTCTTGTGATTGATTATTTAGGCCTCGACTGGGAACTATGTCAGCAGCAGCCACCCACCAGCCTTCATAGGAGGCAGGTGGAATTAAAGTGGGTAGTTCAGAATCTTCTGGGCCGGTTTTGTGTAACAGCCCCGCTCTAGTGGTGAATCCCCGGGAACACCATGGGTTGCAAAGTGGAGCTGTGCAGCAGGAGGCGGAAGCTGGCGGACACCACGACCCCTCTTCCGCAAACGGAAATGCCACCCATTGGGGAAACTGCATGATTGGATGCCTGCAATTGGATGCCTCGACCACTTTGAAAGTGTTGTTTATGTGAAGGAAGAGAGGTGGGATTGTGTCTCCACTTTTGGCCTAAGAAAGCCTCTCTCTCGCCTTGCTTAGTAGCATCAGGGAACAGCAACTTTACTGGAGGAAGAACTCTTTCTGCTGATGAACAGCACTCTGAACTAATGCTTCCTCTAAGCCAGTGGTTCTTAACCTGGGTTCGATCGAACCGTAGGGGTTCGGCGAGTCAGTCTCAGGGGTTCGGTGGGGCCTCCAACTTAGTACTATTACTAAGTACTAAGAATGATTTTTCACTAAAGAAGGGTTCGGTGAATGTGCATATGAAACTGGTGGGGTTCGGTACCTCCAACAAGGTTAAGAACCACTGCTCTAAGCTGTGGAGTCTTGTGAGCAAAAATTCTACTTTGTGAGCTACTGGCATGAAAGCTGTGAGTGAGTGATTTGGCTACTGCATAAAATGTGTGAGCTGCAGGCTAAAAAACTGTGAGCTAGCTCACACACACTCAGCTTAGAGGGAACACTGCTCTGGATGTGTTGGGCAGGCAGCTTAATTCCCTTCAGAAGTCTCTGCCCTGTTACGATCTTTCCATCTCAAAATGTGCTGCTGATATTACCTGCCTCAAAGAGACCAGGACTTCCACAATTTGGGATGTAAGCGGTTGCTAATCTGTCGAGTTTTAGCTGATCCACATCAGCTCTTTTCCTGTCACAGGGGTGTTCTACCGACAATCAGCTGAACTTAGCAGGTAAACTACTCATACCAAATAAGGATGGTTCTACTTTTCTCGCCTAAAACGGCTACCAGCGTGGTAGACTTCATGCTCCATCTGCTGCATTTGATATCCTTTCTAACTTTGAGATGTTGCCACATAGATGGATGTACTGTGACTGTGGGAGATCTCCAGCCACCACCAGAAAGTTGGCAACCCTACGGCATCAGCAAGGCCAGCCTTCCGCACCCTGAGGACTGTTGATATCCCGGAGAATTCCCTGAATGGGTTGGAAACTGACTGCTTCCTCGGTTTTCTCACCAAGCTGCGTTCCAGGAGGCCTGAGAAGAAGAAGAACGGCATTTGGGTCCAGGGAGGAAGTGGGTTTGTGTGTGTGCATTCCAGAGGTCTTGCTCTTCCCAAGCTGCGGTTTTTTGGTTTACACCAAAAAGCTGACTGTGCCAGTGCTCAGCCTCGACCACAGGAATCAAAAACTGGGCGTTGTGTTAACACAGGATTCAATTTTGTACTGATGGAGCCAAGTTCAAAATATTATCTGAAGGGTTCCCAGTGTACAAAACTGTTAAAGCTGGAAACACTCATCAATGAACCAGTCATATCTCCCTTCCTTAGATGTTTGGCAGTGAAGACAGAAGTTCCCTCTGCAGTAGCAAAGACTGATGGGTGAGTCTGCGAGCCAGGCGTTTAAAAACCAAATATTTTTAATTTTGTTAAAAATTGTTTCTTCAAAAACTTACACCAATTCCTTTCAGGCATTCTGGATCTTGGTAGCAAATCAAGATTGCTTGGTCTTCGGGGCAAACTTTTAAAGATGTTTTGAAGCTACTCTTTTTTAAAAAAATGAAACCTGCAAAAACATCATGTTTCCAGATGCCTGTAACCCATCTGTTTGCTGTCAACCTATATTTAGATAGGAGTTTTTATTAGGTTTCCCCCCATCTGACACTCCAGTTCTTACTAAACTTCATAAAAAGCCAGCTTTCACAGTAATGTGAGGAAATTCTGATTTAAGATTTAATTAATGATATTTAAACAACTGTAGAAAAGAGCAAGAGTCCAGCAGCACCTTAAAGACTAACAAAGTTTGCAACAGGGGATAAGCTTCTGTAAGTCACTGTGCCTCACGGAAGCTCCTCCCCTGTGCCACAAATGTTGTTAGTCTTTGAAGGTTCTACTGGACTCTTGCTCTTTTCTTCTGCCACAGACAGACTAACTGAAAGATACCGGAGTTGCCCCCACCTTGTAGGGGGATGCGTCCCACGCCAGCACATCCAGCAGGGTCTCGTCGAAACCATGTTGGAGACCAGTGAGTCCTTCATGGCACGGAAAGCAGCCGCGTGGCGGGGGGCCCCAAGTCCATTTAGCCTGTCTATCCAAGAGCCTGTGGAGAGGCTCGGCTACTGCCGCCTTGTGGGGAAGGAAGGCATGGTAGAAATGTAATAGTCCAAGGAATTATTGGAGCTCCGCCTTAGACTTGGGAGCGGGGGTGTCGGAGATGGCTTTTGCCTTGTCCGGTGTGGGGTGGATGCCGTCTGCATCTACGGTGGAGCCCAGGAACTCCACGGATGGCACCCCGAGAAGACACTTCTCTTTCTTTACCTTCAGGCCTGTGTCTTGGAAGCGCTGAAGAACAGCCCGGAGGTGGGTAGAAAAGGTCTGGACGTCTGGAGCTGCTAGAGCTGCCAAGTCCAACTTGGGAAATATCTGAGGACTTTGGGGGTGGAGCCAGGAGACTTTGGGGGTGGAGCCAGGAGAAAGGAAGTGACATCATTTTGTGATGTCACATCCTGTGATGTTGCTTCCACATGCTGACACATGAACTCATGAAGTTTCCTAATACTGAATCAGGCCATTGGTCCATCAAGGTCAGTATTGACTACTCAGACTGGTAGTGGCTCTCCAGGGTCTCAGGCTGAGATCTTTAATGTCACCTATTACCTGATCCTTTTTTAGCTGAAGAGGCTGATACCTCCTGCATGTCAAGCAGATGCTCTATCACTGAGCAACGGCCCTACTGAATCCTTCCTCATCTCGGCAGAATATGAAGCACTAAGTGCTACACAAGTGCTAAATATGATTTTCATATCATAAGAACAGGAGAGAAGCCACAGTGGATCGGGCTAACAGCCCATCCAGTACAACACTCTGTGTCACACAGTGGCCAAAAATACCAGGTGCCCTCAGCAGCGGGGCCAGAACTCCAGAAGCCCTCCCACTGTTGCCCCCCAAGCACCAAGAATGCAGAGCATCACTGCCCCAGACAAAGTGTTCCATTTAGACCTTGTGGCTAATAATAGCCACTGACAGACCTCTGCTGGATGGGGACAGAGAGAGAGAGAGACAGACAGAAAAAAGAAAGAAAGAAAGGGGGAGGGGGAGAGAGAGAGAGAAGGAAAAGAGCTGGCAGAGGCACTTACCCCAGCTACCTTTCAAGCCACATGCAAAAGCAGGCCCTTCAGTACAAAGAGCCTAGTCCCTCCTTAATCTCTGGGCGGGGGTTTCTCTTGCTTGCTCTGCTCTTAAAGGGGAAATGTCTGGTGAGGCTTTTTACTGCATACTGCAGGCTCTCTGCAGACATTTCCCTTTTAAGACAGTTCAGGCCTGGCAGGGAGAGGGCAGGGCAGGCTCCAACGTTCCCCTGCATTCCTGCTGGCAGCCATTGCCTCCCCCGGTGGCCAATTTTGAAAAAGCAGGGGTAAGCATTAAAAATCGGTGTTTCCCCCACCCTCCTGGGGGACTTGGTAAGCCTAGGAGCTGCGATTAGGACGTCATCGAAAAAGGGCTGGACTCCTGGCAGGCCTTTTAATAGATGGTCCATCAGCTCCTGAAATAAACCTGGGGCCACACTGACCCCAAACTGGAGGCGCTTTTACTTTAAACACCCCTTTGTGAGTTACAATTGTCTGAGCCTCGGCTGTGGCATCTTCCACTGGCAGTTGCTGGTAGGCCTGCGCCAGGTCCAGCTTGCCAAAGACCTTCGCGCCCACCAGGGAAGCCAGTACGTGGGTAACAATGGGAACGGGATAGGCGTGCACCTGAAGTGCGGTGTTTAGCGTGCACTTATAATCTGCACAGATGCAGACGTTCCTGTTGGACTTCAGTGGAGTCTCAATGGGGGTTTCCCAGCAGGTGTGGGACACGGGTTCTAAAACGAGCTGGTCTAGCTCCTGTTTGATCTTGGGGCGAACAGTGAGCGGGGGCCGGCAGGCCAGAATGCGGACCAGCCAGACCATGGGGTCAAGGTCTAGAGACACTGGAGGACCAGTGTAGGAGCCTAGCGCTCCGTCAAAAACTGCTGGGAACTCAACACAGACCGCCTGGAAGTCTGTGATGTGGAAGTGGCTGACCCCCGTTACTCCGAGACCCAAAGGCTGGAACCAGGAGAGTCCCAGGAGACTTGTGAGGTTGCCCGCTACCACCAGGAGGTCCAGTTTGCCACAAAAGTCCTTGAACTGGAGCTTGAACTTGCCCAGCCCCCGAATCGTTATGGGTTTTTTCTGAAAGTCCCGAAGCCTCAGTCCCGGGGGCTTCTGTAAGTGGGGGGGGGGGTCCCTTGCGGGCAAAGTTTCCAGAGTGTGGCCTCTGAAATGATGGAGTAAGAGGACCGAGTATCTAACTCCATTGTGCAGGGGGCGCCCTGTATGAGGACGGGGCATCCTGGGGCAAGCTCATTACCTGATGGTGGGGTGATGAGGTCGTATGAAGCACGGCCGATCCCTGGTGAGCAGCTTGTGAGAGGCGTTCTGTCCTGGAACGGCAGGCCCTCGTGATGTGGCCGGTCTTCCCACAGACCTGGCATATGGCATTGTGGAAGCAGCAGGTCCGGCGGTCGTGGATGTCCCTGCAGGTGGTGCATGGTGTCGCAGGACTGGAGCGAGGCGAGATGGGAACAGCAGGGCCTAATGACCTGGAGCTGGAGCCTGCTGGGGCACCAGATGCCGTCTTGTGGGAGTGATGGCAAAGTTGCTGGACTTCCTCCTCGTCAAGAGCCTTCAGACGCAGATGAGAAGGTGTGGTGCACGGTGGTGGCGGAGCCTTGGCACTCCTCCTGAGCTGTCTCGTAAGCACAGGCCGCCCGGAAGACCTCCAGAGTGGGGTCCGAGAGGGCAATCAGCTTTCGCCGAAGCTTACTCTCTCAAACCCCGCAAACGAATCCCGTCATGAGGGTGTCCTTGACGGATGGGAATTCGCAGCCGACCACCAGCCTCCAGAGGTCAGCCATGAATGCGGCTACAGTCTCCCCTGCCACTTGGGTGCGGCAGTTGAATTTGACACTCATGGCTAGCATGGAGGGTTTGGGCAAGAAGTATCCCTTCAGTGCCTTGCGGAGGTCCTTGAAGGACACCTCCATCAGAGTCTGTGGGGAGACCAAGTTCTGAACAATTTGAAGCATGGTCACCCCACAAGTGCTCAGGAGCCATGCTCTCTTCTTACCCTGGTTGGTGACTCCGCGTACTTCCAGCAGGAACCCGAGCTGGCTGACCCAAGCTTCCTACTGCTCAGGTTTGGAAGAGTCGAAGATCGCGATCTGTCCCGGAGTGTCGGCCATCATCTCGGCAGTGGAGAGGAGAGTGGAATCGTCAGGGGCAGCTGGCTGTGCTGTGGGGTGCTGGATCCCTGCAGTGCCAGATGCCGATGGATTGAGGCTTGGCGCGGTGCTGCTTGGTTCAGCCAGGGAGTCGCTCATTCGGATCCCATCCTCATCGCCAGTGAAAGATACCAGAGTCGGGAGACCAGTGGAAGTGATTTCATAGCAAGCTCTTTATTAGGTAATCAGATGAGGCATGCTAACCTGGGCTCAGGGGCCCTCTTTTATTCTGGTCAGAGCCACACCTCCAACCTCACCCAAATGTCCCAATAGGACCTTACGATTCTGGTTACATGTCATAGGTCCCCTTGAAGATCCTAGGTACTGGATTGGTGACAAGTTACAAGCTGGCCAACTATTGTTCTGCCAGACTCAAGCTCAGGTAGCTAGCCTGGCCATGTGCGTTTGGCCATGTGGCGGTCGCCATTACAGCACATGGCAACCGCCATTACATACTTTACACTTACACAGCGACCCATCTTGATTTAAACAACTGGAAACTGAGACCAACCAACAAACAAGTAAACTGAGGGAGAAAAGGAGCCCACTGTATCTAGCAAGAGCCAGAAAGTGACTTTTCCCTTATTCTCTTGAGCTATCAAAATCTGTTTAGCTCCCATTCAATTTAAGCAGAGTTTAATTAGAAAAAACTGGATTAAGCTGTTTATCCATGAGGGAAATAAAGTGTTGCAAATTCAAGGTGTCCCCAAGTCCTCTTTGAAGAAACGTTCCGTTTCCCCTTTACACATCCTTTGAACTCAGTTTGCCTCTCCTTGTGGATGTGATGCAAACACATGGCTGAGCCCATCTGTGACACGGAAATGGTGGTACCACTGCCGATGTGGCAGTGGCAGAGACGTTATTGGCTCCTCCTGGCCAGGTGTCCCCAGATCAAGACCCAGAAGGCCTCTGACTTCAGGTTTCTTCGGGGGAGTGTCTTCAGCCTGAATTACAGCATGTGGAAAACACTGCTTTGTGGATCAGGCCAGGGCAGAAAGGCAGACTCCGACCAGTCTTTGTACTCAACAGACCTGGATGGCCCAGGCTAGCCTGGTCTGGTCAGATCTCAGAAGCTAAGCAGGGTCATCCCTGGTCCAGTACTTGGAAGGGAGACCGCCAGAGAAGTCCAGGGCTGCTACGCAGAGGCAGGCAATGGCAAACCACTTCTGTTCAATCTCTTGCCTTGAAAACCCCACGGGGTCACCATAAGTCAGCTTATGGTTGGCACATTCCACCACCACCAGTCTTTATGCTAGGCCTCGTCAGTCCAGTTGTGGCAGTTAGTGTTATGTATTGACCATGCAGTCGCCATGTGCTCCAGTAATGGCGACCGCCATGTGGCCAGAGCACATGGCCAAGAAACTACCTGAGCTTCAGCCAGGTAGAACAAAGGCCAAATGGATTCAAACCGGCCACCAATCCTGTACCTAGCTTTCTCCCAGGGAACCTATGAAATGTAAATAGACTGATAATAGCCTATCAGGCCAGTTGGGCGGGGTCAGGGGATTATCCCTGACTAGCATAAAAGGAGGGCTCGGAGCCCTGGGTTGTATGCTTCATCCGGACCAGCAATAAAGATCTAGCTATTTCACTGTTCCATGGACTCCCGACTCCAATACTTTTCAGTTAGTGTTTCATACTGTCTGCCAGTTGGGGCAGCTCGTGTTTCCTCGCCATGTCTTTGTTCCTGTGACTGATTGGCATGTCAACAATCCCAGCTAGTGACCATCCCTCTGGTTGGCATATTTCTGAGGTGCCTTTTGGTTTATTGCCTATCAGGATCCTACCACGGTAGGTAATATACAGGCAATCCTGTGCACATAGACCAGGCCTGGAGCCAAGATTTTGTGGCTTATGGGGCAATTTTTTTTCTGGTGAAATTCTCAGTGCAGAAAGAAAAGCCATTTAGCCAGTAGAAAGGTGTTACCAGGATAGATCTCTAAATTGCAAGCTGTCAGCCACTTTAGATGGCAGTTATCAGCTGCTGCAAGTTAATCACTTCTGCCAGCTGAAGCAACAATTCTGCTAACAAGCTGGCAGGTGGGGGTGATGACGTCTATGGTCAAGAAAGGTGATACTCTCTAAAAGGAGACCAGTTTCTTGACACAGAGTTAGAAGGGAGCCTAGAGGTCACCTACTCCAACCCCCTTGTTCAGTGTGGGAATTAGTCAACTATAGCACCCCACTCTGCTTAAAGGAGTGCAGGCCTTTTAAAAATGTTTTTAAATGATTGAAAAAAGCATTTACAGGAGAAATTTTTGTGAGGCTATGTCTTTAAGAAAGGGAGGCAGAGCCCCCAAAAGCCCCACCATAACTACGGGCCTGACATAAACTCCAGTGTAACTGCACTGAAATCAATGGAGTAACGCTACATAAGATTACCCTGATAAATGCCTGCTTCTCCCCAGTCTTCTGGCTCGAGAGGACATGTTGCTCCAGTGTGTGTATCTGGAATATTTGCATTTCATTGTGAGCATTCTACTATTCAGTACCGCTTGCATGATATTATTCTTCCCGCTTGAATGTATTTTGTATTCTGGTCAAGGAACTCTGTTTTAACGTACCCAGGTTTCAATGGGGTCTTCCAAACTTGCTCAGGAACTTTGTCCCTTTGTCAAAAAGATCTCTTAACAACTTGAGTGTGTGCCAGTTTGGTGTAGTGTTTAGGAGCATGGAGTCTAATCTGGAAGAACCAGGTTTGATTCCCCACTCCTCCTCCTGCAGCCAGCAGGGTGACCTTGGGCCAGTCACCAGTTCTCTCAGATCTGTTCCCTCAAGGGCGGTCCTCGAAAGAGCTCTCTCAGCCCCACCTACCTCACAGGGTGCCTGTTGTGGGGAGGGGAAGGGAAAGGAGATTGTAAACCACTCTGAGACTCCTTCGGGTAGTGAGGGGTGGGGTATAAATCCTCCTCCTCCTCCTCCTCCTCCTCTTCTTCTTCCCCCTTAGAGTGAGACTAGGCATACAACCTAAGTTTGCTGCTCCTTTTAGAATCAGAGGGAGGGAGGTGGTGGAAAGAAAGACCTCCTTACCCTTGACTTCTCCAGAATGAGTTTGGGCTCGCTCACCAAAGACTTTCTGGGAATGCATCTCATAGAACCACTGGGAGGACAAAATGAGGGAAGGGAGAGTTGCGGACAGACACAAGTTTAAT
Organism: Lepidodactylus listeri; assembly: GCA_029233225.1. Lineage (NCBI taxonomy): Eukaryota > Metazoa > Chordata > Lepidosauria > Squamata > Gekkonidae > Lepidodactylus > Lepidodactylus listeri. The sequence goes on along the minus strand of JARCFY010000021.1, from coordinate 3,069,620 downwards.
AGCTGGGTCATTTTCAGGTTCGAGGTCTGGTGTCCCTGAAATTTTGGAAGTCAGCAGGCAACGGGTAGCAGGAGAAAACAGCAAAAGGTAGAAGCGTCCATTAACTGCTCAGTAGGACCAACATCAGCCGGACGTGGGTGGTCCAGGCTAGCCCAATCTCACCAGATGTCAAAAGCTAAGAGGGTCGGCCCTGGTTAGTCTTTGGATGGGAGACCACCATGGAAATCCAGGGTCGCTACACAGAGGCAGGCAATCACAAAACCACCTCTGAACGTCTCTTGCCAACAAGTCGGCTGCAACTCGACAGCACTTTCCACCACCAACAGCAAGGCTCTCGGCTACAAGGCTTCCAAATCCCCAAGATCCAGCCACAGACTTTATCTTTTTTTAAAAATATATAAATTTGTATTGAGTTTACCAGAACCAACAAAGAAAATGCAGGATTTAACAGCATCATCATCACGATGTACCAGATATACAAAAACTGCAATCAAATGAAATTCAAAAAAATAACAATTTTCTATAAATTGGGTGATTAGGCACAATTCCGTTATCTTCTAAATAACTTATTATAGGAAAGCAAACAGCTTGAAATAACTTTTGACTTTTACCTATATTAGGTGACGTTGAGTTTATCGAAATATGGCTATACATAAAGCATTCCCATATTTTCTTTTGCCAAAAGTATAGAGTAGGACCGGGTTTTTTGTCTCCATTTTTCAGCTACAGCTATTCTTGCTATAGCTATAAGTACAGACACAGGTCATTTTGTAGAAAAAGAGGTGCAGGAGCTTATTAGCATAACTCATTAGCATACCTTATTTGCATATGCTATACCCCCTGACGTCACCGGATGTATGTCAGAAGGCAAGAGAGAAAGGGGAGGGAGGGAGAGAGAGAGAGAGAGAGAGAGAGAGAGAGAGAGAAAGAAAGAAAGAAAGAAAGAAAGAAAGAAAGAAAGAAAGAAAGAAAGAAAGAAAGAAAGAAAGCTGGCTGGCAGAGAGGGGACAGCTACTAATCCAAGCCTCAGAAATAGGACTGTTCTGGGAGGATAGCTTCAGTGGTGGCTGAAGCCTTCAGAAGGCTGGTCGGAGGAACAAGGACCTTTCCAGGGGACGGGGTCATTTTGCTGCAGCCATGACACAAGCAGGCATTCCTCCATGGGGGGGTGGGGCTGGCACCAACTCCCAGAGCTGTGCTTCCCCGAGCTCCTGCTCGAAATGACCCTGAATATAGACATCAATAATCTTTTACTTTTGTTTTCTGCCAGTAAAGACCATGCCTTCAAAAGAACAGTCTCCACTGCAAAAGGTAAGTCATAACCTGTGATTACTAGGATTTGCTTTAATATCTGATTCCAAAAGTTATTAATACGTGGACACTACCATCAAATGTGTATAAAATCCCCCAGCTGCCCACAGTTTTTCCAGCATTTAGCAGGGATGTTGGGATGTACATCCATAGACTTTATCGATTCACATTGGAGAAAGCTGTGTGCCCCAAGCTACCCCTTTAGGACTGATCTTTTTAGCGTTTCATGTCTGGAAGCCTTTCAAGCAACGTGGAAGAAGCAAGTCATCCTGGTGGAAAGGGAAAGATCTCGGGACCTGTTTCACTCTGGCCAGCCCCAGCAACGGCAAGTGCAACTGGAACAGAGTGTTAGTGACCCGAGCCGCACAGCGAAGCTGATACAGGTTGTGAAAAGCAAATTACTCAGAGTCACAGCTGGAGCAGTACCCTTCTGAATAATTAAGAAGTCAAACAAAACTCGGAGAGAATTGGGCAGCCACGCGTAGGCACCTGTTTACACTCTGGAGTGTGCTTGCCTGCCACCTCTGAAGACAGTAAATGGTAGAGAGAGGGTAAATGTGTGTACAAGCATTTCCTAAAGGCAAAGAAAGGGCAAAGACACAAACAGAGCTGGTCCTGGCACCCAGCAGTGCGTAAAAGTATAACTTGGCATTCTTGTGAACCACTGCCCAGTTTCTAGTGGACTGCTAACTAAGGCTTACTGGGATCCTTGTTGAGCTCGGCTGAGCTCGGTTTCCCATAGCACAATACTTTGGATGTCTGTAAGCAAAACTGAGGCTACATGCCTTGATCCTTGCCCTCCCTGGCATCATAAAGGGTGCAGTGGAGGTTGTAAATACTCCTTGAGTGAGTGGTGATTCATTTGACACTTAAGGAGGTTCTGCCTCTTAAAAATATTCCCTTCCTTTGCAGCTTCCAATGACTTGAATGACTTTGAGGCAGTCTCCAATATCCCATGGTTGGGCAAGATGGTCAAGATTTCCCGACGCCTGGTTTTCTTTGATTAGAAGGATCCAAATAACCCATATCAGTCTGGCTTAAGCAGTGAAACAGCCCTGTGGTCACGTTAGCAGATCTCTTTCCATCAGGACATTGACAGAGAGGATGGTTCAAGATGGGTAGCTGGGTTAGTCTGTCTGTAGCAGTAGAAGAGTTGGACTATAAGGAAGGCCGAGTGCCGAAGAACAGATGCTTTCAAATTACGGTGCTGAAGAAGACTCTTGAGAGTCCCTTGGACTGCAAGGAGATCAGATCAGCCAATCCTAAAAGAAATCAACCCTGACTGTTCCCTGGAAGGCCAGATCCTGAAGCTGAAGCTCAACTACTATGGCCACCAAATGAGAAGTGAGCACTCCCTGGAGAAGACCCTGACGCTGGGAAAGACTGATGGTCAAAGAAGGGGACAGCAAAGGATGAGATGGCTGGACAGTGTTATTGATGCAACAAACATGAAGTGGAGCAAACTCCAGAGGATGGCGGCAGGGGCGTCAAGTTTTCAAAATCCGGGGGGTGGGGGTGGGAGCTCTTCCATGCACGCGTGCAGAATGCGTGTGCCCGCTGGGACCATGTTCCCGCCGCCACCTCCCCCCCACCTGACCTCTCCTGCTTCCATCCCTCCCTCCATCTGTCCAGGGGCCAGCTGGGCATTTGCTTAGCTGGCCCCTGGACGGAGGGAGGGAGGGATGGAGTGGCCAGGCCGGGGGGGGGGGAGAGAGACGGCGGTGGCAGCCCTAGGAAGGGCCCGGGGAGGTGTGGCGGAGGGCGCACCGTTTTCTGGGGGGGGCTCAGTCCCCCCCGGGAAATTTTGGGGGTGGCTCAACCCCTCGAGCCCCCCGTAGTTGAAGCCTATGGATGGCGGAAGACAGGAGGGCCTGGCGTGATGTGGTCCATGGGGTCGCGAAGAGTCGGACTCGACTGTGTGCCTGAACAACTACAAAGCAGTAGAAAAGAGCAAGAGTCCCATAGCATCCTAAAAGACTAACCCAATTTGTGGCACTGAAGAAGTATCTGAAGAAGCAAGCAGTGACTCACGAAAGCTTATCCCCTGCCACAAATTGGGTTAGTCTTTAGAGAGGATGGCGTCCTTGTTAATTCTCCAGGAGGTTCCATACCACCTGCTGTGATTTCCTTCTGGGCTTCCTCACTTGACCAGAGCTGGGGTGGTGGTGTTGTTTTGATTTCGTCTGACCCGGATCCTAATGGGGTGCTGTTCTTCTCCCCAGCATTTGGCCTGTGGTATTCTTCAAGGCTCTGTTTTGTTTCCGATGCTATAATTAATATCTATGAGAGATCAGTAGGGTCATCCGGAGGTTTGGGGGCTTGGCTTCACCAGCTTGGCAGCCACCTCTCATCTTTTTTTCAGTGGAACTTAGAGAGGATATAGCTTTCTTGAAGGTCTCCAACTACAGTGTGTGCCTGGAAAAACTGTTGCAAAAGGCCGCAAGTAAAGAAGGAATTCAGCCTGACCCAACGAGCCATGTTCAAGTGGCCCTGGTTCAAAGGGGACCACTTTAGGTTGAGATGAAGCTAGCCAAGCTTGGGCTTATGAAACAGCATCCCTGAATTGTTACCAGCGAGTGATGGAGATTTGAGAGTACATGGGAGACAACTGGCAAGGGGATCAGGATGGGAGGTTCCAAAGCTCTCACCAAACAGGCATCCACGTCTAATCTCCAAGGGGATTAATAAGACCCTGAATTATCTGGCAAGGTAGCCTAGAAATGGCCAAATTAACATTGACGTCCTAGGTATGCGCTTCCTGTAAAGGCCAGCTCTGAAAGGGGCTTTGGCTCAGTGGGAAAGCACCTGCTTGGCATGCAAAAGGTTCCAGGTTCAGTCCCCGGCATCTCCAGGTGAAAAAGCTCAGGCAGGAGGTGATGGGCAAGACCTCCGCCTGAGACACCCTGGAGAGCCAAGTCTGAATAGACAGTACTGAGTCTGACAGACTGAGAGGTCTGAGGTCACACGCACTAAAGAATCCACTGTCAATGCACTTTCTGTGCGCTTTCCAACTGGAGTTTTACAGTGTGAACTGGCAGAATCCAGTTGGAAAGTGGATTGAAAGTGGATTATTTAGTGTGTGTGACAGCAGCCTGAGGGCCTGGTTCAGAAGTACAAGGCAGCTTCAGGTCTCCATGTCTTATGCTGTTTGGGAGGTCCCATGGCTCAGTGGCAGAGCCTCTGCTTGGCAGGCAGAAGGTCCCAGGTTCAGTCCCCGGCATCTCCAGGTAGAAGAACCAGGAAGTCAGTGGTGGGAAAGACCTCCGCCTGAGACCCTGGAGAGCCACTGCCAGTCAGAGCAGACAATACTGACCTTGATGGACCCAGGGTATCAGGCAGCTCCATATGTTTATGGAAGGGGCCATGGCTCAGTGGTGGAGCCTCTGCTTGGCATGCAGAAGGTCTTGGGTTCAATCCCCGACATCTCCAGCTAAAAAAACCTGGTAGGAGGTGATGAGAAAGATCTCAGTCTGAGACCCCGGAGAGCTGCTGCCAGTCTGAGTAGACAATATTGACCTGGATGGATGGATGGTCCGATTCAATACCAGGCGGCTTCAGGTATTTGTGTTCTAACTGTGGTGTTTGTGAGCTCTGGAAGGCTGGCTCGTGTGGCACCAGGCCCCTCCCTCGCTGACTGAAGAGCTTTGAGCTCTTGACCTCAGAGTTTGGGGACGGAGACAGGAGGCAGTGTGTGTGTGTGTGTGTGTGAGAGAGAGAGAGAGAGAGAGACCAGCTTGACTCTGCAATGGAAAAAGACATGAACTGTTCAACTTCCACTGGATTCCCAGCATGCCTGGAATGGGTACAGCTTATCACAGTCTGATTTATAAGCGCCCGTTGTGCAGTTGCGCTATTGAAGTCCGACCCTGTTTACAATTAAAGGCCCTGGAATCTGTTCCAATGAGTCTTTGCCTCCTCAAACAGACGTTACCCATTTCAGGAAATCAAGGCCTTTATTCTGCCCTGGAGCCCAGCCTCCACGTCTCCAGGATTTGCAACAAACATCTTAACGTTATGCTCGCTCTACTCTGTAAAATTCATTCAGAGTCCAAGGAAATGGATTTTGTTTTTAGAAGAGAGCGAGAAAGAAAGAAAGAAACAGCCTCCGGGGCCCTGTGTGCATGCTCACCAGGTTTCCTTCTTCCCTCACAGTCCCTGCCTCGCAGTCCATCCTATTTACAATGCCTTGGTGCTGCAAGGAGAACATCTGGCTCCCATCACACCTCCTGTTGACTCCTGATCAACAAAAGATGTTGAAGGCTGCCTGTGTTCCCTCCGTGGGCTGGTCTGCAGCAAAGCAAGGCAGAGACTGGGTTTCCAGAGCCAGAGGACTGCACGGGTATCCTGTGCCTTTGGTTAGGCCCTCTGCATTTCCAGTGGCCCTCTCGCCTGCGTGAGTGAAGGGGCATCAAGTCGCAGCTGGCTTCTGGCGACCCCACAAAAGGCTTTCAAAGCAACTGAGAAGCAGAGGTGGTTTGCCACTGCCTTCCTCTGCAGAGCCTTCCTTGGTGGTCTCCCATCCCAGTACTGACCCTGCTTAGCTTCTGTCTTATGTCAACTCCAGCAAAAGGCTTTCAAAGCAACTAAGAAGCAGAGGTGGCTTGCTATTGCCTTCCTCTGCAGAGCCCTGACCCTGCTTAGCTTCCAACATATGGCGACCCTAGCAAGGGGCTTTCAAGGCAAGTGAGAAGCAGAGGTGGCTGGCCATGGCCTTCCCCTGCAGAGCCTTCCTTGGAGGTCTCCCATCCAAGCACCAATCCTGCTTAGCTTCCAACATATGGTGAACCCCAGCAAGGGGGTTTTCCAGGCAGGTGAGAAGCAGAGGTGGTTGGCCATCGCCTTCCTCTGCAGAGTCTTCCTTGGAGGTCTCCCTTCCAAGGAGCGACCCTACTTTGCTTCAGAGATCCGTCAAGATTGGGCTAGATCATGCAACCTCCCCTCCCTGATGGTCTCCTTGGGGCTTATAAAAACCCATTCTGGTTACAAGTGGCCACTGTGGCCACGGTTTCCTCCCTGGCATGAGACAAGCAGACTGCTTTGAAGGCTTAGCAATGAATAACTCTGATGTCCTTAAAAGCTGTACAGGTCTGCCTGGTGCATCTCCAGATTATTGTAGCGCTAACGCTCCTTTGATTTAAAATCAATAGCTGCAGTCCATTAAGTAAGTGCTCAGACATCAAAGGGCTGGAGACTCCGCGGCCTCCCAAGGACCGAGGCCTTTCTAAGCCATCAAAAAAGGATTCTTCTGCTTCGTTCTGCAGAGGGGCTGTTTTGAAGAGCTGAAGGTCGTGCGGCAAAGTCCACAGCTGGCCGATGTTGTCCTTGGGACGGGAAACAAGCCTTGTCTGTTTTTCTGGTGCTTCAAAAACCTGCAAAACCTGAGAAAGGAGGGTCAGCAGGGTGATGCCCTCTCTACCGATCCACATCAAACTGTGGCCTCTTCCGTGCCTCTCACTGGCAGCTCCGAACACCCTAAATTGTCCATAATTTCTGGCATTGTTGTAAGAAATTCCTGCCAACCTCTGAGCCATCTCCAGGGGTCTGTGGCATTACAAGCTCCACCCCGCTGCCAAACAGTCTTAGCATCGAGTTCAGCCTAAGATCACATTCGCCTTTTTTGCAGCCACTTCCAGGACTGGGCTTAGTAGATTTGGGACCCTGAGCAAAAGTCAAAGATGGGGACCCCACACCCCCTTTATTCCCACCCAACGCACAGAACAATAATGAGGAGAATGGCTTCGCCCAGGCCTGGGGGCCCATGGGGGTACAGCTGCCCAGCACAGCTCATTCACTCCTCCCGCCAGCTGCTTTGGCCTACTGTACAGAAATTGCAAGTAGATAAATAGGTACTGCTTCGGTGGGAAGGTAACAACGTTCCGTGTGCCTCAGCATCTAATCATGCCGGCCACATGATCACAGAAAAGTCTTCGGACAGTGCTGGATCTTCAGCTTGGAAACAGAGATGAGCACCGCCCCCCTAGAGTTGGATTCGACTGGCTTTTGAGCAAAGGAAATCTTTACCTTTACCTTACAGCACCCAAAACGGAGGGGCAGAAGAGACTGATGGCACGGTCCACGCCAGAACCCCTTCTTCTCGGGCTTGGCAGGCAGAGCTGCGGGCCCAGGCCAGTGTGAGGGCAGGAAGGGATGCTGAGCAAGTAGGCATGCGGGCACCTCTTCCTCCCTTGTGCTTGGCACACAGATCTGCAGGTGCCGGCAAGCAACTAGAGGGTTAGGGCAGCTCTTGCGCAGCTGCCCAGGGTGGAGAGAGTGAGACAGGCCTCTGTCCAGTTCCTCTCCAGTCACAGCTGTGATGGTGGAAGAGAGGGAAGTGGTAGCCCCTGTGCCCCCCCCCCCAAGCACAGGGCCCAGGGGAGCTGCCCCAGTTGCCTTACAGCTAAGACACCCCCCCCCCCCCCCCGCCACATCACTCTGCCGGTTCATGTTCAGTTCATTCTTAACAGCAGACCTTTGTCACAGGGAATCCCACTGAGCCAGCTCTGAGTTGGGAAATACCTGGAGATTTTTTGGGTGGAGCCTGAGCAGTGGGTGTTGCCTTCTGACACATTTCCGGTGATTTCAGGGGGTGTGGCATATGCAAATGAGTTATGCTAATGAGCTTCTGCACCTCTTTTTTTACGAAATGACCCCTGCCTAAATGCATTCACTGTGCTGTGCTCTCTATTTAATTTCATTTTGCTAGGTTCGTCCCAGCTTCTCAACTCATTTGAGGTCATGCAGAATTTTATTTCTGTCTTCCAAGCTGTTTGCCACCCCTTCTGGTTTTGGGTCATCTGCAAACCTGATACAGAGTCCCTCCATCCCTTCATCTGAGTCATTGATATATATATAGAGAGAAAGAGAGATCTTGAGGTCGGAGTGGGTAGCTCAATGAACGTGTCGACCCAGTGTGCTGCACCGGGGAAAGGGTGAACTCTGTGTTAGGGATCGAGAATAAAACCGCCAATATTTTAATGCCCCTATACCTCTATGGTGCAGCCTCATTTGGAAGACTGTGTTCAGTTTTGGTCACCGTACCGTAAAAAGAACTTTGCAGAGCTGGGATAAGTACAGAAGAGGAGATCCATGATGGTGGAGGGATCTGGAGCAGCTTCCCTAGGAGGAAAGGCTGAAGAAGAGTCTGGGACTTCTCAGCTGAGAAAAGAGATGACCAAGGGGGGACTGGAGAGAGCTGGACAAGGAGAACTCCCTCCCTCCTCAAATACTAGAACTCGAGGGCATCGAAATAAGCTGATGGGCAGTAGGTTCAGGAAAGACAAAAGTAAATACTACTTCACACAGAGAGTGATTAAAATGTGTAACTCACTGGCAGAGGCAGTAGTGATGGCCAGGGGAATAAACAGCTTGAAAGTGGGGTTAGATAGATTCATGGAAGATAGATCTATCAGTGGGTGCTAGTCATGGTGGCTGAGGGGAACCTCCACATTCAGAGACACTAATCTTCTGGATCTCAGAGCCAGGAGGCAACATCCGGGGAAGGCCTCGGCCTCTGTGCCCTGTTGGTTGTCCTCCAGAGGAACTGGTTGGCCACTGTGTGAGACGGGATGCTGGACTAGATGGACCCTCACTGGTCTGATTCAGCAGGGCTCTTCTGAGGTTCTTATTAGGAGAAGGCCTCAGCCTCTCTGCCCTGTTGGTTGTCCTCCAGAGGAACTGGTTGGCCACTGTGTGAGACGGGATGCTGGACTAGATGGACCCTCACTGGTCTGATTCAGCAGGGCTCTTCTGAGGTTCTTATTAGGAGAAGGCCTCAGCCTCTCTGCCCTGTTGTTGGCCCTCCAGAGGAACTGCTTGGCCACTCTGTAAGACGGGATGCTGGACTAGATGAACCCTCACTAGTCTGATTCAGCTGGGCTCTTCTGAGGTTCTTATTAGGAGAAGGCCTCAGCCTCTCTGCCCTGTTGGTTGTCCTCCAGAGGAACTGGTTGGCCACTGTGTGAGACGGGATGCTGGACTAGATGGACCTTTTCTAGTCTGATCCAGCCGGGCTCTTCCTATGTTCTTATGAAGGCCTCGGCCTCTCTGCCCAGTTGTTGGCCCTCCAGAGGAACTGGCTGGCCACTGTGTAAGAGACTCGGCTAGATGGACCCTCACTGGCCTGATCCAGCAGGGCTCTTCTTATGTTCTTATGATCACCCAACTGTTCTCTGCTAATACATATTTTAGATGAAACGGCTCCAGTGCTTGAGGGCATTGCAGTCCACAGTGAACATACACATAGAGACAGAAAAATATCAAAGTGCAGAGACCCTCTCTGTCTTCATCTGAGTTTTTCCTCTGATGTGTGGAGCTGGGAAAGGCCGCGGGTCTTCTTTTCATACCCCGTCAGTGGAGTCGCATCTCTTCTCCGGCCCTTTCAAACACGCTCGCTGGAGAGATCTTGATGCAAGTGTACAAGTTCTCCCCCGCCCCTGCTGCCCCTCAAGGCCCGCAGGCTCAAAAAACATGAACAAGAGGTTGAGAAAGGAAAGTCATTTCAAGGAAGACGATTTCAAAAATGTGCCCTGTCAGGGAATCTGCATAAGGCCTTGCGGCAGCAGGAAAAATATGAGAGGCACGCACAGGCCTTGGCAGAGAGATGGTGGCTGACTTGGGTTGCCAGCTCTGGAGGGGGAAATACCTGGAGATTTGGGGGGGGGGGGGTGGAGGCTGGGGAGGGGAGGGACCTCAGCAAGGTACAGTGCCCTAGAGACCATCCTCCAAAGCAGCCATTTTCTCCAGGGGAACTGACTGTGGTCATCTGGAGATCAGTTGGAATAGCAGAAGAAGAAGAGAAGGAGGAGGAGGAGGAGGAGGAGGAAGAAGTTGTCACAGGCTGACTTATGGTGACCCCAAAGTTTTCAGGGCAAGAGACTTTTCAGAGGTTGTTGGACCTTGCCTGCCTCTGCACCATGACCATGGTATTCCTTGGAGGTCTCCCATCCAAATAGCAACCAAGACCGACCCTGCTTAGCTTCCAAGATCTGATGAGATCGGGCTAGCCTGGGTGGCTATCCAGGTCAGGCCCCACCTGGGGTAGATAAAGAAATAAGCAAAGATTGCCCTGTCTGCAGCACAAGGAGTCCCTGTTGTCTCCTGCGACTGAGCCGAGAGAGGATGTCCCAAAGTTCCCTGGGCTGACAGCTGACCAATGCTCCCTCTCAGCTGCGGAGTCCTGTGAGCAAAAATTCTACTTTGTGAGCTTCTGGCATTAAAGTTGTGAGTGAGCCATTTGGCTCCTGCAGAAATCAGTCTGCTCTGGAGCCCCATCCTTCCTAGAGCTAAGACAAAAATGTGTGAGCTGGAGGCTAAAAAACTGTGAGCTAGCTCACACTGACTCAGCTTAGAAGAAACACTGCTGACCCCCCCCCCCACCAAACAAAAATGGAGCCTGCGGGGCGGGGCCCTGCTCTCCTGTCCCCCCACCTCAGCTGACCTGCCAAGGAAGGTCCAGGACAAGATGGCTGAAGCACCAGAGGGATGGAGACCCGACCAGACCCAGTGCAGGCACACGCTGGGGCGGCAAGCACAGCAGCCAGGAAGGCCTTTTGCTGGCAAAGCAGCTCTGCCTTGTCCTGTGCTTTAGCAGAACTAAGCTTGGCCGGCAGGGCGCTGTCCTTCCTCACGAGCAGGACTATCAGAGCCCAAGTCTTGTGCTGCCGAACAACCGCTCCGCCTTCTGTCTGGGTCTTCAGCATTTTCTGTGCACTTGGGGTACGAGGATGATGGGGGGAGGGGCTCAGCTGGGTCATGACCCCCAGTCGGTCGCACTGGGTGGCCCTCTGGCTCCAGGGGTGAGACAGGCGCCCAGTTCTGCCTTCTGCTGCCTCAGTAGTCCCTTCAGAGGAAGTTGACTCCTTCTGGTCCCTCCAGGACTGGGCTCTGCAAGAGGGTTCTTGAGGGATGAAGGCAGGGTTGCCCTCTCTGGGTTGGGAAGTTCCTGGAGATTTGGGGATGGAGCCTGGGGACCTCGATGGGTTGTGATGCCATAGAGTCCACCCTCCAAAGCAGCCGTTCCCTCCAGGAGAACTAGGGTTGCCAGCCTCCAGGTGGGGCCTGGAGATCTCCCACTTTTACAACTGATCTCCAGCTGACAGAGGTCAGCTCCCCTGGAGAAAATGGCTGCTTTGAAGGATGGACTCAAGGGCATTATACCATGCTGAGGCCCCTCCCCTCCCCTCCCCAAACCCTGCCCTTTCCTGGATCCACCCCCAAAGTTTCCAGGCATTTTCCAACCCAGACCTGGCAACCCTAAGGAGACCTGATCTCAGGAGTCTGGATATCACGTGTAATTCCAGGAGATCCAGGCCCCATCTGGAGGCTGGCAACTCTAGACCAAGAGGGTTTGATGACTGTGCCTCCTCTTGGGGGGGGGGGGGGGGGTCACAGGGCATGAATTTTTCCAACTAGGGCTAATCGCAGCCGGGGGGGGGGAGTTATGTCACAGGGGCTGTTTTGACATGAAAGCGGTTGAGCAATTTCATATCCTGACTCAGTGGGTTTCTCTGCCCTCAAGAGGATGATCTTATCTCTCCTCATCGTTGTCTTGTCTGGTTTTGGGGAGTGCCTGTGAGCCTTTTCCTTCACCTCCCTTCCTCGCCCTGGTCTTCAGCAAGCGACCGAGTCATTGGGGGGGGGGGGGGGAGGAAGAGGCCTTGGTTTTTCTCTCTCTATGCATGGCCCCAACCTGCTTCTACCGAATCAGAAAACACTGGGCTATAGGGCAAGGATTGTCTAAAAAGGTAAAAGTTTCCCTTGCTTGAAAGCCGGTCAAATCCAACTCTAGGGGGTGGTGCTCATCTCCGTTTCCAAACCGAAGAGCCAGCACTGTCCGAAGACTTCTCTGTGGTCATGCGAACAGCATGACTAGATGCTGAGGCGCACGGAACACTTTTACCTTCCCACCGAAATGGTACCCATTTATCTACTTGCAATTTCTTGCTTTCGAACTGCTAGGTTGGCCGGAGCTGGGGCCAGAGACGGGAGCTCGCACTATCATGCGGCACTTGTCTGGAAAGTGAAAATGTGGTGCACGGAAATGACCACGGACTCCACCTTTCTGGGAAGCTGATGTTCCTCGCTTCGTGCACCTGCCTGTGGAGACAGAGGACAGAGAGGCACCCAAAACACTCTGAGCGGAGTGTTTCCTCCAATCACAGCCAAGTGTCATAAATGGTCACAGTCAGATTAATTCCATTATAGAGGAGAGATGATTCCGGTCTGCTCCTGATTTGTTATTCTCCAGCGGCACATCCGTCACAGTTTCTGGGGCCAGCCACTTACAGGCTTAGTGAGGTTTGAGAATTAATGGTCTGTTGAGGCATTGTGGTGAACCAGGAACATCGGAGCAGAAACCGAAATTATTGGCCTATCGGTTTATTTAATTTGGAGGAGAGAAAAAAAGATAAGACGAGCTGAAGGCAAGCAATCGGGGTGGGGGGGGGTGCACCCTCCTTTTCATGCTTGGTGCTGGGAGGGGGGTGGCTGTGTTTCCCCAAGGGTAGAAAGTCTGGGGCTTGCCTGCATCCCAGTCAGCATTTAAGAAAATGAAAACCCCTTTTGTGGCTGCTTCATAAAACCCTTTTAGATCTCCGAGGCACGCCGTGCCCATTTGCATATGTATATCTTTAATTTCCACAGCACAAGCTGTGTACCAGATGGGGGGAAGCCAATCGGCCTCTCCGACCTTTGTCTGAGACTTCCCACATTTTCCTGGGTTGTTAACCTCAAAGGAAACTCGGTGGTTTCGAGCCCGGCGGAGTCCTTGCCAGATCCCTAACCTTAGAAATTCTTCACAAAAAGTTGTAAAGGGACTGGGAACTGGGGGGGGGGGAGGGTTTGAAAGGGGGGAGGTTTTCTCTTTCTCCTTCAAACCATATGGGCCAGTGGAGCCACTCCACGAGGTTGTTTACTCGAAGGAGGAATAGAAGAGACTTTTGTGGGTTTTCTCCCTCCGCCTTTCTCTTTCTGCCTCCCTCACACACACAGAGGAATCTTTCAGCCAAGTTCATGCCCCGTAGGGAGGGGTCTCCTCTGCACGGGATCCTGGCCTCCCGTAGGTGAAGCCAGGATCTTTGGGTGGTGAGGGGTCCCATCTCTCTTCTTGCCTTTTCTGTGTCAGTTGACCCTTCGCCAGAGGGGACTTTCCTCGGCTTGTGGTTGCACTGGGAGCTGTGTCCCTTGCTAGCAAATCTGGGGGTGAACAGGAGTCTTTCGTCAGATGACAGACACGCCTGAAACAGGGAGTTCCGGGAGTTCTGGGATGAGATTCTCCCAGAGCTTTTGAATGCTGTTGGGTGGGGGCCATGGCATGCACCCACCCACCCCAGTTTTGCCAACCGAAACCAGCCTTCTGCCCAGTTATTAGCCCTGGGGGAAACTTCCCAGAGGCAGAACAAAGTTTATGTCCAGAGGCACCTTGAAGACCAACCAAGTTTAATTCTGGGTGCGCATGAAAGCTTACACCCAGAATAAAACTTGGTTGGTCTTAAAGGTGCCCACTGGACTTAAACTTTGTTCTGTTGCCTCAGAACCATATGGCGACCCCACCTGAATCTTTCCAGGGGTAGATCCAGGTGGTCAGCTGTGTTGGTCTGAAGCAGTAGAACAAAGTCTGAGTCCAGAGGCACCTTTGAGACCAACAAGAGCTTATTCAAGGGATGAGCTTTCGTGTGCAAGGCACACTTTTTCAAATACAAGTGGAATGGTAGGTAAAGTTCAAACTTATAGCTCGGACTTTGCATCATCATGTTACATGTTAATTTGCTGTTAAATCCCTGTCTATAAGTTTGAACCTCATCTACCATTCCAACGTATTTGAAAAAGTGTGCCTTGCACACGAAAGCTCATCCCTTGAATAAACCTTTGTTGGTCTTAAAAGGTGCCCCCACTGGACTCTAAATTTGTTATTTCCAGAGACAGTGACTCTGTGTGCAGGGGAAATCCATTTGGCAAAGCAGTGCAGGGATGGAAGGGTTAAAACCCTCAGAAGTAACTCCTACTTTATCCAGTGGGTTTCACTCCCTGGAAAGGGCTTACGGCAGCCTCATTCATGGGCCTTCCAGACATTAACTGCCTCAGCCCTAAAAGCAGTGCTGCCAGTCTCCACATAGTAGCTGGAGTGTTCCCAGAATCAGAAATGGCCTCTGGGATACAGAGCTCAGTTCCTCTGGAGAAAATGGCCACTTTGGAAGGTGGGCGGTATAGCATTCTAACCCCACTGAAGTCCCTCCCCTCTCTAACCCCACCCTCCTCAGGCTCCACCCCCAAAATATCCAGGAATTTCCCAGCCCTGAGCGCCAACTTTTAGCTGTTTTACCCAAGCACCTTGTTAAGATAAGATTGGGTGTCTGTGTGCTGTTGGCTTTCTCTGCAGCAGTCTTCACAGATTCAGGAAGTCCTCGGGCATAGGTAGTTTCTATAGGAAAAGCAAGAAAAGTTACTGACCCACTCTGACCCACCACAAACCTGCTTCCACTGCACATTGCTCCAGCTTCAAAGCTTGATGTGAAATGGACTTTGTTGAACTCTCTGGATCTCTGAATATCATGTTCCTGTATTCGCTTCTGAAGAAGCGTTTTGGGAAATGACTTCCAAGTCGACGTTATCATGAAAGGAAGAAAGGAAGAAGAAACATTCAATATCTTATTGATAAGACTCACGCACACACAAGCACTTCATTTCTACAAACAAGTTTATTTCATGTTGACTGTTTTACATGCAATATGCATGTTGAATGTTAATATTGTCCCTGAATACTGAAAAGGTGACTTTATTGTTGTTAATACACACACAGACACACACACAGACAGACACACATTTGGCTGACATGTTTTTGTTATGCTCCGTGGTATTTTTGTTTTCTGAGCCATGCTTCCACTGCCGTTAGAGGTTTGTTCCCAGCGAACATGGGTTCTCTCTGGTGTCCATGTTTGTGCATGTGTTGTCGCCTACCAAACAAGCCAGCCCTTTTGCGAATGAGCCCCCAATGGAATAAAGGGATCTCTCCCCCTTTCTCTTTCTCTAAACCTTTCAGACAAACAGGCCCGGAGGAGTCTGTCCGGCTGGAGTTTGCATGCATGTGAGAAATCAGCACTGGGAGCTGATCGGAGACCTCTGCTTTCACCCCCATCTCTGGAGCAAGTTCCCTCCCTGCCACCCACCCACCCCGGCTTGCTTAAGATCACAAGCTTGCACCCCCCTCCCCAAATCTGTCCTCCATTAATTCATTAGAAGCTGACAAAGGGCGCTTTGATCAGGCCTGTTTAAAAGGCTCCTTGATGACACATCGCAGTAAACTTCACTTCTCGGCCAGGAAATGTCACCCTAAGTCTTCCTGCTAAATTTGACTAAAGCAGCCCCCCCCCCCCAGCCCCCTCTGCCAGGGATATTAATTGAGGCCCAGGGGCTCACACGTGTTCCCCAGGCCTCCTTTCCCCCTGCTCTTTGAACTCTGGCACTGGGTGAAGAAGTGGAAATCTTGGGCTTGTTCTTGGGGGGGGGGGAGGATAAGGTCACCTTCCCCCATCATCAGGATCAAAAGGTTCTAGAAGTGAGGAGGGAAGAGGGCTGGAGCATTCCCACCAGTGGCCTGGCTTAGGGACTATGGCTGCCAACTCTAGGTTGGGAAATTCCTGGAGATTTGGGGAGTGGACCCTGGTGGGAGTGAGTTTGGGGAGGGAAGGGACCACCACAGAATCCACCCTCCAGAGCAGCCATTTTCTCCAGGGGAACTGAAAATTTGGGGGAATTTCCAGACCTCCTTCCTTTGTTCCCTTTTTCAAAATGTTCAGTACAGTGAAATAATGACTACCAGATAGTAGAAGAGGCATGCTTTTGAGCTGCTGTGGCCTGCGTGGCTGTTTAAGGTGGCACAAATAGGGTTGCCAACCTCCAGCTACTGGCTGGAGATCTCCCGAAATTACAACTGATCTCCAGGTGACAGATGTCAGTTTGCCTGGAGGAAATGGCCCCTTTGGAAGGTGGACTCTGCGGTATTATACCACACTGAAGTCCCTCCCTTCCCCAAACCACACCCCCCCCGGGCTCCACCCCCCAAATCTCCAGGTATTTCCCAACTTGGACCTGGCATCCCTAGGCACACAGGAGAGGGTGCTCCTGTACCCCAGAATCTCCACTTGCCCCCGGCCATAAGTAGCAGGAATGGAAGACACAGAGGGTGCGATCACACGGACGTTTACTGCGGGCTTCGCGGCTGTTCCTTATCGCAATTAAAGGGGCTGACCAGACGGCCGCATCTGTCTCCCGTCTCGAAGCCGCCCCCCCCCCCCCGGGCATTCGAGCCCGCCTTTCAAACCACCTTTCAAAACAAGTACCTTCCGTTTGAGCCATCGCGCTTGAAAGAGACCCGGGTTTAAATGCCCGTGTGATCGCACCCTAAGAGAAGCCTGCTAGATCAGGCCAGTGGTCCACGGAGCTCGTCCACCGCCGTGTTCTACACAACTGGCAACCCAACCAGCTGCCGGGGGGGGGCAGCGAGGAGGGCAGAGAGGCCGAGGCCTCCCCCTCCCCAGCATGGCTGCCTAGTGCTGGCCTGGGAGGTGGCGGGCATCAACTCCTGGACCTGGACTGCCCCAGTTGGGCACAACCAAGCAACACTGCAGGGACTGTGCTTTGGCCCAGCTGGCAGTCCCTCCGGGTGACTCAGCACCTTGGGCACCCAGCCTGTGCCATGTCCCCTGCTGCCCAGCAGAACTGCAGCCTGATGCCTTCATTGCCTCCACCCCCACCCCCACCCCGGACACATTCCATCGCCACAGGCCTTGGGTCTGCTGAGCTTCACAAAGAGTCTTTATGAGCACAGAGGCCCTCCGCTCTGGCCTTCCCTTCCTTCTCTGCCCTTCCCAGCCAAGCCGTCCTGGCCTATGGGGGAGGGGGTGAGTGAGGCCCTCAAGGCTGCACACGTGGGCAGTGCCCGTGGGCAGAAGACCCAGTGCCACCCACCAGCACGTCTCCAGAGACAGAGTTGCAGGCGAGATGGTGGGCCTGAGAAAGACCTTTCAGGGCGGGAGCCGCAGCCTTGGGCTTTCCGGGCCAGGGCCTCCGGGGCCTGGGAGGGGCTGTGGGGGCACACAGCCAGGCTTGGGATGGGAACTTCAAAGGCCCCCTTCAATCCCTGGCTGTTTGCCTGCCCTCCATGCCTCCCCATGCCCTGCCTCCAGACAATGCCCAGGCCTTGAATGCCTCAGTCCCCCCCCCCCCATCTCTGCTTAAGGGCGGGGGGAGGGGGTGCTTCTTCAGAGAGTGCCCAGGAAGGAATACTTGGCCAAGTCCTGGGGAGGGGAGGCCGGAAGCTGGGGAGGACAGCCCAACCCTATAGGGCTGCCAAGTCATACTCACGGACTGGTGGGGGGGGAGTCCTTCGCCGTCCGGGAGCCGCCCGGGAGCCTCCCTGGCGTGCGCACAAAGCACGCGCGCCCGGTGACGTCACCCAGAAGTGACATCACCACGTTGGAGACGTTGCCAGGGCGATGCTCTGGCAATCGCCCCAAATGGGGCGATTGCCAGAGCGTCGCCCTGGCAACGTCTCCAACGTGGTGACATCACTTCCGGGTGACATCACTACGCTGGGGAAGTCATCCAGCCGGGACGACTTCGGGAGTGGGGTTCCCCCCGCTGGCCGAATGCCGGCCGGCGGATCGGGAACCCCTATAGCGGGGGATCCCCCGCCCCCCCGGGCTGACTTGGCAGCCCTACAACCCTACTATGGTCCACTGGGGGAATCCTCTCAGCCTTGGCTTTGAATCGCAACCCCACTGAGGAGAGTTTGATGGGGGAGACAGTCCAGGAGGGGGGGAAGAAGAGGAAGAAGAAGAATGTTATGTCCCGACCGTTAAGCTGCGCATGCGGTCGGCCAAACACGTGGCCAGGCGAAGTGTTGCATCCAGGACAATAGACCTGGAGGATCCTAGTTGGGGCCAATGGGGAAGCCCGCATCTGTAGATTGACCTATAGGATGCAGTGGCACTGTAAATAGCCAGTCACAGGTGTTGGGTGTGGGCGTGGGTGGGGTCGAGAATGGGAATATAAGCGGACCTGCGAGTCCGGCTTACCAGTCTGGTTCTGACCTCTTAATAAACTTACCATCTTCTTTCCCTTCCCCTCCCCACAACAGACACCCTGTGAGGTAGGTGGGGCTGAGATAGCTCTTTCCAGGACTGCTTATGAGAGAACAGCTCTGAAAAAACTTGTAACTGACCCAAGGTCACACCAGCAGCTTCATGTGGAGGAGTGGGGAATCAAACCCAGTTCTCTCAGGTTAGAGTCCGCGCTCCTAACCACTACATTGGTGGCTACATATGTAAAGCCCTGGCCTGGATGGCCCAGGCTAATCCAATCTCATCAGATCTCAAAAGCTCAGCAGGGTCAGCCTTGGTTAGTACTTGGATGGGAGTCAGATAAATGGCGGTTATGTTGGTAGCCATAGGCATCAACTTCAGGGGGGCGAGGGAGCTGGAGCCCCCCCCCCGAACTTTTCCAGGACGTGCTGAGCCTCCCTCGGAGACAATGGCCTGTAATGTCTCTAGCCCAGCCCCAGCCCCCCCCCCCCCGGGGGGAAATTGGGAAGTCTACGCCCTTGCCTGTAGCTGATGTTTATTAGCCAGGACATTTGCATTTAATACCTTTGGGTTTAGAAGTCACCAACATACCTCTGGTTTCTGGTTGGCAAAGTGGGCAATCTTGCCCCGTTCAAGGTTTCTCGGGGGCTCTCTGCTGATTTCCGTTGCGGACAGATCGCCCCGTAGCCATCCCCTGCCTCTGCCCAGTTTCCCCTTGGCACTGAGGGGCACGCTGCCCTTTCGGCCCTGGGGGTGCAGGGGGAGCAATGATCACAGAACGTTACCCCCACTGCACTGATCAACAGACGTCTCAAAACTGACTGGAAGCATTTGACGCAGTCGCCCGGCAACCGCAAACAACTGTCCTCTAGGAATGTTGTTCTGGATGTTTGCCCTTGTGTGGGACATTCCTGGGGGGCGGGATGACTGCGAAAACTTCTAAAAGAACCTTTTCCCTTGCTGCTCAGCAATATTAACGCCCCGCATGGCTGTTGCTGCTTCAGTGACCCTTTCCTGTAGTCTCTTCTTTCTGAAATGATTCCAGCCATTCAGGGACCACATAGAGAGAGTGAGGATGTCACGCAGGGAAAACATCGCTGAGATGAGCCCCCCAGAAGTACATTCCACGGCTTTGGATTGGCTTTCTCACAGTACAGTCCAAAGCAGAATTATGCCCTCGAAGGCCCATTGACTTCAGCAGATGCAGAAGGATGTGACTCCGCTTAGGATGGGACCATGAATCATTCTAGGAGGAGGAGGAGGAGAAGAAGAAGAGGAGGAGGAGGAGGAGGAGGAGGAGATTGGATTTATACCCTGCTCTTGACTCAGCATCTCAGAGCGGTTTACAATCTCCTTCCCCTCCCCCGCCCCACAACAGACACCCTGTGGGCAATGCTCCCTCTAAGCTGTGGAATCTTGTGAGAAAAAATTTTACTTTGTGAGCTACTGGCTAATTAAAGTTGTGCGCAAGCGATTTGGCTGCTGCATAATTTAGTTTGCTCTGGAGCCATCCTTCCTGAGCAAAGGCAAAAATGTGTGAACTGGAGGCTAAAAAACTGTGAGCTAGCTCACACTAACTCAGCTTAGAGGGAACACTGCCTGTGGGGTAGGTGGGACAGAGAGAGCTCTTTCAAGGACTGCCCATGAGAGAACAGCTCTGAGAGAACTTGTAACTGACGCAAGGGTCACCCCAGCAGCTGCATGTGGAGGAGGAGTGGGGAATCAAACCCAGTTCTCCCAGATTAGAGTCCATGCTCCTAACTACAACACCAAACAGGCCCTTGTGCGTGTGGATGGGCCATTAACTGAACATGCGCATATGGGGTATGTAGGGTGGACCTTGCTGCTGAGATCTCACTCCCCACCACAATGCCTGACTGGGCATGCAGGACTCACAGGGTAGGCGGCCAGGTCACCTGGGTGATCCAAGACAATCAGGAGCTTGAGCACTGCAGAAGGGATTGTGTTGTGAACTGGCTGTTGCTGATAGTCCCTCTGTGAGCACTTTGCCACCCAGTGTAAAAGACACAACTTGCAGCATGAGGCAGAGTGCATTCTCCCCCCACCCCCATCACCTTATTTATTTTATTTATTTACCTTGATAGAAAGAAAGATCAAGGGACCACACTGCAGCCACGGGGCAGAAGGTCTTCTTTAAACAGGCAAAAGGCTGGCTGTGCCACATGCAGAACTCCTGGGAAGGCATCCTTTTTTTAAACAAACAAACAAACCCAATTTTTATTTTATAACAAAAACTAACATCAATATGTAACAAGTTTGTCAACAATTGAGTGTTCATGTTACAACAATACAGTTTATCTTAAAGTTTTCATTCAAAATAACCAACCACTCCGTGCAAAATTTTAGTATTGCAATTTTTGAGAACTACTTATTCTCTCTAAAATATATTCAAGTTTCTCCAAAACAGAAAACCATCTACAATAAAAGGGCTGAGGACAGACTGGCAGTCTTGGGCGCTCTGCCTCCGCTTCAAAAGCGGAGGCAGAGCGGCCGTTCAGACGGCCGCATCTGCCCCGAGGAGGCGGCCCGGACGCATTGCGTCCGGCACCGCGCTCCTCCTGCAGCAGCTGAGCACCACTTCAAAGTGGTGCTCGGCTGCTGTGGCGCGCGTTCCACCTGCCGGAGCGGGTGTGAATGCGCACTGGGAGGGGGAGCCGCACGGCGTCCGCCCGCCGCAGTCTGAACGCTGCGGGCGACTTCCTTCCAGCAGTGTGCGAACGCCGCGCCGTGGGGGAAATCCCCCCCGCCTTAGTCTGCCGTGCCGCGGAGGCTACCAGTCTGTCTACCAGCCAAGGATTGTGCATTTATTGAAGGATCAGAGTTTGCTAATTTATCAGATATTTTGTCCATAACCATATGGTCCCATAATCTTGCATACCAAGAATTTGCTTTTCCAGTTTGCAGCAATTGTAGTTTTTGCTGCAGACAATAACAGAGATATAAGTCCTTTCTGACTTTTGGGTATGGGAACATCTGTCCACAGATTTAGAAGTATTGTTGCTGGTTTTGCTGGGACCTGATATCCTGTTAGAAATTCAATTTAGTTTAAGACCTGACTCCAAAATGTTTTGACTATTTCGCATTCCCACCAACAACTGTTATATGACCCCACTAAGCCACATTTCCTCCAACACTTGGGGGATATTTTGGAGTTTATACGGTGGAGTTTTAGTGGTGTTAAGTACCACCTAGTTAATAACTTGAAATTTTGTTGTTGTATATTAATACAGTTTGAGGTGGTTTCATAGGAAGACCAAATCTTTTCCCATGAGGAATCTGAAAGATCGTCACCAATATCTTGGGACCATGATGCTACATAAGAGGGTAAGTTTGATGGGTCTGGGTTTGTAGCTGGTATATCTTAGCTATCAGTTCTTTTCCTGTCCCCTCTGGGGACAATATTAGTCTTTCAAACCTTGTTGGTGGTCTTTTGAGTGTTTGCCGTAATTTTGGGGTATTGAATAAGTGTTGGACTTGTAGGTACTCGAACCATGGTAATGTGTTATCTGCCAACTCATCTAATTTTGGTTTTGTGAGAAGATTTTGCTTTTTAGTTAAATCATATAATTTTAACATGTGTGGTTGTTTCCAGGGGTGAAAACATCCAGGGGTGTGTTCGTTTTGAGCTGGAGGAAACCATGATTGTCCAAAATATGTTGAAGCTATTGAAATTTCTGGGGCCAGTTGTTTCCTCCTTAAGTTCCATACTTGGACCTGTGCTTGTACAAATGGGTGGGAGGGCAAATTGGGTGACTGTTCTGGTGTTTTGTTCCACAGTGCTATCATGTAGTTTTTAGTTTTCAAATACTGTTCTTCTAGTTTTATCCATTCTGGTGGGGAGTCTACATTCAATATTTGGGGTATTTTAGATAGTATTGTGGCTTCATAATAAGTCTTGATGTCAGGGAGCGCAAGACCGCCTAATTTGGTAGGTCTGCACAGTGTGTTGAAAATTATTCTGGGTTTGCCATAGCTCCAGATAAAAGAATTCCATTCATGTTGCCACTGTTTAAATTTGAAGTTAGGGATTGTTGGGAGGGCTCTAAATAAATACAACAACTTGGGGAAAAGAAATGATTTTATCGATGAAATTCGTTCAAACCAAGTTAGATTTTCTCAATGCGATTGTTCAAGTTGGAGCTTAATATTTTGTCTTATTGTTTGGTAATGAACTTTAAAAAGATCTTTTAAATCAGTTGGGATCTTTATCCCCAGATGTGGCCAGGATGTTGTTATCCAATGGTATGCATAGGTAGACTTTGTGATGCCTCTGTGAGGTTGATTGGATAAATTATTGTTTTTGTTTGGTTGACCTGGAGTCCTGAGAACACGGCATATTCCTGAAGTGTTCTTTCTATCAGTGGGAGTGAGAGTTGGGGTTGAGATATATATAAAACAAAATAATCAGCAAATAAACTGATTTTAAACTCTATATGATTAATTTTAATTCAATAAATTTCATCTAACTGTCTAATTCTGTTGGCTAAAGGCTCTATAGAAATTGCAAATAATAGGGGAGACAAAGGGCAACCTTGCCTTGTTCCTCTAGTGAGGGGGAAATCCGGAGATATCTCATTATTGATGGCTATATGTGCTGGGGCGATGAATATAAAGTATTTATTATTCTTTGAAAATTTTGGCCAAATTCCATTTCATTAAGAACAGAAAGTAAAAATTTGGGTTCGACTTTGTCAAACGCTTTTTCTATGTCCAATGCCATTAGACAGGTGTCTTGGTTTTTGTTTTTACTAAGATGCATTAGGCCCATTGTTTTGCGGATATTATCAGTGATACTATGAGCCGAAATAAAGCCCATTTGATTGATGTAAATATACTGTCCTATAATTTTATTTAATCTATTAGTTAAAACAGTCACAAAGATTTTATAATCACTATTTAAAAGTGATATTGGCATATAAGACTTGGGCGATAAAAGATTCTTGTCTTTTTTGTGGAGAACTATAATTCTGGCTTGTGCCCAAGTTTCTGGCATACCACCTGTTTGTAGTAAGAAATTACAGGTATCTCGTAGTGGACTTGCTAATTGCTCCATAAAATTTTTTTTAAAACTCTGCAGGGTAACCGTCCCTACCGGAGGCTTTATTAATTTTTGTTTGCTTTATAGTCTGTCTTATTTCCTGTATTGTTATTTCCTCTTCCATAAAATTACTATGGGAGGGTGTCAATTTCTGAACTAAATTGTTAATCTGTAAAAAAAATCTTCTGAGGGATTTTCTGTGCTATATAACTCCCAATAAAACTCTGAGAAAACACTCAGAATATCCTTAGTAGTTTTTTTGTAGGTTCCCTGCTCCATCCCTTATAGAATTAACATAATTTAAAGATTTATGTTTTTTAAGCTTCCAGGCTAATATTTTGAGAGACTTAGGGTGGTGATACTAATAATTTTGTTTTTTAAAAAGTAATTGCTTCTGGATTTTAGTCATTTCTAGAGCCTCCAGTTTTTTCCTTTCAATTAGGGAATTTTCTGTAAATTTTTTAGACCCTGAAATTTTATGTTTGCCTTCTAATATTTTGATTTTATTTAATAACTCTGAAATTAATTTATTCCTTTCTTTATTATAGGCTGAAGTGAGTGAAATTATTTTCCCACGCACGACTGCCTTCATTGCATCCCATACTACATTCGGCTGGACTCTACATTAAAAATTTAACTTAAAATATTCCTGGATTGTTTGTTCTATTTCTGTACATGCTCACTAATGTTTTATTTAATGACCATGATCGTGTGTTTGTCATTTTTGGCTGCTTTAATATGTGTCATTCTGTCCACGCGTGGTCAGAGAGTGTCCTTAAACCTATTTCCACTTGTGATACCCGAGGAAGGAGGGATTTAGATACTAATAAATAATCAATACGTGTAAAAATATTGTGTTGTGGGGAAAAATATGTGTAATCTTTGATTCCAGGATGATGCAGCCGCCAAATATCACAAAGATCATGGTGGTTGAATAATGTTTGAAGGATAGGAGGACGATTTTTTTTGGGGGGGGGGGGGGTTGTACTATGCCTTGGTTGGGTCTATATGACCTGTCCCAAAAGGTGCCATTAATACAATTGAGGTCACTACCAATTATTACATGTCCTTCCTGGAAATCTTGTAATTTGATTAATACTTCTTGAATATAGTTTTCTTGGTCAACATTCGGGGCATAAATTGATACTAAAGTATACTTGGTATTTATAGTAGCTTTTAAAAATAGGTAACAGCCCTGTGGGTTAATTTTTCTTACTTGGCATTGAAATAGTATGGCTTTTGAAAATAAAATACCCACTCCTCTTGATGTCCCTGAGGCATGGTACTGGGATGTGAACCATTAATAGATTTAATAGATGTATCACTTGGGTTTTTAAGGTGCGTTTCTTATAGAAACAAAACATCTGGGTGTAGTTTCACTATGGCTGAAGTTAGTTTTTTAAGTTTGATTTTGTTATTCAAATCCCTACAATTAAGTGAAATTATTTTCAAAGAATTATTCATTTAATATACAATAAGTCATGATTGATTCACTAAGATAGGTTTCATCATTCTGATACACTGAGAGCTGAGATATACCAGTCTGTCTCTTAAAGGGTCCTACAGAACTTGGTTTGGAAATAAGGGTTGGTACCTGTTGGAATGTACTATAATGCTACTGCTTAAGTGAATTAAAAGGATTGAAGCCTGATGAAAAGCATTATATTGCCATTGCTTGACATTCTGAATTGAGAGATATATAAAAGTAGTTTTTTCTATTGTTGACCATAAACTTATATTAACTATAAAACTTATAACAAAAATTTTTCTCAACATTCTAACAATAAATTGATATACTATCTAAAACTAGTACTCTTTGTAAGAGAGATGTTTATTCAAGCCTTCTCTAATTACATAGGGTTTGGTTAGGGGTCTGTATCAATTACAGTCCACTATTTCTAGATGAGGGAACATGTTTATATTCTCCCTCCCTCCCAAACTATAAGAATCATATATGCAAGAACTGTTCTCTAACCTTCATTTAACAATACTTTATTGCTTTTACATAAACTAGAGATATTACATAAAGCTTAAAGCTATATTTAAACTCAACATTTTGTTGTTCCTTCTACTTAGTTTGCTATACCTTCTAAATTTCTTAACATTGCCTTGTTTAAAATGATTTTTAAAAATGAGATTAAAAAGATCAAAACTTTGCCTTAAAGGGATTGTGTCAGAATCTGCTGATTCAGACAAAGTGTTCTATTGCGTTTCTATTGTTTGCTGCTATGATTTCTGTTGCCATGTATGCTTTTCAATTACTTGCTGCTATGATTTCTGTTGCCATGTACGGTTCTACAGCACCTGCTATGTAGTTGCCCTCCCTACCCTTTGAACCCTCACTTTGGCCAGTATGTATATAATCTATATGACTCCAGGTTCATGACCCTGACCAGCTCTGGTTTGTGTAACTGTCAGCCCGGGAGGATGACAACTTCAAAGGATGGGAACAATGGGCCTCTCACACTCCTGCCTCCGCATTCCATTCAGCCCGGCTGGGACAGCAAGGGAGGATAGGTCCCATCTCTTATCAACGTGCGAAAGCCTTGAGGCCAACGATTGTTATGTGAACTGGTAACATCTAAGGGGTCTGGTTTGGGAAGGGAAATTTACAACTTAACACCTCACTTTCTTTCCTGTGGGAAGCAAACGGCCAGAGACCCTTTTTATCCGCCGTTTTTCCCCTTTAGTGATTGGCTACCTATGGGTAATTCAAACTGTTCTGAAAGGTATAATAGACCTGCTTCTGTCATATGCGTTATCTCTGACAATAATCCGAGAACCTGTACTAATGTAGAGATTGGGAATAAAGAACTGTGTTTCATCAACAAAGGTCTGATCCTTGACTACTTTGAGCAGAAGTCTCACAGATTGTCAGAGATCTGTGACTGGGACTTGGCCGTTCCTGACCATGTCGGACGACAGTACTCTTCCCATCCCTACTCAAGAAGACCCGCCGGCCACCCCTGGGGATCAGGGTGCCGGTGGTGGAGGCGGCGGAGGGGAGCCCGAAGTGCCAGTGACTACGATTCAAGGGGCTCACTACATCCCGTGCCCACCTCCTCTTCAGAGCGTGACCCCGAGGTACTCATGGAGCAATTTCGGTCGCGGGACCGTAGACTCCTGGGTGCACGACCGGAAAGGGGCACGGGTTTCGTTCCAGGGGGATCACCTCGACCGCAGGAAGCCGAGTTTCCTGGGAGACGAGCGCGAGACGACCTATGGCGGAGAATCGCGTCCCCTGTCCCTGGAAGGAGAGAGAATGGGGCCATACGGGCCCGATCCCTACGGGGAAGACCAGACTCAAGCCCTCGACCGGATGATGGGAGATTTGCAGTTCCAGCTTACCACTGAGTTGCGCGAGCTAGCCCTCGATCTCCAGTATCAGTTCCGGGACGCCCTCACAGCTATGCAAGCAGCTCAGCCAGCCCCGGCCGGGGTGGGACCTCCCGCGGGGGGAGTCCAGCAACAGGTGGTACCACCCGGAGGAGTCCCCGCACAAGTGCCGCTGCAAGTGCCGCCGCAAGTGCTGCCGCAGGTCCCTCCACCCATTCCCCGCCAGGTGCCCGCACCCCTACCTGCGCTGGCCCCCGTGCCGGCCAGGCCGATAGTTCGCCCGGCCCCCGGGGATCCGTTGATGGCTACTTTTGATGGGGACCCCGAGAAGTTGCGGTTCTTCCTGCTAGAGATCGAGCGGTTCCTAGACACCTGGGGGCATCTCTACCCTACCAAGAGGGTCCGGATTGGTTACATTGGGTCCAAGCTGAGGGACACCGCCAGCGATTGGTACGTGAGCCTGCACAATGCCCCCGGGCCTGAGCTGCTCTCGCTGAACAACTTCATGTGGGCCCTCCGCCACCACTACGAGGACCCCTTGGGAGAAGAAAAAGCCCGGAACCAACTGCGGAGGCTGACCCAAGGGCGGTCCTCGGTGAGGGACTACACCGATAAGTTCTGGCGCATCGCGGCCAAGATTCACGGTTGGACCCAAGACCTGTTCATTGAAAAATACTGAGAGGGCTTGAGCTACGAGGTGTATGAGGCGGTGTTGTGGGGGGGAAGACCCGGATCGTTGGCCGCCTGGATGAGAGCGGCCGCGGACGTGGAAGAACACTTCACCCTCATCAAGATGGGCAGTTCAGCGATGGCTCAAGCTAAAGCGGCGCAAAAGGCGAAACCCAAGCCCAACCTGCAAGAGATTCGGGATGCCCGCTTCAAGCAGGGGCTCTGCATGCGATGCGGAGAGAGTGGCCACTTCGCCTCGGCGTGCCCAAAGGGAGGGGGAAAAGCTCCGAAGACCTCCAGCCCGGTGACCGGGAGCACCCCCAGCAGAGGGAAGACCTCGTTCAAACCCCGGGCTCTGCAGCTGGAAGGGGCAGCAAGTGAGCAGGGAGAGCTGGAGCTGACGGAAGCGCAGATGTCGGGAAACTCCAATGGCCTGCAGTGAGCGGCGCAGAACTGCAGGTCCCCATCCACGATGCGCCATCTCCGGTGAGCATCCCTGGCCCTTTATTGTATATGGTAGTGACTGTAATAACCCCTGGGACTGGGACCCATGTCCGGGTCCGAGCCCTAATTGACTCTGGGTGCGCCCGGGACTTGATTAGCCCTTTAGTAGTTGAGGGGCTGGGACCCAAGGTCGCCCCGTTGGGGGAGCCACTCACTTTCACGCAAATGGACAGTTCGGAAATGAAAGAGGCGTGCGTGGCAGAGACCGAGAGACTAATTGTGGGGACGGGGGAACATTGGGAGAAGAGAGCGTTCGTCATCACCCCCAACACCCAATTCCCCATGGTGTTGGGGAGCCCCTGGTTGAGCTCCCATGACCCCTATATCAAATGGAGCGAGGGGAAGATCTCCTGGGTGGACACCAAGTGCCAAGACCACAAATGGGACCCGGGGTGGGGGCCAGGACTTCCGGTGCCTCTCCGGGCGGCGGCACTCACGCTGGTGCCCGCGGCTGTCCCCCGGGAATATCGAGACTTAATGGGAGTGTTCAGTGAGACCGAAGCGGACGAACTCCCCCCCCACAGGCTGTCGGATTGTGCCATAGAGCTGATCCCGGGCGAGAAGCTGCCAAAAGGGAAACTTTACTCCATGAGCCCTCCGGAGCGGGAGGAGCTAAGAAAATTCTTAGACAAGAATTTGGAGCGTGGCTTCATCCGCCCTGCTAAGTCCCCCTTCGCGGCCCCCATTCTGTTCCGGAAAAAGAAAGACGGGGGGCTGCGCTTGTGCACGGACTACCGAGGGCTAAATGCAGTGTCTGCCTCCAACGCCTACCCCCTCCCCCTTATTAAAGACTTGCTAGCGGAGGCGGCCAAGGGAAAAGTGTTCACTAAGTTGGATCTCCGGGATGCATATTTTCGGGTGCGCATCAGGGAGGGGGATGAGTTCAAGACTGCATTTAATACACCGTTGGGACAGTTCGAATACCTGGTGATGCCGTTCGGTTTGAGTGGCACGCCCGGGGTCTTTATGAGCTTAATAAATGAAGTGTTGCACAAGCATTTATTCAAGGGGGTGTTATGTTACTTAGATGATATCTTGATCTACTCCGCTGATAAGAAAGAACATGTGCAGTTGGTCCGAGAAGTGCTCTCAACCCTGCTGAAAAATCAGTTGTATGCGAAATTGTCTAAATGTGAGTTCCATCGGGACTCCGTGGATTTCCTAGGGTACCACATTTCTCAGAAGGGACTGGAGATGGACCCTGCCAAGGTAGAGGCAGTGGTTCAGTGGGAAGCCCCCCGAACGAGGAAACAACTCCAAAGCCTGTTGGGATTTTGTAACTTTTACCGCACCTTCATAAAAGACTTTGCCACAGTCACCCTCCCGTTAACTGAGTTGCTAAAAACCAAGGGGAGGAGCCCAGAAGCGGGGAAGCAGGGGGAGAGAATAGCCTGGACTGGAGAGTGCCAGAGGGCGTTCGAGACTCTTAAGGCTCTTTCACCTCGGAGCCCATCCTGGCTCACCCCGATGAGACCAAGGAATTTGTAGTTCATGTAGACGCTTCGGATGTGGCCATGGGGGGGGGGCCATCCTACAAGAAGGGCTGGATGGGAAGCTGCACCCTCTCGCTTACATCTCGAAAAAATTTAACGAGACAGAAAGGAATTGGTCAGTTTGGGACAAAGAAGCCGCCGCCATCCGACTGGCCCTCATCACTTGGCGGCATTGGTTGGAGGGAGCGCAAACCCCTTTTGAAATTTGGACAGATCACAAAAATCTAGAGGCGCTGCGCACACAGAGATCCCTGAATGCAAAGCAGCTCCGATGGGCGGATTTTTTCTCAAAATTCAATTTTGTGCTTAAACACTTCCCCGGGAGGGCCAACTCGTTAGCAGACGCACTCTCCCAATTGCCCCAGCACGAAAGTTTAAAAGAGGAGGTGTTCGACTCCATGTTGTCAGAATCTGCTAATTCAGACATTATATTAATCATGCCTGTACCTTATAAGTAGCTCTATGTTTAGTTTTGTGCTTGTAACTGTTATGTATTACTGTTCTACTGCTTGACCAGACCGGGAGATTATAACAAGTGAAGCGGGAGGGTGACATCAGTAAAGTATGTGAACAAGGAGGCCTCTCACATCCCTGCCTCCGCATTCCAGCTGCCCCGGCTGAGACTTCAAGGGAGGATACCTCTCATCTCTTATCACATGCAAAAGCCTTGAGGCCATTGATTGTTATGTGAACTGGTAACATCTGAGGGGTCTGGTTTGGGAAAGGAAATTTACAGCTTGACACCTCACTCTTTTTCCTGTGAGAACCAAACGGCCAGAACACCTCTTTGCCCGCCAATTTTCCCCTATAGTGACTGGCTACCTATGGGTAATTCAAACTCCTTGGAATGGTATAATAGACCTGCTTGTATTATCTGTCTCATCTCTGACAATAATCCGAGACGCTGTACCAATGTAGAGATTGGAAATAAAGAACTGTGGTTAACCAACCAAGATCTGATCCTTGACTACTTTGAGCAGAACTCTCACAGATTGTCAGAGATCTGTGACTGGGACTTAGCCGTTCCTGACCATGTCAGACGACGACACGGTCCTCACCCCTACTACCCCCGAAGATACCCCCACCACTCCGGCGGACCAGGGGAACGGTGGTGGAGGTGGCGGAGGGGAGCCCGAAGTGCCGGTGACTACGATTCAGGGGGCTCACTACATCCCGCGCCTACCTCCTCTTCAGAGCGGGACCCCCAAGTATGCCTGGAGCCAGTTCGGTCGTGGGACCGTGGATCCTTGGGTGCACGACCGGAAAGGGGCACGGGTTTCGTTCCCTGGCGATCCACTCGATCGAGGGAGGCCGAGCTACCTGGGAGAAGACTGCGAGCCGATCTACGGAGGAGATCCGCGTCGCCAGCCCATGGAAGGAGAGAGAACCGGCCCGTATGGGCCCGATCCGTATCGGGGAGACCAGATGCCACATCTAGACCGGATGATGGGAGATTTACGGCTCCAACTCACCGCAGAACTACGAGAATTGGCCCTCGATCTCCAGTACCAATTTTGAGACGCTATGAGGGTCATGCAAGAGGCTCTTCCAGCCCCCGCGACGGGAGTTCAGCAGCCGCCGGTGGTTCCCGGAGGAGTCCCAGCTCAGCCACAGGTGCCCGTGCAGCCGAGGCCGCGGGCACAGCCGGCCCCACCAGTCATCCCTCCGCAGGTGCCAGGTCCCGCCCCAGCGCCGGCCCCGGTGCCGGCAGGGCCGATCGCTCACCCGGCCCCCTCCGACCCTCTGACGGCTACTTTCGATGGGGACCCCGAGAAGCTGCGTTTCTTCCTGTTGGAGATCGAGCGGTTCCTGGACAGCTGGGGCCACCTCTACCCCACAGAGAGGGAGCGGATTGGCTACATCGGATCCAAGCTGAAAGACACCGCCAGCGATTGGTATGTGAGCCTGCACGATGCCCCCGGTCCTGAGTTACGCTCGTTGAACAACTTCATGTGGGCCCTCCGACACCAATACGAAGACCCTTTGGGAGAAGAAAAGGCTCGGAACCAACTACGGAAGCTGTTCCAGGGGAGCTTCCGGAAGCTGTTCCAGGGTAGTCCAGCGATAAGTTCCGGCGCATCGCGGCCAAGATTCATGGTTGGCCCGAGGAACTTTTCATGGAAAAGTACCGAGAAGGTCTCAACCCGGAAATCTACGAAACCGTTCTACTGGGGGGCCGCCCGGGGACGTTGGCCACCTGGATGCGGGCGGCGACAGACGTGGAGGAGCGATTCACCCTCATTAAGATGGGAACATCGGCTACAGCGGCCAGCAAAGTAGTGCCGAGAGCGAAGCCGAAGCCCAGTGTGCAAGACATCCGAGATGCCCGGTTTCGACAAGGGTTGTGCATGAAATGCGGGGAGAGTGGCCACTTCGCCTCAGCATGCCCAAGAGGGGGAGGAAAGGGGCCGAAGACCTCGACACCCGTGGCGGGGAGCACCCCTAGCAGAGGGAAGACCCCGCTCAAGCCCCGGGCGCTGCAACTGGAAGGAGCCACGAGCGAACAAGGGGAGCTGGAGCTGATGGAAACGCAGATGTCGGGAAACTCCAACGGCCTGCAGTGAGCGGCGCAGAACTGCAGGTCCCACGCCAAGATGTGCCATCTCCGGTGAGCATCCCTGGCCCCCTGTTATATATGGTAGTGACAGTAATGACCCCGGGATCGGGCACGCACATGAGAGTCCGTGCCCTAATTGACTCTGGGTGTGCTCGGGACTTGATTAGCCCTTTGGTGGTGGAAGGGTTGGGACCAAAAGTCACCCCGCTGGCTGAGCCCCTAAAATTCACCCAAATGGATGGGTCGGAAATGAAAGAAGAGTGCGTGGCTGAAACCGAGGGCCTGATTTTGGGAACCGGGGAGCATTGGGAGAAGCGAGCTTTTGTCATCACCCCAAACGCCCAATTCCCCATGGTGCTAGGAAGCCCCTGGCTGAGTTCGCACGACCCTTACATCAAGTGGAGTGAAGGGAAAATCTCCTGGGTGGATGACCGGTGCCTGACGCACAGATGGGACTCGGAGTGGGGTCCAGGACCGCCAAACTCTCCCCCCCGACCCGCCGCCCTCGCCCTCGCCCCCTCCCCGGTACCCAGAGAGTATAGAGACTTGATGGAGGTTTTCAGTGAGACCGAGGCGGATGAGCTACCCCCCCACAGACTGTCGGACTGTGCCATAGAGCTGCTCCCGGGCAAGAAACTCCCCAAGGGAAAGCTTTACTCCAAGAGCCCCTTAGAGCGGGAGGAGCTACGCAAGTTTCTAGACAAAAATTTGGAGCGCGGCTTCATCCGCCCAGCGAAGTCCCCTTTTGCCGCCCCCGTTTTGTTCCGGAAGAAGAAAGACAGGGGTCTGCGCCTGTGCACGGACTACCGGGGACTGAATGCTGTTTCCACTTCTAACGCCTACCCCCTCCCGTTAATAAAAGACTTATTGACCGAAGCGGCCAAGGGAAAAATATTCACCAAGCTAGATCTCCGGGATGCTTACTTCCGGGTGCGCATAAGGGAGGGGGATGAGTTCAAGACTGCATTCAACACTCCATTGGGACAGTTTGAATACCTGGTGATGCCGTTCGGCTTAAGTGGCGCTCCTGGGGTCTTTATGAGTTTGATAAACGAAGTGTTGCACAAGCATCTGTTCAAGGGGGTGTTATGTTACATAGATTATATCTTGATTTACTCTACTGATAAGAGAGAGCATGTGAAACTAGTTCGAGAGGTCCTTTCCACCTTGCTGAAAAACCAACTGTATGTTAAGTTGTCGAAGTGCGAATTCCACCGTGAATCAGTCGACTTCTTAGGGTATCGCATTTCTCAGAGGGGGTTGGAAATGGACCCAGCAAAAGTGGAAGCGGTAGTCCAGTGGGAAGCTCCGCGAACAAGAAAACAATTACAGAGTCTATTAGGATTTTGCAACTTTTATCGAACTTTCATAAAAGACTTTGCGACAGTTACCCTCCCCCTAACGGACTTACTGAAAACCAAGGGGAGGGGGACGGAGGCCGGGAAGCCGGGAGAGAGGATTGCCTGGAATGGGGAGTGCAAAAGGGCGTTCGAGACATTAAAAACCCTTTTTACTTCTGAGCCCATCTTAGCCCATCCAGACGAAACCAAAGAGTTCATAATCCATGTAGATGCTTCCGATGTGGCCTTGGGGGGGGCCGTTCTACAACAAGGGCCGGATGGGAAGCTACACCCCCTAGCTTACATCTCAAAAAAGTTTAACGACACGGAAAGAAATTGGTCAGTGTGGGACAAGGAAGCCGCGGCTATCCGGCTAGCGCTCACTACGTGGCGACATTGGCTAGAGGGGGCGCAAACCCCGTTTGAGATCTGGACTGATCATAAAAACCTAGAAGCGCTGCGCACGCAGAGATCACTAAATGCGAAGCAACTGCGGTGGGCTGACTTCTTTTCAAAGTTTAATTTTGTGTTAAAACACTTCCCCGGAAAGGCCAACTCCTTAGCTGACGCACTCTCCAGGTTGCCTCAACACGAGAGTGTGAAAGAAGAGGTGTTCGACTCCATGTTCTCCCCCCAGCAGCTGGGAGGGGCAGTCGTTACTAGAAGCCAGCACAAGCGAACCCAGATGGACACTGAGGCGTGCGATTGGGGGGGGATTATGCTACCGAGGAAGTCGAAGAACTGGAAGCACTAGCTGAATGTTCAAGGAGGGAAAACCAGTGTTGGTACCATGGGGACAAATTGGTGGTGCCCCAAAACAAGCGTAAGGATGTGCTACTAGCGTGACACTCTTCCAAACTAGCGGCGCATTTTGGGTTTCTAAAGACGCTTAACTTAATTCAACGTCAGTTTTGGTGGCCGCGCATGCGCCGGGATGTTTCCGATTTCGTCTCGGCCTGCCAGACTTGCTTAATGTGCAAAAAAAGGGGGGGAAAGGTTCCGGGACTTTTGCATCCTTTGCCTACCCCTTCTCGCCCTTGGGAGGCGATAGCTATGGATTTTATTACTAATCTGCCACCCTCGAAAGGGAAGACGGTCATTTGGGTGGTGGTGGACACGTTTTCGAAGCAAGCCCATTTCACCCCTTTCAAGCAATTGCCCACGGCCAAGGGGATGGCTAAAGCTTTCTTCAACCAGGTGATAAAATTACACGCTTTTCCTAAGAGGGTGGTATCCGACAGGGGCAGTCAATTCGTTGCCAACTTCTGGTGGGAGCTCCTAAAAATGATGGACATAGAATCCGCACTAAGCTCGGGTTACCACCCAGAAACCAATGGACAGTCCGAGCGAACTAATCAAATCCTGGAACAGTTTTTAAGGTGCTACACCAACTACCATCAAGACAATTGGGTGGATTTATTGCCATTTGCGGAATATAGCTATAACAATGCTGTGCATTCTTCCACGGGTGTCTCCCCCTTCATGGCCGTGGGAGGCTTTGAAGGAAAACCGTTGCCCACCATTGAGAATGTGCCCAATGCCCCCCCCCCACAGATTTTAAGAGTTGGTGGACAACATTGCAAGATTCATGGCCATTAATAGCCAAGGCACTGGACCAAGCGAAAGAGGACTACAAGAAATATGCGGATCGGGGCCGAGCAGCAGGCTGGGACCTCCAGCCTGGGGACTCTGTCTATCTCTCCACTAAAAATATACATGGCTTACAACCCAGTAGAAAACTGGGATGGAAATATGTAGGGCCCTACAAAGTGTTGCGAAAAATTTCAGATGTGTCTTTTGAATTGGAGTTGCCTAAATCACTGAGTTCTGTGCATCCTGTTTTTCATTTCAGCTTGCTGAAGAAAGATCCTGGGCCGAATGCATGGCATCCAGTTCCTCCAGCTCCTCCTCCACTGATGAAGGAGGGGGCCCCTCATTTCGAGATAACTGAGATTCTAGATTCTAAAATGCGTAGAGGCCGACTGTATTATTTAGTTAGATGGCTTGATTTTGGTCCTGAACACAATGAATGGATTCGCTCTGAAAATGTGCATGCTCCTAAACTAGTTAGAATTTTCCATAAAATGTTTCCTGATAAAGCCAGGTGAAGTTAATTATGAGGAGGCCAGTGTGTCAGAATCTGCTAATTCAGACATTATATTAATCATGCCTGTACCTTATAAGTAGCTCTATGTTTAGTTTTGTGCTTGTAACTGTTATGTATTACTGTTCTACTGCTTGACCAGACCGGGAGATTATAACAAGTGAAGCGGGAGGGTGACATCAGTAAAGTATGTGAACAAGGAGGCCTCTCACATCCCTGCCTCCGCATTCCAGCTGCCCCGGCTGAGACTTCAAGGGAGGATACCTCTCATCTCTTATCACATGCAAAAGCCTTGAGGCCATTGATTGTTATGTGAACTGGTAACATCTGAGGGGTCTGGTTTGGGAAAGGAAATTTACAGCTTGACACCTCACTCTTTTTCCTGTGAGAACCAAACGGCCAGAACACCTCTTTGCCCGCCAATTTTCCCCTATAGTGATTGGCTACCTATGGGTAATTCAAACTCCTTGGAATGGTATAATAGACCTGCTTGTATTATCTGTCTCATCTCTGACAATAATCCGAGACGCTGTACCAATGTAGAGATTGGAAATAAAGAACTGTGGTTAACCAACCAAGATCTGATCCTTGACTACTTTGAGCAGAACTCTCACACATGTTCTCCCCCCAGCAGCTGGGAGGTGCGGTGACCACCAGGAGTCAGAGTAAGCAGGCGACGGTAGAGCTGGGGAAAAGCGATTGGGGGGGGGGGATTATTCCCCAGAAGAGGTCGAAGAACTAGAGGCCTTAGGAGACTGCTCCCTCTGGGAAAATAAATGCTGGTACCACGGGGATAAACTGGTGGTACCCCAAAGCAGAAGGAAGGACATATTGCTGACATGCCATTCCTCCAATTTAGCAGGGCATTTTGGATTTTTAAAGACGCTTAACTTAATTCAAAGACAGTTCTGGTGGCCGCGCATGCGCAAGGATGTTTCGGACTTTGTAAGTGCCTGCCAGACCTGTTTGATGTGCAAAAGAAGGGGGGGGGAAGTCCCGG
This sequence comes from Lepidodactylus listeri, assembly GCA_029233225.1. Lineage (NCBI taxonomy): Eukaryota > Metazoa > Chordata > Lepidosauria > Squamata > Gekkonidae > Lepidodactylus > Lepidodactylus listeri. Next base: position 3,033,169 of record JARCFY010000021.1, on the reverse strand, counting down.
GACTATTGCACCCACTGCCCACCCCGTCTCGCCCCTGGGAAGCGATAGCTATGGATTTCATCACCAACCTGCCACCCTCGAAGGGAAAGACTGTAATTTGGGTGGTGGTAGACATGTTTTCGAAGCAAGCCCACTTTACTCCCTTCAAGCAGCTGCCTACGGCAAAGGGAATGGCTAAAGCTTTCTTCAACCATGTGATAAAGCTGCATGCTTTCCCCAAACGTGTGGTATCCGATAGGGGCAGTCAGTTCGTTGCCAACTTCTGGCGGGAGCTTTTGAAACTAATGGACATTGAACCAGCCCTGAGTTCAGGGTACCATCCAGAGACCGATGGACAATCCGAACGAACTAATCAAATTCTGGAGCAGTTTTTAAGGTGTTACACTAACTATCATCAGGATAACTGGGTGGAATTATTACCGTTCGCTGAGTATAGCTATAACAATGCTGTGCATTCCTCTACTGGCGTTTCGCCATTCATGGCAGTAGGAGGCTTTGAAGGAAAACCTCTGCCCACAGTAGAAGATGCAGCAAACACCCCCCCCCCCCCACAGACTTTAAGCGATGGTGGGCAGCCTTGCAAGAATCATGGCCCCTGATAGCCAAGACATTAGACCAAGCAAAAGAAGACTACAAGAAATATGCGGACCGGGGCAGAGCAGAGGGCTGGGACCTTCAGCCCGGGGACTCAGTTTACCTATCCACAAAAAATATTCATGGCTTGCAACCCAGTAGAAAGCTGGGGTGGAAATTTGTGGGCCCTTACAAGGTGTTGCGTAAAATCTCTGATGTGTCTTTTGAACTGGAGTTGCCCAAATCACTGAGTTCTGTGCATCCTGTTTTTCATTTCAGCTTGCTGAAGAAGGATCCTGGGCCGAATGCATGGCATCCAATTCCTCCGACTCCTCCTCCACTGATGAAGGGGGAGGCACCCCATTTTGAAATTTCGGAAATCCTTGATTCAAAACTACGCAGGGGCCAAGTGTATTATTTAGTTAGATGGCTTGACTTTGGCCCAGAACATAATGAGTGGGTTCGCTCTGAAAATGTGCATGCTCCTAAATTAGTTAAAGCTTTTCATAAAAGGTTCCCGGACAAACCCGGGTAGATTTATTTTCGAGGTGGCAGTGTGTCAGAATCTGCTGATTCAGACAAAGTGTTCTATTGCGTTTCTATTGCTTGCTGCTATGCTTTCTGTTGCCATGTATGCTTTTCAATTACTTGCTGCTATGATTTCTGTTGCCATGTACGGTTCTACAGCACCTGCTATGTAGTTGCCCTCCCTACCCTTTGAACCCTCACTTTGGCCAGTATGTATGTAATCTATATGACTCCAGGTTTATGACCCTGACCAGCTCTGATTTGTGTAACTGTCAGCCCGGGAGGATGACAACTTCAAAGGATGGGAACAATGGGCCTCTCACACTCCTGCCTCCGCATTCCATTCAGCCCGGCTGGGACAGCAAGGGAGGATAGGTCCCATCTCTTATCAACGTGCGAAAGCCTTGAGGCCAACGATTGTTATGTGAACTGGTAACATCTAAGGGGTCTGGTTTGGGAAGGGAAATTTACAACTTAACACCTAACTTTCTTTCCTGTGGGAAGCAAATGGCCAGAGACCCTTTTTACCCGCCGTTTTTCCCCTTTAGTGATTGGCTACCTATGGGTAATTCAAACTGTTCTGAAAGGTATAATAAACCTGCTTCTGTCATATGCGTTATCTCTGACAATAATCCGAGAACCTGTACTAATGTAGAGATTGGGAATAAAGAACTGTGTTTCATCAACAAAGATCTGATCCTTGACTACTTTGAGCAGAAGTCTCACAGATTGAAGCATATTTTCAATACTCCTATATATATTATATTATCACTACTTATAAATGCTGTACTTTAACAGTGATTAAATTAGTTTTAAAATGATTTATAATGGTTACATCACCTGCAAAAATATTTTCAACATAATTCTAAGCCAAACTTGTAAAGAAAAACATTTTATAACTAAAATTTAACGTGGTTACTTCACCTTAATAAATATACCAGCTACTACATTTTACCAGTACCTTAACTTAAAATAACTTATAATAGTTACATCACCTTCAAAAATTTCCACTATTTTAACTAAAATTAATAAAACATTATACTTAAAAGATTACTTGACCTTGTAATCTACTATAGCTTAGCTAAATTCTCATTATTATTAATTAAAAATTATACTGGTTACTTTACCTTATAAATTTCCCCTTTCAATTATTTATAAACAGTAAAATTAAATTAAACTATTCCTAATTATAACATTATAATCATATATATATACTAACAAAAACAGTTTCACTGTTCTTAGTTATATCATTCCAGTTATATTGAATAAGCAAAATATTCAATACAAAATATACAGATTTTCAAAAACTATTTAAATCCTGTACTTGATACTAAGCTCAAGTTATAAATGAGAAAAAAAGTTAAACATAAATTCAATAGATCACAATCAGAGCTTAAAGCCTGAGTGCTCGTTCAGTAGCACGTAACCTATACAGGCTCCAGCAAAATAAAGTTACTGTACTCTATTTCTTCTGATCATGGAGGGGCTTGTTGATTGGTTCTCTGCCATCGTGGAGCATTTTTTCATGTGTTGGTTTCAGGGTCTTCTACTGGAGCAGGTTCAGGGCCGTCGTGTGGTATTTCGAACATTGAAAGCAGTTTGTAGACAGTCTTTAGGTCATTGGTGTAGAGGCAATATCCTTGATGATTTACCATGAGATTGCGGGGGGAAAGCCATCGGTAGCGGACTTTGTGTTCCATTAGTTTAGATGTTATCGGTTTGAGATCCTTTCGGTGTTGCAGTGTTTCTGGAGAGAGATCCAACAGGACTTGGACACGAGAATTTTGAAAAGTAAGTCCGTTTCCCTCTCTGGCTTTTTAAAGGATCATATCTCTCAGGCTACTATCTGTAAATGTTGCAACAATGTCCCTGGGAAACTTTTAGTTTCTTGCCATCTTTGGGCCCGTGCAAAAAGCTTTAACTAACAGGGGGACTCCATTGTCCTCTAGCTTTAGCGTTTTCACTAGTCAGTTCACTATAAAAGTCTTAATTTCGGTCTCTCCCTCCATGGACTCCGGGATCCCCCTGTATTTCAAATTTCACTCTTTTAATTTATTTTCAATTGACATTATTTTATTTCTAGACCAACCTTCTGAGGCTGGTAGGTGTATGATGTCTTCCTGGGCCGTGGTTGCCGCTTCCAATGCAGACTCCGCTGCCCTTGATACTTCAGCCAGGGTTTCTGTGATCACTTTGAGTTCGTTTGATAAGGGTTTAATAGCAGAGTTTATTTTGCTAGCTATGTTGTCTTCTAATTGTTGGATCATCATTCAAAATTCACGGTGGGAAAGCACCATTCCTTCATCGTTGTAGTGAAATCAGCAAGCATGTTTATTAGCGGGTCAGATGAAGCATAACAACCCAGGCTCAGGGCCCTCTTTTATTCCGGCCAGAGCCACACCTCTGGCCTCGCCCAATTGTCCCAATAGGACCTTAAGGTTGTGGTTACCGATCATAGGTTCCCTAGAGGATCCTAGGTGCTAGATTGGTGGCAAGTTACGATCCGGCCAGCTATTGTCCTTCCTGATCCAAGCTCAGGTCGCTGGCCTGGCCATGTGCATTTGGCCACATGGCTGTCACCATTACAGTGAGCACATGGCTACCACCGTTACATACATTACACTCCTCCCCCCATGGTCCAAACTCCCCCCCTAGGTAACATAGTATTTTAGGTAGGTGGGACAGTGTCGCTCTCGCCCTGAGCATTGGGGGGTAGTTGCTCGAGGAGCCTGCTCCTGCTCGGGTGCTGCTGGCTCTGGTACTGATCTGTGGGGGGTCTTCCTCGGGAGATGGAGGGGGTGCTGCTGGATGAGGTTCAGCTGCTGGGGAAGACCTGTGGAGTTTGGCTGGGTCTGTGTCTGGGCTGGTTTCCTGGAGCAGCACCAGGTCTGGAACATCAGCCTTGCAGTCCCCAGGAGCGGTGGGAGGGTAAGCCGGGAGACATCTGCATAGCTGGTTGATGTGCCGCCGCCACTTGACCCTCCTCCCTGGAGACCTCATAGGAGAGTGGCCCCATCGTGTGGATGATGCGCCCCGGAAGCCATGCGGGCCCTTTCGCATGTAGATGGGGTCTTCTGGGGAAAACCCCATAGCGCCTTGGGGACATTGGGTTCCGTGCTGTGTTCTGGAGCACGGTCTGGGTGGAAGCAATTGAGCAGGGTGCCGAGACGCTGTCCCATCAGTACCTCTGCAGGGCTGCATCTCATAACAGAGTGTGGCATTGCTTGCTGGCCAAAGAGGAAAGTGGCCAGCTTAAACTCCCAGTCGCCATGGTCCATGCGCCTCAGGGCCTCCTTGGTCATCCGGACCATGCATTTAGCTTGCCCATTGGTTACTGGGTGGAATGGCGCATATCAGACGTGTTGGAGGCCGGGGGAGTGCTGGAACTCTGTGGACATAAATGCTGTGCCATTGTCAGTCACTAAAGTGTCCGGCAGACCACGCATGCTGAATATGCGCCACATGGCTCTGATGGCTGCGTTAGAACAGGTGGCTCATACAGGCACCACCTTGAGCCATTTGCTGTAGCTGTCCACCAGAATAAAAAACAGCTGTCCCTGGACCGGCCCCATGAAGTCGAGATGGAGCCAGGACCAAGGCTTGTGTGCTGATTCCCATGGCCGTATGGGGGCATGGGGAGGATCAGGCTGAGACTCCTGGCACTTCATGCAGCAGCGAACCTGGTCCTCGATGTCCTTGTCCAGGCCCAGCCACCACACATAACTGCGAGCCAGTGCCTTCATCCGGACGATTCCCGGATGAGCCTCGTGAAGGGCTGCCAGCACCCAGTTGCGGAGTGGTTCAGGAATCACCACTCGCATTCTCCAAAGTATGCACCCCTTGTGGGTGGATAATTCATTGCGCCCAGCCGAGTAAGCCGCAAACTCTGGCCCAGGCCGACTGGGCCACCCCCTTCCCACCCAGTCCGAGACCTGGGAGAGGGTGCGATCCCGTGCAGTGCTCTGGGCAATGTCAGCTACCTGTACAAGGCACTCTGGCAGGTCTTCAAGGAGGGCGATGTGGTAAGCAGAAGCCGGAACCGGGTCACAGAATGGCAGATGCAGGTGGCTGAGAGCGTCGATGTGGCCCATGGCCTTGCCGAGGTGATGGACCAGTGTGTACTGGTACCCCATGAGGAAAATCAACCACTGCAACACCCGGGGAGACAGCATCTGTGGCGTTTGGCAGTCAGAAGCCAGGAGGCCCAGAAGCAGCTTACGGTCAGTTGCAATGATGAAAGCCCGACTGTATAGGTAGTCATGGAATTTTTTTACTCCCGCCACTATGGCCAGGGCTTCCTTGTCTATCTGTGCATAGTTGCGCTCTGCAGGTGACAAAGTCCACGAGTAGTATGCCACCAGCACCTCCTGCCCGTCGGGCAGCCAGTGGCCCAAAACAGCCCCCACCCCATAGGGAGAGGTGTCGCATGTCAGGATGACCGGAAGGGACTCATCAAAGTGGGCCAGGACCACGTTAGAAACTAGCAAGTCCTTGACAGCCTGGAACGCCGCAGTGTGACATGACCCCCAGGCCCATTTTGTGCCCTTGTCCAAGAGCCTGTGAAGGGGCTCAGCTACTGCCACCTTGTGAGGGAGGAAGGCGTGGTAAAAATTTAGGAGTCCCAAGAATGCTTGGAGCTCCACCTTAGAGGTGGGGATGGGGGCCTCGGTGATCACCTTCACCTTGTCCGGCGTCGGGTGGATGCTGTGAGAATCCACCGTGAATCCCAGGAACGTGAAAGAGGGGACACCCAGGATGCATTTCTCCTTTTTGACCTTCAGGCCGGCATCCTGGAAGTGCTGGAGGACCGTCCACAGCTGGGTTTTAAAGGTCGGGACGTCTGGAGCCACAATCAGGACGTCATCAAAGAATGGCTGGACACCTGAAATATCTTTGAGAATGCCATCCATTAATTGCTGGAACAACCCTGACTCCGAACTGGAGGCGCTTCACCCGGAAGGCCTCCCTGTGGATAGCAATGGTTTGTGCCTCTGCCGTGGCATCATCCATGGGGAGTTGCTGGTAGGCCTGGGCCAGATCCAGCTTACCGAATACCTTGCCCCCACCAGGGAGGTGAGAACATGGCTGATGATGGGCACCGGGTAGGAGTGGTCCTGAAGTGCCAGATTCAGCATACATTTGTAATCTGCACAAATGCGAATCTTCCCATTTGCCTTCATGCGGGTGACTATGGGGGTTTCCCACTTGGCATGGGGGTCTGGCTCCAGAACCCCCTGGGCCACGAGCTTGTTCAATTCGGCCTCAGTCTTGGGCTGGACTGCAAGGGGAGGTCGCCGGGCAGCTATGTGGATGAGTTGCACAGCCGGATCGAGGTCCAGTGAAACCGGGGGCCCGGTGTAGGACCCGAGGAACCCATCAAAAACAGCAGGAAACTCAGTGCAGACTGACTGGTCAACACTATGCACCCCCGTGATCCCCAGCTCCAGAGGCGTGAACCAGGATAGGAGGCTGGTGAGGTTGCTCTCCACCACCAGGAGGTCCAAAAGTTTGTCAAAATCCTTGAATTGGACCCTGAACCTGCCCAACCCCTTGATAGGGACTGGGGTTTTTTGGAAATCCCAGAGCCTGAGACCTGTCGGTTTTCGCAACCGGGGCCCCCCCTTGGGACAGAGCTTTTGGAGCATAGCTGCCAAAATAATTGAGTATGAGGAACCGGTATCGAGTTCCATTGGGCAGAGGGCCCCCTCGATCTGTACTGGGACCGTGATTTTATTAGGGGTCTTACGGGGCAGGTTCAGTACCTGGTGGTGGGCTAAAGATGCGAAGTGGATATCATCTGCTTCACAGTGGACTGTTTGTGATCAGCAGCTGGGATGGGAGCGGCAAACCTTCGTGATGTGGCCCGTTTTGCTGCAGGCCCGGCAGACGGCATCTTGGAAGCAGCAGGTCCGGCGATCGTGGGCGTCCCCGCAGCTGGTGCATGTTGAGGAGGTGCCAGGGTGAACAGTGGGGGCAGCAGCAGCTGATGGCCGGGAACCAGGACCAGGAATCCGGGACGCACCTTTCTGGGACTGGCAGTTCAGCTGGCAGATGTCGTCCTCGTCTGACACCTCGGATCCAGAAGACGCAGTGTGGTGGGTGGCCATGGCAGAGCCTTGGTGCTCGTCCAGTACCGTCTTGAAGGCCACCGCTGTTTGGAGGGCCTTCTTGAGCATCGGCTCAGGAAGCACCATCAGCCTGCGCCTTAGCTTGGGCTCCCACACCCCACGTATAAATCCGGTCAGGAGGTTGTCCTCCACTGACCTGAATTTGCAGCCAACCACCAGTCTGCGGAGGTCGGCCAGAAAAGTACAAGCGTTCTCACCTTCCTTCTGTGTGCGGTGGTTGAAGTTCACTCATAGTGCCATCATCGAGGGTTTCGGCATGAAGTAGCCGTTCAGTGCCATGATGAGGTCATCACAGCGGACCTCCGTGAGGAGACGCGGGGCGACCAGGCTCCAGGCAATGCGGAGCATGTCCATGCCGCAGGAGCTCAGGAGCCAGGCTCGCTTCATACCTGTGTTGGTGACTCTTTGTATTTCGAAGAAGAATCCCAGTTGCACAGCCCAGGCCTCCCATTTCTCGGGGTGTGTGGGATCGAACAGGGTGATTTGTCCCAGAGCATCGGCCATCGTTACCGAGTTGGGAGCGATGCAGGGAGCGATGTCCTCAGGGGCGGGTGGCGATGTCACGGGGCACTGGAGACTGGTGGTGCCGGATGCCAATGGATTGATGCTCGGTGCTGTTCTGCTCGGTTCGGCCAGAGAGTCGCTCATCGGGATCCCACCTTCATTGCCAGTGCAAAGTACTGGAGTCGAAGATGCGTCGTCGTGAAATCAGAAAGCATGTTTATTAGCAGGTCAGATGAAGCATAACAACCTGGGCTCAGGGGCCCTCTTTTATTCTGGCCAGAACCACGCCTCCGGCCTCGCCCAATTGTCCCAATAGGACCTTAAGGTTGCAGTTACAGATCACAGGTTCCCTAGAGGATCCTAGGCACTAGATTGGTGGCAAGTTATGATCTGGCCAGCTATTGTCTTTCCTGATCCAAGCTCAGGTCGCTGGCCTGACCATGTGCTGGCATGACCATTTGGCCATGTGGTGGTCGCCATTACAGTGAGCACATGGCTACTGCCGTTACATACATTACAGAGCCGGAGGCTAAAAAACTCAGCTTAGAGGGAACACTGCCGGCAACCCAAGTTGCAGCGCAGACATCTCCGGGTGTCTCTTGCCTTGAAAGCCCTGCAGGGTAGCCAGGAGTCCACTGCGACTTGACAGCCATAAACAAACACAACTGCACTTCCAGAGGGAGATCAGGGCAGCCCAGGGCAATGTTTTCGGACTGGACTGATGTTTCCTTGCAAGTTTCCCCAGTCACCAGAATTTAGGGGCATCACTGAAAGCAAGTCTGCATCTCCAAGGTAGTCCTGCTAAGAGGCCTAAGCCCTGGAGAAAGCCCATGGAAGTTGATTCCAGAAGGCAGCTGATGTCAGAGTCAAGAACATGTTCTTCTGTGAAAGGGGGCCATGCATCTAAGTCTTCCATGACCTGGAATGCTGGCAAAGAACCTCTTTCCCCACAAGGATGGCAACATACATGCTGAAATTCAGAAAATTTTGAATATTTGCCATGCAATCAGAGACTATGCTATTGGGAATTCTTCCCATGGATATTAAAAGAGCAATACATGAACTATTTCGATATATGTTAACAGCGCCACGAGTAGTGCTTGCAACTAAATGGAAAACAGAATTCTGCCCAAATCTTAAAGACTGGAAAGATAAAATGGAGCAATATGCTGTTACGGCGAAACTGACGAATCATATAAACAACGGACCAAGTAGTGAATTTGAGAATAAACTGATAGCTTTTTATACCTATCATAGATAGAGCCGTAAGAGCCATACAGCATACACGTTTTGATTTTTTTAGTGAATTGGTGGTTAGTAATTCTTCATAGTCATATGATTTTCAACAGTCATGTGGAATTTTTTATATTTGTTATTTCCTTGTTGTTATAAGTCATTTTAAATGGAGTTTTTTTGGCTATTTTAAATTCATATACGATGTTGAGGGAATTTGTTTGCACAATTTTCTTCATAGTTCTTTTCAGATTGAGAATAGCAAATAATGTATTTTAGGGAAACTGTTATAGGTAATGTTATAATGTTATAATGATTTACCTAGACATTAATTCATTCACATTTATATTGTCTTTAATATTTGAAAAAAGTGCCTTATGTTTATTTTTCTTTCCCACTAACCCTCCCTATTTTTCTGTTCCCTGTATAAAATTATAATAAAAATAAATATAGCAAAAAGAAAAGAAAAGAAAAGAAAGGATGCTGACATTAGAGGAATATGTGTCTCCAGTCTTTCCAGGGAAAGAAGTCTAACAGATTTGCTGATGAACAGAGTTTGAGTCCAGTGGCACCTTTAAGAAAAACAAAGTGTTATGAATTAATCTTCTTCTGCCTTGGCAGCCTAAGAAGAGGCAGCGCCACTGGCTCAGAGCCAGGGATCCTATTTTCTAGAGCCTGCAACAGAGGAGTTCAATTGCCTGCAGACACCACACATGCTGGAAAATGCTGCGAGAAGTTAAGTGGTGAGTTTTTGTTTTGTTTTTCTTTCCCCTTAGCAAAGTTCTGATGACAAGCCAGACTCTGAAAGGAAAAGTTGTTCACACAAAGGAGGAAATCAAGCCATTGTTTTGAATGCTTTTTTTTACAGAAATTTGCCAGTGATTTTTAAGTGCTTGGAACAGGATAACTGTTCCGTGGGAGGAATTTTAAGCACAGGACCTGGTATGTTTCCATGGAAATACGTATAGCAAATTTGCACTGCATATTTTGTAGTTTAGCTAACACACTCCTTGGTCTCACTGCAGGGTTAATTCAGTGAGGAGGACATCCCATAAATAGAGTAGTCATTTCCCTCTTGGCCTGCCCCTCTGTCTGGGAGCCATTGACTGAGCTGCTCTTTAAAAGCAGCCCAACTTGCTCAGAAGAAAACCCGCAGCAGCAGAGGCACAGATTCAGTCCGGGAAGTGGCTCTCACCTTGGCTGTGGGAAATCTCCCACGCCCTGTAGGGGCAGGAGGATCCAGGCACTGCTCCTCGCAGGTGTGTAGAATGAAGGTTTGGGAAGCGGGGGGGGGGGGGCGGCTGTTGCTTGGAGCCTCTTTACTTTCCAGGGAACCGTACCCTCCCAGACTTCAGGTGGAATGACTTTCTCGTGGCTGTGCGGCCCCAGGATTCCAATCTGCACAGCTGGGTTGATCATCTCTGGCTCTCTTCCAGTTGAAGCCATGCTTGCTCCCTTCCTTGCTGAGCCATCAGGATCCTTCTCATGATGCCCAACTTCATCATGATCCAATCCTGCTGAGCTGCCATGATCCAATCCTGCCACCTTCTTCCGCCCCCAAACCAGACTGATGGCCGGGTATCAGCTGGAGCAACTTCAGGGGCTTTGCCTTTCTCTAGCAGATATGCAGAACTGGGGAAAATGCTGATGGACAGGACCAATAAGGATCCAGGGGTTAGAAGAGGAGAAGAAGACGAAGAAGAAGAAGAAGAGATTGGATTTATATCTCGCCCTTCACTCGAGGACTCAGAGCGGCTTACAATCCCTTTCCCTTCCCCTCCTCACAACAGGCACCCTGTGAGGTAGGGGGAACCGAGAGAGCTCCCTCGAGGACTGCCCTTGAGAGAACAGCTCAGAGAGAACTTGTGACTCACACCAGCAGCCAAGGGCGTAGACTTTATTTATTTATTTGTTTCATTTATATCCCGCCTTGTCAGTTATACAACCGACGCAAGGCGGCTAACAACATATAAAATCATAAAACAAGTTTGCAAATTAAAACATTAAACATTTAACATTTAACATTTAAAACAGCACTAAATTAAATACCACAAGATGGCGACTTCTTAGCGCTCCGGTGGGTAACTGCAGTGGGGTGCGGTCAACAGGACCAGGGAGATGGTATAATCAGCTTTCTCCCCGGCGGCGGCCCCTATTTGAAAGCCTGGCGGAAGAGCTCTGTCTTACAGGCCCTGCGGAACTGCAACAAATCCCGCAGGGCCCTGATGTTATCTGGGAGCTCGTTCCACCAGTAAGGGGCCGCCACTGAGAAAGCCCTGGCCCTAGTACAAGACAACCGGGCATCCTTTGGACCGGGGCAAGTCAGGCGGTTTTGGGTGCCCGACCTCAGTAGCCTCTGGGGCCTATATGGGGAAAGGCAGTCCCTCAAGTAGGCGGGCCCCTGACCATAAAGGGCTTTAAAGGTTAACACCAGCACCTTGAACGTGATCCGGTATGCTATAGGCAGCCAGTGCAGCCGCTGCAGCACAGGCCAGATGTGATCCCACAAAGAGAGACCCATCAAAAGCCGGGCCAAAGCATTCTGCACCAGCTGCAGCCTCCGGATCTGGGACAAGGGCAGCCCCAAGTAGAGAGCGTTGCAGTGATCAAGACGTGAGGTGACCATAGCATGGATCACTGTAGCTAGGTCTTCGCGTTCGAGGAAGGGAGCCAACTGCCTAGTCAGCCGTAGATGGAAAAAGGCTGCTTTGGCAGTGGCTGCTACCTGGGCCTCCATCGTCAAAGAGGAGTCCAGGAGCACACCCAAACTCCTGACCCTCGGAGCTGGCACCAATGGCGCCCCACCGAAGGACGGAAGTGGGTGCCCCAACCCCGTTCCGGTCTGACTCAAGCACAGGACCTCCGTCTTCAGTGGATTCAATTTCAGTCGACTCAGTCTAAGCCAGCCCGCAACCTCCTGCAGCGCTCGTTCCAGGTCATCTGGGGAGGAGCCGGACTGGCCGCCCAACAGCAGATAGAGCTGGGTGTCATCAGCATATTGATGACACCCCAGCCCATGCCTCCGGACAATCTGGGCAAGGGAGCGCATATAGATGTTAAATAACATCAGGGACAGGACCGCCCCTTGAGGAACACCACACTCCAGTGGGTGCCTCTGGGAGGTCTGTTCCCCGAGCGCAACCCTCTGTCCCCGATCTTGCAGAAAGGAGGCAAGCCATTGTAAAGCGAGCCCCCGTATCCCAGCATCGGCGAGGCGGTGGATCAACAACTGGTGGTCGACGACATCAAATGCTGCCGACAGATCTAACAACACCAGTGCCGCCGTACCGCCTCGATCCAGATGTCTTCGGAGGTCATCCGTGAGGGCGACCAGAACCGACTCCGTCCCATGACCCGGTCGGAACCCGGATTGAAACGGGTCCAGCTTGGAGGTGTCATCCATGAAGCTCTGTAACTGAATCGCCACCGCCCTCTCCAAGACCTTACCCAAATATGGTAGGTTGGACACCGGCCAATAGTTGGCCAAAACAGCCGGGTCCAGAGATGGTTTTTTAAGGAGAGGGCGGACCATCGCAACCTTGAGTGCCTCCAGGAACAGTCCCTCTGAAAAGGACTTGTTGATAATTTCCCAGAGCGTATCACGCAACCCCTCATGGCAAGCTTTTATAAGCCATGAGGGGCACGGATCAAGGCTGCACGAGGTTGGATGTACAGTCAAGAGCAGCCTGTCAACCTCCTCAAGGCTGAGAGGACTGAAATGATCCAAGATTACACCTGAAGACGTGCATGGAGCCTCAAGTTCACACACTGTCTCAACTGTGGCCGTGAGTTCGCGGCGGAGTAGCAAGATTTTATCTGCAAAATAGCTCGCAAAAGCCTCACAGCTAATTTCCGATTCCCTATCATTTAAAGTGCTCTGTGGCACTTCCGTTAGCGACCTGATTGTTCTAAATAATTGGGCCGGGCGAGAGCTAGCAGATGCAACCTCAGCTGCAAAGAATTGTTTCTTAGCTGCCTTGATTGCCACCTCATAGGATCTCATAAACGTCCTATAAGATGTTCTTGATGCTTCATCGCGAGAACGCCGCCACCGTCTCTCTAGCCGTCTGAGACCCTGTTTCATCAGCCTCAGCTCCCCGGTAAACCAGCGAGCCAGCTTCGAGCGAGGGCGCAGAGGGCGTCGGGGAGCAATCTCATCGATGGCCGCCGAGAGTCGGGCATGCCAGTCCTCAACCATCTAATGAGTCGCTGGGAGGCCTGGGATCCCGCAGAGCCGTCAGAAACCGCTGGGGGTCCATCAGACTCCGCGGGCGAGCTAAAATTCGCTCATTGCCCAAACGGAGTTGGGGTGACACTATCAGACGAGCCTTCAGGGCAAAGTGGTCAGATCATGGCACTGCCGTAGCAGTCAACTGGCCCACCGTAACCCCCGCCGCGAAGATCAGGTCAAGCATATGTCCGGCCTGGTGCGTAGGAACGTTACAAATTGGGAGAGCCCTAGTGTCGCCATGGAAGACACCAGATCCCTCACTGGAACAGAGGCCGTATCGTCAGCGTGGACATTGAAGTCACCCAGGACTATTAGCCTTGGGTGCTCCAACGCCCAGCCCGACACCGCCTCCACCAGTGAGGACAAGCTATCAGCTGGTGCGTTGGGCGACCGGTACACCAGCCAGACAGCCAACCTCTCCCCAGCTTCCCACACCAGGCCCGAACACTCTGTGCCCTCCAGCTTCAGCGGCGGGAGTGCCCTATAGGAGTAAGCCTCCCGAATGAACAGTGCCACTCCTCCTCCCCGGCCCTCAGTCCGTGATTGGTGGAGGACCGAGAACCCGGGTGGAGCTAACTGGGAGAGAGCCACTGTCTCCCCCTCTCTCACCCAGGTCTTTCTAATTTCTAATTTCCCGGGGGGGGGGGGGCTGTGGCTGGGCCAGAGACATCACAGTCCATTGTCTCAGGTGGAGGCTCAGCACCTCCTGGAAAAGGTGACGGGGGGGGCTCCAGCTCCCCAGCCCCCCTGAAGTTGACGCCTATGCCAGCAGCTGCATGTGAAGGAGTGGGGAATCAAACCCGGTTCTCCCAGATTAGAGTCCACGCTCCTAACCACTACACCAAACCAATGATGAAAGGCTAGAGAGTCTGGGACTTTTCAGTTTAGAAAGAAGAAAACTAAGGGGGGGCGGGACTTGGTAGATGTTTATAAAATTGTGCACTTGCACAAGATGGAGAGAGTAGGCAGAGGGAATTTTCTCCTCCCTCTCCCAAAAGACTAGAACTTTATTCAATGTGACCTGGATGGCCCAGGCTAGCCTGATCTCATCAGACCTTGGAAGCCAAGCAGGGTTGGCCCTGGCTAGCACTTAGCTGGGAAACCTTCAAGGAATACCAGGGCCAGGACGCAGAGGGGGGCAAAATGGCAAACCACCCTTGCTCATCTCTTGCCTTGAAAACCTCATAAGGAGTCTTCAGAAGTCAGCTGTGACTTGATGGCAATATGATAATTAGTTGTTGTAGATTTTCCAGGCTGTATGACCATGGTCTTGGCATTGTAGTACATTGGAGGAGCTTTCCCGAGGAGGTTCTTTTGCATATGGATTGGCTCTACATCTCACAACAGCACTACAGATAAGATTTCACAGCCACTCCATATGCAAAAGAACCTCCTCAGGAAAGCTCCTCCATTCGCATGTCACAGCCTGGGAAACTCCTACAAGATAACAACTCAGCCCTACCCCACCTTACTGAGTAGATATAAATTACCTGCCTACCATTTTTCTTCTTCTTACATTGACACAGAGAATGCTCCATCTTTCTGTGCTATACCTCTGAGGATGCCAGTCACAGCTGCTGGCGAAGCGTCAGGTACTACAATGCCAAGACCTCGGCCATACAGCCTGGAAAATCTACAACGACTAATAAACGCCAGCCATGAAAGTCTTTGACATAATAATAAGAGGAGGAGGAGGAGGAGGAGGAGAAGGAGGTTGCAGCTGTGGGATTTAGTGCAGTGGATACCTACAGTGATGGCCACAGGTACAGATGGCTTAAAAATGTGGTTAGCTAGATGTGAAGCAGAACCTCTGGATTTGGGAAGGGTACTGCCATCCTACTTTCCCCCACAGACATTTCTAAAATAAGCCACATCTGGGGTGGAAGTTTCCCTTCTGAGGTAGGCCCCAGGACCAGGGGAGGAAGGGTTAACGGGCAGCCAGGCTGCCTAGCTAGGACCACTTCTCCGCTGCCCCCCTCCCTCTGCATCTCAATTAACTCTACTTAACCAGCACATTATGTGACAGACACAGCTCATTGGTTTCCAGTGGTGGGGGGAGACCTGGCAGGCACAACATGTGGCCTTCTGGGAAAGGAGGGAGGGGAGGGGCCGGCTGCACCTGCCTTTCATCCCAGGCCAGAGCCCGAAATGGCAATCCGAAACCTGCGGCAATTTTGCCTGGGGTCGATTCCCTTGCACACAAAAACAGAGGCCAGAGCTCAGTTCTGGAGCTGCTTTCCAGTTCCAGGAAGCAGCCCTCTGCTTCAATGGGATGAGAAGCAGAGTGCCTTTTGCTCACTGCTGAACAACCCCAACCAACCTCATACCTGAGCTGAGAGGAAGGAGAGTTTTGGACCCAGAAGGATGGGGGGTGGGGGCGATGGGGAGTAAGTGAAAGCCCCCCCACCTCTCCTTGCCCTGATGCTGAGTGGAGGGGGGAGGGAGGCTTTTGGGGGGAATCAAGACCGTGCATTCAGTGTGTCCCACAGGTGCACCAAGGACTGTAGTCCAAGAGGATCTGTGCCCAGCACGCCATCCCCGACCTTAAGATTTCAGTCTGGGGGCTTTTTTGAAATAAAGCCTCCCTTTCACCCTTGGGGAGACAGTGAAAAGAGCGCACACACCCCCATGGGCAGGATTTGGCCCGCTTTCCCCGCCATCGAAAGCCCCTGAGTACTAGAAATCCAGATTCCTTTCTTAGAACCACACTCAGGTTTTGCCCACGTTGCCAGGGAAGGGCACTTCCACAATAGGTGTCTCTGTGCTGCTGCAACCATCTGTCCTTTTCAGGAGTCCCCCCACCCCCCCAGGCCCTGCCAGGGTGCTCCTAGGGTCCGGCTTGGCACACACACACACACACACACACACACACACCCCTTTCCTGGCAATCCACCACATTTCAGAGCAGCAGACGGGACGGCTGGCTGAGTTTCAGAGGAGGAAGATGACAGTGCCAGTGGGCTCGGAAGTGCCGCGCAAAGGCCATGCAAAACTGCGCAGAGATGGGGGTGCTGAGTCCTGGAAGCAACTGAGCCGCAGAGGACATTCGCCACCCAGCGGTACTGCTGAAGACCGGCAGCTGAGAGGGAGCCCAGGACCCTCTGGGGAGGCCAGACTGGGTGGGCAGCATGTGCAGGGGGCTCCTCTCTTGCTCCTGGGGGGGGGAGTGACATCTAGAAGGAATGAGCCCCCCAAGCCACGAGGAGAAGGGAAACCCCCTCAGAGTGGGGTTGCCCACTTCCAGGTGAGCCCTGGAGTTCTAGAATTACAGCTGATCTCCAGACTGCAGAGGTCAGTGTGTGTCCCCGCCGCCCCCACCACCTGAGGACATGTGTTTGAAGGCATCACATCCCTGCTGACCCCTCCCCCCTTCCCAGACTCTGCCCTCCTCAGGCTCCACCCCCACCTCTCCAGGAATTTACCAAGCAGGAGTTGGCAACTCTGTGAGAGCTGACAGAACAGCTTTCATGCCAAGCTGGCACTCCCCATCCCTTTTTGACTGACAGCCACCCTCCTTGGACCCTCCTGGGTCAGCCGGACAGGAAACCATTCCTGGCACAGCCTGGCAGTCCCCCGGAAGGTCTCTTGCCATGTCCGTCCTTGCTGTCCAAGACTCTAAAAGTCGTTTCAACCAGCACCCTCTGCTTTTTTGAGAGAGAGCCAGCATGGTGCAGTGGTTAAGAGCGACAGACTGTCCTCTGGAGAACCCGGTTCGATTCCACACTCCTCCACATGAAGGCAGCTGGGTGACCTTGGGTCAGTCACAGCTCTTTCAGAGCTCTCTCGGCTCCCCAAATAAATCTAGCTCATCACCTAGTGGTGCATAACACTAAAAGAGCTAGAACTGCAGGGTGCTAGACCAGGGGTGGGCCATTGTCTTGGCTCGGGGGCCACTTTGTGGGAGCGGAGGTTAGCGGAGAGCCGCACCTTTTAAAATGATTGCATTCGTTAGTTAACTTTGCATTTCAGAAAAGGTATAAATTATATCATAAAAATCAATCAATATAAATTAAATAAAACAGTGGTAGTTTTATTCAATTTATTTATTGTGCTAATTGCATATCGTCTATAGCTGCAAGCACATTTAATTTTAGAATCAGTTTAATGAGACAAATGTACCCTATCACACTTTTCTACAATTTTTTTGAAATCAGGAGTGAGATTGCTTGTTAAGAAACCACGTGGTCGACTGTCTTGGCGGGCCGCAAAAAACTCTGTGGCAGGCCGCATGTGGCCCGCGGGCCACAATTTGCCCACCCCTGTGCTAGACAATCCTAGGACCTCCTGGCTATACTACACACACTGCCATGTGATCATTATTTATTATTCATTAATAGTAAAGGTAAAGGTTTCTTTTGCTCAAAAGCCAGTTGAATCTGACTCTAGAGGGCGGTGCTCATCTCTGTTTCCAAGCCAAAGAGCCAGTGCTGTCCAAAGATGTCTCCGTGGTCATGTGGCTGGCATGACTAAACGCCGAGGGGCACGGAATGCTATTCCCTTCCCACTGAAGCAGTACCTATTTCTCTACTTGCAATTTCTTGCTTTTGAACCGCTAGGTTGGCAGGAGCTGGGGCCAGAGATGGGAGCTCACTCCATCACGCGGCACTCGGGTCTCAAACTGCTGAACTACTGATCTTCCAGTCTGCAGTTTGGCATCTTAACCGTTGAGCCACCGCAGCCCCTTATTCATTACTACAGCCTGACAAGTCACACTCTCCTTTTCTTAAAGAGTACACTGGAGATGTGTTAATTGGCCATAATACATGAGAACGAAGTTCTGCTTACACACATCAGATTCAAGTCCAGGAGCACCTGAGAGACCAATAAGATTTGGGGGGGGGCGGGACTTTGGAGCCAGGAGACTTTGGGGGTGGAGCCAGGAGAAAGGAAGTGACATCATTTTGTGATGTCACATCCTGTGATGTTGCTTCCACATGCTGACACATGAACTCATGAAGTTTCCTAATAGTGAATCAGGCCATTGGTCCATCAAGGTCAGTACTGACTACTCAGACTGGTAGTGGCTCTCCAGGGTTTCAGGCTGAGATCTTTAATGTCACCTATTACCTGATCCTTTTTTAGCTGAAGAGGCTGATGCCTCCTGCATGTCAAGCAGATGCTCTATCACTGAGCAACGGCCCTACTGAATCCTTCCTCATCTCGGCAGAATATGAAGCACTAAATGCTACACAAGTGCTAAATATGATTTTCATATCATAAGAACAGGAGAGAAGCCACAGTGGATCGGCCCATCCAGTACAGCCCATCCAGTACAACACTCTGTGTCACACAGTGGCCAAAAATACCAGGTGCCCTCAGGAGGTCCAGCAGCGGGGCCAGAACTCCAGAAGCCCTCCCACTGTTGCCCCCCAAGCACCAAGAATGCAGAGCATCACTGCCCCAGACAAAGGGTCCCATTTAGACCTTGTGGCTAATAATAGCCACTGATAGACCTCTGCTGGATGGGGACAGAGAGAGAGAGAGAGAGACAGACAGACAGAAAAAAGAAAGAAAGAAAGGGGGAGGGGGAGAGAGAGAAGGAAAAGAGCTAGCAGAGGCACTTACCCCAGCTACCTTGCAAGCCACATGCAAAAGCCTAGTCCCTCCTTAATCTCTGGGCGGGGGTTTCTCTTGCTGACTCTGCTCTTAAAGGGGAAATGTCTGGTGAGGCTTTTTACTGCATACTGCAGGCTCTCTGCAGACATTTCCCTTTTAAGAGTTCAGGCCTGGCAGGGAGAGGGCAGGGCAGGCTCCAACGTTCCCCTGCATTCCTGCTGGCAACCCTTGCCTCCCCCAGTGGCCAATTTTGAAAAAGCGGGGGTAAGCATTAAAAATCGGTGTTTCCCCCGCCCTCCCGGGGGACTTGGCAGCCCTAACTCGAATTACCATGCTGGATCAAAGGAAAGGTCCCATTCGCTGTCCAGAAGTAGCCAGGGAGCCCCAGAAACTAATCCCGTTGCCATAAGGAAGGGAAGATCTCCAGGTACATGTGAAATGCTCGCCCATCACTGTGGAAAAGAGCAGCATCCCCCAGCTCCTCACATGCTCTTCTTTTTGGAAATTAAATGCAGAAAACCTGAGGCTTAGGTTATTAGCACGTGATGTTCCAGCCAGGTCTTGGGACCTTCCAGCTAGGCATAGGCACTGATGAATCACTTCTACATTGATGGGGGGCGGGGGGGGGGGAGAACAGGAAGCATCGGCTAGTTGGAATAATCTGTAGCAGCTACTTCTCATCCTGCGTGACAACCTGCAATTACACTGAGGGAGATGGGCCAGGTAGCCCCACCTGTCACAGCTGCTCCTCCGTCTTTTGCGTTGAAGGTTGTGTGTTCAGACCTGCATTATCTCATACCTGAGAAAGAGCTTTGCGCAAGGCGAATGGCCGTGTGACAGAGAGTGTTCCTCTGCTCTGTCGCAACCTCCTGGTTCTTCCTCCCAGCCACGCATTTCAGATCTGCCCAGCACAGACACAGCAGGGGCCAAGCAGCCTTGAACAAAGGAGGCAAAGTTCAGACAATCGCCTGGAGTTGGGCAGCCTGGACTGTGAGGAAGGCTGCAGTGAAAGGACTCGAGCTTTGGCCAGAAACTGAGTTTTAGCACCAAAGACTGAGCAAAGCTTGAGTCCAGTGGCACCTTTACAACTTTATGCGTGCACACAAAAGCTTATCCCCAGAACTGAACTTGGTTGGTCTTAAAGGTGCCCCTGGAATTGAACTTTGCTCTGCTGCTTCAGTCCAACGCGGCTACCCTCCTGAATCCACCAAAAATTGAGTTTCACTTCCAAACCCTTTAAAGGAATTCCCATTTTCCCCCAAATTCCTCACTTTCAATTACAAATATTTATTTAAAAGGTTTCCTTCCCATGTCTCCATCATAAGGGGCCACCAGAGCAGTTAACTTTTATAGAAACCCTTCAGATATCCATCTGACCACTTTTAAAGGGGGAACCTTCTTGCTATCAGTCCAGTCATCTTCAGGTTATTGACTGAAGGAACCGGGTGGAGGGATGTTGAAATTCTGCTTGGCATAAGATCAAGATGGGTGGCCGTGTTAAGTCTGTCTGTAGCAGCAGAAAAGAGCGACAGTCCAGGAGCACCTTATAGACTACGTTGGTCTTCAAGGTGCTATGAGACTCTAGCTCTTTTCTACTTGGAGTAAGGATGGACCTCTCTTCCAGAGTTGGCCGTCATTGTGATGCCTGGCAGATGTTTCCCAAATGGGTGTTAAGTGCCATCAAGTTGCTTCCTACGAATTAGCCTCCAAGAAGACCTTTTGTCTTGCAAAACGAAGGTCGTGGCTTCCTTGATAGAGTCCTTCCATCTCACCTCGGGTCTTCCACTTTTCCTGCCGCCTTCAACTTTCCCTGGCATTATTGTCTTTTCCAGGGAGTCTTCTCTTCTCCTGATGGGTTTTCTCCTCGCCCAGCATTGTGGCTATCAACCGAACACCATCCCCGCCGAGCACCAATTTCCGAACAAGATTATATGACCTCTCACTCAACATGGGTATTCTCAGAATATGTCCGGTCTTCTGCTCAATAGTCTCTGCCTAATGTGATTGATTCATCCATTACTTGGCCGGGTTGCTTTGCGTTGAGATAGGAGGAGGACGAGCTGAGTGACAGGCGAACAAGGGTTTTGGAAAAGAACCAGGACAGACTTACTGGAAACAGGAGGTGTTTATTGATTTGCACTAGTAGCAATTTGGAAGTCGTAAAAAGATGTTCCTAATTAAAAAGCCATAAACTCTTTTAGGGAACAGAGATTGAGATGAACCTCCATGGAGCCGAAAGGGTGTGATTCCCAGACTGGCCTCCAGAGGCAGTGTAAATTAATGTATTGGGCAGGACTCCTTGGGCGTGTGTCAAGCTTTTCCGGGATTGTGGTGGGTCTCCAGATCACAGTTTGTGGCTGCTGGCTGTGCAAACTGCAGCTGCGTTCTATTCCCAGTCCTCCATCCCCAGTGACACACGCGAGAGTCAGTCTGGATGCAGCACTTGCCCCCGAGGCACCTTTGTTGCCATGGTGAGTTTCCGAACCCTGCTCTGGGCCTGGATTAATACAGCCGAACAGGATCACGGAGGGGAATTCTCCTGCTGCAACTAACTCCCTAATCCCCAGGGTGAGCTGTAGACTCTGGCCAGGGATGGGAAGCTCTCCCCAGAGATGCTGGCACCTGGGACAAGCGTATTGCCTGAGCTGGTTCTGATGGAGAGGATGCATCAACACGGCATCTGTATGGCTCCACAGTGACTTCTTTCCACAGCCTCTGCCAAGTCACGGGGCTGCCAACTCTGGGCTGGGAAGATCCTGGAGATTTGGGATGTGGCGGCTGGAGAAGGTGGGGTTTGGGGAGCGTGAAGAAATGCATTTTTTTTCCTTTGGAGGTTTGAAATGAGCAAAACCTTCACTCTGGTGTTTTAAAAGTTCTCTCTCTCTCTCTCTCTCTGGGCAGAGAACAGGCAGAGAGGGAGGAGGTCAGTCAATGGCTTTCCAGGCCCACCTCAGCTACCTCTTAAGAAATGCTAAGAGGTCTAGCCAGAGACAATAGAAGGGTCCAGTCTCTCTCTCTCCCCCCCCCCCCCAAAGCAGGGAATACAGATCCTGAGGAGCTGAAGACTAGAGAGGCTTCAGGAAAGGACTCCTGGAGATGTCCAGGAAAAGCCTCTTTGACCTGGCCTGACCTGGTGGGGAAAAGAGAGGTGATCAAAACTCCCTGCAGGAAGGAGGAGCTGTCTTGGGTGTGGAGGCCATCAAAGCAGACAGAACTCTTAACTAAGGTCTGAAGCAGGCGGCCACTGACCACTGAAGCAGGTGGCTCAAGGTAACGCATCCTCTGTAAAGATTGCCAACTCCCTAAGCTAAAGAGCCTGTCCTATATTTTAACATCTGGTAGGGCACGTATAGAGAGACGAACAGAGGGATTATGTTTTACCCATTTCTTTGGGATCCCTTGCTCAGTCTGGTGCTGTGCTAAAAGTATCCATGTGGACAGTTTCTTTTTAATAAATGGTTTATAACTTTCAATGCTGATTGTGGTTCTCTGTACCACATAGACCTCCACTGTCTTGGACATGCTATTTTTAAAGGAGCCCTTGGGGGCAAGGCAGGCAGTTGGCAAGGGGCTATTCCTCCAAAGGCACACCAGGCCTTAAACGGTGGTGTGGTGACCAGGCGCTGGGCAGTGGGAGACACAGAGGCAAAGCCTCAGAACTGGGAAGGGAAGCTGGGAGTCCTGACCCCCCCCCCCAGTGGGCAAAGGTCAGGGGGTGATGGTGAGCTACCCGTGAGTGGAAGAAAACCCTCTCCAGGTGTTGAGGAAAACCTTGGAGGGCAGGGTGGAACAGGGCCTGCAGGCCAGAGCTGTCCCGTTCAACCACAGGGAGGGACCTCAGAGGAATACAGTGCCACAAAGTCCACCTTCCAAAGCAGCTATTTCCTCCAGGGGAGCTGACCAAGTATAATTTTGGGAGATCTCCAACCACCGCCTGGAGATTGGCAACCCTAGGGCTGCCTGAACATCTTGAAGCTCTTGATCTCCCCAAACTTTTGAACACGACATGGGGGGGATTGCATAGATTTCAAGGGGGCCTTCCTTGCTGGGCTGTGTGTGCCTCCCTGGCCAGCTGAATGGAGGCAGTGAGCAAAGGCTGATGCTTGTCCCACCGCTCTGCTTTCCCTTCAGAGGAGGGAGGAAAACAAACACACTTTCGGGCCATGGCACAGCAGGCACTGAGAGAGAGTTATGGCTCCATCTGTTGCCTGGAATGCCTCTGGTCCCAGATTTGCTGCAAGGAATGTCAGGCCTTCCCCAGATAAAGCTTTGACCCATCTGAGTTCCTGCTCCCCACCCAGCTTCTTGCCGGGGGGGGGGGGGGGACAGGGAGGGAAATAGGTTAGAGCAAAGTCTTGCGAAAAATCCTGAGACCCTTCCAGTCCTGGGAGACTCATGAGAAACCTATCAGGAGAATCAACTAAAGACACACGAATGTTTGCACCAGCAGTTTTCAGGTATCTCACAGCATCAGCACATGCAAATCTCGCTCTAGAAGAAGAGGAGGAGGAGGAGAGTGGATTTATACCCCACCCTTCACTCAGAGTCTCAGAGCGGCTTACAATCTCCTTTCCCTTCCCCTCCCCACAACAGGCGCCCTATGAGGTAGGTGGGGCTGAGAAAGCTCTTTCGAGGACTGCCCTTGAGGGAACAGCACTGAGAGAACTTGTGACTGACCCAAGATCACACCAGCAGATGCATGTGGAGGAGGAGTGGGGAATCAAACCCAGTTCTCCCAGATTAGAGTCCGCGCTCCTGACCACTACACCAAAGAGTTATGTTATTTGTGTGCTCCATTTAAAATCCAGTTGTTGTGTTTGGCCAGATTTTGTGTGTGTATGAGGAGTCATCATGAGCACAAGGTTCTGACTGAGGGGGTACACAGGGAGAAAGGCTGTCAGAAGCTCCTCAGTCCTAAAATGTTGGGGGGGACACAGAAATTAAATTGTGCGTGTAACATGCCATCATGTCACTGCCAACTCATCGTTGATCCCTCATGGGGTTTTAAAGGCAAGAGAGGAGCTAGAGTTGCCAATCCCCAGGTGGGGGTAGAGGATCCCCTGGTTTGGATGCTCTCCCCCCACTTCAGGGTTATCAGAATGTTATCAGAATGTTCGCTGGGTGCTCCATTATACCCTATGGAAACCGGTCCCCATAGGGTATAATGGAGAATCGATCCATGGGTATCTGAGGCTATGGGAAGGGCTGTTTTTTGAGGTAGAGGGACCAAATTTTCAGCATAGCATCTGGTGCCTCTACTCAAAGAAAATCCCAAGTTTCAAAAAGTTTGGACCAGGGGCTCCAATTCTATGAGCCCCAAAAGAAGGTGTCCCCATCCTCCATAATTTCCAGTGGAGGGGAGGCATTTCAAAGGAACACAGTTCCTTTGGCCAGAACTCCCTTTGGAGTTCAATCATGCTTCTTCCCTCCCCTCTCCCAGAGGCTCCTGGGAAGTCCCCCGCTGGCTTGTCAGCCTCACCTGGCAACCCTAAGATGAGAAGAGGTGCTTCGCCATTGGCTGGCTCTGCAAAGGGGGCTGTTGAGCATGGATAATCGGGGGTTGGGGTTGGGGCAGGGCTGGGGTAGACGAATGTGCTTGCATGCCCTTCCCCATATGTCTCCACACTGATCTCTTCTTTCAAGTTTCTTGCTTCCTCTGTGCATTTGTGTCCATAAACATATGCAAAAACAAACCGCCACCCCTTTCTCTTCTCAGCATGAGCAAATTGCATTTTCCCTTTAAAAGAGCCTCTGTCTGCAGCTGCTCTTGCAGGGTTCTTTGCTCACCCTTAGCAAATGTGGGGACAGTGAAGGGAGTGGCTGGGACGGCTGGCTGTGGAGCACTGGGGCCAGTCCTCCTCCCAGTGTGGGTCCCAAGGCAGCTGTTCCACATGCCCCATGGCTAAGACCGGCCCTGAACAAAAGGTCCCTGTCCTGCTAAGTTGCTGAGGGTCTACAGTACAGTACAGTACCTTGGTCTACAGTACAACAGCTAGATTCAAATTCAGGAGCAGCTTAGAGGCCAGTAAGATCTTTTCGGGGGTAGGAGCTTTTGAGTGTTGGATTCACTGGACTAGGCACTGCCAGAGAACCACGAGAAATATAGCAGAGTGCACAAAGGCTTCAACGCAGCAAAGCTTGTGGCTTGGTGTGGCAACAGACTTACAGAGTCACATGGAGTCAGCAGTCAGTCTAAAAACTCATAAGTATTTATTAAAGGAAATACATGCTTGAGAGTGCAGGTAGAAGATAGATATAGATTACCTATTCTAGCTAGCTGGATGGTGTTGGATGCTGGACACGTGTCCAGCCTCCATCTTCTTGTGTGCGAGAGAGAAGAGAGAGAGTGAGAGTGTGTGAGTGAGGGTGAATGGAAGCAGAGGAAATTGCCCTTAAGAGTAGCATTCTACTTCAAAGGAAAGTATCAGATAGCAGGAAGGAAAGGATGCTCTATGTGTCCTGACCTCTCTATCTGTCTAAACTCTCTGGCGCCATCTTCTCAGGTCTGGGACAAGAGTGGGCGCCAAGTCCTCCACTTCTAACATTGAGAGCCAGTTTGGTGTGGTGATTAAGAGTCTAATCTGGGAGAGCCGGGTTTGATTCCCCACTCCTCCACGTGCAGCTGCTGGTGTGACCCTGGGCCAGTCACAGTTCTCTCAGAGCTGTTCTCTCAAGAGCAGTTCTCAGTCAGAGCTCTCTCAGCCCTGCTTACCTCCCAGGGTATCTGTTGTGGGGAGGGGAAGGGACAGGAGATTGTAAGCCGCTCTGAGACTCTGAGGGAAGAGTGTGGTATAAATCCAATCTCCTCCTCCTCCTCCAAATGCTGCTTGTATCTGCTGAACAGAGCTTTGACTTTAGTTGTTGTGGATTTTCTGGGCTGTCTGGCCGTGGTCTTGGCATTGTAGTACCTGCCGTTTCACCAGTAGCTGTGACTGGCATCCTCAGAGGTATAACACAGAAAGATGGTGTTATGTATTGACCATGCGGTCGCTATGTGCTCCAGTAATGGCGACCGCCATGTGGCCAGAGCACATGGCCAAGAAACTACCTGAGCTTCAGCCAGGTAGAACAAAGGCCAGGTGGATTCTAACCGGCCACCAATAATGTACCTAGCTTTCTCCCCGGGAACCTATGAGATGTAAATAGACAGATAATAGCCTATCAGGCCAGTTGGGTGAGGTCAGGGGATTGTCCCTGACCAGCATAAAAGGAGGGCTTCAAGCCCTGGGTTGTCTGCTTCATCCGGACCAGCAATAAAGATCTAGCTGTTTCACTGTTCCATGGACTCCCGGCTCCAATACTTCTCAGATGGAGTTCTCTCTGTGTCAGTGTGAGAAGAAAAAAGGTAGGCAGGCAGCTTTGGCTCTCGAAATCTCATCCCCCCCCCCCCCCCCAAAAAAATCTTGCTAGTCTCTAAGGTGCTCCTTGCTTTGAATCTAGCTGTTATCCTGTTGAAGATGCCTGCAGGTCTGAGGTTCCTTCTGATCAGCCCCGGTGAAGCTTGTTTCTTGTTCTGCACCTGAGGGTGCTCTCTGACGCGGGCACGAGGGGGTGCCTGGTATTCCAAGGGAACGGCAATAGCGGCTCAGCTGGGGATTTCCCGTGTGCTGTAAACCTGCTCTTTTGTGCCTTGACGCTGGCAGCACAAGCTTGCTGTGGGAAAGGAGGGATCTGAAAGGGCACTTCTGCCCAAGGCGTGAGTGGGCCAGTGGCGGGGAGACTTTGCCCTCCCAGAAGGGTTGCCCTGTCCCTCCTGGGGTACAGTTGTCAGATCCAGGCTGGAAAAGTCCTAGAGGTCAAGGGATGGAGCCTGGGGAGGGCAGGGACCTCAGTGGGGTACAACACCAGACAGTCCACCCTCCAAAGCACCCATCTTCTCCAGGGGAGCTGTTCTCTGTAGTCTGGGGCTGAGCTGTTATTCCGGGGGATCCCCAGGTTCCACCTGGAGGCTGGCAACCCTGCAAGTTTGCAGCAGACCCTCTGTTGGGAAATATTAAATACTGGGTTCCACGGAAGGTCTGACCCCCAGCCTAGTGATCAGCTCTGCTTTCTTAGTGATTCAGCAAGAACAAGACAAAAGACCCAGGGCAATAGCCCTGTTTAAATAGCATGCAAACTCCACCCACTTCCCAAACAACTACCAACGATAGGCTATTGTCAGAACCATTAATTCCTCATTGGCCACCTTCAGAGTCCTGGTGGGCTATTGTTCTTGAGCACCAAGCTCAACCAGACTCTGGTAGAACCAGTCCTGTAATGTTCCAGCCCCAATACATAATAGGAAACCTGCCCACCCATTCAGAGTCGCCAGGTCTCTCCGCTGCTCCTGCGGTGAAGAGTACTGGACTTGGGAGACCAGGAATGGTGAAATCATGAAGCCTTTATTGAGTGATTCAGCATGTCCAGGAGATGGTCAGATCAAGCATGCTTCCAGGGCTCCAGGGCCCTCATTATATGCTGGCCGGAGCCACACCTCCGGCCGCACCCAAAAGACCTGAAAGGGGCTTAACATATGCGCATGTTTGTCATAGGTTCCCTGGAGGAGCCTTTGCCCACATTGGCTCCCCAGGGAGAACCTAGGTCCCACATTGGTGGAGGCTTAGAATCCGGACATCTATTGTTCCTCCAGATTCAAGCTCCCCTCTCTGCCTGACCATGTGCTCTGGCCATGCTGCGGGCGCCATTACCTGGGAGCACATGGCAGGCCGGTTGTTACACAGAACATACTACGTTACATGCAGATACTTCTCTCTGGAGAGACTGGCTTCCTGTTCAAGTATGGGAAAGGCCTTTGAGTGTTTTAGGGCCTCAGCAAGTACCCAAGCCCTTCCCCCCCCCCCTCGTGACAAATGCCTCATTTGTTGTTCTGATTCAATGCTTCAGAGGCCGGGTGTGGGCGTGTGCTTGTGGGCAGGTGCCCATTGCATGGAACACCGGGGTTAAACTACCAAGCAATCACTTTCTGCAAATCTGGCGTGGGCTTGTTTGGAAGGATTGGGCTGGCAATCAGAGACTGTGCCCGACTAAATCTGCAGTTGGCGGATGGGTTGCAACTAACACTTATCTCATGCATCGAACTAGACATCATGTAACACTCTGCGTTCCACGCACAGAGCGTTCGTTCTGTTTTGCTTGCTCCACACTGGAACTCTGTGAGTGACTAAACAGTTTGGGTTGGATCCTGCCAGCAGTCCCACTCGATCTCTCCCGAGCCTCCTGTTTCATGGCAGCCCCCCATCTCAATGGCTTCCATCCATACGGGGTGTCCCGACAATCCCCAGCCGAGCCGTTTTGGTGCTCAAAAGGTGGCGACTCTGGATTCGCTGAAGAATTTTTTCTTCCAGCCCTCCTGGGGTTTCTGAGATCGGGGCCTTGTTGGGAGAAACACTTGGGAGATGAAGTGGAGGAAGGCGCAAGATTCAACTCTCCTCACCCACATGCTGCAGGGTTTTTCTTTTTAAAGTTATTCTTCCACCCCACAGTGTTCCCCCTAAGCTGAGTTAGTGTGAGCTAGCTCAGTTTTTTAGCCTCCGGCTCACATGTTTTTGTCTTAACTCAGGAAGGATGGGGCTCCAGAGCAAACGAATGTATGCAGCAGCCAAATTGCTCACTCACAACTTTACTGCCAGTAGCTCACAAGGTAGAATTTTTGCTCACAAGACTCCGCAGCTTAGAGGGAGCACTGCACAACTTAACACATACATGGGTGGGCTTGTGCACAAATACCCAGGGAACCCCATAATTGATCCTGGATTTAAAAGGGTAGGTTCCTTTGGCTGTCCTGTTTTCTCAAACTTAAGTTCTCCCAGGGTTGTTTTTAAATAATAATGAGTATTAAAGGCATTGAGAGATCTCAGATCGCTGAGCTCTTGTACCTCATCTGCTTTGAGGGGGGGGGGTGATTATCAGTTGGGGCTTTGGCTTCTATCTCTGTCCTCCCCACCCCCAGACCTCGGTCTGCAAAGGCAGAAGAGCTGCCAGTCACACTGGGGCCCCCTCCACAGGATGCCTGCTTGCCAACAGGTACAAGCAAAGCTTTTCCCTGCCTGGGAGATGAAGCTCCTGTTGTGTTTGTGTTTTGGAGTATTGAAGCAGCAATAGCTTGATAGGGCTCTGGTGTCCTAAAGCTCCATTTCTTATTGGCTGATGAATAAAGACTCCCATTGGTCCTGAAGCCAATCTAGATACCCAATCACTGAGCCCTGCTTGGGTCCAATAGTATTGCTTGTATATAGTTACATTGTTGAAAGTTATGTGTTGGAACAGTATAAATTAAGGTGCCGCTCTCATAGAGCTGTCTTTTGAGCTGTACAATGTCACTGAATAAAAGCCTGTTTGTTTGAATTCATCGCCTCCTGCTCAATACTTAAAACTGGCGATGAGGATGGGATCCCAGTCCTAACTGAACGGCTGAAATCACTCTGCCTGCCCAGCTGAAATCACTAAGGGCGCCCAGGGCTAAGTCACTATGGGCATAGCATCCAAGGGCCATATCAAACCGTTCGACCCAAAAGTTGGGAACTGGGATTCATACCTCGAGCGTTTTGAATGCTACTGTGTAGCAAATCGTATTGACGGGGACGATGTCTGCCGCGCCACTTTTCTGAGTACCTGCGGCCAGGCTGTATTTGACATTGCTCGAGATCTAGTTGCCCCCTCTAAGTTACTCGAGACCCCTCTTGGCATCATCAAGGCCTGGCTGACTGAGTACTTCACACCGAAGACGTCGCCTGCCGCACACCGATGTGCATTCCATCAGGAGAACCAGAAGGAGGGCGAGTCTGTCATGGAGTACCTCACCGCATTGAGGCGGACTGCTAGAAACTGTCACTTCACCAATTTGAAGTCCGTCCTCCTAGATTGACTACTCTGCGGCCTCCGAGACGAGAGCATCAGGCGAGCCCTACTCTTACTTAAGACTCTTACATATGAATCAGTCCTCGAAGAGGCCCTGAGAGTAGAGGCCGCCAACCTATCCCTCCGCGAACTGCGATTGGGTCCCCAAAGCCACACGCCAGGTCGCTCTGACGTTGTACACCAGAGCAATACCGCTGAGTCCGATGATGCCCGGGACGACCCATCCGATGTGTCCGATGATGGAGTCTGAAATGCAACAGCCAACCAGAAGCTGCGTCGCCATTGCAATAGCCTGCGCCGCTCTCAAAAAAGCCCGCAAAGAAATGGCTGTGCCGGTTGTGGAGGTGCGCATGTGTGTCGAGACTGTGAGTTCCGCGATGCCATCTGTCATGTGTGTGGGAAAGCGGGCCACCTCACCAAAGTATGTTGCTCATCTCAGGGTCATGATGCTACGGACGAGTTCCAGTGTACCCAAGGGTCTGTGAATGCCCCCAGCCAATCGTATCGTTCCAAGTCATCTTGGCCGCCCGGGCAAAGACAAAGATACAGCCATGAAGCAAGCGTGTATGAGGACTATACCAACCGCTTATATATTCACCAGGGACTACATCCGTGTCCGAAGATCAAAGCCACCGTCTTCATTGAAGGTCGAGCGTGCCAGATGGAGGTAGACTCAGGGTCAGCATTGTCCATCGTCTCGTGGAGCACTTTCCAGCAAGTCTGCCCACGTTTCGCTGCACACCACCTTCAAAGATGCACCTTACAGCTGTTTGACTTCCAGAGGAACTGAGTTCCGGTCGTTGGCATCGCCACAGTCCAAGTCAAATATAAGAAATTCTCTGGCTGTCTGAACCTGCTCGTGGTAGAGGGTCACCACACTAGCCTGATTGGACTGGACTGGTTTGCCACCTTGGGCATAGACGTTGTTGGCGTGAACCAGGTCGAACTGCAGCCTTTATTGGACTTTGAGACAGAGCCCGATGGCTCCGTCTGTTTGTGCACTGATTATCAATGTACCATCAACCGGGCCCTACAGCCGCACGCATATCCGGTCCCTGTGGTGAGCCACCTCCTGGCCTCAGTCTCTGGGGGCCGGGTGTTCGCCAAAATCGACCTTGCCCAGGCATATCAACAGTTGCTGGTAGATGCGGCCACAGCCGAAGCACAAACTATCATGATGCACCGAGGTGCTTTTAAAGTAAACTGGCTGCAGTTTGGTGTAAGCGTTGCCCCCAGCATTTTTCAAGAACTCATTGAGCACCTTCTTCGAGGTCTGCCTGGTGTCGTACCCTATTTTGATGATGTCTTAATTGCCGGAACCTCTGATCTTGAACTGGCTGCTCGAGTGCGAGAGGTCCTTTGTTGGCTACAGGATGTTGATCTTTGACTGAAGAAGGAGAAATGCGAGTTCTTCGTCCCTACCGTGCAATTCCTGGGTTACCGCCTAGACGCAGATTGCATCCACCCTGCTCTGGACAAGGTTGCTGCAATCCGCAATGCACCCCCGCTGAAGTCTAAGAAAGAACTGCAGTCCTTCTTAGGACTACTGAACTTCTATCATGCTTTCTTGCCCAACAAAGCAGCTCTTGCAGAGCCACTCCATCAGTTATTGGACAAGTCAGCTCCATGGGCATGGGGTCACTGGGAAAACACCTCCTTCCAAGCCGTCAAAGCCCTCCTTGCCTCCGATGCCGTCGTAGTGCACTATGATGAGAAGAAGCCCCTCATCCTAGCTTGTGATGCGTCGCCTTATGGAATAGGGGCCATACTCAGTCACCGCTTACCATCTGGCCAGGAGGCCCCCATTGCCTTCTATTCCAGAACGTTATCTTCCGCTGAGAGGAACTATGCCCAGATACGAGCAATCATTGCTGCAGTGAAAAAAATTTCACGATTTCATCTACAGGCAGGAATTTGAAATCGTCACCAACCACAAGCCGCTGCTGGGCATCTTCACGGCCGACCATCAAACCCCCCAGATTCTGTCCCCCTGGATGATGCGATGGGCAGTCCTTCTGTCTGCCTACTCCTGCCGTCTCCTCCACAGGCCCGGCAAGACCATCAGGCATGCTGACACCCTTAGTCGGCTGCCGTTTCCGTTGTCGGGACCGGCCAAGGCTCCGCTCCAGGAAGTTTTGTTGATTGAGGAGCTGCCGCAGCCTTTGCTCTCCGTTGCCGATGTAGCATTCCACACTGGCTGGGATCGAACGCTCAGCAGAGTCTACAACTATGTGTGGAGGGGATGGCTGTCAGGGACACTCAATGCCGACTTCCAGCCATTCCTATCAAGATCCTCTGAGCTGTCGGTAAACAAGGGATGCCTGTTGTGGGGAAACAGAGTTGTCGTCCCTCCCCCACTTTGCCAACGGGTGCTGGACGCCTTGCATGAAGGGCACTGGGCATCATTAAGATGAAGGCCATCGCTAGGAGCTATGTTTGGTGGCCCAGCATGAATCAGCAGATTGAGCGGTGGGTCCAGATGTGTCAGCTGTGCCAGGAGTCGAGGCCAGCAGCTCCAGAGGTTCCTGTTCATCCATGGGAGAAGCCGAGGGGCCCGTGGTCCCGCATTCACGTGGACTTTGCTGGGCCCTTTGCTCGGACACTCTTGATTATCGTGGATGCGTATTCCAAGTGGTTGGAGATCATCCCTGTCACCTCCATGACATCGGCCGTCGTTGCCCACTGCCTAGACCGTCTCTTCGCCACCTTCAGCCTGCCAGACCTCCTCGTGTCTGACAATGGAACTCAGTTCACCTCTGCAGAGTTCCAGACCTTCCTGGACGAGCGGGGTATCTGGCACATCACCTTGGCTCCTTTCCATCCCGCAACGAACAGACAAGCCAAGAGAATGGTGCAAACGGTCAAGGACTCACTCTGTCATTTGGGTGACAGGAATTTCCAGGCTAAGCTCGCCGGTTTCTTGATGCAGCAGCACTCCTCGCCGCACTCCGTCACCGGGAAGTCACCAGCAGAGCTGCTCATGGGTCGCCAGCTGTCCACCCGCCTGAGCAGTCTCCACCCAGACCTGGCACCAGACATCCATCGCGACCCTATCGCCACAGGGTCCACTCGGTCCTTTGTGCAGGGAGACCCAGTGTAAGCCAGGAACTATGGGGCAGGTCCGCACTGGGTTCCAGCAGTTGTGGTGTGCGCAACAGGCCCTATCGCATATGAGGTGAGGGACGACACGGGGCAGGTCCGTCGCAGACATCTGGCCCAGCTATGACGCCGGTGGCCAGCGCAGGAAGATTGTTTGCAACGCTCTCTAGTTCCTGAGCAAGGACAACATTTGCAACGCTCCCCAGTTCCTGAACCGGAGCAAAGTTTGCCACGCCCCCCAGTTCCTGTGACAGAACAACGCACCCTGGTTCCTGAGGCCGGCCTGGGAGATCTCCCGGCACAGCAAGATGCCGGCGCCTGGGGAAGTCGCTTGACAGAGGGCAGCCCTCTGCCAACTCCAGCCCAGGACATCCCAAGAGAACAGTCTGCCGAGCCACTGCCAGCTCGGAACGAGGTAGGCCCCCTGCCAGAGCTGGGTCGTGCCCCAGAGCTCTCGGAGCTCCCGGACTTTACAGACCGCTCCCCCGTGAGTCCGTTGCCACAGCTCATGCCGGCCTGTATAGGGTCCCCAGACTTAAGAGGACGTTCCCCATTGGAGCCACCTTTGCCGCTCCAGTCCCGACGAACCAGGCGACCGCCCCCGCACCTAAGAGACTTTGTTGTTTGAACTTAGGGGGGAGGAGTGTTGTGTTTGTGTTTTGGAGTATTGAAGCAGCAATAGCTTGATAGGGCTCTGGGGTCCTAAAGCTCCATTTCTTATTGGCTGATGAATAAAGACTCCCATTGGTCCTGAAGCCAATCTAGATACCCAATCACTGAGCCCTGCTTGGGTCCAATAGTATTGCTTGTATATAGTTACATTGTTGAAAGTTATGTGTTGGAACAGTATAAATTAAGGTGCCGCTCTCATAGAGCTGTCTTTTGAGCTGAGCAGTCTCACTGAATAAAAGCCTGTTGTTTGAATTCATCGCCTCCCGCTCAGTACTTAAAAGCTCCAGAGAACAAAATGCTAACTCAAAGAACCTGTCCATGTATACAGAATCAGACAGTGCTGGGGTGCCGCAGGGCTCCTAGTTTGGTCCTTGTAGCACCTCGGGGTTTGAATGGGCTTGCCATTTCTGAGACTATGAACATCTCAGGCTTGCAGCACTTGATGGCTTTTATCCAAGCGCTGAGACATCCATCGCTCTTTGCATTGCAGAGGAAACAGAGATTACTAGGCCCGATGACTAGGGCGTTAAACCTCTCTGTGTTGATCACTTCGTAGATACTGAGCCAGGGAATTCGGTCCAAACAGACAAAATTCTAATGAGCTTGTATTGACAGCCCACTCAATTTCCACGTTATGCATTCATGAGTTCAATAGTGTGTGTTTTTTTTCAAGAAAGAAAGGCAGAGTTTCAACTGCGTTTGTTCCCATTTTGCCTGCTGGTGCAGCCGCCTGATTTCCTGCATGGATTCATCTACGACCCTTTTGCAGAAACGTCTGCCGGGGGTCACTGTCTTTGAAATTCTGCAAACAGAATACGATCTGTAGAATCCCACATTAATGCGACAGGGGGTCTTTCATGTTGCAGTTGTCCTGGACATGAGGAGATATTCTCAGACTTTTCAGGGAAAGCTGAGCATTGCTTGTTTACATTCCTAATGAAGAACCGGAAGTGTAGCCCAAATTGATGCCCACAAATTCCCCCTTTTGGAATAAGGTGTCTTGATACTGTTAGCAAATGTATCTGCCAGGGATTTCCCGTGTTCCTGACTTCCTTCTGATCTTCTTGCTGTAGCTACAGCAACATAAGAACGCAAGAGAAGCCAATGTTGGGTCAAGCCAATGACCCATCCAGTCCAACATTCTGTCACACAGTGGCCAAAAATACCAGATGCCATCAGGAGGTCCACCAGTGGGGCCAAGACACTAGAACCCCCCCATTGCCCCCCCAAGCACCAAGAATACAGAGCATCACTTGACCCAAACATAAAAATGCAAGAGAAGCCAATGTTGGATCAGGCCTGCAGCCCATCCAGTCCAACACTGTCACACAGTGGCCAAATATACCAGGTGCCATCAGGAGGTCCAGCAGTGGGGTCAGGACACTAGAAGCCCCCCACAAGTGATGCCCCCCACACAGTGCATCACTTGCCCCAGACCGAGAGTTCCTATCTATACCTTGTGGCTAATAGCCACTGATGGACCTCTGCTCCATATATTTATACCTTCCTCCTGGGTGGAAAAGAACTTGGGATTTTTTGTTCCCGTGTGTATCACCTCACCCACATTGAACTTCATTTTCCACGTTGTTTTCCCCTCACCCAGTTTAGAGAGATCCTCCTGGAGCTCTTCACAATCCACCTCGGTTTTCACTGTCCTGAATAGAGCAAAGTTTGAGTCCAGGGGCACCTTTAAGACCAACAAAGTTTAATCCTGTGCATCCACACAATAGCTTACACCCAGAATTAAACTTTGTTGGTCTTGAAGGTGCCACTGGACGCAAACTTTGTTTTATTGCTTTGGACTAACATGGCGACCCACCTGAAACTATCCTGAATCATTTGGTATCTTCCACAGACTTGGTGACTGCCCTGCTGTCAGAATCAGTTAATTCTGTCAATGTAATCTTGCATGCACACTATGTATTCTGTTATTCCTTTATGTATTGGACCTGTATTTTCTCCTGTCTTGGTCGGGAGGGTGACAACCCCTAGGGTGAGAACAAGGAGGCCTCTCATCCCTGCCTCCGCATTCCAGCTGCTCCGGCAGTAACTTCAAGGGGAGGGAGGCTCTCATCTCTTATCTATGCTAAAGAACATTGGAGCCATGAATTGTTATGTGAACGGAGGGGTCTGGTTTGGAAAGGGAAATTTACTGCTTAACACCTCACTTTTTTCCTGTGTGAACCAAACGGTCAAGACACCTTTTAGCCCGCCAATTTTCCCTCCTGGGGATTGGCTACCTATGGGTAATTCAAACTCCTTGGAATGGTATAATAGACCCGCTTGTATTATTTGTCTCATCTCTGACAATACCCCGAGACGCTGTACTAATGTAGGAATAGGCAATAAAGAACTGTGGTTAACCAACCGAGATCTGATCCTTGACTACTTTGAACAGGACTCTCACAGATTGTCAGAGATCCTTGATTGGGACTCAATCGTTCCTGACCATGTCAGAAGACGATCTCGTCCCCCTCAAACCTACCACCCCAGAGGAGGCCCCTACTACCCCGACGGATCCGGGGAACGGGGGTGGCGGCGGCGGAGGAGGTCCCGAGGTGCCGGTGACCACGAGCCAGGGGGCTTACTACATTCCGCGCCGCCCGATTACCCATCAGAGCGTGACCCCCCAGTACACCTGGAGCCACTTCGGGGGCCGAACCGTGACTTCGTGGGTGCACGACAGGAAAGGGGTGAGAGTTCCGCTCACCGGCGACCAGCTCGATCGAGGGAGACCGAGCTACCTTGGAGACGACCGCGAACCGATCCGCCGTGGAGGACCGCGTCGCCAGCCCCCCGAAGAGGAGACACTGGATTTGTATGGGCCCGATCCGTATCGAGAGGAGCAGACGGTTCCGCTGGATCAGCTGATGGGAGACCTGCGGCTGCAACTCACCTCCGAGCTTCGAGAGTTGGCCCTCGATCTCCAGCACCAATTTCGAGACGCTATGGTGGCGATGCAAGGCGCCCTCCTCGGTCAAGGAGTCGGAGCCCCGCAACAGCAGCCAGCGCCCGGAGGGGTTCCGGCTCAACCGCAGGCGCCCGCTCTACCGGCGCAGCCAGCTCCGCCGGTCGTCCCGGCTCCAGTCCCGGGGCCCGTTCCCGTGCCGGCCCCAGTCCCGGCCGCGCCGGCCGCGCGCCCACCCCCTTCCGACCCGCTGACGACTACTTTCGATGGGGACCCCGAGAAGCTACGTTTCTTCACGCTCGAGATCGGGAGGTTCCTGGACAGTTGGGGCCACCTGTACCCTACCGAGAAGGATCGTATAGGCTACATCGGATCCAAGCTGAAAGACACCGCCAGCGATTGGTATGTGAGCCTGCACGACAACCCTGGGCCTGAGCTGCGCTCCTTGAACAACTTCATGTGGGCTCTTCGGCACCAGTTCGAGGACCCGCTGGGTGAGGAAAAGGCCCGAAATCAACTGAGAAAACTGTTCCAAGGGAGATCGTCAGTGAGAGAGTACACTGAGAAGTTCCGGCGCATCGCTGCCAAAATCCACGGATGGCCGGAGGAACTCTTCATGGAGAAGTATTGGGAGGGTCTAAACCCGGAAATCTACGAGACCGTGCTGCTAGGGGGCCGTCCGGGCACACTGACTACCTGGATGAGGGCGGCCACCGACATGGAAGAACGCTTCGCCCTGATCAAGATGGGAGCGTCCGCAACAGCCGCTATCAGAGCCGGTCCACGAGCGAAGCCCCGATCCAATGTACAAGATGTCCGCGACGCGAGGTTCCGACAAGGGCTGTGCATGAAGTGCGGGGAGAGTGGCCACTTCGCCTCAGCGTGTCCAAGAGGAGGGGGGAAGGGCCCGAAGACCTCAACCCCAGGACCAGCGAGCACCCCGACTCGGGGGAAGACCCCCATGAAACCCCGGGCTTTGCAGCTGGAAGGGGCGACAAGTGAGCAGGGAGAGCTGGAGCTGATGGAAGCCCAGATGTCGGGAAACTCCAACGGCCTGCAGTGAGCGGCGCAGAGCTGCAGGTCCCTCACAACGAAGCGCCATCTCCGGTGAGCATCCCTGGCCCCTTGTTATATATGGTAGTAACTGTGGTGACCCCAGGAACAGGCACCCACATGAGGGTCCGCGCTTTAATTGACTCTGGGTGCGCGCGAGACCTAATCAGCCCCCTAGTAGTGGAGGGGCTGGGAGCTAAAGTCACCCCGTTAGCGGAACCCCTGAAGTTTACCCAGATGGATGGGTCCGAAATGAAGGAGGAGTGCATAGCAGAGACTGAGAGCTTAATTCTGGGGACGGGGGACCACTGGGAGAAGAGAGCTTTCGTCATAACCCCTAATGCCCAATTCCCTATGGTGTTGGGCAGCCCTTGGCTTGGGGCGCACGACCCCTACATAAAATGGAGCGAGGGGAAGATTTCGTGGGTAGACGAACGCTGCCAGAGCCACCGCTGGGACCCAGGATGGGGTCCCGGGCCCCCCACCCCGCCGTCTCCTGCGGCTGCCCTCGCTCTCGTCCCTGCCATGGTGCCCAAGGAATATAGAGACTTGCTGGAAGTGTTCAGTGAGACCGAGGCGGACGAGTTGCCCCCCCATCGGCTGTCGGACTGTGCCATAGAGCTCCTCCCAGGCGAGAAACTCCCAAAGGGCAAATTGTATTCCATGAGCCCGGCAGAACGGGAAGAGCTGCGGAAGTTTTTGGACAAAAATCTGGCTAGAGGTTTTATCCGCCCCGCCAAGTCCCCTTTTGCGGCGCCTGTGCTGTTCCGAAAGAAAAAGGATGGTGGCTTACGGCTGTGCACGGATTATCGGGGGCTAAACGCAGTCTCCACCTCTAATGCTTACCCCCTCCCGTTAATAAAAGACCTTTTGGCGGAGGCGGCCAAGGGGAAGATTTTCACCAAGTTGGATCTGCGAGATGCCTACTTCAGGGTGCGCATAAGGGAGGGGGATGAACCCAAGACTGCTTTTAACACCCCCTTGGGGCAGTTTGAATACCTCGTGATGCCGTTCGGCTTAAGTGGCGCGCCCGGGGTCTTTATGAGTTTAATCAACGAAGTGTTGCATAAGCATCTATTTAAGGGCGTGTTATGTTACATAGATGATATCTTGATCTATTCCACTGATAAGAACGAACATGTGGCTTTGGTCAGAGACGTACTGTCAACCTTACTGAAAAACCAGCTGTTTGTGAAACTGTCTAAGTGCGAGTTTCACCGCGAGTCTGTGGACTTCCTGGGCTACCGCATTTCTCAGAAGGGGTTGGAAATGGACCCGGGGAAGGTGGAAGCGGTGGTGCAATGGGAGGCTCCGCGAACGAGAAAGCAGCTGCAAAGCCTATTAGGATTTTGTAATTTCTATCGGACTTTCATCAAGGACTTTGCCAAAGTCACCCTTCCCTTAACGGACTTGTTGAAAACCAAGGGGAGGGGTCCCGAGGCGGGGAAGCCGGGAGAGAAACTGGCGTGGAATGGGGAGTGTCAGAAGGCATTTGAGGCTTTAAAGACTCTTTTTACCTCGGAGCCCATTTTGGCGCACCCGGATGAGACTAAGGATTTTATAATCCATGTTGACGCCTCGGATGTGGCAATGGGGGGGGCCATCCTACAAAGGGACTCGGAAGGGAAACTGCACCCCTTAGCGTACATCTCAAAGAAGTTTAATGAAACAGAGAGGAATTGGTCAGTATGGGACAAGGAAGCTGCGGCCATTAGATTGGCACTCACGACCTGGCGCCACTGGTTAGAAGGGGCACAGACTCCGTTCGAAATATGGACGGACCATAAGAACCTAGAAGCTTTGCGCACACAACGGTCCCTCAACGCCAAACAACTACGCTGGGCTGACTTCTTCTCAAAATTTAACTTTGTGTTAAAGCATTTTCCTGGGAAGGCTAATTCCCTAGCAGACGCATTGTCCAGATTGCCCCAACACGAGAGCCTGAAAGAGGAGGTATTCGATTCCATGTTCTCCCCCCAGCAGCTGGGAGGAGCGGTTGTCACTAGGAGCAAAGCAAAGAAAGCTGAGCTAACCACTGGGGACTGTCAATGGGGGGAGGAATATGCCCCTGAGGAAATAGAGGAATTGGAAGCGGTGGGAGAGTGCGAAAAAAGAGAGGACAATTGTTGGATCCATGGGGACAAATTAGTGGTGCCTAAAACCAAACGCAAGGACATCTTGCTAAATTGTCACTCTTCCAAGCTCGCCGGGCACTTCGGATTCCTAAAAACTCTTAATCTAATCCAACGTCAGTTCTGGTGGCCGCGCATGCGTCGAGACGTCTCGGATTTCGTCTCGACATGTCAAACCTGCTTAATGTGTAAAAAACGGGGGGGCAAAGTCCCGGGATTGTTACACCCCCTACCCACGGCTTCCAGGCCCTGGGAAGACATAGCCATGGATTTCATTACCAATTTACCCCCATCAAAAGGAAAAACAGTGATCTGGGTAGTGGTAGACACTTTCTCCAAACAAGCCCATTTCACTCCCTTCAAACAGTTACCCACCGCCAAAGGGATGGCTAAAGCCTTCTTTAACCAGGTGATAAAATTACATGCTTTTCCGAGACGGGTGGTATCCGATCGCGGAAGTCAGTTCGTTGCCACCTTCTGGCGGGAGCTTTTGAAGTTAATGGACATAGAGCCTGCCTTGAGCTCGGGTTACCATCCAGAAACCGATGGCCAATCCGAGCGAACTAATCAAATTCTGGAGCAGTTCTTAAGATGCTACACCAACTACCACCAAGACAATTGGGTGGAATTACTACCCTTTGCAGAATATAGCTACAACAATGCAGTGCATTCCTCCACTGGGGTCTCACCTTTCATGGCAGTGGGAGGCTTTGAAGGTAAACCGCTCCCCACCCTCAAGGAAGACCCCCAAGCTCCCCCCTCAGACTTTAAAACCTGGTGGTCTGGTCTCCAGGATTCCTGGCCGTTGATTGGTAAAGCCTTGGACCATGCCAAGGAGGACTATAAGAAATATGCTGATCGTGGCCGAGCACCGGGATGGGACCTTCAACCCGGGGACTCAGTTTATCTCTCTACCAAAAATATCCACGGGTTGCAGCCCAGCAGAAAATTGGGATGGAAATATGTTGGACCTTATAAAGTGCTAAGAAAAATCTCTGATGTCTCCTTTGAACTGGAACTGCCTAAATCACTAAGTTCTATACATCCTGTGTTTCATTTCAGCTTGCTGAAGAAAGATCCGGGGCCGAATGCATGGCATCCAGTTCCTCCAGTTCCTCCTCCACTGATGAAGGAGGGGAGTCCACACTACGAGATAACTGAAATCCTGGATTCCAAGACAAAGAGGGGCCACTTGTATTATTTAGTTAGATGGTTAGATTTTGGCCCGGAACACAATGAATGGATTCGTTCTGAACATGTTCATGCCCCCAAGTTAACCAAACTGTTCCATAAAATGTTCCCTGAAAAAGCTAGGTGAAGGGAATTATGGGGAGGGCAGGGTGTCAGAATCAGTTAATTCTGTCAATGTAATCTTGCATGCACACTATGTATTCTGTTATTCCTTTATGTATTGGACCTGTATTTTCTCCTGTCTTGGTCGGGAGGGTGACAACCCCTAGGGTGAGAACAAGGAGGCCTCTCATCCCTGCCTCCGCATTCCAGCTGCTCCGGCAGTAACTTCAAGGGGAGGGAGGCTCTCATCTCTTATCTATGCTAAAGAACATTGGAGCCATGAATTGTTATGTGAACGGAGGGGTCTGGTTTGGAAAGGGAAATTTACTGCTTAACACCTCACTTTTTTCCTGTGTGAACCAAACGGTCAAGACACCTTTTAGCCCGCCAATTTTCCCTCCTGGGGATTGGCTACCTATGGGTAATTCAAACTCCTTGGAATGGTATAA
The DNA here is from genome assembly GCA_029233225.1 of Lepidodactylus listeri. NCBI lineage: Eukaryota > Metazoa > Chordata > Lepidosauria > Squamata > Gekkonidae > Lepidodactylus > Lepidodactylus listeri. The sequence continues at coordinate 2,991,953 of JARCFY010000021.1, read as the reverse complement.
TAGACCCGCTTGTATTATTTGTCTCATCTCTGACAATACCCCGAGACGCTGTACTAATGTAGGAATAGGCAATAAAGAACTGTGGTTAACCAACCGAGATCTGATCCTTGACTACTTTGAACAGGACTCTCACACCTGCTCACCTTCAGTTCCAATCATTTATGAACAAATTAAATAGCACTGGTCCTGGTTCTGATCTGTGGGACCTGAGTGCTCATGTTCCTCCATTGTGAGAACTGTCCTTGTATTCCTACTTTTTGCTTCCTGTCGTTTAACCAACTCTTAACCCATCCTCTTATCCCATGACTGCTAAGCTTACTCTGGAGTCTTTGGTGATGTACCCTGTCAAAAGCCTTTTAGAAGTTCAGGTATATAACATCGACAACATTGTCCTTATCCACTTGCTTGTCTACCTACTCAAAAGAGGTTGGTGGGGCAGAACTCCCCTTTGCAGAAGCCATGCTGATTTTCCCTTGGCAGACTTTATTTCTCAATATATTTCTCAAAATAAAAAAAGTTTATTATCACTGATTTGCCCCTTAGCTAGGGGAAGACTGTAATTTGGGTGGTACTGGATCTCTTTTCAAAGCAAGCCCATTTTGTGCCATGTAAGCTGATCCCTACAGCAAAGCAGCTGGCTGGTATGTTCATTCAGCATGTGGTCAAACTCCATGGTTTGCCACGCAAGGTAATATCTGACCATGGGACCCAGTTTGTGGCTAGATTTTGGAAGGAATTGATGGCCCTCCTGGGCCTTGTTCTCCAGGTACTCACAACAACAGACCAGTGGCATTTACTTGTACATGAGCATGCTTAAGAATGATATGATATGCCAACTTTTTTATTTTGAAAGTATGTGGAGAGTAACTTGACTGGGGATCCTGACAATATGCTTAACAGTTCTCTCTTTAATAACAGCTTCGATTCGTTTACTGGCTTTTGCAAGCCCTCCTGTCCACATAGTCCCCCGGAGGGATGCTGTTCCAGACACAGAATTGACAACCAGCCTTCAGATCCCAGTAACTGTGGATGGGTCAACGCCTTGGGCCTACTTCATGCTGCGGATGGGTCCTCTGCAGAGAGAAAGCCACAGGCTGGGCTGAGGCCAGGACTCTCTTCCAGGTAGGAAATAACTAACTCTGCAGGAGATTCCCCCCCCCCCCCCCAATTTGTGAATGCCAGCTGATATGACTGCCGCTCCCGCTCTTGACTGCATTGCAAAATCGATACCTGTATTTTGGCAGTGTGTATATAATTATTCACGGCTTCCTGCCCAGTCTCTCTGCGCTTTTTACCGCATCAGTTCCCATTCTGTTGCTGTCAGCCTTGCGGCTTGATTCAAATGGCGGAGGTGTTACACCTGATAAAAACGGAAAGCGGCTAAGACAAGCATCCTGCTCCCTTCTTGAACATCTTGCCCCTCCCCAACACTCCCCCATCAAAACACTCTCTGAGAAACATTCCTGGCTGAAATGGTTCCACAGGAAGACTAGAAGTGTCTGCTTTGGGAGGGGATCTTTTTCCTTGGATCGGAGCCCCCTCCCAGCCCCACAGATGGCCCCCCATCCCTGGAGAGACCGTCCCTTTTCTTCCTGGCTTAATTGCTCTAAGCAAGCATGGTTAGTCACTGGGTAATGTACCCGAGCAAGTGCGAGGTTTAATGAATCATACTCACTCTGCACTCCAAGCAATTAGGTAAATCTAGCTGTTCGTTAGTGAGGCATAAAATAAATTTAATCTCCCTTCTAAAAAATCAATTATAGTGCTGTAATGTATAATTCAAGTTTGGTCATGCTACATAAATTTTCTGTTTTTAGTACATTTTTAAACGGGGCTGGGTTATTAGATTCTGCAGCCTCTGTTCCTGTGCCGCAGGGCGGGAGAGCAGGCAGCTGCCTTCAGATGAGGGGTTGGCCGCCTTTCCCCCGGAAAGAATCCCCCCCCCCCCACTTCTCAGCATCTGTGGGGCCCTTGGCTTGGAAATGGTGCAGAGAGATAGCTGGCCAGGGCATCACCTGCTGATGAAGTTGTAAGTCAATTAGAGCAAGAAAAAACATCCGGATGCCTCATTAATTTAGGAGGCTGGAGACACTTCTTTCGTGCTTTTGTTGCTGTTTCATGGATGCCACTAGGATAGACCACCCTCCTCAATTGCCAGGGCCCCCACAGTTCTGAGCAACTGCTCAGCATATCCCCCCCCAGCAAAACTTGAATCAAATGGACTTTGATGAAATCAGATGGACTTAGAGGTGAAACCAGTTAGCAAGCTGGAAACCCTAGAAGCCTCACAAAAACATTTGTCCACCATGAACAGCCTCAGATGTGCTCACACATCAAAGGAACAAACCAGAGCCAAGTCTGGTGTAGTGGTTAAGAGTGGCAGACTCTAATCTAGAGAACCGGGTTTGATTCCCCACTCCTCCTCCACATGCAGCTGCTGGAATGACCTTGGGTCAGTCACGAGTTCTCTCAGATCTGTTCTCTCAAGAGCAGTCCTCGAAAAGCTCTCTCAGCCCCAGCTACATCACAAGGTGTCTGTTGTGGGGAGAGGAAGGAAAAGGCGACTGTAAACTGCTCTGAGACTCCGAGTGAAGGGCGGGGTATACATCCAATATCTTCTCTCTTCTTTTGTCAGTTGACAAACTGAAATTCAGTACCCCTCCCCATCTTCATTGCCCTCCTCTGGACACGTTCCGGCTTGTCTATACCCTTCTTAGATTGTGGTGCCCCAAACTGAACACAGTACACCTTTACCATGTGCAAGTGAGCGCATCCACAGACCAAATGGAGCTGGTAAAGTGGCTCTCAGGAACCCTCGTAATGAGAAAGAAGAGTCTTCATCAGTGTTTCCAGTTCCATTTGCAGCTCATGAAGTGCACGCGCAGACAGGGAATGCGGAAGAGAGGAAGAACAGCCGTTGGAGGGGTTTTAATGTGTGTGTGTGTGTGTACATGTTGGAATTCATGTTAATTTTTAAATGTCTAAATATGCATCGTGCACAGGCCCCTCTCCAAAGAACACACATTGCATATTTAATCGTTAAACATGTTTATTCCCCCCCACCACCACCACCACCAAGATCACAGAGATATGCAGGCTGTCTATTTGACAAGATGGTGGGATTTGGTTTTAATTGAAAGCGCCTGCCAATTTTCCAGTGAGTCATATGCAAAGTGATTAAATTTCTTGTTAAGTCGTTTGTTGTGACAAACACAGCACAAGGAGAAGGATTCCTGCCAGTGGGGGGGGGGGGGGGGAAGCTCCGTTTTTTAGTGTGTGTGTGTGTGTTTTTGTTTGTCATCTCCGCCAGAGAGGAGCGGAAGACCAAGGGGCTGCGTTTAACAAAACGAGTTGCCCTTTATGTCTCAGCACAGCCATCCCTCCTCACCGTAATTGTGGGAGCGAGAACATCGTTAAGAAATAACAAATGGCCTTGCGCGTTCATCTCCAGAGCTCAGGGCTATAAAACCTAATTAGAACACGCAGATAATGATGGAGAGAGGCCCGAGCAAGCCCATTTGCACAGTGCACGGCCCCCGGAAAGCCGGGCGGCCGTCCGTTCCGCTCCTTAGCAGAGAGAAAACGGCTGCCCTGCAAAGCAAGCCTCGGTCTCTGGCCTTTGGGCCTCTGGCACAGCTAGGGATGCCAGCCTCCAGGTAGGACCTGGAGACCCCCTGGAATTACAGCTCAGACTACAGAGACCAGCTCCCCTGGAGAACATGGATGCTCTGGAGGGTGGACTCTGTGGCATTGTACCCCACTGAGGCCCCTGTCTTTCCCTAGCTCCATCCCCAAATCTCCAGGAGTTCCCAAGCCTGGATCTGGCAACCTTATCCCCCATCTGCCACCAGTGGCCAGGGCGGACCTTGGATCCCTCGGCGCAACACCGGTGGTGGCTCACTTCTGGGGCCTCTGCAGGGCCACTTGCCCGAAAGAGGGCAATCCATCAGGGAAGGAGAGGGCATCTGTTCTCAGCACAGCAGAGTGGGCCTGGCGGGAGGGAGAGCCCTGCCCTCTTCCCAGAGGATGGGGGTTCTCTCGACCCAGGTGCCCACGGCAACCGCCCCATGTGCTGGGAAATGAGCGCACTTGGAACAGGCACAGGTGTTCCAGGCCATCCCGTCCGGGGGCCCTGCAGTCCTTACAAGGCTTCCGCCTATAGGCAGGTCTATATTCTGCTTCAGGGTGGGCAGCCAGGCAGCCAGGCCTTGAAGGGAACTGAGGTGTGCACACACTTGTGAGCTAATACTTGTCTCCTGCGTAACCAAAACTGGACCTTCATGCCACACCGCTGAGAGCCAGATTGATGTAGAGGTTAGGAGCGCGGACTCTAAACTGGGAGAACCGGGTTTGATTCCCCACTCCTCCACTTGCAGCTGCTGGCGTGTCCTTAGGTCAGTCACAAGTTCTCTCAGAGCTGTTCTCTCAAGAACAGTCCTTGAAAGAGCTCTCTCAGCCCCCCACCTCACAGGGTGTGTGTTGTGGGGAGGGGAAAGGAAAGGAGATTGCAAGACACTCCGAGACTCCTTCTGGTAGTGAAGGGCAGAGTATAAATCCAATCTTTCCGCCTTCTTTAGCTCATAGCAAAACCCTAGGGTTGCCAACCTCCAGGTGGGGGCTGGAGATCTCCCAGAATTACAATTGCTCTCTAGACTACATAACAAAGTGTGAGTCCAGCGGGGGCCACTTTAAGACCAACAACGTTTCATTGACGGTACCAGCTTTCATGGGCAAGCACACTTCTTCAGATGAATCACTTATTTATTAAAGACATTTATTCCACTTCCCCTGGAGAAAACAGCTGCTTTGGAAGGTGGTCTGCCTGGCCTGATGTCCCACGGAGGCCCCTCCCCTCCCCTCCCCTCCGGGAACCTTGCTCTCCCAGGCTCCTCCCACCAATCTCCAGCTATGTCTGAACCCAGAGACGGCAACTCCGTGGAACCACCAGTCTGTGATCTGAGGACCGGCCCTCTCGGGAGGGTCAGCTGCCGAACCTGTCCTGATTGTCTGAATCTATGCACCAGCCCGGGGCAGGATTGGGCCAGGGAGGCTGTTCCCCTTGGGACTGTAGTGTTGCCGGAGGGAGGGGCCCTCATTCTGGTTTGCTGCTGACCTGCCGGGCTGGACTAGATGTCCTCTGGGCCCCTCCCGGCCCCTTCCTTCTATTTGTCCCCAGCCAAGCTGTCCTTCCCTTCCCTTCCCCTCCCCCTCGAATTCCCTGACAAGCAGCTCATCATTAATACTGTTTGCCTAATTAACACATTTCTTGAATGACAGCAAACATGTAAACAGGTTTCACTGAGCAAACGGCTGCCTGATTAAAACTCCAGGCAGGGCTAATTATATGGAAATTTCTTCATTAGTTCCCCTCCTTTCTTCCCCAGCAGCCGCTGGGGCTGTGTTAATAATCAGGCGAGCCTGTCATGGAGGACGGAGCTGCAGCCCACCTCCCACTCCCCCCCCCCTGCCAGTGTGAAGCTGCAATTAACTTCTGGTCCCCAGCCGCCAGGGCAGATCCCTCCTGAGCCATGGGGCATGGCTGGCCTGGTGGGGGGGATGAGACAAGTGCTTCTGGGAGTCAACCAGCCGTGAACTTGCTGCAGCCCCTGCGACCAGAGAGAGCGCAAGGGAAGGCGGGGGGGGGGGGGGGAGCAGAGCTGGGGAGAGGCGGTGGCAGTCACCAGTGTGGGTTTCTTTGAAAGAACTTGCGATCTTGTGACAACAACCACACTCCTACGCATTTCCCTTCCTGCACAGCTAAGCAACACGCTGGGACATCTCCTGATCCTGTTCTAACTGCCAGACGCAGTTGGGTGGGGAAAGAAACCCTTCCACCGGTGAACATCGGGGGGGGCACCCCCCCACGCCCTCCGCAGATGGCTCTGCTCACCGCAAGGGCCGCTGGCGCTGGCGCACTGCCACCACGAGACATCGCAGCCACGACTTCTCCCCTGGTGGCCTGCTCCATGCACCAGCGTTGCCAACCTCCAGGTGCAGCCTGGGGATCTCCTGGGATTATGACTGCCCTCCAGGCTACAGGGATCATCAGTTCCCTAGGAGGAAATGGCCGCTTTTGAGGGGGGACTCCCTCCATGCCCCGCCGTACCCCACCCTTCCCAAGCTTCACCCCCCGATCTTCGGGGCCTGTCTCGCAACAGGTTTTCTCCGGGTACCATTCTGGCTCTGTTGATCTGTTTCCTGACTTCATCGGGGGCCTTCTTCAGTTCCAAAAGGGGTTGTTGTAGATCCCTCAGGTGAGAATCTCTGTCGGTAGGGCTGGAGCAGATGTGGCTGTCGCGTAGAGCTTGGCTGTATATAGTGGATGGTCTGGTATCTTCAGGATGTTCGGCATGGAGGCGTGTAGGTATACCTCAGTCCCTCAGGGGTGGACATTCCGGGCTTGGGGGGTGGTCCCTGTCCTAGACAGAGCTGGACTAAGTCTGATGACTCTGCATCATGTTGTGAGGCCAACGCCCAAGGAAAGGGAAGAGGAACTCGGGCACAGGCGACCCGACATACCAGGGACCCCCAACCTCTCCCTGCTCAAGTCAAGGCAGGGGCTGGGATTCCCCAGGGACAGGGAGATGAAGAGCAAAGGGGTTGTCCTTCGTCCTCTGAAGCCAATGGAGGGGAGAAGGGTCTGCTAGGGGATGGTGTCCAACCAACACCCATCTGGTTTCAATTTGTGCAGAAGAGGTTCCAAGCCCCCTTCCTCTCCCAGAGACCCCCCCCCTCCTCGGCTGGCCTCTCTCCGGCTCTCTCTGTCACCTCCTGCTCCTGGCTTATTTAGACTTCCTGGGCAGGAAAGGTGTCAGCGCTGGCCGTGAGCCTCCCACCCATCTTGGAAAGAGAGATAACGGGCACCCCGTATCAGCCAGATGGGGAGCAGGGCAGAACCTGGCTGGATCCCAGCCTGGTCCGGTTTTCACAGGAACGCTGAGGCTGTATGGAGAAAATGTCGCCCAGCAGCTATGGAGGAACCCTGTTAAGCCTTCTGTGGAAGCCCCCCAAGGGTCAGGGGCCTCTCCTTTTGCGTGTCTGACGCAAGGACTGCTGCGGTGTGTTGGAGGGCCTCGCTCCATGAGGCAGAGCACTCGGCTGGGCCCCCGCCCCACGCCTGCCTGCCTGCCTGCCTGCCTGGGGGAAGGAGCTGCAGAAGCCGAGGAGGCAATTACCGCTGCTTCGTGGAGGACAGCCTGCCGAAGAGAAGATCATCAGTAGCAGCTCATTACTTTGCAGATTGTTAATGCTGTTGGCAGATGAGGAGGAGGCTTTTGGAATCAAGGGGGGAACCCCACAGACGGCCTTTTTTGTGCAGAGGAGGATGATCAATGTGAGCTAGTGGCTGGTAGCTCATTAGACACCCCTTTGTCCAGTGGCAGAAGAAGTGAGGGAGGAAATCAGGAGGACAGGGGGAGTGGGGGGGGGGGGGGGGGAGCTGCTAGGAAATCAGATATCCCAAGATGTACTGGAGTGTCAACAGTGAGCACCATTCCCAGGGTGTCCCATCAGTGTCCACACACTTGCATGTCTTAAGAACACAAGAGAAGCCAGTGTTGGACCAGGCCAGTGGCCCATCCAGTCCAACACTCTGTCACACAGTGGCCAAAAACACCAGGTGCCCTCAGGAGGTCCAGCAGTGGGGCCAGGACACTAGAAGCCCTCCCACCGTTGCCCCCCCGTAAGCACCAAGCATTACTTGCCCTAGACTGAGAGTTCCTATCTGTACCTTGTGGCTCATAGCCACTGATGGACCTCTGCTCCAGATGTTTATCCAGTTCCCTCTTGAAGCCGTCCGTGCTTGTAGCCGCCGCCACCTCCTGTGGCAGTGAATTCCATGTGTTCATCACTCTTTGGGTGAAGAAGGACTTCCTTTTCTCTGTTCTAACCCAACTGCTCAGCAATTTCATGGACTGCCCACGAGTTCTTGTCTTGTGGGAAAGGGAGAAAAGTCCTTCTTTCTCTACCTTCTGCTCTATCCCATGCATAATCTTGTAAACCTCGATCATGTCAACCCCTCAGCCGTCGTTTCTCCAAGCTAAAGAGCCGCAAGTGCTTCAACCTTTTGTGGTGATGCCCTGCTTAGTGTGTGTGTGTAAGTGTGTGTTTGGTGTTGTCAAGTCACTTCCGACTTAACAGCAACCTGACAAATTTATGACCTTGAAAATGTCCTCTGGTTAACCGCCTTGCTCAGTTCCTGGATGGAGTCTGTCTCTCTCACGTTGGGCCTACCTCTTTTCCTGCTGCCTTCCATTTTTCCTCACATTATTGTCTTTCCCAGTGACTCTTGTCTTCTCATGATATCCAGTGTTCCCTCTGAGCTGAGCTGGTGTGAGCTAGCTCACAGTTTTTTAGCCTCCGGCTCCCACATTTTTGTCTGAGTTCAGGAAGGATGGCTCCAGAGCAAACTGATTCATGCAGTAGCCAAGTTGCTTGCTCAGAACTTTCATGCCAGGAGCTCACAAAGTAGAATTTCTGCTCACAAGACTCCAACACTTAGAGGGAGCATTGGATGTGACCAAAGTACCATAGCCTCAGTTTAATCATTTTAGCTTGTAGAGAGAGTTCAGGCTTGATATGAGAATGTGTTCTTTGTTACAGAAGAGAAGAGATTGGATTTATACCCCGCCCTTCACTCGGAGTCCCCTTCCCCTTTCCCTTCCCCACAACAGACCTCCTGTCAGGTAGGTGGGGCTGAGAGAGCTCTTTCCAGAACTGCTCCTGAGGGAACAGCTCTGAGAGAACGGGTGACTGACCCAAGGTCACACCAGCAGCTGCATGTGGAAGAGTGGGGACTCAAACCCGGTTCTCCCAGATGAGAGTCTGCGCTCCCACCCACTACCCAGACTGGTAGCCAAGGCAGAGTATAAATCCAATCTCTTTTGCAGGTTGGGCCCCAGAACTTCCTGCTGCCAGCCAGTCTGAAGTGGTGCGACCTGGTTTCTTTCTGTGTCTGAATGCTGAAGCGTGGTTGTGAAGAGTCACGGCCTCACCTCATGGACTCAGATCCCAGAGACTCGGAGGCTTGGTGTGCCTTGGATGTGCACAGACTGCAGTCTCAAGCCCTGTGCACGGGGCGGGGGGGGGGGGGAATCCCCATGGACCAAACGAAACTAGAGGTGCCCCGCCACAGCCCTCCCCACCCAGTTCTGAGCTTGTGGCTGCATGGGGAACAGTCTGCTTGTGTGCCTGGCACCGACCTCACGCGACTGGCTTAGAGATGCTCATTCCAGACAAAAACACGAGGAGCATCGCCAGCAGACTGCCAAGTTAAGGAAGCCGCATATTTGGGGGGAAAGCCGTGTTTCGCACTGCAGCCAGGAAAAGCAACAGGAATAATTCCCCACCCAGAGCAGTTGCGTTCAGTTTTGGAAAGGAAAGTGCCGTCAAGTCACAGCCGACTTACGGGGACTCCAGAGGCTTTTTGAGGCAAGAGGCATTCAGCAGTGGTTTGCCACTGCCTGCCTCTGCGTGCCCAGGACAAAGTTCTTCCTTTCTGCCAGAGAACCCTTAACCTCCCTCTGGCCCTTTTTAGGGTGGCCCCCAAGCAGCCCAGAACCAAAACATTGCCGCTTCCCTGCTAGCCATTCCTGGTGGCGGTTCTGGCAAATGTGATCACCTTGGCTTGTTCCCAGCAAATTGTGTGGGTCTCTCTCCCCCCTGTTCACAGACTGTCAGGCACAGATAAGAAATCCACCTGTGGCCCGAGACAACGGAGGCTGGTGAAAAGGCGCCTGCTCTGGATTCTGGCGCGGTTCTCACAACAAAGGGCTTGGCGGCGGAGGTGGGGGTGGGGGTCTCACAGTGTTCGGCGCATGCTTGACAGCTCACACATTCTCACCAGTTCAATCATTGTTCCGGCTCCTTATCTGAATCCGCCCAGAGGAATTCACTCAGCCATGCCCAAGCCGTGCCCGATGCTGATGTTCAGAGACAGAGGGGCAGGCTGAAGCTGGTTTGGAAGGGAGGGCCGTGGCAGTCACTGGTGAAGCGGAGGCTCGGCGCAGACAGTACAAATGTCCCCTCGCAGCCGGCGCATCAGAAACCAGCCGTGCAGAAGAAAGCGACAATGGGGCTCTGATGCTTTGTGGAGTGTGGTTAATGAAAAGATCAGCTCGGCTGACGAGACATTCATGTATAATCAAATGAGGCTCCGAAAACACTTCCGCGTGCCCGCCATCTGGTCCGCCGCGATGTGCTAACGGCACTGACTAATTGTGAATGCGGAGCTGGTGACGGATCGCTGCATCACGTTGGTGGAGGGAGAGGCCTGCTGTACTTCCCGACCAGAGCGCCTGGCGATGGATCGCCTCCCTGGTTCTCATGACACCTGGTCGGTTCTCATCTTCCAGGTGACCCATGGCGCACCTTCCCGAGGAGGAAAGGCTGAAGAGCCTTGGGTTTTTCAGCTTAGAAAAGAGAAGATAGGGTAGAAGCTTGTAAAATTATGCACCGGGCGGAGCGGATGGGCAAAGGTTTATTGGATGTCCCTTCCTGTTGATTGTCTCTGCTTACATGGCGTAATCTGCTTGGAGTCACAGGGAGAAAGGTGGACTGTAAATAGCATGTATAAATAAAATAAATAACAGAGGTTTTGGATCGCAACCCCTTTACATAAGTTTACTCTTTCTGGTGTACATGTGGGTAGATCCAGGTGGGGGTCAGCCGGGTTGGCCTGAAGCAACAGAGCAGAGTCTGAGTCCCGCAGGGGCCCCTCTGAGACCGAGAGAGTTCGATGCTGGGCGCGTGAGCTTCCGTGTGCAGGCAGACGCTGGCAGCCACCACCAAACTCTGCCGGTCTCAGAGGGGCCCCCGGAGGACTCAGACTCTGTTCTAGGGCACACGTGCTTTTGGTTACGTCTGATGCAGGGAGCTTATACCACAGACATCTTGTTGGTCTCTAAGATGCCACTGGACTCCAATCTAGCTGGTGAGATCTGTGAAGCCCAAAGGCCTTGGCAGTCAGATAGGGATGCCAGCCTCCTGGTGGGACCTGGGGATCTCCTGGAATTACAGTTCACTTCCAGACTACAGAGATCGGCTCCCCTGGAAAAAAGGGTTGCTTTGGAGGGTGGAGACTCTCTGGCATTACATCCCACTGAGGGGGTCCCTGTCCTCCCCAGGCTCCACCCCCAAATCTCCAGGAGGTTCCCAACCAGGAGCTGGTGGCCTTATGACCCCTTCCCCCACTGGTGGCCTGAAGGGACGTGGCAACCCTACCATGCACAAGGAGAGGGCCCAGGCACACCCAGGCGGGGGCGAACATTTGAAATGGCCTCACGTGAGGCAGCGGGGGGGGGGGGACTCTCTTGTGTGGACTTAGCTAAAAACATCTCATTAGCCTGGCTATTCAATAAAAAGCTTTTGCCTAACCAGGTTTCCCCCTTCCTCTTTGATGCAGAGCTCTGGAAAGCAGTTTCCCCCTTTCCCCCCCCCCTCGCTCCCCCCCTCTCCCCCCCCCCCCCCCCCCCCGTGGATCTGCAAAGAGAAGTCCGAGTGGAACGTGGCTTTGTGAAGCAACCAATAATGGAGCTGATTTTCACAGAGAGCAATGAAAAACTGGCCCACAGCTACGGTGGGGCTATTGTGACCTTGGCCCCCTTCCTTAAAGGGCCAGCCCCCTTTCTTAAAGGCCCCCCTTCTTCCCAAAAGCATTTAAAGGGATCCTTTCGGAAAAGTACTGGAGACGGGAGGCCGGTGGTAGTGATTTCAGCACAGCAAGTTTATTTCAGGTCCAGATGAAGCATATGAGAACGGAGGTCAGGGGGCCTGCTTGTATACACAGGTAAGCTGCACCCCTGACCTTGCCAAAACAAGGCAGTTGGATAAGGTAATTTAATAACTTTCAAGGTAATCCCAAGATAATAATTGGATAATCCCAGGGGCGGATAAATCTCCAGGTAATTGGATAATCACAGAACGCAACACCCCTCCCCCCATAGTTCAGGCCCACCCTAACAGACATAGTCCTTGAGCTACGTCGGCCTTTTTCGTTCCCTGTCTGAACGTCTCGGAGCTGCGGCAGGTGGCAATGGAACTGGAGTCTCGGCCTCGGGAGCAGAAGCCGGGGTGTTGGAAGCTGTGTCCAGCAGGGTTGAGGTTGGTTCCAGGGTTGAGACTGGTTCTGTGGTTGAGTCCAATGGAGATGGATGTTGGGGTGTGACGGCTGTTGCAGGGCCGGGTCCCTGGTCCTCCTCCTTGTCCAGGACCGGGTTGGGAGCGTCATTCTCATGTTCGCTTGTGTAGTCGGGAACACAGGAATGTAGCTGGCGTCGGAGCTGGTCCACATGTCACCTCCAAACCTGCCCGTCCTCGCCGGCTACCTTGTAGGAGAGGGGTCCGGTGACACGGATGATCCAGCCTGGTAGCCAGAGGGGGCCCCGTGCTTAATTCCGGACATACATGGGATCTTCCGGAAAGAACCCTCACGGAGCCCGGGGGATGTTGGGCTCCTTGAGGCCAGTTGCCGCTTGGTCAGGGTGCAAGCAGTCGAGTTGCGAAGTCAACCAGTGGCCCATTAAGAGTTCGGCAGGGCTGCGTCCCGTGGAGGAGTGGGGCGTTGAACATTGGCTGAATAGAAAAGCAGTTAGTTTAAACTCCCAGTCCCCCTGGTCCATCCTCCACAGCACCTCCTTGGTCATGTGGACCATCCGCTCAGCTTGCCCATTGGTGGCTGGATGGAAGGGAGCAGACCTTACGTTTCTGATGCTGTGCAGCTCCACGAATTGCTGGAACTCTGTGGAGGTGAAGGCTGTGCCGTTGTCAAAGACCATCATGTCTGGCAAGCCGTGCGTGCAGAAGATGCACCACATGGCTCGGATGGCAGCTTCGGATGACATTGACCTCACTGGCATGACTTCCAGCCATTTGCTGTAGCTGTCTACTAGGAGGAAGAAATCTGCCTCTGGACTGGCCCCACGAAATCCATGTGAGGCTGGGACCAGGGCCTTTGTGCTGATTCCCAGGGGCAGATCGGAGCATGGTGGACGGGGTCAGGTCGTGACTCCTGGCACTTACTGCAGCAGCGGACCTGGTCTTCGATGTCCTTGTCCAGCCCCGGCCACCAGACATAACTTTGGGCCAGGGCCTTCATTCACACAATGCCAGGGTGGTGCTCATGGAGAGCGCTGAGTACTCTCACTACCCTCGACCCCCAGAGCAGGCACCCCTTGTGGGTGGATAGATCACTGCAACGTGCTGAGAACGTGGCAAATTCTGGCCCTGGGCAGGTGGGCCACCCAGGGAGAGGGTGCGATCCCTAGCCGTGCACCGGGAGACATCAGCAACCTGGACGGGCCGGTCTGGAAGGTCCTCCAGGGGGGCGATATGGTAGGTGGGAGCCAGATCCGGTTTGCAGGCGGGCAGCGGCAGGTGACTCAGGGCGTCAGCGTGCCCCATGGACTTGCCAGGGCAATAGACCAGCGAGTACTGGTAGCAGGAAAGGAAGATGGACCACTGCAGGACCTGGGGAGACAGCATCTGGGGGGTCTGGCGGTCCGGAGCAAGGAGGCCCAGGAGAGGTTTGTGGTCAGTGGCAACTGTGAATGCCCAGCCATACAAATAGTCATGAAATTTTTTGACGCCAGCCACAATAGCCAGCGTTTCCTTGTCGATCTGTGCATAGTTGCGCTCCACAGACAACAAGGTTCTTGAATAATAAGCGACCGGAACCTCCCGGCTGTCGGGTAAGCGATGCCCCAGGACCGCTCTCACCCCGTATGGGGAGGCATCGCAGGCCAGGATGACAGGGAGGGACTCGTCAAAGTGGGCGAGCACAGCATTAGATGTAAGCAAGCCCTTCATGGCCTGAAAAGCGGCCGCGTGGCGGGGGCCCCAAGCCAACTTAGCGTTCTTGTCCAGGAGCCGGTGCAGTGGCTCTGCCACCACCTCCTTGTGGGGAAGGAATGCGTGATAGAAGTTCAAGAGTCCCTAAAATGACTGGAGCTCCACCTTGGACTGAGGGGCCTCAGAGATAGCCTTTACCTTGTCCGGTGCTGGGTGGATTCCTTGGGCGTCCACACCGAAGCCGAGGAACGCCACGGATGGAACGCCGAGCAGACATTTCTCCTTCTTGACCTTCAGACGGGTGTCCTGGAAGCGCTGGAGGATGGCACGGAGACGCGTCACGAAGGTCTGGATGTCTGGGGCCACAATCAGGACGTCATCGAAAAAGGGCTGGACACCTGGCAACCCTTTCAACAACCGGTCCATTAATTCTTGGAATAATCCCTGGGCTACACTGACCTTGAATTGGAGCCGCCTTACCTTGAAGGCCCCCTTATGGGTCACGATGGTCTGGGCCTCGGCAGTAGCATCGTCCACAGGCAGCTGCTGATAGGCCTGTGCCAGGTCCAGCTTTCTGAAGACCTTGGCACCAGCCAGTGTAGCCAAAATGTGGCTGATTACAGGCACTGGGTAAGTGTGCACCTGGAGTGCCATGCTTAATGTGCACTTGTAATCTGCGCAGATGAGGATGTCTCCGTTGGGCTTAAGTGGAATTACAATGGGAGTTTCCCAGCGGGCATGTGATACGGGCTCTAAAACTCCTTGCTCAACTAATTTCTCCAGCTCCTGTTCAACTTTAGGTCGAACAGTGAGTGGATGCCGGTGGGCCAGGATGCTGATGGGATGGACCGTGGGGTCAAGGTCCAAAGACCGGTGTAGGAGCCCAGTGCTCCGTCGAAAACTGCGGGGAATTCTGCGCAGATCTCTTAAAAGTCCAGGGTGAGGATATTGTTCACCCCCGTTACACCCAGTTCCAGGGGTCCGAACCAGGATTGTCCCAAGAGGCTTGTGAGGTTGCCCGCCATCATCAGGAGGTCCAGTTTTCCCTTAAAGTCCTTGAACTGGACTGTGAACTTGGCCAGCCCCTTGATCGCTATGGGATTTTTTTGGAAGTCCTGGAGCCGGAGCCCCAGGGGCTTCTGTAAGTGGGCCCCTCCCCTCTGGACACAGTTTCCGGAGCATGGCCTCTGAAATGATTGAGTATGATGACCTAGATGTCTAGTTCCATAGGGCAGGGGGAGCTCAGCCGATTCTTGAAGTGCGGCTAGTTGGCCCAGGAACGGTTGGCCCGGGAACGGCAGGCCTGGGCGATGTGGCCCTTCTTCCCGCACTCTGCGTCCTGGAACCGACAGTTCCGGCAGTCACGAGGATCACTGCAGCTGGCGCAAGACAGTGCACCAGCCCAGGGAGTTGTAGAGGCTTGGATGGCTGACCTGGTGTCGGCGGGGCTGTTCCTCTTGGCAGACGGACAGGAATTGGTACCTGGAGGATGGCGGCGGACCTGGAGTGCGTCATCCTTGTTGGAGGCCTTGGATTCCAAAGATGCAGCGGTGCGATGGGTGGCCATGGTAGCGCCAGACCTGTCTTTCTGGGAAATCCCATAAGTGCATGCTGTTTGTAAAACCTTGGTCAGGGTGGCGTCGGCAATGGCCACGAGTTTTCTGTACATTTTGGGGTCCTGGACCTCACATATAAAGGCAGAGAGGAAGATATCCTCCACCGCCACAAACTCACAGCTGACAGCGAGCCGGTGGAGGTCGGCCAGGAACGTGGCCATGGACTCACCCTTTAGCTGGATGCGGCTGAAGAATGTCACTAGCTGGGTGAGTTTCGAGGGCTTGGGGGTGAAGTAGTCATTGAGGGGCCCCACGGTCTTGTCGAAGGATGCCTCTGTGGGAGTGTGGGGAGAAATCAGGCTTCTTACCAACCGGAGGGTGGCAACCCCGCAGGTGCTCAGCAACCACGACTTGCGCTTCCCGGCATCTGTGAAACCCTGGACGTCGAAGAAGAAGCCGCGCTGGTCGGCCCAGGCCTCCCAAAACTCGGGGCTGGAGGGGTCGAAGGGTGCGATCTGCTGTCCTGGAGAGGTGGCCATCAGGATTCGTGGAGCAGCGGTGCAGAGAGCGGGAGCCTTGGGAGACTGGAGCAGCGGCGATGCAGGGTGCTGGGGCTGAGCGGCACCAGAGGCTGACGGATCTGGGCTTGATGCGGTGCTGAAGTCAGCCGGAAAGTTGCTCATCGGGATCCCATCCTCGTTGCCACTGAAAAGTACTGGAGTTGAGAGGCCGGTGGCAGTGATTTCAGTACAGCAAGTTTATTTCAGGTCCAGATGAAGCATAAGAAAACAGAGGTTGGGGGCCTGCTTATATACACAGGTAAACCGCACCCCTGACCTTGCCCAAACAAGGCAGTTCGATAAGGTAATTGAATAAGTTCCAAGTTAATTGAATAAATTTCAAGGTAATCCCAGGATAATAGCTGAATAATCCCAGTGGCGGATAAGTCTCAAGGTAATTGAATAAGCACAGATTTAATTACAGAACATAACACTGTCAATGTTTTCCAGAAGAAGCACACCCCTCTCCCTCCCCTCCTTCAAGATTTAAAGGGCCCTTCAGCTGACTGACAGGGAGCACGCGGCCTGCTGATCAGCTGGAGGGCCCTTTAAATCTTGCCCGGGGGAGGGGAGAGGGGTGCGCACCCCGCCCCTTCATCATAACAAACCCCACCAGAAAAATGTTTTGCCCCACAAGCTACAAGATCCTGGCTACGGGACTGACTTAAAATGACCCCATCCCTTTGTGATGCTTGGCGACTACCCACACAAACTGCTTGGCAGGATTCAGCCTGGGCTGCATTTCATCATCACCCAGGGCTCCCAGCTCTGGCTTGGCGGATTCAGGGAGATCTGGGGGGCAACGCCTGGGGAAAGAGGCCTTCAAGGAAGGGAAGGGAGCTCAGTGGGGCTGCGATGTCAACTCTAAGATTGCAGTTTCCTCACACTGTCGAGGCCACCCTGTGAAGCTGCCGTTCCCTCCTGCTGAAATGACCGTTGTCGTCATAGAATCATAGAGTTGGAAGGGGCCTCCGCAGTCATCTAGTCCAACCCCCTGCACAATGCAGGAAATTCACAAATATCCCCCCCCTCCAAACCCACAGTGACCCCTGAAGATGATAAAAAAACCTCCAGGATCTCCAGCCAAACCAGCCTGGGAGAAAACTGCTTCCTGACCCCAAAGTGGCAATCAGCATTTCCCTGGGCATGCAGGGGCGTAGACTTTCCATTCTCCCGGGGGGGGGCTGTCTCTCTCGCATGCAAAGCGTGCGTGCCGCTGGCAGGACAATGTCCCCACCGCTGCCGCCCCCCCTCCCCCCTGCCTGGCTCCCACGCACCCCTCAGAGGGAGGGAGTGGGTGTGGGGGAGCTGGGCTGGGGGGGCTCTTGTGGCAGTGGCGGCCGGGGAGGCTTGTAGCAGGCAGGGAGGCACGGCAGCGGTGTCCCCCCCACTGCCACGCTGCCGCAGCCAGGGCGATGTCGCTGCTGCCGGAGCTGCCGCGCTGCCGCTCTCCGGGAGGGAGGGAGGGAGGAGTGGATGGGGAGAGCAGCTCTGGAGGCGGCGCGGCTCTGGCGGTGGCGTGGCAACGGGAAGTCACAGCAGTGGGTGCTCCCTTTTGCCGGGGGGGCTCAGTCTCCCCCGGGAAATTTCGGGGGTGGCTCGAGCCCCCCTGTAGTTTACGCCTATGTGGGCATGTAAGAAAGGGCCACAAGAACTAAGAACTGAGGCAACCTTTCCTGCCCTCCCCCCATGATCTGCCCAAGTTGACAGAATCAGCCTTGCTGTCAGATGGCCCTCGAGCCTCTGCTTGAAAACCTCCCAAGAAGGAAAGCCCACCACCTCCCGAGGAAGCCTGTTCTGCTGAGGAACCGCTCTGACCGTCAGGAAGTTCTTCCTAATGTTAACCGAAAACTCTTCTAAACATGAGGAAGAACTTCCTGACAGGTTGAGCAGATCCTCAGTGGAGCCAGGGAAGACCCAGAAGGTGGTTGGTGGAGGCGCAGCAATGCTGGGTGGAAGCCAAAATTACACCTTCCGCAACGGGGGAGGAGGAGACCTACAGCAAGAGCCCCACGTGGAAGCCACCGGAGGGATGGTAAGAGCTGAACCTGATGAACTGCTGCAGGTTGTGGAGAGCTGCCTGCGGCGAGGAACACGACAGCCCTCCATGGCTGGGAGGGGGGAGGAATGAGTCTTTCCCGGCCCCAGACAATCCATTGCCAGCATCGTCTGCATTAGGATCCTGCCCCAAACTCTGGCCCTGGGCGGGTAAGACTTTTGGGCAAAGTGCAAGGGAAGAAAAGAGAAGAGAAGAGAAGAAGAGATTGGATTCATACCCTGCCCTCCACTACCCGAAGGAGTCTCAAAGTGGTTTACAATCTCCTCTCCCTTCCCCTCCCCACAACAGACTCTCTGTGAGGTAGGTGGGGCTGAGAGAGCTCTGACAGAAACTGCTCCTTTTCAAGAACAGCTGTGCCAGAACTATGGCTTGTCCAAGGTCATCCAGCAGCTGCAAGTGGAGGAGTGGGGAATCAAACCCGGTTCTCCCAGATTAGAGTCTGCGCACTTAACCACTACACCAAAGATTTGCTTGTGGGGATGGATTCAGGGGACTCACAAAAAACCCCCAAACCAAGGTTCTTCTATTCAGTTCTTATGTGGCAACCCCCTTTCTTAGATTAGCTGCGGCCATCATCATTAAGAGTTCACCGCTATTGCTGCGGGTGTGGTGCAGGCTGGAGGCAGATGACAGTTCAGTCTTTAAGAGAATGTACATGTATTTTGGCCCTTGGTGACATTGTGTCAAATAGACTTTGCAGGTTTCTGAGCTTGTACAAAAACCTACCAGACCTGTTTATCAGGTCTGGTAGTCAAAAGCTATGCCACAAGCAGTGATCCC
Organism: Lepidodactylus listeri; assembly: GCA_029233225.1. NCBI lineage: Eukaryota > Metazoa > Chordata > Lepidosauria > Squamata > Gekkonidae > Lepidodactylus > Lepidodactylus listeri. The sequence continues at coordinate 2,973,213 of JARCFY010000021.1, read as the reverse complement.
CTTTTCAAGCCGACTTCCACCCTCTGAAATAAAAAGGAGTTAGGATTAGGGTTATGCATCTCCAAGGCATCTCCTCCCTTCCCCTGAGAGCCCTTCCTTTCCTCGTCCCTTACCCGCTTGCAACCTTGGCTGGGGGGTTCTGAGACTGGTTTCTAACAACGCTGATGCTCTTCTTGCTGCCGGCAGCGCCTATTAATCGCTTGCACCCCCTCCAAGTCTTCACTCCTTCCTTTATACCTTCCAGGATCCTACCAGCTGGCACATTCTGTGAGATGCGAAGGCCATCTGAGACAGTTAAACCACAGCCACCGTGCTTCACCTCAAACGCAGCTGGGGTGGTCCAGAGCAGGTCCTGTCCGACTGCCAGCAAGAATTGCCTGGCGTTTCCCGGGGGTCTCCACCACCTGCGGAGAAGCGATAAGAGAACCTGCTCTTAGTGGCAGCGCAGGAGGCGGGAGTCAAAGACGGTGCGCTGTGTTCACCCGCAGCAATCAGTGTCTCCAATAAATGTCACCAGAGGCCTTCTGCTCTGCCATGGAGCTGTCGCCTATTTTCCGCCCGGGGGCGAGCCGTGTGCCGATTAATTTTTCACAGCCTCTTCCTCCCTCCCTCCCCCCCCCCCAGGCTCCGGGAAGCTTGATGAAGAGAGAAGGCATCCTTTACTGTCTGGGGGGGGGGGGAAGGGGGGAGAGAGGCTGGCTGCTCCAGTAATCCAGCTGCCAGCATTAGGCTCCATCCATCCTTCCTTGTTTTTACAAATTAATAAGCAGCATTTGGCAAGGCTGGCTGGGAGGACAGGGAACGTGGTGGGTGGGTATTTCGTGAGCACCCAGGGGGCACCGGTTGCCAGAGCAGGGGCCGTGCCCTCTCCATTCTTGCCTCTGAAATGACCTCCCTGGGGCCAATGTCTAGTGGCCATAATGTGGCCCACTTGCTTCCCCGCAGGCCTCCAAAGGCCACTGCCGGAGGTTGTCCCAAGTCACTGTCTTTGTTTTTGTACAAGAGGAGGAAGAGGAAATTGGATTTAAACCCCATCCTTTGCTACCCGAAGGATTCTCAAAGCGGCTTCCAATCTCCTTCCCCTTTCCCTCCCCACAACAGACACCCTGTGAGGTAGGTGGGGCTGAGAGAGCTCTTTAGATGTGCTGCTCGTGAGAGAACAGCTCTGAGAGAACTTGTGACTGTTCCAAGGTCATACCAGCAGCTGCATGTGGAGGAGTGGGGAATCAAACCTAGATTCTCCCAGATTAGAGTCCACGCTCCCCTAACCACTACACCAAACTGGTCATGGTGGTGGTTGTTTTTTTGAATTGTTGCTTCTTCTGATTTAACCATTGAGGAACACCAGTTCCAGGGCAAGCTGACTTGCCATGAACGGGATCAATTCTAAATGCTCCTGGAACTGCCCAGCTGGTGGTGACGGACAAAAGAAGCCCCTTCTTCCAGCTGAGGACAGTATGCCACCTGCACCCTTTCCTGGAAAGGCCAGATCTGGTCACTGTCACACATACCTCAGAAGCACCCTGGTTGGACTACTACAATGTGTTCTACATGGGGTTTCCCTTGAAGACGTTTGGATCATTCAGCAAGTACCAAATGCTGCCTCTAGAGAACTAACGGGGGGCGGGGGGGGGGCTGATGCCATGCACAACTCTGCCTCGTTGTCACTGGCTTTCAGTTGGTTTGCTTCTGAACCTAAAGCTCTGAGCAGTTCAAAGATAGGGTTGCCAGCTCCAGGTTGGGAAATTTCTGGAGATTTGGGCTAGAACGCAAGGGGGGCAGCATTTGGGAAGGGGAGGGACCTATATGGGGTATAATGCATCCCCACCAAGCATCCATTTTCTCCAGGGGAACTCATCTCTGTAGTCTGGACATAAGTCGTAATTCCAGGAGATCTCTAGGCCCCATCTGGATGTTGGCAACCCTGTGCAAAGTGCCTCCTCCTATGCCAGACATCCCCTGAGGCCCTGACCCTTGACTGCTGGGTGGCTTCCAGTGTTCCTTCTGAGCCATGCAGGTGAGCGGCCGCTCATGAACACAGGAAGTTCTGCTCAACAGCAACCTGGACCCATGCGGGTTCTTGCACTGCCAGTTGCCAGTTTTAGGATTCCAGCAGTCATAATCTGCTCTGGGTGTGAACAGCTCCACTCAAGGGGGGGGCGGAATTAGAAGGAATGTTGGTGGTTAAGGGAGACGGACTTTCTCCATTGGTGCCACTGGGACTGTGCGATTGCCTCCTGCCGTGTTCCCTCAGCGCTTGCTCCTGGCACTTTGAGAAGACAGTGGGCTTTTGGAAGCCTTTGAGTTCTACTTTTACGGCTCCCTTTTCACTACTGTGGTTTGTTTCCTAAATATGAGTGTTCTTGCCTGCCTATGGAGTCCTTCACGGACTGAAAGGTAGGATATAAATGTATTAAACACAAATGTTTCCACTTAGTGAGGTTCTGGTTGAGAGATCCAGCTCTTCTCGGCCTCTTGGAAAAACCGTATTTTCCTTGGAAACAGCTGCCCTTTGCGACTCTCCGGGTGGATTTGAAACCTGTGATGCCCTTTGGCTTGAAACGAGTAAGCTGAGCAGAAAGTTAGAATGGTCTCCAAACTGCTCCCAGAGGTTTTGTTTGATTTCCTCTTCTCTTGACAAAAAGCTGAAGAACTATTTTTATCAGCATTTGGTGGTTTCCATAAAACACCCGGCGGAAGGATGACGTGATAGCATCGGTGCAAATCATTTTACTAGTTTTCTCGTTGTGGATCTGAGTGTCATGCACACCTTCTCGCTGCTCTCTTGACACACAGGAGATGCCACTAAGGTCGCTTGGAAGAGTTACTAGAGTGCAGAAGACCTGGGGCAATTCTTGTGGCCTCTAATGCAGAAGACACACACAGGCAAGAGACAGGTTCTTCCAGCTCCCAGAAGCGACCTGGCCCACATGAGCAGACCTCACTTGGAAGGCAAGAAAGTGGGTGCTTGCTGCATCTGAACCATCCAAGAAGTTCACGCTCTTGGAAAGCTGGAGAAGTGCTACAAGCCCTTAAGGGAAAATCCAACCCTTTGGACAGCATCGCTTCAAGGAGAGGAAGTGAACTTTCCTGCCAAGTAAGACTCAGGCACACATTAATTTTGACCTGGGGGGGGGGGGGGGAGGGGGCTTGCGCTGGGTTCAGTGTTGAACTCTGATTCGCTTTTTCTTTTCGGCCTTGTAAAATGTGCCTGAACAATAGCCCTTATTCATCTGCTCCAGGACAGTTTGCCGGCTGCCAACAGAGCCAGCGCTTCTCATGTCAGGGGGCGAAATGGCAGTTTGTGGGGGAGAGCCAGGATTGGACCTCTCTGTATTTTATACTCTGAAATGTAACTGGAAGGGACAGCCAGTTTCTTTAAAGCAACTGTGGAGTGCGTGCGTGCGTGTGTGTGTGTGTGTGTGTTTAACCCTTTCCCCACCATTTTCCTAATAAAAATTATGCGCACGCATGCACACACACTATGGCTCTCTTGTTCCTTTTCTCCAAATTCAGCCGATACATCTCCCCACACAGAGGGGAACCTCAGAGGTGATTTTGATTTGGGGAAACAGCATGCAGAGGAGGGGGCTGAGGCTGAGGACAGACTGGCAATCTAAAGCGGGGCAGGCACGCTTCGCAAATGGAGGAAAGGAGCATGTTCAGACATGCGCATCTGTCCGTCGGCTCCGTTGCGTACTTACCCGTCTCCCAGTCGCTTTCCTTCCGCTTCACCCGGACACCGTTTTTTCCCGGTGTTCAGGGGCCTTCCTCCGCATGCCTCCCGCTTCCAAACAGTGTGAACTGGAAGAAGCGGGAGGCATCCGGAGGAAGTGTGAACGCACCGGCAAAAAGTTTTGCGCATATGCGCATGTGCGCATATGCGAAAAACATCAAAGGAAAACACAAAAAAAGTGCAGCGGCACGCGCGAGCCGCGCGCGCTGGCTATGCGGCAGTCTGAACGCTCCGTGGCAGTCTGAACGCTCCGTATCGCCGCTGATCCGCATTGCTCTGGCCAGTGTGAACGGCCAGCTCCGTGGGTTTTTTCCCCCGCTCCAGTTCCCTCCGCTTTGCCTCTGCTTCAGATTGCCAGTCTGTCCTCAGCCTGAGTATCCAGCACCTCCCGCGGCCACTCTGAAAAGCCTGGCCGGCCACCGTTGCATTTCGGAATGAAAATAATCAGGGGATCCAGTCATAAGTTCCCTGTGTACCCTGTCATTTGGGCTTCTGAGTTCAGGGTTGCCAACCTCCAGGTGGAGCCTGGCTATCTCCCAGGATTACCCCTGATCTCAAACACCAGAGGTCGGTTCCCTGGGGGAAAGGGCTCCTTTGGGCAACAGGCGCGAGGGCAGGGGCAGCCACACTGGCCCAGCGCAAGAGCCACATAGAATAAATGGCAGATGTCTGACAGCTGCAAAACATGAACAAATATCACACACGTGTTTTTGTTTCATGCTAATCAAAATGAGACTGCCAAAAATAAAAACAAAAGGGGCAGAAACAGATATTGATAGTGACATTGATTGGTCCAATGATATTGATTTGTTTGCTAATGAGATTGATTTGTCTAAGAGAGAGAGAGAGAAAGAGAGAGGTGGAAAGAAAAAATGAAAGAGGTGGAAAGAAAGAGAGAAAAGCAAAGAAAGCAAATAGACAGCAGGGAGGGAGGGAGAAAAAGTATGCCTCCTCTTTGCTTCCCCAGCCGCCCTGCCGGGAGCCACACAAGTTGTGTGAAAGTTTGCCCCCCCCCCCCGCTCTGTGGCATTACACCCTCCCCAGCTCCCTCCTTTCCCCAAACCTCCCCCTCCCCAGGCACCCTGCCCCACAATCTCCAGGAATTTCTCAGCCTTGAGTTGGCAACCCTGTTTCAGTTCCTCTGCCCTAGGCGGCCAACCCATGACTGAGCTGTAGGGCTTCAGACAGGTGGTGATGGAATGCGCCTCCTCACCCTCTGCATAGATAACGCACCTCTCAGCAGGCAAACCAAGAGAGGGCCCCGTTTTCTTTCCTGGGGGATCGTATGAGAAGCATTCCTCCTATGAGACCACCACCACCACCACCCCCGCAATCAGGAGTGGTACAGCCCAGGGCCTTCACCTGTTTGTTTAAATAGGGATCTGAGTCCCATACAAAAAAACCGTAGTGGTTCAGGTTTCAGAGTGAACTGAGAGGGATGGCCAGCTTCCTGGGGACCCCCTGGAATGGCAGCTCATCTCCAGACTACAGAGATCAGTTCTCCTGGAGGAAATGGATGCTTCGGAGGGCGGGCTCTGGGGCCTTGTACGCCACTGAGGTCCCTGCCCTCCCCAGGCTCCATTCGTCAAACCCCCAGGAGTTCCTCAACCTGGAGCTGGCAACCCTACCCCCCATCCCCCTAGGGATGCCAGCCTCCAGACCAGGTGGGACCTGGGGATTCCCCAGAATTGCAGTTCATCTCCAGTCCAGACTAGAAAGATCAGTTCCCCCTGAAGAAAATGGCTGCTTTGGAGGGTGGACTCCATGGCATTGCACCCCACTGAGGTCCCTGTCCTCCCCAGGCTCCAGCCCCAAATCTCCAGGAGTTTCCCAACCTGGAGCTTGGCAACCATATCCCCCTCCATCCCCTGCCAGCGGTCAGGGGGACCTGGCAATGCCATGAACTGGGGCCACAAGTCAGGGAAGCAGAACGAACACCCAACAGAGAGCTGTGCTTTCCTCCCAGCCAAGCTAATCCTAGAGAGGAGGAGGTGTCCATTCAGAAAGTAAAAACCCTTCCCCAACATGCCCTCCCAGGAAACCGATCAGACACCTTCCCTCTAGCTTTGGGGAAGGGACCAGATAGGCCCACACAGAGGCTGTTGTGTGTGGCGTCCTGCTGTCCACAGTCTCACTCTTTCAGCTTCCACAGCCCTGCAATGGGGAGGGGGAGGATCAGGGCCGTGAAGGGACAGGATGACTCAGCAGGTCTTTGCCTGAAAGGCACCCAGGCCAACCAGAGCAGTTAGCCCGCTGTGTGTCCTGTCCTCCCCCCCCCCCCCCCATCAATTTGCGAGCTCCCTGCCTTGGGAAGGGCATTCATTCTCTCAGCTGGCAGCCTTTTGCCTTGGCCACTCCAACTATCTGGCGTTAACCTGATTCCAAGAGAAGGGAAATGCTTTGTGTATATCCAGTGGAAGAAGGCAGGGTGGGGTGGAGGTGCGGTTGCCAGCTTTGGGTTGGGAAATACCTGGAGACTTGCAGGGTGGAGCCTGGGGAGGGAAGAATTCGGGAAGGGGTGGGACCTCGGTGGGGTACAAGACCATAGGGTTCACCCTCCAAAGCGGCCATTTTCTCCAGGGGAGCTGATCTTGGTCGACTGAAACAAAAAAAAATGTTGCTGAATGCAAAGAAGAAGTGCAAAAATGTGACCCAGAGGGATTAAGATGGCACAAACCAAATGAGGTCAACATGCATGCAGTCTCAGCACACAGCCTGGTCTTGGAGTAAGAAAGCAGGTTGCTACGTGGGGGGGGGGGGGCTTGGCACTCCCCCTCTGGGGAAAATGAAGCCTTTCTGTGTCAACTGGGGCAGACCTGGGTTAAGAAAATCGCAGCCGGTTCATCCCTGAGAACAAAGTATTCAAAGAGAGTTCCTCCAGTCCCCGGTGTGGTTCCTCCTCCTCTCCCAGGAATCCCGCGTTCTGCATGGGGGATGCCACTCTATTCTGCCCTCCTCTTCCAAATGAAGGAGATGACCTTGGCCCGGCGCTCCCTTGCTCCTTGGTCGCAGGGGGGGAACAAACAGAATCTCCCGGCGCAGAGACAAAATATTCCTGGGGAGAGGGACAGATAGGGTTGCCAGCTCCCGGTCTGGAAAGTACCTCCAGATTTTTTTTGGGGGGGGGGGACTACCATGCCCTAGAGTGCACCCTCCAAAGCAGCCATTTTCTCGAGGCAAACTGATCAGCCCACCTGGAGATCAGTTGTGATAGTGGGAGATCTCCACCCATCAGCTGGAGGTTGGCAACCATAGGAACAGATAAAAGAACTGGGCAGGCTCTTTGCATCTACCTCCTGGGTTTCAAGCTGGACTAGATGGACTGTGGCCTTGCCCAGCAAGACAATTCTGGGGTTTGCAAAGGAGAAGCTGCTGGTGGCGTGTGCCCAATCTCCGGTTAAGAGGCCACAAGGCTGTTTCCTTCTCAGTCGGGGAGCGCAGGAGCCCATGAAGAGCCAGTTTGATGTAGTGGTTAGGAGCGCAGACACTAATCTGGAGAACCAGGTTTGATTCCCCAGTCCTCCATGTGCAGCTGCTGGGTGACCTTGGATTGGTTACAAGTTCTTTCAGAGCTTTTCTCTCATGAGCAGTTCTCGAAAGAGCTCTCTCAGCCTCGCCTACCTCCCAGGGTGACTGTTGTGGGGACAGGAAGGGAAGGAGATTGTAAGCCGCTCTGAGACTCTGAAGGAGATTTCGCACTTGCCGTTTGCCTCTCATTCTCTCCAGGGTTTTTCCTCCAGAGTATATTCTTCATGTTCACACTTGAAGTCGAAGCCCCTCATCTGCCCCGCAGTGTCCATTTCGCACATACCGACTGCTGCGTGGCTTCCATTCCCATTCCCCTCCCATCTCCCCACTTGCTCCTCCCCCCTTCCCTCCTCCCTCGTTTTTTTTTTTTAATGCATGCGCGATTGCGTTATTTCGTTATGATGAAATGAGGCTTCCAGTCCTCCCTCCCATCATCCCACTCGCTCCTCCCCACTCCCTTCCTCCCTTGATTTTTTTTTTTTTTTAAAGCAGGCACGATTGCAATATTTCGTTATAATGCAATGACAGTGGACATGGATAGTGTGAGCAATGGTCATGCGAGTTGTAGAGGGAACGCTATTTGCTACTGAAATTTAAACTATTTTGCTGTTGCGAGCTGCTACGCACCTAATGGTGTCTGGATTAAGATGTCCGTAGTTGCCTTCCCAGAATTCAATACTTCCCTCCTTCCTATTCAAATTTTCCCACCACTGTTGCTTGCCGCACAATGATTGGTCGACCTAATGATTGGTGGCGTGTCTGCTCTATCATCAAAATGTCGGGCGCGTTGCCAGCGGGATCTCAGGCACAAAATGGTGGATAAAGCATTTACAGCCATGGTGCCCTATATGCATTGCAATTTCGTTATAACGAAATGTGGCCCATTTGCAAGATGAAATACCAGCGCCAGTAAGACGGGTTTCCCTTGTTTATTTGTATGCACTACTGCTTTACTTTCCGGATCAAAAAAATCTTTCACCATGCCCCTTGAAGCAACCCATTCGTTGAGTTCCCTCCACCGAGGATACTTTCTCTGCAATTTCATTTTAAAATTGTGTTATGAAAGTTATGAAGGTTTTTTTGCTGGAAAAACTTCCTTGGCAGAGCTCCCCAGTGGCAGAGCAGCATGTGGACTGGCCTCCCGTCTCCCTCCCACATGCTCTGGTTGCCGTCCTCCATCCATCCTGCCACCAGCTTGGTCTGGGAGAGCGGCGGCAGTGGCCCAGCGCGATGGCAGAGGCAACGGCCCGGTGGCAGGGGAGTCCTGGCGCAGCCACCCAGCGGGCCAGTGTGGGGGCGGCCTGGCGCGGCCCGGTGCAGCCACCCGGCAGCCCGGCACAGCCGCCTGGTGGCCCAGCACAGCAGTGGGGATGACCCAGTGCGGCCCGGCACAGCCGCCCAGCGGCCTGGCACAGGGGCAGCTCGGCACGGCACGGCACAGCAGTGGGGGCAGCCCGGCACACTCGCATGTGTGTATTATACAAAGAAAACAATGGTGTGGTCTTCCCTTGCTGCATCACTATTTTGTTATTTCAATATAATGAAATAAGGGGTTCTTTTTAAAAAGGGGGGGGGGAGACAGTCTAGCCTCAGGCCCGGAGGAGCGCACCCAGAGAGCGGGGCGGAAGAGTCGTGTCCCTGGCCCGCCCTCCCGCTCGCCGCCGCTCCTCTGAGGGTTTCTGGAGGGAAGCGCCCCCCGCCTGCTCTGCAGGGGCTGTGGCCGGGGCACCCCAGACACAGGGCAGTGGTCATCCACGAGCCCAGGGGCTCTCGGGCCAATGGCACTCGGCTCCTGCTACCGAAACGCCCAGCAAATTCTCCTCACCGATGCAGTCCCTGTGGCGGGTTCTTGTCTTGCTGCCTCATTATTTCGATATAACGTTAGGAGGGCTCATTAAAATTTTTTTGAAGAAACGCCCACCACAGGGCGGACCAGATGGAGGGTGGGCGAGTGGGCGTTTTTTCATCTCAGCTTCTCCACCGGAGCAAACAGGAAAATCCTCTAAAAACAGGATTTTCTTGCTCCAGGGAAGCTCCGGAGCAGTGCCGCGATACTCCTGATCAAACCCTGAGCCCGGAGCAACTGGTGGGAAATCAACCAGAAGCTCCTGAGCAAGCATCAGGGCAAAACCAGGGCAAACGCTAGTGCGAAATCGCCCCAAGTGAAGGGTGGAGTATAAACCCAATCTTCTCTTTTTCTTCTTGAATCTGCCTTATACTGAATCATCAAAGTCAGTATTGTCTACTCAGGCTGGCAGCAGCTCTCCAGGGTGTGAGGCAGAGGTCTTTCCTATCACCGACTGCCAGATCCTTTAACTGGAGATGCTGCCAGGGATTGAACCTGGGACCTTCTGCATGCCAAGCAGGGGCTTTTCCACTAAGTCACAGCCCCTCCCCTGTAAAATGTTACAACTTGAGCATGCAGGTAGCTGCCTTACACTGAATCAGATCATCAGTCCATCAAGGCCAGTATTGTCTACTCTGATTGGCAGCCGCTCTCCAGGGTTTCCAGTCTCTCTTGGGGTCTTTCCCATCTCCTACTGGCTGGTTCTTTTTAACGGGAGATGCCGGGGATGGAACCTGGGACCTTCTGCATGCCAAGCAGAGTGTCAGCTTTGGCTGCCATTCCCAGGCGGGAGGTGGCACTTTCGTTTTCCCAGCTAGTCCCTCATCCCCCCCACCTTTGGAATGTATCTCACCTCTCTCCAGCAGACGCTTATCTGGCCGTGCCTCTTCAACCTTGAAAATGTTGCTGTTCAACGTGTCTTAACTGCTTTTTGTTTGCAGGTGTTAATTGTAACTTTGTGTGTGTGTGTGTGTGTGAGAGAGAGAGAGAGAGAGGGGAATCCGGTTCTATCAGTGCGTCAGAACTTCTGCCCTGCTTTATTCCTCTTTCCTCCGGTGAGTGCTTAAATTTCTTTCTCTCTCTCTCTTCCCCCTCCCCCAGAATTCAAGGGGGGCGGGCGGGCTGCAGAACAGATAAGGGATAATTGCTCGGCTTTGACTCCACCATTGATGTGAAAATAGGAATGGAATTAGTCACTCCGGTTGAAAGGTTAGCTGAAGGTTATTACAGGGAAATTGTTATTCATACATTTCTCCCCCTCCTCTTCCTTGTGCTGCTGGGTAGCCTGAAAGATTAAATGCGGCGAGCGCATAATGACCCATCAGGGCAGACAATAGAGCGCGCGGAATCTCTCCGGAGACCCCCCCCCCCAAATAACAGAGCCGGGGGGGGGTGGCCTGCTGCATAATTCATGGCCATCTCCTTCGCGAACAGATTTCAGCCCAATTCTCCTCAGGAGGGGGAGAGGGAGACCATCCAAAAGGGGGCCTTTTCGAAAAAACCAGCCGCTATTTGGAACGGAAGTGGAAGCGCCAGGCGCCTCCTGCGCCGTCTGTTTGCGCCTTCGCAACTCTGCTTTTTCCTCCTGACCTTCGTACCCGCAGAAGCAGGATCCGAAAGGGGTGCCGGGGGCCATTGTCGACGGCGGGCAGGCAGGCAGGCAGGCAGGGAAGCAAGCAAGCAACAGCCTGGCTGGGCTCCCCGGCGGAGGGGCCACCGCGAAACGGCTGCAGCAAAGAATGGCCTTCCCACCAGATGCAACATTCAAGGCGCATCAGACGCTCCTTGGCGCAGACGGGCGCTCAGCAGCTCCGAGCAGCCAGGAGGACGCAGGTGATCCTCTCTTCACGGGGAAAGAAGAACAGATTCACCAGCGGGGGCGGGGGGGGGGGGTGTTCACCTGCCAAGTCTAGGCTGCCCAGTTCTGGCCTGTGCCCTCTGGCCCGGATTCGGAAGGCACTGGCAACTGAAGTTCCGAGAAGGAGCTGCAGAAGGCATGGAAGGTTCCCCAGAGGGGACAGGATCACCATCTTGAAGGGCCATCCTATAGAGGATGGGGCAGAGTGGTTTTCTGTAGCCCCAGAAGGTCAGACTAGAACCAGCGGGTTGACATTAAATCAGAAGAGTTTTCGGCTAAACATGAGGAAGAACTTCCTGACAGTTAGAGTGGTTCCTCGGTGGAACAGGCTTCCTCAAGGGGGGGGGGGCTCTCCTTCTCTGGAGGTTTTCAAATAGCGGCTGGATGGCCATCTGACAGCAATATGGATTCTGGGAACTTGGGCAGATCATGAGAGGGAGGGCAGGAAGGGTTGCCTCAGTGCTCAGTTCTCGTGGCCCTTTCTCACATGCCCAGGGAAATGCGGATCGCCACTTTGGGGTAAGGAAGCAATTTTTCTCCAGGCTGGTTTTGCTGGAGATCCTGGAGGATTTTTTTTGGCATCTTCTGGGTGTGGAACAGGGGTCACTGAGGGTGTGGAGGGGGAGGTGTTTGTGAATTTCCTGCGCTGTGCAGGGGGTCGGACTAGATGACGCAGGAGATCCCTTCCAGCTCTACGATTCTATCGTTCACTTGCCATCCCATCTTCTCTTTGGTGACCAAACCTGAATCCAGACCTGGGAATAGGTATTCTCTGGGGTTAGTTGGTGACGACAAGACTACAGCAGGCAGGACTGCCCCGTTGACTTGATCACGAGAAGTGCAGCTGACCTGGAGCCTAGCCTGGCCAGTCCAGGGGCTCCCTTCCTGTCAATCAAAAGGACTGACCCCCCCCCTCTGCCCACCCACAGTTTCATATTGTGCCGGAGCACACATCATCCCAGCTCCCTTGATGCCCAAACATCAGACCCCCCCCCCCCAGGTCGCTTCTTTCTCTTCTTTATTTACTTTATTTATATCTCGCATTCTCTTCTCCTCTGTTTTACCCTCACAACAGCCCTGAGAGGTAGGCCAGGCTGAGAGGGTGTGACTGGCCCGAGGTCTCCCAGCGAGCCTCCATGGCACCAGTGGGGATTCCAACCCGGCCTCCCCAAATGCTAGTCCAACATTTTAACGACTACACCACCACACTGGCTGCTAGAAGCCTTGGAGATGCAGACATGAACCAGCATGCCAAAGTGGTAGGACACCCCCCCCCCCAAAAAAAAAAGGTTTGGAAAGTCTTTGTAATGGAAAAAAAAATGACCAATCAAATCGATGTCCTACTGGGATGGGTAAGAATCCGAAGCTGTTTCAGAGTCTAGCGGAACTCATTACAGTTTGCTGAGGCACGACTTATCAGCCACCAAGTGGAAAGATAAAAATACTTTTTAATTCCGCAGGATAGGAGAACTTTAGAGGCTACAAATGAGAGATGGAGGTTCGCTGGATTTTGTAAAGGATGACGGCTCTGATAACAAATGAAATTATTTTTGGAAACAAAAGCCCTGGATCCCAAAGGCATTTACTGAACATCTCATCGTTTCCACAGACCTCAGTAATACATTTATTTCCACACTGCAGGTTCCTTGGCCGTCTATTAAAATCTAATTGTTTATCAAACATGTGTTTGTTGAGGTTTAACAATAGCCTGATCTATATCTATCTGCCGTTCACTGCGCCCAACAAATATGTTTTAAGTAACTAATCTGCAATTAGCACACAGGCAAATATGCATCTCCTTACGTCTAAATGGAATCCTGCTTCAAGGCACACCACGGCATTTCCGAAATCCAAAGGGATTAGACGGGCCAGTAGTGAAAAGCGACGCAGATGAGTCCATTGAGAAGATGGCAGCTGAGCGGGCTTTCTCTCCGCCCCAACTACTGTTTTGTTTATCGCCTTCTAAAGCCTCCTTGGGAAAGGTGAGGAGGACAGATGTGTTGATCTGCGGTAGAAAAACGAGAGAAAATACCCTCAAAAATCTTGTTCATCTCTAAGATGCTCCTTGACCTCCACTCTATACATATAAAACACATTTTCAATCTGTGAAGTGCTTTGCAGGCTGTACCAGCGGCTTGCAATACTCCTCTGAGGTAGGCCACTGTTTCCATGGGACGTGAGACTCAGAGAGAGTGACTCACCCAAGTCCATTCTGTAGGGAGAACTTGAACCCAGGCCTCTTTGGTCCTGTTGAGTCCTAATTGCAGTTCTGCTGCATCTCACACACTCTCCTTTTAAAATCCAGAAACTCAAAGAAGGGCACTTTCAAAATAATATCAAAGGTACTGCATGGACAATCTGATGGGAAGAGAGTGGGCACGTTTTGTGCTTTCCTCTTGTTCGGCTTACTCACCGCCACCAAAAGAGCCTTTGCATAAAAGCTGTTCTTCCATTTATCCTGCCTTTCAAAAGCCTCTCACAATAATGCAAGAGAAAATGTAGGAGACACTCGTGTTCCATTAAGGCTCCTAGAGATCACAGCTAAGGATGCAAAAAAATATTTCAAGTGCTCTGGTGTGGATTATTAAACAAACTAGGAAGAAATGTGTTTGTCTCTTGAGTGTGAGTGGACGGAGATGGAGCTGGGGTGGGAGGGGCAGGCCGAAGATGGTGCCCTGGCTCCGCTGTCCTGGGAAACCCAGTTTGGCTCAAACGTCTGTCACACCCCAGGAGTCTCCTGCTGTTTTCCTGCTTGCTAACATGGAGGTCGTTTTTAGGTGTCTCAAGTGGTTAAGACACTGAGCTGCAGACTGGAAGGTCAGTAGTTCAGCAGTTCAGGACCCGAGTGCCACAGGACAGAGTGAGCTCCCATCTCTGGCTCCAGCTCCTGCCAGCCTAGCAGTTTGAAAGCAAGGAGTTGCAAGTAGATAAATAGGTACCACTTCGGTGGGAAGGGAACAGCGTTCTGTGCACCTCAGCGTCTAGTCATGCTGGCCACATGACCATGGAAATGTCTTTGGACAGCGCTGGCTCTTCGGCTTGGAAACGGAGATGAGCACCGCATCCCTAGAGTCATATTTGACTGGCTTTCAAGCAAGGGAAACCTTCAAGCAAGGGAGATCAGGGCCCTGCGGGACCTGATGCAGTTCCGCAGGGCCTGTAAGATGGAGCTCTTCCGCCAGGCATTTGGATAGGGGCCACCGCCCTCTTTTTTGTCCCCCCTTGTCACCCAGTGACTACCAATGCGCAACATAACTACTAACATCTAGTCGCTGAGGTCCCTGTATGCTCCCAATAGCAGATTGTAGGTAACATCACTTGGTACGCCATCAGATAGCATTGAGCACTTTAATATCTGTATTATGTAATAATGTTTTATGTAATGTTGTAATATTTTAACTGTTTTTAACTGTTTTATTGTGAACGAGGTTCACCTAATTATGTAAGCCGCTCTGAGCCTGCTATGTGGGGAGAGTGGCCTAGAAGCCGAATTAAATAAATAAATAAAGATTTGCCTTTAAGGACTTGCAGAAAGAAAAAAAAAGAACAAAGTTTGAGTCCAGTGGCAACTTTGTGCACATGAAAGCATATACCCAGAATTAAACTTTCTTGGTCTTAAAGGTGCCCCTGGACTCAAACTTTGTTTTGTCGCTTCCGCTGGACTTAAACTCTGTTCTGTTGCTTCAGAGAACCATGGCGATCCACCTGAATCTATCTTGCAAAAAAAGAGTCTCTAAAGGCCTGGGGGGGGAGACACTTTGAGGAGGTCCCAGTCCCAGATATTTACTTCTTTAAGAGCAGAACGGTCGGTTTCCTGGGGCTGAATCCAGAGTTTGGGTTGTTTTTCATTCTGTGCTTTTTAACAGAGTGATCCGATCCCTCCTGCAACATGAGAATTCTATTTGGTAGAAACAGTACAAACATGACATATTTCTCCTACCCTCACCCCCCCCCCCTTGTGCTTTCTTATTGTTTCAGCAGCAACGGCGTCCCCCCCCCTCCTTCTCCTGGCTCGGTCACAGCCAACAGCGGCTCCCATCAGAGTAAAGCTCTGCCCCAGACCAGGGCTTGGCTGGGAGAATCCCCGGTGGTTTCGCATTTGGCCTTCGCTGCCCTGCCCCACAGAATCCCCACTGCGTCTGGACAGTGTGCTCTGCTGTGCCAGTTGGCTGGATTCGGCCTGCAAAACAAACACGCATCGTAGCATTGCCAGCTGTTGACAGATGAAAATCAGGACACTGCTGTGTGCTTGGAACAACCCCGACCGACCCCTCTTGAGTTCCTCCTTCCTGTTCATTTGTTCCGACATAGCCAGTCCAGCACGCACGGAAATGCAGAACTGGAGGGCTCCTGTTTGCCTTAAATCAGGTTGCCAAATCCAGGTTGGGAAACTCCTGGAGATTGAAGAGGGGGAGCCTACGAAGGGCAGAGTTTGGGGAGGAAAGAAACCTCGGCGTGTGTCACACGAGTCGCTGGACTCCGCCTCACTCCCGCTGGACTCGCTGGCTACGCCTCGCGCCGCCACCTCATCCCCATCAGCCCTCGGCAGCCAGGGCCTCAGATGTGGCCAAGGAGGGGAGGATTACGTCACCACTCCTTCTCCAGCTGGCTTCCTGGTGGGATCTCTCTCTCTCTCTCTCTCTCTCTCTCTCTCTCTCTTTGAGGACTGTTAAAATTCTTCGTTACCTTTTTAGTTGTTAAATAAAAATGTTAAATAATAATAAAAATAATAATCCCACCGATGCTGCCAGAGCTCAGGGGTCAGGGCGGGACGTCTCTGAAGCTGGGTGCCACCAGGTCACTTCCCCAGCTGTCAAACAGTGGGCTCCGTGGATCAGCAGACTCCTCACTGCTAGTGATCAGCTCAACTTTATTTGGGATTTCAGCCAGAGCAAGTCTGAAGAACAGGGCCAAATGCCCTGTTTAAATAGCCTGCCATTGCCACACCCAAACACACCCCACTCCCAAGGACAGGCTATTTACATAACATTACTCCTTGATTGGTTACTGCCAGAGTCCTAGTGGGCTATTGTTCTTTGGCTCGAAGCTCAGTCCTGCAAATGTTTCAGTCCCAATAGATAACACCAGCCAAGGAGGAGGTATTAGATTCTGGACACCGGCAGCTCAGGTCTACTCAAATGACCATGTCAAGCAGCCAGGTACATGCGTGTTTCTCTCCTCAGTGGGTCTGTCCTGACAACACTGACCAATAAGGGCACTGGCACATTTCTCTTGGTTTGCTTGTTTTTCTAAAGGTGCCAGCTCTCAGCGGGCACGTGGCTGACCTTTCCAGAGGCAGAAGGCAGCAGACAGACCCAGGCCCGCCCAGGAGTTTTTGGCATCCTAGGCAAATGACTTTACCACCCATCCCATGCCATGTGGAACTGCTGCCCCCCCCCCCCCCCACACACACACTGGGGCTGTGGCTTGCTGCTACACCACGCCCCCCGACAGGGGCAGAAAGGGTCCTGGGAAAAGGCATCACCCCCGATGTAAGGGGGGAAAGGAAGGAAGAAGAGGAAGGCAGAGGAGCAGCAGGCCGTCTGTCCTTGGGGTGCCCGCTGGCAGGTGGGGCACTGATAGGGCTGGCTGTGGCTCTCCATATCCTCTGGCACCCCAGGGCAATGACTTTGCTCTGCTTAATGGATGAGCCGGCTCTGCAGGTCCCCCAGACAGCAAATGACTCAGGTAGGACATGTGAGTGATCTATCCTGAAGCAGAACAGTGAAAAGCACCCCCGCCCCCGCGGGGCACCTGGAAGGCTGACAGACTGGACTGCGGCTGTGTTTCTCGAAAGCTGTTGCTACAATAGAGTTCGTTAGTCTTCAAGGTGCCACAGGGCTTTTCGCTATTTTGCAGCAACAGACTAAGGCTGCGATCACACACACACAAAACAATCCACTTCCAATGCACTTGCAATGCACTTTCCAACTGGATTTGGCCAGTTCACATAGTAAAATCCAGTTGGAAAGGGCACTGAAGGTGGATCGAAAGTGTGTTTTGGGTGTGTGATCACAGCCGCACACAGCTAACTCCCCTGGATTGTGAAGTCGGGCACGATTGGCTGCCTAGTGTGAGATTGTCCCAATGGATATAGTCCGCAACAGGTCTCCTTAAGCAGAAAGTCCTTCATTTGTAGAAAAGATCATGTTGGTCAAACACTTTTCCTGTTAGTAATGCTCAAGCTTGGAATTGCAGTTACAATTATACTTGATATGAAATATGGCCTAATTACCCTCTACCAATCAATAGGGAGAATTCTTGGCGCCCAAATATACTGGCCCAATATTCCCGTGGAAAGCGCGGCAAAATGAGTTCTCAGGGAGAAACACTGTTGAAGATTTGGGGGGGGGGGGGGGAGATCCCAGAGAAAACTAAGCAAAAGGAGTACATAACACCTGTGATTCTGGTAACATAACAGGAGGCACTTTCGTTCAAGGTTGTTAGCTAAGGAAGCTAGAGATAAAAGAGAAAAGAAAGCAAATGAATAATGAGCATGCGCAAAGCAAAGCAAAGCGTGCGTTCCAAAGGTGGGAGTCTGGTTCCCAATGCTATCTCCCAGGCGGGACCTACAGAGATTGAATGAAATCCTGGAACATAAAGCATTGTGAATTGAACAGTAAACATAAAGGCAACTCAGGAAGCATTGCAACATGTAACACAACAACTTCATTGATCATGGCAAGGCAGTCACCCAAGCCTATGGCAGTTAGCCTATGGTTAACTGACACCTAGGATCACATGACTTGCAGAGCGCACCACTGTGGCAGGTAGAGTTGCCAGCCCCCAGGTGGGCCCTGGAGATGTCCCTGAATTCCAGAGCAGAGAGACAGCTGTACTGCCGACCGGACTGTTCTCCACCAAGGTCCCTCCCCTTCTCAGCTCCCACTTTCCCCAGGCCCCAGCTTAGAGTTGGCAACCCCAGTGGCAGGTCAGACGGGGCTCCCACCAGATCCTCCCATCCTCCGACTTCTCCAGCTGCTCCTGTTCCCAACCTGGGGGAACCTGCCCTATATCTGCACGGTTTTCGCCCCAGGCATGTCAGCTGTTGGCTTTGTGAAGCCTGTGGGCTTCCCAGGAAAGTTGCTTGACCTTTGGCACCGCCAAGATGGTGGCTGCAAAAAGCACAAGGGAGTGCACCGCAGAGCTCTACCTGACAGCTGTACCTTTCGCCTCCTGCTGCTGATTGATGCAGATTTTTTCCTGCACTGGTGGGGGCCAGGAGAGGAACCCATCTGACAGACAGACAGGAGAGAATGCTACTCCGCTCTGCGAGGGTGACGTGGGAAGGACAGGGAAATTAATCTCCCTGTGAAGTTTCCTAGTGGAAGCATCCACTGCCTCCCGCATTTCTGCTCTTGGCGGCTCCAGAGGAGCTTCCCCCCCATCAATATTCCCCCCAGCTCCCTCTTCACCCGACACGCGGCTGCCTGACAGGTGTGTTTTCCTAAAACTGCCTTTCACGTTTCCTGGCAGCTTCCAAGGTGGCCATTCGAATGGCCTCCCTCCCGGGGACAAGCATGCAAATGAGATTGCGCTTCTGTTTTTCCTACAGCCGCCTGGCCAGGTGCGTTTCAGGGCCCAGGATCTTATTTCCATCTGCTAATGAGGAAGCACAGGGCACTCCGGTGCCAAAGGAGCGGCCTTCTTCAAAAGAGTTCATCCGTCCTGCTAGGCAACCGCAGGCAGGTAAAAAGGAGCCGCTACAAGATTTCTCCACAGGCTGATTGCAGGTTTCTGCTTCCTGGCGCAAAAGCCCAGCAGAAAACAGGCGTGTTGTGTTCAGTCCCATGCTGAAAGCTCAGCCTCTTCTTCGGTATCTTGACTGACCTGGCATGGAGTGCGTGGATTTCTCCAGTGAGGCTTCCCTTCTCAACATGTTTGGCTTTTGACCTTTCATTAGTGGAAAAACGTAAATGGTATCAAAGTTTGAGTCCAGTGGCACCTTGAAGACCAACAAAGCTGGATTCTGGGTATAAGTGTTTGTGTGCACACAAACGCCTATACCCAGAAGTAACTTTGTTCTATTGCTTCAGACCAACACAGCTCCCTACCCCCCCCCCCCCAAAATTATTATCAGTTGCTTTCTTCAAAGTGAATGGTGTGAACTGTTCGGCCTCACATTCAGTTCCCGTGGAAGTTTCTCAGTTGTGTCATTAAGGTCACCCATGTGGTTACGCTCAGAAATTCCCAGTGCCTGCACCCACAAGAGTGGGGAGTACTTTATTGCTCAGATGTCCCTATTATGATGTGAGCTCGGGCTAGAACTGGCTTCCAGAACCCAGAAGCTGAGCTGAAGGTCTAGGACTAGGGTCCCCAGGCACCCAACATCTTTCCTGGCACCCTCCCAGTGTTTTTAGAAAACAGGTGGTGGGGCTTTTACCCAGCAAGAGTTTTGATTGGCTGTCAGACTTTTTAAAAAACATTGCCTTCTCAGCAGCAGCCCCCCAAAGCACAAAGATCTGTGTGACTGAAGGCGTGGCAGCCATTTTGTGGCCGGACCCGCCATGCTGTGTCAGAATTCCAAAGGTGCCCACAGGCTCAAAAAGGTTGAGGATCCTGCCCACAGTGCATAGTCAAGAAAGCAGTAACATGCAGACAGAGGAGGAGGAGGAGAAGAGTTGGTTTTTATACCCCACCCATCACTACCCAAAGGAGTCTCTGAGCGGCTTACAATCACCTTCCCTTCCCCTCCCCACAAAAGGCACCCTGTGAGGCAGGTGGGGATGAGAGAGCTCTGAGAGAACTGGGACTGGCCCAAGGTCACCCAGGTGGCTCCATGTGAAGGAGGAGTGGGGAATCGAACCCGGTGCTACGGGACTCGAATTTTGCTCTCCTACTGCAGACCAACACAGCTCCTCACCTGAAACTTTCTTTCTGGGGCGCTAGCTGGAAGCCACACCCTCTCCTTTTCCAGGTGGGGTCGCCATGCTGGTCTGAAGCAGTAGAACAAATTTAGAGCCCAGTGGGGGCACCTTGAAGACCAACAAAGGTTTACTCAAGGGATGAGCTTTCGTGTGCGAGGCACACCTTTCTCAAATACACTGGAAAGGAAACTAGATTTCAAACTCACAGATAAGCTTATAGAGACTATCCTCCTCCCTCTACCTGGGTCTGGAAGGCTGTGGACCTCTCACGGCACTCAGCTTCCCAAGAGACTGCTGGCAAACATTCCTTGCCTGCTCACTGCCAGAGGATCTACGGACTTCTTTGGCAGGACATTTGACGCCTTCAGCTGCCTGGAAGCAAGGAAAAGTTGGGGGGACCCCTGGGATAATGGGGAGGGGGGCCGTGGCCGACCCTGAGTGCTAACGCGGGGGCCACAGAGCACATTAGTTCTGCCTGGTTTAAAATTAGTGAGTGCTCAACCAAGCCAGGGTGTCGGCAACCAAACCAAACCAAACCAAACCAAACCAGCTGTTGTCTGGGCACAGTCATTTTGGGTCGGGTTTTTTTGAAAAGCCATCAACTTTTTTTTTTTTTTTTTTGGCACTGCCTGTCATAATGAATCAGAGCCGAGCAGTAATCCTTCGTTAGAACATTCAGCTCTAATTGCTGGCAAGGAGCCACTTGGCCCTTCCTTTTCCACCCGTGTTTTAACAAAACATTTATGCACGAAAGATTTAATGCCAGGTATCAAGCATATCATTGTAAATTTGCCACTAATTAAGGCTAATTGAAACAATTAAATGGCTGCCGAGCTGCGATGCAAAATGGAGACGCCACTTGCCTTCTCCGCGCATGCCACCCTGGGCGCAGACACTGGGCGCAAGTGTTCCCGGTCCCGACTGGGGACCAGGGGAGGAGGAAAGCGGCAAGAGAGAAGGGGCCAGGGAGGTTAAGGAGGAGGGGGGGGGGTCATGGGAGGGTTCAGTTTCCCAAGCTGGGAATATTTATTAAAGTTCTCCTTTGCTTAATTGTGGGAAATCTGACACACGCAGCACTCAGAGAGGAGTGGCGCCCCTAGCTCTTGCATATTCATTACTGGCTGGATTTTTAATCAAAGTTGCGGACAGACCCCCACATTCCCCCTCCCCACTGATGCCTCCGTTCTGAATAATTTATCCTCCACCGTTTGAAGACCCGGGTTCTGATGAGCCCTCAGCTCACTAGCAACGCCCCAGCCGCCTGTCGACACCACATGCCCTTCCAGATGTTTTGGCTGCACATGTGCACAGAAGCCCAGACAACCAACACCCAGAGGCGCTCCCCCCCCTCTAGGCAGGCCAGCTGGCTGCCTGCAGTGCTCAAGGTGAAAACATACCTCAGCGCAGTGGTAGAAAGCATTGGATATTGTAACTCTGCATGCAAGAGGATCTGGGAGGGAAAGTGTTCAGAGAATTCTCTCACTGGGGTACACTTGGCGCTTGCCCCCCCCCCCCCCCAGATGCTGAGCCTCCTTGGCACTTGCTTGCCTTCTGTTTCATATTATATAGGACCGCTGTGAACTTGGGCAGATCACGAGAAGAAGGGAGGACAGGAAGGGTTGCCTCAGGGCTTAGTTCTCATGGCCCTTTCTTACGTGCCCAGGGAAACGCTGATGGCCACTCTGGGGTCAGGAAGCAGTTTTTCTCCAGGTCAGTTTGGCCAGGGATCCTGGAGGGTTTTTTTGTCATCTTCTGGGCCATGGAGCAGGGGGTCACTGGGGGTGTGGAGAGTGAGTATTTGTAAATGTCCTGCATTGTGCAGGGGTTTGGACTAGATGACCCTGGAGGTCCCTTCCAACTCTATGATTCTCTCTTCTTCGCTTTCTTACCTGGGCTTGGAGTTGGAGCAAGTTAACCTTTTTGAAGTTAGCCGGTTCACAATAGGTTAAATGTGCCTACATGGATAGATCACGTAAGATGTGCTTCTATTTTTGTGAGTAAAATTTCTTTCTCTTGTTATCCTTGGAGTCAGATCATCTTTGTAATTGGTCCGAACAGCAGTTCCCTCTTAACTGGGAAAATGTGGAGAATTGGGGATACTGTAAAAAGTTTCAGTGCTTCCAAGTCAAACGATTGGTTTAACCCAACAGGAAATACCATCAAGGTCAAGTTGCAGGCAACTGACAGCCACCTCGTCGGGCAGGGGTCCCCCCAGCCTTTTTGAGCTTGAGGCCACCTCTAGAATTCTGGCACAGTATCGAAGGCGCAGCCACAAAATGGCTGCCACAAAATGGCTGCAGCAGGAGGTGGCACCAACCACAAAATGGCTGCTGTGGTTTCTCTTCAGCCACAATCCTTGTACAGGGTGTGTGTGTGTGAAGCTGCCACCGAAGCACCATTTCTAAAAAATCGACACAATCCAATCTCCAGTGGCCAGTCACCAGCCTGGCAGGGCAATAGCCCCACCTGACACCCCCTACTTTCTAGAAACCCTTGGCTGGCCCAAGGAAAGGTGTTGGCAGGCATCTTGGCACCCATGGACACCGTGCTGCAGATCCCCGCCGTAGCGAACCAACCCAAGCCAACTGACCCTGCTGAGAGCAGAGATGAGCAGAGGTGGCTTGCCAATGCCTGCCTCTGCGTAGCGACACTGGACATAAACAGAATAAAAAGGACACATTCTGTTTAGGGGTTGTCACCCTCCAGGTGGGGCCTTGAGATCTCCCAGAATTACAACTGATTTCCAGACTGCAGAGCCCAGCCCCCCTGAAGGAACGGCCGCTTTGGAGGGTGGGCTCCATGGCACTGTACCCTGCTGAGGTCCCTCCCCTCCCCAAACCCCGCCCTCTCCAGGCTCCACCCCCCAAATCTTCCAGAATTTCCCAACCTGGAGATGGCAACATTAATTCCTTCAGACCAGGTAAGCTTGTTCAGTCCCCAGAGCACAACCCAAGAAAAAAAATAATCGCAACCAAAATTACGAATTCAATCCTTATTTCTATCAAATAGACAATTAAAAACCAGTCAATACGATAACAATACAGTTAAAAAGGTGTCATCTTAATGCAAAGCAAAGTCCTTGGTATTCATCAAAATTGATCAGTTTCCGAAGCCGTTTCAGCTGGAGTTGTGGCTCCTACCGAAGTATCATGAAATCTCTCTGCCAGGATCCAGTCCTTAATTTCTCAGCCAGATGTTTGATAAATCAATAATCCAAGTACAGTCCTGGCACGAGCAGTCGACTTGGAACGTCCATTTCACCATTCGGTTTCTTTAAGGTCAGGACAATCCACCAAAGACTCAATAATTAAATATTCATCTCCCCATCTGGACTTTCTGCCCCCCTCCCCCTTTAAGGCACCATCCATGGCCAAGACAGGTCCTTCCACCCCCACAGCTGCTCCCAGAGGGGCTCCTCAACCTTCCTCATCCCTCCTGGAGGCCCCAGTGATGCCTCCAGGCCAGTGGGGTAGCCCCCCCCCCCCCCGCACAGGGCTGGATCTCCAGTGCATTTGACTGGAGAAGATAGAGAAAGGGGCCCAAGAAAGGTTCAAATGTGTAAACCTCTGTGTTGGGTGGGTGTTTTTTGGAGAAGCCAAAGGCCAGACTGGACAGTGGGAGATGCAAAAATCTACTTGGAGACCTTGGAGGCAGGGACCTCAGTCGGGAGAGGAATGAAAGTTGGGTAAAGCAGAGCCCACACCTCTGGAGGGAACCCCCCACCTGCTACCGAAGAGAGGTGGCGCCTGAAGTCCCATGAAGACATGCCAGGAACATCTCAATTTCCCCATTGAAAGAAGAGCGAGCTCTAGCTGTTTTCCTGCACTGTGGCTGTCTTCAGCGTGTCCAGACTTTTTTTTTTTATAAATTTTTTATTGATTTTTCTCTATAACTACAACTATAATGCTACAATCTAAGCTACATATACCTTATACAGAGAGTACTTTATCATTTGCTTAATACTACCTTGTTACATAAAATAATTATGAAGCATTTAAAACCTTGGATAAATTTCAATTACTTGTTACTGCTACTATAAAAGTTATCAAAACTATTTGGCAGGCACGCCCACCTAGAGAAATACGGTTAATTAAACCATTTATAATACATAAGTGCAATGCTTAATAAAACAGTTTAATCACTATTTCTTCTTTCGTCCTCTTCTTGTCTTAACAGTCTCAACTATTTTTGGAGCTGCAGCTCCCTTTTCCGAGTCAGACACTTCTTCTTCACTCTTTGAGCTATCAAATCCATACATGCTTTCTTGCGAGGCCAGTGAACCATCTGAGTCTCTCCCAGTTTTCTGCTCTTTGCTTTTTTCCAGAAATTTTTTCGCTTGTTGAACAGAGTCAATCTTATACTTCTTATCTTTGATGCTGAAGCATAGTCCTTCTGGAGTATTCCAACGATAGATGATAGACTCAGACTGGAGCCAAGATGTCAATTTTCCATAGGCTTTCCTTCTTTTCCTTATTTCAAATGGGATATCCTTCATCACTTTTACTTCTTCTCCCAGGATCTTCAGAGCTGCTTTGTTTGTGGTCCTAAGCACCACGTCTCTTGTAGATTTTTTGGAGAACCTTATCATAATTTCACCAGGCAGGCTTTTCTTTTTAGTGTAATCTGGATAGGTTCTGTAAACCATATCCATATCTTTTTATATCCGCTGCTTTCATGCCTGTCACTGGTTCAAGTGCTTCACTTAGCAAATTTTTAAGGTCTTCTCCTGTGTTTTCTGGCACATTCTGAAGTCTTAGGAAAAAATTCGATCTATCCATTTGTAATTTCAAAAGCTGATCGTGGTGGAAGGCCTTTTCCTTCTCTGCCTTTTGTAGTCTTGCGTCTTGGTTTTTTACTGAAGTTTTTACTTCCAGAAGTTCTCGCTGCAGCTTCTCTGTGGATTTATTCGACTCTTTTAGTTCTAGCTGCATTTTGTCCATTTTAACGTTGAGAGCTGTCATTTGGTCCACTAGAGGTCGCAATAACGAGGAGAACACCGCACTCATCTCCGTGGTATCAACCTTTGAACTCGGAGCTGTACTTCCTAGTTTGGGGGAAGGTTTCGGTTTCCCCGTCATTGTTGAGACTACGCTCTTTGTTTATAGATAGATAAGACGAACGAAAGGAGCAAATTTTCAAACAGCACTTATGTCCTTCTAAAGTTTATATCTCCAAGTGAGCAATGCTGCCATCTAGCAAGGCGGATGGGCTTTTATTCCTGCAGTAACGCCACGTAAAGAGTCTCGTAAGTACGCTAGTCCCGGAGAGGGGGTGGGTGGGTTTCACTCCTCCCGCCGTCTTCCTGCTGTGTTCTGCTTTTCTTACTTCAGACTCACGTTTTCTTCATGCGTAACTGTCAGTTCCAGCCTCATTGCTTCGCACTCTCTGCTGCTTCTCGGATTTGCGCTTTCAGCCATACGGCTCCCACGGCGGGGGAACCTATGGGGGTGATGAAAAGAGATCTCTATCCCTCGGTCGCCACCGTAGGGAGAGATCCCCTTCGGGCCACCCCAGGCAGAGCCCCCTCACTGGGGTCTCTGGGGGCTCGGCACCAGTCCAGAGCCCCTTCTTCCCGCCGGGTACGGATCGCGCTCCCCGCAGATGCGGAGGAGCACGTCCGCCATGCTCGCAAGTCTTGCCGGAAGTCAGCGTGTCCAGACTTTAAGGTAAAGGTTTCCCTTGCTCGGAAGCCAGTTAAATCCAACTTTAGGGGGCGATGCTCATCTCCGTTTCCAAGCCGAAGAACCAGCACTGTCTGAAGGCTTTTCCTGTGGTCATGTGGCTGGTGTGACTAACCGCCGAGGGGCATGGAACACTGCTACCTTCCCACCAAAGTCGTACCTATTTATCTACTTTCCACACCTCTAATTCAGGAAGAGAAGCTGGACAGGTAGACTCTTAAAGTAGGACAGTATTATGGACCCTTTTAATTGGGCATTTAATCTTGCTGGTTCTGTGATACTGCGTCCTGAAACTTCTGCTACGTGCTTCCAGACAGAAAGAGGGGGTCCAGACAGAACTAGAAACACGTGCCCCTTGTGCACTTTAGAATCCATCATCCCGGGCGAGAAAATCTACCTGGCTGGACTATCTACCTAGGAAACCTACCTATTTTTAATCTTCCACTGCAGTTTCTCATTACCACACAAGTGTTTCAGCACCAGACTACCTCCCCCAACTACTGTTGTCAACCTCCGGGAGGGCGGGTTTCCTGGAGATCTCCAAGAATTACAACTGACCTCCAAACAATAAAGAACAACAAAGATCAGTTCCCCTGGAGAAAATGGCTGCTTTGGAAGCTGGACTCTTATGTCATCATTCACCAATGAGTTCCCTCCCTTCTCTAAACCCCCCCTCCCTAATCTCCACCCCCAAATCTCCAGGAATTTTCCAACCTGAGGTTGGCAACTCTCCCTCCCCAACCCCAGGAGTTGCTCCGTTGCTTTCATTCATTGCAGTGCTCCGTACAATTACTTTGCCTTCTCCAAGGACCGACAGAATACGGAGATGCACCTGGTTTTCTGGTGGGAACTTCAGGATGAAATATATGCAGTCAAAGGAACCAGGGTGGGAAGGGGCTGTAGGTCCGTACAGAACCGGCATACTGTCAAACAGGGTGCCATGCCTGCATAGGTCCTCTGACTGCCGAGAAATCTGCAGAACATCCTCTGTTGGGAATTTCGGCCTCTGACAAAGTTCCTTGGCTGGCCGTAGATACCAAGAGCACCCAGCCTTTGCCCCTCAAGGGGAGGGGGGTATTCGGTTCCCTGGTCAATATTTCATGAGGGGCTTCAGTTACTGCCCCTTTGAAAACTCACCTGAAAGGTGACTTGTCATCCTAGACCTTCTACGAGGCGTAATCCTCTTCACGGCTATGTGGAACTGGAGAAAGGGTTACTAGGAGGAGGGGTCGGTGGCTCCATGAGGGGGAGACAAACACAGCTGCCGTCCAGAGTGATGGAGTGGCTGGCACACTGGACTCCGACGGCGTATTATGTTCAGTCAGGTAGCTTCCAGTGTCAGTCAGATAACACATGCAGTCAGACCTGAGACGTATTTGGTAGCCTTGGGACAATCACTCCCCTTCCCCAGTTATCAACACATCTAATACTCAATGTGGCCCCATCTGTGGATACATAAATCCAGGTACTGGGCCCATGAACAGACAAGCCTGGAAAAAGCCACAGGTTTGCAGAGAAAACGGAAATCTTTTTTTATAAGATGAGGGGTAACCCTCCCCCCGATGGCAGGGGTACTTGTAGCCACAACAGTCTTCAAGCCTTTTCGGGGCTTTTATTTTGAACTTTCCCCCCATTTTTTTTGACAGGTCTAAAAAAAAAAAATCTGTTTTCCTAATGCTCAGGTGTCCAAAACTCACACACATGTGCTACGGTAGCAAAAGGGGCAGCAATTTGCGACTTGCTCTAATTCACTGTATCCACAGTTTTGCTTGGCTCAGGCATTTGTATTTTTTAATTCTGTAAACATACCAAATAATAGCATATCATATACCAGGTTGTAAATGATGCATTTTATGTTGTTAAAGCAACATAATTTTATGCTGTTAAAGCAACATACATTCATGTTTGATAAGAAAATATGGTAAATATTGCATACAGTTCAATTGTTCTGTAAATGTTCCCAGGAAAAAATATTTACTTCATTTATACCCTACTTTTCTCTCTAAT
The DNA here is from genome assembly GCA_029233225.1 of Lepidodactylus listeri. Taxonomy (NCBI): domain Eukaryota; kingdom Metazoa; phylum Chordata; class Lepidosauria; order Squamata; family Gekkonidae; genus Lepidodactylus; species Lepidodactylus listeri. The sequence goes on along the minus strand of JARCFY010000021.1, from coordinate 2,945,690 downwards.
GGGAACCCAAAGTGGTTTACAGGGTTCTCCCTTTCTCCATTTTGTCCTCAGGATAAAAACAGAATCATAGAACTATAGAGTTGGAAGGGACCTCCAGGGTCATCTAGTCCAACCCCCTGCACAATGCAGGAAATTCACAGATACCTCCCCCTCCGCACCCCCAGTGATCACCGTTCCACACCCAGAAGATGACAAAAAAACCTCCAGGATCCTTGGCCAAACTGGCCTGGAGAAAAATTGCCTCCAGATTTCTTTGATTTTTTATTTTCTTCCTGGTTTTTTTGGTTGCATCTATTTCATCCTAAAGTTCCTACTAGAGGAGGGGAGAATGATGTTGTAAGCTACTTTGGGCCCCCACCAGGGGGGGCGGGGGAGAAGTACAGTACAAATATATCTAAATAAAGTTTTACCCATTTACTCGCATTGCCAACTTTCCCCCTCACTTTCAGTGACCTTCACTCGCCCTCACTGGACGATCCAACCTGGTTGGCTACACAGCACTAGGATACCAGCCCGTTCATCCCAATTGGGTGGGATCACCCACATGACTAATCCAGGAAGTAAACAACACAACCTCTCAAAGATTTTTTAAAAATGGCATCAAAGCAGGACACCAAGGTCTAGAGAGACAATAAATGTGCAAGTGGCACATGGAGGGTGGGATTGTTTCCCCAGCCAAAATAATTTGTTGTCAAATTTAAAAGTGGAAGTTGAGGATATTCAGCGTGATCCTACTCAGTAGCTGCCTTCTGGTTCTTCAAGAGATGCTAACAGACACTTTCTAGTAATGAGTCCGTTGTGAGCGCAGCTTCTCCTGCTGTCCCCCCCCCCCCTTTGCTCCTCCTCTGCCCCTGGGCCCGACCTTTTCCTGCCATGTTAGATGCTAAGTTATACTTGAACAGGGCTCTGTGCTGAGATGCAGCCGATAAGGGTCATGCAGACACCAAAGCCTAAACTTACACACAGTAAATAATTAACTTTTCAAGCTAATCACTCCGCAGTTTTTGCACACACCACCTCCCTTGTAATGGAGCACTTTCCACTTTAAATATTGAAAACTGTAGAGATACTTGGCCCAGTTTTCCGCCACAGGCTGAGCAAGGAAGGAGGTGCTGTTTAACTTTGGGATGAGTCTCAAAAACACCCTCAGATGGGTGTGTCCCCCCCCCCCGGAGCCAGGCCACTGTGCCTGCTAAATTCTTATTGTGGGGCTAGCAAAAGGAACATAAGAGAACATAAGAGAAGCCAATGCTGGATCAGGCCAGTGGCCCATCCAGTCCAACACTCTGTCACACAGTGGCCAAAACCACCAGGTGCCCTCAGGAGGTCCAGCAGTGGGGCCAGGACACTAGAAGCCCTCCCACTGTTGCCCCCCCCCCCCCAAACACCAAGATTACAGAGCATCCCTTGCCCCAGACCGAGAGTTCTTATCTGTACTTTGTGGCTAAGAGCCACTGATGGACCTCTGCTCCAAATGTTTATCTAATTCCCTCTTGAAGCCCTCCATGCTTGTAGCCGCCACCACCTCCTGTGGCAGTGAATTCCACATGTGAATCACTCTTTGGGTGAAGAAGGACTTCCTTTTATCTGTTCTAACCCGACTGCTCAGCGATTTCATGGAGTGCCCATGAGGAGTTCTTGTCTTGCGAGAAAGGGAAAAAGGACTTCTTTCTCTACCTGCTCTGTCCCACGCATAATCTTATAAACCTCAATCGTGTCACCCCTCAGCTGTCGTTTCTCCAAGCTAAAGAGCCCCAAGCGCTTCAACTTTTCTTCATCGGGAAAGTGTTCCAACCCTTTTATCATTCTAGTTAATAGAGAAGAAGACGAGAAGAGCCCTGCTGGGTCAGACCAGTGATCCACCTAGTCCAGCATCCTGTTTAACGCAGCAGCCAACTAGTTGCCCTGGAGGGCCAAACACAGAGGGCACAGAGGCAGAGGCCTTTCCTGGTATCCACTTTTCCCACTCTAATAATTTTATAGACCTCTATCATGTCCTCTGTCGAGCAGTCTTTTTTTCTAAACTGAGAAGTGACTCTCCAGCTTTTCTTCAAAGGAAAGACCATCTTGGTTGCTTTCCTTTATACTTTTTCAGTCTCTGCCGTATCCTTTGTGATGTATGGCACCAGAAGTGCAGAGTTGTTGTTGTTCAGGCACACAGTCGAGACTGACTCTTTGCGACCCCATGGACCACATCACACCAGGCCCTCCTGTCTTCTGTCGTGCTCCGGAGCCTGCTCAATTTCATGTCCGTTGCATCGATGACACTGTCTAACCATCTCATCCTTTGCTGCCCTCTTCTTCTTTGACCTTCAGTCTTCCCCAGCATCAGGGTCTCCTCCAGTGAGTGCTCCCTTCTCATTGGGTGGCCAAAGTAGTTGAGCTTCAGCTTCAGGATCTGGCCTTCCAGGGAACAGTCAGGGTTGATTTCATTTAGAAATTCTTTTTAGAATTTAGAAGCAGAGTAGAGTGTTGCAAATGAGGCCACACCATATAGCTCTTGACCAGGGCATTACTGTTCCCTCTAAGCTGAGTTAGTGTGAGCTAGCTCACAGTTTTTTAGCCTCTGGCTCACACATTTTTGTCTTAGCTCAGGAAGGATGGCTCCAGAGAAAAATAATTTATGCAGTACCTAAATCGCTCGCTCACAACTTTAATGCCAGGAGCTCACAAGGTAAAAGTTTTGCTCACAGGACTCCACAGCTTAGAGGGAGCATTGCTTTATTTTTAGCCCCTTCCCTAATAATCTCCAACATGGAGTATGCCTTTTTCACTGCAGCCACACTCTTGAGTCAATAGGCTTTCCTTGAGCTTCCTGTCTCTTTTTCAAACCAGCGCTGCTGGCTTTCAATACCATCCAGTGGCAGTGAGTTCCTCAGGTTAACGGAAGCAAATCTGGAACAATTCTCCAGCCCTTCCATTTGGACTTCTTTCTTCTTACAGACTGCAAAGAGCGACTGTGTTGGCTCCGTTCAGAACTTAAAGTCTGCCTGACTACACAGTCTGCAGATAGTAAGAGGGTTGGCAAACGAGCCTCCACATTTCCCCCTGCGTGATCACCCCAAAGTGTTTAAGGCCCAGCTTTTAAATTTAAACTGGCCAGGAAGGCCATTCTCTCCACTTCTCCCTCTTTATGGTTCACCGGAGAGGTCTCATCCCCCCCCCCATTTAATTTTTCCCAGCTGGTTGTTACACTCTGCCTTCCCCCCTCCCCGCAAATTGGAGTCAAGCGCTTGCTAACATATGTTGATAAGCTACCATATTTAAAGACTCCCCGTCTCTCCAGCCCTGCCTGCTGTAGGACCTCCTCAAAGGAGAAAAACACTTCCCACAGATTAAAGTATTTGGCTTCCCCCGGATTATATGCTTCACCCTCCATCAAGGCGAACCATTTTGCATTTCAAAAATCCTTCAGCAAACAGAGCGGTTTGTCTTTGGTGTTTGCTAATTTAAAAACAAATATTTGCCTGCCAAGGAATACAGTCTCTTAGGATGAGCTATTAATAGGATAATTAGGCAGCCAGTAATGAAAAGGATTGCTGATAATTATGGCAAGATTTGTTTTGGCGTTATGAAGGCAGGAACGGCAGGCTGGAGCAAGGGGGGGGGGGACTTACCTTGGAGTTAATTAGCACAATTAGAAAGTACCTGAAAGAACAAATTGGCCACCTGGTGAATTTCACACTTTTTGTTTTAACTTCTGAAGAGCCAACAAGGCAAGCAAGAGCAGAGCTGGGCATGATGGTCCTTGGGGGCTGGGTTCCTATGAAATGAGGTGCTGGACCATCAAAGAGACAAAGAGGTGAGCAAATCAAGCCTGAACTCTCCCTAGAAGCTAAAGATGACTAGACTGAGGCTGTGGCACTCTGGTGACATCATGAGAAGAGAAGAGTCCCTGGAAAAGACAATCATGCCAGGAAAAGTGGAAGGCAGCAGGGAAAGAGGCAGAGCCAACGTGCGCTGGATAGACGAAGCTGCGGTCCTCAGATTGCAAGACCTGAGCAAGACTGTTAATGACAGTACATTTTGGAGGACATGACTTCATAGGGTTGCCATAAGTCGGAAGCAACTTAACGGCATGTAGCATCCTTAGTCCATAACCAGTGTTCCCTCTAAGCTGAGTCGGTGTGAGCTAGCTTACAGTTCTTTAGCCTCCAGCTCCCACATTTTTGTCTCAGCTCAGGAAGGATGGCTCCAGAGCATTTATGCAGTACCTAAATCGCTCACTCACAACTTTAATGCCAGTAGCTCACAACGTAGAATTTTTGCTCACAAGACTCCACACCTTAGAGGGAGCATTGTCCAGACCTCCCTGGATCCACCCTGACTTCTGTATGGCAGTGAGAGACTTGGGGGGGGGGTGCCTACTGGGCTATGTGCTAAGCAAAACCTAAGCTGGGGAGGGGGGCAACCTTCTTTGGCCTCCATTGGAGAATGATGCATCCCTGCTACCTCTGAAGATGTGGAAAACGAGAAGGGGTGTACCCAGCCAGGTACATTGCTAAGGATGTACAGGGTTCTTTTCTGCTTTCTTAAGCCAGTAAAGGACTAAAATAAACACGACTGCGTTAGGAATGGCAAAAGGAACCTCAAAAGGGAAGGGAAGCCACATTGGTTAACAGCAAAAACCCAAGACCAGACGTGCATCTCTGCTGTGCTGTTCCATTGTTCTTAATCAAAGGCATCACATAGCTTTTGTTCTTGGATTTAGGAACAGCGATGATGCAGCTGCGCCTTCAAGGCACACTTTTCGGAATTGGGGGGGGGGGGAAGAGAACAGCAGGAGTTTAGTAGCACCTTGGAGAGCAAGGGTATAGTAGGTAGGAGCTCAGAGCCCCAGGTTCCAATCCCCACTCTGCTGTGGGAGCTCGCTGGGTGACCTTGGGCCAGTCACACCCTCTCAGCCTAACCTCCCTCACAGGATTGTTGTGAAGATAAAATGGAGGAGAGGAGAATGATGTAAGCTGCCTCGGGTTCCCCTTTGGGAGGAAGGCCAGGCATAAATGGAGCAAGTAAATAAAAGGACCAACATTTTACGCCACCTAGATATGAGCTTTCGTGTGCACACAAGACTTCCTCAGATTCGTTGAAACAGAAGTCACTAGCCATTACATATAGTTAGAGGGTGGGGAGGGTGTTGCCAGGAAGGGCTAATCAGAGTCAAGATGCATGAGGAACTGAGCGGTGAATGTAGGTATTTGCAGGTCTTACCAACTGCTTTAATCCAATCTTAGCTGTATTTACTGCTCAGTTCCTTGTGCATCTTGACTCTAATTAGTTCTTCCTGGCAACACCTACATAAGAACATAAGAGAAGCCAATGTTGGATCAGGCCAGTGGCCCATCCAGTCCAACACTCTGTGTCACACAGGGGCCAAAAACACCAGGTGCCCTCAGGAGGTCCAGCAGTGGGGCCAGGACACCAGAGGCCCTCCCACTGTTGCCCCCCACCCCCGTCAAGCACCAGGAATACAGAGTCTCACTTGCCCCAGACGGAGAGCTCCTATCTGTACCTTGTGGCCAATAGGGGCCACTGGTGGACTTCTGCTCCATACGTGATCCTTCTCCACCTTTTACCTATATGAAATGGTTGGTGACTTCTCTTGCAATGTATCTGAAGAAGTGTGCACGCACACAAGAGCTTCTACCCAGAATAAAACTCTGTTGGCCCTGAAGGTGCCCCTGGCCTCAGACGTTGTTCTGCTGCTTCAGACCAACATGGCCACCCACATGGATTTTGCTCCAGCATAAGCATCTGTGGCCTAGCGGTCGCTTCTTCAGATGCAGAAAGTAACTCCTTACTTGGCAAATTTAGGAAATAATAATTAATCATCATCGTATGGCAGTGTGTGTAACATAGCCAGGAGATCCTAAGATTGTCTGGCAGCCAGAAGGTCTAGCTCTTTTAGTGTTATGCACCACTAGGTGGCGAGCTAGACCTGTTTTTAAGGCAAGAGACATGACCCTGCGTCACGACCCTGGTAATCCTGGGCAGTCGCCCTTCCAAATACTAGCCAAGGCCGACCCTGCTTAGCTTCCGAGATCTGAGAGACTGGTTAGGAATGGGATTGTGATGGGATGGAAATAATGCCTGTGTCAGGTCCAGGCCTAAAAACTGCTTTGTGAGCAGCACCATAGCGGGAGACCATACTTGGCACCTTGTCCGAACCTCAGGAACCACAGTCTAACCTCAGGATCCTGCCAGCTTCCAGCCTGTCTTTCAGCCTGCTCCGCCCCGCCCTCCAGTCCTTTCCAAACCCCAGGTAGGGCCAGTGTTCCCTCTGAGCTGAGTCAGTGTGAGCTAGCTCACACTTTTTTAGCCTCCGGCTCACCCATTTTTGTCTCAGCTCAGGAAGGAGGGCTCCAGAGCAAACTAATTCATGCAGCAGCCAAATCGCTTGCTCACAACTTTAATGCCAGGAGCTCACCAAGTAGGATTCTTGCTCACAAGACTCCACCACTGAGAGGGAGCATTGGTTTGGGCTGCCAATTTTGGCTTGGGGAATTCCTGGAGGTTTGGGGGCAGAGCCTGGGAAGGGAGGGAACTTAGCAGGGGTTGGTGAAAAGTACTGGACTCGGGAGGCCGGCGAAGTGAGTTTCAGCATAATGATCTTTATTGAGGTCAGGAACAAGCATGGGGAAAGGTGGTCGGGGAGCCTGCTTATGTTTACAGGTAAACCGCACCCCCGACTTCTCCCCTCGCGGGGGATTGGGTGGACAGGGATTAAGTTGCCGCCAGAGGCTATCATAGGTCCATTTGAATATCCTCAGCCTCTGATAGGGGGACCATCAGGATCCGAGTGTCCATTGTTCTCTCGGAGGGAAGCTCAGACAGGTGATGCTTGGCATTACAGGCAAACATGCCCAGACACGTCGCAGGGTGCATACAGGAAGTAGGCTGATACTAGAGAGGCTTCCAGTTTAAACTAGAGAATCGTGTACAGAACATAACAGTTGGGATGCCACAGAGTCCAGAGTGGGGAACTGATCTCCGTAGCCAGGATCCAACCCGCATTTGGCTCCGTAGCCCCTGGGCAGCCCCAGCCTCCACTGGTGGCCCACAGGGCTTCTCTCCCTTTGGAGGTCGGGGCTCCAGTTCAGTGCGGCGTTGCCAGTTCTCACTTAGGAGGTGCCTGGAGATTTGGGGGTGGAGCCTGGTGAGGGTGGGGTTTGGAGAGGGGAGGGGAGGGACCTCAATGTAATGCCACAGAGTCCACCCTCCAAAGCAGCCATTTTCTCCAGGGGAGCTGGTCTCTGTCATCTGGAGATCAGGGGCAATTCCAGGAGACCTCCAGGTCCGGCCTAGAGCCTGGCCACCCTCGTTTAGTGGCATGGGTGCAGCGTGATCTTCCAGGAGCAGGGAATTGCCCGTCATCCAAACTGCGACCCATAGGTTAGGTAACCTTTCACATAAGAGAAGCCAATGTTCACACTGTCAAGGGCAGCAGGGGAGGTGGGAGGAGGCGCATCCCAAGCAGTGTCCCCTCTAAGCTGAGTTAGTGTGAGCTAGCTCATAGTTTTCTAGCCTCCAGCTGACCCATTTTTGTCTTAGGTCAGGAAGGACGGCTGCAGAGCAAACTAATTTATGCAGTAGTCAAATCGCTCATTCGCAACTTTAATGCCAGTAGCTCACAAAGTGTAATTTTTGCTCACAAGACTCCACAGCTTAGAGGGAGCATTGATCCCACAGAGTCCAGATCCTGAACAGCCCAGACTGGAAGCCAGTTCCGATGATGCTGCAGCTTTGGGGCAGAGAAGGCGCAAGCAGTCCCCTTTCGGCCAGGGCCTCCCAGAAGAGGGGCAGGCGGGCCCTGAAGGTGCATTCCCCACCCCCCCCCACCCCCAGAAAACCCCACAGCCACCAAGGAATGGGGGGGGGGGGAAATACAGAACCAACTGCTGTCAGTTTCCTGAGCAAGTTTGCTTTGCCGCCTTCTGGACACGTGTTCCAAAAGATTAAAGGGCTGTGAGAGCGCCTGCACGCCTTAATCCGAGCGTGAATGAGAGGAGGGGCCCCGGCCAGCCCTGGGTTGAGAAATCCTGTTTATTGAATTATAAAGAAACTTCGAGGATATTGAAGTCGGGATCGTAATACTTTGTGGAATTTGAGGGAGTTATTTGATCACAACAAGCCACCGAGAAAGTATTTTCCTTGATGTTTTTTTTCTATGCTCTGTTGAATAAAAACAGGGCAGTCAATTGGCTATTACGGTCTCTTGCAGGGGGCTGAACATCCCAAAAGCATCCATGTGGTGTTTTTCTGCACCTGGAGCCGGACTCTCAGAAATGCCAGCAGGGGCTATTTAATGTGGAATCATGACAACCCCAAATTGTGTCTTAAGAGAAGGAAAAGTGGACCTGAGTTATTGTGTCCAGTTACAGTTAAGACAAAGTTCCACCATCAGAAGAATTTTCAGAAAAAGAATCAGTCTGGGAGAGGGGAGGGGAGGAAAAGCAACCACCAAGGATAATGGTTAATGAGCAGGAATCAGCCGGAAGATTCTATCCAGTTAGTGTTGCCAGCCTCCCAGCAGTCTGCAGTTCTTCCAGAATTGCAGTTGATCTCCACAGATTAGTTCACCTGGATGGACTGTATGGCATTCAGGTCCATAGCTACGGTGGGGCTTTTGGGATATCCGCCCCCTTTCTTAAAGGCACAGCCCCACAAGAATTTTTTCTGCTTTTCTTCAATCATTTTAAAACATTTTTAAAAAGATGTCTACACAGTGGCTAGACACCATAAAAGTCGACACCAGCCTGAGTATGGAGTGACTCAAAGAAACAGTACAAGATTGGAAAACGTGGAGAGCGCTGGCCCAGAGAATTGCCAAGAGTCCGATGTGACTCAATGGCTGACAACAGCAGCTCCTTTAAGCACAGTGGGGTGCTGTAGTCCACTAATTCCCACACTGAGCAAGGGGGTTGGAGGAGGTGACCTCTAGGATCCCTTCTAACTCTGTGTCCAGAAACTGCTGTCCTTTAAGAGAGTTTTTCTGCCTAAGTGTCAGCTTTCTTGACCATAGAAGTCATCACTCCCACCTGCTGGCTTGTTATCAGGATTCTTGCTTAGGCTGGCCGAAGTGATTAACTTGCAGCAGCTGAGAACTGTCCTCTAAAGTGGTTGACAGCTTGCAATTTAGAGATCTATTCTGGTTAGCAGCTTTCTACTGGCTAAATGGCTTTTCTTTCTGCACTGAGAATTTCGACCCCACTAGAAAAAAAATTAGCTCCACAAGCCACAAAATCCTGGCTATGGGCCTGATGGCATTGTACCCCACAGAAGTCCCTCCCGTCCCTAAGCCCCACCCTCCTCAGGCTCTACCCCCCAAATCTCCAAGTATTTCCCAACCCAGAGCAGGCCACCCTAAGAGTTATTCTTCCTGCGGTATTATTGGGTCCACTGACAGAGACCACCAGAGTGAGGAATAGCTTACAGTAACTTTACTATGAAGGACTACCTGGACATCTTACACAGCAGTCCTACACTTTGCTCCAGAGTCAAAGCCCTGTAATCGTAGAGGACATCTTCAAAGGACTAGTTCCGTAGCACTGTAAAATGTAAGAGAATGTCTCTCAGTTATGTCCTACACTTTCTACCACCCCTACCAAACATCCAAATATACAACTGGAATCCTTTACTTGTACCATTGCAAAAATCCCTCCAATAGACCTTGGCAACCAGATCTGACCATTCCAACCCAGCTTAATCAGACCAAAGATAGGAACTTTGTCCACATTTGAAATCCATGAACAATTAACATTGTTAAAGACCTCTGAGCAACTCTGCAGCCGCTATAGTATTGTTCAAACTCCAACAGAAGAGAAGAAGAGAAGAGATTGGATTTATACCCTGCCGCCCTTCAGTTGGAGTCTCAGAGTGTCTTATAATCTCCTTCCCTTCCTCGCCCCACAACAGACACCCTGTGGGGCAGGTGGGGCTGAGAGAGCTCTTTTGAGAACTGTTGGTGAGAGAACAGCTCTGACAGAACTTGTAACACCCATGGTCACACCAGCAGCTGCATGTGGAGCAGCAGGGATTCAAACCCAGTTCTCCAGATTAGAGTCTGCCATTCTTAACCACTACACCAAACTGGCTCTCATTCAACCTCCAATGTGCTTTTATAAACAGGATTCCTTCCTTGAGTCCAGCAAGAAACTAGCTATCTATATCTGAGCTCTCTGTGGGTTTTAAAACACCGTACAAAGCCCTGTTATCACTGTTAGAAGTGGAGGACTTGGCGCTGTTTCCTGTCTCAGACCTGAGAAGATGGCATCGAAGAGTTTAGACAGAGAGGTCAGGACACACAGAGCATCCTTTCCTTCCTGCTATCTGATACTTTCCTTTGAAATAGAATGCTACTCTTAGGGGCAATTTCCTCTGCTTCTGTTTTCCCCTCACAACTCTCTCTCTTCTCTCTCCCTTGCACACATGAAGATGGAGGCTGGACCTGCGTCCAGCATCCAACAACATCCAGCTAGTTAGAATAGGTAATCTATATCTGTCTCTTACCTGCACTCTCAAGTATGTATTTCCTTTAATAAATACTTATTAGTTTTTAGACTGACTGCTGACTCCGTGTGACTCTGTAAGTCTGTTGCCACACCAAGCTACAAAGCTTTGCTGCGTTTAAGCCTTTGTGCACTCTGCTATATTTCTTGTGGTTCCCTGGCAGTGTTTAGTCCAGTGAATCCAACAGGTTATTGGGCCCAGAGACAACAGGTTTCGGGCCCAGAGATAAAAGCCTAAAGTCTGCCTCTCACTGATCATAACGAAAGGTCAGTCGTTACTGCAAGACAAAGGGGGAAACGGTGTGTGCTTGTAAACGGAGCAGTCAGCAGCAGATAACTAAGACAGTCAGGATGTCCCTTTACTTAGAAGGGAAACATTGGCTCGTGATTTTGAATCCAGAAAATATGAATGGAAAGCAAGACTTGTCATGCCCTTAGTTGTGGAGAAAGTTAAGAAATATACGACTGAAGAAATCCCTCCAGCCGCGACACAAGCACAGAAGACTGAGTGGGAAGAAGGAGACCTGAAAGCGAGATCCCTGATCATGTCCAGCGTGAGTGCTCTCTACTTACCTTCTATTATAAACATTACCTCAGCAAAGGGAATGTTTGAAATGCTAATCCGGTCTCATCAGCTGACTTCTTGGACTTTTAGAAGCGGCCTAAGGCACAAATTAGCCTCTCTGAAATACCGGGAGGGCGAATGTTTTCAAACACATGTCGCATCTCTAAGGGATATAAATATGCAATTTGAATCTTCTGGCAAACCCATTGAGGAGGAAGAGAAAGTGGCCACCCTATTTTTATCTTTACCAAATGATTTTAAACATGTTATAAGCCAACTAGAGGTGCAACCAGATATGAATTTTGATAAAGCAGTCTTAGAACGCTCCTCAGAGGTTCAAAGAAGAAAACTCTTTTCTAATGTTAATGAAATGCCTAAGGAATTCGCTCACAACACATTGATGGCTCTAGCTGGTAGCAGCACACCGTTGAGCTGCAACCAAAAGGGCCATTTGTTATCAGGGCAACTCAAGGTGCTAATTCTTCCCGAAAGGCAAAGAAGAAACCTGAGCCCCTCAGATGTTTCACAAGTTCAGGGTAGGGGCACAGATCCTCGGAATGTGCAACCAGGCAGAACAAAAGAAATTAAAGCAACTTTAAGTTTGCAAAGCAGGAATGTACTAAACACAGAACTTTTGCAGCAACCCTAGATGGGGCTAGAGGCGATTTTATAATTGACAGTGGATCCTCCTCGCATCTGTTGAATAATAAAGACTTGTTCATTGGCTTGCAAAAGTTAAATAATCCTGCAACAATTTACATTGGTGATGGACGTACAGTAGAAGCTTATTCTAAAGGGAGCGCTTTGCTCAGGCCAGCAGATGGCACTCATCATGAACTGTTGCTAAAGAATGCATTGTTTGTCGGGCAATTCAGTTATTCCCTAGTCTCAATTCCCATGCTGGTCAAAGAAGGATTTAAAGTGGCTTTTGGGAATGGGAAATGTACAATTTCAAGGAATGGACAAACATGTCTTATTGCAAATGAAATTGATGGACTTTACAGAGTGAATATTAATTGTGATATTGATGACACAGTCCACACAGTCAATCTCACAGAATCCGGCACATATGACAAATGCATCTTTCTGTGGCATTATCGCTCAGGACATGCAAATTCCCAACCCATTACTGAGATGGAAAGGGGAGAGATGACAAATGGTCTTGATATTAGGGAATGCAGTAAACTCCACTGTAAATGCTGCGTTCTGGCTAAGAGCACCAGGAAATGCTTTCCTAAGCAAGCTGAATACAAAGCCAAGCAACCACTTGAGCTAATCCACTCAGATGTGGTTGGCCCCCTGCAGACACCCACAATTGGGGGATACAGATATTTTGTCAGTTTCCTGGATGATTTTTCAAGATATGCTGTAGTATATCTACTCAATGTACGTACACAAGTCTTAGAGAGACTTAAGGACTATGTAGCAATGATCAGCAACAAATTTGGCATGAAACCCAAAGTGTTAAGAACAGATAATGGGGGAGAATACGTTGCAGGTGCAACACAACAATTTCTCAGGGAACAAGGAATTGAGCACCAGAGAACTGCACCCTACAACCCTGAACAGAATAGGGTGGCAGAGAGAAAGAACAGAACCCTTATTGAAATGGTTAGAAGCATCCTTACAGATGCTCAGCTACCTGACAAATGTTGGGGTGAAGCCCTGATGACAGCTGTGTATATACAAAATAGACTTTTTACAAAAGCTGCAGGCTCTACTCCATATGAATTATGGTTTAGCCGCAAGCCATCCATGCAGCACCTAAGGGTGTTTGGCTGTAAAGCCTTCTCTCACATACCAAAAGAGAAGAGGTCCAAGCTGGACAGCACCAGTGCTGAAGGCATTATGGTAGGATACCAAGCAAAAGCTACAGAATCTTAAATCCAAAGACATATGAGATCATGATGAGTAGATCTGTGCAGTTTCTTGAATCTGCAGAACCACCAGCTTCAGAGGGGGCTCAAGCTGAAATGAAGAGCCAATTCGCGTATCCTGAGGTGCCATATGTGACCACCATCAGAGAGGAAGTGACAGCTGATCCTGATCCAGGCCCGATCGATGAAGAGACCTCCAGTGATCTGCCAGATGACTCTGAACAAGAAGGTGAGACCACAGAGGTTCCAGTGAGGCGATCAGAGCATTCAAACCCTAAAGGTGTACCACCACTTAGGCTGTCCTACCTCACAAGACCAGCGGAAACTCCAGAACCAGCAACGTGGGAAAAGATATCCCAGCTTCTGCCACCAGAGGCACAGATGTGGAAGCAAGCTGCAAGAGAGGAGCTTGACAACCATACAACAGTGAGAACAGTTTTGAGTGTGGCTGAAAGCAAAGGAATGCAAGTGGACCACCTTGACGTCAAGACTGCATCCTTACATGGAGAGCTTGATGAGAAACTGAATGACATGCTGCTTCAAGCAGGCTTCAAGAGAAGTGATTCTGACCCTTGCCTGTATACCAAATGCAAGGATGGCAGATGGACTTACCTCCTATCCTATGCTGGTGACTTACTCTTAGTCTACCAACATTCAGATGACAGCAAGGAAATAGTGCATCATCTGAGCAAACAAGTTGAAGTAAGGCAACTAGGAAAAATTACACACTATTTGGGAATTCAAGTGCAACGTGAAGAAAATGGAAGTTTTCTCACCTACCAAGGACAAAAGATTGAGGAACTGATCAAATCTATGAGGATGGAAGAAGCTACCCCAGTTCCTACTCCCATGGAACAGAACTACACCAAACGACGAGATGACACTCAACTGCTGCCTAACAATAACAGATACCGCGAGATCATGGGCAAACTTATATCTCTCTAACCTAACCAGACCAGATATAAGTTCAGCAGTGGGACTATTGTGTAGAAAGAATGAGAAACCGACAAATAAAGACTGGAATGCAATTAAAAGAATTGTGAATTACCTGAAGGGCACTAAAGGCCACAAACTCAAACTACCAGCCAGTGGCGATCCTCAGTTGGTGGCATATGTGGACTCTGACTTTGGGGGGGGACCTAACAGACAGAAAATCCACCAGTGGAAACATATTCTTCTTTGGAGAAGGAGCCATAAGCTGGATGCGTAAGAAGCAAGACTTAGTAGCAATGTCTACAGCTGAAGCTGAATACGTGTCAGCTGCCCAAGGTTGTCAAGAGCTAAAGTGGCTACACTGCCTGCTAACAGACCTGGGGCTAGATGTACCAAAGCCCACAGTAATGTATGAAGACAACCAAAGCTGCATTCAAATGTCCAAGCAAGAAGGCGTGAACACGCGCACCAAGCACATTGGCAAGAAGTACCACCTGGCAAGAGAACTGCAAAAGGAAAAGGTTGTCGAGCTAACCTACTGCCCAACAAAGGAGATGATTGCAGATGCTCTTACCAAGCCCCTCCTTAGAAGAAACTTTCAAGACTCTAAGAAGGAAGATGAATCTCATCGGTTGAGCCATGAGACATCGAGAGGGGGTGTTAGAAGTGGAGGACTTGGCGCTGTCTCCAACCTCAGACCTGAGAAGATGGCACCAAAGAGTTTAGACAGATAGAGAGGTCAGGACACACAGAGCATCCTTTCCTTCCTGCTATCTGATACTTTCCTTTGAAGTGGAATGCTACTCTCAGGGGCAATTTCCTCTGCTTCCATTTCCCCCTCACTCTCTCTCTCTCCCCGCTCTCTCGCACGCAAGAAGATGGAGGCTGGACATGCATCCAGCATCCAACACCATCCAGCTAGCTAGAATAGGTAATCTAGATCTATCTCTTACCTGCACTCTCAAGCATATATTTCCGTTAATAAATACTTCTTAGTTTTTAGACTGACTGCTGACTCCATGTGACTCTGTAAGTCTGTTGCCACACCAAGCCGCAAGCTTTGCTGCGTTTAGGCCTTTGTGCACTCTGCTACATTTCTCGTGGTTCCCTGGCAGTGTTTAGTCCAGTGAATCCAACAATCCCAACCTGGATAGCCCAGCTGGAAAGTACTGGAGTCGGAGATGCGTCGGAGTGAAATCAGCAAGCAGACTTTATTGGAGGTTCAGATGAGCATGAGGGACGGAGGTCAGGGGGCCTGCTTATATTCACAGTCAAGCCACACCCCTGACCTCGCCCAAACAGGGGGATTGGATTAGTTTCCCGCCAGAGGCTATCATAGGACTGTTGGAATATCCTAAGCCTCTGATGGGGGACAGTTAGGATCCTGGTGGACCATTGTTTGCCGGACCGAAGCTGGCCATGTGCTCAGTGGTGGCCATGTGGCCGTCACCATTGCATATATTACACCAGCCTAGCCCAATCTCACCAGATCTGAGAAGCTAAGCAGGGTCAGCCTTAGCTAGTATTTGGAAGGGCGACCTCTCGAGGAATACCAGGGTCATGATGCAGAGGCAGGCAATGGCTAGCCACCGCTGAACATGGTCTCTTGCCTTGGAAACCCCAGGGGGCTTGCCAGGAGTCAGCTGTGACTTGACCACACCGCCCACCACCACAAAGCCCTGGTTTTATATATATCAGAATTCAGCAAAGTGCTCTGCCCTTCCCCCTAATCCAGGTGGTATCGAGAACTGCCGTGCAAAGTTTGTAAAGAGTTAATGAGTTACAGGCCCAGTCAGTGGATTTGTGCCTCCTAAGGCCCCAGGTCCAGGATCCCTGGGATAACTTATGCTGTTCTGCTCAGTAAGAGGATTGCACAAATTAAATGAAATCATGAGACAGGCTATGCAAATCACATCCCAAATCAGACTTTCCAGCAGAGATTAGAAGAGCGGGGTGGGGGGGACAGGACGGGACAGGACTGGGAACAGCAAACTTGGTGACCTCAACTTGTTTCGAAGGGTTGTCTTTCCAAGTTGCAGAGAGAAGAAGAGCTCCAGCCCCACAACCGTACCATTGACACAGACACGCACAGGGTTTCTCCTCCCCGTTTTTAATGTGTGCACTTCTTGCTTTCCTTCAGCTGAACCGAAAATGGTAACCAGCAGTGAGAAGTCAACAGATTCCCATTCCCTGGCATTAATTACAGCTGGGCTCTGGATCAACACAAAACTGCCGGCTCTGCTTTTAACAGCTTAGTGCCTTTGACAACTGTCTGCTTCACACCCATATGGTGCTGAAGAGCAGAAGGGGGAGCCATAAATCTGCCGGACCTTGTGAACCACGTGTCCTGCCAGGTCCTTGGCCAGCGGCACCGGCCTGCCCTTCTCCAAGCATTCCAAGCCACCAGCAACTGACCTCATATTGAGTTGTTCTTCCGAGTTCCTCAGATGACAACAGACAGGGGCTTGTGTTCCTGCGACACAAAATCCTCACTCGGAACTCTGTCCTGACAATACCAGCCACCTAAACCCTCCACTCGGTTTGCAGGCAATATGTTCATTCTTGCAACTCTAGTGGAGGGGGAAACCCCTGAACCCTCAGGTCTGTCCACGCACAAAGAAAACATAACTGATGGGGGAATGATGCCTGAGAATTTTTCACTGTTAAATAAACTGTTGACTAGGCTGTAATAACAAAAGAGGTGTCCTGCTGGATAAGAACAGACGAGAAGCCAGTGTTGGGTCAGGCCAGTGGCCCATCCAGTCCAACACGCTGGGTCGTACAGTGGCCAAAAACACCAGGTGCCCTCAGGAGGTCCACCAGTGGGGCCAGGACACCAGAAGCCTTCCCACTCTTGCCTCCCCTTCCAAGCACCAAGAAGACAGCCTCACTTGCCCCAGACTGAGAGTTCCTCTCTATCCCTTGTGGCCAAGAGCCACTGATGGACCTCTGCTCCATAGGTTTAGCTAATTCCCTCTTGAAGCCGTCCATGCTTGTAGCCGCCACCACCTCCTGTGGCAGTGAATTCCACATGTTAATCACTCTTTGAGTGAAGAAGTCCTTCTTTTTATCTGTTCTAACCTGACTGCTCAGCAATTTCATTGATCAGACGAGTGGTTGGCCTAGCCGTTGTTCTGGAGGGCCAAGCGCAGGGAGGACAGAGGCCAAGGCCTTCCCCTGATGCGGCATGCCTCGCACTGGTAGTCCTGAAGCTGCTGCCTTGGCTTGTGGAGGTTCCACTTAGTTATTGTGGCTAGCAGCCGTCAATGGACCTCTCCTACTGTCTCGTCCCCTTTTAAAGCCATCTTCACAAAACAAGTTCCAGTGTTACTAAAGCATTTGGGATTTGTTCCCATCTGAGAAGAATATTGCTGGACTTTCATTGTACAAGCAATTTGTGTATATGCATTTTTCTGTGAATGCTGGTGATTCTATGCTGAGGTAGTTGGAATTGTGATGTTACAATTTGCTGTTATTGCTTGCTATGAGATGTGGATATTATTTCATACTTATATAAATGTGGGTGTAAATTGGTTTGATCTTTATACACAAGTTTTTTTCTTGGATAAGATCTTTCAGAGCTGTTCTCTCAAGGGCAGTTCTCTCAGAGCTCTCTCAGCCCCACCTACCTCACAGGTGTCTGTTGTGGGGAGGGGGAGGGGAAGGAGATTGTGAGCTGCTCTGAGACTCCGAGTGAAAGGGTGGGGTAGAAATCCAGTCTCCTCCTCCTCTTCCTCCTGATCTCCAGTTGCCAATCAAAGGCCCTGCTGAGCAAGTGCCCAACCTGGCCCCACCCATTTCCTGAAAACACTTGTTTGTTTAGGGATGCCAGCCTCCTGGTGGGGCCTGGAGATCTCCTGGAATTTCAGCTTATCTCCAGACTACAGAGATCAGTTCCCTGGGGAAAAAATTGATGCTTTAGAGGGTGGACTCCATGCCATTGTGCCCCACTGAGGTCCCCGCTCTCCCCAGGCTCCATCCCCAAAGCTCCAGGAGTTTCCCAATCTGGCAACCCTACCCCCCAAACCCTGCCAGTGGCTAGAGGCAACCTGGCAATCCTGTGGTGGGCACCATGTGGGTGACCTCTACTGTATATGCTTAGTAAATTGACTGGATAGCTTTTTGTAAGGAAACAGGTGACACTCCATAAGAAGACAAGAGACCATAAGAACATAAGAGGAGCCAGTGTTGGATCAGGCCAACGGCCCATCCAGTCGAACACTCTGTGTCACACAGTGGCCAAAAACACCAGGGGCCCTCAGGAGGTCCAGCAGTGGGGCCAGGACACTAGAAGCCCTCCCACTGTTGCCCCCCCCCCCAAGCTCCAAGAATACAGAGCATCGCCTGCCCCAGACTGAGAGTTCCTATCTATACCTTGTGGCTAATAGCCACTGATGGACCTCTGCTCTTAAGAACATAAGAGAAGCCAGTGTTGGATCAGGCCAGTGGCCCATCCAGTCCAACCCTCTGTGTCACACCATGGCCAAAAACACCAGGTGCCCTCAGGAGGTCCACCCAGAGGGGCCAGGACACCAGAAGACGTCCCACTGTTGCCCCCCCCAGCACCAAGAAGACAGAGCCTCACTTGCCCCAGACCATGAGAGTTCCTATCTATACCTTGTGGCTAAGAGCCACTGATGGACCTCTGCTCCGTATTGTTCATCCAGTTTCCTCTTGAAGCCGTCTCTCTGACTTTGAGAGAGAGACCCAGTCTTATGCAGCAGGCCCACATCAGATGAAATGTTCTATTCCTGACTCCAAGGAAATCTCCATCCATGGCACTGGAACAGGAAAGGAAACAAGAACTGCAATTTATTGCCCGGATAGGGCCCAGGGAAGTGGCTGCTCTCTGAAGAAGCCAGTTAAGAGCAAATGCCTGCAGTTCCATTTCTCAGAGCAAAGATGCTCCTTCAGTTTGGATCCTCCAAACACAGCTGCCCTTCGTGGTGGTCATGGACTTCACACCGAGGCAGTCTGCTGCTGTCTGTGGCCAGAAGAAGAAGATGAAGAAGATGACAATGAAGAAGAAGAAGAGCAGATTGGATTTATACCCAGCCCTTCCCTTGAAGCAGTTTACAAGCTCCTTTTCCTTCCCCTCCCCACAAGAGACACCCTGTGAGGTTGGTGGTGCTGGGAGAGCTCTGAGAGAACTGCTCTCAGGAGAACAGCTCTGAGAGAACTTGTGACTGACCCAAGGTAACACCAGCAGCTGCATGAGAAGGAGTGGGGAATCAAACCCAGTTCCCCAGATTAGAGTCTGCACTCTTAACCACTACACCAAATTAAGGCCCTTCCCTTTGTCTTTCTCTTGGCACACCCCCTGTTCACAACTCACATTTCAAGAGGAGGTCCCCTGTCATTTGGTCTTCCCATGTCTGATGTAGCTTCCCTCTTCAGCAATCTGGGCAAGGATCCCGGTCTTTATCCTAGCTCATCCACAAGCCTTCTGCTCTCATCTGCCTTCACTTTTCAAAAACATGAACACTCTTAAAAATACATTTCCCTGATTCTTTGCCAACTTCTTTTGGAATAACCTTGGCACCACGACTCAGAATTGTTACCATTAAAACCTCTCCAAAACAGACGCTGGAGAAATGCAGAGGGTCTCTTAAGAATAATTATTTCAAAATCCAATATGCAATGTCATCTGTATAGCTGGGATCCAAATCTCTTTTGAAGAGCCTTGCAGATGACTCTGCACAGCAGCCAAAGATTTTGATGGAGGCTGGTTTTAAGGGAAGAAGAAGAGAAGAGATTGGATTTATATCCCACCCTTCACTCACTTAAGAGTCTCAGAGTGGCTTACAAACTCCTTTCCCTTCCCCTCCCCGCAACAGACATCCTGTGAGGTAGGTGGGGCTGAGAGAGCTCTTTCCCAAGCTGTCCTTGAGAGAACAGCTATGCCAGAGCTATGGCTTGCCCAAGGTCATCCGGCCAGGTGCAAGTGGAGGAGTGGGGAATCAAACCCGGTTCTCCCAGATTAGAGTCCGCGCACTTAACCACTACACCAAACTGGCTCTCCCAGCTTTAAGCTCCCCCCCTGCCATAAATCTATATGCATGTACCAAAAATACATAGGAAGTTACATATGATCCATCACTCACAGACTAAGTCCTCTGACTGTAATTTGTTAAGGAGCACGGGATATGGCCCGCATCAACTCTGTGGTACGGGGAGATGTCCGCCAAGTCCCACTGTGCATGCATTAAGTGCTGTCAATTTGCTTTCCGACCTATGAATTAATGACCTCCCAAACACCCTGTTATTAACAGCCCTGCTCAGGTCTTGCAAACTGAGGGGCATAGGCGTCAACTTCGGGGGGGTTGGGGAGCTGGAGCCCCCCCCTGAACTTTTCCAGGACGTGTTGAGCCTCCCCTGGAGACAATGGCCTGTAATGTCTCTGGCCCAGCCCCAGCCCCTCCCCTGGGAAACTGGAAAGTCTACGCCCTTGGTGAGGGGGCCTTTGTGGCTTCCTTAGTAGAGTCCGTCCACCTCCTGTTGGGTCTTCCTCTTTTCCTGCTGCCCTCAAACTTTTCCTAGCATGGTTGTCTTTTCTAGTAACTCTTGTCTTCTTATAATGCAATCAAAGTACGAGAACCTCAGTTTAATCATTCTAACTTCTAGGGAGAGTCCATGCTTGATATGATCTAGAACAGAGTGTCAAACTCATTTGTTACAAGGGCCAGATCTGATATAAATGTTACTTTGTCAGGCGGGGACGTGTCTGCTGTAAAATGTAATGATAGGTACCAGAGATACAAACTTTATAAATGACACACAGACAAACCCAGTTAACAATATTATTTTTTACTCAAAATACAAACAAAAGCAATTGACTCCTTGGAGTGAAATCAATTTTTTTACTGGGGAATCCACAAAAGCCCCCCGGCCATTTCCTTTCATTTTTTGACATCTCACCGTGTGTGCCCGCAAGCCCCCCCCCCGAGCAGCCTCCTGCCTTCCTTCCTTCCTTCGCACCTGAATAGGTCAGCTCTGGCCCCTGGGCCATATGTTTGACACCCCTGATCTAGAAACCACTGATTTGTCTTTTTGGCAGTCGATGGTATCTGAAAAACTCTCCTCAACTATAAAGTACTGGGTCCAGAGATTGCAGTGAAATCAGATCATAAGTTTATTGATGGTACAGAAAACATATGTATAACGGGGCTCAAGGGTCTGCTTAAATACACATCTAAACCGCACCCCCGGCCTTGCCCAAACACCCTGATAGGGTTACTCATGACTCAACATAAACCATAGGTCCCCTGGAGAATCCCGGGTGGCGGATTGGTCTAAATTACAATCTGGCCAGGCTATTGTCTCCTGAGGTGAAGCTCGGTATCTCACCCGGCCACGTGCATTTACTTGACCACGTGTGCGGTTGCCATTAGAACACAACACCCCTCCCCCCATAGTTTGGACCTTCCCTAACACACAAAGGCCCTTAGGTAGGTGGACCTTCACCATTCCCCGGTCGAACGGCATACGGCTGTCTCCATGGTGGGCTGCTTGAGGATTGCTTCGGCCAGTCCTGGGGATGTTTCCGGTTTGCCCAATGGGGCTGGTGCTGGGGGGATGTCAAGGTATGCATCAGCTGGTGTGCTTGGCCGGGGAAACTCTGGTGCAGATGTTTCACTCTCCTCTTCTCCTTCATGCTCGGGCATGGGGGTTTCATCCTTGCTCTCCTCAGGGGTGTCGGTCGTGGTAGTCAGGAGCCGGCGGCGCAGTTGGTTGATGTGTCTTTTCTACAGTTGACCTTCTTCTCCTGCGACCTCATAGGGTAGGGGCCCTGTCACCCCCACTATCTGGCCCAGCAGCCAGGCAGGACCCTTTGCAAAATTCTTTACGTAGACTGGGTCCTCCGGGAAGAACCCCTGTGGAGCCTTTTGCTGCTCCAGGGCCATGCTATGTTCCGGGGCATGGTCTGGGTGTAGGCGGTCTAATCTGGTTGTGAGCTGCCTACCCATTAGTAGTTCAGCTGGGCTGCGCCCAGTAGTGGTGTGTGGGGTTGTTTGTTGGCTGAACAGGAAGGCTGACAGTTTGTAGTTCCAGTCACCTTTGTCCATGCAGTGCAGGGCTTCTTTGGCTGTGCACACCATGCGTTCAGCCTGGCTGTTGGTGGCTGGATGGAATGGGGCAGAGTGGATGTGCCAGATCCCGTAATAGTTTACAAATTCCTGGATGTGAAGGCTGAGCCGTTGTCTGTCACAAGTGTGTCAGGGATGCCGTGCGAACTGAAGATGTGCCACATGGCATGGATGGTGGCCTGTGATGAAGTAGAGGACACTGGCAACACTTCCAGCCACTTCGTGTAGCTGTCGACCAATATGAAAAATAGTTGACCCTGGAATGGTCCCACGAATTCCAGGTGGAGACGGGCCCACAGCTTGTGGGATGACTCCCAGGGTCGCACTGGTGCCTGGGGTGGGTCCAGTCTTGACTCCTGGCACTTCTGGCACTGCCTGACTTGCTCCTCAACCTCCCGATCCAGTCCCGGCCACCAAACATAGCTTCTGGCCAGGGCCTTCATCCTTACAATGCCAGGATGCATTTCATGGAGCGCTGCGAGCTCCCATTTATGAAGCAGCTCAGGGACAACTACCCACGCATCCCAAAGCACACACCCTTTGTGTGCCAATAGTTCATTTTGCCAGGCTGAAAAGACAGCAAATTCAGACCCCAGGCTACTGGGCCACCCCCTTCCCACCCAGTCCAAGACACAGGACAGGATATGATCACAGGCGGTGTGTTAAAAAATGTCCTTCACCTGGATGGGCTGGTCTGGCAGGTCCTCCAGCAGAGCAATGTGGTGGGCCAGAGCTGGGTCAGGGTCGCAGGAAGGGAGCGGCAGGTGGCTGAGGACGTCCGCATGGCCTATGGACTTCCCCAGGTGGTGGACCAGCTTGTACTGGTAGCCGGCCATGAAGATGGACCAGTGCAGCACCCTGGGTGAAAGCATCTGGGGAGTTTGGCAGTCTGGCGCCAGTAGACCCAGGAGAGGCTTGGTCTAATTTATAATCCGGCTGGGCTATTGTCTCCCGAGGTGAAGCTCGGTATCTCACCCAGCCACGTGTGTTTACCTGACCGCATGTGCGGTCGCCGTTAGAACACAACATTGACCATCACATTTCAAAGGAATCAACTTTCTTCCCATCAGCTTTCTTTGTTGCCCAACCTTCATACCCATACATCGTAATTATCTTCATCTTCATCATGAATTATCTTCATCTTGCTCGCCAGCAACACATCCTTAACATTCAAGGATCTTTTCTAGCTCCTTCATGGCTGCCCTTCCCAGGCTCAATCTCCTTTTGATTTCTTGGCTGCTGTCTCCCTTTTGGTAGACGATGGAGCCAAAGAATAGAGAATCTTGAACAATTTCCATTTCTTTATTCACCTTGAAGTTGTGCAGTTCCCCAGTAGGCATTACTTTTGTCTTCTTGATGTTCAGCTGTAATCCTGCTTTGGCACTTTCTGCTTTAGCCTTAATCAGTAGTCATTTCAAGTCTTTACTGTTGTTCTGCCAGTAATGTGGTGTCATCTGCATATCTCAACGTTCCTTCCATCAGCTTTCACTCCACCCTCACCTAAATCTAATCCATTCTTTCTTATGATATGTTCTGCATATAGAGTCAGGGAGATAAAATACATCCTTGTCTGGCACCTTTGCCAATCGGACACCATTCTGTCTCTCGCTATTCTGTCCTAACAGTGGCCTCTCATCCAGAGTACAGATTGCGCATCAAAACAATCAGATATTGTGCCACAACAAATCCATTTACAGCCAACCATAAGCTTTCATGATCCAGAACAAAGTTTGAGTCCCGTGGCACCTTTAAGACCAGTCAAGTTTAATTCTGGGTATAAGTTTTTGTGTGCATGCACACTTCTTTGCATGAAAGCTCATACCCAGAATAAAACTTGGTTGGACTTAAACTTTGTTTTGCTGCTTCAGACCAGCGCGGCCACCCACCTGAATCTATTTTCATGATCCACGCAGTCAAAAGCTTCATTGTAATCTGTGAAATACAAGTCCTGCTAAGGAGCCCTGTTCTCAAGTGATCTAGAATGGAAAGAGTTCTGGAGGTAGTATACAGAGCAGGTAGAGAAAGAGATACTTTTCTCCCTTTCTCACAATACAAGAACTCGTGGGCACTCCGTGGAATGGCTGAGCAGTCGGGTTAGAACAGATAAAAGGAAGGACTTCTTCACCCAAAGAGTGATTAACACGTGGAATTCACTGCCACAGGAGGTGGTGGCAGCTACAAGCACAGACAGCTTCAAGAGGGAACTGGATAAACATATGGAGCAGAGGTCCATCAGTGGCTCTTAGCCACAAGGGATAGATAGGAACTTTCAGTCTGGGGCAAGTGAGGCTGTCTTCTTGGTGCTTGGAAGGGGAGGCAAGAGTGGGAGGGCTTCTAGTGTCCTGGCCCCACTGCTGGACCTCCTGAGGGCCCCTGGTGTTTTTGGCCACTGTGTGACACAGAGTGTTGGACTGGGTGGGCCATTGGCCTGATCCAACACTGGTTCCTCTTGGTCTTAAACCAGTGCGTAAGCCCACGTTCTTCATGGACAAGGTTTTATAAAGTAGTGGGAGACTGCAGCAGATCTTGTCAGGTAAGCACCATGCCACTTTCTGGCCCGGTCCCTGCCAACATGGTTTACAATCCAAGTTTCCATACCCCCCCCCCCCCAAATTGCCACAGGGAAAAGAGCTTGGAAATACATCATATTGTAAGCTCCGCCTGTCATTTAATATATTCTGCAGACTCTGTTCCCCGGAAGGATTTTGGTGCTGGGAAAGGGACAGGGTGGGGGTCGTGTGTAATGCCTTCTTTGCCTGCTAGAACAGGGACGTGCGAGTCCAGGAGCCCCTAAGACAGGGGTGGGCAATTGTTTTGGCTCGGGGCCACTTTGTGGGAGCGGAGGTTAGCGGAGGGCTGCACCTTTTACAATGATTGCATTCATTAGTTAACTTTGCATTTCAGAAAAAGTATAAATTGTATCATAAAAATCAATAAATATAAATTAAATAAAATAGTGGTAGTTTTATTCAATTTATTTATTGTGCTAATTTCATATCATCTATAGCTGCAAGCACATTTAATTTTAGAATCAGTTTAATGAGACAAATGTACCCTATCACTTTTCTACAATTTTATTTGAAATCAGGAGTGAGATTGCTTGTTGAGATTCTCATCACAGCCTGCAAGTTAATGTCTGTTAAAGAGCACCTATATTTACTCTTGTTGATCTTCATGCAAGAAAAACTCTGCTCACAAATATATGTAGACCCAAATATAGAGAACATTTTCTCAGCAAATTTCTTCATACATGGAATTTTTTTCAGCAGACAAAGATTTGTAAAAGTCAACTAATGTCACAGCATTAAACATTTCTTTCACAGTGTGATCTGACTGCATGTCAATAAGTTCAAGCTGCAGCTCCTCAGGTGCTGTATCAATATCAGCAGTGATGGGATAAGAGAGCAAATTGAATTTAGGCTCAATTTTCTTGAAGTCCTGAAATCTTCTTGGCGGGCCACAAAAAACTCTGTGGCGGGCCGCATGTGGCCCCCGGGCCACCATTTGCCCACCCCTGCCCTAAGAGATCAAAAGGAGTTTCAGGGGGGGGGGGTATAAGGCAGGATTTTGTGGTTTGTGGGGCAGGGTTTTTTCCTGGTGGGGCTGAAGCTCTCAGTGCAGAGAGAAAAGCCAGAATTCTGAGGATTCAGACTCAGCTACTGTGGAATCAAGCCTTTTACAATCAAAGCATAGAGGCTTCGGCAAATCTTAGTCCCAGAGTGTGAAAACAGCAGGCTGAGAAACTTGGGGGGGGGGGGGGGGGGATAAATTTTCTGGTAGGCATGGTACTGGAAATACTTATCTGGGTTTGGCCGGTAAACTCACTCCAATTTGTATAAAACCACATAAAACTTCATTTACAAAAACAAAGGACAAACAACAGAAAGATAGGGAACAGAATGTATACAGTTCAGCAAGGGATGCAATCCAAAACAAAGTACCTAGCTGGCTGTTCTGCTCACTACATAGCAGCAGGGTGGAAGTTGAAGAGAGCTTCCAGGCAGTATCTTCTCTCTCTCTCTTTCTCTCTCCTCTTCTCAAGCTGTCTATTCTACAGAGGTGTTCTGAACCATTTAGCCAATAAAAAGCTGTTACCAAGATAGATCTCTAAATTGCAAGCTGTCAACCACTTGAGGTGACAGTTCTCAGCTGCTGCAAGTTAATCACTTCTGTTAGCCTAAGCAACAATCTTGATAACAAGGCAGCGGGTGGGGGTGATGACCTCCATAGTCAAGAAAGCTAACACTTAGGCAGAAAAACTCTCTTAAAGGAGACCAGTTTCTTGACACAGAAGGGATCCTGGAGGTCACCTACTCCAACACCCCACCCCCACCCCCCACTCAGGGCAGGAATTAGTCAACTACAACACCCCTCTCTGCTTAAAGGAGCGCACACCTTTTAAAAATGTTTTTAAATGACTGGAAAAAGCATTTATAGGAGAAATTCTTGTGGGGCTGTGCCTTTAAGAAAGGGGCAGAGCCCCCAAAAGCCCCACCATAGCTATGAGCCTGGTATAAGCTTCCAAGACCCAAAGTTACCCAAATCGTATACCCTGAAACTCTCATTGCTCTCGAAGGGGCTCCTGAACTCGCATCTCACTATTCTATTGCAGATCAGCACAGCTACGCTCTGAAACTTTTGCCTTCTAGGACTCCGGCCTGTTGGAAAACGCAAAGAGGTCCTTCTAGTCAGGCTGATTGAGCCAGCTGTTCCAAAGGCTTTTGCCCACTGGAATCTGGGCATTCTTGGCACAAGGAACTGAGGGCTTTTTGCTCACGGTCCTGAACACTGGCAAGAGATCCACAGTGGGAAATGGGCCTCCTCTTTGCCATGTGCCTCTTTTGCAGAATATCCCCGCTTTAGTCCCTTTCAGTTCCTGTTACATCCCAGCCGCTGCAGCATTGATCAAAGTGGAAAGATCTGACCTTGCGCTGAACTCATCACAGAGCCAGGGGCAGGGAGGGTGGGCCGGCTGCTAACAGGTGGGGGAGAGGCTTAGCGCCCCCCCTTCAAGGACTCATTCAAGCTCTATTCATAACTTTGATACGAGCCACTCCAGCACACTCATTCAAGTGGCATGAGCAGGACTCACCACTGCATCCGGAGAGGGACTTCTCTGTCTCTTTGTGAACCTTTTTGGTAACATCCAGCCTGATAAGGGATTCTAAGGAATCCACAAGTTTGTTTGTCATTTGGCTGGTCTCACCAGGTGGATGGTGGATTCGGAGGTCTTGAGTCACAGCCTGTCTTTGCCTTCCCAGTCAAACCTTCCCACAGGGTGGTGGAAGGGGCTCTCAAGTCACAGTCCACATCAGCCAAGGCAGCCCCTCGTGGAGTTTTCAAGACGAGAGCCTTTCAGTGGTGCTTTGCCATTGCCTAGCTCTGTGTACCATCTCTGGACTTCCCTGGGGGTCTCCCAGCCAAGCACTGACCAGGGCCGACCCTGCTTAGCTTCCAACCTCGGATGAGAGAAGGCAAGCCTGTCCTATCCAGATCAGGGCAGAGATTATCAGAGGCAGTTTGCCATGGCCTGGCTCTGTATAGCAGCGACCCCGGACTTCCTTTGGGGTCTCCCTCTTGGCATATTAAGACTCCCAGCCTGTGAGCACATGGAGCTGCCAGATCTAGACGATCTAGATGATAGGCAACAGTAAGCAATGGGTTATATGACTGAGCTGGTGGATCTGTACAAGGACATGTACGGGCATGCTCAGAGTGAATGACATTGATTAATCACTGGACAATGACTCAGCAGCAAGCTCACTGGTTAATGGGCTGCTCAGTTATGTATATATTTGTATGTATGCTATACAAGACTCTCTTCTCTCTGTAACGTGTGTCTGGCGAAGCACTTTTGCTGGTGTGCATCAGAATATGCTTCACTTTGTAGATAAACTGTATATACAGTGTATATGGTGTGGTGCAGTTGACTGGTTTCGTGTCTTGGAGTCTCCACTGCTGGTGCTGTCGAGCACTGCTAACACCGACACTCCCATCCAAGTACTAACCAGGGAGATCTCATGAGGTTGGGCCAGCCAGGTCAGGGCATCTCCCACCTTGAGACTTAAAGCTGGACTCTTAGGATCCCAAAGAGTGGAGATGCAGGACATGGAAGCAGGGCTGTTTCTAAGCAAAGATGGGCATATGGACCCCAGGGCAACATAGGACGCTCTGCCCTTCTAGCTTGGCACAGAGAGCCCAAGATGGGCAGCAGCAGCTTGCCAGTCTGTAATTCAGGTGGGTAACATCTGTGTTGGTCTGAAGCAGCAGAACAAAGTTTGAGTCCAGGGGCATCTTTAAGACCAACCAAGTTTTATTCTGGGTGTAAGCTTTCGTGCGCATGCACAGAATAAAACTTGGGTGTTCTTAAAGGTGGAGAAACAAACAGCCACGACCTCCCCGCCACAGCTGATACAATGAGTGAACTTGAGGTCCCTTGCACGTCTTCGATTCCAGCTTTGGATTCCTTCAGCCCGCTCAGCCTGGAGGAAGTTGACAGACTGCTCAACCCAACCACATGCAACCTTGATCCGTGCCCTTCCTGGCTGACTGAAGCTGGTCACGACGGGTTTTGAGGTGCCCTAAGGGAGATGTTCAACCAGTCCCTCATGGAAGGATGGTTCCCGGGGGTACTCTAGGAAGCGAAGGTCCGCCCTCTCTTGAAAAAACCATCTTTGGATCCAACCGAATTGGCCAACGATTGGCTGGTTTCCAATTTGCCCTATCTGGACAAACTAATTGAGAGGGCGGTGGCGATACAGCTGCAGAGATTTCTGGATGACGCTTCCGTATTAGATCCCTTCCAGTCTGGCTTTCGCCCGAGCCACGGGATGGAGACAGCACTGGTCGCCCTTACTGACGACCTCCAGAGACATCTGGATCGGGGTGGTGTGGTGGTGCTGCTGCTGTTAGATCTATCGGTCGCATTTGCCATGGTCAACCACCAGCTACTGACCCACCGCCTTGCTGACGTGGGGATAAAGGGGCTTGCCGTGCAGTGGCTTGCTTCCTTTCTCCAAGGTCGGGGACAGAGGGTGGTGCTAGGGGAACAGCAGCCCTGGAGACACCTGCATGAGCGCGGAGTGCCTCAGGGGGTGGTGCTTTCCCCGATGCTCTTTAACATCTATATGCACCGCCTTGCCAAGATTGCCTGGAGCTTTGGGCTGGGGTGTCATCAGTATGTGGATGACACCCAGTTCTATCTGATGTTGGGTGGCCAGTCGGGCTCCAGACAAGAAGACCCGGACCGGGCATTGCACGCTGTGGCTGGAGGGCTCAGGCTAAGCAGGCTGAAGCTAAATCCGGTGAAGGCCGAGGTCCTGTGCCTGAGTCGGGGTGGTTCAGGGTTGGGACTCCTGCTCCCAGCCTTCGATGGGGCAGCACTGGTGCCTGTACTGGGGCTTAGAAGTGCTCCTGGACCCCTCCTTAACCATGGAGGCCCAGGTAGCAGTCACTGCCAAGTCGGC
This sequence comes from Lepidodactylus listeri, assembly GCA_029233225.1. NCBI lineage: Eukaryota > Metazoa > Chordata > Lepidosauria > Squamata > Gekkonidae > Lepidodactylus > Lepidodactylus listeri. The sequence goes on along the minus strand of JARCFY010000021.1, from coordinate 2,916,254 downwards.
CTTTTACCGTCTTCAGCTGGTTTGGCAGTTGGCTCCCTTCCTGGACCGCGATGACCTGGTTACAGTGATTCATGCGATCGTCACCTTGAGGTTAGACTATTGTACCGCTCTCTACACGGGGCTGTCTTTGTCGCAAATATGGAGGCTGCAGCTAGTGCAGAATGCCATGGCTAGGCTATCGATGCGTCTCCCTAGATGGGAGCACATCCGGCCAACGCTAAAGGCACTGCACTGGCTGCCAATAGCATACCGAATTCACTTCAAGGTGCTGGTAGTTGCCTTTAAAGCCCTAAATGGCCAGGGTCTGACATACCTGAAGGACCACCCTTCCTGTATATGTTGGATTCACTGGACTAGGCACTGCCAGCACAAAGGCTTAAATGCAGCAGAGCTTGGGGCTTGGTGTGGCAACAGACTTACAAAGTCAGACAGAGTCAGCAGTCAGTCTAAAAACTCATAAGTATTTATTAAAGGAAATACATGCTTGAGAGTGCAGGTAAGAGATAGATATAGATTACCTATTTTAACTAGCTGGATGGTGTTGGATGCTGGACATGTGTCCAGCCTCCATCTTCTTGCGTGCGAGAGAGCGGAGAGAGAGTGAGAGTGAGAGTGAGTGAGGGTGAATGGAAGCAGAGGAAATTGCCCCTAAGAGTAGCATTCTACTTCAAAGGAAAGTATCAGATTGCAGGAAGGAAAGGATGCTCTGTGTGTCCTGACCCCTCTATCTGTCTAAACTCTGTGGTGCCATCTTCTCAAGTCTGAGCCAGGAGACAGCACCAAGTCTCCCACTTCTAACACAGGCCAGGGCTTGGCTAATGAGGGCTGGGGGCCCCACCAACAAATAACCCGCCAGCTGGCTTGCAGCGGAGATGGTCACTTGGCATCATCTCGCGTCAGTCGTTTTTGCTGGTTTGCTTCATGAGAGACACGCAGCAGCCCACAGAGACACCGGCCACCACCAATGCTCCCTCTAAGCTGTGGAGTCTTGTGGGCAAAAATTCTACTTGTGAGCTCCTGGCATTAAAGTTGCAAGGGAGTGATTTGGTTACCACTGCCCCAGAAACTAGGCCATGGGTGCCCAAGCACCTCATCCACTCGTCGCGCTCGGAGGCTCATGGGAAGCAAACAAAATGCCAAGAAACGGCCCAGCTGGACCCTGCCAGTCACGCCCCATCCAGCTCTTTGGCGCTTTCTGCCCTCATGCCACCTCTGCCCGGCAGCTGGGCTCCAGGGCTCAAAGGAACAGGCACGGCAGGGGCTTTTGCAAGAGGCACAGATCTCAAAAAGCCGAGTGTCACTCGTTCGTTTAACTCATGTACAGTCTTCCCCAAATTGGACCCAAGGCGGCTCACATCATTCTCCTCTCCTCCATTTTATCCACACAACAACCCTGTGAGGTGGGTCAGGTCGAGAGGGGGTGACTGGCCCAAGGTCACCCAGCCGGCTTCCGTGGCAGAGTGGGGATTCAAATCTGGCCATTCCAAATACTCGTTTGACACTCTTAAGCCCTGCACCACACTGGCTCCTTCAACCTCTCACATCTGCAGGCAGTGTCAGTTTGTCTTCTTTCCTGGCGTGGGGGGGGGGGAGGGGGAGTCTTTATCCGCTGCAGTTCACAGAGCAGCAAGACCTGGTCAAGGGTCAGGGCTCCTTAATCCTCCCTTGTAAGGGCTGCTCCCTAGGGAGAGGGCCACATCCTGCCATGGCTGGCGGCCTCCCTCCCATTAGCTCCACAACCTCCATTCCCGCTGACCAAGGCAACAAACCCGGCAAGCCGCCCCCTCCAGCCCCCCCCCCCCAGCTTGACATGGAAGCAAAGACAGGGAGGACCGACAAGTTTCCTGGGACACCCCCCCTCCCCCGGGGTTGCCATGCGGGTGGAAAATATCCCAGAGCATACAAAGGCTTTTGGGGCAGGGGGTGGGGTGGGGGAGTGCCATGGAATCTTTTGAAGTGCTTTTTCCACGTTTTATGAGACCAAAAAAGCCAAGGATGGAACTCCAAGGGCAGGAAGAAATAATCCCACAGTGGGCCCTGAAAGGATTATTCTAATTGCTTTGATTATTAAAAGATCGGGGGGGGGGGGGGAGCCTTTCTTCGCCTCAGCCCTCCCCGCCACATGGGAGCAGGCAGTGGGAATGGGAGGTGGGCTGGGGACAAGAGAGGGAAGGAGCAGGCCCAAGGGGGAGCCCAGCCACTCCTGCCAAAAGCTGGCAGGGCCAACCCCCCCCTCCCCTCCCCCCCCCCCTCCCCCCGGCTTTGTGAGCGCCTGAATAGGAGGCTAAACAGCCCTTGGAACCAGAGCCCCCGTTTGGGCTCCTCGAGGGTCCAGGCTGCGGCCCGGCTCTTTTCAGATGCAAATGTTGTGGCCACGGAGCCGTGTCAAGCGGAGGAGAATGTCTGCTGTTCTTGCCCCTTCCCCCATTAAGCCTCCTCATTTCTCCCTGCCTCTCCCTGGGGGGAGGAGAAAGCACAGATGGTCTCTCCTGACCTCCTATTTATCATCTCTGCAAAAGCTTTCAATGCGGCCGAGCAATTCATGCCCGGAGCCCTGTTTGTTTCTGCTGATGAGGATTGTTAATTTGCACAGCAGTCTCATTAGGCCTAAACCACCAATTAATTCCTTTTGTTCTCATTAAACGGCTGATTCCTAAACATTTCAGGGTTGACAATGAAGGGCCGGGCTAAGAGCTTCGGTCCCGGCAGCCACCCTGTGCCCACTGGCGGGGGGGGGGGGGGGGGGGACGGCTGGGGGGACAGGTGATCCTCTTGGCCGACACTTGGGAGGGACCTGGCCGCAACGGCTGGCGTCAGCTTTCTCGGGCCCAATTCATGCGTGCCAAATGGCTTACTGAATGCGCGCCTCGCGCCAGTAAACAAGATGCCATGCCAGGCAAGGAGTGTGTGTGTGTGTGTGTGCGCATTGCAGCCGGAGCTGAACCCTGGGAGAACTGAGGCGATGCTTCCCTCCAAAGGCAACAAAATTCCTGTGAACCTGTCTGGGGCAGGGTTGCCAGGTCTGGTTTGGAAAACACCTGGAGACCTTGGGGGTAGATTCGGGAGGGGGCGGAGTTTGGGGAGGGGAGGGGCCTCAGCATGGTGCAATGCCACAGAGTCCCCCCTTCAAAGCAGCCATTTTCTCCAGTGGAACTGATCTCTGTCAGCTGGAGATCAGTTGTAAAAGTGGGGGATCCCCAGGCCCCACCTGGAGGCTTGGCAACAAACACAGGGAAAACACGGCAAGGTTAAGTAAACGTGGAAAAACACCATGCTCAAACAAAACACACAATTCTGGTATGCTACTATGCCTTCATATATTCATTTAAACAGGGGTCATTTCTTAGAAAAAGAGGTGCAGGAGCTCATTAGCATAACTCATTAGCATAACTTATTTGCATATGCTACACCACCTGACATCACCGGAAGTATGTCAGAAGGAGAGAGAGAGAGAGAGAGAGCTGGCAGAGAGGGGACAGCTGCTAATCCAAGCCTCAGAAATGCCACTCTTCTGGGAGGATAGCTTCAGTAGTGGCTGAAGCCTTCACAAGACTGGTCGGAGGAACAAGAACCTTTCCAGGGGTCGGGGTCGTTTTGCTGCAGCCATGACACAAGCAGGCATTCCCCCATTGGGGGCGGCTGGCACCAACTCCTGGAGCTGCGCTCCCCTGAGCTCCTGCTCAAAATGACCCCTGCATTTAAATCATATACTTAGACATATTCAATAAAGACTCTAGTGTATCTTGTTAATTATAGTACATTAATAACAGAAACCAAAAGAATGATATGTGTCTTGTAGAAAAGTCCACAGCTACAGAGGCAAATATGCCGACAGGATTCAATGCAGCAGACTGTCTTGCTTTCTGATGACAGATGCAGCAGGCGTCAATGCCTATATGGTAGGCTGTTTTGCTTATCGAAAAGAGATACAGCAAGCACCAAAGCAAAATTGTGTGTTTCAAGAAATTCTTTTTCAGGCAAACTATTTTTTCTGGAACCAAAGCTCACCATGCTACAGTCAGGGTTGGCACCAGCGGTCTGGTCTCAGGGGCACGACAAAGGCGGTGGGGGAGGCACTCCAGGAAGGGGGGGAGGCGGCAGAGAGATGGGTCGCTGCTGGGCGGTGGGGAAGAAGGGTGCCTGCCTGGCCTCCTGCAGTCCCTCCTGGCTGGAACCGTGGGAGGGGGCCGCTTGCAGGAGGGCTCCAGAGCAGGAGTGCCGCCCGAGCAAGCTCAGCTCTGCCTGCCCACCTGCCAGGGGTAGCTGCCGGGCCCCTTCCCTCCACCCTGCGGGGACGTCCCCACGTACGCGCCTCCACTCCCCACATCCCCAGAGGTCTGAAACGGTGTCCCCGCCGGAGGCGAAGGCTGCCCCCCTCAGCAGAAGACCCACCGCTGCACCTCCGTCAAGCCAGCACCCCTAGGCAGCTGTCTAAATTTTGTCAATGGCGGGCCAACAACTCTGTAGAAGGCTTGACTTGTGCATTGTAGTATTGTATGTTTAAGCATATGATTTTTAAAACGAATACATAAAGGCATAGTAGCATATCAGAATTATGTGTCTTTTTTGAGCGCGGTGTTTTCCCACGTTGACCCTACCTGGAGGCTGGCAACCCTAATCTGGGGATTGGAGTCTCTGCCCATATTCCGCTTCGACATTCATCCCATCCTGGGATTAATATCATCCCAGGGTGCGCATTTGCCAGCTTGCTCCTATCACCTGCAGAAGACCCCCTGACTTTGCTTTAAGCTTTTGGGCACAAAACCAGGCTCCTGCTTCCTGGGGCCCAGCCAAGGACTTTGCAACAGGTGAGGTGGGCCCTTGTTCCCGCCCTGCCTCCTTCCCATGACTTCGGGGGGCAGGGGCACTGTGAGGACAGGTAAGGGGCAGGTGGCTCTCTTTCGATGCAGATGTCCCGAAGCCCAGGGAGAGGCACAGGAGGGACCGCTGCCCAGTGCCATTTTGTGCTTGGCACTTCGACTCACTCTGCTGTGGTCCAGGCAGGGTGCCATGACCTCCAGAGCAGCAACTGAACCCCTGGCAGAGTGCTGGTGGGAGACGGAGAGTACCTTTGCAAAATCTGCATGTTTCCTTCGAAAGAAGAAGAGGAGATTGGATTTATATCCCACCCTTTACTAGGACTCTCAGAGCGGCTTACAAACTCCTTTCCCTTCCCCTCCGCACAACAGACACCCTGTGAGGTAGGTGGGGCTGAGAGAGCTCTGAGACAACTGTCCTTGAGAGAACAGCTGGTACAGAGCTATGGCTTGCCCAAGGTCATCCAGCAGGTGCAAGTGGAGGAGTGGGGAATCAAACCCGGTTCTCATAGACTAGAGACCACGGACTTAACCACTACACCAAACTGGCTCTCAAAGATCGTGGTGAAACTGCCGGCAGGTATACAGAGGAGAGCTCTCTGCCTGAAACGGCCGAAACGCCCCCCCAGGCAGAGGTTTAGCTGCTGTAAGACAAAGGCAAAGGTTTCCCTTGCTTGAGAGCTAGTCAAATCCGACACTAGAGGGCGGTGCTCATCTCCGTTTCCAAGCTGAAGAGCCAGTGCTGTCCAAAGACGTTTCTGTGGTCATGTGGCCGGCATGACTAGACACTGAGGTGCACAGAATGCTGTTACCTTCCCACTGAAGTGGTACCTATTTATCTACTTGCAATTCCTTGCATTCAAACTGCTAGGTTGGCAGGAGTCGGGGCCAGAGACAGGAACTCACTCTGTCACATGGCACTCAGGTCCCAAACTGCCGAGCTACCAACCTTCCAGTCTGCAGTTTCAGCGTCTTAGCCTCTGAGCCACCATGGCTCTAGCCGTCCCTTAGTGCCCCTCAAGTTCACTTGTCATAAATAACCCCCCCCCCCCCCACTGAATGCATCATACTTGCCAGGTTGCCCCACACGGCTTATGCCAATAAGCAAAAATGATGAATAAAACAAACAGACGAAAGGACAAAAGACCAAAAGAAACAAAACCTCTGGAACTGCTGCCTTTCAAGCTGCGGAAAGCCTGCCAGTGGCCCAGCTCCCAGGCTCCGTCCCAAGAAAAAAGGAAGTGATCAAATGAAACTCCCCTCCACTGCAATGGGTTTGTTTTCCTCCATGCACCAGCAGAAGCCCCACTCAAAAGCCAGCACCTGCCTGCATTGTGAACAAACCCTGTTCCATTCAGGGAAGCAGCTAGGACTGGACCCTGGGGCCCACCATGGGAATGGGTCCCAGACACCTGGGGTGCATACAAAGCAAACACATTATTTCAAGATAGATTCAAATGGGTCGCAGCACTGGCCTGAAGCAACAGGCAAAAGTGATTAACTTGCAGATGAGAACTGTCATCTAAAGTGGTTGACAGCTTGCAATTTAGAGATCTATCCTTTCTATTGGCTAAATGCCCTTGCCTGCCTCTGCACAGTGACCCTGGACTTCCCTAGTGGTCTCCCATCCAAATACTAAGTGGGACAAACCCTGCTTAGCTTCCAGATCTGAGGAGTTTGGGCAAGGCCCTAAATTCGGGGGGTGGGGGGTGTCCGTAACTTAGTGGTGCCCCCCTCCATTCAGAGCAGTCCCCTGCTGCACTCTCAACCAACCAGTTCTTAATTCACCAACAGAGCCCACAAGTTACAATACAGTAAAACATCTAAAAACAAACAATCCATTAACACCACAGTTGCAATAAATAAGAGATGAGCCAAAAAGCATGTGTTTCTAAAAGGTTAGCAGCACAAAACCACTGTTATGTCCACTGACAGCCGCAAGGCGGCAGCGACATAGAGCCTGCTAATAAGATCTCTGGCGGGAGATTTAGGCCTGCCGGTAGGGCCGGGAGAAGTCGAGGCTACTGTATATAGTTGGCCCTCGCGGCCAGTACGCCATTACTGTTTTGTGTACCAATAAACTAGTGATAGCGATGTCGTTGTCTGTCTCCTTGATGCCGTGAACCGAGTACACAAAAGTGGCGTCGAGGATGGGATATCGATGAGCGAGCCTGTTGTGGCTGCCGAGGAAGCCGATGTCTGCCATCGCTGCCCCCAACGAGGGCAACCAAGACGCCCGAGGAGATGCTTCCACGCCACGCAGCGCACCAATGGCAACCGCTTCAGGAGTCGTTCCGCCCTTCGATCCCGCGAAGCCTCACCACTGGGAGCCCTGGGTCGAAGGGCTACACTCGATCCTGGTCCACCAACAAGTGACTGAGGAAGAGCGTAAGAAGGGCCTTCTCATCGGATCATGCGGCACCGAGACAGTCGAGCTGGCAGAAAACCTCTTGGCACCTGACGCGACTTATGATCAGGTCATCAAAGTGCTGCAAGACCATTTCAACCCGCGGCCCTCAGAGATCGCCCGACACATAGCCTTCCCACAACGGGCACAACATCCCGGAGAGTCCGTGGCCACAAACCTGGCAGAGCTCCGTTGGCGTGTGGCAGAGTGCGAATTCGTAGCGTTCATGGATAGGGCTCTGAGGAACCAGCTCGTGTATGGCCTGCGAGAGGAGAAGCTGCGGCGACGCATCATGGAGGATGAGGCATGCAGCCTCACCTCCGCTCTAGCAACGGCGACGGCCTGGGAGAGGTCGCATCCTGCAGGGGCTGGCTCCTCATCCAGCTACAGGGTGGTCGCAGCCCCCCCATGACAGTCTCCGAGGGTAGCGAGGGGGAAGGAATCCATCGCACTCAGCAGACCGGACGAACGGCGAGCCGCCCCACATCCAAGATGAAGTCGGCTTGATGGGAGTGCGCCAGCTGCGGGGAGCTGCACAACCGCAAGACTTGGAGACTTTGAGATGCGGTCTGCAGGAGATGCGGGCGCTCGGGCCACATCGCGAGGGTCTGCAGGGCGAAAGGCTCGCAAGGCCCTGCTCCGCAGAGCCGACCACCCCGCCGCCAGACTGTCCGGGCGCACCAGGAGCAGGAAGACCCGGACACAGAGGACGTCTACCTTCTGGCTGCAGAGCAGGTACTGAAACCCCCCGGCCTCCCTTCCGCCCCTAAATTCCAAGTGACTGTCCGAATAGAGGGGTCCCCATGCACCATGGAAGTAGACTCGGGGGCTGCCTTCTCCATAATTTCGGAAGAGACCCTGAAAAGGCTGTATCCAGGAGGGGGGCCCCGCCTGCGAAAGTCCCCGGTCACCCTCACAGATTTCCAGCCCAACCGGGTGCCAGTCCGGGGCATCAGCAGCTTCTGAGTCCAACACAAAGACTTTAACGGCCACCTGGACCTCCTGGTAGTCGCTGGCAACTTGAGTAGCTTACTGGAGTGCACATGGTTTGAGCCGTTGGGGTTCTTGGTTGTGGGGATTAATAGCTGCATGAGGGACTTTGGCGAAGTGTGCAGCCAATTCCCATCCATTTTCGAGGGGACTTTGGGATGTTACACGGGCCCCCCAGTCTCCTTGCAACTCGACCCACTGATTTCACCCATCCACGTGAGCCAGGAAAGTTCCTGTAGCCCTGCACCCTAAAACTGAAGTGGAACTCAACCGCCTGGTGGCCCAAGGGATCTTGGAGCCCGTGTCCCATGCCCCCTGGGAGACCCCCATTGTCACGCCAATGAAACCAAACGGGGAGATCCGCATCTGCGCAGACTACAAATGCACACTGAACAAGGCACTGCAAGATCATGCATATCTGATACCAGTGGTGAGCCACGTTCTGGCCACTCTGGCGGGGGCACGGATCTTTGGTAAATTAGATCTCGTGCAAGCCTACCAACAGCTCCCCATAGACGAGGCTACTGCGGCCGCTCAGACCATTGTCACACACAGGGGAGCCTTTAAGGTGAAGCATCTGCAGTTTGGGGTGAAGGTTGCATTGGGCTTATTTCAGAACCTAATGGATTCTCTCCTTAAAGGGATCCCAGGGATCACCCCATTCTTTGATGATGTGCTGATCGCCGCGGCCATGGCGGAGGACTTTGCCTCCCGTTTGCGCACAGTGTTGCACCGTTTTGCTGAGGCTGGCCTCAAGGTGAATTGGGAAAAGTGCCTCCTAGGGGTTCCATCTGTCGAGTTCTTGGGCTTCACAGTTGACACCGATGGTTTGCACCCAGCAAGAGACAAAATTAAGGCCATCGTCGAAGCACCGCCTCCAACATCCAAGGCAGAGCTACAGGTGTTCTTAGGCCTCTTGAACTGTTACCATGCCTTCCTCCCCCTCAAGGCGGTGGTAGCCGAACCCCTGCACTGGCTGCTAGACAAGCAGGTCCCCTGGACATGGGGCCCACGCCAGGCTGCTGCCTTCAAGGGGGTGAAGGTGCTCCTGATTTCTAACAAGGTGCTTGCGCACTTTGACGAGACTCTGCCCATGGTGCTGGCCTGTGACACTTCCCCGTACGGGGCGGGCCCCATCCTCGCGCATCTGCTCCTGGATGGCTGTGAGGTTCCAGTGGCCTACTACTCACGAACCCTGTTTTCCGCGGAATGCAACTACGCACAAATTGACAGGGAAGGGTTGGCGATTGTGGCTGGCGTGAAGAAGTTCCACAACTTCCTCTATGGTCGCCACTTCACCATAGCGACAGACCATCGGCTGCTCCTGGGGATCTTTGCGGCTGATCACCAGACGCCTCAGGTGCTCTCCCCGCGGGTCCTCCACTGGTCTATCTTCCTGGCAGGCTACGACTACACCGCCCGGGCAAGGCCATGGGCCATGCGGATGCATTCAGCTGCCTTCCTTTGCCCGCATTCAATGAGGATCCAGCCCCGGCGCACCACGTCCTCCGGGTGGAGGACCTCCCAGAAGAGCCCCTCCAGGCGGCTGACGTCGCGCATCGCATGGCCCGGGACCCTGTTCTTTCGAGTTCTGGGCTGGGTACAGAGGGGATGGCCCAGAGACGCGGCGGGTCCAAATTTTACCCCCTACTCAGCTCACTGAGAGGAACTCTCTGCCCACAAGGGGTGCCTGTTGTGGGGGGACAGGGTGGTAGTTCCCAGCCCTCTGCAGCAGGGCGTCCTAAAAGACTTACACGAGGCACATCCAGGGATCGTGCGAATGAAGGCCCTCGCGCGAAGCTACATGTGATGGCCGGGTATGGATCGGGAGATTGAAGCATGGGTCAAGCACTGCAGCCAAAGCCAGGAGTCCAGACTCTTCCCCCGACAGCCCCCATCCAAGCGTGGGAGTCCACCCGCAAGCCGTGGTCGAGACTCCACATAGACTTTGCTGGCCCCTTTTATGGTCTGATTTTTCTTGTGGACCGTGGACTCCTACTTCAAATGGCTGGAGGTCAGCCCCGTATCCACAACACCATCCAGGGCTGCAATCCGGGCGCCCCGCCAGATCTTTGCAACGCACGGCCTACTGGACGCCATCATCTCAGACAATGGGGCGGCCTTCACGTTGGAAGAATTCCAGGAGTTTCTGCGAGGGAACCTGATCCGGCACATTCAGTCCGCCCCGTTCCACCCCACGACGAATGGGCAGGCCGAGCGAATGGTGAGGACCACTAAGGATGCCCTGACGCGGCTCGCAGAGGGCGACTGGGAAGCCCGCATAGCTGGGTTCCTCCTGGCTCAGCACACCATGCTGAACCAGGCCAGAGGCCGTTCCCCACGCGGAGCTGCTGATGGGCAGGCAGCCGGCTACTGCATTGGACAGGTTGCACCCAGACCGTGCCCCCGAATCGCGCACCCAAGTAGAGCGGAGGGAAGCTCCCCGGGGTTCTTTCCCGAAGACCCTGTATTTTGGCAGGGGTGCTACATGGCTTGCTGGGAGAAATTCGGCCCATGGGGCCAGTCTCCTACGAGGACACAACAGAGGATGGACAGATCCTGCGCAGACACGTCGACCAACTGAGGAGGTGCTTACTTCCCCTCAACGCAGACAGCTTGGCTCGAGAACCCGGGGGCGTCAACCCTGGTGCGGGAGTGCCAGACGAGGAGCCGGAGTCCCCTTAGGTGGCAGACCGAGAACGGCCTGCAGGGGTGCCGGAAACCAGCCCCACACAGGCGGATAAGCAACCACCCCAGCTGGAGGGAAATCTGACAGGGGTGCCAGACAGGGACATGGGGGGGCAGCCGCACCAGCACTGTGGCGCTCATGGAGAGAGCACAGCCCCCCAGGGTATTTGCAAGACTATGTGACATGGGGGGGGGGGGTAACCTAAACTACGGGGGAAGGGGTGTTATATCTGCTGTCAGCTGCAAGGCGGCAGCGACATAGAGCCCACCAATAAGATCTCTGGCGGGAGATTTAGGCCCGCCGATAGGGCCGGGAGAAGTCGAGGCTACTGTATATAGTTGGCTCCTTGCGGCCAGTACGCCATTACTGTTTTGTGTACCAATAAACTAGTGATAGCTATGTCGTTGTTTGTCTCCTCAATGCCATGAACATAGTACACAAAAACCACCATAAACCCAAAATACACAGGGGGACTATCAGAGGACCCTCCATCCAGGAAGGATGCCTGGGAAACCCACCTTCCAATCGAAGATGAAGAAGAGATTGGATTTATACCCCCACCCTTCACTACCCAAAGGAGTCTCAGAGCAGTTTACAATCTCCTTTCCCTTCCTCTCCCCACAACAGACACCCTGTGAGGTAGGTGGGGCTGAGAGACCTCTTTTGAGGACTGCTCTGAGAGAACTTGTGACTGACCCAAGGATATACCAACAGCTGCAAGTTGAGGAGTGGGGAATCAAACCCGGTTCTCCCAGTTTACAGTCTTCACTCTTAACCATTACACCAAACTGGCTCTCAACAGGTATTTGGCCTCCTTTCCAGCTACCTGCTGGGGTGGAGACAGAATCACTCAGCTGCGAAAGAGGTCCTTCACCGTTAGCTTGGGCTAAGAAATGGAAAACGCTAGTCCTTTGCTCTGCCCCTCCCTTGAACTAGCAATGTCTCTTGCTCACCTTCCTAAAAGACAGAGTGGAACCTTTGGTCACTGAACAGTACATAGAGAGGAGTCCCTGATTCCCAGAGGCAAGCAGCCGGTCACCTCCCCAACCTGTAGCATGAGGTTGAGGGAGGGAGACAACGCCCCCCCCCCCCCGCCAGCCACAGAAGGGCTCAGGAGATGGCTTGAGCGCTGCTCCTCTTAACCTTATTTGCAGTATTACATCCGCTGCTGCAACCTCCCTTTCTTTGATCTTCATCAGCCTTTTGAAACCCTGCCTTTTTAGAAACGCACAAACTTTTAAAATCCTTCCCTTTGCCAGAGACCGAGTTGAAAGCAATTTGGAGCCTTCCCCATAATCAGGCAGTTATAAATAATCCCGGCACACCCCGCCTGGCTCTCCAAGAAGCGTTCAAGCATCTTCAGTCACCAGGCCCACAATGCCGACTTTCCGCAGCTTTCCCAATCGAGAACGCAGATGTGTTCTGTTTTAGGACAACGGGGTGCAAACGCCGAGTCTGACAGCATCGATGCTTAGCAGATCGACAGCAGGTGCCTCAAAGTCTCCAAACGAGGTGTGTTGAAGATGGGAGAGCGGGGGACACTCGGGGGTGTTCAGATCCGGGTCTCGGGGAGGTGGACGGGGGGCAGAACGTCACTGCAGGTGCAGCAGACTCCATGCAGACCCTGACCGCTGCGTCCTCCTGGGGCCAGCAGACCGAAACTCACTCTTTGTTTGGAAGGGGAAAAAACACACTTGGAAAAGCTAGTACTAAAACTGGGAAGGTTCCGGGAGGGGGCAGCTGATGTCATTTGCACCTGGTGGGGGCACACGGGACCATGAAAATGGACCAGGAGCAGGCAGAGTCCAGCAGGACCAAGAGGGAACCCTCATGCCCAGAGGTGCCCAGGGGCACTGCAGGAGGAGTGAGAAGCCAGCCCATGCCACCATGGCTGAAGGACACCAACCGTACCAGCCCCAACTGCCTGTGCTCCCAGCTCTTGGCTTGGGCTGTGCCCGGCCGGAGCTCCCTGGGATCCTTCCCCAAGCAAAAGGGCCAATCTGCCCCTGCACTTAATTGCCCCAGATTCCCGTTTTGCCTCTCTACAGATCCAGCCAACGAGACACCAGGCCTTTTCTTCTGAAGCTGCAGGAGAAGCCGAGAAGGAAAGCGTGCTCTGTGGTCCACCATCTGCTATTCATCATACAAAGTCGGGGGGGGGGGGGGGGAGATGTCTCTCTGACAACAAGCCAGCTGCCAATCAAAGGGCCCCGAGTGGCAGGCTCCCTCGCCCTGTCCGGCTTCTTGAAGAATGGGCAGGAGCTGTGTCGGCTGGGGCCAAGAGCGCTTGACAAATGGGTTGAAAATATTCTTCTGGAAGCCAACGGAGAGTGGGACGGTTTGGTTTTGAAATATGTGCCATAACAGGGAAGCATGAAAAACTGCAAAATTTTTGTGCAGGGGGAAAAATTATTAGTAATTTTTTAAAAAGAAGGTCCAAATTGGTGTAGCCACCCTAGATTATTTCTCTGCCCATCAAGCTGACCCTTCTGCTGACAGAATCGGGATGCATTCCTTGCCCAGGCTCTGCATAGACATTGGCTATGAGTTACCTGCAGCCAAGGCTCCCTTTAAGCTATGGAGTCCCATGAGCAAAAATTCTACTGGCATTAAAGTTGTGAGCGAGTGATTTGGCCATTGCATAAATTAGTTGGCTCTGGAGCCATCCTTCCTGAGCTGAGACAAAAATGTGTGAGCCAGAGGCTAAAAAACTTGAGTTAGCTCACACTAACTCAGCTTAGAAGGAACACTGCCTGCAGCCTCCAATCTCTCTCTTTCTCAGGATGCAGATTTGCCATGCAGGAACAACCTCACTCGCCCTCGACTTCAGGGAGGGCCCAGACCGACAGGCAAAAATGGAGATCTTCAAATAAACTTGGCTGCTTAGCCGCACGGAACATCAAAGCAGGAATTCCAATGGGTCCAGTTCTCCTCTTCCCCCTCAGAAAAGGGACGGGAGTACCTAGAGGGGGCGGCACCTGGGAAGGGAGAGGCAATTGCCACCATTCCTCCCCAGACCAGGGCCAGTTGCAGCAGAAGCCAGCGGGGGGGGGGGGGGGGCATTTTGGGCTATAGGGGAAACGGGGAGGAATTTACTGCATGCAGAAAAACGACATGTCTGGGAGAGAGTGAGGCTGCGCCGTTTTCCCTGACCAGGTGATGTTCAGAGTGCGGGGGTGGTTGGTTGGTTTCAAATGGGGTGCGTTCATGCATGCCACTCCCCTGCCGCCACACGCCTGCGCTCTGCAGGAGCCCCATAACAGCACTGCCCCCTCAATCTGTCGGCATGGGATGCCTTCCTCCAGAGAGACACTGTCCGGATGACGCAGAAGCCACACCTGCCAAAGCTCCAGTGCCCTCCAAGTCAGTCCCTTTCTCTTTCCAGGAAGAAACACAAGCCCACAACATCTGGAAGTGCCCGGAGAGAGGAGAATGGATGCAGCGGGCTCCAGGCAGGTTGTCCTACGACGCAGTCCCTCTGGGATCAACAAAACCTCGCACTCCACCGGAGCGTGGAAAACCAGGGGTGACGTCCAGCATCCAGGCTAGTTGTGGGGGGCACTGCAGCTGCCCTCTGCGGGAGGCAGTCCAGCCCTCCTCCATCTGCCATTCGGAAGTGTCGGCCTCCAACCGACAGAACCCGGACGGGAGGAGGGCAGGCGGGCATTCGATGGAGTCAGTGACAAAGAGACATTTTCCCTGCTGCTGCAGACAATGGGGAACGTGTAATCGCTCGTTATAACTCAATTACAGTAATTAAAAACGGGCGGGAGAGAGCAGCAGAACAGCTGAAGGGTGGGGAGCCCAGGAACATTTCACACTCCCTGTCAGCAGCTTGAGCAGCAGCCTCCGAAGCCGCCTCCCACCATCTGTTCAGGGAGTCCGGGCAGAGAGGGTGGGGGGGGGGGGATGGACCGGAGCCCAGCAAGCAGAGAGTGGCACCATTCAAGGCCATGTGTGCCTTTGGGGGGGCAGCTGCCCAACAGGAGGCCAAGGTCCCAAGCAGGGCGCCATGCCACAGCTGCCACGAGAGCTTCCTCTGGATTAAGCAGCTTTGGCGGGAAGCACCACCAGCGGCCTACTTTGCTTGCTGGCTGAGAATCCCGGAGGAGAAAAGGACTGGAGAAGTTGCATCGGAGAAAACAGGAGGATGAGCAGGGCTCCCAGATCTCAGCTGCGGGAGCCCGAAGGGGCCCGCGTGTCACCATTTCCCGTTCCCCTGACTCAGCAAAAATGGCCGAGCAAAAACAGGTTGAATTCCCGAGGTGCCGAAAGTACCACGACCACAATTCCTTCTGGCTCTGGGCAGAAGAGTGAAGGCGCCTTCTACAAAATCAGGGTTGGCACGGCTGGTGAGGGCCCTGTGCCAGCAGCTGCCCGGCACTGTTAACTAATATTAGAAAGCATAAAGGGAATTAGGTTTTGAGCAGTGTTCCCTCTAAGCTGAGTTAGTGTGAGTAGCTCACAGATCTTTAGCCTTCGGCTGACACATTTTTGTCTCAGCTCAGGAAGGATGGCTCCAGAGCAAACTGATTTATGCAGCAGCCAAATCGCTCGCTCACAACTTTAATGCCAGGAGCTCACAAAGTAGAATTTGGGCTCACAAGACTCCACAAGCTTAGAGGGAGCATTGGTTTTGAGGGGTGCCGAACTTTGCTTCCAAAATGAAGACCCCCCACCCCCAACCTCCGAGTATTGTGGGCTCCCTCCTCCAAATTCTGCAATTCCAGGCAGGTAGCAAAACCTTAATATGAGTCTCCAGCAATGCCCCCTCTAAGCTGTGGAGTCTTGTGAGCAAAACTTCTACTTTCTGAGCTACTGGCTAATTAAAGTTGAGAGCGAGCGATCTGGCTACTGCATAAATGAGTTTGCTCTGGAGCCATCCTTCCTGAGTGAAGGCAAAAATGTGTGATCTGGAGGCTAAAAATCTGTGAGCTAGCTCACACTAACTCGGCTTAGAGGGAACACTGGCTTCCGGCACAAGAAGGCAAGAGAAAAGCTGCCCCAGAGTGGTCCGAGAGCCAGGAGGAGGCAGGAGACAGATTCTGATGACCCAGAAATGTATTATTCTGCTCAGCATCTCTTGGAAAAGGTCAGCGTGCCCAGGGGAATCCACCCATAAAGAGCAAAAAGCCTGCAGGAACAGGAGGACTTCTTAAGACCATCACAACCCATACGGGGCCCACGAGGAACGACCCTTCCCAGCCTTCCAAGCTCGAATGCAAAAAACCCATTTTTATTTGCAGGTGTCAACCTCTTTTTTTGGGGGGGGGGGGGGGGTTTACAACAAAGGTCCTTTGGGGGGATGCATCTTGCTGCATTTGGCTTAAAACCAGGTTTAAATGGGCACTTAAGCTGTTTATGGCAGGATGCTTATTGGAAACTCAGACCGTGAAGTCTGCTGCCTCTGCCCTTTCCTTTCCCTCTGGCGTCGGGCTCTGTCGTGTTCAATACATCACCAGCCAGACCTCCTGAGGTGCCACACACGTCCCCCGCTCAATGGAAGTGCTCTGCAGCTGCCAGAGGTCTGCCACGGTGGTATCATCGCGCAGTGAAAGAAAATACAGCCCTTGCCATGGCCGCTTCACTTCGTCTTTGTTTTTCTTCCCCTCTCACAGGAAAGCTGTAATTTAACAGCCAAATGTATTTTTTTTTTGTTACAGGTTTTCCTGTGAAGTTTGGGATGGAAGACTGTTTACAGCAGAGGCTCTCCAAGGAAAAACGCAGAGTTGTCGACGAGGATCATGCAGCACTGGATGGGAGATCTCTTGAGGGGCAACGGCGGCTTGGCCAGATGGTGCAGCACAATGCAGACCAGGCCAAGGAGCTGATGGCCGGGCCTTCGTGCACACACCGAGAGGGCAGACCCAAGTCTGCGCTGCCCCAGCTCAGGCAGCTGGAAATTCACATGAGCGAATATGCTCCCCCCCCCCCCCCCAATAGAAAAAAGAAGCTGTTGTGGAGTAGGAAGATCCTGATTAAGCTTCCTCCCAAGTATGCAAGTTTCCCATGAATAATGAACCATTTCCCATGGCAGTGTACCCCCCCCCCCCATATGTGCCTGCTGAATCAGACCAGCAATCCCTCTGTCCTGCATCCTGTCTCACACACAGGCCAGCCATTTCCTCTGGAGGGCCAGCAACAGGGCACAGAGATCGAGGCCTTCTCATGATAAGCACAGCAGAAGAGCCCTGCTGGATCAGACCAGTGAAGGTCCATCTAGTCCAGCAGTCTGTCTCACACAGTGGCCAGCCAGTTCCTCTGGAGGGCCAATAACAAGGCATAGAAGCAGAGGCCTTCCCCTGATGCTGTCCTATCTCACACTGTGGCCAGCAAGTTCCTCTGGAGATCCAATAACAGGGCAGAGAGGCTGAGGCCTTCCCCTGATGAGAACCTCAGAAGAGCCCAGCTGGATCAGACCAGTGAGGGTCCTTCTATAGTCCAGCCCCCCGTCTCACACAGTGGCCAGCCAGTTCCTCTGGAGGGTCAATAACAGGGCATAGAGTCTGAGCACCTTCTCCTGAGATTGCCTCCGGGCTCTGGGATTCAGGGAGAAGGTTCCCCCTCAGCCATCTTGGCTAGCAGCCACAGACAGACCTCTCCATCATGAACCTGTCCGAACAGTGAGGACGCTGCTTCCAAACAATCTACACCTCTCCCTGTCCCTCCAGATCCCACCGTTCCAGGATCTCCAGGCTACCCAAATCCCATTCAGATGGCCACACACTGGTTGAGCTGGTTCAAAACCTAAATGACATCTCATTCACATCAGCTTCTCTTCTGCATAAGGCCCAGGCGTGTGGCTCTATACCGAAATAGCTGCACCGTGGCAGAAAACCAAAAAGGATGGGACAACTGGCGCCCGGAAAGGGGGGGGGGGGATGAGAGGACTGATGACTGGCAATACTCAGCACCACCCTTTCTACGTTACGATGCAACCACCACGCCAGGAAGTATCAAACCCAACTTGCTGGATCTGGCCCACACTCACGCGAGTCCATCCTCCTCCTCCTCTGAGCCAGATACCCCAAGGAGGCTCACAGCTGGGGCAGGAACTGGGCACCCAGCCCAAGACGACCGAGGCTCCACCGAGGAGTTGTGGACAACACGGCTAGTAGCGTCCCTCTTCTGTGATGGGGGTGCAGTTCAAAGCAAAATAAGCGCCCCTCAGAGCTCCCCAACTGGAGTCCCGGGAACACCACAGCCTGTCCCCTGGCCAGCATACCAGGCAGACACCTGCTCCCTCCAAGCAGTGGAGGCCTGTGAGCAAAGGTTCCACTTTGTGAGCTACCCGCATTGAAGCTATGAGCAAGCGATTTGGCTACTGCATAAATTACTTTGCTCTGGAGCCATCCTTCCTGAGCTAAGACAAAAATGGGTGAGCCAGAGGCTAAAAAACAGTGAGCTAGCTCACACCAACTCGGCTTAGAGGGAACACTGGATCCCACCCCTTACCAGCCCCACACAAGCAAGAAAACGCAAATGCAGCCTGAGGAAAGCCAGCAGCCCAGGGGGCTCTACTGAACCACAAGCAAAACCCAACAAGAGGTTCCGCCACAGCAGCCGAACCAAGTCCAGCGAGTCGCCTTTGTGGTAGCTGGGAGGAAAGGGGGCATCAGCACCCCCCTCCCCAAGTGCCCCCCACTGCAAACCTGGATCTAGGCCAAGACTTCTGGATCCTCCCACATGGGACATGCAGGAATGAGGGTTTGCCCGAACCCCCCATGCCCTTTCAAGCATGGCAACGAAATCTCCCCCTTACGAGCACTGCAGTCTACAGGCAGGGAATCCCACCCCCAACAACAGGGGTCTCTAACATGGTGCCTCTGGGTGCCCCCCAAGGGCTTTTAGAAGGCTGGTGGGGTGGCTTTTGCCCCGCAAGGCTTCTGATTGGCTGTGCAGATTTTTTTTTAAGTTGCTTCATCAGCAGCTGCTGCCACAGCACAAAGTTCTCCACTGTGTAACTGGAGGTAAACAGCGGTGGCCATTTTGTGTCTGGCTCGGTATCTTGCGATGGCCGTTGTGTGGCTGAGCCCACCACACAGTGTCAGAATTCCAAAAGTGATGGCAAGTGCTAAAAAGTTGGGGACCTCCTGCCTTGCGGCTTCCCCTCTAACCATTTTCAGGGACCCGGGGGGGGGGGGGTGTCCAAACTGGGAAACCTGCAGAGCAGGAAACACAAAAGCTTTCCTCACACGCAGTGCAGGCAGCAGTATTTTTAACCATGAATCGTTCTTGTCTGTTTTGGCACTTGGATCCCACCAGACATTCACACACACACACACACACACACCCTCAACACAGAATCACAGGGTTAGAAGGAACCTCCAGAGTCATCTAGTTCAACCCCCCCTGCACAATGCAGGGAATGCACAAATGCCTCTCCCTCCACACCCCGCAGTTCCAAGCCCAGAAGATGACCCTCCAGGGTCCCTGGCCAAATCAGCATTCCCCTGGGGACGTGTCAGAAAGGGGCCAAGAGACCTTAGCACTGAGGCAACCCTTCCTGCCCTCCCTCTCATGATCTGCATACATGCACACATACCAGCATCATCTCCGTTCACTTCCACCCCATCAATCGGTTGCCCAGCCCTGCTCCAAAGCCAGCCAGCCAGCCAGCCAGCCCTAAAGGTGACTCCCTCCCAGCCTGAGAAATGAAGTTCCACACTCCACCTTCCTTTAAGTACCGGCATAGCCTTTAATAAAAACAGGCAGTTTTTTCCACCTTTAAGCCGTAGTTAGACCGTTTTTTAAAACCAGATCAAAAGCAAAAAATTAAAAAATAATCCATAAAAATGTGGTATAAAAAATCTCTTTTTCCATATGCTACATTACAGGGCAGGATCTTTTTGCTACACAAATATGTAGATTTTCCTGTGTTTAAATTTTATTTACTCCTTTACTACAAAAACGCCAGGAGACGGGTCCCCCTCCCTCCCCCTCCCCCACTTCGGTTTGTGCCCGAGGGCCCAAAGAGATTGCCAAAGCCACAGAAAACCTGACTGAACGGCACGCCCCCCCCCGCCCCCCCACCATACAGAAACCAGATGTCAGTAAACATTATTTTTAAAAAAAGGAAAACCAAAACCTGCATTTAAATGTTACAATTTCTATTACTTTACTTTCATTGCAGTGAAAAAAAAATCCCACACAAGTTGCTATTATTTCTTTTTCTTGGTTCCCTGAGCAATTTGTTGAAAGGTTGTTTTGCTTTGTGGAAAAGCTCTTCTCCTCAGCATTTGTGGCCCAAAGGTTGCGATGGGTGTTGTCAGAGGGCCGGCGGGACGTGGACTCGCTTGCTTCGAAAATCACAGAGTGTCCCAAATAAAAAACAGAACCCATGGAAGGAGGCGACTGCTCCGTCTGAGCTGCCCTCGGGTGAAAGATCCAAATGACCTCCAAAATCTGGCCCTGTGGCAGCAGCAGCCAAGTTGCAGAAAGACAGAGCAAGACAGTTCTCAGAGGGACAGCAAGAGATCCTCGGAGGAGAGCTTCGCTCAAGCTGCAGATCTGGAGAGTGTCGCCATGCGGAAGCTGGGAGGAGGAGGCGGGGTGGTGGGGGAGGAAAAGGATGGCCACCCCCGCCCTCCCAAAAAAACCACCAATGAATATAATTACAGCAGACCAAAGGGAAAAAAAGGAAATACACAGCCAGGGTACCAGACAGACGGTGTCCCTCACCCGATTAAAACGTTCCGGCTATTTACATTTCCCACAAGTCTCACGGAGAGAACAAAAAAAAAAGCAAAAGAGGGAAGTCTCCCGATCACAGGCATGAGAACCGAAAAAGTGAAAATCCGGGGCGGGGGGGGGGGGGGGGGCGGGGACTCATCACGCAAGAGCTCGGAAACCCTTGGGGAAATCCCTGCGACTCCCAAGGGATCCAAATCCACAGAGTGACTCCAAGATCACGACAGGAAACCCACAGGCAGGTGAGGCGGCTCCGCAAGGCACATGCCGGGAATTGCTTGCACCTTCCCCCCTTTACGTTCTGCCGGCGCCCACTGGAGGTCCACCTTCTTCTTGCTAGGCCTCTTGGAGAGTGAGGGCTATGCAGAAGCCCCCCCAGCCCCCCCGTCAATAGATCACCTCGTAGACTGTGGCCTTCTTGTCACCCGAGCCTGTGACGATGTATTTGTCATCAGCTGAGATGTCGCAGCTTAAGACTGAGGAAGATTCTTTCGACTGGAAGGGGAGGAAAGAAAAAGGAAGGCTCGAGTTTTACGCTTCCTCCCATCTTCAACAGCACTAAATTTTTCTTTTCTGCTTCTTAATAGATACAGCAGGTGTATCAGGCGCCATTTTAATGCTGCAAAGTGCCAGATACCCAGACAGAGGTGATAAATAACACATCCAGAATGGCAGCCTCCTGTTGACATGGTAATGAGTCCGAGGGGGGGGCCTCAGTCCACGCAACTCCTCCCCACCAGCTGCAGGGCTCACCTGGAGAGCCAGGGCCAAGCAGAGGCAGCCAGGTGTGCTCAACCCCATTTACCACCAACCCCAAACCAGCAAGGGAGGGGGACCTGCTCAGCCTGCCCCACAGGAGAGATTCCCCTCTATCCACCCTCCCCCCGCTTCAAGCTAGGCAGAAGAGAGAAGAGATTGGATTTATATCCCGCCCTTCACTCCCCAAGGGAGTCTCAGAGCAGCTTACAAACTCCTTTCCCTTCCCCTCCCCACAACAGACACCCTGGGAGGTAGGTGGGGCTGAGAGAGCTCTTTCGAGGACTGCTCCTGAGAGAACAGCTCTGAGAGAACTTGTGACTGACCCAAGGTCACCCAGCAAGCTGCATGTGGAGGAGGAGCGGGGAATCAAACCCGGTTCTCCCAGATTAGAGTCCACACACTTAACCACTGCACCAAACTGACTGTGGCAAACAATCTGCTTGTTTCAGAGGTGTGGAGCTGGTGAGAATGAGGCACTTTGCACATGCTTTCCAGGGCCATCAGGCCACCTTGCCCAGATGGAGCCCACCCCCATCCCTGCCTTGGCTGAGGGGTTGGTTCCTCAAGGCAGTTTGCCCAAGGGGGGGCTTTCTCCTAGCCCACCAGGTGCCACTGCAAAGCCTCTTGGGAGACCCGTCTGGAGGAGTCCTGCCTCCCCGCTCGGGCCAGGCTCCTACCTGGAAGATGCTTGCTCCATAAGGAGTCCTCCAGGCGTTGAGGAGGTTGTCTTTGCCAGTGCTCACAAACCACTTCCCTACAGGAACAAAAGCCCCGCGTCAGACGTCAAGCCAGGCCACCGCCACCAGGGCTGACCAGCTGCTAGCGGAACCGGGACAGCGGCAGATACTGGTCCTGTGAGATTCTTTTAAGACGGTGTGCGTGTGGGCCCTCAAGTCACGGCCAACTTATGGTGACCCCGCTGGGTTTCCAAAGCAAGAGACGTTCAGAGGTGGCTGGCCCTTGCCTGCCTCAGCACCACGACCCCGGTATTCCCTGGAGGTCTCCCATCCAAGCTGCAACCAGGGCCGACTCTGCTTAGCTTCTGAGATCTGATGAGAATGGGCTAGCCTGGCCCGTCCAGGTCAGGATTTTAAAATGATAGCAACTGGGGAAAAAACAGCCTTCCGCATCACTTAACCTCAGTAAATGTAAGCACTGCAACGGCGGGTCGACATTCCCTTTTGACTCAAGCTCTGCAGCTATCTCCTCCGCGTGTCTCCCCCACTGAAGGCTGCACACGAGCGGCTTCAGTAGCCAGTGGCCCCTTGCTGCCAGTCCACTAGGCCATCACGTCTCTCAAGAGGCAGCACCAACACGCAGCTCGGCTCCCCGAGAGCCCCTGAACTGGAGACTAGCCCTGGCCCTTCAGGGTGGAAAGCCCTGATCGGACTGCCGAGCGACAGACCCTCAACCGAAGGAGGAAGGTGCGGGACGTGGGTCTACTCCTGGGATCTCCCCCGCAGGGTCTGGCCCGGGACGTGGGTCTACTCACCACAATACGCGAACTTCAGGGAGAGGACGCAGCTCTCGTGAAGGTGGAGCTGGTATTTGTCCGGCTTGGTGTGGTGCAGGACCTCCACATTGCTGCTCTCCATCCCCACGGCCAGCCACTCCCCCGTTGGGCAGTACCCCAGCGAGAAGATCTGCGGGAAGGAAAAGACAACGGGGGATGAAACAGAGCATCTCCGGAGCTTCCCACCCCCGAGTTTCAGAATGAAAACAAAAGAAAAGCATTCGAGAGCACAAAGAAGAGGACGAGAGGCAGACTTAAAAAAAAAACACAACACAAGTCAGCGGAGTTCCTCCACACCAAGGGACCCGACGCATTGCAGAAACCGATAAAACTCTCTTGCGCCGAGTCAGACCCGCAGACCCATAGCTTTGACCACTGGCAAAGGGCACCTCTTTCCAAGGCAGAAAGTCTCTCCCCTGGCCTTGAACCAGGGTGGCTTTTCAGGGTCTCCGGGAGAGGGAGAGGAGGAGGGGGCTTTCCCGGCCACAGGTGCCTTTCCACAGGAGATGCCAGGGGTTGAACGCAGCCCCTTCCGTGAGCGATGATGCAGGGGCTCTCCCACTCAGCTGTGGCCCTGCGTCAGCAACAACCCCCCCCCCCCCATTTTATGGATGACCCTCAAATGGGGTGGGCTGGCCCGGCTGCAGAGGCTCCCAGGACAGTCAGAGCTACGCTGGGAGACAGATCCCCGGGTGTGTGCTTTTCTCAGGCTCAGCAATTGTTCCTCGTGTTGGAGGCAGATGTCCAGCACGGTTTCCACATCCACTCAATGCCTTCACTCCAAAGACTCTTTGCCAGCATGGGGTCCTTGCAGCGTTGGGCACAGAACCACCTGGCCAAAACCAGTGGCATGAAAAGCAGGGCCTGGCGTTCCGGAATTCGAGGGCTCTAGGTGACATGGTCGGATAGAGAAGGGGCCCTCCTTGGTCTTCCGTCACTGCCACAAAAGGATCCTACAATCCCTCTCTCCAGAGCTACTGATGGGACATGCAACCGTGCCTGTGGATAATGCCCAGCGTCTTCAGGTGAGGCTCCAACAGATATCCAAGGATCATCTCCGTGACGATGCCTCCGTGGTCCAGCATTTCCACACAAGGTTTCCGCGAAAAATTGCACAGAGTTGCTGCCCCAGCTAGCGAACATCAGCAGCTTTCCAGCCGCAGCCATTCTACTGCAAAGTGCTTGTCCAGGAGGGCCTTGGTCCAGACAGGGGAGAGGAAAGCGCAGAGGCAACGGAGGTGCGTCCAAGGAGGCTTACCTGGGAGGTGAAGTCGTGCTGCTGCAGCTGCCTCCCTTCCCGGAGGTCCCAGGAGCGCACTGTGTTGTCCAGGCCTCCCGTCCAGAGTTTGGTGCCGTCATGGGAAATGTCGATGCAGCTGGCCCCGTCGGTGTGGCCTTGGAATTGCCTGCAAGCAGAACCAGGCGTTAGTTTCCACCTCGGCAAGACAGGGGGTTTGCCTTCCACCTTGACCTGAAAGACCCCTTTCCTCTGCTTTGACTCCCATGGCAGGGGACGTGGGAGAAGTGACCTTTCAGACAACCCAAACTTGCAGGGTTGGAGACTGCCAAGGGAAAGCAGGGCTAGAGGTGACGTTTGGGACCTAGAGATGTCTGCCTTGACAGGGGTTTGAACAGGGCAGACATCTTTCAAGAGGGGGAGCGATTGGGACGTTGCTATATTCACTTCATATTTAATTGAAAACATTTATAAATAATTTAATCAATCGATAAAACCTCGGTCCACCAAAGCTGGCAAGAAATAGCAACAAACCATCTTCTCCCTCCCACTTTGCCCCCCTCCCCCAAGTTAGCAATCTGTCTCCCTCTTCCTGGCTGACCCCCAAAAAGGTTAAAGCGCTTGGGGCTCTTTCGCTTGGAGAAATGCTGGCTGAGGGGTGACATGATCAAGGTTTACAAGATTATGCATGGGACAGAGCAGGACAGGAAAGAAGTCCTTTTCTCCCTTTCTCACAAGACAAGAACTCGTGGGCACTCCGTGAAATCGCTCAGCAGTCAGGTTAGAATGGATAAAAGGAAGTCCTTCTCCCCCCCAACAAGTGATGAACACGTGGAATTCACTGCCGCCACAGGAGGTGGTGGGGGCTACAAGCATGGAGGGCTTCAAGAGGGAATTGGATAAACATCTGGAGCAGAGGTCCATCAGTGGCTATGAGCCACATGGTACAGATAGGAACTCTCGGTCTGGGGCAAGTGATGCTCTGTATTCCTGGTGCTTGGGGGGGGGGGGTCGGGGGAGGAGCAACAGTGGGAGGGGCTTCTAGTGTCCTGCCCCCACTGCTGGACCTCCTGAGGGCACCTGGTGTTTCTGGCCCCTGTGTGTTGGACACAGAGGGTTGGACTGGATGAGCCAGGGACCTGATCCAACACTGGCTTCTCTTCTGTTCTTCTGTTAACTCGGAGGGAGCTCACCTGACCAGGGTCTGGTTGTGGAGGTCCCAGACGGCAATGTTCCCATCGCTGCAGCAGGAGAAGCAGACTTTGGCATCGGGACTGATGGCCAAGGCGTAGCAGGCGGGGGCGGAGGAGGTCAGCTCGGCCTTGATCCGTGGGGTGGGGGAGGCCAGGTCCCAGATGGTGAGCGTGCTGGCCTCCCCACCCACAATCAGGGTGCGCCCGTCGGGGAGGAGCTTGCAGGAGCGGATGTAGTTGTCCCTGTTCTGGGGGGGGGGGGGGGGGAGGGAGACAGAAGCCATGAGGCTGACCTCAGCAGGGCCCCCCTGTTCACGTCTCTCCCACGAGACACTGGGACGTCTCAGAAGGGAAGCGGGACTTCCCTGTCGCAAAAGGGGCGCAGGGGAAGCCGGGGCCAGCTGGTGGGGGGCACAGAGCGGGAGCTAGTGTGAACAGGAACACCCCACCCGGTTCGAAGGGCTGTCAGGGTCAAGAGGCCTGGGTTGTGGGCAACCAGGGTTCAATCCTTCATCGATGAGGAGACTAATTTCCCCACCAAACCAGTCTCCCAGGGTCCCTGTCAAGGATGGCTCAGTCAATGCGCCATGAGAAAATAAACGTGAGCAGAATACTGATTATTAGAAAAAATTAACTGCTCTTGGGAAGAGGTCCCCATGCCCAAAGAAAGATCCGAAAGAGAGCTTGCAAACATGAGGCCCCCCCAACCCCGCCTCCCCCCAAAAGAGCAGAGGCTTAAAAAGGACCAAAGATGGGAAAGCCAGGGTGGCGTCGTGGAGAGAATGGCAGGCGAGGACCCTGGGTGTCCTGTGGCTGTCTCCCTTTCTACCAAGGAAGCTCGCTGGGTGACCCTGGGCCCGTTGCAAACCCTCAACCTGGCCTCCTTTACAGGGTGGTTGTGAGAAAATGGAGGAGGCCAGAGCAATGTCCTAAGCAGCTCTGAGTCTCAAAACCGGGGAGAAAAATGCCAGACAAAGAAAAAACAGTGGGTGTGCTCACCAAGCAATCCAGCTGGGAGACGGGGCTCTTGCTCCCTGGCTGGCTGATGTCCCAGATCTTCACGCAGCCCTTCCCGCCCGTGTAGACATGGCGGGTTGGGTTGCTGATGGTGACGGCGCAGACCACCTCACCGTGGCTCAGCGTGTTGATCTGACGGGCGTGCCGCGGGATGCCAGGGCCAGCGAGGGCATCGTGCGGGAAGGGGACCGGCTGCATCTGCCCATCAGCACTCACGTGGAATGAGTAAGCCCTGCGAGGGGGGAGGTGGCGGCAGAGACAACGGCTGCAGTGGCAGGCGCGGGCCAGGGGCCACTTTCATCCCAGGCGGAGGGCAAGGCCTCCTGAGTGGCGGCTGCCTGCGCTGCCTGGCAACAGGTCCCGGGCAAAGGCACCCACACCACACGGACATACCGGGCGCCCTGGAGCTCTGAGCCACACAGGAGCATTCGCAAGGAATGGACTCCACACACCTCTCTCCTTTCTTCCAGGCGCACACAGCCCCACTCCTGGAGAAGCATCCACCCCTCTCCTGCCTCAGGCACCCACTGAAAGCCCTGCCAGTCCTCTCTTGCTTGGGGAAAGAGCCCAGCCCCTCGGCCACCCTGCTTCCACCCCCCTTCCAAAGATGGTGGGAGGAAGAGGGACTTCTCCAACCCAGGAAGCTACCAGCTTGCAAAACCTGCACAGGCATCCCCGCCTCCGGCTGGCTCCTGTGGCCAAACCACCCTTGCTTGCTGGGAGGGATAATCCCTTCGCGTCCTGGGGAGCAATGTTGATTCTGGCTTGGGAAACCGCCCCCTAGCAACACGCGCTCTACTGCCTGTGCCGCTGGCCGCCTCTGGAGCTCCAAAGAGGAGTTCCGCGCCCTTCAACCGCCTCCCCTTTTTTACGCCACTTGGCAGCTCTGAGGGGGAAGAAGGTCAGAAAGGTTGGCTTACGGCTTGCCGCCAGGAATAGACGCCAGGCTGGTGGGCAGGACCGGGGCCCTCATGGGAGGATGCGGGTCAAAGCCGACCTGGACCCGAATCACAAAAGAACACAAAAGTTGAGTGCAGACCGAGAACATGCCAAAGACCCCACATCAAACAAAAGCAAAAGAAAAGAGGAGGGCCCCGGCTGCCCCGCAAGAACCGCACTTGCCCACGCAGAACAATCCAAACGCAGCTGTGGGGCAAACGGAAACGACACAGTTGCCGGGTCCCCTGCCATCAGGGGTGCAAACTCAACAGCCTTCTGCAGAGGGAAATGGTGCTGTTTATGGAAACTCTATTTGCACCCCAACAGGACTTGACCTAATTTCAGCCTGCACCAGACCTCCTCTGCTCCATCTGGAGACCGTCGCCCATGGCTAATTCGGGCTCTGAATCACAGCCAAATACATTAACCTCCCCCCCCCCCCCCACCCCCGGGCGCTTTTGTTCTGCTTAACTTCCCCCTTACAGAAAATTTATTTTATCATTTATTTGATTTGATTTCTCGCCCACCTGCCCCTGCACCGCAAGACTCAGGGCGGGGCAGAACAAGTCAAAAACAATATCATACATTAAAACATTTAAACATAGGAACAATTAAAAATGAAATCAGGTGCTGCCATCAGGCACCAAATTCATAATTTATCCTGGTGAGGTGGTGCAGGCGGTGAGATTTGCAAAGCTGGTGCCCGGGGCAATGAAGGGCGGAGGAGGGGTGAGCTGGGAGAGGCCAAATTGGATGGAGAACTTCACTGCCTCGACCGTGATGCCTGGTGGAACATTTTGGTTTCACAGGCGTGCGGAACTGAGTCAGCGTCCACAGGGCCCGGATCTCATCTGGAAGAATGTTACCACCAGGCTGAGGCCAGAGCCCAAAAGGTTCCAGCCCGGGTTGAGGCAAGACAAAGACTTTTGGGGCTGGGGATCACCAGGAAGTTGTTGTACACAGGGTGGATGCAAAAGCTCACAACTACTGTGCAACTTTTCCATTGGTCCTAACAACAAAGGCACTGCCCGGCAATGGAGAGGGACGCCGGCAGGGATCTCTCAGCCCCACCCCCCTCCCCAGGTGCCTGCTTAAGGACAGCTGGACCCCAGGTTTCCCCGCTCTTTGCTGAGCATGCGCAGGGCGACATCCGTGTTGGGGGCAGTCAGCCAGTGGAAGGACCAGCTCACCCTACCCTCCAGTTTTTAGGACACATTTCCCTGGAGACTCAGCATTTTCCAGACTGGGTGCACAAACAGCACCCTTAAACTCTGGTGGGACACAGTCCTTCCACAGACATTAAGGAAGCCAAAATTCTCTTTTCAAAACAACCCTACCCCCCCCCCCCCGGATTATCTTGCTCCCCCAAAATACACTCTGCCACCGAAACCTGCCCCCCCCCCCAATACTTTCTGGCATTTTCAGTGTAGTGGATAGAGTGCTAGACTAAAATTTGGAAGATTCGAATCCCTGCTCTGCCACAGAAGCTTGCTGGATGACTGTGGACTGGTCACCCCCTCTCAGCCTAGCCAACCTCCCAGGGCTGTTGTGACGATAAAATGGAGAAGAGAATGAGGTTAAGCCCCTTTGTGTCCCCACGGGGGAGAGAAAAGTGGGCCATAAAGGAATTAAATAATAATAAACAATGTCAACATCTGCTTTTGAGTCCAGAGGCAAGCATGTCCCCAAAGGGAACTTGTCCGCCCACTCCGCCCCCCGTTGAGAGAAAAGCTAAAAAGAGGTCTACGTACAGCGCCAAAGCTCACCATGGGAGAGCGGCCGTAGGCAGCGGCGGCAGCAGCGGCCATCTGGGGCGGGATGCTGTGGAGACCTGTGTAGGCCCCGGGGCTGGCGAGGGAGCCGTTCATCTCGTGGTGCCCCATCATGGCAAACGGTGTGGCGTAAGAACCCGCTATCGAGATGGGTGTCCTCAGGGCAGATGCTGGGAAAAGGGGCAGGACAGACGTTTTGCACAACAAATCACTTACTTTCTTATTTGGGGGTGGGGAGACAGGCAGCCCCCACCTCCCACCTCCCAGAATTATGGTCTCCTCAGACTGGGCTTTGGGACAAGAAGGTACAATGCTGCACAGTCTGAATCATCTGGATCCCAGAACCAGGAGGCTACATCAGGGGAAGGCCTCAGCCTCTCTGCCCTGCTGCTGGCCCTCTAGAGGAACTGAGTGGCCACTGTGTGAGGCAGAAGGCTGGACTGGATGGACCCTCACTGGCCTGATCCAGCAGGGCTCTTCTGACGTTCTTCTCAGGGGAAGGCCTCGACCTCTCTGCCCTGTTGTTGGCCCTCCAGAGGAACTGGGTGGCCACTGTGTGAGGCAGAAGGCTGGACTGGATGGACCCTCACTGGCCTGATCCAGCAGGGCTCTTCTGAGGTTCTTCTCAGGGGAAGGCCTCGGCCTCTCTGCCCTGTTGTTGGCCCTCCAGAGGAACTGGGTGGCCACTGTGTGAGGCAGAAGGCTGGACTGGATGGACCCTCACTGGCCTGATCCAGCAGGGCTCTTCTGACGTTCTTCTCAGGGGAAGGCCTTGGCCTCTGTGCCCTGTTGTTGGCCAACCACTTCCCACGTGAGAAAGGATGCTGGACTAGGTGGACTCTCACTGGTCTGATCCAGCAGGGCTCTTCTGAGGTTCTTATTAGGGGAAGGCCTCGGCCTCTCTGCCCTGTTGTTGGCCCTCCAGAGGAACTGATTGGCCACTGTGTGAGACAGGAGGCTGGACTAGGTGGACCCTCACTGGTCTGATCCAGCAGGGCCTTTCTGAGGTTCTTCTCAGGGGAAGCCCTCGGCCTCTCTGCCCTGTTGTTGGCCCTCCAGGGGAACTGGCTGGCCCCTGTGTGAAACGGGAGGCTGGGCTAGGTGGACTCTCACTGGTCTGACCCAGCAGGGCTCTGATTTTCTCCACAGCTCCTTAGCAAAAGGAGAAATAGATTCCCCTTTGGCGTCTGAAATCACTCTGCCCATTCTCTCATCCCCCCCCCCACCTAGAACTAGTAGGGGAACCTCCCCATTCAGAGGCACTAAACCTCTGGATCCCAGAGCCAGACCACCACATCGGGGGAAGGCCTCGGCCTCTCTGCCCTGTTCCTGGCCCTCCAGAGGAACTGGTTGGCCACCATGTGAGGCAGGAGGCTGGACTAGATGGACCTTCCCTGGTCTGATCCAGCAGGGCTCTTCATCATGTTCCTAGTCTCAGGAGCAGCCAGAGGTCTGCAAGCCCCCTCAGAGAAAGGATCCACGTACCCAAGGGATCCATTCCAGATGGCTTGCCTGGCATCGGCCGCAGCCCTGGCGTGCTGCTCGTCCCCGGCGTTGGCGCATCATTCCTCGGCGTGGGCGTGGCCGATTTCAGCCCAGGGGTGGAGGCTTTATCGTTCTGGGGGAGAGGGGATCTGGCGTCAGCATGCAAGCATTCTCAGCCTGGGGTCACTGAGAACAGAAGAGCTGGGGCTCTCTCATCCCGGGAACCAAATTCCAAGGTTCACTTCCATTTACGAAATGAATCTGATGCATCAACTGTTCACGAACCCCGTAAGTCATATGGGATACTGGCGTTGTTAAGAACCCTCCTCAACAATGTAAAAGAAATCTGCATCCCATGGCCGCCGCCACCCTCTGGCCAGAAACACCTCCTGCCTAAAATGGTTGCTTGAACAACTGCATTCCTTTTTGCCCTCCGGGGCCTATTTCCAAGACAGAGGGAGAGCCTGGAAAAGCAAGCTGACAGGGCCCAAAAGGGGCGCAACTGATGGAGAAAACAATAAAAACATGTAGCGTTTATTTTTGAAGAATAGAGAGAAGAGACTGGAGTTATACCCCGCCCTTCACTCAGAGTCTCAGAGTGGTTTACAAACTCCTTCCCCTTCCCCTCCCCACAACCGACACCCTGTGAGGTAGGTGGGGCCGAGAGAGCTCTGAGAGAACTGCCATTAAGAGAACAGCTCTGAGAGAACTTGTGACTGACCCAAGGTCACACCAGCAGCTGCAAGTGGAGGAGTGGGGAATCAAACCTGGTTCTCCCAGCTTAGAATCCGCGCACTTAACCACTACACCAAACTGGCTCTCTGGATTCCACCAGTAGTTATCAAACCAGTTACATCATGGCTATTTCCAGCTACCCAAAGCGTCTCCCCCGGGAATCTTTTAACATGGATTCTATGTCTAACATACGTCGACTGATAATTTCCTGGAGGAAGAATCCCCCTCTGACATACAGTTGGGGAAGGAAGGCCCAGAGCAACTGGGTGAAAACAGGCCTCGGATCCAAAGGACTTTCTAGAAGTGGGATGGATGGAAACAGGAGCCTCCTCTGCCATCACCAGGCCCCTCAAGTGCAGTAGGGCCCAGTGGATTGTGGCCCGACTTTTGCAGTGCTATCGTCCACATCTGCCCGTGTCGCTCATAATCCCCGCCTTCCGTGCATCCAAAAAAGGAGTGCTGTGGCCACCCCGCGGCAGCACTTACATGGCCGAGGTCTTTCGTCTTGGAGGAAGGCGTGCTGCTGGAGGAGGCGACAGAGGCGGGGCTGTTGGGGGCGTCCTTCTTCAGCCCCCGGGCTTTGTCTATCCCATTTTCTGGAGGCGAATGAGCGGGGCTGATGCGGGGAGTCGCGGGATCCTGAGGAAGAGAAGCGTGGCAACATCAGAGCAGGCAAGGCATCCCAAACTCAGAGGAGGCTACCACAGGTCACCTGCCGCAAAAGAACCCCAGCTTCTGTGCCAAGAAGCACAAAAAGCTTCCAAGAGAAAAATCTCAGCATTTTGCAGAAATACCGGAAGGGGCGCATTTGCCTCTGTTTCCACAGGCCGGGGGGGGGGGGGGGGGGGTGTTCCCTCTAAGCTGAGTCAGTGTGAGCTAGTTCACAGATTCTTAGCCTCCGGCTCACACATTTTTGTCTCAGCTCAGGAAGGCTGGCTCCAGAGCAAAATAATTTATGCAGCAGCTAAATCACTCACTCACAACTTTAACTCCAGTGGTTAAAAAAGTAGAATTTCTTTGTTACTTTTTCTTGCGTGGGGAGAGAACTTTTGCCCCAATGAGGAAGAGCCGGACTGGGGGGCAGAGGACCCTACAGCCTACCTCATTGGAGACGTCCACCACGAGGTCATCGCTTTTGTCCCCGTCGCTGTCCTAAAACAAGAAACCAAGAGCTGACCTGTCACCAAGCCGGTCACTGCCCACCCTGCCTTTGGACACTCACACCCCCCTCCCCCCCCGGCTGGAAAGCGGCCGCCCTACGCCCTGCAGACTTACGTATCGGCTCAGGCTGTCCTTCTCCTCGGCTTTCCGCTTCTTGGCGTCGAGGCCATAGTCTGAGGAGCTTCGGTGCTTCTCGCTGGCTCTGAGGCTCTCGGACGGGGAGATAGAGTTATTCTGCAACAGGAAAAGAACAATCCCTTTGCAAACTGCTGGCAGGACGTGAAAGGAGAGGTCCGCGAGGAAACTCCGGGGCACCTCGATCCTGCAAGAGGTGAGTTCTGATTCTACTCAGCTTTGGATAGCCAAGGGTGTATTCCTCACCATTAAACAGATATCTGACTAGCCTCTGGCACAAAGGGGGCTTTGCCTACACGGAGGAAGGGGATGCGGAAATCCCCCTTCCCACTGGCACATCACTAGAAGGAGGGATGCACTGCCCTCCAATGCCGCTTTAGGGAAAGCATTTCTTGCTGCCATCCTCCCAACAGCCTTGCAAGGTAGGCCAAAATACTACTTTCCAATGCATTGTACACAGCAAGCTGGTAGAGAGGAGGAGAAGAAGGAGATTGGATTTATACCCTGCCCTTCCCTCGGAGTCTCAGAGCAGCTTACAGTCTCCTTTCCCTTCCCCTCCCCAGAACAGACACCCTGTGAGGTAGGTGGGGCCGAGAGAGCTCTTTCCAGGACTGTCCTTGAGAGAACAGCTCTGACAGAACTAAGATTGGTATAAATCCAATCTCCTCCTCCTCTTCTTCTCTGCCAGCAATTTCCTTTTTGCTGTTATCACAGGGAAGGCCAGCGGCTACCCAGGGAGAAAATTAACCCGGGCCTCTGGAATCGGGACAGGGTGGATTCCAAAGCACCACCAGCAGAACAGAGGCCTCTAGAGGGGTCTCCGTTAAGTCAGCTGCAAAGGGCCAGGGAGAGAACCACGACAGCAGAGGTTGCTGCCGCCGCAGACTGGCCAAATCCCAAACAGCAAAGGAGTCACATCCCTCACCGGACTGGAGAGGAAAGGCCTTTTTTGATGCTTTGAATCTAGTGCAAATACTGTTCTTGCAATGGGGATTTGGGGGTGGGAGCAGAGAAAGAGTGATGGGCCCAAAGCCACCTAGCGAGGCAAGGCCTCCCTCGAGACCCTCACACACGCAGGCCCACCTGAGGTCAAGGGCAAGATGGCTTGTGTTGAAGAAGCCCACCAGCCCCTCCCTTCCTGGTCCAAAGCAGAGAGTGGGCTAGTAAGAGGCCCCAAAAAGGAGCACGGCTTGGCTTCTCCCTCAGAGCCACATAGCTGCTCTCCTGCAACTGCCAGTCAACTCCCCCCCCCCAAGCCCTTTGCTGAAGAAAAGCTGTTCTCAGCCTCACAGCCTTCGGGAAAAAGTCTGAGTCCAGGGGGCACTTTTAAGAACAACCAAGTTTTATTCTGGGTATCAGCTCCCACGTGCACACACTTTTTAAAAATGCCCCTGGACTCAAACTTGGTTTTGTTGCATTTGGAAAAGCAGAAGGCATCCCTTGATTTCTGCCAGGAGGGTGCTCGGCTACAGGGCCGGGGGCTGCCACTTCTATCCACCTTGCCAAGGTGGTTTGGACGATTCACAAAAGCTCCTTTGCATCCAATTCAGCAAACCCCTGGAGTGGTTCTTGCTTCCCACTAAATCGGACTGTGTGTTTTACACACACACAAAAGGCTGCAAAGAAAGCAACCCCCCCCCCCATCCTCTTTCATTGTAAAGTGATGATGCAGGTGAGTTTGAGCAAAGCCCTTTCACAGACAGAGACCCTGAAAATGCAGATGGCCCTGGCTGAAAAGCAAGGGCCCAGCCTCTGTTCTGCAGCCTGCTGGCTAGTGAATGGCCCGCCCGTAGCCCAGGTCATCCCTAAAGATTAGATGACCCAAGATAATCCAGCAGCCGCCAGGAGTGAGATCACTTTTCAAAGAGCTCAGGAATGTCTCCCTCTACACGCCATCCCCCCCCCCCCCATCTACTTGGATGTGACACCTCCCTTCACCAAAGGGCCTCGGCTCAGCCAAAAAAGCCGGTCACCCGGAACCGGGTTGAATCCAAGCAAAACACAAAGGGAATCCAAAACCCACAAGCCAGTTGTCTCCCCCCCCACACCTTTAAGTGCCAAACACAGAAGAGTGAGAACCAGGAAACTGGCTTCAAAGAGAGACCAAAAAGCCCCCAACACAATTAAACATTACAAACAAACACAGCAGAGTGAAAGGGAACAAAAACAGGACTTACTGCGCTGGAGTCACGATCTTTCCGGAACAAAGCCCGAGGAAAGGGGGAGCCAAGTTCAAGGGAACACCAAGAGGAAGGGGGGGGGGGAGAGAAACTTCTTAAAAATAGAACAATCCAAGCCGTTCCTTTGCGGGCCGCAATCCCTGGCCCAGCTTGACAAAAACACTGGTGTCCCTTTCATTCTTTGTTCTGAAGAAGGAATCTTGGCCCAGAGTGCGAGAGAAAGCGGCTGCGTGCGTGTGGGGGGGGGGGGGGGGAGATGCACAATTACATGACCAAACAAGCTGCCTCCTTTTGTGCTTGGGACACAAAGAGGGCAAAACACAAACTGCTTCAACCTTCCCGTTCTGACCAGGAAAGGAAAGACCGGCTTCCCCTCCTTCCTCCATGGGGTCTCGCAAGGACTCTCTGGTTTGCATTCCTGGACGGCACAGGAGAAGCCTCCCAAGGGCTGGCATCCCGCCCCCCAGGGAAGGAACCAAGACCCACTCTTTGGGCAAAGACAACCCCACGATTAACACCTCCCCTGCTAGTGCCTGGAGAGAGGGGGGGGGGGCTTTCTCCCCAAAGGGATCCCGGGTGCGGGGCTGGAAACGGGGCTGCCGAGGCCTGCTGCTTGCTCACCTCGGGGGTCCAGGTCGTGGTGGTTCTTCTCGTCCTTCACAGTCAGGTGTGCCTGGCTGCCCAGGGCCCCCAGCGCCAGCAGCCCCGAGCTGCTTCCCGTGACTGGAGGGATCCCCGGCGGCTGCAGACCCGACGGGTGGGGGGGCAGTTGCACCGGGGGGCCGTGGGCCGCGTGGGAGAGGTGCTGGGCCTGGAGCTGCTGCTGCTGCAAGAAAGCCACGGGTCAGGAGCGGCAGAGAGACCCGGCCCATCACGTGGCCCCAGTTGCATCGGGAGGGGAAGCTGGAGCCAAAAAGGAGGCCGGGGGGGGGGGGGGGCAAAGGCCAATAGGAAGCTCCACAGATTTGCAAACCTGCAAGTTTATGTTCATTAACTTGGCCATTACAAATCATCGTACAAAATTAGTGACCCTTGCAAGTTGTCAATTAACCACAGAGGAAGAGGAGATTGGATTTATATCCCATCCTTCACTCAGAGTGGCTTACAAACTCCTTTCCCTTCCCCTCCCCACAACAGACACCCTGTGAGATAGGTGGGGCTGAGAGAGCTCTGAGAGAACTGCTCTTTCAGGAACAGCTCTGACAGAACTATGGCTTGCTCAAGGTCATCCAGCAGCTGCAAGAGGAGTGGGGAATCAAACCCAGCTCTCCCGGATTAGAGTCCGCGCACTTAACCACTACACCAAACTGGCTCTGTACCAGCACTACTTAGGGATTTAAGAGCTTTCCGAAACAAAAAACATTGAAATGTCAGCATTTCAAAGTGCATCCTAATTTTTCATTTGCACAAGATCTCAGCTCTAACGGAACCTCCTCTTCTTACATCGGGCAGTCTACAATCTTCTGCTGAAAGAGACACCTATGGGGTATTGAGAGCCCCTCCAGCAGGCGGGGAGACACTTCCAATGCGGGGCAAGAATTAAAGAAGGGGGAAGGCACTTAAAAGAGGAGCTACAGTTTCTGTTCTCCAGACCTACGGCTGCTAAAACAATCCAACTGTTCTATTCAGCATTTTCTGGATTCCGTTCAAGACATTCATGTTGGGGGGGGGGGGAGAAATCAGCCCAGGGGCCCGTCAGTTTTGCACTGAACAAACCCTTGTTCTTTCGTCAGTGGGGGGAAGCACACTCAGCCCTGTCTTTGCACAGATTCCGTGCAGTGCCACAGCTCTGTAGGGAGGGGTACTTCTAAGCCCATATCCCCCCCCCTGGAACTTGCACGCAGGTAGACTCTTCTATGCCCAACCTGACCCACGGAGAATGGACTCTGCCAATTCACCCCCTTTGCAAATCATCCCTCAGAATTCAGGCATTCCCACCCCCCGCATGCCCTCTGTTTGCCAGCCTTTCCAAGCCAACATTCAGCCTGATCCAAGAACTTGATTCTAGCCCACGGTAATGAGAACAAGGTGCCGCGGTGGCTCAAGTGGTTAAGACACTGAGCTGCAGACTGAAAGGTCGGTAGCTCAGCAGTTCAAGACCCTGGTGCCGTGTGACGGGGTGAGCTCCCGTCTCTGGCTCCAGCTCCTGCCAGCCTAGCAGTTGGAAAGCAAGAAACTGCAAGTAGAGAAATAGGTACCGCTTTGGTGGGAAGCTAACAGCGTTCCGTGTGCCTCAGTGTTTAGTCATGCCAGCCACATTACCATGGAAACATCTTTGGACAGTGCTGGCTGTTTGGCTTGGAAACGGAGATGAGCCCAGCATCCCTAGAGTCGAATTCGACCGGCTTCCAAGCATGGGAAACCTTCACCTTTTACCTGTACTGAGAACAGCCTTGCCACAAAGCCCTTACCACAGAGCACCTGGTCCACTTTCACAGGGCGGCATTCAAAGAGCTCTTTGGTCTGATACACAAATAAATACACAGGCAGGTAGAGAATAAAGGATTTTGCTCCCTCTATGGCCAATGGGCCAGCCAGCCAGCCCCACTGCCTCCTCCTGTGGTGGGCCGGGAGCAAGAGGCCCTCGCCAGGGAAACAGACACGGCAGGCTTTACCAGCAGATGTTTCTGTCTCCAGAGCAGAGAAAGAACTAACCCACTCTCTTAAGGGCTTCTGTGAGCTCACCATGCTCCGATCTGCTACACATAGATCAGAAGCGCTGTGTTCCAGCAGCTCAGGCCGGGGGGGGACGGGGGACGGGACCCAAGAGAAGGTACGCGGGAAGGGCAGAGGAGCCAGGCTCGTGGGCAAAGCCAGGGTGCATCCACTGGGAACCTTCCCCACCCCTGCAGTGCCAGCTACGCAGGATACTGCATACCATTTGAACCCACTGCAGCATCTAGGGAGGGAAGGTAGCACCCCTGGAGTAAGGAACGCACTTTTGGCATGCTTGGTGGGGTGTATTCGGCCACACCAGGCACTGGCTTCTTTTGCACGCTTCTGGAAGCTCCCAGCGAAAACAACACCACAGGGAACATTAAGATACGCCATTGGCATGACGGCTGCCCAAAACAGCTGCCTGGTGCTGAGTGTACAGGCCCTCCTTTGCAAGGGGGGGGGAGAGGGGACAGCAGCCCGGCTCATCTTTCGGTTCCACCATGAACTGCTTGGGGGGGGGGGCACAAATAGGCACAAGGCTTCTCACAGTACCACCCCCTCCAACTGGTAATACCACAGCCCCAGTAGCGATCACACAGAAAGTATCATACACAAAGCTCAAAAGAACTGTGTACCAGGATGCTAAATGCACAATTCACTACAACTTAATATACAAAACACAATAACTACATAGACAGTATATACTGAGTAAGAAGGAAACTTGTGAAAACTACTAAGGATCAATAGAGCAATCCAACAGGTAAGCATATATTAACAGGTGAGTATCCAATACAATCCCAATTCCAATATGCGAATTTACTGAGACCCAATAGGTCCACAAAAGCAACGTGTCTAAGTTGAATCAGGTAAGTCCAGATGAAAAGATGACGAAGACTCCGGATAGTAGGACTTCGTTTCAATCAATCTTCCTCAGTTGAGGCTGACAAGAACCTTCTGTCTAGACTCATCAAACTTTCACAGTTAACAACAGCCACAGCTTTCCACAACATTTAATAGGGCAAGCGGTCAGCACCTGTAGGGGAAACCTTCATAACCTCAACTGAGGAAGATTGCTTGCAACAAAGTCCTATTATCCGGAGTCTTCGTCATCTTTTCATCTGGACTTACCTGATTCAACTTAGACACGTTGCTTTTGTGGACCTATTGGGTCTCAGTAAATTTTTTGTATATTATGTTGTATATTATGTATATTATGTTGTATATTATGTTGTATATTATGTTTTGTATATTATGTTGTAGTAAATTGTGCATTTAGTGCCCTGGTACACAGTTCTTTTGAGCTTTGTGTATGATACCACCTTACTGGATTGCTCTTACCAAGTGTCTTATTCAAATACTGGTACCAACACAGTCAAAGACCAGAAAAAATAACAAAAACTGTGAACCAACAATATTTAACAAAATAGAAATTTATATGCAAAATAAAGAATGAAGAAACAAACCATGTATCTAATGGTAATTTCTATGACAGCAAGGACATCATAAACATACATTCACAGTTGTGTAAATAACTAACAAAGGAATAGTGCAAGAGGGAATATTCCACACATTTTCTATATCAGTCTACATCAAAAAATGTGTGGAATGTTCCCTCATGAATTTTGATACAGGTATGGGATTAATAATTGGGATTTTACTCTTTATTGTTTTTAAGTTTTGGTGTCATGGAAAATATTATGACCTTTTTATAGAACAGATTGTAATGTTGCTTCTCCTTTGGAAAAGCTTCAGCACGAAATGAGACAGCCTTTAGCTAGCATGCTCATCAGAAAACCTTCAAGATCTTCTCATTTGGAACCACCCTTCTGGAGCAACAATCTGTACATTTATTGGAATTTTTGCACTATTCCTTTGTTAGTTATCTACACAACTGTGAATGTATGTTTTATTACGTCCCCCTCACTATCACAGGCATTACCATTAGACATATGGTTTGTTTCTTCATTCTTTATTCAGCATATAAACTTCTATTTGGTTAAATATGGTTGGTACACAGTTTTTTGTTGTTTTTTCTTACCAAGTGTCTGGCATGATCAACAAAAATATTACATAAATAATTATTCTGGTACATTTACGTGAAGTAAAGGGGCAAAGGTCAGAGGCATCCCCCCCAGCTGTTGAGTTGCCTGGACATCCTGCCCGGACAGGCATACACCTGTTTGTAAGAAACAGCCAACACAGGTTAAACTGGAGACCAGTCCCGGGATGACTGTGGAGCTTCCATCACAGATTTCAGCTCTCCCTGCGTTGAATGCAACATGAGAATGACTCATTGGATGCAAACGGCAAAATCAAGGGCCCACTGTTAACACATTGTACGTGCGTTCACTGCAACTTGTGAACATGGCTTCCCTGTGAACGTGGGGGGGTGGGGGGGGTGGGGAAGAGGGTGACAACAGCAGGCCAGGAAGTCTGGTGGAGGAATATCTGGGTAGGCAGAGCAAGTTTAATTGGATTACATTCATCCTGCTTCCTGGCTTTCTGAACCAATCTAATGGCGCGTCACATAAAGTTCAACAGTTGAATTGTGTGGAGCTGAGCCTGTTAATCATTTCCAGAGGTCCAAAATGAGTCCAGGGCTGTTTTCATGGCAGCCTGAAGCATTGGTGGCCTGCCGGCAAGGCCTTAACAACGCTCAACCGACTGGGGACAGGGGTCGGGGGAGGGGAAGGAAAGGAAAGGAAAGCCGCCCCACTGACCCGCCTGATGACTCCAGGCAGGGCCTGTCCCTGGGAGAGCGGTGTCGGTTTCCCACACAGTCTGCCCCTTGCCTTTATGACTCCAGTTCCCATGTGCCACAATGACTGCAGAGGGGACTCGCTGGCTTGCTGCTCTCACTTGGCAAAGGGGCTGGTCCTTTCCCACTGCTCCCGGGGACTGCAGAAGGACACAGATCTCTGTATTTAAACATGCCGAACAGACCAGAAACAAGAAATGCACCACTTTACCGCCTCCCCATGCTCCCCTGAGAACTATGCTCAGTGATGCAGGAGAATTTGCGCTGGTTCTCTCTACCCTTTCGCAGAGGCTGACTTGTTTTCTCTTTGCTGCTTGGCCTTCCTGCCCGCCACCCCTGGCAACTGCCATAACCCCGTCAACTGCAAAGCCAGAAAGCAGAGAAGTGGTTTTACGCTCCAAGCGTCGAAGCAGGAGGGAATGAGCTGCAGGCCTCGCCAGCCACCTTATGCTGGTGACTACAGAGCACACGGACGCACAGAAGCTGCCTTCTACCGAACCAGGCCATCACGCCACCAAGGCCAGGATTCCCTACTCAGATCGGCAGCCGCTCTCCGGGGTCTCAGGCAGAAGCCTTTCACATCGCCCACTACTCTGTCATTTTAGCTGGAGATGCTGAGGACTGAATCTGGGACCTTCTGCAACTGGCAGCTCCTCGGATGACCCTCAAAGTGGAGTTTGAAAAATTTGGCCGAACCTCAGGAAAAAGACAATGGGAAGAGTCATTACTAGGGTTGCCAAGTACCTTCCTCCTGGCGGCAGGGGGAAATGGGGGGTGTTCCAGGGGTGGGCAGGGACGCCAGCAACATGGTGTCATCACTTTCAGAAGTCGGTGACATCACAGTGACACTCTACTTTTTGGGCAAAACTCTATGGTAAAAAATGGCTACAAACCATAGAGTTTTGCCCAAAAAGTAGAGTGTCGCCCCCAACATCGCTGATGTGATGACATCACTTCTGGAATGTCTGTTGGGGGGGGGCGGTCAGCAGGCAAGAGCCTGCTAAACTAGGGGATCCCTTGCCCTCACCTGGGGACTAGCAAGTCAGTTGGGACTGCCCTTTTCACACAGAGGCGGCGTGGTCTTGGGAATCAGCAGAGCTGGATGGCAAAGTGCATTCCATAAGAACTGGAGAATCCCTACAGCTAAGAAGCAGAAGGCAGAGTTCCTCCTCCCAAGCTGGTCAAGCAGCCAGTCCCTCCTCTGAAGAGGGCAGCAGCTCTCACACCCTGGACTGGGAGCCCCACTGAGAACATAAGAGAAGCCAATGTCGGGTCAGGCCAGTGGCCCATCCAGTCCAACACTCTGTGTCACACAATGGCCAGAAACACCAGGTGCCCTCAGGAGGTCCAGCAGTAGGGACAGGACACTAGAAGCCCTCCCACTCTTGCCCCCCCTCAAGCACCAAGAATACAGAGCATCACCTGCCCCAGACTGAGAGTTCTTATCTGTACTTTGTGGCTAATAGCCACTGATGGACCTCTGCTCCATATGTTTATTTAATTCCCTCTTGAAGCCATCCGTGCTTGTAGCCGCCACCACCTCCTGTGGCAGTGAATTCCACGTGTTAATCACTCTTTGGACTTCCTTTTCTCCGTTCTAACCTGACTGCTCAACAATTTCATCGAGTGCCCACAAGTTCTTGTATTGTGGGAAAGGGAGAAAGGGACTTCTTTCTCGACCTGCTCTATCCCATGCATAATCTTATAAACCTTGATCATGTCACCCCTCCAAAGGGGACCCGGCTGCTCTGAAAGGGGGCTTTCCTGGGACTGCCCCGAAGAATGTCTAGCCTTTAGGTTGGAGCCCTAGTAAAGTAAGGGGGAGCCGAAAGTCAAACCCTTTCCTGAAGGCGGTGCCGGGGGGGGGGGGCGCTACGAGGTGCTGCGCAGCTGCCGTATCCAGGGCCCCAGGAATCCCTGAACTGGGCATCAGGGAAGTGGGAGCCAGCAACCTGGGAGTCCAACAGGTGCAGAAGGATGACAGGAGGGCAGTGGGTCGGGGACAAAGCCCCCCCCCCCGGGCACCGTTTCCTC
Source organism: Lepidodactylus listeri (assembly GCA_029233225.1). Taxonomy (NCBI): domain Eukaryota; kingdom Metazoa; phylum Chordata; class Lepidosauria; order Squamata; family Gekkonidae; genus Lepidodactylus; species Lepidodactylus listeri. The sequence continues at coordinate 2,874,085 of JARCFY010000021.1, read as the reverse complement.
TCTGACTTCATTCCTGTGAGCACGGGGCCAGGCCCACCCCCACAAAAGTTAGAGGGTCAACCTTGTCCTGAGGTCTGGAGAATAAAAGATGGTGGCCCGGGGGGGGGGCTGTACAGGGAGGAGATGCCACACCCACCCCTCTAGGTGTCCTTTGGGTTTGCCTCCAGGGGGAAGGAAGTGGGCGTCACAGAAACTGCAGGACTGCAGGGGTAATTGGAAGGTGGACACTGGGAGTCCCTTTCCCTTCCCCACGACAGACACGACAGGGGACAGCAGCGGTGTTCAGGTGCCAGGAGTCCAAGAAGAACCACAGAAGTCCCAGAGTTCTGGTTCCGCACAGCTTTGCCCGGGGGGGCCATTAAACTCCGACAGCTTTGTGCCCAGAGCGGGTGAACTCCGTTTTGTCCAGGGAGCTTTGTGTCCTGGCCGCGGGAGAAGGAGTTAGGCCTTCACTTCTTTCAAATCGAGTCCAGGCCCTGACGCCAGCTGCTGGGATGGACCGAGAAGCCACCTGATGCCTTCCCGTCTTTCACTTTCACCCCAAGAGCTCTGAAAGGGCTCCCGAGCAATGCCTAGCGGAGGTGCTTGCCAAGCAGTTTATGCCCCTATAAGGCAGATGGTCAGATGCCATTTAAAAGCATCGGGGCTCTGCAATGCCTCCAGGACGCTGGCGATCAGCCACACCGATCCTGTCCTGGATCACACCGTGAGCGGGGGGGGGGGGGGAGCTCCTGGTTACCCACCCTCCTGCAACACCAGACAAGGCGGTCGGTCCTCAAGGGATGCCTGCCCGGAAGCAGTTTCCACTGGCACCCCCCACCCCCTATGGTGGCCAGCAGAAGGCAAACAAGGCATTCACCCCCAGCCACACACACCAGGGCAGGAGAACGCCACCTTCTTCCCACCAGACTAACAGAGCCGTTCAAAGGGGCCACAAGCTGCACGCTTTTCAATTAGCCCCTCCAGGCTGGGGGGGGGGGGGGGGACAGTGCTTCTAAAGAAAAAGCCACGTGCTCCTTGAGGAGGTATGGGAGTGAGTACCCCACCAGGAAAATTTGCATGAACAAATTGTGCAGGCGCGCGTGGGGTGGGGGTGGGGTGTGTCTGCTTCCTGCTCCACAAGAGGACAACCCAGCAGCAGGTACCCTGCATTTGGGGCAGCCGAGGACCTCTCCGTGGGCCAATCGCAAGGCATCTCAAAGGCCAGGGAACGGGGCGCCCCCCCCCCACCGCACTCCTGCATCCTTCAAAGTATTTCCACATGTCCCCACATTCCTTTGCCTGCGGGGACGGCAAGAGACACAACGGCCCCACCAACACTTTGATCTGCAGGCTGAAGTTCTCCAGCGCCGAGAGCTAATTCGGAAAACTGAAATCGAGTGTCGCAGGGGCAAACCCGAACCACATGTGAGGAGGGGCCGATAACAATTCACAGGGGAGAAGTCACCAGGAGTCTGTGTTCAGTGCAAAGCAAAGATTTGGGGGGGGGGGGGGGTGGCCAAAAGAAACCGGAGGCAAGTTGCACTGGGCATCACACCTCTACACAATCCAAAAGCAGTGTGACAGGACAAGCATGGCCCTCTCAGGAATAACCACCGCAGCCAGGGAAAGTGTTGTGGCTTTATACTAACAACCCCCCCCCAAAAAAAAAACCATTCTACAACAGAAGCACTGAGCAACCAATGGCATTTCTGCAACACCACAAAGAACTGGAGTGGCAAAAACAGCCACACAGCAATCTGGGCTAGAGTATGTGCAGCAGTGTTCCCTCTAAGCTGAGTCAGTGTGAGCTAGGCTCACAGTTTTCTAGCCTCCGGCTCACACATTTTTGTCTTCGCTCAGGAAGGGTGGCTCCAGAGCAAACCAATTTATGCAGTAGCCAAATTGCTCGCTCACTACCCTTTAATGCCAGTAGCTCACAAAGTGGAATTTTGGCTCACAGGACTCCACTGCTTAGAGGGAGCATTAATGTGCAGTAGTTCAAACTGACAGCTCAACTCCCCCCCTCCCCCCCCAGAACAGCAGAGCACTCACTGCCCCTCCCCCTACACAAACAAATCCGGGGGAGCCTTTATCAAACAGGCAGGTGTTGGAAGTATCCCTGCCAGCATCTGGATCAATGCCGAAGTGGCAAGACAGCCTGGCCCCTGAGGAACGGCCGGGTGTCCAGCCAGCCGTACAAGACCTGTAAGCATGAGTCAACGCCAGGCCACACCAAGTCACCCCCAACCCTGCAGCACATTTCACTTCAACAGTATAACAGAGACAGACCTGCCCTCGCCCGGGGCCTGAAGAAGGGCTTGCCATTTAAGACCAATTTTTAAGCACTTCCCTCTAGCAAATACTTTTTAAAAGATTCACACTGTACTATGAAACTTTTCTCCCTCTCCCAGAATACGAGAGCTTCAGGGCACACAGCCAAGCCAATGGGCAGAAGATTCAGGACAGACAGCTTTATATGGCCAGGGTCTGACATACCTGAGGGACCACCTTTCCCCATATATACCCCAGAGAGCACTACGGTCAGAGTTTCAAAACTGTTTGACCCTCCCAGGTCCTAAGGATGCCAGGCTCACTGCTACCAGGGCCAGGGCCTTTTCAGTGGCAGCTCCATACTGGTGGAATGAGCTCCCAGAAGAGATCGGGGCCCTGCAGGACCTCTTTCACCTCCGCAAGGCCCGCAAGACGGAGCTCTTCCAGCAGGCTTTCACTGTTACCACCAATAAATCTATTATAGATCCTGGCTCATGGCCCAGATGGCCGGCTGTGTCGCAGGATGATCTAGGACGAACATCGAGCAAATGATTGTCAGCTCTTGTATGCACCACCTAGTACGCCTTCTGTGCAACTAGTGAATCATCAACAGCTTATTATTATTATTGTAACTGAATTGGTTTTAAATGATTTTATCTGGATTTTAATTATTATGTATTATGTACTATGTATCAATGAATGTAAGCTGCCCTGAGCCTGCTTTACAGAGCGGCCGGGGTATAAATTAGATAAATAAAATAAAAAATAAGGAAATACTTCTTTACACAGTGAGTGAAAAAAATGTGCAATTTGCCGCCAAAGGATGTAGTGATGGCCACAAGCGCAGACAGCTTTAAAGAAGAAGATAAGAGATTGGATTTATACCCCTCCCTTCACAACCTAAGGGAGTCTCAGAGTGGTTTACAAACTCCTTTCCCTTCCCCTCCCCACAACAGACACCCTGTGAGGTAGGTGGGGCTGAGAGAGCTCTGAGAGAACTGCTCTTTCAGGAACAGCTCTGACAGAACTATGGCTTGCCCAAGGTCATCCAGCAGATGCAAGTGGAGGAGTGGGGAATCAAACCCGGTTCTCCCAGATTAGAGTCCGCACACTTAACTACTACACCAAACTGGCTCTCAGGGGGGTTAGATTAATGGAAAACAGGACTACTCTACCAGGAGACTAGGCTACTAGTCATGGTGAAGAAAGGGAGCCTCCACATTCAGAGGCTGTCAACCTCTGAATGCCTGTGCCAGGAGGCAACATCAGGGGGAGGCCTTGGCCTCTGTGCCCTGGGAACTGAATCCAATCTCTTTTTTGGAAACAGTCTCTCTCTAGACCTTTGACTGTCCGCTGTGTGCCAACAAACGAGATGGCAGAGGAATCCTTGTGTGTACGGCTCAGTTAAGATCAGAAAACTTCCCAGAAAACCCGGGACCCTGAGATAACCAGAAGCCTGCGTGGAAAAGGCCTTTCTTCACATCTGCTCAGGGAAATCGAAACCAGGCATCTTGATCGACAGTCCCCCAGAGACCAGGCAAGCATCTGGCTAGAGGGAGAAAATTTCCTGTTTTAGCTGCTGGGGAGGGGTAGTTTTGGGGGGTTTTTTTGCAAGCGCCGCCCTTCCCCGAAACTACCAGCGCAAGGCAGGACTGTCTCTGTCTGGAGGAATAATGATAGGAATAAAGGGATATACACACGGTGAGAGGCAGATTGGGAACTCCACGTACCCCGATGATGGCATTCAGCTCGGTCATGGTGACCTGTTTCGCACGCTCAACAGCCTGAGCCACTTGCTGTTGGTGCTGTGGAAATGCAAAAAGAGAGAGGGGAAAAAAAGACTTAAACCTTCCTCGTTCCAAGGACAGGCCAACATCAGAAGGACGGTCTGCCAGTTCTGATCTCCAGGTTTCTGCCCCGGTGGAATTCCAGGAACCCTAACCCTGGGCCCACACACACACACACCCACACCCCCCCCCCCCCGAGAAATGTTCACAGTGACTTCTCAGCACACACCCAGAACCACAATTCCCAAAGACCCGGCAGGGAAGCCAAGATAATTAAGCCAATTTGTGGCATCGACATATCCTTGGGGACACATCAAAGAAAAAGGGGAATCGATGCGCTCGATAGGTCAGCAGATACAACATCTTCAGAACTGGCTTGCCCCTCGCAAGGTATCTTCTCTGTGCAGAAAATGGAGCTCTCGCGAGGGAAACCTGGGCGCCCACCAATTGTGCCTGGGTATCACTGTCAATGATTATTTCTGCTAGCCAGCTGCAACGGCCAGGCCTCACTGCAATATTACCCATGACTGTGAGACAATTCCTAGGCTAGCCGGGCCTCACCCTGTCTTGACAGAAAACATTTCAGCTTAGTCATTTGACTTGCTATCTTCAGGCTTATCTGAATTCACACACACATAACATGATTTTTTACTTTTAAGCTGTGATAAATTATGTATCTTTGACCGGTCTGTCCTTCCAAATTCTTTGTCAACAGATATACCGTATTTATTTATTTATTGTAATGGCAGAGTGACAGACAGGAAACGTATAATAGAACATAAAACATGGGACCATGTTGATACAACGGGTGTGCAGACCGATTGGGCATTCCCCCTAAACACCAGTATCTGAATTTTCAGTCCACTCCATCGCAGCTGGGGAGAGTTGAAAGAGCTCTGTTTCCCAAGGAAGCTCAAGTACTGCACGACAAGCACATTTACTGGTGATGGGACTTTCTCTGGCAAAGAAATCTGAACTAGTCCACAACTGTAAAGGTGAGGCTCTGTTTATTTATCCTGTATTTAACCTTATTATAAATGCTACGTTTTTTGTTTTTAACAGGCCAGTATGTTGCCTGATTCAAATTCCTGCCCAAAAGTATTACAGGCAGTGAAGAAGTCGGACAAGTCTTCCCAAGGACCAGGAATTCTGCGGCACCTCCAGGACTGAAACGTTCAAGGGGGGGACAGAGTTTACAAAGTACAATCTCCTCTCTCCAGACTTTTTTTGGGGGGGGGGGGGGGCAAATAGCTCAGCTGGTTCCGGAGGAGTTCAGGCGCCGGCACATCTCCAGAGGAAAGGCTCTCTGGGGCCCCCTGGCCCACTGGTGTTCAGAGCGGAAGCTTCATACATTCAAGGATGCAATCCTGCAGGCAGTTAACTTGGGAATAAGCCCCCCCCCCCACACACACACACAACCTGCAGGGGCTTACTTCTGGGTGACTCTGCACAGGGTCAGACTGAAACGGTCTGGCTGCTGGGTTTGGAAAAGCTTCTTCATACGAAATCTGATTTCAGTTTGTTTGTTTTTTTAAAGAAAGAGGGACCTCCAGGGTCTTCTAGTCCAACCTCCTGCACAATGCAGGAAATTCACAAATATTCCTGCACACAAACATCCAGTGACCGCTGCTCCATGCCCAGAAAATGGCCAAAAACCCCCTCCAGGATTCCCGGCCAAACTGGCCTGGAGAAAAATGGCTTCCTGACCCCAAAGTGGTGATCAGCGTTTCCCTGGGCATGTGAGAAAGGGCCACGAGAACTGAGCACTGAGGCAACCCTTCCTGCCCTCCCTCTCGTGATCGGCCTCAGTTCACAAGATCAGCACTGCGGTCAGACGGCCACCCAGCCACCTACTTGCAAAGTATCACAAAAGAAGGGCTAAAAAAAGGCAAAACCACCAAGAGGAAGGGCTTCCTCAGGAGTGGTGATCTGGTGAGCGCTTCCATGGTGGACAGGGGGACACCGATGCACCAAAATCACCAAACAGCAGCCAGAGCCAGATCCCAAAAAGAAGCACATGAACAAGCTGGGGAGTCATTTTAAAATCCCATGCAAAGCCTCCCCTGACCCTGACAACCGCAGCGTGGATCTAACGGAAGCAAGCCTGGCAGGCACGGAAGAACAGAAGAAGAGATCGGATTTATACCCCACCCTTCACTAGCCAAAGAAGGCTCAGAGTGGTTTACAAACTCCTGTCCCTTCCTTTCCCTCCCCACCACAGACGCCCTGGGAGGTAGGCGGGGCTGAGAGAGCTCTTTCGAGGACTGCTCCTAAGAGAACAGCTCTGAGAGAACTTGTGACTGACCCAGAGTCAAACCAGCAGAGGCATGTGGAGGAGTGGGGACTCAAACCGGTTCTCCCAGACTAGAGTCTGTGCTCCTAACCACCACAGCAAACTGGCTCTCACTAGCAAGAAGCAAGATGCCCAAGCCAACGCCTAACAGGACAGCCACCTCCAAACCCTCCAGAGCTCTCCAAGAGCAACCAGGCACTCTCCAGCACACACACACACACACACACACACACCCCCGCTCTGCACTCGGACACATGAAGCTGCCTCAGGCTGAACCGGAGCACCATCTTGCCCCTAAAAACTCCACCTTGGTAGCTGGCTGAAGTCAGCCAGCCCTCAGTCCCTCGGCTTTAAACGAGGGGTTTGCTTAAAGGGGGGAAGCCCAAACAAGGTCTTGAAGAGGGAGGGGAGCGGAGTCGGCTAGAGAACCAGCTCTTTCCGGGCAGTTTCCAGAAGACAGCCGTGTTGGTCTGCAGCACAACAGCTGGATTCAAGTCCAGGAGCACCAGGGAGACCCACAGGATTTCTTGGGGGGGGGGGGGATGGGTATGAGCTTTTAAGAGTCAAAGCTCCCTTTGCCAAAGAGGGACCTCCATTCCTACTTGCAGCTGGCCATTTCCAAACTGCCTTTGTATTCCGTTTTAGTAACTGGTTGCTAATGAAGATGGGGGGGCCACGTTAGTCCGTCAGCTGCAGGAGAAAAGAGCCAGAGTCCAGGAGCACCTTCAAGACTAACACAATTTGTGGCAGGGCAGGAGCTTTCAGGAGTCACTGCTCACTTCTTCAATTCTGGTTGCTAATGGAGTTTTTCTGTCATTAGTGCCCGTTCTAGTAACTGGCTGCTGGTGGAATTTATTTACCTGTTTATACAAACCCGCTTGCGTCGGGGCAGCAAACTGTGGTTGAGCTGCTTTGGAGAGAAACTGCTTTCTCTGTTTTCCATCCCTTCGTTCTGCTTCTGAATCGCTGGGGTGTGCTGTTTAAAATGTCCACAGCACTTCCCACAGTGCCACTTTCCTCTCTGCCCTTTTTTGCCACGTGATCTTTCGCAGACATTTTAAATTCTAAGTTGAGTGCTATAGCGCTAAACCAATGTAACACTTCAGTGCTATAACAGCACCACTGAGTAAATGGAATCAAGGCATCTCAACGGTGCCGCTATAGCACTGAAGAGCTATATTGGGTTTGGCGGTATAGCGCTCAAAATAGAACACTCAGAAACCCCCCCACAAACTCCCAGGAAGATTGTACAGCAAAAAAGGGTGGAGGAGAACAGCGGCACTGTTTGAAATGACCACAGCACTTCAGAGACAGCTCATTAATGGAGGGGAATTTGCTGCATGAAACCCCTGACCCTGTATCACTGTATCTGAAATCGGGCCAACAACTAACAACATCTGGTTTAGAACAGAAAGGTGAAAATCTTCACTGACTCTTGAAAGCTCAATCCCCCCCCCCCCCAAAAAAAAATCTTGTTGGTCCCTCAGGTGCTACAGGACTTGAATCAAGGTGCTCTTTGCAGGTAAGCCCCCTCCGGGGCTCCGGGGAAGGTGCCATCTCTTGAAATTCCATGTGCCTCAAAAGCCAACCGAACTGGGCTTCTCCTGGCGCCTGGATGAGCACCCCCAGCGGCACTCCTCCCTGAGCAGACACCGAGAGCCCTGGCACCCCGCCACGCCCAGCTCTCCCTTCCCCCACCACCAACGGCCCACACGACAGCCAAGCGGACTCTTACCTCTTGCGAGAGGAAAGGCATAATCTGGGCGAGGATGGTGTTCAGCCTCTTCGCGATCTCTGTCTGGAAGGGAGAGGAGAGGGGCCGTTTAAGCATCACTGCAGGCAGCCCAATGGAGAAGATGCCCGGAAGGCAGAACAGACGGCTCATTTATTTTATTATTTTAGTTTATTAAAATTATGTATCGCCCACCCTACAGAGCAGGCTCTGGGCGATTTACAACACTATGAACAGTTAAAAATACAGTTGATATATGTAATTAAAATCACAAATAATAAACACGAAATTAGAACCAACCAGAACAGCAACAGTCCCCCATTGCTGGCCACACTGCTATCCCCCACAGCAGGGCAGGGCACGTGGGGGCCCACGGGGGGGGAGACAGAGAGAAAGGGTGCCAGTCTCACCCTCCTGTTGCTGCCCTCAACCAAAAGCCTGGCGGAACATCTCTGCCTTACAGGTCCTGTGGAAATGCATCAGAACCCGCAGGGCCCTGATGTTATTCGGCAGAGAGTTTGACCAGGTTGGGGCCAGGACCAATCAGGCCCTGGCCCTAGTCGAAAACAGCTGGACTTCCCTTTCTTACTAAAAGGCATGGCAAAGGCTGCAACCCAGAGCCAAAGGACGAGGACTGAGACAGTTGCTTCCCCCCCCCCCCCCACCTTAAGCAAGGTGCCTAAAGGAGACAAGGAAAGGTGGGATCAAAACGTGATCAGGAAAAGCAGCAAAGTCTCCAAGGGCATTCCAGGCATATGTGATGATCGCATCAGGACACAGTTCAACCCAAACTGGAATGGTCATGGAGCTATTCTACGCATTCAGGAGAGGGAAGGGTGGCCATGCCCATCCCAAGAGAAAACGAATGCAACCAGAGGAGACAGAACGACCTCATGGAGGCAGAGCGCAAGTCCCGGCATCTCCCGTTCCTTTTCTTAAAAAACCCACAGGGCGCAGGCACCGGCGGAACCTCTCAAAGTCCAGAGGGCTGCTTCATGCCAGAGTGCCGGGCAACCGGAGGCTCTCGCATCAACAAGCAATGCTCCACGTTCGGCTGTTCTGGACCTTCACACAACGGCACGAGAACCTCTACTTTGTTTTCCAAAAGAAAACCATGGCCGATACCGAGACTGGAAACCCATGGCCGATACCTAGTGAATTCCCCAGAGCCACAATATCCGCTGCTCAGGGCCTCGAGGCCCTGGAGGCTCATGCACAGCTCCTGATGCAAAATATACAACTGGGCACAGCTCACCTGGGACACAACCTGCATTGTCATCAAGCGGAACACGCCAGCCTCAGAGAGTTCCTGTTGGAGGGGTCAACAGACCGCCTGTCCCTGGTCAGGGCAGCTGTTAAAACACTGGGCACTCCAACCTAAACAAGTTCCGGTCCTCAGGGAAGAGGGCCAGAAACCAGAGGAACAATGGAGGACGGCTGAAACCACACACTGGAACGGGATCAAACGCTCCCAAGTTGCACTTCTGAAATGCAACAAGGAAACCGGTTCTCAAGAAAGCAAAGCGCCCCCCTCCCACCCATCCGTCACGAAGCATTTCCACATGTTTGGCCACTCTGGCAGGCGTTTGCATTCCCAACAACAAACTGGAGAAAATGCTCCTCAGTGCCACCGAACCAGGTTTGGATGGGAAAAGAAACCGGGGGCACCAATCACATGCCAACCACAGCTCCTGCCTCCGGGATCTGAGAGTTACGTAGAAGCCGCATCTTCCCTCCCACAGAACAACAGGACTGGCTGCAGAAAACCTGGCGCAGGACTGCAGCACCCAACTATGAAGCGTGACTTCTTTTGACTATGGGGCGAGAGCTGCTGACCCACACTCAGATCCAGTTCAAAGATGGCCCCATCTGGCCAAAAGAACATAAGAGAAGCCAATGTCAGATCAAGCCAATGGCCCATCCAGTCCAACACTCTGGGTCACACAGGGGCCAAAAACACCAGGTGCCCTCAGGTGGTCCAGCAGTGGGGGCAGGACACTAACCCCCCGACACACACACACACACACACACACACACACAAGCACCAAGAATACAGAGCATCACTTGCCCCAGACGGATAGTTCCTATCTATACTTCGTGGCTAATAGCCACAGATGGACCTCTGCTCCATATGTTTATCTAATTCCCCCTTGAAGCCGTCCATGCTTGTAGCCGCCACCACCTTCTGTGGCAGTGAATTCCACATGTTTATCACTCTTTGGGTGAAGAAGGACTTCCTTTTATCTGTTCTAACCTGACTGCTCAGCAATTTCATGGAGTGCCCATGAGTTCTTGTATTGTGGGAAAGGGAGAAAAGTACTTCTTTCTCGACCTGCTCTATCCCATGCATAATCGTGTAAACCTCGATCGTGTCACCCCTCAGTCACCGTTTCTCCAAGCTAAAGAGCCCCAAGCGCTTTAACCTTTCTTCATAGGGAAAGTGTTCCAACCCTTTTATCATTCCAGTTGCCCTTTTCTGCACTTTTTCCAAAGATATAATATCCTTTTTGAGGTGTGGTGACCAAAACTGTACACAGTACTCCGAATGAGGTTGCACCATTGATTTATACAGGGGCATTATGACACTGGCTGATTTGTTTTCAATTCCCTTCCTAATAACCCCCAGCATAGCGTTGGCCTTTTTCATTGCAGTCGCACACTCTCTCAACATTTTCATTGAGCTATCTACTACGACTCCAAGATCTCTCTCTTGGTCAGTCTCTGCCAGTTCTGACCCCATCAACGTATATTTATAGTTAGGATTTTTGGTTCCACTGCGCATCACTTTGCACTTGACCACACTGAACCCCATTTGCCACATTGATGCCCACTCGCCCATCCTCAACAGACCCCTTTGGAGTGCCTCACAATCCTCCCTGTTTCTCACCACCCTGAACAACTTCGTGTCATCTGCAAATTTAGCCACTTCACTGCTTACTCCCAACTCCAAATCATTAATAAACAAGTTAAAAAGCATCAGACCAAGTACTGATCCCTGCAGTACCCCACTGCTTACCACCCTCTACTGAGAAAATGTAGAGAAGTAAAAATGCAAAAGGCAAATAAAGGTAAAGGTTTCCCTTGCTCAGAAGCCAGTCAAATTTGACTCTAGGAGGGTGGTGTTCATCTCCGTTTCCAAGCTGAAGAGTTAGCGCTGTCCTAAGACTTCTTCTGTGGTCATGTGGCTGGCATGACTAGACACTGAGGCACATGGAATGCTGTTACCTTCCCACCGAAGTGGTACCTATTTCTCTACTTGCAATTTCTTGCTTTCGAACTGCTAGGCTGGCAGGAGCTGGGGCCAGAGACGGGAGCTCACTCTGTCACGGGGCACTCGGGTATCGAACTGCCGAGCTACTGACCTTCTGGTCTGCAGCTCAGCAGCGTTTTAACCTATGAGCCACCGTGGCCCCCTAAAAGGCAAATACACAACATCAAAACTCACAACTAAAGATTACAATGGGAAGCCACAGTGACCCAGGTGACCCAGACACATGCCCCCCTCCCTGGAAGCCCGAGCCCCAAACAGCCCTTTGTTTCTGACCACGGATTTCAGAAGCCACGTGAAGCAGCCTGGAGAGCAAACGCTGCATGGCGAAGAAGAAAAACTAAAGCAACACAACAGCTCAAAGACACACAAACAACAAAGGGCAGTGAGGGTGGGGTCTTTTTTCTGTTGGAACAACAGCTGACTCAGCAACCCATGTAGAAACCATTTGTTCATATCTACAAATCTGGCGAATTTAAAAAAACATCCAGAAATCTCCTTTTTTCCTCCTGGTTAAGCTTTAACAAAGGTCTGGCTGTCTCGCTGGGAAGAGGACGAGAGGGAGGCCCCTCCGGCCCCCTCAAAGGAGCATCGCCCCCATTCATCAGGCAAGAGCCCCCCCCAGCACCAACCACCCTCAATTCACTCCGGTTTCCACGGCAACCCAACCACCTAATCCACATTAGAACAATATGCAAATTGCTCTTTAGCCAGACGGCAGCGGGCTGTAAAATCATATTACCCAGGGCTGTCTGTAGGCCGCCAATCAGATTGGCTCTGCAAATTAACACTGGATCAAAAAACCCGCAGGAAGATGAGGAAGCGAGGAGAGGACGCAGGAGAGAGGAGGGAGAGCAGGCCGGGAGCCCAGCCCAGGATCCCTTCCACGGAGCTGCCTGCCAGAGACTAGCTCACAAGTGGCATAAGAATGGCAGAAGGACCCTGGGAGGAGAGAGACCAGGGAGGGTCCATCCAGTCCAGCCTCCCGTGTCACCCAGGGGCCAGCCAGTTCCTCTGGAGGGCCAACAACAGGCCACAGAGGCCGAGGCCTTCCCCTGAGAGGAACCTCAGAAGAGCCCTGCTGGATCAGACCAGTGAGGGTCCCTCTAGTCCAGCATCCTGTCTCACCCAGGGGCCAGCCAGTTCCTCTGGAGGGCCAGCAAAAGGGCAGAGAGGCCGAGGCCTTCCCCCGAGAAGAACATCGGAAGAGCCCTGCTGGGTCAGTCCAGCATCCTGTCTCACACAGGGGCCACCCAGTTCCTCTGGAGGTCCAACAACAGGCCACAGAGGCCGAGGCCTTCCCCTGAGAGGAACCTCAGAAGAGCCCTGCTGGATCAGACCAGTGAGGGTCCCTCTAGTCCAGCATCCTGTCTCACACAGGGGCCAGCCAGTTCCCCTGGAGGGCCAGCAACAGGGCAGAGAGGCCGAGGCCTTCCCCTGAGAAGAACATCGGAACAGCCCTGCTGGATCAGACCAGTGATCTGCCTGAGAGCCGCCCGCCACGTACCAGCCAAGGCCACAGTGGAGCTGCTCAGTAACATTCAGAGGCGGGCGGTTTGTGTTGGGAAACAGGGAGAATCCATTGCTGAAGAAGAGCGAGATTCGAGGCTGGTAGCTCCATAAAGACCAGCAAGGGTAAAGGTAAAGGTTTCCCTTGCTTGGAGGTAAAGGTTTCCCTTGCTCGAAAGCCAGTCAAATCCAACTTTAGGGGGCGTTGCTTAACTCTTGTTTCCAAGCTGAAGAGCCAGCACTTTCTGAAGACTTTTCCGTGGTCATGTGGCTGACATGACTAAACGCAGAGGGGCATGGAACGCTATTCCCTTTCCACTGAAGTGGTACCTTTTTATCTACTTGCCATTTCTTGCTTTCAAACTGCTAGGTTGGCAGGAGCTGGAGCCAGAGACGGGAGCTCACTCCGTCACGCAGCACTTGGGTCTCAAACTGCCAAACTACTGATCTTCCAGTCTGCAGTTCAGCATCTTAACCTCCGAGTCTAAATCCTGCTCCACACTCGCTGCCTGCTCCCCTTCCCCCCTCTTCTTCCCCTTTCACAGTCTCCGCCAATCTCGGTTGGCTCTCAGGTGCTCCTGGACTTGCACTGTTGCTCTTCTGCTGCAGATGAGCCCACCTACCCACTGGAAGCTGAAGAAGGGGGTGGATGCACAGCGTGGCTTTTAACAGCCCCCAAAGGGCCAAAGCCAGAGGAGACCTGTTTGTGTCCAGAGCTACCAGCTTTCAGGAGCACAGGGGGCACAATCCAGACAAGGGTCATAGCACAGCAGGGGTTTAAGCCTTCCCCTAACACTGTTTTCCTAAACTGAAATGGCCCTTGGGAGCCACCGTCGGCCCCACGGTTACATTTAGCCCTCCACTAAATCAACAACAGCTCCCCAGAGGCACATTCAGCTGAGAAAACTGTTGGGAAAACCTTTACTCCCCCCCTCCAATCCCCCCCGCCTCCTATTGGACTCTCAGGCCTAGGAACAGACTTTTATGTTTTTAAAAAATCATTGCTGGGGAGTTCAGACACCAAACTCCAAGCCCACGTCTGCTTTGACCCCAAGATAAAGCAAAAGGGGGGCAGGTCTTCATGAGAAATGGCCATTTTCACAGTGTCGACAGAACCATGGCACTAGAAGGCGAGGGCGCCCGAGCCCCCACTCCGTTTGCCTATAGCACCCCAGGGTGGCCTTGTTTAACCCTCAGAAGCCTCAAGTCCAGAGCCCCCCCCCCCAGAGTAAAGCGTTCCTCCACTTGCCATTTCCCACCTGCAACCCCAAATCTTCAGCTGACATCCCTGCAAATGAAATCCCACTGCCCTCCAGTGTTCCCTCTAAGCTGAGTCAGTGTGAGCTAGCTCACAGTTTTTTAGCCTCCAGCTCACACATTTTGGTCTTCCCTCAGGAAGGAGGGCTCCAGAGCCAAAAAAATTTATGCAGTAGCCAAATTGCTCGCTCACAACTTTAATGCCAGTGGCTCACAAAGTGGAATTTTTGCTCACAGGACTCCATAGCTTAGAGGAAGCATTGCCAAATCTCAAGAGGACAGAATTGCAGAAGCGTGACCCGCCACACCCAGGGACCACCAATCCCGGCATGCCGGTTTGTATGTATCTGTGTCCTCTTGAATACTTTCCCCCTCCTTTTGTCACAGGCCAAGGGGGGCAAAAAAAGCATGGAACTTTCCAGGGCTGCCACGCAAGGCAGGAGGGGAGTGCATTTGCTTCGACGTGCCCCGCCTGGTGCAGAGGGATCAACCTGATTCTGTTCCTCCAGTTTGGTGTAGTGGTTAAGAGTGCAGATTTCTAATCTGGGAGAACCGGGTTTGATTCCCCACTCCTCCATTCGCAGCTGCTGATGAGACCTTGGGCAAGTCACAAGTTCTCTCAAAGCTGTTCTCTCAAGGGCAGTTCTCTCAGAGCTCTCTCAGCCCCACCTACCTCACAGGGTGTCTGTTGTGGGGAGGGGAAGGAGTTTGTAAGCCACTCCTGAGACTCAGAGTGAAGGACGGGGTATAAATCCAATCTCCTCTTCTTCTTTGCAAGAATGCCTGTTTCTGCAGGACTCAAGGGAATTCTATACCCGACTCCTTCCAGAATTCAAGGGGAAGCGCCGCTTCTCTTGCCGCTGCTGCCGCTACACGGTCCCCTCCGCTCCAAGCCGTAAAGGGCTGGTGGAGAGAAATCAGGCCAGCTACCCAAGTGCTCCGAGCATTTGTTGAAAGCCGAATATTGTCACTACGCGCAGATGAAAATAAGGTGCTTGAGCATCGGCAGGTCCCACTCGGGGAGACGATTAGGGGCACTTCCAGCTGTCTCGCTCTCCGTCAAGGGCTCTCTCCAGCCAGACTCTCGACGGCACGTTGAAAGCTATTTGCGGCTGCAAATCGTTATTAGTGAGACTGGAGTGCGCTGCTGCCAATGAGGAGGAGACGCGGGGCGGGGGGCGCTTGTGGCCACAACCCGTTATTATGGATTTACCGACAGCGCAAGGCAAACGAGGCCAGTCCCGAAGATGAAAAAGAATTCAAGAACGCCAAGCTGGGTGATTCCAGAGATCGAGGGCATGGAAAGGCGGCAGTCTCCAAAGGGCCTGAGCCACCCCCTTCAACGCAAGCCTCTCTCGAGCGTCCTGTGTCATTGGAGGCAAAGCCAGTCTCTCTCTCGTAAATCACCCCCTCCCGACTGAAAAGGAGCTCCAGCATTTCCTCAGCAAGGAACCCTTCCAGAGTGGCCACCAAACATCTCAACCTCATCCACGGTCACTCTTCTCAGAAGCTTCACTTCATCTCCCACTGCATGCCTCCCGTCAAGGAGAAAGGCCCTTTCCCCGGGGGCCTTGGGGAGCCAGGCCTCACCACCTCCCAAATCCACGGGGCCAGAAGCACTCAAGAGACTCCCAGTCCTGCCGAACATCTTCACGCCACACTCTAGCAAAGCAGGGTACTCCAAGGGCTGTGTTGAGTCAGCCAGGTCCCTGGGGCTCAGAAGCCTCGGATTCCTGAAGATTCCAGACAAAAAAACAGTCCAGCCGGGCCAGGATCAGTGGCTGCCCAGGAGGGGGCTGAGCCCCCCGGAGGACTCCTCGCCAGGAACATACACCCCCTTGGGAAAACTCTGCAAAAGACAGGCTGCACTGATTCGCCCGCAATGCGGGCAGGCGTCTCTTTAGCGGAACCTTCTAGGACTCTGCCACGAACGCCACCGCCGCCCCCAAGACGGCTCCATCGGCTGACAGGCAGAAGACCACCACTTGAGCCTTCCAGGATTGCACGCGGGTACCGTGGGGACTAAGGTGGCACACAGAGAATGTTCACAGCACAACAAGCTGCCGGGATTTATTTGGGGGGCAATTTCAGCAAGCGGAGGAAGAAGGCGAGTGGGTGGGGAAGAAACCCCTTGCCCTGAGACATTTAAAAAGGCCCCACGTGTGAATGGCGATGGCTGTCCCGTCCAACACTCCCTCTAAGCTGTGGAGTCTAGCACAAACTCTACTTTGTCAGCTACTGGCACTGAAGTTGTGAGTGAGTGATTTGGCTACTGTGTAAATTAGTTTGCTCTGGAGCCCTCCTTCCTGAGCTACAACAAAAATGTGTGAGCCGGAGGCTAAAAAACTGTGAGCTAGCTCACACTAACTCATCTCAGAGGGAAGACTGGTCCCGCTGCCTTTTTAATTTCCTGTGGATCTGAGAGAAAGATTTCCCTTGCTCACAAGCCAGTCGAATACAACTCTAGGGATGTGGTGCTCATCTCCGTTCCCAAACCGAAGAGCCAGCGCTGTCTGAAAACGTTTCCGTGGTCATGTGGCCGGCATGACAAAACACCGAGGTGTACGGAACGCTGTTCCCGTCCCACCAAAGCGGTACCTGTCTACTTGCAATTGCTTGCTTTTGAACAGCTAGGTTGGCAGGAGCTGGGGCCAGAGACGGGAGCTCACTCCATCACGCGGCACTCGGGTCTCGAACTGCTGAACTACCAGTCTGCAGTTCAACATCTTAACCACTTGAGCCACTGCAGCCCCAACCCACCAGCTAATGGCAGGCTCTTCCATACATCCTGCTGCATGTTTAAACGACACATGTACATGCAAATGCATTTATATATATGTGCAAGTGCACATACGTTATGAACACTGAAGGCAGCAAGACAAGAGAAAGACCCAAGCGGAGATGGACGGAGTCCGTCAAGAAAGACACGGCCCTCACTTTGCAAAGCTGTTAATGACAGGACGTTTTGGAGGTTGGAAGCAATTTGATGGCACTTTACACACACGCACACACACGCCCCTACACCTTTCTGTCTCACAACTATCACCCTGGCTAGAACCTGACAAATGCCCCGTGAGCTCTCTTGCACGTGAGACTCACAAGCCCCAACACCACATCCCGAAGGAAGCAACAACCAAGCACAGATCTACTCCTCCCCACTTTGCTGAGCCGTCCTCTGTGACACAAGAGGCGACCACCTGCATTTGAGCTTCACAGTCTGGGACCCATTCTCGAAGCACGCTTAAAAGTGAAGGTGCAAATGAGCCCTTGTTTGTGAGTCCACAAGAGAGCTCTGCGTGCGCACATCGCCTTCCTCACAGGCACGTCACTTCGGCAAACATCCACAAAACAAGCCTCTGTCTACTCCTGTGTTCTGCCGGCTGGACTCTGGCCAAACTGCCCCTCCACCCAAGAGTGCTATCGGGTGCTGGGCTGGAGAACACCACAACATTTGCACAACATTCCCCGCCTCCCACACTCCTCCTTATTGTGTGCACACATGCATGCGCAACTGGCAGCCACCCTGGCCCTCTCCGGCCGGGCTCGGGGGCCGTGGACTAGCCCTCTCCGGCAGTCAAGCACAGAAACAAGCATCGTGCCACTGAAGTGCCAGGCCACGCTCCGGGATCCCCAGCCCCCTGATCCTGGGACATCATTCCAGAATTCACACCCCAGCAGCTGATGAACGCGTACTCAGATGAGCACCAGATTAAAAAAACCACCACGGTCAGTCGTGGTGGGAACTGCCACTCGAGTCTCAGCAACTTATGGTGACCCCATGGGGTTCTCAAGGCAGGAGAAATCCAGAGGTGGTTGGCCCTTGCCTGCCTCTGCATGGCAACCCTGGGCTTCCCTGGTGGTCTCCCCTCCAAGTACTGACCAGGGCCGACCCTGCTTAGCTTCTGAGATCTGATGAGATCAGGCGAGCCTGGCCCATCCAAGTCAGGGCAGAGACAGAGGTGGTTTCGCCCTTGCCTGCCTCTGTGTAGCAACCCTGGGCTTCCCTGGTGGTCTCCCCTCCAAGTGCCGACCAGGCCAAACTCTGTCTAGTTTCTGAGACACAAAGAGCTCAGGGTCCCTGGGGCCATGCAGGATGAAGGCAAGGGACACTAAAGCAGGAATGCCCCCCCCACGGGTTTAACAGAACGTCTGGAAGCCTCCACAGCTGTACAGTTCATCACACTGGCCCGACTTGTACAACAACCAGGAAGTCTAAAAACAACCTTAAAAGCAGTTCTGATCCATCAAAACCTATTCGAGCTTGCTAAGAAAACGTTCATCAAAGGGCAACTGATGTTATTCCCCGCAGCTCAGTTGAAACAGAGCAGCCTTAGTCTTCAGAACACCCCTGCAAGCTCCAAAGGGAAGAGGACAAGGTGCCACCACCTGCAGGGCCCTGCTGCAAGCAAGTGCTGCCACCACTCTGAGCTTGGGAACAGCTCTGGACTCCAGCCAGCTTAGCCTCCTAAAGCTCAAAGCCTCTACCACTGCAGGCACACACCCAGGGACCAAGTACAGAAAGAGCAGCACGGCCGGGGATCCTAAGCAGAGGAACTCAGCACTGAGTTGGTGAGCCCCACATCTCTCTGGCTGGAACCTACACAGAAGGCAGCCACAAGTGGAGGAAATATGGCAGCCATCTGACACTCTTCCAAAGCGGCATCTTCATTTGAAGTATCCTGCCACAGGCAGAAGTACACGGCAGATCCTAGGCGGCTTCAGGACAGTTAAATATTCCCAAAAATTTCAACATTTTTTAAACAAGACACCTGAATGCCAGTGTGCTACTGGCAGCCCCTGCATTTCTGAAAACCTCGACAATTCCTGATTTAGATTTGAGGCCGCCAGCACCTTAGAGATCAAGAGGATTGATTCTCAGGGGACAAGCTCTCCAGCTGACAAAGGAAGTTCTGACTCTCTCCTGGGCACGCAGCAGGGGGTCACTGGGGGGATGGAGGGGGAGGTTGCTGTGAATTTCCTGCATTGTGCAGGGGGTTGGACTAGATGACCCTGGAGGTCCCTTTTAACTATGATTCGCGAAAGCTTGGGCAAGCCATAGTTCTATCAGAGCTGTTCTCTCAGAAGCAGTCCTCAAGAGAGCTCTTTCAGCCCTGTTGTGGGGAGGGGAAGGGGAAGGAGATTGTAAGCTGCTCTGAGACTCCTTCGGGTAGTGAAGGGCAGGGTATGAATCCAATGTCTTCTTCTTCCCCCCAAAATCTCGTTGGTTTCTAAGGTGCTCCTGGACTCAAATTAAGCTCTTCTACTACAAACCAACATGCCCACCCCCCACCTATCTTCCCCCACTTTCTGGGTCTCCTTCACCGGCGCTCCCCATTGTGGGTGATGTTCACGCTTATGGCCCCGACTCCACGGGGTCCTACCCAAGGCAGAGGGGGTTCACGGCTGCCGGCCCAGGACCTTCTCTACAGTCACCCCCCCCCCCGTCAAACGAAGCCCCTCCCCCCCTCAAAAGTCCCAGGACATTTGCCTGAGACAACAGCTGGCTGCAGTGTTTCAACGAGTGCCCCAAATCCTAACAAAACCTTCCAGAAAAGGCAAAGCCAAGCAAGGAAAGATTAGAGCCACCCAGGAAGCTTAATTCACTGAACCGTTGTCAGACAAAAATAAAAATAAATCCACCCCCCGCCCCACCAACCCAACACCTTCAACTCCAGCAATGATAAGGAAGGGAACCTTGGAAAGATCCCAACCTCACTCCAGAAGCCTGGGCTGGAAAAAGAAGCCCGCATCAGAGGGGGGAAGGGAGAAATTGGTGATTCTGCCCCCCCCCCCCCATGAGACATGGGTCTCTCTTGTGCGGTCTCTCCTCCCCTGGCCAGGAGGCCTCGGCACTTCCACAGCTCACCCCCCCAGCTCTTCTCCCTGGGTCTGCAGGAGGACAACTGGGTGGGAGGTCAGCAACACCTCAGAGGCCAAGGGGGAGCTTTTGGGTGGGAGGGGGAGCTTTTGACAGCCCGGGGAAGTCAGACACTCAAAAGCTGCTGCCCCAAAAATCTTGATGGATTCCAAGGTGCCACTGGACTCAACTCTGGCTCTCTCAGGCTGGGGTCACACACCCTAAATAATCCCCTTTCGGTGCATTTTCTAATGGGATTTTGCCAGTTCACACAATAAAAATCCAGTTGCACTGGAAGTGGATTATTTATTCTGTGTGACCTCAGCCTTAGAGAAACTAAGATACCACGCCAGCAAACAGAAATAGGCCATGCAATCCAACCGGGGACCCATGTGGCTGAGTGAACCCAGAAATATCTCGAAGCACAGAGGTGGAAGGGTCCCCAAGGGTCATCTAGTCCAACCCCTTACACAATGCAGGAATTCACAGCTACCCCCCACACCCACTCCCCCCCCCCCAGTGACCCCTGCTCTCTGCCCAGAGGAAGGCAAACAACCTCCAGGATCCCTGGGCCAATCTGGCCTGGGGTAAAATCCCTTCCTGCCCCCGAAGTGCTGACTGGCATTTCCCTGAGGCATGTAAGAAAGGGCCACCGCAGCCGAACATTGGCTCATCCTTTCCTGACCTCCCCCTCATCCCCTCTCTTCTGCTTGGCGAGAGGCATTCGTTCACGGGACAGCCCCCTGAGAGCAGGGGTGGGGCGTGGTCTTCCTCTCCTTGCGACACACCAAGCCCCTGACCGGGCTTCTGAAGACACCACTAAGAAAGTGAACACAACTCATCGGGGTTAGCTGACAACCTCTTCATTCCTTGGAGTTTTACTACAATCCTGCGCCACAGCCGGAGGCTCCCGTAGGTTTCGGCCTATTGAAGGAGACGATCCGCCATTCTCAAAGCAGCTCTGCTTGTTTTTGCCCGTGGGCTGGACGTGGGTGCGTGTGCATCAGAGCAGAGCCAGCCTTGCTGGACACACAAACAGGCCGAGCGGCAGCAGGCATTCCAGGCTGTCGCCCTCCCTGGGAAGGAGAGAGTAAATGCTTGACAAGCCCACCCCCCACCCCCCATCCCCGTGGCATCTCAAAGCCAAGTCCTTTGAGAAGAGAAGAGAATCGAGCGCGGAAGAAAGGCACGGTCTACCTTCCCCTCTTGGGCCTGAACTATGTCATGTTTTGAGTGATGTAAAGGCCAGACTATCAAGAGGTCAGTGCTTAGTGCGCCCAAGTGCGCATTTATTAAATGCCAGGCGCATGGGGTAGAGCATTTTGCCTCGTTCAGCCCTGAACAGCCAAGCAAATGTATGGGCGCCCTTCCTTCTTAGCTCTGTGGCCTTAAAGCATCACTGTGTGGCAGCCTGCCCGCCCACCCCCTTCCTGTCTTCGGCCACACACCTCCCTTGAAGGAACACACATCAAGCGTCCTTCTGAGTTCATTCAGTCCCCTTTTGCCTGGATGTTAAGATTGCTGTGCTTAAGGGCTTCTTTCCAAGACAGACAGCTCTGACACAGACGTGAGCAACCCCAGAAATTGTTCTTCTTATACGAACACTGCCTCCCACCTTCCTGGCCAATGTTCTGAGACTGAAGCCCAACTTTTTTTAAAAAATGAAGATGTTAAAGCTCCTAAGGTACGGCAGCTCCTTTGCGCTGACTCACTGGGCAGAGACTTCCGTGTGTCGGGGAGGGGTGTTCTCCCAGGCCCGGGCTTCACCACCAGTACAGGGTCAGAAGCCATGGGGCACACCAGAACTGGGATGTGGTAAAGGCACCACATCACAGAGGGGACAAGGGGAGCAGTGGAGCAGACTGAAGCGACACACTGCCAGGGGTCACTCAGAAACCGAACGGTGCAACGTCCCTGCCCGCAGCTTTCAAAGACCAAAGAACACAATACTGCCCAGGCAAAACCACGCCAAAAGAAAAGCAATGTGGAGCGCCAAAACTATGCAAAGGCTCTCTGCGTGCCTATCAATGTATTTATTTACTTTATTTATATCCCCCCTCTCTCCCCGGTGGGGACCCCAAAGTGGGCAACATCGTTTTCCTCTCCTCCATTTTATCTGCACAACATTCCAGTGAGGTAGCTCAGGCTGACACAGAGTGACTGGCCACCCAGGAGGTTTCCGTGGCAGTGGGGTTTCGAACCCAGGTCTCTCAGATCTGAGTCCAGCATTCTAACCACCACACCGCGCTGGCTCTCGTTCCCATTTAATACGCAGCCAGGTCCAATCGCTTATCATTTTGCCACTTCTGAATTCATTAAATATTTTACTGCACTCGCTCAAAAGCCATAGCAAAGCAGGGAATTCCAGTGCAGTCATAATGAATAAAACACACAACCACCTAACTCATAAATAAACAGTTCCAAAGACTACCTACACTTCTGAATTCAGTGCAAGGGGAAGTGTATCCCATCGGAACATGAAAACCAGGACACGTTTCCCTTCCTGTTAACAGATTTTTTAAAAAAAATAAAAGTAAACTGTTCTAGAGTAGCCACTGGAAAAGAGAAATGAAGTTGTACAAACACACATCTTTTAAAATGAAGACACTCACCTGTTTGTGCATTTCTATGTTCAAACCGTAAGACATCTCATAGTACTGCAAAAAAAACAAAAAAAAACAAGGAAGACTCTTCGATGATCCTGCCAGAAAGATGTGGGAGCTCGTACCCCCACCCTGGTGTCTGGTCTCAACGTCAAGGGGCACAAAACCCTTCCCGTTAACAGCTTAAGAAAGAGCAACCCTGGAACTGCCGCCCCACTTGACATCTATGTCTTTAACAAGATGATGGCGCTTTGACACCTGTCCTCCCTGAAAGCTTCTTAGGAGAGCTGTCGGAGGTAAACAGCCTAGCAGGCCCCAGGAGGGATTGCAGGCATCTTTAGCAGAGGTTCTTGCAATGTCACGCCCCCTCCCTCCAAATAGCTCAGGGGCCTAGTGAGCCGTACACAGGGAATGCGCTCCAAGCAGCAGTCTGTACTCAAGATGCGAGTGCCAGGCCTACACATTAATTATGAGTCCCAGGCTTGCTCAGAGCGACTGACGCCAACCACTAGGGAAACCACTATGGAAACAAGGGCAGTACTTGCAGGGCAGATGCCCCATGCTTCCGAGCCACCCCTGGGTGCCTTGCCCTTGAGTCTCAATCCTATGCACCCTTATAAATTGAGAACCTCATCTCCCATTCCAATTTGAAAAAGTGTGCCTTGCACACGAAGGCTCAGAACCTTGAATAAACCTTTGTTGGTCTCAAAGGTGCCACTGGACTCTAAATTTGTTCTGCTGCTTCAGACCAACACAGCTGACTACCTGGCTCTACCTTACTCTGATAGTAAGACCCTAAACTGAGTGGGATCTGCTTCCCACTTCCAGACTGCAAAGGTCTCAAGGACAGCTTGAAAAACAGAAACGCCTGAAGCCGAACCGAAGACGCTCACAAAACCTGTGTTAGATTCAGGTGGGTCGCCAACAGCAGAACAAAGTTTTGAGTCCAGGAACACCCTGAAGACTGACTGAGTTTTATTCTGGGTGTAAGCTTTTGTGTGCTTACACCCGGAATAAAACTCGGTCGTTCTTTAAGGTGTTCCTGGACTCAAACCTGTGCTAGAAATCCATTAAGATATACACCCGCCCCATTTCCGCACAGAAGGTTCAGCAAGGGTCATCCCAGCCCAAGCATCTGCAGCGCTAAGCAAGGAGAGGATCGGGAGGGGGGGGGCACTATTGCACAGTGTTTGGGTGTTGCAATAATACAGCAGAGGCTCCTGGGAGGGAGAGTCCCACCTTGGCCGCCCTCAGCAACAACCCAAATGTTCAGGGCAGCCAAAAGCAGAAGAGAAAGATCAGCACCCAGCAAAAAAAAAAAAAAAGGAGAGGGGAGGAGTGAAAACCCTTTTAAGCTTGGCGCACCTGGCCCTGTTGTCACCCAGCCGGCATCACCAGAACGATGAGCCAGAGAGTGCCCGGAGCAGTGATGGAACAGCCAGAACCACAGAAGAGGGATCGGCAATTACGCCTCTAAACCACCACCAGGCCGTAATTCCCACTGGTGATGCTGCGTGGGTGGCGCCAGAGGCCTGAGTTAACCCTTGCACTGTGGGACGCACAGAGCGGCTCCCGACTTTCTGGGAGTTTCCCCAGGAAGAAAAGTCTGCGTCCGGGAAGGGCTCGGTGAAGAACATGCGTTCACGCACTCTGTGTCAACATGGAAACTGTGGGTGTTCCCCAGATACTCGAAATCCAATGCACAGCAAATTGTCTAGGGAGAGTCAAGGGCTCAGAGCCACAGAACCTCCAAGGACAAGGCAAGGGAGCCTGGGACCGAGCGTCTGACGGCACCCCCAACGTCCCTGAAGAGAAGCACTAACTTTGGCCCTTTGGCTAAAGGGGTGAAATGCCCCAGGCCCAGGCGGTTTCCAAGCCACGTGGGGTTTTTTAAAGGCCAATTCAGATGTCGCCGTACAGGGGATCTTTCTGGCGAGCAAGACCCTGTGGGGGCACCACCCAGGAGGCCTGGAAACCAAAGGCTGCTGGAACCAGACCACCCAAACAACAGGGCCAGAAGGAGCCCAGAAGAACCGCAGTGTGGCCACAAGGTCCCCCCTACACTCATGCGGGCTTCGTGGCCTGCGGATTTGCAGGCTGTTCGGCCCTGTTCCCTCCACACTCCCACCCACCCCCAAATCACACTTGCGCCCCCCCCCCCCGCTCCGCGATGTCCTAGTGCCACTGCTAAGCTCCGGATGCAAGCACGCACACACTGCAGAAGTCTCTTACCATCACGTAATGCCGCTGCATTTCTGTCTTTTCGTTTGCGAGTTTATCGTATTCCACTTTAAGACTGGAAAGGAAAGAGCGTGAATCAGAGAGCGGGCCACCTTTCAGGGATCCTCCAACCACACACAAACACTGCAATTAGTGGGGTGGGGGGAGGGAAGAACAACCCTTTCCAGCCCGCCCCTTGGAATCCACATGCCTTAGAGTCCTCCTATCCCACGGGGGGGGGGGGGGGAAAGAGGAAGATCTCTGTACGTGCTCAAAGGCACTGGCTTTCCCCCACCCATTTCACCGAGAACAGGGTCAGGGATTAAAGTCCTGGGGAGCAGCAGCTCCAATTAAACCCTCGTTAGGGAGAGAGGAGATTTCACTGGCTAGATGGCTGAATGCCTGGCAGAGTCCAAGTCACACCCTGCAGTTTGCTCCAGCCTAAACAGGCCAGCCCATCTACTCAGTTCACCTGAAGACAGGATGGTTTCAACGTGAGAAAGAGCCTCCGTTTAAAAAAAAACAACAACAAAACAGCCTTTCCTTTGCTTCATCAATCCTGTATTAATTGCCATCCCCTAATCTGAGGGGGCTTCTTAAAAACCCTCAAAATGTATATCTGAGCGGAGGCATTTTTAAAAAAAGTTAGCAAGATCACAGATCTTGGAAAAATGCTTGCCCAGTATCCAATGCTCCCTCTAAGCTATGGAGACCTGTGAGCAAAAATTCTACTTTGTGAGCTAGCGACATTAAAGTTGTGAGTGAGCGATCTGGCTGCTACATAAATTAGTTTGCTCAGGAGCCACGCTTCCTGAGCTAAGACTAAAAATGTGTGAGCCAGAGGCTAAAAACTGTGAGCTAGTTCACACAAACTCAGCTTTGAGGGAACACTGCCAGTATCTTGACTCCTCTGAGCATGCACAGAGTGCTGCCAGAGGGCCAAGGCCAGCTACTGAGGAAGGCTAGGGACGCTTCCATCAAGCTCCTCTGGGGCATCCTGAGCGTACTTAAGCCGGAGGAAAACAGGGTCTGAAAGCGATGGGATTTGCTCCCAAGGAAACACGGATCGCGATGGAGCGCCCCTGCTTGCCTGGAAGGATCTTTGCCAGGATCCTGCTGCCCAGCCAGCCGACTTCGGGGGAGGGGGAGGGGAGAAGAACACCTAAAAGATCAACGCCATCGCCCTCCCTCGAGGAAGGCGGCAGGGCCGGAAGAGCCGGGCCGAAGAAGGCGCCGCTGCTGGTGCCGCCGCCGCCCGCGTCCTTCCCGGCGAACAAAGTGACCTCTTCCCCCCCCCCCCCCGCGCCGGGCGAAGAACAAAAGCCGCCTCCCCCCCCCGCCCCCCGCGGGCTGCTCACCTGTGGTACTGGGCCTGCAGGAACTGGAACTCGTCCTTGATCCGGTCGCAGGACTCGGCCACGGTGAACTTGAAGCCGGGCTGGCCGGGCTGGTGGGGTGCCTGCGAAGGGGGGCGGGGGGAGGGAGAGGAAGAGGAGCCTCGTGAAGCGCCCCCCCCTCCAGGCCGGCGGCCGCCCCTCCCCCCCCCCGAACAACGCCCCTCCCCGGCCCCGGGACTCACCGGATGCCGCCCTTGGGGATACATGGCCGGGCCCCTCCCGGCCAGCCGGGACAAAGGCGGCGGAGAGCCGCGCGGCGCCCTTCACGGGCCCCCAGGCGCCTCCTCCGTCTTCGCCGCCTCCTCCTCCTCCTCTTCCCGGTGCGGCGGCGGCGGCGGCAGGGACGGCCGGGCTTCCCCGAGGTGGGCGGCGGCGGCAGGCGGGGGGAGGCGGCCCCGCCCGGGCATCCTCCTGCAGCCCCCGCCCGCCCGCCCCTGCGGAGCCCCCCGCCGAGCGCCCCGGCCGCACCACGGCCCCCGAGCCCGGCCGGGGAGCTCCGCCGAGGGTCCTGCCCGCCGCCCGGGCCGAGAGCGGCGCTGCCACGGAAAGGGGGGGGGGGGGGTTGGGAGCCCTCCGGGGGCGGCGGCGGAGCGGGGAGCCTGGAGGGTGGCGGCGCCCCTCTGCCTGCCTGCCTGCCTGCCTGCCTGGGCCGGGCCGGGCCGAGCGGGCGAAGCCGGAGCACCACCCGGAGAACTCCGCGTCCAGCAACCGCCGCCGAAGCTCCAAACAGGGGAGAGAGGGAGGAGCGGGCGGGGGGGGAGGGGAGAGACGGGCGAGAGAAAGAAAGACAAGGGACGGGAGGCAGCCGCGGCCGCCCGCCAATCGCCGCGCCGGGAGCCCACGTGGGGGCCGAGCGGCTAGCCCGGCGATTGGCGCCCGGGCGGAGCGGGCGTGGACGTCACGGCGCCATCTGGCGGCGTCAGGAGCCGCGAGAAGAAGGAAAAGTCTCTCTCCGGCCGGCCGCTTCCTTCCTTCCTTCCCGCCTGCCTCCCCTCCCCCCCCCCACCGCCCTTCCCGGGCCCGCCACGACGCGTGTTACAAGGACGTGGAGAAGCAGCCGGCGCGAGTTCTGCCCAGGAAGTGCTTGCATTGCAACACGGCCCCGCACATGGCGCAGCCCAGGGCGCGCGGGGGGTCGAAGAGGTGCTGGGCAGGAACGCCGGCTCAGATCTTGCCCCACTCGACGGCGCTGTCGGCGGGTCAGACAGCGTCGTGGGAACGGGGAGGTCTGGCCGCTTACCGCATCCGCTTGGCGAGGCGGCCCCCAGTAGGAGCCGTAAAAGCAACCGACTCGTGGGTGGCGCTTTCATGTTTGCCCATCGAAAGGTTGAGGGCCGATCAAAGGAGCGGGAGAGCGCCGATGGAGGCCCGCGCCCTGCTTTGCAGTTGCCGCGCCCGCGACGGCCTCCTGGGAACCCCCACTCCTGTGGACACGGAAGCAGCCCTGACACACGTGCGCGTCCCTGCAGTCAGTATGTTTGAAGCAGCATATACATGTGCATCTGCTGGGGTGCCTCAGTTCGCCTCTCTGCAACCGGGGGCAGAGCGAACACAGTTCGGGGAGACGCTTATAGGTCGAGGTGGAGGAGAACGGCCCTTCCCGCGGGGGTTCTGGCATGGCGAGGGGGGGGGGGCTTCTCATTAACCCCCATCGCTCATCCCCGGGATAAGCTGGCTTGTAGCAAGAGGAAACTTTTCCCCGAGCAGGGCTCAAACAGATGCACCCCAGCTACCCTCCCGAACCAGCGCCTCTTAAACACAAAATGGCTTCCGTGTTGTGGACGTCAGGAGGAGGGGCCCGCCCCGCTCTCCCCACCCCCACGTGGGGACCGCCTGTGCGAGGCGGGAGGCGAGGCCACGCACGCGAACAGCGTCGGAAAAGGGAGGCCTGCTCGGCCAGTCGGGGAAGAGCAAAGCGTACTCTTCGTCCCCATTGGCCAGAACGGATCCTAGCTGCCACTCTAGCCGGGGAACTGTCCGTCAAAACCACGCGGGGCCGCCGGAGCCCGGCGCTGACAAATCGGTTGCTTTTCTCAGGCTGGCGCTGGCAAATCCTGCTTGGAAGGGCCGCTTAATTAGCTCTGAATGGCTTCTCCTTCCAGCTCAAACAATCTGTCACTACCATGTGGGAAGAAAAAGGAGCCGCGCGATGGGGCGGGCGGGCGGGGGGAGACTGAAGCGGGGCTAAATATCAATTTGATTTCATGCATCAAAGGGAAACTCCCCCCTCCTTTAAAAAAAAAAAACAGCCTTGCTTCCCGGGAAGTAATGAAACGTATCCATTTAAACGCCAGTAAAGGTACGGGTCACGTGGTGCGTGTTTGCGCCCCCGCCGTTTCCCCTTCCCCTAAAACGACTCTTTGAAGATAGGCATCAAAGCGGATTCGCCTTGAATCGCGTCAAGATGCCGGGGGGGGGGAGGAAAGAGGGGGGGACTGGGAGCCTTCCCCCCCCCCCCCCCCCCAATTCCGCATTGGGTCTTTTGCCTTCCTTGGAAACAAGGTGGGGGAGGGGGGAGACAGAGGAGTGCCGCCGCCGCCGCTCTTTGTTCCCCTGAATCCACAGCCCGGGACAAGCCACGCCCCCGCTTTTCCCCGGCCTCTAATTGGATACGTTCGAACTGTTGACGTTCCGGCGAAGAGTGGGACGCCATTGGCTGCCGCGGAGCTGCCGGCGATTGGCCGCTCAGCCCGGCCCCGGCCAGTCGGCCCCACGTGGGAGCAGCCGCCTTGGCGCGCCTGGACAGCGAGGGAGACGCGGCCCGCACACACGAGCGCGGTCAGGGCGGTGGGAGGGGAAATCCGGCCGGGCGCTCCGGAGGCCCCGACCGGGAGGCGGGAGGTGTTCGCAGCAAGCCCCTGAGCAGTGTTCCTTCTAAGCCGTGGAGTCTTGTGAGCAAAAATTCTCCTTTGTGAGCTCTTGGCGTTAAAGTTGTGAGCGAGTGATCTGGCTGCTGCATAAATGAGTTTGCTCTGGAGCCAGCCTTCCTGAGCTGAGACGAAAATGGGTGAGCCGGAGGCTAAAAAACTGTGAGCTGGCTCACCCTTACTCGCAGTCAGTCGCGCCCGGGCTGTTTTGGTCCCAACGCCACCCACCAGTCTTCCAGCCCGGGGTCTGGCTGCGGAGATGGCAGCGCGCTGGCGACCTACTCCTGAGTAAGCCCCGTAGGAGGAGGAAGCCCCCTCTGAAGGGGTCCAGTTTCTCCTTCGTCCGCCTCTCCCCCAAAAACCTGCATCTCTCCCTCAGTCTTACATCACTTATCTGTAAAATGGGCATTATGTGAAACGGAGGAGGGGGGAGTAGTGTCTCCATCTAGTGGCCCATCCTGATTGGGTTAGATCTCAGAAGCTAAGCAGGGTTGGCCCGGGTTAATCCTTGGAGGGGAGACCCCTGGGAAGTCCAGAGTCGCCGTTCAGAGGTCTGCAATGGCAAACGGCTTCTCTTTGTCTCTGGCCTGGCCTGAATGGCCTAGGTGGCTCTTCCGCTGAGCAAGTTTGCCCACCCCTGGCCTATTCTAGCCAGATCTCGGCAGCTCAGCAGGGTCAGTCCTGGTTAGTGCTTGGATGGGAGGCCACCGAGGAAGTCCAGGGTTTCAGTTGGCAGAACCAGGCCACGGCAAACCTCCTCTGAACATCATCTCTTGCCTTGAAAGCCCTGCAGAGTCGCGGTAACTTAACTGCAGCTTGACAGTACTTCCCACTACCATTTTAGCCTCACAACAAGTAGGTTAGGCTGACCCAAGGTCACCAGTGACAGAATGGGCATTTGGACTCGTCTCCCAGATCCTAGTCCGAAATTGAACCTGTGCATCACACTAGTTCTGTGTTAGCAGAGAGAGAAAAGGTGCCTCCAGGCATTCCCCCCACCCCACCCCACCCCTCACAAACTCTGCTCTCTTTCAGGCCGGAGACCAGAGGATGCCCCCCCCCCCCAGCATGACCCTCTGGCTGCTGGGGGGGGGGGGAGAGACTCCTTGGGAGAAAGAGGGGGTCTGATATTCTGGGGCTTCGGCAACAGCCGCTGTTATCCAAAAGAGCCCGATGAGGCAGAGGAAACAAACGGACTCTTGAATGTTAAGCTTTGCCCCAAAGACCTGGTCGAATGCTCTGCCCAGTGGG
The DNA here is from genome assembly GCA_029233225.1 of Lepidodactylus listeri. Lineage (NCBI taxonomy): Eukaryota > Metazoa > Chordata > Lepidosauria > Squamata > Gekkonidae > Lepidodactylus > Lepidodactylus listeri. The sequence continues at coordinate 2,843,791 of JARCFY010000021.1, read as the reverse complement.
TGGGAGGCTACTCCGGGCGGTGCTGTGTGGGGCTCTTGAATTATGACTCTGATGTGCACTGTGTGGTACTGACACAACGTGTTTGTTTAATACGTTCAAGGAAGTCTCCTGTAAAGAACGGTACCAATAAGAAACACACACTGAATGAGCGGTCCTGGTTAACCCATTCGTTCATAGGTTACCTTGTTCTTTTTGTAAAGCTGTCTTCCGCACTGAAATCGGAGCCGTCTTCCGTGCCAAAAGGGTTTCTCAGTCTCCCTGACCGTCCCTACCTCCCTCACTTGCTTCAGAAATGGTCAAGGGCTCCAGTGAAGAGGCTGGGAGCTGCAAGGAGCCGATCCAGTCCTCCAGTAAAAAAGAAGACCCCCCAACCCTTTGCTGGGAAGGCTGGCAGGGCGCTCCAGGGCCTCTCATAGTTTTCTGATCCGCTGGGACAACGTGCAGAAGCCACATCCCTGGTGGCGTGAAGGAAGCCACGGTCTTTCCCAAGCCCCGCTGGCCATCTTTGGTGGGAGTTTTTTAAAGTCCTCACTGGAAGGGGGTGACCCAGTCTTGCCGGGTTTCCTCACAACCGAGCAGTTTCTCGGAATGTGGAATTCCATTGCCAGTCACAGTTGGCCTCTCTGCTCTAGCTCCCAGCCTGCTGAAAGGACCCCTCGATCCCGTCCTGCAGCCCCAACAGATTTATGTGAAATTGCTGCTACCTGGGCAGTTTTATCGTCTGCTGTCTTAATGATGTGATTTTATTGTGACGAGTCTTGAACCCGGGGTTTTTTTGTGAGTCATTCAGAAGGGGCCAACCCGCCCGTTCCGCCTTGAGGCAGCTTTCTGTTCAGGCCTGCTCTTGAGGCCTCGGCCATATCAAGACACACACTCCTTCCCAGGACCCCCCCCCCCCCCAGGCCACAGTCATTCCAGAACCTTTCTCCCTGGAGTCACGGAGGATTTTCCTTCGTCAGGCGGAGGGCAGGAAGGAGCAGGAGCCATCATCCCCATACAGACTTAGACCTCTCCAGTCTGGGCGGCTGGATTTGAGAGTCCAGATAAGATCAAGGAATGCTTCCCATGATATTTTCCCCCCTGGTGCTTGTTAATAAACGAAGAAGGCAGTTGAGAACGAGAGTGAGAGATCAGAGCTTCTGAGATCAAAAGGACCAGGCCTACCTGGAGGTGCTGAGGGCGGGATAAGATCAACCAATGCAGTTTTGGGGTGGGTCCTGCCAGGCTGGCTTGGCTTCTAGTGATTGATGGAAGTCTGCCGAGGCTCTGGCGGTGCTCTGGGTGAATCTCTGCACAGCCCCAAAGAAGCCCAGGTCAGAGCCTCAAGGAGGGTGGGGGGTTTCCTGGCATCGATCAGCCCCTTCGCCAATGCTCCCTCTAAGCTGTGGAGTCTTGTGAGCAACAATTGTACTTTGTGAGCTACTGGCATTGAAGCTGTGAGCGAGCGATTTGGCCACTGCATACATTAGCTTGCTCTGGAGCCACCCTTCCTGAGGGAAGACAAAAATGTGTGAACCGGAAGCTAAAAAACTGGGAGCTAGCTCACATTAACTCAGCTCAGAGGGAACACTGCTCTGGAGCCATCCTTCCTGAGCGAAGACAAAAAGGTGTGAGCCGGAGGCTAAAAATCTGTGAGTTAGCTCACACTGACTCAGCTTAGAGGGAACACTTCACCCTTGACTTTTTAAACTGGGGTGCAGATCTCGTTACCATGCCACTGGGGGGTGGGGGGGGCTGTAGGGGAATGCACTGAACCCCAGGAGAAAATCTAGCAGAGAAGCACCCTTAGAATACCACGGTCTGAGCAGGGCTGGTTCGGGATACTTGGCTCCGAGTTCTGCACCCAGGGAAAAAAAGTTCTGCACCCAGGATAGGTTGCAGAGATAAATCAAATTCCCACCTAGCTGAACCCAATAAAATGGAATCTGTCTGGGAAAGCTACAAGCAAGGGCCAGACAGGCCTGTTGCTATGGTGGGGCTTTTGGGGGCTCTGCCCCCTTTCTTAAAGGCAGAGCCCCACAAGAATTCCTCCTGTAAATGCTTTTTTCAATCATTTTGAAACATTTTTAAAGGTGTGTGCACCTTTAGACAGAGTGGGGTGCTGTAGTTGACTAATTCCACATTGAGCCAGGGGGTTGGAGTAGGTGACCTTTAGGGTCCCCTCTAACTCTGTGTCATGAAACTGGTCTCCTTTTAGAGAGTTTTTCTGCCTCCTGTTAGCTTTCTTGACTCTAGAAGTTATCACCCCCTGCCGGCTTGTTCTCAGGATTGTTGCTTAGGCTGGCAGAAGTGATTAACTTGCAGCAGCTGAGAACTGTCATCAAAAGTGGCTGACAGCTTGCAATTTAGAGATCTATCCTGGTCATAGCTTTCTATTGGTTACATAGCTTTTCTTTCTGCACTGAAAACTTCAGCTCCACAAAAAAAAAATTGCCCCCAAGCCATAAAATCCTGGCTACAGGCCTAGGGCCAGATACTGCTCAGGAAGCAGCATGCGGATGCCGAAGTCCACACTGAGGAAGTTCGAAAGTCCTTTGAAGGCCCCCCTTCTCACCTCTGTGGCTTCATGCAAACTACCTCATCTGGAACTCTGCACCATTGGTGGCCACGGCAGCTCCCAATTGCACCTGGGAGCCAAAAGTTGGTTGCGCCTGGTTGAAAGGAAGCGGTCAGGCTCCATTGCTCACATGTCAAATGGAAAATAAATTGTTGGCCATCAGATTACTGGCAAAGCTTGAAAAAAGATGGGCTAAGGTGATGAGAGTTTCCATGTCTTTGTTTTGGTGGAAATAGTGCTGCCACCACTTTGGGTTTTTATGCCTGCAAAAAAAAAATCACACATTCGGTTTGCAAAGACTTGAGCAAGGTTATACCAAGAGTCCTGATGTATCTGAAGAAGTGACCAGTGACTCCTGAAAGCACCTACCCTGCCCTGCATTTTTAAAATATAATTTTTATTTTGAACTTTTTGAGGGAATACAGAATTCAAAAAGGCGTAAGGGGTATGAAACACTAAAAGGTAAGATTACCAAAACATAGTGGAAAGGGCATTTTTTGCAAATATAAAGGGCAATCCTTGACTCAAATACTTGAGTTTTTAGGAAAATTATATAGCATTATAACTTCAAAAACCACTATAACAACCTACTCAACATTCTACCATTTTCTCATAATATTTTAACATTTTTATCCTATCTTACCAGTCTTATCAGTTATGTGATAAACCACAAATAACAGTTTGTTATGATAAGAATCATACGAAAGAAAACTTCTTTAATATTTCATACGGAAGCTATCGTGTGACTGACCCAAGGTCACATCAGCAGGTGCAAGTGGAGGAGTGGGGAATCAAACCCGGTTCTCCCAGATTAGAGTCTGCGCACTTATCCACTACCCCCAAGCCGCACCTGGAGGCTGGCCTCCCAATCTCTGCTGGATCCAGGCCAGTGCCCAGTTGTTCCAGCAAGGGCTTTTCCCCATCGACAGCTCTTCTTCATTGTTTGGGGAAGTTATCAGAAGGGAAGTTCTGCTTTTGAGTATGGATCTGCACCTGGATTGCCACACTGTTGCCGAATAGGAAGACCAGCAGTGGACTGTCATTTTCAAAAATCAGTTGGAGTAGGCAGTTTTGTAGGGTTTTACCTCATGGGGGACTGTACAGACCTATGAGTAAAACCCGAGGAGCAAAATGCCACTGGTTTCGGGAATGATCTAAAAAAGTGATACTCAGTGGGGTGCATATGTGCCCCCAGGGGGCAGCCTACATATGGGGGGGGGGTCACTCAGAACTTTGGGATTTTAGGCAGCCCCTCCTCACTGCTTGCAGCGGCTTCTGACAGCATGTGAAGTAGAGAGCCCCCCCCCCCCCCCGAAATAAAGCCTCAGATTTCTCTGCAGGCCCTTGTGAAAGTGGCATGCAGCAAACAGGAATCAGGCCTAACACGAAGGAATTGGCTTAGGGTTCTCGGATGTCCGTACGGTTCGCCTACACCATAAATTTACCTACATAATTAAAACTGGCATCCAGAGATTCTGGGAGGGGGGCATTCGTGGATTAAAAGTGAGCACCTACTAACCTAGATAGATTTTGCTCGGCAGCCAGACTCCAGCATCTCCAGAGTGCAAGCATTTGGAAATGTGCAGGGCCTGCCATCAAAAGCTGTGCTCCTCCACATGGGGAAAGCTGTGCTCCTCCACATCAGCCCCCTCTTTCGGGAATGTGAGAAGGCTCAATAGTGGTACAAAGCAGGTTATTTCCCCCAAGAGCCAACAGCCCCCTCCAAATCGTGAGCCAGTTTGGTGTAGTGGTTAAGTGTGTGGACTTTAATCTAGGAGAACTGGGTTTGATTCCCCACTCCTCCACTTGGCACCTGCTGGATGACCTCGGGCAAGCCATAGTTCTGTCAAGGCTGTTCTCTCAAGAGCAGTGCTTGAAAGAGCTCTCTCAGCCCCACCTACCTCACAGGGTGTCTGTTGTGGGGAGGGGAAGGGAAAGGGATTGTAAACTGCTCTGAGACTCCAAGTGAAGGGCGTAGTATAAATCCAATCTCCTCCTCCTCCTCCTCCTCTTCTTCCTCTTCTTGGCTGAAAAAGTAACCTACACCTCTGTTGCAGGGCTCCAGGCTCTGAATTCTGCCTGCTTGGTGTCCTTTGTGAAGTTGTGTGGGCCTTGGGAAGAATATCTTCTGGAGTTTCCTCCTCCCTCTTGTTGTGAGCTGTCTGGGTGCATCGTCAGTAGGAGGAGACCTTCCCGACCAGATTGGAGCTACTCATGAACACCCATCACACATGAACACCCATTAACCTGCCATAGCACTGGATCAGACCCCTGGTCCATCCAAGTTCGTGTTGTCCACTCTGACCGGCAACTGCTCTTTCCCATCACCTCCTGCCCTTTGAACTCCAGATGCCGGGGACTGAACCGGGGACCTTCTGCACATGGAACAAAGGTTCTTCCACTGAGCCACAGCTCCAAGGGTGTCAGCCTGCCTCCCCTCCATCCCTGATGAAGTCTCCTACCTCTATTTGACATTAGACTCACTTTTAGTGATCCCAGTCTTGTTTTCCTCGATCACCCCTAGAACCACCAGGGACATGGTCTTTGGCCAGGACATGCATAATGACTCTCGTGTCCCAACAATCGCAGGACCACCAAGTCGGAAGTCCAACCCACGGAATGCATATATTCAGCATTCTAGGCATCTGCTTGGAGATTTCCAGAGGGGAAGAATTTACCCACCCCGGCAACTGGTTCCTTTGTTCGTTATCCTTTCCCACCTACAATTTACACAGGAGGAGCTACCACGACCCAGCATTCACAGAAGAATTACAAGAAGCCGTCTATCTGGAACATGACACCCTACCCACTATCCGGGGGGGGGGGGGGAGGGAGTGATTTTCTTATCACACTTATGAGCCCTTTGACGATTCAGTTAGTATTCCTGTTAGTATAACCCTAAAAAAAACCCACTTTCCTGGGAGTAAGTCCCATTGAGGCCCACTGAGGACTATTCTCTTGAGTCTTTTCTCAAGAGACATTTCAGGGCATAACACGGGGGTAGGAGTCAAATCCTCCGTGTTGGGAAATCCAGGTTGGGGGGGGGGGATTAATCAGCAACATAATTACTCCAGAGGGAGATTCTCCAATTACATCCCCTTTCATGACACTCCTTCCAACCTAGAGGTTATCCCCTAATACCAGGGAGGTAGATTTCTGGGGTTACCACATGCTGACTGAACCGCTCTCCGTACACGTGGGACATCTGTGCAGCCTCAGCACTCAGAGGAAGGATTATTCTACGCTTAGATTTGCGTAGAGCGTCCCGAGCCCTTGTTTTTCTGCGGGGGAAGTGATGAGGCTTACGATTGCCGGGATATTGTGTTCTCCTCGCCCCTTGGCCTTCTGCAGTGAAGTATGACTTTCTTCTCTAGTGAAAGTTCAGGAGTTGAAACTCTTCAGTTCGTTGTTTGCGGGAGGTGAGAATAGAAGGTGAGGTGAGAATAGAATGGATTATTCACTGGTATTGTGTACTGGGTTCGGATCACTGAAGAGGTGGACGAGTACATAGCATACAGCTAGTTTATTAGTACACAACCAAAGCATGCATTTCCAGCCGTGGGGGCCAAATATGTACAGTCACCTAGACCACACCCAGAGTCCTATTGGTAGGTTTGAATATCCCGCCAGAGATCTTATTGGCAGGCTAGTGTGGGTCTAGGACAGTGGTGGCAAACCTATGGCACGCGTGCCAGAGGCGGCACTCAGAGCCCTCTCTGTGGGCACGCACACAGTTTGGGCACTCAGTCTCTAAAAGGAAAAAGACGACACAGACTCGGAGGCTGGGCTGCTTTCAAACTTACAAAGTATGAGCCAAGGTTAGACAAATTATCAGCATGCATACAACAGCAAAAATCACATTAATTGTTCAAAAGCATGCCAAATGCAAACTTTTACCTTTCAATAAAAAGTTGTTTGTATAATTGAAAGCTCTGTTATTGTGTTTTTCTTTTAAGACAACAGATGTCAATGAGTTCTTTTTTCTAAACTAAAACCTCAGTATTCAGGTTAAATTGTTGTGCTGGCACTTTGCGATAAATAAGTGGGTTTCGGGTTGCAGTTTGGGCACTTGGTCTCTAAAAGGTTTGCCATCACTGGTCTAGGATCCTTGACTCCTGTTGTTTCCGGAGCCAAGCTCAAGCCTTATGTTGCTGCTGCCCTGAGATCAACGGCGGACATAACACCCCCTTCCCCCATAGTTTGTGCTCCCCTCTATATAACATAGTCCTGCAAATAAGGAGGGGGGGTCTGCGCTCCCTCTCTGAGTACTGCTGTGCAGGCGTGGCTGCTGCCCCCGTGTCTTTGTCTGGCAAACTTGTCGGACTCTCCGGGGCTGGGGGCCAGCGCCTCTCCATCTGGCACGGGGGGTGAACTCTGGCTCCTCTTCTGGTACTCCCATTCCGGGGTCGTTGCAACCGGGTTCCCGAGCCGGAATGTCTGCTGTGACAGGAAGCAGGCGCCTTCTCAGTTGACTGAGGTGCCTCTGCAGGACCTGTCCATCCTCGGTTGAGACCTCGTAGGAAACTGGTCCCATAGGTGGAATAATCTCCCAGCAAGCCACGGAGCACCCCTGCCAAAGTTGTGGGCATATACAGGGTCTTCAGGGAAGAACCCGCGAGGTGCTTCCCTTTGCTCCACTTGGGTGCACGACTCGGGGGCCCAGTCTGGGTGTAGCCTGTCCAGCACGGTAGCAAGCCGTCTGCCCATCAACAGCTCCGCGGGGCAGCGGCCACTGACCTGGTTTGGCATGGTGTGTTGTGCCAAGAGGAACCGGGCGATGCGGGCTTCCCAGTCGCCCTCCGTGAGTCGCGTTAGGGCATCCTTAGTGGTCCTCATCATTCACTCAGCCTGTCCGTTCGTTGTGGGGTGGAATGGGGCGGACCATATATGCCAGATCAGGTTTCCACTTAAGAACTCCCAGAATTCTTCTGAGGGGAAGGCCATCCCATTGTCCGAGATGATCGTGTCCGGCAGGCCATGCATCGCGAAGATCCAGCAGAGTGCCCAGATCATGGCCTTTGATGATGTTGTTGGGACGGGGCTGACCTCCAACCATTTGGAGTATGAGTCCACAGTCATGAGAAAGATCAGTCCGTGAAAGGGGCCAGCAAAGTCTATGTGGAGTCTCGACCATGGCTTGCGGGTAGACTCCCAAGTTTGTGTGGGCACGGCCGGGGATTGGGTCAGGTCTCCTGGCACTGGCTGCAGCGCTTGACTCACACTTCAATTTCCCCATCCATGCCTGGCCACCACACGTAGCTCTGGGCGAGGGCCTTCATTTGCATGACCCCCAAATGCGCCTCATGTGAGGCCTTTAGGATGCCCTTCTGCAGAGGGCTGGGAACTACTACCCTGTCCCCTCACAATAGGCACCCCTTGTGGGCGGAGAGTTCCTCTCAGCGAGCCAAGTAGGGGGTAAAGTCTGGACCTGCCGTGGCGGCGGGCCACCCCCTCATCACCCAGCCCAGAACACGGGAAAGAACGGGGTCCCGGGCCAAGCAACGTGCGACATCTGCCACCTGGATGGGGCCATCCGGAAGGTCCTCCACCAGGAGGACGTGGTGAGCCGGAGTTGGATCAGCTTTGATCGCTGGCAAGGGAAGGCAACTAAGGACATCCACATGGCCCATGGCCTTGCCCGGGCGGTGCTGCAGGGTGTAGTCATAGCCTGCAAGGAATATAGACCAGTGGAGGACCCGCGGGGAGAGTACCTGTGGCGTCTGGCGATCCACGGCAAAGAGACCTAGGAGGAGGCGATGGTCCATCGCAATGGTGACATGGCGACCATAGAGGAAGTTGTGGAACTTCTTCACACTGGCCACGATCGCCAACCCTTCCCTGTCGATTTGCACAAAGTTGCGCTCAGTGGAAGACAAGGTTCTTGAATAGTAGGCCATGGGAACCTCACGCCCATCTGGAAGCTGGTGCGTGAGCATGGCACCCACCCCGTACGGGGAAGCATTGCAGGCCAGCACTATGGGCAGAGTCTCGTCAAAGTACGCAAGCACTTTGTTTGAAATTAGGAGCGCTTTCACCCCTTTGAACGCCGTGGCCTGCCTGCTTGTATAGCAGGGGATACAGGGGTTCGGCTACCACTGCCTTGTGGGGAAGGGAGGCGTGGTAAAAATTCAATAGTCCAAGGAATGCCTGAAGCTCCTTAGATTTGGGTGGCAGTACTTCGACAATAGCCTTAATTTTGTCCCTCGCTGGGTGCAGGCCATCTGCGTCGACCGGGAAGCCCAAGAAATCGACGGATGGAACTCCCAGGAGGCATTTTTCACGCTTCACTTTGAGGCCGGTTGCATCAAAGTGGTGAAGAACCATGTGCAAGCGGGAGGCGAAGTCATCTGTCGTGGCAGCGGCGATCAGCACATCATCAAAAAACGGGGTGACACCGGGGATCCCTTTAAGGAGAGAGTCCATCAAGTTCTGGAATAAGCCCGGTGCAACCTTCACTCCAAATTGCAGTCGCTTAACTTTAAAGGCTCCCCGGTGTGTGACTGTTGTCTGCGTGGCTGTGGTGGCCTCGTCTACAGGGAGCGGTTGGTATGTCTGGGCGAGATCTAATTTACCAAAGATCTTCACCCCCACCAACATAGCCAAAACGTGGCTTACAACTGGGACTGGATAAGCGTGATCTTGGAGGGCCCTGTTCAAAGTGCATTTGTACTCTGCGCAGATGCGGATCTCCCCATTAGGCTTCATAGGTGTGACTATGGGGGTCTCCCAGGGGGCATGTGATATGGGTTCCAGGATCCCTTGGGCCATGAGGCAGTCTAGTTCCGCTTCTAATTTAGGACGTGTGGCGAAAGGGACCTTTCTGGCTCGCATGAGAATGGGCGTTACCTGCAGGTTACACAGGGGCCCTGTGTAACGTCCCACGGTCCCATTGAAAACGGATGGAAACTGGCTACACACTTCGCCAAAGTCTCTCGTGCAGCTGTGAATCCCCTCTACCGAGATCCCCAACGGTCCAAACCACGTGCGCCCCAGTAAGCTACTCAGGTTGCCGGCAACTACCAACAGGTCTAGGTGGCCATTAAAGTCTTTGTGCCTGACTCAAAAATTGCCTGTGCCCCAGATCAACACCTGGTTGCGTTGGAAATCCATGAGGGTGACCGGGGACTGCCTTAGGACAGGGCCCCCTCATGGACACAGTCTTTTTAGGGTCTCCTCTGAGATAATGGAGAAGGCAGACCCTAGAGCCGGCTCGCTGGCAAGGCGGGATATAAATCAAAATAAATAAATAAATAAATAAATAAAAATAAGAGTCTAATTCCATGGTGCACGGGGACCCCTCAGTTTGGGCCGTAACCTAGATTTTAGGGGCAGAAGTTTGACCAGGTGGTCCCAGTACCTGATCTGCTGCCAGAAGGTAGAGGTACTCTGCTACCACGTCCTCCTCCTGGTGTGCCTGGATGGCTCCGCGGCGGGGGGGCACCTGTGGAGGTGGGCCTCGAGAGCCTTTTGACCTACAGACCCTTGCAATGTGGCTGGAGCGCCCGCAGCTCCGGCAAGCAGCGTCTCGAAATCTGCAAGTCTTGCAATCGTGCTGCTCCCCACAGCTGGTGCACTCCCGTCGGGGCGACTCTGTCGCAGGTGTGGGGTGGTTCGCTGTTCCCCAGTTGCGCTGCCTGGTCAGCTGCGTGCGATGGACTCCTTCCCTGTTGCTGCAATCGGAGCCAGTCGTGGGGGGGGGGCAACCACCTGGTGGCTGGACGAGGAGCCGGCCTCTCCTGGATGCAATCTCTCCCAGGCGGTTGCTGTTGCCAGAGCGGAAGTGAGGGTGCACTTCTCATCCTCCATTATGCGTCATCTCAGCGTCTCATCCCTCAGGCCATACATGAGCTGATTTCTCAAAGCCTTTTCCAGGAATGCTCGAATTCACACTCCGCTGCCCGCCGTCAAAGCTCTGCCAGGTAGGTCGCTGCAGACTCTCTGGGCTGTTGCAGCCTTGGTGGGAAGGCTATGTGGCGGGCGATCTCAGAGGGCTGCGGGCTGAAATGGTCTTGCAGCACCTTGATGATTTGATCGAAAGTCGCTTCATGGAGCTTTGTTGGTGCCAAGAGGCTCCTGGCTGGCTTGACTGTCTCGGTTCTATTGTGCAGGAATCGATGAGGAGGCCTCTTTTTCTGTCCTCCTCGGTCACCTGTTGGTAAACCAGGATTGAATGTAGTCCCTCCACCCAGGCCTCCCAGTGCTGAGGCTTCGCTGGGTCAAACAGCTGGACAACTCCTGGAGCGGTTGCCATGGCTGCGCGGGGCGGCAGGGAAGTGTCTCCTTGGGCGCCTTGGTTGCTCTCGGCAGCAGCGGACATCAGCTTCCTCAGGTCAAGGCAGCCTGCCCACTCAACAGGATCCCACCTTCATCACCACTATTGTGTACTGGGTTCGGATCACTGAAGAGGCGGATGACTACGTAGCGGACAGCTAGTTTATTAGTACACAACCAAAGCATGCATTTCCAGCTGCGAGGGCCAACTGTATACAGTCTCTAGACCGCACCCCTACAGTCCCATTGGCGGGTTTGAATATCCCGCCAGAGATCTTACTGGAGGGCCAGTGTGGTCTGGGATCTGGGATCCTTGACTCCTGTTGTTTCCGGAGCCAAGCTCAAGCCTTATGTCGCTGCTGCCCTGAGATCAACAGCAGACATAACACCTGGTGAGTAAAAAATATTCCGCACATGCTCAGAGCCATATAGTCTTTTGCAAAAGGAAGTTTACAGGGGTGGAATGAATGATTAAAACCAGATACCAGGAGCAAGAAAGGGAGGGCTGCACAGAGCCCCGAGCAAAACACAAGGGACAGTTTGATGCAGTAGGAATTAATTCCACTCGGAGATCCCCACGTGTTCTGCATACACTTCATCAGGGAGATCTGTAAAATATTGTTGTCTGATGCTGTGGGAACTATTCAGACTATGATATTTCACAGGTCCCACAGGTGAAGCGTTTGCAAAATGCGTAGAGGTCTGAGAGTTGGATTAAAATTAATATTCCCACTGCACCAGCTGTCTCTTGCTTAAAACCAGACACCACCAGGCTGGGTGAAAATCCTGAATTCAGTTTTCTCCTCCTCCTGCTGCTGTAACCCCAAATTGCCTATTGCAAACAGAGGAGGTAACTCCAAAATAGGATAAATCTCACACCAATTTTCTGCCCGAAATTCTCACTTGTTGCTGTGGTCTTTAAAGAAGACAGAAGTGGAACAGCAAGAAGAAAAGGTCCCAAAAAGGAAGCGTTCTGGGATCAAGCAAAAGGGAATGAATCTGGTCAGAAATGGGGTAACTGATTTATAGTTTCCCCTATTTCTTCCCAGGCAGTCCTGCAGAAAACTGATTGCACATTTCTCCTTCTGTAGATGCACGCAAAAGTGCTAAATATTTATTTTTTAAAGTCTGGAATTTAGGGCGGGGCATGGATTATCTCTGAGGGGGCATTGCCCTCATATGCCCCCTGTAGCTATGGACCTCCATTAATTAAAATAAACACTGAAGATTTCATTTTAATGGGATTCCCCCCCAAGCACATTGGGCCACCAGAACTTTTGGGGGAAAGGACACACAGTGCCCAAAACAGTGCTCCCTCTAAGTTGAGTTAGTGTGAGCTAGCTCACAATTTATTATCCTCTGGCTCACACCTTTTTGCCTTAGCTCAGGAAGGATGGCTCCAGAGCAAACTAATTTATTCAGGAGCCAAAGCGCTAGCTCACAACTTTAATGCCAATAGTTCACAAAGCAGAATTTTTGCTCACGAGACTCCACAGCTTAGAGGGAGCATTGCACAAAACCATCCCACCAAAATAGGCCAGATTTCTCTAGACTCCACCCTGTGCAGCTTGTCCGAAGAAACATTTGGTGTTCTTGAACAATACTCTGTGCAGAGCCTTCTTTTCAACTTAGACCAGAAAGACAAATCTTGTGTAGCGGCTCGGAAGGAAATCCCTAGCATGCTTCTCAGCTGCGTGAGGCTTGGCTCGCTTGTAACGTTTTCCCAGTCTTTGTGACTCATTCTGCATCGTGCATCTTAAACACTGGAAAACCCCTCAGGAGAAGCAGAGTCGTTAGTCCAAGATGCAAAAGCACAGCAGGAGAAGATGAAAAGGACAGAAGTCGGCTCTGCAGAAGAACTCAGATCCTGAAGGGTTTATGGGGTGCCTTGCCAGCCTCTGACAACGTCAGCAGGAAGATGTTGTGCATGTACTGCCACACCCAAGAGGGTCTTGACTCACTAGGAAATCTTGCAAGACTTCAGGGCTTGCTGAGCCAAGACTGTGGAATGTGTCTCCTGGATTTCACAGAGTTCCATACCTATGGGAAAACATACCAGTTGATAATATATTCAAGCATATATATTCTACCTCTCAGAAGGGCTGGTTTGTATTGGGTAGGGTTCAGGCCCATAGCCCGGATTTTGTGGCTTGTGGGGCAAATCTTTTTCTGGTGGGGCTGCCATTATTTTTATGTCAGCTCCAATCCATCCCCCAAGCCTGACCACAAGCAGCCACCCCTCTCCCTCCCTCCCTTCTGCAAGATTTAAAGGGCCCTTCAGCTGGGAGGAAGTGGCCGGCTGATCAACTGGAGGGCCCTTTAAATCTTGCAGGAAGGAGAGGGGCGTGTACGGTCTCCCCTGCTTCTTCGCAGAAGCATTTAAAGGATCTTTTCAAAAAATCTTCTAAAAAAAATCTTGTGGGGCTGGCCCTTTCAGGAAGGGGGTGGAGCCCCCAAAAGCCCCACTGTTGCTATGGGCCAGACAGGATTCCCCAATATGGCACCCACAAATGTCTTCCCTGGCACCGACCAACTGTTTTCAAGACAGTGGGTAGTGCCAGGTGGGGCTTGTGATAGGCCCCTGGGAATTTAATTGGCTGTGCAGATCATATGTGGCTTCGGTGGCAGCTGCCCCCACTGTTGGTTTTATTCTCTCAGTCCTCTTACCTAGTGCATTTTCAAAACTCTCCTTCTTCTCCCCACACTTGGATTTTCTCTGGCTGCATGTGTGGAGCCACCTCCCATAAGAGCCCTTGAGGGGGGTGAGCCCACCACCCTGGGTCAGGATTCCCCCAGAGAGGAATCTATCTATCTATCGGAACCCCTATCATCCGTCTGTCTGTCTGTCAGTCTGTCTGTCTATCTATCTACCTATCATCCATCCATCCATCCATCCATCCATCCATCCATCTATCTATCGGAACCCCTATCATCCGTCTGTCTGTCTGTCAGTCTGTCTGTCTGTCTATCTATCTATCATCCATCCATCCATCTATCCATCCATCCATCCATCTATCTATCTATCTATCTATCTGAACCCCTAACATCCATCCGTCTGTCTGTCTTATCTATCTATCGGAACCCCTATCATCCGTCTGTCTGTCTGTCAGTCTGTCTGTCTATCTATCTACCTATCATCCATCCATCCATCCATCCATCCATCCATCCATCTATCTATCTATCAGAACCCCTATCATCCATCTGTCTGCCTGTCTTATCTAACTATCGGAACCCCTATCATCTGTCTGTCTGTCTGTCAGTCTGTCTGTCTATCTATCTATCTATCTACCTATCATCCATCCATCCATCCATCCATCCATCCATCCATCCATCTATCAGAACCCCTATCATCCATCTGTCTGCCTGTCTTATCTATCTATCGGAACCCCTATCATCTGTCTGTCTGTCTGTCAGTCTGTCTGTCTATCTATCTACCTATCATCCATCCATCCATCCATCCATCCATCCATCTATCTATCTGAACCCCTATCATCCATCCGTCTGTCTGTCTGTCTATTTATCTATCTATTGGAACCCCTATCATCTGTCTGTCTGCCTGTCAGTCAGTCTGTCTGTCTATCTACCTATCATCCATCCATCCATCTATCTACCTATCTATCTATCTATCTATCTATCTATCTATCTATCTATCTATCCCCCTATCATCCGTCCGTCTGTCTATCTATCTATCTGAACCCCTATCATCCATCCGTCTGTCTGTCTGTCTGTCTGTCTATCTATCTATCTATCTATCTATCTATCTATCTATCTATCTATCTATCAGAACCCCTATCATCTGTCTGCCTGTCAGTCAGTCAGTCTGTCCTCAGTCTGTCTATCTATCTACCTATCAACCTATCAGCTACCTACCTAACTACCTATCTATCTTTCTAATCTAATCTATCGGAACCCCTATCATCCATCCATCATCTACTGAATTTATTAATCGCCTAATCCCTGCTATCGCAGGGCTCTGGGCGATGTACAATATCCACTAAACACAATCAGATAAAATCATTAAAACATTAAAAACACATATTTGAAAAAAGATGGCAAATATTAATCCTATTTTCAGACTGCCAGCTACTTTGCAGGTGGGGGGGGCAAATAAAATAAACAAGGGGGCTGAGAACGGGTGCTGGCCAAGAAGGAAACAGTGGCTGCCCTCAACCAAAAGACTGGTGGAACATCTCTGCCTTACAGGCCCTGCGGAATTGCATCGGATGCCGCAGGGCCCTTAGGGGATTTGGCAGAGAGAGTCCCACTAGGTTGGGGCCAGGACCGAGAAGGCCCTGGCTCTGGTTGAGGACAGCGGGACTCTGAGGAATCTTGTTGCGTCTGTGGGCTCTTTGGGGACTTTCTGAGGAGGGGGAGTGGGCACCGCCACAAAATGGCTGCCATGGTGATGCTGGGGCCAGACACCAGATGTGGGAGAGGCAGCTGCTTCTGAAAGGGGGTTCCCTGCATTCTTCTGAAGCCCTTCATCCTCCAGTGATGCGGAGGAAAGCTAGGAGGCAGAGATGCTTTGGAGAAGAAACAAGTGGGCACCAAGAGACCCCCCGGCAGGCACCAGGGCCCCCTTGGGCTCCCCACTGGGGGGGGGGCACATTCCTCTAAAAGTTATCATCACAAATATTTCTGTCAACATGGACAGTTTTCTTTACTTCAGTTACTGCAGGCTTTATGGAAAGTTGAGGATAATTTGCCCATGTCTGTCCCTAGTGGGATGTCCAAAGCCTTCTCAGCGAGGGAAAATTTCCTGGGGTCATTTCCCTTTGCTTTTCAGACTGCCCCCTGCAGGCGCCCAGTCAGACTGTCCTCCTGCCCCAGTGTTGTTGCGCCACAGTCCCATTCACCACTGAAATTTGCATGGTGCTTTTGAAACAGGTTTCAGGATTGTTCCATGGGTGCTCAAACCCACAGGCTGCTGTGTGTAATGCCTCATAGGTCACCCCACCCTACGCAGTGTGTCCCTCTCACACTCCATAAGTCACAGGCTGAAACCTACGAAAACCACTCAGCAGTGATGCCAAGCTGGCTGTTCCCAGATCTGCCCCTACCAGAGTCCTCCTGGGGTGGGGAGGTTTGGTTCTCGTGGCTTCAGGGAAGCAGATGGCCTCGGTAAAGCTCAGCATCTAGAGAAGGAAGGGACTCAAGGCCTTAGGGAAAGTTTCTCCCACCCCAGTGCAGGGGACATCCTTTCCCACAACTGCCCAGATTTATCTGGGACAATCCGTGCCCTGAAGGATGCTACATGGAATCCAATCCCCCCCCCCCCCCCCCATTTCTGGAATGTGTGCTGTGTGACTGCACTGCATTGACACTCCTTGGCAGTCATGTGGGACACCTCCCAGAAGGGCAAAACTGCCTTTGGCCAGCATGAGGATCACAAGTAGGGATGCCTCCTTGTCAGAGACATTATAGCTGCATTTCTTGCATTGGTAGGGGGTTGGACTAGATGACCCTGGAGGTCTCTTCCAACTCTGAGATTCAATAGATAATAATAATATTTATTTGTTGTATTTATGAATCACCCGATCCTTGTCACAGCAGGGCTCTGGGCAATGTACAAAAGCTATAAAACAAAACAAGATAAAAATCAGTTGGAACATTAATAAAACATTTCGACAATCAGATGGTGAATAATTAACCAATGAATAAACGTTTCCTTTTTTGCCCCTGCTAAACAGTCTCTCAGAGCTCTTGGGAGATCAATTTCTCATCCTGTGGATTGGGAAAGAAAAGGCAGGCACCACCCCAGCGCTCATTTAATGAGCAGCATTGGTTGGTGTAGTGGTCAGGAGTGCGGACTCTAATCTGGGAGAACCGGGTTTGATTCCCCACTCCTCCACATGCAGCCAGCTGGTGTGACCTTGGGTCAGTCATAAGTTCTCTCAGAGCTGTTCTCTCAAGAGCAGTCCTTGAGAGAGCTCTCTCAGCCTCACCTACCTCCCAGGGTGTCTGTTGTGGGGAGGGGAAGGGAAAGGAGATTATAAACCCCTCTGAGACTCCAATCTCCTCCTCCTCCTCCTCCTCCTCCTTCTGTGGGTGAGACCCTTGCAGGGCACAGCAAGTCCCTTTAATGCAGTCTGCACCCACCATGCCCACCCCAGAGGGGACGGGGGGGGGCCTCCATTTCACAATGTCAGTCTGGAGACCAACGGACCAGAGTTGCTGCGGCCTGTTTCCTTTGCCCTCGAAGGGGTAGCTTCTCAGAGCATTCGTGGCATTCCCTAGTTTCTCACTTTGGCTGTTTACTGAGAGATTCACATTTTGTGGAGACCGGGGGGGGGGGGGTTTCTTTCCAACCAAGGCCAGCATTCCTCTGAATGTCCAGAAATTCCAGTTGGACTCCATTCTCACTGTGCTTGCCCAGACACGTCCTAAATGACAGCTGTCAGAAGAGGAGGACAGAAGACTGGGGGGGCAGGGGCCGTCGTTTGGGGGGCAGGGGCCGATGTTTGGGCACTTCACAGACCTCAGGAGGGGAGGGGGTTCCTCCCCCCCGCCTGCCCAGGTGACTTACACGAAAGGTCAGAGGGACGAGATGTAGGTGACGGGGGTGTCTGCTGCCAAAGCTGCCGCCACCAGCAGGCACAGCAGCAGGAAGGGCGCCCAAAGAGCTGTGCTGGCCCTGAGTCCCTCTCCCGATCCGGCTGGTAGCCAGGCGGGAGGAAGGGCAGGCCCATAGGCAGTTCTGCGCCTCTCTAGGGTCTCTGCTCTAGGTAATCGCCTTGTTGGCCTTGTGGGAGAGCCGGGCTGGGGCGGGGGGGAGGACACACTTCCAAGCTTTGCATCATGAGAGGAGATATTTTCTTGGGCAGGACACGAGGGGCCCCATAGCAAGGAGGAGGAGGAGACTGTATTTATACCCCATCTTTCACTACCCGAAGGAGTCTCAGAGCAGCTTACAATTTCCTTCCCTTCCCCTCCCCACAACCGACACCTGTGAGGTAGGTGGGGCTGGGAGAGCTCTCTTGAGAACAGCCCTTGAGGAAATAGCTCTGAGAGAACTTGTCAGACTCTTGGACAAAATTACTCTCAAGAACACTCTCTGGCAGTGATTTGTTTATTGAGAAATAATGATGTTCCAAGCTAAGACTCTTGCTGAGTCAGAACTGATATTCTGGCATGAAACCCAAAAGTTATAGACAGTTCAAACAGGGAGCCCTCCAATCATACAGCGCATTCATTCCCACCTAGCAATTTGTGCTTTTCCTAACCCCACTTATAAATCATCGTTATACTATCTCTACAACCTGGCAAGCTGAGATGTGGACCAAGGTCATCCCAAAGGGAGGATGTCTTAGAAGAGTTACTTTCGCCACTACAGCGGAGCTATTCTTACACTCAAGCACACCCACACCCTCCCGCAGGAATTTCCCTCCCCTATGACCCCCCAGAATTCATGGCAAACTAGAGACCGAGTTTGACAACTTGTAATTAACCCAAGGTCACACAAGCAGCTGCATGTGGAGGTGTGGGTAATCAAACCCGGTTCTCTCAGAGTAGACCCCGCACTCTTAACCACAACACCAAACTGGCTCTACACCATTACACCAGAAAACATGTGTCTCAGAAACCGCTTCCAGAATTTGCCCACAATAACCACTCTGCCTGTCTGGGGGGGAGGGGGGTTGTGGTGCAGGAGAAGGAGAAGGAGGATTCCCTGGTGGGTGACTCAACCAGCACCTTGTAGGAAAAGAAGGCCCCGGATTGTAGTGGCTGCTGACTTCCTAATGAGAGGGACAGAGTGTCCTTGTGAAGTGAGCTCCATCGCCAGGGTGTGACAGATAGGTCAACGAGGACCAGCCATATCGCTGATCATTATCCCCCCCTCCATGTGGGAATGGCTGAGACCACCAGGCACAGTTAGAACCCACGTCTGTCAAGAGGCAATCTCCACTACGCACAGGCTGCTCTGATGGGAAGGAAGCAGCCCGCCTCATGCTGGAATTCTCGATCTTGTAGAAAAGTGAGTGTGGCCAGACGAACGCCTTGTAACTTCAGAGAAAGGGGGGTTTCCGTAAGAGAACTGCTGGGGAGGTCAAGGTCAGCAAAGGTCTGGCTCAAGATGACAGAGGCCAGTGAGGAAGGGCAAGGACAACAACGGGGTTTCCCCAGGTATCTTCAAAGGAAGCGGAAGAGACTGGCGGAGTGCGGATGGAGAAGGCGTAACAGGTGGGAAAGGGAATGCCAGAAAGGGCAGATATTTTAGCTCCCTCTTCTCCCCACAAGGGAACTATGTGCAACATCACAAAGGCAGCCTGAATGGCAAATGGGCGGGAGGGGGGGATCAAGGTTAAGGAGGAGCTGGTCAGAGAACACCTTAACTAATGTTGGGCCTTCTGGGCTGGATGAATCAAATTCCAAGGCCCTCAAGGGATGTGTTCATGGCCTCTCAGAACCTTTAACTACCGTCAGGGGTCCGTTGGGGCCGGAGTGAGGCGGGGCAAAGCTCCGCCAGCTCAGGAGTGGCCACTAGGGCAGCCACAGGCCGAATCAGATTCTCTGATTCTCTGATTCTCAGATTCTCTGATCTAATTCAGGGCCTTGGAATGCGATTCATCCAGCCCAGATGAAAGCGACTAGAGGGGAGGGGGTTTGAGGGAGAGGCTCCCAACTTGCAAGGTAGCTGCTGGGACCTCTCCCCCAAATACCCACCGCATTTCAAGAAGATTGGACCAGGGGGTCCAATTCTACGGGCCCCCAAACAGTTGCCCCCATCCCCTCCATTGTTCTCTATGGTAGAAAAAAAAACGTAACATTTTTTCCCACCATAGAGAACAATGGAGGGGATGGGACAACCTGTTTGGGGGCCCATAGAATTGGACCCCCTGGTCCAAACTTCTTGAAACTTGGTGGGTATTTCGAGGAGAGGCTCCAGCAGCTACACTGCAAGGTTGGATCATCTCCCTCAAACCCCCTTTCCTCCAGCCCCTCATATACCCTATGAGTTTTTGCCATTGATTTCAATGGCCCATAGGGTATAATGGGGCTGAAACTGACATTCCCTTTCTGACACACTTCTGGTGATGTCAGGGGACGTGGCATATGCTAATGAGTTATGCTAATGAGCTCCTGCAGCTCTTTTTCTACGAAAGGACCCCTGACTACCGTCTTTTGAAAATTTAACATCATATGCAGTGACAATAAATTGTCATAAACATATGAGATCATAGTAAATAATCAAGTATCAATAAATTAACATAGTAAAATATCCATAACACAATTCTGATCAAAAAGGTCTTTGTTTTGAGCAATAAAATTTAAAACAGGGTACCAAAAATTATAATAATCAAGAGAGGCAGCGCAAGGGCCTTTATCTGAGGTTTGTATCCGCATCCTTTCCGTTGTGAGATAACCCCAGATGTTCCTGCCCCAGCTCTTTAGAACTGGGGGTGAGGGAGATTTCAGCTACCATCTTTGGGAAAACCTGGAGGATCAGAGTGGAGCCCCAAGACCGGAGAAGAGCAAATGCCCCAGTCTTCGAAAAGGAGAATCCAGGAAAACAACAGATTGGTCATGCTGATGTCAATACCCAGGAAGGATCTTCATGCCCATCATAACCCATATTTGACTGGGTTTCTGGTTTCAGAGGACTGTGGGGTGCTGTGTCAAGAAACGGCACTGTTTGGGGATTTCCAACTTTGGACTTTCCACATTGAGCAAGAGGGTTGGTCTAAGTGACCTTTAGGGCCCCTGTCAGCTCTGTGGGTTGAACTGAGACTAAATTGTCCATTTGCAGAATTCACTTTCCTGCCTCCCACCTCCCACTGTGCCCCCCCTCATCCCCACAAAAGGCCCCTCCTGAGGGACAGGCAACCTGGAGGAATGGCACGCAACATGAAGGGGGAATTGAGTCTGACCCCAATTGCCAGCTCGATCTGGATCCAGCCTGTGTGCCTCTGTGTTTCCGTGATCTTGACAGGCAGGCAGTGGGAAAACCTCTCCACTCTTCCTTTAATTAAAGAAGCACATCTTGGATGGCGGCTGCATTGCCTAACAAAACCTGTGGGGTGTTCCAAGATCCCTGCTATTTGCATATGCTTCTTGATACGTAATTATTTTCTGCATGCCAAAGTCAGCTCCGGCTCTGATGTCAACACCAGTTCTTGGCATGAGTGTGAGGATGATTCAACACCTGTCCAGAATTCGTTTTAGTCTGGTAGGTGGTAATCTGTGCATCTGTTGAGGAAATACTATGAGCCACTGGAGACAAACACAAGTCACAAAGGAGCTGTGCTAACCGGCCCTGGCTCAAGTGTCTGCGATGCTTGCCCTTCCCGTCTCTCGGTGTTTCAGCCATCAGGTACGGCCATCATGTGGGTTTTTAAAAAAATGACTGACAATTCCTGTGAGCCACGGAACAATGTGAGTCTTGATGGTCACCTTGATTATGCCTCTTCCGCTGAACCACACCGGTTGCCAGCCAGACGCTGAAACCTCTCTTTCAATTAGCAGCACCCATGCAGCGAGGGGACAGTATTTGCACACTTGGTCCGAGAGGGTATACAGGTGAAAGAATTAATTCATTGGCGTTTGCAAGAAAAGGTAGCAGAGCAGCGCCAATCGCTAAGGAATTTTATGCTGACGCTCTGCAACGGTCACCCATCAGGTTTCGTAGCTGCCTTCACTTGTGAATTATTATTATTTGGTGGAATTCAAGGCTAGGCTAGGAAGGGGAGTGATTGTGTGGCCCGGTGATCTGTCTAAATGGCTGACTGGACTCGTAGCAGAGAGATGAATGTTGAAGACTGGCAGATGCCCAGGGCTGGCTCAAGGATTTTCAGCAGGCCAGGCAAATGGTTTTGCCAGCCTCCCCACCCCATGGAGAATCCATCACCCTACCCCCCATGGGAAACAGGGTTGCCAGCCCCCAGGTGGGGGCTGGAGTTCTCCTGAAAAGAAGAAGAAGAAGAAGAGGAGGAAGAGATTGGATGCATACCCCGCCCTTCACTACCCAAGGGAGTTTCAAAGCAGCTTACAATCTCCTTTCCCTTCCCCTCCCCTCAACAGACACCCTGGGAGGGAGGTGGGGCTGAGAGAGCTCTTTCGAGAATGGCCCTTGACGGAACAGCTCTGAGAGAACTTGTGACTGGCCAAAGGTCACACCAACAGCTGCATATGGAGGAGGAGTGGGGAAGCAACCCCAGATTAGAGTCCACGCTCCTAACCGCTCCTCCAAACTGCCTCTCAGCTGGCTGATAACTAATTTCCAGACTGCGAAGGCAGCATCTCCAGGCGGACACCTCTCTGCTCGGCTTCTTCCCCCTCAAGAAACTCTGCCCTACCCAGGCACCACCCCCCAAAACTCCAGGAATTCTCCAGGATGGAGCTGGCAAGCTGTCAGGACAGAGACCATTTTAAGAGGATTTTCTAGTCCATTCCAGCTGAAGCGACGCTGAAGCTATCCGAACGACTCCCCTGGTCTATACAGTTCCAAGGAGCTGGACCACTTCTCCCCTGGGTGTTCAGTGCCTCTCCCCACGGATGGTCCTTGAGCTCTTGTGCCATTAACACCACAGTCCTGCAGTCCTTTTAGAACTCCACTCAGACACTTGGCCATTACTGCAAAAGCCACATGCCTGCTCTACTTCGCTTTGAAAAAGTGTGCCTTGCACACAAAAGCTCATACCTTGAATAAACTTTTGTTGGTCTTAAAGGTGCTGCTGGACTCCAAATTTGCTTTGCTGCCCATCAACTTCACTGGGCACCCCACATTTTTAACACTATGAGAGAAGAAGAAAAACTCCCCTCTCCTTTGCAGTGTTCATCCCTTTTTAAAGCCTTCCAGTTGAGAAAGGAGGTCTCCTTTCTCAACTCTTTAAATGTCAACTCGCATGCCTGTCCTTCGCCGACACTGCAGGCTGCTCTGTCCGCCATATTCATTGAACGGAGGCCCTCAAAGACCAGCCCCACCGGGGCCTTCATCTCCTTCTCCAGACACAACCAATTCCATGCTGGGTTACGTTCAAATGGCTCTTTTGAGCTGTGCCAGGCACGAGTGCCTGGTGGATTCAAAGTGCACTTCCAGATAACATCTGGGAATCATGGAGTCACGCACGGTAAAGCGGTTCACAGGGGAGCTGTCTGGTCGTGCAACGCTGGATCAAAAAGATCTGGATCAAATTACAGCCAGGCCAATGGCGGGATTAGCTGCCCGTCTGCACGCACCCTGCATCCACTCTTTGCTGTACCTTAGCAAAGCATCCAAATGTGGGTCACAATGGTGAGGCCTAATAAACACCCTTTGCTTGCAAATCCTCCCCTGCTGGCGTGGGGTGGGTTCACTCCTTTCGCAAACGGGATGTCTGGCTTATCACTTCTCCCTCAAGAGACTCAGGGACAAGCCGGGTACCTATTTCCCATGATCAGGGATAGAACACCTGGGAAGGCAAGAGGCTGATTTTATGCTCAGATAGGCTGTAAGGGGCTTTGAACCACAAGGAAAGACAAGGTATAAATGTCTTAACAAATGGATAAAATTAAAAACCTGTGGGCTTTCCAATGGCAGCTGTGGGAAACCGAATGTTGGGAACCCATCTTGGCTCTTTGTATATAATTCTAGGTATCATTTTCTTTTTACTTAAAAGTTTAGCGTATTTTAACTTGAAATTGCCAATGGCCACATACGATAAACTTGACTACTATTTTCCTTTTCCTGCATTGTCTTCAACCGTTGTGATTCCACATACTACGTTGCCTATAGATTCAGGTGGGGTCGCCGTGTTGGTCTGAAGCAGCAGAACAAAGTTTGGGTCCAGGGACACCTTTCAGGCCAACCAAGTTTTATTCAAGGGATAAGAGTTCATCTTTTACATCGCCTATAGCATACTTTGCCTTCAGCACTTTGACATTCACATTGTCCTGTCATTCTGCCCTGTTGCATTGTCTGCTGAACATCTTTGTTGTATGAGTACCTCATTTCATTCTAACTGGTCGCCCCACCTCCAGTCTCACCAATAAAGGCCGGCTATAAATAAAGTACTTCAATAAATAAATGCTCTTAGTCGCACTGAAAAGAATGGGGTAGGAATGGTGGGACAGAACTCCTGCCAGGAGGCACCTCAATGGCGGTACCCACCTTGAAACCAGGGAAGGGAGGGAGGGGTAGGGTTCTTCTCCCCACCTGGGGGGGGGGTGTTACAGATGCCTGGTTTCCTCCCAAGGGGCTACATAGGCAATGCAGTAGATGGCTGCTTGGCATATGGAACATGGAAGCAGAGTCAGACACCACGTTCCTGGGATCCAAGATCACTGCAGACGGTGACTGCAGCCATGAAATTAAAAGCCGCCTGCTCCTTGGGAGGAAAGCGATGGCAAACCTAGACAGCATGATAAAAAGTAGAGACATCGCCCTGCCAACAAAATTCCGTATGGTCAAAGCGATGGTGTTCCTTGTAGTGATGTATGGCTGCGGGAGTTGCACTGTAAGGAAGGCCGAGCACCAAAGAATAGATGCTTTCGAATTGTGGTGCTGGAGAAGACTCTTGAGAGTCCCTTGGACTGCAAGGAGATCGAGTCAGTCAATCTTAAAGGAAATCAGCCCTGACTGTTCCCTGGAAGGCCAGATCCTGAAGCTGAAGCTCAAATACTTTGGCCACCCAATGAGAAGGGAGCACTCCCTGGAGGAGACCCTGGTGCTGGGAAAGACTGAAGGTCAAAGAAGAAGGGGGCGGCAAAGGATGAGATGGCTGGACAGTGTTATCGACGCAACAAACATGAAGTTAAGCAAACTCCGGAGGACGGCGGAAGACAGGAGGGCGAGGCGTGATGTGGCCCATGGGGCCGCGAAGAGTCGGACTCGACTGTGTGACTCAGCAGCAGCAACAGCAAAGTATGGAACCCGGTGCCACATAGTAAGCTTCCAAGATGGCAACTGGCACAGAGCTTTGGAAGTAAGCTCCGCCGAGGATAAAGTATTATGCCTAACGTTAGAGTAATTGATACCTGGTTGACTCCAGTCTGCCTAACCCGGACTGCAGAGACTGAAAGAGAACCAGTTGAAGAGAGCCAGCTGAAAAAGGGAGACCGGGGAAGCGTCCTCAGCCCGGCCCAGCCTGATGTGCAGCGGTGGTGGTAGCGGCATAGACAACTCGCCCCTGGGTCCCTGGACCCTACAGTTCCAGCTGGTCCACCTACCCGGCCCAACTGGGTGGTGGTGGCCGCTGTGGCTGCTGTGACGGTGGCTGTGGTGGCGGCGACAACGGAGGGTGACAGCGGCGGTGAGTGGCCCGCCCTCTGGCCTGGTTGGTCTCGGCGGCCCGGTGAGTTGTCTGACGGTGACGGCGGCTGCGGCAGCAGTGGTTGTGCCTGGCGGCTGGTGGTGCCCAGAGGCGGCGGTGGCGATCCCAATGTCAGCGGTGTCACAGAGGTGCCTTGTGCCCAGCGACAGTGACGGTGGCGCCGGCTGCCCAACAACCCGCCCCCGGGCCTTGTTGGGCGTGAATTGCGGCCTGGCCTGTGGGAGGGGCGTGTGTGACTTGGGGAGAAGAATAGAGGGAAGAGGAGACAGCGTCGAGTCGCCGAGCTGCCGCCCCCCCACTGCAGGGCCGGTGCTGCTGGTTGTCTGAGGTCCTTGGTTGGCGGGCCCCTCCTTTGGTGAGACCCGGGCGCCCGGTCACACACAAAAGCGGCCCGAGGGGCTTAGGTGTGACTCAGGCCTTTTGGACCTGGGCGCGGCTGGGACGCTCCAGACGCTGCGATCCCCACACTCTGGGACTGTGGTAGAGCTGAGCTGGGCTGCTCGGCTCATAGGGAGTAGGGCCTGATTTTGGACTTCCTGGGCTGCTGGACGGTGGGACTGTTGCAGCCATGGTCGGAGTTGTGGCTTCCAATTTGGGGAGCGGCACCCCGATCGGTTTGTCTTTTTGGCTGCCAACTGGGACCTCCTGATTGCATCAAGCGCGGCCAAGCCAGTGCCTTTTCCCGGCCCAGTGGTCGGTCTGCGTGACCAGAGTACCTGGCCCTTTTGGGCGCCTCTGGTTTGTAGGGGTCAGTGGCGCCAGATTGTACCAGGACTGGTGTTGTGCGGATGGCACACGGACGGGCTGGGTCTGGCCCCTTGGAAAAACTGTGAAGAATTAGATCTGGCTTGGATCTAGGCTGGTAGCCTTGGTGCACGCACGGAGTGTTCTCTGAAATTAAGAGCCCCCCATAAATAACCCCAGCTGAGTTAAGTGACGGACATGGGGTTGACCAGGGTAATGGATTAGGTAGTAGTTAGGTAATAGTTAGTATTAGTTAGTTACTTATATTGTTCTGTAGTTGTTCCCCACCGTGTATAATTAGTTAGTTAGGTAGAGTAGTGTTAGTCTTGCGGGAGGGGTGGGGTCGCAAGTAGAGAGGTTGGGGGTGGGGAAGGTTACAGAAGGGGAATGTTGATTTTAAGTTAAGTAGTTGGACTATTGCTTAACGGGATTGGCAGGAGGGGTCTATACCTACCCGCAAGAGGTCTGAGGCTGCGGATGCAAAAGACCACCAGCAATGGCTGGGTCACAGATACCGGTGCTCCTGGGGAGGGGAAGGAGCGGTGGGTCCAGGCAGAAGGAGGGAAGGGCGCCGAGAAACAGGAAAGCTCGATGCCCTTCCAGCCTGAGACTCATCCCAACAGTTGTTGGCAGTGGGGCTGAGATGAAAAACCCCTCTCCGACATTGGTGCTGTGCAACGCCAGGTCAATAAACAACAAGGCCAAGGTTCTCCAGGACTTCCTGGTCGATCAGAAGGCCGACCTGGCGTGCGTGACCGAGACCTGGGTGCGGGAGGGAGAGACGATAGCTCTCTCCCAAATGGCCTCCCCGGGATTCTCGGTCCTGCACCAATCACGGACTAAGGGGCAGGGGGAGGGGTGGCAATTTTCATTCAGGAGGCTTACTCCTTCAAGGTGCTCCCGCCGGTGGAGATCGTGAGCATGGAGTGTGTCGGCCTGGAGTGGGAGGCTGAAGAGAGTCTGGCTGTATGGCTGGTGTACCGACCACCTAATGCACAAGCCAGCAGCCTGCCGTTCCTGATGGAGGCTGTAGCAGGCTGGGCGCTGGAGCACCCTAACCTAGTGGTTTTGGGTGACTTCAACGTCCACGCTGATGACGCAGCTTCCGTTCGGGCGGCAGACCTGGTGTCGTCCATGGCAGCACTGGGACTCTCTCAGTACATCTCGGCCCCCACACACCGGGCCGGACACACGCTCGTTCTGGTCTTTGCTGCGGGGGTGACAGTGGACCAGATTACAGCTTCGGCAGTGCCATGGTCGGACCACTATGCCCTGGGGGCCCGTTTGAATGTCCCACCCCGACCCCTAGGCAGCGAGCGTATTTTAGCTCGCCCACGGAGCCAGATGGACCCTATGCGGTTCCAGATGGCACTGCGGGATCTGATGCCCCCTGGTGGCTCATTAGATGAGCTGGTTGAGGACCAGATGAGCTGGTCGATGGGTTTGGCCTGCTTGGCCTAGAGGAGGTGGACAGATTACTCGTGACTGTGCACCCAACCACGTGAATTCTTGACCCGTGCCCGCCCTGGCTGGTTAAAGCCGGCCACAAAGGGCTGCAAGGTGCCGTTCAGGAAATTATCAACACCTCCCTCTCTGAAGGGAGGTTCCCGGGGGCACTCAAGGAAGCGATGGTCCATCCTCTCTTGAAAAAATCACATCTGGACCCGGCTGAATTGGCAAACTATCGGCCAGTGTCCAATTAGCCCTATTTGGGCAAATTAATTTAGAGGGCGGTGGCGTTACAGTTACAGGGTTATCTGGATAATGCTTCAGTCTTAGACCCCTTCCAGTCTGGCTTTTGCCCGGGATATGGGACAGAGACGGCTTTGGTTGCCCTTACTGACGACCTCTGGCGGCATCTGGATCGAGGCGGTGGGGCGCTGTTGCTGTTGCTTGACCTGTCGGCAGCGTTCGACACAGTCGATCATCAGCTGCTGGCCCATCGTCTCACCGATGTGGGGATACAGGGGCGGGCCTTGCAGTGGCTCATTTCCTTTCTCCAAGGTCAGGGACAAAGGGTGGTGCTCGGGGAGCGGCAGTCCAGGAGGCACCCACTTGAGTGTGGGGTGCCTCAGGGGGCAGTGCTCTCCCCAATGTTGTTCAACATCTATATGCGCCCCCTTGCCCAGATTGCCAGGAGGTATGGGCTGGGATGTCACCAGTATGCTGATGACACCCAGCTCTATCTGATGTTGGGCGGCCAGTCGGACTCTGACCCAGAAGATCTTAACCGGGCATTTCACGCCGTAGCTGGTTGGCTCAGACTGAGTAGGCTGAAATTGAACCCAGCGAAGACAGAGGTCCTGTGTCTGGGGCGGGGCGGTCTGGGGCGGGGGCTCCCGCTCCCAAGCTTCGACGGAGCACCGTTGGTGCCTGCATCGCAGGTAAGGAATCTGGGAGTGCTCTTGGATCCCTCTTTGTCAATGGAGGCCCAGATAGCAGCCACTGCTAAGTCGGCCTTTTACCATCTTCGGCTGGCTCGGGAGTTGGTCCCCTATCTCGACCGCGATGACCTAGCTACAGTGATCCACACGACGGTCACCTCGAGGCTGGACTACTGTAATGCCCTCTACATGGGGCTGCCCTTAGTGCAAACCTGGAAGCTGCAGCTGGTGCAGAATGCCGCGGCCAGGCTAATGATGTGTCTCACAAGTTGGGACCACATCCAGCCTGTGCTAGCGGCGCTGCACTGGCTGCCTATAGCATACCGAGTTCGTTTCAAGGTGCTGGTTCTTACCTTTAAAGCCCTATATGGCCAGGGTCCAACATACCTGAGGGATCGCCTCTCCCCGCATATTCCCCAGTGAGCACTTCGGTAAGGGTCGTGTCATCGACTTTGTGTCCCAGGCCCCAGGGAGGCCAGGCTTGCTGGGACCGGGACCAGGGCCAGGGCCTTTTTGGTGGCGGCTCCAACCTGGTGGAACAAGCTCCCGGAGGAGATCAGGGCCCTGCGGGACTTAATGCAGTTCCGCAGGGCCTGCAAGACGGAGCTCTTCCGCCAGGCCTTTGACTAGGAGCCGCCACCAATAATAACAGCAGCAACATCTACTGTAGTAACATCTATAATGTGAGCCGGCCCTGAATGCAGTCCAGGCCTGATGGTTATGGTTGGTAGGTCCCTAACCTGATAGGAAGCCATCTGATTAGTAAGACTGGAAGCACTTTATTGGAAACTGGAAAGCACTTTATCGGAAATTTATTGTTATATATCTGTAACTTTGGAATTTTATTGTTCTTGTTGATTTTAAATCTGTTTTATGATGTTTTGACTGGCATTTGTGCCCTTGTAAGCCACCCTGAGCCCGCTTGCAGGGAGGGCGGGGTATAAAAATAAAGATAAATAAATAAATAAATAAATAAATAAATAAATAAATAAATAGCAGCGAGAATGGTCACTTTGCAAAGCACTTGAAATGTAGATGACTCTCTGGTGTTCTTGTTCCCCGGGCATTATTGTTCTGACAAAGCCACTGCGTACAGTCCATCATGAGGTTTATGGGTTTTTCCTCCCCGAGTCAGGCAGGGAAGATTAGCTCTCCTTCCATTATCCTCACAAAGTGTGAAAAATGCATTTTGAACATATTAGACGGTAATTGGAAAGAGTTTAAAGTGCCCTGTATCATGGGCGGTTGGCTCCAAGGCGCTCCCCCGCCTGCCCGTGCCCAGTGAGCCAGCTGCCCGAGCCGTTCCTCATCTCTCCGTTCCTCATCTCTCCGGGCCTTTCTATTAAGAACACAATCGGAGTCATGGTTTCATCTCGCCCACCCTGCCACTTTCCTTGCCCACATCGGCAGCCAGACAGACGGCCGATTCACGCAACCTTTCCTGTGGGTAGGACTTTTCCCAGGGATCTGTGCGTCATAAACTGGTTGGGCAGATTTCAGCACTGTCCCCCCCCCCCCCCCCAATCTACTTAATGTCTCAGCCAGCAGAGTGGAAACATGGTAAGATCTTCTTGCTTGCTTAACATGTGAGGGTGAGGAGGGAGGCGGTGGGGCAAATCCACTGCCACAGGAGGTGGTGGCAGCTACAAGCATGGGCGGCTTCAAGAGGGAATTGGATAAACATCTGGAGCAGAGGTCCATCAGTGGCTATTAGCCACAAGGTATAGTTAGGAACTCTCAGTCTGGGGCAAGTAATGCTCTGTATTCTT
The DNA here is from genome assembly GCA_029233225.1 of Lepidodactylus listeri. NCBI lineage: Eukaryota > Metazoa > Chordata > Lepidosauria > Squamata > Gekkonidae > Lepidodactylus > Lepidodactylus listeri. Next base: position 2,813,817 of record JARCFY010000021.1, on the reverse strand, counting down.
GGTGCTTGGGGGGGGGGGAAGAGTGGGAGGGCTTCTGGTGTCCTGGCCCCACTGGTGGACCTCCTGAGGGCACCTGGTATTTTTGGCCACTGTGTGACCCAGAGTGTTGGACTGGATGGGCCACTGGCCTGACCCGGCATTGGCTTCTCTTATGTTCTTATGACCCATCTTCTGCCTAGTTATTCCAGAGGCAGAAGCCCAGATGTCCCTGTTGCATCAGACCCCCTCAGAGCCAGAGCTCCTCTGGACCCTGGCCTTATCCATAGCATTCATTTGGACTGTTTCCGTCTCACTCCTCTATTGAGCCTTCTCCGGAATGGCTTACATAATGAGAACATAAATACCATAAAATGTTGTGACAATGGGTAAACCATGACAAAGGCCAACAAGCAAACAAAAGCAGCCTAAAACATACAGGAGAAGAGTCCCTGGAAAAGACAGTCATGCCAAGAAAAGTGGAAGGGAGCAGGGAAAGAGGAAGACCCAGCAGGAGGTGGAGGGACTCCCATCAAGGAAGCCACAAAGGCCCCTTCCGTTGGCAAGGCCCAGGCAGGGCTGTTGACGAGAGGGCGTTTTGGAGAACGTTAATCCATGGGCGGGGGGGGGGGGGTCACTGCAAATCGGATGGTACTCAACAGCTCTTAACACAACACACACAGCACCAAGCCTTGTACTGAAATCAAACCCACCTGCAACCATTTCCTTGGGAGCTTGAAAACTTGGAAAAAAACAGCTTCATTCATTTTCCAGCAGAACCCTTGCTGTGATAGACAAATGCTTCCCGGAGCTTAATATACGACTCATGTTGTTCTTCTCAGCCACAGGGGAAAGGGCTCCACGTGTCGAGACTGTGTTCCTTTTGGAGTGTGATTGATTGTTATAGCTACAGCCTAGCCTCCTTCTGCTGCTCAGCTGGAGACAAGGATTGTGTAGCATTCCGCCAGGGGTCTCTCCTCCTGAAGGACCTCTCAGCTGGATCCCTGGAAACACCTTTTCAAACGCAACCATCGACTTCCCAAGTATGTGGCGGCTGCTGGCAAAGAAGAGGAAAGGCAGAGGGCAAGGAGGAGGTATCATTGTTTCCACTCAGATGGGGGGGGCGGTTTTAGAAAAATATCCAACAGGCCAAGAGAAATTGCTGGAAAAGAAACAGCCATGGCTTTGAGAGAAACTGCACCGATTGAGGATAGGACTGTTAGAAGTGGAGGATTTGGCGCTGTCTCCTGCCTCAGACTTGAGAAGATGGCACCAGAGAGTTTAGACAGATAGAGAGGTCAGGACACACAGAGCATCCTTTCCTTCCTGCTATCTGATACTTTCCTTTGAAGTGGAATGCTACTCTTAAGGGCAATTTCCTCTGCTTCCATTCACCCTCACTCACTCACTCTCTCTCTCTCGCACGCAAGAAGATGGAGGCTGGACACGTGTCCAGCATCCAACACCATCCAGCTAGCTAGAATAGGTAATCTATATCTATCTTCTACCTGCACTCTCAAGCATGCATTTCCATTAATAAATACTTATTAGTTTTTAGACTGACTGCTGACTCCATGTGACTCTGTAAGTCTGTTGCCACACCAAGCCCCAAGCTTTGCTGCGTTGAAGCCTTTGTGCACTCTGCTACATTTCTCGTGGTTCCCTGGCAGTGTTTAGTCCAGTGAATCCAACAAGGACCTTAAAAAATCTAATTCACATGAGATGCAAAGGTTCTTTGACTGATTTGTGGGGGGGGGGGGGGGGGAGAGAAGCAGCCGAACTAGAGCTGTTGCCACACTGGGGTGAGAACAGCACCCCAGCAGCAAATGGGATGGGTCTATGTCAAACACTGGCTATGAGCATGGTGACTAAAGGGAACTTCCATGTTGGCAGTCAACCTCTGAATTCCAGTGCCAGGAGGCAACCTCAGAAAAAGGCCTCAGCCTCTCTGCCCTGTTGGTTGGCCCCCCAGAGGAACCAGTTGACCACTGTGTGAGATACGATGCTGGACTAGAGGGACCCTCACTGGTCTGATCCAGCAGGGCTCCTCTGAGGTTCTTTGGAAGACCTTGGCCTCTATGCCCTGTTGTTGGCCCTCCAGAGGAACTGGCTGGCCACTTTGTAAGACAGAATGCTGGACTAGAGGGACCCTCACTGGTCTGATCCAGCAGGGCTCTTCTTATGTTCTTATCAGGGGAAGGCCTTGGCTCTCTGCCCAGTTGTTGGCCCTGCAGAGGAACTGGTTGGACATTGTGTCAGACAGGATGCTGGATGAGATGGACCTTCACTGGCCTGATCCACCCGGGCTCTTCTTATGAGGTGGGTGAGGAGTGGGTCTGTATCCCCTGCATTGCTCAATGCAAGTTCATAATCTCTGGTCCTCTACTGTCCCCTCTTGGTTCCCCAGTCTTGATCCAGCAATTCTGCCATCAAGAGAGTCCATCTCTCCCATTGCTGTGACTCCATGTCCTCACATGTGGGCTTCCTTTTGGTTCTTGGTTCAGCACAGCCATCAGTGACCCCGACTGCCTTGCCCACTCTGATCCCGCCACTCCAAGAAGCCAAGACACCCCTTCCTCTAGCCTGCTGCCTCCCAGAACCCACCCCCCCCGCATCCCCCGCTCAGCTACCCAAAGGCCTCCAGACCCCCAAACAGCTCTGCCCTATCTCCCACACACCCAGAAGAGCCCCCCAAAGCTTCTGTGGGCTACGGTCATGCATTCTAAATTACGCGGAGAGAATAACACGGCACAACACATGTCTATCAGCTTTAAAAGAAAAAGGCTTCGCTAATAAGGAAAGGGTTAGTGGGGAAGAAACCAAAGATCTACATCTGATCTGTCTGATCTACATCTTGACTCTCAGGCTGCGGAAGCTCATGGGAAAACTGGACTAGAGAAGTAGAGCCAGGAGCAACAAACCTGAGACCCAAGGCTTACTCATTTGCCCCTCCTCAGTCTATTGATCACCCAACTGGAAAATCCCGGTGCTGACTAATTATGCATGCTGTCACCTTACTCTGGCAGGGAATACCTGCAGACTCTACCATGGGGTCTCTGAACTTAACTAGCTTGGGCATTAGCATGCCTACACAAACACATCCATTCTTGCATGACTACAGAGAGGGAACCTGCAAATCCCAACAGATACACCCCCCCCCCCATGCCTTTCAAAACCCATTTTTCTGGCAGAGATTTTGACACGATCCTGCTGTCCCCTTCCCAAGCTGAACTGTCCGGATGAATCAGTGCAGACTGATTTCTGTGTCTTTCTCCCCGCTTACTTTTGTTTTCTCCCTTGTCTCAAACTGTAATTGTAAACTCCTTGGGGTAAGGAGGATCTAGTATCTTGTACTCCGTAAAGTGCCATGCACTCTGAAGGCCCAAGCAACAAAACCAGAATAATAATACTGACAGGTTGCGGTCACATGCGTGAGATAAAGCAGGCGGGAAGAGAGGCTATTTCCTCCGGTGGAAGTTGACCCACAGTTACGCGATCACACAGTCTTTTGAAGCTGCAGGGACAGCCCGCCACTGCGTGATCAGACACAACCGTGGGTAAGTCGGGTTTGTCTGCTTTTTCTGTTTGTCTCCAATGCATTTAAACAAGAGATCGATGATTCACACCTCAGCCCTGAGGGCTCCCTATGGAGTGTGCAATGATGCACATACTGAGAAGGGCAGAAGACAACGGCACAGAATCAGGATAGCCTGATCAGACCCTCCCAATGCCATGAGAGCACACCAGAGGGATCAGACGTGGGAAAATCTGTCTGTGGCCTGTAGCAACCCATTTGCTATCGGACTTTCCAAGGTGTCTTTTAAATCCACTTCTGCAGTGGAGCAAAATGGGTTGCCGATGGCTGTGGGGCGCTTCCCAGATGTTGCTGCCTGATTGCACCCCTTTAATCTGCCCGGCATTCACACCTATGCTGGGGCTAATTGTGCGTGCGATCGCAACCACAGTCATCTAAAAAGCCACCTCTCCTGTTTCCAGATACAAACACTCACCAATATCAAGAAATCACAACACAACTAAAGCCACCGCTGCCACCAGCTGGAGGAGGAGGAGATTGGGTTTATACCCCGCCCTTCACTACCCAAAGGAGTCTCAGAGCGGCTTACAGTCTCCTTTCCCCTCCCCTCCCCACAACAGACACCCTGGGAGGCAGGTGGGGCTGGGAGAGCTCCCTATGCCAAAATATGTTGATTGCCTAACAACAGGTGTTCAAAAGACTCTACTGATGGTGAGCAGATAAATACCTGCCAGGGGCACTGGCTGCCCACAGGGAAGGCGGGGCACTCCAAAGAGGCTCCTGCTCCTGCTGCTGCTGCGTGGAGCAACATGCACCTCCCTTGGCTGCCAAGTCCCTCTTGGCTGCAGCAGCATCCACTGGGGCACATTGCCAAGATCCTGGGCGGTAACCTGGTGCTGAGGAGGTGGAAACTACCTTGCAGGGCCTCCTCCCAGGTGAGGCAGGCTCTTTAGGGGAAAGAGGGAGACCTGTTCTTGCCTTCTGTGAACTCACCTGTTTACCTCCTCAATGTGTTTCCATTCAGCAGGTGAGCCAGGGCTGGAAACAAAGTGTTCTGCTGGGGGTGCCATGGGGGAGTTCCCTTTTTTCCTGGCAGGGCTCCCGGGGTGCCTGACTTGCCGAATCACCACCAGGGGAGGTCTCCTGGCAGGAAGGAAAGTCTACACGGGGGCTGGTGACAATTATTTATTTATTTATTTGGATTTATACCCCGCCTAGCCAGCAAGGCCGGCTCTACACTACAATTACACGATCTGAAGGCAACCCGGCTCTGGTGGAGCTCCTTATAATCTCACCCAGCGCGCTGCGTTTTTATGCCATCTGCCACCAACCAGATTTTAATTATGATCTTCCTTTGCAGCATATCAAACAAGGGCGTGAACCAAACCCTGCCCTGGACCAAGCGAGGCCACAGGGAGGTGTCCTGGCAAGAGGACAGAGTGAACCTCCCGGCTCCCGTTTGGGGCTCAGGGAGGGACTTTTAGGGTTCGGCCCCAGGCACAGAGAGGAATGAGCCTGCCCGTGAGGAGAGTGCCGGGAACATCTCCAGAGTGGGGGGGGGGGGAATGTTGGCACAAGACTCTGGCCACAGCAGAGGCCCCAGGGAGGTGGAAGCCAGATCTGGACTGCCCCTCACGTGGGTCTTGGGGCCACCAGCGAGAGGGTTCGGGGGCAGGGACGTGGGGAGTGTTGTTGGTGATGTCAGCAATATCGCTGTGTCACTTCTGGGTACAACCCGGAAGTGACAATGCGTAGCTCTAGGAACCACCAGAAACTGTATGGTAAACCCATAGTCAGGGGCCTGGCAGCTCTGTAAGGCAGTCCCCCGGGTCCTGCCATGAGGAGCATTGCCCTCTGCTTTTCCTCCCATGTTCTGGCTTCTCTGCATCACACATCTCATACCAAACCCACTTTGGGGCATCATCAGCCAATGTTGCTTCACAGTGTCTGTAGGCCCCCCAAAAGTCTATACCAAAAGGTAGCTGGGGGAAGGTGTGGACCAGGGAAGGGAGGGGCCGCCGCTTCCTCAGCCAGCTTCTTTGCAGCTACAGACAGACCGGTGGGTTTTGCTTTGATCCAACAAGATCCAGTCATGGCTCTTTTCTATCTGGGTCACCTGGTCAGAGGGGCAGAGTTTGAGCACCCAGCAAGCCAGCTTTCCCACTTGGGCATTCTGCTGAGTCCCTGCTGAACTGTATCTGACTGGGAGATCTGTGTGTGCAGCAACTCTCCCCAGCTGTTTCCCCCACACACCACCAGAAAGTAGCCAATGGTGGCTGCAAGGACACATGGAGAAGATATAGGGGGTGGGGAGGAAAGGCTGAATCCTTTTCTTTCTCTTAGAGGCAGGGGTCATTTCGTAGAAAAAGAGGCGCAGGAGCTCATTAGCATAATTCATCACCATAACTTATTTGCATATGCCACCACCACCACCACCCCGACATCACTGGAAGTGTGTCAGAAGGCAGCACCCACTGCTCAGGCTCCACCCCAAAAACCTCCAGGTCTTTCCCAACTCAGAGCTGGCAAGCCAGCTTTACACTTTCACTAAAGACACTTTAGGTTCCCTTTGCTCTTGCAGGAAAGCTACCCTACCACAAGCATGAAAATACAGATCAAGTTAGTCTGCGTTTGCTTTTTTCCACAGCGCATCACCATATGTGCCCGCTCCTGGGCTTGTTACTCCCAGAATGGCGTTCCTGCGCGTTCCTGCTCGAAATGACCCCTGGTTAGAGGAAAGGACGAGGGATGAGCACAAATAGTTTGCAAGAGTTCAGCTCTTTTTTCTTTGCTGAACATTGGCTTCAGGTCCTTTGTGTTATTATGTCACGGCTGTTATGGCATTTTTTCAGTGGGAAAGAAAGTCCTACCTGTAACCCCCCACCCCAACTGGGGGTTCCCACCTGTAACCCACCCCCCGTCCCTGAAATTCCTGCCAGACTGCTGACACTGAGGCATCTCTCTTCCTGTTTTAAAATCTGCCCTTGCTGAGAGGGCCTGTGGGTTTGTGTAGATGATTCCGCCCCCCTTTGACCCTCTTGCTGCTCGGATTTTGAGGTGGACGGGGGAGGACATTTCTACCCAGCAATGGCAAAAGGCGCTAAGCCCAGCACCTTTGTGTATGATTTCATTCTTTTTCTCTTCCACCTGTCTCCCCAATAGGGACCCCAAAGTGGCTTAGGTCAGTCTCCTCTCCTCCATTTTATCCTCACAACAACCCTGTGAGGCAGGTTGGGCTGAGAGCTTATGAGTGGCCCAAAGTTCCCCAGCCAGTTTCCATGGCATGAGGGGTGATTTGAGCCTGTGTCTCCCAGATCCCAGCCCGACGCTCTCAAGCGCTGCCCCACACTGGTTCTCCGCTTATGCGGAGTGAGAACCCTCTCCAGGGCCGTGACCCCTGCACCAGGGCTGGGAGAACCCTGTCTGTTTCTGGATTCATTTCGTTTCTACTCTGCCTTCCTCACCAGTGGGGACCCCAAGTGGCCTGCGCAATGCAGAGAAAAGCCCGTCAAGGCGAACTTTGTGAGGCATGAACCTGGGCTACACGGTCCGGTTGGGAGGTGGGCTTGGCAGAGACTCACCCATTACTGCCGGCTGCCTTGAACCATGAGGAAAGGCGGGATAGAAACCGTTAGTTAATCAATCAATCAATCAATCAAAACCTGATAAGCTGGAACTTCTCAGCCCTTTTGGACCCACGAGTCCAAATTCACTAGACACTGTGGCCCACTGAAAGCATGCCGGAAACAAGGGAACTGCAAATGCCTGCAATCCCCTTTCACAACCCCCAGGACCCTCCGGCTGGGAAACACTGTGCTGAGTCACTCTGTCCTGCCCTCCAGCACCCGGGGGGGGGGGGGGAGTGATTTAAGGACCAGGAAGAACAAATGAAAACTGGGGGGGGGGGGGGGAGTGCAGCAGCTTCGGATATCCCAGCGCTGCCAGGAAAAAAGCACGGCCTTCGCGGTTTGTCTCTGAAAGCCAAAGGAAACTTCCTCTGAGTTAATTCTTCTTCAGAGAGTAAAGGAGCCGGGCTGTTTGTCTTGGACCCGGATCAGATATTTCCTGAATAAACACCCCTGGAAGGCTATGGGGGCCAAGCATCTTGGGAGGGGCAGTTCTGAGCAGAGAAACAGCCGGGGCGGGGGGGAGTTTTGCCCCCGCTCCCCCCACCAGCCAGTGCTCTGATCCCGGCTGCAGCCTCCCAGGACCCTACTTTGGGGGGGGGGGGGGGGGGATGAGCGCAGACTACATCTGGAGACAACCCACGGCCTCCTTCGGAGCTCTCCCAGGTCCTGAGGAGCCTTTCCCCGGATGGCTGCGTCCCCTCCCGGTCTTGCCTGGGGCCCCGGGGCTCTCCGCCAGGCCAGGGTTGCCCCGGGCAGCTCCCTTCCCTCTCCCGCGGAGCAAGCCCGAGAGAGCCGGGGGCGGGGGCGGGGGGGGGGAGAGTCGCGTGTGTTTTCTTGGATCTGCGCCTTTGTCCTTGAACGTCAAGCACGTCCCACGATCGGAGGCAGGGCTCTCTGCCCTTGCCAGTGTCTCAGCCCTTCCCTCTTCTGAACAGAACACTGGTGACAGGTCCGGAAGGACTGCAGAAGGAATCCGGGATCCGTGCTGCACATCAGAGCCGCCCGAGCACCACCCCGACACGCAGACGCCGCCGATACAGTTGTCAGAGAAGGCACCCGGGAAGAGGCGTCGGAGAACCCCACAGGAAGCGCCGCTTCTGGCATCACCTCCCCCGCCCCCCCCCCCTTCCCCGGTTGCAGCGCGACTCTTCGGAGACATCCGCAGACAAGAAGGCCGCACGAGAGATGGGACCCGTGCAGAGCCGGCCCGACAGCCCTCACTTCAGTCTGAGGCCTGCGCCTGCTCCAGGGATGCGTTTTCCCACACCCTCCCCTCAAGCAAGTAGCACCTCTGAGAAAGGCCTCCAAAGTGTTCAGGTTCCAAGGGTCAGGTTGCTGACACAGGTGTTCGTTTGGAGGGGAGGGGGTGGGGAGCAGGTGGGGAGAGGGAGTCTTCACTCCCAAGCACCCCCCAAACGCGCTTCCAGACCCTCGGTGGGAATTCCGGGGCGTTGCTGTGCAGACGGATTGCAGGCAGGAGCAGAGCTGGTCGGGGATGGCTGTTTATAGCAAGAGAGGAGAGGCGGGGGGGGGGGGGGGGGGGAGTCTTGCCCTCCTGAAGGGAACATACGGGCAAGGGGGGGTGCCAGCCAGTGGAGGGGAAGGATCTGGGAGAAGCGCTTATTGACCTGGACTGGACTCCTGCTTGGTCCCGAACTGCCAGACTCACTCTGGTGGTGGCCTAACTGCACAGGCTGTTTTCCCTGCGGCCTCCCCAGGTCCTGGCAACCAGACGTGCCCCGTGAGTGCTGGGCTTGGAGCTCAGGTCCCAGATGGATCTGGGCCGCAGCAGGCAAGGAGGTAGCACTTCAGCCTCCCCCTCCCCCATGGTCCCCAGCCTCTCCGAGCCCCTGAGCATCTTGGGAGTTCTGACACAAGCCAGTCAGCGCCATCACAAAATGGCTGCCAGGGGAGACTGAGCCACGCATACAGAGGGAGCCCAAGTGTGTGGGGGGGAGGGTGGTAGCTTAAAAAATGAGCTGGAAAAAAGGAGTGGGAGAGAATAAAACCAAGACTGTGGTGGCAACTGCCAGGGAAACAATGTTGTTTTAATCTGCCCAGCTGACGGGATCTCCAGTGGCTGATCACACACCCGGCTGGGCAAGGGCCTGCCCCGGCCCCCACCACTTTCCGAAAACACTTGGGGGGTGACAGGAAAGGTGCTGGCAGGCACCATGAGGGGGACCCCTGCCCTACACCGTTTCCCCAACAGCCCAGGGGGGCACAGTTTGCCCAGTCGGGGAAACCACAAGTATGTTTCCCCCATGCAGCACAACAGCACCCTTCGGGGGCCATTTCAGGGTGGGGAAAGGGGACAGGCAGAAGGTTTAATCCCCCACTCCTCACACCCCATGGTCCTGATCTGAAGTGGCCCCCGCATGCCTTGGAACTGAATTCTGAGCAGGGAACTCATAGAGCATGTCTGATCACCCGGGGCTTGGAAGGAAGTGTGGGAGACGTCATCTGTATCCAGAGGGCCATCTGATTGTTTCAAAGTGCAACCAGAACTCTGGCTTGCAAGCCCCGAGCAAGGCTGTTAGTGAGAGGAGGCACTGGGTCACCACAGGGAGTCACACACACACATAGTCAGATCCCAAAGCTCCCAGAATGGGAGGCAGGGTTTCTCCTTCATCGTCCCACAGACAAAAACGTCCACATTGCTGATCTGAGGGATAAAACACCAGTGGAGTTCAAGAGCCCAGCAACCCACTCAAAATTGTCACGTGGGAAAGATATCTAGGGTACAGTCGAGGGAGGGGGGAGGGCTACATCCCGGAATACTCTTGGCTATTCTCAATTCCATGGATGAAGGGAGAGGGCTGAAAACTTGGGGTGGGAGTGACCACTTAATGCTGGGATTCGTCTTCTTTTTTGTATTTTTCATATGTGCGTGTGTGTGTGTGTGTGAGTGTGTGTGCCCCTAGAAGTCATGGCACCCTGAATGGCCCCTACTCAGGGCCTGGAAGATATTCAGAGAGGTGGCTGAATAAAACCTAACCTCACCTCCCAACTGCTGGTATTTCAAGGAGGTCTCCCATCCAAGTCCTTGCCAGAGTCAACCCTTCTTAGCTTCCGAGAATTCACTGGAATTCACTGCCCCAGGAGGTGGCGGCGGCTACAAGCATGGACGGCTTCAAGAGGGAACTGGATAAACATCTGGAGCGGAGGTCCATCAGTGGCTGTTAGCCACAAGGTATAGATAGGAACTCTCGGTCTGGGGCAAGGAATGCTCTGTGTTCTTGGTGCTTGGGGGGGGAGGCAACAGTGGGAGGGCTTCTAGTGTCCTGGCCCCACTGCTGGGCCTTCTGAGGGCACCTGGTGTTTTTGGCCACTGTGTGACAGAGTGTTGGACTGGATGGGCCATTGGCCTGATCCAACATTGGCTTCTCTTATGTTCTTATGATTTGTTGAAGATCAGGCTTGCCTGGGCTATCCAAGTCAGGGCAACAATGGGATTCTTGATCTCATGGATAGCTCATTGTGAGTGTAATTTGGAAAGCTGATTTCAGTAAGTGTAGTGAAACGCTAGGTAGGATTCCACAGGCTGACAGGAATGCAACTCAGAAGTAATGAGGAGTTGGTCAAGGGGGAATGCTCAGCTTCCTTAAATGAGTTCATGCCTTCTGGGTCACATGGACGGGATCCTAGATCCCTTCTGTGACCTTCTGCGAGTGCTCATTCTACCCTCAGGAACTGAATCCAGGACCTCTCACATCCAAAGGTAAAGCATTCCAGAGTTTTGTGCCCGGGACTCCTGCCATGAGTGTGAAATGTGCTCTTCCTGTACTGCGGATGAAGTATTTGATTAGGGAAAAGCTATCCCAATGCCGGGCATTGAAATATATACAAGTGAAATATGTACATGGGAACCAAGGATCTCTCTTTCTCTCTCTCTCTCTCTCTCTCTCTCTCTCTCCCTCTCTCTCTCTCTCTCTCTCTCTCTCTCACACACACACACACACACACACACAGGATGGATATAAAGTTGCGTGCCAGACGCAATTGCATTCAGGCAACCTGTGCGTTCTGCCCATCTAATCACTCGAGCTTCCTGGTTTTCATTCCCTTGCACATTCATCACTCCTCGAATCCACACAAGAGTCCCACCCCACCTGCTAGAGAAAAGGCCATCCAGGAGGTGCCATTAAAAGGAATGCGCTTTGTGATAAAATGGATCACGAGAGACAGGTGCTGGCCCCGGCCTCAGCATCCTCCCCAGCCATTAAGGCTTAAATGCTTCCATCTCCAGGCAAAAGCCCCCCCCCCCCCCCATGAAATACACATCCTGTAATTGAGGTCATAATTATCTTTCCGTTTTCTCATAATATTTATTGAGCGGCCCACCTCAACAGAGCTGTTCTCGGGTGCCTAGTTATTCTCAAGTCTTTCAAGGAATACAGCCAACCTGATCAATACGATCTTTAGTGGAGCCCAAAGTAGGCGGGGGGGGAGATAGAATGAAAGCAGAAACAGAGTTTACTAGGCTGGAAGGAAAGTCCCTAAGGCTCCCCTCTACCATTCCATGGATCTCTCTTTCTCTCCCCCCATGATCAGAACAGGCTTTGCCATATCTGAAGTAGCCCAGCAAGACCTTAGCTGTTTGTAAGCTGTTGCAAACTTTGCTAGACCTGAGCTGTGCGACCAAAAAGCAGCATCTTCGTGATTGCAGACCAGAAGGTTGGTAGTTCGGCAACTCGAGACTCGAGTGCCGTGGGATGGAGTGAGCTCCCGTCTCTGGCCCCAGCTCCTGCCAACCTAGCAGTTTGAAAGCAAGAAATTGCAAGTAGATAAATAGGTACCGCTTTGGTGGGAAGGTAACAGCATTCCGTGCACCTCGGCGTTTAGTCATGCCAGCCACATGACCATGGAAAAAGTCTTCGGACAGCGCTGGCTCTTCGGCTTGGAAACAGATGAGCACCACCCCCTAGAGTCAGATTCAATGGGCTTTCGAGCAAAGGAAACCTTTGCCTTTAAAGATGATATATTCTTGACTGGGGGGGCTCCCTCTTTGTTTACCATCAATCATTTTAATTTTTAATTTATTATTTATTTATATTTATATCCCACCCTCCCCACCGCTGGCAGGCTCATCCAGTCGAGGAAGAAGAAGGGGAGATTGGATTTATACCCCACCCTTCACTACCCAAAGGAGTTTCAAAGCAGCTGACAATCTCCTTCCCCTTCCCCTCCCCACAACAGGTACCCTGTGAGGTAGGTGGGCTGAGAGAGCTCTTCCGAGAACTGCTCCTGAGAGAACAACTCTGAGAGAACTTGTGACTGACCCAAGATCACCCCTGCAGCTGCATGTGGAGGAGGAGTGGGGAGGTCAAACCCAGTTCTCCCAGATTAGAGTCCAGTAGCACGTTAGAGACTAACAAGATTTTCAGGTCAGATATATGGTGAGTATATGGGTATATATGGTAGAATTCCAAGGTCTCCGCATGGCATCATCCTGATATTATTTACTTCATTTATTTATTTACATGAGCCAGTGTTCCCTCTAAGCTGAGTCAGTGTGAGCTAGCTCACAGTTTTTTTAGCCTCCGGCTCACACATTTCTGCCTTCGCTCGGGAAGGCTGGCTCCAGAGCAAACTAACTGATGCAGCAGCCAGATCGCTTGCTCACAACTTTAATGACAGGCGCTCACAAAGTAGAATTTTTGCTCACAGGACTCCACAGTTTAGAGGGAACATTTACACCATCTGCACCCTGCCTTCCTCCCCAGTGGGGACCCAGAACACTTACATCCTTCTCCTCTCCTCCATTTGATCCTCACAACAACCCTATGAGGTAGGACAGGCTGATAGTGCAAATCCTAGTCTGCCTCTTTGGCCAGTGCACCCGGCTGGCTCCGCATTAACAAAGCTGGTGAGAGAAACACACACGGTTCAGCCTCGACCCGATCCTGCCTGGTACACAGCTCTTCTTCCAGGGCAAGCACTGTGAAAAGCGACTCTTGTGTTATCCTGAGCAGACAATATGTCCATCTATATGCATATCTGATTCTTCCCCTCTGCCGGATATAATTAGAAAACGCAGCTCGATCCCCCAGAGTCTTGTTAAATCAATGCAACACACCTCAAGCAAGCTGACAAAACACCAGTGCCTCCCGTGTGGGTCAGCTCAAGCTTTGTAGGCAGGCAGGTCTTACGGCAGAATCTCTCAATTACTCACGGTTGCATTCGGGTGGAATAATGAGCCGTGGCCAATCCCGGCTTACTTAATGAGACCGAGGGAATTTGTCACCAGGAGAGCATCTTTTTGCTCCAGGTATCATCAGGGACAGTCCGGAGGCTGAGGAGTAGCGGGCGAATAGCCCACACGTGGAGTGATCCTAGAGTTCTGATCCGTCACCTTTCCTAGCATGTGCAGGTGGGAGAACCTAAGAAACAAGGGGGCTTCCAGGCCGGAGGTCACGTCTGAGCTCCTGTTGAAGTTAAGAGCGAGTGGGTCTCTTCTTTAACACAACCTGGCATTCGACTGAGATTAACCTTCTCTTCCAGAAGACCAGCGAGAGAGTGTCAGAGGGGGGAAGGGGGAGAGATTAACGACATTTCCACACAGGCCCGTAACTGTGGTGGGGGTTTGGGAGGCTCCACCCTCATTCGTAAAGGCACAGCCCCACAAGAATTTCTCCTGCAAATACTTTGTCCAATCATTTAAAAACATTTTTAAAAGGTGTGTGCTCCTTTAAGCAGAGTGGGGTGCTGTAGTTGACTAATTCCCGCAACTGAGCACGGGGGTTGGAGTAGGAGACCTCTAGGATCCCTTCTAACTCTGTGTCCAGAAACTGGTCTACTTTAAGAGAGTTTTCCACCTAAGTATTATCTTTCTTGACCATAGAAGTCATCACCCCCACCTGCCGGCTTGTTATCAGGATTCAGCTAGCAGAAGTGATTAACTTGCAGCAGCTGCGAACTGTCATCTAAAGTGGTTGACAGCTTGCAGTTTAGAGATCCATCCTGGTCACAGCTTTCTTTTGGCTAAAAGGTTAAGAACACCTATGTTGAATTTTTGTAAATAAAGTTTTATGGGTTGTTTTACACAAATTGGAGTGAGTTTACTGGCCAAACCCAGATAAGCATTTCCAGTGCCATGCCTACCATCTACCAGAAAATTTATTCTCCCTCCCATCCTCTTTCTCAGCCTGCTATTGCCACACTCTGGGGCTAAGATTTGCAGAAGCCTCTATGTGTAGATTTTAAAAGGCCTGGTTCCATAGCAGCTGAGTCCTAATCCTCACAATTCTGGCTTTTCTTTCTAAACTGAGAACTTCAGCCCCACCAGGAAAAAAATTGCCCCACAAGCCACAGAATCCTGGCTACAGGCCTGAAAACCACACAGATTATCTGCCCTGGACTGGATGCTGTGGGGAGGTGAGGTTTTCTTCCTGCCTTCCCAGGGGATTGTGGTGTTCCCGTGTGCCCCTCTGGGGGTTTCCCTGGTTCTGATTTCCCTCCAACCTGCTTTTCTGCAAACTTTTGTGAAAGATCATAGTCAAGCCTGGATGGCTACTGCGAGGCTGGGGAAATCCACATTTCCCCACCCACATGGTAGCCATTTCCCCTAACTTTGTCCCCGTGGGTAGCCATTTCCTCCCCTCTGTCACTGGGGAGACTTTTTTTGGTTTTTTGCTTTTAATTGGCAATTGAATATCATCATATTGATTTAATGTTATAGCAACCTATGTATAGGGATCCCTGAATTCCCACCTGTTTCTCTTTAATGAAATCTCTAGCCACTTTCATTGTGGAGATATAAGGGGAAAGGCTTATCTCCACAACTTAAGACGTGGGGGCGGGGCTAGAGACTTTTTAAGAAGTGAAATCTGCAGATTGAAAGAACCTGATGCACAGAGAGTTATAATGTTCAGCCGAGATAAAGACATTCAGTTGATGATTGACAGAAGCACTACCAGGAGAAAGCCCCAGTGGGGACGAGGGCAGGGATGCTGCAAGGAAACCCATCATCCGGAAGCCCCATGGCAACTGTGCGGTGTCAGCAGCCGTAGCAGCAGCAGAGGGACCGCAAAAGCCTGTCCCAGTGTGAAAACCACCTGAGATAAAATAAACCTCTCAAAGAAGGAGAGAGACAGGCCAGAGTGAAAATAGCGGCATCTCATATAAAAGCCACAAGAAGATTTATAACTTGTCCCAAAGCAGCAATGAAGCCCAAAGCACAAACAGCTCTCTTGGAAATAGGTGGCCACATTAGTCGGTCTGCAGCAGTAGAAAAGAGCAAGAGCAAGAGTCCGGGAGCGCCTTAAAGACTAACAAAATATGTGGCCGGGGAGGAGCTTTTGTGAAGAAGAAGTGAGCAGGGAGGTCTCTGACGAAGTGAGCAGTGACTCACAAAAGCTCTCTTGGACAAACTTGATTTTAGGGACCCAGGAAGCCAGTCCTGCTGAATCACAGAGCTAGAGAGATACAGGATAGATTCTGGAGCAGAAGGGGGGGGAAAACCCACATGGATACCAAACAAATGCCTTGACATGTGCTATCAAAGGTGCCCAGAATCCCTCACTGATGTCAGTGAGACTGTCAGTTCCCGGGTGGGCGATGGCATACAGTGAGTAACGAAGAGCGTCTCCCCCCCCCCCTTTGCATTGGAATGCGCTATTCTCCCCGAGCGCGGCCCCTGCTTTGCCTCCTGCTTATCTGCGACCTTGGTAGCTTGTAGCTTCTCACCAGCTTTGTTTTTAATGGGATTTTCCTCCAGGTGCGAGAACTCTCCTCTCCCGCCTTTAGTCTGGGAACTAACGGGTCTAGTGTCTTGGGCGCCTTTTTCTTAACCTGTTGACTGGGAGTTCTTTTATGACAACATTGTTTGAATATACTGTAACAGTTCTACTACCACCCGCAGCTTTCATTACTGTCTCAACAAGTGTGCCCCGATTGAGCCCTTCAATAAAAGAAGCTCTTGTTTAAGAACCTTTATTTGGAGTTGAAATCTTGTTGGACTCTCACAACTGAGGAGGAAAAGTGAACTCACAACCAAGTTAAAGAGCATACAGATGCCCACTTTACAGGAAGGACCCAAGTTATGTCTGGCATTTAGCAGAAGGTGCCAGGCACAGGTGGAAACAGCAGCCATTTTTACTACTGCTGTTCACAGATCTATAAAGGTAAAAGGTAAATGTTTCTCTTGCTTGAAAGCCAGTTGAATCTGACTGAGCCTGCTTTGCAGGGAGGGCAGGGTATAAATACAATAATAAATAAATAAATAAATAAATAAGACTCTAGGGAGGCGGTGCTCATCTCCGTTTCCAAGCCGAAGAGCCAGCGCTGTCTGAAGACTTTTTCTGGGGTCATGTGGCTGGCATGACTAAATGCCGAGGCGCATGGAACACTGTTACCTTCCCACTGAAGCAGTACCTATTTCTCTATTTGCAGTTTCTTGCTTTCAAACTGCTAGGTTCACGGGAGCTGGGGCCAGAGACGGGAGCTCACTCCATCACGTGGCACTCGGGTCTCGAACGGCCAAGCTACCGACCTTCTGGTCTGCAGCTCAGCATCTTAACCTCTAAGCCAACACAGCCCCTATGAACTTATGGACCCTGGTAAATAGGGAGTTTGAAAAAAAGAACTTATCACTGATAGACTATGGTGGGCAGAAAGGACCCTCATTTGCCACGGGACTCAGAACTCACTTTAGCTAAAACTGCTGAGAAAGGGAAAGGGTATACTTGCCACTTGCCCATTCGACCCCTGACCCCCACCCTCGAGAAACTGAAGAACGGTATAAAAAATGACTGGAAAATGGCCTCCATGGTGATGTTCTAGGAATTTCCCTGTCTCTCTATGGTCTTACCACAGAGACTGAATTAACTTCTTGGAGCATCACCCAGAAGTGAAGTCACATCCCCCCCAAATTCCACCCTCCCTGGGCACAGTCCTTGAACTTCCCCAGCATTTGCCGAGGCAGTTCTCTGTTGGCAGAAGATCGGTTATAATTCCGGGAGCTCTCCAGGCCCCACCAGGAGGTTGGCACCTGATCTCCAGACAACAGAGCTTGGTTCCCCTGGAGAAGATGGCAGCTTTGTAGGGTGGAGTCCATGACATTATATCCTGCTGAGGCCCCTCCCCTCCCCAATCCACACTCTCCTCATGCTCCACCCCCACCCCCCAAACCTCGAGGAATTTCACAACCCAGAGGACACTAGCCAGTTATGGGGGGGGCCCCCAGGATCAAGTTTCCAGCCCAGCCCTTCTGGACAGGAGAGGCAGATACAGGACTCAGCCAGGCCTCTCAGACAGCCAGGACAGCCTCCTCCTAAAAGGCCGTGGCTGGAAGCAGAGAGACGCGCTCCTCCCTCGCCCTGTGATTCTGAGCACAAACCCAGCACTCCCGCTCGGCTCCTGGAAAGGCAAAAATTCAAAGAGTATATAATTATGGGATGGAAGGCACTAATTAGAATCCCACAACTGAATCGAGGCTTCACCACAAAAGCCGCGGACTCCCGAAGGGTTGGAGAAGGCGGTCTCAGACATCACCACACTCCGACTGAAGGGTTGTTTTTTTAAAAAAGATTTTGAAGGGGCCGGGAAAGGCATGCCAGGGCAGCTGGAATCGACTTCTCTTGCTCAGTCTGGAGTTCAGGGCCACAAAGATCCAGCCCTTGAATCAGAGCTCAATTCTGGAACAGACAAAGTAATAAAAAAAGTAGAGTGCCTGAGCACGCACAGTATGTCTTTCCTGCACCATTAGGTAGCCACAAAAGAAGCCACCAATCACAGTTTTTGGAACCTGTGAGAATGCAAAACCGACAGCTATCCTGCCAGGCAGAATTTGGGCACGTACGCAGTTACAGGAAAGGACAGCTTAAATGAATGGAGGGTGGGGTTCCCTTTTCCAGAGGAGAAGACTTACAGGAGATCTGCAGGATGTTTAGGAAGTTGTGGACTGTGAGGAGAGGATGAAAAGAAATGAATTTGTCTCTCTCTCAGGGTCCCCTAGTGAAAGTGACAAGCCGTAGGCCCAGTAGGCTGTTAGGCTGTGGAACTCCCTGCCACAATGAGGCTTTAAGAAAGCTCAGATATCTTTAAAAACAGACTAGGATGTCCCTGGTGCATATGCTAGAGCTGCCAACCTCCAGGTGAGGTCTGAAGATATTTCCTCCCCTGGAAGAAATGGCATCTTCGGAGGTGAACTTTGTGGCACCGTGTCCCACTGAGAGGTTCCACCCCCTACTGTCCAGGAATAATGTCTCCGCTCGGAGTTGGCAGCACTAGCATTCACCCTCACTACTGCCGTAGACCTTCCCATCTTGCTCCGGTCCTTAATAACAAGAGATGTTTTTAAAGTTCAACCCATGATGAGGCTGTGTTCAAAGCACTGTGATGTCTGGAGAGAGGGCACTGAAGTTTCCTAAGTTTCCTCCAGGAGTTCCCCAACCTGGATCTGGCAACCCTACCTCCTCATCCCATGCTGGTGGCCAGGGGGGGATCTGACAAATCCATTGGTTTCTTGCCCAGCTGCCCCTGTATTTAAAGCCAGTTAGACGGTTTCTGAAGGAAACAGGCTGATCTCTCCCCCCCCCTCCCCTCCACTCCCCTCCCCACCACCCCCTTCCCCCCACCGACGGGATCCCTGGCCATTCGCTTCTTGGTTGGCGTCTAATCACCTCTGTCTGCTGAACCTCTTGCGGCCTGATCGATTAGGTAATTTCTTTCCCCTCTGATGATCCTGCTACCTCCCCCTTTCCTCACATAATGGGATGATGGACGGGCCAGGAAGAGACACGAGGCATTAAAAACCAGGCTGATGTGTGGCCCATAGGAAGGTGATGACCCAAAATCGATCGAGAGCCAATGCTGGGCTGCCACTGCGTTTTTTTAGTTATCGATCGAAGGTGGTTGGTGAAGGGGGAGGAGAGAGGGCCCGGCCCGAGGCTGGCGGGAGTCAAACAGCCATCCTTTCAGAGAGTGGAAGGTGATTGTAATGAAAGGTTGTGCCTCTTTCTTTCTCCCCTTTCCACTTTCACCTTTGGTCAAAGGGATTTCACACATTATTTTGGTGAGGGGGTGCTTTTTCAAAAACCTGCTTAACCAGATTCATCTTCAGTGTGTGGATGGAAAGTCTGTCCAACACATCTTTCTAATGACTTGAAACTCTCTTCAAAACTATTTTTGATCTCCAGTTTTTTTTCTAGCACGGGGGTCCCAACCAGTGTTCCCTCTAAGCTGAGTTAGTGTGAGCTAGCTCAAAGTTTTTTAGCCTCTGGCTCACACCCTTTTGTCTTGGCTCAGGAATGATGGCTCCAGAGCCAACTAATTTATGTAGCAGCCAAATCACTTGCTCACAACTCTAATGTCAGCAGCTCACAAAGTAGAATTTTTTCTCACAAGACTCTCCACAGCTTAGAGGAAGCATTGGTCCCAACTCCCTAACCTTTTTGAGCCTGCAGGCACCTTTAGATTTATTATTTATTTAATTAATTTATACCCCCTGTCCTCCCTGCTTTAGCAGGCTCAGGGCAGCTTACATGGGGTATTAAACAACTAAAACAAATTTATATAAAATCCTAACAATATAATATATAAAAGCATTACAAAGTGCTAGTGCAGTGTGGTGGGTCCAGCTACACAAAATGGCTGCCACAGGAGGCATAGCCAGCCACAAAATGGCTGCCCCAGTTTCCCTTCAGTCACACAGAGCAGATCCTTACGATGTTCCGGCAGCTGCTGCCAAAGCAACATTTCTTAAAAATCTGCACAAGCAATCAAATCTCTAGCGGCCAGTCAGGAGCCTTGCTGGACAAAAGCCCCCCCCCCGGCCCTACCCGCTTTCTAAAAACACTGGGCAGACACCAGGATAGGGGCCAGTGAGTGCCCAGGTGCTAGGGTTACCAACCTCCAGGTGTGGCCTGGGGATTTCCTGGAATTATATCTGATCTCCAGATGACAGAGATCAGTTCCCCTGGAGAAAATGACTGCTTTAGAGGATGGACTCTGTGGCATTACACCCCAATACACCCCACCCCACTGCTCTCTCCAAACCCTACCCTTCCCAGACTCTGCCCACCCAAATTTCCAGTTATTCCTCAATCCAGAGCTGGCAACCCTACTTGGTGCCAACGGGCCCCACGCTGGGAACCCCTGTTCCAGCAACTCTATCATCCAGTCTTCTACAAGGCACAGAAGATTGGTCCTCTTTTACACAGAGTCACCCTATCTCAGGAGGACCAGAAGGTTGGGGAGGGGGGTAAGTTCTTGTAAGGCAATCATCTGAAATATCTCTGACTGAGGTACATTTGCCTTGCAAAAATCTGGGAGTCTTTATAAGCACAGAAGAAGAAGAGGAGGAGGAGAAGGAGGAGGAAGAGCAGGAGGAGGAGGAGGAGGAGGAGGAGAATTTATACCCCTCAGATTCTCAGAGTGGCTTACAATCTCCTTTCCCTTCCCCTCCCCACAACAGACACCCTACAATGCTCCCTCTAAGCTGTGGAGCCTTATGAGGGAAAATTCTACTTCGTGAGCTACTGGCATTAAAGTTGTGAGTGAGCGATTTGGCCACTGCGTAAATTGGTTTGCTCTGGAGCCATCCTTCCTGAGCTAAGACAAAAATGTGTGAGCCAGAGACTAAAAACTATGAGCTAGCTCACACTAACTCAGCTTAGAGGGAACCAGGGGTCATTTCGAGCAGGAGCTCGGAGGAGCTCAGCTCCGGGAGTTGGTGCCAGCCCCCACCCCCCCGCGGGGGAATGCCTGCTTGTGTCATGGCTGCAGCAAAATGATCCCGTCCCCTGGAAAGGTCCTTGTTCCTCCGACCAGCCTTCTGAAGGCTTCAGCCACCACTGAAGCTATCGTCCCAGAATAGTGGTATTTCTGAGGCTTGCATTAGTAGCTGTCCCCTCTCTGCCAGCTCTCTCTCTCTCTCTCTCTCTCTCTCTCTCATTCTTCCTTTCTTTCCTTCCTTCTGACACACTTCCGGTGATGTCAGGCGGTGTGGCATATGCAAATAAGCTATGCTAATGAGTTATGCTAATGAGCTCCGGCACCCCTACGAAATGACCCCTGGAGGGAACACTGGCCTGTGAGGCAGGTGGGGCAGAGAGAGCTTGAAATATACTGGGTTCAGATGCGGTTAAGTGATCAGCTCATAGTTTATTAGTAATTCAGCAAGAGAAAGAAGACTGAAAACCCCTGGCCAAAGCCAGGAGTTTATGTCTGGAATGCCCAAACACCCCCCACTCCCAACGATAGACTATTTGCACTGCATTGTTTCCCAATTGGTGTTACTCTAGGATCCTTGTCTCCCTAGTGGTTCATTCTAGGATCCTAGTCAGCTTTTGATATGTAACCTCAAGCTAAGACCTTTTGCCAGGACAGTACAGGTTCAATACAGAACAGAGCTCTTTCAAGAACTGCTCTTTCCAGAAGAAGCTTTGAAAGAACTGTGACTGACCCAGGGTCCCGCCAGCAGCTGCATGTGGAGGAGTGGGGAATCAAACCTGGCTCTCCCAGATTAGAGTCCACGCTCCTAACCACGACACCAAACTGGCTCTCTTATAAGAATTATTTAAATTCTCCTGGTATGTAACAAGGCAACTCCCCTCCAATACACACACACACACACACACTGCTTAGACACACGCTTCATCTGGGACTTCTTGGTTAGAAATGACTGGGCCTTCTTGCACAATGGCAGTTCCCGGCATTTATTTGGGGTTAACCACCAGAAAGAAAAAAAACAACTGGTCTCAGCTTGTAGCACGCTAACCCTGTGCCCAGAGCAGAAGCAGCGTAACCGCTTGTCGAGTGGAAAGTTCAAAGGCGTCTCCACACACGTCTTGAACCAGATCTGGCAACCTTCATGGGCCGCAGTCGCCTTTTTGGATTCTGCCTCCTCCGCACGCCACCCAGCTCCCAAGCATTTTGCCCAGGCACTTCCTGTGGGCAAGGATCCTTCCTTCCGCCCTGGTTATTGTGCCCTCCATGGGGTGCAGAAAGGGAGCCTGAGAGGGCGTGGCTCGTCTAGCACCACCCTCTGAGACAAGATCGGAACCCAGAGCTCCCGGTTCATGTTCTTAGCTGGTGATAACATTCACTGCTGATACCAATCGTGCACTGGGCCGGGGGGGGGGGGGGGAGCACACTGAAGCCTCCCTCCCATGCAAAGCCTCACACACCCTTTCCAGCCTCCGGATGGCTCTGTGGTGAGGAGGCTCATGGTAAACCAGCAACATAAACGTTCCTAGTAAACAATGAGGCCCTGTGTTGCCTTCTCCCAGCACGGTGGGGAAGGGTGCATGATCTCATCTGGGTGCAGCTGACAACTGACTGCGGTGCACGGACAAGCCCTGGAGACGCTGCTAAGCCCTTCATCGCCCTCCCACGTTGCCCTGCTGTTAATGGCTGTTTTCACACATGCTCAACTGCCATTATGTGACCCCCCCCAGCACTAATGTGGAGACTGCAGACCCTGAGCCTCAATGCACCCATCTGGAGGGGGTCCACGTACATGAATGAGGCCTTGGTCGTGCTCAAGGCAAGCCATGCTTTGAAAGGCACAGAAGAGCCACGCCTGAGGCCAGCTGATAGGGTGGGTGTGGCCGGGGGGGGGCTAACTTCCCTTTCCGCTGCATCCCAGGCCTCCATGCAGGACCCGGCAGTGACCTGGGATTGTGGGCTCATCCTCCAACCCTCTTGCTGAGAGGCACATAACTTGTCTGTGCCATAAACATCTTCCAATGGCATCCCTCCACGTAGAAAGCCTTTTGCACAGCTTTTGCACAGCTTCTATCCTATGGTTGCTGACCTCTGGGGGGGGGGGGCATGGAGATCTCACAGAATCACAACTGCCTGCACATGCACTCAGGTCCGTAGCCACAGTGGGGCATTGGGGGCAGAGCCCTACCAGCCACAAGCCCTGCCCCACCGCCTGACGATGCCAGACCCCCCCCCCCACCTCCAGTGTAGGTAGCTCCACTGCCGACAGGCCGGGGAAAGAAAGGGGAAGCTGCCCTGCAGTTTCTGGTCAGTTTCACTCTAGGGTCAGCTCTTAGGTTTAACAGCTGAAAGGAGGGGAGTGAAATTGACCGGGGGGGGGGGGCAGGGCAGCTTTCCTCGCCTTCCCCAGCCTCCCCGCTGCTGGGAGGGGGGCTGGGGAAGGGGGGGAGAGAGAGAGAGAAGGCACGGTGATGGAGGTGGGGAAGCCAATCTCTCCCCCCCCATAACTTTCCATGGCAGGGGTGGGTGGGAAATTTGGTGATGGTAGGGGTTGCCAGTCTCCAGGTGGTGGCTGGAGATCCCCTGGCACCTGACCTCCAGGTGACCCCACCCCTGGCCCCACCCCTGACCTCTGTGGCCTTATATCCCACTGAAGCCCCTCCCCTCCCCAAACCCCGTGCTCCTCCGGCTCCACGCCCAAACCCTCCAGTTATTTACTGTTTTTAGGTCTAAGTGGAAGCATCATGGGTGCCCCACAAGAAAAAAAACTGCCCCAGGAAACGAAATATCCTGGCTAGGGCCCGGCCCCTGCCCTTTCTCCGTTGTGCCTCCCCCGCCTTGTGGAATGGCTTGCCCAAGGACGTCCGGGAAGCCCCCGCTCTCCAGGCTTTCTGCGACGGGTGCAAAACTGAATCATTCCAGAGGGTTTTTCTGTGTAGGCAACAGGGCTGCATGGTGCAAAATGGTTCTCAAATTTTCTGGGATAAGTGATTAGGGACTGGGAGGTCCACACCAGTGTTCCCTCTAAGCTGAGTCAGCATGAGCTAGCTCACAGTTCTTTACCCTCCGGCTCACATGTTTTTGTCTTCACTCAGGAAAGGTGGCTCCAGAGCAAACTGATTTATGCAGCAGCCAAATCGCTTGCTCACAGCCCTTTAATGCCAGGAGCTCACAAAGTAGAGTTTTTGCTCACAAGACTCCATGGCTTAGAGGGAGCATTGGTCTACACTGCTGTGTGTCGCTTATTCCACGTAGGATCCGAGTATTTTGTACTGCTTGATGTGTCACGTGAATGCATATTCTTCAGTTCTTTCCGATCGTTCCAGACTTTTAGAATTCTGATGCACTGTTATTGAATGTCCTGTTTTTTTGACTGTGCTGACTCGCTCTGAGTGATCCACCTGGAGTCCGCAGACAACAGAGATCAGGTTCCCTGGCTGCTTTGGAGGGTGGATTCTCTGGCATCATACCCCACTGAAGTCCCCCCTGTCCACTAAATCCCACCCTCTCTGAGCTCCAACCCCACATCTCTGCCCTTTAACGAACTTTGGCAGGACTCTGTTTTGGACCACACTGGCCACGTGAGCGACCTCCTCTCCTCTCCTCTCCTTTGACTTGCTCAGCCCCTCCCTCCTCAAGCCCTCATGTATCCTGGGGTCCCACCTCCAGCCCTGAGCTGGTGTTGGGAAGCACAGAAGGCCAGCATTGACCTGCAGGGCAGCCGGCAGAGATTGTCCTGCCTGTAGATGCAGAGAGGAGAGAAGATCAGTGGGGGGGGGGGGGGGAGATCCTGTATTCATCACCTCTGGCATCGTGTTATTCTGAGCAGAAAGGTGTTTCCGAACAACAAAGGTAAAGATAGCAATCCTAAATCTGGTGAGTTGTGCATCTGCTAGGTTTGACAGCTTCAGGTTGGGAAATTCCTGGAGATTTGGGAAATAGTAAAAAGCCCAGTAGCACCTTTAAGACTAACAAACTTTATTGTTGCCTAAGCTTTCGAGAAACACAGCTCTCTTCATCAGAAGATTTTTACTCTTTTGCAGCAACAGACTTACACAGCTAACTCCTCTGGATCTATGGAGATTTGGGAGTACAGCATGGGGGGGGGGGGGGGGAGGGCTGGATCAACAACAATACTCTATAATGCCATCATGTATGCCCTCCAATGCAGCCATTTTCTCCAGGGGAACTGATCTCTGTCATCTGGAAAGGAGTGATTTATGTTGTGGAAAATAGTCAAAATTCTTAAATCTAGAGCTACATCTTTACATGCTACTGCTACAGACACATGGTCACTCAACGATGGAGATTCCTCCTTCTTCCTGACCTCTAGAAGGAAAACACCTGACTACATTAACCAATCAATACTATTTACTTTCGCGGGCTTTCCTTACATTGGCTGTCTGCCAAGTTCCCTTCCAAGTCAGTCTAAACAAGAGCACAGAAGGTAAACAGGTTAACCCTATAATGGCTGGAATCTGGACCTTGCAACTCACACATTTCCAACAATTTGAATCTCAGCCTCTCAGATCTTAGCCAGTCACTGTAGCCACATGGTTAGAGTTGCCTCCAGATTTCTACAGTCAAATCCTGTTGCCCGGTTCGTTGGATGCTCCACCCTGTTGATGGTACTGACTTATTCCATGCATTCCGACTTCCGCCTTCCTCGCTGGGACTCAAGGTGGACTAGAAATGACACTGATAACAAATAAAAATAGTAAAATAATTGTATGTTCCTATTTGTGTCTAAGGGCCGCCGTGGCTCAGAGGTTAAGACGCTGAGATGCAGACTGGAAGGTCCGTAGTTCAGCAGTTCGAGACCCAAGGGCCGCATGACGGAGTGAGCGCCCGTCTCTGGCCCCAGCTCCTGCCAACCTAGCAGTGCAAAAGCAAGGAATGGCAAGGAGATAAATAGGTACTGCTTTGGTGGGAAGGCAACAGTGTTCTGTGTGCCTCTGTATTTAGTCATGCTGGCCACATGACCACGAAAAAAGTATTTGGACAGTGCTGACTCTTTGGCTTGGAAATGAAGATGAGCACTGCCCCCAACAGTCAGATTTGACTGGCTTCCAAGCATGGGAAACCTTTTACTTGTACTGTTTGTGTCTAACTGTGGTTACTCACCACGAAAGGGAGAGGCACTCTGCATGTACTCAGAGATGCCTTCCCATGAGCTGCAGAGCCCAGAGGTTGGAAACAGGTTCAGAGGCTAAGCTTTTTGCTCAAATTGACCCACGGAGGATGGAGCAAAAGAAGGGTCGCCATGCAGGAGAGGGGGAATCACACGGAAACTGGCCCCAAACTAGCCCTTCTTCAGCAAATCCAGCAAGAGAGGGAAAGGAATGCGGCTAAACGGAACTGCCATGTTTGGAGGCTGCAGGCCTCTGCATGTCTGCTGCCCCTGACTGTGCCTGGCCAGGCGCCATCTCCAATGGTGGTGGCATGACTCTTCCTCCCAAAGAAGCCATCCCTTGCTGGAGGGGTCGCTGTGGACAGGGGGGATGCCAGTGGCAATGGGCAACCTGCTGGGAAATCCTGGGGGCAGGGACAGCCACACGGAGCATCTCCATGATCCACCAAAACTGGAAGCCATGTGTCATCACATCACGCCATGCTGATGCTGTAGCACTGACTTCAAACTAGGGTTGCCAGGTCTGGGTTGGAAAGTACCTGGAGACTTTGGGGGGAGGATCCAGGAGAGCGCGGGGTTGGGGGAGGGGAGGGGAGGGGCCTCAGCAGGGTACAATGCCCTAGAGTCTACCTGTCAAAGCAGCCGTGTTCTTCAGACCACAACTGAATCTTCCTGTTTTGGGAGAGCAGAATGTGGAAGCTGGGCAGAGCAACTTCCTGGTTCAGAAACCAGCGCCTGACCCAGGGTCAAACCAGGAGCCCGAAAGTACCAGAAACCGAGAAGATAACATGCGGCCGAATCGGGTGGCTAGTTCTAAAATGCACCTGCTAAAAACACTCATTTGGGAGGGAAGGCAGCAGGGGGGTAGCCTGATCTTGTCCGATCCCGGAGCGAAGCAGGGTCAGTCGCCAGTGTTCCCTCTAAGCTGAGCTGGTGTGAGCTAGCTCACAGTTTTTAAGCCTCAGGCTCACCCATTTTTGCCTTAGCTCAGGGAGGATGGCTGCAGAGCAAACTAATTTATGCAGTAGCCAAATCGCTCACTCACACCTTTAATGCCGGTAGTTCACAAAGTTTAATTTTTGCTCACAAGACTCCACAGCTTAGAAGGAGCATTGGTGGGTACTCGGAAGGGAGACCACCAAGGAAGGCTCTGCAGAGGAAGGCATGGGGAAACCATCTCTGCTTCTCACCAGCCTTGCTAGGGTCCCCATAAGTCGGCTGCAGCATGGTGGCACTTCATGCTCATTAGAAACACTCAGGGCCATTAGGAAAAAAGATCTAAAGCAAGCACAGCATTAGCAAAAAGCAGGGCCCTGGCAAAAACAAAACAGCCGCAGCAGAGACCCATGGCCCCCAGCCACAACATTCAGACGGAAAGGACAGCAGCTTCAGTGAATGCTTAAAATTAACCAGGCCTGGGGAGCCTCCCAGCAGAGGTCATGGTGCCACCACTGAGAAAGTCCCGTACCTCCAACTCAAGAAGCAAAAGGCTCCCATTTCTCAAGGAGAAGCAACTCAGAGCAAATCTCAGGGTTTAGAAGGACGAGAAATGCAGAAATAATGCAGGAAACACCCCCCCCCCCAAGGAGTTGCTGCAAAAGGGTGAAGACAAGGCCAAGCACACCACGGTGAGAGACACCCGCAGACAGACCAGAGAGTGGAAAAACACACGACAGTCCTCGGCCTGCTGCTTCCTGTGCATTTGTGCCGATCAGGCGGGCAGCTCCGGGGCTCCTCTGAGCCCCTCTGGTTTCACTTCCTGCTTTCTCACAGCTGTGACAGCCTTCCACAGCCTGCCTTTGAGGATGTCGTGACCCTGCTGGCTCCGGGCTGGGAAATTCCTGCACGTTTGGGGGTGCTGCCCAGGGAGGGCAGGGTTTTGGGTGGGGAGAGACCTCAGTTGGGCATCATGCCATAGAACCCACCAATGCGCCCTCTAAGCTGTGGAGTCTTGTGAGCAAATATTCAACCTTTTGAGCTACTGGCATTAAAGCTGTGAGCGAGCAATTTGGCTACTGCCTCAATTAGTAATCAATGTTCCCTCTAACCTGAGTTAGTGTGAGCTAGCTCACAGTTTTCTAGCCTCCAGCTCACACCTTTTTGTCTTAGCCCAGGAAGGATGCCTCCAGAGCGAACTAATTTATGCAGCAGCCGAATCACTGGCTCACAACTTTAATGCCAGTAGCTCACAAAGCAGAATTTTGGCTCACAAGACTCCACAGCTTAGAGGGAGTGTGGAGCCATCCTCCCTGAGATGAGACAAAAATCTGTGAGCCGGAGGCTAAACAACTGTGAGCTAGCTCACACTAACTCAGCTTAGAAGGAACATTGGAACCAATGCAGCCACTCCAATGCAGCCACTGTCTCCAGGGGAACTGATTGCTGGAGTCTGGAGATCAGTTGTGAGTCTGGGAGATCTCTGGGCCCCACCTGGAGGTTGGCCAACCCTACCATAAATAGCTCTTGCTGCTCTTTGCGCTTTGTGCAGGGTCCGTTCCCCAAAGCCCCCAGCCTTGAGCAGAGCTACCCACGGAGATCCTGTCTCAGCAAGCTGCTTTGAACACATTTTTCTACCGTTTTGGCAAACCCCCCCAAAAGAGCAAAGAAGGCACCATCGGGGGAGGGGGAGGGAAAGTGGAGTGTCAAAATGGCAGCCACAGAGGGCTTTGCGCTGGCTGAGGGTCTCACTTTGCGAAGCCCTTCCCACTTTCTCAAAAAGGCCTGTCAGCAGCCCTCGGTGCCTCTGATCCCTCTAGGGTTCCCAGCTCTGGGTTGGAAAATAGCTGGAGTTTTGGGGGGTGGGGCCTGAGGAGGGTGGGGTTTGAGGAGAGGAGGGACTTTTCCATAGGGTACAATGCCACAGAGCCCGCCTTCCAAAGTGGCCATTTTCCCCAGGTGAACTGACCTCTGTCACCTGGAGAACAGTTGTAATAGCTGGAGATCTCTGGCCAGCACCTGGAGGTTGGCAACCCTATATCTCCCCCTTCTCTGGGTTGGGGAATTGGTGGAGATTTGCAGCTGGGGAGGGGAGACCTTTGGGAGGGGAGGGACCTCAGCAGGGTGTGATGCCGTACGACCCACCCCCTGTGGCAGCCATCTTTTTCCTGGGGAGCAGCTCTTCATCCTCTGGAGACGACTTGTGATTCCAGGAGAGCTCCAGGTCCCACTTTGTGGGCTGACAGACTTGCTACCTTCACCTGGGCCTAGGTGAAGCCGGTGGCAGATTAAGTGGGTGCTGCCAGTGTTCCCTCTAAGCTGAGTGAGTGTGAGCTACCTCACAGTTTTTTAGCCTCCAGCGCACACATTTTTGCCTTAGCTCAGGAAGAATGGCGCCAGAGCAAACTGATTTATGCAGCAGCCAAATCACTCACTCACAACTTTAATGCCAGGAGCTCACAAAGTAGAATTTTTGCTCACAGGACTCCACAGCTTAGAAGGAGCTTTGGTGCTGGCTGGATCTGCCTCATGATGAGGGTGCTTTGGATGACACCTGAGAAGGCCGGCCACTTCTGTGCCCCATGTCCAGGGCTGGTCGCCCAGAGTGGAAGACTCTCCCTGGGCCCTTCCCCTTCTCTGCTTTGGGCCCGCCAGCCCCTCGGCCGGGTGCACGTTCCCCCACCCAGGGGAGACTGACTGTTTACCAGAACGCCAGGAAGCCAGAAGTTCCAGACTTATCTCAAATGGACAGACCTCATGAGGCAACTTCTGGTGTGGTTAGCAGCAACGAAGTGATAGACAGAACTTGTACTGGTTTCTCTCTTCCCCTGCACCTTGGTCTGAAAAGTGGTGTGGTTGTCGTGGGCAGGAAGGAGTGCTCTAACAAACCTCAGCACGTACAAAGCTGAGTCGACAAGTGGTGAAAGGAACCGGGTGAAGTTTTATCTAGCTGAATCTCCTGCGGTCCTCCTGCAAACGGGGCAAAAGCTTAAAATGAAGCCCACTCTCAGAACTGCTTTGAAGTAAAGAGCATATTATTTTCCGTTGGAAGTAACTGCTGCTCCTTAGGGGTTAAGCCAGAATTTGGGTTTAGGGTTCTGTTCTTATTTTCAGGGTTTTGCACATCTGCAGTTAGTTGCATCACCGGATGAAAGACAGCCTCTCTCTCTCTCTTTTTCTTTGCAAAACAGTGCGAGGGAAGTGTCCAAGGCCAGAAATGAATTTGCAGCGTCAGCCAATGTGCCCAAGATTATTTTAAAAGTTGGACAGGGAAGCCCCTTGCCGGTTTCTATTTCTAATCTTGCCACTTTATTTAAGGGTTGAGAGGCGGTGATTTGATCTTTGACTTTTGCCGTCATTTCTGGTAAAAATTACACATCATTGCGGGAATCCTTCTAAATGCTAGTTTCTAAATTGGATATGTCTGCTAAGTTAGGAGGGATGGTTTCCCATTGAAACAAGGTTGCTATTTTTGCATTGTTTTGCAGTGACAGCTACATCTTTCGAGGGGAAGAAAGAGGGTGGTTGGATTTTGAACCAGAGAGGGGGAAATGTCACAAGTGATGCAAAATATTTTTTTCATTTTCTCCCCCACAACTGCGGATGAGGTTACTTCACACTCTGGGAGATTCCTTGTAAATGTTCTGAAATTACCTTTGGTTAGTGCAGCACTGAACCTGATCCAACTAGGAAGTAACCCACAGGCCCCAAAACCACAAAGAGGTCTGCATTTCCCCAAGAGACACATGGTACAGCATGCAGCCCTGATGAAACACAAGGCGATCCAAAATACCAAGCGGAGTGCTATCACATGTAATCCATTGCGTGGCTAAAGGGCAGATCATTAACTGTAACACAGGATCGAAGTTAAAAAAAACTATTAACTAAAACTTTTTAAAAGAAAAGTGGGAAGTGTTTTGAGAAAGGAGTGACTTTTACACCTGTTGTTCCACAAGTGCCTCTGATCAACAAAGATTCAGGTGGGGCAGTGTAATGTAGTATGCTCTGTGTTTGTGAGACTTCTGATTAGATCCAATAAGCCAGGCCTTGTATTTCAAATCAAAGTCTTTATTCTTAATGGTCTTTCAGGAAACACTTGCATTGTTAGTGATACCAGATACAGAAGAGGAGGAATTGATATAGTAAACTCAAACAAGAGGAAAAGCGTGGGTACCAATGGAAAAAGAATAAACAAGCGCCAAAATGTACTACCGTTACTTTCTCAGGAAAAAAGGTGTGTAAGCAGAGCTACGTTCCCATCCCTGGCCCTGTGACTTCCCTACATGCAATCCCCCGCAAAAGACACCTGGAAAAGCGGAGGCCCAGTTGCCCAAGGTTACAAGTGCAGCAACAGAGATAACATGAGTCGAGCAAAACATCTGAGCTCAGTCCAGTGAAGGAGGGGTGAGGAGGGGAGGGGGGGGAAGGAACTGTCAGAGCGGAAGCTGATGCCGATCTCCCGCCGGGACCTGCAACCGGGATAAACATAGAAAAGCAAAACATGACAGGGAACCTGACAGTGTTCTAACCAGCCTGCCATGTGCTCCCAGGTAATGGCGCCCGCTGCATGGCCAGAGCACATGGTCAGACAGAGAGGGGAGCTTGAATCTGGAGGAACAATAGACATCCGGATTCAAAGCCTCCACCAATGTGGGACCTAGGTTCTCCCTGGAGAACCAATGCAATCAAAGGCTCCTCCAGGGAACCTATGACAAACATGCGCATATGTTAAGCCCCTATCAGGTCTTTTGGTTGTGGCCGGAGGTGTGGCTCCGGCCAGCATATGAGGGCCCTGGAAGCATGCTTGTTCTGACCATCTACTGGGCATGCTGAATCACTCAATAAAGGCTTCATGATTTCACCGTTCCTGGTCTCCCGAGTCCAGTACTCTTCAGACAGCCACGTCGGTCTGAAGCAGCAGAACAAAGTCTGAGTCCAGGGGCACCTTTGAGACCAACAAAAGTTTTATTCTGGGGATAATAAGTTTTATTATGGGGATAATAAGGCCAGCCGCCTGTTCCACATCAGAGCCAACCAGTTGCCCCAGAGGTGTCAGGTTCCCTGTCATGTTTGCTTCCTTTTCTCAGTCCCTGTTTCAGGTCCCGTAGGCATCGGCTTCCCTCCTGATGTCAAGTTCCCTGTCATGTTTGCTTCCTTTTCTCAGTCCCCGTTTCAGGTCCCGGCGGGAGATCGGCATTGGCTTCCCTCCTGACGGTTCCCCCCCCCCCTCACCCCTCCTTCCTGAGAGTGAACTCATCTGTTTTGCTAGACTTCAGTTATCTCTGTTGCTGCACTTGTAACCTTGGGCAACTGGGCCTCCACTCTTCCAGGTGTCTTTGCGTGGGAATGCATGTAGATTATACACAGGGTCGGGGATGGGAATTTAGCTCAGCTTACGTGCCTTTTTCTCTGAGAAAGTAACGGTAGCACATTTTGGCGCTTGATATTTCTATTCTAATTGGTACCCGCTCTTTTGCTCCTGTTTGAATACAGTATATCAGTTCCTCCCATTCTGTATCTGGTATCACTAACAACTCAAGTGTTTCCTGAAAGACCATTAAGAAATAAAGACTTTGTTTTGCAATACAAGGCCTGGCTTGTTGGATCTAATCAGAAGTCTCACAAGAGGTTCCCTTTAGTCGCCACATCTAGGAGCCACTGATGGACCTCTCCTCCATTAGTCTAGTCCTTTCTTCAAGCAGGGAGCCAGTGTGGTGTAGTGGTTCAGAGCGATGGCCTCCAATCTGGAGAACTGGGTGCGATTCCCCACTCCTCCTCCACATGAAGCCTGCTGGGTGACCTCTCAGAACCCTCCCAGCCCCACCTACCCCACACAAGGTGCCTGGTGTGAGGAGGGCAAGGGAATAGGGTTGCCAGACCCCTGGCACATCGCGGACGTCTGGGGCAGTGTTCCCTCTAAGCTGAGCTAGTATGAGCTAGCTCACAGTTTTTTAGCCTCTGGCTCACACATTTTTGTCTTTGCTCAGGAACAATGGCTGCAGAGCCAAATCGTTCGCTCACAACTTTAATGCCAGTAGTTCATACACAGGGGTCATTTCGTAGAAAAAGAGGTGCAGGAACTCATTAGCATAACTCATTTGCATATGCCACACCCCCTAACATACCGGAAGTGTGTCAGAAGGCAACACCCACCCCTCAGGCTCCACTCCACAGGTGAGTGAAACTGACCTGCTTTTCCTCCATTCCCTTCCCCATCCAATACTTTGTGCAATAAAAATAAGCGTAAAGAGCACACCCTCATTCTCTTCCTGCTCCCTTGAAACCACCAGGTTTCAAGTAGACTTGAGATACCCAGGACATGTGCACCACCCATCCCTTTCCCTTCCCCTTCCCCTCCCCACAACAAGACACCCTGTGAGGTAGGTGGGGCTGAGAGAGGTCTTTTGAGAACTGCTCATGAGAGAACAGCTCTGAGAGAACTGGTGACTGGCCCAAGGTCACACCAGCAGCTGCATGTGGAAGAGTGGGGAATCAAACCTGGTTCTCCCAGATTACAGTCCAGCTCCTGACCACTACACCAAACTGATAGGGTGGAAGCTGCTGAGGGGTTGGTGAAATTTCTCCAGTACATATGTGCCCAGATAAAAAAAAGGTAAACTTAGAAAATTCCTATGCCACCTTGAGCAAGTCTCTGGAAAAGCAGCACCCAGTCATAAAAGGAACAATGATAACATTATCAATATTAAAACAAAACATTAAAAACAATAAAGACCCTAGCAGGGCTTTCCCCGGGGCGCTGCGCCTCTGCACTGCTCGGGGAAGCCGAGGAGGGGGCGGGGCTTGGTCATGTGCCCGCCCCCTGGGCTCCTCACTCCCGGAGCTGCGCTCCTGTGCGCTCCCACTCCAACGGACCCCTGTTCATTCAGTAGAATTTTTGCTCACAAGACTCCACAGCTTAGAGGGAGCATTGGTCTGGAGGCAATGTGCTGGTATTTGGGCAAAGCACTCCAAAACTGCTGAGCTACCAACCTTCCAGTCTGCAGCTCAGTGTCTTAACCTCTGAACTACCATGGCCCCAGAGAGTCCTTAAGGTAGTGAAAATTGGGGCATAAAAACCTACTCCATCATCATCTGTGCTCGTGACCATTGCTAACAGTGAATTCTACAATTAAATTACTTTTTGAGTTAATATCTACTGTACCACCTTTTGCTTGCCCTCCATTTGTTATCTATCAGCAGGGGTCATTTCAAGCAGGAACACTGTTCCGGGAGTAACAAGCCCAGGAACGGGCACATGATGCGCTGGGGAGGGGGGGAAGCAAAATCATACTAACTTGCTCTGTATTTTCATGCTTGTTGTAGGGCAGCTTCCCTGCAAGAGCAAAGGAAACCTGAAGTGTCTTTAGTCAAAGTGTAAAGCTGGCTCACCAGCTCTGAGTTGGGAAAGACCTGGAGATTTTGGGGTGGAGCCTGAGTGGTAGGTGTTGACTTCTGACACACTTCCAGTGATGTCAGGGGGTGTGGCATATGCAAATGAGTTATGCTAATGAGTTAGGCTAATTGTGAGAGTCCTACAGAGTCAGTCACCAACAAGTGTCCTTAAGGAAAGGAAGTCTTTATTGAGAAAGGTCTGTTGTGGTCTCCTACACGTTCTGTGTTAGTAATGGCTGGCACGATCCCCAAGCAGTGCAATTATACAGAATTCAAAAGGATCTGGCAAAGGAGTGTAACCAATCATAAAAATCATGTAAAAGGCGCCCAAATACTGACCCAAGGAGCGATAAGCCCACCATGAGAAGTATAACATAACATTCCACACGCCCGACTTCACAGGGTGTTGCATACCACCTCCTGGGCAATAGATGGCAGCATTAGCTGACTCTAATGAGCTCCGGCACCTCTTTTTCTACAAAATGACCCCTGTCCATCAGCTTCATAGGGTGTCTTCCCCGCCCCTCCCCCCGCCCCAAGTTCTCGTGTTACGGGAGCGAGGAAGCCCACAGGGCAGTCAAGGCGGGAGGGGTTGGCCTCCCAAGGTGGGCCTCATCCTGACACTGGGCAGACCCAGCCCTGCTTGGCTTCAGCAGGCTGTTGTATCAGGTGCCTTCAGGCTTGGGACCGACCACTGCAGATGGCTATTGTAATGGATGTAATGACGATCGCCATGTGCTCTGTTTAATGGTGACCACCACACGGCCAAACACACATGGCCAGGCCAGCGACCTGAGCTTGGGTCAGGTAGAACAATAGCTGGCCAGATTGTAATTTACCACCAATCTAGCGCCTAGGATCCCCAAGGGGACCTATGACATGTAACCCCAATCATAAGGTCCTATTGGGACATTTGGGCGAGGTCGAAGGTGTGGCTCCGACTGGAATAAAAGAGGGTCCCAGAACCCGGGTTAGCATGCCTCATCTGACCACCAAATAAAGAGCTTGCTATGAAATCACTTCCACTGGTCTCCCGACTCCGGTAGTTTTCAGCTATCCAGGTTAGTGCACTCAAAGCATAAAGGAAACGTAAACCTTTTCAGCCTCTTCCCTGCTGCAGAGCTGCTTTCATTTGATAAACACAATTGAGAATGTTTGAGTTAAGCAAGAAAAAAAAGTCTTGTTCCCCAGTATGAGTTCAGCGCATTTAAAACAGAACTCAAGAGAAGTTCTCGATGCGATTTGGAAGCCAATCCCATTCTTTTTGACACCTGGCTTGAGAACATTTGTTCTTGGCCTCCCAGGCAAAATTTTCACAGCTCAAGACTGTGATGTTCCCAAACACATTGTCAACCCCTGAAATCTTTAGCACCATTTTACAAAAATTTCCCACCAGCCAGTCGCTTCCTGTTCCAAATCTGCAGAGTACCAAATGGCACATCGCTTCTGTCGCAAAGCACAAATAGCTTTGAACACACCGTCGCCCCGAAGTGTTGTTCGTGTCAGCTGCCGATGCACAACGGATTCTGTGCGGCTTCGAAATCATATTTCAGCAATAAGGACATGGGGGGGGGGGATGCTATACTGAGCACCGAGACTGAAGGGAGGGAGTTTGGCAGATGTAAATGCATCTGTTTAATCTGTCAGGATGCTTTCACCGGGGTGGGGGGGAAACAAAGATGAAAACCTGCTAACATCACATCTCTCTGCCAGGTGGCTGGAAGCCAGGAGCTCCGTGGTGTGAGAATGTGCCAATAGGTATAGTCCACAACAGGTCTCCTTAAGCAGAAAGTCCTTTATTTGTAGAAACGATCATGTTGGTCAAACACTTTTCCTGTTAGTAATGCCCAAGCATAGAAATACAACTACAATTAGACTTGATATGAAATATGGCCCCTCTGCCCACCCACCAATCAGTAGGAAGAATTATTGGCGCCCAAATATACTGGCCCACTGTTCCCAAGGAAAGCGCGGCAAACTAGGTTCTCAGGGGAAAACACTGTTGAAAGTTTTTAGAGAAAATATTCCCAAGGAAGACGAAAGAAAGAAATACATAACACCTGTGGTTCTTGTAACACATAAGAGGAGGCTTTTCTGTTCAAGGCCGTGGAATAGCCGGCTAGAGATAAGGGGGAAGGAAAAGCAAATGAGCAAGAAGCAGGCGCAAAGCAAAGCAGGCCAGCAAGGCTCACATTCCAAAGGTGGGAATCCGGTCACCAACGCTATCTCCCGGGCGGGACCTAAAGGAGTTGACAGAAGGCTTGAAATAAAAACAAATGTTAAGAGGCCAGATGGTAAAACCAGCAAGCATGGATACACGTAATACTTCCAGCAACCTTATT
This sequence comes from Lepidodactylus listeri, assembly GCA_029233225.1. Classification (NCBI taxonomy): domain Eukaryota; kingdom Metazoa; phylum Chordata; class Lepidosauria; order Squamata; family Gekkonidae; genus Lepidodactylus; species Lepidodactylus listeri. The sequence continues at coordinate 2,777,205 of JARCFY010000021.1, read as the reverse complement.
GATCATGACAGGACAATCAACCACAGCTATGGCAGGGCTAACTGACACATGGGCCAAATGTAACACCAGGGAAAGAGACGTTTCCTGCAGAACGAGGAAGAGTTTTGAGAAACCTCAGAGCAACTTCTCAACTTCCTTTTGTTGGCAGATTACAGAGTCAAAAAATCAACGGGATAAAAACCAGCAAAAGAATACAACCAACAGTGGCATAACTCTGGCCCCCCCAGTTAGGGAAGCAATGAAATAAAATAAAAGCAGCATAACGCATCCACGCATAATACACCAGCAGAGGCCCCCGACTTGCTTCTCTGCACACCTCTTTGGACAGGAGGGGAGCAACAGAGACAAAGGCTCTGCATTTGCTAACACTCCCCCCCCCCCCAATCTTTCTTCTCTTTAGGGCTGAGCTGAAAGGGAACAACATTCTGCAGAACCAAAATTTGAGTCCAGAGGCGCCTTGAAGACCAACAAAGTTTTATTCAAGGTATCAGCTTTCACACTTCATCAGATAGTTCCAGGTGGGCAGCCGTGCTGGTCTGAAGCTGTAGAACAAACTTAGAGGCCAGTGGTGCCTTGAAGACCAACATAGGTTTATTCAAGGCCTGAGCACCTTGTATAAACCTTTGTTGGTCTTAAAGGTGCTGCCAGACTCTGAATTTCTTCTGCTTTTTCAGATACATGGAAATGGAAGTACTGCATTTCTGCAGTTAGGTTCAGGTGGGTCGCCACCGGGTTGGTCTGAAGCAGCAGAACCAAGTTGGAGTCCAACATGGCACCTCGAAGACCAACCCACCTGTGTTCCGGGCACAAGCTTTCGTGTACATGCACAAAACTTGGCTGGTCTTGGCGCCCCTCCTGGATTTGCACAGCATTCTGCAGCGACTGCATGCAAAGAGGCAAAAAGAATTCCCCCACCATGCGCGTGCACAACGCAGCCTGGAACAGCTTCATGCCCTCCCTGACATCTCTGCCTTTCCAGTGACCTCACCCCCTCTATGCGTGCTCTAATTGGCTAGCAGTGCCCACGTGACTGGTGCTGGCAACTCCCCACCTTCACCTTGTGCCATTTTACCCCCAGTCCATGCAAACCGAGCTGATTGGCTACTTGGGAGTGTGTCCCGCCCACCCCTCCCCAGTTCTCTCTGGCTTTGCAGGCTCCTTTCACGTGCCACATGGGGAGGCTGCCTTTGCCCTGTCAGGGCACCTGGTCGTCGGCATGCCGGGCAGGGCAGCTGGCAGCGCCTCCTCGGCCAGGGCAAAACGGCCTCTCTTGCCTCCCTGGCTGGGCAAGAACTGGAAGGACAAGCAGCATGGGTGGCGGGGGAGAGCCAGTCTGGGGTCGTGGTGAAGTGCGCGGACTCTGATCTGGGAGAACCGGGTTTGATCCCCCACTCCTCCACTTGCAGCTGCTGGTGTGACCTTGGGCAAGCCATAAGTTCTCTCAGAGCTGTTCTCTCAGGAGTAGTCCTCGGAAGAGTTCTCTCAGCCCCACCTACCTCACAGGGTGACTGTTGTGGGGAGGGGGAGGGAAAGGAGATCGGAAGCCGCTCTGAGACTCCGAGTGAAAGGTGGGGTACAAATCCAATCTCCCCCTCCTCCTCTTCTTCCTAAACTTTCTGGGGCTTGTTTATGGATTCAAGTCTGTGACCATCTTGGGACCCAGCTGCATGTGATGAGTGTGAGGGTTATAAATGTCTTAAATAAGGACAGAGTTTGAGTCCAGGGGCACCTCTGAGGCCAACAACGTTTCATTCAAGTTATGAGCTTTGCTGGTCTTCAAGATGCCCCCTGGACTCAGTATTTGTCCTACTGCTTCAGTCCAACACGGCTGCCCACCTGAATCCATCTTCCGGGGGGGGGGGCATGTGTGTTAGGGTTAGGTTTCCCAATAAACCTGACCACTCTTGATGATCCTAAACTGCACAGCTTGAGAAATACCAGGAGATTTGGGGGGTGGAGCCTGAGGAGGGTGGGGTTTGGGGAGGGGAGGGGCCTCCACGGAGGATCATGCCAGAGAGTACACCCTGCAAAGCAGCCATTTTCTCGGCAAAGAGCCAGTTTGGTGTGGTGGTTAAGTGCGCAGACTCTAATCTGGGAAAACCAGGTTTGATTCCCCACTCCTCCACTTGCACCTGCTGGATGACCTTGGGCAAGTCATAGCTCTGTACCAGCTGTTCTCTCAAGGAACCACTCTGAGACTCCAAGTGAGTGAAGGGTGGGTATAAATCCAATCTCTTCTTCTTCTTCTTCTTCTTCTCCTGGGAACCTGATCGCTGGAGTCAAGCTGTAACTCCAGGAGATCCACAGGCCCCACCTGGAGGTTGGCAACCCTATGTAGCCATGTAGGTCTGCAGCAAAACAGCTGGATGGGAGCCCAGCAGCACCTGAGAGATCCACAAGATTTTTTTGGGGGGGGGGGGAGGAATGGGAGTCTTATAAGGCCAGCTTACAACATGCTCAGACTGTTCATTTGCGCATTTTATAATTTTTAGACAGTATTAATTTGTCATATATTTTAATGAATTTGTGTCTCTTTGTTATATTTTATAATAGATCCCCTGACGAGGCTCACAGCAAAATGCCTTAGGGTTCCATAAGACTTAATTTGACATATTGCTTTACCACTGTTGACCTTATAACCTTCACTTATTATTTAGTTTTGTCATTGCATCTCTTAAAATATCTTCATCGTGTTACACATTATTTGAAGAAAAAGAGATTGGATTTATACCCCACCCTTCACTCGGAGTCTCAGAGTGGCTTACAATCCATTTCCCTTCCCCTCCCCACAACAGACACTCTGTGAGGTCGGTGGGGCTGAGAGAGCTCTGACAGAGATTGCTGTTTTTCAAGAACACCTCTGACAGAACTATGGCTTGCCCAAGGTCACCCAGCCAGGTGCAAGTGGAGGAGTGGGGAATCAAACCCGGTTCTCCCAGATTAGAGTCCGCCCACTTAACCACTACACCAACCTGCTCTTCAGCCCCTGTCTATAAGTTTGAACCTTACCTTCCATTCCAATGTATTTGAAACAGTGTGCATACACACGACAGCTCCCACCTTGTTCTTTTTCGCCTTTCCTGCCCACTGGTGTGGCCATCGTTTTTTCTGATTGCCAGTAGCTCCCCTGCTGTTGGACCCAGCCCAGCCTGGTAACAGCTGCTATACCACTGGGGGCCCGGCCCGGTGGCATCCCTCCGCTGAGAGAGGACAGCCTGGCACCAGCAATCTGTCCCTGGCAGACGCCATCGGACTGGACCCATCCCAGTGCTGGAGGCCACCGTGCCACTTGGCCAGCCTTTCCCTGAGGAGAGGCTGCCCGTCAGAGAGAAGGAAGGAAAGCCGAAAACGGGGCAGATCGAAGGAGGCTGGCTGGTGAGTGGGAAGGATAGGAGGAAGCAGGGAAAGGAGAGAGGCTATGCCGCGAAGTCTAGGTGCAGATGGGACCAGTGCTTGATAGTGGATTCCCAGAATCGGACGGGAGCATGTGGCGGGTCTGGCTGCGACTCTTGGCATTTTGTACACTTCTGGACCCGCCCCTCAATATCTTTGTCCAGACCTGGCCACCACACGTAACTCCGGGCCAGGGCATTCATACGTACTATGCCTGGGTGGGCCTTGTGTAGTGCCTCTAGTACTCGGGGCTGCAGAGGCCCAAGGATCACCACTCGAGATCCCCATAGCAGGCACCCCTTGTGGGCCGAGAGTTCGTGTCTCCGTGCCGTGAAAGCGGCAAAATCCGGCCCTGGTTTCTCCGGCCACCCCCTTCCCACCCAGTCCGAGACACCAGAAAGGATGTGGTCCTGCCACGTGCGACGGGCCACATCTGATATCTGCATGGGGCGTTCCGGTAGATCCTCCAGGAGCGCTACGTGGAAGGCTGGAGCAGGATCCGGGTCGCAGGACGGGAGAGAAAGATGGCTGAGGGCGTCAGCGTGTCCCATCACCTGTGAGAGTTCTGCACAAAGTAGTCAAGGATCAGATCTTGGTTGGTAAACCAGAGTTCTTTATTCCCAATTTCTACATTAGTACAGCTTCTCGGATTATTGTCAGAGATGAGACAGATAATACAGGCAGGTCTATTATACCATTCCAAGGAGTTTGAATTACCCATAGGTAGCCAATCACTATAAGGGAAAATTGGCGGGCAAAATGGGATCCTGACCGTTTGGTTCTCACAGGAAAGAAAGTGAGGTGTCAAGCTGTAAAATTCCCTTCCTAAACCAGACCCCTCAGATGTTACCAGTTCACATAACAATCAATGGCCTCAAGGCTTTTGCATGTGATAAGAGATGAGAGGTATCCTCCCTTGAAGTTCCTGCCGGGGCAGCTGGAATGTGGAGGCCGCGGTGTGAGAGGCTCTTTGTTCCCACACACTGCAGGTGTCACCCTCCCGCCTTAACTGTTACAAACTCCAGGCCTGGTCAATTACTATAACATGGCAGTTACAAACATACATTGAGCATACATAGATGGCAAGAGTGCACAAGAGAACAGCAGTATTAAATGCAAGGTCCAACTAGAAAAATAGAAATCACTATGACTGAATCAGCAGATTCTGACATCACCTTGCCCGGCCGATGCATCAAGTCGTAGGAGTAGCCAGACAAAAAAATTGACCACCGCAGGACCCGCGGGGACAGCATGTGAGGGGTCTGCTGGTGGGGGACAAGGAGACCCAGCAGTGGCTTATGATCCGTAGCCATGGTGAACGATCACCCATACAGGTAATCGTGGAATTTCTTTACGCCGGCTACAATTGCAAGGGCCTCCTTGTCGATTTGGGCATAATTACGTTCCGCCGCTGACAGGTTCCTGGAGTAGTAGGCTACCGGCACTTCCTTGCCGTTGGGTAGCCGGTGCCCCAAGACTGCCCCGACGCCATAGGGAGATGCATCACAGGCCAGAATGACAGGGAGCCTCTCATCGAAATGCGCTAGGACCGCATTTGAAACTAATAAGTCCTTGATGGCCCGGAAGGCTGCATCGTGCTTGGGACCCCAGGCCCAAGCCGCTCCCTTGTCCAGGAGGCGATGCAGGGGTTCGGCGATGGCCGCTTTGTGTGGAAGGAAGCCGTGATAAAAGTTTAAAAGTCCCAAGAACGCCTGTAGTTCCGCCTTCGAAGATGGACGGGGTGCTTCCGTAATCGCCGCTACCTTCTCCTTGGTTGGGTGAATGCCGTCCGTGGTCACTTTGAATCCCAAGAAGTTCACTGAGGAGACTCCCAGGGTACATTTACCTTTCGCATCTTGAGACCCGCGTCCTGGAACCGTTGCAGCCCCATCCGTAGGCGTGCCGCAAACGTGTCGACATCTGGGGCGGCGATGAGGATGTCGTCGAAGAACGGTATCACACCTGGAACATCTTTAAGTAGAGAATCCATTAGATGTTGAAAAATCCCTGGCGCCATGCTGACCCCGAATTGGAGCCATTTCACTTTGAACGCTCCCTTATGAGTCACAATCGTTTGTGCCTCGGCCGTTGCATCGACTACAGGAAGCTGCTGATAGGCCTGGGCCAGGTCGAGCTCTCCAAATATTTTGGCTCCTGCGAGGGAGTCCAGAACATGGCGGACCACCGGTACTGGGTACGTGTGGTCTTGTAACGCCTTATTAATAGTGCAGATGCGGACTTCCCCGTTAGCCTTGAGGGGGGTCACAATGGGAGTCTCCCACTAGGCGTGGGAGACCAGCTCGAGCACCCCTTGTGCCACGAGCTTTTCCAGCTCCGCCTCCACTTTGGGCTGGAAGGTGAGCGGTGGCCAGCAGATGACCACGCGGATGGGCTGGACCGCCGGGTCCAGGAAGAAGGAAACCGGGGGTCCTCTGTAGCAGCCCAATGAGCCATCAAAAATGGTGGGAAATTCCTCGCAGATGGACGAGAAGTCGGTAGAACCCATGCGGTGTATTCCAGTCCACTGCACTCCGAGCGGCTTGAACCAGGTGCGACCTAGAAGACTGGTTACATTGCACTCCACCATGAGAAGGTCTAGCAGACCGTTAGATGTGTGGTACTGGACCCGGACCCTGGCTAGCCCCTTAATAGCCACTGGATTTTTTTGGAAGTTCCGGAGGACCAACCCAGCTGGCAGCCATAGCCAGCGTGCCCCCTTCGGGCAGAGGCGGCGGAACGTAGCTGCGGACACAATGGAATATGTGGATCCTGAGTCCAGTTCCATGTAACAGGGAACTCCCTCTATCCGGAGGGACACAGAAATCGCGCCCAGAATGGGCTGGGGCAAGTTGATTACCGTGGCCGCGGGAATGACGCTGTCCACTTTCTCGAAGTTCACTGCTGGGCCACGGTGGCTGTTCCTTAGGCGGCAGGCCCGGCCGAGATGGCCTGCTTTCCTGCAGGCACGGCAGATGGCATCACGGAAGTGGCATGTACGTCTGTCGTGGTGGTCCCCGCAGCTTGCGCACGTTGGGGCCTGCCTGTTGAGGGAAGCAGAAGAGGGAACAGAGACAGATGCTGGGAGCCGGCCCTTGGGCCTGGAGACGCCGGGCTCACCCTTCTTCGAGCGTGGTTGCATCCGGTGGACGTCCTCTTCTTCGCTCGAGTCGGGTTCGGGAGGGGCCGCCTGGTGGACTTTGGTGGCTGTCTTGTCCTTTTGCGTTGTCTCAAATGCTGCTGCTGTTTGGAGCATCTTCTCCAAGGTTGGCTCCGACATTTCGATGAGGTGCCAGCGGAGCTTGGCTTCACGGATCCCTCCCATGAAGGCAGTCTCCACGTGGTGGAATTCGCAGCCCACAGCTAGTCGACGGAGTTCAGCCAGGAAAGTGGCGGCTGATTCTCCTGGCTGCTGCTGGCGCTGTATGAACTCCCAGCACCTAGCCAGTTTTGATGGCTTCGGGGCTAAGTAATCCCTGAGGGCCTTGATGAGTACGTCGTAAGGCACCTCGGTGGGGTCTTGCGGGGCGAGTAGGTTCTGGGCCACCCGCATGACCTCCACCCCTCCGGAACTCAATAGCCAGGCACTCTTCAGGTCCGCCTCTGTGATTCTGCGGACCCTGAAGCCGCAACCCAGTATCTTGAGCCAGGACTCCCACGTCTCTGGGCAAGATGTATCGAAAGGGGTAATTGGTCCCGGAGCGTTTGCCATAGTTACTGGAGCAGGAGCGGTGGCGGCGGTTTCAGCGATGTCCTTATGGTCTTGCAGCGGTGCTGGGGAGCACTGAGGCTCGGCGCTGCCTACTGCCGGAGGATCGGGGCTCAGAGCGGCTTGCGGCAAGGCGTTGGAGCACTGGAGCTCGGAGATGCCTGTGGTCGGCGGGATGGAGCTCGTTGTGCTGCTGCGGTCGGCTGGAGAGTCGCTCATCAGGATCCCACCTTCATCGCCACTGAGAAGTATTGGAGTTGGGAGTCCATGGAACAGTGAAACAGCTAGATCTTTATTGCTGGTCCGGATGAAGCATACAACCCAGGGCTCCCAGCCCTCCTTTTATGCTGGTCAGGGATAATCCCCTGACCTCGCCCAAGTGGCCTGATAGGCTATTATCAGTCTATTTACATCTCATAGGTTCCCTGGGAGAAACCTAGGTACATGATTGGTGGCCGGTTTGAATCCACCTGGCCTTTGTTCTACCTGGCTGAAGCTCAGGTAGTTTCTTGGCCATGTGCTCTGGCCACATGGCAGTCGCCATTACTGGAGCACATGGCGACCGCATGGTCAATACATAATAGTTGTGTCATCCTGGGTGTGTCCCACTTCCAGCAGCTGGAGCACCAGGGCCTCAGCAGAGACGGTGTAAGACCATTCCTCCACCCAACGCTCCTCAGAAATGGTCCTTGCCCTTCCTTCCTTCCTTGACTGATCCAACCCTCTCCCGGTGCAGTCTGTGCCTTAACTAGCAGTCACAACAGCAGACTCTCACCACACCCCCTCCTCTCTTCTTGACCATCATACGCAACTCAGTGCTTGCCAGCTGGGTCCCTGGGTTGCCAGCCTCCAGGTGGCACCAGGAGATCTCCTGCTTTTACAATAGTTGGGTGGGGGGTTGTATGTTTCCTATGTGCGCGTGGGTGTGTTTGCAGGTGTGTCTGTGCGCACCTGGAAGTCATGGCGACCTCTGGCGACTGACCGCTACAGGGGGCCTGGATGATATTGAGAGAGGTGGTTGAGTAAAGCCTGCCCCCGCCTCCCAAGTGCTGGTATTCCAAGGAGGTCTCCCATCCAAGTACTTGCCAGAGTTGACCCTGCTCAGCTTCCAAGATCCAGGTCAGGGCTCCTGCATTGACAGTATATCTCCCAATGGAAACCAGTTTCCCTGGAGAAAATGGCTGCTTTGGAGGGTGGTCTCTAGCACATCCTACCCTGCTGAGGTCCCTCCCCTCCCCAAACCCCACCTTCCCCAGGCTCCACCCCCCCAAATCTCCTGAGCTCTCCGGCAGAGGGTGGTCTATAAATTCAATCAATCAATCAAGTATTTCCGAACCCCGAGCTGGCAACCCTGGCCTCCACTTTGCGCCGCTCCCCTCCCACCTGCGAGGGCCATAAAAGCCCAGCGGTAGCAGTACAGTGTGGCTCCAGCCTGTCTTCCCAATGTAACAGTCTAATGAATATGAATGCCATCTTCAAAAATGTAGCATTGTGTCATTAAATTCTTTCACACCTCAGCAACCCGGGAAAGGTTACTCAGAAATTAAATGTAAATTACGGATTTACTGGAATGAAAGAGATCGGGATGTCATTCCTTTGAATAACACCGGGCCTAATTCAATCGCGGAGCCAACTTTCCCCTCCATATGCTGGAAGGGGGGGGGGGGTTTCCATTTTGTGAGGGCTTCAGTCTGGGCACTCAGGCCTTTTGGGCAAAGGCCTTTTGGACATCTCTGCTGGCTCCAGCCGAGAACCTTCATCCTCCCCAACTGGGCTACAAGGAGGGACACCAACTGCATTGTCCATGTCGTTCTTTGGGGTCAGAAGACGGAAGGTGGTGTCCAGATGTGTTCTCAAACATCAGATTGCCTTGGAGAGAGCACAGAGCGTCAGTGCTAGAAACATTTGCAGGGAATGGCGACTTCTGGGATGCATAAGGAGCCCTACCTGATAGCAGTAGCCAAGGATAATTCTAAAAGGACATTTCACGGATATTTAAGCTGGTTTCACACCATTTCAACCTGACTGAAGTGTTCTGCCTTCCCCCCTCCTCCCCAAAACCAGGGAACTGCAGTTTTGCCAGGGTATTTACTGTCTTTTAAAAACATGAAATGGCTGGGCACTGTGAGCTTTTGCAGGGGTCATTTCGTAGAAAAAGAGGTGCAGGAGCTCATTGGCATAACTCATTAGCATAACTTATTTGCATATGCTACACCACCTGACATCACCAGAAGTATGTCAGAATGCAAGAAAGAAAGAAGAGAGAGAGAGAGAGAGAGAAAGGGAGAAAGAAAGAGATGGCAGAGAGGGGACAGCTACTAATCCAAGCCTCAGAAATACCACTATTCTGGGAGGATAGCTTCAGTGGTGGCTGAAGCCTTCAGAAGGCTGGTCGGAGGAACAAGGACCTTTCCAGGGGACGGGGTCATTTTGCTGCAGCCATGACACAAGCAGGCATTTCCCCGCGGGGGGGGGGGGGGGCTGGCACCAACTCCCAGAGCTGGGCTCCTCCGAGCTCCTGCTCGAAATGACCCCTGAGCTTTTGTACATAAATTGCTTTGTGGCTGGTCAAGAACATTAGAAGGCAACATGACACAGAATGAGGGTTATGTGTTTGTCTACAGAACTATAGTCTTCCTCAGTGGTCAATATCAGCCTACTCTCTGGGAAATCTAAGTTCAAAACCTCCAAAGGAAATGTGCTCAGTGAACTTGGTCTGGACACACACTCTCAGCCTTATCCATCTCACTGGCTCATTGTTATTCCTTGTCTAAATAGTTCACATTGCTTTCCTACTGAGAAAGACTGGTCATGAGGCCATGAATACAGTGAAAAGGGGGAGGGAACCCAGTTGCACCCAGGAGAGCCATGGCATAAGGAGCCCAACAAGACACACACACTGTAGCAAGGCACACAAAAGTTCATACCTTGGATAAAACTTTGTTGGTCTTAAAGGTGCTTCGTATTTCTCCTGTGCAATTGAGGCAGCCAAGCAAAGCAAGCTCTCCCTCCCTCCCTTCGGGGAGGAGCCTCAGCCCATGGAGGGGAAGAAAGGCTTGCCTTGTTTTCTGTGTGACTGAGGCAGCCTGGCCCGGAAGCAAACTCTGACTCATTCCTTCCCTCCCACTGGGAACAGAAGTTTGCCTATCTCTCCTGAGCAACTGAGATAGACTGTCAAAGCAAGCTAGGATGCAGCAGCAGCAGAACTGCAGGAAGAAGCAGGAGATAGCCAGTTCCTTGTGGGCCTGATGGAAGCCTTCTGAGGAACACATGTTTGACACCCCTGGGTTACAACATGAAAATTATAACAGTGATTTATCATCTGCCTTTCCCACAAGGACTCTAGGTGGATTACACAGAACGAGTCCTTTGGTGTCTAAGACCAAACGTCCTGAATGAGACAGTGAGTGACCCTTGAGCCAACTGGTTGTAGGATCTCTTCTTTACCATAGACTCCTCCCCTCCCCCAAGAGCGCTGACCAAGTGGCTCTCCCCCAGCCTCAGTTCTCAGTGGGAATAGAAATGCTCCACTGTCCTACCTCGTAGGGTGGGCTTAAGACTCCACAGGATGTAAGGTTGCTTGCGGTGGAGCAGAGCCTGCCAGGGTGTGGTTTTGACAGGGGCTCTGGCCAAAGACCTGTGCTCCCGCTGGACTCCTCTCTTTCCACTTGCTGGCCGGCAGTAGATTTTCATTTCCGTCACGCAGCTTCCTCTGAAAGGGTGAATCATTCCTGCAGCTGAAGAAATCGATGCTGGTTCGAGAGCGGTGTTTGTTTTTACATAAGTGGCCGGGCCAGACGGGCCACCCCAGGCGGCCTCAGGGGCCTGCTCGGTGGAGAACGCTCGGAATTATGGCTTCCTGTCCCCCTCTCCCTCCCGGCAACAGGGTGCTTGGCTGCTTGCTTCTTTATGGGTTGCAGCATTTCACGAATATTTACGGTAGGTGGGAACTGTGAGCAAATCTCATCTATACAATTCTCATACCTTTACTGCTTTACAGAGAGGGTGATTAAAAAGCGGAATTCACTGCCAGAGCATGTTGCGATGGCCACAGGGATAGACAGCTTGAAAAGGGGATTAGACAGATTTGTGAGGGATGAATTTATCAGTGGCTGCTAGCCATGGTGACTGAGGGGAACCTCCACAGTCAGAGGCAGTAAACCTCTGAATCCCAGAGCCAGGAGGCAACACCAGGGGAAGGCCTTGGCCTCTCTGCCCTGTTGTTGGCCCTCTGGAGGACCTGGCTGGCCACTGTGTGAAACGGGATGCTCGACTAGATGGACCGTTGGTCTGATCCAGCACGGTTCTTCCAATGTTCGTAACACCAGGGGAAGCCCTCGACCTCTCTGCCCTGTTGCTGGCTCTCCAGAGGAACTGGCTGACCACTGTGTGAGACAGGATGCTGGACTAGTTGGAACCTCACTGGTCTGACCCAGCAGGGCTCATCTGAGGTTCTTCTCAGGGGAAAGCCTCGGCCTCCATGCCCTGTTGTTGGCCCTCCAGAGGAACTGGCTGGCCACTGTGTGAGATGGGAGGCTGGACTAGAGGGATCCTCACTGGTCTGATCCAGCAGGGCTCTTCTGAGGTTCTTATCAGGGGAAGGCCTCAGCCTCTCTGCCGTGTTGTTGGCCCTCCAGAGGAACTGGCTGGCCGCTGTGTGAGACGGGATGCTGGACTAGAGGGATCCTCACTGGTCTGATCCAGCAGGGCTCTTCTGAGGTTCTTATCAGGGGAAGGCCTCAGCCTCTCTGCCCTGTTGTTGGCCCTCCAGAGGAACTGGCTGGCCACTGTGTGAGATGGGAGGCTGGACTAGAGGGATCCTCACTGGTCTGATCCAGCAGGGCTCTTCTGAGGTTCTTATCAGGGGAAGGCCTCAGCCTCTTTGCCCTGTTGTAGGACCTTCAGAGGAACTGGCCGGCCGCTGTGTGAGACAGGAGGCTGGCCTAGCTGGACCCTCACTGGTCTGATCCAGAAGGCTCTTCTCATGTCCTTATCAGGGGAAGGCCTCGGCCTCCCTGCCCTGTTGTTGGCCCTGAAAAGCAGGGGTCCGATGGAGCAGGAGCGCACAGGAGCGCAGCTCCGGGAGTGAGGAGCCCAGGGGGTGGGCACATGACCAAGCCCCGCCCCCTCCTCGGCTTCCCCGAGCAGTGCAGAGGCGCAGCGCCCCGGGGAAAGCCCTGCTAGGGTCTTTATTGTTTTTAATGTTTTGTTTTAATATTGATAATTTTATCATTGTTCCATTTGTGACTGTGTGCTGCTTTTCCAGAGACTTGCTCAAGGTGGCATATAAATTTTCTAAGTATACCATTTTTTTATCTGGGCACATGGCACATAAGTACTGAAGACATTTCACCAGCCTTTCAGCAGCTTCCACCCCATCAGTCTGGTGTAGTGGCCAGGAGTTGGACTCTAATCTGGGAGAACCGAGTTTGATTCTCCACTCCTCCACATGCAGCTGCTGGTGTGACCTTGGGCCAGTCACAAGTTCTCTCAGAGCGGTTCTCTCATGAACAGTTCTCAAAAGACCTCTCTCAGCCCCACCTACCTCACAGGGTGTCTTGTTGTGGGGAGGGGAAGGGGAAGGGATGGGTGGTGCACATGTCCTGGGTATCTCAAGTCTACTTGAAACCTGGTGGTTTCAAGGGAGCAGGAAGAGAATGAGGGTGTGTTCTTTACGCTTATTTTTATTGCACAAAGTATTGGATGGGGAAGGGAATGGAGGAAGAGCAGGTCAGCCTCACTCACCTGTGGAGTGGAGCCTGAGGGCTGGGTGTTGCCTTCTGACACACTTCCGGTATGTTAGGGGTGTGTGGCATATGCAAATGAATTATGCAAATGAGTTATGGTAATGAGCTCCTGCACCTCTTTTTCTACAAAATGACCCCTGCTGAAAAGGAACTGGTTGGTCACTGTGTGAGACAGGAGGCTAGACTGGATGGACTCCAGTCTGATCCAACAGGACTCTTCTTAGGTTCTTAACGGGGAAGGCCTCGGCCTCTCTGCCCTGTTGCTGGCCCTCCAGAGGAACTGGCTCGCCGCTGTGTGAGACTGGAGGCTAGACTGGATGGACCCTCACTGGTCTGATCCAGCAGGGCTCTTCTGAGGTTCTTCTCAGGGGAAGGCCTCGGCCTCCATGCCCTGTTGTTGGACCTCCAGAGGAACTGGCTGGCCACTGTGTGAGGCGGGATGCTGGACTAGATGGACCCTCATTGGTCTGATTCAGCAGGGCTCTCTTCTGATGTTCTTCTCAGGTGAAGGCCTCGGCCTCTCTGCCCTGTTGCTGGCCCTCCAGAGGAATCAGTTGGCCTCTGAGTGAAACAGGAGACTAGACTAGGTGGACCCTCACTGGTCTGATCCAGCAGGGCTCTTCCGGTGTTCTTCTCAAGGGAAGGCCTCGGCCTCTCTGCCCTGTTGCTGGCCCTCCAGAGGAACGGGTTGGCCACTGTGTGAGACAGGATGCTGGTGGACTAGATGGACTCTCACTGGTCTGATCCAGCAGGGCTCTTCTGAGGTTCTTCTCAGGGGAAGGCCTCGACCTCTCTGCGCTGTTGTTGGCCCTCCAGAGGAACTGGCTGGCCACTGTGTGAGACAGGATGCTGGACTAGATGGACCCTCACTGGTCTGATCCAGCAGGGCTCTCTTCTGATGTTCTTCTCAGGTGAAGGCCTCGGCCTCTCTGCCCTGTTGCTGGCCCTCCAGAGGAACTGGCTGGCCACTGTGTGAGACAGGATGCTGGACTAGATGGATCCTCATTGGTCTGATCCAGCAGGGCTCTCTTCTGATGTTCTTCTCAGGTGAAGGCCTCGGCCTCTCTGCCCTGTTGCTGGCCCTCCAGAGGAATCAGTTGGCCTCTGAGTGAAACAGGAGACTAGACTAGGTGGACCCTCACTGGTCTGATCCAGCAGGGCTCTTCCGGTGTTCTTCTCAAGGGAAGGCCTCGGCCTCTCTGCCCTGTTGTTGGCCCTCCAGAGGAACTGGCTGGCCACTGTGTGAGACAGGATGCTGGACTAGATGGATCCTCATTGGTCTGATCCAGCAGGGCTCTCTTCTGATGTTCTTCTCAGGTGAAGGCCTCGGCCTCTCTGCCCTGTTGCTGGCCCTCCAGAGGAATCAGTTGGCCTCTGAGTGAAACAGGAGACTAGACTAGGTGGATCCTCACTGGTCTGATCCAGCAGGGCTCTTCCGGTGTTCTTCTCAAGGGAAGGCCTCGGCCTCTCTGCCCTGTTGCTGGCCCTCCAGAGGAACGGGTTGGCCACTGTGTGAGACAGGATGCTGGTGGACTAGATGGACTCTCACTGGTCTGATCCAGCAGGGCTCTTCTGAGGTTCTTCTCAGGGGAAGGCCTCGACCTCTCTGCGCTGTTGTTGGCCCTCCAGAGGAACTGGCTGGCCACTGTGTGAGACAGGATGCTGGACTAGATGGACCCTCACTGGTCTGATCCAGCAGGGCTCTCTTCTGATGTTCTTCTCAGGGGAAGGCCTCGGCCTCTCTGCCCTGTTGCTGGCCCTCCAGAGGAATCAGTTGGCCTCTGAGTGAAACAGGAGACTAGACTAGGTGGACCCTCACTGGTCTGATCCAGCAGGGCTCTTCCGGTGTTCTTCTCAAGGGAAGGCCTCGGCCTCTCTGCCCTGTTGCTGGCCCTCCAGAGGAACGGGTTGGCCACTGTGTGAGACAGGATGCTGGTGGACTAGATGGACTCTCACTGGTCTGATCCAGCAGGGCTCTTCTGAGGTTCTTCTCAGGGGAAGGCCTCAGCCTCTCTGCCCTGTTGTTGGCCCTCCAGAGGAACTGGCTGGCCACTGTGTGAGACAGGATGCTGGACTAGATGGACCCTCACTGGTCTGATCCAGCAGGGCTCTCTTCTGATGTTCTTCTCAGGTGAAGGCCTCGGCCTCTCTGCCCTGTTGCTGGCCCTCCAGAGGAACTGGCTGGCCACTGTGTGAGACAGGATGCTGGACTAGATGGATCCTCATTGGTCTGATCCAGCAGGGCTCTCTTCTGATGTTCTTCTCAGGTGAAGGCCTCGGCCTCTCTGCCCTGTTGCTGGCCCTCCAGAGGAATCAGTTGGCCTCTGAGTGAAACAGGAGACTAGACTAGGTGGACCCTCACTGGTCTGATCCAGCAGGGCTCTTCCGGTGTTCTTCTCAAGGGAAGGCCTCGGCCTCTCTGCCCTGTTGTTGGCCCTCCAGAGGAACTGGCTGGCCACTGTGTGAGACAGGATGCTGGACTAGATGGATCCTCATTGGTCTGATCCAGCAGGGCTCTCTTCTGATGTTCTTCTCAGGTGAAGGCCTCGGCCTCTCTGCCCTGTTGCTGGCCCTCCAGAGGAATCAGTTGGCCTCTGAGTGAAACAGGAGACTAGACTAGGTGGATCCTCACTGGTCTGATCCAGCAGGGCTCTTCCGGTGTTCTTCTCAAGGGAAGGCCTCGGCCTCTCTGCCCTGTTGCTGGCCCTCCAGAGGAACGGGTTGGCCACTGTGTGAGACAGGATGCTGGTGGACTAGATGGACTCTCACTGGTCTGATCCAGCAGGGCTCTTCTGAGGTTCTTCTCAGGGGAAGGCCTCGACCTCTCTGCGCTGTTGTTGGCCCTCCAGAGGAACTGGCTGGCCACTGTGTGAGACAGGATGCTGGACTAGATGGACCCTCACTGGTCTGATCCAGCAGGGCTCTCTTCTGATGTTCTTCTCAGGGGAAGGCCTCGGCCTCTCTGCCCTGTTGCTGGCCCTCCAGAGGAATCAGTTGGCCTCTGAGTGAAACAGGAGACTAGACTAGGTGGACCCTCACTGGTCTGATCCAGCAGGGCTCTTCCGGTGTTCTTCTCAAGGGAAGGCCTCGGCCTCTCTGCCCTGTTGCTGGCCCTCCAGAGGAACGGGTTGGCCACTGTGTGAGACAGGATGCTGGTGGACTAGATGGACTCTCACTGGTCTGATCCAGCAGGGCTCTTCTGAGGTTCTTCTCAGGGGAAGGCCTCAGCCTCTCTGCCCTGTTGTTGGCCCTCCAGAGGAACTGGGTGGCCTCTGAGTGAAACAGGAGACTAGACTAGGTGGACCCTCACTGGTCTGATCCAGCAGGGCTCTTCTGATGTTCTGGAGGGGAGGGGAGGGGAGGGGAGGGGAGGGGGAGAGGAAGGAAGGAAGGAAGGAAGGAAGGAAGGAAGGAAGGCTGAAGTGACCCTGGGTCAAAGGAGAGGAGACAGATCTTTTAAAGAGCAATTTCACAGACATGGGGGGAGCTGATTTGGAGAAAAGCTGCAGGGGGAAAAGGAATGGCTGTTTCACTCTTCTACCTCTCACCATTTTGCTGTATTTATTTATTCAAACATTCATATCCCACCTTTCCTTGTGGTTCAAGGCTGTTTGCAATAATAGTTTAAAACATTTCCAGTTAAAACTAGAATAAAATAACAGACCCCCAATTAATTGACCTCCCCCCTTTAGCCGGCCTCTGTCTACAAAGGCTAATGGTGTGTTCAGTTAGCTCCACTGTGAGGGGCTGGAAAGGTTAACCCCCTTCCCCCTTTCCTTGCGTGGTTCTGATCCAAATGGGTCAGTCTCGCATGGCTGCACTCACTTTTCCAGACTGGCTGGCAAGATCCATTCCTGGATCTATTCCTCTGCCCGCAGAGCTGGCACGTGGTGTTCCGGCCCGAAGGCAGGCCATGCCCTGTTGCACCAGCCGCGGCTTGGAAGCCTTCATCATCTCCTCTCTTCGCCGTCAGCATCTTCTGATGGGAAGGAGCTCTCTTGCAGTGTGAAGGAAACTGAACTCCTCCGGGAAGCTCTCAGCTTGCTGCCAAGGCTGGGATCGCAGTCACGGGAAGGGGGGGGGGGGCATTGTGCGCTTCAGCTTTCTCTGCCTCATCTTCCTCTGGCCTCTGAAGTGTAGGCTTCAACAGAAGGAAGAAGGATGCGGTCCCTCAGTCTGGTGAATTAAGCAAAACTGTTGGCCTAAGCATTGTCTCAAATGGGGATTTTTCCCAGGGTGGAGAGTAGGATGGGGAAGCAGAGGTCCTTCAGTAGCTGTTAGCCAGAAGGTACAGATGGAACACTGTCTGGGGCAGGGATGCTCTGTCTTCTTAGTGCTTGGGGGGCAACAATGGGAGGGCTTCTGGAGTTTTGGTTCTGCTGGTGGACCTCCAGATGGCACCTGGGTTCTGGCCCTTTTGTGACACAGATTGTTGGACTGGATGGGCCACTGGCCTGATCCAACATGGCTTCTCTTATGTTCTTATGTCTGGGGCAGTGATGCTCTGTCTTCTTGGTGCTTGGGGGGCAACAGTGGGAGGGCATCTGGAGTTCTGGCCCCACTGGGGGACTTCCTGATGGCACCTGGGTTTTGGCCCTTTTGTGACACAGATTGTTGGACTGGATGGGCCACTGGCCTGATCCAACATGGCTTCTCTTATGTTCTTATGTCTGGGGCAGTGATGATCTGTCCTCTTGGTGCTTGTGGGGCAACAGTGGGAGGGCTTCTGGAGTTCTGGCCCCACTGGTGGACCTCTGATGGCACCTGGGTTCTGGCCACTATTTGACACAGTGTGTCGGACTGGATGGGCCACTGGCCTGATCCAGTGTAGCTGCTCTTATGTTCTTATGGATAAACATCTGGAGCAGAGGTCCATGAGTGGCTGTTAGCCATGAGGTATAGCTGTAACCAGCGGTCATTTCATAAAAAAAAGAGTGGCAGGAGCTCATTATCATAACTTATTTGCTTATGTCACACCCCCTGACATCACCGGAAGTGTATCAGAAGGCAACACCCACCACTCAGGCTTCCCCCAAAAAATCTCCAGGTATTTCCCAACTCAGAGCTGGTGAGCCAGCCTTACACTATAGGTTTCCTTTGCTCTTGCAGGGAAGCTACCCTACAACAAGCATGAAAATACAGATCAAGTTAGTCTGCTTTTGCTTTTTTCCACAGTGCATCACCACGTGCACCCACTCCTGGGCTTGTTACTCCTGGAATGGCATTCCTGCATGTTCCTGCTCGAAATGACCCCTGGCTGTAACACTCTGTCTAGGGCAGTGATGTTCTGTCTTCTTAGTGCTTGGGGGACAACAGTGGGAGGGCTCCTGGAATTCTGGTGGACCTCCTGATGGCATTTGGGTTTTGGCCACTGTGTGACTCAAACTGTTGGACTGGATGAGCCTTTTGCCTGATCCAACATGGCTTCTGTTATGTTCTTGTGACTGGGACAGTGATGCTCTGTCTTCTTGGTGCTTGGGGGGGGGGGCAATAGTGGGAAGGCTTCTTAAGTTCTGGCCCTGCTGGGGGACCCCCTGATGGCCCCTTGGTTTTGGCCACTTGTGACACCCTGAGTTGGACAGGATGCCCTGCAGCCACTCCAAGCCTGTAGCTATAGTGAGGCTTTGGGAGGCTCTGCCCCTTTTCTTAAAGGCATAGCCCCACAAGATTTTCTCCTGTAAATGCTTTTTTTCAATCATATAAAAACATTTTTAAAAGGTGTGCACTCCTTTAAGCAGAGTGGGGTGCTGTAGTTGACTAATTCCCGCACTGAGCAAGAGGGTTGGAGGAGGTAAGCTCTAGGATCCCTTCTAACTCTGTGCCAAGAAACTGGTCTCCTTTAAGAGAGTTTTTCTGCCTAAGTGTTAGCTTTCTGGACCATAGAAGTCATCACCCCCACCTGCTGGCTTGTTAGCAGAATTGTTGCTTCAGCTGGCAGAAGTGATTAACTTGCAGCAGCTGAGAACTATCATCTGAAGTGGTTGACAGCTTGCAGTTTAGAGATCTATCCTGGTCACAGCTTTCTATTGGCTTAAATGGCTTTTCTTTCTGCACTGAGAACTTCAGCCCCACCAGAAAAAAGATTTGCCCCACAAGCCACAAACTCCTGGCTATGGGCCTGAGCCACTCCCTCATACTCCCATGCTACTTGCTCCTGCATTTGCAGTGGGGGGTGCTTTCCCACCCCCATGTAGAACCAGCCTATTCTCACGGCAGCCCCGAGGGCAGCCTCCTGCCCCCCCCATTTCTTTTTCTAGAACTGTTTGCCCTGATGGATTTGAAGAAGAGCCTTTGTCTGCTTTGTGATAGAGCTGAGAGATTCCCATGCTTGGCAGCTAGCAAGGATCGAAGTGTCTCACACTGTGTTCCAAAAGCAGGTTTCTTCTTTCTAATAATAGTAATAATAGGGCCATGATTAATAGGTAGAATTCCTTTGTGTGGGTGTGGAAGTTGAGAAGCCAGCCGGCCTGTAATTATTTACAACCCAAATAGGGACATAGAGAGCTTGGCGGAACCGGAGGGGTCAGGTTGCCCTGAACTTGGGGGGGAGGGGGGAGAGATCGTTCATTAGCAGTGAAAGGGGACTCTTTGGAGTTCAGTGGAGAAGGCCCCTCGTTAGGATCCAACAAGGAATTCTGTCCACAGGAAACCTCAACTGGTCAGTGCAATTATTAAACCCAATGTCTTGAGCACAGACCAGCTCACAGGGGTTCTCCTGGTTTCCTCACCTTCCAGACCTTCTCTGATCAGGGTAGGGAGGGGCTTAGATGACATTGTTGGGGCCCTACCCTAGAAGAAGCGGGACCAGTCGATTAAGGCTGTGGTCACAAGGTCATTTTGATCGGGTTTCACCACTATTCCCTATCGCATTTTAAAAGGCCATTCAGACAGCTGCAGCTGTCTCCCATATCGAAGCGGACTCACCCCGCAATCCTCCTGGTTTCCTAGTGATTTTTTCGACACCAGTAAAATCAAGTACTTTCTGAATATTTGTGCTGTGAATCCACAATTTCGCCAGTCTTGACAGCCCTCTCTTGCTATGAATGCGATTAGGTCTTCTGAACATCCTTCTTGCACTGGGATTTCGTTTTTCAGCTTTCATCGTTGTGCGCATGATGCTGAATATATTCAATGTATGAATGTTCATGTGCACACATATAGACTCCAGCACTTGGTTGTATGTCGGTGGTTCATTTTGTTCACTGTTCAGGGGGAAAAACACTGCAAAAACAAGGGAGTACAGCGCTTCCAAGTAGGAGTGGTAATTTGGCCATATGCATATGTGCATGTGCAAAGAAAATTTTTAAAACTCGCATCACACTGCTGCTTGGGCAGCACAACTATCTGGACTGTGCCTGGAGCCTCGTCATGCAATACAAGTGGTTCGGGGAGGGATGTGTGATCATCCCAACCAGCAAAAAAAATACCCCTGATCAAATATACAGCAACAACAAATCATGGCAAGCTTGCAGTGTGACCATAGCCTAAGACTCCTATTCTGTGGCATCCTGGATTGCACCATGGCAGACAGCCCTTCTCATTATAGTGCTAGCAGGGCACAGTGCCCTTTGCAGCCTTGAGGTCCTAGAAAACGCTCTGCGTTGCCATCCTCTGGATCCAACCCTGCTTCTGGCTCACCAGGTTTGGTGTAGTGGTTAGGAATGTGGACTCTAATCTGGGTTTGATTCCCCACTCTGCCTCCACATGCAGCTGCTGGTGTGACCTTGGGTCAGTCACAAGTTCTTTCAGAGCTGTTCTTTCAGATGCAGTCCTCGAAAGAGCTCTCTCAGCCCCACCTACCTCACAGGGTGTCTGTTGCAGGGAAGGGAAGGGAAAGGAGATGGTAAGCCGCTCTGAGGCTCCGAGTGAAGGACAGGGTATGAATCCAATCTCTTCATCTCTCTTCTCTTCTCTCTTAGTAGCTGGTGTTGTCACAGCCACTAGCCAACCGGGACTGTCCTCAGAGCTGCCCACTCAACCTGGGGGGGGGGGGGGGGGACCCTAGCTAGATTGGAGTCTGGTAGCAGCTTAGAGACCAACAAGATTTTCTGGGCAGGAGCTTCCAGGAGTCCTTTGAACTCTCGAAATCTCTCAGCCGCAAATGTTGTTGGTCTCCCAGGTGCTCGTGGACTCAGACCTAGTTGCTCTATTGCAGACCAACAGGGCTGCCCTCTGAAAAGATGTCGGAGGCTGCCTAATGTCCCCCTCCCCAGGTAAAGGTCAGTTTGCCCTGACCACAACAGAGAGGCATCCAAATTGTCCCTAATTCGCCTCTTAAAGTTACATCTATTTTCACCCTGACTGAAGTCAGCTGCGACGCAGATTAGACTCTTTTGCTCAAATAGCCCTGATTACAAACACCAGGGAGATCTGAACAGCATCCATCCCTGACTGCCAAAGTCTGCTCTGTTTCCATTTAGAGACCGCCGAGCTCCCCCTCAGCACAGCTGCCAACTCGTAAATATTTGCCTGGTGCTTTCAGACCGCCGGACACCCCAGTAACATTCCATTCCCCCACGCAGGCGGGCAGGCCGGCTTCTCACTTAAGGACCGCATTCTCCCCAGCGCTTTTCAGTCTAGCTCATTAATCATTTAGAGAGAAACATACAATTACTCGCGTCCAATTACAGAAAATGCACAACTCCACGAAGGCACATTAGGAAACGCCAAGAATTTGACAAAAGGCAAAGTGCTGCCTGTTCTCTTAAGGCTTTTAAAGGAAATCCAAGTGGCTGAAACACACATATGCATGCGCACGCGCGCGCACACACACACACACACTCAACATTTATTTACACGCAAACGTAGCTGACAAGATGAGAGATATTCTTGAGGTTCCCTAAAGGACCAAAAGCTTCAATGAAATCGCTGAGCAGTTGGGTTAGAATGGATAAAAGGAAGTACTCCTTCACCCAAAGAGTGATTAACACATGGAATTCATTGCCACAGGAGGTGGTGGTGGCTACAAGCATGGACGGCTTCAAGATGGGATTGGATAAACATCTGGAGCAGAGGTCCATCAGTGGCTTTTAGCCAAAAGGTATAGATAGGAAACCTCAGTTTGGGACAGGTGATGCCCTGTATTCTTGGTACTTGGGGGGGGGGGCAACAGTGGGAGGGCTTCTAGTGTCCTGGCCCCACTGCTGGACCTCCTGAGGGCCCCTGGTGTTTTTGGCCACTGTGTGACACAGAGTGTTGGACTGGATGGGCCATTGGCCTGATCCAGCACTGGCTTTTCTTGTGTTCTTATGTTCTTCTCCCAAAATGGAACCAAAGCTAGAATTAGCTCCGGCAGCTTCCTAAGTTTTAGGACAGTGAGAAACGGAGGAGTTAGGGTCACCAGTTCTGGGCTGGCAAATTCCTGGAGACTTTTTTTTTTGGGGGGGGGGTATAATGCCACAGAGTCCACCCTCCAAAGCAGCCGTTTTCTCCGGGGGAACTGATGCCTGTAGTGAAGAGATTAGTTGTAATTCTGGGAGACCTCCAGGCCCCACCTGGAGGCTGGTAACCCTAGGAGGTTTAATGACCCATCCACCCCCTCTGACAAGCATTTACATGCACTGCTTCTACTCCGTTCCCAGAACATTCGACCACTTCATCGGGATCAACCGCGCCCATGCCACAAAGGTCCTCTTGCAGCAATAGACTGACAGTCTTGACTGATGGGTTGTTGATGGGTTTTTTAAAAAAAGAAACGTACTGCAAGAAACAAGAGCGAACCTGCCTGGCTCCTGGGGAACAAATCCACCAGCCAGTAGGTCTGAAGGCCAATCTGCTCCTTCCTTTCCGAGGCTGGGAACAGGAAGTACCTGTGCCACAGGGATACATGGTGCTCACACACAGAGAACGAGGAGTGCCAGCCATTGTGAGTCCCTCGCACACATTTGCACGGCCACATGACTCTGAAACAAGCACCGAGGAATGGGCTTTGAAATGCAGCCGGGTTTTGCTTTAATGCACCTCCTGCCTCCGACGGAATGGCTTTTAGTGGCCTTCAGCAGGGCAGAATACTGAGAAACGCCTTTGCCTGGGTGGGTGGGATGGCAAGCAGCAGTAGCAGCAGGGGGCAAAGGTGGCAGATTTCCTCACCCTGGCTGCCTGATACTGCAACCAGAAAGGGCAGGCAGACACATGCAGACCGCTCACCTAGGCATCCCATTTTGCATCAATTGAATTCTGGGGATGAGGACATACAGGAGACAACTGGACAAAGTTTGAGTCCAGGGGCACCTTTAAGGCCAACAGAGTTTGAGTTGGGGTATCAGCTTTCGCACGCACGCACACGAAAGCTTATCCCCAGAATTAAACTTTGTGGGTCTTAAAGGTGCCACTGGATCAGTGTTCCCTCTAAGCTGATTTAGTGTGAGCTAGCTCACCGTTTTTTAGCCTCCGGCTCACACATTTTCGTCTCAGCTCAGGAAGGAGGGCTCCAGAGCAAACGAATTTATGCAGCAGCCAAATCCTCACAGCTTTAATGCCAGTAGCTCACAAAGTAGGATTTTTGCTCACAAGACTCCACAGCTTATAGGGAGCATTGCACTGGATTCAAACTTTGTTCTAGGGTTAAGTAGAGTTCCTCTGGATTTGAGCAGGGAGATCCCTCCCCGTTTCAGGGGTCAGCTGAGTTCTACATAACCAGCTCCAAGGAATTTACTAGCAGAATCTGATGTGATCAAGTTTAAGGTGGTGAATTAGTCTTCTAGGGCTTTTTGTACTTCAGGGCAGCAATGAAAATCCTTTCTAAAAGTCTAATTTCCCTCACTGTTATTCATGATTACAAAATAATAAGATTGCTGTAGGGGGGGGGGAATCCAATCGAGTGGCTGTCAATATTGGGCGCTGGGCTCAGCAGGAAATTGAATCGCAAGCTGTGCGGCAGCTACATAGTCTCTGCTCCCGTCTTGGCTTTTCTTAAATTTTAATTAGGATAAAATTTACTAATCTTTCAGGCATACAAAGGGAGGTTTGCCAGGAGTGGCCCACAATTGATCTGAGTGAGATTGCTTTCCTCAGAGTGTCTTTGGCTCCATCCACTAAATACCGCATAAAGGCTGGGCCCACCTCATCTTCAATAGATCATTCTCCTCCTCCCCCCCATCGGAGGGGTCTCGCTCGCCCCTCCTCCCCTCCCTCCTCCTTTCTTGGCACCTTCAAGGTCCAGATGTTATGTGCTGGAGAGCAAATTGACACGTTACAATTACACGGTGCAAACAGCAAGGGGAGGCACGGCTGTACAGGCGAGGACGCATCTTTCGTTTTTATGGGTCGTTGTAACATCCACGGAATGTAACAAATTTACACTCCTCTACACCAGTTAGGGTGACGACTTCCCGGAGGAGACTTGCTGCATGGGAGAAACCTCAAGGTCAGGTGCAAGGAATGTGGGCCTGAGCAGGCAAATCCCTCCCGGCCCAGACAGAACACAACAAAGAGACAGGCGCTGGGGCCCTGCCCAGAAGATCCTGCCCGCTCTCAGCACGGGTCCCGGCCTCTGACTCATGCCCCCCTTCACAGCAGACTGAGCCAGGCCACTCTGCCAGCCTAGAGGACTTCAGCCCTTTGCAGAGAGCACAGAGATGGAGGGGAGCCTTGCTGTGCCCTTGCTTCTTTGGCAACTGACCTGAACATCTGCACACATGTGCCTCCGACACTAGGGCTGCCAACTTCCAGCAGTTCCCCTGGAAGAAATGTCTGCTTTTGGAGGGTGGGCTCCAGGGCATTATACCCTGTGGAGGACCCTCCCCCAAACCCCACCCTCCTCCATTTCCACCCCTAAAATCTCCAGGTATTTCCCAAACTGGAACTGGCAATCTCGCAGTGGGACCCAGAGATCTCCTGGAATCAAGGGTCATTTCAAGCAGGAGCTCGGGGGAATTCAGGTCTGGGAGTTGGTGCCAGCCCCCCCCCCCGCCGGCGGGGGAATGCCTGCTTGTGTCATGGCTGCAGCAAAATGACCCCGTCCCCTGGAAAGGTCCTTGTTCCTCCGACCAGCCTTCTGGAGGCTTCAGCCACCACTGAGTAGTGGTATTTCTGAGGCTTGGATTAGTAGCTGTCCCCTCTCTGCCAGCTCTTTCTTTCTTTCTTTCTTTCTTTCTTTCTTTCTTTCTTTCTTTCTTTCTTTCTTTCTTTCTTTCTTTCTTTCTGACATACTTCTGGTGATGTCAGGTGGTTTAGCATATGCAAATAAGTTATGCTAATGAGTAATGCTAATGAGCTCCTGCACCTCTTTTTCTACAAAATGACCCCTGCCTGCAATCATAACTGCTCTCCAGTTTGACTGGGAGCCACTTTGGTATAGTGGTTAGGAGCGCATACTCTAATCAGGAAGAGCTGGGTTTGATTCCCCACTCCTCCACATGCAGCTGCTGGTGTCACCTTGGGTCAGTCACAAGCAATACTCTCTCTAAGCTGTGGAGTTTTGTGAGCAAAAATCCTACTTTGTGAGCTACTGGCATTAAAGTTGTGATTGAGTGATTTGCATAAATTAGTTTGCTCTGGAGCCATCCTTCCTGAGCTAAGACAAAAACTTGTGAGCCAGAGGTTAAAAAACTGTGAGCTAGCTCACACTAACTCAGCTTAGAGGGAACACTGGTCACAAGTTCTCTCAGAGCTGTTCTCTCAAGGGCAGTTCTTGGGAGAGCTCTCTCAGCACTACCTACCTCCCAGGGTATCTGTTGTGGGGAGGAGAAGGGAAAGGAGATTGGAAGCCTCTCTGAGACTCCTTCGAGTAGTGAAGGGCAGGGTATAAATCCAATCTCTTCTTCTTCTTCTTCTTCTCCAGGTGAGGTCAGTTTTCCTGGAGGAAATGGCTGCTCTGGGGGGTGGCCTCCAACCCTGCTAAGGACCCTCCCCTCCTCAAAACCAAACCCGGGCTCAACAACCCAATCTCCAGGGATTTCCCAACCCAGAGTTGGCAACTCTACCCCAGGCACCATGCTACTTCCTCCCTTATCTATAAATCCTGGTCCAGCTTCCATTCAGAACCCTGCTGTCTGTTGACAAGCCCACAGGGATGAGGAAAAACCGGGGAAATTCAGGCCTGTACGTTGCACATAAATCAAACTGGTAGGAGGGATTCTCTAGCAAAACTAGAATTTGCCTGCAGGGGGAGGGGGGAAAGCCACCCAGATTTCTATCTTCCCCTGCAGGGTGAAGCAGTGGCATAAAGAAGTCTTCATGTCCAACTAAATTAAGTGACATTTCCACCATGGAGCAGAAAGCATGCTGTGGCATTTTAGAAAATCATCTCTGTTCATGCCAATTATGAATCTTCCTCGTTTTCCCTCCAGCGGCCCGGCTAATTGGTGTCCTCCACGCCCCACCTGTGAGCACCGATCCCAATTAGGGCCAACATTTTGGAGGGAGGGCCCCCTCTCTGTAAGGAAAGGACTGAAGCTAATTTGGCTATGCAAATGATACCTCTTCCCCCCCCCCCCCCCCCCGTGCTGTCCGGGAGCGAGCCCCTGCTCTCCGCAGAAACAGAAGGCGAGGCTTGCCTAATTATTTCCTTGCTGTTTGCAGTCGCTGAATAAATTTAGTGTTGCCATAAAAAACAGGACAGCTCTTTTAAAAATGGATGGGGCGGCTCATGAAGCGGAGAACCGGAGCTGAGAGTGGGTGGCAGAAGGAAGATCTCACAGAGGGGCTGAGGGGGTGCCAGCAGGGCTGTCTTTCATGGGGGTGGGTGCAGGAAGGAGGACCACGTGGGGTTCCCTCTCCTGCAACCAGCTCCAGGCTCCTGCATCGCATTCATCTCTCCTGCATTTACACGCTCATTAACAGACTGCACTGTAGTCAGCTCCAAGCAGCCCCCGAGACGTCCCTATTGAAGTGGCACGATCAGGCTCCAGCCCCGCCCCCCCCCCCCCCTCTGACCCAGAACTGAGTCAAGATGGCAGGCCAGGAAGGCACAGCCGGTGTGTGGGTAAACAAGGCCCGAGCTCTTTGCCGTCACCAGTCGAGTTCCGGCCTATCACATTAACCCTGTCTGGGTGGCAGGAAGGACCCCTCAGCCAGCCGGCTGACCCCGGCCTCGGGCGGTGGGGCTTCAGAAGCGACGGGTGGTTCACTGAAAGGACACGGAAAGCATTCAAAGCCCCGAAGCCCAAAAGTAACAAGACTGGACAGAATTCAGATCTCATTTGTAACGCCTGTTCTGAGTAGAATCAGCAGCACTGGGGCTGCAGGATAATACAACCCTTTCTTCTGCAAGGAGGCGGCTCAGCTGAAGAGGAAAAGGCAAGAGATTTGGTTTCTAGTTCCAGACAGAAACTCCTCTGCCAGTCTTCTCCTGTTTCAAATAGGGGTTGTGTGAACCGGCTTGATGAAGGTGATCGTCCTTCCTCATCGTCTCTCGATCTGGGGTGGGGACAGGAGCGGCACCCACCCTCCTGCCACCGGGCCTGCCCCTCACGCAGCTCCCCCCTTCCAGAGTGCACCCCCCACCCAATTAATGATCCGTTTGTACCGACGCCAAGGATGCGCCTGGGTTCCGCTTCAGCATTAGGGGCCAGTGTTCTTTCGCTTCACACAGATCAGCTTGGCGAGAGAGGTCATTCCCTGCCTTCAAAACACACAGGAAGAGGATCTCTAGGATAAAAAACAGAGTCCAGTAGAGCTGGGGAAAGGAGAACTGATCATCCATTTGCTGTCCCTGGGCAGGGGACACTCATTCTGCGAAGCCATTTCAGGAAGGTCATTCAAGTCCATGGTGGTTTTTCTGTTCGTTCATTCATTCATTCATTCATTCATATACTTCATTTATACCCACCTTTCTTCCCATTGGGGACCCAAAGCAGCTGACATCATTCTCCTCTTATCCTCACAACAACCCTGTGAGGTAGGTTAGGCTGAGAGGCAGTGCTCCCTCTAAGCCGTGGAGTCCTGTGAGCAAAAATTCTACTTCATGAGCTACCGGCATTAAAGTTGTGAGCAAAAATTCTACTTCATGAGCTACTGGCATTAAAGTTTGGCTGCTGCATAAATTAAATTTGCTCTGGAGTCCTTCCTGAGCAAAGACAAAAATGTGTGAGCCGGAGGCTAGAAAACTGACCTAGCTCACACTAACTCAGCTTAGAGGGAACACTTCTGAGAGCATGTGAGCGGCCCCAGGTCACCCAGCCAGCTTCCATGGCAGAGCAAGGATTTGATGCTGGGGCTCCCCGATCTAGCTCGACACTCTAGCCCAGGGGGCCCCAACCTGTGGGCACGGTTGGAACTCTGACACACACCGTGATGGGCACAGCAACAAAATGGCTGCCACAAAACAGCTGCTGCAGGAGGCGGAGCCAGCCACAAAATGCCTGCCACAGATTAACTCCAGAAAGATTCTTGTGCTGCGGAGGCAGCTGCTGCCAAAGCAAGAAGAAGAAGAAGAGGAGGAGGAGATTGGATTTATACCCCGCCCTTCACTATCCGAAGGTGTCTTAGAGCAGCTTACAATCTCCTTTCCCTTCCCTTCCCCACAACAGACACCCTGTGAGGTAGGTGGGGCTGAGAGGTCTTTCAAGGACTGCCCTTGAGAAAACAGCTCTGCGAGAACTTGTGACTGACCCAAGGTCACCCAGCTGGCTGCATGTGAAGGAGTGGCGAATAAAACCCGGTTCTCCCAGATTAAAGTCCACGCTCCCCTAACCACTAAACCAAACTGGCTTTAAAAAATCTGTAAAGCCAATCAGATCTCCAGTGGCGAATCAGAAGCCTTGTGGGGCAAAAGCCCTCCCTGGCTCCACCCACTTCCTAAAAACACCTGGCAGGTGATGGAAAAGGTGTCGGTAGGCACCATAGCACCCACAGACCGTACAAAGAGAGCCAGTTTGGTGTAGTGGTTAGGAGCACAGACTCTAATCTCGGAAAACTGGGTTTGATTCCCCACTCCTCCTCAATATGCAGCTGCTGGTGTGACCTGGGTCAGTCACAGTTCTCTCGGAGCTGTTCTCTCAAGAGCAGTTCTCGAAAGAGCTCTCTCAGCCCCACCTACCTCACAGGGTGTCTGGTGTGGGGAGGGGAGGGGAAGGGAAAGAGATTGTAAGCCGCTCTGAGACTCCCTCGGGTAGTGAAAGGAGGGGTATAAATCCAATCTCTTCTTCCTCTTCACATTGGGGGTTCCTGCTCTAGCCACTACACAAGGCTGGCTCTTTATATGTTATTATTATTTATTTATCTACAGGCTTTATATTCCACTGTTCTATCCAATCAAGGGCCACCAAGACAGCTCACAGTTCAAAGCAGAATGTTCTAAAAACAATAATGAAACCAATTTAAAACCAGAAGTAAAAATGCATCTATAATCGTATTGCCCTGACCCTACCGTGTGACAACCAGCAAACAAAAGAGCCCCAAAGCTTGGCAGTGGCTAAATGGCAGACGCAACCCCTTGTGTGACCCAAAACTTGTTGGGTCCATCATCCATGTCTGCCTCATTCTGTGGCTCACCTCCTGAACACATAACTTGGCTTCCCTGAAATTCACTTGCATGGCTAGAGTCGCTGGTGGCCTGTGCCGGCTCATTCACACATGCAAGTCACCACCTGGCGCTGCCTGCACAGGTGCATCCTGCATACAGACGTATGCAGACGCTCACTCTGATTTGCTTGGGACACCCCTACACCCACCTGCCTTTTAAAAACCCCTCCTAGATATACATAATACAATCTAAGACTGCATAATTTAGATTCCGAAGTCGAACTGCCAGCTATTTCCCTTAATTGATTCCCATTGTTTCCTGCTATTCCTCCAAGATTTGTCAACATTAATTTTATATGCCTCACGTTTTGCAAACCCCAGCCAACTTTTTAAAAAATTAATGACTGGAGATGGGAGCTTGCCTGCCTGGCCTCTCTCCACCATAGCAGGGAGCCGACAGTGCCCAGGCTCTTCGAAAACGAGAGCAGAGGAGTTGTTGGGAAAGAGGACCCCGGCGGCAAGAGCAGCACTGAGATGCCCGGTCATTCCCTAGTGCTCGCGGAGAGGAGAGGAGTGGAGTGGAGTCCCTGTTTTCATTCCCCACCATAACAACTCATTCTTTCATCTTGAGTCAGAGATTTATTTGGTTGACCTGAACTTTTGGGAAGCATCTCAACAGCGATTCACACATTCCTGCTAAATTCTAGTCCATGGAATTTGTTGGGGTTTTTTTAATGCCGCAGACTCCTAATGGGCCGCCTGCCTGCAAGCGTGCACTAAAATGTGTTGGCCAGCGATAATGCTGTGATGCTTCTCCGACTGACTGGAATAGCTGGGTCACCTAGGAGAAAGGAGTGAACAGCGTGTGCTGAAGATTCCCTCCCCCCCCCCCCCCGGGAAATGTCTGCTTTCAGCAGGGCGGCAGGAGAGCGAGAGGTGGTCAAGTCCAATGCTCCCTCTAAGCTGGGGAGTCTTGTGAGCAAAAATTCTACTCTGTGAGCTCCTGGCATTAAAGTTGTGAGCAAGCAACTTGGCTACTGCATAAATTAATTTGCTCTGGAGCCATCCTTCCTGAGCTAAAACAAAAATGTGTGAGCCAGAGGCTAAAAAACTGTGAGTTAGCTCACACTAACTCAGCTTAGAGGGAACACTGGTCAAGTCACTCACTGGCCTGGTGCCTGAGACAGAGAAACACACCACCACAACCGGATAAGGCTCGGAGGACTACAGAGGGCCGTCGCTACTGGAAGAGGATGGTTCCTAGCAAGGCCGCCCAACTTCATAACCTCGTCCCAGCTCCATTGTCTGGGCAGGAAGTCTGGCAGGGTGAAGGCCAAGAAACCGTCTGTGGAGGTCTCTGGCTCCAGTGGAGAACTGTCTCCAACACACGCACACCCACAGGAAAAGCCTTGCTGTACCGGACCAACACTCCATCTGTGCCCACAGGTGGCTGGTGTGGTGAGTGGTTAAAGTGTGAGACTGGGACCCAGGACAACCAAGTTCAGTTCCCTCGCTCAACCATGGAAGAGCCCGTGGGCTAGGATCACCAGCAGGCAGCTCCATACCCAGAAAATTTTTGTTGGAGGTGCACACAGGTGCCCCCTGGGGAGGATAGGGTCTGGGGGAGGGGAGGGGCTTTGCCACTGGAGTCCAATTGGGCTCCTCCCCAGGTGTGGGCATGCACATGTCCTTCTGGGCACTGCTCTCCCTGCAGCCTCCAGAGCTTGGCACTGTCTTTTCTCCCCTGTCCTTCAGAGCCTGGCGCTTGCAGGGTCAGTGGGGAGTAATCCTCTCTCCAAGCCTTTTTCCCTGCAGCAGCAGCAGCCGCAGCAGCGGCAGCCTGGACAGTTGCCTTGCCGGTGTCCTGCACTGATTAGCCATCCCCTTCTTAGCCTCCTTTCCCTCGCTGTGTCACCTCCCCTGATAGAAGAGGGACAGGCAGTTGCCTTACAGGAGCCAGCTGGAGTTCAGAAGCAGCAAGGAGCCGGTCCGCCTGGCTGACTGAGCGAGCTACTTTCTCTCTCTCGCCCCTCCATGACCCTCCCCTCCCCTCCCCCTTAGTTACCCCGCTGACCAAGAGAGCCTGGCTGAGCGAGTGGCACCAGCATCATGTGGCAGCACTGCCACGAACCTGGAGCCCTTGCTGGACTGTGTTGGGGAGTTAAGAAGAGCAGAAGGAGAAGGCGAGCACAGCTGTTTGGGGGGGGGGGTGCCAGGCACTCATTGCCCCTCTCGTGTGCACAGGTCTGCTGGTAAGGATGGGCACAAACCGGATCATTTGTGACGAATTTCGGGCAGTTTATGCTTCATGAAGTCAAGTTCGTGGGCAAGTCCCCCAGCACAAACTTTCCATGAACTTTCAAGCTGCTCGTGGAGGTTCGTGCTGGTTCATAAACCAGTCTCTGCTCAATCAAAATGTTTACAGAATTTCAGAGCGACAACATGGAGGGCATGAAGAGGAGCATCCAGGGGAGGTACCCTGTGACTTTGATGTCTCTTGCTTGCACAGGATCTGTTCTATACGCTCCTGAACCTCGATCATTTTGACACATGCATGTTCAGGAGGTTCAGGTGGGGACTGGATTCAAGTTTGGTGAGGACTGGATTTATGGAGTCCGAGTCATGGCTTCCCAAAGAAGGTGTCCTCAGGAGAGTGCTTTCTGGGGGAACTTGGAGGGCAGGTAGAGGAGAGTCAGCTGGAGGTCCCCTGCAAGTTGGTGTCTCTAGCACACCGGGGGGCGGGGGGGTTCTACTACTTCACAAACCAAACTGGTTCATGAGGTGGCTAAAAATTCATGACTGTCTGTGGTTCATGAACGGGGCACCTCACACACTATGAAACAAACTGAACTACATTTTCCTGGTTCATGCCCATCCCTAGTCACCAGCTCCAGGTTAGGAAATTCCTGGGAATTTCAGGGGGGGCAGGGTTTGGGAGGGGAGGGACTTCACTAGGGTATAACGCCATAGAGCCCACCTTCCAAAGCAGCCATTTTCTCCAGTGGAACTAATCTCTGTCACCTGAAGATAAGTTCTAAACCTAGGAGATCTCCAGCCACCACCTGGAGTCTGGCAACCCTATCTAGAGCCCATTGCAATCTCTCAGTCTAACCTAGCCTCAGAAGGGTGCTGTCATGAGCATTAAGCAAGGGGGCGGGGTGATACCCGTAGCCACTATGAGTCCCCAATCAGGGAGAAAAGCAAAATGGGTTTTTTTTAAAAAGCATTCAGTTCACAGAAGTGAACAACTGGAGGCCTCTCTGGGACGTCCCCACAAGTCAGAGCAAGCAAGGTCCTTTATCTCTGCTCAAGCTCTGCTAGTTTTTAGGAATATAATTAATGGATCAATGGTCTGATTGGAAGATGGCTTTCAACCTCGGTCCTGTGAATGCCCTCCCTCAGGCATAGATCGAAGTTTCCATCCAGTGGTACCTTTAAGACCAACAAAGTTTTATTCTGGGTATGCAGTGTGCGTGCACACAAAAGCTTATCCCCCGGATGAAACTCGGTTGGCCTTCAAGGTGCCCATTCTGGACTCAGACTTTGTTCTGCTGCTTCAGACCAACACGGCGGTGCCCACCTGGGTCAGACTTAGGTGTATATTTATTACACTGATCCTCCAAAAAATCCCGGAAAGACTGCACATGTATTCTTAGAACCACTCTGCTTCTGTATGTTTTATTCTGCCAGTCCATGGCCATAATACAATGCGGACTGATTACTGATTGCCCTTGAAAAGGAGCTGTACTCCCCCGGAAAGAGATGATTTTCAGCTCTGCCTTGGCTTACCTTTGGGGGCTAGGTCTTGAATGGTCGGTGGACCGAGCTGGCTGAAGTACATCATCATTCTTAAAAGCAAAGAAAGCAGACGGCCCATAAAAGAAAACCAGTGGGTGTTCCAGATCTCATCATTAAAAAGCGAAACCCGTCGTCTTTTGGAAGGCCAGCTTCCTGAGTTCCAAGAAATTGGAGGTGGAAACTTGGCGGTCATAAAGAGCCGGTGTAATACTGCACAGGCAGATGGCTGAATCCAGGAAGAGCCCCCCAACGCTTTCGGTCTCCTCCTCTGTTTGGAAGGCCCAGAAAAGTCCGTAGCAGCAGATTTCTCCGGTACTGGGAGTTCTTGGTGATATAATTCACTTTAATCTTTTAAGCATTTGACAGTATTTGCTTGGAAGAAGAAGCAACAAGTACATAATTATTGCACTAATTAAGCTGCCAAAACACAATCCTGCCGCATGAAGCACCTTTGAAACACAGAGCCCGCCGTTCATTAGCATCTGCTGTAAGCTTATTAATCACCTAACAGGCAATTAGCAAGCTGTTACTGTTTGAGACTGGTGTGTAAATAAATTCTTGGGTTAATTTCTTCCTCTGATAATAAAGAAAACATTATGAAAATTAGCTAAGCGGCTATGTAAATGATCTTGACTGTTAATTATATGATGCTGTTACATGGGCGGCAGCCACACGCTCGACAGGGGGATGGAGCCCTCTCCCAGTGCGCTGTTTTAAACATAAAACTGTTGACACAGGTAGTGGCAGGAAGTCTTTGCCCCAAGAAGCAGCAGGTGTTTCTTCACAACACAAAAAAAGCCCAGGAAGTGATGCAGGGAAAGTGAGACTTCAGCTCAGATGAACGGGAATGGATTCCAGCAGGCCCAGGGGCCCAAGCACCTTCTTCCAGAGGAACAAATGGAGAAGAGATCTGGTCACACATTTGGTCCCAAGGGCTTGTCTGCACTGCCCCTCTGTCATGTCTTCCCACAAGAAATCCAGGAGATTGAGGGTTGGTGAGCTTTGTCCCATGAAACTACAATCCCCAGAATTCCCTGATGAGAGGAACAACTGACAATTGGACCCCTTAGGACCTGTCCTGTGCCTGTCCAAACCTCTCCCTCCTTGCCCCAGGGAAAGCAGCAAGAATGCCATGCTGTATGTAGACAGCCAGTTTGGTGTGGTGGTTAGGAGTGCGGCCTGGGTTTGAATCCCCACTCCTCCACATGCAGCTGCTGGTGTGACCTTGAGTCAGTCAAAAGATCTCTCAGAGCTGTTCTCTCATGAGTAGTTCTCAAAAGAGCTCTCTCAGCCCCACCTACTTCACAGGGTGTCTGTTGTGGGGAGGGGAGGAGAAAGGAGATTGTAAACTGTTCTGAGACTCCTTTGGGTAGTGAAGGGTGGGGCATAAATCCAGTCTCTTCTCATCTTCTCTCAGAGCTGTTCTCTCAGGAGCAGTCCTCGAGAGAGCTCTCTCAGCCCCACCTACCTCACAGGGCGTCTGTTGTGGGGAGGGGAGGGGAAAGGAGATTGTAAACTGTTCTGAGACTCCTTTGAGTAGCGAAGGGTGGGGTATAAATCCAGTCTCTTCTCATCTTCTCCTCTCAGAACTGTTCTCTCAGGAGCAGTCCTCAAGAGAGCTCTCTCAGCCTCACTTACCTCATAGGGTGTCTGTTGTGGGAAGGGGAGGGGAAAAGAGATGGTAAGCCACGCTGGGACTCCTTTGGGTAGTGAAGGGTGGGGTATAAATCCAATCTCTTCTCATCTCCTCTCAAAACTGTTCTCTCAGGAGCAGTCCTCAAGAGAGCTCTCTCAGCCCCACTTACCTCACAGGGTGTCTGTTGTGGGGAGGGGAGGGGAAAAGAGATGGTAAGCCACGCTGGGACTCCTTTGGGTAGTGAAGGGTGGGGTATAAATCCAATCTCTTCTCCTCTCAGAGCTGTTCTCTCAGGAGCAGTCCTCGAAAGAGCTCTCTCAGCCGCACCTACCTCACAGGGTGTCTGTTGTGGGGAGGGGAAGGGAAAGGAGATGGCAAGCCACGCTGGGACTCCTTCAGGTAGTGAAGGGCAGGGCATAAATCCAATCTCCTCCTCCTGCTCCTCCTCCTCTTCTTCTTCTTTGCAGCAGTGCCTGTTTGCATTTGCTGCCAGAGCTTGCCCAGTGTCTTTGCCCATGAGCCTCCCCCACGGCAGACAGGGCATGACTTGACTGAGACCTGTTAGCCCTCTACTGCTGAAGTGCTGTGGAATCACACATCCTTCGTTTGCTGCCTGCCCGGAAACTGTAGTTTGATCCTGCTCTGGGCATACACCAGATCACCTGCACAGGTACAAACATAGCATCTATTTACCAACACAACAGAATTTCAGTGTCTGTCCTTTGATGGTGGTGCGGGGGGTGGTATCTCTTTGTTACTTCTTAGAATGATGCTCCTGCCTCTCCAGCAAACTGCTTGAGGCAGCTAACAATAAAAAGTGAAACACGAATTCAGAATCCAATAAACCTGCACAGTAATATGAGCTGCACCAGCAGTAAAGCAATCTAGCTGTCATAATATCTCCAGCCAACTAAAGTCGTAGAAAACGACCTTGAGCCATTACATTATTATTATTTTTTAAAGCCACCAAAAACACAAGATAAACTGAGCAAATGCCCAAAAATGTCTGAAATCTAAAACAAAAAGAAAAAAACCCAGCAGGACCTTGTGGAAGGTATTCCAAAGATGGGTGCTACCCCCGAGAAGACCCAGTCCCTAACTGCCACTTGCCTCACCGCTCTAAGAGGGGCCGCAGAAAGCAGGGTCATACTGGCAAGCTGGACAGAATAGAGGAGGTGGACCTTTATGCATGAGCCTGCTTGTGGGGAGGGCGGGTATAAATTAAATAAATAAAGTCTAGTTCCAAGCCATTTACGGTATTAGAGGGAAGCATCAGAACATAAGAACATAAGAGAACACAAGAAAAGCCAATGTTGGAGCAGGCCAATGGCCCATCCAGTCCAACACTCTGTGTCACACAGTGGCCAAAAACACCAGGTACCATCAAGGGGTCCAACAGTGGGGCCAGCACACTAGAAGCCCTCCCACTGTTGCCCCCCCCCCCCCCGCCCGTCAAGCACCAAGAATACAGGGCATCACTTGCCCTAGACAGAGAGTTCCTATCTATACCTTGAGGCTAAGAGCCACTGATGGGCCTCTGCTCCATACGTTTATCCAGTTCCCTCTTGAAGCCATCCATGCTTGTAGCCACCTCCTGTGGCAGTGAATTCCACGTGTTAATCACTCTTTGGGTGAAGAAGGACTTCCTTTTATCCATTCTAACCCGACTGCTCAGCAATTTCATGGAGTGCCCACGAGTTCTCATCTTGTGAGAAAGGGAGAAAAGTACTTCTTTCTCCACCTGCTCTGTCTCATGCAGAATTGTGTAAACCTCAATCAAGTCACCCCTCAGCCGTCGTTTCTCCAAGCTAAAGAGCCCCAAGCGCTTCAACCCTTCTTCCTGGGGAAAGTGTTCCAACCCTTTTATCATTCTAGTTGCCCTTTAGGCAACTAGGGCAGATCTTTCGGCACAAGGCTGATATGATCTTCTGCATCCAGATCCTAACAACAAACTGGCCGTGATGTTTTCATCTAAGCCACCAGCTTCCATAGGCAGCCCTATGTGAGTCATACTGCGGTAAACTAGCCTGGTTTCAAAGAATGGCCACAGCTGGCATATCAGCCAGAGACGACAAGAGGCCCTGCGTGCCACAGAGGAAACCTGAGCCTCCAGCCAAAGGCCAGGATCCAGCAGCACCCCAAGCCTGCTCCTTCGGGGGGGGGGGGGGAGACCTGATGCCAGGAAAGGCTGACTGCCCAACTCTGGAGAAGCTGTGTCATTGGCCAGGAAACATGTCAGTTTTCTCTGGACTGAGTTCCCACTTGTTGGCTGTTGTCTCTCCCACTACCTTCTTCAAGCACTGGTTAGAACTTCCGAGCCCCCACCTGACTCTGCTGTTAGGGCAAAACAGAGGTGTCATCTTTGTATTGGGGGCACCTCATTCTCCACCCCCAGTCAATCTCTCCCCACAGTTTCAAGGAGACATTGAACTGCAGGAGGACTCCAAAGCATAAAGACTGTGGGGCAAAGGAGCAGTCTCCCAGCACCCCCTTTGGACAACAGCCTGCCAGGGAAGAACAGCAGCGCTGAAGGCTGAAGCACGGTTCCTCCCACTCCCTACTCATCCCGCCTTGCCCGAAGGACACCATGGCTGGTAGTGCTGGAAGTCACCAAGAGGTCCAAGGAGAATCAAAAAGGATGTGTTCCTCCAGCAAAGATCATCAGTCAGGTGGCCAAAACCATTTCAGTCTCAAGTCTTGGTGTGCCGGGGGGGGGGGCTTCTGGTGTCCTGGCCCCACTGCTGGACCTCCTGGTGGCACCTAGTCCAATGTTGGCTTCTCTTGTGTTCTTATGTTCTTATCTAGACAGAAATAGTATTATAGAGTTGGAAGGGATCTCCAGGGTCATCTACTCCAACCCCCCTGCACAATGCAGGAAATTCACAAATACCTCCCCCATACACACACCCTCAGTGACCCCTGCTCCATGCCTGGAAGATGGCAAAAAAAAAAAAACCCTCCGAGATTCCCGGCCAAACTGGCCTGGATAAAAATTGCTTCCTCACCCCCAAAGTGGCCATCAGCATTTCCCTGGACGTGTCAGAAAGGGCCACGAGAACTGAGCACTGAGGCAGCCCTTCCTGCCCTCCCCCTCATGATCTGCCTCAGTTCACAATAGGTCTAGAGATCACCCCTTTCATCCAAGACCTCTTGAAGATCTGTGTTCACCAGCCTCTCAAGCGTCTTGCCCAAGACTGGAACGCTGGCCACCTTTCTTTTAAAATGATGTCTTTTGACGCAGGGCTATGGAGTGTGCAGTAAAAAAGCTATTTCTGGTTTTGTTTCAAGTTTCTGTCTCAGCCATGAACTAATATATATGTAGTATAAACAACACTGAGTTCAGGAAAGGAAAGAAATGGTAGAAAATTTAATTACCAAACACAGAGATCAACTTGGATTTCCTGACAGAAAAGTACAGATCAGAGTTCAAAGGAGGAAAGAAAGACTAGGTGAAAATTGCTCCAATATGTCGGCAGGAGCAAAGGGCAGCAAGGTCTGAAAAGCTGAACTTCTGACCTCGGGTAAGTTTTACCTCCCGTGTGGCTATTTTTAGTTTCCTAGCCAGACTACGGCACAGCAAGACCCACATTGCTGTCAAGGACGTTTCTGTTGTGTCTCAAATTTACAAGACAGATTTTTTAAAAACGAGGAAAGAGTATTAAATTAGCGCCAAATATTGGGCAGTTCAGAAATGCAGTATCTGCATTCATTTAAGAAAAAGTCACATTGAGAGATCTGGAGCGCAGAATTTCCGAACAGCCCAGGAGGCATCTCCTGGGAGCACAGGTGTCCACAGACACGCCCGCCCGGCAGCAGGCCTCTGGTTCGGGGAGGAGTCGTTTCCAGGAGCCTGTGGGGGCCTGAATCCTGGGCCAGCAGCATGGCTGCTCCATCTCTTCACTTAGCACCCAAAGCAGCAGGGCGAGAGAATTACCCTTTGGAGGCTCCCCCAAATTCTGCCTCGAACACTCACCTGCTGCATCAGACTTCAGAGTATAGCCCAAATACCCGTGGATCTCAGATGTGACCCCCGACTGCCATTGAGCAAGCAGTCCTCAGCAGATCTACTCAGAACGGTACTCAGGCCTATTCAGTGGGGTTTACTCTCAGGAAACTGCTTTTTAGGATTGCCCTGCCAGTGTCCTACCCACAAGAGCAGTTGCCTGCGATATGCAGCGTCATGGAGATAGAGCTCTCCTGCCCACCAGCTTCTTGGCTAAAAAACAACTGCTCTTGCAAATGCAGCTTGCCTGAATCCCGGCAAGGTCTTGGTTCCCGTCAGCAGTTCCACATGCCGGACACTTCTCTGTTCTGGCCCACCCCCCCCCCCCACCCCCCACCCCCCCCCCGTGTGTCTGCAACAACCTCTCCCTGGGGCTCCTCCTGAGCTTGACCATCTACGGAGCTGACCGACAGGCACCGGACCGGAGGTGCTGGAGCCGGTCTCTGGCCGTGGTGCTGAAGATGGTTTGGGGTCACGTGAAGCTCTGCGGATGGGAGGGAAGGCGGCCTGGTGCAGCCCGCCCTGGTCAGACCTCAGCAGCTACACAGGGTCAGCCCTGGTCAGGACCTGAATGGGGGACCACCCAGGAAGGCTCTGCAAGACCTTTGCTGCTCACTGGCCTTGAAAGGCCCTGGCCAGGGTGGCCAGAAGTCAGCTGTGACTTGTTTATGTTGTTTATTGTTTATTACAGTCTTTAGACCAGCATAGCTGTGACTGGATGGCACACACACACAAGATCGGAGGAGACCCCCTGGAATTACAGCTCGTCCTCAGACTACAGAGATCAGTTTCCCTGGAATAAATGGATGCTTTGGAGGGTGGCCTCTATGGCATTATACCTCACAGAGGTCCCGGTCTTCCAGTGTTTCCTCTAAGCTGAGTTAGTGTGAGCTAGTCCACAAGTTTTTAGCTTCCAGCTCACAGATTTTTGTCTTAGCTCAGGAAGGATGGCTCCAGAGCAGTGTTCCCTCTAAACTGGGTTAGTGTGAGCTAGCTCAGTTTTTTGCCTCCAGCTCACAGATTTTTGTTTTAGCTCAGGAAGGATGGCTCCAGAGCAGTATTTCCTCTAAGCTGGGTTAGTGTGAGCCAGCTCACAGTTTTTTAGCCTTCAGCTCACAGATTTTTGTTTTAGCTCAGGAAGCTCAGCGCAAACTAATTTATGCAGTAGCCAAATTGCTCACTCACAACTTTAATGCCAGTAGCTCACAAAGTAGAATTTTTGCTCACAAGACTCCACAGCTTAGAAGGAGCGCTGCTCAGCATGGGAGACAGATTTGGGGGGGGATCAAGCTGGTTTCTGGTGGGAAGGAAGGAAGGAAGGAAGGAAGGAAGGAAGGAAGGTAGGAAGGAAGGAAGGAAGGAAGGAAGGAAGGAAGGAAGGAAGGAAGGAAGGAAGGAAGGAAGGAAGGAAGGAAGGAAGGAAGAGGGCTCTTAAAATCCAGCAACCAAATGGTTTTTTAAAAAAGAAAAAGAAGCAACAACAGGGGTGGGCACATCTACATATATATGTTTCTATCAAAGATTCCCAAGTGTCTAAACATAAGCCCATATGCAGTTGTGGTCCATTCACCCTGCATTAAATATTAGTGGGATTCCAAGTTCCTCAACGCACTGATTTAGTGGAGTTGGGCATTCATCTTTCCAACGCTGCAATACGAGTCGTTTCGCTCTTGTAAGGGCATGGAGGGCTCATTTCCATCGACTATCAGTCAGCCTCCAGCAGACAGGCAAATAGTTTAAAAGCACATCCTCAAAAATCAATGCACATCCTGATACAAAATTGGTATGAGT
Source organism: Lepidodactylus listeri (assembly GCA_029233225.1). NCBI lineage: Eukaryota > Metazoa > Chordata > Lepidosauria > Squamata > Gekkonidae > Lepidodactylus > Lepidodactylus listeri. The sequence continues at coordinate 2,736,727 of JARCFY010000021.1, read as the reverse complement.
TAGAATGTCTTCCCAGAAAAACCGAATGACCAGACACGTATGTTAAAGGGACGTGTGTCCTGTAAGTTACAATGCAGTCCAGCCAGCTCTGTAACAGGAGTAGTGCTTCAGGAAAGCAGACACATTTTTGCCTTCCAAAACTTGTAGGCAACTGAATTTGTCGCTTCTCAAGGCAGACAGCCATGAAGTCAACTGATTCTTGAAGAGACCAATAGCTACGTAGAGACAGGCAGACTGAATTCCAGCCACAAATCCCCACCCTAAAGGGCTCAGCCAGGCTCTGTAGGGTCTGTGGAACCCTACCACAGAACTTGAATCACCTGATCCAGACTAGACCCAGTAGAACAGCTAGATTCAGTCCAGTAGCACCTCAGGGACCAGCAAGATTTTGGGGGGAAGGAGGAGGAGGAGGAGGAGAAGATTGGATTTATACTCCGCCCTTCACTACCCAAAGGAGTTTCAGAGTGGTTTACAATCTCCTTTCCTTTCCTCTCCCCGCAACAGACACCCTGTGAGCAGTATTCCCTCTAAGCTGAGTTACTATGAGCTAGCTCACAGTTTTTAGCCTCCGGCTCACACATTTTTGTCTTAGCTCAGGAAGGAGGGCTCCAGAGTGAACTAATTTATGCAGGAGCTAAATCGCCTGCTCACAACTTTAATGCCAGTAGCTCACAAAGTGGAATTTTTGCTCACAACACTCCACAGCTTAGAGAGAGCATTGCCCGTGAGGTGGGTGGGGCTGAGAGAGCTCTTTCCAGGACTGCTCTTGAGAGAACAGCTCTGAAAGAACTTGCAACTGACCCAAGGTTACACCAACAGCTGCATGCAGAGGAGTGGGGAATCAAACCTGATTCTGCCAGATTAGAGTCCACACTCCTAACCACTACACCAAACTGGCTCTCCAAGAGTCAAAGCTCCCTTTGTCAGATACCCAGTACCACCTTCTAGCCAGCTGGACTGGTGGCACTGGGCTGAAGCAGCAGGCCCATGGAGGCAGAGTGAGGGCAGAAGTCGCACTACAAGAATCCCTCCCCCAAGACCCCCAGTGCCTGACAGCTGAGAGCACCACAAGAAATCCATGAGCAACAGGTCCCAATTAGGGCAGTTCTGGGTCCAGAATTCTCCATTTCCTTCTTCTTGCTGCATGACAAGGGTGGGAAAGCTTTGGCAAGCCAAGATTTATCCCCTTTAGAAACCTTTTTTAAAAAGGCAGGGCCCCACTGCACCCCATCTTTCAGACCCACTTGCTCACTTGCAAAATGGAAGCTGTGGCTGGCAGGGCAGACCAATTCCCCTATTAAAGACTTCATCAATGAGCCCCAAGGGAAACTCGCCAAGTAAAATTGGATGCCTTGTTTTCGGAGCAGATTTGTTAAGGATGTATTGATCAGGAGCAGAATGGTGTTGTGGGTAGCCGTAAAAAGACACACACGCTCCAGCCCCCCCGAGGGGGGGGGCTCAAACTCAGTTAAGCTCATCCCAGAACTCCCAAGTGGAACCGTCCTGGGAAACGACCACAAATGCAGGCGGAGGTGTGGGAAGGACTTGTATTGATCACCACCAGCTGGTTGAGACTATTAAAACCGACCTTGTCCGCAGGCCCTTCTCAGAGACAGCGGTCACACCGAAGCCAGGAAAGCTCCTTAATTGCAGGAGCACAGCTGGATCACAGATAAGAAGGTGGCGACAGAAATGATAGGCAAAGTAGTAGCAAAGCCTCCCCTCTCCAGCAGCACAGACCGACCACCCTCCAGCTGTGGACCAGGAGGCCACGGAGGAGCCAGACTAAAGCCGAGAAGCGTGGAAGACGGAGAAAAGTCAGGCTGACACCAGCAAGCAAGGCCTGCGACTTGTTTCAGACACTGTGCATGTTGCAATAATTATGTGTGTCTGTGTGTAAAATGACATCAAGTGGCAGCCGACTTACAACAACCCTGCAGGGTTTTCAAGGCAAGAGACGTTCAGGGGGGTTGCCACTGCCTGCCTCTGCAATGCAAAACCCTGGGCTTCCTTGGTGGTCTCCCATCCAAGTACTGGGCCAGTGACGATGCTGCTTCACTTCCAAGATCTGATGAGACTGGGCTAGCCGGGGCCATCCGCAGGGGCAGGAAACCTCTTGGCAGCAGAGAGGTTAAGTTGACTTCCTCTTCCCAGAGACAGGCCGGGGCACCAAGGGGGCGGGTGTAAATCCCATCTCCTCCTCCTCCACTCTGAGCAGAGATGGTTTTGAAAGAATTTGCGCATATCCTAGTTAACTTGTGGGATTCGGGATGACAAAAAGGGCCACTAGGTCACATGGCTTTTAGAAAAGAAAGATGACACAAAATCATGGTCTGCGAATGGAATCCCCTTGTTCAGCAGCAATAGATCTGCAGGTAGGTGAAGGTGAAGGTCTCCCTTGCTCGAAATCCAGTCCAATCCAACTCTAGGGATGCGGTTCTCATCTCTGTTTCCAAGCCGAGGAGCCAGTGCTGTCCAAAGACTATTTCTGTAGTCATGTGGCCAGCATGACTAGACGCCGAGGCACACGGAACGCTGTTACCTTCCCACCGAAGCGGTACCTATTTATCTACTTGCAATTTCTTGCTTTCGAACTGCTAGGTTGGCCGGAGCTGGGGCCAGAGACGGGAGCTCACTCCTTCATGCAGCACTCAGGTCTCGAACTGCCGAACTACTGACCTTCTGGTCTGCAGCTCAGTGTCTGCAAGAGCTGAGTGCTAAAGATGGACAACAGGGAACCCTGATCTCCCTGGTGCTCCACCCTGACCTACATGCTGGCTTGCCCCCCCCTCGACCCTGCAGCCCCCGCCTATCCCTGGGAGGCTCTATTCTTCTTGAACTCAGAACGTGGCGGCTCTCCCAACTCTCCCAGGCCCTGTGCCACCGGCTGAACAAAAAGGGCCGCTGCCTCCTGTGATCTCCCCTGCAAAGGAAACCGCCAGCCTGCGGGCAGCAAAACCTTCCGACCTGAGGGCTTCTGAACCTCACTGTTCTCCCCCCCCCCCACCACCATCAGGGGGAAAACAGCCAGATTCCAGGACAAGGCAGAAACAAAGGGTTTGCCCCAAGACAGGCGCTTCAGCAGGAGAAGCAGCCCGGGGGCGACAAGGCTCCTACCGAACCCTGGAGGGGCCAAAGCAGCCCTACCCCCACCCCTGCCTGGCGGGCACATCTCAAAGCAGAGCAAAGGACAGGAAGCAGCAGAGACTCCGCAGAGGGGCTTGCCTTACCTTGATCACTTCCTGATTTCTGTGCAGCCCCCCAGCAAGGAAAGACAAGCGCCCCCCCCCCCCCGCTGTAGTTCAGGAGCCGGGAGAGGAAAGGCAGGGCACTCCTGCCAAATACGTGCCTGTGGGTTTGGAGGCCTTTGCTTGGCTCCCACCCTAACCAGACAGGCAGGGGATCAGAGGTGCCTTGAGGGTAAAAGGAGCGTTGGCCTCTCGGCCCCAAGGAGCTGCCCCTGCCGCAGAGCCCAGGCCCTTCCATCACACACACACACACACACACACACACACACACACACACACACACACACACCGCCCAAGAGCAACTTTGGATGTTCTCCTCCTCCATCTCCACCCCCACGCCCGGGAGGCCGAGGCCCCATCCCCAGAGCAGGGATCTGAATTCTCACTGTTAAATACTGCGTTCCATGGAAGTGCTGCAGACCCCACAACTAGTAAGTTTATCAAGTGATTTCAGCGAGAACAAGACGAAACTCCAGGGCCAAAGCCCTGTTTTTATAGCATGCACACACCACACCCAACTCCCAATGATGGGCTATTTATATTACGTATGCTGGGCCATAGTCCTGGATCCCAAATAACTAGTCACTAGAGATCCAGTGCCTGAGCCGAATCCCTCTACCTCTCTCTCTCTCTGGTTTTTTGTATTTTTTTTTCCTGTGTGTGTGTGCATGCACCCACAAGTGCCTGGAAATCATGGTGACTTCTAGCAACACCTAGTGGGGGCTGGACGTTTTCAGAGAGGTGGCTTGACATTTGCCTGCTTCTGCCCCCCGGCCCTGGTATTCCTTGGAGGACACCCTTCCGAGGACTTGCCAGGGTCGGCCCTGCTTAGCTTCTGAGGTCTGACGAGATGGGGCTGGCCCTCCCCCTCTCTGGTGGGGGCACCTCCTTCCTTCAGGACACATGCGGGCCTGTCTGCTGCTCCCAAGCTCCCCTTGATTTCTGATCCTCCTCCACCTCCTTTGGCCTTCTGTCACTCCGGACTCCGGCCTTTCCAACCCTCCACTGACCATTGTGTGCACAACCACTCTTTCGTCTGCCCACCCTGGCATTGCACATGGAGTTTGGAGAGAGATGGGACATATGGACACACACATCACTGGAAATTACTTGCAAAGGGAAGAGGGTTTCTCTCTTTCCCTCCCTCTCCTCCACCACACTGAGGCCACAGTTCACATGGGGGGTCCCCCTTTTAAAATCCAGTCCATGGATTTCTTTTGAGTCACAACTGTTTGGGCCTTAGTGGCCAGCTTGTCTGCGCACCATCTGTTTGACCAATGATTAAGCACCAAAGGACTGCAACACTTCAGTCAACACATTTTGCACTGGCAGTCAAACACTCTGCTCCTATTTGCCTACAACTAAGTAATAATAGATTCAGGTGGGTCACCATGTTGTTCTGAAGCAATAAAACAAAGTTTGAGTCCAGTGGCACCTTGATGACCAACAGAATTTAATTCTGGGGTATAAGCTTTTGTGGGCACACACAAAGTGTGGGTCTAGTGGCACCTTGAAGACCAACAAACTTGAATTCTGGGTCTAGGCTTTTGTGTACGTGCCCAGCTGATCAGTGCCTGCCCACAAAAGCTGATCCCCAGGATTAAACTCTGTTGGTCTTCAAGGTGCCCCTGGACTCAAACTTTGTTCTGAGTAATAATAATAAGCATAATTTTGTAGCCGTTTGAAAAGCTCAAAGTATCATGGTCCATTATGCCTTTTTTGGGACGAAAATTTGGATGGAGTGTGTTGAAACAGAGGACGACTAAAAAAACTCTATCAAACCACAGGTTTCAACTCGTTTCCCTAGATCCAGTAGACTAGGGGTGTCAAACATGCGGCCTGGGGGCCAAATCAGGCAAGGGCATAGACTTTCCAATTTCCCCGGGGGGGGGGGGGGGCTGGGGCTGGGCCAGAGACATTACAGGCCATTGTCTCTGAGGGAGGCTCAGCATGTCCTAGAAAAGTTTGGGGGGGGGGGGGAGGCTCCAGCTCCCCAGCCCCCCTGAAGTTGACACCTATGAAATCAGGCCCCTGGAGGGCTTCTATCAGGCCCGCCCTGGAACTGGCCATCTCCTGCTTCCAGTTCTGTTGCTGCTGCTGCATCATAGCTTGCTTCACCAGACTCTCTCAATTGCTCAGCCATTTCATGTTTTCCCCTGGGTCCTAGACGCAGAACTCTGAGCACGAGATTTCTGTAGTGAACTTCAATAAATGGAAAGAAGCTTTGCAGCTTACAGACACTCACCTGAACAGCACACTCAAGATTGCAACAGCACGGACATTTTGATGCAATAATTCAGAGCAAGAGGTGTCAGTTATCAGAGAGTGTTAAATAAACAAAATATTGCAAGAGTGCTAATGTTTTAAGCATGTTTTTAAGTTTTAAAAAATTGTTGTTTGTGACCTTTATAAAGTTTATATCTCTGCTACCTGGCATTACATTTTATGACACACATGGTCCAGCCCAACAAGGTCTCATTTATGTCAGATCCAGCCCTCATAACAAATGAGTTTGACACCCCTGCACTAGACTAAGAAACTATTTCACTTTCCTTCAAAACACAAGCAGAGGTTTCACCTTCTTAAAGTACCTTACATGCAGGGCTCCGTTGGGGCCGGGGCGCGCCGGAGCGCCGCTCAGGGAGAGAGGACGCGGGGGGGCGGGCACTCAACAAAGCCCCGCCCCCTGGCCTCCCCCCCACCCTGGCCAATGCTCCCGGGGCTGCGGCAGAGTGCCGTGGGCCCCGGAAAGCTCTTTTCCTCCCCCCCCTGTCAATACTCCCGGGGCCGGCGGCGCTCCGCCGGCCCCGGGAAGGAGAGGCTGGTCCCTCCCCCCTCCCACTGCTCCCGGGAGGCTACTTCCTGCGGAGACCTTCTTTTCCTCCCCTCGTGCCCTGCAGGCCAGGGGAGGTGGCGGCGGGGAGGGGGGACTCGTTCTTTTCCCCTCCCCACAACAGACGCCCTGCAGGGTAGGTGGGGCTGAGAGAGCTCTGAGCGAACTGCTCTTTCAAGAACAGCTCTTGTCAGAAATATGGCTTGCCTTGCCCAAGGTCTTCCAGCAGCTGCAGGTAGAGGAGCGGGAGAATCAAACCCGGGTCTCCCATATTAGAGTCTGCGGACTCAACCACTACCCCAGACTGGCTCTCCCGGAAGTTCCTTCGCCGCTTTCATTTTCTCCCTCTGCGTGCTCCGGGAGCTAACACAGCCTCTCAGTCCGGCTCTGGCGTCGGTGCAGCATTCCCTGCCCGGCTCCCTTCTCCTCGGGCCCGTTGGCCCACCGGGCGCAGCGAGGTTGCGGGGATGGGTGCCGTCGAGGGGCTCCTGCTGCTGCTGTTCCTGGGGGAAAGTGTCCCCCCCGCTGGGTGAGTGGCGGCTGGGAGGGGAGGGGAGGGAGAGGAGGGGGCCGGCTGCGCCCCTTCAGCCCAAGCTCTTCGCGCGTCCCGGAGTTGCCAGCGCGGTGCTCCCCCCCGCCCCTGTTGCCCGGCGATTGCAGCGCTCGTCTGGAGGCGCAGGCCGGAACCCCCCCCTTCTCCCCCCCCGGTGCGGTGGCGCCTCCCGAGTCCTCCCACTTCACCCTGGGGGGCCAAGTCCTGCGCGCAAAGTTCCCCCTTCAAGCGCAGTGACGGCTGGGCGGGGACCCTCAGAGGCCTTCCTAGGAATGCCAACGGAGGATGGGGGCAGCCGGCAAGCGGAGCCGCTCTCGGGTTTGGAAGCCCAGACGGTGGTCGCACCATGCAAACGGGGTTTGGTGGGGGGGGGGGTTGGGCGGGGGGAGGGCTGTGACCCAACCCAACCCAGGTCGAGGAAGGGAGGCGCAGATGAAAAGCCACCCCTCCCTCCCCAAGCCAAAGCCACCGAAATAAGTTAGATAGCCTTTAAGAAAAGATCAGAAAACTTTCCTAACCGGGGGAGGGGGACCCCAACGCATTTCAAGGCGCGGGCTCCGTCTGCACGGAAATGTTAATGCAAGGGCCTGAGAAAAGATTCAGTGCATGGGGCGTAGTGGTCAGAGGGTGGGACTAGTTCCCCTGGGAGACCTGGGTTCAAATTCCAGCTCAAGCTGTGGAAGCTTGCTGGGTGACCTTGGGCCAGTCACAGGCTTTCAAGCTAACCTAACCAATGTTCCCTCTAAGCTATGGAGTCCTGTGAGCAAAAATTCTACTTTATGATCTACTGGCATTAAAGTTGTGAGCGAGCAGTTTGGCTACTGCATAAATTAGTTTGCTCTGGAGCCACCCTTCCCGAGCTAAAACAAAGATGTGTGAGCCGGAGGCTAAAAAACTGTGAGCTAGCTCACACTAACTCAGCTTAGAGGGAACCCTGAACCTAACCCACCTCATAGGCTTGTTGTGAGGATAAAATGAGAATGAGGTTTGTGTCCCCACTCGAGGAGAAAGGCGGGGCATAAATGAAGTAAATTAACAGAGAGAAATGCCCAGAATAAAGAAATTCATGGGGAAAAACCGAGGAGGCCTATGAATTATGCTAAAGATCCTCTAGACAGCAGGGAAACCCAAGTGTTTGTTTAACCTCTGGAGGAGACCTTGTTTTCCCCACCGGAGTCTCCGTTTGGTGTAGTGGTTAAGTGTGCGGACTCTAATCTGGGAGAACCGGGTTTGATTCCCCACTCCTCCACTTGCACCTGGCTGGATGACCTTGGGCAAGCCATAGCTCTGTACCAGCTGTTCCCTCAAGGACAGCTTGGGAAAGAGCTCTCTCAGCCCCACCTACCTCACAGGGTGTCTGTTGTGGGGAGGGGAGGGGAAAGGAGTTTGTAAGCCGCTCTGAGACTCTTAAGTGAGTGAAGGGCGGGATATAAATCCAATCTCTTCTTCTTCTTCTCTTCTTTGTAGTTCTTTAGCTGGAGTGATAATTGGATTGGCTGATGCACAGTGGCCTCTATTCTCCTGAAGGGCAAGCAAATCATAGAGTTGGAAGGGACCTCCAGGGTCATCTCGTCCAACCCCCTACACGGAGGGGCCCAAGATGGTGGAGCTGGGCTTCTCTGGTCTGGGAGTATAATTCTCGCCTCAGATAATTGGGGGGACCAAAACAGGATCTCTGAGGATGGCCAGAGTGAGTGGGGAGGTTTGTCTGGCAGGGGTGTGATCCTTCAGGTCTATGAGTCCCAAACTGTAGGACAGGGCCTTAAAGATCAAGACCAACTCCCTGACACACTTCCAGTGATGTCAGGGGGTGTGGCCTTCTGACACACTTCCAGTGATGTCAGGGTGTGTGGCCTTTTGACACACTTCCGGTGATGTCAGGGGGTGTGGCATATGCTAATGACTTATGCTAATGAGCTCCTGCAGCTCTTTTTCTACGAAAGGACCCCTGCTTACATGTCTCTTGTTATGTATTGACCATGCGGTCGCCATGTGCTCCCGTAATGGCGGCCGCATGGCCAGAGCACATGGCCAAGAAACTACCTGAGCTTCAGCCAGGTAGAACAAAGGCCAGGTGGATTCAAACCGGCCACCAATCCTGTACCTAGCTTTCTCCCAGGGAACCTATGAAATGTAAATAGACTTCTAATAGCCTATAAGGCCAGTTGGGTGAGGTCAGGGGATTGTCCCTGACCAGCATAAAAGGAGGGCTTCAAGCCCTGGGTTGTATGCTTCATCCGGACCAGCAATAAAGATCTAGCTGTTTCACTACTCCATGGACTCCCGACTCCAATACTTATCATCTCTCAAGAAGGCCCCTACAACGATATTTCTGTTAAAAAGCTCCTCTGTTTTAAAGGAGCAGATGGCTGTTCAAAGAAAAATCCCTTTAAGCAGTTGCTAGCCTTCATTTAGAGCAATGCCAGAGAAGCCATGTGCGCTCCATGAGCCATCCCTGGAAAACACAGCACAGGAAAACTCATGCGCCATACCAATTTGTGGGTGTCCATACTTGCCTAGACAGGAGCGGGCTGTCCTTATAAATCATTGACTTCTCCCCAATTAGAATCCTTGGAGGGGACGATTCGTCACAACCTGTCTCTGCCTGGAGCCCAAATTAGGCCTTTTCTGACCCAACACCCTCGTCTTGATCAGTGAGGCCACAGAAAGCGACTGTTCGCCATCCCTTAGAACAACCTTCAACTAACCTTTAAGCCGGAGTGAATAATTTAAATCTTATTTTCATCGCGACGGCAGAGTCAAGCCAAGCAATTATCTTTTATCCCTCTGTTCTGTCCTCAGAGCGAAGGCGTGCTCACGTTCTCCCAAGGGGGGCAGAACAAGAGAGCTGTGCGGGGGGGGGGGGGGGGGGGAGGATGCTATCTGCAGACATTAGCAGGGCCCTGAATTATTCAGTAACGAGCAGGGGAGCCATCCTGCGAAAACAAGCAGGGTTTTCAAGGGTCTGGAGCCCACCGCACGCACTCACGCACCATTGGCGGGTGTGTGTTCCCAGGACAAAAAAGACAAATTGGCAGCTTGTGTGTGCAATTAGGAGAGGAGACCAGGTGCCCCCCCCCCCGCCCATGCACGGCTGGGGCAGCAGGTTCCACAACAAGCTGACAGGAGCCTCCCCCCCCCCACCCGTTTGCCCGTGATTTAGAGGCGTCTGAGCTAGAAGAGAGGAAGAAGGGGAGGGGGGGAGTCCCTTGACAGAAAGGAGACGAGAAAGACAGGAGCAGAAAAGGAAACCGAGGCTTAAATTCCCCACCGTGCCCATTAAAGCCCCGCTAAGCAGCCTTTCCCACAGATTCTCCCTGATCGTCTTCATTAATGCATAAAAGGATGCGTCCATGGCTGAGGCGGGCAATCGCAGGCGCAGGCAAGCACCCAAGGCTGATGAAAAATTGCAGGCCTAGCAGCAACCATCAAGAATGCAGGCTCAGGGCATGAAATATTCATCCCGCCTGGCCTGGAGCAGAAGGCGCAGGGATGGAGCTGGCACGATCAAAGGAGCCAGATCGCCGGGAAGGGGCGCAGGGAAGGCCTTTGGTCTCCTGATCACAGGAGTGGGTGGCAAAGAGAGTGGGCCTGGAGAGCCGGATCCCCACGGCGGCGGGCTGAGTCGGCGGGAGTGCAGCCAGCAGCAGGGCCTGCAGAAGGTCAGAGCTGGATTGCAGGAGAAGCTCAGAAAAGGACAGTTGTGGGCCTCACAGTGGGAGGAGAAGCAATGGGACAAGGGAATGAAGTCACTCCCAGTCTAGTCCTGCAGCGGCTGCTCAGTCAGGCAGAACCACTGATGGGCCCTCCCGTTTGCAATAATGGTGAGAAGGCCAAGGGGCCTCCTCTCTTGCTATTGTGAGGGGGGGCCCAGTGTGGCGCATGCCAGGTTTTAAGCATGACGCTCCAGACAGCCTAGAGAATCGCCTGAGTGGCAGTCATTTTTCCTCCTGCTCCATGAGAATAATCAGCTGCTATTTTTATCTTGCAGAGGGCCTCTGGAAAGGACCTAGCTTAGGGCTTCCTGACATCATCCTGACCCAGCCTTGCTCAGGGTCCTAGGTGCCCGCTGTTTACCGGGCCTGCCCAATGTGGGGGCTTCACTCTGCCTGCCCCCTGCACAGAAGACGGACTCAACCAGGAGAGGCCTGCTTCCAGCCCCAAAGCCCCCCCCCCCCCCAACTTAGTTTCCAGTGCTGAAGATCCTGGGAAACAGCTCTCAGGGCACCTTCTGTACAACCAGGAGGGTGGCAAAATGGCATCAGTTGACCCTGAAAGTTGCTCTGTTGACTGGGTGCCTTGCAGCCCTCTGGTCTAAGCTACTGAATGATGCAGCTCTCTTGGACAACTCTCCATCCTCCAAAGGCCCCTTTGGATTCCACCCCATCTGCTGACTTCTGTAATTGTGTAAGAAACCCAAGAAAACGAGTGTCTGTGTGTGTGTTTGGAAGGGCCGGGGGTCTACTTCTAGAAGTAATACATATTAGCTGTGCACATACCAAATGGCCCCTCCCAAAGAAAACACTCCTTCTTTTTTAGGTTTTGATCCGAACTCCACTTTTTCAGCATCTTGGTATTTCGGATGACGTATAACCAAGAGAGGCATCTCTCCGGTAAAAGGATCCATCACATTGGTTATTTTATCATATAGACAGAAGGGTAGACACAGATTGGATCCCTAGATTGACATATGGAGGGAGGGGGTGGGGCCTCTCACCGTGGGCACATCGTGTTTGGAGGGCACGGTGTAGACGCGCTGGCCGATTGCACCGTGATGAGTGCCAGAATGCTACTCAAGGACTCAGCTCTTGAAAGCCAACGTGGCATCATGGTTAAGAGCAGCAGGCTTCAGTCTGGAGAACTGGGCTTAATTCCCTACTCCTCCTCCACATGCAGCCAGCTGGGTGACCTTGGGCCAATCACAGTTCTCTCAGAGCTTTCTCAGCCCCACTACCTCCCAGGGTGTCTGTTGTGAGGAGAGGAAGGGAAGGTGATTGTAAGCCACTCTGAGACTCCTTCAGGTAGTGAAAGGCAGGGTATAAAATTAACTCTTCTTCTTCTTCTGTGCAACCTGCTTCCAAGCAATGTGGGAAGTGGCCACAGCTAGAGAAAGAACTTGGTCAGACGTCCCCCACACACACACTAAGCACCAGACAGCTCAAATCCTGTTTTGTATTAACCTCCCCTCCCCCTCCCGGCCCATACACACCATCTTCCTTTCAGAACTAAATTAAAACCAAAAGATCCTTCTGTCACATCCTTCCAAATTACTGAGCCCTCAAAAACGTTTGGGTTTCAGAAGCAGTTTTGGCATCTACCACTAACAACCCACCACAAAAAAAGGGGGGGGGGGAGGAAAGCAGCCCTCGAAGCAACTCTAGAAGCAGGCGAAATCCCTGCTAACCACCTCTTTCCACTAAGCTGTGATTCAAAAGATTAAGCAAATAATTAAACAAATGAGGATTAATGAAACAAGGAGAAGTAATCACATCTTGATGGCAGAAACAAACAGATGACTCCAAGCAAAATGGGAACAAGTTGCGAAAAACGCCTGCTTTCATCTAAGCATCATGGACTTGGTGTTTTTATCTGGGGCAATCCCAATGTTTGCTCAAACCAAGCTGGGACATAAAGACACTATTAAATGGCATCCAGGCAATCTTTTATCCACTGCCAAGTGTCCCACAAATTCTGTGATTCAAAAATGCCTGTCTGTGCAATGAGGGCTTATGACAACTCCAGCCCCGAGACCTCACAGGGTGTCTCTTGTGGGGAGGGGAAAGGAAGGAGATTGTAAGCCACTCTGAGACTCCAAGTGAGTGAAGGGCGGGGTATAAATCCAGTATCATCTTCTCCTCCTCCTTCTCCTTCTTCTTCTCCTCTTCCTCTTCTCTGTAGTCTAGAGATGAGCTGCAATTCCAGGGGATCCCCAGGTCCCACCTGGAGGCTGACATCCCTAGCTAGAAGAAACCTATGATTGGTCATACACAAATATTCTGGAGGAGGAGTCTGTGTGGGATGGGGGTGGGGAGTTGTCCCCTTCCTCTGATCTTGGACCCTACAAATTTCAGAGTGGGGAGACACACACACACACACATACACACACACACACACACCTGTTTCTCCAGATGGCTGAAAGTTCTCTCTGTGTACTTATCAGGGTGGCCAACTGTGGGCTGGGAAATACCTGGAGATTTTGGGTGTGGCACCTATGGGAGGGGTGGGGAGGGGAGGGGCTTCAGTGGGATGGAATGTCATACCCTGCAAAGCATCTTCTGTCATCCAGACATCAGTTGTAATACTGGGTGGGCTTCAGGCCCCACATGGAGGCTGCCCAACCGATCTGGAAGTGCCAAAAGCTTCCGAAGGAGACAAATCCTGCGGCTGACCAGCAAAGCGGCCTGGGATCCAGAGCACAGCGCATCCTCAGCCCCTTCACCCACCGTGACCTTTCCTCCTCAATGTAGGCCATTTCTCTTCCCTCACAAGTCTTCGTTTTTGTACCCGCCACTTGTGAGGGGACAATGCCGCTAATCCATTGTATGGATTCCAACCCCCCCACCCTGATAAATGGCTTTGAATGCACCCCGTTGGCGGCTTTTCTTCCTGCCTTTTCATTTCAGGCGTTTTCTTCCCCAGAAGGATCTCATTACGATATTGTGAATATTCTCCGTGAAAGGGCACCTCTGCGACAGGGGCTGAGGCGCATAGAGGCTCATTAGCATGAAGACAAGGCAGCGGCCCTTCCAGGGGAACTCTCGTCCTCATCCCCCGCCCCCCCCCCCCGTGTGGGTGTTTTCGTTCCAGAATGCCCTTAATTGGCACTGCTGCTTAAGGGACAGCTTTGCAGGGGCGCTTGACCAGAAAAGAGAACAGAGAGGGAAAGATGCCGGTCTAAAGGACAGGTTGAGGCATAACGTCCGACATTCCTGCCCACTCCAGCTGGGATCCAAGGACCAAAAGTGAAAGGAACAGGTGTCTGTTGCAGGGGCTTGGCAAAGGTCCGTCTCCACCTCAAAGAGCCAAGTGGAGGAAGGTCTGGGGTGGCCAGCGACCTTGTTTTTCAGATATGCCACAAAGGCATATGATCGGCCCACAAGGAGGGTGCCAACTTCTGAGTGGGGTCTGGAGGCCTCCTAGAATTAAAACTGGGTGGGGTCGCCCTGTTGGTCTGAAGCAACAGAACAAAGTTTGAGTCCAGGGGCACCTTTAAAACCAACAAAGTTTAATTCAAGATATGAGCTTTCGTGTGTATGCTGCAAGCTTATAACCAAAATTAAATTTTGTTGCTCTGAAAGGTGCCACCGGACTCAAACTTTGATCTCCAGAAGGCAGAGATCAGTTCCCTTGGAAAAAATGGGTGCTTTGGAGAGCGGACTCTACAACATGAGAACCCCACGGATGTCCCTCCCCTCCCCCCAACTCCACTCTTCCTGGCTCCACCCCAAATCACCAGGTATCTCCCAAACAGGAGTTGGCAACCCTAGCCCACACTGTGGCAGGCTGAGGGGTCCTTGTCCCCCCCACTGCCACTGTATCAAGTGCTGAAATGGCTGCATGCACTGCCCCACACACACACACACACACCATGGCTGTCTCGGCACTTGAAAAGGCACGGAGTGGAAAAGAGTGCCACCGGATGGGCCCGATCTGGATTGGGCCTTTGCAGCCATTTTAAATCACTTAAAATGGGGGCAGCATCCTCTTGGCAGCCCTGCTGTCATGTCTATTTCAGCCCTTCGTACAGGGCAGATGAAAACATTCCTCGTTTCAGGAGTTTTGACGAAGGCCTGGTTCTGCCTGTGGAGAAAAATGGAACCCCCAAGTACAGGGAAGCAAGGTTCCTCCGAAGAATGCATGCTGGGTGTGTAAGTTTGTGACTCTGCTAGCACACTGAGAACAAAGGGCTTCTACTGCTTGTAGCCAAGGTGCACTCTGCTAAGTTGAGAAGAGATACGGGACTAACTAGCCAGTTACTCCCAACAGGATATGGGCCCAGCATGAATGGGTTCAGATGCAGAGAGGCATCCAGCTTCCATCGTGGATGTATGCAAGAGAAGAGAGTGTGAGAGGGAGAACAGAAAGAAGGAAGGCAATTTCCCTGTAACCTATCAGTCTACTTCAAGGGGACAGAGGCAGGAGAGTAAAGAGGAAGAAAACCCACAGTCTGCCCTGTCTGTCTCACTAACTTGTTTGCAACCCCCCCCCCCCCCCCACACTTTGGAGGCTGAGGCTTGACACAGCATCTAGGCCTTCTCTTACAAAACTGAGGACAAAACCAGGGGAACAGTTCCACAGGCGAGCCTGTGCCCAAGATCTTCTGTGATAGTGAACCCTAGGCCTCTGGGAGCACACAGAGTGCTTGCCAATCAGCACACCTCCCATCCAAGCTTGGCTCTCTTGCCAAAGGTCCATATGTTGGCACCCTCTAAGATTTCAGATACCCAGAACACCCGTGCCAGGCTCTTAAGGGGACTGAAACACCTTTATTATACAGAAGAAAAGGAACACAGAGATTAATCAGGAGGCAACTTTGACAACCTCAGTGCCACACTCTGGACCCAGGAAGGCCGAATGCCATCATCAGGAAGATAAATCCACATAACAGATTTATAGTCCAAAACATTAGAAATGACTTGATTAGAATTTACCTGCCCATTAGACAGTAGAAAGAAAGGAGAAAACTTCTAAAAATATACTGAAGGTAATCAAAAGGATGAAAGGTAAACATTCCTCAGAGAAGTTCCCAGAGAACAGTGGTCTTGGTCTTTGGCACACCAACCCCATCCAATATCAGTATGTTGTGCCAGAATAGTAGAAATCCCAGAAACAGACCCATGAGCTATTTGGGAACCTTGAAAGCTGCAGTACTAATTAGCCACATGTACGTTGCCAGCCTCCAAGTGGCCCTGGGAGATCTCCTGGAATTACAATTGCTCTCCAGGCAGCAGCGATCTGTTCCTCTGGAGAAAATGGCTGCTTTGGAGGGTGGACTCAATGGCATTACATCGCTGCTGAGGTTTCTCCCTTCCCCAAACCCCACCTCCCCCCAACTCCAGGACTTTCCCAGTCTGGAGCTGGTAACCCTACTGTGCACACACATCCTCCTATGAATACGGTTGACAACCTCCGGGTGGGGGGTGGAGATTTCGCTGAATTACAATTGATCTCCAGAATGCAGATATCAGTTCTTCTGGAGCAAATGGCTGCTGGGGGGGGGGGGACTCTATGGCAGTATACCCCACTGAGGTCCCCCCTCCCCAGGCTCCACTCTCCCCCCCCCCCCGAATCTCCAGGAATTTCCCAGCCCAGAGCTGGCAACCATAAGAAGCTGCAAGGATGTCTCACAGAATGGTTTATGGTCCCTGCAGCATCCGCAAAACCATCTCAGAAGCTGTTCCCTGCCATGCGCCTGCATGTACATCCGGCATTAATTAATAAAGCCACATTGGTGTGCCCTCAGTTACCAGTGGAAGGGGCTCCCTAACCCACGGCAACGACAGCAACAATTACTTATTAATAAAGCAGCCAGCTGCTACATCTAATTACATGCCCATCGGATCCCGTCTGTAATAAAACTGCCTGAGCCGAGGGACCCTCCTGACCCTGGCTGGTAGCTTAACCCATCCATCAGCCCTCCAGCCATTCGCAGCCCCCTCTACCCATGCTGATCCCCCCCCCAAAAAGAATGCCTCCTGCAATAGGGGCTAGAGGTTGCCCCTTGCCCTAGATGGCGGGAAGCAGAAGCTTTGGAAGTCTCATTGGCTTGTTAACCATACATTTATCCGACAAGATAAAAGACCCTGGGTGACCAACGCGATCATTAAAGATTAATGCGAAGCATAAAAGGGCCCCCTTGCCCACCCGCCTGCCCGCCACCCACATTAATGTTTCAGGCCTGCGCTAACCCCTGACAGGACTGTTAATCAGGGAGCCCAAGAGCAGTGATCGGAAGGACTCTGCGCTGCAACTTCTTTTCTCATTCCCCTTTTTCTCAACAGCCCTTTGGGGCTCTTCACACCACACAAAGCAGGGGTCAAAAGGATGGCGAGCTAATTGGGCCTGCGGCGGCGGCACTGCAAGAGTAACAAGTTGGACCAATTATAAATTGGCGGGGAGCCGGGGAGGGGGGGGACAGCAGTGGGGCCAGGGAGGCGATGCAGCCATTCCTCTGAGCTGCCCCCCGGCAGGGCGGGCCCATTCATAAACTGTACAGATCAATGCCCGTATTAATTTTAATTGAGGCCTACAAGGATCTTGCCTTCACCCCGGTGAGAGTTGCCTCTCATTTTGGATTCCATTTTGTACATGAATGGTTCCACTGCAACACCTCCTACCCAGAGAGAAACCAACTTCCTCCGCTTCTTCAAAAAAAGGGGGGGGGGATAATGAAATATTCTTTTTCTTCTGCTTCGGTTCTTCTCCCCACCCTCCACTCTCATTCGATCATAAATCAATACACCATTCCCTAGAAATTAGCACTTTTCAGGCAGGTTCACTTGCAAGGAATAAGGAAACCAAATGGGTTTGGATAAATACATAATGGTACCGAATACATATGGATTAAGGTGGGGCCCTGGCTCAGTGGCAGAGCATCTGCCTTGCGTGCAGAAGGTCCCAGGTTCAATCCCCGGCATCTTCAGTTAAAGAGAATTGGGCAGCAGAAGATATGAAAGACCTCTGTGCGAGGCACTGAAGAGCCGCTGCCACTCCAAGGAGACAATATTGACCTTGGCTCCAGGTAAAGCAGTTACACATATTCAAACGTAAAAAACACATATAGCACAAGCCGTTGTTTGTCCGGGTATGGGCAGGTGAGCTTGAAGTCAGTTTGGTGTAGTGGTTAAGAGCACGGAGTTTAATCTGGGAGAACTGGGTTTTATTCCCCACTCCTCCACATGCAGCTGCTGGTGTGACCTTGGGTCAGTCACAAGTTCCCTCGGAGCTGTTCTCTCTCAAGAGCAGTCCTCAAAAGAGCTCTCTCAGCCCCACCTACCTCTCAGGGTGTCTGCTGTGGGGAGGGGAAGGGAGAGGAGATTGTAAGCCACTCTGAGACTCCTTCGGGTAGTGAAGGGCAGGGTATAAATCCAATCTCTTCTTCTCTCTCTCTTCTTCATATGGGCAAGCAAAATGGTGGCTTGCCCTGACTTGGCTGGCCCAGTCTGGCCCGATTTCACCACATCACAGAAGCTAAACTGGGTCAGCCCTGCTTAGCACTGCCATGCAATACTTTTGCCAGATAAAGAAGGTTGGAGGTGATGCTCCTTAAAAGTATTGCATGGTAGCCCGTCTATAAAGCATTTGTTGGAACTGTGGTTCCAACTTGACTATTTTGTGCTTGAAACAGTTAAAATTAGTCACCACTGAAGAAGGATTCGGAATGAAGTGGATATCCAGATTCTTCATTGTGACTCCATTTGGAAATTCTCCTGGGATTTCATTCAGAATTCTTCCTCTCTTTAGCGCTTTAATGTTGCACTCCTCAAGAGATGTTGACTCTGTGTCTTGTTAAGAAGTGTTATTGTAAGGAATTTACACGCGATATATTTTTGTTCCTGTTTCTTTATTAAGCATTACTGTTACACAGTTCTTGCCATTGTTATTTGACATTTTTCCACTCCGTTTTCCACACTGGTTTTGCATTGGATTCGTTAATATTCATGTGTGTGTTATGTACTGACACATGACGGCCAGCTTATGGTCACTCTATGAATGAACTGGGACAGGAGCTAAAAGTGTATTTAAGATGTGTTACACTGAACCTGCTGGTATGAAAACGGACAGTCCCAAGTCAAGTCCAACTCCTCGCGACCCCATGGACCACATCACGCCAGGCCCTCCTGTCTTCCGTCATGCTCCGGAGCCTGCTGAACTTCATGTTCGTTGCATCGATAACACTGTCCAGCCATCTCATCCTTTGCCGTACCCTTCTTCTTTGACATCCAGTCTTTCCCAGCATCAGGGTCCTCTCCAGTGAGTGCTCCCTTCTCATTTGGTGGCCAAAGTATCTGAGCTTCAGTACTGAAGTTGAAGAAAACGGACTAAGCCACCTTGTATCAATCAGTAAAGCAACAGAAAGGCTAGGAAAAGGGGTGGGGGTGGTGAGGTGCATGGATCCTATTCTCCTACAAACACAGAGGGTGACCTCATAACATATCTGGATACAGAACTGCATCCTCCTTGAGGATTCTGTTGGCAAATCTGCCTGGCATTCAGGAGGCTCCATTTTGAAAACTGCCGGTTCTAAAGAAGCAAAATACAGTGTAAGGACTGTGGGAAGGCTGGTGTAGTGGTTAAGTATGTGGACTCTAATCTGGGAGAACCGGGTTTGATTCCCCACTCCTCCACATGCAGCTGCTGGATGACCTTGGGCAAGCCATAGTTCTGTCAGAGCTGTCCTTGAAAGGGCAGTTCTCTCGCAGCTCTCTCAGCCCCACCTACCTCACAGGGTGTCTGTTGTGGGGAAGGGAAGGGAATGGACTTTGTAAACTGCTGTGAGACTCTGAGTGAAGGGCAGGGTATAAATCCACTCTCCTCCTCCTCCTCCTCCTCCTCTTCTTCCTCCCTCCTCCCTGATTCAGGGGATGAGGTTGTCATTGGCCAATGGGCCCCAGGTCCAGCCAGACTCCAGAAGGACTCCAGGCTGGCAATGTTTACAGACTCCGCCCAGCCACACTGCATCAGCCGGAATGCCAGCAAATGGTCTCCTTTCAGTTACATAGTCTCTGCACAGTGCCACACCAAGACATTTACCAGCTTTCTGGAGAGGGGAGAAGTTATCCACGCTTAGCCAGGTAGAGCAGCCCTGGGAAGACGTGGAGCAGGGAAGGAAGACATGAAAAAGAAATGAAGCAGTGTTTGAAGTGGTGAGGAAGGAACAAAGAGAATAACAGAGAAGGATTTGTGTTCAGCTGGGTTCTCACAAGGATTCTGGCTTCTGAGAGGCGTCTTGCCTGACGGAGAAGGAAAAACAGTTCTTTGAAGCATAGCTTATCTCAGCATTGGCTTCTCCAGAGGGACAGCGGCAGCCATGTGACACACCCGCTCAGCTCCACCTGCCGTCGAAGGCCGATGGTTTCCAAGCACACCCTGGCTGAGGGTCCAACAGCAGAAGGCAGTGGAGGCTGTGACAGAAGGATAAATGTGCTCTTGGAATAACAGGGCTTGTCTACAGGGAGTGGGCGATTCTGTCCTAAAATTACATCCCAGGAAGGGAATAGCGGGTTGAGATTGGTTGATTGACCTGGGAAAGGAAACGGAATCCCAGTTTCAGTTTCCACCATTGGCTAAGCTGGGAGCACGGTGGATTGTCACCAGTTCCTTCTTGGCACCTTAAAACTTCTTTTACCCAGACTTTTGCTGTGATTGGTCAAGAAAATAAAGAAGAATGAGACAATAACAGGAATAAGCACTATTTGCCCTTTACTATGACTGGTTGCCAGATATTCATTTGAGCGTCTTTACAAATTTGTATTAGAATCTGCAGTTAATAATCATTACACAAAACATTTTTATATAATTTTTACTCCGCCCTCCCTGCCCAAGCAGGCTCAGGGCGGCTTACACAATAAAACATAATAACAATAAATACCATAAACATTTTAAAACAGTTCATTAAAACAGTATCACATTAATAGTAAAGTGCTAGCAGTTGTATTATAATATCATATTGATGGCGTTATACATTCTATTAATTAACCTGGTATTCAGCTTGTTGGTCGTTCTCAAGTACATCAGCAAGCACAGGCTGTCAATAGTACATCAGGCACCAGGCTTTGATTGTTGTTAAGATAATGATAATAATGATGGTGATAGAAGTAGTGGCAGCTCCTAGTTGAAGGCCTGGTGGAAGAGCTCCATCTTGCAGGCCCTGAGGAACTGAGAAAGGTCCCACAGGGCCCTAATCTCTTCCAGGAGCTCATTCCACCAGTGTGGAGCCACCACCAAGAAGGCCCTGGCCCTGGTTGCAGCCAGCCTAGCATCCTTGGGACCTGGAAGGGCCAATCGATGTTGTGACCCTGACCAAAGTGCTCTCTGGGGTATATATAGGGAAAGGTGGTTCCTCAGGTATGTCGGGTATTTGTCTTTTTGAAGCACCTGAAGTAACCTTCTGTACAGTTTACACCATCATAAAATCTTAAACTACAAACTATAAAAACATTAAGATTTGGCAATCAAACAGAAGAAAAATCAGCCAAGGGAAGCGGGTCAGACACATTCATCAGTCAGCGGTCCAAAGGTCTGATCCAGCAAACATGTTTCCCCCATCATCCTACAAACCAAAAGGGGCTATGGGGGTGCAAGCCTCTGCTTGGCATGCAGAAGGTCCCAGGTTCAATCCCCAGCATCTCCACTTAAAAGGACCAGGCAGTAGACGATGGGGAAGACCTCTGCCTGAGATCCTGGAGAGCCGCCGCCAATCAGAGTGGACACAGACTCTCAAAATGCAGCTGTAGAGAAAACCTGACAAGGGAAATGAGATTGTGAGAGACCACTGCAACCCACCTCTGATTCAGTTGCTGTGGAACCCAGAACCTGTGGGAACAGAACTGCTTCTTTAGCCCCACCAACATCTGCATAAAACACATCTGGTTTCCCATTTATCAGCCAGACACTGACTAGCAGCAACTACAAGCCAGGCAAGAGAGAGGTAAGACAATCCCTTGGCAGAGGGAAAGCTAAGAAGAGAGACAGAGATCCATTTGTCCTTGGCTGACTGTACTGTGGCACTGGTACTTCACGAAAACTGCTGGCCTGTGCCATATTCCATAGATTTGCTATTTACTCTTCATGTATAAAGGCTGTTTGAGGGACACCATGGAAAAGTGGGCTATAAATATTTTAATTAAATAACCAATTTCCTTTGCTTGCTGTGTGTGAGTGTGGAGGGAGAGAAACCCACAAGAGGCGGAGTTTCAGGCCAGCGCATTTTTTTAATCAGCGACCAGAGCAAAACTTAATTGCTTTCCTAAAACTAATATATCAAACCGCATAAATAAATCCGTTTCAATAATTCATGGTGGAACTTCCACTCGGAAGAACAAGAGCAGGAGAATTAATTTCATTTTCCAGGCTGAATGGGCCAGTGCGGCAGATTATTCAAAGATCAAAAGGAGGAGAAGAGAGACACAGTGAAGAAGGACGCTTTTTTCTTTTTAAGGCAAAATTTAGCCTGGAGATTTAGTCCCAGCTGGGATTAAAGCACTTCTAAACAACAGCAGCCAATCACGGGCCCCTCTGGTTTGAAGAAGAGCTCAAAAAACATTTGAGGGTGAAACACAACCTCACAATATAGATGCAGCTGAGAACTTGCAGCCCCCTTTCCATCCTGTGACATGAAGAAACCTGTGTGGCTCAAAAGTGGACACACACAACTCCCAGTCAGTCCAATAAACCCAGGGGTCCGTTGGAGCGGAAGCGCACAGGAGTGCAGCTCCGGGAGTGAGGAGCCCAGGGGGCGGGCACATGACCAAGCCCCACTCCCTCCTCGGCTTCCCCGAGCAGTGCAGAGGCGCAGCACTCCGGGGAAAGCCCTGCTAGGGTCTTTATTGTTTTTAATGTTTTGTTTTAATATTGATAATTTTATCATTGTTCCTTTTATGACTGTGTGCTGCTTTTCCAGAGACTTGCTCAAGGTGGCATATAAATTTTCTAAGTAGACCATTTTTTAGCTGGGCACGTGGCACATAAGTACTGGAGAAATTTCACCAACCCTTTAGCAGCTTCCACCCCATCAGTTTGGTGTAGTGGTCAGGAGTTGGACTCTAATCTGGGAGAACCGGGTTTGATTCCCCACTCCTCCACATGCAGCTGCTGGTGTGACCTTGGGCCAGTCACAAGTTCTCTCAGAGCTGTTCTCTCATGAGCAGTTCTCAAAAGACCTTTCTCAGCCCCACCTACCTCACAGGGTGTCTTGTTGTGGGGAGGGGAAGGGAAAGGGATGGGTGGTGCACAAGTCCTGGGTATCTCAAGTCTACTTGAAACCTGGTGGTTTCAAGGGAGCAGGAAGAGAATGAGGGCGTGTTCTTTACGCTTATTTTTACTGCACAAAGTATTGGCTGGGGAAGGGAATGGAGGAAGAGCAGGTCAGTTTCACTCACCTGTGGAGTGGAGCCTGATGGGTGGGTGTTGCCTTCTGACACACTTCCGGTATGTTAGGGGGTGTGGCATATGCAAATGAGTTATGCAAATGAGTTATGGTAATGAGATCCTGCACCTCTTTTTTTACTAAATGATCCCTGAATAAACCACCTGACCTGCCCTGATCATGCTGGTACTTGTAAAAGGGTGCAACATCAGCAGAATGGTCACCAAGAGACACTCTTGCTTTATGGAAATGGCATCTGGGGAATGTGCTGCCTGTTCCATGCAGATCTGTCTTCGTGGTCAGCCCAAGGTACCTGACCACTCAAGTCCTGGATGCAATCACTCCCACAACACTTTCGTAGCAGCAAGATTTGTTTATTGAGAGGTAGAGAGATTCCAAGCATAGACAGATTCGGTGTCAGAACTGGCCTCTAGATGCCAGGTACGAACCTATACTAAAAGCAGGACATATTCCCCCCCAGGTCAACCATCCAATCAATATTCTCATTCAGCCCACCAAAGATCTAAGCCTACCCTTCTGGCCACCCACCAGCACCTGCAAACTAACCATTACTTTATCTAGACGCTCCCCGCGTTACATGGTCATACTGTACGCTGAGATCATACACTTCCCAGGGTCTCACAGACTGCTTCAAGCTGATGCTAGGCAAGCAAAGCAGACATTATCATGCACATGCACTCCCCCCCCCCCCAGCGGAGAAGATAACCAGCAGTGAAGTATTTGGCCCTGGAATGCATGTAAATTAAAACAGTGGAATAAGCAGAAATTCACAAATACCTCCCCCACCCCCAGTGACCGCTCTTCCATGCCCAGGAGATGGCAAAAAACCTCCAGGATCCATGGCCAAAACTGGCCTGGAGAAAAATTGTTTCTTGACCCCAAAGTGGCAATCAGTATTTCCCTGGACATGTAAGAAAGGGCCACAAGAACTAAGCCCTGAGGCAACCCTTCCTGCCCTCCCTCTCATGATCTGTCTAAGTTCACAGAATCCGCATTGCTGTCAGATGGCCATCCAGCCTCTGTCTGAAAACCTCCAAAGAAGGAGAGCCCACCACCTCCTGAGGAAGCCTGTTCCACTGAGGAACCGCTCTGTCAGGAAGTTCTTTTTGTTGGGTTTTGCAAGTGTCATCCTTTCAGTCATGAAAGGGTTAAACTGAAGATTCTGTAAGCTAATGATAGCAAGTTTAGCACAGAACCAGTCAGGTGTCAAGTAGATTCTTCCGTTCCCACCAAAAAGGCGGAGGTTTTGTTCTTAATGAGGTGACCCTAAGCTTGATTATTGGCTAATCAATATATTGGAGATAGTTCGTACTATCCTGTGGGCTCTGGCCCACCACCAGCCAGCTGGCTGGCTGCTGAGGGAAACCCCGCCCCCAAACAGACGTCCCTGTGCAATGCTGGTGATGTGCTGATGTGTCACTTCCAAAAGTGATGTCAGTGTGTTGGGGGCAACAATCTGCTTTTCGGGTAAAACTATGGTTTTGTAGCCATTTTGCCCGAAAAGTAGAGTGTCACCCCAACATCACTGGCGCGATAACATCACTTCCGGAAATGATGTCACCATGTTGCCAACTTTCCTAGACCGCCCCTCAAATCCCCCCGCCAACAGGAGGCCCCACTGCTGGACCTCCTGAGGGCACCTGGTGTTTTTGGCCACTGTGTGACAGAGTGTTGGACTGGATGTGCTACTGGCCTGATCCCACATTGGCTTCTCTTATGTTCTTATGTTTTTTATGAGGAAGGCACCTAGCAACCCTAATTTATGCATGGGGTGTTGGGATCCCACATCCATTCCATTGGACGAATTTTGCCCATTGTTTTCATTTTGGCACCCTAGAAATCTTTACAGCTAGAGTTTGGGGGCAAGCAGAAAGGTGGGTTTGCCCCATATCCACTTCCTCAGCATCCCAATGATTTTGACTGCGTACGAAATCTTCCCCTCAAACATCCAAGAGGTCACCCGTGGTAAGACCATTATGGCAAGATGAGGGAGGGCTTAGAACATGCCAGAAAGTGTCTGTTGTGCACGCAGCCGGAAGCCAGGTGAAAGGCCGTAGCTCAGGGGTCCCCCACGCCATGGGCATCCACGAGTGCCAACTGGTGTCTGCTGACACCTTTTCTGGGGCCTGCCAGGTGTCTTGGCCAGCAGAGCTTCTGGTTGGCTGCACTGATTTTTTAAAAGTTGCTTCAGCAGCAGCTGTCCCCCCAGCACTAGGGCCTCCCCGACGTGACAGAAGGGCAAGCTGTGCCCATGCCCGGAACATTTTCAAACAGTAAGTTCGTTTTTAAAGGCATCCTGTTAAACAGAACTTCTGCCTGAGATTCTGATGAATTACTATTAGAGCTACTCACAGCATCACTCTCTGACGTTTTGAAGTTGGCTTTGCCTCTTGTGGCAGCCATTTTGTGGTTGGCTCCATATCCCACAGCAGCCATTTTATGGTTGCAAACCCCCCCCCCCCATCCTGTTTGAGAATTCTGAGGGTGCCTGCAGGCTCAACAAGTTTGGAGCCCCCCCCTCCCCGCCCCCTGTGTAGATAAAAGTGTTGACAGAATTTCCTGTCCATTACAGCTCCTTTCTAAAACCAGGAGAGGAAAATTCCCTTTCTTTGATTCTTCCCTTGCTAGCTAGCCATTTGCATGAGGCCATCCATTTCCGTTCAACATGGCTGCATTTCAGATCCTAAATTTAGAGGATGAAGAGGCACCTTTAAAACTTTAATAATGCTTTAATTTCCCAGCACGGCTCTCTCTCCCACTGCTTCAATCTGTAAAACTGCTAATTAAAAAATGGCTGCTTAGATGATGGGCGAGGTTCCCCCCCCCCACCCCGAGAAGCTGCCAGCATGCCGCCAGGAGCACTGAGCATGCCAGTTCTGCGAACTCGTTAACGAAGCCCACAGAACAACATGTCTGAGAAGAGGGGGTGCATTTAGGAGGAAGAACCAATCAGTCCAGAAAACTTGGGAAGAATGCAGAATCTTGAGAAGGACAGTAAGATTCTGAGAGTCAGTGGATTGTAGTGTCGTGGCCAGGCCAGGCTAAAATTGGGGAGACCCAGATTCAAATCCTCCCTCTGGCATGGAGGTTTGCTGTGGGCAAGTCCTTGGCCAATCACACAGTCTAACCTTCCTTACTGGGCTGTTGTGAAGATAAAATGGAGGTGAATTCTGTGAGCCACTTTGGGTTTCCATGGGGGAGAAATGAGGGCTATAAATTAGGGGGGGAAATTAGAGCTGCTCTTTAAAACAGCCGGAAAAGTTTATGAAAACGTATTCAGGTTGGGTTGCCAGGCTCCATGTGGGGCCTGGAGATCTCCTGCTTTTACAACTGATCTCCAGCTGGCCGAGAGCAACTCCCCTGGAGAAAATGGCTGCTTTGGAGGGTGGGCTCTTATGGCACTATACCCTGCTGAGGCCCCTCCCCTTCCCAAACCCTTCCCTCTCCCGGATCCACCCCCAAAGTCTCCAGGTATTTTCAAACCCAGACCTGGCAACCCTATTAATTCTGGGTATCTTTCTTAGTGAGACTGAAAGGCCCTAAGGCAGGGGTGTCAAACTCATTAGTTATGAAGGCCAGATCTGACATAAATGAGACCTTGATGGGCCGGGCCATGTGTGTCATGAAATGTAATGTCAGGTAGCAGAAATATAAACTTTATAAAGGACACAGACAAACACAGTTAAAGATTTTTTAAAACTTTATTATTTATTTGTTTATTTGTTGAGATTTGTATCCCGCCCTCCTCGCCGTACGGCGGGCTCAGGGCGGCTAACAACAAGCCATTATGGCCACAATAACATTTCTTAAAATAGTTAAAAACATATTTAAACGGACATTAAAACATATCAAAAACACATAGATAGCGTATCTTCAGTTCGGAGTATCAGAGCAGCATCGAGATGTACCCATCGTATCTGATCAGACGCTGGCAGATGGAAATCGGGTCAGGGCCAAGATGTAAATACTAGGCGGCCCCTATTTGAAAGCCTGGCGGAAGAGCTCCGTCTTACAGGCCCTGCGGAATTGTAATAGATCCCGCAGGGCCTTGATGTTATCTGGGAGCTCGTTCCACCAGTCAGGGGCTGCCACAGAGAACGCCCTGGCCCTTGACCTGCCACAGAGAACACCCTGGCCCTCGACTATCCCAGGGCCGAAGGAGGCCCGCCTGGCAGTTGCCAGGCGGGCCTCCTTCGGCCCTGGGATAGTCGAGCGGTTTTGGGATCCAGACCGAAGTGCTCTTTGGGGAATATATGGTGAGAGGCGGTCCTTCAAGTAAGTAGGTCCCGGGCGATATAGGGCTTTATAGGTAAGCACCAGCACCTTGAACCTTATTCAGTATGCTATAGGCAGCCAGTGCAGTGCTTTTAAGGCGGGCTGGATGTGCTCCCGCACTGGGAGGCCTGTCACCAGCCGCGCCGCTGCATTCTGCACCAGCTGCAGCTTCCGAATTTGGCACAAGGGCAGCCCCATGTAGAGGGCGTTACAGTAGTCCAATCTCAAGGTGACCAAAGCATGGATCACTGTAGCCAGTTCGTTGCGTTCAAGGAAGGGGACCAACTGCTTGACCAGCCGTAGATGATAAAAAGCTGACCTCGCAGTGGCTGCTACCTGGGCCTCCATTGTTAATGAAAACATGCTTAAATCTGGCAATATTTTTTCTATTTAACAGTCTCTGATAACTGACACCTCTGCTCTGAATTATTGCATCAAAATGTCTGTGTTGTAGTAATCTTGAGTTTGCTGTTCAGGTGTGTGTCTGTAAGCTGCAAACCTGTTTTTGATTTATTGACATTTATTACAGAAATTTCGTGCTCCATCTTCCGAGCCTAGGACCCCAGGGACAACATGAAATGGCTGGGCATTGCAACCTTTTGTCCATGTTGCTTCGTGTGCTGGTCAAGAACATGAGAAGACATCCTGACACAGACTGAGGGCCATGTGTTTGTCTACAAAACTATACTCTTCCCGAAAGAAATAACTACAACTTCACACTCTCAGCCTGATCCACCTCACTGGCTTGTTGTTATTCCTCCTCTAAAATAGGTCACATTGCTTTCTCACTGAGAAAGACTGGATCAAGCGGGCATGAATACAGTGGAAAGGGGGAGGGAACCCAGTTGCACCCAGGAGAGCCCTGGCATAAAGTAGGAAACAGCCAGGGCCTTGCGGGCCTGATTGGGGCCCTCTGAGGGTCTGATCCGGCCCGCAGGCCACATGTTTGACACCCCTGCCCTAAGGGGGGGAAATGCAGAAATGAGAATTTATTGCCAAATCTTCTGCTTCCAATGAGTCTGTATCTATCTTCCCTTAGTGCATCTTCTTCTCCCCACTGGCAGATCTACATGTTCTGCATAGTTCTGCGATTCTTGAATCAACAGTTCTGGGTTTTAGTGAATGTGGCATAGGGTTGCCAGGTCTGGGTTGGAAAATACCTGGAGACTTTGGGGCTGGAGCCAGGATAAGGGAGGGTTTGGGGAGGGGCCTCAGCATGGTACAATGCCATAGAGCCCACCCTTCAAAGAAGCCATTTTCTCCAGGGGAGCTGATCTCTGCCAGCTGGAGATCAGTTGTAAAAGCGGGAGATCCCCAGGCCCCACCGGAAGGTTGGCAACCCTAATGTGGCAGTAGGGGGGCTAATTAGAAAAAGGAGAGGCATGCTGTTGGGAGTGCAGTTTGCTTTTGGTATAATTTGGGTTGCCAGCCTCCAGGTGGGGCCCAGAGATCTCCCAGAATTACAACTGACCTTCAGGAATTTCCCAACCTGGACTTGGCAACCCTAGCTATAATAGATACTAAGTAAAAGTAAAGGTTTCCCTTGCTTGAAAGCCAGTTGAATCCGACTCTAAGGAGTGGTGCTTATCTCCGTTTCCAAGCCGAGGAGCCAGCGCTTTCCAAAGACTTTTTCCGTGGTCACGTGGCCGATGTGACTAGACGCCGAGGTGCATGGAACTCTGTTACCTTCCCACCGAAGTGGTACCTATTTATCTACTTGCAGTTTCTTGCTTTCAAACTGCTAGGCTGGCAGGAGCTGGGGCCAGAGACAGGAGTTCACTCCGTCACACGGCACTCGGGTCTCGAACTGCTGAACTACCGATCTTCCGGTCTGCAGCTCAGTGTCTTAACCACCTGAGCCACCGTGGCTCCATAATAGATACTACGGAACTCTTATTTATTTTCTTTATTTACATTCTGGCTTCCTTCCCAAAGGGAAGCTCACATTGCAACTGAGGTTGGTTTGTGAAATTAGCATTCAGTCCACAGAGGCTCACTCAGGTCCCGGTTTGCCTTGACAGAGTCCAGGACTTGGGGAGAGCATGGAAGATGTGCCGGGGCACAAGCCAGGACTAGGCCAGGCCGGGGACCCATTTTCGTATATCATGCAAAACCAGAGTAAAAATAAAGTGTGGTTAGTAAACCAAGTTCAGTCTCTGGTTTCAGATCCTGGTTTCACAGAACCTGGCTGACCACAGCTAATGGAAAAGCCGCAGCTTCTCTGAGTGGCGAGACTCGCCGGGGCAGCCCTGCCCTTCCCTCAGTCGGGTGCTTCCCTTTGGAGGGCAGAGCAGGGGAGGGTCATGTCCCATTTGTAACGGTGGCTTTATTCACAGGTCAACAACTAAAGCACGGAAGGGGTAAAGATTCAAGTTTTGCTATCTTATTTTCTTAACAAAATGTTCTTAATTATGACTGTACGCTGACTTGAACCGAGAAGAAAGGTGGGACAGAAACCTTTTCATATATAATAAATAAATAATTGGAAATGCCAGGCAAAAAGTCCAGCCCCCCGTACACATGGCACACACAAGATGCTCCAGCCAGCTCTGAACGCCAAGCTGCTTTTTCTCCACACCCACAACCAGGGTTAGCAGCCTCCGGGTGCAGTGATGCCTGCAAGCCCCGCCTTCCCTCCCTGCCAGGGCAACTCTCCGGCGCTACCTCCTGCCAGGCTGTGCTCCACTGGGCCTTGTTTGGCCAGGAGTGAATCTGGCCTGGTGCCACCACCACCCAGCCCCCGCATCCAGGGGGAACGGGACTGCTGGCTGGTGGCCCTGCAGACAGGTGCTGGGGAAAGGCATCTGGCATAATCAGGGTTTCCAGGGTTTCCACCTCCTGGGATTACAGCTGATCTCCAGGCGACAGAGATCAGTTCCCCCAGAGGATATGGCTACATTGGAGGGTGGAGTCTGTGGAATTAAACCCTGCTGAGGCCCCTCCCTTCCCCAAACCCCACCCTCCCCAGGCTCCACCCCCAAAGTCTCCAGGAATTTCCCGACTGGCAAACCCTAACTTCTACCCTCCCTTCCCCTGTGAGGGGGGGGGGTGTCTCATGGGCACTATGTCCTGAGTTGTCCATCGAAAGACCCATGCCCTGGCCCGTAAGGCCCCATGAGGAGACCCCATCTGGGGTCAATAAGAAACAGCGCCGTTCCTTTGGTTGGTTGAATTAAACCCTGCTTTTGTCTCATGTCCACACCGAGCCTTCGCATTTACTTCTGAGAAGTCTGCCTGGAACTATGCTTGCAAGGGAAGAAGGAATTGGAGGCGACAGAGAGAAAGCCAAATCTCTGTTTTCTCTGCAAGGAGTGGGTGATTTTTATGGGCTCCTCCACTGTTTAGGATTCAGTTATTTTCCAGTGAAAAGAGGCTGGAGGCGGCTGGCGCGGGGTGGGGGGGGGGGCTTACAAGCACTTTTGCCCATGCTTCTCCTCTTTGTGGCCCACTTCCGAGGGTTGCCACAGCTCCCCCACACATCCACCTGAAGAGCCTGCTCACACCCTGCAAAAAGCCTGCCCCAGAGTCAGCTCCAAAATCAACAGTCTTCTGTGTCCTGCCGATTGACACCGTGTAATTACACCAAATATTTATTGGCAACCTGCCCCTCTGTGAAGCAAGGGCTGGAGCACCATGAGGTGGGGGCGGCCTGGCACTTGTCCGCTGGGAGAGGGTGCTGGAGGGGGCCGGCTGTTCCAGTTGGCCCCAGAAAGACATTTTGGCAACAGTTGTAAGTGGCTTCCTGGCAGCGACTTAACACCATACTATGCAGAGCGGTTCATTCTTTGGAGCTCAGGTGCGGCATTTTGGCCCTGGAGCCAGCTGAATCGGAGAGGCAGTCGAATTTCCTCCCAGGGCCAAGACTGTCACAATGCTAGAAGGCAATCCCTCAAGAGCCTGCATCAGCCAGACGGTGCTACCACAATGAAGGCCCACGCCAGAACCAAACTTATGGGCTGCCCTTCCAATTCAGCTAGAGGCAATTGAGCGTCTCTTGCCTACTGCTAGCAAGCTCTGTTAGTGGGGAAGGGCCATCCTTAGCCTGCAGAAGGTCCCCGGTTCAATCCCCGGCATTGCCAGTTAAAAGGATTAGGTAGGAGGTGATGCGAAAGAATACGAGAGGCTTTTAAAACAGTCCCATGCAAAATTAAACCAATGTTTGTTCTAACAATGTGCTCACTTGGAGGAGGAAGGGAGACTTCGAAGAGAAAAATGATAAGACCCCCCTGGTGATTCATGCTCAGAGTCCCTGAAGCTTCCTTCGCAAAACCCTGTGGTACGCAGAGTCTTCATGTGCTCTACGGGCATCTTCTAAAACACCAGCTCTCCTGCATGGTTTGTGAACTGGAACCAACCAAGGACTTAGATAAAGAGAGGTCCAGGTGGGGTCGCCGTGTTGGTCTGAAGCAGCAGAACAAAGTTTGAGTCCAGAAGGGACACCTTGAAGACCTACCAAGTTTGATTCTGGGGATCAGCTTTCTTGTGCACGCACATGTCTTCAGATAGGATCTGTAGAAGCGTACTTGGCCTTGACCTGGATAGCCCAGGCAAGCCCAATCTCGGAAGCTAAGCAGGGTCGACTCTGGCAAGTGCTTGGATGGGAAACCTCCATGGAATATCAGCAGTCAGGAGGTGGGGGCAGGCTTTAATCAGCCACCTGTCTAAATATCCTCCAGGCCCCCAGTAGGGGCCAATCACCAGAGGTCAACATAACTTCCAGGTGCAGACACATGCACATATTAAAAAAATACAAAAAATACCCAAAAAATAGAAGAAGTGTGTATGCACACGGAAGCTTACACCTTGAATAAAACTTTGTTGATCTTAAAGGTGCCCCTGGACTCAAAACTTGTGTTATGATAAAGAGAATCATGCGAGGACACCACTATTTCAGCATTATTCGGGGAATCTGGAATTGCAGAAGGTAAGCTGAACATCAACCAATAAGTTCACATTACAGATCCTGAACACTTGTTTTCAGTCTGTTTTCAGTCAAAGTGGAGACAGAAGGCAAAAAGGAGTGGTTCATTTTGAACCATTCCAGTCTTCGTCCACTTACTGTTGTTTGAAATCATGGCATCATAAGACTGGGGTTTTTTTGGGGGGGGGGGATATAGCTGCTTTAGAAACTGTTGAAACACACGGCACACGTTCAGTGCTGCTCTTTATTGCTGGAAAACTTGATGATTACCTTAAAGCTGGCGAGCTGAGTGGTTTTTTCTCCATGCCATCCATTTCCTGATGGTGGAGAAACAAGTATTCAAACATTGAAGCAAATCTATCTGATCGGCTGGGCGACCAATCATCTAGCATCTACTTTAAGGGGTACACCTGAAAACCATGATTTGTACCATAGGAATGTGGTTGTGTTTTACTGGGGGGTTTAATTGTTTTTAATTCTTTGTATATTATATATGGGTTATTGTGTCTGATGGAACCAGCCCTGATGCTGCTATGCAGGGAGGGTGGGATACAAATCCAATAAAATAAAATAAAATGTTCCTCATTCCAGTTGTGGAGCTGTCAGAGTCTCTAGTAATCAGCACTCAACAACGTTCCTTAAGCAGGTTCAGTTTATTGTAGTCAGTTTACTATACAGTCTTTAAACACTATCTGTGTTAAGACTAAAGAGGGAAAAGCGGGAAAGGGATTTTATACGGGGTTCAAACTGGGGTGTCAGATGGCTACAAGCCAATGAATGCCACGTTACCCTCATGCGGAAAATAATGGCTTTTACTTCCAAGCGGGAAACTCTCAGGAGAAACCCGAGATCTTATGTAAACAGAGACAAATGGCAGAGGAGAATCGAAAGTAACATTACAGCGTTGATAACCTCCCCCCCTTTTCTTCATAGCAGCCACTCTCTTTACCACCACCTTTTATTTATGACAGCCTAGCTGACATCCTGCTCCCCTAAAGAGGGCCCCCCCGGCTTCAAAGGGTACAAAGAGCACGTAACAACTCAGGGGCATCAACATGACAATCCTGGACCCATTCATTTTCTTCAGGACCGAAATCCTTCCACCTAACCAAATAGAATAGATGGCGACACCATATTCTAGAGTCCAGAATCTGAGCCCCCTCATGATGCGGGTCATCATTCAGAATCTGAGGTGGGGGAGTAGGGGAATGAGGACGCCCAGCGTTTGGTCCAGGATCCTGCTTCAGGAGGCTGAAATGAAAGACTGGATGAATGCCCTGAAGGGATTTAGGCAGGGGTCATTTCCCCTCTGCTAATCCAAGCCTCAGAAATACCACTATTTGGGGAGGAAAGTTTCAGTGGTGGCTGAAGCCTTCAGAAGGCTGGTCAGAGGAACAAGGACCTTTCCAGGGGATGGGGTCATTTTGCTGCAGCCATGACACAAGCAGGCATTCCTCCATGGGGGGGGGGGCTGGCACCAACTCCCAGAGCTGAGCTCCCCCGAGCTCCTGCTTGAAAGGACCCCTGGATTTAGGCAAGGCCAATTCAACAGTCACTTCGTTGATTTTACGCACAACCAGAAAAGGTCCCACATAGCTTCCTACTGGGTTGCAACCCCTTTAGGTTCTTTGTGGACAAATACACACAATCATCCAGATTTATGTCCCAAGGTTCAGCCCGATGCTTGTCAGCCTGAGTCTTCTAATCGGCTTTGGCCTTATCAAGTGCCTCATGAATCACTGGCCACTGGTCCTACAGAATGCGCCACCAATCATGCAAGTCCCCCCCTTTCTCAGGGATGTCGTCAGGCATTACAGGGAGGGGCATCCCTTCATAACCATACAATGCCATAAAAGGGGAGACCCCTGTGGAAGAATGCACCAAGTTGTTGTAGCTGTATTCTGCATATGGCAACAAGTCCACCCAATCGTCTTGCTGATAACTGGTGAAACAAGTGAGAAATTGTTCCAGTGTTTGGTTAATTCTCTCTGTTTGGCCATCAGTTTCTGGGTGATAAACACTACTGAGTCCTTGTTCAATGTTTAACAGGTGCAAAAGTTCTTTCCAAAATCTGGCAAAAAATTGTGATCTTTTGTTCGAAATTACCTTCCTTGGAAAGCAGTGGAGTTTAATGATGGGGTGTATAAACATTTTTGCTAAAGCTTTAGCAGTGAGCAGATGTTTGAACAGAATAAAATGCACCTGCTTCGAGAACGAATCCACCACCATCCAAATAACAATATTTCCCTTGCTGGGGGGCAAGTTAGTGATGAAATCCATCGAAATCACCTCCCAAGGCCTGGATGGGGTTTCTACAGGTTTTCACAATCCAGGGGGTTTTTCCTCTCGTCTTTTGCACAAGACAGGTAGGACACGAAGAAACATATTGTGAAATGTCCGCCCTCATATGTGCCCACCAAAACTGGCATTGCAGTAAATGCAAAGACTTCAGAAACCCAAAATGTCTAGCCAGTTTGGATTTGTGGCCCCAGCGCATCTCCTCCCCCCGCACAGAAACAGGCACAAAGACTTTGGATCCCTTATACCAACAGCCATCTTCGTGTTCTTCTAATCCTGGCGTGGAAGCAAGTTCCTCCCAGTCTTCGTCAGATACACCGTCCTTGAATCTGGTACTCCATGGAAGCACCTCCTTCTCCCCCCCCTCTTTTGCCTGACTGCAAGTCATGACCACCCCACCCAACTGCAAGGGTGTGAACATAGAGTCAATCACCTCTTCCCTCTAACTCGCATGTTGGGGTAGGCGTAACAGGGCATTGGCCAGAAAATTGGATTTCCCTGAGAGATGGTGGAGGGTAAAATGGAATTTGGAGAAGAACTCTGCCCATCTGAGCTGTTTGGCATTGAGACTTCGGGGGATACGTAACACCTCTAAGTTCTTATGATCAGTCCAAACTTCAAACGCAACCCGCACCCCCTCCAGTCAATGATGCCACGTCGACAAAGCTAATTTAATAGCCATGGCTTCCTTGTCCCACACTGACCAATTGCGCTCAGTAGTGTTGAACTTCTTAGAGATGTAAGCCAGAGGGTGGAGTCGCCCATCCACCCCCTCCTGCAAGACTGCCCCCCCCCCCATTGCAACGTCCAACACATCCACTTGGACAATGAATTTTTTATTCTCACCAGGGTGGGCAAGCACTGGCTCAGAAGTGGACAATTTTTTAAGCATCTCGAATGCATGCCGGCATTCCTCAGTCCAGTTTAATTTGGTCCTGGGCTTTGTACTCTCCACACCCTTCCCTTTTGTTTTCAGCAAGTCCGTGAGAGGGAGAGCTACCTGGGCAAAATTTGAGATGAAACCCCTATAAAAATTACAGAATCCTAGGAATGATTGGAGATTGCGCTGGGTGGTGGGTGCCTCCCACCCCACCACATCAGCTACTTTCTTTGGATCCATCTCTAAGCCCCTCTGGGATACGTGGTAGCCTAGGAAATTCACTTGCTCTTTGTGAACCTCACATTTGGACAACTTAACAGTCTATGTTCCAGAAGGGTCTAGAGGACCTCCCGCACCAATTTGACATGCAATACCCTGTCAGGGGAATACAAAAGAATGTCATCTAAGTACACTAGCGCCCCCTGGAATAAATGCTGGTGTAGCACTTCATTGATCAGGTTCATAAAAACTCCAGGCACCCCCTGGAGGCCAAAGGGCATAACAAGGTATTCAAATTCCCCCAGGGGTGTGTTGAAAGCCGTCTTAGATTCATCCCCCTCCCTTATCCGCACTCTAAAGTACGCATCCTGCAGATCTAGCTTAGTGAAGATTTTCCCTTTGGAAGCCTCTGCCAACAAATCTTTGATCAGCAGGAGGGGGTAGGTGTTGGTAGTAGACACTGCATTGAGCCCCCAGTAATCTGTACACAATCTGAGCCCACCATCCTTCTTTTTCTGGAAGAGAACAGGAGCCGCATAAGGGGAGAAGGCAGGACAGATGAAGCCTCACGCCAAGTTTTTATCAATGAACTTTCAAAGCTCCACTTTCTCTGCAGGGCTCATGGAATACAGCTTTCCCTTTGGTAACGTGCCCCGGCAATAGTTCAATAGCACAGTCACAATTCCGGTGGGGGGGCAGTTCATCTGCTTCTACCTTCCCCAAGACCTCAGCTAAGTCCTCATACTCATAGGGGATCCCCCCCACATTCTCCGCTATTAAGCAAACAGTCACTGGTTCGGCTGGAGGAAACTCACCCCATTCAGGTGACCACATGTGGGATTTACACCCTGGGTCAACAAAGCGCACCAGCCCTTTGCTGTGTTAAGACTAAAGGGGGAAGCGGAAAAAGGGATTTTATACAGGGTTCAAACTGGGGTGTCAGATGGCTACAAGCCAATGAATGCCACATTACCCTCACACGGAAAATAACGGCTTCTACTTCCAATGTACCACTCTCTTTACCCCCACCTTTCATTTATGACAGCCTAGCTGACAGGAGCCCCCCCCCCCCAATAACCACAAGGCACCCCCACTCGTCTTATGGGCGTCAAGTCAACCCTATTCAACCTTGTGAGGCTTCTAGTGCACAGTCATGCCATTCTGTTGCTGTTTTAATGTTGCCGTTAATTTTATTGCTTCATGTGGGTAGCGTGAGCTACTTTGGGTCCCCCTTGAGGAGAAAAGTGAAGTCTATGAATAAATAAATGTATTGTTTTGTGCTTCTGAAACCAGTCCTTTTAAAATGTCTGCAGGCTTTATTGTAGCTTGTTCTATCTGGATTCGAAGTCACCTTGTGGGTGTCAAATGCCTCCAAGCTGCTTCCAACTTACAGCAACCCTGTGAATGCATGGCTCTCCTTACAAGTCACCTTACAAAGTTCTCAAGGGCAGGTATAAGTTTTAAAATAAATTAATATGTCTGTGTGTGCTGTGAAGTTGCAACCAACTTATGTCAACCCCAGTGAGGGGCTTCCAAGGCAAACGAGAAGCAGAGGTGGTCGGCCGTGGCCTTCCCCTGCAGGGCCTTCCTTGGTGGCCCCCTGTCCAAGTACCGACCCTGCTTAACTTCCCAGATCTGCGGAGATTGGGCTATACGATACCATTCCACCTCCCAAAGTAAATAAATAGATTAATTTAAAGATCTGTCTGACAGTTTTGCCAAAACTTATAAACATTCTTTTCAACAATCTTCCTAACCCTAAACGACAGTGCTGTGATACCTTAAATATTAAAATACTTAGCATGCCATGTTAAAGCTTCCGCAACAATAAAGTCGTTAGCTGTTAGGACTTTTTATTGCAACAATCAATCTTTCTGGAATTCATAAGTATGTAAATCAGGATATATTATTAGCTTTAGTTTTAATTAGAAAGAAACTATCCCACTTCAGTATCTAAACCACAGCACTCATGAATCCAATAGGACGTGGATATTTGTCTCATGTCCCTACTAGAAGTGGCTCTTGAACAACCACCAGTGGAGTCTTAAGTGGAGTTACGCCCTTCTAAGTCCATTCAAGTCAAGGGTGTGATTCAGCCAATTTCCATCGTGGCCCTGGCCCGTCTGGCTTCATGTCAACTTTGAACGCCCTGACTACGGCACGTTTTCCTAATTAGAAGCAGACAACATAGATGCGTGTCAGCCATGCCCTGGTTGCTTCCACACCAGGCAATTATTATCCTGGGATTTCGATCATTCCTTCACATGGCTTTACCCATGTTGTTGGTTCACCCTGTCTTCTCCCCCAACCTGATTTGTTGCAGTGTTTAGAATTTGAAGCACAACTGCCGCGCCAGCCCGCCCCGTCCAGGGCTGTGGAGGAGAATTCACAGGGCTGCTGCTGCTGCTGCTGCTTCAGGTTGAGCTCCTTCTTCGCCCCAGCTTAATTAGAAGTGCCGTTGTGCGGAAACAGCCAGAAGAGAG
Organism: Lepidodactylus listeri; assembly: GCA_029233225.1. Classification (NCBI taxonomy): domain Eukaryota; kingdom Metazoa; phylum Chordata; class Lepidosauria; order Squamata; family Gekkonidae; genus Lepidodactylus; species Lepidodactylus listeri. The sequence goes on along the minus strand of JARCFY010000021.1, from coordinate 2,698,909 downwards.
GTTGCGACAATAACGATATACCGAGAAGAAAGCCCAGGGTAGAATTAGTTCATTATCTTCAAAATTGGTTTTTCTAGCAGAAGTGCCAGTTGCTCCATAGACCCACAGAGACAATAGGGTTGCCAACTCCAGCTCAGGAAATTCCTGGACATTTTGGGGGGGGGGGGGGGTGAAACTTGGGCAGGGCAGGATTTGGTGAAGGGAGGGGACTTCAGTGGGGTATAATACCACACAGTCCACACGCTAAAGCAGCCATTTTCTCCAGGGGAACTGATCTCTGTTGTCTGGAGGTTAGTTGTAATTCCAGGAAATCTCCAGGCTCCACCCAGAGGTTGGCAACCCAAGAGGCTTTTGGTATGAGTTGGCACCATCCCAATCCCTCCCACTCATGCCAAGAGCCTTTAGGGCCTGGGCTACTTCTGGGGAGATCTCTTGCGAAGAAGGGACCCAGGATGGTCTCCAGCTGACGGGGTCTGGGACTTCTGAGCCCCCAGCATTCCCCTCCCCTGCATGGAGCAAAACTGGAATTAAGAAAAACATCAGGACATAGATGCAGGTTTGCTTAATCTGAATACCAGATGCCCACTGCAGAATTAATCTCCCCTAGGGGCAGAATCCAGGCTTCTTTTTCTCTCCCGAACAGACCGGCAAGGCCCTCTCCCGAGCATTAACATCCAGCCAGGCAAGCCACTTGGTGTCTCAGTGGGACTTACAAAGATCTCCAGGGAAAGGCTAGGCAACACTGACCTCAGCCACGAAGGCTTTGCACCCGGGGGGGAGGGCAGACAGCTCTGCTCGCCACACCTCAGAAAAGATATGATAGCACTGGGGAAAGTGCAGAAAAGGGCAACGAGAGTGATAAAAGGGTTGGAACACTTTCCCTAGGAAGAAAGGTTGAAGCGCTTGGGGCTCTTTAAGCTTGGAGAAACGACGGCTGAGGGGTGACATGATCGAGGTTTATAAGATTATGCATGGGACAGAGCAGGCAGAGAAAGAGGTCCTTTTCTCCCTTTCTCGCAAGACAAGAACTCGTGGGCGCTCCATGAAATTGCTGAGCAGTCGGGTTAGAATGGATAAAAGCAAGTCCTTCTTCACCCAAAGAGTGATGAACACACATGGAATTCACTGCCACAGGAGGTGGTGGCGGCTACAAGCATGGACGGCTTCAAGAGGGAATTGGATAAACACAAGAAGGGGGGACCTGTGATACTTGCGGGGGTGGGGGAGCTCCACGCAGAGAAGGAAGCCGCCACAGGTGAGCCTTCTCCCCTGCCCAGCTCTTCCCCCTGCCAGCGACAGCGAGGCCCATGTAGCTCCCAGCCGCCGGGCCTGCCAAGCACTCCCCCCCCCAGTGATAGTGAGGCCCACCAAAGCTTCTCCATCCACTGCCCCTGCCGCCACCGCTGCCAGCAGCCACAGATCCCAGAGGTAAGTTCATTCTCTGCGTATGCGCAGGGAATGCTTTTTTACATTTGGGGGGATTTAAATATCCCCTGTATAGTTTTTTAAACTTTTTAGATTTTTCTGCACACCTGGGGAGTCCCCCAAGTGTGCAGGGAAATCTCTCTGCCCCCCAAGTGCCCCCGATGTGTGGATTTAGTTATCCGCACAGAAGGGGCAACTTGGCTATTAGTATTAAGAACATAAGAACATAAGAGAAGCCAGTGTTGGATCAGGCCAGTGGCTCATCCAGTCCAACACTCGGTGTCACACCGTGGCCAAAAACACCAGGTGCCACCAGGAGGTCCAGCAGTGGGGCCAGGACACCAGAAGCCCTCCCACTGTTGCCCCCCCCATCAAGCACCAAGAATACAGAGCATCACTTGCCCCAGACTGAGAGTTCCTTTAGCCACTGATGGACCTCTGCTCCATATGTTTATCTAATTTCCTCTTGAAGCCGTCCATGCTTGTAGCCGCTGCCCCCTACTGGGGCAGTGAATTCCACGTGTTAATCACTCTTTGTGTAAAGAAGTACTTCCTTTTATCTGTTCTAACTCAACTGCTCTGCAATTTCATGGAGTGCCCATGAGTTCTTGTATTGTGAGAAAGGGAGAAAAGGACCTCTTTCTCTGCCTGCTCTGTCCCATGCATAATCTTATAAACCTTGATCATGTCACCCCTCAGCCATCCAAGCTAAAGAGCCCCAAGCACTTCAACCTTTCTTCATAGGGAAAGTGTTCCAACCCTTTTATCATTCTAGTTGCCTTTTTCTGCACTTTTTCCAATGCTATAATATCTTTTTTGAGGTGTGGCGACCAGAACTATACACAGTACTCCAAATGAGGTCGCACCATCGATTTATACTGGGGCATTATGATACTGGCTGATTTGTTTTCAATTCCCTTCCTAACAATCTCCAGCATAGCGTTGGCCTTTTTCATTACAGTTGCACACTGTCTCGACATTTTCATTGAGTTATCTACTACGACTCCAAGATCTCTCTCTTGGTCAGTCTCCGCCAGTTCAATGTGTATTTACAGTTAGGATTTTTGGCTCCAGTGTGCATCACTTTGCATTGGCCCCATTTGCCACACTGATGCCCACTCGCCCATCCTCTACAGATCCCTTTGGTGTGCCTCACAATCCTCCCTGGTTCTCACCACCCTGAACAACTTTATGTCATCTGCAAATTTAGCCACTTCACTGCTTACTCCCAACTCCAAATCATTAATAAACGTTAAAAAGCATCGGACCCAGTACTGATCCCTGCGGTACCCCACTGCTTACCTCCCTCCACTGAGAAAATTGCCTATTTATATTCACTCTCTGTTTCCTTTTAATTAGCCAGTTTTTGATCCACAAAAGGACTTGTCCTTTTATCCCATGACTATTGAGCTTACTTAGGAGCCTTTGATGAGGAACTTTATCAAAAGCTTTCTGGGAGTCAAGGTAAACAACATCGATTGGGTCCCCCTTGTCCACATTTGTTTACTCCCTCAAAGAACACTAACAGGTTAGTGAGACAAGATCTTCCCTTACAGAACCCATGCTGAGTCTTCCTCAATAGATTTTGTTCATCAATATGCCTACTAATTTTTTCTTTAATAACAGTTTCCACCAACTTACCCAGTATTGACATCAGACTGACTGGCCTATAATTTCCCGGATCTCCTCTGGAACCCTTTTTAAAGATAGGAGTGACATTCGCTACCTTCCAGTCTTCAGGAATGGAGACAGATTTTAAGGGAAGATTACATATTTTTGTCAGGAGATCCACAAGTTCACATTTGAGTTCTTTCTGGGCCCGGTGATTTATTTGTTTTTAAGTTGTCTATCAGACATAGGACCTCCTCTCTTGTCACCTCAATCTGACTCAGGTCTGTTAACCCCCCTCCCGAAATCAGTGGTTCTGGAGTGGGCAGGCACTTCTCATCTTCCACAGTGAAGACAGAGGCAAAAAATGCATTTAGCTTCTCAGCCGTTTCCCTATCATCTTTCACTACACCTTTTACCCCTTGGTCATCCAAGGGCCCCACTGCTTCCCTGGCTGGTTTCCTACTTCTAATGTATCTGAAAAAAGGTTTATTGCTGGTCTTTATGTTTTTTGCGATATGTTCCTCATATTCCCTTTTTGCCTGCCTGATCACAGACTTGCATTTTATTTGCCACAGCCTGTGTTCCCTTTTATCAGCCTCACTGAGACTAGCTTTCCACCACTTAAAGGAATCCTTCTTACCTTTTACAGCTTCCATTACTTTGTTTGTTAACCATGCAGGCTTTTTTCTATACCTATTTGCAGGGGTCCTTTCATAAAAAAAGAGGTGCAGGAGCTCATTAGCATAAATTATTTGCATATGCCACACCCCCTGACATCACCGGAAGTGTCAGAAGGCCACACACCCCTGATGTCACTGGAAGTGTGTCAGAAGGCAATACTCACCGCTCAGGCTCCACCCCAAAAATCTCCAAGGTATTTCCCAACTCAGAGCTGGCAAGCCTATCTGATGGCAAAGGAAGGAAGGAAGGAAGGAAGGAAGGAAGGAAGGAAGGAAGGAAGGAAGGAAGAGGGAGGGAGGGAGGGAGGGAGGGAGGAAAGGGGGAAGGAAGGAAGGAAAGGAACAGGAAGGAAAGGAACAGGAAGGAAGGTAGGTAGGTAGGTGGGTGGAGGAGAGAGAGAAGAAAGAAAGAAAGAAAGAAAGAAAGAAAGAAAGAAAGAAAGAAAGAAAGAAAGAAAGAAAGAAAGAAAGAAAGAAAGGGAGGGAGGGAGGGAGGGAGGAAGGAAGGAAGGAAGGGGGAAGAAAGAATGAAAGAAAGGAACAGGAAGGAAGGTAGGTAGGTAGGGGAGAGAGAGAAGGAAGGAAGGAAGGAAGGAAGAGGGAGGGAGGGGGGAAGGAAGGAAAGGAACAGGAAGGAAGGTAGGTAGGTAGGTGGGGGGAGAGAGAAGAAAGAAAAAAAGAAAGAGGAAAAAAAGAAAGAGAAAAAGAAAGGAAGGAAGGAAGGAAGGAAGGAAGGAAGGGGGGAAGGAAGGGGGGAAGGAAGAAAGAAAGGCACAGGAAGGTAGGTAGGTAAGTAGGTGGGGGGGAGAGAGAGAGAAAAAAGGAAGGAAGGAAGGAAGACAGACAAACAGACAAACAGACAGACTAGGTGCTTCTCCCCCTCCCTTGCCGCGGCCCGGGAATGGTGAGGGGGGAGGGAAGGGGGTTCTCCCCGGGCCGGCGGCGGCCTGCCGTGGCCCAGGAAGGGAGGGGGGACGGGGCTTTTCCCTGGGCCAGCAGTGGCCTACCGCGGCCTGGGAAGGGAGAGCGGGGGGGATGGGGCTTCTCCCCAGGCCAGCGGTGGCCTGCTGCGGCCCGGGAAAGGAGAGCGGGGGGGACGGGGGTTTTCCCCGGGCCGGTGGCGGCCTGCCGCAGCTTGGGAAGGCAGAGTGGGGGGAGGGACGGGGCTTCTCCTTGGACCAGCGGCGGCCTGCCGCGACCCAGGGGAGGGGCTTCATTATGTGCCTGCCCCCCGGTGTCTTCACTCCTGGAGCGCCGCTCCACGGCGCACTGGCTCTAACAGACCCATGTCTATTTGTGCCTTTCCTAACCCGCAGTATATATTTTCTCTGAGCCTGTAGGATTGTAATTTTAAATAGTCTCCAAGTTTCCCCAATGGTTTTGACCCTTTCTACTTTTCCTTTCACACATCCCCTCATATCAGAGAAGTTACCTCTTTTAAAGTTAAAGTGGTTGTGTCAGTCTTTTTGGGCAACTCCCTATTTATACAAATGTTGAACTCAATAACATTATGGTCCCTGTTCCCAAGTGGTGCAATCACTTTAATATCTCTCACCAGGTCTTGGGCGTTACTTAGGACCAAATCCAGGATCGCCTCTCCCCTGGTCGGTTCTGTAAACATCTGCTCCGTAGCACAGTCATTGAGAGTGTCTAGACTCGCAATCTCTTTTTTCTGACTTGAACGCATATTGACCCAATCAATGTGTGGGTAGTTAAAGTCACCTATTACAACACAGTTATTTCTTCTAGCTGCTATCTTTAATTCATTCATCATTTTATAATCCTCCTCTATCTTTTGATTTGGTGGGCGATAGCAAACTCCCAATGTTAAGCTTCCTTTTGGGCCCACTAATTCAACCCACAGCATTTCCAGAAGCGAATCCAATTCTCCTACCCTCTCCATCTTACTGGACTGTATACCCTCTTTGACATACAGAGACACCCCACCTCCAACTTCCCCCCCCCCCATCCTTCCGATATAATTTATATCCAGGAATCACCGTATCCCACTGATTTTCCTCATCCCACCAAGTTTCTGAAATACCCACAATGTCTATGTTTTTCCCCAACACCAAGCATTCCAACTCCCCGATTTTACCTCGGACACTTCTAGCATTGGTATATAAACATCTATAGTTTCCCATACATGTTAAGCCCACAACCTTCCTCTTGCTGCCTTGAGACCTTGCCAGGCAGTCCCTATCATTTGCCATAGTCCCAGAGAACAATTCTAATCCCTTTCCTTGTAGGAAAGTAACAGCTACCCCTTCATCTCTTTGAGATGAACCATCCTGAACCAGAGATTTTTCATCTCCTGTTGAATTTCCCCCAATATTCAGTTTAAAAACTGTTCTGCCATCTTTTTGATTTTAAGTGCCAGCAGCCTGGTTCCTTCCCGGGATAAGTGGAGACCGTCTCTCTTGTACAGCTCCCTCTTGTTCCAAAAAGCATCCCAGTGCCTAACAAACTTGAACCCTTCCCCCCTACACCATCGTCTCATCCACACATTGAGACTCCTGATCTGTGCCTGTCTCTCCGGCCCTGCACGTGGAACAGGTAGCACTTCCAAGAAGGCTACCTTGGAGGTCCTGGCCTTGAGTGTACTGCCTAGCAGCCTAAATTTTTCTTTCAGGATCTCACAACTTAATAAAAAGCGATATGGATATGGTTTACAGAACCTATCCAGATTATACTAAAAAGAAAAGCCTGCCTGGTGAAATTATGATAAGGTTCTCCAAAAAATCTACAAGAGACGTGGTGCTTAGGACCACAAACAAAGCAGCTCTGAAGATCCTGGGAGAAGAAGTAAAAGTGATGAAGGATATCCCATTTGAAATAAGGAAAAGAAGGAAAGCTTATGGAAAATTGACATCTTGGCTCCAGTCTGAGTCTATCATCTATCGTTGGAATACTCCAGAAGGACTATGCTTCAGCATCAAAGATAAGAAGTATAAGATTGACTCTGTTCAACAAGCGAAAAAATTTCTGGAAAAAAGCAAAGAGCAGAAAACTGGGAGAGACTCAGATGGTTCACTGGCCTCGCAAGAAAGCATGTATGGATTTGATAGCTCAAAGAGTGAAGAAGAAGTGTCTGACTCGGAAAAAGGAGCTGCAGCTCCAAAAATAATTGAGACTGTTAAGACAAGAAGAGGACGAAAGAAGAAATAGTGATTAAACTGTTTTATTAAGCATTGCACTTATGTATTATAAATGGTTTAATTAACCGTATTTCTCTAGGTGGGCGTGCCTCCCAAATAGTTTTGATATTTTTTATAGTAGCAGTAACAAAGTAATTGAAATTTATCCAAGGTTCTAAATGCTTCATAATTATATTATGTAATAAGGTAGTATTAAGCAAATGATAAAGTACTCTCTGTATAAGGTATATGTAGCTTAGATTGTAGCGTTATAGTTGTAGTTATAGGGAAAAATCAATAAAAATTTATATAAAAAAAAAAAAAGGATCTCACAACTTAAACATACGGCGCAGAGGTCCATCAGTGGCTGTTGGGCCACGGTCACAAGGTCCTTTAAAGCGGGAGTCACTGCTGTTACCTCCCGGATTTAAAGGGACTGATCAGACCGGCCGCGCCTTCTCCCGCACTGAAGCGGGCTCACTCCCAGGTTCCTAGCGTGTTTTCTGACCCCAGGAAAATCAAGTACTTTCCCGGAAGTCGCGCTTTGAACCTGGGATTTTGCCAATCTGGACAGCCCTTTTTTGCAATGATTGCGAAAAGGGCCATCTGATCGTCCCTCTGGGTTTTTTTCCCCTTTCTTGCACTTGGGCACTTGGGCACTCAAGTGCCCAAGTGCAAGAAAGGGGGAAAAAATGCCCCACACTCCACTTTGGGCCCCGAGCCCTGCCAGCCGCCGCCTCCCCCCCCCCCCCCCGCATGCTTCTCCCCTTCTCCCTGCTTTTTCATCAGGTGGTGGCCGGCAGGGCTTGGGGCCCAGAGTGGAGCACAGGGCAAGCCAGCCAGCCAGCCAGTTCCACCTCCACCTTTCCCGCTTTTGCTTCCCTCCATCCCCATCTCTCTGTCACCCGTCTCTCCTTTTTGGCACTTCCGGAAACCGCCGGATTCTGCTTCTCTGCCTCCCTTGGCTTTGCTTTTGACACCCGCTCTCATTGGGGGGGGGGGAGCAGCTCCGGATTTTTGCTTGCGGCTAGCAGGAGCAAGCGAGTGCCCCGGGGAGCATCCAAAGCAGGTAATCCAAGAGCAGGTGGCGGGCAGGTAGGGGCGGAGGACAGGCAACTCAACACCTGGATGCGGGGGAGCCCCACATGAGAGAGGGGACAGGGCAAGGCAAGGGGAGCTGTGCGTGGGCGTGTGGGTGGCCCTCGCTTTGCCTCTCCCAGCTGCTGCTGCTGCTGCTGCCGGGGTTGAGATGTGTGATTATCCCAACCCGAAATAAAACATCCCGGATTAAAGTCCAGCGGGACTTTATCCGGGATTAGGGTGCCATGTGAGCATGGCCTTAGCCACGAGGCACAGATAGGAACTCTCGGTCTGGGGCCAGGGAGGCTCTGTCTTCTTGGTGCTGGGGGGGGGGGGGAACACTGGGAGGGCTTCTGGTGTCCTGGCCCCACTGATGGACCTCCTGAGGGCACCTGGTACTTTTGGCCACTGTGTGACTCGGTGTTGGACTGGATGGGCCATCGGCCTGATCCAACATTGGCTTCTCTTATGTTCTTACCTTGCCGCCCCCTTTGAACTGACAAGGGGCAGGGCCCTGGTTGTCTCACTTCTCGCACCCTCTTGTCGGCTTGGATGTGTCTTTATGCTACCTCAGGGTTGCTCTTGATCTTGGAAGCACCTCCTGGCGCAACCATGGCCTTTTCACCTTGCTACCATCTTCCTCCTCCTCCTCAGTTTCACTATTATTCATCACCACACAGCCCAAGCTAAACAGCACGCAGCTCCAAGGGCTGCGATGTGGCCAGAAGGGCAGACGCGGGTTCCAAAAGCATTCTTAGCACCGGGCTGCCAGAGCCCCAGCACACTTCCCTCTGTTGCTGATCAGCTGGCCAGGACCCAGCTGCTGAGACGACACTCTCACTTCTCCAACGCCATCTCGCATTTCCATTTAACGTGGGTTCTGTCAGTCAGCAAACTCTTGCGGTTTTGCTAGTACCAACTCAACTTCAGCAGTTAGCTAGAGGTGGATGCCAGATTGCCCCTCAGCAGTTTGACAAAGGGAACAGGATGAGGTGGCCCAGACAGTTGACACCCCCCACCCACACGCACACACACCTAAAGGCAGTCATCTGACTGAGCTTTCCTGTGCCTGAAAGGTGAAAGCCTTTGGCTTCTCCCTCACCAGGAGGGGCCGTGGCTCAGTGGCAGGGCATCTGCTTGGCATGCAGAAGGTCCCAGGTCCAATCCCTGGCATTTCCAGTTGAAAGGACCAGGCAGCAGGTGCTGGTAAAGACCTCTGCCTGAGACACTGGAGAGATGTAAAGAGGGGCTGTAGCTCAGTGGGAAAGCATCTGCTTGGCATGCAGAAGGTCCCAGGTTCAATCCCCAGCATCTCTAGATAAAACAAGGATCAGGCAGGAGGTGATGTGAAAGACCTCTCTGCCTGAGACCCTGGAGAGCTGCACAGAGGGGCTGTGGTTCAGTGGTAGAGCGTCTGCTTGGAGGCCCCAGGTTCAATCCCCGGCATCTCCAGCTAAAAGGATTAGGAAATAGGTGATGTGAAATACCTGTAGCTCAAGATCTAGGTGGCATCAGGAAATCTCCTGCTATTACCGTTGGTCTCCAGATGACCAAGATCAGTTCCCCTGGAGAACATGGCAGCTTTGGAGGGTGGACTCTATGGCATTATATCTCATTGAGGTCCCTCCCCAAACCCCACCGTCCCCAGGCTCCACCCCCCAAATCTCCAGGTACTTCCCAACCCAGAGCTGGCAACCCTGGCTGTCTGATGGACTAGGCAATATTGACTTTAATGGAAGCCAACAAAGCACCTTCCTTTGTGTTCCTGCTTCCTGGTAAGTGAGCCGGGAATTTTCTTTGCATCCAACACGCTTAACTGCCACCTGGAAGGCCTTTTTAATGTTACTGTTACTAAGCAATGATAAAACTCGCACCGAATTTTATAACAACATCACCTCACGATACTCTGTGCCTGACGACTTATCTAGATCTTTTGTAAATACCCAGGACTTGCGCCAATGGGTATTTAATGAGGATGCTCTTTTAGACTAAAGGTTTAATATTCCAGTCAAAATCTGCTCCATGGTATCATAGGATTTAAAAAGATCACTCAAGAACCTCCTATTTGTCAGGCACTGCAGTCCACAGTTTAAGAGCGGCATTTTCCACCCTTCGCTTCCAATCCACATTGACTGAAGTGCTGCTTGGAAGGTATACCAGCAAACCACAGGAACTATGTGTATGCGTATGTGGTGCTGCACTGGAAGATCTATTCCACTACATGATGGTTTGTCCTTTATATTCAGAGCTAAGAAGCAGAGTTCTATCTGGAACTTTAAGCCAACTCTGCAATTTACCTGATAACAAAAAGCTGGTTTTTCTCTTGTTGGATATGTATCCCCTAATTACACGCAAGGTAGCACTTTTTGCACCTGCAGCCAGAAAAGCTAGATCCAAGGCTGTTTCTAGTGTTGTCTAATATAGAGTTACAAAACTGGTAGCACAGCCTCTCTGATTTTAAAGCTTTAATAATTTTATCTGTTGAAATGTTACATAGTCTTATTTTGAAGGCTTTGTTTTAGAACAGCATTCTTGAATTTTAAATTTATACTATGTGTATTTTACATTGTAATGGCCAATGGCCCTATGCAATAAACTTACTTATCAATCTATCTTCTTAATGTTACTGGGAAGGTCTTAATTTCCACCAGTCAAAAAAAAAATATATATATATACCAAAAAAATATTTAAAAAAAAAATTCTGCCAGTCAATCTCCAACTGGGGGCCTGGCTACGCCTCTTTTTCCCTAGGTGCTCATCAGGCCCATGGCAGAGATTCTGTGGCTTGTGGGGCAATTATTTTCTTGGTGGGGCTGAAGTCCTCAGTGCAGAAAGAAAAGCCATTTACCCAATAGAAAGCTGTGACCAGGACAGATCTCTCAGTTGCAAGCTGTCAATCACTTTAGATGACAGTTCTCAGCTGCTGCAAGTTAATCACTTCTGCCAGCTGAAGCAACAATCCTGAGAACAAGTCTGCAGGTGGGGGTGATGACTCTATGGCCAAGAAAGCTGACACTTAGGCAGAAAAATTCTAAAAGGAGACCAGTTTCTTGACACAGACTTGGAAGGTATCCTAGAGGTCACCTACTCCAACCCCATTACTCAGTGCAGGAATTAGTCAACTACAGCACCCCACTCTGCTTAAAGGAGTTCATGCCTTTAAAAATGTTTTTAAATGATTGGAAAAAAGCATTTACAGGAGAAATTCTTGTGGGGCTTTGCCATTAAGAAAGGGGGCAGAGCCCCCCAAAGCCCCACCATAGCTATGGGCCTGGTGCCCATGATCAAGAACCTATTGCAAGTTTTGTGGTGGAAATGTCATCCCAGGCATGTGCAAGCCTGCACTGGATCAGGACCTGATGCCCACATCTCTAAGAGGGTCCTCAGGGAAGGAGTTGCAGAGAAAGGCTAAAGCACAAGTGGCATTTCAGCTGAGAAAAATTGGACCCGGCAGAGGTTTATAAAATTATGCACAGTTCAGAGAAAGAACAGAGAGAAAACTGTTGCCTTTATCCCTTTCCCAACCTGGGAGTGTGGAGGAGCTCACGCCATCAAATCCTTCAGGGGTAAATCCAGGACAGACGAGAGAATGGATTTCTTCAGACAGCACATAATTAATGTGTGGAATTCTCTGCCTCAAGATGTGGTTGAGAGCCACTAGGTGAGTGGGAAGTCTTTAAAAGGCGACTGTAAAAACTCACCGGGGGGGGGGAGCCAATGGCTCAATGGAACACCCATCTTCACGGGCAGTCTGCCACTGGATGTTAGCTGGGGGGGGGGGCGCCCCACAAATGTACACACTTGTGGGCTTCCTGGAATACGTGAGAAAGAAACAGCTGACAGACCTCCTCACTCTGACATCCTTCCTAACAGACATATTAAATGATACCAACAACCATGGAAGTTGTGAAAAGGGTAACTTGTAGCGATGCCAGCCTCCAGATGGGACCTGGGGATCCCCCCGAATTACAGCTCATCTGCAGACTACAGAGATCAGTTCCCCCTGAAGAAAAGGGGTGCTTTGGAGGGTGGACTCTGTGGCACTGTACCCCACTGAGGTCCCTGCCCCCCCACCAGGCTCTACCCCAAAATCCCCTGGAATTCCTCTACCTCTATCTGACAGCCCTGTATGGGACTGCATTTGGTAAAATATGCCTTTTTCATAAAGGTCAAAGGTTTCCCTTGTTTGAAAGCCAGTCAAATCCAACTCTAGGAATGTGGTGCTCATCTCCGTTTTCAAGCCAAAGAGCCAGTGCTGTCCGAAGACTATTTCCGTGGTCATGTGGCTAGCATGATTAGACGCTGAGGCGCACAGAACGTTGTTACCTTCCCACCGAAGTGGTACCTATTTATCTACTTGCAGTTTTTTGCTTTCGAACTGCTAGGCTGGCAGGAGCTGGGGCCAGAGACGGGAGCTCACTCCGTCATGCGGCACTCGGGTCTCGAGCTGCCGAGCTACCGACCGTCTGGTCTGCAGCTCAGCATCTTAACCTCTGAGCCACTGCAGCCCTGCCTTTTTAATACGTGGCATCTAAACACTAAACAGCATCAGGGGGAGGGCCTCAGCCTCTCTGCCCCGTTTGTTCAGCCCTTCAGGGAAACGCACTGGCTGCTGGTCTAGGCGGACCGCTGGTCTGATCCAGCAGGGCTCTTCTTATGTTCTTATTGTTAAAAAAAACTGAAGCCCCTCAGTTAAAAGCCCGGTAAAAAGAAATCGTTGGGCCCAGCACCTACAAGAGAGCAGGATAAGTGCCAGGCAGGCCTCAAGTGGAAGAGCATTCCGCAGGACCTACCAACATTTTTTTTTAGAGAGAAAAATACCATGTATTAGGCCTTATCAACCTATGAGCAATTCCTGCCCTCTAATGATATCAGACCCCTGGTCCATCAGAGTCTGTCTTGTCTACTCAGATGGGCAGCAGATCTCCAGGGTATCAGGCAGAGGTCTCTCCCATCAGCTACCACCTGGTCCTTTTAGCTGGAGATGCCGGGACTTGAACCTGGGACCTTCTGCATGTTACGCAGATGCTCTACCACTGAGCCCCAGCCCCTCTCTAACATAAGGTAAGGCAAGAGCATAATTCAGCTCCTCTCAAGTGAGGATTCTTACAGCATAGGCATCAACTTCAGGGGGCTGGGGAGCTGGAGCCCCCCCCCCCCCCGAACTTTTTCAGGAAGTGCTGAGCCTCCCCCAGAGACAATGGCCTGTGATGTCTCTGGCCCAGCCCCAGCCCCCCCCCCCCCCCGGAAATTGGAAAGTCTACACCCTTGCAAGACAGAGGCCCTCGACCGCCCTCCTCTCCGCATGAAATTTGGAAAGGGTGATCCTTAGAATGAGGGGACCCATAATTTAATCCCAAGTAACTGGAGGGGGGGTGGAGTGCAGGTGTGAAGTGTTGCCTACTGAGAACAAAGGAAATTAAAAACCGAATCTGCATTTCACAGAGGGTACCTGTAAGACCAGGTGGTAAGATCATGGCCTGAAAAAAAAAGTTCCCTCCCCCTCTGCCTTCTGGTTCTGGTAGGACTGAGAGCAAGCACCCTGTTCCCTGTCCGTCTGGCTGGTCCTCATAAAACACCTGACATGGATTTGGGGGGTCCTAAAGGCCAATGTTGGGAGGATTAGGAGTCCAGAGACTTATGAGCAGATTCCACCCAAAGCCCCCATTGCTAAACCCCTCCTTCCACCAGAGTCTCTTTCTAGGGTCCGCTCCCAGCTTCCCTGTGTCAAAAGCACAGCTCCTGCCCGAGCCAATCGTGAAGAAGAGTGCTCACACAATCGAAAGCAATATCATCCTTTCAGTTCTTTAAATGACTTTGATTCCCCCCCACTACCACGCTTCTCATTGGGGCACCCCCCCAACCTCTTGGGGGTCAGGCGCGGGAAACTGTTCTGAAGCTCCTGAGCAGGAATAACCAGGGGGGGATGGCACTCCCTGTGACTCCCGCGGTTTCCTTGCCAGCTGGGCACGTTGCCCTCTCGCATGGCCCGGGCAGACCCATCGTGGGTTTGGCAAGACAGAGAACAAGTATTTTGGGGGGGTGGGGGAGGGATTGGCTGGATGACCTCTAACGCCCCATGCTGCCCCAACCGACTCCTGCCTCTCTGGGGTTTGGCGGGGGAAGGGCTCTGGACAGAGGAGGTGGGGCTGGCGAGAGCCCCCTCGCTTCTCCAAGGACGTGAGAGCTGCCAGAGGAGGAGTTCCTAGCTGTCCTGTGCTTGGCCCTGGCACCCGGGAGTGGCAAATCACTTTACAAGCCGAGAAGCTTTTCTGATGAAGCTGCAATTTACGTCTGCAATTACAGACTGCCCGACTTACACGCAGGCCTTGGCTGGCTGCCCGGAACGCAGGAACCTCACAGCACCCACCCTATTTGTTGCGAAAGAGAAACAGGGGGGCTGGGGGGGGGGGTGGAACGCATCCTTTCATTGCGCTTGTGTTCCTTGGGGTTGAGGGGGGGGGGTGATGAAGGTTGCCCTGCTGGTGAAGGCCTCTGTTGTGCCTGCGGAGAGGGGCAATCTGGGCACCAACAGAGAAGGTCAGAGCTCGGCAGAAGAGACCACCGGAGAACAGAGAAGCTGGGAAGGGAAACCACCGGGGGAAGAGGCGCGGGGGCTCCTTGCTTGCCCGTCCCACCCAGAGAGGGAGAGCAAGAGGCTCACAATGATCCCAGCGGGCCCCAACAGCCAAGGGCCTCAGAAGAGCCAAGCCAGCCGTCCAGGCCCCCCCCAAACCAGTGTTCCCTCTCAGCTGAGTTAGTGTGAGCCAGCTCACAGTGTTTTAGCCTCCGGCTCACACCTTTTTGTTTTCGCTCAGGAAGGGTGGCTCCAGAGCAAACTGATTTATACAGCAGGCAAATTGCTCGCTCATCACTTTAATGCTGGTAGCTCGCAAAGCAGAATTTTTGCTCACAGGACTCCACAGCTGAGAGGGAGCTTTGCCCCCCACCCAGGGGAAAGAGGGAGGGAGGCCAGCTGCTAACCTGGACTGTGCCCGTAACCAGTGTTCCCTCTAAACTGAGTTAGTGTGAGCTAGCTCACAGTTTTTTAGCCTCCGGTTCACCCATTTTTGTCTCAGCTCAGGAAGGAAGGCTGCAGATCAAACTGATTTATGCAGCAGCCAAATCGCTCACACACAGCTTTAATGCCCGTAGCTCACAAAGGAGAATTCTTGCTCACAAGACTCCGCAGCTTAGAGGGAGCACTGCCCGTAACATGCCAACCCTTGCCCTGGGGCCCACAGCAGGCCCTCCTACCCCTTCTGTGTCAGGTACAGCCCAAGATGGAGTCCCAGCCTCCCAAAGTGCCTCACCGAATCTTCATGAAACTCCAGTCCAACACATTTCGTTTTGTCCTGCCAACAACTGCATAGTGACGTGTTACATCGATGAGCTCTTTGCAGTTGGGTCTGTTAAAAGAAACAAGATATTGAAACCCTAAAAGGGGAAGTTAAAAATCCTCAGGTCAAGAATTCAGTGTTCCCTCTAAGCTGAGTTAATGTGAGCTAACTCACAGTTTTTTAGCCTCTGGCTCACAAATTGTCGTCTTAGCTCAGGAAGGATGGCTCCAGAGCAAACCGATTGATGCAGCAGCCAAATCGCTCGCTCACAGCTTTAATGCCAGCAGCTCACAAATTTTTGCTCACAAGACTCCACAGCTTAGAGGGAACATTGGTCATGATCTTACTGGGCCCGTAGCTGCGGTGGGACTATTTGGTGCTCCGGCACCTTTCTTAAAGGAACAGCCCCACAAGATTTTCTCTCAAAACCTCTTTTAAAAAGACATTTTAAAACAATTTTTTAAAGGTGCATGTTACAGGACGACCTTGTCTGTGGAATGTTTTTCAAAACTGACCAGTCAGTTGGGGTTACCAACTCTGGGCTGGGAAATTACTGGAGATTTGGGGGTGCAACAGAGAGGGGAGAGGCCTTAGTGGGTTATAATGCCATGGGGTCTATCCATATTTGCTTAAGGCGGGGGTGTCAGTAATTGAGACTCTCAGTCTTCAGTCTTCAGCACAAAGAGCTGTCAGATCAGAAGGATCTAGGTTAACAGTTAACAGGAGTCATGTGACTGGGTCAAGTGGTGCTGGACAGGAACATGTATGGGCTTGTTCTCTATCTGTAACAGTAACTGATGCAATCACCATGACTCAGTAACTCACTGATTGGTTGATGCGTAACTACCATACTGTATATATGTGAGAGTGTACAGAGTATCTTTTCTCTTCTCATGATTCAGTTGTCTGGAGAAGCACTTTGTCAGTGGATGTCAGAATATCTTATAGCACTGTAAATAAACTGTAAATACACTCCGCTGGTGTGGTGCAGTTTGGTGTGCTGTGGTCTTGTGGACTCACGTCTCATACTGTGGTGCTGTGCACGTCACACACACACTGAGGGAGGGGATTTTCCTATTCATTGAGAACTTCCGCCCCACCAGAAATTCCACCCCACCTACAGGCCTGAGGGGAACACACCACCTTGCTCTCAAATATGGCTAGCAACAACACCCCCAAGCAAGAATTATTCCAAGAAATTTTAATGGGTTTAGCTAGAGACAATGGGATGGCCAAGCTCTCCCCTCCTAGCAGGGAACAGAGATTTGGAGGAATGAAATGCTACAGCAGAGGTTCCCAAACTTATTTGGCCTACCGCCCCCTTTTCAGAAAAAAAATTACTCAGCGCCCCGTTCTGAGACTCCAAGGGAAGAGCGGGGTAGACATCCCGACTCTTCTCTTCTTCCTCTGGGTCCCAACAAGGGACCCAGGAGACCCTGCAGCACTGCAGCACTTCTCCCAACACGTGCTGCTCCATGGGGACATCCCTGAATATACTGCCAGCCCCAGCAGCCCCTTGTGGGGCTTGTGCACTTTGGGGGCCTGAAGGGAAGGGGCCAAGAGCATCTTCTCGCGGGCCTGTCCCACTGCAAAGAGGAACAGCACTGCCTCCCAGTCCCTCCCCCCCTCCTCCCCGTCTCCCTGCTTGGATCTTGTGAATTCCCATGCAGGGCACAAAGCCGTGGTGGTGGTGGTAGTGGCAGTGGTGGGTGGAGGGACAAAACTGTCTTCCCTTTGGTAATTTGGAAGGAAGTGAGTTGTGGGGAATGGTGTTCCAAATCAGCTCTGGAAAGTGGACTGATGTGGTTTTCCGGCCGGAGGAATGGAGGTCTGACACGCTTTGCAAATGCGCAAGGCGGACAGCGGCTCTTCCTGACAGCTTGGGTGGATTAATCCACCTGACGCAACCTCACACAGGTAGTGTGAGGACCAGCAAGCAATATAATCCAGGTTTGAGCAACCTCGGTGAAGGGAAAGTCTCGGAGGAGACTTTTCTGACACCTTGAGCACTGCAGCCGAAGAGGATTCTTGCGAGTATCTCTAAGGAGCCGAGCTGAGCTGAAAAATTCAGCATAAAACCTCCAATTCCCCTGATTCCTTAACAAAGAAGACAAAGTTTAAACGTTGGGACCACATCTGAAGCGAAGTAACAACAAAAGGTAGGTCATTGGTTGGAAAAACAAAAATACATGCAGAAATGGAAAAAATCTTGAAATGTATATTTAAGAAGTTGCCTGAAATGTTATTGCTAGGACTTAAACTAGAAGAGATAAATGTAAAGAAAAGGACAATAATATGGTATATGATTACAACAGCAAGAATGGTGTATGCACAAAATTGGAAAAATGAAAAAATACCAGAGGTGTGGGAATGGTTGAAAAAACTGTTATATATGGCTGAAATGGATAAATGGACTAGAAAATTGAATAATCTCTACTCAGAGACCTTTCTAGAAGACTGGAAAGATTTGAAAGAATATGTTGAAAAATACTGGGATATGAAAAACTACATTTATACATGGTTATAATAGCATAAAGGAATAGAAATATATTATATGAAGGTTTTAGTTAAAATTAGACAATGAAGCTGTTTTTATTTAGAAATATATAAGAATATAGAAAACAAGAATTGGTGTATAAGTATTTTAAAGATATATAACCGTTACCAGAAATGAAACATAGATATAGTATTACTATTTTGAATAAAATGGAAAATGTGTTATGCTTCAGAGGTGGTGGGAAACCACCAAAACAAGATAAAAATAGAATGTACAAATAGAACAAAATGTTATATAATATGGAAAAAGGGATTTGTATAAGGTAAATGTATTATTTTTGATGTTTTTTTTTGAAAAATAAAAATTTCTTTACAAAAAAAAGAAAGAAAGTGGACTGATGTGACACCATCCCAGATGGCAGGGTTGATGGCCCGCAGGATAATCAGGCCAACTCCCAACGCCCCCACCCCCAGGCCCCTGCAGGAGGCAAGCGGGTGCAGCTCCAGGGTGCAGCTCCGGGTGCAGCTCCGGGTGCAGCTCCAGGCCTGCACGATGCGCAAAATGGCACATGGCTCAGCTGCCTGGAAGATCCAGAGGGGCCCCAGGGCACAGGGCACTTTTTATAGGCAGCCCCACCTGCGCGGACATGACGAGGCACAAATGGAGGAGAGCATCGTGCCCACAGTTATCGGGAAGCATCTCTTTGAAGGTGCGCTCGCCCAGTCTTCTACACCCTGGAACATCAGTAAATCTTCCAGGTGGGTGGCGGCGGCTCCAGCCGTTCGGCTGCCAAGCGCCCCAGATGCCAGCCCTGCGAGGGGGGAGGAGAGAGGCTAATTGGAGGGGGGGATAATAAGTGGAGAAGAGCAGGTCCCACCCCCTCACCCCCACCCCAGCAGGAGGAGCAGAGGAAGACACACACCCCACCCCGCCCCAGGCCTGGAGGAGAATGGGGGGCAGGCAGTTTGCCCCCGGCCACCCCACCCTCTGGGCTGATCCCGTCAGGCCTCCTTGGCTCTGCTGCTGAGCTTGGCTGGCTCGGGTCAGGGCTCAAAAAAAGAGGCTCCTCTGGAGGAACGCCTAATTGCCAAGCTGCCGCTGGCACCACTGGAAGAGGCGCCTCATGCCAAGGGAGGCAGAGATCATGTGCAGGCTGACTGGGTGGGGGCCGCTGTGCCCGAGCAGGAGGAACCCTTCTCCCCTCCTCCCTCCTGCTTCTGCCTCAGCCCTGAGAACTGCCACTGAGTCCAGAAAGCCCTTCCCCCCAGGGAAGGTCACAGGAGCGAGTGACAGCTAGCTGCTCTCCCATTCCCCTCCTGCATTTCCTGTCCAGTCAAGACATGTATTCAGGAAGGAACCCATCAAAGTCCAATCCCAACCAGTTCCTGACAGCTAACCTTGAATGGGGAGCTAATTGGAAAGGCATTCTCTCTTTCAGTAAGGAAGCTAGCAGGCCACGTCTGAGCATTTGTTTCGTCACAGTGGGGTGGCCGCCCTCTGTTTTCAGGTGCCATCTGTTTCCCCAGGTGGATAAAGGAGGAGAGGTTCTCAGCAGATATGTGTCTGACGGGGGCTTTGTCCAACCAGAAAATGTAGCCCATCTTCACACTAAACAGGATCATTTGGATTGGGAGGCCACAAGGATCTCCCCCCCACCCCCGCCCCAATTATTACATGCATTCATGGATTTGGGAGGGCTCTCAGTATTATGAGACCCATTTGCCTTCGTGCACGCTTTGTCACAGGCTTTTCGACAGCTGCCCCGTGCTTGTGAGCCAGTTTCCTGGAAGAGGCCATGGGGACTTCTGTCTTCCTGACTTCTCTGTGAGGCTGTAAGCAGAACTGTTCCAGAGAGTCTGAGCAAAAAGGGACATCTTTCTAGCTATGCATAAGCTGCTTTTTGATTGGTGTTTTTAATATCATAAGAACATAAGAGAAGCCAATGCTGGATCAGGCCAATGGCCCATCCAGTCCAACACTCTGTGTCACACAGTGGCCAAAAATACCAGGTGCCATCAGGAGGTCCAGCAGTGGGGCCAGGACACCAGAAGCCCTCCCACTGTTGCCCCCCCCCCCCACCAGCACGAAGAATACAGAGCATCACTTGCCCCAGACTGAGAGTTCCTATCTATACCTTGTGGCTAATAGCCACTGGTGGACCTCTGCTCCATATCTAATTCCCTTTTGAAGCCGTCCATGCTTGTAGCCACCACCCCCTCCTGTGGCAGTGAATTCCATGTTTTAATCACTCTTTGGATAAAGCACTACTTCCTTTTATCTGTTCTAACTCAACTGCTCTGCAATTTCATGGAGTGCCCACAAGTTCTTGTATTGTGAGAAAGGGAGAAAAGTACTTCTTTCTCTACCTGCTCTATCCCACGCATAATCTTATAAACCTCGATCATATCAACCCTCAGTTGTCATTTCTCCAAGATAAGAGCCCCAAGCACTTCAACCTTTCTTCATAGGGAAAGTGTTTGAACCCTTTTATCATTCTAGTTGCCCTCCTCTGCACTTTTTCCAATGCTATAATATCTTTCTTGAGGTGTGGTGACCAGAACACAGTACTCCAAATGAGGTCGCACCATTGATTTATACAGGGGCATTATGATACTGGCTGATTTGTTTTCAATTCCCTTCTTAATAATCCCCAGCATAGCGTTGGCCTTTTTCATTGCAGTCACACACTGTCTCAACATTTTCAGTGAGTTATCTACTATGACTCCAAGATCTCTCTCTTGGTCAGTCTTCGCCAGTTCGGACTCCATCAATGTGTATTTATAGTTAGGATTTTTGGCTCCAGTGTGCATCACTTTGCACTTGGCCACATTGAACCCCATTTGCCACATTGATACCCACTCGCCCATCCTCGACAGATCCCTTTGGAGTGCCTCACAATCCTCCCTGGTTCTCACCACCCTGAACTTTGTGTCATCAGCAAATTTAGCCACTTCACTGCTTACTCCCAACTCCAAATCATTAATAAACAAGTTAAAAAACATCGGACCCAGTACTGATCCCTGCGGTACCCCACTGCTTACCTTCCTCCGCTGAGAAAATTGCCCATTTATACTCACTCTCTGTTTCCTTTTAATTAGCCAGTTTCTGATCCACAAAAGGACTTGTCCTTTTATCCTGTGATTATTGAGCTTACTTAGGAGCCTTTGATGAAGAACTTTATCAAAAGCTTTCTGGAAGTCAAGGTAAACAACATCTATTGGGTCCCCCTTTCCCACATGTTTGTTCACTGCCTCAAAGAGCACTAACAGGTTAGTGAGACAAGATCTTCCCTTACAGAACCCATGCTGAGTTTTCCTCAAGAGATTTTGTTCATCAATGTGCCCACTAATCCTTTCCTTTATAGCAGCCCAGGAGTTCCTTGCGGGGGGGGGGGGGGTGTCTCCCATCCAAAGACTAACCGGGGCCGACCCTGCTTAGCTTCTGAGATCCGATAAGACTGGCCTAGCCTGGGCCATCCAGGTCAGGGCAAGAGACCAACAGAGGTGGTTGCCATCCCCTGCCTCTGGGGAGCACCTGCAGAGCAACCTTGGCTTTCCTTGGAGGCCTCCTGCCCAAGTACTGACGGACGCTCTCACCCTGTTTCACTTCCAGGCCCTCAGGATCTTGGGCCAAACTGGGCTCTAGTCAGGCTGCTCACAGAGAGAAAGGCAGGGAATAAATTAAGGAAACCAATAAATACAGACCCTGTGCCAACAACAGACACTTTCCTCGGGGGACACTTTCCTCCCTCCCACGTCCCGTGAAAGAGAAAGAAGCTTCTAAATGTAGCCAAGTCTCAGTCAATCACCAAGTTGACAACTGCATGTCAGCCACGCAGAAACTTGAGTGCCTCCCTCCCCCCCAAAAAAGCTGCCAGAAACCCACCAGCGTGGGCAGCTTCTGCCACCAGCAGAGAGTAATGTTTTACGTTTCCGCTCACCCACGGAGCACCCTGTCCTCCTTCCCCTTCTCACTGCCTGAACACACAAATAAATTGCAATCGTTGTTTCCACCCCAAGGCAAAAAAAAAATAAAAAATGGAGACATTCTTCAATTCTATTTCACATCAATTAAAGTACCATGACAACAATTTACACTATGCTCCTTTCACAAAACCTACAAAAGTTAACCAAGCATTTTTTCCAAAATTCCTTATTCTGTCAAACATACCAGTCTTGCTCTTTCGATCCCCAGGAGAGAGGTTTCATATGGCACCGGGGGAGGGGGGGGGGTCAGGACCAGCATTCCCTCTAAGCTGAGTTAGTGTGAGCTAGTTTATAGTTTTTTAGCCTCCACCACACACATTTTTGTCTTAGCTCAGGAAGGAGGGCTCCGGAGCAAACTCATTAATGCAGTAGCCAAATCGCTCACTCACAACTTTAATGCCAGTAGCTCACAAAGTAGAATTTTTGCTCACAAGACTCCACAGCTTAGAGGGAGCATTGGTCAGGACCTTCGCTCCTGCTGATAGATGTCTAACTATTTCCGGACATTATTTCTGCACAAAGCTACCAAAATCTTCAGGAAAAATATCTGAAGAGTCAGTGGGAATTCATACAGCATCCTTCCTCTAAACACAACAGACAACCTTTGGGAGAAAAAGGATGCCTTTGTGGACGGCGACTGCCTGCCCCACCAACCTTAGCCCACTTGCCCTACCAGCACTGGCCAATATTGTCAGGAAACACCCCCACACCCCCACACACACACACTGATCCTCTGTTCAAGGGCTCTCTTAACAGCTCTTATTTATGTATTCATGGTATCGATAGTCTGCCTTTCTCACTTGGACTGAAGGTGGACGAGGACACAAGAGTGGAGTCAAGACGATGAAAAGGAGGGGACAGTCAATGAACGGTGCAATAGGATTAGGTGGTGGAATGAGCTCCCAGATGACATCAGGGCCCGGCGGGATCTTGGACAGTTCCACAGGGCCTGCAAGACGGAGCTCTTCCACCAGGCTTTCTATTAGGGTGCTGCCACCTAATGTTATGGCCCCGGCCCCAATATTAGTACCAGCATAATAGCCAACAGCCTGGCAAGAACCCAGACTACGGTGGCAGTCTGACCATCTGGATGCCGAGAGAATGCTGCCATCAGTTTTTAGCACCACTTAACATTATTGTACTTATTAACATCTATTTTGCTGGCACCTATGATTGTATTATGTTGTGATTTTATCTAAACTTGTGTTTTAACATATCTCGCTGTTTTAATATATATATTTATGTATATATACATTTTGCAAGCTGCCCTGAGCCTGCCCTGGTAGGGAGGGCAGGATATAAATTAAATAAATACATAATAGGTTTGTAGAACCAACCAGAAGTCTGAACACGGAATTGAAGCAAAGCGCAAGTGGTCACATGGCACGTTAAATGATGCAAAATCCTGCCACAGGATCCTAGTTTCAGCAAGCTGTGCCCAGCAGTGTAGAGCACAGTCCCTAAGGATCTGTCCAGGTAACGCTGTGAATCGTTTTGTACAGTGCAGCCCTACTGCCCGAGTAGAAAAGCTCTCCAGCATCATTTCAGTTTTGCATAGTTTGCGGAAAGCCGGGAGAGTGGCAGCCTCCCCGACCTCCTCAGGCAGGGTGTTCTGCCTGGTGGGGGCCACCATGGAGAAGGCACGGGTACAGGCAGTTGCTGGTTTTGCCTGCTTGCTGGTTGGTGCCCACAGAAGGCCCTGGGAAAGGCTTCTACCGACTGGACTCCACAACAGGGCAATGTAATATCTCATCTCAGCTACTTTGGGGATTATTTCCTAAATGTTCTTCCAAAATTAAAAGCCAGTTGTAATGTTTTGGACCACAGCCCCTTGCCATTCTGATTCCTTTTAATGAAAACTTTGAAATGGGCCAGCTCTGTATGTGGCTTTTCGTTACTTATACTGTAAATACAAAATACAAAATACAACATATACCCAGATCAAGGCATCGGGCTTAAATGCAGAGAATCTTCCAGCCACCCCTTGAGAGGTGTCCCCACTGAGGATACGGAGAGACTCAATATGTGCATGTTGGCATCCCATTCCTTCAAGTATGGCTTCGATATGTGGGTTATATCCTCAAAACTAAGTTAAACTTATGGTATTTCAAACAGTACCCCGGCAAGAGTGAAACATCTGTTTATCACCAGAATCAGTCCAGCAAATTATATTCTGAAGCCTGAAGGCAAGAGGGATAAAGAGTCTAATATCCAGGAATCCCAAGTAACGCTTCTTGTCAGGTTTTTGCATCATCCCAGCTGCCACGCTAGAATTTTAGTTTTCACTCACCTAACCCATTAAAAAAACTAAGAAAGTTTTCTGCCATTTCTTTAGAGTGGCTAAATGGCTCAAATCGGCCCTGATCTGGACAGCCTGGGCTAGCTCAATCTCGTCAGGTCTTGGAAGCTCAGCAGGGTCGGCCTTTGTTAGGACCTGTAGTCAGGGGTCATTTCGTAGAAACAGAGGTGCAGGAGCTCATTAGCATAACTCATTTGCATAACTCCTTTACATACGCCTCACCTCCTAACATATTGGAAGTGTGTCAGAAGGCAACGCCCACCCCTCAGGCTCCACTCCACAGGTGAGTGAAACTGACCTCCTCTTCCTCTATTCCCTTCCCCATCCAATACTTTGTGCAATAAAAATAAGCGTAAAGAACACACCCTCATTCTCTTCCTGCTCCCTTGAAACCACCAGGTTTCAAGTAGACTTGAGATACCCAGGACATGTGCACCACCCACCCCTTCCCCTTCCCCTCCCCACAACAAGACACCCTGTGAGATAGGTGGGGCTGAGAGAGGTCTTTTGAGAACTGCTCATGAGAGAACTTGTGACTGGCCCAAGGTCACACCAGCAGCTGCATGTGGAGGAGTGGGGAATCAAACCCGGTTCTCCCAGATTAGAGTCCAACTCCTGACCACTACACCAAACTGATGGGATGGAAGCTGCTGAAGGGTTGGTGAAATTTCTCCAGTACTTATGTGCCATGTGCCCAGATAAAAAATGGTATACTTAGAAAATTTATATGCCACCTTGAGCAAGTCTCTGGAAAAGCAGCACACAGTCATAAAAGGAACAATGATAACATTATCAATATTAAACCAAAACATTAAAAACAATAAAGACCCTAGCAGGGCTTTCCCCGGGGCGCTGCGCCTCTGCACTGCTCGGGGAAGCCGAGGAGGGGGCGGGGCTTGGTCATGTGCCCGCCCCCTGGGCTCCTCACTCCCAGAGCTGCGCTCCTGTGCGCTCCCCCTCCAACGGACCCCTACCTGGATGGGAGACCACCAAGGAAGTCCAGGGTCTCTATGCAGAGGTAGGCAAAGGCAAAACACTTCTGTTTGTCTCTTGTCTTGACCTGACCAGCCCGGGATAGTCTGCTCACATCAGACCTCGGAAGCTAAGCAGGGTTGGCCCTGGTCAGTACTTGGATGGGAGACCACCGAGGAAGGCCAGGGTTGCTACGCAGAGGCAGGCAATTGAACACCACCATTGTATCTCTTGCCTTGGAAACCCTACGGGGTCACCATAAGTCAGCTGTGACTCATTGCTTTTCACCAGTGCTAAATGACTCATAATCGTAACATGGCCTGATGTAAACCACAGCCTTCCTCTGCACATTTTAAATGCAGCTGTCCCTTCCACCCGTGACACTTTCATGCTCAGCCCATGACCACAAGGGTTTGAAGAAGTGGGGAAGGGGCACCAGCCTCTTGACTGCAGCGCTTCAGTCACCCTGGGCTAGATGACTTCCGTAGAACTTTTAACCGTTTCTGCTCTGCTGAGATGTCATCGAACCTTTGAACTAAGGGGAAACTGCACACATGCAGGTCTCTGAAGGCTGGGGTTCAGCTGTGTCCTCTTCCTGCTTTACACCCACATTGGGGGCAGGCCCATAGCTACAGTGGGGCATCTCGGGGCCTGGCCCCGACTTACTACCAAGGGCCCCCCACTTCCCATCCAGCCCAGGCCCCCCTGACTTCCAATTTTTTATTTTATTTGGGGCGCTTCCTTGGGGGGGTGTGGGGTGCCCCACAACATTTAAAGGCTCCCCAAATCCTGGCTACAGGCCTGATTTGGAGGGTTGTGCCTTGGATCAGAAATGCCTCCAAAGAGCTGCAAAGCGTTGGTGCAGCCGGGGGAAATGAATTCAGAAGAACCGTATCCCTGTGCTGTGGCTGGCTTTGGCGGAGTTGCTAATGTCTCAGAACGAGACCTTTGGGGACCTGAGATGCCTCCTGTGCCAAACAATGTGTGGGAGTTGGGAAGACTCCTCGAGCCAAGCAATGCCCACCTTCTTCCAGTAAACCTCACACCAAAAGGAGATGAGTGGCAGAGCTCCTTCATGGTTTTATTTTGCTTGGGCTGGGGGGGGGGGGCTTTTAAACTAGCTCCTGCTCAGATGAACAGTGTCTGTAATTTTTAGTGGGACCTGAGATCTGCTCAGGCAGGCCACAAATGCTGCCAGATCCTCGGGCATCAGCAGCACCCATGTGAGCAGAAACCAGCCTCACATGCCCCGCAAAACTCTTTGCTACAGTGCTTCTCGCTAGCTCCAGCTTCTGGATTCCACACAGCAAGACGGGAAACAAAGGCCAGCACCACGCTCTCCATGTGCCACCAGCCAAGAGGCGACTGCTTTTCAGTTACGGGACCGCACTCTTCCGCCAAGTCCCGCCTCTGGCTCACAGGTCGAAATGCTGCAGAAAGGAAACTACCCAAGGTCCAAAGGGGGGAAGGGTGAAACAAAGAACTGGAGTAGAAGTCGTGGAAGACACACCTCCTGTGCTCAGGGAGTGAAACTATTCCGATTTTCAGAGTGCACACAGACAACAGGGGTGAACTCAAAAGTCAGCATTCAAAATGCAGCCGGAACGCGCTTTCGCACACAGCCATGTTCCAGCTTGGAATCTGAGTTTTTAACGCTGGCTTCGAGAAATGTTTTGCAGATGGCAGCTCAGGAGTCAGACCTCCTGCAACTCAGCAAAGGCCTCGAGGAGGGCAAGTTCTCGGAGGAATCATCACACAACATTTGATTGGTGGGTAGGGTTGCCAAGTCCAGGTTGGAAAATACCTGGGGACTTTGGGGGTGGAGCCAGGAGAAGGTGGGGTTTGGGGAGGGGAGGGGCCTCAGCATGGTACAGTGCCATAGAGTCCACCCTTCAAAGCAGCCATTTTCTCCAGGGGAGCTGATTTCTGTCAGCTGGAGATCAGTTGTAAAAGCGGGAGATCCCCAGGCCCCACCTGGAGGCTGGCAACCCTATTGGTGGGCCAGGCTTCCCCTGGCCCCGGCCCCTTGCTTGGATCGCTGGTAGCTGCCAGGTCAGCCGAGAGCACTCTTGCTCAGCCCCCACGTGTTCAGCCGGGCCTGGCCCCCAGGCTTCCCGGAGGCCTGTTCCTTCTTCCTCGCCTGCATCTCTTCTCCATCTCCCTTTCTGTGTACAAAGGATGCCCCCTGTTGGCCACTGAGTGCCTTTGCTTCGCTTCCACCCCTCCAGCTGTTCCTCTCACTCCCCTCCTTCACTATCCACAGGGGAGCGCCCCCACATTCCGGCTGTCTGTCTATCTGACTGACTTCTTGCCCGCTTGGAAGATGAGCTCTCTATAGAGTGCGCACAGTAGTTTTCCAGGAGAGAGCCACAACTTTTCAACATGTGCTCAGCACATCACACCAAACAGACACCCGCTTTCTGTGAGACAAGGATTCTCAGTCCGCAGGGCTTTGCCTGATCAGCAGCAAACCCACCCGGCAAGTGGCCCAGGGTGGGTGGGCCATGACAGCTGCCAGGAAAAGTCCCAGTGTGCCCATGGGCTGGCGGCACCCCCCAGCAGGGCTACCCGAGCCCCAAGGGAGGGGTGGCCCTTGCCTTGCAAGGGGCAAATGCAGTCCACCACTGTTCGGAGCCCATGGCTCTCAGCCTTCATGGGGCCCTGAAGGACATGCCCGGCCTCACCCCGCACTGCATGAAAAGCATGGGCCAGCCCTGCATGCCACCAGGAAGGCCCCCCCTGCCCAAGCTGGACATGGCACAGGGCTGGCTGGGCTCTTCCTCACTCTCTTGGGGGTGGGGGTAAGGCAGGCGGGGGCAGAGCCCTTTCCCAGGACACTTTCCCCCTCCTAGTCCATCCCTGGGATTGACCCTGCAGCAACGAACTGATTTGGCTCAGAGCAATTACAAAGGAGCCTTGTAGCACACTCAAGGCAAACAAAATTTATTGCAGCATCAGCTTCCACGGGTCACAGCTCACCTCTTCAGGTACAGAGTGCATCCACCAGGTCCGGGTAAGGGCCCAGCAGAGAATGTTGAATAGAGTGCAATTGTGCACATGGAAAACGCTTGGTTTTTGCAATCTGAACCATTTTGCAATTTTCAGCACTCCAATTTAAGATGCAGAAGGGGGGTAGGTAAAAAATACCCTGAGCTAATCGATATGAACTATTAACTTATTCAAGTCCACAGGTTGTTATTTATGAAAGTTGTGGTGTTTGTGGCTTTCAGGGATAGCTGAGGAAACCCTTAAACACAACCGTTAAATGTTGCAAGCAAACCCACGTTTGGGTTGCAAAAATAAGTTCTGTTTCCTTTCCTGTACGAGCGCTCTTGAAAACTGCCCATGCAACAGCATTCTTTGGTGCCGCACATCACCGACTCAACAAGAGAGCCAAAAGAAGTAAAATGGAGCTGGTTCCGCTACCAAAGCCCCCCGCCCCCCCGGCCGCCTGGAGTGCCTCTGTGGAAATCCAAATACCTCCATTCCCACTCAAACACCAATTAAGCTCAGAGTTATCACAGAGATGATGATGAGGGCAACAGGGATCAAAGCACGAATGCTGGGAAAGGGAGAGACTACAGCAAGAAAATTGAACAAAATTTCAAAGCTATTAAAAGGTAATAACGCGTCTAATGAAGAGAGGCCATTCGACCGACATCAAAGGCTCGGCAAGCGCAAGGAAGCCGCAGCAAGGAAGAGGCACAGCTAGGGCTGCCAGCCTCCAGGTGGGGACTGGAGACCTCCTGGAATGACAACAGATCTCCAGACTACAGAAATCACTTCTTTATTTACTTGTCTAAAACCTTTATTCCACTTCTCCTGGAGAAAACGGCTGCTTTGGAAGGCGGACTGCCCGGCCTGATGTCCCACCGAGGCCCCTCCCCTCCCTGAACCTCACTCTCCCAGGCTCCAGTTTGGAGGAGCCAATCTGGTGTAGTGGTTAGGAGCGCGGACTCTAATCTGGGAGTACCGGGTTTGATTCCCCACTCCTCCACTTGCACCTGCTGGATGACCTTGGGCAAGCCATAGTTCTGTTGGAGCTGTTCTTGAAAAAAAGAGCAGTTTCTGTCAGAGCTCTCTCAGCTTCACCTACCTCGCAGGGTGTCTGTTGTGGGGAGGGGAGGGGAGGGGAGGGGAGGGGACAAGCAATTGTAATCCGCTCTGAGACTCCTTTTGGTAGTGGAGGGTGGGGGTATAAATCCAATCTCTTCTTCTTCTCCCCCCCCCCACAAATCTCCAGCTATTTCTGAACCCAGAGTTGGCAACCCAACTTACAGCTCCCCCCCCACACACACACACACAACAAAGCACCACACCACCAAGTTCAGCACCTATGCGACCTTTGCCAAGAGGCCAAAGAAGAATCTCAGTGAAACGTGAGCAAGATGGAAAACCACTCTGCCTGCAGGTTCTACCAGGCTGGCCTGCTGCTCTTTCAAACCCAGTTCACCAAGCGGCGCCCCTCACGCCCAGCCCACCTCCCTCCTCTTTCAGAGCCAGTGTGGTGTAGTGGTTAATAGCGGTGGACTCTGATTTGGAGGGCTGAGTTTGATTCCCCACATGCAGCCAGCTGGGTGACCTTGGGTCAGTCACAAGTTCTCTCAGAGCTCTCTCAGCCCCACCTACCTCACAGGGTGTCTGTTGTGGGGAGGGGAAGGGAAGGCAATTGTAAGCCGCTCTGAGACTCCTTTGGGTAGTGAAAAGCAGGGTATAAAAACCAACTCTTCTTCTTCCTCTCCCACTACCAGGGTAGAAACACTGAACTGACGAACGCCAGAGCCATTTCTTTATGCATCATGGAGTTTGGCACGCTCATTAATAGGGTTGCCAGCTCCAGGCTGGAAA
This sequence comes from Lepidodactylus listeri, assembly GCA_029233225.1. Classification (NCBI taxonomy): domain Eukaryota; kingdom Metazoa; phylum Chordata; class Lepidosauria; order Squamata; family Gekkonidae; genus Lepidodactylus; species Lepidodactylus listeri. The sequence continues at coordinate 2,669,034 of JARCFY010000021.1, read as the reverse complement.
ATTCCTGGAGATTTATGGGTGGAACCTAGGAGAGCAGAGCGACAATCCCATGGGGCCCGCCCTCCAAAGCAGCCATTTTCTCCAGAGGAACTGATCTCTCTTGTCTGGAGATGGGCAATAATTCCAGAAGATATCCAGGCCCCACCTCATCGGCTGGCAGCTGTACTTAGTCACAAGTCATCTGGTGCCATTTGTCCTGCGGGATTTTTTCAAGGTTGGGGTCCCTCGTCCCTCTTTATCTCTAGTTTGGGCAGTCTAGCTGCAGGGAGCAGGCCCCCCCACACACACACAGTGAATGAGAACAATTTAGCAGGGCCTGAAAAAGGGCACGTTACTCGGGTGATCAGGGAAGAGGAACCACTACCCAAAAGGCCCTGTTTGCAGCAGCTGGAGGGCTCATGTCAGAAGGGGAAAAACTGAACCAGAGAGGAAGGCTTCAGAAGATGACCGAAGGACTCAGGTAGGGTCATGGAGGAGTAGGAGGCTTGAGTCCCAAACTGCTCAGTGGTTTGAAATGGGCCGGGAAGCAGGGCAACCAGTTTTGCTCTTTCAGTACAGGAGCCCCTGGACTTTTTGAGGCTACAGGCACTGCTGGAATTTGACCAAAAGGCAAGAGCCAACCCTGCAGAATGTCTCATTCTGTTCTTCAACATTTCAGGCAAAAGCTCAGCTTAACAGGATACCTTTTTTATTTTTTTGGTCTTTTCATATGTGCATGTGTGCATGTGTGTGTGTGTGTGTGTGCACCTGGAAGTCATGGCAACCTCTGATGACTGACCCCTACTGGAGGCCTGGAGGATATTCAGAGAGGTGGCTGAATAAAGCCTGCCCCGCCTCCTGTATTCCTTGGAGGTCTCTGTTCCAAGTACTTGCCAGGGTCCGCCCTACTTAGCTTCCAAGATCTGTCGAGATCGGGCTTGCCAGGGCTATCCAGGTCAGGGCGGGATGCCTTTTTAAATGAAAAGAGTAAAAAGATTTTCTTGCATGGGCATGCCTTATTCGCACTACACAGGGAAGTTCCCGGTGCTGTGGTGACAGCTGCCGCCAGAATAACTAAAAAATCTACACGGCTGATGAGAAATCCCGCTGAGAAAAAGTCCCAGTGTGCTTACTGAAAATGCACTGCAGGCACTAGAGAAGGTGCCAGCAGGTGCTGTGGTGCCCCAAGCTTCAGGGGGACACACCACTGTTCAAAAATAATTTGACTTCTTAATCCTCATTTAGCACGGCTGACCAACAGGTTCCTGCAGTCTTGTCTGGGTTAAGCTTCAGTTTATCAGCCCACACCCGGCCACCAAAACATCCATCTGAGCCAGCCAAAGGTTTATTGTGTTATGCTGCCAGCCACCCTGAGCTCCAATCTAGGGGAGGGGTGGGATACAAATCTAATAAAACAAAAATAAATACTGGAGTTGTGGGTTTGTGGTCTGCCCAGGGATTTCACAAGATCAGTGTTCCAAGGGGCTCACCCCCCATGCTTCCTTTTCTCCCCTCCCCTCCCCTCCCGACCACTTGGGAGGCAAGAGTCTCTTTGCAAACCCATTTCTGAATATCTTGCTGGTGTTTCATCTGTTGCTGAAGCAAACACAGGCCCAGAACAGCTCCTAAATTGGGGGGGCGGGGAGCACACACTACTATTGTTTCCAGAGTACGTTGTGGGAATGTGTCCTCTCCCAAGTGAAATCTCTTTAATCAGTGAATAGTGAACAGGAACAGCTCTAACCAGGTATCTAGTCCATCCAGGAGCCCTGCTGGGTACCACCTCCCCCCCCCCCCCCCCAAAGCGCAGAAACTCAGAGGCTGAACTGAGAAGTATCAAAGAAGCAACTGGAATTCCAGGGCCATCTGGAATGCTTCAAGTGGGTGGCTGTGTTATTCTGCGGTAGAACAAAATTCAAAGATGAACACAATTTCCCAGGGAATAGGCTTTTGTAAGTCAAAGTTCACTTCATCAGATGCAAATCAGCCAGAAAGTTCCACCAGCCCTTCTTATCCAGGGCAGAAAGTATTTGTCTGGCATCTGAAAACACCTGCAGCAAACCCCCATTGGCTCTCAGGATCTACCAGTTCAGCCTTGCACTCTTTGAGTTGGAGGAGAAATGGGGTGTGTGCATTTGGGATTCTTCCAGTTTGGTGTAGTGGTTAGGAGCGCAGACACTAATCTGGGAGAACCGGGTTTGATTCCCCACTCCTCCACCTGGTGGTGTGACCTTGGGCCAGTCAGAAGTTCTCTCAGAGCTGTTCTCTCATGGGCAGTCCTCAAAAGAGCTCTCTCAGCCCCACCTACCTCACAGGGTGTCTGTTGTGGGGAGGGAAAGGTAAAGAAGATGGCAAGCTACTCTGAGATTCCTTCGGGTAGGGTGGGGTATAAATCCAATCTTTTCTCTCTTGGTAGGGTGTGCCACCAGCAAAAGGAATTCCTTTCAACCTGGCCCCTCTTAGAAGCCAGCAAATTGGTGCATGCGTGTCAGAAATGGAGCTATGTGGGTTTCTGCCTCCTCTGCTCGCTGGGTCTCTCAGTCAATCTAGGCTCCCTCTGAGTCACAAAGCAACTCAGCCCATGGTGCTGAAATGTGGGGAAGGCTTCCTCCAAGCAGTCTTTAGTAGACCACGCCCTCAAAAGATCCTAGGTGAAATAACCCTTTAATAACTCAGCATAAATCCCAGAAAATACAGACACTTGAGAACAATCTAGCCGCAAGCAGAAATAAGGCAGGAGGAGGAAAAGATAAATTGCTAGCTAATCCTCTACTTAAGAGCCTCTGCATTCCCCTTCCCGAGAATGGGTCCAAGACGGAGGCTCTCAGAACAGCCTGATGGGGCCTGCCCTTGGTATCAGAGACTTGACATGGAACCCCAAGCCAGGCTCACCTACCAATGAATTTTCCCGTCATCTGGGAGTTCCCTCTAAGCCAACCAGAATTCAGAGGTGCCGGCTCAAAGTTCCCTCTAAGCCTCTTGGCCAATCCCTGCAAAGCCCGGACTAGAGAACATTAGATAGAAACCCAGTAAGTAATCTGCCAAGGCACTTTGATGGCCTAGCTAGATGGCAGAAATTGAATCTGGGATTCAGTTTCCTTTCCCAGCTCAATCCATCACTCTAAACCTTGTTCCTTCCTTCCTGAGATGTAACTGCCCCATGCCCATGGGGGGGGGGGGGGTGCGTGTGTGTGCGTGTGTGTGTGCGTGCGTGTGTGTGTAGCCCGGGAGATCCATGATATGGTCTTCCATCCAAATCCTCAGCAAGGCCCACCCTGCTTAGCTTCCCGGATCTTATGAGACCAGGCTAGCCGGGGCCATTCAGGCCAAGGCAAGAGACAACGAGAGGTGGTTTGTCACGGCCTGCCTCTGAGTGGCAGCCCTGGAGGACCTCCCTGGCGGGTCTCCCATCCAAGGACTGGCCAGGGCCCGCCCTGCTTCGCTTCCTGGGTCTGATGAGAGCAAGCTAGCCGGGGCCATTTCGGTCAGGACCACAGATCAGCGGGTGTTATTCTAGAGCCACATTCATCCTTTTGTAGCCGCTCCTTCTGGAGTGAGCACCCCCAATTACCTGAACACAGCAGGCTCCGGAAGTCCTTGGGCTGACCTTCGGAAACGGCCCCCATCGCTTTGCTGAAGGGGGGGACAGGCAACAGACTCCCACCTGCTATCGCTTAACTTCTCAGCAAATACAAGTTCACTCTTTGCTTCGAAAACAGCAATTGAGAGGTCTTTCCCGAAGCGGGGGAGGGCCTCCTGCAGCAGCCTGGCCTCCCGGAACTACAGCTGGCCAAAGTCAGAAGGGCCAAGGTCTGGTGGGGGGGGGTTTCCTGCTCTCACCCCCCAACACTTGCAGCCAGGCCGGGTCTCTGCCGTAAGGCTCCCGACAGGACGTCCCAAGAGGCTTCCTCTAAGAGAAGCCTTAACGCTACCCCCCCCCCCCAAAAAACCCTTCATTCCCTCCCTCCCCCCCCCCAGCATAAAGTGGGACATGCTCAGCAATAGCACAGAAGATAAAACCTTTTATTGATATGTAATGCAGGGAAGAGAGAATAAAAATATGCAAAATGTCTTCCCACGTAAGAAAAGTTACAGTGACCATGGTGTTAGTACGAAGATATCAAAACCACCAGATATCAAAGTGCTGGTCGGAGGAGGAGGAGGAAGAGGAAGGTGCCTCTCTGCAAGCCAGTCCCACGCTGGACTTCCCTCAGGACGAGGCAGCGAGCAGCAGCCAGAGCTGGAAGGGTTCCCTGGAAACCTGCTGAACTCCTGACGCCTTTCTTGCTCTCCCCGGCTCAGCCCAGTTTCCAGGCAGGCAGGTTCTGAGGTCAGGTTTTGGCTTGCGGTCGCCATCCAGCTCATGTTGGCCCTGGGGGCCCCTCGGTCACTTGCAAGTCCAGAAACCGGCCATGAAGGCAGAGTGGCCCCTGAGGGAATAACTCGCTTCACAGTGAGGTTCTCAGCCTGCTTGCAGGCCCTTTGGCATATCCAGCAAGCCTCGCGCCTTGCGGTGAAAGGCACGACAGGTAAGATCCAGGATACCCTCTTCAGTACCAATCTGTGAAAATGCGCACCACCCCCCCCCCCCCCCCCGGGCCAGAATGGCCTCTGAGCAGAACAGACTTTTTTGGCCTGGTGGTGGCTTGCAGCACTGCACACTCGACTCTCTCAGGGCACTGAAATGAGGAAGCTGGCATTTCTAAAGCAGTCCCCTTTCAATACTCCCAGTTTAAGAATTTTGGCTTTTCCAGAAATCCAGGATTCAGTGTTAGTCTTTGGAATTATTGTAAGCATACTTCGAAGAGAAAAAGTAGCCATGGCCCTGCGGTGTTTCTCACACAACACAAGACAGTGAGCCCGCTCTCTCCTTCCTACAGATGCATTTCCCTGCATAAATAAAACCCAGCATCATGTATTATAATACATAATTTACAAAATATAGTATTCAAAAGCGGGAAAGAACATCGCGAGGCGCTGCTGCTGATCAAACGGCCACTGCGTCTGGCTCCTGCAAAGGCCTCCAGAGGGACACTCAGAGCCACGAGGCCCATTTGTTTTGGCATACAGAAATATCTAAGAGCACCATCTCCACCCGACGCTCTCTCCTGCACAAGCGGTGCACAAGAAGGCAACTCCGTGAGACCAGCACAGGAGAGGGTCCCACTGGGATTGTGCCGCATGTGCCGGAGGAGGCACTAGAGCAGGGTCCGGGAGGTAGCAGAAAGCCCACAAGGCGGAACGGGGGACAGAGTCACTGGTAGCTTCCGCTACTAGCGGTTATTTCCCCTCAAAAGGCAGCCTCTTCCCTGACACTAAGTTTTGCTAAGCCACACACATCTGAGCAGCTGGCAAGCTCCTCTCCATAGCCGCTCCACGGCCGGGGGGGGGGGGGCAGCATATCACAAAAGCCCCGGGCTTCTAGTGCCAGGCCTGTGTGCCGTCTGTGACAGCAAAGATGTCCTGGAAAAGGTGTTCGGAGGCCGTTCCAACGCTTGCGTTCATACTTCAGTCAAAGCCCCCCCCCCCCCCCCCCCGGGGGCCACATTCAGAGAATTCTCTCACACAATGTTGGGCTGCTGCGGCTTGAGAGACGGGAACGGCTTTTCATCTGCAATCATTCCAGGCCGGCTATTTATGAAACATATCATCAGAAGAAGCCGTGGGGGGGGGGGGATACCTCTTGCAAGAAAACATCCAGCAGCCAAGGTGTTTCGTGGAGCTCTTTCGCGGAGAGAGGACTAAAAAGGCACTGCTCCTTAGAGTTACTTTCGAAGATGCAACTTGGCCAGCCAAGCCGCAAGACAGGCCGCATGCTGCTCCGATGGCTTCCCGCTTGCCGTCACGGCAGCTACAATCACACTTGACACAGACACGCAACTGTCGTCTTAAACAAAAAATCCATTCCGAAAACCGGGAGCCCAGAATTTTGGCTACGGTGACTTTGGTTCAGGACTCCTGTGCTTGTTCAGACTCTGCACTTCTCGGCAAGGGGAAGCTGAATTCGTTGAGGCACAGGAAGAAGAAGAGGAGTCTCACTGGAGCTTTTTGCAGTCAATCAGACATTCAGAACTTGGCTTGGGTCATCATTTTGACTACCAGAAAATAAAAGCCACGAACTCCTGCCTTCCAAACAGGCAAATCAGAAAGCTTTGTCAGATGACAATAGCCCTTTTTGCGTCGTTCAAACAAATAGTGCCCCCCCCCCACGCTCTTGACAGAAGTGGGAGAGAAGGAGTGCTTTCCACAATTGTAGCCAGAAAAGCCTAAGAAAGAAAGAAGCCCTGAAAGGTTAGTATATTTTACAGCTGCCTCTGGAGACTTAACAGAAGCAGCGACCCCCATTAGCAGACCAGCCCTTGCCGCATGCGCAGGATCTGAAGTAAGGCTGCCTGGACATCTTCATCCATGTGACCCTGCAGAATTAAGAGAGACACGCGGTACAACTGGGAATTTCACACTCTCAGTTACCTCCATGCTCGTGTTCAGAGACAGTCCAACTAAAGAGGACCCATTCAATATGGCTTTTGCTTACAGACCCCAGGGGGCAAATCGCAGCCCGACATAAGAACAGAACAGAGGCCATGTTGGATCACGCCAGTGGCCCATCCAGTCCAACACTCTGTGTCACACAATGGCCAAACCCCAGTGGGGCCAGAACTCCAGAAGCCCTCCCACTGTGCCCCCCACAAGCACCAAGATGACAGAGCATCACTTGCCCCAGACAAGAGTGTTCCATCTATACCCTGCGACAAATAGCCACTGATAGACCTCTGCTCCATATGTTTCTCCCATCTCCACTTAAAGCGGTCTATGCTTGTGGCCGCCACCAACTCCTGTGGCAGTGAACTCCGGGTTAATCACTCTTTGGGTGAAGAACTACTTCCTTCTATCTGTTCTAACCCGACTGGTCAGTAATTTCATGGAGTGCCCACGAATTCTTGTATTGTGAGAAAAAGAGAAAAGTACCTCTTTCTCCATCTGCTCTATCCCATGCATAATCTTATAAACCTCGATCATGTCACCGCTCAGCCATCGTTTCTCCAAGCCAAAGAGCCCTGAGCTCCTTAACCTTTCTTCATAGGGAAGGTGTTCCATCCCCTTAATCATTCTAGTTGCCCTTTTCTGCACTTTTTCCAATGCTATATTTTTTTTAAGGTGTGGTGACCAGAACTGCACGCGGTATTTCAAATGAGGTTGCACCATCGATTTATACAGGGGAATTATGATACTGGCTGATTTGTTTTCAATTCCCTTCCTAATAACCCCCAGCATAGCGTTGGCCTTTTTTTAATGCAGTTGCACACTGAGTTGACATCTTCAGTGAGTTATCTACCATGACTCCAAGCTCTCTCTCCTGGTCAGTTACAGTCAGTTTGGCTATTTGTACTTAGGAATTCTGGTTCCAATGTGCATCACCTTGCACTTGCCCACACTTAATGTCAGGATCCTATGATCCTAACAGGGTTTTCATTGTGCTTTCTGTAACTTGCTATCGCTTAGCTAAAAGTGTAACCATTGCTATCTCCTTCAAGCTGTCTCCTGTTTCACCCCAACCGTTTATTGCTCTGAGTTATATTGCTCTTTGAAGGTCTGGTCAGTGTAACCATTTCATCCGGGAGAGTGGCAACCCCGCATACTTGCACGTCACCGAAGAACAAATGGCCTTTCCTCCCATGCATTCCCTCCTCCTCCATCCCCGGAGAGACAGAACTGTCTTATCGCTATGTGAAGACCTTGAAAGGCTGCAGCAACTACTTTGTTATGTATATGCCTAGCACATCTGGGGCGCCCAGTTCAGGAGGGGAATTTTTATGACTTTCACACTTCACCTTTCCTGTGGGAAATAAAATGGCTAAGATCTTTTAACCGTGCTTTTCTACCTTTTTTGTGATTGGTCGAATGTCGGGGTTCAAACTGTACTGGAGGGTATATTAACTCTGACTGTTTTGTATGTGGCATCTCTAACAAACATTCGAGAACCTGTCATGCAGTATTAAGAAATAAAGAACTCTGTTTCATCAACAAAGGTCTGATCTTTTGCTGCTAAGTGCAGAAGCCTCACACTTAACCCCATTTGCCCACTCGCCCACCCTCGACAGATCTCTCTGGAGTGCCTCACGGTCCTCCCTGGTTCTCACCACCCTGAACAACTTAAGTGTCATCTGCAAACTTTGCCACCACATTACTTACTCCCCACTCCAAATCAATGAACAAATTAAAAAGCACTGAACCTAGTATCGAGCCCTGTGGTACCCCACTGTTTACCACCTTCCGCTGTGAAAACTGCCCATTTATACTCACTCTCTGCTTTTTTTAATTAACCAGTTTTTAGCCCACCAAAGGACTTGTCCTTTTATCCCATGACTACTGAACTTACTTAGGAGCCTTTGACGAGGAACTTTATCAAAAGCTTTCTGGAGGTCAAGGTAAACCACTACTGGGTCACCCGTGTCCATGTTTGCTCACCCCTCAAAGAGCTCTAAAAGGTTAGTAAGACGAGATCTTCCCTTATAGAACCCATACTGATTCTTCCCTGATAGCCCTGTCCCCCCCCCCCCAATCCATTTTATAGAAGCTTTTCATCTGTCTCCCATGAGACAGATGGTTAAAGAGCTCAGGGCTCTTTGGCTTGGAGAAACGACAGCTGAGGGGTGACATGATCGAGGTTTACAAGATTATGCATGGGACAGAGCAGGCAGAGAAAGAGGTACTTTTCTCTTTTTCTCACAATACAAGAACTCGTGGGCACTCATCTTCAGACTGCTTAAATATTTGTTGAGATCAGCTCACTGCAGCCTTAGATTGCAAACTGACAATCTCCAAAATTCAGGTGAGTCCAGGTTTAAGACCAACAAAGTTTTATTCAAGGTATAAGCTTTCGTGTACACGCATACTTCATCAGATACAATGAGATGGAAATTACCAGTGCATACATAACTTTACTGCTCACACCCTGTCTATATGTACGGACTGGTAATTTCCATTTCATTGTATCTGAAGAAGTGCATGTGTACATGAAAGCTTACACCCAGAATAAAACATTGTTGGTGTTAAAGATGCCACTGGACTCAAATTTTGTTCTGCTCTCCAAAATGGTTAAATAACTCCAGGGCCACTAAGAACCACTGAGTGGGAAAGTGGCCACATCTGGGTCTCGGACCAGAACAACTGCCCACCCCGGCTTAGGTCCCCCCCTCCCTGGGGCTACACAGGCTGCCCACACAAGGCTCTTTCCTTGGAGACCTCCAGGAAGCCCCATCAGAGTGAGACAGAGGTGGAAGACCACACTCAGCAAGCCAGCTGCCGTGCCCCTTGTGATAAGGCCAGGGATGGTGAAGAACAAGAACACCTACCTGAACAGCACTAAGAAGGTGAGTCCGGTATATTGAGATGACCTCCTGGTGCTGTCTCTCAGCATCCTACGAGAGAGGAATGCCAGTCATTTCCCATGGCCCAATGATTCACAGGGTGCCCCGGCTTCGGAGAGGAGCGAGATGTCACGGAGGAGGGCACGGACACCGGCTCCCCACCCCCACCCTGTCACAGCCCCCCCTGCAAGGCCCGCAGGCTCCCAAGGTTTCAGCAGGCCTGGCCTCCCATACGCACTCGCACAAAGCCCAACAAGGACCAGAAAACGGGTGCTCCGTGCGGGTACCGCTCCCCCTGTTTCCTCAGGACTCAAAAAGAGACGTCACGTTCACCCTGGGGGCCCCCCTTCTGGCCCTGCTTCAGCCACTGCCAACCCCTGCCGGCCACTTGGGTACCTACAGCCAGCTGCTGCTGCAGGGTCTTCACTTGGCTCTGGAGCGCTTCTGCCTGCTGTGGCTGCCTCTTGGCCGGAAGGACACTGCTGTAGGTCAGCTGAGAAAGGCCGTTGAGGGCCTGCTTCAGGCGCTCCACATCGTTGAGGAGTTCTGTTATCTAGAAGGAAAATGTTCCAAGAGTGAGCCCCATTTGATTCTTAGTGTTATAACAAAAAACTACAGTAATCAATTAGAATAAAGGGAGCCAGTTTGGTGTAGTGGTTAGGAGCGCGGACTCTACTCTGGGAGAACCGGGTTTGATTCCCCACTCCTCCACTTGCACCTGGCTGGATGACCTTGGGCAAGCCATAGCTCTGTACCAGCTGTTCTCTCAAGGACAGCTTGGGAAAGAGCTCTCTGAGCCCCACCCACCTCACAGGGTGTCTGTTGTGGGGAGGGGAAGGGAAAAGGAGTTTGTAAGCCGCTCTGAGACTCCCTTAGGTAGTGAAGGACGGGGTATAAATCCAATCTCTTCTTCTTCTTCTAAAGAAAATAAGCCAAAAGATTGGATTGGATGTGACCATTCTAATGGCTTCTTTCTGCTACACGAGGAGCCTCTCTCTCTTCAGACTCAGACGAATGAACATAGATTCGTAGATGACGCCCATATGAATAAAACCCACCTTCCCACAGGCTAGCCCAGGACAACCCGCTTCAGTAAGTGAGGCCACACTCAGACCAGGTTGACAGCCCAGCTCAGCTGCTTCACACACAGAAGACATCCTGGCTTGTTCTGCTATCCAGACACAGCTCAGAGAAAGCCACGTTTGTTTCTTCCCCATGAGCTGGGATTCAGCCACCCGCCCCCATTGGTGGGAAAGAAATAAGACTTCAGTGTATTCCGTGGAAGACTCTCATCTACAAGAGTGCTCCTTAAATGCCCCAGGAGCACAGTTTGGGATCCTAAGCAGAGCTCTGTAAGCCATCAAAAGTCCCAGAACTGGTTTCCCAGATTACTGATAAAAAGGACACGTCCCAAGAACATGGAAGCAGTTAGCAGTTAGTGACTGATGCCAACAGCCAGCATCCTCTAGTGCGTGAACATCCTGAGTTTTTGTGTTAGTGCTGTTTCACTGCAAGCACTATATCCCCTGGTCTGCTTTTCTGGAGACTCATGCCATCACAGCAGAAAGAGGCGAAAGCGTTGCTTCCTGCTCTCAGCCTTGCTAGGCCTGTAGGGCTGCGTATTTGGCCAAAACTCTTGGCACTTAACCTAGCAACACCCACGAAAGAGCTCTTTCTGGTTTCTCTGACGCCACGCAAGAAGGTCCCAAAGCTCCAATCCATGTTCCAAATTTGGATGGGAGCCAGAATGGCCCAGAACCAACAGCACTGCAATACCAAACATGAGCATTTTGCAAAAACCAGGAGCACACCTTCTACCGTCACAGGTGGCGTTCAGGACACATGTGATTAGCCGAGTCAGGAAGTGGCTGCCTACGTGGCCCTAGCCAAGCCTTCCCCCTCCCCACACAAGGGACAGTAGCTTCAACAGTAGCCAAGAAGGCAGCTCTGACGGGGCTGACCCTGTGCTGGAAACGACAGCTGATGCTCATTAGGCAAGCCAGGGTATTCTTCCAGGCAAGAAAAAGCAGCATCCACCTGCTTTAGGGAAGTGGGTTCTGCGCCTGGAAGGGAGGTGTCTGCTTGAATTCATTCGCTAGTCCTGCCTCCTAGGTTACAGGGGAGAGCTGCAGGGGGAGGGGGGAGCCCTCTGCCCACACACCAACCCCCCCCCCCAGCCTCGCCCCTTCTCCTTTAGCCCCCCCCCCCAACCTTGCTTGCTGGGGCTCAGCTCGCACAGCCCCCTTCCCCTTGCCCCGCCCCCCCCCCCCAGCTGAGGGTCCCACCCCAGCCACTCACCTTGTTGTCTTTGGCCTCCACCTGCTTTGCCGACTCCTGGATCCTCTCCTGCAGCTCCGCGATGGTGCTCAGAGACTTGTCACACCGCTCCTTCTGGTCCTGGATCTCCTGCTCGATGCTGAAGCTCCGGGTCTGCAGCTCCTCCTCCACCTGGGGGGGCAGCTCCCCCGCCTGGGCTTGCGTGGCCTCTTCCCGCATGGCCCCCAGCTTCTCCGTCAGCTCTGTCACTTCCCCGGCCAGGCTCTGCACCTGGGCTTCCAGGCTGGTTCTCGCTGTCTCGTGTTCGGAGCGCTCCACCGCTTCTCGCCCTTCCAGTTCCTTCAGGGCCTGCTTTGTGCTTTGGGTTTCGGACTGCAGCCGGGAGACTTCCTCACCCCTCCGCTGGCTCTCCTCTTCTTTCTCCCTCAGGGTGGCTTTGGCAGCCCCCACCTCCCTCTCCAGCGCCTCCTTGACCTGGGTGTGCTCGGCCAAAGGCACCGACGTGGCACTCAGGTGGGCCAGCTCCTGCTGCAGCTCCTGGTTCTTCTGAAGCTCTTGCTGCCAGCTAGCCGCCTTGCCACTCAGCTCTCGTTTGAGGTCCTCGATGGTGTCGCCAAGCACCTGCTTCAAGGCTTCCACCTGCTTGACGGGGACATACTGGCCCTGGAGGCAGCTCTGGGCGTTGGTGGCCTCCAGACGCTGCCTGGCGCTTTCCTCCTGGAGCCGCTCCTTTTCGCCCTCGATTTCCGCAAATTTCTGCTGGAGCTCCTGCAGCTGTTTGTTCAGGTCCTCCATCTTGCCCGTGAACGCCCTCTCCATCTCATGCGACTTTTCGGCCAGGATGTAGTTCTGCTGCAAGTCGTTTTGGATCGACTGGATCCCGGCCTGGAGCTTCTCATTCTCCTGGTGGCACTTCTTGGCCTCCTCCTGTCGTTCTCGGCACTGCTGCTCCCGCTCCTGCAGCTGACCCTGCAGCTCTGTGATGGTGGCCGCAAAGGCCCGCTCCTTGTCTTCAAAACTGGCCAGGGGGGCATACTTGGACTTGATGCACTCCTGGATCGTGTCCAGCTCCTTCTTCTGGGCTTCGATCTCCGCATGCAGCTGTGACACTTCTTCTTGCTTGGCCTGGTACTTCCCCAGCAGTTCGGAGTTGCTTTGCTGGAGCTCCTGAAGGCTCCTGTTCAGAGCGGAAACCTGACTCTCATGATCCTTCTTGTTCAGACGTTCCCCTTCAATCTGGTCCTGCAGACCTCTCAGCTTCTTCTTTAACGCCACGTTCTCCTCATTCCTTTTCACAAATTCCTGCTTAACGCCTTCCATTTTCTCTTTCAGATCCAGCAGCTCCTGGCCTGTCTTTTCCAGCATGCTGTTCAGTGCCTGCTTGGTCTCCTCGTGAGCTGAAACGGGAACGTACTGCTCCTCCATCGCCTTCTGAAGAGAGGCGTTTTCAGTGAGGAGCTGTTGGGCCTGGGCTCTCTCCTCTTTGAACACCTGGCCAAGCTTGGCCAGCTGCTCCCGCAGGCCAGCGATGGTGGCGTTCAAGGCTCCCATCTCCTCCTGGTGCTTCTCCAGAGGGAAGTGAGTGGCCTGGAGCTGATTCAGGTTCTCCCTGAGGGAGGCCTTTTCCGCCAGCAGCTTCTCCACCTCTGCTTTGTACCCACGGCACTTTTCGGTGGCTTCCGTGAGCATCCCATTCAGCTCCTCCAGGGTCTTCTTGTTCGCTTTCTTCAGTTCTTCGGTGACTTTCAAAGGCACGTACTGGCTTTCCATCTCCCCGCGCAGCGTGTCCACCTGCCCTTTCAGTAGGCCACTCTCGGCCTTTGCTCGCTCCACCTCCTTCCGCAGGGCCTGGTTTTGCAGCCCCAGGTCCGCCCGCACCCTCTCCAGCTCCTGGGTCCGCTGTTCGTACCGGCTCTTCAGTTGCCCGTGCTCCTCCGGCCTCACAGACTGGGCCAGCTGCCCTTCCTGCCTCTCGAGCTCTGCCCTGAGCCGCTGAGTCTCTTCCCGCAGCTTCTTGCACTCTTCCTCCACCCCTGCCAACTTCTGGGCCCTCTCGTCGACTTCACCGGACAGTGAACTTTTCATCTTCTCAAACTTTGCCGCCGACTCCTTCAGCTGGCCCTCGGCCTCCGAGAGCCTCCTCTCCTTCCTCTCACGCTCCCCCCGCAACATGCCGAATTCCTTCTGCAGCCGCTTGTTCTCTTCCACCAGCCGCCCTTCGTCCCTCCGGAACTCTTCGACCAGAAGCTCGTTCTGCTTCAGCTGGTTCCGCAGCTTGCCCACTTCCGCCGAGGCCCCCTCATACTTGGCCTTCAGCTCCTGCAGCTGCCCCTTCAGCTCTTCCGCCACCTTGCTACTGCCCGCGGCTGCTTCGCTCGTCAGGTGATCCTTCAGGGCCAAGAAGTGCGTCTGCATCTGCTTGACCTTCCCTTCCGAGTCAAACATCCTCTTCTGGACGTCCTTCAAGGCATCTTCCAGCTGCTTGATCTGCCGGTCAGACTCCTGCTTGGTCCTCTCACACTCGGACGCCAGGGCCCGGCACTCCGCCGTCTTGTGGGACAGCTCAAGCTGCAGCTTGCCCATCTCCCCCTTGGCGGTCTCGTAACAGCTCCGCAGGTTGCTCAGCTCTCGCTTCAGGGCTTCGGCCTCCGAGGCCAAAGGGTGACTCAGGCTTGAGAGCTCCAAAGGCCTCACCATGGACCGGCTCTACAGGTTAGTTGGCAGCAGGGCAGATCCGTGCGGGGGGGCAAAAGTAAAGAAATAACATTTCAGTTGATTTTTCATACAGCAGTTCCTACCAACCTTCTGCCTTTTAAAAACAGATTATGTAAAATATAAGAGTTTCCACAGCTCAGGGAAAGAGCTTGTACTCAAAACACAGACAACAGTTCCAGTTCAGTCCCCAGTGTTCCCAGTTTAGAACAACGGGTCTTGGAAAACAGAGCTTGTGGAAACCCTGGCCTGAGACCCTGGCGACTCACTGAACGCTGGCACAAACAGCACAGCCACCTCAGGCATTCTGAAGTGTAAAAAAGGACTAGATGATCCAGAAGGAGCTTTCTAAAGGCCTTTCCTCCACACCGAGCCTTTTTTAGAAAAACAAATGCATACCATGTTAACTTGAACAGGCCCTGAACAGTCCGGGACCAACATACCTACACAGCCACCTCTCCTGGTACACCCACAGAAGAGCACTGTGCTCAGGGGGAGAAAAACCTCCTGGCCCAAAAGACATCCAGCTTTCCTCGAGCAGACCCAGGGCCTTTTTGGCCCTGGTACCGGCCTGGTAGAATCCTCTGCCTAACGACCTCCGTGCCTGGTGGGACTCTGTGCAGTTCCGCAGGGCCCATATGACAAGAGATGTTCCGCCAGGCCCATGATTGAGGGAGACAACGGTTTGTCATCTAGTCTGGCCTCCTCCCCTCTCCCTTGTGGGGAAAGGGCATAAATTGGTATTTAAATGCATTCTGAATTAGTCTGCAATGTGTTATTGTTTTTAACTGTTTCAACTTGGTTATAATTAATATGTGTATTTATTGAATTGTTGTTCACCGCCCTGAGCCATGTAAAGGGGAGGGCGGTCTACAAGTCATATCAACAAACAAACATCTAAGCTGCACTGTTTCAGCCACAGCCCAAATTATTTGCCAGCTCTGGCAGGGCTACATGCTGCTTGTATACATCCGTTCTCTTTTGTGCCTCCACCCCTCGCCCCTGGTGGAACAGCATGCTTGAGAGGTGGTGAGGAAGGCTCCCACACTTCTGGCATTTTGCAAACTATGTAAAACCAAAACTGTAAAGAAGGACATTTTTACAAAGGGACAATGGCAGTAATATAACAGAACAGGTCAGGAAAGCCACTACATTTGGTATCTATTATCTGTATTATGCTGCTTTTAACTGCATTGTGTTTGAGCACAGTAATTGTTTGCGTTGCTTGACGTCTCGCGTCTGATACTCTTCTGCCTTGTTTCTAAGTTTCGGTAATCCTCGTCCCATTGATCTGTCTACTGGGCATCTCAGGCTATTTGACTGCAGGGGACTACACTGTCTGGGTCTCAGTGTGAAAACAGGGCTATAAAGTAAATAAGACAAATCTCCTTCCAGGAAAGAACAGTATTTTGATGTTCAGCCCACAGGCTCCGTCATCGGCCCACATTTTCCCAAGCCAATTTTTGTTCAGAACACATCTGTGTTACTGCAGAGACGCTGGACATGGGGACGGTGCTGTAGCGTCTGACAATTCCACACTGCCCTCCACATCATAAGCAACAAGGGAACAGGGAAACTGTGCCTGGAACCTCAAGAGGGCGACAAGAGAGCACAAAATGATCCAGCCCTGCAAAGCCAGGAAGCAATGCTGCGTAGATGCTCAAGTGGGTATCTTGTCAAAGCGGAGGCCTGAGCCACCTGAACGGATTACCTGCTGTTCTGCAGAATATCCTGGGCCCTGCTTGAGAAGAGCCTCTTCTTTTCCTTCAGAAAAACAAAATGAACATTTTCAAGTTAAGACAGCGAATAAATACTAAGAAGAAGTTTAGGTAGAACACATTTAGAGCACAGTGGCACCTTTAAGTTTTCCATTCAGTTAAAAAAACTGCAGCTTAACCCATACTAACCAGTGCTTTAAAAGGGGGGGGGGGTTTACTGCTGTGACTAGGGTTGCTAACCTCCAGGTGGACAACAAACACACGGGAAACACGGCAGGGTTGAGGGTTGAGTAAACATGGGAAAACACCATGTTCAAACAAAACACACAGTTTTGATATGCTGCTGTAACTTCATATATTCAATTAAATCATATACATAAAGGAAAGATGTGGACTTTCCTACAAAACATATATTGTTCTTTATGTCATTGTTATCTGTGTACTAGAATTAATAGGGTGTGCTAGGGTCTTTACTGTATATGATTTAATTGAAATATGAAGTTATAGCAGCATATCAGAACTGTGTGCTTTGTTTGAACAGGGTGTTTTTCCATATTTACTCAACCTCCAGGTGGGGCAATCAGAGACCCCAGTCCTAAGCTCCCCATCCTCACGAGGCTTGCCTGAGGGCCCTCAGACCAGCCACACTCACTTGGCCGAGCCCACCTCCCTGGTAGTTGTGAAGATTCAATGGGGGGAGCATGGAATCAGGCAAGTCCCCCCGACCTCCTTGAAGGAAGAGCGGGGCCGAAGACTGAGTCCACGCTATCAATTCAGTGCCCAGGGTGAAGGCCCCAGAGCTCAGGGAGAGCCCGGGAAATGTGCTAATAACAGGAAGGAAGTGAACAAATGAAGGAACTTGGGAAGATGGAGAATCACAAGCCTCGGCGGAAGGAAGGGAGAATTTCAGGTGTTGGCCAACTGGCCAAATCTTTCGTCAACCGACTAGAGGGATCAGTATACAGAATGAGCAAATATATTCAGAGCGTGCACACACAAGCGCTGCATCCAGATCTTTGTTCAAAGAGTTCCCGGGTCAAACCACACTCTCTCTTGGATTAGACTGCCTACAGAACAGGACTGTAAACTGTCGGGGTGCCAGCAAGGGCAGCCAGCTAGCTTTGGTGGTGGTGGGTTTTTTGTTTTTGTTTTGGCTAAGCTACACCCAGGCCATTTTGCACCACCTAGATGCAGTTCTATCTAGATACAACGCAACTTAATCTCCTTGTTAACCCTGCAAAACCAGTCTTCCAGCAGCCACAAGAAACTTCAGCCACAAGAAACAAGTTCAGCCAACTGATAGGTCTCCAAAATGGGGAAGGAGAATGCAGATGAATAGCTGCAGGAGGGCAAACAAGTGTAAGAGCAGCCCGTTGGGTTGGACCAGTGGTCCGTCCAGTCCAGTCCCCTAGTCCACACAGGGGACAAACCTGTCGCCTGGGGGAGCCAACAGGTAGGGCACAGAGGCTGAGGCCTTCCCTGATGCTGACTCCTGGCACTGGCATGCAGAGGGTTACAGGAACATAAAGGAACTCAGGCAACAGGGCAAAGGCAGGCCTGCCTTGCAGAAGGTCCCAGGTTCTATTCACGGGATCCCTGGTTGAACATTCTCTGGCAGCAAGAGCATCTCTCGACCAGGGTTCCCTCTAAGCTGAGTTAGTGTGAGCCAGCTCAGTTTTTTAGTTTCCGGCTCACCCATTTTCGTCTCAGCTCAGGAAGGATGGCTCCAGAGCAAACTAATTTATGCGGCAGCCCAATTGCTCACGCACAACTTTAATGCCAGTAGCTCACAAAGTAGATTTTTTGCTCACAAGACCCCACAGCTGAGAGGGAGCATTGCTCTCTGCAGAAGACCACAGAGAGCTAGTGCCACTTAAAAGATACTACTGAGCTAAACGGTCCAGTTTTTTGGGCGGGGGGTGATTTGCATTAACGTGTTCAGTACACACTGGACCATCAAAGGAGCACCAGAGGGCATTCACACTGACCGGGCCTCCCATCTTTTGCAGTTAACAGTGGTAATGGGTTGGGAGTGCTGGGGATTAATCTGACTGTGAAGAGCTCCAAGAGGACCTCCACAAACTGGGTGAGAGGGTGACAACGTGGCAAATGAAGTTCAGTGTTGGTAGGAGTCAGGTGAGGCACAGTGGGACAAAAAAATCCCAGCTTTCAAGTCTAGACTGACAGGGTCTGAACTCACTGAGACTGAGAGGGGAAAAGATCTTGGGGCTGTAGTGGAGAGCTCAATGGAAGTGTCAGCCCTGTCTGTGCTGCAGCGGTGAAAAAGGCAAACTCGGTGTCAGGGATTATTAGGAAAGGGACTGAGAAGAAAATGGCCGATATTGTAACACCCCTGAGGAACCACTGTTTGCAGAAGTGATTGTCAGCTTTAATGGGGCAACGCTCATTGTGTAGCAGGGAGGGTGGAATCCACATCAATGGGAGACATCTGTCTCGAGAGTATACTGTTTGCCGAAGGGTTTATACAATGCTCATTGTGTAGCAGGGAGGGGGGAGAAGCATGGACTTTGGCCTGGCTAGCATCCCAGTCTCAGATCTTCCCTACACCCCTGCATAGATCTATGGTGTGACCTCATCTGGTCTCCGTATCTAAAAAGGACATTGCAGAGCTGGGGAAAGAACAGAGGAAGGCGACCAAGATGATTCGGGGGTTGGAGCACCTTCTCCTCTGTGGCTGATGCTGATTTGTGAATCTGGTTGTGAACCATAATAATAATTTTTTAAACTTTAAACAGAGTGATTAAAATTTGCCCAGCAAGGCAGAATATAAATTGAAATAAATAAAGAAATAAATAAAACATGTAGAATTCGCTGCCAGAGGATGTCGCGATGGCCACAGGAACAGACAACTTTAAAACGAGACTAGATAGATTCATGGAGGATCAGTCTATCAGTGGCTACTAGCCATGGTGATTGAGGGGAACCTCCACATTCAGAGGCACTAATCCTCTGAATCCCTGGAGCCAGGAGGCAACATCAGGGGAAGGCCTCGGCCTCTCTGCCCTGTTGTTGGCCCTCCAGAGGAACTGGTTGAGGCCACTGTGTGAGACAGGAGGCTGGACTAGATGGACCCTCACTGGTCTGATCCAGCAGGGCTCTTCTGAGGTTCTTATCAGGGGAAGGCCTCAGCCTCTCTGCCCTGTTGTTGGCCCTCCACAGGAACTGGTTGAGGCCACTGTGTGAGACAGGAGGCTGGACTAGGTGGACCCTCACTGGTCTGATCCAGCAGGCCTCTTCTGAGGTTCTGATCAGGTGAAGGCCTTGGCTTCTATGCCCTGTGGTTGGCTCCCCAGAGGAACTGGCTGGCCACTGTGTGAGACGGGATGCTGGACTAGATGGACCCTCAATGGTCTGATCCAGCAGGGCTCTTCTGAGGTTCTTCTCAGGGGAAGGCCTCGGCCTCTCTGCCCTGTTGTTGGCCCTCCCGAGGAACTGGCTGGCCCCTTGTGTGAGACAGGAGGCTGGACGAGGTGGACCCTCACTGGTCTGACCCAGCAGGGCTCTTCTGAGGTTCTTATCAGGGGAAGGCCTCAGCCTCTCTGCCCTGTTGTTGGCCCTCCACAGGAACTGGTTGAGGCCACTGTGTGAGACAGGAGGCTGGACTAGGTGGACCCTCACTGGTCTGATCCAGCAGGCCTCTTCTGAGGTTCTGATCAGGTGAAGGCCTTGGCTTCTATGCCCTGTGGTTGGCTCCCCAGAGGAACTGGCTGGCCATTGTGTGAGACGGGATGCTGGACTAGATGGACCCTCAATGGTCTGATCCAGCAGGGCTCTTCTGAGGTTCTTCTCAGGGGAAGGCCTCGGCCTCTCTGCCCTGTTGTTGGCCCTCCCGAGGAACTGGCTGGCCCCTTGTGTGAGACAGGAGGCTGGACGAGGTGGACCCTCACTGGTCTGACCCAGCAGGGCTCTTCTGAGGTTCTTCTCAGGGGAAGGCCTCAGCCTCTCTGCCCTGTTGTTGGCCCTCCACAGGAACTGGTTGAGGCCACTGTGTGAGATAGGAGGCTGGACTAGGTGGACCCTCACTGGTCTGATCCAGCAGGCCTCTTCTGAGGTTCTGATCAGGTGAAGGCCTTGGCTTCTATGCCCTGTGGTTGGCTCCCCAGAGGAACTGGCTGGCCACTGTGTGAGACAGGAGGCTGGACTAGAGGGACCCTCACTGGTCTGACCCAGCAGGGCTCTTCTTACATTATTATGTTCTTAATCTATTTACCCCAGTGCAACAGCTAGATTTGAATCCAGCAGCATCTTCAAAACCAGCAGGATTTTGGGGGTAGGAGCCTTCCAGAGTCAGAGCTCCCTCTGCCTGACTAAAGTCTCCCTGGGTTTCTGCGGAGCTGCTGGACTCAAGATCTTGCTCTTCCCCTGAAGACCAAGCCAGCTGCCCTCTGACATCATCCAAGCATGGAGCTGTGACTTTTAACTAACAACTGAACCAAGCCAAACAGTCCACCCGGAAGAGGGCTGTTCCAGGTATCCAAGAAGTTACTCACTGTTGCCAAAGCCACTCCCAGGCACCGCGTGGTCACTCTGGAATAAGAACAAATGCGTTAAGACAGAGGTGTTCAGACAGGGAAGAGGATCAGCTGGTCGCAAAGGCTTTCAGAACGGATTCCAAAGTGGCAAATTTCATTTACATTCCATGAAGACAACAATCCACGGAGAACACCCTCCAGCATGAAGCGAAGTGGAAAGGAAGGGAAGTGGGACTTGTTTCCACCAGACCCAGGGGAGAAGGGATTCCACTCAGCCCCCCTGCTGCCGTCTCCCGCCCACTCACTGGTTGAGTCCAGCCCAGCAGCACATCAGAGACCAACAGGAGCATTCACAGCTCACGCCCTGGAGGTCTCGTGGCCACCATCTTTCGCCTGCTGACTGTTGGAGAGGGGCTGTGCCGAGAGCGGCTGCCTCCTTCCCCACGAAAGGAACACACCTCGTAAAACCTCAGCTTCGACTTCAGAGCTTCAAGAGCTCGCAAGCTTTCTTCCTGTTGCTTCTCCTTTGCTGCCAGGAGCCTTCCGAGTTCGTCCTTCTGAAAACAGCACGAGAACGCCACGTGAGACACCCCGGGGAACGTTCAATCCCCCACCCCCACCGGCCATGCAAACACCTTTAAACTGGAGTTCTGGGTGTTATGCACCAGAATTGGCCCCCGAAGAAAGGGGATTGAAGATCCGGGAAAATCCAGTCGCCCGAGGAGGGGGCAGAAGTTCTCCCCCAGCTTCAGATCTCACAACAAACTCGTTTGGGATGGAAATGAGAAAGTGGAGTCTGCTCCTTACCTCACTTTCAAGATCATCAGCAACCATTTGTTCCTGCAGGAGAAAACACACACAGACACACGGTCCCAAATCGGATGAGGCTGTTTCCAAGGGATTCCTGCACCTGACAAAGGGAGGCTGCATCTGCTCCCTTGTCTCCTAGTCATTGCTGGGAAAGAGGTCACCCCAACACCCGCCCACCGGCAGCCAACGTCTTCTTCAGGCAGGGCTCCCTGCCCGGTGTGACAACTGACTCCTGGAGGCTTCCTGTGTGGTCTCTGGGGGTGAGAACAGCAGCAGCAACAATTCACTGCTAACACAGCCCAGGGCTGCAAGGCGGAGGGGGCGGAAAATCCAAGGGAACACGCAGGTCTTCTGACAGCGCCAACACCACAAAGAGGTGCCACTGAGACACGCAGAGACAGACTTTTACGTTTTCCACCGCCAGAAAAGCCCTCCCACTCAGAATCGCACAGAGATGACGGAGGTACAGCACTTCCTGTACAAAGATGGTGGAGGTACAGTGTCCTCTCTAAGCTGAGTCAGCGTGAGCTAGCTCACAGTTTTTTAGCCTCCGGCTGACACATTTTTGACTTAGCGCAGGAAGGATGGCTCCAGAGCAAACTAAATGTATGCAGCAACCAAATCGCTCACTCACAACTTTAATGCCAGGAGCTCACAAAGTAGAATTTTTGCTCACAAGACTCTCCCCAGCTTAGAGGACGCATTCCTCCCGTCCCATTTCCACGTCCCCCTTTAGCTATATTAGAGGTGGCCTCCAAACTGAACGGAGTCATTCCTAGGAGGGTTTCCAGGTGCCAGGCCACGGGCAAGGCCCACCTCCAGAAGGGCAACTATGGCACACACCCCCCCACAAACCCAGACGGCACCGCCTGTCCTCGATGGCAGCCAAGTTGGGGCCTCCTGTGCAGTTGGGGGCACCCCTGAACGACGCACGGGGTCACCCCTGGCTGGCTGCTTGGTCACCAACGGGGCTTTACCTCGTTCAGCTGCAGCTGCAGCCCGCTGATTCTCTCCAGAAGGATCCGGTGCTCCTGCTGGATCTCTCTCATCCTGCCCTTCAAGTCCTCGTTCTCCCTTTCCACTTCCTTCAGACAAGGAGGGACATCTTAGAGCCTGGACCACTGATCTAGCCCAGCCTCCAGGCGCCCTCGAGGTGCAAGCAGAGCCAGAGGAACCGACTCCTCGCCTGGCAGCCGCCACCACCAGCAGGGACCCTTCTGAATGAAACCCAGCCCTCAGCCTAGCTGTGCCTGGCTTCCCTTGGCCGGACACTTAGCAGCTGTCAGCACTTGGGGGCCTGCTGATAATCCCGAGCCTGTCAGCAGCCGGAAAGCCCACTCTTCAGCACCTCCGAGTCTGGCCCTTTTGCACAGCGCCATGAAATCAAGAGCCGCTTCGCCAACGCACTGTGTATGGACCTGCAGATGGGCTTGGATAATAAGCCAAGTGCTGAACCGTGCAGCCCAATCCACTCGTTATGCTTCAGGAGGGAACAGGCCAGGCTACTCAGGACCCGCATGGGAGCAGGTGCCCCTCCCCAGCCAACCCCCGACAGAATGAGAGGCGGGACCCAGGGCAGGCTTCCCTTGCGTCTTCTTGCGCACGTCACCCACAGGACTCCGGTGGGGAAAGTCCCGCTGGCAGCTCCAGAGGTTGCCCAGGTGGGGGGGGGGGGCAGTGAAGGCCCCTCATCTCAGGGAGCAGAGCTTTTGGGAACCTCTCCTGAGGGGGGGAGGGGGGGAAGGGAGACTGCGCGAGCGCTGCACAAAGACCCCGCACCTTCTCCCCTCACCTGCATGTTCCGGTGTTCCCTCTGATACGGCTTGAAGGCGGCTTCCTCTGGGGTGCTGGGCAGACTCCATTTGGGCAGCATGTTGGTCATCTACAATGTTAAGGAACAAAAGCGCTCCCTGAAGCATGTTCTTCCCCAGCAAAAGAATAATGTCACTGTTTGCTGCCTCATCAGGAAAAGCAAAAGACCTTCAATTGCCACGTTCATAATTAGGCAGCGGGAGAAAATACCTGGACGAGACAAGACCCACCCAGGCAAGGAGGCGGAGGGGCACTCGGGAACACCTCAGACCTGGTGGATTCACTGGACTAGGCACTGCCAGAGAACCACGAGAAACATAGCAGAGTGCACAAAGGCTTCAACGCAGCAAAGCTTGCGGCTTGGTGTGGCAACAGACTTACAGAGTCACACGGAGTCAGCAGTCAGTCTAAAAACTCATAAGTATTTATTAACGGAAATACATGCTTGAGAGTGCAGGTAAGAGATAGATATAGATTACCTATTCTAGCTAGCTGGATGGTGTTGGATGCTGGATGCATGTCCAGCCTCCATCTTCTTGCGTGCAAGACAGCGGGGAGAGAGAGAGTGAGGGGGAAATGGAAGCAGAGGAAATTGCCCCTAAAAGTAGCATTCTACTTCAAAGGAAAGTATCAGATAGGAGGAAGGAAAGGATGCTCTGTGTGTCCTGACCCCTCTATCTGTCTAAACTCTCTGGTGCCATCTTCTCAGGTCTGAGACAGGAGACAGCGCCAAGTCCTCCACTTCTAACAAGAAGTGGGGATGCTGACGGCCGATGCTGCTTGCTTTTGAGGAAGGCCACAATGCCGATGTGGGGATACATGGGACAACCTTACAGTGATTTATCTCTTTTCTCCATGGTCGGGGACAGAGGGTGGTGCTTGGGGAAAAGAGCCTCGCCGTGTACCTCTTTGATATGCGGCGTCCCACAAGGGGTGATTCTTTTCCCCATGTTATTTAACATCTATATGCGCCCCCTTGCTATCTGTTAATGGACTGACGGATTCCGCCCCAGATATTTTGGCCAGGGCATTAGAGGCTGTGGCTGGGTGGTTAAACAGAGTTGGCTGAAACTAAATCCATCAAAGACAGAGGTCCTGTGCCTGGGATTGGGGGGGGGGGGTGTTCCAGCTCCCAGCTCTTGATGGGGCGTTGTTAACACCAGCGCCAACAGTGAAGAGTCTGGGTGTGACGCTGGATGCCTCGTTATCTATGGAGGCCCAAGACACAAACGTTGCCAGACTGGCATTCTTCCATCTTTGTCAGATCAGGCAACTGGCTCCCCACCTCCCTCCCCCTGACCCAGCCCCGGCGAACCATGTGACGGTCACCTCCATGCTGGACTACTGCAACTCACTCTATGCAGGGCTACCCTTGAGTTTGATTTGGAAACTTCAGCTGGTCCAGAACTCGGCAGCACACGTTCTTACAGGAACACCATTAAGAGTGCGTACACATCCGGCGCTCTACCAGCTTCATTGGTTTCCAGCTGAATATCCGGTCAAGTTCAAGGTTTTGGCCTTTAAAAGCCCTCTGTGGTCTGGGACCAACATACCTTCAGGAACATCTCTCCCAGAATGTCCCCAGAAGAGCACTGCACTCGATGGATCAAGATCTGCTGGTGGTCCCTGGCCCCAAAGATGTCCACCTTGCCTCAACCAAAGCCAGAGCCAGCCTGGTGGAACACTCTCCCTGCGGAGATCCAGGCCCTGCGGGGACTTCTGCAGGGCCTGCAAAATGGAGATGTTCCACCAGGCCTATGGTTGAGTCAGCGGAGATCTAATTATTTTGGCCTACCCTCCCTCCCTGCCTTGCTTTGCGTTGCTCGTTCTATGCAAACGATGCTTCAGCACCAATCACCATCCACCAGCATGCATGTGGGGAGCTGATGCGGGAGGGACTGGAAGATGCCATCCAGCGTTATTACTGCTGTTTGTTGATATTACTGAGGACACGGTTATTTACTGAGGTTCTTTTATTGTTGTTCAGTGACTGCATGGGTTTTGAAGTTGGACTGCCTATCTGTTGCTCTTGCAACCCACACTGAGACTGCTTGCAGGGGAGGGAGCGCTAAAAACCAGATAGATTAGATAGACAGACAGACAGAAGGTAGATAGGCAGACAGACAGACAGATAAGATTAGAGAGACAGACAGATAACCGCCTCTGCTGAAAGGAGGGTAGGAAAGGAGGGCAGGCCTTTCCGGGAGGGCGGGAGCTCAGCCTAAAGCCCCAGGAAGCAGGGGCCCCTTTGCTCACGAACTTTCCCAAATCCAACATAAAACGCAGAACCTTTACCTTTAACACAGGCGGCCCTTTCTTTAGAACTTCATAACTTGCTAAAAAGAAAAAACACATAATTTGTTTATCACCCAAGTTCTGGATTGTTAGCTCATTCTGGAGCAAGCTGAAAAGATGTTTGTCAGTTCGCACTATCAATGCTTTGCGTACAGCATCACATGCAAATCTAGGCTTAAGGGAGAAGGAAACACATAGAGAAGGAAAACTAGTCATGAATCCCTAAAGAGCACCTGCTAAAAGAACAATTCTCTTTCAGTTTAGACCCGCGCTGCCAAGGATTCCTCTCCCCCCACAGCAGAACAGACAGGGCCCAGAGTACGGCAGGCTGGGGGGGGGGGGGCTTCAAACTGACCATCCCCTCCAAAGCATCCCCTCCCCCCACCTGTCTAGTCTCCTGCTGTAGCTGTAAGAAGCGAAGTTAAGTTTCCCCCTTTGCTGCTTCCGCCCCAAGTAAAAGGAAGGGCAACATACTCTTGCTGGACTCCTCAAAGGCAGCTTTTATTAGCTGCAAAATGTCGACGCTGTCACCAATCCTCGCGTAGTAAGAACAGTCGTGGCCGAGGGCATCCACCGACGAGATATCTGCACCGTTCTTGAGCAGAACTTCCACGGCATCCTTGCAGCCGTATTCACAGCCCAACATCAGAGCGGTCCTGAAGGCAGAAAGAGCAAAGACATGTCGGCTGTAATCAGCTTCACATTGGGTTGCTACGGGAAAACCCACTTGACCCGGAGAGAGCTCTGAGCACGCACTACGTGGTGGAGGCATTACCGGTTCTGCTTGTCTCTCGCATTGACATCGGCACCTCTGTCCAGCAGGAGCTGGCATATGATTGGACGGCACATCTGAGTGGCCAGCACCAGCGGCGTCCTCCCATCCTAGGGGGAAGAGGAGAAAAGGATGAAGGAAGGAGTGCAAGGGGCTTGGCCAAAGCAGGAGGACTCTGAAGCAGCAGCACAGCCAGAACTTACTCCGTCCCTGGCATTCACCGAGGCTCCGTGATCACACAGCAGCTGGATGCTGGAGGGACAGTCAGACATGGCTGAGGGAAACGAAGGAACAGGGTCAGCAAAGGGGGGCCCTTCACTACCGGCAGGCTAATTGCTGGAGGCTGAGTCTCAGCCGTAGTCCTAAGAGAATCTGCTCTGCTTCAAGGCAACATGGATCTGTCCCATTAATGCTTTGCCTGCTCTGGCAGAGGAGGTTTCTCAGCACTAGCCTCCTGGGGCCAGAGGGAAAGGGGCACCATTAACAGAACAGAGCCAAAGGATCCAAGACCAGTATTCTTTTAACCTAGTGCTGAATACGCGGCATTTCAGTTTCCCTGCTTGGGAAATGACACCCAGCATCTTCATACCAGCCTTGCAGAGGAGTCTGCAGGAGCCGTGAGCCCCGCACAAGAAGTTAGCTGCTCACTGAACCTCCAAGACCGCACCCTTATATATTTGTTCAGCATTCAGCATGCTCGTGACCTGAGAGAAGCAGCCCTCTTTCTGTCTGAACACCTGACAGAGATTCCAACCTGCCACAGGCAGCCGGGCAAGCGACTGTTGACAAGGCTGTTGACAAGGGTGCCTCAATGCCAGGGGGGCCTGTGCAGGGCACTGAGGGGCAACAAAGGCACAACGGAGAAGCATCCTTACCTGCATCGTGCAGAGCAGTTCGGCCCTGGAGGTCCGCATTTTCTGTCGGGCAGTTGTACTGTCGGAACAGCCAAAGGCATTGCATCAATAGGGCTGCCCTGTGCAAAATGGCTTCACAAATTTCCTTGGATAACTGATTAGGGAGGGGTGCCCATACTGGTGTGCAAAGCTTATTCTAAGTCAGATCCTGTTTATTCTAAGTAGGATCCTACAGGACCGTCTCCTCCGGTATGCGCTCTTCAGATAACAGCTTGTTGGTGACCCCTGGCCCTAGGGATGACCGGCTGTCCTCGGCCAGGGGCAGGGCCTTTTCAGTCCTGGCCCCAGCCTGGTGGAACTCTGCCACATGACATCAGATATTTGGGATATTATGTAATTCTACAGGGCCTGTAAGGCAGAGATGTTCCACCAGGCTTTTGGTTGAGGGCAGCCACGGTTTCCTTCTTCGCCAGCACCCTTCCTCCCCCCCCCCCCCTTTTGTACTGAGTTCCCTTTTCCCCTCCCCAGAAAATTGGCTGGTAGTCTAGAACTGGGATAAAAAACATGATAGGATGCCATCTTGGACCTTTTATTCTGAACTTAAATTTTTATTAAGCTGTATACTGAATGTTCATGTTTTGTATATTTTATGGCATTATGCCCCCTTGTACATCGCCCAGAGCCAGGTGTAACCTGGATTAGGGTGATTAATAAATCAAATGATGATGATGTCATTTCCATACCACTTAATGTATCATGTTAGTAATTATGCTGCGCTTCAGTTCTTGCTGGTTACTGAATGTCCCATTTTTTTGTGATTGTACCGACTCCCCGTGTAATACACCTCGAATCCTTGTGAGAAAAGCAGCTATAAAGAACACCAATAAATAAGTAATTAAATATTTAATGATCCCAGCATTTCGATCCACAAGCGCAGTTTGTCTCCCTTGCACAAGTATCTCATGAGGCATTTAAGCACCATTCTGTTCCCATATATTGAATGTGGTTTTCAGCTACACAAATCAAGCCAGACTCTCTCAAATGGGGACAGCAGCTACCCTGCTGGTTTGGTACTCAAGCACGTGATGCTACTCGAGCCCTGACACGGAATGCTTTGCACCAGCAGAAACACCCCAGCAATCTCGACTCTCCCTCACGAAAGAGCCCTGGGCTTGCTTCTCGAATGCCCCTGGCCCCTTCTTCAGTGGAGGTGTTCAGACAGAAGGCAAAGGCACCACCGTGCTTTTCTGCTTTTGCTCTTATTTGGTTTTGTTGGATTTACAGCTTGGCTTTACTGGAGCACAGTCTGGGCTGAGTTGCTACTCTGTGCCTGTGCGGTGCAGTGGGGGCTAGAGCATCTGCCTGCTGGATGAGGCTGGTGGAACCAGGTTCAAATCCTCACAATGCCACGGAAGCTCTCTGGGTCCCCTTGGGCCAGTTCTACATTCTCAACGCAACCTCTCTCACGGGACTTTTTGGGAAGGATAAAACACAGGAGAGGAGAATGACAGGAGTCGCTCTGCCCCCCCCCCCCCAAACTAGGGACAAAGGCAGGATACAAACGAAGTACGCAAATGAACCACTGTACAGACGAAGTACGCAAAAGCCACTGCTTAAAATCCGTGGTTGAATCTACTAAATACGTTTCTGCTCTGTGGCCATTTTAAAAAGGTTCCATGTGCTGCTTTACTTTTACTGACCCTTTCCTCACTCGACCATCAGGGCACCAGAAGCAAGGGTTTTCCCGAGCATGACACTCACAAGCTTAATGGGAATCAATTGAACCGTCCCACATTCAGTACCTGGAGCAGTTTCTGCAGGCAGAGAGCATGCCCGTACTTCGCAGCCAGGTGCAGTGCGCTCCTTCCTAGAGAGGACAAAGGGACAAGGAAAACTGGAGCCATGAAGCAATGTGCCACAATGTGCAACAAATACATACCAGAGACTCAAATCCACACAATTGAACACAGATGGCTCTGCAAGCCATGCCACTGGTACCTCTTAATACAAAAGGGTTTAACAGAAAAAGACTGGCTTGAACTGCTAACCAAAGCAGACTCTTGTTTCTATCCTTCCGCCACCTCCTTTGTTTCCATGTGCTGAAACCCCCCCTCCCAATCCACCCAATCCCCACCCCAGACTCCAAGCCACAACTGGGAATAGGACAGGTTCACAAAGCCTGGAGATCTACTGGAAAGCATTTTTCACAAGTTTTTGGAAGCTTGTTTAGGACTAGGACCGCTTACATTTACTTGGTACATTTGAGAAACACATGAACAGTTTGACCTGCATTGTCTTCCACAAGCTCATTTAGCAACAACAAACATTATCCTGACATTTTCAAAGAACCACCGTACCTGCAGCATCAGTAGCAACGATGTCAACTCCATGAACAAGAATGGTATTCAGACATTCAAGATTCCCCTTTGAGGCTACAACGTGGAATCTAAACAAAAAAAGGGGGAGGGAAGTTAGACTGCTGGGTACATGCGAATGGGGGGGGGGGGGGATGACGACATGAAGAGAGGAGAACTTGGACTCAGCTCACAAGGGAAGAACCACCCAGTGGGATGCAGGCTACCCCTGATTACGGCCTCCGTCTACTGCTGCAGCAAGCCTCGGTCATGAGTTATATGTGTATCTCGGTAATCTTTACAACAGCCTGATAAAGGCCGGCCACTGTTACTTCCACAGAACAAATCTGAGGCAGAAAATCTTGGCCGCCTCCTCATAGCCCAGCTGAGAAGTCCGACTGCCCAGTTCTGGTCCCAAGGAGGGCTTGCCACCCTCTGTAGCTCATTTCAGTCTCAGCCTGCACAGACGCAACAGCTGCCGATTTCTACGATCCCGTACAAATCAGCGAAAACCGCTCTGGCTGCTTTCCCGATTGAAACCTGAGGAGCATCGTGCTACGTGAGTGAAAACCACCTCAACGGAATCACTCACCATAAGCCATTCAACAGACGTCTCTCGTGGGAGAACCCTGTTATTAGAGGCTCTTGCCACTTAAGATTTAAGGCCAAGGCACAGCTCCGTGTAGTAACTTGAGACTTCTATTCAAAGCTTTGGACATTCAGAGAAGTTCTGAAATTACTACAAAAACTCCCCTCCTCTTTATCAGGTGTGAGGGCAGGTACAGGAACAAAGAGAGACCTGAAAGAGGAGATGGCCTCACACAGGTAATATGAACCACATGGGAAAGGCCAGGCCCTCTTCTTCTGGCCTCCCAACAATCCTTACAAGCAAATCGGACACACACGCCCAGATTTTCCTAAGAAAGCCAGGCAAAGACAATCCAGTCCCTTGCTTTTAAGTCAGCTACACAAACAAAAAATGTGATCTATTCTTACCAACACTGGCTAAGCATATGCAAAAACCCTCAGGAAACACCCAGTTTTCTTGTAAGGATTGTTTTTAGACAATAGAGTCTATCACATGGTCTAGCAACAGCAGACCCTCCAGTTCACCAGGGGCTTCTTTTAAATACCACTGAATTAAAAATAATAAACTATGCTTCGATGAACATGTACTGGATTCATTCCCTTTGTTTTGCAATTTACTGGGAAGGCAGAAGGGGAATGAAAACACGGTATTAATGTTACAGTTATATATCTACTCATGTCTGTCTTTTTTTGTAAATATCTTGGGTATAAATTCGCTCTTCTCAAATTCAAGAGAAGAATTTCTTTGTCCTGTACAACTGGAGGAGCAGCCATGTAGCTGAAGCAAATGACACTCAACATTCTGAGGATTCCTAATAAAATCAAGGGACTTGGTCCACCATTATAAAACACAAGTGGAGACCCACAAGAAAACCCTCCCCAGATTCCACCTCTCAAATGTCCAGGAATTTCCTAACCTGGAGTTGGCAACCCTATTTCCTTCCCACCCAACAGCCAACCTACCTTTATCTGTCTTCATCTTTCCATCTCCACCCCCCTCCCGCGCAGCCCTGCAGAAATCATAGTCTTTCTCCACAGTGGGGACTAAAGCAGCTTACATTATTATTTCCTCCTTGTTATCTGCACAACAACCCTGGGGGGTTGGTTAGGCTGAAAGTATGTGACTGGTCCAAAATCTCCCAGTCAGCTTCCACCGCAAGATGGGGATCTGAACCTGGGTCTTGCAGATCCCAATCTGAAGTTCTGTTACATCACAATGGCTTTCATAGGGTGGCTGCTGATGAACAGTTGCAAAGCAGCTGGGCCTAATTAAGTCATGCAAATCAGGTGGTATCAAGTCACCCAGAGGGTGGGTCTTCCGGTTTTGGTAGCTTGATGGTGGGCGCACTCCAACGGAGCTCCATACGGAGCAGCCTGCAAACCCAGCAATCGGGAGGGGCACCGGCTGGATTCCGGTCCCCCCAAGAGCCCTTGTAGGGGGCTCCTAGCCTGGGATGCAAGAGGCGCCTCTCTCAAGGCGGCAGTTGAGAGATGAAGGCACCTCATTGTCCCGAGAGGTCCTGACACCGGGGAGCCTTCGGACATAAAAAGCGGCACACCAGACAGCGCACAAAGAAATAAGCAGCAAATGAAAGAATCCTTACCAGCGGTGTATAATCGAGGAAGTGAGTCTGCGGGTCCACTCACTGGGACATTCAAGCGTTCCCCGGTCAGAAAGAAAAGAAAGGAGGGGGATAGAAAGATTTGCCCCCCCCCCCAAATCCTGTATCTTTAAAAGAAAAAAAGCTTCAAAGCAGAGGGCTGGGGTTGTTGGTGTGACATTGGCTTTTCAAGTGAGGTGAAAGTTTGTTAAAGCCTTCTACGTTTAAAGAACTTTGGCTGAATTCTGATTCCCTGCCCCCCCACTCGGGAAGGAAATAATGGCTGGCAGGGGAGAAAAAATGGCGGCTAGAGGGAAGACCTCTCCGAAGGCTACAACCCCTTCTCTTCCTGTTCCTAAGCAGGAAGCTACTATAGACTTGCCAAACATTTTGTCAGCAGCATTGCACCCTCTGCTGGACCAGATGACTACAATGAATCAAAATATTGATGCTCTGCAGAAAGAGATTAAAGTATCCAACCTGAAAGTAGAAGAAGTGATCAAATCAACCAAATTAACTGAAACCAGAACAAAAGTATTGACTCAAAAACTACAAGTGGTGGAGAAAGAGCATGCAACTGATAAAGATCAACTTTTGAAATTGCAAATGGAATGTGCATCCTATATTCTGTGGTTTCAAGGTGTCCCAGAGCAAAAAAAACAATTTAAAGGAAATCTTAAGTGAAGCGTTGGCTCCAGTAACAGGTTTACAAGCAGAATATTTACAAAGTGATACGGATATTGTCTACAGGATATATCCGGATTTTGTGAAGAAGAATAACCTCTCTGGAGAAATTATGGTGAAATTCACTAAGAGATCAACAAGAGACGAGGTGCTCAAGGCCACCATTGGGACAACCCTAAAAATCAAAGACGTGGAAATTAAGATATTAAAAGACATTCCATTTGAGATAAGAAAAAAAAGAAAGCAGTATAAAAGTTTGATTAAATTCTTGCAAAAGAATACCATCCCATATAGGTGGATTTTTCCGGAGGGTCTGGCTTTCAGTTACAATGGAAAAAAAGAGATCACCTCTCTTAAAAGTGCAGAGACTTTTTTGGACTTTCATCAAAAGTTATTAAAAGTTATTATTCTTGGACTTTCATCAAAAGTTATTAAAAGAGAAGAAGACAGCAAAGGAAGAAGAAGGAGAAGAAGACATCATACATGATTTGGGAAGGGGCTTGTGAGAAGCCAAGGAAGAGCCAGAACACCAGGGCCCTAGGCTCTTTGGGTTCCCAGCAAGGTAAGTAGACTTCTACAAGGAGAATACAAAGGGTTTAAAAGGGGCATTATACTAAATTATTTTTAAAGCAATTATGAAGCCAGAATGCCAGCAGGGGGTTGGGGGGTATCCAGTGCTTAGCACGGTGTGTCACATGTATGATTCTCTGCCCACTGAGCAGAAGTCTTGGGGGTGTGCCCCCCGGTGCAATGAGCTCCTGGTTCTCAGGGAACGAGTTTGCTCCCTTGAGGCCAAGATGGCTGACCTGGAGAAGCAGAGACAGTCAGTTAGGCACATGGAGAAGACTCTCGGGGACTTGTTAGGTATGTCCCACTCTGTATCTGGCAGCACTGCTGCTATCAGGGAGCATGAGGGTCGAGAGGGAACAGGGCACCATGCTGTGGATAAGGGGAATGTGCCCTCAGAAGGGACCTCTTCTACAGCTGGTGAACGGTTATCCTTTTGTACCAAGGAGCCATCCCTGGGCAGGGAGGGTGGGGGGTTCTTGGTAGTTGGTGATTCGATCCTTAGGCAGGTAGACAGCTGTGTGGGGGGAAACCGTGTATTGATCGTATGGTGACTTGCCTGCCTGGTGCGAAGGTAGCAGACATTACACGTGTTCTAGACAGGCTGGTAGATAGTGCTGGGGAGGAGCCAGTGGTTGTGGCACATGTTGGCACCAACGATGTGGGGAAATGTAGTCGTGAGGTCCTGGAGGA
Organism: Lepidodactylus listeri; assembly: GCA_029233225.1. Classification (NCBI taxonomy): domain Eukaryota; kingdom Metazoa; phylum Chordata; class Lepidosauria; order Squamata; family Gekkonidae; genus Lepidodactylus; species Lepidodactylus listeri. The sequence goes on along the minus strand of JARCFY010000021.1, from coordinate 2,635,454 downwards.
AAAATTTAGGCTGCTAGGCAGAAGACTCAAGGCCAGGACCTCCAAGGTAGCCTTCTTGGAAGTGCTACCTATTCCACATGCAGGGCCGGAGAGACAGGCACAGATCAGGAGTCTCAGTGTGTGGATGAGGCGATGGTGTAGGGGGAAAGGGTTCAAGTTTGTTAGGCACTGGGATGCTTTCTGGAACAAGAGGGAGCTGTACTGAATATTGAGGGAAAGCTGACAGAAGATGAAAAATCTCTGGTTCGGAATGGTTCATCTCAAAGAGATGAAGGGGTAGCTGTTACTTTCCTACAAGGAAAGGGATTAGAATTGTTCTCTGAGAATGTGGCAAATGATAGGGACTACCTGGCAAGGTCTCGAGGCAGCAAGAGGAAGGTTGTGGGCTTAACATGTATGGGAAACTATAGATGTTTATATACTAATGCTAGAAGTGTCCGAGGTAAAATTGGGTAGTTGGAATGCTTGGTGTTGGGGGAAAACAGACATTGTGGGTATTTCAGAAACTTGGTGCGATGAGGAAAATCAGTGGGATACAGTGATTCCTGGTTATAAATTATATTGGAAGGATAGGGGGGAGAAAGTTGGAGGTGGGGTGGCTTTTTATGTCAGAGAGGGTATACAGTCCAGTAAGATTGAGAGGGTAGGAGAATTGGATTCGCTTCTGGAAATGCTGTGGGTTGAATTAGTGGGCCCAAAAGGAAGCTTAACACTGGGAGTTTGTTATCGCCCACCAAATCAAAACATAGAGGAGGATTATAAAATGATGAATTAATGAAGACAAAATAACTGTGTTGTAATAGGTGACTTTAACTACCCACACATTGATTGGGTCAATATGTATTCAAGTTGGGAAAAAGAGATTGAGTTTCTAGACACTCTCAATGACTGTGCTATGGAGCAGATGGTTACAGAACCGACCAGGGGAGAGGCGATCCTGGATTTGGTCCTAAGTAACGCCCAAGTCCTGGTGAGAGATGTTAAAGTGATTGCACCGCTTGGGAACAGTGACCATAATGTTATTGAGTTCAACATTTGTATAAATAGGGAGTTGCCCGTAAAGACTGACATAACCACTTTTAACTTTAAAAGGGGTAACTTCTCTGATATGAGGGGATATGTGAGGAGAAAACTGAAAGGAAAAGTAGAAAGGGTCAAAACCATTGGGGAAGCTTAGAGACTATTTAAAATTACTATCTTAGAGGCTCAGAGAAATTATATACCGCAGGTTAGGAAAGGCACAAATAGGTATAAAAAAAAGCCTGCATGGTTAACAAACAAAGTAATGGAAGCTGTAAAAGGTAAGAGGGATTCCTTTAAGCGATGGAAAGCTAGTCTTAGTGAGGCTGATAAAAGGGAACACAGGCTGTGGCAAATAAAATGCAAGTCTGTGATCAGGCAGGCAAAAAGGGAATATGAGGAACATATCGCAAAAAACATAAAGACCAACAATAAAACTTTCTTCAAATACATTAGAAGTAGGAAACCAGCCAGGGAAGCAATGGGACCCTTGGAATACCGTGGGGTAAAAGGTGTAGTGAAAGATGATAGGGAAATGGTTGAGAAGCTAAATGCATTTTTTGCCTCTGTCTTCACTGTGGAAGATGAGAAGTGCCTGCCCACTCCAGAACCACTGATTTCAGGAGGGGGGTTAAAAGACCTGAGTCAGATTGAGGTGACAAGAGAGGAGGTCCTATGTCTGATAGACAACTTAAAAACAAATAAATCACCAGGCCCAGATGGCATACATCCAAGAGTTCTGAAAGAACTCAAATGTGAACTTGTGGATCTCCTGACAAAAATATGCAATCTTTCCTTAAAATCTGCCTCCATCCCTGAGGAATGGAAGGTAGCGAATTCCACTACTATCTTTAAAAAGGGTTCCAGAGGAGATCTGGGAAATTACAGGCCAGTCAGTCTGATGTCGATACCGGGTAAGTTGGTGGAAACTGTTATTAAGGAAAAAATTAGTAGGCACATTGATGAACAAAATCTATTGAGGAAGACTCAGCATGGGTTCTGTAAGGGAAGATCTTGTCTCACTAACCTGTTAGTGTTCTTTGAGGGAGTAAACAAACATGTGGACAAGGGGGACCCAATAGATGTTGTTTACCTTGACTCCCAGAAAGCTTTTGAAAGCTTTCCTCATCAAAGGCTCCTAAGTAAGCTCAATAGTCATGGGATAAAAGGACAAGTCCTCCTGTGGATCAAAAACTGACTAATTAAAAAGAAACAGAGAGTGAGTATAAATGGGCAATTTTCTCAGTGGAGGGAGGTAAGCAGTGGGGTACCGCAGGGTCCGATGCTTTTTAACTTGTTTATTAATGGTTTGGAGTTGGGAGTAAGCAGTGAAGTGGCTAAATTTGCAGATGACACAAAGTTGTTCAGGGTGGTGAGAACCAGGGAGGATTGTGAGGCACTCCAAAGGGATCTGTCGAGGATGGGCGAGTGGGCATCAACGTGGCAAATGGGGTTTAATGTGGCCAAGTGCAAAGTGATGCACATTGGAGCCAAAAATCCTAACTATAAATACACACTGATGGGGTCCGAACTGGTGGAGACTGACCAAGAGAGAGATCTTGGAGTCGTAGTAGATAACAGTGTGCGACTGCAATGAAAAAGGCCAACGCTATGCTGGGGGTTATTAGGAAGGGAATAGATAACAAATCAGCCAGTATCATAATGCCCCTGTATAAATTGATGGTGCAATCTCATTTGGAGTACTGTGTACAGTTCTGGTAGCCACACCTCAAAAAAGATATTATAGCATTGGAAAAAGTGCAGAAAGGGCAACTAAAATGATAAAAGGGTTGGAACACTTTTCCTATGAAGAAAGGTTGAAACACTTGAGGCTCTTTAGCTTGGAGAAACAACGGCTGAGGGGTGACAAGATCGAGGTTTATAAGATTATGTGTGGGATAGAGCAGGTAGAGAAAGAAGTCCTTTTTTCCCCTTTCTCACAATACAAGAACTCATGGGCACTCCATGAAATTGCTGAGCAGTTGGGGTAAGAACAGATAAAAGGAAATACTTCTTCACCCAAAGAGTGATTAACACGTGGAATTCACTGCCACAGGAGGTGGTGGCGGCTACAAGCATGGACAGCTTCAAGAGGGAATTAGATAAATATATGGAGCAGAAGTCCATCAGTGGCTATTAGCTACAAAGTATAGATAGGAACTCTCAGTCTGCGGCAAGTAATGCTCTGTGATCTTGGTGTTTGGGGGGGGGGCAACAGTGGGGGGGATTCCTGCCCCCACTGTTGGACCTTCTGAGGGCACCTGGTGTTTTTGGCCACTGTGTGACAGAGTGTTGGACTGGATGGGCCACTGGCCTGATCCAACATTGGCTTTTCTTATGTTCTTATGTTCTTAAGTTCGCAAAGTTCATCAAGTAGGTCTTCAGAGAACTCTGATTCAACAAAGGGGGTTCCAGCCCCAAACAACTGGCAGCTTTAAGAGAACTGCCTAAACCAAGAAGAAGAGGGAGGAGGGGAGTTGTTTTAAGCTAAAAGTTTTTTATATATATACCACTTACTTGAATTAGCTCGTGCGTAGCCAACATTGATATAAACATATTATCACGTTTCCGTTTAATTTGATTTAAAGGAAACTTCATTTATACATGTATTTGAAAAGCAATATGTTATTCTTTGCTATAAGTAGGGATAGTTTTGTAGTGGTAGGGATAGTTTTTAATAGTTGTAGAAAATAAAAAATTTATATTAAAAAAGTCACCCAGAGGGTGCTGCCTAGGGATGCCAGCCTCCAGGTGGGACCTGGGGATCCCCTGGAGAAAATGGATGCTTTAGAGGGTGGAATTTATGGCATTGTACCTCACTGAGGTCCCTGTCCTCCCCAGGTTCCACCCCCAAATCTCCAAGAGTTTCCAGCCTGGATCTGCTGCTGGTGGCCGGGGGGGGGGGGGGTACTTGGCAACCCTAGACTGCTGCCAGTAAAACCCCTGCCTTTTACTGACAGAAACAATTAGAAGCCTGACCCTCCCCCGAACATTCTAATCTCTCACAGTTGATGTCTGGAGCTGATGCCATTTCAAAAGGTATTGGGGGGAATTCAATGGTCCCTGAAGGTTTTTTTTTTCTTTTTGGATTTTTCTGCAGCCTGAGAAAGGCCCCTGACTATGTAGGAAAAGCTGTTGGGGAAGAGTGAGCTGTCTTTTGGCAGATATAAGTATCCACACAGGAAAAAAACCCTCTCGGAATTAGTATATAGATGCTTGAGAAGCAATAAGCACTCCTTGGCTTGGGAGCCACACCCTGCTCACTTGAGTGCTGTTCTCCAATGTGGCCTCTGTCCTATGTTCCAGGTGAGTGGGCATGGCCATGGTCCAGGAGGGCTTGTCGCGGGCAGGTGGTTTGCACCTTGAAAGAGCTGCTGTGACAGGGACTGGAGGGTAAGCAGCAAGCCTCCCTGCACTATGGGGGGGGGGGCAGGGGTGTATGAAAAGGCCCCCCCACTCCAACGACCCCCTACCCTTCTCCCCAACCCCTGTGCTCTCAACTCAGCACTCAGGAAGCTGTTTTGAGGACAGCAAGCTTGCTACGAAGAAGAAAGAGTAAATCCAACTCCATCACACTAGTCAGAAGAAGATATTGGCTTTATACCCTGCCTTTCACTACCCCAAGGAGTCTTAGAGCGGCTTACAATCTCCTTTTCCCTTCCCCTCCCCACAACAGACCCCCTGTGAGGTCGGTGGGGCTGAGAGAGGGAGAAGGCAGGGACGGAAGTCCTTCTCCTCACTCCAGACACACAAAGCTGCCTAAGGACTCCGTGCTGTTGGGAGAGGAAACCTGACATGCTCAGAGGTAAAGATTTCTGAAAAGACAGGCAAGGCAGTTTTCAAAATCTTAAAGCACAACATCAGTGCTAGACATTAGAACCACAGGGAAGATGACTCTTTCCCAAAGAGGATTCAAATAATTCAGTGAATTTCCTACATAAAACAAGGAAGTTCTAGGATGAGACACAACATTGGAAGCACCTGAACATTTGGAAAATTGTATGTTAAGGCACCTCCATTGTGTTCCACAACACGTGAGCAGGGACTGTAGTAAGGTGACCACAGAGACAGCGGAGATTACGAAACACATCATCAGTTTCCTTGTCTGCATCTACAGAGCTGTATCTTGTATCAAACAGACCGCTGTTAGAGGGCAGTTTCGAAAGACCCCCTCTCCCCACACACACACCAGAAGAATTCTTCCCCCGAATAGAAGGCCCCCTCCAGCCCTGTACTCACGCTGATCTCCCTTCCACATCCAACTTGGTGGGATTCACCCCCTTTTTGGAAAGGACCGACGCAATCTTCTCCACATCACCCCGTTCAGCTGCCTTCATCAACCGATCATCGTATTTGTTCCAATCTGCAGTCAGCTGCATGAGGGACACAAAGCAAGTGTGTTTAGAGCTCGGTGGAGGAAATCGAATGGAAACACACGGAAGCAACATTCCATAAGATGCTACTAGTCAAAGGAGGGAAGAGCGTTCCATTAGTATTGGCCGTGCAGCTGGAAGAAAGACAAATTTGGCTCCAAGAGCCATAGTAGGAGGTGAGATGTAATAACCACTGAAGGCTCTAGCAATCTAAATCTTAAAAAGTGTTACTCATTATTCAGTGTTATTGCCTGCTTAATAGGGGAAGTACTTAAGAGATTCCGAATGTTCTTAATGGTTTGAGTCCTCTTCTCCTGCACAAGGCAAGGCCTGTCAAAGCAGAGAGAGCCCCTGTCCTAACTAAACTGGAGTACACACGGCAGTGCAATCGAAAGATCTTTCCCAGATGTGGGTTGCTTGGAGGTCTCCCTCGGAGCCTTCCTAGAAGTGAAATCCAGAAGGCCCTCTGCAGCTCTCCTGTTTTTGACAAGAAAAACTGGTTTTAAGTAGTCTGTCCTCAAGACCCTGGAAGTTTCCTCCTCTCACCTCACCCTCCTTTCTGCAAGTACTTTGCAGAAGTCATTTAAGTCAGAGGTGTTTCAAAGGATGATGCTCTGAGGCCTTTGAACAACACAGAAATGCGCTGCTTTTGAAGCCCCCACCTCCCAACACCACCAGGTGGTACTAGTCATGTTTCGATAGGAAGACAGGAAAGAGCTTCCTGGCCCAGCATCATTTCGCCCATATCACGCCACACTTTTGTTTGGTGTGAAGAGTGTGCTCTGCCTTAAAGCTGAGCCACGTAAATTTGCAGTGCTCAAAAGGCACGGTGTTTGACTCAGTGTGTCTGAGACAGCCCTGGGACAACCAGGTCCAACCCCCCCCCACCCCCACTCTGCCACGGAAGCCAGCTGCTGGGTGACCCTGGGCCTGTCACAGACGCTCAGCCTCACCCACTTCACAAGGTGGCTGTGAGGAGAAGGCAGAGGAGGAGAGAATGAAGCAATAAGCTGTGTTGAGTACACCCAAGGAAGAAAAGCAGGATACAAACAAAAATAAACATGCTTTTCTCTGGATATCTCCCCCCGCCCCCCCAAATTAATACATGGGACAATTTCCTGGCAGATGGACCTGGAACAATGTCAGGAAAGAAAACAGGAAGTGGGCCTCAGAGATGCGGAAACTTCCTTCCTCTGTTCCTCCCCCCCCCCCCCATCATGCCGCAAGTCAGCCCCTTCCACTCCCGCTCTCCTGCTTCTTCATGAGCACCAGACAAGATGACAGTCTGGATCTGCACCTTCTGTGGTGGGTCAGGACCATGAAATCCAGGAAGGAGCCACAGATCCTGTGCCTGGACCCTGGAGCTGACCTGGCTAGTCAGGGAGAGCTTGAGTACATCTTCTCCCCTCGTGGGCTAATTAAGGGGAGCTTTCGCATCAGGGCGTATTTTCAATACCCAGCATGGACTGCAACTTTCCAAGCACTGCCATCCCTTCTACTACCTAGACTAGGCCCCCCCTGGGTTTGCTTGAGGATGGTCGTCTCATTGCTCCAACCTGATGGTCCCTCAGCAGAGCAGAGAAACAGGACTGCCCAGGCAAGGTAGGGATTGCTGCCTGCTCTCAGAGACGCAGAAACATATAAGTTGGTAATTTTTAAAAAATCCCAATGAACACTTTGCACACTCACAGCCATTCAGGGGCCACAGAACACTGCCAGCAGCTGGCTTTGAAAATAAAGGGGAGGGAAGGGAGGGGAGGGGGAAGCCGGCCCCCTGCACCTCCTTAACAGTTAACCAAGAGGAAAGGAAGGATATTAATGTTTTAATTAATTAACTGGGGGGTGGGGAAAGATTAGGCTCAGAGGATACAATCTTTACAGCCCAGTTCTCCTAACCTGAATTCTGCTTCTCCAAGATTTCTCAAGGGCTGATCTGAAGCCAAAAGACCAGGCAGGGATTCATTTGGAGAAGAAAAAAGCATTTTCAGGGTGGTGGGCACTCCTCTCCGGTGTTCCCACTCAGCTGAGTCATTGTGAGCTAACTCACAGTTCTTTAGCCTCCGGCTCACAAATTTTTGTCTTAGCTCAGGAAGGAGGGCTCCAGAGCAAACTAAGTTACGCAGTGGCCAAATCACTCGCTCACAACTTTAATACCAGTAGCTCACAAAGTAGAATTTTTGCTCACAAGACTCCACAGCTTAGAGGGAGCATTGCTCCTTTCCTCCCAATTTCTTGTACTAGAGCTCTCCAGCTTATACTATCTGAGAGAGAGGGAGGGAGGGAGGGAGGGAGGGAGACAGACAGACAGACAAACAGAGAGAGAGCACGCTTGTGTGTGTGTGAAGTTAGGGTCTAAGGATGCCTGCCATGAGGTATGCGCATTATTCCTAACCCCAAATCTCCCTCCCACACCCCTGTATACACAGCACAAGGCAGATAAGGTAGTCAAGGACCAGTTAAAGGAAATTGGGGGGGGGGGGGGGCTCTACCAGCTTGAAGGACAGAGGGTGTGACACACGCACCCTTAACCCTTAAGGGCCACCCCTCAAAGCTGCCCAGGAGGCAAACACACCCTTCTCCATGCACTGCACTGGCAGGGCCTGGAAGCAGCAGAATCGCTGCTGGGTTAATGGGGCCATGGGGGTGGGGTGGGGTGGGGGGTGTCAGATCTGGGGTCAGCTTTCCTGCTTCCCTGAAATCCAATTGTTTACACCCCAGCCTCCAGCAAGAGGAGGATTCACACACTGCATGTGTAGAAAAATACCGAATTTTAAAAAAACGCATAAAGGAAAAAACCGCAAATTCAACTGAGCATTCTAGGGCAGTGCGGGCTGCTGAGTGCACGTGACGGTCAGTTAAAGGGGAGTGGGAGAGAAGACTCGCCTAGTCAAGCCCTTGAGCCCTTACAAGATCTTAGAGGAACAGATCTGAGCTGGGGGCGGGGAGACTGTCTCTCTTTAATCCTTTTGGCAATTGCTCGGGCCCCCAATTTGCTCCATAGAATCACAGAATGTTAGAGTTGGAAGGGACCATACAGGTCATCTAGTCCAACCCCCTGCACTCTGCAGGAGCATCACCGGAAGATAGCCCTACAACATACCCCAAAAATGGTCTTTCTGCCGTTTCATGTTAGACTTTCAGGACAGTAAAATAATTGTCTAAAACTATTACACAGCCAGTGATCTAGGTGGGGTGTAATAACAGGAAGCTGCCATTCCTTCCCTCTGCCTCCTGCTTAGAGAATCGCAGCAGCCCGCCCACCCTGCTGTACGCTCCGGAGGATCTGCCTGCTCAGGGCCAAGACAAGGCGCAGGAGCCGATGGAAGCGCCTATTGATTGTGCGCAGGCTAATTCTGGCCTCTGCAGGGTTGTCTCTTCTTTCATCTCACAGCCCTCCAAGGCCGGGGTCTTTGCCCTTTCCTTTCTAGACTCCCACAAAGCACGGGAAACGCCAACTAAAAAGAACCGCAAATGTGACCCGGCTCTTTTTATAGCCGCAAGCATTCAAACGTTCCACCTTTAAGGGACAAACTAACTGTCAGGCTAGAGGAATATGGGCTTAGGAGTTCCACATTTCCCTCATAACACAAACACAGGCAATGGAGGCATTTGCGGGGGGGGGGGGGGGGTCAGCGGGCCAAGCTTGAACCTTCCCCACCTGCTGGCACTCCGCTGGGAAAAGGTCTTCCGGGTCATTTAAGACATTTCCTTCCCCTGCTGTGCTCAAAAGATAGAACTGGGCCCAGATTTTTTGGGCATTACCTCAGAATCCATTTGCAGAGAGCATAAGCAGGTGCGTGGAGGGTCAACGTCCCCCCATTTTCCCATCCACCCCTTCTCAGCAAGTGTCCTGTTTTCCCCCACATTCCCACTGCCGCGCAGCAAACAGAATTGGGAGCAACACATCTGCTAAAAATGTTCAGTTTCTTCCGAGACTTCTTTAAAAGATTTTTCCCAAGACTCTTTTAAAAATATTTTCAAGATGATGAAACTGTTAACACAAGTAGACTTGTCCCCCCGCCCAAAAAAGTTTGAGTACAGCGGCACCTTTAAGACCAACAAAGTTTCATTCCAGGGATAAGCTTTCGTGTGCAGCCAGAATAAAACTTTGTTGGTCTTAAAGGTGCCGCTGGACTCAAACTTTGTTCCGCTGCTTCAGACCAACAAAGTGAATGTGCTATTTTCATCTCCGCTGTTTATTACTTCTTTATTTATACCCTACCCTTTATTCCCAGTGGGGACCCAAAGCCGCTTACACCGTTCTCCTCTCTTCCCTTTTCTCCCCACGACAACCCTGCAATGCAGGTTAGGAGGACAGTGTGTGACTGGCCCAAGGTCACCCAGCGAGTTTCCATGGCAGAGTGGGGATTCAAACCTGGGTTTCCCAGATCCCAACCAGACACTTTAACCACTGCTCCTTGCTGGTTCTCGCACCTCTGCAACTTCACACTGGGCAACAGCTGTGCGGCCAAGTCTCCCACAGCAAACGTGTCTATTTAATAACTGTACAGACCACAAACCACCTCACTGTCTACATTACACAGCCCTTCCAAACATCCTTCACATTCCTAACCCCAGAGGAATGAGCATTTTAAACTGCACATCTTCTAAGAACCAAATGTTCACCTTTTACTTTTCCAAAATTAAATCCCAGGGGACAGCACACAGAGTTAAGTTTCTCAAATAACATGGAAAGGCTTTCAAAAATTAAAAAGTTCTGCAAAACAGAAAGAAATCTAGACGCAATCTAGAAGTAAATACCATCTTCTACTGGGTACAGTAGCTGTTAATAACAAATACCCTACAATATGCGGCTGCCGCGATTCGGACCGCCAAGAAGGGGCAATACGTGCTGGGGGAAGGGTTATGGCAGTCCTGCCTGCAGGTTACGGAGGTTTGCCGCCAGATATGCAATACCTACTGTGTTTTTCAGGGCACAGGAAAACCAACGATTCATCCTAGAGCTGCCAAATCGCCCCTGCTAAGAACAAACAAGGCATTTGACATCCAGGTACCAGACGGGGGAAGCAGCCGGCCAGAGTCCCAGCAGGGCTTTTCCGTCAAAAGCTAGAACTTCCCCACCCTCCTGCGTTCCACTCGGGCCATCCTCCTCTTAGCTTGGATCCCCGGTCAGGTTCCCTCCATCTTCGGGGTCTTCTTCAGACTTCATCGCTCTTGAAAAGGCCGGGCGACTTTGCAAGACAGCCTCTACCAAGCACGGCTGCCTCCCCCACCCCGTGCGCCGTGCCAGCTGCTCCGGCTGCCCCTGCCTGGCACCCTACATCAGCATGCTTTTTGTTTCTGCTGCTCCCAGGCTGAGGACTGACTCCCGCCACCGAGACTCAGACACAGTAAATAGTGCCCAGCTCCAAAATATCCTGTAAACAATATGCAGACAGTCGCACACCACTCCAGGGCTATTTTTTGGTTTGTCCGGTACTTGATAGCTGAGCGATCGAAAGAAATAGCTAATAATACATTCAGTGCATGCTCATCTGTTGAGTAATAGATTACGGTTGCCAGCGGCCAGCAAGGGGAGAACACACAAACTGATCCGACCACGAGCGGGCGACACGCTCTGCCAACTGACCAAGGGCAGCAAGTATGCCCTGCCTAATTAGCGTTGTACCGACACTTCCCAAGGGGCGCCTCTCGGCCACTGGGAAACAGGGCACTGTAAATATGGGCAGGGCTGCTGCATCCAACCTGCTACCAACCACTCACGGCCGGCCCTGGCTTTTGTGACCATAGGACTGTGCCTACCAAAGTCCCAACTGCACAGGACGAGGAATGTAAAAGAGTCTATTTCGAAAAAAGCATCTCAGAAGTTAAATTAGAAGACCCGCATGCCTTTACTTTAAAAAAAAAAAAATCAAAAGAGCTCTCTTTACAAGCATGAGCCCCGTTCTGGAAGCCAGCAGGTTTCCGCTGACTCCTGCTGCCAGGCTGTCTCCCCCCCCCCCCCCCCAGGCTAGCCGAGATGCCCCCCAGGGAAGCATGTCAAGACCTTAAGCAGACAACGCACGCAATGATTAATGGGGCTGGAGAGGTGGGGGCTCCTCTTTCCCTCATTTTCAAAGTCGAACAAGGAAGAGGCACTCTTCAGTGATGCCAATGACACCAAGAGACAAATGCGGCCCACAAAAGATGCTGGGCCCCTCGGGACTGTTGGCATCAGGCCCAAGGATGAAAATAAGGCTTGCTGAGATGGCCCTTCTGGGGAAACGGACCATTCCCAAACAGCAGTTCAGGGCTCTCTGAGAGAGACAGGGTGAAGGCCTGTGGCAGGATAGGCCTCTTCAACTCCAGCTTCCCCTTCCTCTGGTTTAGCAAAATTAATTTTTTTTTCAAAATATGAGCCCCATAGAGCACTAAGGTTGACTAATCAACAACTTTTGGTAGTCCCTGGCCCCTGTCTGGTGGAATGAGCTTCTGTGCGAGATCAGGGCCCTGCAGGATCCATTACAATTCTGCAGGGTCTGTAAGACGGAGTTCTTCCACTAGGCTTTTGGATGAGGCAGTGGTCATTCCCCCTCTTTGACCGGTCCCATCAGCAGCCTGGATCCTTAAAATCCTTAAAATCTTAATGTCAACTGACCCACTGAGATATCTGGTTTCCACTAGTGTCGACATGGTTTCCATTAGAGCTGATGTGCTACCTAGGAGCCATGTTATTTTATACTGTTGTTTTTAATCTGGTTTTAACTGTCTTGTATTGTACACTGTTGGAGCCTGCTTGCAGGGAGGGTGGGATATAAATCCAAACAAATAAATAAAATAAAACCTCGCTCCTCTTCAGCCCCCAAACGTTTGCCTAAATAAGGCTCTGCATTGCTTCCCGAGGACACTGGGGCACTCTTTGGCTAGCCACAGCTCGGACCAGCAACTGATGGTTCCCCTTCAGTGAGCGCTCTGTCCCCACTGGGCACAGGGCACAGCCCCCAGAAACCATTCCACACAGCTCAGGATTGACGAAAGATCTTCAAATCTGGCATACTGATCTTGCATAGATTTGTTTTCTAGAAGAAGAAGAAGAAGAAGAAGAAGAAGAAGACATTGGATTTCTACCCCGCCCTTCACTACCCAAAGGAGTCTCAGAGCGGCTGACAAGCTCCTTTCCCGGTTCTCCCAGATTAGAGTCCGCACACTTAACCACTACACCAAACTGGCTCTCTACTAAAGTCTGAACACTGGCATTCTCCTGCATATTTGCAAGATTGAGATCACCAGAGGCAAGCAAAGACAAACTGTTGACTCTGGATCTGCAGGTGCAAGTCCCTAATCATCGACCAGTCCACTCTCTTTTGGCTTCTGTAAAACAGGGACAGTGAGTATGCGACAGGGAGTCATTTTGCACAATAATCCAACTTTCCTTAAGTGGCGCTTGCATTTCTTCCTGTGCTTCAAAGGCACATCTCTGCTCTGACATCAGAGTGAACTCTCTTTAAAAGCACACATACCAGGAAGGCAGCAGCAATCCAGCAATCTTCCTATGTGAAAACAACATTCCAGTAAAGATAAAACCAGGATGTTTAAAGGAATTTCATATAGCGAGTTGGGCGGGCAGTAATTGGGACTGGGCGACAAACTCAGGTTTCTATTGCTAAAAGTTCAGACAAAAAAATTACATTTTTTTTAAAGACGGCTAAGATGCAACACACAAACCACATGCAGAAACCCTGGCTCAGTTTAGAAGCGGACATGCAGACAAAAAGCGAGCTGTTAAGAAAATAAGGGCTACAGTCTGAAAGCCCATCTCCTTTTGAGGACCACCCTCCAGAAACCAGAGCTGCTCATGTACAGGCCATGTCTGCCTTTGCTCAACAGCACCCTCCTGTCGCTCAGCATGGGAATTTCTCCGCAGCTGACCACTGGTATGCACCCACAAAACGTCCACCTCTGGCTCCGGAGGCTGAGAACAAGCAACTTGGTAGGAGACCTGTTAGAAGGGCTGTGTGCACAAAACCCAGACTGCATTTCACAGACATGAGCACAGGTTGGAGGAAAACCTGCTCTAGAAACGGTCATGTCCACGATTACTGAACCTGGACACACAATGGATCGCCCCTTCTTATCTCAGTTCCACAATAACCTCCATTTATGCTGTATCATAATACATTTTCCCTTGAATTGGATTACAATGTGCGCGCTCACACACAGCGTTCTAGGACACAGATCAACTTCATTTACTAGTCAAATGTCCGTCATTCCGGTATCCTGGGTGTGTGGAGGGCCTTGTCAAGGCTCCGCAGGTGGCCAGGGGAGGAGCACGCAACTGGAATATCCAAACCAGTTGAACTTGCTTTGTTTAAATTCCAGAGCAGATGGTTCAATCACAAGAGCAGTTCTAATATGCTACAGCGGCATCTTTCACACAGAGGTCCAGGGATCCACGGGGGCTTGCCAGAAAACTCATGGAATACACAAAGCTGCCTTCTTCTGAACTAGACCTTCAGTCCATCAAGGTCAACATTGTCTACGCTGACTGGCAGCAGCTCTCCAGGGTCTCTGGAGGAGGTCTTTATCATCTCCCACTCCCTGATCCACTAACTGGAGATGCTGGGGACAGAACCTGGGACTTTCTGTACACAAGGCGGATGTTCTGCCCTGAGCACTGCCCCTCCACAGATCAGCTACCAAGTCCAATAGCTCAGCCCTAGAAGCTGAGTGCAGCAAGAAGGCGCTTACTGCATAGACTGAGTTGGCTTTCATTCTGTTTTGCAACACAAAGGCTTTCCCCATAGAGAAAGAAGCACATCACTGTGTCCATAAGCAGTAGCAGCCAATGGTGGTTTATCAAGTGAATGCTAAAAGTTCAGATGGCATGGAATTCACTGCCACAGGAGGTGGTAGCAGCTATAAGCATGGAGGGCTTCAAGAGGGAATTGCATAAACATATGGAGCAGAGGTCCATCAGTGGCTATTAGCCACAAGGTATAGATAGGAACTCTCAGTCTGGGGCAGGTGATGCTCTGTATTCTTGGTGCTTGGGGGGGAGGGAACAGTGGGGGTTTCTAGTGTCCTGGCCCCACCGGTGGACCTCCTGATGGCACCTGCTACTTTTGCCACTGTGTGACCGAGTGTTGGACTAGATAGGCCATTGGCCTGATCCAACAATGGCTTCTCTTATGTTCTTATGAATCTTCTCCTATTTCTTTGTGTAGCTCAGAAAGGTTTTCCAGACTCCTTTCCACTTTTGCTGAGCCAGCCTCTGACAAGAAGTCTTTAACAAATAGGGATGTGTCTTTCCAACTCAGAGTCCTTTCCAATCAAGAGAAGTGACTTAGACTTTGAGAAGTGTGCTCTCCTGCACATGGCAAATGCCAATGAGCAAAGGCAGCCTTGAAGTCCATGACAATTTTCCAGGTTTGTGTATCTAGCAAGTCCCCAAATGCCACCTTGAGGGCAGATAAGCATTTCACATAAGCTTGCAATACATCTAACAAGTCCCTTGAATACTTTTAAAAGCTACGCAATGCCAGTTTAAGGTTTTGCTTTTTAGAAGTGAGTGCTTCCTATCAGAGGGTAATTGCTTAAACACTGCAGCACCCACAGGCAAAGGCGACATTCAAGGCATGTCTTGCACCAAGAACACGGGTTGTTCTAGCAGCTCAGGATGAAGAGAAATGGGATGCTGTTAAATTAGCAGAGACAGTAGACAGGGCATCCTGTCACCGTGAATGCAGAGAATGAGAAGCCTGGGTACTCTCGGTAATAAAGATTATTTATAGATTCTACTTTGAAGAGGTTTGGAATTGCACAAGCAGCAAGACCAAGCACCAGGTTTGAGGATCAGGACACATTTCTTTTTATTCATTCCACAGGGCTCCATTCTTGTCACGTTATGTTCTGGGGAGAGAACAGTTACCACCAAAGACGGGCTATTCTTAGTATTTGCGCTCAGCCTAAGAAAAAGACAACTGCATCCACCTTACAAGGCTGTCTCTCTCATTTGCTGGTCATCGGAAAGTGGTCGCTCTGACTAGATGAACAAAGTTTGAGTCCAGTGGCGCCTTTAAGACCAACAGAGTTTTATTCTGGGTGTAAGCTTTTGTGTGCATACAAACTTCTTCAGATACAAAGATGTCTGAAGAATTGTGCGTGCACAAGAAAGCCTATACCCAGAATTGAACTTTGTTGGTCTTAAAGGCACCCCTGGACTCAAACTTTGCCCTACTGCTTCAGACCAACGTGGCCACCCACCTGAATCACTCTTGCCAAATGTCAGGAGAGAACACCTCCTAGGCTGTGGTCACATGGCAAGCTGGCCGCGATTGGTTCCTGCTGCAGATTTGACGGGGGATATTTTTTAGTGGGTTCAGAGGATCACACATCCCTTGTCCAGCTGCTTGCACTGTGTGATGAGGCTCCAGGCGCTGTCCAGACAGCCACACCACCCAAGTGGCGGCATGGCACATTTTTTAAAAAAATTGTTTGTACATGTGCACAAATGCGCAAATAATTTTTTTTTAAGCTTTTTGCTGCACTGAACAAAATGAACTACTGACGTGTAACCGACTGCTGTTTTATGTGTGCTTGAGCATTTATGCATTTAATATATTCAGCACAGGAATGGTCATGCACGCACCGGTGAAAGTCCGGGGGGGGGGGGGGGGACTACCACAAGAAGGTTAGTCTTGCATGGAGGGATGGTGCAGCAAGATAGGAGGTTAGGGTTGGTAGGTCAGTAAGAAGTGCAATTGCAGGAATCACTTTACTGTTGGTTGCGGCATTTACACCCAACAAACTGAGGCTCACGTGAAGATCAAGGGGCAGCGATGCCTGGCCAACAGATTCCGGTGCTCCTGGGGAGGGGATACAATAGCGGTGGGTCCAGGCAAGAGAAGAAGGGAAGGATGCAGAGAAATAAATTGGCTCGGCACCCTTCCAGCCTGAGACCCATCCCAAGGGTGGTCGGCAGTGGGGCTAGGACGGAGAACCCCCCTCCGTCATTGGTGCCGTGCAATGCCAGATCCATAAATAACAAGACCATGGTCCTTCAGGACTTTATGGCAGAACAACGTGTGGATCCGGCTTGCGTGACCGAGACCTGGGTGCAGGAAGGGGAAACAGTAGCTCTTTCCCAACTCACCCCACCGGGGTTCTCAGTCCTGCATCAATCACAGACTAGGGGGCAGGGGGAGGGGTGGCGATGCTCATTCGAGAGGTTTACTCCTTCAGGGTGCTCCCGCCGATGGAAATCACGGGCTTAGAGTGTGTTGGCTTGGTGCTGGAGGCCGGGGAGAGTGTGGCAATCTGGCTGGTGTACCAACCGCCTAATGCACCAGCCGAGAGCCTGCCGGCCCTGATGGAGGCCATAACAGGCTGGGCGCTGGAACACCCAAGGCTGATAGTCCTGGGTGATTTCAACGTCCACGCTGATGATGCAGCTTCCATACAGGTGGCGGACCTGACGTCGTCCATGGCGGCGCTGGGACTCTCCCAGTTTGTAACGACCCCCACTGACCAGGCTGGACACACGATCGATTTGATTTTCGCGGCGGGGGTAACAGTGGACCGGATTACTGCTTCGGCAGTACCATGGTCGGACCACTATGCCCTGAGGGCTCATCTGAGAGTTCCACTCCAACCCTGTTTAGGCGGTGAGCGTATTTTAGCTCGCCCCCGGAGTGCGATGAACCCTGGGCGGCTCCTATTGGCTCTGAAGGATCCGAGGCCCCCTAGTGGCTCATTGGATGAGCTGGTGGAGGACTGGCATAGCCAACTCTCCGCAGCCATCAATGAGATCGCTCCCAGGCGCCCTCTGTGCCCCCGTACTAAACTTCCCCCCTGGTACACTCAGGGGTTATGGCTCATGAAACGGGAGCTCAGATGGTTAGAGAGACGGTGGCGTCGCGCTTGCGACGAAGCTTCAGAATGTTTATGAAGGCCTACGAGATGGCAGTCAAGGCCGCTAAGAAGGATTATCATGCAGCCGAGATTGCATCTGCTAGGTCACACCCGGCACAATTATTTAGGACAATTCAGTCTATAACAGTATTGCCTCAGGGCAAACCAAATAGTAAAGAATTGGAGATTGGCTGCGAGGCTTTTGCAAGCTATTTTGCAGATAAAGTCTTGGCGCTCCACCGCAACCTCCCCACCACAATTGATGCAATGAGTGAACTCAAGGCCCCTTGCACGTCTACGGATCCGGGCTTGGATTCCTTTGGCCAACTCAGCCTTGACGAAGTTGACAGGTTGCTCGCGACCATATGTCCAACCACATGCAACCTTGATCCATGCCCTTCCTGGCTTATTAAAGCTGGCCATGAGGGGTTTCGAGGTGCACTGCGGAAAATTATCAACAGGTCCCTCCTTGAGGGGCAGTTCCCGAGTGCACTCAAGGATGTGATGGTCCGCCCTCTCTTAAAAAAACTATCTTTGGATCCGGCTGAATTGGCTAATTACCGGCCGGTTTCCAATTTGCCCTATTTGGGCAAATTAATAGAGAGGGCGGTGGCGATACGGCTCCAGAGCTTCCTGGATGATGCTTCAGTGTTAAATCCCTTCCAGTCAGGCTTTCGCCCAGGGTTCGGGACTGAGACGGCTCTGGTGGCCCTCACGGATGACCTCCAGAGACATCTGGATCGGGGTGGCATGGCAGTATTGCTGTTGCTTGACCTGTCGGCAGCATTCAACACAGTCGATCATCGGCTGCTGACCCATCACCTCGCCAACGTGGGGATACAGGGGCTTGCCTTACAATGGCTTGTCTCCTTTCTCCAGGGTCGGGGACAAAGGGTGGCCCTAGGGGAGCAGCGGTCCCAAAGGCACCCGCTTGAATGCGGAGAGCCGCCGGGGGCTGTCTTATCCCCGATGCTCTTTAACATCTATATGCACCCCCTTGCCCAGATTGTCCAGAGGGCGGGGTGTACGCTGATGACACCCAGCTCTACTGATGTTGGGTGGCCAGTCTGGCTCTGGAGCGGATGATCTTGACTGGGCATTGCACGCTGTGGCTGGATGGCTCAGGCTGAGTAGGCTGAAGCTGAACCCAGCGAAGACAGAGGTCCTGTGCTTGGGTCGGGGCGGATGCCAGTTAACTGCCATGAGTTCATTCCCAGAACTGCATGACTGCTACAAAATATATTAATCTAATCTCTGAAATGGTCACAGGCTTGCGTATGCTTTTCTCCTGCGGTTTGGTGACAGGTCCCGCCCGGGAGCTCGCAACGGGGCCAGGACCCCCTCCTCTGGAATGCGCGTTTTGCTCACTTGCCTGCTTGCTTGATTAGCTTGCGCATGCCCTGACTCAATTACTTGCTTCCATGGTGTTATCTCTGTGTCCTGTCCTTGAACAAGAGGGCCTCCTATTCTGTGTGAGCTAAACTCACCGGTGTTATATATTCCTTTTATCCATTGGGAACTCAGCTTGTAGAAATGTTCAACATCATTATTTTCTGAGAACTCCTTTTCCTGCGTTTTCTATGGGAACTTCAGGCCAGTATATCTGAGCGCCTAAAATCCTGTTTTGGGAACTCAGATTGTAGAAATGTTCTTGGGAACTCAGCTTGTAGAAATGTTCAACATCATTATTTTCTGAGAACTCCTTTTCCCGCCTTTTCTATGGGAACTTCAGGCCAGTATATTTGGATGCCTAAAATCCTGTTTAGTGATTGGTAGACTGCTCTTAAGCCATATTTCATATCCAGTATATCAATACCTGTAATCCCTAAGCACAGCAGTACTAACAGGGAAAGTGTCTGACTACAATGATCTTTTCTACAAATAAAGGACTTACTGCTTAAGGAGACCTGTTGTGGACTATATATATTGGGGCATTCTCACAGCGGGCCATGGTCGGGGCTCCCGCTCCCGGCCTTCGATGGGGCGCCATTGGTGCCTGCACTGGTGGTTAGGAGTTTGGGAGTGCTCCTGGATCCTTCTCTGACTAGGGAGGCCCAGGTAGCAGTCATTGCCAAGTCGGCCTTTTACCATCTGAGGCTGGCACGGCAGTTGGTTCCCTTCCTGAGCCGTGCTGACCTGGCTACAGTGATCCATGCAATGGTCACCTTGAGGCTAGACTATTGTAACACTTTCTACATGGGGCTGCCCTTATCACAAATCCAGAGGCTGCAGCTGGTGCAGAATGCCGCGGCGAGGTTGCTGATGGGTCTCCCTAGACGGGAGCACATCCGACCAGCACTGGCGGCACTGCACTGGCTGCCTATAGCGTACCGAATTCGCTTCAAGATGCTGGTACTTGCCTTTAAAGCCCTAAACGGCATGGGTCCGACCTACCTGCAGGACCGCCTTTCCCTGTATATGCCCCAGAGAGCACTACAGTCTGGGGCCCAACACCGCCTTGTTGTACCAGGCCCCAGAGAAGCAAGGCTCGCTGCCACTAGGGGGAGAGCCTTCTTGGTGGTGGCCCCTTCCTGGTGGAACAAGCTCCAGGAAGAGATCAGGGCCCTGCGGGACCTGATGCAGTTTCGCAGGGCCTGTAAGACAGAGCTCTTCCACCAGGCTTTCAAATAGGGGCCGCCACCCACCCCCTTTTCTCCCCCATCCTATTACCATCAACAAGGGGCCTCAGAGAATACCATCTGGCTCCTTGACATTGCTGTTTGTCATTGGGGCCTGGAAATGTTGGGACAGATGGTTCACCATTTAACTCTACTGAGTGCTGTATGAATACTGTTATGTTTTATAATGTTTTAATCTGTTTTAATTCTTATTGTATTTATGAATCTTGGCTTGTCCAAGTCTTGTAAGCCGCTCTGGGCCTGCAACAGCGGGAAGAGCGGCCTAGAAATTTAATAAATAAATAAATATAAGGATGTACAGACAACCTAATCGCAATCATTGCGAGAGATGGCTATTCATATCAGCAAAATCGCGGATTCAAAGTGCAAATACCTGGAAAGTACTTGATTTTCCAGGTGCAGGAAAACTCGCTAGGGAACTGGGAGGATTGCATGAGTGAGCCCACTTCGGTGTGGGAGACGGAAGTGGGTATGTGATCAATAAATGTGAGAGGGAACAGCGGTGAAACCCGAACAAAATGACTGTGTGACCACAGCCCTAGCCTGGTGTCCAGTAGCACCTTAGAGACCGGCAAGATATCTGGGATACAGATACCAAGAAAAGAAGTTAACAGATTACCATGAAACACCAAACCAGTAAGGAAAAGGACAACTACAGAAGCACCCTCTCGCCTCTTCCAGCCTTTGGCCTGCAACCATTGCCAGTAACAGCAAGACCTACACAAGGCTCAGGAATTCATGGCTGCTACAACAGCCAGGAGACTGTTTGAAAACTTCACAGGGCCAACACACTCATACAGAAAACCAAATCAAGTGTGGCCCACCAATGACAGATGGATAATGTAGTAAGGAGAGGAATTTCAACCAAGCCCTGAACATACACCAACTGCCAGCTGCTCAGATAGTGACAGCACAAAGGCGCCCAGATGTGGTGGTCAGGGGGCTTTACTACAGTAAGGTGCCCCATGGGAGGGCCGGGGACTGGCTCCTGAAGGATAACTGGAAGCTTCAATCTGTGCAGAAAGCAGCTGCTTGTCTTTTCTGGTGCTGGGCACCCTGCTCATAATGAACAAGTTCTGCACCAGTTATACCAGTTATGCCAACTGGCCTCCAGTCACAATTCAAAGTGCCGGCCTTAACTTGCTTTTAAAGCCTCCCAGCAGCCCGAGAACTGCCCGCCTCTGGGATCTGTCCACCTGCCAGTTACTATCAAAACAGCAAGCCCTATTGGTGGTGGGGCCATTCCATCAGTGGTGGCAATACCCACATTCTTGAATCACTGCCCTATACATTTTATTGATTTTCTGCTAAACTGCTCTGAACTGTGGAAAAGCAATATATACAATTTCAGGTATAAATAAGACTTTGCTCTCAACAGAACCCTGACAAAGAAAGACATGGCTGGAATAGCAGACAAACACCAGACTCTCCACTGGTAAAAACTACTTGGGTGCAGCTTCTAAGGCCCACCCCACTTGGACTGTTGGAAGGCCGCCATGTGCGTCTGCAGGAGTCAACTTCTCTTAAAGACCAGCTCCTCATTACTTTGAGCATACTCTCCCCAGCAGCCCCGACAGAATCTTGGTGTGCCTGTGAATCCACAAATGTTGTGTGTTGATTTGCACAGGTTAGTTATCATTAGATATGCTCTTAAGGAGTTTTGGATTAAGCGGTTTCTGTGTAGGCAACGTTCCCAGGATTGGAACAAATTCCCGCATCATATGCTGACTCACCCAGAACTGCTCGGCGTTCAAGCAGTCCCAATCAGTGATCCCTCTAAGCTGAGTTGGTGTGAGCTGGCTCACAGTTTTTTAGCCTCCGGCTCGCACATTTTTGTCTTAGCTCAGGAAGGATGGCTCCAGAGAAAACTAATTTATGCAGCAGCCAAATTGCTCGCTCATAACTCTAATGCCGGCAGCTCACAAAGTAGAATTTTTGCTCACAAGACTTTTTGCTCACAAGACACACAGTTTAAAGGGAGCAACAGAAGGCAAAATTGCTCGGGATCATTCTGATGCTGAGGACTAATCAAAATGCACTTTCGCTAGTGCCTGAATGATCAGGAACACCCCCCAAAATTATTTAAAGTAAATTGAACTCACCACACTGGAATCTGCTTTCTTTTCTTTTTTTTTAATATTTTTTATTGATTTTATCTATTTCTACTACTACATCGCTACTTTTCTAAGCTATATTTACCTTATACAGAGTGTGCTTTAACATTTGCTTAATATTACCTTACCATTAATACATATGAAGCATTTTAAACCTTGGTTAATATTCAATTAAAATTGTTACTGATGATATATGAAAAATAAAAAAGCTGTTTGACAGACATGTTCTTTTGAAGGAATGCTTAATTATACAAATTATATATAATATATAAGTGCGATTTCAAAAAACATTTTATCCCTTATTTCTTCTTTTGTCCTCTTCTTGTCTTAACAGTCTCTTCTTGTACCTTTGGAGCTGCTGCTCCTTTTTCCGAGTCAGAAATTTCCTCTTCGCTCTTTGAGCTATCAAATCCATACATACTTTCTTGCGATGCCAGCGAACCATCTGAGTCTCTCTCTTTTCTCTTTTCTTTGCTTTTTTCCAAAAAACTTTTTGCCTGTTGAACAGAGTCAATCTTATATTTTTTGTCTTTGATGCTGAAGCTCAGTCCTTCCGGAACATTCCATCTGTAGATAATAGATTCAGACTGAAGCCAAGATGTCAGTTTTCCATAGGCTTTCCTTCTTTTCCTTATTTCAAATGGGATATCTTTCATCACTTTAATTTCTTTTCCTTTGATCTTCAGAACCGCTTTATTTGTGGTCCTAAACACAACATCTCTTGTTGACTTTTTGGAGAACCTTATCTGAATCTCACCAGGCAGGCTTTTCTTTTTAGTATAGTCTGGATAGGTTCTGTAAACCATATCCATATCGCTTTTTTGGAATCTGCTTTTCTAATTCATGGCCTGTTCTACAAGTGAATACATTTTTGTTAAGTGGATTGTTCTCAGGCCCTGCCTAGCACATCTGAAAGCTGACTCCAGCATATACTATGCAATACCTATGCAGGTGATTAAGAAGATAATTCCATAAATTAGATACATTCTAATACCTCCTTTCAAATCCTGTCTAGAGGGATTATTATTCTACAAGCCTCTTTGATTTCTTCAGGCCTAAAATACAACAGATAAGATGAACATGGCTTAGTTTGCATATATTTTGTATAACTGATACTTACGTGAATGAATTTGTGCTATCTGCTTGTGGGTTTAATAAAAATTGAAAGTCCCAGTAGTCATGCCTGGTTTATGGGAATTTAACTGGTGTTAATGACCAAAAGAGGGGATAGCTAAATGCAGAGTTTTAAAATCTATCCTTTCATAGCCCTGTGCTCAAAGGTATATTCCCCCCCATCATCTCCGCAAAACTAAGCATCACTCCAAAATTTAGTATTTTACAACAAAGCTCCAGTTTTGGGCTTGTGCAGCATGCCAGAGGAATAATGGAAACATGAATGTTACCTTATAATGGACTCTGATGAACATGTGAACAAATCCTGCTACAATCTTCAATGCACTAGTGGATGCTCCATGGACTTCAATAGGATGTGTTTTTTACAGAACTGCCATGGGATTTAAGCAGGTTGGGACTTCTTTCGGAGTAATGAAAAATATCCCAAGCTACCCCCTCTGGAACCACATTACCAAGTGATGAGCACTGGAAATGAAGCGATCAACTACAGAAGAAACCCCTAAGAAATAAAGGAATAAAGTTTGAATCCAGTGGCACTTTTAAGACCAACAAAGTTTAATTCTGGGTGTCAGCTTTCGTGTGCATGGAAAGTTTATGCCCAGAATTAAACTTTGTTGGTCTTAACGGACCCACTGGACTTAAACTTCGTTCTGTTGCATCAGACCAACACAGCTACCCACCTGAATCTACCTCTGAAATAAAAGCTTTCTTTTAAAAATAATAATAAAATACCAGAGCAGGATCTTCTTTCCACCTCTTCTGCGTCTTCTAGGGCACCCACAAGGTTCTCTGCAGCAGAAAGAGGGCTACTTGCGGAAGACCCCTGACACACACCACAGAGAACCATTTAAATATTATCAGTCTAAAGAATTTAGCGGCACTAACTCCTTTCAAGGTAAGAAAGTGACTGGGACTAACTGGAATTATTTGACAGCACACAGAATGGAGGATTTGAAGTAAACACTGGCACTCCAAGAGCGATGGCTGTTAATTCTTGATATATATCTCTAGCTTGCTTCATAAAATGCCAGGCATAAGTTTCGGGCTAAGGGGCGGGGAACTCTTAGAGATGTGACCACCTGGGGCGAGAGGGGTGGGGGGACATACCAGAAACACTCAGACAAAAATAGGTTCTCCCCATTTTGACTCCTTTGTTTCCCCTAATTTTTCCAACTGAACAAATGTAAATTTGGGAGGCTCTCAAAGAGAAAAAAAACTTCTACAAAATATTTTCTTGTCTGGAGTGGGAGCTTACCAACTTAAAATGTGCAGTGCAAAGATTTGTGTAAAGCAAATCTACACCGCTAGACAGTCATTGTTTTAAAATGACTAATTATGTTCACAGTAAATATGCTACAATATACATGACACTCAATATTGAATAGTTCGATGTTTTCAGTGTTCAGAAATTTGACTTGATATCCAGATAGGCTCCTAGTCCTGCTGTATGACTATTTCTGTCCAAATACCAGTCTGATTACAAAAACCGTTTTCTATTTTCAACTCCCCCCCCCACCCCCTTCCACGTCGAAAACTAAGGTTGCAAAGCTTCAATCTTCTTCTCTCAAAAACTGGATATATGCACAATACTGCTGATATTTCTAGATTCCATAAATATGCTCAATCGAACCACTTTATAGGCTAAGTCATAAATGATGTATCCATACTGTTAAAGAAGTAAATCTAGATTTGATAAATGCAATGCTGTCTTGTTTTCATCCACACACACCCCACCTATTTTTTCCCTGGGGGAGGCTGTTTTTACTCCATGACATCAAAAATTCCAGGAATTTTACATTCCTCTTCCCTCCTGCTCGCTTGGTATTCCAGACATTTCCCAGCTACATCTTCTGGCTAAATAGCGCTTGAACTGCCTCCCCACCCCCAACTGCGTATTTGTTTACGTGGCCTCCCCTCTTCCTCCTTCCTGCAGGCTGGCCAAGACTTGTCTCGGGGCAGTGTCAGTGCTACTTCTGCCAGAAACACCGGCACACTTTTCTAACCACACAAGCACACGGCCTTTGATTCCAAAGACGGCAGGTGCCTAGCCCTGCCTTTACCACACGTGGACCGCCACGTGAGCAGAGCAGTCAGTTCCACCCTCTGCCCAGACACACCTCTTTCCGCACCCTGGCTGTCTTTGCAGCCATGGCTTCCCACAACAAGCAACAGCTACTGCTGGTCACTGGCCGCCCTGGAGACGAGGAGGGCCTTCTCCAGCAGAACGTAGCCCATGATCCTACCTGGCGGCGAGAGAGCGCCACGTGAACACTGGTGGGTGGGAGGGAAAGCACGCAAGCCGTCCTGCGTTCCTCACAGGGCTCACAAAAGGCACCAAAGACTACCAAAAATTTTTAAAAACCTTTTCTCCAGAACACCAATGCACAGACACTGATTCTCCTTTGAATGACAAAAGTGGCTTTGTCAACTCCACACTGTTTCCCAGAACTGCACAGGTAAGCCCTGGGGGGCTGACAGGGCACAGCACACACAGGCTGAAGATGCAGACCCCCAAAATAAGTTAGCCCCATGAAAAGCCTGAACCACAACATTCAAGCAGCTGTAATTGATCTAATCCAGCATCCTGGTTCACAAATCAGAGGACCAATGTGTCCTCTTCAGGCAGGTCCCAGAGAGGCTCAAACTCCGCATCACTCTCACAGAGGAGCCCTTTTACTGTCCTTTTCTGCACCACGGAAGTATTTGGGGCCTGGGCTTGGGAAGGCGCTGCAAAAACTTGAGCCAACATCCCCCGCGCGCCCCCCCCCCCCCGGGTATCTGAAGCCTGGCCCAGCAACAGCCACACTGGCAGAACGGGCACCAACCCTGGATAACCGTCGCACTTCGACAGCTGCACATCTTCATTTGCACCTTTTCTTGTGCAACTTGTTTTAAGTACCCAGCGTGGGGAAAATGGGGGGGGGGGAATGGTTAAAATAAAATAAATATATTTTTGTATTGTCTAGCATTACACTGTCCTCTGAGATGGATTCAGGTGGGCAGCTGTGATGGTCTGAAGCGAGAGAATGAAGTTTGAGTCCAGAATGGGCACCTTGAAGACCAACAAGGTGTGAGGCTTCTGCTCAATGTAGTCAAGGATCAGATCTTTGTTGATGAAACACAGTTCTTTATTTCCAATCGTTACATTACTACAGGTCCTCGGATTATTGTCAGAGATAACACATACAATAGAAGCAGGACTAATATACCCTCCAGCACAATTTGAATTGCCCATAGCTAACCAATCAACAGGGGAGAAAAACCGCGGGCTAAAAGGTCTCTTGACCGTTTGCTTCCCACAGGAACAAGGTGAGGTGTGAAGCAGTAAATTTCTGCCGTGCCCATCATGGCTAATTAAAGCAAGCCATGAGGGGGTGCGAGGGGCACTTAGGGAAATTATCAACACGTCCCTTGCAGAAGGGATGTTCCCTAGTGCCCTGAAAGAGGCAGTGGTACGTCCGCTCCTTAAAAAACCATCTTTAGACCCGGCCGAGTTAGTCAACTATCGGCCGGTTTCTAATCTGCCTTATTTGGGCAAATTAATCAAGAAGGTGGTGGCTGACCAGCTACAGAGCTTTTTGGAAGATACCTCTGTACTAGATCCTTTCCAGTCCGGTTTCCGGCCAGGCCACGGGACGGAGACGGTGCTGGTCGCCCTTACGGATGACCTCCGGAGGCATCTGGATCGAGGTGGCAATGCGGTGCTGGTGCTGTTAGACCTGTCGGCGGCGTTCGACACGGTCGACCACCAGCTACTGTGCTGTCGCCTCACCGATATTGGAATTCAGGGGTTAGCCTTACAGTGGCTTTCCTCGTTTCTCCAGGATCGGGGACAAAGGGTGGCGGTAGGGGATCAACTCTCCCAAAGACACCCACTGCAGTGTGGTGTTCCGCAGGGAGCGGTTCTTTCCCCTATGTTATTTAACATCTTTATGCGCCCCCTTGCCCAGATTGCACGGAGGTTTGGGCTGGGCTGCCATCAATATGCAGATGACACCCAGCTCTATCTGTTATTGGGCGGTCGGTCCGCCTCTAGTCCGGATGATCTGGATCTGGCGCTGACGGCTGTGGCTGGATGGTTCAGACAGAGCCGAATGAAGTTGAATCCGACGAAGACGGAGATCCTATGCCTGAGTCGGAGCGGGCCAAGGTTGGGGATCCCTCTCCTGACCTTCGGGGGGGTGCCGTTGGTGCCGTCAGCGGAGGTCAGGAGTTTGGGAGTGCTTCTGGACTCCACGTTAACGATGGAGGCCCAGGTAGCAGCCACTACGAGGTCAGCCTTTTACCATCTGCGGCTGATCAAGCAGTTGGTCCCCTTCCTTGAACGCAATGAACTGGCGACTGTGATCCATGCATTGGTCACCTCAAGGTTGGACTACTGTAACGCCCTCTACATGGGGCTGCCCTTGTGCCAAATCCGGAAGCTGCAGCTAGTGCAGAATGCTGCGGCGCGGCTGTTGTTGGGTCTGCCTATGTGGGAACATATACAGCCCGCCTTAAAGGCACTGCACTGGCTGCCAATAGCATACCGGATAAGGTTCAAGGTGCTGGTGCTTACCTATAAAGCCCTATATGGCCTGGGACCTGCTTACCTGAAGGACCGTCTCTCCCCATACGCCCCCCAGCGAGCACTACGGTCAGGAACCCTAAATCGGCTGGCCCTCCCTGGATTGAAAGAGGCACGGTTGGCAACAACACGGGCCAGGGCTTTCTCAGTAGCGGCCCCGCACTGGTGGAATGAGCTCCCGGAGAACATCAGGGCCCTGCGGGATTTGATGCAGTTCCGCAGGGCCTGTAAAACGGAGCTCTTCCACCAGGCTTTCAAGTAGGGGCCGCCTAAGGTAGACATCTTAGCCCTGGCCCGGTTCTATCTGCCAGTTTCGTCTGCTGGTAATTACATCTACCAACCTGTTATACAGGAAATATATATGATCTACCTGCTGGGACCCACCTGTGAGTAGATTTGACATGCCGCCAGTGGAGGATATATAGAGTAAGGGAAGTCTTTAATTTTAATTGTTATTTTAAATGAATTGTATTTTAACCTTTGTTGTAAGCCGCTCTGAGTCTGCCTTTGGGTGGAGAGAGCGGGATATAAATTAAATAAATAAATAAATAAATAAATAAAGATGCTGCTGGACTCATGGGGGAAAAGGTGGTGGACAGGTTGCCATGTCACAAGAAGTCTCACAAGTTCCAAAGGCCTAGGCAAAAACCCCTCCCTGTATCGGGGGATATAGGGATAAGATGTACCTTTGCTCCTCACACAGCCGGGCTCTATCCACCAGAAAATTCTACTGTGATTTCTGGCAGGTATATGGTTCTTCTATAACATGAAACGATAAGCCAGACTAAGATGAGAGGCATGAGAGCAAAAGGAAACAGAAGTTAATATGCAAGTTTTAAACTCAGGGTGGTACTGTATGATGAAGCAGCAGACTGTGAGGCCAGGAAAGAACTCAGTGCGGCAGAGGCAAACACGTGAAGGTGGGAACAGTCAAGGCAGATACAGAAATCACTCAGAGGGACCAACAGATGACACCCTCATGAATTAGAAGAACAAGCTGTTGAATTTGCATCCACTGAAGGAGAGGACCCAAAAAAATCAGTGCAGGAAATCATTACACAGCTCAAGGAACAGCCTCAGCACAGAGTATTCCACCGTAAGAACTCAGGGCCAGTATTTATTTCTTGATGCATACAAGCAATGCATCGTAATAGCTTTTGCCTGTGGCAAAGAACTCCAGTTTGCAACATCTACCTTCTGACTATACCCAAAAATGCCACTGCATTCCAAAAATGCATGACTGGACTATATCAAGAACACAGTTAGCTAGGGAATGCTGATGAGATACATGAACACTTTGGCACAGCATCCAATTACACCGTTGAGGGGAAAAGGCACAAAATCCATTTAGAATTTACCATGCTCTTTTATATAATAAATCGTTTAGGAAATAGTTTTAATTGCAGTGGGAAAAGACGCTGAAAATTCAGATTTCAGATTCTGTGCGGACTACCTTCATTCACTCCATTAATTGGAAATAAATGATCTATAAGCTTTCCACAGATTATATCAAGTAAATTTTATCCATTCAAACAATATGTAATATTTGTTGGAGAGCACTCCAATGTATGCTTGAGTGCTCCCTGAAAACAGGAACTCTGGGGGGAAATTATACATTTATAATTGAAATGACAAGTGGAGACGTGCAAGAAACTTGCGGGATGGTTATCCCATTCCTCACACCTTTGCTTCCTCCCTTCTCCCCCTACCTCTCTCACACTCTTTCTCCCTTCTGCCCCCCTTTCTTACTCTCTCGCTCTCCTCCATGTGTGTTACTTCCTCTCTTTCTGACCAGTCATCATCACTTTCTCTCTTTCTGCCCCCCCACTCCATCACTCTTTCTGCCCCCCCATTCCATCACTCTCACTTTCTGCCCCCATCACTCTCCCAGCCCCCTGCTTGCTTCCTCTCCCCCCACAGCAGCAGTGGCAGTGCCCTGGGAATCACAATGGCTCTCCCAGCTGCAGAGATCAATTCACCTTAGGGCTGCCAGCTCCAGGTTGGGAAATTCCTGGAAGTTTGGAGGTGGAGCCTTGGGACAGTGAGGCTTGGGGAGGCAAGCAGCTTCAGCAACACTCCAAAGCAGACATTTTATCCAGGAGAACTGATCTCTGTCACCTGGACAACAGTTGTAATTCTGGGTGCTCTCCAGCCCTTCTCTGGAGGCTGGCAATGGTAGTTTAAGTGAAGGAAATGGCTGGTTTGGAGGGTGGAGTCCATGGCATTATACTGGTCTGGAGTCCCTCCTCAAATCTCACCCTTCCCAGGCTCCACCCCTCAAATGTCCAGGAATTTCCCAACCTGGAGTTGGCAACCCTATTTCCTTCCCACCCATCAGCCAACCTACCTTTATCTGTCTTCATCTTTCCATCTCCACCCCCCTCCCCTGCAGCCTCTACCTAGGAAAATTAGTCTTTCTCCACAGTGGGGACTAAAGCAACTTACATTATTATTTCCTCCTTGTTATCTGCACAACAACCCTGTGAGTTTGGTTAGGCTGAAAGTATGTGACTGGTCCAAAATCTCCCAGTCAGCTTTCACTGCAAGATGGGGATCTGAACCTGGGTCTTGCAGGTCCCAATTTGAAGCTATGACTGTTACATCACACTGGCTTTCATAGGATGGCTGCTGATGAACAGTAGCAAAGCAGCTGGGCCTAATTAAGTCATGCAAATCAGGTGGTATCAAGTCACACAGAGGGTGCTGCCTAGGGATCCCCTGGAGTTACTGCTCATCTCCAGACTACAGAGATAACTTTCCATGGAGAAAATGGATGCTTTGGAGGGTGGAGTTTATGGCATTGTACCTCACTGAAATCCCTGTCCTCCCCAGGTTCCACCCCCAAATCTCCAGGATTTTCCAGCCTGGATCTGGATCCGCTGCCGGTGGCCAGGGGGGTACTTGGCAACCCTAGACTGCTGCCAGTAAAAACCCTGCCTTTTACTGATAGAAACAGTTAGAAGCCTGTCCCTCCCCTGAACATTCTAATCTCTCACAGTTGATGCCTGGAGCTGATGCCATTTCAAAAGGTATTGGGGGGATTCAACGGTCCCTGAAATTTTTTTTTTTTTAACTTTCTGGATTTTTCTGCAGACCAAGAAAGGCCCCTGATTATGTAGGAAAAGCTGCTGGGGGAGAGTGAACTCTCTTTTGGCAGATATAAGTATCCACACAGGAAAAAAACTCTCAGAATTAGTATATAGATGGTAAATTGCAAACTTCAACTAAATCCAATTAATAGGATCTGTGGTCTATTAGAAAGATCATTAATATGATTTGGAATGTCCTGACATAAACTAAATCTCCCAGTGTTCCCTTTAAGCTGAGTTAGTGTGAGCTAGCTCACAGTTTTTTACCTTCCAGATCACACATTTTTGTTTTGGCTCAGGAAGGAGGGCTCCAGAGCAAACTAATTTATGCAGCAGTCAAATCGCTTGCTTACAACTCTAATGCTGGTAGCTGACAAAGTAGAATTTTTGCTCACAAGACTCCACAGCTTAGCGAAAGCATTGGCAACAACCCTTTCAAAAAATAAGTGTGTTGTTGAAATAGCTAATCTTACTGAATAGATACAAGAAAGATATAAGAACATACAGAGTAGACATTGGTTCAAACAGATGCTTTTATTTCCTATTGCGTGTTTTATTTCAGTAATGAAACTCACTTAAAGAAAAAGCTAATGGTTACTAGCCAGTCAGACCAGGGTGAAAGTTTCTTATACATCTGGTGGAAAATAGCTGTCTGGCCCAGAGAATGAAGCAACCCCCCCCCACTTTTAAAACTGGTTTCCTAAGAGGGCCAAGAGAATTTTCTTTGAACACAAAGAAAAAAAGGTCAGGAAAGGAGACTGCTTGAGAACTGCTTTTTTTTGTTTGATATTTGGGAAATGCTTTTTGAGCTCTGCTGCTTAGAAGACATGAGCCCTAACCCACGATTTAGCAAAAGGAGAACATTCCAGGCAGATTAAAGCATCACAGGAGGAGGGCGACCTTGCCCTCTTGTGTGTGGGAGGAAGGGGACCGACAGCGGGCAGAGAGCAGGGGCGACTGGGAGCACTCTCAACTTATGACCCCCACTTAAAGTGTGCGCTTAAGCATTAGAACCTTGGCCTTACTCAGAAAGTAGTTCATGAATTAGAACAGGTCATTTATTCCTTTCTAGTGCTTAAAAAAAAACCACTACTAAAGAGATTTCCTTGTGGACAGAAATGAATTCCAAGGGAACGCCCGTGAGGAGTAACAGGGAAAGTTTTACACACTCCTACTTTGCCACAGGAAAAGGGAGTTGTATGTTTATGCAAGTGTGTGTTCTGGCAAGCTATGATCCATGCGCACGCCCACCCTGCGACACGCACCCCATGCCTACACAGACTATGAGGAACAAACAACATTTAATCCAGCTTTTTAAAATGAATGTTTAAATTTAATCCACTATTTGTGTCAGCATGCCAGCTCTCTTTCTAGCTATAAAATTAACAAAACAATGGACACTACTCAATGGATGCGTCACCTCTCTGATTCAGACGCCTCACTTGAGAGTCAAGTGAACCTGTATTTGATTCTATGGATAGAAGGACCCCAGTCTCGATGCAGAGTTCTGGTACAATAACCAGGGTACAGATTCGGGTGGGGCAGCCTAGCCGTGTTGGTCTGGAGCCAACAGAACAGTTTGAGTTTGAGTCCAGTGGCACCTTTAAGACCAACCAAGTTCAATTCTGGATAGAAGCCCGTACGGAATTAAACTCTGTTGGTCTTAAAGGTGCCACTGGACTCCAACTTTGTTCTACCTGGAGATAATCTCAGGTGGCTTCTCAACAACTGACACCACTGGAAAATGTTTGTAGCATAGACAAGTTTTTCAGCGAGAGGGTTGCACGCAAAAGCTTGTACCCAGAATTAAAGGTGCCACTGGACTCACTTTGTTCAATAACCGGGGGAGAGTGATAGATTCGTTACACAGAGTTTTGATCATCTGCCCTGCAATTCACATGGGCAAGTCTTAACTCATTCACTCATTAATAGCATTCCATTTAAGATACAGGTTTTGTCCTAGCCAGATAAAAGTTGCGCAACATCTCCATGAAAAGAAAAACAGTAAACAATCTAGTAAGGCAGTTTCTTGTAAGGCAGCAGTTAGATGTCTGTAATGAATCAAAATAACAGCCCAACATCCAAAAAAGTCTGATGTATGCCCAATGTTCCCTCCAAGCTGAGTTAGTGTGAGCTAGTTCACAGTTTTTTAGCCTCCAGCTCACACAGTTTTGTCTCAGCTCAGGGAGTATGGCTCCAGAGCAAACTAGCTGATGCAGTGGCCAAATGGCTTGCTCACAACTTTCATGCCAGAAGCTCACAAAGTAGAATCAGAGGGAGAATTGTTATGCCCTATCAAAACAACGTATAGGTGTCAAGTACAAACAATGGAAATCAGCGTAGATTATTCAATATATCCCATAGAAATGCAACACTTGATGCGAACTTGAGAAGGGCACTGTGCCAGCACACAAGCACTGGTCTTGTAACTCTGATCAGAGTACCACGGGGACCTACTGATGCCCACTGTGAATTTGCCCAGCAGTCCCTAATTCTGTTGCCTGCCTGAAAGAGTCTGCCTCGGTTCTTCCAAGCAGAGCTAAGGATTTACCAAGTGCCCCTTTTATGCTGCAGAGAAGTTACCCCCGACCCGTCAGAATATTCTAGAATTTGGAACAAGACCAGCCGTCTCAACGTCACTGCTCTGAAGAGCTGTACAACTGGGGAGGGGGAAAGAGAAAGCTGCTGAATTGCCCAGCTACCACTGACTGGCCCACAGCCCCAGACTCCCTCCCCACCCTTGGGCGCAGGGGACTGAGCCAAACATTTCACAGGGAATAGAATATGCCAAGAGACTTCCAGTTACCCTCAGTAAAATATTCCGTCTGAAAGTGTCAGAAATCACTTGTTTTAAGCTGGAACTATAACTCTCTACATCATAGAAAGATTCAAGTCTCTTTGCACCTGAGAGACAGGTAAGATTTTGGAAGAAAGAGTTTCAGAGAACCAGACACAACTAGGAATGGAGATCCCTACACTGCCCCTTTTGCATCCTGACACCCTTCTTTGGAAAAAACAACAACAACCCCACCTTCAGGCAGTGACAGAAGAGCTCAGGGATCTCCACTCCTAGGTAAAGGTTTCCCTTGCTCAAAAGCCAGTCGAATCTGACTCTGGGGGTGGGGCTCATCTCCGTTTCCAAGCTGAAAAGCCAGCGCTGTCC
The DNA here is from genome assembly GCA_029233225.1 of Lepidodactylus listeri. Taxonomy (NCBI): domain Eukaryota; kingdom Metazoa; phylum Chordata; class Lepidosauria; order Squamata; family Gekkonidae; genus Lepidodactylus; species Lepidodactylus listeri. Next base: position 2,601,505 of record JARCFY010000021.1, on the reverse strand, counting down.
GAAGACTTCTCTGTGGTCATGTGGCCGGTATGACGAGATGCCAAGGCGCACAGAACGCTGTTACCTTCCCACCAAAGCAGTATCTATTTATCTACTTGCAGTTTCTTGCTTTCAGACTGCTAGGCTGGCCGGAGCTGGGGCCAGAGACGGGAGCTCACCCCGTCACACGGCACTTGGGTCTCGAACTGCTGAGCTACCGACCTTCCAGTCTGCAGCTCAGCATCTTAACCTCTGAGCCACCACGGCCCTACTTGTCATCTAATGAAGGGAGCTCGGACTCTCTTGAAAGCTTGCAGCCCGAAAATCTTGTTGGGCGACTGGCTTGAAGCTGACTGCTGGACTGCAGATGAAACACAGCTACCCTCTAAAAATCTAGCTCCTTATACCAAACTCTTGCTTCGCTTATCAATTTAAAAGGGCCAGCCGTTCAGCTGAGGATCTTAATGGGGTCAGCTATCCCTACACAGCCACGTACTGAATGCAATACAAGGAAGCTTGCCTCATTGTGCTGACATACCCCAACTCAAACCCCTATGCCCTGACTACATGGCAGAAACCAGCTGCATTTGAACAGAGCTGCTGTGCTCAGCACAGCTGTAAACTTAACATCTTTGCGTTGTGTGTGTGTGTGTGTGTGTGTGGAGCCATGTTTCCAGTCAAAGTATGCCCTTGAGGAGCTGCGGAAGTGCAAAGTGAACACACACCAGAAGCCAAGTCCGCTCCCACCTGAGGCACCAAACACTCTGGGCTCCTTTGACACTGGAGGAACCAGAAGTGTGGACCACAAGGAACTGGACTCCTGGCGGGAAGGGGCAAAAGCCCAGCTCCACAGCTCCCAGCGCTGTCTTTTTCAGCCACGCCCCCCCCCCCCCCCCTGTTCTGAAGCTCACTGGGTAACTTTGGGCCACTGGCTACCTGGCCTACTTCTTACGTCCTTTATTATGATCCGCTGCTCATCCTTTTTAGGAATACTGTCCCAGACTCCTCCTTGCCGTTCTTATGGCTTTAAACAAATTGTGTTGTTTTTACTTCAAGCCGCCTCTAGCAGGTCTCAGGAGAGTTGGCACATAAAACTTCTAGAACAGAACTTCACAAGGCTGGGTAAAATGAGGATGAGAGACCCACATAAGCTCCCCCCTCTGAGCTCCTTGAAAGAAAGGTGGGATAAAAAGGCAACAGATATATGGATTGACCTCTCTGAGTCTTCCATATGCTGATCAGACGCTGCCCTTCATCTGAGGGATCCTCCGCACAAGTGCTGACTCTTTGATTTACAGTATTAGTCTAAAGTGAAAGCCGGGCTGGGAACACACAGCTTAAACTGCGGTCGTTACACAACAAGTGGAATTGCATCGCTTGCACGGTGACAGCCGCATGTTCCCCATCTTCCCACCTCCCACGCCAAACCATTTGTTTATCCTGCCACAATCGCCTTCACAATGTACACCCTCAAATTGTTGCACAAACCCTTCAAAACACGTCCCTCCCTTATCCCTCCTCACTTGTCTTCCCATTTCAATCAAAACAGGAGGTCTCATTAAAAAAAACACAAAAAAACAGGTGGTGAAGACATCTGCTTACTTCACAGCAGGTCTATGTAGGACAGGCCTGCCCAGTTCTCACGGGCAGCGACAACGGGGTCCTCAGGCAGTCAACAGGCAAAGGAGTCTAGCCAGGGAGAAAACAATAATCGCGTGGCTCTTGAAAACAGGTACTAGAAATGACCATGACAGGTAAGCAAGGTAAGACACAGGCCTGTAGCCACTGGGAGCCACAAATAAGTGTTGCCCCGTGGGAAAAATTAATTTAGAAACAAAAATTAAACTGTGTGTGGGGTTTCAAAAATGATCCTGAGCACCACCAGGGAGGCTTCAGTTTCATTTTCTTTTTTCTGGTCCAAACAATTAACAGGTGGCCTTACTGATTTTTAAAGTCAGGGAGCATTTGAATTTCTGGGGGGGGGCACTGGCTAATTGAATGAAAGGAACACCTGGCCCCTCCGGCACATTTGCTGCCCCTCGGGAGCCCGGTGGGAAGTTGTGGGGCCTTGCCCCGAGATGCCCCACTGTAGCTACAGGCCTGCTGCACCAGCTGAGCCAGCCCGGACCGCTGGGCTGGCGCAGGGAGGCCACCTCCTCCAAGTCGCATCCTCTTCCTCTGCTGGGGGTGGGCTCACAGATCTCTCTCTCTCTCTCTTTCCCCTGGCTCCCCTGCCCCAAAGGATTTCCAAAAGCTCCACCACCCAAAATTTTCTGGCTACACCCAAAACACAGACTTTGAGCAGACTGCTTTTGTGAATCTGAATAAGGACACAACACTGCTTGAGAAATATAGATTGAGTGAGACTTGAGCACACTGCTTTGAGAATTTCTAGCGACCTTTGTATTTTTTCTGTGATGGAATATGTTGTCTGTCTTTATTACCAGACACTAAACATGTCATGGCTTTAATATAGTCTCATTTGTTGTTGCATTGTTCTGTGGGCATCTAGCACATGTCTGTATATATTGTTTTCATACCTGATTGTTTTGGGACTGTGTGTTATTCCTTTGGATTGTTTACACCCCTGGTAACACAGGTAACAGTACTTTGGGAGTGAAAGGAGGCAAGCCACTTATTGATTTTTTGCTATAGAGTTTTAGGAAGTTGTAGGAAGTATTATGGGATGGAGCAGCACTCTGTTCTGAACTGCTTTACTACCAATCTCAACTCCTAAGTGTCCAAGTGAAAAGCCAACCACCACTTTGCCTTTTATTTTTTGGCATTAACATTTATCCACTATGTGAACGCTTGTCTTAATGGATGAGGGAAATTTCCATGAAATTCTGCCTCCTGTTAACTTTTCGTCAATTTAAATCTGTGGAAACCATTTCAGGGGTCGTTCACCAAGGTGTCTGCACAGAGTTTGTTGTTACTGATGTTTTTAATTTTTTTTACATGATATACGATAAATAAATATAACAAATTCATAAATCACTGTGAATACATACAACATAATCACAGAGCAATAAATACTAAATATGAATATGCATACGGCACATGCAGCACACCATCTTAATTTCAAATGCAATTCCTGGATGACTCCTGCTCCATATAAATACAATAGACGCCAAAGCAGTCATAAATAATGTTCCATATTCTTGGAACGCTGCAAAGCTATTAAGCATCACCTCCCACATCTTTAACAACCTTTCTTTCCTATTAAGCAGAAGCTGGGATTTCCAATAGCTCACAAGTGCAATCCTGGGTGGTATTAGAAGATTGAGAACTGTCAAAAAGCAATTGAAAAAATCTGGTCTAGAAATAACCCTACTTCCCATACTTCCATTGCTGTCTTTTGCACCAGTTTCCTGAACACCTGAGCTCTATAGCAAGTCCACCATATATGCAAAAAAATCTCCATTTTTCATCAAACAGAACCATCAATCACCCAGACACATTAGATTCATTAGTCTCCAGGGGAGAAATGTCATTGATTGGTCATCTTACAGCAGTTCTCTCCAATCCACAGAATGACTGAGAGAGACCCTTTAATATGCATGTCTGCCATTTTTGTGTGTGGTACTCATATGACCCAGAGTTCACTTCAGTTAATATCTTGGGGAAAGGCTTATACATTATTCATTTAAAAGACCCAAATCTCTACAAAATTCCGTAAGGTCAGAAAGCTTTTTGGCTACAAACAGATGAATATCCATATTTTTTTTCAATTTATATTTACCTCTTCATAAGGAATGGCAATATTACCTCTAATTAAATCTAAATGTTTTCCAGTGCTCAAATGCGTTTATTTTTGTTTGTTTTCAAATCAAAGTCCGATAGCACAAATAGGACATATTCCAAGGTACATCTGCTGGTCTGGAACACATCTTGGAATCAAAAGAATGTGCAGTATTTGAGGAAGAACTGCTTTCAATTCAAATACATCGAGAGCCAAGGAATCATATGTTGTTGGAGATTTTTCAAAGCCACCCACTGCCTCCTGTAACACACTTGGTCAAGGAAGCACTAAAAATCACACTATGCGTTGCTTTAGATTATTTACTTAAACACTTTACAGAATCCTGACATAGGTTACGTCTTTCCTTTGATGCAGACCTTGACAGATTTGGCCATGTACCCCATAGTTATTTTTATGGGTTTCGTGCTGCTCCATTTTATTACCACCATCCTGAGCGACAAAGGCAAAAACACAGAGAACGCTGGAGTTGAGGGGGGCATTGCCAGCGCTTTTGTTCCTTTCACACGCCTAAAGGCCAAACATAAAGTCACCCATAATAATCTTTTTTGCATCCAATACCACCCGGCTCTCTGCCATAAGAATGTTACCTCTGCAGGGGGGGGAAGGGGTCTTACCTTTTCTGCTTTTCCATCCCCCTCCCCCTTTTGCCTTACTTCCAGTCTAAAGAAAAATTTGGAGGGCGGAGGGGGAACAGCATGTGGCTGCTTGATGATGCTTTGATCAGTACTAACTGAAACATCGCTTTGCCCATGTTCTTGGCTTCTTTTCAAGGATCAGCAAAGCTACCTGCCCTCTCTCTGTCAGCAATCTGGGAGGACTGTAGCCAAGGGGAACAGTGAACCCAGCTCCACGAAAGGGCAGGTGCCTGAACCACAAGCAGGAAGGAACAGCACTGCCTCCCCCCCTGGCTTGGACCACGACTGGTATCTCTTGCCTGGCGCAGGTGAGACTGGCTGAGCCCAACTAGGGAATGTGCCTCCACGTGCCCCCCACCCCACCCCACCCGTCTTCCCACAATCAGATCTGAATCTCCTGCCCCCGCTTCCCACCACCCAGTCCTTCCTGCATTTCAGGATCCCTCCTGCCTCCTGGGCGTCCCGTCCCCCCCAGCACAGATCACTTCTGCTCCAAGCAAGCCGGGCGGGTAAAGTGTGCCCAGACACTGGTGCCGCCATCCCACCCCCCACCCCCGAGCTCCGCAGCCAAGTGGGGGGGGGGGGGAGAAGTTCCCTCCGCCTTCCTCCGCAGAGTCTTCCTCCTGGCGGCCCCCCATCCGAGCACCCACCCGGCTTAGCTTCCGCGATCTGGCTACTCGGGGCCCTGGCTTCAATGGCACGCTCCTCTCCCCAGGCGCGCCACCACCGTGGGTTGCCAGCCTCCAGGCGGGGCCTGGGGATCTCCCGGAATCACAGTGGACCGTCAGACGAGGCAAAGGCAAGCCCTTCCCCAAATCCCGCCTCCCACCCCGGAACCAGCCGCCCCCCCTCCGGCCCCGGCCCAGCCCCCCAAACCCAGGCTCCCGCCCGGCTGAGGACAGGAGGCGCCGGGGGGGGGGGGGGGGTCGGGGCGGCGTTCCCTCTCAGCCGAGTCGGGGTGAGCCGGCTCGCGGTCCTTCAGCCCCCGGCTGCCACCCTTCTGCCTTCGCTCCGGGAGGGGCGGCCCGCCGCGGCGGAGAGGGAGGACTCCCGCGGGGCACGGCGCCAAGCTGGGGGTTCCGGGAGACCTCCAGGCCCCACCGGGAGGCTCACCGGTCCTTGGCCGCGAAGAGCGTGGCCGGCCCCACACGACCCGCCGGGCCCCGGAGGGAGGGAGGAAGGGGCGCGCTCCTCGCCTCAGGCGCAGGCCCGGTGGCGCCTCCCCTCCGAGCCCCCCTCCCCACCCCACCCCACCCCACTCACCCCTCCGAGGCTCCCGCCGCCGCCGCCGCCCCCTCCTCCGCCCGGAGAGGCTTCCGGCCAGCGCAGGCGGCTCTTGAGGCTCTTCATGCCGCCGCCGCCGCCGCCGCCGTGGCGGGAGCCGACTCCTGCCGCTCGCGCTCCTCCGCCCGGCCGCCTGGCCCGCCCGCCACGCCCCCCTCGGCGCGGAGGGCCAATCGGAGCGCGGCGGGGCGGCCCCCGCGGCCAGTGGCGGACGGGCCCTGCCGGCGGAGGCGGGACTTCCTCCTTCGCCGCCTTGTTTGGGCCGGGCCCTCGGCGGCACGTGGCCAGGCCCCGCCCCCCGCCCCCCGCTCCCCCCCCCGGACCGGCCACCTGGGTGAGCCCTCTCGGGACCCTGGACGCTAAGAAGAAGAAGGGGCAAGAAACAGCTGGTCGGGAAGCAGAGGACCGCTCTGTAATAAGAAATGATAAATTTATACTTACAACTGAAATTATAAACTATGTACTGCTATTAAAATATCAATAAAAATTCCCAAAAAGGAGAAAGGAAATCAGGGCTCACCCACCAAATCAACAGATAGAGGAGGATTCTAAAATGATGAATTAATTCAAGATAGCGGCTAGACGAAATAACTTGTGTTGTAATAGGTGACTTTAACTACCCACACATTGATTGGGTCAATATGTGTTCAAGTCAGGAAAAAGAGATGGAGTTTCTAGACACAATCAGTGACTGTGCTATGGAGCAAATGGTTACAGAACCGACCAGGGGAGAGGCGATTCTGGATTTGGTCCGAAGTAATGCCCAAGACCTGTTGAGTGATGTTAAAGTGACTGCACCGCTTGGGAACCATGATGATAATGTTATTGACTCCAACATTTGTATAAATAGGAAGTTGCCCCCAAAAGACTGACACAACCACTTTTAACTTTACAAGGGGTAACTTCTCTGATATGAGGGGACATGTGAGGAGAAAACTGAAAGGAAAAGTAGAAAGGGTCAAAACCACTGGGGAAGCTTGGAGACTATTTAAAATTACAATCCTAGAGGCTCAGAGAAAATATATACTGCGGGTTAGGAAACGCACAAATAGGTATAGAAAAAAGCCTGCATGGTTAACAAACAAAGTAATCGAAGCTGTAAAAGGTAAGGAGGATTCCTTTAAGCGGTGGAAAGCTAGTCTCAGTGAGGCTGATAAAAGGGAACTCAGGCTGTGGCAAGTCTGTGATCAGGCAGGTAGAAAAGGAATATGAGGAGCATATAGAGAAAAACATAAAGACCAACAATAAAACTTCCTTCAAATACATTAGAAGTAGGAAACCAGCCAGGGAAGCAGTGGGGCCCTTGGATGACCAAGGGGTAAAAGGTGTAGTGAAGAATGATAGGGAAATGGCTGAGAAGCTAAATGCATTTTTTGCCTCTGCCTTCACTGTAGAAGATGAGAAATGCCTGCCCACTCCAGAACCACTGATTTCGGGAGGGGGGTTAAAAGACCTGAGTCAGATTGAGGTGACAAGAGAGGAGGTCCTACGTCTGATAGACAACTTAAATAAATCACCAGGCCCAGATGGCATATATCCGAGAGTTCTGAAAGGGAAGATCTTGTCTCACTAACCTGTTAGTGTTTTTTGAGGGAATGAACAAACATGTGGACAAGAGGGACCCAATAGATGTTGTTTACCTTGACTTCCAGAAAGCTTTTGATAAAGTTCCTCATCTAAGGCTCCTAAGTAAGCTCAATAGTCAAGGGATAAAAGGACAAGTCCTTTTGTGGATCAAAAATTGGCTAATTAAAAGGAAACAGAGGAAATGGGAAATTTTCTCAGTGGAGGGAGGTAAGCAGTGGGGTACTGCAGGGATCAGTACTCAGTCCGATGCTTTTTAACTTGTTTATTAATGATTTGGAGTTGGGAGTAAGCTGTGAAGTGGCTAAATTTGCAGATGACACAAAGTTGGTGGTGAGAACCAGGGAGGATTGTGAGGCACTCCAAAGGGATCTGTCAAGGATGGGCGAGTGGGCATCACTGTGGCAAATGGGGTTTAATGTGGCCAAGTGCAAAGTGAAGCCAAAAATCCTAACTATAAATACACGTTGATGGGGTCCAAACTGGCGGAGACTGACCAAGAGAGAGATCTTGGAGTCGTAGTAGGTAACTCAATGAAAATGTTGAGACAGTGTGCGACTGCAATGAAAAAGGCCAATGCTGTACTGGGAGTTTTTAGGAAGGGAACTGAAAACAAATCAGCCAGTATCATAATGCCCCTGTATAAATCGATGATGCAACCTCATTTGGAGTACTGTGTACTGTTCTGGTTGCCACACCTCAAAAAGGATATTATAGTATTGGAAAAAGTACAGAAAAAGGCAACTAGGATGATAAAAGTTTTGTTGGAAGATCGGAAAGAGAGGATATCTTTAGCTGTGGCAAAATTTTGTTTCCTGGCATTAAAGAAGAGGAAACTTGTATCCTAGATAGTAAGTTAATGATAAATTAGCATCGTTCTGTTCCCACTTTAATGATACATTGTGCTGCTCCCGTTTTGTATTACTGCCTTTTAAAATATCTACTTGAATTTTATGTACTTATTGTGTATTTTATATCAATATTCCCTTTGGAAATGTTTTATTTTGACTGGTCGCTTGACCGTACTAATAAACTTGACTTGACTTGATAAAAGTGTTGGAACACTTTCCCTATGAAGAAAGGTTGAAGCGCTTGGGGCTCTTTAGCGTGGAGAAACGACGGCTGAGGGGTGACATGATCGAGGTTTATAAGATTATGCATGGGACAGAGCAGGTAGAGAAAGAAGTCCTCCCTTTCTCACAATACAAGAACTCGTGGGCACTCCATGAAATTGCTGAGCAGTCAGGTTAGAACAGATAAAAGGAAGTACTTCTTCACCCAAAGAGTGATTAATACGTGGAATTCACGGCCACAGGAGGTGGTGGCGACTACAAGCATGGATGGCTTCAAGGGGGAATTAGATAAACATATGGAGCAGAGGTCCATCAGTGGCTATGAGCCACAAGGTATAGATAGGAACTCTCAGTCTGGGGCAAGTGATGCTCTGTATTCTTGGTGCTTGGGGGTGGGGCAACAGTGGGAGGGCTTCTAGTGTCCTGGCCCCACTGCTGGACCTTCTGAGGGCACCTGGTGTTTTTGGCCACTGTGTGACACAGAGTGTTGGACTGGATGGGTCACTGACCTGATCCAACATTGGCTTGTCTTATGTTCTTAGGGCTGGGGCACCATCCCGGACGTGGAACACCGAGCTGAAGCAGAGCTGCAGCCTTAACGGGGCACGTTAACCAAGGCTCCCTTGGAGCTGTGGAGTCTTGTCAGCAAAAACTCTATGAGCTCCTGGCATTAAAGAGTTGGCTGCTGCATAAGTGAGTTTGCTCCGGAGCCATCCTTCCTCAGCTAAGACAAGAAATGTGTCAGCCAGAGGCTAAAATACTGCGAGCTAGCTCACACTGACTCAGCTTAGAGGGAACACCACTCTGGAGCCATCCTTTCTGAGCAAAGACAAGAAACGTGTGAGCCAGGGGCTAAAAAACTGCAAGCTGGCTCACACTAACTCAGCTTAGAGGGAACACTGCTCTGGAGCCATCCTTCCTGAGCTAAGACAAGAAATGTGTCAGCTGGGGGCTAAAAAACTGCGAGCTAGCTCACACTAACTCAGCTTAGAGGGAACACTGACATTAATGCCCCACTGGTGGACCTCCTGATGGCACCTGGTATTTTTGGCCTCTGGGTGACATGGAGTGTTGGGCTGGATGGGTTACTGACCTGATCCAGCGTTGACTTCTGTCGTGTTCTCTTATGTTACATGATGCCAGAATGGCCTCAGAGGGTCCTGGTGTCAGCAACCTGTGTGCAGTGGCGTAGACCACAGACAGCCCCTGAAATTGGGGTGGGTCGCCCTGTTGGGTGGAAGCAGCAGCAGAACAAAGTTGGTTGCAGCCCAGCAGTGTGTGCGCACACATGAAAGCTTCTGCCAAGAACTGAACTTGGTTGGGAGTCCAGAGGGGCACCTTTAAGACCAACTGAGTTTTATTCCTGGTACTAGGAATAAGGCCCGTTGTGGAAATAAATACAACGGGCTCTAGAAAGAGGCTCTGGGAGAGTGCCCCGGCCTTGGGCACTCAGTGTCAATTTGCTGTGGCAACCTCAGCAGGGTATAATGACACAGAAGAAGAAGAAGAAGAAGAGATTGGATTTATACCCCGCCCTCCACTCCCCAAGGGAGTCTCAGAGCGGCTTACAAACTCCTTTTCCCTTCCCCTCCCCACAACAGACACCCTGTGAGGTAGGTGGGGCTGAGAGAGCTCTTTCCCAAGCTGTCCTTGAGGGAACAGCTGGTACAGAACTATGGCTTGCCCAAGGTCATCCAGCCAGGTGCAAGTGGAGGAGTGGGGAATCAAACCCGGTTCTCCCAGATTAGAGTCCGCGCACTTAACCACTACACCAAACTGGCTCACCAAACAGAGCCCACCATTTTCTCCAGGGGAGGATCTCTGCCATCTGAAGATTAGTTGTAATTCAGCATGATCTCCATCCCTCCCCTGGAGATTGGCCACAATGGTTCCCCATGAGGGAACGGGTGGTTTCAGGGGTGGAGTCTATGGCATTGAACCTGTCTGAGGTTCCACCCTGCTGAAACCTCATCCTCTCCAGGGCCCACCCCTCAAATCTCCAGGAATTTCCCACCTGGAGTTGGCAACCCTACCTCCCAGCCACCTGTCAATGTATCATTATCTGCCCCCTGGCTTCAGCTTTCTATCTCCTCCCCCCTCCCCCCTAGAGAGCAGTTGTAATTCTGGGTGATCTCCAGTCCCCACCTGGAGATTGGCAACAATGGTTCCCCATGAGGGACTTGCTGGCTTGGAGGGTGGAGTCTATGGCATTGTACCTGTCTGAGGTCCCACCCTTCCTCAAACCTCACCATCTCCAGGCTCCATCCCTCAAATCTCCAGGAATTTTCCACTTGAAATTGGCAACATTATCTCCTTCCCAGCCAATCATCAACCTCACTCTTCAACTTTCCATCTCCCTCCCCCACAGCCTCCACTGTGCTCTGAAGCCCTGATTGCTATGTCACATTGGCTGTCATAAGGGGTCCATCTCAGCAGGGTATAAGGACATAGAGTCCACCATTTTCTCCAGGGGAACTGATTTCTACCATCTGGAGATCACTTGTAATTCTGAGTGATCACCAGCCCTCACCTGGAGATTGACCACCATAGTTCCCCTGGAGGAAAAGTAGTCTTTCTCTGCAATGGGGACCAAAGCAGCTTATATCATTCTCCCCTCCCCCTTTTGACTTGCACAACAACCCTGTGAGGTAGGTTAGGCTTAAAGTCTGTGACTGGCCCCAAACCACCAACTCAGCAAGAACCTGGGTCTAGCAGATCCTGTTCTGAAGTGCTGACTGCTACGCCTAGGGTATCTAACCTCCAGGTGGAGCCTGAAGATCGCCAGGTATCACAATTGAACTCCAGACAACAGATCTCCCCCACCCCGAGAAAATGCCTGCTTTGGAGGGTGGCCTCTATGGCATTTTGTTCAGCTGGCCCCAATGAGTTTTCTCCCAGAGGCCAACATAGGTGTGGAAAGGGGCTTTCAGAGAAGCAAGCTTGGTTGCCTAGCAACAGGCACTGAGGAGAAAGTTGCCGGCCCCTAAATACCTGGTGATTTGGGGGGGTGGATCCTGTGGAGGGCAGCATTTGCGGGGGGGATAGAAGGACTCAGCAGGGTATAATGCCATAGAGTCTACCCTCCAAAGCAGCCATTTTCTCCTGGGGAACTGATCTCTGTCATCTGGAGATCAATTGTAACAGCGGGAGATCTCCAGGTCCCACCTAGAGATTGGCAACCCTAGGGGGAATGTCAGCCGCACAGCAGGGGGTTGAAGAGAATGGTTTGATGGTCACTGGCCCACCTCATTAGCCAGCCAGCCATGGTGGAGCTAAGCAGTAGAGAGAGCCTGAGGAATTTCACACATGCCATTTCAGGAACTCTTCAGTAATGGTTTCTGTCAGGCATTTCACACAGAACCGTATTAGTATCGGTTCCCTAACAGAACATATTGGCCCTTTCACACAGAAACGTGCCTCTCCCATTAGGGAAGCGTTTCTGAGCCGGTTTACCTGGAAACCTCCTCCCAAGTGTTCTTCAGTTCTTGTACTGGTCCTGAAGCACTACAGGGTGCTGTGTGAAATGCTCCCGTTTCACAGTTTATTCTGACAGGAAATTGGGCAAGCTGGCAGTGTGTGGGGGAGGGGGTTATGCTGAAAGTCCATTGTCTTTTCACTGACAGAAGCAGGCCACTGAGGGGACAGTTAGACCCATCTGTTAGTGGGCGGAGAAGAATGGATCCAGCACCCAGTCCTTCCCCTTCGCCAGCTCCCTCCAGACTGAGGCCGAGACACTGGCCGGTGGCTCTATGGGTGGGACTGAGGCAACACAGCGAGGGAATGCAGCCAGTGGCCAGGGACCCCTTTTGAGTGGCAGTCCTTCCAGCCATCTGATTTTGGCGCCCCATGGAATCTTGCCACTTGAAAACGACTTTATATAATAAGGAGAGATAAGCCTTCGTGTCAAAGAGGTAGAGAAGATCCAGAGTCCAGGAGCACCTGAAAGACTAACACAATTTGTGGCAGGGAAGGAGCTTCCATGAGTCACTGCTCACTTCTTCAGATCCAGGTGGGTCACCATGTTGGTCTGAAGCAGTAGAACAAATTTAGACTCCAGAGGCACCCTTAAGACCAACAAAGTTTTATTCGAGGCACACTTTTTCAAATACATTGGAATGGGAGGTAAGGTTCTTCAGACTTACAAGATTTCCTCTCCTGACACAAATTTTGTTAGTCATGAAGGTGCTGCTGGATTCTTACTCTTTTCTGCTGCTACAGACAGACTAACATGGCCATCCATCTTGTGTCAGAGTGGGTGCACATGAAAGCTTATAGCCAGAATAAAACTTGGTTGGTCCTAAAGGTGCCACTAGCCTCAAACTTGGTTTATTTACTTGATTAACTTGGTGCATCAGTGCAAGTCTACTACCTCCGTAGAAAAGCCCTCTTGCATTGTTCCGTTTGGTGCCATTTGTTGATTTTGCCCACCTGCATGTTGTCAGTTGCCCTGCTCAGATGAGCGAGGCTGTTGTGGTGGAGCGTAGGGGGAGATATTCAGGTGGGGGCGCCATGTTGGTCTGAAGCAGCAGGAAAACGTCTGAGTCCAGGGGGCACCTTCAAGACCAACCAAGTTTTATTCTGGACATACGCTTTTGTGGGCACGCACACACTGGACTCCAACTCTATTCTGCTGCTTCAGACCAACAGGGCAACTCACCTGACTCTTCCTTGGATAAATGATGTGGGACTGTGGGCTATGCTACTGCATGCAGGTTGCTGAAACTAGGATCGTATGATGCAATTTCTGCATGCTAAAAGGTGTGCATGCACAAACAAGCTTATACCTTAAATAAAACTTTGATGGTCTTAAAGGTGCCACTGGACTCACACTTTGTTCATAAGGGGAGAGGCTGTCTTGAAGATATGATGGTTTAAGGCCATGAAGGGCCATGTTTAAGGCCATGTATGTGACAGCCAATCCTTTAAACTGAGCTCAATAACTGATGGGCAACCAGTGGAGTGACTGCAGAACAGGAGTAATAAGCAGGATCCATCTTGCTCCCAATAATAGCTCAACAGATCTGGCAGATTCTCACAGAACATGCAAAAACCTGTGCAGTCCAGTGGCGCAGGGTGGGGGCAAGGGAAGAGACCCCTGGGGGAGACCGGCACCCCTTCCCACCCATTAAGCATGCCATCACCTTCAATTTGCCGCTCTGCACTGAGCAAGCCACAAAGGTTGCCAATTCTGGTCTGGGAAATTCCAGGATGTTTGGGAGCCTGTGGAGTGGGGAATCTGGAGAGGGATTTCACCAAGAATATATGGTATGCAATACTCCCTCTAAGCTGTGGCAAGTCTTAAGAGCAAAAATTCTCCTTCGTGAGCTACTGGCATTAAAAGTGAGTGAGCCATTTTGCTACTGCATGTATCAGTTTGCTCTGGAGCCATCCTTCCTGAGCGAAAACAGAAATGGGTGAGCTGGAGCTTAGAAGTATGCCATAGAGCTTGCCCTCTAAAGCTGACACTTTCTCCAGGGGATCTGACCCCCAACGTCTGGAAATCAATTACAGGAGATCCCCCGGCCCCACCTACCCGCCGCTCTGGCTTGGTCCTCCACCATGACTGGTCTGGTACAAAGAGCTTCTTTATCCTGCAGGCTGAATAAACCTAGGTAAAAAGGGAGAATCCCAGCAACGGAGGCAAAGCATTTATTTGCACAAGGCTTTGACTGCAGTTCCAGGGCTGCGGGGTGAGGTGGCTAGACAAGGCATCAGCAGCTTGGCCTGTGAAACCAGGAGGGCCAGGGAAAAGAAGCCCAGACTGGCGGGGGAAGAGGAAGTCCCAGGCGTGAGCAGAGGAGGGCTACCGCCTCTTGGGAGCAACAACTTGGGGAAGGGCCTGGCCTGAGGGGCAGAGAAGGGGCCTGTATTCAAGCTCTGCCTGTTCTGCTTGAAAGGACCTCAGGCAAGCTGCCCCAGGAAGGAGCTCTGCCTCAACAGCTGCTGCCGGCCTGTGTCAGTTGATTGTACTCGGGTGGCTGAGCTCAGGGTCTGACTCAGCCCAAGGCCCTTCCAGCTGCTCATTAACTCAGAACTGGGCTAGAACATCTTGATCTGATGCAGCGTGGCAGAGGAGGGCGTGCCGTAGAATGAGCTGGGCAGAAAACAGGCTCCTGGACCAGAAGAGGCCTGAGATTATGGAGAGCTTCTGCAGACATCCCTTCTCGGCCTCTTGGCTAAGATCAAGGGTAGGGAAACGCTTCTGCAGACCTTGAGTTCTGGGCACCCAAAGCTGCACTCCAGCTTTTCTTTTTTAACAATTGGCCGGCTACAACGAAGCCTCTTCTCTGAAGAGCTGGAAATGGCCAAAGATAAGCTCACCGAAGTGGGGGACATGTCGGTTTATCCACAGATGTGCCAAGCCCTGCCAGCAGCCTGCCTTTGGGACTCTCGCAGGTGTAGAACTGGCTATTTACATTCCGGTGGGTCACCGTGTGGGTCTGAAGCAATAGACGTTTGAGTCCAGGGGCACCTTTAAGGCCAACAGAGTTTGATTTGGGGTATCAGCTTTCGCATGCATGCACATGAAAGCTTATCCCCAGAATTAAACTGTTGGTCTTCAAGGTGTCCCTGGACTCAAACCTTGCTCGACTGGTTATTGACAGTTCACCTTCCTTGCTGCAACTCGAGGTGAATCACACTCTAAAGGCTTGTGTAGAAACAGCGCAATACAAATGTTGACTGAAAACTGGATTACGAGATTAAGGAACAAGAAATTAGAAACAATAGTTTGACACAAGCGAAGCAATAATGCCGGCATACACCCTGGAGAACTGTTCAGTAAAAAAACCCAGAGTGCCTACGGGCACCAGAAATTGGGTAAACATTTCACAGCCAAAAGAGTTCCATGGGCTTAGGAAAGTGTAGCTCTGCACTGTGAAATGATCGTGTCGTTGAGGAAGGCATTTCACTGTGTGCCTCCGCACTGTGACATGCCTTCCTCAGCAGGCCCATTTTGCCCGTTCTCTGGAAGAGCTGAAGTGTGGGGGGGGGCCTTCCTCAGATGGGTTATTCCTCCCGGAGGGAACCACAACAGAAAATCAAAATCACAGGGCATCTGTGGCTCAGACTCCTTTGCAGGGTGGTGCCTTCACAGGGCTTTGCTCAGATGAATGAAGCTTCCACAGTGAAGGATGCCGGGAGCGGCACTCCCATCAAAATGTGTGTCTTCCTGGGCTATGAAGGCCCTTGTAGGTAATTACTGGCATCTTGAATTGAACACCATGAGTTAATCTGTAACCAGTGGAGCAACTGCTGAACTGGCGTGCTGTGCTTGCTCTCCCTGGCTCCTGATAACAACAGAACTGTGGCATCCTGATCCAGATGGAGTTTCCAAGTTGTCTTCTAGGGCAGACCCAAGTAACATGCATTACAGTAATCCAGCCTCACAGTTACCACAGCATGAATCTACAGGACAGATTTTTAAAAGATGGAAGAAGTTGGCAATGTCAGGGGTGTTTCTTGGCAGGGATGGACTCCTCTCACAGCACAGTGGTTGCCACCTGAATTATGACCTGCTGGCCACAATGGCCTGTGTGCATCTAGCTGCTCTGCTGTGTGGTTGCCAACTCTCTCCAGCCTGGATCCTGTACCGTTGCAGGTGGCCTAACCAACAGATTTACAGTCAGACCAGTTGTCCGTCTCACGGGCATGCAGTGACAGGGAGGACTATACTGGTGGTTCTGCAGCCTTGCAAAGGCACAGGAGCCTTGTGGGTACAAAAGTGTTGGCAACCCTACTCGTCCAACTTTTCCAAGCAAAGAGGAGGCAGTGGTGGCACCTCACCCTTGGAAAGCCCTATGTTTATTTTTAGCCAGGCAGAAGGGTTCCATTTTCCCCAGTTATTTTTAGGGTCCGCTTCTGCCCCGTTATTTATTTCTAGTTATTTTGTTAGATTTTTATCCTGCCCTCCCTTGCACGCAGGGCTCAGGGCAACTTACAAGAAGTGATAAAACAAATAAAGACCACTAAAAAGCTCCACCAACTAACCATAGAGACAATAAGTAAGCCAGCATACCAGATGGCAAGGGGGCATAAGTGCACAGGGCTCCAGGAAGTTTTGTACACAGGTGTGCCCGTAATGACTGGCAATTCAGCTTTTGTTGTATCGTTGTGAGTCATCTTGAGACAGGCTGTGGACCGGAGTCATGCCCATTTCCCAAATAAATTAAAAAATAATTGGGGCTTCTCCCACTCCTGCGTGTGGTGCCTGGTGCTGCGTACCTGCCCTTGGGATGCCTGCAGAGGCCGCGGCAGCTTCAGCTTTGGGGGTGGGGTCGTCTGCATGCCGCACCGTGATTTGTTGCTTGCAGGGGGATGCCACGGACTGCAGTGCCCCTGCTTTCAATTCTTAACCGCAATAGTTGCAATAAAATTTGAACCCTTATTCAGCTGACAGGATTCTTTAAAAAACGAGCAGCCTGCCAGCTTAAAGGGGAGGGGGCGCGGCTCAGTGGCAGAGCATCTGCTCGGTACGCAGAAGGCCCCAGGTTCAATCCTCGGCATCTCCAGCTGAAAGGATCTGGGGGTGACGTGAAAGACCCCTGCCTGAGACCCTGGAGAGCTGCTACCAGTCTCCGTAGCCAAGACTGACTTTGATGGACCTCAAGGCGGGGGGGGGGGGGGGGTGTCTGATGCAGTATAAGGCAGCTTCATGTGTCCAAATGCCTCCCCCTCCTATACCCTATGGACCTCCCGCACTGAAAATAATGTCTCTAATTTTACACCTGCCCTGATGCCTCCGTGCTCAGGATTCAGGTCATGCTTGTGGGGGACCTAAAATTATCACAGGTTGCAGATGTTATATTTATCATTTTAAAAGTAGCTCCTTGCTGGAGGGTCCACTTGCCCCCCCCCCCAGCCTATTTGTAGTTTTTGAGGCCGGGGGTGGGGGGTGGGGAGATAATCAAGGACATACCAGCCTGTTGCCCTGTTTCGGGCCTCAGTGGTTTCCCCTCGTCCGATGCGCAGCCCCATCACAGAGCGGATACAAATAAGGCAGCGCCCCATGCCCAGCGGCCCAGCCTGCTGTCTGACACACTCCCCCAAGCATCTGTGGCATGCCCCTTTGGGGTCAAAACCTCCACACTGCCCAAAAGTCTTCCTAGAAGCTGGCTGGAAAGAAAGCCTGTGAGAATCTTCACTGGAGTTGGAAAGGCCCTGCTGCTGGAAGGGAGAGAGCTCAGTGGAAGAGGCTCCACTTGGCATGCAGAAGTTCCCAGGTTCAATCCCCAGCATCTCCAGTTTAAAAGGTGATGTGAAAGACCTTTGCTCGAGACCCTGGAGAGCCACTGCCAGTCTGAAGAGACAAATCCTGACCGTGACGGATCAAGGGTTCGGTATAAAGCAGTCTGATACACTTGGAAGGCCGCACCCACACCTGTGGTTCATCAATCCTAGAGCAGGACTCTTAACCTTCGCCTGAGAAGTTTCCAGGTTCTATACACATACATACTCTCATGCCCTCTGGGGCCCCATGCGCCGTCTCTGCTTTGGGGGAGGGGGGCAGAAGGGCACCAAAGCAGAACAGTATCCTTAAAGCTCGGTTGCCCCACAGGGATAATTTTGAGGAATCTGTGTGCTGCCATTTTTTAGTTCAAAGCAGCATGCAGACCTTTTATGTAAATGGCAGAAATGCCACCATGAGGGTGTTGCCACTGGCAGGTTAATGTGGAGGCATTGGTGATGTGCACAGTTGTGACGTGTGAGTGGCTACAGAGTTTGCAGGAATACTGAAGGCGGGCAAAGCCGGTTGCGCTGCTGGCCGGGGGGGGGGGGGGGATCTTTCTGCCCCCCCCCCCGCATCAAGCAGGGGACCATGCACAGCAGCGCCACCTACAGGTTCCTGGCATGAAGTTAGGGTCACATTCCTGCTCTGGAGCTAGAACAAAACTGAGCACATTCAAAATGTAGTCGCTAATTTACATTTCGGCAAAGAACTGCCGTAGTTTGCAACCTCCAAAAGATTAAATGTTACGTTTCACATGTACTCCCCAACTCTTCAGTCCAACACCACTTACAATTAAAGGTTTCCCTTGCTCAAAAACCAGTCAAATCAAACTTTAGGGGGTGGTGCTCGTCTCCGTTTCCAAGCCAGAGAGCTGAAGCTGTCTGAAGACTTTTCCATGGTCATGTGGCCAGCATGACTTGATGCCGAGGCCACGGAATGCTGTTACCTTCCCACCAAAACGGTACCTGTTTATCTACTTGCAATTGTTTGCTTTCAAACCGCTAGGTTGGCAGGCGCTGGGGCCAGAGACAGGAGCTCACTCCATCATGCAGCACTCATGTCTCGAACTGCTGAGCTACCAACCTTCTGGTTTGCAGCTCAGTGTCTTAACCTCTGAGCCACCGCAGCCCTAATTACAATTAGGAATATATTAACAGGTGCTGTTGCAAGCAAATCCAGATCAAGAGCATGAACATTTTCCACTGTGGCTTGAACTAATTTTGGGCAAGGACCCGTTGAGGTGCTCAGGAACCCCTCAAGGACAGGGAAGGCTCCAGCTCCAGGGGCCTCGGAGCAAAGGGCTTGAACCCCTGTCTCCAGCAGCTTGAGCCCTACACAAGGCACTCTGCCAGCCTCCAGGGCACTGTGGAGTTGTCCAGATTCTCACGCTGTTCCTGGTCTGGAACCGAACAGCCACTTGAAAGCTACGTGAGACCCACAAGTCAGGCATTTCCTTTTGTCTGTCATCAGTCTACTGGTAGAGAGGGGAAGGCCCTAAGATCAAGGGCTTTTTACTCTCACCAAAGCCAAACTTTCCTGTCCGAGCTCCAGCTGCATACACGAAGTGGCTTCATATGAAGTCAAGCAGTGAGGTGTATTCTGAGCAGCAGGAGTTCTCTAGGGTCTGAGACAGGCCTTTCCTGCTAAAAGCTATCCACCGACCTTCCGGAGGACTGCTTCCCGAGTCTTCTCCAGCAGAAACTGGACACTGCGGAGGAAGATGATGCAGGGATGTACATAAAAGGTAGGCTTTGTTTCAATGGGAGATGAGGATGAAGGTTAAAAACCAAGAGGCTTCAGAGAAAAGGTAGGTTTTGGTTGAGAGAACTGAGAGAATAAACGGTTTGTTTTTTTAGAGCACGTTGGTTCACAAAGCTAGAGCGTGCCATTAAGCCACAGGCTGACTTACGGCCACCCTGCAGGGTTTCCAAGGCAAGCGACATTCAGAGGCGGCTTGCCACTGCCTGCCTCTACAGCATGGCCCGAGCATTCCTTGGACTATTCCTTGGACTATTCCTCCCATCTGCTTAGCTTCCGAGATCTGATGAGACCGAGCTAGCCTAAGCCATCCAGGTCAGGGCCAGAGAGCTATTAGTAGAAGGCAAACACGCAAGACAAGTATTACAGCACGATATCCACAGCCAGACAGCTGCTGGGTGCCAACAGAACACCACTCTAGCAAGAGCAAATAAAAATTCCGGAACAAAGTTCGAGTCTAGTGGCACATTTAAGACCAGCAAAGCTATATTCAAGGTATAGCACCCTTCGTCAGATACACTTCTTCACTTCGTATTCACACATACACCTTGAATAAGATTCACCAGGCTGGAGATCTCCTGCTGTTTACCACTTGTCCCCAGAGAACAGTTCACCTGGAGAAAATGGCCACTTTGGAAGGTGGACTCTGGCCTTATACCTTGCTGAGGTCCCTCCCCTCCCCAAACCCCTCCCTCCTCAGGCTCCACCCCCCAAATCTCCAGATATTTCCCCACCTGGAGCACCTGGCAACTGTATTCATAGAGTTCCTTCCACAGAGCCTGACAGCGGAATCCCTAGACAGCCTTTCACCCTTCTAAGCCCATGGACTCCAGAGGACTCTGAAGGGTTGGAGCCACTCAAAATTGCCCTTAGTGGCCAGCTGATCAGAGGCACAGAGCAAACCAGATTAGGTGGTCTCAGGAACAGTACAGAGAAAGGAGAGCCCCCCCCCCCTCCCCGGAAGGCCTAGCTTTATTCCTTTGGAAAACACATAAAAGAATCCTCTGAACACATCTAGTTTCTTGGATCTCTTGGGGACATTTCTCTGACTTGCTCCTACCATAATAGAGGTCTAAGGTTTCCATTACGTAAACCCAGAAGTAGATTCCTGTCAATCACTCTTTGTGGGGTCTGCCTTTGAAGACAACGTCAAATAGCTTTCCTGATGAGCTCTGTTATGTTTTAATGTTAGCCGCCTTAGTGGCCCTCCAAAGGCAGAAAGGCAGGGTAAGAAATCTGTTAAATAAACCCAAAGTTCAATTTGTACCGCTGCAGCTGCCCAGCTGCTGACAGAAGCTAATAAACGTGGCCAGATTGCTGAGATCTTGAAACATCTGCCCCAGCTGCCAGCTTGTTTCCAAGTTTGGTGCAAAGTGCTTTTTTTGACCTTTGAAGCTCCTAACGGTCTGGGACCTGTGGTGCTTGCTGGGTCCCCCCTCGCAGTGTGACCCCTCCAGCTGGCTTCACTTGTCACTCCAGAGGCGGCTTCCAGTGGCAACACCAAGGGAGATTAGGGCAGCATTAGCTCTCACTCTGGCTTTCCCAACAGCAGCCTAGCTTTCTGGAAGGGGTGGGGCCCCGAGAGATCTGTGGGAAGTGCCAGCTCTAGCAGCTGTTAAGAAAGAGAGATTAAGCCTGATTTATAAGCATCTGTGGAAGCTGACCTGCGGTTGTCGCTGGTTTCAATGTTTCTGGTATTGCCTGCCTATTTGGAAACCTCATCGAGTGTCTGAGCCAGAATCTTTTCACATGAAAAAGGGAAAGGCAACTTCTCAAGTGGCTCCAGTTTTCA
This sequence comes from Lepidodactylus listeri, assembly GCA_029233225.1. NCBI lineage: Eukaryota > Metazoa > Chordata > Lepidosauria > Squamata > Gekkonidae > Lepidodactylus > Lepidodactylus listeri. The sequence continues at coordinate 2,580,408 of JARCFY010000021.1, read as the reverse complement.
TCTTCCTCTTGGCTTTCTCTACATACTGCTTCAAGCAAGTATCTCCCCTCTTGGGCATTCTTGTTCCCAGGTAATTCACACACAAAAATGAACTTGTGAACTCTGCCAAGCTAGCAAGCTGCCTCCTTGCAACCTCTACCTGCCCCCCACCCCGATTTACAACTGGAAGTTCTTGGCTGTAAACCTTGAAGCCTAATGCCTTCACCATATTCTGACTTGGTTAAGAAGACCTTGAATTCTAGAGTTGCCAGCTCCCAGTTCAAACCTGTTAAAACCTTCTTGAGTTGGTGCTTAAAGGATCTCTGAGGAGGGAACTGCTAACCCCTTGGGACCAAGGTAGAAAAATAAAACAGCACCAAAAGGTCAAAACTGGCAGCTTTAAGTGGAACTGGAAACCATCTGGAAGCTACTCAAGATGCCTCGTCAACACATCTGGGTAGGGCATTCAAGCCAGCTCGATCTGATTTACAGTCTTGAAGTTGCAGATGGCCTGAAATTCTCATCTGAAGTTAAATCATCATCAAGTCAGGAGGAGATCTTTGAAAACACACAAGAAAATGAAGAGCGCGCTAGTCTGGGCCACTTCAAAAATGGCATCTGCCACCACGAGTGGAGTCTGCCCAGGTTGTGCGGCCTGGAGAAGACAGCCGGACCGGAGACATTAGACTTCCTTTGCGCTGCAGCACGGCTTAGAGAGAGGCGCATTCCATGTTTGGCTTCTAGCCCAGAAGTGACCAGAACCTCTCCCGTAATACGGAGCACCACTAGAAAGGTGGGATACACTGATTGCACAAATGACAAGCCACCACAGCCCTGCTTTTTCGACCCCCTCCCCACCTCTATTTCCCCTCATTTTTAAACCCCTCCTGCTCCCTCTGGGCAGACAGCTTAGCAGTGCATTTAAAGTCTAGGAAATCACTGCAGGAAAGGGTTAAAGCACCAGGGCCCCAATCCTTCCTACCCCTCACTTAAAAACACACACACACACGCACACGCACATCTAGGCTGGGCCTCAAGCAGCCAGTGGAGGCAGCAAGCCTGAAAAAACTGCCAGGTGCCTCTAAGCAGGCCATGGGAAAGGAGGGGGGTTTTGCAAAGCCAGCCTCGCCCCCCCCCTTCCGGGGGAGGAGGAGGCAGCGTTTCCAGTCAGGAAGTGGGGGGATTGCTGGGGAGCGGGGGGGGGGGGGGGGCTGCCCAGGTCAAAGGACGGGTCGCCCGAGGGCCAGGCCAGTGGTTTCAGCTGCTTCTTTTAAAAAAGGCAAAATCCTGTGCATTGAGGAAACAGCTACTTATTCCTTCACTGCTTCCGAGAATGTAACCTGGTTTGTTGGCCCCTAGTCTCTTCTCTCCGTTGCCTGCCCCTCCCCTGCCCCACCCTCCCACAAGCTCCTCCCTTTGGAACCTTTTCTACTCACATAATGATAAAGCGCAATGTCTGTTGGAGGTGCTGTATAAATAACAAGGAATAAACTGGGTGGGAGAGGGCTGTGAGAGTGGCAGGGAGAGGAGAGGAGAAAAGACACACACCCCCCCCCCCCAGTAACAGTCTCGATTCTCCTCATTATTCGAAGGACAATCAGTTTCGGTTTCTTTTAAAAGGACACAAAAACAAGCCAGTGTTCTGGGTACTTTCAGGTGGGATCTCTGCCCTGCCTGAGGTTTGCTGTTTAGAGGGAATTAAAGTGTCCATCTTCCCGTTATGACAGACTAAGGCCCTTCATCAGGCAGCGACACAGGGGCCAATGTGTTCGAACAGCTGAAATAGAAAAGTTTATTTGGAGATCCGCAAACATCCCCCCTTAAACAAAACAACAACATTTCAGGAACAGTGTACAAGATGTGAACTCGTCCTATCTTAGAAGGTGCATTCAAGGCCAAACAAAAAAACAAACCCACAGCTCTGTTGCTAAGTAGGCAAAACACGGACACTGAGACCACCACACACTTTACCGATCCAACACCAAGACAGTAGATGGAATGTGCTCCACCCCCACCCCAGTAGCAAGTCCTCAGCGGTGACTGGTCCTCCCTGGCTGTTGGCAAAGAAAGTCCCCCCCCCCAAGGAGAGGGGTGTGTGTATTACCAATCGCCTTCACTGCTCAAGAAATACTTGGTTTTATGAACAAGGGACCGAGAGGCATGCGGGAGGTCGAACTATGAAGTGTCTGTTGCATTTCCAGGGACGCTCCAACACCAAACCAATTCCCTGAAGTACTCCTTTAAGGCTTTCCTTTTGGAGATATTTCAGAACTGAAGAAAAGTCCTCCAGAGGCGGGGGGCAGTTCCATCTGCAGACACACTCACTATTCACTTGACACGTGGACGTCGACTGCGCGGAGATACGTGTGCGAGACGGGGGACAGTGGGCAAACGGAGAACTGGGCAAAACAGCTGCAGAAACCCAAGGATCCCTTCTGGTGACACACATACACACAGACTGCAGCAGGAAGCTTACACTGCCTTCCGGTGGTATTCTGGGGGTGCAACCTCATAGTCGCTGGCGCTGAATAACATGGAAGAATTCTTTGCAAGGTATCTGAAGGCAGAAGAAAAAAACGTCAGAGCTGACAGGTTCAGTAACAAAACCAGAGGCTGGCCTAGGCATCAGTGTGGCAGGATTGCAAAACTTGGAGTGAGTGTTTTTTTCAAAGAAATCCTGCCTCTGCTATCAAAATGGCTTCTGAGAGAGGTAACAAAAGGAACAGAACACAGAGCCCAGAAGCACAGAGCCAGAGCAGATGAAAACTGAAGGCAGAAACCCCCGTGGGCTCGAACCCATTTCCAGCGCAACGTCTGCACCAGCCCTTCTGGTGCGTCTAGACAAAGTGCCGTGCAGTTGTCCAGTCTAGAATGCCATCTGACCACGGGGAACTGCGGCCAGATCCTGCCTACTCCAGCCACATGGTACAGTCTCTGTTCAGAGGAGGGGTCACACGAAATTGGTACGAAAACCCTGGGAGAAGACTGACTCAATCAGCTTCTAAACCTGGGCTTGCTGCACATCTGTCTAGAAAACCTGAATTCCTTGGCCTTCTTCTGCAGTGCTCTGTGGGGCTGAAAGGAAGGCCTGCAAGGCCTGTGGTCACCTCTTGGCCACTGCTCCCCCCCCCCCCGCCCCGCCCTGGGACCTCTTTTGTCTCCCTCGGACAGCAGAAACCTCTACATGTTTTATTTTTAGATTTTAGCATCCCTGTGAGCACTTTGTAAATTCGTTACTCTGTTGTTGTATTTTTAATATATTTTAAAATGTTTTATGCTGACTTGGCACTGTGTGCCTCATTGTAAGCCACCCTGAGCCCGCTTGCGGGGAGGGCAGGGTAAAAGTGCGAAAAATAAAATAAAGCAAATAAAAATAAATAAATAAATTACTGCCCTGATCGGGAACACCAGAAGGAAGGAGGCTCTGAAGCAGCTTCGGTGTTCCAATGGGCAACAGCCCGGGACCTCTGCAGCCACAGCCCAGGCTGGAAACTAAGGAGACGCCGAGACTGCGGAGGCAGCTACGGGGGAGGGGTTTCCTTTGATAAGATCTTGCAGAACTGAGGCAGATCTAGCCGGCCCTGGTGGGACCTCATTCAGCCAGAGAACAGGAGCCCTTGGAAAGAACAGAGGTGCAGAGGGCCTGGAAGGATCATCCCCCCCGCCCCCGTCCTTAGGATCTCTGAAGGAATAATCCTCATCCGTTTGGACTGACATGCCAAAGGCGGGAGCCAAAAACCCGGGGAACAGCAAGGGAGGGCAGCCACAGCTGAATAGAGTCAGGTGTAAAACTTCTCCCAGAGTTTGTAACTCACCTCAGAGCAACCCAAAGGGACTCTGGAATATGGAGGTTTGGGAAACTGAACATTAGAAAAGGCCTGTCTCCCCACCCCCCGCTTCGAAGACTCGACCTGTGGCTTGGATGCCACTCTCTGCCCCCCCCCCCCCCCCCCCCCCCCGCAGGCAGCTGGCTTTAGGAAGAAAAACTTCTAATGAGAAAAGCACGGAGGATCCTGCTGAGCAACGGGGCCTCCTTCCCTCCAAATACCTCAGCTCTCTCTCACCATGTCCCCTGGGGTATCCACACAGAAATGCGAGGAGCTGCTCTGGCATGCTCAGACTTTGGCTTCCCCCACTAATTCAACCCTTGATTTTTAGAATGTGGGGAGAAAGGACACCCCCCCCCCCACGACAGCCGGTTACGACAGCTGGTGCCCGGCCAGCCAGGGCTGTGAGTAGCACTGGCCCTAAAACGGCCAGTGGGGCACCCACAAACTTGCTGCCTCCTATCTTCCCGTGCCAAAACCAGAAGTGCTGCCCACCAACCCTGGTGCTGGGCTGGGAAAAGGGTTTCCAACCCACATGCTGCTTGGTGTGCCCCAGCAGGCCCTGCACCCAGAGGAATCCTGTGAGGCTCTGCCACAGTACACGTCTGCCCTGCGGGAGGAGCCTCCTCCCACACTCGACCTGTTTTGAGTCAGGCAGCAGCAAGCTGGAGGCAGGAGGGGAAGCAGGCCAAATCTGCGGTGGGCACGGCCTCCCTCTCTCCCTCCCAGCACCTCTGGAGTCTGGATGATTTGGGGGAAGGAAGCCACCTGGCACCCAGGCGAGCAGGAGTGGAATAAGGCTGCGTCTCCCCCCCACCCCACAGAACAGTCGAACGCTGCTGCTGGAGTGGGTGGAGCAACCCCCACAGGGGGGAAAGAGGCACCTCCCCCTCCCCCCCTCCGCTGCACCTGGGCCCCTTAAATTACCCACACCACTGCCCTGCCATTCTGAAGAGCTGAGATAAAACCAAGACCACGTCAAGGGGCTCCTCGCTGCTGGTAAACGGCAGCTTCCCCGGGACTGTTTCTGCCTGCCCTGCAGGACAGCGACTTGACCTGTTCAGATTTGTCTTTGTGGAAGAACAAGTGTGACCAGGAAGGGGGAAACCCAACTGAGGACTGTGCTCGCTGGCCGGTAAGGCCTCAGCTGTGCTTTTGCTTCCCTCCTCCGGGGGGGGGGGGGGGGGGACCTAAAAGCCTGAGTGGGTGAGAGGCCCAAGCTGCAGTGCAAGAGCCCAGACGGCTCACAGCTTGTGGTCTCACATGATCAACCAAAGACCAGCCCTGGCTGTGGCTTAAATGGCCCCTGATGGTTCAACGAAAGGATTCCAAGTGGAGCTGCCATGGGGTGTTCTGCGGTGGAGTGCTCACTGCAGTGGAGTGACCCAGGACACTTCCTCTGAAGTCTGGGCAATGAAGAAGAGAAGAAGAAGAAGAGATTGGATTTATATCCCGCCCTTCACTCACTTAAGAGTCTCAGAGCGGCTTACAAACTCCTTTCCCCTCCCCTCCCCACAACAGACACCCTGTGAGGTAGGTGGGGCTGAGAGAACTCTTTCCCAAGCTGTCCTTGAGGGAACAGCTGGTACAGAGCTATGGCTTGCCCAAGGTCATCCAGCCAGGTGCAAGTGGAGGAGTGGGGAATCAAACCCGGTTCTCCCAGATTAGAGTCCGCGCACTTAACCACTACACCAGACTGGCTCTCTACACCAGACTGGCTCTCTGGTGTAGAGCTATGAGCTATGAGCCCCTGTATCTACAGCAGGCAACTACCCGACCTCATCTCAAAGACTGGAAATAAGAAGACGGATACAAGAAATATGAGGAATTCACTGGAAAACCCAATGGGAGATGGAGGACCAAGATGGAAGTCCAAGAACGTTCTAAGCCCACCTCTCCGACCCACCCTCCAAAATCAGAACCCTGCAAGACCTCAGTTCCTGCACGCAGACACTGTTTCCACTTCCTCTCATCGAGGACTCCAAACACGGGAACAGGCCACACAATCAGACAGCCGTGAGGACTTTGGGCGTGGGCCTGCCTTGTGTGAATGCACAAGGTCCCACACAGAGCAAGACACAACACACACACACCCCTTGACTTAACACAAGTCAAGACTACCCGCGATACGTACTTTAAGAAGTCATGCAAGTAGTTCAATAGCAAGGCCAGGCTCTTCTCATCCAGGGGCGTGTAAGCAAGCATTGCTCCAATCCGGACTGTAACAGCAAGAACAACAACTTTAAAGACGTTAAATGAAGCGCTTCTGGCTCACAACACTCCTATATTACTCCAATTAGTTTGCGAAGACAGCATGACATGCCAACTGCAGAGGACTCTTTCTAAAGAGACTCAACTAATCCTGCCTGACACCTTTCTGAGTCCTCAAGGAAAGCCTGGGAACTCCCTCTGGCTTCAGGCCAAGGGAACATGAGATTCTGAATGCGCGCACACACCCAGTAGCATGAAGGGGAAGGTGGAGGAACACAAGAGACCCATTGGCCAGGTGAGGCTGATCTACCAGGGCATACTGAATCCTGTACTGATGAACAGTTAAGTGTAGCTTGAACACTGATTCAGGTGGGGTTGCTGTGTTGGTCTGAAGCAACAGAACAAAGCTGGAGTCCAGGGGCACCTTTAAGACCAACCAAGTTTAAGTCTGGGTATAAGCTTTCGTGTACACGCTGCAAGCTGATACCCCAAATTAAACTTTGTTGGTCTTAAAGGTGCCACTGGACTCAAACTTGGTTCTACTTTGAATATTGTAACATGAAACATAAAAATCTATGCATAAGACACCACTGTGGAAAGCAAAATCCATTCCCATCGCAGAGTTAATTTCTCAATTCCGGAGGTCTCTACATCCAAGGTGTCTCACAGAATCCTATCTCTGTGGCAATGCCACAAGATTTCACATTGATCACATGAGTTCCCAATTCTGCCACTACCCACACCTTCCACTTTTGTGTCTGGCAACAGTGCCTGACTTTTAAAATCAGGTTCTGTTTACTATGTTCACTTGGTTTTTATTTACTGCAGTTGCTCTGTGCGACGTTTCCTACTTTGAAAAGGCAAGACCTAAAGTTCTGTACATGTGATAGAGCAGGACCTCTGTTCCTAAGGAGCGGAATGCCCCCCACTGCCTCGTTCAAGGTACTCAGAGAAGCAGACTAAAAGGGCTGCTCCTCACACAACAGCATTCTCAAATCCAAATGCCTTTGGCCCTACATGTACATACCAAATAACCGGAGGAGGTGTGGGGCTCCATAGACCTGCGACATTGGAGCATCAGGATGGTCTGCTAAGATCTCTGCATACTGTGGCCTCTCAAACTTATACAGCAGTTGGGTGCCCAGCATGACATTGAAGTATTCTTTGATGCCCGCCACAACTTCGTTCACAGCATATTCTCTGGGCGCACAAGAAAAAGGACACAGTAGAAGTTAGCCAGTTGTTCTGTCCAAGTCACACTGCAGCCACCAACACCCAGGAGGAAAGAATTCCATTGAGTCTCTCTTGCCCGGGGATTATCTCCCCCCCCCCCCCCCGGGGGTGGTACTACCTGGCGGGAACCTCGAGCCATACTCCTGGGGTTCACTTCTGACCCTAATGTCGTTATGCAGACTACCCCTCCCCTTCCTCACTTGTTGTCGGTGTTTCCTCGGGACTTCTTGTAGTTCGCATAGTCCTCTAAAATGGAGTCGACATTCTTCTTGGCAGGGAGGTAGAAGAGCTGTAGAAGAGGACCACAAGAGGACGCTTGGAACCCCAGCACAGACTGGGGGGGGGGGGGGCAGCCTGCCTGCCAGACAACAGGGACTTCCATTCTGAATCCTGACCTAGGGACCAAGTCATTTGTGCCTCTGAAGCCCAGGCATCCAGACCCACAAGGGAAAAGATGAGGCGCCACAGCCTGGAGCCCCTAATTAACCACTGAAGGGCTGCAAAGTCCCTTGCAAAGAGGCCATCCCTGGATCCAGGTGATGCTAACCATCACTCAGTAGCAAGTACTGAGGCCCCTTTCTGGGCAAGGGGCCCAAGTGAGTGGAGGCTAGGCAACTCCAGGCTTTTGTTCCAGGTGAGCACAGTTTTTCTGGGCCCATTTCAGTCTGAAACCAGGCCCAGTTTTGTATTGAAAGCTGCCTTGGTTGGTCTGAGAGACTGCCAGGGAAGGGGGGGGGGGCGAGGAGAGAGAATACGCAGGTATCTGCTGTCGGACTTCTAAGCGGCTTTAGATGTGAACAACTCTATCTTTCCGGAAAGGAAGGCAGAGATGGGAACAAGAGACTCTGGAACAAGAGACTCTGGATCGCCATTCCTATCTCGCTGAAAAGACAAGGTGGAGAAGGTTGCCCAGACCCACGGCATCAATGCTGTGGGGTTTCCCAAAGCTCTATCTATTTATTTCGATTTTTATCCCACCCTCCCCATGGGTGGGCTCAGGGCGGGTTACAAAGTCACAAAAATCTCAGTAACAATCGCGAAAATAATTAAAACAGTAATTTAAAACAGTAGTAGAAACCACAATCAAGGTTCATGTTACCATGCTCAGTTTAAGCGGATCATAAAGTCAGCAATTTTGGGAGGGGAGGCCAAAGATGGATTTTGGATGGCTGCTGCCTTGACAGAAAGCCCAGCGGAACAGCTCCGTTTTACAGGCCCTGCCAATTGTAATAAATCCTGCAGGGCCCTAGTCTCAAGTGAGAGCTTGTTCCAGTGAGCTTGGGCCAGGGCAGAAAAGGCCCTGGCCCTGGTTGAGGCCAGTTGGACATCCTTGGGGCCAGGGACAACCAGTAAATGTTGCTCGATTGAGCGCAATGCTCTGTGGGGCACATATGGGGAGAGGCGAAGGTATGCAGGTCCCTGGCCATACAGGGCTTTGAAGGGCTGCTCTGTCCCCTATGCTATTCTACACCTACAGTGTACCAGTTTTCTTTTTCCAAGCGCTTTGCTGAGATCCTGTTCTTGGGAACAGACAAGGGCAACAGCACCGCAAAACCTACACTGCTGTTGTTATTTGGGTAGGAGCCCATCCAGGAACTAGACCTTCCCTTCCCAGGTTACAAAAACTGTTCAGCCCTGTGAACTGCAGGGAGAAGTCCGGAGACTTACAGTGAAGTGACGTCAGAGCACTTTCTCCTTTTCTACACCAGGCAAAGAGAGTGGATGTTTTATCAGAAGAGACTGGAAGCAGGAATGGCCTCATGGAGGGAGAATAAAGTGAAGTGCGGTCCGTGTCTGTGCCACAACATACCCGTTGCCTCAAGCTGGTTACTTTAAGGCGCAACTGTGTGATTCATTCCTGCAGGCTCAAGGTGGCTTACATACAACTAAACCCACAGAAGGTGACTTAACTATTTAGTGGCCCACTGTTACCTGCTTTTGCCGGGTGATCAGATCCCAGTCATCTACAAGCCACGGTTTCAGCTCCTCTGGTATTTTCACCTTCACTTCAACTCTGTTCATAAAGGTTTCTTCCTGAATAGTCAAGGGTGCAAGTAATAAGTCTCACATGTGGACAATGCAGGTTTCATAGAGTTTATCCTTGATTCCCGGACTCAGAAAATGAGGCACACAATCCAAGAGGGTTACTTGGACAAAGTTACTCTCATCAACACTCTCTGGCAGTGATTTGTTTATTGAGAAGATATTCCAAGCTAAGACAGGTACTGTGTCAGAACTGAAGTTCTGGCAGGAAAACCCAACAATACAGACAGCACAAACAAGGCCCCCCCTTTCAGTCCCATCCAATCTCACTCTGCAATCATCCCGCCCAGCTTCTGCATGCTCTACACCCCCACCTGTGAATCTACTGCTACGTTATCTCAGACAGCAAGGCAAGCACAGACACAGCCCGAGATCATCCCTAAGAAGTTAGGCAACTTGAGAAGAGTTACATCGCCACTATGACAGAACCATTCGCACACACTCACCCCCCCTTCCCCGGCAGGCCTCGACTCCCCAGAGTCTGAGTCTGAGAACAAACCCCTTAGCCCACAGCACTGGAAACCACTGCCTGTCTGGCAGATCCCCCAAGAAAGTCAGCAGGGGGTGGTGTTCACAGGCCTCGCAAGCTACCGGGCAACAGGGAAGGCACAAAGCTCCCTAACCAAAGCAGTTCCAACTGCCGAACTTGGGCCTTCGGGAAGGATGAAGGCGGAATGGTGTATTTCCTGTGGCTTCCAGCCCCACCTTCAGCTGCCTGCTTTCTACCAACTAAGCCAGACAATCACAGCTTAAAACTGTGGGCTGGGGACCTCTAGGGTGTGTGTGTGTGTGTGGGGGAGAGTTCCTGCAAGAGGTGCATGGATTCATCCAGGCTGGGTGTGTTTCTGCCTCTCCTCCCCAAGGCTTGCCTCCATGGCAGCCATGCCCTTCCAACTCTGTGTCGGGCCCACTGGATTTCATCAACCAGGCTGTCTGCCACAGTATGACTTTTTTTAAAAAAATTAGACTATTTCTATGTCACCTCATCAGAGTCCTGCCCAAGGCAGCTTACAGTTAAGAACCACAATATTAACACAGGAGCAAGCCATTCAAAAGCTGGTAAGATAAAACCCCTAATTAAAGGCCTGCATAAAAGAAAAGCAAGCAGGCATCAGGCAAACCTCAAGGGGAGGACATTTTCCAGAGGCCAGTGTGATGAAGTGGCTCAGAGCTCTGGACTCTGATCGGGAGACGTGGGTTTGAGTCCCCACCAACGCTCCCTCTAAGCTGTGGAGTCCTGTGAGCAAAAATTCTACTTTGTGAGCTACTGGCATTAAAGTTGTGAGCGAGCGATTTGGCTGCTGCATAAATCAGATTGTTCTGGAGCCCTCCTTCCTGAGCCGAGACACAAATGTGTGAGCCGGAGGCTAAAAAAATGTGAGCTAGATCACACTAACTCAGCTTAGAGGGAACACTGGTCCCCACTCCTCCACCCCATGAAGCTCGCTGGGTGGCCTTGAGCCAGTCACAGTTCTCTCAAACGCTCTCAGTCCCACCTACCTTCACAAGGGGAGAGGAAGGGAAGGCAATTGTAAGCTGCTCTGAGACTCCTTAAGGTAGAGAAAGGCAAGGTAAAAAGACCAGCTCTTCTTCCTCAAAGGGGAAAGCCACCAAAGAAAATGCCTCGTCTCTAGTAGCGGGGGGCCCTCATCTGCACCAACTGGGTCCACCTGCTCAGAGACCCCTCCAGGCAGGGGGTCAGTCTCAACCAGAGTCCCCCCCCCCCAGTGTTCACCAGCCCAGTCAGGGCTCCTTGCCTACTCATGAGACAACTACCATCGCTAAAGCCCAGGGGGGCAGGTAAGCCATCCCTTGATCAGAATTCTATCCACAAGGGACATTTTTATTGCACCTTCATAAAAACATAACAGAAGCCAAGCTGGATCAGGCCAATGACCCATCCAGTCCAACACCCTGTGTCACACGGTGGCCAAAACCCAGGGGGCATCAGGAAGTCCACTAGCAGGGCCAGAACTCCAGAAGCCCTCCCACTGTTGCCCCCCAAGCACCAAGAAGACAGAGCATCACTGCCCCAGACAGAGTGTTCCATCTATATCTTGTGGCTAACAGCCACTGATGGACCTCTGCTCCATACATTCAATCTAATCTCCTCTTGAAGCTGCTTAGACTTGTAGCCACCACCACTTCCTGCGGGAGTGAATTCCATGTGTTAATTACTCTTCTGGTGAGGAAGTACTTCCTCTTCTTTGTTCTAAGCCCACTGCTGATTAATTTGGTCTTCTGTCTTCTCTATCCCATGCATAATTTTGTAAACCTCTTATCATGTCACCCCCTTAGACATAATTTCTCCAAGCTAAAGTGCCCCAAGCACTTTAACCTTTCTTCACAGGGAAGGTGCTCCATCCCCTTAATCACTATAGTTGCCCTTTTCTGCACTTTCCCCAATCCTATATTTTTTGAGGTGTGGTGACCAGAACTGTACACAGTATTCCAAATGAGGCAGCACCACAGATTTATAGAGGGACATTATGATACTGGCTGATTTGTTTTCAGTCCCCTTCCTAACAATCTCCAGCACGTTTGTCTTTTTTATTGCAGTAGCACACAGAGACTTGTTAGGCCTGCCAGCTTCCTCCTGTGGCTTCAAGACCTTACCAGGCAGCCAATATTGTTTGTCACACTCTCAGTGGCCAATCCTAATCCATTGCCCGCTAGAACAGAAACAGCTACCCATTCATCTCTTAGAGATGAGCTAAATAAGCACCCACAAATTGTTCTGACAAGGGAGGACTGAAAGCTCATTAGGCATCCAAGTGAATTCCCACAAGTACAGACTCACTCCTTGCTGGGTTAGGAAAGGCGTCATTCTAGACACCTGGAATTCTGAATGGTACAAATATCTGAAGGTTTCTTCTACTGTGTCAAGTCACTGGACCGTCCACACCGACAAGCAGTAATTGTGATAAAAATCCTAAAACTTGTTAAGGCTCAAAAGTGCCTGAGGTACTGGGACTCCCTGGAGATTCCATTAGAACAAGCCATTCACTTCCATTCCACATCGGACAATCTTGGAAGACTTAATTCCTTTTGGACAAGGGGTGATCTGGTTTGGACCAGTACATCTATTTGTCATGGAAGTTCAGAGCCATTACTAGATGCTTGACGGAGCGCAGGGCTGCTTTTTGTACGGCTCTGATTGGAAACAGTAACCTCTGACATCAGAGATGGGGATTTGTGTGAGACTGGAGAAATCAGCTTGTCATTCTTAGAAAGAAGGTTGGTTTAGGTTTGTTCCATTCACAATAAATATCTGGACATGTGGGATTTTCCCTGGTCTTCCGTTTTCAGCCCTTAGCAGAAAGTAAGGTAGGGCTTAAGGTCCCCTTCAATTTCTTGTTAGTGCATGGAACTCTGTGCATGCTCTGCAGAACCTGCTACAGCCTAGGTGAGGTACATTAAGCTTAGCTAGTTCAACAGTTTTGCTTTTCATTGTGCTGTTGTTGCTCTTTGAACTTTCTCCTATATTTTGTTTTGCCCTTTTCCACCCCTTTTTCAATCCAACCGCCCTTTCCCTTTTTTCTCTTTTACAACAAACCTTTTTAGGCTTCTCTTAGTCTCCTCCCCGTGTGTTAGACTACACGGGTGCTTCTGAGCTTGTTAGGGTTTCTATCTTGGCACTTGGTTACTGTTCTAGTACTGTGCTGGAAGCATGCCTTCTTAGTAGGTCAGTCCAAATGTCCTTGAGAGGTCCTGGAGTGGTAGCAGCCAGTGGTTTCCAGGGAACCCTTGGGCTAAGGGAGTTTCCCAAGAAGGAAAGAGACCATTTCCCTCTTCCTACAGTAACAGTAATTACAACAAAAAAACCCTTTTGTTCCTAGCATCTGGAATGTATTTTCCCTCAAAGGTGTGTAAATGCTGTTATGATTAATAACTCACAGTAGCTTTCTGTCATTGTGTGTCTTCTCTATGAACCAATACTAATAGCACAACTACTATCAAAGGGGAGAGGTCTGCAAAAATCTTTGACATTAAAAAAAGTTCTCAGACTCAAAAAAATCTGGGAACCACTGGTTTAGAGGATACAGACAAGTATAAAGCCATACACTTTTCCCAGATAGCCGAGAAGCCCACAGATTAGCCACAGCCCCGGGAAGTTCTTCTGGGAGACTGCTATGCATGTAGCCACTTCCCTCGTGATTTTACCGAGGGGCTAGGGGAACCAAAACCCCCACAGTGCATACTTTATTTTTCACATTCACAAAAGTAGCAATTACAGTAAGACAAGGCAGACTAGACTGAGGGCCCCAGGTGAGACAAATGCTTACGCTTTCGACGGTGGGATCTACTCGAGCCCGTTTCTTCCTGGGAGGCTGAGGGTTTTCACTGGTACTGCTGCCTTCCCCAATTCCAGGATCTAAACACACATATGTCACAATCACATCTGATCTTTTTAGCTGATAGTCAGGCAACCACAGTTTAAGGGATTACCCTGTGCAGAACTGGAAGTCTAGTCCAAACCACACACTGGTCCTAACATCACACGAGCCCTTACGGAACAGCCACTGGAATGCTTTGGATGGCGGCCTAGTGTCCAAGTGCTTGGCATTGCTTAGAACTGCTTGAAAGGCAGTTTTGAGAGCTGAATTGCTCAGTTAGATTGATTCAGAACATTTTCAGTCAACTGAAAAGTACACCACCACTAATCAGATACTACATTGAAGCGTTATTAGTACAAACACTCAGAAACTATGAGAGGCAAGTACCATCTTGAAAGGCGTTCCCCAGTTCTCCTGCACACAGGTGGACACAATTCTAGTTACTACGACATACATTTATACCTGAATATGCTTTTTCCCAAAAGAAGACTCAGTGTGATCTGGATCTGTACATATTATCCTGTTATATAACTTCTGTATCATTTAGGATGCCACATTAGTACTTAATAGTTGCAGCTTTGTTCTAGACCTTCATTTCCACAGCCCCAATCCTATTCTGCTAGTGACTGGAAGCGCCACTTCATTACACCTCGTTACACTAGATAATGCACCAGTGTGAGCCTCAGCTAAAAAGGTGGACTATAAATAATACAAATAACTAAAATATTATCAGTCTTAATAGCTTAAGCAAACACAGATGACTGTGAAGTACTGAAAGGCCCCCAGGGATATGATGCAGCCACCTTACAGAGGCTATTTCCACTTATGTAGAAATACTGCTTTTTGTTTTTGTTCCACGATGGAAGAAGAGATGGACATAAATGTAGTCAGTAAAAATGTCATCTCTGCAGTGCATCATTATGAGACTCTTCCAGATAGGAAGTATACCCCTGAGCCCCAAGGATGCCAGGCTTGCTACTCCCAGGGCCGGGGCCTTTTCAGTGGTGGCTCCATACTGGTGGAATGAGCTCCCGGAAGAGATCAGGGCCCTGCAGGATCTTCTACAGTTCCGCAGGGCCTGCAAGATGGAGCTCTTCCACTAGGCTTTCAACTAAGGAGCCACCCTCACCACTACCACCAACAACTGTGGTTATAGATCCTGGCCCCAGCTTTGAGATCGGGCCTATGCCACCACGGCATTTAGGAAGATCCCCGAGTTGGAAAACTGTCTGCTTGCTTGCATCCTTCAGCATGCCATCTCAAGTAATTAAGGGATTACTGCTAGCACTATCATCTCATTGTATCTGAATTGTTTTAAATGGTTTTATGTGGATTTTAATGGTATCTATGTACCAACTAATGTAAGCCACCCTGAGCCTGCTTGTGGGGAGGGCGGGGCACAAAATAAATAGGCTAGCTTCAAACACGTCACACATTTGCTTGCTCACAGCAAACATGACCGTGCTAACGGTGCTTCCATGACTGACCCCCTGCCCTTGCCCCTGGAATGCAACCAAAAGCTTCCTGTTTAAGAAATCTTTGGTCAAGTTCCACTTTGCTGCAACAACCAAGCGCTGGCACCTGGACCAGATGGAGTTAGGAATCCAGGTTTGTTGGAAGGACACAACTGACAGTTTTATGTGAGGCTGCCCAGGACCGCAATGGCCAAATACCTTATATGAACTCCTATAATTCCTTTTTGATCACAAGCATATTTCTAAAGCAATACATATGATCCTGAAACTGGCTGTTACCAGCTTTTTAAGCCAGTCATACAGTTTCTCTTAGCAAGCTGCTTCTTTGCTTTGCCTGTCACTTCCATTGTAGAAGCTCAGTAAAAGGTTGGTTAAACAGAGAGAATCTAATGGAACCTGGTACATGGACAGATTAAAAATGTAGAGAAGTCTTACTTTTCTGTTTGTTCTTTTTTGTTTTCCTGTCAAAAGAGAAAAGGACATTATTGCAAATGTAAGGAAAATCCCACTCCTGCTCTCTTAAACCCCCATGAAATATCTTGAAGCTCAAGTACAAGACCTATTAGTGCACCAGCCATTTGACTAAGCAACTCTCGACTTGTCTTCAAGGCTGGTCAGGCCCAATGCTTCAAGGAATGCTAGCCACTGGGATAAGTGTTGATAGACAAAGAACATTAAAGAAGCCAGTTTGTGTTTGTTAGAAAAGACCAAGGAGTAAATGGCTTCTTCCTCTGCAAAGTTAATAAACTGCACATCCCCTGCCCTACTACCACTGTACAGGTGAATAAATCAAAAACTTATTTCAGCCACAGTGATAATATTTTAAACCGAGAGCGTGGCATGTAGATGCACGAAGAGTGTGACCTGGTACAGAATTGCTCGAGTTCCATCTCCCTTGAATCAAGGTGCTTCGACTGGACTGCCACTCTGTGAAACTGCCCCATCAATGAAATAACTGGTGCTGTTAAAGAAAAGGAGTCTTGCAAGGAAACTTCCTTGCCACCCTCACGCTGTATCTCACTGGCGGGACAAAAAGAGGAACACTTTCGGCCAAGGCTAGAAACTCCTGAGCAATACTGTAAAAACTCTCCAAAGGCAACTGTCAATCACTCAGACTTGGCCAAGCCCTCCTCCTCCAGGGGCCCAGGCCCAGCAAAGGCTGAGCTTGCGGAGGACATCTGCTGCCTCCCACGACTCCAGGGCTTCAAAGAGTGATGCCCCCCCCCCACAAGCACCACTGAGCTACTGGCAAATGTGCAGCAAGTGACAAGAGGGTGGATCTCTTTTTAAAAATCTTTGACCAGGACTGAACTGCTTTAGCAAGTGAGGAAACGCATAATTTCTTCTTGTCCACAAGCTCCAGGGAGGAGTGACAGCACCCCAGTACAGCCACATCGTATTGGAAGAGAGACATTCAGCAACTATGCAAGGAAATCTGGGTGTTTCAGGATGAAGATCCTGGTGTGACAATCCATCCTTAACTCACCGCGTCGATATTGCAGGGGTCTCCAAACTGCAAACTGTGTGCGCTCCATCTCGTCTGAAAAATCTAGGTACAATGGGGGTAGAGTTAAGGATAGTGTCAGACCTGATGTGCAGAGCCTTGAAGAGAATGCAGTTAAGCTTCAACTTTACAGCCCTATTCAACATAACCCTGGGAAGAAGGATGGTTTGGCTTGGACCATGTTATTTCCATTTCCCCTTGACCTTGTGGTGAAAAGACCAGCTGGACTCAGGGCTGGCATATTCCCTATATTCCTCCACGGAAGCAGAAAATCAAAGTAACACCATGGAAGTCCAGCTGCCCTACCCACCCACCCCCAATAAACAAGACACTCAAATCATGCCCAAGAGTCAGCTAGTGTCAGCTTTGGTTGGCATTCCCGGCTGGGAGAAGGCACTTCATTCTCATAGCCAGCTTCAAAGTCGTACCATTACAACGATGCAGCCCTTGACACTGATTTCCTCAGTGGGGCTTTTTAGCAAGTAAAAGAACACACAAGAATTGTGCAGCACTCCGGAAGTCTGACAGAGCCTAAGTGGAGGATTTCAGGGAAACCTGCTGTGCCAGCATACCCTTTGATTCAGTGTTCTAAAAAGATGCATTTGGAAAGGAGCTTCTTCATAACCCAGTCTGGTCTGAAAGGGGCCCCTGAATCTGAGGGAAGCTGTACCCACTTGCTTGTTCCTCGAGAGCTCACAAAACTGTGCACACTGGTTTAACTGCTGAAGTCCTACTGGAGTAGAAGGGATTTAAGCAGTTTATCCAGGCATGGAATTGGGAGCCCTTCCTGCTGGAACCGAAATGTGAGGCCACTGCAGCTCACAGGTCTGTCTTGCAAAGCACCTGTTGACTCTGCCTTTCTGCAGGTCTTTGCAGATTAGACACACTAACCAATGAAGTAACTAAAAAAGATCAGCTACATTTCCCAAAGCTGGCAATGTCCCCATAAGCATAATTTGGAGATCTGCAAATAGGCCCACCGGGATTTTCAGAACCTTTTGTCCTTAGAGAAAAAACAGTAAAAAAAGAGAGACAGAGACAGTTTCTTACACGTCAACATTTTTCTGCTGGAGACCGGATGCTTTCTTGCCTGGAGCAGCCCCTCTCATCTTTCCTTCTGCATACTGTTCCCTTGAAAAACAAGTTCAGCAAAAAAATATTAGAGGCGTATCCACACCTTTCTAAGGTATCCACACCTTTTTAAGGTATCCACACCTTCTTGGAAAGGGGCTAAAAACCATTCTAATTAACTCTCATAAACCTACAGTTCTTATGAGTACCCACTGGATGAACTGGCTGTGCGTAACTGCCAGACAAACATCCTTTTGTTACTTATTTGGATTTCACCTCCCATATACAGCCAGTCACTCATAAGTTCAATTCTAATATCACTGATCAATCCATTTGTGATGAGCACAAACCTAGTTATTTGTTACGCCTGTGCATACCCCCTCTCGCCCCCTGTGTGGCATGCAGAAATCAAAGACTTCAACTAAATCCAAGCAGCCATGGTGTTGGAGTGTGGGCTCCTCCACTAATTTAGGTTTGTTTCCTTCTTGGGTGTCACAAGAGACAAGGGGGAGGGAACATGCATGTTCACATCGATCAGGAACCACCTTTATTTGAAACATCCAAGGTGAACTTTAACGTACGCCTTTCTGTTATCCAAATGAAAGCACATAAGGGAAGAGTGAAAGACCCACGGAAGCCTCAGGTACACCACAAACACAAGACACTGTACAAAATACTTAATTGATAAAGTCACCTTAAAGGACTAAGTAAAATTATTTTTCAGGAACCATGACAATCCCATGATTAGAACCAAAATCCAGCCTCTTCATATTGCATAATAAAATTCTAAAAATACTTCTAATGTACATCAGTATTTTCCAAAAGCTGCAGCCAAAATGACAAAAACCACACAGCACTTCAAGCTAGAGCCCATTTGCATCTAATAAAGCGGGTTGTGGCTCACAAAAGCTCATGTCACAGTAGAAGTCTTCAAAATTCTGCAAGACAGGTACACAAACACTGAACAGCAGGCCTCTGTTACCCCACCTGACCAGTTTTTATCATCATCCTTCAACTGGTTGAAAAACTGCACCGGGCAGTCAAAAATGAAGTTGCTGCTATCACTGTATTTTCCTCATACTGAGAAATATACAGAGTGACTTAGGCAACACTCTTATCACCTTGGCAGACATCTCAAAGCAGAGAGCAGAAACAGGGGGCCAAACTGCACGCTAGACTGAAGTCAAACACGGACGCTGATGGGACTGAAGAAGGCAGGAAAAGTGCGCTGTACTAAGGGAAGAGCCACAAAGGATGCAACGCATGGAATTTTGTCTTTTGCTTATCAGGCATGTACTCATAAGTTAGATAAAGTAAAGGTTTCCCTTGCTTGAAAGCTAGTCATACCCAACTCTAGGGGCCGGTGCTCATCTCTGTGTCCAAGCCGAAGAGCCAGCGCTGTCTGAAGATGTTTCCATGGTCAGGTGGCCGGAATGACTAGCCACCGAGGCACACAGGACGCTGTTACCTTCCCACTGAAGCAGTACCTACTTCCAATTTCTTGCTTTCGAACTGATAGGTTGGCAGGAGTTGGGACCAGAGACGGGAGTTCACTCCGTTATGCAGCACTCGGGTCTTGAACTGCTGAACTACCGACCTGCCAGGTCTGCAGTGCAGCATCTTAACCACTTGAGCCTCTGCATAAGTTACCCTTAGTTAAATGAGTAATTAAAATCAGGAGCTTTGAAGCTTCCAAACTTTAGTAACAGAAGAGATTTTTCTTCATGTTAGTGATCTGGATACGAACTGGCACACGGAGAACGCAGTGGGCAGTGAGGACAAGAGTGTCTTCCCCTACTCTCCTTGCCCCGGGCACCTCCGAGAACATGTCAGGTGTGCAGAACGCGCTCTACCAGTTCCCCTGGAGACCAGCACATTACATGCTTCCTAGTGCAAAGATGGGCACCTTGCACCCAAGAAACCTGTGAGAATTCAGAGATGACACGTGATGATGGGGGCAGGAGGCGAGGTTCTGGCTCTGGCCTGGTGGAACACTCTCCCGAGTGAAAGCTGGGCCCTGAGGGATCTGCTTCAGTTCTGCAGGGCATGTAAACTGGAGATGTTTCACCAGACCTTTGGTTGAAGCGACAGGTGTCTCATCATGCTGGCCTCCCCTGTCCCCCCCCCCCCCCCGCCTTTTAAATCTTGGGCATCTTATAGACCTATAAGCCATCTCGGTATGTTAAAAATTTTAAATTATTGAACTGCAAAATGTTTTGTTTTATTTGTATTCTTAGTATGTTATGAGCCGCCCTGAGCCCTGCGTGCAGGGAAGGCCGGGATAAAAATCCAAACAATAAATAAATGTATGCCTCCAGGCTCCAAGGCAGAGCAGACAAATTCCCCCCCCCCCCCCATAAAAACACAGCAAGACCCACAAGTGCTAAACACCACGCACACATTTCTCACATGCTCACTACTAATAAAGAGTGCTTACTGATTGGCCTTTTGAAGTTCTTTCTGCTTCTGCAGATTGGTGTCGACGTATTTGAGCACTCTGCTCTCTGGAACCCATTCATCCCAGCTGAAAGAGCAGAAGGAACAGTTTTAACAGCTTATGTGCCCAGCTGGCAAACTGACCACGCCCACAAAGCCAGCTCTGCTTTGACCGCGTGCCCTCTCACAGACCCATCAGAAATCCACCTCCTGACGGAAACCGTCTTTTCTCCAGCAGAAAGCGAAGATCTCAGAGCCAGGGTAGTTTGCAAGTTCCCACAGCCTACGCGTTTTGCCCACAGAGCCTGAGCTAGTCAGAGTGATCAAAAAGTGACTGAGCTAGTCAGGGATCCGCTACTCTCCAAGGCCTCAGGGAAAGGTCTTTCCCATCCCCATTGCCCTTTCACTTTGCAATCAAAGCAGGAGGAGGACTGAACTAGGATAACACTGCACACAGAGAGTGTGGCTCCCCCCACAGTGCAGCCGCAGCCTGCCAGTAAAACATCCTAGAAAGGGCTCCTTCACCTTGCAGAGTAGCATCAGTGAAAGGATTCTGGGCAACCGAGGCAAAGGGAGATGCTGCCCACCCTCCACTGTGGCAAAGGGAAGAAGGTCTGCCGGGGTGCCTCCCAGCCCAGATGCCAGGGGTAGGCAGGGCAGTGCCAGTCCTGGGGTTGGTTGGTACCAGTGCTGCTTCTAGGCTGAGCAAGTGAGCAGCCGCTCATTAACACAGGAAGCCCTGCCCAACAGCAATATGGAGCCGCACACAATCTTGCACTGCCCATCGCCCACTGCTCAGGACATGAACTGCTCTGCTCAATAGGGGTAAAAAATTAGAGAGAACATTGGCTGGCACCCTTGGCAATGGCCTGAGTGAAGAAGAAAAGACTGGATTTATACCTTACCCATCACTACCCGAAGGAGTCACAGAGCAGCTGACAATCCCTTTCCCTTCCCACAACAGACATCCTGTGAAGTAGGTGAGCTGAGAGACCTGTCTCGAGAACTACGCTTGAGAGAACAGCTCCGAGAGAACTTGGGACTGACTCAAGGTCAGCCCAGCGGCTGCATGTGGAAGAGTGGGGAATCAAACCCAGTTCTCTCAGATTAGAGTCCACGCTCCTTACCACTACACCAAACTGGCTTGACTGGATTTATACCCCACCCTACACTACCCAAAAGAATCTCAGAGCGGCTTACAATCTCCTTCCCCTTCCCCTCCCCCCAACAGACACCCTGTGAGGCATGGGCATGAGAGAGCTCTCTGGAGGACTGCCCTTGAGAGAACAGCTCTGAGAGAACTTGGGACTGACCCAAGGTGCATGTGGAGGTGGTGTGGGGAACCAAACCCGGCTCTCCCACATTAGAGGACGTGCTCCTAACCTTTACACAAATCTGCTCAGAATGTGAACTGCTCTGCTCAGTGTGTGAGAGGAGGAATCAGAGGGAACACTGGCCAGCACCCTTGGCCACGGCCTGGGTGAAAAAGAGCGAAGAGATTGGATTTATACCCCGCCCTTTACTACCCAAAGAAGTCTCAGAGCGGCTTACAATCACTTTTCACTTCTCCTCCTCAAAACAGACACCCTGAGAGCCAGTTTGGTGTAGTGGTTAAGTGCGCGGACTCTAATCTGGGAGAACCGGGTTTGATTCCCCACTCCTCCACATGCAGCTGCTGGATGACCTTGGGCGAGCCGTAGTTCTGTACCAACTGTTCTTGAAAAGGAGCAGTTTCTGTCAGAGCTCTCTCAGCCCCACCTCCCTCACAGGGTGTGTCTGTTGTGGGGAGGGGAAGGGGAAGGAGTTTGTAAACTGCTCTGAGACTCCCTTGGGTAATGAAGGGCGAAGTATAAATCCAATCTCTTCTTCTCTGTGAGGTAGGTGGGGCAAAGAGAGAGAGAGAGAGAGAGAGAGAACTGCCCTTGAGAGAACTTGCCACTGACCCCAGGTCACCCCAGCTGGCTTTACGTGGAGGCCTGGAGGACCAAAGTGTGTGTGTTTGGGGAAGCCCGGCCCCCTGGGCCAGGGTGAGCCTGTGGGTGGCCCGCCCAGAGAGCCAGGCATGCCCCCCCCCCCCCGCGGGCCACTCACTTCTTATTCCAGCCGCTGTAGTGGATGAAGTACTTCACCTGCTTGTCCTTGATGGCCACCTTCACGCACTGGCGGGGGGAAAGGAGAGAGAGAGAGAGAGAGAGAGAGGGGCTCAGCCGGGGGCGGGGGGGGAGAGGGTAAGAGGGAGAGGGCAAGCCCCCCTCCCCCCAGCCCACCTACCTACCTTGGCCTCGTAGAGGAGCGGCCCATGGAAGCAGAGCACCCGCTCGCCTGCGGGGAGGGAGGGAGAGAGAAAGAGAGGCCCTTCAGCGGCCTGCCGCGCCCCGCCCCGCCCCGCCGCCCTCACACACGGACGAGGAGGCGCCCCGCCCTCCCGCCCGCCCGCGGCCCACCGGCGTCGGTGTGTGGGGGGGATGTGGGGGGGGGGGAGTCCCGGCCTGAGGGGAGCCCCCCGCCCTCCTTCCTGGGGGACATCTGCGCGCATGCGCGAGGGAAGGCCGCGGGGCCCCTCTTTTCGGGGCGGGGGACCCCCCCCCGGCCCCGCTCACCCTCCTGGAATTTGGGCTTCGGGTCTTGCTTGGGCGCCATTTATAAGCGACGGCCTCCCCTCCCCCTCTTCGCGGGAGCCGCTCAGCTGCGCCGCCGCCGCCGTCGCCGCATTATGGCAAAAGACGGCGCCGCTCTGCGCCGGCGCCGCCCCGCCCCCCGCCCCGGGGCACGCCGGGGAATGTAGTTCTCCGCCCGCTCCCTCCTGCGCCCGGGCTCCACCTCGCGCCCTTCCCGTCCTTGCAGTGGGAGGCAGGGAGGGGGGGCCCCGCGACCCCAGGCTGGCCTTGCGGCTCCTGCTCCCGGGACTGCCCCCGTGCCGCGCGTCTCTCTCTACAGGGCGGGGAAGGAGAAAGCCAGCAACAGCAGGCAGCGGAGACGACCCGCAGCAACCCCCCCACCCCGGTCGGGCAATGCAGAGCCGCGCCGCAGCCGTCGAAGAGCGCTTCTCGGCCCCGGGCGGAGAGTGGCCGCGATGCAAGAACCACCTGCGTGCGTCCCGGTTCTCTCCTCCTCCTCCTCCTCCCGCCCCCAGTCCGGAGCCGACCTGCCCGGAGATGCGGGGCACGCGACGCCCCCTGGCGGCCCCGTGGCAGACCTGCCGCCGCCGGGACCCCTCGAGAGGGCGGCGGCGGCGGCGGCAGAACGCGGAGCTTCATTGGTCGCCGCCGCTTGGCTGCATGGCTGGCGGGGCAGGGCTCGCGGAAGTCACGGGCGGGTAGGTCACCCCCGGGCCGCGCAGGGGGGCTCAGGTGCAACTGGCAAGCAAGGCGCGTTTGGGTAGGTCACTGCCGGGAAGAGATGAGATTTATACCCCGCCTTTCACTCGGAGTCTCAGAGCGGCTAACAATCTCCTTTCCCTCCCCACAACAGACACCCTGTGAGGCAGGTGGGGCTGAAAGAGCTCCCTGGAGAGCTGCCTTTGAGAGAACTGTGCCTTGCCCAAGCAGCAGCTGCATGTGGAGAAGTGGGGAATCAAACCCGATTCTCCCAGATTTCAGTCCACGCTTCTAACCACGACACCGAACTGGCTCTCAGGAAGGAGCGGTCACTGTGCATGCCGCGGGACTGGTGTGCTGGAGGGGAATGGGGAAACGAGGTTTCATACGACCGGATATTAAGATGCGGGGAGAAGACCTCCTGATTGTCCCATCAGTCAAAGACGCCCTTTGGCATGTGGCACTCACCCCACCCCTTAAATCCCGCCCCTTCTCCAGGGCTCTGTACCCAACCCTCGAGATGTAAGCCTTATGCAAATCCAAGTGATTGCCGGCCAATCGGAGCCCAAAGAACGCCACTGGATGGGCGGGGCTGAGCCAGCCTCAGTTTAAAAAGCGCGGGGGGGGGGGGGGAATGGTTTCCCCTCAGATTGGAGTTTTAGGGCTCTGGAAACGAGTCCCAGTTTAGCCTGGCT
This sequence comes from Lepidodactylus listeri, assembly GCA_029233225.1. Classification (NCBI taxonomy): domain Eukaryota; kingdom Metazoa; phylum Chordata; class Lepidosauria; order Squamata; family Gekkonidae; genus Lepidodactylus; species Lepidodactylus listeri. The sequence continues at coordinate 2,556,280 of JARCFY010000021.1, read as the reverse complement.
TTTATTGGAATTTTTTAAAAATATGGGGGTTTTTTTTGGGGGGGGGGGGAGGCTGAGGGAAGAAAGCTGCCCCAGAGGAAAGGGAAGCAAAACTCCCCTTAGGGGGTTATTCACTCCCCCTGAGAGCCAGTTTGATCTATGTATATTGAAGAATTAAAGTCTGAGTCCAGGGGGCACCTTTAAGACCAACACCGCTGAATTCTGGGCATGAGCTTTTGTGCGCAAGGCGGCAGGATGTTTCAAATACATTGGAATGGCAGGAAAGGTTCAGACTCATAGACAGGCTGAACAGCAAATTAACAATGGAGATGTTTTAAGTTATACTAAGACAAAGGCAGTTGTAAAGCAATAAATATGTCAAAATAAGACTGAAACTCTTCTCTGGTGTGGAGGTCACTTAACAGCACTTTTACTTTCTCTTCCGAGGGGGAAGCAACGTATGTTAGCCAAATCATCCAATGTTCCTTGTAAAACATTCAGTATTCTAATATACTATTCTGAAAAATAAATACACAGATGATAGTACAGTACAGATGATAGTATAGTACAGATAGTACAGATGATGTATAGTCCCTTTGTAAGAGATTAGGTATGTGAGGACTGAATGGGTTGGCCTACCTAATGAGATAAGAAACCAATATCCATGTTGAGTCCTGTGGAGGTTTTTGTTCCAAGTGTGGTAATAACTCGTAATTCAGCAATTCCCTTTCCATTCTGTTCCTGAAGATTCCTTTGTAATAAAACCGCTACTTTGAGGTCACTCATCAAATATCCTGGAAGTAGGGTTGCCAGCCTCCAGGTGGGGCCTGGGGATCTCCTGCTTTTACAACTGATCTCCAGCTATCAGAGATCAGCTCCCCTGGAGAAAATGGCTGCTTTGAAGGGTGGACTCTCTGGCATTGTGCCATGCTGAGGCCCCTCCTCTCCCCTCCCCAAACCCGGCCTTCTCCTGGCTCCACCCCCAAAGTCCCCAGGTATTTTCCAACCTGGAAGGCTGAACTGTTCTCCTAGAGGTTTCTCAATCTTGTGATTCCTGATGTCAGATTTGTTTCCAATTATCCTCTGGCTCAGGGTTTGTCCTGTTTGTTCTATGTAGAGAACCGAAGGGTCTTGCTGACTTTTAATGGCCTGTACAGTGTTAGAAGATGAGCAAGTGAATGAGCCTTTGATGGTGTAGTGGTTGATGTTTTTAGATCCAGTGATTGTGTTGTCTGGGAGTGATGCAAAGTTGGCATCTGGGTTTATTGCAAGCTCTGGATCCAGTGTCCATGTTCAAATTAGATGTTGCATTATTGTGGGTGAGGAGTTATTTGAAACGGGGCTGTCTGTGCGCAAGAAAAGGTTTGGTCCCTAGTACTTGTGAAAGAGAACGGTCATTATCCAGTAGAGGTTGTAAGTCGTTGATGATGCGTTGAACTGTTTCGAGCTGAGAGCTATATGTGACCCCCAGTGGTGTTCTGTTAATTGTCTCTTTTGGGCCTGCCTTGCAACAGGTTTTCTTTGGGTACCATTCTGGCTCTGTTCATCTGTTTCTTGACTTCATCAGGTGGATACTTTAGTTCCAACAAGTACTGGGGGGCAAACCTTTTCTTGTGCATGGACAGCCCCCCCCCCCCGAGCGCCTGTTCACAGAATTTGCGCGCACAGCCTTAAAGGTGCCACTGGACGCTCTAATTTGTTTCCCCCGGACAGTGGGGGTTTTCATGGCCCTGGGAAGGAGCCTCGGCTTAGCCAGGCTTTTATTGGGCTTTTTAAAAGTTAGGGTTTGGGGGATGGGCTGAGGGAAGAAAGCTTATTTTTTGTGTGTGACAAACATGAAGGTTGTGTGTGCAAGTTCTGTGCAAAGGCGCTCCGTGAGAGGAAAGAGCAGCATGCCCAGAGGAAGGGGAGGCAAATCTCCCCTCAGGGGGTTATTCACTCCCCTGAGAGCCAGTTTGACTGAAGAATTAAAGTCTGAGTCCAGGGGGCACCTTTAAGACCAACCAAGTTTTATTCTGGGTCTAAGCTTTTGTGTGCACGCATAAACGTCAGCTGGTTTAAAAATCATTTTAAAGTAATTTTAAGAAATAATTTTTAAGAAACCATTTCCAGAAGGGAATCTTGTGGGGCTGACCCTTTAAGGAAGGAGCAGAGCCCCCAACAGCCGCACTGTAGCTATGGGCTAGCTTCCAATTCCACATCCCCAAAGGGTTCTAACACGGTCAGGAGGCGTCAGCCCCTAGGAAGAGGCAGCTGGGCCAAAAGGGCATCACCCGCCCCACCGGAGCTGCCAGGTGGGTCTACTGGGTGCTCTGGTTGCCAGCCTGACAGCAGTACTGAAATGCGCACAAACAAGAGCAGCGCCTCTTTGTCCACCAGATGTCACCCTTCTGCCAACAACAGGCTCAGTAAGCGGAGCACATGGGCTGCATTCAGACATCTCTGCACAAAAACCGGTCTGTCCTGGAAATGCTGGCCCCTCCAACTAACTCTGGTCTTCTGGTCAAGCTATAAACCTGGACTCTAAACTGAGCCAGCACACGGCTTGTGAGTTTGTCCTAACTGGCTTGTCAGGATGTCCAAGTGTGGAAATCCCAGTTTATTTCTTGGCACTGCCCCTCATGGCTGCCAGGGAACTCTGGTGATCCAGAGTTGCTGAAAATCCAAGGCAGTATTTGGCTCTTGTTGGTATCAGCGGGCGCATGCCCGGCCCAGCCCTCCCCTGGCCCCTCCCAGCCTGTCGAGACTCCCAAAGCCAGGCCATGCTGAAGAGGCATTTCAAAGGCCTAGAGGTCTCCCACACTCACATTTTTATGTGGCACACCACCGCACTCAAGAGAGGCCTCTCTCCATTCAGTGGCAGGAAGTTCACAGCATATAATCAACCAATCAAAAACCCTTCCTGGATCACTAGAGGGGCGGTTCTCAACCTTGGGGTTGGGACCCCTTTTGGGGTCGAACAAGCATTTCACTGGGGTCGCCGGCTGGCATCCGAGCCCCTCCCCTTCCCACCCCTCCCTCACCAAAAGCCCTGCTCCACTCACCCAGAAGTCTGAGCAGAGCACGCCGTAGCTTTCCTACAGAGTGGTGGGGGGGGGGGGGTTCAGAGTCCTCTGTCTAAAGGTTTTGCTCCTCCAGGTTGCACAACTTCTGCGTCTTCTGGTAAGCTTTTGTGTTGTAAATGTAGAAATCCTTGGGGAACAGGGTGAGATCCCTCCTCCGGTGGCCCCCCCCTTTTATTTTGAACACCAAAGTAGAAAGAAAGGGGGAGTGTGTGTGTATGTGTGTATGTGTATGGACAGAGAGAGAAAGAGAGAGGAGTAGAAAAAACTGTGGATTAAAAACAATATATATCTTTAATCAGGCTTCTTACTATTTTCAGTGCCCAAAAAGTTGAAGCAAAAACGTGCCTTCCATTTCGCCCTCCTGCTCCAACAGCAAAGTTTGATTCCAACCCAGCTCTCCTCTCCACTCCCCCACCCCCAGTCCTTTTAGAATTTCTCCAGCTTTTCCGTTCTTTGTCACTTCTTAGCTTTTATTTTTAAAAAGAAAGAAATCATTTTTTTCTGTTTCTGACTGCTCATGCCAGAAAGAGATGTACTAAAAGGAAGGACAGGATTGCCCATTGGAAACAATGGGAAACACTTGAAGGCCCATTGGAAATAATGGGAGCCAGGAATGCCAATTGATTTGCATGGGCTCCACTGAAATACATTACAGTACAAATAGAGTTGCAAAGAAAATGTGGAATGGATTTTCCATTAGGGTCTCTGGGCCCATATAGACTACTCTGGGACTGGAATGACAGGCCCCAGCTTGGAATGATAGCCCCAGGGGGTAGCAGAAGCCTTCTGGGACTGGAATGACAGGGCCTGGGGGTAGCAGGAGAGTTCTGGGACTGGAATGAGAGACCATGGAGTGGAATGACAGCCACTGGGGGTAGCAGGAGTATTCTGGGAATGGAATGACAGGCCCCAGAGTGGAATGACAGCCACTGGGGGTAGCAGGAGTGTTCTGTGACTTGAATGAGCGGCCAGGAGAGTGGAATGACAGCCACTGGGGGTAGCAGGACTGTTCTGTGTCTAGAACAAGAGACCATGAGAGTGGAATGACAGCCACTGGGGGTAGCAGGAGAGTTCTGTGACTAGAATGAGAGACCACGAGAGTGGAATGACAGCCACTGGGGGTAGCAGGAGAGCCTAGGAAAGGCGGCAAAAGCCTCCCCCCACCTTCCCTGGGCTCCGCGCCAAGGCACAGAGCCCAGGAAAAGTGGCAAAAGCCGCCCCCCCACCTACCTTCCTTCCCACCCTCTCCCCCCTTTCTCTCTCTCTGTCTCTCTTCTCCCTTTCTCTCTCTCTCTTCCCCCTTTCTCTCTCTCTCTCTCCCCCCTACCTGCAACAGCCTCTCCCACCCACCTACCTTCATTTTCTCATGGCATCTTCTGTTGAAGAAAAGTAAGTCTGAAGCCTGAGTGTTTGTTGTGTCTTGTTGGGACTAGCTTGCAAATATATGTGTGTCTAAAGTCTGTATTAAAGTTGTTTGGTGCTAACTGCCGTGCAAGAGAAAACATCTGAAAAAGTAGCTTCATTGTTGTGTGTGTTGGCAGAATTTTATGGTTGGGGGTCACCACAACATGAGGAACTGTATTAAAGGGTCGCGGCATTAGAAAGGTTGAGAACCACTGCTCTAGAGGGACACCTAGGACTAGATATGCAGGCCGATAAAGGGGAGGGGGGGTGGAGGGAAGAAGGAACACACTGGGAAGTCTCCACAATCCTGAGCAGGCATTTTGTGCTGCCTTCTCGGCAGAGGGCACCGTCCCATGCCGCAGAGTGAACCCACTTTGTGTGCAGATGGGAGGAGATGCAGTCAAGAGGAGGGTCCACAGTAGCACTGGAATGCCCCTTGTCCCTCAAATATGGGCAGCTGGGAAGCCCAAACGTGCCACTGGTTATGGAGCAGCATGCCAAGAACACCCCCGCCCCGGTGAGTGGCGCATAAAGGCAGCCAACTGGTGAATGCCAATGCAGATGTGCCCTCTCCTCCCCCCCCCCCCCAATTAGGCCATCACTGCCCCTACTGAGCCCACTTGGGAGGATGCCCTCAAGAAGGCAAAGCTTACCTTTTGACCAGTGACAGGCCAAGTAGAGTGGTGGGAAGCCAAACTAGAACTGCCACCGTGGAGAGCAGCATGCCACCTGTGCACCCACCCAGGCAGGGCAGTGACAGACAGGGCTCCGCAAAGCGGCCTCGGGACTCCACCACCCTGCTGTTGACCACCACCCATGCCAGGGCGAGGGAAGCATGAAACAAGGATCAAAGAAAACTGCAAATAAACTATTTAAAGCATCATGTAACAAATTCTGAAGTGCAAAATACATATACATATTGATCGATAATTAGTGGTCCATGAAGATGTGGTTGATGCAAGTCTCCGGAATAATGCTTCGTTTCGCAGGAAACTTCATCCGGACATTGACCATAAACAACAAAAGTCCAGTCTCTTCCTCATTCAAAGAAAGTCGCAATATCAATTAGCACAGCTCTACATGACTTCATAAGTATATATTCTTTTAAAAAGGGTGATGCAAAGTGTCAATATTCCTTCCATATGCCCATGGGTACGCACCCTTTTCTAAAGAATATATACTCTTGCCTGATCTCGCCTGGAGATCAGTGGTCATTTCAGTTTGGTATGGTGGTTTGGAGCGCAGACTCTAATCTGGGAGAACTGGGTTTGAGCCTCCACTCCTCCTCCACATGCAGCCAGCTGGGTGACCTTGGGTCAGTCCCAAGTTCTCTCAGAGCTGTTCTGGAAAGAGCAGTTCTCAGGAGAGCTCTCTCAGCCCCACTTGCCTTACAGGGTATCTGTTGTGGGGAGGGGGAGGGGGAGGGGGAGGGAAAGGAGACGGTAAGCCGCTCGGAGTGAAGGGCAGGGGATCAATCCAATCTCTGCTGCTGCTGCTTCTGGACATTATAGGGCCTCCCTGGAGGCTGGCAACGGCTGCGCGTCTTCCGTGCCTGCCCCCCAACCCCCTGCAACCCCCTCTCCCAGGGTGAGCTTTCTTGGGGGGCTTTCTTGGCTCCCCCGCCCCGCCCCCTCCCGCCCTCCTGCCTCCTGCGGGGGGGGGGGGTCGAGTCCGCTCTGGCGGCGCCTTGGGGGTTTGCGGGGGGGGGGTCCTTTTTTCCCCGTGCGGGGTGGGGGTGGGGCTGTGCGCCGCCCTGGCCCCGGGGTGACTCCTCTCCCTCCCTCCCTCCCCCTCCCCTGGCCTGGCCTGGGCGGCTCTCCGGCGCGGGGGGCGTGCCGGGGCGGGGCGGTGGGGCTCGGGGCCGGCGGGCCAGGCGGGCTGCTGCGCTGCAAGCGGCGGCGGCATCCCCGGGACCGGCCGGCATGGCCCTCGGCCTGCGGGGCTTGGCTGCCCTTCTCCTCCTCGTGGCGCTGCTGGGCGGCTGCCGAGGTGAGCGACCCTCGGGGGGGGGGGAGTCCTGCTGGCCTTCTTCTCCTGCTGGGGGGGGCGGGGGGTGCCCTTTGCTTTCGGAGAGGACCCTCCTGCCCAAGCGCCCGGCCTCCACGACCTCGGGGTAGGGGGGGGGGGTCCGCCGGCAGACGAAGGGCTCTCCCCTCCCCGGGCGGGGGTTTGCCGGGCTGGCTCAGCCGCCGACGGGCCCTTCTGCTGCTGCTGCTGCTGCTGCTGCGGGGACGACGCCTGCCGGGGTGCCCGCCGCACGCCCCCCCCCCCCCGCCTCTCGGCCCCCTTTCCGCGCGCTTGGCCAGCGGCGGCTGTCCGGCCCGCGGCTGCGGAACAGGGGCAACACGCCCCCCCCCCCCCCACACCGCCCTGCCCTGCAGAGAGTCGCCGTCGGAGGGGACTGGAGACGGCCGCTAGCCCGGGTGAAGGCGCCGGCCGGCAGCAGCTGCAGCAGCCCCGTTCTCCGGTCCTCAGCTGGGCAGCCAGAGGGGAAAAGAGGCCCGACGGATCGCAGATTCCCCCCCCCCCCCAGTCTCCGCTAGCCCAAGGGAAGGGAGGGGGGAGAGGGGCATTCTGCCGCGGCAGCCCCAGGCGGGATGAGGGTCAGAATCGGGGGGGGGGCGCCCAGCACACCTGGCTCCCCAAAGGATGGGGCCCTCTGGCCCATACAGGACCTGCGCCCGGGTGCTGGGCCCCCAGGTGAGGCCGCGCCTCTTGGGAAGGGGGTGGCTGAGTGGTCCAGCCTTCCCCAGTCCCGACCTCGGCTGCCAGGATGAGGAGCCCTTCACTCCAGGAGAGGGGAGGAGGCGCCTTAGGAAGGCTCTGCTGGACTTCTTCCATCTCATTCACTTTTCTCCAGAGGGTGGTCTTTGACTCTAAAACCTTCAAAACTTTCGAAAGGGTCCCTCAGGCGGGGTGGAGCCAAATCACTCAGGGTCCCAGCGGGGAGCTTTTTCCTTGTCTGTTCTCTGGGCCGGAGGGGCATGCCTCCCCCCACCAGGCAAGGGTCCCTGCTTTCTCTTTCAGGCAGATAATTCTGACATCTCCCCCCTCCCTTTCCGGGCAGGCGCAGGGTCCAGTCACACCAAAGAGTCAGACTATGATGTCGTCTACCCGGTCAAGGTGTCCGAGAGGGGATTCTTTCTCTCCTACAACCTGTCCCACCGTTTCCTCCACAAAAGGGCCATTTCCTCTCCGAACTCCCTGCGCTCCTTCTACAAACTGCACCACCGGGGACATCAGCTGAGCTTCAACCTGCGCCTGAACGGCCACCTCCTGGCTCCCGGGTTTGTTAGCGAGAGGCGGTATGGAGGAATGGCTCGTGCCAAGATCCAGGCAGATGGGCAGAACTCTTGCCACATGATAGGGTCAGTTCAGAATGAGGAACGGGAAAGTGGATTGGCTGCCCTCAGCACCTGCGATGGGCTGGTAAGCGTCTTGGGTTCCGCAGTATTTGTGGTTTGGAGCTGCCAGGACGGATGAGGGCCAGATCTGTGATGAGTTCAAGCCTTGCTAATTCTTTCTTGGGCACCTTGATTTTGTCCAACATCTGGTGCAGCGGTTGTTATTCTGTGTCATATGTTCCATGTCCTTTTCAAATGAATTTTTTTGAAACGCATTTCCTTTTTTGAAAATGCTTAAAAACGCATTCTTGCAGAACAGTTCAAGCAAAACATAGTTCCTCTTCCAAAGGCTTTGGGGGACTTTGTCTGCTCGTAGAACTTTCCCGCCCAATGAGAGAAACACTCAGGCCTCTGAGTAGTGTTGATCCCTGGGAATGCATTTACCCTGCCCAAGAACCCCGGGACTGGGCAGACTGGTATCATCGGACGCCTCTTAGCTGGGTGTAGATCTTCCAAAGGATTGGTTTTGGCTGTTTTTCATTTCCCGCTTTCTTGTGCATAAATGACTCCCAGCGGAACTATTCCGGATGGCTGGAATTGGGGTGCCAACTTTTTGACTGGCCTCAGTGCTGTGCCTTTAACATCAGCCAGAGGAGCAGGAACGCAGTCGGTGAAGCTGTTCTTGGCATGGAAAGCACGTAAAGGAAATCTTCAGCTGCCTGTGAGGTTGTTAGCGGCACTGGAGCAGGTCCAGTGAAAATGCTGGCAACCCCAATGGAGAGGGAAAGCATTTTGACAGACTCCTTTTTAGCTAAGTAGTCAGCCAGCGTGGATGGCTTCTTAACTAGTATACTCCAGACTGGAGAAGGCATTGTGGGGCAAACACTCGGCATGACACTTACAGCTTGGCCTTCCTGTGGCTCTTCTGTCTCCTCCGCACTTTGCTTTGTTCTTTAGTTTTTTGATCCAAATAAGCTGAAGCTAAGCAGGCTGTCACTGGCGGGACAAAATTCAGCCCCAACCCAAAGGCTGAGGGTCTCCTGCGGTCTTCTTGCCCCCTCCAGAAAGGTGTCTTCCGGCTGGCTGACAAAGACTTCTTTATCGAGCCGCTTTCGGCAGGCAGGGCCAGGGGGAACGCAGCCCAACCACACAAGGTCTACCGACGCAGCCTTTCCAAATACGAGGCAGAAGAGCTGATTGCGGTGGCAGACACCAAGCCTGCAGATGTCAGGATGTGTGGAGTGCAAGGTAACGTTGTCTCCTGAACAGCTGCCAAACAGCTGTTTCGTAATCCTGAGCCTTAGTCTCCTTCCCTGTATTTTAAAAGCATGATTCTCAAGTATATGAAAACTGTCTCCCACTTCGTCTTTGTTTCTGTTGAATCAACCTATGCAGTTCCTTCATTTTTACTCATTTTGAAATAAACTTTCCAAAATGGGCCTGACCCTTGTGAGGGACAAGCTTGAATGAACATCAGGGTTCCAGACTTCAGTTAAATTTTAGGATCGCAAAAGGAGAACATCAGAAGAGCCCTGCTGGATCAGAGCATCTAGTCTGGTCCATCTCATCCAGCATCCTGTCTCACACAGTGGCCAGCCAGTCACTCTGGAGGGCCAAAAACTGAGCATAAAGATCAAGGCCTTCCCTGGATGTTGCCTCTTCACTCTGGGACTCAGAGGTTGACTGCCTCTGAACGTGGAGGTTGCCTTTAGCCACCATGGCTGCTGCTAGACCGCTCCTCCATAAGGGTGTTAGGCAATCCATAAGTTGCCTTGGTCAGGTTTCCCTGGAGAAACAGCATAAGAAAGTGCTAACTGTCCCATAACTCCGACAAAATCTGCTGTCCCGGGGAAAGGAACACAGGGTTCTGTCTCTCAGGAACAGGGCCAATAAAAACAGACCGCGGGGAGACACTGAGATTTCCTGACAGAGTGTGGTGAGATCAGATCTAGACAGGAGCAGAACAGGGTTCAGTCCAGGTGGGTTGCTGCAAGACAGAATAGAGGCGGGGTCGGGCCTGAACAAGTCCCCTGAATCGACACCATTTTAAAGAGCTCCCCTTTATTTAAGCACTGAGTGATCTGCAAAGTGGGGAACGCCTAAGCCTTTGGACATGATCCAGAGAGGCATTTTCAGAATTTCTGAGTGGGTGTGGTTTCTAAAGCTCTTTTATTTTAAAGCTCGTAATGGCTGCCCACAAGATTGGAGTGTGGTCAGAGTGGGGAGATGGTGAGCGAGGAGGCAGAGTCACGCCACTCTCCTCCCCGGAAGGCCAGCGCTCTCCCCCATGGCTCCTTCCTGGTGCCCGTGCCCTTTATCTGCATCACCGTTGTGGAGCTCTGAGAGCACACACGGTGTGTGGTGTCCTTGGGGTTTTTTGATTGGGCTGGCCCTGCCTGTCTGGCAGAGTCTGTATGTGGAACTCACTTCAGGTCAAGACCCTGATTAGGAGCGGATGAAATCCCTCACAGGAAACACATTTCCGTTAGAAGCCGGCTCTTCTTCGGAGACGGCAGCTTTTTATGTGCAAGAACTAGGATTGCTTTTAGTTATTTTTCCCCCCTGCTAACAAAATTCAGAAGTTTTAATCTGCACTTGTGGCTGTTTCACACCACTGATGATGGATCAGAAAATTGTTGCCATTGTTGTTAATCTATTTTAAAATTTTTCTATCCCTTTCCTTCCAAACCCAAAGGTTTTGGGGGCAGCTCACAAAAAAGGCAAATATAACCCACTACCACCACAATAATAGCAAAACGGTCAGGCCTAGCAATCTTGAGGGCAGCGACAATATCCAGTTGCTGCTCTGTGAGGAACCACCAGTATAACTCCTGGCTGCAGTGGCATTAAATCTGCGCTACCCCTGTATAAGGCTTAGATAGCTACCTAAGTAATTTCAACTTTGGGCCCTTAAAGCGGCAGTAGTGAACAAAGAGCAATGAGTATCAATTCCTCAATAGCAGAGCAACTAAATTAAAGCAAAAGAGTGGATGCAAATCAACAGAATATGAATGCGAATCAACAGAACATGAACCAAAAAGGCCAGAAAGAATAAACAACAAAATAAATAGTAAATGGTGAACCGAGTATCCCAATTAACAAAAAGCCTTCTTCTCCTGACTCCACATCCTTACCAGAATCCATGCCAGGTGAGCAACTCGTAGGAAAAACAGTCCTCAGCTAGGGTGCCATGTTTGAAAAGGCCCTGCTGCTTGTAGCTGCCTGTCTGCCTCAGAGAGAAGGTGAGAAAGACCTAGATTGATGGACAAGAATGTATGGAGGCAGGCAGCCCTTCAGGTGATTTATTCATGGGCAATTAGGGCTTTCAAGATCTAAGCCAACACTTTGAATGGGGCATGGAAACAAATCAGCAGCCAAGGCAGTAGGTGGGAATAATATGTCCTCTTTAAGAGGTGCCTGTCTGCAGTCTGGGTGCTGCATTCCCCACCAAAGCATCTTTGGGTCATTTGTGGTGGTTTCCATAGAACACGCTCCTATGCAGAGGGTCCACACAAGGTGTAAAGCTGTCCTTCTGTTCAGTCTGGGACTTGAGTAGGTACCTGCCAGAAGAGGCAACAGGTGGAGGGGGAAGGAGGGAGGGAGGGAGGAGAAGGAAGAGGAGGAGGAGGAGGAGGAGAAGAAGACAGTGCCTGTCAAAGTCATGCTGGTTCCGGACCCCTCATAGCCTCTCTTCTTTGAATTCCAAGAAAGCCTTGAGAAGTCTGAGAAGCGGAGGGAGCGGTGGGAACAGAAGCAGGAGAGGAGGCGCCAGATTAAGCAGCGCTCCATCAGCAAGGAGAAGTGGGTGGAGACCTTGGTAGTCGCCGACACCAAGATGGTGGAGTACCACGGGAGCGGGAGCGTTGAGAAGTACATCCTGACTGTCATGAACATGGTGAGTTCGGGGGGGAACGGGGGGGGGGGGGCAGGGGTTTTGCAGGATGGCTGAAAGCTGATCGAGTTTGAAGCCCCAAACCACAGCCTGGATGACTCCTCCAGTATTCAGAACTGTCTCTGTTACAATTTCTCCTGTTGTTTTTTTCCAGGTAGCAGGTTTATTCCATGACGCCAGCATCGGGAACCCCATCCACATTTCCATTGTGCGCCTTATCTTTCTAGAAGAGGAGGAGGTAATAATAATTATTGTGGGGCTTTGTGTGTACAATAGCCAGGAGATCCTAAGATTCTCTGGCAGGCAGAAGTTCTAGCTCTTTAATGTTATGCACCACTAGATGGTGAGAGAGACGTGTTTTTTTAAGGCAGGGGACATTTCAGAGGCCGCCCATCCAAGGACTAGCCCGGGCAGACCCTGCTTAGCTTCTGAAAACGGGCAAGATCGTGCCAGGCTGGGCCGTCCAGGTCAGGGCAATGGCTGGTGTATTTGCCCTTCATGCCAGGACTGAGCTGGGTGCTGTGCCAAAACAGGGAAACGAGAGGGTTGACATGATGCCCACATGGAAAGCTTTCCAGTTCTGTGGGGGTGCTTCAGACATGCAAGCGTTTCAGTATGTGAAGTGGTCTGATTTTCTGGCAGCGATCCCTGGTCTCCTGGTCACCTTCGCCAGCAGCTTATTGGGCTTTGTCTGTTGTTAGACTGCTGCCTGCAAAATGCAGGTCCAGTTGCTTTGGGAACATATCCAAGCTGTGGCTGACAGTAGCAAAGGTCTGAGAGACGCTCAGCTGGCCAGCACCAGGACCAGGGCTTTTTCAGTGGTGGCCCCATACTGGTGGAACGCGCTCCCGGATGACATCAGGGCCCTGCGAGATCTATTACAGTTTCACAGGGCCTGCAAGACGGAGCTCTTCTGCCAGGCTTTCGATTAGGAGCCGCCACCGGGGAAATTCAGGATAGCATCGCCCTGGAACCGTGGGCCGAACCTCTTGCTGCCGTTTTCGCCATGTGAACTCTGATTGCCGCTAGTACTTGTTGTTGTATGTGTGTTTTAACCCTGTTATGTTTATCTCTATGTTTTAAAATTGTAAACCGTTTCGATGGTATTTTATTGCTGGAAGCTGCCTTGAGCCAGCTGTCTGGAAAGGCGGGATAAAAATGTGATAAAGTTTTGTTGTTGTTGCATAGATACTTATTGTGCATGTGGCCATGTACTTCTTTACACAAGTATAGCAACCCCGCTGTGGGGATAATTTGGAGGAGGCGATTGTGTGCTCATGCAGACACGTTTTGGGCAGAGGGATTCTTCGGAGCCAGAGAGGCAGGGCTCACCTGACCACAAAAGGATGCATCAGGCAGTAATGTTTTTGGAAGTGCTCCCGATGCAGGGCCCTGACCTGGCTGGCCCTGGCTAGCCCGATCTCATCGGATCACAGAAGCTGAGCAGGGTCGGCCCTGGTTAATACTCGGATGGGAAACCACCAGGGCATTCCAGGGTTGCTACGCAGAGGCAGCCAATGGCAAACTAACTGTTCATTTCTTGCCTGGAAAACTGTACTGGGTTACCATAACTTGGCTATGACTTGGGGGGGCCAGTATAGTGATTGTAATGTAATGCCCATCCCACCAATAATGCATCATGCGGAAGTTATGTGGTCTGTCCCCAGAATCTCTGACCTTCCACAGAGTTCTGAGAAGCTCCCAACTCTTGGCGGGACCTGAAGCATCTCACAGTGTTCAAATATCTGGATCAGGGTGGGACGATGGGAATGCTGACACACTGAATGGGAATGCCGTCTGTTATCCAAGCATTTACCGAATGAGCGTATCCAATCTTCTGTGTCCACAGGAGGACCTAAAAATCACCCACCACGCAGACAACACCCTGCGGAGTTTTTGCAAGTGGCAGAAAGCCATCAACGTGAAAGGGGACTCTCACCCGCTACACCATGATGTCGCCGTCTTACTCACGAGGTAGTGGCCCTCAGCCTTTGCCCTTGCACTAGCAATAACATCTCCCCAGACTTCCCTCCTATTAATCATTTCGTGATTGCTTTTGTGATTGTGTGGATTTGACTTTGCAAAGTGCCTCCAGAGGGTATCAGGAGAGGCAGCATAAAGGTTTTCTAACTAAGTAACAGACTGAGCATCTCAGCAGCATCCATTGCAGAGTGGAGCTTTCCTAGAAGAATGTTCTCGCAGACCGCCCCCCCCCCCCCCCCCCCCGTGAGCACAATTTTAAACCATTTAATGGTCATGGATTCCTTTGAGAATCCCTTGGGGGGGTATAGTGATTGTAATGTAATGCAATGAATAGTAGAACGTAATGCAATTTGGAATGGTAGATCGGAATGTATTTCTCTGGTCTGGTGAAAGGGGAGACTTAACACTGCACAACAAAAGAAAAGGATGCTGTTTGTTACCTCCGTGCTTGAGAGGATGGGAACATAACAACAGGGTTGCAGTTAATTACTCTCAGCATCCCATAATTAAGAAGGGTACATTTGCGTATCGATCTCCAGTTTTGGTATGTTTATTTGCATTACTATGCCCCCTCCCCCCCCGGAATTAAATCCAAACAAATGGTGACCATGTAAATTAGGCTTGTTGTTCCAGTTTGGTCCTTGCTGCTGTTAAACAACTTCATTACGCTGTATGCTGATTTGCTGCTCACCCTCTGCCTCTATGTATGGACTGGTAACTTCCATTGCAATATATCTGAGGACGTGTGCCTGCGCACGAAAGTTTATACCTTGAGTCAGACTTTTTTGGTCTGAAAGGTGCCACCAGACTCCAAGCTGTTAGAGGTTGCCGGCCCTTTCTCAGCATGCCAGTTTGCAGACAGAGGGCCGCCACACTGTTACTGTGGCTCAGCTGCGGGCACCTCTGCCAGGGATTGTGACCGCGTCTTTGTTCTCTGTGTTTTTCTGCCCAACTGGGAAAGGAAAGACATCTGTGCTGCCATGAACCGTCCGTGCGAGACGCTGGGCCTGTCTCACGTCTCGGGCATGTGCCAGCCCCATAGGAGCTGCAACATCAACGAGGACACGGGGCTTCCTCTGGCATTCACCGTGGCCCATGAGCTTGGACACAGGTATGGGAAGGACTGGCTGTCTCCGTCTTGACCTTGCATTTGGAGGCCTCAAACACCCCCCCCCCACCCGTGGAACTGCCACTGTCTAGAATGCAGCTACTAACTCCTACTTCTATTACATTCTAAGCCAACTTTTAGTTGTCAACTACAGAAACACTGCAGTGTGTTCAGGTTCCTCAAATTTTCTGTTTTGCTCTTGGTAAATTTTAAGAAAAAGTGCAAAACCAGTATGCAAAATCAAAGTATTTCAGCCTTCAAAAACTCTGTGTGTGTGTGTGTGTGTGTGTATGTAAGAGAGAGAGAATCCACCGACCTGCCCTCTAGGGTTGTTGTGCAGATCCCGTGGGAGGGGCTTGCCAGCCTTTTGTGAGGGCATCCGTAGTGGGCAGCCCCTGCAGGCCTGGGGAGAGGAGCCCTCTCTCGAGTGGCCGAAGCCCCTGCCCAGCCTGAAGTTCCTTGGTGCTTGTGTGTCCGGGTACGCGGCTCACCTCCCCCCTTGGGGGGCTGTGCTCTTGCAGTTTTGGGATTCAGCATGACGGAAGCGGCAATGACTGTGAGCCAGTTGGGAAAAGACCTTTCATCATGTCTCCACAGCTCCTGTACGACACCTCGCCGCTCACCTGGTCCCGCTGCAGCAGGGAGTACGTCACTCGCTTCCTGGAGTAAGTCCGGGGTGGGGGTGTATTTCCCTTGCCGGGGCTTAAGGCTCTCAGCAGGTGGGGGTGGGTGGGTGGGATGCTGTGATGGCAAAGAGGCCGTGCATGTGGTGGGCTGGGCTGTGGCCGTTTCAGGGAGAGGAGTGCTGGAGACCCCTGAGGGCAACAAAGAGGACAGGCAGGCAGGGGCGCGATTGAGGCATTGTAATGGCTATGCATCTGGCTTGCTGTTCCTCATGCTGGCCGGGTCTCGGGGGTTCATCCACAGTTGCGTGGAAGAGAGCCAGAGGTATTTCCCACAGGGCGGCCAGCTCCTGTTCGGCATGCACCTAGAAGTCACAGCGATAGGTCTCTGCTCAGCTTTGATCAAGCAGCAGGTGTTGGGTTTGCATGGGTCAGGGTGGCGCTGGGGGGCGTTCAGGTGAAGAGGTGGGGAGCAGTGTCCCCTCTAAGCTGAGCTAGTGTGAGCTAGCTCACAGTTTTTTAGCCTCTGGCTCACACATTTTTGTCTCAGCTCAGGAAGGAGGGCTCCAGAGCAAACTTAATTTCTGCAGTAGCCAAGTCGCTCGCTCACAGCTTTAATCCCAGGAGCTCACAAAGCAGGATTTTGGCTCATGAGACCCCCCAGCAAGGGAGCATTGGCAGGGAGGCTCTTTGGCCTGCAAGGGGTCAGAGTTGCTCTGCAGACCGGCGTGTCTGGGGTCTGCTCCTTGCCCCTGAAGAGCATCTGCAGACCTCCTCCATCCTGGGCTTGGGGCCTTGGGGAGGTTGTTCCCGCAAGCACCTCTCTGCTTGGAATGCGCTCCGGTCCTGGATCCCGGATCAGTCCCAGTGCAGCTGCCCTGAAGGGGGGGGAAGGGTTTGCACCTGCCAGTTTCCCTTCTGCAGGATGGGGTATGGAGCGGAGGTCGGCATTTGCTCTGTGCCCCCTGGCCGGGTTTCCCAACCAGGGACCCGCTGCTACAGACCAGCCCCGGCCCTGGCCCAGTGGGAGCCGGGCCAAGGCCAACGATGCTTCCCAGCTAGGGAGGGCGGAGCCAGCTTCTTTTCGGCATCTGTTTATTTTTAGCCTCCTGCTGCTGCTGACTCTTCTGGGCAGCGAAGAGCAGAGTCTGTGCTCTCGCTTGGCCCAGCGGCTTGACCCTTTGGCCTGGCTGGGGAAGGGAGGCAAGAGCAGCGCCTGGATTGGGGCTGCCTGTCAGACCTTCTAGCAACAACAGAGCCAGGCTGACACCTTGGCAAGGGCTGAAGGCAGTGCGGGGGCCCTGGGTAGCTGTTGCAGGCACAGCGTGTTCCATGCAGCCTGCGCACTGGCACGGGGGGGCAGTCTCTCCACACGCGTCACTCCAAGGCCCAGTTGCCCGATTTCTCATGCTGGAGGCACTGGAGCTCCAGCCAGCCTGAAAAAAATCTTCCTTTAATTCTAAATGCCAGGGAGGGAAATGACACTCAGCACATGTTCAGAGGCACTTGTTGTGACTAGGTTAGACCTGCAAGTGTTCCAGGAACGAATTCTGATGACACAAATATTTCTCTTCCTCTGGGGGCTGCTTCTTAGATGTGCTTGCTGGCCTGCTCTGAGCCAAGTTCAAGCCAGTGTCCTCTGGGCAAGGGAGATGGAAAGGGAAGGGGAGAGGCATGCAGTGAACCACCGGCCAGGGCGATGTTGTCCCCAGAGCAGGCATCGCTTGAGAGCAGCCCTGTCCTGATCCCCCCACCCCCCCCCCCGCCACCTTTGGTGCCTCAGGGAAGGCGAGACACACCTGGAGGCAGTTCTGGCCCCCCAGCAGCTCAGTCCTTCCTTGCAGGACAGGGGCATCTCCTTGTCTGCACCAAGCAGGCCCAGAGTTCTGAGGCCTGTCTGGAAGAGGAGGCTTGATAAGGAAACTGGTTCTGGCAGTTCTGAATCCTTCTTCATTCTTCCAGTTCTGAATTAAATGCAGCCTCCCCTCTCCAGCCTGCAGGTACGTCTCTGTAGCAGAAACTTCTGGCCAGGGTAGCCAACCTTCAAGTGGCACCTGGAGATCTCCTGCTGATCTCCAGATGACCAAGATAATTTCCCCTGGAAAAAATGGCTGCTTTGGAGAGTGGACTCTGTGGCGTTATACCTTACTGAGGTCCCTCTCCTCCCCAAACCCTGCCCTCCCCAGGCTCCACCCCCAAAATCTCCAAGTATTTCCCACCCCAGAGCTGGCAATCCTATCAGTGGAGCATCTCCATTGGCCAGTTTGGGGAGACCCAATGGACAAGCAAAAGCTTTTCCTTGCCTCCTTTGCAGAGCTCAAAGGCCACCCTGACAATAAACATCAGCAAAGCTTTCCTTCCATGTCTGCGCGTAATTTTCCTCAAACCCCCCCCCCCCCAGAGAATCTTTGCAATCCATTTTTCCTGAGTAGTTTTCAAAGGGAAAATCAGGAGACGAATACGTGGTTTGTGGGTGGGAGGTTCCGGGCTCACTCCTGAGGGCTGGGAAAGATTTCTGCTGCAGCCCAGACGGGAGGAGACGGTGGGAGATCTGTGACCGGATCTTCACAGCCACTTCAGACAGTCCGCTGCAGCCCTTGGTCCGTTCACTCCCCCACAGTTTCATTTATCAAAACCAGCCCTGCCCCCACTCCCTGCACAGGTGTGTGTGTACAAAGTGCTATTTAATATCTGGTTTTAAATTGTTTTAATCTAATTTATATTCTATGTTTATTATAAACTATGTGTTGCTCTGGTGTAAGCCGCCCTGAGCTGGCCTTGGCTGGGAGGGTGGGGTAGAAATTTAATAAATAAATAAATAAATAACTCCTAGCCCACTCCTGGTGACCAGTGTTCCCTCTAAGCTGAGTTAGTGTGAGCTAGCTCACAGTTTTTTACCCTCTGGCTCACACATTTTTGTCATTGCTCAGGAAGGATGGCTCCAGAGCAAACTGATTTCTGCAGTAGCCAAATTGCTTGCTCACAACTTTTATGCCAGTAGCTCACAAAGTGGATTTTTGTGCTCACCAGACTCCACAGCTTAGAGGGAACATTGCTGGTGACCCCAGCGAGGGGCTTCCAAGGCAAGCGAGAAGCAGAGGTGGTCGGCCGTGGCCTTCCTCTGCAGAGCCTTCCCTGGCGGTCTCCCTTCCAAGTACCAACCCTGCTGAGCTTCCGAGCTCTGATGAGGCTGGGCTGAACCAGGCCACCTTCCCTCTTTGTGCGGGTAGCACCGCCTTGCGAACGCTACCGGGAAGATTCCATTGTGTAGTATGGCCAGTATGGCCCAGCGTTTGCACCTCCGTGGGAGGCAGCGGCATCCCGTCTCCTCTAGTTCCTCTTCCTCTTCTCCCCAGCTGGTCTTTCCTCCGGAACAGAGGAGGGCCGGAATAGGATAGGACTCCTTTGTTTACTAGTTCCCAGCTCAGAGACAGCCGGCTCCTGTCTTAGTCATACTCGCTCCTGCAGGCTGAATTTGGCTGCTCCTGTCAGCACCACAAACAGCAGCGCTGGGGGAGGAATGGTTCTTCCCTCCCCCATGGTGTCTTTTCTCCCCCACCCTTAATCAGAGACTAAAACAGAGACTTCGCCCTTTAAAATGCCCTGGCTGTTTCGCTGCGGCGCCTGAAATCTTGCTTCACCACCAAGATTTTTGTTGGGATTGTGTGCCACAGAGTACATCAGTTTCCTCTGCCGCTTCCCACATCCCTTTCCAGTTACAGGCATCCTTTGTGTGCCAGCTTTTTTATTTCAATGTTTCTGTTTGCAGTCGTGGTTGGGGGCTCTGCCTGGATGACACACCAGCCAAAGATGTGATTGACTATCCCTCCATCCCGCCGGGAGTCCTCTACGATGTCAGCCACCAGTGCCGGCTCCAGTATGGACCCTATTCCACCTTCTGCGAGGACATGGATGTAAGGAAGGGCTGAGTAGCCGTCTCTGCGCTGATTTCTGATGTGACATAGACTTGTGAAATAGGTGTTGTGTGTTTGTCTGCATGGAAGCCCCCTTCAGAAGGGGACAGCTCTGTAGATGAGGTCAGTTCAAGCGAGATCGGAGGGAGCCAAGTGCAGGCCGTTGGCACAGATTTCCCCATTTGATCGTTGCCCTGCGAAGACTAAGGCAAGAGCTAATGAATGCAGCCCCTGAACTATGGCTGCATTTGCTCATGCTCACTCGTCCCCTCCTAGCCATGAAGGGACCGCAGAGGGCAAAAAGCAAACCAGAACCCTCCATGAAATAGACCAGCACCATAAAGTCATTTGATGAAACACATAGTCTTCAAGCGACATGAAACAGCAGCAGTGCTCAGCAGGGGACTAAGATGCCACTCAGATGGGTCACCTGAAAGGGCTCAGCCCTGCCAGTCATCCACCAAATGGTTTCTGGAAGAGGAAAGTCCTTCCCCTTCTTCCTCCGCACAAGGAAACCAGGGCCGTACCCCCCCCCCCCCTGTTCTCCTTGCCTCTTCCATCTCTCCTCTCTTTAGGGCTTGGCGTGTTTCCCGTCCTTTCCTTTCCTCCTTGTTGGTGTAAGCTCATCAAGGCAGGGACCTATGTCCTTTTGGCTTTTGCCCCTCTGTGAAGAGCCGCCGACTATTTAAATCCTCCTCTTCCTCCTCACTTCAGGTCCTTTCTCAAGGAACCCCTTCCCCAAAGGCCCGCAGTGTCTCTTGCTAGGTTTCTCAAAGGCCATTCCTTGCAAAGGACAGAAATGCTAAGGGGCGTGGGCTGCGCAGACCAAGGGATAAGAAGTGTTTGAGGCCCTCCCCCCATCTTTTCCAGATGTGTTCTGAACCGATTATATCTGGAGGACGTTGTGCTTTCCCCCCCTCTCCAGAGTGTCTGCAGCACCCTATGGTGCTCTGTGGGGAACACCTGTCACTCCAAACTGGACGCGGCTGTGGACGGAACCACGTGCGGCGAGGAGAAGGTAGCACGGCTGCCAGAGCCCCTGCCCCACTCCTCTGGGGCAGCTCTTGGTGGCCTCCTTTTCCCCCTCATTATTTCGGGAGGTACAGGACAGAGGCTGCGAGGAAGCCTCCGGGGAAGAGCAGTGGAGCAGGGGTCTCTTTCCCCATCCTTCCCACCTCCAAGCTGCATTTACCTATGGGAGGGAACACGCAGGGGGACTCATAACTTTCCCCAGGGGCCAAAAACACAGTTTTCAGTGGTGAAACGGCACGAGGCGGAAACGGCATCCCTCACCCTGGTGGGCCCTGCATGCTGCAGCTGCTCTCTGGTACCTTTCCGATGGGATTGGACAAAGCCCAGTCATCTTCCAGACTCTGCGATATGGGCATTTGGCAGCCCAAATTCTGTAGCAAGACAATTGACGCTCATTTGCTGGGGCGGGGGGAGCTGGCAGAGTTTCTCAGGATTCTGCTACAGTGGTCCAATTCTGCATCGGTTCCCAAGCGCAGCCATCGCCTTCCCTTGGTGTGGAACCCACCCACGAAGCAGACAGCTCCCGAGATGAGTGTTGCGAAGGCTGCCCACCCCCTGTGGCTGGTGTCCCTGCCCGAGCTCCTGAAATAGCCTATGAAAGGAGCTGCCTCCTTGGGCTACCATTCAGACTTCTCTCTCTCTCTCTCTGAGGAGGAGGAGGAGGTGTGTGCCGTGCGGGTTCTTTCTCAGCAGCAGTCCCTTTTCTGTTGAGCAGCATTCTTGAGAAGGGGAGAGAGACCGCCACTCTCCTGGCTCCTCAAATGCCTTGCAAGGCTGAGGTCTGTCGCGGGGCTTCGGGGGTCCCTGGCCAGGGGCACAGTGTTCTAACGGCTGGCGGGCTGCTTTCTTGTAGCTTTTTGTCCAGGAGAGAAAGGTGGGCTTAGCTGGAATCCTAATGAAAAATTGGAAGGCACACCTGGGTCCATGGTCCATCCGTCTTATCTACTCAGACAGACATTGGCTCTCCAGGGTCTCAGACAGAGGTCCTTCACATCACCACCTGATTGGTGTAGTCGTTAGGAGCGCGGACTCTACTCTGGAAGAACCAGGTTTGATTCCCCACTCCTCCTCCACATGCAGTCAGCTGGGTGGCCTTGGGTCAGTCACAAGTTCTCTCAGAGCTGTTCTCTCAGGAGCAGTCCTTGAAAGAGCTCTCTCAGCCCCAGCTACCTCACAAAGTGCCTGTTGTGGGGAGGGAAAGGGAAAGGAGATTATAAACTGCTCTGAGACTCCCAAGTGAAAGGTGGGGTATAAATCCAACCTCCTCTTCTTCTTCTTCACCCAGGCCATGGCCGAGGGTGTCAGCCAGTGTTCCCTCTGATTCACTCCCCCCCCCAAGTGAGTGGAGCAGTTCATGTCCTGAGCAGATATGTGTAGTGGTTAGGAGCAAATACTCTAATTTGGGAGAACCGGGTTTGATTCCCCACTCCTCCTCCACATGCAGCTGCTGGGGTGACCTTGAGCCAGTCCCAAGTTCTCTCAGAGCTGTTCTCTCCCAGCCCCACCTACCTCACAGGGTTGTGGGGAGGGGAGGGGAAGGGAAAGGAGACTGTAAGCCGCTGTGAGACTCCCTTGAGTACTGAAGGGTGGGATATGAATCCAATCTCTTCTTCTGCCTGCCTGGCTCTTTTACCTGGAGATGCTGAGGACTGAACCTGGGACCCTCCACCAATGCTCCCTCTAAGCTGTGGAGTCTTGTGAGCAAAGATTCTACTTTGTGAGCTGCTGGCATTAAAGCTGTGAGTGAGCAATTAGGCTGCTGCATAAATCAGTTTGCTCTGGAGCCATCCTTCCTGAGCTAAGACAAAAATGTGTGAGCCGGAAGCTAAAAAACTGTGAGCTAGCTCACACTAACTCAGCTAAGAGGGAACACTGCCCTCCACGTGCCAAGCAGGTGTCCTGCCACGGGGCCACGGCTCTTCCCTTGACGCCTCTTCCCTCTGCTGTACTCTGATGTCCCAGGGCTGAAGGGGGCTGCTCGCTCTTGAGCCTCTGCTGCTGCTGCTGATCTGGGGGCGGGGGGGGGGGGTGGCCCCTGGGTGTGTTGCTTGCTTCCTGTGCCGGCTGGCTGGACGTGACCCTGCCTCCCCCTTTCTCTGCAGTGGTGCTTCAATGGGGAGTGCGTGCACGTGGGGCACCGCCCAGAGTCCATCAGCGGGGGTTGGGGGGCGTGGAGCTCCTGGGCCACCTGCTCCCGGACTTGTGGCGCTGGACTGCAGAATGCGGAGCGGCAGTGCAACAGGCCCACGTAAGTCACTCTCTGCTCACCTTCTTCTTTTGGGGGGGGGGGAGCCGGACGCCGGAGGGAACTTCCCAGCACTCACCAGTTCCTTGCAGTCCTCCCTCTGGCTCCTTCTGTCAGTGACGCCAAGGGTCCCCCACCAAACAGCCCAGGAGCAAAGTGGGGCCAGCCGCATAGGCTGGGGGTGTGTGTGTGTGGGGGGGGAAACGAGGGATGTGGGGAAGTGTTGCTTTCTCAAGCAACACAAAGCACCCCTCCAGGCAGGGGGAGAATGCTGCCCCGTGTGTCTGATGGAAGGAAGCCCTCTGTACGGCAGGCAGCCATTACACTGGCGGGGCGCATGACGCCAGAGTCTGCAGGGGGTGCCTTGGAGGGGAGGAAAGCTGGGTGTTCTTCTGTCCCGATTCCCCTCCCTCCAGGATTCTCCAAACGGTAAAGGGACCTGCCCCACATCTCGACTTATAGAGCCTGGGGAAGGGCAAGATTAATGCAGACTGAAGAGTTTCCTCCTCCAGTCCAAATTCCCCCCTCCCCCCCCCCCCCCCGCAGTTGCAGCAGAGAAGATACCAGAGAGTTTGTGGCATCCTGGTTTGGGGGAGGGGGAGAAATTCGGGTTGTGGGGGGGAATACGTGTTGTGAGCTGTGCCTCTCCCACTCTGTTCCAGAGGCTTCCCCTTCCAGTGAAATGACACTCTTGTTCCGCTCAGGGAGAATTTTGTGAAGTGCTGAATGACCCTTGCTGCCCTGAGGAACAGGATGCCGGGCCTGGGGGGAGGACTCGCTCAGCAGCCCCCTGGCCGTGGTTGGTCTGGATACGGGATTGTGTTGTATCCCCTTGTCGTCGTCCACACCACCACCACCACCACCACACAGACACACAGCTCATGGAGACCAGTGCTCCCTCTCAGCTGAGGAGTCTTGTGAGCAAAAATTCTACTTTGTGAGCTGCTGGCATTAAAGTTGTGAGCAGGTGATTTGGCTGCTGCATAAATGAGTTTGCTCTGGAGCCAGACTTCCTGAGCGAAGACAAAAATAGGTGAGCCAGAGGCTAAAAAACTGTGAGCTAGCTCACACTAACTCAGCTTAGCGGGAACACTGGTGGAGACCTAACTTGTGCTTGTTTCTACAAGACCCTTTCCGTCTTTCCGCCCCACTGAACACCTAGCCTGAATGTGGATGAATGCTCCTTGGCCCCCCCACCTCCATGAAAGCAAAAGTTCTGGCCAAATGTCCAGGGCTGAGCGTCAAACTTTCTCCCAACTGACCTTGGCAGGGCCATAGTGGGAGGAAGGGTCCAACACAAGCGGAGGGTCTTTCCTTGGCTCCCCCGGCTTGGATGCATTTTTCTTTAACTTTTGGTCAGGCATCAGGCGGCTGCTGGTGAAAGCAAACCTTTGTTTTCCAGTGGAGGCCAGAGGGGTGGGCGGAAGGGGCCCCGGCCTCAGAGACATTGTGCCGCGTGGTGGTGGGGTTGTTTCGAATGGGAATGAGTCAGGATTGCTTCGAACTGTTGGTGAAATCTGTTGCGAGATGAGCAGCATCCTTTGGAGTTATAAAAAGATGGCAGAGCAGTGTTTCCTCTTTTAATTTGGGTGTCTCTTACCAGCCAGTTTCCCTCCTCCCTCACATAGCACAAAAATGCATGCAACAGCATTCAAACCACCCCACCCCAAGCCAGAGGACAAATCTTTGTTCGAACAGGAAAAGTTGGGCCGTTGCTTCATCATCTTATTTTGTTGCTTCACCAGGTACAAGCGGATGATTTGTTTAAATAAAATCTTCCCAAAATAAAATTAGGTGTTTTAATTTTAAATCAGATTTTTTAGAATTTCAGGTGGATTAACAATGAGCTGGTTTATAGAATCTCTCTTTTTAAATGGTCTGGATTTAATAGAAACATGATAAAGCCTGTGGTTTTGGTCGCCCAAATGGAATCCTAAACTTCTGGCAGTCCCCCAACCAGAGGCTGCTTTCTTGTGTAAAAACTAAGAGTTGTGGGGGTGGGTGGGGAATGACCCCGGCCTTCCCAGGGGAAGCACTGCCAGGGGCACAAGAAGCCACATCGTGTGGCGGGGCCAGGCACTAGCAAGTCCCTGCAGGCCCCAGGAGCTGCTGTCCTGTATCTCGTCCATGGGACCCAGGTGGGCGAACTTGGTCCTTCTCTTTCATGCCCTCCCATCTGCTTCAGTTTGTTTTCAAATCTAAAAGCACACAGCAAGGACATTTCCTTCCCTTTCTGTGGCCTAGTAGTTGCTCTTCCTCGCGTCTGGAAGGATCTGGCCACTTAGAAGCAAACACCAGGCATTTTTATTTGGAAGGGACATCCCATTTCGCTCAGTGGAATTTATGTCTAAATAAGGGCCCAGAGCAGACATTGACATGAGCAGTTTTAAATAAGCAGCAGCAGCTGGGGTGTGTGTGTGTGTGTGTATTGGGGGGGGTGTTTTTCCAAGGGCACAGCATGTGGTGTAGAGATGTTTTCCACCCATGAGGCCAGTGAAATGGGGGAGAAATTTGCACCAGGAAAGCTGGGGGGCAGGGAAGGTTAAACACCCCTCCACTCATGTCCTCAATGCCAAGGATTTTTCCATGGTAGCTGCAATTTGCAAAAACTACAAGGGGTCCATTTAGAACCGTCCCACCATCCCATCAGTATTGGCCAAGAGAATATTATTTCTTATTATTATTTTATTCATTCATACCCTCCTTCCTCCCCAGCGGGGACTCAAAACAGCTTACATTGTCGTCCCCTCCTTCGTATTGCCCTCACAACAACCCTGCGAGGTAGGCTAGGCTGAGAGTGTATGAGTGGCCCGAGGTCACCCAGCCAGCTTCCATGGCACAAGCGAGGATGCGAACTCGGGTCTCACAGATCCCACCAGTCTTACATTGTAACCACTCCGCATGCTGCCTTTCAGTCCTGCACGTTGGATTGCTTTGTTAGCTCCCAGGGAAGGGATCCTGCTTTGTGTCCTTGTGTGTGCACAGGGGAAGGGAAGCCACAATTTCCAAAGGAGCTGGGAGGACCACCTTAAAGCTGAACAGATTTATTGCAGTATCAGCTTTCACCCAGACGATCTAGCCTGGGAGGTGCCATCAGATGCTTTGGGGGGGGGGTTTCCCGCAACAGACTAACATAGCTTTGGAACTGGTAAACAGAAATTTGTGTTTAGTCTTCAAGCCGACATCTTTTCTGCAGAGCGAAAGGCATGTGGCTTTGGATTAAGTGTTTAGGCTCTACAGAGGCACAAACCGAATGTCTGGTCTCTGTTATAGAAGACAATTTTTTTGCAGCGTTGTTCAGGAAATACATGAGCTCCGAAATGGGAAACATCTTTTAAACCAGCAGTTCAAATTTGTCATTACAAATGACCTTGATATGAATCAACACCCCCGCCCCCCCCCCCCCCCGCCATACTCCAGTGTCAGTTTAACTAGGAAAGCTTCTTGCGTTTATGTTGAGATTGTTCTTAGATGTGTTTATCTGTTTGGAGTGACCTGGTTATTATGACCTGGCATCTTCGGCTAGATGGGGGGTGGGGGCCAGCTGTGCCTTCCTCCCCCTCCCCCTAAGCAGGCCCAGCTCAGATTCTCTCCCCCCCCCCTCCATTTCAGCAGTAGAACCATCCCTGTCTGCTTTCTGG
Source organism: Lepidodactylus listeri (assembly GCA_029233225.1). Lineage (NCBI taxonomy): Eukaryota > Metazoa > Chordata > Lepidosauria > Squamata > Gekkonidae > Lepidodactylus > Lepidodactylus listeri. Next base: position 2,530,050 of record JARCFY010000021.1, on the reverse strand, counting down.
CCATTTCCTGGGACCGTCTTTTCCTCCCAGGGAGTGCTCGGCATGGGGGAGCCGAGAAATCCCGCCTGCATTGCATCTCTGAGTTGGCTTCTCTTTTCCAACACCAGGCCAAAATATGGTGGCAAATATTGTGTTGGGGAACGAAAGCGCTTCAGGGTCTGCAGTGTGAAGTCCTGCCCCCCGGATCAGCCATCTTTCCGCCATGTCCAGTGCAGCCGCTTTGATGCCAGGCCCTACAAAGGGAAGCTTTACAAGTGGACCCCAGTTCCTAATAACAGTAAGCATCTCTCTTGGCGTTGTGTTAGCAAAGTGATAAAAATTGGGAGGGTTTGCAGGGCTTTCCCCGCTCTGAGCCTGCACTGCGGGGAGAGCGGCCTATAAGTCTAATAAATCTATCAATCAATAAATAAATTTGTGTTGGAAGCCTAATGCTGGTAAGTGCTTCCTCTGCCGTACGCAACTTGGTTGACTTGCTTGAGTCACCTAAAGCTCTTTGATCCGCACATGCCTTCTGCCTGTTGGGATCACCCTTCAGTCTAGAGGGAAGCTGGTGAGGGAAGAACACTCCTAACAAGTGAAACCTCAGAGGCTTTCACTGTTAAAGAGAAGGTGTTTGGCGTGGTGAAATTCTTTGCTCTTTGGGAAGAGGATTTCCAGCGGAACTGGATCCAGACACAGTGAAGCGATGTTTTGCTGCCTCTGGCCCTCCCTTTTGTTGGTCTTGCATGCTACTCAAGGACTGACTGAACACCACAACTGGGTGAGGAACTGATTTCCACCCAGATTAGATTACCTAGTGGACTTCAGTTTTAGAAAGGTGCCTTTCTTGCTGTGTAAGCTCCATTGGCCATGGGCTGGCTGAGATCTGGCTTCCAAGTGCTGCATCCCCAAGGGACTTTGGCGGAAGGAAGGAAGGAGGCAGCCGGATGCTGTTGACCTGGCAAGTGACTTGGTTGTTCTCTTCGGCCTCTGCAGTTAATCCGTGTGAACTGCACTGTCGTCCGGAGAATGAGTTCTTTGCAGAGAAGCTCCGTGACGCAGTCATTGATGGGACTCCTTGTTTTGAAGGGAACTCCAGTCGGGACATGTGTATCAACGGGATCTGTAAGGTAAGCTGAGGCCTGGCCTCTTACCAGGGGTTGGGACTGTGATGGTGAACTCTGAAAGCCTGGTCGGCCACGTCAAGAGAGTCATGTGGGCTGGTGTAGCAAAATCACAACTCTGATTCTCGTCAAGGCATTACAAATGGAAACAAGCCGAGGAGCATTTCATTCTCCGTGGATGTTCTGCCTCAGTGGAAGAAATTCAAGGGGAGACTCCAACCAGAATCATTTGAGTTAGTATCAAATCTGTATTTTAGTTCTATCAGGTGTAGTTGGAGCAGGGGATAGTTGGCATGTTACAAAAAATACTAATTCCTAAAGGAGGAGGGGGAGGAGCCCTCAGCCAATTGAAAGAAAGAAGGCTTGGCTTTCTCTCCCCTGGAAGCAGGAAGTTGGCAAGAGCTGGACAAAAGTGAGCTGCGATGCAGGAAGCAGGAGGGAGCCAGTTGCTCGCAGGCTGGGTAGGAGCCCTGCAGGGACCGGTTCCACCCAAGGGCCATATGTTTGATGCCCCTGTTCTAGCCACGGTTGGTCATCACTCCCTGACCTTTCAGTGTGGACCTAAGCTGAATTATACCCTTCTATGTCTTGTGAAGTCCATAGGCGTAGAAGGCTGTAACTCTGTTTAAGATTACACTGTTGATGTGTGTGACGACCTGGGTTCTGGGCTGTCCCCCCCCCCCCCCCCCCCCCGGTTGACTGTCTCTGCCTGTCTTTCAGAACATCGGCTGTGACTTTGAAATTGACTCCTACGCTGTGGAGGACCGATGCGGGGTCTGCCAAGGGGATGGGTCCACTTGTCAAACCGTCAAGAAGACCTTTGAGAAGAGCGAGGGGCGGGGTGAGCTTGTGAGCCAGATTTGTCTCGGGTGGGGGCAGACTGAATATCTCGGTTGATAGCAGCTAGATGACAGGAAAGAGAAAATAAGCATTGTGGAACAAGAGAGAGACCTTTGGAAGGTTAGCATTTCAGACAGGATTTTTGGCAGGAATACAGGCCTCACAGAAGCCACCCTCCCCTTAGCTCAGGGGTCCCCAGTGTGGCTGTGATCTAAGAGGGTCAAGCTAGCAAAATAAGTTATTATAAAAATACAAATATTTATTATGGTGTACACATGAATAAAAGATTAAAAAAGGTTAAAAGAACAACTTTTGACACACAGAGCTGATCGTTCTACATATACAATTGATGGGTATCTCTGATGACCAGGAGACCATATGCTGGGGGGGGGGGGGTGAACAGCGGCTTGGGAGCCACATGCAGCTCTTTCATGCATATTGTGCGGCTCCCAGCAGGGTGGCTGGGGAAGTAAAGGGGAGCCATGTGTGCTTGCTCTCCCCCCCCCCTCCTCCCATCAATTTGCTTTCTTTATTTCTCTCTTTCTTTCCACCTTTTTCCTTCTTTCTTTTCACCTATCTCTCTCTTTGCCTCTCTCTTAGACAAATATCATTGGACAAATAAATATCATCAGCAATATCTGTTTTTACCCCTTTTGTTTTTATTTTTGGCAGTCTCATTTAATATTAATAAAAAGCAAATTTGCATATTTTAAAAAATAAAACTGTGTGATATTTGTTCATGCCTTGTGGCTCTCAAACATCTGATGTTTATTCTAGGTGGCTCTTACATTAAGCAAGTTTGGCCACATCTGCCATATGTGTTTCGGCCCCTTAGGGCCTTCCTCAGTGGTCAATGTTACTATTGTAAGACAACACACATCCAGAAATAAATATATGAAAAGGGATTTTCCTTAGAGCCAGGTGTTGCTTTCTGGAATTATTGAAAGGGAGAGGGGAAAAAAACCAAGTTATTATATACCAAATGCACGTAATAAATGTACATAATAATAAATCAAAAAATAACAAGAAATTTTTACTTTTGTTACTTCATGTAATGTGCAGTTGCTAAAAGTTTACATAGTGAGCCATGGATAATCTCTCATGGTAACTAAACATGCTCTCCAAACTGTTCTAACCAAAATAGATATTATATAATTGTTAGCATTTATAAATAGTGTAATTATAAAGATGGCTATTGGTCACAAGATACACCCATCAATTGTATATGTAGAACAATCAGCTCTGTGTGTCAAAAGTTGTTCTTTTAACCTTTTTTATCTTTTATTAATGTGTACACCATAATAAATATTTGTATTTTTATAATAACTTATTTTGTTAGTTTGACCCTCTTGGAACACAGCCATATTTTAGGCTGAGTTCCCCCCACCTTTTTTTTCTCATTTTTTGTCCCCAGTGTGGCACCAACTGACATGTTTTCTGGTGCCCATCAAGTGTTTTTGCAAAGTGGGTGGGGCCAGGGGTGACTTTTGCCCAGGAAGGCCTCTGATTTGCCATTGGAGATATGATTGACTGTGCAAAGTTTTAAAAACATTCCTTTGGGAGCACTGCCTCCACATCACGAGGATTTCCACTGTGGGAGCCACAGAGTGGCTGGCTCCACGTCCTGCAGCTGCCCTTTTGTGGCTGCGCCCACGATGAAGTGTTGGGATTCCCAAGTGGCCTGCAGCCACGAAAAGTTTGGGGACCCCCTGCCATAGCTTGTTGACAATTCTTCACTGAATGCCTGGGAAGAGGCAAATGCTCAAAGGGGCCCAGCAGTGGTAGGAAGACTCCAGGAGAGGGGCCTGTCCTCCTCTTCCGTGGTAGGCTGACTTCATCCTGTTCCCGGCCCCTGACTGACTGTTCCCTCCCCTGGACAGGTTATGTCGATGTTGGGCTGATCCCCGCCGGAGCGCGAGAGATTCAGATTGAGGAAGTGGCTGAAGCGGAGAATTTCCTGGCTTTGAGGAGTGAAGATCCAAAGAAATACTTCCTGAATGGTGACTGGACCATCCAGTGGAACGGCGATTACCAGGTGGCCGGGACAACCTTCACCTACGAGCGAACAGGAAACTGGGAGAATCTCACCTCCCCGGGCCCCACCGAGGAGCCTGTGTGGATTCAGGTACTTTGGTGAGAGTCAGCCAGTTTGGCGTAGTGGTTGGGAGCATGGACTCTAATCTGGGAGAGCCAGGACTGATTCCCCACTCCTCCTCCTCCATGAGCAGCTCTTGGTGTGACCTTGCGGCAGTCACAAGTTCTCCCAGAGCTGTTCTCCCAAGGGCAGTCCTCGAGAGAGCTCTCTCAGCTCCACCTACCTCACAGGGTGTCTGTTGTGGGGAGGGGAAGGGAAAGGAGTTTGTAAACCGCTCTGAGACTCCTTCGGGTAGTGAAGGGTGGGGTATAAATCCAACCTCTTCTCTCGTCATCTTCTTTGATGGCAGGATGAGCTAATGGCTAAGATACCAAACTGGGAGGAGTGAGTTCTAGGTTCTGCAGGGGCCGTGCAGTTCACAGTTCATTATTGCAGTTTGGCACACATTTCATTCGGGCTCAGATCCCCCCCTGTAAAATGGGAATAGCAGGGGCCTGCGTGGTAGGAAGGTTGAAGGGCAATCTCACAGAAAGCATCAGAAGAGTTTGACGTAAGTCAGCCTTTCTCAAACTGTGGTCCGGGGACTCTGAGAGCTTTTGTAAGGTGAGCTGGTCTCCTGCCCATCCAAGACAACTTAAAAATAGACCCTTCTGCATTTTTCTTTGAACAAAGGGGACAGGAACTCAGAACTAGCTTCCTGCTCTTTCAGCTCTTTCCCAGTTGTGTTGTGTGTGTGTGCTGAGTGCCATAAAATCATTTCCGACTTATGGCAACCCTAAGAATTAACGTCATCCAAATGACATCCTCTCCTTGGCAGCTGTGGTCTTGCAGACTGAGAGCTGTGCCTTCCTTGGTGGAGTCCGTCCATTTCTTTCCCTGCTGCCTTCCACTTTTCCTAGCATGACTGTCTTCTTTCCCAGGGACTCTTGTCTTTTCTCATCATGTGACCAAAGAACGACGGCCTTAGTTGAGTCATTTTAGCTTCTAGGGAGAGTCCAGGCTGGTTTTGATCCAGAACCCGCTGGCTTGCCTTTTTGATGGTCCATAGTTCTGGCATAACATTGAATTGCTTTTCACTCTGTTTTCTAAGGCAAGGAATTTTGGGACAGAGAGAGAGAGAGACTCCAATGGGGGTTTTGAGATGAATGCTGTAAGATAAAGTTGTGTGTGATCCTGGCCTTCTTGATTTCTTTGAGCAGCTCTGAAAGCTTTTCAGGCAATTGCCAATTTTTGCAATCTTCCCCCCGCCCCCGACATAGGCTCTGCAGAAATAGTGTCCCCATCTGGGGGAATTTTACATATGGGGAACTGAGTGAGAAAGAGAATGGCTCCATGGCAGATGCAAAAACATTCAGAACCCCGATGATCTTGCGAGCCCAAGTCCCACTTCTCTTAGCAGGCGGTGGCAGCCGGCTTTTTAAAGTGCCGGGGGGGGGGGGCCTGGATCGACGGGCGGGCAGATTCCTCTTCTGTGTGCTTTGGCTGAGAAGGGGCAACTGTGGCAGTCCAGGAGACAAGGGTGGAGAGGGCGTCTCTTCAGCCCAGCCATGGAGTGGGGAAATCCTGGCTACTCCGTGCCTCTTGCAGCTGTTGATGGGGCTTCCGTTCGGAAAAGCAGCACACATCTCATCTCCAGCACACACACACGCCCCCGCACACAGTACAGTGAGATTCAAGCCAGGCGCGCGCGCGTGTGTGTGTGTGTGTTTGCAGCCCCTCTTTGGAAGTTGCTGCGTTTAGCAGTGGGGAGGTTCCTGCTGATCTGAGAGGCCTCCCTCCAGCTTGCGCCTGGCTTTCATCCTGTCCAGCTGAAACAGATCTACTTTGCGGCATTCCTCAAAGTGCTGACTCAGGAGAAACTGCTCCCATGGGGCCGAGGAGGCCTCAGATCTGGGGTGGAGAGGCTGGGGTTTGGGGTGGGGGAAAGAGCGCTCTCTGTTGCCAGCGGCCCGTTCATTGTGTTCTGCTGGCAAATCTCTTTGGCGGCGGGAGTCTCTGCGCAGCAAGAACTCAGCGGCTGCCAGCCCAGGTGTGGCCTGAGGCATCTGACGGGCCTGTGTGCCTGCTGCCCAAAAGGGGTCTGCTCCAGCATGTCCTGCCACCCTCTGGCAAGGGACGTCGGGGGGGCACCCAGCCCGGATCACTCCAGACCTCTTGGGTGGTTTCTGCAGTTGGAGCTGTCACCCTTCTGCCTCCTTCTGCATTCAAGCAACGGGGGGGGGGGGAGTGGGGGAGTCATCTCCATAGAAGAGGCACAGGGAGGGAGGAGAGAAGGACGTCCAGCACCCCTGTGGCTCAGTATGGTATGGATTAATGCAGACCTGAGCTTTTCACAACTCACACATCCAGTGCTCGCTCTAAGCTGTGGCGTCTTGTGAGCAAAAATTCTACTCTGTGAGCTGCTGGCATTAAAGTTGTGAGCCAGCGATCTGACTACTGCATCAGTTAGTTTGCTCTGGAGCCATCCTTTCCCGAGCGGAGACAGAAATGGATGAGCCGGAGGCTAAAAAACTGTGAGCTATCTCACACTAACTCAGCTTAGAGGGAACACTGCATCACATCTGTTTTGTGAATAAACAGGCTTTTCAGGCACTGCAAAAATCTGCAAAACCGGCTGGGCGGGTGCCACGGTAGGACAGAAGAGGTGAGCGCCTGCCCCCTTGGTGACTTCTGCTCTGTCTGATCTTCATCACTGGCAATTGGCGTCTTGTTTCCACATATTTTTGTAGCAGTTGAAGTTCTTCAAAGTGATGTGACTTGAATCCAGCAGACCCACTTTCTTAGTAAGTTTTGTGGGGGGTTTCAGGCGCTCCAGCTCCAGTCCTTTGGGGGTTTCCATCTCACATGTGCGGACTGCGGTCCAGAAAAGGCACAAGACCACCAGCCCTGGCGGTGGGTTCTGTCCCGTCAGAGAAGCCGGACCTTTGGGGGGAACCCTGAGGAGTTAATGAATTCCAGGGCTGGTTTGTTTTTGTGGAAAGATGTTTACTTTAACATTCCTTCCCGCCTGAGAAGTCCAGGGATGCTTTCTTTTTTGACCCCTGCCCTTCTCTTCTTGGTTGGTGGGAATGCCTGCCTTGTCTCCCAGCTGAGTTCTGAGCCCAGGCGGAGGGGCACACAGGATGTCAAGAGGACATTCAGTTTATCTCCGATTAGAACTTTGTTAATTGGTGGTTCTGCCAAGAAACAGAGTTCCCAGTTTTCACATCGTTGCAATGTAGAAGTGTCAGTTGGGGAAGGGTTTTAAATAGATGTAGAGAGCTCGGGAGCAGATTCAAGTGCGCATAACTCTTCCTCTCTACCTTCCCCTGTGTGTTCTGCCCGCCCCCCCCCGGTCATCACTGCAGCAAAAGCCATCTTTCTCTACTCCTCCCCCATCTTAGGAGAAGGCAGAAAAAAACCCCAGAATCCCTTGGCAAGACTGTCCACTCTGCCTCCTTGTATTCATGCTCTTTTCTGCTCACATAAGAAACCATAGCCACAGTGGCTCAGAGGTTAAGATTCTGAACTGCAGACTGGAAGATCAGTAGTTCGGCAGTTTGAGACCCAAGTGCTATGTGACAGAGTGAGCTCCCGTCTCTGGCCCCAGCTCCTGCCAATCTAGCAGTTTGAAAGCAAGAAACTGCAGGTAGATAAATAAGTACCGCTTCGGTGGGAAGGGAACAGTGTTCCGTGCACCTCGGCATCAAGTCATGCTGGCCACATGACCATGGAGAAGTCTTCAGACAGCGCTGGCTCTTCGGCTTAGAAACGGAGATGAGCACCGCCCCCTAGAGTCGGATTCGACTGGCTTTTGAGCAAGGGAAATCTTTACCTTTAAGCAACCACACCAGTAACATCGCAAAGGAAAGGTCACCAGAAGGAGAGAGTTGGCAGCTGCATGTGCCTGAGTCTCTTTTGGGGATCTCGGTGCTGTCCTGGACAGGTCTGGGCAGCCGTGCCTCTGTTGGATTGGGGTGTGGCGGCTTCAGCCTGGTATCCTCCCACCCACCTCCCTTGTTTTCAATACGCAGCTCACACCTGGAGAGGGGTGGGGGGGCGTGGTCTGGGGGGGCACATAGCTGTGCCTTTGTGTGGGCAAGGGTCCTCTAGTCTCACACTCCCCCCAGTCAGGGCTGGGGTCTGATGCAGCTTGAGGCTGGAGAGTGCTCAAAGGTGGGCGGGGGGGTTGAACCCCCTGATGCAGCAGGGGGACATGTGTGGGGCTTGCTGGCCCAAATAAGGCAGAAGTAGAGCAGCCCATCCCAGAAGGATCAGAACCCTTGTGCCAGGAGGGGGGAAGTCTTCGGCGATGTTTCCTCTAAGCTGTGGAGTCTCATGAGCTACCACTGCTGGTGGTGCTCCGGCTCCAGCCCTCGCCAGCTGCCCCTGTACCACCTGTGCCACAACGTTCGGTAGATCGGTCAGCAGCGTGGTCATCTCTCTTTGAAGGCGTCTCTGGATCGTGTCGAACCTATGATCCATCTGCACCCACACCTCGGCCATTTGGAAGTCATCCATGGCTCTCCGCTCCACACCGCGGGCCCCTGACTGCTTTGCCCCGGCTTCCCACCGAGGAGACCAAGTCTCGGTGGTTTGTGCCCTGAATTGAGCCCAGGACTGGGCTCCTCCACTCCATCTGGGACGAACGGTCACCCCACTAGTGGTCACGGGTCGTGCCGGTTCCTCCTCAGTAGGAACCGGTATCTCCTGTTCAGTAGTAGGGATTTCAGCGCCATCGTCAGCCATGGTTGGTACAATGGACTGGTCCCCGATTGGGGATTACTAACAGTCTGTGAGATTGCGCCAATAGATGTAGTCCACAACAGGTCTCCTTAAACAGAAAGTCCTTTATTTGCAGAAAAGATCTGGTTGGTCAAATTCACTTCTTCTGTTAGCAATGCCCAAGCATAGGAATACAACTACAATTATACCTGATATGAAATAAGCCCCCCTCGACTTCCACCAATCAACTGGGAGAATTATTGGTGCCCAAATATACTGGCTCACTGTTCCCACGGAAAGAGCGGTAAATTAGGTTCCCAAGCAAAGACACTGTCAGGATCTGTGGGGTGGATGTTCCCAAGGGTAAAATCAAGCAAAAGAGCAATTTGCACCTGTGAATAAAATAACATGTAGCAGGAGGATTCCAGCTCAAGGCTGTGAGCTGGCGAGAAGCGAAAGAGAGATAAGAGTGAAGAAAAGCTAATAAGTAGCAAGCATGCGCAGAGCGAGCAAGAAGTGCATTCCTGCGGTGGGAGTCATTCTACCGATGCTATCTCCCATCTGGGACCTAGAGGAGTAGGTACGGAACTCAGAACAAAGGCAATGTTAAGTGACCATCAGGAAAGGCAATAGAAACCATTGGCAGTGGGAACTGACAATCTGCTCCCTCCGTTTACTCCCGTGGCATATTCTGCATGTGGCAGCTGCGTGGCATCAGGAAGCTGCGTCCACAGTGACCTGTCCCTCTGTCCCTCCGTCCATCAAACACATGTCAAGGCCAGTTGAGGTCCACTCTGGAATCAAGTGCAATCGCTGGGCTCTCTCTTTGAGGCGCAAGCAGAGGTTACTGCCTAGCAGTGCCACGCCATTGGCAGCAATCCACCAGTGGCCAGGTTTTAGGATTGGGTTACCCTGCCTGAGATTCCTCTTGCCTTCTCCACCACATGTAAAAGGGGAGGTTGTGGCAGATGAATGGATGGATGAATGTGAAGGTTTATTTGGGGGGAAGTTAAAAAGTTTCAAATTACTTTTAAAATACTTTTTTTCATGTTCGTGTTAGCAGCTTGGATGACTCAGACTGCATAATATTTGGGGAAGCTCTTTGGACTGTGCAGCTGAATGGAAAGGTCTATTTTTGAAAGGCGCTTGGGGTGTTCCTCAAGAGCCCTTTGGAGCATTGCCCTCTGGAGCAGGGCTCCAAGAATAACTTGGGTGATAACAAAAGCATTTAGGCAAAGCTGCAAGAAGTCTGCAGTCTTTCTCAAGGGACAAACCTCTGCAAGCTGACCCTGGAGGCGGTCTGGAGTGTGTCTGTGTTGCAGAACTGGTCCCCTGTGCATGGGACTCTGGCTGAAAATAGTCCCGATGCTGGTTTAACTGTGCAGAAAGTACATGCCCGCACACACACACACACAATCTCTTGTCTCTTTCTTTCTCTGCCCTCCCCTCTCCCCTGGGCATTGTTGCGTTTGTGAGAATTCTTTTGGACTTGCTATTGTCAGGAATCATGCAAGTTAAACAGCCCGGAAACTGATTTACTTTTACAGTGTAGATGTGCCCTTCAGTGGCACAACTGTTGCTGTGTTTTATAGCCAGCACGTGTTCCTAATGTGCTGTCTGCCAACAGAGTGGGGCTTGTTTTGTTTCCTGCTATGAGCGATCTCTGCAGCTAGAGAGCCTTTGCTGCATTTGCTCAGGATCTTAGAATTGGAGGAGTTCTGTGCGTTTCCTTTGCCCTTGATTCCGCAGACCTTCAGCACCTGAAGAACAAAGTTTGAGTCCAGTGGCACCTTTAAGACCAACAAAGTTTAATCCTGGGGATAAGCTTTTGTGTGCTTAAACTTTGTTGGCCTGAAAGGGGCCACAGGACTCAAACTTTGTTCTGTTGTTTCAGACCAACACGGCGACCCCACCTGAATCTGTCACCTGAAGGCTGCTTTCATATCCTCAGACTGTCACAGGAAACAACTCATTCCTGTTGCACCTCCCATGAGTCTAATGTACACTTTCCCTCTTCGTAATATTCTTTTAATCATATGAATATAGACAACTGATCTCTTCAGTTCAAGCCTTCCCTGTGCATGCATCATGTAATGAACGTGCAGTCGTCACTCTGTAGCTCCAGGACGCCTTTCCAACAGGTGATTGGTTGTATTTCCCCAGCGCTTGAGCCTCAGTTAATTCACTTTTGCATATTGTGGCTGAATATACATCTTTTAACATTCTTCCCTCTCAGCTCTTATTCCAGGAAAAGAATCCAGGCGTCCGCTACCAATACACGATACAGAGGGAGTCTGATAGCGAGAACGAGATCACCCCAGCCGAGTTCTTCTGGCAGTACGGATCCTGGACGAAATGCACAGCCACCTGTGGAACAGGTGAGGGTGCTTCGTTTTCCATTCGTCCCATGCCTCTGGTCTTCTGTTAGGAGTGGCCAGAACCGTAAAACATTCGTGCCGGGGAGCAGGAGAAGTCAGCTTTTGACACTGAAAAAAATCCTGAAGGTGGGATTGCTGGAGGGGGTTCCGTTGGGCTGGGTACCGTCCAGTGCTCTGTGTCTGGCCAGGACTTGGTGCTGTGTGGCTGTCAAAAGCACAGTCGGAAAAGCTCCACAGTCCAAAACACAGCACAGCCAGAAGCTCACAAGGTGGCCTGGTTGGGACAGTGTGTTGAACAGCTTTTGGCAGCTTAGGAAGAGCACCAGTAGGTGCTGCTGAGTCTTACCAAGTATTGCAGATCCAGTCCTGCCTGCCTGGGTCGCAGCAGGAGGGCTGGACCAAGATGTTCCGGTACTTGTGGGAGACAATCTAGGTGGAACTTCCCTCCCATTCCACCTTGCCGAGAGAAGAGGATAACATGGGTGCCAGTTTGCTGCCCTTCAAAGGCATCCATAACCCACTCCCAGCAGTGAGGCTGTGCGGACTCTGACTGGTCTGGATTGTGGGGCTGGAAGCGCTAAAATACTCTTCGTTAGTCAACAGCACAAGTGCCCGAAAGAATATGTGCCCTGCAGCAGGGATCCAGCCTGCGGGCAAAATGGGTACAGCCCAGTTTCACACTGTACCCATGAGCAATATTCCCTTTAAGCTGTGGAGTCTTGTGAGCAAAAATTCTACTTTGTGAGCTACTGGAATTAAAGTTGTGAGCAAGCGATCTGGCTGCTGTATCAGTTAGTTTGCTCTGGAGCCATCCTCCCTGGGCTAAGAGGAAAATGTGTGAGCTGGAGGCTAAAAAACTGAGCTAGCTCACACTAACTCAGCTTAGAGGGAACAGTGCCTATGAGGCAGGCGGGTGTGAGAGTCCTACAGAGTCAGTCAACAACAAGTGTCCTAAAGAAGGAAATCTTTATTGAGAAAGGTCTGCTGTGGTCATCTGCACTTCTTGTGTTAGTAATGGCTGACACAGCCTCAAGCAGAACAATTATACAGAATTCAAAAAGGGGTCAGGTTAGGAATTGCAACCAATCACCAAACCAAATAAAAGGCGCTCAAAATACTGGTTTACAGTTCCCAGGGAAAAAGCAGGAAGAATTAGAGTCAGACAGGAGAAGAGATACATGGGCAGGCACCAGCAGTCTCTCAAAGTCAGAGCAGCTTGGAGAGCAATAAGTGTCATGACAGAGCCTCTGGGTCGAGGCAGAATAAACACCAGCCCAAGTTGGCAGTCAGAAGTTCACAGCAGGCAGGGAGTTAACAGTTCGTAGAGCAGCGCGTTATCTCAAACAGTCCAGTGGTCAAACCATAAATCACCTTTATAGCTGAAGGACGGAGTAGGGAGAAGGGAGACGTCTCAAGAAATGCTGAGGGTCAAATAGCCGAGGAGCAAACACGGATAGCACCGGAACGCCAAATCCACAATCCAAATCCACAATCCAGAGTCCAAAGTCCAGGGTCAATGGTCCAGAGCCGGGTTCAAAGTCCAGAGAAACGCACTGAATCAGAAAGGTGTCCAGCGAGGGGGTCTGTCAAAGACAATAAATCTTTGCCAGCACAATTGGCTCTGAACAAGCCCTCTGTTTTTAACCTGTGCTGGCTGTCAGCAATTAGCAGCATACCGGACGTAGCCCTGCTGCTGCTAAAACTCTGGGCTGATATCCCTCATTCTCCGTTGACGTGCCGTACTCCGTCTCTCCTTTAATTCCTGTCGGCGTCTTTCACAGAGCCGACTAACAGGTGGGAGAGATCCAGGAGGGGATGAGCGTGGGCCAGGCAGAGCTTGATCAACCGTTGGTGGATCCTGCTGCTGGCTTGACTCCTCAGGACTGACGTCCAAGCCAGTTAAAGGAGCCTGGTCCTGGTCAGCAGGGGCTGGGTCAGGAGCAAGCATGACAATAAGCATGCCATGAGAAATATAACATAACATTCCACAGACCCGACATCAAGGGTTCACTCATTCCACCTCCCGGGCAGGAGATGGCAGCATTAGCTGACATTCTGCCTCCCCAAAGCCTCCCCTGCCCCCCCAGGTTTTAGCGGGTACAATTTATGGAAGGCACGAAGCAATGAAGGAGCGTTAACATGTTCAGCAGCAACCCATTCATTTTCTTCCAGCCCAGACTTTCCAGCACCCTAGATAGAATAAGCGACCACGTTTAAGCTTAGAGTCTAGAATTTGCGCAATCTCAGAATGAGGTTCACCAATCAGAATCAGAGGAGGAGGAATCGGTTGCTGGGACCGCCAGATATTCGGTCTGGGGTCCCGTTTCAATAAGCTGAAATGGAAATCGGGATGCAAAGATTTCAGTGACTTAGGCAGTTCAAGTTCAACAGTCACCTCATTGACCTTTTGGAGTACCTTAAACGGACCTATATATTTCCAAACCAATTTGTGACTGGGCTGCAGACCCTTGATGTTCTTGGTAGACAAATACACCAAATCCCCGGGCTATAAATCCCACCCAGGTGCCCTCCCCTTGTCTGCTTGCCCCTTGAAGGGGGGTGCCTTCATACCCACAGGAAGCCATAAAGGGAGAGACACCTGTAGAGGAATGAACCGTATTATTATAAATATACTCCGCAAATGGCAGTAAATCAACCCAGTTATCTTGTTGATAATTCGAGAAACAGTGTAAAAATTGTTCGACAGCTTGATTGACTCTTTTGGTTTGGCCATCAGTCTCTGGGTGATAAGCACTACTGAGCGCTCTTTCCACCCCCAGTACTCACAATAACTCCTGCCAGAAGGTGGCAACGAACTGCGATCCACAGTCGGAGATTATCTTGCGCGGGATTGAGTGCAGTTTGATATTACTCAAAAACATTTTGGCCAACGCCTTTGCTGTGGGTATTTGCTTGAATGGGATGAAATGGGCTTGTTTCGTAAACAAATCTACCACCCCCAGATCACCATTTTCCCCTTGCTAGGGGGCAGATCTGTGATAAAGTCCATAGAGATCACCTCCCAAGGTCATCTAGGGGACTCTAACGGTTTCAAGAGACCGGGGTTTTCCCCCCCTCTGCGTTTACACATCAAACAGATTTGGCAGGAGCTCACATAAGACGATACATCTCCATGCATGCGTGGCCACCAGAATTGGTGCTGCAGTTTTAAATGAAGCGTTTTCAAATACCCTAAGTGGCCCGACAGTTTAGACTCACGAGTAGAGTACATCTATATCTTGGGATTCTGCCTCGCACCCTGAAATGGACGGCGAGGAAAAGATCCTCGTAACTACTGCACTGTCAGAGGGGGCGGTGACTACTCCTGAGGAGACAGTGGTTCCCACCACCAGTCGGTGGGTCTACGAGAGACCACACTGGAACCAATACTCCGGGACGCAGTTCTCCATGACACCATTGGAAACCTGGTCGACACCCAACAGGTGTCCTTGGGTCGGTATGAGCTCCCAACGGTATCGTTCATATTGGGTCCCAACGGTATCGTTCATATTGGGTCCCGCCAGGGAAGTGGCGGGGCCTTCCAGCAAGCTATGGGCTCACATGGATTGGAGGTTCAAAGCTATGCAACAGACGATGCAGAAAGAGATGACCGAAATGTTTCTGGACCTCCCAAGAGTGATTGCAGCCATGATCAAAAGTGAAGGAGAAGAGGTCATACCCTCCTCCTCTGCAGCCATTTCCCCAGCCACAAGGAGTGCCTGCGGGACCAGGTGAGGCACCCCTGAGACTGGCCGCGCCAGGGCCGGTAGTACCCCGATGACCCGTGCCCCAGGAATTATTAGATGCTACGTTTGATGAGAACCCCGATAAACTTCAGTTCTTTGCGATCGAAACCGGGCGGTTCCTCCAGAATTGGGGCCATCTCTTCCCATCCGAGGAAGACCGAGTTGGCTACATCGGGTCGAGGATGTAAAAGGGGGCAGCAGATTGGTACGTGAGCCTCCACAACATGCCGGGGCCTGAACTCCAGAGTACCGAGGAGTTTATGTGGGCACTGAGACGGCAGTATGAAGACCCCATGGGAGAAGAAAAGGCTCTCAACCGGATCCGCGCTCTGCAGCAAGGGACCAGATCTGTGCATGAGTACTCTGATGCTTACAAGAAGTTTGCAGCTAAGATACAGGGGTGGCCAGAAGCCATGTTTATCGAGCAATATCGGCAGGGCCTTAATCACAATATCTATGAGACAGTTCTCAGAAACGTGAACCCCACATCGTAGGCGGCCTGGGTGAGGGCGGCAGAAGATGCGGAAGGCAGATTCCAGTTGATCCACATGCATGTCCCAAAGCCAGTCCCCAAAACCCCAGTAGCTGCCGGGAAACCAGCCAAGCCCAAGCTCAAGCAACCCCTTTGAGATCTCCGGGATCTATGAATGAGGCAGGGGCTCTGCCTGCATTGTGGAGAAGCCGGCCATTACACTTCATCCTGCCCGACCGGAGCCCCAAAAGGGGTTCTGACTCCACTGGTCGCCGCCCCTTGTAGCACGAAAGGATCTCACCTCCCAAAGCCCTGGGCCCTGCAGCTTGAAGCTCAACCGGAGCAGGACCGAGTTGCAGCCGTAAGAACTGCTCAGCCGGCAGGAAACAGATGGGACCTGCTCTAAAGGGCGCTACCCAGCAGGTCTGTGAACAGCCAGCGCCACCAGCGGTGAGCAATCCCACCGCCCTCCTTTATGTTATACTTACCAAGTCAGGGTGTGGGCCCTAATCGATTTGGGGTGTGCTAGAGACCTTATTAGCCCAATAGTAGTCACAGGCCTGGGAGTTAGGGTGACGAGGTTGGCCGAACCTCTACGATTCATCCAGATGGATGGATCAGACAGGAAAGAACCCTGTGATTATGAGACGGAACCGCTTATCGTTGGGACAGGGGAGCACTGGGGAAAAAGGACATTTGTTATAAACCCCCATGCTCAATTCCCCATGATATTGGGAAGCCCTTGGCTGGGGGCTCATGATCCCTATATTGCGTGGAGTGAAAGAAAGGTGCGCTTTGTAACCACCCGGTGTGCGGAGCACCACTGGCTTCCCGAGTGAGACCAGCGCCCACTTCACCCCCCCTTAATACTGGCGGGAGGGCTGGCGGGCAAATGAGCTCATTCTGCCAGCAGGGAGAGGAAAGGGGAAGGATCCGTGTGCGTTGACGTGGGATGATGTCTGGACTCGGGGGTGTCTGGGAGGGCAGAGCCGCTGAGGCCCCAGGGCCAGCTGCATTGCTGGACAGCCATCAGGCCCTGACTCTGCTCTTTCGTCCTGAAGTTTTTCCAGAAAATTGACTCTTGGCTGCGCTGGGGATCAGCAGCTGAAGGCCTCCGTTTGAAAACACCGTTTTGTTTTGCTTGTTAGTTCAAAGCAGAAGCTTTTGCCTCTGGCTCGTTGACTTCTCAAGGTTACTGTCCTGACTGACCGTGGAAACCGGGGCTGGCTATTGAATATAAAATCTCAGTTCCCTGAGGAAGTTTCCCGCTCCAGAGCCAAGACTCCCAACGCAGGAGAGAAGGCAAAATACGTTAATTAACATTCTCTGGCCTTCTCCCCCCTCTCTTCTAGAGTCAGGGTTCGGAGGGGGAGTGCAGACTTTTCTGCTTTTTTTCTGTAGGAGGGACAAAAAGGCTAACGATGACTGTCTGATTAATCAGGAGATAAGGGTCTCTGAAGCTCTCGTGTGCCCATCTCCCCTGCTTCCATTTTTGTATAAAAGACCGAAACATTCCTGCTGGCCAACTGCTCCAAGCAAATGAGGTCTGACTCCCCAGAGTCCTGCGAGTTCATTAGATGCTAAAGTGTGGATAAGCAGGAGTCTCCCACTTTGAAGGGAGAAATTTCTTCGAGACTTAATGAAGCCCCAAGAGACAGTGACCCATCTAAACAGCTTCTTCCCACTGGGTCTTGATGCCCACTTGCTTCAGGCACCTCTTTCTCAGGGAAGCTCCTTCCCATCTAAGCCCCAGCTGTGTCTTTGTTTTAGATCAGGCTGTGTCCCGATGTTTTTCTAGCTTCACTCTGCCCGGAAACCTGAGCCGCACAGGCAGCAAGCGGGATCCTTGCCTTGCCTGAGACGTGGAAGCTCTCCTTTTGATTCCCAAATCAATGGCCAGCCGCCCTGGTGCTTCCCCCCCCCCCCCCCCCCCCCCGCGCTTGGTGGCTTCTACCACTCCTCCATATTTCCACCCCTCTGGAGTGGAGTTTCTTGTGCTGAGCTGGGGCAGGGCGTTTCCTGCTTCCTCTGAAACAGCAGTTGGCTTGATCAGGCAGATGCGGAGGTTTGAAAATGAGAGAATGAGATTTCTCCTTGAGCTTGCTTGGCTGATAATCCAGAGGCGGCGGGGAGGGAGCATCGCCCCCTGAAGCCTACAGCTTGGCTCACTTACGGGACTCCTCTGACTTGTCCTCTCAGCAAACCTCGCTGACCAAAGCCCATTATCCTTGCTTTGAGCATGTTGAAGCACAGACTGGAAGGATGGGTGGCTGGATGTATCTTTGATTGAGGGGGGTGGGGAGACACCTCACTTCCATCCTCCAAGCCATTTTGCGCAGCATGTTTTTTTTTGGGGGGGGGATAAGTTGGAACTTCCTGGTAAGCTGTCCTAGAGTAGGCAGTGACTTCCCACAGTCGCTCAGTCTGGAGGGCAGAAGGTGCCACTCTGCTGACCAGGTACAGGCCAGATGTGGAGACCAGTGCTGGCTTACCAGCGACGCGAGCCGTTATCTGCAGCTTTCCAAAGAGGACTTTTTTTTAACATGCCAGCAAAGGGAAGGGAGATGAGGTTGGTCTAATACCAGAGAGCAGGCGGCAACATCGTCTCACTGTGGTTCCATGCGTACGGAGGACGGGGGTGTGGGTGGGAAGTTATCAGATGATTTCTCCATTAGCAGTGTGGGGAGAGAAGGTTTGCCCAGCGGTGACTTCTTGGTGTCCTGCCAGAATGTTTGTTAGATGCAGGCCAGGAGTGAGAGTTCTCCAGCACGTCCAGCATCTGGGCCGGAGGTGTGAGCACTTCCCACTCATCTGCACCAGGTTTTTTACCTTTTTCTTCCAGGAAAACATTTGGCCATCTGGGAGGGAGGAAGGGAGGGGAGAGGCCTTTGCCAAGCCTCCTGGGGCAAAGTATTAGCTGGCTGCTCTTCTCCTGCAGATCAGCGTTGTAGGGAAAAGAAGCAGTTCAAGGCAATTGTCCGGGCTTTTTAACGTACTGAAGCAGCAGTCTTGGTAAATCACCCAGCAGTTCCCCCGGGGATTGCAGGAGAGAGGACTGCTGGGAGAGTGTCCGGAGCATGTTTCTGGGGCTGCGTCCACAAGGAGTCGAATCTCTGCACCGCTCTGGTCTCTGCTGCAAGGGCGGAGGCCTCCACAACAGCAACCGAGCATCCACGCAGTAGTCTTCTCCACGCTTTTCTCCCTTCTGCTCCCCACAGCCATTATTTCCACCCCATCCACCTGAGGGCTTTAAAAAAAAGGAGGGTGGAGATTTCTCAGCTGCCAGTGTTATAATGAGAGCCAGTTTGGCGTAGTGGTTAAGTGCGCGGACTCTAATCTGGGAGAACCGGGTTTGATTCCCCACTCCTCCACTTGCAGCTGCTGGGTGACCTTGGGCAAGCCATAGTTCTGTCAGAGCTGTTCTCTCGAGGACAGGTCTGGAAAGAGCTCTCTCAGCCCCACTTACCTCACAGGGGGTCCGTTGTGGGGAGGGGAAGGGAAAGGAGATTGTGAGCCGCTCTGAGACTCCTTTGGGGAGTGAAGGGCGGGGTATAAATCCAATCTCTGCTTCTTCATTATCTTTTTACTTGGGTCCTCAGCATTCCCAGTTTCCCCTTTTAAAAACAAGCATCTAGCCCTTTGTTGCAGGGTTATAAGGGGAAAGGTGCAGCATGCAGTGGAGCAATTCCCAGTGGGTTTTTTTAAACGCCTTCTGGTGTGAGATAGGAAAGTGTGGCCATGGCAAGGAGAATGGCTTGTGCAGGACCTGCAAAAATGCGCAGTTTGTTCCCACGCCACTTCCACGGGTGCTTTGTCCACTATTGCAAGAGCTGTAGTTTTGTGAAATCATGCTGAATAAATACATCTGTGCTGGTTCTGTGCCATCAAGTCACTTATGGTGACCCTGTGAATTAATAGAACAAAGTTGGAGTCCACTCAGGCACGTTTGAGGCCAACAAAGTCTTATTCAAGGTATATAAGCTTTTGTGTGCAAGGCCCACTTCTTCAGGTACAGGCTGCTTTAGACCAACACAGCTACCCACTTGATCCTATGAATTATTGTTCTCCAAAATTGCCCTATTGTTAACAGCCTTGCTTAGGTCTTGCAGACGGAGTGCAGTGGCTTCCTTGATTGGGCCAGTCTGTCTCATCTTGGGTCTTCCTCTTTTCCTATTGCCTTGGAAGACAGCTGCTGGTGTGACCTTGGGTCAGTCACAAGTTCTTTCAGAGCTGTTATCTCAAGGGCAGTTCTTGAAAGAGCTCTCTCAGCCCCACCTACCTCACAGGCAATGCTCCCTCTAATCTGTGGAGTCTTGTGAGCAAAAATCCTACTTTGTGAGCTACTGGCATTAAAGTTGTGAGCGAGCGATTTGGCTACTGCATCAGTTAGTTAGCTCTGGAGCCATCCTTCCTGAGCTGAGACAAAAATGGGTGAGCTGGAGGCTAAAAAACTGAGCTAGCTCACACTAACTCAACCTAGAGGAAACACTGCTCCTAGGGCAGTGGTGGCAAACCTATGGCACGTGTGCCAGAGGCGGCACTCAGAGCCCTCTCTGTGGGCATGCACGCAGTTTGGGCACTCAGTCTCTAAAAGGAAAAAGATGACACAGACTCGAGGCTGGGCTGCTCTCAAACTTACAAAGTATGAGCCAAGGTTAGACAAATTATCAGCATGCATACAACAGCAAAAATCACATTAATTGTTCAAAAGCATGCCAAATGCAAACTTTTACCTTTCAATAAAAAGTTGTTTGTATAATTGAAAGCTCTGTTATTGTGTTTTTCTTTTAAGACAAAAGATGTTAATTTCTTTTTTTTAAACTAAAACCTCAGTATTCAGGTTAAATTGTCGTGCTGGCACTTTGCGATAAATAAGTGGGTTTTGAGTTGCAGTTTGGGCACTTGGTCTCTAAAAGGTTCGCCATCACTGTCCTAGGGTGTCTGTTGTGGGGAGGGGAAGGGAAAGGAGAATGTAAGCCGTTCTGAGACTCCTTTGGGTAGTGAAGGGCAGGGTATAAATCCAATCTCTTCTTCTCCTTCTCCTATCTCCCATCCCATTTATTTACTCCTTTGGTGTCGGGTCTGGCCTCAGCCAAGGCGTCCTGCCCCCTCCTCCACCACAGCCCCCACCCCCGGGCCTCTCTCAATGGGCTGGTCTTCTTCCAGAGCCTTGACTTTCCGCCAAAGAGGGGGAGATATGTTTGCAGGCTCCTTTTCCTACCCGGTGGCCTTTCATACATCTGACTGGGATGCCACTCCCTCCCCCGGACCAAGTCTACTGCCTGCATCAGCCACAATGGAGCCCTTGTCCCCCGCAGACAATCTGTGGCATTGTGGGGGGGGGGGGGGGGGGAGAGGCCGGCCTACCCAGGGTCCCACCAACCACCGGCAAATTATTCTGAACGGGACCCTGCAGATAAAAATGCAGGCACCGATTAAGAAATTCCAGTCTTTGTTTTTGTTTTTAAATCAGTTAAAAGAAGGATTGTAAAAGGCCAAGAACTGCCATTTAGGGGCTTGGTGGAGCTCAGGGGTTAAGGCAACCAGAGGGTAAAACCCACCTCTGCAACTCTGCCAGCTGGCTTTTTTAAAAAGAGTTTTTGTTTGGGAGAGAAATTCCCCGTGGGCGTTATTTTTAACCTAGCCCTTCCCTGGGATAATTTAAACATGGGGGGGGGGGGGGCTGAGAGCTGCTGCAGAATTACCTGGGGGGGGGGGAGACAAAGAGGCTGCCGTTGGCTACTTTGGGGGGGGGGGCGTCTTGGCACGCGCAGCTTAAACCTGACATCTGCTGACCTCTCCCCCCCACCCTCCCAGGGTTTCCTGGTGACTTCATTACAGCATTCCAGGCTTTGTGTCCCACCCGGCCCCCAAGGGACGGGCAGGTGTTCTGCTGGGCCTCCCTGGTGTGAGCTGCAGGCATGCAAAGCGGTGGGAGGGCAAGGAAGCCTTCACAAGTCCCTGTGGGAGGGCAGTCCACTGCTGCAGCAGCCATCTGTCTGTCTGTGTTGTATGTAAGTAAGAGAGAGAGAATCTTTTGGACCCAGCAAACATTTCTTAAGTCGGGGGTCCTGCCAGTGACCTCTGTCACATCAAATGAGCTGTGAAAAGCAAACGTTCCACATTGTTCCCAGCGGGAGCGGTGAGGGCTTTGGAGCCCACCATGAGTCCTCTGAACACCAGCTGAACTCCCAGGTGGGGCTGCAATCCTGGGAGAGGTGGTGGCTGAGGCCCAACCCCTGCCCTGTCGGATAGCCAGCTCCCGTGGCCCTGGGCATGCCCCGCCTGGCAGCTCACTGTCTCCTTCTGCCCTCAGGCGTTCAGCGGCAGATCGTGCACTGCGTGGAGAAGGTGGCTGGCATCGTGGAGGAGCAGTTCTGTGACGTGGTGAGCCGGCCCGATGACAAGCAGAGGAGCTGCAGCGAGGAGCCATGCCCAGCCAGGTCAGCGCCCAGGCTCTTTCGAGCCCTGCCTCTTTGATCAGACAGCAGCAAAGGCACTCCCGTGCCCCTGTTGCTGTTGGGGAGACCAGGAATAGTCACTGTCCGCTCTGGAATCCCTCTAGCATGGCGGAAGAGGCTGCGGTACAAAACCCCCAGCAGGCATTCTGGGAGGTGTGAACACCCCCCCCCCCCACACCATGGTGGAAAATGCAGTCAAGTCGCAACTGACTTACGGTGACCCCAAGGCAAGAGACAAACAGAGGTGGCTTGCCCTTGCCTGCCTCTGCGTAGCAACCCTGGCCTTCCTTGGAGGTGTTTCTCTTTTTATGTAATTTCCTGCTACCCCTGAAATTTTATTGTTTTAATGTAATAACTCAGCTTGTTGTGATCTGCCCTGAGCCCGCTTTGGGGAGGTGGGAATAAAAATCCGAAAAATAAATGAAATAAATAAGTACTAACCAGGGCTGACCCTGCTCGGCTTCCGGGCTCTCACGAGATCTGGCTAGCCTGGGCCAGGTGAGGGCAAGGGCTGTCCAGTTGCAGCCATCCCTTCAGGCAACCCTTCGGGGCTTTCAGGGCAAGAGACAGGAACAGCGGTGGCTAGCCGTAGCCTGCCTCTGCACCTTGGTGGTCGCCCATCCAGGGACTAACCAGGGCTGACCCTGCATAGCTGCTGAGATCTGATGCAACTGAGCTAGCCTGGGCCACTCAGGTCGGGGCTTAATACATGTCCAACGTCAAGTCACAACCAACTTATGGCAACTCTACAGGGTTTCCAAGGCAAGAGATGTTCAGAGGTGGTTTGCCATTGCCTGCCTCTGCGTAGCGACCCTGGACTTCCTTGGTGGTCTCCCATCCAAGTGAAAACCAGGGCGGATCCAGCTTCGCTTCCAGGATCTCGTGAGATCTGGCGGTCTGGGCCATCCAGGTCAGGGCACACGAACAGAGGTAGTTTGTCATTGCCTCCTTTGTATAGCAACCCTGGCCTTCCTTGGTGGTCTCCCATCCAAGGACTTACCAGGGCTGACCCTGCTCGGCTTCCGGGATCTCACGAGATCTGGCTGGCCTGGGCCATCCCGGTGAGGGCAAGGGCTGTCCAGCTGCAGCCAACCCTTCAGGCAACCCTTCGGGGCTTTCAGGGCAAGGGACAGGAACAGCGGTGGCTAGCTGTAGCCTGCCTCTGCACCCATCCAGGGACTAACCAGGCCCGACCCTGATTAGCTTCCAATGTCTGAAGAGACTGAACCCGCAGGCGGCCTTTCAGGGCAAGGCTGAACGACCACAGCTCAGTCATTGCGCAATCCGCCACCCCCTCCCCAAGTAAAGGTCCACTAAGTGCTCCGTCTGGTCCCTTGCTACCTTCAGGTGGTGGGTTGGAGAATGGCAGGCGTGTTCGGCCACGTGTGGGGATGCCGGGCTGATGAAGAGGAGCGTCCTCTGCCTTCAGAGCGTGGCCCCGGATGAGCAGCGGGCTCTGCAGCCCAGTGAATGCCGGCACCTCTCCAAGCCAGACGCCACAGCCCCCTGCAACCGAGAGGTCTTCTGCCCGGCCTGGTGGACCGTGGGCAACTGGTCTGAGGTGAGGGGTTTGGAGGGCAAAGGGCGCGTGAGTCTCGGTGCCTTGGGAAGGCCAGCTGGGCGCTCCTCTGCTGATTTCCAGCCAGCTCCTAGATGAGTCGAGAATGGGAGCTCCCAAAATCAATATGAGGCAAATCTGGAATAATCCTGGGGAGAAGGAAGGACAATCCTGCGTCTCTCTGGCCTTGGACAAAAGTCATGGTGTGCCCTCTGGGCTTCCAAATCAGATGCAATTGGCCATTAGCCAGGCAGGCAGGGATTTGCATCCTCTTGTGGAATTAAACTATTTTTGTCACATGGTCATTTCAACACTAGGTAAAGGTCAAGGAATCCGTGGTCTGCTTTCCCTCAACAAAAACCACTTCTTGCTTCAGCTAGCAGATCCAGACTCCTTCTGCTCCTGCTCAGACAAAGTTCCAGAGGAGTTAGCCATGTCAGTCTGTTGCTGCAAAGCAGTAAAAAAACCCAGTAGCACCTTTAAGACTAATGAATTTTATTGTAGCATAAGCTTTCGAGAAACACAGCTCTCTTCATCAGATGCATCTGACAAAGAAAGCTGTGTTTCTCGAAAGCTTACACTACAATAAAATTCATTAGTCTTAAAGGTGCTACTGGGCTTTTTACTGTTTTGCTCAGAAGAAGGCCATTAATCAATGGAAATGGCAACTGAAAGAAGAATCCGGGGTTATCTTTAGGTTTAATGTATGGGCCAGGCGTCATTTGGAAACGGAACAGTCAGAGATTTAAGGGCAGGGTCAGGCTGAGGACTGAAGGGTTTGCAGAGAAAAGCACACCCCACCTCTGGGTTCCCCGACTTTTCTTTTCTCCATTCCCCAGCCAGCCTGGCGGTGATATGCTGACTTCCAACCTCTCATGCCCTTGTTTTTTACCTGTCTCTCTTAGTGCTCAGTTACGTGTGGGAACGGAACGCAGTGGCGCCCAGTTTATTGCCCCAGTGATTCCAGAGCAAGCTGTGATCTGGCACAAAGGCCGATGTCTAGGATTGCCTGTTCCCTGTTGCCATGCCAGAAGAAGACTGAAAGCGCCCTCCTGGACTGGTCTGGCAGCGGCTCCTCCAGCCGGGAACTCTTTAACGACATCCACTTCCTTCCAAACGACCGCATCCCAAAATATATCCCTTTGGGACCCGACTCTGAAGACTTCAACGTCATAACGGAGGACGATTTTTCCTCAAACAGCAACAAAAAGGGAAATGTGTTTGTAGATGATTTCTACTACGATTATAATTTTATCAACTTCCACGAAGATCTGTCGTACGATGTGGTTGGTGAACAGGACAGCAGGAGAGAGGACTCAAAGCCAGATGTTGGAATTGAAACCACTGACCATGGGAAGGACTCTAAAGGACCACGGCCCAGATTTCTCCCTACCCTAAAAACAGCGAGCGGAAGCACAACGCTTCCTACCAGTGGGCAAAATATTGAAGACAAACTTGACAAAGTTCGAGACTGGAACACTGTTGTCGATTTTCACAATACTTCTGTTGAGAGCTCCACAGCCACCTCCTTCCCACTCCAGAGTGAGGGCATCCGGACTACTCTTCCGGGAGACAGCGTCTCCACTCCAGCAGTGGGGAGACAGTTCCCTTTCCCCAGCAGTGGCCCTGTGCCCCGGGATGACACCCAAGGAGACTCTCTCCCGCCTGCAGTTTTGAAAGAAGAGACAGCAGCCATGACTTCCTCCACCAGCTTCCCTTATTCGGTCTTTCTGACTTCAGTGTCCCCTTTTGGCAAGAGCAGCATCGTCAGGGGAAGTACGGCTGGCCTTCCCAAGAGTACGCAAGATCCGGGCAGGAGCTCAGAGGTTCCTGATCAAGGTGGAAGCCCAGACAGTGGTTTGTTGGATGCTGCACAGGAAGGCCACGGGGAACCAAACAGCACAGGCAGGGCCATTGTTCGTGGTGGCCACAGCACAAGCCCCATGTCTGGAACGAAAGATGTCCCGATGAGTACAGTCACAATGCCAGCTGCCGGAATGGGTGGGCCATCCCCTCTCTTCCCTCGCCAGTCCTTTCAGTCTGCTGAAGCTACCACAAGCCTTTCCATCACTCAGGGAGGGAGGGAGAACAGCAAGGACCCCGGTTACACCATGACCCCACACAGTTCGGGAAAGGACCAGACCGGCACGGAGGGTCCCCACACCCACCAGCCCTATCCCAGCGGTGTTAAGTCCAGCTGCAACCACTTCTGTGTACCAGATGAAAGTCCAGCTGCAACCACTTCTGTGTACCAGGAGACTGCAGCTGGACATGGAAACAAGGTGCCTGGATCTTCAACATCGAGCTCATTAGATCTTCCGTTCCCTACGGAGCCAAGAGCTTTGGAGCAGAAAGTCACCACCCCCAGCCGTTTCCCTACCGTGCTGCCCACACCAAGACAGGAGAAAGCCAATGAAATAAAGGCAGAATTGGACACCGAGCTCACATCCTCCCACAAGGACCAAGAACTTTACAGAAACAGCAGCACAGTGCTGGGCAGAAACTCACCCAATGGCGTCCAGTGGACATTTACTGGCAGCGACGGAGGTCTCGGGCCCCGCCTCAAAACTGAGAGGCAGCAGGAAGTGGAAGGGGAAGAGAGGTCCCCCGTGGCCCCTTCTGCGACCGTCACACCCATTCTCAGAGCCCACTGGGAAGCCGGAAACTGGAGTGAGGCAAGTGAAGCGGGTGCAGCCCCGACCACGGGTCCTTCCCGGTCCAGGAGACCCATTCTCTTGCCGTAGGGCAGGGCTTTCCCTTGGAGTATGTGGCTTGTGCCACTCTTTGCTCAGCAGGTATTTGTGGGGAGCTGCCCTTCATTTGCTCTCCTTCCCTGCCTCCATCACTTGCTGGTCTAGAGTCTTGGAGGGGCAGCTTGGGGGCTGGATCAGATGTTCTTTTTGCTCCGGAGCCCCTGTCTGTCTTTCTGGGCCTCAGAGGCTAACAGAGCTTTGGGGGGAGCAGCTGCGAAAAACTGATGGAGGTTTAGGAAAGGAAAGGTGAGACGTACATAAAAACATAAGAGAAGCCAATGTTGGATCAAGCCAATGGCCCATCCAGTCCAACACTCTGTGTCACACAGTGACCAAAACCACCAGGTGCCCTCAGGAGGTCCGGCAGTGGGGCCAGGACACTAGAAGCCCCCCCACCCAAGCACCAAGAATACAGAGCACCACTTGCCCCAGACAGAGTTCCTATCTATACCTTGTTTGGTGTAGTGGTTTGTGCCAGTTTGAGCCAGTTTGGTGTAGTGGTTAAGTGCGCAGACTCTAATCTGGGAGAACCAGGTTTGATTCCCCACTCCTCCACTTGCACCTGGCTGGATGACCTTGGGCAAGCCATAGCTCTGTACCAGCTGTTCTCTCAAGGACAGCTTGGGAAAGAGCTCTCTCAGCCCCACCTACCTCACAGGGCGTCTGTTGTGGGGAGGGGAAGGGAAAGGAGTTTGTAAGCCGCTCTGAGACTCCAAGTGAGTGAAGGGCGGGATATAAATCCAATTTCTTCTTCTTCTTCTTCTTCTTGTGGCTCATAGCCACTGATGGGCCACTGCTCCATATCTATATATCTAATTCCCAACATGGCCCCCTGCGTGCAGATATCTAAATCCACACATTGGGGGCACCTGGGGGCAAAGAGATTTTCCTGCACACCTGGGGGACTCCCCAGGTGTGCAGAAAAATCTGAAATGTAAAAAATATATATATTCCAGGGATATTTAAATCCCCCCAAAAGTAAAAAGCGTTCCCTGCCTCGCCTCCATTGCGAGGGGAGGGAGAGGGCTTGGCAGGCCGGTGGTTGGAGCTGTGCGGGCCTCGCCATTGCTTCTGGGGGCGGGAGGGAAGAGCTTGGCGGGCCTGGCAGCTGGGAGCCACGCAGGCCTCACTGCCGGAGCCGGGGGGGGGGAGCTTACCTGTGGCCACTTCCTCCTCAGCCGTGAGGTCCTCCCCCCCCCCCGCAAGTATTGCAGGTCCCTCTGCTTGTGTTTATCTAATTCCCTCTTGAAGCCGTCCATGCTCGTAGCCGCCACCACCTCTTGTGGCAGTGAATTCCATGTGTTAATCACTCTTTGGGTGAAGAAGTACTTCCTTTTATCCGTTCTAACCCAACTGCTCAGCAATTTCATGGAGTGCCCACGAGTTCTTGTATTGTGAGAAAGGGAGAAAAGGACCTCTTTCTCTACCTGCTCTGTCCCATGCATAATCTTGTAAACCTCGATCATGTCACCCATCTGCCGTCCTTTCTCCAAGCTAAAGAGCCCCAAGCGCTTCAACCTTTCTTCATAGGGAAAGTGTTCCGGCCATGGTCAGTGGCCTTACGTGAGAGCCAGTCTTGGGTGACCCTGATGGAACTGAGTGGGGATGGGTGCTGATGGCTCTTCTTGGTTCTAGTGCTCTACCACCTGTGGCCTGGGGGCCATTTGGAGGACAGTGCAATGCAGCTCCGGTGTGGAAGAAGACTGCAGTGCCACCAGAAAGCCCATCCCTGCCCGCAGGTGTTACTTAAGACCATGTTCTTCCTGGCATGTTGGAAACTGGAGTAAGGTAGGCAGTCTGAGACACAGCCATGGAGAAGGCCTCTGGGCCTCCCCCCTATATTCACTTTGTCCTTTTAATGCTTCTGTTCCCTTGTCTGAACCCTTCTGTCCTCTCAGCTCTTCTTACCCACCCTTCTTTCTCCTTCTCGATGTACACTGAACATTGCCAAAACTTTAGCAAAAATAGAATAACGGACTGCTAAAGAGAACCCACAGCATGCAATTAGGAACTGGATTCATTCCCTGGCACAGGCAACACAGCCAATTTGGAAAGATCCTCCTGGCGTCAGGAGACATGTTTCTGGTCAGGGTGGGCAAGATAGTAGGCCCTTGTCCATCTGAAGATCTGTGGTTTCACTTACACGGGGTCCAGTCACATGATACAGTCTCCAGTCTGTTTTTAGTCCTACCACTCCATCATTTCACTCACGGTATCATTCAATTTTGTGGAAATGTGGTTGTGTTGGTGGATTTCACCATCTGCAGTGACCCTGGGAATGGATCCCCCATAAATAGCTGTGCTGAGGAAAATATTATGGATCAGATGCTTCCAGGGTTCCAAAATCACAGTGGGCTTGTGGTTCAAAGTCAAGTACCAAAACCGAAACAGGAAGGCTGCTCCTGAGATCCATCGCATGGAAGGTGCTACTTGTTTGGCTGTAACCGCCCTCTTTGCCTGGTTTGTTCCCCAGTGCTCTGAGACCTGCGGAAGTGGCATGAAGGTGCGGGACGTCAGCTGCATCGACACACGAGACCTGCGGCCTCTTCGTCCATTTCACTGCCAGGCCGTCCTCTATAAGCCCCCAGCCAAGATGCCCTGCCAGACGCAAGAGTGCCTGGACTGGTACACCTCATCCTGGAGGGAGGTGAGTGCCTGTGAGCCTAGACCAGAGCAGGTGAGTGCCAGTCGAGCTGCTTGGGACAGGGAGATTTCTTAAGGGTGCCCAAGAACTCGCATGAAGTCAGAGCAGTGAATCGCAGAATCCTTTGCAATGTTACAGAGGCGTCGGGGGCACAAGACTGGACTGGATCTGGAAGGGTGAGGTGTGGCCTGGAGCTCTGCTGTCCACAATATCCATGTTGACTGCCATGTGGAAGGCAAAAGGAACTCTGATGTTTCCCACCACATCATCACTTTCCACATGGGACCAAATCCGCCATTATCTTGTCCAGCTTCCACCAGGCCTGTTGGGTGGTATTTCTTTATATCAGATTTATTTTTGGACATTGTAGACATATCCCTGAGCATCCGCCAAGTGCCCCCCAGTCGTCCAGTCCCCGACTCCGATCCCCTCAGTCTCTTTGTTTCTTCAGGGGGAAAAATTATGCCTCCTCTCCAGACCTGCTGGAAGCAGCTCAGCGTAAAACAGTGGAATAGAATGTTGTAAATAACAGACCATGTCCATACCAATAAGAACAAATAACACCAGTAAGAACATGCCAGTAAGAACAGCCAATAAAAAGCAAGCCCGGTCATAAAAGCATTTAAAAGAGAGTAGCTTAAAGGGATGCTGATAGATGAGTCCTCTAGCTAGGAGCCAACCATGATAGCTTAAAAATATCAGGACTGATAAGAAATACAGGAAGACAAGGGTAGATGTTCCCATGTTGTGTTTCTGACTGTTCTCAAACAAAATCATTTGGCGTGATTAAACCATGAAGCCTGCAATGCAGGGTTATTTTGCTGTATTCCTTGGACCGAGGGCATCAGCTGCTTAGCTTGCCAGCTGAGGAGTGCGTTAGAAGCCTCGGCTAAAACCAAGCTTGCAAGATCTGAGCTCTAGAGGAACGAAAACTGAGTAAGGCGACTGCATGTAAGTGGCAGAATTTGTAAGTGGCCGGAGCAGTCTTTCAAAATTCCTTCCTGTGGTTTACAAAGCAGCATGGCCACAAAACATTCCATAATGACTGACTTTGGCCAGAGCCCAGGCAAAGTCAGGAAACGGCACCAGTCAGCCGGTGAGCAAGATGGTGCCTCTTGCCCCGCGTGAGAAAGCCAGGGGCCCTGCAGGTGCGCCAAGAGCATCTGGCTTGGAGCAAAAAGGTGAGCCGGATGGAAGGCAGCCCCGGGTGTTCCCTGGCCAGCCGCAGCTCAGTCTTTGCCCAGAAGAGAGGCCCTGGAAGCTACAGCAAGGGTTGCCCCCTCGAATCCGGGCATCTGCATTCGTCTTCCCAGTCAACTTTCATGTGACCAAATGAAGTTGCCTTCTGCTCACTCAGACCCTTGTCAGTCTTGTCTACTCAGACTGGCAGCGGCTCTCCAGGGTCTCAGGCAAAGAGGTCTTTCCCATCACCTACCACAGATCCTTCTTTAACTGGAGATGGCAGGGATTGAACCAGGGGCCTTCTGCATGCCAAGCAGAGGCTCTGCCACTGGCTTAGCAGCCTGTCTCTTTCTGGCCAGTGTTCCGAGCTGTGTGGAAGAGGGGAGCAAGAGCGCCTGGTGACCTGCCCGGAGCCCGGAAGGTGTGACGAAGCCCTCCGGCCCAACAACACGAGACTCTGCAACACCCACCCCTGCACCAAGTGGACGGTGGGATCCTGGGGGCAGGTGAGCCAGCCTGCGAGGGGAGGGGAGGGGGGAGACACCTGGCGGGGATTAATCCTGAGCAACGCCCAGTTCCCGGGCAGCTTTGTCCATGGGAACGAAGTGCCCTTTGGCCCAGCCGTGTCCTGGTGGGCTCAGCGCTTGCCTTCCCTGCAGTGCACGGCCACGTGTGGCGGAGGCCTCCAGAGGAGGCAAGTGAAGTGTGTGAACGTGAAGACGGGGGAGGCAGAAGAGGACAGCGGCCGGTGCGATCACGAGCAGCGGCCAGAGAAGACCCAGAAGTGCAGTCTCCAAAACTGCCCCCACACTGAGCCAGGTGAGTCACGTGACCCTGGGGGTGGCTCCTCTAGAACTCTCTGCCCCACCAGCCCCTCCCCCCTGGCTTGCGCCTGCCTGCCACGTGTGGGGTGAACGAGACGGCTCCTGAAGCGGTTGGCGGGAGGGCCAGTGGAGAAGCAGGGCCAGCAGTTCAAGAGGCACGTTCAGATGGGGCCCGCTAAAGCCTTCCTGGTCAGCTTTGTTGTGCAGTCAGTAATAAATCGGGGACATGAAAGCAAATTATAAAGGGAACAGAAGGCTGCCAACCTCCAGGTGGCACCTGGAGACACCCCCCCCCAGCTATTACAATTGCTCTCTAGAGGACCAAGATCAGTTCCCCGGGAGGAAATGGCGGCTTTGCTGGGCGGGCTCTGAGGCAGATGTATGCTGTGTGGCATGGAGACTTTATTTGCCTTTGACCTCAGACCTAAACTTTTCAGTCCCTAAGTGTGCCCATGTAGGCTGAGTCTGTGACTTTTCATAATACTAAGAGCACAGACTACAGAGAAACCATCTGCTGAGTTTTGAATGCCCCATTGTAGTGTGTACATTAAAAAAAAAAGCATAACCAAAAACTTCCTTGCAGATCTGGGGTTGCTCTTGGGCGGGGCGGTGGGGGGGCAGAGCAGGAAGCTTTGCAGGATGCGTTCCTGGCCTTTATGTTCGTCGCTAGCAAAAGACCCTCTTGCGTAGTCTGGGGGGGGGGGGGTGCATCCAGGGCCTCCCTTGACCATCAGCTTGAAGAGTACCTCATTTCAGTCCGGGTTCTGCAGCCCATCGGGGGCTGCTTTGTCCAAGAGCAGGGAATTCCCCACTCTCCACTTCTGCCCTCACTGCCTGGCATGGAGTCCTGAATGTCTTTGCCCAGAAGCCACAGAAAGGGGGGAAGGTCTGGCCCAGGAGGGCAGGTGTGAGCCCTGGGCTGCCAGGACAGCCTGTGCTCCTTGGAGTGAGTGAAGTGTCCATGCACTTGGGGGATTCACAAGCGGGGGGGGGGGGGGGGTGTGTGTTCCAGGTGGTGGCCCATGCTGTCCAGACACCATTCACAGTGACTGGTTGGTCTGGCGCAGGCCTGTAGCCAGGATCTTGTGGCACAATTTTTTTTCTGGTGGGGCTGCCATTATTTGCCATAATGAAGGCGGAGCAGCGCATGCCCCTCTCCCTCCGCCCTGCAAGAAAGGGGGAGGAAGTGGCCTGCTGATCAGCTGGAGGGTCCTTTGCATCTTGCAGGAGGGAGAGAAATGCACATGCTCTCTCCTGCTTCTTCTCAGAAGCATTTAAAGGATCCCTTTAAATGCTTTTGGGAAGAAGGGGGGGCTTTTAAGGAAGGGGGCTGGCCCTTTAAGGAATGGGGCGGAGCTGTAGCTATGGGCCAGGTCTGGTGCTTTCTAAGTAATATTGGAGGGGGGGGGGTGTGTCCCAATGGTGATCAACACTTGTGTGTGTGAAGTGCCAGCTTCAGTGACCTCTACAGCATCCTCTGCGTAACAGCTTTGCTCGGGACTTGCAGACTGAGGTCCCTCGTGGTGTCCTTCATACAGAGGGATGACTGTTGCCTCCCAAGGGCAGAGCAGCTGGAAGCGTCAAGCAAGGGGGGGTGGGATATGCAGAGGGGCTGGCCTGCTGGCTCCCTCTCCAGCCTGAGGTAAATACCTCAGTTAGAAGAGTGCAGGGGACTGAGCGGCCCACTGGCTTTGTTGACCTTCCCCAGTGCAGGTGTGGGAGGAGCTATCTGGAAGGAACCTTCTGGGGCCTTTGGGGGGGGGGTTGGGGGGGGAGGCCAGGCAGGGTATGAATGACGGGGTGCCCGCCAGCCGGCCAGGTGGGGTGTGGGAGATTTTGGTGTTGTGCTGCTCTTGCTGAGCGTGTCTCCAGCTGGGGAGGGTGTGCAGCAGCGGTGGTGGCAGGAGCCAAGCCAGAATGAAGCCAGGGTTCTCCATCTGTGTGGTTGAAAACCCAACTTTGGATCCGGGCTTCAGATCTTGGTTCGAGGTACTCCGACTGACCTTCGCGAATGGAACGGCCCCCGTGATTCACATTTGAGCTGCCCGGGAACTTTCTTCCCGTCGCTCAGTGTGTGCCTCCTACCTCCTGTTTAGCACAGCAGAACTATGCAGACATCCATCCACAGTGAATTCTCTGCCCAGCCTACAAATAAAACCGTTTCTCATCAGGGGCCGGAAAGGTCATAAAAATATCGTAGCTGAGAATGCCAGGACGGAATCGCGGGGTGGGGGGGTGGGGGGTAGGTGAAGCAGGTGTAGTCTGTCCAGGAGTTAAACTGGACAGTGAGCAGAAACTTTCCAGAGGCCGCAATGCAAGAGCCCAGATCACCAGAATCAAAACGCTTGGCTCGCTACAGGCGGACCCCACCTGGCAGGTCTCCTTCTGTCACTGGCTGGCCCTCTCATTCTGCAGTGACTTCAGTGGAACGCAGTGTGTGTGTGTGTGTGTGTGAACTTGCTTGTAGCACACGGGGGGGGGGGATCCTTCAATCGTCCTGTTAAAAAAGTAATGGAAAGAAATGCCTTCCTGGCCATTGTCTTTGAGGTCAGGAGGGAGGAGGATTTATACTCCACCCTTCACTACCCGAAGGAGTCTCAGAGCAGCTTACAATCTCCTTTCCCTCCCCCTCCCCACAACAGACACCCTGGGAGGTAGGTGAGGTTGAGAGAGCTCTTTTGAAGACTGCCCTTGAGAGATCAGTTCTGAGAGAACTTATGCTGGCCCAAGGTCACACCAGCAGCTGCATGTAGAGGCGTGGGGAAGCAAACCGGGTTCTCCCGGATTAGAGTCCTCTGCTCTTAACCATGACACCAAACTGGAGCACAAGCTTTAACCCTTATTTAACCCTCGATGGTTTTATTTAGGACTGCATTTGTTTACGCTTAGTAGCAATCCTGAGTGGTGATTTTAAGTTTCAGTTCTAATGTTTTAAATATATTTTATTCCCTGTGTTTTATCTACATTGGTAAGCTGCCTTGAGTTCCATAAGGAAGAAAGGCTCCTAATAAATGTTTTCAGTAAATAAAATAGTAAAATTCTGATGTGGCAGAGGCCACCCCTTGCCACTGCATGAGACCAAGGTATGCGCTGCAAATCCCCAGCCCTGAGTGGCAGGAAGGGAAAGAGGTGCAGCTGGCTTGAGCAGGGACTTGGAAGATCTGGCCTGGGCCTGGCTGGAGGATCAGAGGGTGGGCTGGAACACAGTTCCATTCAACTCCTCAAACCCCTCTTTTGCCACTTGTGTGAGACAGAGGCTGTCCCTCCTAAAAATAGCAGAGAACATCTGGCAGGAAGAAGCGATATCACTTGGTGCAGCTAATCAGATGCTTAGCCGGCCTCGGACAGTTTCTTATATCCTGGAATGCTGCAGAGGGTGTCTCGTGCTTGGAGAAGGACTCTGGGGTGCTCAGAAATGGACCCCAGACGGCTCTGTAGGAGAGCCCACCCCCACCTCGAAGGCCCCTGAAAGGAAGCCTCAGAGAGGAAGCAGTGGGGGCCTACTAGTCTGAGGAGCAGGAGAGGGGAGGGGCCTTTGTGAGGAATGCTGGCAGGATTCCCAAGGGCATCAAAGGCCTCCGAGAGGGAAGAGGAGGATCCCTGGGGGGCCCACGATGTCTGATGCATCCCCCCTCTCCCAAGCAAGAGGGGCTGTGATGGGGAAAGGGCTGGAGATGAGGCAGCTTGGGCATCTCCCCCCCTTCCTTTGTGTCCCACTCCTCACTTGGTGTCAGGAATCTAAGGAGGGGTTGTGAACAAATCTTTTTTTTGGGGGGGGGGATGTTGCTGACAGCTGCAGAAATCAGCGTGAATCCTCCAGGCTGCCCCAGGAGTGGGGGTGGGGTGGGGGATTAACTCTTCCTGTGCTGTTTGCCTGATTGGAATCACATGGCTTCTTGGAGATGATTTCCCCCCCCTGCAGAAGAAAACGCATACTCCAGTGAAGCTTGCATAGTTTCTTCCATGGGGCAAACAGCCATTCTAGGCAAGTGTTTCTTAAAATGAAGAAAACAGCTGGCCTCCCCATTTTAAAAACTGTGGGAAATTTTGTGCAGACCTTTTCCTGGTTTAGCACATTTCCCCCACCAAAAAAACCCAGCAGGGGGTTCACATCAGATTTCTGCATTCTGAAAACGCAGCAGTAGATCTTCTGAATATTGCCCCAAAAATTCCTCCAAACCTTGCGGGATTTCTGTTGATCATTATCTGGCACGGAGTACCTCTCAACCATGGAATGAGGACCAGTTGGGGAGAGCCTCCTCCCACAGCCCCCCCCCCCCCCCGGAAATTCCATGTCATCGACTGGCCCAGTGACCCCTGCCCCCCTGTGGGCTGGGGCTTCTCTTCACATGAGTCAGTTTTTCAGACACCCAGAGGGGCCCAAGACGCTTATTAGGAATCTCAAACGATGTGCTTCTAACATTTAATTAGCTTCCAGGGTTGTCAGTCTAGCCAATTAAAGGCGTGATGATTGTGGCCACAGACCTCCCAGAGAGCAAAGTGCTTGTGAAGGCTACAAGCTCACAGGGGGAGGAGGGATTGAGTGTGGGGAAGCCCTCTTCCCCCCCCCCCCCCCAGCTCCCTCTCTGGACTCTGAGTTTCTGCAGGCGTGGCCAAAAGAATACCCAGCAGCTCCACACAGCCACAAAGACCAGGAACCTTTACACATAAAGAGCTGGAGGTTCTCCATTAGCCGCCTTCTGCACAACTACCACTGTCATATCCTCCTTCCAGCTCCAACGCAGCTGAGGGAGTCTCCCAAGCTCAGCGGAGGAACAGCAGGAGAAGGGGCTCTGATTGCTTTCCCTCCTGCTCTTTGTCCGCTCAAAATCACTTTTCCCAAAGATGCTTTTCCTTCTTGGAGCTCGGGCCCTTGGGTAGGACCCGCTGGGAGAGAGGGCCTTTGGCCATCCCTTTGCCCTCCCCACTGCAGCGGCCTGTATTAATTTCAGTGTGGAACCAAAGCATTGGTTCATTTGGCCTGTTCTCCCAAGCCCGATGTGAACTGCCTTTTCCTGTGTCTTGGGAGCTGCCTCAGTGTATCGACCACTAGTTTTTGGCACAAAGGCACTAGTCGGGAGTGGATTCCGCCTGGCTACCCGCTGCTCCCTGGAATTTTGTCTGTTTTTTTTGTTTGTTTTGAATTTTTTTATTGAAGGGTTAAAAGGGTACAGAATAAAATTAATGTCTGTTGTCAGTTGTTTGTCTGGCACCAACAGCTGGGCTGTGGAGATGCACACAACCAGCAACTTCATATTCCTGCACAGAAGGCAAGCCAGTGGGCCTGTGAGTCCATTTTGTGGTGCGTTTTGCAGAAGGAAGGCGGTAGAACTTTGCGGGGGGGGGGACAGAGGTTTGTTCCCCAGTCTTCTTTTGGTTCTCCTGTTCAGGATTTGAGAGGCCTCCATATCTGGGTGGGAAGATGGAATCCCCTTCCTCCTGAAAATTAGGCCAAGATCTTTGAGGTTTTCTGGAGGGCATTATTGCTGCCATTCATCTTTGAAACTGTTGGTGTCCATCCATCCCCCTGCTTACACGTTATCGTCTGCTAGTCATTTGTGTTTCACTGCTTCTCTGTATTTTTTGTGGATTTGGGGGGATCACTGCTGATCCAGTGTTTTTAATGTTGTGGGCACAAGGCATGTTTATTGGCTGTGTGCAGCACAACCGTGACGTTTCCTCCCACTCCTCTGCCCTGTCTTCTGTCCCCTTGTTCCCCCTGGTGGCAGTTCAATTCAGTAGTTTAGTTTGCTAGTGGGGTCACCCACATTCCTACCTGCCCCCATTACAGTGTGCTGTGCCATTAAATTAAAAAATGATTGCACCTTACAGTGATATAATGATATAAAACTTCAGCAACTTCTCTAGGCAACATTTGCTTTGGGAGATGTCTAGGAGTGAGCACAGCTGGGGCTATGGGACTGGCCACCCTGGGGCCAGGTGTGCTGTGGGGTCCTTGACCCACACAGACAGCCAAGTCCTGTTTTTCCACTTCCAAGGAACACTGAAGTGGGACTTTCCCCCCTGAGCACCTCCCAGGTTCTGCAGAGCTTCTCCTTCATCTTCCAAATTGGGCCAGGAGAAGCATGGCTGCTGTCTTTGTCGGCAGAGGGGCTGGGCTGGGCTGCAGAGTTGGGGCAGGTGCAGGGCCCTTGCAGTCAGATCCCCTGGTCTGAACATTATGGTTGGGTCTCTGCCCACCTCTGAGGGTTCTGTGTTTACATGCCAGCTCCTCCCATTTCCAGCATCCTACTTGGAGC
Source organism: Lepidodactylus listeri (assembly GCA_029233225.1). Lineage (NCBI taxonomy): Eukaryota > Metazoa > Chordata > Lepidosauria > Squamata > Gekkonidae > Lepidodactylus > Lepidodactylus listeri. Next base: position 2,493,030 of record JARCFY010000021.1, on the reverse strand, counting down.
TCTCCAAAGAGGGCAGATGCTCCTGCTCCTCCTGGCACTCTGCCCTTGGGCTGTTCACCTTTTTCAGGCACACTGGCCCCCTAGCGGCTGTCGCAGTCCAGTGGCCTGATGCTGAGAAAAAGATTAGGCGAAGAGTCCTCCCCCCCCCCCCCCCCCCCGGATCCTGCTGTGCTGCGGACCTCCTTCTGCCAAACCCAAACCTTTCCTTGCTGTCCTGAGATCTGGCCTTCTTAGGATACTCCAGTCTGTGGTAGCACTTCAAAGACCAACAGGATGTCCCAGGGGGTAAACTTTTGAAGTTTGCTGCAGAATAAATATTCTGCAAAATAAATATACCAGATGGTGTAAGGCTGGTACAGACGGCAGGCACAGAAATCCGAAGTCAGATTTAAAGGCTTGACTATGCGGATGCTCTGCAATAAGTTGTGAGTGCAGAAAGTCTTCACAGAAGTCACTCCGCATCATGGTTCTCTGCAATTCATGTGTGGCACTGCTTTCCACCTGCCCTCTGTAGCCCTCCCACACTTTGAGAGTCAAAGCGCCCTTCGTCAGGGGTCTGATGCAAGCTTCTACCCTGGAGATCTTGTTGGTCTTTGTGGCAATACTGGACTTGACTCTGGGTCTCCACTCTCTGGCAAATGCCAGGTCCTTTGTTCACACGACCATCCTGGGGACTTAAAAAATGCCCAGCAGACCGGAAGCTCTCAAAAAGACCCCAGTGGCAAGGCCTGGACCATGAGGATCCATTGGATCCATGAGGATCCAAGGCCTGGACCATGAGGATCCAATAAGGATCCATTAAGGTGGGCAGCCGGTTGGTCTGGAGCAATAGAACAAAGTCTGAGTTCCGCTGCACCTTTAAACCAACAAAGGTTTATCCAAGGTGTGAGCTTTCATGTGTGGGCACACTTCATCATCCAGTGGCAAGATAGGAGCTCCTCGATCTACCTTCTTCAGGCAGGGAGCTGACATTGACGCCCCCGCCCGCACCAAACAAAAGAGTCACCTCTTAGAGACCCAGCGGGGGGCCATTCTCTGAGAAGCTGAACAACCCACACAAGAGCTGAGGGGGGGGGCAGCCTCCCTGGGAGTCTTTCAAGGGGAAGATTAGCTAGAGGCCCTCGTTAAGGCCGCTGGGGGGGGGGCAGCTGTGACTGCACAGCCAAGGAATGAGGATGAGGTAGTCGGTAAGGGAGGGGCAGGTCTCGGCTTCCCCCACCAAGTAAACAGAGACTCTTACTCTTTTCCCTCCAACCCCCCATCCAAATTCCTAGGAGTCTGCCAAGCGGTTTATGGTGCACCTTTTGGATGAGTTGTACTAAGATTCAGGTGGGGGGGGAGGCAAAAGTGATGTGCTGTGGGGGGAGGAAGGTAGAAAGTGAGGCGCTGGCCGTGACCTCAGCGCAGGTGTTCCTCCGTCAGCATGGCCGTGGGAGGGGTCTGCAGGATTTCCTTGCACCATCACTAGGATGTGTCTTTTAACGAGCCCTCTTGGATGTCCCTCCACTGTAGGGAGGCCTGAGGTTCACCTTAGCAACAGGCAGTGTTGCAGCATCTGTTTTAAAGTCAGTTCACATATGGAACTACATTTCAGAGGATGGCTGTGTTGGTCTTCAGTGGGAAGCTGGAATCGAGGCCAGGAGCACCCTGGGAACTGAGGCGGGGGGTGTTAATGAGACACTCCCTTTGCCAAATCTGAAACCGTGTAGAACCATTTGCTGCAGTGTTCCCTCTAAGCTGAGTTAGTGTGAGCTAGTTTTTTAGCCTCTAGCTCCCAAAGTAGAATTTTTGCTCACCAGACTCCACAGCTTAGAGGGAGCATTGCTTGTAAGGTGTGTTCTCTCTCCACCAAATCTGTTGCTTTGTCAGCTGGGTGCACGGCGTGTACATGTTCCTGTAGCTACAGACATGGCTGCTGCCGATAGACTGGCTTCCTCCTGAAACTGGTTCTGAGGTCACATGGAAAGGAGGAGGGGGTCTGACCAATGGGTCTCCTGTTCTAAGGAGAGTAAGCAAGGCTGGGAGTGCAGTGGGGGTGGAGACAATGTTGGTTGGAGCTCCATCCTCAACAGCAGCTAGGCCATCATCTGTTTGGGAACATGCACTTAGGACCCCCCCCCCCCCCCCCCCGGCACGCATGAATCCACCATCCAGTTTTCGTCCTTTTCCTGTAGCGTTGGGAGCATTTCCCAACCCCTTCAAGAGTAGGGCTGTAACAAAAGAATGCTGCCGTTGCGGTAGAGAGGGGGCTGCTCTTTCAGCCACCCCCCCCCCAACAGACAGGCCTGCTGTGCTGCTGTCAGCAAAGTGGGGGCAGGATGTGGGGGTGGGGTGTCCGAAACTGAGCCAAATGGAATGAAAAAACAGAGGGAAGTACAGAAGAGTGGTGGGATGCAAAGAGAAGAAGCTGGGATGGAGACAGAGAAGGGTGCCAAGACAGAGAGAGCGAGCGAAAGCGCCCATGATGAACTTCAGAGGAAGAAACTGCTGTGGAATGGGAAAGAAAAGAGGGGAGAGGCTTGTGCCAGAGAGAGCGAAAGGGGTTGGCGGAGAGGAGGAAGAGGGCAGGAAGCGTGCTGAAGAGGTTTGCCAGGCTGCCTTTGTGTTCTTGCTGCAGGCTTCATCTGTGAGCGGGACCGCCTCTCCTTCAGCTTCTGCCAGGCGCTCCTCTTCCTGGGGAGGTGCCACCTGCCCACGGTCAGTACCCAGTGTTGTGAGACTTGCCACCAACATGGCCATGGCTCCCGGGATCGTGGGAATGAGCGAGCCTCCCGGAGGTGAGGACTTCTCTTCCAGCAGCTCGGCAGTGAAGATCAGGAGGGTCTCCGGGAGACCACGTTCCAAAAAACAGGTCCCTTCCAGCCAGGGTGGGCAAAGGGTCTGTCTGTTCACCATGCCCCCCGCCCCCCCCGGTCAGGATCTCCCCTGGTGCTCTAGTGTGGGGCGGCCAGAGAGGGGCCGGAAGCTGCCAGGCCAGGCTGTCCCGTGTCCGACCAACGAGCATGCAAGGAAAAGAGAATCTCTGGTGCTATCGTCCTTGACACACTCAGGTTCACGTGGTGTTGGCGGGCCAGCACTTAGTGCTTGACTGAGACTTTTTCAAAACACTTATTTTTGTAATTTCTATACATCAGCATCTAGCATTCTAAACCATGTAGCTGCTTTGTTATTCGTTTTCCTTATTATTGACTTGAAAGGCTCGAAGTGGGCAGTCAACTCAAGGGTGGTTACAGGTAGAGTTGGAAGGCAAACCACTCTCCCCCCCCAGTGCCAGAAACTGATTGCTTAGGGTTGAAGAAAAAGAAGAGATTGGATTTATACCTCGTCCTTCAGACCCGAAGGAGTCTCAGAGCGGCTTACAATCTCCTCTCCCTTCCCCTCCCCACAACAGACACCTGGTGAGACAGGTGGGGCTGAGAGAGCTCTATTGAGGACTGCCCTTGAGAGAACAGCTCTGAGAGAACTTGTGACAGACCCAAGGTCACACCAGCAGCTGCAACTGGAGGAGTGGGGTTCTCCCAGATTAGACTCCCCACTCCTAACCACTACCCCAGACTGGCACAACCCTTTCTCCATGGAATTCAGTGAAATCCTACCTAATGTATTGCTTCATGGATCTGTGTCTTGAAGCTGGTTAAAGCTGTTTTTCAGCATGAAAGCGCAGGGGAGAGAGAGGGCACAGTGGTGGCCATACATTGTATGTCTTGCCTCTCCCAGGAAGGCATGCACTTTCCTTGAAGCCCACTGTGCATGGCTCTGCACACACATAACCCTCCTGCTCCCTTCTGCCCAGCCTTCAGTTTGTCCCATGCAGTTTCCACAGCAATTCATCACAGAGGCCAAGGGGGTTAAAATAAAACTTGCTCCCAAGAAGGTGCTTATGGAACTATGTCTTTGTAATCTTCATTTTTTTAAAAAGAAATCAGCCATAAGTTTTAAGAGCATTAAGTTATCCTTAAAAATAAAAACAGTGCATTTTCCTTTTCTTTTAAAATCCTCTTTTTGCACAGCCTGGGTTCTGCTCATCATAGCCTGGATCCAGTCCATACGAATGGCTGTCTTCTACAGGCTTGTCCTCTTCTATGCTTTGTGCAAAGCCATTGGGGGGGGGGGGGGCACCTGTCGCCGGTACAAAGTATTCCATGACTCTCCTAGGATGGCTGTAGGATGGCGTAGAGTTGGGAGGGACCTTGAACATCATCTAGTCCACCCCACTGCAAGGAGATGGCACGACAGCATACCCAACAGGTGACCATCCAGCCTCTGCTTAAAGACCCCCCCTCCCTTGATGAAGGAGAGCGCACCAGCCTTCCAACGCAGTCTGTTCCCCTAATATTTAACCGAAAGCTGTTTCTTCATAATGTAATTTCGATCCATTTGTTCTAGTCCTGCCCCCGGGGGCAAGAGAGAACAAATCTGCTCCATTTTACACAATGGCCCTTTGGGTTTTTGAAGACCGTGATAATCTCTCTGGGCTAAATATGCCCACCTTTTATTATAGTGCTTGGTTTCTGAACCCCCATCTTCCTGGCTGCCCTCTAGTTTGTTCAGCTAGAACTGGACCCAGCATTCCCAAGGAGGGCTGATCAATACGGAATGAGGGCTCCCCGTGATCTGTGCGGTATTCTCTGAGTCCACAATATCTCCAACTAGTTACTTTATCAAAGGAGGAGATAAGGTTGGTGTGGCATCTGGAAGTCATGGTGACCTCTGGTGACTGACCCCTACTGGGGGCCTGGAGGATATTCATAGAGGTAGTTGAATAAAGCCTGCCCCCACCTCCCACCTCTGGCATTCCAAGGTCTCCCGTATTCAAGTACTTGCCAGAGTTGACCCTGCTGAGCTTCCGATATCTGATGAGACTGGGGTTGCCTGGGCTATCCAGGTCAGGGTGGCATGACTTGTTCTTGATAAATCCATGCTGATTTCTGGGAATCAAAGCATTGTTTTCTGGACCAGCAGTTTAATAATCTGTTCTGGATCACCAGTAATCCAACTGGTCTGTTGTTTCCTGGGTCATATCAGCCCACCTCCAATTTTCTGGCACCTTGCCTGTTGTCTAAGAATTCTCAGATTCAAACCAGATTCAAACCAGATTCCAAGTCCAGAGCAACACCTAAATGCACCTTTAGTACCTGGGGTGTAGCTCATCCGGCCTGGAGACCTGGACTCCTTTAACGCAGCTGCACGCTTCTCACTCAGCTATGCTGTCGCCATTTGCCTTTGTGCCTGTGGTGCTGTCACTGTGCAGACCCTCCTGCCCCCTTGAGCTCCTCCTGCTTGAACTATTGATTTCCCAAGTGTCCAGGGTGCATTTCTGACTTCTGCTCAGGTCTCACATCTCTCGCTGTCATGCCTTCCAAGATGACACAGTCACTTTCCCCCAAGGCTCCTCCCATTTTCAGTCCGTCAGTCAGTTCTTCCCTGTCAGTCAGGATTAAGGGAACCAAAGTCAATAATTCTACCAAACTCATATTTATTACTGTAGAATCATAAATGTTGTAAAGAGCAAATATCAAAAAGTGGGTGGCAGCAAACCCCCAATAAGTCACAGCACATCTCTAAAGCAGCAGACTTCCTTCATTAACAAAACACACAAAAGAAAAGCATTGTATAAATTTCACACATCCTCGAATTGAAGTCCAAACATCTGTATATTGTGTCTTGTAAAAAATAAGATCCGGACCAGGTGGAAACTATGCAGTTCTGGATAGTCAGCGTTTCAGACCCATTCCTTCGTCAGGTAAATTCGGTAATTCTTCATTGACATACAGTAAATATACATGTACAAACGAGGTTCCGATTACCTCTCCAGGAGAGGCAATTCCAACTTGTAAGAGATATGGAGCTGAGTCTAATTGGAATATTTTGATTGGGACCCCAGATCTTCCAGTTGGTTGTGCAAGCTGTGTACTATCCTGCCACATTACTGCTTTTGATTTCCTCACCTGTACCTACCCACAGATGGTACAACAGGACATCCACGTGTAGTTTCATGGATTTCCATGCAGGCGTATGTATTGTTTTTGTCTATCGCTACAACTCCTTCCCCTTGGGTTGGTTTCTTTGGAACAAAGCACACCTTTCAGTGCAAGGGTATCGGACGAAGGGAGCTGTGACTCTCGAAAGCTCGTACTCCAAAAACCTTGTGGGTCTCTAAGGTGTTGCTGGACTTGAATCCAGCTTTCGGTTCCCTTATCCCAGTCATGAATCTCATCGCAGCTAATCTCACCGATACCTGCTGGATCACACTTTGCTTCAAGTGTCTGCGCTTCATGTTCATCTTATTTCGTTTCCATACTTTGTGCGTTCGTATAAAATCATTGGCGGCCATAAGCAGCACACACTACTGGTTTCCACATTGTATTTTCCTGCAAATAACCCAGCACCTCCCTCCCTGTCCTGTTTCGACTTTGGTCACAGACACTCTTGTTCCTAATATGCCGCTAACTGCCTTGCCCTGGTCTGTTTCCTCCCTCCACCAAGGGGCCTAAAGCTCCGCTGATGATGTTTGCAGGGGGCTCCTGGCAAACATACCCTTTCCAGGACTCACAAAGCCCTTTCTCACCTGCAGTCCATTGTTCCCCAATAGCCTAGTCCAAGAAACCAAAGCATTCCTAACAATAGCACCACTTGTGTAGCTAGTCCAGTGAGGTAATATTGAGGAGCAAGCTACATGCAAGAGCCCTGTTGCGAAGAGGTAAGCCTCTGGAAGAAGCTCACAGGACCACAGCCTGTCCGATAAGCTATCACAAACAAAGGTTTCCTTTCACTGTGACAGTCCCAAAAGGATTCCCCAAAGACTTTCTTGGCACGGGCACCAAGTGGCATAGGGAACTCTTGACAGGTTAGCTGTAACTGCGGATGGGGCAGACCACGGCCAGCTGGCTGTACAGCAGAATTTAAAACCTCAGGGAGTAGCTTGCTAAAGTAATGTTTTAAGTTTAGCAAAGTTCCTATTAGTGCTCTGTGCGTGTGTCCTTGAACTTAGTTACACGTGGAAGCAACAGAAGCTAGAGGAGCTGGAAGGGCCGTGTTCACGGATTCCTTGACGCAAGAGGGCATCCTTGGCCAAGTCGAAGATTATTGTGGTTCCTGGAGCATTTGGTTCCTCTTGCTCCAGGCACTCAGACAACCAGTAGAGGACAAAAAGTGCCAGACTGTGTCTCCTCCCCTGTAATCCCAAATGTCACTCCAATTTGTCGTGCAGGCAGCATGATTTGATTTGTACAGAGGCATGCAATCTAGTACTGCACTCGCCCATAATGCAACCCTTCCTTGGAGCCAGCACTCCGCCCCGTGACTGTCTCCATCGCTCAAACATCTGGCAGGCAGAAGGTCTCCGAGTATATACAAAACGTATTCCCACACACCAGGCGCCTAGAACATTTTGCTGAACAGAGATGAGATCTGGCAAACCAGCAAAAGACGGGATCCACGTTTGCAGGACAGACTTCTTGGCGCAGTGTCAGGTACTCAAGGGCATCTCTCCAAGGGCTTTGGGAAATGCACCCTATTGCAGTGCAGCTGGTTGCTCTGTGTCCAGGTGAATGGAATTTAAACTGAAAAGTTGCATGTCTGAAAGCATCAACATGTCCAGCTTTAGAAACTCGGCCATTTTCAGTGGTCATACCAAGAGAGGGCTTGATACAACTGAAACGATAAGTCACCAGCTGGTGTAAGCAAATTCCCGAGCCATGGGGTCACACGGAAAACAGATTGGGGGTGGGGGTAAACTTACATCAGAGGATGGTTCACAGTGCAGCAGCTCCACGGATGAAACCCAGGTCTGAAAAGCGGAGAAAGGCTGGCCAGATTAATGACATGCTGCAGACTTGTAAGCCTAGGCTTGCTGTGAAGGTTCCTTCTCCCCAGAGGTGTGAAGGGCATCCATGAGGAGGCAAGGAATTCAGCTGCACTTTCCCTTCTTTGAGGATATTTTGTTCCCATTTCCTCCCCCCAACCAAGCAAGCATTTGCACATTAAAAAAAACAAACAACAACCCCAAGTTCCCACTCAAAAATTTTCCAGATTGATTCCAGGCTCCACCTTGAAGGGCTGAAGAATGGTCTTTCTGTCAGTACCTTAGGAACCCCCCCCCCCCCCTCAAGGCAGGCAGAGAATTCCCCACTGGACGATTCCTTTTTCAGCACGTGGCTGGAAAAATGGCACCATCACTCTCATCAGATTATTCTCCAGAAATGTTTCCTGTAAACAGTGAGTCAGATCTGGTCACTATAGTGACTGACAAGTTTTTTTAAGTTTTGCACTGAAATGATGGCTGTTATCTTCAAAGCCACATCCATCTATTCAGTACTCAGATTCTTTCACTGTGACAGTCCCAAAAGGATCACCCAAAGCAGCTACAGACCTGTAGATGTGCAGGCTGACAGTGAATTATTTTAGCCTGTTTTTCCCAAACGGCATTTGCTACCATTTTTCTCATAAAACATTCCACTGTTTTATACAAATTGCATAAATAAATGAATAAATAAATATGAACCTCAGCACTGAACACCAACCTACAGGCCACCAGCACCCTCTAGAGTTGGACTGCCAACTTTATGATAAACATGAAATGCTGGCACTGGCCTTCTATGGCCACAGAAGTCAGTTTCCCCTCTTTCTAGTAGGTCTGAAGTTTGGGGAGGGAGAGAAGATTCTTCCCTGGCTCTCTGCTCTTACGAATAGAAGCCCCGAGGTACTCAAAAGTATGCAGGAGTTAAATCCCATCTTATCTTCTCCTGGGACCTCAGACTCCCCTGATTTCATCTCTAAACAAAAATCTTTTTGCTATAGAAAACCTGGAACATCTGGACTTCACACTGACCAGTCCTTAAAGACATACATTAATAGCTGTAGGAAGTGGATTAAGAGTGGGAAGTTTCTGATTTGGGATCCAGGACAGCTGCTGCCAGTCTGAGTAGACAATACTTTGATGGACCAAAGGGGGTCTGAGTCAGTATGAGGCAGCTTCATGTGATGTTACAAAGGAGGTCTCTACTTTGCAGGAGACTTTGAGGAGCGATTCATCAAAGCCAGTCATTGTTCAGGAATAAAACAATGCAGATGCAAGACCCCCCCCCCCCAACCCCTCTCTAAACCCAACTCCAAATTCAAGGCAGTCAGGGTCAGTGGTGACTCGTGCAGAAGAACCCTTCTTGGCATGACTCTCCTGTCCACTCTCAGGACCTAAACATCACCTCTCCCAGGCCTGCATGAAAGCGTGCTTGACCAGGACCCGGGGTTTGAAACTGGAGAGCCGCTATGTTGTCACGCAGTAAGGCAGGTGTGTAACCATCCCCCTGGTCTCAGACGGAGGGCCAGACTGTGTTTTGTTTGCTCTCAAATGTCTTGTTGCTAAGGCCGGACACCAACATTTCAAAGAAACGAACCCTGATAGCAGTGTTAGTTCTGGTGACACCCAAGGCTTGTTTCAGGCAGCATGGCAAAATCAGCCACCAGCTGGATCTTTTCAAAACACAGGTAACTGTTTAAAAAGAAAACCTGGATTCTCCCCTCTCCTCCACTTACAAGGGAAAGCCCAATGCCAGCCGTGCAGAGACTCTTGCTTCTTGGGGCCTCTGCCCACAGAGTCCCGCCACTTTAGAGTCTTCCAGGCCTTGCTCCGCACTACTGCTATTTATTTGCTGATTTGGCTCCACCTGCTGCAACTGGTTTAGCAGATGTTTGGTCCTCTGGGATACATCCTCAGAATCAAAACAGATGAGACCAGATGTTGGACCCAAACTCTGCTGAAAGACGAAGCTGCAGCAGGAAAGGGGTGTGTGTGTTATTTGCATTTTCTTCTGTTTTTCCTGTAATTTGTTGGGACAACGGAAAACATCACCCCCGATGTCTGCTTATTGATGATCTTTGTAAAATACATTTTGCAGCTTCAGACAGATCATGTTCCGTGTGTTCTGAACAGTTTCGTGTATGTGTTTTCTCTCTTTGTGCCTTACTTACAATTCCATCCTAAGCAGAACTCCATCCCATGTCCTTTCAAGTCAATGGAGTTAGAAGGGGGTGGAACTCCACTCAGCATATGGCACTGGGAGAATGCATAGGGAACCCAGTAAAGCCTTGACATGGGTTTATTACATATGGAGTTTCAAGTGTTAATTCTAAGCACAGGACATTTAGATGACAGCCTTTCTAAGGATAAAAATCCTAACAGCAGTTTTGGGGAGGTAAACCCCATTAAATAACACAAGACTTACTCCAAGTAGACCTGTTTAGGATTGTTCACCAAGACAAATATTTTTCATTTATCATATAATGTTCCATTTTCCATTCAAGTACAGAATATTTTTTTCCAAAATAACCTAATTTTCTTTGGCCAACACAGAATACAGAAGTTGGTGGGGAAATATCAGTTTTTGGCCAATCAAAAAACCCGCAAACATTTAAAGCTACAAAGCTCTTGCAACAAAGGAAGCATACCAGAAAGTAATAGTTCAGAGGTTTGGGAACAGATACAATTTTAGGTCACAGAAGCTTGAGAGTTTGACTTTTTGACAGGCCCAGCCCTTTCCCCTTGTGTTCTTTGAATATTTTCAGCCAGCCCTCTAATTCCACAGCCACATTCACATTGAACCCAAGCACAACAGTATGTTCCACCTTACGCCACCTTTTTGCCGACTCTGCCGCCCCAATCTGGGTTCAGAAAGCACAGAGAGTTGCGGAGTCTGCTCCCCTTTCCCAATCCCTTCAAAGGCCTGGAGGAGCCAAGCCAGAAAATGCATCCAAAGAAAACAATGCGGTCTAAATGCTTTTATACAGAAGAAATGACTTGCACAGCAGCTGTAACAATCTCTTTGCCATCTCAACTCACAGAGGATGCCGCATGAGGCGACACTTGGCCCTCTGCAGACGACGGTGCCAGCTGGGAACATCTGCATGCTGGGCGCAGCTTCAGCCGGGAACATGTGAGACCAAAGTCTTAATGTCATCTCCCAGCAGCCAGAGCCTCGGCCTCCACTGACAGGAGGAGCCTTGCAAGGTAGGCAAGAGGTGCTTGGCTTACAACACACCTTGTGCCCCCTCCTGGCTCTAGCGGTGTATTTGACTCATTTCCCCTTTACGAGAGGGACGCTTCTAGTACAATATGCCATTGCATCAAACCTAGAAAAACACTTTGGGGAACTGTTTCTCAGCAAGGAAAAGTAAGAGGGGAAGGAAACTGACCAGAAAAGAGATGCAGCCAAGGAGTTCCAGAGAAAGCTCTGATGCCTCTTCCCTTCTCTCTTCTTTCATGCTTACAACTCTTGCTTTGTTCCTGTCTGCTGCCGGGACAGATAAAGGATCAAAAAATACGGAGGGACCCACAGCTGAGTGCTGCAGATCAGATTCCTCACCAAGCAGCCACACCCAGCCATGTGACTCCGTTCCCCTCAAGAGCGAGCTGCATTTCCCAGCTTTGGGACAGGTCTCTTGCTCCCTCCACAGAAGAACATCTTGCCCTTCAAGAGCCAATGCTCAGAAACCCTGCCCCTCAGGAGTTTGCCCTGCAGCTCTAAGATTAAAGGGCCAAAAGAGAGATTGCGCACACTGATCAAGCACCGTTGCCCACCCAGTGGGGCAGCTGAGGACTGCTTTTCTTGGCTCCAAGTCTCTTAAGAGGCGGGCTGCAGTTCCCCCCACTGGCTCCCCTTCGACTCCCTTCGTTCTCAATGGAGCAGAGTGAGGGGTCTGTGGCTGCGCTTGGCCTTCCATGACAGCACGAGGGGAAGACATGAACCCAGCCTTCATTCTGAGGAGGTGAAGGAAAGTCGCGTTCTTCAGCAGACCTGGAGGATCCTTGGTTTTGTGGACCACTGGGGGGCTTGGTTGGGCTGTGCTGGTGATCAGCAGGGACCATTCAACTGCCGGGACACAGATTACCCATCAACCCCTCGCTTGCCCAATGGGAATCTTCCCAAACCCAAGAAAAACGAGCACCTGTTCAGGCATCCGTGCAATTACCTTATTACCAGTGTTCCCTCTAAGCTGTGGAATCTTGTGAGCAACAATCCTACTTGGTGAGCTCCTGGCATTACAGTCGTGAGTGATTTGGCTGCTGCATCAATTAGTTTGCTCTGGAGCCACCCTTCCCAAGCCAAGACAAAAATGAGTGAGCTGGAGGCTAAAAAACTGAGCTAGCTCACCCTGACTCGGCTCAGAGGAAACACTGCTTATCACACAAACCATTAAAAATCCTTGGAAGTCCCAACGGTGCTTTTGTTCTGTCTCAAACATCTGCACACAAAACTCTGCCCTCGCTGCTTGCCTGTCTTCAAAATGGTCTTGAATTCTTAGGCCCAAAGAGTATCGTATTTCAGCCACTCAGGAGACCCACCCGTGGCCTGCTCCACCTCCTCAGGTGCATCCCCTGGTCATACCTGACCTACTACAACTGGGCAAGGAAATGGCGTGCCTTCCAAACAGTGTGGAGCTCTGGGGGAATATTTTACGGTGCAAAATAGGAAGGAGAGACATGGTTTAACCACCTTTGCTTTGAAGAAGGCAGCCTGGGCAGACAAGACAAGAGATGGAAGGGAGGCCACGCACTGTAACGCACGTTCCTTAGCCTCTCAAGGACATTTCTGCGACAGACTTTCATTGGAAAAAGGCTCCAGGTGGTGTTTCCCGGTCATTCTTCATTGTCAGTGCATCCAGTGGATGAGGGTAGGGAAGGGGTTGGTACACAGTAGGAAGACTGCATAATGCACCCGGCTCATAATTCAGCTCACAGCTAATGAACCAGTTCAGGACTGCCAGAAAACAGTGGTATAATAAAGGCCGGCTGAGGGGGCTTTCTCATAGTGAACCTGTTCCTGGGGCAACAATGGCATTTGCCAGTTTTCCAAGTGATTAAATGGAGTATACCTCTGCATAGGCACCTCCTATGGCAAAACCGCCCCAGACTACAGAAATAGTCTAGGATCAAAAATCCTTCAGTTTAAACAGACTTAACCCACAACTTCTTTAGTACCAATTGATCCTTCCTCTACACTCAAGAGGTGGACAGGGAACCCACCTTCTGTCTCAGTGGAACAGCGCCAGTAGCTCCCAGCATAAAGGCGTTAGTCATTAAAGTGCCAAAAACCCACTCAGATGAGAAAATTCTCAACTCTGAATGGGCAGAACAGGGGCAAAGGAACCTTGGTTTGATATAATCAGAGTAATCCAACTCATTAAAACACACACACACATACACACGCACTCTAAGGGCCACACAAAGGACTTGTGGCAGCCCAAATGGAACTCTTTTCAGATGAGCTCTTGATCTCCATGCCACACTGCAAACTGGTTGTCAATCTCTTTGGTTCTGAAGTGCAGTTTGCCATGCAACACAGATCATAGTATCATAGAGCTGGAAGGGACCTCCAGGGTCATATTGTGATCACTGGCTGAGCAAAACCCCAAAAGCCCCTGCTTGAATTTGTGCTGCCAGTTCTTCAGAGCTCTGCAGTAACTATTAGAACAAATTCAACACAGGCAACAAACCACAACCCAATGAGGTCCCTAATCCTCAACTTCCCCCAGCAGCAGAGAGATAAAGAGGTATGCAACTGACCTACAGGAAGCATTCAGACTTCAAAACAGATCCAATGGAACCAATGGGAAATGCTCCTGCACAATTGTGCAACAGTGTAATTACACCATGATAAGGAAAGGAAAACAAAGAAAGCCCTGACAGAGTCCACAGGTACAAAGCTGCTTTCCTGAAGGCCCAGTTGTTTCCCTTGCTAGCTAATCCAGGCTGCCGGAGCTCAATCTTTCTCCCCTGAGGAGACACAAGCAGTTTTGCTGAATCAAGAAAGCCGCGTTTAATGGCCAAACATGAGCTTGTAACAGGCCTGTGCTTCAAGGGGTAACATCAATAGGAATGTTGAAACTGCACCACTGTATATTGATACGAAAGATTTCCACCAAACAAGCAAGGGCAGGTGGAATGTGGTAGAATGACTACATTTAAAAGAACAAAGTTAAGAGACCAGTGGCAGGCACCTTTAAGACCAACAAAGTTTTGTTCAAGTCAGACAAAGTGTGCCTGCACACGAAAGCTCACACCTTGAATAACACTTTTGCTGGTCTTAAAGGTGCCACTGGACTCTAATGTCGTTCTGTTGCTTCAGACCAACATGGTTGCCCACCTTGACCTACATTTAAAAGAAAAAGGTGCATTTTAAGTATGCCAGACAGGCATCAAAAATACCAGTGGCCCTGTGCAAGGGTTGGGGTCTTAAATAACACTGAAACAGAGGTGGTGTGATGTGAAGCTGGACCGGTGCAGTCTCGACTCCAACCCTCTACCTGACAGACTTAACTGAAATGACTTCTGAATGAATTTAAGTCCAGTATCCATGAGGGAAAAGAAGAGTCACTTTTTATTTATTCCCAGGAACAGGGGAGTGAGGAGGTTCAGAAACAAAGGGTGAACAAGGACTTGCTGGGCCCATTCATTTATAAAAGGTTACAGCTGATAATGGAGCGGCCCAGAGAGAAGTTAACAGCTGAGCTATCCCCCGAAAATGGACTCTGAAGACACTGCAAGACTCCTAGCAAAGGATTTCTTTCAGCCCACTCCTCTGGAAGCAAAACCCTCTCTCCACCATTCTCCCTTGTCCACGCCCAAAAGGCAGCCTGAGGTTTTTGAAGTCTCCTGAGACAGAACCTCCCTAGCCTATTGTTCTGGAGCCAAAAGCCCTCGCTCACTAAAAACTGAGTCTCCTCTTTCACTCCCCCCCCCCCCCCGCTTCTCCAGCCCTTCCAGGGATCCTGAGCGGCTGCTAGCTGCTCTGTTGACATACCAAACAGGACTAAAGGGGACTGGCGGGGCTTCCCCCTACTTCCTGAAGCGACAGGACATTTGCCCACCCATCACACCTAGCAAGAAACATTTTTCCGCTGCTGCAACTGGGACATTTTTAAAACTGGATCTTTCTGAAATTGAAGCAGTTTACACACACACCCACCCACCCCTAAGTAGTCTGTGCCAAATTTCAGTCTGATGGGACAAAACTGTCAGGGTTATACCATGAACAGAACTTCCAGGTACCATGAAGACGGTGAATTGTTTACCCAAAGTGCCTTGGGCTATGGAGCTGTTCTGCAACACCCAACTGGGGAGAAGACTCACCATGGGATGGCTGCACTCCTCATCTCTCTTGAGTGACACCCCAGACACACACACACACCCAGCAGCAGCTCAGCCTACAGCAAGGGAGGGAGGGAGGGAGGACTTCTCGGTGCTGGAGGGCCCTCTGCTGGCAGAGAGGAGCAGGGCTTCAAACTGTTAAGGAGTACATTCTGTTGGTGCCTGGCTATTGATTTCTAAAACACACACATATCTGGAGACCATTAACAACTTGACCCTCATCAGGGAGAAACGTGACAGGATTTTAGCCAGTGTGGAAGGGTGGTTAGGGGGCCCAGGAAATCAAATATAAATCCCAACTGACAGGAAACTTACTGGGTCATCTTGTGTCAAACTGGAGAGCCAGTTTGGTGTAGTGGTTAAGTGGGCGGACTCTAATCTGGGAGAACCGGGTTTGATTCCCCACTCCTCCACTTGCACCTGGCTGGATGACCTTGGGCAAGCCATAGCTCTGTACCAGCTGTTCCCTCAAGGACATCTTGGGAAAGAGCTCTCTCAGCCCCACCTACCTCACAGGGTGTCTGCTGTAGGGAGGGGAAGGGAAAAGGAGTTTGTAAGCTGCTCTGAGACTCCCTAGGGTAGTGAAGGGCGGGGTATAAATCCAATCTCTTCTTCTTCAACAGTGCTCTAGGCCTGATCTAACCACAGGGTGTCGTGGGATATAAAATGGAGGGGGATGGAGGATGCTACCTTGAGCTCCTTGGAGAAGAGCAGGATAAAAATATTCAGCAGATACCAGGTATCCAAACAGACTGCTTTTTCAAGTAGGAAAATTTAAGTCTTCATATCCTTCATAACCAGCTTTGACATACCTTCTTAAACAAACAAAAAACGTTAATATTGAAGACAATTACAAGAACCTCAAATTTTATTCATCTTTTTCAGTGATGCTATGGAAAAAATATTTCACCGCCACAAAGTGGAGAAATAACCTTCAAAATCAGTATTTGTTTCAACACTGTATGAATTCATCAGATAGCAAAGTGGCTCAATCTTTATATAAAATCTCTTCTCAACAAAAATTACATATCCTTTATACTCATTTAAGTCTGAACACTTTGCTTCTTCCTACTCTCCTTTTAATTTAAACTATTTTAATTTAAAAAAATTTTAAAAAAATATACAGAAGCTACAAGGGACCCTCTTAATATTAAATCAAAGGCCTCCATGTCTTTCCAAAACACCAACACAAAAGATGCCGGAGGACTCTCGGGCCCGGGGCTACTCGGGCTCCAGGACGCACTGCTCCACAATCTCCCGCAGGTTTGGATTCTCCATGGCAGCTGCTACCCTTTCTTTGTCATTTATCTGCTTGTTGACTGCAACACACAAGTGAAAGAACACCCAGAAAATCCCATTTACTAACCATTTCTATCAAACATGACTATATATATAAACAAATACGTACATATATTTGTTAGAATTTACTGTAACTTGAAAACAACAACTGGGGTGCAAGTCTGACATTTATTTTATTGATTTCTACCCCGCCCATTCCAGCCTTAGACTGGCTCAGGGCGGCTTACAACAAGATAAAACTTTCAAATACGTAAGACATATGCATCATATTTAAAACATTGCTAAAGTCAACGATAATTAAGTGCTAGTGATTCCAGTGTTTACAGCAATCCTATTGGTCCGCTTCAGTTGTGAGGAAGGAGGGAGGGAGGACTAGGCCAGGCAATAATCATAGGGACCAATTAGAGTAATCAAGAATCAGAAGTTGGTGGGTGTCTCCCACAGATCTTAAGCTGTGGCAGTGGGTGTCAGCACTTCTTAAAACCTTGTTACGGTATAAAATAGTCTAAAATTGTAACAAGCAGGAATGCAGAAGCTGACATTCCTGGGAGTGGTCACTTCCTTCTGGACACCAGAAGCAGGGCCTTGCAGCTCGCCTCCTGAACAGAAGACCAGCACTGTGCCACTCAGACTAAAGCCTCTGTCTTGATCTGCAGCTATTTCTCAAGGCTGGGAAAAAATTGTTTTTAAAAATCTACTGGACAAGGTTGGTTCAGTACTGATTAATTGGCATCAACTGCTGGGATGAGCCAGTGCTTCTGGCACCAGCAAAGCCTTCTGCGCAGAACTCTACTGCTGCTTGTGTCCTTTCCCGCACCAAATAAAATTGCAGAAAGTTAAGGTGAAGACTCCACTACTTATCTGCCTCCTGTAAGCGTGATCCCTCTTTCTAAGGCTGAGGTATACTCTCATCAGATACTCACAAAGCCACAAGGTACAGCTACCTTTAAAAAAACTACCCTGGTTTTATATTAAATTTATATATGTTTATGAAAGACTGGTTAAAGTCACTCCATGACTTTAAAAGGAGGCACTTTGCTAGTGCTCAGAGACCGCCAGTAACTTTGCATTTCTTGGAAGTAAAAACAGGTCCTGGCCCAAGTTCTAGCTTCCTAACTCAAATTAAAGGGGCATGGGGAGGTAATGAAGTTAATCTACAAAGCCCTGAACTGCTTTGCAGTAAACACATACCGGTTTAGGCAAAAAACATTTTTGCTACCTCTTTGATTAGTTAGAATGTAATGAACAGAAACCAGTCATGAAAGTCTCCTAAGCTACTGTGAATATAACTTCCCTTTTTGTTGTGTTCTCTTTCAAACTACATTAAGATAAAAAACAGATTCCCCCCCCCCCCCCAAATTTGGTGATCCCAGAGCAGCTGAATTATTTTTAAACACATTTTCTTTAAAGGCCAAAATTAGACCCCCTTCTCCAACAAAAGGGGCCTTTAGATTCCCGCCCAGCATGCTAAATTTTTGTGTGCTACAACTGTTGCGTATTTATTTGCTAGGATGACTAATTTCATCATGCCACCTATTTCTCAGAAAGGGCCGAGGACATGTGCATAGGAGCTCATAAAAGCACGTGGGCTTAAGCACAGCTGCGTTCCCCCCCCTTCCATTTTCCAGACTAGCAAGTCACCTGGCAGCCTTTGCCGCATGAACATCAAGGGGAAACATAAACTGGAGACACACTTACTGTCCTCCTCGGTGGAATGCATTCCCTCTGCTATGTAGATTTCCAGCTGTGTGAGAGTGTGAGAGAGGTTTTATTTATTTAACACAGGAGTCCAAGTATCTGTTACAGAATACACACTGCTACCCACATAGCTGGCTTACCACACCTAAACCTCACACGTACCCAACTATGGGAAGGGTCTCTAGCTAACCATCACCACCCCAGGACTACAGACTGTTTGCAGTGGGTTACACAGAAATTGAGCCAGCTGCATCCTGCACTCTGACACTTTCAGTGGACTTGCCTAACTAAGAAAAATACCACTGTTTCAGTGCCTTCCCCTTCTCCAGCTTCATTGTGTTTTATTCTTTTTTCAAGTCTACATGAGGAACTGAATGCAGGAATACCCTAAATTTCACCATACCCCTTAGTCTTTAAAACAAGCCTCAAATATCTCGGGGAAGTTAGATACTGGCACACCCACAGATGTATATTTGTTCATCGCAGCACTGGATGCTCAATTGCCACCAGTGGAAGCACTGATCTTTGCTCCATTCCCCTACCCCAATCGGTGTCTTTCAGCCCAGGCAAAGTGCACTCCCAGGACCCGCATGGGACACAGATTGACAGAAGAGACAGCGAGATTTCTGCCCCCCTTCCACCACATGAGCTCTATGACCCAGGAAACCATCTCACTAGGGTCAGATGGGGCTGCAGGAGATGAGAGAAATGTGGCAAAAAGCCATATGCCTTTCACTGGCAGAAGTTAGGATACCAACCCATTCAGACTTGTGTCTGAACTTCAAATGGGCTTTTGCCATGCATCCTTCCACAACAACATCCTCAGAAGTCACAGAGCAAGAAAAGGTGAAATCTGAAAGCACCCTACATAGGTATTCTCGGCAACCCACCTCTCAAATAATTTTTGATACAAATGGTAATGGGTGTATAACATACCTTGTGTTTAAAAGGCAAACATCTCTGAAGCTTGATCCTCAAACACAGCCCTATAATTGAAAAGATGTTAATTTTCTTTCTGTGCAGCATTGAAAAGCACTGTTTAATGACCTTTTTGCCAAACAGTCACAAAGCAAGGTGGTTCAGTCACAGAAATGTAAAGTTTACAGCAATTCTGAAGCCACAGGGGGGGAGCAGGGTTTAACAACAACAAAATCTGGAAAAAATGACATATATGCAATGCTTTCCCAAACCTAAACTCCTTTTACTGCTTTAACAGCATACAATGCGTTGTTTACAGTTTACCTTGAATTTAAAGTTGAGGTATTTGGCACATTATATAAAAATGCTTCTGTTTCTGACATGAAAACCCCCCACAAATCTATCCGATAGTGCTCATGCACTGCAAGCAGTTGTACCCATCTGCTATCTTAGAGCACAAACTTCAGTTTTGCCATCTAAGAGGTAGGAAAAAGATGTGACACCTTGCGTGCCCCCCCCACATTTCACTCATTTAAAAAGAGATGGGGGGGGGAATAAAAATTCCTTTCTCTCCTGAATTGTGAAAAAAGCTTAAAATAAAATGAGTAACAGCTATTTTCAAAGACGGAGTCCAGCAGCACCTTTAACAGCACCAATTTTTCTGCGTTTAAGCTTTCGTGTGCATGCACTTAAAGGTGCCACTGACCTCGAACAGTGCTTTTCGGGGAGGGGGGAGTGTGTTCATCATCTTGAAAATATTTTCAGAACAGTCTTGGGAGAGGTCTTTTAAAGAAGTCTTGGGAAGAAACTGAACATATTTGGCAGATGCCTGCTCCCAATGCTGTCTGCTGTGAGGCAGTGGGAATGGGGGGGGAAACAAGACACTTGCTGAGCAGGGAGAGTGGGAAGGGGGAGGGCACATTGACCCTCCAGGCACCTGCTTATTCTCTCTCCAAATGGATTCTGAGGTTAGGGAGAAAATCGTCAACACAAGGACACTTTTATTTTTTAAAAAAAGTTTGAGTCCAGAGGCACCTTTAAGACCAACGAAGTGCGTGCGCAAGAAAGCGTATTCCCAGAATAAAACTTGGTTGGTCTTAAGGATGCCCCTGGATGCAAACTTTGTTCTGCTGCTTCAGAAAAACAGAAACATTGCCTATGGAGTCACTTGGCTAGAAGCTTCAGATCCCACCGCTTGAACTCTCCCCCTGAGCACAGAGGCTGCCGTTCTAGGCCACACAGCAAAGCGTTTCTTGTAACATTCTGCACTTCACCCCTTCACTAGGCTTTCTTTCAAGAGTACCATGGCTCCAGCCAACAGAGGAAGGGAGGCAGCAACCCTTCTGTTGTGCCAGAGCCTCAGGAGAATGGGCACTAAGGAATTTAACCCTAGCCTCTTGATGTGTCTTCACCAGGGCACCTCAGGAGAAACCCACCCACCACCAGCATATAACGTTGCATATAACGTCGTGGCCACTGTGGGAGCCAAAGCAGGCTGAATTTCTTAACTGGTCCAAACACCAGCAGGCCACCAATGCTCGCAACCACGTGCTGTACCGGTCCCTACAGACTCTCCTGCAAACAAAAAGCAGAAGAGCAAGTTTGGGGCCACATCTGCTGGCAAGGAGCAGCTTGCTTTAAGAGCACAGTCCAGTGCATCCCTATTTCATTTTTAAAATACATGGTTTTGTATTTTCAAATAAAACCTAACAGATGTTATAGAGAACAGTTTGGTGGTGGAAAGGGCCATCAAGTCAGAGCCTACACAGGGACCCAAGACTCAGCGTCTTTCTGTGTGGCTTGCCATACACTCTTCCCAAGAAAGAAAGCAAAAATGCTGGATCTCAACGCCCCCCCCCCCCGGCTCAGTAGCAAGGACAGGCCCTACCTATGAGCGTAGCCAGTGAGCAATGAGGAACGGTCGGCGTGAACCTGATCACCACCAAGAACTCATCTTCGCAGATCTCCTGCACCTCCACGCAGCTCTCCGTCACCACATCCAGCTCTTCCAGGGTGTTGGGCTTCTCAGGGTCCCGGATAGTCCGGATTATGTCTGCAGAAGAAGCAAAAGGCATCAAGAAGGGCAGCTGCGTTAGTTTGTTTGTGGCAGGAGAAAACAGTGGGAGTCCAGCAGCACCTTAAAGACTAATGCAATTTGTGGCAGAGCAGGAGTTCTTGGTAGTCACTGCTCACTTTTTCAGATAGATCAGGATGGGTGGCCATGTTAGTCTGTCCGTGGCAGCAGAAAAGAGCAATAGTCCAGTAGTCCTTAAAGACTAACAAAATTTGAGGCAGGGTACGAGCTTTCATGAGGCACAGCTCACTTCTTCAGGTACAACTAGAATGCGAGTCCATCTATCCTACATATCACAAGATCGATGGATTCTCATTCTGTACAGCTAAATGCACTGCCGTGCATTGAGACAGATCAAGATGGGTGGCTGCGTTGGTCTGTCTTTAGCAGGAGAAAAGAGCAAGAGTCCAGCAGCACCTTAAAGACTGACAAAATCTGTGGCAGGGGAGGAGCTTTCATGAGTCACTGCTCACTTCTTCAGAGACCGTTAGAATGTGAGTCTGTCCTTCTATCACAAGACTGATGGATTTCCATTCTGCATGACTAAATGTGGTGCCTTCCATAGAGACAGATCAAGATAGGTGGCCCTGTCTGTCTGTCTGTAGCGGCAAAAAAGAGCAAGAGTCCAGCAGCACCTTAAAGACCGACAAAATCTGTGGTAGGGGAGAAGCTTTTGAGAGTCATAAGAACATAAAAGAAGCCAGTGTTGGATCAGGACAACAGCCCAGCCAGTCCAACACTCTGTCACGCAGTGGCCAAAAATACCAGGTGCCATCAGGAGGTCCAGCAGTGGGGCGAGGACACTAGAAGCTCTCCCACTTTGCCCCCCGCCAAGCACCAGGAATACAGAGCCTCACTTGACCCAGACTGAGAGCTCCTATCTATACCTTGTGACTAATAGCCACTGATGGACCTCTGTTCCATATCTATAGACTAATTCCCAAGGTGCCCCCTCCATGTGGATATCTAAATCCGCACACTGGGGGCACTTGGGGGGGGCAGAAAAATCTGAAAATTAAAAAAAAAATATTCGGGGGATATTTAAATCCCCCCCCCCAAAGTAAAAGCATTCCCTCCACATATGCAGTTGGCTGTTGGGAGGGGGGGGGGGAGGCGGGCCGGGTGCTGTGAGCCACTCAGGCCTTGCTGCCGCCGGTGGGAGGAGGGACAAGGCTTGGCAGGCCTTGCCACCGCTGCTAGGGAGGCGGAGAGAAAAGGCTTGGCGGGCCTCAGGCCTGGGGGGGGGGGGGGTTGGGAGAAGGCTTGGGGGTCCTCAGGCCTTGCTGCTGGGAAGGGGGCGGGAGGTTTGGTGAGCCGGTGGCTGTGAGCCACTCAGGCCTCACCGTCACCGGGGGCAGAGGGAGAAGGCTCACCTGCTGCCGCTTCCTCCTCCTGCGGAGCTTCTCCTGCTTCTGCAGGCCAGGAGCTGTGGGGAATATTCCCCCCCCCAGCAAGTATCATTGGTCCCCCTTCTTGTGTTTATCTAATTCCCTCTTGAAGCCGTCCATGCTTGTAGCTGCCACCACCTCCTGTGGCAGTGAATTCCACATGTTCATCACTCTTTGGGTGAAGAAGTACTTCCTTTTATCCATTCTAACCCGACTGCTCAGCAATTTCATGGAGTGCCCACAAGGAGTTCTTGTATTGTGAGAAAGAGAGAAAAGTACATCTTTCTCTACCTGCTCTATCCCATGCATAATCTTATAAACCTCGATCATGTCACCCGGCAGCTGTTATTTCTCCAAGCTAAAGAGCCCCAAGTGCTTTAACCTTTCATGATAGGGAAAGTGTCCTTATACGTTCTCTTATGTTGTTTTACATTGCATCATTAGGGCTCTGGTATCCTAACTCCCTCATTCCGATTGGCTGCCTAATAAAGACTCCCATTGGTCCTGAAGCCAATCTTGGGAACCAATCACAGAGCCCTGCTTAGGTCCAATGATATCGTTTGTAAATAGTTATAATGTTTATAGTTATCTGTTTGGAACCATATAAGTTACAATGCCGCTCTACCAGGGCTGTCTTTGAGCTGAATGATGTTAAGAATCAAAGCCTGAATTGGATTCATGGCCTCCTGACTCAATACTTAATATGTCCCATCCCTTTTATCATTCCAGTTGCCCTTTTCTGCACTCCTCACTTCTACAGAGGCAGCTAGAATGTGAATCGGTCTGTCCTATATATTGGAGAATGGAGTGATTTCAGGTGCTGAATTGCAACTGGTTTCAGACTGCTGAATTGTAAATGGCAATGAAACTCGAGATGATAAGAACGTAAGAGAAGCCAGTGTTGGCCAAAAACACCAGGTGCCATCAGGAGGTCCAGCAGTGGGGCCAGGACACTAGAAGCCCTCCCACTGTTGCCCCCCCCAAGCACCAAGAATACAGAGCATCCCTTGCCCCAGACCGAGGGTGCGATCACACGGACGTTTATTGCGGGCCTCGCGGCTGTTCCCCATCGCAATTAAAGGGGCTGACTAGACAGCCGCATCTGTCTCCCGTCTCGAAGCCGCCCCCGCACTCGAGCCCGCTTTTCCAACCACCGGGAAAAACAAGTACCTTCCGTTTGGAAAAGCGGGCTCAAGTGCGGAGGGGGGAAGGGGCGGCTTCGCAATAAACGTCCGTGTGATCGCACCCTAAGAGTTCCTATCTATCCCTTGTGGCTAAGAGCCACTGATGGACCTCTGCTCCAGATGTTTATCTAATTCCCTCTTGAAGCCGCCCATGCTTGTAGCCGCCATCACCTCCTGTGGCAGTGAATTCCACGTGTTCATCACTCTTTGGGTGAAGAAGGACTTCCTTTTCTCCGTTCTAACCCGGACTGCTCAGCAACGATGCCCCCCTCCCCCCCCGGACCGGACCGGGACCGAGGTTTCCTGTCTCGCCACCCCAGGCTGATTTCTCCACGCCCACTACCCGCCCCCCCCCCCGCCCCTCACACCTCCTCCAATCACGCCCGCTGCTGTCCTTCGGCAGCTGAAACCACGCCCCTCTCCGACGCCCGGGGCAGACGGGCTCCCGTTCCAGCTGCGCCCGAAGGCGTGGCCGGAGTGCCCGAGGGGAGCCGCTCCCCACACTCCGGCCGGCCCCGCCCTCCC
Source organism: Lepidodactylus listeri (assembly GCA_029233225.1). NCBI lineage: Eukaryota > Metazoa > Chordata > Lepidosauria > Squamata > Gekkonidae > Lepidodactylus > Lepidodactylus listeri. The sequence continues at coordinate 2,468,799 of JARCFY010000021.1, read as the reverse complement.
AGGCCGCGTTCACACGGGCCTCTGCACACGTGTCCGCGCCGCCACTGACCGTAGACCTCCAGGGCCCGCTCCTGCTCCATGCCGCCGCCTCCTCGGGCCCGGCTGTCCCGCCCGGCCGCCGCTGGCTCATGGCCCCCGCCAGGGAGCCCCCGCCACCACCACGCCCGCCACAGCAGCGACAGCATCCCGCCCCGAGGCCAGCCCGGGAGCCGCCGACGCCGCCTCCATCGACCGGCCCGCTCCGGTTCCCCTCAGGAGGCCACTTCCGGCCGCGGCTTGGGCGGGAACCGGAAGGAGGGCTGCCGCCTGGCGACCTTCTCCCCTGAGGCGCCGCGGGGATTTTCTTTCCTTTTTTTTTTACCACTTTATTTTTATTTCTGTTTCAGATTTTTAACAAACAAAACACTGTCCGCTGTGACATAACAGCGACAACTGAGCTATGTAATGTAATGAAATATAAGATACTTCTTAATTTTAGAACAACTACATAAGAGACGGGATTTAAATCCCGCCTCTTGAAGACGCCTCTTCGCCGGGGACTACATCTCCCGGCGTGCATTGCACCATACGCCCCACGGCCTTCTGGGGGCTGTAGTCCGGAGGCAGGCTGCTCCTCGGCCGGGTGCCTGGCTGCGGGGACCGTCATGGCCGGGGCGCTGCCTGTCCTCCTGCTACCTCTCCAGGCGCCGCCGGGGCCTCTCGCCCGGGCCAAGCTCAGCCGTCGCCAGGAGGCCCTGGCGGTGGCCTCCCTCGCCGGCCAGGAGCTGCGCTGGACCGGGCCTGGGTGGGAGGGAGGCGGCAGCAGCCGCCGGCCCGCCCTCGTCGCCCTGCCTGGCGCCTGCCAAGAGTAAGTGGGACGGAGGAGCAGCCCCCCCCCCGGCTATTTACATACCCTGATTTATGCAAATAAGGAAGCCTTTGTCTGACCGGGAAGGTTGCCAACCTCCCGGTGGTGGGGCCTGGAGAACCTCCGGAATTGCAACTGAGGCTCCAGGGTATGGCGATCACTTCCCCTGAAGGAATTGGCGGCTTTGGAAGGTGGACTCCGCGGCATCAAAATCTTGCTGAGGTCCCTCCCTTTCCCAAATTCTCCACCCCCAAATCTCCAGGAATTTCCCAACCAAGAGCTGGCAGCTCACAGTGTCCGGGGGGGGGGGGGCAGTGGAAACGTCCCTCTTGCCACAAGACGATGCCAACCAAGTCTGGCCACCCAGCCCCAACTGGCCCATCCATTCGTTCTTTGGCTGCCTTTGTGGGCCGGTTTTTCCGCTGCAAGACGGCTAGGCGTAAAGCCCCAGAATCCACCCCCAGATCAGGGAGAGCAGCAGAAGGACCCAGTCGGTTTCCTAGGCAAAGCTGCCCCATCTGCAGGTTCCCCGAGAGGCTGGTTCTGGCTCCTTTCCGCATCTTCCAGTGGAAGGAGCTCCAGAGAACAGGAGGCCTCCACAGTAAAGGCCTTGATGAGAGCAGCTGTGGGGATTGAGCATGAACCACATGCCTGCTGGTGGTCTCGTGGCCTGCTTTGTATGACTTGCTCTGAAAGCCTGATATGTGAATAGTAGCCAACCCGTGGCCTGCGTTCAGTGTATAACCTGAGACGTACTTTGCAAAAATTTAGAGTAATGGGAAGCAGTTACTGGGGTTTTGTTTGCCTGTTAAAATTATCAGGCAGATTGAATTAGTGTTGCTTGCTTGGTGTCCTTGCCTTGAAATTTGCCCAGGGCAGCTGCTGCGCCTGTTTCTCTAGTCTTGTGACTATTTCTAGAATTGTGTACCATTCTGTTGGAGCAGTTAGCCGGTGCCTCTGTTCTGTAAGCCTCTCTCAGCGGAAAAGCAGATAATAAATGTATTCAGTAAATCAGAAATTATGCTTAATGGTATCGCAGGCAATATCTTTATAAATGACAGTATGCTTAGACGTTCAGGAGACAAGAATGAGAGGTAAAAATCGTATATTTAAAATATTGTCCTCCAGCTTTGTGTGGGAGAATTTCGAAGACAACGATCCGACGGTGGACAAACTGAAGCTACTGACTGTAAGCCAGACCCGGGAATTGTCCCTGTACGAAGTTTTCCCGAAGGTTCGGAACTGTGGAGTGACGCTCGTGCACAGCTGCAGTGAAGACAGGCTGAAGAAGCTGATCGAACAGAAAAACATCAGTGAGTGCCTGTAAATGTAATATTCGTTTGAAGAACAGTGTTCTAGTTGGCTAGCAGAGTAAATCCATGTCATAGACTGGGATTGCTCTTGGAGCTAGCAACCCTCTCAGTTACAGGAACTGAAACCCGTGAGGAGAAGATGTAACTTGATTAGGCAGGTATTGGACATGTGAAACTGCCTTATACTGAATCAGACCTCAGTGTCGGGGCTGTCTACTCAGACTGGCACCGGCTCTCCAGGGTCTCAAGCGGAGGTCTTTCCCATCACCTACTGCCTGGTCCTTTTAAACTGGAGATGCCAGGGATTGAATCTGGTCGCCATACCTCAAAAAAGATATTATAGCATTGGGAAAGGTGCAGAAAAGGGCAACTAGAATGATAAAAGGGTTGGAACACTTCTCCTATGAAGAAAGGTTGAAGTACTTGGGGCTCTTTAGCTTGGAGAAACGACGGCTGCGGGGTGACATGATCGAGGTTTATAAGATTATGCCTGGGATAGAGCAGGTCGAGAAAGAAGTCCTTTTCTCCCTTTTTCACCAGACAAGAACTCCTCGTGGGCACTCCATGAAATTGCTGAGCAGTCGGGTTAAAACAGACAAAAGGAAGTACTTCTTGACCCAAAGAGTGATTAACACGTGGAATTCACTGCCACAGGAGGTGGTGGCAGTTACAAGCATGGTCCTTTTAACTGGCGATGCTGGGGATTGAACCTGGGACCTCCTGCATGCCAAGCAGAGGCTCTGCCACTGAGCCACAGCCCTTCTTTACAGCTCTCCAGGGTCTCAGGCGGAGGTCTTTCCCATCACCTGCCTGGTCCTTTTTAACTGGAGATGCCGGGGATTGAACCTGGGACCTTCTGACTGCCAAGCAGAGGCTCTGCCACTGAGCCATGGTCTCTCCCTGTATCACTTGTGGAAGTTCCAGTGCAGTCCCTGGGGGCTTTGAAGGATGTAACTCTCCTTTGGATTTCACAAAGTGGGCTGTTTGAAAGGTGTCTGCTGTGAAACTGTCCCAATATATATAGTCCACAACAGGTCTCATTAAAACAGATAGTCCTTTATTTGTAGAAAAGATCATGTTGGTCAGACACTTCTTCTGTTAGTAATGCTTAAGCTTTGAATTGCAATCATAATTATACTGGATATGAAATATGGCCCAACTACCCTCTACCAATCAATACAGAGAATTCTTGTGTGGCAAAATCAGTTCTCAGAGAGAGATGCTGTTGAACATTTTGGGAGAACAGTTCCCAGAGAATTTAAGAAAATAGAATACATAACACCTGTGGTTCTTGTAACACATAACAGGAGGCCCTTTCCTTCAAGGTCGTTAGCTGAGGAGGCTAGAGATAAAAGCGAATGAGTAATGAGCATGTGCGGAGCGAAGCAAAGCGAGTGAGGCGTGCATTCCAAAGGGGGGGGGGCATTCCCCGATGCTCTCTCCCGGTCGGGACCTATAAGCATGGAATAAAACATTCAGACCAAAACAAGCGAGGTAAACAGAAAGGCTCAGTCAGATGTAACAGTGGAATATTGACGCAGTCACTGCAGTCTATGGCAGTTCACTGACATCTGCCCTTGCTTGCTTGGACAAAGACAGAAAAGAGCAACAGCGGCTTCACCCCCTTCAGGGTGGGGGAGTGAGAGAGGGAGGGAGGGAGTTCATCCCCGCTCGGCGGCTGTTCCTTCTCTGTTTTGCTTCTGTGTCTGAGAATGTCCTTTTCACCTCCTCGTTCAGGTTTAGCGCCAGTCTTCTCGCTGAGAGTGCTGTCCTTTGAAAACAGCAGAGCTGTCCTGATGCTCAACAACTTCATTGTTGTACGCCTTGCTCTTCCGGGAGGAGGACGGGAGGCCGAAGAGCTAGAAGACTGTTTTTTCCTTGACCTGTCACCACAAGTTTTGGAAAGGATCGTGGATGCTTCCTTCTGCAGAGGCGTTATCCTCTTGTTAGACAAGTCTGGGTGGATATGTATCCTTTATAAGGAAAGTGGGGTGGGGGGAAGTTTGTTGAAGGCTATGCAGCCTGCCAAATCTTGAACTGAAAAAAATTAAGATTAAATGCCAGTCTCTTGAAAGAATTTCAGCCCTCAATCTGTTCTGCTTTATTCAGTTGGGGTTGTATATTTAGTTGGGGCTACGCACCATTGTACTCCGTAAGACTTATTTCTAAGTGAAGCTAAGGACATTTAGCATCTATATAACCAGGGTGCAACTGTGATTGCTCTTGAGTTGGCTCATGCTGATAATAAATAAAGGTTTCAGTGTGCGTGAACATGAAAGCTGATACATTGAATAAAACTTTGTTGGTCTTATTCCAGGCCTCTGGACTGGAATAAACATTTTTAGTCTTTCAGGTGCCTCTGGACTTCTGCTTTATTTTGCTACAGTAGTTTTTGCACAGCTCTCCCTCTGTCAATCTTCCTACCAGGCTGTTCTAAGGCTTTATAGTAATAAAAAGCTGCAGGAATAATAGTATTAAGAGAAACGAGCCAACAAACAGCAGATAAAACTATTGCATAGTCAACATTCCACATCTGCAAATAGAAAAGGAGCAATCAACTCTCGGTCTTTACTCCCCTCCTAGGGGAAAGTGTGAACCAGCCTGACCAGGGAGGAAGAATTCGTAACTCTGCAGAGAGCAGCTCTGCCCAGCAAAAGCGGATTATTCTAATGGTGGAACAGTGTCATTTGCCGTCACGGAGCGTGGCAAAAGCAGTACAAATTGGACCGCTGCACCCAGCGCTCTCGCAAAGGCCAGGCATTCCCAGGGAAATCGAGTCTTCCTTTGCATGTTGTGTTTCTCACGGGGTTGGACCAGTGATGTTCTTTAACATTCATGCAAAGATGTCTTTGATGCAATAGATGGAACGTATCTGGCCTACGTCGATGTTGCCGTCTATCAAGCAGAGGGGTCAGAGGAGAAGAACCCGTCCATCCTGTTACCGCTGATGTCGCTAACGGTCTCACACGATCTCCGTGTCGCTGTGATCACCAACTGCTCTGGCCACGCCGCGGCTGTCGATCTTGATTTGTATTTCAAGTAGGTGTTTTAAGTGATGCTATCAGGCACATAGATTTTCAGTTTTCACTGCTTGCTAGGTTCCTTTGGAGCAACATCCTCTTTTGGCTCAGTGTCACTCAGGGTGGATCACAAGAGCCGTAAAGCAGTTTCCTGGCTGGCTCCTTATGGTGAAACCCTGGAAAAAGGAGCCAGTGAATCGCCTTGATATTTGTCGGTGGGTTCGCTTCCAGAAGACATGGCTGCCACATCATTCAACTGGTTTATCCATATCTTGGTGCCTTCCGAGTTAGATCATTATTGATCTATCCCAAAGAGTTTCTCTAATCTTAAGAACGTAAGAACATATCAGTTCAGTTCAGGTATCTTTATTGGCAACATGAAAAAATATACAAATGGATAAAGCACAGGAACTTGTATCACCCAGAAAAAAACATTCTAGAATAGTCTAAAATACATAAGAACATAAGAGAAGCCAATGTTGGATCAGGCCAATGGCCCATCCAGTCCAACACTCTGTGTCACACAATGGCCACAAGTACCAGGTGCCATCAGGAGATCCAGCAGTGGGGCCAGGATGCTAGAAGCCCTCCCACTGTTGCCCCCATCCCCAAACACCAAGACTACAGAGCATCACTTGCCCCAGACTGAGAGTTCCTATCTATACCTTGTGGCTAAGAGCCACTGATGAACCTCTGCTCCATATGTTTATCCAATTCCCTCTTGAAGCCCTCCATGCTTGTAGCCGCCACCACCTCCTGTGGCAGTGAATTCCACATGTTAATCACTCTATGGGTGAAGAAGTACTTACTTTTATCTGTTCTAATGGGGCTGCCCTTGACCCAGCTCCGGAGGCTGCAGCTAGTGCAGAATGCCGCGGCCAGGCTACTGATGGGCCTCTTGGTGAGGGACCACATCAGGCCTGTGCTGAGGGCGCTGCACTGGCTGCCTATAGCGTACCGGATCCGGTTCAAGGTGCTTGTGTTAACTTTTAAAGCCCTATATGGCCTGGGGCCTGCCTACCTGCCTTTCCCCGTATATACCCCAGAGAGTGCTGCAGTCAGGCACCTAAAATCGCCTGACCCTTCCGGGCCTGAGGGAGGCCAGGTTGACAGTGACCAGAAGTACGGCCTTCTCGGTGGCGGCCCCCCACTGGTGGAACGAGCTCCCCAAGAACACCAGGGCCCTGCGAGATCTTTTGCAGTTCCGCAGGGCCTGCAAAGCGGAGCTCTTCCGCCAGGCTTTTGGGGCTGCCGCCAGAGGGAATGGCCCTTAGTAGGCGGCACTCGCTGCTAGAACATCTGAGGTGGGAGCCTCCTGACGGGAAACAAAATAGACACTGCACTGGAGATTGGTTTTGTATTTACTACCATCTTAGCTTTTATTAAGATTGCTTAGCTTTTAATGTGTTTTAACGTATGTATATGGAAATTTTACGTATTTAATTGTATATTTTATTATGTTGTTAGCCACCTAGAGCCAGTTTTGGTAAGGCGGGGTATAAATCGAAGTTAATAAATAAATAAATAAATAAATAATCCGACTGCTCAGCAGTTTCATGGAGTGCCAACGAGTTCTTGTCTTGTGAGAAAGGGAGAAAAGTCCTTCTTTCTCGACCTGCTCTGTCCCACGCATAATCGTGTAAATCTCGATCATGTCACCCCTCAGCCGTCATTTCTCCAAGCTAAAGAGGCCCAAGTGCTTTAACCTTTCTTTATAGGGAAAGTGCTCCAACCCTTTTGTCATTCTAAAATCATTCTTTTATCACTTTGTTATCTTTTGCTTCCCTTTGGAAACTTTGTACTAGCGGTTAACGGTATCTCTATAAAGTTAATTTGGGGCACCCATCAGTCCGGCAGAGATGTGCCTCTTGAGCGCCTGGAATTCTTGCATTTAATTTGTTGTTTTTGATGTCCAGACAGTCTGTCATGTATAGATTATGGTCACGAGACCCATCTGGACCTGTGTTGTACCTCAAAGAGATGAAAAAACAGTAGCAGTAGGCGAGAGAGGCACAGGAGGGGTGGAATTTTGGGTTTGTTTTTTGACGGGTGCTATGGAACAAAGGAACGCCAAGTGTATCCCATACCTCATTGGGGTGGGGGATGGTAGTCCATACAATATTGGGAGGCAGCTGACTGATAATGAACAGAGACATCTCTTTTCCAACAGAGAATATCCTGGACATTTACTCTGTAAGAGAAACGTTGACCGTCTCCCTGTAGAGCAGCTGAAGGACATGGATGAGGATGACCTCAGAAGCTCAGATTACAGTTTGGCACTTGTGGACCAGGCATTTCGGACAGACAGGTACGTTAACTCATCTGTTGCTGTGTCTTCCTAAAGTGCAGGAGAAGGGCCAGTTTATCCCCAGACGGGTGCCATTTTTTTGTTCTGGTACAAGCTGCCTCTTTTGTTATTAAAATAACTCGAGGGGTCAAAACAGCAAGAGATCCCTGGCCTTCTTTCCGAGCCAAGGCACCAAATATGTGTAGACGGATTTCACTGAGGAAACTCCCAGGAGGGGTCTTGGCTGCAGCAGCTGTACCATATCCTGTAGTACAGAAATCCCCAACCTTTTGGAATTCTAGTACAGCATGGTGGGCCCAGCCAAAAGACGGCTGCCGCAAGAGGCAGAACCAGCCACAGAACAGTTGCGGCAGTTTACCTTCAGTCCCCCAGTGAAGACCCTTCTGCTGTGTTGTCGGACCCCGCCTCCCCCCCACACGTACTCACTCCCAGCAGCACTCTTCAGGTGCAAGGTTTGTTTATGGAGAGATGCAGTATCAATGCAGGTGTAAGCCAGCTTGTGTCAGAACTGGCTGGCATTGGCGCCAGGCCCACTTTTATACCCACTTCAAACTACCCCCCCCATGCCATGGTCTAGTCACACTGGCCATTGATCCCGCCAAGCTGGTGCATGGTCTCCCCCCCCCCCCCCGCCTGCAAACTACAAAGTGTATCTATAGCACCGCTCCTGGCAGCAAAGGCCTCAAGGACACTTCGTCTTCCCTCCTCGGGTCTAGCAAAGCTCGTTCCCACACATTCCTTCCCCCAATCACTCCCCCCCCCCCTTCCAGGTCTAAGCAAAAGCATCACAGAGAACAGAAATCAGCAGGGCAAACGAAGTACTGAGTTTGACACGTGGTGACACCTGCTGCCGAAGCTATGTGTTGCACAGCCAATCCAATCTCCCGTGGCCAATCAGAAGACTTGGTGGGCAAAGACCCTACCTGGCCCCGCCCACTTTCTAAAAAACGCTTGGCACGCACCAGGAAAGGTGTGACTGGGCTTCATGATGGGGGTCCCTTTGTGTTCTGAACCTGTTTAGCTCCTCTTAAACATTTATGGCACCATCTATTAAAATGGTGGCATCATTTTTCTCCTTTTCTTAGGTCCTGGAAGGCACACCTAGTTTCATTATGTGAAAAAACCAAGAGAGTTTATTCTCCGAATTTGGTAGCTGATGTTTACTTGCCTTGGTATCAGCACCATCTGCGTCTAGAGCACCGTGACTGTAAGGCCCACGGAGCTTCCGAGACCTCCCTTGTTCGAGACATCGCTTACGTCTTTTCAAACGCAAGAAGGGAAGATCATAAAAGCACAAAGGATCGAGACAGGCAGTGGAAGAGCATGCATCCAGGAGAGCGAGAAGACTGCGTGAAAATCGAGTGTAAATCTGTGACCGGTTTCAGTGCCTTATTCACCATCTCCAGTGCGAGCGAAGGACTGACTCTGGCTCGGTGGGATTTGGAGACTCAAGACCTTGTGCTCTCTCACGTGGGCAGGCATTCCTTCTTTGTGGAATGTGGCCAAGAGGAGCACCTGAGTCTCATTCTTTCAGGTGAGTATCAGTGGTGGCAACTGAAAGCCAAAGCTTTTAGTCTGGGACTTTCAAGGCAGAAGATGTCTTCGTTCTTGAGTGCTAGGAAATAATTAGAGGAGGTTCTACTGCCTTTCATAGCTGTAAAGCACCACATTTGTTGATGTTTGGTGTAGTGGTTAGGAGCATGGACTCTGGGAGAACTGGGTTTAACTCCCCACTCCTTCACATGCAGCTGCTGGGGTGACCTTGGGTCAGTCACAAGTTCTCTCGGAGCTGTTCTCTCAAGAGCAGTCCTTGAGAGAGCTCTCTCAGCCCCACCTACCTCCCAGGGTGTCTGTTGTGGGGAGGGGAAGGGAAAGGAGATTGTGAGCCACTCTGAGACTCCTTCGGGTAGTGAAGGGTGGGATATAAATCCAATCTTTTCTTCTACATTAATACATATGACCTATCTCTCTGTTTTTTAATTTGAACCTTTAGAGCCTGGCCTCTCCTTGGTTCTGTTTGGCTTAACTCAAGAAGAATTCTTAAATAGACTGATAATCCATGGAAGCGCCGGCACCGTGGACTCTCTTTGCCGTCTCAATGGATGGGGAAGATGTTCTATTCCCATACATGCCTTGGAGGTAAGGACAACAGCATGACTGTTGAGCTGCTATACCTGACCATATTCCCTGGTGCGACTGGGCAGGCCCCATTCTGGCTCCCTGGAGAGATGGTGCCCCAGCTTCAGCAGCCTTCGGTTGTGGGTGTTTTGGTTGCTCTGCATCTCTGTCCGGAGGCTGGCAGCAACTGAACACAGTTCTGCAGTCAGACATAATGATAAACCGCAGTTGACCAGCCAGGTGCAAACTGTGGTTTAGTGTCCCAGTTTAGCTCCCACCAGCAAACCAGTTTGGGCAGCCTGCATGTAAGTATTATTTATTTATTTATTTATTTATTTTATTTCTAGGCCACTCTCCCCACATTTTGCAGGCTCAGAGCAGCATACAAGACCTGGCGAAGCAGGATTCACTTTACATTTTAAAATAGTTAAAACAGTATAAAACATAAATAATTAAAACATAATAACAATTAAAGTGCTCAACATTCAGTACAACAGATGGCATCTCAAGTGCCGTATCCCCAGGGGCAGATGATAATGTCAGTGGTCGACATTGGTGGGTGTAATATGCGGGGGAGGGAAAGGAGAAGGTGGCGACCCCTATTCATACACCTGGCGGAAGAGCTCCGTCTTGCAGGCCCTGCAGAACTGCATCAGGTCCCACAGGGACCTGATCTCCTCTGGGAGCTAATCCACCAGGTCGGGGCCGCCACCGAAAAGGCTCTCCCCCTCGTGGTAGCGAGCCTGGCTTCTCTGGAGCCAGGTGTAACCAACAATGTTGGGCCTCAGACCATAGTGCCCTCCAGGGTACATACGGGGAAAGGCGGTCCCTCAGGTAGGTCAGACCCAGGCCATTTAGGGCTTTAAAGGTAAGCACCAGCACCTTGAAGCGAATTTGGTACACTATTGGCAGCCAGTGCAGTGCCACCAGCGCAGGACGGATGTGCTCCCATCTCGGGAGACACATCAACAGACTCGCTGCGGCATTCTGCACCAGCTGCAGCCTCCAGATTTGCAACAAGGGCAGCCCCATGTAGAGAGCGTTACAATAGTCTAGCCTCGAGATGACTGTTGCATGGATCACTGTGGCCAGGTCAGTGCGGTCCAGGAAGGGAACCAACTGCCCCACCAGTCTCAGATGAAAAAAGGCTGACTTGACAGTGGCTGCTACCTAGGCCTCCATAGTTAAGGAGGGATCCAGGAGCACTCCCAAACTCCTCACCAATGGTGCAGGCACCAATGGCGCCCTGTCAAATGCCGGGAGCGGGAGTCCCGACCATGGGCCGCCCCTTCCCAGGCACAGGACCTCCGTCTTCGCTGGGTTCAGCTTCAGCCTACTCAGCTTGAGCCATCCAGCCACAGCGTGCAATGCCCGGTCAAGATCGTCCGGTCCAGAGCCAGACTGGCCGCCCAACATCAAATAGAGCTGGGTGTCATCAGTGTACTGATGACATCCCAGCCCCTCCCTCCGGACCAACTGGGCAAGGGGGTGCATATAGATGTTAAAAAGCATCGGGGACAGAACCGCCCCCTGAGGCACTCCACATTCAAGCAGGTGCCTTCGGGACTGCTGATCCCCGAGCACCACCCTCTGTCCCCGACCCTGGAGAAAAGAAGCAAGCCACTGTAAAGCAAGCCCCTGTATCCCCGTGTTGGCGAGGCAATGGGTCAGCAGCCGATGATCGACCGTGTCAAATGCAGCCAACAGGTCAAGCAGCAGCAAAACCGCCCCGCTGCCCCGATCTAGATGTCTCCGGAGGTCATCAGTAAGGGCGACCAGAGCAGTCTCTGTACCGAACCCTGGGCAGAAGCCTGACTGGAAGGGATCTAACACCGAAGCATCATCCAGGAAACCCTGTAACCGTATTGCCACCACTCTCTCAATTAATTTGCCCAAATACGGCAAATTGGACACCGGCCAATAGTTGGCCAGTTCGGCCAGATCCAAAGATGTTTTTTTCAGGAGAGGGCGGACCATCGCCTCCTTGAGTGCACTCGGGAACCGTCCCTGCAGGAGGGACTGGTTGATAATCTCCCTCAGTGCACCTCGTAACCCCTCGTGACCCGCTTTAAAGAGCCAGGAAGGGCACGGATCAAGGTGCTTGTGGTTGGGTGCACGGTCACGAGTAACCTGTCAACTTCGTCTAGGCTGAGCAGGCTGAAGGAATCCAAACCCGTAATAGCCGATGTGCAAGGGGCCTCAAGTTCACTCATTGTCTCAATCATGGCGGGGAGGTCGCGGCGGAGCACCAAGACTTTATCCGCGAAATAGCTCGCAAAAGCCTCACAGCCAGTCTCCAATTCCCTACTGTTTGGTCTGCCCTGGGGCAGAGCAGTTATAGACCGAATTGTTCTAAATAATTGTGTCGGGCGTGAGCTAGCGGATGCAACCTCGGCTGCGTAGTAATCCTTCTTAGCGGCCTTGACTGCCACTTCATAGGCTTTCATAAATGTCCTATAAGATGCTCTTGTTGCTTCGTCACGAGCACGACGCCACCATCTCTCTAACCATCTGATCTCCCGTTTCATAAGCCATAGCTCCTGGGTATACCACAGAGCAAGCCTGCGGGGGCACAGAGGGCACCTGGGAGCGATCTCGTCGATGGCTGTGGAGAGTCAGCTATGCCAGTCCTCCACCAGCTCATCCAGCGAGCTGCCAAGGGGCATCGGATCCCTCAGTGCCGCCAGGAACCGTCCAGGGTCCATCAGGCTCCGAGGGCGAGCTAAAATGCACTCGCTGCCTAAACAGGGTTGGGGTGGAGTGTTCATACGAGCCCTCAGAGCATAGGGGTCTGACCATGGTACTGCCGAAGCAGTAATCCAGTCCATTGTCACTCCCGCCGCAAAGATCAGATCAAGCGTGTGTCCAGCCTGGTGCATAGGAGTCGTTATAAACTGGGTGAGTCCCAATGCCGCCATGGATGACATCAGGTCCGACACCTGAACCAAAGCCGTGTCATCGGCATGGATGCTGAAATCACCCAGGACTATCAGCCTTGGGTGTTCCAGCGCCCAGCCTGTTACGGCCTCCATCAGGGCTAGCAGGCTCTCGGCCAGTGCGTTAGGCAGTTGGTACACTAGCCAAATCGCCACACTCTCCCCGGCCTCCAACACCAGGCCAACACACTCTAGGCCCGTGATCTCCTGCGGTGGGAGCGCTCTAAAGGAGTAAACCTCTCGAATGAGCATCACCACCCCTCCCCCCCGCCCCCTAGTCCATGATTGGTGTAGGACTGCAAACTCTGGTGGGGCAAGCTGGGAAAACAATAAACTGGCAAGAACTTTTGTGAGTCTGATTTTATTTATTTATTACATTTATACCCCGCCCTCCCTGCATAGCAGGCTTCGGCGGCTTCCATCAAATGATAACTGATATACAAAATATATATGTAAAAAATAAAACAATTATTGAATCTGAGGAAGTGAGCCCTGACTCATGGAAGCTTATGCCAGAATAGTTTTTAGAAAAGAGCAGAGTCCAGGAGCCCCTGTAAGACTAACAGAATTGGTGGCGGGGGAGGAGTTGTTGTGAGTCACAGAGAGACTGACATGGCTGTATATCCATGGAACAGGTTTTGTTAATCTTTAAGATGCCCCTCGATTCCTATTCTGTTTCACTTCTTACAAACCCACCAGGAATTATCACAGGAAACCGAAGGGGGGCCTCTGAGCCACAGCTGTCGTGACATCTGAATGCAGCCTCAGCAAAGCTGCCCATTCATGGCTTCTTCCCTTTTGCTTAGGCTGGCTTGGAGAACCGTCAGCTGGACACCGTGGATTTTTTTTTGAAGAACAAGGAGAATATTTTCAGTCTCTCTTCGACTTGTTCCATGCAAGACCAAACTTCAAGTACCACATCAGATTTTTACCTGAAGAGTGAGTAAAACTCCTTGAAGGTATGAACAAGCGTTGCTCTTGGTGCAAAGTTTTGCAAGTAGAGTGAGCCGGAGAGCAGCAGGGCTCATCTGCTTGGAATTAGCGCTGCCATGGCTACATCAAGGGGAGCGGGAACTGCATATGGGCCAAGAAGACCTTGTGAATGGGCTGGCCTGGGAGAGGTTCCCTGGGGTAGCAACGTGTCCCATCTTTTCAAAATGCCAAACAGGGTAAATGGCATACAGTTGGGCACCCTAGTGAAAACGGAAGCAAACTGCAAACCTGTTATGAAAATATATTTTGGCCCTTCTGATCTCTTTGTGTGTGTGACGTTTTCTCTTACAGGCATTGAAGAACTGAGGCCGGCCTTGGACTTGCTGTGTTTGGCAATCCAAGAAAATGACTTGGAAGCTCAGAGCAAACACTTCTCCGAGCAGCTCCTGAGCCTCACTTTAAATTTCCTGAACAAACAGCTCTGTGAGGTTTTTGTCCACATGGCAGGTGGGGCTGAGCGCCGGCAATACCACCACTTCCATGCCCCTGCATTCCAGCGGAACTAACTCCCCCATCCTCGGAGGGCTGGCTTCTGCCCTGCGGGCCCTGCACTTGGGGATGACGTTAACAGTTCTGTGGTCTCTTTGTCTGTTCATGTCTGTTCCCTTCCACCAAAGAGGTCTGAGAGACAGACCTCTATTTGCCTGTTCGATCTGCACAGCAATCTTAAGGGAGAGGAGAGGCCGAGAGAGAGAGCAGCTTGCTGAAAGGCACAGCTAAATAAGGATTTGAGTCTTGGTCTGCTCTGTACAACTTTGGCCCTGTATCCCTACACCAATTCTCTTCCAGCACTGGGTGAACCAGCAGAGAAGGGGTGCCACTGAATGGGTTAACCTAGATAGAGTGGTGACTTTGCCCCTCCTGCCCTGGCACACGTGGGAGAGTGCATACACGGCACCCTCTGCCTATGTGAGAATCAGCACAAGGGAGATGACTGGTTTGCTGTTGATTTGATGGTTGTCTGATTAAGTGTCTTCCTGATACTCTTCTCAGAACTGGATGAAAATCTGGATGGATGTGTGAATATTTTAACCAGCTACATCACTAAACTTCGGGCATTTATGATAAAGTTCCCACATAAGCAGTCCAGCATCCCAAGCACACCCTGGGATCTCGAGGAAGATGTGCCCAGAATACAGCAACACCAGACATGGGAGAAGTTCAGCACAGAGGTAGACGGAGCCAGCCTCTCTGGAGGCTTTCTAAACTCGTGCGTTAGAAGTACAAAACAAACTAGGGCCATGTTTAGATCGTGGTCCAGTTCATGTTAAGCAGCTGGAAACTCCATGGATCGGGCGGCAAAAGGGAGGTGAAAAATGCATTTAGCTTTCTCAGTACTGGATTGTTTGAACTGGTGCAACTTTCCTGCTGCTCCCAAGAAGGAGCACTTGATTTTTTAAGGAATCTCCAAAAGAAGTGATTGTACTGCAAACATACTTTTTTTACCCTTTTAGGAAATTGTCGCCAACGCTATTTTAAGCAACAAGCTGCCAGAAGCACAGACCTTTTTCCGGATGACTGGGAATCATGCTCAGAAGCTAGAGGAGCTGACCCAAATAGGGATGGACCTGGTGTACGGAAGCCTTCGGAAGGGCAATGTCAAAGAAGCCTCCAAGCTCTTGACAAACATGGTGAGCTGGGGGCCCCCAAGCACCAGTCAAGTCAAAAGCCACCACTTTGGGTCTCTTTGCAGATACCCACAATGATACCCCCAATGAGGTGCAGTTTTGCATCCTCAGACGTGAAATCAGTATGGTCATTGGGAATGTTTACATCAGAAAACCAACGGCATAGATCAACTGATAAATAACTTCATTTTTTCAGTTCATTCCATGTTTTGCTTAGTGGAAAAAGAAGCGTGTAATATAGGGAAAATTAGTTTAGGGCTTGGCCCTAGCAAAAGTTAAGCCCAGTGTCCTAAAATGTCTTTGAATAATTCAGTGCTTTATTAAATGTTATCTGGGCCTAAGTTCCTTTGAAAATGTGTGCCAAAATTGATGCCTGTAAGGGAAGTTGTCATGAACCTTCCTTTCTGCAAAGTTCTGTCTATTAGAACTTCTATTTATTTTGATTTTTATCCTCTCCTTCCTCTGAAGAGATCAGGGCAGTGTACATAGTCCCCCCTCCTCCAGTTTTATCTTCACAATGGCCCTGTGAGGTAGGTTAGACTAAGTGCACACGACTGGTCCAAGGTCACCCCCCATGTTTCCATGGCAGAGTGGGGATTTGAACTTGAGGCTCCCAGATCCTAGACTGACACTCTGACCCCCACACTGGCTCTTTTTGTACAGGGATTCGATGTGATGAAGCAGCTGCACAGAATATGTCTCTACACCAGTGAGCAGCCTGTCCGTGACTTCTTGGTGAGTGAAGGAAAGCGTCTTTTCTAATTGCTCCCTCCCTCCGTGTTTTAATTGTTGCTCCCTGAGTCCCAAGTTTGACTGAATGTTCCCTTTCCTTTGACATCAGTAGTAGAACTCTCTAAGTGGTCTCTGCCGCGTCTTCACAATCTGCACAGCAAATGTAGTGTGTGTCACCCCGCACACACACCACACCACCAGTCCTTTGATCTTATTCCTGGTCCTGTTTGTGGCTGGGTGCCCGGTGTCTCTTTCCCGTGGCTGTGGTGTTCAGCTCGAAGAGCTAATCGATGTTTGACTCTCCAGGTAAAAGTGCTGCAGGAGGAAAATTACTTTTCTGAGGCTGAAAAGGAAACCATCAACTTTGTGTACCAGGTGGAGAATGCCTATTCGGGAGTTTCCCGGAAGAATGCTGAGAACACCCAGTCCAGGTAATAAAACTTCAGCCACATTTTTCTGGGAAAAACAAGGATCAGGGATGTGGTGACTGCAACAGGCAGTGGCAGGGGTCTCCAGCCTTTTCAGCCTGCAGGCATCTTTCAAAGCCTCACTCGGGATGGTGGATGCAACAAAGAAGTGGCTGCCACAGGAGGCAGAACCAGCCACAAAATGTCCAGGAGTAGGGCAATGCCTGACCCTCATAGTTCCTCTTCAACATTTAAGGCAGAAGATTGGTTTGACAGGATGTCTTTTTATCTGCACAGCCAATTGAAAGCCCTGCTGGGCAGAAGCCTCACCTACCCCTGCCCACTTTCTAAAAACAGGCACCCTCGTGCCCTGGCCATTATGTTGGGGACCCCGGGTCGAAGGGTTTAAATTCCAACCTGTGCTAGTGAGGTGGAGGCAAGCCCTTAGCCTGTTCAGCTGGGAACGCTCGTTCAGTGGCTGTACTGAGCTTGTATTCCTCTTTGCCAGCTAGTGCTTGGTAACTTTCACCTGCTGCCCCTGTTCTTGCTACAGACTACACACTTAACGTTAATCAGCTTTGGGTGATACTCTGTATATTGTCGTGTGTGCTTTGAACGTTGGAAAGATGGCGTTAAGTACAGGCCAGTGGATTTGATTTTGATTCACTTGGAAAGACCATATAAATGTCATGGGAAGCGTTAATAGATATTGAGAATAGACATTTTAATAGTTTGGGGTGGAAAGACTCTCCCGTGAAGCCTCAGACGCCTGCCAAGGGACTGCAGGAGACATTAAGAGCTGGGACCTTTGACCAGAGAACTCAAGAAAGTCCCTGGAGGTTTATCGATCTCCAAGAAAAGGGCAGTTTTATGTCCTTTGATGAGCTGGCAAGAATAGCTGCTCCACTGAAAATCCTTTCGTTTCAGTATTTTCAGCTGAGGAGTGGAATTCAGAACAACTAAGGTGTTCAGATCGAATGGAATTGAAAAGACCTTGGTTGGTCAAGGGCAGTTGAAGGGCCTCCTACCTCAGGTGTATCTGGGCCTTCAAGAGAATTATAAAATAAGGTGGGGCAGACTGTCCCAGTAGGAAAGAGAGCCCGTGCATTCCGGGAGGTGGCGGGAGTATTGCTTAATACTGGGAGGAAGGGGAAACTGTTTGAAAATGTTTTATCGATGGCATTTGACACTGCTAAGAATAGCTAAAATCTCAGATGAGTCCGAGTTGGGCTGGAAATGCGGTCAGGAGAAGGGGACTCTCTCCCGCTTACGGTGGTCCTGAATGTTGGTACAAACGTTTTGGAGCACAGTTTGTAGAGAAATGGAGATTACTTGGAGTCACGTTTCTGACTTAACACCAAAGATTTGTCTTTTGTGTGGAATCCCGTCTAGAATGGGAATGCAGCTGGGGATTTTGCTGCAGCGATTGGTTATTGCACCCGGGAAGACCGTCTCATTGACTTCTGTGAGTGACGTGTATTGTTTGGATGTGTTATGCAGAGGATCTTGATGTTGTACTCTCTTTGAAGTAAAATACAAGGGGGAAGTTTTTATTTATCTCTATACTTATTTATGGCCTGCCTTTCTCACTTGGATTCAAGGCAGATGATACAGAGTGTGATCTGTACAGTCGAAAGGATGGGGCATTCAATAAACAGTGCAGTAGGATGATGATTGTAGAATCTGCTAGAAGTCTAAAAACAGAACTGAAGCAAAGCATTAAGTGTGAACATGATGGGTAAGCCTCCCCCCCCCCCCCCCCAAGAAACGGCCGTCATGGAGATGTTTTATCCTCCCTTTCAGACAGTGGGCGAAGGAAAAGGATCCGTCCGACCACATGGCTGCTTGGGATGCGCTAAAGGATTGCGATAAGGACCGAGTTCATAACGAAGAGCACAGAGTTATGTTGAACTGGGCTCAGTCATGGGATCCAATCATGCGAGAGATTGTTCTTCTCCCCACGCGATCCCCTGAAGGCAAGCATTTTGTTGTGCCGGCATCAGTACACCATGTCCTGAGTGGTTTTTGTTGTTCTTCAGGGCTGTGCTTTGGGCACTCCGAGGCTTGGGGAGAAAGGGAGTTTCATAGTGGAGGGGCAGCCTTTAATCCTTGCACATATTTTAAAGAGAAACGACAGTTAGGTTTGATCTTATTAGAACATTAGAAGAGTCCTGCTGGGTCAACCCATAGTCCATCTAGTCCAGCATCCTGTCTCACACAGTGGCCAACCAGTTCTACTGGAGGACCAAAAACAGGGCAGAGAGGCCGAGGCCTTCCTAAGAATAGAAGAACAGCGCTGCTGGATCAGACCAGTGGTCTGTCTAGTCCAGCATCCTGCCTCACACAGTGGTCAACCAGTTCCTCTGGACAGCCAACAACAGGGCATAGAGGTCAAGGCCTTCCCCTGATGAGGACATCGGAAGAGCCCTGCTGGGTCAGACCAGTGAGGGTCCCTCTAGTCCAGCATCCTGTCTCACATGGTGGCTAACCAGTTCCAGTGGAGGGCCAAGAACAGGGCACAGAGGCCAAGGCCTTTCCCCTGGTGCTGCCTCCTGGCCCTGGGATTCAGAGGTTGACTGCCTCTGAATGTGAAATTCTGAACTGAGTTCTGCATAGGGTGGTACCCTTTGTGGCCCTTGTATTATTCATCCTTATTCCACCCTGGTAGCTTTTATTCCCTGTTGATAACATTCCAACCCTGTAGATATGCACAGCTGTGATGGTCCATGTCGTGATGACCTATTCTGATATTTTCTTTAAACGTAGAATTCAAGTCATGTAATCCAGAAGTTCTTTGGATGCATTTCTCATCCTGGCACGACTGGGGCAGCCTGAGTTCGTGGATTGACAACAGTCAGTCCCCAGGTAGCAGCATGAACTGGCCAGCGCTGCCCGCAGCAGCCCTTGACAGAGGTACCCTGTGCAGCTCTTACATGAGAAGCGAAATACTGGACAGCCTAGCTAGGTGCGTGCCTTCCCTCAGTCAATGGCCCAGCCACTACCCGGCCTCTCCACGGTAGTTGGCAATGCCACTGAAACACACGCAGCTGTGTACTCTACATACAATTGTGGCTGTCCTTCTCTTGATAGGAACGGGGTCTTTGCACCGGCAGAACTAGAAGATTTCGAGTGCCTTCTTCAGAGACTGACTCACGCTGGAGGAGTGATGCAGACCCCGCAGCCCGTCTCAGGATTCTTGTCCCCAGGGGGCTTGGATTTCCATGCCTGCTTTGTCCTGTACTGCTTAGACCATGGGCTGGACCATCTACTCTACACCTATTTAGACCATTACCAGTAAGAATCTATATCATAAATTAATTCCTGTGCATGTATTGATCTCGTCGGCTCTCAGAAGTAGTAGATGAAAGTAGCAGCAGTGAAGCGTGACAGGTGAAGAGTCACTCTTAACCCACATGTATTTTGCTGGATTCCAGTTCTGCAACTGGCAGAACTGGGCCCTCAAATCTCCAATGAGAATTTTTTAAAAACCGTTTTAAAACCATTTTAAAAACCATCACCACATTCCTGCCTTTTGTATTTGCTTTCTGTGGACTAAGCATGGCTCCTTCCTTCAGCCTTTCACCTTGGTCTCCCCCATAAAGGCAGCAGAAACCCCCCCTTCCCCAACCGCCCCCAGCCTCGGTCCTTCCTTCAGGGAAGACTTTTGTCTGGGGTCTGCAGCTGAAACCTGGTCTAATGGCCAGCACAAAGGGAGAGGAAGTCAAGAGTGCTGGCGGCATCGTAAGAGACAGGTGGAACTTATCACCTTCCCTCCCTCCATCACTCTGTCCCCTGCGCTCCAGGAAAGAGGCAGGTATCTTTCCTTACCCAGCAGCTGATTCCTGGGCCCAACGCTGGCCCATCTTTTTATTTGGGGGAGGGGAAGCATGTTGTTGCATGAAGCTGAGATATTCTGCCTTTGATTTCTTTCAAGCTTATGTCCTGCAGACTGCCCCGTTTTGGACGACCAGGCGCTTCACGAGGCTCACCCTTGGTTTGAATTCCTTGTGCGGTGCCGAGACATCGCCGGCAACCCCGGAGGTAGGCACCTCACAGCCTGTGCACCTCTTCCAGGCCTAGGAGGTCAGAGAGGGACCAATAGCTGAGTCAGTGACGGTTTGGGATGAGGCTGTGCTCCCCACCCCCGCAACAATCAGGCTCACAGCTTGGGGGTGGCTCCTGGGGGTTTCTCGATGTCCAGGTGGTTGTGCCCAAGAGGGTCTTTTACTGGCTTCAGCTGATACTCCAGCTGTGTCCTGTTCTGATAGGCAGGGTCCTGGCCAGTGTTCCCTCTAAGCTAAGTTAGTGGGAGCTAGCTCACAGTTTTTTAGCCGCCAGCACACACATTTTTGTCTTCGCTCAGGAAGGGGACGGCTCCAGAAGAAACTAATTCATGCAGGAGCCCAATCGCTCGCCCACAACTTTAATGCCAGTAGCTCAGAAAGTAGCATTTTTGCTCACAGGACTCCACAGCTTAGAGGGAGCATTGGTCCTGGCCACTCCCTCTCGACCTCCAGATGAGAGTACTGCACCACGGGGTGCTTCAAAACACACCAGAAACTATAGCTGTGGTAGCACAGAGAGCATTATCACTCCTAACAGCTCTCTCCAGTGTGGACTTTTATGTCTGGCAGGTTGTCATGTTGATTGGCCTTACTGGAGTTATGGTGCTGCTATTTGGGGGGGGGGAGGGTTTGGGGGGGTGTCTAGAGCAGGGGGGTCTCCAGTGAGGTGCCTGTGGCCTCAGTGGCATCCACAACAAACCTTCCGGCGCGCATCAGATGTTTTTAGACAGTGGGCAGGGCCGGATGGGGCTTTTGCTCAGCAAGACTCCTGGTAGGCTGTTGGAGATTTGATTGGCTGTGCAAGTTGTTAAAAACATTGCTATCTTTGCTATGTAACTGGTGCTAGCTGGAGATCCTGCGTCTAGAGTAAGAAGTCATATCCCTGATTTCAAGCCTGTAGAGCTGGTGTTAACTCTGCTTCGTTTGCCATAGTTATGGGGGGAAGGGCAATTCCTGAGGGGGGGGTGTGTGTGTGTGCGTGCAAGTATGAGAGGGGCACCATTGTAGTGGCTGTCGTAACTCTTCTGAAGGCAAGTCTCTCCACGGAGACAACTTTGAAGCAAGCTCTGTGCTGGCCTCACTGTCTTAGATAACAGGACTGGGAATTTACAGGTCGGTGTAGATGCTAACACAGGGGTGGGCAAACTTGCTCAGCGTAAGAGCCACCTAGAACAGGGGTGGGCAAACTTGCTTAACGTAAGAGCCGCATAGAATAAACATCAGATGTTTGAGAACCACAAGACATGAACAAATATTACCTGCTTTTACTGGAAAATAAGCAAATTTGCTTTTTATTAACATTAAATGAGACTGCCAAAAATAATAACAAAAGAGGTAAAAGCAGATATTGATAATGATATTAATTTGTCCAATGATATTTGTTTGCTAATGATATTTAGCTTCCCCAGCCGCCCTGCCGGGAGCCACATAATATATGTGAAAGAGCCGCATGTGGCTCCCGAGCCACAGTTTGCCCACCCCTGTGCTAACCGCTTAGGCGGGACGGCAGAATGAAACAATTGGATGAACTTGGGGTGGGGGTGGGGGTGGCGACTACATTTGAATAGTCTATATCTGTAGGGGTTACCACCAAAAACCTCAGTTTTGACACTGTACTGTTCTAACCCGAATCATGCTGATATCTCAATAAACAAATCACTGCCTGAGACAGTATTGTTGGGAGTTGCTTGACCAGGAGTCTGACGGTTGGTGGGGAAGGTTCGGGGAAGGCAGAACAGGTCTGCTTGATGGGGAAGACATGCAGGCTCACTGTGGACTCTTTGCAGTCTGTTTTGTGGATAAAACGACTTGCTTCCATTAGATCCCATAGCGGGTTTGGTTAAATCTCGGGACGCATCCCCTTTTCAGCCAAGATGAGGGAGTGGGTGGTGGCTGCACAGATTTAGGCAGTCTTGGAGAGCAGATGGATTATCTGGACCCGTTTGAGTTTGGATTCATGCCTGGGTTTGTCACAGAAGCACCCTGGCTGCCCTGACTGAGGAACTTTGCTGGGAGAGTTACAGGACAGTGGGGTTTGGGGGGGGGGGGGTCACCATGTTCCCTCTAAGCTGAGTGTTAGTGTGAGCTAGCTCACAGTTTTTTAGCTTCTGGCTCACACATTTTTTGTCTTCACTCAGGAAGGATGGCTTCAGAGCGCTAATTTATACAGTAGCCAAACCGCTCGCTCATAACTTTAATGCCAGTAGCTCAAAAAGTAGAATTTTTGCTCACAAGATTCCACGGCTTAGAGGGAGCATTGGTGGTCGCCCCTAAATTCTGAAAAGTAGTGTGAATAGATTCTTGGTCCCAAACTGTTGCTTCTGCATCTCTTGTGATGAAATTTAAAAGAAATGTCTGGTGTCTGGCCAAAATTGGAGGTCATCCACAAGGGCAACCAATGCTCTTTCAGTCCTATATGCTGCTTTCTGCCTGACATTTGGGACTCAGAGGTAGCTAAAAACGTGAGAAAGATTGTTTGTATTTTAACTTCCTCTTGTTTTCAGCCACCTTGGAGACCAGTTTTGGGCAGAAAGGCAATGTGTGAATATTTTAAATAACAATTCAGTTTGGAAGAAATGATTGTCATTGTTCTTTCTCTTTCCTCCACCCCCCCACTCCCCCACTAGATGCAGAGATGATTTTTCAGGCTAGTCTGGCAAATGCCCAGATCTTGATTCCCAGTAACCAGGCCAGTGTGAGCACCATGCTTCTGGAAGGGCGGACGCTTCTGGCCTTGGCGACCACAATGTACGCTCCGGGAGGTATTGACCAGGTGGGTCAGTAGTGCACTGTTCCTTTAGACTAGCAGAAAAAGTCAAAAGAGTGCACATCCACTTAGTGGCCTCAGCGTGGCTCAAAGCGGTTCTTGGCCTCTCAGACGTGGATAAAGACTTCGGCCAGATACGAAGGACCCTGTGTGGCCAGTCCGTGAAACGATCCGTTCCCATCTCCTTGTGCGCATCAGCAGCAACCGCTGCTTTGTAGGGAATAAAACCCCCAGCCTTCCAGCCACAGCCAGACTCACGTTTCTTTCTTGCCGTGTAACAGGCTCTCGTGGCTGCCTTTCTCCCGTTATTCCTTGCAGGTCCTTCAGGATGGGAGCGGGGGAGAGAGGCCTCCCAAGAAGGTGGACACCCAGCTGGTCAGGATGGCCCTTGCTCCGTATCCCAAGCTCAAGGCTGCCCTCTTCTCTCCGCTGACCTCTCACAGCACCCTGCCTTCTGACGTCTCTCTGTACCATCTTGTTCAGGTACCTGTGCTGCCACCGCCCTGCCCCCTCGCCCAGAGGCCTGCTGCTCAGCCACAGCATCACTGGGTGGGGGGGGGAGGGGGAGGGACCTGGTGTTTCCCCCAAGTGAAGGAGACTTCAGGAGCAGCAGAAGGCAGTGGGAACCACCCTCAGAGCACCCCCGGCATTCTGGTGCCAGTCCCAAAACTGCTCATTGGTCACACCTGGCACCTGACAGCACATTAATAGGCTGCGGTGAAGAGCCCCCCCCCTGATGCTCCCTCTAAGCTGCAGAGTCCTGTGAGCAGAAATTCCACTTTGTGAGCTGCTGGCATAAAAGTTGTGAGCGAGGGATTTGGCTGCTGCATACATTAGTTTGCTCTGGAGCCATCCTCCCTGAGCTAAGAGGAGAATGTGTGAGCTGGAGGCTAAAAAACTGTGAGCTAACTCACACTAACTCAGCTTAGAGGGAACACTGCCCCCCCCCCCCTCACTGGCCTCGGAACTCACCTTTCAGTAGCAGCTCAAACAAACCCAGGCGACTCAGGCCTGCACAGGGTTGTCCCTCTGAGTCTTCTCAAGCTAAGCTGTAAGCGATTTTGCCAGTGCCTCTACTGAGCACCAGAGAAGGTGCATTCCCAGAGAGCTGATCCTCAGCTCTGAGGAGCCGTTTTGGTGGGCCTTTTTCGTGAACTTGTGGGAGTGAAGTAGAAGTCCAGATAGGGATGCCAGCCTCCGGGTGGGACATGGGGAGCCCTTGGAATTACAGCTCATCTCCAGACTACACAGATCAGTTCCCCTGGGGAAAAGGGATGCTTTGGAGGGTGGACTCTGTGGCATTGTACCCCCCACTGAGGCCCCTGCCCTCCCCAGGCGCCACCCCCAAATCTTTAGTAGTTTCCTAGCCTGGAGCTGGCAGCCATCCCTCCCATCCCCCCCCCCCCCCCGTTGGCCAGGGGGGACACCTGGCAACCCTAAATCCAGATGATGTTCGTCCATCCAGACAACACGGGGTCAGCCATGGTGTTCTGGCACTTCAGACACTTCTTGAAAGCAGCCCAGAGTGTCTGTCAGGCATGGACTGTTGACAAGGAGACGGTCTGGAATAGAAAAGGCCGAGAACTTAGGACAGAAATAGAAATGGGGAGGAACAGAAGGCCTGGCTCAGCCATGTTGTCAGAGAACAGATTTGGGGGTAGCCATGTTGGTCTGAAGCAGCAGAACAAAGTATGAGTCCAGGGGCACCTTTAAGACCAACAAAGTTGAATTCTGGGAATAAGCTTTCATGTACAACAGAGCACAGCAAAAGCAAGAACTGGATGGGAAGAGGAAGGGAAGGAGATTGTAAGCCACTTTGACTGAAATGCAAATGAAGAAAAAAAATGTTGTGTGTTGTATTGCATAGATCTGGGGTGTCAAACATGTGGCCCGGGGGCTGGATGAGGCCCCCAGAGGGCTTCTCTGTCTCTGGCTGTCTCTTGCTTCTTCCTCCAGTTCTGCTGCTGTGTCATAGCTTGCTTTCCCAGACTCCCTCAATTGCTCAGGAGAGACAGATAGGCAAGCTTCTGCTCCCTGCTCTGGGCTGAGGCTCCTCCCCCCCCCCCCCCCCCCCGATTGCAACAGCACAGACCTTTTGATGCACTAATTCAGAGCAAGAAGTTATCAGAGACTGTTAAATAAACAAAATATTGCGAGAATGCTAATGTTTCAAGCATGTTTTTATTTTAAGGAAAAATATCTTTGTGTTTGTGTCCTTTATAAAGTTTATACCTCTGCTACCTGGCGTTACATTTTATGACACACATGGCCTGGCTCAACAAAGTCCAATTTATGTCAAATCCGGACCCCCATAACAAATGAGTTTGACACCCCTGGCGCAGATGATTTTTCTCCTCTTAGGCCAGCTGCCTTTCACCTTGTCTTTGGCGGCGTTCTTTGAGGTGGGCAATGCTGGTCAATGTGAGTCTGTTACTCTACCGCATCTCCAGAAGTTGTTGTAAACTGACACTGAATTAGTAATGTATTTGTGCTTTGCTTGAAACCATCCTGGAAGTTTTGTCAGTGTTGTTTGTTTAGTGTTGTTTTCTAAATTTTCAGGCACTCGCTCCCTTTGATCCTGCTAAATTGTTTGGCTGGCAGCCAGCAAATTCACTCACTGTGCCTGGTAAGTAACTTCTGGCATCTCACGACCACTTGGAAGTCAGAATAAATCACATCTAGGTGTATATACTGTTATGCATTATTTTGGAAGGTGCTGAGAGATCGTTTTTGTGCAAAAAAAAACACCACCACCCTTCTGTGGTTTCACTATACCGACTAGTCTTCTCAATGGTAAAAGTCACTCTGTCTCACAGGGTTGTTGACAGGATAAAAAGGAGGTGAGGAGAATTTTAGGTGCCCATTATGGTGAAAGCTAAATATAAGGAGCTGGTGTGATTCTGTGACAAAAAAGGCTAATGCAATCTTGGGCTCCAAATTGCAAGATGTCATAGTCCCACTGTACGCTGCCTTGGTCAGGCCACACCTGGAGTACTGTGTGCAGTTCTGGAGGCCTCACTTCAAAAAGGAGGTGGGCAGAATGGAGGGGGTGCGGAGGAGAGCGACGAGGAAGATCGGGGGGGGGGGGGCCTGGAGACCCAGAAGCCCTATGAAGGAAAGGCTGAGGGACTTCTTGGGAGTGTTCAGTCTGGAGGAGAGGAGGTGGGGGGGGCACACAGGGATCCTGAGGGATCTGAAGGGCTGTCCCTTAGAGGAGGGCAGGGAGCTGTTCCTGTGGGCAGCAGAGGAGAGGACTCGCAATAATAATGGGTTTAAATGAAGGGCGGGAAGGTACCAGCTGGATATTAGGAAAAACTTTTTTACAGTAAGAGTTGTGCCACAGTGGAACCAACTGCACAGGGAGGTTGTGAACTCCCCCTCACTGGCAGTCTTCAAAAACACTTGACAGGGATGCTCTAGGCTGATCCTGCACTGAGCAGGGGGTTGGACTAGGTGGCCTGTTTGGCCCCTTCCAACTCTGTGATTCTGTGGCTCTAAGTAAATGGGACTCATGTTAATACAAATAAGACAAAAGGATGCATCAAGATCTGAATTTGCCTTTTTTGTGGACTGCCAGTTCTCAGTCCCCGAGGCAGGAGAATGGGATCGAAGAAGTTGCTCCACGTGCAGCCAGCTGGGTGACCTTGGGTCAGTCACAGTTCTCACAGAGCTGTCCCGCCCTTCTCTCAGAGCTCTCTCAGCCCCACCCACCTCATGGGTTGTCTGTTGTGGGGAGAAGAAGGGAAGGAGATTGTAAGCCGCTCTGAGACTCCAAGTGAAGGGCGGGGTATAAATCCAGCTCCTCCTCTTCTCCTCTGGCAGAAGACAGGACCAGAAAGGAAATTTGATGTCGCTCTGTGTTGAGGATAAACCCTTCCAAGGGGCTCTGCTTTCTTTCCAAGAGGAAGGCCATTCTGCTGCTATGGGGCTCTTGCTTGGAAAGAGAGGGGGGGGTTGTTCTGTGTCCCCCCCCGTTGGCCTCAGAGGATGTGAGAGAGGGAGCTCTGCCTGGCGGGCACGCATTGTGGCTTTCCAGGAGCTGAGCAGCAGCACTGCCACATCTAGAATCGGGGAGGGAGGATGGAGATGAATACCAAGGCGCAGTCCTGGGTCTCAAAGCATTTTGTTACTCTTGTGCGTGAAAAATGGTTCGCTTGCCAGCTAATGAATGAACAGAGCTTTAACTGTGCTGCTGACCTAACAGCCAAGCTTGGAAGAGTGGCTCTTGACAGCCTTCCCTGCAACAGTTGCATTAGCCTTGTCTAGTCCCATCCAGTCAACGAGGGGAAGTGGGGATCATGATGCTCAGACTTCCCAAAAGACTCTTCTTTGTTCTGTCCAGATGCCAGCAGCGCTCTTCCTCACTTCTCCTGCCCTGACCTCATCAACAAATACGCCGTGATAGAACGGCTGGACTTCTGCTACTACTTGCAACACGAGCGCCCCTCGTTCGCTTTTGGGACCTTCTTAGTCCAGCAGCTCATAAAGAGCAAAACCCCAAAGCAGCTGTGAGTATTTAAAAGCAGCCAGACATGTGGAGAGAGAGAGCACACAGAGTTTGGTCTCTGATTTTTCCTTCCAGGTCAGCTCAGAGTTGTGTTCTTCAGGGTTGAGCTCTGTGCTTTGTGTGCGGTCTGTTAACTGGTCACTTTCCTTTTCTAGGATCCAGCAGGCCGGCCATGAAGCCTGTGCTTTGGCCCTCTCTCTCTTCCATGTCCCTTCCATGGCTGCTGCCTGCGTCTCTTTTCTGGAATTGCTGGGCCTGGACAGCCTGCAGCTCCGGGTGGACATCAAAGCGGCCAACGTGATCTTGAGCTTCATGTCTCGAAGAGAGGAGCCGCAGCACAACTCCATCCGGGAGTCCTTGGGTAGTGCCTCTTGCACTCTTTGCTTGCCTCCGTTCAGGGAACAGAGAAGCCCAGCTGCAGGGGAGTTCAGTGCTTGAAGGGAACAGTGGTTCAGAAGCATGAAGAGTTCAGTTGCCCTTTGGTGACTGCGCTTGGAAATGCTCCCAGAAGTCTAGCGTCTGTAATGAATGCAAAAATCTACAGCCATGTCAGAATTACTGTAGGGATACATTGGAATATACGTCTTAACCGTGGCTGTTTGAAGCATAAACGCGCCCCCCCCCCCTTATTGAGGACTTGTAATTGGTGAAATGCTGTATTTTTTAAATGCATGTACATCATTATCCCCAAACAGACACACTGTTTTTAGCTGCTTGCATAGTAGAGGTTGTTTTTGATGCTGGGCAGAGGGAATGCAGCATGGAGTTACCTTGCGAGAGGGCCCTGAAGCCCGGTCAGTGCAGAAGCAGGCCCCAGTTCCAGAAGGTTGAGGCTGCCGCTTCAGAACTAAAAGCGAGAATCTCACTGTGGTTAACACTGAGGAACTTTACATTTTTCCTGTTTAGTATTTGATAAATATATAGCTTCGTGGAACAACAGAAACAGTATTTCATAGCCATTAAGGGTTCTGGAACCTCCTCTCTCCTGGCCTTGTGAGACACACCTGTGAGAGGGTCAGGACCAACTTGGGGGTCCCTGTCCACAGTCCGAAGACCACTGTTGCCGGCTGAGAGAGCCCATCAGTGAAAGAAATGTGACTGCAGCAAAATTCCCAGGATATGTGTGAAACGGAGGTGATTCAGCCGCTTTGCTGAGTTTCGGCAGAGCCTGGAGTGGGGAGAGCCCCTCTGGGAGTCTGATGCGGAGTCCAACAAAGGGGGGAAAGGTGAGACGTATGGAACTGCTTTCCTTCTTCTGTTTGTAGTTGAAAAGCTGACAGAGCTGGTGGAGGGCGTCAGGACAGCCGCAGAAGAGCTCCTGGTCTGCTTGGAGGAAGCAGTTTGGGATAAGGTCGAGCACCAGAACATCAAGAAGTGAGTCGACCATGTCGTTCAGAGTGACCAGAAAGTTAGTCGTGGGGGGAGAGGTTGTGTGCCATGTTGTATGGGACGCCTTCTCCTCTTGCAGTGGGGTGCAGTGTGCTGGCCTGTTGGGAATTAGCTCCATAGTCCGTCGTCTTGTGCCGCTTTTGACAAAGGTTTGGATGAGTGGGCGAGAGCAGAGCTAGGTCTCTTGCATTGTGCTGGAATGTGAATCTGGATGAGCTTCTGATTACTTCTGAAGAAACAGGTATTCACAACTTGGTCTGTAGGAGGTTGAATTCTTGAGACTTCTGCATGTGGAATTGCTCTCCGAACTGTCCCTTCAGGGGAGGCCAGGCAAACAAGTTTCTCACCAGGTATCCCATTTGCTGTTTGGAAGGATTTTCCTGAAGGCGCCGACCCTGGTTACGTACACATGTATGCTTTTCCCTCCGGTGGCCTGTGCACCTTCCTGGTGGAGCTGTCACTTTGCCACCTTCCGCTTGTTGCACAGAGTGAATTGTGCAACGGTCCGTAGGTCATGATAGAATCTGGGATCAATTCATAATGGCAAAACTCTCAAATAAGATCTCTTATGCAGATGGGCAACAACAACAATCTACATTTGTAGCAACATGGTATCCAGTCTTACAATATATGGCTGCGCAGGATATAATTCCAGCAAATTTATTATATGGACAATTGATACAATTTTAGGAGTTAAAGGTATATTGGATAAGTTAATAATGTGGTAAAGTTGCGGTATAATAAGATTTCATATGTTTATGGTTACTGTATGGTTGGCCTTTGTTACTGTTCTAGTGTTTTAATATTTGGTTTTTTACTGTGTTTTAAGGTTCCTAACATTATGTAGTTAATAGCTGTATTAGCAAATTGTTTCCAGTTTATAACTCTTGTATATTGACAGGTCTATAAGAGTTTCTCTTTGTGTTATCAATAAAAATTTATATGTGTATCTAATCCAGTCTATCTAATCCAGTCTATCTAATCCAGTCTATCCTATCTATCTCTGTAGGTGACCAATTTCCCCTTGGCAGAAAATCGTCTTCTTGGTTTTCCTTGGTCCTTCAACTGGGTTTCATCAGTGAATCCCATTCCCCCCTCCCCACTTTTGAATGGATCCTTGCCTCCCCCCACCCAAAGAATTGCGCCTGGGGTTATTGGCTGCCTGCCTGAGAAAAGCTGACTTTGTTGTCTTTCTTGGCACAGGACATCCAGCAGCGCCAGGAAGCAATGGTCACTGGTGGTCCAGTTCTGCCGGCTCCACGACCTCAAGCTGAACACCTCCTACCTGAAAGAGTGCGCCAGGTCGAACGAGTGGCTGCAGTTCATTATTGAGGCCCAAATGTACAACTACCAGCCAGCCGAGGTAAGGAGCCACAGAGGGTGGAGGCTGAACCCTGGCACCACCAGGGAAGTATTTTCAATGTATGAAGTCCAGAGTACAGTCTTGGTTTCCACTGCCAGTAGAAGAGAGTCCCTTTTGGAACTAAAAAGATAAAGAAGCAGAGCTTCTGCTGGCAAAAGTGGGGGGGGAGAGAGAGAGAGGCTGTGTGTGAATATCTGCTGTTGAAGCGGAGAAGTCCAGGCGAGCCTGTGTGGGCTGGATCATTTCTGGTTACTTGTGTGTGTTCTGTTGTGAGAAGACTGATCAGGCAGACTGGTAGGGCCCCCCACTCGGTGGCTCCTGTCTCTGCTTTTAAATTGGTTCCTCCCCCCCCTCCCCCCCGCTTTCCCAGGTCCTGGCGATCCTCCCCGACTTCGCCTTCCCTCTACAGGACCATTTGAGGCTGGCCTTCGAGAGCCTGTGGTCCCCCCTCCCTCAGGCGGGAGGCCCGGGCAGCAGCCCCTGCGTGCTGAGGTGCAAGCAGAAGCCGGACAGTCCCACGACGAGCGACCTCTTCCACATTCTGTTTCGGTGCCAGAACCAGCCCCACCCTTGGCGTTACTTCCTGGGCGAGAGCCTGGATCACCGCCTGCCTGTCCTGAGCACGCTTGCGGCCTGCTTCCAGGTAGGGCGCTCTCCGAGGGGGGCCTCCGGGAGAGGGGGGCATCTGCTGCCCTCCCGTGAGTTTCAGTGGGGCTTGTGCAAAGGAATCATGAGGAGGGCGGGAGCAGAACTTTTGTGCCTTTATTTCTAAGCAGCAAAGAATCATCTCCCTTTAACTCCCCTCCCCCTTCTTGCTCCCTTCTCTGTCCACGGTCTTCATGCATTTGGTAGGACGCCAACATTCTTCACTGCCTCTGTGTTTGGATCATGACTTCCCTGGATGGCTCCGCTGTGGGTGATGTGGCCGACCACTTCGAGGGCTCCGTTGAAACCCGTGAGTGGGATCTTCGGGACCTGGCCACCCTCTGGCAGGCCCTTTTAAGGAGGCAGAAAGTTAGAACTCTTCTGAGTGGCTTCCAGCTCTTTCTGAAGGTGAGCGTTTCCCTTTCGCAGCCCTGGGAGAGGCTGTCCCTTAGGTGTTTGATTGGGGGGCCTCGACCACGCTTGCTGACTTGGGACCTCCGCTGCGTGCAGCCCCCGTTTTTCACTGGCTCTGGAGTTGGGCCGCCTTTGCCTGGGGAGCATCTCGTGTTGGTCCAGGGCCGGCTCTTCTCGTAAGCCAGTCACCCCAAGGGGAGAAGGGGCTCTCTGAGCCTCCAGCGGGCCTGCTTGGCTAGCAGAAAACAAGCTCCTACTGTTCTCAGAGTGCCTGGGAGGAGCGAGGGGAAAGTGCTGCTGCTGCAGCAGAACTGGACTCTTTACGCCGTGGGGAATGTTTGGCATACAGCTGGCAAGTCAGAAGGGGTCCTCTGTGCCCACAGACCTCCCCACACTGGGCCAAGAGAGGCACCGGGGGGTGCGGGGGGGGGGACTTGCATCAGCAAAGCGGTTCAGGAGGAGGCAGTAGAAAGGCCCAGCACAGCTGGGGCCTTTCCTGCTGCCCACCCTGGCCTTGGGGGTACCCTGCAACTACGTTGCCTCAGTCTGAGGGTGCAGGCAAGCCCCATTCTCCCTGCCTTGGCTCGGTTGGTCGTCCAGCTGCAGTGGGTCCCAGCAGTGGGGTCCTCCGAGGCACAACCCGCTTCCTCTGGGCAAGAGAGTCTGAAAGGGACGCACAGGGCAGATGTTTCCCAAGGAGGGAAGCAGCCTTCTCCTGGAGGAGACCTTCAGCCCATCCAGGTCAGCACCATCCGCTCAGACTGGCAGCCACTCTCCCTCAAGGGTCTCAGCCAGAGAGAAGAAGGTCTTTCCCAGCACCTCCTGCCTGGTCCTTTTTAACTGGAGATGCCAGGGATTGAACCTGGGACCTTCCGCATGCCAAGCAGAGGTTCTCCCCCTGAGCCATGGCCTCTTCCCCAGGGAGAAGTTGGAGCAGCACCTTCTCAGCAGTTCAGTTGAGATGTTCTCAGGAGACCCCTGAGTGTTGGCAGCTGGTGACCAGGGTGCTTTCCAGGGAATTCTTGGTCGAAGGGAGTTTCCCAGCAAGGAAAGGCATCTCCCCCCTTCCGTTAACACCTCCATAAGCAGACAGGGAAGCCCCCCCCCTTCCAAGGTTCTGACCTGGATGGAACAGAATCTGAAATCCACGAAGGCAGCATGTAGGCCTCTCGAGCATGACTACGGGTTGGTTGAGCTGAGAAAAGTTGGGCCAGGCAGGAGGAAGGGTCTTGAGGCAGGGCAGGCCTCAGCTGGGGAGGAAGAGCCACCACCCTTTTGGTGTCCCTGAAGCACTGACCAGGTGCCCATCTTCTTTACCTTGACATGGTACCCCCACCCCCAGGCACTCTCTCCTGGCTGACAGATTCCAGCGGGGCTGCTGCGTGTGGTCGTCTCCCTCCCCGGCCCATTCCAAAAGAAGAGCGTATAAAAGACAAAAGAGTCCGTTCTCATTGCCCCGGCTGGTGCTCGGTCACCACTGGTCCTCCCGCAGCAAACAATGTTCTCCCCTTTTGTTTCAACTGGCCCAGTAGCCCTTTTCCCTGTGCTGGTTCTTGTTTCCTGGGGTGCCTCTGAAGTTAAACGGGGTATTCAAAAGGGTGGGGGGGGGAGATAAGGAAAGATGGCTTGAAAGCTGCAAGAGAGTCGGAGGCCGGATTCTCCCACCCCCCATCCCCATTCTGAATTGAGGAAAGGACACCCTGTCTCTCCCCTGCCGTGGTTACACTTCTAGATTTCAAGGTGGTGGAACATTCACACGACCGTGCCTCTTGCGTGGGATTCACTTTCACATGCGCGTGCCTGTTCTCTCCCTGTATTCAAGGACTCTCCCTTGCTGACCGCTCTCGAGGTGTACGAATTGTGTATGGACTATAGAAATTACCACAAGGCTCAGACCAAACTCCTTGAGCTCCAAGCAAGTCTTTCGAAAGTGAGCGAATTGTTTATTTAAATATTTAGTGACAAAGGTGTGGGTCCTTATAGCTTTCAGTGTGTATGGTATTTACTAGAATGTTGTGTTCTTCTAGGTGTCAGGTTTAACTTGCCTTGTTATGGATTGTTCAGCAGGGCACGTCTTGGTTATGTCATTCCTGGTTTTAATGTCTGCTGTTCAGGACAGCTGAGAATACCTTGTTTTCTGCTGGTGGTGGAGGATATCCCTCGGTAGGCTTCTGATCCCACTGGGCCCAAACAGAGACCTGCATGGCCTTCCTGTTTCCAGGGGGAGGGGACTGACTCCCCAGTACGTGCCCCGCCTGCTTCGTGGGAGAACTTCGTGTCTTCTGCTCACCCTGCTTTTTGGGTTTGGGTACAAGAGCATCCAAGTGAGGATGTTTGGCCCAAGGAAGTTCTCAAAAATGGGCTCTGTGTTCTGGAAAGCATTGACCTCCATAGCTCTTTCCAGAACAGCCCCTATAAAAGAAAAGCATTAGGCTCTCTTGTAAGCAGGGGTCATTTCATGCCGGAACGCGCAGGAACAGCGTTCCAGGAGTCACAAGCCCAGGAGCCGGCACATAGGATGATGCGCTGTGGAAAAAAGCAAAAGCATACTCACTTCATCTGTGTTTTCATGCTTGTGGTTAGGGAAGCTTCCCTGCAAGAGCAAAGGAAACCTCAAGTGTCTTTAGTCCAGGTGGAAAGCTGGCTCACCAGCTCTGAGTTGGGAAATACCTGGAGATTTTGGGGTGGAGCCTGAGTGGTAGGTGATAAGAACATAAGAGAAGCCCATGTTGGATCAAGCCAGTGGCCCATCCAAACCAACACTCTGGGTCACACAGAGGCCAAAAATACCAGGTGCCCTCAGGAGGTCCACTGGTGGGGCCAGGACACTCTTGCCCCCCCCCCCCCCCCCGCACCAAGAATACAGGGCATCACTTGCCCCAGACTGAGAGTTCCTATCTATCCCTTGTGGCTAAGAGCCACTGATGGACCTCTGCTCCATATGTTTATCTAACTCCCTCTTGAAGCCATCCATGCTAGTAGCCACCAGCACCTCCTGTGGCAGTGAATTCCACGTGTTCATTACTCTTTGAATGAAGAATTACTTACTTTTATCCGTTTTAACCCAACTGCTCAGCAATTTCATGGAGTGCCCACAAGCTCTTGTCTGGTGAGAAAGGGAGAAAAGTACCTCTTTCTCTACCTGCTCTATCCCATGCATAATCTTATAAACCTCAATTGTGTTGCCTTCTGCCATGCTTCCGGTGATGTCGGGGTGTGGCATATACAAATGAGGTATGCTAATGAGCTCCTGCACCTCTTTTTTTACGAAAGGGCCCCTGCAGGTGAGACACTACAAAGTGGACCGTCATGCCTTCACTGCAGCCACTTCTGCTAGACAAACACTCCAGTGGATTCTCAGGCCGTGGGCTTCTTGGGGGGCTTGGGGTTTTTGCACCCAGGAGACCCTTAAGCTGTTCAGCAGCGCCCGTAGGAAAGATACCTCCTCCATTTATGTAACATGGGACTTATTTTGGGGGTTCTTTGCACCAGTGGATTGAAAGATATCCTTAACACCCAGGATGTGGTCAGGAGTCTGTTAGTTGCCAAGAACCTCTGATCGGGACCTTACACAAACCAGTGCCTAGACTGGAACGACTTCCAATTCCTCATTTAATTAATGCTTGTTCCATAGTTTGTTCAGATCATTACAGAAATTTAGGAAATTAAAAGTTCCAGTTTTTCTCTTGGCTTAGGAACTTGGGGATCTGCCTTCCATCGGAAGTGGAAGGACTATGCAAAGCTCTGCCTGCTGAATTGGTGGGAGAGGAAACCTTCCCTTGGGTTCCCCCCCCCATCCCCCCCCCGGATCTAATCCACCTGAGAAAACAAACCCTCCCTGTATGTCTCCAGTATCGACAGCTTGCATTCGTTGCCTTAGCGGAGGGGCTTCGGGGGCCCAACTTATTTCAGATGGTCTCTAATCCGCTTCAGGCCACAGAAGAAGAGTCGCCTCCCGTCCTGCCCGCACCATGGCTGAAGTCGCAGGCCTCGTTTCTGCTTGAGCTGATGCTGCAGCAGTGCAGGACGCAATACGAGCTGCAGAAACTCCTTCAGATTTTTGCTGATACGGATGCTGCTCTTCCTGGCCGTAAGGACCACTTGTTGAAATTCGTAAGCCCCTGCGCAGCCAGCTTCTAGGGCTTCCTTTGGCTCAGTCCTTACCAAGACTTAGTTCTGGAAATGGCTTCCAGCATAGCCACCGAATGGGTAAGGTCTGAACAAAGAGTGGGCTGGAGGTGAGCCAATAAACTGAAGCTCAGTCCAGGCAGGCGTGATGGGTTATCGACTGACAGTATCAATCAGAATTGAGAAGTCAGCTTCTGAATAGGACTGTGCTCTCCCTGAAGAAACAATTTCAAAGATTGGGGCTGCAGCTAAATCTGTTTCTCCAGGTGGGCAGGCACCCAGATTCTGTTCGCAGCATACAGTGCCTATAACCAGTGTTCCCTCTAAGCTGTGTTAGTGTGAGCTAGCTCACAGTTTTTTTAGCCTCTGGCTCACATGTTTTTGTCTTTGCTCAGGAAGGATGGCTCCAGAGCAAACCAATTTATGCAGTAGCCAAATCGCTCACTCACAACTTTTATGCCAGTAAAGCCAACAAAGCAGACTTTTTGCTCACAAGACTCCACAGCTTACAGGCAGCATTGCATAACCAAGTCTGGTTATTTATTTATTTACCCTTCTTGGAAAAGCAAGGTGTATTGGTTTAGAAAATTATAGTCCATCTTTCTCTTTTATGTATTACTCAGGGCAGCTTAAAGAAATACCAGAATCTTTTAAATGTCTGCAGTGTACCTAAAATAGCAGTTCAGCAGCATTTGGCCAGTCAGACTGGTCACAATTATTACCCATGCCCTGATCACGTCTAGATTGGGTGACTCCAGGGCCCTCTTTGTAGGATTCACTTAAGAAGACGGTTGTGTCCCTTTGGTTCGTTCTCAGTGCAGGTTTGCCGGCTGGCCCACGTGCCCAGGAGCAGACCGTGCTTCGTCTGGAAGGCTTTCCTTGGCTGCTGCTGCTGGGTCTTTTTCTTTGAAAGCCGGGGACAGTGACATCTTAATGCCCGCCTTCCCCCTGACTGTCACCCTCATGGTTGGAAGCCTTCTGTTTGGGCCTCCGTATTCTGAGGCGAGAGAGAGAGTCGCTGCGGATGGGCTTCCTTCTTTGTGTTGATGCTGGACGGGTGGAATTCCTCCCCTGCACCTGTTCTCCTGGCATCCACTCTTTCGAATTTCAGGCAGCCAGGGAAGATGTTTGGCTGTTAACAGGAATTATCTGGCAGTTTTATTACTGTCGCTTTTAACTGCTTGTCTGCTGCCAATCTGCAGCACTTTTATGGCTTGGTGGTGGTGTTGGTGGTGGTGGTTGTTGTTTGTAACAGATTTAACTGTGAGCTTTAAAAGTACAGCAAGAGTTGAGTCCAGCAGCACCTTAGCAATCGAGAGGATTTGGGGTGTGTGAGCTTTTGAGAGTCAGACACTCCCAAGCGCTTTGACTCTCGAAGGCTCCTACCCCACACATCTTATCTTGTGGGTCCCTCTCGGGTGCTCCTGGACTCCAGGCTAGCTCTGCTCCTGCAGACCCACACGGCTCCCGTCTTGAACTTGAAAAAATACATGACCTGTAGCCAGCCATCTTGAGAACTTCAGTTGTGAGATGGATTTTAAATATCTTAGCAAACCAAACAGAAACAAGATATTTCTGACTGACAAAATGATAACTGTAATAGAACCATTGATTCCTTGGGGGCTGGATGTTTGGCTGGTCAGCAAAGAGGGACGATTTCTTTAAACACGAGTCCAGGGTCCTCCAGATAGCTTGCCAGCAAGCCAGTGGCTGTGTCCAACACCTTCCTTCTCCATTCCTCACTCCTCCCTGTGTCGGGGCGTTGGTGGCTGATCTGTATGATACACCACTGCCCCTTTCTGAAGCTGTCGTTTTGAAAGTGTGGACGGTGCCACCTCGTCTAGTTAAGCATCCTGTGGTTTGCTTGTTTGTTTGTGTGCCCGCCTGTCGGACCCAGGGCCAGATATGAAGAAGCTGAGCGCACTCTGCCGGATCCTGAAGGACTCGTCTGTCTCAATCAGTCACACCATTCTAAGCTGTTACACTCCTGAGACTTTCTCGAATGAGTGCAGAAGAATTCTGGAGCAGCTTCAGGAGAGGAGCTTGTTCTCTACGGCACGGGACGTGGCAGAATTGGCTGGGCTGCCTGTGGACCATGTTGTTGTCCAAGAGGTACACCGGATCCGCTCAGTGACACTCAAGGATTTCCCTCCCCCCTTTATATTTTGGTGGTTGTGTTTCCCTGCAAACTGCAACAGAATCAGTGTGCTCGCATCCCGTCCCATCCCACCCCATACGTGTGTAGGTTGCCTAGCAAACGGGTCCCTTGAGACTCACTGCCCAGCTGTTGAAAGACAAGGCAATGGGGTTGGTCCTTCAGTTGGCACATGGCCAGTTAATCTGCATCCCCCCATTTCTGTGCTCTTCAGCTTTCCTGTGTTGATTTTCTTTGTTGCTTAGAAGCAACTGAGAATCGTCATCTCTTTAATCCTTTGCAGATGCTCCGGAATTTACATCTCCTGAAGCAGGTTGGCCACTGGCCTCAGAAGCGGACGAGGATTGAATTTTGGAAGAAATGCCACGAGACCTTTGTGGGGAATGCGGTTTCGAATCAAACGGCCTCTGGTTTCTTCTCCACTCAGGCGGATGCGGTGTCTGAGCACCCCCCGGACAACGAGAGAATGTCCAGTGTTCAGGAGAGGCGGCTTCTGCTCACGTTGGCTGGCCACTGGCTAGCCAGCAGCGACCCAGTTCCCCTTGAGGAGGTGGAGGAGACAGAGAGAGAAATCTGGCTTTGTCGCATTGCACAGCGGGCCTTGAGCCAGGGCTCCGAGGCAGCCAAGCATCAGTTCTCTCACCAGATTTCCATGAGTGGTGAACTTTCCTTTGATGCTTTGGCCAAAGAGTTCTCTTTTTCCAAGCTGCCTGCCCTGAGCTCCCCCAAGTACCTGCGCCTGGAGAGCTTGCCCTCCCAAGAAGACGCGTTGCGGGCCTCCCTTCCCGATGCTGATGTAGAATCGCTGAGTTTCTTGATCGGGGGCCTTCTCGACGAGGGGAGCGTGCACGAAGCCAGCCGGGTGTGCCAGTATTTTAACTTCTACAGTCGGGACGTGCTGCTAGTCTTGCACTGCAGAGCGCTGGCGGCTGGGGAAGTCCTGGGCAGCAGCTGTCACCCCGAGATTCAAGCTATCCTTTCAGCGAGAGAAAAGGAGGAAGAGGAGGAGGAGGCAGGGGACGGGGAGCTTCAGAACAGGCGACTGCAGCGCAGTAAGAAGTGGCCGTTGGATGTATCGGTTGGGTGGAGGTTTGGGCTATTCACACACCCCTCTCTTTCTAATTGGGGGGGTTGCTTTCGTGAGGGGCGGGGAGTGACGTTTGGTCCTGTTGTGCATCGCTGAGCATGTTAGCGGCCTCGTTTATTGCCATTCTCACTTCTGTAGAGTTTTCCATTACTGAGCTCCTATTTTAGATTTGCAGTTCATAATATTTTCTCGGGTGGCTGCTTTGTCCTTCAAATGCTTCTCGAACTGCTCAGCAGGCCCTTCATCTGGACAAAGAAGCGCGTCCCGCCCACCGCCAGCCCCTTTTGCCCTGTGGCTGTGGGCAGCTTGCTGTCTGGGGCCCGTTCTGTTGGGCCTGCTTGTCTCTCTCTCTCTCCTGAGTCTCACTTTTGGTTCCAGCCTCGAGCCTAGAGTCCTGGTCCTTTGTGGGGGTCCCCAGTTCGGGCGATAAGGTTGTAGGCAGCCTGCAGGCCCTGACAGCCGAGTGCCTGCACGGGCGGAACTACTGCCGGCAGGTCCTCTGCCTCTACGAACTGTCCAAGGTACATGCCCCTGTCTGGAGGAGCGGGGAGGGGATGGCGGAGGGAAGGCGTGCTGGGAGGGAGGACGTCGGGTTCTCCAAGCTCCTCCAGGCTCTTCCAGGCTGTAACGGAAGGCTGGCCTCTCCCTGCCCTCCTGCGGCTGATTCTGCAGGAACTGGCCTGCCCCTTCAGCGAGATCTCCGCCCGGGACGCCAAGAAGCTGCTGCGTGCCATCCTGTCGTCTCAGCAGCCGGGCCGGTGCAAAAAGGCGCAGGCGTTCATCACCACCCAGGGGCTGGAGCTGGAGACGGTGGCGGAGCTGGTGGCTGAGGAGGTCGTGCGGGAGCTGCTGGCCCCTACGCAAGGGGAAGGAGGTGAGTGGGGCCAGCTGTGGGGCGTGGAGGTGATGGCTTCCTGGGCAAGATGCAAGACTGTCTGGGCCTTTTTTGCCACTTTGTGGTGTTCTGATCTCATGTTCTGTATGTAGCATGGGTGGGTACACATAATTATTTTTTAATTCAGATTATTTATATTCTTATATTTTTCTGGGGTTTTCTCCATGAATTTTCATATTCAGGTTTTATTAGGATTTAGTAAAGGCCCATTGAATGGTAAGGTCTCTCCTTTGTAGGGTAGAGTGTCTTTCTAGCTGTTGCGGGCAGACAAGGAGCAACACAGACGTATCTGCTTGAAGTACAGAGTTCATGGCTTTAGGTCTTTGGGGTAAAACTTCACAGTGTCTGGGTAAAAAAGGGCCTTTGGTTTCATATCAGAAAACAACAACTTTTGTTTGGGTAAAAAGAATCTTTGATTATCTGTTATTAAGGTTAGATAAACATTTAAGATGTCATGTACTCACACCTTTTTCTGTAACTGAACAATGAACGCCTGACTTCTCAGATGATGCTCTGTCATTTTGTGACCAGTTACGATTTCTGCATGTTATCTTCTTACCTATGGCATCTTGGGCATAAAACTTCATGCACTTTCTGATATTGCTCAGAAAGCCGCCAGTTTTTGAGAGGCTGGTTTGGCCTGTTCTCCAGGTATTTTCTTGCAATAAAATACCAGAAGAACTTTCCTCTTCATTGAAACTTCAGGTTTTTTGGCTTAGGAATCTATTTGTACAACATGTATATGCACACACACACCCCGCGCCCCACAGCCATACCCAAGACCTGTTAATCACCACGACCGTTGCAAACATGGAAGTAAAACTAGAGCTGGTGCGGTCCAGAAGCGAAATAGCTTGTCTAAGGAGAGTCGGCATGGACACTGAGCAGAGAGTGTCTTCCCTTGGAATCAGCCTTGGGCCGTGTGTGGGGGGTGTCTGTGTGAGCGTGCCTGCCCCCTTCGGCCTGTTGCAGAGGGCGCTGCTGCATGCTGTTGGGGGTCTGTCT
This sequence comes from Lepidodactylus listeri, assembly GCA_029233225.1. Classification (NCBI taxonomy): domain Eukaryota; kingdom Metazoa; phylum Chordata; class Lepidosauria; order Squamata; family Gekkonidae; genus Lepidodactylus; species Lepidodactylus listeri. The sequence continues at coordinate 2,428,078 of JARCFY010000021.1, read as the reverse complement.
TCTTGTGCCAACAGGGCAAAACCCAACGCTGAATCCAGCAGAGGAGAGCCAGGCATTCTTGCAGCTGGCCAAACTATGCCAGGACTGCACTCTGGTGGGCATGAAGCTGCTGGATAAAATTTCTTCTGTGCCACACGGGGAGCTTGGCTGCAGTAAGTATGGATGCCAACCAGTGGTGAGCAGGAAGGCGATGCCTTATGGCTCGTGATGAATCAAAATACATCCCCTTTAAAGGGCCGAGTTGTGGTGTGATTATGGCCGCCGTGCTTCCTTGGACGCCAGTCCCATTCAGCCTGCGGTCCTTTATCTCTCCATGAGCGTGGTCAGAACCAGCCATGCAGGCGCACCCCCTTGGAAGAGAATCCATTTCCTGTTTCCTCTTTTTGCACCTTCCTCCGTTCAGGATGCTGCCCCCGGAATCATAGGGATGTGTTGCTGGGGAGCCAGAGATGACTTTGTGGCGGAGGGCTTGGCTCAGGGGCGTCCCAGCAGCCGTCTTTCCTCCCTAGAGCTCACTAGAGTAGATGAGCTGCCTTCTGAGGGTGGCCTCTTGCCTGGCTGGGAGTCCCTGGTGCTGTGACTGGGGGTTTCGGGGCAAGTGGTGGCTGGGGGTCCTGTGGGGGGGGGGGCCCTGAGGTCGCTTAGAGGCTCCAAGCGTCTTGCCTCCTGTGGCTGTCCCCCCCCCCCCAAGCTGTTTTGCAGGTGGGGGAAGTTGAGGCTGACTGTGAGCACCACACATTTTGTCACAAGGGAGGGACTTGTACCTTGAAGGTGCTGAGGGGGGAGGCGCTCTCCTTCCTGAGAGCCAGCTTGGTGTGGTGGTCACGAGTGCAGGCCCTAATCTGGGAGAACTGGGTTTGATCCCCCACTCCTTCACATGCAGCTGCTGGTTTGACCTTGGGTCAGTCACAAGATCTTTTGGAGCTGTTCCCTCAAGGGCAGGTCTCTCAGAGCTCTCTCAGCCCCACCTACCTCACTGGGGTGTCTGTTGTGGGGAGGGGAAGGGAAAGGAGATTGTGGGCCGCTCTGAGACTCCCTTGGGTACTGACGGGCGGGGCATAAATCCAATCTCCTCTTCTTCTTCTCCTCCTCCTCCTTCCTTAGCTGCAGAGCTGCTGATCCTAGCCCACCGCTGCTTCAGCTTGACCTGCCACATGGAAGGGATTACTCGTGTCCTTCAAGCTGCCCGGCTGCTCACAGACGAACATTTGGCACCCAATGAAAAGTATGGACTCATGGTATGTAGGTGCTCCGACCCCTCCGTCCTCTAGAAAGCTTTGCAGTGGAGACAACTGCTGGGGCAGTGAGGGGGTGGGTAGGTGGTGGCAGCTTCTTGTTGTCTTCTGCAAGGAGCAGGGAAGGCGGTGGCGGAGTGGTGCAAAAAGCCCTGGGTCCAGCCCTGGGTCCTGAGTGGCTCTGGTGTGTTTTGCACTGATTACGTGCAGCATCTTCTGTTGGGGAAGCAGCACCACCCACTCAGATGCGTGCTGCATGAATTAGCAAATGAGTGGAGCAGAGTGCCTTGCTTTCCCCCTGGTCTGGCGATACAGCTGCCTTTACTTCCGCGGGCTGTCTGCCAGTTGTGGAAGCTGGTCCCCAGCCATGCCGTCCCCAGCCATGCCCTGCCCTTCGTGAAACCTGTCCCTGGTTAACCGCACTCCCCAGGCAGTGACTCTTCCCCCACACCGTGGAGTGTGGAGCTCGTCCCCCCCTCTGCCCAGCTGCCCAGTGTTCTGGCCCACCCCAAAGCACTTGACACGGTCACTTCAAGCGGTCTTTCCTCCTGAACTGGTGCTCAGTTTCTTCCCTCTTCCAAGGTTCGCCTCCTGACTGGAATAGGCAGATACAATGAGATGACCTACATCTTTGACCTGCTGCACGAAAAACATTACTTTGAGGTGCTGATGAGGAAGAAGTTGGATCCGGTGGGTAGTGAGAACGCAGCCCACCCATTCCCAGGACATGGTGCATGTTGAGCAAGAGGGCTGGGTTCCAGATGAATATGGGAAAGGTCTGAGCTTTCAGCAGGATGCTGGTGGAACTCCATCAGATGATCACAGGTGCTCCCAGGGAGGTGGAGTTTCAGATGCTGTTAGTTCTGATGGCTCCTGGGAAGGTTTATGCTGGCTGGTCACCGTTTCAGGCAACTAAAATTCTGTCCGAATGCCTCCTCTCTGCCCATCTCCATTGCGAACCCCAGAACCTCCTCAGCTCATCTCCCCTTCCCACCCATCCCCTGTCAGTGATCTGCATTCTGGGGCTTGGAGGCCACGTGTGGCTCTTCTGAGCATTGTTCCCCAGCACAGCACTCTGGTGGTGAGGTGACTTCCTCAGCTCCCCACGCTCCCTGCCACACCTTCCCACAGCAGTCACCGAGTTGATTTCAGCTCTGGCGGCGGCGAAGGGGGGGGGTGTTGCGATGCTGCTGTTAGAGAGGAACCCTGGGGAGGGGGACTAGAAGAGGAGGCGGAGGAGGAGGAGCCCTTCACTCAGAGTGGTTTACAAACTCCTTTCCCTTCCCCTCCCCACAGCAGACATCCTGTGAAGTAGGTGGGGCTGAGAGAGCTCTTTCGAGGACTGCTCTCGAGAGAACAGCTCTGAGAGAATTTGTAACTGACCCAAGGTCATCCAGCAGCTGCTTGTGAAGGAGGAGTGGGGAATCAAACCAAGTTCTCCCAGATTAGAGTCCACGCACTTAACCACTGCACCAGTCTGAGGTAATGGAAAGGTGCAGCTGGACTAGACTCGAATCCGGGGGAAGTCATTCCTCCTGCCTCCCTCCTCTCCTTCTCCCAGAGTGATTCACCAAAAAGTCCAGTTTATTGTCTCTTCTGTGGCGGGCAAGACGAAGAGCGTCACAAGTTGCGGGTTGTCCCCAGCAAGGGACTGCCAAGCTGGGCTTCAGGAGAGTGGCGCCTTCCCATCCTGGAGGGAGGGGGCGCTGATGGGGGGGCCTTTTCCATCAGAGAGAGAGAGCAAAAGGGGGGCTCCATTTGGCGCTCCTCCTCCTCCTCAAACTCCAGAATCTCAGCCTCTTGGAGGAGGGTCGGCTTGCCTCTGGGGAGATTTCCCTCAAGCCCCTCACAAGCCCCTCGCCCACCATCCCCCCCTCAGGTGATGTGGGATCCCTGCCCTGTTCCTGGCTGGCTCCCCGTCGGCCCCTCTGAGCCCCATGTGTGCCTCTCCCATGGAGATCTGGGTCCTTTCCCTTCACCAGACAAAGCGTCTAACTACGCAGCTCTTCTCCGGGTAGTTTTTGCCCCATGTCTCTCGGTGGCTTCCCCAGTCCCGTGAGAGACTTTCCCTCCAGTTATAACTCCCCTGCCAGACGCTCCACAGCTTCTCATTGGCTGCTGCTGAATATTTTGCACACGCTCCCTGTAGGCAGGCATTGGCTGGGATGCCTGGAGGACGGGACTAGAGGCCGTGTGTCAGGGACGTGGGGGCTCGTGGTTGCAGCTGGCTCCCACCTTGAAAGAGCTGCCACCGGGGAGAAAGAGGCAAGGTGCCAGCCTCCCGGCACTGTAGGCCTCACAGCAGGGATGGAAGTAGATGTGGGTCTCTGTGAGCCATGGAGTGAGTAGCCCTGCGCTTCATGGGAACCCTCTGAAAGCACTGAGGGAACATTTGGTTCCTGTCCTGCGGAGTGCTTTTCCTGCTTCTTTGGAAGAGGATGCCCTGAGCGGTCGCCTGCGTGAGCCCCCCGCCCCCTGAGTTGGCCAAGCTTTGCCAGTCCTGTTCCAATAGGGACACTCTCTGTATTTCCCTGCCTGACGCCCGCAGCTTGATGTAGTCATTAAGAGCGGCGGACTCTAATCTGGAGAACTGGGCTTGATTTCCCACTCCTCCTCCCCCACATGCAGCCAGCAGGGTGACCTTAGGCCTGTCACAGTTGTCTCAGAGCTGTTCTCTCGAGAGCAGTCCACAGAAGAGCTCTCTCAGCCTCACCTACCTCACAGGCGATTGTAAGTCACTCCAAGACTCCTTAAGGTGGAGAAGAGTGAGGCGTAAAAACCGACTCTTCTTCACCTTGGCTCTCTCGGCAGAGCGGGACCCTCAAGACGGCCTTGCTGGACTACATCAAGCGGTGTCGCCCGGGGGACAGCGAGAAGCACAACATGATCGCGCTCTGCTTCAGCATGTGCCGGGAGATCGGGGAGAACCACGAGGCAGCGGCCAACGTGCAGCTGAAGCTCATCGAGTCCCAGCCGTGGGGTGAGAGCGTTCCCTGCGCTGGGGCGGGATACGGGCAGGGAGCCATGAACTGCGGGCGGCTGGAAGGAGGGGGCCTGCAGCGACGGGCGGCAGGAGAGCTTGCCGGCGTTTGGGTCTGTGGTTGCCCCACCTCTGTGGAGGAAGCCTGGGCCTTCTGGCCCCCGAAGCGGGCTGCATCCTTGCCCCAGGTGACCAGTCCCGCCGTCCTTTTCAGAGGAGTGCCTGCAGGACATCTCGAGCCTCAAGAAGCGTCTGATGAAAGCGCTGACCCTCTTCCTCGATGCCGCTGAGAGCTACTCCAAGGTAAGCGGGCGGGGTTGTCGGGGGCCCAGCTGGGGCAGCTATGTCCCTTGCGGCTTCTGGAGTCCCTTGGTCCACCCTGTATGTGAAAGGGATTAGGGTCTGCCTTTTCCTCTCCCCCTCGGTTATGCTCAGCAAGGGCAGAGGCTTCAGTTTTTGTCTTCCTGCACTGAGCAGACAGAGAAGGGGTCTGAGCGTAGCAGGTGCCCCTGACGGTTGCCAGTCTGACTGCCAGCCAAGGAAAAAAGCCTTCCTTGTCCTCCGGGTGGCCTCGAGGGCAGGGGGAGGGGCTGTCCTCCATCACAGGTGTCCCTTTTGGGGAGGCCAGGCAAGGACAGCCGCCAAAGCTAGCTGGTTACATCACCTTTGCCCACCTGAAAAGGGGTAGGATCCATGGATCAAATTAGTCTCCTGGCAGAAAAATAAGGAAGACCTGAAGCAAGGTGTCCCCCCTCTTTGTGGTTTTATGATAAAAGATTGTAGCCTGTTCAGGAACAGGCAGGTATTGGGAAAAAAACAGAGCAGCGTCTCAAGGGGGGGGGGGGGCGTATCGCAGGCTCGCTCCCTCCCCCTCAGCTCTGCCTTTCTCCCCTTTTAAGCTAAAAGTCTGGGGGAAATTCTCCATGAATCTTTTCACAGCAACAGAGTGATAGCATTTTCACTCTGCCTTGTTTAAAGCAGCGTCAGCAGGCAGGGCTAGTCCTCCTGGGAGGAATGGCTCTGCCTCCAGGGCTCCACATTACCTGCTCCTGAGGAATTCCAGCCGTGGAGTGGCTGAATCAGGCCTCCGTGCTCTCACTGGAGACTTTGGAGGTGGCTGTGGGAAGGTGGGCATTGTGGTGGTCACTGTAGGCCCCCCCCGGGGGCTCCCTCCCTCCTTGCGTGTCCGACTCCCTCCTCCGTTCCCTTCCCTTCCCAGGACTTCTGTGTGCGCCAGTCCCTGCGCTGCAGCCGGCTGACCAAGCTCATCACCCTGCAGCTCCACTTCCTCCACACTGGCCACCACGCCAAGCTGATCAACCTCTGCCAGCAGGACCTGCTTGAGGGCATCGTGAACCTGCCCAGGTTCTACCAGGTAGGGAGGGGACGTCAGAGCCCTGCTGAGGGTCAGACCGGGAGCCATCCAGCCCAGCACCCTGAACCCCTCTGTGGCTAACTGGGCACCCTGAGGAAGCTCCCCAGGAGGCCCAGGCAGCTCCTCAGCCCCCCCCCCGCCCCCCGCTTGCTTCTCCCAGGCAACCACATCATGGTGAGCAGCTGGGGCAGAGAGAATCCTTTTCTGTGGGTCTCTCTCATTCCTTTGGACAGCATCCCCATCTCCGTGTCCTCGCGTGAGGAAATGCTCCCTTTTCCCTTTCCTCCAGTCTACCCCTAATCAGTTTTGTTAGTCTTAAGTTAAGTTCTCTCCATGCTGCCTGTATAAATGCGTCCACCCCCATCCTGTCCATTTTTTTCTAAACAGAAAAGCCTCAAATGCCTTCCCTCATAGGGAGAGGGCTTCGAAGCCAATACTTTCCTGTGCTCTTTCCTTTACTTATCCATCCCACTTTTTGAACCATGAAGGCCTCAAAGAGAATTATGTTTGTAAGATGATCCTATTAGTAATAAGATGGTTTTAGGTTCCAAGTCTTTTACTGGTTGGGGTGAATGTATGTGAGCTTTAGAGGTTTTCAGATTTGTCTTCTATCTGAAACTTTTGCTTACTGAGTTACTATGTAGGGAATTTCTGTCCTCCTCCTCCACCCTTTGGTCAGCATGGCTTCAGGTCTCCAGCCGCTTGTGTGATATCCAATTTTTATTTCCTCTATATGCACTTCCAATATAAGCAGCCATAAGATTTCTGAAGAAAATAAATATTCTGTCCCCAGTTCAGGGGATAACATTTACCTGTAATATTTACTTTACAGGTAAATGTCTTGCTTTTTGCCCAGCTGTGGCAATACTTTTAAACTCCAGGTTGTTTCCAGTTAACTTTGTCGAATTTTCCAGGTGATAGCATTGGGAAGGTCGAAATGAAAGCCTCTCTCCCTAAGTGTTATCAAACCACAGAGGGCCCTGTCTCTGTTTCCCCAAACCACCAGAAATGGAAATTCATAGTAAAATGGCATTTTTGCCCCCTTTCCCAGGGTGCTAACCTGTCTGGCCCCCGTCTCTTCCCTGTCCAAAATCTCTCTCTCTCTCTCTCTCTTTAGGCTGCAATCATGGCTGATGCCTACGACTACATCCCGGACTGGTCAGAGGTCCTGTACCAGCAAGTGATTGTCAAAGGTGACTTCAGCTACCTGGAGGAGTACAAGCAGCGAGGCCTGCTCAAGGCGAGCACCTTTGAGGACATTGCTCGGAAGTGAGTCCTCTTTGCGGCCTCAAATGCTGTGGAGGCCTTTCCTTCGAAGCATGCTTTCTGTACAGTTAGGATGCTGGGCTGCATAGCTGCCAGGAAGGAGCCTGTCTTCTCTTGGCATCTGGGCCCATCTCCAGTTTGAAAAACAAACACTTGCCTCACAGTCCGTAGAGGGTTCTCAGGCGGTTTACTTCGTTTAAACCGTAGCTAAGCGTCAATAAAACATACATTGAAACTGTAGCAGTAGAAAAGAGCAAGAGTCCAGTAGCACCCTAAAGACTGAACAAAATTGGTGGCAGGACAGGAGCTTCCGTGAGTCCCTGGCTCCCTTCTTCACATCTAGACTGTGACACAGTGCCAGTCCCCAGGGCCAGCCTTGCCACTTGAAGCCCAGGACTGAGCTGTTGGGGGGGGGGGGGCCCTAGCGGCTGCCCTGTCATGAACGTGCCCTTCTGTTACAGGCTGAAGCAGCACCCCAGCAGTGCGGCTCCTCTGAAGAACCTGAAGCGGCTGCTGACTTACTGTGAGGACATCTATGTGTATTACAAGCTGGCTTATGACCACCAGTTGTACGACGTGGTGACGATGCTCCTGCAGGACCCCCAGACAGGCTCCTGCTTGAACGACCTTTTGGCAAACTAGGCCAGACGTCGGAGGGACAGCTGGAGCCAGCTCTGAGCAGGAGGGCAGCCCTTGTTTCAGGATCTGGAACAGGAAGTGCCACCTGCCCGCCTCTTTCTTTTTCCCCTTTGACAGTGAGAAACAGTGGTGGTAATTTGTCAACTTCAGGTAATCTGTCAGCTAGTGTTGACTGCTGCACTCAGCACAGACCTTTCAGAAGTGTTTGTTGTGGGCAACAGGCGGTCCTGTCTCCAGGACCTCTTGCCGGGGGGGGGGGGGGGGGGGTGCTGCTTGCGCTTCCCTGAGAAGCTGCCTCTGAGTGACCCCTCGGCAAGAGAAGCCTGGAGTGGGGAGACTTTGGCTGCTGGGTTTCAACCCCGGGGGGGGGGGGGCACAGGACACTTTCTTCCTCTTGAAGAACAGCTGGTCTGTGGGATTCAGTTGAAAGGGGACACTTTATATAAAAATGTGCTTTGTAAATATCTAACCTTCAGTATATTAAAGAGACTATCCCTTTACCATATTTTGTTTTTAGCTGCCAAATTTCATTTCTTTAAAAAGTTGCAGGTGAGTCTTGCTGGAACAACAGGGGTCTCTTCCAAGAACAGAGCTACCTGTTACCCGCCTGTACTTCACTCATTTATCAACATCTCGTATTCATTTCTGTAAAAGCTAAAAAAGCCCTCCAGCTCTTAAAAGTTCTTGGGGAACAACTTTTTGGAAGAGCTTTGGCTCACTGCTGGGTTGTGCGTGTCACCTGGTACAAGCGATTATGTTTGTCCGTATCTGTGTAAACGTCCACCCACAAAGATCCCAACAAGATGGGCAACTCAGGAAGTGGCTGGCCCTGTTCAGATGTGATGATAAAACCAGTTTTCTTAAGCTGTGGCTTGGTGCACCAGCAGCCTCTCTGGTCTCCAGGCAGAGTCATTCCTAACAGCTGCTAGCAAAGCATGGGGTGGGGGGAGGCACTTGCTCTTGGGCTGGCTGCACCCTCTGTGCCAGTGATGCACCACCTTCCCGTCTCACTTCCAAACCCTCTTTTCTGTTAATGCACATTTCCTGATCTTTCTTCCCTCTCTGAACAACATTTTAAAGTTTTCACTCACATGCTCTTGGGCTACAAAGTGGTTTGGAGATCTCCTCTTATGCTGGCTGCAAGCATGGCCCTAGCCATAAGGACTGTCGAATCTCCTCCCACTAGCAATGGGAGCAGAATGAGCTTTCTTTCTGTTTAGCTTCCACTAGAATACAAGTTGCATATGGGGGCCCAAACAAAAAACACCCATTCCTGCTGCCTTGTTTTGTATATGGTGCCAGTCTGCCCTACTGACACCACCCAAGAGCCTCACAGCCCTGGCAGCGCTTTTAAGGTTTGAGGCTCCAAATGCAGCACTCTGCCAGCTCCAGCACCCTTCCATGCTATACAAATCACAACACCAAGGATTCTACCATCATATGGATGTTGGGCAATGCTCGCACACACATTCACTGTGCTTAAAAAAAGGCACAGTTGGGGTTGCCCAGTGTTGGGGTTAACTCTAAATCCATGGGGAGAGCATAGCCACTGTGGGGACGGCAGGACCCAGGCCTGGAGGGGGGGCGGAAGAGGGGACCCCCCCCACTATGAAAGCACACAGCTTCCCCTCCCCCCACCATTCTCACCACTCAGGGTGCAATCTCAAATCCTCACTGGGTAAAACAGGATTATCCCACCCAGTTTTATGTGGGAAGAGCCCCCAATGATTTTACAGTCTGATGCCACCAACTCAGACTGAGACCCTGGCCCACATGGCACTGACAAGGCGTTCCCCTCCCTCACATTGGACCTGCTCTTCTGCCATCAGTGGGAGCTGCCACATGCAGTGGAGGTGCACAGAACCCCACAGCCCCACTGCTCTCCAACTGAAGAAGAAGAGATTAGATTTATACCCCGCCCTTCACTCACTTGGAGTCTCAGAGCGGCTTACAAACTCCTTTCCCTTCCCCTCCCCACAACAGACACCCTGTGAGGTAGGTGGGGCTGAGAGAGCTTTTTCCCAAGCTGTCCTTGAGAGAACAGCTGGTACAGAGCTATGGCTTGCCCAAGGTCATCCAGCCAGGTGCAAGTGGAGGAGAGGGGAATCAAACCCGGTTCTCCCAGATTAGAGTCCGCGCACTGCTGAACAGTGTTCCCTCTAAGCTGAGTTAGTGTGAGTTATCCTCCAGCTCACACATACGTGTCTTAGTTCAGGAAGGATGGCTCTAGAGCAAACATATATGCAGTAGCCAAATTGCTTGCTCACAACTTTAATGCCAGTGGCTCACAAAGTAGAATTGTTGCTCACAAGACTCCACAGCTGAGAGGGAGCATTGCCGCCAAACAACATTTCTCTAAGGGTGGATTTTAATGCAGCAGTGCAACCCACTTCAAGATGGCCTTGGCAACATCCGGCGCTGGGCTGAAGAGCCTCCCACTCCAGCAGCAGATCCTGTCCCTGCTGCAAACAGAGGCGGACAAAGCTCTCAGCCCTCACAATAGTGATTTTATTAAATTAGTTACTTTTTATAAAACACTGCAGATGTCATAATTGTTAACATAACAATTTGCCCAACTGTTGTAACTGTTGCAGTTTGATAAGCAGGGTTTCTGTAAATGGGAGAAGACGGCGCTCAACCATGGCCACCAAGACCAGGTGGCAAAGAATCCCCAACAAGTCGAAGCTGTATTAACACTCAAACCTGCTTCGACTGGAAAGACACACTTTTTTCCCCAGTACAACAGATCTGACCTAAACCAGTGTTAGTCGCTGCTGTCAAGCTCTGGAGGGAGAAGAATTTCACAGCTGTGTTGCCAAGAGCAGAATCCTCCCCCCCCCCCCCCCCCCGGGCAGTCATTTGCCAGCCTCCCGCAAACATCTCAAGCTCTACGTGTACACAGAGAAAGCCATTCTTAACACTAATGCTGCACACACCCCACATGCCTGCTGCAAACTGCACCTGTTATCGGGGCGGAGAATCAGCTGGAGGTTATTACTATGTGGTGCCAGGAACCTAATTTGGGCCTTGCATTTCCAATTGGGCGCTGCTCCTGCTGCTATGAAGTCAAATATTCTTTAAAGTTCTGTCCTGTCCTATGATCAAGCAAAGCAAACTGAGCCTCAATTTTATTCCCTTGACGTCAAGATGGGGCCTCCAGTGCTTTTGCAGCCGGGCGTCAAAAGGCTGCCAGCACAAAAATACCGCTGCACTTTGATTGTAGCATTTGGCAGAATTTAAAGGAAAGAAGTTGTGCTACACATTTAGGAGATTCTGGGCAACAGAAAGACAACAGAAAAGAGGAGAAAGGTCACATGAAGTCTTCAAAGTCTTGGGCGTAACCCCCGTCATAGCCTCCGTAATCCGCAAGGTCGTCTTTCATGGTTGCCTTCAAGCCCCCGCCGGGCACCACCCCTTTCTTCTTCTTCCTGGCCTTGTTTTGCTAGAGAAGGAGACCAGAGAGGCCAGCTTTATTTGGGGCAGAGAGCAAGGAGTGTATGTCAAGACAGCGCCCCCTCTGCCTATACAGCAGAAACAGTCATAAATATAAAGTGAAAAAGAAAGCTGCTCAAAGAAGCGGAACAATTGTGGACTAGCTTGCGCACAATCAGTGTTATCTCTCAGGCCACTGAAATAAAATTAACATCTTCGTTAGGTTGCTTAGTGAACTGTAAGTCCAACAAAAAAAATCTGGCAATTAAAGAAAGGGTGCTAAGTGTACACATAATCAGAGCAAGGGGGGAGGGACAGGAAAATGCCAAAACATTAACTGAAAGGCAACATGCAAAAGACGACAGAGCCGTGGCTGCAGAGGCTCAGATGAAGCAAGCGAGGCCAAGACTCACCTTCTCCTGTTTCTGCTTCTCACTGCATAGAACTGTCAAGGAATTTGTGATCTTTTTCAAGTCATCAACTTCCACTAAATGGGAAATAAAAGTGGGGTGGGGGCTGTCATTTACAGGCCTTTCTGAGCACAGCTGGACAACATAGTCCCCCAAAGCCTTTACTCCATTTTTCCCCAACAGAAAATTTAGATTCGGGGGGGGGGGGGGGGGCGGTGTTAAACATTGTTGTGAAATATTCTTTCTTTAGGAAGAGTGAAATTCTTTGCTTGCCTTCCTCTGGAAACTTTGGTCTACTTTAGAGATGCTGGAAGCTGATACTCTGAATCCGCTTCCTGTTCTCTTGACCTGCCCCTGTGCTCAGCCTCTTGCTACAGGGAAATAATGAGCAACTTGCTGAGAGAGTTGACAGTGGCTGGAGGATAAAATAGAGAGGAGGCAGGTGGGGGACAGAAATGACCAAAGGTCTGTTTCTGCAGGTCATAAAGCCTAGATTGGTTGAGACAAGTGTAGAATGTAGTCAGCCCCCCCCTCCCCCCCCCGCCGGGTGGCTGTATCTGCACTCTGAACAAAACAGAGAAATGTAAACACCCCAAATATTTCAGTTTTATGCACCTGGAACATTTTATAATCTTACCACAGCGAAACAAAGCTTTGGCAAACAGTAAATACTGCATCCACGCGCCCCCCCCCCCCCATATTTTTTTCTAGAAAACTAAACAATCCCCCCCCCCCGGTGTGGCAAGGGTTATAAGTATCCAGAAAAGACCATCGCATGAGTGACAGAAAAGCTGCCCAGTTTCCCTTGCTCTATCTCCATGTTATCCCCCAAAATGTTTATAAACAGAATCAACATAGAAGGGAACTTACATGAAATACAAATGTCTCGAACTAAGGTTTCCAAAAAGCCAGCATAATATAGGGATTTCTCATACTGTGTTATTTTTTCTTTTAAAAGTTTGCCAAATTCCGTAAAGTCATCTTTTGAAGATGGATTCATAGCATCTATTCCAAACGTGTTGTTTCCGCCTGCAGAGGAAAGGCCAGGCATGAGGGAGAGCGAGGAGCCGACGACAGAGTTGCAAAATTCGGATGCCTCACTTTGGGGATCCGTGGTCTTCTGGATGCAGGCAATTCACTGACTACCATTCTTGTTCTTTCAAAGATTATTATGTGCCCTGCCACCCTGAAATCTGGCAGGCTGACACACACACACACACCCTCCCTCCCACCCTCCCGTCTCACCACCACAGGGAGATCTGCTTGCGTCTCAGTTGCCTTTGAACTCACCAAAAATTTCTTTTGCTACTTCAAGGTCAGCCTCTTCTTGTAATTTCTGTAGCCGGAGTTTACATGCTAGCAGCTCTTCTGGCGTAAGTTCCTTAGGCTCTTCTGATACCTCTAACTAAAAAAACATAGAACCAAATTCAATGCCATGCAGAATCTCTTAGGCAGTGGATTCAATGCTATTTACTACAACTAAGTTGGAAGAGAAAATGCAAGCATCGGCTCTATACAGTGGACACTTGCATCTCTTACCCTCAATTTCTTACATGTTTGTCTAAGTCTCTCCACCAACAAGGCGAGAAGCATACAGAAGTCTTACAAATGGAAACTACATCAAACTTCCTTAACTGTTGTTGTATAGGAGAGTCTCAAGATCACCTACCACAGAGGGATCGTGCACAGTTGAGAAGCTACAGAATGCCCTCCTCTGCCCCTAACCTTACTCAACAGTCTCCAGGCAGACACAAGAGACCAGCTTGGGGCAGCCACACTTCCAGCTGCCATTCAAATCTGGAGCAACTGAAGACACTGCAGGCTGCCCCATGGCACAAGCCCAGCCAATCTGGACAAAGGATGCTGTAAGGCTGCCCAGCCAATCTCTGGAGAACTCTTCCCTGACCTCTGACACCCGCCTCTCTGTAACGGCCATCTTTGGAAGAGCGGTTTCTGCTTTAGACGCCTGGTTTCCTTCAGGCAGCAGGGCACCGAAGCAGCTCACCGATCTCCACTAGAAGAAGCCTTACCCTTTTTTTAATCTCCTCTTGCTTTTTCTTCTGCTGATTTTCCCTCTCTTTTATTTTTTCTGCTATTTTCTTCTTTTCTGAAACTTTGGGCTCTGCGAACAGGGCACAACATCATTGTTGTTTAAAACACTGAGAATTTCAGGAAAAAGAAGCGCTATTAAGCCAGGCACAAGCTGCAGGTGTCCCGCCCGGACTTCCATCCATGCAAACAGGGTGGCATCAGGACTCCCCAAAATTCCCAAGCATCAAGCCCATAACTAGGACTTCCTGCATGCACCTTAGTTGCCTCTGCTGCTTACCTGGTTTTACTTCCGCCTCCTTTTCTTCTTCCTCCTCTTCATCATCCCAGTTATCCTAGAGAGGGAACAACACCACCACAAGTGGCACCCATTGTCAGTATCTGAATGCCACCTGTGTCTGTTAGTCAGTTCAACAGCAGGACTGTGGCAACCCTCACGCTCAGGACCCTCGCTCCACCCCTCCCAACTGAAGGAATGTCATACAGTTGGTCTGAGAAATCTAGGGCACAAAAGAGAATTGGAACCAATGCTCTCTCTAAGCTGTGGAGTCTTGTGAGCAAAAATTCCACTTTGTGAGCTACTGGCATTAAAGTTGTGGGCGAGTGAATTGGCTGCTGCATAAATTAGTTGGCTCTGGAGCCATCCTTCATGTGTGAGATGGAGGCTCAAAAACTGAGCAAGTTCACACTAACTCAGCTTAGAGGGAACACTGATTGGAACCCTGACAGGATGTTGTTCTGAGAAAGAGCCACTGGCCAGGATGCTGAAGCCAGCTCTAGGCGAGTCCTACTCCAGTAGGAAAGAGCTTCTATTAGAGACAACCTCTCCCAGAAGCATAACATGACTGCATCTGTGCGCATTACCAGGTCAGGAGCAGGCTCTGCAGATCACGTTCTGGGAAACTGGCAATAATGCAGATTTAATTACTGCCTCCAAAAGCTTCAGCCCCTGGCATAAATGACAAAACTGCCCATCCCAAGAATGTTGTGACGTTCCGCCTGCAGAAGCACCAGCACTTCTGACTTCCTTCAACACTTCCAGCTCTTCTGCCCAAATGCCACCCCCAACAGCCAGCCGGCTGCTGACAAAAAGAAAAGAACCAACTTTGACACACAGGTTTTTTTTACCCTACGGGCTTCTCTTCTAGACCGGGTTACTTTTATGCGAGCTGCACCTAGTGCCAGAGAGGCCAGATGGTCCCCCCCAACTGGAGACACAAAGTTCTAGCGCAAAGGTCATGATGTGATCTAATTCAGTGGTTCCAGGCCCACCATCAGGTCCTGCAGCCAGGGAGGAAAAGATGGACAAGCCCAGAGAAGGGACCAATGGAGTTTGTGGCCTTAAAAAGACTTCTGCCACCGCCACCACCTGCCAAGCCGATTTCCAGTAGCCCAAACCCAAGCAGGACCACTAAGCATGTGGTTGCCAAACTCCAGGTGGTGGCTGGAGGTCTAGGATTCCAGCTGATCTACAAATGACAGATCAGTTCCTCAGGAGAAAAGGGCTACTCTGGAGGAAAGATTCCATGGCCCTTCACCCAACTGAGGCCCTCCCGTCCCCAACCCCCAAAGTCTCCTGGTGTTGCCCAAGCTAGAGCTGGCAACCCTAACTAAGCCCGTGCTGCTGTTGCTGCCGCCTGGGGCTGACCGCCAATCCCCCTCCTCCTCCCCCCAGGCGGAGGTTCTCTGTGGGACAGGCTGGGGTGGGGCTCAGCTGGGCAGGCTGGAAGGAAGCGGCAGAGAAACCTGCCAGACAGGGAGGAGGCTTGGAATTTAAGAACTGGATAAACATCTGGAGCAGAGGTCCATCAGTGGCTATGAGCCACAAGGTACAACTAGGAGCTCTCGGCCCGGGGCAGGTGAGGCTCTGTGTTCTTGGTGCTTGACGGGGGGGGGGGGGCGAAGGGTGGGAGGTCTTCTGGTGTCCTGGCCCCACTGCTGGGCCTCCTGGGGGCACCTGGGGTGGTGTTGTTTTTTGGCCCCTGTGTGACCCAGGGGAGGGTTGGAGTGGAGGGGCCCCTGGCCCGGCCCGGCCCTGGCCTCCCTCTCGCGTTCCCACCCTCTACGAAGGGGCCCCGGTCCTGGGGGCCCCTTTCTGCCAGCGGCGCGGGGAGGGGGGGAGGCGCCCCGCGGGGGCTGGCGGGCAAGGCTCCCCCCACCCCGGGCGGCTCTCCCACCCGCAGCCCAGCCCGCGCGGCCGCACGCCACAGCTGTCCCCGGCCCGACGCGGCAGGAGGAGGCGGAGGCGGAGGCGGCCCCACCCACCCACCCACCCACCTTGACGTCGTCGTCCTCGTCCTCGCCGGCCCAGCGGTCCGCAGCCAGGGCGCCGGAGGTGGGCAGCGGGCGGGGGGGCCCGGCCAGGGGCGGCGCCGCCTCTTCCCCGGAGTGGTCCGCGTCTGCCGGGGGGGGGGGGGAGAGAGGAGAGAGAGAGCCGCGTGAGGAGGGGGCGGGGAGGGGGCATCGGGGGCCGGAGGGGGGGAGAGGGAGGGAGGGGGTCCCGCCAGACCTACCCCAGGAGTCCGCCTCGGCCGCCATCGCGCTCCGTCGCCCAGAACGAGGCCGCGCACGGCATGCCGGGATAAGCGGCGGCGGAGGCGCCGGAAGCGGAAGTAGGCGGGCCCCGCGCGCCCCCTAGCGGCGCTTCCGGGGTCGTCCGCTCGGGGGTGGATGGGCGGGGCAAGCGCGGCGGCGGCCGGCCAATCGTGCGCGGGGCAGCCGAGGGAGGGGGGGGAGGGAGGGAAGGCCCGCCTGGGCGCAGGCGCGGTGGAGTCCTGGCAGGGCGGAGCTCCGCGCGGGGCGGGGTCCCTTCCGAGGCTTCCGGGGAAGCGAGGCGGCGAACGGGGGGGCCCGGCCCGAAGAAGCCCCGCGGGACCCCCCCCCCTCTCCGGCGACCACGCCCTTCACCCGGGCGGGAGAGGGGGAGACCCTTCCCGGCCCCTCCGGATTCCCGGGGCGGCGCCGCCGTCCTTGGGGTGGAGCAGGCAGCCTTCCCCCTCGAGCCGCCCGGGCGCCCTCTAGGCGGCGGAGTCCCGCGGAGCAGAAGTTCCCCCTGGGGAGCGAGCCACGAGGCGTCACCCGGGGCCTTGGCGTTGGCAGGCAGGCACGCACGCGCACAACAGAGCGTCATCCTGGGAAGAAGAGGAGGAGGAGGAGAGACTGGATTCGCACCCCGCCCTCCACTTCCCGGAGGAGTCTCAGGGCGGCCGACAAACTCCTCCCCCTCCCCGCAACAGACACCCTGGGAGGTGGGCGGGGGGGTGAGAGAGCTCTCGCGAGAACTGCTACTGAGAGAACTTGCGACTGACCCAAGGTCGCCCCCGCGGCTGCAAGTGGAGGAGGGGGGAATCCAACCCGGTTCTCCCAGATTAGAGTCCGTGCTCTTAACTACTACACCAAACTGGCTCTTGTCTGCACACAGGTGTTTATACCCAGAACTAAACTTTGTTGGTCTTCAGAGGTGCTACTGACTGGACTCAAACTTGGTTCTGTTGCCTCAAACCCAACACTGCAACCCACCTGACTCAATGAAGAAACTGAAGTTGTTCAGGATTGTCTGTTCAACCAAAAGGCAGGCTGCACCCAAGAAATCAGGAGACTGAAACTGGGAACAGCAGCCGTGAAGGAGTTAGAAAAGATCCCTCAGTGGAAGGATGTGTTGCCAGCAACCAAGATCCAAGATAATTCGTGCCGTGGTACTCTCCCATTACCATGGACGGGTGTGAAAGTTGGACAAGGAAGAAGGCAGACAGGAAGAAAACAGAATCATTCAAAATTTGCCGTTCAAGGAGAGTTTTATGGATACCACCAAAAAGACACATCAGGGGGTTCTAGATCAAGTCAAGCCTGGACTCTCCCTATGAGCTAAAATGACCAACTGAGGCTATTGTACTTTGGTCACATTGTGAGAAGATGAAACTCACTGGAAAAGTCAGTCATGCTAGGAAAAGCGGGAGGCATATTTTCTAAAGCAAAATAAGAAGGCCAAACTCAACTCTTCATCCGTATTAAAGGACAATAAATCTAATATTCCTCTGTTTTAATGAGCTGTCAAGGATGAAAGAAAAACCTTAGGCTGTCAGAGTTCACCAACAGATCAGCCGGGTGGGATCACAACTACAGGAAAACTTGCACGAGCAGCAAGAAAAGTGATGACAGAATCAAAATGCTGCTACAGCACTCTACTTAAGGCGTCAGAATATTTTCCAATTCATTTATTAGTTCTAACATAAGGTATCCTCATGCAGTGAAGTTTTAAGTGGGGGGGGCGCAGGTTGGTGCAGGGGGGACAGTACCCTCTGCAGTTAGTCCAGTCTCAGGCCTACTGATTTCACTGGGCTTAAACGGGAGTACCTCTGCATATCAGCTTCCCTGTGGCTAAAGTTTTCTGCTTGTAATTGAACCCAGTTTTCCTCTCCACGCATCTGCAGTTCTTTCACTGAAGTGTAGTAGTTTTCCTGGCTGCTGAGAGCTGATGGACAACAGGTTCTCTGTATGATGAGCTGAAATACTGGGGTGTGGCCACCTGTGTGCTGTCCCGGGACTGGGATGACTAGAGTGCCATGCTGTCTTGCTCATCTCAGGAAACCGGAACTGTGCAAATGCACCATGCATGGAGCAGTCTGACAAAGGGCACTTGGATTCTCAAGTTTATATTTGGTTTCCAGGGTGCCACTGGACTTGAATCCAGCTCTGCCAGTTTCAAGGCACTCCCAACTGTTATTTGCATGAGTTTCACTGTTCTTGAATTTGTGGGGTCAAGCTTGGTTGCACTGTTGACTGTGGGTGTGATATACATTGCATTGTCTTTTATAATACTATAATCTGCTTTTAAGACTCTGCAGGAAAGGTGGACAAGAAATGAAGTAACTACATCCAGTCTTGCTGGAATAATATATCCTGTTCATTTTCAAGGTGCCATCCCAGCCTCCAACGCATGCTTCCTTGCCCTTCCATTATAGCTCACCGATTCCCCCACCCTACCCTGTTTCTTCTTTATGGAGCTCAAAGCAGTTTACAAACATGGGGGGGGGGGAACACATAGAAAAAATACATTAAGAACATGAAGCGAAAATTTAAACTCACTATTCAGGACTGCGAATAAACTTAGCCTAATGCAGCCCTAAATAAAACCCTCTTCAAGCTGTCTCCTAAAGATCTAGAGCAGGGGTGTCGATTCAAACTCATTTATTACAAGGGCCAGATCTGACATAAATGTCAATTTGGTTGGGCCACGTGTGCCATAAAATATAATGCCAGGCAAGGGACATATAAACATTATAAAAAGGACACAGGCAAACCTAATTAAGGTTATTTTTTTACTCAAAATAAAAATGCCTAAAACATTAGCGCTCTTACGATATTTCCTCAGAGGGTTTCCCTGATGCCCACCTTCCCACATCCACCTCCTTTTACTCATTAGCACTGGGACAGGATCCAGGGACATAACGCCCAGCCTCTGTCACCTGGCAATTGCTTGCAGGCTGGATAAGAGCCCTGGAGGGGCCAGCTCTGGCCTGCAGTAGGGGTGTGCATTCGGCTTTCCAAAAAGCCGAAAAAAACCATTTTGTGTTTTTTCAGGTTTTTGGGATACTGGAAAGGTTCTGATGAGACTCCCCAGTATCCCGAAAATAAAAAACCCGAAAAATCCGGCTTTTCGGCAAACTGAAAATGGCAGCCGCGGTGGGGGGGGGGGGGGGAGTTAACTGCAAAGGGAAGCCCGTCACTTACTCTTTCGTTTTTCGGCATTGTGTACCCTCTTTCCCGCCTTTTGCTCATGGTCCCAGGAGGGCGCCGGGGGGGAGGGACCATGGATGGCCAATCACTGCAATGTATTTGCAAATGCATTGCATCAGGGCAGCTTGCCTTGCAAAGTTTCCAAGTACTGTGGAACTCCTAGGCACTAGGCAGCTTGCACTGGCAGCCAATAGGATTTTGGTATCCGCTCTCTGGCCAATCACAGAAGGTTGTTTTTGTTTGAAAACCTCTGTGTATGCCCAGAGAGCATAAAAGCAGACCTGCACCCCTGACTCCCTGCTGTTCCTGAACGGTTGGTGCTGCTGCTGGACTGGTCAGAGTTGAGAGAGTTTGGCTTGGAGAGTGTGGCTGGCTGCTGCCCCTGCTCTCTCAACCACTGTTAAATAGGCTATAAAAAAAAATTGTAGGTTTATTTTCCAATAATATCTTGAAATAAATCTCAGTCTAGGGCTTTAGTTTTGGTTTGACCTGAGTGAGTCCTGTTGGGCCAAACTTTGGGCACTGACTGGCATGGTGGCCCTGTTTCTGGGGGGCAGATTGCACAGGTTCTGCTGCTGCTAGCCTGGCAAACATGCCCCTCTCACCACCTCACTTACTTTCTTGGAGAGATTTTTCAGGAGACACTGGCTGCTGCCTGCCTGCCTTTTTTCCCATAGGAAACAATGGAGAATGGGGCAACCTCTTTGGATGCCCCTAGAATTGGACCCCCTGGTCCAATCTTTTCAAAACTTTGGGGGTCCTTTTGGGGAGAGGCTTGAGCAGCTACAGTCCAAATTTGGAGCCTCTACCTCAAACCCCCTCCCCCCCAGCCCCCTGGAAACTTTTCAGACTTTCTTTGCCATTGATTATGATGGCCCCATAAGGTATAATGGACCCGAATTTTTCGGGAATCCTGAAAATTTTCAGATATCTACCTATACTGGTATAGATATTCAGGGGTTTTCGGGAATACCGAAAAATTCAGGTTTAATATACCCGAATCTGAAAAAAACCCGAATTTTTTTTTTTGCACACCCCTAGCCTGCAGGTGGCATGTTTGACACCCTTGCTCTAGAGTGAGGGGACCAGGAGCCACCACCTCTCTGGGGAGGCTGTTCCATAACTGAGGGGCTGCCACTGAAAATGCCCTCTCCCTGTGATCTTAATCCCAGGGTAGGAACATATTCACTTATTCAGCCCCACGCCCACCTGAACTTGAGAGACTTCTGGTGTTTGCACAGGCATACCTCTGTCGCGAGAGTCTCCTCCTCCAAGAGCCCTCTGTCTGTCTGCACAATTCCCACTGCAGCTCTTGGACGGTCTTAAATGGCTTTTATTCCAGGCACAGGTTAATAGCCAAGGTCTAGCTTGTAGAGTTTTCCCCAAAAGTTAACCCATCTTTTCTTAGGGTTGAGCTCTGCTATAGGTCCTCCTGCCAGAAAAGTTGCTCCGAGACCTTTTAAAGCCATTTTGGTTCAAATGGAGACCATCTCTTCTTTTTTAAATTAAAAAAACTATGGTTGGCTTGTCCCAAAATGTTCCCTCAGTGCCTTATCAATCTAAATATTTCCACCCTGTACCACCGTCTCATCTACGCAGTGAGAAGTCTCATCTCCACCACACTGACAATCCCTGCAGGTAGAAAAGGCAGCGTTTCCAAGAATACTAGGCCCCTGGGGGGCCCTGGACATTAACCTCCTCCCAGCCACCTAATTTAGTTCGCAAATTTCTACCACGCCTTCTTCACCAACTTCACCCAACTTAGCCTCACAGATCTTCTAACGATGAAGGGGATGGGGTGCGCCTGGCCCGGGGCTCAATTCAGTTGGACCCCTAACTGCCACAAGGCATTTGAGGCTCTTAAGACTATGTTAACCTCGGAACTTGTGCTGGCACACCCCGTGAAAATAAAAAATGCAATGTACAGGTCGATGCCTCAGATGTAGCGGGGGGGGGGGGCAATCCTTCAGGAAGGGGAAGATGGAGCTACACCCCCTCGCCTATGTATCTAAAAAGTTTGTGGAAACCAAGCACAACTGGGCAGCGTGGGATAAAGAGGCTGCAGCCATTCAGTTAGCATTAACTACTTGGCACCATTGGCTGGAGGGGGTGCGCCTCCCATCTGAGGTTTGGACTGATCATAAAAACCTCAAGGCACTTAAAACCCACCATATGGTGAATGCTAAGCGTTGGGCTGAGTTCTTTTCGAAATTCCAGTTTTCACTCCACCATTTCTTGGGGAAATCCAGTTATCTCACTGATGCACTCTCCCGCAACATGATAGCCTGTGTGATAAAATAATCAATTCTATGTTCACGCCTACACAATTGGCGGCGGGGGGGGGGGGGCAGCAGTTGTTACTCAGAGTAAAAGCCGGGCCGATTGCACTCCTCCTCCTCCTGCCTGGCAGGAGAAATGTGCCCAGGCTTATACCGACATTGATCAGGGTGAAATACAGGGAGATCCCGAGGGGGCACAGGGCCCTGCTGGAACAAGGGAAATAAACTGGTCGTCCCTCTGCCCTCTGGAGGGAGGTTATGTATTCTGCTCACAAATTGAAATGATCGGGCCACTTCAGATATTTAAAAACCCTTCATTTGTTGCAGTGCCCGTTCTGGTGGCCATGTATGCGTGGGGATGTGTCGTCTTATGTGGGCTCTTGCCAAACTTGCTTGATGTGTAAACGCGGGGGAAACTTCGGCCTCTTGAAACCATTGGAAGCTCCCAGTCACCCATGGGAGGTGATTTCTATGGACTTCATCACAGACTTACCCATGAGCAAGTGAAAGACGGTCATCTGGGTGGCTAGTGATTTGTTTACAAAGCAAGCCCACTTAAATCCCATTCAAACATGTACCTACAGTGAAGGCTCTGGCTAAGATGTTTATGAGCAATATTATTAAATTACATTCAATCCCCCGTAAAATAATCTCCGACCACGGGTTGCAATTCGTTGCCAACTTCTGGTGGGAGTTGGGGGTGGAGCAAGCGCTGAGCAGTGCCTACCACCCAGACTGATGGTCAAACCGAGAGGGTTAATCAAGTTGTTGAACAATTTTAACGTTGCTTCTCGAATTATCAGTGAAATAATTGGGTTGATTTGCTGCCATTTGCAGAATATAGTTATAATAATGCAGTTCGTCTTCAGGTGTCTCCCCCTTTATGGCTTTCTGAGGATATGAGGGGGTGCCTCCTTCCGCAACTCACCACTGTTGGATTCAGAGCGGGTGACTCCCGAGCCTGGTGGAAATCACTACAGGACTCTTGGCCGCTGATAGCAAAAATGTTGGATAAGGCCAAGATGGACTATAAAAAACAAGTGGCCAAAGGTAGGGCGCCTGGGTGGGAGTTGCACCCTGGGGATTTGGTGTGTTTGTCAACCAAGAACATCAGGGGACTTCAACCCAGCCGCAAATTGGGCTGGAAGTATGTGGGGCCTTTCAAAGTGTTTTGTAAAATCAATGAGGTAGCTGTGGAACTTGAACTGCCTAAATTGCTGAAATCTTTGCATCCCATTTTCCATTTCAGCTTATTGGACCAAATGTGTGGATACCCCAGCAACCTCCTCCTCCTCTGATGAATGGTGAACCCCACTATGAAGTTGCGCAAATTCTGGACTCTAAATTAAAGCGAGGTTGATTGTATTATTTGGTGCAATGGAAAGAATTTGGGCCTGGGGAAAATGAATGGGTTGCTGTTGAACATGTTAATGCTCCTGCATTGCTTCGTGCCTGCCACAAATTATACCCAATGAAACCTGGTGGGGTGGGAGGAGTCTTGGGGAGGCAGAATGTCAGTTAATGCTGGCATCTCCTGCCCGGGAGGTGGCATGAGTCGCCCTCTGAAGTCAGGTGTATAGAATGTTATGTTATGCTTCTCATTGCTTGCTTCCCGCTTTTTCCATGAGAACCTGAGGCCAGTATTTGGGTGCCTTTTGCTTGATTTATATGATTGGTTAAATTCCTTTCAAGACCTTTTTGAATTCTGTATAATTGCCCTGCCTGAGGATTGTTCTAACCATTACTGACACAGAACATGTAGATAACCGTCAAAAGTCAATAAAGACTACCTTTCTCTAAGGACGCCTGTTGGTGATTGACTCTGTAGGACTCTCACAATGTGCAAGCACACTGAACTTGCCATGATTTGGATACAAAATAAAAACTGAGATTTCTATGTTGTAAATGGGAGAGAGTTGAGACAGGGCTGTACAGGGCTCTGTTTCAAGCATAATATTTTAAAAAGTTGCAGCTTGGCCACTGAACACATTGGTGTGAAAGTTGGGCCAATCACACCACTTGTTAAGTAGATTTTCCACACCCCACCTCGACCTCCTTGGGATCACAGGCCTGGCTTTTATGGGGAACAGGATTCTCGGGAACGTTAATCAGCAGGATGCAGCTTGTTCACTCCAGAATATATCCAGCAGATAAACCACTGAAATTGCCAAGCCCCACACAACGGAACCATTCAAGAGGCTACTTTGATTTAAATTCATTCGAGGCCGCCTCTGTGCTGTCCAATCCCACGTCCTCCTGCGGCCTCCCACCACCCCCTGGCTTCCTCCACTCAGTTGCAGTGGCGGTACACAGTCGTGAGCTGCACGGCACTATTTTGAAAGCAGGGCTCATCCCCACCCCACTTCCCTGGCAGCAGGAGTGCCCACAGAGACCCTCTACAGGGTCCTCTTTGAGGAGGCTTAAAACAGGTTTGTTTTTAGTGTGGCGTCAAGGCAAAAGCTGCACGTCCTATTCTGAATGAGCACAGGAGAGCTAGATTCTAATCCAGCAGCGCCTTAAAGGACAACAAGATTTTGGGGGGCATGAGCTTTCGAGAGCCAAGGCTCCCATGGTCAGATACCGAGGGATGAAGGGGGCTTTGACTCTCGAAAGCCCCTGCCCTCAAAATCTTGTTGGTCTCCAAGGTCCCACTGGACTGGAATCCAGCTCTTCTACTGCAGACCAACGTGACTATGAGACACTCCCCTTTAAACGTGAGGGCCTCCTACTTCCCAGGCAGGGAACACTCCCCCCCACCCCCACAACTCCTGGGGCAAACCAGGCATCAACCGATCCCACAAAACCTCACTCTGCTCCACAAGGTGCAAGGCCTAACTAGCGGTTGTAGTCAGCAGGACTGCCTGCTCAGCCCAGCCACCACAACACATCACGGGTCAGGTGTTACGAGGGACCAGGACATCAGAATTGGAAACCATCGCTGGAGATCATCCTGCAAACCACATTTTGGCGCAACGTCTGAACTGCCAAGCCACAGTTGGAATGAGAGGGCTGCCTTTAGAGATGCTTGCAGCCTACCAGCAGAAGCGCTGAGCACGTCCAACAAGCCAGATTTGATTAATAATTAGGTTTTGGGAAACCTGGACAGCTTTGGACATTTATTATGCATGGAAGGCTTTGAATGGGTTAGGTGCACTTACACGCTTTGGGGTCCCCACTATTGCTTCTCTACAGAAACTTTCCATAAACAAAGGAATGATTCCTCTCAAGACCTTCGCTATAAATACAGCTCATCATTTCCTCCTCTTCAGTGAAACCAAAGCCAACCATACCAAGGGACTTGGATTCTCAGTGTTGTGGGAAAGACAACAGTCGCTGCACCAGCATTTTTAATGTTTCCCCTGAAAGGGAAAAAGGGAATTAAAAATCAGACTTGCAGCAAAATTACAAAACGATACTTTAATATGTATTTACAGAGCAGCCCGCACTGGTTGGTTTTGTAGTCCTAAACAGAAAGGTAGATTTCCCTCTGTTTCTAATAATCCAGGTTGTCAGCGCTCGCATTCCTTTCTTTTCAGTGACCAGACATCACAGAACAGGGAGACTGAAAATATGTAAGGTGTTTGTTAGCTTAACTAAAAGTAGCCCTGGCATCGACTGAAAATGCACAAATGCTTCAAAAAGGTACTCTACAAAGGAGCTGTACAGTTTTCCTTGGAGTCACAGAGAAATGTCCATCAATTATTTCATTCAGGGAAAGGGTCTACTATATTGGACTTATCTGTGAACTGTAGAAAATAATCTCTTAATACAGCATAGCAAACAAACCATTATGGTAATGGAGAAGCGTGTGCACACACACACACACACACTCTCTCTCTCTCTCTCTCTCTGCACCCACATATCAGAAGGGCCAGGGAAGGATCCTTAGCCCCTCCAGAGGGCTCCCAGGGGGGCTCTCCTTCCTGCCAGTTGCAGCTGGTGCCGGAGAGACTCCACTGATGGCCTCTTCTGCTGGCTCTATTCAGGCTGCCAGCGACCCCCTCGGGAGCCAGGGGGCAATTCTCAGGAAGAGCCTGGGGGCATATTCGGGGGTTACTACTCTTAATTTTATCTTTTATTTAAAAGGAACTCAGAGAAATTTGCAGCTTTACATTTTCAGATCAAGTCTGTCTATCCCCCATTATTAGAAAAACAGGGAGGGATTGTATACAAGGGGGTCATGTCTCCACACACACACACACACACACACGCTATATATATATATATATATATATATATATATATATATATATATATATATATATATATATATATATATATATAAAACACACACACACACACACACGCATATTTAAAAATGTAACATTATGTACATTTTATTTCAATAAAGACATTAAGATAAACAGCGTAAAGATGCCTCAGATGACCTAAAGTTAAATACATTTCAAAGATTCTCATTAAATGAATCCATAGCATTTTTCCTGCAAACAGAATACCTTTCTCAAAATACAAAAAGTCAGCATTCTGGATAGCAAATGCTTTTTAAAAACTTTTTTGCAGAAAATCTGCCATGATTTTGTTTCCAATGTGTTATGATTTCCCACAAAGCAGGCTTGCTCTACATGCTAACTTTTTTTTTAAAACAGTTCAGTGACACAATGTGCTAGCTACATATACAACAGATAATATAGTAAGAAAAACACTCAACCTGATGAAAAGTTAAAATTTTCATTAATACACTGGAAAAAGTTGACATAACTCATGCCTTTTCAAATCAAAAAATACAAAAATTAAATGTCTTCCTAAAAAGATTTTCCTTATTTTAAGGACTCATTGGAAAAATGAAGCTGCGTGTAATTTGTACAATAAAATTGTACAAGTAAACAGGTAATATACATAAAAAATTAATTGACATACTTCTCAATTATCAGTTGTCCACCTTTAATTTCCAATACTGTACTTTCTTTAACAAGCATACAAAATATCAAACTTCTCTTTAGAAAAAGTGCCATTCTGCGACATCCTTTACACAAAAACGGCCTGAGCCTATGGCGTGTTAATGCAGTTTCGAGGCAAACTTACTAACTTTTACAAATTTTTCCCTTCCATAAAAAGCCTCCTTAAAAGGAGATTACACTCCATTAAAAAAATATCCACCTCTTGTGTGGGCTGCATTAGAGAACCACGGCTTCAAGGCCATTTCCATAGGGCATAGAAAACCACTCTGATAGCATATCAGCTGCACGGGTGGCAAAAGGGAGTGTACTGGACCACAGGATTCTGCATAGTTGCTGTGGCGGCGCCATCAGAGCTGTACACAATTCAGAACTGTGACAAGCTGACTAGCAGAAGGACCACCTGCCTGCCCTCCTCAGATGCTGAACGGCTCCCACCGTACTTCGCTCCTGGGGGGGCACTGAAGGCAGCGGGGAGCTGAACGGCATCTGACCCAACCGGGCCTCCACAAGGACTCTCGTCTGTACGGGGGACGCTGAGGTATTGGTTCTTGTCCATCAACCACTGACCCGCCGCAAGAGATAGTCTGTCCAGAGTACATGCCATCACAATGGTTTAAATATTCTGAATATTAGTAATTCTTATATTTCTTCTTATCTAGCCAGTCTCTTGATTTTTGAAAAGATTTCCACTATAGTAGAATATTACAGAAACAAAACAAAACAAAAAAAAACAACCAAAACCCAAAATCATATATAAACGCGGATTTCTAAATGAAACTTACATGGAATAAAACTAGATAATATTTTAAACAAATATACAGTATGCAGGCAGACAAAGCAGGAAAATGGCCATCCAATCATATTAAAAAACTAGTAAAATTTGGCTAGTTCCCGGGGGGGGGGGGGGGGGGGGGGGACGACACTATGAAGCCGCCTTAACTAAAAGGAATGCATAATGAATTTCTAAAATCTAATACAGGTCAAAAATGTAAAAAGGTTATAAACCTTAACAGGAGAAAAAAAAACCCCAACCCAACATTACTGGCCATTCCTGTTGAAATGAGGATCTGAAAAGTTAACACAAAAGTGGCTACAAAACTCACTTAAGAGAGCACCAAACAGAGAGAAAACAAGAGTCCATTTTCAATCTCTGCTATTCATAAAATCCTGTGTTTTTACAGGTCAGACTGCTGGTGGCAGAAACAGAATTCTTGAAAAACGGCAGATGTCCTGTACATTTAAAAAAAAGAAAGGAAGAAACCTGGAGTTGCCCTAATCCTAAAGAGCCTTCTGCTCTGGCCCACCTGCTGCACGGTACTAATCGGTATTCCACTGGCGGTATAGAAAGTCCTTCTGTGACCCTCGATTACTGTTGGGCGTCAAGAGATAAGAAAAGCGAGACAGGGTACAAAAATGCAAAACTTTCAACAGTAATGGCAATGTTTTTTGTTTCAGTCCAAAAGGAAAAAAAAAGTTTCCTGCATTTTCCCCTCTTCGGTTGTCTGACGAAGTCGTGGGGTTTAGTCAGGGGGCAGCAAGTCATGCAAACGAAATCTGTCTCTGATGTGAGGTCGGACATCTTCATTCTGCAAGAAGGTGAAACGACAACAACAACAAAAAGTGACCTCTCCCATTTTTTTCACATGAGAAACAGTGTTTTCAATGTTAGTTAGTTGTGCAATGTTTATTTTCGACAACATAACTCCAAATCCACAAAGCAACTTTTAGCGCTCTATACGTTGGTGAAGGCTTAGCGCTCTGCTTCAGAAGCTGAGCAAAATCAGCCGGGATGCGGTAGGCCTGGCACAGAAACACGGAACGCTCCCCTTCTGGCCTCCCAGCCGCAGTTTTGTGAGTACAAATACAACCCCGGGAGCATCAGACTGTGCAGAAATCATGTCAGGGGAGTGAGGAGGAAAGAGGAGCAGGACAATGACCACCCCACTCCCTTCGGTGCCCTTGTAAAACGGAACACCTCTTTTCACCCCCTGGCGTATACGGTTAGCTGATTAGAACGGGTGACAGGAACCAAAGGGTATTCATGAAAGAGGCTTTTTAGAGCTCGGCTGAGCATCCTGAACCAGGCAGGTGAACTCTCATGAAGCTACAAGACAAAGATCAGTCTCCAAAGTACGTACCAGCTCTACAAGTTTCTCCAGAAAAGGAATCAATTTTAGGAGTTCATTATCGTTTTTATCCATGAACCAGCTCTCTATAGGAATCCCATTTGAAAGCTGCAATAAAAAACAGAGGCAAGTTAATTCTCTGTGCTTGAATTTCTCTTAAAGGGAAAGGAGACAGGGGTGGTGGTGGCTATAACTCAGAGAGGCACACAAGAGCCCCAGCTCAAAGAAACTTCCTAGCTGAGAAAGAGTTTCCTTTGCTGCTTGTCTCTCTGTGAGCTTAACTGCACTTTAAATTTCCCTTAAGCCTGAAAAATAGCTCCCAGGTGTGTGTTTGTGTGTAGCTTTAAATGCGGAATGCATGCTCACTGGAGTAAATTCAGCAAAAGTTCTTGTGTCAACCAATCACAGCCATGCTGTGTTTCCTATAACATGTATGAAATATGACAAAGATGAGCACCAGCAGCCCTCCATTCTGGAAACGCAGGGCTTTGCGCCAAAACACACCCTGCCCCATGAGCCAGACCTGTGCGGGGGCTACATCTGTCAACAAAACTGATACAACCTGAAGACAACTTGTATTTTTGTAAAATGCTGAAGCTGCTTCCAGCTGAAAATGGTCACGATCAATGCTCCCTCTAAGCTGTGGAGTTTTGTGAGCAAAAATTCTACCTTGTGCACTACTGGCATTAAAGTTGTGAGTGAGCGATTTGGCTACTGCATAAATTAGTTTCTTCTGGAGCCGTCCTTCCTGGGCTGAGACAAAAACCTGTGAGCTGGAGGCTAAAAAACTGTGAGATAGCTCACACTAACTCAGCTTAGAGGGAACACTGGTCACGATCCCACAGAACTACAAGCACAAAGGACTCACAGAGGCAGAGCCCTTTCCCCATCTTCCTCATCCACACTGCCCCCTGCCCCCCAGCCGCCTGCTTCAGACCCCAGAAGTATTTTGTCGAGTATTAGGTCAGTTTTGAAAAGAAAATGTGCCACGGCATGGAGAGCTACCAGCTGGGGACAAAAATGCGAAAATCAGGCAAAACTGCAGAAACAGAACAGCTACCCAATACAGCTTCCTCCACCAGTTGAAGACGAGGCCAGACAACACAGGAAGCGATCTGGCTGCAGAGCATTCTGCTGAGAAGGGTCTCAACCCTCAGAAGAGGATTTACTGAGCCAGGTGCTGGCGGCAGGCCAGAAGCTCTTTCCACTCACTCACGCTTCCAGAGGATCCCGTCCTGGTAGTCTGGCACTACCAAACAGCCTAGCCTTCACAGTCCAAGGTATCATGTGTGTCGTGGTGAACATCATAAACAAGATACCGGCACTTGTGATGCAGCAGAGAACCCCACTATCCAAATGTTCTCTTCGCTGCTAGTGCTAGCAGATACCAGAGTGGGAAGGCGCTGTCCCTACTCCTGGGGGATCAGATACTCCTAAGAGATAGCCCTCCAGGAAAGAGGGGGACATCCCACTCTTCGGACAAAACGGCAGACAATCCAGAGGCTGCCTCTGTGTTCCGGGCAGATTCCCCAACACGAAGGAGGTGGCACTGCTTTCGCCCACTCAGGGACCACCAAACAGCCAAGACGTCTGCAGACAACTTATTTTTTCCACTTTTGTTTTTATGAGATTTGAAAAAGGAGAAGAAAACACTCACCTGATAGGCAAAGGCTTGTGGTGAATTGTCAATAATGATAGTTTTTGAGAGATCTCTACCAAGGATGTTCAAATCCTTTATGTAGTTTCCTTGGACACAAACGCAATGCTCACGGAAAAGTCGATGCCTGTGGTTAGTTAAAAGGGGGGGAAATGCTGTATCAAAGCTAATCCCTCTTTCAATGGGCTCAGTTTTTGAGCACAACCTTTTGAACAACGTTTTGCTCTTGGACCACCCAATTTACTGATGTGAAGCACTTCAACTCTGCCTTTCCCACTACTGATATTCAAGGCAGCTTACAATATTTATATAAAGCAACATATGTAATTTAGAGTACAACTCACAAGCTAAAAAACAATGGCAAACTCCCACCCAAAAAAAATCCAGATGGCAAAGAAAATCAAGGTCAGAGTGCATCCAAATGCCTGAGAGAAAAGGAGGGTACTGTACAGGTGCCAGGCCAACGCTGGCTGCCAGTGAACACCCCTCAGTAGAACGCTGCACCGAAGCGGGGTTACCACGGAAAAGGCCCTCCTCTACCAGGCTGCCCCTCATCCAGCCCCTGCAGCTGAGGCAACAGGAGCAGGGCCTCTGAGGAAGACCCTAAGGGCAGGCGCTGCCCTGAATTACACTCCCTGCAAAAGCTTTTATGTTGTGGCCAAAAACAAAACAGGAGGCAAAACAAATGTTTCGGCACTGACAAACGCCCCAATGTAAATCAGGGGCTTGTGCTTGCAAAGGGAAAAAGCCTGCTTTCACTAAAACATTTCTGCTATTATTCTCTCTTAAATTTAATTCTATGTTTTCAGCTAGATGCGAGTCCAGTAGCACCTTGGAGACCAGCAAGATTTTTTGGAATGTGAACTTTTGATAGCCAAAACTCTCTTCCCCAGAGACGAGTTGGAATACCGTTTGACGTCCTGCTGGTCTCCCTCGGGTGCTCCTGGCCTGGCCTCCAGCTGTCCTACCACAGACCAGCACGGCCGCCCCACACCCCCCCCCCCCGGAACAATCTTTGCATTTTTGCTATTTCAGACAGTGACACACTGATGAGCTCGATGAACAAAACGCTCACCCCTCCACTTTACAACCTGCAGTCATGACAAGCTTCTGTAGGGAGGTGGAAGCTGGAATCCATACCAGACAGGTTTCTTTCCCACGCCTGCCCCTTCTTTTTTGCCATATAAACAGCCTGGCCTCACCGCCACCCCAGAACCTAAACCAGAAGCCGTTGGTGGGTGGTTCAGGAGCAAAAGGCCACTAATCTCAGTCAGTGGAGTGACTTCCCAGCTCCCAGCAACAAGCCAGAGCATAAACACACCAATTGCTGTGCTGGGCAGACAAGCAACAAAGATTTCTGGCCTACTTTTCTTTAAAAGGAACAGCCACTTTCAATACGTTTGTCGCAGAATCCATTCCATTTTACATGTCTGCACTAAGTTCCAATTCATTTTGAACCAGGTTACTTTTAAAAGAAAAATACCATCACTTAAAAGAAAAAAAAATACAACCCATTTTTTTAACATCACTGATTTTTATCCACCCTGAAATACAGTCATTATGATGAATCCCTTTGCCCTGCCTAGCCACAGCGTCTGGAACTGACCATTCTGAATGGCCTTTGAAGGTCACCCCATGAACAACCAGCTATGCCACATCAGTGGATGGGGAACTGCGAGCGGCCTGCCCTTTCTTAGAAAGTTAAGAACATAAGAAAAGCCAATGTTGGATCAGGCCAATGGCCCATCCAGTCCAACACTCTGTCACACAGTGACCAAAAACACCAGGTACCCTCAGGAGGTCTAGCAGTGGGGGCAGGAAGCCCTCCCACTGTTGCCCCCCCCCCAAACACCAAGATTACAGAGCATCACTTGCCCCAGACTGAGAGTTCCTATCTATACTTTGTGGCTAATAGCCACCGATGGACTTCTGCTCCATATGTTTATCAAATTCCCTCTTGAAGCCGTCCATGCTTGTAGCCACCACCACCTCCTATGGCAGTGAAGTCCACGTGTTAATCACTCTTTGGGTGAAGAAGGACTTCCTTTTATCTGTTCTAACCTGACTGCTCAACAATTTCATGGAGTGCCCATGAGTTCTTGTATTGTGAGAAAGGGAGAAAAGGACTTCTTTCTCTACCTGCTCTATCCCATGCATAATCTTATAAATCTCGATCATGTCACCCCTCAGCCGTCGTTTCTCCAAGCTAAAGAGCCCCAAGCGCTTCAGCCTTTCTTCATAGGAAAAGTGTTCCAACCCTTTTATCATTTTAGTTGCCTTTTCTGCACTTTTTCCAATGCTATATCTTTCTTGAGGTGTGGCAACCAGAACTGTACACAGTACTCCAAATGAGGTCGCACCATCGATTTATACAGGGGCATTATGATACTGGCTGATTTGTTATCTATTCCCTTCCTAATAACCCCCAGCATAGCATTGGCCTTTTTCATTACAGTTGCACACTGTCTTGACATTTTCATTGAGTTATCTACTACGACTCCAAGATCTCTCTCTTGGTCGGTCTCCAGCAGTTTGGACCCCATCAACATGTATTTACAGTTAGGATTTTTGGCTCCAATGTGCATCACTTTGCACTTGGCCACATTAAACCTCATTTGCTACACTGATGCCCACTCACCCATCCTTGACAATTCCCTTTGGAGTGCCTCACAATCCTCCCTGGTTCTTACCACCCTGAACAACTTCGTGTCATCTGCAAATTTAGCCACTCCACCTCTTACTCCCAACTCCAAATAATTAATAAAAAGTTAAAAAGCATCGGACCGAGTACTGATCCCTGCGGTACCCCACTGCTTACCTCCCTCCACTGAGAAAATTACCCATTTATACTCACTCTCTGTTTCCTTTTAATTAGCCAGTTTTTTATCCACAAAAGGATTTGTCCTTTTATCCCATGACTATTGAGCTTACTTAGGAGCCTTTGATGAGGAACTTTATCAAAAGCTTTCTGGGAGTCAAGGTAAACAACATCGATTGGGTCCCCCTTGTCCACGTTTGTTTACTCCCTCAAAGAACACTAACAGGTTAGTGAGACAAGATCTTCCCTTACAGAACCCATGCTGTGTCTTCCTCAATAGATTTTGTTCATCAATGTGCCCACTAATTTTTTCCTTAATAACAGTTTCCACCAACTTACCCAGTATCGATGTCAGACTGACTGGCCTGTAATTTCCCGGATCTCCTCTGGAACCCTTTTTAAAGACAGTAGTGACATTCGCTACCTTCCAGTCCTCAGGAATGGAGGCAGATTTTAAGGAAAGGTTACATATTTTTGTCAGGAGATCCACAAGTTCACATTTGAGTTCTTTCAGAACTCTTGGATGTACGCTATCCGGGCCCGGTGATTTATTCATTTTTAAGTTGTTTATCAGACGTAGGACCTCCTCTCTTGTCACCTCAATCTGACTCAGGTCTTTCAACACCCCTTCCGAAATCAGTGGTTCTGGAATGGGCAGGCACTTCTCATCTTCCACAGTGAAGACAGAGGCAAAAAAATGCATTTAGCTTCTCAGCCATTTCCCTATCATCCTTCACTACACCTTTTACCCCATGGTCATCCAAGGGCTCCACTGCTTCCCTGGCTGGTTTCCTACTTCTAATGTAGTTGAAGAAAGTTTTATTGTTGGTCTTTATGTTTTTTGCGATATGCTCCTCATATTCCCTTTTTGCCTGCCTGATCACAGACTTGCATTTTATTTGCCACAGCCTGTGTTCCCTTTTATCAGCCTCACTGAGACTAGCTTTCCACCGCTTGTTGTTGCTGTGTGCCATGGAACTCACCGGGGCTCCCACTGATAAGGACCTGTCTCAGAGCACTGCCAGAGTGTCAGTCTCTTGCTCCCAGAGAAAGCCCATTTATAACTGAAGGCTGAATGCCAGCCCACCTGCCCAAGACAGCTCCATCTTCTGCCATACAATCATCATCATCGTCATTCGGAACATGTGGCCGAGTGATGACGCTGCCTTAGTAAAAGGAACTTTTATGTTTGATGAAAAGTGACCCATACCCTGCAAGGTGAGATTAACCAAACTAATCTAACGGGGGTTACCCAGACAATCAAAGCAGTGGCCTCACAAGAGCAGTAATTTAAGAAAGAGAGAGACGTGATTAACTTAACCAGGAGACGAAGGCCCACACCATTACTGTAGAAGAAAATCTTGCACAGTAAACCATGGCAAAGCATTCTTGTATACAGATGCCGAGTCCCATGTGCAGACCGGCGGGAGGGAGCGAAACTGGCTAGGCCCAGAAGTCAGCTTCCCAGTGCCCAAAGGTTCACGGCAGCGGACCTGTCATGAATTCAGGGCTGCACAGATCAGGTCACCAGCCATGCTGACAAAGTTGATTTCCTATAATTATGTTGTTGGTGACTTCCCTATACAGCTCACACACCCATGTTTAGTACTTTTAAGGCTTTGTTTTGAAACCATGTCAGCTTTTCATCACACATTTGTGTTCCACTTCTGAGCATGCTGCAGTGTTTCAGGAAGGCAACCATTCTGAAATGCAAAGTCATCAAGATTTACATCGGAAAGGTGTCTCATTCCCACTGGGTCAGTGTGGCCCGGCTTACCTGACCAGTTGCTTTTTAGGGTCTAGTATGTTCAATAACTTGTCTGCATACACCTTCTTAGAAGCAGTAAAAAGAATGATCTACAAATGAAGCAAGGACACAATTACCACCTGCCCAGCCATGAAATCGCTTAAAGACCCACACGCGATCCAGGCAACTTGCATTACCTCATAGATCTGTGACATACGCTCCAAGAATTCTCTGAAGAATGGTCTTAACCGCACATAAACCTAGAACACAAAAACAATTTAACAAAATGTACCACAGAGAGAAAGTTTCACATTCAAAGTAAACTACAGATAGCCAGTAAACTCTTCCATCAAACATATGTTAACACCACGGTCAACAATAAGAATTTACGCTGCAATATATGATACTAATATTTGCTGGTCTAACAGACAACACCCAGCAGTGATTTATTGCTATTGATACAGTAACAAAAGTAGCAGGCAATCTGTCATGTCAAAGAGTTATTTTCTTTTCCTGGTGACCAACAGGTTAAGGTTCCATCAGAGATATCACATATGGAACCACTAAGTTGTTTGTAAACAAACAAACACACACACACCATGCTTTTGACCCTCAGGAGAGTTCGCCTTCAACTAGAACGCTTCTGTCAGATTAGTATGCTAAATTCAGGCCCAAGGAAATATCTCACAAGTTAGTACCATTGTCAGAAAACAATGCAAATTCCACCAATTCTTATGCCTCTTGTAGAAAGAGGAAATAACTCATTTCTACGCCACCAAGCTTTAGAAACCTGTTCGCATTTAGGGAACTTACAAGAACTTGCCACCCAGCGTTAACTATATACAATTTTATTTAGTTAACATCTTGTCTGAATTGAATTCTGCATCTTCCTTCAACAAGGAAATGCCAAAGAATCAACCTGGCAAGTCTTAAAACCCCCACCCACCCCCACAAGAGCCCTGCCAGGCCGCAGCCAGGATACGCAGGGAGGCATCAGAAGTGAAAAAAGCCCCTCGCAACCACACGTGTTCTAGACTACGCTACCCTTCTTCTCAAACCCAACCCCTGAAGGACAAAGCTCCGAGCAGGGCACGCAAGCCCATTTCTCCTGCAGACACACATTGAAAGCCTGCAGATGTTGCATTCAGAAAGAATGACAAATATATTCCCAAAATGAGCCTTCCAGCACCAATAGCCTTGGAAAGCACCAGGTCTGACAGTACTGGTACCTAGGCGGGTAGTGAACACCGGCTGGAGGAAAATATACCTCCGGAGAAAAGCTATGCATTATTTAGTTGCAAAGGGAAAACCAGCAAGCTCGTGTTCCACAAACATTACCTTCACATCACCTCCAATAAACGTTTGCTACATCATGTGTCACACGAAGCATTTTGTCTGTACGCTATAAAAATCCCTTCAACATTTATATGTACATTTAACCATAAGGGGAAAAAACACAAACAGAACAGCATTTACAAAAGCCTTAACCATAGAAAGACAGTATTACAACACGGAGGTCTGCAGAACTTCCAGATCAGAACAAAGCAATGTTTCAACACATTTTGTGAAGTGATGGAAGAGAGGTTTCTAAAGTGTATATGGTAGCGGTGATGGCGCGTGGGCAATGCCCCCCCCCCTCCGAACCGGTGATTCCTGTGACACTTCTGAGTGCGCCATGCTTATGGAGAAGCAGGCTGAAAACAGAGTGCCTTGCCAAAGACGTCTGCCAGACCAAAGGCTCCATGGCAGAGGAACCCTCACCTCACACGGCTGTCTAAGCCCAGCGTCCCAAAGGCGCAGCAGAAGGGGATCATCCCAAAACAAAGCCAGGCCCTTCCAGTCGTCTGCCTCAACCAGCGGTGCCTCGCCTTTGGACTATGCCTGGCTGTTGGTGCTGAATGCCTTTCCCAGCACTGCTACTGTCTTTAGCAAGGAAGTTCTAAACATTCTAAACACCTGGTACATCTAATGACCTCAGCTCCAGTCTGCAGAACTCATGTAACAGAGCTCCTGATGATTCCTGATTTAGGATACCAACCCAGCGACCCCTTTTTGACTTTGATTAAATGGTATTTTCTCCCCAGAAACGAACAAAAAAGAGGACAATGCCGGGACTTCAGTTATTATTTTAAGTAGCTGCAAGCACACAACAGATAGATCCACTCAGATTTTCTTCCCCTTTCCCTCTCATTATGTTTACTTCCTCCTGGTCCACAGAGAAACAACAAGAAAAGCTCAAAGAATACTATGTGGTGTGTATCAGAAGAATTGTGCATGCACCCGAAAGCTTATACCTTGAATAAAACTCTGTTGGTCTTAAAAGTGCCACTGGACTCAAACTCTGTTATGTAGTGTGTGTATAAAACTTGAAAGTCAATCCAAATCACAAGAGATGAATGAGTTTATTTTGCAGAGAACTACTTCCAGACACAGATGAAATGCTTAAAGTCTTAATCTCTGAAGTAATAAGTGGCAGAAGTGAATTTCCCAAGAAGCAACCTATAGCCTTAAATGATAGAAACCAGATCCTAAGCATACAAATTTGGAAACTGGCACCAATGACAACAGTGCAATTTACTTCCAAATTTCCTTGCGATGCAAAATGCTTATGGATTAGGACCACCTCTGGAGCATTCATAGCTGCACATCTCAGCCTGTTTACTTGGAAGAAACTTTTAGTGAAACAGAGTCAGTAAACGGGTTAAGGACTGGAAGTTATTACACTCCCAGGCAAATGCTGCTATAACGGCAGAAACTGACATCTGCTGAGTTTTCAGCCCCCATGACACCAAAACAATGGACCACTGCTAAGAAATCACAAACATACTTCAGGCAAAAGAGACTGTTTCTAAATTCTAAATTTAACTTCCCCCCAAAATCAAACACATCTCAGATCACTGACAGAATTATCCTTAAAAAAAACCTTATCAGATTAATGAACTTTTGTAGAACAGTGCTGGTTATTAAGCTACGCTCAAGTCCGATGTACAGAGCACCTCAGTCACAGAATGCACAGTTGGAAGGACTGCCAAAGCAGAATTCCAGCCCTGACTTCTGCTGTCCGAGGGTCAACTGTTTCTTCCAGTCTAGTCTAAGAGGGAACTGAACATGGTCATCACCAAACAGGAGACAGGAAACCCATGTTGTTGTTGTTTAATCTCATTTTAAGCCTCACAATTCTGAAAGATTTAAAAATAAAACAAAAGACAAGTTTTAAAATCAGGGTAAAAGTACCTGGACAAGTGTCCGTTTAAGGTGTCTGATGTCATTCTCCAAAGATACTACAGAGGGGTCCAATATCGTGCGAACTACATGGAGGGAAGCTGTTGCTACTCCCAGGTACATCACACAATAGGGACCTGAGGACAACAGCCGGGGTCAGTGCAGCATCTTTGGCAGTTGCTGGAACACTCCTCCTCCTCCTCCTTCCCCTGCTCCTTCCTAGACAGAACTGTTGAGCGCCCAGTAGATGAAAACTAAGAATGTGTTGTGAAGCACAACCAACAGCTCGCAATCTGGCAGACTCCGTCAACAAAAGCAACTCTAGTCACAAAAGGCAGCTACTAGGAACAAAGGGGGGGGGATCTGTTCGGAGAGCAAATTATCAACAGCTCTGGAAAGATTTCACCTATTTATTTTGGCAGAAATAAGCAATTAAACAGCATGGATTAGTTTCCTCGTGAAAGGAAGAAAAAATGCCGGTGGCCAAGCTCTTCTCTGGCAAACAGTTCACCATTGAACACTTCCAGCACTCCTGCCTCCGCTTACTGGCAAGGCTGCTAAGAAGAAATACAAGTAAGAGGAATCCATCTGAATTCATAACTGATTAATACTGCAACTGACACAATAGTTAAGCAGTGCGCCACAGAACTTCAAAAACCTGCAAACTTGCCTAACAAAATGTCAAGTAACCAATACCACTTAACTTTCAGCACGTAGGGAAGGCAAAATGACGCCATGGGCAAGATGAACATTTTGCCCATTAATTCATACAAATAGGATAACCTTTCACCCCAAGCAGGATTTGATTACCTGGTAAATGACATCTTGGAAAAGGACCGGAAAGGTAAGTGCAGCATCTTCTAGTTCATTTAGACTACAATGGACTAATGTTTCATCCTACAAAGAATTAAGAAAACAGGAAGACTTACAGATGACTTGCGTTATCTGAAAGAACCCCTCCCCCCCATTTGTCCACCATACAAGTGCCATAATCTATCAAAGGTTCAAGTTTTTCCCAAGCATAATTTATAATCCTTACCAAGTCTAGAACTAAGGAGAACTCTGGTGTGCTTCTGGTTTTCAGAGGAAGAGCAGGCTTCCGGTTAAGTTGCTCTTCTGTTAGTGGTGGAACGTGTTTGATGAAATAGTAGCTAGGAGGACGACAAACCAAGATACTGTTTGTTCACTGATTTCAATGAATATTGTGGAGTAACTGCAGTGAGGGTGAACAATTTAGAAGCAAATTTAAACTCAGTGTTAAGTGCCAGCAAACTGACATGTGAAACCCTGAACTGACTTTCTCTTCGGAAAAGAGCTTAGGAGTGCACATGAATTGTGGGACTAAGTTGTTTCACACTGGTTTAACTACCATGGGCCCTGGCCACACACGCGAAATAAAGCGGGGAGGGGGAAGCGAGGCTATTTGCGCCGGAGCAATTTGACCCGCAGTTGCGTGATCATACTGTTCTGCGAAGCTGCAGACGCAACTTGCCACTGTGTGATCAGATGCAACCGCGGGCGAGTTGGATTTTTTGTTGTTGTTTGTTACCGATTCGCTTAAGCAGGGGATCAATGAATCGCATCTCCACCCTGAGGGCTTCCAATGGCAGTATGCGATGATGCACATACTGAGACAGGGGAAAAAACAATGGCATGGCGTCAGAATAGCCTGATCAGACTATCCCCGACGCCACAAGTCGGCGCTGGAGCGATCACATGGGGAAACTCCGTCTGTGGCCAGCAGCAACCCGTCTGAAACTGGAGTTTCCCCAGTGTTTTTTTACTCCACTTCTCTTTGTTTTTCTAATTTATGCCAATAAAGGCTGACTTGACTTGACTCCACTTCTCCGGCGGAGCAAAACAGCTTGCCGACAGGTGCGGGACGCTTCACAGATGTGCTTGTGTGATTGCGCCCTTAAAATCCAGCTGGGTTGTGCCTATCGCGCGGCTAATTCTGCGTGTGATCGGGGCCATGGTCCCTCAACTGTGGCTGGCAGAATTATGCTCAAAGTATCATAAAATATTTAGAGTTGATTCACTTCCTTTGATCACCAATAAAGCACTCTCTCTCTCTCTCGCTCTATATATATATCCCATAAAACACCTAGAATTACAAACTGAAACCAAATAGGAATACATACGGATCAAAGACTTCCCAGTCTTCTTCATAGGTGGCTTCAGCGTGAGCTGATGAATAACCACTGTCTGGAGATACTGGTGCTACAAAAACATGAATAGTTGTCAGTTAATCTGAAGGAGAGAGAATGTTTCTTTTAGCAGTGGACTGGAGGCTAGCAGCATTTTATTGAAAATATATTTGTAGGCTGTGTTTCCATATCACTGATAGCGGTTTCCATAAAACAGTCCAAACAAGTCTATAAAACAAATTAATTTTACAGCTTCAAAAACAGTACTCACACCAAAATCACAAATCAACCAAAGGCCATTTTTGTTTTTTGTTTGGTGGGTATTTGTGTGTGTGTGATTTCATGCCTGGAAGTCATGGCAACTTCCAGCGACTCCTACTGGGGGCTTGGAAGTTTTTCAGAGAGGTGGCTTGATAGCCTGCCTCTGTGCCCTGAGCCCTGGTATTCCACGGAGGTCTCCCTTCCAATGATCGGCCCTGCTTAGCTTCCGAGATCTGATGAGATCAGGTTGGCCTGAGCTATCCAGGTCAGGGCGACCAAAGGCCATAGAAGGCACTCCAGTGCGCACCAACTGAAGTTTCTGAGATTTTTCTTTAAGGGCAGCCCTGTGCATTTATTCATTGTTTATTTATATATTTATAAGTCCACCTTCTTAGTTGACACTCAGTGCAGATTATACCATGTAAATCAGTGCAATCAATATGAAGAGATGCCTAATAAGTGATATACTAAGACTTGGATTACAGAAAATGAATGAACACAGCAGATCAGGCGTGATACGGAGGGCAGATATAATGAAGAAAACAGGTATTACACCAACAGAAACTATGTAGTGACCCCAGGGAAATAATACATCTTGTACGCAGCAGTATAACTTCACAGTCCTTTTCCTTTTGTTAGGCTATAACAAAACTGGTAGTGGAAAGCATAGGCAAGGTGCAGCTGAATTATGGCAACCCCACAAGGGGTTTCAAGGCAAGAGACCACACATTCAGAGGTGGGTTGCCACTGCCTGAAAAGAACATAAGAGAAGCCAATGTTGGATCAGGCCAGTGGCCCATCCAGTCCAACACTCTGTCACACAGTGGCCAAAAATACCAGGTGCCCTAAGGAGGTCCAGCAGTGGGGCCAGGACACTAGAAACACCCCCCACTGTTGCCCGCCCCCCTCAAGCACCAAGAATATAGAGCTTGCCCCAGACTGAGGATTCCTATCTATACTTTGTGGCTAATAGCCTGCCCCTGCGCTGCAACCCTAGACCTCCTTGGCGGTCTCTCATCCAGATACTGAACAGGGCCTGCTTAGCTTCAAGATCTTCCAAGATCAGGCCAGCCTGAGCCATCCAGGCCAACTTATTTATTTATTTATTCAATTTATACCCCGCCCTCAAGCGGACAGGCTCAGGGCAGTTTACATAATTGGTATAAATACCATTAAAACACATAAAACACATAAAATTGATACAATTCAGTACATTAAAAACATAAGGTGCTAATGCTGTGGATGTCCCTTGAGATGGGGTTAGGTCACCTAAGATGGTAGTCTGTAACCATGGCAGACAAGAAGGTACCAGTTCAGTGGTCTTCCCAAGTCCTAATAGGATAAAGCCGCTGTTGAGGTTAAGGGCCAGGGCTTGTTGGTAATAATAATAGGGCAGCTCCTAATTGAAAGCCTGGTGGAAGAGCTCCATCTTGCAGGCCCTGTGGAACTGTGATACACAGGACCTCTGTCTTCACTGGGTTCAGCTTCAGCCGGCTCAGTCTAAGCCAACCAGCCACGGCTTGCAAAGCCCACTCCAGGTCTTCCAGTCTGACCGGCCGCCCAACATCAGATAGAGCCAGGTGTCATCAGCGTACTGGTGACATCCCAGCCCATACCTCCAGGCAATCTGGGCAAGAGGGCGCATATAAATGTTGAACAACAATGGGACAGCACAGGCCCTTGAGGCACTCCACACTCCAGTGGGTGCCTCTTGGACTGCTGTTCCCCTTGTGCCACCCTTTGTTCCCGGCCTTGGAGAAAGGAAGCAAGCCATTGTAAGGCGAGC
Source organism: Lepidodactylus listeri (assembly GCA_029233225.1). Classification (NCBI taxonomy): domain Eukaryota; kingdom Metazoa; phylum Chordata; class Lepidosauria; order Squamata; family Gekkonidae; genus Lepidodactylus; species Lepidodactylus listeri. Next base: position 2,385,994 of record JARCFY010000021.1, on the reverse strand, counting down.
CCCTGGACTCCCATGTCGGCGAGGCTGTGGAGCAGCAACTGATGGTCGACTGTGTCAAACACAGCCAACAGATATAACAGCAACAGTACTGCAGTACCACCCCGATCCAGATGCCTCTGGAGGTCGTCAGTCAGAGAGACCAGCACCATCTCCGTTCCGTGGCCCAGGCAGAAGCCAGACTGGAAGGGATCTAACTAGGCATAGCGCTATTAGCTATACGGAAAAGCCGTCCCAAACAACTTCATTTTACATAGTTTGCAGAGTGACAGAAGCCCGGGGGCCCTCCTGACCTCCCCAGGCAGGCCATTCACAAGGTGGGGGCCACAACAGAGAAAGCACATGTACGGGGGGGGGGGTTGATCTGGCCTATTTGTAGGGTGGCATGAGCAGAAGGCCATGAACAGATGAGGCTGTCACGGCGGAGCAAAAGGTGGTCCTGCAGATATGAGGGTCCAAGGCCACGGCTGGGCTTTGTACTTGATCGCCAGTGCCTTGAATTGAACACAGTAGCTGAGTCCAGTCGGGGGAATGCCCACAATGCCTGTTCTGAATTCGTTTCCTGTGTCTTTTGTGTTGCTTAAGGTGAGAGACTGTATTTCTCTAGCTTCAAAGGGTCAGCCCCTCTGCAGAGGCACAAGCCTCTTGGCGTGAGCAGAAGGGAAAGAGTGCAAGAGCTCTCATCCTACAGGGCGCTTAGCCTGGCGGCCCAGCCATTTTCACAACTGACACAGGAAGAAACTCCACTGATACAAAAGAGGTACAGCCAAGTCACATACTTGAAAGTCACGACCAGCACTGAAAATCAACTAAAACACCTGTTGGACAACACTAACAATACATCAAGTAGTTAGCTCCGGCCTGCTTTATTGGAATTGGAACCCTGGAAAGGTGGCATAACAATTCTCCAAGTAAATACATAATAAAACAAGACAGCTGCATCAAGGAGGAGGGGGAAGAGATTGGATTTATATCCCACCCTTCACTCACTTAGAGTCTCAGAGCGGCTCACAAACTCCTCTCCCTTCCCTTCCCCACAACAGACACCCTGTGAGGTAGGTGGGGCTGAGAGAGCTCTGAGACAACTGTCCTTGAAAGAACAGCTGGTACAGAGCTATGTCTTGCCCAAGGTCATTCAGCAGATGCAAGTGGAGGAGTAGGGAATCAAACCCGGTTCTCCCATATTAGAGTCTGCACACTTAATCACTACACCAAACTGGCAAATTTAGCCAAAGACCTCTATGGCTGGGGGTGATCACACCCGACTCTAAAGCAATAGACAGTCTCACTGAGTGCCCTCCCTGAGATATCAAACAACTTCAGGGAGAACATAAGAACATAAGAGAAGCCAATGTTGGGTCAGGCCAGTGGCCCATCCAGTCCAACACTCTGTGTTACACAGTGGCCAAAAACACCAGGTGCCCTCAGGAGGTCCAGCAGTGGGGGCAGGACACTAGAAGCCCTCCCACTGTTGCCCCCCCCACACACACACACACAAGCACCAAGAATACAGAGCATCACTTGCCCCAGACTGAGAGTTCCTATCTACACTTTGTGGCTAATAGCCACTGATGGACCTCTGCTCCGTATGTTTATCCAATTCCCTCTTGAAGCCGTCCAGGCTTGTAGCCACCGCCACCTCCTGCGGCAGTGAATTCCATGTTCTTTGAGTGAAAAAGGACTTGTTTTTATCTGTTCTAACCCAATGATGAGAGCCCTGCGACACCCCCTCCACCCCGACTCTGTTATCTCCCTTGGCCACTCCCTGTGTTCTCTCTCTCTCTCTCTCTCTCTCTCTCACACACACACACACACGACTGAAACCACTGCATGCCCACCACCCCCTCACCCACCTTGTATTCCCAGTGGGGCAACAGGATGGCATGATCAATGGTGTCAAGCAATGCTGACAGACCTAACAACACCAGCTGCAAGGCATTATTCCTAGCCATCATTTTAAACCCAAACCCTAACAATAGCTTCCTTTAAAAGCTTCAGGGAGCAGACCTGTTTCAAAAAGCTGTTGCTAACCAGGTCCTTAGGTGTCCCAGTTTCCTCAGCACATGGCTAGCACAGATCCAGCCTGCAGGAAATGGCCCTCCTATCATCAAGCAAATTCCAATCTGACCAAAACATGCCGCAGGGCTACCAGGTTGTGCACAGTTTAAACCACTATGCTGGGCTTGATCCTTACAATTTATCTTTCTAAGGGGACTGATTGCCCAAGTTAATGACAATAAAACTGTTAAGTTTGTGCAGGACAAGTTGCAAGAATCACCTGTCATTTCATGCAGATTGTTATTTTTTTTTAAAAAGTACCAACACGGAAACATACATGACCCATCTGAATACCCAACCAGAAAATATTGTTCCATAGGCTGCGTTCCTAAGAGAAGCATTTCCCGTGGCCCGGGGTTGTGGTGGTGGTGCACAGCTTGTTCTCTGCTTCAGAGCTTTGTGTCATTTCCTACCACTGACCAGCAGCCTCAGTTCCCAGATGCTTACCCCTCCCTCCCACGTTCCTCAGGGGCAGACAGCCGCATGAACTGCACAGCACCCTTGGCCCACCTCACTGGCGTGGACTGGAACTGGACTGGCAAAGGCTGACCGGGTCTGGTTGTTAAGTGTCCCAAGGCAAACCAGAACATGTGTGGCCCTTACCCGTGAGAGGGGGCAGGTCACGATCAGGCACATCCTCCACCTCCTCCAAGCCGTTGTTGATCGTTGACCGGACCTGTACTGCTTGACTGGCATAAGACGCTCCGTTGGCTGAGGCAGCAGTGCTGGTGATGATCTCATCGACCTGTTCCATATCAAGCTGCTTCACTATTTCTTCCGCTTCCACAGCTTGCCCTGGAGAGTCCGAGCCAGCTGTTCCTGAAAGGAGACGGCCGTTTACAGTTTGCCACTGCGCTCCAATCACACGACTTGAGGATTAACCATCGTGTTCTCATTTTAGATTGAGATTTTAAAAACATGAATAATCAAAATCCTTATTTCCTGCCCAAAAGAAGATAGATTCTTCTTCACAGCTATTTCAAAGTACTTCATACGTGTGCAACTTGGTACAATACTTGCCATTTTTATTTGCTGGTGAGAAAAAATTGAAGACAGGAGAAAATATGGTCCCCAGTAACGTGGTTCGTGGGGGGCTGCCGGTGGTGGGATTGTCTTCCAATTTTCCATTTTGCCGAACGTGCTGGTTTGTCATTTCATAATTTCCAGCTTCTAGAACACACACAAAAACATTTGCACTAGTTAATTTTCTAATGCCACAATGTTCCTGCTGTCATTTTACTACCTGGGTTGAGGTGACAAATGTTGGAAAATGCCACTATAAATGAACCTCAGTTCCAAAATGTTTACCAGAGATGTGCATTTACCTTAAGCCGTGTGATGAAAATTTGTACAGAAAGAAAAACAATATTGCACTTGATACTACTTCCAGGACTCTGACTCATAAAAGCTTATGTTACAGTGACTGTGTTAGTCCTTAGGATGCCACAAGCCAGTTTGGTGTAGCGGTGAGGAGTGCGGACTCTAATCTGGGAACCGGGTTTAATTCTGCACTCCTCCACATGCAGCTGCTGGTGTGACCTTTGGTCAGTCACAAGTTCTCTCGGAGCTGTTCTCTCAAGAGCAGTTGTCTCAGAGCTCTGTCAGCCCCGCCTACCTCACAGGGTGCCTGTTGTAGGGAGAGGAAGGGAAAGGAGACTGTAAACCGCTCTGAGACTCCTTTGGGCGGGGTATAAATACAATATCTTCTTCTCCTTCTTAACCATGACATCGCTAGATAATATTCTCAGTCCACCAACGTGTGCTTCGGCTCAGGGGTTAAAAATTCCTAACACAGATCACAGCCTTCAGGCAGAATTTATTTGCTTTATATATATCCCACCTTTCTCCCCAATGGGGACCCAGATTGGATTATATTATTATCCTCTCTCCCGCTCTATCATCACAACAAACCTGTGAGGTAGGTTAAGCTGCGAGTGTGTGACCGGCCCGAGGTCACCCAGTGAGCTTCCAAGGTAGAAGTGGGGATTTGAACCTGGGTCTCCCAGACCCTAGCCTGACACTGACACAATAACCAGAAAAGCCCCTCACTATGCTGCCAACCCACCTGGCCACCTCTGACCACGGCAGATCAGGGGAGCAAGACCCCTTGGAGGACACAGTGAGGGGGGGGGGGAGAGAGAATGCGTGCTTCTTAAAAGAGATGAATTTATAGGGGGGAAAGGCTGCAAGCAGAGAAGCCTGGCCCTTCAGCCCATTTTCACAAAGGAGGAAAAGCTACCTGCACTGGCGATACTGCTCCTATGCAACAGCAAGCCCTATAGTGGCTCTCATGTCGAGAGAAGAGCAGACAGCTTTGTTGCCTGGCTAGGGCTAGCCAGCACCATCCAGAAGGTCAAAACTGAACCTGAGAGACCCAGATATCGATCCCAGCTCAGTGACAGGTGGGGCTCTGTCTGAGCATGGAGGTCCCTGGCAATGAAGACTTCCTGGTTTAGAACTGACTGTCATTTGTCTTGACATCCAAATTGGGACCTTAACAAAGTTTATTTCTATTGAGTCCAGTGGCACCTTTAAGATCAACAAAGTTTTACTCAAGGGATAAGCTTTCATGTGCATGCCCACGAAAGCTTATACCTTGAATAAATTTTGTTGGTCTTAAAAGTGCCACTGGACTCAATTCTGCTGCTTCAGACCAACATGGCTACCCACCTGAATCTAGTTTATTTCTTGTTTCAAATCCTGGGGTTTACAAGCAAAAGTGATTGCAATTTGTTAAGGAACTTAATTCAGATATCACAGCAAATTAAAGTTAATTTTAAACTAGGAAGTCTCCCTCCCTCTCTATGGTCAGGGCGTATAAGGAGTGGAGGAAACAAACACACGATCACAAATTTCTATAGTTTGTCTGAACCCCGACGTAGCCCCCCGACCCACACACCCCAGCTTCAGATATCTGCTGTAAGCGTCAGGAGAAAACCAAAAAGCACTTTACACAACACATACATGCTACAGTCATCCCCAGGGCCGTCCCACTACTACGAGCTCAGTCACTCTCTTCCATCAAACCAGTGCCTGCAGTCCTAGTTACTTCAGTGGTGCCAAAGGAACAAAGGATTCAGAAGAAAGAATGGGTAAAACATTCACAAACCTCCATTCACTTGACTTTTCCGCCTCACTCGAGAGATCTGTTTGTTAGGTTTCTCTCCTGTTCGAGGAGTAGAACTAATCAGGTTGTCATCTATGTCACGTTCAATGCGACTTCTCTTAGCCGGATGCTCTCTTTCATCCTTAAAACAGAAAACACGGCCAAATCATAACCAGGCTTGGTTGTGTGTGTTTTTAAGACAACTACTCGCAAAATTTCCTGGGTCAGTTTCTACTGATCCTCACTTTTATGAGCATGGCAGTGAATGCCAGCATCTGCCTCACTTTATTATCACATTCTGCAAAGTTCCTTTCTGAATTTGGGGGGGGGGGGGAGGAATTGCAATTTAAGTAAAAGGGGTCAGATCCCATCTACATTTCCCCCCTCTCATTTCTACACCTCATGCAATGGAAAACAAAAACAAAAGACTCAGATCAATTTTATTTAACCAGCACTGAATTCTAAGGCCATGCTATCAAGATTTTTTTGAGGCTGGCTGATGTACCTCTGTCCTCACTTGATCTTGAGATTTTGCATCGATTACCTAAACTGCCTTAAGGAGCAGGAAAGCCCACTTGAAAATTCCCACAGCTTATAGTTTGTCATGAAGACTCTCCTCCATCCCTGTTCGAAAGCCTGTAGAAGGTTTATCACCCCGGGAACATATGGAAATTCCCTGCTCTGTTCAGCCAGGAGAGCCCTTTGACAGCACAGCTCACAAAAGTTTCTAGAGACCCTCGTGCCCGTGTGGATCGAACGTGTTCCCTCGCTTGGTGCAGCTGCTTTGTATCCCCCAGTTAAAAGAATGCCTCAACTGCTGTTCTCCTGAAAGATGGAAAGTCCCCAGGTAAGTTTCCACACTGATCAGCAACAAGAGAACGATCTGACCCTCCGTTCTGACGCCTGACTTGGGACATGTGGGGTGAGGTTATGGGCTGCATCCATATCACAGTGACTGGACTACACTTTTGACCACTAGCAGAACCCCTGGCTGAAAGCACTGAACTGAGTTTGTTTCCGTAGAGTTAATATAAACTGCAGCAACAGACTAGCAGGCGTCATTCTTATACTAAGCGCAAACTACTGTGTTTTTGTCCTTGATCCTACTGCACTCTATCCCTGGCTTTTCTGCTCATGATAAGAACTAGTGTTCAATTTATCGTCACCCTAATTAGCAAGCCAGTCTTCAAAGTAGCACATCTAAAACTAACAGCAGCTGGCCACAAGTGAAGTCACTGAGCTCAGCGTTCACGGGAAGTCTGACAGACAGCAACACATTTCAATCCAGCCACCTGAAAATCTCAACATAGCAGACCTGGTGACTCTCCCCTTGAGAGGAGTTCCACAGTGCAGATGACACCACTGGTGCAGCCTCATTTGGGATACTGTGTACAGTTCTGGTCGCCACATCTCAAAAAGGATACTGAAGAGCTGGAAAAAGTGCAGAAAAGGGCAACCAAAATAATAATGGGGTTGGAGCACCTGCCCGATGAGGCAAGGCTAAAGCATCTGGGGATTTTTAGCTGAGAAAAAAGGTGAGCATGGGGTGACATGTTAGAGGTCTACAAGATTATGCATGGGGTGGAAAAAGTGGATAGAGAAAAGCTTCCCCGCCCCCTTCCATCGTAACCAGAACTGGAGGCAACCCTATGTAACTGGTTAAATGTAGATTCAAGACAGACAAAAAGAAGTTCTACTTTACATGACAGACAGCTAGCTTGCGGAACTCACTGCCACGAGATGTGCGCTGTCCACTGACTTACTTTAAAAAGGCATTCAACAAATTTATAGCGGATTTATGGGAGCCGGGGTGGTGTAGTGATTAGAGGGATCTGGGAGACCAGGTCCATATCCCCGCTCCTCCATGGAAGCCTGCTGGATGACCCTGAGCCAGTCACACATACAGCCTAACAGGGCTGCCATGAGGACAAGGTGGAGGAGAGGAGAATGATGTGAGCTATTCTGGGTCCCCAGCAGGGAGAAAGGAGAAACAGATAAATGGCGCAAATAATTAAATAATAACTCTATCACTGGCTATTAACCATGAAAGCTGAAAGGGGCCCCTGAACTCAGACAATGGGGAGCGCTGTTGTCTATCAGCAGTGGCTGGTCAGATGCCATAGGGAAACAAGGATGCTAACAGATGGACCACTGGTCTGGTCCACCAGGTCTACTCTTTAAATGGGAATTGCTTTTAATATTTTATGCCAATAAAAGGTATTTGTTGTTATTGTTGTTGTCTACTCTTTATGTTTTCAGGAAGAGAGCGGAGAAAACACCAACCTCTTCCCTTAGAACAGATTCTTTATATAAGGGATCAAACTGTTTAAGCCACGGCCACCTAAAGACCATGCACTTTGCAAAACGCCTAGCATTTAATTTATTCCACTAAGCATATATATAAATTGCCGGGGGCGAGGTACAGAAATTGTATTGAGCCACTGCTTGAGAATCTGCACTGGCTGCCCTCCTGCTTCCAGGCACAGCTCAATGTGCTGGTTCTTAAGGCCCTAAATGGCTTGTGGCCAGGGTACCCGAAAGACCACCTCCTCTCCTATACCCAGCCACCAGTTCTTCTTCAGTACCTCTGCTTGCTGTGCCCCCACCTTCAGAGGTGAAGTGGATGGTAGCCACAGAGGGGACTTTTCCAGCAGAGGCTTCTTCCTGCAGAATGCCCTTCCACCTGAGGCTTGCCTGGTACCCACCCTGCTCTCTTTTAGGCACCAAGTGAAAATGTTTTTCCTCAGAAGTTCAATTAAGGTGTAATCTTTTAACGTCAATTTTATAGCCTGCTTTCAGCCTGCAATCAGTTTTATCAGACTCATTTTAATCTGCTCAAGGCTTTCCGCTGTCCTATGTTCTGGCAGGGCTGTTAGCTGTGTTTATGGTTTCGTTACGTTTTATTTGGTAAGCCATCTCAAGCAGGTTCCATGGATGGAGAGCCAGTGTATGTAAATCTGCTAAAGAAAACTACTGAATCAGCTGCTGAGCACTTACCTTGGGGGTGCTCCCTTTAATGAACTTTTTGATTGAAGACAATAAGCCAGTTTCATTTTTCTGTGGTTTCCCTCCTCCAACAGGTAAGCTTTCTTCGACCTCTGAGTATTTCCTCTTCACCCTCAGTGCACGCTGCGTGTAGTTTTGATTTGACTGCTGAGAAGCTTTCCGCGTTCTCAGCCTCATTTTTGTTGGTATCACATGTAAAACTGTAAATGAAAAAGAACAGAGAATGCTCTAAGTCTAAAAGTACTAATGCTTTATAGGTATACTGCACTTACAAGAATTATTCCAACACAGAGGAAAGTGTGGTTCTTTTTCTCTCAATGCATATTTTACTCAACATGCAACACAATGGGCTGGATAGCAGACATCTCCCCCTTCTCCAAAGAGCCTGCTGATTGTTCCCAAAACCAAAGCATTACAGTCAGATGCACAGCAGTATGGGATGCCGCAACATCAAGGGGGATATTGGCTAAAACTGCCTCCTCCTCTGCTGATGACAGAAGAAGGAGGTGACCCCCATACTGTGGTACACTTTGTCTGCAAGACTCTCCTGACCCTCAGAGGGGATTTTCAGGACAAAAAGCAGGCTGCTTAAAGAAAGGGCAGACAGATCTGAACACTTTCTGTGAACTTTTCCAGTGGATCCAATCCTATGTGTGGATTCTGTGCACTAAGTGAAAGTCACTACAACCTTCACAATCGAATTCTGGCTCTCCAAAAAACTGAGGCTGGTATATGATTTTTCAGAAAATCATAGCACACCGGAGATAAAGGACATCCATTTGACTCTCCAGCTCTTATCAGCTCTAAGAACATTTCTTAACATTGGGGAAAGCCATACTCATAAAGGCAACAACAACACATACTCAATACACACAGTTTTTTATTTCAACCCCCTACATTTTCTTCCAGTGTAGCTCATAAATGTCTTCTGGAAACATGTCTCACAGCTGAAAAATGACAGCCACTCAGTGTTGTTGTTTTTTTGAGGAATCAAAGTAGTACAGTTTGTCACACTACACTGGCAGAGGCAAAATCTGCCCCAGTTCTGAATACCTGGCTTCATGCAAAGGCAAGTTCTGCTCCCTTCCCAGGTAATCCCTGAGACAAGGATTTTAATATTTTCTGCAAAACTTCACTTTCAGAAATATTCAAGTGTTGCATTCCCAATGTTAAAGACATAAGAACATAAGAGAAGCCGGTGTTGGATCAGGCCATTGGCCCATCCAGTCCAACACTCTGGGTCACACAGTGGCCAAAAACACCAGGTGCCCTCAGGAGGTCCAGCAGTGGGGCCAGGACACCAGAAGCCCACAAGCTGGCCTGGTGGGCATCAGCTGGTGCTGAAATGCGAAGGATATCTTGGAAGCACCTCATCTGTGGGCACAGAAAGACTGTCACCAGCATTTCCATTAGAAGTTCTGCAAGACCAAGAGGTATAAGTAGAGGGCTTGAATATGACACCATAAGATATAATCACTAACAAGCAAAAGGAATTTAAGGCTGACTAATGTTGCACATGTATTGCCGAACAAGCCTGGACCACCCCAGGACTATAGTGCCAAACACAAAGAACAATAGAGTGATTCAAGGAGCACTTGGCTGCAGCCTCCTCACTATGCAAAATAAGCCCTAAAGCAGCCTTGGGGGGGAAAAAAAAGCCCTGGTGTCCCAATCAAATTCTAATTGGACACTGTGCCTCGGAGGTCAAATGTTGTTGTTCTTTACAAGGGCATGTGCTGAATGGCAATCCCGTTGACTGGCACCTGAACACACACCATATCAATTTGCAGCTCTCCTACAGGCTTCCTGCAGGCCAGGGGCAAGTCGCAGCCTGTTAACTCCTCGATTCACCATCTGGGGAAAAATATGTTTGTGTGGCACGCTAGAGAGGAAGACAGGAAGTCAACTCCCCCTAATATTTGTGAACTTTAAGGACGGGGCAGTTCAAACTGCTAACCATAAGCACTCTCCAGACAAGTATCTTGGAGAGTTAACTAGACACTGAAATCTGAAAGTCATCAAAATAGTTTAACTAACTGAAGAAAGAGATCTTACATTTCCAGAAACGTTAAGGACATGGGAGAAATGTTTTCTTCCTCTTCGGGGCGGGGGGGGGGGGGGGGGGGATGACCAAACAAACAAAATTTTTGAAAAAAAATTGCAGTAGCTCACCTAAACTTGAATTACTACTTGAACATACACACATTATAGCAAAATTGACTGTGGACAAAATATATTTAAACAATTAACTATCTTTGCAAATATGTTGTGTACAAACAGTACACATTATCTGAAGTGTGTAGATTGTCTTGAAGAAAAATCTTCATATTACAACTCCTGAACAGGTAGTCTTAAAAAACATTCAACTCAAAAATTCCAAATTTTCAGTTGGGAAAACTCAGAAGTTTTTCCATTTTTCCCAGGGCTTCACCTCTCTAGGTGAAGGCCATTCATCTGTCAGGTTTTCGTTCAAAACAATAACAAAGTTCTCCATTGATAAAAGGCAGGTCAACCCTATGTGTTAAAGGATTTTCTGGAGTACAATAAAAATAATAAGAAACAGTAAGCAAATGAAAAGATCTGAAACCTCAGCAGGTCCCCTACAACATGAAATCTTGCAACATGCACGAACTGCCAGTTCCCATTTGAAGTAGGCTTTCCTCATTTTCCCAATGCATAACTGCATCAGCAACTGCAAAACAAACAAAGAAAACCCAACCTCTGTTCCAGAAAAGGAGGCCACAGCTTTAAGTTGCCTTGAGAATACAAATTCCATAGGAGGTTAGTTTGTTACAGCCAAATATTGTGGCACCTTAAAGACTAACAGAATAACCGTGGGAGCAGGCAGTGAGGGACAGAGGCCACCTCATCCGAGACACTCGCTCCATCCAGAAATTAAAAAGGCATACTAAGAAATGTCTAAAGGCATCCCAGCAAGCACAATCTACGTTACGTACAGAAAAGAACAGAAGACAGCACGCAGAGTCTTGTGTTTTTGTGTGGGAGTTTAAATACCTCCCCTGAAAGTTATCCTCTGTGGCACAGTTCATTCAATTCAGCTGTACGTTAGTGCCAGCAAGTCCTCGGCTGATTTCACATCCTGGCTATCAAGCCTCAGTTATAAATATCCTTAATGGTCTTAGCAACAGTTACCTACAATCCTCCCAATGACAGAATTCCGCTTTCCCAACACTGGCTGCAGCCAGAACTCAGAGCTGTTTTCATTACTTCATGTGTTTTTACACACAAATGAAAACATACTACAAGGCTCGACAGAATTGCATTTATACACTTGAATTAAATGAACGGGCATATTCATTCAAATGTTCAATAATAGCCTATCACACCTACAAAGAAGACTTGGGGAAGGTCATGTGGGGATGCACAGAATACTGTTATCAGCATGCTGATGAGAGATGAGAGCTGGGTGTCCTTTCAGACCAGCTTCAAGAGAGGCACGGGGGGGGGGGGGGGGGGCCTAGACAGGTGACCGGGAGCTGCAATGGACTGGATGAGGATGGACAGGCGTGTAAGCCAGACAAGGCAGAAATACTGTTGACTGGGGATGCATCTGGTCTCAGCACAGGTATAAATAACTGCCTGTGTCAGTTGGGGTTTCGCTCCCCTCCTTGAGTAATGCGCCCCATAGTCTAGGCATGCCCTATCTCTGAAGCGGAATTAGTCAGCCAGAGTACATCTTCCCAGCTTAAGTTAGTTAACCAGCTGTGGCTTTTCCTGGAGACAAATGATCAAGCTACATACATCCCGATTAGACTACTGCACTGTGTGACATGTGACTGCCCTTGAAGAATATGAAGAAATGTTAACCATTTGCAGAATGCAGCAGCCCCCCTGCTCGCTAGGATCAGCCTCCATCCATTTTTCTTGATCGCTCTCTTCTATCCCCTCCATCTTATGGACATGGGAGAAGTTTCTGCCTTCAAATCACAATGAAGCAGCAGCATTTCTGGCCATTAGCACCTCAAAGGGCTAGAAAAAGCAGCAAGACTGAACCTAATCAAATCATACTTACAAGAGGAGAAGAGGCCCAGACAGAAGCAGGCTAGACATCACAACCTCTCAAACCATTAGTCAGGAGTACTCTGGCACAAAGAATGTGGCCTCTTGGCACACAAGTCTCAGAACAAACTAAAAGGTTCTTAGTCCAGAATGATGTCCACTAGAGACTAGATAGAATTTCCCACCACAAATCCCAGCTCACTGAGGTAACCCAGAATGCCTTCAGCATATCCCCAGCTTGCCCATGAATCTACAAGCAGGGAACCTGTACGGTCTGGGGGGACCTCATTTCCCCCTGTATCCCCCACTATTCATTCCCTCCCCCTGGCAGCCTCCATATCATCTCCCCTTTCCCCCAACCAATCTTTTATCTGCCCCCCTGGCCTTCAGCAATATTCATTATTTGTTTCTTTTGCGCCCTGCCCTTCTCCCCAATGGGAACCCAAAGAGGCTCACTTCCTTTTCCTCTCCTCCGTTTTATTTTCACAAGAACTCTGTGAGCTAGGGGGGGTTGACAGAAGGCAGCTGACCACCCAGTGATTCTCCATGGCAGAGTGGGGATTCAGACCCGGCTCTCCCAGACCCTAGCCTGACATTAACCGCTACCACATTGTCAGATACCTCTGCCCACTGACCCAAGGTGAGGCCAGGCCCCTGCTGCTCCTCCCCTTTGGATTATTGGGCTGCCTGAATATTTGGATCAGCACTGCCCTGGATTTCAGCCAGACTTGCGTGGATCACTTCTGTTCTACCCTCTGGCTTTACCTCACTGGCATTTTGCCATCCCTTCTTGAGTGATAACAGTTACAGCATGTGTACAGAGTAGGAATAGATCTGTTTTAAAATGGGCCTTACAGTGTTGTGGCGGTCTCTCCCTCTCCCTCTCTATATATCTATATATCTATACACACACACACACACACACACACAAATAGCCAACATAGTATAGTGGTTAAGAGCAACGGACTCTAATCTGGAAAGCCGGGTTTGATTCCCCATTCCTCCTTCTCCTCCTCCACAGGAAGCCTGCTGGGGTGATACTGAGCCAACCACAGTTCTCTCAGAACTCTCTCAGCCCCACCTACCTCACATGGGGCCTGTTGTGGAGAGAGGAAGAGAAGGAGATTGTATGCCGCTCTGAGACTCCTTAAGGTAGAGAAAAGTGGGGTATGAAAACCTACTCTTCTTCTGATTCCCCTAAAGAAAAAACACTTTGATTTCACCACATTTAAGGTCTCAGCACTTCTTTCAAACTTGTGGCAAGAGCCTCTTTCCCTTTGTCAGCAGCAATCCCTGGTTGCTACTTGTGTGCACCACTGCCTAAATTGGGTGTATTCTTGCAGGTGGGGTAGTATCTATTCCAGCACTTCCTAGAGAAAAAGGAAGAAGCTTTTCTTCCTTACGCTCAGGCTACCAAAGTACAAAGCTGAAACCAATCTTTTATGGGAAATGGGCCCCATTCACCTAGAGGAGTATCTACAGCACATCTCTCCAGCCACAGGTAACAAGCTAGCTAGCTGGAGGGAACATGTTATGCTAGTCCAGCAATGGCACTGGTGGCCAGCTGGTTTCTGGTCCAAATTCTCAATGGTGGGCTTTGACCCTTAAAGCCCCAGAAGTCTGGAACCAGGACCACTCAAGAACCATTTGCTTAGATGAACCACTATTACCTGCCTCCAATACCCTTCATTGTGTACCGATCAGAAATCTTCCAGGTAACAATGCAGGATGACTTTTCAATCCTAGCACCAGGGTTGGGGAAATCTTCTCCACAGGGAGATCTATTTGGTATCCTTCCCAATGGCACTACAGCATAACACACAAGCCCAGCCTCCTAGGAAAGCATTTGGGATTGTTACCTTGGGGTAATTTGCGAGCCAAAAGGTGGGATATAATTGTTTTAAATATGTAAATGCAGAAATAGATGTTCACTGGAAGCTACAGAGCTCTGTGCCATTAACAGCTGTGCAGCGAACAGAAATTCAACAGGTGCACCATTCCCCTTCACAGAAAAAGTTACAGTTATTCAGGAATGAATGTACAGTTTGAATTCTAAAAGGATGATAACCCTATCTCATACTAGAAATGCACAAGACAAGGAATTGTCTGGTATCAGAAACTACATAATCTCTCACACTTGCAGGCTGCATTCACACATCACAATAAATCCTAACTGAACAAGAGATTTATCAGCATCAGGGACAATGACGGCTTCTCTGCTGTGCTAATGCATACCCCCTCCCTCCACCTTTGGAGCACAGAACTTGACTAAGCACCTCTCATTTGACAAAGTTTCAATTCGCCATAATGGCTGAATGCAGGTGTATCAGCAAGCTAGAATTCTAAGCTAAAGTTCAACCAAGCTGTGATCATGCCTAACTAGAGTTTCTCATGATGTCTGAGCACACTAGGGTGTACAAAAGATTCCAAATTTTACAAGTTTTCCGCTTCTTTTGGTTTGCAGGTATTTTGAATCAGCACATCTGGAAGTAACAAAGGCTGCTAGCTGCACAGCTCTGAGAAACTCTGGAGAGGCAGAAAGCAACAGGCTAAAGTCAAGAAAGCAGGATGGACGGGACAATATGGCAATATTTTTATACATTCTAAAGCTTGCGGAGAAGTGTTTTCCTGTTTTTCCTACAGCTATGAAACCCTTTTCCTACAAAGGGTTCAGGAACTTTTAAAAATGCAAGGACGATGTCAATTCACTAGGTCTTTCTCCAGAATGGCTAGTTGAAGCTAAAAAAACCCCAAAACACTAGATGGCGGGGACTGAATCCGGCGCCTCCTGCAGACAAAGCCAATGATCTCCCACGGAGTGGTGGTTCCTCCCAGAGGTTTCAGACCTTTTTCAGAAAGAATCTGCCTGCAAAGCAGCACAGCTACCTTTTCCAATGCTCGTTCCCCCCCTCCACTCCTCCCACAACATTCTGAGAAGAGTCCCTCCTGCATCATCGGGATGCATTTGCTGCTACAGCCTCTCCTGTACAGACCAAGTTCTGAGAAGCCAATCAATCAACGGGAGTTCGGAAGTGGTGTTGTAATTGGCAGCTGTTGCTGACTGTCACTGCGTATTTCAGCCCATTAGGCACAGGCTCCTGAAGGCTGAAATTGCAGGCATGAGGCAATGCTTCTATGAATACAGCAAACCCTACACAACAGATCTGCAAAACATGCCTCTGGATTAGGAATTCAGGCCGATTCTCCTAGAGAGAAGTCAGAAGCCGGGTACAGCTAGTGCTATTACCATTTCTGGCTTTCCTGCGTATCCACTGAAAACCTAACATGGGGTTGTATTGTCAACGTCCAGCAGAACCACAACTGTAGTTCTACCTAGACAGAGCATCATGGCGTGTGATGCATCACAGAAGGGCCTTCTGCTTATGCCGGGAGGAGATGTGGGTCAAATGGAACGCAAGAATCACTCAGTCTCACAACACGATAAACCCGAATTTACTCCAGCAAAGGTTTGCGTGAGATGGAGCTGACTTCATCAGATGGAAACACAGTGATAACTGTGCCAATCCTTACATTCAGATTTCCAGCCAATGTAAAGCTACACTAAGGACGTATGCACAGGAAAGGTCGCAAGCAGTAATCAACGGAAACAGTGAAATAATGAACAGTAGTCAATTCACACTGTAAGTCTGGGAGCTGAATGGCCCACATCAATTTATCATAATTTCCTCTCCAGATCCTCAAAAGGACACTTATATGGAGGTATACATAACATGTGAATTTAAATTAATTTAATCTGACAAGAGATTGGTCAAATAAAAATAACTGGCAGTTAGTATAGTTCTACGGTAGAAAAAATGCAATGAAAACCTACTGGCCAAAATAACAGCTTTATAGAATTTATCCTCCCTTAACAGTGAATTTTACCAGAACTTTTCCTAATAATTTTAAGATACTGAGCTAGCAAATTACAAAGCTATCTTAAATTAGTGGGCAAAATCTGCAAGGTTCCTGTTGGGATTCTGGAATGAAACAAATGAGGCAATAAACTAACTCCCTGGATTAATAATCCATCACACTGGAAATCCAAAAGCTTCTTTTTGGAAGCCATGTTACTGTACTATAGTAGAGCCAGACTGCTAACGCTCCCTTAAAGGTTCTTCACAGGAAGTCATGACCTCAAATAACAACTTTATTGGTATTTCTGAAATGCGTTACTTTTAAATAAAATGAAATGCTGGACAATAATTATAAGTTCTAGAAAACATTTAAACAGCTTCCTCTTTTGTTGTTCCCACAAGTATCTGTATGAACTGATTTTTACAGTGCTCGACCAGTGTCTGTGTGGTTCTGCCTACTATGAACACTCAGTTCATCACCAACCATGTGGCTGGAGCTCTGCAAACACAGAGAAGTGAAAGGGTTCCTCCTCAGCTAAACACCTGAGGCATTTCAAAAGTAGTAATCAAAGTCAAGACAAATGCCGCTGTTTTTCAGGGCTGTGTAAATTATTTTATGATAGGCTGCATGCTTCTACATTACAGCACCACTCTAGAGCAGTGGTTCTCAACCTTTCTAATGCCGCAACCCTTTAATACAGTTCCTCATGTTGTGGTGACCCCCAACCATACAATTCTGCCAACACACACAACAATGAAGCTACTTTTTCAGATGTTTTCTCTTGCATGACAGTTAGCACCAAACAACTTTAATACAGACTTTAGACACAAATATATTTGCAAGCTAGTCCCAACAAGACACAACACACACTCAGGCTTCAGACTTACTTTCCTTCAACAGAAGATGCCATGAGAAAATGAAGGCAGGTGGGGATTAGAGGCTGTTGCAGGTAGGGGGGAGAGAGAGAAAGGGGAAGAGAGAGAGGGGGGAGAGAGAGAGAGAGAAAGGGGGGAGAGAGAGAGGGGGGAAGGAAGGTAGGTGGGGGGGCTTTTGCCACTTTTCCTGGGCTCTGTGCACCTTGGTGCGGAGCCCAGGGAAGGCGGCGGCGGGGTGGCTTTGGCGTGGAGCCCCGGGAAGGCGACGGCGATGCGCCCTAAAGGTGGTGGCGGGGTGAGGGAAGCAGTCATTAACTTACCTGCTGGCTTCTTCCTCCTCGTGGCCCCTGCTGGAAGGGCTGCTGGAAGCAGGGGGCGGGGCTCCGGCCCCAACCAACTCCTGCTCTTTGCCCTTAAAGGGAAAGCTCCCTTTAAGGGCAAAGAGCCGGGAGGCCAGACCTCACACTCAATCAAGCGCGGGGCCCTTTCCTGCCGGCGGGGAGGGGCGGGAGGGGCTCGGACGCCAGCCAGCGACCCCTGTGAAATGGTTGTTCGACCCCAAAAGGGGTCCCGACCCACAGGTTGAGAACCGCTGCTCTAGAGGATTTGACTTGATGATCTGCAACTAAAATATCACTTTGAATCAGATGCGCTGCCAGTACAGAAACTATTGGCATGAAGCTACTATCGTTTAAAACCATGACTTCCAGGCACAGGCACACACATACACAAAAAACACCTGTAGGAGCGGAATAAGTCTGGAAGGACATGATGACAGACCAAGAGCTCCAGGAAGAGCCTCACTGTTGTACTAAATGAAAAAGTTCTAACTGCTGAGCACAATGCAGTCTCTATTTTATGAGTTTTCAGAACATATTTTCCTTATGACAACATGAGCAAAGCACTTCTACATCAGATGCCAAATTGTAGCCAAGGCCTGTCAGTTCCCAGTACATTCTGATGGTTTTGCATCTACTGCACTGGGCAGGAAGCAACAAAGGCCTGACTCTATGCTGCAGCCCAACGCAGAGGGTTTTCTGTTCCTGTAGAAAGGTGACACAAGCTGGTTACTCGTGCAATATTTGACAGTATTCCAGGATAGCTATCGGCCTTTTCCCCCCCATCAAACTGCAGCCAACTTATGGTGACCCTGCAGCATTTTCAAGGCAAGAGACGCTCAGAGGTGACTTGCCATTGCCTGCCTCTGCATAGCAACCCTAGACTTCCTTGGTGGCTGCCCCTGCTTAGCTTCCTGGATTGGACAAGTCTGGGCTAGCCTGGGCTATCCAGGTCAGGGCAACCGTGTGCTACGCAGTACAAAATGGTCCACTGTGCCCTCACTTGCAAAAAGAGCCAGAAACCCCCTTGGAATGTATTTTTTGTCAGTCGAAGCCACACATTTGAAAGATAACTGTAGTTGCTGACATTTTGCCCAAACGCTGAACAGCCTTTTCTTCCTTCAAAGTGACTAAAATCCATTTTTTTCTAAACTCTTCCTAGCCAATAGCATTTTCCATCTGCAAGTGACATCTCATTTGCATCGCTGCCACCAACAGCAATCTTAAATGGCCACTAAAAATTAACAAAGGCACCCTTATTTTGAAGCATACAAGATACGCTTATCTTCTAAAGAACATTTGCCTATGCCCAGAAAGCTCCCTGCTCGGGGCAGGAATTTGCTCTTCCCAGGCACAAGAGGCAAGAGGATAAAGAGGGAAATAAAGCCAGCACCAGCAGCTAAGTGACTGCCAGCAGGAAAAGCATCACCGAACCTTGTATGATATACTCATGGGTGAACATGTTTTAAGCAGCAGGGTCAAGAAGTTCATGAAGTGTAACGTAAAATTCAAACCTGTACAATTAAATCAGTTCCTGTGTACAACCACGATAATTTCGGGAAATAAGCAATGAACCAAATAAGTTGGAGACATTAATACATTCAGCAAAAAAACTGAGTCAAATCTTAGTCCAAGACGATGCCTACACCAGTGGTTCTCAGCTATTGGTTTGTGTACTGCTGGTGGGTCACAGAATTACTCCAGGGTTTTCATAACTGTTAAGAAATTGCTCGCCTTCAATCCCAATAGCTACTAGTGCAATTTTTATCTGTATGTTTTACAGTTACCATAGCAATAAAATTTGTACTCAACAGCATTATTACAACTGTGAAATACTTATGGAATTACTATTTTTGTTTGTGTTTTAAAGCCACAGCAATAAAATTTACCTCCAACAATGCTACTGTACTATTTATATCCCTAAAATTTACCATCAAAGATAAAATAAATGTCATCACTGAAAAAAAAAGTGGGCTTTTTGTTTCTACCATGTTGGGACCAAGGTCCTCTGGAAGAGCGGCCGGTGGGACAAGACATGAAAGGCTGAGAATCTGCACTACAGGATGAATCTTGCCCCATGCGAAAGTGACCTCTCTCACGATAACTAGAGTTTATGCCAATTATTCTCAAAAAGAATTCAAAAAGAGGTGACACATAGAGTGCCAACTGCAGAGGAAACAAACATACTAAAAGGTATCAGATTTGTGACAAATTCTGCGTCAATACAGCACATGCCATAAGGAAACGGAACAGACTGTCGGGCTTGAACCAGGGGACGCTGGGTCACAAGGCACTCTCTGCTCAGCAATGAGCCTTCTGGAGAGCCTTGGGCAGTCTGTTCCCTGCATCATCTTCCCCATATGTAAACTAAGAATATCTTAACTACCTCAAGTGAGTCAATGAAATAACAACTGGGCAGCACTTTCCGTACTACAAACTGTCATGGAAATAACGGGGACAGCATGGGAACCTTTCATTTTAAAAAATATCAATTAGTAAGGAAATCTACAGATTTTACAGCAACTCTGGAGCTTCCATAAAAAGCAACTGTTCCTAAAGTAGATCTTTCCTTGATTGCAAATAATAATAATAATTGCATAGAAAAGTAACACAAAACTGAAAGATTAAGGAGTGCCTCAAAAAGTTGTTGGAAGCTGCAGCCTTAATTATCTTCGAGCAAACAATCTTTTCCCCTATGTGACATTCTCAAATTACATTCCTCAAGGTTAAGATCATGGCAAACCCCACCTGCCACACTTGGTTCTTTATGGCTCCAGCCACTCTATAGAGAGAGGTGAAAACACGGGGGGGGGGGGGTAACATGTCAACACTACAAATTAAGTGTACCCTGAATGGTATCTAGCAATAACAGAGGCATAATATAGGAACAAGCCTAAGGTCCAAATCGACTTCCCCTAAGCCACACAAAATGTCAACGACAGCACAAACAATTGGACTTTGCTCTTCTGGCTTCTGGTCAATCTTGGAGCATTTGAGTTTTATTTCCTAAACTTGCCTTTGACTGGAAAAGTACGTAAAACAGAAACTATGGGGCAGGGGGTCTTCCTTAAAGCAAAGCAAAAAAAAAAGAGAGAGAGAGAGAGAGAAGTCCTAACTTAACTACATTTGGTTGGAAACAAGTCCTCCCAATTCCACTGAAAATTATTTTCAAATATGTATGCTTCAGATTGCAACATGATGGAGCTCTGTGCGAAAAGCCAAGTCACTAACATTAACAAGTACTGACTACATTCTGAAAGTGTTACCAATACCTAAGGTACCCAAGATAAAACGCCACTGCCAAAACCAAACGAACAGAAGTCCCCGTTTCAAGCCAATCTGGCAACTGCCTAACCTGGGAAGAGAACAAGCAGCTAAACAGAGACCTGTGGGTCCAGGAATATCAGCTCTGTCCCCTGACTTACTCTTGCAGAAGCCAAAGAGGCAACAAGCTTTTGCTGCTGCCTCCTTCTCAGCATGGATATCAACAAAGGCGTGGGCAATCTTTTCTTTAGGCACCTAACCATTCAATGAGAGACGGGAGCTCCAGCATATTACTTGCCAGCATGAACGACAGTGAACTTTCTTGTACACCTCAGTATTTGCTTCCTTTTTGCCTGTCTTGGCTCTCACGCCAAAATAAATACTTCTTATGAAGAGAGAGCTCTTGGCACTGGGACTAGACTAGCATCCAGATACGGAGCCACTAGGAAGCCCTGAATTATTCTTGACCCTTGAATTATTAGTTGCCTATTCCTCCAAGAGGCAAGAAATAGATGCTCTCTATGGATCAAGATCCATGACATGATCTCCCTGGATATTTTAAAACCGAAGTATAAGCTGTGTAGAGGGCTACAGAAAGATCTCAATGAGGGCCAAAGAAAGGTTAGATTTTCACCAAGCAACACCAATCCCTCCCCATGCTGTTACTAACCTGAGAAAAGACAGGCTGACTTTTTCTCTTTGAAGGCTAAGAACAGCAGGGGAAAGATTAGCTTCAAAGTAATAAATAGCTCTGGATGAAAGAAACCTACTCTTCCACCCCAACATTGATTTTATTAGTATTTTTAAAATGCAGGATCATGAGCATCCCAGACTAAAGAAGCAAGGGTTAAACTGGACATTTTGGGGAATACTGCAAAAAACCTCTTCCAAAATATTCTCTTTCAGAGTGAGTGAAATACTTAAGACAAGATTTTATACACTCAAAAGGTGAAGTATAAAGACTTTTATATAAAACAATATGCAACAACAGCAAATGACAATCCCTGTTTATACAGTAGAGAGGCTATACTATATTTTTAAAGTTTGTTCTAATGTAACTACTTTGGTCTGCAATCAATATACTGTCATGGGTACAGTAAGGCTACTCTGCTGATGTGTTCAGGATTTCTACCTTATGAAGTACCCCAATATTCTACTAGTCCTATTGTAACTTTGAGACTGTTTCTGCCCATTAACACACTTACGTTTTGCTTGTAGAAAACTAAGGCATTTAAACTTTTACTTTTCATAATTATTCCAAACAAAACAATTTTATATGCCAAGTTATAAATAATGTGATTAATGATGCAAAATTAGTAAAATAAGTTTTGGTTGTTAAGTACAGCATTTATTTCAATTTCTTCCAACTTCTAGGTTTCTGTAAACTTTACATGCCAGCATCTCAACTGTTTTGTCACTAAATGCTATAATTTGAAGGGAAAGGAAGGGTAAGCCCTCATTTTGTTTTAAAAAGTACCATTTTGTAATCCTTGGTTTAATTCAAAAGAATTGTATGTCCAGGAAACTCTCCTCCTTTATGAGTTTAATAGAAATGGCAATACTGGATCTTTTCCTAGCCAGGAATATTGCAGATTCAACAGTTATTGTGCCTGGATATTCACTGCGCTATGAAGAATGCCCAGTTACAATGCAGGATGCAAAAAACCCAATATTCCCATTTCAAAAAAAACTATTTTCAAATGACAAACTTTCAAAATTAGTGGTGCAAAGTAATTTTTAGGCCAAAACACACCTGGATACAATTATATCAAACATCATTAAATCCGGGAAAAGATATATTCAAATAAAGTAAAAACTGGTTTACAATTTAATGTTGGGAGGCAACTCGAGAGAGAGGGCCTTCCTGATCATGCCACCAAAACTTTGGAACTCCGTCCCCAAGGAGATTCTTCTGTTTCCCACCAGGGGATGAAGACTTTTCTGTTTTGGTTGGCATACCTCAAGTGAACTCTCCCTGGCCCTCCTCCCTGGATGTGTTTGTATGTCTACTTATTTTTACTGCATAGTTAAAATGAGCCCGCTTGAGGGGAGGGCGGGGTATAAATTTGAAATAAATAAATAAATAAATAAATAAATAAAAAATATTTTACATATAAACTTTATATGGTTTTCAACATTTTTAAGCCTTGATGTTCACCTATTTGGACAAAAAAGGGAACAGATTTTTTTAAAAAAAACAAATGGTATTATGGTCGTATAAATTACATAAGGTTGATACAAGCATCAGTAAATATTGAAAATGTGATGATAATATAATTTTTTAAATGCTGTCTGTTTGCACTAAGGGAAAGGAGAATTATTTAATAATCTGATGGTGTTTTTATGATTTTACTGTTTGTCTGCTTGTTTTCTAACCTGCACTCAGCACGTCTTTGCAGAGGCAGCACAGAAGTTTCCCAAACAGATAATAGATGTCAAAAATCTGAACTCTAAACTCTGTTTTAGGTCCTGAAATGTATTTACAAATACATTTTAAAAGAACAGCTTTAAACAAACAACAAATGCTAATATTTCATATGACAGAGGCTGCCAGAATACTGTATGCCAGATAGTGGAAAACCAAACAAATTTATGTGTGACCACATATTTAATTACGGCCATAAGTCAAGTTAAAGAAGGGTGACAAAAGGCTCAGCTGCAAATACAGATGCCGTTCATAAGATACTGGAATGCCCAATATATTAAGTCAAAAGGCCATCTTCCTCTGATATGAGGTCTCTTAGTTCTGTGGTATATACTCTTATGAAACGTTGCATTTGATTCACCTCTCTAATCTTTGTGTATTTGTATTTTCTCTTCGAGACTGTTGTAAACAATTTTTTTAAAAAAGAGAAATAGATGCCCAAACCTAAGAACGGGGGGGGGGGGGGGGGGGAGGCATAAATCAGGGAGAACAATTTTGAGATCTCATACACAGGTCTCATACATTTCACAGGAGTAATCTCACACAGCATTTCTGCATTTTTGGAAATTCTGTCCATCTTCCTTTGACAAGAAGTCAGTCCACTTTTCAGAACTCAACCGCCCAAAATGTTTTACTACCAGCCTGCAAATGGTCTTAGTTGTGGATAGTGCTCTGAACCTTCTTTGCTAAGCCAACCCCACCATAGAAAGGTCTCTTGCTGTCTCTAGGCCCTCTCGGAAAGCTCCTATTTGCTTAGCCTTTTAGATCTATAACCATTTAATGCTGTCACCTGAGACTCTGAGGTCTTTTTTCAAAGATCTTATTTGAGCACTTTGGATTTGAAATCTTTTCCTAGTCCTGCTCCCAAGACACCAAAGATTACGCTGCTTGAACTCATGAAGGGGGCAGTAATATGGAACTGGGAAACATAAGACAAGATGATCCCTTGAAAAGCAGATATCCAATAACTAATTTATGTCAATTACCTGATTATCAATACCTTTTACATGTATATTGCAAGTATACTTGTTTCAGTCATAAACGAACCATTCTAAAGGACCTCCAAACATCTACTTAAATGTATTCATTATTACATAATTGGATCTCTTATAAATTACTTAGATTTAGTGACGAAACAGTAATATTAAAAATTCCCCCAAACCTGTGCAAGCAGTCAAGCAACAAAAGAGACCTTGAGAGAAGGAGAATGCGCCATCCTACCAGTTATAAAGTCTGAAAACAATCATGCAATTCTGGCAAATAGTTGTTTAAAGGTGCTTGCAAATAACACACTAACTCATTTACTGTATTTTATCTCGCTGGTGCTTGGAGAAGCTCAGGGTAAGATATGCAGTTCCCACTTCCTAGTTATATCCTCACAACAACCCTACGAGGTAGATGAAGGTGAGTAGCCATGTTAGTCTGTCTGCAGCAGTAGACAAGAGCAGGAGTCCAGCAGCACCTTAAAGACTAACACAAATTAGGAGCTTTTGTGAGTCTCTGCTCACTGCCTCAGGTACCTGAGGAAGTCTCCAGAGAAGTGAGCAGTGACTCCCAAAAGCCCCTCCCTCCCCTGCCGCAATGTTTGTTAGTCTTTAAGGTGCCCCACTGGACTCTAGCTCTTGTCTACTATGAGGTAGGTTAGGCTGTGAGAGACTGGCCCAGGGTCACCCAGTCAGTCCCCTGGCACAGCGGGGGTCGCGTCTCCCAAGGCCCAGGGCAGCATTCTAGGCGCCCCACCTGACCAGCTCTCTTGCCTCCCTCCCCACAGACTGAGATTCCAAACTCCCCCAGCCTCCGCAACAATTTAGCCAATGGGCTAAAGCGGCGCTTCTCAAAGGGTGCTGCTGGGAGATGGAAGGCAGGCAAACTGCTTGCCGCCAACCGAGGACCAGCGACCAGCTCAGGGTTCTCCAGCCTGTGGGAGGCAGGCAGGCCGGCCGGCCGGGGAATCTCTGAGAGGGGGGATGTAGGGGCTGGGACCCAAGGGGGGGCGGCGGCGGGGGGGGGGCGGCGGCGGGGGGGGGGGCGGCCGGAGTCCAAAAGGGAAGCGGGAGGGGGGAGGCAGGCGAGCCCCGGAGGGGATGAGGGCGAGGATGCTCAAGAGGACCGGGCGACTGTGGCCGTGGCGGGGGAGCGGGGTCGCAGAAATCTCCAGCGATGCGGGTGCGCCGCCGGTCCGGTGCCCGAGGCAGGGCCAGCCCCCCCCCCCGGTACCTGTGGCTGCGCCGGGCGAGGCGGGGGGAGAGGAGGAGGGCTGACCCGGGAGCTCCCCGCCCTCGGAGGCCCAGGCGCTGCAGCCCGAGAGAGGCTCCGTCCCGAGCACCGGGTTGGGGGGGCTGGCCCGGGGGGGGGGGTCCTGCCGTCGGGCGCGTTCGCGCTTCCAGGCGGGCGGCAGAGGGTCCCTCTGGCCTTTTTTGGCGGGGGGGGGGGCCGCCGGCCGGAGGCATCACAAAGCCCCCCCCCCGGCCGCGGCCCTGGCGAGGGAAGGCGCCCCTCCAGGCAGGCAGGCAGGCGGGGGGGGAGGGGGGCGGAGGACGCGCCTTTCCCCCGGGGGCGGCAGCGGCAGCAGCAGCGGAGAACGCGGAGCCTCTCCCGGCCGGGGTGCAGCGGGAGGGAGGGAGGGAGAGAGGGAGGGGCGCGCGGTTCCCCCCACCCCCCCGGGCGGCGCATCCCGGAGGGCCCGGCCCCTCCCCCCTCCCCTTCCCCCCCCCCCGCCAGGAGAGGGCCAGTGCCGCCTGTTGCGCGCCCCCCCCCCCCCGCTCGGCACATGCTCAGAGGCACTCCCGGCCCCGACACCCCCCCCCCGGCCCCGAGGCGTCGCAGAGGCCCGTCCTAGGCCCGCCCCGGCCCTGCCCGCCGTCGGTTACCTGTGAGGCGCGCGGAGGGAGGCGGAGGCGCGGGGCGGGGGAGCCGCCTCTCCCCGCCCGCCGGCCCTCCGGCCGGCCACTCACTCACGCAGGCAGGCAGGCAGGCAGTCCGTCAGTCGCCCGCCCAGTCCGCCCGTCAGTCAGTCAGTCAGTCCGTCAGCGGGCCGTCGGGCGGCGCGGATCCCCGGCGGCCGGGCCGGGCAGGGCTAGGCAAGGCCCCGGCCGGGCCCCCGAGTCGGTAGCGCGCAGCAGCGCCGCGGCCGCCGGGGGCTCCGTCGCCGCCGCTCAGCAGCCGCGGCCAGTCGCCATTTCCCGCCTACCGACCTGCTGCACCGCACGCCAGGACCCGGATGATGACGCCAGCCGAGGGGAGGGGCCGGGCCGGGCCGCGGGGAGGCGCACTGCGCACGCGCGCCCCGGGGCGAGGGGGAGGGGGAGGAGCCCACCTCGCCTGGCGCGCGCGCCTCTCGCCCCTGCCCTGGCTCCGCTGGGAGGCCTCCGGGACCTGGCCTGGGCCGGGGAGGGGTGCAGACCCGCGCCGTCCTCCCCCCCTCCCCCGTGGCCCGTGTGTCTCCCGCGCCAGCCACATCCACACGTGCCTCCCCGGGCCAGCGGCCAAGTGCACGGCGCCCAAGCCCGGGGGGCGGGGGGGAAGGAGAGGAGAGAAGACCGTCAGTTCCCGGGGTATGGGGGGGGGGGGATAATAGAGGGAGGCGGGCCTCGTGCAAAGCTGAGAGCAACCCCCGCTCCCTTCCAGGGGAGTCCCGCTGCAGCGCCCTGAAGCTCGCCCGACAGACACGTGGGAAGCGTTGCTCGGCAGGCGTGAAAACACAGGGGCCGCTGGAGCAACAGGAGAGGGGGGGGGGGGGCGGGCAAGCCCTGGAAAATGAGGACCCAGCTTCTCAGGATGCAGGGACTCACGGCAGCTCCTCTCCTGCCACCAATGCTCCCTCTGAACCAAAATTCTACTTTGTGAGCTACTGGCATAAAGTTGTAAGGAGCAGTTTGGCTATGGCATAAATTAGCGTGCTCTGGAGCTGCCCTTTCTGAGTGAAGACAAAAATGTGTGAGCCGGAGGCTGAAGAACGGTGAGAAAAGAGATTGGATTTGTACCCCGCCTTTCACTGGAGTCTCAGAGCTGCTTACAATCTCCTCTCCCTTCCCCTCCCCACAAAAGACACCCTGTGAGGTAGGTGGGGCTGAGAGAGCTCTTCCCAGATCTGGCCTTGAGAGAACAGCTCTGAATGAACTATGGCCAGGACCAGTGTTAGCATTAGGCCAACCTAGGTGGCTCCCTGGGGTGGAGACCTCAGAGGGACACAAAACTCACCCACTGCCAGACCCAGCACCACCAATTTCAAATTTTGTGGTTTTCAGTCTTTCTAAAATGCATTTATGTTTAAAAATTGGTGGGCCCATTGGGGGGGGGGGGCGCCAGAAGGTAGCCTCGCCTAGTGTGCAAAAAAACCTGGCACCAGCCCTGACCATGGCTTGCCCAAGGTCATCCAGCAGCTGCAAGTGGAGGAGTGGGGAATCAAACCTGGTTCTCCCAGATTAGAGTCCACACACATAACTCACACTAACTTGGCTTAGAGGGAACACTGTCTGCCACTGAATTTGGTTAGTCTTGCAGGTGCTCTGGCTCCAGACAGGCTGACAGGGCCACCCGCCCTGATCCATCTCCATGGAAGTCACCACATTTAGCCATACAGAATGGAAATCCATCAGCCTTGTGATAGAAGGACAGACAGACTCACATTCTAGCTGTATCTGAAGAAGTGAGCAAATGACTCATGAAAGCTCCCCTGCCACATTTTGGTAGACTTGAAGGTGCTCCAGGGTCTCCTGCTCTTTCCTGCAGCTACTGCCACCCACCTAGATCTAGCTCAGAATAATCAGACCACTCCCAGCTGTTGATAAGAGAGAAGTAAAAAAATACAGTGACACATGTGGTACATGTAAAGGGGCACATGTAAATACAGTGCTACATGTAAAGGGGCACATGTAAAGGGGCACCTGAAATAATTTCATGTATACCCCACCCTTCTCCACAACAGGAACCTGAAGGCGCTGACCTCCATCTCCTCCCCAACATTCCTCCGAGGCAGGCCAGGCTATGAGAGAGTGACTGGCCCAAGGTCACCCAGCCCAGCAAGCATCCGTGGCAGGGATTCGAACCTGGGCCTTCCACTCAGTACAGCACACTGGCTCTCTTACAACCTGTGCAAAAGTAGGATCACACCAACTCTAGTTAGTACAGAATACCACAGTTAGGTAGTGTGTGCATCTCACAGCCATCCAGCAAGGCCAAAATCCATGCTGTCTATTAGGACCTGGGTTACAGAACTCTTCAGCAAACTGGATGTTACAACATTGAAAAGATAAGGGGTGGGGAGCAGATTTTTCAGGCCCTGTTGTTACAGGCATCCTCTGGGAAATGCAGGCATGCTCGAGGCTCAATTTATTGTCATAATTAAGGTACAGCAGCACCTCAGTCACTCCACTGGTTGCCGATCAGGTACCTGATTCAGTTCCAGTACTGGTTTATCACTTCTGTAGGCTTTATGATCCCACTTTCTGCACTGCTAAAATCACACCTTGACTTAAGGCAACAAGGCAATGAACAAATTGGGTACTTCTGTAATCCAGAGGGCGTATTGCATTGCTCATTGTTTCAAGGTGTTTGACTGCACTTTATATTCTGTCACCTGCCTTGAAGCTGAGCAAGAAACATGGGTATAAATGTCATAGTTTATGGAAATCTAATTTAGTTGCATCCTTCCTTTGAAAGAAAAGAATTTTTGGAGTAGCTTCAGTATGTCTTGTGCAGCACCACAAAGCAGTGACAGGTTCAGAGGCACTGATTCAGTCTTAAGAACGTAAGAAAAGCCAATGTTGGATCAGGCCAACGGCCCATCCAGTCCAACACTGTCACACACTGGCTAAAAATACCGGGTGCCATCAAGAGGTCCACCAGTGGGGCCAGGACACTAGAAGCTCTCCCGCTGTTGCCCTCCCCCCAAGCCCAAGAATACAGGGCATCCCTTGCCCCAGACTGAGAGATCCTATCTATACCTTCTGGCTAATAGCCACTGATGGACATCTGCTCCATATGTTTATCCAATTCCCTCTTGAAGCCATCCATGCTTGTAGCCGCCACCACCTCCTGTGGCAGTGAATTCCATGTCTTCCATCACTCTGGGTGAAGAAGTACTTCCTTTTATTTATTCCTTTTATTTATTTATTTATAACCTGACTGCTCAGCAATTTCATGGAGTGTCCACAAGCTCTTGTCTTGTGAGAAAGGGAGAAAAGGACTTCTTTCTCTGTCTGCTCTATCCCATGCATAATCTTATAAACCTCGATCATGTCACCCTTCAGCCATCGTTTCTCCAAGCTGAAGAGCCCCAAGTGCTTTACCCTTTCTTCACAGGGAAAGTGTTCCAACCCTTTTATCATTCTAGTTGCCCTTTTTTGCACTTTTTCCAATGCTATAATATCTTTTTTGAGGTGGTGACCAGAACTGTACATCTTTACATTTCTCATATAAGAACAGCAGAAGAGCCCTGCTGGATCAGACCAGTGAAGGTCCACCTAGTTCAGCATCCTGTTTCCACACAATGGCCAACCAGTCCCTCTGGATGACCAAAAACAAGGCATAGAGAGTCCAAGGCTTTCTCCTGATGTTGCCTCCTGGTTCTGAATGTGGAATTGAGTTCTGTGTAGGGCCCTTGTATTATTCATCCTTATTCCCACCCACCACCCACCCCCCGGCCATCTTTTTAAAGTATTTCCACATAAGAAAAATGTTCCAGCTCCCTGATCATCTAGGTTGCTGTCTGGTGTACCTTCCACTGTGCTGCAGTTGTCTTCTTTGAGATACAGTGACCAGAACTGTCTTCCAAATGGGAGTGCATCGCTGCCCTATGCAAGGGCATTTACAAGATAGGCTCCTCCTTCAATCCCGTCCCTAATAAATCACCTTTCAAATGACTCACGAGATCTGCCAGTGCATATGTAAGTACACAGGTTACAACGGTTATGCATGTTTGCTCGGACATGTCCTATTAGACTCACTTCTGAATATATTTGTTCATAACCCTCAAGCATGTTTTTGTACCAAAAAGCAATATACACAAATGAAATAAAGCTAGGCAAATAACTGCCAGATTATGTTCATCCTCACCAGCTATGCTGCTTCTAGCATGATGCCACCTAGTGGGGTAGAGAGCAAGCAGTTTGTAGTAATCCTAAATAAGTGACCCCACATGGGACTTCCATGTAAGTTTTCCATTGGTCCTGGCAGAGAAAATGGGCTAAAAATACATTCCCGCCCAGCCTTTATGCTCCTTATCTTTTAGAAACCAAAGCACTTAGCGGATTGCTTGCTGGTGTCCAACTACAGCATCGTTTACTACAGTGTGTAACTGCATCATTTTGTTTTCTGTAATCCACCTTGAATCTTTCCATTTTGCTTATACCCAGTGAAAAACAGATCAGGGTTATGAGTTGCTTGGGAGTCCAAGTAAATGCTACCAAGGTTTCTGGAAAATCATGGCAGTGCAACTCCTCAAGGCTTTCAAGATTTGCACTGTGATTTCTCCCCTACTCAAAGTACAGCACCAGCGGCTGAGGTGGCACTCCCTGGCTGCTGGCGAATAACAAGGCAGCTTGCTTTGCGGCCTCCCAGCCACAGGGCCCAGCCTTGTTGCTCTGGCCCTGCCCACCTGCAAGGACTCAGAGGAGAACTCACAGGACCTTCGAGGCTGCAACTGGCATCAAACGAAGGTGCTGCAAGGCACTTCCCCAGGTGAGCAGATCTGTCAGGGAAGGGAAGGAAAGGAAAGGGGAGTCAGCCTCTTGCTGTGGCTGGAGGCGACTCCTCACCTTGCCTCTCTAGGTTTGCATTCTGATTGTTCAGATAAAGGCTGCTCTGCTGATGAAAGAGAACTAGTTATGCTAATGAAGGAGGAGGATAGGAAGTCATTGTGTTTGCATCAGCCTGAGATCCAAGAAAGCCGTCTAAGAAACTGAATTGTTGTTCTGAGGCGGCGGCGGCAGCACCGTCTTGCTCTAACTGCGAAGCCCAGGAACCCAGCAGCTATTCTACAGCAGCTCAACATGGCTACTCTCTGAAACTATCCAGACAGCCCAAGACACTCCCCTCCTGGGGCATTTTCTTTAGGCATATTTTAGAAAAATTATACTAAGGCCACCACGCTGTCGCAGTTGCTGTGTGAGATTACTCAGCTGAAGACACGTCACTGCTGAGGGTACTGTCGCTGCTATTTATAAAACAGACCCTTGCCAGCTAATGCACATTACATGATTCTTATGTAGCTTTAGACCCTGAACAGAAGAGGAAATTCTTTCAGTTTTTCTGAAACCAACATTACTCTGAAGGCAAGCTGCTGACTTTAAAGTGCCTGCCATGTGCCACTATTGTTCCCATTGAACTGGTACCTGTTTCCATGGCAATGGCATCATACAGAATGCAAACCACCCCACTGGAAAACACAGCCCCAAGCTAAACCTTACTTTAGTCCTTCTTGGTGTTCTCAGCTGCCATAGAAACAAATTCACGGAGCCAGAAACCCTCCCAAAAACAAGCAACAAGGCCTCTGAAATGTATTTTAACACACAGCCCTCTCTTCAATCCCTTTTATGTTTAGAACCCTATGCAGAACGCCAGAGAGCACATGTGCTGTGTGAATGTTCTAGTGGCTTTCCACAAATCAGACAGGTGTGGTTAACAAGGATGCTGTAGAAGCCTTCCTCAGTTCACTTAAATGGAAACACCTGGGAGGATCACAGTGCTTTTGCCCAGCTCACACCAACATCATTGGCAAGAAACTTGTGCCGGAGGTGTGAGTAGAGGACTCAAGGCCAAAGTACCCGCTTACTATACACCTTTAGCCTTCCAACTTCAGACACGTGCACCAGAAAGCTGCCTCTTTGTCAGGAGCTCCCTGGGATGCAAGGAGCACTCTCCTTCCTGAAGTTGACTCACATGCTATCAGGAGACGGAACGCACCTTCCCTCGGCTCTTCCCACCACTGACAAAGCCAAGACAGCACAGAAGACCCACAATGGGGAAGGAAGCGGAAAGAGAATGCATGCCTGTGCAGTTACACAATAAACATTTTCATCTGTGTAGCTTCTGGGCAGGCCCAGAATGGTAGAGGAGCAAGCTGACTTACCGTGGAGGCCGGGGGGGGGGGGGGGGGGGGAGCAAACCCCGACAGACCACTTTCTTCACAGCTGCATCTCTTCTGGAACTGTCATTCGCCAAACAGTACTTGACAAAAGTCAAAAAGGGGAACCAAGTGGCTGCCCAGCAGACTTCATATGCTGGTGGTATGTCCTGCAGGAAAACTGCTGAGGATGCAAGGACCTCGGGTGGAGTGGAGTGTCACCTGAAAAGGGCATGGTACACTCACCGCGTCATAACAAAGCATAGTTGCCTGGACTATCCAGACGGAGTGTCCCTTCCTAAGGCCAGCTAGAAGAGAAAAGAACAAAGAAAAAGCAGAGGTCTTTACAGAAAACTTGACTTCCTGTGTGAGCAGAGAACAAAGGACTGGCCATGCAGTATCTTCAGAGACCACCTCAGGAAGAAAGACCGAAACTGGGGCAGAATGATATTGGGGGAATTCTGGAAATTGGGAGGATCATGCTGTAAGGCAGCTGGCTTCCTTCCACGGCAAGCTGGTGATGGCCACTCAAAAAGGCCATCTTATAGAACAGCACAGGGGAAACAGGGCACTGAGCTAAAGGTTCAGGAGGAACTGTGGGGTGGGTAAAAGGCTGCTTAGCAACTAATCAAGCACGGAGTAGACAAAGAGGAGGAGTCTCGTGTTTAAAGACCTGGACATCTTCGAAGGTGGCTCTGACTGGCTCTTAAGCCTAGTGGAAAACAAAAGGGTGGGACAAGAGTGCAGAGCTTGTACATCCAAGCCCCTGAATCCCAGTCAAAACCACACTAGCATGGATGAAGACTGGGATGTCCTTAAAACACAGGACTTCTGAATTCACTGGAAAAGTGATCAGTATCACTCGATGTTTGGCTGGGAACATCGAGGTTTCAAATTCTGCTCAGGGATCATCCCCAAAAAACGATTTCCCAGCTTCAATTCTTCCACCTCTAAAATGAGTCTACCCGGGGCTTCAAGAACGAAAAGGGCTGCAGCATAAAACTCTCCCAGTGACTGAGGCAGCAGCTTTCACAAAAGGCCTCATTCACACCACCTTTGTACTCCGGTTATTTAAAACAGTACATGAAATCTAAAATGTTATTACATTTTATTAGAACTTAATGATTTTTGATTTTCATTGGTAGATTCCTCTTAAGAGTCACAGCTAACTTGCGGCAAAAGTATCACAGTAAACTCACAAAATACAATACTGAAGACCAACGGACACAGAGGTATTATTTCCTTAACACCTCTAAAAAGACTTAGCCTTAAACTTTTGTGCAAAATATAGACAGTTCCATATCATGGAGATAAAACTGCAGGAATGGTCACTCTCTCTCATACACACACACAAATATATATATATGTACACAAACAATTGATTTGTCCTTTTCATTTAATGCAAATTATCCATAGAAATGAACACAGGTGAACCTTACCTTACTGAGGTGAACTTTAACCTGAGTACAGAAATAGTGAAGTACAATCAACCCTGTCGTAGGACCTATAAATTCTATTCACAGTAGCCCTTGTTGATAACTAGTTAGGGTTAACAACCTGACACTCGAAGTGTAGCATAAGTGAATATAACCATTTCTGCAAACTTCAGAAAGTGCTTTAAACCATCCGTTAACGGACACACACACACACACCCTTACACTCAGAAGACAAAAAACACAAAACCACAAGAACATGCCCACTGTGATGAGCAATCCTTTCTACAGTGATGGAGGGGAAACAAAGCATTGCCTGACAGTCAAACATTACAAGAGTCAGTTTAATAACAAGTTAAAATTGTACTTTTAGTCACTGCGACAGGTTTGTCTTTTGTTTATGACTAAAACCACTGCTGTAAAAGCAGAGGCGAAGGGCTCCCGTGTGCTGGAAATACTGGCTGTACCTTAACCGATTTAAACTCTGGCACATATTCTATAAAAAATACCTATACTATTGCCAAATTCCCTACGGATAATTTTAGTCATTCACCTATGGTTAACTATATTATCTTACATAGGATTAATGTACTAAGTTTCACTGCCACATAGATCTTTCTTGATATGCTCAGGAAAGAATCTTTAGAAACACACAGAACACATTTTCAGTCAACTTTCAAATGTAATGTAAAATACAAACCACAATGGCAAGAGAAATGAAATGATTGGCTTGTATGGATGAATACATTGCTGTATCAAAAGGTTTCCCCATCTGTACACTTATTTCTGCAATGAAGTCATTAATATGTCAGATACAAACTGTACACGTCTCCCAGTTTACAAAGTTGCTTATTTTCATAAACATGTTAGCCTAAGTCATTTTGTATTGTCAGTTGTTAACTTAAGGGGTACAAGTAAAGCTACAGTCTTTCAGCCTGATCCTATGGAGTTAGGCACATAGCAAAGCCCACTGATTTCAATTAGCTTAAGGGGCACTTGGTTTTCCATAGTACTGGAGCATTAATTGTCTTATTGTAGAAGAAGAAACCATTTCTAATAATACAATTTGCAAAAAAATACAACTATATACATATATACAAGATTCTACCACTGCGTT
Organism: Lepidodactylus listeri; assembly: GCA_029233225.1. Lineage (NCBI taxonomy): Eukaryota > Metazoa > Chordata > Lepidosauria > Squamata > Gekkonidae > Lepidodactylus > Lepidodactylus listeri. Next base: position 2,351,433 of record JARCFY010000021.1, on the reverse strand, counting down.
CCATCACTTGACATCATGTATTTTAGGTAGCCTGACGCTACTATTTTTCAGTGTCTTTTACAGTAAATACTAGGAAGAATTAATTCCATTCATTTCTGTTGCAGGATTCCTCCACTGAAGGTCATTTAGGGATTTAAAGGACATCATTGAAGTGTTGCTTTCCATAGTCTGCAACATCCATTTGAAAGTCTCTCTCTTCATCATCTGCAGTGGGAAGGAGGAAAGCCAAACTAAGTCAACTCATAGGAACCCCCCACAACACCACATGTCAAACGCATGCCTACAGAGATGCCCCCCTGATATTCACAGTACTCCCAAGCCCCCCCCCCATATTCCCAATAATCCCAAATCAATTCAAAGGACAGGAACAAAGCTCCCTCTAAGCTGTGGAGTCTTGGGAGCAATTCGGCTGCTGCATAAATTAGTTGGCTCTGGAGCCATCCTTCCTGAGCTAAGACAAAAATCTGTGAGCCAGAGGCTCAAAAGCTGTGAGCCAACTCACACTAACTCAGCTCAGAGGGAACAGCGGACACGAAGGTGCATAACCAGCATCCTGGTATGGTACGTACATTTGCTGGGAACGGAATATGTCACTGAAGGCCTTCTTCACGAGGGCTGAAAATTCAGCCATTTTCCTGCCTGGAACCATGAATCCTTACCTCTTTCCAGAGAACTTTTCACTCACCAGTATGTTTATGTAAACGACCGTTCAGGCCTATTCCACTGTTACATTTGTAAGAGCTCACAAGCAAAACCAACTTTTCCTCTCTCTGCCTCATGAGAATCAACAAGAAGAGTTATTTTGCTATGCTGTTTCTGTAGTGGTGAACTCTAGCCAACTAGACTTCTGTCAAAGTACTAACTAGAATCAGGAGAACTGCGGTGCTGCTTTAGGCAGCCTGCAGACACACCCAGTCAAAAGCCTTTCCATGGGCATTCAGAGAGCCGGCAGCCTAACCAGAAGCATGACAAGAGACACCCCTTCTCAGACTTGCATGCAACCATCCATTTTAAAAAAACCCAAAACCACTGTGTGTGGCATGCACAACAGGTATAAGAGATGGTAGAATTAACAGCTCACACACAATGCTCAGTGTTCTGAAGTTTTAATCAAAACTGAGTACCGTCAGAGGTTCTGGTACGGATACATTTAGGAAACTTCACAACAGGTTTATTGCGCAGATGATTATGTTGTACAGTGCTGTGTGAATCAGAGTGCGCATAACTGAATGTGAGGCTAGCTCTGTCCCTGGTCATATGCCATGCTTACCAAAGTTTACAAAGGCAGGGACCAAAACGGCTGTCTTATCTGAAAGATGCCAACAACTTAAAAGGAGTTTCCAAGATTTCGTTGACCATGAATTCCTCTTAAGCTTCACACAAAGTTCTGCCACTTACTTTCAGCTTATGGAGAAGTTAAAAAAACTGAAGACCAGGACACCTCGATCAAAAAAGTGGCTTTTGAAAGTAACAAATGCAAATGAATTTCACAGCAATTTCGTGAGAGTATTTCTAGGAACTGTGTGCTCATAAATAAATGAAAGTTACAGAAAGAATCTACAAGGAAGTCAGGCTCTTTTAAATCAATGGGAACTGCACACAGGCTCTTCAGGACAGGGACATTAATATGGGCACTAGTTTTGGCCCTAAGCATTTTAGAAGGCAGGACATTGGAAGTTATTTCATGCCTCTACCTGCAATAAATAGGACATTTCCTACTTTGTTCCAAACAGTGGCGGATGCAGTTTGGGCACAATTCAATGCCACATGCATGAATCACCAGAAGCAGATACAGTGAGGAACAGATACAGCGAGGTGCATGGAAGATGAAAGACGGGACTTGTGCACACATATGATGCTGATGTTGGAAGCAACATTTCTGGTACAAGGAGAGGCCCACTGAATCTACATATCAGAGAGGCATCTAGGTATTAAATCTCAAGACGGTTGGGAAAAACAAAAGAGCTACCAATATTTTTGGGGTTTTATTACATGCCAACATAGCAGAAATGGTACACGTAAATACTCCCCCACAAAGTGATGAACTCTCTAAAAGCAGCCATGTTAGTTCTTAGCAACAAGAAAAGAGGAAGCGACTGGACACCTGTGAGGTCAGTGGGCTCCTCACAGCCAATGCCATCACATGCAAAAGCCAACTTTAGCATTCAGAATTCAAGACCACTGGACAGTTAATAGCACTTTCAAGCAGAGGTTGCTTCAAATGTCTAAGCTATCCCACATGCAGAACAGCTATCCAAAAACCGTTAGTATGGCCAAACTCCACAACAGCCCATTCCCAACAGCTAGCCCTATCGCAAGTACAGTGTGGCTCTCAAGTGAGGGAGACACATGAATGGGATGCCCAAGCTCACCTTGGACGTCTTCTTCACCTCCATCACCATCCTCTTCCTCATTGTAAGCCAGCTCAGCCTGCTTGTCTGCCTCGTACTCACCCACGTTCCCATCATCCCCATTATAATCCGCCAGTTTAGAACCATGCTGCGGATCCACAGGGGATTCATTCTCATCAAAGAACCGGCCTGTGAAGTAGGCAAAGGATTTACAGTCAGAAGCAAGGAAGAGGGGGAGAGAGGAAGGAAGGAAGGAAGGAAGGAAGGAGACATCTGAAGAGAAGTTCTCTGTATCAAACAGTTGTTCCTCGTCAATTTAGGCCTCAAAAGCACTCTCTGCAAACAGAGACAAGTGTCCCACTTGGACTGAATTTTCAGAAGATATTTAGTCAACATAAGCACACCTGGATTTCTACTGATCAGCTTTTATTGAGATTTGATTACTGTAGTAATTAACACACAGTACTTCCTAACACAGTTATTTTCTGCTTGGAAATCGCTAAAATTCTTAGCTGTAAATGCAGTCTTTCATCACTTTCATCACTTAACACTGTGAAGAGCAGTTCTGCACTGGGAAAACAGAAAGGTGCATAGGTTAACACACATGACCAAGAATGAGCAAGGATCAGGGTTGTGCCAGTTGCAGACAGAAACAGTTGCCCTGGGACAGGAACCTGCAATGTGCTGCTGTGTGCAAAAAGAAGTTGGTGACACTTCCAGAAGACAGAATCTTCAGAGCTTCCAGAAAAAGGCACTGCAAACTGGACACTTCCATCAAACCATTGGTTGCCAGTCCCTCCCTCTCTCTCACACACACATAATAAGAATGAAAGCTGTAGCAGTAAGTTTTATGTGAAGCACTTTCTAGGAAGTCTTGCCACATGAAATACAAAAAAAGTGTTAAATAAAAGAGTTTCATAATTATTTCTGTAACTTCCCCTGGCTGTGCCTGAAGAACTATAGTCAACAAGTTTTGCAGCAAGTAATTCCAGGCTGCATGAAAGGAAGTTTATAAAGCTTGTTTCAGTGCCTGTGTAGCACATCAAATCTGGTAGCTGTTCTCTCCTTTGATTCCAGAGCATGTTTTGTTAATTTAGTCCCAGGAATTCTTCCATAACCCCTGAGCCACATGGGGGAATCTCTGAAGTTACACTTGCGTGCTGTAGACTGCAATCCTAAGAGCACTTTCCTAGAGAGTAAACCCCACTGAATGAAACAGGGCTTCTGAGAAGGACGGCTCCCTAAAAGTTCAAGATTCCAAGAACAGCTTAATATAATCTGGGGAAATCTAAAATAAACATATGCCTAATCACAACAAAAAATACCTATATGCCTCCAGGTACCAGCCTACACATGCCAAACAATCCACTGTCTATACAGTCCACTCCTTACAGTCCAGTCCACTGTCTATACAGTACCCTAGTACCCATACAGGGAACATAACATAAGAACATAAGAGAAGCCAATGGCCCATCCAGTCCAACACCCTGTATCACACAGTGGCCAAAAACACCAGGTGCCCTCAGGAGGTCCAGCAGTGGGGCCAGGACTCCAGAAGCCCTCCCACTGTCCCCCCCGCCCCCCCCCCCCCCCGATCAAGCACCAAGAATACAGAGCCTCACTTGCCCCAGACTGAGAGTTCCTATCTATACCTTGTGGCTCATAGGGGCCACTGATGGACCTCTGCTCCAGATGTTTATCCAGTTCCCTCTTGAAGCCGCCCGTGCTTGTAGCCACACCGCCACCTCCTGTGCTACAAAATTGGCCACACCAAACAGAACACCACTGATGGTCACACAGAGAGCTCACAACTCAAAGCAGTTCATCTTTAATGAACTACAACCTAGGCTGGACAGTGAAATTCCTCTCATAGGCAGACATTTTCTTGCACACGTACAACTCCCTAGCCTTGAGACCAGAGCCTGAAACAAACCAACTTTGTCCCCTTATTAATTAATTAATTAATTAATTAATTAATTAATTATTTGGATTTATATCTTGCCTGGTCAGCCGTAGCCAACTCAAGGCAGCTTACAGAAATTAAAACATCACAGTATAATTTATATTAAGTTAACTTAAAATAGACATAAAACAGTAGAAAAAACCCCACAGGAGTTGGTGGCCCACATTACACCCAACACCCAGAACAGCAATACCAAACCCGAGGCCAGGCAGTTTCGCCCGTTGAATGTCCAGCCTGGGACTTAACCCGGCATGCCATTGGCCCCTTCTCCCAGCGGCGGCTCCTAATTGAAAGCCTGACGGAACAGCTCCGCTTTGCAGGCCCTGCGGAACTGCAAAAGGTCCCGCAGGGCCCTGATGTCATCTGGGAGCTCATTCCATCAAGAAGGAGCCGCCACTGAGAAGGCCCTGGCGGTCAACAGCCTGGCCTCTCTAGGGCCAGGCGATGTTGAGTGCCTGACCGCAGTGCTCTCTAGGGTATATATGGGGAAAGGTGGTCCCTTAGGTAGGCAGGCCCCTGACCTTATGCAATCTAACACCACAAACATCAGACCTGACACCAGCCACACCACCTCAGGTTCATTTACTTGCTCACTTCCCAACAATATATGACATCAAGGGTCAGCAATGCCCTTCTAGTCTCTACATCACACAAACAGGCCAATCCTTACATAAAAGAATAAATGGACATAAGCCTGACATTAAAAAAAACAATACTCAAAACCAGTGTGAAACATTTTCATCTTCCAGGACATACTACTGGCCGACCTATGTCTGGCAGTTCTCCTAGAAAGCTTCGAAGGAAGATTTCAGCGTGAGATAGCTGAACTAGAACTCCTTAGCAAGTATGGGGCAATGCTCCCGCCCCCAGACTGAAGGAGCACACAGGATTTTTATCTGATGGCAGATGCTAACGTTCTATATTTCCTGCCTCTGTGGATCTCTCCTAGCTCTGATCAGCCCGGTTCTGTTTCCCATTGTACCTCTGCATCCTGACTCCAACTGGCCCCTCTTTGCCACGTGCCTCCCATCTTCTGCTCTGGCTAGAAGGGCTGTTGAAGCTTCATTCTTGTTTCATATCTGATAAAATCAGTTTTGACTCCTGAAAGCTTACACCCTGCAAAAATTCTGTGGGTACTTAAGATGCTGCTGGGCTTGAAAGCTGTTCTGCTACTACAGACTAACATACTGATACTGTATTTGACACAGGGAGACAGTGAGGAGTAGGGTGGGGTGGGAGTGAGTGTGTTAGACTAGCACATGGAAGACGCAGGTTTGAATCTCCACTCCTCCACAGAGGCTCACTGGGCGACCTGGGCCAGCTGCACACACAGGGTGGTGGTGGTTGTGGGGATGAAATGGAGAGGAGAGGAGGAGAATGAGGTCTGCGGCTTTGGATCCCCACTGGGGAAAGAGGCAGCCTACAAATGAAGTAAACAGTTCCCTATGTGGACTGCATGGCCATGTGGACTGCATGGACTGCATGGCCATGGACTGCAAACTTCTCATGTTCAGGCAACCTGGCCTCAAAATTGGTTCCAGGTACCCTGGGCTTCTTCACCAATGCCTCACCCTCCTGTACTCCACCTGCCCTCTGGCATGCACTTTGGGTGCACATCCCACCTTTCTCCCCTGGAATCAGCACCAGTGGGGCTACAGAGAGCCAGAAAGAACATGACCACCCTGTGTGGGTCCCTCTGGCAGCTGCCCTGGGACCTCCTCTGGACCAGTATCTCTTTTTATTCCACCTTCCTCCAAGGAACACAAAGGACAGACTATTGAGGCAGACTCAGCATTGGTTCTGTAAGGGAAGATCTTGTCTCACTAACCTGTTAGTGTTCTCTGAGGGAGTGAACAAATATGTGAACAAGGGAGACCCAATAGATGTTGTTTACCTTGACTTCCAGAAAGCTTTTGATAAAGTTCCTCATCAAAGGCTCCTAAGTAAGCTCAATAGTCACGGGATAAAAGGACAAGTCCTCTTGTGGATCAAAAACTGGCTAATTAGTAGGAAACAGAGAGTGAGTATAAATGGGCTATTATCTCAGTGGAGGGTGGTAAGCAGTGGGGCACCGCAGGGATCAGTACTAGGTCCGATGCTTTTTTAACTTGTTCATTAATGATTTGGAGTTGGGAGTAAGCAGTGAAGTGGCTAAATTTGCTGATGACAAGAAGTTGTTCAGGGTGGTGAGAACCAGGGAGGATTGTGAGGCACTCCAAAGGGATCTGTCAAGGATGGGCGAGTGGGTATCAACATGGCAAATGGGGTTCAATGTGGCCAAGTGCAAAGTGATGCACATTGGAGCCAAAAATCCTAACTATAAATACACATTGATGGAGTCCAAACTGGTGGAGACTGAACAAGAGAGAGATCTTGGAGTCATAGTAGATAACTCACTGAAAATGTTGAGACAGTGTGCGACTGCAGTAAAAAAGACCAACACTATGCTGGGGATTATTAGGAAGGGAACTGAAAACAAATCAGCCAGTACCATAATGCCCCTGTATAAATCGATAGTGCAACCTCATTTGGAATACTGTGTACAATTCTGGTCACCACAGAAAGGATATTATAGCGCTGGGAAAAGTGCAGAAAAGGGCAACTAGAATGATAAGAGGGTTGGAACACTTTCCCTATGAAGAAAGGTTGAAGTGCTTGGGACTCTTTAGCTTGGAGAAATGATGATTGAGGGGTGACATGGTCGAGGTTTACAAGATTATGTATGGGATAGAGCAGATAGATTTCTCCCTTTCTCCCTTTCACACAAGACAAGAACTCATGGGCACTCAAGGAAATTGCTGAGCAGTCGGGTTAGAACGGAGAAAAGGAAGCACTTCTTCACCCAAAGAGTGATTAGCACGTGGAATTCACTGCCACAAGAGGTGGCGGCGGCGACAAGCCTGGACGGCTTCAAAAGGGAATTGGATAAACATATGGAGCAGAGGTCCATCAGTGGCTATTCGCCACGAAGTATAGATAGGAACTCTCAGTCTGGAGCAAGTGAGGTTCTGTATTCTTGGTGCTTGGTGTCCCGGGCCCACTGCTGGACCCCCTAATGGCACCTGGTATTTTTGGCCACTGTGTGACAGAGTGTTGGACTGGATGGGCCACTGGCCTGATCCAACATTCTTATGACAGTGCATGCAAGTCTCCCTTCCCCATTTTGCTCTCACAACAGGTGGGTCAGGCAGACAGAGAATGAACAGCCCAAGATCACCCAGCAAGCTTTGGGGGGCAGGGGGGAGAGATGTGAACCCAGGGCTCCCAGACCATAATCCGGCACTTGCGCCATACATCCCCTTTCCTATGCTAAGCAGGATGACCAACTTTTAAACCGGCCCATCTGGCTGTCCCTTTAACGACCGTTAGCAGCTGTCAGCTGCTAATATTTAACTTCATGCCGTGAAAGGTCTGACAGCCCCATTCCACTAATTAAACCTCTGTCCAAAAGACAGGACACTTTCCCCCCTGTCCAGCTGGCAACCGCCCAAGAAAGGGGGCCTGCGGGGACCTCCACTTATTCCACATCAGCATCAACAGGGCTTCAAGCAGCACAAAACAGGTTGTGCTCCAATGTCTTCCTTCAGGACCTTTCACCTCAAGAATACCCTCACCAGGGCCTGCAGGGGGACACCCCACTTCTTGGCGGTTGGGCAGGGCAGGCCTGCTGTCGCCCCCAAGTGCCCCGACAACCAGGAAACAGGAGATCTGCAGGCGCTCCTGGCGCCCTCTCCCATTTCCTGGTGGGAGTGAATGGGCCAAGTGTCTCTGCTGAGGAGAGGGCCCTCGGCCAAACGGTGGCAGGAGCCCAAGTGTGCCTCCCTTTGCTGCCAGACCTGCTTTGCCTGAGCCTGGGGAAAGGCACTTCTCAAACTTAACAATAGCTTAACTTAACAATAACATGAAAATAATCCACCTCCTAAGAGCACACTCCAATCAATTTTTTATTTCCAAGGAGTATTTAAAGCAAGCAACACCACACTCAAATATTCCCAACTTGAATAGAAAGAGTATCACAAAATGGTTTTCATTGTTTCTTTGTGGATTTATCAGGATGATCTTTGTGCCTATAGAAGTTATAAAAATTGCTAAAGCATTGTGAAAAGACACCCAAGAGCTTAGCTTAATCAGCTTGAATAATAAGATAGCCTTGGCTTACAGGTTTATATAAAGACAATAGTTACCAAAAGCACAGCTGGCTGTTATCAGAACACTGTGGTAAAAGACCATATTAGGAAGCTTTCAAAATGCAGCATCTCACAGAAACTAAGAAGAAAAAATTCCAGTGACTTTGTGCAGCCTCACAACTGAAACCTGCCGGTGTTTTATTTTGAAACCAGCCAAGTATTCTTTCAGACACGACGCCTCAAAGCACCCCAACTCCGGCACGAAGCTCACGGGGAGACCTCCAGCTAGCCAGGCGCCCTCAGCCCAACACGCACAGGGATAACGTCTGAGTCTTATTCTGGGTATAAGCTTTCATGCGCACGCACCCAGAATTAAACTTCTTTGGTCTCAAGAGGCGCCCCTGGGCTCAAACTTTGTTCTGCTGCTTCAGACCAACATGGCTACCCGCCCCCCATCCACACCTCACAGGGTTATTATTAAAGTAAAATGAAAAAGGGAAGAACTATGCCACCCTGAGCTCCTGGGAGGAAGGGGGGGATGATAAAAACATGCCAGATAAAAACAATATTCTCTTAAAAAGCTTTCCATTGTACAACAATCCACCAGCTGGAACAGTTTTTCACAAGCTTCCTGTGAAGTATGCCCATTTAACACAGAGCTCTTTTGCTGCACTGACACCAGAAACTGGCTGACTTTTTGCATCCCCCTCCCCCCCATTAACTTAATATTCCTTCAAACCTGTTCTGTAGCTCCCCACAGGCCTTTAAAGCCCCTGGCAGCAAGCAAGCAAGCAACAAAAATAACAGAGATAAGAATCAATCACAAGTAGAGATGTAAAATCTCCAGAAATTTTGAAGCGGTGGAAAAAAACTATTTTTCTGAAAACAAGGAAATTTGGAGAAAAACTGAAACATATGCAATACTTCCTGTCCTATCAAGTCTAAACTTAATTTTACTGCCTCAGTAACAAAATGCAGCAGTTAAAACTTACTTAGCATATAAAATTGCAATATCTCTCTATATAATAATTCTCTGCATGGTGGTGGCACGCTCCTGAAGATTCCACATGCCACCCCAGCCTTTGGTCCCTTGGCCTGTCAATCAGAAGCTGTTCCTATCCTCTGAGACTGTGAATACTCGCATGCCATTGGCTGGTTCTGCTCCTCTTCCCCGCCCACTCCTTCAGCCTCTGTGCCCTGTCAGAATTCCTGGCAGATGGTTTTTTGCTCTTGACAAAGACACTTCTCCAGCTTCCTTACTGTGGGGGGATTAACTGTTACCTCAGTGGCTGCTGGTACGTGAAATGATATGGCAGTTACCTGTGTTTATAAGATGGCTTCTGCCTGCGGTTTGTTTAAAATGTTCCCCCATAAGGTTCAATTTAGCTGTAGTTCCAGAGAGGGGCCTGCAGGAGTATCACTCACTGGGTTGCATGGGGCTTCCTCATCTGCTGGCCTACAGTTCCCAGCTGCCTCAAGGCCAAAAAGTGCGGGAAAAGAGGGACCCTACCAAGGGGCGGGGCACCATCAATATAGATCCCAGCCCATCCAGGGAGGATTGTGTTTAACCCGTTTTATTTAGTTGTCCCTTATTCATTTAGTGTGTGTGTATGCTCCATAACTGTGTAAATACTAAAATAAATTATTCTATTTGGACCAATAATCTGTGTTGTGCTCTGGCCCCATAGTCTCCCCTGCTCTGCCAATACCAAAGGGAGGGGGTAGCCCAGGGAAGCAAGGAAAGGCCAGTCCCTTGGGTTGCCAACTTTCCAGGGATCCCCCAAAGATTGTGGGTTCCATCTCCAAATAGGGAGACTTGACCACAGGGGTCTCACTGACCCTCAAAAAACGCAATATCAGGGCTTCAGAGCACAGTAGACGCTGAAGGGGGGGGAATGAAAAGCTGAAGAATGAGGGGGAAATAAGAGCCCACTGTTTTTATTCCCACCTCAAGGCCAAAAAGTGCAGGGGGGGGGGGAGAAGGAAAGCTGAACAGTGAGAGGGAAATAAAGGTAGGTTGATGCTTGGCTGGGAAGGAGATAGGGTTGCCAACTCCAGGTGGGGAATTCCTTGAGATTTGAGGGATGGAGCCTGGAGAGGGTGAGGTTTGAGGAGGGGTGGGGGCTCAGACAGGTACAATGCCATAGACTCTGCCCTCCAAACCACCTATTCCCTCTTGGGGAACCACTGTTGCCAATCTCCAGGTGAGGGCAGGAGATCACTCAGAATTACAACTGCTCTTCAGGTAGCACAGATCAGTTCCCCTGGAGAAAATGGTGGACTCTGTGTCATTATACCCTGCTGAGGTTGCCGCAGCAAATTGATGCTGAGTGCCCAAGGCCTTGGCACTCTCCCAGAGCCTCTTTCTAGAGCTCATTGTATTTCTTCCCACAATGGGCCTTACTCCTAGTTTGATATATTTATAGAATTCAGAAGTTACACATGCCTTAGTTTTGTACAAGCAAAATTGCACATATACACAATACCTGAGAGAAAACTGCAATTTGATGCACCATTTATTGGCTTCATAGCCCACCCTCCCCTGTGCAGCAGGGCTCAGAGCGGATAACAACATAACCATAAATTAAATTATTAAAAACAGCTCTCAACAATACTATGGTCCCAGTCACACGAGCAAGATAATCGGGGGGGGGGGGGGGGGAGTGAGGCTATTTGCTCCAGAGTAATTTGACCCGCAGTTGTGCCATCACACAGTTCTGTGAAGCTGCGGGCACAGCCTGCCACTACGTAATCAGACGCAATCGCGGGTGAGTGGGGGGGGGGTGCCTTTTTTTTGATGCACTTAAACAGGGGATCGATGAATCGCATCTCCACCCTGAGGGCTTCCTATGGCAGTATGCAATGATGCGCATACTGAGAAGGGAGGGGGACCAGCATGGTGTCGGGATGGCCTGATCAGACTGTCCCCAATGCCATGCGTGCATGCTGGAGCGATCACACGGGGAAAGTCCATCTGTGGCCCGTAGCAAACCTGTTTGATACTGGACTTTCCCTAGTATATTTTAACTTTGCTTCTTCGGCGGAGAGAAACTGGTTACCGACGGGTGTGGGACACTTGTCAGATGTTCTGGTGTGATTGCACCCTTAAAATCTGCATGGCGTTCGTGCCTATCGCGCGGCTAATTCTGTGTGTGATCGGGGCCTATTATAGTCAAACACGCGGGCACCTGAAAAGGAAGCACAACATAGTGCCCCTTATCCAGAAAGGGGAGTAATGTCATGCAATTTAGATAAATAAAGGAACGATTTAGGGAGGGGAAAGGGAAAAAGAGAGGGAGGTCAGTCTTGGTGGAAGCCGTGATTGTCCTCACCCATAAGTTATCTTAATTTTTGCTGCCTGGTTAGAGAAAGCTAAGTTCCCAATGAAACTTTCACTTTTATCCTAAGGCACTGGTGTAATTTCTGCCCCATCTCCTGATCTGTTTCTCTCTCCCCTGAAAGGTAGGACAATAAGCTACTTTTTACCTAGTCTGTGGGTGAATGTGTCATGGTAATTTGAGGAAGAAAAGGTCAACCACATCAGGTCAAAAGGACAACACAAGGCCACAAGATACAGCTGTTGAGAAGCAATAAAAGCCCTGCGTGTTCCTGTCATGACGATGAGGGATCCTTCTAGGTGGAGAAATGCATCTTGGATTTAAGAGCTGCATGTCCCTCTATGGCATGCCCACCTTGTCTTTAAGAGCATTTCACTCATTCTAAAAAAGAAAATATTTCACAGGAGTTTTTTTCAGTACTCCCCAAAATTTGCAATTTTCCACCTGAAAAACCCAAAAAGAGGCCTTGGGGGGAAAGAGGGGAGGGAGCCCCCACCCCGGGAAACCCCCCCCCCCCCCCCCCAGTTTTTCTGCTGTTTTGCAGGCCTTCACATCTCTAGCCAGGAGTCAATCCGGTTGTATTAATATTTTCAGACCACACTGCACTTTTCATCTATGTTCATTTAAAACACATTATGACCTAAATAAGTCCATTTAAGCATACAAACTTATGCTGAATATACGCCATCTTTACCAAAACCATTAAATTCCCCCCCCCAACTTAAAAAGGCACTACTATTTACTATTAAAATGCACACAAGTGAGCTATACTGGTGCAAATCTGCTTGTGGATGCTCTTAAAAGGCTTCAGTTCACACCCTACAATCCTTGCAATTCAACTTTCCTGTTTAATAAGATTAAAGAGAACCTCAATTAGGAGGTGAAAGACACCCAACAAGTATTTTAAAGTATCCTTCTGTATGTGTTTCAAGGCCATTTTAATCCCCTTAATCCTAAATCTCACCCCTATTCCAGGTGCAAGGAACACCAGGCTTATGGAACTCATTTGTGCCACTCATTCTGACTTGGATATCAAAGATACTCAAAGCTGTTTCCCCAGGCATCCCAAAAGCACCAGCTTTGTACCACCGCACCACGCAGCACTCCCTGTGGGGATCTCCTTCCCCTGGCTCATCTGCAGCATTTACACTGTTGCTTCATCGTGGCAGTGACAGTCTCAATTTTAAACTGACATCCCTGCAAGCCAAAGCGAACAGCTTAAAGGCCAGATGTTGTGTGGTCCCTTCCCTCTAAGGTGCATTATACAACAAGCAACTAGCAGCTATGGGGAAAATATTTTTTTAAAGTAAAATCTTTCAAATTAAGGTGATCTGTACAGCAACTAGAAAATCTTTTTTAAAAGTTAATTTCACCCAACATATGTACCAAACACAAGCTTTTCCCACAAAACATGTGGTGCTATAATCTGGCATTCCAATAAACAATATAATACTACATTTAGGGAATTCAGATTGTGCATGTAGTTACGATGTTCCAGACTAACTTACTTTGCTTCATCCGCTGAAAGTCACTGACTCTGTCCTTTGGAGCTTGTCTCGCAATTTCTTTATCAGCTTTCTGACTATCTGCATCATGGTCAGGCAAGAGGTGGTGAAGAGGGTTTGGTGGAATCTGCTTCATCACAGCATCAGCATTTCCGTCATGGTGAACACTTGCACCTACAGTGAAAGAAGAAGAAGAAGCACAACAAAGAAGAGACTCTGGCGGCTGGCACCATACAGGAACCGAGAGGCAAAGCATGCCCAGGCCCTTCCGGAGGGCAGCAGGTGGCAGAGATCTTCAACTCAGGCAGAACATCCCTTTTTTTAAAGTTAATCATTTACTGGGTTTTCTGTTCTAACAATACTGGCTTGCAAGCCAGAACTGTCACACTCCTCACCGGGTCATCTTTGAAAAAGATGTGCTCAGTTAAGGGTAAAAAAAAAAACTAACAGAGAAAAGATGGAAGCAGCAAAAGGCATGCCTGGAAAAAAAAAGAGAGTCTACGGTAAGGTGTTTGTGAAAGCCCTTGGACAAGGAATTCTGGCCCAAGTCCTGAAAAAATGCAACCACCACCTCTGAAGGTGATCGGTGTTCTGGCAAGCAAAAGGGGGAGGGGGGGGTTTGCACCTGGCCACAGACCCAGGAGCTAGCCAAGCCCAACAGTGCTGCCGGTACCCATGGGATTCACCTTGGACTCAGCCAATGGCTCGTGCAGTTTTGGGAAGCAGTGATGGGCATAGGCCACGACACCTGCTGTCATGAGTGCTGCTGAGGATGAGCTCCTAGCTTCAGCAGAGCTTGCATCTGATCTTGATGAAACCAACTCAGAGCCCATGAATGTCTTCCTGCCACCCATCCCAGCAACAGCGGTGGACAAGCAATGCTCGGCAGACAGTCCCCCTAATTCGCCTCCACTGGCCCGCTTCAGGAACCAGCTCCACCAAGTCTTAGCATCCTGGCGGAGGGAGGTGCGCCTGCACAGCTGGCGTTCCCTCAGCCCTGGGTTCTAGCAGGAGCCGGGATGCTCACGCTGGGTCCTAATGACCAACGGCACCTGAGGGGTATTTAGTTTCCACCTCTGATGCTGGTTCTCCGTGCCAGCAACTAGTCAACTTGATGAAGCTCTGCACCTACCTCTCCCATGTTCCTGAATCCTGCTACGTACATAACTTTCATTATCTATTTTGTAGTGATAGTTTTGTATAAATTTTAGAAATGTTGATGCATTATACCTGTTGGATTTATACTTCTATCTTGTCTAATGATGCTTGAGACTTCCAGTCATGTAACCTGAATAAACTGAATGACAGTTCTCTAATGGGCTATCCAAGTGTGAAGTATAATACTTTGGGGGCATATGTTGACATGAGAATGGGGATCATTACTCCGTGGGGCTATTTTTGTGTCCTGGCCTGCTACGGGCACCAAACCTCTCCTTGCCAACTCTAGAGGAAGCTCAGCTCTGGCTCTGCAGAGATGCAAGAATTCCTGATACGTGACGGCACGAGAAGCCCTCTTTCCACCCACCCACACCCTGGTCTGACTGCTTCTTTGGGTCAGCTTGCTCCTCTGCTGCCCCCTGTGCTCAAGTGGTCCGGGCTGGAGGGCGGGGAGAAAACTTCATCACATGCACTTCTTTGGCCTCAGGCTCCCTTATGACCACCTTCTGGATCAAACTGACGCATTGCCAATGCTGAGAGAAAGGGGCAAAAGGGGGAGAAGGCTGACAGAGCGCGATTAGTGGATTTTAACCCTTCACACGCACCATCTCCACCATATTTGTTACTCATTTATGCCTCACTTCTCTCTCCAAAGGGGACCCAAAATGGCTACGACATTCTCCTCTCTTCCATTTTATCCTCATAACAGCCTCCCCACGAAGGAGGCTAGGCTCAGTGTGTGTGATCAGCTCTGAGCCACCCAGCAAGCTTCTGTGACAGAGTCGAGATCCGGACCCGGGTCTCCAGATATTAGCCAACCACTTCACCATGCTGGCTCCCCATGCTGGCTCCCTAGTTTGTCTCCCCCACCCCACGGCTACCTTACACTACTCTTCTTCGGCAGTGAGCAGAGAACCCTGTAATTTCCCCCCAGCAGACTTTTCTTAGCAACTCCAGCTGAGAATACAGTGGCCTCAAGTGTGTCTCCACTGTTCCAATCTCTCCTCTGCCCCATGGACTAGTGATGTAAAGTTTCTGTGAAAAGGAAATTTGGGAGAAAACCAAAACGCTTCTTACATGTTTCAAACTGTTGGCTGCCTTAGTGGCCCTTGCAAGGGCAGAAAGACAGGATACAAATTTTGTAAATAAATACAATTTAAAGTGCACCACTCAAACTTGGTTAGCATGTACTATTTGGCACATGTATGGTGTTTAAGATTATAAATGTCTTAGTTTGCTGCAAGCTAAACAAGTGGCTAAGAAACTGAACTGCAGACCAGAAGGTCGGTAGCACGGCAGTTTGAGACCCGAGTGCTGCGTGACGGAGTGAGCTCCCGTCTCTGGCCCCAGCTCCTGCCAACCTAGCAGTTCAAAAGCAAGAAATGGCAAGAAGATAAATAGGTACTGCTGTGGGAAGGTAACAGCATTCCATGCGCCTTGGCGTCTAGTCATGCCAGCCACATGACCACAGAGACGTCTTCAGACAGCTATGGCTCTTCGGCTTGAAAACAGAGATGAGCACTGCATTCCTAGAGTCGTGTTTGACTGGCTTCCAAGCAAGAGAAACTTTCGCCTTTACTAAACTGCAAAAAATACCCAGACCTTGACACTGAGCTGCAGGCTGCTGCGCCCTTTGCTTACTTAGCCCATGTCCCTTAGATTTTGCCACCCAAGCGGCAGAAAACAACACAAGTTGGAAATAAAGAACACTTCGTCATAAAACAAAAATGTTATTTGCAAACAGTCCCACAGTCATAACAGGACCATCCGCTTATTTGTGTATCAAGGTAAATATTATAGCACTGAAACCAGTGAACTTCTGAACAGGTTATCACCACCATATGCATTAGAGCATACTGACTGTCCGCAAATGTATAACCAGTATATATGTATACCCTTGAAAAGGCAAGGCATGCCCACAGTATTCACATGCGTACTGTGTCTAGTGTTCCCTCTAAGCTGAGTTAGTGTGAGCTAGCTCACAGTTCTTTAGCCTCCGGCTCACACATTTTTGTCTTCGCTCAGGAAGAACGGCTCCAGAGCAAACTAATTTATGGAGTCACCAAATCGCCCGCTCACAACTTTAATGCCAGTAACTCACAAAGTAGAATTTCTGCGCACAAGACTCCACAACTTAGAAGGAGCATTGACTCTGTCTTACATAAAGATATTCATACTACACATTTTGAGTGAACAAAGCCTGGTCTTAAGCGTTTCACTAACTCCTAATCAGAAAATATCTCATAGGAGCTCTCCCCACCCACTCCAGCAGTGCTTCCAAAATTTCCAAATTTTCTCAACTGGAATTTTTTTTAATCCTTGGGAAAAAACAGTTTCCTCCCAGACCCTTCTATCTCTGTCCACCCCACCACACACAGTTAGAGCGGGGGGGGGGGAGGCCCTCTCTGGCTAGCCGTGGGATCATCTGGCTCTCTGGGTGCCTGGGGAGGCAATCGCTTGCTGGCATGCTCTCTCGTTTTGTTTTTTGTTTGCTTGTTTTTGGCAGTGCAGCTCTTGAATGGAGCTGTTTACCAGGTTCCCTTTTTCGCTCTCTATTCCAGAGATGTGAAAGGGGGAGATGGAAACAGAGCAGTGACTGCGTTGGCCTAGCTGTGGTGCCAGAGCCCTGAGTTGGGGCATGGAGAGAGGAGGGCTGCGTTCTCCCCCCTCCTCAGAAGGAAGTCTGCTTATCTCTGCTTTAAAGTGGGAGGAGTAAACGGCTGCAGGATGTTCTCTTCATCCTATTCCTGTTCTGAAACATAACCAATCCAGGAGCTTCTTACCTTGAGCCAGATTAGAGGCGTGAGGCTGCTCTGTGGGAAGATTCACACTGACCTGCCGTCGCTCCTTTTGAAATGCTGGAACCAGCGGCTTCTTCAAAACTGAACAAAATAAGTTTTTATTACAAACCACTCATTGACTAAAGCCCTCAGCCAGGCAGGTGCTAAAGAAAATGCACACTACACAGTTCACAAAGAATGTGGATAGCTCTCCCTGGCTTCTTGTAACTAAACCAAGTTACATGTCTATATACACGTCCGGTGGTACCTCTTTCAGTTTCCACCACGTCCACAGCCTACTGCTCCTGAAAAATGTTGCCAATGCAGCATCTGCAAGAGCTCACAAAGAGCAGGTTCTTTGTGGGAGAAAAGTGCAAGCAGCTCTTAAGAGAGACACTTGTCCGGGGCACTTCTGCTGTCTTTACATCGCAAACCTAACCTTTCATCCCTGAAGTATGTATCATGGGTCTCCCAACCTTTTTGAGCTTGAAGGCGCCTTCAGAGTTCTGACACTGGGTGATGAGCACCTCCACAAAATGGCTGCCACAGGAGGTGGAGCCAACCAACCAAAAATGTTGGTTTCTGAATAACTTTAATAAGAATTCATCAGCATTTTCAGGCAGAAGTCCAGCTTAACAGGATGCCTTTTTAAATGACTATATTGATTTAAAATATTTTATTACACACAGTGAAGATCCTTGTGCTGTGATGGCAGCTGCTGCTGAAACAACTTTTTAAAAAACTGCACAGCCAATCAGAAGCCCTGAGGGGCAAAAGCCCCACACCCATGGGCCCCACGTCATAGACCCCTGTTGAGCATTGCACAGACTAGAGCCCACGTATTTCACACCATGCAAGGTCCAGCAACCGTACTGAGCACACCTTTTCATGGAAGCTGCCTTGGAACAGACGTTAGGAGACGACTCTTCAGTTCAGTGACATGAAGCTGAGACGTCTACCTGAAGGATAACAGAACTCCCCACTAAGAGATCTATGTTCAGACAACAGACGCCCTCTGAGAGGTATCTGCTCTGAACAGAACAGCATATTTTATTGGGAACCAGATACTCGGGCCCCCAGAAAACCAAGCAGAAACTCAGGGTTAATTAAGCCTTTCAATAAAATCTCTCTCTTCTATTAAGAAAAAAAACCAAGTATAACACCACACAGATCATGCAATTCAATCCTGTAAATAAAGATCATACGAATAGATCATAGAGAAGTAAATCAGTTAACACCTCGTAATACTATCCACATCCATTACTTATGAAGGATTTCACCAAATAAGATTGTCAGATTCAAGGTCCTACAACTGAGATGAAGTCTATAAATCAAAGCAGCCCACTGAATGAGAATTTCTTATGCAGCACCAGATCTCCCACTCTGATCTCTTTCCACAGACTTCTAATTAATATCCCCAATGCGCAGCATATTTATAACAGTCTATAAGTAAGTATAAAGGATTATCAAAACTTTACAGGGACACCTAATGTAACTTTTCTACTGTTACATTCTTCTACTTCTGAAACAAAGCAAGTCAAACTACAGCCCCTTATACAAGACATCCCACGTGGAGCCCAGCAATTAAGGCCGACACCCACTCGGCCCTGGGAAAGTCTTTCTGAGGGCTTGCAGCTTCAATAGAAGAAGTCAGTAACTTTTAACAAGGCTGTACAATTATCGTCCCTAAGCAAGGACACAGAGGAAGCTCACTGTGCACACTTAACAAGCTCGCAACTAAAACTACACAAATACTGAGAAATAATATTACATTGATTTGAATATGCATGTAGTCAATATAATAAAGTTATCACAACAGTCTTTTTAACTCCCTTTGCCGTGTTCCCCAACTAACGTGGAGCATTAACCAAGTCAAATACTGCAAAGTTTCAGAAAATTATCTAATAGGTTTTGTGCTTTAGAAATAAAAATAAAATTGCTAACCAGTGAGGCTGTCTCCAGCTCTAGCAGGGTCGTTCTCTTCTACCCCAGGCATGCCTGCATCATCTCCTGGTTTGGTTTTCTCTACTGAAACAAAAAGAAATCCCCCCTTACTACATCGAAGGTTGGAGTGATTTCACAGTAGTGGCTGACACAGTCATAGGCTGGACTTGTCCGGATGGAAATGTCCTGAGCCCAAACAAGGCGGCAGACTCCTATTTGCCCCTGCAGAGGTACCTTCTGCAGGTTCTTGCTAGGTGTCCCTTGAGACTAAGGAGAAGAAGAGGAGCAGAGGAGACTGGATTGATACCCTGCCCTTCACTCTGAGTGGCTTACAGTTCCCCTCCCCACAACAGACATCCTGTGAGGTTGGTGGCGCTAAGAGAGCTCTTTCAAGAACAGCTCTGACAGAACTATGGCTTGCCCAAGGTCATCCAGCAGCTGCATGTGAAGGAGCGGGGAATCAAACCCAGTTCTCCCAGATTAGAGTCCACGCACTTAACCACTACACCAAACTGGTCCTTTTGGTACAGTTAGGTGTCGTGGTTAAGTGCGCGGACTCTAATCTGGGAGAGCCGGGTTTGATTCCCCACTCCTCCACTTGCACCTGGCTGGATGACCTTGGGCAAGCCATAGCTCTGTACCAGCTGTTCCCTCAAGGACAGCTTGGGAAAGAGCTTTCTCAGCCCCACCCACTTCACAGGGTGTCTGTTCTGGGGAGGGGAAGGGGAAGGAGTTTGTAAGCCGCTCTGAGACCCCAAGTGAGTGAAAGGCGGGAAATAAATCCAATCTCTTCTTCTTCTTCTTTGCCCCCCCCACCAATAAATTAATAGGAACATAATTAATTTGCATCCGTGTTCCACCACAGTTATGCGAGACGACAGACCTTTCCCATCTGAGACGTTGTTCACCGAAGGCTCTTCATTCTTCATGACATTCCTTTCATCCAGCTCTTGCGTTGTCTTCGATACTGCAGCATTATTGCTCATATCCGCCTCCACGTATTTGCTGGACGGGCTTCTGTGCACAGCCTTGGAAAGGAACACACAACATTCCCTTTGAAATCTTGCAAACTTTTCAGACAAGTTCCAGGATATCTAGGTCTCCCCTAAATTAAAAAGGGCTGGCCACTGAACTTATATATCATACTCCCAGTTCCATTTTCCTGCTGGAATGTCCTTTTCTTTTATCAAGAGTATGGGAAACCACTCTGCAAATAAAAATAACCCTCATCCACATCAGTCCACCTTAGGACTGTGCAGTGTAGGGTCGGGGGGAGCAACCACTGCCATTATGGGTCTGTGCGTGGATGGAGCAATGACTGACCCTTCTTTTAAATCCTTCTCCCGCAAATCCTTATTTAGAACATTAGTTTGCCATTTCTCTGTAAGATACCGTCAAAGCTTACAATATAATCAACAAAAAACAAAACACTAATAAAAACATTAACAAAACAGCACGGTAAAATAGCAGAGAACAAAGCACCGAACAAATTCAGGACAAGCTAAGCATTAAATCAAATGTGTTAAAAACAATTTCATCAATAGACCAGCAGCGCTACCCACAAATATCAACAAAATCCAAGACCAATAAAAATCGGAGAAAGCATTCCAAGGTGCCATCACTGAAAAAGCCCCGTTTCTGATCATCACCCATCTTATTTCCAAAAGGTAGAGTCACAGAAGAGCAAGCTGTTAAATGCTGATCTTAACTGGGAAAGGAACTGATTACAGTGAAGGCTGTCCTTCAAGCAACAACAACAACCTTCTAGTACCAAGCCATTAGGGCATTAAAGGTAAGAAGTAGCACTTCGGTTTCCAGACATGATTCACTTTGCAGTCAGCTGTCAGGAATCCACCTGGATCCATCAAACATAGGGAGTTGATCGTCTCATCTGATGTCCCAAACTTGCAGAGGCTCTGAGCACCCAAAGGCCTAAACATTCACCCCAACAAAGTAACGTCAGAAATTTTTCCCACTACTAACTGTCCTGCTTTTGATCAATACAAGATATCCAGATTGAACATACATGACCACCAAATGCATGGGATCCAAGATGTTTGGAGAAGGCCCTGTGGTTGTCTCAGTGGCCAGGCAGGCCAGAGCTGCTACAGCTGATGTGGTCTCAGATTAAAACCTCAGGGTCCTCACCTCCCCATTCAAGATCACCTTCAACAGCTCAAGGATGGAGACAGTTAAGCAGCTGGGAGAACAGAATCCCTAGTCTGGCCCACAGACACCCCCCCCCCAAGCATGAGACATGCACACTTGAAATTGGCATGATGACTGACCAATACCCTGGAGAGGGCAATGGGAGTCTGGAAAGGCCAAAGACATCCCCTCTCTCCCACCGCCAAGCCCCTGCTGATTCTACACACAGCAATCCGGTGGGCAAAATGCAGAGAAACCCACTACTCCTCTGCCTAACTGAGTCTCAGGGACACAGGTCAGCCACTTCTTCCATGCTTACAAATACAAAACGCCATCAAGTTTAATTTCAGCAACCAGCATTTTAGACAATTGTACCTTTTGGTCTTGTAAAACGTGGTCCTCTAATTTCTTCATATTTTCTTCATGCTGCAACCTCAGTTCTTTGATCTGCTGTCCACACTGGAAACTGAAGCACAAAGGCGGAGAACTGATTTGTCTGCTACTTTTTCACTCTGCCCTTTCTGCCAAGGAGCACAGAGGAGGATCTCTGGCTCCGTCCTCCTTTTGCCCTGTGAGGCAGGCAAAGCTGAACATGACAGACTGACCCAGCGCTGCCACAGGGGACGGCACGACTCAGTAGGGATCTGAACCGGGGCCTGCACAGTCCTCCCCCTAGACACTGATGATGGCACACAGGCAAGCCCTCATTGGTTTCAGCAGTTTCTCAGATGGAAGATTTCTATCTGTGCTCACAGGCAACATGTTACTGTTAATTGCTACATCTGAAGAGGAGACTGGATTTATATGCGGCCCTTCACTACCCGAAAGAGTCTCAGAGTGGCTTACAGTCTCCTTTCCCTTCCCCTCCCCACTACAGACACCCCATGAGGTAGGTGGGGCTGAGAGAGCTCTTTCAAGGACTGCCCGTGAGAGAACAGCTGTGAGAGAACTTGTGACTGGCCCAAGGTCACACCAGCAGCTGCATGTGGAGGAGGAGGGGGGAATCAGACCCAGTTCTCCCAGATTAGAATCCGCTCTCTTAACCACTACACCAAACTGGCTGCAGAATCTGTACCGGAAGTTATGCTTGTGCAACAACAAGCTTATTTTCTTCTTTCTGGGAGGTAGTGAACATATCAAGCTGCCTTCTGCCCATCTAGGGCTTTCCGTGTCCTCTGCTAAGAAAGTCTTCAACAGGAGATGCTGAGGACTGAACTTGGAAACTTCTGCATGGAAAACACACACAGTCCGGGATCTCTTGTGCACCCAGACTGCAGTTCTCCATTGGAGAAGCCTCCTTGCAGAAGCAAAACAACTCCTCAAGGATGTCCAGCTCCAACATCTCCCTGTGCAGCTCAGTTATTCATCATGCCTTGATGGGGTCAGGAGGTAGAATGGACACCGCAAGACACTCCAGTCCCGGTGACCGATGGTACGGTTAGTCCATGGAGCCATGCTTGTACAGCTTCTGGCCTCTCCCAAGGAAACCCTCCATGGAAATCTCAAGGAATGGTCAACAGAAGCTGGATGACATGCCTTGCCCACTCCCCACCCCACCCCACCCATCCATGCAAGCCCAACATCAGAAATTATTCTGCCTGGTCTAAATGGCAACACAATAAAAGCTAGAGAGGCCTTAACTACTAGTACTTGCGTTAAAATTTGACACACCTAGTTCCTACAGACAAAAAAGCAGAAAAAAACAACTGAAACGGGAATCTGCTTTGATCTCAAAGGAGACACTGAAAGGGTACAGAGCTCCATGACCGGTCTGTGTTACAGCATCAGCTCAGAGCTTTAAGAAGTGCTGCTGCTACGCTCAAATCTCATACCTTTCATACTCCAGCCTTTTAACGAGCTGTGTATTGTTGTTCTTATATTCATGAAGTTGGTCCTCTTGACGGATGAATTCCTGTCGTAACTCCGCAAGTTGTTCTAAGCGTAAAAGCCAAAGAGATTAAAAAGTCCCTTGGTGAGTTAAATCTGACATTTTTCAAAGAGACATTTTCTAAGTTTAGCTACCTCTTTTGAAAATTCAATATAAGCCAGTCTCAGCTAAGTGACATGAAACCCGGAGTTTACTCTCATCTCTTGAGCTCAAGAAGACCATCCGGGGGGGGGGGGGGGGGGATTACTTTTGTATGTTGCATCTCACTAGCACAGCAGAATTCAGTTTGTCGCCTACAGATTATGCCACACCACATTTGTTGGGCTTAAAGTGCCACAGCATTTCATCAAACAAGCCCCTATGTTTGTAGAGTATTCTGCCACTTACTCTCCAGATGTGTTTTGTATATATTTATACAAAGTTCCACAAGCAGCAAAGTTATAGAAGAACATTATCTTTTCCATATTAGTTGCATTCTGTGAATATGAGAAAGGTTGTCTAAGTTGCCCTGACAAAACAGAGCAGATCACCAATGATGGTAAACAAGGGGAGTTACTTACGGACATTGTTCTTTATGGGAGGAAAGGCAGGTGACTTAGAAATATGGTATGCAGCTACATATTCCCTTCCCAGTAGTCAGTGCCTGGGTAAAAAAGTGACTGCCTGGGTGAAAAAAAAATGCAGAAAAAATACATTTTCCCCTTCTTGAGGGCCTTTTTTTAGTTTTCCCAACTGAAAAATCTAGAAATTTGGGAAAGCACTGGAAAAGATTCCTATGAAATATCATCTCTTTTGAGTGAGAAAAATCTTGTGTTGCATTACAAATTAGAGAACCGCTAGATTCAACTGCTGTAAAAATTATTTCTTTCACTTTACTCAATCAGGATTCCTTACCCTTCAGGCGATGTATGTCTGCCATTTGGTAGGATATGTTATTTTGAAGCTTGACCTGCAATGGAGGAATAGGACTTTAAAATGATGTTCATTAATAGTCCTATTATAAGATCAAAGTTCTCCTGAATTACTACAAAGATAATGTCAAACTGATCCTGGGCAGCTAGACTTTATAGATATAATTTCACACTAGATAGCCAGAAGTTCCTGCCAATTTATTGTTGCACTAGGAATAAGGCCCATTGTGGGAATAAATACAACAGGCTCCAGAAAGAGGCTCTGGAAGACTGTCAAGGCTTGGGCCCTCAGCATTAATTTGCTGTGGCAGCCTCAGCAGGGTATAATGACACAGAATCCACCATTTTCTCCAGGGGAATTGATCTCTGCTACCTGAAGAGCAGTTGTAATTCTGAATGATCTCCTGCCCTCACCTGGCGATTGGCAGCAGTGGTTCCCCAACAGGGAATAGGTGGTTTGGAGGGCAGTCTATGGCATTGTACCTGTCTGAGGTCTCACCCCTGCTGAAACCTCACCCTCTCCAGGGTCCACCCCTCAAATCTCCAGGAATGTGCCCACCTGGAGTTGGGAACCCTACCTCCCAGCCAACTGTCAATGTATTATTATCTGCCCCCTGGCTTCAGCTTTCTATCTCCTCCCCCCTCCCCCTAGAGAGCAATTGTAATCCTGAGTGATCTCCAGCCCCCACCTGGAGATTGGCAATAATGGTTCCCCATGAGGGACTTGCTGGCTTGGAGGGTGGAATCTATGGCATTGTACCTGTCTGAGGTCCCACTCCTCCTCAAACCTCACTGTCTCCAGGCTCCACCCCTCAAGTCTCCAAGAATTTTCCACCTGGAGTTGGCAACCCTATCTCCTTCCCAGCCAATCATCAACCTCACTCTTCAAGTTTCCATTCCCCCCCCCCACCACAGCCTCCATTGTGCTCTGAAGCCCTGACTGCTATGTCACATTGGCTGTCATAAAGGTTCCATCTCAGCAGGGTATGAGGACACAGAGTCCACCATTTTCTCCAGGGGAACTGATCTCTGCCATCTGGAGAACACTTGTAATTCTGAGTGGTTTCCAGCCCTCGCCTGGAGACTGGCAACCATACTTCCTCTGGTGGAAAAGTAGTCTTTCTCTGCAATGGGGACCGAAGCAGCTAACATCATTCTTCTCTCTCCCTTTTTGACTTGCACAACAACCCTGTGAGGTAGGTTAGGCTTAAAGTCTGTGACTGGCCCGAAATCACCCACTTATCAAGAACCTGGGTCTAGCAGATCCTGCTCTGAAGCACTGACTGCTATGCCTAGGGTAGCCTACCTCCAGGTGGAGCCTGAAGATCAACAGGTATCAGTATTGAACTCCAGACAGCAGATCCTCCCCCCTCCCTTGGAGAAAATGTCTGCTTTGGAGGGTGGCCTCTATGGCATTCTGTTCAGCTGGCCCCAATGAGTTTTCTCCCAAAAGCCATCATAGGTGTGGAAAGGGGCTTTCAGAGAAGCAAGCTTGGTTGCCTAGCAACGGGCATGGAGGAGAAAGTTGTCGGCTCTGATAATGGAATAGGGTTCCCAACCTCCAGGTGGGGCCTGGGGATCTCCCGCTTTTACAATGGACCTCCAGCTGACAGAGATCAGCTCCCCTGGAAAAAATGGCTGCTTTGGAGGGTAGACTCTATGGCACTGTACCATGCTGAAGCCCCTCCCCTCCCCTCCCCAAACCCCACCCTCTCCTGGATCCACCCTCAAAGTCTCCAGGGATTTTCCAACCCAGACCTGGCAACCCTGTGATGGAAATACCTGAAGATTTGGGGGGTGGATTCTGTGGAGGGCAACATTTTTTTGGGGGGGGGGGATACAAGGACTCAGCAAGCTATAATGCCATAAGGTTTACCCTCCAAAGCAGCCAGTTTCTCCAGGGGAACTGATCTCTGTCATCTGGAGATCAATTGTAACAGTGGGAGATCTCCTGGTCCTACCTGGAGATTGGCAACCCCAGGGGGAAAGTCAGCCACACAGCAGGGGTTGAGTGGTTTGATGGTCGCTGGCCCACCTCATTAGCCAGCCAGCCGTGGTGGAGCTAAGCAGGAGAGAGGGCCTGAGGAATGTCACACAGCCAATATGTTCTGTTTCAGGAACTCTTCAGTAACGGTTTCTGTGAGGCATTTTACATAGAACTTTATTAGTACCGGTTCCCTAACAGAACATATTGGCCCTTTCACACAGAAACGTGCCTCTCTCGTTGGGGAAGCGTTCCTGAGTCGGTTTATCTTGAAACCTCCTCCCAAGCATTCTTCTGTTCTTTGTACCGGTCCTGAAGCACTATGGGGTGCTTTGTGAAATGCCCCGTTTCTGACAGTTTATTCTGACAGTTTATTCTGGGCACACTGGCAGTGTGTGGGGAAGGGGGGTTATGGTGAAAGTCCATTGTCTTTTCACTGGCAGAAGCAGGTCACTGAGTGGACAGTTAGACCCACCTGGCATTGGAGGAGGAGAAGAGTGGATCCTTCCCCTTGGCTGGCTCCCTCCAGACTGAGGCCGGGATGCTGGCCAGTGGCTCTGTGAGCGGGACTGAGGCAAAGCAGGGAAAGAATTCATCCAGTGGCCAGGGACCCCCTTTTGAGTGGCAGTCCGTCCAGCCTACTGATTTTGGTGCCCCATGGAATCTTAAAACGGCTTTATATAATAGGAAAGATTTCATATGACGAGACAGAAAAACCATAAGCACAAGATTTTCCCCCTTAGGGTAGATTTGTTTATTTCCAGCCTTACCTAGCCTCCACTCAAAATGAGAAGAAAAGCACACAGGGGCTGCGATCATACACACAATTAGACCCAACATAGGCACGAATGCTGGGTGGATTTAAAGGGAGCAATCAGACAGCAACATCTGGGAAGCATCCCGCAGCCATCTGCAATCCGTTCTGCTCTGTCGCAGAATTGGAGTTAAAGGACACCAGGGGGAATCCAGTAGTAAATGGGTTGCAATGGGCCATGGATGGACTTTCCTGTCTGACTGTTCCAGCGCGCACTCATGCTGTCGGGAGGGTCTGATCAGGCCATCCCAACTCCATGCCATTGTTCCCCCCCCCCCCCCCAAGTTCTCAGTATGCACATCACCACAAACTCCACAGGGAGCCCTCAGTGAGGAGGTGTGATTCATCGATTTCTCGTTTAAGTGCACGGGAAACAAACCCCAAAAAAACAAAAAACCACTCATCCGCAGTTGTGTGACCACAACCAGGATTTCTTTAATAAGAATGCAAAAACTAGAAGACTTATTGATTACTTCTCAGGGAGTTATATACTGTGACTTAACACAAGCACTGACCCATAAGCACTGGTTGGCTTTTAATTCCATTTGCACCAGGTATTAATAGCATTCAAAAAATGTAAGCCACCTAACTCTACGCACGTTTGTAATACAGTCTTGATCCAGCAGATTTTGCAGCCACTGAACAATTGCTAAAACTTTATTCAAGGATAGTGTTGGTAGCTAACAAAATGCCATCAGAGGAACAGGATAACGAATTTCTCTGTGCCTGAGCAAGCTGAACAATCAGGCTCATAACTTTAGTTGCCACTTACTACTCTAACTGTTGCCCCAAAACGGGAAAATTTCTTTTAACCTGCAAGATGGACACTTTTTCCACTTGTAATGCAACATTCATTACCAAAGCACAGACTCGGCCTCCGAGCACCATGCAAACCTCACATTCAGTATTGCTTAGCTACACAGGAAGTGTATTTCTGATTACTGAAAAGAGCACTGAAGGTTTAAACTCTCGTTGCCTGTACCAACAGAGAAAAAGTCCTTGGGGGCAGGACACAAGAACAAATCTACTACCTCCACTTGCTTTTACTTGTCAAAATCTTTGAGCAGGTACACCTGAGATGTTGGATAAACATCATCTGAATGAATCCTAGGTGGTCTACAAGGTAGATAACACAAGAAGATTATTTCCATAATAAATGCTTATTTTCACTAGCAATGCTGTAAGGTCTGCAAAATCTCTACTTTTGCTCTGCCTGAGCTAGTCCTACCTCTTCCCCAAACCTTCAATCGGATTAGTAAGAACAGCCCTGATTCAGTCCCTATGAAAAGCAAGCAGGCCACTGGTCAGGGCCTTTGAATGTAACATGCAGCAGCTTGGAAGCACAACTAACTAACTCACCACTTCCCCCGCAAAGGTTCAGAACATGCCAAGCAATACCAAAGGGGTTCCATTTCAAAGGGCAGCTGTGCTGGCCTGCAGTATGGCAGCTACATTGGAGTCCAGGAGCACCTTAGAGACCAACAAGATTTTAGGGGGCATGAGCTTTCGAGAATCAACGCTCTCTTTGTCAGAGAGGCTGAGTTCAACATCTCAGAAGGTCTTACCTTACTCTCCTCACACTTCCTGATCTGCCCATCCTTGGCTTGCAGCTGGCTGCTCAGGTGGCTGTGGTCCACCTCCTTCTGCTCCAGCTGTTTCTTGTGCGACTCCACCTGGAGCAGGAGCTCCGAGTTCCTCTTCTCCAGGCGCCCACGGGCAACATCGCTCCGCTTGGCCTGGCCCTGCAGCTCGGCCACCTCCTCCTGCAGAACAGCCTGGCGAGAGGAAGTGCTCCAGTAGTTGAAGGCCAGGATGGCGACGACCAGCAGCAGGGCCACGAAAAGGAAGGAAGGGAGACGGCCACCCCTCCGGTTGGCCCCAAACCCCACCATGGGGGAGGCCGGGGAGGGGGAAGCGTCACCCTCTCACCTCACCTGGTAGGAAAGTAAAAACACAGAAGACTGAGCAGGTGCCAAGGCACAGGAGAGCCAGAAACACCACTGGGAAATGAGTGTCAGAGAAAGACAGCACTGCCTCTTGCCACTGTTTAAAAAGAATCCACCCCCACCAAGCAGGATGCAGTCCAACTGCATCACTTTGATTTTTTTCTGTCAAGTTGCAGAGATGAAAACCCACAGGATTTTCAAGGCAAGAGATGTTCGGAGGTGGTTTTGCCATTGCCTGCACCCTCCTAGTGACTCTAGACTTCCTTGAAAATAGATTCAGGGAGGTTGCTGGGTTGGTCTGAAGCAGCAGAACAAAGTTTGAGTCCAGGCCGGGGGCCCCTGAAGACCAACCAAGTTTAATTCAAGATGTAAACTTTCCTGCGCATGCACACTTCTATCTGAAGAGATGTGTTTGCACAGGAAAGCTCATACCTTGAGTAAAACTTGGTTGGTCTTAAAGGTGCCCCTGGACTCAAACTTTGCTCTGGGCTTCCTTGGTGGTCTCCCATCCAAGGCCACCCTGTATGGCTCCTGAGATCCAACGAGACAGGGCTAGCCGGGACTCTCCAGGTCAGGGTCGAACCATCAAGGGGGGGCTGGTGTTCAGAGAGGTGATTTGCCCTTGCCTGCCTCTGCGTCGGGACCCCAGACTTCCTGGGCAGTTTCTAGGGTTGTCAGCCTCCAGGTGGGGCCTGGGGATCTCCCACTTTTGCAACAGACCTCTAGCTGACAGAGATCAGTTCCCCCTGGAGAAAGTGGCTGCTTTGGCTGGTGGGCTCTGTGGCATGTTACCCTGCTGAGGCCCCTCCCCTCCCCAAACCCTTCCCTCTCCTAGGTCCACCCCCAAAGCCTCCAGGTATTTCCCAACCCAGAGCTGGCAACCCTAACGGTTTCTCATCCCAGTCCCAACCAGGGCCCACCCTGGATGGTGATCTGGAGAGGGCGGGTTAGCCTAGCCCACCGGCTCAGGGCAAAGGGCTGCCAGGGAGGTCAGGTCCAATAAGCCGAGCCAGGCGCCACCCTCAGGCCCAGCCCCCGGGGGGGAGGCGGCGTTGGATGCCCTCGAGGGGGTGGCTCCCAGGCCCATAGTGGGCGGGGGGGAGGGGACTAGCTAATTGAATTAAATGCGGCTTAACAAAGTTTCTGGGGGGAGACAGAAGGCGCTGCCTGGCTCCTCGTGCCAGACAGCTGCGCAGGGATGCCCGGGGCGGGGCGGGGGCCTCGCCCCTGTGGAGGTGCCCCACTGCAGCTGCAGGCCGGGCTGGCTCCTTCCGCGAGACACGCAAGGAGGGGGGGGGGCCGGGCGGCGCCGGGAGAGGGCCACTCCGCGGGCAGGGCTCCTCCACCGGCACCAGGGGCCCGGGCGCCGCAGCGGAGGCAACGAGGAGGGGCCGGTGGGGAGGAAGCATCCGCCGGGCAGCGGGAGGGGGGGCGGCCTAGGAGGGCGTGCATGCAGAGCGCCCGCCGCCTCGGACGGGACAAGCGGACAGGGCGCTTCCTCTCTCCCCCCCTCCCGCCCCCGCCGCTACCTCGCCGCCTCCCTCCCTCCCGCCGCCGCTTCGCCTCCCGACCGAGGCGCCGCCACTTCCGCGTTCGCGTGGCCGTCGCCCTGGAGCCGCCTCTCGCGAGAGCACGTGCGGCTCGGCGCCCCCTCTTCTCGCGAGATCTCGGCAGCCATCTTCTCGGGGGGGGGGAGGCACCGCCTCCTCTCTTCTCCTCGGCGCCCCGCCTAGGGTTGCCAAGTCTGGGTTGGAAAATACCTGGGGACTTTGGGGGTGGAGTCAGGAGAAGGTGGGGTTTGGGGAGGGGAGGGGCCTCAGCAGGGTACAATGCCACAGAGTTCACCCATCAAAGCAGCTATTTTCTCCAGGGGAGCTGATCTCTCTCAGCTGGAGATCAGTTGTAAAAGCGGGAGATCCCCACGCCCTACCTGGAGGCTGGCAACCCTAGCCCCGCCCCCCCCGGGAGGGGGGGGTCTTGTAACCGTTGGGCCCGGCGCGCCAAGTCGGTGAGGAGAAAGACCTCTGGGGGGGGGGGGACGGGGGGGAGAGAGAAAGCACCCTGTTGTGAGACTTCTGCTCAAAGTAGTCAAGGATCAGATCTTTATTGATGAAACACAGTTCTTTATTTCCAATCTCTACTTTGGTACAGCTTCTCGGATTATTGTCAGAGATAACGCATATGACAGAAGCAGGTCTATTATACCTTTCGGAACAGTTTGAATTACCCATAGGTAGCCAATCACTAAAGGGGAAAAACGGCGGGCAAAAAGGGTCTCTGGCCGTTTGCTTCCCACAGGAAAGAAAGTGAGGTGTTAAGTTGTAAATTTCCCTTCCCAAACCAGACCCCTTAGATGTTACCAGTTCACATAACAATCGTTGGCCTCAAGGCTTTCGCACGTTGGTAAGAGATGGGACCTGTCCTCCCTTGCTGTCCCAGCCGGGATGAATGGAATGCGGAGGCAGGAGTGTGAGAGGCCCATTGTTCCCATGCTTTGAAGTTGTCATCCTCCCGCTCTGACAGTTACACAAACCAGGCCTGGTCAGGGTCATAAACCTGGGATCATATAGACTACATACATACTGGCCAAAGTGAGGGGTTACATGGTGGAGGGGGGCAACTACATGGCAGGTGCTATAGAAACATACATGGCAATAGAAATCATAGCAGCAAGACAGACATCATAGCAGCAAGCAATAGAAATACTTTGTCTGAATCAGCAGATTCTGACACCTGTCCCCTTGTCCCGCGCTGCCTGGCCTCAGCCGCCGCCTGGCACTTTTTCTTACCACTGCAGAGTTATAACTGGAAACGTGGAGTCCGCCCTACTCACCTTGCACGGACTTCCACGACATAACTGCAACTGAAAGGGCTGGAAACGGCTTATTTTTTAAGAAAAGAATGGCAATAGATCAGCATAACGTGTTCCAGTTTCTTAACCTTTACCATTGCAGAGTGTAAGTGGAACTGTAGTGGAGTTTGCACTGTTCACCTTGTAACAAATGCAGACTTCCATGATACAAATGTAGCACTTTTAGACCAGAAACTCAGAACAAACCCAAGGATAGAGACACCAGACATTAGGATCAGGAAAAGCAGTTTACTGACGTCAGTCTCGGCTTGCTAGAATTTGCAAAGTAAAGGCCAAGCCTCGTTTTCATTTGGGCTCTTGATTATATACCAGTGGGCAGGAACTTTCAAAAGAGGTGTCATTTCTGCACATACAGTCCCGGCCGTCGTCAAATTAGTAGTAATGTCTCTCTCTAGCAGGATTGCTAAATATTCGGATTCCCACCACCTTTGGGCAAAGCTAGTTAGAGATAAAGTCGTGAGCAGAAGATACAGTTGTGAGCTGAACAATAGTTGTTTGTGTGTTTTTGCGCTCTTGTGCATGCGTCTCATGTAACGAGAATCTTTTTGCTAGTCTTGCAGTTTCTTAGCTTGCTAACTAAACATCATTAATGCAGGAATATGGCCTTATAAAATTCTATTCCTTCACAACTACAACTAAAAAGGGCTGAAAACAGCTTATTTTTTAAAAAAAGAATGTAAATAGATCAGTATAATGTGTTCCAGTTTCTTAACTTTTATCATTACAGAGTTATGTGGAAATATGGAGTCTGCACTGTTCACCGTGTACAGGCTGCCATTACATAACTGCAACTAAAAGAGCTGGAAACAGCTTATTTTTAAAAAAAATGACAATAGATCAGTATAATGTGTTCCAATTTCTTAACCTTTATCATTACAAAGTTATAACTGGAAATGTGGAGTCTGCACTGTTCACCGTGTACAGACTGCCCTGATATAACTGCAGCTCAAAGGGCTGGAAACAGCATCTTTTTAAAGAAATGATAATAGATCAGTATAATGTGTTCCAATTTCTTAATCATTATCATTACAGAGTTATAACTGGAAATGTGGAGTCTGCACTGTTCACCGTGTACAGACTGCCCTGATATAACTGCAGCTAAAAGGGCTGGAAACAGTGTCTTTTTAAATAAATGATAATAGATCAGTATAATGTGTTCCAATTTCTTAACCTTTATCATTGCAGAGTTATAAGTGGAAACTGTTCACCTTGTAACAAATACAGACTTCCATGATATAACTACAACTAAAAGAGCCAGGGCCAACTAAGAGAGCCAGTTTGGTGTAGTGGTTAAGTGCGCAGACTCTAATCTGGGAAAACCGGGTTTGATTCCCCACTCCTCCACATGCACCTGCTGGATGACCTTGGGCAAGCCATAGCTCTGTACCAGCTGTTCTCTCAAGGACAGTTGTCTCAGAGCTCTCTCAGCCCCACCTACCTCACAGGGTGTCTGTTGTCGGGAGGGGAAGGGAAAGGAGTTTGTAAGCTGCTGAGACTCCAAGTGAGTGAAGGGCGGGATATAAATCCAATCTCCTCTTCTTCTTCTAAAAGGGCTAGAAACAGCTTTTTAAAAAAAAATGGCAATAAATCAGGCTATAGCAATTAAGTCCAAAAAAGCTATGTGTTAGCGTTTTCAGAGTATAAAGGCTCAAACTGCTGAACGGCATACACAGCTTGCGTTTTGCAATGATAGATCTACTATTAAGATAGTTCCAGGTGGTCAGCCGTGTTGGTCTGAAGGAGAACAAATTTAGAATCCAGTGGCACCTTTAAGACCAACAAAGGTTTATTCAAGGTATGAGCTTTCATATGCATGCAAACGAAAGCTCATATCTTGAATTAGCCTTTGTTGGTTCTAAAGGTGCCACTGACTCTAAATCTCCCTGTTACGTTCTGGCCGAGGAACTGCACACGCGAACCAAACATGTGGCCAGGGGAAGCCCTTGAACTTCGCTTCCAGAGACAATAGATCCCCTGGATCCTAAAAGGGACCAATGAGCAAGTCTGCATCCTGGAATAGAGAAGGTCTATTTAAGTGATTTAGTTAACTCAAGTTCAAACATAACTTCATTGATTTTTTTCATTACATTGAAGGGTCCCACATATTTCCAACCCAATTTGTGGCTGGGTTGGAGATCTATAATGTTCTTTGTGGAAACATAGACTGAATCTCCTGGAGACGTATCCCAACCCAGAGCCCACCCCTTGTCCGCATATATCTTATAGTCAGCTTTAGTGGTTTCCAAGGTCTTAGCAATCAGCGGCCACAATTCACGCAAGGAGTTCCACCACTCAGCAAATCCAGCGGTCTCAAGGAATGCGGGCCCTAGAGAAGGGAGAGGGACCCCCTCATACCCCCCCACGGCCATGAAAGGGGAAACCCCCATGGATGAGTGAACAGCATTATTATAACTGTATTCCGCAAATGGAAATAGATCAACCCAATCGTCCTGTTGGTAGTTAGTGTAACATAGAAGAAATTGTTCCAGAACTTGGTTCACCCATTCGGTTTGGCCATCAGTTTCTGGGTGATAAGCATTACTCATTGCGGGTTCTACCCCCATGAGTTGTAAAAGTTCCCGCCAGAAGTTGGCAATGAATTGAGAATCACAGTCAGAGATTATCTACCGTGGGATAGAATGTAATTTAATTACATTACATAAAAACACCTTTGCTAGGGCTTTCGCTGTGGGAAGACTCTTGAAGGGAATGAAATGGACTTGTTTAGAAAAAGTGTCTACCACCACCCAAACAACGTTTTCCCTTTACTAGGTGGCAGATCAGTAATAAAGTCCATAGAAATAGTTTCCCAAGGTCTGCTTGGGGTTTTCAGTGATCGGAGCAAACCCGGGGTCCCCCCCCCCCATTTTTACACACTAAACAAGTCTGGCAAGTGGATATATAGTCTGAAACATCACGCCACATGTGTGGCCATCAGAACTGTCATAATAAATTCAAAGTCTTTAGATATCCAAAGTGTCCTGAGTTTTGGCTCATGAGCAGCATGCATCACTTCTTTTCTCAACAAAATGGGAACCACTAGTTTGTGGTCCTGAAACCAACACCCATCGGGTCCCTGGGAGATAGTCTCATCGGCTCTGAACTCCGTCAGCTCCATGTCCATATAGGATCGAGAGCACTTAGCATTCCATTCAGTAGGTTCTGGATAACTATTCTTTCGAGCTTGGCTCCGAGTGATCACAGACCCCCCCCCCCCCCAGCGAGCCAGAGTGAACATCGAATCTACTACATTGTCTCTTTTACAGTCATGTTGGGGAAGGCGAGACAACGTGTCAGCAAGTGAATTAGCTTTGCCTGGGAAATGGCGCAACATGAAGTTAAATTTGGAAAAGAAGTCTGCCCAATGCAATTGTTTAGCATTCAGGGAGTGCTGGGTTCGGAGGGCTTCGAGGTTTTTATGATCAGTCCATACCTCAAATTGGCACTCACGTCCCCTCTAAACAATGACGCCAAGTGGTGAGGGCTAATTGGATCGTGGCTGCCTCCTTGTCCCACAGTGCCCAATTTTTTTCTGTATTCCCAAACTTTTTTGAAACATAAGCCAGAGGGTGTAGCTTCCCATTGGACCCCTCCTAGAGGATTGCTCCCCCCATGGTGGAGTCGGAGGCATCCACCTGTACAATGAATTGTTTGTTTTCATCTGAGTGCGCTAAGATGGGCTTGGAGGTGAACAAAGTCTTAAGGGAATCAAATGCAACCTGACATTCCAAAATCCAGGTTAACTGGGCACCCGGTTTAGTTGAATCGGGACCTTTCCCTTTAGTTTTCAGAAGATCTGTCATGGGAAGGCTATATGTAGCAAAATTGTTAATAAATGAGCGGTAAAAATTCGCGAATCTGAG
Organism: Lepidodactylus listeri; assembly: GCA_029233225.1. Taxonomy (NCBI): domain Eukaryota; kingdom Metazoa; phylum Chordata; class Lepidosauria; order Squamata; family Gekkonidae; genus Lepidodactylus; species Lepidodactylus listeri. Next base: position 2,315,841 of record JARCFY010000021.1, on the reverse strand, counting down.
AAAACTTTGGGGTTGCCTCTGGGTACGAGGAACTTCCCAGTCCATTACCGCTGAAACCTTGGAGGGGTCCATCTCCAAACCCCATGGCAAGATATGGTACCCCAAAAAGTCTATCTCAGTCTTATGAAAGTCACATTTGGATAGTCTGGCAAACAGTTTATTCACATGTAGGGTGGCTAAGACCTCCCTTACCAATTTGATATGTGAAACCTCATTGGGGGAGTATAGCAAGATGTCATCAAGATAACATAGGACCCCTTTGAACAAGTGCTTGTATAGGTCTTCATTTATTAAGTTCATAAAAATTCCTGGAGCCCCTTGAAGGCCAAACGGCATCACCAGGTATTCGAATTGCCCTAAGGGGGTATTAAAAGCAGTCTTATATTCATTCCCCTCCTTTATGCACACTCGAAAATATGCATCTCTGAGGCCTAATTTGGAGAAAATCTTCCCCTTGGCAGCCTCAGTTAGGAGGTCTTTAATCAGAAGTAAAGAGTAGGCGTTTGAAATGGAGGCCACATTTAATCCTCTATAGTCCATACAGAGTTGTAACCCCCCATCTTTCTTTTTCCTGAATAAAACAGGAGCAGCAAAAGGGGACATGGCAGGCCTGATAAATCCCCAGTCCAGGTTTGTCTCGATAAATTTGCACAATTCAGCCCGTTTGTCCGGGCTCATGGAGTACATCTTCCCCTTAGGAAGTTTGCACCCCAGTAATTCAATAGCACAGTCAGTGTTCCGATGGGGTAATTCGTCTGCTTCAGCCTTGCCAAACACCTCCGCTAAATCCCGGTATGCAGCAGGTATTGATAAAAGTTCCTCCCGCGCAAGGCAAGCACTGTCTTGAGTGGAGGGGGGACCCCCACAAGGATTGCCACTTGTGCCCCTCGCATGTCAGGGATACCCATTGTATTTTGCCTTCACTCCACATAATGTATGGGTTGTGGGTGCTCAACCAAGGGCTCCCTAGGACCATGGGGAATTGGGCATGAGAAGTGATAATGAATGCCCTTTGTTCCCAATGTTCACCCATGCCTACTATCAAGGGTGCAGTTTCAAAAATAAAGGGTTCTTTCATCTCCGACCCATCCATCTTAACAGCTCCTCCAGCAAGGTAACTCTCACCCCCAGCCCATCCACCACAATGGGACTAATTAAATCCCAGGCGCATCCCAAGTCTATTAGTGCTCGCACCTGTACTTGAGTGCCTATGTTGGGATTAATTAAAGTCATGATTACATAAAGAAGGAGGGCAGGAGAGCTCACTGCTTTAGGTGCTGATGAGAGGGGGACCTGCTGCTTCATGCCCTCTAGAACAGGTCCCTGGCGTTTCCTGCCGGCTGAGAGCTTTCGACTACCACCAGCTTCTTGGGTGCAGTATCCAGTTACAGGGCTCGTGGTTTAGGTGTCTGGGGCCCCTTTGCAGCTTGCGGAGTAGTGGCCGAAGGAGATGAAACCCCTCTCGGGCTAGCCATGGGGCACACAGAGGCATAGTGCCCGACCTCACCACATCTCATGCATAGCCCCTTTCACAAGCGAATGTCTCGTATATCTCTCAAAGATGGATTTATTTTGGGTTTAGAAGGGGTGGTTGGTTGACCAGATGTTTTGTGAGCCCCAGTTGGAGTGCGCATTTGGATGAGAGTGAAGCGCCCCTCTGCTTTTTCTGCAGCTCACACCCAAGCCGCCAGTGTCACGGGGTTGACATTTCACAATATAGTCTCGTACAAGTCTAAATTCAACCCCTGGCGGTACTGCTTTACGAATACCTCTTCAGGCCAGCCTCGGATCCAGGCTACATAGCGCTTGAACTCCGCTGTGTAATCCCTTACCGAGTTCTTCCCCTGAGTTAGCCGGTGAATCTGGTTACGCGCCTTCTCCTCACTCATGGGATCTTTGCATTGACATCGGAGGGCCCACATAAAATCATCAGTATGCTCCAACTCTATGCTCGGGGGGTTGTGTAGACTCACATACCAGTCGGCTGCTTCACTGCAAAGTCTCGACCCAGTGTAGCCCACTCAGTCTCCCTCTGTTGGGAAAAAATGGCCCCAGGTTTGTAGGAAGCGCCCGGCCTCGATGATGAAGAACTGCAGTTTTGCAGGGTTCCCATCGAACGTCGCTGCCAGGAGTTCCTGGGGTACCGGGCGTCGGTCAACACCAAATGCTGGCATGGCTGGCCCCGGGGGTCCCGGAGCTGCAGGTCTCAGAGCTGCAGGTACTCCTCTGGGGGGTGGTTGGGCGGGTGGTTGCTGCCCCAGCACTACACCTGCTCCGTCTCCATCCCCGGCCCCCACTCCATCGGCCCCATCACCTGGTATTCCTTCACGACCGATCAGCCGTTGGATTACTGCCAGGAGCTCCTCCAGAACAGCTGTCACCTCGTGTTGTAGCAGCTGCTGCGTTGCCTCGAACCGGCGATCCATGTGGGTCCACATATCCCCAAACTCCACAGACTCTCTGGGTCGACCGGAGTCGCGGGGTCATGAGGGGATGCACGGCCTGGCCCTTCCGTAGGTCTCCGCATCTATCCCCAGGCTCATGCCCGAGCCCCTGTGAGGGGTCCAGGTTTCAACAGGTTCAGTCCCGAACAAAGTCCAAGAATACCTGGAGTCCCTTGGCTGAGGGACCCAGCTGCATGCGGGAACCACAAACAGTTCCTCGCCCGTGGACACAGGGGTTCCCAAGTCTGATGTCTTTGGAGGCTCGCCACCATCATCCGTCATGTTCGGGAACAAGGTGGTCCCTCCTGGTAGAATATTACTAAATCTCTGTGAGAGTCCAATAGATTTCAATCCGCAACAAGTAGTTCTTAACCAGAAAGTCCTTTATTGCAAATGGATCTGATAGTCATCTACACGTCCTGAGTTAGTAATGCAGAACAGAGGAATCTCAGGATAATTCTACTGTATTCAAAAGGTCAGTTCATTGTAACACCACCAATCAAGACAAAGAGAAAATTGCGCCCAAATAAACTGGTCAGTTGTTCTCAGGCTAGAAGCGGGAAAAATCACAGTTTGCACCTGGAAGGCAAAAGCAGCTGAGAGCTGAGCGTTCAAGGTTAGGGAGGCACTGAAAGCGATAAGCCAAAGCAGGCATGGGAACAGAGACATTCCAGAGACGACCCAGAGGGGGAAGGTATACCACCTCCTGCCTGGGGGATGGCAGCATTAGCTGGCAGGCTGTGGATTCCCCCCCATCGCACACACTGCTCCCATTGGACACTGCTACTCTGATTGGCAGTGGGGGAAAATCCTTTTTACAATGTGACAACAGCTATGGCTTCATATCACTTCCAGTAAAAACACAGATGAGAGAGTGGGGAGACATAGGGTGGCTGTAGGAATCGCCAGCTGTAATGTCAGCCTATGGAAGACTTGTTCTTAGTTAAAGGTAAAGGTTTCCCTTGCTTGAAAGTCAATCGAATATGACTCTAGGGATGCCGTGCTTATCTCCGTTTCCAAGCCAAAGAGCCAGCACTGTCTGAAGACCTTTTCATGGTCATGTGGTCGGCATGTCTAAACGCCAAGGCACACGGAATGCTATTATCTTACCACCGAAGCAGTACCTATTTATCTACTTTCAATTTCCTGCTTTCAAACTGCTAGGTTGGCAGGAGCTGGGGTCAGAGACGGGAGCTCACTCCGTCATGCAGCACTTGGGTCTCGAACTGCCGAGCTACCAGCCTGCCAGTCTGCAGTTCAGCATCTTAACCACTTAACCACTTGAACCAGCATATTAGAAGAGAATAATTTTGTGCTATATAATATTATTTATTAATCGCCCCATCCCAGCTTGTGCCGAGCTCTAGGCGACATACAGTAGAGGCACAAAGCCATAAAACAAATGCTTAAAACATTAAAAATTCAAATATAACAAAATTACAATGACAAATTTAAAAGGTCAGATTAAAAAGAAGTCCCAGATGGTGCCTGTAATGATTTCATGTTTTGGTGTGTGTGTTCCTTTAAATGTTGAGTGTGACTGCAGTACTGTGGAGGGGTGATAGGGGGAGACAAGTGTGATTTGATTGGCTGATGACTGAGAATGGGAGAAGAGATGTTCTGAGAGGAATGTGCATGTGGATATCTGGAGAACTTCTGTGTGTGAAGTATGAAGAGTGTGCACAGTCTCTGTGTGGAAAGTACTGGAGTCGGGAGGCCGTTGGAGTGATTTCAAGCATAGCTCTTTTATTAGTGGTTCAGCTCAAGCATACCTATGGGGCTTCAGGCCCCTGCTTTTATGCTGGCCAGAGCCACACCTCTGGCCGCACCCAACTGACCCGATAGGGTATTGCATTTACCTGAATTGCCATAGGTTCCCCGGGAAGAACCTAGGCTCATTATTGGTGGCCACTTAGGATCCAGGTGTCTATTGTTCACCTGGACCGAAGCTCAGGTCGCTGCCTAGCCATGTGCTCTGGCCACATGGAAGTTGCCATTACAGGAGCACATGGCAGCGATATTGTCCAATAAAACCCAGGACATTACACTCCTCCCCCCATAGTCCAGACCAGCCTAGCAGACAAGGTCTCTTAAGTATGTGGGCTGTCTTCATTCCCTGTCAGAGCACCTAGGGACCGTTGCGGGTGCCGGAGAAGCGAGAACTTCGGCTGCCGGGATTGGTGATGGTGCCAGGGCATCAGTGGTTGTGTCTGTCTGAGGGAGAGCAGACGTCGTGTCTGGTGGGGCCAGGTCTCAGGGAGGCGTGTGCTCTGTGGTCTCGGGGACTTGGGTCTCGTCTTTGTAGAGATCCAAGTCTGGCATGGTGTCCTTGTGGTCACCTGTAATCTCTGGAACATTGGAGGGTAGCCAGTGGCAGAGCTGATCCACATGACGCTTCCAGACTTGTCCATCTTCCCCGGCGACCTCGTAGGAGATAGGTCCAGTGACATGAATTATCCTGCCCAGCAGCCAGAGGGGGCGCCAGGCGTAGTTCCGGACATACATGGGGTCCTCAGGGAAGAACCCTCGTGGGGCCCAGCGGACACTGGGTTCCTTGCTGGTCTCAGGATGGAGTCGGTCCAGCAGGGTCATGAGTCTGCGGCCCATGAGGAGCTTCGCTGGGCTGCATTCTGTGGCTGAGTGGGGCATTGTGCACTGACTGAAAAGGAAACCCATCAGTTTGAACTCTCAGTCCCTCTGGTTCATCCGCCACAGAGCCTCCTTGGTTGTCCTGACCATGCATTCTGCTTGGCCGTTGATGGTCGGGTGGAACGTGGCAGACCTTACATGCCAGATGCTGTGTAGCTCCACAAAGTGCTGGAACTCTGCGGAGGTGAAGGCTGTGCCGTTGTCAGACACCAGCGTATCAGGGAGGCTGTGCATGCAAAAGATCCACCACACAGCCCGTATGGCAGCCTCCAAGGAGGTGGTCTTTTTTTTTTTTTGTAAAATTTTTTTATTGCTTTTTTCCCTATACTACTACTACATGCTAAAAACCTACGCTAATCTATATTATACAGAGAATACAGTTTGTAATGTTACAAAATAAGAGTATTATTATATTGAAAAGCAATGTTAAATCTTGGTATCATCTGTTACATCTATTTTGTTGTCTAGATTAAAATTAAAAGCTAGATAACTGGATTGCATACAGACATAGAAATATCTAAAATCTAGGTTTAAATCATTATCTGACATAGTGCGTCATGATATTAAAAAAACAATTCAACATTATTTTTTCTTCGGTCCTCTTCTTTTCTTCTTTCTTTCTTCCTGAGGCTTAGGAGCTGCGGCCCCTTTTTCAGAATCCAACTGTTCTTCAAGTTCTCTGCTTTCTGAGCCATTAAATCCATACATACTCTCCTGCGATTCCAGTGAGTCGTCTGACTCAGTCTCTGCTTTTTTCTTCTTACGTTTTTCCTTGTTGATCTCCTGGAGAACCTTATCACAATTTCACCTAGCAGGTTTTTCTTTTTTACAAATTCTGGATAAGTCCTGTAGACTAAATCCATATTGCTTTGTATTTTCTCTGCTTCCCAACCTGTCACAGGCGCCAATGCATCGCTTAACAGCTGTTTAATGTTCTCTCCTTTTTGTTCAGGAACATTCTGAAATCTCAAGTAGAAATTTGAGCGGTCCATTTGAAGTTTTAAGACGCTGTCTCCTTGCAGAGCTTTATCTTTTTCTATTTTTTGCAATCTAAAGTCATTTTTTTCAACTACTTTTTTGACTTCCAAGAGTTCCTGCTGCAGCTTTTCCGATCTCTTTCCAGACTCAGTCATTTCTTTCTGTATAGCATCCATTTTAGTATTGAGAGTAGCCAGCTGATCCACTAGAGGTCGCAGCATCACTGACAACACTGTATTCAGCTCTGTGATATCACCCTTTGAACTCGGAACTGAACTTCCAACTTTAGGGGAGGGTTTTCTCCCCGCCATTCTTGCTTACTTTCTCAGTTGTTTACAATTAGATAAGGAGTCCCAAAGAAAACAATGGCTTTTTGTCACACTAATGCCTTTACAGAGCTCTCTTCTTTGTCTGCGTGATCCTGCCCTCCAGCACTCAGATTACGCTCCCTAGTCGCAACAAAGCCATGGGAAAGTCTCGCACCGTAAGTTACCTTGAGGGGGAGGGGGGGGATTTCGTCCCTCCAACCCATCCCTGCCGCTTCCACTATTTGAGACTCACAGTTTTGCCATTGCGTATCGGGAATTACGTTTCTCTTCTGCCTTGCATTCTCTGCTGCTTCTCAGTTGCGCTTTTGTAGCCATGCGGCTTCTGCGGCAGGCAAACCTACAGGGGTAAAAAGGAGCCTCGATCCTGCGGTTGCCACCGCTAGGAGAGGCTGCCTTCAGGCACCCCTGGCAGAGCCCCTTCGCTAGGTCTCTGAGGGTCTGGACCAGTCCAGGACCCTTTCTAACCTGCCAAGAGGGGATCGCCTCTTCCACAGATGCGGAGAGAGGCGTCCTCCATTAAGCGCATAATTTACCGGAAGTCTCCAAGGAGGTGGTCTTTACCGGGACCACCTCCAGCCACTTACTGTAGCTGTCCACTAAGATGAAGAACAGCTGTCCCTGGACTGGTCCTGCAAAATCCAGGTGTAGCCGGGACCACAGCTTCTGGGTGGACTCCCATGGATGCACAGGGGCATGGGGGGGATCTGAGCGGGACTCTTGGCACTTCGCGCACCTCCGGACCTGGTCCTCAATGTCTATGTCCAGTCCAGGCCACCAGACATAGCTGCAGGCCAGGGCCTTCATCTGTACAATGCCTGGATGGTGGTCATGCAGCACCGTGAGCACTCATTTGCGGAGTGGGTCAGGGATCACCACTCACGAGCCCCAGAGCAGACATCCCTTGTGGGTGGACAACTCGTTTCACCGGGTGGAGTACACAGAAAATTCTGGCCCTGGGCTGGCAGGCCACCCCCTTCCCACCCAGTCCAAGACCTGGGCAAGGGTGCGATCCCTGTTGGTGCACTGGGAGACGTCTGCTGTCTGAAAGGTCCAGTCCGGAAGGTCCTACAGGAGCTCGACGTGGTAGGTGGGAGCAGGATCTGAGTCACAGAATGGCAGCGGCAGGCAGCTGAGGGTGTCTGCATGGCCCATGGACTTGCCGGGGCGATGCACCAGCGCACATTGGTAGCTGGCAAGGAAGATCGACCATCGCAGCACTCGGGGAGAGAGCATGTGCAGTGTTTGGCAGTTCGGGGTGAGGAGACCCAGGAGTGGCTTGCAGTCTGTAGTGGCTGTGAACGCCCTCCTGTACAAGTAGTCATGGAATTTCTTAACCCCAGTGACTATGGCCAGCGCCTCTTTGTCAATTTGCACATAATTGTGCTCTGCTGGGGACAGGGTCCAGGAGTAGTAGGTGACAGGAACCTCCTGGCCATCCAGCAAACCATGTTCCAAGACTGCCCCACCCCATATGGTGATGCATCGCAGGCAAGCACCACTGGAAGGGACTCGTCGAAATGGGCCAAGACTGCATTTGACACCAGCAAGTCCTTCATGGCTTGGAAAGCCACCGCATGGTGGGGGCCCACGTCCAAGAGCATGTGCAGTGGCTCAGCTACTGCCGCCTTGTGGGGGAGGAAGACGTGGTAGAAGTTCAGTAGGCCTAAAAACGATTGGAGCTCTGCCTTGGATGTGGGATCTGGAGCCTCTGTAATGGCCCTCACCTTCTCTGGAGTGGGGTGGATCCCTTGGGCATCGACAGTGAAGCCGAGAAACTCCACCGAAGGCACGCCGAGGAGACACTTCTCCTTCTTTACCTTCAGGCCCGCGTCTTGGAAGCGTTGAAGGACGGCCTGGAGGTGGGAAGAGAAGATCTGGACATCTGGGGCTGCGATCAGGACATTGTCAAAAAAGGGGTGGACTCCGGGCAGGCTTTTTAAGAGACGGTCCATCAATTCCTGAAATAGACCCAGGGCCATGCTGACCCCAAACTGGAGGCACTTTACTTTGAATGCCCCCTTGTGAGTGATGATTGTCTGAGCCTCAGCCGTGGCATTGTCCACCGGCAGCTGCTGGTAGGCCTGTGCCAGCTCCAGCTTGCTGAAAACCTTGGCCCCCGCCAAGGTGGCCATTACATGGCTAATGACCAGCACGGGATAGGCATGAACCTGAAGTGCCATGTTAAGCATGCACTTGTAATCCGCGCAGATACGGATGTCCCCATTGGATTTCAGGGGAGTCACCATGGGGATTTCCCAGCGGGTGTGGGACACGGGTTCTAGGACCCCCTGAGCCACCAGCCAGTCCAGCTCTTGCTTGACTTTAGGCCAAGCAGTGAGCAGTGGTCGGCGGGCCATTATGCGGACCGGCCGGACTGTGGGGTCAAGGTCCAGGGATATCAGGGGACCTGTGTAGGAGCCTAGTGCCCCGTCAAATAGTGCCAGGAACTCTGTGCAGACTGACTGGAAGTCTGTGGCGTAGAGGTTGTTGATTCTGGTCACTCCTAAGTCCAGGGATTTGAACCAGGAGAGGCCTAGGAGGTTTGTGAGGTTGCCAGCCACCTCCAGGAGGTCCAGCTTTCCACAAAAGTCCTTGAACTGGACCTTGAACTTGCCCAGCCCCTGGATAGCAATGAAAGTGCGATCAACTTGCACCTCAATTTTGCTTCCCGCACCCCTCCTATGAACCTGGCTAGTATGTGGTCCTCCACGTGCCAGAACTCGCAGCCGACTGCCAGCTGGCAGAGGTCAGCCAAGAAAGCAACCGCTGTCTCACCTGGCTTCTGTTGACGCCGGATGAAGTCCATTTGGAGGGCCATCATAGAGGATTTGGGGGCAAAGTAGTCCCTGAGGGCCTTGGTGAGCTTGTCATATGAGAACTCCAGGAGGTCCCGGGGTGCAATCAAGCTTTGGGTGAGGCGCATCGTGTCCATGCCGCAGAAACTCAAGAGCCAGGCCCGCTTCATCTCCACATCAGCGATTCCCCGGACAATGAAGGGGAACCCGAGCTGCCTGGCCCATGCTTCCCAGGTCTCGGGCCGGGCCGGGTTGAATGGGGGTATTTGTCCCGGTGCGGCAGCCATATTTACCAGAGTGGCGTGGTGAGCGATGTCCTCTAGGGCGGGTGGCAGTACTTCAGGGCGCTGGGTCCCTGCGGTGCCGGATGCCAACAAATCAATGCTCGGTGCAGCACTGCTCAGTGCGGCTGATGAGTCGCTCATCGGGATCCCACCTTCGTCGCCAGTGGAAAGTATTGGCGTCGCTGCCTAGCCATGTGCTCTGGCCATGTGCTCTGGCCATTACAGGAGCACATGGTGGCAATATTGTACAATAAAACCCAGGACATTACAGCGTGACGAAGAGATTTGTGAGAGTCTATAAGGTAAAGAAACAAGCTGTGTCTAAACTGTTGGTTAGACAAATATTTTATCTTGTAGCTAGGAGTGCCACAAAATGGCAGTGACTGCAGCGCTCAGTGGCTACACCTGCCACAGAGTATGTATGTGCAGTGGGACAGATGGATTTCAAGTCCAGTAGCACTACAGTTGCTAACCTCTGGTTTGGAAATGCCTGGGAGATTTGAGGGTACAGTCCCCCTTTCAAAGCAGCCATTTGCTCCAGGAGAAGTAGAATAAATGTTTTAAATAAATAATAAGCAATTTTGTATGCCAATAAAGGTTGTGTATTGTATTGTATTGTAATAAGCAATTCATGTAGCCTGGAAATCAGTTGTAATTCCAGGAGATCTCCAGCTGCCAACTGGAGGCTGGCAAGTCTGAGTAGCACCTCAAGTTCTCAAGAGTCAAAGCTCCCTTTGTGTATCTGATGAAGGGCACTTTGGCTCTCAAAAGCTTTTCCCGTGGAAAACCTGTTGGTCTCTAAGGTGCTGCTGGACTCACATCTGGCTCTTCCACTGCAGACCAGCAGTCCTCTGCTCTTACTCTACATGGGGACACAGCCTGCGTTTTGGTATTTCCTAACCAGCAGGTGGCACTAGCCACTGAGGTACACCACCATAGACTGCAGAATTCCATCCCCCAAAGTCCATCAATTCAGTCACAATGAGGACTGAGGCATTAAAAACCAGAAATGAAGAGAAATTCTCATTGACAACTAGGAGAGTCAGCTATAGCACACTGGAATATTTGGAAACTGTTAATTCCTTGCTTATTTTTCTCTCACTGCATAGCCAGCAGGCAGGATGCAGCAGCTAAGTGAAGCAGACTCCAGTGCAATCCTAAGAACACTTTTCCATTGGACAGACCTGAGTAGGATTCTGAGCAGAATTCCCTGGGCCTCTTCTCTTGGGGCTTATGGGAGATGGAGGTGATTCAGAAGGGATACAGGAAGAATCCAGTAGTGGGAGTTGATGTGGAATGTTTGGTATACCTAATGAAGACCACACAGAGGGAGCTTGCCCTTCTTTGCCTCTGCTTATGGATGGAGGCTTACAACAGTGTGCTCAGCAGATAATGCCTTCTGAATAGGGGACAGCTCATTTAAAAGCTTGGCGTTCAAATGAAAAATTAATCACAGATTCTATCATTTTGTTCTGGGTGACTCTGTTCGGGCCTGCTGGACATGTAAGGCAGGCCCTTGAGAGGCCCTTAAGGGGCACCTTGCTTAGCCCGTGTCAGGTCATTTTGTTTTTGGAAAGAGGCACACGTCAACAATGTCTCTGGTTCGTTGTGGGTGTAGTACTTAAGTAATACTATTCAAACTTTTGCTTCCATTTTAACCTTTATTACAGCGTAACAATTTTGCATCTTTAACACTGACTAATGCGGAAGAAAATTATGCCATCCATTACTGCTAGATGGATAAAGGAGAGCAACTGTCTTGCCCCAATAGAAGCAGGTCACAATCAAAGAGCCCCTTCTAAGAAGAAGCTCTCAGCCAATTCAGCTTCCTATATTCACTGGGTTTGTTTAAATTATCTCCTGACAATCGCTAACTGTCCCAGCTTGATAAGGACACACATTCTGTGCTAAACAATTATCTTACGACTTCAAACACCATATAAAGCAAGCTTATCTGAAATATATAAAAATTGCTAGTTCATTCTTGCCACTTTTTATTATTAAAAAGTCCATCGAAAAATGATGATTAAGAGACTTCTGGTCTGGAGCTTAATGAGGACAGATGTATGCGGGTTAGCTCCTCCACACTTTGGCTTTTCCTCAGGTTCTTTCTTCTTTTGGGACTCTTAAGACACTCTCTATAGCAATGGAGAACGAGCAAGAAGCTTACCCTTAATTTTTCAGATGCCCAGCAGGCGTCTGTCTGCCATTAGGGTTTGTTTTGAAGTGAAGAACCATGCAGGATGGCAGTTAGCACCCCGGTGCTACTGGGCGATAGTTGGCCACTGCGGACCCTATAGAGTCTACAAACTACCTTCAACATAACCTACTAAACCAACAAACAAGATAAGTATAAAGTTTTAAGTCTTCTGTGGAGGGTGGATAAAATACCCAGTTAATGTGTCTCTGCTCCCCCCCCCCCCCACAGGAAAAGAAGATAGAGTCAAAAGAAAAAGGGAACCAAATCAGGGCTGCGTAATATACTGCTCCACTTAACTAAATAAAATTTTTGGAAGTGGCAGGGAAAGGGGGGATGTAGGAAAGTTAAAGAGGGTTTTTTTTAACTTGGCTTTTTGCTCTTACCCGAGGTTCGCAGTAATTTCGGCGGCATCAGGCGTGGCTTGTGGACTACTTGAGAGCAGGTTGGAAGGCTGACAAGAGAGTAAAGGGAGGAGTCTCCAATTGCCAAAAAAGATGCAGCGCGGTGGCATAGGACAGAGCGAAGAGGGAGCAAAGACAGAACAGCAGATGACGCAAGAGATGTAGCAGCAGCTTAAGAAGACAACGTGAAAAGAGTAAACAGAGCAGCAGATGATGTAGAAGATGTAGTAGTAGCTTAAGAAGACTATGTAAAGAGAGTAAACTAAGAAAACAGCGGTAGAAAATGGAGAGTGCGCAAAGAGAGAAAACAGCGGAGAAAAGAGTGGAGAAGAAGACCAAAACTGACAGATTTGAAGGAACAGACATAAAGGAAAGATTTAAAGGCATAGATTTAAAGAAGCAAGTACTAGATAGTGTTTGGTGGACTAGGATGGACCTGGAGGGACTGGGATTGTCTGATACAGTTTAAAATCGTAAATAACTCTAAGCTGGGGGGGGAATAGAAAGTGGGGTAAATAACCAATAAGATTAAACACAGGAAAATACACTGTAAGGAACTTAGTTACTAAAGGAAATACTAGAGATAACTATTAAATAGATAAGAAAGTATACTAAATTAAAAGAAATTAATTAGCATTGGGAAATCTTGTTAATATTAGGGACATTTCATCAACTAAAATATTTGAAACAATTCACAAAATTAGAAACCTACAAAATGGCTACAGGTTCATCGGCATCTACAAGGAAGTCTTTCTTGCCCTCCCCAAGTACCAGGCAAAAGCGAATATAGCCACACCAAAAATGTCAATGAATAAGTTGAAATACCTCATTCAAGACATAGTAGCGCAAACAGTAAAAACCACAGTAGAAGAGACTGTCCCGTCTTTACTAAAATCAGAAATCTAACCAAGTCATACTAAAATGGAAGAAACTATACAACAAATTAAAGTCCAAATACATGTAGAAACAGAGGACATTAAAAAGCAAATTTCAGACAACGGGCAAGAAATTATGAAAATTATTAAATCAACTCAGAAACTGGATAATAAAATTAATGAAGTGAACTGGATAATAAAATTAATGAAGTGAATGTAGGAATTAAAAACAAGATCTAACAAGATGGAAGAAACACTAATTCAACTAGAACTGGACAAAGCAGCCTTCTTGATAAGATGCCAGAATGTGCTGGAAAGCATAGACAGAGTTAATGGGAGAAATGGCAGCGATTATCTCCGATCAACTAGAAATAGCAACTAAGGAAGAAATGGAGAAGGAAGTGGAAACAATTTTTAGGAAAAAGTCCTTATACGCAAAGAGAAACAAGTTACTGTGAGAAATTCACATTAAGTTCTGTAAAAGAGAGATGAGGGGTTTGATTTTTTTAAATGCCAGTGCCAAAAAAGTAATGATAGAACAAACGGAGATTAAATTTTTAAAAGATACACCTTGGAGAATCAGGGAAAAATGAAGGGAATATACTGAACCAACAAAACTACTAATAGAAAACGAAATTACATTTAGATGGTTATTACCAGAAGGAGTAACATTCTATTTCAGAGGTACAAGATACAATTTAAACTCAGTCTTTAAGCTGACAGGTTTCTTGGAAAAATATGGGAAGGATCTGGGATGGCAAAGAAAAGAGGACCTATCATCAGAAGAGGAAAGCTTGAAACTTTAACTCAAAATACTGACAAAACTGGAAATCAACAACAGAAAAAGGATTTAAAAAGAAGGATATTATCCCCTTTCAAACGTTAACTCAGTTCCAGTATAAGGCAAAAGAGACGGACACTTATAAAAAGAAAAATGGGGAGCAGTAAACTAAAAATTTTATCCATCAATGTTAACAGATTAAACAATCCTCAAAAAAGGAAAAAAATCTTCCATTAAATCTTTAAACTAAAAACAGATATCACTTGTCTACAGGAAACACATATTAGGAAAGTAGATGGAAAATACTTAGAAGTAAAAATATTTGGGAAATTATTTGTAGCCTCAGATGACCAGAAGAAGAAAAAAGGAGTAGCAATATATGTGAAGGAGTATTTATGCCCAGAATTAACATTTGCAACTGAAGATGGCAGGATGATAGCAATTACAATTTGGACTCAAAAAGAACATTTTAGTAGTAAACATCTACGCCCCAAACAAAACAAAACAAATAGCATTATTAAATGACCCAATCTCAACTTGTTAATTAGTAGAAGCAATTAAAAACATAAAAAAGTAGAAAACACCAGGTCCTGATGGACTCCCAGCAGAAGTCTATCAAGTATTTGAACAGCAAATTATAAACCCTCTGAAAGAAGTAACGCAAAAGATAAAAGAAACGGGAACATTACCAGCGTCTTGGAATGAGGCAGTGATAACATTGATCCATAAGCCCAATACAAATCCAGTAGATATATACATATATAATATATCTATCTATCTATATATAAGATAATATATATAATTATAGACCAATCTCTTTGTTAAACACAGACTATAAATTGTTTGCAGACATTCTGGCAAATAGATGGAAAAGGTACTAATACATACTATCCACCAAGATCAGGCTGGCTTTTTGCCCAAAAGGCAAATCAGGAATAATATCAGAACAATTATAAAAGCTTTACAATATTATGAGATGCATCCGAGCAAACAACTTGCATTAGTTTTTTTAGATGCAGAGAAAGTGTTTGACAATGTCAATTGGGATTTTGTACTACAAAAACTACTAAGTTGGGAATGTGACTCAAACTTTTATAATATGATCAAGGCGATATATACTACACAATATGCTAAAATTATTATAAATGGAGATCTTACTCAAAATTTGAAAATTCAAAAAGGAACAAGACAAGGGTGTCCGCTGTTACCTTTACTGTTTATTTTTGCGCTAGAAAAATTGCAGATATTGTACGAGAGAAAGATCAACCCCGAGGTCTAAAAATCAAAGGAGAAATGTTCAAGCTACAAGCCTATGCTGACGATCTAGTCTTTATATTGGAAGAACCAGTTAAAACCATTCCATTTCTGATAAAAGAATTACAAGACTATGGCAAAATAGCAGACTTAAAAATTAATTTCCTAAAAAACAAGATATTAACCAAAAACTGTACACTGAAACAAATTCAAAAAATTCAAGAAATCTCAGCAATAGAGGTAGTGAAAAAAGTTAAATATCTTGGAATTCTGATAACTAATAAAACCGCAACACTATATGAAGATGTGAAAAAAGATCTACTAAACTGGAATAGTTTGCCAACCTCATTTACGGGAAGAACAGCCACCATCAAAATGAGTATACTTCCAGAATTCCTTTTTCTAGCACAAAACTTACCAATTTTTTAGAGATTTGGACAGTATTTCTAAACAGTATATATAGAACCACAAAAAAAATCTAGAATAAAAGGGAAGATACTTAATGAAAGAAAAGAACGAGGAGGTTTTGCAATGCCAAATTGGACATTATATTATAATGCGGCAGCATTAGGGTGGATAAAAGATTGGATTACCTTAGAAAACTCAAGATTATTAAAACTGGAAGGCGGTGACCTAAGCATGGGTTGGCTCGCTTATATTTGGTACAGAAGGGAGAAAATGCATTCAAATTTCTATAATAATATTATCAGAAGTGCTTTAATAAAAATATGGATAAATATAAAGTAACATACTTATTAAAAAATGCCGAAATGGGTCTCCCCACTAGAGGCTTTTATAAAACCTTCACTACTATCATTAGAAAAGAAGGAGACTTATGAAAATTTATTAGACAAAAATAATGAGTTAAAAAGAGAAAAGGTCTTACGAAGACAAAACCTAGAACTATCTTGGTTAGAAATATTACAGTTAAAAAGTAGATTTAAAGAAGACAATAAAATAGGTTTTCAAAGTAAACTGAAAGAAATAGATAAAATTCTAACTGCAGATACCACTAAGATTGTGAAAAAAATGTATAATCTCTTGCTTGAGGACTACATGTGTGATAGTTAAACCATCAATGGTAAACTGGATGAAAGACCTGGGCTATACGATAGATATTGATAACTTGGCCAAAATTTGGAACACAGTAAAATATATGAGGTCAGTTCCTTATAAAGAAAACATCTTAAAGATGTTTTACAGATGGCATTGGTGTCCAGAAAAAGTTGCAAAATGCTTCCCCAATATGAGTAAAAACTGTTGGAAATGTAAAAACAATGTAGGCTCCTTTTTTCATATGTGATGGAGATGCTGGTGTAAAATCCAAAAAATCATATTTGAAATATGTAAGATAAATGTCCCACTTAAACGGAGATGTATTTGTTAAATATAATCCCAGATGAATTTAAGACAAACTTGTATATAATAATGTATATTCTGACAGCTGCAAGAATTCTAGTTGCAAGAAATTGGAAACTAGAGAAACTCCCTACAAGAGGAGACATAATATTAAAGTGTTTTAACTAGCAGAGATGGATAGGCTGAATGCAGTTTGGTTAAATAAAAGTGAAATGTTGTTTCTGAAAAGATGGGACAAATGTATACGAATGGATAAAGACAATGACAAAAACATAGACTCACAAGCTGTTGGACATGTAAAGTAATTGGAAAATAATGCTAATATATGAGTAGATAATATAATAGTATTATATGTGATTGTTATAACATATTGAATTTTTTTGTAAAACGATAAATAAAATTATAAAAAAAGAAAAAATGATGATTAAAAGTTTCTCATGGATATGAACATCTGGTGGCCCTCAGCTGACCTTTGAAGTATGTCTTCACTTCTGTGAAGCTGGACATCCTTGCCATTCTCAGATGCTTTTGCACCTGGGTCTCAACACAGACCAGTTCCCCACAAGCAGCTGTGCTGCCTGTCAGCTAATGCTGTCATCTCCTGGGCGGCAGTTGGATACCTCAGAGTCGCCCCTCCCCTTGGAATGTGCTGACTGTTCTCAAGCTCACTGCTTGCCCGCTTATCGCTTCCCGCGCCTCCTCGGCCTTGAACTAACGCGGGGTCCCGACTTCGTACCCACCAATGGACGACAGAAGTGAAGAACCCCCTACCACTACCGGCTCAGAGGTACCCATGTCTACCGGAGAAGAGCCGATTTGGATTCTGACCACGAGTTGGGTCAATCCAAACCGAGAATGAGATGAGTCGTTCTCCTGGGTGCAGTTTGGACCACAGACAATGGAAACGTGGTCACCAAGATATGCCCTCTCTGGTGGCTGTCAGGACTCGAACGGGAGGCTGTGGAGCCTGTTGTAAGGCCCAGGGACTCTACCCAGTATGCTGAAATGTGGACCCAGATGGGCCGCAGGTTCGACATGATGCACCAGCGATTCCAACGGGAAGTAACTGCCATCATCACGGACTTACCCAGCATCGTAGCACTGGTGATTCAGAACCTGCAAGAGCAGGTGGGAGGTGGCGCGGGGCCATGGGATGGAGCAGGAGCTGGGGGAGGTCAGCCACAGCAGCAACCCCAACCCCAGCAGCAACCTGGTGGGGTACCTGCCGCTCCCGGTGCTGGACCTGTGGGGCCTGCAGCTCCCGCCCCGGCCCAGGATCGATGCCCCGTGCCCCAAGAGCTGATGACTGTGACATTTGATGGGAACCCACCTAAGCTGCAAGTCTTCATCATTGAGGCTGAAAGATGCATGCAGAATTGGGAGCACCTTTTTTGAGACCACCGAGACTGTGTTGGATATCTCGACTCAAGACTGCGTGAGGAGGCAGTGGACTGGTATGTGAGCCTCCACAACCCACCTGGGCCGGAGCTGGAAAACCCAGAGGACTTTATGTGGGCTTTGAGACACCAATACGAGGATCCCATGAGTGAGGAGAAAGCCCGCAACAGCTTCCGCTCCCTGGCGCAAGGGAAGACCTCGGTGCAGGAGTATACCGCTACTTTAAAGTGATTCGCGGGTAAAATTCGAGGCTGGCCTGAGGCAGTGTTTGTAGAGCACTATCGACAGGTGTTGAATGTGCAATTGTACGAGACTATACTGAGAAATGTCAACCCCACCACCTTGGAAGGGTGGATCTGAGCAGCCGAGGAAGCAGAGGGGTGCTTCACCCTAATCCACATGTGCACCCCGACATCAAGCCCTAAATCTCCAGCCCAAACGAGCACCCCATACAAGCCAAAACTGAAGCCCACCCTTAAAGATGCCAGGGAGTTTCAGTTGAAGCAGAGGCTCTGCATGCGGTGCAGAGAGACCGGCCACTATGCCTCATCATGCCCGGCGGTGTCTCCCAAACCACTGACTTCCACTACAAGTCCTACCCCCAGACCAGTGAAAGGACCGCATGCCATAAAATCCAGGGTGCTGCAACTGGAGGCGCTTCCAGAGCCGGGGAAGGTGGCAATAGTGGAACCAACCCAGCCGGTGGAAACGACCAGGACCTGCTCTAAGCGGCACGACACAGCAGATCCCTCCTGAATCAGTGCCAAAACCGGTGAGCTCACCTGCCCCCCTCCTGTATGTAATAATGACTGTAGTGAATCCTGAGTTGGGTACACAAGTGCGAGTGCTTGCTTTGATCGACTTGGGGTGTGACAGAGATTTAATTAGCCCCATAGTCATGGACGGTTTGGGGGTGGGGGTTATTTGATTGGAAGAACCTTTATGGTTCACCCAAATGGATGGGTTGGGATGAAGGAACCTTGTACTTTTGAAACCAAGCCTGTAATTGTTGGAGCAGGGGAGCTCTGGGAACAGAGATCTTTCGTTATCACCCCCCATGCACAGTTCCCCATGGTTCTGGGCAGCCCGTGGCTGGGGACCCACAATCCCTACATAAAGGGGAGCGAGGGGCGAAACCACATCTGTAAAAACCACATCTGGCAGTCATCCTGGGGACCTATGCCGACCCAGGAACGTGCTTGCCTTGCATGTGAGGAACTGTTATCGATACCTGCCGCATACTGGGATTTACCGGAGGTGTTTGGCGAGTCTGAGGCAGATTAACTGCCTCCCCATCAGAATACCGATTGTACTATTGAACTTTTTTCTGGACAGAAGCTCTCGAAAGGGAAACTTTACTCCATGAGCCCGGCTGAAAAGGCTGAGCTGTGCAAGTTTATTGACAAAAACTTGGAGCGCAGGTTCATCCGGCCAGCTACTTCCCCTTTCGCAGCCCCGGTACTTTTCCGAAAGAAAAAAGATGGGGATCTAAGACTTTGCACAGTTTATAGGGTCTTGAATGCTGTGTCCATGTCCAATGCCTACCCCTTGCTTCTCATAAAAGATCTCTTAAGTGAGCCTTCAAAAGGGAAGGTTTTTCTAAACTGGATCTCTGCGATGCTTACTTCTGGGTGCGCATCCGTGAGGGCGATGAGTACAAGACAGCCTTTAATACCCTCTTGGGGCAATTAAAATACCTTGTTATGCCCTTTAGGCTTCAAGGGGCTCCAGGCGTTTTTATGAATTTAATAAATGTGTTACACAAACACCTGTTCAAGGGAGTTCTCTGCTATCTTGATGACATTCTTCTGTACTCCCAGGACGAGGCTTTGCATGTTAAACTCGTACATGAAGTCCTGTTGTTTGCAAAATTATCTAAGTGTGAGTTTCATAAAACAGAAATAGATTTCCTGGGTTACTGTATCTTGCTGCAAGGGCTTGAGATGGATCCATCCAAAGTTGCGGCTGTGATAGACTGGGAACCACCTCGCACCCAGAGGCAACTTCAACGTTTTTTAGGATTTGCCAATTTCTACCACACATTCATCCATAGTTTTGCCCAATATAGCCTCCCTCTGACTGATCTCCTAAAGACCAAGGGGAAGGGGCCCGATTCTGCCAAGCCCCACTCCTGGCTAGACTGGATGGCGAAATGCCAAATGGCGTTCAATTCCCTGAAACGCCTCTTCACCTCAGAACCAATTCTGGCTCACCCAGATGAGAATAAAAAATTCATTGTCCAGGTCGATGTCTCCGATGCAGTCATGGGAGGGGGGGCGCTATTCTACAAGAAGGTTCGAATGGAAAATTACATCCTCTAGCTTATGTGTCTAAAAAGTTTGGGGAGACGGAGAAAAATTGGGTGGTGTGGGACAAAGAAGCTGCCGCAATTCAGCTGGCGCTAGTGATTTGGCATCACTGGTTGGAAGGGGCTAGGGAACCTTTCAAGGTATGGACATCATAAAAACCTCGAAGCCCTCAGGACGCAGTGCTCATTAAATGCCAAACAATTGAGATGGGCTGATTTCTTCTCAAAGTTTAACTTCTCGCTATGCCACTTTCCAGGCAAGGAAAATTCCTTAGCCGATACTTTGTCCAGGCTCCCACAACACAATTGTAAGAAGGAAGAAGTAATAGACTCCACGTTCACCCCAGAGCAGCTGTGGGGAGCAGTTTTGACCAGGAGCCAAACCAAAAAATCCGTCATTCCCAAACCTACCAAATGGAATGTGAAATGTGCTTCCTCCTATACAGATACTGAACAAACTGAATTCAAAGCAAACAGTTCCCTAACTCAGAAACCTAATGGGTGTTGGTTTAAAGACCAAAAACTGGTAGTGCCACGAGCTTTACGAAAAGAAGTCATGCATGCAGCCCATGAATCTAAGCTATCTGGGCACTTTGGCTACCTAAAAACTTTACACTTACTCCAGAGACAGTTTTGGTGACCAGGAATGAGAGGGGATGTCTCAACATATGTGTCTTCATGCCAGACTTGTTTAATGTGCAAGAATGGGGGGGGGGGGGAACCTCCTGGTCTACTCCAACCTCTGGAAACCCCTAGTAGACCCTGGGAAGTAATTTCTATGGACTTTATCACTGATCTGCCGCCTAACAAGGGCAAGACGGTAATCTAGGTGGTAGTAAACATGTTCTCTAAGCAAGCCCACTTTGTCCCGTTCAAACAGCTACCAATGGCTAAAGCTCTGGCTAAAGCATTCATGTGCAATGTCATTAAATTGCACTCAATCCTGCATAAGATAATTTCCGACTGCGTATCGCAATCCGTTGCCAATTTCTGGCAGGAGCTCTTGCAAATCATGGGGGGGTCAAACCCACCTTGAGCAGCGCTTATCATTCCGAGACCGATGGCCAAGCAGAGCGTGTCAATCAAATCTTAGAACAATTTTTGCACTGCTACACAAACTACCAACAAAATGATTGGGTTGATTTACTCCCCTTTGCAGAATACAGTTACAATAATGTGACCCACTCGTCAACGGAGTTCTCTCCATTCATGGCAGCGAGTGGATTTGAAGGGATTCCCCTTCTCTCTCTGAGACCTACCACTCCTGGAGCTAGCTGTTTTGCAGACTGGTGGAACCCACTGAGAGACTCATAGCCTCTTATCTCTAAAACTTTAGAGAAAGCTAAACAGGATTATAAAAAATATGCAGACAAAGGGCGGGGTCCGGGGTGGGATCGGTCACCGGGGGACTCTGTTTATGTGTCAACAAAAAATATTAAGGGCCTTCAACCCAGCCGCAAACTGGGATGGAAGTATGTGGGACCTTTTCCAGTGCTTAAACAGATCAACAGGGTGACTTTCGGACTTCAGCTGCCTAAATCACTGAAACTTGTGCACACAGTTTTCCATTACAGCCTTCTGAAGAAAGATCCCAGACCAAACCAATGGAGGCCCCAATCATCATCTCCTCCTCCTGATGAGGAATGGTGAACCCCATTATGAAGTGGCTGAAATTCTGGACTCTAAATTTAGACGTGGCCGTTTGTTCTGCTTTGTTAAATGGCTAGATTTTGGTCCTGAGGCCAATGAATGGGTTGAATCTAAGCATATAAATGCACCCACAAAGCTTCGTGCCTTCCATAAATTGTTCCCGCTGAAGCCTGGAGGGAAGGAGGGAGGGCTTTCAGGAGGGCAGAATGTCAGCTAATGCTGTCATCCCCCAGGCAGGAGTTGGATACCTCAGAGCTGCCCCTCCCCTTGGAATGTGCTGACTGTTCTCAAGCTCACTACTTGCCCGCTTATCGCTTCCTGTGCCTCCTTGGCCTTGAACGTTTAGCTCCTACCTGCTTTCTCAGCTCAGGTGCAATTTGCAACTTTTCACGCTCTTAGTCTGGGAATGTATGTCCAGTATAACTTAGGCACCTGTTCTATCCTTTATGATTGGTAGGTTCATGGGGGGCTGCCATTTTGAATACACTATATCTATTCTGTATGTATGAACCTCAGGTATTACTAACACAGCAAGTGTAAGTAACCAACTAGACCTGTTAAGCAATAAAGAGATTTCTGATTAAGGATCCCAGTTGCTGACTGAATCTTTTGGGACAACTCTCACACTGCCCTTGCTCTTCCATTTCCCCTGGTTGCATTGGTCAATTTCATACTCTTTCACTGCATGGCCACATTTTGACCAGCACCTCCCCCCAATTTCCTCCGCGTCTTCTCAATCCTTGTTTTTTGAGAAGACATGGGGAAAATCGGAGGGAGATGCAGGTCGAAGTGCAGCCATGCAGTGAAGAGTGTGAAATTGACTGATGCAACCAGGGGAAATGAAAGAGCGAGGGCGGCACAGCTGCTCGTGGGGAATCGGTCAGAGAGTATCTATTTATATAGGTTAGACAGTTTCCTGGTTTACAAAAGGCCACATAATTGTGTTGCTTCTTTGTTTCTTTCCCCTCTCCAAGGTTGTTCTGTTCTGGGTTTCTAGACTCCCTTCTGGTGTGACCAGCTGAGGGACTAAGCCAGCTCTGTCCCTGGAGTTCAGAAATACCCTCCATGATGTTTTTGGTCAGGACCAGGAACTATTCTGCTATTTTCCTGGCCACATATGTGACGAGTTAAACATTTCAGCTCCTCCAATAAATTGTTAAACAGTTAGGATCTTGCTTCTTTAAGTCCACCTGTGTTAAAAGTACATAGACAAAAGAAGAATTGACAGTTCCTTTTTAAATACCAGCTCTTTGGTGCCCGCTGTTAAACTGAGGAGGCAACTTTGGCATCCAAAACCATCATCCTATTAGCCAACACAGTTTGACATCATGGCCTAGTCTATCTGGAAGGTTCATTATTATTCCACCAGTCACCGACATGCAGCAGCTCCACTTCTGTCCACTCCCAACTCACTCCGTGTTTGCGTTGTTTCACCCCTCTTCTGCTGCCGCTAATCTTATTTATTTATTTATTTATTTATTTCTTAGAATTTATATCCCGCCCTCCCCACCAAGGTGGGCTCAGAGCGGCTCACAACATAAAAATAATACACTCTGTTAAAAATAGTTACAATAGTTACATTAGTTACATATCCTATCAAAATCGCAAAATTGGCGGCGTTACAGATTTTTCATCTGGGTGGATCAAGGCAGCACTCACATTTGATCCTTGTGTATGTACACACAGGCTGGCCAGGGCTAAGGGCCAGGGCTAAGATGTTCACCTAAGGCAGCCCCTACTTAAAAGCCTGGTGGAATAGCTCCGTTTTACAGGCCCTGAGGAATTGCATCTTGGGGTTCCCTCCTCAGTTTAGCCCATACTGTGTGGGCATAAACTGTATCTTTAATAGTGTAGCACTAATTCTTTTGGTCAGATCTGGATTGACCAATAATGCTAGGACCTTTACTGAATAGAACCCTTTCTAAACTGGGGTTTTGCTGTGAAGCAATCAGGTGGAAAAATCCAGAGCAAGAAAGATGCTGGTCATCTTCTGTTCCCAAAGCTTCTATAAAACCCCTGCAGCAGCTGTGAGACTGTGATGGCTCTTATTGTTGGAGGAGGGATTAGTGGCTGTTTTTGCCAGTGCAGCAAATTCGAGGCCAGCAAAAGCAAAGGAAGCAGATCTTAAAGACTGTCTGAAAACAGGGTGATAAATATAGGAACGGGAACCAAGCATGTAGCCTTGCAGCTGCTCTAATCCTCTGGCCAGGGGGAGGAAGAACAGGATGAGGGAAGTATCTGCTCAAATCCAATCCCGAGGGCAGATTCCAGCACCTGGAGGGACTTGAGGCCAGACTGGGACTTCCTGGCACAAAAAGAAAGTGGAGCCTCCAGCAGGGCAGGCTTATCCTGACAATGCTGAGGTGAAATATACTGGGTCCAGACATGTTGAGTGAAATCAGCTCATAGTTTATTTACAGGCAAACACAGACTGCTGAGCAGGACCCGGGGGTCTGCTTTTATGCAGGTGTAAACCACACCCCCAGTCACACCCAATCCTTGTGATAGGACTATTTACATGACACTCCTGACCATAAGTCCCTTTTAGGATCCTGCTGAGCCGATTGATCAATGTTAGGCTCCACATGGGCTATTATCTATCGATGTGAAGCTTTGGTAGTTTGCCTGACCCCATGTGCGATTGACTTAGTACACAACACCCCTCCCCCCATAATTTGGACCCTTCCTAGCACATAGAGTTTCTGAGGTAGGTGGGCCTCCGCCGTTCCCTGGCAGAGTGGCGTAGTACAGGTTCCATGGCGGGCTGTTCTGGGACCGCCTCTGCTGGTTTGGGGAAGGCTTCCGGCCTGTCAGCCGGGGCCAGTGCTGGAGGGATGTCTGCGTCCACATCAGCCGATGCACTTGGCCAGTGTGGTACGTGTGCGGATGACTCAGGTTCACCCTCTTTGACTATCTCTGGAGCCTGTGATTCATCCTTGCTCTCCCCGGGTGCATCGGTGTCTGCAGGAAGGAGATGGTGGTGTAGCTGTCGATATGGTGCTTCCATAGTTGACCATCTTCTCCAGAGACCTCGTAGGACAGGGGCCCAGTCATCCGGACCACCCTGCCTGGTAGCCATGTAGGACCCATTGCAAAGTTCCTAGCATAGACCGGGTCCCCTGGGAAGAACTGAGACCTGGGTGCAGGAAGGGGAGATGTTAGCTCTCTTCCAGCTTGCCCCCCTGGGTTTCTCGGTCCTACACCAATTGCAGACTAGAGGGTGGGGGGAGGAGTGGCAATCTTCATTCGGGAGGCTTACTCCTTCAGGGTACTCCTGCTGGTGGAGATCACGGGCTTGGAGTGTGTTGGTCTGGTGTGGGAGGCTGTAGAGAGTTTGGCTGTTTGGCTGGTGTACCGACCGCCTAACGCACCAACCAACAGCCTGCTGTCCCTGATGGAGGCTGTATCAGGCTGGGCGTTGGAACTCCCTAGGCTATTGGTCTTGGGTGATTTCAACATCCATGCCAATGACGCAGCCTCCATGCAGGGAGCAGACCTGGTGTTGTCCATGGCGGCACTAGGACTCTCTCAATTCATCACAGCCCCCACACACCGACCAGGCACATGCTCGATTTGATCTTCGCTGTGGGGGTAACAGTGGATCGGATTACTGCTTTGGTAGTACCATGGTTTGATCACTATGCTCTGGGGGCCCGTTTGAATGTCCCACCCTGACCCTGTTTAGGCGGTGAGCCTATTTTAGCTCGCCCGCGAAGCCTTATGGACCCTTTGCGGTTCCAGATGGCCCTGCAGGATTTAATGCCCTCTGGCGGCTCGATGAACTTGTGGAGGACTGGCAGATCTGGCTCTCCACAGCCATCGACAAGATCGCTCCTCGGCGCCGTCTACACCCCCGCAGTAGGCTTGTGCCCTGAAATACCCAGGCGTTGCGGCTTATGAAGCGTGAGCTACGACAGCTGGAGAGATGGTGGCAGCATGCTCGGGACAAAGCTACAAGAACATCCTATAGGACATTTATGAAATCCTATGAGATGGCAACCAAGGCCGCAAAAAGAGAGTTTTATCCGGCCTCGATTGCATCCGCGAGCTCACGCCCAGCCCAATTGTTTAGAACAATTCGGTCTTTAACAGTTCTGCCACAGGGCAGACCAAATGTTAGGGAATTGGACATTGGCTGTGAGGCATTTGCGAGCTATTTCGCGGATAAAGTCTTGACGCTCTGCCACAACCTTCCCACCACAGTTTTATTTTAATTAACTTTTTATTAAGTTTCAAAATTTTCCAACAATTAAAAAACAAAAACTTAACAAAGCATTCTTATCCAGTAAGGATAAAATTGTATCAATGTGGTTTTACATAACAGGGTTAACGGCAATTAACAATTATATGTAGTACCCTACAAGTTTGTCCAATAAAAAGAAAACATTAACATTAATATTAACTTTAAACTTTTAAGATGATACACTTCAAAAATAAATCATGCTTTTATATTGTGGGTTATCTGGAATAATATTTTTCATTAACATAAAACTTATTGCTGGATACCATATAGCGACAACACTCTTAAAATAATTCTCTTGAGGTGCATTCGATACATTGAAAGAAAGTTTCTGCATTAAAAAATGGTCCCATAACCGGTTAAACCACTGAGACATAGCTGGGGGTTTTTTTCCAATCCATTTAGTTGTTATAAGGATACGTGCAGTTGCTAATAAAATTGCTAATAATTGTTCCATATTTTTATGTTTTCTAGGTTGTGGCCAACATTCTAACAGGATCACTTCAGGAGAACAAGGTAAGTCTACATCTGTAATTTCCTTAATGATTTGTATTATGCTTTTCCAAAATCTTTGTATTACAGGGCAATACCACCATATAATCAGTGCATATAATCAGCTATCATACCACATTGTTTGACACACAGAGGGCTAAATTGTTTGTTCATACGATGTACTCTCAAGGGAGGAGTATACCAACGCATAACTAATTTTGCCATTTGAATATTAACAGAAAACACTTTAGAATTTATACTGTAACCTTCCCATACTAATTGCCATTCATCTTCAGTCAATTCTTTATTTAAATCAACATTCCATAATTTTTGGTATATAGTTCTAGTTTCCGCCTTACAGATATTAAATTTGGTTGTATATTAAAGTTGTAAAGCTTTTCTTAGAGCCTGTCTTTTTATCTAAGACCTGTTCCAATACTGTCATTGGTCTTTGCTTTGTTAAACTCAAAGTGGGAGATTCAAGAAGGTGTTTAACTTGGAGATATTTATACCAGTGGATCGGATGTCCAATTTTTTCTTCTAATTGTCCTTTAGTCAGTATTTTTTATCAAAAAAGTGTGAAATTTTTTTAATACCTGCTTGTTGCCATGATTGAAAGTTTCGTTGACCTGGGACAAACCAATCCTGATTAATGTATGAAGACTGAGTAGGTATGTCTGGAGCAAAGACTTTTTTCCCATTTATTCCAAATTCTTAAAGAATTAGGGATTATGATTCTGTTCACATTTTTTCAAAATATTTAAATTCCATAAAGTTTCATATAAAGTGAGTGGGGTTAATGGAGTCATTTCAATTTGAGACCATTTGGGGGTTTGATCTGTTATCGCGCCCCTTATTAAGTTGTTTATATTGATAGCCTCATATAACCATTGTAAATTAGGTATACCTAAACCACCACATTTTTTACCTCTATATAAAATTGTAGCTTTAATTCTTGAACGTTTTCCTGCCCATAAAAATTTATTTAAATCCGCTTGCCATTTCTGGAATGTATTGCTGCCTATTAAGATGGGAAGGGCTCTGAACAAAAAGGTATATTTCGGTATAATAAAACACTTAATTAATTGAATTCTCTCAGCCCAGTCTAATACTTTAGAGTCCCACTGTTTTAATAAATTTTTATTGCAGTGTGTAGTCTATAAAATTATAGTGTAGTAAATCTTCTGGTTTCTTTGTGATGTACATTCCTAGGTAACACCATGGTTTGACAAAATCTATAATACCATAAGTATTTTCCATCCAAATTTTTGTGTCCTTCTTTAATTTAATAGGGTGAGTAATTGTTTTTTCTTTGCTAAATGAAAGGTCTGAAATCATATTAAATTCATGTAAAGTCATGTAAAGCTCTTCCAAAGAACTACAGGGCTTTGTAATGAACAGAATAATGTCGTCGGCGTACAAACCGAGTTTGTGTTCATGAGAACCTACTTGAATTCCTTGGATGTTTTTGTTTTGTGTTATATATTCAGCCAGGGGTTCTAAAGCTAAAATAAATAAGAGAGGGGACAGGGGACAGCCCTGTCTTGTGCCTCTTTTTAAAAATATGGTGTCTGAGATATCATTATTATTTTTTAATTTTGTGTTAGGACTTTTGTAGAGGGCCTGTATTACCTGTTGAAAGTTGGCTCCAAACTTCATGCCTGTAAGAACTTCCTGGAAATAATTTACTTCTAAACTATCAAACGCCTTTTCAACATCTAGCGACATTATCAAGGCTTCAATGTTACTAGATTCACAATGAGATAATAAATTTAAAGCATGCCATATGTTTTCTATTATGTTTCTAGTAGGTAAAAAGCCAGATTGATCTAAATTGATGTATTCTGGAAGGATTTTTTAAAGTTTGTTTGCCAAAATTTTTGTAAAAAATTTTCCATCTGTATTTAACAGTGAGATGGGACTATAAACTGTCGGATATGTCTGATCTTTCCCAGGTTTTGGAATTAGAATTATCTCTGAATTATTCCAGGATTCTGGAATTTTGCTACTTTTAAAAATAGTTTTGCAAAGGCCTTCGAAGTGATCAATTAATTCCATTTTAAATGCTTTGTAAAATTCTGGTGAATAACCGTCAGTTCCGACAGCTGAGTTATTTTTTAGTTGTCCAATTGCTTCCAATATTTCTGATTTTATTATAAATGCATCTAGAAAGTCCCTATGTGATGCAGACCTTGCTTACTTAAAAAATTAGTTATTTTTTCTTTCTGTATATTTTTTGTATCCTATAGTTTAGTGTAATAAGATTCTATTATTTTTTTATTTCTAGAGAGTTAGTAAATAAATCTCCATTTGGGTTTCGTATAGCTTGTATCTGTCTTTTCGCCTGTAGTTCTTTAACTTTCCAAGACAACAATTGTAAGAATTTAGAGGATTTTTTCCAGTAACGTTGTTTGGTAAAAATCAAATCTTTTTGGATTTGATTAGTAATTGCTATTTCTAAAAATTTTCTTTCCGCTATTAATTGTTTTAAGAATTCTCTTACTACTTGTTTGTTTATGTCTTAATTCTAGGCTTTTGACTTTGTCTTGGGCTAATATTGTTTGTTCCTGTCTTTCTTTTTTTAAGGTGCGATGTGATAGCTATTATGTGCCCTCTCAGAACCGCTTTCATAGCATCCCAAGTTTTTGGAAATGATGCGTCTTCAGGCCTGTTTTCTGTCCAATAATTCTTCAGTGTTTGTATGATTTGTTCTCTTGCTTCTGAATTTAATAAAATAGACTTGTTTAAAACCCATTTGTTTCTATTTTGTGTTTTTTCTGACCAGTTGAGAACACAGTGGGAAGAATGATGGCCAGTCCCTATTTTCAAACCAATATCTGTGCTTTCAATTTTGTTTATTAACTTGTGAGAAATCAAAATATAATCTATGCAGGTGTACACCCCAAATCTTGAGGAGTAGTAATTATAATTGCATTCCTGAGGGTTTCTAATCCTCCAAATATCACATAAACCATATGTTCTAAATATTTTTTGGACCTCCGACTGAGATTGCTTATTGTTTTTGAGTAATTTTTGTTTAGATCTATCCAAGTGATTTTCCATAATCCAGTTCCAATCTCCTCCCACAATGAGCTCTCCTTCTTGAAATGTAGTGAGACGTTCTAAAATATTTTTTATAAATGAAATCTGTTCTGTGTTTGGAGCATATACTGAACCTACTGTTACCATTTTACCCTCAACCAAACCTTTAATAAAATTATACCTGTCTGTGTCATCAATAAATTCTCCTTTTAGTTCAAATTTAACCCTGTTAGTTATTACTATGGCTGTACCTCATGCTTTGGATGAGCCAGGAGAAAAGTATTGTTCCTTATAACTATTTGCTTTTATGACTGGATTATTTTTGTTTTTTAAGTGTGTTTTCTGCAGTAAAAGAAAGTCTGGTTTTGTTTTAAGAACCTGAGAAGTAATACGTTTTTGTTTCACCTTGTTGTTCAAACCACACACATTCCACGACATGATTTTCAACCCTGAAGACTTTGTTTTCTATTAAGGAAGCAGACTAAAAATATTATTCAACTAAAATACAGTGAACAGAAAAATGTCTAGTATAGTCTACGTCAAACTATCCCCAACTGCAGTAAAATGAAACTTAGCTTAAATAATCAGTATCCTAATATTCTGATAAACCAAAATTTAAGGTTCAGATGTGTTCACTTATTCTTATAACCCAGAATTACCTTACTTTGATTAAAATCCAAACCAAAATTAAATAAAATTGTTACTAACCTTCCTTAAAATTCTTATTTTTATTGTTTACTGTTCAGTACTCTTATTTCTGAGTACTAGTCCCTGCTGAAGCCTCTTAACCTACTGTCTGAGGCTTCAACCCTTAACAACCCTCCAATACTTTCCCCCTCCCCTTATATAGTGACCTCCACTTGTGCTAGTTTCCCACAATACCAGTTTAGCTTATATTCACTATTTAACACATCTATCAGACCTTAATATCACATTAGCTTAGAAACATCTTACTTTTATCTCACAGAAATATACAATTCAGTCATTTGTTGTGCTTAAGACCGGGATTTTTGTAGCTTTTAAAGGTGATAAAGTGAATTCCAGACGTCTCTATGAGGATTGCTTTTGCTCTTCCATTGGTTCATCAATCTGTAGATTGCTTAAACGTTGTTTACTGCTTACAGCATCATAGGCAAAAAGTTGTTTTCCATGTTGGTGAGTTACTTTAATCTGTCCAGATGTCATCCAACAATAGGGAATCTTTTGCTCACGCAGTCTAACAGTTGTTTCTTTTAATTGTTGTCTAATTTTTAGAGCTTCAAATGGGAGATCCAAGAAAATGTTTATTTTTGTTTCACGATAAAATAAAAAGCCTTGTTCACATGCTGCCTTTTGGATTGCTATTTTGTCTCATATCTATAAACTTAATGAGAATATCCCTGGCTTCCTGCCACAGTTGAAACAGTGAGTGAACTTGACGCTCCTTGCACGCCTTTGATTCCGGGGTTAGATGGGTTTGGCCCGCTCAGCCTTGAGGAAATTGACAGGTTGCTCATGACTGTACGCCCAACCACATGCAACCTTGATCTGTGCCCTTCCTGGCTTATTAAAGCAGGCCATGAGGGGTTTTGAGGTGCCATCCGGGAGGTTGTCAACAAGTCCCTCTCTGGGGGGTGGTTCCCGGGGGCTCTCAAGGAAGCAATGGTCTGCCCTCTCTTGAAAAAACGAGATCTGGATCCGGCTGAATTGGCAAACTATCTGCTGATTTCCAATTTGCCATATTTGGGCAAATTAATTGAGAGGATGGTGGTGATCCAGTTACAGGGCTTTCTGGATGGTCTTAGACCCCTTCCAGTCTGGCTTTCACCCGGGTCATGGGATGGAGACTGCACTGGTTGCCCTTACTGATGACCTCCGGAGACATATGGATCAGGGCAGTGTGGCAGTATTGCTGTTGTTGGACCTGTCGGCAGCGTCCGACATAGTCGATCATCAGCTGCTGAACCGCCGCCTCACCGACGTGGGGATACAGGGACGGGCCTTGCAATGGCTTGCTTCCTTTCTCCAGGGTCGGGGACAAAGGGTGGTGCTTGGGGAACAGCAATCCGCAAGGCATCCACTTGAATGTGGAGTGCCTCAAGGGGTGGTGCTTTCCCCTGTGTTGTTTAATATCTATATGCGCCCCCTTGCCCAGATTGCCCAGAGGTATGGGCTCTATCTGATGTTGGGTGGCCGGTCAGACTCTAGCCCAGAAGACCTAGACTGGGCATTGCACGCCGTGGCTGGTTGGCTTAGACTGAGCCAGCTGAAATTGAACCTGGCAAAGACGGATGTCCTGTACCTGAGTCAGAGTGGTCTGGGGAGGGGAGTCCCATTCCCGACCTTTGGCGAGTGCCATTGGTGCCCGCATCAGTGGTTAGGAGTCAGGGAGTGCTCCTGGATCCATCCTTAACAATGGAGGCGCAGGTAGCAGCCATGGCCAGGTCAGCCTTTTACCATCTTCGGCCGGCCCGGCAGTTGGTTCTCTTCCTCAGCCGCAACAACCTGGCAACAATGATCCATGCAATGGTCACCTTGAGATTAGACTACTGTAATGCTCTCTCCATGGGGCTGCCCTTGTCACATTCTGCAGCTGGTGCAGAATGCCGTGGGGGGACAACATCTGGGGGGTCTGGCGGTCCCAGGTGAGGAGACCCAGGAGTAGTTTGTGGTCCGTGAGGATGGTGAAAGGCCAGCCGTATAGGTAACTGTGGAATTTTTTAACTCCCACCACGATTGCCAGGGCCTCTTAGTTGATTTGCACATAGTTGTGCTTTGCTACTGAGAGGGTGTGGGAATAATAAGCAACTGGCACCTCTCAGCCATCTGCCAACCTGTGCCTCAGGACTGCCCCGATCCCGTACAGGGAAGCATCACATGCCAGGACCACCGAGAGAGACTCATCAAAGTGAGCCAGGACTGCATTGGAGGTCAAGAGTTCTTTGACTGCCTGAAAAGGTGTGGCATGGCATGGGCCCCAGACCCATAGGGCGTGTTTATCAAGGAGGTGATGGAGGGGTTCAGCAACTGCAACCTTGTGGGGCAAGAAGGAGTGGTAAAAATTGAGGAGGCCCAAGAAGGCCTGGAGTTCAGCCTTGGAGGAGGGTGTGGGTGCTTGAATGATGGCATGGACCTTTTCAGGCGTCAGGTGGATGCTGTGAGTGTTGACTGCAAACCCAAGGAACTCTACCGAAGGCACCCCCAGGAGGCATTTCTCACGCTTCACCTTCAGCCCTGCTTCATTGAAGTGTTGGAGGACAGACCGCAGGCGTATGGCGAAGGTCTCGGAGTCAGGAGCCACAATTAAAACGTCATCAGAGAAGGACTAGACTCCGGGGATTCCTTTTAGTAAACAGTCCATCAAGTTCTTGAAAATCTCAGGAGCCACACTGACCCCAAACTATAGGCACCTTACTTTGAATGCCCCCTGTGGGTCACTATTGTTTGGGCTTCTGCCATGGAATTGTCCACCAGCAGTTGCTGGTAGGCCTGTGCCAGATCCAGCTTCCCAAAGACCTTTGTTCCTGTGAGCAAAGTGAGGACATGGCTTATGACGGGGACAGGATATGCATGATTTTGTAAGGCCTTATTGATCGTGCATTTGTAGTCTGTGCATATCCAGATGTTTCCATTAGGCTTCACCGGCGAAACTATGGGGGTCTCCCAATGGGAGTGTGGCATGGGTTCTGGGACCCCTTGTTCCACCAGGAAGTCTAGCTCTATGTCTATCTTTGGCCATAAGGTGAAAGGCATGCACCGGGCCTTCAGGCAGACAGGCCGTATCGTGGGGTCAAGTTCAAGGGCAACCGGAGGTCTGGTGTAGCGGCCAAGCGAGCCATCAAAGATGGCCGGGAACTTGGCACACACCTCATAAAAAACCCCACCCCATATGTGGTGCACCCCGGTCACCCCAAACCCCAAGGGCCCAAACCAAGATAGCCGCAGCAGGCTTGTTAGTTTGCCCTCCACCACCAACAAATCCAGTAATCTATTCACATCCTTGTACTGAACCCTGATTTTGCCCCACCCCTTGATGGTCACTGGGTTCTTCTGGAAATCCTGCAGAATGAGGAACAGGTTTCTTGAGGAGGCCCCCCCCCCCCCTCGTAGACACAGTCTCTTAAGGGTCTCGGCCGAGATGATGGAGAAGGAGGACCCTGTGTCCAGCTCCATCTTGCAAGGTGACCCCTCTGTTTATTTAATTTATCTATTATTTGTATCCCGCCTTGCTGAACGAGCTGGCTCAAAGCACCTAACTGTGAGACTTCTGAATCTAACCAATAAGCCAGACCTTTGATGAAGCAAAGTTCCTTTATTCTTAATGATGGTTCAGGTACTTCATGTTTGTTAGAGATACTTGGTTACATACAGCAAGGATTAATATACCCCCCACCTTCAGGTACGAGCAGGCAGAGGGCCAATAGAAATGGTTACAAAAAAGTGTGAAATTCTCAGAGCCTTTTGGTTCCCACCAAAAGTGCGCTAAGGCACTAAAAATTCCCCCCATGTTCCCCAGTGACCTCTAAGTGTAGATTGCAGGCCAGACACCTGGTAAGAATAACAGTTCCACAGTTCTCCAAGGTTACAAAAGCAGATAAAACACTCAAGCATCCGGAGAGGGAAGAGGGAGGTGACAATACGAGATAGCTGGGCTGGTTTATGACGCGATGGAATGTAGCAAGCCACCCTCCCAGGGAGAGAAAGACACATTAAGCGAGACAGACCAGAAACTTAAAGGCAATCCATTAATTACAGATAGAGACTCCAGATAGCTACAACAAATGGCAGAGGCTGAATGAAACAGACTCTGACACTAACAAAGTTAAAATATCATAAAACAATAAATACAGCAATTAAAACAATGACAAATTACAGATAAAAACAAACAGGTGATAGTGGCATTCAGATCACACCTGCTGGTGGGTGTAGCGTCCCATGGGTCCCAGGCCAGGAGATATTCCAAAGGCACATTCATCAGTGGTGGCTCCTGATCGAAGGCCTAGTGGAAGAGTTCTGTTTTACAGGCCCTGCAGAACTGGAGAAGGTCCCACAGGGCCCTGATGTCCTTTGTGACCTCGTTCCACCAGTGTGGAGCCACCGCTGAGAAGGCCCTGGCTCTGGTGATCACCAACCTAGCTTCTTTCGGACCAGGGAGAGTCAGGCAGTGTTGTGAGCCTGATCTCAGTGCTCTCTGGGGCACATATGGGGAAAGGCGGTCCCTCAGGTAGGCAGGCCCCTGACCATATAAAGCTTTAAAGGTTAAAACCAGCACCTTGAACTGGATCTGGTACACTATAGGCAACCAGTGCAGCGTCCTCAGTGCAGGCTGGACATGGTCCCGCACAGAGAGACCCATCAGCAGCCTGGCCCTAGCATTCTGCAGTAGCTTGTCTCCGGATCTGAGACAAGGGCAGCCCCATGTAGAAAGTGTTGCAGTAGTCTAACCTCAAGGTGACCATTGCATGGATTGCTGTTGCCAGGTTGTTACGTTCGAGGAAGGGAACCAGTTGCCTAATCAGCCATAGATGATAGAAGGCCACCTTGGCAGTGACTGCTACCTGGGCCTCCATTGTTAGGGAGGCATCCAGGAGCACTCCCAAACCCCTAACCCTTGGTGCTGGTACCAATGGTGCCCCATCAAAGGTCAGTAGTGGGATCCCTACCCTTGGCCCACTCCAGCTCAGGCACGGGACCTCCATCTTCATTGGATTCAATTTCAATCGGCTCAGTCTAAGCCAGCCTGCCACATCCTGAAGTGCCCGCTCCAGGACATCTGGGATGGCTTCGGACTGGCCACCCAACAACAGATATAGCTGGGTGTCATCAGTGTACTGGTGACAGCCCAGCCTGTGCTTCCGGGCAATCTGGGCGAGGGGGCACATGTAGATGTTAAATAACATCGGGGATAACACCACCCCTTGAGGAACCCCGCATACCAGCGGGTGGTTCTGGGACATCTGATCCCCTAGCACCACCCTCTGTCCCCGACCTTGAAGGAAGGAGACAAGCCATTGCAAGGCAAGCCCTTGGATTCCAGTGTCAGCAAGGCAGTGGATCAGTAACTGGTGGTCAACCATGTCAAACGCCACCAACATGTCCAACAACACCAGCACCGCCATACCACCTCAATCCAGATGCCTTCGAAGGTTGTCCGTGAGGGCGACCAGTGCCGTCTCCATCCCATGGCCTGGCCGGAAGCCAGACTGGAATGGGTCCAGCATGTAAGTGTCATCCACAAAGCTCTGCAACTGAATCGCTGCTGCTCTCTCCAGTACTTTGCCCAAATAGGGCAAATTGGAAACCGGCCGATAGTTGGCCAATTTGGCCGGATCCAGAGATGGTTTTTTCAGGAGAAGGTGGACCATTGCTTCCTTGAGTGCCCCCGGGAACAGCCCCTCATTGAAGGATTTGTTGATAATGTCCCTGAGGGCACCTCACAACCCCTCACGGCCAACTTTTATAAGCCATGAAGGGCACAAATCAAGGCTGCACATGGTTGGGCGTACTGTTGAGAACAATCTGTCAACTTCCTCAAGGCTAAGTGGACTGAAATAATCCAGAATAGAACCAGAAGACATGCATGGAGCCTCAAGTTCACTCACTGTCTCAACTTTGGCTGGGAGATTGCGGCGGAGCAGCAGGACTTTGCAAGCTATCTGCAAAATAGCTTGCAAAAGCCTCATAGCCAATGTCCAATTCCCTATCGTTTGGCCTGCCCTGTGGCAGCTCTGTTAATGACCAAATGATTCTAAATAATTGTGCTGGGTGTGAGCTAGCAAATGCAACTGTGGCCACATAGAATTGTCTCTTTGTGTCAGAATCTGCTGATTCAGACAAAGTATTTCTAGTTCTTACAGCTATGTATTTTCTTACAGCTATGTATTCTCTGTCTAATGTTTCATTCTGTCATATTATACCCTATTGCCATGTATGTATTTTAGATATATGCTTTTAGAGGCCATGTGTTTGCCTAGCCTTTAATTGACCTCTCACTTTGGCCAGTATATTGGTAGCTTGGGTGACCCCATGTTTTAGTGCCTGACCAGGCCTGGTTTTTCTGACTGTTAGAGCGGGAGGGTGACACCTGCAATGTATGGGAACAATGGGCCTCTCACACTGCTGCCTCCGCCTTCCATCCGTCCCGGCTGGGACTTCAAGGGAGGATGCGTCTCATCTCTTATCAACATGTGAAAGCCTTGAGGCCATTGATTGTTATGTGAACTGGTAACATCTGACGGGTCTGGTTGGGAAGGGAATTTACAGCTTCACACCTCACTTTCTTTCCTGTGGGAAGCAAACGGCCAGAGCCTCTTTTTGCCCGCCGTTTTTCCCTTGTAGTGATTGGCTACCTATGGGTAATTCAAACTCCTTGGAAAGGTATAATAGACCTGCCTGTGTCATCTGTGTTATCTCTGACAATAATCCGAGAAGCTGTACTAATGTAGAGATTGGAAATAAAGAACTGTGGTTCACCAACCAAGATCTGATCCTTGACTACTTTGAGCAGAACTCTCACACTTTGCAGCTTTGACTGCCATCTCATAGTCTAGCAGCAGGGTGTCTAGCAGCAGGGTGGCAGGTTTTATGTTCCTTGGAGCCCTGACTCTTGCCTGGACAGTCGATCTCCCCCAAGTATCCGGTTGCCAAACAGCTACAACCTCTTTGGGGAGTTTTTGGGGCTCCGGGCAGCCCTATGTCGAGGCTAGGGGAGTGTCCTGAGGGGACCGGAGAGCATGCACTGGGAATCGACTCTGAGTTTAACCCTGGGTTTCATACTCGGCCATGGCCTGCAGCAGAACAGAAGTGGGCTGATGGTCATATCGATCCATGTCTGCTCCCACCTCCTTCAGCCGCTGCCACAGGGGCCATTGAAGAGGGTCCTGACAGCCCCCGTGGGCTGTATTCTTCCCCGGACCTTTGTGGGTATGGCTGGTTGGGAGGGGGTGGAGGAGGCAACTGCAGGTACAGGGTATTAGTCTGCACTTGAGCCTCCTGCAGAGGCCCGGGGTTCACGGCAGCCTGGGGTGCCGATGGAGAGATCTGAACCTGAGTGGGTTCATGGGGGCATTGCTGCCCTTTAAAGCCTCTACCCCAACCTCTGTTCTGCCAGTTGCCTCTGCCTTTATCTCTGTCATAAGATTTCTTGTTGTCTCTCTTAAGGAAAGTGTCCCTGTTCTGATAAGTGGAGGGAGGTCCATTGTTGATGTATGTGATACCCTGAATGGGCTCCTTGTCCAGTAATTTTCCCTTCTTTGGCAGTTTCTGCACCTTACCACCTCCTGAGCTCCTTAAAATAGTGGCTATTTTATGGACTTTTGCCTGCAGTTCTGGCCAAGGTACCGCGGATGCATCGGTAATGTTCAAGGCCAGCTGGGTCTGTTCATTGGACCCGTTTAGGAGCCCTTCCTTAAACCTCTGAGAGTCATAGCTTGACGCGTTGCCATGAGCGAGCATTGGCATGTCCCCCACCAAAACGGCAAGCAACTGCTTTCTGGCCATGTATGATTCAGGGCCCTCATTCTGTGCCTGTTCTTCTAGGACAGATAGAGTCAGCGGGCCACTGGCTGGCCATAGGAATTGTAGGATCTCCTTCATCCACTCATAAGTAGTCAAACTAGTGAGTTCCTGACAAGAGGCAGCAGAGTTAATAGCCGCAAGGTCAGTGCCGGTTGCACTCACTCGGAAGAGGTGGGTAAGATCTTCCCCATCAGCATCTCCGTACATAGTGGCCACGTTAGTGAGCCACTGCACTGCATTCTCTTCTGTTAAAGGGCCCAGCTGAGAGGCTATGGCTTTTACTTCATCGGGTCTCCACCCCCGGGTTTCCACCACCATTTTCTGCACTCCCTGACCCCATGTCTCCACCTTCTTGGTAGTTATTGGCTCAACAGGATTGGGTTCGGGTTCTGCAGGATTGGGTGCGGTCCAGTCTGGGTTATACGCATGGACCGTGGCTACTTCCTGGGGCAGGGGTTGCAGGGGAGGAGGGAGAGGGGCATCCTCAGGGATGTCTATCATTGCAGCGGGATGGACGGTGGATATTACCGCCCTTTGTAAGCTTAGCTGGTCCTATAGGCTTTTAATTTTCTTGCGGCAGCTATCATGGCTGACAGATTCTCTTTTTATTTGATTCTGTTCTGCCAGATATTGGGCGGCGTGAGTGGCTTGGGACAGTTGGTCCATTGCCTCCTCAAACTTCGCCTCCACTGTCTCTGCCTTACTGGTGGTTGCATCTGATTTCACTGTCGCCTCTTGTGGAGAGCGAGTGAGCCTCTGTTTATCCATAAGTAGACTCACATTCTCTGCCCATAGACGTTCCAACTCTACTTTCCATTTTTCAGCGAATTCTAATGTTTGCTCCTCAGACTTGAGCTCTATGTCTCGACTTAGTTCTTGGTGTCTCGACTCTATCATGTCCTGTTTCTCCTGTTCTAGAACCATAACTCTTTCTTTAAGCCAGGCCTTAATGAAAGCAAAAAGTCCTTTTATTTCTTAATTATCATTCAGGAACACGTTGTTTGTCAGTGATAGCAAACTACAAGCAGCAGGGACTCATATACAGAATTCAAAAGGTAAAGGCAGGTGAATCACCAATCAGAGTAAAATAAAAGAAGCGCGAAAACCCTAACCGTTTGGTTCTCACAGAAAAAGGCGCGGAAGCATTACTCCCCCCCCCCCCCCACGGCCCCTTTGTGAACTCTGCTTGCGATTCACAGGCCAGGCACCTGGCCTAAATCAGTTTCAGAAGTCTTCAAGGTTACCAAGCAAGATTAGGCGTCTTGAGGCGCTGGAATGAACGAGACAGTAGGAGGAGGCGAGGGGGAGATATGTCAGAATCTGTCAATTCAGCCAATG
Source organism: Lepidodactylus listeri (assembly GCA_029233225.1). Taxonomy (NCBI): domain Eukaryota; kingdom Metazoa; phylum Chordata; class Lepidosauria; order Squamata; family Gekkonidae; genus Lepidodactylus; species Lepidodactylus listeri. Next base: position 2,276,528 of record JARCFY010000021.1, on the reverse strand, counting down.
TATTCTTGCATGCATGTCTTTACCTTTCATATGTATCTAGAGTTTATTAGAACCTATGTAACCGTAATGTATAAATCCTGTCTGGGTCGGGAGGGTGACAACCATTAATTCCCAGAACAAGGAGGCCTCACATCTCTGCCTCCGCATTCCAGCTGCCCCGGCAGTAACTTCAAGGGGAGGATGCTTCTCATCTCTTATCTCATGCAAAAGAACCTTGGAGCCATGAATTGTTATGTGAACTCGCTACATCTGAGGGGTCTGGTTTGAGAAGGGAAATTTACTGCTTAACACCTCACTTTTTTCCTGTGAGAACCAAACGGTCAAGCCACCTTCTAGCCCGCCAATTTTCCCTTAAGGGGATTGGCTATCTATGGGTAATTCAAACTCCTTGGAATGGTATAATAGACCCGCTTGTGTTATTTGCCTCATCTCTGACAATAACCCGAGATGCTGTACGAATGTAGGAATAGGTAATAAAGAACTGTGGTTAACCAACCAAGATCTGATCCTTGACTACTTTGAGCAGAACTGAGCACTCAGCGAGAGGGCAAGGTGACGTGGGAGTAAGTGGCAAGCCAACCTCCCGACTAATGAAAGGACCAGTGTTTAAGACAGACAATGAATTCATGGCAGAGAATCTGACATCTGTTCTCTATGGCACTATCCACTAAGAGGGTCTTATGGGAGTGGTCAATATTCGAATCTACCTAATGGTCAGGACAGGATGTTGACATCACCGGCTGCAGGCATTGTCCTTTAGATGAAAGCGAACCCCGGGCAGCCCAACCGGTTCCTCCAGGAAACATCCCGCTATCTTCACACCCCTGTGAGATGTCCTTTGATGTGCCAAATGGGGGACGTTGGAGGGGGGGTATCCTGTGAATGTGTAGGGAGTATGTATTGTGATGGTGACTTGTGAAGACCATCCTCTGATGAAAAGGACAATATGGCTATTTCCTGTGTGAGTCTCTGTGCTGGGAGAAACCTCCTGGCCTTGAGGTGGTAACCTCAGAAAATGGCACTTTAAACCTTTGTTGGAAATGTTTGCAGTCGTTTCCCCCCTGGTCACCCTGTCCCATAGCCTTTCTCACACATTCAACAACATAGTCAATTTATTTCCTCTCACGGATCCCTCATAAGAGTGCAGAAAGCACCTTGCCGGCTTACAATAGGATGCTCTTGATGCTTCGTAGCAGGCACACCGCCACGTCTCTCTAGTCATCTGAGCCCTCGTTTCATCTGCTTCAGCTCCTCAGTAAACCAAGGGGCCCGCTTAGAACAAGGGTGCAGAGGGTGTCGGGGGGCAATCTCTTCGAAGGCTGCTATGTACAGTTACATGGATTTTGTTAGGGGCATCCCAGGGCAGATTCAGTACCTGGTGATGGCGGTTGGTGGTTGTGGTGTGCAGGTCCGACAATTCCTGATGTGTCGTCGGATGTTGTCTGGATCCACGGGAACAGCAGGCCTTGGTGATGTGTCCCGTTTTGCCACAGGACCAGCAGACTGCATCCCGGAAATGACAGGAGCAGCATTCATGTGCATCCCTGCAGCTGGTGCACATCGTTGGAGTGGTTGATTGCACTGGTGGCGGAATGGATGCGGAGGGTAGTCAAGATCCTCGGCGGTCGGGGTGGCAGACCTGTAGCGCTTCCTCTTCATCCAATATGTCAGAGGTGGCGGCGGTGGCCATGTGGTGGGCTGCTGGACCTTGATGGTCTCTCTGGGACTTTTCGAAAGCTGTGGCCACTTGGAGTGCATTTTCCAGCTTGATATCCTCGATGCCAACAATCTTCCTGTGGAGTTTCGGCTCTCGGATACCCCAGACAAATTGATTCAGCAGGGCATCCTTGATCACGGGAAACTCACAGTTAGTGGCTAACTGGCAAATGTCTGCCATGAAGTCAGTGGCCGATTCACCAGATCGTTGATTGCATGCAAAGAAGTCCATGCGCATCACCATTTTGGATGGTTTTGCTGCGAAGTGCTTCGTGACGGCTTTGACTAGCTTGTCGTAGGTGGCGGCATCCAGCTTCTTGGGTGTGGTGAGACCCTGTACCAAGCGGATGATGGAGACCCCACACGTGCTGAATAGCCATGCTTTCTTCAAGTCTGCCTCGGTTGTTCCCTGGACCTGGAAGAAGTAGGAGAGCTGTTCGACCCAAGCCTCCAACAGCTCAGGGTGCACTGGGTCGAAGACGGAGATCTGTCCCAGAGCAGCAGCCATGACTCTTGAGGCACTGGAGTGATGAGGCACTGGAGTGGGGCGGGGCAGGTGGCCCTGGAAGCTGGTGCCAGTACTCGTGGCGGTGCTCAGTTCAGAGTCAGGTGTAGAGTCACTCATCAAGATCCCATTCTCGTCATCAGTGAAATATACTGGGTCCAGACCAATGTTCCCTGTAAGCTGTGGCATCTTGTGAGCAAAAATTCTGCTTTGTGAGCTCCTGGGCATTAAAGTTCTGAGTGAGCAATTTGGCTACTGCATAACTTAGTTTGCTCTGGAGCCATCCTTCCTGAGCGAAGACAAAAAAGTGTGAGCTGGAGGCTAAAAAACTGTGAGCTAGCTCACACTAACTCAGCTTAGAGGGAACACTGCTCCAGACACATTGAGTGAAATCAGCTCAGTTTATTTACAGGCAAACAGACTGCTGAGCAAGACCCGGGGGTCTGCTTTTATGCAGGTGTAAACCACACCCCCAGTCACACCTGATCCCCATGATAGGTCTATTTACATGACACCCCTGACCACAGATCCCTTTTAGGATCCTGCTGAGCCGATTGGTCAATGTTAGGATCCGCATGGGCTATTGTTTATTGATGCGAAGCTTCGGTAGTTTGCCTGACTGCATGTGTGGTTGTCTTAGTACACAACATGGGGGCAGGGAAGAGTTGCAGTACTAAGATGGGAACCTTCAACAGGACCTGTGTCTTCACCATGAAGTTACAACAACAACAAAAATAATCTTGCAGCAAAGAAGACAAAATAGTGAAGTGAATCCACACTTTCCAACTGCAGTTCTTGAGCCACTTATTTTGGAATACCCATGCTAGTCCACGTGACAACTGAAATCTGAGTTGCTTTAAAGCTGACAGTTTGAACTGAAGACAAACAAATCTCAACCATAGCCCCTTCTGCACCATTTTGAGCTGAGAAGTATCCCAAGAACAAGGTAGCTCTATCTGAAGCCTTCTGTGTTTTATAATGCTGCAATGTGTGGTGCTATTAAATTGTCTTTACAAATAGTCTCCTTGAAGAAAGGTGGCATTATGATTTCTTATTTCAAGGGTTTGTTCCTGTCCCACCATTCTGCCTGACCACAAGCCTCTGAGGGGGCTCACAAGCACAGAAAATGGAGGCATTAAATGCAGTACTGTATAGTTTGGGTGTGACAAGGGATTAAAGCCCTGCTGGGGCGAGGTGCCCTCTCCCTGGTCTTTGGATGTTATTGTTGTGCCGTGATGGCTCTGGGGAATTGTTCCCTGACTCCTGAAATGTGCTACCTAGGAAACAGTCGCCAGGTAGCACAAAACCCTTTTGTTCCCAGGGTGCAGAATCCTTCTGGACCTCCTGCACCTAGGGCCTCTTTCTGGTGGCAGAAGTGCTTGAAGGCAGCCCTGGGAAGATGGGTGGCAGCAGCTTTGAACTCCCCTTGCTTCTCCCAGTCACTTGTGCAAGAGGGAGACCAGCTGCTCTGTGCTATCTGGGGCAAGCATTTCTTCCACAGACTTCTAGGCATTTTCTGTGCTCGGAAATGGCCCAATATTTGCATAATAAATCCTCACAGGACTAGAGACTGGATGGAACAGCATCTGATCTTTAGGATTCCTTTTTTAGAACTCTCACTCATCTCGGACTCCTTTTTCTGAGAGATTGTTGAGCCAGGGAACTCTGGGAACATTAAGATTTCTTCATGTTTGTTAAAGTCAGCTTTCCTGTTCAAGTCCTCCTTTGACTGCAGTCACCTTGAGCTTGCCATAAAAGCAAGCACTCCGGCATTGGAGAGGCCCTGGCTCAGTGGCAGAGCATCTGTTTGGCATGCGGGAGGTCCCAGGTTCAATCCCCAGCACCTCCAGCTAAAAGAATCAGGTGGTGGGTGATGTGAAAAACCTCTGTCTGAGAGCCACTGCCAGGCTGAATAAATGCTAACCTTGATGGACCAATGGTCTGATTCAGGATAGGGTAGCTTCATGTGGTCACTCTCCTTCATAGTTGCCCATATATTACTGCTTGTCACATTTACTGGTAAATTGGCTGGCCCTTTGTGGATGACAAAAGCCACCAAACTGGGCCACTCCTAGATGAGGAGACTTTCCCATGTATGCAGAAAGATATGACTTTGTAAATTAACCAAAAGGACACCCCCCCCCCCAAAAAAAAATCCTCATCCAAATCAGGATTCACTATGCTCCACCCTGACCTGGACATCCCAGGCCGGCCCGATCTCATCAGATCTCAAAAGCTAAGCAGGGTTGGCCCCGGTCAGTACGTGGATGCCCCCCCCCCCCCAAGGAAGTCCAGGGTTTTGCTACGCAGAGGCCAGCAGTGGCAAAACCACCTCTCTTAGTCTCTTGCCACGAAAATCCTATGGAGTTGCCATAAGTTGGCTACGACTTGATGGCACTTTCCGCCACCAGCCACGCTCCAGAGTGGATGGAACACTGAAAGCAGCAGGATTAGCTAAAAAGGGAACTGGGGGGGGGCAGTGGAGAAATACAGTCAGCAGAAGCCTCAGGGTCCGGGGAACTTTGTGGGTGGGGACTTCCAGATGGATTCTTCATGGGATCCTTGTCTGTAACTGCGAACAGTTGAGTGTATGACCTCCCCCCCCCCCCAATTATGATGATGAAGGCAGAAAAACCAGGTCACCTAGAGAGCTCCTGCATACTCTGGGAACTCCTCCTATATGAAGGAGGGGGGAAAGAGAGAGAAAATGCAGAACTCAGTATGCTCCAGGAGGGGCACAGAATGTTGAAAGCAGCCGAGACTCAGCAAAAAGGGAGGGAGAATCAGTCTGCTGATGCCCACGAGAACATGTAGAATTTTGGAGGGGAAGGTTTCCATATTGTCCGTCCATCCCCCCCAATGATTCCAAGACCAGTTCCCACCTTGCTGCCGCATTCTTAAGAAACTCCAGATTACTGTGAGTACCCAATTATCCATTTTTAGCTGGTCATCGGCCTCTTAACCCAAGGTGAAACCTGCACGCCCATCAGCAGTCCTTGCCCTCCCAACAGCAATCTTGCTGTGGTAAGACAAGGCAGGAGAAAGGCACGCTGTGCATTCCGTGCACATGGGTGATCGTGTGCCGGAGCTGGAAGGACATTAAGACTCCAGCTGGCTCTTCAGAATCAGACACTGGAAGAATTGGGCAGAGTTCAAAGCAAGAAATGCCACGAGGAGTTTGGATGAGACCCAAATTAAATCCAACGCTTGTCAAATGCTGTGATATTTCCTCACCGTGGCCTGCCCTTCCTAGTCTGGAGCTACTGCTGAACCGGCTCGCTCTAGCACAAGCCAGCCCCTTCCCTCTCCTGCCTGCCCCACAAAAGGCAAGCAACTTAGGGTGGATTCTGCAAACTCCAGTTCTGAAGCCTTAGCTGTAAAGAGGGGGCAAGAGCTCTTATAACAGATGTGGATGCCTGCGGCTGCCCTAGAATCAGTGCTGGTATTCCCCCAAACTGCCTGGCTTGTTGGTTCCAAATCCTTTGGCACAAGCAGCCCACAAGCCCCAGGACCTGTCCAGTAACATCGTGGAGGACCAGATCAGGAACTATAACAGGAGGAAAGACAAGCCATTCCTCGGGAGGTGGTGGGCTCTCCTTCTTTGTAGGTTTTCAAGCAGAGGCTCGATGGCCATCTGACAGCAAAGCAGATTCTGTGGACTTAGGCAGATCATGAGAAGGGAGGGCAGGAAGAGTTGTGTAAAGTACTGAGTTCTCAGCAGCATTGACGAGGCCGAAGTTGGCGTATTGCTTAGCTCAGGTTTATTTAGAGAGAACAAGCATGCCTTAACCGGCCACAGGGCCAACACGTATACACACCCCCAGGACACACCCCAGGCCCCACCTAGGATCCTATTGGGGGTTTGAATTCCCCCCCTAGGTCTTATTGGAGGATTAGCGGGACTCCAGGGTCCTTGGCTCCCATTGTCCTATTGTAGGAGCCATGCTCTGGGCTCTTTGCGCTGGCACCTCGTGGTGGTCAGCGGACACAACACCCCTCCCCCCATAGTTCTCGCAGTGCCTATGGGACGTACTCTTTTAAGTATGCTGGTGGCTGGTGCTCCTGGTTGGAGTGTCTCGGGGCTGGGACTGGCAGAGTCTGGTTCCCGGTGGCTGGACTCGCAGTGGTGTTTCCTACATCTCGGTGCCAGCCTCGGGTGCCGGGGTGTTGTTTTCTTTGACCCTCTCTTCACTCGGGGCCGGGCACTATTTTGGTTCTCTCCTCTCAAGGGAGGTCAAGGGTTGGCAGCTCCGGTGGTGGTCCCCCGGGGGTTTCTGTGGGGCCAGGGTTAGCAGAGGTGGGGATTTACTATCGTCGAAGTTGATCGATATGTTTCTACAAGACCTGTCCGTCCTCTGTGGAAACCTTGTACGAGACTGGACTGGTGGCGCGGATAACCCTCCCTGCCAACCACTGGGGCCCCTTCCCGAAGTTTCGCAGGAATACTGTGTCCTCCAGGAAGAATCCCTGTGGTGCTTCTGCCTGGCCGGTCAGGTGTCGTAACTCCGGGGCCCAATCTGGGTGTAGCTGGTCCAGGAGCACGGTCGGTCGGTGGTCCATCAGGAGTTCGGCTTGGGTTTGGCTTGGTATGTTGCGCCAATAAAAAACGGGCCAGCTGGTACGCCCAGTCCCCTTCTGTGATGCGGCTGAGGGCCTCCTTTGCGATCCGGACCATGCGCTCCACTTGGCCGTTGGTAGTGGGGTGGAATGGCATGGACCTTATGTGCCGGATGAGGTTGGCCCAGAGGAACATCTGGAACTCGTCCGACGTGAAGGCTGTTCCGTTGTCGGAGACAATGGTGTCTGGGAGCCTGTGGGTCGCAAACAGGCAGCACAGAACGCAGATGGCCACTTTGGATGATGTCGTGGAGACTGGGGAGACCTCCAGCCATTTTGAGTAGGAGCCCACGGTCACTATGAATGTGGAATGGCCCTGCAAAGTCTGTGTGGAGCCTTGACCACGGTGTCCGGGTTGACTCCTATGTTTGTGTTGCGGCCTGAGGGGTGTTGGGGCAGCTCTCTTGACATGCCTGGCACTCCTTCACCCATGCTGCGATCCCTGCATCTAGTTTGGGCCACCAAATGTAGCTTCGAGCCAGCACCTTCATCCGGACCACCCCAGGATAGGCCTCGTGGAGGGCAGTGAGGACGCGGCATCGCAGGGCCTCGGGGACTACTACCCAGTCCCCCCAGAGCAGACACCCCTTGTAAGCTGAGAGTTCGGTTCGGCAGGCCACGAAGGGGGTGAATTCGGGCCCTGCTGTTTCTGTGGGCCAACTCCTTGTGCTGGCGCCTAGTGGCGGTCAGTGGACACAACAGGTTGCCTCAGTGCTCAGTCCTTGTGGCCCTCTCTTACATGCACAGGGAAATGCTGATCACCACTTTGGGGTCAGGAAGTCATTTTTCTCCAGGCCTCTTGGGCTGGAGATCCCAGAGGTTTTTTGTCATCTACTGGGCATGGAGTAGGGGGTCACTGGGGGTGTCGGGGGGAGGTATTTGTGAATTTCTTCCATTGTGCAGGGGGTTGGACTAGATGACCCCGGAGTTCCCTTCCAACTCTATGATTCTATGGGAGGACTACCCTGCTTCTGTCCTCACCATAGAGCCCTTGGCACGGAAGGGCCTTTCTGACAGTTTCCCTTCAGCTCCCTGGAAGGAATGCCAAAGCTCCTACCCGAAAAAAAAGTTTCCCCCAGGTGGTCTCAGATGGAGAGTGGGGTGGGGGGTTGTAGTCCCTGTCTTCCTCCTCCCCTCAGGCAATCTGAAGCAGGTAGCTGAGAAGGCCCCCATCACACATCCCTTTAGGGGCAGCACCACAAACCACCCCTGCCCTCTCCCCGGTGATCCCAGGCCTCTCAGGAGGAAGCCAGTCGCTGTGAGAGGCAGGGAGCATTGCTATGGCCAGGGCCCCGGGGCCAGCATTAGTGTTTCCTGAGGTGGGGCAGCTGCCAAGGGCCCCGGAACCCACTGCCACTGCCAATCCTCCTTGCCCCTTCCCTGCCACCTGACCCTCCCCAACAGGTGACCCTCAGAGTGTACATATCAGAGGCAGCATAGAATCAGAGTTGGAAGGGATCTCCAGCGTCATCTATTCCAACCCCCTGTACAATGCAGGAACTAAGCACTAAGCAAAGACGGGAGGAAAGGCAGATGGAGCAGAAGAGCCCTGGCATGGTCCTACCAGGGCCACCAGCTCCAGAAATTCCTGGAGAATTTAGGGGCAGGGTTTGGGGGGGGGGGCAGGGCCTTCAGGGGGTCACACCTTTGAAAACAGCCATTTGCTCCAGGGAGAGCAGTTGAAACCCCAGGGGATTTCCAGCCACCACCTGGAGGTTGGTAACCCTAGGTCCCACTCAGTCCTGCCTGCTGTATACCAGTGAGTCTCTCTGCTGCCTGTTGCTCATTGCTGTCCTCCGGTCTCTCGGCAGGCAGCTTCCCAACATGTGCAAAGGCATTCCTGTCCACAGACCACAGGCAAAGCTCGTAGCAAGACCAACAACAGCCACAGCTTGCAGCAGGAATGGGGGGAGGGTTTTCTCAGCGGGGTTGCCGGCTCTTTTCCTCGCAGAGTTCTTGGATTTCTGCAATCTAGCAGGCTGAGCAAAGAGAAGATCTGCCTGTAAAACCAAGCCGAATTCAAGACCCTTCGTCCCGTGGCCTTCCAGGCTGGCTGTTTACTCTGCAATGGACCATCATTCTTTCGCACTGTTTTTACTGCCAAGCCAGAGGAGTTCCTTGCCAACCCATTGTGTCCCTGTGTTCTCCCTGTTATTTTCCCTTCTGCTTTCAGATCCGATTTGTAGACATTTTGAGCCTGAAACTGGGATTGTTGGCTGGGCTGGGGCTTTCCAGGCATCTTCTCTCAAGACGCTTCTTGGCTTCCTTCATTTTTTCTTGTTGCTCTGAGCTTTTCTGAATGTGCCCTTAATGAGATAGGCCCTGGTTTCTCCAGTCGTGGGGAAGCTTCCATTGCTCCTCTCAGCCAAAGTAACTGTTCACTGCCCACGCTTGTCATAATCACAATTATGGAAAATAACAAAGAAGAAGCAGAAAGAGCAAATAAAGCTCTTCCCTTTCAGGGAAGAGGTATTTAATAATTAAGGATAAATTCAGGAATGTTATGGCCAGCGGAGTTAACAGGAAATAATTAATGGCCAAATGACATCATATAGTTTTTAACGAGTTGGGTTCCTTGGCAGCTCCGAAATGGGACATATCTTTTCCCTAGGCTATTTGGAGTAGAGGAAATGTTGGGGTGGGGGGGGAGTTGAGAGCCCTTCTCACCAAGTTTGCCCCCTGCAAACTTTTAAAAGTGTCTCCATGTGTATCATGCAGATCTCAGCCTGAAATCTATGACTTTTCACTACATTATGAGTTTCTATAATCTGGGTTCAAACCTACTCTTAGCATCTGTTTTCTTGCTCTTTGATGGCCTGGATTTTTATTAGCTGGTTTTTTGATGGTTGTTGGTTTTAACAATTTCAGGTTCTAACAGCCTTATCTGGCTTTATTTTGTGAGCCTCCTCAAGCGGATCTCCGAAGGGGCAGCATATTTTCTAAAGAAATGAATTTCAGCCATAGGTCAGTAGAACTTCCAATTCCACTATTAAATATATGGACACGGATGTAAGTTGTGATTGGAAGGTGGGATTTTTTGGGGTGCATTCTCTCTCTCTCTCTATATATATATATATAAGCCCTAGAATATTGGCACTTTCTGGCTCTCCCGCTAGCTTTGCTGTGCGCTCCATCAGCCATTGGCCCATCAACCACCACTCAAGAGTATCTGTGTGCCATTGGCTGCGGGCTGGGTCTGCTCCTCTCCCCCACCCACTGCTGGCTTGATCATTCCCTGTCTGAATAAACTGCTAAAACTGCTGTGAGGCTCACTTTCCCCTCAGTGGCTGTTGCTAGACAACCAAGCTTGGTTCTGTCAGTAAAAAGACAGGGGCAGGAGTCCCTTTCCAGCCCTACTTTGGCCTTTGTGGGGAACTTATTGGGGCCAGTCCTGACCAGGGTTTCCAGCTCCAGGTTGGGAAATTCCTGGAGATGTTGTGGGTTTGGGGGAGGGGAGAGGCCTCTGCTGAATAGAATACCATAGTGTCCACATTCCAAAACAGTTATTTTCTCCAGAGGGAGAGAGAGATCTGTTGTCTGGAATTCAGTTGTGGTATCAGGTGATCTTCAGGCTCCACCTGGAGGTTGGCTACCCTAGGCCTGGCAGCGCCCTCTGGGTGATTTGATGACACCTGACTGGCATGACAACTAGGCCTGGCTGCTTGCTCCTGTTCACCAGCAGTAGCCCCCAGGACAGACAGTGTGGCGTAGCAGTTAGTACCTCAGAGCAGGGTCTGACAGACCCAGGTTCTTGCTGTGGAAGCTGAGTGGGTGATTTCGGACCAGTCACAGACTTCCAGCCTAACCTACGTCACAGGGTTGTTGTGCAGATCAAAAGGGGGAGAGGAGAATGATGTCAGCTGCTTTGGTCCCCACTGCAGAGAAATAATGTACTTTTCCTCCTGGGGAATCATTGTAGCCAATCTCCAGGTGAGGGCTGGCATTCACTCAGAATTAAAACTGCTCTCCAGATGACAGAGATCAGTTCCCCTGAAGAAAATAGTGGACCCTGCGTCATTATACCCTGCTGAGCAAATTGACGCTGAGTGCCCAAGGCCGGGGCACCCGCCCAGAGCCTCTTTCTAGAACCTGTTGTATTTATTTCCACAGTGGGGCTTATGCCTAGTGTATGTATAAACCCCCGTAACTCTCCCCCTAACCCTCAGTCCCCACACTGGATTTTATTCTATGACTTACTCCTTCTATGCTGTTTACAGAGCAAATTTCACCAGACATGAGCTGCAGTCATGCAGTGGCCTTGGGGCAGCCGTGGGGGTCAGAAAGGTGGCTCTGAAGGGGATGCTCAAAAACCAGACACAGGTCCATGTACAAGGGCAAGCCCATAAAGCACTGGATAGACACATGCTCAGTGGAAGGTGGAGTCCTCAGTAAAAACAGGAGGGTCCTGCCTCTTGTCCAGGCTGTAATGCCTAGGCCACAACACAAAGTGTCGGATTTGGGAGTTTGGGTGATACAATACATGGACATGAATGCCATCTTAGGTGGAATCCATGTAAAAGTCATGGGGATCTATAAAGGTTCCTGTGTTGGATCCTTATTCTTGTGTCAGTGTCAGGGAACAATGACCGATCCCCCCCCCCCCGCTGTAGTTAATGGGCAGCAATGTAATGTGCGTATAGTGGTACTTGAGAGAATCTGTTTTAAAAATGGTAATTATCCATGTTTCCAGTGCATTTTTTTAGGCAGGGGTTCCATCAAGTGCGGCATCTGTGTTTTCAGTGGCGTAGTCTGTGGACAATGACAAGATGTGTGATTTAAGGGTGGCTCCACAAAGTGGCCAGTCCGCCTTGTTTCTGCACACACATGTGACGCGTGTCCTCACCTACAGCAATGGATTTTGGTAGAATCCATGTACAGTGGGTAAGGATCTGTGTTTCTGAATGCAGGGTTTTCGCTGCTGCAGTGTCACAAAGATTCATATTTTTGCAATATAGTCTGTGATGTGGTCAGTGACGTGGATGGTGATATGATGTGTGATTTTTAACTGTGGAATTTTGGGAACTCTGTATAAAAACCACGAGGATCCTTGAGGATCTACATCATGTTTGTGCCCCGCTGGCACCACTAAGCGCTTGGCCCTTGTTTTTTGTGAGCATTCCATGGACATGGGTGTGATGTGTGATCTTACAGTAGACTTCAGTGGAGACCATTTAAGTTTAAGATTTGTCAGGAACCGTGAGGATCCATGTTTTTGAACGCACCTTGCTTTTGCGACATAGCGGAATTATGATGTGATGGATCTGAGGGTTTTGGGTTTTCTTGGGTTGTGTGTTTTTTTTGGGGGGGGGGGTGATGTGTGATTTTATGGTGGAATCCATGTAACATGCCACGTGCGTTAAGGGGAAGCGGCACTTGTCAGCCATAGAGAAGGAGTTGTCTGGCCATAGAGCTGGTAAGCTAAAGCCAGACTTATGGGGCAGGACATTGACCCTGCAGACAGACCAATCACAATGCCAATGGTGGAGCCTGGTGCTTTAAGGCTCTGACACATAAAAGGGCATGGAAATGTGGTGGCGGATGCCTTCTCAAGGAAGGTGTCAAGAATGCAATGTGTCCAACCTGCTGGTGTGGGTGCAGGCTTGGTAGAACCTTGTTAAAGGGAACGGTTAATGTTAATACGTTGGGCATCTGATCTGTAGACTTCTGGTGTGTGCATTTTATTGAAACGGTGGGGTGTTGGGTGAGACAAAGGATGGGGGTGTGACTGATGGGCAAAGGCCCTGCCCCTCTCGGTCACTCAGCCTGACCTGTCCTGGAAGCCCCGCCTTCGGAAGCCCCCCCCCCCAAGTCCACGCTGTCAGGGAAAATTGGGGGAGAGACCACACTGGTCAGCTGTGACTTTCAGCGGCCTCTCTGAACCTGTTATGTCCCGGACGCAGATCCACAGACAACCAGGCTGTGATTCTCTCTGGGTACCCTTGTACGATTCTTTGATGTGACCAAACATGTAATGGCGCCGGCCATGCGGTCTGATCGCATGGAAAAGGTACAAGCTTGAGGTAAAAGAACAATAGCGCCCAGGCTCCTAAAGATCCACCTATCAGAGGCTTAGCATATTCAAATAAACCAGTGTAAATCTCTGGTGGGAAGATTAACCTATCCTGGGGTGTGGGTGTGGAGGGGGGGGGGAGAGGAGGCTTTTCTGTGCATATAAGCTGACCCCCGCAGCCACCTCAGGTATGCTTGTTGTTCCTGACCTACTTGATCATGCTGAAACTCACTCCACCAGCCTCCGGACTCCAGTACTTATCAGAACCCTAACCCATTACAGACACAAGGAGGAAGGCAGGAAGCCACCTTCTGCGGAGGGGCGTCTCTGGTTTGTCCTGGCTTGGGGGGGGGGGGCAGCAGCTGTCCAGGGTCACACCTCCTCCCACCCCACCCCACCCCACCCCACCCCGCTGCTGGGTCTCTGCAGCCGGAGAAGGCGGGGCCTGCTCCAGAGCCCTTTGGCAGGTGGAGCGGAGGCTCTGCCGGGGAGCCCTGGCCCTGCCTCGCAGCCCCTCTTGTGTCCGAGGGGAGCCCTGGAGGAGCAGGATCCGCGGGCTTTCCTTCGGCGGCGTGGCCATGGCCGGGGGCTCCTGACGCTCCCCCGCACCGCCGCATGGCCGGGACGAGCCCCGCGCCCCTTGGCTCCCTCGCTTGGGCCGGGCGCACAGCTTCGGCTCCCCGCTCGTGCGGTGCGGTGCAGACGTGGCTCCCCCGCTGCCTTTGTGTGCGCGCGCGCCTCGCTTGGGGTCGAAGGGCCGAGGGTGCCGGGCGGCGCGGGGGGCTGTTGTCTCCGGGCAGGCGGGGCCGCGCGCTTGCACTGTCGGGACCGACCCGTCGGGCCGGGGGTGGGCTCCTCTCCGCGAGTGGCCGGCGGTAGGCTGGGGGGCGGGCGCGCTGCAGACCTTCCCGCGGCTTCACGCCGCCGCCGCGGCCGACCCTTTGTTCGCGGGCTCCTGGCCGGGGGAGGGGCGGGGCAACCCAAGCTGCAGCAGCCCCAGCCTCCCCCCCCCCTCTGGCGGCGGCGGCGGCGGCGGCTTGAAGCTCCTCCCCGGGCGGGGCGGCATTGGCCTTGGCGGCCGCCCGTCAGAGGGGGCGCGGCGCCGGGATTGGCTCGGAGGGGCCTTGGCGCATCCAGGGGCGGCCGCGCTCCTCCGACTCTGCGCTTTGTGCAGCCCGGCCGCCGGAGCCCCCCGCCAGCCAGGGAGCGAGCCAGCCAGCGACCGGGCGGCCAGGCAGGCAGGCAGGCAGGAGCCCCGGAGCCTTCGCCGGCCATGTGAAGGGAGCCGCCGCGGCGGGGCGATCGGGCCAAGATGCTGAGCCGGCTGATGAGCGGCAGCAGCAGGAGCCTGGAGCGCGAGTGCAGCTGCACCGTCCGCCTCCTGGACGACACCGAGTACTCCTGCACCATCCAGGTCCGGCCGGCCACGGGCAGCGCGCGCCAGGGGTGGGGTGGGGTGGGGTGGGAGGGTGGGGGCACGCGGCTCCGGCGCATGGGCGGGCGGGCAGGTGGACCCCCGGCGAGGCGCCCGCTCTTCCCACCGGCCCCACTTTGGAGAGGCTGCCCGATGGGTCCTGAATGCTAATGCTGCGCCCCGCCTCCTTCTCCGGACTGCAGGGAAAGGGGAGCCGGGCCGGCTTCATGCGGGCGGGGGTGGGGGTGGGGGACAGAAGGCGACCCCCCTCCCCCACTGCATGCAACTGCAGCAGCTGTCACGGCTTTCCTTGAGGACCAGGAACCTACTGCTCAGGTCCCGTTTGCATTGGTACCTCCTGTTTTGCAGTAGCGCAGTGGTGAGGAAGAGGCTCCCAGGAGGTGGACGGCTGGGGTGGGTGTGTGGAGGGGGGGGGGCTTGTCTGACCCTTGGTTTCGGCAGGCGGGGCTTCCAAGGTCACCGGCTGCAGGGCCAGGGTGCGCGGGAGGAGCCTCACACTCCACTTCGTGGCCCCCTGGGCCTTTGTGTGCCTTGAAAGATGGCCCTGAAGAGGAAGGAATGCAATCCGCTAGGCAACCCAGACGGCATCGGGGAGCACCCAAGCCCAGGGTTGTCCTGGGCTGCCCTGCATTATGCACTGGCTGTTCTGAAGTGGCATCTCTCAAGGCCGAACGTGAGGCACTTAAAGGCCGAAATGTTGCCATCTCAGAAAACCCTCCGCTTCCTCCCCCAACCAGTTTCCTGCAATGTGGCCCTCCACAAATTTCTCAAAGTTGAAAACCACTTTCCAGAGCCAGTCAGCTCCAGTTCAGCCACACTTTGGACTTTGTCCTTCCTTGGCCAGTTGCTGCAATTGCCACTGCAGTTTATACATGGGGGGTAAATGTGGGACAGGTTTTGGAATGATTGTGAAATGTGTGCCTTACGCTGTTCAGTTCGCTGTTGGTTTTTACCTGTTTGTGCTTGGTAAGTCCAGCACTGTGGCTCTGCATGCAACAGCTGGCTCTGGCAGGCAGGCTTTTGAAAACAGTTAAACGCAAGAGCTTTAGACAAGAGGACTTGTCCTTCCCACAAAAGGGGGGGAAATCCAGATTGCTTGCTTTGGCAGTTTGGTGCAGAAATGTTTGCTCTAATCTGGATGGATGTGTGGTTTTTTCCTTCCTCCCACACTTCGTTTTGCTTAAACTCCTGATGGGTTCTTTCCTGAACTTAATTTGGGATAGGTGCTTTGTCACTTTAGCAGTGTGAACGAGAGTGCGGACAGATCAGCACAGTGCTGTGATTTTGGCTGACAAAGGAAGCCAAAGGGGTGGCGCAGGAAGATTGCCAGCCGCATCACTGTTGTGTCCCGAGTGTGAATGGCCTGTTTGATTTTCGTGATGGCGCACAGCGAGAAGCGCCTTCTGAGAGTTGAAATAATTAGCTGATGTCACTCTCATCACTTGGATGGTTGCTCCGTGTGGAGGGAGAGAGAGCCGGAGCCGGTATGGGCTGCTGATTTAGTGCCCCCCCCAAGCGAAAGCATTCCTGGTCAGCTAGTGGCGGAGGTGCACATAATAAGGCGGTGTGTCCTTTTGCGAGCGAGAGGCGTTGCTGCCTGCGGAGGCTGTGGGGCTAGTGAGGAATTCTGAAGGTCATTCGCCTAGAAAATGCAGACGCCTCTCCTGCTGCCCTCGAATTCAGGGATTCTCTTTCACGGGGCACCTCTGCATGTATATTCTGCATTGCCTTTTGACAGTATCAGTGCGTGGAAGGGCAGCATTTTCTGTATGATATTTCACAGTTTTAATTGGGCAAGAACAATAGACTTTGGAAGGCATAATTTGAACATTTAATGACTGTAATTTGAACACTTAATGGCTGTGCAAATTAAAAGTTTAGCAAAGATGGCACTGCGATTAAAGGGGGTGAATGTATGTAACCCGTACTTGCTTTTCTGCTGCAGCCGGGTGGTGGCGGGGGCAGCGACGGAACCCAGTAGTCAGGTGTGCCTTCGGCTGCGTTGGGTCAGGTGTGCCTTTGCAAAAGGGCTCCGGTTTATCCAAATAATCCAACGGGGTCCCACCTGTCTGAGAAGGGTATATGTGTGTGGGGATCAACAGATTTTGGAAAGCCTCAAGGGCCAGGCAGGTGTACAGGACAGCCAGTGGACACCGAGGATTGGCGGCGAACCATGGATGTGGCTGAATTGCTGAGACCAGGATCCCTGCGGCTGGGAACGAGGGGTGGAAAAGTGGGGGCTTCTATGAGTCCCACCCATTTTGCCAGGCCACACTTTTGCTTGTGTGTGTCTGTGTCTGGGGGGAGGGTTAGAAGAGTAACGTGAAGCATGCTGTGCAGTGATGTTGCAGCAGACATGGAGGAGAAGGAACGGCGGTGGAGTGGTTTTCTAACCTCCTTTTCCGAAAAGCCATTCCAGTTTAATAGCGATCACTCCCAGCAGTGGTCCATTGAAGCCAAGACGCTAAGAAGAGTGTGACTCTATTTAGGATTGCGTTTTAAAACTCCAGAGATGGATTCCATAAGTCACACAGGTGCAGCTATTGGCTGTGATAGGTGGAACTGCCGGGTACAGAGGCAACATACCGGATGCGGGGGAAGAGCTTCACTGTCATGACCTGCTCGTGAGCCCCTAGAGGCATTCAGCTGGCAGCATGGTGGTCCCGGACTCCACAGGTCCGGGCAGGATCCTAACCCACTGACTGTTCTTCTGTCCCCTAAACAATTAAAAATTTTGAGAGAAGGAAGGAGGGAACAAAGACAGCACAAAGTGTTCAGATAATGGCATGTGGCTGACTTCACAGTAGTCCCCCCCCCCCCCCCCGGCACAAATATAGCAGCAGCAGGGTGGGCACTGGGCTTTGTCCACAGGAAGCCTCTTCTGTGCATCACTCCCGTGCACCTGCCCCCCCCCCCAGATCTGAAGCTCTGTGCATCCATCATCACCCACTAGTCTCATCTTGTCCCAAGCATGTGCAGCAGTCCCATTCCTGCCCCCCCAAAAAAAATTGCATGCTACGTGGTGCACATACAGGGCTGCAAGTGGCGCTCATACTGTGCGGCATCTGGCATATTTTGGAAGAGTTACTAGCGGCAGACGCAGTTGTCGTAAGCAATCTGGGGTTGCAGTCGGCTTTCACAAGTTGCAGGCTTCTGTACAATTTCTTTTTGCGCATTGATAATGCTTATGCACTTGTGTTCTAGTGCCATTGGTACCTCTACAACCCCCAGTGTGATCCATCAGTCATGATCCTGATGGAGAGGTGCACTTCTGTTTTGGAACAGCCAGAGGCATGATCCTTGGGGTATGAGTCAGCTGCCCAGTTGGTGTGCGGATGAGAGCTGTTCTGGGGGATCTCCCCCACTCCCTTGAATTTCATGGTGGAAGATAGGTGGAATGAGGATCGCAACAGACACACTGTTCTGCTGCATCGGAGTGGCTGCCTGCTCTTAGCAAGATGGGCCTGTATATTTGTTGCAGGGCATATTCGGGTGCCATCTGCAGTTTCATAATTCATGGCATAGTCCTCAGATTTGGGAACTGGCCTTCGGCTTCCTGTTTAAAGAGCCCCCCCCCCCCCCCCGAAGCACTGAGGAACTCACCTGGGATTGGGCCTGTTTCAAAAGACAGTGTGGTGGAACGGCATTTGGGTCACTGGAACTGGTCCAATTCCTGATGAAGAAAAGAAGAAGAGGAGATTGGATTTATACCCCACCCTTCACTTGTAGTCTCAGAGCAGTTTATAAACTCCTTTCCCTTCCCCTCCCCACAACAGACACCCTGTGAGGTGGGTGGGGCTGAGAGAGCTCTTTCCCAAGCTGTCCTTGAGAGAATAGCTGGTACAGAGCTATGGCTTGCCCAAGGTCATCCAGCCAGGTGCATGTGGAGGAGTGGGGAATCAAACCCGGTTCTCCCAGATTAGAGTCCACGTGCACTTAGCCACTACACCAAACTGATCCCCTCAGTAGAATGACTTGGTTTGGGTTTTTGACTTCAGAGCCTGCAAACCTCAGCTCACTTACTCTTGGGTTGTTTGCCCCAGTTTGGATGCTAATGGAAAGTGTGTCTCCGTCCCCCCCCCCCCCCCAACTTCCCCACAGCATCCTGGTGCTTCCGTGCACCTCCAGGTTTTCCCCTGTCTTTCCTGTGGTCTTTCCCAAACTTGCTTACAGTGTTTTGGGAAAGATAGCAGCAAAGCCAGAGGGACATCCATGTGGATGGGAAAATCTGGATCTTCTCAGCCCCACCTCCATTAGCGTAGTGCTCTGTGCCAGCCATGGCCCCTTCATCAATAGAGTTTTTAATTAACAATGTGATATTGTTAAATTAGCTGTCTCTGGTTGTCTGAATTTTCTGCATTTATTTAATAAAGTCTCTAGCCCCTTTTGTGGCAGGCATATGCCTTTCCCCTTATATCTCTGCAATGAAAGGAGCTAGAGAGTTTTTAAAAATAATGAAATCTGGGGATTTTGGCAGTTTGATAGACTGATGTTGTAAGTCTATAGCGTTATAACATATATAACAGTATAAAACTGCTGATTAAAAAAAAGCCCTGAAAAAGCACCTGCTGGCAGGAAAGGGCCTCTGCCGGGGGACTGGGGCAGGGAAAGTGCAGTGTGGAATGCCTGTTTTGCTGTCATGCTGTGCTTGCAGCAGTCCCAAAAGCTGGAGAACCATCTCTCCCCACCCCTGTTGTGGAAAACATCTCCACACGGTTCCCATTTTGGTCTTAAAGCCAATAGGCCGTTTGACCTGGAAAAGATAGCAGTATAACAAAAAAGTTACTGCTGTTCAACATTCATTAAAAATGAACAATGTTTAATTGCAGCAACTATATATTTACACTCGCTTATATGAAAATCCAGGACCTCTGACAGAATCATTAAATGATTGTTAGAAGAGCGAACAGACTTCTTATTCAGATGAGGATCCAGAAATTGTTTTCCCAGATCTGAATAGATTACACAGAAAAAGAGGAAATGTTCAATAGTTTCTACCAAAGACCTATCACAGATTCAAATTCTTGATCCCTTTTCTTGGCCTGTAAATCGTCCGTGTAAGACACCGAGTGGAAGTGAATTCATTCTTGCAAGGGGGGGGGGGGGAATCTCCACCAGCATGGTACCATAATTCTGTAGAAATAATGTAGTAACTGGGTACTGATTAAAATATGAATCTCCAAAGTATGTGGGCAAACATATGCACCACTTCCCTTCTTGAGGACCGTGCAGAGAGATTCTGTTGCAAAGCAGACTTGCAAGCCATGTTTGTCTGTAAACATAATGTCCAGTGCGGGTAGCAACTTCAGGTGTCGCAGTCCGAAACCCTGTGGTCTCCCTTTCAGCTGAGCAATTCTTTTGTCTGTTTCGCCTCACAGATGGACCAAGGAGACGCCTCTTGGGTAGCTGGTTGCACACACACACATGCATGCACACACACACATGTCCTTTGTATGGGACGGGTGGGCAGGCGAGCAAGATAGATGTCTCTGTGTCTGGTCTGGCAGGACTTCGGAGCTGGCTGCCAGGAAGATGGATGTCCCGGGAGGTGTAAGAATACACGAGCTCTTGGAGATTGATGCTCAGATTTATTCATTTTTCTTTTTCTTCCAAATGGAAGTAGGGAATTTTGGCTAAAAAGCAGCATTAGTTTTTAATTTTTTTTTTTGCAGCCTGCACATCCACTGACTTCTTGCTCCCTGATTTGGGAAGAGTGGGGACGCATCATGGCTGGGATTGGGCCAAAGGCTGCAACGGGCTTTAGTCTAAAGAGGGCTGTCAGAAGCGTGGCTGAGGACCTTCCTCCTGGATGGATACCTCAGGCCCTCTGATGGGGGGGCTGTGGGGGGCATGGGAGAGCTTCTTGCCCCTTTCTGTCCTTTACTAACAGTCTGGCCGTAGTGGGGGGTGGGGGGGTGTGCCTCTGGCTGGCAGTGTCCTTGTTCCAAGGGGGGCAGCTCTGTGGCGAGGGTCCGTTGTATACCTCCTCACGTGTGAATGCGCAGGAGTAGGACACCAGCAGGCAGGCCGTGGCAGTCTGTGATGGGTGCTGTGCACGTGCCAGCCACTGTGTTGGGTGCAGGAGGCTGGTCCTGATAGCTGCCTCTTTCACTGTAGACCCCCGGCTCTGCTTTAGCCTTATGTAGGCCAGCCCTGGAGGAGAACTCCAACCCAAATCCAGCAAGATTACAGCATGACCTCATTAAGCTGGTCACTGGCTCCATAGAATTGGAAATGAAATTGCAGCAGGCCCTGAAATGGCCATGCTGGCCTCTCGGCAACAGCTGGAGGAGTGCCGCCAAGCCATCGCTGTGATGGGCCGCTGTGGCACCTGGGAGCCCAGCAGGTGCTGAGGAAATCAGATGGGATTTGGTCTGTGGTTCTTTGGGTCTCCCGTGGGCTCGGTTGCTCTTCCTAGATTCAAATTAGAAAGCAAAACTGGAATACCCAGAAAGGAGCAGGGATGCTGGGCCTTGAATATTTCATGCCCAAAGACGAAACTTTTGCGCTCCAAATAAATAATGCATCTTGATACACGACAATCGTGTCACAACAGCCACCTGACTGAACGTCTGGCGAGGGCGAGACAGGCCAAGGCATGCAATGGATTGGGCACTGTGATTACTTCTCTAAACCGTTTACCTTTCCACAATGCCCAAGGAGGCTTGCCAAATATAAAGATGCCCCATTAAAAGCATAGTTGAGACACATAAAATAACATATGTCAAGGTAAACTGGCAACTCCTGCCACAGATATGGCCACCAGCTGCCAATCTGAGACATTCATTAGCTCCTTCTGTGTGTTAAAGGTGTGTTAAAATAATTCTGCTTTGCATCTTTTAGGCTGTTTCCACATGGGTTATCTGCCCCAGGCTCAATACTGTAGGGAAGCGGGGGTTTTCCCCTTGCTTCCATCGCAGCACCCATCTGGCAGGGAAGGTTCAGATTTTCCCATCCATGTGGCAGCCATTTTTTCTGTCCCTGTCTCCGTGGCAGCCACTCTATCTCCTCTACCGCTGAGGGAGCTTTTTATTTATTTATATATATATTGCTTGTTCAGCTCTGCTTTTATTTTTTTTCCTTTTTTATTTTATTATACAATTACAAACGAGGGAGCTTTTAAAAACATTTGTTTCGTACTGTTATAACAATAAATATAATAGATTCTGTGAATTTCCAGTTGTCATTTAGAAAGAAATAATTCTAGAGCTCTTTTTGTTGTGGAGATTTAGGGGGAGAGGGATATCTCTGCAGGCTGTCACAGTGTGTGGGCACAGCCATTGAAAAGTGTGGACCTCCTGTGAAGAAATGCATTTTTTTTTCTTTAGAGGTTTGAAATGAGCAAGACCTTCACTCTTGAGTTTTAAAAATTTTGTTTTGCTTCTGGGCCGATAACAGGCAGGAAGAGGAGGAAGTCAGTTTGATTGCTTTCCAGACTTACCTTAGCGTAGTAAAGGTAAAGGTTACCCTTTCTCGAAAGCCAGTCGAATCTGACTTTAGGGGGCAGTAGTCGTCTCCGTTTCCAAGTTGAAGAGCCAGCACTGTCCGAAGATTTTTTCTGTGGTCATGTGGCCGGCATGACTAAATGACAAGGCGCATGGAATGCTATTACCTTTCCGCCAAAGCAGTGCCTATTTATCTACTTGCAGTTTCTTGCTTTCAGACTGCTTGGTTGGCAGGAGCTGGGGCCAGAGATAGGAGCTCACTCCATCATGTGGCACTTGGGTCTCGAACTGCCGAGCTACCAACTTTCCGGTCTGCAACTCAGTGTCTTAACTTCTGAGCTACTGTGGCCCTTACCTTACCGTAGCCCACCTTCATACAAATGCTAATAGGTCTAGTTAGAAACAATTGGATGGGCCATTCCTCCCCCAGCAGGGAACAGAGACTTGGAGCAATTAAAACTAGAAAGACTTCAGGAAGAAATTTCTGGAGACCTCAAGAAAAGCTTCCTTGACCTGTCCTGACTGGATCAGTGGATGGGGAAAAGAGAGAAAATAAAACTCCTGGAAGCAAGGAGGAAGCTCTTTTGGTAGTGAGTCCATCAGAGCAGACAAAACTCTTAACTGAGGTCTGGAAGAGGTGGCCATTAACCATGTGCTGGCCAGGAGAACTGGAGGAAGCTTCAAGGCAATGGTAACTCTCTAGAGATCTGGAACATCCTAAGCTAAAGAGAGGGCATGTATAGAGAGAGGGACAGAGGAATTGCATTTTACCAATTTCTTATGAATCCCTTGCTCAGTCTGGTGCTGTGCTAAAAGTATACTTGTGAACATTTTCTTTTTAATTAATACTTTAGAACTTTTTTTTGCATATTTTATTGGTTTTTTTCAAAATCTAACAACTAATCTATGATTACAAAAGAAAAAAACTAAACTAACCTAAAATATACAAGGATCAGATTAGCTAAATAAAGTTTCATAGTTAAATGTTTCTCATAGTAATACAAAACAGGTATTGTCTGATTATTACCATAGCTTAATAATATGCTGATACATCAGTACTTCAATCAAATAATAAAAACAGAAAATAAGTAAAAGCTTCACATTTTCTAGATCTTCTCATTTTTTCCTCTTCTGCTTCTCTTGGGAATAGTCTCTTGGACCCTGGATTGTTTAGGGGCAGCTGCCCCTATCTCAGAGATAGATTCTTTGCTTGTCTTGCTGGAATTTGTTGATTCCAGACTCCCTGTATCATGTTCGCTGGTCTCTCCTTCTTCTTTCTCCTTTGTTGTCTTGGTTTCCTTCTTTGGATTTTGTTGTAAGTCCAAGAAAGCCTTCGCTTTAAGAAGAGAGTCAATTTTTTCTTTCTTGTCTTTGTATTTAAACATTAGACCTTCTGGGAATAGCCACCTGTAAGAAACAGATTTTTTTGCAGGAATACAGTTAAGTTCTTATAGGGTCTTCTTCTTTTCCTAAATTCAACTGGGACATCTTTTAAGACTGTAACATATTCAGGATATACCCTATAGGTCATATCCATATTATTTTTCAAAAAATCCGCTTTTAAATTTGTTATAGGAGACAATTCTTGACTCAGAAGCTCTTTAAGATCCTCACTTTCCTGGTCAGGTACACCTTGAAATCTCAGGGCGTAAGCTGATTTTTCCATTTGAAGTCTTAAAAGTTGATCTTTTTCAGAATTCCTTTCTTTTTCCATTTCTTGCAGTGTTTGATCCATGTTTTTGGTCTTAATGTCAATTTTCTTTACATCTTTGGCAATCTTCTCTGATTGTATATGGATATGCTTAAGTTGCTGCTGTACTGCATCCATTTTTTTATTCATGTCAGTCATTTGTTCCATCAGAAGGCGCAGTGCTGCGGCCAACATGTTAGAGAAGTCTGGAGTAGAATCTGGTCTTGTGACCAGAAGCGCTGATCTTGTAGTTCCCGGTGATTGTTTGGATCTCATCACCATTTTCTCAGTCCAATTCATGTTTACATTCCAGGAAAACTTTTAAAACATTGAGGGAAACCCATGGACAGAAATGCTTTAGATAAGTATGCTTTTTATTTGATAGAGGTAAAAAAGTGTTCTGTGCCCAGTCCCGAAAGTTGTTTTCTTAGTTCACTTGTTTTCAGACAGTGGGGGTTTGGGCAAAAGGTTCTTTTCACCAAGCTATCATTAACTCACTGTTTTTTATGATGTGTAAATCGCTTTATGGGGGTCATTTAGATGCTTGACTCCTTGCTCGCTGTTCCAGGTGCTGTTTCTATGTTCCATTGATGGATCAGCCACGGCGGGACATCAGGGCGTAGGAAGCCTCAATCCGTCGGCCGGAGTGGCTACCTCCGCACCCCCTGGCTAGGAGTCCCCTACAAGGACTCTGGGGGGGTCCAGATCAACTGGATCCCCTCCCAGTTGGGACTTTACAGGCTGACTCTCTTGGAGCTGCGAGGAGTCACACACGCCATCGAAACTGCCAAACCGGATGTCCTATACTTTAGAACTTTTGATGTTGGTGGTGCTTCTCTGTACCACATAGACCTCCACCATCTCAGAGAACCAGGGGCAGGCAGGCAATTGGCAAGTGGCTACTCTTCCAAGGGCACACCAGGCAGTAAACTGTCCCCATGGTGCCAGGTGCTGGGCAAGGCCTCAGAACTGGGAAGGGAAGCTGGGAGTCCTGACCCTCTCAGTGGGCAATACCATACAAAGGTCAGATGGTGGCGGTGGTTACCCTAGAGAGAGGTAACCCTAGAGAGAGGTTTTCTCTCCAGGTGTTGAGAAAACCTTGGAGGGTGGAGTGGAACAGGGTCTGCGGGCCAGAGCAGGCCTCCCAAGGAGAGGGAACCTCCAAAAGAGAGGCATCTCATGACTTTAGTTGGCACAAAGGATCATATAGGGAAAGGTGGTCTATTAGAGACCTGGGCCATGAAGAGCTTTAAGGGTAACAGCCCCCACTTTAAGTTGTGCCATCTGTACCACCTGAAGTCTCCAAACAGCTTTCAAGGGCAGCCCCACATATAACACGTTACAGTAATGTAGCCTACAGATGACAGTGGTGAGCCTCCAAAAGACAGACAGTATTCCCTTGAGGAATGGAAGCTCTATGCATCCTGCTTGACATTGGAGACTTTTTTAGATTCTCATACACGAGGACTAGAAACCTAGTTTTGTTTTAAAGGATTTTAAAAAGTGATTGGAGGATATCAGATGTCATGTAAAATAATTGAATGTTTCCATTTATACAGTACTCTTTGCAAGCATGTAGAATTACTGCCCAAAGGGATGGTTTTTCTAAACTGGGGGACAGCTTGTTTTTGCTGTAGATGGAGGTGCTGTTGAACTCCTCCTTCCTGAAGAAGAAAAGCTGCGCAAAAAGCACTGCTGGCTGCTGGCTGCTGAGCTGGGCTGTGCGCTTGGCATGCGACCGGGGGCTGAGGCAATGTCTCCGGGGGGGGGGGGGGTGAAGAGGAGGTGCCGGCTGTGCAGGCGTGCGAACCTTTCTCAGTCACAGAGTAAGCTCCATGTCGGTGTAAACTCAGTTGTTGTATGAGGATGAGAGAGATCCTGGAGGCAGTTGCTGGTTTGATGGCTGGAGAAGAGGCTTTCCTTTGTCTCTGAGGGCTCTGGCTTTTCCCACACGGGAAGGAGCTTATGTGGTTCCCCTCATTCCTGGTGCTGCTGCCGATAACCCTGCAGTGGCAATGGGGTTTCCCCATGGCGGGTTTCCCCCACTGTTTTTCTGCCCCAGCCCCCTAGCAGTGGCCATCCCTCCTCCTCCAGGTCACTAGGGAGTTTTCAATTTTTTTAAAAAATTGAATGTGTTACTATAACAATATGCCTACCATGTTATTTAAATTCCCAGCACTGTGGTGGGGTGTGGGGTTAAAATCAGTCTTGTCCCTTTGGGTGCATAGAGGTGTCTTTCCTCTTATATCTTCGCAATGGGACTGGCTCTTTTAAAAAAAGAAAGAAAGAAAGTTGAATTCAGAGAACCTGTTACATGTATTGTTTT
Organism: Lepidodactylus listeri; assembly: GCA_029233225.1. Lineage (NCBI taxonomy): Eukaryota > Metazoa > Chordata > Lepidosauria > Squamata > Gekkonidae > Lepidodactylus > Lepidodactylus listeri. The sequence continues at coordinate 2,250,784 of JARCFY010000021.1, read as the reverse complement.
ATTTTATTCCTTCAGACCCTACTTTTCTCTCCAGTGGCTTGGGGGAGGAAATGGCTTCTGTGGGGACAGAGGCAGGGAAAATGGGCAGCATCTGGCTGGTAAAACCCAAATTTTCCTGCCCGTACAGCAGGTGTCTGGGCTTTACAGTGGACTTTCCCAAATCTCTGCAGCAAAGTTGGTGTGAGAAGGACTGGAGAAAAGCTGGGCTAACCTGGGAGGTGCAGAAACGTCCCATGGTGTTGTGGGGAAGCAGGAAGAAACCCCACTTCCCCTACAGCACTGAACATGGGGCAGGTGACACGTGTGGAAATGGCCTCTGTTGATGTGGGCAGGGTCATGCCCAGCAGTGCCAGACACCCTCTCTCTCTCTGTATCTGACCGGTGCACCTTCATTCTGGGCCTTCCCTTGCCTGGGTGCATGAACATGAGTAGGCCTGTGGCCCCGGATTGGTGTGTTTCTGCCTGGCGTTGCTCAACCCTCCAGCTTCAGAAGAAAGCCAGCCCTGCTCCGTTTTCTGCTCCGTTCAATAAAAGCGTGTCTTGATCTGAGCGCGGGGGGGTTGCGGGGGAGCAGCTTGCATTCAGTTGGCACCCTGAGATTCCGTGCGAGGCCCTTGCTGACGTTCCGCCCATTGCTTTTTGCCAAGCTTTGATTAGTATAAAGGATCAGAAAGCTGAAAGGTCAATTATATTCTTGTGTCTGCAGTACTGCTAACAGTACTTAAACGTAACAGCCCACACTTGAAGGATACTGGAGGCCTTTACGGAGACCTTCAAACACACCGACGTGGTTGGACGTGAGGCACAAAGAAGGAAGCGAGAAGAGCTGTGGAACAGGCCTCTTCTCCAGGTTTCCTTTCTGAGAAGAAGTCATGGAGCATCAGGGCGTTTGAGGCATACGGTGACCCTACATATTTTATGAGTAGAGTCTTCTTTGCGCGGGAGGCATGGGACTGCTTCCCCCAGAAGGTGATGGCTTGTCACTCAAATTACAAAGTTTACAGCATGACATGCAAACATTCTTGCAGCCCGGCCGAGGTCCCGAGTGAAACGATCACACCAATTACCGAGATGCTTTGACAAGTGCCACTTCAAATTACCCTGGTGTGGCCGGTCTCAGGGCGTTCTGCCACCATCTCGAGGGTCTTTTTGCCAGCTGGTCACTGAAGGCAGAAACTGGGACACACACGTGTGCCGGCTGGCTCGCATGCTCTGTGGCCGGAGCCGCCTCTTGGAAGGGCAGAAGTCGGTGGAAGACATTTTGCTTCCGAGTGGCATGTGGCAGCCTTGCCACTGGGTCTTGCTTTCCCTCTCAGAGCTGTTGATTCACGTCTGCTGACTCCTTGAGCATGGCCGAGTTTGTTTCCCTGGCGCCTTGGCGTCCACCAGAGTGTCCCAGAAATGGCATACCTTCTGACTGGCAGGGCAGCCTGGTGGCTGTCCAGCAAGATGCAGCTGGTGCTATGCTGGATTGGTCTCTGGCCCATGTGTGAATGAACAAGAAGAAGAGAGGGCGGTGCATGGCTGCATGATGTTGTGAGCGGGTGTTCCTCCGCTGGGAACCAAGTGAGCTTCTTGTAGGTGCTTCTTCCCAGGTTCTCGTTGGAAAGCTGCATTTCTTTTCCTGGAAAGAGCATCCCCACCTTCTCCATCCTTGTCCCAGGAGCCAGTTTTTAGGACTAATGGAACCGTGCAGTCGTCCGCTCCAACTGGCAGTGGCTTTCCAGTGTCCCTGGCAGCATTTCTTTCCCAACTCTGCTTCCCAGGAGAGGTCAGGACAGGGATTCTCTTCCTGCATGTGCATTGCCATTGCGCTGTTCCCTCCACCAGTGCTCCCTCTCAGCTGTGGAGTCTGGTGAGCAAAAATTCAACTTTGTGAGCTTCTGGCATTAGAGTTGTGAGCAAGCGATTTGGCTGTTGCATACATTAGTTTGCTTTGGAGCCACCCTTCCTGAACTAAGACAAAAATGCGTGAGCCAGAGGCTAAAAAACTGTGAACTAGCTCACACTGACTCAACTCAGAGGGAACACTGCCCACCGTATCTCCCTGTCCATTCACTAGTGGATCTGGTGTGTCAAAATCCAGTTAGCATTTGTTCCTTTTGATGCCACCTCCCCGATACACACGGTGGTACATCTGGATAAAATGAAAGACCAGTTCAGTCGTAATGGTGTGTGTGTGTACGCAAAGTGGCATCAAGTCGCAGCCAAATTATGGCATCCTTGTCAGGCAAGAGTCCCCAACTTTTTTGAGCCTGCGGGCACCTCTGGAATTCTGACACAAAGTGGTGGGCAAAACCACAAAATGGCTGCTGCAGAAGGCAGAGTCAACCACAAAATGGCTGTCGTGGCTTACCTTCAGTCACACAGTGAAGACAGAGAGTTGGAAGGGACCTCCAGGGTCATCTAGTCCACCCCCTGCACAATGCAGAAAATTCACAAATACCTCCCCCTCCATGCCCCCCATGACTCCTGTTCCATGCCCAGAAGATGGCCAAAAAAAAGATCCTTGTGCTGTGTTGGTAGCTGCTGCCAAAGCAACATGTTTAAAACTGCACAGCCAATCAAATCTCCAGTGGCCAATCAGAAGCATTGGTGAGCGAAAGCCCCACCTGGCCCCTCCCACTTTCTAAAAACATTTGGCAGGTGCCACCCTGATGTAGGCTTTCCAAGGCCAGAGACGTTCAGAGGTGGTTTGCCATTGCCTGCCTCTGCGTAGTGGCCCTTGACTTCCTTGGTGGTCTCCCAGCCAAGGACTAACCTGGGACGATCCTGCTTGGCTTCTGGCTCCGGAGGGCAGTCCTTTACAGAGGCTGAGCAGAGACTGGCACTGATCTTGCTCCTTTCTCCAGAGAAGGTGCCCAGGCTCTATGTGTCTCTTTGAAATGTTTGCTGTGAAAGAGGCCTGTCTTTCCGGCTCTGTGCAGCTGAGGGATGCCGCACTGTCTTTTCTTGCACTGCTTGTGTGAGCTTCTGTTTGAGCCCAGGCTCTGAACATTCCATATCCATTCCGAAGCACTGGCCTTTCTGGCGTGTTCCTGCTCCCCAGTTCCAGAGACATTCTTCTGCGTGTCTCACCCTCAGTGGGCAGTTCTTTGCAGTATTACTTTGGTTAAGGCAGTCTTGGAGACCAATGGTGAGCAGCTGTGTTGTGCAGAAATGAAAAAGAACTTTGCTTAAATCAGGGATCAAAAAGACCATGCTGCCCTCTGCACATACAATCTGGACAGCGGCCTTGGACTGCACGTAACCGGATTCTCCTCATTAGCTAATGAAGAAGAAAAAATTGAATCCTGTCTCAATCCTGCATCAGCTCCTAAATCTTGATTACTCCATGTGCTTTTGGTCACCTTAACTGTATTTAATGCTTTACCATTTTTCTTTGTTGTTTAAATGTTCTGCTCAGAGCCTTTGGGGTTGAGGAGGCTAAAAACCCAAATAAATCCAGAGAGAACCAGTCGAACAGCATAGAAAACCTGAGGCGGGGGTGGGGTGGGGGGATCAACAGGTGCCTTTTGTCAGCTGAGGTCAGAGCTTCTGCAATAGCAAAGTGATGTGAATTCTTGATTCCTTGTGAGGAATGTTGGGAACATTTGGTTTACCCATGATTCCAAAATAACTTCTGTTTCTAAATCTTGAGTCTTCCTTTCCCATCCTGTGATCTGTATTTTTCCCTGTGGTTTTTCAATAACATCTCTGGAGTTGTCTGAAGAAGTATACTTTGCAAACGAAAGCACGAAAGTTTGAATAAAACTAAGTTGGTCTCAAAGGTGCTACTGGACTCATGCTTTATCTCTGGAGTTGGTTTGTGGAAGGGCTCCCCCCCCCCTTTTTTCTTTTCTTGAAAAAGAGGTACCAGAACTCCCAAGAGGGAAATGAAGTTTTCAATCTGTATACTGAAAATTTAAAGATTTTAAAAAGAATTTTATTGAAGAGGTTCTGGAACTGTTCCAGCACGTTCCCCCAGAAAAAAAGCCCTGGTTTGAGGCCATGGGGTTTCATTTGAAATCAGGGAAGATAAGAGTGGGTATTCGTGAATTCTGGGCCTCTTCCCAGGTTCCTGGGACTTCCCACGAACTCTTTGGGGGCCTCTAACTGCTGAGTAGACCCAGTTTCAAGCTGAGGACAAAGGGGAAAGTGACTCTCTAACTGTAAAGAAAGTGGGGTGAAGACTCCCCCCACCCCAAACCTCTATAGACCGCCAAGTATTTTGTCAGTGAAATAGAAGGAGCAAGCGTATAAGATGACAGTTATGGGTGGGCGTATTGTTAGATGTTTAGAAACCTTTTAGAGATGCTTTCATGTGTAGACTTGCCACCATTGTTGTTATATTTTTAATTTGTTTTCTGTTTGAGGTTTGTAATGATTTACAAGAATCAAAATTTTAAAAAAGGAGTAAGCTGTTGGTGGAAAAGCTGTACACCTTGTATGCACGGCCTAACTGAACTTGGGGGAAGGGGTTAAAGGCTTGGTTGTCCAGATGTGAATTTGGATTAAAGCTCCAAAGTGCTTACGCTAAGAATTAAACGTTGGAGGTCTCAGAGGTGCCACTGGACTCAAGCGTTGCTCTATAACAAGCACAACTGGCTTTGTGACTTCTGTGTAAACTGGAGAGATGGCAGGTACTCTTTTTTTAGTGCGAATGGTGGCCACAGGGCCTATTCTGTTTAGTGAGAGGGGGGACCAGCTGATCCTGTCTGCAAAACTGAGCAAGGTGTATCTGTGTTGAAAGGCCTGTCCAAGTGTTGACCCCGGCTGGCACTCTTTCAGGGCCCTCCCTTTGTCTGTATACTGCAGCTCTTGAAAGAAAAGATATTCCGGGGCTGCTTGGTGGGCCCAGGGTCGCTATGGGAACAGAGGCGGGGTTTCCTCGGTGATGGAGGCAAAGGTGCTGCTCCCTTCAAGAAGGCCTGAGCTGGGAGTCTGGCCTTGGAAGCAGCAGAGAATGTGTTGGTTTTGATGCCTTCCGTGTCCCTATTGTCAAAAGCAATAAATAATCCCTCGGGCCCATGAAGATGCTCTGATGTTTCAGGCCTCCGCAAATACCCAGGAGGGTTTCTCTGGCAACTCCCTGGAGTATAAAACATGGAGTCTGGCAGATGCACAAATGGGGCATATAAAGGAGAGGCCAGAAGGTGAGCTTGGCGGGCGTGGGAAGTGGGTGTACCCCTCCCTCTGCCTGTCCTTGCAGTTGACTCTGCCCACAGGTTCATCCCATGGTCACTTACACCATTTTAGAGGCAGTTATAGTTTTTTAGAAATTGCCGTGAGGCCCCAGTCTGGATCGGGCTTGTGCTGCAGCAGCCCCAGGAGCTCTTGTCCCCCAATTGGGAGGAGTAGCCATTTCACATGCAGAAACGGCCCTTCCCGAGCTAACTTCCTGTGCAGAAACAGCACTGGGGGGAGTTAGTTCTCCATTTTTGCTGCTCCACGTGGAGTATTCTGGGCGTATGGAGCAGCAAAAATGGGGAAATAACTGTCTCCCCCTCCCGTACTGTGTTGGCATGGGAAAAGGGTGGGGGGCGGCAAGAGCCCATTTGGACTCCCCTTCCTTTTAAAAAAGCCATTCCCCTCAGCTGCTGCATTGCTGCAGAGAGCCTGGACTCAACTAGAGAGAGAGTTAGGAAAGCTAAAGCTCAGTATAAGCTTAGGCTAGCGAGGGATGCTAAAAACAACAAAAAAGGGTTCTTTTCTTATGTTCAAAGTAAGAAAAAGAGCAAGGACAGGGTAGGCCCATTGCGGGGACAGGACAGTGATATTGTAACAGGTGATGAAGAGAGGGCAGAACTGCTCAATTCCTACTTTTCCCCAGTCTTCTCTTGTGAAGGAAACAGTGCTCAACATGGCAAAAAGAGAACAGATGATGAGGGAAGGGAATTGCAGCCTAAGATCAGCATAGGAGTAGTAGACAAACACCTAGTTTTTAAAATGAAACTAAGTCCTTGAGGCCAGAAGAACTGCATCCAAGGGAACTAAAAGAACTCACGGATGTCATTTCTGAGTCTCTGTCCAGTATTTTTGAGAATTCTTGGAGAACAGGTGAGGTGCCGGAAGATTGGAGGTGGGCAAATGTTGTCAAGAAGGGGGAAAAGGAGGATCCGGGTAACTACTGACCCATCAGCTTGGTGTCCATACCTGGGGAAGTTTTAGAACAGCTGTCTATAACAGTCCTTGAGCACTTAGAAAGGACAGCTGTGATTACTAAGAGCCAGCATGGGTTTTTCAAGAACAAGTCTTGTCAGACGAACACTTATCTTTTTTTTGAGAAAGTTACTACCTTGCTGGATCCGGGGAATGCTGTAGACATAGTTTATCTTGATTTCAGTAAGGCTTTTGATAAGGTTTCACATAATATTCTTGTTGACAAATAGGTAAAACAAGAAGGGGGACCTGTGATACTCGCGGGGGGGGAGTATCCCAATCCTCCTTTCCCCCTCAGTGCAAGCAGTGGTGGCAAGCCCCGCCACTCCTCCTCCACCCCCCCTCCCCAGTGCAAACGGCGGTGGTGAGGCCCACCGATCCTTTTCCCTCCTCCTCCCCTGCACCAGTGAGGCCCGCCACCCACCAAGCCCCCCCAAGAGCCAAAATGCTTTTACTTTTGGGGGGATTTAAATATCCCCTCAAAAGTTTTCTAATTTTTAGGATTTTTCTGCACATGAGGGGAGCCCCCCAAGTATGTAGAAAAATCTCCCTGCCCCTCGGGTGCCCCCCCACGCAGATTTAGATATCCGCACGCAGGGGGCGCCTTCACTCTTAGTATATAGATGTGGTTTGGATCCTATTACTGTTAAGTGGATCTGTAACTGGTTGACAGATCACACCCAAAGAGTGCTTGGAGAGGAGTGACAAGTGGAGTGTCTCAAAGATCTGTCCTGGGACCTATTTTGTTCAACATCTTTATTAATGATTTGGATAAAGGAATAGAGGGAATGCTTATTAAATCTGCAGATGATACTAAATTGGGAGGAGTAGCAAATACAGTAGAAGATAGAGTCAGGATACAGGGTGATCTTGACAGGCTGGAAAACTGGGCTAAAACAAATAAAATGAATTTCAATGCGGATAAATGTAAAGTTTTGCATTTAGGTAGGAAAAATCAAATGCATAATTATAGGATGGGGAAGACTTGTCTTGGCAGTAGCATATGCGAAAATGATCTAGAGGTCTTAGTAGACCATACACTGAACATGAATCAGCAGTGTGATGTGGTAGCTAAAAAGGCGAATGTGATTTTGGGCCATATCAACAGAGGTATAGTGTCTGGATCACGCGAAGTGATGGTATTGCTTTATTCTGCTCTGGTTAGACCTCACCTAGAGTACTGTGTTCAGTTTTGGGTACCACAGTTTAAGAAGCATATAGACAAGCTGGAGCATGTCCAGAGGAGGGCAACGAAGATGGTGAGGGGTCTGGAGACCAAGTCCTAGGAGGAAAGGTTGATGGAGCTCTGGGTCTGTCTAAGCCTGGAGAGGAGATGACTGAGAGGGGATACGATCACCATCTTCAAGCACTTGAAGGGCTGTCATATAAGGGGATGGGGCAGAGTTGTTTTCTGTTGCCCCAGAAGGTCGGACCAGAACCAACGGTTGAAATTAAAAGAGTTTTCGGCTAACATTAGGAAGAACTTCCTGACAGAGCAGTTCATCAGTGGAATGGGCTTCCTCGGGAGGTGGTGGGCTCTCCTTTTCCGGAGGTTTTTAAACAGAGGCTAGATGGTCATCTGACAGCAATGCTGATTCTGCGAACTTGGGCAGATCATGGGGGGGGGGGCAGGTGTGAGGCTTCTGTACTAACAGCAAAAAGATCAGACCTTTGTTGATGAAACAGAGTTCTTTATTAGTCTTAATACTGCTTGACAGGTTCTCGAATGTTTGTTAGAGATACCAGGTGACAGACAGTCAGGGTTAATATACCCTCCCAAACATTTGAACTCCCCACCTGAGACCAATCACATACAGAATAAAAACCGCGGGAGAACGGATCTAGCCGTTTGGATTCCCACAGGAAGATGAGGTGCTAAAGTTATAAAAATTCCCTTCCTGAACTCGCTGACCCAGATGTGTGAATCTTCTGCATAACAAACTGCTTTGGGTGGCAATAACAGACCTTCAAGGTTCCATCAACAAGATAAGACATTCGCAGTCCCAGGAAAAGGGAGGAGGGAATGCAAGGGAGGAAAGGCCATTTGTTTGTCAGTGAGGTGCTAAGATATGGGGTCGCCACTCTCCCGACTTCAATGGTTACATTGTATAGATCATGTAACAGCAATACATTTCAAGGTGACAGGGGAGGACCGGGGATGTAGACAGACAAGGAGAATATAGCAATTCACTTCATCAAAGCAGGCAATTTACTTCATCAAAGTAACAAAGCAAGGAAACAGAGGAGGCTTTGTCAGGGGGCCCTGACACCAGGATTGCATCAGTGCTCAGTTCTCGTGGCCCTTCCTTACACACCCAGGGGAATGCCGATCACCACTTTGGGGTCAGGAAGCAGTTTTTCTCCAGGCCAGTTTGGCTGGGAATCCTGGAGGCTTGTTGTCATCTTCTGGGCATGGAGCAGGGGTCACTGGGGTTGTGGGGGGGGGGGTATTTGTGAATTTCCTGCATTGGGCAGGGGGTTGGACTAGATGACCCTAGAGATCCCTTCCAGCTCTGTGATACTATGATTCTAACTCTTGGAAACACAAACGTATCATTCGGCCCTGAGTTTATCATGTGTTTTCTTTGGAAGCTGCCGTACTGAAAGGGAAGATGTCTGTCTGTCTGTCTGTCTCCTTCCAGGTATTCACAGTGGCAAACTGACAAACTGGCTTTCCATTTGGGGTGGTGGTGTTGTATTTTTCATATGTGCATGTGTGTGTATGAAGTCATGGCGACCTCTGGTGACTGACCCCTACTGGTGGCCTGGAGGATATTCAGAGAGGTGGCTGAATAAATCCTGCCCCCGCCTCCCACCTCTGGTATTCCAAGGTGGTCTCCCATCCAAGTACTTGCCAAAGTAGATCCTTCTTAGCTTCCAAGGTCTGACGAGATCAGGCTTGCCAGGGCTATCCAGGTCAGGGCCTGGCCTTCCATTTTAAATGTCTCTTTCACCCCTTCCACCAAGTTGAAATCTGTAATCCCAAAAATGAGGGGGGCCTGCTGTGCTGATGCCTTTCCTCTACTTATGTCCTCTTGACAAGCATTCCCGTGTTCCAGGGAGGCCGTGAGTTGCCAGAATGAGAAGCCAGAATGAGTTGCCAGAATGAGAAGCCACCAGCAGTTCCTGGGTCATTCAGGGCTATCTGAACAGGCCCTGGGCTTTTCTTCCTCCATTTGTGGTTGCAGAGTCTCGACTGTGCTCCTATCGTCGCTTGGTCTTGTTCTTGCTGTGGGAGCTGCCTTTCCAGTCCCCCGCTCACAGTGTCTGGGCCTTGGTGTTCCTGGTGGTGGAATTGGCGCTTTCCAAGGGAAGCTTCCCAGCAGCTCCCTGGAGAACAACAAGATGGGGGCCTCCCAACGTTTCCTCTCTCCCAACGCAGAACCGGCTTCTTTTTCTAGCCAGCTCAGTAGAGCTGCTGGCTGCGCCCTGGCTGACTCTGTCTTGCATGAGCCGACCCAGGTTGCAGGAGGTTTGTTGAGGCCCATCCTGTCTCTCCGGCCCAAGAAGCCAGCAGTTGGTTGTGAGGGGGGAGGCTGAGAGAGATGCCGCCTTTGTGCATCTGGCTCTGCTCCTTGGGAATCGGACTCTTGGGAATTTGGCACAGCCTCTTGGTGCTGCTGTGGGTGGCATGCAGGAAGGGTGACTCTGCTGGCTGCAAGAAGGGAGGTGGGAAAAAGAACTCTTGTGGGCTTCTGGTCACAGCTGTGGTATCCTCTTGGATTTTCTGTCTGGTGTTTGGAAGCTGCTTTGCACGTCTCTTCTGCCAGACCTAAATCTCTCTGACATTGGTTTGCACTGGGATCGTGGCAGTGAATTTGGGGCAGCCTGGTCCCAGAAGCCAGGGCAGCTGCAAGTGTTCTCTCTTGGTGGGAACTGGAGATTGGCAACTCCACACAGAGAGGGGCACACCTCAGTGGAACCTGCCCTGTCAGATGGATTAAAGTCCTGATGTCAGCCTCTAGTCATTTTCTGCAAAAAAGTTCATTTTTGTTGTTTGATGTGAAGAGTGGGTATTAAGGCTGCAACCTGGAGAACAGACTGAACCGGTGTGCTCCACCACTTGTGAAGAGCTGGGCGGTGGAAAAGACCAAGATGGATTTGGGGCCCTGGGAGAACAGCAGAATCTGGAATTTCCTTGATGTATTGATGGGGACAAAGAAGTATGACTAGACAGTTAACACTTTCTTCTTGCTGCCACCAGTTGTGAAATGAGCAAGCGAGTATGCTCAAATATTCCACCCTTTGTGGCTGTCGTCGTTACAAGTCTGCTGTCATCCCTGGACAGTTTTCAGTAGAAGCGCTTTCGTGCCGGTACCAAAGTGAATCCTGGAGGAGGCTGGAGATTTGATGTCTGTTTTTAAACTTTTGGGAGCATCGTGTGAAGGAGCTGTGAGCCAGCAGGTGATGGAACTGGCCCATTCCCACCAGCAGAGAATCTTGGAGAGAGAGGCTTGTCTTGCAAACCGTGTACAAAGCATGGGACGTGTATATCCTCTTTAGGAGTGCGCCATGAGTGCAAAGCCAACTTGAAACTGAAGTCTAGTGAAGTGTGCTTCAGTGAAGTAGGTGTGGGCAATCCTCTCAATGGAAACCTGGGGGAGGAGACAGAAAGAAACCTGGGGGGGGGGGGGGAATACTTGGCTGTCCTTGAAGGGTAGTAAGCCTCTAGAAGGAAATATAAATTCTACCTCCACCTCCAGTTTTCTGTAGTTGCACCTAGCCCTGCAAGGCCTGCAGGATCACAGTGGGTAGTGTTTTAGCTACCTTTGAGGCGCATTTACAGTCTCACCCCTTATATACTTGTACTGTGGGTGCCAGCTGGTTTTTCTGGGGTGGGGGTGGGGCAGGGGTCAGCGACTGGTTGAAAGTTGGCTTACCTGAGATTCTGATAATCACACATCAGCAACCTGTTCTTGCCTACCGGGTTGTAACCACTATGTTGGGCTGCCTCGTGTCCAGGTGGGGCTTGAAAGAAATCAGTGGAAGAGAGATGCTCATTGGCTGAAATGGGCCTTGTGAAGGGCCATGTGGCCCTTTTAAAAAATTGTACTGCAACAGACCATCCTGGCTTACCCCACTGGAACGTTCATGGGCACAAAATTGGTTTGCCTTCTCAGGTCCCAGGGATGTCAGACTGGCGGCAACCGTGGCCAGGGCTTTCTCGGTGGAAGCTCCAGTGTTCCCTCTAAGCCTCCGGCTCACACCTTTTTGTCCTAGCTCAGGAAGGGATGGCTCCAAAGCAAACTCATTGATGCAGTAGCCAAATCACTCGCTCACAGCTTTAATGCCAGTAGCTCACAAAGTTGAATTTTTGCTCACAATACTCCACAGCTTAGAGGGAGCATTGGAGCTCCATCCTGGTGGAACAAGCTCCCGATAGAGACCAGGGACCTGTGGGACCTCTGACAGTTCTGCAGGGCCTGCAAGACGGAGCTCTTCCACCAGGCATTCGACTAAGGAGCCACAGTACACACCAGAGAATGTCCCTGCGCCCTGGCTTTCCAGCCTGCAACCTGTGTCCTGCCATCGAGGTTCCTGGCCTGTGTTCGCCACATAATAAATGAGACCTGTACTGGTGGGCTATATGGACATGTTTATAAGAACTGCTCTGCTTGTTGCTTGGGTGTGTTCCAGCATTTTATGTATCTGTTTTTAGTTGACTGTTATCTTAATGTAACTTATAATTTTATTCTAGGTTTTGTTGTATTTTACTGTATTTAACTGTATTTTGAATTGCTTGTAAGCCACCCTGAGCCCACCTCAGCAGGGAGGGCGGGATATAAATCAAATCAAATCAATGCGTAGAATCCAGTCAGCAATCACCCGGGAGGTAGGAAATTTAAACACCAAATACAAAGCCTATTTTTGGCACTTAACTTAGAAATCTGGGTTAAGGTTAGACCAATTCTAGCTCCTCCTCTGTCTCCCATGTCTGTTTTTTTGGGTCAGACATGATTTAACCCTGAAACAGCAATATCTGATTTTGAAACCTGGTGAACATATGGATTGTTTCATTTAGGCGATCTCTGCAACAAACAGCAAATGCTAACTAAACAGCAATTGGAACAAAAATATCATTTTGAAATTCCGTGGATACAGTTTTTTCAAGTACAACACTTACTGTACAATCCTAATATAATTTCTCTTATGGACAGACCATTAACCCAATTTGAAGTGTACATTCATAAAAATATCTTTAATATACCAACTGTTAAACCAGAAAAAGTGGAATCAAACCTCCTCAATACAAAACTCCTGGCATAAAAATTGCAGCATACTACTAAACAACGATCAATGGCAAAAAATATGGTCAAATAGCTTATACACAACCTCTTCACTGAATGTAAAGCTCCAAAACTTTAAACTTTATGCCAGATGGTATTTAACACCTCAAAAATTTGTTTATTTAACCTCAGCACCAGTATTCAAATGTTGGAAAGACTGTGGTAACTCAGGCACTTTTTTACACAATGGGTGGTGGGAATGTCCCCTCCTAGCAACCTTTAGGTCTAAGATCCTGAGTTTCATTAAGAAGATACTGAGTGTCTCTATTCCTTCTACTCCAGAGTCTGTTCTTTTAAACTATTGGCCAGATCTCAAAATTTCCAAAAACAGTACTGAATCAGCATGAATATTTCTAATTGCAACTACAACACTTATTGCTCAGCATTGAAAATCTAAAAAGATCCCTTCCATAAGTCAATGGTTTTCAAAACTTTCAGATCTGGCGGTAATTGACAAGTTGGCAATCCAAATTTTAATTGTAGAATCACCAATGAAGAAAAATAATTTCTTAGAAAAATGGTTTCCCTTTTTTGATTATGTAACTAAGACACAAAACAAACAGGGTGCACTTCCAAAGAAATGAGCTGATTTTGTATTCTATTGATTAAAAGTTACTGTTTCTATTATGGAATAATGATGTAAAAGTGACTTGTCTGTGGAAGAATTCTCATTAGCTATTTACAAGTTGTTTGTTTGAAGTTATGTTGTTATGTATTTTACCGATTGATAAAATAAAAAAAATTAAGTTATAAAAAGAATCCAATCAGCAAGGTGCATTTCTGTGTCCCGGAATTGGTAGTGTCAGATAAATAATTGAATAGTTATTTTGAATTCCAAAGGTTTTGCCTACTTATTTATTCACAGACACCCTGCTAACCTTGTGATGGAACCAGATGTTGATGGCCAGATGTCCTTGAGCAGGTGGTGGGGGGGGGGGTAGACAGCAGCCAAATTCTTGGATGAAGTGGCTCAGTAGACCCCTTGGTTAGGATTGCCAACTCTGAGTTGGGAGATTCCTGGAAATTTGAGGGTAGAGTCTGGAGAGGGCAGGGTTTGGGGAAAGGAGGTACCTCAGCCGTGATGCCATGGAGTTTGCTCTCCAGAACTGCAGTTTTCCCCAGGGGCCCTCTTGTCTGGAGATCAGTTATAATACTGGGAAATCTCCAGCCCCCACCTGGAGGCTGGTAACCATACCCCTGGGCCTACTCTTTGTACAGCCCTGTGAGATTTCCGGTGTGATCAGGGTTTTTTATTATTTTGGGGGGGGGTGTATTTGAAACGGGTTGCAGCTGAACCATTTCAGAGGTGCTTCCAAAGAACGCGGCATTTGTTGGTTTCATCCTCGGGGCGCTGGTGTCTGCATTGTCCCTGGCCTCCAGTGGGAGAGTGGAATGGAAGCATCCTCCGAGGAGAAGTATTTCTGAGGACTGGGAGGAGTCAAGACCCCTAGGCTTGCCAGCTGGCTCAGAGGGGGTGAGGCAGGAGTCCCACAGCAGGATCTGTCCACTGCTGGAATCGGTGCAGTCACCTCTAAGGCCCCGGGTATGAAGAAGGCCGTGAGTCTGAACGCAGACCCCTCTCCTGCGTGTCCTGTCGCTGGCCTCTGCTTGGGAGGAGGGCATGGGGCTCTAAGCCATGAGAGGGCCAGGGCCCTCCCTCCTGGCAACAGGAAGGGCAGAGCCACCAAATGCCACAGGCCCTACGCGGGCCTGACCTTCCCCAACTCCAGCTGGTGCTCAGGCCCTCTGCTGACGCAGTCCTCTGGTGCTGACGTTTCTGGTCCTCTGGACAGCTTCCCGTGCTAGCCTGGCCTTGGTCCCAGCTGCTTAAGCGAGTGTCTTTGCAGGATTGGAGACAGGTGGCCCTGAGCTCTCCTTGGGCTGGCCAGCCTCTCTTCTGGGCCACCAGCCAGCCTTTGCTCACCAGGACAGCAGTGGGGCCATCCTACTCCTGGCCTGTCGCTTCCCCCCCCCCCCCCCCCCCCGGATTTGGCTTCCCAACTCTTCATTCTGCTCTCCTGGCTTGCACCTGGGGCTTCCTGTCCTGCCCAGTCCAGCGGTCCAAATGGGCTCTCTCCTTGGTCTGCAGCTTAGTAACTGCAGGGTCATAGCTAGATAAAGGAACCAGCTGTGAAGGATCAAGATGGGTGGCCGTCAGTGCTCCCTCTAAGCTGTGGGGTCTTGTGAGCAAAAATTCTATTTTGTGAGCTACTGGCAAGAAAGTTGTGGGCAAGTGATTTGGCTGCTGCATAGATTGGTTTGCTCTGGAGCCATCCTTCCTGAGCTGAGACAAATGTGTGAGCCGGGGCCTAAAAAACTGTGAGGTAGCTCACACTGACTCAGCTTAGAGGGAACACTGGTGGCCGTGTTGGTCTTCCTGTAGCAGCAGAAAAGAGCCAGGGTCCAGGAGCACCTTAAAGGCTAACACAATTTGGGGCAGGGGAGGAGCTTTCGGGATTCATGCAGGGACTCACATGCAGTGACACAAATTTTGTTAGTCCTTAAGGTGCTCCTGGACCCTGGCTCTTTTCTGCAACTGTGCAAGGTTAGACAGCCTTCGTTTTCAGCAACTGCCTTTCTGAGCCGGGCAGAAGTCCCAGCTGGGTCAGCAGCAGGACTGCTCTTGGGGTAAGGTGGGGGACTTCTGCTCTACTCTGGGTGCCTGGCTGGCTGGCTGGTGCTAAGACATGCTGAGGCAGGAGTGAGAATCCTCATCTTCTGTTTCCTCTCCTCAGCACAATAAAAGCCAAGCACCCGCCTTTCCGAGAGAAGCAGGCTGTTTCTGAGCCTCAGGCCCACCTCCATCCTTCTGTGATCTCATTCTGCCCATGCAGCAAAGCCCTTGGTGGCCTTTGCAGTTCGTATGACATGGGGAAAACTGAGCTGGAATTGCACACTTCCATAAACTAGACTCTCCGCGTCCTGTTCGAAGTTGTGGAAATGCTCAGTTCAGCATCTCTGTGGGTGTTTTTTGGGGGGTGGGGGATGTTTATCAGTATCCAGCCCTTCTAGTTTGGAGAAGAACTTGAAAGGTGCCGTGTTTGCGTTGAGCTCAGAAATCAGACTGGGGCGTGGGGGGTATTCCACTAGGCAAGAGATGGATGGAGCTTTGGAGACTTACAGAGCTGGCTATTAGTTTGGCTGCTGTTCATTTTTTAAAGTATTTTTAGCCTACCTTTCCTTTCCAAAGAGGGTCCAAAATGCAAACATGAAAGGAAAACTCTGGGTATTGCCAAGGACAATAGAAAAACTTTGAAACCAAAAAGAAACCACATCTCCAAAATCTTTCCAGGGTCCTGCTGTCCCCTGCAAGCCCTCCTGAGCAGTGCGGATCTCGCAAGCTTGCAGACAAGCAGCCAGGGGAGCCAAGCGCTTCGCTCTTCAGGGGCAGCGGAGGGGCTCCAGCAGGGGAGGGGTGCTGTTTGGGAGGGGGCTCACGCTTTCTTTCCATTCTCTCAACAGCCACAAGAAGCGGCATCTTCATGATTTCCCCTTGGTGGGTGTTGGTTTTAGCTTGGCTCAAGGAGACCGACCACCTACCTGGGCACCACACGATGAGGGCTGCCAGCTCCAGGTTGGGAAATATGTGGAGATTTGGGGGGAGTGGAGTCTGAGGAGGGCAGGGTTTGGGGAGGGGAGGGACTTCAGTCGGGTAGAATGCCAGAGAGTCCACCTTCCAAAGCGGCTGTTTTCTTCAGGTGAACTGATTTCCATTGCCTGGAAATCAGTTTTATTTAATTTATTTATTACTTTCGATTTGTTGACTGCCCTCCCTTGTAAGACAGGGCTCAGGGTGGTGTACGACAAAGAGCTCCTACATAAATATAATCAGACATTAAAATCCTAAAAATATACAATGATAAGTTATTGGTCAGATGGCGACGAAGCTGCCGTACTATGCCACCGGCTCATGGGGGTGGGGCAGGAGATGTAGGAGTGCCAGCTAGGTGGAAAACTGTTGCTGTCCTCAGCCAAACAATTGGTGGAACATCTCTGCCTTGCATGCCCCTGCGGAAGTGCAGTAAGACCCGCAGGGCATGAATATCACTAGGCTGAGAGTTCCACCAGGTTAGGGCCAGGGCCGAAAATGCCCTGGCCCTGGTCAAGGACAGCCAGATGTCTCTCGGGCCGGGGACCACCAGCCAAGTTCTTATCAGCCAAGCATAACGCCATTCAGGGGTGTACCAGGAGAGGCAATCCCGAAGATACGTGTGTCCCTGACTGTTGAAGGCCTTAAAGGTTAATACCATGACCTTGAACCTGATACAGCCACCATCTGGAGGTTGGCAACCATATATACAATCCCAAAGGAGTAGTGGATCCCTGAAAAAAGCAGGGTTATGAGCCACGCTAGAGCAGTGGAAGAGGGTTCTGTGGTCCGTTTTTGCCCTGTTTTTCTGAGAGGTTTAGTTTCTTGTCTGGAGGGCAAGAGGCAGCAGATGGGGTCTGCCGGAGGATGCCTCACACCATCCCCAGACTCCACAGAGAGGGGCATTCTTCCTTCCCCCTCCCACTGAATGCTGATCCCTCCCCCCATCAGTGGACCCTCGGGAACAGCACTGGGAGCAAAGTGGAGGCCTGCCTCTACCAATGGCTGCATGCTGTCTGCTGAGAGCCCTGGCGATGGGATGGCTGTGAAGGAAACTGGTGGACGTGGCTTTGTTAGAATTATTTTGACGGAACAGTTCAGCCAATTCCAATGCGCGAAGATGTTTAAAAACCAGGCAAATTGGATTTCAGAATTTTCTCCCCCTAGTTGTGCTGCCAGCCCCAAAGCTCCCCCCCCCCCCCCCGGACTCAATTTCCAGTTATGAATGGCGGTGCAGTGTGATGACTTGTTGCAGAAAGCTGTTTTTTTCCACCCGGGGGTGGGGGAGTTCTGTCCTGTCGGCGGGGCTGTTTTCCTGAGCCGTGCCAGGCAGGCCTCCGTAGTAGGGCAACGTGTGAAAATCCACCCCTGCCCCAAGATGTCTGCCTCTCCCCGCTGCCAACTCCTCTTATGCAAGGGATGACTTGGCGAGCTTTCTGGAGCAAGCTGTATGTGAAGGCCACTGGCGGGTGAACAAAACAGGCTAATGTACAAGGCACAAAAGCGCTATTCACTCTCACGCGTCGCAGAGAACCGTTTATACCAGATTTGCAGCCCCTCCCCATTTCCCACCTCCCCTGCAGGCTGAAGTCTTCTCTCCTCCCCTGCCGGCTCTGTTGATATCACTGGCGTTCCTCAGAGGCATTGCCTTGGCGATTCCAGGCAGTCTCTTGTCCGTGGGGGGTGGGGGTGGGGGTGGGGAGGGGTGGCTTGTCTCAAACAAGGAGCTGTTTCTGAGGTCTCCCCCCCTCCCCATGTTTCACACACAGAACAGCTGGGGGGGGGGCTTTTAGTGATTCCCTTTGTGGACAGTGGAAGAATCGCCTCTGCCAGTGGTGGAAGGCTGGCCTGTTTCCCAGCCGGGCATCCCAGCATGATGGCGTCTTCTCCCAGCAGATACCAGTGGGGGAAACCCTGCATGTAGAATGAGGCTGGGAATAAGTGGGTTTGCATGTATTTGTTGCATTTTTATCCATTCAAGGTGATTTGCAATAAAATAATGTGTGGAATCTTAAAATGGTGCCAATAAAACTAACGCCTTGGCAATCTGTGATGTTTGTTCCTTGTGGTGTTTGTCCCTTGGCAATCTGTGCTGTTTGTTCCTGTGTATTCAGAAGAGCTGGGCATCAGGTTCTCTCTCGCTGACTACACCAGCTGCTGGCTGTGGCATCCCCTTGGGACTGCTTTGTGCCTGAGATGGAGGAAAGAGCAGAGCTGTCCCTTGCTCTGGATTTTCACATGTTCCTGCTGTATAAACTATGGGCATTTTCACCATCCCTGATTAGTCTGTAATTGCCATTATTTGTTAGGGTTGCCAGCTCCAGGTTGGGAAATACCTAGAGATTTTGGGGGTGGAGCCTGAGGAGGATGAGCTTTGGGGAGGGGAGGGACTTCAGTGGGGTATACTTCAGTTGGGTATATTAGTTTATGACCATTAACCCCCCCCCCCCAATAAAATGTGGTCCTTTCGCCATCCCTGCTGCCCTGTGTCAAAGTGCTGCTGAGGTTTCTCAGGGCTCCTCTCCCTTAAATTTCCCTTCCTTTCTTCTCCCTCCATCTTAACTAATTATTTTCTGGCTCAATCAGTTGTAAATTATCAATTCTTAAAGGGGGAAACTATTTTTTTAAACTTTGTAGACAACCAAAGCTACTGCTCATCTTGTTTAAAAAAGTGTAAACAAAGAAATGTTTAAGCAGTGAACTTGACTGGCTGTAAAGAGAAAAGCAGTATCTAGCTGTCCTGCCCTCCCTCCCAAAGGGTTAGGAATGCATAATCAACCATTGATTCCTGACTGAGACCAGGAAGTGATTTTTCAGACTGAAAACAACAAAAGGTCTTGTAGGGAGAAAGGGGGCATTTGTTGTGTCTGTACCGCAGGATGTTTCCCATGGGGATACAGAACTGCATCAAGTGCCGTGTGGAGTCCCCATTTCAGTTCTGCTTTCTACCAAATGGGGGAAGGGGAACCTTTAGCTGCCCAAAATGGTCATGTGAAAGCCACCTTTACGTGGCTCTCTGATCTTCAACCGCCCCCCCCCCCCAATTCAGCACGATGGGCAGAAGCTTTGGCCCCTGCAGAACAGCCCCCACCAAGCTTGAGGGTGTTTAGAGGGCTTCACAGGATCTGGGATGCAGCTGCCCTGAGAGGGTGTCCAGCATCAATATCTCCCCGTATTACCAAGGTGTGTGTGGGGGCGGGGGTGGCTTTCATGAGACTGCCCAGCAAACTGGAGAGGTTGAGGGAAGATTTGGATGGGCTGCTTCTAGGCTTGCAATATAGCAGCTTTCTGTATGTGAGGCTTCTGCTCAAAGTAGTCAAGGATCAGATCTTTGTTGATGAAACACAGTTCTTTATTTCCAATCTCTACATTGGTACAGGTCCTCGGATTATTGTCAGAGATAACGCATACAATAGAAGCAGGTCTAATATACTCTCCAGTACAATTTGAATTGCCCATAGGTAACCAATCACCAAGGGGGGAAAACCGCGGGCAAAAGGTTCTCCGGCCGTTTGCTTCCCACAGGAAAGAAAGCTAGGTGTGAAGCTGTAAATTTCCCTTCCCAAACCAGACCCCTCAGATGTAACCATATTCACATAACAAATGCTTTCCTCAAGGCTTTCGCACGTTGATAAGAAATGGTCCCTGTCCTCCCCTGTCTTCCCAGCCGGGATGAATGGAATGCGGAGGCGAGAGTGTGAGAGGCCCATTGTTCCCATGCTTTGAAGTTGTCACTCTCCCGGGCAAACAGATACATAAACCAGGCCTGGTCAAAGCCATAAACCTGGGGTCACATAGTATACATTCACAATGGTCAAGCAAATAGCAATAGGCATGGCTACATAGTGGGTATAGGAACAACTAACAGCAATAGGCATGATTATAATTATAAAATGAGTACAGGAGCAGGTTATAATATATAGCAAGAGATCCCAAAAATCCTTGTCTGAATCTGCAGATTCTGACACTGTAGCACTCAAATCTTGTGGGGATGGGGCCCCCCCCAGCCCTTTGAGGAGGTGTCTAGCTAGTGTTTGGTTCTTCTAAAGCTAGCAGTTGCGTGCCCACACAGAGAGCCTACTGATCAGTAAGGCAAAAATCTCTCCCCCCCACAAATCTCCCCCCCCCCCCCAAGTAGTCTGTAAAGGCCCTGAATCTGAAGCCCCTGAGATGAGCATTTCTTTTCCAAGCTCCAGCCATTTGCAGCAGGCAGGTCTGAGGAATTTGCTTGTTGCCATGGTGAAAAGTGAATGATGAGCAGGTGACGCGTGGAAGGTCAAAAGCTGGCCTGATCCCCTTGTTCCGCCTGTGAGAGTTCCTGTGTCCCCCACTCCACCCCTTTCAAACAAAGCATTCTTGTTGCTTTTCTCAGACCTGCCCATGAAATGCTTCCTTGCCAGATGCATTTGAGCCAGGAGAGCAAAATGGGGACCTTTCACAGCCTGGCTTTCAGAAAGCAACTGAAGAGTGCGGAGGTCAGTGGGCAATTTCTGCCAGAAGCAGGAACCATGTTTGATAGGTAACGATTTTGGGTGCGGCTGGGGCACTTAAGGGGCTTGATTTTCCCCTGGCAGGGTTGAGTGGAGCATGTAAGAGACAGGGGGACAGGCAGGCAGCAAACTTCTCTTTCCCTCGGTGGCCAGGAGAGTGGATCAAATGACCTTGGGTGGCGCTCAAGGTCAGCCTGGCAGTGAGTTGCCCATCCCTTTGGGGGAGTCGTGGTGGCAGAGAAGTGGGGGGGGGGGGGGGAAGGTGCCAGCGCTTGGTTGGGCTTCTTGGCCTTTGAAGCAGACCTGGCCAGCATGCCCCAGAGTGTGTCCAGACTGCTTTCTGTTTGCCATGATTTGATACCTGTTTGCTGTCAGGCCCAAATTCATGTCTGAATGCAGTCAGGATGCAAAAGAGATCAGCAGCTGAGAGTTGTAAAGTGCTGCTAGAGAGAGGTCCACGTTTTCTCTTCCCCAGCCCCCCTCCCCCCCCGATATTGAGGCTGTGGGATTTCTTTTAGGCAAGTGTCAAAAATTCATTTGTCTTAATGAAGCCTTCTTTTCCCATTAGGATTTCTCTCCATCTAAGACTAAAAAGGAGGAGTATAAAATATTCCAACCCAGCACCTGCCTGGGAATGGGAAAACAAATGTTTTGCTTAGTCCTTTGAGGGCTGATTTGTATTTTAGACAGTTCTGTACAAAAAGAGCCAGTTTAATATCTACATCTGGTGGTGCTGTGTGATGAACAAGGAAACGCTCCCTCCCCATTCTTTTTCGATTGCTGGTTGCTGTTTTATTGCCGAGAAGCACAGCTCTTTACATGCGCATGCCATCCCGTTGAATGCACCTTGTGTGATGCTGCCCACAGGTCTCTTTTGCGCACGGCCGCCTTGCTGCGGTTCGTAATGTGTGATGGGCACAGGATCCCGCAAAGCTGCCTGGCACTGAATCAGTCCGTTGGCCTGTCGAGATCAGTGGGGCTCTGCAAGGTCGGGGGCACCTTTCTCATCACCTGCTGCTACCAGATCCTTTTAAAATGGGACATCCTGGGGGTTGAACCTGCCTGGGACCATCTGCATACCAAGCAGGTGCTTGACCCCTGAACCACGCCGCTCCCAAGGTCCTGGGGCTGATGGGAATGGTGGGTTGAAGGCAGTGTAGAGTATGTGCGACAGACCCTGCTCTTTGTACTTGGCACAGCTGACCTCCCGCCTTGCAGCCTGCTTTAGTGCTTGCTGCATACCCCATTCATCCCAGACAGGGATCTGGCTATGACAAGAGAGTTGGATGTTCGGGCTGGAAAGGCCGTGTGGCCCTCCAAGAGACAGAGGAGTGGTCATTACAAATGGCTTGTGCCTCTGTACATGCGTGTGGTGTTCAATGGAATGGCTGGCAGGCCAAAGCCCTGTTCCTGGCATGTGTTGGTTATGTCCTGTGGGGTTTCCTAGAGAATGGGTTAAAGAGACAGTAAAGACTGGATGAACAGAATGCATCAGTTATTAACACCCAGTCCCTCGGAACTGCTGGGCCAAAAGTCCGGATAACAAATCATGTTCCTATTTTTTGTTGGCCCTGGAGTTTGCATTCTCTCATGACTTCAGGACCCTTTGAGCCAGGTTTGGTGGCGGTCAAACTGAGAATGTCATTTCGTGTGGCGGGCAAACCGGGTGCAGATAACCATTTTGACGGCCAGCAGAAACAGCTTCCTTGTGAGCACTGCGGTGGTGCCCAAGCCATCCATGGGTTCTTGCTGGCTTCATGCTTGCTGAGCCCGCTTGCGGGGAGGGCGGGATATAAATCCCAAAATAAAATAAATAAAAATAAAGAATGGAGGAGCGTCCTTGGTGGAGTGGGGAGATATCTGTCCACTCTTGATTGATGTCAGGTCTGCTTTCCACCACCTGGCGAAGCAATGACATTGATCCTAGGCTGGATCCTAGGCAGTTTTAGGTCCAAAGGGAGTCTCGGTCCAAAGGGAAGGAACTCTGCTTGAGGTTTGGGGCATCGCTGGGAAGGGGGAGGCAGCTTTTCTGTGGTGTACTTGAACTCTTGTGGTTGTCTCTCTGAACAGCCTCCTTGGGGCGCATCCACCCTCTGAATGGGAACACCTGGCTCGGAGTGCCCACCTGAGTCCCTCCCAAGTGATGCCTGTCTTTCGTTCAGTCCCCATTTCTATTTTAAGGCCAAGGCGACTGTCATCTTTATTGAACAAGACTCTGTGTAAACTCCAGCTGCTGAGTACAGTAGCAGCAGACGGGAATATTTCCCTGTGGCCATATTTGATTTCCACAGATAAGAGTTTCTGTGTCTCTGCCTTGCCAAAACGATTGCTCACCCTGCTGTTACAACAGAAAAAATGACATTCCTGTGAAGTTAAGGTAGCTGGTGCATCACAAGTCGCGGAAGAGAGGGAAAGTTTGGCTGAAGCAAAGTGCACGATGGTCCTTTGAGCTTGGAAACAGAGTGGGCTTGGCCGCAAGGAGCGCTGGGCTGGAAGACCGCTGAGGAAGTCCAGGGTTGCTGCACAGTCAGGTGATGGCTAGCCACTTCTGCTCACCTCTGGCCTTGAAAACCTCACAGGGTCGCCATCACGTGGTAGTGAGGTGATGGCATTTAATTATTAATTAGCAGCTGTGTTAGCTTCTGGGCCGTCACCACGAGTGTTCTTCCACATGTGGTCAGGCACTGGGGAGGGAAGGGAGTGGATTTATATCCCGCCCTTCACTACCCAAAGGAGTCTTAGAGCGACTTACAATATCCTTCCCCATCCCCTCCCCACAACAGACACCCTGTGAGGTAGGTGGGGCTGAGAGAGCTCTTGCGAGAGCAGCTCTGAGAGAACTTGTGACTGACCCAAGGTTATACCAGCAGCTGCATGTGGAGGAGGAGGGGGGACTCAAACCTCCCAGATTACAGTCCGCACACTTAAGCACTACACCAAACTGGCCCCTTCCACTGAGCCTCAATGGATGGGCAAAGGCTGGTGAAATCCAGAGACTCGCTTCCTAGAAAGCAATGGAGGGCAGTTGTTTGAGGAATGCACCCTTGGCTCTTCTGCTGGCTCCGTGGAACTTGCGGTGTGGCACTTCAGAGTCTGGCCTGAATACCTGTGCAGCAAGCTCCGGAGTAACACCCTTACTTGTGGCTTCAGTTTTCTAAAGGAAGAGCCTATTTAATTGGATCATAGAATCAAAAAGTTGGAAGAGGAGTAGAGACCTCCCCCCACAGTCCAACCCCCTGCGCCATGCAGAAGGACCTAAAGCAGCCCTGACAAATAGTCATCCAGTCGTCACTGAAACACCTCCAAGGCAGGAGAGCCCACAACATCTCCGGCAGCCAATTCCACTGCTGGACTGCCCTTGTCAGAAGTTTTTTTCTGAATAACCTGCTGATATCTCCCCACCAATAATTCAACCCCATCCTTAGGAATCCTGTCCTGCACTACCAACTGAAATAGCACCCTGCCCTCCTCGCAATGACCACAGAATCCATGGAACTTGGCTCAGGGACTGAGACGTGCAAATGGCAAGAAAATGGTGGAGAAGTGAAAGGTTCCCTCCACTGCGCTGGCAGGAAGATCTGACAAATAATGCCATCAAAACTCAGAACTTGCTCCCCAGAATCCAGGAATTAGATGCAGGATTTCAGCCAAACCTTGATACTGTGGCTAGCAACAGAGGAGAAAAGAAAACCCTGCAGGCTGAGATTAACCCTTGTGTGGCTGAGCAGAGTGTGTGCAGAGTCTGCAGTAAAAACCCAGACCAACTGAGATGAGAAGGAGAGCGTATTCAAGACATGTCTACCTCATGCTTCCCTTAGTCACTAAGCACCTGCTTTTAACCACCATTTTTCCTACTGTACCCTGGGAGGTTGTTTTGCCGGCGTTCAAAAAAAACCCCACCACAACAAACTCAACCCTGGTAACTGCTGTGGCATTGTAGAGCAACAACAGAGTAATCTCTTACTGTAACCTACTCATTCCTCCAAATTCCCAGATTTCTTTTTCAGAAAAGAAGCACTGTAGCAATTACTGTTTTTCTGTAAACCTTCCCGGAGTCCTCTGACAGCCCAGCGGGAGACGTGGCAGCTGATGGAGGGAGGCCTGCACACAGCTCCCCTGCTGAGGACGATGTGCCTTCGCCAGCGTGGCTGCCTCTTCATCAGTGGCGGCAATGAGAAGGAAGCAGAGAATGCTCTCCGCGTGGAGGCAGCCCAGAATGCCATTTGGACCTGAAACACATGCAGTACTGAAGGAACTTGAGGACCTGTGCCTCCTGAAGAAGGTAGACTCTGTGGGCAACTAACAGCAGTTTCCATCGTCTTTGGAAAGCCCGTATGTGCTGTCATTGGCTCTCCAAAATAAACCAAAAACCACACCATGCAAAATTTCAATCAAATATAAATACCTAAAAATGTATATTATTGTAGAATATTAACTTGGCAACATTGTAACGTGGTCAAAAATATTTGAATCTTTCACATTAAACCAATCAAAATGCATTCATAGTAATTTTTCAAGATAGTTCATTACTGTTCCACCATGCATAACAACCATGTGTAACAAAGCATTAAATACCACATCCATCAAAATCAACTCGAAAATAATTACAGGTATTCAAATTTATAAGCTTGTTCCTTGGAAAATGTCCCCGTCATAATCCTACAGATACCCGGATGAAATCCGTTTGAAGATTCACTCCTCTTAGGTTTGTCTTTGAGTTGTCCAGTATCTTTATATAGCTCAATATGCGTCAGTATATCATATTTATAATGGAACACAGACCTCCAAGTTTTGAACAAAATCCTTCATAAAAGGGATAAGAGGAGCAATTTCTGAGAAAGAATTCTTGAAACAGATTTCATCCAGGTATCCGTAGGATTGCAACTAGAACATTTTCCAAGGAACAAGTTTATGAATTTGAATACTTGGACATTATTTTCGAGTTGATTTTGATGGATATAGTATTTAATGCTTTGTTACATGTAGTTGTACATGGTGGAATAGTAATGAACTGTCTTGAAAAATTACTATGAATGCATTTGGATGAGTTTAATGTGAGAGATTCAAATATTTGTGACCATGTTACATTGTTGGCTAATTAATATTCTACAATAATATACATCTTAAGATATCTATGTTTGACTGAAATTTTGCACGGTGTGATTTTTGGTTTGTTTTGCTGCTGCATGTGACTGTGCTCCCTTCAGGTGCTGCTCATTGGCTCTCCAGCATCTATGTGCTGGATTGTTGATTGATACAGGTGATTTTGTTTTGTTTTTATTCCCCAGTAAACCTTTGCAAGGGATTTGGAAAGGTCTGGATCCTTGTGAGTGCTGCTTGTTGTTTCAGATGTTTCTAAATATGACTATTTCTTTTCATTGGGACTTATCAGTTGCAGAACAAGTAGGGAGCAGCTTCTGGGGGAGGCCGTGAGCTCTCCCAGGCAGCTGAGAACCTGTGTGGTGTGAGGATAGAAGGGCAGATGAGGAGGACCTTGGGTGAGCTGGGTTAGAACCCTCCCTTCTACTTGGGAAGCTCGCTGGGTGACCTTGGGCCCATCACAGACTCTCCGCCTGGCCAGCCTCGCAGGATCAAATGGAGGAGAGGGGAATGATGGTCTAAGCTGTGTGTGTGTGTGTGTGGGGGAAGCAGGATGCAAAGACAGGAATTCATTGTAAATGCAGAATGCAAATACAGTCCAGCGGGAGCTGGTACAATGGCGAGGCTGAGCGTCTAGCCGCTTTTCCGCCCCTGCCAGTTGAACCTGGTGAACGATCTCTGTCCTTTTCCTTGAGTATGAAATGCTGCTAAGCCTGGTTGTGGTTCTCAGCAGAGAAATTGGCCTCCCCCCCCCCCAGCGCTGCTACCTTTTCAAGCCCTCCCTTTAATCGGAGTGATTGATTTTTATAGTTCTTGTGGCGCTTCTTTTCCGGTGGCTCCCTCCATGCTGCTCCAGCTGCAGCGGAGCTCGGAATTGCTTTGTGCAGCAAACTCGACTTTGTTGCAAAGAGAAGCACCCCCCCCCCCCCCGTTGTTGTCATTCATGGAGTTGTTCAAGTTGGGAATTTAAAATGAGGAGAAAACCCAAGACAAGCCATTCAGAACAAATCAATAGACAAATATATCAGCATAATTGGAACTGTGAGAAAGGAGCTATGAAGCGTCAGGAGCGGGAGATGCAGCTGCATTGGTTGAGCACGTGCTGCTGCTGCCGCCACTGGTCCTGGAGGCCGCACAGCTATGTTCACTCCTGCAATTTCCATATGAGGTCCTGCTGGAGCCATTCCTGTGGTGAGGGATGCTGCTGCCGCTCTGGAGGGAGGTGGAGCTGGAGTGAGAACAGAACTCTAGCGTAAGCAGCTCTTCAGCCCAATCAAGGCCCAGAAGGGGGCCCTTCAGCAGCTCTTTTGGTGGCACGGATGTTGCTGAGGTTTCTCATGAGCTACATGTGGCAGAACACTTTCACAAGGCACCAGAGAACTTCAGGAGCTTGATGAGCGAGGCCTCCAGTTTGGCTGCAGATATCCCACCTGTGTCTTTGAACAGCTTTCAACGTGCCAGCTGTAATGTAATGTCAGCAGTGGCACATGACTGACATGCTTTCGTTGTAGATTCAGGCAGGTGCATGCACACGAAAGCATATACCCCGCATTAAGCTTGTTGGTCTTAAAGGTGGCCCCAGACTTTGTTCTAATGCTTTCATTCTGATCGACTGCAGATAAAAAATGTGCTATGAGATTGTTCTGTTTCCCCCCCCCAGTCTTCTTAAATCTGTGATGTTGTGTAATGGCTTATACGTACATACACGTGGAGCATGGATATGGGCCTCAAAATCTGAGATTGTGATAGAAGCTGTTTTGGGCTATGCTAGGACCAGATATGGAACAAAGAGCTGCAACGGAGGTTGGCGCATGGGGGCCATGTGCTGCTGGTTTCGCAGGAGGCAGAAGATCCTGGCCATTCTGTTGCAGGCTGAGTTCCTTTTAATCTAGCCATGATGACGGACTCTGGCGGTCGGGTCTGAGGCACCCTGGTCCCAGCAGCATCCTGGAGATCCAAATGACTGGAGCGGCCGGAAGTCCTTTATGACCCCAGGGACCAGTGCTCCCTCTCAGCTGAGTGAGTGTGAGCTAGCTCCCAGTTTTTTAGCCTCCGGCTCACACGTTTTTGTCTTAGCTCAGGGAAGATGGCTCCAGATCAAACTAATGTATGCAGGAGCCAAGCCGCTCCCTCACGACTTTAAGGCCAGGAGCAGCTCACAAGGTAGGATTTTTGCTCACAACATTGCCAGAGACCCCACCTGTGATGGTAGCCTGGTGTTGCTTGAGCTTCCCTTGGATTGGGCTCCAGTGCAGTGGCTCTGCTGCTGGAGGAGACGTTTCCAAGCAGGAGCATCTCATTGGGTTGTGCTCTAGAAACTGGACAGCAAAGACTGGGGCAAAGAATGATGGTCGCCCTGTCCCTGTTTATTCCCCAGCAGCAGGGCTGGTCCTTGGCAAGGAGGAAGAACGCCACTCTTCTGATCAAACCTTCTCAGTCCCTTCAGACGAGCTGCTACAGGAAGGAAAGCAAAGCTGTTGGTTGCAGGAGGAGAACCCCCCCCCCAAAAAAAGATGTGTGTTGCTGAAGCGTCGGTGGTTGTTGGGCGGTAGATTCAAGCTATCCACCATCTGTTGCATTTTCCAGTTGGCTGATGGTGGAGGAGATGGATTCTGTCCTCACCTTTCTGCTCATCCTGCCTTTAGAATCCCCCCGGGAGAAGATCATGGTAGAGTGAGCTGGGAAATGTCAGCACAGGACAAATCTAGGCTGAAGCCACTCTCTCGTTTGTTTGTTGAATGCCATGGGATTTTTCCAGCGGCCGGGCACGGCTAAGAGCAGACCTCCTAGAAAAGCAGGAGAAAGGCATAGAAGCAAGCAATTTTTAAAGCACTTTCATTTGGGGGAAGAAAGCTGGATCTACGCTGCAAACTCCAGAACTGGGCCTTGAGGGTATGAATTGTAAGGCGAAAAGGGTGACTCTGCAGTGCTTCACTGATATGGCTTGCTAATTAAGTTGTGTGAAATGAGTAGGCGTAGCTATTAAAAGGTACTGCTTTGAGAAGCAGGTAAAAATGTGGGTGGTTGTGCTGATTTCTTGAGTGTCTTTTGGAGTGTCCTTTGGGGAGTTTGCCCTTCATGGGTGCTTCACTGCCATTCTGCAGATCCCAGAGGTGGTGTTTCCCAAGGCAGTGCGGATTCTCAGCCTTCCCTTTGCTAGCTAACAAAATGGGTGAGCACTTTGGTTGCTGGAAGAACCTGAAGATCTGCAATTAAACCATTAAGTGAAAACCTCTTGGCCGTGTGCTCCAGAACCCTCTGCCTGGTTGCGCTGCTGCTGCTAAAGAGCAGGCTTCGGGTTACCCGGCAGTGCTGGAAATCAGCAATGTCTGCCGTTTCAGTTGTCCCCCACGAAGCACACAACGGGGGGATGCAACCTCAGCGGAATGCTGTTGTGACATTTCCAGAGGGTTTGGATTGTATTACAGTGGATGGCTGGGTGGTTGGGCAGGAACCCTTCCCAGGGGACCAGAGGGCGAGGAGCCTCCTGCCCTTCTGATTCCATCAAGGCAAACCACGCTCTTTTTTCATGTGGACCTGGGAGGACAATCCTGTCCCCCTTTTACTTCCACATGAGGCTCTTCTCCTTTCCCACTGTCCTGGTGGGTGCTTCTTGTGCCCCCCCATCCCAGGACACTGTTTTCCCCACTTTGTCCATGCCAGCTATGTATTTGCTGCCTGCTCCCCGTTGCATGCTTTTTGCTCCCCCCCTCATCATCTTGAGGTCTGTGGGTCCCAGGTTGTGAAGGGCTTGAAAGGTAAATACAAGCGCCTTAAATTTGGTTTGGACATAACTGGGTAACTGCTGAAAATGTCTCAGCATTGACATATGGAATGGGACTAATTTGCTCTAGCTACAAGTCAAATGCCTGCATTTTTTACCATTTGACGTTTCCAGGTTAAGAACATACATAATAACATAAGAGAAGCCAATGTTGGATCAGGCCAATGGCCCATCCAGTCCAACACTCTGTCACACAGTGGCCAAAAGTACCATGTGCCATCAGGAGGTCCAGCAGTGGGGCCAGGACACTAAAAGCCCTCTCACTGTTGTCCCCTCCAGCACCAAGAATACAGAGCATCACTTGCCCCAGACTGAGAGTTCCTATCTATACCTCGTGGCTAATAGCCACTGATGGACCTCTGCTCCATATGTTTATCTAATTCCCTCTTGAAGCCGTCCATTCTTGTAGCCACCACCACCTCCTGTGGTGGCAGTGAACTCCATGTGTTAATCACTCTTTGGGTGAAGAAGGACTTCCTTTTATCTGTTCTAACCCGACTGTCGAGCAATTTCACGAGCCACCAGAGTTCTTGTATTGTGAGAAAGGGAGAAAAGCACTTCTTTCTCTACCTGCTTTATCCCTCGATCACGTCACCCCTCAGTCATTGTTTTTCCAAGCTAAAGATCCCCAAACGCTTCAACCTTTCTTCATAGGGTTGGAACCTTTCTTCAAAGTGTTCCAACCCTTTTATCATTCTAGTTACCCTTTTCTGCACTTTTTCCAATACTAGAATATCTTTTTTGAGGTGTGGCAATCAGAACTGCATACAGTATTCCAAATGAGGTTGCACCATCAATTTATATGGGGGCATTATGATAACTGGCTGATCTGTTTTCAGTTCGCTTCCTAATAATCCCCATCATAGACTGGTTTCCCACAGATGTCTGCAAGAAGAGATAGTCCCCGGAGTCACCAGCAGTTTCTGTCTCCAAATGAGGTCTAAAGCCACCCCAAAAAGTCCAGGAGGAGTCAGCAGGTACAAGATAAGACCTCCCTGCCACAGTTGATACAGTGAGTGAACTTGAGGCCCCTTGCACGTCGACGATTCTGGGTTTGGACTCCTTCGGCCCGCTCAGCCTTGACGAAGTTGACAGGTTGCTTGTGACTGTACGCCCAACCACATGCATCCTTGATCTGTGCCCTTCCTGTCTTATTAAAGCGGGCCACGAGGGGTTTCAAGGTGCACTGAGGGAGATTATCAATCTGTCCCTCCTGGAGGGGCAGTTCCCAAGTGCACTCAAGGAAGCGATGGTCCGTCCCCTCTTGAAAAAACCATCTCTGGATCCGGCCGAACTGGCCAACTACCGGCCAGTATCCAATTTGCCTTATTTGGGCAAATTAATAGAGAGGGCGGCGGCGACACAGTTGCAGAGCTTCTTGGATGATGCTTTGGTGTTAGATCCCTTCCAGTCAGGCTTTCGCCCGGGGTTTGGGACCAAGACAACTCTGGTGGCTCTAACTGACGACCTCCGGAGACATCTGGATCGGGGCAGCACGGCAGTATTGCTGCTTCTTGACCTGTCGGCAGCGTTCGACACAATCGACCACCGGCTGCTGACCCGCCGCCTCGCCGACATGGGGCTACAGGGGTTTGCTTTACAGTGGCTTGCTTCCTTTCTCCAAGGTCAGGGACAAAGGGTGGTGCTAGTCCTGGAGGCGCCTGCTGGAATGTGGAGTGCCTCAGGGGGCTGTTCTGTCCCCGATGCTCTTTAACATATATATGCGCCCCCTTGCCCAGATTGTCAGGAGGGCGGGACTGGGTTGTCATCAGTACGCTGATGACACCCAGCTCTAGCTGATGTTGAGCAGCCAGTCTGGCTCTGGACCGGATGATCTAGACCGAGCATTTCATGCTGTGGCTGGATGGCTCAGGCTGAGTAGGCTGAAGCTGAACCCGGTGAAGACGGAGGTCCTGTGCCTGGGCAAGGGCGGACCATGGTTAGGGCTCCCACTCCTGGCCTTCGATGGGGTGCCATTGGTGCCTGCGCCGGTGGTTAGGAGTTTGGGAGTGCTCCTGGACCCCTCCTTGACTATGGAGGCCCAGGTAGCAGCCACTGCCAAGTCGGTCTTTTACCACCTGAGGCTGGCACGGCAGTTGGTCCCCTTCCTGGATCGTGCTGACCTGGCCACAGTGATGCACGCAACGGTCACCTTGAGATTAGACTATTGTAACGCTCTCTACAAGGGGCTGCCCTTGTCGCAAATCCGGAGGCTGCAGCTGGTGCAGAATGCCACAGTGAGGTTGTTGATGTGTCTCCCTAGACGGGAGCACATCCAACCGGCACTTGCGGAAATGCACTGGCTCCCTATAGTGTACTGAATTCGCTTCAAGGTGCTGGTGCTTGCCTTTAAAGCCCTAAATGGCCTGGGTCCGACCTACCTGAGGGACCGCCTTTCCCCATATATACCCCAGAGGGCACTACGGTCTGGGGCCCAACACCGTCTAGTTATACCAGGCCCCAGAGAAGCCAGGCTCGCTGCCACTGGGGGGGGGAGCCTTTTCAGTGGCGGCTCCTTCCTGGTGGAATGAGCTCCCGGAGGAGATCAGGGCCCTGCGGGATTTGATGCAATTCTGCAGGGCCTGCAAGATGGAGCTCTTCCACCAGGCTTATGAACAGGGGCCGCCGCCCCTCTTCCCCCCCCCCCCCCGTCATGACCACCAACGTGCGGCCAGAAATTACCATCTGGCTCCAGTGCCAGTGGCACTGGGGCCTGAAAACGTTGGGGGTACATGGTACGCCATCTATTATACTGAGCATTTTATTTAAATTTAAATTATTATTGCAAATTATGAATGCTTTAAGGTTTTAAATTGTTTTAACTATTGATGTATTTATGAATCTTGGCTTGCCAAGTCTGTAAGCCGCTCTGGGCCTACAACAGCGGGGAGAGCGGCCTAGAAATCGAAGTAAATAAAAAAATAAGATGTTCTATGTTGCCTGTTGAAGGTTGTGGGCTGGTTGTTCCAGTACAGACAGCTATGTAACCTTGGATGGGACTGGATTCTATTCCTGGATGCTTGCCTGATGGGAAGCAAAGTGACATGTTTGCGCATGTTGTTTCAGCAGCACAGCAACTTGGTGAGCTGACCGCCAAGGCCCTTCAATGAGAGCTGCGGGCTGGGACCCGTTCTGGCACGGCCCCCAACTCTCCCTGTCACTGATGGCGGTGAATTGCCGTATTGTCATGTCCAGCTAGTGATGAGTTTGTATGGCTATTCTCCCCTTCCGCCTCCTCCTCCTTCAAAGAGGCATGAAGCAGAGGAATTTTCGTGATGGCTTTATTTAAAGAGAGCCTGTGTCACCCTGGATGGGGAAGAAATGGAGTTTACGAACTGCAAAATGGCATCCGAGGAGGGAGAACTAAATCCTTCTGTGCTGTGGACCTGGTCCAGATTGGGCCCTCCTTCAGTGGCTGTTTATCAATAATGATACCCTAGAAATCTGATCATGGACCATCCATGGCTGGCCTAGTTTGTCTCCTTGAGCCCCTGGGATTTCCTCTGGAAGGGCAAGGTTTCCTGGAGACCTTCTAAGACCACCAGTGCCACATTTTGTGGCAGGCATGTAAATATATTTTAAAAATATTTTTACTTATTTGTTATGCTTATTTGTTCCAGGATGCTCTGCCTTGTAAGTGAATGTGGAGCAGTGAAGGTCTGGCTGGTGGGCTTGTGTGTGGCCAGGCCAAGGAGGGAGATTTGAGGCAAGGGAGAGATTTTTGGGGGGTGTCTCTGGACCGGCCTGTGCTCAAGAGGACTCTTCCACCTCATGGGGCTGCTGCTCCTCTTAGTGGCCATATGAAGGTCCAGGAGGCTGGATGCGCATGCACAAGGAGCAGTAGAACAGCACAGAAAGGTAGCGCCTCCGTAGGGTCTTGCAGCCAACCAGAACGGTTGTAGTTTGGACTTGCCGGAGGGTCCCAATCCCTACTGTAGAAAAGTGCCTAGGAATGATCAGTGTTGGCTGGCTGATCCCAGGTAGCTGAGTTGACACTCCATGACCAGGAAGATGTCTCTCTATTTAGATGCTCGGTGAGAGCTCGCGGATGCTTCAGTGCTTCAGTCGGTTACCTGGGCGGGGGGGGGGGGGGCTTTCCTGCTTGCCGGAGGGAAACCAAAACCAGCAGTTTCCATTGAGGGCTCATGCTCTAGTTGTAAAACCTTTTCGAGGGGATGGGGGTGGGAGCGGGTGGCTTCTCTAGGGCTGCTTCCGCATAGAGGTTTTTCTGTGCTTCATCTTCCAAGGAGAAGCGCTTGTTTGGAAGCCTCCACATAATGTTGGGCTCTAATTGTGTCCTGGTCCTCCTTCCCCCGTCCTTTGTTCACTCTCTCCCAATTTTCCTTTTCTCCTCTCTTGTCCAAGTG
The DNA here is from genome assembly GCA_029233225.1 of Lepidodactylus listeri. Classification (NCBI taxonomy): domain Eukaryota; kingdom Metazoa; phylum Chordata; class Lepidosauria; order Squamata; family Gekkonidae; genus Lepidodactylus; species Lepidodactylus listeri. The sequence goes on along the minus strand of JARCFY010000021.1, from coordinate 2,217,026 downwards.
TGTTGTTGTGCTGCCTGGACAGGAAGGGGCTCATTCTCAAAGGTCTTGTCCTCAGTGGCGCCATTTTCCTTCCCTCAGCCCCTTCTGGCCGTTTTTCTCAACATACCACAAAAAGACTGGGGGGGGGGGGGGCTTTTAAAAAAATAGCAGATGGCAGCTGAGGGAGGGAAATGCCCAGAAATGCCCTGTGGGGAAGCTTCACTGCCAATGTGGAATTTGCCACCCAACGATATAGTGATAGCCACAAAGGGGCTAGATTTATGGAGGATAGGTCTATCAGTAACTACGAGCAAGAGTGACTAAAGGGAACCTCCACATTCAGAGTCACTAAACCTTTAAATCCCAGAGCCAAGAGGCTACGTGTAAGGCCTCAGCATCTCTGTGTTGGCTGTCCAGAAGAACTGTTTGGCCACTGTGTGAGACAAAATTGCTGGACTAGATGGACCCTCACTGGTCTGATCGAGCAGGGCTCTTCTGATGTTCTTAACATTAGGGGAGGGCCTCGACCTCTATGCCGTATTGTTGGCCCTCCAGAGGAACTAGTTGGCCACTGTGTGAAACAGGGTGCTAGACTGGATGGACCCTTACTGGTCCAATCCAGCCGGGCGTTTCTTGGGTATGTACATGTGACGACAATGGGCCTCTCCCCTTGTATCTTCAGGTGTCTGGTTCTCCCCTGCGAAGATGCCCACCTTCCCCTGCTGGGCTGTGGACTGTTTCAGCCCTGCACGAAGTTCTTGCAAGGTCACCTTATGTGACAAAGGAAGTTAGTGCTAAAGAAAAAGGGACGCTCCGTGAACCGGAATGCACAGGCAAGGATCCTCCCTGGGGTCGGTCTGCAGGGATTTCTTGTGCCAAAATAGTTCAGGTCATGCAGGAGTCGGAGAGTGAAGTGGGGAGAGCTGCAAGATTGAAGCTGCGGTGGGCTCCCAGAGGTGATGAGGCCCTCCAGAGGAAGTCTCCTTGTCTGCCGCCTGGATGCCGAAGGTGCTGAGTCTTGGGCCGGGGGGGGGGGGATTTCCATGGCCATTTCTGTGTCTTCAGTACGTTTTTCTCCTGCTCATCTTCAAGGGTGACCAGGGTGGTGTACACGGCTCTCCTTTCCCCTCATGTCTTCACAATCGCCCTGTGAAACAGACGAGGCTGAGAGCGCGTGACTGGACCGTGACCACACGGCAAGCTTCCGTGACAGTGACTATTCAAACCTGGGTCTCTCGGGTTGTGATTCAGGAGAGGCTGTAATTTTGCAGAAGCAAGAAACATGCTTCAAATCTTGGGCAAAAAAGTTGTTTTTCCTGACACACAAATACACATGCACTCCACAAGGGGAGAATCCTGCACTGGTCAGGGCTGTCCTTCACTATCCGAAGAAGTTGATTTTTTTGTTGAGGCAACGGTCGCCTGCTGGGGAATCTGCTGGGGATCCCAAAGAGTTTCACTGTCCCTGCTGCAGTGGCTCTGTTCCAGATCCTGATTCTCTTTACTGGGGACAGGAACCCGGAGGCGCTTATGTCCCTTCTGAGCTCAAGAACTGAAGAAGACCTCATCTTTTTCACGCTGTACTTTTGAGTCTGAAAAACCTTGCCTTAAGAAGTGTAAGAAGTGTTCCAGTCATTCTAACGGAGAAAATAATTCATAGGAGTGTTTTTCTCAGTGCTCCCCCAAATTTTTTGATTTTCCTGTTGGAAAAAATTGGGGAAAGTCCTAATAAGAGATGGGGGCAGGAATCTCCCTCCATTTTGGGCTCCCCCCTTCCTTTCCAGGCCTTGAGGAAAGCGGTTGTCCCGTGCAGAAATGAGTGGCGATTTCTATGACAATGGCTCTTCCACTCTGGTCAAAGGGGCTGATGTGGTTGCGAGCAACAGGAGATGGAGGTTTCATCACCTACTCTGAGCATCGTCATCCTTCCCTCGAGAGAGGCCTGTTCACGGCTGACGCAGATGGGATTCGGTTGGCATCAAGCGGCACAGCCATGTGCTCAGTTGCCTTTCAAAGGCTGCGATGTTTTTGCTCGAAGGCAGCTCGAGGGGTGCTGGGGAACTCCGTTCTAGTGATCCTTCCGCATGAGGCAAGCCGCTGCGGTGTTAGCTGAGAACTGGCTTGGCGGAATGAGAATCGTATGGCTTTTTTAAAACTGCCACCTGTACGACAAATTTGTCCAGAGACTTTATCTGTGTTCTGTGGGGGGTGGGGGGTTTCATCCGCTGAGCTGGGCCTACCCGTGGCAGTTGAGGAGCAACATGTTTGGGGTCCATCTAGGACTTGTCTTGTGCAGCAGCCGGAATGGAGGGTGACTTTGGCAGGGCAGAGGGGTAGGCATGCATGGGCACATGGATTTGGGGCTCAGGTGCTGCAGACAGACACAGGTGAGTGCAAGGAGAGGCCTGCTACTGCACACATTTGCTCTTTGTAGTAAAAAGCATACGACAAACCTATTGGTGTGCTACAATCAGTTCAGAAATCCTTCCGATTATGAGGCATAATTTCAAGAGTGCTGGATTTTGCTTTAAATAAATTGATATAAATAAATTGATATAAATAAATTGATATAAATAAATTGATAAATGTGTTTAAAATTTAGATTAGACATCTGGCCATGTGAATTTCATCTCTTTAGCATGCTCTGTATAGTTTCAGTTTCTTCTAGGAATCCCTTTGTAGCTACCAAAGTTTCACGGCGTTTGTTTAAGCCAGTGAGGGGCAGGTGCTGATGCTGAGGAGGAGGTTTTGCATCTGACAAGGAGGCTCTGGTTCAGGAAGGCTATTCTGTTAGCTGTTAAGGGGATGAAAGACTCTCTGTGTCGCTTTTTCCCTGGTTATTTCTCTTAGGATCTTCCTTGGTTCCTCTCTGAGAATATGAAAGCGGATGAAAAAAAATCACTGCATAATCAGCCTGTGAACTGTGGTGAAGAGAACCTTTTCTCCCACTTCTTGTTTTGCCGAGTCTACCTGGTCTTGACATGAACTGGGATTCTTTTTGCTTTCTGTCAGCTAGTCCAGTGGAGATGCATCACCTAAGGCAAAAAAAGGAATCTAAATGTTTCTAATATAATTATGTAGTTGTTAAAAATGTATGGTGGTGATTAGAGCATCCGTTTGGGAATTACTGCTCTGCTTGAATTCCTAATTTGGACTTTCATTCCTCTAATCAGAGGTGGCAATTAGCGGCTGTTCTCATTCCATGGAAGAGGCATGTCCTTCCATTAGTCTCTTCTGACATCTTCCTTCCCCATTTCATCCAAATGATTGTTTTATGGATTTCATAACACAACAAATAACATTTTGCTTTTCATTGCTTGAGTTTAATGAGACCAAATGAATCAGGCCTGAGTGTCTGAACCCAGAACAGTCCCAGTCGGGCCAGCAAATGGAGTTGGGTGGGGCGGGGGGTAGAGGGCTGGTCTGATCTGCAGAAGAGGCATGGGAGTGTGGGGGGCAGAAGTAGACCTCCCCATTTGTTTACCTCCCCACACCCCTCCCCTCCTCAAGGTCTGCTTCCCTGTGCTGGGAGGGCTTGGAGGAAGGGATAAATAGTGTCGTCAGGCCTCCCTTTCAATCCCAACTCACTAGAATCATGATAAGAGCCCAGAGAGATGTGGCCTCATCTGAATCCCAAGCTGTTTAGGCTATTAATCAGGACTTCTCTGCAATTAATGGCATTAAGACCCTTAATGCCTTAATGATGCTCTTTAACAAAAGTCTCCAGTGGCATCCATGATTTTAACAAATATGTTTAGCTCCTTGTATGACTCAGACCAGAGTGGTTGGGAGCTACTGTGATTGGCATTCCAGTTAGATAGCCACGATCACCTCCCCAGCCCAAGACTTTCCTTCCATCCCTGATCTGAAACTGTTCTCGGGGCCAGGGAACTCCCATCACTTGGATTCTCCTCCCCTTTCTTGAACTTGGGGAAGAAGGAATGTTTTGTACTCTCTTGGATTCCAAGCCCTATAACTGAAGCCAGAATCCTTCTCCTACAGTGCTTCACTTTCCGTCCTTACGGTGGGGTGTGCCTGGGGTTTCCTCTCTCTTGCTATGTGTCAGGTTCTATGTGCCTTTGTGCTTGGAATAGCTACACAGGTTCATTTGCTTAGGTCTCTGGCAAGCACACCCCTGGTTGGCTCCAACTCCTCCTGGTATGTGTTACCTTTTGAATTCGGTCCAGTCACATACTGTCGGCCTTACCTATTCCACACGGCTTTTGTGAAGTTAAGATGGAGATTGTAAGCCACTTTGGGTCCCCATTGAGTGGGGAAGTGAGGGTACAAATGAAGTAAGTAAATAAGGAACCAGTTAGCTAAATAGTTGGGAATCTCTCCTGAAGAATCTATGCTCAGGATCATACTGAAATAAGTAACAGTAAGCATCCCTTTGTGATCTGTCTCTAATTCCCTGTCTCCCCAGTCTAGTGGAACATGTTATACAAATGTGCATTTAGAATGCTTGCATTTGATTTTATTCTTGGGCTGTTTTGTGTGTTTGATATTATTTTGGCTGTTAAATGTTTCAGGGCAATATCACTGTTTCGTATATTTCATTTCTCTGTTTCATCATAGTTCCAGCTTTGTCACAGATCCTGACATTGTTCCATGGTGGTCTCAGTCCAACTTTGGACACATTTCTCCCTAGCCAGGTGTGAAAACTTAAGCCAGGAGCTCCTAGGGATGAGAGGCCTTGGAAGGAAGGTCTCTTCTGACTTTTAGCTGTTTTGTTGGGAAATGAGGTTTTTTGGGGGGGAAGTTGGTCCATCACCACAATCAGATGTCCCTCATAACACCTGTATTGTGTGCATGTAGAGCCCTGTCAAGTTGCAGCTGAATCATGGCCACCCCAGCAAGGGGCTTCCAAGGCAAGGGATGGTTTGCTGGTGCCTTCCTCTGCAGAGCCTTCCTTGGTGGTCTCCCATCCAAGTACCAACCCTGCTTAGCTTTCAAGTTCTGATGAGTGATTGGGCTATACCAGGCCACCTTCCCTCCCAACGCCTGCATTGCACCTAGTAAAATAAGTGCTTGGGGAAGTAATTTGCCAGCGAGGGATGGTTCTGCTCTCCTCATTGGTTACTTCTTTTGATCTAAAAACTATGGCCTTAATTCCGGTCTCTTTGTGATCAAAGTAGACTTGTGCTTAAACATACAGATGTGTCGCCATAGCAAATAATTTGGCTCTGAGCCAGAAATGAAGCCAGTTTGCAAAGACCAATTATTTTTTGGACTGACCTTTGCTGATGGAGGTTTTTCCCCAGCAGCTTTCCATTTCTTTCCAAAGGCTAAATAAGTGCTGGTCACAGAAATAATTTTTGCCATCAGAAGATAAACGCTGTCACTGCAGGGAGCAGCCCTGGGGGACCATGGCTTCCTTTGTAATGGGCGTTTAAGCGTCAGATGCATTTTGGACTTCACTGCAGCCATTCCCTGAGGCGTTCTGTTTGCTACCCTGTAATAAAAAAGGATAATAGATTTATTATGCGATCAAAAAATGATGGAATGCAGAGGAATTGAAGGGAATAAATGGCTTGGTTTTGGTAGCCTCCTGTACTCAACAAAAGAAGCAATGGACCGAATCACTAAACCTGTGACTTAAGGCATGTTCAAGCTGGGAATTGGAAAGATGCTCTGCATGGATTGCAGGAGGCTTTCTTGCAGTCCAAGACGTGTCCCATCCATGCTCAGGCACTTTATTAATTTTATGCATAGCCCGTCTTTCTCACTGAGACTGAAGGCGGATTATGGGGCAGGGGAGGCGTTGGAAGGCTTTCACGGATGACCCTCCAGAGACACCTGGACTGAGGCAGGCCAGCACTGCTTTTGTTACTCAGCCTAACAGCAGCCTTTGACACAGTCGACTGTGATCTTGTGGGGATAGGAGGGACTCCCTTGCAGTGGCTGGTCTCCTTCTTCCACGATCGGGGACAGAGGGTGGCGCTTGGGGAGAAGGTTTCACCGCGTTACCCTCTGGTATGCAGCGCCCCTCAGGGAGTGATCCTTGTATGTGCCCCCTTGCTCAGCTGGTCCAAAGATTTGGGCTGGGTTGTCACCAGTATGCTGATGACACTCAGCAGTATCTGTATTGATGGGAGGACAGACGGATGCTGCCCCAGAGGTTTTAGCCAGGGCTTTGGAGGCTGTGGCTGGTTGGTTGAAGCAGAGTCAACTGAAATTAAATCCAAGTAAGATGGAGGTCCCTGTGTCTGGGCCCGGGGGAGGGGGACGGTGGAATTGGGGCTCCAGCTCCCAACCCTTGGCGTGGCATTATGAACACCATCAGTGAGGAGTCTGGGTGTGACCTTGGTTGCCTCCCAGTTGAGTACTGGATCAAGTTCAAGGTTATGGTATTAACCATTAAAGCCCTGTGCAGTCTGGGACCAATGTATCTGCAGGACCGTCTCTTACTACGTCTCCCTCCAGGAGCTCGTGATCCCCGTCCCAAAAGACATCTGCTTAGCTTTGACCAGGGCCAGAACCTCTTCAGTTCTGGCTCTAGCCCAGGGAAACACTCTCCCAAGTGAGATCAGGGTCCTGCTGGACCTTCTGCAGTTCTGCAGGGCCCAGAAAATGGAGGTGGTCCACCAGGGCTTTGGTTTGAGGAGGTGGATGTCTAATTACACTGGCCTCCCCTACTCCACCCTGCCTGTTCCACCTTACATTGCGCTATTGACGGTGGTTCTGCCCCCCCCCCCCCCCAGCATACAGGCAGTGGAAATTCTGGGAGCACTTCTATCTGTGCCTGATAGGGCTGCCGTTCCCCCAATGGGGGCAGGGGTTTGCCCAAGTTCAGGCCCCCAGATCTGCCAGCCCCAATCCGGCCGGCAGGGGAACCCCACCCCCAAAACACCCTGTTCACAGCAATGTTGACCACAGAGTTTTTCCTTGAATGGTAAAGCCACAGGGTGCCCTGTGCAATGGCGTCCCTTCTGAGTGAGGTCCTCACGGGCATGCACTTGGCACGCGCACCAAAGAACTCCGGGATGAGGACTGGGACCACCACCACCCCCGGCAGCTGGGTGAGACCTGGCAAGCCTCGTGCCTGACTGCCGTCTTTTGAGTTGCCTCAAATTGCTGTGTAAGTTAAATATTACGGGATTGTGTTTTAACTGTTCTAGCTGTGATATTTTATCTGATGTACCTGCCCTGAGCCCTGCAGTGCAGTGCAGAAACCAAATAAATAAACAAACAACAAATTAAACCAAGCCCTGCAGATCTCTAATAAAACAGAACATGCAGTGGAGTGAGGACTGAAGAGCTGGAAGGCGATGCAAGCAAATAGTTTTTTTAAAAAGGAAACCTACCCTAAGGCAACAAAACTCCCGGAAATTTGACATGCCAAGCGGAAGGAAGGTCTACCAAGGTAGAAGACGTTGACATACAGTAAGGAAAAAGGGGGGAGCAGTCTGAGAACGTGCAGTAAACCTTGCGACACGCTGCCAGACTGCCCCTCACAGAAGCCGCCTCCCTGGCCGATCTCTTCAGTTCCAGTCCCTTTGTGAGGAGGATGCCTTTTGGAACATTCCGAGGCTTGGTAGCCACGGTGGCCTCCTGAGATCAGGAAGGAAAATGGAGCAAGCGAGGTGCTCGTTATACCCTTGTGGCTCTTGTATACAGCAGGTTTAATTCCAGCTGGTCCAATAAAAGATTCCAGGAGGTCCCGCCCTCCCGTGCTTGATGCTTCCAGTTCAACCGCTGTCCTGTGTTATTTCAAAACAGGTTCTTGGCCGTCAGTTTGTTTCCGAGTCCAATTCAAGGCGATGGTTATAACCTTTAAAGTCTTTCTCAGGGCCAAGGGCCCTGGATGACCTGGATGATCTCTCCCCTTGTGCCAGTCAGGGGCGTCTGCCGGCCACCTTCTGGTTGTTCCCTGCTCCAGGCAGCCTGCTTCCCATCTGTGGGAGCCTGTTCCTTTTCAGTAGCGCCTCCTACCGCTGAGGAGGGGGTGGGGATGGTAACCATCTGTAGAAGTCTTCATGCGGCATCATAAGGCTGTTGTGTTTGCTAGGGCCTTTAATGAGGTCGCATTTTCTTGGGGGGGGGGGTTAATGGGATTTTACTGTATAGTGTGCAATTTTGATTGGAATTGTATGCCACCGTGAGCAGCCAGGGAAAGGTAAAGATAAAGGTTTCCCTTGCTCGAAAGCCAGTTGAATCCGACTCTAGGGGGGGTGCTCATCTCCATTTCCAAGCCGAGGAGCCAGCGCTGTCAAAGACTTCTCTGTGGTCATGTGGCTGGCATGACTAAACACCAAGGCACACGGAACACTGTTACCTTCCCACCGAAGCGAAGTGGGGTATAAATATTCCAGCAAAGGTGTAAGTCTCTGAACTCTTTGGGCAATTGCAATGCGGTGCACTGAATGGGTGCCTGTGCTTACCGGTCTCTTCTTGTGTCACTCGCCCTCGTGTGAAAGCAGCTGACTCTGTGTTTGCCCTAACTGGGTAGCCGCAAGAGGGCTATAGACAAATGTCTTCCATCTTGCCCAGCTGGGGGGTTGGGGAATTGGTAGCAACGCGTGCGCGATGTCAAAGCAAATGTATGCTTAGACTGAAACAGATCTTTACTGTTTGTTGGGAAAAGGCTCATTAAAAATCTATGAAGGATGCTTGGTTTTGCTAGTAGAACAGCGTGACGACACGAAGGCTCTTCCAGCTCTGTGATCTTCCTTCCTTTCATGTGCTTGTCATTCTGGCATCTCGGCAAGTGCCTTGCTAGGCAAAAACATTTGTTTGCTTTTGAGGGAGGGAGAGACAGGTGACAAATGGTTGTGACAAGCCGTGGAAAGGTGACCTCAAAGGAAAAAGGGGTTCCGAGAGGCTGGCTGTCATGCAGAGATCAGGCGGGACTGAAAAGCTCACCCCGTGCTGGGGGGAGGGTGGGATGCAGAGCCACGGACGCAACACGAGAATGAACGATCTGCAATATCATCTTCAGGAGTGAGCTCTAGGTGGATCTGTACCGTTTGCGGCAGACGTGCAAACGGCGTTGAGCCCGAGAATAACTGGTTCTTCACTCTTGATGAGTAGTTGAGGTCTGAATTTTTATATAAATGTATGAAGATATTTTAATGTATATTTTTGATATCAACATCTGGGTAAATATCAGAACTGGACTTTTATTACCATTTATATAGTATGTAAATGATTATGGTCCAGATTAGAGTTTTTAGCCATAGTTCCTGAATAATTACAGGTTTTGTAGGATATATTTTACTAAATAGTTTTAACACTTGGTAATTGCCTTGCTACTTGGTTTAATGCTCTTTTTATTTTCTTGATGTTGGTTATTGTTTGACATCTTTTGGTTCTGGTTGTACACTGAGTCGTAATGGCCTTTGGCCAGTAGACGACTATTGGAGTAGCAATGGCCCTGACTTTCGGAACTGAGATTTAGCAGTTCATCTCCGTTTTGCTACTTGTAGGATGGACACAGGGGGAACAACTCGTCCTCTCCAAGTTCCTGGTAATCGCCCTGGGGGGTGGGGGGGTGTTACCAGCTGCTGGGGAAAGAGGGTTGGTCTCCTCCCCAAGCTGGGAAAGTTGGGTCCCTCAGGCATGCCCCTCTGCTGGGGAACATTTGCCAAGCGTGTGGGTGTTGGCAATGAGGTTAACAGCCCTGGGTTGTGCTTAGCTTTGTCTCAAGGTGAGTTGGTGAGGAGAAAGATTTGTGGTGGACTCAGTCTGGCCTCTGTCGCACCAATGTGGGTAATTTTAACCCCAGAGGCAGGCGATGGTAGACCACCTCTGAACATCTCTCACCTTGTGGGGTCACCGTAAGTTGTCTTTGACTCGATGGCACTTTCCACCACCAGTTTTAACCTCAGTGTGATGTTAGTTCATCTCCTCTCTGTGGGAAATAAGAGAGCTTCTCTCTGTGATCTGAATGCAAGGGAGAGAAGAGACCCGGCATCTGTCATGGGGTCTGGCTTGAGGCAGCTTTTGGTCCCCGTTTAGTTCCCTGGGTTCCAGGTGGGCCCTTCATCTTATGCTGGAGCACCGTGTGTGTGTGTGTGTGTGTGTGTGTGCGTGTGTTCTGGCTATAAACCTGTGTGAACCTGTCTCCTTCTGCGGGTTCCCAGTGCAGACAGCTGGCCCCAAGGCCTTTGTTGTGGGGTGCTGCAGGCTCCGTTTTATCTTAATTATTATTTAATATTTATTGCATTAGCGATCATAGGTGGTTCTGGGCTAGGATGTTGTTAATACGCTGATGACACCCAGGCCTGTATTTCTTTAGCAGAGCAACCAGAAGCAGTTGTCTCTGCTCTACATCCAGTAGTCAAAAAGATGGAGGTGACCAGGACAGCTGCCATGGAGGAAGGAAGCACCCTTGAAATGGATGATGTTTGGGCATTTGTAATCTCAAGTGAAGAATCCAGGAGCCTTTTTAGATTCTGGCTATGGTAAACACATGGCTCAGCTATTATGCTGTAGTGGTTAAGAGTGCTGGACTAGTATCTGGGAGACCCAGGTTTGAATCCGCACTCATGCCATGGAAGCTCACTGGGTGACCTTGGGGCAGTTGTACTCCCTCAGCCTAACCTACCTCCCAGGGTTGTGAGGATAAAATGGAAGAGAGGAGTATGATGTGAGCTGCTTTGGGTCCCCACTGGGGAGAAAAGCAGGGTACAAATTATTTTTTTGAAGAAGAGGAGGAGGAGATTGGATTTATACCCCACCCTTCACTATCTGAAGAGTCTCAGAGCGGCTTACCAATTTCTTTCCCTTCCCCTCCCCACAACAGACACCCTGGGAGGTAGGTGGGGCTGAGAGAGCTCTTTTGAGGACTGCCCATGAGAGAACAGCTCTGAGAGAACTTGTGACTGACCCAAGGTCACGCCAGCAGCTGCAGGTGGAAGAATGGGAATCAAACCTGGTTCTCCCAGATTAGAGTCCGTGCTCCTAACCACTACACCAGACAGGCTCTCTTAAATGGCTGCTGTGGCTGAGAGGGCCTTTTTCATCTCCATCTGTACAGAATCTTCTTCATGTCCTTGACAGAGCTGATCGTGCCACTCTGGTCCATTTGTCAGTAGCCTCCTGCTTTGACTACTTGGCTACCTGAGCTGGGCCTGGAAGACAGCGACAACAAAAAATTCAGCTAGCACAGAATGTTATGTCCTGGTTGATAACTGGAGGTAGCTGCTGAGGACTGGTTCCACCTCTGTTATTATTGACTGACGACCAGTCGGCTGTTGAGTTCAGTTGTAGGTGCTGATATTGACCGGCAAAGCTTGTCATTGCCTGGGATGGTGTGGAATTTAGAGTATAAAAACTTAAATAAATAACACGTTTATTTAAGGAATATGTTGCATATTATATGAAAGACTTTTCCATGATATATGTGGTCAGCACCTTGTTGGCAGTTCTGTTTGGTAATAAAAATGAACAGCTGCTTTCCTATATGCTCCTAATTTTGTATCTAATATATAACTACTTAGAATGTTTTCATTTGTTAACCTAATTTGACAAAGATGAACTAATTTAGGGAAGGGGAATAAACTGTGTAAGGAGTTGTGGTCTAGGCAAATGGAAAGACATAATTTGCATTACTTTTCAGACAGGGCTCGAAGTGGCTCGAGTGAAAATACGCTTGGAGTCTTCATGGGTACAGTCAAAGAGACTATGCTTTCCCCATCCACAACAATAACATTCTGCAACTGACTTCTTCGTGGCTGTGAGATTTTTTGTAATGAAATTGGCCCTTCTATTTATGTAGACCCTTCTCCTCCATGAATGAAAATTCACAAAGGTCAAAAGCTGGATGCTCAATCCTGAGAGTTAATAGCTTTTTATTGCAAGATAAAAACACTGCACTTAAAATGAAAACTATAACAATTTTATCAGTTACGCAGATGATGTGACAAAAATAAATGCTGGGGAAGCAAGCAAGGCATATGCTTATTGGGTTTCTAAAGATGTTACACAAGGGAGGTGTAACCCCTCGTTTGATTGTTTGTACTTCCCTGGTGCTTTGTGCAGAAGAGGGTTTTTTAGCATGCAGCACTTCCAGCTGTGGAATGAGGAGATTATGGGTTTTAACCTATCCCCCCCCCCCTCCATTCAGGAAGTTTCACAAGGTTAGGGTGTTTGGTGGCTTGGGCAGGGTTTCCTACTAGGGATTGTTTCTCAGTCCTCATGTTGTCCTTATATTGTTTCTGATGCCAAACATCTGTGCACTCATTACATTCCTCAAATGTGACTTTTCTTGGGTTTTGGTCTGCTAGAGACCCAACACTACACTGAACTGGCCTCTTAGGCTCCAAGAAGGGTTGGTCAGCATCCTCACATCACCCATCCTTGTGGGTTGGTGGAGGTTATCGTGTTGTCTTGAGTGTGTGGCTGTTCGATGCCACTTTGCGTATCACGGCCAGTTTGGTGTAGTGGCTAAGTGCGCGGACTCTAATCTGTGAAGGACTCTGCACATGAGACACAGGTGGAAGGAGTACAACCCAGTCTCCCTGAGTGGTCGTTTATTTTAAGCCCAGGCTGACAGTCTTACGCAACACTCTTGCAGTCAGCAACGTCAGAGTTCAATACACATAATCACATCAGCCCAGGTAGATGTCTCCTAGAGCTCTCTCCTGGCAAACAGCCTTATCAGTAGTGAAACCCCAAGAGAACAACGTACATTGTGTAGGGAAGAGGAGAAGAACAGGATATGCTCAGGCCTTAGCTGAAGTGTCAGCTAGCTTGACCTTTCCAACAAATCTGGAAGAACCGGGTTTAATTTCCCACTCCTCCACTTGCACCTGCTTGATGACCTTGGGCAAGCCATTGTTCTTTCAGAGCTGTTCTTGAAAAAAGAGCCGTATCTGTCAGAGCTCTCTCAGCCCCACCTACCTCACAGGGTGTCTGTGGTGGGGAGGGGGAGGGAAAGGAGTTTGTAAGCTGCTCTGAGACTCCTTTGGGTAGTGAAGGGAGGGGTATAAATCCAATCTCTTCTTCTCTTCTTCTTCTTCTTCTCGGGAAGAGTGCTGTTTGTCTTTGCCACTCTCCTGCACGTATTTTGGTTGGGACACTTGTAGAGAGCTCCCTGCTCCTTTATAAGACAGTTCTAGACTACCAAGCAACAGAATTATCTACCTTACTTTGCATTTTACAAACCTCCCATACTATAGAATGGACGGCCATAGAAGAAACATACTTTTATCCAAAAAAATACCCTGAATATATATGGTCAGGCACCCAAGAACATACCCAGACATCAGACACTTTGTTTATTAAACCCATGATGAAGACATGGGACCATAGAAGGAAACATCTGGTCTCCAGGATTTCGACCTTTTTAAGACAACAATGGTTCCCACCTGCCTTAAACCCTGACTCCTATCGAATCTGGAAGTTTGCAAATCTAACTAGAATCTTTGACATCTCAAAAAAAGGCCTCATTCTATCAAAATTAGAACTAGATACCAAAGCCAAGCTGAATGTTCCTTGGCTAGAATACGCCCAACTGCAACACTTAATGAACTCTCCACCACTAGTGGCAGCACTACAAACTCCGTTGACACCTTTTGAAACCCTTACTTTGCAACCAGAATGGTCACAAAAGGACTCATCTCTATCACGTATAAACTACTGTTAGACAATGACGCCTCAAACTTACCTACATACTCACTTTCATGGCATTCTGCGGGTAACTTGACTTTGACCACAGCACACTGGGAATCTATATGGTCATCATATGTGTTTAAATCCAAATCTATCAACATGCAAGAACAGAACTATAAAATTCTAGCTCGCTGGTACTTAACACCCAGAAAATTTAATTGTATAAACAAAAAAATCTCACCCATGTGCTGGAAACAATGCGGTGCAGTTGGCACCTTTTTACATTGCTGGTGGGACTGTGCGGTGATTCAATCCTTTTGGCAAACAGTGTTAAAGGAAATCCGATCTCTCATAGGTTATGATATCCCTTGTACATTGGAAGTAATATTACTGAATCACTGGCAAGATATATTGATATCACAAGTTCGTAAAGAACTTGCAATGATTCTCATGACAGTGGCCAAAACTATAATAGCCTCATGCTGGAAGCACCTGAAGCTCCTTCCATAAAAAAATGTTTTTTAAAAAATATAGAACCACCGACTTATGAATACAATTTCAGACTCACTCTCCACCCATGATCCTTTTTTACGACCCTCAAACTACAATGCTAGGTGGTACCTGATTTTGCTCGAACAAGGTTATAGATTTCATAATTTCTTGAAAACTAGTTGGTTAACTTAACATTTGATCTTTCCTTTCTGTGCCCTATATAGTACAACAGCTATTGACTGAGCTCTGAAATTAGAGTTTGTTATTGTTACAATTGTTATATTGTTGTTTTTGTGTTAATGTTATTGTATTTTAACATTCGCATACCGATATAAACTATATTACATTTTTTTTCTATATAAAATATGTCACTGTTGTATGTAACTATTATAAAATTAATAAAAATGTTTATACAGTTCTGGGTGAAGGTCAATATGGGATGCTAAGCAACTCTTGGGAAGGCAGTCGCACTTACCTGTGCTGTTGCTCGTCGAGTGGTCTTCTGTGCAGGCCCACATCCCGCCCTCCTGCCCTCTGGAGCCTTCGTGTCTTGGGGTCTCCAGCGGCGGCATGGAGAGAACTGTGGGAGTAGCGCCCCTCCTCCTGGTCATGTGATCGTTTTGGCAGGAAAGCGCCAGAGGGAGGATGGGTGCTCCTACCCTGCAAGAAAGCTTTGGAAATCTTTTCCTCCGGTATTGTTCTTAAACATAACTGCTTTTCAAACAAAGAAGCAGCAGCACAGAAAGACAGAAATGTTTAGGTTTGTTTTCTAAACTTACTTGTCATAATCACAGGTGCATTTCATGTATTGTGTAACTATATATTAATAGAAATTTTTGTTTCTATGTATTATTTTTGGTTTTTATAATGGTTTTCTAGGTTTTTCAATTGTGCTTGGAAAGGATCTAGTTAGTTTTCTGCAACTCGTTGTTTTTAGATGGGTAGTTGTTTCCAGAGACATCACTCACCCCAGAAATGGAGAGGAAGGGCTCTCAGGCACATTCTCAGGTTGGTTAAACGTGCAGGCGTTTATTCTTTGAACTGCCTTTTGATGCTCGGATGTATCCGTGCAGGGATTCAGATGAAATCCAGGGCGACTCTGGTAGAAGCCTTTGACCAAGTGGTACGATTCCAGAGATGATCAGCTTGGATGTGGGACGTGAACACTAAAGTCAATGCAGCTGCAAATCTGTTTCCCCCCAGAGAAATGTCATTTGTATTCATGAAGCGGCCTCTTCTGCAGCTCACGGTGCCTGCAGACGAATTTCTAGCTGGCATCACAATTTGCTGACTGCTGGACCAGATGCCCTGACTTTGGAGGCACAAAGTATGTGGAATATATCCAGTTGTCAGGTTAAACAGCCAACAACAGCAACAAAACCCAAAAAGAGGATTGCTGTGTCCAGTAAGATGATGTGCCTGGCCTCTCTCACCTGTCCTTGCTCGGGGATTGCAGCGGGGGATGCTGGGCTGGTTTCTGGCAGCAGAAGTAACCAGGGGCCTTGAAGCATGGGCAGCGAGACCTCTTATGCAGCAGAGACAAAGTCATGGGCTTTTATTCCCATGTCTGCTTCCAGATGTTTTGTCTTTAGTGGGATTTGTGTCTTGAGCCTCCATCCTAGCCTTGGTGAGGATCTTCTTTTCAGGCCAATAATGAAGAAAACGGACTCCAGGAAAGCTTCACAAAGATGCAGAATTCTGTACGTGGAAGATCGATCTGTTACAAATTTTAGCCTAGCCAGGCCGTGGCTGTCTTGTCGAAAGCAGTTCTCCACAGCTGGCATTTGGCTGCAGGGAAAGTCAGGTGGATCCACAAACCCAGAGCTGACCCACTGAGAAAAGTGTTGCATGTGATTTGGCTCAAGGGCTGACCTGGGGCTTTCCAGCAAGAGTGCAGCGCAGGTCTTCCACAAGGACTCTTCTCCACACCAGAACTGTGGCTGGAACTTCCCTGTGCATCTACGGGCCTCGTCATTGCTGGGCCTCCAGAGGTGATGCTGTAGACTTGGCTCCTCTTGAGTGGGGAGACTGAGGCAGAAAAAGACCAGAGCGCGGGGGAGGCAGAAGTGAGCTGGCAGCAGCAAGCAGGACCAAACACGGACACATGTGGATCTGCTGCTTTACACCTAATCAGACCTTTGATCCATCGAGGCCAGTATTATCTGCTCTGACTGGCAACAGCTCTCCAGGGTCTCAGGCAGAGGTCCTTCACATCAGCTACCACGTGGTCCTTTAAGTGGAGATGCTGCTGGGGATTGGACCTGGAACCTTCTGCATGTAAAGCAGAGGCTCTCCCACTGAGCCCCAGCCCCTCTTTGCTGCTCTCCAGGGTCTCAGGTCTTTCACATCACCTGCTGCCTGGTCCTTTTAAACTGGAGATGCTGCTGGGGATTGAACCTGTGACCTTCTGCATGTAAAGCCGAGGCTCTTCCACTGAGCCACAGCTCCTCAAGGGCAAAGTCCCCACATTGCCTAGGCCAGAGGCGAGCCATCCTGCCCTGGAAGTGCTCATCAAAGACCTAAATTACTGCTGTCTGGAGTCAAGTCTTTCCTTTTGGCGATCCTGAAGGCTGCCATGTTGGTGGAGACCACAGTCCAGTGCATGACTCTAAATACCACCACCCCTTGCCAGACTGGCCAGGTATGAAGGCTGACAGGCAGTGCCTTTTTGGATGTCCCTTGCTGCACAGAGGCTGAGTTTCCTGGCTTCTCCACATGGAGCAAACCGTCTGTGTTCAGATCACTCCAGACAAGCTCCTTGGGGTTTCTTTTAATCTGCTGCCTGCCTTCTGCCTAAGAGGGAGTCCAGGCCGCTTTTCAATGCTTGGGCTGCATAAGGGGCTCTGCCTCTGCTTCTCCTCGCATGGAGGTGCAGGAGGCCTCAGCAAAGGGACTGCAGCTCCAGGCGCTGCGCAGCAATTTGGTGGGGATCGAGCCCAAGGGTGTCCGGGGGTGGGCTCCTGGAGAGCATAAAGCTGCCGCTCCCTGAGCACGGTGACATGACCGATCAAGGGCCGGCCGGCCTGACATGGCTCTGAGGTGTGGGGAAGCAGGCTCCTGATGCTAGAGCGGCTGTCAGGGCTGCTGCCCTTCAGCTGGAATTGGTGCGGCATTTTTAATCCTATTACAGTAAATTATATCTTGCTTTTCAGGCAAGTCA
This sequence comes from Lepidodactylus listeri, assembly GCA_029233225.1. Lineage (NCBI taxonomy): Eukaryota > Metazoa > Chordata > Lepidosauria > Squamata > Gekkonidae > Lepidodactylus > Lepidodactylus listeri. The sequence continues at coordinate 2,199,838 of JARCFY010000021.1, read as the reverse complement.
AATTGAATCCGACACCTACCTTCAGAGCACAGAATGGAGCAGGATCGGCCTGATGCCTAGGTCATAACGGAGGAGACCAAAATAGCTTGCTCTGAGAGGGCCAATCTGGCATCTCTCCGGAGAGCAAGAGAATGGTGGAGGCAATTCTGAGGCATGCTGGAGCTGAGTGATCGGATGGGACGTGCTCCTCGGGGTCTGAACTTTCTTGTCTAACTTCAAATCCCGTGAAGGAATTCATGCAGGCCTGATTTATCTTGGGGGGAAATGTGGTCTTTTCAAAACGATTATTTCTGCCCATTCTCCTTTGCCGTCCCTCAGGCTGGAAACGCCTTTCCCAGGCCTCTTGTGGGACGCCCTTCATTGCCCTCCTTCACACCTCTCCCACAGCCGAAGAAGACGCTGAGCCGAGAGAACAAACAGGAGCAGCAGCCTCATGGCGGCCCGTCAGAATGTGACAAAACAGCCATCACAAATGCTGCTCTTCTCCCCTCCTCTTCATCAGATTGGACATGTGGTTAAAAGGGGGGGGGGGATATTTTAAGACACGATGGAGAAATTCAGAGGTAGAGGTGGGCCTGAACTGGCTCATGAGCCAAAATCCAGCATGAATTTGGACCTGTTTGGTGCCTTCAGCTCAACTTTTGTCCAGTTGAGCTGCTCAGGGCCATTTAAACCTAACAGCTGAGTGACGTGGGGCCTGCAGCTGAGCTGTTAGGTTGAAAGGCTGCCAGCCATTTATACCTAACAGTGGGGCAGGTCTGCCCATTAGCTGTTAGGTTTAAATGGCTGCCAGCCATTAAACCCAAAGCGAAGGGAAGCAAAACAGATGGGTTAAATGGCTTCCTGGGCAGCCCCCCTCTTCCCCCAGCCGCAGTGAGCCATGGCCGGGAGAAAGGGGGAACCTGAACTCACCAGACCAGCTCAGTTTGGGTGAGGGCCTTTTGGCTCAGTTCGGGGTTTGGTTTGGAGGCCACCCTGAACTGAACCGAACTGGGTATTTTTTTAGGTTCATGCCCATCCCTATTCTGAGGCTCTGTTTGTACATACAGATGTGCTGCTGGACTTTTACTGATCAAGACCCAACCCCAGCCAGATCTGCAAATGCATTAAATCCAGTGAGAGTTATTTCTGATATTTGGGAGCAATTAGATCCTTCTGCATCTCCCCAGTTATTCCGGCACCTGACTGCCTGGTTAGAAGTGGGAGGGGCAACAAGAAATCCACACAGCTGATGTGTGCCTGCAAGTGTCTCTCTGCTCTGCGTCCCTACTTTTCTGCCAGTTGTTCCACTGCCTCAGGGGAGGTTTCTTCATTCTCTATGTCTAGGTCCTGTGTGTGAGCTATTTCCATCCCTGGAGCTGCACCTGTGAGGGGGCAGGGGCAAAGTTTTGCTAGCTCACGCTTGTAGGCAGATGGGGGTGGTGGAAGAGGCCGTGGCCTTGCTGCCCCCTCCCCCGGTGACAGGCCATTCCCCTGCAGAGTGGGGGGATCAAGGCAGAGCCCAAAGCCTTTGTAGATGCTGGCAAGCAGGGCTGCAGTGAAGTGGGAGAGAGGGATGCAGCACTGTCTTTCTTTTTATTATGAACATTGGCACTTCATAAACATGGGTTTTATTTATGTACATAAATGTCAGTTAGCACTGCTATAGATATGGGTAACTGTCTTGTTGTGATCAATAAGGTTGCTGAACGTATTACACGTGTCAATGTTTGCTGGTTTACAATTGGGGTTGATGATCTAGTAACATTGCTTTGTGTTTCAAGGTTTTCCCTGACCCTCTTACGTCCCGCTCGGGAGTTAGCATTGGGGACTCGACTCTTTGCAATGAGAGCTTTGCTGGCCTGCTTTGCTTTGCGCATGCTCATTACTCATTTGCTTTTCCTCCCCTCTTATCTTTAGCTGGCTATTCCCTAGCTAACGGCCTTGAACAGAAGAGCCTCCTGTTATGTGTTACAAGAATCACAGGTGTTATATATTTCTTTGCTTGGTTGTCTCTGGGATCATCTTCTCCAAAACCCTTCAATAGTGTTTTTCCCTGAGAACCTGTTTTCCCGCGCTTTCCTTGGGAACAGGGGGCCAGTGTATTTGGGCGCCAATAATTCTCACTATTGATTGGTAGATGGTAGACGAGCCATATTTCATATCAAGTATAATTGTAATTGCGTTTCTAAGCTTGGTCATTACTAACAGGAAAAGTGCTTGACCAACGTGATCTTTTCTACAAATAAAGGACTTTCTACTTAAGGAGACCTGTTGTGGACTATACCTATTGGCACATTCTCACAATAGTACATAGTACATATGCAGATTGTTCTTCATATTGCTCTACATGCTCTGTCCCAACTGACAACGGACAAGCCATTCTTTGTTCTTTTGTTTAGTTGTTTAAAGCATATATTTCCTCCCTCTCTCCCAAAGGAACCAAGGCACCCCTGCGTTAACTGCATCAAGTTGCTCCCAACCTAGAGTGACCCTGTGAATTAATGACCTCCAAAATGTCTTAACAGCCTTGCTCAGGTCTTGCAAACTGTGGGGCCTTTGTGGCTTTCTTGGCTGAGTCAATCCATCTCATGTCGGGGCTTCATTTTTTTTCCTCCTGCCTTTGACTTTTCCCAGCGTTATTGTCTTTTCCAGTAATGCTAGGAACCAAGGCAGGTTACAATAAATACAGAAAAAAATGTGGATGGCCAAAACACAAGAACTAGAATAAAAACAAGCTAAAAATACAGATGGCTGCCTTGATCAAATTATACCCACAGGCCTTCTTCATGTCTTCAGGAGGGTCATTCTTCAGGCCTGGAGCCACCACAGAGAAAAGCGCCGACCTCGGCAGCCAGGGTCCCTCAACTTGTTTACAGGTCAGAGCTAATCGTATACCTGGATGGGCATTTATATGCTATATAAGCATCTCCCTGGAATCTAAGAGCAGATTAATCCCTTTCAAGGAAACCATTCTGATTCTTTTGTCCTTATAAATGTGCTCGGTACACTGACATTTAATATAAATCTGTCAGGAAATACCCTGATGAATTCCCATGCACTACATCTTTCCCCCCCAGAACTCCTTTGATCTCTATTATATAACCTAACACACACACACACACACACAAAACCTCCCTTTAGAATCCATTGATCTGTTGTGATTTTTCCCCATTTCCTCTTAAATTTGACTAACCTGTTACTGAAAAAGGGGCCGCTCTGAGATGAATCTCTTATGCAGTCAAATAAACACTTTGTTTTGAGGAACAAGATTCTTTTGGGGATTGCAGTTTGTCATCGCCATGAAAGTCTTTTGTTTATAATGCAGGTAGGAATTGTAGCTCTGAAACATCAGATATTTATAGTTGTTTATAATGTCCATTAAATTGCTTGCTTTTTTGGTTTGGAAATTGAGGCGTGGTGACCCCAAGAGACCTCACAGTGAGTCTGGCCTTCCTTAACCTCTCTGGTGCCTCATCTGTGGTTGGACTAAAGAATTCTGAGCTTGCAAAGGGAAGATCTCCCACCTGACGTTTTGTCTCTCGCCAAAGAGCCCCAGCTGTGAGCAGAGTCTTCAAGGCTCCGCTGTAGCTCTGCTCCTAACTGAACAACCTGCTACATGTTTTGCGATGTTTATCTGTTCCTTTGACAACTTGATTGCTTCTGCCTGCAACACCTTGGCTAAATCCCCTTTTCCCTTTGGAGACGAAGACATGCAGTCCTGTACAAAATGAGTGATACCTGCTCATTATGGCTTGGTAATTAGATATCTTGCTTGTTAAGGCAGAAGGTAAATATGTTTTCCTTCCTTTTCTACTCTCTTTATCTACTGGTGCAGGTTTTGAGATATTTCTCTGTTTTCTCTGTAGTGCTCGTATTACAGTCGAATTTGCTGCAGGATGTTTGAATAAAAGAAGAGTATCCCTCCTGTCTAGGTTTATACACAGCCTCTGTCTTACAAAGAGAAACAAAGGCTGGCTTCCACTGGGGCTCCACCGAAACATCCAACAGACCCTGCATAATAGGAGAAGTCACTGGACTTCCATTCTATACTAGGAACACTGGGTCAGAAGCTTATAGTGCCTAGCAGAGGGGTCCCCAACCTTTTGAAGCCTGTGAGGACATTTGGAATTCTGACAAGGTGGTGAGCCCTAGTGCAAAATGGCTGCTGCAAGAGGCGGAGCCAACCACAGACTGTCAAGGAATGGGGTTATGCATAACTCTAGTAGCAACTCTTCACCCTTTTGGGCAGAAGTATTGAAACAGGATGTCTTTTGAAATGAACACATTGCTTTAAAATGTCTTGCATGTAGCTTACGTTTAGTCAGTCAGTGAAGATTCTTGTGCTGTGATGGCAGCTGCTCCCGAAGCAACACATCTGCTCAACCAATCAGAAGCTGGCCCCACCCACTTTATAAAAAGCACGTTGCGGGCACCGGCAAATATGGCACCCACGGGCACCACACTGGGGCCCTCTGTTCCAGCACGACAGCTCACATTCTACAGACACAAGGGCCCAGCGGCAGGGAATAGCCAAATATATTCCGGCCCTGGCGAGTCCGAGCTCCATTCATCAGATGGACAAAGTGTTGTTCCTTAAGGCCAATGCATTTTAATTTTTCTAGAATTAAGTTTAAAATGCATCAGGAAGTAGACATTGTGTATCTGATTAAGTGAGGCCTGACTCACAAGAGAGGGAGGAAATTTGGTTATTCTCTAAAGTGCCTCCGGACTCCTGTTGTATTTTGCTGTTACAGACTTCCATGGCCACTCATCTGGAATTCCCTCCATGCAGAGATGTTGCTGTCCTTAATAACTGTTCACCGTGTAAAAGAGGAGATCGGTGGTTCCTTAAAGGTTCCCAAAATGATAAGCTTTCCAGAGCGCCCATCATCACAGCATCAAAGCCTCAGAAGCCCCTATGCTCTGGAGGCAGACCGGGACAGCTCCATCTCACGCAGGTCTTCTTGCTGAACACCGGAGAGGCTTGGTGAGGCTCTAGGATGGTTCCGCAGGCGTCACGCGGATCCCTGTCTGCGGCAGGGCTTCTCTCTCTGCTTCTTGGAACACAGCTCCTGTCACATTGCAGGGCCTCTCTCTGCTTGCCGGGCCAGCATTTCTTTGGAGGCAGGCAGGTTCCTTCCTTGCCTCCCTGAGGGACGGGTGCTGCTCTCAAGCATCTTTGAGCAATTCTTCAGCTGCCTTTGTTTACCTGTCAGTTCTAATCGGAGTGTTTGTGAAATGCCAGAATCTGACCTGTCTCCGGAACATTCTGATGAGCATACAAGCAAGCTGATTTGGGGCTCTGGGGGAGGGGGGGGGGGGAAGAGGAGGGCGAGGCAGAATTGGATCCACAGATTCGGCCAGAGCAGGGCCCTTCAGGGGGAGGGTACAGATTCCAGGGGCTTTTTGCTCTGTGGCACAGCATTTAAATAGACGACACTCTGGGAAGTGCCGGTGGGCGCTGCAGTTCATGGGGCCCCCTGAGCTCTTGCTTTCCTCTTGAAGCAAATGGTGGGGGTGGGAAACTGGACTTTACAGATGGGACTAAAGTTGGAGGGAGGAGAGCAAAGGCTCTATGATGAGAAGCCCTAGAAAGAAGTCCTCAGGGCAGGGCCAAGTCCAAAAGATGAGCCGCACTCCCAGGCTGTGTGTGTGTGTTTCTTAGTGGGGGGGTGGGGCAGATATCTGTCTGGGCTGGGTCACCCTTTTCCTTCCAAGTGTTGCTGTGGTCCCAGAGGGCAATGCTGGAATGTGTTGCAGATTTGGTGTGTCCCTCTGGCATGGAACTCCTGGCCCTCTCTGCTTGATATTTCTGTTGACATCGTCTGTTGGGAGAGTTGCACTTGTGGGGTGATTGTGTGGGCTGCTTTGGGGAGGGCGAGGGAGGCTCTGGCTGGTTGTTTGGGCTTTTCTGCATCATTCCCACTGTGTGTCAGTTTGTGAGCTCTGATACTTTGGGGGATATTGTGTTCGACACATGGGCAAGAGAGGTCTGGTGGTTGTGGGATGGGAGTGCAGCTGCAGTGAGATGAAAGAAGACCCTTGGGGGTCTTCATCATTCATCTGGGTCTCCATCCCTTCTGGAAGGCTGTGGGTGCTGAGGACCTGAATGATACCCTCCACCTTGGTTCTGTGTAATGCTGAGTTGGTGGAGAAATGAGATCTCTGTTATTTGTTCCTGGAAGAGCAGGAAGATCTGGCTATCTGACCAGGACCTGATTAGATGTCTCGATTGACTCCAGCCTGGTATTTGGGGACTGGCCTTGAATGGAAGGATGAGGATTGGGTGTCTGCTTTGGGATCTGCTTTGGTTCCCCACCAGGCATATTTTGGTGGTCTGTTGAGGTGAATCCTTCTTATGAATGGATCATTATCAGCTGAAGGCACAGCTGGTCCTGCTTTCCTTTCTGTGCAAGAGTAAGCGTTCAGTTAGGATGGTTTCCCCATTGGAGACTGTTGGGTCCAAGTGATTTCCAGAATGCTCCGGGATTTTTGAGAATTGTGGTGGTAACTCAACAGACATCCTAATAGGAGGCTGAAATACCAGACTTCTAGGTGTGCGAGAGAGTTGCTCCCTGTTGTCCTCTTTCCCCCTTGAATGGAGGAGTGTGGTTTATTAACAAGCCAAAGGAGTTAGTGGGAGGGTAGATGTCTTGATCGTCTCAGGTGGATGACTGTTGCCAAATCTGACAGAGTATGTTGGAGGGGTTCTGAGGCAGGGGTGAATGCAGCTTCTGCTGAAGAGCTATTGAACACCAAGGCAAGAAACAATTGGATATGATTTGACCATAAGCCATGACATTTTGCTGGATTCTTTCAAAGTAAAATCTGGTATCCTTTAGACTACTGTTTACAGGCAGGTTATGTAGTAGGTGTCGGAAGTCCTGTCTGGTCATGTTCTGGTGGGTAGTTTTGAACTGGTTTCCTTAAGAACATAAGAGAAGCCATGTTGGATCAGGCCAATGGCCCATCCAGTTCAACACTCACAGTGGCCAAAACCCAGGTGCCATCAGGAGGTCCACTATTGGGGCTAAAACTCCAGAAGCCCTCCTGCCATTGCCCCCCAAGCCCCGAGAATACAGAGCATCACTGCCCCAGATATAGTGTTCCATCTATTCCTTGTGACTAATAGCCACTGATGGACCTCTGCTCCATGTGTTTATCCAGTCCCCTCTCAAAGCTTTCTGTGCATGTACCTGCCACCACTTCAGTGAATTCCATGTGTTAATTACTCTTTGGGTGAAGAAGGACTTCCTTTTATCCAACTGCTAACCCAATTGCTCAGCAATTTCACTGAGTGCCCATGAGTTCTTGTATTGTGAGAAAGAGAGAAAAGTACTTCTTTCTCTGTCTTCTCTTTCCCATGCATAATTTTGTAAACTTCTTATCATGTCACCCCTCAGTCATCATTTCTCCAAGCCAAAGAGCCCTGACCTCTTTATAACCTTTCTTCACAGGGAAGGTGCTCCATCCCCTTAATCACTATAGTTGCCCTTTTCTGCTGCTTTTCCAATGCTATAATATCTTTTTGATGTACGGTGACCAGAACTGCACACAGTACTCCAAATGAAGTCGTACCATCGATTTATACAGGGTCATTATGATACTGGCTGATTTGTTTTCAGTCCTCTTCCTACTAATCCCCAAGTTAGCATTTGCCTTTTTTAAAATGCAGTTGCACAGTGAGTTGACATCTTCAGTGAGTTATCTACCACGACTCCAAGATCTCTCTCCTGGTCAGTTTGCACCAGTTTGGACCTCATCAACATATATTTATAGTTAGGATTTTTGGCTCCAATGTGCATTACATTGCGCTTGCTCACACTGAACCTCATTTGCCATGTTGGCGCCCACTTGCCCAGCCTCGACAGATCCCTCTGGAGTGCCTCACAATCTTCCCTAATTCCCACTGCTCTGAAGAACTTAGTGGAGGTTGAAAGGGCCGTAGGAGTTGTAAGGATGCATCATGTCAAATGGACCCCGGCCTTCCTTGAGAAAATTAGGGCACATCCAGCCTAGGTTATAAATGAAGTCTGCTCTGAAGAAGCTCAAATCCACTGCTTGACTTTTCTTGTGGTAGCTCCACTACTTTGGAATCGGCTGCCCAGTGAGGAGTGATGTGTTCTGTTTTTGCTTATTTAAGAGCATTTCTAAAGCAGAGATCTTCCAGAGGCCTTTCCTCAGCTTTATTAGTCTGAAACTGTCTAATGTTTGTTTTCATGACTGTTTCTGATTTTAAATGGTTTTATGGCTATGATGTTTGCATCATACTGTGTTTTTAGTGCGATGTTCCCTAATTTTGTGGGTTGTTTGTATTATACTGTTCTCACTGCATTGCTTTTCATTATAATCTACCTTGTGTCTCAGTGGGAAAGGCCAACTATGTACAGCATCAGTTTGGGCATCCCCTTCAAGTTCGAAAGGAGGAGTGAGTGGCCCACCGTGGCGAGGATTTGTCTTGTCCTGCAGTTGTTGACTCCCTCCCTAAGCAGGCGGCATGGGGGGGGGGGGAGTGTCTGAGGAGAGAGTAAGCTTCTTCACCAGCTTTTCCTGCCCCCTCCCCCTTTCCAGTGTCTCTGCTGGAGTCCTTCATCCTCCCCAGCTTACTCCTTTTAGCCCTAGAACAAAGTCTGAGTCCAGGGGAACCTTTAAGACCAACAAAGTTTAATTCTGGATATAAGCTTTCATGCACTTTGAATGCCCACAAAAGCTTGTACCCAGAATTAAACTTTGTTGGTCTTAAAGCTGCCACTGGACTCAGACTTTGTTCTGTTGCTTCTGACCAACACAGCGACCCACCCACCTGAATCCATCTTTTTAGCCCTGTCTCTGATACACACCGTCATTCTCTGGATGGAATTTTGAGTATCTGATCTGTGTTGTTTAAAATATCAAAACTGCCAGCAAGCAGATGGGGGCTGCCTTTGAGCTGTGCCGTAGTCCTCTGATTACGGGCCCGTATCCCACTTGGAATCCTACTGGGAAGTCCGTGTTGAGATGGACACTTCCTGGTGGACCTGGCCTTGTTGGGTCTTGTGCACTTCTGGGCTTTGGGTCAGAAGAACGATGACTCTTTTAAGTAGTGTCGGAGGTTACGATGGAATCCCTGTCATCTCCCAGAACAGTCATCGCCCTGCTGAAAGAATTGCAGTAATTAGGGGAGGTGACCTGGCATTTTGCGTACGGGAGGAGGAAGATCCCCAGGGCCTCTTGGCCTCTCCTTGGGGTGCTTTTGCGGGGGGGGGGGGGTGCCAGGAGCCCCAAAGAGCCTCTGCAGCTCATGTCGCATCTATTTCTATGCATCCAGAGGCTGCCTCTGTGTCCCTGTCTGTCTTGTCCTTGAAACAACCCAACCTGTATAAGCTCTGAGTATTATTTTGTTCCCAGTTTATGGACAGAGCGACTGAGAAACGGGGTAGTTTCCACAAGCAGCTTGTGTTGACCACATCCCTACCTGGGGGAAAGGCGGGATTCTTGCTAGCATTAATGCAAAACCATGAGCATGATCGTCACATTCAGGCTGGGCTCAATGAATTGTTAAATTGTATGTGCTGCCATTATGGTCTCTCCACCCACTGGAGCGTTTCTGAAAATGCTCTGGAAGATTGCTCTGCTGCTTCACAAAGACAGATGTGTCATCAGCAAGAGCCTGTGACACAGACTCAAAAGAGAAGGCCTTTGTGAAGAAAGCCAAACATCTCCCTCTAAATCGTGGCTCTTGCTGCTGCCTTTTGCAGCCTTCAGCTGTCTGGCGGAAGGAGCTCTGGCTCTTGAAAGCCAATGCCCTGGACATCTTGTCAGTTTTTAAGGTGCTCCTGGACTTGAATCTTGCTTTTTTGAAGCCCAGGATGCATCGAGATTAGGGGCTTTGGTATTCCTTGTCCTTTACTGTCAAACTGATTCTGCCTGCATAGGACAGAGACTTCCCTGACCATAAGGAATTAGAGAACTCCAGAGACCGTGAGGAGGGAGACCTGCCACCTGTGATGGCATTAGCCTGGACTGGATGCTCTGTGTCGCAGAGTTCAGAGGCAGGAAGTGCTGCCGGTGCAACTGCTGCAAGCTGTGTTTAGTGAGATGTGGCATTTCCTTCCCCCTCCACAGCCATCCATGGCTGCATTCCTGGGTAGCGAGTGCCAAGATTTTATTACAAATTCCTGCAGCTGGACAGTTGCTGCTCTTTGTTGCCTTAAAGTGAGCCTGCCAGCCACGTGAGAGGAGACCAATTCTCTGCTGCCCAGCAAAGTGCATCTTTGCTTCACAAGTTTCTCATGTGCATAGTCCTCAGCAACATTCATGCCTTGCAGCTCTTTTGTTGGCTACTTCCACAACTGTGTCAATCAGTGAATTTCAGGATTTCATTTTTAAATTGGAAGGTCAGTAGCTCGGCAGTTCAAGACCCTAGTGCCGCGTGACGGAATGAGCTCCTGTCTATGGCTCCACCTCCTCCTTGTCTATGGCAGAATCTAGCAGTTCGAAAGCAAGAAATTACCAGTAGATAAATAGGTACCGCTTCGTTGGGAAGGTAACAGCGTTCCGTGCGCCTCAGCGTCTAGTCATGCCAGCCACATGACCATGGAAAAGTCGTCGGACAGCTCTGGCTCCTTGGCTTGGAAATGGAGATGAGCACCACCCCATAGAGTCGGTTTCAACTGACTTTCAAGCAGGAGAAACCTTTACCTTTTTTAAAAATGTAGTTCTAGTTTTACCCCACTATCCCCGGTTTACAAATCAGTAACATATACATGGACTCTCTCACAATTCTTAGGGTTAGTCACCTGGAAAACATTCATTGCACCTCTGAAACTGCCAGTTTTGCCTCATATTATATCTGAGTGTTGTCCAAACACTAGAATTATTGGGGGTGAATTTGAGATTTTTTTCTTGCTAACTAAAAAAGAAAGCCCTGGACCATTTTCCACCCCCACATCTCTCAGAGAATATTTGGGAAGAGACATTGCTCCACCTTTAAGTAAAAAAAATGGAGGCAGATATCCCAGCTCTTGAAAGGGCAGAGCAGGGTGGTACAGGAGGGAAAGCCACACTCCTTTCCAGGGAATGAGCAGCACGCCCCCGGCCCCCGGCCCCCCCTCAGCTGCAGCATCGCACCCTAGCCTGAGTTGTCAGACTTATGTCCAGAGGTGGGAAGAGTGCTGTCTTTGCCGCTATAAAACCGTCTTCTTCTTGTTCTGTTCTTCTTTCCACTCTCTGGATTTGCCTAGAAATGTTGTTTGAGTGTTTCGTACAACCCTGTGAAAATCCTTCTCATTCTTGTGTGGGGAGCTCTGTCAGTCCACATAACGGTGTCCCAAATATGATTTTTCCCCAGGAAGTTTGTACTGCCTTGTTGGTTGTCATCTGAAATGTCAAGAGTGGGCCGTGTGTGTGTGTGTGTGTGTGTGTGTGTCTACTGCAAGGAAACCGTCAGGCCAGGCATGCAGCAACAATGCCCCCAAGCCTGGGGATATGAAGCATGACAGCTGAACAAGAACACCACAGCACCCAACATCTGAGTAGGTGAATCAGCCTCAGGTTGAAATCACACCTGCCTTGTCGATGTGGCAGCCGGTGCCCTGCCAGGAACGGAGTACTGGTAGCCTCACCGCCAAGTTGGGACATTGAGGGGGCCCTGGACAGCATGGCTCTGGCTGATGCCCAGGGAAAGGGACTGGGCCAGTTGCCGAGGGCGACAGAGTACGGCTTGCCTCCACCCCGAAGTAGGAAGGACAGCCTGCGAGCTGCCCCATGGAGGCCTGCTTGCCCTCGTTCCCGGCCTGTGGGAAAGAGAGACGAAGAGGGGTGGCACGCAGAAGAGGAAGAGCCAGGGGGCACAGCTCTCTCCCTTCCATGGCTGAGGCCCCAGGTCAACGCATCCCACCGTGGTGGGGGGCACGGTGCCATTGGGCAGAGTCATTGTCCACAAGAGTCAGCTGGGGTGGATGAGCCGTCATGCTGACCCTGAGGAGGAGCCAGTGCTGCGGTCCTGTCCAGCTCAGTTTTTCCTGTGGTCCCTCCTGTGGCTTGGCCTGGGCCTGCCACACACTTTCACCAGCAGAGCCTGCGGCTGCGGCTGCCGCGGCTGCTGCTGCCCACCTTGCAGACTGGGCTGAACAACGTGCCCGATGGCAGAAGGAGTGACAGCTTTACCTGCACAAACTTGTCTGAACTGGAGGTGAGAAGCCAGGACAGAAAAGCACCGGAGGTCCTTTTTGCACCAGTGCCTCTGGCTGTTGCTGAGCAATTTCTGGGAGCCAAACAGCAGCTTCCTATTCTTAAAAGATGCTTCATTTCCAAGAGGAGACTCAAAAGTTCCTTTCAAGGCTTTTCCTAGTCACCAGGTTGCTGAACACACCTGTTTCCTAAACTGGTTATCACAGGGAGGGCTTAAAAATAAACCAGGCTTTAAGATGACTAGAACTGCTGTATCTCTGTCTATTGTGCCCTCTCTGTGGCACAAAGTTTGATCTCTCCAGTGGAACATTTACATTTTTACTTGTCTGGGGAGCCAGTGCAGATGACCACAGGCTCCTGTTCCACTGTTGCAAGGTTGGCAGGAGAGCTGAGAGTGACTAATGTCCACTAAGGCTCTTCTTTGCTTTTGGGAGCAACTGTCCTCCAGAGCCCTGCCCTTTGGTCCCTCCGTGCCAGAAGAATCAAGTGGTCTTCACAGCTAAGCTGCATTTGAGATCAGTCGCTGGCAAGGGATGACTTGTGGTCTTCGCATCGAGAACTAATTGGTGACGTTTCCTAGGTAGGCGGGCGAGGGGACCCCCCATGAGTGGCAATGGATGCGTGCAACAAATATCCACATGTGCCCCAGTTGTTCCCCCGTTGTTGGAATGGACAGGATCTTTTCCAGCATTTGTCTTCAGGGAGGGTTTGGATCCATCACTGGAGGCTACCTGGGGACTTGAGGAGATTTTAGAGGCTACAGACAAGATTGCGGGGAGCTTCCCACTGGGGCATAATGGGGAGCGGGGGGAGGACACAAAGAGGTCCCTCAGACAGCCTGAGAAGGAGTTCCTTCCTCCTGGTCTCTAAGAGGCAAGGGAAGGGCCAGGCTCCTGGCGGAGGAAGCCGGAGGGTTGACAGTCTGCGCCCACATCCCTCTGCCCGGCATGGAGTCTTCTGAGGCTTTGGATGCCAGGCTGGAATACCCTTGTGTTCTCCGGCCTTTCGTTGCTGTTTGGTTTTTGTCATCTCACTCTGGGGTGGGGGGGAATGTGCTTCACCCTCCTGTGTTTTAACTGTTGACTGCTAGCTCTTGGTAGGACATCTGCTGCTTCTGGTGCTCTCCCTTTTCGGTTTTTCTGCCACTTTTTCAGGGTTTTGGAATATTACTGTTTTTTCCCGTGGGATTCTCTAGTGGATGTAGTTTTACTGGCGTGGCACCTGTTTGTTCTTTGGTAAGCCCTCTCGGGAGCTTGTTTGGGCGGAGGGTCCAGGTAGAAATATTTTAAATAAGAAAGTTACATAAGGAATAGATGACTAAACCTTGCCAGTGTGTTGCAGAGGTTAGCGTGTCAGGGTATGCTCTGGGAGGCCCAGGTTCAAATCCCATGCCTACTTCACAGGGCTGTTGTGAGGATGAAATGGAGGAGAGGAGAATGATGTAAGCCTCTTTGGGTACCTGTTGGGGAGAAAGGCAGGGTATAAATGTCTTGTAGATGTGTTATATTATTGTTGTGTTGTTTTAAATTGTTTTTAATGGTTTTATCTTGACTTGGCACTGTGTGCCACGTTGTAAGCCGCCCTGAGCCTGCTCACGGGGAGGGCGGGGTAAAAATGTAAAATAAATAAATAAAATAAATGACGTAAATGATGATAATAATAAATTGTAACACACACACACACACACCCCGGCAGAGCTCATACACCAAGGAAAAAGGGGAAAAGCAAGGCTCTTGGTCAGCCATAGTGAGCTATTTCAAGAGAATGGGAGAAAGACATGGAACAACGGTTGAGCTATCCCAAAAGGACCTCTTGCCCTCTGGGAATCCACACGTGGACTCCCAGCGCTGCTTCGCTGTTTACCATCAGAAGATTTCCATTGCTTAAAGCAGAGGCCGCAATATAATTGCATCCAATAGCAACAAGTGAATAGACAGTAAATAGCATTATTTTGCGTTGGAGTCATGAAACTGAATTAGAGTTCATTAGGAAGCCTGACACCGTGTCATGATGACCATCCAGAGTCACGCTGCGGGTGCTAAATTGGCTTAGCATGCCGAGGGAAATGGCATTGTCACCGACTGCTGCCGCCGCTGTCCGTAGTCATCGGGCCTCCCTCGTGCAGACCTGAGCCTCACGTCAAATTGTCACCGCCCGGGCCCATTGCCTCTCTGGGCTTTCTGACCCTGCAAAGCGGAAGCATCTGAGATCTCTGGGCATGACCCAACATTATTTATTACAATATTTACACCCTGCCGTTCCTCTTGGCTCAAGATCAAGATGGGCAGCTGTGCTAGTCTGTAGCTGTAGAAAAGAGCCAGAGTCCAGGAGCCCCTGAAAGAGGAGCCAAATTTGTGGCAAGGGGAGGAGCTTTTGTGAGTCATGGCTCACTTCTTCAGATTGCATCTTGACTCTTAACTAGCCCTTCCTGACAACTAACACCCCCCTAATGTAATGCTTGCAGAAGTCTTTTACTGTATCTGGAGAAGTGTGTTTGTACACCTGCGAAGTCACTCCGTTCTCGCTTATACTCAGGATGAAACTTTGTTGGCCTTAAAGGTGCCACTGGACTCAAACTCAGTTCTCACATCTCTCTGTTAACTCTCTTATTTGTATGCTGATCTGCTATTCACAGGTCTTACCAACTGCCTTAATCCAATTTTAGCTGTATTTATTGCTCAGTTAGTTATGCATCTTGACTCTAACTAGCCCTTCTTGGCAGCTGCTCCCCCCCCCTCCACCTATATGTCAGGCTTGATGAAGTCTGTTTCAACATATTTGATGAAGGGGGACATGCACACAAAAGCTGATACACAGAATTAAATTTGTTAGGCTTAAAGGTGCCTCTGGACTCCAACTTTTATTTCTGGCTGGAGAAGTTGCTGCTGACTTATGATGACCCTGTGGGGTTTTCAAGGCAAGGGGAGGACAGAGGTCAGTTGCCATTGCCTGCCTCTGCGTAGCAACCCTGGACTTCCTTGGGGGTCTCCAATCCAAGTCTCAACCAGGGCCAGTGCTGCTTAGCTTCTGAGATCTGACGAGATCTGGCTAGCCTGGGCCATCCGGGTCAGAAATACTCCAGTCCTTTTAACAGTCAGTGTTTCCAACAGAAGCTGGGTGGTTCAGGTTGTGCATGAGGCTGGTCTTTCTCTGTTTCTGTGATCAGTGGTGATCCCTTCCAGTCAAGGGCTGGGGTTGGTTAGGAGTTGGGTTGGGGCTTTCTGAGGGGTGGTCCTATGGAAGATCTGACCTTGAGGACCACATGAAGGCAGGACAATGTCTTTATTAAACTTGCATTTTAGAGTGCTGCTAACAATGTTCTCACCGTATTGCTTTGAGGACACTAAATTTACGTAGTTAATTATTCACTTCATTCATGCCCCACTTTTCTTTCCCCATAGGGACCCAAAGCAGGTGAGAACGTGTGACTGTCCCAAGGTCACCCAGCAGACTTCCTTGGCAGGGGGGCGGGGGCAGGACAGATTGTTTTGCTAGAGGCTTTCAAATATGCAGGCACCCTGATGTGCGGCAGGGGCAGGTGGAGGGGTGGGTGGGGTCCATGAAACTATGAAATTGAAATGTGAATGAGGGGTGCTAAACTTTGAAAACCACTGAACTAGAGAAACAACACCCAGGAGGGGGAGGGTGTTAAAAGTCCACCCCGCCTTTGGACTTCCCCAAGGTTGTTGTTCACTCTTAAAAACTGTCCACAGATTTCCTTACCTCTTTCTGGTTTCTGTTATGAGCAGCCTTGGTGCTGGGGTGGGGGGAGTTGCTCGTAGATCCTCCTCCTCCTGTGGCATTTTCTCCAGTTTCAGAGACCCCCCATTCCTCCTGCCCCTGCCCCCTCCCCAGAAATAGAGGAGGCAGCGTTCCCATGGCTCTCTAGCTGGGCTTGGCTGGCAGCTCCACTTGGATCACCCTGCCCTGGGCATGTCTGCCAGCTGGAGTTGCCAAGTCCAGCCTGAGAAATTCCTGGAGATTTTGGGATGGTGCCTGGGGAGGGAAGCGAAGCAGGAATGTGATGCCGTGCCCTCTGATGTCTCATCCAGGCCCCAGGTGGGAAAGGTTCTTGTTACACCAAGAAATGCAGGCCGCCGTCCACAGACACCTGATTTCCTGGGCCGTGTTCATTGCTCAGTTGGTGGCAGTTTGCTTTCTTAAAATAATGATAAATATGCCCACAGAAAACACAGGACAGTTCACATCTACACTGAAGTAAACTACGAATCAGGGAAAGGTGCAAAGCATGATGTGAGGATAACATCAGGTGTGAACTGTTGGTTGGTTGGTCATCTACAGCAGAGATGTGCGTAGAGCATCCTGCTGACCTCAGCCGGCCGTCTTCTTTCTACCATGTCAGTTCCACTTGCCTCTGCTCAGAAAGTTCTGCTGCTGGCACTTTTCCCAGCTGATCCTGACAGGGAAATTCCACAGGAGGCCTTGGAAGCGCAAGAAGGGCCTGGAGAGTCTACCGGTGGCCTGCAGGCTGTGTTCATCATTGGTCTCCCAAGGCCCTTCCACGTCATTGAGGCAATCAGAATGCCTTCAAGTTGCAGTTATTTCAGACCTGCTGGCAGGGATCAGGGTCCGCACAGACAGAGCTGAAGCCTCAGGAGGAAGAGGCAGAATGCCAAGGCTTGTTGGGACAGAAAATGGAAGCCAGGTGTGCTTTATTGACACTCCAGCTCAAAAACTTGCAAACGTGCTGGCATCTTCGAGATGATGGATTCAGGGGGACCATTCCCTGTCCACACAGGCTTGCTTTCACTAGTGCAAGAATTCCTTCCTTCCTTCCTTCCTTCCTTCCTTCCTTCCTTCCTTCCTTCCTTCCTTCCTTCCTTCCTTCCTTCCTTCCTTCCTTCCTTCCTTCCTTCCTTCCTTCCTTCCTTTCCTCGGTTTGGAACCTAGCTCTGGATTCCAAGACCACTCCCAAATGAGTTAAGCAAAGGGAGGGGGAAGTAATTAATTTCATTAGAAAGCAAAAGGGTGATTTTCATAGTAGCCTAGAAAGCCATGGGTGTTTAGGTGATTACACGCCTACTCACTGAGGGAGAAAGCTGGATAGGATCAACAGGTCCTCCAGATAAGGGTCAGTGTGCATCTGGAGAGTTCTGAGATGAGCCATGGGGTTTGCCATTATCTTGGTGAAGAGCACAGAAGGCAGAGCTCTGAACTGGTCATGCAAACCCTGGTAGGCAAGTCTCAGGAACCTGGTATGCCTTGGTCTATGGAGGATATACAAGGAGCCTTCCTGGAAATCCATGAATTAAAACAAAAAACCCTGCCTGTGAAGGGCCTCTCTGAAGGAATTCATTATCTCAGTCCTAGCTCAGTGCCAAAAAGGGCCGTGGCTCAGTGGTAGAGCATCTGCTTGGCATGCTGAAAGTCCCAAATTCAATCCCTGGCATCTCCAGTTTAAAGGTGATCTGAAAGTCTTCTCCCTGAGATCCTGGAGAGCCACTGCTAGTCTGAGTGGACAATACTGACTTTAATGGACCGAGGGTCTGATTCAGTATAAGGCAACTTCAGGTGTCTCATGAACTGGTGGCAAACTTGAGGTCCAGAATGGCCCAGTCAGCAGTCTATTATTCTTAGGTACTGTGACAAAAAATCAAGCAGACACCAAAAGACCTCTTCAATGGAAGGAATAGCTCTGTCACTTGAATCTCAGGCTGTCTGAGTCCAGAGATTTTTTCCCTTCCACTCGTGGAAGACACAGGCGACCTGTCCAAAGACAAACAGTAGGATTTCAGGGAATGAGCGTCCTTCAGTAGCTTGGCACCGAATACAAGACAGATAAATAATTAAAACAAAACTAATAAAATAAAAGCATGGACTAATGAGATTTGTAGCATATACCCATGACCTCGACCAAGCCTTGAAGATCAAAGCATTAAAGAAAAGGAATGAGACATTCCTACTGGGAATATGAGGGAAAATTTTATGCTCAGAAGAAACGGTGGCTGCAGGGCCTGTCTGTTGGGAGTTGAGCTGCCGGCCCCAAACGGTCTTCCTCACAAGGGCAGTGAAGGATTCGGTACAAAAGAGTGCCAAGCTGAGAGAAGATCAGCCCTCCTTCTCCACCCAAAAAATTTCCCTCAGAGGGGATTACGGAGAACTCTGAGATTGTTCCCACAGCAACAGAGCTGGGCACACTGCTGAGGGAGGATTATGAGCCTCCATGTCCTCAAGCAGAACCAGAGTCCAGAGAATTTGCCTCAGGCTGGCTCTCTGAGAAGACTGCATGGGGCCTTCTTCTCTGAAGTGCCCCCCCTCCGTTTGGCTCCCCTGGAGGAAGAGCGGTTGGAGGGATGGCTGAAGCTCAAGGGGGAAGGGGCTGTGCCTGGAAGGGTGCCCCATTTTCTTGTGCCTGGCTCCCTTGCTGCCCTCTGAGGCCCCTTCCTGTCCACAGTGAAGGAGCTCACCTGTAGCTGCCGCTGGAGGGCGGGAGTCGCTACCCCAGAATGGCAGAAAAGAAGCCAATGCTTTGGAGGAATCTGTGCCAGCTCTCAGAGAAGATTTTGTCCTCATGAGGAGGAGCCTCACTGCCTGGCAAGGCACAGGGAGATGTGGGAAGGGGGTGGTGAGCTGCTAGCCAGCATCCCTCATTTCATCCCTCTTTTCTGGGCAGGGGGATGCCGTGTCTCTCTGATGGAGCGATAGACCAAATAGTTCATCACACACAGACCAAGCTGCTCGCGTGGCTGTGGATTGCTCTAACCTGGGGGTCCCCAACGTGGTGGTCGTGGGCACCCTTCTTGCTGCCCGCCAAGAGTTTTTAGAAAGTGGGCAAGACCAGGTGGGGCTTTTGCACAAAAAGATTTCTGATTGGCTGTAGAGATTTTCATAACATGGTGCTTTGGCAGCTGCTGCCACCACCGCATAAGGATCTTCACTGCATGACTGAAGGAAGGTTGTGGCTCCGCCCTCTGCACTAGCCATTTTGTGGCTACATGCACCATGCTGTGGCAGAACTCCAAAGGTGTCCACACGATCAGCAAAGTTGGGGACCCCACCTCGAACCTGAGCTGCCTTCAGGTGTAAGGAGAGAAGCTACAACAGAGGAAGATGAAGGTGACAAGCCAGGAATCTGGAGGAGCAGCTGACAGACCTCCCCCCCTCTCCCTCTCTACAGCAAAGACCAAAACTGAGGGCCATTCCCCCCCAACCATCCAAGGGGCCTGAAGAAATCTGTTGGCTTGGCCTCTGGCAGCGGATGGAAAGTGAGGCAGACATGCCAGGCTTCCTTCTTTGTGTCCTCTAGCTCGCTAGTGATCTACCCACAGCTTGCTCTTCCTGTCTTGGTGGAAGGGGCCACATCTGGTTTCATTCCTCACTGAGAGAGGAAAGCCCTCACTGGGTATATGGGAGAGGAAATGTCTCAACTTAAAACAGGGGGCCTTTCTTGATGGCTGCCTCTTAAAATATTCTAAACGGGGCCCAGGAGCGATGTGCTCGGCATCTACAGAAAGTCTTTATTTCGCCGTTGGGGGTTTTAACATTTCAAAACATGAATTCATTTAAATGCAAATGCCCGCTCCCATCTGGGACTCCGCAAGAACGCTTGCTGGTATGACGTTGAACTTTCATATCCACTTTTCATTCCGCCTTGTTCCCCTTTAAAAACTTGCATTTCTTAAGACGACTCACCTTTGCCTTCCAAATGCTGGGGAATATTGAGCGGAGAGAAGAGGTGAAGAGAAGTGCGGCACAAGCACAAGCTCACCTGGCAGAGCACGGTCGGCCCTTTGCCTACAGAATCAGAACAGGCAAAATGGGGCAAGGAGGAGAATCCTCCTGCTGGCCTCTTCCGGGCTAACACAGGCAGGGAGACGGCCACACCCGCCCACCCGGTCCAGTCCTGGCCAATGCTCCCTCTAAGCTGTGGAGTCTTGTGAGCAAAATTCTACTTTGTGAGCTCCTGGCATTAAAGTTGTGAGCGAGCGATTTGGCTGCTGCATAAATCAGTTTGCTCTGGAGCCATCCTTCCTGAGCTAAGGCAAAAAGGTGTGAGCCGGAGGCTAAAAAGCTGTGAGGTAGCTCACACTAACTCAGCTTAGAGGGAACACTGTGCCGGTGCAGTCACAATCCTGCCCAGCCTGACCAGTGAGAAAGGGAGAGGCAGGAGCTGGCAGGGCCTGTGATACAAAACAGCCCTACAGGCCTTGCAGCCAGCAGTAGGGTTACCAGCCTCCGGGGAGGGTCTGGACTTGTCCTGGAATGACAAAAATGCATGCCTCAGAGGAAATGGCAGCTTTAGAGGGTCAACTCTGTGGTATACCATAGATTATAGGAGAACTGGAAGTCCTAGAGTGGCTACAGAAGGATTTCCGTTTCTCCTGTAGTACCTCATAGAGACTAGGAGAAATGGATTGATTGTCACTTGTAAAAACACTAAATGCTGACTGAGACTGAGAAAAGTCTCTTCTAAACAGCCACGACCTATTTCTCTCTGTGTTTGAACTGCTGATGAGACTCAGCTTCAGAACTGATTCTTCTGGCTGCGGAAAAGCTTTAAGCGTTGGCACTGTTTACTCTTACAAGAAAGCTTTTTTTTCCAATTAGTGTAACACAGTTGCATAGCTACATATTAATATGCAAGAGCTCTAGGGAGAAAGTCTCACTGCAATCACTTACTTCCGTGTAAACATGCAGAGGGAGACTGCAAAGGGAAATAGCTAGATAGGAGTCCTGTAGCACCTTGGAGGCCAACAAGATTTTTAAAGTTCCCTTCATCACAGCCTCTTCCCCTTTCCTGCTTCCTTCTCTCCTTCCCACCCACCAGCCGCCCTGCTTTTCTCTTCCCCCTCATCTTTCCCTCCTTCTCTCCCTTTGGCAGCCTCTCCCCAGGAAAATTCTGGCTAAATTGCATGATGCCAGTGGGCAGGCTGGGTCCAGCTGTGCCAGGGTAGACCCCGACAGCCCCTCTTCCTCCAAGCCAAGGTCTGGGGGCTGCAGGAGGGAGTACAAGTCTAGGACTGGGGCTGTCACAGGACACCCTGCCTTTTACTGACAGAACTAAATGCTTGAAGGCTGGCGGTATTGTTGTAGTTGCCTAGCAACCCCTCCAGTAGTTGCTACAGAAACCATTTATTTATTTAAAAAATATTTAGAAATCATTCATTTATTAAAGCTACAAGCGCTGTGTTTACCATTTTCTGCAAACCTGGGCTATTGCTAGGTTTGTAGAAAGATCTGCCTCATCTGTCCATGGCCCCAACCTCTGGATTTAAGTATCCACAGATGGGGCCATTAGAATTGGTTATATCGATAAAAGGGACAGCAGCATAACATCACTGTTGCCTCTGACTTATTTCCAGCCCAAACTGAAATCTGTTGCAAGTAGAAACTTAAATGATGTTAGTGTTGCAGTCAGTTATACTAGCACAAAAAATCGTGCTCAAAGTGACGTACAGATCACGTACACACAGAAGCTTACAAGTAATGTAAAATGGTCTGGAAAGGCAGGGGAAATGATGTGAAGTGAGCGATTTAACATTTGAGTTTTGGTGGGAGCAAGATGAAGATCTGGCAGAGCTGACCTTGGAGCTTCCTGCACCTTTCCTTTCTGCCGTTGTCTCTTCTGGCCTGCCGGGCTTTGGGTTTCAGTGCCTGGAACAGAGCTCTTGTGCAAATTCATTGTCTCTTGCCTGTCTTAGACAGTGCCAGGGCTGCCTTGAAGTGCCAGGCTTCCTGAGATATTCCATTTTGCTTCATTCTGACACTTTGTAGTTCAAGCCAGTTAACAGACATCGTTGTGGAAATGTCATCACAGTTATTTTCCTTACAGGGTTAACCATGAGGCAGCTCCTGGAATTCACAGCTCTTCTTATTTCTGCTGCATATGTCTGAGAAGCTGTGTTGAATGGCGGGTTCCATTTCCCCGCATCTGCTTCAAATGTTGTTGTGGTTGCTTGGCTGAGCGTTCTTTTGTTAGGCACCGTAGTCCAGGATGGCCAGTGTGGTGGGGGCTAATTGTCGGGAAATAGTCTCCTGACAGCTGAATGAGCTGGGAGAAGGAGGCACCTGCTCTCATACCCCTTCCTTAAGTCAGGTGGAGTTTGGTGTACGTGTGTGTTTGTGGTTTTTCCCAACATTTTCATTGTAGGCCTCCTTGAGAACCGAGTATTGTCTGAGAGATGATTAGAACAACTCCTGGGTAGCCCAGGCCAGCCTGATCTCATCAGATCTCGGAAGCTCAGCAGGGCTGACCCTGGCAAGGACTTGGGTGAGAAACCTCCAAGGAATACCAGGGCCGGGAGGCAGAGGCAGGCAATATCAAAGCCACCTCTCTGGAACTTCTGAGCCCCACTAGGGGTCACCAGAAGTCAATCGTGACTTCCAGGCACACACACACATATGCACGCAAGTACCAAAAAAACCCCTCAGCTAAGTAAACTGCTGTTTGGCAGTGAAAGAGCAGGAGAGAGGCCGCTGAAGCCATGAGCTGGTTGTAGATGCAGCTCCTTCGGTCTCACTCTGGGGAATCAGGGGTGGTGGTGGACTGACGGACGGACAGCCCTGCCTGTTTGCCCCCAGCTGAGCCCTGCTTGGATATTCAGAACTAACTTTTATAGAGATGTCATGAGTCTCCAGGGCCTTCTCCTCCGGAGGGAGGTCTTCAGTGCTGCTCCTGGAACATCTTGATTTTATATCAATTAACCGCATGTGGGTGCGCTTCCCAGTTCTGCTGCTGCTGCTTCCCTGTTTCCCCCTCTTTTCTTTCTAATACTCCTGCTGTGGGTGCATTCTCTGTTCTGTTGCTTGTTTCAAAAGATTCCAGGTTTATTACGGCCAATTGACCAGCAGCACAAGCATAAAATAGTGCAATCTCAAGCCCCAGACTCCCATTAACATCGTAATCATATCCCCCAGATTTTAAACCCTATCCAAAATTATCCTCTCTAAAAGTATCCTCAGTCTGTGCTTTTTGTTAAAAACTTTCACTTATTTATTACTAAAAAACTATATTTTGCTACTACCAGGGTTACTGACTTCTTGGTATCTTCCAACAAATATTTCAACAGCACAGTATCCGCAAATTTCAAATAAATGTTTAAACTGGGCGAGTAAAAGAAAAAAATTAACTGTTGTCACTCTCCAGCATAAAGTTTACAGTGTAAAAGAATGTGAGTGATCATTTCAACTTCTTTATAAGAGCAGAGACAAGACCTTTGATGTACAGGCCAACAGAGATACCTTCCTTGCAGTAAGTTAGAGGGGAAGGCATCAAAATGCGCTCTAGAAAACGCCCATCTATACTTTCCATACGTGGTGTTAGAGAGATATGGTGCTGCTGCAAATTCAGGCCAAGATTTTAGGATACTATACGTCTTGGGTAAAAGCGCACCATCAGTTTGGACCTCAATGTCAACCAAGCGCTGATGAACCAAAGTTTTTGCTTTACTCAGACCCATTTCCAGAAGATTTTCTGGACATAAACCGATAGTATTTAGCTTATCTATTATTCTGGCCGACCAGTCTGGATATGGGGTAGAGGCTAGAAGCAGGGGGGTCAGTCCTATTGGCTTCAGGTGGATTCTCAACCAGTAATAAATCGAACTTGACCAGGTTTTCAGTTCCACTCCTGGTGCGCCAGCCTCCTGTCTTAAGACCACATTAGCTGTGCATTTTGGTACAATAAACGGTGCTCTGAGGAATTTAGATTGTACTGTCATTAGTGTCTTATAATTACTCTTGTTATTTAAGATTATTTGCATGCCATAAGTAGGTTGGGACATAGGCGTCAACTTCAGGGGGGCTGGGGAGCTGGGGCCCCCCCTGAACTTTTCCAGGATGTGCTGAGCCTCCCCTGGAGACAATGGCCTGTAATGTCTCTGGTCCAGCCCCCCTGGGAAATTGGAAAGTCTACACCCTTGAGTTGGGACAACATTTAAAAGATTCAGTGGGAAGCCAGAGGAGAGGAAGGAGCTTTATCCAGCATGTGGAGGCTCCTTGTGGGTAGGTGTGTCTGGAGAGCTCCCTGCCGTGTGCACCACAACTCTTGGAATTGCTCAGTGGAGGCAGAACTTGGCATTTCCCAGGCTGCCCATCACAGGGTGGCAGTCAGACCCACATCAAAGCCAGAGTTTGCTCTCCGTCTGCTTTTTGCCCTCCCTCTTGGAGCCGTTTGCCTCTCTGCTGTCTTGTGAGCCAGTTTGGTGTAGTGGTTAAGTGTGTGGACTCTAATCTGGGAGGACTGGGTTTAATTCCCCACTCTTCCACTTGCACCTGCTGGATGACCTTGGGCAAGCCACAGCTTTGTTAGAGCTGTTCTCTCAAGAGCAGTCCTGGAAAGAGCCCTTTCAGCCCCCTCCCCCCCCCGGGGTGTCTGTTGTGGGATGGGGAAGGAGTTTGTAAGCCACTCTGAGACCCCGAGTGAAGGGTGGGGTATAAATCCACTCTCCTCCTCTTCCTGTCCTTGTGCATTTCCTTTTTCTGGTTTTACTTTTTTGCCAGTGCTGAGGAGAGGAGAGCAGATGCCTGGTGGAGAATTTGTTTTGTCCACGTCGTCCCCAGGGGAATCCTTCCTACTTGGCAGGAGGAGAAGTGTGGAGTTTTGTATTCTGATAGGCAATCTTGAAGGCAAAAGGCCACATGAGAATTGTGAGAATTAAATGGAAACGTGAGCGGCAGGGAGAGCTCCTTCTCCCCTCGCGGAGTGACGTCTGGCTTTCGAGCAGGCTCTGTGCAGAGCTGTCCACCCTTTCAGAAATCCAAGGGGAGCGCATCTGTTGAGCGGATGGTGTAAGGGCTTTGGAGAGTGAGAGTCGGCTTTGAAAGACAGCAAGACTCTTACTGTTCTAATATGAAATGTCGCTTGAGAAGCCCCCACTCCCACCCTGGGCCAGCTGTACACAAGAAAGCGACTTCGTAGTCCTGGAACCAGCTCCAGAGCCTTGGCTGTCATCTCTTGGCTCAGAAATGCACAGAGTCACCATCATGGGTGTCCTTCTGGGGGGCTCTTATCTGAAGAGGGGATGTTTGTCTCTTAGGAGGTGGTCAGGCAGTAAGGCCCCCCCCCCCAACCTCCTTAGGCTTTGGGGATTTTGAGATGAGGCAGGCAGGAGCACCACAAAGGAGCTGCTGTGGGGGGGGGATCGTAAAATGGCTGCCAATCACAAAGCATTGGGAGATCCCAAGACAAGCGCCCTCCTACGACAAAGGCAGCTGCTTCTGAGGGGAAGCTCCCTGCAGGCTGGTGATGGGGGGCGGGGCGGGGGGAGACATAGACTTTGTGTGCAGCACTTAGGCCACACTACCACTCTGACGCAAATGGGGGTCTCATGCATTTCCCTTTATTTCCCTTGCTGTCTGCTACCACCATTTATCTTTCAAGGTGAAATGTGTTTTTTTAAATTTATAGGCTGGTGCTTGCTTTTTATGAGGTGCATGAATGGCAGAGAGTGAGACTGAGGGATAACCGTCAGCAAAAGCCCCCATCTCTTCCCCAGCTCCGTCTCCTCAGGCTCCTTTTCCTCCCACCTCACATCATACTCTCAGTTTCCCTTCCCAGATCACAGGGTCCTTCCTTCCTTCCTTCCTTCCTTCCTTCCTCCCTCCCTCCCTCCCTCCCTCCCTCCCTCCCTCCTCCTCCTCCTCCTCCTCTGTCACTGCTCTCTTCTTCAGCTCTTTGTGTTGCCTCCCTCACAACTGCTGGATCTTCTTCTTCATGGTCCCTGATGGGCTCCCACTTGTAAAGTCCAGCTGGGCCCAGGTTGAGATTGGCCCAGAGCTATAACTTACTCTCATGGATAAATGTGCTTGATGGCTTTCCACTTGTTATTTTAGCAGTGTAGGACTGAGGAGGCAGAGCGAATTCAGGATCGGCTTCTTGCTTGGGGGAAGAGATTCTGTTTGGGTTTCCTTTCCCGATGAAAGGGGAAAGTTTGCTCCTTGTGTGACCCCAGGGAGAGAGGGCCAGGGCCACAAGGAAGTCTGTGTCCGCTGCCAGCCCAAAGGTGCGTAGCTGGAACGGGATGAGCTCAGTGGTTTGACAGCTGGCCGACAGGGAGCAATCCAGAGCTCCTGGTTTTCTGTTCTGTTTGGATTCGGTCCCCAAGGGACAAGCAACAAGCTGGAGCCAGGAAACACGTTGGCAGTCACCCTGGCGCTCTCCGGCTCCGTGTTGGTGACCAGTGCTCTGAGGTTTCTCAGCGTACAAGGATCTGCATGCACAGAGTGATTGCTCAGAAGGCCCCCGCACGTAGACATTGCCTGTCTGGTCTGACTTTGCGTAGGTTGCTGCTAGACCTCAGAACGGAACAAGGATTCCTCTTTGCCCTGAAATGTCTGCTGAAGGACGAGGGTCCAAAAAGAGCTTCTGTGTTGCTGGGGAGCCCGTGGCCGGCTGCCGCAGGGGTCCTGGCAAATCTGCATTTCGGTGGCAGAGCAGATCCGTCAAGGTGGGAGGCAGGACGGAGGAGTCACAGAGGTCCTTTCCACACTTGGATCTCAGCCCTGGTTTTCTCAGAGTTCAACTCACGACACACAATACCTTGCATTTATCCCTGGTTATAACAACAGCATCCGTTTATCCTGGGACAACTGTGGGGCAAAACCGGGGTGACCTCAGTGTAATATGGAAACAATAGCCCAAGATAATTTATAAAGTACTGGAGTCGGAGACGCTTCAAGTGAAATCAGCTCTTAAAGTTTATTGAGTGGAGAAGATGACATGCCGAACGGAGGTCCCGGGGCCTGCTTATATTCACACTGAGGCCGCGCCCCCAGCCTCATCCGATGCAGCGGATAGGTTGGGTTTCTCGCGGTTGTGCGCTATAGGGCCCTCGTCAGATCCTAAGTGCACAATTGGTCTAAATTACAATCTGGGCGGGCTATTGTCTACCGGATCGAAGCTCAGGCAGCTAGCCCGACCATGTGCATTTCGGCGACCACATGGTGGTGGCCATTAAAGCCATTACATAATTACAGGGGTGAACTTGCGTGCAGTGTAGCATGTAAGTCCAGGGACAGGGTTGAACCAGGATTTAAGGTCTGGTGCGGAAAGGAGCAGAGTCAGAGGCTGCATGAGAAGCAGGACACTTCCTTAATGCTCTTGGGCTTGCTTCTCTCCTCTCCCTTGAAAGCCGCAAAGAGAGTTCTGGAGAACTTGCTGTGCTTAGAACAGTTTGGGGCTTGACAGAGCAGAGGGTCAAATGGGCCAAACTCATGTTGGAGAGAAACTGGAACTGCCTGCGCACTCGCGGCTGCGCACGCAGGGTGCCTTTCAACTGGCACTTCCCGCAGTTGGCTGCAAATCGATGCATGGACCGTCTTGATGGACGGGCCAGTGAATCTGCATTGTGTCTCTTCTGTGGCCTCAGACTGTCATGCTCCATGGCGTGACACCTCTCACAGGACATGGCAGACACACATGGGAGCCCCTGCAGAGCTTTCTGATGAGGACTTTATCCCCCCCCCCCCCCCGCTGGGGGCAACAGTGGCTGCTACTTCTTGCCAGCTCCACACGCACATATTTTAACTACCGCTAATTGATGCAAGACAGAAAGGAAGCAAAAGCATCAGATGTCCACAGAAGCTGCTTGGGGAGATTATGCTGGGAAACGGGGCTATGCTAATTAGAGCTTATTGTCCTTTCCAATCAGGAGAGTGAGCCGGAAGCCCTGCACTGCTTCTCAATTCACTGAGTGTCCTCTGCTAAGGGCATCACTGTTTTTTGAGGGAGAGTGATGGGGGGGATCCAGCACCAAACAGTCTGCAATCCGCTCTGGCGCTGAAAAGCAGTGGAGACGGCAGTCATGCCATGCATGAGTCCTGGTTGTGCCTGCAGAGGAAGAACTTGCAGGGCCCTCTTGGAAACATGGTTTGAAGCTGCTGGAGCAAAGAACAGATTAAGTCTGTGTTAATGTGCATTCTCATTTGCACTGCTTTTGTATTTTTCTGCCTGGAGTTAAGCAGCAGGCATGTTATGCCTGAGCACCTTTGCTCCAAGGGGGAGCTCAGTTCCCTGCCTTCTCCAGCGATTCCTGACCACCCTTCAGGGGGTGGAAAGAGGGAGTGAGAGTGATTCTGCTCTTTCCTGCAGGGGAGAATCTTTCCTCTAGCCGGGCTGCAGTCCTCGGTCGTGTCCTGGGCTGATCTGGCTGCTGAACACAAACATTGGCAAGGTCCCTGCCTGTTCTCCAGCAACTCCTGGTGGTGAAAACACGGCCTGATCTTCTTGCATGACAGCAGGGTGTGTGCTCTACCCACTTGGTACAAGCCAAACAAAATTAATTATGTAGATGTTACTTCGCAGTAGAGAGTCATTGGATGGTATTCACTCTTGTTAGTGCCAGATGTGCCCAGATGTTCTCTCAGACGCAGGCCGGCTCAATGATGGCAGCTGGCCTCCTCTCTGTGCCCGAGTGGCACAACCAATCCAGGGCTGTTCGGAAAGCAAACAACCAGGCCGTGCAGAATTAGTGCTGAAACTCTTCCATGGATTCAAACGTGCATTCGCAACCTGTCATTCTTTGAAGACCATCCCCAAAAGTTGCGCCAACCAGTTGCATGACATCAAAAGAAAATGGAGGACTGGCCCCCTCCCTCCACTCATGGAAATTAATGACTTCACTTGCCAGGGCAAGGACGGCAAATGAAGGCGAGCCCTTGGCCCCTTCCTCTGCTTCCTACAACGGATGTTCTTGGGGCCAGCAGCACATAAGCAGTCAGTGCCCTGCTGCAGAGAGAGAGAGAGAGAGAGAGAGAGCTCTTGATGCCCACAGCATCAGTTTGGACTCCTGTGATCATCTTCATACACTGGGATTCTTGCTTAGTTCCTGCGCCTTTTTAAAACTGGATGGAATCATCCATGCCACGTTGTCTTCTTGCTTTTCTGTATTCACAAGGCTTTCTGTTATGCAAAGAAATATTTTATCATGAGGGTGGAGAATGCAGGCTGATTAACAATTAGCATAGACTCATCCCATGGTTCAGCCTGATCTGACCCCAGCCGTGAGAGTTTCCGGGCTTCTGGTGTTGCGACTGAGCAACGCAGATTCTCCAAGCGTGCCACAGATCTTGTTCGTGCTCTCTTATCCATCCCCCGTTGAATAACATCCACTACTCTCGATGACAGTGCAACCCACTGGCCTCCCATGTTGAGTTTGCTGTAGTCACAAGTGGCTTGTCAAGACCTGATATTTATTTGAAACATTTCTATGCCACTGCTCAGGCGCACACTGCTGGAGGTGCTGTGCGACCATGAAGATCAGTAAGTAATCCTTGTAAAAAATAGAAGACCAGATCTGCCAGCCCTGCTGAAACCGTGAACAGTGTTAAAAAAGCTCTGAAGCAACAGCATCGCCACAATTATGTCGCTAAATAAGAAGTAAAGCTACAGGCAGCAACTGATGAAGTTCCAAAAGTGCTCTGGATGGTTTTTCTACCATCCCTCAAAACACCCCGTTTGTTGTATTTGCTGTTTTTATTTTAAAACCCATCCTGTGAAGTTTGCTGGCCATTTTGGCCCCTGCATTCCCCCACCTCCTGGCATTTCCCTCGGCCTTCACCTCTCCAGTTCTGAAGGAAAAGGTACGAATTTTGGTTTTTGTCTTGGTTTCCTCCTCTTCTGCATTTCATAACTGCTGGGAAGAGAAGCAGACCAGGACCTGAGGTTTATACAGCTTGCCATCCCATGCTGACTGAGCCAGGAAAGAAGTAAGTGGTAGATTACACAGATGCAGGTGGGCCGCCATGTTGGTCCGAAGCAGCAGAAAAAAGTTTGAGTCCAGTAGGGGCACCTTAATGACCCACCAAGTTTTATTCATAGTATAAGCTTGCCCATGAAAGCTTATACCTTGAATAAAACTTTTGGTTGGTCTTAAAGGTGCCACTGGACTCAAACCTTGTTCAGTAGATTACACAGTGTCTTTGATGGATCTCTTGTCAGTGTGCTTGAGGGCAGAATCCGTGCTTGCCTTCCCCTTCCCCAATTGTTTTGTAGAAGGACAGCTACAATTGCTTGCTTTTATTTTAAAAGGTACATCTTGCAGGATTCCTGCTCAGTCTGCCAATGTAGGGTGTGCCATGGTTCATTCTGACATAAGCATGTCTCGAACTCATCCTCAGTTGTGACTCAGTGCAGTGTGTTTTTGTGTGAGGAGCAGGAAACAGATGGCCACCAAAGGCTGGGTGCAAACAGGACGGGTGTCTTGATTTCTGCTTTGTTTTGTTTGCATGGCACATCGTAGCTTGTTTTTAGGTTGGTTGCCTGATTTTTCTTTAGAGATTTTAAGGTGTCAAACAACAGTTGCGTGTTTGACAGGGGATGGGCCAACTCTTGGGACTCTGTGAAGCCTTCTGGCCCTGACTTGGAGGGCCCAGGCGAGCCTGACTTTCTCAGATCTCGGAAGCTAAGCAGGGCAAGCCTTGGAGGGGAGACCACCAAGGATGTCCAGGGTCGCTATGCAGAGGGCAGGCAATGGCAAATCACCTCTGTTCAGCTCTTGCTTTGAAAACCCTACCAGGTTTACAAGATGATGCATGGGATAGAGCAGGCAGAGAAAGAGGTCCTTTTCTCCCTTTCTCACAGTACAAGAACTCATGGGCACTCCATGAAATCGCGGAGCAGTCGGGTTAGAACAGATAAAAGGAAGTACTTCTTCACCCAAAGAGTGATTAACATATGGAACTTACTGCCACAGGAGGTGGTGATGGCTACAAGCATGGGCGGCTTCAAGAGGGGATTGGATAAATATATGGAGCAGAGATCCATCAGTGGCTGTTAGCCACAAAGTATAGATAGGAACTCTCAGTCTGGGACAAGTGAGGCTCTGTATTCTTGGTGCTGGGGGGGCAACAGTGGGAGGGCTTCTGGTGTCCTGGCCCCACTGCGGGACCTCCCGAGGGCACCTGGTGTTTTTGGCCACTGTGTGACACAGTGTTGTACTGGATGGGCCACTGGCCTGATCCAACATTGGCTCCTCTTATGTTCTTACCTGAGGGTACTTCTCTCTCTCTCTCACATACACACACACACACACACACACACACACACACACACACAGAGCTTCCTTAGGAGGGGAGGTGCTCTCCACCCCTTAGCCCAGTCCTGCCTCCCCAGTTCTCCTGTGATTTTGAGAAGGGATTACCAGTGGGCAGCCAACAACCTGGACTGCCAAGCTTGGAATGTGGCGTGCAACAAAGTGGAAATGGGGTCAGTGATGCTCAGGCCAGCACATTTTCAAATGATTAAGGAGTGCAAAAATATAGATTAGGATTTGGAACATACTGAACAGGAAGAAATAGTAGAGACCCAAATTGGAACTGCTGAGTGCACGGAGAGGGTTAGACAGATAGAAGCAGATGAAAGTCTCTGGGAAGGCAGTGAATGAATTAAATTTTAAAGAGATAACGATTGAGCTCCGGGGCTTAAGTGACTAAGAGGCACTGGAGGCTCATTCCTCATAAGTATCTTCTCCTCCAAAGGGTTTGTATAAACATATTGGGGGGGGGGGGGAGATCTCCCATAATCAACCTTGAAGGGAGGGATTAAAATGTCAGTTAACGGGAATGAGGATTACAGAGGAAAGGGAGTGAGCCTCAAAATGTATATGTCATAGATAGGATTACGCTTAAAGGTTGTGATTAAATATCCAGGCATCCGGCAATTCCTTCCTTCCCCGGACCTCTGATGAGGTGGGAAAATGGAGTAAGATTTGTCTCCTGACTTGGGAGGAAGCAGACGATCAGCTTGCGAGGGGATTCTGCAGACAGCCGACCTCTTGTTAAACAGTTGTTTCTGTTTACCTCCTAGGTGTGTGAGAAATGTTCACATGAACATTTCCCGTTGGGTTTTCTTCCATTGGGCTGCTTGCGTATTGTGTGAGTCATCATCTTTGTCGCCCTCAAAGACTTCCCTGTGAACGAGAGAGAGAAAAGGTTTCACGCTGCCTCTGGGAGGAAGGCCTGGCCCAGTGGGCCTGGCTGGGGGGTGGGGGGGTGGGGAGCTGAGCTGGCCCACTCTCCGGGCAGCTACAAAGGGGCAGGCACCCCGGGGTGCCCTTGGGATCATGCCGAGGAGGAGGGTGCCAGTGGGTCCTTGGGCTGTGGGTCAGCGGATGGCTCTGTGAAGTGTGGGAGAAGAGGGGAGGGAGCTGGGGGGAGTGTGCATTTGGGAAGAAAGAGCAGACTGGGCCCTCGGGAGAGACAGGCCGGAGGAGGCCGAGTGCCCTGCCCTGAGGTGGGGGGGGGGAGCCCTCTGGGGTGACTGTCTCCGGGGCTCTGATATGGAGTAGTGGGACGGCTGCCCTCCAGGAGTGCCCCTTTGATGTCAGCTGTGCTCTGCTTGTATATTTGCAAGGAAAGCAAACGGTTACGAAAAGGGCCCTATGTCTTCAGGGCTCTCTCAGGCCAACTCCAAGTTGTGCTTTCCCTGGACGTTGTCTGCGTGTTGTGTGTTCCTCACTCCTGTGAGTGGTCAGTTGTGTTCTTCATTGCTGTTTCTTCTCACACTCACTCACATGCCCGCTCCCTCCCTGCATTTGGGAAAGCATCACTTTTGTCCACACAGTCATGGGTCCTTAGGTCTCGCAGGACTATTGCCTCACAAATAACTGGTGCTGAAGTGGTGATTCTGTGAGGTCTTCATCAGCTTGAGAAACAGGCTGCCCGCCCCCTGGCATCTGCAGCAACCCACTCAGGGCCATCATGGGATCACACGGAGATGGGGTAATTCCCTGGCTGGAGGAAGGGACTGGCCCGGCAGACCCTTGGGAGATCTTTTCTGGGTCTCCGCAGGCCACCTCTCAGGGAGGAGAGCCCTTGGGCTTTGTCTGGGAACGAAAAGAGAGGGAGGGAGAGCCTTGTGGGTCTTGGGCTCCCAGTCAGCAAGGCCTTCCAAGGCTCATTTTCATCTTGCTTCTTGAAGCTCCCTCCCCAGGGCCCCCAGCCTTTGGGAATCTGGGGGCACCTTTGGAGTTCTGTCGGTGGGTGGTGGCTGCTGTGGTAGGCAGAGCCTCTTTCCCCCAGCACACACACACACACACACAAAGCCCAAGTGCTGCAAGGACACATGAGGAATCATGGAATCATGGAGTAGGAAGGGATCCCCCCCAGGATCATCTAGTCCAACCCCCTGCACAATGCAGGAAATTTATAAATACCCCCCACGCCCCAGTGACCCCTGTTCCATGCCCAGAAGATGGCAAAAAACCTCCAGGATCCCCAGCCAAACTGGCCTAGAGAAGATTGCTTCCTGACCCCCAAAATGGCAATCAGCATTCCCCTGGGCATGTAAGAAAGGGCCACAAGAACTAAGAAGAAGAGAAGAAGAAGAGATTGGATTCATACCCTGCCCTTCACTACCCAAAGGAGTCTCAGAGCAGCTTACAATCTCCTTCCCCTTCCCCTCCCCACAACAGTCACCCTGCGAGGCAGGTGGGACTGAGCACTGAGGCAACCCTTCCCGCCCTCCCTCTCGGGATCTGCCAAGAGCTCACAGAGTCCGCATGGCTGTCAGATGGCCATCTAGCCTCTGCTTGAAAACCTCCCAAGAAGGAGAGCCCACCCCCTCCCGAGGAAGCCTGTCCCACTGAGGAACTGCTCTCACTGTCAGGAAATTCTTCCTCATATTGAACTGAAAACTCTTCTGATTTAATTTCAATCCCTTGGTTCTGGTCCGACCTTCTGGGACAACAGAAAACAACTCTGCCCCATCCTCTTATATGACAGCCCTTCAAGTGCTTGAAGATGGTGATCATATCACTTCTCAGTCATCTCCTCTCCAGGCTAAACAGACGCAGCTCCTTCAGCCTTTCCTCACAGGACTTGGTCTCCAGACCCCTCACCATCTTCGTTGTCCTCCTCTGGACACGCTCCAGCTTGTATGTAGGAGTAATTTTTAAAAATACACTGGGAAGGAGGAGCATGTGAGAGAATAAAACCACAGCTGCAGCCGAAGCAATGTTGTTTTCTTCACAGCCAGTCAGATCTCCAGTGGCCAATCAGAAGCCTTGATGGGCAAGAGTCCCACTTGGCCCTGCCCACTTTCTCATAACACCTGGTGGGCACCAGGAGAGTTGTCTGTGGGTACCGTGGAACCCATGAGCTCCATGTTGGGAGTCCCTGCACTATACTTTCAGTGGCTGGCTTGATCATTTCCCTTCTGAACCTGCTGGCCTGTAGACGCAAACCCCTTGTTATGATATAGACAGAATGCAAATGCTTTTAATGCATAAAATAAGTAATCGTATGTTGCCATCACTCTGTTCTGCGGGCACACAGATTGCTCCTACAAGGGTCTAAGGAAGAGCAGTGTGGTCAAGGCAATGCTTCAGAAGACTCTGACAGAAGGAATTGCCTTGGCAACCAGGAATCCTGCACTTCGGGAAGAGCGCCTTGCCAGCTGTGGCCCAGCCAGTGTTTCTTCATGCTGCCCTGGTTATTTGAGCCTGCCATCTGCAGAGCTGCCCAGGGAAGGGAGGCGCTGGGGAGGTCTGTGAGCTTATGGGAGACCGCTACAGCAGTCCCTTCCCCCTGTTTCCAGTGGCTGGCAGAGTTAGGGAAAGTAATTACATAAATATCACCGTGACACCAGCCAAGATCCCATTAGTGGTTTTGCAAAGAACTATCGCATTGTGGTTAGGCATATTAATATAATTCTCACTCCACGTAACCCATACAGTGGAAATTTTATCCTGTGCTCACTAACATGGAAATTATACAACGAATCCCATTTGTTTCTTCTCACTCCAAGAGGCTCTAAAGAAGATCATCCACAGACCTAATAACAACAATGGCCTACCGGGAAAGAGAGGGTCGGAAGGTGTGTGGCACATCGCTGGAGTGAGAGCACAATTCTGGCTGTCACGCGGTTCAGAGGATGCTGTGCGAACTGTGAGGCTCTGTGTGGACTGTGGGGTCCCCTCAAGCAGCAGGGCTAGAAGCAGACTGTGCCATGGAGACATACAGCGGTGTCTGTTTTGGACCTGGCTCTTCTCCCTGTTGCCAGAAAGAGCCAGGATGGCCTTCAGCGAATGAAGTCTTCCAGATGGGATGGATGAGCGTCTGACTGAGCTGCTGTGGCCGGATGATCTTAAAGCGGCTGCTTCCGTGGGGCCAGGGGACGGGGGCTGACTGGAATGGACTCCTCTCTGAAAGGAGCACGGTGGGTCCCTTTTACTTTCCCAGGGCAAGTTGGCTTCAGTGTGAGCAATCTTCTGAGTATCACAGAACCATTCTTCAGGAAACAAGAAGAGATGGACAGTGTCTAGAAAGCCAACTAAAGAGAAATTTTGAAAGGACAGACTGCAGACAGTTGAACACAGTCGTTAAGTCATTGCAGACTGGGATTTTGGAGACCTTCTTAGTAATGAAGAAATGCCCAGCTTGGAGGAATCGTCTTTCCATCTCCAGCGTGGTTCTGCGGCTGAGCAGAGCCCCTGGAGCCCAGGTGCAGGGGGCCTAATCTCAGCAGGCACCCAGAAGTACCGCCAGCGCACTTGCCTGCTTGCCCCCTGCAGAGAGCTTGGCCGGAGAGGCCCGGGGTCCTGTGTCCAGTTTGGGGCGCAGGAGTGGGAGGCTGCTTTCTGCTGAGTTTTGGAAGGGAGAGGGTGTTTGAGAAACAAACTGTGTGCCCTGAGGATTTCCACGCTGCAGATGATTTTAGATCCATCATAAGAGGACAACCAAACAAGCATGACAGATACAGATCTCCTTTTTATAAGACTGGGGGAGGGGAAACCCAAACCCACCCAGGACTTCTTAATCTAGTGGTTTAAAAGGCTGCTGTGATCTGTATAGACAGTGGTGATAGCTCCCAGAAGAGCGTGTTCTTCATGATCAGAAGATGTTTAATTCAAGTGAGGGAGATCAAAGGAAGAGGCATTTTGTGCAAAGTAGCACTTGGCTTGCTGCGCTTTGCCTGGATCTGTCTGGATCTCAGGGTGCTTTTTACCTTGCCTATGTCATGGTTTCTCCCATCTCTGGAAGATGGGAATGAAAGCATCTCGCGTGCATCCCATTCTCCCGCTGAAAGTCCCTTGAAGACTTAAGACTGAGGAGAGTAAAGATTAGCCCTTGGTGTTTGTTTCAATTGGTTCCCGGGCATGGCGGGTAGCATTTCCTCCTCGTCAGGGAAAGTAAAACGGTAATTAAATGTGGCAGCAAAATGGAGCTGGATTCTGCTTCCCAGCTCTGCGTGGAGGGGGGGGGGGGGGGGGAGTCTCTTTTCCACTGGAAGTACAGAGGGGTCTGAGTGAATTCCAGCAGCCCTTTGGGTCAGGTTCCCAGGTATTGCATCATTTATGGTCCATTTCTGCTGCTTGCATGTTGAGTATTGAAAGAAGTTACCATGCCAGGATATAAGCATTCTGACAGAATCACACCTTCCATTTTACTGGGGGGGGGGGGGGAGTTAGAAGGCTTTTCATTCTGATAAGAATCCTCCCCCCAAACTTCTTAGGAAGTGCTCCTCAGGATGGTCCCTTTCTCCCCCCTCCCCCCCCAAACCCCACACCATCCTGACTGGTGAGAGCCAAACTTCTGTCTCAGGGTATTGCAAGGGTTTTATTTTGCCCTGGGGTCCTCTCGTGCATCCCACCTGGCTGGCAGAGTGCAGGCACTGCCAAAGGGCAGCAGTGATGCTGCACTGCAGACGAGTGGAAGGGCAGCCCATGCGCCTGATGCCCACAAAGGGCTGCTCCTCCATGAAGCACGAGCAAGGTGGCGATTCAGAGCTTAGTCTCTGATTGATCAGACCGCCCTGAGGTTCCATATGAGGTGTCAGGAAAGAAAATAAGGATCTTGTTCTAACAAAGCCTCTCAAACTGTTCCATCAGTCAATTTTCCACAAAGGGACTGATGCATGTAAACAGAGATGTTTTAAGCCACAGGTAGGTTGGTTGGTTTGACAGTAAAGCACTCCTCCTCTGGCAAAAGAAGAGAAGCAAACAGACCCCTAATCCTGGGCGGGGGGGGGGGTCATGTGTGAACATGAAATGCATGAAGGAACAATGTAAAGGAAATCGCCGCCGATCTGTTCAGGGGCATATTTGAGAACATTCTTAAGAAACAGAATTCTTGGGGGCTCCCCCCACCCCTCCCCCCAGATTCTCAGTCAAGAGGTTTTCAGGGCCCCCCAGGAGGACTTTGAGGGTTCCGAAGCCAGAGTAGGACCCATCGGCACAAATGTTTCCAGACCCCTTCAAGGCTCCGGTCAGCAACAGAGAGGATCAGATGAGCACCAAAATGATTTTTGTGCACTTTGGGATTGTCGAGAAACACACACATACATACACACACACACACACCGCCACATTAAGATAGATCCAGGTGGGCAGCCGTGTTGGTCTGAAGCAGAAGAACCAAGTTTGAGTCCGGTGGGGGCAGCTTTGAGACCCACCAAGTTTTGTTCGAGGGATGAGCTTTTGTGTGCAAGGCCCATTTCCTCGGATACATGGAAATGGAAGTTAACAGTCCAGACATATAAGGCAGAGGTTGAACACCAAATTATCAAACGACATCATGAAGATGTTTTAACAGATGCAAAGACCAAACCGGAGTAACGAGCTAAGTTTGTCTGGTCCCCACTTGGCTGGTGTCCCTGATATTGATCTCATTGCTTTCCCTAACTCTGCCAGCCCCTGGAAATAACTGAGATCCTGTTGCTGTTACCCAAGTCATTTCCTCTTGGCATTCCATAGTTAAGAAGGATACATTTATACATTAGTTTTGTATTTTGACATATTTATTTGCTCCACTGTGTCCGTCCCCCCCCCCCCCCGGTAATTAAACCCAAACCAGTGGTGACCCACGGCTTGCCTGGGACAGCGTGGTGCGCAGTGCTGCGAGAGTGCAAGCGCCAAAGCCTCCCTCGGTGTGGCTTAACGTGAGAGCCCCATCTGGTGCTCTGCCACAGCTGAGCATGGCCCACTCCCTTCTGCCGTGGCAGCGGACCAGTTTGCGTCAGCCCAGGACTGTAGTGTGAGAGGGGGTCAGCAGCAGCCCTTCCTCCTTCTCTGGCCAAGCCAGGCTCGTTTCTGGAAGGAGTCTTCTGTCAGGAGAGAGGCTGGGGGGGCACATGGAAGGAATCCCCCTCACCCCTTTTTGCTCTCAGCCCCAGCCCCGCCCCAGGCAGGGACATTTGCTGCTCTCCTCTGTTGCCCTGGCCTGAGGAGCTGGACACCGGTGGGGGGTGGGCCGCGTGCTCAGAGCAGGCCAAGGGCCAGACTTCGCCTGATGCCTGACTCAAGTTCGCTCCAGGGACTGGCAGACATATTGCAGCAGAGTGTTCCACAGGCAACTCCTGTGTAAAAGCGTGGACTGGGGCCTCAGAGAGGAGGAGGAGGGGCTCTTGTCCCCCCCCCCCCCCGGCATCATTTTCGGCAGCTGAAAATCTGCTCAGGGCAGTGCTGATGCCTTTCAGGGTCGAGGTGGAGAGAAGGGCTGCAAAAGGCAGGGGCGGCATCAGAATCTGCTCTAAAGGACCAGCCAGACTCCCGGCTCCCTTTCGGAGATTCCCTTCAAGCTCACAGAGATGTCTTTGACCACAGGGGTAAGGCTGTGACTTGGATGACATTGCCAGGTCCCCCCCCCCCCGGCCACTGACGAGGGAAAGGGGGGCGTAGGGTTGCCAGATCCAGTTTGGGAAACTCCTGGAGATTTGGGAATGGAGCCTGGGGAGGGCAGGGACCTCAGGGAGTCCAGCCTCCAAAGCATCCTTTTTCTCCAGGGGAAAATTATCTCTGTAGTCTGGAGATGAGCTGTAATTCTGGGGGATCCCCAAGAATGTAAAAGAGCCTTTCTGGATCAGGCCAATGAGGGTCCATCTAATCCAGCATCGTGTCTCACACAGTGGCCAACCAAGGTCCCTTGGAGGTCCAACAACAGGGCAGAGAGGCCGAGGCCTTCCCCTGAGAAGAACCTCAGAAGAGCCCTGCTGGATCAGACCAGTGAGGGTCCATCTAGTCCATGTCAGCTAGGCTGTGATAACTAAATGGAGGGGAGAGAGGGAGATGAAAAGGAGGGGGGAGAGGGCTGAAATTGCTGTTGTAAACTCTGGAATGTCGCCTTTGATGCTCTCCTAACATTTGCCCCTGTTTACATAAGATCTTGGGTTTCTCTGGTGAGTCTCCTGCCTGAATGTTGAAGCCGTTCAGCGTGAGGGTACTGGGGCACTCATTGGCTTGTAGCCAGCTGACACCCCAGTTTGAACTGTGTACATAATCCCGTCCCCGCCTCCCCGCTTTAGTCTGAACACAGAAGTGCTTAGGGAATGTCTTAGAAATACTGACTACAATAAACTGAACCTACTTAAGGACCGTTGTTGAGTGCTGATTTACTAGGGAACCTGACAGTCCAGCATCCTGTCTCACACAGTGGCCAGCCAGTTCCTCTGGAGGGCCAGCAACAGGGCAGAGAGGCTGAGGCCTTCCCCTGAGAAGAACATCAGAAGAGCCCTGCTGGATCAGACCATTGAGGGTCCATCCAGTCCAGCATCCCGTCTCACACAGTGGCCAGCCAGTTCCTTTGGGGAGCCAACCACAGGGCATAGAAGCCAAGGCCTTCACCTGATCAGAACCTCAGAAGAGGCCTGCTTGATCAGACCCGTGAAGGTCCTTCTAGTCCAGCCTCCTGTCTCATACAGGGGCCAGCCAGTTCCTCTGGAGGGCCAACAACAGGGCAGAGAGGCCGAGGCTTTCCCCTGAGAAGAACATCAGAGGAGCCCTGCTGGACCAGACCATTGAGGGTCCATCTAATCCAGCATCTTGTCTCGGTGGCCAACCAGTTCCTCTGGAGGTCCAACAACAGGGCATAGAGGCTGAGGCCTTCAGAACATCAGAAGAGCCCTGCTGAATCAGACCAGTGAGGGTCCATCTAGTCCAGCCTCCTGTCTCACACAGTGGCCAGCCAGTTCCTCTGGAGGGCCAACAACAGGGCAGAGAGGCCGAGGCCTTCCCCTGAGAAGAACATCAGAGGAGCCCTGCTGGATCAGACCAATGAGGGTCCATCTAGTCCAGCATCCTGTCTCACACAGTGGCCAGCCAGTTCCTCTGGAGGGCCAATAACAGGGCAGAGAGGCCGAGGCCTTCCCCTGATGTTGCCTCTTGGCTCTGGGATTCAGAGGTTTAGTGCCTCTGAATGTGGAAGTTCCCCTCAGTCACCGTGGCTAGTAGCAGAGGTCATTTGGGGCCAGAGCTAAGTGGAGCAGAGCTCCGCCAGCCCAGGAGTGGGCACTAGGGCAGCCACCGGCTGAATCAGATTCTCTGATCTGATTTGGCCCGCCGCCAAATTGCCACCGAAATTCGGCAGCGGCTTAAAAAGTGGCTGGAGGGGACAGGGTTTGAGGGAGAGGCACCATACTTACAGGGTAGCTGCTGGAGCCTCTCCCCGAAATACCCACCAAGTTTCAAGAAGATTGGACCAGGGGGTCCAATTCTACAGGCCCCCAAACAGGTTGCCCCCATTCCCTCCATTGTTCTCTATGGTGGGGAAAAAGTAATGTTTTTTCCCACCATAGAGAACAATGGAGGGGATGGGGCAATCTGTTTGGGGGCCCGTAGAATTGGCCCCCGTGGTCCAATCTTCTTGAAACTTGGTGGGTATTTTGCGGAGAGGCCCCAGCAGCTACTCTGCAAGTTTGGAGTCTCTCCCTCAAATCCCCTCTTCTCCAGCCCCTCAGTTTTTGCCATTGACTTCAATGGCCCATAGGGTATAATGGGGCTGAAACTGACATTCGG
This sequence comes from Lepidodactylus listeri, assembly GCA_029233225.1. NCBI lineage: Eukaryota > Metazoa > Chordata > Lepidosauria > Squamata > Gekkonidae > Lepidodactylus > Lepidodactylus listeri. The sequence goes on along the minus strand of JARCFY010000021.1, from coordinate 2,158,997 downwards.
CCGGTGATGTCAGGGGGTGTGGCATATGCTAATGAGTTATGCTAATAAGCTCCTGCACCTCTTTTTCTACGAAATGACCCCTGGCTAGTAGCCACTGGTAGACTTCTCCTCCATGAATCTGTTGAATCCTCTTTTAAGCCTGTTTATTCCTGTGGCCATCACAACATTCTCTGACACCAAATTCCACATTGTAATTACTCTCTGTGACAATTGTGATATTTTACTTGGGGATATTTCCAAGAACACAAAGCCCATCCGGAACAGGGCTACTGGTCCAGAGTTCTGTGTAAGGATAAGGACATAACTGCTACTTATGACTTCTTTTTGAAAATGAGAACAGCTGAAACATTTAAAAAGTATTTAAAATATATTGCGTAAGTACCACTGTCTTCAAACAAATTTGCCAAAAGTTGGAAATGCTCTTGAACATCAGCTGCAGGGTGTCGTAGCCATTGTTGCGCAGGCCAGCGGGCTGTGAAGGTTAGAGTTTTCGAGGACTTGGTAGACTTGGAAGCTTGTTGGCTGTGGAAGCTTGTTGGCTGACCTTGGGCCAGTCACCTGCTCTCATCCTAACCTGCCTCGCAGGGTTGTTGTGAGGATAAACTGAAGGAGAGGAGAACAGTGCTTTGGGCCCTCCAGTTTGAGGGTGCACATGAAGTAAGCAAACAAACAGTGGGGGGCTGGGTAGCGCATTGCTGTGTGCTCTTTCCTGTGCTGTGTGATGGGCCTCCTCCTCTCTTGCAGGAGACTTTAAAAGGCCGATTCCAGGAAGCACGAATCATTTTCGCGCAGCTGTGAGACTACCCGGGATGCAACCACACCAAGGAAACGGGTTCTTAAACAAGATCTTCTTTATTGGAGGGTTATCTTCGGGGTACACTTGTTGAGTTAGTAATGGGGTGGAGGAATCGTGTTAGTGCAATTATAGGAAAATCAAACCATACTGTCATACATAAAATCCCCAATCAGTGGGAAGAGAAAAGGCGCCTAAAACAGTTACTTAGTTTTCTTCCCAGACTAAAAGCGGGAAAGGAAAATCGGTTTGCACCTGAAGGAAACAATATGTGATTCAAAACAATTCTGTGTGGAGTAGCAAGCACCCCAAGGACAGAGATAACAGAGCGCTGAGGCTGCAGAAGCTGGGAAGAGGAGTACATTCTGGGGGGGGGGGGGACGGAGCTGGCTCGCCTTACTGAGTAAATCCCAACTCCTGTCCTGGACTGTGGCAGTGTCAACTGACAGCAGCCCCTTCAGGAGGCCAAAACAGGGATGAAATTGGGACAGTAGATTACCAGTGAAGTGCTAGAAAACTGGGGCATTCGTGTGCTCATGCCCAGAATAAAGTTTTCATGTGCTCCTGCCCAGAATAAAACTTGGTTGGGCATCAAGGTGCCCCTGAACCCAAATTTTGTCCCACTTGAAATAAGAGGGCCACACCTGTGTCCTGATGAGCCGTTCTTTTGGGGGGTTCCTGTGACCAACCAAAACAGAGCCCCTCCGCTTGCAGCAAGAAGCCCCTTCTCCTTGGTTCCTACTCTGCTTGTGAGGGAGGGGGTCCAGAGAGGGAGAGAGCCCCCGGTGCTGGGGGGTGGCCTCCACAGCCCGGCGCATAACTGATGAGAGATGTTGTGGAGGGACCCAGGCAGGGAACCCTCACTAGGGTGGAGGGGGGGCATATCATGGTTCCCTTGGAGCTGGTGGCCAGCAGGGCCCATCACAAGATGCACAGCTTCCCCCCCCCCCCCGGCAGGGACACACAGAGCTCACCAGCACTGACATTTGATAGCTATCGAATATATACAGCCTGACAGTTGTAGCCTGACCACTGGTCTTACCCTAATTCTGCAGAGGATGAAGAGCATGATTACTTGTCTGGGGCTGACCCCTTCTTGGGCCAGAGGTTGTTTTGTCTCAGGTATGCAAGGGACTGCAGGGCACATCAGAGGGCGGGTGGGAGGTAGCAACTACCCAAACGATTCCCCGGGGCTGCAGTCTTGGCTTAGCTCTTCTTCTTCCTCCTCCTCCTTGGGGGTGGTGTGGGATTCCCCGTTCTCTTGCTGATGCCAGCGTCCTTTCCCTGTTTTGCAGAGAGATGCCAAAGGCCAGTATCTCTTCGACCTTCTTTGCCACCATCTAAACCTCCTGGAGAAGGACTACTTTGGGATCCGCTTTGTAGACCCAGACAAGCAGAGGGTGAGTAGCTGGGCCCAGCAGCGTGGCTTATAGCAAAGTGAAAAGCCACTGGAGGCAGCTGGAGATTGTGGGCACGGGGACAGCAGGAGGGAAGGGATTGTTTAGATTGTTCTTGCTCCTGTTGCTCTTTCTATCAATGGGAGAAAAAAATATGGCTGCCCAGGTATTTCCACCGGGGGGGTGGGATTTGCAATCTCTTCAAACTGGTTTTCATTTCAAAAAATCCTGCAGGGGATGACTCAGGCTGTGGTCACACGGCAAGGTAACCACGATTTTGGCCCCGCTATAAAAACAATCAGGAGGTTTTTTTCCGGTTTGGGGATGATTGCACATCCCTCCCTGATCCACAACCATTGTGCGACGCACCTCTGAGCAGTGTATAGATAGCCGTGCCATTTGGGCAGTGTGGCGTGACATTTTTAAAAAATTTGCTTTGCGCATGTGCACATGCGCATGGCCGAATCACTGCCCCCACAGGACTCACCCGACCCTTCCTTCCCCACCTGCCTGCCTCCCCCCCAGCAACTTTTCCCACCGTCTCCTGCTGCCCAGACAATGGGACCCTCCCCGGTCTCATCTTAACCGAGGGCCCCCTGGAAATCAGGGAAGGCAGTGGTGGTGGCAGCTCCCTGGAGCACAACAGTTCCTCTGCCAAACCAGCCTCTCCCTGGCGCCAGGGGCTGGCTCCCTCCCTCCCTCCCTCCTAACACCGTAGCTATATATGCGTTTAAATGTTGAATTTTTTCAGCTCACGATTGCTCATGCAGTCAAAGGAGGAAGCTCCCCCCAAAATATATTGTGCGAAGAATGGTCAGACAACCCTAATCACAATCCAAGCAAGAGATGTCTGTCCAGATTGGCGAAAATGCTGTTTTAAAGTACAAACACCGGGAAAGTACTAGATTTTCCCGGCGTCGGAAAACACACTAGGGAACCGGGAGCATTGCAGGAGTGAGCCCACTTTGGCGTGGGAGGCAGATCGGCCAGTCTGATCAGCAAATTTAAATGCGAGAGTAAACAGCGACGAAACCCGCTCAAAACAACCATGTGACCCTCAGGTGCCAGCACCGGCCAGTGCTGCTTCCGGCTGGCCCTTGTGAATTGGGCCACAACGGTCTCTCTCTCTCTCTCTTTTTTTTAAATACAATTTTTATTAAATTTTTCATAACATTAACATCAGCAATATACAGGTAGAACCAACAATTCAGAATATAACATAGTTAGTGTGAGAGTCTAAGAAATTTCAAACTGCAACCAGAAGTTCTTAAACAGAAAGTCTTTTATTGCCAGTGGATCTTTAGTCGTCTACACGTCTCAAGTCAGTAATGGTGGGAAGGGGTTAGAGGAGTTACAGATATAGAGTATGCAAACAGTGTAATGCAATGTGAAACCTCCAATCACTAAACAGAGAAAAAGGCGCTCAGATATGGTGGACGGTTCATTCCCAGGCTTAAAGTGGGAGAAAAGTTACAGTTAGCACCTGCAAAAGGAAAGTAGCTGAGATGCTGTGAAAGGCAACACATTCAAGGTTAGGGAGGTGCAGTGAGATAAGCTGCTGCTGGTGAGAGCCGAGATACATTCCACAGACAGGGGTATGAGGGAATGACGTGGGGGAAGCTAATGTGCCACTTCCCGGCCGGGAATGGCAGCCGTAGCTGACATACTGCCCTCCCCAAAACTCCTTCAACCCCCCGGTTTCAACAGATACAATTTATGGAAGGCACAAAGCTTTGCAGGAGTGTTAACATGCACAGAATCAACCCATTCATCATGTTCAGGACCAAAATCAAGCCAGCGAATAAGGTACAGAAACCGGCCCCATTTTAACTTGGAATCGAGGATTTGGTCCACATCGAAGTGAGGTTCACCCCTCCTCATCAGAGGAAGAGGAGCTGGATGTTGGGGCCTCCACTCGTTCGGCCCAGGATCTTTTTTCAGGAGGCTGAAATGGAAAACCGGATGAACACATTTAAGTGACTTGGGCAATTCAAGTTCAAAAGTCACCTCATTGATTTTCTTCACAACTTTGAAAGGGCCTATATATTTCCAACCCAATTTCCTACTGGGTTGCAGTCCTTTGATATTTTTTGTAGACACATATACCGAGTCCCCAGGGAGTAGATCCCAGCCCAGGGCCCCTCCCTTTGTCCACGTATTTTTTATAGTCAGCCTTGGCAGCCTCCAAAGTCTTAGCAATAAGCGGCCAGGAGTCCCGCAACGAATTTCCCCAGTCTGCAAAAAAACCCAGCTCCAGAGGGGCTGGTGCCAAGGACGGGAGAGGGACGCCCCCATCGCCATAAACGGGGAGACTTACACTGATGAATGCACTGAATTGTTATAGCTACATTCCGCGAAAGGGAGTAGGTCTACCCAGTTGTCTTGTTGGTAATTAGTATAGCAACGCAAAAATTGTTCAAAAATTTGATTCACATGTTCCATTTGGCCATTGGTCTCTGGATGATAATCGCTGCTCAAGGTGGGTTCTACCCCTATGACCTGCAAAAGCTCTCACCAGAAGTTGGCAACGAATTGCAAGCCGCGATTGGAAATTATCTTCCATGGGATGGAATGTAATTTAATCACGTTGGCTAGAAACACTTTCGCTAGTGTTTTAGCCGTGGGAAGATGTTTGAAAGGAATAAAGTGGGCTTGTTTAGCAAATGTGTCCACTACCCCCCAGGTGACCATTTCCCCTTTACTGGGTGGCAAGTCAGTTATAAAGTCCATCGAAATAGTCTCCCACGGTCGGTTGGGGGTTTCGAGGAGTTGGAGCAACCCGGGGGTTTTACTCCTACAATTTTTGCATATTAAACACGTTTGGCAGTCTGATACATATTTGGACACATCGCATCTCATACGCGGCCACCAAAACTGTCTTTGCAACAAGTTCAGAGTCTTAAGGTGACCAAAATGTCCTGAGAGTTTAGACTCATGGGCTGTGTGCATCACTTCCTGCCGTAAGGACTTAGGCACCACCAACTTTTGATCCCGAAACCAACATCCATCAGGACCCTGAAGTATCGCCCCATCCCCCCAATATTCCGTTAACTCGCTGTCTCCATAAGCTTGGGCACATTTAACAGTCCATTCAGTAGATCTAGGCAACTCCTGCTTTTTTGCCTGGCTTCGAGTCACCACTGCCCCCCCAATTGTTCCGGTGTGAACATAGAGTCTATGACAGTGTCTTTTTTACAGTCATGTGGGAGGCAGGATAGTGCATTGGCTAAAGAGTTGGCTTTTCCAGGGAAATGGCCCAAGGTAAAATTAAACTTAGAAAAGAAATCAGCACAGCGTATTTGTTTAGCATTTAAGGTACGCTGACTTCTCAGTGCTTTGAGGTTTTTGTGATCAGTCCAGACCTTGAAGGGTACCCTGCCCCCCTTCAGTCAGTGTCGCCAAATGGTGAGGGCTAAGCACCTCTTTGTCCCACACGGCCCAGTTTTTCTCATTGTCCCCGAATTTCTTGGACACATAAGCCAACGAGTGCAGCTTACTGTCGGCTCCCTCTTGCAAGATTGTCTCCCCCCCCCATAGCAGCATCCGAAGCGTCCACCTGTACAATGCTGCTTATTCTCATCTGGGTGTGCCAATATTGGTTCAGAAGAAAATAAGGTTTTTAAGGCGTTGAATGCCACTTGGCACTCGGGGGTCCAGCTTAGCTGGGCTCCTGGTTTTGTTGAGTCAGGCCCCTTCCACTTTGTTTTGAGAAGGTCTGTCAGGGGTAGGCTATATAGGTTGCAAAATTGTTGATGAATGATCTGTAAAAATTCGCAAGTCTGAGAAAACTTTGTAGCTGCCTACGAGTATGGGGTGCCTCCCACTCCACAACCGCAACCACTTTTGAAGGGTCCATTTCCATGCCCCGGGGGATATGCGATACCCTAAGAAGTCTATCTCAGTCTTATGGAATTCACATTTAGACAACTTAGCAAACAGTCTGTTCTCCTTCAAAGTAGCCAATACTTCCTGCAGCAGTTTAATATGGGACGCTTCATCCTGGGAGTACAACAAGATGTCATCTAGATAGCAGAGGACCCCCTTGAACAAATGTTTGTGTAGGACCTCATTAATTAAGTTCATAAAGATGCTGGGAGCGCCTTGAAGTCCAAACGGCATAACCAGGTACTCGAATTGCCCCAGGGGAGTATTGAAAGCCGTTTTGTATTCATCTCCCTCTTTTATGCGCACTCGGAAGTACACATCCCGGAGGTCCAGTTTGGAGAAGATTTTCCCCTTGGACACCTCCGTCAGGAGATCTGATTAGCGGCAAAGGGTAAGCATTAGATGCAGAGACCGCATTCAGACCCCGGTAGTCAGGACAAAGTCTCAGACCCCCATCTTTCTTTTTCCTGAGTAAAACAGGAGCCACAAAGAGGGATTTGGCTGGCCTGATAAAACACTGGTGCAGGTTTTTATTGATAAAATTACGAAGTTCCACCCGTTCACTCGGGCTCATGGAATACAGCTTCCCTTTTGGGAGTTTACACCCCGGTAAAAGTTTAATTGCACAGTCTGTATTACGGTGAGGGGGTAGTTCATCTGCTTCAACCTCACCAAACACCTCCACTAAATCCCGGTATGCGGTAGGTATCGATAATAATTCCTCGATAATAATTCCCAATGCATGTTGTTCACACTCCAGGGACACCCATCGTATTTTCCCTTCACTCCATTTGATGTAGGGATCGTGGGTGCTTAGCCATGGGCTCCCTAGCACCATCGGGAACTGGGCTTGGGGGGTGGTGACGAAGGCTCTCTGTTCCCAGTGTTCCCCCATGCCCACCAAGAATGGCTGGGTTTCAAACATACATGGTTCTTTCATCTTCGATCCATCTATCTGGGTGAATCGCAGGGGTTCTTCCAAGGAATTAACTCCCACTCCCAACTCGTCTACCACAACAGGGCTGATTAAGTCCCGAGCACACCCTGAGTCTATTAGTGCTCTCACCCTGACTTGGGTACCCACTTTAGGATCAATCACAGTCACTATTACATAAAGGAGGGGGGCAGGAGAGCTCACCGCTTTAGGCGCTCATGAGGTGGGGACCTGCTGCTTCATGCCCTTCAGAGCCGGTCCTGGTCATTTCCCGCCAGCTTGGGGGTTTTGATTACCGCCATCTTCTCGTCCTCCTGAGAGGTATCCAGTTGGAGTGCTCGAGGTTTAGGGGTTTGGGGGCCCTTGAATGGCCTCAGTGTAGTAGCAGATGGGGATGTTACCACCCTTGCGGATGTGGCTGAGCACATCGATGCATAGTGCCCAGCCTCCCCACACCTCATACACAGACCCTTCTTCAACCTGAGATCCCACAGGTCCTTCAGAGGGGCCTTTATCTTGGGTTTCATCGGGGTAGCCCCTGTGTTGGAACCCTTCGGGGCTCCTGACGGGGTGCTTATCTGCATCAGGGTGAAACGGGATTCCACCTCCTCAGCTGCACGCAACCAAGCCGCCAACATAGTAGGGATGATATTATGCAAAATAGTCTCGTACAAGTCCAGATTCAACCCTTGGCGGTACTGCTCCATGAAAACTTCTTCAGGCCAACCCCGGATCCTTGCCACATAGCGTTTGAAAGTTGCGGTGTACTCCCGTACAGAGTCTCACTCCTGGGTCAGGCATCGGATCTGGTTTCAAGCCTTCTCCTCACTCATGGGGTCCTTGTACTGCCTTTGGAGGGCCCACATGAACTCATCAACCCACTCCAGCTCGAGCCCTGGGGGGTTGTGAAGACTTACGGAGACTTGACCCAATATAGCCCACTCAGTCTCCCTCAGTGGGGAAAAGGTGGCCCCAAGTTTGCAGGAATCAGCCTGCCTCAATGATGAAAAATTGTAGCTTGGTGGGATTCCCATCGAAGGTGGCTGTCAGCAGCTCTTGGGGGATGGGACAACAGTCCAATCCAAACCTGGGTGCTATAGGACCCGGTGGTCCAGGGGCTGGGGGGGGGCAGGCACCCCACCGGGAAGTGGTTGGGCAGGTGGCTATTGCTGCAATAATCCACCCGCTCCATCACCACCTTCCCTGGCTCCATCAGCCCTGGCATCTTGCGCTCCCTCCCGGCCAACCACTCACTGGATCACTACAGGGAGCTTCTCCAGAATAGCTGTCATCTCTCGTTGCAACAGCTGCTGCATCACCTTGAACCGGCAATCCATGTGGGTCCACAAGTCCCCGAACACCAGCTCCCTGGGGCGTCTGGACTCTCTCTGCCTAGCCGGGATACACAGCCGAACCCCCCCCCCCAGGGGCTTAGCTCCCAGTCCTAGGCCCATAGTCAAGCCCCTCCGTGGGGTCCAGGTCTCAACCGGTTCAGTCCCGAACAAAGTCCACAAGTACCTGGAATCTCTCGGCTGGGTGTTTACCCAGGTGCTGGTGGGGACCACGATTGCCTCCTCGCCAGTGGGCACGGGTAGCCCCGCGTCAGTCGTTGTTGGAGGTTCAGCACCGTCTTCCGACATGGTCAGGAACAGGTGATCACTCCAGAAGAGGATTACTGACTCTCTATGAGAGTCTAAGAGATTTCAAACTGCAACCAGAAGTTCTTAACCAGAAAGTCTTTTATTGTCAGTGGATCTTTAGTCGTTTACGCGTCTCAAGTCAGTAATAGTGGGAAGGGGTTAGAGGGGTTACAGATACAGTGCATTCAAACAGTGTAATGCAATGTGAAACCTCCAATCACTAACCAGAGAAAAAGGCACTCAGATATGCTGGACGGTTCATTTCCAGGCTTAAAGCGGGAAAAAAGTTACAGTTAGCACCTGCAAAAGGGAAGCAGCCGAGATGATGTAAAGGCAACACATTCAAGGTTTAGGGAGGCACAGTGAGATAAGCCGCTGCTGGTGAGAGCCGAGATACATTCCACAGGCAGGGGTACGAGGGAATGACGTGGAGGAAGCTAACGTTCCACCTCCCAGCTGGGAATGGCAGCCGTAGCTGACAGTTAGCAACCCATTAAAAGAACAAGCAAAAAAGAAAGATTTATCTATTTACAAAGCAAGGAGAAGCAGATATACCAGAGCGTCAAATACGGCGTTTTGCCTCCTCCCTTTCAAAACTCTCCATCTCTGTTCTTTCTTCCTTTCTTCCAGCACTGGTTGGAGTTCACAAAGTCTGTGGCGAAGCAGCTGCGGTGTAAGTAGGGCCCAGGGGCGCTCCCACCAGCTGTCGTGTCTCTCCCTGGACCAGGGATCCTCACCCTTGTTCCGCTTGCTGGGAGGGGGAGAGGGCAGCGGGGCCGAGGCCACAGCATGGCTGCTGGGAGGGACACATGGCAGCATTTTTCTTTCTCGAGAGGAGGGGCCAGGTCAGGGAATCCACTCTTGCAGTACACCTGAGCTTACATTTGGGATGGTGGGTTTCCCCATTCCCCTTCCCCCCATTTTAAGATAGTATTTCTGTTAAATGAACTTGGAGAAATGGAAGAGTTTAGTGGTTGAAGAGAGTTTAAGAGACACCTTCAAGAAACCGGAGCTTGCTGATACTCATGCCGCTGACATGAACGGTAGTGGGGCAGTCTTAGGTCTCATCCGCAGGTCTTTGGAGGACTGGAACTCTGGTGGAGAATCCAGCCGAAGCCACGAATGTGCAGTGGATTTTATGTGCTGCGCATGTGAAGGCATTTGGGTATCCCCGGTTGAGACGGGGGCCTGGCAAATGTTTCATTCTCCTCCTCTGGGGCTCTTCTTGTATTGACTTTCACATCTCCTGGTGGGGGTGCCTTTCTCCCCTCTGTTGGTAGTGGGGCTGCTGTCAAGGTGAAGTCATTTCAAGAACACCCCCCCACACACACACACACACTCATGAAGGTAACCAGAGCCAAGCTGTGAACTCAGGCATCTGTTGCCTCTTTACTGCCTGAACTGTGGGGAGGGGGCTGAAGGTTGTCCCTCCCCTTCTGCCAATCCTGTGACTTCCAGTACAACCTTTCTACCCCGGCCCCATCATTTTTAGCACACCCAAGGGAAGGAAGGAATGTGGTAGGTGGCAAATGAAAGTGTAGAAAATGAGGGGGTGTGAATAGGGTGAAGGAGGACAAAGAAAGAAGGGAACGTGAAAAGGACCAAGTGGGCACCAAAGGCATTGGTGGGTGCCCTTAAGCCCATGGGTACCATGTTGGAGACCCACTGCTGTAAACATACGTCAGGAGCCATGATTTGACTTCTGGTTTCAGCTGTTCAGTTTCCTGGTTGGCTTTCTGATGGTGTTTGAATGGCCAGCCTGGTTCAAGCTCATCTTTGCTTTGCAGAGATCAAAACACCCCCTGGGAAACAGCCCTTAGTATCTTGGATATGTGTGTGTGTGTGTGTGTGTGTGTGTGTGTGTGTGTGTGTGTGTGAGAAACAGCAGGCATGATTGTCCACCCATTTCTGAGCATGTTTCAAAGCCTTAATTTCCTCAGAGGGATTTGAGTTGCGTGCAAGGGGAGGGGGGTGGGTTATAGAGCTGCCAGGTGCGTGAGGGTCCTGGGTCTTGCTGAAAGCGGCCTTCCGAACAACTGCTCGTGCCTCTTCCTCCCCTGGCTAATGGTGTGCTGTGGTTCCCTCCTGCAGCGCAGCCGCCGTTCACGATGTGCTTCCGTGTGAAGTTCTACCCTACGGACCCTGCTGCTCTGAAAGAGGAAATCACCAGGTAAGAAGGGCTCCTCCTCCTCCTCCATCACTGAGCTGGCCACAAAAGGGTAATTTCGTGATGACCGGCTTGGTCGCTCCATGGGAGTTTTGTTAGCTGTGCTCACTTCTGACATCTTTGATCAGGGCGGGGGAGGGTAGTGATGCACAGCTTCATAGGTGCAGCTTTCCCCTCAAGGCAGGGAGGGAGTGCTGCATCTGTTGCATTTCTGCCCATCGTGGGGCTGTTAAGAGTGAGGTTGGGGGAAGAGCTCTGCCTCCTCCCTTCACAGGTGAAACTGGCTTCACCCAATGTCCCTCAGGCTGCCCAGAGGTCACAGCTGGTCATTGGAAGGTCCAGGGGCAGAACTGATGAATCCCAACAGTCGTCCCTTCATACGCAGTCTTCTTGCCCGAGATGAAGAACCTGAACAAAATCAGGGCCAGAATTAAGGCAGCTGAGGATGATGTTACAGCAGAAATAGCCACCCTTTTACACTCAGTCAATGCTGGCTGCTCCCATGAACTGGCCAGACAGTGCGAAGCAAGTCACAGATCAAGTGCTTGTGGCTTCAGAAAACAGAGTGGAGAGTCATGAAAACAAAGGCTGACTAAGGAGGAGTGCACCTGAGATAAACCTGGGCTTGGAAAAAAAATGGAAGAGAAACAACTTTCACTTCAGAGTCTTTCCAGAAGAGTTTGGAGTCCTCAGTACTGACTCATTTCTTCAGAAATGGCTATTGGAGCTTGTCCCAGAACTGCTGGCCAGGAGGTTAGTAATGGAGAAAGCCCCAAACTCCCCCCGACCATCGGGGAAAGAAGCCAAAATAAATTATTGCTAGATATATCTTCTTTGCTACCAAGATTCAGTGAACAAGCAAGCCACAGCCCTGTCTCTGTGTTCAAAGATCACAAAAGCCTGGTTTTTGTAAAGCTGTCTCTACTCCACCGAGTCACAGAATGCCTTCTCAAAGTTTGCTTAAGGTATACCTGAGACGACTTCTCTTAATCTTTAAAGACAGAAAGATGTGGGAAATCTGAAGGAAGGATACCTGGTGCTTAAAGAACACGGCCCTGGTACCCACAGGCCAGAAGAACAGACTCTCCCAAAACGTGTGTGGCCGAGATAGCTTTTGCACTTGTTGTAATGTGTCCAGATGATACCCTGCTGTGGTTCATACCTGCATTTGCAAGCCGCCTTGTGCCCTCATTTGATGGCGGGAAAGTGGGTACATGACGATCCAAGTAAGTAGAGGAGATTCCAGGCTGTCTGCAAATGAGAGCTGAAGCAGAGTGATCAGGGCCAAGCCAGACGAGATGCAAAGGGTTCAGGCAGAGGAGCTCCCAGCATTTAAAAACATGCCAATATCGGGCATGCAGGGCTTAGTTCTGGGCAGGGCTGGCAAGGGCTTTTCACGCCAGCGCTCTTGTGCTGTTTCCCTGACCTGAAACTATCCCAAGGGAGCTGCTGTTTGCCTCATTGGAGAAATGTGCAAGTTGGCTGTATTGCCTTTCTCCAGAGTTGTGCTATGCTGGATGGAAATACCATGCACTCTCATTAGTTTACACTTTGAATTAACCAGATCTGCCTTCAGCATTAGGAAGCGAGTCTGGGGAAATCCATGAGTTGGCCGGCTTTGAGGCTGACTTTGATATCAAGTTGTCTGATACAATAAAGAGAAGGACATCATGGAGAATAGAATGGAGGGGGTGCGGAGGAGAGCGACGAGGATGGTCGGGGGCCTGGAGACCCAGAAGCCCTAGGAGGAAAGGCTGAGGGACTTCTTGGGAATGGTCAGTCTGGAGGAGAGGAGGTTGAGGGGGGACAGGATGGCTCTCTTGGAGTATTTGAAGGGCTGTCCCTTAGAGGAGGGCAGGGAGCTGTTCCTGTTGGCAGCAGAGGAAAGAACTTGCAAGAATGGGCTTAAATTAAGGGCGGGAAGGTACCAACTGGATTTTAGGGAAACTTTCTTTACAGTCAGGGTTGTGCAACGGTGGAATCAGCTGCCTCGGGAGGTGGTGGTGAGCTGAGCTTCCCCCCCCCCCCCCCCCCACTGGCAGTCTTTAAGCAGCGGCTGGACAGTCCCTTGTCAGGGATTCTCTAGGCTGATCCTGCACTGAGCAGGGGGTTGGACTAGATGGCCTGTAGGGCCCCTTCCAACTCTGTGATTCTATGGATTCTATCAGTTCTGTGAAGCATAATTTTGGAACTCTGCTGTCCAGAATCAAAAGAAGTTTTGCCCAGTTATTAAAGAGGAACACCATTAGCTTAGCACCTACACACATGAGGCTAGTCTCTGCTCTCCAGAAACCTGCTGGAATACTCCATGTGGTTCTCTAAATAGTCCTGTGGAGCTTATTTTGAAATGCCTCTGATGTACTGTCTCTCTAAAACCTTCGAACCTCAGCTTCATATGTAGTACTTGGGGAAGTACTTTTTCCTCTAAGCTCCCCAAAATCAGTAGTGTTTTTTTACTGCTGTAGAAATTCCCAAAGCTCTCCCTGCCCCCGCTACAGCTTGTTCTGACTACTGTTTGACTATCTAAATGTGGTTAGTTCAGCCTCTGAGAGCAAAGGGTAAGGAATCCCCAAATAAGTAAGTTTCTTCACGTGCTCGGTAGTACCAGTTCACTCCATCATTGTTTTGGATAGGAGCATTTTTAGGTTTTAGCAAGGACTTCTATTCCCTTTCAGTTGATGCAGCTTTGCCCAGAAGTCTTCCTTTTGTTTGTTAGCAGCAGACATTAGTTGCTTCATTGCTGACCTGCGGTCTGTGTCCAGCCTTTCAGATCTTGCTGGATGAGGTGCTTTTCTTTTGTTCCATCTCATTAAGCAGGGGTTGATTTTGGCACCCGGTTTCTGAAGACCAGCAACAGCATTTGACAATGGCAATTCGGCTGAGACACTGTAGGATTAGGGGACTGAAGAACAGGTTCCAAAGATAGTAATCCCTTAAATCTTAGCCACTTAGCCACCCCAGGAGAGAAGAGCAAGAGTCCAGGAGCACCTTAAGGACTAACAAAATTAGTGGCAGGGGGAAGAGCTTTCGAGAGTCACTGGTTCTGGAGAAGTGAGCAGTGACTCACAAACGCTCCTTCCCTGCCAGAAATTTTAGCTGCCCATCTTGATCTCCCACCCCAGTGAAAGCATTTAAACATTAGAGGCAGAACTGTGTTAACTGGATCTGTAAGCTGTCCTTTCCCATCAGGAATTATCCTAATATAAGAACCAGTGGATTGAGGGCCAGTGCATCTGTGCAATAATATTTTATTAGTAGTAAAAAAAAGATCAAATGCAGGAAAATGGAACTCAGATGAAGAGTGCAATCCTCAGTCAATGGACTCAGAGTTTACCATGCTGCCATCTTCAGCGCGGATCTAATTAAAGGCAACTGTGGCAATCATCCTCAAAAGTCCCGCCTCTCCTCCAGGACTCTGAACCAATCCTTGCAATTTATGCAAATCCAAGTGACTGTCAGCCATTCGGAGCCCAGGGAACTCCACTGGGTGGGAGGAGCTGAGCCAGCCTCTGTTTAAAAAGCGGGAGGAAAAATTGTCTTTCCCTCAGACAGGGGACTTTTATGGCTCTGGGAAGGAGCCCCAGCTTAGCCAGGCTTTTATTGGGCTTTTTTAGTTAGGGGTGTGTGCAGGTTCTGTGGAAAGGTGGCTCTCGGAGGGGAAAGAACAGCCTTGGCCCTGCTGAGGGACTCGCCTGCCCAGAAGAGAGGGAAGCAAATATCCCCTCAGAGGGTTATGCACTTCCCCTGAGAGCCAGTTTGACTAGATGTGTACACACACACACACACAAAAACACACGCGCACGCACACACACAATTAAGTGTGAGTCTAGGGCTGCAAGTACACACACTAAATAATCCACTTTCAATCCACTTTTGAATTGGATTTTGCCAGTTCACACAGTAAAAATCCAGTTGGGAAGTGCACTGAAAGTGGATTATTTAGTGTGTGTGACCACAGCCTATGGGCACCTTTAAGACCAACCAAGTTTTATTCTGGGTGTGAGCTTTTGTGTGCATGCACTTGTGTGCGCACAAAAGCTTAGACCCAGAATTAAACTTGGTCTTAAAAGAACTGAGTGTTGTCTGCAGTTGGTGGCATCTCCGGATGGTGAGGAAGAGATGGAGTCATGAGGGTCTGGCTGAAGCAGACCTTGGATCGCTGGCCGGAAGGTTTGGCTTGTGTATTCTTGAGTGGATTCTCTGCCATTAGTCATGACTCTGATAACCCTTTTTTCATGCCTTATATTCAAACAATTTACATTCCTCAAAGGCTGGTGGCTTCAAATGGAGGCAAATCTAATTTTAGCCCTCTTGTCCATAAATATATTCATCACATTGCTTCTAAACTCTTCTGCTGTGGAAAAAGAAGTAAATTAGAAAGTGGAATCCAGCCGATTTAGTATGAAGCAGGCCTGACACTTTATGGAGAAGTTTTCTCCCAGTGAAAAATGTCACTTTTGATCTATGAAATTACCAGTGAGAAATTACCAGTTGCTTTGCGCATGGAAAAGATATTGCTTGTTCCTTCGCTCCTCCCAGTGAATCCTGAGAATGCGACTGATGGCCTGTACAGTCCAGCATTTTTAGGGGACAAAAAGTTTGGGAAGAGACTGGCAGGCAAAAGCAGCGCCTTGGCCAACTAGGACTTACTTCCAAGTAAATGTGCAGCACTAGGATCTTGCTGATGGAATCAGGCATTTCTAGATCTTTGTGGGGAATAAAGGGCTGTGTGGAACCGCTGTTTGAATTCCTGTTGCTTCTGGTTGTGGGAAAGGGATGAGGGATGCCCAGTGTCCCAAACTAGAAGCCCAGCTGGGCCCTGCCTGCTGTTCCGCAGGTGCTGGACGGAGGGTTTTTAATGGTGATGGGGTTTTTTTGCCTACTAAAGACACGAGCCTTTCATTTTTGGAGAAGCCACCTAAGCTCTTTGGATTTGGGTTCAGAAGCACCTTAGAGATCCACAAGAGTTCCAGGGCAGAAGCTTCTGAGGGTCCACGCTCCCCTCGTCAGGTGGCCCTTTGAGCCTTGATTCCCAAAAGCTCCTACCCCCAAAAGCTTGTTCATCTCTCAGGTGCTCTGGGACTCGAATCTGGATGCTCTGCTGCGACCCAGCATGGCTGCCCTCTGGAACGAAGTTCTTTGGGTAACCAGATGAAGGTTCTCAGCGAACACGAGGTGGAGCTAAAGCTAGAACTCCATGAAAGTGCTGCATTTTAATCTGACATCAGTTCACTCCTTAAGAGTTGACTGGTTGGTTCTTCCAGCAGAACCAAGTCAAATGTAGCTCAGGCCGAGGACTCCCAGGGGAAACGGCCTTCTCTGCTCCCCCTCAGGGGAATCTGTTGGCATGGGAGCTCAGAGGGGCAGACTTCCCCTGTGTGGGGGCATGCAGCAAAGCTCACGCTGGCTGCCCTCGGAGAGCAAGCCATGCCATGGGGAACAAGCCAAGCTGTCTCTGCCTTCCTGCCGGTAGAGTTTGTGTGGGAGAGGGGTCTGTCGGGAAGCCCCCGTTCCTTGATGAAGCTGTGTGTCTGGCCCGGATGTCCTGCGAGGCACTAACCCCCCCCTCGATGTGGTTCTCTCTTCAGGTATCTTGTCTTCTTGCAGATCAAAAGAGACCTCTATCATGGCCGCCTCCTGTGCAAGACCTCTGATGCTGCTCTGTTGGCTGGCTACATCCTCCAAGGTAGCCTCGCTTGACTGGGCGGGAAATCTGCTTCGGGGGGACGTTTGGGCTGCCATGGATCCTTCGCCCTGCTGTCGCGCCAGGCTGTGGGGCTCCTGTGTCCTGATTGCCCAGGCATCAAGAGCAGGGTTTTAAATTGAGGGCAGCATCTAGTAAGCTGTGCTGAACGCATCCTTTCTGCCACCTGTCCATTTGGACAGGGTGCACCTCCAACCACACTGAGATCAGTGGTCATACACAGGGACTCGTGGCTAAATTGTACAATTGTAGAATTTTCTGATATGGGGACCAGAATTAGAAAGGCTGAAACTGATTGGCAGGCTCAGCTGCCACTTACGACGAACCTTGGATTGTAGGAGTGAGGAGGAGTGGCCACAGGCATAGACAGCTTTAAAAGGGGATGCGACAGATTCATGGAGCAGAGGTCCATCAGTGGCTACTAGCCATGGTGAGTAAAGGGAACCTCCACATTCAGAGGCAGTCAACCTCTGAATCCCAGTGCCAGAAGGCAAGGTCAGGGGAGACCTCCGCCTCTATGCCGTGTTATTGGCCCTCCAGAGCAACTGGCTGGCTGCTGTGTGAGGCAGGATGCTTGACCAGATGGACCCTGACTGGTCTGATCCCGCAGGGCTCTGATGTTCCTAGACTGAGTAGACAGTGTGAGCCTCTCTGGACCATTATAGGTAAGGAACCAGGAGGCACCCTTGCCTGTACCTCAGAGAAGTCTCTGGAGAAGGCAGTACACGAACTTTCAACATAAATGCCCCCTCCAGCCTGTGAAACGCTCATTGCTCTTTCTGCCTGTCTCTTTTTCTTTAGCGGAGATTGGTGACTATGACCCTGGGAAGCACCCGGAAGGTTACAGCTCCAAGTTCCAGTTTTTCCCCAAACATTCAGAAAAGCTGGAAAAGAAAATTGCAGAGATCCACAAAACAGAACTCAGGTGACATCACGTTTAGCCTGCATCTCCAGTCCACTATTAGCCATGCAATGAAAATTCCCGAGAAGAGAAACCTAGCAAGCCAGGAAAATGATCAGGATCAAAACCGTTGTGGACTGGCTAGGGTTACCAGATTTGGGGGGGAGGGGGGGGAGGCTCCATGTCTGTACCGTTATGTTGCATGATAGACAGAAGTCCAACAGGTATGGGTTCTCTCTGTAGTGGGAATTGGTGATAGTTGTGTATGTGCTTGGTCTATGTTCCCTCCTCCTCCACCCTGTGAAATGGTAAATGCAGACTGCCCGCATCTCCCTCCATCGTGATGACCATGCTTGTCCCCATTTTCTTCCAGTGGTCAGACACCAGCTATGTCCGAGTTAAACTTTTTAAGGAAAGCTCAGACCTTGGAGACGTATGGAGTTGACCCACACCCATGCAAGGTACTGGTCTCCCCGCTAAAGCCGTGTCGTGTCTTAGGTCTTTGTCTGTTGTATGTGGGCAGCAGTGATAAAACCCATGTGGCCAGTCCTTGCAGACGCAGGGCCCGTTCCAGCGCTTGCGGGCTGAGAATGCCAGCCAGCTCGGCCAGGCGTCCTCCAGGGGAGGAGTTGCTACACCCAGGCCCGACAGTCAGCTTGGAACTCACCTAAGCAACTGCTATGAGCTGGATCTAAGTCGGGTTCAGCACTTTGTTTCCCAGACTTTTTCTCAGCTGGGTCATGGGCTGCCCCAAGCTGCCCTCAGCTGGGTTTGTGCTTCAATCTTGGGCATTGCTTCTCCTGGCTTCCCTTCTCCCACCCCCAGTACAGCTTTCGGGCAGGGATTCTTATGGAAATGGTCCCTGTGTCTCTGTTCAGGGATATGCAAAGTAGCACATGGCACCAATGTTCCCTCTAAGCTGAGTTAGTGTGAGCTAGCTCACAGTTTTTTAGCCTCCGGCTCACACATTCTTGTCTTAGCTCAGGAAGGATGGCTCCAGAGCAAACTAATTTATGCCGCAGCCAAATCGCTCACTCACAATTTTAATGCCGGTAGCTCACAAAGTAGAATTTTTGCTCACAAGACTCCACAGCTTAGAGGGCGCATTGCATGGCACCCAGCAAAAATGGCCACCAAGGGGAGGGGGGATTTCAACCCAAGACAAACCAACTAACCAAAGAGGTTGAAACAAGAAGAAAAACTTTATATATTGAAATATCAAGCTCAGTTCCCCCCCCAGAAAACTAAAAGTGTATTAAATCCCGGAATCCCTGGGACAGTTGGGCTGGTTAGTCGGCCTGTTGTCAGTTGCATTCTCTCTTCTCGCTCTGACCGGCTCCATCGGCTGGACCAGTGTGGGGATCTTTGGCTGGGGCTGCTGGGCACGTTGTGCTTTCCACTTGGCTAGTCAGCCAGAAGCTTTGCTTTCAGCCATGCAGAGCTAGAACCGGCAATTCTGGGAGGGCTGCTGCAGCTTATGGGAGAGCAGAGAAGATTCTGGACACACTCTGTGAAATCCACTTCTAAGTGGAGCTGGGAGTGACCCATCAGCCGCTGCTCTAAAGGGAAAATTCTGTATGGGATGCTCCTTGCCTCCCCTGGCCTCAGAACACGGGTGTGCCGGATACTGGCTGCTCTCAAGTGTGAATCACCAGCAGTAGTGGGGGCATCTGTGCATTTGGCATGGAGTAAAAGGCTGCTGATGCTGCGGACTGTTGGCATAGGCTGAGGCAAAGACATTACTTAAGTGGCTTGTTAATGGAAGAGGGCCTATTTGAGCATGTTTCTGGCCAGAAGCCACATGACAAGGGTAATACATCCAGGTGCTCTCTGTTAGCTCAGGCAGCTGCTTGTTCTGGAACGGCTGTGATTCATTCTTCCCCTTTTAACAGGCCATGGCAACCTCATTGCATTCTGCTGTTTCCTCCCTTGGCTTCCCTTCTTTTTTCAAACCTGGTTGGTGAGGAATTTTTTTTAACTGCACCTGTAGCACCCAGTTTTTCAGAATTCACAGTCAAAGCAGGGTTGAAGTTTCTCAGAGCGGTGGCCCATTTGCAGTTTCCTGCTTCCCTTCTGCTTGCAGCTTCTCCTTGTTTGCTTCTCGAACCAGGCTCAGTAGTTTTTATGTGCAGCCCCCTTTAACTGCCAAGGCAAAGCTTTGACTACACGACACCAGTCCAGACAGGGGCCATAAATATGACGGCGCTCCCTTTGCAGATTCAGAGCTTGTATAGAGAGAAAAGTCTTGCAGCCACTTTTATGAAAACTCAGTGGCAAAGCTGCTTGGCCTCAAGTCTTTGGGGAGCCGCATCTGTACGGAAGGAGCCACTCCCGAGAGGGCCAGGAGTTGGCTGGGGGAGGCTGTCACCAGTCAGACCACTGAGCTGACCAGGGTCAGGAGGGAAGAAAGTTTTCTTCAGGGATGCGGCAGGAATCAAGGGTAATATTAACACCTTGAACCAGACTGGCAGCCACTGGGCTGACTGTGGGTAGGATTCCATCCACCCCCCCAAACCAGAGAGAAGTTATTCTGCTCCAGTTGCAGCAGGAAAGAGTGAGAGTCTTTGTGGAAGGGGAGGAGCTGTCCCGAGTCAGTGTTCCCTTCCTCAGATGCTCCCAAAAGCTCCTCCCCTGCCACACATTTTGTTGGTCTTTGAGGTGCTCCTGGGCCCTTGCTTTTTTCTGCTGCTGAAGACAGACTCACAGGGGCGCCCGTCTGGATCCTGCTTCAGTTGAAAAGTCTGAAGTCGCCATGTATTGATTTAGGAAGTCCATGTACTGCTGCTTCAAACAATATTGTCCAAAGCAATTCACGCCGGGGGGGGGGGGGGATCACCTCTGTGTAATAAGGAGAAAAACCACACAGTAAAAAAAATAAATAAAATCCAAAGTGGTGCCAAGGACGGAGAGGGTCAGGCAAGGGTCCGGGCAGCTGGGTTCAGATCCCGACTCTGCCAGGGAAGCTTGCTCTGTGAGGCTGGGCCAGTCCCTCTCCCTCAGCCCAGCATACCTCACAAGGGGGTTGTTGCCAGGTTAAAATGGCAGAGAGGAGAATGATGCTGTGGGCCCCTTTAGGCCCCCCTGGGGGAGAGCGGCAGAACAGATGCATCCACATAACTCAGCTGAAATGCCCAGCGACAGATGAGCCCCAGGTCTCCAGGAGCACTTGCAGAACCTGCTGCAGCTTTCGTGGAGAGACGGGAGGTCCGTGCAGCAGCCGCTTCTGCAGCTGGTTCAGAGGAAAAGGCCTCTTTACACTTCAGGCCTTGATCCGTTTGCAGACATGGTGAGGCGAGGCGGTCTGGCCAAACACACTTGCTTGCCTTGACACAAAGTTTTGACACAAAACGTCCTGTCTTGCAGGACGTGTCTGGGAATCCAGCCTTCCTGGCGTTCACTCCGTTTGGGTTTGTTGTCCTGCAAGGAAACAAGCGCGTGCACTTCATCAAGTGGTGAGTCTGCCTGCTCTCCAAAGCTGTTCGCCAGTGTCTGTTTTGGGGGCCTTCCCACACTTGGACCCAGCCTGCCCCCTCTGACACAGGCGATCCACAGGCCGCAGTTTCCCACCTTCCCTGGCCCCTGGCCTCGCACCCGTCCTTGCCCTGCTCTGCCTCCTTGGCTCCTGCCACACTGCTGCCTTGAGAGTGCTGCTGCTGCCCGGAAGTGGAGAGAGAACACAGCCAGGCCTTCTCCCCCTCCTCCCCTTGCCCCAGACCCTTCTGCCATTTCCCCCCTCAGACTCAGCCGAATTCCACAGCGCTTCCTTGATGCGTAGTAGGAGCTGAACCTACTTGTGGTCTAGTTGCTGCTTTCCTGCTTCTGGCTGCAAACTGGGATGTCAAACCGGGAGTTAGCGGAGGCTCAGGAGACTCAAGGGTCAGCAGGATGACGGCGTGCCTGCTGTAGCACCGGCGACTGTTTCCTGAACCGCCCCCCTGTGTGCTCAGTAGTGCTCCAGCCTGGAAGTGCAGGGGGGGGGGGGTGGAGACCCCAGGCCACGTGCAGGAGAGTCCTGGATGCCTTTTTTGGAACCTCACATGGCCCCACTGAACGCGAGTGGTGAGCCTCTCCTGAGCAGTGGCCGTCTTGGGGAGCCTCTTCTTGTCTTGGGTCTCAGAGCCTCCCACGTGCAACCGCTTTCTCTTTTCCGTCGCCAGAGCTGTGGGCAGCATCACACGTCCGACTCTCTCTGAACACATCAGCAAGTGGGCAGAGTAAATAGGATAAGGGATTGCGTGGCCCTTTTACCTTTATTACAACCCCTGAGATGTCAAGAGCTTTGTGTGTTTTTTAAAAAATCACTTTTTGTTTTGAAAAATTGGTGAATTTTCAGAACTTTGCCAGTTTGTGTTAAGACATTCAGCAACTGACAAAAACGGTTGCTTCACAGACGCGGATGTTCTTCCGGTAGTCAGATGGGCAGGGGGACAAAGACATGTTCTGGAGTGCCAGCAGGGGAACTGAGAAGGGAAGAGGCTTGCCAGCCTCCAGGTGGGGCCTGGGGATCTCCCGCTTTTACAACTGACCTCCAACTGACAGAGATCAGCTCCCCTGGAGAAAATGGCTGCTTTGAAGGGGAGACTCTGTGGCATTGGACCACACTGAGGCCCCTCCACTCCCCAAACCCCGCCCTCTCCCGGATCCACCCCCAGAGTCTCCAGGTATTTTCCAGCTCAGACCCGGCAACCCTAGAAGGGAGCTCTCACGTTGCAGGGGGAGAAAGGCAAGATCTCGCTGCAGTCCTGCTTCTCGCTAAGCATGAGAAGGAAGGGATACCAGGAAGCACAGCCGGCAGGTCAGGAGCCTCACATGTTGTCTTGCAGATACGGGTGAGCAAACTGTCACAGGCTCAGTCACTTTTCATTGGCGGCGGCAGCCCTCAACAGAAGGGCCACATGGACGAGGATCACTTCCTTTAGCAGGGCCAAAGCCTGAAGCAGTTTGGGGAAATGCTTTAGCTCCTCGATCACCTTCTGCAGGGCCATGAAACGCTGAGACGCTGGCCGTGCAAACATGCATGAGGGGTGGGGGGTGGGGAGGAGGCGGGGGGGGGGAACCGGGTCATCCATACGAGTGAGGAGCAGGTGGGCAGCCCTCTGACTCTGATCCAGCCAGGTCAGGATTGTGCTCCCCAAGGAGCACAAAATTCACCCATTTGCTCAGTTTTGTAGCCTTAAGGGGGCCTCTCTGGTCTGCCAGGCTGCTGGGTTCAGGGCCTGACTGTCGAGAGGAGGGTTTTCTCTGCTGTGTTATGGTGGCAAAAGGCCTGGGGCAGCACGAAGAGGCAGGAGGTGGTTCCCTGCTGCTGCTGGCATCAGAAGCTTTGTGACCCGGGGGGGGGGGGGGGTGTCAGCCCCCAGAATGCTCTTAGGATGTGCCGGGTCCCATCAGTGGCTGTTTTGGGTGCCAGGCCCCGTGACTCTGAGGCCATGGAGTCACAGAAGCAGCAGAAGCCTCTCCTCTCCCTCCAGGAGACGCCGCCCAAAGAGCGAGGCTCCTGCTCCGCTCAGCCACACGTCCTGGCACTCTTCCTTCCCTGGGGCAGCCGAGAGGTCTCTCTCTCTCAGAGGGGACTCTCGGGCTCAGAGTCTGGAATCCGGGCGCCCCCTGGGGATGCCGTGGGTCTGCCCATGAGGGAACTGCGGAGAGCTGCCGTGGGCATTGCCTCCACCCTGACCCGCTGGGTCAGGCAGCTCTAGAACTGGTGCCTGTCTGCTCAGGGATCGACTGAATGGCCCTCTGGTCTGTGAGGAGCTGGATCCTTTGCCGCCCCAAGGGGAAGGAGAGGAGGCAACCAGAGCTCTGCAGTCTGCCGGCACCTCCAGCTCGAGACAGACGGACGGTCCCTCTGATTCACTGCGCAGGGGTCGTGGGGTGTTGTGGGGGACCCGGAGTGCGGTTGGGATTCCCTTTGAGAGGGGAAGGGATTCGAGGGCAGGGCAAAGCCTGTTCCAGGCGATATACCTGAGCAGGGTGGATGTAGCCAGTCGGCAGCAGGGGCTGCCGCCCCACCCACGGCCCCACCCCCTCCTGGCTCCTGCTGCACCTGCCCTGCGGCTCCAGCCGGGGTGAGGGCCAAGCAAGTCCCCCTCCTGGACTCTTTGCCCAGTGTCCCAGAAGCACGGAGGCTGGCCCCTGTGTTTGAGGGAGCTCCAGCTGGAGCGGGGGGCCTGTTGCAGCCGAAGCAGCTAAAGCCCAGGTCAGGGACCATCGGGACCATCGGACCGAGGGGAACCGGTGGCGCCTTGCTCCTTGTTTCTGGGCCTCTGCTGCAAAAGAAAGCCCTGGCCAGAGGTGTCCTTGCACTGCTTAGAGGCCAGCTTTGGAGCTGGGACCGCAGCAGCACCGGGACCGGCTGGGAGAGCGGCGGAGGGAGAGGTACCAGGGAGATGCCAGCATTGGTGGGGTTCCATAAGACCTGGCCCGGCGGCTGCCCCCTCCCCCAAGGGAAGCCCAGATTCGGAGACCTTTCCTTACCCAAGACCCACCGTTAACCCAAAGGTGGCAGCCCGGAGTCCGTTGAGCTGGAAGTGGGTGATGGGACAGGAAGGGGAGGAGCCAGAGCTCTGGCCAGCCCAGGCCTGTGGAGCCCAGAAGAAGAAGAAGAAGAGAGCTGGGGAATGGAGGGCAGAGAGATACCCCGCTGCCCCCTCCCTCCACCACCAGTCACTCTGTGCTTCTTGTCTGAGCCTGCAAAAGGAAGCCCACCCCCTCTCCTGCAGAAGAGCAGCTGTGCGTGGAAGTCTGACTGGGGGGGTGGTTCAGGCAAGGAGCGAGGGCGCGTCAGGGAGGGGCCCTGGGCACTGCGGAGGAGCTGTGGCCCCCTCGCTCTCTTGCTGTGGGCACAAGCAGCCACGCCTCTTTGAACATCTTACTAACTTTGTTTATAGTCCAGCTTTCTTGTTGAGATAAAAGCAGTGTGATCACCCAGGGAGCAGCACAGTGGGGCTCGGCCTACGGGCTCAGAGAACAATGCCAAAGGCAGAAAGGAAGAGGGGGCTCTTCAGAGGCCACAACCCAGCAAGGAGGGACCTGTTCCCTGAAGGGAAGCCCAGCTTGTGGCACCCAGGTCTGCCTCGTGCTGTTCTCCCAGATATGACTGGGGCCCTCTTTGTGGTGGGCGGGCACCCCCTCAGCAGCAGCAGCAGCAGCAGCACGTGGAGAGGAGAAACAGGAGTGACCAGGCCTCAGACGAGATTGGGCCTGGCACCCTCATTCTTTCAGATGCTGGAAAACTGTCCCTCCCCAAGAAGAGATGAACAACACTGTCTCCTCGAGGAGAGAAATGTCCCCTGTGAGAATGTTCTTCAGTCTGCCGCTTTTGTGGCAATGGGAAGACAACGGAGCGGCCGTCTCTCTGCCCCCTCAGGCAGCCAGGCGACACTCCCCTGTGGAGGCCGGAGGCCCATAAGTGGGGTGGCACTGGTGCCACAGAGAACTTCGTGCTTTCAGCAAAGTTCAGGTGTGGGTTATTTGTTCCTGTGCAGGAAGGGTAACCTTGAGCCCTGGTCCTGGCAGGTGAGAGAAATCATCTTTTCTTGTTGGCCCCGGGAACAATGTAGCCAAGCCATTACCCTATAGCATTTGGGTGCACCCCTGGAACACTTGACTTGCATTTTATTAAACACTGGCAGGGGGCCACCCCCACCCCCCAGCCGATGGTTCTTTCCAGATCTCTGGCCCCATACAGAGTGCTTCCTGCCTTCCGCACCCATCCTTGTCCCACCCGAAGGGGACCAAACCCCCCCAGCCCCACCCCCAGCCCATTCAGGCAGCACAGCATTCCAGTCGGTGCCTCATCTCCTTCGAGACAGGGCTCACCCCCCTGGTGAGGAAGCACCTCCTGTGATGCTCTCATCTGCGCTGAGAACCCTGCCTGCAAACATGCCCGTGTGGATTCTTCTGGCTGGATCCACTCCACTCCCGTTGCCCCACTGCAGAACAGAACTGCATTTCTTTTGGACAGGTCGGAAGGGCCTTCCTTTGGCGGTGCTTCCCCTGGAGGCCCCTTGCCCACCTTCCTCTCTGGCCACCCTAAGAGCCGTGACCCGGTCCGTGTGCTGTACACTTACGCTCTCCCTTCTCTTGCTTTGTATTGTATCCCACTGTTGATGTACCCCAGTCTCCTGTTTCCCTTTTTTACTGCAGCCACACACTGGGCTGATGGCTTCAAGGATTTTTCTGCAATAACCCCTAAACCCCCTTCCTGGTCAGTACGCTGCATGACTGTTCCATGTAATCTGTACTCTCAATATTTGGTTTGTTGCCCCCAAACGTATTATTTTATACATTTGTCTGCATCGTCCATGTTGATTGGCAGAGTCATCCAAAAGACCCCTCCTCTCCCCCCCAGACTTGGCCGCGTTGTTGCTCATTCTTTGCTGTATCTCAGACTTTGGGCTCATCAGCTAAGTGTGGTTACCTTACATTCAGTATTCTCATCCGGATAATGCACCTGTGTTGTAAGCCAGGTTTCCCCCGGGGGCTCCTGGACCTCCCCCCACACCCCACTCAGACTCTCCGCCCCCAAATCATGCTTTCCGGGAGGCCCAGAGTTGTCTTCTCTGCCCAATTTGACACTTTGGGGGACTGCAAACGCTGAACATGAAACTCCTGCAACTTCTGTCCTCAAAACATTCCTTTTCTTAACTTTGCGTTTCATGCAAATAATTTGGTTTCAATTTCTGCATCTTGCTGGAACAAATTCCGCTCTGTCTGTGGGCTCTGCATTTGTCATGCTGTGTGGTGGGCAGTGGGCTGGGTGCCAGGTCCCACCCATTTGGGGGGGAGCCCACCCATTCACGGAAGTGTTCTCTCTCTGTTTTTTGTGCTCATAGGAATGAAGTGGCAAAAATGAAATTTGAAGGCAAGACGTTTTATTTATACGTAAGTCAGAAAGAGGTGAGTGCTTTTTTTTCCGGCCTCTCTTCCGAGAAGGGGGGAGCATTTGGGAGCAGCAGGATCCCAGCAGGGTTCTAGTTCTACCCAGGGGCCCACGGCACATGGCGGAAGGTCCTGTTTAGTTTGGGGGAGCCCCAGTCATGCTCTTCGGATCAGAGCTTGAAGTCTGACAGTGTTCAGCTGTGGAAGAGGCCAAAAGGGCAGAGAGCCCTTCATTGCCAGCAGTATTACAGTGCTGGTAACTTCTTACAGCCCACAAGTAAAAGCTGCACCAACTCCCCTTCTGGCATCAGTCCTGGCCTTCAGTTCCAGGTGGCCTCTGGGTTTTGTCTGGTATATGACGAGGCACCGTGGATTACCTTTTTTGAAATGTACCCCTGTCCACAGCCCTTTTCAGCTTGCAGACCGCTCTGTGCCACCCTGGCGGCATGGCTATGATGTTAGGAAGATTTGCTTTTAAGACCAGCTTGGCAAGGGCACTGAATGTGAACCTAGCGTGTGAATTAACCTTGTGGGTTTTCTTTTTCTGGGCTTTTGGTAGGAAAAGAAAATTGTTCTGACATATTTTGCTCCAACTCCTGAAGCCTGCAAGCATCTCTGGAAGTGTGGGATCGAAAATCAAGCTTTTTATAAGTAAGCATCAAACCGTTTCCCACAGGACTGAGGCTGTCTTTAGGCAAGCAGCAGCTCACAATGCTCTCAGGGGCTGTCAGCGTAAGCCAGGGGAGGAGCTGCGTGGAATGGAGACTCCCTCCTCCTTTCTGCGCCTGCAGAGATCAGGGAGGGCCCTGCCTGTCTGAGAACTGAGGAAGGAGTTCCGTTCCAGTGCCAGAATTCCCACTCCGGGCCAGACTAGACATGGCGGCCTCCACACGGCTGCCAGAAGGACTTGGCCACCATTTTAAAATGCAGTGGGGGCCCGACCCTGATCCAGCCCACAGCATGGTGCTATTGGTCCCCCCCCCCATCTTTTCAAGTTCTGAAACAGTTGGAGGGGGGCTTTGGGCACTAGAGGAGGCCTAAGGGGTGCCTCAGCCCTCTGCACCGTGGGCCCAGTCAGGTCTAGTCTGGCCCAGCGTCCACATGACCACTGGTGGCAGCTCTTGGGTGCCAGGTTTGGGCCGAGACTCCTGTCGCAGACCCCTACACTAAAATGCAGGGGCCCAAGAAATACATAGTATTTCCTCAAATGCAAGACGATGTTTTTTCCCGCAAGTATGCCGTACACAGAAGAAAGAAAATATAAAAGAGGGGATTGTCTTACATTTGCATACAAGTCACAGTTATGCTGAATAATAAATGGGTTTGTGGGGTGTGTGTGTGTGTGTAACATTCTGGATTCTCTTCCATTTGAGGAAATGTGTGGTGATGCCTCTCAGGGTGAGCAGTCCTGGCAGTTCAGGAACCTGTCTTGGGAGGCATCCTTCTTAAGCAGCAGGTCCACTCAGAAGCTATCTGGGGCAATTCAGTGGGGCTGACTCCCAAGACACCATCGTTAGCCCCTTCTTGCTGCCTGGGAAGTACAAATCCAGCTTTCTCTCGCCGGCTTCCTTTCTAAGCGGTGAGACCAAGCGTGCCATAGGGCTTTCTGAGGGCCTGAACATGAAATGCAGCTGCTGTATTGCTTTACAAGTCTGGAGTTTCTCTTCCTGGTGCTGAATTGGCCAATTGTGGCCGGCTGGTGCAGCCACTGAAGCAGAGGCTGAGTGCAATCAAGCTGCTTCTCTTTCCTCGCGGCTGCCTGCAGGCACCGGGGGAGGGGGGGCTTACAAGGGAGGGTTTTTTTTAAAGATTCCAGATTGCACCTGCAGGGACGTTATTTAAAACAACCAAGCAAACTTTGTCATCAGAAGTGCCGGGCTGCTGCACTCCGCTGGCAAGTTGCGTGGACCCCTTCAGCCTTCTCTCAGAAGTCCAAACCTGTGCTCATAGCTTTCAAGATGGTGTCACGGTCCAGATGCCCCATGGGCCTTCTCTCCCGTGCTGTACAAAGCGACTCTCACCTGCTTCTAGGTGCAGAATACAGTTCTCGTATAGTTTTCTTGTATATCGCTTTTCCACACCAGTCTTCTCTGAGGGCCAGTCGGAGGTAGTGGTTAAGAGCGGCGGACTCTAATCTGGGAGAACCAGATGTGATTCCCAACTCCTCCACTTGCAGCCAGCTGGGTGACCTTGGGTCAGTCACAAGTTCTCTCAGCGCTGTTCTCTCAAGGACAGTCCTCAAAAGAGCTCTCTCAGCCCCACTGACCTCACAGGGTGCCTGTTGTGGGGAGGGGAGGGGAAGGGAAAGGAGATGGTAAGCTGCTCTGAGACTCCAAGTGGACAGCAGGGTATAACTCTTCTTCTATATTAAAAAAATAAAACAGTTAGCTGACAGAAGGGACTCTGGTTAATTCCTACCCTCCTTCTTAAGCAATTGCAGAAGGGGCCACCTTATGGGCCTGCCTCAGTATGTCGTGAATTCAGGGCCCGTGAGAGTTTCTTCTGCTCTTGTCAGCACCCTTGTGTGGGGGGTTTTTTTGGGGGGGGGGAAGTCTTTTGTGCTCTACCTTGTTACTCTTTCCGAGCAGCTGCTCTCCCACTGCTTGGATCCACCTCATGATCTGGCTGACAGAGTGGAAGGGATGGGGCAGAGCGGTTCAGGAGACAGGGGCCATTTTTCCTTCTGGCAGATTGCACCAGCAGAGCTTGGGCACTCATGCTTGAGTAATATGGGGCACATAGAAGAAGAAGAGGAGATTGGATTTATACCCCGCCCTTCACTACCCAAAGGAGTCTCAGAGCAGCTTACCATCTCCTCTCCCTTCCCCTCCCCACAACAGATACCCTGGGAGGTAGGCGGGGCTGAGAGAGCTCTGACAGAAACTGCTCTTTTTTTCAAGAACAGCTCTTACGGAACTATGGCTTGCCCAAGGTCATCCAGCAGGTGCAAGTGGAGGAGTGGGGAATCAAAACCGGTTCTCCTAGATTAGAGTCTGCGCACTTAACTACTGCACCAAACTGGCTGAGGAAGTAACTTGCACACCTTACAGATCATTTCTGCCTGCTTCTCTGTCACATTGTAGTCTCATCATTTCCTCAAGGAACTCGGGGTGGTATAGATGAATGTCCCCAAAAAAGTAGAAATAACCCTTGTTGCTTTAAGAAAAGACTGCCCACTGAACTCTCAGGTGGCTGTTGGGGATTGCTAGGCAACCGAGATATTACCAAACCTTCCAAGCCTTGGTTTCTGTAAAGCAAAGGGGGAGGGGGAATGGATTGGGAGGCCCAAAACACCCTGGAAAAGATCCTCCCTCACAATATCTTGTCTCCTGACGAAGGACGACTCATCAGAAACAGACCCAGTGGCAACTACTGGAAACTCTGTGCCCCTTGTCAGGGCCGTTGTGCAACGCAGTCCAGCCTGGCTCAACCCAGCACCGGCCCCTGCACAGCTGGGCTTGCCCACCATTATCTCAGAATATACAAGGGAAGAGCAGAGCTGCTTTCCCAGTCCCCACAATTCTTCAGTTCTGTGAGGTTCGTGCAGATGACAGCATGAGTGACAGGAGCGGGTAGTGGTTGAAGGGCACTCAGCACTGGAGTGGCTAGAGGTCCCTCCCATTGGGGGTCCCCTTGTGTCCGACCACACGGTGGCGCTCCAGTTCTTCTTCAAGAGGGTGGCCACAGTGTGAAAGAAAACATAAGTGCTTCGGAACTGTGTGGCTGGATACAAGCTGTTGCTTCTAGGTAATGGCAGCTGCATGGAGAGCAGATTGCTTTAAATCTGGGTAATGAAAAGCCTTCCTTTTCCAATATCGATAGCGTCTGTTTCAGCACTCTTTCCCCTGCTTTCCCAGCTGCCTAACACGAAATTATGCTGCGGGACCTTTGGATGCAGGCCAATGCTCTGTCTCCAGTGTTATCTGTAGTTATTGCTTGAATAAAATCAAATCTGATCAAGTAAATCAAACAACACAATTTTGCGTGTTGGGCTCTACAGACTGCAAAGAGGTAACTTTGCTTTAGATTTGACAGAAAAGTAAGCAATGCACATATTTCAGTCTATTCTGCCAGCAGCTGCTCTTTCTCAGCGCTTTTTCAGAAGAGTCAGAGCAGGGGTCGAGTGCGCGGTCTTGCCCAGGGCCTTCAAGCCAACACCCTTCTCCTGTTTCAGGCTGGAGAAGTCGAGCCAGGTCCGGACAGTCTCCAGCAGCAACCTCTTTTTCAAAGGGAGTCGGTTCCGATACAGGTAAATAATGACCGTAAGCAGAGGCGCCAACTTTTAAAATCCGGGGGGGGGGGGGGTTGTGCGCGCGCGCATGTACTGAGACCATGTCCCCGCCGCCCCCCCCCCAGCCTGGCCTAGCCTGGCCACTCCTGCCTCCGTGGGGCCAGGTCAGTACCGGGGGGGGGGAGGCAGCGGCCCAGGTCAGTCCCGGCGGCCCGGTCCCGGGGGGGGGAGGCGGCGGCCCAGGTCAGTCCCGGCGGCCCGGTCCCGGGGGGGAGGCGGTGGCGGCAGCAGGTCAGTCCCGGGGGGGGGGGGAGGCAGCGGCCCAAGCCAGTCCCGGCGGCCCAGGAGGCAGCCTGGTCCCGGGGGGGGAGGTGGCGGGGCAGCTGGACAGCCAGCCGGCCTGGGCGCTCCATTTTCCCGGGGGTGGCTGAGCCCCCCCCAGGAAATTTCGGGGGTGGCTCAAGCCCTCGAGCCCCCCCGTAGTTTACGCCTATGACCGTAAGTAGCTCTTCCTAGCTATGCCCTCGGGTGCTCCCTCTTGGCAGCACTTTGGTTGTGTCAGGGATAAGGTAAAGCTGAAGGAGACCTCATTATACGGTGGGTTTATTAAAGGTGGCCCTACCATCTTTCCAGGATTCAACGGACTTGCTCTCCTTTTCTGTTTTCTAGCGAAGTGTTTTTGCTGCTGGCAAGAGATTCAGGGTTAGGGGGCACAGGGGTTTTGTTCGGCTCTCACGTATGCCGGAGGAAAGCCAACTGGCAAAGGGTTTCGTCCAGAATCTCCTTTGCCAGACGGCAAGAGATATTACCAAACTGTAGAGCTGAGAAGGAGGTATAGCCTGGCGTGACCAACCCCAACCCCTCCCCCCCCCCCCCGAGCTGTTACGTACCACTGGACAGAGAGTATTCTGCTTCCTGTTAGATTTTTGTACCTGCCCGGAGGAAAGCTGTTTCTGCCTCATGCTGGCAGTGTGTGTGTGTGTGTGGGGGGGGTTATTACAGGAAGAGGAGGCTGCTGTTTGTGTGCCTGCAGAGCAGTGGGGCAGAGGGGAACATTTTCCTTTCCCATTACTCTTTCTCTTCTCCCACCGCTTTCAGTGGCCGAGTTGCCAAAGAAGTGATGGAGTCCAGTGCCAAGATCAAGAGGGAGCCTCCAGAAATCCACAGGTAAGGAGGTCTCAGCACAGAGCTCCATCATGGACAAGCCGTGGGCTCCTCTAGCATCAGGTGTCTTATGGTGCCTCCTGCACGGCTTGGTTTTCTGTCAGCTGCAAAATTCACTGTGCTGGTGTTGCTCCACCCCCACCCCAGGACGTTCTGCCCAGAGCCCTTTTCTCAGTTTGCTTCGCAATCCCAGGAGAGGCCGTCTCCGCCACGCTTGCTTCCTTCCTTCCTTTGTGCAGGGCCGGCCTGGTCCCCAGCCGCAGCTGCCCCTCCATCACACACGGCCCCCGGGGGCTCAGCAGTGTTCCCAGGACCCGGAGGCGAGCGGTGCACATCTCCATCATGGAAGGTGAGGTTCCCGCCCTGCCTGCATCTCTGCAGAGCTCTCTCTTTCCAGGGCCAGCTGCGCACAAAACGGGATACAGGGATACAGGGAAGGGGGTGGGGGGGAGGGTCTTTTGCTTGCAATCCACATTGTTGGGGGTCCAGACCCCCCCTCCGCCCCCCCCCCCCCCCCCCGGCCACGACTGGGACTGGAATCCTTTCCTGAATGCAGTATGAAAGATCAGGTAATTGTAGAGCCCTTCTCTGTGCTTTCTCAGTTCCGTATTTCATTTTAAGGCAGTTGGGAGCCTTCAGGAAAGGCCCCTCTAGTCCAAATGTTCTGGCCGTGCCTCGTCTTTGCGTGCAGCATCGCCCTCTTGTGGCTCTATCAGGAAGTAGCAACCCCAACGGAGCTCATGGGACAGCCAGGGTTCCTGACCTTTTGGGTAGGAAGCCTGGTCAGTCCCACACAGCATTACTGCACCAGGGTGCAGTTCAGGGCACAGGTGCTTACAACAAAGACTGCCGCTCCTGCGGGATGTAAAGCCTCTCTGTGGGACTTTGCACAGCCACTCAATGGCAAACACTTTCACCTGGGCTGGACTGGGCGAAATTTGACTTGATTTTTCTATATAGCTGCACCTTCAAGCCACTGGTGGGAATCCACGGTGAATTCACACCATCCTTATTAGCAGTGATGACAAAGGCTTTTGATCAAACATGCCCCAGGCGTTCCCTGCCGGCCATTTCAGTCCCAGGCACAGGGGAGCCCGATTCAGGTCAGGGCACGTTGAAAGAAGGGTCTCCCCCACCTGCAATGATCCCCCCAGGGGCCAACAACAGGAGCTCCAGGAGGCAGTCATGAGCCCCCCCTCCCCCCCCCCACACACTGGGGTCCAGTGTTCCCTCTCAGCTCCACAGTGCTGTGATCAGAAATTCTACCTCGTGAAGAAAAAAAGCTAGTAGAGTTAAAGTTGTGAGCGAGTCTGCGTTTGACTATCACACAAATTAGTTCTTTTAGATTACTTCAATAATGCTGTAAAAATCTCAGAATTCTTTTAAATTATATCTGAACTATATTTTAAGAATAATTTAGACATTATGAGAGAAAGCAGAATCAATTTTTCACCCACCCTTTCTGCTACATTTGTAAACCTGGCCTCCGGAGAACAGGTCTTCCCACTTCAGTCCAACATATTGGTAGACCTGGCCTTGTGCTGAGCCTTAGAAAACATACTAGCACTGGGGGTGGGGGAGCTCTTGCAGTCTGCTTTGTCGTTTTTTTAAGTGAAATATGACAACCAGCATTACAGGTCAAGTATAACAGAGGAGGAACAATCACTGTAAGAACCCTGCCTAACCTAACAAACAGAAAGTTGCTTAAATGCTATCAACCTGCCCAAACTACCTATTTATTCAAATATTTATGTCCCACTTTTCTCTGTAACTCAAGGCAGCTGACAAATCATACTGAAAAGCATAATAGGGGTGTGCAAAAAAACCCCCAGCCCACAATTTTTTATTCATAAGGGATAATTGATCTGGAGGTTTCTGGGTCTCTAGAGGTGAGGCTGTTTTTTTGAGGTAGAGGAATCAAATTTGCAGCATAGCTGCTGGTGCCTCTCCTCAAAAAACCCCCAACTTTCAAAAAGATTGGACCAGGGGGTCCAGTTCTATGAGCCCCAGAAGGAGGTGCCCACATCCTCCATTGCTTCCAATGGAGGGGAAAATGTCTTCTCAGTTCACTTATAGGCTGCTGCCAGCTAAAATGTTGTGCACCCTAGGGCAGCTTAGAGGAAAGTCTGCAGAGGTCCCAACCTGAACAGCCCCTCCACTAGCCTGAGAACTAAGTTTGCAGTGGGGAACACTCTCAGAAATCCCTGAGGGGGCCAGAAGGACTTGGTAACGTAGGAACCTTTCATCAAGGAACTAATTGCCTCCCCTATAAATCCTGGCTTGAGACCCTTTCAGTGCTGCTCGCCATGACTGCAATGAGGCCGGTTAGAAGACGGCTGGCTGCTTGGGGGGGGGGTCCCCAACGTGGTGCCCCCAAATACTTTTAGGTGAGCAGGACTGTGGTTCAGCAGGGCTTCTGGTCAGCTGTGCCTATTGAAAGGTGTCCTGTTAAACAGAGCTTCAGCACTTCAGGCAGAAGAGGCACCATTAGAGTACCTGACATTTTGAGGCTGGCTCTGCCTCCTGCTCAGCCATTTTGTGGTTGGCCCTGCCTCCCAGGGCAGCCATTTTTGTGATTGTGCCCATTGTCAGAATTCCAAAGACACCTGCAGGCTCAGAAAGGTTGGAGACCCCTGTGCTGAAGGAATCAGAGCCCTGGGGGCTTCTCGAGTACCCCCCCCGAGCTCTGAGGCCCCTCTCCCTTCCTCACACAGGCCTCGAGTCTTTGCGGGACAGCGCCCACTCAACCCCCGTGCGCTCAACCTCACATGGCGACGCCTTCCTGCCCCGCTCGGAAAGCTGCCGGGCAGAGAGCAGCGAGCGGGTGGCCATCATCTCCGACGAGATCTACAGCCCTTCCGACAGCGTCCTCCCCACCCCGGTGGCCGAGCACAGCCTGGAGCTGATGCTGCTGTCCAGGCAGGTCAACGGGGCGCCCTGCAGCATCGAGGAGGAGATGGAGTCGGAGGCCAACACCCCCACGGCGGTCGAGGCCCCGGGCGGGGAGCTCCGGGCTTTGTGCCAGGGCATGGGCCGCCGGGGCCAAGCACAAGGCGAGCAGGTGAATAAGTTTCTTTTAAGTGTCCTCCGTTTGCTCCTTGTGACAGTTGGGCTCCTTTTTGTTTTGCTCCTCCTCCTGATCGTCCTTACCGAGTCTGACCTTGACGTTGCCTTTTTCCATGATATCCGCCAGACCCCCGAGTTTGAACAATTCCACTATCAATACTTTTGTCCCCTCAGGCGATGGTTTGCCTGCAAAATCCGCTTCGTACTCAGCCTCCTCCTTGACAGCTGAAGGGAGGGGCGCCCTCCTCCTCCTCCTCCTCCTAGTACCTAGCCAGGCGGATTGCGGAAGAGCCCCCAGCAGTGGGACATCTCGCACTCGGCACCACCATCGGCGCGTAACACGAGGCCCTCCTTTCATGCGCTGCAGCCTGGCCTGGCCTGGCCTGGCCGGGGGGAGAGTGTGGAAAGGGGAGAGCGACTCGTGCCGGACCCAGACCGTCCGCTTTTCCACCCATGGTCTCTTCCCTCCTGCTCCTGCAACAGCTCTGCTTTCTCACCCCTAAATTATCCCGCGACTGTCAAGTTTCATTTTCACTCTCATTTGTTCCCTTACAAAGTTTCCAGTGAAAAGAGTTTATTTTATTACTACTGATAATGGTGTTAAGCACCAGCCTGCGGCCAGGACTTCAGCCCAAGAGGGCAGCCGCTTCTGTAATGGTGCTACCAAGTTGTCACTCCAAGATTAAAAGGGACTCTTCTGTTGAAGCTGCCACTGTGCAGAGCACCACCACTTTAAGCAGACATTCTCATCGGGAGAGACGGCGATCTCGCTCTTCAGAACTTCTGAACCCTCAGCATTGGGTGTGACTTGAGATGTTCCGGGGTGGGGGGGTGGGTGGCTGTGGTTGGCACCCTCTGATCAGCTGGAGTCTCCATTCCTTGCAAGGTACCAGCAGGCCTCACCTGCTGCACTGTGTTCTTGGTCCATCCCTGTCACTCTCGGAGGTGGGAATGCGAGAACGCCTTCTTTGTGAAGTTCACTCTCCTGAGCTTCTGCAGCCCAGCGATGCAAAACTTCCCCTTGACCAGTTGAATCCCTAAACACAGCAAGGGGTATGACCTGGGGAGGGGATGGTGTGTGTGTGTGTGTGTGTGTGTGTGTGTGTGTGTGTGGGGTCAACTCTCAAGGGCGGAGGGAGGGAGGAGCCATCACATCAGAGGTCCTTGAAAGACATTTTGCTTCAGAAAGCTCTGCTTGGTTTTTTTGTACTATAAAACAAACTTGCTGCAACTTATATTTTAACAAGATACTATTTTGTTAATGAGCAAAGCCTTTTTTTAAAAAAAATTGTATGAAGTGGATGAACCCGCAACATGAAGTGGCGGAACAAAAGGGATTATGAATTGCTGGGACTGGTTTGTGGCGGGAGGCGGGTGAGCTTCTCCAGGGCCCTTCAGAAGGGTGGAGAGAAGCATTATCCTCAGCTGGCGTTGAATCAAACCCTGCCCCACTCCGCCCTCTGCCCTGAAGGCGTTCATTCAGCTCTGGAAAAAACAGTCTGGCCACAGGGCTAGTCTGAGAGGGTTCAAGAGCCACTGGTTTGTCAAGGGAGCAATAAAAATTGTGTGTCCTCTTTGGTGTAAACAAGAGAATGGACTCAGATGAGCATGCGTTTTATTTCATCTCAGGGAGAGATTTCAAGACATCTGGAACTCTAATCAAAACTCTTTCAAAAAGCTGGTTTCATTATCTTGTCTGAATGCAATTTCAGCATGAATGCCCCCCCCCCATTTCCTGAGCCACTCGCAAGTTCACAAGCGTGTGGAGGGGTGTGTGTGTGCACCTGCCATCTCCAGCCCTGATTTCCTTCCCACATGCGGTTATGCGCTGGCCCCAGCTGGTCCTTCGTTGTTTGGAAAAAGAGCACAATCAGACTATTAGCAATACACCAAGTATCGGTCAAAGCTTCGGCTGGGTCACACGCATGGCGCATTCGAAGGGACACCCTGGAATTCAAACACAGCCCCGGTGGCCTACAGGCATCTCACTCCTGGCCATGAAGCGCAACTGCCAGAGAGCCTGTCCCAAGAGTTGAGGGGCCGGGCCGCTGGCTAATGATTCTAACAATATATGTTGAACTTCGGAATGCCCGCCAGGTGACAAAAGGGGGGGGGTTACAAGCAGAGATACTGTTTTATGCAACACAGCAACAAATTGATTTCTAGTGTCGTGTTCCTACCTCAGTCTGTAGTAAACGATGCTTCTATGCAGTGAGCGAGAAGTCTTAATTTCACATTCTCCATCATAGTTCTAGAGATGCGGTATTTCGTTTTCCAAACTGTTGGGTGTTTTCCCCATGCGACAAATCAGTGTGTCCAGTTATGTTTATAACTTTTGTACGAGAGACGTTTGCAACAAGCGCAGCCTTTGGAGATACGGAGGAGGGTGGCGACTGGCTTTGTGGAGGGCGGCTGTGCCTCTTTTGAACACCACTTGGGACGCCATCCGGAGGGAAGTTCTCCTCCCCTGGGACTTGTGCGGGAGAACTTCCTGGGCGTATCGTGCCGTTTTTTGGCTAAGCATTTTACCCTGTGACGACTTCTCCAGCTAGCAACTGAAAAAGTAGTTCTCCCCTGTCTTGCCCCCAAGTAGCCGTCTCCTGTTCCACGACTGAGTCATTCCAGGTCTCCTGTGCAGAAACTGTGGTCATCTCCCTCGGTTGCTGTTCTCAGTGGAAACAGCCCTATCTTTGTACGGCCTAGTTAGCGCGCTGCCTCTGTCAGCAGCGGAAGAGGTCAAGCGCCTGAAAAATGTGAATTTTAGTTTCCATAATATAGATGTTAACCTTCCATGTGCCAAATGCTGTATGTTACATTTTCTTCCCTCGAAACGGTGTACATTTTCTACATATTCAACATGTAGTTAGCATAAAAATCATTGGTGCCATAAAAGTATTTTTAAATTGAAATAAATATTTAAATATTACGAAAACATTTTGTGTCGAGTGGTTTGACTAGGCCTGGGACCGGATGGGCCGGGCTGGCCCGATCTCACCAGATCTTGGAAGCAGGGCCGGCCGTGGTTGGTATTTGGACGGAAGGCCAGCCGGGAAGTCTGGAGTCGCTACACGCAGGCAAGCAGGGGCAGTCCCCCTCTGGATGTCTCCTGCCCCGACCTGGATGGCCCCCGGCTAGCCTGACCTCATCAGATCTCAGAAGCTAAGCAGGGCCGGCCCTGGAGAGGAGTCTGCCAAGGATCAGTCCACGGCAAGGCTGCTACACAGAGTCAGGCAAGGGCAAACCACCTCTGAACGTCTCTTCCCTTAAAACCCTTTGGGGTCTCTGCAAGTCGGCTGGGACTTGATGGCACCTTCCACCCCACACTCCACCAGGCCAGCAATCCCCTGGAAGGACTTTCAGAAGACCACCAGCCAGACAGGACGCTCCTTCCAAGCTCAGGCTTCACATCAACACACCCACTACTCGAGGGTTAGACACCAAATTCTGAAACCAATTTAGCCCCCGTTCATTCAAATGATTCTGGACTCAACTGGGAGAGAGGGAGGGGGAAGGAAGCAGCCCCACCACGTGGGCCTGTGTAGCATCCAAAGCCTTCTGGGGGCTCACTCTAAAGGCCACTGACCAGAAGGTGCCAGGTGGGATGGGGCTCAGCCAGCGTCGACGGGCAGCCTCCATTTCCCAGGGGGAGGGTGGTGCTTAGTCAGGACTGCTGGGCAGGAGAGACCACCCACCTCAGTTGGGATCCCACTGTTGGTAAATGTCACCTGGGTTCTGCTTAGGTACTTCCCAGCCAGTGGGTGGGAAAACAAAATCACACCTCTGACTGCCCCCTTGAAGCTCATGAGAAGTGTCTTCCTGTCTCAGAATACCCTATGAAATATTTCATTCAAAGGCCCCGTCTAGGTTTCTAAGCCACTATGAATAAACTGAATAAACGAAGTCAGACTGGCCACGTTAAAGGTTACTATATTGGAATGTCTCGGCTGAGTATTCCTACCACTGATAAGCCACGCCATTTTAAGACTGAACTGTATATATTTTATTCCAAATAAACTTCTTTGTCTTATAACCGGGGGGGGGGGGATTTAAAACAAAAGCACGCAAAGCACACTTTGGTTCTTCATAATGAAAGGCAGCGCTTCTTTTCCAGCCGCATGCAGTTTTCACTCTTTGAACACGTGGAGGCGGCCACTAGAATTGCCGCCAGCTGCGATGTACCTGGTCGGGTGGCAGGCATTGATGGAGCAGACGGAGCCCAGGTGGTCTTCGCTGGAGAAGGAGTGCACCAGCACTCCAGTGGTGTGGAAGACCTGGATCCGTCGCGGCCGAGACATGCTCCCCACCACAAAGCAGTCGTCCCGCTTGGGGTCCCACTCTGCCCTGAACCTGGTCAGCCAGCGGCCCGTGTTGTTGTCGTGCCTGGTAAGAGAGAGCAGAACACACCGCTGCTCACTGGGGACTCTGCAGCACCCTCTCCTCTGGCCTCCTCTGGTCACATTAAGATTGCAGTCCCTGAAGGACAGTCCAGAAATCACCACTGGTGGGGGGAAGACAGAGGGATGACCGTCCCATGCCAGGTCTTGATCAACTGCTGCCAAATTTAAACCGTCACAGCACAGAGTACCAACCCCTAAAGCAATAAGCTCAAGACAGCTTGACCGTAAATATAGGAACTAATGAAAAAGTACTGTACCTACTAGGAAAAATATAACCCACACCTAGCAACCTAGCAGTTTTTTGAGGAAAGCCCTCAAAAAGTGCCTCGCGCCAAAGGCAGTCACCAAATGCGGGTTCCCGCAGAGGAAGAGGCGCACGCAGCCCAGCACCAAGGGCCGGGGGGGTGGGGGGGCAGAGGCTGCCCCGATGAGCCGAAGTGGTAGACAGGCTGGGGTGGGGGGAGGTGGTCCTCCTGCTAGACAGACACACACATCCCCCTCCAGGTCACAGAAGGGACGGGCCAGCTCCTGGATACAAACAGGCAGCCTGCGTAGAGGCTTCGGAAAGGAGGGGCATGGCAGGTGCACACTGACTAACCCCAGATGAGCCAGGGGCGGCTGCCGCATTTCTGCACCTACAGAAGGCCAGGGCATGGCCCGAACAGCAGCCTCTACAGGCAGAGAGCAAGGAAAGAGGAGGTGGGTGTCATCAGCCAGCCGAGGAGCCCGACACGCCCACCCAGCTCAGGCCCACCAGTCAGTCTACTTTTGCCAGGGGCCGGCTGGCAGACGTGGCCTGAGAATTCCATGGCACAAAGGCAGGCCCAGCAGAGATGACGTCTCCTACCCCGCAACTTGAAACTGTGGTACGGAGCTTCTGTTTCCCCCACTGAGGAAATGTAATGCGTAGCCCCATTTGAACACATTAAAATCCCCTAATGGGGTAACTAACAGCTCCCCAGGGATGGGTCCCAGGGTGAAAAATGGTGGGTGGGGGGTGACGAAGCCCCCCCCCCCCTTCCACACACAGCAGTTCCAAGCACATAACTGTTGACCAGAGCCGGGGAAAAGGTACTGGAGTCCATCCGGACCCTTGCAGCCCTTCACAGATCGCTTTCTAAACCAACAAGTGCCTGCCTCAAATAGCAGCTCTCAGCATCTGTCTGGACAAAGACAAAAGAGACCATCGAAGGGTGATGCCCTTCACACCAACTGGACACCCCAAGCAATGTCACAAGGGGGAGAGTCGATCCAGGTGGGGGTCAGCCGGGTTGGCCTGAAGCAACAGAGCAGAGTCTGGGTCCAGCAGGGGCCCCTCTGAGACCGAGAGAGTTCGATGCTGGGCGCGTGAGCTTCCGTGTGCAGGCAGACGCTGGCAGCCACCACCAAACTCTGCTGGTCTCAGAGGGGCCCCTGCTGGACTCAGACTCTGTTCTAAGGTGGAGGATCAACTTGTCAACAGTCACCAAGTCAGCAAGACCAGAAAAGACAGATTTGCCTTAAGGTGCAAACAGAGAGCACCACTAAAGCTGTCTCAATCCCACCCAGGACATGAAAACGGCTGAAGGGCAGGTGTGTCACTTGGGAACACCTGCAGCTGCTCTGCCCTCACTCCATCACCTTCCTCCAAAACCACGTGCTGAAAACAGTTCCCCCAATCTGCCCCCAGCATCCTTATCCTTAAGGAGGGATCGAAGAAAGGGCTCCTTCAAAAGTTCTGGAAACATCCCCTCTCACAATGAAGAATTTGTAATTTTGTTGAGGGTCCCAACACTTTCTTCCTGGCACAACCTGGCAAGCTGGAAGGGGAGACGACTGAGCAGCCATAGTGGCTTTCACGGCAAAAATCCAAAAAAACTGCATAAAACCTGGTTCCATTAAGTCTCTCTCTGGGGGGCAGACCACCATGTGCAGGAAGGAGATTGGATTTATGCCCTGCTCTTCACTCCCTGAAGGAGTCTCAGAGTGGCTTGCAATCTCCTTTCCCTCCCCTTCCCCCTCCCCACAACACACACCCTGTGAAGGGGGTGAGCTGAGAGAACTGCTCTTGAGAGAACTTGTGACTGACCCAAAGTCATGCCAGCAGCTGCGTGTGGAGGAGTGGGGAATCAAACCTGGATCTCCCGCTCTGAACCACAACACCAAACTGGCTCTCATCAAATTGGAAAGTGACAAATTCAACTGTTGTGATGCTAAGACGCTCTCCTCACTTAACTCACCTGATAGTTCTAAGAATGGGAGCCATTGACGACAAACAATTGGTGCCAAAAATCCTGAAACCAAAGCATGAATTGTTTACAAAACAGATCTGGCCAATAAAGTTAAGACAGAACTACCATTACCAGGTAACAATATGTGTATATTTAAACCCCCCTTTTCTCCTGTAAGAGGGACCCAAACCAGCTTAGATCATTTTGCTCTCTGCCATTTTTACCCTTGCAACCAGCTCCCTGTGAGGTAGGCCAGGCTGAGAGGGTGTCACTGGCCCCAGATCATCCAATGAGCTTCCATAACAGTGTGGGGATTCAAACCTCAACCTCCCGGAGCCCAGTCTGACCCTCTAAACACCATGTCACT
This sequence comes from Lepidodactylus listeri, assembly GCA_029233225.1. Classification (NCBI taxonomy): domain Eukaryota; kingdom Metazoa; phylum Chordata; class Lepidosauria; order Squamata; family Gekkonidae; genus Lepidodactylus; species Lepidodactylus listeri. The sequence continues at coordinate 2,117,258 of JARCFY010000021.1, read as the reverse complement.
AGCTACTTTTCTAGCCAGAGGGTCCCAAAGTTGCTTACAAATAAGGGAGGGGAGAAGAATTCCAAATTACAAGAACAAATACTGAAAGTGAACAAAAAACGGAGCTGGGCTGAGTCCACCAAGTTGACTATTGCAGGTTCGAGGCTACCTGTTCCATCCAAGAACCTTTTGGCTCCGTCCCTAGCCCCGCCCAGGAAAAATACCTGCCAGAAGAGGAGAGGGAAACGGCTAGGCCAGACCTCAGCTGCTGCTAGCAAGCCAGAAGGACCTTGCCACGGGGACACCACAGAGCACAAATGGGGCTGCAGCATGGCATAAACAGCAACTTTTCTGCTCCCCCTCCCACTGCAGTCTCCTAAGCGCCCCCCCCCCATGGGTCACTGAACCCTCTGGAACATTGGATGCAGTGGGGGGGGGGGCAAACAAGTCCCTGCCCCTCTCGTTTCATCTTGTCCTAGATCTTGCATTTTGCTTGTCTGGCAAGAGAAGGAAGTGTCTCAGACACATATGGATCGAACCCCATTACCCACTAGAGCCTTTGACCAGGACTTTCACCCGAGTGATTTACAACAGGGCCCCCCCCCCCCTCCGCGACCCCAATTTGGTCAGAAAGGTGTCTGCAGAATGCTTACACACTCCAAGGATCCAAGGAAGTAAGGTCTAACTAACAAGCACTTGCGTTGAAATAAAAGTTGGCCAGTCTTTCAGAGGCCACAAGTCTCTCGCTTACTTTTACTGCAACAGACTAACAGGGTCCCCCGTCCCCCCCGGAATTAAAACTGCATGCCCTACTCCAAGTGTGGCTGCACCACAGATAATATATAAAGGGCGACTTGACCTTAGGGGCTCGATTCCCAGCCCTGCTCCTGAGCACCCCTGGCATGGAGTGACCCTTTCCCCACCACAGCCCCCTCCCCTCCCGTTTCCACTGATCCCCTCCTGCCCAGGTCTCTTTCCTGGTTAGTTGCCGGGGCAAGGGTTTCTTAAATGTTGCACTGCGTAAAGGTGGAACACGGTACAAAGGGAGCTTCCTTCCCGCCCTCCGTCATACCTCAGGGTATCATCCGCACAAGTGGTCACCACCTGGCTGCCAGTGACCGGGGAAAAATAGGCCGAAGCCACGCTTTTCGAATGCCCCACGAGAGAGACCACGGGCTGGCTTCCACTCTTCTTCAGCTGCCGAACATCATAAATGCCGACATTCCTGCAACACAAAGAGAGACTTGCGCGGAGGCAGAGACGCCCGCTTGCCCTCGGGAAAGCACCTATGCCCCTTGGCGCATGCAGCGGTCGCCCTCCTCCCCCACTGAAATCTGCAACCAGCCCAACTGGACAGATTTATCTGCAAATTAAAAAGATGAAAACCACCTCAGTATTTTCTGAATCCTGTGATTTAATTTATATTCAATTTACTTCACGTTAGGTGGGTTTTTTTTTAAAGCTACAGGAAATTAAAAATGGTTCTAGATTGTGGTCAAGGGGTTTTACACAAAGTTCTGGCACATTTCAGGGGTGGGGGAGCCTTCCCCTGCATTTAGAAGACGACCAAGTCTTAGGCTTCACTGGATTCTGACTAGCTCTGCTCCAGTTTCTGGCCCTTAAACTCCAGATGCGCAGCACAAACATTCATTCCAAAGGGGCTAAAGTGGAGGGTCTGCAGAACCAATAAAGGCGCCATTGGTTCCTCTTGTAGCCAGCCAGGGACAGAACAGCCCACCTGTTTGGGGCAGGGCTGCGTTTCCCCCTCATCACTTGAGGAGGCTTCTGGGATTGGGAGTACGGAGGGGTGTCTCAGCCCCCTCTGTGGAACGTGGCACTTTTAGCCCTACAGTCCTTTCCCTGGGAAGTGCAAGTTGGCCATGAGGATCCATGCTCACCAAGCCTCATGTTTCATGCATCCCCCCGTCAGGCAGCAGGGCCTTTTGCGTTGGTGGCACTTTGACTGCAGAACTAACTCCTACTATTACTTTTGGCACCAAGTAAAGGGGTTTTTTTGCTGTACACTTCCCTGTGCTCTGCTCAATGACTGAGACTGCTTCTACTGGTGATTTATGCCATTCCGAAGCTCCCATTATATCTTATTTTTATGTTCTAAGCAATACAGCTGGCTGACTATTTAGGGTATAGAGCTGGGGATTTTAACTGTTCTGCTTCGAGACCATATATATTTTTTAAAAAAAAATTTCTTTATTGAAGGGATTCAAAGGGTACAAGCAGTAAAGAGTGTGTTACATATTGGAGATTCTTAATAATATATTGGAATACAAAGTTACAGACTTAGCTTGTATTACAGCAATTCTTAAACATTCCCGTCACATTAAACTAAGGTTAACTCTAGAGTTACTACTGTTTATATCAAATATCAGTGACCAATCTTGGAACTAAACTGAGAAAAGGTGGGTTTACTTTTTATAAAAAGAGGTATATGGAGGAGTTGTTTGCCCAAGATTTTGGGAGTGTCGCATCTTTACTTTCAGAGTATTTGTTGATGATAGGGTACCATTTGAGCACTGGGTTTTTGCGGGTGTCGTTTCCATAAAGATTTTCTGTTCTTTCAGTTATTTTATCTAATATAAAATAGTCCCATACCTTGGCTAGCCATGTGGAAATTGGTGGGCTGGAGGGTTTTTTCCAGTTGACTGCTAATGTGTGTTTAGCTGCTGTTAAAAGGACTTCTACTAATTCTCTTGTTTCTCTGGGAATCTTTGTCTTAGGCCATAAATTGAGTAGAATCAGAGCCGGGTCGTAAGGAATAGAGACTTCAAGCATCTGTTCAATTTCTGAGAGAATCTTTTTCCAGAATATAACTATGAGAGGACAGGACCACCAAGCATGGTAGAAGGTCCCAGTAGAGATTTGGCATTTCCAGCACGTTGGTGAGTGTGTTGAGTATATGTGTGATAGCTTTGCAGGTGTTATGTGCCATCTAAATAAAGTTTTTAAGGCTTGAAGTTGTATTGGGGTGGACTTGGTTTTATATACATTTGAGTTCCAAATCGCTTCCCATTGGTCATTCGATAAAGCATATCCGATGTCGGTGTGCCAACTGGTTTGAAGCCCTGTGGTTCTTCGAGATCATATTTACTTATTTTTCTCAACTACCTACCTTCCTCCCGCAGCAACGAAATACTCCCTGTTGACCGGGTGAACATGGACGGTCCTCGTCACTGAGTTCAGATCTGCAAAAAGCTCAGTGGACATTCCTGGTGTCCGTCTGTCCACGACGGCCACCCCTGTGTCCCACATCCCCACGACCAAAGTGGAGGCATCACTCGACAGGAAGTCAAACGAGGAAAGGGCATATTCTTCATTCCTGTATACCTAACAAGAAAGGGGGTTCACTTGGGCCCTGCCAAACAGCTCTTGTAGCACCTGAATTCCTGTTTCCCTTCTGTTTTTATGCCAAGGTTTTGCTCCGGGGGAGGCGGCCTTAAATTGCAGCAATCCTGGGTCTTTCCTCAGCCCTCTTTCCTGTGCCTGGCACACAGAGTGGCCTGGAAAAAAGGTTCCCAGAGGCTGAATTTTCCATCCCAAACTGAGGTGCAGCTGAAATTCAGGTTCAGGTAACAACTGAAACAGAAGATGAGTGAAGGGCATTCAAGGAAGAGGGGAAACAGCATTTCCAGTAGCCCCACTTGCTGGCTACCCTGGCGAAAGAGCCACCGCCTGTTTTTAAGAGCACACAGCTCTGTTGGCCATGTGAAGCTTTTCTAAGCATGTTATGCACGGATGCTCTTAATTCACAAGACTCTTCTACGGGAGAGCACACCGCCTAAGATTCCTCACCTCTTCATCATTAGGAGGATGAATATTTAGCAGAAGTCATTCCAAGACACACATTTCACTCCTCCCCCCAATGCAGCTCCAAAGGCCACAGTGAAACCCTGCCCACCTCGTCAAAGATGGCCCGAGTGACATCTCCGCACCGCACTGTGCCATCAAAGCTGAGGGACAGGAGGTGGGCTGGGGTCGCTGGAGAAAAATACAGGCAGCCAACTGCCCGGCTGTGAGGAAGAAAGGCCTGCACCCCGTCTTCTAATGGGAGGTCCTGCAAAGTGCAAAAAGACGCAGCATCACCCACTTCTGTCTATGTCTCTCATGAGGCTGCATGGCAGGCCGGCCGGCCGGCCAGCAGCAGCAGCCACAGCACACGCAGCCAGCAAGCTTGCTGTCCCACTAGGCAGGCCCTCCAGAGGATAAGCAGCCCCTCACCAAATCCCACAGGCCCACGTGCCCCTCCTTGTCTCCAGCCGCTACCAAAGTGCTGCTTTCAGATGGGTGGACGGCCACGGAGTAAATGCGGGAGGGGACCACTTTGGCAACCGCGTCTTCTTGCAGGCCCATGCCACGCAGACCAGCTTTGTAACTAGACCAAAACAAACCACAAGTGAGCCACCACAGAACTTACACAAGTTCCCACTCCGGAAAAAGGGACAGAAAAGCCGTTTTCCAAAGTTACCTCTCCAAGTTAGGCAGGGATATCTTAGTCTTCTGGCGCTTGACCTAGACAATTGAAGGGGGAGACGTTTTACTAGGATGAAGTTCTCACGCTCGCCATAGGTTGAGCCAAGGAAATCCAACAGTACCTGGCTTAGTTTTGCCCATCCGCTCAGAAATTTCTCCGTTAATCCAGGTCTCTCTTCCTGGACGGCAGGTATCATCAGAATGGGGCCCGGAGGTGGCAAACGGGGCTTTCAGAAGAGGAAGCAGGAAAGACCGTCACTGGCTGGCCCTGTCCGTTGATAGTGGTCTACTTAAGAGCTACAGGCAGGAGAGCTGCCGTATTCCTCCCACACACCCCAGCCCCTTCCCTTGACGCAGTATCATTTCTGAAAAGTTGGAGCCTCCAAACTTGCTGGAAGCAACTACGTTTGCCCAACAAGGAGGCAGTGGGTTGCTGGACCACACCCAAAAGTGCAGCATCCTGTTTCCTAACCAGAGGCTACTGGGAAGCCCACAAGCAGGGCACGACCCCAGCAGCTGGCCTCTCCCGCTGCCTGAAGGACTTTGGCTGGACCTGAATCTCCTGGCAGTCCCCCGCATTGGGAGACCCCGCCTCTTTGTAGGCAGAAAAGTTTGATGAACTTCCTCAGCCCCTTTGACTCCATTATGTCTCCCTTTGGTCCCTGTTTTTCTAAAACTGTTGCATTCCTTGCAACTGAACTGCTCCAATCTCCTGACCATCCATCCGGATGCCCGCTCCTTCTCCTTTTCCAGCTTTTTCTGAAATAAGGTACCGAGCTCAGGGCACAGTGCTCCAAACGTGGGCGCGCCACCATTGCCCTGGGCTCCGGGTCTCGCGCTCAGGCAGCCATTCTGCAGCGTGGCCAGGTCACCACCCTCATCAAGGAAATCCCCCAGGCCGAATTCTATCCTGCTGGGCCAAACCGTTTTGATTTTACATCGAAGCATCTAGGTGCAAAACGATAAAACGCTGACAAAGTCTGCTGTCTTAACTAGCGCTGCTGCTCTTGTGAAAATAGACAGTTTAAAGACCGGCAGTTCTTCTCTTACATTTGCCATCTTACCTGCTCTTCAACCAAAGGTTCTGCTGGGATTTGCTTCTCCGGAAGGGGAACCCCCAGCGGATCCACTCCCTGCAAGCGCTTGGATCTCCGAAGGGTCGCTTTCACTTCTGCCTTTGTATGCTTAACCCTGCAGAGAACAGAATTTCAGTGCCAGAGTCTGGGCTGCAAGTCCAAACCTCTTGTATCCGATGTGCCAATACAAACGCAGCCGACACTGCACTACATTCTCACTGATCCTCCGATCCCCCTCCGCTGACCTGGTTTTTGTTTTGTACTCTCTGACACTGGCACTGGGACCCTGGTCAGAGTCCCACACAAAGAGGGCCCCATCAGCTGAAGCCCCTGTGATCTGACACTGAGCTGGTGGGGGGAGGGAACCACTGCCAAAGGCACGCGACAAAGCACAAAAGGGCGGCAGGGCTCTCTGCTTGATGTGGATGGGTGCCCACGTAGCCAAGGATGGCGCTACAGGCCTTTCTCCCCTGGAGGATGAGGCAAAGGAAAGACAAAAACCCACAAGGCAGGGCTGGTTGTCAGGGATGCTAGAATCAATCTCAGTCCTGCCCCTCTTTCCTTAGAAGGCCGGCCAAGAGCCGCAGCAGCCCTCCTCCAAGCTCTCAAAGGCCCCTGGAAACTCCACAGGTGGTGCCATTAACCAAAACATTTCAGGCACCAGAGGAAACACACTAAAATGCTATTCTTTTAAAAAAATCAGAAATTGCCCTTGCCTTTTCCTTTTTCAAAAAATTACAGTGTGGGACGGGCGTCCAATGTCTTTGGACTCTGATGTGAGGCAGAGCAACTGAGCAAAGTCTGGGTCCGGTGGTCACATGCCCCCAGAATCACACTCAGTGGGTCTCAAAGGTGCCCCTGCCGGACTCAGACTTGGTCCTGTCGCTTCAGGCCAACCCGGCTAGCCCCCACCTGAGTTCTGGATTTATGTTCAAAAAACATTTCTGTCCCGTCTCCCCTGTTCCGAGCCTGCCTCAAGGTTGCTCACCAACATAGCAAGATCATAAACACAACAGAATAAAAACTGCCAGTAAATAGCAATTATCAAGAAGTAACAAACCACAAAAACAAGCAAGCCCACACAAAGAATGTGAAAACTATTTAGCAGCCCAAAACAGTGCCCAGCTCTCAGGCCAGGAGCAGACAATAAAAACAGTTCTAAAAGTTGGGACCAAACCCTGCAGTTAAAAGCCAGGGTAAAAAGAAAGGTTTTGGCCCAGCATCTAGAAAGTAAGGCAGGTACAAGGGGGGGGGGAGGCATTCCACAGGTGAGGTGCCACCACTGGAAAAGCCCTGCCTCTAGTCACACCCACCCATCAAAACTTGGCCTCTGTGGAGAGGACTTTGGAAGAGGGGCTTAACTGGTGGGGTTGGAGGTATGGGAGGAAACACTGTCTTCTTCCATGGACCGAGGATCAGTTTACTGGCCCTCTTACAGCTCACGCGCTCCACCGGGCACCCATTCAGGACCTCCACTGACCTGTGCAACTTAAGGGGAAAATGAGCCAGGTGCCCACCTCTCTCCTGGTAGCAAGCAGGTAGACTTTTGAGTTATTTTCACTCTCCCCTTTGTTGCAGATCTGAGTGCCAGCCTTCTATTACAACCATTACAAGTTTTGCTCGTCTGCCCATTACCATGGATGCTGCGGAATTTAAAGGTGGGGTCCCCCTTCACCCCTTCCAGACACTTTACCTTAAATTCCACAGCATTTTCACAATCACCAAATAGGGATTTTGGGGAGTTATTTTCCTTTTATTCCTTTACAGGTGAGCACTCTCACATCAGACAGCCAACAGGTATCCGTCACGTTGAAGTCAACAATCAGCAATGTCTGTTACAAGCGGATCAGGAAAACATCTGGGGTGGAAAAATTCCCACCGGCACAATGATGTTTGGATTCAGTTTCCAGAAATAGCTAGTTAGGTAGCGCTATAGCACCATTTTGAGCAGAGTGATGCCTTTCTGAGACCCCTGAGGTCCATTCACAACTTAAAGCGTGTGTGTGTGTGTTTAGAGACAGCCACAATCTGACCGTGCTGAATGCATGCAGGATTTTACCTTTTTATTCCCTGAGGCTGAGCTTTGGTTGTGGTTTTGCGAAGTTTTGCTGCAGACTTGTAAAGGGGGGGAAGAAGAAAGATGTTTACAGCAATTAGGCAGGTCTTTTGAAACAAACACAAAATCTGTCTGAGCCACAATTTTTCTTGTTCCAGATTCAACGAGTTCAAGCCCACTCCCTGTGTTCGTCTTTCTGTCACTGTAGCTTAGATCTCTGGTGGTTCTACCATTTAAAACGCTGCTTTGAATTGAGAGAGTCTCCTCTCCCTAACCTGCTCTTTTGGTAACCCCTGAGAAAGGTTACCACCAACCTCTCTGTTTCGGCTGACTTATGCTTGCACGCACTCCTCACCGCTTGTAAACCACTCTGAGTCCCTCTGAAGAGTGGAGCAGGGCACAAATATTTAAATCCACCAATGTTTACTGATGGAGGTTGTAAATTCTTGGGGTGTACTGTCGCAACACAGCCATTAATGTCACGAAGGCCCTGAGGGACATCACCCAACAGAATCCAAACTCCCCTGTGACCCAGCTGTGGCATTCCAAGAAGCCACAGTGAGGCTGCACAGCTGATGTGCTGCCACCACCACAGATGAAGGCAGATTTCTTAACCGATCAATACAGCAGTCTCTAGTTCTTGCCCAGGGGGAAAACCTGCAATTTTCCTCTGGGGGTTTAAAAGTGGCCATGCTTCAACTGAGACTTGGGAGCTGCCCTGAGCCTTGACCAAAGGCAGGATGCCAATACTTAAATTTTAATAACAAACAATGAAACAGCAACATACTTCAAACAGCTTCAAGGAAGCAAAGAATTCTGCATTTTCTTTCACATTCTTCAGCCTCTTCCTTTCATAAGCCGAAAGTGGTGTTGCCTCATCCTCCTAGAACAAACATTGGCAAGAGCGAGAGCGTTCAGCCTTGCTCTTTGCACCACCCTAAGCAGCCAACTTAAGGCAAGACGCTGCCCTCACCAGACACCAGGCCTCCTTGTCCTCTCCATCACTGCCCTGGTGCGCCGTGTCACTGCTGGCCCGAGAACGCAGGCAGAAGCCTCCTGCAGCCGGAGGGGGAGAGGCGGCCTTCGGGCTTTGCTGGCTGGAAGCACGTGGGGCTGAGGGCGCTTGGCTGGAGTTCCCGTCACAGTGGGCAAAGGCCTCCCACAAGGACTTCTGCCGCCAGCGCCTGCTCATGTCTCTTTCCGCAGCGGACCCCGGAGGGAGAACTATTCTTACTTGCTTAGCCAAAGTCTTGCCTTGTGCTGGGCTTCCAGGCAGAGATGTGCACTGATTTTCATTGCTTGTTGTCACCTGCATAAATTTAAAGAGGGGGGGAAATCTGTTTTCTACAGTGATGGGTTAAGTGTCTGCGCTTGTCCCCCATTTTGGGGCAACCGTTTGCAATATTTTCATTACCGGCCCTTATCGGAGGCATCATCTTCACAGCTATGATTTTTGCAGGCATTGCTTCAGCGGCGCTGGCAGCAGAGACCCGAGGGGGGGGGGGGCACCGACACCAGTTTTCTCCCTGCACTTGCCATGCCCTCCCCCAGCTGCTTAAAACTGGCAAGCAGCCCATCAACAGACAAGAGCTACAGGAGTGGAGCCCTGGTGCATCAACTCGACTTGCAGCCAGGAGCCCCTTCGAGACCAAGAAGAGTGTCTGGGGGAGCGCTCTGGAAAGACAGGAGAAGGGCCGAAAAAGAGGTCCTGGAGCCCTTTTATCCTAGGGGGGTGGGGTGGGTGTTGCAAAGAATGCCGGTCAAGGATGCCAAGGGGGGGGGGTTGTCACCAGCTTGGTGGACTTCCCCACCCCCCCACCCCTTTGGCGGGATCTCGGCCCCAACTCCGATCTGAGGAGGGGAAGCCAGGTCCGAGGCTGGGGGCCCCGTGAAGCCCAGCCAAGGGTTTGTTTTTTTATAATTTTTTATTCAATAATATTCCAAACAAGACAGATTAACAGTAAGATAACTTTGTACAGGTTGGTGGTAAAATAATAATAAGTACAATAAGCTACAGCAGCACTGTAAAAACAAGAAAAGCAGTTGTTTTAGGATATCAGAAGCAAAACAGTGTTCCCTAGTGTAAGGCAATGATCACGGACAGAAAGTACAGGGTCTCTCCATAACATGGTGTACAGGAGCAGCAATCCAGTAATACGGTTAGCCATAAGAGAAAAGTAAATATCTTCAGAAAAAACTACAGTAAACTGACTGGAACTGGAGATGAGGGGAGAGAGAGAGGGTGCTTCAAAGAGTTTTAAAAAAGGGTGACTGGTTGGATACATTGAAACACACAAACACAAATAAATGCGGGTGGCTTCATACCCACTGCTGTAACTGCAACCATCCAGAAGAGAGAAACCCTTTCCGTGTTAGAAATTCAAGAATTGGGGATCATTTTTTATCGAAATTGGTCTTGGCAGGTTTGATTAAAGACAGGTTAATTTTGTGGGTGATGCTGTCCATAAGAGATTGATCCCAAAGTTTTGTCAGCCAGAGTTCGAAATTAGGAGGATCAGTATCCTGCCAACAAGACGCAATCGCATTTCTTGCTGCGAAAAGAAGAGCATCTAAAGTTGGTTGAAAGGGTTGTGTAACTGAGGGTGTGGGTCGTGTAACTGAGTCTGCGGATGTCGAGCGTCCCCGTGCCCGCGCGAGCTTCTCCCCGTCGGGAGTCCCGGGAATGAAACGCGGTCGGTCTTCAAGGGACCCAAAACAGCCCCCCCTCCCTCCCGCCCCAAGGGGACCTCCCCCCTCCCACCCGCAAAGGAGCGGGACCGAGGCGGGGGGGGCGGCGGCGGACCGGCTCCGCCCTGGACTGCGGGGGGGGGAGGGGGCCGCCTGTTGCCCGGCCAGGCGCCGGAAAGGGACGAGCCTGCCTGCCTGCCTGCCTGCCGGGGGGGGGGGGGGGACTTTGGCCAGGCCAGGGCACAGCGGCGGTGTGTGTGTGGGGGGGGGGGGCGGCCCGGGCCCGCAGCCAGACCGGAGAGGGGAGGGGGCCCCGTCTCACCTGCAGCCCGACCGCGTCCCCCGGGCGCTCCATGGCCGGCTCCGCTCCCCCGGCTTCTTCGCGCCCTCCGCCGGCTCCGCCCTCCCCTCCCCGCCTCCACCACGTGCCCCGGCCAGCTCCCGCGCCTGGAGGGCGGCCCGGCCCCTCGGCAGGCAGCCCGCCCCCCCCCCCACCTGTCCGCCCCGGGGGAGCCCAGCCCAGCCCAGCCCTCCCCAAGGACGGACGGACGGGAGGGAGGGGCCGCAGCAGCAGCAGCCCCCTGGCGCCGTCCCCCTTCTGCTCCCCCCTAGTCGGCCGGGCCGACCTATTGCTCCGGCGCGCACGGGGGCGGCGAGAGAGAGAGAGAGAGCGCCCCCCCCCCGGAGGAGCCCCCGGACCAGGGGTGGGCGGGTCGGGGAGGGAGAGAGGCGCGGGTGTGTCCCGCGCCGAGAGGGACTCCCGCTTGCTGGCGCCGGCTGGACTCGGAGCCGCGGGGGGGGGGGGGCGCCTGCTCCTCCCCCCACCCCGGCCGCCAACCCCGGCGGACTCCCGGCTGGAATAGGGGCCCCCGGGGCTGTCCAGCGGTCCTGCAGGCATGCCCCCACCCCTGGTCAGCGCTCCCCCCCCCCGGCCTTCTGAAAAACGCGGGCCCCGGGCAGAACTACAGAAAGGGGGGTGCGGGGAGATAAGGCAAGATCTGACATCCTCGGCCGGCGGGGGTTCTCGCGGTCTTACGGGCAACGGTGTGGCGCGCGGCGGTGCACCCAGGAGCCTTCGGTGCGGGCGCGCCCTGGGACGGGGGCTCCCTGCCAGCTACTTCGCAGAGCACCAAGCGGGAGTCCCGTCGGGCGCCTCTAAGGCCGACCAAGTGTTGTTCGAGGGAGGAGCTTTCCCCTGGCCCGCACACTTCCTCCGGTAGGCGCTTGAAGAGCAAATTTGCATACACAATAAGGATTCTTAACAGAGGCAAGGACCAGATAGGAATAACAGGCATTGTTTCGACGGTCACCTTTTGTTTCGATTTAATTCCAGGGAAAGGCAGTGAAGCAAATATGTCAGAATTGGAGATAGATGTGTAATTGTATCCTCCTTAATTGTGGAGGGCTAAGAGGAATGTGTAAGTAAGTAACTAATGAGTAAGGGTAGGGGCTGCAGTGGCTCAAATGGTTAAGATGCTGAACTGCAGTCCAGAAGAAGGTCAGTCTTTCAGCAGTTCAAGACCCCAGTGCTGCATGACAGAGTGAGTTCCAGCTCCTGCCAACCTTACCAGCTCGAATAAGAGTAATTAACTGAGGCCTTGTTGTTCTGCTTCATCTGTTAGAGCTCTCTCCCACAAGCTTGTCTTGAAGCACACTGCTCAAGCTTTTGGTGTAAACTGGAGGCAAATCTTGCAGGTGGCTGTATCGTGGGCCTCACCCAAGTAGGAAAGGCCAAGGAGGTGTCCATCCGACTGGGTTGAATACATTTTAAAAAAAATAAGGCCTTCTGCAACATCCCACGGGGGGGGGGGGGGGGGAGGGAGAGGCCAGAGCAAGGAGAAGACACTCCGAGGGGGGAAAACACAACAGCCAGAACTGGGGAGAGCCGGTCCTCACAATGCAGCCGCAGTGGAGAAAGGACGGAGGGTGACTGCCCCGGGGGGGAGGGGGGGAGACCTCTCATCTGCTCTGCAGGGGAGGGGGTCCCCTTGGAGTGTCAGGAAACGCCAGCGCCTCCGGAGGCTGGCCTGGGCTGGCAAGCAGGGCCCCAGGGTGGGACTGCTGCACAGAGGACCGAAGATGGGTGAGGGAAGACTGACAGCCTTGGTCAGTGGATTCCTTTAAAAAAAATATTTTAAAAGTTTAAAATTCACATATATACTGGGGGGGAAAGGAAATAAAGGACACAGCATCCCAAAACTGTTGCATAAGATAGCAGTGAAAAGATAGAATTAGTAACACTGTAAGATGAGTTTCCCTCACAGAGTGAGGGGGGGGGGGAGAGCAAATGAGAACACTTCCTATTTTGGAAATAATATGACAAATCTGTTGTCAAACCGTATTCATGGCTCCCCCCCCTCCCCCTCCCCCCAGCTTCTCACTTTTCCTACAGGAAGGGGCATGCGCTTCTTAAGAACCACAGCTCTAGACACAGAGGCTAGATAGTTCCATTGGGCCAAGCTGTTGCCATGTACTTCTTGTGGACTTGCTGACCAGTCCCAAGACCCGCTGCTGAGATTCCAGTTGTAGCAGTGGAAAGTAAAACGAAGGCTTAGTCAATGGGCACGGTTTTGTTTGGCTGCTCCTGCCAGACCTCTGCCTGCTTGTCTGTTTTTCTCTTGGTAGCATAAACTGGGAATTAATTTTTTTTAAATTGCTGGGGGCTCCAAACATGCATGAGCAGCGCCCTTAGGAGCTGGAGCCCGGCAGCCTCCGGAGGACACTTCTGGGGCACAATTCGGGTCTGGCCCTGCACCAGCTGAGATCGTCTAGCTGTTAGCGAGCGGCCACTGGGCTTCTTCCTGCCTAGTTTGGCATTTAGGAACCAGCGGGTTTCAGCCCCCACCCATTGGCAGCCCACCAGGATTCTGCTTTTTACCTTCGCTGCAAAATTTCTTGCACTTGGACCACCGGCACAATCCTTATTTTGCTCTAGGGGAGCTTTTCCCTGTTATTTCTGCCATGAAGGACCAACTGGAAAGACACTGCTGTCAAGAAACCGAGCTTCATTCTGATCTTGGCATGAAAGGCGGTCCAAATGGGAAACAACCATGAGGATTCAGCAAGCTGACCTGTTGACCAACATGATCTTTTCTACAAATAAAGGACTATCTGTTTAACGAGACCTGTTGTGGACTATATCTATTGGGACAGTCTCACATTAAGGACTCTTACAATTCACTAATCAATGTATTTGTGATAGTAATTAATCTCACTTGCGACCCACAGCCACACATTTGAGTGACCAAATAAAAGGACTGCACATCTAGCCATAGAAGCAACAAAATCACATCCACACAGCAAGAAACATCTTAACACGGGGGTTTTATTCCAGAAGCTTAAAAAGGAACAAAGACTTGCATAAGATAAGGTTTCTATTGTACAGTGCCGCCCTGTGGCTATCAGAGAACAGTGGCCAGACCACTGAACATAAAGAGCATAATAATTATGGAACAGAGTTATGACAGTGAATCTCCACAGCGAGACTCCAAGCAGACCTTTGTTGGGGCAAAGCCCTCCCTGGTCCACAGCAGCCGAGCCCATCAATCCTACCTGGGAGACTCCCAGAACTATGGCACAGCCCTGTGTGTGGATGCTCAGGCAAGATAAGGTCACGGATGGTATCTTTTCTAAGGTTTGAGAATAGCATTAGGAAGGTTGTCTCATTTCCCTAAGTACCAGTATTTCTTCATACTGCATTTTAGAAAGGAGAACTAAATAAAACAGCCACGACCGTGCATTTTGCCCATCTTGACCAAAACCATCCCCAAATACAGACACACATATTCAGACAAACGGCATGCCGTATAGCTTCCTTTACTAGAAGTGCATCTAAACGTCTTCCAAGACGACACAAACAAATGTGTACATTTAAAAATATGTTAACAAGAACATTACTGGGGGGGGGGGGGGGATGTACAACTGCGATCAAAGTTCTGATGCCTGTCAAGTATCGTGCATATAAACGAAGAGGGCCAGAGGGGGCGTTACAGAAAGGAGTAAGAAGGCTTCAGATACTGCCTGCTCTGCGGTTTGGGCGGCGCCATAATCCCAGGCCTCCTGCTGATCCCTCCGGTCGTGGCTGGAACTTTGGAGCTGGTTGATGTGCAGGTTTTGTAATTCCTAGGAAGTTAAAGGAAAACGCGACATCTGTCAGCAGCCTCAACATGCACTGATACGGCATTCCGGGGTTTAAGCGGCCTCAGCATCACACTCTCGTTTTTGCACCATTTTCTCTCAGAGCGGCAAGTGTGGCCGTTTCCCTGCACACATTTCGTCCCCACGGCAGCCCTGAGAGGCTGAGTGGCCTCAAGACGTCCAGTGAGACGTTCCAGGCAAGAAGGGATCTGAATGCTGGTCCCTCCTGGTTTGGTACTCAACACAAGAGCACGCTTCTGCCCTGTACTGAGCCAGGTTCTTCATTGGTTAATCTTCTGGGGGCAGACAGCAGCTGCCCTTGGTCTTATGGCTTTGCCATGGATGACAAGAACACCATCATTTTTATGGTTGTTTAGGGTCATATGTGGCCTTTAACAAGGCCTGCTGAACTCAAAAACAGTGGGTTGGATCCAAACATTCTGGGCCTAGAGTGGAACTTAAAGTCATTCCCCACCCCCACTCCAAGTGAAGTTGCTGAGAAGGCTGCTCTTCCTTTTGGCCGCTCGGCAGAGCCTTTTCCTGGCCTTTGGTTTCCACAGTAAGTTGATCGGGAACTGCCCAAGCATGGAGTTTCATGCCAGCTCGGCGAGACAGAGAGGCTGGCCTGGGGGCAGCTGTGCCGCCCTGACGGAGTGACAGCAAAACTGGCAGCTTCTGCATCGTGAGCCCCCTGAAGGTGCAGAGTTCGTGCCACCTCTCCAGGGAATGGCTCGTAGCCCATTTATTTCTTTATTTGGCTTATATCCCTGCCCTGGCCGACAAACGGGCTGGGGGCGGATCACAAGATATAAAAGATAAAAGCAATAAACATATAATCCAAGCCCAACTGAGAACAAACAGAACAAGATGGCAACTAGAACAAAAGACGACAACTCCAGCATGCTCCATAGGGCCTCCTGCAGGATGTGAAGTAACTCTGAGCAGGGGAGGCCGAGGTGGCCGAACATTCACTGCCTCAGCCAAAGCCCCGGCGGAACAGCTCCGTTTGACAGGCCCTGCGGAACTGTAAGGAGTCCTGCCGGGCCCTGGTCTCAGGCGGGAGTGTGTTCCACCAGGGCAGAAAAGGCCCTGGCTCTGGCTGAGGAAAAGCGGAAGTCTTTAGGGACGGGGACTACCACTGAATTTTTATCTGCAGAGCGCAAGGCTCTCCAAAGCACACAGCCACCACAGGGGACGAGCAGAACAAAACAGATGTGCCTGTTTTGAACAAATGCCTCCCCCACCATTGTACTAGCCGATTTTCTCCACCCAACTGTCAGGGGAAGATTTGCTTAATGTTCCCCTTGCTGGACGACCAGCATTCCCCTTCTTCTCCTCCTCCTTCTCTTCCCTTCCTGGCTCTGGTGAGTCTGGAACGGCTCTTACCCAAATCACGTGGCACTCACAAGCAGTATGTAAGCACTGCTCCCAGAGCCTTCCCTCCCCGGACACCAGAGTTCCGCCAGCAAAGGCTTTTATAAGCTCATTTAGAATTAAAATGATTGCAGGCTGGTTCTGTTGCCAGGGCTTTCTTGCACAATTTCCTACAGGGAAATGAAGTAATTAAAATGTGGTTAATTAGCATTGCAGCGGGGCCTTTTTCCTACCAGTAGCAAACAAACCTGTTATACAAACTTTGTGCAGAACCAGAGAGAAGTACCTTTTAGGGTGAGCCTGCTGACCCCTGGAGTTTGTTTTCTTCTTCTTGGCTTCTCTAAAGAATTGTGGCTTTTTTCTCTTCCTTCCCTTGTTGGCCCCGTTGCGGAAATAGCCAGACGTCGTGCATGTCGCTTCCTCGTCAATACTGTGGTTGCTTTCGGCATCCATGCCCAGGGCTAGCTCTTCCTGTCCTGTAGGAGGAGACCCCAAGCCCTCTAATTTCGCATGCCACAGCCTGTCACAGAGGTGGTCACAGTGTTCCCCTTCTAAGCGGAGTTAGTGTGAGCTAGCCCACAGTTTTTTAGCCTCCAACTTGTCTCCGCTCAGGAAGGAGGGCTCCAGACTAGCAAACTGATTCATGCAGTAGCCAAATTGCTCGCTCACAACTTTTAACACTAGTTTTGTTTTATTGTGGACTTGGGCCACTAAAATGTGTAAGCCGCTCTGAGCCTGCTGTGCGGGGAGAGCGGCCTAGAAATTGAATTAATTAATTAAATAAATAATAGTAGCTCACAAAGTAGAATTTTTGCTCACAAGACTCCACAGCTTAGAGGGAGCATTGGTCACCACCTCTTCTGCCCCCTGCTGCCCTGGGATGGTGGCAAGCCATCCTCTCCAGCAGTGCGGCTTCTTCCCACCAAGAGAGGAGGCCACGTGGGCAGCTGTGTGCATCAAGTGGCTCCTTTCATACAAACAGCCACTCAGATGATGATTCCTGGATTCAGGATGAAGGGACATCTGAACAGAATTTACTTTGAGTCTCAGTTTAGAGCCAAAACTTTGTGGCGGATCAAACCAGAAGTGTTTTCCTATCCAAGTAAGAGGCTTCCAACACTGGAGCTGACAAGACAATACCTGGCAGTGTCCTTTCAGTGTATTTCCGCATCACTTCAATTATTTCCGCTCCATACTTTTCAAGTTTGTCCTCTGTAACACCATCAATCTGCAGCAAAACTGCTGGGTCCGAAGACAGTGTCTCTGAAAACAGAGGGAAAGACCTTCAAAAGGGATCAACGTATGATGCACACAGATGCACACAGAGATCTTCACCTTCTTGTCTTCTTCCTACCAGCAAATCTCTCCCACTCTTGTTTTAGGCGTGGAGAGTTTTATGGCTTGCCGTAAACCCACAGGAAGTCTCCCGTTCTGCTCTCAAGAGCTTTGCACTGAAATTCCCAGCTGAGAGGGGGGGAAAATAAGTTATGCTACCTGCTAGCTTCTAAAAGAAGGCCGACAGTCCGAGAGAGAGTCAGGCACACATCTATATGACAGAAAGAACACGAGAGTTTACAGCAAGCAAGCATGCTCAGCTACAAGCCCTACCACCTGCTCCTGCAAAGCCGAAGTACAGCCCATACCAAGTTCTCCCTTCCACGGCATGTCCTACCCTGCACCATGAGATTTTGTGTGGCTGATTTCTCATAGAAGGACTCAGAGCTTGTGTCCTACACCAGGCAATAGGACTGAAGTCAGTTTCTATGGACTAGAATGAAGTTCAACAGAGCTTCATACAAAGCAGCTATGGACATCAATGTATGTAATTCTCAACTTGCCCCCCCATCTGTGGATACTTAAATCCACAGGCTGGGGCCATGTACAGAGAAACAGGTATCTCTACAAACTTGGGGGGAAACCCAGGCATGCACAAAAACTGGGAAGTGAAACGCCCCCCAAAAGAGGAGCACTGTCTGCATGTGACGTGCTTCTGTCAGCCTGCCATTATCTGCTAACCGGTGAGTGGGGGAGGGTGAAAGGAAGTGGGAACCCCTGCCACTTCCTGCCGAGCGGTGGAGGGGGGCTGGCAAATGAGCGAGCAACTGGGATGGCAGCTGGGTGCTATTGCCCACAGGATTCCCCCTCCCTTGCAAGTTTCTTGTGGGTCGCCCCATGCAATATATCAAGGTTATAGATTACGAGTACAAAGAAAGACAGCATCTGCAACAAACAAGGCATCCTGGACCATCCTAAGCATGCATCGTGGCAGAAGCCCTCATGTCCGAGCCCAGTGGTGAGGTGCAGGAAGCGCCATCCCCACCAAGACACAGTTTCAGCGGGGGGATTAGCCTTACCTGCTATTCTTCTAAGGGCAGCAGTGCTGAAAATGTTGAAGTAGTGGACATCAAACAGTTTCCCAAGGTTTTTGCAGACGTCGGTGAGCTCCGAGAGGCATTTCTTAACCATCTTTTCCCGCTTGGAAATGTTGGCCGCTGAAACCCGCTGCCTGCGGATGCTGCTGGCACTGTCTGTTTCACAGAACTCCACCTGGACAAAGGCAAAGGATCTCTCAACAGCTGAACAATCAAAGAGCAATTACCCAGCACTTCTTCCAGCGCTTAAAGGTGTGACCAGGGAAGCGAGAGGTAGAGGAGTAAGGCACCTACCTAGTAGGAGGCACACAACACCCCTTCTCTCTGCGAAGAATTTCATAATTAAGTTTTTCTCGACCCTAGACTCTGCGCCTGCAGGCTCATGACCTGTACCGGGGAGGAGTGGGCAGGCATACCTGCAAAGAGCCATTCAGTACTGCTTGTGCCCTCTCCCCTATCTGGACATAGGCAACAGCTTGGTCGTTGGCCGTGATGAACAGCTCTTCATCCAGAATCTTGTCTAGGACCAGCTTTCTAAACAGCCGCTCAGCATTATGGCGAGAGTAAGCCGCTCCTTTTCCAAATATGCCCGACTGAATCTTGGCACTTTTTGTACCTGTCCAGAAACAGAGAGAGTTAATACCTTGTTGATAAAGATGGAGAAAGGAAAAGGGCCCAGGGACCTGGTTCTCTATCCTCACCACCTTCTAAAGCAGTAGTATAAAGGAAATGGAGACCTCAGACTAGTTCTACATACGCCCACTTTCCAAAAATCAGAAGATGACCTCATGTTTGCCAGATAATATATTCTGGAGCCACCAGGGAAACACTTTCCAGTGGGCCACGGCCTTTCTCTGCTGCTCTATGAACCACAGCCTGGGGGCTTTGGGGCTAAGGGGGTCAGAAACCCATGGAATGGAATATACAATGCCTGGGACTGAGAACAGACAACAGCTCTTGTTGCATTCTTTAAATCCCTTGTTTTGGGGCCAAGTCTTCCATTAGATAAAATAAAAACATATTGATGAGATAAGAGATGGGGCAGGGAGTTCCGAAAGAAATCCCTTCTGAATTATGAAACCATCTGGAATGATCTTCGCTGGCAGCAGGACACAATCATACTGGAGACAGACCAGCAATGAGGTCTTCCTCCGCTCGCGCTAACCACAAGTGATTCAGAAATGGCACACGGAAGATCAAGACTGTCATGGCCGTCTCTCAGAGGGGAAGGCTCTACTGGCGTTCTGTGACAAACACAATGCCTAATCAGCAATGCCTGTCAGAACTTACCCAGGAAAATTTCAATCATCATATTCAACGTGTATCTCGCATTTCTCTTCATACTTCTTGCTCCCCTTTCGCCGCAATGGTCTTGAACAAACCTAATGATGTTCTTGACTTCTTCCGTCACATTCTTCAGTTTATAATCCTAATACAAAATAATCCCGATGAGCAAGGTGAGTTGGTTGTATGACACCAAACTACTGACAACATTTGACTGCTGTACTTGATTCACAATAAAGGAAGTATTTTTCTTACCCTTCACTGATTTTTTTTTTGAAGGACAACACAAGAGATACAAGACAGGCAAATGAAATGAATGACTGGACTCAGATTTGGGATTTGCATGCAGCATCTGATAGGCTGACGCAGAATGTCAGGTAGATCAGAGTCCAGGAGCACCTTCGAGAGCAACAAGATTGTGGGGTCAGAGCGTTCTGATGAAGGGAGCTTTGGCCCTCGAAAGCTTCTACCGAGAAGATCTTGCTGGTCTCTCAGGTGCCACTGGACTCACATCTAGCCGCTCTACTGCAGACCAACACGGCTCCCCCTCTGAAAGCTTACTAGGAATATGTTCAGGAAGATTTGAAAGGCATCACCTGAATGTTAGATTCTTCCCTATGGGACTTCCGGCAAGACTTGCGATCATGGCGGACGTGCTCCTCCGCATCTGCGGGGAGCGCGATCCGTACCCGGCGGGAAGAAGGGGCTCCGGACTGGTGCCGAGCCCCCAGAGACCCCAGTGAGGGGGCTCTGCCAGGGGTGGCCCGAAGGGGATCTCTCCCTACGGTGGCGACCGAGGTCCCTTTTCATCACCCCCATAGGTTCCCCCGTCCGTGGGAGCCGTATGGCTAGAAGCGCAAATCCGTGAAGCAGCAGAGAGTGCGAAGCTTTGAAGCTTGAACTTATAGTTACGCATGGAGAAAATGTGAGTCTGAAGTAAAAACAAACAGAACACAGCGGGAAAGGCGGGTGGAGTGAACCCCCCCCCCTCGAGATCGGCGTACTTACGAGACTCTTTACGTGGCGTTACTGCATGAAAAAAAGTACGTTCGGCTTGCTAGATGGCAGCATCGCGCTTTAGAGGATATAAGTTTAAAAAGTTATAAGCGCAGTCGTAGAATTTGCTTCTTTCATCCATCTTATCTAACTATCAACAAAAAGCGCAGCCTCAACAATGGCGGGGAAACCGAAACCTTCCCCCAAACTAGGAAGTACAGCTCCGAGTTCAAAGGTTGATACCACAGGGATGAGCACTGTGTTCTCCTCGTTATTGCGACCTCTAGTGGACCAAATGACAGCTCTCAACGTTAAGATGGACAAAATGCAGCTGGAACTGAAGGAGTCGAATAAAACCATAGAGAAGCTGCAGCGAGAACTTCTGGAAGTTAAGACTTCAGTAAAAAATCATGATTCAAGGCTACAAAAAGCGGAGAAAGAAAAGGCCTTCCATTCTGATCAGCTCTTGAAACTACAGATGGAAAGATCGAATTTTTTCCTAAGACTTCAGAATGTGCCAGAGGATAAAGGAGAAGACCTTAAAAATCTATTAAGTGAAGCGCTTGAACCAGTAACAGGCTTAAAAGCAGCGGAAATAAAAAGCGACATGGATATGGTTTACAGAACCTATCCAGAATATACCAAAAAGAATAGCCTGCCTGGTGAGATTTTGATAAGGTTCTCCAAAAAGTCAACAAGGGATGTGGTGCTTAGGACCACAAATAAAGCGGTTCTGAAGATCAAAGGAAAAGAAGTTAAAGTGATGAAAGATATTCCATTCGAAATAAGGAAAAGAAGGAAAGCCTATGGAAAACTGACATCTTGGCTACAGTCTGAATCTATTATCTACAGGTGGAACGTTCCGGAAGGACTGAGCTTCAGCATCAAAGATAAAAAATATAAGATTGACTCTGTTCAACAGGCAAAAAGTTTTTTGGAAAAAAGCAAAGAAAAGAAAAAAGAGAGACTCAGATGGTTCGCTGGCATCGCAAGAAAGTATGTATGGATTTGATAGCTCAAAGAGTGAAGAAGAGATTTCTGACTCGGAAAAAGGAGCAGCAGCTCCAAAGGTACAAGAAGAGACTGTTAAGACAAGAAGAGGACGAAAGAAGAAATAAGGGCTGAATTGTTTTTGTTGAAAATTGCACTTATATATTTTATATAATTTGTATAATTAAGCATTCCTCCAAAAGAGCATGTCTGTCAAATAGCTTTTTTATTTTTCTTATATCATCAGTAACAATGTTAATTGAAAATCAACCAAGGTTTAAAATGCTTCATATGTGTTAGTGGTAAGGTAATATTAAGCAAATGCTAAAGCACACTCTGTATAAGGTAAATGTAGCTTAGAAAGTAGTGATGTAGAGGTAGTAATAGAGAAAATCAATATATATAAAAAAAAAAAAGATTCTTCCCTATGAAGAAAGGTTGAGGCGCTTGGGGCTCTTTAGCTTGGAGAAACGATGGCTGAGGGGTGACATGATTGAGGTTTACAAGATTATGCATGGGATAGAGCAGCAGGTAGAGAAGGAGGTACTTTTCTCCCTTTCTCACAAGACAAGAACTCGTGGGCACTCCATGAAATTGCTGAGCAGTTGGGTTAGAACAGATAAAAGGAAGTACTTCTTCACCCAAAGAGTGATTAACACATGGAATTCACTGCCACAGGAGGTGGCGGCGGCTACAAGCATGGACGGCTTCAAGAGGGAACTGTATAACCATATGGAGCAGAGGTCCATCGGTGGCTATGAGCCATAAGGAACTCTCAGTCTGGGGCAAGTGATGCTCTGTATTCTTGGTGTTTGGGGGGGGGGGGCAACAGTGGGAGGGCTTCTGGTGTCCTGGCCCCACTGATGGACCTCCTGAGGGCACCTGGTGTTTTTGGCCACTGTGTGACAGAGTGTTGGACTGGATGGGCCACTGGCCTGATCCAACATTGGCTTCTCTTATGTTCTTATATGAAGCAGAGGTCCATCAGTGGCTGTTAGCCACAAGGTACAGATAGGAACTCTCACAGTCTGGGGCAAGTGATGTCCTGTATTCTTGGTGCTTGAGGTGGGGAGGGGAACAGTGGGAGAGCTTCTGGTGCCCTGTCCCCACTGCTGGACCTCCTGAGGGCCCCTGGTGCTTTTGGCCACTGTGTGACCCAGAAGAGTGTTGGACTGGAGGGGCCCCTGGCCTGATCCAGCACTGGCTTCTCTCTTGTGTTCATTCACTCCACGGTCACGCCTGACCAGCCACTACAAGAAATACACAGCAGTGGCTCCAAAGCCGTGCAGCATTTCAGAAAGCATGAGAGAACAGAATATGCTCACCTGTTTTTTGCAGCAGTTATCGCAACTCACTTCAGGGTGTTCTTTACAGTACTTCGAATTGAAGTCCGTTTCCCCAAAGTAGGCCAACAGCTGCAGTCTCCGGCACTCCACGCCATTCTCGCAGTAGTGAACCATGCTGTAGAGGTTGTTGAAATGAGTCTGCTGGGAATGTCTGTTCCGATCTTTCTCCACTGAAATGCAAAGGACAGGCCCCTTGATTTGAATGGGGTGTGTGGGGTGGGAGGTTACAGGACAGAAAAGACCCTGAATTCGTGCCAGTAATATGCAAGCCGGCCCAAAAGAGGAGGAATCCAACGGCTGCACAGAGACGCACCGCAGACTTCTATTTGTCTGTGGCAGGCACAAACTCTGCTGGCAACCGTGCTTGCATGTTCTTTCCCTCGTGCACAAAGCACACTTGAAACTCCATTCACACACAGAGAGGTGGCCCTCGGGCCATGCAGAGTTTGGAAGGGAAACAGCAGCACAGTATGTCCACAGTGCTTCACTCCAGTAAGGCAATGAATGGCTACCTTCTGCACGAGCTGAGTGTCTGAGGAGGCTTCAAGGGCAGGCCCAGGTAAAGTCCATTACAGCTGACCATACCATAGTAACTGTTTGGTTCTATCTTGGCACTTATAAGCGCTTGGGTCTCCCTCTAAAATCCAGACACTTACTCAGAATGAGCCTCCTCAGCCTGGAGACGTCACTATAGCTGTAGAAAAGTACGCAGTGGGACATTTCGCCATCCCGCCCGGCGCGGCCTGACTCCTGATAGTAGCCCTCAATGGACTTCGGGAGAGAGGCGTGGATCACGAAGCGCACGTCCGGCTTGTCAATCCCCATGCCAAAAGCAATGGTGGCACAGATCACCTAGAGGGGAGCGCAAGAGATCTCAAGACAACAGGAGCCAAGAAAGGTGTCACTGTCACACTTTGGATCACAAGCCCATGGTTCCTGTTGCTGTCGTCGTCACAGCAAAGAGGAGGAAGAAGCAACTGCGGCACACGGAGGAGGTCCGGGGCAGTCGCCTTTTGCCACAACTGGTCCAAATGCTGCTGAGTTGATGGTTTCTCCATCACAGGTACTTATTTTATTTATTTATTTAAATTTTTTATTAACCACCTTTCTCTTTTGCCGAACTTGAGGCCGCTTACTTCCCTCCCAGCCTTTGCAGCTCTTCTCCATTCCTGGCTTTTAAGTCACATTTAAGCTAAGCTACGTTTGCTACATGCTCAGGGCATTTGGCGCTAATTGGAGATTTCCCCATCAATTAAGCACTGGCCATTTTGCAGAGCCAACATCTTACACAGCGAGAATGATGCCAGCTCCTTTTGCGCCTCTTGCTTCCTTTTAGGGTGGTGGGGCAATAAAGGCATTTCCCTTTGCTCCGTATCTCTTTAAGTCTTTAAGCCTTTTTTACCTGGCATCCATCCTGATTAATCCACTTCTTCTGCACAAGATCCCTGGTGTTGTCTGGGAGGCCAGCATGATACGCAAGCGCCAGCACACCTGCCCTCTGCAAAACGCTGGCAACTGAGTCACATTCGTGCCGCGAGAGGCAGTAGATTATTCCAGAGTCATCTGAAGAGAGAGACCCCACATTAGGACCTGGGTATTGCTTCCTCGGTAAAGGTCTACCTCTAATAAAGTCTCTCAAAAGCGGCGACATGTGTGTGCAGGCATAACAAACCACGCCTCGTGTTTGTTTTATTTAGCGTCAAGGCTCCAGAACAGGCCCTCAGAGTTGGCAAACAGCTTGCTAATTAAGCACTGTTTATGACTATGGAGCATGCATGCACGCCACTGATTTCGAATGCCATAATCCTTCAGGCACCCTCAGTGAGACAACCTGCCAAAAAAATTCTGTATCTTCTGACCTGCAAGTTCCTCACTTTACTGAAACGTGGTTTTAAATATTCAGTTTACCTGGCTAAACGCAACTGGGGGAAACGGGGAGTTGACTCACGTGGGTGATATTTACTGATCCACTGCAAACAGTCCAAAGCAACGCTTTTTGGCTTCTTGGGCAAGACATCGTATTTCAAGTTGTGCCTGTTGAAGCTCATGCTAAACCTAGAAAAATCCAGCAGAAGTCAAATTTTTAAAAATGTGCAGTAAATTTATGAAGAATATGAATGTAGCCAGTCTGAAACGATACAGAAAGAAAAAGTCACAAGGGCTTGAAGACGGCTCCCTCCTTTCTCCAAAACTTCCACGGAAGAAATTATCTTTCATCGTGACCCTCTCCAGATCAAACTTACACTTGTGGCTGATGCATCTCCAGTTGATTAAGGATGTCTTTCTGCACCCTGGGATTGGCCGTAGCCGTCAGCGCCATCATAGGAACGGAGCAGAACTTCTTGCGAAGCATATTCAACCGCTTGTAGTCTGGGCGAAAGTCATGGCCCCACTGGTCAGAAGACAACACAGAAGGCACAAGAACATCAGAAGAGCTTTGCCAGTGAGGGTCCATCTAGTCCAGCGTCCTGTTTCACACAGTGGCAAACCATTTTCCCTGGAGGGCCAACAACAAGGCATAGAAGCCAAGTGAATAACCTGTTTCCTCCTAGAACAGAGTTTCAGAGGTCGACTGCCTCTGGATTTAGAGGCTCCCCTTACCAACCATGGCTAGTAGCCATTGAAGGATCTCTCCTCCATGAATCTGCCTAACCCACTTTTAAAGCCACATGTGCTGGTGGCCATTGGCACCTCCGTTTACAGTGAATTCCACCATTTACTTGCTGAGTAAAGAAGGCAGCATTCACCCATAACTAAATGCAGGAGTTCGACTGCCTCAGCAGTCTGTGACATTTTCAATCAGCCAGTGAGCATCACCTGGCTGACACAATGCGCCTCATCAATCACAAAGCGGGCCAAGAGGTGCCGCTCAAACAGATTCTCCAGGATGGACATCAGGCGGCCACTCAGGCAGACCTAGGGAAGACACAGGACAGAAACTCTTACAGGTAAGTTGTTATCACGGCTTATTAGCACATAACATACACATTATTATTTGTAGGGCACCTATGAGAATACAGAAAATGCTCTACAGTTCTTATCTCATTTACCCTCAACCACCCAAAACGTAAGTTTGGCCACTAGCATCCTTAATTTGGTGGCTTTTCAGCCATATACAAACCTTCTCTGGGGTGACGTAGAGAAGTTTTATGATGGGATCTTTCTTTGAGAGCTGCATGTAAATTCTGGATGCCTCAGCATCCGTCTTATCACCCGTCAGATAAGTAGCTGGAATCTACAATGCAGAGAGTTACATATGATCACAGCAAACGGAGGAGGAAGAAGAAGAGGAGGAGGAGATTGGATTTATACCCTGCTCTTCACTACCTGAAGAAGTCTCAGAGCGGCTTACAAACTCCTTTCCCTCCCCTTCCCCACAACAGACACCCTGTGAGGTAGGTGGAGCTGAGAGAGCTCTTTCCCAAGCTGTCCTTGAGAGAACAGCTGGTACAGAACTATGGCTTGCCCAAGGTCATCCAGCAGGTGCAAGTGGAGGAGTGGGGAATCAAACCCATTTCTCCCAGATTAGAGTCCATGCACTTAACCACTACACCAATCTGTTTCAGTAAGTATGGTCATATTTAATAACAATACCCATTCATTTTACATTCTGAAAACTGCCAATATATCCCCAAGCCCTCCACAACAGTTGTGCTGTATTCTTCAGTTCTTTTCGTGTGGCAGCACATCTGCTCCCACCACCACTCTCCCCATGGTGGTGTGTACCTAAACTCACTAATGAGAGACCAGGAAATACCCAGCCCAGCCCATACTTGGGAGGTGACCAAGGGGCACTCCTGGCTCAACTGACAGAATCTATTTCTGATTTTCAGCCTGAGTTCCCAAATTCCAGTTCACTCCAAGCCCTCTGGCTTAACTTGATGACAAATTGTGGCACCCAAACACATTTTTAATGAGCAGAAGTTGCACATTGTTATGAAGACAAATTGCCAAAGAGTAGAACTGGTTATGCCCACCAGAGGCACATATAGAGGGACAAATGAGAAAACAGCAAAGTACAGGCTTGAACTCACATCCATGGACGTCAGCTTCTGAACTTGGTCTACTATCAGCGACCTCAAGGGAGATATCACAATGGTGACTCCTGAGGAGACGCAGGCCGGCAGCTGATAGCATAAGCTCTTGCCCCCTCCTGTGCCAGGCATCGAAACAGACATGAGTTGAAGGATGGACAGAAAGCAGAAGAAGGCTGTCGGACAGCTAAAACGCTCCTCCTGACACTGTTTCAACCACCAGTTTCAATTCTGGAGGTTGAAGTGCAGGCCACAAAACAATGTTGCACCTACTATTTCTGAGCTATTGCCGAAACATAGAAATTATCTAAAATTCTACAGATTAAAATTCTACAGAAATTACTAGCAAAAATTCTACAGATATCATGCCTTATTTACACAGCAAAAGATAAATCAGCTCAGCATATTAGCAAGAAATGCAACAGATTCTGCAAGTACTAGCACCTTCACAAGACTTTATAATTATATTTTTACGCCATTTATTTTTACATTACTATTTTCCAAGGAGCTTGCACATTACCGTATTTTTCGCTCCATAAGACACACCTAGTTTTAGAGGAGGAAAACAGGAAAAAAATATTCTGAACCAAATAGTAGGTAGTTGGGGGGGGGAAGAGAAGAAAGAAAGAAAGAAAGAAAGAAAGAAAGAAAGAAAGAAAGAAAGAAAGAAAGAAAGAAAGAAAGAAAGAAAGAAAGAAAGAAAGAAAGAAAGAAAGAAAGAAAGTAGGTAGGTAGGTAGGTAGGTAGGTAGGTAGGGGGGAGAGAGAGAGAAGGAAGGAAGGAAGAGAAAGAAAGAAAGGAAGGAACAGGAAGGTAGGTAGGTAGGGGGAGAGAGAGAGAGAAGGAAGGAAGGAAAGAAACAGGAAGGAAGGTAGGTAGGTGAGGGGGGAAAGAGAAGGAAGGAAGACAGAAAGAAAGACAGACAGAAAGAAGGGAAGAAACAGGAAGGTAGGGAGGAGAGAGAGAAGGAAGAAAGACAGACAGAAAGAGAAAGAAAGAAAGAAAGAAAGAAAGAAAGAAAGAAAGAAAGGAAGAAAGAAAGAAAGGAAGGAAGGAAGGAAGGAAGGAAGGAAGGAAGGACAAGGTGTTTCCCTCCCCCCCCCTTGCTTGGGCCTGAGTGGATTAACGCCACTCAGGCCCAGCTCTTCCCTCCCTATCTCCCCCCCCCCCCCCCCGCAGCCCAGGAATGGTGAGGGGGGGAGGAATGGGATGGGAAAGGTGAGCAGGGGAGGGAGGGGGGTTTCTTCCCGGGGCCGGCGGCGCTTGCCGCAGCCCCGGGAGGGGGGAGGGGTGAACAGGGGGGGAGGGAGGGGGCTTCCTCCCGGGGCAAAAAATACGGTAATTTCTCTCATTGATAATCAGTTGAAATAGTATGTTATGAGTGCTAAAAATCTTTCAGGATTTTAAAATATTTTTATTAAATATGAAAATGAAAAAAGATTAAAAAGCATTTTTCTTCACTTTGCAGGCCTTGCAAAAAGGCCTGGAAAGACTGGATTGAACAAGCATAGTTCAGTAGCTCAATGAGATACTGAAACTGCGCTTATATTCTTGAGATATGAAGGAATATAGTATTTGTGTGTTAGCCCCCTGCTGAAGAAGACTGTTCAGTCAAATCACGTTTGGTATTTTACGATTTTCCATGCGAATGCTTTCTTTCTCACAATAGTATATCTATCAAAGAACAACTGTTTTCTTCAGTAGAACAAAGACTGAGTCCAGTGGCACCTTTAAGACCAACAGAGTTCTGTTATATCCAGAAGGTTCTGGCGCTGACTAGGGGTGTGCATTTCGGCTTCGTGGAAAGCCGGAAAAAGCCGGAAAACTCTGTTTCAGGTTTTTCTGTGTTTCCCGGATAAGAGGAATGCTGCAGCGTGCTTCCCTGGTATCCCGGTAAAAAACAAGCCAAGAAATCCGGCTTTTACCGGGTTTTCGGCATTTCAGGGGTTAAAGAATTATCATAGCCTCAGGGGGGCTTAACTGCCCGGAAGGCCAGAAGCTTAGGAACAGTTTAGTTACACTTTCTTTTCCCGGGGTGGGGGGTGGGGGTTCTGTAGCCTCTTTCCCACCTTTTGCTAATGATCCCAGGGAGGGAGGGGGAGTAGGGACTGTGGATAGCCAAGCAGTGCAATGCATTTCCAGTTGCAAACTTTGCAAACATCCCTTGTGCAGACTGGGGTTGGACTAGATGACCCTTGAGGGTCCCCTCCCCAGTCCATGGGGAGTCTAGCTTGGGCCACATGAGACATGAACGGATGTATGTCAAGGGAAGCTGACACGTGCCTGGAGAGACAGACAGGGGCTTATTTGGACGGAGGAAGGGAGACCCACCTTCTGATCTAACAAGAAATGGCACTTTGTTCCTCCGACTAAGTGGGCTGCGTTCACTTCACAGCGAGTCAGTTTGAGCAACCCATTGTTCAGGACAGGGCCCAGGCCAGGGGTCCACTGGGGGCATGTGTGGAGGGTAGTGGGGTGGTTTGAGGTCTGCACAAGGGAATTCGCCCAAAGTGTGTGACTTGCGGTGAAGTGAATGTGCCGCCCACTTGGTCGGATGCCGTGCGTGGTGTTCTGTTTAGCTTAACATAGAAGGCAGCCCCGCACGCATCTGGCCAAGGAAGTAGCCTCTCTGCCTCGTCTCATGATGTCAGCTTACCAAAAAAGAGAGAGCCCCCCCAAAAAAACAGAGAGAGCCCTAACAGAGGCCCCCCCACAACCACCCCACTACCCTCAGCCCCCAAGCCCCCAAGCCAGAATATAAAAAATGCCCTAAAATTTAAACCCTGCAGCAGACTCCAGGCAGCAGTGACTCTGAGCTCACTCCAGGCAGGCAGGCAAGCAGGCCAGGCTGGGAGGAGAGGCCAGAGGCTCAGAGAGCAGGGGCAGCAGCCAGCTTGGGTTTACCGACTGCCAATTCCCCCCCCCCCCCACCCCGGGGGTCTGGATTTTGCTATCTATCTTGAGCTACACATTGCAGAGCACCACACATGACACTGGCACTGAATTCTGAACTGCGCAGGTGACAGCATCTCATCCCCTCTTCAGGCATGGAAGCGCCATTTGGAAGAACCACCCTCCCCCTCCCCCCCGGCATTCCAGACCTCCCCCGGCAGCAAACTGGAGTGCCTCCTCGCCCCCCTCGCCCATTTAATTGTCACCACGGCAGCTCTCCTGGACACCCACCGGTGGGCATCAAGATGAAACAGTCTTCATTCAGCAGAGCGGCATTGATGGCCTCCAGCTGATTCACTCGGAAGTGGTGAAGGCCGAACCTCTTGTGAAATATCTTCATCATTTCATTGGAATGTGGAAACGCCAAGCCTTTGAAGCGCTCCAGCACTGCATTTCTGGGTGGATTGTGGACCGGTGGGGCTAGGAGAGAAGGAAGTCTTGTTACAAGGAGAACTCTCCTGTTCCCACCCCCTCTCCCAGGAGTCAGTGACCTTTTATAATTAAAGAGCCAACCTATATTGGAAATCAGAGCAAAAGATCACCTGGAGAACCCAAAGGGTGGATTTGATTTAAATCGTAATTTAAATCACTAGTCAGTAAGACTTGATTTAAATCATGGTTTCCTGCATAAAGCTCATTCTTGCTGGCCATAATGTCTGCAACCCAGATGAAGGTTTCATTTTAGTATAATAACTTCTCAAGTTAGTTTCAGTTATATCAGAAAATTAATGATTGGTTATTTACCACTTGAAATAGATAGTTCACCTTGCAATGATTTCATAATTATCTCCGATTTAATAGCTTATCAATCATTCATATTTGGACAGCTTTTCTGCTGTACTTTATTGGAAGGAGAAAAATAATTATTAACAATAACCATTTAAATAGTTTTATTTAATGAAAACACATGTAGCATATGTATTCTTGTATTTGCTGAAACATCCTTGAGGATACACTCATAAAGATTTCAAGATTTCTGGAGTATTCTGCTCCAAAAGTTTCACTTCCATTTGTACTGCCTGCCCCTTCCTCCTCACACATAGCTCTTTAACATCTCCTCCTTATCCAGACCTGTTCCACCCAAAACAATCTTATATCCATTGAATTTCTTGAAACTTAGCACTTAAGAGATAAGGGGTTGGTTGATTCTGTGTGCTCAGATTTACAGAGGCCTAACAGGACTGAGGTCACTCATCTCTGCATGTTTATTTTATAACGTTTGTGCTGTGAAGAAGAGACATGTGATCTCTGCAGACACAAATTCAGTTTTGAGAACTGCAAAACCCAGCATCCATGATAATATCTTCTAGACAGAAAAACTGCCTGATAATCTTACAGAAACCTCTGGAAAGGCATGACATTGTGAATGGATTAATGGAATTTATTTATTTAAAAATTTAAACATTGCATGAATATACAGCCTCATGCTATATAATTCAAAACCAACCCTTATTTCATGATGAATAACCTTTGGACTATAATGTATCTTAAACAGAAAACTATCTTTAGATAGATTTTTCCTCAAAAAGCATTTTATTTAAAAAAATCCAATTTAAAGTTAAAAATCCATTTTTTATTTTAAAAAAAACCCACTGATTTTTATTCACTCTGAGAACTAGCGTAAGAAAGCCTATTTGCATTACTGACAATACACTGCTTAACATTACCAGTAACCATCATGCTAATTAATAATCCATGAAGTTTCTTTAACTGATTGTTATAAGCCCTTTGTTAGGAAGCGGCACACGGAAGAGGTCTCACAGTAAGTGAAAATTCACACAGGAGCACCCTGCCTGGGCGCCCTGGCACAAATCAGCACGCCGGCTGCGCTTGGATTACTGGCCGTGGCTCACCTCTCCTGCTTCCCCCTTTCCTTTAATCCCATGAGAAATCTTTAAGAATATAAGAGGAGCCAATGTCGGGTCAGGCCAGTGGCCCCTCCAGTCCAACACTCTGTGTCACACAGTGGCCAAAAACACCAGGGGCCCTCAGGAGGTCCAGCAGTGGGGCCAGGACACTAGAAGCCCCCCCACCGTTGCCCCCCCATAAGCACCAAGCATTACTTGCCCCAGACCGAGAGTTCCTATCTGTACCTTGTGGCTCATAGCCACTGATGGACCTCTGCTCCATATGTTTATCCAGTTCCCTCTTGAAGCTGTCTGTGCTTGTAGCCGCCGCCACCTCCTGTGGCAGTGAATTCCACGTGTTAATCACTCTTTGGGTGAAGAAGTACTTCCTTTTATCTGTTCTAACCCGACTGCTCAGCAATTTCATGGAGTGCCCACGAGTTCTTGTCTTGTGAGAAAGGGAGAAAAGTACCTCTTTCTCTACCTGCTGCTCTATCCCACGCATAATCTTGTAAACCTCAATCATGTCACCCCTCAGCCATCGTTTCTCCAAGCTAAAGAGCCCCAAGCGCTTCAACCTTTCTTCACAGGGAAAGTGTTCCAACCCTTTTTTTTGCGGCCCACCCCTTCATGTATGGCTGTTCCATCATCCCACTTGCCCACTAAAGATGTGATCTTCCTATGCCTGATTTTAAAACACTTTAAAACGGCAGTTGTTATCTAGTTCGGCCCATGTTAATGGCTGGGAAGGGTTTTGCTGTACGTGGGGTCATCAGGCCTCTTATCCATAAGGATGACCAACAGAATAGCATTTTATGAATGAAATTAATACCATTAACTGAGTCGAGAGAGCCAAGAAAAAGAACAGTTAAATAAACCAAGGAGGTTTGAGTCTTTTTCAGCCTACCAAGAATATAAATGTAAGTCACAAACCTTTTCCTGATGAGTCCCCTAATCACTGTCCGGGGCAGGGATGCTCTGTCTTCTTGGTGCTTGGGGGGCCACAGTGGGAGGGCTTCTGGTGGGCCCTCCCTGGAGGGCCCCTGGGGTGTTTTTGGCCACTGTGTGACACAGAGTGTTGGGCTGGAGGGGCCACTGGCCTGATCCCACACTGGCTTGATCCCACACTGGCTTCTCTTGTGTTCTTATTGGATTCAAGAGTTCTGATCAGTAATCTAGAACAGCCCCACCCAAACACAGGGATCTGGAGAGCCCAGGAATCCTTTGTAAAGCCAGAGGGAGAGCTCTTCTCTTGCCATCTGACTGAGGTGAAAATGGCTCCCCCCGATTCCTAGGGGTGTGGGAGGGGGAATGGGGACAATTTTCCTCTCAGGGGAAGGAGACAGTTTTCCCCTCCAAAGGCTTTTCTAGCCCCCTTCCCCTGTTCAGCTTGCCTGTAACCAAGGGAAACTTTCTGGCAGTCTCTCAGTGCAAAGTCCCTTAAAATGCTTAAAATGCCCGCCCATTTCCACTGCGGCTCTTTAGGATCACCTCCTCTAACCACACACCGAAAATACAAAACGCTCTTTCTTGTGCTGTTAAAACACAGCTGATAAGGGCCTCACTGGAATCCTAAGGATTGTAGGAGGAGAGCAAGTCCCTGCAGGGATTACATGCCGCTCGCTGCACCCACCTGGATGCCGTCTGGTGGGTGGTGTGTGCCAGTGTTGCAGAGATCAAAAAAGGGTCCCTTGAGGTTGTTAAAGTCTGAGAGCAGCTGAACCTGAGGCCTGCTGTGACCTAATCAGAACTGCTGCTGCTGCTGCTGCAGGGACTTTGAACACCAAAACCCCTTCAGGTCAGTTCAACCCCACAGTCAGGAAGCTCCGTTATAAAATGCCTCTTCTCTTCCGTGGGGTCCTATCCAATGCTCCCTGTAAGCTGTGGAGACTTATGAGCAAAACATCTTTGTGAGCTACCAGCATTAAAGTTGTGAGCGAGGGATTTGGCTGCTGCATACATTAGTTTGCACTGGAGCCACCCTTCCTGAGCTAAGACAAAAATGTGTGAGCCGGAGGCTAAAAAACTGTGAGCTACCTCACACTAACTCAGCTTAGAGGGAACACTGGCCTATCTGAAATAGAACCATTTGCCTGTTTGCCAGAGCTGCCAGCTGAACTGTGGTAAGAAACCCTATTCTCTTTTGTCAGATTATGATTTACCCTTCTAGTCACATTCAGTAATGACAACCCAGAAAAGGGTCATTCATGGGCGCGTTTACAAAGACTCAGAATTCGGCAGAGAAACTGGGTTGGTTGGATCTAGACTGAACTGGCAATTCCCACCAATTCCCCCTTCCTGCTTCAGACCCCCACTCCCTTCATTCACTGTTTACAATATTACCCATTATAAGAGGACCCAAGAATCAGGTTAGTTGTGGGAGCCCTTTACTCAGATGGTGAAGATTTGTTTCCCACTATCAGCCCAAGATAAATTAATTGACTTAAAAAAGAATTCTTATTTCCCTGCTGCGGATCACAAAACTGATCACCTGATCTCATGCTGCTATGCATCACAACCAACAAGGAGATATTTAGTTCCCCCCATTTTTATGTGTAAATGTATTTTATATAATTACCGTATTTTTCGCACCATAAAACGCACTTTTTCTCCCCAAAAAAGTGGGGGGGAAAGTGCGTGCGTCTTATGGAGCGAATCCCCCACCCTCCGCTCAAGCTCCCGGGGCCGCAGCAAGCGCTGCGGCCCCAGGAGGAAGCCCCCTTCCCTCCCCCCCCAGCACAGTTTATACACATAACTTCTAACTCTGGCTTAGCGGTGTAATTTTATCATGCTTTTTTTAATCGTTAGCCGCCATGGTGGCCCTAACTGGGATATAAATGTTGTAAATAAGTCAATATAGACCAACAACATTTAACAGTCTTCTCCTCAACATCCTTGATGCCATCAGGGAAACTGGCATGAGAAGCAGGAGCAAAAACACCTGCCCCCTTTGCGACCGAGTCACACAGACTATAGAATCACCGGGAAATGCAGACCACATACCAGGGGTTTGGATTCCGCCTTCTTCTCAGTGGAAAATCCACCACCAGTAAAGCCTCTTAAAGGCCGCACCGGATATGTGCACACACAACAAACAGTGTTCCCTCTAAGCTGAGCCAATGTGAGCTAGCTCACAGTTTTCTAGCCCCTGGCTCAGACATTTTTGTCTCAGCTCAGGAAGGAGGGCTGGAGAGCGAACTCATTTATGCAGCAGCCAAATCGCTCACTCACAACTTTAATACCGGTAGCTCACAAAGTAGAATTTTTGCTCTCAGGACTCCACAGCTTAGAGGGAGAATTGACGCCAAGCCACACCCTGCATTGGTCTGGTATTTTGACTCCGGGCCCCAGAAGAGGCCTCCAAGCAAGGAATCTGCTCCTCCTGCAGAGGGGCTGCAACTACCTTCAGGACAGGCCGCCTGTGCCCACGGCCACATTACACAGGGTGGCAGAAGTTCAGGTTGTTTGAGTGTCTAAGCCTCACCTGGCCATGGCCAGCTCAGGACAAGGGCAGAGTGCAAAACTCCCCCTTTACCAAATCCTATCATTTGTCCCCAGAACCAGGCTCCAGCGTGTGGATCTCTGTATGCAGAGGAGCCAGAATGTTCTGGGAACATCAACGTGCCAAACCCTCCCTGAAGTCCCTGGCGCAAAGACAGAAGTCCCCCAAGGGCAGCCAGCCTCAGGGTTCTCAGCACCCAATCCGAGACTGCCTCCATCAGCTCACGGAGGCTGTCAGGGTTGTGCTCCAAACAGAATCCCTTTGCTATCCCAAG
This sequence comes from Lepidodactylus listeri, assembly GCA_029233225.1. Taxonomy (NCBI): domain Eukaryota; kingdom Metazoa; phylum Chordata; class Lepidosauria; order Squamata; family Gekkonidae; genus Lepidodactylus; species Lepidodactylus listeri. The sequence goes on along the minus strand of JARCFY010000021.1, from coordinate 2,081,866 downwards.
CAACCAGCATCAAAAGACACACAGCCAGAACTGGGACTCTGGGTAACAAACCACCCGGCAAGCACCCCTGAAGAACTGACCGATCACCACCACATCCCCTCCCTGCCATCAGGGGCCCAGGAAGCCGTGATCAATTACCGAAGAATTAGCATTGTTTACCTGCACAGCTCTTGACAGGCATGAGGTAGTTTGGTTGTGGAAAAGCGGGATTTGAAAGACGTCCATTTCCTGTGGCAGGATGATCCTCCTGAACTGGCTGGCAGAACCCCCTTGTTGGCTGCTCAACTACAGAGTTATTTAGCATATCGTCCAGCTCATCAATATCGATATCAAAATCCAGATCCGGTGTTGCTGAGCGCCTCTCGCCTGCCGACTGGCTCTCATCCAAGCAGGGCTTGCTTTGGTACCCTGAAGCTGCCAGGCCCAACTTGGAACGCCGCCCACACTCGGTTCTGTCACCCCTGAGTGACAATCCTTCACGGATGCCCCGCATGGATAAAGAAATTCCCGCATTTCCTGAGATTTTGCTGCCCAGAGGGGAAATCTCTGAAAATTTTAATACCTCAGCCTCATCTGGGTTCTGCATTCGGGCAGCAAAGGGAGTCGAATGATATTTGTGTGGCTGTGCAACAGCAGGCAGAGATCTGGAGAAAAGTTCACCGCCAAAGATGGAGCTTCTTCGGGGGCCAGTGGTGTGACTGCTTTTCAGCTGAAGAGCAACTTCGCGGTACAGAGAGTTCTCATCCCCAAAAGATGCTTGGTGGTTGACGACAGGAGAGGTATTGCTGTTCTTTCCACTTGTGTCAGCACAGCTTAACAGCTTTCTTCTGCAAAGAAGGAACACACTGCTAGCACGCCACCCCTTTCTTCCGTTATCTGTTCATAGCTGGCCCTCCTCACTGAGACTCACGATAGATTACCTGCCTCTGAATGTCCCCTGCCTCAAAAACCCTACGGGGTCGCCATAAATCAGCTGTGACTTGATGGCAATTTCCACCACCAAATCACATAATTACATAATGGGGATCCTATTTGGGTGGAAAGGCAGCACAGAAACATTTTGAATTAAAAATAAATTAAGTAACAGTAAATAAATTAAGCCACACTAGGGTAATATGTACAGCAAAAAGATAAAACTGTACTGCTCGTTGTGATATAGTTCACAGTCCTGCTTCCATAACAAGAGCACCTTCCTGAATCACATTTCATTATAATGTAGCTGCATCACCTTCCCTTACAAAAACCTGTTTTGGAGCCTGCAGAATGGCAGAGGCAGGGAGCCTGCAGCCAACCACAGGGAAAGCGCACGGATAGGCGTCTGCTGATTTAGCCCATCTGCACCATGGCACCCCCTGAGGGCCTCAAACAGGTGAGTGCAGCCGTCAGGGCAGAGCACAGCGAGAGAGGTGGTCTTGTGGACAGGAGGGCCCAAGGCCATGCAGGGCTCTGTATGGGATAGCCAAGACCTGGATACAAAAATATAGTTTTATTTTGGTACAAGCAAAGGAAGTTTCAAGCTTTGTGCATGTTATTACTTTGAGATGTTCACAGAGTTTAGGAGCCTGACACACTGCTTATACCACAAGCATGAACACGTTCTGAATGGCTGAAGCCTCCAAACCTGTGGTCTCTCTGCTGAAGAAGCTCCTTCCCACAAGACAAAGACTTCAGCTCCCTTTCTGGGATGGAATCCACCAGGTCACAGATTCCTTTCATCACACTGTGCAGAAGGTTCTCACATGGCAAGAACTTATCTGAAACATGGAAAAGTTATACCGTGTTAGTTGCAAGCAAGCCCCTCCTCAAAGCCGGCACTGAAACCCGATCCCCAACACATCCGTGAACTTCAGCAGGACTTGAATGCATCTGTGATTGATGTTGCCATGACTGCTCAGTCTCAGTTCTGTTGGTGTTCAGTTTTTACCCCTTTGGTCTGTATCCAGCCTACAAACCCAGAGTATCTGGCAGCCCCCTGGCTAAGAGTTGTTTGCAGAGCATCTCACAAATCTCATGCAAAGGGTATCTGCAGATCTATACAGGTAGGATAGATGAAGGTGAAGAGGCAGGGACAGGTAGTTTTACATGACCGAATTTCAGCCATGAAGGACAAAGGCCAACTGATTACCATGGAAAAGGCATCATCTAGTTCCCCGGACAAAGCCAGAGATTCATCCTGGGAGCTACACAGCTATTACACCTTGTCTATTCTGATTCAGTCAAACTGCATTCAGGCACAATATTCAGCTGCCTCGCTGCCATGATGCCTGACCAAAGGACCACCTGCCTCAATGCCATGAGCCCCAGTACAATGTTCCCTCGAAGCTGAGTTAGTGTGAGCTAGCTCACAGTTTTTTAGCCTCCGGCTCACATATTTTTGTCTTAGCTCAGAAAGGATGGCTCCAGAGCAAACTAATTATGCAGTAGCCAAATCCCTTGCTCACAACTTTAATACCAGTAACTCACAAAGTAGGATTTTTCCTCACAGGACTCCGTGGCTTAGAGGGAGCATTGCCCCAGTATATCTGTTTTCTCACTCCAGGACACTCTATTTCAGTGATTTTATGTTTAAAAGCTTGTACCCAGCTCTCAGAGCACTCCCCCTTGCCTTCTAAACCTTTCTTTCCCTGCCTCCCAGATAGGAGCATCTCTAAGGAAATAGAAACTCCTTCAGTTTGCTACACTGAAAAAGAATGGTAAGAACTCTTGTGTCAGAGGACCACAGCTGCCCAGAGAAACCGCGATGCTGGAGTATTCCTTCCCCACCACGCCCTAAGATTTAGCCAACTACAAGGCTTGGAGCCAGTCTGCATCAGCAGAAAAAGAGCAACTGTGTACTCTTCAGCAGAAAAGAAACAGATGCCACCGTGGAAGGTGGCTTTACCTTCCTGACCTTCATTGGAACAGCCGCTAGCGAAACCAGAGTCTGGTGAGCTGCTTTTCATGTCTTCAGTGGCCATTTGAAGAGGAGAGTCTCTGAAAAGATGACACGAACATTAAGTCATTAAAATCTCCAGAAAAGTACACCATACAGGAAAAAAACCTTCCATTTCAAAATCTGTGCAAAGGTTCAGATTCCTGTTAAACATCTCTAAAAGAGGAAAAAACATGAGCTACCACCCAATATTCACATTCTGAAACCAACACTGTTGTCCGCATGTCCCAGAAAACATATTTCCTATTAACTTTTTTCTCCAACCCACTTTTTTTGGCCATTCACTAACAAACTGCTGCCTGACTGCTGTGGTTAGCTGACCAAAAGTGAACAACTTGAAACTAAACCCTAGAAAGAAAGAAATCTTTAAGAATGTACTGTACATAATGGTTTAGAAAGCTTCTTGGATAAATGTTTAGGGACTGTGGTCTTTACTGTGTATAGCTTGTATTGCCTGTTCCTGATCCTATTACCTGTAAATATGATCCTAGTATGTAATTTTTGCATCATTTAACACAGCATGTTAATACTTATACTTGCTGCAGCTTTCCCCCCTCAGATTTCTGGTTGGTTTCAGATTTCTATGGTACAAATCCTATTGCACTGTTTATTGAATATCCCTTCCTATTAACTGTAGTGACTTCCTCTGTATAAGCCACCTTCAGTCCTAGTGAGAAAGGTGGACTATAAATATAGTAAGTAAATAAATAACACTCCATATCCATGGGACAACCAGCTGACATAAACTGTTTCTTTTCTGAAACTTTTGTGTGTGCTTCAAGAAGAGAGAAGTTTATTGGAGGCAACATACCGAATGGTTTTAAAAACAGATGAGGAAGAAGGCATTTCCTTCTCTGGGGAGGGAGGTACAAAGTCTTCATCCTCAAGATCAATGTACACCACTCCATCACTCAGCTCTTCATCTGATTCCTCGCTTGCATTGCAGCCAAAACCATTCTGTGCTTTAACACAATCAGTACACAGCAAAAACACTTCATTAGCTTCATATTATAGTCATTCTTCACAACAGTCTTAAAATAAAGTCACACAAATGGCTTGAAGTATTAACTTAGAAAACAGTCACACTGACCCACACAAAACCTGGAACAAAACACAAATGGCATGTTATAGCTTTTATTGGAACCCACCATGACATAAATCAGGGGTGTTGAACTCATTTGTTATGAGGGCCGGATCTGACATAAATGAGACCTTGTTGGGCTGGACCACGTTTGTCATAAAATGTAATGCCAGGTAGCAAAGATATAAACTTTATAAAGGACACAAACACAAAAGGTTTTTTTTTACTTAAAATAAAAACATGCTTAAAACATTAGCACTCTTGCAATATTTTGTTTATTTAAGAGTGTCTGATAACTAACACCTCTTGCTCTGAATAAGTGCATCAAAAAGTCTGTGCTGCTGCAATCTTGAGTATGCTGTTCAGGTGTGTCTCTGTAAGCTGCAAACCTACGATGATGCAGGAGCAGCAGAACAGGAAGAAGCAGCAGAAGACAGCCAGTTCCACTGCGGGCCAGAGAGCCCTCCAGGGGCCTGATCCAGCCCCTGGGCCACATGTACAGAGTATGAGCTTCCATGAGCCACTGCTCAGTTCTTCAGGTATCTGAAGAAGTGAACAGTGACTCCTGAAAGTTCCTCCCCTGCCACCAACTTGGTTAGTCTTTTAAGGTGCAGCTGGACTCTGGCTCTTTTCTCCTATTCCAGACAGGCTAACATGTCGGCAACCCATCTGCATGTGAGTTTCTGAGTGAAATTAGGACTTGCTGGACTCTGTTTTTTTACAAAGGAGATGACTCTATTGTTTGCCTCTTTCCCCCAAACTGTAAGTGCTTGGAATCAAACCCCCACAGCAATAAAACCTGCCTTTCCTCCTTGTAAGCGGCAAACTTGTTCCTTCGGAGGGAGTAAAACCCTCTCCAGGAAAGGCTGACTCTGTGGTCCCTGAACAGTGCTGCCACTGACCAACAGCTCCCCCTCTCCCCAGTCTGGGCTTGACTGAGCTTCTGTTGCCCAGCCCTCACCTCAAGAAAGATATTATAGCACTGGAAAATGTGCAGAAAAGGGCAACTAGAATGATAAAAGGGTTGGGACACTTTCCCTGTGAAGAAAGAGCTTGGGGCTCTTTAGCTTGGAGAAACAACGGCTGAGGGGTGACATGAAGAAGAAGAAGGGAAGAAGAGATTGGATTTATATCCCGCCCTTCACTCACTTAAGAGTCTCAGAGCGGCTTACAAACTCCTTTCCCCTCCCCTCCCCACAACAGACACCCTGTGAGGTAGGTGGGGCTGAGAGAATTCTTTCCCAAGCTGTCCTTGAGAGAACAGCTGGTACAGCGCTATGGCTTGCCCAAGGTCATCCAGCCAGGTGCAAGTGGAGGAGTGGGGAATCAAACCCGGTTCTCCCAGATTAGAGTCTGCGCACTTAACCACTACACCAGACTGGATCAGACTGGCATGATCGAGGTTTATAAGATTATGCATGGGATAGAGCAGGTAAAGAATGAGGTACTTTTCTCCCAAGACAAGAACTCGTGGGCACTCCATGAAAATGCAGAGCAGTCAGATTATAACAGATAGAAGAAAGTCCTTCTTCAACCAAAGAGTGATGAACACGTGCAATTCACTGCCACAGGAGGTGGGGGTGGCTCCAAGCATGGACGGCTTCAAGAGGGAATTAGATAAACATATGGAGCAGAGGTCCATCAGTGGCTCTTAGCCACAAGGTATAGATAGGATCTCTTGGTCTGGGGCAAGTGATGCTCTGTATTCTTGGTGCTCGACCGGGGGGGGGGGGGGGGGGGAGAATGGGAGGGCTTCTAGTGTCCTGGCCCCACTGGTGGACCTCCTGATGGACCCTGGTGTTTCTGGCCAAGGTGTGACACAGAGTGTTGGACTGGATGGGCCACTGGTCTGATCTCACACTGGCTTCTCTTGTGTTCTTATGTACCCCCCCAGGCCCCCACCCCCTCGGCGCCTCATCAGGGGGCCTCCCTCCAGTTCCTTCTGGAGGAGGAGGAGAAACAGGGGGGCTCGGCCCCGGCCAGCTCCTCGAGGGAAGGGGGGGCACATGGAAGGGGGGCTCCAGTCACCTCCCGCCGCCCGGTGCTCCTCCCGGGGGGGCTCTGCGGGGCTGAGGCAGATGACCGACGGGCTGCGCGGGGGCGTCTGCGGCGGCGGGGGGGCGTCTGCGGCGGCCCGCCGGGGCTTCTCGGCCACGAAGTCCTCCCGGTCGTCGGCGTCGCTTGACACGAGCCGCCCGCATCCCGCGGCGTCCCGACGTGACGGGGCCCGCTCTCCTCCTCCTCCTGGCTCTTCCTCGGGCGGCGGCGGCGGGGCTGCGGCGGTCGGGAGGGGACCCAGGGCGGCCCGGCCCTTCTTGAAGGTGAAGCCGCTCCTCCTGCCATGGGGGGAGGGGGGAGAGAAGAGGCCGTGAGGCGACGGGGGGGGAGGGGGAGCGCAGGACCCCCAACTCCCCTCACCCCCCCCCAACTCCCCTCACCCTCCGGGCCTGCGCGGCGGGGGTTGCTGGGCGCAGGCGGCGTGGCGCTCCAGCTGCTGGCGGAGGTTGTTGAGCGGCAGGCCGGCCATGGCGGCGCCCTTCGAACTTGGCGCCTCCGAGCACCAGCCCCGCGCTCATTGGCTGGCCCAGCAGGACTTCCGCCGGAAGTGACGCGCGGACGCCGACGCCACGGGGCCGCCGAGGCCCAGGGCAGTTGCCAGCCTCCAGGAGGGGCCTGGAGATCGCCCGCAATCGCCCGGCGGACGGAGGGGGGCCGCCCTGTCTCCGCGGAAGAGCTCTTGCTCGGCGGGCACCGCATCACACAGGGCCGGGAGGGGCCCGGCGACAGGCCGCCTGGTCCAGCATCCCCACCCCACCCCCATGCGGGGGCAGCCCAGAGCATCCCTGGCCAGGGTTTGCCCAGCCGCCGCCTGAGGACCGCCGGGGAGGAGCGGGAGCTCACACACACACCCCGCCCCCCCCCCCCGGGCAGCTGACCCCAGGACTGCACAGCTCTGAACTGTGTCAGAGAGTTTCCCCTAAGATCAGGGGTCCTTTCGTAAAAAAAGAGGTGCAGGAGCTCATTAGCATAACTCATTTGCATATGCCACACCCCCTGACGTCACCGGAAGTGTCAAAAGGCCACACATCCCTGACGTCATGGGCAGTGTGTCAGAAGGCAAGACGGGGGGGGGGAGGGGGGAAGGAAGGAACAGGAAGGTAGGTAGGTAGTTGGGGGGGGAGAGAGAAGAAAGGAAGGTAGGAAGGAAGGAAGGGGGGAGAGAGGGAGGAAGGGGGGGAAGGAAGGAACAGGAAGGTAGGTAGGTAGTTGGGGGGAGAGAGAGAAGGAAGGAAGGAAGGGGAGAGGGAGGGAGGAAGGGAGAGGGGAAGGAAGGAACAGGTAGGTAGGTGGGGGGAGAGAGGGAAGGAAGGGAGGGGCGCTTCTCCCCCCCACTGGGGCTGGCATTTCCCCCCCCCCCTTGCTTGGGCCTGAGTGGCGTTAAGCCACTCAGGCCCAGTTTCTCCCTCCCTTGGGCTCGGGGAACTGGTGAGTGGGGGAGGGAGGGGGGGTTCTGGGGGCGACTGGGGGAGGGAGGGTTTTTTCCCAGGGCCGGCGGCCAGCCGCGGCCCCTGGGAAGGCGACTGGGGGCGGGACGGGGCTTCCTCGGCGGGGCCGGCGGCCAGCCGCGGCCCTGCTGAAGGCTTCAGGGGCGGGACGGGGCTTCCTCGGCGGGGCCGGCGGCGGCCAGCCGCGGCCCCGCGGAAGGCGTCCGGGGCGGGAAGGGGCTTCCTCGGCGGGGCCGGCGGCGGCCAGCCGCGGCCCCACGGAAGGCGTCCGGGGCGGGAAGGGGCTTCCTCGGCGGGGCCGGCGGCGGCCAGCCGCGGCCCCGCGGAAGGCTTCCGGGGCGGGACGGGGCTTCCTTGGCGGGGCCGGCGGCGGCCAGCCGCGGCCCCGCGGAAGGCGTCTGGGGGCGGGACGGGGCTCCTCGGCGGGGCTGGCGGTGGCCAGCCGCGGCCCCGCGGAAGGCGACTGGGGGCGGGACGGGGCCCGCCCGGCCCCGCCCCCTTCTCTCCCGGAGCGGCGCTCCGGCTCGCTCCGGCCCCAACGGAGCCCTGCCTAAGATCCAGCCGGTGCCTCCCCGCCCTCCATTTAAACCCATTATTATTGCCAGTCCTCTCCTCTGCTGCCCACAGGAACAGCTCCCTGCCCTCCTCTAAGGGACACAGCCCTTCAGATCCCTCAGGAGAGCCATCCTGTGTGTCCCCCCTCCCCCAACCTCCTCTCCTCCAGACTGAACACCCCCAAGAAGTCCCTCAGCCTTTCCTCCATAGGGCTTCTGGGTCTCCAGGCCCCCCCCCCCGATCTTCCTCGTCACTCTCCTCCGCACCCCCTCCATTCTGCCCACCTCCTTTTTGAAGTCAGGCCTCCAGAACTGCACACAGTACTCCAGGCGCGGCCTGACCAAGGCAGTATACAGAGGGGCTATGACATCTTGCCATCTGGATGTTATGCCTCTGTTGATACACCCCTGGATCGCATTAGCCTATTTTGTTGCTGGGCTGCTCACGTTTAACTTTCGGTCCACCCATGCCCCAAGATCTTGTTCCCACCCACACTGCTACCTAGAAGTGTATCCCCCATCCCCTATGCATGTTCCTCATTTCTTTCCCCCCATTCGACCCCCACCTGCAGCATCTCCAGCTAGAAGGGCCAGGCAGCCGGTGATGAGAAAGGCCTCTCCACCGGAGACCCAGCAGTCAGAGCCGCTGCCAGTCTGAGTAGACAGTCCTCCAGATGCTGAGGGCCGTCTGATTCAGTCTCTGGCGACAGCAGCTTCCAGCAGGACCCGCCTAGGTTTATTCATCTGGGGAGCAGCCAAAGCTCGGCAGCAGAACATCTGCTCGGCAAGCAGGTCACTCCCAGGTTCAAGCCCCAGCATCTCCATTTAGAAGGCCCAGGAGTCAGTGATGTATAAGCTCTCCACCTGAAACCCTAGAGGGTCACTGCCAATCAGAGTGGAACCTGCTGCCCTTGAAGGACCGATGGTCTGATCCAGTGTAAGACCACTCCATATCTCCTAGGGTTGCCAGCTCTGCATTGAGAAATACCGAGAGAATTTGGGAGTGGAGCCTGGGGAGAGCAGAGAGGGACTTGATGGCCTGCCCCTGGCCTCCTGGCCCTGGTATTCCCTGGAGGTCTCCTGTCCAAGTACCTGCCAGAGTCAGCCCTGCTTAGCTTCTGCGATCTGATGAGATTGAGCTTGCCCGGGCAGGGCCCAAGTGAAGTGATCTTTTCATCCAAAGATCAGTTGTGACAGCGGGAGAACCCCAGGTGTCACCTGGAGGTTGACAACCCTACATTTATCTTCATTTCCAGGCCGAAGTGGGAGGGCAAACCCTGCAGGCTGCCCTGAGCTCCTTAAAGGCGGGGCTGTAAGGGAGGGGGAACAACCCTCGCTCAGTGGAAGAGCCTCCGCTGGGTGCAGAGAAAGTCCCACGTCCAATCCCTGGCAGCACCTCCAGCTAAAAGGGCCATGTAGATGGTCATGAGAAAGGCCTCTGGCTGAGACCCTGGAGAGCCACGGCCAGCCCGAGGACACAGTGCTGACTCCCGACAGACCAAGGGTCTAACTCCGTGTCAAGCAGCCACATGCATGCATGTGATCTCCAGCCTGGAGAAAATGGCTGCTTTGGAGGGTGGACTCTATGGCACTATACGCGACTGAGGTCCCTCCTCTCCCCAAATCCCACCCTCTGTAGGTTCCACCCCCCAAATCTCCAGGAACTTCCCAAGCAGAGTTGGCAACCCTTGACTCCATTCACTGGACAATTCCTCCAAGGAATCCCAACAGCAGTTGTCACAAAACCCACCATGTTTGCGCAGAGAGAGAAACTTTAATAAAAACCAAGTGGGAGAAACCCCCCCCCCACAGCAATCCATGCAGGAGGCATGTGCCAGCCAGGCAGGCCAGCTGGGCCCCCCTGGGACCCAGATTATCGACCCTGCCACCGGGGGGGGGGGGGGGGAGCAACCCAGATACAAATGTGGAGAATAAAAAAGACTGTCCAGTGCATCCGAGCAAAGATTCACGCGCAGTTCCACCCTGCGGAGCCCTCCCAAGTCCCGGGATGCAGGGAAAGGGCACCTGTGGCAAGCGTTTGGGAACTGGCACTACAGCTCAGCCCCACCAGCCATGGCTCCGTGGGGAGGCAAGGCACGGAAACCCATCCCCAAGTGGCAGGGGCGTAGAGTTTTTGACTTCCGGGGGGGGGGGGGCTCTTGTGTGCGCACACGCTTTGCGCACGCACACACACTGGGACGATGTCCCCACTGCTGCTGCTACCGCCGCCGCCACCACAAGAGCCTCCCCCACCCCAGCCTGCCCAGCCGGGTGGGCAGGCAGCTCTTGTGGTGGCGGCGGTGGGCAGGCAGGCGGGCCTAGCAAGGGAGGCAGGGAGGCGCAGCGGTGGGTGGGCAGGCGCCCTGTTTCACTGGGGGGGCTCAGTCCTCCCTGGGAAAACTCAAGGGTGGCCTGAGCCCCCCCGGTAGTTTACGCTTATGCCAAGCGGCATTTCTTGTGCCTGGGGGACCAGGCGGCTGGCAAACCATCTGATATGCCCAACTTCTCATGATACTGAAGAAGAAATGGGCATCATACCGGACAGGAGACTGGGGGGGTGGATCAGTTCCAGCCCCCTCTCGTTCCTGCCATACTTCCACACAAATGCCCACACAGGCAGGGCTAGCCTCCAGCCAGTCCAAAGTGGGCAAGGAGGCTGCTGAGATGGAGGAGTGGGATTCCAGTCCTGGACTTGGCTTCAGGGGAGAAGGGATCTGGGAGTGGAAGTCGGCCAGGCGGGCGGAGGGGCTGACAGGGGCTTAGCACTCAACTGGGAGCAGCAGAGGCAGGACCGGATTCAGGGGGCTCAGAAGGGCCATGGCAGGCAGGAGGAGGGGCATTTCTCTGAACCCCTCCCAGGAGAGGAGCCCAGGGCCCAGGCTCGGTTCAGCCCGCTCTGCTTCTTGGGCTGGGCGGTCTGCCCTCCGTCTTCAGCCTGCAGCACAGCCGCTCCTTCTGCTTAAACCAGGGGGATGGGGTAAGAGGCACAGGCCGCCAGACCACACATGTTGCATCCTCGCTGGATATTGAAGTACCTAAAAACAAAGACCAACATTTGTGTTAGGGGCAGTTCTGGCTCCCAGAGGCCTCTTTGGGGGATGGTACTCATTGTGACCCTCCCCTACGAAGTGAGTCCTCGCATTCCTAACCCGGCTTGCACAGTCTCGACACGACAAAGCAGACATCCAGTGGCACCTTACAGACAGACAATGTGTATTTCCAGCAGGAGCTTTCATGCATTAGAGCTCATCTCCCTCAGCTACAACAGGAAGCAAAGACACTCGTTTTCCTCAGTCCAGAAGGCAAAGGGCTTTCTTTCTCCCCCCACTGTATCTGAAGAAGCAAGCTCTGACGCAGAAGAAGTCATGCTGGAACCGCATTAGCACACGCAAATACCCCGGACCTCGATATGGCTGCTCTCACCCATGCCACTGTACCGTCAAGACCAGGCTCCTTTTGGTCTCCCCACAAAAGCAACCCTCTTCGCCTGCCTGAGCAGGGTCTTCTGCTTGGGCCAGCCTGCAAGCGGGAGAAGCCAACCACTGCCGGCACCTGTGCCTTCTCCGCCGTGGCCCCCACCTTACAAAACCACCCGCCTGAAGAGGTCAGGTGGGCTCCGCCACTCCCGGCTTTCCACAAACTATGCAAAAGTGAACTCTTCAAGAGGGCTTTTCTCTGAAGACAACAGACTTGCAACGCTCTAAATGATTCACAAAGTCACTTGGGAAAATGAACAAATTTAGAGTCCAGTGGCATCTTTAAGACCAACTAAGTTTTATTCAAGATATGAGCTTTCATGGGCCAGGAAAAGTGCACGCACCCGAAAGCTCATGCCTTGAATAAACCTTTGTTGGTCTCAAAGGTGCCACTGGACTCTAAATTTGTTCTGCTGCTTCAAACCAACACAGCTGTCTATCTGGATCTATTTGGAAAAATCAGGGATCATTTCATAGAAAAAGAGGTGCAGGAGCTCATTAGCATAACTCATTAGCATAACTTTTTTGCATATGCTACACCACCTGACATCACTGGAAGTATGTCAGAAGGCAAAAAAGAAAGGAGAGAGAGAGAGAAAGAGCTGGCAGAGAGAGTAATCCAAGCCTCAGAAATACCACTATTCTGGAAGGATAGCTTCAGTCGTGGCTGAAGCCTTCAGAAGGCTGGTCGGAGGAACAAGGACCTTTCCAGGGGACGGGGTCATTTTGCTGCATCCATGATACAAGCAGGTATTCCCCCGCTGGGGGGGGCGGCACCAATTCCTGGAGCTGCACTCCCCCAAGCTCCTGCTCGAAATGACCCCTGGGAAAAATGATTAGGCATCTACGGTGTACAGCTTGCTAAAACTAGGATCTTCCTGTGCCATTCTTGCATCATTTAAGATGACATGTTAATGCTTATGCCTTGCTTCAGTTCTGTTTTTAGAGTTCTGGTTGGTCCTAGAACCCTAATTCCTATGACACTATTCACTGAATGTCCCATCTAGTCTGTCTAGACTCGGCATCATCCGCCTGGAATACCAACGAGCAAAGTGGCTGATAAAGACGGCAAATGAAGAGACAGACGTGAGCCAATAGGTGGTGCCAGAGCGCAATGCACCAACCAAGCTGGAGTCGAGGGCCAGAGTCGAGAGGAGGAGCGAAGGCCTTACCCGTCCATGCCCCACACTGGGCCCCAGGAGTTCTTGACAATCCAGTAGGGAAGGCCGTTCTCTTCCCCATAGCCCACTGCCAGCACGGCATGATTCACTTTGTCGGGAGTCTTCTGACAGTGTTTGCTGGGTGCAGAAAGCAGGGAAGGGTTTCAGACCACACCCAGGACTCAGACCCACCCTCCTCAGGTTAATCACAGATTGCATTCAGGCAACCCATGAGTTCAGACAAACTGCTGATCGAGGGGCAAGGTTTGCCAACCACCTGGCATCTCGAGAGACTCACCTGGAGTAAACCCCCTTGGAGTACAACATGAAGTCTTCCGTCACATCGAAGGCAAAGCTCACAGGATTGTAGGTCCCCACGGCCTCCACCATGCTTTCTTCATCATTCTGGAAGGAAACATCCCAGAGGTCAGCATGTGTGGACCGATACTCCCTCTACGCTGTGGAGTCTACACTGTGTGAGCTGCTGGCATTAAAGCTGTGAGCGAGCGATTTGGCTGCTGCATGAATTAGTTGGCTCTGGAGCCATCCTTCCTGAGCGAAGACAAAAATGTGTGAGCTGGAGGCTAAAAAGCTGTGAGCTAGCTCACACTGACTCAGCTCAGAGGGAACACTGGTGTGGACATGAGGCCAGACTGCTTAGAACGGGACCCTGTTTCCTACGAGAGGGCAGCAGCAGTCAGCATGGGCAAAACTGGACTCCTTCCCGAGTGGGCAGCTGACTCCACTCCAGCACCTCTCTCTTCCTCCCGCAGGAAAGCTCCATGGCTCTGCCTTCCAGTGGGCAGGGTGCAGCTTTGCTGGGGTCAGCAGGGAAGCAGAAGGGCTGGCCTTGGGCCAGAAGGAGGGAGGGACCCCCGAGCAGGGCGGAGGCAGAAGGCCTGGGGCCCCAACAGAGCCAGAGCCCAGGGCTGCTGCAGGGAGCCCAGGTGGGCCAGGGAGACTGGGGGGAGCGGAGGAGGAGGCACTCACCAGCGTAATGTTGACAACGTCCTTCACGAAGGCCACGGCCTCCTTGGCCTCGAATCTGCAGGTGCCGTTCTGTGGGTGGGGGGAGAGAGAGGAGGCCAGGCTGTTAAGAGCCAGCTGCACCCTACGCCCAGCGGGCCCCTCGCCCACCCTCCCAGAAGCCCTACCCTGGCCCGGTACGGGTACGTGTCCTCGCCCATGAGCCCGTGGTTGTATCGGATGTATTCGAATGCTTGGCTGGGGAGGCCCCTGGAGAGGGAAGAGACGAAACAGCGAAAGGCTGTTGGGGGGCAGCATTAGCAGAGGGTGGGGCTGAGGGGAGAGGCGGAAGGGCCCCCAGACCGCCATGCCAGAGGGTACTACTCACCCACTGCAGCCATGGTTGTTGAAGCCCTGGGCACAGTCGACCAGCTGCTGCTCTGACTGGTGGGAGGGAGAAGACTCACTGGGGCAAGAAACCCACCAAGGAGCCCTCCGCCCGTTAGACTCGCTCTCCTCTGAAACCCAGTGGACACTTGGTTGAGCAGGCTTATGATGCAGTGTTCCCTCTAAGGTCAGATAGTTTGAGCTAGCTCACAGTTTTTTAGTGTCCAGCTCACAGATTTTTGTCTTAGCTCAGGAAGGGAGGGCTCCTGAGCAAACTAATTTCTGCAGTAGCCAAACTGCTCTCACAACTTTTAATGCCAGGAACTCACAAGGTAGAATTTTTGCTCACAAGACCCCAAAGCTTAGAGGGACCATTGGTTATGAGCCACCATTCTTCCCCAGTCCTCTGCTTCCGACAGATTCAGCCTGAAGACCGCCCCCCCTCCCCCCCGTCACTGCCAATCCCTTAACTGATCTGCCCGGAAATGGGGACTCCAGAGGCGATGAGTCTGCGAACCGGCAGAGGACTGAGGGGAGGGGTGCTGCTCTCAGCCAAGTCCTTGTTTTTTCCAACCCACTCACTAGGCAGCTCGCCCAGACTCGGAGAAAGAAGGGAAGTCTGTCCCCTTCGAAACCTGCTTTCGGTTCCTTTACCAATCTGCCATTGCTTGTTCTCTTTGGGAGACCTGCCCTTTGCAGCAGCAAATCAAAGGCTCTTGGAAAGTCCCCTGCTTTCTCCGTTCCAGGAAGTTCTTGTGGCAAAGACTTGTGCAAGCTGACAGGCCCCAGTCCTCTCCAGCCCTCTGCCCGGCTGTGTGCTTGTGTCCCCCCCTGCCCCAGTTCTGGTCTCTCTCTCACACACACACACACCGTGCTCCCCCTGGACGACGTGAATGGGCCCGGGCTTGAAAGGAGCTGGCACAGAGAGGCTTACCAGGTTCAGCAGCTTCCCTGTGGTGATGGCGATGGCCGACTCCAAGCCCCCCGTGGTTGAGAATGTCCAGCAGCTCCCACAAGGACCCTGGGTGGGTGGAGGGAGAGGAAATGCAAAGGCCCTCCTCGGAAACGCCGGGGGCCGGCAACGAGGCAGCTTGGAGGCTTTGCTCTGCTTTGTCCTTCGAAAGGTCCTTTGAGTGGCTTTTTAATTTCTTACTGACAAAGATTTGCGTCCCCATAAAGTTCCACTGTCCCAAGGTACAGACCAGAGGGCAGGAAGGCCAGTCCTTTCCAGAGTCCAAAAGAACCTCTGGTTTGCTTGAACAGCAGGCCCACGACACCCCCATGTAGGTCTGCCATATTTGGACTTGCTGGCCTTCGGTGTGGATCTGTCAAGAGCTACGAGCCGTGGGCTTCCTTTTCTCCAGGAGCGTTACCTGATTCTTGACTGGTGTTATGTAGTTGCCCTTCTTCCTCCAGTCCATAGCTGGCGGGTGCCACCCAGCAGTCCGCTTGAAGTTGCCCTGGGTGGCTGAGCAATTCTACAAGTGGAGAAGATTGGATTTATACCCCACCCTTCACTACCTGAAGGAGTCTCAGAGCAGCTTACCATCTCCTTTCCTCTCCCCTCCCCACAACAGACACCCTGAGAGGTAGGTGGGGCTGAGAGAGCCCTCTGGAGAACTGCTCTTGAGAGAACAGCTCTGAGAGAACTTGTGACTGACCTAAGGTCACACCAGCAGCTGCAAGTGGAGGAGTGGGGAATCAAACCCCGTTCTCCCAGATTAGAGTCCACGCTCCTAACCACTGCACCAAACTGGCTCTCAGGTGACGATGGAGCCTTTCAAAAAGCCGGCAGTGGCACAAGAGGAAGGCAACTATAAGGGCCACAAACCAGGGAAGGGCCCGGTCAGTCTGGCTTTAGGAGCTTGAGCTATGCTGGGGCAACAGAGGTTGCTACAGTACTGGGTTCAAATCTTGCCACCAGTGAGCTGCTGTCTCGAGGCCTGCAATCCAAGGATCCTAAATATTGCCCTGCCTTACAGGGTTGTACTCAAAGAGGGGTTTTTTTCCTTTTGTAGAAAATTTGATAACACCAGCCCCAAAGTAAAATTTTAACAGAACGCTAAAAAGCCAACAGCAACAGTAATCTCTTTAAAAGCTTTTTAGTTCAGCAAACTAACTACATTTTCTTCTATGGTCATTTTAAAATATTCTCTGTCCACCCCCACCCCATTTTGCATAAGCCACAGTTGGGCCTGTTGTTTGTTTTCTCAAGGAGGATAACGACCCACAAAGGCTGGCTCCCCGCCTCGGCCCCCATTCTGGGCAAGGAATGGCCCCTGTGCGCTTTCCCCACTGGGAGTCAAAGCCGTTTAGGGGCAACTTTTCCAACTAGAAAACTTTGGGGGAGGGAAGTGAGAGCCCCCACCCCCACCACACCTACACCCTTTCTCTCTCCAGGAGCAAAAGGGAGCCCCCTCCCCAAGTAGCTGCTTTTGGAGAAAAAAATAAACTCATTTCAAATGAGCACAGAAGGCCACAGATTGTCATTTGATCCTCTGCAGCAATAAAGAGAGCCCAGCAAATGAAAAACCAACCAATTAGAAAATCTACACAATAGCAAAGGGGGGGGGGCATCTTCTTCTTTTTTTCAAAAATGCCTCCCCAGCCAGTGGCTTGGATAAGTGAACCAACAGCCTTTTCCCTGGGGGCGGGGGAGGCCATTAGCCCCAGTCAGCCCCTTGTGGCCAGGGAACCATCGGCAGGCACAGGGGACTCCTTAGGATCCTGGGCAGAGCTTGGAAGGCAATGGGAAACCCCCCCCCCCCGCCGCCACTGCCCTCCAGGAGCTGAGCTTGGAGATAAACAGGCAGCCTGGGCCTTTTGCCAGAAGGCCGGCCTGGCCTGATCTCTGCTAGGAGCACGCCTCCAGCAGCAGGCTGCTGCGCTTTCGCTTTCACATCCTTTTTCAGGAGGGGGGGGGGCATCCGGGCGTGGAGGATCACCTGCCAAAGCAGGCTTTGCAAGGGCAAGCCTCAGTGTAAAATAACACCAGAAAGTCCCCTGGCACCTTGGTATCTACTTCCTTGAGGAACTGAGCCGTGACTGAAACAAATGTTAAGAAGATGAAGAGATTGGATTTATACCCTGCCCTTCACTACTCTAAGGCGTCTCAGAGCGGCTTACAATCTCCTTTCCCTTCCCCACCCCACAACAGACACCCTGTGAGGTCGGTGGGGCTGAGAGAGCACTTGTGAGGGCTTCCCGTGAGAGAGCAGCTCTGAGAGAACTTGTGACTAACCCAACGACTAACCCAACGACCACACACACACACACACATACAGGCCATCTCACCTGAGGCTCCTGCCAGAGATACTTCTTCCGGAACTCCTCGAAGGTCATGTCTGCAAACTGATTCAGACCCACTAAGGGAAGGAGAGGAAGGGAGGAGGAGAGTCAGAAGGGGCCCGGGGCCAGAGGGAAGGCCCAGGCCCTCGTTTTCCTGAAAAAAGGCAGGCCCAGTGGACTCCCTACTTTGGAAGGTGTGGTTGCCCGCGTTGTGCCTCTCCACCTTCTGCTTGTTGCGGAGGAAGGTCTGCAGGCGCTGCTGGTACTCCTCAGCCGGGCCATACTGCTTCTCATGCTGTGGAGAGAGGAAGAGGAGGGTGCAGGGACAGAAAGTGGGAGAAGCGGCTCTTTCCTGGCAGCTGTGCAGCTGTCGGGCTCAAACTCTTCCTTGGCAGACCTGCCTCCTCCTGGGATGTGGGCAGGGCTCATGCCAACTGGGAAGCACATGAAGACCAGCAGGGGCTGCAAGCAGCAGCCATTCCCTGGCACACGTGCCAGACCAGGCCCCGAATCCGGCAAGGGCAAGCGGTCGCCTGCCTGGACACTGAGCCAAAGGAGTGGGCAGCGGCAGCCGAAGCAGGGCCCGAGGGCTCCAGGCCCCTCTGAGCACCCGCCCTTCAGGGCCCTGAGCAGAGAAGGACCCAGGGCCGGCCAGCTGCCTGCGGCCCTTGGTGCTGCGTCTGGGGTTGCCCCTGCACCAAGCCGCAGCCAAGACCCGGCTCCTTCCAAGGGGGTCCCCCGGCGCGCATCTGAGCGCGCCCCGTCAGAAGATGCGGGGGGGGGGGGAGAGGCGCGGGCCGTACCTGACGCATCCAGGCCTTGAAGAGCGGCTCTGCTGTAGGCGGGGAGGGGGAGAGAAGCACAAGGTCAGGCCACGGCTGGACGCACCCCCCCGCCCCCTCTCAACACGCCCCCCCGGGGGGCTCCCCAGCCGGCGCCGCGTGGCCGCTGTTCCGAAGGCTGCGCCAGGCTACGAGGATCGGGAGCAGCGGCAGCACCGCCCGGGAGGGGAGGGGGGAGGGGGCGGGCGCGCGGTGAGGGAGGGGGGAGTTGCAGCCGACGGGGGTCGCGAGCTCCGGGCTAGCCCCGCCGCTCTCCCCTCCCCAGCGCCTGGGTGGGACGGGGGACGGACGGCGACTAGCTTACCAGGGTGTCCGCCGAGGCCCCTGCCCAGCGCCCAGGAGGAGGAGGAGGAGGCCGCCAGCAGCAGCACGAGCAGCAGCAGCGCCCCGGGCCCCATGCTCCTGCCTGTCTGGCGACCGTGGCGAGAGGAACTCGACGGCGGGGCGAAGGTCGCGGCTATGCCTGGCGGGCGGGCCGGCCGGTCGGCCGGGGAGGGGAGGGGGCGGCGCGTCATGGGGCCCGGGCGGAGCAAGAGGCGGTGGCCACCTGCCCGCCCTCGCCTCTCCCCGCCTCCTCGGCCAGCCTCCGCTCCCCCCCCCCCCTCGCCGGAGAGGCCGCCCTGGCCAGGCTGCTATTAGAGCCCCCGGCGCCCCCCCCCCCCCCGCTGGGCAGCGGCGGAACCAGCCCTCCGGTGGGACTAGCCTGGTTCGGCTCTCGGAAGACCAGCCCCCTCCCCAGGCAGGCCGGGGTCGCTTCGCAGAGGCAGGCAGCGGGCGGCGGGACCCCCTCGGGACGGCTTCTTGCCTTGCCCCCTCCCGCCTCGTGGCAAGGAAGCTTCCCCGTCCCCAGGGAGGAAGGCAGGAAGGAGGGCTCCCTGCCATCCAGCAGGGGCTCCGCAGGCAGCCGCCCCCCCCATTTCTGACTTCCCCACCCAGGTAGAACCGCGGCAGGCAGCCCCATCCGAAGACCCTGGAGTGGACCAGCCTGGGCCAGACTCTCCCACCCCACCCCCAAACTGGCCCAGGGGGGCACAGCCAGCCCTCACCCACCCATGGGCCATGGGGTCTCATGCCGGGGCTTCAGCCGCCTTCATCCTTGCTTTTATTCTTTTATATCTATGGGTGAGTGTTTTTAAGCTAGTTTTAATGGTTCAGATTGTTCACCACCTACATTGGGTGGGAAAGCAGCATTAAAATGTTTTAAATAAAGTAAAAAAACCAAAAAGCATTATTCCACTGGGTGGGCTGCCTGGTCTCTGCCTTTGGATGGCCCAGCCCTGGCTGCCCGACAGAAACTCTCCCAGGCCAACAAGACCTCCTTGAAGATAGATCCAGTTGGTCAGCCCTGTTGGTCTGAAGCAGTGGAACAAATTTAGAGTCCAGTGGCTCTTTGCTCTTAAAGGTGCCATTGGACTCTAAAAGTGATCTTCTGGGGACATTATTCTGGTTACAACCAAGGCCAGGCTGGGTAAATCAAGCCAGGCCAGCGGCTTATAGAGCGCTTCTCTCCCTGAGGTCAGAGGATACAGATGCCTCTGCTGAGTATTGCTTCACTTCTCTGGCTGCCTTTTAGCCTCTGTAATCTGGTTTGAGTCTCAGTGAGGAAGGTGAACTTTAAATAGAATAGAACAAACTTTGAGTCTAGGGGCACCTTCAAGACCAACACAGTTTTATTCAGTCCTCTGCTAAAACACTGCAAAACCTCTGGTACACCCATGATACTTTAATATCTATAGTAATTAGCCTATGTAGTTGAAACTTTGGCTCTGTTCTTCCTCCCAGGAAGCTTCAGGCCACTGCTATGTGCTGTGTGTGGCCTTCACTGGACACAAATGTAACTCACCTGGCTTTTGTCTGCTGGGGATGTTTATACTTTGCAGAAGTCAGAAATCACTATCCAATTCTCATTAGATAAGAGTATCAGAAACTAGCTTCCTTGATTCTGTGAGTCACCCTGGCTTAACACAGCCTTCCTTGGCTTCCCTGACCCCAGAGATAGAAAGAAAGGGGCTGACTTTTCCAGCCAGAGCGGAATATCGGACTAGGCTGGGGCTGCCCCGATCCATTCCAGAGACGTACTATGTGGTCTTAGGCCACCATGCCTCAGGCATCTCTAACACAGACCTCACAGTTTTCACTGTTAAGAAACCTTTCATATTTTGGAAGGTCTACCAGGAATTTCTAATACTTAGGCCACACCACACGTGAAAAATGTCCACCTCTCCCCAGAAACAGTGCATCCAGGATGGTACACGGTTGCAAAAGCCATCGTTCACCCTGAGATAAAATAGATTTATTAGCAAGAGGTAATCAGGAAACATATATTTTTACAAAAATGGAAATTTTCCTTTTCGCAAACAAGCTGTAAGTTGAAATATTTTAGGTCCTGAAATAGAATTCTCATACCACTGGGTATTGCTTACAGCAAAAGGTTTTCTGGTCTGAGTTACCCATGGCACATGCCTGCCTCTTCAGAGTTCTCCTGGGTCTATATACTGTACAGTGTAAAAAATACATGATAATATTCACAGAATAAGCACTACATTACTATATTCCTGCTAACGAGGGGTTAGCCAGGATTACAGTATATGTAATAAAAACATTTCAATCCCCTCCCCCCCTCTAACTCTACATTATATTACTAAGAAGTGTCACGAGGTTACAGACAGAGCATGTTGACAGAAGCTGCCCAGGGACATGATGCAGTGGAAATATCCAAAGAGACAGGTCACCCCCACCCTCAGGGCCTGCTCCAGGCATTGCAGTGCCTGAGGAAGGGGTCCAAATGCCCCCCCCCCGCTCCCCCCCACTGACGGCAGGCAGATTGCCAAATACCTGTCACAGGTCGGGTATCTAGCTTCTCTCTGTTCTGGACCCCCAACCTCCTTCCTGGCCTCACCTCAAGGGAGGGACATCAGCCCACAACAGACCCTGGAGCCCAAGGGCATTCTTCAAGCCCGCCATGGGCTACCTGTCCTTCTGGTGGCAGCAGCCAGCAATATGGAAAGGGTCTCCTCCAGCCTCCCTGAAGCCGGCCCTCCTGGGCTCCCTGCTGAGCGAGCAGCATTGCTGTCCCCTCCCAAATTTGCTATGTTTTGGGGGGGGTTTAATGAGTAGTGTCGGACTCACGCAGCAGCAGTTCAAGATTTCTTGACTTGGAATGGGTGTGTTCGTCGTACTTTTAACAAAATGTCCGTATCGCAAAGCCCAAGAAAAGCCACAATTCCTCCGTCAGAAGAAGGAGCATGATGCACGATGTGCCGGGTGCACTAGGGGGGGTTTCCTCTGCCACCCTCCCTTAATCCCTCCCGCTCCCCCCCCCCACAAAGAATCAATGACAAAGAGAACATTGCTTAATATAAACCAGGACGGCAATCGACAAAGTGGCCTATGCCGGACTCCTTGGGGAAACGCAAGGATCGCTAGTCGAGTTCCAAGAACAGGAAGGGGAGTGGGGGCCCAGAGGGGCTTTATTTTCTTTATTCTTTTCCCTTTCCAGCTCAGAGAAGCACATAGGAGGAAGCCAGTCAAGGGGTGTTCGAAAGAAACAAAGAGTGGCTATGTACAACGGTGATCTTGGGGTGCACGCAGGAAGGTCTATAGGCCACTGCACCCAGGTCAGGTGGGCAGTTTGGGCTCTATCTGGAGAGATGCCTCGTACAGAGCCTCCTCATCCATCACAAAGGACTGGTCTAGGAGGTACTGGGTGACCTGGAAGAAAAACAACAGAAATGCAGAGACATCACCAGCGATGCCTCCCCCACCCCCAGAGCTAAGAGTCCACAGGCAGTGAGTGAGCACAGACACATGGTGGAGGAAGTGCCATCAGGTCACAGATGACATATGGGGACCTCGCAGCATTTTCAAGGCAAGAGACACATTACAGAGGTGGTTTGGTGTTGGCTAGTGACCCTTGACTTCCTTGGTAGTCTCCTGTCCAAGGAGTACCCAGTGCTTGACCTTATTTAGCAACCAAGATCTGACAAGATCAGTTTGCCTGGACCATCCAATTCAGAGATGAACAGAAGGGGTTTGCCATTGCCTGCCTCTTCGTAGCAACCTGGGACTTCCTTGTTGGTCTCCCATTCATGTACTGCTTAGCTTCCAAGAGCTGATGGGATCAGACTAGATCCAGGCCAGGGCAGAGATGAACAGAAAGGCTTGACTTTAGTTAGCTTCCAGGATCTGATGAGATGGGGTTCAACTGGACCATCCACTTCAGGACAGAGGGGAACAGAAATGGTTTGCTATTGCCTGCCTCTGCATTCACACCCTCGGTGGTCTCCCATCCAAATAGTAACCAGGGCTGACCTTGCTTAGCTTCTGAGATCTGACGAGATCAGGCTAGCTTGACAATGACTGAGGGGTGACATGATTGAGGTTTACAAGATTATGCATGGGATAGAACAGGCAGAGAAAGAGGTACCTTTCTCACAATACAAGAACTCGGGGGCACTCCATGACACCAGCATCAACTGCGGGGGGCTCGGGGGTGCGGGCCACCCCAGAAATTTCCAGGGGGGACTGAGTCTTCCTGGGAAATGGAGCGCCCGCTCCCCCGGCCACCGCGCCTCGCTGCCGCTCCCCCGCACCACCACCAGAGCCGCCACCAGAGTCACTCTCCCCACCCATTCCCCCCCGCTTGGTCCGGGAGAGCGGTGGCCCAGTGTGGGGGCGGGGGCAGCCCGGCACAGCCGCCCGATGGCCTGGTGGCAGGGGCAGCCCAGCCCGGTGCAGAGGCAGCCCAGCGCAGCCCAGCACAGCAGCAGGGGCAGCCTGGCGCGTGCGCGCTTCGCACGTGCACACATATGCCCCCGCCCTCCCCGGCACTTTCAAAACTCTACGCCCCTGCTCCATGAAATTGCTGAGCAGGCAAGTTAGAACAGATAAAAGGAAGTCCTTCTTCACCCAAAGAGTGATTAACACATGGAATTCACTGCCACAGGAGGTGGTGGCGGCTATAAGCATGGACGGCTTCAAGAAGGAATTGGATAAACATATGGAGCAGAGGTCCATCAGTGGCTATGAGCCACAAGGAATAGATAGGAACTCTTGGTCTGGGGCAAGTGATGCTCTGTATTCTTGGTGCTTGGGGTGGGGAGGGACAACAGTGGGAGGGCTTCTGGTGTCCTGGCCCCACTGCTGGACCTCCTGAGGGCACCTGGTATATTTGGCCACTGGCCTGATCCAACACTGGCTTCTCTTATGTTCTTATGGTCCAGCGAGGTCACGGTGGAAGACTGTTTACACTCCCTCCATTCGGGGGGGTGGGGGGCTGCATCGTTCAACCTATCTTAGCAACCAGCATCTCCTCTGTCTCACTTGGAAACCTCCAGTTTCTTCTTCAGCTGCCTGAGCACCAGATTCAGGCACCGGCTCAGCAGAGAGCTGGCTACTCCTGGTTACGGAGTCAGTGGAGCATACTCAGGACACCCCATCCTCCAGCCACCTCTAGCCTTTTTCAGGGGCCTCACATAACATTGAACAACATCAGGGAAAGAACAGAACCTTGCAACATGCCGTACCGCAGCTGGGATTCTGCAAATCCTCCAACTGCCCTTGGCATGCATCCCATTAAAAAGGACACCTTGAAACCCCAGCTGCAAACTGACACGGCTCTTTCCACTGCCAACAATAACCCTTTTTTTACACAAATCTTTTCAGAGGGGTTGTCAGGTGTTGCAGGGGGGGGGGTCTCATAGAAGAGGGAGGCATTTTCCTGGATGCGAAAAGTCTGCAAGGAGACCTACCTTGGGCTGATGCTCTATCTTGTAGGCAGTTTGCTGAAACTGTCTGATCTCTCGAATGATGTGGGAAATCTGTTCAGAGATAAAAACAAATAAGCCTTCCTGGGGATGAAGAGGCTGTTGACCCTAACCCTTCCGCAGGACTCTGGAGAGGCAGCAAAAAAAATCCTCCTAAACAAGATAAGCCAAAGGAATACCCTGCACCCTGCGGGGGGGGGGGGGGGTGCTGGGAAACTGGGCTTTTTAGAGACCGGCATCTACACAGCTCTCTGAGGCAACAAACCCAGGAGGTGCCGGGAAGCTCACCATCCTCATTTTGGAGAAGTTCACCAGGCCGTCTTCAGTGTAATTAGGTGTGCCTTCCTCAATGAACGCCAAGTCCGTTAGATACATGCCAAGATACGGGACACAGGGTGGATCACAACTAAGGAGGCGCAAAAGAAGTGGCAGTTAGAAGAAATTCCACCCGCCTCAGGCAGCGCACCTGGTACAAAATACAGCTCCAAGCAATGTGGTAACATAACTGTCCACCCTCCCCACCCCCCACTTTCTGGGATTGCCCCCGCCAGGCCGAAGTGAAGCCAACAGAGCACAGAACAACCCAGGAGAGCAGGCAAGATGGGCACTGGAGAACTGACAGCCTTGGGCACCCCCTCCTTTGGGTTTCTAACTGGTGTTTAACATGGAAACAGAGAGCTAGAAGGGACCTGGGTCAGCCAGGACTCAGCAACAGGCAGGACTCCACCAATCCAGAGCCGTGGGTCCCAACCATTCTCACATGGTGACCCACAAGTACAAATTCACCTGGTATGGTGCCCCATCCAAGACCAGAGTGAGGGCTTGTCCAGCACTGCATTTTCTACAGTAGCCAACCAGATGTTGTTGAGAAACCTACAAACACCTCACAAACTGGGTGCAGCTGACCCCAAGCAAGTGGCATTCCACTGTCTCCTCCTTCCAGCAAGAAGAAGAGGAGGAGGAGGAGATTGGATTTATACCCCGCCCTTCACTACCCGAAGGAGTCTCAGAGCGGCTTACAATCTCCTTTCCCTTCCCCTCCCCACAACAGACACCCTGCCAGGTAGGTGGGGCTGAGAGAGCTCTGACAGAAATGGCTCTTTTTCAAGAACAGCTGTGCCAGAATTACGGCTCGCCCAAGGTCATCCAGCAGGAGCAAGTGGAGGAGTGGGGAATCAAACCTGGTTCTCCCCGATTACAGTCCATGCTCCTAACCGCTACACCAAACTGGCTCTCTACTACCATCAAGTTACAAGTTGCTGGATAGATCCCCCCCCCCCGCATTGTCACAAAGGGAGGTGGGACGCGAAAATGTGAGATGTTGACAAGGAGAGAAAGAGAAGGCTGCTAAGGGCAGGAGCAGCCGTCAGGGAGGGCTGGACCACAACCCACTTCCAGAGGCTTTGTGGCCCATTTTGGGGCCACAGATAGGGAAATGCTGGTCTAGGTACATATTTCAGAAAGAAAAGTCCTAGGAAATGCATCAAGTGGCACTGGGGATGACTCAACCCCCCTGGACTCATCTAGCACCTTTCAGGTGTGCTGATTCTGAAAATGTTGGTTCCCACACTGGCACTGGAATTTGTGACCTCCTGACCTGACTTTTTTCTTTCATCTTCAGATATATCAGGCACTTTCTGCCTACACTCAAAAGCATATTGTAAATTTAACTAGGACAATTGGGCTGCCAATTCATGCCTGAGAAATTCCAGGAAATTTGAGGGTGGTGCCTGGGTGTCGTGGGTCAGCCAGGACTCAGCAACAGTGAGGACTCCTCAGGAGAAGAAGAGCCTGAGGGAATCAGCTCTGAGCCAGCAGCAATCGGCAAGCAAGAAGATGAGCAGCAGGGTTGTCAGAGTTCACAGCGGATAGTTGATGCAGAGCCACCAGCACCTTCCAGCCTTGTTCCAACAGAGGAAACCCAGGTGGTTGTTACGAGCCCTCCAGTTTCACCCACACCCTTTGAGCACCAGAGATGAAGGTTTAGAATGGAGCTCCAGAAGAGAGACGAAGCACATGTCTCCTGGCCTGATGCCACCTGCTTGCTGATGATGAGTAGTTGCAGGGTTACTCCCAAGCAGTAGGCTGCAAATAAGACCTTCCAGCAGGGGCCTATAAAAGCCAGTCAAGGGAGACTGCTCAATGTGGAAGCAACAAGTTACTAACCTCTTGACTCAGTAACCACAGCTTTGAACTCTGTTCCTGCAATCCTTGGACTGGCTCTTGATTCTGACTCTGAAATCTTCCTCCCTGCACTCGTGAATGATTTTGGACTGTTGGACCTTGCTTCCTGTATAATGCTCTGACCTGGACTCTGCTCTCTCGGTAACTGACCTTTGGACTGAACTTTGACTCTGACGTTGGGATTCGGCTTGGACTGACCCTTGATTCTGACACTGAGGAAGGGAGAATTTGGGGAGGCATTTCACCTAGTTTCTATGACATACCATAGAGATTGCTTTCTGAAGTTGTCATTTTCTCCAGAGAAACTGATCTCTGTAGTCTGGAGGTCAGTTGTAATTCTGGGAGAAGTCCAGGCCCCACCTGGAAGTTGGCAACCCTAACAACAGAATAGGTCCCCTAAAACCAGGATGCAACTTTTATACAACTGACAGTATCAAGTAGAGCAAGAAACTGCATGCTTTCCTTTGGCAAGTATTCATGGAGGCAGGCATTTTGACTCATGCTCATCTTCTGAAGAGCAGCATGTCCTTTGAATGACATATTGGCACACACCTTAACGCAGGTTTGGTGCATCTCAGATATACATTGCATTTGAATTGAACATGAGATTATTCCCAAGTCTGCAGCTGGAATGGGACTCCAAAACCAGAACGGGCTGCAGACATGATTTGCCTTGCTTCCGATCCACGTCTGCTGGCATTGATTATTCTGGACTGGCATGACCAGCATTTCTCCAGATCATCATGGCTTGACTGCACACACCCCTTAGGAGGAAACAAAAAGCGTCTCAGCTCCAGAGGCTGCAGCTAGTGCAGAATGCTGCGGCTCAGCTGTTGATGGGCCTCTCAGTCCGAGACCACATCCAGCCGGTGCTGAGGTCGCTGCACTGGCTGCCTATAGCGTACCAGATCCGGTTCAAGGTGCTGGTATTAACCTTAAAAGCCCTATATAGTCAGCGGCCAGCCTACCTAAGGGACCACCTTTCTCCATATATACCCCAGAGAGCACTGCGGTCAAGCACCCAACATTGCCTGACCCTCCCTGGCCCTAGGGAGACCAGGTTGGCATCTACCTGGACCCGGGCCTTCTCAGTGGTGGCTCTGTCCTGGTGGAATGAGCTCCCAGAGAACATCAGGGCCCTGTGGGACCTTTTACAGTTCCGCAGGGCCTGCAAAGTGGAGCTCTTCCGCCAGGCTTACACGCAGGAGCTGCCACTGGGGGGAAAGGGGCCACTGGTGCCGCCGGTCGGATGATCTTGGCTGGGAAATCAATCATGGAAATGCCACCTGCCTAGGGACACAGGGACTGCTCCTGTTGTGCAGTCTCTGCATCACCGCTATCTGTTGGATTCTTGTATCTGTATGTTTTTATGACTTGGGTTTTATGTAGACAAAGTTTAACAAATTTTAACTGTTTTGTGATTGTTGATTTTATCGATTGTTAGCCGTCTAGAGCTGGCCTTGCTGGCTAGGCGGGGTATAAATCCAAATAAATAAATAAATAAATTCTTTCTAGCAATGATGCTGGTTTTCCCACTTTGGAAAACAACTGATGTTGTTCAGTGCCAATGAAGTCTGTTTCCTTCGCCTTGCATGTTCTGCATAGACTTTGCAGCTGATGTGATCTGCAAGCTCTCCTTCTCCCAAACTATCAAGCAGATGATAGTTCCCAAAGAGACAGAGTTTGGTGTCATTAGAGATGTAGGATGTGGTACCACATTTAGTCCATGCAGGAAAGGGCAGCCATGCTGTTGTCAGATCTTTGGGTAGCTTGTTGAATAGTTCGTTTCACGCTCCACATCTTCTCAGTGACATCCCCAACGTTATCCAGAGCCATCTACAACCTGAAAGCCATGAAAATGGGGCACCAGCAATAGAAGAACTTCAGTGTTTCTGGATGCCACTACAGCCGCTTTGAATTGGTTCTCTGTACCAGTCAACTCCAACCAGGCATCTGCCTCATGCCTTTACCTGAGAGGAGTTACCTCAGTTGTGCTTTCTGATGACTTAACTTCTACTGCATCTGAAAATCCACCAGTAACAATGGTTTCCTGATGGCTAGATGGGAAAGTAGATCCTGAGAAAAAAACTTGAAAGACCAGACAACGTTCAAAGCCGTGAAAACTGGCCAGTGTTTTTGCAAGGGAATATCCACAGCCTTCCGTCCACTCATCTCATTGGCTGTGCAGACCTGGTTCGTCCTACTCTGGTAAAAAAAAAAAACTGTTCTCCTTGCAGACCAATCCCTCTGCCCTTTGACATCTTGACCTGGTTTGCAGTACTCATCTGACAAATGTGTCCCCATAAGTCACTGCACTGGGAAAACTCAGCAAAGACAACTGTTTGTGCTTGGCCTACTAAGTAAATAAAGTGCTGTCAAGTCATGACCCCATCGGGTTTCCAAGGGGAGAGTCAAACAGAGGTGCTTGGCCATTGCCTGTTGTCTTGGAGGTCCATCTCTGCAGGGCAGATCATTCCATGTGGCCCATATTCCCTGTTTGAAGTGTGCCGTTAGTTCCACCGGTGGACACAGGTAAGGAGCACATGCTCATGCTCTGGAATGGTCAACTGGACAGCCCACGTGGCGATAAGACACAGCTGGACATTTCCCTTTGATTGCAGTCAGGTTGTCTTGTCTTTCGCTCACCTGTTCTTCCCTGCAGCATCAAGCTTTGTGGATGTGAATGCTTAGTTCTTGTGGTTAACTCTGCAGTTCACATTCTCCTCTGAGTTTGTCGCCACGTATTCCGGCCACAGCTTCTTTGGCTGCGTGTCAGTGAACTGCCATAGACTGGGGTGACTGCACCAATATTACAATGCTACATCCCGCTAAGCCATTCTGTTTAACTTCCATTGTTTTGGGTCTGAATGTTTTACTCCATACTTATAGGTCCCGGCCAGGAGATAGCATCGGGGACCTGACCCCCACCACTGGCTTCACCTCGCTCGCTTTGCTTTGCGCGTGCTCATTACTCATTCGCTTTTATCTCTAGCCTCCTCAGCTAACGACCTTGAAAGGAAGTGCCTCCTGTTCTGTGTTACAAGAACCACAGGTGTTATGTATTCTATTTTCTTAATTTCTCTGGGAACTATCGTCCCAAAATGTTCAACAGTACTTCTCCCTGAGAACTCATTTTGCCGCGCTTTCCTTGGGAACACTGGGCCAGTATAATTGGGTGCCAAGAATTCTCTGTATTGATTGGTAGAGGGTTGTTGGGCCATATTTCATATCCAGTATAATTATGATTGTAATTCAAAGCTTAAGCATTACTAACAGAAGAAGTGTCTGACCAACATGATCTTTTCTACAAATAAAGGACTATCTGTTTAAGGAGACCTGTTGTGGACTATATCTATTGGGACAGTCTCCTGATAGTCCACCTTAAGCCACCCACAGCTCTGTTCCACCAGTCCTATTCGTGCGCTTTCCAACCATTCCAATAAAGATCATCCACGTGAGAAACCATGTTCTCCTGGTACACTTGGACAGCCCATTTCAGCACCATCGTTTAGAACAGAGCCAGGGGAGTTAGCCATGTTAGTCTGTTGCTGCAAAATAGTAAAAAGCCCAGGAGCACCTTTCAGACTAAAGAGAGCTGTGTTTCTCGAAAGCTTATGCTACAATAAAGTTGGTTAGTCTTAAAGGTGCTGCTGGGCTTTTTACTATCATCTGTCCGTGGTCCGAAGATGCAGCCATGCATCCATTCACCCCTGTGGCACCCAGCGTATCCAGCTCAGGAGCCAGGCGGAGGACAGCCAAGGGCCCTAGGCCCTTGGGTGTGAAAGGCTGAGGGCACGTCGTCCACCCCAGCTTCTTGACCAGCTGCTGACCATGGACAACAAACGCTCAGTTTCTCATGTGTGCCTGACACACACTGTGATCATCACTGTTGCAAAGTCTGATCCAGGGGTGCTCCAAATCCTGATTAGTCCTGGCTGGACAAATATTGGCAGGACACTCCTTCCTCCACGGCTGCACGCTAGAGAGTACTAAGAGAGCACCACACATATCTTGTGTTCGTTCTCATTGCCATCTGTACCCCACAGAGTGTGTTTTTTGCATTTTGTGTCTATCTGTTGAATATTGTCTAAATGGATCTTGGGTGGGACAATGGCACCAGTCTCTGTATCCACAGAACCGAGGGGGCCTTCTTGCTAGAGCTGTGGGCCACTTGCAACACTTGTTGTTGCTCAGACAGTGGCCTGCCGTGTGAAATGAACTGAAACACCTGACCTTTCACAGCTGCCAGGTGCAACTTGCCACACTGTCACACCACAGGCAAGAAGAACATGTCTTCAGACTCCTGCTTTGCCTTGGTGGTACAGACCAGGCAAACCTTCACTGGCTATTAAGTGAATCCCTCCAGTCGAACAAGCACCGGTTTTGCAATCAACATGTGCAAGATCTGATCGGATGCATTCTCAGTCATAAGTGAACTGAAGTGCTCCCTGGGATGTTCCCCACGGAAGGGGGCACTGAACCTCCACTGAACTGGCTCTGTGTCTTTTCTCCGTGCCTGAGAAACTCCACCCTGCAAGCTTGGAGAAAGTGCCATTGTTTCTCATCAGACCTCTGCAAACGCTGGATTTTGTTTTCATCCACGGGCTGCACACAACAGGGTTGGTGCCCCACGAATCACTGAGAACCAGTGGGCTTTAGAAATGCTTTCAAGACAACCGATTCCCTCAGTAGAACAAATGTAGAGTCCAGTGGCACCTTTAAGACTGACAAAGGTTTATTCGGCTGCACACGAAAGCCCATCCCTGGAATAAACATTTGTTGGTCTTAAAATCTGGATGCCACAAGAATGCTGCCATTGCTCACTACTACCCATGTTTACCAGCACCTGTGATTTTGTATGCTGTGGTTTTACTCAAATGTTGTGTTTTTAATAGATCTCATTGTTTTAATATATATATTTTTATATACCCTCTCAGCCACCCTGAGCCTGCCTTGGGGGGAGGGCGGGATAGAAACTAAATAAATAAAATAAAATAATAATAAAGGTGCCACTGGACTCTAAATGTGTTCTACTGCTTCACTCCAGCACGGCTGACCATCTGGATCGGATTCCCTCTGTGTCTGTGAGATCTCTTATTCTTTTTTCCTCCTTATCGCTGGACTCCATTCACCAGCTCCTCCCCAGATATCAGCTGCCTGACATTCTTGGCAAAATACAGAGAGATGATAACTGAGCAAAAGGCTGCTTTACAGATACACTCTGTTGTCTAGAATATATAAATATCCAGTGTGACAAAAAGTTGCCTCTGTACACATACAAGGGTATTCAGATATTAGGTCGATGTGGTCAACTATCCCCCAGACTGTCCTGGAACTGTCCGATAGACCATAAATTATGAAAAGATAGGCATCCCTTTGAAATGTGAAGTCAAATATTATGTACGCTCATATTTAGGCAAGCAATAGTAACAGTCCTAAACAACAGTAAAGAGCAAGAGTCCAGGAGCACCTTAGAGACTAACAAAATATGTGACAGGGGAGGAGGTTTGGTGAGTCACTGCTCACTTCTTCAGATACCTGATGAAGTGGGCAGTGTATCCTGAAAGCTCCTTCCCTGCCACATATTTTGATAGTCATGAAGGTGCTCCTGGACTCTTGCTCTTTTCTACTGCTACAGACAGACCAATACAGCAGCTCCCCATCTTGATCTTAGTCCTAAACAAGTCTTCTCAGAAATAAACCCCACTGAGTTCAACAGGACTTGCTCCCAGAGTATGCATAGAATTGTGGGCCCAAACAGCCATGAATTTAACAAGTTGGAACCAAATTCTTGCATTACCAAGACGTTCTTATGGCCATACCCATAAGATGCTCTCCAGACTACAGAGAACCCCATGATGACTTCCAAAGGCAGGCTCTACGGCCTTACACCCCTCCTGAGCCCCCCCTCCCCAAAGGTCCCAAGGACTGGCAACCCTATGTGGATATAATATATAGAGAAAAGGACAAAAGGGACAAAATTCCAGTTTTATTCTTAAGCCCCAAACCTCCAAATTAGCATGTTAACCAACATTTGGGATCCAGCACAGCCCAAGTGTGCTTAAAATGCTGGTTTCTGACTCTGATCCTCGGAATCCCCTCGCAAGTTCCCTTTTCTGAGACAGAGGACGACCACAGGCGACTTACTTTTTAAGGGCTTCCCTCAGATTCTTAAACCGACCCTCTGAAGACACCAGTCGCTGCAGCTTGTCGATCAAAGCTTTTGTCTGGAAAAATAAATGGGAAAGATTATTTCACCAATGAGGATGCTCCCAGCAGCGACTCTAAGAACCAGCAGCTTCAGAATGCTGTTCAGGAGCAGTGTTCCCTCTAAGCTGAGTTAGTGTGAGCTAGCTCTCAGTCTTTTAGCCTCCATCTCACACATTTATGTCTTCACTCAGGAAAGATGGCTCCAGAGCAAAGTGATTGATGCAGCAGCCAAATGTTCGCTCACCACTCTCATGCCAGGAGCTCAAAAAGTAGAGTTTTTGCTCACGAGACTCTCCACAGCTGAGAGGGAGCACTGCTCAGGAGATACAGGTGGGAAACCTGTCCTTTTGACATCTAGTGGTTAATCTGGCCAATGCAGCTGACTTGCAGAAGCTACCAAATTTAAAGCTTATTTTGGAATCACTTGCCCCCAAAACAATCATCTGTGATTGGTCATGCCAGTCAAAACTTTCAGCTCTTGAGGAGACTGACCCAACTTGCCTTGAAGCATTCAACCAAAACTCCAACTCTAAAAACACGTTGATGGGGTCTGAACTGGCGGAGACTGACCAAGGCTGCGGCCACACGGCCCTTAAATGCGGGAGGAAGGGCTATTTCCTCCAGCATTTAAAGGGGCCGACCACACGGCCCGCCCCAAGTCCCGAGCTGAAGCGGGCTCAAATGCGGGTTCCTCCCGCATCTTCCGACCCCGGGAAAATCAAGTGTTTTTCCGGGTGTTGTGGGAGGAACCCACATTTGAGGTATCTGGACAGCCCTCTCTTGCAAGCATTGCGAGAGCAGGGCTGTCCAGATAGTCCCGCTGGCCATTTCCCCCCCCCCCTTTTACACTTGGGCGCTTGGCCACTCAAGCGCCCAAGTGTAAAAGGGGGGGGGGAACCACACTCACCAGGCGGCTGGCGGGTCCTTGGCCGCCACCGCTGCTTCTGCCGCTGCTGCGGCCACCTCTTCCGCAGCCGCCGCAGCCATTCCTGCCACTGCCATTCCCGCCGCCGCTTCCGCCGCCGCCGCCTCTTCAGCGGCCGCCTCTTCAGTGGCCGCCGTTGCCGTTCCTGCCGCGGCCGCTGATGCTACCGCAGGGGTTGGGATGTGTAGACATCCCAACCCGCGGTAGAAAAATGCAGGCCCTTTAAATCCGGGAGCCCTCCCGGATTTAAAGGGGCCGTGTGACTGCAGCCCGAGAGAGATCTTGGAGTTGTAGTAAATAACTCACTGAAAATGCTGAGACAGTGTGCGACTGCAGTAAAAAAGGCCAACACTATGTTGAGGATTCTTAGGAAGGGAACTGAAAACAAATCAGTCAGTATCATAATGCCCCTGTATAAGAAGAAGAAGAAGAAGAAGAGATTGGATTTATATCCCGCCCTTCACTCACTTGGAGTCTCAGAGCGGCTCACAAACTCCTTTCCCTCCCCACAACAGACACAACAGTGGGAGGGCTTCTAGTGTCCCGGCCCCACTGCTGGACCTCCTGAGGGCACCTGGTATTTGTGGCCACAGTGTGACACAGAGTGTTGGACTGGATGAGCCATTGGTGTGATCCAACATTATGTTCTCTTATGTTCTTAACAGTGACATTCAGAAACAGACAGGTTGGAGGTGGGAACTGGTGGCTCTGGGCCCTGGACCAGCTGGACCAGCTCAGAGGACTGAGCTCAGCAGAGTATTTATTTCAGACTTCTGCACATCCGGCTTCCTCACCATGATGCTTCTGTCGAGCTCATTTCCTTCCCAGAGTTGTCTTGTTTGCAAGGGGAATTTAAAAGGCTTCACCACAAAGCACTTCATGGAGGATGTAATAAATATGATCTATTTTTTAGAAAACTTTTATACCTTGCCATCCCACAATGCCCCCCTAAGCCTGAGCTTTGGCTTGTCCCACACGGCCACTTTCAGATTTCACCATAAACATTCCAATCAGTAGTTTTTTCAGCATAAACTAACTTTACCATTTTGTTTTTGGAAAAACAAAGAACGGAAAGTAAACTTCATCATCTTTGGAACAAGGGTGGCAGGATGAATTCATTCCTTTTGTTGTTGTTTTCTCCTTAACCAACGAAGGTTCTGTTGGACTTCGGATAGCCCAAATCGTCCTTCAGGCTGCCAATCCCCCTGGTCTGGCTTCCAAGTTCCTATCCCTCTCAGCAAATACCGTGGGGAGGGGATCAAGCAGGACAATGACCCGCACAAAGCCGCCCTCAGCCTCGTGACCACACTGAGGGCCAACTGTCAGTTAGCACTGCCATAGGTATGGGTGACTGTCTTGCCGTGATCAATAAGGTTGCTGAATGTATTACTTGTATTAATGCTTGCTGTTTTACCATCGGGTTTGATGATCTATTAACATTGCTTTGTGTTCCAAGGTTTCTTTCGACCCCTTTAGGTCCCGCTCGGGAGATAGCATCGGTGACCCGACTCCCACCTTTGGAATGTGCGCTTTGTTTGCCTGCTTCGCTGTGCGCATGCTCATTACTCATTTGCTTTTCCTCCCCTCTTATCTCTAGCTGGCTATTCCTTGGCTAACGACCTTGAACAGAAAAGCCTCCTGTTACGTGTTACAAGAATCACAGGTGTTATATGTTTCTTTGCTTAGTTTTCTCTGGGAACATCTTCTTCAAAAACTTTCAATTGTGTTTCTCCCTGAGAACCTATTTTGCCGCGCTTTCCTTGGGAACAGTGGGCCAGTATATTTGGGCGCCAATAATTCTCACTATTGATTGGTAGATGGTAGACAGGCCATATTTCATATCAAATATAATTGTAATTGCATTTCTAAGCTTGGGCATTACTAACAGGAAAAGTGTTTGACCAACATGATCTTTTCTACAAATAAGGGACTTTCTACTTAAGGAGACCTGTTGTGGACTGTATCTACTGGCCCATTCTCACAGACTCTTAGTAATCCTCATTGGGGCCAGTTCATTGTACCCGCTGTGGATGACGATGGCGCTGAGATCCCTATGACTGAACCGGAAGTGCCGGTCACCAACGAAGAGGTGCCAGTGCGCCCTGCCAGCACTAGCAGGGTGACTGTTCGTTCCAGATGGAGTGGAGGGGCCCAATCCTGGGCTCAATTTGGACCCCATACTACCGAAACCTGGTCCCTGCGATGGGAAGGCAGGATCCAGCAGTCGGCGGCCTGAGGGGCAGACTGGAGAGCTGCGGATGACTCCCAGGTAGCCGAGATGTGGGCACAAATGGATTGGAGGTTCGATATGATCCAGAGACGACTGCAGCGAGAGATGATGGTGATGATGACCGGCCTCCCGAATGTGGTGGCACAGGCAGTTCAAGCGCAACTAGTGGGGGCTGGAGTTGGAGCCGCCGCACCCCCGGCAGTGGTACCACCACTTGTGCAACCACCAGCCCAGCCTCCTGCACCCCCAGGACCACCAGCTGCACCAGTTCCGGGTCCTGCACAGCCAGTGGATCGGCGGCCAGTGCCACACAAACTGATGGGGGCCACTTTTGACAGGAATCCCGCGAAGCTACAATTCTTCATTATCGAGGTGGGCCGGTGTATGCAGAATTGGGGCCACCTGTTCCAGGATGAGGGGGACCGCGTGGGCTACATTGGTTCCAAACTACGAGATGACGCTGCCGATTGGTATGTGAGCCTCCACAACCCCCCTGGTCCTGAGTTGGATAATGTGGAAGAGTTCATGTGGGCCCTACGCTGCCAATACGAAGACCCGATGAGTGAGGAGAAAGCCCGTAACCAGGTGCACAATCTCTCGCAAGGGAGATTGTCAGTCTGTGAGTATACTGCTGTGTTTAAACGTTTGGAAGTCAATATCAGGGGTTGGCCAGAAGGTCTTTGTAGAACAATACCGCAGGGGCTTAAGTGGGGAACTCTATGAGACTATTTTAAGAAACGTCAATCCAACCACCCTAAATGGGTGGATATGAGCTGCGGAGGAAGTCGAGGCGCTATTTACTTTGATCCGCATGAGACACTCGGCTAGCACCCCCAAGAGCCCTGCCCCATCGGCCACCCCTTTCAAGCCGAAGACCAAACCGGGTGTGAGAGACCTCAGAGAGTTTTGTATGAAGAAGGGATTATGCACCAGATGTGGGGAGTTAGGCCACTTTGCCTCGGCATGCCCAGCTGCTTCTCCCAAGGGCGGAGCGCCTTCCTCCCCACCAGCACATCCCAAGCCAAAGAAAGCTTCTACTCCAAAGCCACTGGCGCTCCAAATCGTGGAAGCCAGTTTCCCAGAGAGATCGGAGGATGGGAATGTGGACCACCCACAGGGAAACAATCAGGACCTGCTCTGAATGGCGCAACACAGCAGGTCCCTCAAACCGCAGCACCTCAAATGGTGAGCTCTCTGGGGCCCCTTCTCTATATACTAATGGCTGTTGTGAATCCACATCTGGGCATGCAGATGCAGGTACGAGCCCTGATTGACTTGGGCTGTGCCAGAGACTTGATTAGTCTGATAGTGGTGGATGGGTTGGGGTTGGGGGTGCGTACTTTGGAGGAGCCTTTATGCTTTACCCAGATGGATGGCTCCGAAATGAAGGAACCCTGTGCTTTCGAGACTGAACCTATAATAATTGGCACAAGGGAACATTGGGAACTACGCGCTTTTATTATCACCCCCCATGCGCAATTCCCCATGGTGTTGGGCAGCCCATGGTTGCAAATGCATGACCCCTATGTATGTTGGAGTGAGGGATGGATTACCTGGGTTTCTCCCTCTTGCAAAGAACATCTTTGGAACGTGGAGTGGGGCAATCGGCCTGGCTCCAAGAGCGCTTGTTTAGAGAGGAACTTTTATCCATTCCAGCCGCTTACAGGGATTTAGCAGAGGTTTTTGAGGAATTGGAGGCTGACGAGCTGCCCCCCCCCATCGTAACACAGACTGTGCCATTGAACTGTTGCCCAGGCATAAATTACCCAAAGGGGAGTTATATACCATGTCCCCCCAGGACAAAATTGAACTTCGCAAGTTCATTGATAAAAATCTTGAGCAAGGTTTTATCCGGGCAGCCACTTCCCCATTTGCGGCACCAGTCCTTTTCCGAAAGAAAAAGGATGGGGGCCTACGGTTATGCACTGACTATCAAGGTTTGAATGCAGTGTCTACCTCAAACGCCTACCCCCTTCCCCTGATCAAAGACTTGCTTAATGAAGCCAGCAAAGGGGGAAATTTTTCAAAACTGGACCCCAGAGATGCTTACTTCCGAGTGCACATCCAGGAAGGGGATGAGTACAAGACTGCCTTTAATACTCCCCTGGGGCAATTCGAATACCAGGTAATGCCCTTCAGCCTTCAGGGGGCTCCAGGCATCTTATTGAATTTAATAAATGAGGTTCTGCACAAGCATTTATTCAAGGGGGTCCTGTGCTATCTTGATGACATCTTGCTGTATTCCCTGGATATGGAGTCGCATGTGAAATTAGTGAGGGAAGTGCTGGCAACTCTCAGAGACTATTTGCAAAGCTCTCCAAATGCGACTTCCATAAAACTGAAATAGACTTTTTAGGCTACCAAATCTCGCTTCAGGGATTGGAGATGGATCCAGCAAAGGTGTCTGCTATAGTGGGATGGGAGACCCCCCCCCCCCCCGAACTAGACGCCAGCTACAGAGCTTTTTAGGATTCGCCAATTTTTACAGAAATTTCATCAACAATTTTGCCCAATACAGCCTCTCCCTCACTTACTTATTAAAAACTAAAGGAAAGGGACCGGAAACTGCCAAACCAGGTTCCCAGTTGGCCTGGACACCGGAGTGTCAACAGGCTTTCTGCGCTGAAACACCTTTTTACTTCCGAACCTATCCTGGCACATCCAGATGAGAATAAAAAATTTATTGTGCAGGTGTCGCCATGGGGGGGGTGATTTTACAAAAAGGGACTGATGGAAAATTGCACCCATTAGCCTATGTGTCTAAGAAAATTGGGGATTCTGAACGGGCAGTGTGGGATAAGGAAGCTGCAGCAATCCGGCTGGCCTTAACCACATGGAGACACTAGTTGGAGGGAGCACGCCAGCCTTTTGCGATATGGACTGATCACAAAAACCTAGAAGCACTGTACACTCAACGCTCCCTTAACGCTAAGCAACTCAGATGCGCTGATTCCTTCTCAAAGTTCAGTTTCACCCTTCGCCACTTCCCTGGGAAATCTAACGCCTTAGCTGACACTCTTTCTCATCCACCCCAACATGACTCCCAAAGAACTGAGGTGAAAGAAACTACGTTCACACCTGAACAATTGGGGGGGGGGGGCTGTGCAAACAAGGAGCCAAACCAAAACCCGGGTAACCCAAGCTGTGTCTGAGTGGATTGTTAAATTCGCTAAATCTTACTCTGAGGAGGACAATCGTGAGTTCCAAGCCCTGCCATCTTTAGTACAAAGCCCGGAAGGGTGCTGGTTTAAAGAACAGAAAATCATAGTTCCTTCTGCTCTCTGCAAAGAGATTATGTATGCTGCCCATGAAGCTAAGTTATCAGGACACTTTGGCTTTCTAAAAACTTCGAACTTGCTGCAGAGACAGTTTTGGTGGCTGCGGATGAGGGGAGATGTTTCTACTTATGTCTCCTCTTGCCAAACTTGTTCAGTGGGGAAGTCCCGGGGTGGGAAGCCTCCGGGACTCTTGCAACCTCTAGAAACTCCCAGCCGACCATGGGAAGTTATATCTATGGACTTTATTACCGATTTACCTCCCAGCAAGGGGAAAACTGTGGTGTGGGTGGTGGTGGACACTTTTTCCAAACAAGCACATTTTGTTCCCTTTAAGAAATTACCCACGGCAAAAACTTTAGCCAAGGCTTTTGTTAACCATGTGATTAAACTTCATAGTATACCAAAGAAAGTTATTTCTGACTGTGGCTCACAATTCTTTACCAATTTCTGGTGGGAGCTTTTGCAGGTCATGGGAGTTGAATGTGCCTTAAACAGCACTTACATCCAGAGACAGATGGACAAACCGAAAGAGTTAATCAAATATTGAAACAATATTTGAGGTGTTATACTAATTTCCAGCAGGATGACTGGGTTGATCTTTTACCGTTTGCTGAATATAGTTACAACAATGCTGTACACTCATCTACTGGAGTGTCCCCGTTTATGTCAGTTGGAGGATTTGAAGGAGTCCCACTTCCCAACCTAAGCCCGGCAGTAGAGGGATCCAGTGACTTTGCTACTTGGTGGAACTCATTGTGTGACTCTTGGCCATTAATTGCTAAAACCTTAGAGGAAACCAAAGCTGACTACAAAAAGCAAGCAGATAAAGGGAGAGCCCCAGATTGGGATCTCTCCCCTGGAGATTCGGTCTATGTGTCCATGAAAAACATCAAGGGTCTACAACCTAGTAGAAAATTCCCTGTAATCAGGTGCCTTAATAAAGTGACATTTGAACTGAAACTTCCTAAAACACTAAAGTTTGTACACCCTGTTTTCCATTACAGCCTTCTGAAGAAGGATCCTGGGCTGAACGAATGGAGACCCTCCTCCTCCTCTCCTCCTCCTCCTCTGATGAAGAATGATGAACCCCACTATGAACTTGATGAAATATTAGATTCTAAACTGAAAAGAGGACATTTGTTCTACTTAATAAAATAGTTGCATTTTGGTCCTGAAGAAAATGAATGGGTTGAAGCTTCTCATGTTCGTGCTCCTGCTAAAATCCATGCATTTCATAAATTGTACCCTTTGAAACCTGGGAAGGGGGGGAATGTTGTATCAGGAGGGCAGAATATCAGTTAGCACTGCCATAGGTATGGGTGACTGTCTTGCTGTGATCAATAAGGTTGCTGAATGTATTACTTGTATTAATGCTTGCTGTTTTACTATCGGGTTTGATGATCTATTAACATTGCTTTGTGTTCCAAGGTTTCTTTCGACCCCTTTAGGTCCCGCTCGGGAGATAGCATCAGTGACCCGACTCCCACCTTTGGAATGTGCGCTTTGCTTGCCTGCTTCGCTGTGCGCATGCTCATTACTCATTTGCTTTTCCTCCCCTCTTATCTCTAGCTGGCTAGTCCTTGGTTAACGACCTTGAACAGAAAAGCCTCCTGTTATGTGTTACAAGAATCACAGGTGTTATATGTTTCTTTGCTTAGTTTTCTCTGGGAACATCTTCTTCAAAAACTTTCAATTGTGTTTCTCCCTGAGAACCTATTTTGCCGTGCTTTCCTTGGGAACAGTGGGCCAGTATATTTGGGTGCCAATAATTCTCACTATTGATTGGTAGATGGTAGACAGGCCATATTTCATATCAAATATAATTGTAATTGCATTTCTAAGCTTGGGCATTACCAACAGGAAAAGTGTTTGACCAACATGATCTTTTCTACAAATAAGGGACTTTCTACTTAAGGAGACCTGTTGTGGACTGTATCTATTGGCCCATTCTCACACCAACCACAGCTGGTCTGGTTCCACTTCCACATTTTGAGAAAGGAAGGAAAGGAGGCTGCGTGTAACAATCATCTGTGGTGAGAACATCAAGTATCGGTTTTTCTCTGAAGGAAGACTGTAGAAACCGCGAAAGGCAGAAGTATGCAAAGGCACGGATTGTGTACAGACTCAAAGGAGGATTACACACAAACACACACAAATATAGATTCATGCATCCTCAAATTAAGGACCTGAGGCAGGCTGGAAAACAGCCCCCTGATTTTACAGAAGTGTCCAGCTAAACCACAG
Organism: Lepidodactylus listeri; assembly: GCA_029233225.1. Classification (NCBI taxonomy): domain Eukaryota; kingdom Metazoa; phylum Chordata; class Lepidosauria; order Squamata; family Gekkonidae; genus Lepidodactylus; species Lepidodactylus listeri. Next base: position 2,040,838 of record JARCFY010000021.1, on the reverse strand, counting down.
CTGGGACTGGACCCCACAGCAGCCCTCACCTGCTTGGACACCTTCAACCAGGTCTTCTTCAGGCGGAAGATGGCGCTGCGGTTAAAAGCGGAGGTGATCTCCAGGACTGCATTGTAGTTGTGCAGGCAGCGACAGATGTCAGCCACAGCCACCCATTTCTCTAGGGTGCTCACCCTGGCGGTGATGTCTTCGTTGTGGAGGATTTCAGAAGCAATGAGGTTGCTGATCTGCAAGGAGTCAGGGAGAGGAGAGGAAAGGGGAGGGGAGAGGAGAGGAGACAGGAGAGGAGAAAAGAGGAGCGAGGGAGAAGAGGAGAGGAGGAGTCATAGCACATCGTGCAGCTCTTGGCCCCAAATGAAAGAGTGAAGGTAGAGAGAGCTTTCCCAGGGCTCTGAAGGCCGTGCAGGGGTCATGGCTGCTCCTAGAGAATCCCCAGTCCTGTAGAAGAGGCCAGGAGGGCCCCTGGCATGAGTGGTGTTTGCCCCAGGACCAGCAGCTTCTGGCCCAGGCACTGTTTCATACCATCACCTCCTTCACATCTCATTGCTCAAAGTGTGTGTGGAGCTGGACAAAAAGAGCAGCTCTAGCTTTCCACCCTGGCAGTCCTCAGGCCCTCCCCCAGCATAACACTTGGCCTGCTGGAAGGAATTTCTGTGGGAGGGATCACCACGGAGACCTGCAGTGCTATATCAGAAGAACTGCTTATCTATGTAGCCTTTCTGGAAAGGAAATTCCTTCCAGGAATGCAACTGGGGTCACGACTTTGTCACATGTAAATCCCCACCGGGCTCATTCCTGCAAGAGTCCTGCAGCGGGAAGCAAAAAGGGAGCAGTGGAGGCTCCCCCCCCCCCCCCCCCCACTGCTGCTGCTGCTGCTGCCGCCACCTTCTGGACATGAAGCAACTATCTGTCCCAGTCAATCACACTGCAATAATGGCTAGATCAGAAACCAACAAGAGTTTCAGGGTATAACCTTGCGATTCCAGTGCTCATACCTCAAAAACCTTATAGGTCACTAAGGTGCTCTTGAACTCAAATTTAGCTGTTCTGTTGCAGGTAGAGAAAAAACAGGTTGCTTACCTGTAACTGGTGATCTTCGAGTGGTCATCTGTGCCTTCACACCTATGGGTTTACTGCGCCTGTGTGGAAATCCATCAGTATCGTAGAAAGTTTTAACAGATTTTCGCACCCAGCACCTCCAGGCGTGCACAGAGGCCCCATTGTGCATGCCCAGAGGAGCAGGGCATGGACATCCTGCCAGTTCCTTCTGAATGCTGCAAACCAGACTAGAGAAGAGGAAGACCAAGCCTGGCAGCAGAGGGGAAGGATGGGCAGATGGAAACAAAAAGTCTGGGAGTTTGTCTGCCCGACTTGGTGCATGCCAGGTAGAACAGCAAGGCACGTTTGACATCCAAAGTATGAAGAAGTCATTCAGAGTCGGAAGTATAGTTGGGGTAAAAGACTGGAAGAAGGACCTCTGAGTGGAGATGGAACTCAGAGATGACCTTAGGTAGAAAGGAGATATCAGAAACGAGTCTAACAGAGTCTGGTAGGAACTAAAGGAATGGTGGATCATGCCGAAGGGCAAGGAGTTCACCAATGTAATGCCGATCTTGCCGATGTAATGGTGACTAGGAAGGCTGTTTTCCAGGCTAAGAACCTCAGTTCACATGTCGCCAAGGGTTCAAAAGGTTTCCAGGTCAGAGCCCGTAGTACCAGAGGTAGGTCCCAAGGCTGAGCTGGTGTCCTGATAGGGGGATAGAGGTGGAGTAGCCCCTTCAGGAAACGTTTGGAGAGTGGGTGGGCGAAAACTGAGAAGTTGTCCACACTATTATGGAACGCAGAAATGGCCGACAGATATACTCTTAGAGAAGAGTGTGAAAGCCCTGCATCAGCTAGTGAGAGGAGAAATTCAAAAATTTGTGGCAGTCCAGCTGAGGTCGGTGGAGCGGACCCTTGCGGAAGGGAGGAGCAAAAGGGAGCCCACTTGTAGCCATAAGATTTATGTGTGGAGGCCTTGCGGGAATTAAGCAAGATATTGGCTACTCTATCAGAGAATGCGAAGGGATGATTCTCCACACTGTGAGCTTGAGGCGTGGGATGTCGTGGTGTAGGAGCGGAGTGTTGGAGACCCCTTGGAGACCTGGTTGAGGTGGGAGGTGGAGGTATCTCCTGCTGGCTAGAGAGAGTAGGACTGGAAACTAGGTTGTCTGGGCCACCACGGTGATATGAGGATGCAATCTGCTGCATCCTGGACAATCTTGTGAACTACACGGGTCAACAGAGGTAGTGGCGGAAACAGGTAGAGAAGTTCATTGGACCATGGGTATAGAAGCCCATCCCCCTAGGGAGAGGGGATCGAGACCTCTTTGGCTGCAAAAGAAAGGGCACTTTTTGTTGTTCTTGTTGGTGAAGACATCCACCCTTGGAAAGCCCCAGCAAAGAAATACTGGGTGTAAGTACTTCCAGGCGAGTTCCCAGTCGTGGGTTTGGGTAGCACCTCTGCTGAGAAGATCCACTTGAGTATTGAGGGAGCCCGGGATGTGTGTGGCCCAAATGAAGATGCTGTTCTCGGTGCATCAACTCCACATCTGAATAGCTAGGCGACATAAGTGACGGGCCCTGGTGCCACCCTGTCTGTTGATGTAACTGACTGCGGTCGTATTGTCTGAGAGGACTGCTACACAATATCCCTGTGTCAGAGTTAGAAAGGTGCGAAGGGCATAAAAGATTGCCAGTAGCTCTAGATAATTGATGTGATGGGACTGAAGGTGGGGGGTCCCATTTATGCCAGTATTGTAGCCTAGGAGGTGTGCCCCCCATCCCCATCTGGAGGCGTCGGTGGTAAGAGTGAGCCGAGGTGCGGGGAGGTGAAAGGGGGCTCCCTGAAGTAGATTTGAGTCTCGAGTCCACCACAGCAGGGAGTCTCTCACGTGTTCTGGCAGGGAGAGGAGGAACGACTGTGGTTGGGACTGAGGGTGAAAAGAGTGAACGAACCACAGCTGCAAAGGGTGCATTTTGAGTTTTGCGAACATCAAAACTGCAGTAGTGGCTGCCATAAAGCCCAGAAGGCATTGTATGTTGAGAGCGGTGGAGGCTAGCTGAGAATGGATTGATGATGGGGGTTGCCCTGTCGTTCGGGAGAAAGGCTCGAAGAGAGATCGAGTTGAGGTTCACTCCTATGTACTGAACCTGCTGAGCTGGTGAAAGATGGGACTTTTCCTGGTTGATCTTGAGCCCAAGATTTTCCAGGAAAGAGCATGTTAGGGCGATGTTGTGCAGGAGGGCCTCTTGAGAGTCTGCCACCAGAAGCCAGTCATCTATGTAGGGAAAGACGATGACTCCCTGGAGGCAGAGGAAGGCTGCGGCCACTACCATTGTTTTCGTGAAAACTCTGGGGGCTGTGGAAAGGTCAAAGGGGAGTGCCTTGTATTGGTAATGGTCTTGACCTATTGTGAAGTGGAGGTACTGTCGATGGGTGGGACAGATGGTAAGATGAAAGTAGGCATATTGTAGGTCGATCGTGGCCATCCACGCGTGTCTGCATATGAGAGGGAGGATAGAGAGGAGCATGACCATACAGAAATGACGGTAAAGGATGAATTGATTCAGCCCTCGAAGATCTGGGATCGGTCTGGTGCCTCCGTCCCATTTGGGGACTGCAAAACAGCGGGAGTAGAAGCCCATCCGTTGTTGTTGAGCGGGCACTGGTTCTATTGCATCCTTGGAGAGGATGACAGAGACCTCCTGGAGGAGGGCATCTGAAGTTGGAGTGTGGACTACCCGAGAGAATGGTGGAGGCTGAATGAATTCGATCAGGTACCTGTGGGTGATGATGGCAAGCACCCAAGAGTCTGTGGTCACAAGGATCCTAGTGGAAAGAAAGGGGCTGAGGTGTGTAGAGATAGGGGTGGGTGGATGGAAGTCAAAGGCCCTGTTTGGGCTGTCGGGCTTTCTTGGCGCAGCCAGATTGCTGAGCTGGCAAAAAAAATTGATTTTGGGCATACGGCACCCGCTGGGTTGAGGGCGACGTGCGCAGTCTCCAGGCACAGTCTGGACCAGTGGCGTGACCAGGCGCGTGGTTTATATTGCCTGGGGTTGGAAGAAACACCTAAGGTATCAGAGGCCTTGATACTCTTGTCCATTTCCTCTAGGACTGAGTCGGTGGTAGAGTGAAAGAGTCTGAGGCCATCGAAAGGTAGGTCCTCCACATAAGCTCTGGTGTCAGGCTGGAGTGTGGTGGAACACAGCCAGGAGTGACGGCGAAGAGTGATGGCGGAAGTCATAGTCTTGGAGAAGGTGTCCAGAGTGTGCTTGGATGAGTTTATTTGCTGCTTCGCAAGGACAAGTCCCTCTTTTTGAATCTTGCAAGCGGCCAGACGGTGTTCCTCTGGAAGGGAAGCAAGGTGTTGTGAGAGCTGCTCCCAGAGGGCGTATTGGTACCTGCTCATACAGGTCAAGTAGTTAGAGTAGCCGCCTAGAGCCACCTGTGCTGGCTAGGCGGGATATAAATCCAAATAAATAAATAATAGAGGTTTTAAGCCCCAGAGCCCCTGCCAAATAAAATCTTTGCCCAAAGGCGTCAAGCTTTTTGCCCTCTTTGTCAGATGGGGTTGAGTGAATCCGTTTGGACTTTGATGATGGGTTGACCACCATGGAATTCAGACAGGGATGGTTTAGCAAGAATTCTGCTCCTGTATCTTGAACTCGATACATGTGGTCCAACCTTCTGGATGAAACTGGCGTGGTGGAGGGCTTATCCCATGTTGTCTTAGCGGCTTGAAGCAGAACAGCCGACATTGGGAGGGCAATCAATGTGGAGACATCAAGCTGGACCACGTTGAACACAGCGTCTGTGATGACTGGCTTAGGTTGGACGACTGATAGGCCCAGGGAGAGTGCCATGCGTTTTATAAGGTCACCGTAGGAGGTAAGATCCTCTGAAGGAGAAATTTGCAGGTTCTTGACGACATCTGGCTTGGGGGACGGCTCATCCAGGGGGCTGGGACTGTCAGAGTGGTCGTCCTCAGAGTCTCTGTCAGAGGAATCCAAGGTGGGTGGTGGAAGATCGGAAGGGACCGGTGGCTGGACTGTCTGCCTCTGGGTAGGTGGAGGAGGCGTCGATGCCGGAGGTCTAGGTGAGGGGAGCGGCTGTCGATCCCGAGTGGCCTCGGACCATGTTGGTATCGGAGCCTGAGAAGGCAGCAGCATGGATCACGATGGCGAGGACGGAGAATGACATCTCTGCAGGGGCCTGGTCCGGCGGTCTAGGTAAAGGAAGAGGCCAGAAGGCTGCCGGAGAACACGGATGATGTGGATGGGAGCAGTCCCAATCTGTATGGGGGGCTGGAGAGGACCATGGTATGGAAGAATAAGTTCCATAGTGGTATCGGTGTTGATGGTCCCATGGCATTATGGGATGAGGGGGGTAACCCCATTGGGAACGGATCTATGTCAAGGAGATCAGTGCAGGGGCGATCGCTCCCGGTACTCCAGGCGCCGCTCCCTCTCATAAGTGGGGTGGTAGGGAGGAGGTGGATCGATGTAGATGATCCACTGTCTGCAGTGATACGGATCGGCTTTGACCAGAGTGCCCAAGCGGTCAGAAGGTGGAGACTTCGACGGCGATCGGTGTCAACACGGAGAGGTGAGGATGCATCCTTGGTCGATCTCCAAAGAATCCTGGGTCTCTAGGATGTTTTCCAGAGGTAGGGAGCCCACTTGTCGAATGAGGGAGTCCAGCAAGTGAATGATGGGCAGTTCCACCATAGCAGGAGCAACCGGTGCCGCTGCCTCAAAATTCTGAGGTGTAGTGGAAACAGTGGGCGGCAGGGCCGAAGCAGCCGCTGATGCCAAAGATGTCAGGGGAGGTTTGCCAGCAACAACCTCCTTCACCTTATGTTGTTTTTCCGTCTTGTCCCTCTTCTTCTTTTTGACCGGTGTAGAGGCGGCCGATTGAGAGGGAGGCGGGCGCTTCGACATTGTTCTCATGATGTCAGAGGCCACTTTTGATGTGGCGTGGATGACGTCGATGGTCAGTGTTGAAAGTCTGGAGGGATCCATAGCAGAGACTGGGAGCAGAGCCGATTTGAGCAGGGCTACTCGAAGACGAGCTGCTCTGTTTTTCCTGGTCTGACTGGAAAATTTGGAGCAATGGATGCATGAATCAGGCCGGTGTCCTTCTCCCAAGCAGATAAGGCAGAGTGAATGGCCATCAGGAGCGGCTAATTTGCTGCCACAGGAGGAGCACCTCTTGTAACAACCCCACATTTTAGCCATACAGCGATGGTGTGAATTTAAAGGAAGGGGAAAAAGAGGGGCCCAGAGGAGCCTGGAGGGCCCAGAGGACCCCAGAAAAATAAAGAAAGTGGAAGTCTCTCTCTTTTTTTAAAGAAAGGAGTAAAAGAAATAAAAGGAATAAACAAACCAAATATTGACGGCTAGAAGAAGCTTTCCAACAATCACCAACCGACGGAGCAAAGTAACGAGCTGTTACTAGCGCGGCGGTCAGAAGAAAACTGGCAGGATGTCTGTGCCCTGCTCCTCTGGGCATGTGCAATGGGGTCTCCGTGCATGCCCAGAGGTGCCGGGTGCGAAAATCCGTTAAAGCTTTCTATGATACTGATGGATTTCCATGCAGGTGCAGTAAACCCATAGGTGTGAAGCACAGAGACCACGTCAAAGGTGAAGTACTTTCTTCCCTTTCTCACAAGACAAGAACTCGTGGTTTCTCAATGAAATTGCAGAGCAGTCAGGTTAGAATGGATAAAAGGAAGTACTTCTTCACCCAAAGAGTGATGAACACGTGGAATTCACTGCCACAGGAGGTGGTGGCGGCTACAAGCATGGACGGCTTCAAGAGGGAATTGGATAAACACATGGAGCAGAGGTCCATCAGTGGCTATTAGCCACAAGGGATAAATAGGAACTCTCACAGTCTGGGGCAAGTGATGCTCTGTATTCTTGGTGCTTGATGGGGGGACAACAGTGGGAGGGCTTCTAGTGTCCTGGCCCCACTGCTGGACCTCCTGATGGCACCTGGTATTTTTGGCCACTGTGTGACAGAATGTTGGACTGGATGGGCCATTGGCCTGATCCAACATTGGTTTCTCTTACGTTCTTATGTTCTTATGCCAGCATGGCTGCCCTCGGAAATTCAAATCATGGAAATGGAACAATAGCAGCTCTGGAGACTGGTTCAGCCGGCTTTGTGTTTACTGTACATGCACGAGGGCCCTTCTGTCTCCTTTCAAGCAGGGACCTTGAATTCCTGCCAAGGCAAAGCTTTTAAGTGCATTTCTTCTACAGCTCTCAAGACTTTATGCAGAGAGAGAGAGAGAGAGAGAGAGAAGTAATTTATGGGTTGTCAACAGGCCTGGAGAAAAAATGTCCCTTTCCATTCATAGAGGCTTAATAACTGGAAATGGGCAGCTGAAGTTTTCATGGCACAGTGGTAAATGACATCACCAAGTGAGTATCTCATTAAGCCTCTATTAATGGGCTTTTATTAATTTTTCTCCAGACAGCTGGCAACCACAGAAGCCATTCTGGGCAGAACTTAACCGGGTTGGACCCTGCATTGTCCTGCAATGCTGTTCTTTCATCCCAGACTGCGAGCTGCCCCCTCTGTTGCTGACCCCCACCCACCCGACTCCGCCCTGCCCAAACTCACATCATTGAAATGCTTGGTGTTCTTCATGATGTATGGAGTCCGCTCATTCTTCTCGACCTTCATCCACCCTTGCCCAAAAAACTCTCTGCAAATGAGAAACACCTGGGTCAGCTCAGGCCCACCAGCAGGTTCCCTTCCAAGCCGCCTGTTTTTATATCTCTCCTATGCAGGAAATACTTTTGTATGGCTTCATACTTGCATGAGGGACCTTTTCGGAAGGGGGACATTTCTATAAACCACAGGACTGGAGGGAGAGAAGTCAAGTTTGTGTGTGTGTGTGTGTTTGCAAGCACCACATAGATGTTCATGCTTGTACATGAATGGGATTAGAAAAATCACAACATGGATTTCCATGATGTTGTTTTGACAAAGGACCCACAAGTCCAACAACACAGCTTTCCTTTCTACGGAAGCACCTGAGAGGGCAGTGCTGGCTGCGGGTGTTTGTGTGTCTATGGCTGCGCAGGATGGGGGCCTCGGCCAGGCCTGACCACTTACTCGTAGGGGATCTTCTTGAAGACCAGGTGGTCGAGCAAAGTGAGCTGTTCAGCTATTTCCAAAGCCGAGTGATTTTCAAAAGGTTCTGCCTGGACTCCTTCTGCCTACGGAGGAAAACAGAGAGGCTGTTTACTGAAAGGCCCATCTGAAACATCAGCTGAGAGATCAGAAAGACAGCCAAGAGCCCCGCGGTGTCCGTTGGCCTTCCTTTAATGAGTTTACAAAGACCGGGTTTAATTGTGACATTAACCCATATGTGTCATTTTTATTATATTGGCAGAGCAAGTCTAAACCCTATCTCCAAAGGGATTTAAAAAATAAGTAATCCTATTTTTTTGCAGAAAAGAGCAAAAGTCCAGTCACACCTTAAAGACTAGCAACATTTGTGGCAGGGGACACCCCCAATTTGGTCAGTCTGTCAGGTGCTCCTGGGCTCTGGAACTTTTCTGTTGCTACAGAGAGACTCGCATGGCCGCCCATCTTGACCCGTTTACTTATTTCCTTCATCTCTCTCCTGCCTCCCTCCCTCTCCAGCGGGGGCTCCAAGCAGCTGACATTGCTCTTTTCTCTCCCGTTATACCCTCACAATATCCCTGCGAGGTAGGTTAGGCTGCAGAGGTGTGATGGCAACTAAGTCCTACACTGGCATGACTTATAGCCTGGCACATCATGAGGATGAGCTGGCATATCCGGAGACGAGCCCCACCGGAGCCAGCACACCTGCAGTGCCTGCATCCCACGGGGCAACATCCGGGGCATCTTGTGGGCAGAGTGGGGCTTAGCTGCTTCCCTGTGCCGGTCCAGCAGCTCTGAACAAAACAGCCAGTGCTGGAGGTCCTCTGCCCTGCGAGGTCCCCTATCTCACAACAACCCTCAGAGGCCCATGCAAAGGGGAAGCAAGCAATGGCCCCCAGCACTGGCAACGTTAGTTGTAGATTTTCTGGGTTGGCACAGCCCTTTGGATGCCAGTGAGACCTCCAGCCAAGCACAGCCCTACAAAGGAATTAGCCCCTTGGCATGTCATCCCTTTTCGGGACACACACCAAAGGGAGACTCTGCCCCCCCCCCCCCCCCAGCAAGCAAGCCAGCAAGCAAGCAAAGGAGGGGGAGTCTGCCCTGAGGGGGCTCCAGCAGTCTCTCCCCTGCTCTGAGTGTTGCCTCACCCACCCTGCCTCCCACCACAGCTGCCAGCAAAGATTTACTGTGTAGAAAGGTGGCTGGCAGATACGCTGGCACCATTTCACTGTGTGCAATGGCTGTGACCTCCATGGCTTGTAGGCCTTCTGGGGGCAGCTGGTAGTTGGTGTTGGGAGTAACTGGTTAGTTGGTCCAGTACCCTTAGCAGAGTGCACCTTGGCTACACGCAGTAGCAGCCTTTTGTTCTCAGTGAGCTGGCAGAGTTACAAAGCTACACAGAGCCACTTTTCAGTTTCAAGACTAATAAATCGTCCTTTTATATAGGAACTACATTCTAGATAGTGAAGCTTAGAGGTAGAGATGGAACTAAACTACCTAGGAAAGATGCGGCTCCAGAGGGGTATCCGGCACCCATTGTGGAAAAGGAGAGAGCAGCATGCTCCTTCTTTGTTGTGTGTGCAAGGGGGGGGGCAGAACGGGGGGAGGCCAGGCAATTTCCCTGTAACCCATCAGTCTACATCAAAGGGACAGAGGCGGGAGAGTAAACCGGAAGAAAACCCCACAGGTTGTGCTGGAGTTACAAGCAATGCTCCCTCTAAGCTGTGGAGTCTTGTGAGCAAAAATTCTACTATGTGAGGTCCTGGCATTAAAGTTGCAAGCGAGCGATTAGACTACTGCATAAATCAGTTTGTGCTGGAGCCACCCTTCCTGAGCTGAGACAAAAATGTGTGAGCTGGAGGCTAAAAAACTGTGAGCTAGCTCACGCTAACTCAGCTTAGAGGGAACACTGGTTACAAGTTGCTTACATTTCAATCCCTCTGGAGTTAAATGTTGTTGTTAGTTAACAGGCTGTTGCATTATCTGACCTACGGCCTTTTAGAGCAGTGTTTAGCCATGGGGGGATATTTGAGGGAGTTATTTATCCTAGTGAAGTGACCTGTCACCTTTTGTATTGGTCAGCCAGCACCTTGTCCGTATAAATGCTTTGATCTTGCATTCATGTATTCACCAGTTTATGGCTCTTTGTGTTCAGCCACAAGAAGGACAGAAGAGAGCCACCATTCTTCCCATGTCAGCAATGTAACCAGGGGTGGCCAAACTGTGGCTCGGAAGCCACATGTGGCTCTTTCACACATATTGTGCAGCTCCCAGCACAGCAGCTGGGGAAACGAAGGGAAGGCATGCCTCCCCAATCTGTCTTCCCTTCCCCAGCCACTGTTCCACTTCCTGGGTAGGCTTGAGGCGGGAGGAGCAGAGAAAGAAAGCAATTTTAACTTTAAACGCGTTCTCAAAGTCCCCCTCCCCAGCCTACAAATATCATTGGAAAAATAAATATCATTATCAATATCTATTTTTACCCCTTTTGTTTTTATTTTTGGCAGTCTCATTTAATGTTAATAAAAGGCAAATTTGCATATCTTCCAATAAAAACATGTAATATTTGTTCATGTCATGTGGCTCTCATATATTTGACGTTTATTCTATGTGGCTCTTACGGTGAGCAACTTTGGCTCCCCCTGAATGTAACTGATGCAGTCAGCTGCTAGAATGCATTTCTTTAACTTCTTTTATCCAAAGTACCGTCTCCTTGTTTTCTTCAGTAGAGTTAAGCCTCTTTAAAACTTCTGCACAGAGTGGCTCTTGCCTGTTGGATCCCAGCCTCTATTTAAATCAAAATCCCAGCAGTTTGCCTGTCTGTCTCAGGGACTGGTTTGCAACCCCTTCCCTCCTTCCAAAAACTGCTGGGTGGGCAGGCGGCCCAGTCTCAGCCTCCTCAGTCCTCTGCCACTGCTTTAGAAGGTGGGTGGGTGAGGGGAGGGATGAAGGGGCACCCCATGGCGCCACCATGGCACCTCCGACTGTGCAACCAGTGTGGCACGAGCAGGGCTCTGACTATGGGTGCTGCAGGGGCAGGGGCAGGGGCAGGGGCAGGCGAGGTGGGGTGGTGTGGTGTGGTGTGGTGGGGGGCGGGGGCTCCAGCCAGTGCTGCCACACGCAGACCCGCTCTTGCCATGCGTGGCTACTGCAGGGGTGCAGACGGCTTGCCTGCTGCATGGGCGTGTGCCTGGGCAGTCTCCCCCGGGACTTTCTTGCAGAACGACATGTTTTGTCTTTCCATGCCTCTGCTAGGTGTGTGTGGCATACCAAATGCACTTATGGATGTCCTGCCCACATTACTGGGCTGTGGGCACAGTGGGTCCCCAGGAAGACTCTGACCCCAGCCAGTCCAGCCAGAGGTTTGCCATGGAAACAGAGGGAGCTCTGGGCAGGAAAAAAGAGGACAGGAAGCCCAGACCTTCACAGCCACCTGCAGGAGGAAGGCCAGGGGTGGGAGGGGGAGTGGGGGGCTTACCATCTGCACGATCTCTTCCAACGTGATCTGATTGTCTCCGGGGTCCTCCTGGGTCAGAGTCCTGGGGGGCAGAAAAGACAGGCAGGGGGCCATCAGGAACGGAGCCCCTCGTATGCCCAGCTACTCTCTTCCAAGCTGGGAAAGGAAAGCTCCAGGCATGTGTTCCTCTGCACAAGCCTTCTACCTCCCTGATGGCACAATTCGGTTCACCTCTCCAGCCTCTGGCATCGCTCCACGTGCCTCTAAGACTGACGGTCCCCAAGAACTGCTTCACAGAGACAAGCTGGAGTCTTCTTTCCCAGGATTCTATGCGGGGTCTCTTACTTGATTCCCAAGAAATCTCTTCTATTGAGTGGGGCAGCCATCTTTGGGTGATTCCGCACTAGACCATAAATCCTGGTTCAGCCCTGTCCCTGAGCTTACATTCTACATTACACGCAATTTCACCCCTGTAATCACCTCAGGGTATTTCTTTGTTTTCACATTTCATTGAGGTCACCCCAGTTTCACCCCAAACAGATGCTGTTGGTCCTTTCCATACTTGGATCTCATCCCTGGTTTTCTCAGAGTTCAACTCGCAACACAATACCTTGCATTTATCCCTGGTTCTAAGAACAGCAACCGTTTATCCCAGGACAAGTGTGGGGCAAAATCGGGGTGACCTCAATGTCATGTGGAAACAAAAATTACCCTGAGATAATTACAGGGGTGAAATTGCGTGTAGTGTAGAATGTAAGTTCAGGAACAGGGTTTGTTATGTCCGTTGACTGCCACTGGGTGCCAGTGGCATACAGTCAAAGCTAGGCTTCTTGGAACAATAGAAGCCAAGGTTCCTAGACCACCCCTGGTCCTCCAATAAGAACTCTGGTGGGAAATTCAAACCCGCCAATAGGACTTTTGGGTGTGTCCTAGGAGTTGTATATAGTTGGCCATCCCGGCCGGTTGTTGTTCGTTGTTGTGTACTCAATAAACCAATGCTGATCACTACGTCGTAGTCCAGACTTTCCATGCATCGAACCCCATACACAATTGGGTTGAACCAGGATTTAAGGTCTAGTGTGGAAAGGACCAACTAACCAGGGATAAATGCAAGATATTGTGTTGTGAGTTGAACTCTGATAAAACCAGGGATGAGATCCAAGTGCAGAAAGGACCTTTGTTTGCTTTTGCCTAATTTTTTTTTGTATTTTTGCGTGTGTGTGTGTGTGTGTGTGCATGCCTGTGCATGGAAGTCATGACTCCCACTGGGGTATGAAGGGCATTCAGAGAAGTGGCTTGATTAGCCTGCCTCTGGCCTCCCAGCCCTGGTCTTCTCTGGAGGTCTCCCATCCAAATACTCACCAGGGTATTAGCTTCCAAGATCTGACAAGATTGGGCTTGCCTGGGCCATCCAAGTCGGGGCTTTTGCCTAATCTTGAAGCAGGGGAACATAGGAACACGTGGGTAGGGTTCCCCAAGCTGCCTCAGCAAATGCTGGGAGATTTGGGGTCTGTGCTTGGGGAGGGCAGAGTTTGGGGGAGGGTGGGATGTCACTTCTGGGTGATGCTCTAAGCTGTCTCCCTTAGTCTCCGTGGTCTTTACCAAAGTGGGTTGAAGAAATTCCTAGAGCATCACTGTGTGGAAGCCCATTTCCTGCTGCTCCTCAGTTCTTCCTGGATGGGAAACTGGGGCTGGTGACAGGGAAATGGAAATGGAAGGCCAACGTACAAAGTTGCATTTGGTCTAGCAAGGCCAGTCTGGTCTCTATGAAATGCAATGGCCTTCTAGATTCCCAGGTAAGAGGTCTTTCACATCACCTATGACCTGATCCATTAATGGAGATGCCGGGGATTGAACCTGGGACTTTCTGCATGCCAAGGAGGTGCTCTTCCACTGAGCCATAGCAAATCCCTGGAGGCAGCTGTTAAGCCATGAGTCAACTCAGGCCAGCAAAGACCTGCCACTTGCCCCAGTGTTGACCCAGACCTTTGCTTGGAAGGTCATCGTCTTGGGCTTTCCACCTTATGCAGCAGCAAAGACCCAGGTGTTAGGAAACAAGTGCAGGACTGGGGAAAGAGGATGCGTTTCCAATCCAGCTGCCAACCACCTGCTGTGGAGGCCTCCTGTGACTGAAGGACTTGCCTTATGATGTTGGCAGCTGCTTTCCTCTCTTGGGTCAGGAGCTCTGGGTCATGGATCACTTCCTCCAGAAAGCTGATCACTTTGCACTTCAACTCCTCGTTGGTTTCAAAATCCTGCCCAAAAAACACACACAGATTCCTATAATCTGCCCCCATGACACTGGAGTGCAAGAGATTTTGGGGTCAGGAGGAGCATCTTCACCAGCCCCTCTTGTGGCTGAATGAATCAGGGCCTGTCCTGGGGGCGGGGGGTGGGGACACACACCACAGGCAGCTTGCAAAAGAATCCTCTCTGGGTGGCAGAATGCTTGCTTTGTTCTGATCTTTCCTAGGCACAAGGTGTTTTACGCTAAACTAGGTTCAAAGTCAATGGAACAACAAAACATTTTAAAAGCCCACAGAAGTTTCTCAGCCAAGAAACAAGCAGCTCAAGATGGCCTGGTGGAGAGGCAAGGAGCCCAGAGCAGAAGGGGCCCCCTCGCCCCACAACAGACCCCACCCAGCCTTCTCCTGCTCCTCCCCCCCTCCCCCGGAGCTGTGAGGAGAGGGACTGCCTCCCCCCGACCCACATCACAAGCGGCAGAGAGGAGCTGCTTCGTGAAATGGGGTCCATCCCGTGGCAGATGCCACCAGAGCATTCCTGACTGAGGCCACAACTCTGTGGGAGAAGGCCTGCTAAACTCAGCGGGACTTACTTCTGAGTAAAAACACCCTTAGGCTTGTGCCACAGGTGCCTGTTTGCCGTTTCAAGAACTACAAATGTGGCAGAGTGGGGGGGGGGGATGAAAACCAACAGCAAGCCTTGAAGGACGAGGAAGGGGCTTTTCTCCTCCCACCAGACAAGGAGCCGTAAAGTCAGATCTCCCTGCGCTGAGTCTCCAGCAGGGCCAGACCCTTTGGCCCTTTCGAAAGGCCCAGGCAGCCGCTCTGTGAGACGGGAGCCGCAATCAACACTGTCCCCAGGCAGAGCTCCGCCTCCTGACCCAGCGCATCAGTCCAGGGCCAGGCAGACGGCAGAGGCCTGCGGGGATCTGGACCCCACTCCTGGTCAGCGCTGGTGACCGCCACGCCCTGGGCGCCCTCTGGGGCAAGCAGTTCCGGAGCAGAAGGCGGCCCCCCTCCCCCCCACCAGGGGGTACCTGGGAGTGCTTGGAGACCCAGTGCCGGAGGACATTCAGGACCCTGTTGGTGGCGGCTCTGCGGATCACAAACTCTTTGTCCCCGTTCCTCTGGTCAGGAGGAAAGCCTGCAAGAAGAGGCAGGGACACTGCAGGCGCCAAGACGCAACAGCCAGCCTGGAGATCCCTCCCTCTCCCCTTCCAGAAAGACACCGTGGGCGGGGGGGGGGGCACTTATGACTTCCCAGATCCCTTCTCAGGTGCAGCTGGGGATGAAAACATAGCTGCTGAGCAGCTGAGGCCCATCGAAGAGGAACCCTGATCAAGCCCCCCAGATTGAGAAGCAAAGGCGCGTTTCAGAGCCATCAGCAGAACCAGCGACTGGACGGCAGAGTCCCCGGGCTGGGCCAAGCAGGGGTACTTCTGGGATACTGAAGTTCTCCGGCTGAGAAGTAACTGCTAAGGTCATTTCTGCACTCTTTTTTCTTCTGAAGAGTAATACGAGTCTGAGCCAAAGCAGATGTTTGGGTTTGTTTAAAGAGTTATAAGAGCAGCTTCAGTTCTCCACTGTCTGCTGCCAGGGCCTGTGAAGAGGCCTGCTCAGACACAGACTCCCAGAGGACTGGCCTGCTGCACCGCCGGCCCCGGGCTTTACGGCAACAGCACACCAAGAAGTCCTTGCTTCAAGAGCAGCCCATCATCCTGCCTGAGTACAGTCAAGGGTCCATTCTAGCCCCACTGGGCCTCCTCCAGGGTTTCAGAGTCTCTTCCCCTGGGCAAATGACACTGGGAAGCGTGGCTGGGGAAATCGCTGGATCCCGGGCTTTGGCACTTGATCCCAGCCTGGGGGGGACGTGGCCGGTGCTCCTGGCCCGAGCCCTCCTGCTTCCCCCCCCCCCCCCGAGGGTTGGAACCCGCCTGCCTCCTGGCTGGGGCCTACTGCTCACCTGCACTCGCCAGAGACATGCGCCGGTACTTCTCTTTGGTGGGGGTGCCCTCATTGGCCCCAGCGGTCGCAATGGCAAAGGCAGAAGTCGCTGAGAGGGCACTGCGGCTGCTGTCCAGTTCCCGGCAAGAGGTCATGACCACTCCGTTGTTATACGAGAACAAAGGGAATTCTGTATAAGGACAAGGGGACACATCAAGATCACCCGGGTGAGAGCTCTCCTTCAGAGGTTCTCCCCCCCCCCCCCTTAACTGGCCTCTAATAAAGAGCTTCTGAGTGCTATTTTTTTTTTTTTGCCTTTCGAAGCAGGTTGTTAATTCAGTGAAAGACAGTGCTTAGACCATGTTGAGTAATCCTTGTAGCACTTTCAAAAGAAGTAGGTGGAAACTGAAATTCCACAAGAGAGAGGTCAGTTTCAACACAGCTGGAAGCATTCAGGATGACTACAGCTGCCTCTGACGTCCTGCAAATCTCAAACACTGGAACACCCAATGACACAACAGCAACACTTGCATCCCCGGGCAGCCAGTTTCCACAGGCCGGCACCAACCAGCCATGCCGCTCTCCACAGGCCTCAAAAAGAGCTCTCCGTGTGCAGACTCCCTCCCGGCTTCCTGTTCCTGTTACCTGAGCTGTTTTTGCCTCTGACCAATTTTGGAGTGGTCGGTGATTTGGTTGGTGAAGTCTCCACGTCTGCTTCATCGCTCTGGTTCTGATCCGTGTCAGATTCCTCTCGGACGGATGCCTCAGCACCTGGGAGCAAGAAGCAGCAGGACTGATGAGTTAAGAAGTGGGGGGAGGCCCAAAAAACCCAATTCAGGCAGGACTGTCCAGACCTGCTTTTGGATTAATGACCGCCCCACTTTGCTTCTCTGCGATTTGCTCTTCAGAGTAATAACCCCCCCCCCAGGGGGGCCTTAACCCACCTAGGCTGGTCCAGAGAACTGCTCCAAGCCTTTTCCAAACCCAAGGACTGAAACTGCAGAGCACATGCCCAGACAGAGCTGTACCACGAAGGACTAAACGTTAGGAAGAGCTTCCTGACAGAGCGGTTCCTCAGTGGAACAGGCTTCCTCCTCGGGAGGTGGTGGGTGCTCCTTCTTGGGAGGTTTTCAAGCAGAGGCTCGAGGGCCATCTGACTGCAATGCTATGAACTTAGGCAGACCATGAGAAGGGAGGGCAGGAAGGGCCACCTCAGTGCTTAGTTCTCGTGGCCCATTCTTACACACCCAGGGAAATGCTGATTGTTGCCACTTTGGAGTCAGGAAGCATTTATTCTCCAGGCCAGTTTGGCCAGGGATCCTGGAGGTTTTATGTCATCTTCTGGGCATGGAGCAGGGGTCACTGAGGGTGGGGGGAAGTATTTGTGCAGGGGGTTGGACTAGATGACCCTGGAGGTCCCTCCCAACTCAATGATTCTATGACTCTCTGCAGGCCTCTCCAGCCCCCCCCCCAAGCAATTCTGCTCTGACCACCCTCCCGCAAAGGACCCCGCTGCTCCTGGAAGCAGGAAGGACTCACTGGGCTTGCTCAGCAGGGCGTCCTCGGGCTTCTCCGCCGGCCCTTCCCCCTCATCTGGCAGCTTGCTGGGATAGCTGCTGGACACGTAGAGCTTGTTAATGTCCAGGGTGGTCTTGCTGAAGGGAGACATGGAGGAGTACATGCTTGCATAGCCGTTGGAGGAGCAGCTGAGGGCGGCCAGGTCTAGGGCCTTCCCCCCGGTGATGATGGGGATGTTGAGGGAGAGCTTCCTCCTCCGGCTGGGCGAAGATGACTTAGTGATGGAGAGGGGTGGCGGAGAGGAGAACTTGCGGTTGGCACGCGGAGACTTGGGAGGCTCCCCGTAGAGGAGTTTGGTGTTCTGACTACTGGCAAACAAGAGCTCCAAAGACCTTGGAGGAAACAAAACCAGACGCCCCCTTTACTGCTCGGAAGGTCTCCTCCACCCCTGCCTCTCCTCCAGCACCCAAAAGCAAAGCTGGCCAGCCTCCGGGCTCTTCTGGGGGGAGCAGCAACTGACCCTTCGGGGACCTGCCCTGTGTCTCTCCCTGGAGCATGGGACCATGCCATGACCAGCCAGCTGCAAGCTGTCCGAATCCTCCTGGCCAGGATTCCCGCTCAGTCCTCTCCTACAGGCGTGCTCCCCTACCCTCTCCTGCATGGCCTGGGTCTGCAATGGAAAGCCCAGTCCTCTGCCTGCTGGGCACAGGGGCATTCTAGGCCGCACTCAAGAATCAGGCCCGTGGCTCCAGCTCAGTTAGCTTAGGCACTGAAGTTTAAAGCCACTGGATGGCCAGGATACAGAAGTATAGGTGGGCCCGTAGCCACGGAGTGGCATTTGGGGACAGAGCCCCACCACCCACAAACCCTGCCCCACCACCTGGTGGCACCAGACACCCCCACCTCCAGTGTATGGAGCTCCACTGCCGACAGGCCGGGGAAAGAAAGGGGAAGCTGCCCTGCAGTTTCTGGTCAGTTCCACTCTAGGGTCAGCTCTTAGGTTTAACAGCTGAAAGGAGGGGAGTGAAATTGACGGGGGGGGGGCAGGGCAGCTTTCCTCGCCTTCCCCAGCCTCCCCGCTGCTGGGAGGGGGGCTGGGGAAGGGGGGAGAGAGAGAGAGAGAAGGCACGGTGATGGAGGTGGGGAAGCCAATCTCTCCCCCCCCATAACTTTCCATGGCAGGGGGTGGGTGGGAAATTTGGTGATGGTAGGGGTTGCCAGTCTCCAGGTGGTGGCTGGAGATCCCCTGGCACCTGACCTCCAGGTGACCCCACCCCTGGCCCCACCCCTGACCTCTGTGGCCTTATATCCCACTGAAGCCCCTCCCCTCCCCAAACCCCGTGCTCCTCCGGCTCCACGCCCAAACCCTCCAGTTATTTACTGTTTTTAGGTCTAAGTGGAAGCATCATGGGTGCCCCACAAGAAAAAAAACTGCCCCAGGAAACGAAAAATCCTGGCTAGGGCCCTGAGTACAGCAAGGGCTGGGTGATGGGTGGGGTCACGAGTGAAGGGCAGCTCGCCCACCTCCCCCCCCATCCCTGCATCCAAACTCGATTCGCTTCCCCTCCTCCGGAGAACCCCAGGGAGCCCCTCCCACCCCTCCCCTCCAGACTCACCTTGCCGGGATGGCGCTGATGGGCTTCTTGTAGATGGTGATCAGCTTGTCCAGGACGGTCATGGCAGTGGTGAAGACCCGGTAGGAGTGCAGGAAGGTGTTGAGGAAGTCAATGCTGAGGAACCTCAGGTCGGTCAGCCTCTCCAAGAGACGCTCCACGCTGGCGTAGCGGATCTGGAGGACTTTGCAGGAGTTCATGGTCTTGCTGAACCGGATGTCGACATCATCACAGTACAAGCTGGTGTCAGACCTGGGGAAAAAGCGGAGGCTGAGCGTGGTGCCCTTGGTGTGGTGCCCTCTCGTTCTCCTCCTGCAGGCAACTGGGCAAGACCTTGGGAGGCTCCTCCCGCAGAGGACTGCTCTGGCAACCTGGCTAAGCTGGGCGGAGCAGATCCGCTGCCAGACATTTGGCTGCAAGAGCCCACTGGGATCCCGGGATGCTTCACCGGCCCCCTGGCTCAAGGCTCAACCTCTCCCAGGTGATGCCACCAGTGCATCTGCGCACACTCTCCGTGATTACGACCTCCCTCTCAAGGAGCACTCACTTGATCATCTGGGGAACGGTGACTTTTGAATTTTCCTCAAAGGCATTCATCATGAGTCCGTTGCACCGGATGTTGTCCACACACTGAAAGACACACACAGAGAGCAGGTGGGTGCAGAACGACAGCTGCACTCAAACCGGGCGGGGGGGCGGGGCGGGGCGGGGGGGGGACACACGCATGGAACAGAGAAGACGGGACTCTGCAGCACAATTCTGGGCCGATTTCTCCAGGGGGATGCTTGGGAGTCTCCCTGAACACGTCAGCCTGCACCTGCCTCATCTCTGGAAAGTTCATTCCTGTTTTTACTCGTCTTTCTGTTACAAAATTGATAATTTCCTCCCAAGGCTGTTATTGTTAGAAGAATATCCTTCAGTCCACTCAAGTGGGCCTGCCAACGGTACAAGCCTGTAGCTACAGTGGGGCATCTGGGGGCCTTGCCCCCTTAATCAAAATACCTGCCCCACAAATAGCCATGCCAGAAACCTTATTTTGGGGCAGATTGTATTTTTGAGAGGGAGAGAGAGAGAAATCTTATTTTTGAGGAGAGACCCCCGCAGGCAGTGGCACCATGGCTTGCTCTCGGGCTACCCTCTCCCTCCCACTGTGGAATTCTTGGGAGGGGGCATCATGGAACCTGGGAAAAGATTTAAATACCTCTTGAGTTCCCTCCCTCAGGGCAAGACAGCTTAGGAGGGCCCCCAAGAGCGGCACCTTCAATACCTCTCTAACAATCCTCCTTTCTGCTCGCCCAGGCCTGCTGGAGACCTCCGAGGACATGGCGAGTCTTTCACAATCATCCCCAAGAGCCTTTGGGAAACATGCTTGGAGCCTCCCCCTTTAGAGACAGGCATTCAGATTAATTTAATTAACTGTAACTTCACTGCCGCCTTAAACATTTAAATGTCTTCCCCCAACAAGGAAAATCCTGGCTATGGGCCTGCAGTCGTGTTCGCTGGCCAGCTCAGAGACCATGTCGGGGAAATGAAGGGCAGTCACATCACCCATCTAGGGTTGCCAAGTCCAGGTTGGGAAGTACCTCGGGACTTTGGGGGTGGAGCCAGGAGAGGGTGGGGTTTGGGGAGGAGAGAAGCCTCAGCATGGTACAATGCCCTAGAGCCCACCCTTCAAAGCAGCCACTTTCTCCAGGGGAGCTGATCTCTGTCAGCTGGAGATCAGTTGTAAAAGCAGGAGATCCCCAGGCCCCACCTGGAGGCTGGCAACCCTACACCCATCTGTTGCCCCCCCCCCCCCCCCGCCGCTGACTCTTCCCGACCTGGCTGATGTCGCTGGTCCAGGCAGCCTTTTCTTGCCTGGATGATGCCACCAGGATGATGGTGTACGACGGGCCGTCCTTGGGCTCCACCACAATCTTGAAATCCAGGTGGTCTATGTCTTGCCCAGACCCTTTTGCTTTGCAAAAAACAAGAGGGGCATGAAAGGAGTCAGAGTCAGGGAAAGGAGAGTGTGGGGCTCAGGGCTGTGGTGGTGGTGGGGAGAGAGAGAGCCTGGGGAGAACGGCAGCCAGGGGGCAGAATGGGTTATGGGACTTGTACAAAGGACGTGACCTTGAGCTTGGAAGAGCAACTGATTGAGTTAACCACCCAAATGATGGTTCCACAGGGGAGCCGCGCTGGTCTTCAGTAAAAGAGCTAGATTGGAATCCGGGAGCACCTGAGAAACCTGCAAGGTTTTGTTGGGATATTTGTGAGTTTTTTCTTTCTGTTTGTCATGAAAGCATTTACTGTTGTGCATGCTAATTTCTAGTTAAGGGTCCAATAGAGTTGTCTGCATGTTTTTCCGCTAGAGCAAGGTGACAGAATGAATAATTAGCTAATGTTGGGAATTTCCAATTGGTTAATCAATAGTTTGGAGATGAACCAAGGGACCGAGTACTGGGTTTCAGTTTATTGCTCTTTGTTCCCCTCCCCTTGAAGTTTTCCCCTCTGAGTTTGAAGTCAAGTTCCTAGAGAAGCAACATGTAGCTTAAAGCTAGCAAGGATGACTTATTTTACTTTTGCAGTCCACATGCCCTTTACCTAATCTTTAGTAAAGTTATCTTTTTATCGACAAATGCACACCTGTCTGGCTGCATTAATCTACCTCTCTGCTAGTTTTGAATCTCAGTACCTCAGGGCAACAAATTTAGAGTCCAGTGGCACCTTTAAGACCATCATATTCAAGGTATGAGCTTACTTGTGCAAGGCACACTTTGCATGCCCATGAAAGCTCACACCTTAAGTAAACCTTTGTCGGTCTCAAAGGTGCCACTGGACTCTAAATTTGTTCTACTGCTTCAGACCAACACAGCTGCCCATCTGGATTTTCAGGGCAGGAGCTTTTGAGAGTCAAAGCACCCTTCGTCAGAAGGGGTGGAGGGAGCCTTGGCTCTTGAAACTCAGACTCCAGAGACCATGTTGGTCTCTAAGGTGCTGCTGGACTCGAGTGTGGCCCTCCCAGTGGTAGTCAGCTGAAGCCCCCCCCCCAACTCCAGTAATGCCACCTCCGCCCTGGCTCAGAGGCCACCTGGGGCCTGCCCTCTTGAACTGAGGCAACCACCGACAGCAGGCAGCAGCCTAGCTCCATGAGTGGGGTGGGCCAGGATGCCTTTGGGGAGCCCCTCATCTGGAGCTGTGTGGGCTGTCTGCAGCAGTTGCTGGTCACCCCCTATCCTTAGGGTACTGTAGACAACGGAAGGCATTTGTGGAGTGGTCTGGGATGCTGCTCCTAGCTCCAGCAGGGGAAAGTATTTGGGGGCACAGGAGGCTGGGTGAGCCCAGAGTGGCAGGGGGGGGCTGTCAGCGGAGGGGAGCAGACTGCATGTGAGTGTCAGGAGAGGTATGGTTTGTGCAGACCACTGAGTGCTGATTGGTACATACCCTCCTCCTCGGCGCTCTCCGTGTCCTCCACCAGGGTGCAGTCTATGAGGGAGATGACGCCACCATTCTGAAAGAGAAACAGGGCTCACAAGGCAGGAGGCATGGCTTGGGCCCTGGCCGGGATGCTGCATCCCCCCGCCACCGCCTGCGCTTTCCCACCCCACAGGACTAGGGCGGCAGCTCTCATTCAGAACCGGCTGCTTTTGGCCTGTAGCCGAGTGCAAAGTTCAATATGATGCAGGCCTTGTTTGCTAAAGAAACTGAATGGCCTGGAATGGACCGAGCTGCATCAGATTAAATGCAAAGGAATCCAGCCTGCTGCTCGCTTCTCTCTGGTCGCTTGCAAATTACAATGTCTGCAATATTCTCAGTCTGCAATGATTTGCCTTAGTGACCCAAAACGGGAGACTTTGAAGGGAAGCCAGACTCTCTCAAGGGCTCCTAAGCCTCCTCTGGTTCATCCCCCAAATACCTTTACAGATAACTCAGGAAAGATCCTACAGATTTGTTGCTATTGAGGTCTAACCGAGGACCACGCAAGAACATGCACAGCAGATTCTGACAAAGTCCACAGGAGATCTTACGGCAAAAATGACAAGCAGCACTGCCCTCAAAGTGCCCTTTCACACAAGTAGGTTTCACAGAGCAGTGCAGCCCAGTGCTCAGGAGGAGCGGAATGTCCTGTCTCGGGGGGGGGGGGGCTCTCCTTCACTGGAGGTCTTGACAGCAGCGGCTGGAAGGCCATCTGCCTGGGACTCCGTCACTGCATGGGCCTGCCAAGATGCTCTCCAAGGTCTCTTCTAACGCAAGGGTTCTAGCACTGAGAGTCAAGAGCCCTCCACTGCCACATAGGAATCAATGCATTTGAAATGTGACACTCTTAGATGTCCTGATGGGGTGGTAGGTTGCTAGGGGAAGGGGCGGTGGCTCAGCCTCTGCGTGGCATGCAGAAGGTCCCAGGTTCAATTCCTGGCATCTCCAGTTAAGAATAAGGCAGAAGGTGATGGGAAAGACCCTGGAGTGCCTGAGACCCTGGAGAGCCAGTCGGAGTGGACAGTACTGACATTGACAGATCAAGGGTCTGATTCAGTATAAGAAGACGACAAAGAGTGGGTTTTCATACCCCGCTTTTCTCTACTCTAAGGAGTCTCAAAGCAGCTTACAATCTCCTTTCCCTTCCCTTCTCCACAACAGACACCCTGTGAGGTAGATGGCAGTGAGAGAGCTCTCTCGAGAACTGCTCCTAAGAGAACTGCTCTGAGAGAACTGTGGCTGATCCAAGGTCACCCCTCTGGCTGCATGTGGAGGAGTGGGAAATCAAACCCGGTTCTCCCAGATGAGTCTGCCACTCTTAATCACTGCACCACACTGGCACCTTCACCTGGGTACAGAAGTGTGTTTGTGTGTGTGATTTCCATGCCCTGCTGCGCTTGCACAACCAAAGCAGATCACAGGCCACACATTTTGTCAGAGTCCCCATTGTGGCTCGTGATGTGTCGTGCATCCCACCATGTGCCAACAGCTGTGCCAAGAGCTGAGTGCCACACAGCCCCCTCCTGCTCACCTTGGTCAAGTGCAGCTTCCCGCCGGAGCCCCTGGTGCAGATGATCAGGTGCTTGGAGAAGAGGAAGCACTGCCTCTCGCCCTCCTTCCGCAGGGAGAGGGAGCCCAGGCGCCCCCGGGGGATCTTCCCCTTCTCAGACATGGGCACTTGGATGAGGGAGCCTGTGGGAGAAGAAAGGCCGCGCTGGGCTGGGGTCCCCGGGGCCTTCCTGCCTCCTCAGGCACTTCTGGGGGGGGGGACACAGCATAGCAGGGGGACAACAGCCTCCCCCGGACTGCACCCTCCAATGACTCTGAGGCCCAGGCCGGGCCGGGCCTCTCCAAGAGCATGTTCCCGGGGGGGGGGGGGGGGCTAAGCACGGCTACCTTGTCTTACAAATGTCTGGCTGGTATCCAAGAGGATTTCGCATCCTTCGATAATCATCCGTTCGATCGCCAGGTTCTTCCGGATGTTTTCGGTCTCACTCACTTCATCGTGCATTATCCTGGAGCACGAAAGTGTCACTTAGCAGGATACCACCTGACGAGACGGTTGAGCTCCTCCCAGACAATGGCTCACTGATGGGCCACCCTCAGCCCTTCCTCCCAATAGCAACTGGTGCCCAAGACCTGGGCTGGCATATCTCAAAGACACAAATGTCATAAGGATGTCGGAGAGATGCTGATGGCCCTGTGTAACTAACTCCAGCACTGCCACACCCATAGCGCTGGCATCGCGGGGAATGCCAGGGGAGCGGTGGCCTTGGAGCCCTGCTCATGCCCTAGCTGTGGTGGTGCAATCAGGGGTTCCAGCTGCCCTGCTGCACAGTTGCCAGCTCCCTTGCTCCATCCTGGCTCCTGCACCACTGGAAGCTGCTTCACAAACTGCTGTCTCACCAAGGGCACCCGTGGGGCAATCCACTGCCAATCACTGCCAAGTCCAACCCACTGCTCAATGCAGGAAATTCACAAATGCCTCTCCCTCCACACCCCCAGTGACTGCTCTTCCATGCCCAGAAGATGACCCTCCAGGATCCCTGGCCAAACTGGCCTGGAGAAAAATTGCTTTCTCACCCCAAAGTGGCAGTCAGCATTTCCCTGGGCACGTCAGAAAGGGCCACGAGAACTAAGCCCTGATCTCGTGATCTGCCTAACAGGAGGGGGCTCTTCAGATCTGCCCCCCCCATGCACTTGTGGGATAGGGCAGAGTATAAATGAAATAAATAAATGACAACAACAACCATCATGTTTTAAAGAAGCAGAAGTTGACTCTTCCGACCTGGAGAGCTCCTCCAGCTTGGACTTGGCGTAATCCAGGCTGTTCCTCTCCACGTGTTCATGGGGCGTGTGGGCCAGGAGCTCGTGCAGTGTCAAGATGTACCTGGGAATCTGGGCCAGGAGGCAAGAGGAGAGGGCATCAGAGCCCACGCAGGGCACCCTCCACTCCGGAGGCCGTGCCAGCGCCTCTGCTTCCCAGGACGAGAAAGTGTCTTGGTCTCCCCACCCCAGCTCTCAGTGGCACGGGACGCCCACCCCCCCTGCTCACCTGGAACATGGGGTACGTCAAGAAGGTCTCCAGGGTCCTCTCCTCGCAGTCAGGCTTGGCCTCGTAGTGCTTCAGTAGCTTGTCAAAATCCCGGTTCTGTTTGCAGTGGGCCAGAATCTGCAGGCTGTACTGGTGGTTCCGGACAAACTCCTGGTAGATGTTCAGCATGGGCAGCAGGATATCAAAGAGATCGGCTGCAGGAAAAGAGGTGTGGGGTTTTTTTGCTGAAGACGCTCCTGCCAGATTGCTGCTGCAGGTTGTGGGGGGGACACAACACACCCGAGGGCGGAGGGGTCGTCTCTGACTGAGGACACATCGGTCACGGCAGTCAACCACCAAGTTGAACACAATGGCAGAAGAGAAGAATCGAAGAGAGCCCCACAAAGAGCTGCCGCTGAGCTTGGGAGAGAGAGGCACGAGGGCTGGCCCAGATGCTGGCGTGGCCTGTGCCCTTGGCCTCTCTATCTAGTGGCAGGGGGCTCAGGAGGAGGGCTTCTCCACCTGATGAGGTCCTCCCCAGCTGGGCTCCAAACAGTGCTTGTAGCGGAGAGAGAGGCCACCGTTGCCCACTTGGCTCAGAATCAGGTCTCCTGCTGGGCGGCCCCCACAGCCAGCACAGGCATCAGCGCCTGTCTCTCAGCAAAGGGAGAGGGGGGCCCTGGAACTATTCAAGGCACAAGAACCCTGGCCTGGTAAGACCTGGCAGAAGACCCCGATACCTTCTTCTATCCCCTCCACTCCCTGTTGGACCCCTGGATGATCTCCCAGACAGAAGACAGGGATGGTGACTGAGTGTCAGCTAAATGCTGCCTTCCCAGGCGGGAGGTGGATTCCCACCAGTGTTCACGTCATGGCCCCTCACCCCCACCCTTGGAATGGATCTCACTTCTCCCAGTCTGAATGTTATCTCTCTTGCCTCCCTAACCTTGGGGATGGGGAACTTTCTCAACGACTTCGCTGCTTTTGCTTTTGCAGGTGTTTATTGTAATTTTTCCCGCTTTTAGCCTGAGAACAAAACATCTAACTCCAGGATTGGAGCCCCCCCTTTTCATACCCAGTTTGAATGCACTATAACTGTAACCCCTCGACCCTTCCCTTTCATTACTGACTCAAGAACGTGTAGACGACTAGTTGATCCACTGGAATAAAGACCTTTTTATGGTTAAGAACTTTGTTTACAGTTTGAAATCTCTTAGACTCTCACACTGAGGGGGTTTCTTTGGCCACCTCCTCCTTAATTGGGCCTTCCTGAGGAGTAGCTGTGTCTGAGCCCTGTCCAAAGGCTCTTGAATTTATTTATTATTTTTATTTAAGTATGTATGTATTTGATTTATATCCCGCCCTCCCCATAAACGGGCTCAGGGTGGTTTAGATCAATTAATATAATACAATTAGAACAACGTTAAAATGAGAGTTTACAGAGAATAAGATAATAAAATATTGTGTAAAAACTGAGAGATCAGATGTCAAATCAAATCCAGGTGTCAAATCAGAATTGCTCAGGGTACTGGCTAAACTGGCTGGTAGCATGGAAATATGCCCAGGCATATCCTGAAGACACACTGGCACACCCCTGAAGACATGGTTGGTGCCACCAAGGCATACCAACACTGTGCCAGCATAACTGCGGCTCTGGCATCGTGGCACGTGGGGGGGGGGCCTTTGCTGCCGCCCCTCCAGCCCCTGGAGCTCTGCAAGGCCATGCCAGTGCTGCCCTGGGGTGCTTTTGAAAGTCCCTGAAGGAAGGGGACACGCAGAGTGACAATGCAAAGGCCCCCCTCCAGCCTCCCGACACAGTCTGAAGCTACGACACAGTTAGGGATACCAATTAACTCTGCAGCCAGCTGTCAGAATCTGCAGATTCTAACAAGGGTTTCTGGGGCTTCATGCTATGCTTTGTAACCTATCTCTGTATTAACTCTGTGACCATACCTGATGCTTACTTGTTTGAACCCTGTGATTTAATATGCAATGTCCCTTTCCGTTCTTTTATGATCCTGGGATTATGGCTCTGACTAGGTCTGGTTTATGTAACCATTTGTCCGGGAGGGTGGCGACTTCAGAGCATGAGAACAATGGACCTCTCACCCTCCTGCCTCCGCATTCCTTTCCTCCCTGCTGGGAAGACAGGGACCAGTCTCTTATCAACGTGTGAAGGCCTTGGGGAAAGCTATTTGTTATGTGAAAGATGGTTACATCTGAGAGGTCTGGTTTAAGAAGGGAAATTTACTGCTTCACACCTCACCTTTTTCCTGTGGGAAGCAAACGGTCAAAGGACCTTTTTGCCCGTGGTTTCCCCCCCTGTTGATTGGTTACCTATGGGCAATTCAAATTGTACTGGAGGGTATATTAGACCTGCTTCTATTGTGTATGTTATCTCTGACAATAATCCGAGGACCTGTAGTAATGTAGAAATTGGAAATAAAGAACTGTGTTTCATCAACAAAGATCTGATCCTTGACTACTTCGAGCAGAAGCCTCACAGATTGTCAGAGAACCCTGATTGGGATTTGGCCGTTCCTGACCATGTCGGACGACGGTACTCTTCCCACCCCTACAACCGATGATCAACTGGTGACCCCGGCGGACCAGGGTGCCGGTGGTGGAGGCGGCGGCGGGGAGCCTGAAGTGCCAGCGACTACGGCTCAGGGGGCTTACTACATCCCACAACCACCTCCTCATCAGAGCGTGACCCCGAGGTACTCATGGAGCAATTTCGGTCGCGGGACCGTCGACTCGTGGGTCCACGATCGGAAGGGGGCGCGGGTCTCGATCCAAGGAGACCGCATCGAGCACGGGAAGCCGAGCTTTCTGGGAGACGAACGCGAGACGATCTACGGAGGAGACTGGCGTCCCCCGCCCCTGGAAGAGGAGAGAGGCGCGACCTACGGGCCCGATCTCTACGGGGAAGACCAGACCCAAACTCTAGATCGTATGATGGGGGATTTACGACTGCAACTCACCACGGAACTGCGAGAGATAGCCCTCGACCTGCAGTACCAGTTCCGCGACGCCCTGACAGCTATGCAGGCAGCCTGGCCAGCCCCAGGAGGGGCCGGAGCCCCAGGAGGGGGAGCCCCGCCGCAACTGGTTCCCCCCGGGGGAGCTCCCACGGGAGTCGTCCCGCAACAAGTGCCACAGCAGGTTCCGCAACCCGTCCCCCGCCCGGTTCCCGCGCCCGTACCGGCACCAGCCCAGGCACCAGCAGGGCCGAGGATCCGCCAGGCACCCGCCGATCCGTTGATGGCTACTTTTGATGGGGACCCCGAGAAGCTGCGGTTCTTCCTCATAGAAATCGAGCGGTTTCTAGACACCTGGGGGCACCTCTACCCCACCGAGAGGGACCGGATTGGCTACATCGGGTCCAAGTTGAGGGACACAGCCAGCGACTGGTATGTCTGCACAACATGCACAACTGGACAGCTTGCACAACGCCCCTGGGCCTGAGTTGCGCTCCATGCACAACTTTATGTGGGCCCTCAGGCAACACTATGAGGACCCCTTGGGAGAGGAGAAGGCTCGGAACCAGTTACGGAAGTTGACCCAGGGGCGGTCCTCTGTGAGGGAGTACACCGACAAGTTCCGGCGTATAGCAGCTAAGATTCGCGGCTGGACCCAGAACCTCTTCATCGAGAAGTACCGAGAAGGTCTTAATCCCGAGGTGTACGAGACGGTGTTGCGAGGAGGGAGACCGGGCTCTTTGGCCACCTGGATGAGAGCGGCCGCGGATGTAGAGGAACGCTTCACCCTCATCAAGATGGGAACTTCGGCGACTGCCCAAGCCAAAGCCACCCAGAAGGTGAAGCCCAAGCTAAGTATCCAGGAGATCCGGGACAACCGGTTCAAGCAAGGGCTCTGTATGCGGTGCGGTGAGAGTGGCCACTTCGCCTCGGCTTGCCCCCGCGGAAGTGGAAAGGTCCCGAAAACCTCCACCCCGGTAGCCGGGAGCACCCCCAGCAAGGGAAAGACCTCGTTCAAACCCCGGGCATTACAGCTGGAAGGGGCCGCGAGCGAACAAGGGGAGCTGGAGCTGACGGAGGCACAGATGTCGGGAAACTCCAACGGCCTGCAGTGAGCGGCGCAGAACTGCAGGTCCCCAATCGAGACGCACCATCTCCGGTGAGCATCCCCGGCCCTTTACTGTATATGGTAGTGACTGTAATAGCCCCCGGGACTGGGACCCACGTCCGGGTGCATGTCCTAATTGACTCGGGGTGTGCCCGGGACTTGATTAGCCCCTTAGTGGTAGATGGGCTAGCCCCGAAAGTCACCCCGTTGGGGGAGCCACTTACGTTTACCCAAATGGATGGGTCAGAAATGAAAGAGGCATGTGTGGCAGAGACTGAGAGACTAATAGTAGGGACTGGGGAGCATTGGGAGAAGAGAGCTTTTGTCATTACCCCCAACACCCAGTTCCCCATGGTGTTGGGAAGCCCCTGGCTGAGTTCCCACAACCCCTACATCAAGTGGAGCGAGGGGAAAATCTCGTGGGTAGATGAGAAGTGCCACAACCATAAATGGGATTCGGGATGGGGATCGGGTCCCCCGGCACCTCTACGAGCGGCGGCGCTCACCCTGGTGCCTTCCGCTGTACCTAAGGAGTATCGAGACTTAATGGGGGTGTTCAGTGAAACCGAGGCGGACGAGCTACCCCCTCACCGACTGTCGGACTGTGCCATAGAGTTGCTCCCGGGAGAAAAGTTACCAAAAGGAAAGCTCTACTCCATGAGCCCCTTGGAGAGGGAGGAGCTAAGGAAGTTCCTAGACAAGAACCTGGAGCGAGGCTTCATCTGCCCTGCTAAGTCCCCCTTTGCAGCCCCCGTTCTGTTCAGGAAAAAGAAAGACGGGGGGCTGCAACTGTGCACGGACTATAGGGGACTAAACGCAGTGTCGGCTTCCAACGCCTACCCCCTCCCCCTTATAAAAGACTTGCTAACAGAAGCGGCCAAGGGGAAGGTATTTACTAATTGGATCTTCGAGATGCTTACTTCCGCGTGCGCATCAGGGAGGGGGACAAATTTAAGACTGCCTTTAACACCCCTTTAGGCCAGTTCGAATACCTAGTGATGCCGTTCGGCTTAAGTGGTGCGCCGGGGGTCTTTATGAGCTTGATAAACGAAGTGTTACACAAGCATTTGTTCAAGGGGGTGTTATGTTACTTAGATGATATCTTGATCTATTCTACTGATAAGAAAGAGCATGTAAAATTGGTCCGGGAAGTGCTGTCTACGCTGTTGAAAAAACAATTGTATGCTAAGCTATCTAAATGTGAATTCAATAGAGATTCAGTGGACTTTTTGGGGTATCGCATTTCCCAGAAGGGGTTGGAAATGGACCCTGCCAAGGTAGAGGCAGTAGTGCAGTGGGAGGCGCCCCGAACTAGAAAACAGTTGCAGAGCCTATTAGGGTTTTGTAACTTCTACCGCACCTTCCTGAAAGACTTCACCACGGTTACCCTCCCGCTAACCAAACTCCTTAAAACCAAGGGGAGGGGCCCGGAAGCGGGAAAACCCGGGGAGAGAATAGCCTGGTCTGAGAACTGTCAAAAAGCGTTTGAAACTCTAAAGACACTGTTTACCTCAGAGCCCATCCTTGCCCACCCCGACGAGACTAAAGAGTTCGTGATCCATGTAGACGCTTCAGATGTGGCCATGGGGGGAGCCATCTTACAGAAGGGGCAAGATAATAAATTACACCCTCTGGCTTATATCTCAAAAAAGTTTAATGAGACAGAGAGGAACTGGTCAGTTTGGGATAAGGAAGCCGCAGCCATACGACTGGCCCTAACCACATGGCGGCATTGGCTAGAGGGAGCACAGAGCCCTTTTGAGATTTGGACCGATCACAAAAACCTGGAGGCCCTGCGCACCCAGAGGTCTCTGAATGCCAAGCAACTTCGGTGGGCTGATTTTTTCTCAAAATTTAATTTCGTGCTCAAACACTTTCCTGGAAGGGCCAATTCGTTAGCAGATGCTCTATCCAGATTACCCCAGCATGAGAGTCAAAAGGAAGAAGTATTTGACTCCATGTTTTCCCCCCAGCAGTTGGGAGGAGCCGTTACTACCCGAAGCCAAAGCAAGCAGGCAGCGGTAGAGTCGTGGGCGGACAAGTGGGGGGGGGACTACTCCCCGGAAGAAGCAGAAGAATTAGGAAGCATAGAGGAATGCTCCCTCCGGGAGAACAAATGTTGGTATCATGGGGACAAACTCGTGGTACCTCGGGCTCGGAGAAAAGACATACTACTGACTTGTCACTCATCGAAACTAGCAGGACACTTTGGGTTCCTAAAGACGCTTAACTTAGTCCAAAGACAATTCTGGTGGCCACGCATGCACAAAGATGTTTCGGACTTTGTCACTGCCTGCCAAACCTGTTTGATGTGCAAAAGAAGGGGGGGGGAAAGTCCCAGGAGTGTTACATCCATTACCCACCCCCTCTCGTCCATGGGAAGCGATAGCTATGGATTTCATCACCAACCTGCCACCATCAAAAGGAAAAACTGTTATTTGGGTGGTGGTGGACATGTTTTCGAAGCAAGCCCATTTTACCCCTTTCAAGCAATTACCTACCGCCAAGGGGCTGGCTAAAGCATTCTTTAACCACGTGATTAAATTACACGCTTTCCCCCGACGTGTAGTATCCGATAGGGGCAGTCAATTCGTTGCCAACTTCTGGCGGGAGCTTTTGAACCTGTTGGACATTGAACCAGCCATGAGCTCTGGTTACCATCCAGAAACCGATGGCCAGTCCGAGCAAACTAATCAGATACTGGAGCAGTTTTTAAGATGTTACACTAACTACCATCAGGACAATTGGGTAGAGTTGCTACTGTTTGCGGAATATAGCTATAACAAAGCTATTCACTCGTCCACGGGCGTGTCCCCTTTCATGGCTGTGGGAGGCTTCGAGGGAAAACCCCTACCCACCATAGAGGAAACGCCAGACACCTCTCCCTCAGACTTTAAACGATGGTGGGCGAATTTGCAAGACTCGTGGCCGCTGATTGCTAAAACTTTAGACAAAGCCAAAGAGGATTACAAGAAGTATGCGGACCGCGGAAGGGCTGAAGGTTGGGACCTTCAACCAGGGGACTCGGTCTATCTGTCTACAAAAAACATACACGGACTGCAACCCAGCAGAAAGCTGGGATGGAAATATGTTGGCCCCTACAAGGTGTTGCGCAAAATTTCTGATGTGTCTTTTGAACTGGAGTTGCCTAAATCACTGAGCTCTGTGCACCCTGTTTTTCATTTCAGCTTGTTGAAGAAGAATCCTGGGCCAAATGCGTGGCATCCAACTCCTCCGACTCCTCCTCCACTGATGAAGGAGGGGGCTCCTCATTTTGAGATTTCTGAAATCCTAGATTCTAAAATGCGTAGGGGCCGCTTGCTGTATCTAGTCAAATGGGTAGACTTTGGTCCGGAACTAAATGAATGGGTTCGTTCTGAAAATGTTCATGCTCCTAAATTAGTTAAAGCTTTTCATAATAGATTTCCGGATAAACCGGGGTAGATTGAATTTTCGGGTGGCAGTGTGTCAGAATCTGCAGATTCTAACAAGGGTTTCTGGGGCTTCATGCTATGCTTTGTAACCTATCTCTGTATTAACTCTGTGACCATACCTGATGCTTACTTGTTTGAACCCTGTGATTTAATATGCAATGTCCCTTTCCGTTCTTTTATGATCCTGGGATTATGGCTCTGACTAGGTCTGGTTTATGTAACCATTTGTCCGGGAGGGTGGCGACTTCAGAGCATGAGAACAATGGGCCTCTCACCCTCCTGCCTCCGCATTCCTTTCCTCCCTGCTGGGAAGACAGGGACCAGTCTCTTATCAACGTGTGAAGGCCTTGGGGAAAGCTATTTGTTATGTGAAAGATGGTTACATCTGAGAGGTCTGGTTTAAGAAGGGAAATTTACTGCTTCACACCTCACCTTTTTCCTGTGGGAAGCAAACGGTCAAAGGACCTTTTTGCCCGCGGTTTCCCCCCCCTGTTGATTGGTTACCTATGGGCAATTCAAATTGTACTGGAGGGTATATTAGACCTGCTTCTATTGTATATGTTATCTCTGACAATAATCCGAGGACCTGTAGTAATGTAGAAATTGGAAATAAAGAACTGTGTTTCATCAACAAAGATCTGATCCTTGACTACTTCGAGCAGAAGCCTCACACCAGCCACCGCCCTCCTAAGCAGCAAAGAAACCCCATAACTTCCCTGGGAGGGGGGTGGAGTCTCAGGGCGGTGTCTCTCCGGCTTCACGTTAGGCACACTTAGGGCATGGGCTGGCAGGGAGGGCACAGAAGGGTGCGCTGCTCTGTCCGGAACCACGAGCTCCCAAGCAGCGACCCTCCTCCCTCCAGCTGAGGCTGCCAGGATCCATGCCTCGGGAGGGGGAATGCCCTGCCCACATGGCAGCCATGGCCCCTCCCCTGCTCTCCCCCTGCTCTGTGCCCCTTCCTCAGCTGCTCTAGCAGCAAGGATGCCCATCGCCCACAGGCGCCCTCTTCGTGCTGGCATCAGATGGGGCTGCTCGTCTGCGAATGAAGCTTCCGGGAGCCCCAGAACACTTTGTCAGATGCTCTTTTATGAGAGTGGGGAACACGCGTCCTCCGGCACTTACTCACCCAGCACCAAGGTGGGCCAGCTAGAGATCCGCGCTTTCAGGCCCTGGTAGAAGATCTGGTGCAGAAACATGATTGTTTCACTGTGAAAGGAACAAACCAAAAAAGGCAAATGAAATCGGAATCAGCAAACCAAAGGGCGGCCATGTCTGAGCACTGATTTTCATAGGGATTTGTCACCAGGGGGGGAAATCTGGTTTTGCAAAGAGGAAAATATGCATTGTTCAATTTTATCATCATTTTAACCAAGAAATGGGGGGGTTCTGCCCGGTTCTGTGCATCTGATACTCCTCACGATGTTTCTTAAGGCTACTTTGGGGCTGGATGGATGTTGGGCAGTTTTATCCATACTGGCTTGTGACTAAGGGAGGATGTTGGGGGAGGCAAATATGTCCATGCAGCTGGGAGCTGGAAGGTGCGGCAGAGGGAGGCCGGAGGCTCCTCGAAGGACTCATCCTGACCAAATCCCTGCCCCTTTCACTGCTGTCATGAATACTGTGCGTTTGCAATACTAGGCATTCCTCTCTGTCCCTCTGTCTTTCCTGTCTTGTTCTTTATCTTTATTTTCCCCAGGGCCGCTGATTTGCCATCTGATTGTCTGCCCACATGGTCTCAACTTCCACCCCCTCGCCTACCAACAAGACCACAAGATAGAGTGTCCCTCCCAAGTGCTACTGAAATGTATCATTGCTGATTGTTCATCTAATCTCTGGACCACCCCGAGAGATGCTGGGCCCAGTGTCCCTATCTCCTCTGCTGCATCAGTGATGCCGTGCGACAACCCCAGATCAGTCGGGAATAAAACTTCACTCCTGTTTGGGTTACAGGAGGCGGATAAGACTGAGCTGGTTTCCATGGGTTTACTCGCAGAAGACCACTGGACAGCAGGGAGATAACGAATCTCTCCACAGGAAACCCCCCTCTTCCACCCTATCCCAGGCGTCAGGCCTGCACTGCCAATTCCCAGCCAATCAGCGCTCAGTTAGAGGTGACGCTAGAGTCACTAAGCAGTGGGGGGGGGGGAAGTGTTCCAAGACAGGGCCACAGCCACTTTTGAACCGCATGGCAAGGCTAGTGCTGCCAACCTCCAGGGGGTACAATAACAAAGGACAATGGAGTAAGGAAACTGCTATGACCACTAATAAACAACTCCGAAAATGGGCTGCCAAAGACTCCCAATTCAACTATAAATGCACATAAGTAGGAACAACGGAAACTGTCTTTTGACCCATAGAACACAGTAGTCAATACCAATACAGTAACACATACAAATAACAAAATTTCAATTGCCAACACCCAGATTAGTACATTTAGACATAACAAACATGATAAAGAGGAATAATAACACCAACAATGTGGAGATATACATTGTCAGCTAATGCTGCCAACCCCTGCCTGGGAGGTGGGATGGCTGACCCCGGGATGTCACTACTGTGGAATGTTATGTTATAGTTCTCATGGCATGCTTATCGCTCTCCCTACTGCTCCAACCTTGAGAGATTGTTGGTGCCGGCTCATGTATCTTTTCTTCTGTCCAGCTATAAGTCTTCCCACTTATTTCCTGGGAACCAGTATTTTTAGCGCCTTTTCCCTGACCTAATGATTGGTTACAATGCACGGCCTGATGTCTCTTTGAATTCTGTTATAACTGTCCCAGTTTCAATAGTGTCCGCCATTTCAGACTTTTCTCAATAAAGCTTTCCTAATTAAGGACACTTGTTGTTGACTGACTCTGTAGGACTCTCACATACATTCACGGTTGACGGTAACAGCAAAACAGTGAGACAAGGTCCCGGTATAACTCCCTTGTTTCTTAAATGTTCTTCCTCAGTTGCTAATTCTGTATAGTATGTAATGAAGGAAAAGTTTTTCCAGCCTCCCTCAGGACTAACCGTAATGAAAACCTCCTTAATGAGAATTGTCCGGGATGTAGTGCTTATACTTTAATCAATAGGGAACGTATTTTCTCCAGTCACTGCGACACAGCCTGCTAACAATTCAACAGAGGAATTTTGCAAACATATCTTTATTGACTCTTCCTTATTTTCATCA
Source organism: Lepidodactylus listeri (assembly GCA_029233225.1). Classification (NCBI taxonomy): domain Eukaryota; kingdom Metazoa; phylum Chordata; class Lepidosauria; order Squamata; family Gekkonidae; genus Lepidodactylus; species Lepidodactylus listeri. The sequence continues at coordinate 2,004,693 of JARCFY010000021.1, read as the reverse complement.
CGGATGTAGTTTTTGGATTTCCACCCCCTGGAGTTTGGCAGCCCCAAGAACTGGGTCCCCCTCACCTGTTCAGAAAGATGCTGCTGACGTCATCATGGGTGATGGGGGGCTTCTTGGAGCTGGCCGCCATCCTGAGCGGGCGCAGGAAGTTGTTCACCAGGATGTGGAGCTGCTGGACATACTCAGCCTCGGCCTCCAGCATGCTAAAGACCACCTGGTTCCTCTTCCGCATGCTGTCCGCGTGGGGGGAGCGGATGTAGTCCTGGATGATTGTTTTCCACTTCCTTCGGCACAGCCAGCCCCGCAGGAAGCTCTGGACCTGTTTGCGGAGACGGAAGCTCAGAGCAGGCAGTGGACCCCCCCGGGGGGGAACAGTGGGGGGAGACCCCAACTTGGCAATTCACTCCTCATGCCCACCACCTCAGCCTTCCAAGGGAGGGATTCTCCCTCGGCTAAGAGCCCCTTCCCCTTGTGTGGCCAGCAAGGGCAGCTTCCGTGGACACACATTTACAACCAACCCCAGAGGCTGTGGGGATAGCCATTGACTCTCTGCTTCATCTTTTAATATATATCTCGAAAATTAAATATTCCATTACAGAGGAAAATAAAGAATATGGCTCAATCTTTTCTTAAAAGTTACCGTTCCTATGCCATTGACAATAAGATTAAATATCTGTCCTCTTGAGACCTGGCTGGGGCTCCCCTGCCATCTTGTCAACAGAATTAGAGCCAGCCGTGACGATGTCCAGTCAAAACAGCAAGAGTGGTCCAGTGGGAGGACAGTGGCAGGGTTCAGATCCCCACCCTGTCATGGAACTTCATGGGGTCACCTTGGGCCTACCCTTTCCCACAGAAGCCAGTCTAGTAGCACCTCAGAGTCTAACAAAATTTGTGGCAGGGTACTCAGAGGTTAAGATGCTGAGCTGCAGACAAGAAGGTCACTAGCTCAGCAGTTTGAGACCTGAGTGCTGTGTGACAGAGTGACGGAGTTTCTGGCTCCAGCTCCTGCCAACCTGGCAGTTTGAAAGCAAGAAATCACAAGTAGATAAATAGGTACCACTTCAGTGGGAAGGTAACAGCATTCTGTGCACCTCGGTGTCTAGTCATGCCGGCCACACAACCATGGAGAAATCTTCGGACAGTGTTGGCTCTTCAGCTTGGAAACAGATATGAGCACCACCCCCTAGAGTCAGATTCGACTGGTTTTCGAGCAGGGAAACCTTTATCTTTACCATTATGAGCTTTCATAAAGCCAGTTTGGTGTAGTGGTTAAGTGTGTGGACTCTAATCTAGGAGAACCGGGTTTGATTCCCCACTCCTCCACTTGCACCTGGCTGGATGACCTTGGTCAAGCCATAGCTCTGTCACAGCTGTTCCCTCAAGGACAGTTGTCTCAGAGCTCTCTCAGCCCCACCTACCTCACAGGGTGCCTGTTCTGGGGAGGGGAAGGGAAAGGAGTTTGTAAGTTGCTCTGAGACTCCAAGTGAGTGAAGGGTGGGATATAAATTCAATCTCTTCTTCTCTTCTTCTTCTTCTTGACTCATGAAGTGACTCCCAAAAGCTCTTCCCCTGCCCCAAATTTTGTTAGTCTTTAAGGTGCTCCTGGGCTCTTGCTCTTTTCTTCTGCTACAAACCGACTGGCTACCCATCTTGATCTTCCTCACAGGATTGTTATGGGGAAAGAACAGAGAAGGAGAGACTGTTGTGAGCCTGAGCCCCTTTGGTTCCCCACTGAGGAGGAAAGCAGGGCATAAATGAAGGCAACGAATAAATAAATAGGAGCATCCCCCCTGACCCTCACTATGCAGCTATTAAATGACACTTGGTGGGCACGACATTAATTGGAGTTTAGTACGGTGCTTCCAGTGTTTGAAGTGCTTCACAAATGATGTATATGTAATTCTTGTGACTGTCCAACAACCCTGTGAGGTGGAACCTCTAGTGAGTTTGTGGCTGAGGTGAGTTTTAAACAATGAACTCTGAGATCGTGCGTGAGCCCCGCACACACACACTTCTCAGACTCATTTTTGTTGACAATGGTCACACATGTGCTACAGCACAGGAAAATGTCTATTAAAAAATGAAGCAGCCGATGGAGAAGATGCCACAGCTCAAACATACAACTACCAGACTGGTGTGGGTGAGTCACAGGTCAGAGATGTGCAGATTTGTGGCAAGGGGTCACAACGAGACAGTCTTTTCCCAGAGAAAAGATTCCCCTTCCCAGGGAGGTCAGACAGGGGTTTTGCTGTCATGCTTCCCTTCCCTCCTCTGGGGTTTCTGGAACATTTCTGGGGGGTTCTGAGGACAGGCCTGCTGCGGTTGTGAGTCAGAGAATTAACCCCGATGCACTTCTGCGGCCCCGTGACATCTGCGTCAGAAGCACTGCTCAGCCTGTGCCGCCTCCCTCCAAGGCCTCCAAAGCACCAGAACCCACCTTCTTGATCTTCTTGATGTCACTGTCATCGTCACAGGGGGCACTCGTCTGATTGGACTGGATGCGCTCGTTCTCTTTCAGCAAAGCCGCAATCTTGGAGCAGACAGAAAACAAACAGGTAAAGAACAGGGGCTCAACCCCACGGCCCGCTCACCAGCCTTGGGGCTGGATGCAGCAGAAGGCAGGGATCTACACCCTTTGCATCTCCCACCCTTTGGTACCAGGGCAGCAGGGCCAGGACACTACGGAAGCATGGGGAAAGTTCTTTGCATATACAATAGGGATTGACAGTCTGTCTGCAACAATCAAGGATGTGCTTTAAACTCCCAGGGGTAGATTCCACTTCAGACCACTAATGGATCTGGTTTGCTCATGCAAAGAGAGTCCCACTTCCTTCCACGTCAGGTTAGAAAGCTGTCGACAGTAGCTGCTCTGCTGTGTCAGTCCCAGAATGCAGGACATGCCAAGGGTACAAAATTGCATCTTTTACAGGAGCAGCTCCAGTGGAGGTAGGAGGAACTTCTGCATTTCAGAAAATGAGGAGTCCCAAGAAAGCCCAAAGCCTCCCTGCTTGCCAGTGTGGCGGTCCCTACGGTCTCTAGGGTCAAGCCCTCTTTTGGGCTGCTTGTGGCACCATCCCTCGTTCTTTGCAACTTGGCATCAGGCAAGGCAAGAACCTGGAGGAGGGGGACATGCTAATGCTTCCAGTTAGCCTTTCTCCCCTCCACACTTCAAGACTGTGCACAGAGAGCTTTCCTGTCATAAGAACATAAGAGAAGCCAATGCTGGATCAGGCCAGTGGCCCATCCAGTCCAACCCTCTGTGTCACACAGTGGCCAAAAACACCAGGTGCCCTCCAGAGGTCCAGCAGTGGGGCCAGAAAACTCCAGAAGCTCCCCCCTAAGCACCAAGAAGACAGAGCATCACTGCTCCAGACCTAAGAACACAAGAGAAGCCAATGTTGGATCAGGCCAGTGGCCAATCCAGTCCAACACTCTGTGTCACACAGTAGCCAAAAACACCAGGTGCCATCAGGAGGTCCACCGGTGGGGCCAGGACACTAGAAGCCCTCCCACTGTTGCCTCCCCCTCAAGCACCAAGAATACAGAGCATCACCTGCCCCAGACTGAGAGCTCCTATCTATACTTTGTGGCTAATAGCCACTGATGGACTTCTGCTCCATATGTTTATCTAATTCCCTCTTGAAGCCATCCATGCTTGTAGCCGCCACCACCTCCTGTGGCAGTGAATTCCACGTGTTAATCACTCTTTGGGTGAAGAAGTACTTCCTTTTATATGTTCTAACCCAACTGCTCAGCAGTTTCATGGAGTGCCCACGAGTTCTTGTCTTGTGAGAAAGGGAGAAAAGTACCTCTTTCTCCACCTGCTCTATCCCATGCATAATCTTATAAATCTCGATCATGTCACCCCTCAGTCATTGTTTCTCCAAGCTAAAGAGTGCCTGTCCACTGGGTCAGTAGCCAACAAAGAGAGGAGAAGAAGAAGAAGAGACTGGATTTATACCCTGCCCTTCACTAGTGGAAGGAGTCTCAGAGCGGTTTACAGTCTCCTTTCCCTTCCCCTCCCCTTCCCACAACAGACACCCTGTGAGGTAGCTGGTGCTAAGAGAGGTCCCTTGAGAGAACAGCTCTGAGAGAACTTGGGACTGCCCCAAGGTCACCCCAGTAGCTGCATGTGGAGGAGGAGTGAGGAATCAAACCCGGTTCTCCCAAATTAGAGTATATGCTCCTAACAACTACATGTATCTGCTCAGGATGTGAACTGTTCCACTCAGTTGGGGGGGGGGGAGTGAATCAGAGGGAACACCGGCTGACAGCCTCGGCCATGGCCTGGGTGAAGAAGAAGAGGAGGTTGGATTTATACCCCACCTTTCACTTGGGAGTCTCAGAGCAGCTTATAATCTCCTTTCCCTCCCCCACCCCACAACAGGCACCCTGTGAGGCAGGTGGGGCTGAGAGAGCTCTGAGAGAACAGCTCTGAGAGAACTTGTGACTGACCCAAGGCCACACAGCTGGCTGCATGTGGAGGAGGAGTGGGGAATCAAACCGGGTTCTCCCAGATCAGAGTCCGCACTCCCCTAACCACTGCACCAGATAGGCCTTTTCTCTGCCAAGGGCCCGAGCGGTCTCCTGGATCGGGTCTTTCAAACAAGCCTTCAAGGCCAGTGCCAGGGCCCCACAGGGTTTTCCTCAGCATCCCTATGATGCTGAACATCTGCCTGAGACTTCTGGGGCAAGTGGTCCAGGGTTTAGACCCAAGGGGCCTCCACACGCCGGTGCAGTCCTGCTCCATTCCTGCTTTTTGGCTGAGTCAGGAGAGACCAGGCAGGTCCTGGACTGGAGCCTGCCGCAGGGAATGGCCTGGAGGAGGGCCAGTAAGCTGAAGCTCAGTCCAGGCAAGACGGACAGCCCAGCCAGACCACTGGGCAGGGCTGCTCTCCTGACTGGGGGCGAGAGGCTGGAGTTAAGTTAAGCGTCTTTAGAAATCCAAAATGCCCTGCTAATTTAGAGGAATGGCAGGTCAGTAGTATGTCTTTCCTTTTGCTTCAAGGTACCACCAGTTTATCCCCGTGGTACCAGCATTTATTTTCCCGGAGGGAGCAGTCTGCTAAGGTCTCTAACTCTTCGACTTCTTCCGGGGAATAATCCCCCCCCCCCAGTCGCTTTTCCCCGGCTCTACCGTCGTCTGCTTACTCTGACTCCTGGTAGTCACCGCCCCTCCCAGCTGCTGGGGGGAGAACATGGAGTCGAACACCTCCTCTTTTAAACTTTCGTGCTGGGGCAATCGGGAGAGTGCGTCTGCTAACGAGTTGGCTTTCCCGGGGAAATGTTTAAGCACAAAATTGAATTTTGAGAAAAAATCTGCCCAGCGGAGCTGCTTCGCATTCAGGGATCTCTGGGTGCGCAGCGCTTCTAGGTTTTTGTGATCTGTCCAAATTTCAAAAGGGGTCTGCGCTCCCTCCAACCAATGCCGCCAAGTGGTGAGGGCCAGTCGGATGGCGGCGGCTTCTTTGTCCCAAACTGACCAATTCCTTTCTGTCTCGTTAAATTTTTTCGAGATGTAGGCGAGAGGGTGCAGCTTCCCATCCGGCCCTTGCTGTAGGATGGCCCCCCCCCCATGGCCACATCCGAAGCGTCTACGTGAACTACAAATTCCTTGGTCTCATCGGGGTGAGCCAAAATGGGCTCTGAGGTGAAAAGAGTCTTAAGAGTCTCGAACGCCCTCTGGCATTCTCCAGTCCAGGCAATTCTCTCCCTGGGCTTCCCCGCTTCCGGGCCCCTCCCCTTGGTTTTTAGCAACTCAGTCAACGGGAGGGTAACTGTGGCAAAGTCTTTTATGAAGGTGCGGTAAAAGTTACAAAATCCCAACAGACTTTGGAGTTGTTTTCTCGTTCGGGGGGCTTCCCACTGAACCACTGCCTCTACCTTGGCAGGGTCCATCTCCAGTCCCTTCTGAGAAATGCGGTACCCTAAGAAATCTACGGAGTCCCGATGGAATTCACATTTAGACAACTTTGCATATAACTGATTTTTCAACAGGGTTGAGAGCACTTCTCGGACCAACTGCACGTGTTCTTTCTTATCAGCAGAGTAGATCAAGATATCATCTAAGTAACATAACACCCCCTTGAATAAATGCTTGTGCAACACTTCATTTATTAAGCTCATAAAGACCCCTGGCGTGCCACTCAAACCGAACGGCATCACCAGGTATTCGAACTGTCCCAACGGTGTATTAAATGCAGTCTTGAACTCATCCCCCTCCCTGATGCGCACCCGGAAATATGCGTCTCGGAGGTCCAACTTAGTGAACACTTTTCCCTTGGCCGCCTCCGTTAACAAGTCTTTAATGAGGGGGAGGGGGTAGGCGTTGGAAGCAGACACCGCATTTAGTCCTCTGTAGTCCGTGCACAAGCGTAGCCCCCCGTCTTTCTTTTTTCGAAACAGAACGGGGGCCGCGAAGGGGGACTTAGCGGGGTGGATGAAGCCGCGCTCCAAGTTCTTGTCTGGGAACTTTCTTAGCTCCTCCCGCTCCGGAGGACTCATGGAGTAAAGTTTTCCCTTTGGTAGTTTCTCGCCCGGGATCAGCTCTATGGCACAATCCAATAGCCTGTGGGGGGGGTAGTTCGTCCGCTTCGGTCTCACTGAACACTCCCATTAAGTCTCGATATTCCCGGGGGACGGCAGCGGGCACCAGAGTGAGGGCCGCCGCCCGGAGAGGCACCGGAGGTCCTGGCCCCCACCCCGGGTCCCATTTGTGGCCTTGGCACTTTTCGTCCACCTAGGAGATCTTCCCCTCGCTCCATTTGATATAGGGTTCATGGGAGCTTAACCAGGGGCTCCCCAACACCATGGGGAATTGGGTGTTGGGGGTGATGACGAAGGCTCTCTTTTCCCAATGTTCCCCTGTCCCCACAATTAGTCTCTCGGTCTCTGCCACACACGCCTCTTTCATTTCCGAACCGTCCATTTGCGTGAACTTGAGTGGCTCCCCCAACGGGGCAACCTTGGGTCCCAGCCCTTCAACTACTAAAGGGCTAATCAAGTCCCGGGCGCACCCAGAGTCAATTAGGGCTCGGACCCGGACATGGGTCCCGGTCCCAGGAGTTATTACAGTCACTACCATATACAATAAAGGGCCAGGGATGCTCACCGGAGATGGCGCGTCGTGGCTGGGGATCTGCGCCGCTCACTGCAGGCCGTTGGAGTTTTCCGACATCTGCGCTTCCCTCAGCTCCAGCTCTCCCTGCTCACTCGCTGCCCCTTCCAGCTGCAGAGCCCGGGGTTTGAACAAGGTCTTCCCTCTGTTGGGGGTGCTCCCGGTCACCGGGGTGGAGGTTTTCAGAACTTCCCCCCCCCCTAGGACACGCCGAGGCGAAGTGACCACTCTCCCCGCATCTCATGCAGAGCCCCTGCTTGAAGCGGGCGTCCCGAATCTCTTGCAGGTTGGGCTTGGGTTTCGCCTTCTGCGCCGCTTTGCCTTGAGCCATTGATGAAGCTCCCATCTTAATGAGGGTGAAGCGTTCTTCCACGTCCGTGGCCGCTCTCATCCAAGCGGCCAACGATTCGGGTCTTCCCCCCCGCAACACCGCCTCGTACACCTCGTAACTCAAGCCCTCTCGGTATTTTTCAATGAACAGGTCTTGGGTCCAGCCGCGAATCTTGGCTGCGATGCGCTGGAACTTATCGGTGTAGTCCTTCACCGAGGACCGCCCTTGGGTCAGCCTCCACAGTTGGTTCCGGGCTTTTTCTTCTCCCAAGGGGTCCTCGTAGTGGTGTCGGAGGGCCCACATGAAGTTGTTCAGCGAACGCAATTCAGAACCGGGGGCGTTGTGCAGGCTCACGTACCAATCGCTGGCGGTGTCCTTCAGCTTGGACCCGATGTAGCCAATCCGGTCCCTCTCGGTGGGGTAGAGATGCCCCCAGGTGTCTAGGAACCGCTCGATCTCTAGCAGGAAGAACCGCAACTTCTCGGGGTCCCCATCGAAAGTAGCCGTCAACGGATCGGCGGGGGTCGGGCGAACCACCGGCCCTGCCGGCACGGGGGCCGGCGCAGGTATGGGTGCGGGCACCTGGCGGGGAACGGCCAGAGGGACCTGCGGCGGCACTTGCGGTGGCACTTGTGCGGGGACTCCTCCGGGAGGCACCACCGGTTGCTGGACTACCCCGGCTGGTGCTGGCTGAGCCGCTTGCATAGCCATGAGGGCGTCCCGGAACTGATACTGGAGATCGAGGGCTAGCTCTCGCAACTCGGTAGTAAGCTGGAACCGCAAATCTCCCATCATCCGGTCGAGGGCTTGAGTCTGGTCTTCTCTGTAGGGATCGGGCCCGTACGGCCCCATTCTCTCTCCTTCCAGGGACGGGAGACGCGATTCTCCTCCGTAGGTCGTCTCGCGTTCGTCTCCCAGGAAACTCGGCTTCCCGCAGTCGAGGTGATCCCCCTGGAACGAAACCCGTGCCCCTTTCCGATCGTGCACCCAGGAGTCTACGGTCCCGCGACCGAAATTGCTCCATGAGTACCTCGGGGTCACGCTCTGAAGAGGAGGTGGGCGCGGGATGTAGTGAGCCCCTTGAATCGTAGTCACTGGTACTTCGGGCTCCCCTCCGCCACCTCCACCACCGGCACCCTGATCCCCAGGGGTGGCCGGCGGGTCTTCGGGAGTAGGGATGGGAAGAGTACCATTGTCCAACATGGTCAGGAACGGCCAAGTCCCAGTCACAGATCTCTGACAATCTGTGAGACTTCTGCTCAAAGTAGTCAAGGATCAGATCTTTGTTGATGAAACACAGTTCTTTATTTCCAATCTCTACATTAGTTCTCGGATTATTGTCAGAGATAACGCATATGACAGAAGCAGGTCTATTATACCTTTCGGAACAGTTTGAATTACCCATAGGTAACCAATCACTAAAGGGGAAAAACGGCGGGCAAAAAGGGTCTCTGGCCGTTTGCTTCCCACAGGAAAGAAAGTGAGGTGTTAAGTTGTAAATTTCCCTTCCCAAACCAGACCCCTTAGATGTTACCATTTCACATAACAATCGTTGGCCTCAAGGCTTTCGCACGTTGATAAGAGATGGGACCTGTCCTCCCTTGCTGTCCCAGCCGGGATGAATGGAATGCGGAGGCAGGAGTGTGAGAGGCCCATTGTTCCCATACTTTGAAGCTGTCATCCTCCCGGGCTGACAGTTACACAAACCAGGCCTGGTCAGGGTCATAAACCTGGGGTCATATAGCTTACATACATACTGGCCAAAGTGAGGGTTTACATGGCGGGGGGGGGGCAACTACATAGCAGGTGCTGTAGAACCATACATGGCAACAGAAATCATAGCAGCAAGACAGAAATCATAGCAGCAAGCAATAGAAAAGTAATAGAACACTTTGTCTGAATCAGCAGATTCTGACAGTTGCAGGAGGTCGCCCAGGGCAAAGGACGGTGGCCTGGGTGGGTAAACATGTCTAGCAAGGCATTTTCCCCTCCCTCCTTCTCCAAATTAGATGTGTACACATGTCTAATATATACGTAAAACTGTCAGGATCTGACAATAGTGTGCTTGTCTTTCTGTTTCTGTGAACTGTTTTGTAGCCATATGTTATTTACTGCTTGCCTTAAAGTATATTATCTGCTCTGTTGAATGTAACTGTCTTCTTCCCAGGAGGGTGGCTTGTCGCATTCCTGAACGTCACATAAACAACTGGGACTATCGCATCCGTCCACTCCCCCTAGCCTTTGAGGCTCAAAGTATTTTATCTTGCTGTTCTAACCTTGGGGACTCTTGAATTGCTTGTAACCAAATGTTTAGCCTATCGTTCACACACTTGGGTCACACAGGGCAGGAAGGGAATTTTTATTGCTTTCCCACCTCTTCTGTGAGAACCAAATGGTTGCCACTTTTCCCCCCCGCTTCTTTGTATGTATTCTGATTGGTCCAAATGCTCATATTCAACTGTGCCTGAAGGTATATTAATCCCTGTTACCTGCTGTCATGTATCTCTAACAAACATCGAGAACCTGAACCATTATTGGAAATAAAGAACTTTGCTTTCAACAAAGGTCTGGTCTGATAGGGTCAGCTCAGAAGCCTCACAATAAATGTTTATTTAGATATGTAAAACAAATAAAGCAAAGTGCTTGTAGCCGGTAGTCTAGGTGGGAGGCAGAGAGGAGAAGCAAAATAAAGACATTAAAGTGAGAAAAGATGTGCACTCCAGGCACATCCTGATTTTATGAGCCCAAATTTATCACCCAGTCCTCTAAACAGCAAGGAGGAAGGATTCTCCCCCCCCCCCCGAAGATTGATTGCTGGACAGGATGTATATTTGCTCGCATGTCTGATTTCCCTCCAAAGTAAACATTGAATAGGTTCTGAGGATCTGCACAACACTGGTGGTTGTTTTATGTGAGAATCACTCCTGGCTTTGAGGGCTCACTGTTTTTTAACTGGGCAACTTTCCCCTGCGTCTCCAACAGGGTCACTGCCAGCACTGACTTTAGAAAAGAAATCTTCCAGGCACAGGCAGTGAAGCTGCTTTGCTATCTCCATCTCTCATCCGTCCCCCTCTGCCCTCCTCCTGACGGATATTACAACACTTTAGATATTGATTTCCCATGCATGCTCGTCTTCCAAGGACTGTAATATTGAGCATCAAACGCTCCTGATTTGTATCAGGCACAATGACTGTACGCTCTGCTGTGAGACTCTGGGTGTCGTGTATTCGCCACGGGCGAATAGATTTCCCACTAACAGCCTCATCTGGGTGCCCCATCAGCTGCTCGGTCAGCCATCTTTTTGCCATTCTCCATTTGCGTGTCACAAACGGGCAGCCTGCGCTGGCAGGGGGCTGGACGGGGCCCCAAAGAAGCCGCCCCTGCCACTCCCTGGCAAGCTCCATTACCTCTGATTTCAGGCGCTCCGTCTCTATTTCCCCATCTTCGATTTGTTGCCGGAGTTGCTTGGCAACCGTTTTCTCGGTTTCCACGATCTGAAGTAAATGGAGGTACTTCTGCGTTAACGCTTCGTGTTCTGTGGCCAGGGTCCTATAACTGGTTTACAAACACAACAATTAGAATGAGGCCTCTCCTCCCCGCTCACCCTGCTTGCCTGCTCGGCACACCCTTGCAGGGGGGGCCCATGGGCAACCCCCCCACAATACCTGCAGTAAGCCCAGCCCCACCACTTCCAGGGGGTGAGCTGTATGAATCTGTTGCAGGAAAATGGGGGGAATCGCAGCCCGTTAAAGACCAAGAGACCTTTTCAGGCTGAAGGCCTTTGTGGGACACAGAGCCCTTTCCAGCCAGGTGCACAAAGCAGAGGCAAGAGAGACACCAAAGGGAAAACAGTCGGGGGGGGGGGGGGATAGTGACCAGCCGCATCCAAGAGGCATCCTTGGTGACATTTTCCTACAAAACTCCGCAGAAATTCACTCTACTTATCTGACTGAGTGTTATGTGTGCTCCATTGCTCTGAGTGGAGAAGAGTTCCAGGGCTTACCCATATCCCTTGCATAGACACACAGCCTTTTTGTCCCATTTACTTGGTTTACAAATATACAGGTGGGGCCAAGAGGCCCCCCTGCAGGGCAGCCACCCTCCCCCCCCTGCGATTCGGTGCCCCCCCCAGGCGGAATCTGCTGCTTCCAGCATCGCCAAGATCTGCTTCTCCCTATGCTGCCCTTTCTTCTCTCTCTCTCTCTCTCTCTCTCTCTCGCTCTCACACACACACACACACACACACTGGTTGGGGATTCTTAATTTAGAGGCTGATGGATGCATTCTGAACACAAGAGCCACACTTTGTAAAAGCCAAATATCTTTACTAGAAAAATAAATCAAACATGGGAATGGTAGTTTGGATAAAAAGAGAATGAAGGTTACACACTTGTAGAACTACTCTAAGACATGCTAACAGCTACATGTTTCTCTCTCTCACACATCTCTCATCTCTGACTGGTTTCCGTTTGTCTCACACAAAGGGTCATGAACCCTGGGAATACATGAATGCTAGATCAAAGCATTTCTACAAACAAGATGCTAGTTGACCAATACACACGTTACAGGTCACTTCATTAGGATAAACAACTCCCCCAAACTTTCCTGCTGTTGAATACATTACACAACGTAACATCCTGTTTGGCTAACAAACCACATTCAACTCTAATGGCTGGAATGTAAGCACCTTGAATGCCAACACACATACACACACTCCTGCCTGCTCCCATCACCTGGGGGGGCACATCTCCTCCAATCCCCAATGGCTGCTTTCAGGCCCCCGCTGCAGGGAGATGCCCACAGCTGTGGGGCACGGTGTTACCAGAGCCCCAGAGTTTCACACAGAAATGTCACCAACTATACTTTGCAGCTCACGGTCTTTAAAGCCACCCTTTGCTGGTTTTCCCGCCTTGCTGCAGGCTCAGGTTTTACCGCAGGCCCGCCAGGCTTGAAGCTGGGCTCTCGCCCACAATCCCAGTGCAAGTTCTGCGGCTCTGCCTGTCTTCACTCAGAGTAATGGAAGGAGAGGAGCTCAGGCCCCACACCTGGGCAAGATTCCCACTGGAGCCTCTGGAGCATCCAGGCCTGCCTGGGGCAGACCGTCCAGAGGCTCTGACTGAGGAGGGGGCTTTGTCTATTCCGTCAGTCAAGCTGGAGTCTGTTGCCATTTTGATAGTTCTGCTGCCAGTCAAATTTCGCTTCTTTATCCCACTTTTAAGCATGGTGGAAGACTTTCCCATTCCTGTTACGCTTGCCAACCTCCAGGTGGGGACTGGAGATCTCCTGCTATTACAACTGATCTCCAGATGACAGAGATCAGCTCCCCTGGAAGAAATGTCTGCTTTTGGAGGGTGGACTCTATGGCATTCTACCCCACTGAGGTCCCTGCCCAAACCTCACATCCTCAGGCTACGTGCCCAAAATCTCCAGGTATTTCCCCACCCAGAGGTGGCAACCCAAGTTCCTGTCTCAGTTATTCACGTAGGCTAACAGTGTCTTCTGTGCCATGTTAGCTGGCTAATGGGATGATTTTAACCGAAGTCTCCAGGTTCCGGTCCCCAAAGGACACCCTGGGGCAGAGTAGCCCACATCCTATACCTTTAGAGACAGTTCAGGTGCCCCACGGTTCACCTTGAGAACCTGACAAATGCCATTTATACCTTGCAACAGGAACCAGAACTGACCCAGATGAGATTAATCTCTGTGCACCCATCTGTGGTATGTGGACAGGGCCATCCTGAGAACACTTTCCTGAGAGCAAATCCCCACTAAACTGGCCAGGATGGCCCAGGCTAGCCCAATCTCATCAGATCTCAGAAGCTAAGCAGGGTCGGCCCTGGCTAGTATTTGGATGGGAGACCACCACGAAAGTCCAGGGTCACGACACAGAGGCGGGCAATGGCAACCCCCCCCCCCCGAACATCTCTGGCCTTGAATATGCTACGAGGTCACCATAAGTCAGCTGCGACTGGATGGCACTTTCCGCCACTGGACCCCAGGAAGCTTCTCAGTAGACCCGCTTTCTGCCAGTCTAGGGGGGTTTCACACACAAATCCACAGAAGGAACAAGTGCAGGTTTGGTTACATCCGGTTCAGTGCCAGTATGCCCACCCGGGCCCGAGCAGCAAGGCTCAGCGTTTGCCAGCGAATGAGACTGAGGGGCATCAGAGCTGACTTTTGGCTTTGAGGAGGCCCTTGAGTGTGCCCCGCATTCCAGTGTCTGTCAAAGAGCCCCACCCTCCAGGTATCTCATCTGTGAATGCGGGGGGAGGGGGAGGGGGGGAGGGAAACACCCTCTTAGTTCCTGATAAAAGAGCATTTTCAGGAAAAGGAACAGGAGGATGAAAGGAAGAGAAATGAGATCTCAAGTCATTCAATTAAAACACAGCTGTCAAGGACAAGTTTTCCTCTCCAGCTGCATCTGCTGCCAGCCAGACTCCCCTGCTGATTCTCTCTCTCTCTCCCTCTCCTGTGCCTGCCCCCCCCCCCCCCCGACTGGCTCCTGTTGCCTTCCAGGGACCTGCCTCTGGAGCAAAGGTCTGCAGCCGGGTTTCAAGGCCCTTTCCCACCGGGGCCTCCACTGGCACGTGCCAAAGCCAGTTTCCGAAGGTGAGTGGTAGACCCCCTTCTGACCCCACTCTCCCCTCCGGCCTCTTCACTCACAGACAGCAGTCCTCCCCCCGGGGGTGGGGGGAGGCCTTGGGGGAAGGAGATACCTGGCATGGCTGATGGCGGCCACCCACTCATCACAGTCCTTGGAGTCCTCTGTCCTCAGCTCCAGGGATTTCTGGCTCTCATGGTTAAAGTTAACAGTAAAATAGTGCTGTAACAAACAAGGAAGAAGGTCAAGATGAGTAGCCGTGTTAGTCTGTCTGTGGCAGGAGACAAGAACCAGGCTCCCACAGCACCTTAAAGACTAACAAAGCTGGTGGCGGGGGAGGAACTTTCGTGAGCAGCTGCATCTGAGGAAGTGAGCAATGACTTACGCAACCTCCTACCCTGCCACAGACAAGGAAGAAGACAGTCTTGGGAATTTGCTCTCTGACCACTGAGACACGGTGCAATTTTGGCCCAATTTCCCTCCCCCGCAAAGCCCCACATTGTCAAGGGCGCCTCTCCTTCTTGAGGGGTCCAGATGATCCCTCTGCAGGCACTAAACAATTAGAGGTGGGGTCTTGTGACAACACGTCTCCACCATCCATCACAGCTTGAGGAAGGTGTTGGCTGAGGTCCTCTAACACCTCCTGGCCAGAGGAGAGGCCCTCCGCTGTCAGAGCTGACCACCCACCCACCTGGGCTTTCAGCCTTCTCTGCTCATGGGGTTCTGGGGGGTGACCAGGGGCTGTCCAGCACTAGCCCCGTCTCCTTGGTGGGTTCCTCAGCACTTCCAGTCCCTGAGCCTGGCTTCTGCTCAAGGAGTGCCACCTGGTTCTGACACAGCAGCCCTGACTGGGGACAGGGCCCCAATGGCCCCGGAGAGTCCAGGAACCTTTGACCAGGCCTCATGGCCTCCTAATCCTCTGAGCTGCACTCATCAGGTCCAACCCTGACACCAAATATGAAACTGTTGAGCAAGCGACTAACCAGCACATGTGACGTCACCACAATTGGCCTCTGTGCCACAGAACTGGAAAGTGGCAAAGATCACACCAGTTTTTTTTCAAAGGGGTCTGGAGCAATGCTCCCTCCAAGCTGTGGAGTCTTGTGAGCAAAAATTCTATTTTGTAAGCTACTGGCATTAAAGTTGTGGAGAGAGTAATTTGGCTGCTGCATAAATTACTTTGCTCTGGAGCTATCGTCTCTGAGCTAAGACAAAAATGTGTGAGCTGGAAGCTAAAAAACCTGTGAGCTAGCTCACACTAACTCAGCTTAGAGGGAACACTAGTCCTGAGGATAACAGACCAGTTAGCCTAACATCTGTTCCATGTAAATTAATGAGAAAATTGTTGGGGAGAATCAGCATGGCTCCCGCAAAGGGCAGTCCTGCCTCCCCAGTCGCACAGAGTTCTTTGAGAAGATCAACAAGCATGTGAGCAAGGCTGACACAGCAGACATCCCATAACTGGACTTCCAAAAGCCTTTTTTTGGTCAAAGAGACCTCACCAAATACTCCTGAGTAAGCTTAGCAATCATGGGGCAAAAGGACAGGTTCCCTTTTTGTTGTTGTTCAGTCGCACAGTCGAGTCCGACTTTTCAGGACCCCATGGACCACATCACGCCAGACCCTCCCATCTTCTAGATAAAAGGTCCTGTCTTCTAGATTAAAAGTTGGTTAAACTACAGGAGGCAGAGAGCAGTTCTCACAACGGAGGGAGGTGAGTGGAGTCCGACAAGGGTCAGTAGTGTTCATTTGTTCATAGATGATTCTGCGCTGGGGTAAGTAGTGTAGCAGCCAGGCTTGTGGGTGATAGCAAATTATTCAGGATGGAGAAAATCAATGCCAGCTGTGAAGAGCTACGGAGGATCTCTTAAACTGGAAGAGCGGGCAACAATTGGGCAAATGAAATTCAGTGCTGGTAAGTGTAAGGCGGTGTATATTGGAACAAAAATATCCTAATTTTAAATATGACAATGGAGTCTGAACTGGTGGAAATCAAGATTGACGGTAGTTCCAGGTGGTCAGCTGTGTTGGTCTGAAGACGTAGAACAGATTTAGAGTCCAGTGGCACCGTTAAGACCAAGAAAGGTTTATTCAATGCATGCACACGAAAGCTCACACCACTGGACTCTAAATTTGCTCAACCAAGAATGAAAGAGAGCTTGGGGTTATAGTTCACAGAAAATGAAAAAGGCAAACTCTATGCTGAGGGTTATTAGGAAAGGAATTGAAAATGAAACAACCCATATTATAATGCTTCTGTATCAATCTGTGGTGCGGCCTCATTTGGACTACTGTGTACAGTTCTGACTACCGTATTGTAAAAAAGTCATTGCAGAGCAGGAAAAACTACAGAAGAGGGCAAGCCACAGAGTTAGGGAGTTGGAGCCCCTGTCTTTTGAGGGAAAGCTGAAGAGTCTGGAACTTCATCGTTTAGGGGGGAAAGATGGCCAAAAGGAGGACACGAGATATGAGGTTCATAAAATTATGTGTGGGGTGGAGAAAGTGGATACAGCATGCTTTCCCTCCATCTGCCATTGTAGTAGAACTTAATGAAACTAATGGCCAATAGATTCAGGACAGGCAGTGATCAAATGGTGGAGTTCACTGCCAGTGGATGCACTGACGGCCAGAAGCACAGATGGCTCTAATGGGGTGAAACAGATCCATGGATGAGAGGTCTGGCATTGGCTACTAGCCATTGTGAATTAAGGGAGCCTCCATATCCAGAGGCAGTCAATAGACCAGTGCCAGGAGGCAATGTCAAGGGAAGGCCTCAGCCTCTGTGTCCAGTTGTTGGCCCTCCAGAGGAACTGGTTGGCTGCTGTGTGAAACAAGATGCTGGACAAGATGGGCCTTCACTGGCCTGATCCAGTTGGGCTCTTCCACTGTTCTGAGCAGTTTGGGCTGCACGGAGTGGCAAGGGCCCACTCCTCTGAGCTGTGGAGTCCTGGGAGCAAAAATTCTATGTTTGAGCTACCAGCATTAAAGCTCTGAGTGAGCGATTTGGCTGCTGCATCAGTTAGTGTGCTCTGGAGCCATCCTTCCTGAGCTAAGACAAAAATGTGTGAGCTGGAGCCCAAAAAAACTGTGAGCTAGCTCACCCTGACTCAGCTTAGAGGGAACTAGGGGTCGTCGTGGGGGCCTGTCTGGGGAGTCCTTCCGTGTGTCTCTGTGTGCAAGGGAGGCAGCTGCACGAATCCCCCGGGAGCAGAGCAAGACTCCCCCCCTACCTCCGCTCTTGAGCAGCCCCTGGGAGTGAGGGGGGGGCCCTCCGGGCTTGCTGCATGCCGAACTCCAGGCAGACACAGAGGCAGAAGCAGAAAGGGACTCGGCTCGTGGGCTATTTTTAGCTTCCCTTGGCATTTACGGTATTTGTGTTAATTTCCATCAAGGAGGTTCCTAGCCCAGCAGAAGGGGCTCGTGTCTCTGTGTGTGTCTGTGTGTGCGTGCGTGCGTGCCTGCGTGCGCAGTTCATTTGCTCTTCTTCCCTTCAGTCTCCTAGGAAACGAGCCATGCTCTCTAAGGCCGGAGCCTGAACTGAATAACTTGGGAAATAAATAAGGAGACCCATTTGCTCCACCCAGCCCTTGTCACTCTGGCCTCTACTCTCCAAAAACATGGTTTTCTGCCAGGAGCTACTGTGCTGCAAGGGGGAGGGGGAGGGGCTTGCACAGGGCAGCCTAGGAAAGGGGGGGACACCCCCCAGGCGACAATGCCCCAAGGTGCCTGCCTCCCTCTTCACCAGGTGCTCCCAAGTGCAAGGACACAGCTGTGCTCAGTGGGAGGTCCCAAAGATGCAGGAGGCTGAGTGGAGATAGCTGAGTGCCCTTCTAAGCCCTTTATCTGGGTGGCAGAAAGGGCTGACTAAGCCCTGTGTAACTTGGAGAGATGCCCGAAGACACACTGGTGCCAGGGCCAGCAAGATGCTGGTGTAACCCCATGGCCCAGGCAGAATTAGGTGGCATCTTGCCTGCCTTGTGGGAAGAGGAAGAGGGCTTTGTTGGCATCCAGCCTGCCCCCTGCCCCTAATGCCAGGATAATCTTGTGCCAGCTACAACCCTGGTGTAATGGGGAACATTCCCATAGAAGTCATGGCCTCCTTTGCCTCCCATCATCCGTATCCACTGTACCAAAACTCAGCTCTTCCCAGCCCTGGATGAAAGAAGAAGAAGAAGAAGAAGAGGAAGAAGAAGAAGAGGGGGAGGCGGAGGAGATTGGATTTATACCCCACCCTTCACTACACAAAGGAGTCTCAGAGCGGCTTACAGTCTCCTTCCCTTCCCCTCCCCACAACAGACACCCTGTGAGGTAGGTGGGGCTGAGATCTCTTTTGAGGACTGCCCTTGAGAGAACAGCTCTGAGTGAACTTGTGACTGACCCAAGGTCACACCAGCAGCACACTAACTCAGCTGAGAGGGAACACTGCCCAGGAGCGCCCTCTCGTTCACTACCTGTCTGTCAAGTCTGACCAAACACACCTGGAGGTTGGCAATCAATTTCCCCTCTCAGCCGTGGAGTCTCGTGAGCAAATGTTCTCCTTTGTGAGCTGCTGGCATTAAAGTTGTGAGCGAGCGATTTGGCTGCTGCTTCAATCAGTTTGCTCTGGAGCTCTCCTTCCTGAGCTGAGACAAAAATGGGTGAGCCGGAGGCTAAAAAACTGTGAGCTGGCTCACACTGACTCAGCTTAGAGGGAACACTGCCCCTGCCCCCAAATCTTGCTGGCCTCTCAGGTGCTCCTGGACTCGAATCCAGCTCTCCTTCTGCAGACCAGCATGGCTGCCCTCTGGAACTAGCTTCATGGAAGGTCCCCAATGGTTGGGCAGCATGCCAGCGGTCCCCCCACTGAGGGAAGCAGGTAACCAAGGCCAGGGGACCCCAGCAGCATCCCTGTGGCCCTGCCGCCACAATCCAGTGCAGAACACCAGAAGAAGGAATCACAGAAACACGGAGTTGGAAGGGGCCACACTAGTCCCACCCCTTGCTCAAGGCAGGATCAGCCCAGGGCATCCCTGACCAGGGTTTGTCCAGACTCTGCTTCAAGACGGCCAGGGAGAGGGAAGCTAACCACCTCCCTGGGCAGCCCATTCCACTGTGGCATAACTCTGACTGTCAAAAAGTTTCCCCTAATATCCAGCCGGTACCCTCCCGCCCTTCTTTTAAACCCATGATTGCGAGTCATAGAATCAAAGAGTTGGAAGAGGCCACATGTCTAGTCCCACCCCCTGCTCAGTGCAGGATCAGCACAGAGCATCCCTGACAAGGGTTTGTCCAGACACTGCTTCAAGATGGCCAGGGAGGGGGAGCTCACCACCTCCCTAGGCAGCCGATTTCACCACTGGGAGCCAGGGAAACCCAGTACACCTCCCAGAGCACCCATGTCCCCCTAGGGAGCTCCAGAGATGTAGGTCTGGGACAGAGGGGGGAGAGGTGTGTGCACATCACAGGGCCTCTCATACATCTCCAGTCCTGGAAAGATTCATCCACTTCCAATTCCTTACTTGGATTATGCTGATGCCACATCAAGGCACCAGGGAGGGGCCATGGCTCAGTGATAGAACACCTGTTTTGCATATGGAAGGTCCTGGTTCAATCCCTGGCGGCATCTCCAGTTTTGAAAACCGATCAGGCGGTAGGTGATGGGGAAGACCTCTTTCTGCCTTGCACCCTGGAGAGCCCCTGAGCCAGTCTGACTGGACAAGGCTGACCTCGATGGACCCGGGGTGTGTGTGTGTGTGTGTGTCTGATTTCCTGTTAGGCAGCTTCCTGTGTTCATTTGTCTGTGGGTGCCCCAAACAGGCCTGTCATCTGTAGAACAGACCTGCCTCTTGGTGGACAGGAGATCATCCATTCATAAACTCCAGAGTCCTGGACAGTTGCGGAGCCCAGTTTCCAGCACAACCCTCTTTCAAGTTTAAGGCGGCAAGAGGGGGACATCATACTTTGCCCCCTACAGAGATTAGGCCACAAGACCACCCATCCTACTCACTCACCCCTCTGAGACCCATACAGTCAGCTGTCAGTCAAGATGTTCCTTCTTGGCTCTTCATTGTCCTCCCAAATGTGTGTTGGTCAGCAATGTCACATCTCTTCCCACTTTGGCACAGTGGTTAAGAAACAGTGGAAACAGCAACAGAAACCAGCAGGAGACCATTGCTGCAGCTGCTGCTGCTGCTGCTGCTGCTGCTGACCTAAAGGTTTGGTGTAGTGGTTAGGAGTGCAGACTGTAATCTGGGAGAACTGGGTTTGATTCCCCACTCTTCCAAATGCCGCCAGCTGGTGTGACCTTGGGTCAGTCACAAGTTCTGTCAGAGCTGTTCTCTCAGCAGCAGTCCTCAAGGGAGCTCTCTCAGCCCCACCTGCCTCACAGGGTGCCTGTTGCGGGGAGGGGAAGGGAAAGGAGTTTGTAAGCCGCTCTGAGACTCCCAAGTGAGTGAAGGGCGGGATATAACTCCAATCTCTTGTTTTTCTTTTTCTTCTCTCCTGTAGTCTCCTTAGTTTGCAAGCTGTGCTGAGCATATTGGCACCTAGGAACTGGGTCCTCCCCAGCTTCCTCGGACACAGAAGAGTCTTGTGTGAGGCAGGGACATCTGAGGCTCCCCTCATTCCGGGCCCTTCTCCTGTTTTACGCCCTTCCTCGTGTTCCTCTGCTCCAGTGACCAGTTTTATACTGAGCAGATGGCTGTGCAAGGTCATACACCTTCTGCATTCTGGCAAGAAACAGTTACTGGACCAATCAAACAGATCGGGCTGGGAGTCAAAAGGACACCTCTGAGCAGCTGGACCTCAAACAAACCCTTTTGATCCTGTTGATTTATGTACTTATTCGCCTTATTTCTAGCCTGCCTTTCCGACTGGGACTCAGTGCAGATTACACAGAGTAAGTCAGTACGATCAACAGGATGGGCCATCCAACCGGCACTGCAATAAGGCTCGGCTTGTCAGAATCTGGAACCAAGCAGAAATATCAACAGAACCGAAGCAAAATGTAAGAATTGATATGACGCCTTAAAGGATGCAAAAATGATATGCTGGGATCCCACCGAAAGCAGCAGGTGGTACAAACTATATGCCGTAGTACAGACCACTGTCCTGAAGACTCCACCCAGCCATCTTTCAGAACTGCTTTGTTGCAGTACAGCCTTATCATCTGCGTAGGTTGTTGCTGTCACAGGGAAAATTCCAGACCCCTGACTTTATAGAAAAGAGAAAATATTAAAGGTCACTCTGGTTTCTAGCCATGAATGCTTGTGATGGAAAATGGCCCTGTTTCTTCAAAATGACCAAGAAGGCCACTTTGGCTGGTTAAATAAGGTTTTACAAGGTGGTGGTTAAATAAAAATCTATTGTTGATGCATTTGGGGGTGGAGGTGCTGGAAACCTCCAGTGGCACACAGCCTCACTCCTCCTCTGGGGTCTGCATGGTCAAGAGCTCTCACATGTTCCATAGTGTGCCTGCACCTCTTCATCAGCAGTTCAGCTCGGCTGTGAGCATGCCAGGCAAGCCTGCCGTTGGGCGCTCTGGAATCCTCCTTGGAGGCTGGCCCTGCAGTGCGTGCTCAAAGAGGGAGAGAAAAACGGTCCCTCCTTCCCACAGATTGTCTGCTGGGAGTCAGAACACCACCCTGGAGATTTCCCACTGGCCAGACCTGCGGTCAGAAGGCAATTTTCTATTTGCAGCACCCAGTGTTCCCTCTAAGCCGAGTTGGTGTGAGCTAGCTCACAGTTTCTTAGCCTCCGGCTTACACATTTTTGTTTTCGCTCAGGAAGGCTGGCCCCAGAGCAAACTAATTTATGCAGCAGCCAAATTGCTCCCTCACAAGGCCAGGACACTTTACTTTCTCACAGGCTTGGATATGAAATTCAAGAATTGAGATATTAAAAGCCGCCTGCCACTTTGAGTTTCCTTCCAGATTTCCAGAGCAAACGCTGAAGGTCTCAGTCTTTATCTTCAGGAGACTCAGTCACCAGCTGTACCCCAAACCCTTTTTGAAAAGTCTTGTTGCAACAAAGAACCGATCACTCGCTGCGGCTCTATTAGATGCAGCTGAAGGCAGCTAATTTCATGAGCGGCTGTATGCCTGTGGAGCAGGCCCAAGATGTTCCTGAATGCGATTCCACCTCTCTGGCTAGTTGAGGAAGAGACCGGGCTACCTGGAGACGCTTCTGCAGGTGACAAAGCATGTACTCTACCCTTGAGCCATGCCCCCCCCCCGCCCCGCCCTGAAGCAACCAGGCCATGGAAGGGCAAGATTTTTGCCCAGGGCTTATTAATCCAAGCTGTCTGCCTCCCCCCCTGCTGCTGGGCTTCACTGCTACCTATTGGAGTAGCCCCCCCAGGCAAAGGAAGGGTGTGAGGAATGCCACTGGAGCAGCTCAAGAAGAAAGGCCCAACTGGAACCAATGGGTTGAAATTAAACCAGAAGAGTTTTCGGCTAAACGTTTTAGGAAGAACTTCCTGACAGTTAGAGCGGTTCCTCAGTGGGACAGGCTTCCTTGGGAGGTGGTGGGCTCTCCTTCTTGGGAGGTTTTCAAGCAGAGACTCGAGGGCCATCTGATAGCAAGGCTGATTCTGGGAACTTGGGCAGATCCCTAGAGGGAGGGCTTAGTTCTCGTGGCCCTTTCTTACACTCCCAGGGAAATGCTGATTTCCACATTGGTCTCAGGAAGCAATTCTTTTTTCCAGGCCAGTTTGGCCAGGGATCCTGGAGGTTTTTTGTAATCATTTGGGCATGGAACAGGGATCACTGGGTGTGTGGAGGAGGAGGTATTTGTGAATGTCCTGCATTGTGCAGGGGGGTTGTACTAGATGACCCTGGAGGTCTCTCCCAACTCTATGATTCTATGATTCGATCTTCCTCAGCAGCACCCCAAGGGATCCGGGGGGGGGGGGGAGGTCAAACTACAATGATCTCAGCTTTCTGCACTGCTACATTTGTGACATTGTCCCCCATTCTCCATCTAGAGCCCCTGGGGGCAGGGGGTTCCCAGTCTCAGACCTCTGGCAGAAGAGCACCGCGTGACCTGGGACCATGCTCTGGACCAAGGAAGAGAAACCCTTTACAGGACTGAGGTAGCATTTATGGAGAAATTCTCTGTGGTTCACTGGAAACACTGTGAAAACTCCACAAATGCTGAATGACGCTGCTCAAAACAGAAGGGAGAATCCTACAAGGAGGAGCCTCAGGAGGCTAAGAGCCCCCCAGCCCCACCCTCTGCACTGACAAACTGCACACACTGGGGAAGTGGACTCCCCCATGCCCACAACTGGCCCCAACAGAAGCCTCTCTCCAGAAGGCCTGGCCCTTGCTTTTGACCACCCCCACCCCCACCCCGCCGTAGGCCAAGCAGAGCTTGGCAGTCCCCTAGGGGAAGGCAGGGCCCTTCTCTGCTGCAGCTGCTCCAGGAAGCAGGGCCTCCCTTGCATCCCTCTGCTCAGGTAACCTCTTTTTAGGAAAACCTGCCAGGTCAACTCAAGAGCCACCTCCCTCCTTCTGACAGACAAACTGTTCCTCCTAGGCCCTGTTAAGCAGCCCCTGCACCTTCCAAAGCTCTGCAAGCCTTGGATTTCCCACCCTGGGTTCTGGGATGGACTGCAGAAGGGCGCCTACCTAGCTCACCTGGGTTGGCCCAGCACCACTTCCTCTCCAGCAAGACTGGCCCACTGGACTGACCGCCCCCTGGGGAGCCAAGGGCTGGGGGAGGGAGGGAGGGAAGGAGGCTGGCTGTTCTGCTTTGCCCCTGTAGCTATGGAGACTGGCGAGACTTGGGGCCAGCAAGCAAGCCAGGATCTACGGGAGAGCTCAGGAGTCAGGGGCCAGGGCCGGAATGGAAGGCAGAGAGGCCCTGGGGATCTGCGTGGGGGGGGACTGACCTCAGCCCCAGCAGTCTCTCAGCCTCAGCCCCCCTCCCCCGCTGGCTTTCCACCCGAGGAGAGAAGGGCGAGGCGTCTGAGCCCGCAGCCAGGTCCTCACCTGGGAAAAGCAATGCGGGGAAGGGGGGGGGGGGTTGGGGGGGGGGTGGCGCGCAGGCTGCTGCAGAAATTTCCTCTGTTTCTCCACCGGGGGTGCTCTTGCGTCTCAACCAGCTGCCTAATTACGGGGGCTGAATTACCCCTAAGGTGGCCACGCACCCCCAAATGCTCCTGCCCGGTGTGTGATTAATTGATCGGCCCGGCAGGTTCCGCGGGGAGGGCGGGCGGGCGGAGGAGCCGCGGCAAGGAAGAGCCCCCTGCCTGGACAGACGCGGTCTCCTCCCAGAGAGTCAGAAATTTGGGGGAGGGGGTGCTGCGGAGGTGGGGGGAGCCGGGAGAGGGGGGCCTTCCTTCCTGTCGCGCCCAGGGGGAGAGAAGGGGGGGGGGGGGAAGCCACCGATCAGGTGGGGCGCACAGGCGGCCAGGCGCTGGGCGAGGGTCCCTGGCCGTCCGCCCCTCCCGGTCCCGTGGCGCTCCTCGTCGACCCACCTGCTTCTCGAGGGGGTCCTTGGGCTTGGGCGAGGGGGCCCGGTCGCAGACGCAGCCCTCCAGGAGGTAGAGGCCGGCGGGCCGGGAGCTGGAGTCGCTCTCGAAGTAGAAGAGCAGGTTCTGGAGGAGGGCGAACCACTTGGGGTGCCATTTGGTGTTGTCCGAGCTCCGCTTGCTCAGGTAGCCGCGCCGGGCGCCCTCCTTCTTGGCCAGCAGCGCCAGGTGGACGGCGTGGCCGTCGTTCAGCCGCATCCCCTTCTGCATGGCGCCCGGCCGGGCCCACGAGCCCAGCGGCCCTCCGCCGCCGCCGCCGCCGCCGCCGCGCTCACAGCCGGAGCCGCCGCCGCCCCCCGCGCCCCCCGCCCCGCCGCCGCCGCCCGCCCGCCCGCATCCCCCGGCCGCTCCGCCGCTCCGCGCCGCCGCTTCAGCTTCAGCTTCAGCCGCCGCCGCTCGGGCGCGTCATGTGATCAGCACCGCGGACAGCGGCGCCCCACCGGCGATCAGCACCAAGGACAGCGGCGGCGGCGCCCGGCCAGCCCCCGGCCCTCCCCGACGGGCGCCCCCCGCCGCCTGCCGCCCGCCTGCCTGGTTGGCTGCCTGGCCGGGCTCAGGGCAGGCCGGCGCGGGGGATAGGCTCGCCTGGCGGCAGCCGCAGCTCCAGCCCCAGCCACACGGACGACGGCGCCCCCTCTGCGTGGCGCAGGCGGAACCGCAGAGCCGGTTGGGGAGGGGGGCGCCCGGTGCCACAGCCCGCTCCACCGGGGCCGCTGCTCAGCGAAGCCTCCCGTCGTGCTTTTTCAATGCCCGCAGGGCGGCTGCCCTCCCCCCCCAGGGGTCCTCCGCACCAGCCCCACCTCCGGCTGACCCCCCCCCCCCCGTGGCCCTCACCGGCCCTTGCCCCCGGGAGGGGAAGAGGGTTATGTGGGACTGGTCCACCATTAGGGAAGCTCTGCCTCCATCCTCCGATCCTGTGCGGTTTAGCCACAGGTTTCCACTGACAGCCCAGGTGCCTGGAGCCATTGCCTGGCTGCCACTGAAACCCACCCTAGATAAGGACCCTTGCACAAGTTCCCGGCAGCGGGATGGGGTGGGGTGGGGTGGGGTGGGGACGACAAACCTTTTCTTGCCTACAGACAGCCTCCGCCCAGTCTGAAACAACTCCTCACCCACAATCATGCCACATCCCATTGGAACATGGACGCTGGGAGCAGAGCTTGCAATAAACCCAGAGGCCAACTTTGCAGCCACACACTCCCAGGCAGCACAACCACTGGGCCTAGCAACAGCAATGACACCATCTCAGGCTTATTCACCTGCTCATCTTCTAACATTTTATATGCCGTTAAATGCCAGCAATGCCCTTCCCTTGTCTGCATAGGACAAACAGGTCAAACCCTACACCAAATGGACACAAATCTGACAGCAAGAATCACAGCCCTGAGAAAGCTCTCCAGACACTCAGTGGGGGACCTCAAAGTAGTTGTTTTATTGCAAAGGAACTTCAGAAACAGACTGGAATGGGAGATTTCTAAATTACAAGTTATTACAGCACTCAAGACAATGGAATCCCCAAAACTTAACAGAGATATTGGTTTCTCATCTCACTACGTATGCCAACCTCATTCAGCCCTGGCATCTGTATTCTCACCAGTCCCCAGAAGGGCCACACGTCCTCTTTATTTTATTTCTTATTTGGAATAATAGATTAGAATAGTAGATTGTAATGTAATATAATGAATAGTAGATTATCACGTGATTTGGAATGGTAGATTGGAATGTATTTCTCTAGTCTGGGGACAGGGGAGATAACTCTACACAGCCAATCTCGCCACTTCAAAGAAGATGCTGCTGTAAGGTCGCCTCCATGCTTGAGAGGAGAGGGATGGAGCATAATGGCAGGGTCTCAGTTAATTACTCTCAGCATTCCACTATTAAGGATATATTTGCCCATCAATCTCCAATTTTGACATATTTATTGCCTTCACTATGCCCCCCCCCCCCGGCAAATTAAAACCAAACAAATGGTAACCATATAAACTAAGCTTGTTACTCCTATTTGGTTCCTGGTTCTGCTAAACATCTTCATTATGCTGTATGCTAATTTACTGCTCTACCTATATGTATGGACTGGTACTTTCCATTTCATTGTGTCTGAAGAAGTGTGTGTGTGCACATGAAAGCTTATGCCCAGAATTAAACTTGGTTGGTCTTCAAGGTGCCCATTCTGGACTCAAACTTTGTTCTGCTGCTTCAGACCAACACGGCAACCTCACCTGAATCTGGCAGCCATTGAATTACTCCCAGTGAGACTGAGCTAACATGTCATGGTCCCCCACCCACCCATTCCACATACACACACATGCACACCCCTGAGCACTGCACACACAAACAGGGACGTACAACAGACAAGGCGGTCCATTTCCTTGTCAAGTTTCTGGACCCCAAGATGAAGCAGCCCAGTTTATCCAAAGCACCCTTCCCATTTTCTCCAGAATTGCCAGAGACTGTTCCCCAGCACTAATCCTGCCAGACTGCCGAGGGTTTTTATACGGCAACCGATGGCTCTGCTTCTTAACTCTTTGCAGCACTGGACTCCAGTCCCTGCTGGCCTGCCTTTTGGCCAAGGGGTGAGCAGAGGAGGCCTCTGCCCTCATCTCGCCCTCAAGCATAAACAAGTCTTCAGAGGGGGAGGGCATCTGTACAGCTGGTGGAATGCAAAACGTGGGGCCTACACACTTATCAGTTCAGCACCAAATGAGTTCCTGCACTGGGGGCTTCAGAGATTAGACACCCCCCCCCCCCCGCACAAAAGCCCCACATGTCCCAGAGTCCTGGCTTTGGAGGCTCCCAATACTGTATCACTGCATTACACACTGCATGCTCGTGTATTCCAATTGTGTTTAGTGCAGGCAAAATAAACAGGTTCCAAAATGACCTTACGGAATTAGATTGCCAGCTAATACAGCTGAAGCTGGTTTTTGCCAACAACGAAACTGGGCAACACAGGAGATGGGAATTATTTCCTGGGGTTTCAGCACCCTCTCAAGTCTCTGTCTGAAAAGAACAATATGGAGGTGGGTGATCATCTCCTCATAAGATGATGGTCACACTGGAAAAAGGGACATCATGTGCAGGGTGGAAAGACTTCACCCCTGACCCCTTGAGACTGATCCAGACACCTTTGGCGTCAAAGAAAGCTGGGGAATATTCCCCTTCTGTTCCCTGACCTAGATCTGCCTTCTTTAAATAGGATTGAAGAATGTCAGGGAAATTGTGTCAATTAGTTTTGTTTCACCTGAAAAAATGTGGCTTATGCTGCAAAGGCTCCCATTAGGTCATGGATCTCCATGGTAACACCTAGGAATTGTCTGGAAGATGGGAGGGCATTCATGCCTGCTTTGGGGTTGGAGGAGAATTGTGCCAATCCACTTTCCATATTGGGTGTCTCTCTCAGGGGCATTTGCATCATCTGGACCATTGGGAAGGAGGGCCCCCAGAAATGCTACCAGACAGACAACTTCCACCCCATCGTCAACCTGGGCCTGGACAGGTCCAGTTTCAGGACCCCCGCATACAACTACGTGGTGTCTACGTTGCCACCATCTTCTTCCAAAACCCCACTGGCTGCTGCCTCTGTCTATACACTTGTAAGTCCTGCCCAGAATACCTCCCACAATCCACTGCTTACAGCCAAGCACAGCTGCTCCAGTCCCTTGGACAGGAAGGGTTCCTTCTGGTCCCATAAAGGATTCCTTCCGTTCCTGGGGATATTCTTGGGATCACAGGAGCACCCCTTCCCCAGTAAATGAGCAGACTGACCAGGGCAGACTGATGCCCCCAAACAGCCTCCTACCGTACTACTGGTTGCCACCTGCAGCTCCTCCCTCAAATCACTCCAATCCAGTGATCAACAGCCCATTTTTAATAATAATAGTTTTTCTTTCACAGGCCTTGCTTTCCTCGCTTATAGAGAGCTGCTAACCTAAAAGGGCTTCTTGCTAACAACAAAGGCCCAGCCAGCACACACACACACACGCACACAGAGTGTGGTGTCATGGTTAAGAGAGGCGGACACTGATCTGGAGAAGCGGGCTTGATTCCCCACTCCTCCTCCTCCACATGCAGGCAGCTGGATGACCTTGGGCCAGCCACAGTTCTCTCAGAACTCTCTCAGCCCCACCTACCTTGCACGGTGCCTGTTGTGCGGAGAGGAAGGGAAAGGCGATTGTAAGCTGCTCTGAGACTCCTTAAAGTAGAGAAAAGCGAGGTGCAAAAACCAACTCTTCTCCTTCACACAAAGGGTCCAGACTTTGCAAGAAACCCCGATGCCCGTTCTGTCCCCATAAACACTCAGGCAACACTATACCATCAGCTGCACCATTTCTGGCTCATGTCAGCCATGCTTTCCTGCTCTCTACAGAGGGCAAACAGGTTAGTCCTTACTTAAAAAGAATAAACGGGATAAATCCAACAGTAGAAACAGCAACAGAAACCAGCAGGAGCTGCTGACCTAAAAGTCTGGTGTCGTGGTTAGGAGCGTGGATTCTAATCTGGGAGAACCAGGTTTGATTCCCCACTCCTCTCACTGCTGCTCAGCTATTTATTCACGGCATTTATGCCCCGCCTGTCTTCCCAATGGGCATGCGGTGCTCTTGTGTTCACCTGATCTCTCTGTTTCTTGAAATCCCTGGGGGGTGATGCAGCTTCTCACATCAGGTCCCAGCAGCAGCAGCAGCAGCAGCAGAGCCAAAGGTCTTGCAGGTGTTTTCTTCTCCCTGCCTCGATCTCAGGGCCAGGGAGGGAGAAGATGTGATGTTTGAAATGGCTCTCCTTGGGGCCCTCTTGGAGCCCCTCCGTCCAGAGCTGCGCCACCTGGGAGAGCTTTTGCCAGGAGAACCAGTTTGGTGTCGTGGTTAAGTGCGCGGACTCTAATCTGGGAGAACCGGGTTTGAGTCCCCACTCCTCCACTTGCACCTGCTGGATGACCTTGGGCAAGCCATAGTTCTGGCATAGCTGTTCTTGAAAAAGAGCAGTTTCTATCAGAGCTCTCTCAGCCCCACCTGCCTCCCAGGGAGTCTGTTGTGGAGAGGGGAAGGGAGAGGAGATTGTAAACCGCTCTGAGACTCCCTTGGGGAGTGAAGGGTGGGGTATAAATCCAATCATCATCATCATCATCATCTCCTCCTCCTCCGCCACCACCACCGCCACCAGGTCTGTGGCTGCTCCACTCCTGTAACCGCTGCAGCTGCTGGATTCCAGGCCACGGTCACACGGCCCCTTTAAATCCGGGAGGGCTCCCGGATTTAAAGGGGCCGCTTTTTTCAACAGCGGGTTGGGATGTCTAAACATCCCAACCCCTGCTGCCTCCGGATCGGGAGCCGCGGCCGCTGAAGAGGCGGCCGCGGTGGGAATAGCGGCCACGGCGGAGGCGGCTGCGGCGGAAGTGGGGGCAGCTGAGGAAGAGACTTCAGCTGAGGCAGCGGAGGTGGCGGAGGCGGCGGAGGCGCTGGAAGCCGCGGTGGCGGCCTCCGACCCGCCATCCGCCAGGGTAAGTCGGGGTGTTTTTTTTCCCCCACTCTTTTACACTTGGGCGCATGGATAGCCATGCGCCCAAGTGTAAAAGAGTGAAAAAAAATGGCCAGCGGGGCTATCTGGACAGCCCTGCTCTCGCAATGCATGCGAGAGAGGGCTGTCCAGATACCTCCAATGCGGGTTCCTCCCACAGCACCCGGGAAAATACTTGATTTTCCTGGGGTCTGAAAATGCGGGAGGAACCCGCATTGGATCCCGCTTCGGCAGGGGACTAGGGGGCCGGCCGTCTGGTCGGCCCCTTTAAATGCGGGAGGAAATTGCCCTTCCTCCCGCATTTAAGGCCCGTGTGGCCGCAGCCCCAGCAATGCCCCTCTTTGGGCCAAAGCAGGCCTCCTCCAGAGCAAGAGGGAAGCGTGGAGAGGACGGCAGGTAAGGCAGAGCAAGGGAAGGGGGCTCAGCAGGTGGGGGAAAGAGGGAGAGGTTGGTGACAACTGGAGTGGAAGGGGGGGGCCTCGGAGCAAAACGGCTGCCCACGAAATGAGCGTCTGGTGGCCCTGCTGCAGGCCAGCCACAGGGAGGGCAGTCTTTTGGGCTTGAGCTTCATTTGTTACAGTGGCCTTTCTGGCCTATTTAGATCCTCAGCAAAATGTCCTATGGTCGTTTCCACAACTGGCAGGTTGGCTGCTTCGTTTGTAGTCCGTTAGGTCTTTAATCATGACCCAGAAACATTTGTGGATGCCGCCTAGACCCCGATCCATGGCAGGCGCTGCATGCTTATGCTCTCGCTCGCTCTCTCTGCTGGGAAGGGCAAGGGCAGCAGGGGATGGAAATAACTCTGAAATGGACCTGCTAAGCGGCTGTGCAAAATCATTCCAGCAGCTCAAGTACGCTCCAGCTGCTTCCTCACTTGAGATGACAAGGTGCTAATTTATGCCAGCCGACCCCTCTTGCTCACTTGAGCTCCCTGTGCAGAGAAGACAGCTGGCACAGGGTGGGGAGCACGTGCCAGGCAGCTAGAGGGGCCCTCCGCTTGCCCCCAGCACCTTCTCCGATGCCCTGCTGGCCTCAGGTGTTGGGAGAGGGATCAGGGCTGCAAGGGCCATGCTGGGAGCAACAGAGCAGCTCTCAATGGGGTTCTGGGGGTGCTTCTTGAGAGCGCTTCTCTTTCTTTCTCTCCCCCACCTCCGACTCGCCACCTGTGCTCTGCCTGCCTACTGCAACCAAAGGAAATACTCCTGTGTGCCCTCCTCCCAAGGGAACCAACGTGGTGAGGCCTTGCCCCAGGATCTTCTCACCCTACAGAGCACACGGAGCAATCCAAACAGAAGCCAGGCTGATTTTGACCTGTAAGTCAAACATGGTCTCCTGACGTTTTACATAACCGTCTAAGATGTGGATCATGTGTTACCAACCTCCTGGTGAGGCCGGGCGTTGTCCCAGGACTGAAATTCATGTCCAGCCTCCAGAGATCTGTTCCCCTGCCGGGAGGAGAGGGCGGCTTCAGAGGGCATGCTCAATGGCACCACCCCTCTGCTTTTAAGCTCCCCCCCCCCCAAACTCTGTCCTCCCCGGGCCTGGCCTCCAAATCTCCAGGAATTCCCCAAGCCACCAAGGACAGCCAGCCCGGCTTGCCTCTCCCTCTATGTCTACGTAGCCGAGGAGTCGCAGGAACCCTCGAGGGGAGTGAAGCTGAGAAGGATCCCCTTGCCCAGCCGCGGGCCCCTGGCCCAGAGCGCCAAACTCCCCCCCCCCCCGGAGTTCTGGAGGGCTGCCCAAGAACCCCTCTCTGCTCTTGGGCCCGGGTGCTAGGCAGGTGGACAGGCCCGGGAGGGAGAGGGCGGGAGGGGGCAAAAGGGAGCATGGGCTCCTTGCCCAGGGGGTCAGGCCTGAGAAGCGCTGCCAAGTGCACCTTGGGAAATTCCTGGAGACTTGGGGAGGGGAGGGAGCTTGGGGACCTCAGCGGGGTAGAACGCCAGGTGGCCCACCCTCCAAAGCAGCCGTTTTCTCCAGGGGAATGGATTGCTGCTCTCTGGAGATCAGAGTGCTAATGCAGGGGAGGGGCAGGCCCAGCCCAGAGGTTGGCAGCCTTGGCCCAGGACTCTCAGGGGGGTGAGGCCACACTAGGCCCACTCCTCACCCCCCGGGGAGACAGTATGGAAACCCCACCGGGGGGGGGTGGCAGCTGGTTCAGCAGCTCCACGTGTGACTCTGACCTTGTATCCTAAACCGCTTGCTTCGGGGAGAGGAGGGCTCCAATCCAAATACTAGCCAGGGCTGACCCCACAGGCTTTGGAGATCAAGTTAGCCAGAAAGAGGAGGAGGTTGGATTTATACCCCGCCCTTCACTCCCCAAAGGAGTCTCAGAGCAACTTACAATCCCCTTTCCCTCCCCCTCCCCACAACAGACACCCTGCGAGGTCGGTGGGGCTGAGAGATCTCTTTTGAGGACTGCCCTTGAGAGAACAGCTCTGAAAGAACATATGACTGACCCAAGGTCACACCAGCAGCTGCATGTGGAGGAGTGGGGAATCAAACCCAGTTCTCCCAGGTTAGAGTCCACGCTCCTCACCACTACACCAAACTGGCTCTCCATACTTAGCCTGGGCTGTCCATACTTGGTATAAAAAGTATAAGGATTGGTTTAAGCTTTAGGGGAATGAAAAGTACCGGAGTCGGGAGACCAGTGGAAGTGATTTCATAGCAAGCTCTTTATTTGGTGGTCAGATGAGGCATGTCCACCTGGGCTCGGGGGCCCTCTTTTATTCCGGTTGGAGCCACACCTCCAGCCTCATCCAAATGTCCTGATAGGACCTTACGGTTCAAATTACATATCATAGGACCCCCAGGGGATCCTAGGCACTACATTGGTGGCAAGTTACAATCCGGCCAGCTATTGTTCTTCCAGTCTCAAGCTCAGGTAGCTGGCCTGGTCATGTGCGTTTGGCCATGTGGCGGTCGCCATTACACAGAGCACATGGCAACCGCCATTACATACATTACACCCCTTCCCCCATAGTTGGGAACAACCCTAGCAGACATAGTCCTTTAGATACATGGGCCGTCTCCGTTTCCTGTCGGAGCGCTGCGGAACGGACGCTGGTGCTGAAGCCGGGGTCTTGGTTGGCGTGATGGTAGCAGGTGCTGGGGTGTCCATGTCAGCCTGTGGCGGCTGGGGGTTGTGCTTGGGAGACGCGTCCGGTTGGACCTGCTGACGGAGGGATGGGGGAGGCGTGGCCTCGATACCCTGATCCTCGTCCTCGTAGAGGCCTGGGTTGGGAGCGTTGTCTTCGTTGGTACCTGCAGTGTCGGGAACAAAGGAGCGGAGCCGGTGGCGGAACTGATCCCCATGTTGCCTCGAGATCTGTCCATCCTCGCTGGTGACCTCATATGAGAGCAGTCCGGTGACACGGATGATTCTTTCTGGCAGCCAGGAAGGCCCCATGCATAGTTGCGCACATACAAGGGGTCCTCAGGGGGGAGAAACCTCGCGGGGCCCGCGGGACGTTGGGTTCCTTGTTGAGCACAGGGGCCCGGTCTGGGTGGAGCTGGTCGAGCAGGGTTGTGAGACATCAGTCCATGAGGAGCTCGGCTGGGCTGCGTCCCTTTGGGGAATGTGGAGTTGTACACTGGCGGAAGACGAAGGCCGTCAGCTGGAACTCCCTTGGTTCATGCACCGCAGGGCTTCTTTGGTCATACGGAACATGTGCTCTGCTTGGCCATTGGTTGCTGGGTGGAAAGGGGTGGACCTCACGTGCCAGATCCCATGTCGTTCCACGAAGCGCTGGAACTCTGCGGAAGTAAATGCTGTGCTGTTGTTGGACACCAGCATATCAGGGAGGCCGTGCATACAAAAGATATGCCACATGGCCCGTATGGCGGCCTCTGAGGAGGTGGTCTTTACCAGGACCACCTCCAGCCACTTACTGTAGCTGTCAACCAAAAGGAAGAACAGCTGACCCTGGACCGGTCCCGCAAAATCCAGGTGGAGCCAGGACCATGGCTTCTGTGCTGACTCCCAGGGATGCACTGGAGCATGGGGCGGATCTGGACGGGACTCCTGACATTTTCCGCACCTGCGGTCCTCGATGTCTTGTCCAGCCCGGGCCACCACACATAGCTGCGGGCCAGGGCCTTCATCCGAATGACACCCAGATGATGCTCATGCAGGGCCATGAGCACTTGCTTGCAAAGTGGGTCAGGGATCACCACTCGCGAGCCCCAGAGCAGACACCTCATGTGGGTGGCAAGCTCATTGCACCGGGCGGAGTATGCGGCAAACTCCGGGCCCGGGCTGTTAGACCACCCCCTCCCCACCCAGTCCAAGACCTGGGAAAGGGTGCGATCCCGGGTGATGCACCAGGAGACGTCCACTACCTGAACGGGGCGGTCAGGAAGGTCCTCCAGGAGCGCGACATGGTAGGCAGGAGCAGGAGCGTAAAGTGGCAGGCAGCTAAGGGCATCCATGTGACCCATGGACTTGCTGGGGTACCAGCAAGTACTGGTATCCGGCGAGAAAGATGGAACATCACAGAACCTGTGGGGAGAGCATCTGTGGCGTCTGACGATCCCAAGCAAGGAGGCCCAGGAGTGGCTTGTGGTCTGTGGTGACTGTAAAAGCCCTCCTGTAGAGGAAGTCATGAAATTTCTTGACACCGGCCACGATAGCCAGCGCCTCCTTGACAATTTGCACACAATTGCGCTCGGCTGGGGACAGGGTCCAGGAATAGTAAGCGACCGGGACCTCCCGGCCATCAGGCAGGCGATGTCCTAGGACCACCCTCACCCCATATGGTGATGCATTGCATGCCAGCACCACCAGCAGGGTCTCGTCAAAGTGGGCGAGAACTGTGTTGGAGACCAGTAAGTCCTTCATGGCGCAAAAAGCCACTGCGTGGCGGGGCCCCCAAGTCCACTTAGCAGTTTTGTCCAAGAGCCGGTGGAGCAGCTCGGCTACCGCCATCTTGTGGGGAAGGAAGGCGTGGTAGAAATTTAAATAGAAGGGTTGGAATTAAAGAAATTTAATAGAAGGATTGGAGCTCCACCTTCGATTTGGGAGCCGGGGTGTCTGTGATGGCCTTTACCTTGTCCGGTGTGGGGTGGATGCTGTCCGCATCCACAGTGAAGCCCAGGAACTCCATGGATGGCACACCTAGAAGACACTTCTCCTTCTTCACCTTCAGGCCTGTGTCTTGGAAGCGCTGAAGGGTGGCCCGGAGGCGGGTGGAGAAGGTCGGGACGTCTGGGGCTGCGGTCAGGACATCGTCGAAAAAGGGCTGGACTCCCGGCAGGCCTTTTAAAAGACGGTCCATCAGCTCCTGAAATAAACCTGGGGCCATGCTGACCCCAAACTGGAGGCGCTTTACTTTGAACGCCCCCTTGTGAGTCACAATTGTCTGAGCCTTGGCCGTGGCATTGTCCACAGGCAACTGCTGGTAGGCCTGCACCAGGTCTAGCTTGCTGAAGATTTTCGCGCCCGCCAGGGAAGCGAGGACGTGGCTAATGATGGGAACGGGATAGGCGTGCACCTGAAGTGCAGTGTTGAGTGTGCACTTGTAATCTGCGCAGATGTGGATGTCCCCGTTGGACTTCAGGGGAGTCACGATGGGGGTTTTCCAGTGGGTGTGGGACACAGGTTCTAAAACTCCTTGGACAACGAGCCGGTCTAGCTCCTGTTCTATCTTGGGGCGAACAGCGAGCGGGGGCCAGCGGGCCGGAATGCGGACCAGCTGGACCGTGGGGTTGAGGTCCAGGGACACCGGGGGACTGGTGTAGGAGCCTAGCGCTCCATCAAAAACTGCCAGGAACTCTGCACAGACTGCCTGGAAATCTGTGGCCTGGAGGCTGTTGACTCCTGTCGCCCCTAGACCCAAGGGCTGGAACCAGGAGAGTCCCAGGAGACTTGTGAGTTTGCCCGCCACCACCAGGAGGTCCAGTTTGCCACAAAAGTCCTTGAACTGGACCTTGAACTTGCCCAGCCCCCGAATTGTGATGGGATTTTTCTGGAAATCCCAAAGCCGTAGTCCCAGGGGTTTCCACAAGCAGGGCCCCCCGAGGGCAGAGTTTCCAGAGCATGGCCTCCGAGATAATGGAATAGGAGGATGACCCAATGTCCAATTCCATTGTGCAAGGGGAGCCCTCTATGAGGACGGGGACAGAGATTTTGTTGGGGGCATCCCGGGGCAAGCTCAATACCTGCTGGTGGGGTGAAGAAGTTGAGTGAAGCTCGGCTGATCCCTGGTGAGCAGCTTGTGAGCGGCGTTTGCTCCTGGAACGGCAGGCCCTTGTGTGGGGTATAGCAAGTTTAAAACACTTCCAGTATTTACAGTGTTAATGTTGTTTGTATTCGTCAACAGGAAGTCACATGCTTGTTTGTAACCAGTCTGTTTATACTAGAGAATGCCCGGGGAACTTTGTTAGATCCTTCGCTCTCTGACTGGGAAAACCATGTCTCAGCTATTTAGCATTTCATGGTTTCTCCTTCCTGCCGTTTGTTCTGGCTTAGAGGAGGAGACGCCATTCCAGTTTTATCTCTGTAAAGATGTAAAGATGTAGGAATCTAGTTCTGTTTGTTACTTTGTATCCCATTTACCTATTCCCATGTTAGGTTTATAGCAAACTTTTACCTTTTACATACACATGGACTCAGTCTCTCAATCTGTACTCTGCTGATGCTTAACAATTTTACTCTGCTTAAATATATTCTTACCAAGAATAACCAACACCTTGCGATGTGGCCGGACTTGCTACAGACCCAGCAAGTGGCATTGTGAAAGCAGCAGATCTGGCGGTCGTGGGTGTCTCCACAGCTGGCGCATGGTGTCGCAGAACCAGAACGAGGTGCAGCAGGAACTGCAGAGCCCGATGACTTGGAGCTGGGACCAGCTGGGGTGCAATGCGCAGTCTTGGGGGGGCGACGGTGAAGTTGCTGAACTTCGTCCTCGTCGGAGGCTTCGGAAGCCGATGAGAAGGTCTGATGCATGGCAGTGGCAGAGCCTTGGCACTCCTCCTGAGCCGTCTCGTAGGCACAGGCCGCCGGGAAGACCTTCTCCAGAGTGGGGTCCGAGAGGGCAATCAGCTTTCACCGAAACTTACTCTCTCGAACCCCGCAGATGAATCCCGTCATGAGGGTATCCTCGA
Source organism: Lepidodactylus listeri (assembly GCA_029233225.1). Lineage (NCBI taxonomy): Eukaryota > Metazoa > Chordata > Lepidosauria > Squamata > Gekkonidae > Lepidodactylus > Lepidodactylus listeri. The sequence continues at coordinate 1,967,516 of JARCFY010000021.1, read as the reverse complement.
CGGACGGGAACTCACAGCTGACCACCAGCCTCCGGAGGTCAGCCATGAATGCAGCGATGGTCTCCCCTGCCACTTAGGTGCGGCGGGTTGAATTTGACCCTCATTGCTAGCATGGAGGGTTTAGGCGAGAAGTAGCCCTTCAGCGCCTTGAGGAGTTCCTCGACGGACACCTCCGTTAAAGTCCGAGGGGAGACCAAGTTCTGAGCAATTTGGAGCATGGTGACCCAGCATGTGCTCAGGAGCCATGCTTGCTTCTTATCCTGGTCGGTGACTCCGCGTACTTCCAGCAGGAACCTGAGCTGGCTGGCCCAAGCATCTCACTGCTCGGGTTTAGAAGGATTGATGATTGCGATCTGTCCTGGAGCATCAGCTATTGCTTCGGCAGTGGAGCAGGGAGTGGTGTCCTCAGGGGCGGATGGCGGAGTTGCAGGGTGCTGGAGCCTCGCGGTGCTGGTTGCTGACGGATTGTTGCTTGGTGCGGTGCTGCTCTGTTCGGCCAGGGAGTCGCTCATTCGGATCCCATCCTTGTTGCCAGTGAAAAGTACCAGAGTCGAGAGACCAGTGGAAGTGATTTCATAGCAAGCTCTTTATTTGGTGGTCAGATGAGCATGTCCACCTGGGCTTGGGGGCCCTCTTTTATTCTGGTCGGAGCCACACCTCTGACCTCGCCAAAACGTCTTGATAGGACCTTAGGGTTCAAGTTACATATCATAGGTCCCCCAGGGGATCCTAGGCACTAGATTGGTAGCAAGTTACAATCCGGCCAGCTATTGTTCTTCCAGACTCAAGCTCAGGTAGCTTCCCTGGCCATGTGCGTTTGGCCATGTGGCGGTCGCCATTACACAGAGCACATGGCGACCGCCATTACATACATTACAGGGAACATATTTGAAATGTGGCATTTCCCCATGGTTGCTGGATCCTAGACCCTTCAACACCAAATGTAAGTCTGAGATAAGGCTGCAGAGGCTGCTGCCTATTGGCTGGAAGAGACTGTTAGGCACTCCGTTTCTCAATCGGCCTTCAAATACAAGCTAGTTTAAGGTTTGCATCAGGTATTCCTCTTTGCATTCTGACTCAGTGAAACACTTTGCCCTGGACGCTAGAAGGACTCCCGCTGCCCCGTCACTGGCACAATGGAAGGGACTGTCGTAATTAAACTCTTGGGAAGACTTTTGGTATAGCTGGGTGGCTTGTGTGGGAACTGAAGACACAAATGTCCATCTTTTCTGAGTTGCACGTGGAGGAGAAAAGGGCGGGGGGGATTCAAGTAGAATTGCTACAACTCCACCCCCTGCTAAGGCTTCTGTGTTTTTAATAGCCAAGGCCAACATTCAATAGGCACAGCTTTTCCCATTACTACAGCTTCCTGTTATGAAGAAGGAGGAGGAGATTGGATTTATATCCCGCCCTTCACTTGGAGTCTCAGAGCGGCTTACAAACTCCTTTCCCTTCCCCTCCCCACAACAGACACCCTGTGAGGTAGGTGGGGCTGAGAGAGCTCTGAGACAACTGTCCTTGAGAGAACAGCTGGCACAGAGCTATGGCTTGCCGAAGGTCATCCAGCAGGTGCAAGTGGAGGAGTGGGGAATCAAACCCAATTTTCCCAGATTAGAGTCCACGCACTTAACCGCTACACTAAACTGGCAATGGTGGTGAGATTCAGTTTCTGTCTGTCATGATGCTTCTTAAACACAGAAGAGAAACAACGCAAATGTTGGCCGGGTCTGTAATCTGAGCAGCAAAGTTTTCGGAGTGATGCTCCTGGGCTCTTGGGCACCCTTATTACCCTTTAAGGCAGTCTGGGAATCTTCAGCTGTGCTGCCCCTTCCTCGGAAGCATCCGGAGTGGCCAGAAACAGGAAGAGGAAGGGGTCTGGCTGGAAAGACACCCAACCTGGGTTTAGTATGTTTGGGCTCTTTGCTTGCAGGCTGCCCAAACTATAAGACATAGCTATGATAGCCTGGCAGAATGCCCCCCCCTCCCAAAAAGAGCAGGCATTTCCCGCATGTTTTGGGGCCAAGGGCGGGGGAGCGGTTATCTGGTGACTCCTGCATCCTTCCTTCTCTGCTTTTCAGCATCCTCCAGATGAGCCACCAGGTGGCAGAATTGAATGCCCTCACCCTCTCCTTCATGGGGGAGGGGGCACGGCGGCTGGAACAAGGAAAGCCTGCCTTTCAGCTACCCCCAGCAACAGGAATGCTGCAAAATCTGGAAGGGGGGGTGAATAAAGGAAATGAAGTGATCATTTAATACATGACAGAACAGGTTAAGTGGCACATTGGAGGCATTTAAAATGCCTTAGGAGCAAGCTTGTGAATTAGACAGAATTGTTTGCAGCAGTGAGGGGAAAGAGAGAGAGGCCAAGGTAATGTCTACAGCCTGGCCTGGTCATGAAAGGACTGGTTCCATCTTTCCAAGCAAGCACAACCAAAGACTGTCAGAGATGGGGAAGAAAGCTCGCCTGGATCAGACAAAGCTAGAAGGCGAAACTCAAGATGACCTTCGGGATCCATTTTGTGTTCTTTACTGTAAAGAAACTGAACAGGGCTGTCCTTCCTGAACTTCATTCCAAATTGCCATGAGGCAGCTGGGGCATATTTATTTTATCGCTCTCTGGCAGCCTGGCCTACTTCACAAGACTGTTGCGAGGCCCCAAATGTGCACGTGGGGGGACAATAATTTTTGCCAGCTTCAGCACCTTGGAGACAGAGGGCCTCATTAACTCCTCTCACGATGCAGTGCAACTGTCTAGCCAAGCTGATGGAAAACCTGCAGGCGCCTGGAACCCTGCAGGGGCCTCACAGGACTCGAATCCATCACAGGGACCAGGACCAAAGGCACTGCCAGGGAAGCCACAGCCCCATGGAAGACTGCCAGGGTCATATTCATCAAGTCCCTGGTTGAAAACCCTGCAGCAGGGCTGGGAAGAATTGCTGCACTGTCTACCCTTTAACCAGACTTCCCATCTCTGAGAGCTGCACAACAGTGCCAGCCATCTCATGAAATCAATCATAACTTCTGTAGGCCGAGCAAATAATATGCCTTGCACATATATGTACAGTACTACTATACCTCAAATGTATGCAGTTTCAGGCGGGTTGCCATGTTGGTTGAAGCAGTAGAACAAAGCTTGAGTCCAGTGGCACCCTGAAGACCAACCAAGTTTTATTCTGGAAATAATAAGCTTTCGTGTACATGCACATTTCTTCAGATATATGCACACAAATACTTATACCCAGAATAAAATGTCATTGGTCTTAAAGATGCCACTGGACTCAAACTTTGTTCACAGGTATGCAGACACTGTTGTGCTTAATAAAATAAAAATTCCTGTAAAAGTGTTACTGAATTCATAGCAGCCTTTTGTCATTATGCCTTTTTTCAATCAGCAGCTGTTTTATTGCAATGGAATTTCAGAAACAGGCTGGAATGGAAGATTGCTGAATTACAAGGTATTACAACACTCAGGACAATGGAATGCCCAGGGCTTAATAGAGATATCGGCTTCTTATCTCACTACACACGCTAAGTCATTCTGTTCTTACTTATACCCAGAAATTAAACTTTGTTGGTCTTATAGAGGCCACTGAACTCAAACTTGGTTCTCACATCTGTTGTTAACTCCTTTATTATCTGTATTATCTATTTACAAGTCCTACTATACATGTTATGCCAGTCTTAGTCATATTTATTGCTCAGTTACTTATGCATCAACTATAATCAGCTCTTCTTGGCAACTAACCCCTCCCCACACCTGCATGTAATATTTGAGGAAATCTGTTTCAATGTATGTGTGCACACGCTGAGTCTCTGTTCTCCCATGTACCCAGGCCTGGGCTTGCTTTGTCTTGGGGGTGCTGCTGGACTCTAGCTTCATTCTCACATCTGTTCGTTAACTCTTGCCTTTACGTGCTAATTTGCTGCTATCCACTGATCTTAACTCTTGCATTTACGTGCTAATTTGCTGCTATCCATTGATCTTACTGGCCACCTGATCCAATTTCTGAGTGGCCCCTCCTAACGACTGCCCCCACCCTCTTTTCCCCCTGTAAATAACTTTTAAGGAGATCTTATTTCATTTGTCAGAAGTTTTCCACCTGAAAGCTTACACTTTGAATCAAACTTTGTAAGTCTTAAAGGTGTCACTGGACTCAGACTTTGTTCAGATGCCAACATTGCAGTTACTATTAAGTGAGGGCCCGCGAAAGTTTTTTGGCATTATAAAGGGCTCCTCGTACTTAAAAAGGCTGGGAACCCACGTGTTAGGCAACTGGAGGCCAGAGATGGAGGGGGGCAAGGTCCATTTTCAAGGACAGGCAGCCAACATAAGGCCTGCCCTGGTGGAGCATCTGTGTGTGTGTGTGTGTGTGTGTGTGAGAGAGAGAGAGAAGTGCCAGCCAGTCCCAGCCGGCTTGTGGAGACCCTGTAGGGTTTTCATGGCAAGAGACGAGCAGAGGTGATTTGCCATTGCCTGCCTCTGCGTAGCAGACCCGGGCTTCCTTGGGGGTCCCCCATCCAAGTTCCAACTGGAGCTGACCCTGCTGAGCTTCCGAGACCTGACAAGATCAGCCTAGGCTGGGCCATTCAGGTCAGGGCATGGAGCATTTGCGCCTTGCCAGATCCGAGCCAGAAGGGCTAATGCAGCAACTCAGGTGTAGATAAGTCCCACTGGCACACAGCTATACTGCACCACCCTGCCCTACCAAAGGACTCAACTGCTGCTCTGAGCATTTCCCCACTAGGTTCCAGTTGCAACAAAGGGAGAGGGACGGAGCTGGTGGAAGGGACGGTCCGGTTGACATCTGAGCACACCTAGCCACGCCCACACACCATGTGTCGCCCAGCCGAAATGGGCTGCTGCTGACCCCTGCTGCAGCGCACGGCTGAAAATAATCATCCCCTCTCTGTCAGCCACGTCCAAGAGCATCTTCTGGAGAGGCCCGCCGGCAGGTGCAAATGCCACATCAATATGTCAGGGCTCTTATGATGGGCTCATAAGGTTTTCTGCTTGCATTCCACTGTCTGGACAGATTAGCAACATGGATGCTTCCCAAAGCGCCTCTCCAGAGCCCGGCCTTCACATCGCAGAACAAAAGCACCAGCTTTTGTGTAGATCATGGTGTGGTGATTCATCGTGGAAATTCCTCATTAGCACTTGGGCCCATACATGGAGGAGGAGGACAAAAGCTTCGGCATCATGACTAATGATGATGTGCAAACTCAGGTAACATCTACATCAGACTGGGAGAAAACTACTCGGGGATGAGAGCCAAACCGTGTCCGGCTTGGGCTCAGGTTGTTCTGCTCAGGTGAGCTCTCAACAAACCCACCTGTTGCTGAAAGGAACTGGCTTCCCTTTCCAGACCTCCACAACAGCACTCAAAATGCGGACTCCTTGTGCGTAGACAAGACGAGGGATGATTGTGCTTCAAAATGATGCTACCTTTTCTTGAAGCTGTCAATGATGGGTAAAACAAAAAAGTCTGTCCAGTGGGGGCACCTTTAAGACCCACAAAGTATTATTCAAGGTATTAGTTTTTGTATGCAAGCACACTTCTCCAGGTACAATGAAACAGCATTTGCTTAACCATTACATGGGGCGGGAGTTAGTTGCCAGGAAGGACCAATTAGAGTCAAGACAGAGAGAGAAACAAAAATGGAAATAGTCCATAGTCCATACCTATGGGTAGAGAGGGTGAACAGTAAATTACCATACAGCATAATAAAGATGCTTAACAGATGCAAGGATCAAATAGGGATAATAAGCTTAAGTTTATATGGTTACCATTTGTTTGGCTTCAGTTCTAGGGAAAATAAATATCACAGCTGGAGATTTTGTAAAGTTAGAACTCCATCAGGCTGAGGTGGGAACTGACCCTTATCTATCAAACAGGAACACAGCTGTGAAATATTCCATGTGTTTATTAAACATCAGACCCAGGGGCTGGGACCAAGGGCAGATAAATAGGGTCACCAGCTCCCTTATTCCAGCCAGGATCCTGTGCCTTTGAAAATTTCTTTGACGGACTGCAGAAACACAGAGAGAAGCTGTCCTTGTTCCTGTAGGCCTGTGATGGGAAACACTGCAAAAAGGCAAAATCAGTGCTGGCCAAAATTAGAACAGGGATAAAGAATAAAACTGCTGCTGTCGTCACTGCCCTTATACACGTCCATAGTGAGATGATGCTTGGAATATGGTGTAGAGTTCTGGTCTCTGTACCTGCAAAAGGATGTTGTAGAGCTTGAAAAGGTGCAGAAATCAGCTCCCGAAATGGATCAAGCTGTCCTGTGAGGACCAGTTAAAATGCTCAGGGCTGTTTAGCCTAGACAAAAGGCAAGTAAGGGGAGACGTGACGGAGGTCTATAAAATCATGCATGGCGTAGAGACAGTGAACAAGGGGAAACTTTCCCCCTTCTCCCATAATACTAGAACCCGGGGCCATTCACTGAAGCTGAAGGGTTGGATATTTAAGACAGAGACACAAGGAAGTATTTCTTCACCCGGTGTATGGTTAATTTGTGGGAATCGCTGTCACAGGATGTGGTGATGGCTGCCATCTTGGAAGGCTTTAAAAGGAGAGTGGCCAAACTGCGGAGGATGGCACTATCCATGGCTGCTGGTCATGATGGAGAGGTACTCCCTCCAGCAGCAAAGGCTGGCACACAGCCTCTGTATCCCAAGGGGAGTGGGATGCTGCTACCGCCCTCCTGCTTGTGGGCTTCCCTGAGGCAGCCACCCGGTTGGCCACCGTGTGAGACAGGATGCTGGACTCAGTGGGCCTTTGGTCTGACCCACCAGCAGGGCTCTTCTGATGTTCTTAGCGCTGTCTTTTCGCAGTATCTCCAATCAGAAAGCTTCATTCAGAACCACACGATATCTATAGGCCATTAACTGGCTTTGAGCAAATGTCCACCACAGGGACCACTAAGTTGATGATGGAAGTAAAATATCTTATTTATGAAATAAAGTAGGAGTATGACATGCAAACTGGGCCTTTAGATTCCCAGTGGAATTGCGTTTGCAGGGATATGTACCCTGGGCAAGGAGTACATACTGGCTCAAAAGGAAGTGTCCGTACAAGTAGTACAGCACTCCTTGAAGACTGAAAACAACATTGAGAGGGCATGATGAATGCTGGAGACAACAGAAACCTTTGGGGGCTTTTATTCTGCAGGCTTCTGCAGGTTCACTGGGACATACTGAACAGGGGATATGCTTCTGAGTAGCAGAGTAGCAGGGTGTATGAACAAGATCTTGGGGTACAGGTGGACCATAAGTTCAATATTAGAAGCCAGTGTGATGCAGCATCAAAAAAGGCTAATGTGATCCTGGGGTGTATCAACAGAGGCATAACATCCAAATCAGAAGATGTCATAGTCCTGCTGTACACTGCATTGGTCAGGCCGCACCTGGAGTATTGTATGTAGTTCTAGAGGCCTTACTTCAAAAGGATATGGACAGAATGAAGCATGTGCAGAGGAGAGTGACAAGGATGATCAGGGGCCTGGAGACCAAGAAGCCCTATGAGGACTTGGGAATGTTTAGTCTGGAGAAGAGGAGGTTGAGGGAGGACATGATGGCTTTCTTTAAGTATCTGAAGGGCTGTCCCTTAGAGGAGGGCAGGGAGCTGTTCCTGTTGGCAGCAGAGGAGAGGACTCGCAATCATGGGTTTAAATTAAGGGCGGGAAGGTACCGGCTGGATCTTAGGAAAAACTTTTTGACAGTAGAGTTGTGCTACAATGGAATCAGCTGCCTGGGAAGGTGGTGAGTGTGAGAGTCTAAGAGATTTCAAACTGTCAACAAAGTTCTTAACCATAAAATTCTTTATTCCAGTGGATCAAATAGTAGTCTACACATTCTTGAGTCAGTAATAAAAGAAAGGGGTTGAGGGGTTACAGTTATCGTGCATTCAAACTGGGTATGCATAGGGGCCCCTCCAGTCCTGGAGCAGAAAAATACATTCAGATATGCTAGATGTTTTGTTCTCAGGGTAAAAGTGAGAAAAAGTTACAATAAACACCTGCAAATGCAAAGCAGCTAAGCTGTTGAGAAAGTTCCCCATCTCCAAGGTTAGGGAGACACAATAGATAACAGGCTGTGAGAAGCCAGACACATTCCAAAGGTGGGGGTGAGGGGCCGTGAGGTGCAGGTGTGTGGGAATCCACCTCCCGCCCGGGAATGGCAGCGTTTAGCTGACAGTGAGCTCCCCCTCACTTGCTGTCTTTAAGCAGCAGCTGGGCAAACCCTTGTCAGGGATGCTCTAGGCTGATCCTGCATGGAGCAGGGGGTTGGATTGGACTGCCCATATGGCCCCCTCCAGCTCTGTAATTCTATGATTCTAGCAGAGGAAGGGCAAAAGGCTCCCGGAAGCAGAAATGAAGCAAAGGGCAGAAATGGTGGGCAGAGTCAGGCGGGTGCCAGCCTTGCCCTGACCTTCCCCTCTGCTCTCTTACTCTGCCCTTTGCCCATGTCCGCTTTCCCTCTCCCTCTCCCTCTCCTCCCCCTGGATTAGATAACTGAGGTGGTTTCAGCCCCAGAATAGAGGGGGAAGAGGAAGCCAACGAGAAGGGGGGCCTTGACGGATCAGGGTCCTTCCGGGGTCCTTCCGTTAATTGCCTGACTCCGTCTTAGCAAGCAGGGGAGGGAGGACGTCAGAAGCATCACCACCAAGCGGAGGCCCCCTCTCCGCCTCCCTCGCCGTCTCCCAAGTCTGATTTCCTGCCTGTGAAGCCGAAGTCAAGGGAACCACTTCTGCCGGGCTCTCAAACCGCGGAGCACTGCCGCTAAAAATACCCAGTGCACCTCCTCTTGCATCAGGGCTTTAAATAGCTCGTTGGCTTTCACGTTTCAGGAATGGTTGGACTCAAAAATCTTCTGACAGCCTCCAAGCCAAAAATAAACATTACGGGCACGGCAAGCCGGTCTTCCTCATGCTGCATGGGAAAGAGAGGGCCTCTGCCCAGCAGACCTTTGTGACAGGCAGAGGGTCAACTGGTCTGGGAGAGAGGGGCCACACACGGAACTGCATGGCCTACTGTGGGGGCTAGAGTGACCTGAGAGCCCCCTCTCCCATGGGCCAGACACCTGCTTGTGGCTGAGGGGACACAAGACACCCATCCACACTATCCGGAACTCCTTGGAGAGAGGGCAGGATGGAAATGGAATCGACTGACAGGGAGCCCAGTTTTGTTCAGCTTGCAGGGCCTTTGGGGATGCTGAGAAAGGTCAGGGAGGACACCACAAAATGGCGGTTGCAGGCCCGCAAAAGCAGCCCCTGGAGACCTCCCTGGAGCCATTAGGAGATGCTGCACTCAGCCTGGTCTCGCGGTCAGCCAGAACAGGACTCTGAGATTATGCTTTAGCTAATGGTCTGACCACCCAGAAACCAAAGGAGGGATCCCATCTTTTAAAAAGGATTCCTTAGGAATGTAGGTTGCAGCAGAAGCCTGGAACACGAAGCTCCTCGAAGCTATCAGCTCAGCAACCCCTCCCACACCAGGGACAAAACCCATCCCACCGGTTTGCCACGGAGCTCAGTGATCTGAAAAAGGCTGGGAGACATCTGAAAGAAGGGCCCTGGTGCAGAACTCGGACCAATCCTCTTATAGAGCTCATTGTTAAGACCTATGAAGCGGCAGCAGTGACAGTTAAGGAATGTCACTTCTCTGCTACTGTTCCATCAGCCAGTTCACAACCATCCCAGTCATTCGAACTTACCCGGCATCTGCTGACTCCTAAAACAGAGCCTCCATTGTCTCGGGACCGGATGGTTAGTTGTCATAGTTTTGCAACATTTTTTGCTGCCCTGACCTGGATAGCCCAGGCTCACCCAGTCCCATCAGATCTTGGAAGCTAAGCAAGGCCAGCCTTGGTTAGTATTTGGAAGGGCAACCTCCAAGGAATACTAGGGCTGCAACACAGAGGCAGGCAATGGCAAACCACCTCTGAAATGTCTTTGCATTTTCTTGCCACCTAGAGCTAGAACTTCATACTGCCAGGCAATCTTAGGATCTCCTGGTTATTCTACACACAATTCCATACAATAATTAATTAATGTTTTTTGCTGCTAAAATATCAAGACTATGTTCTGATTGAGATACCAGCTGTAAGTAGTCAGATAAGGAATATTTTTAGAATTGTATAAGAAAATAAGAATTTATATAATGTATAACTGATTAAGTCGTTACCAGAATTTATATAATGTATAACTGATTAAGTCGTTACCAGAAATGTAAAAACATATATATGCATTTAAAGAATGGTTTAAGTTGAAAATGTGATATGCTTCAGATGTGGTGGGAAACCACCAATACAAGATGATAATAAGATTATACAATAGAATGAAAAAGTGGATATAATATGGAAAAAGGGTTTGTATAAGAAAAATATGTTAAAATGTTTGAAAATAATAAAATTTATTTACAAAAAAAGAGAGATACCAGCTGTAACACAGGTCTGTCAGAAGAACTGCCTAATACACCACCTGTTCTGTTTATGGACCACTTTGACCCAGTTGCCACAATGGATGTTGACAAGTTCCTGGGATCAGTGAAGACCACCGCTTGTGCCCATCCTGGCTTCTAAAATCATGTAAGGACCACATCAACAAATCTTTAGAATCTATTATAAATCAGTCACTAACTCAGGGCACCTTCCCTCAGCCACTCAAAGAGGCAGTTACCTGTCTACTCCTTGGAAAAAAAAGAACATCACTACAGATGAATTACCGCCAGTTATCACCCGATCTCTAATCTGCCCTTCCTGGGCGAAGGGAGAGAACAGTAGCAGACCAACCCCAGGTCCTCTTAGACAATTCATCTACTCTAGACCCTTTTCAATCTAGTGTCAGACTGGCTGATGTGGCCACCTGGATCCCCACCACAGTGGCACTGAGACTAGATTACGACACTGTGTCTCCTCTCATAATCAGTTCACAAACTCCAGTTAGTGCAGAATGCCACGTCTTGGCTGTTGTCAGGAGCTAGATAGAGCCTGTGTCTCACCTGGCCTGTAGCTGCAGTGGGGCTCCTGGGGGGCTCTGCCCCCTCCCTTAAAGGTCTCTCCGCTTCTTAAAGGCTCCTCTGCCTTCTCCCCAAAAGCATTTAAAGGATCCCTTTTGAGAAGAAGCAGGGGGTGGTGCGTGCCCCTCTCCCTCCCCTCCTGCAAGATGTAAAGGGCCCTTCAGCTGATCAGTGGGGCGCACATGGCCTGCCAATCAGTTGGAGGGCCCTTTTAAAACTTGCAGGAGGGGAGGGAGAGGAGTACATGCCACCACCTCCCCTTCATTATGGCAAATCTTCCTCCCATTCTGCAGCCACTCCCCTGGCTGCCCATCAGTAACCAGGGTCAATTTAAAGGACTGGCTGTCACATACAAAGCCCTTCATGGCCTTGGACTCTCCTGTCTGCAAGACCCTCTCTTCCACATGCTATGACATGACAGCTTCACTCATCAGAGGTGCAAATGGGCAAAATCAACCACTGCCCATACGCAGTGCCTTCTCTGCTGCAGCCCCCACCTTGTGGAACGGCCTGCCTGAGGAGGTTAGGTAGGCTCCCACTCCCCTGGCTTTCTACAAACGGTGCAAAACCAAATTATTCAAGAGGGCTTTTCTAGGCAGGCAAGACAGAGTTGCCTTGTACTAAACAAGTCACAAAGTTACTTGGATAAACAACCAGGGACTGCAGTCGCTGCTGCTGCAGCACAAAGTTTGCCGTAAGTAGGATCCTGCTATGTAATTTTGCATCAGTTGTTGTGTCATGCTAACACTTACGCTTTGCTTCAGTTCTGTTTTTAGACTCAGCGTCCTGCCTGCATTCTGCGTGTGTTTGTTCAGGAACTGTATATGCCGCCTCTCCAGAGATCTGCTAGAGGCAGCTCAGGTCTAACCACACAAAGCCATTAAAACACAAGCAATTACAGAACAGGTCAAGTGGTGTCTTGTGATGCCCACTCCACCGCTCCAGTGCCAGAGGTTCCTGCCTGCACAGATCGGTTGCCGTTGGAGGAGAAAGCACCAGAAGCCCACAACGTTTTATATTCCAGGGTTGATTCTGAAGTATGTAAGCAAAGCATTGGTGGCAGCATCTCTGAAGGGCAGCAGATCTACAGCCCCACACCAGGTGCCTCCTTCACCCACCCACACCCACACCCCCCCCCCCGGTGCCTCAGCCATCCCCAGAAGAGCCTGCCCCTGTCGTGTCTCCCTGCTGGGCTGTTGTTCCACGCAGACACTCACCTGCCCTGCCTCTCTTCCAGCCCGGATGGGCGTGGGAGGAACAAACCCTATCCTAACACCACCCAAGGCCCAGGCCAGCCGCGGCATGGATCTCCTGGCCAGGGAGATGAGACTCAGCCAGAGCGACCAGAGGGCAAGCTTCTGCTCCTCAACCGGCTGCCCCCCAGGCTAGCTGGTTCAGCCTGTCGCTCGCCAGCACAGCAAGGAATCAGGCCCATGCCAGAGAAAGAGCAGGCGCAGGGCTTTCCCACGGACTCAGCATAAATGGCCCGCTGGAGCTGGGGGCGTGGAGGCTGGCAGAGCCAACTAGTTCTGGTTTTGCCCCCATCCTCTCCTCCCTTAGGATGGTGCCTGACCAAAGCAAAGAAGAGGCGTTGCTGGGCAGTTCTTTAAACCACTCAGTGGAGCCCTCTGCAGGTGCCGAGCTCACGCAAGCTCTCTGTGGGCTCCTGCGCTTGCAACAACAGCAGGCAAGATGCTCAGTGAGAGAGGAATTCTACCACAGTCCCTGTAATGTATTAGGGCCAGGACACTCCAGGACTGTCTACCAGAGACTGGCTGAGCTTGGAGCTCTAGAACAATAGCTCACCAGGACTCTAGAGGTGACCAGTGTGGAAATAATGTTATGTAAATAGCCTATGGTTGGGAGTTGGGTGTGGTTGGGTGTGGTTTTGCATGCTATTTAAACAGGGCTATTGCCCTGGGGTTTTGTCTTGTTCTTGCTGAACTACAAATAAAGCTGAGCTGATCACTAGACTTGGGGTCTGCTCATCCATGGAACCCAGTACTTAACAGTCCCCCACCCAGCCACCCAACCCCACTCCGAAGTCACACAGAAGAATAAGATTTGTGAGAGAAAGAAGGCTACAAACACGGACCCAGACACACCCCGCCAAAACCTCACTCAAGAACTCCTTTTCCACCTTGTAAAGTAACACAAAGCCAGGAGGGCTGGGGCCACGGGAAGAAGTCCAAGATGGGGTCCCTCAGCAGCACTACAGAACGAACAGGAGGCATTGGCTACATCCAGCCCCAGACCAAACCAAAGGAAGGCCAGCTGGCTCCAGAGAAGAGACTTCCAGGAGACCCTCCCCTTCGCTGCGGCATTTTTCAGGAGCTCCAGCAAGGAAAGCTGAGATCACAAGCGGAGCACCTTTATGGGTGAAATCTGAAGGATGCGTAACCATAGGTAAGTCCCCTGGATGGAACAGGAATTACTCTCAAGCAAGGGCAGATTGGATTGCATCCTGATAACAGGGCTGCCAACCTCCAGGTGAACCCTGGAGTTCTCCCAGAATTGGAACTCATCTCTGGATGTCAGAGGTCAGCTGCTCTGGAGAAAATGGCTGCTTGGAAGGGTGGACTCTCTGGCATTATACCCTGCTGAGGCCCCTTGCCTACTCAAACCCCACCCTCCCCAGGCTCCTCCCCCCACAAGCTTCCACAATTTCCCCACCTGTAGCTGGTAACCCTAAGAAAAGCTTGGTTTTCAGTGGACTGGAAAGTATACATAGTGGGGGTGGGGGGTGGAGGAGGATACCTGCCTTTTGAAAATACAGATTCTCCCCCCCTTCTTCTCAGAGCCAAGAAGGCTGAAGGACAATATCCCCCCCCCCCCCACTTGGAGAGGAAGAAGAAAAAAGAAGAGAAGAAGAAGAGAGAGAAGAGACTGGATTTATACCCCGCCCTTCACTACCTGAAGGAATCTCAGAGCAGCTTACAAACTCCTTTCCCTTCCCCTCCCCACAACAGACATCCTGTGAGGCAGGTGGGGCTGAGAGAGCTCTTTCGAGAACTGCTCTCTTGAGATAGCAGTTCTGAAAGAACTTGTGACTGACCCAAGGTCACACCAGCAGCTGCATGTGGAGGAGTGGGGAATCAAACCTGGTTCTCCCAGATTAGAGTGCTCCTAACCACTACACCAAACTGGCTGGGTTTTTTCTCACACGTTGAGCTGTACATGCATGCAGTGTAAGTTAAAATTTACTGCACATACTTTAAAAAATCAAGTGTACCTTGTATGCAAATTGTACATGTGTCCACAGCAGCTGGTGAACGGGGCTTCTGTGTCCGGCTGCCACCTCCAGGTGGGGCCAGGTATTCTCCCAGAATGGTAACTCATCTCCAGACTACAGAGATCTATTCCCCTGGAGGAAATGGTAGCTTAAGAGGGCGGAGTCTATGACATCACATCCCTTCTGAGCTTCCTCCCTTCCCCAAATTCTGCCCTCCCTTGGCTCCCCCCCCCCCCCAAATATCCAGGAATTTCTCAACCCAGAGTTGACAATTCTACATTCTGTGACAACCCTTCAGGTGTTTTCCAGGCTAAATAGGTCCAGTTCCTTGGAGTTTTATTTACTTTGTTTATAGTCTGTGTTTCTCGCTGAAACTCAAGACCTTTCCTTACAGGACTTGTTTTCCAGACTTCCAGCCATCTTGGTTTTCTTTTCCTGAATCCCTTCCGATTTGTCTTCTATCTTTCTGCACCAAAAAGTGGACCTGAGGGGACTCCAGGTGAGGTCTGAGGGAAGCAGAGTAGAGGGGAACTGTTACTTTTTTGCAGCTGCATTTTGTTTTATGTGTTGGGGTGTTATTTTATTCATTTAGATATGATGGACTTGCATACAATGTTTCTTTCAGTGCAATATAAACTTGTATTTGCCATTTTAGCTGCCACACTGGGGCCAGGGAGGCTCTGTCTTCTTGGTGCTGGGGGGGGGGGAAGAGTGGGAGGGCTTCTGGAGTCCTGAGGGCCCCTGGGGTGTTTCTGGCCCCGGTGTGACACAGACGGGATGGGCCATTGGCCTGGTCCAACATGGCTTCTCTGACGCTCTTATCCCATTGCCAAGTCATGTTTAGGGTCTGAGTGACCCCAATCCTGCTGCCAGGCCAGGCTCCCCCATCCAGCCCCTGTGCATCTGGTCCTTTTGCCTGATGATATTTTCAGCCCAGCTTTCCAATCTGTGTTCTGTTGGGTATAACAAGTTTAAAACACTTCAGTATTTACAGGGTTAATGTTGTTTGTATTAGTCAACAGGAAGTCACATGAGTGTTTGTAACCAGTCTGTTTACACTAGAGCAGGGGTGGCCAACCTTGCTTAACGTAAGAGCCACATAGAATAAACGTAAGAGCCACATAGAGATGTCTGAGAGCCGCAAGACAGGAACAAATATCACACACATGTTTCTATTTTTAAAAATATGCAAATTTGCTTTTTATTAACATTAAATGGGACTGCCAAAAATAAAAACAAACGAGGAAAACCAGTTATAAGAAAGAGAGAGAGAGAAACTAGGAAAGCAAATAGCTGAGAGGGAGGAGGGAAGGAAGGAAGGAAGGAAGGAAGGAAGGAAGGAAGGAAGGAAGAGAGAAAAAGCATGCCTCCCCTTTGCTTCCCCAGCCGCCCTGCCAGGAGCCGCACAATATGTGTGAAAGAGCCGCATGTGGCTCCCGAGCCACAGGTTGGCCACCCCTGCACTAGAGAATGCCCGGGAACTTTCTTAGAAACTTCGCTCTCTGATTGGGAAAACCAGGTCTCAGCTATTTAGCATTTCATGGTTTCCCCTTCCTGCCGTTTGTTCTTGCTTAGAGGAGGAGACGCCATTCCAGTTTTACCTCTCTAGCTGTAAAGATGTAGGAATCTAGTTCTGTTTGTTACTTTGTATCCCATTTACTTATTCCCATGTTAGGTTTATAGCAAACTTTTACCTTTTACATACACATGGACTCAGTCTCTCAATCTGTACTCTGCTGATGCTTAACAATTTTACTCTGCTTAAATATATTCTTACCAAGAATAACCAACATTTTTGCCTTCTAAGATGTGTGTAATGATCCCTCTTGCTTTGTGTTGGAAAGGTCAAGCTAGCTGACACTTCAGCTAAGGCCTGAGCATATCCTGTTCTTCTCCTCTTCCCTACACAATGTACGTTGTTCTCTTGGGGTTTCACTACTGATAAGGCTGTTTGCCAGGAGAGAGCTCTAGGAGACATCTACCTGTGCTGCTGTGATTATGTGGATTGAACGCTGACGTTGCTGACTGCAAGAGTGTTGCATAAGACTGTCAGCCTGGGCTTAAAATAAACGACCACTGCCAAGTTGAGGCAGACTGGGTTCTACTCCTTCCACCCGTGTCTTGTGTGCAAAGTCCTTCAGGTCTGGTGCCACCTGCAAACTGGATGTGGGTTCCCTCCATGCTTTCATCCAAGCCACTGATGAAAACCACAGACCTTTGAATGGCAGGCAGCCCCTGGTGGTGCCACAGAGGAGAACCCCTGGAATCTGGGTTTCCACCCACCTGTGCATCTGCCCAATAGTACTCTTGTCGAACCTGCATTTAACTAGTTTGCTGACCGAAATGTTGCGGGAAACCTTATGAAATGCTTTGCTGAAATCAGTCCATTGTTATGCCCATCTCAGAACACAACTGCTCCTCCCTTCAGCTGGGGGGACCACCTCCCCCAAGTACTGAGGAGTGGTTGGACAGAACTGTTTCCTAATATCTGGAGCCCACCAAGAGATACATATCTAGCCTTGACCTGGCTAGCCCAGACAAGCCCAATCTTGTCAGATCTCGGAAGCTAAGCAGGGTTGACCCTGGCAAGTACCTAGATGGGAGACCTCCCTTGGAATACCAGTGGTCGGGAGGTGGGGGCAGGCTTTATTCAGCCACCTCTCTGAATATCCTCCAGGCCCCCAGGAGGGGTCACCATGACTTCCAGGTGTTGCACGTATAAAAAATTTAAAAGCACTAAAAAGAGAGAGAGAGAGAGAGAGATCTGCAGTAATTTAGAACTACTACCTTCCTTTTTTTCTCCTTGAGCTCTGACTTCCCCCTCCTTTAGGCCAGTCCCATCAGATGAAACCTTTACTGTGAACATGGCCTTCAAGGCAGACTGAAGGAGGCTTTTCCTGCCCTTAGCCGAACGGCGGGCAAGGACGGGAGACTCAGGCCACTGTGCTGGCCAGCCCCACGTTATCTTGGGTCTGGCTCTGTTTGGTGGGCAAAGGTTTTGGTGGGCTCTGCATATGGATTGCATAGTGCCTGCTCAGCTCTATTAACACCGTGTGACCCCTGGTGGGTCTGGCAGCACGGTTTTTCTGGCTCCCCACTCTCCTGCCCCCTTTTCCTTGTTTTTTGTGTATCTGTGCTTTAATTGTCATCGTTTTGTGCATCTGGGCAGGCCTGCATGCCCCCCTCTCCTGGCTGGGGACTCCCTTATGGGGTCTTGGGGTTTGAGCCACCACGGGGTATACCCAGCTCGGGGGCTGTGTGCAGGCCTACCCCAGGTGACAAGGGTACCACTCAGCCACTGCCACCTTTGTGATACCACATATGTTTGTTACTTCCTGGTTTTCCCCAGCAGGCGGGCTGCGGGGCCTGTTGTTCTTGAGCGGCAGGCGGGTCACTCCGTTTTTGGATCAGCCCCCACGCTTCGCCGGGGCTCCTTGGTGGGTAACCAGCTGTGGCCTGTCTTCTTCCGAAGCTGGTCTCGTGTGATTTCTTACTCTCCACAAGACCTCTCCTTACTAAGCCCCGGGCCCACAAACCAGATTCCAAATTCACACACCAATATTTTATTTTCACATGGTTCCCATGATCCACCAGAACAAAATAAAACAAGATAAGGTTACTGAGGCAGGACATATTCTTGACAAATCTGTGCTGACTCCAAGTCCTGCTAAACACGGCCCTCTCTCCTCCATGCTCACAGAAGAGCCATCTCGTGGCCCCCTTTTAGTCTCTTCCCTGGTACTGAAGTCAGATTGATTGATCTGCCATTTCCTGGATCCTCCTTGTGGAAGACTGGAACGAACACCTGCCCCTCTCCAGCCCGTGCTGATCATGAAGCTGGAAAGCAGTGGCAGAACACTGCCCGTGAGAACAGGCCTAAGCGTACGCCAGCCTCGTGCCCGGCTGTTCTCCCCTTCCCTTCCCTTCCCTTCCCCCTGGGCTAGCTCACCTCCTTTCAAACACAGACAGAAGGAAGACCAGCATTGGACTGGTCTTCTCTGCTCTGTGGGGGAAGGCCACTCTGGCCAGCTCACCTTCTGGGCTGTGGAGTCGCCAGACTGAAGAACTAGGCAGCCCCTCTGAGCTTAGTTGTGTGGACGCCTTTTCTTCTCTGGCAAGGGCATAAGAAGTGGCAATTTCTTGGAAGACTTCTCTGAAGAGGCAATGGCTGGCGAAGCCTTGCTGGTCCTGACATATTTTGAATCCCACATATTTTGGGGAGTAATTGGGGAGCAATTCTAGCTTGCTTCTTTGTGGTGCACCCTGGATAACACTAAAGAGCTAGAACTTCTGACTGCCAGACAACTGTAGGCTCTCCTGGCTGCACTACACACATGGAAACCGTCAGCCAATCAAACCATCCTTCTCAGGACTACATGACAAGGGGTATAGGAGACAGCATCCAAATCCGGTGAGCATTCTAAGTAACTTCTTTGACATTTCCTGTCCATACAAAGCAGCAGAATAACGTTTGGGTCCAGTGGCACTTCTAAGACCAACAAAGGTTTAATTCAAGGTATCAGCTTCCGTGTGCAAACATATAGAACTGGTTGGACAAACACCAGAAGAGCCCTGCTGGATCAGACCAATGGCCTGTCCAGTCCTGCACTCTGCTTCACAGAACAGCCAACCAGTTGCCCTGCAAGGCACAGAGGCCGAGGCCTTCTCTTGACGTGGCCTACCAGCAGTGGCCTTCAGAGGTCTGTTGGAGGTTCTCTTAACTCACCATGGCTGGTAGCCATTCAGGGACCTCTTCTCCACCAACCTATCTAACCCCCTTTTAAAGCCGTCTGCACTTGTGGCCATCACTACATCCACTGCCTGTGAATTCTACAGTATAATTACTCCTTGAACAAATTTCCTTTTGTCTGCCCTGAACTTATCACTCATTAACTGTACTGAGTACCCCAGAGTTCTAGTTGTACGGGAGAGAAAGAAAACAGCTTTCCCTGCCCACTTTCTGCCAACACATGGATAGTTTTATAAACTTCCATCTTGTCTCCCTTTAGCCATCTTTTTTCTAGTTGGAGAAGTCCCCACCTCTCCAAGCTCCCCTCCTAGGAAAGGTGCTCCAGCCCCTTCATCCTCTTGGCTTGCCCTCTTCTGCACTTTCCCAGTTCTGCAACCAGATATGGCGTCCTCGATGAAGCCACACGCCATAGACTTATTCCAAGGCGTTACCATAAGAACATAAGAGAAGCCATGCTGGATCTGGCCGGTGGCCCATCCAGCCCAACACTCTGTGTCACACAGGGGCCAAAACCCAATGCTGGCTGTTTTTATTTTCAATCCCTTTCCTAATTCCTACTAATTCTCAGTACAGAGTTTGTCATACTGAGCTGACCTTTTCATTGAGCTGTGTGCAATAACCCCAAGATCTCTTTTGATCTTGGTCTCAGCCAGTCCAGACCCTACTGGCATATATGCAAAGGGAGGGTGTTTTTGTTCCAGTATGCATCACCATGCACTTACCAGAACTGAACTTCATTTGCCATCTTGTTGCCCACTCACCCAGCTTGCTTTTCACTGCCCTGAATAATTTGGTGTCATCTGTGAACTTGTCCCCTGTATTGTCCTGGATCTCCTCTGGCCCTTTTTACAAAATCTGGTGCAGCACTGGTTACTTTCCAGTCCTCCAGCACAGAAGCTGTTTTAGTGACAAGTTACATAAGGTATTTGCAATTTCCTCTGGTCCCGCAGGATTTACTCTGCATTTGCATGGAAGGTAGCAAGAGCAGATTTCCCAGAGCTCAACAGAACTGCCAAAATCGTCTGGGAAGTTACATTAAAAAAAAAAAAAAACACCAAGTTTTGTGTGTGTGTGTGTGAGACTGAGCGACCAAGGGTGTCAGCACCACCTTGCATCGGCATGGGCGTGAGTGCCAGCCGTCCCCTTCCTCGGCAGGCAGTGCCTGTGAACAAAGGGTTGCCGGTGCCACGGTCTTCCAGGAGGGCTGGCACCATTTGATTCCATGCATACTTCACCTCCATGAAGACTTCTTGCCATGGAATCCCAAGAGGGCACACCAACAGCAACAATCATTCCATGTAAAACCCTTTTAGTGTGATGCAAGTCTCTGCCCCTTCTCAGAGCACTCCTCTCCTCCTCTAGCACTGGAGCTCAGGCCTTCCAGCTTCCAGCCCTCTCCACATCCATTGCAGCCTGTCCTGCTGCCACAGACTCACACACACACACACGCACTCACTAAACCAACGTGCCTTGAGCATCTCTTGCAAAAACAGGTGCAGTCGCTTCACCAAGCATGGACACCACAGGTGCATCAATGGAAGCCAGAAGTGCCCTGCCTTTCTAGGACCCACCCTGTCAGCAGCTCTACGTCCTGCATCAGCCACAGACCGAAAGGGGGCCCGCTGGGCATGTGGGCTGCTCCTCACTCTGGCCCATGCCCCTTGGAGAACACAGCCCCCCTGAGGAGAAGGGGTTTATCCCTCAGGTGCCCTTCAGAGGGCTGGGCTTGAGTGGGGGGGGGGCACTCGGACAGCCTCTCCCTGCTTTTTTGCTACTGCCACGCCAGTTGCCGGCCAAAACATGACCACTGTTGTCTGGCCAGGATCCCTCTTTGCGGGATTCAGACCCGTGTCTCCTGTTTGTTCGCGGTGTGGCTGTTGGGGAGACAGCACGACTGGCACGCTTTCTGTGGGTGGGAAGCGGTGTGCTCACTCAGGGTGGCCCCAGTGTCTGCACCCCCCCTCCCCGTGCCTTGCAAAAGGCTGGGGCCCCTTATCACCCCCTCCCCAAAATACAAAGACACAACCCAGACCCCCTGCGCGTGATGATGGCGCTCCAGCACTCTGTCTGGGTGAGCGATGCCAAGCGAGCCGCAGAGCTGTGGGTGGGAAACAGCTGGGGCAGCCCAGGCTCATTCCCCGGGGCGGGGGGGTCCCCTGGGCTTATGGAGGGCCCTCCTCCGTGGGGCTTGCCCGGGGCTCACATTGCTCTCTTGTGGGTGTCAGATCAAAATGTTTCCGATCAGCCAGGCTTTGAATGAAGAGCTTGATCTTTTGACTCCATGTTATTTATTCATGATTTTTAAAAATTGTATTTCACCGTTCTGCCCTTTACACGGGCCACTAAGGCAACTGGACCATTTACGACATACATTTGTTTCTCAGACTGAAAACTCTTCTTTCAACCCTCTGGCTAGTGTAGGTCTTGATGCAGTGGCTGTATTTTTAATGCTGGCTTTCAGTTAGTAACTTTCAGACGTTTTGTTTTTATTGTGCTTTTATTTTGTAAGCGGCCTGGGGCAGCTTCCCTGGAGAAGCAGAACACACTTTGCCTCAGGCACAGATAAATAAGATGGGAGCCAGGCTGTGGGAAGGGACTCTGGCCTGTATCTCCCCCACCCACAGCCCTCCTGACTTGGGGGAGGGGTCAGCTCTTCCCTTTGTTGTTGCTTCCATTCCTGACCTTGCTGGCGGGTCCAGCACGCCAGGCTACGGTCTGGGGGTTACAATAAGGTTCCTGAGAAATCCAGAGCCCTCCACACCCTGGAGTCAGATCTCTAACTGCCATATTTCTCCTCTGCTGAATGAGCCCTAGATGGGGACAAGAAGCCATGGCCTGGGGGGGTGGGGGGGTTATGGTGTTTGCTTGCTTGCTTGTTTGTTTTCCTGGACCTGCAAGCAGGCTCACGGTGCGTTCCATCAATATTAATGCAGGTCACAATAAGAATTAAAACCAATTAAAACAACAATTTAAAACAGTACAAGAATCATAGAATGCCGCACAAGAGCTGATCAGGTCTGTCTCAGCAATGGAGATGGACTTGTAGTGTGGGTTCCCACGTGACTGTTCGAATCCAGGATGTTGTGGACTGGTGGAGCTGGAGTCTGAGCAAGGCTCCAAAAGCCTTCAAGACTATTGGTTGTTTTTTTGGTAACGGCCAATCATATTTGTTGACTATAACCCAATAGCTGCTGAACTGCAGACCGGAAGGTTGGTTGTTCAGCAGTTCGAGACCCGAGTGCCATGTGATGGAGTGAGCTCCTGTCTCTGGCCCCAGCTCCTGCCAGCCTAGCAGTTTGAAAGCAAGGAATCACAAGTAGATAAACAGGTACCGCTTCAGTGGGAAGGGAACAGCATTCTGTGCGCCTCAGCATCTAGTCATGCCAGCCACATGACCACGGAAACGTCTTTGGACGGTGCTGGCTTGGAAACGGAGATGAGCCCTGCATCCCTAGAGTCGGATTCGACTGGCTTTCAAGCAAGGGAAACGTTTACCTTTACCTATATAGTTCATGCAAATGAAGGATTCTGGCTGCCTACTTGGTATTGGTTGTTGTTTAAGGTGGGTGTGATTTTTACAAGTATAAATTGGCTCCTGTTGTACCTGTATCTTTTGGTTTGGAAGTCCAATAAAAAAGCGTGTTGTTATGAAAAGATCTGCCTCGTCTCAATACTTAATACGGGACACTGATGAGAGGCCAACCAGAGGGAGGGGACGTCCGCTGCCTCAACGAAAAGACCAGTCAAACAATAAGCAGAACAACAGCTATATGATACAACAAGAGCAAAAGAAACTATAGCTGAAAAGCACACTTAAACCAATAAACCATATAACAGAATAATGCAAGAATATCAATTTAATACAACAAACAGGGGTCCAAGAATCATCAACGAAACATCCGGTAGGTATATTCATTTCTGGCGGTCTTCATCAGGCAAGGACCATCATATGACTTCATGAATGACAAAATGAGCAATATCCAAGAAAACAATCCTTAAAATCAGACTAGTCTAACACAGTCAGTTCGGTCAATTATTCATTCTGGAATCATACATGGAGTATTCATGCAAAGTTATACATAGCTAGGCAAGCTTCACTGTGACCCTGGAGAGCTGTAAAGAGGGGCTGTGGCTCAGTGGAAGAGCCTCTGCTTGGCATGCAGGAGGTCTCAGGTTCGATCCCCAGCATCTCCAGTTAAAAGGACCAGGCAGTAGGTGATGGGAAAGACCTCTAATCTGAGACCCTGGAGAGCTGTAAAGAGGGGCCGTGGCTCAGTGGTAGAGCCTCTGCTTGGCGTGCAGAAGGTCCCAGTTTCGATCCCCAGCACCTCCAACTTAAAAGGACCAGGCAGTAGGTGATGGGAAAGCCTGAGACCCTGGAGAGCCACTGCCCATCTGAGTAGACAAGACTGACCTCATGGGAACGATGGCCTGATTGTGTGGAAGGCAGCTTCCTGTGTCTGCACAATCCAGCCTGTATCAAGAGGCTCACAGGCAAGAGCTGGAAAAGAAGATGACCTGAATGTATTTTTAGGAAGAGACGATCAGCAGGAGCCAATCATCTCGTCAGCAGGGCCAATTCTCCACACTGAGCCCCGGCTAGGTGATTCAGCAGCAGGAAAGAGCCCACCCTGGACCATGGGAAGGGACAGCCCGGCCAAGCCCCGGCGGCTCCCCCAGGTGTGTGTTGGGGGGGCATTTCCCAGTCAGGCGGGGCAGCTTCAGCCCCCCACGGTCACTGGTCAGGGTTGTCCTTGTTCAAAAAGGGAGTTGTGCTTGCATTGCTTCTCGGCCTTTTGGCTCAGATCAAGTGTAGTGAAGTTGCGCTTGCTGGAGGTCAGTCCTCCCTATACTTCTCTAAGCCTTTGACAGTGAGAGAAATTCACAGCCCAGAGTGGAAGGTGTGTGTGGATTTCTCAGACCCTCCTCCTTCTGATGACCAAGTCCAAAAGTCCCTGCTTGTGACCATCAGCACAGCTTTTCACTCCTCATCCGTGTGAAATATTTTAAACATCAGAGGTGGGCAAAAAAACAGGCTAAAGCTTCACGGAGGCTGTACGTGAAAAGAAGGCGGCCAAGAGAACAAGGGATCTGGAAAACCAGGTTCACATGAAGGTCAGTTCAGGCTATGGAGGAACATCAGGCAAAGCCATATGCAAAATCCAAAACAATCAGGGCCCCAGGACACTCGAGGGTCAGCCTAGGGAGGCAAGCCTCCAGGTGGGGCCTGGGGATCTCCTGGAATTACAGCTCATCTCCAGACTACAGAGATCAGTTCCCCTGGACAAAAGGGATGCTTTGGAGGGTGGGTTCTATGGCATTCTACCCCACCAAAGTCCCTTTCCTTCCCAGGTTCCGCCCCCAAATCTCCAGGAGTTTCCTAACCTGGAGCTGGCAACCGCCTCCTTCCCTGTCTGCTTGGCCTGGCCTGTATCTGTGTGACCTGACAGAGGGCCAGCCTCTAAGACCCTGTTCTGAACCCCCGCCCATCTAATCCCACCACTGGCCCCCGAATCAGGTCGCTCTGCTGAGCTGGTGCTTCTCCAGCCGGCGCCTGGGGCAAGAGGGCTGTACATTGGAAAGGGCTTAATAAAACAAGGAACAACTGTTGCGCAGGTCACATTCCTTTCCTTGTGGCACCAGGTGAAATCTGCTGAGGCAGCAGAGAAGATGAGCCGCAGAAGCAGCCAGCCCCCTGGGGCCAGGAGGCACCCCAGAACACACATGCCAGAGCACCCCCTCGCTCTCCTTCTCTCTCCTAGGCTGCTGCTCCCCACCACGGACCTCTGGCTGCTCCAGCAAAGCTGGGAAAACACCCCCCCCCCATTTGTTCCTCTCCTCCTGCAGTGGAGAAACTTGTGAACGAGCTCAGTGAAACGGTGGGATTCAGCGCTGTGTTCATCGTCTCACGCCTGTGGCACCATAAGGAAGCACCAGTGCCTGGATGGGAGCCCCACCGCATCTGGAGCACCTTGGAAAGAGGCAGCGGCAGCCAAGTGTTTGGGGGCAACCTGAACACTAAACCACCGGTGTCTCTTTGATCGACTGTTTAGGGGCTGGGGAAAAGCCTAAACTCATGGGATAAACTGGGGAAACAAGTTTGGATGTTTGGACCGTAATGTAGATTTTATTTGCTGATATAGCGAGTTCTCAGGCCTTAGAAAAACTTTGGCACATTTTTTTCTTTGTTTGCCTTTTCTTTGGCAGTTTCAGGGATTTCTCTCTCCCAAGTGCAGGGACCCAGGCCATCGGCTCAGGACAGTTTTCCCCTCCACTTGCTTCCCAGTCGAGGGTAGTCCTTGTGGGGTTTGGGGTGGCCCTAGGCCCTTTGGAAAGGCTGGGGAACATTCAAGCAGCCTCCCAACTCTGCCAGCCTTGTCTTGCCCACTGCATGCCCAACAGGACAAATCTCCACCCACCGCCAGGAATGCGCCTTCCCATCGGGTGCAAAGTTGGGTCTAGCCAGTCAGACCAAGCGTTGCCGTGAGCGAAGCAAGAGGGAACTTGACGGTCCAATCCACAGGAGCTAAGGAGGAGACTTGAGGGTTATGAAATTTGTGAATGGGCTGATCCCGTTCCACTGGGGGGAGAGGGGGGGGGCCTGGAAGAATGCAGAATATTAATGCCACATGATATGGTCGGGTGCAGCTGTTTCCAGAGCTCCCCCCCCCCCCGCCAGAGGACCTGCGCGGACATCTGCTGCCTTCTGAAGACCTGGGGGCTCACTCTCTCACAGCTGTTGCAGAGGGCACCAGTCTCTCCACCTGTTGCCTGCCGCCTGGCGAAGATGCTCCTGGCGCCTCCGGATGCCGCTGGTGATGTCAAACTTTCTTTCCATCTTCTCCTGCCGCCTGTGATTTCTTGTGCCTTTGGAAGACTCCCACAGCCATTCCCACATCCTTATCACTTTTCCTGCCAGCTTTCTCATTGTAACCGTTGGACGGAGAACTGATAAGGGTGAGGGTGTGACACCCACGACCAGGAGTCCCTGGGGAGTCCCTGCGGTGTTTCCGAGGTGTGTGTGTGTGTGTGTGCGTGTGCATGCTCCTTCAGGTTGCTCCCTCACACCTTGCTGTGCTTGTGAGGAAGGAGACCGTTTTCCTTTGCTTCAGTAAAAGCATACAAAGGGCAGCCAAAGTTGTTAAAGAGGCTCTTCCGGCCCCGGCCAGGAGGCTAGGAGCAACTGGATGTAGCTTCTCTGGACAGGTTTGTGTGAATGGACTTTGAAAGATGGGAATAAAGCGTCTTGTTTTCGACAACATTATGCAGGAGGTGCTAGCTGTTTGTTGGTACTTCTGAGTCCATCATGAGTCCCTTGGGACTGATGCTGTTGCCCCTTTGGATACAACCCAACTCTAGCTGGAGTATTAATCTTTAAGGAAACATGTCCTTTAAACATTGTCCTATGAAATTTACTTTGTCCTTGAAAATGGAGAAAATATGTGAGAGCTCTATCGTGAAATCCTATGCAGAGTCCTCCAGGATATGCCCTTTGGTTTCAGTGGGCTTAGACTGGGAAAACTCTGCCCTGGATTGCACTGCTTATGCCGCAAAGTCTCGTGGAGATGACCCGGGGAGCACGGGCAAGTTTTTCCTTCCCAAGATGTGATCCAAATAAAATATAGGTTTGACATTTCTGTTAACCACAAACATATGTGTTTGTCACTGGATGAATCAAGCTGTCTTCCAACAGATAAGGGCCGATTTGCCTCCAGCTGAATTAATCTGACCATTTCCTAATCAGAGAATTTTACAAAACAGCCAAAACATCAAATGCCATTTATCAGTGGCCGTGGGGCACCCAGGGAGGGACTGATGGGCAAACAGTTACCACGCGCTCTGCACTGCCTTGTTGTTTGTGAGGTTCTTTCTTTCCCCAGCAATTAAACGTACTCTTTTCCTCTTGAGGAAACCAAAGGAATTCTCTGGATTCTGTCAGCTGCTGGACCCTCCTGGCTCACCTCAGGACAGCAGTTTGGGTCTGTATTGGGTCTGAAATGGTACATGTTCTGCTCTTTTGGCTTAAGCACACTGGGAAGGACCTAGTCTGAATGATCATTTCTGCAGGGTGATATGGAACAGTGTGTGCGTGTTGTGGGGAAAAGCTTGTTTTGGCTGGGCATCATTCTTTTGCAGGCAAGAGCAGCAGACAAGACTGAGCTAGTGATGACTGCTGTACCTCTCTGCATACCTCTTAGGAGAGAAGAGCCGTTGTAGCTGCATGCAGAGCGCCTGCATTGGCAAGCAGCAGTGGGGGTGGGGGGGACATCCATTTACCTGCTGATGAGCTCCAGAGGGGGAAAAACCCCAAGGATTCTCACAGGGGCACGCTGGCATAGCACCTGCTATCTGCAAAGTCCAAGCTGGTGAGGGTATTTCTTTAGTCGTGTCCAGGTGCCTTTGGACGCAGCCCCAGATGGGGGCTTCTCCCTGCACTGTGGGCATGTCCCCAATAACACCTATGTTGGTGGTCTGCAAGGAGATGGAGGAGAGAGACCCTCACTTATAGGAAATGTATAAACACTTCGGCTTCAGACCAGAATGCTCTCATACAAAATTAACTCAGAAGCATACAAGAAACTGGTAAACTCAGCCGGCTATAGGAGGAGAGGGTGCCATCATCTTAAACGGGTGGCATCAATACACCAGGAGCCTGAGTGGGAAAGGGGGGAGGGGGAGAGGTCAATCATGATAAGGCACTGTGTGTGTGTGTGTTTTTGGGGTTCCAGCCCACAGCCCCTCCTCCGAATTATAATGGTCCACCCCACCCCACCCAGGGACATGGCCTGGCTGCTCCTGCCCCGTTGGGAGCTGCATTTCCCAAGGCCGCTTCTTGGGAGGGGAGTCCAGCAGGCAGCCACAGCAAGCCAGGTCTACCCACCTAAAGTAACAGCCCCCCAAATATGTAGAAACTTGTGGGGGAGGGGGTTGCCAAGTCCCTAGGGTTGTCAGCTCTGGGTTGGGAAAATACTGGAGATTTTTTTGGGGGGTGGAGCCTGTGAATTGTGGTGTTTGGGGAGGGAAGGGACCTCAGCAGGGTATAATGCCATAGAATCTACCCTCCAAAGCGGCCATGTTCTCCAGAAGAATTAATTTCTGTCACCTGGAGATCTCCAGGCCCCACCTGGAGATTGGCAATCCTATAGGTTCCCCAGTGGGGTATTGGGGGGTAGAGTTGCCAGATCCAGATTGGGGATGGCATCTGGGGAGGACAAGAACCTCAGCGCTGGGGTCCAATGCCACAGAGTCCACCCTCCAAAGCATCCATTTTCTCCAGGGAAGCTGATCTCTGTAACAAAATGAGTTTAATTCTGGGGGGTCCCCAGGCTGGCATCCCTTAGGTGTGTGCCCGTCACAAGACGCTGAAACTTCAGACATCTGCTCCAAAAACAGGTGGACGAGGGCAGATGGTGTGGCCCGCCCTGCTGAGGACCACTAGCCCAAGGGAACAGCGCCATGACTGCACTCCGAACAGAGAACACCAGGAGCGCCCAAGACGGGCCACTGGCACATCCCACTGTTGCTCATGCAGTCAGGACAATGCCTGCTGTCCCACCACAAGCCATGCATCCACGGCCGAAATGCCATCATGCCACGGGCAGCCACCCCGTCTCAACTCCCCCCACCCCCACCCCCAGAATGCAGGGCAAGTCCAGGCCAAGGCTACCGGGCCCAGCGGCTGAAGGGGCGGCCCTCCATCCAGACTTCCAGGCCTCACTTCAAGCCGCCCACCCAGGGCAGTGCTGCCACAGGAGGGGGAAAGGGTGGGTGAGGTAGGGCAGGGCAGGGCAGCCAGCCCACCCCCTGGCCCCAGAGGGCAGAGTGGTCGCTTCCAGGCTTCCGAGGAGGAGAAGGGCCAGAGCCTGGCTGGGTGTGTAGCCTGGCCTCACCGAGGCCTCTGGGGAACCAGCCTGGTCTGGTCTGTCTTGACAGGTGGAGGAGGAGACCAAGACAAGGCCACACCCCGGCCCTCTTCACAGAACGGCCCACCGCCTACGCGGGGCAGCGGCCATCTGAGGGGAAGAGGCTTTTTCCATGGAAAAGAGATGGCGGCCCCTGGACCCAGGGAGGAAGGGAAGGGAAAACAGATGTGTACCTCCCACCCTGCTATGGGGTGGCCAGGCCCCTCCTGGGTGGGAAGGGTTGCCAGTTCAAGGCTGGGAAACTCCTGGAGATTTGAGGATGGAGCCTGGGGAGGACAGGGACCTCAGTGGGGTACAATGCTACAGAGTCCACCCTTCAAACCCTAGAATCATAGAGTTGGAAGGGACCTCCAGGGTCATCTAGTCCAACCCCCTGCACAATGCAGGAAATTCACAAATACCTCCCCCTCCCACGTATCCCCCAGTGACCCCTGTTCCACGCCCAGATGACGACAAAAAACCCTCCAGGATCTCCAGCCAAACTGGCCTGGAGAAAAATTGTGTCCTGACCCCAAAGCAATGATCTGCATTTCCCTATATATATAGGGAGTATAAGAAGGGCCACGAAAATGAAGCACTGAGGCAGCCCTTCCTGCCCTCCTTTTTTTTTTTTTCCAGGGGAACCGATCTCTCTGGTCCGGAGATGAGCTGTAATTCTGGGAGATCCCCAGGTCCCACCTGGAGGCTGGCACCCCTTGATTAAAACCACCTTGCAGGGCATTTTGCAGGTTGGGGGCCTTTTCCAGCCACACCTTTGGGACAACACAGGACTTTAATGGACTGTGAAGCGGGAGTCCATCGCCCCTTTAAGAGAAGGGAAATGAGACATTTGGGGCAGAAAGGCTAATGAGAAAGTTCGAGGGGCGAGTAGTATTTTCAGGATGGGCTCCATGCGTGCCCTGAGGAGCCAGGCAGGAGGGGTCTCTGGGAAATCTTTCTTGAGGTCTTTGGCCCGACAGACCCCCCCCCCCTGGGTGGCCAGCAGGTGGAGAGACCGGCCCCCAGGAGCCACGGGGCTGGGCTGATGTCGCCCGGCTAGTTGAATGGCTGCCCAGTCCACAAGAGGGGTGGTCAACATGAAGAGAGAGAACAACAGAGTTTGAGCGCCAGAATGTCAGGAGGCAGGAGGGGATGGCACGTTGGGTGCTCAGCCTCAAAAGACTGAGCCTTTCAAAATGCCACTCCGTGGACTCCCCCACCCACCCCAGCCAAGCGCAGAGGAGAAAGAGCTACTCTCAGAGGCCAATGCCCCTGCCTGCGTGAGACTTTTTGGGTCCTCTCTAAACAAGGGGGTTGCCTGTGTGAGCCAGCCGGGGGCTTGCCTTGGGCTGTTTTGTTAACCCTGAAAAGGGGGCTTATGTCAAGCCCTGAGAACAGCTGAGGCAGTCGAACAGTTGGGGCTAGCCGGAAAGGCAGAGTCAACAGCCGGCTCCGGGACCGGCCTGGCCTGGCCTGTCTGGACAGCCGGGGGGAGGGGGAGAGACCCAAACAGGGGCTCTCCCCCGCCCCTCCCCATCCCTTGCTGAGCAATCAGTCTGAAGGCTAGGCTAAACCCACCCATAGGAAATTCCAGCCCTGCAAGAAAACGAGGCGAGCGAGCCCAGGCCGGATGTTTCATAAATATCAAAGCAAGGCCCGGAAATTTCAGTCGGCCAGGAGAAATTAAAGAAGGGTGCGCTGCAGGGAGGGCAGGGCTGAAGAACACAAGATGGCCTAGAAGCCCTTCTTGCTGCCGGCCTGCCTGCCTGCCAGCCAGCCATTCTCTCTCTCTCTCTCTCTCAACAGAACCCCAGACGCCACGCCTGGTGCTACGCGCCTGGTCCCCAGCCTTTTTAGAGCCTGTGGGCACCTCTGGCATTCTGACACGGGGCAGAATCCTCCTGACACAAAATGGCAGCTACGATGGGTGGAGCCAGCCACAAAATGGCTGCTGCAGGAGGTGGAGTCAGCCACAAAATGTTAGGGAGTGAGGTTATCTATGACTCTAGTAGGAACTCTTCAATGCTGCAGGCAGAAGCTCTGCTTTTACTGGATGCCTTTTTATCTGCCCAGCCATTCAGAAGCCTTGCTGGGCAAACGCCCTATCTAGCCCCACCCACTTTCTGGGGACTCCTGCGCTAGAGCAGGGGGCACAGAGAAGCCCTGAATGCCACCAGGCCTCCGTCCACATTCAGCATATCCCCACCGCGAGTCACACACAGCAAGTGAGAAGCTCCAAAGGGCCTCAGTTGTCACAGATGAGTTTAAAAATGATCTAGAGTTCCGTAGCAAGCCACAGATAGGCTAAGCTAGAAGAGCCCATTGACACCCCTTTAGTGCACCAGGCCAGAGAGCGGAACTCGGGCTGGACAAACCACCTGAGCTGGATGGGGCAGCTGCGCCGAAGGATTGCACGGCCTGGGATGGAAGGATTGCGCATCCTTGCGGACTGGAGCTGCAGCAGCCTTGCCCGCGCGGCCCTCTCTCCCCTCCCAGGACCTCTGCTGATCACAGCCCAGAGACATTAGATCCAGATTCCAGAAATGCCGCTTGTTTGCATAACATCTCCCCAGGGTGAATAAACAGAGGATCAGCTCACTGCCGCTCCCATTAAAACGACCAGACAGCTCAACCATTCAGTTCCGGCCTGGAGCTGAGGCAGGCGTTCCTCACAATGGCTGGCTCAGCCCTTCTGGCCACCTGCTCCCTGGCTATTCTGCCACCGCTGCCGCTGCTGTTCACATGCAGTGGCCCACCCTGAGCTGGCCGCCTGGCCCCCTCTGCATGCTTAAAAGACTAGAGGTGGACGTGGACCGGTGGTGAGAGTTGGGACTAGGAGGCAGGGAGACCTGGGCTCAGCCACATTCAGTGATGTGCTCTCTCTCTCTCTCTTTCTCAGCCCCACCTGCTTCACAAAGATATCACAAGAATAAAACAGAAAGGGGAGGTACCCAGATAGGCTTGATAACCTCCAGGTGGGACCTGGAGATTTCCTGAAATTGCCAGTGATCTCCAGACGACAGAGGTCAACTCCCATGGAGGAAAGGGCTGGTTTGGAGCATGTCATTATACCTGTCTGAGGTCCCTCCCCCTCCTCAAACCCCACCCTCCCCAGGCCCCACCCCCTGATCTCCAGGAATTTCCCAAATCGGAGTTGGCAACACTATCCGCAGAGGGAGGGATACAGATTACAGTGATAGCCAGCTGTGGCTTGCAACATGCATTCAAATACATCACACGCAAAGCAATAAACACAAATGCCACATCACAGATAGCGAAAAAACTACAGAAATTCGTATCAGATTTTATACAGGAAAAGGGAGGAAAACTGGATCAATTGAGCCACTACGCACGAAAAATGGACAAGAGGAGGGTTAGGGGGCGAGTAATATATTCTCATTATTCCATTTGCTTGACTTTGTTAGCAAAACAAATAATACAGAGGATCCCTCTGGACTGAACAAGTTTATGCAAACCAACCAACCAACCCCTGAATGTCTGGGAGTGTGGATGAGAAAAGAAGAGATCTTATGCAAATGACAATTATACCAGTGCTGAGATTATATAAAATTTGGATGCTATACAGGCACACACACAATCTTTTCTCTTATCAGCAGTTAGGTCAGTTGACTCGGACCCACAGTCTTAATCAGATAATTTTTTAAAAAAAATGGGAGGTCGTAGGATGTGCCAATTTCTATTCTCTGATAACAAAATAGACTCTTATATTTTTATTTCATTCAAAAGTGACAATCAAGATATTTTAGCATTCAGTATTTTCAAATTAGAAGTTTTCTGCAATGTAGGAAAAGATCCACCTTCAAAAGAAAGAAATTTGTCCACATTTGAAAGAATATCGCTAGAAGATGGAAAGCATCTTTACTCTGTTGGGTACTACTAGATCTGCTTTATAAACCAGGGAAGAGTTTCAAGAAGAGGAGGCCCAAGAATTTAAATCACACCAGACTTGTGGCCCTTGCTGGTTCCGAAAGGTTCCACCTTTCCAGTCAGTTTGATTCTGAGAGAAAATATCATCAAAAGGTGAACCAGCGGCACCCCAGGTGAACCAGCAGTCACCCCAGAAGGCGAACAAAAATGTATAACAATAATAGGAACCGCTGGTTTGGTGTTGAGGAGAATGCCTCTTGTTCCATATGCAGACTCCAAACTGTGGTCATGTTGTGGCTCATTAATTCTTTCGGATTCCTGAACATGTCGTGCAGGATGAAAATGCTGCAGTCTTTGCCCTGAAAAAAACCATGACTGGCTTTCCCTCGGGGCTTTGTTCTCCAGCCAGTAGAGAACACAGATTAAGCAAAAATGTGATTGCTTAGCATTTATGTGGCAGGTCAGAACATTCAAAGGGCTGCATCAGCAGGAGGCATTGGGATGCATGGGCGTTCCTTGTGCTAGCCCTGTAGAGTAGGCCGCCTCACTGCAGATGAGACAATTCAGGCTTGAAGGTGAAACATTCCTGTCCAGGTCACTAGTTGGCGCTCTTTTAGCATTGAGCCTTGGAAGGGGAAAGCCCTGGGCTCTCAAGCTGCCCTCTCTCCCTCCTCTGCCTCTTCTGCTGGCTGTGACAGCCGCCCCTCATCCAGACAAACACCCAGGCCTCCCCTCCCCGTCTCCTAGGATACGGAGGAGCCATCAAAGACTGCAGCAACAGAGAACCCAAATGTGGAGAAAGGGCAAGGCTGCCTACGCTGTCATTTTGCTCAAGCCAAGGCTTTTGGGACTTCAGTATTCTGACTCAGGTTACAGATCGGAGCAGCCCAAACCTTAACCTTACCTTCAAAGGGCTGAGGATGGCAACTAACCCCTTATGCCAGAGATCTTGGAAATGCAGCCACCGCCACCCTGGCATAAACTTTAGGCCAGCACAGCATTGGATGCTGTTGGGTGTGCTGTCGATGGAGCTTCCTTGGCTTCCCCAGCCCAGGGTGCGTCCCCAAGAGCAGCGCCAGGTGACACACTCGGGGGTCTCTCAGAGCATCCCACAGAGGCCCCTGCAAGGGAAACACTCCCCCCCCCCGGTCACCCATAAGTACCAGCACACCTTAGGAGGCTGTCTACGCCTGCAGCCAACCACCACCCTCCCCGGCATTATATAAACCCCACCCAGGACCTCCATTGCTCAGACAACAGTGGATGCAGCTTGGAGCTCTGGCATTCTGCCTGGCCTCATTGGGGGGGGGGGGACTTTGGTTGGGCCACTGTCCAGCTGAAAGGTCTACCCTCCTGCCTCACTGCAGAACCCCCAGTAACTGCTGCACAGTTGCTTGAGAGGCAGGATTAATGGGAAGGATTCCTTGCACGCTGGGCGCAGGGGGAGAAGAAATGCTTGCGAAGGATCCCGGTGGGTGTCGTGCTCTGCTGTCCAGGGTCCACCTTAGGATACAAAAGGGAGGAATTCCTCCCAGGTACCCTGGACACCAAAAGGAGGTGATTCAGCTCCCCGGGTTCAAATATGAAAAGACACACTAACATCTCCCTGAGGAGGATGCTTAGGGAGAAGCAGGAAGTAGCCCTCCCTCTCCCACCCCTGGGGAGCAAAGGGGGCCTCTGCAAAGAAAGGGGGGCTGGGGGACCCTCCCTGCTGCCCTCAGCACTGAGCGCCAGCTTGCCTCTGCCTGGGCCAGGCTGCTGGTGCTGACACCCCTTTTGCAGCCCTCTTTGACCTCCACCTGCTGGTCCCAACGAGCCCCTCCCCAAAAGATGCCAAGCTCCCCAGCAACGGGGCTCTGCCTTCCTCCTGCAGAAATCGCCAGGAGCAGCCAAAGTGGGTTTCCATACATAGCTGCCTCCACTCTGATGCAGCCGTCCTCGTTCTGCAGAGAAGAAAACACAGGCGCCTAAAATAGAACTGGAGACAGCAGCAGCCTCAGAGTCCCCGGGGAGGCACAGGGCTGAGCACCGAAGAGGGTCACATGTGCTCAAGCAGCAGAGCGGGCGAGGAGGAGGAGGCTGCTCCCCTGGCTCAGCAGCCCCCAAGAGGTGGGCCAGCCCTGCCACTCCCCAAGCTGAGCATCCCTCACACATGCCTCCTGGTGGGAGGCTCACAGTTCCAGTGACGTGCCAGGCTTTTTCTTCTATATTCTCACATGTGCTTGGTCAGTCCCATCTAACCAAACCATCTCAAGAGCTTGTTCCTTTTGGCTCTGGCAAAAGAAAGCCCCGTCAGTCACTCACTGCTGATCTTCTGCCTGCTCGTCCCAGGAGCCTCTCACCACTGGCAGGGGTTGAAAGGCACTCCCAGCATAAGCCTCACAGCTCACAGGATGGCCCTGGCTTGCTGCCATGAGTTACTGTTGTGTGGCTGATGCAGCAAAAGGCACCTGGAAGCCAGGAGTCAGGGGACAGAGCATCGCTCCAGGCAACCGTTGCCGTGGTTGTGGGAAGTGGAGGCCCAGGGGTGCTTCTGAGCTCTCGGAGGACATCCAGGTTGCTATGGGAGACAACAACCCTGGTGGAAGTGGCAGCAGGTCAGAAGAGAAACTCTGTGCCGCGTGGGACAGAAGGGTTGTGGGAAGTGGGGGGAGACTGCTGGCCTGCCCCGTGGGGTCTTCATGGGAGCACCACAACTTCATAGCACCGAGCAGGAGCTTCCAAAGGGAAACAAGGGCCGTGTGCGTGTGAAGAGAATGTGGGTATCACTTCTACAACAGGACTGACTTATGTCCTTTAGGCTGGAGTAGGGCCCGGAGCAGAAATGGCATCGCTGTGAGTGTCATGTGGCGCTCCCTCAAAAACGTCTCAGGGGAATGACTGAAGAGGGTGATGCCTGCCATGCACTTGGGAAATCACTTCCAGGTATCCCAGAGCTAGCAAAATATCCGTACAGGACGGGCGACCCCCTTCTTGTTGGCATGGCCTTTACAGGGTACCTGGCGAGCAGCTGCAGCATACTCCCTGGCACCGAAGAGTAATACTGAGGGCTCCAGAACGTGGCACACAGTCTCCTTGTGCCCTCAGGGAGGCCACGGGTCGCCTCCAGGGCATGAGGTCAACTTTCTCAGGCCCCCTCCCCTGTAGGAACTGCTCAGGGCACCCTTCCCACTCTCCACGCTCCTCCACTGTCTCCTGTAGCTGTTTTCATCCTTGGGGCCTTGGCCGCCTGTGCAGGGCTCAGCAGACAACCTGGCACTTATGGCCCCCTGGTGGCTTGGCTTCTCCAGGCACTCCGACACAGAAAGCAGAGCATCCTACGGGGTCCAGTCAAGATCCAGGCCAGGGGCAAGGAAGCCCTGCCAAAAGGTATTTGTTTAAGAAATTTAGACCCTGAGTACCAACTGAGAGGGGCCGCAGTGGCTCAGAGGTTAAGATGCTGAGCTGCAGACTGGAAGGTCCGTAGCTCAGCAGTTCGAGACCCAAGTGCCACGCTCCTGCCAACCTAGCAGTTCGAAAGCAAGAAATTGCAAGTAGATAAATAGGTACCGCTTTGGTGGGAAGATAACAGCATTCCATGCACTTCAGCATCTAGTCATGCCGGCCACAAGACCACAGAAACATCTTCGGACAGTGGGGGCTCTTCGGCTTGGAAACGGAGATGAGCACCACAACCCTAGAGTTGGATTCGACTGGCTTTCAAGCAAGGGAAACCTTTACCTTTACTTACCAACTGAGAAGTTCTCAGAGCAACTGAGCTGGCTTCCTCTTCTGATCTGTTTGCCAGCTGGACAAATTTATGGACATAGGAGAAAAGAACGCCAGTCCAGGAGCACCTTCAAGATTAACACAATTGCAGGGGAGGAGCTTTCGTGAGTCACTGCTCATTTCTTCAGATACAAAGCAGTGAGCAGTGAGTCCAGAAAGCTCTTCCCCTGCCACCAATTTTGTAAGCCTTTAAGGTGCCCCTCGACTCTTGCTCTTTTCTGCTACAGCAGACAAACACAGTGTTGAGACTGTTGCCTCGAAATGAAGGCTGAGTGCAAAACAAGAGCCACTCACTGGGCTTATGTTTGTAAAGAAGACATATAAGTTTACCGAAAGACGAAAGGGAAGGGAACACTGTAGGTCAAGTTTTGATGATTATACCGTAAATAAAATTATGACGTTACCTGCCCTGAGCCCGCCTGTGGGAATGGGTGGGACATGAATGTGATAAACAAACAAGCAAGCAAGCAAGCAAACTTCCTGCACAAACACATCTCTACTCTGAGTAGTCGCAGGTTACACCGGGTGATATCTTGCTTAACAACAACAACAGTTAACGCTGTAAAGGCTGAAATGTCGGCAACTTGTAAACTCCAACACGTGGCTATGCAGCCCCGTCCTGGTCTATCAGCCTATGGAAATGCATGGCCTGGGGTTGCCCACTCCAGGCTGGGAAACCGGTGGAGATCTGGAGGGGGGGGGGGAATACCTGGGAAGGGCAGTGTGTGTGGAGTGGGTGGAGCTGATGGTGGAGGGGGATGTGATGGTGCAGTCTGGAGGCCACCATTAGAAAGAAGGAGTTGCTCTTTCCTTCAGGGGGACGCCTGATCTCCAAGGGAAGGTGTGGAGGGTAGTAATGATAGAAATCATTGGTCTGCTTATGAATCCGTGGACTCCCATGTTGTCTCATCATCTGTGTGAGGTTTAGCTGCTGGCCAGGCCTTGTGTCAGGATTTCAAGACGGTTCTTAACAAGACAGCTCATTAGTGTAGCGGAAGAAATAGCCAATTCATTGCTTTTTAATTACCAGCCGCTCTAAATGTAGCCTGAAAACTTCCTTAGAGGAGCGATTATCATGATGTCACCTAGAACACCTGCTATTGTTAATCCCAAATAATTAGCTTTAGCTGACAAGTGTCTGGCTTCCAGGCAAATCAGGTGGCAGATCTCAAACATTCATCCCTCTGCCCCACTGGGGGCTTCTCTTTTTTTGCACACCAGAAAAGGACCCGTCGCAGGCCTGCCCTCGCTCTGGCATGCGAGAGGTCAAGGGGCTCCCTTCCTCCTTGGCCTGCCCTCTGGTGGGGGTCCGTGGGCACCTCCAGCTGATAGCTCGTCCCAAACGCCGTTCCGGGTGAAGTGTCTGCCCAGCTGGACCAGGAAGCTTCTCCGGGATACGTGACCTATGGGTGGGGGGTGGAGGCGCCCTAGGAATGGTGTCCTGCTCTTGGATCCCCCCCCCCCCCACATACACACCGCGGGGGTTTCCCTTCCTTCTCCCTGGCGAGCCCTCTCCGCGGGGCGAGCTCCGTGAAGCCCTTCCTCCTGGGAGCCGAGCCGGGGCCTCTTGCGTCGCCTGCCGGGCCACCCGCCAAATGCGCGCCAGGGAGGGGGCTGCTTTGAGAGCGGGCTGGCCTTCCGACCCGAGGGGCAGGGACATGCTTCCCGGTAGAGGCCGGCGAGGCGAGCGGCTAAACCAAGGCAAAGACTGACCCCTGGCGGAGGCACCGGGACGCGCGCCTCCTCCTCCTCCTCTCGGGCCCGGGCCGGCCTCCTGAGCCCCCCTCGCTCTGCCTCCCCCCCCCCCCCCCCGTGCGTCCAGCCCACCGGAGCGGTCGCGGTCCCGCCCCCCTCCCCCGCCCCCCCAAGAAAGGCAGGCGCGGGCTCTCCTCCTCCGCGGCCAGCCTGGCTGCAGGGTCGACCGTGCCGGGGGGCGGGCCAATCCGGGCTTCGGTGGGCAAAGAAAGCCCCTCCGCGTGAAAGAAAGACGCCGGCCGCGAGGCGCCACCTGCTCTGGCGGAAGGAAGCGGGGCGGCAGCCTCCCGATTCGCCTTCGCCCCAAATGCCTGGGTGCGCGGTGCCATGGCGACGGACCCGGCGGGAAGACCAAGGAAAGTGCTTCGCGGCGACTTTCTAGGGACGGCTGAATCCCCCTCTCCCCTCCCCGCCCCGCCCCCGTATTCCCCAACAGAGAGCCCGGTCTGTCTCCAAGGCAAGGGGGCCTGCGGTCGGTGACCGGCGGCGAGACGTGGCCTGGGCGACGAGAGCTGCAGACAGCCAGGGACTAAACGGAGGGAAAGACGTGACCTCGGCGTGCCCTTTCCGTCCTTTTTTGCATGACCAATAGCTGTTTGCACAGACCATCCTGAACTGATGTCTGTATTTTCACCATTACCCAATGTGAACGCAATCGGAAGACTTCGGTCTTGGATACCAAAAGGGCAAAACAGAAGCCAAGAAGCTGCCGCAGCCTGGGGTGCGATGTGCCTGCCGAGGGACCGCCGGGGGACCTTCTGGTGATAAGGAATGGGTTGGTTCTTGAGACAATACACCCGCCGTCAAGACAGGGCGTGGGGCTAGGAAGCCAGGGAGGGAGGATCCCCCCCCCCCAGCGTCCGCAGGCCAGCTGCGCTGCTGATTGCCACCCCTCTGAGGCAAGCAGTCAGAAAGGGAGACTCTCAATGCAGGCTTGTGGGGCCTGGGAATAACAGCTGGCTGTTGGAAGGGCGTTGCAACGCTGTTTGTGGGGCTGCAGAAAGGACCAACAAGAGCTTTCAGCCAAAGGGCGAGCGAACGAGCAGGGCAGAACAGCGGTCTCCCTATCTCAGTGACCCCTGGCGGGGTGTGTCCTGCCCCTTTAGCTTAGCCAGGAGAAAGGAAGAGCCGGAGCTTTTCAGGGTGTAGTGTATGCAATGGCGATGGCCACATGGCCACCGCCGAGCACATGGCCAGGCCAGGGAAGTCCTGAGCTTCAGTCCGGCGAACAATGGCCTGCCAGGATCCTAAATGTCCCCCTAGCACAGTCCTATGATAGCCTCTGGAGGGAGACTAATCCAATCACCCTGTTTGGGCGATAGGGCTGCCAAGTCCAACTTGGGAAATATCTGAGGACTTTGGGGGTGGAGCCAGGAGACTTTGGGGGTGGAGCCAGGAGAAAGGAAGTGACATCATTTTGTGATGTCACATCCTGTGATGTTGCTTCCACATGCTGACACATGAACTCATGAAGTTTCCTAATACTGAATCAGGCCATTGATCCATCAAGGTCAGTATTGACTACTCAGACTGGTAGTGGCTCTCCAGGGTCTCAGGCTGAGATCTTTAATGTCACCTATTACCTGATCCTTTTTTAGCTGAAGAGGCTGATACCTCCTGCATGTCAAGCAGATGCTCTATCACTGAGCAACGGCCCTACTGAATCCTTCCTCATCTCGGCAGAATATGATTTTCATATCATAAGAACAGGGGAGAAGCCACAGTGGATCGGGCCAACAGCCCATCCAGTACAACACTCTGTGTCACACAGTGGCCAAAAATACCAGGTGCCCTCAGGAGGTCCAGCAGCGGGGCCAGAACTCCAGAAGCCCTCCCACTGTTGCCCCCCAAGCACCAAGAATGCAGAGCATCACTGCCCCAGACAAAGTGTTCCATTTAGACCTTGTGGCTAATAATAGCCACTGATAGACCTCTGCTGGATGGGGACAGAGAGAGAGAGAGAGAGACAGACAGAAAAAAGAAAGAAAGGGGGAGAGAGAGAGAGAAGGAAAAGAGCTGGCAGACCCCAGCAGCTTACCCCAGCAGCAACCTTGCAAGTGACATGCAAAAGCAGGCCCTTCAGTAGAAAGAGCCTAGTCCCTCCTTAATCTCTGGGTGGGGCTCTCTTGCTCGCTCTCTCTTAAAGGGGAAATGTCTGTTGAAGCTTTTTACTGCAGGGCAGGCTCCGACGTTCCCCTGCTGGCAGCCATTGCCTCCCCCGGTGGCCAATTTCGAAAAAGCAGGGGTAAGCTTTAAAAATCGGTGTTTTCCCCGCCCTACCGGGGGACTTGGCAGCCCTATTGGGCGAGGTCAGGGCGTAGCTTTACTGGGAATATAAGCAGGCCCCTGGCCGCCAGTTGCTATGCTTCATCTGAACCCTAAATAAACTCTGCTGGCTGATTTCACTTCACCGTGTCTCCGACTCCAGTACTTCTCATAGGGCGTGGTGGCAACCCCAGGGGTGGTTTCCACACAGGGGCAGGCTTGTGTGGCTTCCCCGCTGCTCAAACAGTTGGCAACAGGGCTTCTGTCTGGCAGGCACCCCCAGGGTTTCCCTGCCCCAGTCCTCAGGCAGTGGCCATCGCCGCTGCCCCCCCCCCAATGGGATGACTTCCTCCTGCAACGAAAGGGATTAGAACCTCTCTTTTAAAACAAAAAAACACGAAAGCTGGCAATTCAGAGAACCAGCTGGTACACAGAATGGTATAAGGATGAGGTCCATTTAACAACATTCAATTCCTGTTGATTTATTTTTAAACGCCCCCTGGTGGCATGGGGAGGAAATGGCTGCCAGAGGTGCAGGGGGGTCATTTCTCTAACCTTCAGACTGCCCAACCCCAATGGGGGCCATCCAGACATTACTGCACTCCTTCCCAGAACTTCACACACAGGGAACCTGCAAGGAAAAGGAGTCCCAAAGTCCCCCAGAGTCCAGTTCTGCTCAGAACTGTGGGATGAGGGCCCCAAAAAGAGAGGGGGAATTCAGCTCGCGGTGCGGAGCCACGCCGCCACTCTCGCTGCCGCAACGACCGGAACTCTTCTGTCTTCTGGACCAGGGTTTTATTAGACTGGCCATCTCCCCGTTCACTGCTCCTGTTCTGTTCAGGAAAAAGAAAGATGGGAGATTGAGACTTTGCACAGACTATAGGGGTTTAAATGCAGTCTCCACTTCAAATGCCTACCCTTTGCCTTTGATTAAAGACCTTCTGGCAGAGGCCTCCAAGGGGGAAATCTTCTCCCAACTGGACCTCAGGGATGTGTACTTCCGGGTGCGCATAAAGGAGGGGGACAAGTATAAAACTGCATTTAATACCCCCCTGGGGCAGTTCGAATACCTGGTTATGCTGTTCAGCCTTCAAGGGGCTCCAGGAGTTTTTATGAACCTGATCAGTGAGGTATTACATAAGCACCTGTTCAAAGGGGTCCTGTGTTATCTTGACAATATCTTATTATATTCCCCCGATGAAGTTTCGTACATCAAACTAGTGTGGGAAGTCCTGGCTACCTTGAGAGTGAATAAACTGTTTGCTAAGTTGTCTAAATGCGATTTTCACAAGACTGAAATTGACTTTTTGGGGTATCGCATCTCCTCATGGGGGTTGGAAATGGACCCCTCAAAAATCTCAGCAGTTGTTGAATGGGAGGTCCCTCGTACTCGGCGGCAACTCCAAAGTTTTCTCGGATTCGCGAATTTTTACCACTCATTTATTAACAATTTTGCAACATACAGCCTTTCCCTGACTGACCTTCTCAAAACGAAGGGGAAGGGTCCAGACTCAACTAAGCCTGGGGCCCGGTTAAACTGGACTCTGGAATGCCAAGTGGCATTCGACTCTCTTAAGTCTCTGTCCACTTCTGAACCCATCTTGACACACCCAGATAAGAACAAACAATTTATTGTACAGGTTGATGTGTCAGATGCAGCTATGGGGGGCAATCCTTCAGGAGGGGCCTGATGGAAAACTGCACCCTTTAGCTTATGTCTCAAAAAAAATTCAGAGACACGGAAAAAAATTGGGCAGTTTGGGACAAAGAGGCAGCAGTTTGGGACAAAGAGGCAGCATCTAGCCCTAACTACTTGGCAACACTGGTTACAGGTTGTGAGAGTGCCGTTCAAGGTATGGACTGATCACAAAAACCTCGAAGCCCTCCAAACTCAGCGTTCTCTAAACGCCAAGCAACTGCGTTGGGCAGATTTCTAAGTTTAACTTTACCCTCCGCCATTTTCCTGGCAAAGCCAACTCCTTAGCTGATGCATTGTCTTGCCTTCCACAACACGATTGCAAAAGAGACAGTGTCATAGATTCAGTGTTCACACCTGCACAGCTTGGGGGGCTGTGGTGACCCAGAGCCAGGCAAAAAGGGAATAATTGCTGGAATCTACTAAGTGGAACATTAAATGCGCTCAGTCCTAGAATGACTCAGAACTAGCCAAGTTCCGGGGGGAGGATGCCATTTCACTGGGGCCCGATGGCTGCTGGTTTCAAGACCATAAACTAATAGTTCCTAAGTCTTTGTGCAGAGAGGTGATGCACGCAGCCCATGAGTCTAAACTCTTGGGACATTTTGGTTATCTTAAGACTTTGAACTTATTACAAAGACAGTTTTGGTGGCCCCGCATGCGGCATGATGTGTCGGATTATGTGTCAGCTTGTCAAATGTGTTTGATGTATAAGAAACAGGGGAGGGTAAAACTCCCAGATTGCTTCAACCCATCAAAATCCCAAGTCGGCAATGGGAAACTATCTCAATGGATTTTATCACTGACCTACCCCCCAGTAAAGGGAAAACTGTTATTTGGGTGGTAGTAGACACGTTTTCAAAGCAAGCATATCTCATACCATTCAAGCAGCTTCCGACAGCTAAAGCCCTGGCAAAAGTGTTCTAGCCAACGTAATTAAACTGCATTCTATCCCACGAAAGATAATTTCCGACCGCAGTTCCCAGTTCATTGCCAACTTCTGGTGGGAGCTTTTGCTGATCACGGGTGTAGAACCCACACTTAGCAGCGCTTATCATCCAGAGACCGATGGCCAAACGGAATGTGTGAATCAAGTTCTTGAACAATTTCCGCGTTGCTATACCAACTATCAACAGGACGATTGGGTGGACTTGCTCCCCTTTGCAGAATATAGTTATAATAATGCTGGGCATTCTTCCACAGGAGTCTCCCCTTTCATGGCTGTGGGGGGATATGAAGGAGTTCCTCTACTGTCATTGGGACCTCCCTCCCCAGGATCGGGGTGGGGGGAGTTGCGGACAAGTGGAACTCTTTACGGGACTCTTGGCCACCTATTGCTAATACTCTAGAAGCCGCCAAGGCTGACTACAAAAAACATGCGGATAAGGGGAGGGCCCGGGGCTGGGATCTTCCCCCGGGGACTCAGTTTATGTTTCTACCAAGAACATCAAAGGACTTCAACCCATCCGCAAATTGGGTTGGAAATATGTGGGGCCGTTCAAAGTTGTAAACAAAATCAATGATGCTATGTTTGAACTTGACTTGCCTAAGTCACTTAAATTCGTTCATCCTGTTTTCCATGTCAGCCTCCTAAAAAAAGATCCTGGGCCGAACGAGTGGAGACCCTGACATCCATCTCTTCCTCCTCTGATGAGGAAGGGTCAACACCATTTCGATGTGGACCAAATCCTCAATTCTAAATATAAAAGGGGCCGGCTGTTGTACCTTATCCGGTGGTGAGATTTTGGTCCTGAATTCAATGAATGGGTTGATTCTGTGCATATAAATGCTCCTGCAAAACTACGTGCCTTCCATGAAATATACCTCTTTGAAACCTGGGGGGTAACTTGGGGTCTTTGGCAGGGCAGTATATCAGCTATGGCTGCCATTCCCGGGCGGGTGGTGGCACGTCACTCCCCCTCTTTGACCCCTGCCTTTGGAATGTATCCTCTGTTCTCACTCCTGGCGGCTTGTCACTCTGTGCCTCCCTAACCTTGTGTGTATTGCTTTTCGCTGCTCTCAGCCACTTCTATTTTCCAGGTGCTAACTGTAATTTTCCCCGCTTTTCGCCTGGGAAGAAATGTCCAGTATGTTTAAGCGCACTTTTCTCTTTGTGGTGATTGGAGGTTTCACTTTACACTATCCTTTTGAATACAGTATAATTGTACCCAATGTCCCCTCAACCCTCCATTACTGACTAGAGATGTGTAGATGACTATAAGATCCACTGGCAATGAAAGACCATTCTGGTTAAGAACGTCTGGTTGCAGTTTGAAATCTCTTAGACTCTTGCTTTACCAAGCACATTCATTACACACATTTACCTGCAGAGAGTATAACAAATAAATGTTTTGAATGAGGACTGGTGCCAAAGTTCAGTACTAATTGCTTCCTTATCAGTTTCTTACTGTGTCTGTTTAGTCCAAACGTAGCAAGTGTCAAGGCACACTTTGGGGGGTGGCCTCTATGATTCTACCCTGCTGAGGGCCCTCCCCTCCAGTGTTCCCGCTAAGCTGAGTTAGTGTGAGCTAGCTCACAGTTGTTTAGCCTTCACTTCATACATTTTTGTCTCCGCTCAGGAAGGATGGCTCCAGAGCAAACTAACTGAAACAGCAGCCAAATCGCTTGCTCATTATTTTAATGCCGGTATTTCAGAAAGTAGCGTTTTTGCTCACAGGATTCCTC
This sequence comes from Lepidodactylus listeri, assembly GCA_029233225.1. NCBI lineage: Eukaryota > Metazoa > Chordata > Lepidosauria > Squamata > Gekkonidae > Lepidodactylus > Lepidodactylus listeri. The sequence goes on along the minus strand of JARCFY010000021.1, from coordinate 1,922,550 downwards.
AGCTTAGAGGGAGCCTTGCTCCTCTGCTCCCCCAATCCCACCCTCCTCAGGGCCCACCCCCAAATCTTCCATCAGAGGAGGAGGCTTGGCTTGGAAATAGCCCTGGAAGCTGCCTGCAGGGTAGCCATTTCCTGGCAGTGCTTTGGAGCCTCTGCCAGAACGGCCAGTGCCTCCAGGGCCAGCAGCACTGGGAATGAGGAACTGGGCCTGTAACCAGCGCTCATCTATGAGGCTCCTCCTCTCTGGGACAGGGAGCTGAATGCTGTTTCTTATGTCTGGGGGTATAGGGCCCTTGGGTAGGAGGGTAATATCCGGGAAAGGGGGGGGGGGGGTCCGTCATTCAGAAAGAGGCACTGGCCCTTTAAATGCACCCCAAATGCTTTCATTTCAGCCTTCTTTGCACAAAAGTTGGTCCTCCTGACCCACAGCAGCTCAGCAAGGGGGCTGACCATACTTTCAAGGGCCCAGTCGAACTTCCTGCCCTCCCTTTCTTCCTGCCCTGCAAGCTCCCCCCACTCCGCTTCCTCAGCCTTCCCTGGCCCCTCCTCCTCCCCCCCTCTTTCCCGGAGGCACACCCAGTGGGGCTGGCCGTCGCCCAGCAGCCGATCCCTGCCAGTGGGTGCCTGGGAGTGAGGAGGTTGCAGCCAGAAATCCGCCTGTGGCTGCCCAGCCCCCCCCCCCCACCCACAAAGGCAGCCCACCTGCCAGGCCCCTCTGGCGCCTGAGGGCCTTTCTCCCTCCTGGAATCGGTGTGAGCCCTTCTGCCGCCTGGCTCCACCTCTGCAGGGCCTGGGTCGGACCCCTCACACACACACACACACACACACACACACCGCGGGCTTGCGGGCACCATAGTGCCACCACAAGGGAGGGGTTGCGTGATGAAGAAGAAAAGAGATTGGATTTATATCCTGCCCTTCACTCACTTGGAGTCTCAAAGCGGCTTACCAACTCCTTTCCCTTCCCCTCCCCACAAGAAACAGACACCCTGTGAGGTGGGTGGGGCTGAGAGAGCTCTATTCCCAAACTGTCCTTGAGAGAACAGCTGGTACAGAGCTATGGCTTGCCCAAGGTCATCCAGCCAGGTGCAAGTGGAGGAGTGGGGAATCAAACCCGGTTCTCCCAGATTACAGTCCGCGCACTTAACCACTACACCAGACTGGCTCTCAAACTGATGAGGGGCCAGGGCATGTCCACCAGGAAGAGGGAGTAGCACAGCCAGGGGTCCGTTGGAGCAGGAGCGCACAGGAACGCAGCTCCGGGAGTGAGGAGCACGGGGGCGGGCACATGACTAAGCCCCGCCCCCTCCTCGGCTTCACCATGCAGTGCAGAGGCGCAGTGCCCCAGGGAAAGCCCTGCTAGGGTCTTTATTGTTTTTAATGTTTTGTTTTAATATTGATAATTTTATCATTGTTCCTTTGATGACTGTGTGCTGCTTTTCCAGAGACTTGCTCAAGGTGGCATATAAACTAAGTATACCATTTTTTATCTGGGCACATGGCATATAAGTACTGGAGAAATTTCACCAACCCTTCAGCAGCTTCCACCCCATCAGTTTGGTGTAGTGGTCAGGAGTTGGACTCTAATCTGGGAGAACCGGGTTTGATTCCCCACTCCTCCACATGCAGCTGCTGGTGTGACCTTGGGCCAGTCACAAGTTCTCTCAGAGCTGTTCTCTCATGAGCAGTTCTCAAAAGACTTCTCTCAGCGCCACCTACCTCACAGGGTGTCTTGTTGTGGGGAGGGGAAGGGGAAGGGAAAGGGATGGGTGGTGCACATGTCCTGGGTATCTCAAGTCTACTTGAAACCTGGTGGTTTCAAGGGAGCAGGAAGAGAATGAGGGTGTGTTCTTTACGCTTATTTTTATTGCATAAAGTATTGGATGGGGAAGGGAATGGAGGAAGAGCAGGTCAGTTTCACTCACCTGTGGAGGGGAGCCTGAGGGATGGGTGTTGCCTTCTGACACACTTTCGGTATGTTAGGGGGTGTGGCATATGCAAATGAGTTATGCTAATGAGCACCTGCACCTCTTTTTCTACGAAATGACCCCTGAGCACAGCCAACCCCCACCCAGCCTCATCTTCCAGTCGATGGTTTGGGGGCGGGGGGACACACTGTAGAAAACATCCTGTTCATCTCCTTCACAGGCAATGGCAAAGCCGTTCTCAAGATTGGCACAGACAAAATAAAACATATCTTTTGAGAACAACAGCAGCAGCAGCCAAAGGAAAGCCCCCTCTGAGAAAGAAATGGTTCCAAAGGACTCTAAGGAGATGATTTGGATGGGGAGCCGACCGTCTGGTTTGGGGGGGGGGGACAAGGACAGGGGGGGAGGAAAGGAAGGAGGGCTCAGCATTTTGGGAAGTGCTCAGAGCTCCAGGAAGGAAAACTGGAAAGGCAAGAGGGAAACACAAACCTCCTGAGGGAGACAAGAGGGGGCAGAGTCAGCCACAGCCACCAGGAAGGAAGGAGAAAGGGTTCCCAAGGTGTGGCTTGCAAAGTCAACCCCACAGTTCCCATGTGTATTTGTCAGGGTTTTTGTGGGAAGGAAATCTGCACACACCCCCCACACACTCTCCCTCATCTACCACAGTGTTACATGTCAGGTAAAGTGGTGGGGGGGGGGGAGTCTAGAAATTAGTTCTAGAAACCCACAACAACCACCCTCCCCACCCAGCCTTGCCGAATCCAGTTGGTGACGGAAATGTTATGTTGCCAGGACTGCTGCCTCCAGCGCCGTGCTAAGGTTAAAGAGAGGACTGTTGGTGTGTTCCTCCGTAACATGCCCTTCCGGGTACAACTGGGGCCACGTGAGGAAATACCGCCTGCTGGCCCCTGGTTCTGCCATGGGGGGTGTGGGGGCATTTAACTCAGCTGATCCAGGGCTCAAGCTGCAAGACCTCAAGGAGGAATTCCCCTCTCCAGCTTTATTCCCCACTTCCAACATAGCTGGGACTCCTTCCCACTGCCCACCGCTGCAGGAGAGTCAGAGGGACAGCTGAAATGGAGACCTGTCTCTGTCCCTTTTCTCCCAATGACAAGTCACCCTTGTACTCCAAAGCACCATGGGAGTCTCATGTTATGAAACTGAGTTCCAACCCAGACGGGTGTCTGTCTGCCTGCCTGCCTGCCCACCTGCCATCTCTTTGTACACTGTTCGGTGTGAGCCCAATTTTGTGCAACAGATCTCCATAACACACATTTCGAAGCAAGAAAAAAAATGAACTGTACTTGGCTAATGAAGCATTGATTAAGACAGCAAAAGGCATAAAGCTGAGCAAAAACTGACCTGACCAAGGGATACTACAGTAATAACACTGGTAGTACCTTCTCTCCCCCTAGATCTTAAGAATTACCTCCTGTGGTGGTGAATTCGGAGGCAGGCAGAATAAAAATCTTCTACTTGGCCAGGTTCTGCCTTTTCCTTTCTCTGCCATTTTGTTGCCCCCTTTCTTAGGCTCTCCCTCCAAAAGATCTCCCCAGCATTTTTCTTCCCCCCCCCCCCCCACAAAGGACCAGGGTCCTCCTATTCTATGCAGCCCACCAGACTCTTAGATCTTCTGGCTGTCTCCTTCAATTCATCGAGTGATATCCAGCTACCCTGGCAGACTGGAAGACAGAAAGAGAAACTTTTTCTGAACCTTTAGCTTAGTCTCTGAGCATGCACAGAGTGCAAATCCACTGTTTCCTTTGCAGCAGCCTGGTGTGAAGTCTCATTCCTCCACAAGCGACAAAGTGCAGCAAGACACAACTAACACACACTGGAAAAAGCAATGAAGTGAGTCCTCCTGCCTTCGGGGTGTGAGCAGCTGGATCAGAGCCAAAGGGAAGAGGGGGTGAAGGGGGGGCACTTGCCCATTCCAAGAAGTCTGCGGCAGTTGAAGTGTTGGGGTTTGCCCCCTTCCCCCACCCTGGGTGGATGGCTGGAGCTATTTAGATGGTCCCCAGACTTCAAAATGTGGGTCCAGGGACAAAAGAGGATGAGCCAGTTGCCCTCAGCACTAGTATTTGTAGGTACACTGCCTCTGAACATGGAGGTTCCATTTAGTCACCGTGATCAAGGGCCATGGATTCCCCACCCCTCCATGGATTATTCTAATTCCTCTTCAATGCCAGCTAAGGTCGTAGCCACACCTACATCCCATGGCAGTTCAAGGAGACAGGTCTTCCTTTTACAAACCTCATGCTGACTCGTCCTAAAGAGGCCTTGCCCTCTGTGCACTTAATAATTCTACCTTTAAATAACAGTTTCTTCCCAGAACAGGAGTTTCAGCCACTTGGCTTGTGGTTTTCCTTTGAATCTCTCTCTTTTTTTTTAGAACTGGTGCCACATTCAGTAGCTTCCAGTCTTTCAGACAAGAAACATCTTTAAGCAAGCAGTGGCACGTCTTCATTAGGAGACCTAGAAGTTCTCCCCTGAGCTCCTCAAGAGTCCTCTGGGTGGGGAGCAGTGATGCCACTGGGACCTCCTTTGTACTTTGACCCCCTCCCCCCCCCCCCCCCGCCAGTCCTTCATCTCTGCTCATCTCTGCTGGACTTTGCTCTGCCAACGCCCTGCATGAAAAGTATTTCTCAGTAATCTCCCCGAGAGACAGCAAATTCCCCGAATCAATGATGACACCCTTGACTGTTGGCCCTTTCTAGGCTGTTTGTGCTTCCTCATCTTTAGGGAGGGGGGTTGGGGGGGGATCGCACTTTCACATAACATTATAATTTACTTTTACCACATATTTTTCAATATGTTACACCAATATAGCCTCTTAAAAAACCCTCTACCATTTTTTGGCAAGATAGGGTTACCAACTCCAAGCTGGGAAATTCCTGGTTTGTGGGGGATAGAACGGGGGGGGGGGGGGGAAGGGCTCATCAGGGATGTGACACCACAGAGGCCCCCCTCCAAAGCTGCCATTTCCTCCAGGGGAACTGATCTCTGCTGTCCAGAGATCAGTTGTGATTCCAGGAGAACTCTAGTTCCCATCTAGGAGCTGGCAGCTCTAACTGGCAGCTGTCTGCCCTAGTGCTCAGAGCCACCCCATCTGCCTGCCAGTAGTCTCCAAGAAGGACCATCAGGTGTGTGCGTGGGGAGCGGGTGGCCTCACCTGAGCCCCTCCCTCTCCCCCACGTGAGGACTGTCCCGTGCGGATGAGAGGACTGAGCTTGACCGAGGTCACCTGGCAAAGCAAAGGGTGCCGGGCAAAGAGACTCACTCTGTGCTGTGGCCCACAGAATGGAAGCTCTCCACAAAAGAAACATCTCCTAGTAGTGCCTCGAAAGCTCTGGGTTCAAGACCCTACTGAGTCACGGGTGTGCTGGCTGGCCTTGAGCCAGTTGCCTCCTTCCGGGCGACATTTGCCACCTGTGAAATGGGAAACTGGGCCACAATCCTGTCTGACTAGGACTGATTGTTGTAGTGCCGCAGGTTCAAAATGTGGCAGTCAGAATCCTACCATGAGCATGGCAGAGGACTGTGGGTTTCTGTTCCATTTCTGGCCTCAGTTCAAAGTGCTGACTTCAGTCTGTAAAGCTCCTGGATGGGAAGCTCTCCCCCCCTGAGTCCTGGCCAGCCCTCCTGATCTTTGCTCCAGGAACTGCCAGTGGCTCCAAGCTGTGGCACTCCCTCACCCAAGAGAGTCACCTAGGCCCTTCCCTTGAAGACCCGCCTATTCGGGGGGGGGGGGGTCTTGCATCCGCCCCCATTATGACCCCTGGCTTGGGGGTTGCCTGCTTGCCCTTCTCCTCTCTCTTTGTCTTGGGTGAGCTGCTTTGGGGAAGCAGGGCAAGGAGGAGCAACAGAGACATCTGCTGAGTGAACACCGTAAGTTAAAAACATCAGAGAGTGTTTATTTCAAAGACATATAAAAACCTTGCAGGGGCCCAAATGAAGCATTATAAGATGTTCAAAGTTACAAATACTCAAAAAAGGGCAGTGTGTGACCTGACGCGTTTCGGCTCACAAGAGCTTTCTTCAGAGGTCAATTAGTGCAAAATACACCAAGCGACAGAGTCCCTGAGACACGTTAGGCAATAAACAATAAATAAAATAGGACCAAAATTGAAATGCTGTACAGAAAGATTAAAATGTTTTAGATTAATATTTAATAATTCAATTGAAAATTCCATCCAGTATTAAAAAAATATTTTACCGTACCCAAATATACTTACTTCCAATATGGAACTGAATGACACACCGAAAGGTTTCTATTTGGGGCCACAAATATACCTGGCCTTGTGTCAGAAGTAGTTGTATATACTGGAAATAATACATATCTGGAAATAAGGATAATGATGAATTCCAAAATATAACCAGTAGTAAAATCTATTGAATAAAAATATGAGGAATTAAATAAAGAGAAAAAAATACCTTCCAGCCGAAACATGTCAGGTCATGCACTGTCCTTTTTTGAGTATTTGTAACTTTGAACATTTTATGAGGCTTCATTTGGGCCCCTACAAGATTTTTATATGTCTTTGTAATAAACACGCTTTTGTATACTGACTTACGTTTTTGACTTCTGACCCTCAGTAAGTTTTCTAAACTTCCTTTGGAGGTTTTTGCTTGGTTGGTTTAGATTCCCCCCCCCCTTTGCCCTGCAGCTGGAACACTGTGGGGAGGGGGGAGCTGCTGCAGATGGAGTCAGCAATCCAAACCCTTCACTCCTTCCTTGGCAAGGCCAAGCCAAGCAGAAGGGGGTGGGAGAAAGCATGGAGACAAGAGAAGGGGGCCTTAAAATGCCTTTCCCCCACAAGTTGGGCCAGATAGCGTGAGATTTGCCTGCAGTGTGAGACATGTTCTTCCAAAGGGGCTTTTGTTCCACAACATTACTGCACATTGTTCATGTTCATGGTGCACTAAATTGTTCTGTTTGTGTAAAAGCAAAAAGAAGATTCCTGGGCCTGATGGCTAGAAGACTGTTCTAAAAGCTTCATCACACAGGATACAGCTTTTACATCTATTCTGCAACATTTTTGCAAGCCAAAACTGTGGAAACTGGCTGGAGATCAAGCCAGTCTGGTGCCGTAGCAACGAGAGCTGTGCCATCCCGTCCTTTTGTCAAAGGTAGGCAAGAAGACAGGCGACTACAGGGGGAGGACTCTCCGGCAGACAAAATCTGCCCAGGTGTCTGAAGAGCAGCTCCGACTTACCTCAGAGCCACCAAAGAAAGAGAAGAAGAAGATTGGATGTATACCCTGCCCTTCACTACCCGAAGGAGTCTCAGTGTGGCTAACAATCTCCTTTCCCTCCCCCTCCCCACAACAGACACCCTGGGAGGTAGGTGGGGCTGAGAGAGCTCTCTTGAGAACTGCCCTTGAGAGAACAGCTCTGAGAGAACTTGTCACTGACCCAAGGTCAGGCTAGCAGCAGCATGTGGGGGAGGAGTGGTTCTCCCAGATTAGAGTCTGCACTCCCAGCCACTACACCAAACTGGCCCTAGGCATTGTGGCTCTGGGGGTCAACTGCGGCAGGAAGATGCCAGTGGGGTATGTTGAGGATGGCCAAATGAATGGAAAAGCTTGGGCATGAGGCTGGCACCAGAAACCCTGAGGGGTGGCCAAGCAGGGCATGTGGGGGGCGCCTTGAGATCAGCAGAAAGAGAGGAGAGCGGCTTGGATCATCTCGGGAACACGGCTTTTGCTCCAAACACACAGTGTGGAAAGACTCCCCATGTCCCTTCCTCCTCTCCACACCTGATCCAGGAAAACTAGAAAAGTGTGGGTGGGGGAGCACAGAGGGAGCTTAGGAAGTAGGGGAGGTGAGAGGGGAGTAGGGGAGGGAGAATAGTGCCCGCCCAGCCTGTCGCCTGGCTGCTCAGTGCTTCCCCCTTCTCCTCCATCACATCACTGCAGATGTGCCAATGCACTGAGAATTGCACTGGGCCCCCTGTGACTTAGCAGCCCCCCTTCCCCCCTCTCCAGCTCAGTCATGGGGCAAACCTACTCTGTGGCTCAGGTGTGGAAGAAAAAAGCCTGTTAAAGACCTAGAGGGGAGGCCAAGGCTAGGCAGACATCCTTGGGGCCGGGGATCAATGCTCCCTCTACGCTGCAGAGTCTTGTGAGCAAGAATTCTACTTTGTGAGCTACTGGCATTAAAGCTGTGAGTGAGTGATTTGGCTACTGCATCAGTTTGGTGTAGTGGTTAAGTGCGCGGACTCTAATCTGGGAGAACCGGGTTAGATTCCCCACTCCTCCACTTGCACCTGGCTGGATGACCTTGGGCAAGCCATAGCTCTGTACCAGCTGTTCTCTCAAGGACAGCTTGGGAAAGAGCTCTCTCAGCCCCACCTGCCTCACAGGGTGCCTGTTGTGGGGAGGGGGAGGGAAAGGAGTTTGTAAGCCGCTCTGAGACTCCAAGTGAGTGAAGGGCAGGATATAAATCCAATCTCTTTTTCTTCTCTTCAATGAGTCTGCTCTGGAGCCCTTCTTCCTGAGCTAAGGCAAAAATGTGTGCGCTGGAGGCTAAGAAACTGTGAGGTAGCTCACACTAACTCAGCTTAGAGGGAACACTGCCAGGGACCACAAGTAGATCTTGGTCCATCGAGCGCCAGGCTCTTCTGGGGACACCCCAGATGGTTGGTTGGTGGTTAGAGGTGCTGCTGCCCTGGAAACCCAATACTGGAAGAACTGCCCCAACTGTTGTGTGCCCCCACTTCCAACACTCTCCAGCACAACAGTGCCTTCTCTCTACTTCCTCTCTCTCTCTCTCTCTCTCTCTCTCTCACACACACACACACACACACACACACACACAGAGAAGTGCAGTCGACCAGTCACTGAGCTACCTACCACCAAGTTTCGGAAACCTCCAGGGGCTCCAGCCTGGGATCCGCTTGAGGCTGGCATTTGCAAGGGAAGGTGCGCTGAGGGCCACAAGAGGGAGCTCCATGCATCCATCCATCCATCCGGCTGCCCGTTCTGTATCCACCAGCTGGCCCTCCAGCCCTTCCAGTTTCCCTGGTCTTTTGATGCTCCCACCTCCACCTGGACGGCAGACGGGGGACTGGGTGGAGCTTTTTCAGGGCACTGGTGGGGAAGACGTTTCCATAAATGCCAGCGATATGCAGGTGGCACACATCTCCCTGTTTCCTTCTCATCCCAGATTGAATGATGGGCTGAATCAGTCCTGGATGGGTACTGGGACAGGTGAGGGCCAATAAAGCAAGGGGGGGGTGTTTTGGTGCCTCTAAGCAGAGGACACGGACCAAACCACCTGGGAGACACCAGCGCTGGGGGCTTTGGCTATGTAATGCGGCTGTTTGCCTCTGCAATTAAACAAAAACACAACACCCTGATCACCCAAGGCATGCTGGGAGTGCTACTTGCCCTTAGAAAGAGAGCGGTGAGGGTTCCTGAGGGAGGCCATTGCCATAAATCTGGGCCTTCAGCAGAGAAAGTCCTGTTTCTTGGAGAGGCCAACCTGGACACGTATAGTTTTATTTTGATACTCTCTTTTGTTTTATTTGTACATTCTCATGTTTCATTTTGTTTTTTCTTATATTGCTACCCTGCCTCCCCCCCCCGAAAACACCACCAATAAAAGAAAGCAAAATATGGAAGAATGGAAAGGCGGCTCGCTTTCTCTCCCTCCCTGCCTATCTCCCTCCTTCCTTCTTGTCCTTCCAAGGAGAACAAGGTTAAGGAACTGCTGGGGGGGGGGGGGGGTTACGTGAGAGAGTGAGGGAGAGAGAGACTCCACAGCCCTCTCCTTCTCCTGCTGCCCCACAAATCATTGGGGGTGGTCAGGCAGGACAGGCAGGCAGGACAAGTGCCAAGAGAAATGGCTGACCCAGGGGGCTGAGCCTTTCAGGGTTCAAACCAGCTACTTCGGTGGCACCAAGGAACAAGCTGGTTCCTGACCGGTAACATCTGAAGGCAGGGACTCAAGCACAGGAACAAGCAGGCAGCAGCAGTTTGTACCCATTTTCCAGATGTCGTCAAGGACAGCCCCACAGAGAGTGTAGTCCAGCCAGAAAGTCCCCAAAGCAAAGAGCCCATCCAGAGCTGAGGAAAGACACCCAAAGCCACAGCGGCTGCCCAGGCTCCCACTCGTACTGTTGGGCCCCGAAATATCCCCAAACTGCCTATTTAATTCTTAACCTGGCTCAGGGCAGAATTTTCCCACTGACACCCCCCCCCCCTCCACTTCTTCCTCCCACAGAGGCATGCCCTGCTGGGAACATCAGAGGCTGAGGTGACCTCAGGTGGCATCAGCTTACCAGTGACATTGAACGCCCCCCTGCCCTCCGCTCCCTTCCCTCAGCAGGCACAACGGTTTGGTCCAGCAGGGCCCTCTTCTAGTCCCACCTTCTGTCTTCCCCCACCCCCACCCCCCGAGGGGGCAAAAACACTCCCAAGCCAGAAAGGCACCCAGGAGGTGAAGGCTGCTGAGGAGGGGCCTGAAAGCTACCCAACTGTCCTGCAGGACTTTCAGTGTCTCACTCCCCCCCAGGGTCTTCCACCAGGGGCGTAGAGAAAGTAAGAGCAGTGAGTACCCAGAAAGGTCTGGTCCCGGAGGGTTACTCCCCCCCATCGTACACACACACACACACACACACACTTGCCCATGTGGCGGCCAAGGGGAGAGGGATCAGACAAGGGACACAGCAATCTGCCCTGGAACTCGCCTGCCCAAAGGTCACAAGACACAGAGTCCCTTGCCAAGGTCTGGGGGATAGCTGGCATCTGTGGCCTTTGCCAGCAGCACCCAAATGGGCGGGCATTTTGGGAGTCACATACTGAAGCTGCCGGGGCACCCCCCATCTCACCTGCATTCCGGGGGGGGGGGGGGCGTGTGTCCCAACCAGGGGGCTTTGGCTGCCAGCCGGAAGAGGAACTAGCACACAGCATCCATCGCAGGGGGGGAGAAATCAAAAGGCAACTGCCAACATCACTTTGTGGACATGCGCATTTATTGGTGTGACGTGTTTCCCAGGGCCTGGCTCTCTTGCTACAAAGAAGTGACCCGCCTTGTCCGGGTGGCCTGGCGGGTGAGGCTGCCCACGGACCATGGCTCTGTCTCCTGGGGGGGGGGGGCTGGTGCCAGGAGTAGGGCCCTGGCATGGTGTGCTTCAGGGGCTCCGGCAGCATCCGCACCGGCCGTTGGCAAGGGAGGCCCCAGAGCCCATCCGGCCTCACAAGCAGCTGCCGCGAAGGGGGCCCTTGGTCCAGACTCTCAAGGGCTGGGCGGCCTCCAGGAGGCCGAGGTGTGGGGCCCCCTGCCTGACCCAAACGGTGGACACCGAGCTGTGGTAGGAGCCTGCAGTGGGGGAGGAAGGCAGAGGCTGGGGCCCCCCTCGGTCCGCCCCACAGCAGCCCCCCTGCAGCCTCCGGGACCAGGGCATGGTGAAGAGGCCGTAGAGGAGGGGGTCCAGGCAGGCGTTCAGCAGCCCAAAGAGGAAGAGGAGGTGGGCAAGCGAAGGGGACACAGATCCTGCCATGGCTGCCGGCCAGAACCAGTACCAGAGGCCCAGCAGGTAGTAGGGAGTCCAGCAGACCACAAAAGAGCCCACAATCGCCACACTGAGGCGCAACATGCGCAGCCGAGCCCGCGGGATGGGGTTGCGTGACCGACGCAGAGGCAGCTCTGGAGCAGACACTGCAAGGAGAGAGAGAGAGAGAGAAGGGGGGGTGTCACCTGCGCTGTCCCCTGCCTCCCTCTTTAGGAGGTCTCGCTACAGGCGGGTTGGGGGGGACACACACACAGCACCCTCTCCTTCCTCTCACCTGAGCCTCTCTCCTCAGAAGGAGAGCACTATTCTTAGGGAGCAGTTTCCTCCCTCCCTCCCTCCCTCCCTTCTAGCTTGACACCTCACTCTCTCACACATACAAAGAAGGAGCACGTTTACAGGTGCAGGGGCTCTCTTCCCTGCATCTGTACCCATCCTTGGTCGTTAGAATAGAGACTATCCCTGTCTCTCATCTATACTGTCCATAATGGAGACCCATAGCATAAAGAACTCTCCTTAGCTTTCAGTCTGACCACTGGCTCTGTGTGACTTGGCAAGTCTGCTAGCTCTGCTGCGGGGAAATGCCTCCTGCCCACGCATGGCTGCATCAATGGCGATTCCTGGCTCTACTGAAACAAGAGAATCCCATGGGATGGAGGCGGCTCAGGACAGGGCCTGGAGGAGGGAGACCTTCCGATCAGGAACTCGACCACGAGGCCCCCAGCTGGGACTCGACTTCTGCAGCCACCAGCTAGACCGACCCAAAGGCCTTCTCCCTACGCCCCCACCTCAGTGGGGGGGGGACACCTGGGTCTGCAACCCAGCTGCTGTCCGCCCCCTCCCCTCATCCACAGTGAAAGCAACACAGAGACTCTCGCCCAGATTCTCCCCCACCAGGCAAGAACTGCTTTCCTGGTTCCGATCAAGGCCAGCCACCCAGTTCCTAGCAACCTCTGAAAGAAGCGGGGTGTGTGGGGGGGGGGGGACGTGGAGACAGCCATTTCCCATTGGTTGCTTTTGGCAGCTGGGGCTCTAAGGCTCTCTCTGGGGGGGGGGGATCCTGTTTTTTGTCCCCAGCACTGCCTCTGTCTCCGCAGCCTTCCATGAAAGCCACCCCAACGCCCTTCAGCTCAAAGAAGTCCCACGCCCCCTCTTCATGCCTGGACCCCCCCACCCTCCCTCCTTCTCCCCTCCCCGACTCACAGCTGCTGGGGGAGGGCCGGGCGTGGTGGGAGATCTCCAGCAGGATCTGCGCGTAGCAGAGGACCATGACCAGCAGCGGGAGGAGGAAGAGGCCGGAGAAGGTGAGCATGTTGTAGGCCGCCTCCTGCCAGCGCTGGGCGAAGGAGCCCCGGGTCGTGCACTGGGTGAAGTTCTGCGGGGAGCTCACCACTGTGACCGTGTGGAAGAGGAAGAGCTGTGGGGACAGACCACGGTGGGACAGGGAGCAGGGAGAGAGGACAGCTCCTGCTCTCCCCCAAGGTGCTCCCCGGCCCCTCTCCCCCTCCCCACCACCATGGCCAGAGGGCTGCGGTTCCTGGCGTCAGACCCTGCATGGCTGGGGGGCCCTTTCCCCCTGGAGTGCCCAGATGCCCCCAGCCAGAGGAGGGCAAGGGCTTCTCTCCCCCAAGGGTGTCCGCGGTACCTGTGGCACGGAGAGCCCCACGCTGAGGAGCCAGGCAGCCTGCAGCCAGAGCTGGTGCCTGCGCCCAGGCTCCGCGAGGGCCAGCGGGTGCAAGATGGCGGCGTGGCGGTCCAGGCTGATGAGGGCGGTGAGGAAGGCTGCGGCATACATGGCCAGGAGCTTGAGGAACATGAGCAGGCGGCAGGCCCCCTCCCCTGCCCGCCACTGCAGGGTGACGTTCCAGGCCGCGTCCAGCGGCATCACCACCAGGGCCACCAGCAGGTCAGCCGCTGCCAGGTGGAGCAGCAGGATGCGGGCATGGGAACGCCGGGTGCCCCGCCTGCCCATGCCGGCCCACAGGACGGCCACGTTGCCAGCAGTGGAGACCACGCACAGCAGCAGGGTGACGACCACGCGAGCCAGGGCGGCGGCTGAGAAAGTGGGCAGCAGCAGCACCTCCCCCTGGCTGCCATTGACGGGGGCCACCCCTGTCAAGTGGAAGAGGCTCCTCCCGGGCACGGGGCCGTCTGCCCCACTGGTGTTCACCTCTGGGACCATCCTGGGAGAGACAGGGCCCGCTGCCACCTCCTGAGGAGAAAGGAAGGATACCGCTGGGCTGCACTGGGCCACATGTGAATCCCTGGACCACCCCTGCCGCTGCAGCCACCCACTGTGCAGTGGGAAGAGACCCCCTCTGTGCTGCCCCGCAGCTGTGCTCCCCAGGAGAGCTTCTCTCCTCCCAGCAGCCCCCTGCCCTTTGGGATGCCCACCTGTCTCAGGAGCAAGCTGTGCCACCGCCGCCCGGTGCCCGTGGCTGCACTGGCTCCACCACGGCCCCTCTTTTCTCCCCTGGGGCTCTGCTGTGAAGGGCGTGGGAGGGAAGGCCACTGCTTTGGCACCTGCTGCTGTTTGGCAGAGCAATGCCCTTGGCAGAGAGACACATGCCGGTGGGCCGGCTCAGGCTGCCTCCCACTCACCCGCCCGTTCCCACTTGGGAGGGCCAGCTGGCACCTGAGCCTTTCCCAGTCCTTTCAGAGGGCAGCGGGGGGGGGGGGCATGCAGCTAGAAGAGGGAGGCAGCAGCAGCAGCACCTTCCAGATCAACAGGGTTCCCGGGTCAAAGCTCTGGAGAGAGTCCCAGCCCCTTTCCTCCAGGAGGAGGCCTCTAGAGACCCGGGGAAGCCTGCGCCCTGCTGAAAGTAGGGTGGGTCCCAAAGGTGGTTGCTGGACCCCAGGTGATCTGAGTCGCTAAACGCTGCTGCCGCCCGTTTCCCCCCTTTGCCTTCATCCACTGCAGCCCTCCTGCTTCCCACTTCAGACGGGGGTTCAACGGAGGGGGGGAGAGGGGTCCCTGGCGGTGAACCATCTTCTCAGGGTCCCTTTTGGGTCCCTGGGAGGAGCCCAGAGAGTTTCTGCCAGTCTCCCCAGCGGGTCCGGGCACCAGGGCTGAGCACCCAGGCCTGAAGGGCCCGTAGAGCTGGGCAGGAGAGAAGGCCCACCCCCCCCCCCCCCGGTCTCCGGAGGGCAGAGGTCGCCGGCATGGCTCCTGGCCTGCTGCCTTCCCTTACTCCTGAGCAAAGTTCCCTCTAAGCTGAGTCAGTGTGAGCTAGCCCCCAGTTTTTTAGCCTCCAGCTCACTCATTTTCAGCTCAGCTCAGGAAGGGTGGCTCCAATGCAAACTAATGTATGCAGCAGTCAAATCGCTTGCTCACAATTTTAATGCTGGTAGCTCACAAAGTAGAATTTGGGCTCACAAGACTCCACAGCTTAGAGGGAGCATTGCTCCAGAGTTGCCAAGGGATGGCCCATAGGGAAGCAGCAGCAGGTGGACAACCCCCCTCCTCAGCACCTGCCCCCCTCCTCAACCCCCCCCCCATCCTCAGCACCTGCCTGCCTGCAAAGCCAGGCTGGAGTCCCGGAGAACAGCAGCAGGGGGGGAGACCTGAAGAAGGTCACCTGGTGGACAGAATTTGGACACCTCCCCCCACCCCCAGGTGGGCCTGGTGAAGGCACTTTGTACATGCTCAGAGGCAGTCCAGGCCATCACAGAGTGCCAGGTGCCCTCCAGAGGTCCAGCAGTGGGGCCAGGACACTAGAAGCCCTCCCACTGTTGCCCCCACCCCCAAGCACCAAGAACACAGAGCTTCACTTGCCCCAAACCGTGAGAGTTCCTATCTATCCCTTGTGGCTCATAGCCACTGATGGACCTCTGCTCCATATGTTTATCCAGTTCCCTCTTGAAGCTGTCTGTGCTTGTAGCCGCCACCACCTCCTGTGGCAGTGAATTCCACGTGTTAATCACTCTTTGGGTGAAGAAGTACTTCCTTTTATCTGTTCTAACCCGACTGCTCAGCAATTTCATGGAGTGCCCACAAGTTCTTGTATTGTGAGAAAGGGAAAAAAGGACTTCTTTCTCTACCTGCTCTATCCCATGTGTAATCTTATAAACCTCAATCATGTCACCACTCAGCCTTCGTTTCTCCAAGCTAAAGAGCCCCAAGCGCTTCAACCTTTCTTCACAGGGAAAGTGTTCCAACCCTTTAATCATTCTGGTTGCCCTTTTCTGCACTTTCCCCAGTGCTAGAATATCCTTTCTGAGGTGTGGTGACCCGAACGGTACCCAGTCCTCCAAAGGAGGCTGCCGCATCAATTTCTGTGGGGGGCCTCCGGGGGCTCTTTCCTCCAGCGCCCCCTGTTCCCATCCCGACTTTGGTGGCATCCGGCGGGTGCTCTTTCTCCGCCTCCATCAAGAGATGCAACATTTCTGACAATGCTGAAACCTGGGGGGGGGGGGGGGACCTGGGGAGCGCTTTTTGTGAAGGGACTGTGGGAGGGGGGTGGAAAATAATACAGAAATTTGGTGGGGGGGGTTTGAAATCTATACAATACTTTTCTGTCACATCTAAACTTACTGTACTGCTTTCATAACATCAAATGTAAAACTTAGCATATAAAAATAACACTACTTGGCATGTTTATGAAATTTAAAAAGATAACCAGCTTCATTTTCTTCACAGGAAAGGGCAAATATACTTGAGAGAGAGGTGCAAATGATGGGGACCCTGTGCTAATTTAGCACATCTTAGGGAGGGGGGGTTACATCCAAGATGCAGGAGAAAAAAATTAAAGTTGAATAAAAATAACTTGTACCGCAAAAAGTAAATGTTGACATTAGAAAACCCAATCAGCAGTCAACAGTGGGGGTTCCTTATCTGGAGACAGCCACCTGGTGACATTTTGGGACATCAAGTTATAAAACAATCTCATATTCAAAACGCCAAATTATGTAATAATTTATTACCATCAAATATATTATAGCATATGAACGGGTGCCCAAATGATCTGCAATGAAACAATCCAAAGAGGTCGCCTGCCCACAGGACCCGCAGGAATGAGCCTTCTTTCAGGCCAGGGGTTGTCTGAGGCAGCCCTCCTCCTGCGGGACCCCGGGGGAGCCACGCGGCCCTTCCCTCCGCCGGGAAAGCATCCCACCCCTCCCCTCCGGACGAGCGAACCGTTCATGTGGGAGGTTCCTTCCAGGGCTCCCCCGAATTCCCCCGTTTTTCTATTCGGAACACTGAAAGAGGGTCCCGGAGAGAAAGGAACGCTGCTTCCCCGCCCCTCCCCCCTGGGGCCTTGGGTGTGGCCGGGCGAAGGAGACCTGCCTGGGCTGGTTCTTGGCTGACCCATGCCGAAAGCTCCGGATCCTCCCCCTCTCCGGCCACCGGGGGGGGGGGGAGGGGGTTTCCAGGCAGGCCAGCGCGGCCGGCGTGGAGAGAAGTGGCAGGCGCTTCCCCGTTCTTCCCTGGGGCGCTTCAGGCCAAACCCCCCCCCCACCCGCCCAGTGCTGCCTCTTGCTCCCAAACCCCTCCGGCGCCCAAGACGGCGAGAAGAGCCCCGCCCCGAGCCCCCGGCCGCTCTCAGTCCGCGGAGGCCCCGCCAGGGCCCGAGGGCGTCTCGCCAGCGTCTGCGCGTCCTGCCCGTGCCTTCTCGGGAGCCCATCCCTCTTCCTCCTGGGAGGTCGGCTGGGCGGAGGGAGCGGCTGGCCCGAGGGATCCCCTGACGTCGACGGCGGATCCCGCAGTGCCTCGCCCAGCGCCTGGCGGGTCTCCCAGTCAAAAACGGGCCCCGACGGCTTGGGCGGAGTGGCGGAGGCGCTTGGCAGACTTCTCTCCGCGTCGACAGAGCCGGGCTCCGGCCGGCTGCGGTGGAGAACGGCTGGAAAGCACCGGCGACCAAGCAGGTTCGACGGGGCGCCCCTCGCAGGGAGGACTCGGGCTCGCCGCCAGGGGTCCGCTTCCCTCCCTCGCTCGTTCGCTCTGGGCCGCCGGCCAAGGCTCCTGCTGAGGGGGGATCTGGGGAGGTGTGCCCCCCGGGAAAGACTCCGCAAAACCAGCCGCTTCCGAAAGGCGGCATGCGGCGGGAGGTGCCTGCAGGACTTAGAGCCGCCGGTCTCCGGGCGGGGGCTGGAGAGGGCTGTCTGCTCTGGCGGCCGCCGGCTCCAGGGCGGCTCTGCGGCGCGCAGCAGTCCGGGCGGCGGTCAGTCCTGGGCCTCGGGCGGGAAAAGGTTCTCCAGGAAGGAGAGCAGCTCGTCGGGGAGATCCTGCGGGAGGGAGAAAAGAGAAGGGGGGAGGTGAGGCCCGGCGGGGACGCGGGGGGGGGGGGGGAGGCCTGCTGGGGGGCGGGCGCGGGAGCCGCTGGAGGGCAGAGAGCAGGGGGGGCCGAGTGGGCGGGCAGGCCGGAGACGTACCTGGGCGGGGAAGTCCACCTGCGGGGGCTGGGCCGCGGCTGTCCTGGCTCTGCTCCCGGCGCGGTCGTCAAGGTGCGCCCCGACGGCGCAGGGTGGGCCCACCAGCCAGGGGGCTGCTTCTGCGGAGGGGGCGGCGGCGGCAGCGGATGGCGGGAGGCGGGAGGGGCCGGGGGGCTGGGGCGGGCTGGCGCGCTGGCAGCAGCCGAGGAGGCCCGGCGGGCAGAGTGGGCAGCAGCGTCGTGCCCGGCCGGCGGCGCCCGTCCTCCAGGCCAGGCTGTGGCGGCCGAGGCCCAGGAGGTCGGAGAGGTGGGCGATGTAGCGGATGGCGAGGCGCAGCGTCTCGATCTTGGTGAGGCTCTGCCCGGCGGGCGCCACGGAGGGCGGCAGGAAGCGGCGCAGCGTGTGGAGGGCGCGGGCCAGCCGCCTCATCCGCAGCTTCTCCCGCTGGCTGGCGCTCTGCCGCTGCTCGTCGCCCAGGCGGCCCCGACGGCGGGAAGCGGCGGCGGCGGGCGAGCAAAGCGGGACATCAGCGGGCGAGAGGCTGCCGGCGCCGGACTCGGGCGAGGATGCGGGCGAGGCGCGGCTGCTGGGCTCCTGCAGCGGGCCCCGGGCGGGCGGCCAGCCCCACTCCGCCGCCGCCGTCGGGGCCCCCCAGAAGGAGGGCAGGCGCTCAAGAGCCGGGCTGGCGGGCGCGGGGGGGAAGCTGCTGGCCATGGTGGCGCCGGGCTCCGGGCTGGGAGGCGGCCGGGCCGCGGCCGGCTTTTATGCAGGCCCAAGTGTGAATTGGCACCTCGGCGGGGCCCTGGCCGCACATCAAAGTCTCGACGCCGGCGGGAAACGGCACCAGAGCGGCGCTCGCCCCCCCCCCCCCGCCCCAGGGGAACCCCCCCTCCTCCTGGCCTCTCCCGGACCCCTTGCCGGGCTGGGGGACCCCCTGCCTCTCTGCCATCACAAGAACACTCCCGGGGCAGGAGGGGACATGGCAAGGAGCCCCCCTGGCCTTCCCCACAGAATCTCGGGGCAGGCAGGGCCCAGGGGTGGCCTCCCACCTACTCCTCTGATCCTCTGCCCCTGCTGGGGGCTCCCAGAGGTGGGGACAGTGGCCTGGCCTGAGATGCCCCTGGTGGAGGGCACACTGTGCCTGCTTCTGCGCCCATCCAGCCCCTCGCAGCCAGGGCTCCTCTGCCTCCTCCTTCTGGCAGGGCCCTCCTGGCACCCGCCCCCCAGGGCTGGGGAAGAGCAGCATGCCCGGGGCACCGCAGGCCAGTCTCTCCCAGAGGTGGCGTCTGGGCCTGCGCTTCCTCTCCGCTCACCAGAATGCTTTGCTCGTGCACAGAGGGGGAGCTTTGAAATGCCACTCTGAGAAGTGAGAAAAGGCAGGTCTCCCCTGCTCTGCACAGGGCTCTGCACAGACACCAGGCCATCTCCCACCCCGCAAGGCCCTCACAGCTGCCTTGTAGGAGGAAGGAGGGTGGCGCAGAGGGCCTGTGTCTGGCAGGAGAGGAGGCGTTGGCCCACCTGCCAGCACCAGGGCCCCCCAGCCTGAAATGCCCCCCTCCCCAGGAGGGGAAATGGAGGTAACCCAAATGTCCCAGGGCACGTCCGGGGGAAGGGGGGTGGGCAGGCAGGGGTTCCTTCTCCCTTTCTGCAAGAAGAGTCCCAATCCGGCTTGCATGCACCTAGGAATTCAGCTCTTCATGGGTAACAGGCAGCCAGGACACATCAAAGGCCTTGGGGCAGCCCTCCGGGCCTTTGCAGCCTGTGAATGGTGGGCCCTCCATGTGAAAAAAGGCTTCTCAGGCATATGAAGGCAGCCCGTTTCAGCCACTGGCAAGCACTGCCTGTCCCACCCAGAGGGTCTGCTTGTTGTCACCTTAGCAGCAGCCCAGTGGCCCCAGCTTTTTGCCCCCCTGGTCCTCCCGGACCTATTTGGCCCCTTTCCCCCTTCCTGGACCCAGGGGATGTTGTGCCTGCCCCACAGCGATGGCGCCTCCCGTCTGTGCCTGTGGATGCAGGGACACCCTTGGAGCAGGGAGACGTGGCTTATTGCGGCGGCTGCCCTGGGGTGCTAGGGAGGGCCTTAGGCCTGGGCAGGACGGAAGTCCCAGAAGGAGAGAGTGCTCCAAGAGACTCGGCTCCAGGATGAGTCCTCCAAAGTTGGTCCCCTTGCTGCACAGAGACTTTTGAACGACGCAGAGAGACTCCCCAGGGTTGTGGTAGGCAGACCTCTCAGGGGTAGGGGTGGGGGTGGGCCCCACTCCCCAAAAGGAGAGAGGCTCTCTGCACTGAATGTGCACCTTGTGATGACTCACTGACTTGTGGACCCTACCAGCACCCAAACGGTGGGCAGCGGGTTCCCTGCCTCTCTCTCACGCAGGAAGACATGCCCTGGGTAGATGGGACTGCACGATGGGGGGGGGGGGGGGTTGCTCATGTGCAAACTTGTGCAGGTCACGCCGTCAATTGAAACTCCCATGCTTAATTTCTGGAGATTCCAGTCACGGCCCAGCAGCCGTACATTCCCTCCAAGGGCACCATCCCGGGTTCCTGCTTGTTAGGAGCACAGATGCCCCCAGCAGCACCAGGGGCATGGCACACCAGGAGGCACTGGGGCCTTTCCCAAACTTGGAGCAGCCCAACTCTGACCTCCAGGGAGGGGGGGAGGGAGGGAGGGACGTTGCCAGGAGCTGTCCAGAGTGAACAAAGCCTCCCCCCCCCCCCTTTCCCAACACACTCTGCCCTTGTGCCCTGTGTGTGTGCACTTTGGCACCGAGGGGCTTGGGAGGCAGAGTGTGAAACAACTGGGGAGCAGGGAGGCCAGGGCAGCTTTCCCAGGCCCAGCTCCAAGGGCCCTTGACACCACTGGTGCAAAGGTTGCCAGGGAAACCCGGCACCGCAGGTCTGGGAAAGAAAACCCTCTGGGGAAAAGACATCCCAAGGGGACCGAGTGCGGAGGAAGCTTCCAAAAGTATGACCCCGCTCTCTCTCTCTCTCTCTCTCTCTCTCTCTCTCTCTCTCTCTGCATGTGTGTTTGTGTGTGGTGTGCAGAACTGGGGGGGGACAAGCACCTGTGGGCAACATGGGAGAAGACGCTGCTGCATGGAAACAAGGGCACAGCTTCAGCAGCAGAAAAGCTCGGCCACCACTGGGGTGGGAGCAAAGGTGCACCTGTGGCTCGTGGCCCCACAGCACGGGTGGGGTGCATGTCCAGCCCCCACCCTGCTCTTGGGTGATCCACAAGGACAGCAAGATATCTGGGGTGCCGCCCCTGGCTCTGCCTCCCCCCCCCCCCACGGCTTGCCTTCTCTCTGCCCTTCACACCTTCCCCATCTCATTAGCCCCAGGCAGCGTAATGAGGTCTGCCCAGGGGGCCCTCACACCCTCCCCAGCTCATGTTTAGACAAGTGCTGCCTGTTCTTGCTTGCCCTGGGAAAAGCAGGCACACTTTTTTTGGGGGGGGCAGAGAGGCTGGGAATCCCCAGCGCTCTGCTTGGATAGCTGGACCTGTTGAGTCCCTCATCCGGGAGGAACCAGCAGCAGCAAAGAAGCTGGAAGCAGCAGCGGGGGGGGGGGTGCTTGTCCCTCCTCCCCCTCCCCTTCTGCAGGCACCTGAGGCCCCAGGGTTTGGCCCCAGCGACCTTGGCCCTGCAGGAGTCCCCCACCAGCCTCACCTGCACACTTCAGACCCAGGCTTGGAAGGCAGAGGGTGAAACATCTGGGGAGGGAGGAGGATGTGAGCCCCTTGAAGTCCCCCTTGGGGAGAAAGAAACAAAGTAGATAGGAGGAGGAGGAGGAGAAGCAGTGGCGGCAGCAGCTGGATTAATCCCCAGCCATTCATTCGGAGTCAGGGCAGCATACAGTCTCCTTTCCCCTCCCCTCCCCACAACAAACACTCTGTGAGGTAGGTGGGGCTGAGAGAGAGAGAGAGAACTGCCCTTGAGAGAACTTGTGACTGACCCAAGGTCACACCAGCGGCTGCATGTGGAGGAGTGGGGGACCAAACCCTGTTCTCCCAGATTAAAGTCTGCCGCTCTTAACCATTCCACCAAAGTGGCTCATAACCACGAGAAGCTGCTCTGCTCCGATTGCCCTTTTGTGGGCTGTTGCCAGGACCAGCCCAGACTTTCTGCCATCCCAAGCTGCAGCTTCTTCCTGCCTCAGTTTCCCTCCCTGCCTGTTTGTCTCATGCTCTTACTCTGCGTGGACTGCCGCTGCCCCCCCCCCCCCCAAGGCCGGCATAGTGCGAGCCCAGGCCGGTCCCTCCCAGACTAACCAATTTCACGGGGTTCTTGTGATGAGCATAAAATGGAGCAGAGAGTTATGTGAATGGCTTTTGGTTCTCCTTTGGGGAGAAACACATGGTGTAAATATCATCAAAGTAGAAAGGAAATACCCCCCCCCCCCCAGAAAGGGGTGATGGAATGGCTGGGCTTGTCTGGCCCCATTAGGGCTCACCTCCGACAAAGAAGAAGACGAAGGGGGTGGCCAGTGACTCCTGTGCAAGGGGATCACCTGGCTCCCGCCATGGATGAGAGGGGTGCCCCTTATCCTCCCCTGTGAGCCCTGCAATGCTCCCGCACACCTTCCCGGCCTGTTCTAGAGGACAGCCCTGTGGGCCTGCAGTAGAACAGCTAAATTTGAATCCAGGAGCCCTGTAGAGGCCAAGAAGATTTTGCAGGGTGCAGAAGCTTTCCAGAGTCGGAGCTCCCTTCTCCGTCAGATGCGCTGGCTCTCTTGGGGAGAAGCCAGTGTTGGGTCAGGCTCGTGGCCCATCCAGTCCGGCACTCTGTGTCACACAGTGGCCAAAAATACCAGGTGCCCTCAGGAGGTCCAGCAGTGGGGACCTTCCTAACTTTGCAGAACACAGCAATGCCCCCTCTGCTCTGCTGATGTGTGGTGTGCCAGCAGAGCCGGCCTGGTGCCTGTTTGGGATCTGCAGGGGATCAGAGACACCCCCCCCCAAAAAAAACCCACTTTCTCAACAGGTTTGCTTGGGTGAGATCTGGGTCCATTTCCCTCCGACCTGACTTGGCCAGGGACGCCCAGAGCTGTGGGTGCCTTTGTCATGGGTTGGCACAGGGAGGAAGGGCTGCTGGTTCCTGCAGACTGGCTGGCAGAGGGCTGTTTCTCATCGAGAGGTTATCTGGGGAGGGAGGCTGAGGGGCCGGCAATGCTCTCGCTCCCTCTCTCCAGTCTGGTGTCGTGGTTAGGAGCATGAACTGTAATCTGGGAGAACTGGGTTTGATTCCCTCACTCCTCCACATGAAACCAGCTGCGTAACCTTGGGTCAGTCACAAGTTCTCTCAGAGCTGTTCTCTCAGAGCTCTCTTAGCCCCACCTACCTTGCAGGGTGTCCGTTGTGGGGAGGGGAAGGAAAAGGAGATTGTCAGCCACTCTGAAACTCCCTTGGGTAGTGAAGGGCGGGGTATAAATCCAATCTCCTCCTCCTCCTCCTCCAGATCCTAAATAGGCTGTGTGTGAACACACTGTCAAGCCTCTTGAATCAAAGTTCTCCAAAATGCCCTCTCGTCAACAGCCCTGCCTGGGCCTTGCCAGCGGAGGGGGCCTTTGTGGCTTCCTTGATGGGAGTCCCTCCACCTCCTGTTGGGTCTTCCTCTTTCCCTGCTGCCTTCAGTTTTTCCTGGCCTTGTTGTCTTCCCCAGGGACTTCTCCAGAGCCTTCCCATGCTGTGACCGAAGTACCATAACCTCGGTCTAGTCATTTTTAGCTTCTAGGGAGAGTTCAGGCTTGACTTGCTCTAGAACACCCCCCCCCCCCAATGTGTCTTTTTGGTCTGCAAAACTCTCCTCCAACACCACATTTTGAGGGAATCCACTTTCTCCCTGTCCGCTGTCTTCATTGTCCAGCTCTCACACCCATCCATAGTGATGAGGAATACTAATTGCAAGAATAAACCTGATCTTTCTTACACGCCCAAGAAAATGCTAATTACTACTTTAGGGTCAGGAAGGAATTTTTCTCCAGGCCAATTTGCCCGGGGGGGATTCTGGAGGGTTTTTTTGTCATCTTCTGGGCATGCTAATGCTGCCGTCCCCCGGGCTGGGAGGTGGTCTCCCCTGGTTGGGCCCCCTCTCTCGGAATGCGCTCACTGTTCTCAGGCCAGCAGCTCGCTTATTGCCTCCTTCGCTTCCCCGACCTTGAGTGCCTCGCTCCCAGCCGCTTCTTCCCTCCAGGTGCAAACTGTAACTTTCCCCGCTTTTACTATGGGAACAAATGGCCAGTATATTTCAGGCACCGTTTTGTCTCTACATGATTGGAGCAGTGTTGGGGATTCTTAATTTAGAGGTTGATGGATGCATTCTGAACACAAGAGCTACACTTTGTTAAAAGCAAAATATCTTTACTAGAAAAATAAATCAAAAATGGGAATGGTAGTTTGGATAAAAAGAAAATAAAAGTTACATACTTGTAGAACTACTCTAAGACATGCTAACAGCTACATCTCTCTCTCTTACAGTTCTCTCTGAGTGGTTTCCGTTTGTCTCACACAAAGGGTCATAAACCCTGTGAATACATGAATGCTAGATCAAAGCATTTCTACAAACAAGATGCTAGTTGACCAATACACAAGTTACAGGTCACTTCATTAGGATAAACAACTCTTACAAACGTTCCCGCCCTTGAATACATTACACAACGTAACATCCTGTTTGGCTAACAAACCACATTTAACTCTAACGGCTGGAATGTAAGCAACTGGAATTCCAACAAGCAGCCATTCTGAACTAACCTTTGAATAGTGTATATCAGTCCTGGCTGTATGAATGCCCAGCATTACTAACACAAGAAGTGTAAGTAACCAACAAGACCTGCTTAGCAATAAAGGACTTTCTGTTTAAGAACACCTGTTGCTGACTGCATCTTTTGGGGCAACCTCACAGAGTGTTAGTAATCTTTTTACTAACTCGGGACTCGTGGGCTGTACCCTACCATGGATGACGGTGGAGAGCCCCTGGGGACCACTGAGTCGGAGATACAGGCTGCTACGGGCGGGGAGCCGATCCTGATCTCAACTACGAGCTGGGTCAACCCATGCCGCTGCCACCACAATGGGTTGTATTCATGGGCCCAGTTCGGGGCACAGACTATGGAAACCTGGTCACCTCGGAGGGACTCCGGAATGATCCCTGGGGCTGGATCCAATACTGAAGCTGTTGTACGACCACAAGAGTCTACCCAATATGGCAAGATGTGGGCTCATACCGGAGGTTCGAGACAATGCATCAAATGCTGCAACGAGAGGTGACAGCAATAATCACGGATCTACCCGCTGTCATCATACAAGTCCTCCAGGGGGTGCAAGGGCAAGGTGTAGGCAGTGCCGGGGTGGGCGCAGGAGCTGGTGATGGGGCAGGAGGTGGAGGAGGAGTCCCTCAACCCCAGCAGCAGCCCGGTGGGCAACCTGCAGCTCCCGGAGCCGGAGCCCTCATACCGGCTTCTCCGGGGCCGGCACAAGAATGTCACCCCGTACTCCAAGAACTGATGGAAGCAACGTTCGATTTCATCACATCTTCACAATGGAGCAGGGGTCACTCTGTGTGTGTGTGTGCGTGCGCGCGCAGGCACGGTGGGGGGGGGGAGGTATTTGTGAATATGCTGATCGCCACTTTGGGGTCAGGAAGCAATTTTTCCCCAGGCCAGTTTGGCTGCAGATCCTGGAGGTTTTTTGTCATTCTCTGGGCGTGGAGCTGGGGTCACTGGGGGAGGGGGAGGGGGGTAGTTGTGAATTTCCTGCATTGTGCAAGGGGTTGGACTAGATTACCCTGGAGGTCCCTCCCAACTCTATGGTTCTGTCTTGGTCATCCTGTAGGAGCTGTGAATCCAGGCCATGGAGGAAGTTCTGACAGTATCTCAGTGAATCGGGCTAGCCGCCTCTTTGATCTCTCTTGCAGGAAACTTTGAAGGCTGCAGGGCAGAGAAGACCTGGCTGAAGCAGCAACAGGATCCAGCAGGCAATGGCTGTGATCCAGGAGCACGCCCAGGCTGTAAGGAAGGCCAGCCCCTGCCCGCATACCTCCGTCTTGTCTGGATTGGGGGTCTTTGCCCACGTCTGGTACCCTCAGCATCAGCAACTAGTCTGCAAGGCCCCCATAACGGAGTGTGTTCAGTAAAAGCTGTGCCGGTTCCAGCTATGCTGGTGGACCTCTGCCCATTCCTGGCCTCTCCCCTCCCTTGTCTTCTCGAGCATGAGTCAGGGCAGTGGGACTTCTCCCCTGAAACAGCCCCCCAGGGCAGAGAGGCTACATCTGGCCTGTGAGCCCCACAGCACCTGCCAGGGGAGGAGGCTGGCCCAGACCCCACACTTGGCTCCTGTTGGGGCAGAGGCAAGCCAGAGGTCAGGTCAGGATCAAAGCCTGCTGGGAAAATGACCCCTGCTTGCTGGTAAATGACCAAAGAGACATGAGTTGGAGTCATGTCCCATCTCTGGGACCTGCTGAAGTTCCAAAGAGCTAGCTCTCCAGGTCTCCATGCGTGGAGAACGGGGAAGAAACTCCTAAAATAATCATGGAGGGAGTGTGCTGGTGGGAGCCTCATGGGAGGGGCATTTTTGTGCAACAGGAATCAAAATGTTGTGAGTTCAAATCATGCCTCTTCCTCCTCTGGTGCTGTGGGTCTTGGCCCCCAGCAAAAGGGGTGCCGCACCTGCCAGGCTCTCCCTGGGTGTAATGTAGCATGCTCTGTGTAGCAACCAGCCTGCCATGTGCTCCCAGGTAATGGCGCCTGCCGCATGGCCAGAGCACATGGTCAGGCAGAGAGGGGAGCTTTCAATCCAGATGGCCCTGGAGCCCTGGAAGCATGCTTGTTCTGGCCATCTACTGGGCATGCTGAATCGCTCAATAAAGGCTTCATGATTTCACCGTTCCTGGTCTCCTGAGTCCAGAACTCTTCACTGCTCGTCGCTGCTGTCCCCCCCCCCCCCGATCCATGTGCCACCTGCAGCTTCTCTGTCACCTGCCAGCACCTTCAACAGGGACAAAAGGTGACCGTTTCCGAGGAGCCCAGTGTTGTGTTCTAATGGGACCACGCACTCGGTCGGAGATCGCACACATGATCAGGCAAACTACCAGAGCTTCGCTTCAGTAGACAATAGCCCAAGCGGATCATAATTCAGGCCAGTCGGCCATCCAGGATCTGAAAGGGGACCTATGGTCAAAGGTGCCTTGTAAATAATCCTATCATGCTTGTTCTGACCCTCTAATAAAATATGAGCTGTGGACTCTCAAGGGAGCTGGGAGGAGGATGGGCCATTCTTTTGGGGCTGCCTCTCTTGCACAAGCTCCCAAGACCCCTTGGTCTCCTTCCCTGCCTGCCGGAAAACTGACCAGGCGGCAGAGGGAGACTGGAACTCCCCCCCCACACACACACACAGCATGATGGATCCTGCTGGCAGTGCCGCTGGGTGCAGCGTTCCCTTGGGTGCCTCCTGCCTGCTCAGGGTGTCTGCTGTGGCAGGTTGGGGGCTGGGGGGGTCCACATTGGCATGCACTGATTGGCCACTTCCTGAGGCAATTGGTGGACTTCAGCAGGGCTGCCCTGGCCCTTGGCGAGGGGCTTTTCTTGTGGCTCTCTCAGCCCAGCACAGGGAGGATGCCCTGGGCCAGCAAGGAGGTGAGATCAGGGGGGTTGGGACTCGGGAGGGGGCTGCAGCCCAAGCAGGAGAGTCCAGGAGCCCAATAAAACTCCCTCCTGTACCGAGGTGCAGGCTCTCATGAACTGGACCACAGGCCTGATCCAGCATGGCTCCTCTTAGATTGCCCTGGATTCTTCTAACCCACCCTCTTGGTTGCAGAGCCTGGATTCTGGCTCCGTGGCTGAGCCTCTGGCTGTTGCGTCTCGGGGAGGTCCACAGAGGTCGAAGGAGGTCTTTCTTTTCCTCCACAGCACCCAAAGGCCCCGGCTCCCTCCCTCATGTGCCCTCCCCAAGATCTGCATTGCTCCGGCTTCTAGGCAGCTCCAAAAGGTGAGAGGCCGGAGCATCTCTGCTGGCGGGTCAAGGTCCTCCTGCCCAAGCCGGGGGACACGCAAGGACCTCATGGGAGGCTGGGCTGGAGGAGGCTGGAAAGAGAATTAGCAGCTCACGCAGGCGTGTGAATTGCTTCTTGCACACTTCCCAAGGGGGGGGAGAGACAATGAAGCCAGGAGCTGCAGAAATTCACACTCTGGGAAATGGGTATGCCTTTCCCACTGCCCTCATCTCCTTGGCCCCTGACCCCTCCTCTGGGCCTGGGGGGGGGGGCACTTCACACTTCCAGAGGCAGCAAAGCTGTGACTCCCCTCTCTTCCAGCCTCCCTCCAAACTGTGCCCACAGCCTTCAGCCCTGCCCGGCTCCCTTACCCACTCCCCTGGCCAGGATCCCTGGCGCAGGGACCCCAGCGGTGCCCTGGCATGTGGCTGGGACAGATCCTGGCTGGCCTCTCACAGCCCACCCCCCCTTCCTCTCCTCCTGCCACCTGCCACAGGAATTTTGGCTCTGAGCCTTCTCCCAAAGGGCAGAGTGCTCTCGGACATAGCACCCAGATGCCAGTGGGCAGTGCCAGAGAGGTTTTGTGCTGGAGGCATGCGGCCAAAGCCCCCCTCCCACACTTTGCTCTGCTTCCTGCCTCCCCCCCAGTGGGGGGTTACTGGAAGAGTTTCCTACAAACCTACGCTGACTACATGCCCCCCCCCCCGGTGATTTCCCCCACCAGCAATTTCCCCTGGGCCTCTGCCGCCTGCCTCTGCTCTGCCCCACCTACCAGGGCGAGGCATATCGCAGAAGAAGAAATGGGGTTGATACCTCGCCCTGCATTCGGAGTCTCAGAGCAACTTACAATCGCTGTCCTTTCCCCTCCCCACAACAGACACCCTGTGAGGTGGGGGGCCCTGAGAGAGCTCTTTCCAGAATTATCCCTGAGAGAACAGCTCTGAGAGAATTTGTGACTGGCCCAAAGTCACACCAGCAACTGCATGTGGAGGACTGGGGAATCAAACTCGGTTCTCCCAGATGAGAGTCCACGCACTTGACCACCACACCAAAAGCCCCCGCCCCCCCCCCCCCGGGTGGAAGAAGGCCAGGCAGCCCCGCCTTTCTTCCCTGGTCACTCCAGCCCTGGCTCAGGCAGCGGGCTTCCTGGAAAGAGGGGGGGGGTGCCCAGGAGGGGCTGTGTTCGCCAGAGATGAGCCTGAGCACCAATTTATTTATTTATTTATTTATTGAGATTTATATCTCGCCCTCCCCGCCAAATGGCAGGCTCAGGGCGGCTAACAACAGGTAACAATACACATTAATATTTAAAACATTAAAACATATAAAATCAGAAAACCTAATACAGATGGCGGTTCTTCAGTTTAGAGCATCAGAGTAGCGCCTAGATGTTAACCACAAAAGACGGTCACACATCCTGGCGGAGAAAATCGGGGCCAGGGCCCAAGATGGAGCTATTGCTGGCCCCTACTTACAGGCCTGGTGGAAGAGCTCCGTTTTACAGGCCCTGCGGAACTGTAAAAGGTCCCGCAGGGCCCTGATGTTATCTGGGAGCTCATTCCACCAGTGCGGGGCTGCCACCAAAAAGGCCCTGGCCCTAGTAACCGCCAGAAGGGCCTCCTTTGGCCCCAGGAGGACCAAATGGTTTTGGGAACCAGACTGAAGTGCTCGCTGGGGAACATATGGGAAGAGGCGGTCCCTCAAGTAGATAGGTCCCAGGCCATATAGGGCTTTATAGGTAAGTACCAGCACCTTGAACTTTATCCAGCTTGATATAAGCAGCCAGTGCAGTGCTTTTAAAGCGGGCTGGATGTGCTCCCGTACCGGGAGACCCATCAGCAGCTGTGCCACCGCATTCTGCACCAGCTGCAACTTCTGGATTTGGCACAAGGGCAGCCCCATGTAGAGAGCATTACAGTAGTCCAATCTTGAGGTGACCAAAGCATGGATCACTGTAGCCAGTTCATTGCGTTCAAGGAAGGGAACCAACTGCTTGATCAAGCAAAGATGATAAAACGCCGACCTCGCAGTGGCTGCTACCTGGGCCTCCATCGTTAATGAGGGGTCCAGGAGCACTCCCAAACTCCTAACCACCAATGCTAGCACCAACGGTGCCCCATCAAAGGCAGGGAGAGGGATCCCTACCCTTGGTCCACTCTGACTCAGGCATAGGACCTCCGTCTTCGTCGGATTCAATTTCAGTCGGCTCTGCCTGAGCCAACCAGCCATGGCTTGCAACGCCTGGTCCAGATTACCCGGACTGGAGTCTGACTGGCCACCCAACAACAGATAGAGCTGGGTGTCATCAGCATACTGGTGACATCCCAGCCCATACCTCCGGGCAATCTGGGCGAGGGGGTGCATATAGATATTAAACAGCATAGGGGAGAGCACTGCTCCCTGTGGGACACCACACATTAGTGAGTGTCTCTGGGAGAGTTGTTCCCCTACCACCACCCTCTGTCCCCAATCATGGAGAAAAGAGGAAAGCCATTGTAACGCTAACCCCTGTATCCCAATATCGGCAAGGCGGCGGACTAGTAGCTGATGATCAACCGTGTCGAACACCTCCGACAGGTCCAACAACATCAGCACCGCCGTACCGCCTCAATCCAGATGCCTCCGAAGATCATCCGTGAGGGCGACCAGCAGTGTCTCTTTCCCATGGCCTGGTCGGAAACCGGACTGGAAGGGATCTAACACAGAGGCCCCATCCAAAAAGCCCTGCAACTGGTCCGCCACCACCCTCTCAATTAACTTTACCCAAATAAGGTAAGTTAGATACCGGCCGATAGTTGGCCAATTTGGCTGGATCTAATGATGATTTTTTGAGGAGGGGGCAAACCACAGCCTCCTTTAGGGCACTAGGGAACATCCCTTTTGCAAGAGACATGTTGATAATCTCCCTAAGTGCCCCTCGTATCCCATCATGGCTCGCTTTAACAAGCCACGATGGGCACGGATCGAGCCTACAGGTGGTAGGGCGGACCAGCGAGAGCAATTTGTCGACCTCTTCCAGGCAGAGGGGACTGAAGTAATCCAAAATATGACTAGAAGACATGCTTGGAGCCTCAAGTTCTGCGACTGTATCAACTGTGGCAGGGAGGTCCCGGCGGAGTGACAAGACTTTATCTGCGAAAAAGTTTCCAAATGCCTCACAGCCAATATCCAATTCTCTATCATTTGGTCTGCTCGACGGCAGAGTTGTAAGTGTCCGAATTGTCCTAAATAATTGGGCTGGGCGGGAACTCGCAGACGCTATCTCACCAAAGCCTGTCGGGCTCAGGCAACCGGGAGAGAGCTGCATTTTGTGCATGCTCCACTGCTTCAGGCCCGCAGGTGCCTTGAGGCCCGGCACCCGAGTTACCACCAAGGCCCCCGACTTCCAATCCAGGCCAGGCCCCCCAACTTCCCATTTTTTTATTTTTCTCAGTGCAGCAGGTTTGCTGGCTTGGAGGGTGCCACGAGCCGGCATGAAGAAGTATGAGGAGAGCACTCCGAGCATGTGTGAGGTTTTTCCCCCCTCTACTCCCTGCCTCTCCGCTCACCTGTGGCTCTTGGGTGGATTTTGCTTTTGCCCGAAGAGTTATAAATGCCTTACCCAAGAAGATTATCTACTTATTTGCCTTGCTATAAAAGCTACTGGGCCAAGGGCTCCCTGAAGGGTGTGTGTGCAGGGGTGCCCCTCGACTTATTTAAATGTCCCCGGAAATAAAATAAAAAAATCCTAGCTATGTCCCTGCACGGCTCTATGAGTCCTTCGCAGGGACCACAGGTCTTGCCTTGAATTAGCCTAGAAGACGGGTCTGTTTCCCCCCACACACACACACACCGCATTCGCTCAAAGGAGACACGGTTTGGAGACTTGCTGCCCCCTTGTGTGGAAAAGCAATCTGTGCGCCCCGCCTGGTAGGGTGGGGAGAAGGAGGGGCTTGCAGGAGGGAGGCAGCGGATGCATGACGCTCCCCCGGGATAGAGACGGACAAGCCGACCGAGTAGGATTGCCAGCCTCCAGGTGGGGCCTGGGGATCCCCTGCTTTTACAACTGATCTCCAGCTGAGAGAGATCAGTTCCCCAGGAGAAAATGGCTGCTTTGAAGGGTGGACTCAATGGCATTGTACCATGCTGAGGCTTCTCTCCTCCCCTAACCCCGCCCTCTCCTGGCTCCACCCCCAAAGTCCCCAGGTATTTTCCAACCCAGACTTGGCAACCCTACGACCGAGAGAGAGAGAGAGAGAGAGAGAAAAAAGCCCTTGCTACGCTGCTGGAAAGCAGGACTGGGCCATGCAGCCTGGCTGGCCCGGAGCTGCATTTGAGCCAGGAGCCCCTGATTGAGCTCCTGCCATGGAATACGTGGAAATAATGGTAAAGAAGAGAGTGATCTGGAGCATGTGCAAAGTACATTCCCCCCCCCCCACACACACACACACACTCCTTGTGGAATCCCCATGTCGGCCTGGACCCTTCCAGCCACTCCCAGACGTGGCGTTCTCCTCTGGATGCCTGTAGGGAGCTTCCTTCCCTCCACAGACCCAGTGGGGGTGACAGCTCCCGCCCAGCAGCAGGGCCCCCCACTCCGACCCTGCCATGTGCAGAGTGGGATTCCTTCAGGAGGGCGTTTGTGTCAAAGGAGGCGCAGGTCATCAACGCTGCCCGGTCAGTTCGGCTTTTTACCACCTTCGGCTTTCCCTGTTTCTCCTCCCGCCACTTGGCAACAGTGATCCATGCAATGCTCACCTCCAGACTGGATTACTGCAATTCGCTTTACATAGGGCTGCCCTTGAACCTGGCCTGGGAACTTCAGCTGGTGCAAAATGCCACAGCACACCTCCTGTCCGGGATGTCTTTGCAGGCGCCCATACAGCCAGGGCTTCACCAGCTGCATTGGCTGCCAGCTGAATTAGGTTCATGGTTATGGTTTTAACTTTTAAGGCCCTATGAGGTCCGGGACCAACGTATCCACAGGACCGTCTCTCCCAAGCTTTTCGCTCGGCAGAACATCACTTACTGATAACCCCCGGCCCTCGAGACATCCGCTTAGCCTCGATCAGAGCAGAGCTTTTTCAGCCCTGGCTCCGGCTTGTTGGGACAAGCTCCCAGCTCCCTGCGGGATTTGCCCCAGTTCCTCGGGGCCTGTTCCGCCAGGCCTTTGGTTGAGGTGGCAGATGCCTCGCTATACCTGGCCTCCCCTGCTCGCGCCAGCCCCTCCTCCACCGGCCTAGGCTGTCAGTCATATCAATCTCTCCCAGGAGGGGCCCAACTAGCATTTCGAGGGCCTCCTCCCGAGTCAAATGCAGTCTATCTCTGGGGCGGAGGCAGTACCATCTTGTCATCGCGTAGTTTAGTCGGTTTTTAAGTTTTTAACTGAAATTTATATGGAACTGCTTTATATGTTTTTATTGATACCTTGTAACCCATCCTGAGCTCACCTTTGGGGGAGGGTAGGATAAAAATTCCATTAAATAAATAAATGAATACAAATACTTCTTGTGTCTGAAAAAAAGGGCCTTTGAGGTTTTTAAAATATTAAGTGCATTGGCCTGGGACTTTATCCTGGGCTTTCTGGCACGGCTTAATCCGCCTTCAGTCTCAACGAGGATGAAAAAGGAAGGGAATAAATAAATGAATCTGGACATAGAATTCAAGAAGGTTTTTTAATTTACACAGTTGGGGGTTATAAAACTATACAGAATGTGCTGCGTGGGAAGGAAATTGCAAGGGGGGCAGAGTCAGTTCTGATCCTTCCTGCTTTCAGCCCCACCCCCACCCCTGAGACAGTAATTCAGTTACTTAAACAGCTGAAAAGAAAGCCCCCCCCCTCGTGCATTGCGGGAGTGGGAATGCTGCCCCTCTGTGCGGCCCTATGAGAAGGAGCCCCTCTGCACTGCAAAGCATCATGGGAGCATGTGGGCGTGGCACAGGAAGGAAAGGGGCTTTGGTGTGGCACCCCGGGCGCCCTGCCGTCCTCCCTTGCAGGGACGTCGCGAGCCTCCCTACTGGCTCTCCCTTTGAAACCACTGCAGCACGCCCACTTGATTCTTCGCCACCCACTTCATGTTGGCCTTGGTCTTCTCCAGCGCCTGCTCCAGAGCCCGAGTTCCAGAACCGAATCCGACATCCGCGTTGTCCTTCTGGAATTGCTCCAGCTGCCATGTGGGACAGAAAGGGGGTTGGGGGTTGGGGGGACATTCCTGTTTCAAAGGCTGCAGCAGCAGCTCAGTCTGGTGGGGGCTGCCCAAGACATTACACCAGCAGGTGATGGGGGAGAGGAGAAACGTTGCCAGGTTTGGGGACAGACTGGAGAAAGCCGAAGAGGAGGAGGAAGCGGATCCAGAGGAGAAGGCCCCGCCACTGGCAGTGAAGAGCTCCCCGATGGAAAGAGCCCTCCCTCATTGCTTGAAGACCCAGATGAGTGGGGGAGACCAGCCTGACGGGGGCATGGCTCTCTTTTCCCCACTGGAGCTTAAAACAGCCAATTTGGGGGGGGGGGGGGTTGAATCAGAAATAAGTGCCGAGGGAAATCACTTCCAGCCCCCGCAGCTGTTTCCAAGGGCCAAGTTGTTCCCCTGGTGGTTGTTTCGCATGGTTTGGCCGCACAAACGTGGGGCGAGGGAGAGTGCCTGGTTGGCAGGCGCTGCCCTGGAGAGAGCCATGATCCAGCAGAGAGGTCGTGCTGGCCTCTTCCTCCCTTACAGGAAGGTGGGGGAGCACTTCTGGAAGGATGACGAGAGGCTGGGGATTTGCCTCCCCCCAACCCAGCCCCCAGCCCTCTCTGCCCCATCCTCACCTGCTGGAGTTCAAACTCGGAAGCGAATCTCTGTGTCACAGTCTGGATGAGGCCAGAGAAGGAGAAGGAGCCACCGCCATACCTGGTGGGAGGGGGTGTTGGCAAGAGTGGCATCAGTGTGGGTGGGCAGCGTGCCCCCCCATCCCCCACACACATCAAGCCCCCCCAGACTCACTGGCTAAAGAGTGTCTTCCAGTTGGCCCGCACAAAGTCCCAGACTAGGCTCTGCCCATGGACGTTGCGGGCAATGCTGTTGATGGTGGAGGTGGCGTCTTGCCGGCGGATCTTGGAGGGGTCCAGGGTGTACTTCAGATACCTGGGCACAGAGGGGGGGGCAGGTCTCTCAGCTGGCACCTGATGCAAGGGTGGGCAGAAGGTCCCTTGGGCATGCCCCTCGCTCTCCCGGCCCTTCCTGCTGTGCAGCTGCCCACACTTTGGGATCCCTCTCTCCTGGGTCTCTTCCATGTGAAGCAGCAGAGGGCTCCCGCCCACTGGTGCTCTGGGGGGGGGAGAAGGAGGAGCACCCCGGACCCCGTTTTCCCTATCTCTCCTCCTGCTCCACTACCTGCATGCACACACACACACACCTTGCACACACACACACACACTACCTGCATACACGCACACACATGCGCACACACACACCCCTTGCTGTGGACAAGCTACAGTTTGGGGAAGGGGTGCTGTTTTGGGAGACTGCAGCAGTGCTGCTCTGAGAAGCTGTGATTTCTGCACAGGCCACCCTTTTGTGACTCGCTCACCTCCCCCACCCAATTCTGGGATGGGTGACTTCCGGGACTCTTGACAAGCCTCCGGGAGGGAGCTCCCAGAAACACAAAGCCCTCCTGGAGATGTGGGGGTGGAGCCTGGGGAGGGTGGGGTTTGGGGAGGAGCTCAGCAGGGTATCATCCCATAGACTCCGCCCTCCAAAGCAGCCACTTCCTGCAGGGGAACTGATTCCCATAGTCTGGAGTTGAGCTGAGAGAACGCTGTAGAAAAATATTGCTCACACAGAACGGAGTTTGCGCAATAACAGCTACCCGTTCCACATAGATTGCTTTGTCTGAGCACGTGGCCATAACAATCCTTATCAACTTATCCACTCTTGAAATAAACATCCAATGCTGACGTTCTCATATCAAAACTCAAGATGAGGAGTCAGCATTGGATGTTTATTTCAAGAGTGGATAAGCTGATAAGGATTGTTATGGCCACACGCTCAGACAAAGCAATCGATATGGAATGGGTAGTTGTTATTGCGCAAAATCCGTTGTATGTGAGCAATAAGAGAAGATATTTTTCTACAGAATCATAACTGTGATAGTAAATACTTTTTGCAAATATATCTTTATTGACTCATCGTCATTTTCATCACGGATGTTTTGTCTGGACTTGCATCTCTTCCCGGGATCTCTCACTTTGGGCTTCTACCTCACCTGGAGGCTGGCAGTCCTAACCCTCCCCCTCCCCCTGCCTGGCCGGCCTCTCCTCTCCTCTCCTCTCCTCTCCTCTCTCTCCACCCCCAGAAACAGAGAGGGGCTCCCAGGAAATCCCTCACCTGCCTCAGCTCCAGGGTCCAGCCCTGACACTAAAGCCAGTTGTAACACTACTCTCCAGTGATCTTTTGGTAGGGTTTTGGTAAGGTTGCCAACTCCAGGTAGGGAAATGTCTGGAGATTTTGGGGGGTGGAACTTGGGAAGGGGAGGGGCCTCAGTAGGGCACAATGCCACAGAGTCCACCCTCCAAAACAGCCATTTTCTCCAGGAGAACTGATCTCTGTCGTCTGGGGAGATCTCCAGGCCCCACCTGGAGGCTGGCAACCACAGCTTTTGGTGAGCTCTGCCGCTCCTCTGCCAACCCTCACCGCTGGAGGATCCAGGGCTCCTGGCTGCAGGCCAGAGCTGCACGGAGTTTGTCCGCCTCAGACACCACGGTGGCATTCCGAAACATCTCCCAGCCAAAGTCCCAGGCCTCCTCTCCGCCCATGGCGATGGCGTTGCAGTAGATGGAGGAGCGCAGGTTGGGGGGGATCCTGGGGGGGGAAGGCAAGAGACACAAGTCAGCCGAGAGCATGAAATGCGCCAAGGGAGTCCATTCATACCCACCCCCGCTCGGCCTTAGGGTCTCCAATGAGGCTATCAGATCACAGAGACAGTGACACAGATTGAAACAAATCATTTCAAACAGCGGTAGCTGGCTTCGCCAAGAACGCTAACTGCAGCAATCCCAAAAGTTCTCCCAGCCCAAACAGAACAGCCCAAACAGGACTCGGGAGGAAGTTCTGCAGTCTTGAGGCCATTGCAGGGATAGGCCGGGGCCCAAACTCAGGGCTATCGTGGTGTGCCCTGGGCTTACGGGTTGTTGCTGGGATCTTCTCTCCATCTTCCGAAGAGGCCTGAAGCCAGGGTTTGGCACTCTGGGACGCCGTACGAGCAGGCCGTGTTGATGGCGAAAATCTCGTTGTACCTGCACAAGGAAGGACATTCCCTTCAGAAAGGGGGCCGACCCATGCTGGAGCTTCCAGGTGCTGCTTGGGAGCATGGCCCTCACCCCCAGAAGGGGAAGGCTCTCTGGCTCATCCCCGGCAGATCCCACCGCCTCCACCCCTTCCCCTCCCTCCCTCCCTCCCTCCCCATTGCTCCTGGGAGACTTACTGGTCCATCAGGCCAGAGGGGACGGTGGTCCAGTTTGAGGTGAGGGCCTGGAAATGCCTGAACAGAGGAGTCACCTGCTTCCTGATGTATCTCTACAGTGGGAAGGGAAAGGGCAGCAGCATGGCAGGCTGCAGGACTCAAGGGCTTCTACAGTTGCCAGCTGGCGCTAGGCCCCTCACCCTGGCTGTGCCCCCCCCCCCCGGCCCCCCTCCCCGCTCTGTGGCTGTTGGCAGTCAGTCTGCAGGTTCATCCTTCAGCCCTGGAAGAGTTGGCTTGTTTCTGGATGCCTGCTCTCCTCGTGAGCCGTTGAGTTCAGGGCCAACTAGATCTTGGGCACGCACGGTTCCCGGGCCAGAGAGCAGGTGTCGTGGTTCCGAATGAGGTGGGCTGTGGAATGTCTGTTGGCTGGCCAGTCTGTTTATCAGGGAAGCTGGGGAACTTTATCTCCTCCACCCTCTCTCACCCATGAGGATTATAGCTTCTAAACAGTCGACATGGAACCTAGAACTAGTCAGACCGGATGTTTGCTATTTTACTTCCAGATGCGACCCTTTTTCTCCTTTCTACAGTAAACCCTTTTTCTTCAGCTGATGCGCATGGTGGACCGCCTTCCTTGCTCTGCTAAATATTCCAGCAGTGCGCGCCTCTCCTCCAGCCGCTCCCTGGGGCCCTGCCAGCACTCACCTTCATGGGCCCGTAGACCTCGCTGCGATCAAACATGAGCTTGAAGTAGCCCAGGTTGTTGAGGGCCGTGTCCCAGGGCAGGTAGTCCATCTCCTGGGACAGGTAGCGCGTCGTGTTGAGGGCCAGCTCGGTGTCGAAGTACTCTGCCCTGGAAGGTGGACAAGGTGAGCCTGAAGCCACGGCCCCCCACTGGCTCCCTAGCTGAAAGCTGGCCCTCCCCACCACAGACCAGAGCGGCCTGGGGCAGGGCAGGGCTAGCCCGCCCACCCCCTTCCCTACAAGTGACCGTGGAGGAGGGTTTGTTCTCTGGGGCAGTGTGTGTGGGGGTCCTTTCTTTGAGCCCAGAGGGGGCTCTCCGTTCAGTGGGGAGCCCCGTCGCTTACCTGGCCAGGTTGAAGGCGTCGTCAATCAGCTGAGCCCGGTTCAGAATGGGGATGGCCTGGGAAACAGACGGAGCTGCTGGTCAGGAGGGAGGGAAGGGAGGCCCAGGGCAGAGAGGCCCCCAGGCCCTTGGGAGTTTGCAACTCAGGAAGCTCCATCCTGCTGGTCCCAGAAGCAGAGCAGGGTCCTACTACTGGCTCCTGGAGGCAGCTAGGCTGAGGGAAAGGCCAAGGGCTCAAAGAGCCTCCAGAAAGGCTCCTCGGAAGAAGTGTGGAGGGGGAAGGAAGAGGGGGCAGGGGGGGCTGTGCCAGGTGCAGGGCACAGTGCATGCCAAGGGTGGGCATGGGGGCAGAGGAGGAGAGACCTGCTTCTCCCCACCACCTGGAGGAGCCAGAGTGAGCTGGAGGCAAAGAGGTGGTGGTGGGGAGACGAGGCAGCCTCCGACCTACCGAGTGGTTGCCCTCCAGCTGGTCCTGGAGCCGCTCCCAGTTATCCTGATCGTAGTTCACCCGGAAGTAGCCCGTCACATTGATGTTGCAGATCAGCCACTTGCTGGGAGCCATTGCAAAGTCGGTGTTGATCTCTGCCCCCAAAGGAAGTGGGAGGCCTCAAGACGGGCCCTCCAGGAGCCCCTCCAGCTGCCTCAGCCTGCTCCCCCCACCCCAAGGTCCCCAACTGGAATCCCAGCTCCTCCCCCCCCCCCCAGCAGGCAGGTAGGCTATGTTTAGGAGGAGAAGAGGACCCGGAGCTAGACGGGGTGCTCCAAGTCAGACGCCTGGGGACCTGCGCGGCCTCTCCCAGATGGGACAGGCGGGCTGCGGTCACGCACACACTGAATAATCCACTTTCAGTGCACTTTGCAACTGGATCTTTGTTGTGTGAACTGGCCAAATCCAGTTGGAAAGTGCATGGAAGGTGGATTGAAAGTGGATTGTTTTGCGTGTGTGACTGCAGCTGGAGAAGGTGCCCGGAAAAGATGAGCCCCTCCTCCCCTCTGCCTGGCTTCCCTTCTCCTGAAGCAGGCTCGCTGGGGGGGAGGGGGGTTGTGGGCAGCCCACAGCCACCAGGGAGGCTGGAGTGCTTCCGGCAAGCGACTGCCTCTTGCAGGTTTGGCGCAGCCTGGGAGACCGGGCCTGGGCTCTGGCCACCGCAGCTCAGGGGGCAAAGAGAGGCCTGTACCTGTTTGGTTCTGGAGCCAGTACATTCCTGTCTGGTTATCGGACGTCAGCCAGGAGACAGGGACAATCCAGGTGTAGCTGGGGGCAGGAGAGAAAGAGGGCGAGAGATGGAGGCAGGCAGGCCTCTCTCCTGGCTCACTTGTTCTCCAAGAGAGAGCCCTGCTGTGCGGGACACTCAGGCCCGGCAAAGAGAATGTTGCCCCCTGGACCTTTCCCCTGGGCTCTGGGGCTTGCCTGCCCCTGGCCCTTCCCTGGAGCCCAGGCAAGACACGCCCTCAGGGCACCCCACCTACTTGAATGCCGAGGGTCGCTGAACGGTGGAGTTGGGGTCCAGCAGGAAGTGCTTCTGGGTCACGTTTCCACTGTGGGTGTCCACGCTCACCACAGGGAAGCCCATCTGCAGGGTCCAGCGGTCCATAATCTGCTTGATGGTTCCAGGCAGAGGGAAGTTACTCTCACTGACCGCCTGCCGGAGACAGGGAAGAAATGTTCTTGGGGCAGTTTTTGCCTTCCAGATGCTGCGGGGCTCTTGCTTGGGACAGAAGGTCTCCAGCCTCCAAGCTTGCAGGAGGCCACATCTGTCCGAAGAGTGGGCAGGGGCCAGTGGAGGGGAGAAGCTCCATTTCAGAAAGCTGGCCAGAGCTTCTCATGTGCCCTCATCCAGGCGGCTTTCTCTGATGCTCATGGTGGCTGGAGGCACGCCAAAGTCCGAAAGAAGGACCGACTCAGAGCCACCCCTTCCTGGACTGGGCTGTGGTTAGGGAAGAAGGCAAAGGAGGCTTCCAGGAAGAGGAGGGTTTGGGGAGGAGCCAGAGGGAGACAGGAAGGTGGCCCCTGGCCGGCCATCCCAAGAGGGAGGGGCACATGGAGAGAATGAGGGAGCCTCTGGGCAGCGGAAGGAGCAAAGGGCACCGGCCGGGGCAGCGGGAAAGAAAAGGGAAGGCCGCCCTCTGGAGACCCTCAAGGGGCCATGCCGCATGCGTTACAGGGGGCCATGGGGCCCAGGTGACAAGAAGAAGAAGAAGAGATTGGATTTATACCCCGCCCTTCACTACCCAAGGGAGTCTCAGAGCGGCTTACAAACTCCTTTCCCTTCCCCTCCCCACGACAGACACCCTGGGAGGTAGGCAGGGCTGAGAGAGCTCTGAGACAACTGTCCTTGAGAGAACAGCTGGTACAGAGCTATGGCTTGCCCATGGTCATCCAGCCAGGTGCAAGTGGAGGAGTGGGGAATCAAACCCGGTTCTCCCAGACTAGAGTCTGTGCACTTAACCACTACACCAAACTGGCTCTGACAACTGCCAGGAGCGCTCTCCTGGACTTAAGCGGCCCCGGGGACAGGGGTGCTCTCTCCTGCATGAGGGCTGGAGAGCAGAGCCTCCTGCTCCGTGTCTGCCTGGCGGGGCCTTGTCCTGTGGAGACCTACCATCTGCAGGTGTGTCCAGAGGTCGTCGTAGACAGTGTTTCCGTAGGCAAAGGTGTGCAGGTAAGACTGGGGAGAGAAGAGAAGCCCCTCCATCAGAGCCCTCTCCTGGGGGATTCCTGAGCTCCAGGAGGGGGGGGGCACAGCTTGTGTGGGGTGCCAGGAGAGCAGGAACGCTGCCCAGGGGTGTCCCTGGACAGGCACCAGTGCCGCAATGGATCTGCGCACTACACAGGGCCCAGAGGGGACAGAACCTCTGCAGCAAGCCGCCAGAAGTGGCACCACCCAGCAACGTCAGCCTGGCTTCTATCGGGCGACCCACTTCCCTGGCCACTGGCCCGGGGAGGAGAAGGGTCTTGTTCCGAGGCCATCTTCTCTCTGCAGCCGGCACCTTCCCTTCCGAAGCCATCACATTGGCCTACAAGAACGGGGGGCCGCCCTCTCCCTGGCTCTCCCGTGGCCGAAGCTGGCGGGATCTCCTGTCCTCCTCCGCCCCCCCTGCCCCCACACACAACAGCAAAGAACACAAGGAAGCCCCCGTCCAGCCCCTGACCAGGCGGGCCTTACCTGCAGCCCCCGTTTAAACCGGTCCTCAGTGAGGAATTCGGACAGCATGCGCAGCACGGACGCCCCCTGCAGAGGAGGAGGGTATAGGTCAGTGTTCCCTCTGAGCTGAGTCAGTGTGAGCCAGCTCAGTTTTTTAGCCTCCAGCTCACACATTTTTGTCCTAGCTCAGGAAGGAGGGCTCCAGAGCAAACTCATTTATGCAGCAGCCAAATTGCTCGCCCACAACTTCAATGCCAGCAGCTCACAAAGTAGAATTTTTGCTCACAGTGCTCCACAGCTTAGAGGGAGCATTGGCCTGGAGGTGATGGGGAAGCAGCAGGACTGCCACCCCCACACACCCACTGTGCATACCACCATGCCAGGAGAGGTGGGGCAGTAATCCTCCCTCGGCCCTGGTGCCCAGGCTGCCAGTCCAGGCTTCAGTGGACCCTCTGCGGTACTCCGAGGGAAGGAAGAGGCTCCCAGGTGCCTTCTTCGTTCAAGGGGGGGGGGGTGCAGTGTTTTTCCTCTGTTTCTGCAAAGTCCATCCCCCCCTCCTCACCTTGCTGTAGGCAATGGAGTCAAAGACCTCGCTAATCTGGGCTGGTGTTTGGATCTCCTCCTCCCGGAAGGAGAGTGGATGCGAGGAGGCCAGGGCGTCGATGGCCATCACGCGGTACACGTCATTGGTCACCATCAGGTCCTTCTGCAGAGACCGGGGGGGGGGGGATTCCTTGGTCAAGGCCTGCCTCTTGAGTTGTGTCCCCCACCCACCCTCTGAGTAGCGCAGGGTCGTGGTGTTCCCCAGAGTTCTCCCAAGAGCCCCACAAGCAGGCCCAAGGCCTCCGGGGCCTCCTCCAGGGCCGCCTTGCACTCCCACCCCTGGCCACCTCCACAGGCCAAGCCCACCTTCCCCTGCATCTGGCCAGAGCTCCAGGGGGACGCTCTGCCCAGGCCTCAGGCAAGCCTTTTCCTGTGGCAACCACAACCCTGGTGGTCCACAAGGAGAAGGAAGGGAGGGCCCTGGTTTCCCCTGCAGTCACAGAGGGCACAAGAGCTTCGGCCCCAGGGCTGGTGGCTTTAACCCAGAGAAAGGAGTCCTGCCAGGAGAGAAGGGCTCTCTAGGAGACGCCTTCTTTGGGAGCTGCTTCCCAGGGATCCTGGGGGAGGAGCAAACCGGTGGCCCCAGGAGGAGCTTCAGTTTGCAGCATTAAAGGTGCTGTGAGAGCGGCACCGGCTGCCCAGCGCTCTTCCTCCCAAGGTGTGGTGCAGCCTGCAACAGTCTCCCGGGGGGGCTGGAGGGTGCGGCGGAGTGGTTTTCTGTTGCCCAGAAGGCTGGACCAGAACCAGCGGGTTGACATTAAATCAGAAGAGCTTTCGGCTAAACATTTTAGGAAGAACTTCCTGACAGTGAGAGCGGTTCCTCAGCGGGACAGGCTTCCTCGGGAGGAGGGGGTGGGCTCTCCTTCATGGGAGGCTTTCAAGCAGAGGCTAGGTGGCCATCTGACAGCAAGGCTGATTCTGTGAACTTAGAGTATGAGAAGGGAGGGGAAGGAAGGGTTGCCTCAGTGCTTAGTTCTTGTGGCCCTTTCTCACACGCCCAGGGAAATGCTGATCACCATTTTCCTCCAGGCCAGTTTGGCTGGAGATCCTGGAGGAGTTTTTTTGTCATCTTCTGGGCTTGGAACTGCGGTCACTGCAGGTATGGAGGGGGAGGTCTTTGTGGATTTCCTGCATTGTGCAGGGGGTTGGACTAGATGATCCTGGAGGTCCCTTCCAACTCTATGGTTCCATGGGGTACTCACAATATCCCAGTCGGGCTCCGCAGCATCAGCTCCCAAGTACTCCACATAGGAGGCAAAGCCCTCGTTCAGCCAGAGGTCATTCCAC
This sequence comes from Lepidodactylus listeri, assembly GCA_029233225.1. Taxonomy (NCBI): domain Eukaryota; kingdom Metazoa; phylum Chordata; class Lepidosauria; order Squamata; family Gekkonidae; genus Lepidodactylus; species Lepidodactylus listeri. Next base: position 1,879,208 of record JARCFY010000021.1, on the reverse strand, counting down.
CAGCGGAGGGTCACCAGGTTACCAAACCACTGGGGGACACGGAGGAGGTTAGTCAGCCACGAGCCCACTCACCCCAAATAGCCCACTGGGGCACAAGGGCTGGCAGACACAGGATTAGCACCTGGGACAGCCAGCTAACAGTTAACAATTGGGGTGAAGGTCTTGCCTTGAGTGGGAGGGGCTGCTTGGAAAAGGATCAGTGGGAGGGGCCCTGGCTTAGACACGTTTTGCATGCAAAAGGCCCCAGGTCCAGCCCCCCCCCCCATCTCCAGCTCAAAGGGTCAAGTGGCAGGTGATGTGAAAGACCTCCACCAGAGACCCTGGAGAGCTGTTGCCACCGGTTGGAGGGTTGGAGTGGTAGATAGCGGGATAGTCTGACTCGGGGCACAGCAACTTTGTGCAGGGAAGAGCTGGTCACAAGGGGACACACCCGGTCCTCTGGATGGGTCCCACGAGGTTCCAGGCCAAGGCATGATGCATACCTGGTGGGCAAGTTCGTGAGCGATGACGGTCACCACCCGCTCCTTGTTGCCGATGGAGGAGTAGAGTGGGTCGAAAAGCAGGGCGTTCTCCCTGTACGTCACCAGCCCCCAGTTCTCCATGGCTCCCGCATTGAAATCTGGCAGGGCGACCTGGTCTGGAGAAGACAACAGCCCACTGGCAGGATTGGACCCAACTGCTCTGAGCCACCAGACTAGCCTTCCCAGGAACAGAGAGCTCCTTCCATACTGTGGGGCCTGAGCATGTGCTGTGGCCCACGAGACAGGGTCGGTGTTCACTCAACCACACTTTACTGTCCACGTGGCACCTTCACTCGGGCAGCCATGGGAAACTCAGATCTGATCCCAGCCCCGGTTGTGGAAATGCCAGCACGGGGAGGCCAAGCGTCCCGTCAGCAAATGCCCAAACTGGCAAGCCTGAATCCCACCAGAGGTGGTCCCCGCCTCTCAGGACTTCTTATCCTGCCTGAAGGCATGAAGGGGAACCACGTCAAAGCCCCCCCTCCAGCCCCCTCACCCACCTGACTTGCTCAGTGGGTAGGCGGTGTTGTAGTGTCTCTCGAAGAAGCTGAGGATGGGCCCGGTGACATTGAGAGCGTACCCCCCCTGGCCCTCACTGATGGCTTTCGGCCGGCCCCAAATCTGGATCTGGAAGACAAATGGGGGGCTTGAGGGGGACTGGGCTGCGCTTTGGGGGCCCTGCCGGGGCTCCCTGCTGGGGGGTGCTCCGAGCCCCCCTTCCCAGGTCCACGGGGGGGGGGGTCCTGCCCCACTCCCTCTCCTACCCACCAAGGTGCCGTTCTGGTCAGTCTTCACTGCCACAAACTGGCTCACGATGAAAGCGAGCAGGTAGGTGGACATCTTGAGAGTGGGTTCAAAGGTTGTCCTGGTCCACACTTTGTTATTGATTGTCACGTTTTCAACACCTTGAGGAAGACAGAGAGACCCAAGTGCCTCACTCTCCAGGCCCCCTCCCCCCCACCCCTCTTGCCCCCTTGCCTCAGGGCTCCTCCACACGACAGCCGGCGGGGGCCAAAGCCCTCCTCAGCAGTGGGGTGACAGGCTTCCCACCCACCAACAGCTCTCGGCACCTCAAACAGCAACAGAAAGGCCGAGTTGGACCCAAGCCTCTGCCCTCAACTGGCCTAAGAAGCCAAAAAGCCCACCTCCTTTCATCTAGCAATTCCTCCCCCCCATTCCGCACCATCCCCTGGACCACTCGGAAATTGTGGGAAGTTCCTCCCAAGGGCTAGCCTGCTCTTCTGCTCCTGCTTTGGACCCCGTCTTCCTGAAAGCAACCCTTTTTCTCTTGCTGGCTGCCCGCCTCTAACCTTCCCTCCTTCTCCACATGGCTACTTCCACATGGGAAAGATTCTCTGCGTAGCTCTGAGTAGTCGCTCTTGCAAATGGAGAGGTGCTGGCAGGAGTCTCTACGCGGAGGCTCCTATCTACTTGGCATGCCTCAGCTTCCTCCGGGGTAACTATCCTTTCTTTCTCCCTTGAACAAACCAAAAACTGTTAGATTGCTATAGCATTAAAACATCAGCACAACCCCTTAACAAAATTTACTAGGTTTTTTTAATTGCAGAGTCATAAGGAAAAAATGTCTTGCCTGCACCTTTCACCTTATAACTCTGCAACTGGAAAGGGCTGCCTGGTGGTGCTCTAGGGTGATGTTCATTAGAACATGAGGGCACTCCAGGAACCCGGCAATTCCTGCCGGAGTTTCAAAAGCAAAATCCCTCCCTTGGCAACTGATGCGAGGAGAATGGTGGCAGATGGGGAGGACCCACCCAAAACTGCCCCTTCCCATCCAGACTGGGCCCAAAGGCCTTTTTTTTAAAAAAAGAGAACCCAGCCAGGTTTGGGAAAGATGTAGCAAAGGGGGGGGGGGATGCAGGAAGGGGGCGTGTGGAGGCCGAGGACACCAAGCCCCCGAGTCTCTGTGTGGATGGAAAGAGGAGGAGGAAGAGAGGACTACTGGATTTATACCCCGCCCTTCACTCCGAGCGGCTTACCATCTCCTTTCCCTTCCCCTCCCCACAACAGACACCCTGGGAGGTAGGTCCTGAGAGAACAGCTCTGAGAGACATTGTGACTGACCCAAGGTCACCCCAGCTGCATCATGTGGAGGAGGAGTGGGGAAACAAACCCGGTTCTCCCAGCGTAGAGTCCGCGCTCCCAACCACTACGCCAAACTGGCTCCGCCAGGAGCACACCAGGCAGGGTGATGGTGCCGGGCTCCTAAGCCCTGGGCATGGCCTTTCAGCATAGTGGGGAGTGGCTGTTTTCTGGTGGCCCTCCCATCCCCCGCGCAGAATCCCACTCGGTGGCTGCCTTACTCTGTGCCGGCATGTTGGAGAGCGCCACGTGGTCGGGCGAGTGGGTCAGCACCACAGCGAAGGTGGCCTTCAGGGCGGGCTCATCGAAGCAGGGGAAAGCCTTCCGCGCGTCAGCCGCCTGCATCTGTGTGGTGGCCACCACCCTGGCAAAGGACAGGGCCAATCAGCCGCCTGCCTGCAGACCCCCTCCCACATCAGCTCGGAAGCAGGGCTGCATCCTGCCATCTGACTAGGGTGGTGCTGATGACAGCCACTGATGGCTCCACCTCTGTCCTCCCTGTCAAGGACCCCGCCACTGCCACGAGAAAAGCGCCCTTCTGTCTACTGGGGAGAGAAGGGAGGAGGTGTCTCCTCCCCTTATGGGAGTGCTTGGCCTGTGAGGCGCCACTCCCATAAGGGGCACCCTGCGTGCCCGGAGCTGTGGGGCTGCTGACCTGGCGCCGGGTGATAGGGGCCGGCCAGCCCTTAAGGAGCGCTGGGGAGAGGCTGGCCTCCTGTTTCACCCCCCTTCACTCCTGCTCTCCATCCCCCCCCCCCGCCACTGGCCACCCCGCAGCCACCTACTTGGTTTGCCCATCCTCCTGGTATTCGCTGCGGTAGAAGCCAGCCAGGTCGTCAGCCAGCTCTCCGGTGAAGCTGCTGTGGAGCTCGTAGGACTGGTTGGCCTGCAGCTGACTGCTGAGCTGGACCACCAGGTATTCTGTGGCCGTCTCCACCCAGGTGGTGTTGATGGAGGGGGCGGTGGCTCCGTCCGCCCCCGTCAGGGAGACGAAGAAGCCCCCCTGCAGTGTGTAGTTCAGCTTCTTGCTGTGGATGAGGATGAGGTCGGTGGCCTCCAGGCACACGAAGCGCACGGAGCTGTTGCCGTGGAAGACGTAGAGGCCCTGGCTGTCAGGCGTCAGGACGGGCTGCAGGGAGACCGTGTAGTTCTCTGGCTTCAGACTTGTGGGCAGCCGCAGCTTGTTCCAGGGGTTCTCAGGCCTGGCCGTGGTGCTGGTGCCAGGGGGGCTGGTGGTTGTCCCAGGGGTGCCAGCAGTGTTGCCGGGGGTGCCGGCGGTGTTGCCGGGGGTGCTGGTTGTCGTGGGGCTAGGCGCAGCATTGTCTGTCTGTTGCTTCAGCTGAGAGTAGACGACGGAGAGGGCAATGATGGTGGCGAGGGCGGCCACCCCCAGGGCAATGCCCACGATGCCCAGAGTCTTGCTGATGAAGAAGCCCTTGGCCATGGCCGTGGAAGTCCAGAGGGCGTGGAAGAGTGAGAGGCGCTGCCCAGGCACGACAACCCTTTTATCTGCTGCCTGGGGGGGGGGGGGAGTGGAAAAGGAAGGGGGGGAGGTTTACAAGCCCCGGATCAGCAGGTAAATGAGTAAACAGCTGGGAGGTGGGCAAAGGTCACAGCTCCTTCTGAACCTTGGAGAGAAGTTCTTCGCCTCGCATCCGACGGGAGAGCTAATGGGGGACGGGGAGTCCACAGGGAGAGCCTTCAGAATCTGCAGCGCTGCCTCGGCGGAGGGAGGGCCCTGTTGCGGGGGGAAGGGAGCAGGTGGGCATTGGGGAGCTCAGACTAACGGCCTGGTGGGGCCGACATCACACCAAGCACTGGTGCGTCTTGGGCAGCCTCGGGGCTCAGCCTTCCCACCTCCCCGTCCTGCTGGGCTTAGCTTATCATTTCTGTTCTGATCCTGCAGGGCACACACACCTCCCCGCCCTCCCTGCCTCTGCCAGGGCTTTGAGCAACCAGACGGGGGGGGGGGCATGTTGCTCCCAAGGGGCACCCCACTGGGGGCTCTTAGAAGTCCTTCTAGCTCGGGTTCCCCACTGAGAGTCTGGGAGAGCGTTTGGTTTCGTGCCTAACAGACCTGATCTTCTTTCTTTTTTTTTGTAGCATGTGACGATTTGGATCCAAGTCCCCACGGGCCCTGCCCAACACTCTGTCCCACTGCACCGGGGCATGGAGTACCCTCAGCCAGCTGGGCATAAGGGGGGGGGGCAAGGCAAATCAAAGGCAGAGACATTTCTGCCCGAAGCTCAAGTGTATTTAAGCAGAATGACACCCCCCCCCCCCCAGGACATACGCAGTGGGCAAGAACCGCCCTCTCCGTTTGGACGAGTTAACAGAACACCTGCCGTGCCTGAGGCTTGGGGAGCCCAGCTGGATACAGCCACGTTTCTGGGCAAACTTTCCTGCTGGAGTCTCCCTGTCTGAAAGGGGACTTGCTGACCCAGGAAAGAGAACCGGGCCCCTGCTGTTGCCACTGTCGGTGTGGGGTCCCATCACCCTTTGGCTTAGAGACCAGCCCACTTGCCCTGTTGGCAAAGGATGGCAAGGATCGTGCTGGATGAGCTCCTGCTGGGGTGCTGTTCTGGGATGGCAGGGGGACAGAGTTGGCATCTGGGTTGCTGGGTTCATGGGGCTCCTGAGCTAGTTCCTTGTTGCCATCTTAGTTTTGGGGACTGCCTGGAAACAAGGCAGGGCTCGGGAGAGCAAAGGGCCCAGTGTGAGTCGCAGGTCCTTGAGGCCACGCTGGCGTGGTTTGCAGTGGGAGCTGCTGCCAGAGGTCCCCTCGCCTTCTGCCTGGGCCTCTCCTGCAGTGGCCTGGCCCGGTCAAGCCACTTCCTCTCTCGAATGGAGGGCTTTCAAGAATGCCTGGTGGAAACCCTCAGGTCTGAGGAGACCAAGTTGGCTGATAAAGAGGGCATTGAATGGAAAGGTGGGGCGAGCTGGTAGGGTGTGTCCCACGCAGGGATTGGCTTGTGCAACTTACTCATTGCTGCTGCAGCAGCTGCTAAGACAGCATATGCTCCCCCCACCATATATCTACACAAGGAAAGGAGATTTATGAAAAAGAAAAGAATGCTGGGAGATCCTGATGCATATCTTGGTATGTTGCTATAACACTATTAAACCACGGATTTTTAAACAAAGAGAAAATTTCCACTCCCCTTGCAGTGGGGAGAGGAAATTGCTGCCATGGGGAAAATCTCTGTCGTATGGGTGGGGCCAAGAAAATCCAAACTTTCCTACCTCCACGGCTGCCACCCATGGTTTGTTGCAAGGTTCCCCAAAACTCTGGAGCAAAGCAAGTTTGGGAAAGATTGAAGAATAGCAGGGAAAACCTGGGAGATGCAGGAACATACCACAATGCTGTGGGGAAGCAGGAAGAAAACCTCCGCACCATCAAATTCAGGGAAAATAAGTCAGGTGGAAACACTGCATTAAGCTTCTGCCCCAACAAAGACTGGCAGACTCAGTCTGGGTTTGTCGTAGAACAAAGAATATAATTTAATATAAAAGGGCCCTTCTTTTGTTTCCTACTTTGCATTAACAACCTGTTCACTTGGTACAAAGAAAGTCAGAGAGAGGAGGAGGAGGAGATTGGATTTATACCCAGCCCTTCACTCAGAGTCTCAGAGCGGTTTACAAACTCCTTTCCCTTCCCCTCCCCACAACAGACACCCTGAGAGGTGGGTGGGGCTGAGAGAGCTCTTTTCAGATCTATCCTTGAGAGAACAGCTGGTACAGAGCTATGCCTTGCCCAGGGTCATCCAGCAGCTGCAAGTGGAGGAGTGGGGAATCAAACCCGGTTCTCCCAGATTAGAGTCCGCGCACTTAACCACTACACCAAACTGGCTCTCCTGGAAGTGCTTCTTAGCAGTCTCTCTCAAAAGACGTCAGTATCTCGATGCCAAGAGAGCATCACGCAAGGTCAGCGCAGGGCTCGATCCACCTACCGCATAAATTCTTATCCAGCCCTCCCTCCAAAGAGCTCCGGGCAGTGTCCATCCGTGGCCCATTCCTCCCATCACATCAAAAACTCTCTCAACGTCTTGAAGGACTAAACTCATCCAGGACCCAAACCTCCACTAATCTGTACGAAAGTGAATAAAGTCGCAGGCATCGACTCCGGTCCCAGCCTTTGGGTTAGCAGATTCCTGTTGCTCCAGCACGTTTTGAGCTTGAACCCTGGCCATGTCACCTGACCACAAATTCGGAAGGAGGTGTTTCTGTCTTTCTCGGCTTGGTCTAGACACACGGCGCAATGCAGGGGCAGAGAGCTCAGGAGAGCAGAGTGGACTGTACCACTTCATCCTTCAGGCAAGAGATTGGATTTCTCAACGTTTCCCACATGACTAATTCTCTGTAAGCGGAAAACTCACAGTCAGTTGCAAGCCAGGCTGGAATAATTTCTGTGATGAGCTAATGTCTTGTGGGAAGGGTTTTTTTCTTCTTTACATGACTCCTCTCACCTCCAGTCTGTAATGGTACAGCCCATTTTGCCACCTCAGGATCCGACCACCTCCTTTCACGGCCTGTGTAGACCAGGCCTGAGGAGGATGCCTTTCCGCTTTGTGCAGCGGGACCCATGTCTTGAAGCCCTGTGCCCGACATTTGATTCTCTGCGGAAGACAGGAGGGGTCTGAGTTGGTCTGTCGAGTCTGCTCAGGCCGGCAGGGGCTTCCTTCACATCTCATGCTGCCTGGTCCTTTGAATGGGAGAGGCTGCTGGGGACCAAACCTGTAACCTTCTGCCTGCCAAGGAGACACTCTGCGGCTGAGCCACGGCCGGGGCCTCTGCACTTTCCTAGCTGCCGCCAGATTATACTTGGGCCAAACCACTGTTATCAGAACCCGCACTATTTTTATTAGCATTTAAAGAAACTGGAGTCTTAAGGTCGGCTTCTTCTCAAGAGGCATATGGGTGACACAAGATGGGGACGTTGTCTGTGACCCTACAGTGAGGATTCCGTTCAGCTCTCGACTCAGCCCCCCTCCCATCGCTTTCCCCCACGGCCCGCCTGTGTGGCCCGCTTCCTTGGCTAGGACACCCTCCCCCCATGCATGCTGTGTGCCCCTAGTCTTCCGGGATGCAACCAAACCCCCCAGCTGTACTTCCAGTCAGAACAGAAGGAGCAAGAACACTTTGTTCAGCCAGCACCACCTGGCACACTGTTGACCCATGGAATGGGAGGTGGGTGAAGCCAGGCTCCTAACCCACAACAGGAAGTGGTGAAGATTCTAGACTAGAGCATCTGTGTGGCCTGCCTGAGCCCCCCTTCCCTCCTCTCCTCAGAGGAGCCCCGGAGCAAGGGGCCAGGAGCACTGGGCCTACTCACCGCGATGGTGCCATAGTTGATGCTCCAGCCTCCTTCCCCGCCTGGGCTGCCCAGTCCCCCCGGCTCTCCTGCTGAGCAGCCAGCTCTCCGGCACACGTTCCAGGCGGTCACAAGGCCAGGGCTCTTTCGAAAGCTCCGAAGGAAGTGGCGGGCCCAGCCCTGCTCTTTCTCCCCATCTTAACCCCTGGGCTGCTGGCCGGGGCAGAGGCAGAGGCTGGAACCAGCCAGGAGGAGCTCCCCAGCGCTGGAAGCAAGGGACCCCGGGAGTCCCAGGGCAAGGAGGCCCAAGCCGAGCCCGCAGCTCTGCGGGGCCATTACAGTCTTGGCCACCGGCTGGGCCTGCTGCAGCGCTCCCTCACAGCCCTGGAAGGGCCGGACCCACCCACAACAGTCAGGCCAGCACATCTGGAAAGCATTTGGGGCGGAGGCTCAGCGGTGCACAGCGGAAGGGCCGGGGAGTGGAAGGGGGAGGTGGGCCTGGCAGCCCCAGAGCCCCGGCAAGCCTACCTTCCCTGTGCTGGAGAGAGAGAGAGTGAGAGCCCTGGCACCACGGGTCGTCTTGCAGGATGCGTCAGGGGAATCACTCAGGAGGGCGTGGGGGGGGGGCGGGGGCTGTCAGAAGGGGAAGTGGTCAGGAGAGCAGCCCCATCCAGAGACAACCAGGGCAGCCTCTCGTCACATGTACTGGACGAACTCTTGTCCGCACTACATGGTTTCCGAGTGTTCCAGAGGGCACTTTTACCAAAGGGATGCGGCTGCTGTGAACAGACTGGGTCAGGAGGGCTCCCTTTCATGTGGGGCGCAAAGACTCGCACCCCTGGCTGCATGTGTGATCCTGTTTGCACCGCACTGGTTTTTAATGTCTGTAATCCAAGCGCTGCATTCTTCGCAGCCTATCTTAGCTTTTTCTCTTTATCCGACTGTTTATCCTAATTTTATAATCCGCTTGGCGTCTCAGCCAGAAAGGGAGATCAGGAGTACAATGGACAAAGAACTCCAGAGTAGCTGCCTTGGAAGGGGAGGCCCAAGCCAGCAGAGACTACCAGAGGCCCCCTCCGCCTCCATGCTCTCTGGGAGGCACCAGTGGAGTCACGCGGATCTTTGCCTTTCCTCTGCTCTGCAACTCTGGGCCAGGAGTCAGCCTCAGCCTCCAATCCCTCTCCACAGCAACATCCCAGCCACACACACTCTAGTAACCCTCTCTGGACTCTTTGCAGTGACCTCCATTATCAGTAGCAACTTCAGCCCCTGAGATCTCCCGCATGGGACAGCTGGCTAAGGCACCCGGATCCAGCACCCAGAGTGTCCTTGTCCCTTGGCTCGCCAGTTCCGCAGGCACACTGTGGCTATCCTGTGAGTGACTGCCGCAGGTGGGCCTTTGCTCTCTGTCCGCGCCCAACAGCAGCAGCAGCAGCAGCAGCAGCAGCCGCCCCTTGCTAGCAGAGAGCCAGCACTGGAAGGGTTAGTCTTTGGCCTTTTCACAGGCAAGAGGACCCTGGTGGGAAATTCCTTCCACGCACAGTCGTGCCAGAACTACAAGCAGGATGAGCCCCTGGAGGGAGGTCTCTGGCCTCTGCGGCCAAGAAAAAAAAGAGGAATGGGGAAGACAGAGTAGAGGTCCCTGAGGCTGGAGGTGAGCTGGGGCCCGGCACGTCCCTTCCCAAAGACAAGACAAGCAGGGAAGAAAGACAGCAGCAATAGCAGCACCCTCGGCTTGGGCCAAATGTGCCACCGGCACCCAGAGCAGCCCCTTGCTAGGAATGGGAAAGGCCCTTGGGATGCAGTTTGGGTTGCCAATCTCCAGGTGGTATACAAATACGACAGAAGGACCATGGTGTAACGGTTTCAGTATCAAAGCCACAGCACAGAGTGAATTGTCTTTATAAAGTGTGAAATAGACCTATACTGATCAATTTCAAAAAGTTACTTGTATTTGTATTTTATCTGAGATTTTCTCCTTGGAATACCATATATAGAATAAAATATAAATCCAATTGGACATGTTTTACAAGAACCATCAGTTTACATAGAATATTCAAGCAAGCTGAAATACAAAGAACGACAAAGCACATCAGAAGATAGCCGACCAGGATTCACAGCTGGCATGTGCCATCTTTGAGAAATCCTGACGGGCGATTCCCTCTCTGCCATATGCTGTGCCTCAGGAAAACATTTGGAATCTACGACCTCTGCGTCAACCAGTGGAAAACAACAATAGAATTGTATGCATCCTCTGTTTTTGATGGTGTCAGACCAGAGGAAGGCATCAGAAAGGAGGTCGCACCGGTTCTGCCTGTTTCAAGTCGTCGGTGCTGTCCTACAGCCCTGCGGGGCGGCCTCTTCTGACACGACTGGTCCTCCTTTGCCTCTTTACTTGTTTGAATATTCTATGTAAACTGATGGGTTTTGTAAAACATATCCAGTTGGGTTTATATTTTGTTCTAATATATAATCTCAGTGTTGTGTATCAAGATTGCGGTCACCATGTGCTTGCATAATGGCGACCGCCACGTGAACATTTGCACATGGCCTGAATCTACCTGAGCTTCGGCCAGGTAGAACAATAGCCGGTTGGATCCTAAACGACCACCAGTCATGAGGCTAGGTGTCAGATTCTCTGCCATTAATTGTTCGGCTGGGGTCTCTATCAGTTATTTACGGCTCGCCTTGAAGTTTATTGCATGTCCTGCTTAATGTGTCTTTTCCTTCCCCGGGAGGATGGCTTGCTGCATTCCACCGCGTCACATAAACAGTCTAGCTATCTCTTCCCGTCTCCTCCCTCTTCTTCTCTGGAGCCCAAAATGTTTTATCTTGCTTTTGTAACCTTGGAGAACTGTTGAACTGTTTCTAGCCAGGTGTCTGGTCTGCGAATTGCAAGTAGAGGTCACTAAGGGGCATGGGGGGAATTTTTAGTGCTTTTGCACCTTTTCTGTGAGGACCAATGGTTGGGGGTTTTCGCGCTTTTTTGTATTTGTTCTGATTGGCCCTTTGCCCGCTGTTACCTGACTGTGGGGGGTATATTAATCCTTCTTGCCCGCAATCATGTATCTCTAACAAACATTGAGTACCTGAACCATCATTAAGAATAAAAGACTTTTTGCTTCATCAAAAGGCCTGGCTTATTGATTCGACTCAGAAGCCTCACACTAGGTTTCCCCCCAGGAACCTATGAACTGTAACCACTATCTTAAGGTCCTATCAGGACATTTGGACAAGGTCCGGGGATTATCTCTGACCGGCATAAAAGAGGGCTCTGAACCCAGGGTTGCTATGTTCCATCTTGACCCGCAATTTTATTTATTTATACTTCATATTTATACCCCGCCCTCCCCGCAAGCAGGCTCAGCAATAAACTACAATGCTGTTTTCACTGTTACCAGCCTCCCAACTCCAGTACTTTTCACTCAGATAAAATACAAATAACTTTTTGAAATTGGTCAGTATAGGTTTATTTCACACTTGATATACATTATAAAGACAATTCACATGGTGCTATTGCTTTGATATTTAACCTCCAGGCGGTGCCTGAAGACCTACTGAGATTATAACTATCTCCAGATGACAGAGATGGCTCCTTTGAAGGTGAATTCTGTGGCACTGTACCAAGAAGAAGAAAGAAGAGGAGGAAGAGGAGATTGGATTTCTACCCCGCCCTTCATTACCCAAAGGAATCTCAGAGCGGCTTACAAACTCCTTTCCCTTCCCCACAACAGACACCCTGTGAGGTAGGTGAGGCTGAGAGAGCTCTTTCGAGGACTGCTCTTTCAAGAACAGCTCTGACAGAACTATGGCTTGCCCGAGGTCATCCAGCAGGTGCAAGTGGAGGAGTGGGGAATCAAACCCGGTTCTCCCAGATTAGAGTCCGCGCACTTGACCACTACACCAAACTGGCTTTCTCCTCCCCCAACTCAGCCCTCCTAAGGCCCCACCCCCCAAATCTCCAAGTTATTTTCCAGCCCTGGAGCTGGCAACCCCAGCTACAGTCAAACACACCCACCCAATGCTGGAAGTAGACCAAATGAAATGGGGGCCCGGCACACACAGCCCCAGCACAGAGAGCAGGCCATGTAGCTTGGCCAGCGGGATTAGCCGCCGCAAGACCTGATGGCCAGCGACTGGAGTGCATTTGGGGAGGAGGGAAAAGGTGCATTCATGGACGAGAAAGGAAGGCCCCTTGCTCCAGCAGCTGTTGCTAGGAGCGAGTAAGGAGTGCCAAAGTCCTCCTGTTCCAAGGGCGCGGAAGGGAATCCAGGCACGGGCCCTGCAGAGGGCCCAGCTTCCATCCGGATTGGCCCCAGGCCTACTGTCCCAGGCGTGGAAGGCCTCAGTGACCCAGCCCCGGGGCTCCTGGTGCATTAGGCTAGGCTCAGTTGGAAACTTTGCCACTCACACTATGACGCATTCCTCTAGCGAGGAGAATTAATGGACAGTCTTGTTGTGCTAAATGGAGCCTCCATGTCTGTTTCCTGCTGTTTGTGAGCTGCCAAGGGCATCTCGTTGGCTGTTGCCAGGAGAAACAGTATGGGCTCTTGCATACGTGTTACAATCCATGTCCTTCACAGGCACCAGGGAAAGCGGGCAGCACCTAATCAAAGGTCTGGGGGAAGGATGTCACATTGCTTAGCAACAACACAGGGTGGAGACCTGTGAGGAGAATGCCTTGCTGGCAGGGCGGGGCAGGGTGGCATGGTCTTCACCTTGCTCTCTGGCCGAGGCAGAGAACTTCCAAGCAGCCCTTTGGAACACTGGCAACTGAGCACTTTGCCGTGACTGCGCGTTTTCCATCCCCAGCCATGCCAGAGTTCAAGCAGGCTACTTAAACCACTCTTCAAATATGTGCCTGACTTTTTAAAAAGAATCGCATTCGGCATTCGCATATTTCAAGTGTTTAATGCACTGGGTATATGTGTCAGCTAAAAGCTGCCATTCCCGGGTGGGAGGTGGATTCCCACACGCCTTCACGTCATGGCCCCTCACCCCCACCTTTGGAATGTATCTCGCTTCTCACAGCCTGAGTGTTATCTACCGTGCCTCCCTAACCTTGGAGATGGGGAACTTTCTCAACAGCTTAGCTGCTTTGCATTTGCAGGTGTTTATTGTAACATTTCCCCACTTTTACCCTGAGAACAAAATGTCTGGCATACCTAAATGTATTTTTTATGCTCCAGGATTGGAGAGCCCCCCTGCATACCCAGTCTGAAAACACTACAACTGTAACCCCTCAACCCCTTCCTTTCATTACTGACTCAAGAATGTGTAGACGACTATTTGATCCACTGGAATAAAGAACCTTTTGGTTAAGGACTTTGTTGACAGTTTGAAATCTCTTAGACTCTCACAGAGAGTCAGTAATCCCCTTCTTTGGAGTGATCTCCCCGTTCCTGAAATGGCAGAAGATGGGGAAGAACCTCCTATGACCCAGGGCTTGGAAGTACCGATATCCACAGCCGAGGAACCGTTGGTGGTACCTACGTGCAGTTGGGTGGATATTAAACCCAGAGGCCCTTGTCAATCCTGGGCAATCTTCAGGTCCAAGACTACTGAGACATGGACTCCTTGGCAGGGGCCAAGTAAGAGTCTGGTTAAGGCGGCTGACCTCTGGGAGGGGTATCGGCCCCAAGAACGTGCGCCACCCCGGTACTCAGGTTGGCCTTGAGGGCCGGAGTTCGTGGATGTGTGGGTGCAGATGGACCGGCGTTTTGATCTTATCCAACAACACTTGGAATGCCAGATGACTACCCTCCTGGAGGGACTCCTGGGAGCAATTCAGCTGCTGTTCAAGGAAGTCCAGGGCGCAGGAGGGGCGGCTGGCGGTGGAGGAGCCAGTGCCGGGGCGGGAGCGGGGCAGCAGCATCCAGCCCAACCAGCCCCCACAGTTGTACCTCCTGTGCCCGGAATGGACAGGTGCCCTGTCCCACATGAGCTGCTGGGGGCGACGTTCGATGGGAACCCGGCCAAGCTACAGTTTTTCATGATCAAGGCTGGCAGGTTCCTACAAACATGGGGCCATCCATTCCCCACAGAAGGGGACTGAGTGGGCTACATCGGGCCCAAGCTCCAGGAGGAAGCAGCGGACTGGTATGTAAGCCTCCACAATCCCCCCAGCCCAGAACTGGAACGCACTGACGACTTTATGTGGGCCCTGCGCAGACAATACGAAGACCTAATGAGCAAGAAGGCGGCTTGTAACCAGATCCGGTGGCTGACCCAAGGGAAGGATTCGGTGAGGGAGTATACAGAGGCATTCAAATGCCATTCCGCCAGGATCCGGGGTTGGCTTGAAGAACTCTTTGTGGAACAATACCGTCAAGGGTTAAATGTGGACTTATACGAGACTATTTTGCGGAATGTTAACCCCATGACGTTGGAGGCCTGGATACGAGCTGCGGAGGAGGCCGAAGCCCGATTTACCCTCATCAAGATGCGGGCTCTGGGGGGGACCTGACCGTCTACTGCCTTGATACCCCCCAGACCCAAGACGAAACCGCCTCTGAAAGAGTTACGAGACTTTCGCATGAAGAAGGGGTTGTGTATGCACTGTGGGGAGACTGGGCACTTCACTTCCATGTGCCTGGCCATCTCCCCCCAAGGGGCCCAATTCCCACTGGGGTCAACTCTGAAGCAACCGAAGGGGCCCCAAGCCATGAAATCACAGGCCCTGCAGCTGGATACTTCGGGAGAAGATGACAAGATAGCAGTGGTGGAACATTTTCAGCTGGCGGGAAATGCCAGGGACCTGCTCTAGACGGTGCGATGCAGCAAGTCCCCACTCCACCAGAGCCAAAAGCGGTGAGCTCCCCTGCCCCCCCTCTCTACGTAGTAGTGACTCTAATCAACCTGAGCTCGGACACCCAAATGTGGGTGCAAGCTTTAAGAGACTCCAGGTGTGCTCGGGACTTAATAAGCCCAATAGTAGTAGATGGGCTTGGGGTGGGGGTGAACTCCCTAGACGAACCTTTAACCTTCACCCAGATGGACGGGTTGGAAATGAAAGAACCTTGCCTGTTTGAAACACAACCGTTGTGGGTAGGCATAGGGGAGCATTGGGAACAAAGAGCCTTTGTCATAACCCCCCACGCTCAATTTCCTATGGTGCTGGGGAGTCCCTGGCTAAGCAACCACAACCCTTACATCAAGTGGAGTGAGGGGGGGATACGTTGGGTGGCCCTGGATTGTGTGAAACATACATGGCAGAGCGACTGCCCCCCCCCATGACCTCAACCTTTGCGTGCCTCGCAAAACAGGAGCTTTTATCCATACCTACTGCATACCGGAATTTAGTGGAGGTGTTCGGCAAGGTTGAAACAGATGAACTACCCCCCCCCCCCCCCATCGTATCACCAACTGCGCTATTGAACGGTTACCCGGATGTAAACTCCCAAAGGGAAAACTATATTCCATGAGCCCGAGCGAAAAGGGAGAACTCCGTAAATTCATTGATAAAAACCTCCAACGAGGTTTTATCAGACCGGCTAAGTCCCCATTTGCAGCCCCCATATTGTTTCAAAAAAAAGAAAGACGGGGGTTTAAGACTGTGCACTGACTATAGGGGGTTAAACGTGGTGTCCACCTCAAATGCTTACCCCCTTCCCTTAATCAAAAATTTGCTAATGGAGGCATCCAAAGGGAATTTTTTTTCAAAATTGGACCTCCATGATGCATACTTTCGGGTGCGCATAAAAGAGGGGGATGAATATAAGACAGTGTTTAATATCCCCCTGGGGCAATTCGAATATCTCGTTATGTCGTTCGGACTTCAGGGCGCTCCAGGCATCTTTATGAACCTGATAAATGAGGTTCTACACAAACAAAGCAGGTCTTATGCTATTTAGACAACATTCTATTGTACTCCCAGGATGAGACTTCCCATGTTCAACTAGTCGGTGAAGTGCTGGCTACTTTAAAAGACAATAAGTTATTTGCTAAGCTGTCCAAGTGCAAATTCCACAAAACTGAAATAGACTTTTTGGGGTACCGTATATCCCCACGGGGCTTGGAAATGGATCCCTCAAAAGTGACTGCGGTAGCCGGGTAGGAGGTACCCAGGACTTGGAGGCAACTTTTACAGATCATTCATCAACATTTTTGCTACATATAGCCTCCCCTTAACTAACCTCCTTAAAATGAAGGGGAAGGAACCCGAGTCCACGATACCAGGAGCCCGGCTCAGCTGGACCCCGGACTGCCAAGTAGTGTTCAATACCCTGAAAACACTGTTCACATCCGAACCCATCCTAGCACACCCCAGTGAAAACAAACCTTTTGTAGTACAGGTAGATGCCTCTAATGCGGCGATGTTACGTCAGCAGTCCTCACAACCCGCTTGTAAAGGAGACCAATGCCATTCCTTTGGTGGCGGAAGCAGCGTGCTGTTGAGCGGCCAAGGAGGGAGATGTGTCCGGCCGAGCGCACGCCTCCTCCTCAAAGCTCCCTGCTGTCTTCAGGAGTGGCATGAGGGGAGGGGAGGCTTACCAAGGTCCACCAGGACCCCCCCAAAACCGATTCCAGCTTTTTAGGAAAGAATTCCTCACACAGTATCCAGTGTGGGCCTACAAGCCTTGGCTCTGTTTTGTGGAGCTGTCTTCTGGAAGGGGACTCTCACTTCCCCGAGATCCTGCCAGTTGTGCCAGGGCCAAATCATGCATTTAGCAACATCAGCTAGGTTTTAATTATATTTTGTTTTTCTTACCATTGTTACCTGCCTTGGGCCTCGTTCTACAGGTGGGTGGGCTGGAAATGGTTTAAAACTCAGAGAATGCCTCCAAGGGGGAGGGGGGAATATCCACAGCCTTAACCAACCCCTGTTCCATGTTGGTATCCTTTTGACCCTGCTACCATGATGGATGCCCATGCTAGCCTGATCTCATCAGATCCTGGAAGCTAAGCAGGGTCGGCCCTGGCTAGCACTTGGATGGGAGACAACCGAGGAAGTCCGAGGCGCAGTGCAGAGCCGGGCAATAGCAAACCACCTCTGGATGTCTCTTGCCCTGACCGGGAACAGGCCCAGCCTAGCCCAGTCTGGTCAGATCTCAGAAGCCAAGCAGGCTGGCCCGGTTTAGCACTTGGATGAGATACTACCCAGGAAGTCCAGGGCTGCTGTGCCAAGGCGGGCAATGGCAAACCACCTCCATCCCATCCAGTGTTCTCTCTAAGCTGAGTTAGTGTGAGCTAGCTCACAGTTTTTAAGCCTCCAGCTCACACATTTTTGACTGAGCTCAGGAAGGATGGCTCCAGAGCAAACTAATTTATGCAGTAGCCAAACTGCTCGCTCACAACTTTAATGCCAGTAGCTCACAAAGTAGAATTTTTGCTCACAAGACTCCACAGCTTAGAGGAAGCATTGGTCTCATCTCTTGTTTTGGAGGTCTCCATAGGTCGGCTGTGACTGATGGTGCTTTCCACCACCATGACGGATGTCAATATGATCTTGAGGGCTTTGAAAGCCCCCCCCCGCAACCTGGACCCCTGCCCATTGTGGTTACTGAAATCTTGCCCAGAGGAGGTTAATAAGCCCCTAATGGCCATTCTAAATCAGTTGCTGACTGGGGCATTGTTCCTTGACCACTCAAAGAGGCAGCTATTTGTCCATAACACATGGTTAGAAAAGAAAAAGGTGGCCAACAAGTGTCTGGTCTCTAATCTATCCAGTTCCTTTCTGGGAAAGGTAATGAAGGGAGTGGCGAATGAGGAACCTGAGGCCTTCTTGGATGAGCAGGTCTTCTTGCTCCAGACCCGCCAACCAGGACTCAGCCCAGGCTATGGGACAGGGTTACTAGCTTTAGTGCAGTGCCTCTTTGCTGCTGTTGGCTTTATCAGCAGCCTATTGAATCAGAACCTCCCCCCCCCCCCCCGGAGGTCCATCAAAGTCAGTCTTGTCCAGTGCTCCCTCTAAGCTGTGGAGTCTTGTGAGCAAAAATTCTACTTTCTAAGCTGCTGGCATTACAGTTGTGAGCAAGCGATTTGGCTCCTGTGTAAATTAGTTTGCTCTGGAGCCATCCTTCCTGAGCTAAGACAGACAGGTGTGAGCCGGAGGCTAAAGAACTGTGAGCTAGCTCACACTAACTCATCTTCGGGGGAACACTGGTCTTGTCTACTCAAATGGGCAGGGGCTCTCCAGGGTCTCAGGTGGAGGTCTTTCACATCACCTCTTCCCTGATCTTTTAAACTAGAGAGGATGCCAGGGATTGAAATGGGGACCCTCTGTATGCCAAGGAGATGTTCTGCCACTGAGCCACAGCCCCTCACAGCCTCCGATAAGGTGGGCCATGTGGTGTCTGGCGGTTAAAGCAGGTATAATGGGATGTACCGCAAACTGGTTTAACATCTTTCCTTATGGATCAGGCTGAGGGCCAAAGTGGAAGTGAGGGTTGCTCCTGTGGACACTGCCCAATGAGGCCATTTTAAAATGCTGTGAGAGCCCAATTGTCAGCTAAGCCTCTGTCTTAGCTGCCATGAGAGGGTGTGGGGGGGAGGAACCTGCTCCTGGAATGGAATCTTAACTTTCATTTCTTCAGTGTTCTCCTTATCATAGTAACAGCCGCCTCTGACCTTGGTACCTTGCTGTAACTTTCCTCTGGGAATGTAGACCCATTAGATTCGGCAGGCTTCTGCTTGATCCTTGATTGGCTCTAGGCCATCAGGGGACACCCCCCCCCCCCCCGGAATTGTGTATAATTACCTGCAACGCGCACTTTTCATCAGTTCTAACACGGCATGTATGCACAGAAGACCTGCCTTTACTGTACTCAATAAACTTTACTCTTTTGAATGAAAGTTGTTGGGACCGATTGCTGGAGTCTTGTCACCAGTCCTGATCAGGCCTGCTGTGCGGTGGAATTAGGCTCTCCCCCCCACCCCCGCTTCAAATGCCAAAACAGCTGTGGCATGTGTTTGTGCAGCCACTTCAGGCCCGCAGGGCATTTTTAGATAGCCTCACTGGGCTTTATTAATATTGTCACAGCGTCCCTGGGTAAGATATCATCACATCCAGTTGGGCAACTAGAGACCAGTCGTCATCCACGTGGGGCTTGTTCTTCCGGTCCCACAAGGCTCAGTTCTCTTCCCCCGTGTTGCTTAAGATTAATGCAAAACCTTGGGAGAGATCCTTTGTTGCTCTGGGTGTCAGCAAAATGCTGATGACGCTCCCCTCTGGATCCTTCTGCCTCAACCACCACATGCCAGGGCTCAGTTGCTGCGGTTGGATGGCTGACGGCAAACATGTTGGAACTGAACCCAGATGAGGCAGAGGTGAATGACAGGGGACCTACTTCAGACGAACCTCTGACAAAACCATCCTAAGCAGGTCTATGCAAAATCCGAGCAGGTCACTGCAGTGGAGCTTACTCCCGGGACACAGTCTGCCTCCAGGGGCACCTTTAAGACCAGCAGGGTCTAATTCTGGGTATAAGCTTTCATGTGCACACACAAAGTGCACATGAAAGCTGCTACCCAGAATTAAACTTTTGTTGGCCTTGAAGGTGCCACAGGACTCTGACTCTGTTCTGTTGCTTCAGACCAACACGGCTGCCCACCAGAATCTATCACAGAACAACAATATTCTTATGCCAGGCAGAGTGCCAGGGGAGCGAACTCCATAAGTGAGGCGCTGCGAAGAAAAGCCACTCCTGACCAGCCCCCTCCGCTGCGAAGGTGGGGCAGAAGAAATGGAGCAGCGTCTCAGATGGAGGGGCAAACACATGCTGGAGCGGGTGGGCCTCCAGACGTCCTGGGCCCTGCCTCTTTAGGGTCTTTAAGCAGCTGGAATTGGCCTTGGAAACCCGAAGGCAACCAAGAAAGGTCTTTAAATGCTGGGATTAATATGCTGGCTATGCGTTTCACAGCATTTGTGAGCAACTGAAGTCTGTGAACTGTATTCAAGGGTGGCCCCATGTAGAATGCACTACAGTGGAGGTGACCAGGGCTGGATCCTGCTCTGCTCAGGGAAAGGTCCCAGAGGGTGGCCCCGCTGAAGCTTCTCTATGTTACTGAGACTTTCAGAGATTACTAGTGCCCTTGATAAAGCCTTTGGATTCCTGGCTGTGCCAGATACTGGGCAGCTGACACTTTTCTGGGGGTCACGGAAGAGCTCTCTGCAGTCGGGTCGCCCTCGAGCCAGGCAAGCCCGGAGGAGAGCCCCCCCCCCCGCAGTCCCCCCAGGAGCCCAAAGCGCTTTCCCTCCAGGTGTCCACTCTAGGTAGGTGATTTCCTCGCCGCCCCCCGCGCCCCCCGCCCGGACCTGCAGGGGAGCCGAGCGGGAACAGGATGCGGAGGGGTCGGATCTCTGGTGTGGGCGGGCAGGGACGTCAGGGGTGCGGCGGCCCTGCTCTGGGTTGAAGCGTCCGCAGGCTGCAGGCAGGGCTCCTGGGCTTGGGGGGGGGGGGGGGGGAGTGCCATCCCGAACGCAGCAGCCCCGAGGAGCCTGCCTGCCGCAGGGCCCAGCTCCGCCGGTCAGCCCCCGGGGAAAAGGCCTCGCCGCGGCCTGCAGGTGCCAACGCCGCCGGCCGGGGCAAATCCCTGGGGGAGAGCCACGCCAGGCCCTGCCTGGATGTTGGCAGCCCCCTTCGGCGGGGAAGGCGCCGCCCTCGCCCCTCCCGAGCCGGGCGCGGAGGGCCATAAAAGGGGCCAAGGGCCACCGGCGCGGGGAAAAAACCTGCTGCGCGCTGCCTCCCTTCGCCCCAGGCGCGCTGCCTCCGCTGGCCGTCGAGGGGAGGGCGGGCGGGGCGGCGGAGAGCCAGGGGGGCAGCGCCTGCTGCCGGCCGCGAAGGGAAGAGGCGAGGAGCTCTTGCCCCCGCCCCGCCCCGCCCCGCCTCCCGCGAGGAGGAGGAGGAGGAGAAGGAGGAGGAGGACCGCTATAGCGTCTGGCCCGCAAGCGAGACCGGCAAGCAGAGGGGGGCGGGCCGGGGCCCTGGGGGCGCCTGCGGAGCAAGGCAGCGTGACTCGCCACGTGACTCGGGCGGACGGGGTGGGATGGGGGTGGCTGCGCGGTTCCTGCTGCGGCCAAGGCGGAGCGGCGCGAGAGGGTCGCCGGTTTCCTCGGGGAGGCCGAGCGTCCGCGGGGCTCGCCGGGACTGCAGGGTCATTGCGCGACGGGTCCAGAGAACCCCCAAGAGCAAAGCGGGTCGCCCCGCCGCCCAGCTGATGCGCGCCCCGTCTCAGCCGCTCTGTCCCACGCCGGGCCGCGCCCCGCGCGCCCCCTAGAGGGGAGGATGCCCTCCCCCCCCCGTCCCTCCCTGTGTGGCGGCCCCGCGGGAGGGGCGAGAGAGGCCTGCCTGGGCTGGCGGCGGGGCCAGCTGGCACCCGGGACAAGGGAGCTGCCCCTCTGCCGGCCCGCGTCCCGGGCTTCCTAGAGAGGGTGGGGGGCAGGCGAGTCCTGGGGCACCTCTCGGGGTTGTCAGCAGGCCCAAAGAGGAGGTGGGATGATCCTCCCAGGGGCTCCGGGAGACACGCAAGGCTGCCAGGACCCTTCCTACCGCGCTGGCTACCACTTGGTCCCCAGCAGCCCTCAGCACTTACCTGAATGCGAGGGAGGAGAGGCGGAGGGCCAGGTTGGAGCCGGCGGACCCAGGGGCAGGCTTGGAAGACCTGTGGCTGTGGGCGGTCAGTCCCCGAATGGCCCAGCTGCGCTCCTTTCCTCGGGGAGTTATCTCCCAGACCTGCTGGTCTGGTTCTGGGTGCCCTGCCGTCTTTGAGGTTTGGCAGGGAAGAGAGCTGATAGGCCACAGTGGTGGTGCCAGATCAAGCCCACATGATGTGACTTGTCAAAATATCTGGTGGGAAGGAGCGGCCTGGAGAAGGGCCTCTGCCCAGAAGGGCACGCAATTACTTCCCCCACAGGGTTGCCAGGAGGAAAAGGTCCCCTCCCCACCCTTCAAGAGAGGATTAAATGTGTGGCGAGGGGGGCAGCTGAAGTGTCTCCTGGCACGGAGGGGAGAGGAGCAGCTGCAGCCCTGTTCCAGGGGGTGCCTCTCAGGTGAGTCTGGCAGGAGTGGCACTCACGTGGTGGTTGGAGCAAGGCAACTCACAAGAGATCGCCGCTCATTTTCAGGCTAATTGTGACAAAGCCTGCAGGACCTGTGTTGTGGGCTGAAAGGAATGCCCCTGAGGAGACTGAACCGTGCAGCGCCTTGGGTGTCCCATGTCTGCCCCCCCAATTCACTTTGGAGTCTGCTCACTTTCAAAGCACTTTGGATTTTATCCCCAAGAAGGGGCCTCCAGGCCTCCAAGGTGCTATTTGAGAGATTGCAGTTCTGCAGCACTCTCTTGGACAGAGAGTGTTGCCTGAGGATTTCTGTCAGGCATTCTTGAAAGCCCCCCATTCGAGGAGGGAGGAAGCAGCCATCAGGGCCGGGCGGCTACAGGAGAGGCCCAGACAGAATGTGAGGGGACCTCTGGCGGCAGCCTGCAGCTCCCACCTCAAGCCACGTCAGCATGACCCTCTGCGTGCCCAGGCCTTGCCTTTCTTACTTTCCCCCTTACCTTGCCTTCATTTATGCCCCACCCCCAGTCCCTCCCCACTGGGGACCCAGAATGGCTGGCTGGCTTCCTCTGTGGTATCTTCACACCCACCCTGTGAGGGGCTGGATTCTCTGGACTTGGCACTGCCAGGGAACCACGAAAAAGTAGCAGAGGGCTTAAAGGCTGGGCATGGCAACAGACCTGCAAAGGCAGATGGAGTCAGCAGTCAGTCCTAAAACTAATAAGCAACTTTTATTACAGGAAATACCCGCTGGAGAGTGCAGGTGAGAGACAGATATAGATTACCTTCTCTACACCAATTTGGTGTGGTGGTTGAGCACTCGGACTCTGATCTGGGAGAACTGGGTTTGTTTCCCCACTCCTCCACTCGCACCTGCTGGTGTGACCTTGGGCAAGCCCTAGCTCTGGCACAGCTGTTCTTGAAAAAGAGCCGTTTCTGTCAGAGCTCTCTGAGCCCCACCTACCTCACAGGGTGTCTGTTGTGGGGAGAGGAAGGGAAAGGAGATTCCTTTGGGTAGCGAAGGGTGGGGTGTAAATCCAATCTCTTCTTCTTCTTCCTCTCTAACTGACTATATGGCATTGGATGTTGGGCGCGTGTCCCAGCCTCCATGCTGCAAGATGGAGAGATCATGCGCCTTCCTTTTGTGTGTGTGTGAGAGAGAGAAGTGTGAGAAAGAGCGGAAGCGAATTGCCCTTAAGAGTGGCACTCGAATTCAGAGGAAAGGATGCTCTACATGTCCTGACCTCTCTCTGTCTAAACTCTTTGGTGCCTTCTCTCAAGTCCAAGGCAGGAGATAGCACCACAGTCCTCCAGTTCCAACATGGGGCAGGTTCGGCTGAGCGTGTGTGACTGGCCTGAGGGCTGATGGCTGAGTGGGAATTTGAACCTGGGTCTCCCAAATCCTAGCCCAGTGCTCTAACCACTATGCTCACCGGCCATCTTACAGGCAGCCTCCTGATCTCCGGCCACAAGCAACCACCTGCCAGAGGAGTGGGCCCCGCAACAAGTCAGTTTTTGTGAGTTGAGCGGCGTCTGCAAGCCGGCTTGGTGTAGTGGTTAAGTGCGCGGACTCTAATCTGGGAGAACCGGGTTTGATTCCCCACTCCTCCACTTGCACCTGCTGGATGACCTTGGGCAAGCCATAGCTCTGTACCAGCTGTTCTCTCAAGGACAGTCGTCTCAGAGCTCTCTCAGCCCCACCTACCGCACAGGGTGTCTGTTGTGGGGAGAGGAAGGGAAAGGAGTTTGTAAGCCACTCTGAGACTACAAGTGAAGGGCGGGGTATAAATCCAATCTCTTCTTCTTCTTTCTGCTCTGCCCTCCTGCTGACAACGGGACAGGGAGAAGTGGAAGTGGGTGATTCAGGGGCAGGGGCTCTTTCACACCAGCCATCATCCTGTTTCACATAGCGGTCAGTGGGATAGAGGTCAAGGCCTCCCCTGATGTGCTGTTGCCCCTTACCACTAGAATTCAGGGGTTGACTGCTTCTGACTGTGGAGGTTCCATTTACTCACCATGGCTAGTAGCCATTGGTGGACTTCTTTGTGAACCTGCCTAAATAACTTTTAAAACCATGCATGCTTGTGGCCATCCCTACCCCCACTGGCATAAAATCCTTGAAGTTACTATTCGGGTAAAGTACTACTTCCATCTGTCTGTCTGGAATCCACCATCCTTCAGTTTCATTGGCTTCACCTGCTCTAGTATGATAAGAAGATTCTCCCTGCTCATTTTTGCCATTCATGCGTCCTATGATAAACATCTTGCACATTCCCCCTTAGTCATCTTGTTACTGAAAACTCCCAGACTCTTCAGCCTTTCCTCACAGGACATAGATCAAGATGGGCAGCCGTGCTGGTCTGTCTGCAGCAGCAGCAGAAAAGAGCCGGAGTCCAGCAGCACCTTAAAGACTGACACAATCTGTGGCCGGGGAGGAGCTTTCGGGAGTCACACCACTCACTGCTTCAGAGACAGCTAGAATGTGATTCCATCCGTCCTATATATTGGAAAGTGGAGTGATTTCAGATGCCAGATGACAATAGCAGGTGAATGACAATAGCAGATGTGATTGGATTTGGTGTGATATGCAGAGGGGTCATAAGTGTGGAGAAATCAGCATTGGGAATGACACAGGAAACCTCGGTCTCAGTTCTAGGTCTCGGTCTCGGGGGATGCAGTGTTTTGAGCTTCATTATCAATTGCAATTCAGCAGTCTCTTTTTCTAATTTCCCTTTGAAATCCCTTTGTAAGAGAACTGCCACTCTTAGGTCCGCAACTGAATGTCCTGGAAAGTTACAATGTTCTCCCGCTGGTTTTTGAATGTTGTGGTTTCTGATGTCAGACTTATGCCCATTAATTCTTTGTCGAAGGGCCTGGCCTGTTGGTCGAGTGCAGAGGGTGGAGGGGCATTGTTGACACGTGATGACATAAATCACATCGGAGGATGAGCAGGAGTTGGAACCTGAGATGGTCTGGTGGATGTTGCCGGGTCCACTGATGGTGTTGCTAGGATCTGTAGGAGACTGAAGCTGGCACCTTGGTACCAGAGTCCATGTAACTGTTAAGTAGTTTATCATTGCAGGTGAGAAGTTGTCTTAAGTTAGCAGGCTGTCTGTAAGCAAGAAAAGGTCGCGCCCCCCCCCCCCTCAGTGACCATGTAAGGGAAGTGCCACTATCCAACATGGGTTATAGGTCATTAATAACTACTTACTAAATAATGGCTACTAGGTTTTATATGGAAAATTTGGGTTTCAGTATGTAATTTAACTGTAATATGTTGGTATATGCTGATTTTACTGTATATTTAATTGTTGGAAGTTGCCCTGAGCCCTGCTTGGCAGGGAAAGGAGCGGGATATAAATTGAATAAAATAAATAAAGCATTGAACTAGCTTGAGTTGTGAGCTGTAGGCTACCACCAATGGCTTATAGTAAGTTGTCCCTGGGTATCACTCTGCCCAGAAACCACAACATTCAGAAACCAGTGGGGAAACATTTTAACCTTCCAGGACATTCAGTTACTGACCTAAGAGTAGCAGTTGTCTTACAGAGGAATTTCAAAGGGAAATTAGAAAGAGAGACTGCTGAATCGCAACTGATAATGAAGCTCAAGACAATGCATTCACTTGGACTTAATCGAGACCTAGGTTTCCTGTCTCATTACCAATGTTGATTTCTCCACGCCTACTACCCCTCTGCATATCACACCTAATCCAATCACGCCTGCTATTGTAATTTGCCTGCTGATGTCATTCTAACAGGAATCAGGAGGAGTCACAGGCCAAAACCAAGAATAACTCCCCAGAGACAAAAAAATACCAGTCATCAATGCATGAAACTACAGTCAAATAGAAATAAAGGCTCATAACAATCACATGTAAGTGAACATGAATATTCTAAAATATTACAAAGGTTCCACAAGAAGTTACAAATATATTTAACACAAATATATATTGTGTATCCCTGCAGTGGCATTTCTGACACCTTCCCTGCATCTCCTTTAAAATTCATGTTCATTAGATAGTATTCTATTCAGCTACATTGTCAGCTTTATACTTTATAAAGTTTGTAGTTATATTGTGTTACTTATAATTTCTTGTGG
Source organism: Lepidodactylus listeri (assembly GCA_029233225.1). Lineage (NCBI taxonomy): Eukaryota > Metazoa > Chordata > Lepidosauria > Squamata > Gekkonidae > Lepidodactylus > Lepidodactylus listeri. The sequence continues at coordinate 1,853,179 of JARCFY010000021.1, read as the reverse complement.
AATCTTTGTAATATTTTAAAATACCAGTCACCAATTCATGAAATTACAGTCTAATTGAAATTAAGGGTCATAACAATCACATGTGAAGCTCATTTACATGTGATTGTTATGATCCTATGTTTCAATTAGACTGTAGTTTCATGCATTGATGACTGTGGCATTTTTTTTGTCTCTGGGGAGTTTTTCTTGTTCTTGGCCTGCTAATGTCATTCGGCATCTGAAATCACTCCACTTTCCAATATATAGGGCTGATGGACTCGCATTCTAGCTGTATCTGAAGAAGTGAGCAGTGACGCATGAAATCTCATACCCTCACAGGATGGGTGCTCCAACTCCATCATAATCTTGGTTTTCCTCTAATGCACTTTTCCAAGCTCTGTAATATTTCTATTTCCATGACCTGGAGAGCCCAGTCTGATTTTGTTAAGTCTCAGAAGCTAAGCAGGGTTGGCCCTTGCAGGAATTTGTATGGGAGACCTCCGAGGAATACCCGGGTTGTGACACAGAGGCAGACGATGGCAAGCCACCTCTGAGCATGGTCTCTTAACTTCAGAACCCCACAAGGTTGCCATGTCAGCTGTGACTTGATGGCAAAAAATTATATAGCCTCATTGGTGTAGTGGTTAAGACTCTAATCTGGAGGACCAGCCTTGATTCCCCACTCCTCCACATGAAGGTGACTGCTGTGGGGAGAGGAAGGCCATTGTAAGCCGCTTTGAGTCTCCTTAAGGTAAAGTTGGGTATAAAAACCAACTCTTCTTCTTCTTCCTCTTGTATTCTGCCTTTCTTCTGCCAGGCAGGACCCAGGGCAGCTCACAATAAGAACATCACACTGAATAAACCATACTATATTATAGACAGCACCAGAAATCTCTTGTGCCCATGGATTGAGTGGGGCACAGTCCTGTCCCCCAGACAAAAGATCCTTCCAGGGCTCAAATACAGAGGAGACCAAGGCTGAAGGAGCCGGTCTCTCTCAGCCTGGCTGGAGCTCCCTCTCTGCCCCCCATCCCCACAGTGGAACTGCAGACGGTTTTCCCAAGTGAAGGGCATTACAGCCTTGGCCATCTTCTTTTCCTTTCCTTTCCTTTCCTAGTAGTCTCCAGCATGGAGTTTGCCTTTTCCGCCTCTACCACACCCTGAGCTGGCGTTTTATTCGAGCTTTCCACTGCAGCCCCAAGATCTCTCTCCCTGCCAGTCACTACCAGCAAAGACCACAGCAGCATAGATTTAAAAACTGGGCATTTTTGTTCCTGGGAGTGCCTCTCCTTGCCTTTATCTAAGTCAAGCTTCATTTATCATGTTTGAAAAGTATTGGAGTCGGGAGGCCGGTAACAGTGAAAACAGCATTGTAGTTTATTGCGGGTCAAGATGGAACATGAGAAACCCTGGGCTCAGAACCCTCTTTTAAGCCGTTTGGAGATAATCCTCCGACCTCGCCCAAATGTCCTGATAGGACCTTAAGATCTGGTTACATTTCATAGGTCCCCGGAGGGAAACCTAGGCTCATGACTGGTGGTCGTTTAGGATCCGACCAGCTATTGTTCTACCTGGCCGAAGCTCAGGTAGATTCGGACCATGTGCGAAGTCCATGTGGCGGTCGCCATTCTGCGAGTACATGGCAACCACGATACTGATACATAACAATGTTGTGGCCAGACAGATTCAGGTGGGTGGCCCCGTGTCGGTCTGAAGCAAGCGAATGAGCCCAGTCAGGCCCCTTTAAGACCAACGAAGTTTAATTCTGGCTGTGCACACCAAAGCTTGTCCCCAGAATGAAGCTTTGATGGTTTTAAAGGGGCCTGACTGGACGCAGACTTGGTCATGTTGTTGCCAGATAGCCCAACACCTCTTCACGGTGTGCCTTGGTTTTCAACATCCTGGGTAATTTAGTGCCACCTGCAATACTGCTCAGCCCAATTCCAGATCATTCATGAACGGATTCCACAGCGGATCCTTGTGGGGCTCCACTCGCCGGCAGCTGGGAATCTTACCCCATGGTAGGACCCTTGGGGCCCATGACTGTTCTGGGGAAACTCTGGGCCTCCCCCGAGGGGGCTGGGTTTCACTGTCCTGGTCAAACGGTGACATTTGCAGGGCCCTCCTAAATCCCCAGCCTCTGGAGGGCTGTGGATGCCGGGGGGGGGGGGTGCCGGGAGGCAACTGCAGACCGGGGCGGCGTGGGAAAGGCTCTTCCTTGTGCTTTTGGCTCCTCAAGCAGGTTGCTGAGTGACATTTGGATCTGGTTCCCAGCAGAAGGGGAATGCCTCCATTGTTTCCTCCTCCTGCTTCTGCTGCTGCTTCCTCTTTCTTCTCAGAATACAAGCGTGGGAACGGGACACCTCCAGCAATCAAATCTGTGGGTCTGCCCGGCCCAAATGGCTGGGCTGCACTTGGCAGATGAGGCGGGGCGGGGTGGGTGGGAGAGATAGATACTTCCAGGAGGAGGCCACTGCCCGCCTTCTGCTGGGGACCGGCTCTCGACTGGGGTCTGGGGGGAGGAAGACCTGGCAGAGGGGCAGTTCCCTTGAAGGCCCCAGAGGTCTGGCCAGCCCCCTTCACCTCCCTGGGGCGAGAGCGCCCCTGCCTGCCTGCCTTCCGCCGGGAGCCGCTCTCTTCGCAGGGCACCAGGACGACAACCCACAGCCCCGGGTCAAGGCCAGAGTTCCCTCTAAGCTGAACAGTGTGAACCAGCTCCCAGTTCTTTAGCCCCCGGCTCACACACTGTTGTCTCCGCTCAGGAGGGATGGCTCCAGAGCCGACTAATCTCTGCGGCAGCCAAATTTCTCGCTCACAGCTTCAGTTGCAGGAGCTCACAAGAAGACCCCACAGCTGAGAGGGAGCATTGCTCAGAACCCGCCCGAACGCGCAGACGTGCAAGAGCAGCAGCATTCGCGGCCGGGCAGGGGCGGCCGAGGAACCCGGAGGGGGGGGGGGCGCCTGCGGAGATGGCCAAAGAGAACCTCCTTGTCCACAGGCAGGCTACCCGCAAGGGCCGCCCTGCTTTGGCCTTCCCGGAGGCGGCTCGGGTCGAGCCACCAATGCTCGCTCGGTGACTGCCCGCCGAAGCCGCGTCCGAGCTCAGTCGAGGCACCCACCACCGGTAGCTTCGTGCGGCGGCGAGGCTGTCTCTGAGCACGCGCAGAGTTCCCGATTGTTCCACCCACGCAGCCCTCTTGCCCCGCCCACTCTCGACTGGAGTGGGCCCGCTGCCGGGCGGTGGGGATGGATGCGTTGGAAGACCCCCTCCGCGCTCGTGATTGGCTGCCGCGGCTTCTGACGGCTGCACTCCGCCTCTGGCGCGCGGGGAGGTGCGGGAGCGGAAAAGGCGGGGCGGGGCAAGAGCCCCCGAGGGAGTCCGCGGGTTGCTTCCCTCTGCGCGTGCGCGGCCGCCGCTCTGACTTGCTCAACAGCCCCGCGAGGGAGGCCAGGCGGGATTCGGGGAGGCGTCTTTGGCGTCGGTCTCTTTGCCCTGGGAATGAGGAAAGCCGCTCCGGGCCAGAGCCAAGTGTCTCCCGCGGCGGGGGTGGGACCTGGAGGTTTTGGGTGGAGGGCCCCGAGCGGGTGCACGTGGGCGGGGCTCAGAGTAGGCCCTCCCCCTTTCACACGTACGCGGAGGAGGTCAAGCGGCTGCAGGACCTTATTTACGTGCCGACTCTGCTGTCTTTGCGGCAACCAGTGTTCCCTCTAAGCTGAGTTAGAGTGAGCTAGCTCAGTTTTTTTTAGCGTCCGGCTCACACATTTTTGCGTTCGCTCGGGAAGGTGGGCTCCAGTCCAGAGGAAACTAACTGATGCAGTAGTCAGATCACTCGCTCACCACCCTTCACTGCCAGAAGCCCACAGAGTAGAGTTTTTGCTCACAAGAGTCCCCAGCTGAGAGGGAGCATTGGTGGCATTGGCTGCCCTGTTCCTGTCTTCAAGGGTGGGGGCGAAGGTAGCAGGTTCTCCCCAGGGCTGAGGGTCCTCCCTGGAGCATGATGCGAACGGAGGGAAGACGCTCCAGCTGCCCCTGCCCTCCCTGCTGGCACAATGAGAAATCCAGCTATCCCACAGCATAAAGAGGAAGGGGATTATTGGGGGGGGGGGTGTCACGAGAGGTGCTGGGGCAGCAGCCAGCTAGTGTTATCCGGGACGCGTACACGTTTCCCAGTCCCAAAGCTGGGGGTTGAAATCAGGTGTTGCACTGAGCCAGGGCTCCAGAGAGAGAGCCCCTCCTGCCGTCCTGCCCTGAGGAAGGCACCCAAGGAGCCGCCTCCCGAAGTCTCTCCTTTGTGTGGGAGGTGTTTTTTGGAACAGGGCCCCAGCTTCTCAGTCCGCTGCATCTTGTTTTTGCCTTTTTAAAAGTTTCTTGCTGTGAGGAGGCCGCTTTGACTGAGGAGAGGTGCAAGATCTGAAGACCGGTTTCCTTGTCCCTTGAGTGAATATGGTCAGCTTGCTGTTGCACTTTTCATCCCTCTTTGTACAGGTGGCCTCTTCCCCCACCCCACCCCACCCCACGTCCCCTCCAAAATCCTGGGCATGGTATGGAGGCACTGGGGGACTGCAGCCCTTCTTGGGGCACCTTTCTGGCTGTACGTTGTGTGCAGACTAGATCGAATGATACCCAGAGGCCATCTGGCCATCGCCATGTGCTGATTGGTGCCACATCTGCATGTCTGAGGCAGCACTATCCCCAGCAAGCACGCGGGCACTGGGGAGCAAAGTCCCCCTGGGATGCGGTGGGGAAACCTGCTGGGGTTAGAGGTTTGTTTGCTTGTTCCTATGGTGCTGGTGCTGTTGACTCTGCCCCTCCCTGGGGGAAAGGGGATATTGTAACCTTGCCCATCCACCACAGATGCAAGAAGATAATGGATTGTTTTACCATGTGCACTTGTGGCCACCTGGGGCAGAAGACTGGAGGGCAGTGTTCCCTCTATGCTGAGTTAGTGTGACTTACCTGATGCAGTGGAACAGGTAGGACAGCAGAATGACAACAGTGCAAGTGGGGCGGGCCAAGGGGCAGGCGGGAGCAGGCCCGGGAGGGCTTAGTGTCAGCTTGGAGGCGAAGCTCTTGGGCAGCAGCAACCGGGCAAGAACTGCCGGGTGCCAGTGTTCCCCTTTATAGGGCCAGCTGGGCAGGGGGCAGGGTGGCCCAGAGGGGAAGCACCATGCACTCAGCTAGAAAACTCTGCTCTGGGGGGAGGATCTGTGGGCCAGCGCAGGCCGGCACACCTCAGAAGGAACTTTGCCCACTATTTGGCCTTTTTTTCTTTAACTGGAGATGCCAGAGATTGAACAGCATCTTCTGCATGCAAAACTGATGTTCTGACGCTGAGCCGCAGGCCCTCCTGTGCATAAGGGTGCAGTGGCCAGTGTTCCCTCTAAGGTGAGTTAGTGTGAGCTAGCTCACAGTTTTTTAGCCTCCGGCTCACACTTTTGTGGCTCAGCTCAGGGAGGATGGCTCCAGAGCAAACTAATTGATGCAGTAACCAAATCACTTGCTCATGACTTTAATGCCAGGAGCTCACAAAGTAGAATTTTTGCACACAAGACTCCACGACTTAGAGGGAGCATTTCATCTTCTCCCATGCCTTTGTTCTTGTTTCTCTGAGAAGTGTCTGTAACCTTGAGTTGTTTTCCCAACGATCTGTACCAGGTGGCTGGTTGTATGGGAAGGTTTGGGGGAGAGGGGGAAGAGGCTTGCCAAGTCTGATCTAATTGTGTTCGGCGCTTTTTTGGGTGAGAAAGTAACGGTTATGTTTTTGCGCCTTTTTGCAATTGCCCTGATTGGTGTCATGCTTCTATCCTGCTGTTTGAATTCTGTATATCTGACTATCCACCCCCTAACTGTCATCTCTAACACTGAACGTGTTCCTAAATAGACCATTAAGAAATAAAGGACTTCATTTCATATCAAGGCCTGGCTTATTGGATCTAGCAGAGTTCTCACACCCAGTACATCACCAGGGGTTTGAGCCAGTTTCCCTATGACGAAAGACTTCACTTTAGGAAAATACAAGAGAGACGTATTTCTCATCTCTCCTTCTTCCTGCTTCCCCCACACCATGCCCCAAGCTGACCAAAATGCCTCATTGAAGGAAACTTTAAAGGCAATATTGTTCTAAGCAGACCCATCACCCACCCATAGCACACAAAACCCGGGCCTCCTAACAAAGTTTGAGTCCAGGAGCACCTTTACAACCAACCAAGTTTAATTCTGAGTGTAAGCTTTCATGTGCATGCACTCTGACCAAGAATAAAACTCGGTTGGTCTTAAAGGTGCCATGGGACTCTAAACTTTGTTCTGTTGCTTCAGACCAACATCGGGACCCACCCAAATCTAACCAGAGGCCCTGCAATGTTGGTGCCAGACCCAGGGCCCACTTTTAGTCCCTAGATGGCAGCAGTGCACCCACGCAGCTGCAGGACTATGACATCACAGTCACATGACAAGGAGGCAAGCTGGCGTTGTAGGAGGGCGGCTGAGGCCTGGACACCACTAGGAGGGCCACCACCAGCGAGCCAAGGGTTAATGCTATGAAGAACCGCCCCCCCCCCCCATTGCTCTTAGCAGCACAGCATTCCTGCAGAAAGCGGTTGGCACCCATGCAGCAGCAGAGGCATGGGCCCCTGCAGCCCCCCCCCCCCAGCCCTGGCCGCTGGGCTGAAGGCCCCCTGCCTCAAGGCCACTGCAAATCCCTTGGGAGCAAAAGGTCCTGATGTCGAGGCAGGGTACCTCCTTTTTGCACAGTGGCAGCCACAACAACCGACAGCGCCCGCGCCTGAGTAGAGGGGAGGCGTGGTCAGATGTCCCTACGGGATGCGCCACAAGCCGGTGCTGCTGTTGGGAAGCCCGCAGGTGGTTCATCCTGGGAGAGGCGGCCCTGATCAGCCGGTCCTGTTCACCTGGGGCTTTCTAGGCAACACCCTGAACGGAGACCGGAAGCAAACAGGCAGGCGCTTGGGCTCTTTTGAAAACTCATGCGGGGAGTTCATGCAGCCTGGCCCCAGGCCGGAAGCAGCCTTGTGCACTATCTATCTGAAGCTCCCCACTGCCTTCAAGGGCAGCCCCAGGAAAGGCACCATACAGTAGTCCAGCCTCGAGGCGACAGTGGCCGGGGTTCGCCCAAGAGCAGAGAGATCACTCGCCCCTGGGGAAAGGGTGCGCTTGACAAGAGCCCCCGCCTGGTCGGGCCCCGAGGGCACCCCCCACCCCCTCGCTGCTCTTTGCTTTGGATCCCGCCTCAGCATTGCTGCTGGCGCAGGGCAGAGGGGCGGGCGGGCGTCCGCCCCGGAGCAGTAAAGGCCCGGGGCAGTTTGGGGGCGGAGGTAGCCCAGAGGGGAGTCCCGCGGTGTGGGTGTGTGGGCGGGGGCTGGGCGCCTTCCTGGCCACGGGGCTCCCCGGTCCCGGGGCCGGCCAAGAGGGCCCGGGCGGCGGCGGCGACCAGCCAAGTTGGTGCGGAGGGCCGGCGAGGGAGAGGAAGTGGCGGAACAAAAGCGCGCTGATAAAAGGGCGGCGGCGGCGGCGCCTTCGCTTTCTTTCCCTCTCGCGCTCCCTCTGTCCCGAGGAGGGGCTGTTTTGCATCCCTTCACGTCAGCCCTGCCTCATTCCCTTCTTCCTTCCTTCCTTCCTGCCTTCCTTCCTGCGAGAGAGAGAGAGAGAACACGAACGAACGAACAGGGAGCGGAGCAGGCAGCGCGCCCAGCCCAGTCTTCACCGCCGCGCCGAAAGCCGGCCCGGCCCCGGGAGACCGGATCGGGCCGGGCGAGCGGCCGAACGGCCGGCCTCCCCCTCCCCGACGCTGCCCGGCCCCCTCGCCCAGCCGCTTCGCCAGTGGTCCCCGGGTGAGTGAGTCCGCCCGCCTCTCCCCGGCAGGGCCTGCGGAGGGGGGAGGCGGGCGAGTCCGGCCGCCAGAGGCCCGCCAGGGGCGCACGCGGCGGCGGCGGCAGCAGCAGCAGCAGCAGGAGGCGCCTCCAGTCCCGGCCGGCCGACAGAGCGAGAGCCCGGCCAGAGCAGCCATGGCGCCCGGCGAGGGCGTGGAGAGAAAGAGGGCGGGCGGCGGCAGGGACCGGCGGACGGCGTGACGCGCACGCCCCGCCGGCCTGGGGCTCTCCGCGGCTCGCCTGGCCTGGCTCCAGCGCCCGGCACGTGGGGGCGCACCCGGCGCTCAGCCTCCGCCCGCCCCGTCTCGCCTCGCCTTGGGGGTCCCTGCGCAGCGGCGGCACCAATTTTCGGGGCGGGCACCGGCGGGCGAGGGCGCGGGAGGACCTGTTGCCGCTCGGCAGGCAGCGGCGGTGCCGCCTGGGGGGGGGGGGGGAGGCGGAGGCCAACTTTCCCTGTTGGGGACTCTCTTCCCCGGCGGGGGGGGGGGGGGGGGCGTGCGTCCTACCGGCGAAGGCCCGATCCCGGGGCGCGCGTGGGGCTTCCCAGGGAAGTCCGTCGGGGCAGGAGTGCCGCCTGGCGCGTCCAGGAGCGCTTCGGAGCTGTGCAGGGGTGGGAGGGCGCTGGTTTCGCCCGAAGGAGCCGGGGAGACCGGTCGGAGCTGCTGCTGCTGCCGCCGTCGGGGAGCCTCCTGGCGGCGTCAAGGCCCTTTTCTGTGCCGGATGTGTGCGGGGGAGTGGAGGGACAGGCTTCCGAAGGCGCGGGCCTGCCTTTCACCCCCGCGGGACAAATGGCCCGAGTCCCGAGGGGGGTCGCCCGTTCCGTCGGGGTCTCTGCCTTCCCCGCGTAGCTGAGTGGGGGCCTGCCTGGGCCCTCCCTCGCCTCTTTGCCGCTCCACCTGACGAATGTCGTAAGATCTGCGGCTGGCGAGGGAGGGAGATGCGGCCCGCAGGCCCAGGCCTGGGGGGCAGGAGGGAAGGCCTGAGACTGACCCTGGGGCAGTGAGAACGAGAAGTTCCCCTGCGTGTTTCTGTGCCTCCTGGCTGGAAGCCCCTCCCCGGCGGGATCTCAGTCACCCCCTCCAGTTGTTTCTCCCACCCAGAGAGGAGGGCCTCGGGGGGGCTGGCAGAGGTGCCAGGCTCCGCGGGAGGGGGGGCGCAGGTCTTTTGGCTCTCCTGGGAACTTTTATGGCTAGTAAGAAGTACTTGGGTGGGAGGACTGCCAGGGAAAACTGGTGGGCAGCAACAGACCTCCCCTCAGCTCATCACTTGCTTTGAAAAACCCCTGGTCCTCCTGGGGTTGTCATGAATCAGTTGGGGCACAATTGTTCTTCTCGGATGGGGCCACAGCAGCAGGAGGTGTGCTCCCCCCACCCTGTGGAAGACCCAAAGGCAGCTTGCTGGCATTGTTATGATTATTACTTCACATTTCTACCCCGCCCTCCCCGCAAGCAGACATGGGGGGGGGGGCATGCCAGCAACACCTTCCTGCTCCTCTTGGGGTTCCCTGGCAGCTCAGCCAAGAGAGGCTGGAGTCCTTTCCAGGTGTGAAGAGATGATGTGATTTCGTTAGGCGTGGAAATGTTTCCTCTCTTTGTTTGAGCTCTACAAAGTGCTCTGGGCACAGGCATGCACAGTGAGGAGGGGGCCTGCCAGAGAGATGGTTCTCAAGCCAGGGGAAGGCCTCTCTGGAGGTCGCGGGGGGGGGGGGGGGGGGGCGGGGAGATGAAATGCCAGGAGCGTGCCCAGGGCTACCGTGGACAGGGCGTTCGTGCTGGGAGCCAGGCGATCCAGCCCGGAGCAAAGCAGGGGCCTGACTTGGAGAGCGCTGAGCTTTGGCTGATGCCAGCAGGCAGTCTTCCCTGGAGGGGAGCCTCTGCTGCGTTAACTGGGAGTCACAGGGCGCCCTTGGAGCGGTAGGCAGAGCTACCCCAGAGCAGCCCCTCCCCCTTCCGCCTCCTTCCCTGGCTGGAAGTGGCCCTTTTCTGATCTCAGCGTGCCAGTCCACGGGGCCTTCCACAGCAGCACAGTGGCAGGCACACATCTGTGCCCAAGGGTTCTGGGCGCCTGGCTGCTGGACAGGTAGACAGCTGGCTGGCCTCGGGGGCAGAGGGGGAGCCTTAAAGTGGGGGGGGGGGGTTGGAACTGGTTGGCATCTGTCTCCTTGTGGAGGAGATCCAGGCCCCGCTGCCCTCTTGCTCTTCGTGCCACAGTGAGAGAGGAAGACGGATGGTCTCCTGGCCGGACCAAAGTTGGTCTGACGCAGCAGAGGAACGCGGGAGTCTCTGGGGGGGGGGCACCTTTAAGACACACCCCCCCCCCCCCGTTGTACTGTGGGTACAAGCTTCTGTGTGCACGCCCACTTCTGTTTCTGAAGAAGTGTGTGCGCATGCACAAAAGCTTATACCTTGAATAAAACTTGGTGGGTCTTAAAGGTGCCCCCCCTGGACTCAGACCTCGTGGCTAGAGAGTCAGTTGTGGCCATCCCAGTGTGGAAGGAAGGGCCTTCCCTGTGTAAAGATCAAGAAGCACTCCTTTCCTCAAGGAAAGCACCTTCTGTCTGTGCATTTTTTCTTCCTGTTTGTACAAAAAGAGGGTGGGGGAGAATTAATTTAGTTTTAAAAATTGGTTATTCTTTACCAGTAGTTATCATGAATCTTCTTCAGTCTCTTCTTTCATAAGAACATAAGAGAAGCCAATGTTGGATCAGGCCTATCCAGTCGAAACACTCTGTCACACAAAAACACCAGGTGCCATCAGGAGGTCCCCCAGTTCAGTAGAAAATTCATGTGTTCTGCCCCCTTCCCTGGGTGCAACTGGGATGAAATCTCTGGGAATGCCTCCCCGTCACCCAAAAGACTTTCCCCTGCTCACCTCAGGCAGATAGGAAGACGCCTCACCGTTTCTTGTGGCCCAGGCCCAGGGAGGTGCGAGGGAGCTTTTCATCCTTTCCGGGGATCTTGAAGCAGGAGGCGAGGGGGTCTGTTTGCAAATAAAAATGGAGCCCAGTTTGGGGGGGGGGGGGATGCAGCCCTGCCAGGCCTCTCTGCACTCCCACTCATTGCAGCATTTTCTACCCAGACTACTTCACTTCCTGCATTGGAGCCTAGTGGAGGGGGAACAGAGAAACAAAACTTCCAGAGTCAGCAAGGTTATGGGGCAGGAGGGGGACAGGGCCTAGTTCCCCTTGCTCTGACCTTATGTCACAACAGGCTATTCAGTTTGGTGTGGTGCTTAGGAGCGCAGACTCTAATCCGGGAGAACCGGGTTTGTTTCCCCGCTCCTCCACATGCAGCCAGCTGGGTAACCTTGGGACAGTCACAAGTTCTCTCAGAGCTGTTCTATCAAAGGCAGTCCTCAAAAGTGCTCTCTCAGCCTCACCTACCTCACAGGGTGTCTGTTGTGGGGAGGGGAGGGGAAGGGAAAAGTGATTGTAAGCTACTCTGAGTGAAGGGTGGGGTATAAATCCAATTTTTATTCTTTTTCTTATCACAACAGTTCTTGCAGGGCCTCCACAGCCTGGGCATTGAGGGGGACAGCTCCTCTGCCCTTCCATTAACTTGCCTGGAACCTGGCTGGAGAGTGACCTTTTCCCGTTGAGGAGCTCCTTGCCCTTTGCCCTCCGGAATGTGTCTGAGGAGTCTGGTGGGAACTCTGCGTCAACAGACTTCCCTGCTGGCAGTAATGAGACAAGAGGGCCTTCCCCCACCTGCCCTGCAGCATCTTGGCCTGCTGCCTGCCTTGGGGGGGGTACAAGCAAAACCCATGCCTCTCTCCATGGCAGGCACTTTCCGGCCTATTGCAGGGTGTGTTGTTGCTTCTGACACTTGTTTCAGAGAGTATAAGCAAAGTGCTTATTCTCCAGTGGTCCGGGTAGTGGGGCAGTCCTTACTCTTAGGACTGGACCACTCCTGGACCACCGAGAAAGGAAGCTTCACGGTAAGTGAATACAAATCTTCCATTCTGAGTGGCCAGCCGACCAGTATGGATCTGCAAACAGAGTATCAAGTAAAACATATTTGCTTCTGCTTGCACAGAGTCAAGAAAGCTGCTGCCCTCAGACTAGTGGGAGAAAATGGGAACACTGCATAGAAATACCTATTGGGGCAATTCTCTTTGGTGGGAACATTGGCGAACTTCTTTGATTGCAAGGTCCTCTTGTATCAGTTACATTGTCCACAGGGTCTGTTGTCCCTCAAAGCCCTTCCTTTGTGCAGCAGTGAAAGCAGAAACACCGGAATAATATCCAGCCCAGAGATTTCTATAAATTACCTACTGCTGTTATTTATTTTTAGTGATTTCATTTGATATAGTCAAGAGATGTTTATTCAGTTCTGACTTTGTTTGGATGTGCATTGCTGTTCTTTGAAGCTGGAAAAATCGATCAAGAGTTCAGAATGTTGAAGGTCTGAAATGCGTGTCGAGGGCCTCCCTGTAACTGGGAATTTTGTGAAAGTGCAGCTGCTTTTCTGGCCTCCCCAGCAAAACATCCAGAATGGCCCCCTGTGGACGAAAGAGCCAGTCTGCAGTGGCCACCCCAGGTGATCAGAAACCAAAATGCAGCGAGGAGGAAGGTGCTAGAAAGAGCGAAGGCCAGCTGCTTGCTTGTTCGTCCCTGTGCCGGTCTCTGAGGCAGTTTCTGCATGTGCATCTCCTTGGTACTTTGCAGCATTCCTCCCCCCCCCCCCCCCCGCGCCCTGCCAGATGTGTCTGCAGTCTTCTTGTCTTTGGATTGTTTTGCATTTGGGTACCCTCTCCGTCCTGTTGGTCAACTACCCCCTTTGCTTGTTGTCTTGCTGCTTGTGGAACTTCTGCTTGGCCTTAAGGGCTGGGGGGGGGGGTGTCATTCCTTAATGATGCCTCCTGGTGGGGGGGGAGGAATGTTTCCATGAGAGCAATAGAACAAATTTAGGGTCCAGTGGCACCTTTAAGATGAACAAAGGTTTATTCAAGGTATGAGCTTTCGTGTGCATGCACACTTTATTAAATATCAATATCATCAATATCAAATCCATGGGAGCAGGATTCTCTCCTGGGATCTGGTGTGGCAGCTGTTCGGTGGATCTTTGTGAGGTGGGGGAAGAGGCACTTGGGGCTCTGTGTGTTCCTGGGGAACAGCAGTGAAGTTAAGAGGAGGACGCAGAAGGACCGAAAAGAGCAAGTCTCTCCATTGGGCTGCTTTCTTTCTCTCTGAGGCTGAGAGAGGGATGTTCCCTGTATTTTTGCAACCCCTTTTGCAAGGGCTTCTTTCCCTAAGAATATCCCCTGCTAATCTGTGAGCGGCAATTATTGGCCTGAGGGAGCTTTGATTTCCAGGCAATGGCTGGTGGGCTCTCTGTTGTGTGTGAGTTGTCCTTCTGTTTGAAGAATCTGGGTAGTAACCTCTAAATGGGGAAGGTGAGATAAGCCAGCGATGCTTTGTTCAGCATGTTTAATGGTCCAGGGTAGTTCTGTCTGATGGAGCAGCTTCTCTTCCAGCTACTCCTTGGCTCTGTCGTGTTCAGAGATGAGCTTTTCTCTGCATGAGCCGTGATTGATTGGTTTTTGCAGAGATGCTCTCATGAATGTCTCAGGCACTTTTTTTTAAGACAATGAAACAATGCTGTTCAGCTTTAAGGCTGAAAACCAGATTTCACGGTCTTGCGAACTTCCGGATAGACATGACTTATCGAAACCTGTGTTCTTGGGATGAACTTTTCACGTTCCACTGCAGTCAGATAGGAACCAAGAGACTCTCTCTTCCCTCTCATGGATTAGACCTTTTGTCTGTATTGGGCGTGGCCCTGTAGAAGAGGCATTTGAATGAGGGAAGTTCAGGATTTTGAAATGGGTCTCCTGGGGTGGGGAAAGAGGCTTTGCCTTGGCTGGCCTCAGGCATTTCTGGGCGGTGGGCTCAGCTTCTGGGGGCTTCTAATGTTGCTTCAAGGAATTCTGTTCTGGAAACATGAAGCCCAAGCAACATGAAAGACAGGGGCATTATGGATTCAGGTGGCTTGCCTTGCTGGTCTGAAACAGTAGAACAATGCTTGAGTCCTGTGGGGGCACCTTTAAGATCACCAAAGTTTAATTCTGAGTATAAGATTTCATGTGCATGCACACCTCATCAGATATCTGAATAAATGTGCGTACACACAAAAGCTTATACCCAGAATTAAACTTGCTTGGTTTTAAAGGGTGCCCCCCACTGGAATCAGACTTTGTTCTGTGGGAGTTACGGAACAAGTCAGATGTGATCCTCACAAGAGGTTAACCAAAGAACAGCTTGCAAGTGAGCAGTGGTCTCGATGGGACTTCATGCCCTGCCCACCAGATGTGAGCTTGGAGCTCTCCCATCCACCTGTGGGTGCTTCAAATCGTGGGCTCCGTTCTCGGCCATTGAGACCAGCATGGGGGGGGGCAGTGGAGGGGCAAGGCCTGCTCAGGCCCTGTGGGCTCTGCTGCAGAAGGGCAAAAGAGTCTCACTCACAAGCCTGAGCTCTTCCGAGGTTTATTCCCCTTGGCCAGTTGCCTCCTCCCAGCTTGAGACTTTCTTTCCCACCTCCATTCAGCACCAGGGGCTAGTGGGTCACTGGATGAGGAGGAGAAGACGGCCTCTTTCATCCTTGTGGAGGCAGTTGGTTTGATGTCCCCTAATGCTGTAAACATTCTTCTGGCTGCTCCTAAGGCAAGTGCTGTGGTCCTGGGTGCTCTCTGGGGAAACTGCCCCTCCCCAAAAGAGTGCCTAAAGAGTCGGGTTCAGATCCCCAAATCCGGAGTGGTGGAGACGGGCACCGCGAGGCGTCCAGTGTGGTGACGCAAACGATCCCGGAGAAGCCGGCGGGAGCCCCGGGGAGAGTTCTCTTTTCTTTGTGAGTTCTCTTTTTCTTTGTTTGCCTTGGCAAACCGGGCCAAAATTAGAGTGGGTGAGCTTTTGTTCTAGGGGCCGCTGTGCTAGCCACTTTATCAGACCCGGGGGCTTCTCCTAGCAGCCTCACATAGTCCGTGGGCAAAGTCAAGAGTCATTGGCCGACTCTACCAAGAGGTTCCAACCTAAGATGGCTCTTGAGTGAACTGAGTGAGCAGAGAGGGTGGGTCTGCTGGCCCCCTTCAGGAGGACAGAGTCCGGAGCTGCCCCAAAACACAGGGGCAGAAGGATGAGGGAGGTGTCCTTCCCTCCCATCCCTTGAAAACTGGTCTGTCCCTTGGGCGGAGGGGGAGCAAAACAGAAAACTTGGCCTGGAACAGAATGTATGTCCCACTGTGGCTAAGGAATAATGGAACAGTGGGTTATAAATAGTGTGCACGCGCTGTTGTGAAGGCGGGCGTTTGAAAAATAATTTGTAAACTGTCCAGCATTTTATAAATGATTTCATGTTAAAGGGATTAAGACAATCCCTGGTTGTCTCAAAGACAACTCCATAGATAAGTGTTTGTGAGATTGTCCATACTTATTTCTTTCAAGTATTTGTCGGCTGTCTTTCTCCCTCACACAGCTCAAGGCAGCTTGCAATATAAATAAAACATTGTTAAAATAAATAAAAAACCCTAATGAAACAACAATCCGAATAGCCCGATAAAAAGCCAATGATTTAAAAACCTCCAGTTTGGAGTGCCAGTAAAAAACGAGATCAGAGGGCCGTCCTAAACAGAAGGGTGGGTCTTCTGACTCCCTGCCAGCCCACAGGCCGTGGTGTCTTCCTGCCCCCCAAACTCCAGGGTTCGTGGCGCTCTCCCCCAAGTGCTGTGCGCCAGGTCCCCTGTGCAGGCTAGCCCCCGTGTCACCTCTGTCCCGGGCCCTTGGAGGGGTGCCAGAAGGATTCCTGGCAGCGGCCGGCTGACCCTTCCGAGCTGACCGGCTGGCCCGGGGTCCCCACTGGCTAAGGAAGCAGCCCCAGGCCGGAGGGAACCAGAAGTGCTTTCCGGGAGGCAGAGAGGAGAGTCCGGTGTTGAGCCCTCTGGGGGTGGGTGGGGGTGGGGTGAAACTTTTTCCTTCTTGCCTGTGGGAGTCCCTCCGCCGGACAGGGGCCTCCCCCACACAACTGGGAAGTTTCAGGAGAAGCAACCTTCTCTGAGCTGGAAGTGGCTCACGACTTCGGCCTCGCCCAGGTGTTGTTTCTTAGCTCCTCGAGTCTCTGCCCAGCTGTTTATAAGGCAGAGCATTTCCCACAATTGGCAGCTAAGCTGTGCCCATTAAAGGCGATGTAGGGCATTTTTTTTTTGTCAGTACATGTGTGTGTGTGGGGGGGGGGGGGTCCTGAGATGAGGGTCCTTGCAAATGGCTCCGTCTCTCGTTTGGCCAGATTTATTTTCCTACCCGGCTGAGAATCCTCTCCCCCTTTCCCTCCTCCTGAAAAGAGAGGGGGAATGTAAGAAAGAAGAAAGAGTTGAGGTTGTGGGTTTGACTGGCACACCCTGTGAAGCCAGGGGTCATTGTGTGGGGCTGCTTGTTCTTTTCAAGGGCCCTCCCCCCCCCATCTTTGCTGGGTACAGGCTGGGCGCATTCTTTCTTTTCAGAGCTGCTCTGCCTCTCTCTCTTTCTCTCCCTCTCTCCCTTCCCCCTCTCCTTTATTTTTCATCCCTTTTCATTCTGTTCCTCTCCACCCCCTTGAGGCTCCAGTTCTTTCTCTTTCCTCATTCCTCTATTCAGTTCCTCTCCCCCCCCCCTTTTGAATAGCTTTTCTATTTTCAGAGCGGACAGGGAACATGAAGGAAGAGAAGTCATTTATGCAAGGGGGAACTTGAAAGTCTCTCTCCCTCTCTACCCCTTTCTTTCCATTTATTTCAGCAAAAAAAAAAAACCCTTCTCAAGGCAGAGAAGGAGCTGTCTTTGAGCAGAATTTCACAAGATGGCAAAGCCCCTCTTCTCTCCTGTCTTTTTCCTCTGGAGGCAAACACCAGCTCCAGGCGTGGGGGGGTGGGGAGAGAGCTTATTACCCCCCCAACCGGCTCCCCAGCCTCTATCCAATTTGGATCGGTTCCACCCTTCGTTCAGTCGCTTTCCACTGCTCAGGAAACTGCAAGGAGAAGACCCACTTGCAGATCTCCATCCTGCCCTCCAAGTTGCATCCTGCCCCCAAGCGGGGGCTGCTTCTCTCCCATGGTTTGAGGGCCCAGGCACTGAGTGGCAGGCCCTGGTGCTTGCGGCTCTGTTTTCCGGGGTGGGGGTGGGAGTGGGGGAGCCTGGAGGCTCCCACGGTTTGGCCCTGCACACTCCTGCCTGTTTGCTTGGCTGCTTCTGAGGTGCTCCACGTTGATCAGATTGCATTTGCCTCTTGCGATTCTGCCCCAAGTGCATGGGAGGGGGGGGGGCTGTGTTCAGGTTGCCTTTACTTGGCTTGGATGTCACAGTACATGTATTGGAGGGGATCAAGGGCGGGGGGGGGAGGCAACTGTGGAGGCTGGTGTCATAAAGATGGTTTTTGTGTTGGGGAGGGCCCAGCCAGCACTATGGAGAGGTGCCCTTGGACCATAGACTCTTGAGATGTGCGTTGCTTAAAGTGCTGACTAGTTCTGCTTATTCCTGTTAATTAGAATTTAGTAATTAGACAAGGTCTGACAGAATGCCATGATACTGGGCCCTCTGTTCTTCTCAGCCAGTTACCAGGTCTTGGGTTTGGTAGACTTTTCGGGAGGAGCAAAGTCTTGTGCTGAATGGCCCTATCTACTCCGCCCTCATTCCGAGCATGTCCTTCCTGCACTCCTGGCCCTTCACAAACATACTGGCCCTTTTCACCTGGGAGGAAGGGTGTTCAGTCAGTAGGGCTTCTCAGACA
Source organism: Lepidodactylus listeri (assembly GCA_029233225.1). Lineage (NCBI taxonomy): Eukaryota > Metazoa > Chordata > Lepidosauria > Squamata > Gekkonidae > Lepidodactylus > Lepidodactylus listeri. The sequence goes on along the minus strand of JARCFY010000021.1, from coordinate 1,835,567 downwards.
GCCTTGGACAATTGGCCAAAGTCATCAAAAGCATAGGCGTCAACTTCAGGGGGGCTGGGGAGCTGGAGCCCCCCCCCCGAACTTTTCCAGGATGTGCTGAGGGAGCCTCACCCCCCCCCCCCCCCCCCCGACAATGGCAGACCTGGGCGGGCTTCCTGGAGGAAGGTTCCAGTCAAATGCCACCTGGAGACAGAGAGGGGAGGGAAGGCTTTCCTCTAGAGTATGGGGGGGGGAGCCAGTTGATGAGAGAGAAAAGAGGGAGATAAGGGGAAGGGAGGGGAGAAACACCCAGCGGAGAGAGGGGTTGCTAGGGAAACAGAAAGAATGAGAGAGGCAGAGAAGAGAAAGAGGGAGGAGAGGGGAGGGGAGGGGAGGGGGGGCTCCGACAGCCTTTGGCAAAGGGGGCGGGGTTTTCAAAGGAAAGCAGACCGGAAGCTCTGAAGCAGCGCTGCCATTTGGGGCAGGCTGTGCTGGGCCTTTAGGTTTTTTTTGGGGGGGGGGGAGGGATATCTGGGCAGGCCCAGGCTGATCTTTGGTTGGCCACTGGAGAAGTGTGGGGGGAAGGCCACGTGGTTTCCCTCTGCCAGGTGAGCTGTCTCAGGGATAGGCTGTGGGTGGCTGTGCTCCCTTCTCTCTTAGCAGGACAGGGTCAGAGCCAATGCTCCCTCTAAGCTGTGGAGCCTTGTGAGCTACTGGCTTTAAAAGTTGTGAGCGAGCGATTTGGCTCCTGCATGAATTAGTCTGCTGTGGAGCCATCCTTCCTGAGTTGAGACAAAGATGTGTGAGCCAGAGGCTGAACAACTGTGAGCTAGCTCACACTGACTCAGCTTAGAGGGAACTCTCAGAGCTCTGCCCCCCAGTGGTCCCAGAAGCAGGTGGAGCCAGGGGGGCTCCTACAGGGCAGGCAATGCACCCCCCCCCCCCAGTGCTGCAGAGGGTGCTGGGTACCCGGGTGACACCAGGGAGGCCTGCTGGCTTCCATCTAGAGTTGACCCAGGAGTGTTGTTGGCGTGGTGACCGATGGGGGGGGGGTGCTGCCCCCATGAACCCCCAGCGCAGATGCGAGGTCTCAGCTTCTGGGAACTGGGACTTTTTTGGAGGGGGATTTCTCATCCCTGCTGAGAGCAGAGGAGGCTGCCTAGCTATCCCAGCACCATGTCAGCAACCTGCCGGCCTCTAGCACTTAAGGCCTGTTTCGGCAGAGATCCCTTTTCCTCACCTGGAGCCATGGGCTGGCTCTCTCACTCACTGATCACTGAAAGTTTTTTTCATTTTGTTGTCTTTTTGCTGTCTTTTAAGCAATTGTGGTAATTTGTTTTTAATGGTTTTGTGAGTTCGCTTGTTACTCGCCCTGAGCCCACTTGCAGGGAGGGCGGGATATAAATCGAACAAATAAATAAATGAAAACTTGGTGGGAAAAGCAGAGGCTCTGGTAGGGTGGCAGTTTCTGCAGGAGCCAGGCTGCAACCAGAGTGGGGCCAGGATGTTTTTCCACGTGTAGGAGGAGAGTTTCTTTTTAGGACAGGCCTTTGCTGGTTTGTCAGGAGCTGGGGACAGATGGTGTGTGTCTCCCCCCCCCTCCCGTGGTGCTTCAGACCCCCTGCCCAGATCTGCCCCCCATGATTTTCCCTTTGACAAGACCACGCTAGTTGACATGATCCTGTGTAAAATTATCATTAATGACTTGAGAAGAGGGCCCTCTGAGGAGATCAGAGGAAACCGAAGGGAGTGCTCTTTGATTTAAAGACGGCAGTCAGGACAAAAGCTCCCAAATGTAAGGCCATTTCTGACATTATCCACCCAAAGATGGTATAATGCGCAGTAATGCCTGGGCCTACTGAGAGGGTTTTCCTGAAGGCTTCCCTTTGGGCTCTTCCATCATGCCTGAAAATCACATGCAAGCCTTTTTTTTTTTTTTTAAAGCCCCTAAATATTTGGTCCAAAGATGAGTTCTATGGAACTCAAAAGTTTGCTCATGATTTGAGATATTTTGGTTGGCCTTAAAAAGACCTGACATGGCCAATGCTTTTAGGGTTACAGTAGTTTGCCTGGGAGATCACAGTGACTTCTTTGAAGCCCCCCCCCCCCGCAAAAGTTAGAGCTGCCCATTTGGGGAGGGGGTCTGAGGAGAATGGGCCTGGAACGTGTCTCTGGCAGAAGACTTGATGGCTCCCCTTCCTCGTTCTTGCAGCGCCAGCGGCTGTGCCTTGAGGGTGTGCGCGATGGACCGTTTTGCTGACTCTGGGACTCAGACCGAGGCTGTTGTGGTCTTGTCGCTGGCCCAGGCCGCGGTCCTGGGCCTGGTGTCTGAGAACGAGCTGTTTGGGGCCACCGTCAGTCCCGGAGGGTTTTTCCCAGGCCTCGGCAGTGAGCTGGAAGACACGGCACTGGTGGAGCCGGAGCAGCCGGGCGGGGGTGGTCCCCAGGAGAGTGAGGGCCGAGGCCAGGCGGACTCGCCAGAGGAGGAGGGCCCGGAGGTCGAGGCGCTCTTTGGGAAGCATGCCCGGCGGAGGAAGCGACCCCCAGTGAGGCTGGTGCCCAAAGTGAAGCACGAGAAGGGTGAGGGGGAGCAGGACGAAGCAGAGCCTGAGCTGGCTGCCCTGAGCGAAGAGAGAGAAGAGCAACCCCGTAGCCCCCCTGCATGTGCCGAAGAGCCCAGCCCCGACCAGGCCGTCCAGAGCAGCGCCACCAAAATGATTGACCTCAGCGCATTCAGCCAGAAGCCGCGGCGCCTCAGGCACCTGCGGAGACCCCCGCGCCATGAACTCTCCCCTGGAGACCTCAAGGAGAGCCCCCCCAGTCCCCCCCTGGCCAGTGCCCCTGAGAGTGTGGAGGCCCTGCCCAGCGACTACGACGGCTTCCTGGCTCCCGTGCCGGCCTTGAGCCACCCTGCGGAGCAGCACCTGCCAGACTCGCCTCCCGAGGAGCCGGACCAGAGCAAGGCGGCCTTTGCGTGGCCGGAGCCCCTGGACTTCGAGGCAGAGGCTCCCCCGGGCGAGCAGAGCAAGAAGGCCCAGCTGGACCGCCTGGACATCAATGTGCAGATCGATGACTCCTACCTGGTGGAGAAGCGCTGGCAATGCCGCCTGTGCGAGAAGTCTTACACCTCCAAGTACAACCTGGTGACGCACATCCTGGGCCACAATGGGGTGAAGCCCCACTCCTGCCCGCACTGTGGTAAGCTCTTCAAGCAGCCCAGCCACCTGCAGACCCACCTGCTCACCCACCAGGGCACCCGGCCCCACAAGTGCCAGGTGTGCCACAAGGCCTTCACCCAGACCAGCCACCTCAAGCGCCACATGCTGCTCCACTCCGATGTCAAGCCCTACAGCTGCCGCTTCTGCGGCCGCGGCTTTGCCTACCCCAGCGAGCTGAAGGCCCACGAGGGCAAGCACGAGAGTGGGCGCTGCCATGTCTGCGTGGAGTGCGGCCTGGACTTCTCCACCCTCCCCCAGCTGAAGCGCCACCTGGCCACCCACCAGGGGCCCACCCTCTACCCCTGCCCCGAGTGCAGCAAGGCCTTCCCCTACCGCAGCCAGCTCCAGAACCACATGCTCAAGCACCAGAACGTGCGCCCCTTCGTCTGCACCGAGTGCGGCATGGAGTTCAGCCAGATCCACCACCTCAAGCAGCACTCACTGACCCACAAGGTAGGCTGGGCGGGGGGGGGGGGGCAAGGGAGTGGCTGCATGGAGGGTGGGGCCACACACTGGGGGCCGGAGAGCTGATGCGGCTGTAACAGGAGCCCTAGAGAAGGCAGACTGTCATCTGGGCTGTCATTCCATAAAAGGGCAGCCGCTCTCTCTGCCGGCTCTGGAAACGGGGGCTCCTCACCCGAAGCGCAGCTGGCCGTTTGGTGAGGGAAGAGCTGTGGCCCCCCACCGTGTCAGGCCTTGCTCTGCCTGTGGCACTGTGCCTCGAGCGGCCACCGAGGGGAGGCAGCTGCAGGGCTCCTGCCCTCCTCCTGCCGTAGGCATCATTCCCCTTGGGCAGGAGGGCGGGCAGAGGCCTCGCCTTCCTGGTGCCCAGCTTCTTCTGTCTGTCACTGCTTGCAGGGCGTGAAGGAATTCAAGTGCGAAGTGTGCGGCCGGGAGTTCACGCTGCAGGCAAACATGAAGCGGCACATGCTGATCCATACCAGCGTCCGCCCCTACCAGTGCCACATCTGCTTCAAGACCTTTGTGCAGAAGCAGACCCTCAAGACCCACATGATTGTGCATTCACCCGTCAAGCCCTTCAAGTGCAAGGTAGGGCTGGGCTGGAGTGCAGGGAGCAGAAGCCGGGGGCAGGGCGGTAGGCAGGTATGGAGGTGCCAGGAACCCCCTGGGCGGAGATCTGCCAACACAAGCCTCCAAACGATGCATGCCACCTGTAGCCACCAGCTCCTTGGAATCTCGTCACGGCTTGTCCTGGGATTTGAATTCAGGTCTCGGATCAACACTGGAGGAGCAGGGAGTTAGCAGAGGCGCTTGCTGGTCTGAAGTCCCTTACGCTGCAGAGGCAAGCCTGGGCTCCTCTTTTCTCCCCCCTCCTCCAGGTGTGTGGGAAATCTTTCAACCGCATGTACAACCTCCTGGGCCACATGCACCTCCACGCCGGCAGCAAGCCCTTCAAGTGCCCTTACTGCTCCAGCAAGTTCAACCTGAAGGGCAACCTCAGCCGCCACATGAAGGTCAAGCATGGGGTGATGGACGTCAGCCTGGACAGCCAAGGTAGGTTGCCCGGAGGGAGGGAGGGAGGGAGGGAGGGTGGAGCTGCTGTGCTGCGGCTCTCCTGCAGGCCATCCTGGGGCTTGCCAGCTAAAGGCCAGCATGGGTTCCCTGGGGACTTTGTGGCCAGTCTCTGCCCCTAGCTTATCCTCCCCCCCCCCACACACACACAGATCCCATGCTGGAGCTGACCAGTGGTGACCACACGGACCTCGACGGGACACAGGAGATGGAGGACTACGAGGACGAGGAGAATCCGTATGAGTATGGGGTCGGGGGGAACCCCACGAACGAGTCAGCCTTAGCGGAGCAGGCCATGAAGGAAATGGCCTATTACAGCATGCTGTAGTGGGTGGGTGGGGCGGGGCCTGGAAGGAGCCACAAGTGCCCCCCCCCAGCATAGGCTCCATTGAGCAGGGAGAGCTCCCACTCCAGGATGGATCTTCTTGGGCATGGCCCCTGCCAGGCGGGGCTCCAGAACTGCCAGGACTCCCCTCGCCAGCCCCTGGAGCTTTCCCTTATAAACTACCTCTGCCCCACACCAAAAAAGAAGAAGAAGAGAGACTTGTACCAGGGCAGGGGGCTGGCCCCAAATACTTGTGGGGTGAGAGAGTGCCCCTGCCCCCCATCCCTTTGCTGGCAGAGCAGCTAAGGCGGCAGGCCGGCCAGTTAAACCGCTGCGTCATCTCCACAGAGCGGACTGTGTCCCCCCACCCCACCCCGTGTGCATAGATCTACTGTGTTTATTTTCCTGTTCTGAAGAAGTTCAGCAATAAATGAATATTCTTTGGCTGATGCAAGTGGCTGGGGGGGGGGGGGGGAAGGCACGTTGTAGGACACCACACGAGCATGATAAACTAGTTTTTAATCGCTACCACAGGGCCCAAATGACAGTACATAAATTACAGCACAAAACCATCACCTTCATCGCCGTCCAGCAAGGTGGGGTGTCCCCCCCACCTCCCCTTGTCAGCAGTAGTAAGAGGTGGGGGGCGGGTCTTCTTGGGACAGCTACAAAGGGTTTTAAAAAATGACCAGAAAGGTTTTCCTGGTCGATGGTGAGAGCAGCCAGAGCTTGTTCTATTAGAAATGAGGTAAATGGACTTCCTCTGTCGCACGCCCCCCGCCCCCCATGCAAACACTCGGAGTGCGCCCCCTACTGCTTGCCGAGGGCCTTGTCCAGGTTGTTCTTGATGGTGTCCAGGAAGTCCGTGGTGTTGACAAAGTGCTCGTTCAGCTTCACACTGGAGGCGTACAGAAGGGACGGGGGGGGGCTTTGTCAGGGAGAAGAAGGGCCCCAGGAGACAAGCTCCCCTTTGCCCACAAAGGAGGGGCCCACCAGTGCCCCCCCCCCCATACAAGCAGACTTACTTGCTCAGTCCATGGATACAGCCGGCCAAGTCCTTGGTCATGGTCCCCGACTCCACCGTCTCAACGCAGACCTTCTCCAAGGTCTGGGCAAACCTGGTGGGCAAGCAGGGTGGAAAGAAAGGAGTGAGAATGGAAAGGCCTGCTCCAACACCACACACGCACAGAGGGCAACTGCTGCTCTCGGTGACTGGCCAGGTTGAGGCCTGCCTGCCTCCCCCACTCCCTTTATCTGGGCCCCTGACCTTCTCTCTGGGTGCCCAGAGAACTGCACCGTCCAGACATGTGCCTGCCCCACTGCTTGCTGTCGGTCACTTGCACGCACAGCCTGTGTCCCGGCAGCAGCTCCGCCCTCTGCTGGGCCCCGCCCACCCTTACTTGATGAGATCAAGATTGCTGTCCAGTTTGCCTCTGTGCTCCAGGCCGCGGGTCCAGGCAAAGATGCTGGCGATGGGGTTGGTGCTGGTCGGGTTGCCCTGCACAAGAGACACGGGAGAATTCTGGCCCCAAGTGCCTGGGCAAGATCTCCCCCCCCCCCCCCCCCCGCCTAGAGCTGCCATTTGGCTCCCCCACCTTCTGGTGCTCCCGGTAGTGGCGAGTGACCGTGCCGTGCGCTGCCTCTGCTTCAATGGTCTTTCCGTCCGGGCAGACGAGGACAGAAGTCATCAAGCCCAGCGAGCCAAATCCTAGGAAGAAAGCCAGATTCCTTTTGGAGGACCCTGCAACCCCCCTCTCATGGCAAAGAGCCCCCCGGCCCAGCCCACACCGATAAGGGAGCGCCCTGTCAAGGCAGTAAAACCTCATCTACAAACAAGTCCTAAAGGCCAGCCCTCTCCCAAGCAAAAAGCAAACGTTCATCCTGGAAAGCAACTGCCATTGGGCCTACAAAGTCACATTTTCTCTCCAGAACTGGTCACGAAAGAGCCATGCCAGAACAAGTCTATCAGTGGCTACTAGCCATGGTGACTGAGGGGAACCTCCACATCCAGAGGCACCAAGCCTCTGAATCCCAGAGCCAGGAGGCAACATCAGGGGAAGGCCTCGGCCTCTCTGCCCTGTTGTTGGCCCTCCAGAGGGATTGGTTGAGGCCGCTGTGTGAGACAGGATGCTGGACTGGATGGACCCTCACTGGTCTGACCCAGCAGGGCTCTTCTGGTGTTCTTAACTGAGGGAGACTGAACGCCAGCTGCCTTTTACTGAACTGGACCATCAATCTTGTCTACTCAGACAGGCAGCTGTTCTCCAGGGTCTCAGGCTGAGGTCTTTCACATCATGTGCTGCTGGGGACTGAACCTGGGACCTTCTGCATACCAAGCAGATGCTCTGCCACTGAGCCACAGCCCCTCCCAGGATTCTCCAAGAGGAGCACAATAAGGGGTTCCATCTCCTGGGATGCTGTGGAAAAGGGCCATGCTGGTGGCGGGAGGTATGGAGGTTTCTTGCATCGCATGATACACATGCACGCACACACACACCCTGGAGCATCCTTCATCTCCCAGGCCCTCAGGGATGCTGGGTTTACTCACACCAAGCCTATTCTTTGTTGGGGAGTTCTGGGATCAGACAGGAAGCCACGTGCAACAGCTCCCCCTCCCGCCAGAAGCACCTTTTTGAAAATCCCACCTTGAGCCAAAATGTCGGACTGGACGTCCCCATCATAGTTCTTGCAAGCCCAGACAAAGCCCCCCACCGACTTCAGCACTTGGGCCACCATGTCATCGATCAGCCGGTGCTCGTACCAGATCCGGAGCTTGTCAAAGTCGGTCTTGTAGTGCCTGGTGGGGGGGGGGGAGGGGGGGAGGGTTTTGCAGTCACAAGAGCGGCAGCTGGAGGTTTTGCCCCTCTCAATTCTGCTCTGAAGGCTTTGTCATCTGTATTGGGGTTTTTTTCCTATTTGTTTTATTGTAACCCGCCTTTGAGAGCAAGGTGGGATGCAGAGGTTTCGAGTAAATACTGGGGGGGGGGGGGGGGGCTCCAAGGGCAGGGCAGGCCCAATCCCTCACAGCAAGAGAAGGCTGGAGCAGGTGGTGCCAAGAGGCCGGGGGGTGGGTGTGTGTGTGTGTGTGTGTGTGTGTCTGGAACCGCTCACTTGTCAAAGATCTCCTGGAAGATGTCCTTGAAGCGCCCGTCGTAGGCCTTGAGGATGGTGTTCTTGGTGCTCAGGTAGAGGGGCCACTTCTTCTGGATGGCGTACTGGAAGCAGCTGTGAGCAAAGCCTGAAATGGACTGCAAGGGGCAGGGAGAGGCCCTCAGTGCCAGATGCTCGGGAAGCAAGGCAGCCCCTCAGCAGCCCCCCTGGAAGCCTCCTGACAGTGCGGAGGGCCTCCGTGGCAGGGTTCCTCAGCTGGGCTCCAGAACGGGGGAGACCCAGCCACCAAGGCAAGGGTCAGATGCAAGAGTCAGGCCGGACGTTTCACCAGGGGGACCTCACCTCATCCGTGTTGTACATTCCCATGCCGACACCCCCGCCAGGGAAGTTGTACACCTCCCACTCCTTGGTTCCGCTGCCGTCCTTGGGGGTGAAAACCATCTTAAATGCCCCAGGCCTGTCCACAACAAAATCGGTGGCTTTGTACTGCAAAACAGAGCCCCGAAGATTAGGGAAACCCACCCAATCCAGAGGGCTCCCTCTCCCCCAGCCCATCCCCAATTAACACCATGGCTTGCCTTCTACAATCTTCCTTCCATCACTGTCCAACCCCAAAACTGTCTACATGCCCAGAACTAATTCTATTTTTCTTATTGCGCTGAATGTGAACACCAAAGAATCTCTCTTTCCATTCTGCACCACAGAGGAATCTCCAGCCTACCCAGGCAAGTGCTCAGAAGAAAAGCTGGTTTTATGCCCCACCCTTCACTAGGCGGAGTCTCAGAGCGGCTTACGATCGCCTTCCCTTCCTCTCCTCACAACAGACACCCTGTGAGGTAGGTGGGCCTGGGAGAGCTCTGAAGGAGTGGTGACTGACCCAAGGTCACCCAGCTGGCTGCATGTGGAGGAGTGGGGAATCAAACCCAGTTCTCCAGATTAGAGTCCACTGCTCTTAACCACTGCCCCCAACTGGCTTGCAAACAGACTCATGGCCATCCCTATGGGCCAGATTCCAGGCACTTTTCCTTTTCTCATTTAATTAATGCCAACATTGTAAAAAATCAAATACTGAGTGCTGAAGAAATGGTCAAAACTACACACATTGGTGCAATGGAGCCAATCTGTGTCCACACTATTCTGGCTGTGGCAAATGTTTCTGGGGTGGGCAGACAGATGTGGGGGCCACCCCACCCCCTGTTCAGGCCACAAACACACCAATGCCCAGACATGAAGCAAGGCAGACCAGTCCGCCCCCCATCCCGTCAGATGGTGCATGCGGGAGGGGGAGAATGTCTTCACAGGGGTTCACTGCACATCCCGTCCTGCTCCCAAACCACAAGCAGGGTTCCACCTGAATATGGCCTCTGCCTCTGGCAAACCAACCATCGTGTGCTGGCCTGGACCAGGCGCACTTCCTGCCACATGCACTTCCCCACAGGTCCCCTCTCTCCCCCCCCCCACCCACCTGGTCGCCATGGGCGTGTCTGCCAATGGTGATGGGCTTCGTCCAACCTGGGACCAGGCGAGGAATGTTCTTGCAGATGATTGGCTCTCTGAAGACCGTCCCGCCCAGGATGTTCCTGATAGTGCCATTGGGACTCTTCCACATTTTCTTCAGCTTGAACTCTAGGAAGATTGGAGACAGGAGGAAGTTAGGCCAGAGGGAAGGCCAGGTTTCCATCACTCCACAACCAGCACCGGGCTGTCAGCAGCAGCAACTCCGGCCCTCTCTAGAGAAAGCAGGAACCTCTTCTCCAGATGCTGAACTGTTCCCCTCCAGGGAAAATTCCCTGCCTCACCAAGAGTTCACAGCTCTCTAAACACCCCCCCCCCCCGTGAGGCACCTGCTTCGCCCCGGATTGCCCGGCTCTCTGGACGAGGCATTGGCCTACAGGCTGTGCACGGCCGTGGCCAGGTCCTGCAACGTTCTCCCCCTACCTTCCACTCGTGCCTCGTCAGGGGTGATGGTGGCGCACTTGACAGCCACGCTGTACTTCTGAGTGGCCAAGGCAGAGTCAATGGTGACCTGGTCATCTGTCTTGTCCCGATATGGCAAGCCCAGGTCAAAATACTTCAGCTGGACATCCACATTGGGCAGGATCAGCTGCGGGGGGAGCCAGGAGAGATCCACTGAGGACAAGGAGGAGTCAGCAGGCCACCCACCAGTGACGGCGGGCTCCCAACATCGTCCCACAGGTGTCAGTCACTTGGAGATTGCATCAATGGCCCCTGCCCACAACACCCAATCACTTTGTTTACGCAACTAGCAACAGTTTGTGATTTCTTGTGCAATTCGCACATCCCCCTTCCAAGAGGCATTTCTGTTGCAGGGATGGTCCATTTACCCAAACTCTCGAAGGACAGAGGAACACTTAAAGCTGCCTCATAATGCCTCAGTCCATCAAGGTCAGCGCCGCCCACTCAGACCAGCAGTGGCTCTCCAGAGGGGTCTCAGGCAGAGCCTGGTCCTTTCAGCGGGAGGTGCTGCTGGGGATTGAACTCGGGACCTTCTGCATGCCAAGCAGAGGCTCTACCACTGAGCCATTTGGAGAAAGGGGATGATGCTCCAGCACTCCATACTGGTTGTCAAGGTCACAGGTAGGTTGCATTAGTGGTTTCTTTGATACCTTCAGATGTCCTGAAACTGCAACAGAAAAACCTGTTCCATAATACTCCCTCCCTTTGGGGTGACCCCGCTCCTTTGCCTTTCTTCAGAGTGACCCCGACCCCATCTTCCTTTACCTTTCCCAAACCTAGAGGGCACATTTTAAAGACCACCACATCATAATTCCATGCAGTATCACCCCCCCTCCCCCAGGAAAAGGGATCTTGGGAGTTGTAGCGGATGGCTGAATGAAAGATCAACTCTATGTGTTGACAGTGGTGAAAAACGCGCCCTCCATGCCAGGAAGGATTAGGACAGAGGCTGAAAATAAAACTGCTGCTGTTGTGACGCCCTTCTCCAGGCGTGTGGGGTGTACAGAGAATTCTGTGTCTGGGGAAGGCACCTGCCTCTCCATTCCTGATGCCCCCTCCAGCCCCCCCCCCGCTGTTCTCGGGACTGCAGGATCTACACACAGGGGCTGCTGTTGGGTCAGTAGGGACAAGGGGGTGAGCCACAGAAATCTCTCGACTCAGAGAAGCGGCACTTGAGGAAGAGGAAGGAATGGTTTCACCTCCTTGCCTTTCCTCGCCCCACCCCCAACCCACACAGCTGTTCCTCTGTGCAGGTCCTCCATGACGGTCCTGCAACCCTTGAAACCAATTTTCCGGTGGGGGGGGCAAAGGGGCAGCAGGCGCAAGGAGGATGGGGGGGGGAATCCATGCTCAGTGCAGGAAATAGCAGGATCCCAAGGAGGAGGAGGAGATAGGATTTATACCCCACCCTTCACTCAGAGTGGCTTACAAACTCCTTTCCCTTCCCCTCCCCACAGGTAGGCGGGGCTGAGAGAGCTCTAAGTGAAACTGCTCTTTCAAGAACAGCTCTGACAGTACTATGGCTTGCCCAAGGTCATCCAGCCAGGTGCAAGTGGAGGAGCGGGAAATCAAACCCAGTTCTCCCAGATTAGAGTCCGCGCACTTAACCACTACACCAAACTGGGTGCCCTTCTGGCAGCCATGGCTCAAAAAAGAAAGAAGATACCACAGAGCAGGAAAAAGTGCAGACAGAGAGAGCGAGCAGCCATGAGGACGAAGGGGCTGGAGCCCCCGTCCCGTGAGGGAAGGCTCAGAGGTCTCCTTTGGGAAAAGACCATAAGGGGGAGGAGAGACAGACATTCGTAGGGTTATGCAAAAGGGGTGGAACTAGAACTTGGGGGGCACCCAAGGCAGTTGATGGGTAATAGATTCAGAAGGGCCAACAGGGAAGTTTTTTCTGAACAAGTAATTAAACTGTGGAATGCATTGCCAGCTGACAGGAACACATTTTCCAAAGACAGCTTCAGAGGAGAGGTCCACCCATGGCTACTAGCAACTAGCCACGGTGACTAAAGGGAATCTCCAGAGAGAGAGAGAAAACCTCCGCATCCTGGCGCTAGGAGGCAGCCCCGGGAGAAGGCCTTGCCCTCTGTGCCCTGTTTGTTTGACCCTCCAAGGCAGTGGCAGATTGCAAAACTGCCGGCTGGACTGGACGCCCCCCCCCCAATCCCGCAGAGAACTTCTCAGGACCTGGCTGTTTGTGTTCACTCCCTCCTCGACTGAGTGGAAACCCTCAGGGTACCTTCTCCTTGATGAAAGCCCAAATGATGCGTGTCATCTCATCACCATCCATCTCCACCACTGGGTTGGCCACCTTGATCCTTTTATCAGCATCTGCAGAAGGAGACACCGAATGCTGAAGCAGGAGGGCCCACCCCCCCCCACCAGCCCGTTTTGGAGCTTCCCCAAGACTCGGATCCTTCCTGACATCCACGTCCATTATCAGGCAGGCCCTGCTCACAGCACCCCAAGCGAACTGAGAATGGGGGCCAAGTTGCCCAGGAATCACAATCCTTTGTACAGCAACTTGGGGTGGGGCGCACACCAATGCTCCCTGTAGGCTGTGGAGTCTTGTGAGCAAAAACTCTATTCTGTGAGCTACTGGCTAATTAAAGTTGTGAGCGAGCAATGTGGCTACTGCATAGGTTGATTTCCTCTGGAACCCTCCTTCCCAAGCTAAGACAAAAATGTATGAGCCAGAGGCTAAAAAACTGTGAGCTAGCTCACACTAAACTCAGCTTAGAGGGAACACTGGTGCACAGGAATGAATGAATAAATAAATATGGGTGCATGGAAGCTTCCTGGGCAGAACTCAGTGTACTGGAGAGGTCGGACACCCCTCCCCCCAGCCCTTGCACTCCAGTGGGGTCTTGTATCCAGCCACAGCTGTGAGATCCAGAGAACCCTAGCCAGGAAAAGTACTGGATGTCTGGGAACCCGTCCTCTGTACTGAACCTGGCGCATCCCTCCTCCCAGGGGGCCTCTGGTGGGGAGGGGGCCATTGCCTGCCGCTCCCCCCCCCCCCCCACCTCTGGCCTCCGGAACTGCTTCTCCCCTGCTTGTCCTTCCCAGACTCAAATTCTCCACCACCACCACCCGCCCCAGGCGTTTCGCCACCGGCCCCCGGGGCTGCCAAGCACCTGCCGGTCCCGCCAGGACGGCCGCACAGCCAGAGAGGAGGCGCAGGGCAGGCCAGGCTCCCCGGTGACCGGCGCGGAAAGGGAGCGGCGAGTGAAGGGCAACTCCGCGGCCCGTCCTGCTCCGGCTGGCCGACGGACAAGGTCACGCGTAGAGGTCACCGGGGGCGCCATGACTCGCTCCGGCCGGCGCCGGGGACTGAGAGCCGCAGAGCCGCGCCTGCCGGCGGGAAAGCAACCCCGCTGCCCACTCCCGGCCTCCTACAGCCCGGGCCCGAGGCGGCCTTCTGCGCCCCCGCCGCCCGAATGCGGCGGCGACGACTCCCCGGGCCAGCCCCAGCCGCCGCCGCCAGCCGCGCTAAATATAGCCCCGGGCCGGCCTGGAAGCGCGCGCGCCGGTGGGCAGCTGGCAGGCACAGGCCGGGCAAAGGCGGCAGCACCCCCCCCCCCCCCACCCGGTCCCGGACTCACAGTGGCGGCGCGGCGGCGGGCCCTGGCTGCTGAGACCGGGGAGCAGCGCGGCGGCAGGGCGGCCCCAGGCAGCGCGGGCCACGGCGGGGAGGGCGGCGCGGAGGTGGAGGGCCATGGCGCGCGGCGGGCGGAGGAAGAGGAAGGCGAGCGCGCCGGCAGCGGCAGCAGTAGCAGGCGAGGAGGCCGGGCGGGCGCGACAGAAGGAGCCGCCCCCCGGCCGCCTGGGAAGCCGGCCGGCCTGCCCCCTCGCTCCACGCGCCCTCGGTCCTCCCCGGGGCGGGACAGAGCAGAGCAGGCGGGATCGGGAGCCGCGAGGGGGGAGGAGGAGGAGGGGGGCAGCCGGGCTGGGCACCCGCCAGCCACGTGCGCCTTTGTTCCTCTCGCCGCCGCCGCCCCCTTTCCCTCCTCCGCTGCAGCCGGATTCGCGCCCCCCCCCGTGCGCCCCCGGGGCCTGGCGGGCACAGCCGGGCCGCCGTCCTTCCTCCGCGCTCCCCTGGCGCCGCATGCCGCAGAGGTCCCGGCGGGGCCTGCAGTGTTTGCGCAAGCGGAGGCAGGCAGCTCGGATCGCCGGCAGGGCCAAGGCCGGGCGCCGCTGCTGATAAGAAGCGTCAACACGGGAGGCAAAGGGCAGCGGCCGCCGCGCTACTCCTCGTCCGCAGACCCCGGAGGGAGGGGGGATCAGCTGCTGCTGCGCCGGGCACTGGGCTGCGTGGCATCCCCCGCCAGTGGCCCTGGAGCCCTGGCTTCCAGCAGCCACTCTGGCCAGCTCAGTGCGGGCCAGTGCCTACATGGACCCCCAGTTGACTGTGGAATGCTAAGAGGAAATGACTTGGGTAACAGCAACAGGATCTCAGTTATTTCCAGGGGCTGGCAGAGTTAGGGAAAGTAATGAGATCAATATCAGGGACACCAGCCAAGTGGGGACCAGACAAACTTAACTTGTTACTCCGGTTTGGTCTTTGCATCTGGTAATTTGGTGTTCAACCTCTGCCTTAGATGTCTGGACTGTTAACTTCCATTTCCATGTATCTGAGGAAATGGGCCTTGCACACAAAAGCTCATCCCTCGAACAAAACTTGGTTGGTTTGGTGTAGTGGGAGAACCAGGTTTGATTCCCCACTCCTCCACTTGCACCTGCTGGATGACCTTGGGCCAGCTGTAGTTCTGGCACAGCTGTTCTTGAAAAAGACCAGTTTCTGTCAGAGCTCTCTCAGCCCTGCTTACCTCACAGGGTGTCCGTTGTGGGGTGGGGAGGGGAGGGGAGGGGAGGGGAGGGGGAAGGAGTTTGTAAGCAGGTCTGAGACTCCCCTGGGTAGTGAAGGGCGGGATATAAATCCAATCTCTTCTTCTTGATCTTCAAGGTGCTTGACTGGACTCAATCTTTGTTTTGCTGCTTCAGACCAACACGACTGCCCACCTGGATCTACGACGAGTTTTGTTAGTCTTTAAGGTGCTCCTGGACTCTTGCTCTTTTCTTGTCTGATTGTGCCTGATTTTCCTCTGCACAGACTAGTGAGCAGGGACCAGTCACAAAGTTCAGGAGAAACAGGAGCCTCTGACGAGTGCAGCCTTTCCCTTCCTGTCCCTGCCCCTGAGACCTGATTGGGGGGGGGGGGGGGGCGGGGGGGGGGGGACAGGGCTCAGTGTAGCCTGCAGCCTCCAGGTTTCCCATGCTGGTCTCTCCTCAGACCTTTGGTGTGGTTGGCTCATCTAGGCATCATGGAACTTTGCCTGCCTCTGGAGTCCTGCCATTTCTGCCACTGGTGGTCATTGGCCTCTGGCCTGGTGGTCAGAGGCCTCATGCTCCTCGCGCTCCCAGGATGGCAGCCGCTGCCAAACCAAGAGGGTTGAATGCCCAGTGGTCAAGGGATGGCTACATGTCTTGTCCCTGTGCCAACTGGAGCAAAGGCAACTGTTATCTTCTGAAAGTTCTCCCCGGTCTGGGTCAGGAAGGGACAGCTTCCCTTTCAGTGCTTCTGTTCCAGCCCTCTCCTGTTGTCAGCGCTGGACCATGCACAGTCCAGGCTACGAGCCCCTGCACGCATCAGCACAGAGCTCCATGCAGCTGAGCAGGAGGCTCTGGGCGCGTTGCCCTGTGGGAGATATTGTCAGGGTGGGACAGGACAGCATAAAGTAGACAAAGTTCACAGAAGGGAAAAACAGTTGTAAAACAGTTTATGTTTTAACAAATGCTGTGCTGTTTGCCTGGCCTCAGGGTGTGGACAAAAGGCTTGAGAGAGAGGAGTCCCACCCTCCGCTGGCCCTGGGAATCCACCTTCCTACCAGAAGAGGAGTCTCCCTGGAGGCCACCAGTTCGCAATACCTCCAGGAGCAGGGACTCATGGCCTCTGGTTTTAGAGGAGACCACCCTGCTGCTGTGGTGCCCGTGTTTAAAAAGGCAGCTTTCAGGCTCTTGGCTTTCAACACATGAACCGTCTGGTTGGGTTCTGAAAAACTGGAAGTTTTTCATCTCCAGGTATTTATGGACAAACTAGGTTATCTCTACAGTTTTCCGTCTGGCCTCTGACCTAGTTATGGCACAGAAATGCGCTTTAGCTCCCTGGTGGACAGTCTGTGTTGGTCAAGTCATATCGGTTCTTATCCTACACACAGACACACGCACACACACACATACCCCGTCATTAACCCCAAAAGATCAAACATCCTCTGGCTAGATCACCTAAGATCTGGATAAAATATCCAGCTTAATTTTAAATTGGGAGCCCTTGTAACTTGCAGGAATCCTCCCACCCCAACAAGTGGGTGGAATGCACTTTGGAGCAGCTTTGTCTGGAGCTCCCTCACTCCCCCCCCCCCCCCCCCCACCACTAGGAATACTTGACTCTGGCTTTGGGGACGATAGCTGAGGCTCCTGACTGTGCCCAAACCCCTGCACTCCCCACCTGGACGCGATCCGGCTCCTTGGCAGAACTCCAGCTATTGTCAGTGCCTGCCATATATTCTGTGCCTGCCATACATTCTTTTATGTCTATGCCATACCGGTATGTTGACCTTGCTTTCAGCCTACCTACATTTTGTTAGGACTTTTGTCCAGTAATCAAGAAAATTCAGAGTAATGAATCTTGCTTTTCTGGAAAGAAGAGATTGCTTCTTTTAGTTTAAAAGAAGTTTATTACTAAAGGAAAAAGGTAAACGGGATTAGCTACAAATAAACAAAACATGCTTACTAAGCAGCATTCTGCTGCGTCTGCACACTAAGACATCCTGATAGAGAGTGAGAGAGATTGCAATGGAGGATCTCTCCTTGACCCCTGAAAGGAAACACCTGATATCATTGACCAATTAGCAAAACAGTACACCTTCAGCTTTCCCAGGCTTAGAGTTAATTGGCCAGCTGCCAGGTATTACTTCCAGGCTACCAAAGGTAAACAAACAAGTTGCATAGGTTAACCCTATAATGACTGAATTTCTCAGGCCTTGTGTTACCCCTTCTCAAGACCTGAAATGCAAGTCATTATACATCCATAAACAAAACATTATTCAACATTAGCATCATGCATATTCAACATTTCACAAAGTCTTTCACACTTGTCTTTGGTCAGTGGCTTAGTCAGGACATCAGCCACCATCTCTTCTGTACGACAATGCTTAATCTCTATCAGCCTTTTCTGGTACAAATCTTTAACTAATGCACATTTAATACCAATAGATCTACTTCTAGCAGTCGTGCTCTCTTCCTTACATATAGTTATACAAGCTTGATTATCCTCTAACATAAGTATTGGTACAGGTTCAATTATTCCAAAATCTTTCAACATCTCAAAGATCCATTCAAGTCTGCTGCAGGCACTTGCTGCTGAAATGCACTCAGCTTCTGCTGTGGATTGCGCTACAACAGTCTGCTTTCTACTAGTCCAGTCTATCAGTCCATCTCCATAAAGAATAGGTATCCACTGGTAGGCTTGTAATTGTTCATCTCTTCTCCCCAACTGGCATCCATGTAGCCGACTAGTCTCGGTTGTTCAGTTGGTGCAATTTTTAGTTTTAAGTCCATTGTTCCTCTTAGGTAACGTGCCATCTTCTTTATTGCGCTCCAATCATGATGATTTGGTGAACTTACTTTTCTACTTAGAAATCCAACTGCCGCTGTAATATCTGGACGCGTTGATTTGCTCAGGTACAAGAGCTTTCTGACAGCCTCTCTGTATCCTCCTATGTCCTTTAGTGGTGTGCGGTCCTTCTCCTTCAGATATCCAGGTTCAAGTGGGATTGATGAAGCTTTGCAGTTCTTCATGCCAACAGATTCTATAAAGTCCATAATCTTTCTTTTCTGGCATAAAAGAAAAGTTCCATCCTTGAGTCTCTCAATTTGCATTCCGAGGTATTGTTGAACATCTCCTAGCTGTTTGACTTCCACTTCCTTATTCAGTCCATCAGCTATTGCTTTGATGTCTCCTCTGTTTTGACAAGCCATGATCAAGTCGTCAACGTAAACAAGAACATACTGGTATTGTCCATTTCTGATTCTAGTGTACAGACAAGGTTCAGCTTTCCCTTGCTTGAAGCCTTGCTTCTTTAAAAGTTCAGTAAGTTTGTCCTACCAGGCCTTTGCTCCTTGCTTTAGGCCATAGAGTCCTTTATTGAGTTTGTAGACTAAGTTTTCTTGACCTTTGACCTTGAAACCTTCAGGTTGTTCCATGTAGATTTCCTCAGATAGTTCTCCGTTGAGAAAAGCAGTCTTTACATCAAGATGCTCTACTATCATGTTCCTAGATGCTGCAACACTTAGAAGTGTTCTGAATGTTGCTTGGTCAGTAACTGGAGCAAAAGTTTCAAAATAGTCAGTCCCATATTGCTGTGAGTAGCCTTTAGCTACTAGGCGTGCTTTGTATAGCTCCACAGTTCCATCTTCCTTGTGCTTTATCTTGAAGACCCATTTACATCCAACAGGCTTTCTGCCTTGAGGTAGTTGAGTGAGAGTCCAGGCCTCTTTTTCGCTAATGGACAGCAGCTCCTGTTCCATTGCTTCAAGCCATCTGCCTCTTTCACTCGCAGGTAAGTTGCAAACTTCCTTCCAGTTCTTGGGTTCCTTTGCAGGTTGCACAAGTTCACAAAATCCATATTTCTTTGGAGGTTGTCCCTTAGTGCTCCTCTCTGATCGCCTCACACTGGGTGTGGGTTCTGCTGTGGGTTCAGCCGTGGGTTCAGCCGCTTCCTCTGGTGTGGCCCCTGCTTCCCCTTCTGTTTCAGTAGTTTCCTCAGAAGGTGGACCTGCTGCTTCACTTGCCAGTTCCCCAGCCAGTTCACCAGCGGTCACTACAGGTAGCCAAGCAACCAACTCATCAGGTGCAGTCCCAAGCATCTTTGGATCAGCTGCAGTGGAAACACTAGGCAATACAGTCTCATCAACAAAAACAACATTGCGTTCCTCAACTGTGTGGGTTTGGGGATCGTATATCCTGTACCCTTTTCCACCAACAGGGTAGCCTACAATAATTCCAGTTTCAGTTCTGGGATCAAGCTTTCCCCTTTTCTCCTTTGGTATGTTCGCATATCCTTTTGCGCCAAAAGCTTTGATATGTTTTAGACCAGGCTGTTTCCCAAACCAGGCCTGAAAAGGAGAATTTCCTGTAATCTTTGAGGGTATTCTGTTGTGTAAGTACACTGCTGTGTTCAGGGCTTCTGCCCATAAACGTTTGGCAGTCCAGAATGCATTAGCATAGCTCTGCACATCCCTTGCAGTGTTCTGTTTAATCTCTCAGAGGCTCCATTCTGCTGGGGTGAATATGGGATTGATACTTTATGTTGAATTCCTTGCTCTTGTAGAAATTGTTTGAATTCAGCATTACAATATTCACCACCTTCATCTGTGAGTAAGCTTTGAGATGCTTTGCCAAATTTATTTTTAACTATGGCCACATAATTTTTAAATCTACACAATGTTTCATCCTTACTTCTCAGCATATACACATAAGTGTATTTTGTTTTATTCTCTATGAAAGTCACAAAATATTTGTTCCCACCTAGGGATGCAGGTAATAGCCCAACAAGATCACTGTATACAGTTTCCAGAAATTCCTGATTCTGTGCTGGATATTTCCCAGTATAATGTGGGGCATCCCCCTTTGCTCTGAGGCATGTCTCACATCTAGTTTCACTCTTTTCACAATGCACAACAGATATGCCACACTGCTTTAACAAGTGCTCAACAGATTTTAAATTTCTATGCCCAAGTTTAATATGCCACGAAAATAAACATTTTTCATGTTTACAAGCATCATCACAAGCATCCTTAGTCTGGCAAATCTGTTCCTTATCATCAACAGTCTCTATTTCCTCATCAGGATCAACATCAAAAGTCTCTGTCTCATCATCACAAGCTACAAGGTAATGAAATCCATTTTTCTCTTTAACTTTAAATTCAAGCTCTCCATCCTCAGTAGTGATCTTATTCCTCTGCTTTCTTTTGAGCAGGACAGTATGTCCAGTATCCATAAGCCTTTTCGTTGAAATTAAGTTGTCAACAGCTTCTGGAATATAAGCTGTATTTTGCAATTCAACATCAACTGATCCACCATTAGTAGTATACAATTGCAATTGAACAGTCCCAACACCTTTCACATCTAGCAATTCTCCATTAGCTTGAAAAATTCTTGGTTTGTTCTCAACATCTATGTTACTAAACCAGGCTTTTTCTCTACAGATATGTGTGCAAGCGCCAGAATCAACAAAAAACACTTTCTTATCATCTGTGTTAAAATCATCAGTGATCCTAAAAGCATGACCTTTGCTCTGTGTCTTTGCATCAGACTTTCTCCCTCTGTGCTGTGCGCGTGAAGCTTGAGCTCTGCCCCTCCCACTCACTGGTTCTTTGTTAGTGGAACGCTTGTGCCTCTTTGTTCTTGGGGCTCATCATTAGACGCATACTTAGAAGGGCAGTATTTTGCAAGATGATTTTTCCCACATATAAACCAATCTACTTTCCTTTTAAATCTCTGTCCATGCTTTAGGCTCAAAACAAACATCTCATCGGACAAACTTGCTCTAGGTTGCCTAGAATCATATTCCTCAGTCAGTGCAGACAAAAGACCTTCCAAATTCATATCAGTATCGCTGGGCACCTTTTTCTGGCTCTGACTATGTGTGTCTGTGCTTTGTTCTTTTAATTCTCCATTAGGTGCATGGTCTGGGGTATGGTTAAAATTATAGCATTTAATCTTGAGTGGCTCATCATGCATGCCAGTGTTTCTGTGTCTTTGTTCCCCATTAGACTCATGCTTTCTGCCACCTCTTGAATCACTGGAAGTAGCCTTGTGATTCCCTCCATGGGCAAAACTTTCAATTTTCCCTTTAGATCTGTGCCCATCTTTCAGACTTAAAGCAGGCATCTCATCTGATAAAGTATGCCTTTCCTCTATGGGCATCTTTCCCGCTCGGGTAGAAAACATCATACTCACTACTCCCCCTCTGGGTTGGCTTGCTGTTTTTGGAACTCACGGAGTTAATCTCTTCCCTCTCTGTGCAGCAGCAGCAGCGCGAATTTCAAATGGCTTGCAGTGTCTCTCTGGGCTCCAGTACTCCGAGGCTCACAGCAGGCAAAATGATAATCCAAATAAAAAATCCTTTGCTCGTGGCAAACTGCAAATCAGCATAGGCTTTCTCCCTGATCAGCAAGGAAACAAGGTTGGGCCTTTCTGGCTGCAGGATTGCTCTGAGAGCAGGAAGGAAAAAAAGTGGTTGTTTTAAAAAATCCAAGCCTCTAGCTCTTATTCCCTATTTCTCTTTCTCAATCAATCCAGAAAGCGTAAAAAACAGAACCATCCTCTGCTACCATTTGTTAGAACTTTTGTTCAATATTCAAGAAAAAATCAGAGTGATGGATCTTGCTTTCTGGAAAGAAGGGACTGCTTCCTCTAGTTTAAAATCTTTATTACTAAAGGATAAAGGGAAACGGGATTAGCTACAAATAAACAAATATGCTTTCTAAGGAGCTGCATTGTGCTCCGTCTTCACACTAAGACATCCTTCTAGATAGTTAGGAGATTACAATGGAGGGTCTCTCCTTCTTCTTGAGCCCTGAAAGAAAACACCTGATATCATTGACCAATTAGCAGAACAGTAGACCTCTAGGTTTCCCGGGTTTAGAGTCAATTGGCCAGCTGCCAGGTATCACTTCCAGGCTAAATCTAGGTAAACAAACAAGTTGCATAGGTTAACCCTATAATGACTAAATTTCTCAGGCCTTGTGTTACACTCATTTTTCCAACATTTACTCCCGGCGGGAGTATGGTACCCTGTTTCTTCCCACTTCAGAGTGCTCTTACCCACACACACACCCCTCCTCCCCCTGCGTCTCACCAGCTCTGCTAATCTGTTTTGCTGTGAAGTTAACCTTGGGATGTTTCTGTGATGGGTTCCTCCAAGTGCCTGACTGTGTGGGAATGTGAAGTAGGCGTTCTCGCGGTGGGAGGGGGGAGTGGTTTCTAGCTTGTGCGCCTTTTCTCTGGGAAAGTAACTGCTGGGGTTTTTCGTGCTTTTTGCCTATTACACTGATTGGTGCCTGTCATTTATCTGCTATTTAAAAACTGTATAATTGCTTTGAGTCCTATTGATCTGGTACCACTGTCAATGGACGTGTTCCCTGAAAGACCATTAAGAAAATAAAAGGACTTTGCTTTTACACTGAGGCCTGGCTTATTGGATCTAATCAGAAGTCTCACAGCTTGACCTTTCCAACAGTGGTGCCCACTTTTGCATGTGTGTGTGCAGTGGTCTTTTCACTGCAGGCAGTCTCATTTAGCAAAGAACATTGCCACTTGAAGACTGTCCATCATTCTGATCAACTTCTCTTCTCCACAGTTGAATAGGCCTCCTTGCAGGGTCATAAACAGCTCACTTAAGAATGGGACAAGGTCCCCCAACCTGGACAGCCCAGGCAAACCTGATCTCGGAAGCTGAGCAGGGTCAACTCTGGCGAGTACTTGGGTG
Organism: Lepidodactylus listeri; assembly: GCA_029233225.1. Lineage (NCBI taxonomy): Eukaryota > Metazoa > Chordata > Lepidosauria > Squamata > Gekkonidae > Lepidodactylus > Lepidodactylus listeri. The sequence continues at coordinate 1,812,867 of JARCFY010000021.1, read as the reverse complement.
GGAGACCTCCAAGGAATACCAGCAGTTGGGAGGCAGGGACAGGCATTATGAATGTCCTCTGGGCCCCCAGTAGGGGTCAGTCACCAGAGGTCGCCATGACTTCCAGGTGCACTCACACATGCACACACACACACACAAATACAAAAAAAAACCCCCAAAAAAGAAGAATGGGACAGGGTGTCCTTTTAATAGTGGTGGTTTTCAGGCTGGCCCAGAAGACTCGCCTCTGATTTTAAATCCAGGATACAAGACGAGCCCCTTCACCACACTTTCCATAGGTTTGAAAAAGGGGACTATTTTTGTTGCATCTGGCAGGACAAATTGCAAATGCCACTTTTCTGACCCAAATCTATGTGGGACCTGAGGTATGTGTGTGGGGGGCGGTAAAGCTGTTAGCCGAATTGCTTTAATTTACACTTAGCAATTGGCGAAATACACGGGTTCTTGCCAACTATACCAGGGTCCCACCCCTCCCGGGAGTTCTCAAGAGGCACGTGAGGCAGATAGCAAGTTCAATGCCGTTTACTGAGTAATGTTGTTCAAGCACACCAAAAACGTAATCACACACACAATCACACAGGCCTAAGGAAATAAAGCTAGAAAATAGCATGTTTGCATGAGCAGGATTTCGATGAGGGAGAAGCAATACGTTACCTTCCTGAAGAGGAGTTGTCTGACCGAAGGAAGAATTGGATGGGAAGGAAAATATAGAAAAATATGGGACACGTGGCTCGAACCTGCAAGACCATGTGGTTCTCTCTGTTCCAGGTTACAGAGATTTAAAGATGGAGGCAAGGATATTGGTATAGCAAGCTGGATATAAGGGGTAGCAAAGCAGATAGGGGACGATGGCACAAGAGACCGAATGCCTCTGTGCAGGGTCTTTTATTAGGTGGTCTTGGGGCGGGCAGCGCTAACCACATCCCACTAACACACCTACTAGGCGGTCCGTCCCTTACTGACCCTACCATAGGTTAAAGGTGAACAAAAGGAGGAGGGCCGGGGAGTGGACAATATTGCAGAAACTGAAACTAAACAGGAGCTCTACACCTGGGCGAGGTCTGGTGACTCACCTGGGCCACTACTATTGTTAGTTAATGGCTCTGGCCGACTGGGTGATGGCCCAACCATCAGTTGCTAAGCAACCATGTTAGCATAATGCGTTCAGATAAGTTGGAGGGGGCAGGGGCTGACCAGCGTGGTGTGACAGAAAGAAACCTCATGGCAGAAGGAGTCTTTGTCTCTGTCTTGGTGAACTATCTAGGGTGCCAGTCTCCTGGCATGGGCTGGAGCTTTCCCCTATAATGGAGAATGCACATGGCCCTTCCAATACTAGCGACCCAACTTCAAGCTTATGAATATTACAATCCATAAGAGCACTAAAAGTGCCTTGCTGGCCAACATTTCCTCCCCCTTGGAACCCTGAAAGCGTCAGGTGAGGGGTTCCACACGAGACAGGAGCTGGAACCTGATGCGGGAAGGCCAGGAGTCCCTGACGGCCTAAACCGTCCGGGCGTTGAAGAGCTAGGTGTTGCTATATTGACAAGGGATGGACTCAAATGACAAAAAAGGAAACAAAAACTAATCTACCAAAAATGCCGAATTGCCTTAGGTCGGACACTGAACTCCAGGGTAGATAGGTATGGCCACTAACGGGGAACACACACATATAACTTAATAAAGCGTAAACAATCCTATAAAGCAAGAGGGCTTCAACGCAGCCCAAAGACTAAAACTCTTTATCTTAAATATTCTTATCAAAAACATATCTATAGCTAGGACACACGCACACACACACGCACCAGTACAAAAATAAAATCCACAATGAAATAAAATTGTTACAAGCAATTCTTCGTCCTTCCCTCCTGTGCGCCAAGGCTCGGGTGCTGGAACATGACTACTGGTGTTGCAAAGCAGGAGGGAGGCGCGCTTTACATAGTAACTAATTCAACACCAGGACTCGTGTATCTTCGGCTCTTCAGGGGCCACTCGGATCTCGATCATTAGCTCATGAAGCTCTCGGCTATGCCCGTCACTTCTCAGCTCGGACATGAGTCAGTTTGGCCAGGAAGGAGGAGACCGGTTTGCATATTGAGGAGTCGCCCCCCCCCCTTGCTTTTTTTTTTTTTAAATTAATATTTTAAAGATATTTTCAGAAAATAAAGTACATAATATTTTACAACATTTATGCTTTCGGAGTCATACATTATTTTCAATCCACTCATAAAATTTTGACCATGTCTTTAAGAATTGATCTTCATTCTTTCGATGTATTTGACAGCTCAGTCTATCCATCTCTGCCAGTTCCATTAATTTTTCCACGATCATTTCTGGGGATGATAACATTTTTTCTTTCCACAATTTTGCCCAGCTTATTCTGGCCGCAGTAAGTATATAGGTTATTAGTCTTTGTTCTTCCTTTTTAAGACCTTCTGGTAGCATATTCAAGAGATACAGTTCCGGCTTGTATGGCAGGTCTATTTTTAACATTTCTAATATTAACTTTTTAACTTTATTCCAATACAGCTGTATTTTTTGGCACTGCCACCACATGTGATAGAATGTCCCAACATTCTTTCCACATTTCCAACACAAGTTAGAACCATTTCCATAGCATCTATAAATTCTATCCGGTGTCCAGTGCCATCTATGGAACATCTTATATAAGTTCTCTTTATATGCTATTGCCGTAGTAAATTTTAATGTCTTCCAACTTTTTGACCAATCGTCTATATCTATTGTATAGCCAAAATCATTCATCCAGCTAATCATTACTTTCTTAACTACCTCCTCACACATTTCATCATTTAATAAGATTCTATAAATTTTTTGGATGTTTTTTTCATTTGTATTTAACCAGGCCTTTTCTAGATCAGGTCTAATATTTAGGAAGCCTCTTTCTTTATCGGTCTTTACTCTTGATGTTAATTGGTGCTTTTCTAACCAGGATAACTGAATCCCTTCCTGTGTTAATGTTTCAAAACTTTTTAATTTATTATTACTTTCTAATAGATTTTCATAAGTAATATTTTTACAGCTAGTTAGTAGTGTGGGTTTTATGAAAGCTTCTAAAGGTGATATCCATAGAGGTACTTTAGGGAAATATAAGGTTTTTATTCTTTGCCATATCTTCAATAATGATCCTCTCACCCAGTGTTGGTTAAAGTTTGAATGCACTTTATCTTTTTCTTACCATAGGTATGCGTGCCAACCCATCACTAGGTCGTGCCCTTCAAGTGCTAAGCCTCTCGTATCCTCCAACTTCACCCAGTCTCTAATCCACGTTAAGGAGGCTGCCTGATAGTACAGTTTCCATGATGGCAGGTTGCATCCCCCTCTCTCTTTTATTTCTTGGAGAAGTTTTAATTTTATCCTTGGTTTTTTTGGATACCATATAAACTTTCTAGTTATTTTATTTAATTCAAGAAAAATATTATTATTTTTTAGAATCGGGATTGATTGGGCTAAAAATAAAAATCTGGGTAAGATGTTCATTTTTATCACTGCAATTCTACCTAAAAAGGATAGTTGCAGGTTTTTCCATTTGTCTAAATCCTTCTTAATTTCCTTTATCAACTTTTTATAATTATTCTCAATTAAAGCACTATTTCTATTTGAGACCCAAATACCTAAATATTTTAATTTTTTCTCCATTTTAGTATTAGAGATCTTCTCTAGATTAACTATTGTTTTTTCAGAACTATTTTTAACCAGGCACTTTGTTTTATTATAGTTGATTTTCAACCCAGCCACTTTACCATATTCCTCTATATCTATTAGTAACTTTGGAATTGAGAGTAGAGGTTCTTCTATTATGAATAACAAGTCATCAGCAAATGCTCTAAGCTTATATTCAAATTTTTAAATCTTTAATCCTTTTATTTGTTTGTTATCTCTTATTTGATCATTCAGTGATTCCAAGGCAAAAATAAATAATAATGGGGATAGGGGGCAGCCTTGTCTCGTTCCTTTCTGAATAGGCACGCTTTCTGTTAATTCACCGTTAATTAAAATTTTTGCGTTTTGGTTTTTATATATGGCCGCAATCAAATTTTGGAATAAGGGTCCCGCGTCCCAGATTTTTAGTTTTTGTAATAAGAAGCTCCAGGATAGGTTGTCGAACGCTTTTTCGGCATCTAAAAACATAAATACCGCCTGTTTCTCTGGATGTACTTCATAAAATTCTAAAGCATTCATTAGTGTTCTGATGTTGTCCTTCATGTACCTTTTAGGTAGAAATCCTGCCTGATCTGGGTGAATTATCTCTACCAGGACTCTTTTTAGCCGTGTCGCTAGAATACTTGCAAAAATTTTATAATCAGAATTTAACAGTGATATTGGTCTATAGTTGGTAATCTGTTTTTTACCTTCCTCTGTTTTTGGTATCAAAGTTATTACTGCCTGGTTCCAAGTTTCCGGCATCTCTCCTGAACGACCTATTACTTCTAGTACTTTCTTGAAAGGGAGACTAATTTGGTCTTCAAAGAGTTTATATATTTCCCCTGGTAACCCGTCTATCCCTGGTGCCTTTTTATTCTTTTGTTTTCTAATAGCATCTGTTATCTCCTGTATAGAAATAGTCTGATTCAGCACTCTTCGTTGTTGGTCTGAAAATACTCCCTTATTTTTCCCTAACAAGTAATCTTTTATTTGCCCATCATCCTCTTCCTTATGTTTATAATATAACTTTTTATAAAAATTTTCAGCTATTTTTTTTAGGTCTTGTATCAAAAAAATTTTCCTCTCCCTTCTCATCTTCTAAGGCTATGATCGTACTTCTTTGTCTTTCTTTCTTTAATTTATAAGCAAGCCATCTCGTTGGCTTATTAGCATTCTCGAAAAAGTTCTGCTTTGCAATCTGAATCTCTTTTGCTATTTCTTGTGTCAAAATTATGTTAAGCTTATGCTGTAGGATTTTTATTCTTTTTTTTGCTAAATCACTATCCTTAATTTTATTGGTAGTTAATTTAAGTTCTTCTTTTTTTATTTCATCACATAATTGTTGATATTGTTGTCTTTTTTGTTTTGCTTTCCAAATCTGTTGGCTAATAAAAAATACCCCTCAAATAGGCTTTAAATGAGTCCCAAACTATTCTCATTGGTGTTTCAGGTTTTATGTTTCTATTAAAAACTCCTTAATTTCCAGCTTAGTTTTTCTTACAAATTCCTCATCTCTTAATAGGTCTGTGTTCATAGCCCAACGGGTATTTTTCTTCCTTTCTTTAAGAGTAATCATTAGTGGATTGTGATCCGCAAAAGTGGCTGGGAGTATTTCTATTTCTGTCACTTCCTTCACCATTGCTGCTGAAACCCAAGCCATGTCTATTCTAGACCATGATTGATGTCTATGGGAGAAAAAGGTGTACTCTCTTTTACTTGGGTATCTTGTTCTCCACATGTCTATCAGGGTAAACTCTTCCGCTATTTGCAAAAAACTTTTAGGTAGAACCTTACTTTTTGACTTGTTCTTCTTCTGGCTCTCTTTATCCATGGTTTGATCAAATATGGCATTATAGTCCCCTATTAGACAAGTATTTTCAAATTGTTGGGTTGTAATGAGGTTTAATAGTTCCTTATAGAAGCTTTCCTGGTTTTGGTTAGGGGCGTAGATATTTATTATAAGCATCTCTCTGCCTTGTCTATTTATAGTGATGGCTACTATTCTACCATCCTCTGATGAGTATATTAATTTTGGGTTCAGATGTTCCTTAACATAGATTACCACTCCTTTCTTTTTTTTTTCATCAGATGCTATAAAAGTTTTCCCTAACTTTTTGGATGTTAAATACTTTATGTCATCTTTTTTTATGTGTGTCTCCTGAAAACAAGTTATTTCTGATTTTAATTTTATTGCCTGATGGAAGATTTTTCTCCTTTTATGTGGGTTATTTAGGCCGTTGACATTTACAGATAAGATTTTAATCACTTTCGTCCTTCCCATCTTGTTCTTCTTCTTTCTCCTCCTCCCTTTTGTTCTTGTACTGGAACCTTGTCAAGACTTGTGAAGGTTTAAATTCTATTGTCTTTTTCCCTTTTCTGTTTCCTTTCTTGTTCTTAGTAGTTTTTTCTTTTTCTTTGGGCTCGTCACTGTCCTCTTCCTCTTCTTTTTCTTCTTCCTCTTCTTCCTGTTCTTGTCCCAGGTCTTCCCCAAATGATTCTAGAAAATTGTCGGCTTTGAAGATCGAGTCCAACTTGTATCTTCTCCCTTGATACTCAAACAAAACTCCTTCTGGGTATAACCATTTGTACATAATATTGTACAAATCATAATAGTTCCGTGAGTTTTTGATATTTAAACCTTCTTTCTTGTACCTTCCACGGAATTTCTTTAAGAAATTTGATTTTCCCCTTGAATGGAGACTCTGTTTTCATTTGTTGCTCTCATTACTTTGTCTTTAAGCTCTCTTTTCACAAATTTGACGTGGACCTCCCGTGGGACATTATATTTTCTGGCGAATGTAGAATTTCTTCTGTAGACTGTTTCTATTTCCGCCATTAATTCTTCCTTAGTTGCTATATTTAGCCGATCTGCTATAGCTTCTACCAAAACTTCTTTGAGGTTTGTACCGATTTTCTCCGGTATATTTTGACAGCGTATGATCAAGGCCGCTTTGTCCAGTTCAAGGTTAATTACTGCTTCTTCCAGCTGATCGTTTTTTGCCTTAAGTTCCTGGAAGTTTAAGTCCATTTCCATCATTCTCCTCTTTACTTTAAGTTGATTTGTTCCTATTCTTTGAATTTCTTGTTTATTTTTTTGAATCTCTTGCTTGTTTTCTAACAGCTGTCTTCTAAATTCTTCCGAGTCTGCTTGCATTTGGCTTGCAATTTCTTCCATTTGTATTTGTATTTCTTGTACAGGTTGCATCTCTTTTTTAAACAGTTCTGGAATAGTGTTCTTGAGTGCGGCTGAAATTGTTTCCTCCATAAGTGCTTTCAGGTCGTTGGTTGATAGTGCCAGGACAGTCGGGGTAGGAGGTTTTAAGGATGCTGTTACTTTTTGTTGGCTTGGCGATGGGATGGAAGATTTCCTATCCTTACCTGCTCCTCCTGATGCCATGATGTATTTTTGTTATTATTATTAATAAAAATTTAGTTAATTAATCTATTAAATGGTCTTCTAATCACGTGTATTAATTAATTACGATTTAAATGCTAATTAACTCTATTAATTTATTTAGCTTACCCTATTTAAATTTTAAATAATTTTACTAATATATATGTTTTAAATAGCTTCACTAATTGATAGAAACCGCAGAAAAAATGTCAGTATCCCCTAATTAATTTGCTATATTAACAGCCTTAAGGTTTGTTTACTTATCCCTCTATATTAATTTTAAACCTAAGCCTAAACTTCCCACTAATTTATTTTATTTTATCTTTTATATTTTATGATTAGACAGGTTAACCTCTTAATTGCCTTGTCCTTATCTATTTAATTTACCCAGGTAAGTTTAATACTTAAATCTGTTAATTAATCAATATTAAATAGTTGTTAGCTTTACCTAAGTTTAGTCAGTGGTTTAGTGTTTAATCAATAATTAATTCTATTTAAGTTCTATCCCTGAATATTTAAATTAATTTAATTTACTTAATTAAATTTAATAAAAAAACTTTCCCCCCCCTTGTTATGTTTTTATAAACCTATTATATAGCTATTAAATTTTAGCTCCAAAGCCCTGTATAGATATTTTCTAATTAAATTTGGGTAACAATAACAATAGCAATGGTATGGCTAGCAGTAACAATAACAATGGTATGTCAAAAACAATAATATAACCCCAACTCCGTATTGACTCTAATATAGAAACAGTTGCTTTAGCTTCCCCTTTAAATTATCCTTTCCCTTCCCCCACTTTTATCCCCTCAACCGTCAATACAAATACAAACCTGCTTACAATTAGTTATTTTCCCCCAAACCTTATTTCTTTATTTCAGGCCCCCGTCTCGTTCTTTATTCTAATCAAACCCCCCTTCCAGTCACAATTGACTGTTCTTCCCTTAAGTCTCACGTCGTTTCCCTCGTAGCCCGCTCACATAGTTTATTCGGTTCTACTTCCGTGTAGTTGCCGCTGGCGCGCCTGCGCTGCTTCAGCCACGGTTGATCAGGCCCTCTTACGCTCTTTGCCGATGTCTGCGATGCCCTTCTCTCTACTCCTTACGCTAGTTACGTTGCCGGTGCTTGCACAGTTCCCATTTCCCGTCTCCGCTTTCCTCCGCTCTCCTCGCAAGTCGGTTCCAACGCCGGGTGACCCGAATGACTCTGCAAATTCGCCTTATTCTTCTTAAAGGTATCTCTTCTGCAACTCTGCTGTTTCTGCCTTCACTATCAAAAACAGAAAGGAGAGAAAAAAAAATTCTGCAGTGACTATTATCCACTCAATCCTCCCCCCTCGTTTCTATCCCCTTCCTTCTCGTAGCCTTTTGTGAGGGGGTTTCCTTCCCGCTTCCCCTCTACTTTCATTATCTGTTCTCTTGCCGGTTATTGCAGTTTACTACCCTCCCACCGCTTTTTTAAAAATTTATTCTTAACGTTTTGAGCTCCTCAAAATAATTCAACTTAGCTTTTATATTGTGGTCTTCAATCTTTGGACTCCTTTAGTTCAAAGGTTGCTCTTCTCATCGGCTTCCTGCTTTTCCACCGACGCCTTGTGATTTTCTGCTTCAGGGCGTGCCTCTGACGAGGGAATTCACCACTTTTCCCTTCGCCGAGACCTCTAAGCCCTATGCCACTTTCCCCTCTACAAGAAAAAAAGTGTGACAGTCCGAATGTCCAGAAAAATCACAGGGTTGAACAGCCGTGAGCGGAGTTAACTCTCTGCACGTCTGTCCCTCGAGCTACCACCCCCCCCCCTTGCTATCTAAAAGCATCATGGGTACATCTTTGGAAATGAAGGAGCGAAGGTTATAGCAAGAATTAGGCAAGCAAGCTATTCCTCTGGCCAGGCAGAATAACTGGGGATATCCATAGAATGCAATGTGGGTCTGGGAAACGCACATATAGAGATCGCTGAATATTGAAAAGAACTCCAGGCATGGGTTCCCTTAGGGATCGGGCAAGGAAAAAAACATCTACCCTTCGGGGGAGGCCAAGTCTTCAGGCATGCCTCCCGAACCCTGGGGAGTATATGCGCAAGAGAATGAGTCTCGCGCAGACTCCATGTAAAAGTTGGGTTCGGGAGTTGTGTCTGGTTGACTTTGACCTTTTTATCTGGAGTCTGCTGGCTCCACGGGGATGATGTCACATTGTACCCATTTTACCATGGAGGGCTCCCTTTGGGGGGTCCTCCCCCAATACTGTACAAAGATAGATTGTTCTCCCCCTCTAAACTCGACCCTAGTGGTACCGTCCCTGACCTAAATTAGGATGGCATGGGCAGCTAGTCACTAGGCAGAACCCTCAAAGGTCGCATGCTAGTGACTTAGCTATACATCTGGGCCAGGGTGGTCGCATATGCAGATTTGGGAGAGTGTTTGGGCATGCTGGGAGTTGAAAGCGATTCCAACTGAATTAATTTGGGAAAAATCAATGGTGCCAAATTGGAGACCAGTGTGGAGGTAGGAATATGTTGTGTTCTATGGGCCATTTGGGAGGGGGCCTGCGAGAAAACTCCCTCTAATGTGAATAGAGGTTGGAGCAAGAGGCTGGAAGGCCAGCGGATGGCTAGGGCTAACCTTGGGCTGTCTCTCAGGCACTCTCCGCTGCCGAGTGCAGTGGAGGGCTTGCACGCCAGAGAGATGGGGGACGCTTGATCAGAGCAAGTTCCGAACCCAACTTCTGCATGCCCTTTGGACCAATGAGATAATCGAAGGTCCATTGAGCCCGCAGAGGAAGGCAATGGGGACGCCTGCATCTGCTCTTGTGTCTTTAAGTGGTAGAACCTTGGGCCTCATGTGAAAGCCCATAGGATCTCCCACTTTGCGTAGCCCCTCACTCAATATCCTCCCTATGGTTCATCTGGGCCTCGGCCCTCCCAACACTGGTCAAAAGAATAGAAAAACAAAATATTTTGGAGGAAGAGGAAAAACAAAGATGTGGGCAGACAATTACATGAAAAGAAAAACGGGGCATTTGCTTTGGCCATATGAAAAAGGAACGGTGCAAAAATAAAAAGTACCAAGAATTAATAAAAAATACTTAGGGTGACGTGCTTTTGCGTATGCAAAATGACGCACTGTATAGCATGCCGGGTTTCTACTTCTTAAATTTGGATAAAATTATTTAAAGGACTATATTTGAAAAATACCAATAGCGTAATTAGTTGTTATTTCGGAGGTTACAAATTGGGCAGCCTGAAGGGGAAAATGCAAAAGAAAATTTAGTCACCATGAGTTGCAGAGGCATTGTAAGGGGCTGGCAAGCAAAAAGTCCGTGGCCTGTCTCAACCCATTTGAAAGGTTTGCACATTCCAGCTGGTTTCCCAGTTGGACCTGCACTTGCACTTCCTTTCTTGTTTTGCTTTTCTGAACTCAAGGCATGGTGCTGCACAGACACATAGGTCTCCCTCAGCCGAGGAAGGATCCACTGAGTGTTGCGATTTGACACTATAGTTTTCTTGGTTTCAGTGGTACTGCTGAAGGCCAAGAAGGCAGTGGAATTGAGATCTTGTGCCTATGTGCAGGAGGTGAGAGTCGCTCATTGCGGGTGCTAGTGTGTTCTCTCTCGCTTACATTCCTTCGGGTTCAGGATGATGCAGGGCTGCTAAAAACCAATTTTTACCTCAAGGGCCTTTAAAGGCCTACCTAATGGTAGTAAAGAATAGAAACATAAATATGAACACACAAAGGAATAGAATGAACAAGGAACGGCACATATAGGGGGCAACAGTGAAGGCATACCAGAGGAGGAAAGGAGGGGTCAGAGGCCTTAGATGCCAGATGCACCAAGGCTTGGAAATCAGTGGCTTTGGTGTGGACTTCCAATTTCCGAATTTGTTTCTTCACCCAGTATACTAAACCAATTAGAGCCACTACTAAGATAATTTGAAAGGCCAATATTACCACGATGGGGTGGAGCGCCAAATTTAAATATCCAGAAGCGCTCGGGCTCCAGCCTAGAAGCACCTCCCACCAGCTGTGTTGGCCCGCCTTCTTGATGTCCACGGCCAGCGCATTAATTCTGGCACCATTGTGGGACACATTCAGGGTGGCCTTGTCTCCGGCTTGTTTTACTTTTTCCAATTTGTCATGAAGTTCTGGGTGTTTCAATAGAGTGCGTAAGGCTTCTAGGCCTAGGCCTAGAGGTACTGGTGTGAGCGTGTTGTATAGTTCAGGAGCTACTGCCATCTCCTGTTGGGTCCAAATTGGGGTGGAGAAAAAGAAGTCACATCCCCTAATGGATGCAATGTTACAGAAACATCTGTTGATTCCTGGTAACATGTGTTATATATATTGCGAATTAACATGAACATGGTTGCAGGCTATCCTGATACAGGCACAGGCTCTGCCTAAATATATGACTGTGGAGCCTGTCTCACTGACTGCTTCGAATTGACAGTGAGATTGTATGTGTTTCCTTGGAGCCAAGCATGGGTGATGTTTTTCTAAGGCTTCGTCCTCACAGATGAAACCTAGTCTCTCCTTGTGTGTGCACCCTTTCATGTTAACGGTTTGCCAGCTAGAGGGACTTGCCTTGGCCCATCTATTGCTGTCTCTGGCATACAATACTGTTTCTCCATCTACCTGAAGGCTCAGTGGGACCACTGGATAGACTGGAAACATTTCTTTTGCAGTCACGGTGACTATAATTAACTGTAGTATCTGGGTTAAGGGATAAAAGGTGGCATTGGCGAGGGACCACCATTGCTCCAGGGAGACTTCCTCTACAGTGAAGTTCCTTTTAATTATTTCCCTTATTTCCAGAGAAATACTGTCATCCATGGCCTGTTTAATTATGCCCATTGCCGTGACTACATTAATTGTTTGAGCTTGGGTGCAAGCTAGTGCCAGTGAGATGTTCCGTTGTAATGACTGAATGCCACCGAGGAGGGTGCCAAAAACTTTTTCCGTTACCTGTTCCCAGGCGACTAATAGAGGGTTGGTTGCATGTTTGATGTTAGCCAATGAGTCTAATGATTGTCTAATGGGAAGGCTCATTTTGGAAATATCCAATGATACTTTAGAGGCTTTGTTGGCTATGACCTCTATGTTTGCTGCATCCAGGGCTGCCATTCCTGCTCCTACTGGTGTGATCCAATCTGAAATGCCTCTTTTGGATCATTTGGAAAGCTCTCCTTTGCACCACATCATGATCCAATTGTCCCATCCTCATTGGGTTGTGTGTAAAAAGGGGTCGCAAAGGGCATGGTGGAAAGACGTTCCAAGGCCATTTAAACTTACATTGACCCTTTTTACTGACATTTGTGGCTGCATAAGGACGGTTTCCTTATGGTTGAATTTTAGAGTGTGAGCGCCCACTACCGGATAAGCCAATGCGGTCAGTGAGTCCATGTCCTGTATTAAAGGATCGAAAATAAGTGTATAATTTGAGGAGCCAAAAATAATGGTGTAATTGCCTTCTTGGTGCATGGTTTGTAAGGCAGTGGTTCCCATAGCTGTGAAATTTAGCGTTCCTGAAGCGTTGGAACATAGCGAATCATTTACAAGAAAGGTCCAGTCCGGGGGACCTTGCTGCGTTATTGCTGAACAATTCATTTGCCAATTAATATTGTCCCAGGAAAGTGCAGGAAGGCTTAGATTTTGCCCGGATGGGTCTTGTACATTGATTAGAAGGTCCGTGTCATTGCTAAAATTTCTGTGTGAGCCAATAGAGATAATTATTCTTAATGGATCACCAATGTTCCACACGGCTGCTGAAAGTACTGCTACGTCATAGGAGAGCGGGGTGGGAGCTGTTTGTGTGGTCGTGTGACTGATGCTCTGGGTCCGTTTACATAATAGTACCACCATGTCCTCCATCGAGTTACCTCCAGAGGGGCATATGGTGGTTTTCTCCCCGGTGTGGCTGTGCACACAATACGTGAGCCTTTGGGGTGGACATAGGTCCACGGGGGCTAACGTCACATTTCTTTCATGCCTGTCCGTGATACAGGTAAAGTATCTAAATGGCATGTGCATTCCCACGCATCTCCATCGTTGTAACTGAACCGTGTGGTTGGCTATTTGTGTGGTGGAAGCAAACTGTGGCAGTAGTAAAATGACGAGTACAATCCCTAAAGATCTTACCCATCCAGTTGTGGACACGCTTGAAATTCCAGGCTGCATCCTGTAATAAATGATTAGGGGAAACGTGAGTGGGTTCCCTGCAGGTCATACTGTGGTCGACACACCAGAAACAGTCACAGTATGAGATCTGATCTAAAAGGTGTTGTGGGGTGGGGGTATTGGAACTTTTCGTTCTTTGGTGCGCGTGTGGAGCCTGGCAAGCCTGGTGCGGTTACTGCTGCACGCTACCGCAGCTTTGTTATTAGAACAAGGCTTCTTACTTGAATAGAAAATTCTGCTATCTCTCCCCCCCTTGCTTCCGAAGTGGCGGCTACAGCCAGGAGGAAGCACTTAAAGAGAGAGGCAGGTTTCTCCGAGGAAGAAAAGGGGGCAGGAATCAAAAATGTCAGTCAGGCACACGGAGAGAACGGAAGCAGCAAGCGGTTGCGGGTGCCCTCCTTGGTCCGGAGGCAAATCTGGCAGCTGCAGGACCGAGGCGCCCTTCCGCAGCTTGAGCTGGGATGGGTGAAAGAATTTATGCCAGACCTGGTTGTGTTTCCGAGGAATGGCAAGCTTGTATACCGCAGGGCTCACTCGAGCCACAATCAGGACCGGACCGGCCCACTTAGCCAAAAGGGCGTGTTGCTTGCGGCTGAATTTTCTGTACAGGACTTGCTGTCCCGGATCCCAGACCTGGGGATTTCGAACCCATCCCAACTTTTTATCTATGGCTAGCTGGCTCTGGCCCAGCATACGAGCTACTTGGACATGTATAGTGAGGAGGTCCTCGAGGAGTGTGTGTACCCATGTATCGTTGGCTACTTTAGGTTCAAATTCCGTGGGCTCATCACTCTGCAGCCAAAAAGCTTCTGGCAAGCGCATCTTCCTGCCGGTCATGACCATGTGCGGGGAATAGCCGTGTGAGGCTGTGGTTCCCCTGATGGCCTTGAGAATAATGGGCAATTTTTCATCCCATGTCTTGCCCGTGGAATTGACTACCTTAGTGAGAGCCTCTTTAAGGGTACGGTTGGCCCATTCAATAGCTCCGGAAGACTGGGGGTGTGCGGCTATGTGGAACCTCTACGTGATTCCGAGGGCTTTGCATAGCTCCTGGGTGACCTCACCGATTAAATGTGCCCCGAGGTCAGAATCTAATACTTTAGGGATACCCCAGCGGGAAAATAGGTTATTAAAAAGAACTTTGGCCGCCGTGCCAGTGGAATTGTCCCAGCACGGGAAAGCTTCGATCCATTTTGAGAATGGATCGATAACAGTGAGGCAGTGTTTGTTGCCTCAGTTGGTTTTAGGAAGGGGGCCGATGAAATCTATTTGAACCCGTGCCCAGGGTCCTTCAATGTGCTGATGCTGGATGGGGGCTTTGGGACCGGACAAGTCTGCGTTGACCATGGCACAGGCTAGGCAGTTGTCTACCCATTGGGCAACATCCTGTCTCATGCCGGGCCACCATCCTGCATCTTGCACCTGTTCCAAAGTAAGGTCTTTCCCTCTATGGCCCTGCTCATGGATGAACTGGATTAGGTCTGCCCGTACTTCTACGGGAACTATCCAGTGGCGAGCTCCGGTGCTATCCACCGCCCATATTACTCCCTCATGTTCCTGAATAGAATATTTTCCAGTAGGATCCTTGCCTCTGGAGAGGAGGTCCTGCACGTCAGAGTCATTAGCCTGAAGTTCCCCAAGATCCACAAAGACCGGCGGGAAGGGAGGCCGAGCGTGTTGGCTATGCATGGGGTGTTCAGACTGCTTGCATGGGGTGTTCAGACTGCTCTCAGGAGAAGGGTGCCTGAGCGGCGGCTTTAGCTAGGAGGTCGGCCTGGTCATTCCAGTAGGCTATCTCCGAATCATTCTTTTGGTGCCCCTTAACGTGTGAAATCAGTGTCTCAGCGGAGCGGCTATGGAGGAGTTGAACAACGTCTCTCCATAGTGCGATGTGGGCTACCGGCTTCCCTTGTGCATTCACCCAGCCCTGTTTCTCCCAGTGAGGAAGCCATATGGTGGCAGCTTTAGCAGTCCAGTCCGAGTCGGTAAAGACAGTGACCGGACAGTTGGGAGGCTCAAAGGCCAAGACAGCGCGTAGAGCTGCTACTTCTGCGGCTTGACTGGAGTGGGGGTGAACAGAGTCCTGCAAAGTCTGTCCATCATGGACGCGGATGGCACCGTAACCGGTATAGGGGGTTCCTGCCACATGGAAGCCATTGCAGAACCAGCAGTGAAAACCGAGCTGCTTGGCTTCTTCAAACGGCACTCCCCACGTGGCTGGCCACGGTACATGGTCTACTATTGGCAGAGGATACTCATGCTCTTCCCCAGTAATGATGAGGCCATATGGGGCAGGCAGCTCTTTCTGTTCCTTTCTGTAGTCTATTCCCTTATTGACCAGTGCAAGCGTCTACTGGGCAATACGGGCGTTAGACACTTGGCCATCCTGGATCTTTCCCGATAAAATATATTTCAGGGGCGTATGAGAGGTCTGTACTATTGCCTTCGCACCTCCGATAATAAATTCCCAGTGAGTAAGGCTCCAGACAAGGGCTAGACATACTTTCTCACATGGGGTGAACTTTATTTCTACAGAGGAGAGATTACGGGAGGCATAGGCCACGACTCTCGGGGCACCAGCATGATGCTGAATAAGGGTAGCGCCGATACTTTTATTGGAATGTGCCAGCTGGATATAGAAAGGCTTATCGGGGTCTGGATGGGCTAAGGCGGGAATGGAGGCAAGGCTCTGTTTCAGGCTAGCGAAAGCTTGCTGCTGTTGTGGCCCCCATACCCATGGCGTGTTGCTCTTTAAGAGAGCGTACAGCGGGCGGGCTCTGTCTGCAAAGCCTTCTACAAAGTCCCGGGAGAAATTGAATGTTCCTAGCAGAGCTCGTAAGGAGGGCACATCAGTAGGAGCTGGGAGCTTGGCAATTACTTCCATGTGTTGGGCATCAGAAGTCCTACCGTCTGGTCCTAGGACTAAGCCGAGGTATTTTACCCGGGTCTGGACTAACTGAGCTTTTTCCCTGCTAGCCTTGAATCCTGCGTCTCGGAAGAGATTTAAAACTTCCCTGGTTACTTCGATCACCTTTTCCTCAGTAGGGGCGTGGACTAGGATATCATCCACAGACGATAGCATGTGATCCTTGGAGGCGTTCCTGAGCTGTTCCCACATACGGACTATGTGGGCATGGCAAATACTGGGGCTAGAATGGAAGCCTTGCGGTGTCCTCTTAAAAGCATATTGTTGTCCCCGGAAAGTGAAGGCAAATTTGTACCAACACGACTCATGGAGTTTGATCGAGTGGAACGCATTAGCCAGATCTATGACACTATAGTAGCGGGAGCCGGCAGCAATGGCGGCTAGAATCTCATGATATTTCGCTATTACAGGAGCCACTGGTGGGGTTACCGCATTAAGGGCACGGAAGTCTACAGTCATTCGCCACATTATGCCATCGGCTTTGAGAACCGGCCAGAGGGGGGCATTGCAGATGGACTGCATTGGGAGAATAACGTCCCATTGTAGAAGTCCCTCGATAGTCTTAGCTATGCCAGCCTCGGCTTCGGCTGGATATTTGTATTGTTTTTGTGGAGGTGGGTCCTGTCCTTCAATCAAAACACAAGCGTCTCGCACTGTGCCGCACTCAGCCTTGTCTTGGATCCAGACTTCGGGGAAATCTTGGATCCACGGGTCACTGGACTCTAGCGGGGCCAGGGGAAGAGGAGCCTTAAGGGCGGCACACCGATGGACCGCATTGATCTCGCTAGGGCCTCCTGGAATTTGCCACAGGAAGCCATTAGCTAAATCAATTGTGAGCCCATGGTCTCGAAAGAATGGAACCCCGAGAATGCCGTCGTCTTCTCCCTGGTTGTCGCAGGCAGTCACACGGGTGGAAAGCTTTCCCATGTTTAAGGGAATAGTATTCCAGATAGTGGCCGTGTGTTTACCTCCGGCAAAGCCTGAGAGGGAAAAGGTGTCCGAAGAGGGTTGGCCTTTTTGGGCTAACTGAGGTCTGAGCACATTGGTGGAGGCTCCTGTATCCACTAGGAGCATAGCAGGCTTTATTTTCCCTGGAGTCTCGACTCCTGCTTTCACAGTCGGTCTCCCCCACGTGTCGGGCTTAAGATGATCCATGATGCCGTTGGGGAGATCCTGGGACTCCGTGCAGCCCTAGCTCTGATGCCCTGGGTCTTCTTCAGTGCGGACGTGTGTGGTGACTACAGGACGGACGGGCTGGTCACGCTGCTCCTCGCAGTCCGCGAGTGCACGGAGGAGGACGGAGTCGGGCTGTAGATGGAAGCGTTCCATCTCAAACCCCCTGTCTTTTAGCTGCATCCAAAGGTGCCATCGAAATGGGCTTACACCATTGGGAGGGGAGTTGTTGGACTCGGGCCCTCTAGTTTTAGGCGGGTAGTTGTACTGAGGCTTGGGCGCCGGCGGCTGGGAGGCCTGTGGTCTGTTCCCCGGACCGTGAGGCGGTCCATAATAGTTGTTTGGGCCATGGTTATAGTCCTGCGGAGGTGGTGGAGCGGAAGGCTGTACCTGGGCCTGAGTGGGGCCGTTTCTATAGTCCTTATAATCCTTGCGTCCCCGGTAATTGTTCCCACCTCTTGGATTGGAATGCCATGGCTTATTCCGGTCGTACCAGTCATTTTTGTAATTCCTATCCTTCCGGTTATCATACCTCCCAGAAGGCTGGTACTGGGAGTGTGGGCCGTGGTTAGCATAAGTTATGGCTTGGATGGGCTCTTCCTCTTCCTTGTCCTTATGTTTCTTGGGTCCTTTGCCAGATTTAGTGACCCCAGTACTCCGTAATAAAGTAGCCACCCGTCTGATTTTGAGCTCCATATTAGCCCAACTTCCCCTAGTGGGATCCGGAATATTAAGGGCTAATTGTGTCTGGGCATTAAAACCGTGCATAAAAGCCTGCCTGAACTTGTCCTCGTATTCGGGGTCCCCATTTGGTGGGTCTATGTAAACAGATTCAGATAGGACTGCTAGGAGCTGCTTTCTCGCCATATAGGCTTCGGGATCTTCTCCATGCTCTTGCCTTTCCAGAATAAACAAGGCGGACAGGCTGCGGTTAGGATGCAGGTAGTCTAGGACACCCTTCATCCATTTAGTTTTAGATCCGCTGGCAAGACTATTGGCGGCTATGGCCGAATTTAGGGCGGTTAAGTCTGTGCCGGTAGCACAGCACCTGGCAAGCAGGGTAAGATCCTCCCCATTGATATTGCCATACATAGTGCTGACGTTCGTCATCCACTGTATTGCGTTATCCTTGGACAGGGTCCCGACCTGCTCGGCAATGGCCTTAACCTCATTGGGTTTCCACATTTGCGTTTCCGTTACTGTCTGGGTGGTGGTTCTGTTCCCTGTTTTTGTAATCATCTCCTTAGTACTGACCGGATGAACCAGGGCAGGAGCCTCGGAGCTAAATTCGTTGGGGTTCTCTGCGTCTCTCTCGTCTTGGGGGAGGTCAATAAGACTCTCCGGGTGGATTGTAGACACCACCGCTCTCTGAATTCCTAATTGCTTCTTTAGGGAGTCTATTTCTCTTTTGCAGGCATCATGGTTCGCTAATTCCCTTTTTACATGGTTTTGCTCAGCCAGGTATTTTGCCGCCTGCTGGGCGGTGAGTAGCTCTTGGATAGCTTTTTCTAGGGCCCTCTCGGCCGTTTCTGCCCTGGCCTCAGCCTTTTCAGCTCTTTGCTCGGCCTCCTTGGCATTAGTATTGAGCCCTTGATTTACCAGGGTCACATTTAACTTTTCTGCCCTTAATTGATGGACCTCCTTATTTCTAGGATCTCGACCTCCGTTTCCCTTTGTTTTTCTTCCAACAGTTCCTCATAGTTCTCTCTCTGATTTGTGAGGTCCTGCTCATATTTGTTTTTTATGTTACTCAACTCCTTCTTTACAGTATCAAATTTGGATTCTAGTTTATTGAATTTGGCCACCTCTCTCTCTAAAGCAGCCTTGTGCTGGATATTTAGCTCCTCTATTTCTTGGGCCTTCTGCCTAATTAATTCGTCCTGTTTCTTTTTTTATATATAACTATAATTTTTATTAATTTTTCATTTTAACAACAAACATTACTTTTCTTAAACACGTAAATATATTAAACTTCAGCTTCAACTTCACATAACCAAAACCAAAACACTTGGTAATCGTCTACTTTACAGAGTTTTCAATATAACATTCACATACCTATCAATAAAAAACAAAGTTTTTATATTTTACTAGAAGGACATTAATATCATTTGATTCAGTTTCAATATAATGAAAGAAGGAATACCATTTTTCCAAAAAACCTGGTTGTTGGGTTGATTGTTCCACCGTCAATAATTGGTGTGCAATTTTATCATTAACTTCCCAAATCTTTAAAAACCATTGTCTAACAGTTGGAGCTCTTGTTGTTTTCCACTGTTGTGCCAACAGGGTTTTTGCTGCTATCAACAACAAGACTATGAGTTCCTTCTTTGTTTTGGTCAAAGGTTCGTGCTCCCAATGATTTAATAGTATTGATTCTGGAGTAAATGGAATATCAGTGCCAGTTATTTTTCTAATTATAGGAACAACTTGCTCCCAAAATGATTTGACAATAGGGCATGTCCACCAACAATGCAAAAAAGATCCATCTTCCTCACTACATTTCCAACATAGCGGTGATTTTAAAGTTTTACTGTAAAATAACCTTTGTGGGGTTAAATACCATCGTGAATAAATTTTATAATTCTGTAACTTAAGGTTTAGTGACTTTGTTGTAAAAAGAGGGGAAGCCCAAACCTTTGACCACTGTTGTTCTGACAATTGAATATTACAATCCTTATGCCATGCTTTTTGTTGTGCTGACAACCCTTTCCATTGCTTTTCGTTTAACAATGAGTATATTATTTTTATAATTCCTTTCTTCCCACATTCTTCATTTTTAACCAATTCTTCAAAACCTGTAAGTGGTCTATCTAAATTTTGTTTTAAGTAATTTTGCATAAACAAATGATGTAGCTGGTGATATTGTAACCATGGCACCTGGAACTGATATTTTAATTCTATTTGAGCCTGGGACCACAGTTTTCCTTGTTTACTTATTTGATTTAACCTAAAGATATTCTTTTCTCTCCATATTCCAAAAGAGCCCTTATCCTTTCCCGATTCAAACCAACTCTGGCCTAAAAAAGCTGATACCGGCGAAATGCCAGGAGTCAAAATATTTCGATACTTGTCCCACAAATCAATAGAAAATTCCAAAAAAGGATTTTTCCTTCTACATTTTTCCCTATTTTTAGGCTTTTCCCATATTGCTTCATGTAATGGGGAATTGGTAAATTGTTCTTTTTCTAAAGTCACCCATTCTTTATTATTTTGAGTTGATAAATAATATAAAATATTTTTAAGCTGCGCTGCAAGAAAATATTGTTTTAAATCTGGAACTGCCAGACCTCCCATTTTTGTTGGACGTGTTAACATAGCAGTTAATACGTGGGTTTTTCTTGTTCCATATAAATGATTTCCAAAGATTTTGCCATTTCACAAATTCCCTATCTGGAACAGGTATTGGTAAATTATGATACAAAAATAAAAATTTAGGGAACAATATTACTTTTAACAGTTCAATTTTTTCTAATAATGATAAATTAAATTTAGTCCATCTATCTATGTGTTCTGATACTGTCTTAACCAAAGGTAAGTAATTACTATCATATAAGTTTTCTATTTGCAGTGGAATATTAATTCCTAAATGCCTCCAAGTTTTTATTACCCACTTAAAAGGAAACTTTTGTGTTATATAAGTTTTATCTTTTTCTGAAATATAAATGGGGTATAACTCAGTTTTATTAAGGTTTATTGTAAATCCAGATATTGTATGAAATAATGCAAGTTGTTCCATCAAAGGATGTAACGAAACTGCTGGGTTTTTCAAAGAAATAACCATATCGTCTGCAAAAAGTCCCAATTTATACTCATTATTTCCTATATTTATACCTCTGATTTTCTTATCTATCCTAAGAATGCATGCAAGTGGTTCTCATGACAAAGCAAATAACAAAGGCGAAAGGGGGCATCCCTGACGTGTTCCTCTCTTTAATAAAATATCATCTGACCTGTATTAATTTACCATTATTTGAGCTTTTGGTGCCCTATATATTGTGTCAATAGACCTTAAAAAATTTGGGCCAAAATTCATAAATTCCAGTACTTTTTTCAAATATGAAATTTCTACCTTGTCGAAGGCTTTTTCCGCGTCTAGTGCGAGAATGGCAGAATTTATTTTATTCGTTTTGCAATAATTTATAATATTTAACGTTTTTCTAATGTTATCAGTGATAGATCTACCCGGAATAAAGCCAGATTGGTTGGGATGTATATAATTAGAAATAACCTTATTTATCCTAGAGACTAAAACTGAAGAAAAATTTTTTAAATCGTGATTTAATATTGAAATAGGGCGATAAGATTCCACTTTTGTCCTATCTTTTTCCGGTTTAGGCAAAACAATTACTCTTGCTTCATACCACGTTGTTGGCATTCTACCAGTAGTTAGTACCGAATTACAGGTTGTTATTAAGGGGTCTATAATTAACGGTTTAAATTGTTTATAAAACTCAATAGGTAACCCATCTCTGCCTGTTGATTTGTTATTTTTAAGATTTCCTTTAGCCATTTCTATTTCTTTCTTCTCTATTGGTTTATCTAAGTATTCCTGATGTTCTTTAAACAACTTGGTTTTAAAATTAATTGAATTCAAATAATCTTTTATAGCTGAATTTTGTGGGTTTTCTGATGTATAGAGATTAGTATAGTAATCATAGAAAGCATTAGCAATATCTTTTGGTAAAAGGGCTTTTCCCCATCGGGCATCTGTATTGTGTGAACTTGTGTTGATGCTGCCTTTTGGGAAACTTCCATTTTTTTTTTTTCCATGTTAAGTTTTTTAAGGGTTTTTTTCCCTCCAAATATTTTATGCCTATTTTCCAATTTAGTAATTTTGGCTTGAAGTTCATTCATAATCTGTTGCTTATTTCTTTTATAGGTAGAAGCCATTGCAAGAAGCTTTCCCCTCAGTACTGCTTTAAAAGCATCCCAGATATTCTCTTGTGATGCCTCACAGTGAGAGTTGAATTCAAAGTATTCCTGTATATCTTTTGCTATGATTTCGCATAAGCTTTCTTGGTGGAGAAGTAGTTTATTTAAAGACCACATCGGGCCTTTGCCATCATTGGTTTTCTGAGAAAAGTGGCATGTAACCCATGCATGGTCTGATATAGATCTTATTCCAAATATCAGCCTCCTTAATGTGATTCATTATAGATTTAGAAGCTAAAACATAATCTATTCTAGTGTAAATATCATGAACAGATGAATAGTAAGTAAAATCTTTTACACCTTGGTTTAACTGCCTCCAAACATCAAAATAATTAAATAATTCCAATGTTTCACCTAATTCTGTGTTTTTTGTTTGTTTACATTGTTTGCCTTTAACCTTCTTATGGGTTTTGTCTATATTTGGATTTATAATCAAATTCAAGTCACACCCTATCAACGTTTCTCCTTCTTGAAATACTTGGAGCTTTTCTAAGGTATCAATGATAAATTGCTGTTGATTGCTATTTGGAGCATATATTGATGCAATTGTTAAAGACATGTCGCCTAAAGTTCCTTTAATAAAGATATACTTTCCTTTATCATCTGCTTCTGTTTGTTTAATTTGAAAGGGGACATTTTTTGAAATGAGTATGGCCACTCCTCTGGATTTGGACGTACCTTTTGCCTGGTATGTTTTGTCAAACCATGTAGATTTTAAAAGACTGCCCATTGCCTTCTTTTGATGTGTTTCCTGCAAGCATAGAAAGTTAAGGCGTTCTTTGTTCATTAAATTTGATACTCTTCTAAGCTTTATGGGATTGTTCAATCCTCTACAATTTCAAGTAATAAATTTGTAATTCTGATTCATTTTTAACCTAGAGAATAATATACCTTAACTTAGCGCTGATATAATAATATTTTAAACAGTATAAAATGCACCAACTTTCTATTTGTATCTTATTTTTACCCTTATTTCAAAAAACTCTTACCAAGTCCAGCACTTCAACTAAAATATTAAAACAACACACAACACAACACCAAAATCCTAACTATAAAACTAAGCCCACTTCTGGGCTGACACTTGGAATTCTCCTAAACAGGAGAATAAAGAGAAGTACAAAAGTACCTCTCTATCCTAAAAATCTTAACCTAACTATCTATGGGGGTTCCTTTAGTGTCTTAAACTTTAATTGGATTTCCCATTTCTTCCTCTTTTTATTTAACTATTAATTTTAATCATAAGACCCTAAGTATTCAAAATTAAATATTAAAACAATATCTTTACATTCAATCTTGTAGCACATTTTTATTGTTGCCACTATCTTATGAATTTAAATCAGTGGGTTTACATGTCCTTCTATTCAGGCCATTAAAAAAACAATAATTTTCAGTATTAATCCACAATTTAACACATTCTTAATACTATTCTTCTATTATAATTTCAAACCACTACTTACTTATCCTATTATTCGAAAAACTATAAAACACTAATTACTAATATTGTTTAAGCCTTCTTTCAAAAATATCAAACTTCTTAATCTTAACTTATATTTATGAGTATTTAAAGGTGCTTAAAACTTTTTATATTTATAGTCCTATAGTCTTTTAACTTTTTATCTGAAGGCCACTAAAAAACAGTGGTTTTCAATACTATTCCTAAGTGTTTCACAGTCTTAATACTGTTCTTATGCTATAGTTTCTACCTAATAACCTTAATGTTTCACAATCTTAATACTGTTCTTATGCTATAATTTCTACCTAATAAACTTACTTATCCTATTATTTAAAATAATAAAAATATCAAATGGTATAACACATAAATTATAACTAATTATGTAACTTTAACTAGTATATATAAATATCTAAACATACTTAAACTTTTTTGTGCTTATATTCTTATAGTCATTTAACATTTTATCTACTCATACTTCAACCTAAATTTTCAAATATAAACTGCTTAAACAGGTGTGCTTCCTTCAAATCAATTTCTTGGTAATAATAAGCTCAAGAAGATTCCTTTCTCAGTTTAAAATTTAAGGTATACAAATCCTCTTCTTCTTGCGGTAATAAAGCTATGTTCAAGGTAGACAGCAGCTTTTTGAGAGCTCCTTGTTTTCTTGCTTCAGCAAGGATTTTGTTTCTGGTGCGAGGGTAAACGAATTGAGCAATAATGTCTCTATGTCGTCCTCTTCGAGCAAAGGCTATAGGGCCTACCCGATATGCCTGCGCCACCGCGGGGGCCAAACCATCTTCCAGTTTCATTGCTTTAGCCAGCCATGTTGAAATAAAAATTGCTAAGTCTGTTTGTTCTTCTACATTTTCGGCCAGCCCTCTGAATTTCAAATTTTGCTGTCACCAACGCTGTTCCAGAGACGCTATTTTATTTGTTAGGATTTGCTCTCTGTCTTGCAAAGTCGTTACGACTGTTTGCAAAGTCTCTCCCAGTGTCATAGCCGTCTCTGCAGTTTTAGACGTTTCTTTAATTTCTTTCGTTATTTCAGACAGCTTCTGGTTAATGGGGTCAAGCATTTCTCCCATTGCTTCTTTTATAAATTTAGTTATGTCATATTTAAGTTCTAGTAAGTCCTCTTTTACCAAATACCTTGGCCGGTTGTTTTCAGGCTCCGTGGCTGATGCCATTTTAGCTCCGACAGTCTCTTCCTCAGTCTCAGCCGGTTTCAGTTCTCCGCGGGGGGAAAAGGATTTAACCGAGGTTAATTCTTTCTGCGATGGTTTCACCTTTGGCCCTCCTGACTTCCCCATGATTTTGGAAGCGTTGTGGTAGGTATGTTTTATGATTTGAGTCGTTTTCAAGGAAGATAGCTGGGAGCTCTACAGGGTTGCGTCCGCCATTACTCAGCGACGCTCCGCCCCCCAATTCGTCCTGTTTCTGATTTTACTGCCTAACTAATTCCTCCTGTTTCTCTACGTCTTCTTGCAGGCGTTTTATGATGGCGGCAGCATCCTGCAAAGCCGTATACAAAGCCCAACTGGCGGCTACATCTTTAGCCGTGGAACCGGGTTTATGCATTTTTCAATAGTCCTGGAAAGCGCCCTGGACTATTACCAATGGGTTGGGGCCCTTGAAAGATCCTTCCTTCCATGGGGACGTGCCCTTTTTCATTAGCCATTTCTCTAATTTAGGCTCGTCGTCCTTGGAACGAAACATCTTTGGAGGGATTCTCCTGTTTTCACTTACAACAGGGGCACTAGAAGAAGGGGGAAGGTTTTTCTCCCTGCCTTTTTCGCTTCTTATGTTACAGTTGTTGGCACAAGGTGGCCAACGTCACCACAGAACTGGCTCTCTAAGCCCTAATTAGTTTTTGGAGCCGGGGACTCACACCCTCTGGACACTCTGGGAGCACTTTTAACCCTACACTCGGCACTTAGCCTGAACTTAGTTTTTAGAGCCGGGGACTCACACCCTTCTCGACACTCTGGGATTACTCTTAACCCAAAAGAGACACCTAGTCTCTTTATAAACAAGGGTTTCGAGAACGGGGTGGCCAAACCTCGTGTCCTTACAGGATAACCTCACAACCAAATGAAGGTTTTGGGCTCGCAAGCTCTCACCTTATAACCAGCGGGGTTTCGAAACGATATGTTCCAACGGGCTGACCCCTAACCAAAATTAAATTAATTCACTCTGCCGGGCGAAGTAGGAAGAAAATGGAACACAGATGCGCTCGGAGAAGGGGGTTTAGATTTTTGATCGGACCTTGTGTGTGCATGTCGTGTATGTGGCGTGTGCATGTGGCTACATCTAGCGCCCTACACTGTCTCCTCTCTGGATCCCTTCCCACGATAGAGACAAAACTGGCCACGGGATGTGGCCTTAGGACTTTGGGAAGCTGACCCCTTGCGTTCGGACCCCGCCGGTTATAACACCCGGTGGGACTAGTGGACGGGACCGGTGCAGCTAGCCAGCGACCTTGAAGGATAGAGCAAGGAAGAGCCAACCCATGATAGAGTACTCACTAGAGCTAGTCACGCAGACAAAAACCGATCATACAGCCTCTCTCGGGACTCCGGAAGTGGTTTTTTCCTTACGTCTGCTAGTCAAAAGACACGTCCGTCGACTTTGGCGCGACTTTTGACTTGCAGGGCAATCCCGGACGAGCCCCCAATTCTGTTAGCCGAATTGCTTTAATTTACACTTAGCAATTGGCGAAATACATGGGTTCTTGCCAACTATACCAGGGTCCCACCCCTCCCGGGAGTTCTCAAGGAAAGAGGCACGTGAGGCAGATAGCAAGTTCAATGCCGTTTACTGGGTAATGTTGTTCAAGCACACCAAAAACTTAATCACACGCACAATCACACAGGCCTAAGGAAATAAAGCTAGAAAATAGCACGTTTGCATGAGCAGGATTTCGATGAGGGGGAAGCAATATGTTACCTTCCTGAAGAGGAGTTGTCTGACCGAAGGAAGAATTGGATGGGGAGGAAAATATAGAAAAATATGGGACACGTGGCTCAAACCTGCAAGACCACGTGGTTCTCTCTGTTCCAGGATACAGAGATTTAAAGATGGAAGCAAGGGTATTGGTATAGCAAGCTGGACATAAGGGGTAGCAAAGCAGATAGGGGACGATGGCTCAAGAGACCGAATGCCTCCTTGCAGGGTCTTTTATTAGGTGGTCTTGGGGCGGGCAGCACTAACCACATCCCACTAACACACCTACTAGGCGGTCCGTCCCTTACTGACCCTACCATAGGTTAAAGGTGAACAAAAGGAGGAGGGCCGGGGAGTGGACAATATTGCAGAAACTGAAACTAAACAGGAGCTCTACACCTGGGCGAGGTCCGGTGACTCACCTGGGCCACTACTATTGTTAGTTAATGGCTCTGGCCAACTGGGTGATGGCCCGACCATCAGTTGCTAAGCAACCACGTTAGCATAATGCGTTCAGGTAAGTTGGAGGGGGCAGGGGCTGACCAGCGTGGTGTGACAGAAAGAAACCTCATGGCAGAAGGAGTCTTTGTCTCTGTCTTGGTGAACTATCTAGGGTGCCAGTCTCCTGGCATGGGCTGGAGCTTTCCCCTATAATGGAGAATGCACATGGCCCTTCCAATACTAGCAACCCAACTTTAAGCTTATGAATATTACAATCCATAAGAGCACTAAAAGTGCCTTGCTGGCCAACAAAGCTGGGCATGGCTTTGGGGCCTGGACTTCACTGGTGACACGGGGCAGCCTTTTCTGGTCTCTATCACATACCCCAGGTATTGATCTCTGTTTCCAAGCTGGCACATATTTCTTGGGATTCACCTGGAGTCCCACTTGTTTTATGACCTGGAGGACTCAGTAAAGATGCCGTAGGCTTCCATCCATGGCCAGCTGAAGATCCTAGGCAGACTAGTACTATTTATTATTAATTAAAAAATAATAAAGTACATATATTTCAGCAAGGGCACCAACCCCATACAATCCAAAAGACACAGTGTGGAAATGGTAGCTGTTCCAGGGAGGGGCAAATTGTTTATGCTTATACTGCACTGTTGGAAACGAGGATGGTGCAGGTCGTAATAGTTCACTTAGCTGCTCTTGTTGTGGTTCTGACAGGTGTTTGCTGATGCAGCCTGTAATTTCTTCTTCTGCTTACAGATGCAGGTGTCTTGGATTGCAAAATATGATAACATCTGAGTCTTGCAGCAAGATTCCTAGTAAAGGAGAAGAAGATTAGGTTTTTACACCTTCCTTTTCTTTACTTTAAGAAGTTGCAAAGCAGCTTACAATTGTCTTTCCCTTCCTCTCCCCATAACTGGCCCCTTGCGAGGCAGGTGGGGCTGAGAGAGCACTGAGAGAGCTGTGACTGGCCCAAGGTCACCCAGCAGGCTTCATGTGGAGGAGGAGTGGGGAATCAAACCTGGCTCTCCAGATTAGAGTCTGCTGCTCTTAACCAGTACACCACAGTTGGCTCTCAATGTATCTTGAGCTGATCCATCACTTCAGAACTCTGATCCCTATTTAAGAACATTGTCCTGAACAATTCTATTTTTCACACTCTGGCTGTGATCACTCACACACACTAAATATCCCACTTTCAGTGCACTTTCCAACTGGATTTTTACTGTGTGAACTGGCAAAATCCAGTTGGAAAGTACATTGAAAGTGGATTATTTAGTGTGTGTGACCACAGCCTCTGTGAAATGGAGAAACGTGGGGCCCTTCCTAACAGCCTCAGGCAGCTTGTTCCATCATGCGGGGGCCACCACAGAGAACTGTATGAACAGACAGTCACTGCTGTTACCTGTTTGCTGGGTGCCGCCTTCAGAAGGCTTTGCTCTGATGAACACAGTTGTTGCAGTGGAACATATCGTTGGATATTGTAACTCTGCCTGCAAGAGGATCAGGGAGGGAAAGGGTTAAGAGAATTCTCTCACTCTTTCAGGTTGGCTTGGCAGTCCCCCATCCCCCCCCCCCCCCCCAATTGGTTAGATGTTGAGCCTCTCTGGCCCTTGCTTGCCTTCTGGTTTCATCCTCTATGGGACCTCTCTTCTTCTTCTCTCTCTTACCTGGGCTTGGAGCTGTAGCAAGTTAACCTTTTTTGAAGTTAATCTGTTCACAATAAGTTCACCCATGTACCTACATGAATATGTCATGTTAGATGTGCTTCTATTTATGTAAGGAAGATTTCTTTCTCTTGTTCCTATTGTAGTCAGACCATCTTTGACATTTGTTTGAACAGCATTTTTATCAGAATCTGACAATAGAATGGTTGTCCTGCTGTTACTTTCTGTTTCTTTGTGCCACACTGTAACCAATTGCTTTATTGCTTGCCTTGATGTAGATATAGCAGTCCTGCTAATGTTACTTTCTTCCCGGGAGGATGGCCTGCCACATTCTTGGTCGTCACATAAACAACCGAAGTTATCTCATCCTGTCCACTCCTCCTCCCCTTTCAGGCTTGAAGTATTTTATCAGAGTTATTGCAACCTTGGAGACTGTTTAATTGTTGCTGACCAAATGTTTAGCCTGGAGTTCGCACATCTGGGTCACTCAGGGTAAGAAGGGAATTTTTATAACTTTCCCACCTTTTGGTGAGAACCAACGGTTGCCATTTCCCCCCGCTTTTCTGTATTCATTCTGATTGGCTCTCTATGTTTATGCACCTCTGCCTGAAGGTATATTAACCCATGTTATTTCTTTTCCTGTATCTCTAACAAACACCGAGTACCTGTTCCAGTATTAGAAATAAAGAACTTTGCTTTAATTCAAAGGTCTGATCTAGTATTGTTAGTTCAGAAGTCTCACAATTTTCTCCTTAACCAGGAAACATGGAGGATCGGGGATACTGCGTAAAGGTTCTGTGCTTCCAAGGCAAACAATATTTTTTATACATTTAACCCAATACATATCAGGAGAGGTGATCCTCCAGGTACCTGGGTTCAGTGCCATCACGGGCTTTGTAGGTGATGCTCAGGACCTTGAACTGAGCCCAGAAACTGACTGATAACCAATGGTGTGTCTGCCGAGTGGGATTCATATAATTATTTTTGATGTTTATAGTCCGTCTTTCTCACATGGATTCAAGGCAAGGTAAAGGTAAGGGTTTCCCTTGCTCAAAAGCCAGTCGAATCCAACTCTAGGGGGTGCTGTTCATCTCTGAACTGAAGCTGAAGAGTCAGCACTGTCCAAAGACTTTTTCCTGTGGTCATGTGGCTGGCATGACTAGACGCCGAGGCACACAGAATGCTGTTACTTTCCCACTGAAATGGTACCTATTTATATACTTGCAATTTCTTGCTTTCGAACTGCTAGGATGGCAGGAGTTGGGGCCAGGGACGGGAGCTCACTCCATCACACGACTCTCGGGTCTCGAACTGCTGAGCTACTGATCTTCTGGTCTGCAGCTCAGCATCTTAACCTCTGAGCCTCCATGGCCCCCTCCAAATCACATTACACAGGGTAAATCAATACAATCTACAAAATGGGATATTTAATAAGCAATGAAATAGGATTAGGATTGTAGAAGTCCACACCCAACCGGAAATCTAAAAAGCAGAACTGAAGGAAAGCATAAAGAGTAACAGAACACATTAAACATACGCAGATTCTGCTTAGTGGACTGGCAGCCTCACTTGGGCGGCCAGTGGCCAGCGGAGTCCAATGAGAGAACACAGGTTCCATGGCAGGAGCTGCCTGATGACAGCAGCGCCAGGCTGGAAGTGCCACCCCAATGGCTCCCTGCCTCTTTCCACTCCAAATGCCGGCTCCAACAGCACACGTAGCGGTGTCTGCCCAGGGGGCAAGGTGGGTAAGACTGCAGCAGAGAGAACCCAAGGTGTGAGGCCAGGTGAGGCTCTGAGGGGGCAAGGTGGCTGGGCCAGGCCAGGCCACTCTCTGGACGAAAGAGCCTGCGGGGATGGGCATTGGTGTTTCACAGGGGAGCCAGGAGGGGGCATTCTGGGAACGAAGGGCTGCTGTGGAGGGCAGGGCCTGGGTAGTGTTGGCTCCAGAGAGGTTCGTTCTGGCGGGGGGGGTGCTCCTTTGGGCAGTCTCTCAGGGACGGAGTTGGGCCTTCCCTCTTCTCACCACTGACAGCTCTGTGGGGGGGGGGGGGCGTGTTGGAGACCAGCCAAGCTTGCAGCAGAGAGGGGGTCGCTGAGGTTGCCAGCAGCCTAGAGGAGAACAAGATGTCCTGCTGCCCCAATAAGGGAGGCTTCAGGGGATGTTATTTCTGACCTCCAGGCTGTGGCAAGCGTTAACGAACTGTTTCTGTTCAAGGGATGGGACATTCTTTCTCCAAGTCTGCTGGCAACCTCAGGTGCCACCCCGGGGGGGGGGGGGGGGGGCATAACTGGCCTTGGAGAGCCAAGTCAGGCAGATGATGCCCTGCCGCGGACCTGGAAATGTGCTGAAGGGGAACTTGGGGGGGGGCACCTCCAGGGCCATGCCAGAAGCCACAAGCTAAAGCAGATGGGAAGCGGGACTGCGGCGTGTGTGTGCTTGGCATGCTGTCTGTTTGGGTTGGGACAGAACCTGCGGCTCTGAGGAAAGGCCTTTGACTTGCCAGGGTTGTGCAAAAGCTGCCCCCGTGGCCCGGGAAGGCCTGCCTGGTTTGCCTCGGTGGCTGGTAACGCCGAGGTCAGAGGGCACACTCTGCACAGGATCAGAGTGAAATAGTCTCTCCTCTTCACGTGAACTCAGGGAGCTGCATTAAGGCAAAGCAGACCTTCCACCCTTCAAAGTCCTGTCGACTCAGCAGCTTTGCCACTTGGGGGGGGGGAGGGGACCCTGCTGAGGACCTCTGGCCTTGTAGGGTTCCAGCTGCTGCTGCCCAAGGGAGGTGGGCCTCGGCCTCTGCCCCTCCCACCTTCCCCCTCTACCCCAGCAGCAGCAGCTACAGGCTGTTTTCCCCACCCACATTTCAGGGGAAGGTCTGGGAAGGGCAGTGAAGAGTACTGGACTCGGGAGACCAGGAACGGTGAAATCATGAAGCCTTTATTGAGTGATTCAGCATGTCCAGGAGATGGTCAGATCAAGCATGCTTCCAGGGCTCCAGGGCCCTCATTATATGCTGGCCGGAGCCACACCTCCGGCTGCACCCAAAAGACCTGATAGGGGCTTAACATATGCACATGTTTGTCATAGGTTCCCTGGAGGAGCCTTTGACCGCATTGGCTCCCCAGGGAGAACCTAGGTCCCACATTGGTGGAGGCTTAGAATCCGGACATCTATTGTTCCTCCAGATTCAAGCTCCCCTCTCTGCCTGGCCATGTGCTCTGGCCATGCTGCGGGCGCCATTACCTGGGAGCACATGGCAGGCTGGTTGCTACACAGAACGTACTATGTTACAGGCAGCCAAGCCACTTTCTGCTGAAGCGTTTCCAGTGTTCCAGCTCCACACTGGGCTGCTCCCCCCACCTGCCAAGATGGGCTGTCTGGCCAGTGCTGGGAGGATTCCAGTCTGTGTGGGGCTGGGGAGGGGGTTGCCCAAGGATCCCCTCATGCGATGAGGAGGAGCACACGTTGTGGTATGGAGGACTCTTGATGGCCACTCCAGAGGCCTCTGCTCTGTCCCAAGCCCCACCCACTCCCTGCTGGTGAGCCTGGCGCCGCATCCCTGGTAGTCCCCGGCCCCAGGGGCATCCCAGTTGCCTCGAGCAGGGCCAGGGCCTTTTCAGCCCTGGCCCCCACCGGGTGGAATGAGCTCCCAAGTGAGATCAAGGCCCTGCGGGATCTCTTACAGTTCCACAGGTCCTGTAAGACGGAGCTCTCCCATCAGGCTTTTGGCTGAAGTGGCGAACGCCCCCTCTCTGTGGCCAACCCCACCAGCAGCCTGGATCCTAAAATCTTTAAATCTTTAACATCTTAATGCCAACAGACCCACTGAGATGTCTTGCTTCCACTACTGCTGGTATGGTTCTATCACAGCTGACATGGTACTTATTTTATACTTTTGTTTTTAATCTGGTTTTAACTGTCCTGTGCTTTATACTGTTGTTACCCATACTGAGCCCGCTTGCAGGGAGGGTGGGATACAAATCCAAATAAATAAATAAATAAACCAATTCTGCTTGGGGGTGTCCCCCCCCCCCCAGGTCTCCTTTCCCTGCCTGCAGCCACGTCCATTCTGGGTCCCTCTGCTCTCCCCCCCTCAGGCGTCTTCTCTCCTGGAGAGGTGTCCCCTCCGCTCAGTGACCTGGTCTCCTTGCCCTCTACAGGCCCAAGCCCGGGCCATTTTCTCCTGCTCCCTCTTGTTGCCATGGCAAAAGAAGGGTCCCTCACTAATAGCGGGTTGCTGTGGCAACCCTTGGACGGCTGCCTGACCACAGCTCCTCCTCCTCCCCAGACTTTCCCCTCCCCTCCCTGCCCCAGGGCATGGGGAGGGGGCGGGAGAGAGATGGGCCAGCTGTAGTTGGTAAAGGAAAAATATGACAGGTATCAATACTCAATGTGTCATTGTTATAGCCTTATTATTCTGTACTAGTTTTTCATTGTTGTATAACTTTTATATTAATAAAAGCTTTAAACTTTTTTTAAAGTCTGTGGTGAGAATTGGGGGGAGCCCTCTGGACCTGATCTGCCCTTTCCAGGAGGCACTTGCTGAGCTGCCCTTTCCTCCTCTCTTGGGAGCTGAAGCAGACCTGCCAGCAGCCCCCTTCCCCCAGAAAGGGGGGGCATGGAAGCCCACCAGTGGCACAACTGGGCATTTGCACGGCACTTTCAGGAGCCTTCCAACTGGGCTGGGCTTTGATCTGTTCCTTGGCATCCCATAGAGGAGGAGGAGGAAGAAGAAGAAATTGGATTTATACCCCATCCTTCACTCAGAGTCTCAGAGCAGCTTACAAACTCCTTCCCCTTCCCCTCCCCACAACAGACAGCCTGGGAGGTCAGTGGGGCTGAGAGAGCTCTTTCCAGAACTGCTC
The DNA here is from genome assembly GCA_029233225.1 of Lepidodactylus listeri. Taxonomy (NCBI): domain Eukaryota; kingdom Metazoa; phylum Chordata; class Lepidosauria; order Squamata; family Gekkonidae; genus Lepidodactylus; species Lepidodactylus listeri. The sequence continues at coordinate 1,779,239 of JARCFY010000021.1, read as the reverse complement.
GTGAGAGAACAGCTCTGAGAGAACTATGGCTTGCCCAAGGTCATCCAGCAGCTGCAAGTGGAGGCATGAGGAATCAAACCTGGTTCTCTCAGATTAGAGTCTGCACCCTTAACCACTACACCAAACTGGCTCTCCTACACCAAACTGGCACATCAATGGATAAGGCCTGCTGAGGGAGAAGCAGCGAGGCTTCTGCAAAGGGAAGTCCAGCTTCACCAACCTACTGGGGTTCTTGGGAGAAAGTTATCCAACATGTGGGTAAGGTCGATCCAGTAGGCATCATATACTGGGAATTCCAAACATTTTGACAAGATACCTCACCAGAGACTCCTGTGTAAGCTTAACTGTCATGGGGTGGGAGTCCTCTTATGGTATAAAAGCTGGTTAGTTGACAGGCAGCCTAGAGGAAGAATAAATGGAGGGAAGTGAGCAGTGAGGTCCCACAAGAGCCAGGCATTGGGACCATCAAGGTTTAATTTCTTTGTGAATTATCTGGAATCGGGGATGAGCAGTGTAGCAGGCAAGTTTGCAGGTTATACCAAATTGGTGAAAAGCCAGCAGGATTTTGAAGAGCTCCTGGAGGATCTCTCTAAATTGGGTGGGCAACAGCGTGGCAGATTTAAGTTCAGCGTGGGAAGTAGTAAGATGACATATGCTGGAAGAAAATACCTGAACTATCTGACAGTGGGAGGGAAAGAGATCTTGGAGTTGTAGTGGACAGCACAACGAAAATGTCAATCCAGCATGCAGCTCTTGTGAAAAGTGCAAACTCCATGCTGGGGTTTATTAGGAAAGGGACTGAAGACGAAACGGCCGATGTTGTAATGCTCTTGAATAGAACTATGGAGCAATTTCATTTGGAACGCTGAGTGCAATTCTGGTCTTTCCACCAACAATGCTCTAGAGGTCACCCTACCATCTTAAGTGCCTTCCACTCCTCAGGAAAGCTGGGATCCGGGGCCCTATATGAGGAACGGCAAGGGATGCTGGGTATACCTCCCTGACTTTTTCTTGCCTGCTATATTGAGCGCCCGCCAGGGCTTCCTTCTAAGGAGTGGCCATCCAGGTTCTCAAGATCCACAAGGGCATTCTGGGATCTCCTTGGGTGTGTTGAAGACTCCTTGACTGGACTAATTTTTTAACCTGGTTCCTTTCCTTGCAACTGGGGAGACAGGATACACTACCAGCTGCACCTTTCCTACTTGGGTCTCCAACCTGGTTGAGCTGCAGGATACTTTGCGGCGGGAAATTTTGACAAAACTAAGTGGGCCCTGCCACAAAACAACTGCCGTGGGTGGGGGGGCTGTGGCCCAAATATTGGGGACGTTTCAGGAAATGGCTGTTTCCAAACAGTTGGCCTCTCCAGACACAGAAGTGATCCCTCCTGGGCTCTTCTCTTAAACACCCACATCCTCAGTGGGGTGGAGGGCAGCCGGCCCCGCCTCTTGGCTTTGGGGGTGAACTGAGGAAGCGGGCGCCCTGTTGAGGAGCCACTGCTTTTGCAGGTCATGAGGAGACCATTACAAGACCCTTGTTTCCAGCCCCCTTATCTGATCACAAGGAACTGGGCTTCATACACAAACGCAGATCCAGCTGATGACATTTTTCACATGTTAGGCCCATAATCATCTGGGTAGCCCAATAATTGCCACGGTGGCCATGGAGTCCAGAGAATAGCCAGCCAAGGGAGCTTCTGGACAATCCTATTAGGAGTCTTCAGCACGGAGGCCACCTCTGCCAGCTCAGCTGGGGTGTCTGCAGGTAAGCTAGGTGAACATACTAAAGCAGTGGTAACCAGGGCTATTTTTGGGCAGGAACGTGCAGGAACGGAGTTTCGGCTGGCTTCTGGGTTGGCCACGCCTACAGCCCCCCCCCCCCCCGGCTTCCCAGGCACCTCAGGGAAGCCAAGCCGATCCAGGGTTCCCCAGGCACCCCACAGCTGCAGGGCGCCTGGGGAAGTCAATCCAGAAACTGCCTTTCTTCCCTTGGGTTCCCCATGCGCCCTGCAAGCTGCGGGGCACCTGGAGAAGCCGATCCTGGGAGGGAGCTGTGCTGTCAGGGGTGTGGCCTAATATGCTAATGCATTCCTGCTGTTGTGTGTGGCCTATTATGCTAATGAGTTCCTGCAGGGCTTTTTCTACCAAAAAAGCCCTGCTGGTAACTTTATCTCTGGTACTCAGCCCAAGGTACACACAGCCCAGGCCGGACACTGCTTGTACCAGCAGCCTACTGGAAGAGAAAGGGGTGTGTGAGTGGAGGAAGATGGCCACCACCAGGTCCATTGAACTTGAAAGACTGAGATTTTATTCCTCACCGATCTAGTAGCTGAACAGCATGAAAATGAGTGGGTGGGTGTGTTCCTCAAGAACTCTTCCATCCCTTTGGACAGGCTGAAGGAGCGGTTGGCAGAGAGTGGCAAGGATTTCCCGATAGATGTGCCTTGACCAGCGCCTGGGGTGAGCTCAGAGGCCCAGAGGGGCCAGGTGTCTGGGTCTGGAGCCCGGCCCGATTCTGAGCAGTGTGTTATACCAGTGCCAGGGTTACCTGCTGCTGTGCCAAGTGCTCCTTCCCTACAGTTCCTGTCACCCCCCGTGTGCATTCTGAGGCCGCACCCCACCGCATCCCCTGAGTGTGGGCACCCTGGCAGGGCTTCATAGTGCAGTGCTTGGGAACCAGGGGGTCTTAAAGTCACTCTGCTTCTGCAGAGGGGCTTTAAAATGCAGAGGGAACTTGCTGACTTAGAATGCCTTAACAAGTTCATTCATTCTGGGATGCCTGGCTGGTTTTCTTCGGAAGGTCACTGGACCCCTCTGAAAGCAGCTCGTTTTAGAAGCTAATACCCTGCATCTCTCACCCCCCCCCCCCCGCAGGTGCTCCTGGCTTCAGCTGTTCCTCTGTCACTTTCTGTCTTATCTGCTTATCTAATTTCATCCCACACTCACCTTCACGTTTTATCTCTTAAAGAAAAACAATAGTTGGGAGTGTCATGCACCCATTCTGAGGGAACTGAGTGATTGCTCTGAGTCCAGGGGCACCTTTAAGGCCAACAAAGTTTGATTCAAGGCATAAGCTTTCATGTGCACGCACCTTGAATATGACTTAGTGGGTCTTCAAGGTTCCCCCTGGACTCAAACTTTGTTCTGCTGCTTCAGACCAACAGGGCGACCCCGCCTGAATCTGTTTGCTGTTTGGTTTGGATCTTGTTTTGAACCAGCCTCTCTTTGTAATACCCCCCGCCCCCGCCTACACACACACACACACACACACACACACACACACCTGTCTGTTGCATCCCTAGATCAGCCGTCCAGATTGTTGCACCTCATTCAGTCGGCACTTGTGGAAGCTAGTGCTGGGATAGATCTAAGGAGTTTGTGTGAGTTCAAGTTATGACACTGAAAATGGAGGAGACTGCGCTCCAAGCAGTTCCACCTCAGGCCCCAGCAAGGTCCCTGGGACTGTTGGACCCACACACACACACACACAATCTCCCAGGAAGGACTGGGGGCGTTTAGAGGGCAGTGAGAGCGCATGCAGCCATCACCAAGGCCAGAAACCTACAGGCCTTTACAGATGGGCTCAGTCCAGTATCCCGCAAACTCAGGATTGTGGATTTTGGTTGTCACAAGCCTCATGGGAGGAGGAGAGGCAGCCAGCCAGGCAATCTGCCACCAGACCCGAGTCTTCACCCCGGGGCTCTGGGGGTGCCCGTTGACTCCCTGGCAAAGGGTGGGTTTTGCTGAGGGGCTCTTCTGTGGCCTTCTGTCCATGAGCTGTGGCCGCCTCAGTGTCAGGTATGCCTGCCACTTTCCCGGGCAGGAGATGGGATTTACTGAAGTGGATGAGACGATTCCACTCCTCCCCTCGCCACCAGCTGGAATGTATCCCCTCCCCCTTGCTTGTTGGCTTCATGGGAGTTATTATCCGCTTGCTAGCTTCACAGGGTGGTTATCTCTATTCAAGGTTACTGGTAGCTTCACACAGACATGTTTTATGTTTTTAACTTCTGTTGCAGGTGCCATCTATTACCGTCTTCCCGCTCTTTAGCCTGGGAACTATTTTACGCAGGATTTATCTCTGGGCGGGGATTGGGGGGCCTGTATGCCAGTAGGCGTTTTGGAATCACTATATCTATTCTAACACTATTATTCACCCCCATTACTAACTCAACAAGTGTACCCTGAAGAAAATCCCACAATAAAGAAAGTCTTATTCAAGAGCCTTTGTGTCGGGTGAGTTCATCCAGGAAGTCTCAGAGAGTTAGTAATCCCATTTTCTCTCTGGGGAGGTCCCACTGTTCCTGACCATGTCAGAAGATGGTGGAGAACCCCCGGTAACTTCAGGGGACACGGTGGTCCCCGTATCCACGGAGGAGGATGTCGTACTTCCTCGCACCACTCCATGGGTAGACTGTCGACCCAGGGGCATCAAGTACTCATGGACCCAATTTGGAATGTAACCCAGAGAGACCTGGACCCCCTCCCGACAAGGGGGGTCCTTGGAGACAGAGCTGAGCAGAGAACTGCTAGAAGGGGCTCGATCTCGCGCCTCCCGCCATCCCAAGAGACCCGAGTTCAGAGACTTGTGGTCCCATGTGGATCGCCACATGGAAACGATGGAGAATTTGTTGCAGAGAGAGATGACCGCCTTGCTGGAGGGGTTACCCGGGATCGTCCAGAGGGTAGTCGACGCTCAGGCAGGTGGAGCCGGGGGCCCCGGGGGTCAAGCGCTGCCAGCTCAGATCCCTGCAGGTCAGCCAGTTCCAGTGGGGCCGCCAGCACCCATGCCCGCACAGTCCATGCCGGCAGGACCCCTCGTACCCATAGATCGCCGGCCGGTACCGCAAGAACTGCTGGCCGCTACATTTGACGGAGACCCAGCAAAACTTCAATTTTTTATTATTGAAGCCAGACGGTTCCTCCAAACTTGGGGCCACCTTTTCCCGAACAAGGGTCACCGAGTGGGATATATCGGTTCCCATTTGCGAGAGGAAGCTGTTGATTGGTACGTGAGCCTCCACAACCTCCCTGGGCCGGGATCATGTCAGAGACTTCATGTGGGCCCTTTGGAGGCAGTACGAGGACCCGATGAGTGAAGAAAAAACCCGGAATCAGATGAGGAGGCTCACCCAAGGGCACGGGTCGGTCTGTGAGTACACAGCAGCATTCAAACGAATTGCAGCCAGAATAAGGGGTTGGCCTGAAGAAGTGCTGGTGGAAAATTACCGGCAGGGGTTGAATTTGAACTTGTACGAGACTGTGTTACACAATGTCAACCCCACCACCTTGGCAGCCTGGATCTGGGCTGCTGAAGAGGCTGATAAAGATGCGAGTGGAGATGGAGAGTCCCAAGGGATCAGGACCCTCAGCTCAGAAGGCGGAGGCAAAGGGGCCTTTTAAAGACGTCCGCGAACTGCACCTTAAGAAGGGGTTGTGCATGCAGTGTGGCGAAGCCGGGCACTATGCCTCGTCCTGCCCCGCTGCCCTGCTGAAAGCGATGCCTCCCCCTACCCCTCTGAAAACTATTCAGGGATCCAAGCCGCGAGCCTTGCAACTTGAGCCTGCTCCCAAGGAGGACAGAGTGACGATTATGGAACTTCCCTCGCCGGTGAGACACGAGGACCTGTGCTGAAAGGCGCGAAGCAACAGGTCCCCGTTTCCTCAGCGCTGAAAGTGGTGAGCTCTTCTGCCCCTTTGTTATATGTTGTCTCAACAGTTGTAGCCCCCCAGACTAGAACTCATATGCGAGTATGGGCTCTAATAGACTTAGGGTGTGCCCACGACCTATTTTACGCAGGGTTTATCTCTGGGCGGGGATTGGGGGGGTCTGTATGCCAGCAGGCGTTTTGGAATCGCTATATCTGTTCTAACACTATTATTTACCCCCATTACTAACTCAACAAGTGTACCCTGAAGAAAATCCCACAATAAAGAAAGTCTTATTCAAGAGCCTTTGTGTCGGGTGAGTTCATCCAGGAAGTCTCACACTCAGCAGGTGGCCTCTCCAAGTCCTGGGTGTCTGAAAGCCCAGGAACTGTGGGGTCTTCTGGGATCTTGAGCTTCATGGGGTTTGTTGACTTGCCACAACCTCCTTACCTTCTGCAGAGGACTTGTTAGGCCCAACCCTGACAGTGACTAGCTGTGGTGTGAAGATTTACGGTGCTGGCCTAGGACTGGAGAGGCCTGGACAAACACTGAGCCCAGTAACTTATTTATTGTTCAGACTGCAAAAAATCTGGCGTGCAGAAGAAACTGAAGCATTGTTTTAGTAGGCTGCCATAGGTGTGGAGCTTGGAAACCTCTTTTCTTTTGTCACGACGTGACTGGGTGACTGGAAACATCTTTATGAGACTGCCTGACCTTGAAGGAATTGGGTCAGGCACAAAGATTGCCCTGGTACCATACTTGGAAGAGGAAATGCGAGTCACCTAGGAAAAACAGTCACCAGGTTCACGGAGGGAGCCTCCCACATTCCGTGGGTCAGATGACGAACCCTACCCAAGCTGGGTTTGTTTTTATTCTTTTCCTGTCTGTCTCGGTCGGTCTGCGTTTCCTTTGGGCCAGGGACAGGCCTGGTCACTCCTTTGTGGTACCTGTGCCTTGGCACAGAAAATGCACACAGCAGCACTGGGGAAACTTCCAGAGCTAGATTGTAGGTGGGGAACCCCGCCCCCCCCCCCGAACACAGCTTTGGCCTGAGCATTCGTAAAGGGACAGAATTGTGCCTCCCACTCAGTTCCCAAGCCATCCGTCTGCCACAGCAGCCTCGACACTGGGGAACTTTCCTGAGAATTCGTCTCTGGAGCTGATCCCTGCCTCACGGTTTCTTTCTATTTGCCTATCGCCTTCTTGCATGTAGTTCTCCGTGGCGAGTTTATTATTCCCAGTTATAGTCAATGAGTTGCAGCGCTTTGTTTGCCTGGGTGTGCCTCGCACTTATGGTGCAGCCTGTTATTTTAAAAAATGCATAGATCCTGTAGAGGAACAATTTTTTCTACAGGTGGCCATGATTTGTGCCTTTTGCCCCCGGGAGATGCCCATAAGCTCCCGTTGATGCAGCCGGTGGAGCCAGCGAGAGCAAATTGGCTACTATTTCTGGTTTGGTCGGGTGGAAGGCCCTCTCCGCTTCTCCGGGTCTGGCAGGAGCAACTGTTTCTCATCCCTCCAGACTGGTGTGGAGGAAACTGTTTGTGTTGAAGGAACCATCGTGACTGTTGGAGGCTCTGCCCTGTTTGAAATTGAAGACAAGAGGGCAAAGTCTTCCCCCACCCATAAGCCAAAGAAAAACCCAAGACAGAAAAGTGACCAAATCTCTCAACTGGCCCGCTTTCGTTCCTGGGAGGCTGTGTGGAGATTCCAGTTTTTGCCCTTGGCATCTCTGCTCAAGCCGGAGCCTGCCATGGAAACGCTTATTTGCAGGGTGCCTCAGACTCCCTCACTCTATAGGGAGGCCTCTCCATAGCGACAGATATTACTCCAACCTGGATAGCCCGGTCACCCGGTCCCATCAGATCTTGGAAGCAAAGCAAGGCTGGTATTTGGCTGGGGGACCTCCAAGGAATACCAGGGGCATGACGCAGAGGCAGGCAATGGCAAACCGCCTCTGAAATGTCTCTCTTGCCTTTAAAAAGTCTAATTTGCCATCTGGTGGTACATAACGCCCTAAGAGCTAGAACTTCTGACTGTCAGACAATCTCCGGATCTCCTAGTTATCCTGCACCTATTGCCATACAATAATTAATTAATTACTGACAGATGTTGTTGCTGTTGGAAGGCCAGCTGTGGGAGACTCCACCTTCACCCTTCAAGCAACCATCTTGTCATGCTGCATCCACAGCACCCTCTCCATGGCAGCGCATTGATTATGGTGCAGATGATGGACCAGCTAACTCTGCAGCTCATCCACGGGGGCTGCCTGGCAGGGAGGCAAAGGTGGCTTTTGGAGGTGAGCGAACACCGACCCGCTTCTTCCCTAACATCGAGGAAACACTGTGCTGCTGTAATGGTCTACAGAACAAGGGCTGAGTCCAGGGCCACCTTTAAGGCCAGCAAAGTTTAATTCTAGGCAGCAGCTTTCCTGGGCATCCCTGGTCTTAAATGTGCCCCTGGACTCAACCTTGTTCTTTTGCTTCAGGCCAACATGGCAGCCCACCGGAATCTATAATGGTCTACAGCCACTCTGCTTAGCAGTGGTTGCAATGCCTGACTAGGGACCGTGAGCCCCAGGTTTGAATCCCCACTCTGCCATGGAAGGTTGCTGTGTGGCCTTAATACCCCCAGCCAGCTTCTGTGGGGGGAGGGGGTTTCAGAAGGTGGGGCTCCCAGATCCTGGCCTGTCATTCTGACTGCTGCACTATATGTGGGGCGGGGGGGGGGGGGGGGAGAAGAATGGCAGGATTTCTTCTGGCCTGACTCAGCACAGCAGTGGGGATCAATGCTCCAGCTAAGCTGTAGAGTCCTGTGAGCAAAAAATCCAATTTGTGAGCTACTGGCATTCAAGTTGTGAGTGAGCGGCTTGGCTACTGCATGAATTAGTTGCACTGGAGCCATCCTTCCTGAGCTAAGACAAAACTGTGTGAGCCGCAGGCTAAAAAACTGTGGGTTAGCTCACACTAACTCAGCTTAGAGGGACTGGGTTTTGCTGCCAGAGGGTAGGAGAGAGCAGGCTTGCCCCTGCCTGCACGCCCAGGTTGCAGGGCTGCACGTGCTGGAGAAGAAGGGCTGGGCCCGGCGGAGCCAGCTCTGCCAGTCGAGGGTGCCAGCGCGGGTTCAGGAGCTGCCCTGCCAGTCACTGCTGCCCCTGTGAGAAAGGGCCCGGAGCAAGGCTGGCCCGGGCAAGCGGCCTCTTGGCACCAGATGCCCTCTCTTAACACCCCCCTCCCCCGGGCTCAAGCCCCCCCCCCCGCCCGGTGCCAGGAGGTCGCAGCCCGGGCAAGGCCGAGCCCCCCCCCCCCCCAAATCCCAAGGGGTGTCCCTGAGTGGGGCGGGAGGAGGCGCCCAGCGCTCAGGCGATGGTGGTGCACTGCTTCCTTGGCGCCTCTCCCAGGAACGAGGCAAGGAACACGGGGGGGGGGGGGGAGATCACTGCGGTTACACGCAGCCCCCCCCCCCGCCCCGCCCGCCCGCCCGCCCCCTCCCCTGTCCTCCTGGGCCTTCCGGAAGGCGGCCGGGCGGCCGGAGCCTTGGCGAGCGGCGAGCCTGCTGGGGGATGGGGGGCGTGTCTGTCTGGGGGTTCCAGGAGGACGGCGGCCCCGTCCAGGCGCGGCTGTTGCGGGGGGGGGGGGGGGGGCGAAGGCGGCGCAGAGCTCTGTCTGCCCGGCACAGGCGCGTTCCTGGGGCCCCCCGGAGGTTAGGGAGGGAGAGAGCGCCCTGGGCTCCGGCGGCGCCCTCCCCTTCTCTCGTTGCGTCTCCTCCTCCTCGCCGGCCCGCCCCCCGGCCTGGCCCGGCCCTCCCCATCCCTCCTCCCCGGCGGAGAGCGGGGCCCGCGCCGAGGCAGAGCCGAGCCGCGCTAGAGCAGCCAGTGGGGGCCGAGCGGGGGGCGACCGTAGGAGCCGCCGTCGACGCCACCACGCCATGGGGCCGCGCGCCCCAGGGATCCGCGCGCTCTGGAGGGCGGCGGCGCTGCACCTACTGCACCTGGCGGCGGCGGCGGCGCCAGCGGAGGAGGAGAGCGGCCCGCGGCTGAGCCTGGACTCCGGTGAGCGGGCGCGCCGGGACGGGGAGGGGAGGGGAGGGGAGGGGTGGGGAGGGGGCGGCGGAGCTCTTCCAGCGGGGTCCCTTCCTTCTCAGTCCCCCCCGCGCCGACAACCGCCCTGCCAGGTAGGCTAGGCTGCGAGTCCGGTCTCCCGCCGCCGGGCTTCGGTGGCCTTGAGCAGGGAGGTCGCTGCCAAGGGGGGCCCGGCGCGTCCGGAAAGGGAACAGCTCCTCCGACCCGGCGTGCCACCCCAGCCCAGACCCCGGTCGCCCTCGGCCTCTTCTGTTAGTGCCGCAGTCTAGGAGTGGGAAGGGGCGCCCGTGAGGGCATCTAGCCTGACTCCTTTGCCTATGCCTCGAGCAGAGCGCGGCCTACCCTGCCCATGTGGTGCCACCGTGGGGGCCCCGAGCAGATGGGCCAGGAGAAGTGGGCAGCCTCCCTGGACAGGGCTGCAGGAACCTCTCTGGCTGCGCTCTCTGCCTGGATGCTGCGGGGTGGGCAGTCTAGAGGTGCCTGGCTCCCCTTGCTGGGCCTGGCCTTTGGTGGCCCCAGAAGCTGGTCTTGGCCCGGCCGGAAAGGGCCTTGGTTGGCTCCTCCTGCCAGTGGGAATGGAGGCCCTGGGGCCCAGCCCCCTTTTCTCTCCCAGGGGTCTCTGAAGCCACCCAGCTCCTCGGTGTAGCAGAACAGGAGAGTCAGTGAGTGGGGGAACTGGCTGGCCAGCTCTTCCCGACACTGGTGTGTTCCGGTTGAGTGTGTGTGCCCTCCTTAGACTCCGATTTCTGGCAAAGGAATGTGTTTCTTGAAAATGTTTCAGTCTAACCTTCCCCAAAAGGCAGCTCAAAACCAAAGGCAGCAAGGCAGAAAAATACTGAAACGGGAAAAACAACAACAAATGCTGTATTCCTTAAAACAGCCCAATGTACAAAGCTCTTCAACAGTTGACTCATTTGAACAAAGTTCTCAAGTCCAGTGGCACCTTGAAGACCAACAAAGTTTCATTCTGGGTATAGGCTTTCGTGTGGACTCGAGAACTTTGCTCTGCTGCTGCAGACCAACCGGGTGCCCCCACCTGCGTTTGTTCATTTGTGAGCTTTATTTGTAGGCCCCCCGTTCTTGCTGCAACTGAAGGCAGTTGGCCGTTTGCGCTGCATTCCCAGCCCCATTGCAGTATTGTTCAGTCGCATGGCTTATTGCACGGTTTGTACTGCATGGCCACATGACTGCTCGTTTTGTTCTGTGCTGTCCTCCTGGCTCCTCTTGCATGAGTTATCCAGTGCCCTGTACTGTACAATTATTTCTTTTTCTCTGTGTACTCCAGAAATCTGCCTTGAGGCTCAGTGAGAAAGGCAGGCTATAAATAAATGTAATTAAAGAAATAAATAAGGTAGTCATATGGCCTGGAACATCTGATGAACAATGCAGTTGGGGCTAGGATTACAGAAGTAGAAGACAATGCAAACCACAGGCTGTCTAAGCGGGGTATCGGAGACAAAGGCAGCCGGGCGAGTCGATACCTGGCATAATCGCCTCCGGGGACTGCAGTCCTATTCCCATTATAAAAGAGCCCTCTGGAATGGTTTCGTTCTGCTCCAGTTCTAATCCCTGTATAAAAATGCCCTCCTGCTTGGCATGCAGAAGGTCCCAGGTTCAATCCCCGGCATCTCCAATTTAAAAAAGGGCCAGGCAGGAGGAGATGGGAAAGACCTCCGCCTGAGACCCCGGAGAGCTGTAAAGAGGGGCTGTGGCTCAGTGGGAGAGCACCTGCTTGGCATGCAGGAGGTCCCAGGTTCAGTCCCCGGCATCTCCAGTTAAAAGGACCAGGCAGGAGGAGATGGGAAAGACCTCCACCTGAGACCCTGGAGAGCTGTAAAGAGGGGCTGTGGCTCAGTGGGAGAGCATCTGCTTGGCATGCAGGAGGTCCCAGGTTCAATCCCCGGCATCTCCAGTTAAAAGGACCAGGCAGGAGGAGATGGGAAAGACCTCCACCTGAGACCCTGGAGAGCTGTAAAGAGGGGCTGTGGCTCAGTGGGAGAGCATCTGCTTGGCATGCAGGAGGTCCCAGGTTCAGTCCCCGGCATCTCCAGTTAAAAGGACCAGGCAGGAGGAGATGGGAAAGACCTCCACCTGAGACCCTGGAGAGCTGTAAAGAGGGGCTGTGGCTCAGTGGGAGAGCATCTGCTTGGCATGCAGGAGGTCCCAGGTTCAGTCCCCGGCATCTCCAGTTAAAAGGACCAGGCAGGAGGAGATGGGAAAGACCTCCACCTGAGACCCTGGAGAGCTGTAAAGAGGGGCTGTGGCTCAGTGGGAGAGCATCTGCTTGGCATGCAGGAGGTCCCAGGTTCAGTCCCCGGCATCTCCAGTTAAAAGGACCAGGCAGGAGGAGATGGGAAAGACCTCCGCCTGAGACCCCGGAGAGCTGTAAAGAGGGGCTGTGGCTCAGTGGAAGAGCCTCTGCTTGGCATGCAGGAGGTCCCAGGTTCAGTCCCCGGCAGCATCTCCAGTTAAACAATGACCAGGCAGGAGGTGCTGGGAAAGACCTTCTCTGCCTGAGGCCCTGGAGAGAGAGCTGCTGCCAGTCTGAGCAGACAGTACTGACCTTGATGGACCCAGGGGGGCCTGATTTGGTAGAAGGCAGCGACGTGTGTGTTCAAGGGCCGGGGGGAGGGGGCCTTCCTGGCCAGCTCAGGCAGCCGTTCCCCAAGGAAGAACAGAGTATGGGCATGAATGGGCAGTTGCGGGGGGGCATCCTCAGAAGGAGCTGCCGTGGCAGAGAGAGGCAGTCCAGCAGGTCAGTGGGCCCAAGGCTGGGAAGGGCTTTGTAGGCAATGACCAGTACCTTGGGCTGAGCCTGGTGACTGACCAGTAACCTGCGGAGTGGTTGGGAGGCTCCTCATCTGCCTAGCTCCCGCCAGCAACCCAGCGGTGGCGTTCCATACCGGCTGGCGTCTCCAAGATGCCTTGAAGGGCAGACCCACGTGGAGTGCGTGGCAGTGGCGCAGCCTCAGGGTTGCAGTGCCAAGGGTCCTCATGGCCAGACAGACTGAGTCAAGTCAAGGCTGGGAGCCAATCTTTCCAGTGGAATGAAGCCGGAAGAAAGCATTTCCTTGCAGCCGCCATTAACTTGCTTCTCCAGCGATGACACTGGCTCCGGTACAGCCCCAAGGCCCCGAACCGAGTCACCTGGGCCCCGTCCGATGTGGGGAGCTCAGCAGCATCCTTCAGGACCGTGGCTTTGCCTTCCAGCCTCACACCCCTCTGGTCAGGATTCAGCTTCGGCTAGTCCATCCTTCGCCACTTGAGTGCTGGCCCAGGGCTTCTGGCGAAACACGTGCGCAGGAGGAGGGGTGTCACCTGCATTTTGAGGCCAAGCTGCACCAGGATCATGAGGTACTTCCCAGAAGGACACAGAGATTAAGTAGTGTGGGGGTCAGCAGTAAGCCTTGGTGAACCCCAAAAGGCAAGTCCCACCTCCCAGTGATAACCCGTCTCCAGCAGCAGCAGCCTTCTGCATTCTGCCCCTCTGGAACAAGGCAAGCCCACCCGAAGCACCGCCCCAAATCCCTCCCCTCAACACAAGGACCCACGCGCCAGAGCTTCAGATCCAGGAAAAGCAGCAGGGGGTGTGTGGCCTTTGTCTGTAGTCAGAGGTCACCTCCCAAGGCCAGCTGCTCTGCCTCCAGCTGAAAGTCACCCAGGACGACCCGGAATTGCTCTGCTGCCACTCTAGATTGTTGGGGAAGGGTCGCTGACTGCACCGTTCTTTTCCAGTGCTGGCTTTTAAAGTTGCAGGGGGGCCGGCTTCAGAGCCCAAGGAAACGTGCCCTGAGTTGGTGATGGATTCAGAACGGACCTGAGGGGGCTCATGGACGCGGTCCTTGTGCGGCTGCAGTCACCAGGACAGAGAGGGATCCAGAATACACTTGGTGGCCCGAGATCCCATCACAGGTGCTTGGCAGTAGCCAGACCACAGTGATCTGTCAGCAGGCCAGGCAGCGTCCTGGGGGTTTCTGTGGCACGGGAGAAGAGAGCGGAGGGCCAGCCTGCTGCAACTAGTCTGGCCTCTCCTTACAGGGTGGGCGTGTTCTGGGGACGGAAAGGACCCAGCCCAGTGACGAGGTGGGTAGTCACCGACGTGCCCCTGTGACGCAGGCGGGCACCTGCCGTGTGAGGCAGCCAGGTGTGGCTGTGCTCTGCTCTGCCACTGCTCCCTCCCTCCCTCCCAGGCCCGCCCCGCTCTGCTTCTGGGAGCCCAGCTGTGGCCCGGAGGCCAGGGCAGGGCAGTTGTGCCTTTGTGCCCAAGGAGCTCCCCAGAGCGGTGTGGCTGGGGTCCTTGAGGAGACTGCGTGGGGCAGCCTCTCTCTGCTGCCAGGAGGAAAGAGGCAGCTCGGGGCAGCCCTGCTCTGGTCTTGGATGCTCACGCACTGGGACAACCCGGCAAGCCTGCTGAGCTGGCAGAGGCCCCGGGGGCTTTCGGCTGGTGTGGCTCTTGCAGCTGCGTCGGTGGCCACCCTGGAGAAGTGCTGAGGAGGCTGCTGCCATCAGAGGGCCAGCCCTGATCTGGTGTGGATACAGCTCCTCCGCAGGATTCTGGAGTGGAACTGGGCCAGCCATAGCCCTCCCCTAGGAACTCTCTCCAGGAGCTCTCGCTAGGGAATGAGCAGTAAACGCGCCACCCTTCTATTTCATGTCCCAAGGACTTCTCCCTGGCCCCGTTTGCACCCGTGTGGACGTGTGCTTTGCAGATCCTGAGCAGGGCAGCTCTTGAGCAGCCAGATCCTGATCTGTCGCTGATGTACCTTGGGAAGAAAGAAATGGGGGGGTGGGGTGTCGTAATCACCCGGGCCTCTGTGGCTCAGCTCCCCCAGCCTGGCTATGCCCCCCCCCCAAGTTTCATGCCAGCCCGGACCTGTGCCGGCTCCCCCGTGCCCCTCCGTGTGCCAAGAAGAGTGCTGCCCTCAGTAGAACCTGTGAGCCGGGCTCTTGGCCTGGGGATCTCTTGCCAGAGGGCCTCCCTGCTCCTGGGAACTCCCTTCACGGTGCCCTGGTGGAGAAGGGGGGGCTCACCCAGACGATGGGCTCAGGTTTTTGTATCCCACTTTTCTTTCCCAGGGGGGACTCTGAAGTGCCTTGTGGTAACTTCTTCTCCTTTCTTCCGTTTTATGCTTGCAGAAGCAGCCCTGCGAGGTAGGCTGGTGCGGCTCTGGCAGGGTGGGAACGCAAACGGGGCAACCCCAGCTCCTTGTCAGGCACTCTCAGCCCTGCTGTGCCCTGTGGGTGAGCCAAGGGGTCCGCTGGGCCTAATGAACAAGGGTGGCCGGCCTCCTCTGGGGGGGTGGGGGGACAACAAAGGAGTCTGTCCCCAGCTCAGTCTGTTGCTGCTAATCTGGGAGCCTGTGCCAAGGCCACCACTTGCCCGGCATTCCTGGCTCCCAGGGGCCTTTTGCGGAGTGATTCTTCTAGGGAAGGGCAGGCCCCCACTGTCCGGCCGGGCCTGCGTGTGTGCTGGACGGCTGCCTGCCCTGGAGGGGGGATCCACCCCGGGGGTGCAGTGGAAGGAAGTCTCTGGTCTCTCTGGGCTCCCACCCGGCATCTCGAGCAGCTGATGCTGATTTAGGGCGGGGGGGGGGGCATCAGGGTCAACTTCCTAGCCCAAAGCTGGTGGGGGAGGCTGGCGGACTGCTGGCCGGCTTGATGGAGGGGGCAACATGTGTGGCTGGGTGCCAAGTCAGTTGGCTTCGTTCACGGAAGAGGTGGAGGCGGGAGGAAGGAAGGGCCTCTTTGTGCCAAGGACCCCGGGAAACTGAGGGTGGGGGGAGGGCCCTGCCAGTCCCTGCACAGTTGGCAGTCCTGGCACAACCCCTCTTCCCTTCACTCTGGCTGCTGCTTTTGTGCAAGGGAGCGGAAAGGAATGCCACCCCACACAGCTCTGTGTGCTCTCATTCTGTCCCGCTGGCTGGTGCTGAGCTCCCACCAGCCGGGACTTCCTTGCACGCGGCTCTGGCGCTCAAGACCAGTGGCCATCCAGAAGGCGAGGGCATCTGCCCCAGGGCGCTGCTGGGCACTTGACGATGGACCCCCCCCCTTGGCTGTCCCCTTCCCTTGAGCCCTGCTCAGGACCAGTGGGAAGAGCCTCGGGTGCCCCCACTTGTGCCCGGAGAGCAGGTTGCCACCCGGCAGCTGGGCTGGAAACGGCTCTCCCTGGCTGGGCAGGCACTCACGTCCTGGGCAGGCATCACGTCCGTGCCCCACTGGAGGATTTTCTCCTGGGACAGAGGGGCCCTCCGGACCCCATCAACAGCCTGCCATGGTGTGCAGGGGGAGGGGCAGATGGGGGGCTGGGTGGGGGGAGAGTGTGTGTGTGAAGGGGGGGCCTTGCTGAGGCTGCTGGGGCAAAGCCCCAGGTGGTGGCACTGGGTGGAGGGGGAGCTGTGCCCCCCCCACTGGGTGTGAACCGATCCACTCCTTCCTGGGGCGAGGAGCAGCAGGGTCTTCGTTGCGTGGGGTGGGGCTCCCCCCAGTTCCTTTTGGGCGGGCAAGTCTGCCTCCTGGTGGCATTTCTGCTGGGGGGGCTCTCTTTCAGGAGCCGCTGATCCCCCCCCCCCCGGCGGCTGCCTGCTGAGAAGGGGAGTGGCAGGCCCAGGCCCAGACTTGCTTGGAACAGACAGAACCGGCTTGGCATGTAGCAGGGAGGGTCACCCCAGGTCACAGGGGCTGGGCGATTCCAGGCAGCTCCCCAGGGAAACTCCCAGCGTGTGCCGGGTGCCACACCGAGGCAGGCCGCTCCCAGAGACCCCCTCAGCCAGGCCTCCTCTCTGCACTTCCTCTGGGCGGGGAGGGGCCCCCTCCTGCTGTGCCTCTCTGCCCGCTGGGGCATCCTGGCCGTGGCCCATGAGACAGGCTTGCTCTCCACCGGAAGAGGCTCAATGGCCGAGATGCCTGAGTCAAGTGAGTGGGAGGAGACAGGGTGGGCTGGTGACCAGAGTGTTCGTCTAGGGCCTGGGAGACCCAGGTTCCAGTCCCCGCTCTGCCCTGGAAGCTCGCTGGGGGGCCTTGGGCCTCTCTCTCTCTTTGCCTAGCCTGCCTCCCAGGGTTGTTGTGAGGATAAAACGGGGGAGGGAGAACAGCGCAAGCCACTTGGGATTCCCACTGACAGGAGAAAGATGGGGTATAAATGAAGTAAATAAATAAATATGGGGGGGACTGGGAAAGGGGGACTCACTGCCCTTCTCAAGACCTTGGGGCAGAAACCCGCAGGTGTCTTGTGGCATCCAGCCTCAGTGTAAGGCTGAAGGGGGAGGGGGGGAGCGGCTGGAACCTCCTCGGGCGGATGTGCTATTTCCTAATTGAAGGAACCCGACCAGAGTTTCCTTCTCTTTTAGGGCATTTAGTGTTTGCTTTCCCAACCCGAGGAGGAGGCAGCCTGCTTGCACAAGAGACCCACTCAAAGCAGACACCAAATGTCCATGGAAGGCCCTCTAGGGTCCACTCAGGGCCACGGGCTGGGGGCCCAGCCGGTGGAGGGAGACTGCCTCTTTGGAAGCCGCAGGCCGTCTGCTTCCACACTCCCCCTTCCTCCTTGCCTGGCCCCAGAGCCGGCCAGCCCCCCTCCCCATGACCAGGGCATGAATGGGGGCAGGGGCCACGGGAAGCAGCAGAGGGGCCCCCCGGGCAGGGCTTCTGGTCACTTCCAGGGAAGCAGGCATGGGGGGGAGTGGCCCCGGCATCAGGTTGGCCCCCGAGGGCAGGCACAGGGATGGAAAACGGGATTGCGGCCGGCCCGAGTGCTGCATGGTCCTCCTGGGCCCTCGGGGGGGTGGGGGGCAGTGCCCATTGCTAGGCGTGGGAGTCGACGGCCACCGGGGGCTGGCACTCCGGGACAGGCAGGGCCGGGGACGGCCTGGGCAACTTGTGCTCCAACTGGCCTTTGCCTGCCCCTTCCCAGACTTCCACGGCCGGCTGGTGAACCGCTTTGAGGTGCCGGGCGTCACCAACTACACAGCCATGCTGCTGAGTCCGGATGGGAGCACCTTGTACGTGGGGGCCCGCGAGACCCTCCTCGCCCTCAACACCAGCGCCTTTTCTCCGGGGCCGCAACATCGACACGTGAGTGCCAGGCTACCCTCTCTCTGCCCATCAGAGTCTGCTGGGGAGGAGCCTCCCAAGGCCTGGCCCGGCCGGCCTGCTCTCCATCGAATGCCCGCGCTATCATCATCATCATTATTCATTTAATGTATACCTTGCCCTACTGGACAAGTGGGCTCAGGGCGGCTCTCCTGGGACCAGTCTGGGCGGCAAGAGCGAGGCTGGCGGGGCTCTCTGGCCTTCCCCCTGCAGGAGTCGCTGGGGTGGGGCCCGGCCTGTGCTGTGGCCGTCTCCTTGCTTCAGACAGGTTTTGAGCCCTGCAGCCAGAGGACGCCTCGTGTCTCACCGAGAGAGGCACCTGCTGCACTTTCCGAAGCGAGAGAGAGAGAGAGAGAGGAATATGGGTTCAAGATGGCTCCCCTTTTCCCTACCTCTTTTCCATTGTTATTGTTGCTTTTGTTGTTGTTGTTAATGTTGTTGATTAATAATAATTGTGGGCAACAACAATAATATTCTGGTGCTCTTGGCATAGTTCAGGCCAATTTCTGAGTGCTGGCACTGTGAGGTTGGCACTTGGTTGAGGCTTGGATCTGGCCCAGCTGAGCTGCGCTGTGGGTGGGGCGATACTCCAAGGGGGGGGGGGCTGCTACAGGTGAAGGCCTGCTCACCAATTTGGGCTAGGGGCACTGCTGGGCTGAGCAGGGAGGAACCGGCTCCAGTGCCAGGCGAGGGAACTCTCCGCAGGGTGAGGAGGGCGGGCAGCGGGTGCATGCAGAGAGTCCCCCGCTCAGTGTTGCTGTCTGTCTGTCTCTCTGTGTCTGCAGCTGCCATGGGCCGCTGAGGAGGAGAAGAAGCAGCAGTGCGTCTTTAAGGGCAAGGACCCTCAGGTGAGTGCCCCTCCCGCCTGCCCAGCTGGGGCGGGGTCAGGGCTGCCTGTCTGGGGCTGAAAGGCCTCCCTCGGACTGGGCAGTGGCCGTTAGTGACTCGGCGCAAGTGGCTGGGCTAGAGGGGGGGGGGGCTTGGTAGCCGCCAGGCTGGATGCCAATGCCCTGCTGTCCCCTGCAGAGAGACTGCCACAACTATATCAAAATCCTGCTGCAGCTGAATGCCACCCATCTCTACACCTGTGGGACCAGCGCCTTCAGCCCCGCTTGCACCTACATTGTAAGGACTGGGCTGTGGGATGCGGGGGGGGGGAGGGTGCTCTCTGCTGTCGTTGGTGGCTTCACCTGCTCCCCTGGAACACTAGCGCTGGAGAGCGGCTGATTTGGGCCATGCAGCTCCTTACCACTGGTGCACCTGGCTTGCCAGGACTGCCTTGAGCATCCTTGAGCACGCAGGGGGTGGGGGGAAGGTGCTACTCTGATGCTGGAAGCACCTCGTGTCAGATGGAGCCTCTTTCCAAGGGAAGTGCTGTGTTGCTGGCTGTGGAAGAGGCCCCGGTTGGTGGCCCATTTTTGGGATGCTCCCTCCCCAAATGCTCTCTGCCGCTCCGGTCTGGCTGGCAGGATCTGCATCTGGCATGGGAGGTCTTTCTCTCCAGCCATGGCCAAGGGGCTCCAGCTGCCCCCCCCCCCCCCCGAGGCACAGGGATTGCCTTGCAAAGGGAGAAGGAAGGGAGAGGCTTTCCCTGGCTGTGTCCCACCTCTGCTCCCCACCTCGGAGCCCGTGGTGTTTCCTGTGCTGGCTTCTGGCCTCTAAGCTCCTGTGGTGCAGGATCAGTCCCTAGAAGTGTGAAGGAAGAACAGGAGGGCCTCCTCTGAGCATGTGCAGGTTGTCTTAGTGCTGGGAACCCATGCTGTGTGCTGGTGAGAAGGGCTTCCCAGGCTAGAGTGAGGCTCCTCGACCTACACCCCCCCAAGTTGCCCCCCTCCAAGCAGCTTTTCCACGGCCCTGTCTCCCTCGCAGAGCATCCTGGACTTCCACCTGATGCAGGAGGCCTCTGGGAAGCCAGTCCTGGAGGACGGGAAAGGACGCTGCCCGTTTGATCCCGAATACAAATCGACAGCCCTCCTAGTCGGTGAGGTGCTCCAGGAGGATAGGTGGTGGTGGTGGGCGGCTGGTCCTCATTCATGGGGCAGGGGAATGGGGGACCGGGCCATCTCAGGACTAGGAGGAGCCAGCCAGTGGGGTGGGCTGGGCTGAGGTCAAGGGTTACCCTCGCCCCCCAGAACAATGCTCCCTCTAAGCTGTGGAGTCTTGTGAGCAAAAATTCTACTGTGCAAAGTGATGCACATTGGAGCCAAAAATCCTAACTATAAATACACGTTGATGGGGTCCGAACTGGCGGAGACTGACCAAGAGAGAGATCTTGGAGTCGTAGTAGATAACTCAATGAAAATGTCAAGACAGTGTGCGACTGCAATGAAAAAGGCCAATGCTATGCTGGGGGTTATTAGGAAGGGAATAGAAAACAAATCAGCCAGTATCATAATGCCCCTGTATAGATCGCTGGTGTGACCTCATTTGGAGTACTGTATACAGTTGTGGTTGCCACACCTCAAGAAAGATATTATAGCATTGGAAAAAGTGCAGAAAAGGACAACTAAAATGATAAAAGGGTTGGAACACTTTTTCTTTGAAGAAAGGTTGAAGCGCTTGGGGCTCTGTAGCTTGGAGAAACGACGGCTGAGGGGAGACATGATCGAGGTTTATAAGGTTATGCATGGGATAGAGCAAGTAGAGAAAGAAGTCCTTTTCTCCCTTTCTCACAATACAAGAACTCGTGGGCACTCCATGAAATTGTTGAGCAGTCGGGTTAGAACAGATTAAAGGAAGTACTTCTTCACCCAAAGAGTGATGAACACGTGGAATTCACTGCCACAGGTGGCTACAAGCATGGTAGAGGTGGTGGTGGCTACAAGCATGGAGGGCTTCAAGAGGGAATTAGATAAACATATGGAGCAGAAATCCATCCGTGGCTATTAGCCACAAGGTATAGATAGGAACTCTCAGTCTGGGGCAAGTGATGCTCTGTAATCTTGGTGTTTGGGGGGGGGGGGCAACAGTGGGAGGGCTTCCTGCCCCCGCTGCTGGACCTTCTGAGGGCACCTGGTGTTTTTGGCCACTGTGTGACACAGAGTATTGGACTGGATGGGCCATTGGCCTGATCCAACATTGGCTTCTCTTATGTTCTTATGTACTTTGTGATCTCCTGGCATGAAAGTCATGAGCGAGCGATTTGGCTACAGCATAAATCAGTTTGCTCTGGAGCCATCCTTCCTGAGCTAAGACAAAAACATGTGAGCTGGAGGCTAGAAAACTGTGAGCTAACTCACACTGACTCAGCGTAGAGGGAACACTGCCCCCGCGCCTCCTCTGCGGGGTCCTGCCCCTGGTGGGAGGGTCTCCTGCTCCGTAGTGTGAGGGGGGGAGGCCCAGTGGCTGATGCCACCAGCGCTGATGTGGGTCTGTCTTGCAGATGGGGAGCTCTACACCGGGACGGTGAGCAACTTCCAGGGCAATGAGCCAACCATCTCCCGCAGCCACAGCAGCCGTGTGGCCGTCAAGACGGAGAACTCCCTCAGCTGGCTTCAAGGTGGGTGTGGGGGACGGCGAGGGGGATTCGGCAGCAGAGCGTGCCTGGGGCAGGAAGGGCTGGGTTCGCTCAGTGGTGGGCAGAGCTTGGGCTGGTCCTGTCTGGCATGCCGACCAGCGTCCTGCAGCGCGCCCACTGGCAACTCTCTTGGTTCCCCTTTCAACGAGCGACTCCAGTGTTTCGCGCCCAGGATAGGGACCTGATTGGGTCAGGGCTGCTGGGGCTTAGAGAAGACCGCTCCTCACTGGCTGGCCTTTGGTGTGGCTGTGCTGCAGACCCGTCCTTTGTGGGCTCTGCTGTCCTCCGCGAGAGGCTCCCTCCCAGCGACCCCCAGGGAGACAGTGACGACGACGACAAGATCTACTTCTTCTTCAGCGAGAGTGGCAAGGAGTTTGACTTCTTTGAGGACACCGTCGTGTCACGCATCGCACGAGTGTGCAAGGTGAGGGCCGCGTGGGGAGCTGATGGGGAACCAGCGCTCTGGGAGTTTGGCCAGGATAAAGGTGTGGGGGAGGACAACAAGACATTTTCTCCCTAGAACCATGTTCTGCTGAGCGTGGTCAGATTGCAGACAAATCATTCAGGAACCCAGATCTACTTGTGAAGAGGTCCCCTTCCAAAGTGGGACGGCAGGTGGCGATGGGGCAAGGATGAAGTTCGGTGTGAGTTGCTTTGGGAGGTCCAAACTGGGGTTTGTAGCAGCCAGCTCTGTGAGAGCCTTTCCATGCGCCCCAGCAGTGAAAAGGAAGGCGGGTGGGGGGGGGGTTGGGGGCTAGGGAGAGGGATTGCAGACAGGGCAGCCAGCCTTGCAGTGCTCTTGTACAGACCTGCAGTGCAGCCTTGTTGGGAATGCTGCCTACAGTTCAGGTTGCTGTATCCCAAAAACTGTACTGTCGTGTTGAGGCCAGCAGACCTTCGGGACCACCTCTCCCCATATGAGCCCTACAAGAACTTGCGAGTTATTGGTCAACACCTCCTGGTGGTCCCGGGCCCCAGGAACACCTGACTTGCCTTAGCAGGGGCCGGGGCTTTTTCTGCCCTGGCCCCTGCCTGGTGGAATGAGCTCCCATTCGAAGTCAGAGCCCTGCAGAGTTCTGTAAGGCCTGCGAGACAGAGCTCTTCCACCAGGCCTTCAGTTGAGGCAGAGGGCCACCACCTTCTGACTGGCCTTCCCTCCAGTGGCCTCAGATCCGAATGGTCACCTGGGAACCAGCTGCTTCTTGCTGAGATCTGTTGAGGCACTGACCTTTTAATATTGTCTGCTGTTTTAGATAGATTTTTAGATAGGTTTTAACTCTCAATTTGTTGGATTGTGAATTTTATGATGGAACTTGCCCTGAGCCCACTTGCAGGGAGGGCAGGAGACAAATCGAATTAAGCAAATAAATGTGCAGCAGAGATGACGATCATGGGACTGGACCACCTTCCTTGTAAGGAAAGGCCCAGAATCAGGCTTTTCACTTCCAAAAAAGACCCAATCAGGGGGCGGGAATCTAATAGAGGTGTGCATAAAATTGCGCACGGCATAGAGATGGTGGAGAGCGAGGCCTTTCTCTCCCTCTCCCGTAAAAGTTCAGCTGGCTGCTGCACGACAGAGATGATGGGAAGAAGAACCTTGTTCAAAGAGAGAGGCTGTCGCCATGGCCCCGAGTTCAGTCCCCTTCAGAAGGGGTTCTGTGCTGGACAGGTCTAGCCAAGGCTGTTAGCGAAGGAGGGCTTGGTAAGCCTTCAGGGGCAACATCCGCCCTGGCAGAAAAGCCTCTCTGCCCTTCCTGTGGGCCTCCCAGGGGCAGTTGGTGGGCCACTGTGGGGAAAGAGGGTGCTTCAGCAGGCAGACCGATGGTCTGATCCAGCATGACACATAAAAGTGTCTCATGAAAAGCTAACTTCCTTGGGCCGTGCAGTGCCCTCCCCCGTGTCCAGCTTTTAGGGACAGTGTTTGCACATCACCTGGCGCATCCCAGCCGCCCCCCCCCCCCCGCCCGGGGTGTGTGCATGAATGGCTTGCTGCCAGATTGGGCCAGCAGCCGTCTCATGAGGCCCGGCATGACAAGCTTTCTCCAGGATCTGGGGCAGCAGAGGCCCTTGAATCCGAAATCAGAGGGACGGATCGGGGAACTTCCTCTACCCCAAGGAAGTCCTCTGCCAGCTGGCAGCTAAGGAGAGTTCCTATCGAGGTGCTGAGCGCCGGGAACCCTCCGAGTCTTCTGCCAAAGCTCTGGAGCCCCTGACTGCACTGCGGCCCACAGCCGAGGTCGAAGTTTGTCTAAAAAAGGCCCTTTGTTGCTGAATCAAGAGGTGGGAAGAGCTTTTGTCAAAGTCCTGCCGGGGCCCGGTCGTTCCCAGTCATCAGCGGGAGTCTTCCGAAATGCCCTGACTTTGGGCTGCTTCTGCTTTGCCATCCTTCCTGCCAGGGAGATGTGGGGGGAGAACGTGTGCTCCAGAGGCGCTGGACGACTTTCCTGAAAGCCCAGCTGCTGTGCTCCCGCCCCAGAGACGGCTTCCCCTTCAACTTGCTGCAGGACATGTTCACCTTGACACCAGGAGAGCACTGGCGGGAGACAGTCTTCTACGGGGTCTTCTCCTCTCAGTGGTGAGCTGCAGAGGCTGGGGGTGGCCACAGCCACTCCAGCAGGAAATGGGGCCAGGGAGAGCCAACTCTGGGGTGTGGGGAGAGACCAAGCCACACAGGCATTATGGGTGTATCAGGGCAACGGCTCCCTGGCATCGTTGGTTCCCAGCTTGTGGGTGTCAGCAAGAGGGAGGTCCACGCTTTCTTCTTGCTTTGCGGACTGCCCACTCTGGACTTCTGTTCCTCTCTGTCAGGGACCAGAAGGGCAGCGTGGGTACGGCAGTCTGCGCCTTCTCCATGTCTGACGTCAAGGAAGCCTTCAATGGCCTGTACAAGGAAATCAACCGAGAGACGCAGCAGTGGTACACAGATACCCACCCTGTGCCAGAGCCCCGGCCAGGAGCGGTATGTAGCTCTGGGGGACACCAATCCTTTGCACTCCGAAGTGGGGGGGGGTGGCTCTTTCATTGTCTCTTCGCACCCTCGCCCCACCAGGGCCACTGAATGGTTGCATGGAGGCTGGAGGGCTGGGAGGGCTGAGTGCTGTGGCTTCTTGGTGCTGGTGGGGGGGCCAACAGTGGGAGGGCTTCTGGAGTTCTGGCCCCACTGCTGGACCTCCTGAGGGCCCCTGGTGTTTTTGGCCACTGTGTGACTCAAGAGTGTTGGACTGGATGGGCCACTGGCCTGACCCAACACTGGCTTCTCTTTATGTTCTTATGAGAGGAGATGGCTTGCCCCGAGTGGCTGCTGGTCCAATCCTCTCCGTCCTCCCTCTGCAGTGCATCACCAGCCAGGCGCGCCACATGAAGATCACCTCTTCACTCCAGATGCCCGACCGGGTGCTCAACTACCTGAAAGACCACTTCCTGATGGACGGTGCTGTGCGCAGCCAGCCACTCCTGCTGCAGACCCGGGCTCGCTACCAGCAGATCAGTGTGCAGCGCGTCCAAGGCCTGCGCCATGCCTACGATGTCCTCTTCCTGGGGGCAGGTGGGCGGCCAGAGTAGGGGAAGGGTCTTGGAGCGGGGATGTGACGAGGCCCTTGAGGGAAGGACAAGGGGTTGGTGCGGGTGGTGGGAATGAGCGGACCCAGGCACCCGTCTGGCCTGTGGAATGGCCGCAGGAATCCTGCACACCAGTCTGATGGGAATTTGCTCCCAGGGTGGGGACTGCCGGGTCAGGACTTCCCAAGACGTGGCACCTGTCCTGGGAGCTCTTTCCCACAGGGGGTGTGTTGCAGGAGATGTTTGAAGAGGAGTCACTGTGCAGCGGCAGAGCATCTGTTTCATAGGCACAAGGCCCCAGGGTCAGTCTCGGGCATCTCTAGTTAGCGGGAAAGCCATGTGCTGCCTGAGGTGCCAGGTGCTGGCTGCTGGCCAGAGGAGATGCTGCTGAGCTGGATGGTCTTGAGGCCCGGGGGGGGGGGTCAGTCTTCACTGCCGGGTGGCTCCACTCGCTCATTCTGGTGGTGGGTCATGCTAATTGGCCGTTCCCTTGCTGTGCCTGGATTCTGTCAGATGGCCTCTTGGCTTTCGGTCAGACCACAGTGGAAAAGGGTGGGCTTCTGAGGGGGCTGTTCTGGGGCAGGCCAGGTTCCGGCTGGCGTTGCTGACCAACTGTCCCTCGTGGAAGCCAGCCCGCTCATCATCTGAACCAGCAGGGCTTCTCTGGATATCTCTCCTTTTCTCCTCTGTCACCCGCACGGTTTGCAGTGGTGCCTTCAGCCACTCCTTTCTCAGGAAGTCACGCCTGTCTTGGATTCCTTTTTCTAAGGAGTAGTCTAGTTATGAAATCTTTTGGGTTTCTCAAACATCAGCTTTCGTAAAGGCGAAGGAACTTCTTTGACTGTGTTCACTTTTAGCCTTCCATAGGATGAAGAAAGTGGCCCGCATTGCGTGTGCTGATTGTGGCCCATCGATGCTGATTCTTGCTTCCTTGGAACAGGGGTCACTTGTTTCCGGAAAGCCTTGTCTCCCTTTGGTCTGTAACAAACTCCAACCACGATGCATTTTTTATTTCTTGCTCCGTTTAGTTTTACCCAGAGGCTGTTAACAGGGCTTCCATCTCCACCACCTGGGGTTTCTGTGAGGCTGCACACACACTTGGACATCCTTTCCTGCCTCCCCTCCTTACCTGCTGTGTCTCGTCTTCTTGAACAAGGCATATCCATCGATTGCAGCCATCCCACCAAGGCAGCATTGGCCTTCCTTCTCAGACTAGGGGTTCCCTGTCATCTCGTTTATTGCCCGTGCACCGAATATTAGTGTGTAGTTGAGTGCTGCAGTGCAGAGTGGGGCTGCGGTGGCTCAGTGGTTAAGACGCTGAGCTGCAGACCAGAAGGTTGGTAGTTCAGCAGTTCGATACCTGAGTTCCGCATGATGGAGTGAGCCCCCGTCTCTGGTCCCAGCTCCTGCCAACCTAGCAGTTTGAAAGCAAGAAATTGCAGGTAGATAAATAGGTACTGCTTTGGTGGGAAGGAAACAGCATTCCCTACACCTCAGCGTCTAGTCATGCCGGCCACAAGACCACGGAAACATCTTCGGACAGTGCTGGCTTTTCGGATTGGAAACGGAGATGTGTACACCCCCCCCCCCCCCGAGTCATATTTGACTGGCTTTTGAGCAAGGGAAACATTTACCTTTACCCAGATGCTGAAAGCTGCAATGACAGTGCTCCGGTGCCTCCCCTGCTAGTTCTGTTGCAGAGTAGGCACATTCACAGCTCCCCCAGCTCCTTCTGGAGTGCTTTGTGTTGGTCCTGGGGCCGTGTGAGGCTCTTCAGGCTTTGCCCAAGCACTTTCCCCCTGGTTCCTGTGAGGTACAGTCCCTTTCTTGCCAAGAGCCCTTCAAGAACAGCGGACTCTAATTTGGAAAACTGGGTTTTCCACACGCCTCCCCATGCAGCCTACTGGATTCTCTCTCTCAGAGCTGTTCTCAGCCCCCCAGGGTGTCGGTCTGTTGTGGGGAGAGGAAGGGAAGGAGATTGTAAGCCACTCTGAGACTCCTTTGGGTAGTGAAGAACGATGTAAAACCTTTAGCCCAGGGTCGCGGCAAAGTAAAAAGGCGCAAATGCTGGTCAAACTGATGAGGAAATAAAGAAGGGTGGGTTTGCTGCTGCTGCTAAGAAATAGGGCGAGCCGGCAGAATCAGGCCAGTGAAGGCCCATGTAGGCCAGAACCCTGTTTATTTTTTTTTATTTGTTTATGATACATATTAGTTATTGTCTTTTAACTCGTACATTTCATATCTATTTATAACCTTTCACTTTCCCTCCTACCCTCCCCTCTCTGTTCTCATGCGTTAGTCCTTTATTCCCAGCCACGGGCACAAAGTCCGAATCTTGCACTGAATGTCCTTCTTCCCTTCCATTGGTATCCACTCTAAGTAGGTCTTCCATTTCGTCCTGATGTCTGTGGTCTTGTCTGCCCATGTGGTCTTCCGGTTCAGTTTCTCGATTATA
The DNA here is from genome assembly GCA_029233225.1 of Lepidodactylus listeri. Taxonomy (NCBI): domain Eukaryota; kingdom Metazoa; phylum Chordata; class Lepidosauria; order Squamata; family Gekkonidae; genus Lepidodactylus; species Lepidodactylus listeri. The sequence continues at coordinate 1,751,895 of JARCFY010000021.1, read as the reverse complement.
TCCAACTGTATAAGTTCAAACAAATAATTATGCCAGACTTCTACTGTCCATTTACTCTTATCCTTCCACCCCAGAGCAATTGCTGCTTTGCTTGTTAATATCATGGCTTTAAATATAGCTTGGTCCTCCTTAATTACTGCTGGGTTCCCTACTGTACCCATTAACATTAAATTAAAATCTATGGTCAGTGAAACTTTAAATATTTTTTTTATAATTTGTAATATTTTGGACCAAAATGCACTAACCTCTGGGCACTCCCACCACATGTGGGAAAACCATCCCTTAGTTGCTTGCAATGCCAACACCTAGAGCTCGTCCCTGGAAACATATTTGCTAGCTGTTCTGGTGTTTTATACCATTTTGTAAAAAATGTGTGCTCCATTTCATTAAATTTTATCACTTTGATTTCCTCAATTCCCTTCATTATTTTACTTGCCATATTTCCTGATATCTGACCTTCTTTATTCCAAGTTTTTTGTAAATATGATATTGAGTTGTCTTTATCTGATATCATTTTCCTGTAGATTTTCCCTGCTAGCCCTTGTTTTGATCTCTACATTACTTTATATATTTCTTCTATTGGTTCCTCCGTTCAAATTCTTTCTTTGTCGTTTATTTTTTTTGCCATCCTGTAGAGGCCTGTCATTTTTAACCAGTATTGGTCCCCTACCATTTCTACTATCTCATGTATCGGTTTTAGGTTGCCCCCTGTGAACATATCTCCCAGTCTGTAATAGCCCATAGATCTTAACAAGTTCCACCATTTGTTTTCTCTTAATTCCTTTTGGATGGACTCTAGTGGTGCCCATCTTGAATCTCTCCTTAACCATAATGCCTGCCACTTATTCCAAGATTCTAGTGCTGAGTATCTAGGGCCTTTAATTAATGTAAGGTCTTTTTTTGTAACCTTGGAAAAAACCCCAAAGCATCCTATATTACTATTGATCTCGTTCTCAAATCTGACCCATTTCTGGTCATTACCATCGCCTATCTCTAATAATGACTTTATTTGGAAGGCTTCATAATAACTGTTCAACTCAGGGACACCCCAACCCAGCTCCGCTTTATTACTGTATACCATCCTTTTTTGAATTCTACATTTTTTGCTACCGAATATCCACTCTCTAATTGTTCTATTCCATTGTTCTCTCTTTTTACTGTGGGTTTCTAATTGTATCGACTGGAATAAATATATTAATTTAGGCAGCCAGAACATTTTAACGCTCCTAATTCTGGTAGATATTCTAGAGTTTTATTTTTCCACTTTCCCATTTCGTTCTCTATTTTCTTCCATGTCATCTTATAGTTAATTTCAGAAATTCTATCAGTCTTCGTTAGTAACTCTATACTAATTTGAGTATTTGAGCCTTTTGGCACCCATTCCAATACTTGTACTTTTATTTATATCTCTTTTTTTCTGCCTGTTCACATTAAGATACATGACTTCTGATTTTGCCATATTGACCCTTAAACCTGAACAGCATTCAAAATCTTCTAATATAATTTTAACTTCATTTATCGCTTCTTTAGGGTTTGTCATAACCCCTATAATATCATCTGCAAAAAGATTGATTTTCATTTCTTCTTTATTCACTCTATAACCTTCCACAATTTCTTATCCTTTCAGCCAGCTGTTCTATTCCTATAATGAATAAGAGCGGTAAAAGTGGGCAACCCTGCCTAACTCCTCTCTGTATCTGAAAAGCTCTTGATTGGTCATTGTTAACCCTTACCACTGCTGTTCTGTCCCTATATATCTCTTGAATTGCCCTAATATAGATATCTCCTAACTCATACTTTCTCATAATCTGCCACAGATACTCCTGAGAGAGAGTGTCAAAAACTTTATAAACGTCCAGTTTTAATAGATCCAGCTTTTTATGTTTTTGTTTTTTTTAATAAAATTTTTATTGATTTTTATCTATTTCTACATTTATCACGCTACATACTAAGCTACATTATCTTATACAGAGAATACTGTGTAAACTGCTTAATTATATCAGGTTACAAAAATTCTGAAACATCTCAAAATAAACCTTGGTTCAGTTATTCAAGTACTTTGTTACTTCAGTAAATCAAAAGATGTTTGGCTACTACACATGCTATTGAAGAAACGCTTAACAAAAATTTTAAATTCTTATATAATGCACAAGCTTATTAAAACATTTTAACAATCATTTCTTCTTCTGTCCTCTTCTTGTCTTTTGAGTCTCAGTCTTTGATTTGGGAGCAGCAGCTCCCTTTTCCGAGTCCGATATTTCTTCTTCACTTTTAGAGCTGTCAAAGCCGTAGGTACTTTCTTGCGATACTTGTGAGTCATCTGAGTCTCTCTCTGCTTTCTTTTCTTTGCCTTTTTCGAGGAATTTATTTGCTTGTTCAACAGAGTCAATTTTATAATCTTTGCCATTGAAACTGAAACTTAGTCCCTCTGGAGTATTCCAACGATATACAATTGACTCAAACTGAAGCCATATTGTTAATTTTTTGTAGGCTTTTCTTCTTTTTCTTATTTCAAATGGTATGTCCTTCAAAACTTTAATTTCCTCTTCCTGGATCTTCAGTGTTGTTCTGTTGGTGGCTTTTAACACCACATCTCTTGTAGATTTTTTGGAGAATCTTATCATTATTTCGCCAGGCAGTTTATTCTTTCTAATATATACTGGGTAGGTCCTATAGACCAAATCCATGTCGCTTATTATTTCTTCTGCTTTCAAACCTGTTAAAGGCGCTAGTGCTTCACTTAACAGTTTTTTAAGATCTTCTCCTTTTTTTTCAGGAACATTCTAAAGTCGTAGGAAAAAATTTGACCGTTCCATCTGTAGTTTCAGCAGGGTATCATGTTGAATAGCCTTATCCTTCTCTATTTTTTGCAGTCTTAAGTCCTGTTTATTTGTAGATGCTTTCACCTCCAAAAGGTCCTGTTGCAGTTTTTCTGTTTTCTTGTTTGACTCTTTCAGCTCCTTTTGCATTGTATCCATTTTTGCATTGAGAGTAGTCATTTGGTCCACCAGGGGTCGCAGTAACGCGGAAAGCATTGTGCTCATCTCTGTGGTATCAGCCTTTGAACTCGGAGGAGCGCTTCCTGGTTTCGGGGAAGGTTTCGGTTTCCCCACCATTGTTGCTTCTTCGCTCTTGTTTACAGTTAGATAAGATGGATAGAAGAAGTGATTTTCTTAACGGCACTTATATCGTTTTAAAGCTTTTATCTTCAAGCATGCGATCCTGCCCTCCAGCAACTTGCAAACGCTTTTGCACATTCAGTAACGCCGTGGGAAAGTCCCATAAGTACGCTTCGGTAGTGGAGGGGGGGGGATTTTTACTCTGTCCACCCCCCTCCCCGCTTATTTTACAATCCTCCTTTGAGACTCAAGTTTTCACCTTGCGTATCGGGAGAGTTGTAGTTTCATCGCCTCGCATTCTCTGCTGCTTCTTGGTTTGCGCTTGCAGCCATAAAAGGCTTCCGCGGTGGGGGAACCTACGGGGGTGATGAGGGGGACCTCGATCCCGCGGTCGCCACCGTCGGGAGAGATCCCTTCTCGTGCCACCCCAGGCAGAGCCCCTTCACTGAGGTCTCTGGGGGCTCGGCACCAGTCCAGAGCCCCTTCTCCCCACCGGGCACGGACCGCCCCTCCCGCTCAAGCGGAGAGCGGCGTCCGCCATTAGGCGCATCTCTTCCGGAAGTCCGCTTTTTATGTTTTTGTTGAGCGTGTTGCAGTACGTTAATTATGTTTCTGATTGGATATGCTATATTCCTATCCTTTACTAATCCGTATTGATCCTCTTTTATTATATTGGGGATAATCTTCTTAAGTCTATTTGCTAATATTTTTGCAAAGATCTTATAGTCTTGGTTAAGCATGCTTATAGGTCTATATGAGCCTACCTCTTCAGGATCCTTGCGTGGTTTCAGGATTAGTATTATTTCTGTTTGCCTCCATGAATCTGGGGCCTTTCCTCCTCTCAAGATTTCATTGAATACTATTTGGAGCTCTGGGGCTAAAATTTCAACCATTTCCTTATAAAATTCACTCGTGAAACCATCTAGGCCAGGAGATTTACCCTTTCTCAGTTCTTTAATCACCTCCTTTATCTCGGGTAATGTAATTACGTCTCCTAATTTAGCTAGCTCATCCTCTTGCAATGTTGTTTTAACAGCTTCTAAAAAATCTGCTGTGTCCTTCTTCTTATATGTTTTTTTGTAAAAGGATACAAACTCCTTCATTATTTCTATAGGATGTTGTGTTTTTTGACCATTTACCTTTATACTTTTGACTCTTTGTCTTTCCCTCCCATTTTACAAGTAATTTGCCAGCCTTTTTGCAGTGTTAATACTATTTCTTTGGAACTCATTTCTCACCATAGCTTCCCTTTTCCATAGTGTTGCTACATCTAGGGCATCCAGTTGCTTTTTAATTGCCATTATTTGGTTCTGTAATGTGGAGCTGTACTTTTGCATTACTTTACTCTGTAACCGCTCCATTTCTTGGATCATGGCTTGTCTTCTTGAATACCACTCTCTTTTTATTCCCTTTTCTTTTTTTATACAGTGCCCCCTTATCACTGCCTTTGCGGCATCCCATAAGATATTAATGGGAACTGTTCCTCTATTTTTCTCAAAGTACAGCTTTATCTGTTCCGACATATATTGTCTATCACTTTCTATGGCCATTATTAAATTATTATACCTTCAAGTTCTTTTAATTGGCTGTTGAGTACATTCTATTGCAACACTTATTGGAGCATGGTCGGATATCCAGATTGGGTGAGTTGTAATTTCCTTATTGATCATGTTGCTATTTTCCCCTAAAATTATGTAGTCTATACATGATGCTGTTTTATGTCTACTAGACATATGTGACATCCCATGAGTTCATACCCTTCTACCAGCCCCCCGTTTCCCAACTTGATTTTGTTATGTCTATATTTAGGTCCCCTGCTATAATTTCTCCTTCTGAAAACTGTTTAGTTTTTTAAAATATTTTGCCCAAAAATTCCTTTTGCCCTTTATTTGGGGCATAGATATTTACTATTGTATACTTCTGACCATCCATTTTAAATTTTACTAGCAAATATCTACCATTCCTATCCACCATTTTTACAATTTCCTCTGGCTTAAATTTCTTATGAATCAATACCGCTACTCCCTTACTCTTCGCATCATATCTGGCTTCAGCTAGTGTCACCCAGGTCGGGTCATTTAGCAATGGCGTATTATCTTTTTTTCTCTTGTGTGTTTCTTGGAGGCATAAAACATCAATCTTTTGGTCTTTTGCTAATTTAGCCATCCTATATCTTTTAAGGTTAGAAGTTAGTCCATTGACATTCAGTGGCCAGCACCCTGTTTAATATGGCAGCCAACCAGTTGCCCCGGGGGGGGGGGGGGAGGAAGCAGGGCATAGAGTCCGAGGCCTTCCCCGGATTCTGCTTCCTGACACTGGGTTTCAGAGGTTGACTGCCTCTGAATATGGAGGTTCCCTTTAGTCACCCTGACTAAGCAGCCACTGATGGACCTCTCCTCCTCCTCCATGAATCTGTCTTGACCCCTTCAAAAGCCACCTGTGCTCATGGCCATCACTGCCCCCACTGGCCGTGGATCCCACAGTTTAATTACTCTTTGGGTAAAGAAGGCAGTTTGGGGTAGTGGTTAAGTGCGCAGACTCTAATCTGGGAGAACCGGGTTTGATTCCCCACTCCTCCTCTTGCTCCTGCTGGATGACCTTGGGCAAGCATAGCTCTGTACCAGCTGTTATCTCAAGGACAGTTGTCTTAGAGCTCTCTTAGCCCCACTCACCTCACAGGGTGTCTGTTGTGGGGAGGGGAAGGGAAAGGAGTTTGTAAGCTGCTCTGAGACTCCAAGTGAGTGAAGGGTGGGGTATAAATCCAATCTCCTCTTCTTCTTCTCTCTTTTGTCTGCCCACCAACTTCATTGGGTGCTCTCAAGCTCTAGAGTTATGGGGGGGGGAGTTTTCCTTGCCCACTCTCTCTAGCTCATGCATGATGTCTGATAAAACCTCTGCCATGTTCCCCTCTCTCCTTAGTCATCTCTTTCCTGAACGGAAGACTCCCAGACTCTTCAGCCTTTTCTCACGGGCCTAATCTTCTCGGTTGCTCAATCTTCTGTACTTTCTCCTGTACTGCAGTGTTCTTTTGAGATACGGCGATGATAATGGCACGCAGCATTCTTCAGGAGGCTGCCCCATAGCTCTAGAGATTACGAGGGCCTTCCAGTATTGGCTGTTCTATTTTCAGTTCCTTTCCTAATAATTCCCAGCATGGAGTTTGCCTTTTTCACTGTCGCCTGCTTACTGAGATGGCGTTTCCACTGTGCTTTCCTGTACAGCCCCAATAGCTCTTTCCATTTTGGTCTCTCGACCAGTTCAGACCAATGCTCCCTCTAAGCTGTGGAGTCCTGTGAGCAAAAATTCTACTTTGTGAGCTCCTGGCATTAAAGTTGTGAGCAGGTAATTTTGGCTTTGATTTGAGGTGATTTGTGGGCCCCTGGTGTTTTTGGCCAGTGTGTGACAAGAGTGTTGGACTGGATGGGCCACTGGCCTGACCCGACATTGGCTTCTCTCTTATGTTCTTATGGCGTAGAAGGAACTCGGCTTAAAAGGGAACACTGATTCAGACCTCACCAGCAATATACGGAAGGGTAGGATTTGTTTTGTTCCAGTGCCTGTCTCCTTACCAGACCTGCTTGCACCTGTTAGGCCTAGCAAAACATCCAGTTCATTAGGACCTATGGGCAGTTGCCAGCAGATCTGAATCCAAAAATGAGAGAGGGGAGAAAAGAACCTTGCTGGTGAAGGTGGGGGTGGACAGGCACTGCCTCGTGGCCTTTTGTCTCTCTTGCCTGACTGAATTGTGCCTGGCCCTCTCTCTCTGCACCCACACAGGAGCAGGCCTGGGCACGCTCAGTGACTCAGAAGCACCTGGTGTTCAGTTTCTGGCCCACCCGAGAGACCGATTTGCTTTGACTTGCCTACGGGGTGACTCGCCGGCCTCATCCTTTTCAGAATGTTGTCCTTCTGCATTGGGGAGAGAGGAGTTGTTGGGGGAGCGTAAAGGTTTGCCTGCTGTCGGGGGACATTTTAGTTTGTTGCATGCCGCTTCCCTCTTGCTACTGTCAGGAAGTGGCAGAAAATTCCTTCTGGTAGCCTGGCTGGCTTCTATGCTGTTGCAGAGGGTAAACGTATTGGCTCTGCTCCTCCCTCCCTCCCCGTTTGCTTCTGAGAGCAGATTGGGGGGGGGGGGCTGTGTACTGTGCTACTGGCAGGCGAAGGAGGCGGTGCTGAGAGCCACAGAGCTGCAGTGTCAGATCTGGGGCTGGGGAGGTCCCGGCTCAAGCCCACCCCCAGCCAAGAAGTTCAGTGAGTTCCCGCAGGCCAGTCAGACTCTCTGCCTCGCCTGTTGCTGTAGGGATAAAGTGGAAGGCCAAGAATCCCAGGGCTGGATTCCTGGGAGGATTAAGAAACTGGAATTGGCTGCTAGCTGTGAAGGCTGGGAATACACATGAAACAAAACCAGCAACCTTTGGAGCAAATGCCCTGTTTGGTTTAGAAGCGGGGCCATGCCCCCTTTGGGCTGGTGCAAGAGAAGGGGGGCCTTCCTGGGATTTGCCTCTTAAGTAGGTGCTTCAGACTGGGGAAGGGCCCAGGGTAACAGGGACAGGCTGGAACATTTGCAGAGCCAGGCCTGCGCAGGAGCGGGCCCTTCAGCAGCTGCTCTTGTGCCTTGCAGGTGATGGACGGCTCCACAAGGCGGTGGTGACGGGCCAGGGGGTGCACATCATCGAGGAGATCCAGCTCTTCCCTGCAGGGCAGCCTGTCCTCAAGCTGCTCCTGGACCCCCCCCAGGCAAGGCAGAAGCGGGGGGGGGGGCAGCTCAACATTGGCCCCAGCTGTGCCACTGTGAATGGCTTGCCTCCCTGTGGGCCTCACTGGCACGGCTTCGGAGGGAGGGCTACCTGGGCTTCCCACTGGGCGGCTTCTCCTGCCCCCCCCCCAGTGGGAGGGCGAGCAGAGAGCCACAGAAGCCCGAGGGCTGCGGCAGTGGCAGCAATGCCCCAGGGCCCCTGCCCTCCAAGAACCTGCCCCACTCAGCCCCGCCCCTCCCCCCCTGCAGGGCTTGCTCTACGCTGCCTCCTACTCCATGCTGGTGCAGCTGCCAGTCGCCAACTGCAGCCTGTACTGGAGCTGCGGGGAGTGCATCCTGGCCCGGGACCCCTACTGTGCCTGGAGCGGAGACGCCTGCCAGCCGGTGGCCCTCTACCACCAGCAGCCCACGGCGTGAGTGCTCTTTTTTTGGGGGGGGGGGCGGAGTTCCAGCCTCATTGCTTCCTTCAAGCGTTGCTGCTGTTCTGCCCCCGCCCCGTCTCAACTGGCCTTCCCCTCTCCCCCGCCCAGGTCCTGGGCCCAGGACATCCAGACAGCAGCCGTGTTGCGGCTCTGCCAGCCCAGCAGTGTGGAGCTCACCCACTCAACAGGTACAGAACTGGTGGGTGGAGGGGGGCAACAACCTTTGGGCCACAGAGGAAGGGGGAAACTCCCATCCCGCCACTGGCCTTAACATGCTTTTTCCCCCTCCTCCTTCTCCTCAGCTGCCAAGTGCCAGCCAGTGTGGCTAACCGCCAATGCTGTGAAGCCACTCCCCTGCCCCCGCCTCTCCAACCTGGCCTCCCGCCAGTGGGTGAAGGAGGGGGGCCCCCTCAATGCCTCCTTCCTGGTGCTGCCTGAGGGCGAGCTGGTGCTGGTGGGCAGCCCCAACCAGGCTGGGCACTATGAGTGCTGGTCCCAGGAGGGCGGCTTCCGCCAGCTGATGGCCAACTACTGCGTGAGGATAGAGCTGGAGTCACCAGGCTGGCTCGTGCCCCTGCAGGACCCCCTGGAGGCCATCAGCACCTCCCGGAGCACCTCCCCCATGTCGGCGGGGGGCATTGCAGCCCTGCTGGAGGCCAAGACCTACTGGACCGAGTTCCTGGTGATGTGTGTGCTCTTCGGGCTGACGGTGACGCTCCTGACCCTCTTCCTGCTGCACCGGCACCAGAACGCCATGAAGGCCTTCCTGGAGCAGGGCAGGTGCCCTGATGCCCAGGCCAAGAAGCTGCACAAGGCAGGGCTTCCCCCAGAGAGCCTGCCCCTCAATGGCGCCAATGCACCCAGTGCCTTGCCTGACCACAAAGGCTACCAGACACTGGACGACAGACACGTGGCAAGCACTCCCCTGCGGGAGGCCCCTGCTCCCCCCAGCACGGCCTTCCTGGAGTCTGACCAGCGGCCACTGAGTGTGCATGAAAGCTTTGTGGAGATGCTGGTTCCTTCACAGCGGCTCCGCGTGCGCCTCGGCTCGGAGATCCGGGACTCGGTGGTGTGAACGAGTCACTCTTAGCCAACACCAACTGATCCTGCTGTGCTGCCTGGGGGTGGGGTGGCCGTCAAGCGCCACCCGCCCTCTCTGAACTGAGCCTGGCACTAGAACAAGCCGTGAGCAGTGCTGCCAGACTGCTGGACCACAGATTTCACTACTGTTGCCGCAGAAGGACAAGAAGCCGCACAGCCTGCTGGATACCAGTCACCTTTGCTAAGAGGGGAGAGCTGGGGCTGCGCATCCAGTCTGGAAGACTTTGTAAACAGTCCCTGGAGCTGCAGTAACAGGAGGAATGGCCCAACCTGGCTCCTGCGCTTCCCAAAAGGAGAGAGAGTGTCCAGCTCCAGCCTGCAAAGGGCGGAGCGGGGGGGGGGGGCATTTGCCCCTCTGTTGTAGGAGAGAAACGTGTGTTTCTTTTTGGGGTGGGGGAAGTGTGTCTAGTCCCGTTGAATGCTGTACGTGTCTCTCTTTGACATGCCCTGTTGCGCGAGTGTCTCAAAATGTGAATTCTTCCTGGCTGGAGCCACTCTAGGGTTGCAGTTGTACCCCTTTCCCCGTGTTCTTGCACATGAGGTCTCCCTTGTTGCGTGTGTTTATGTAAAGCGAACATTTTTTCTTCGGCAGCTGCATGGGCTCGGCTTTTGTTCTAGCCCAGCAGCAGCTGGCTCCTTTGCAGCGGTTTGTGTGTGTGGGGGGGGGGGGGGACAGGACAGGACTCCCTCCTTGTCTCGGTCGGGCTCTGCCACAATTGCCTTCCTTTATATCAAGCAACCCTCAGTTGCGCCCCCCCCCCCAAATGACAGCCAGGACTATTTTTGGCTTTGTCAGAAAAGGAAGTGTCGTTTTTGGCCCCACCCTTTCCCAATTATCCGAGAAGTAAAGCCAAGCTCCTTGCAGTCTAGCTGCTGGTTTGGCTGCAAAGGGGGGACAGGGGGCCCACTGCTCCTTGGGGGGGGGGGTGCGGGAGACACAATAAAACACCTTTGGACTCCACAGGCTGAGCTCCTGAGCTTTATTAGTATTCCAGGCAAAGGCCAGACAGGGCCAGAACTGAGGTTGAAAGACAAGTTGCAGAGGGTGGCTAGAACCCCCACGGTTCAGTTCTAGCTGTGCAAAGGGGCAGGCCTGACTCTGCTTGTGGAGAGCAGGTAGCACCAGAGCGGACAGCGGCGGTCAAGGCACAGAGTGACTTCCCAGGGCAAGTGACCCTGGAAAGGAGCTGGTTCCTGCCTGCTCCTCCAAGAGTGACCCCCACACACACTCAGGGGGAGGCTGGCTGAGGCCCCTCGTGGCTGGGCGACAGTGAAGCAAGGCACACACACATGCACCTGCACTGAGACAGGAAGGCCCAGGCCGCAGGGCTCCTGATGCAGAACACAAAGAAAAGAAAAGCACTTTGGGGGGAGGGTAGGGAGGGACGTGTCCTGCTGGGCTGCCCTCCAGACGGAGCAGTTCCTAGCACCTGCTGGCTCAAAAGGAGTCACACGCTGGAGAGAAGTGAGCAAGCGCGGAGGGGCCATCCGGAGTCACAGAAGGGCCTCACAGCACAATTTTGAAGGAACTGAAAGAGAAAAAAGGCGAGAGCTGCTCAGGCCCTGCTGGGGTGTGTGTGTGGATGTGGTGGGGGTTCCTCAAACCCATCCCATGGGGCAGAACAGCAGGAGCTACCTTGGGAAGTCAGGTGAGCGTGAAATGATGTGCTGGAACTCAGAGAGGTTGATGGCCCCGTCCTTGTCAATATCGGACTCTTCCAGGATCTGCAGGAAACAATGCAGCCATGGGGGGGGGGAGCAGAGGGGGGCCCTGCTCTGGTGGTCCTCCAGAACTAACACGGCCCCACTCCCCCACCCCTCAGCACTCACATTCTGGATGAGCTGGTCTATCTCCACAGGGCTCAGCCGGCTTTCTTCCCCATCCCCTGTCAGGCAGTTCACCAGATCCTCTAGGTCCTTCTTGTCCAGAGTCCCGTCCTCATCAAAATCTGGGGGGGGGGGGGGGGGGGGTTTCACTGAGCTACTTGTGCAGAGTTCTTGCGGGAGAGGCAGCCCCCACGATGTCTGCCCCTGCATCTTCCCAGAGGAGCAACTCCCTTCTTGGCAGTTCTGCCTGCTGGTGTTGCAGCATGAGGCCTAATGCGGCTGGCCTTCTTGGCAAAGAACCCTGGGACACAGCTCAGCCGTTCACCCGAGTGGGGCAATAGCCACACAGGTGCTTGTTCAGTGGAGTCTGTAGATTAGTGTGTGGGCGGGAGAACTCTGGTGTGCTGGATGGTCCACGCCCCACCAAGCTTATCCCTTTTAAATTTGGGTTTTCTAACCTGTGCAGGAGATCCCCCTTTCCAGTTCCAACCTCAGGATAGCCCCGAGGGGCAGATCTAGCTGAGAGCCTGTCTCCAGGTCAGGCGGAGGGGGACTGGGAGGTGGGGGGCTGACACTCGACCACTGCCCCCCAGGGTGGCTCTTCAGAGGCTGCCACTCACCAAAGATGCGGAAGGCGTAGTGCGACTTGATCTCTGGCGTGGCTGCATCACTGAAGACGCTCAGCATGTCCAGGAAGTCCTCGAAGGACATGCCGTCTCCGTCTCCCCCCTCTGGGGCCGTAGAGAAGACGCGGCAGATCCGGTGACGGAAGGGGTTTGCCTGGCAACACAGGAGTAGTGGCCCTAGTGCTCAAGTGGCCCCGGCCCCACCCCCACCCGTCTTGAGAGCCCACCCACGGGGCGAACCCAAAGACAGAACCTCACTAAAGCTGCCTTGGGTGGGGGCGGGAGTCAAGAGTTGTCTTTTTCTTCTTCTAGGGGTATACTGACCTAAAGGAAGGGGTGTGCTCCATAAGCGAAAGTAAGCGTCCACTGTTCTCTGCGGGGGGGGGGGGGTCACCAAAGTCTGCCTTCGTCCCGGGGGCTCCGCCTTCCCCCAGACCAGGGGGGGGGGGCAGTCCTGGCAGCTACTCGGCTGCACTGCCCAGCAGCGGGGTTTTGCCCCCCTGCCCACCCTCCTCGGGCCCCAGGCGACCCGGCAAGCCTCCCCCCCGGGCCCCGCCCTACCCGCAGCTCGGGCAGCGTCAGCATCTTGCTGCGGGGGAGCCTGGTCAGGAAGGCGCGGTCCCGCTCCTCCTTGGGCAGCAGCTCGCTGAACCGCCGGTGAGCGCTGCAAGGGAAACCATTCAGCCGCGCCCGCTCGCCCGGGGCCGGGCCAGCCAGCTGAGGAGGGCCCCGGCAGCTCTCCAGCCTCCGGCGCGGCCCCCAGCCCAGCCCAGCAGTCAGACGCCTCCGGCCCGGAGCTGGGCCGCGCGGGGACTGGGGTGCGTGGTTCCCCCCCCCCCCCCGGGCCACCAGTCCTCCCCGCGGGCTACTCACAGCAAGATCTCCTGCTTGCTCAGGAAAGTCAGCTCCTAGGACGGGAGGGATGGAGGGCGGGTGAGCGAGCAGACCGGGGGAAGGGAAGGGGAGCACATCAGTCCGCCTCCCGGGAGCTCCCACCCCGCGGCCCCCCTCCCCGCACCTGGTACTCGCTCAGCAGGTCCCGCGGCAGATGGCTGCCCGAGGCCCCCATGGCGGTGGCGGAATGCCCGTCTACTTCCTCCTCCGCCTCGCCAAGTGCCCGGCCCTCTCCGGAGGCGGGACCGGCTCGCCCCACGCCCCCGCGCGCTCTCTGCGGAAGCCGGCCGGGTTTTCGCCTCCTCCGCAGGTCAGCCAGGGGGCTCGAAGTGGGGTGGGGAGGGGGCCCGGCGCGGCAGCCTCCGGGGGGGGGGGGCTGCTCCGGGCAGGACGGGGAGCGGCCGGCCGGCGGCTTGCGTGGCGCTGGCTGCTGCTCGGAGGAAGGCGCCCTGCCTGCCTGCCTCCTCCCCTTCCTTTCTCGCTAGGGGCCCTGCCAGGCTCGGGGCGCCCCCTCCTGAGCCGGCCTCTCTCTGCTTCCCTTCCAGAAGAGCCCCTCCGACATGGCGGCGACAGGCCAGGCCGCCCCGGACTCTCCGCCGCAGGACGGGCCGGGCGCCGGCGCGGAGGTCTTCGCCTACACGCCCGAAGAGGACTTTGTGCGGCGCGGGGTGGAGTGGCCGCGGTGCGGGGCCCCCCCGGACCCGTCGTCCCTGTCCCGCTTCGACCGGGCGCTGCAGCGGGGCTGGGAGGACCGCCTGGCGCGAGGGCTCTTCCGTTACCGGCTGGGGGACCTGCAGACGCGGCTGCTGCCCGGGCCGGCGGGCCTGGTGGCGCAGCTGAACGCGCGGCGGGGCTGGGACCGGCGGGCTCCGCAGGCGGTGAGCAGCGTCCGGCAGAGCTTCGACCCGGCGCAGTTCAACTTCACGCAGATCCAGCCGGCCGAGGTGCTCTTCGCCCTGGCTCCTCGGCGGCGGCCGCCCCCGCCCCGGGTCCTGGTGGCCATCAACGTCAGCCCGCTGGAGTCCGGCCACGTGCTGCTGCTGCCGGAGCCGGCGCTGGGGCTGCGGCAGGTGCTGACGGAGGGGGCCCTCGGCGCCAGCCTGGAGGCGCTGCTGCTCAGCGGGCACCCGGGCTTCCGCGTGGGCTTCAACAGCCTGGGCGCCTGCGCCTCCGTCAACCACCTCCACCTGCACGCCTACTACCTGCCCTGGGAGCTGCGCGTCGAGTCGGCGCCCGCCCGGCCCCTGCGGCCCCAGGCCGGCCTCTACCTGCTGGAGAGGGGCGTCCCGGCGCCGGGCCTCCTCCTCTACAGCGACGGGCGGCGGCTGGGCGAGCTGGCCCGCCGCGTCTGCCGCCTCACCGGACACCTGGCCCGCCGCGAGGTCGCCCACAACCTCTTCGCCACGCGGGGGGCCGCGCCCGAGGGGCCGGCGGGGACGCCCGCCCGCCCGGGTCTCCGCGTCCTCCTCTGGCCCCGCCGGGCCTGCTTCGGCGCCAAGGAGGGGGCCGCCTTCAACGTGGCCCTCTGCGAGCTGGCCGGCCACCTGCCCGTCAAGACGGCCGCGGACTTCGAGGCGCTCACCGAGGCGGCCGCCCTCCGGCTCATCCGCCAGTGCCTCCTGCCCGAGGCGGAGTTCGCCCAGCTGCAGCGGGACCTGGTGGCCCTCCTCGAGGACTGAGCCGCGCCCCTCGCCCGCCCGGCCCCCGGCCCCTCTTCATTAAAGCACCAAAAGAAAGGCTCTCGAGCGGTGGTCGCCCGTCCCTCTGTCCCGCCGGCGGGGGGGGGGGGGGGGGCGGGGCCGCAAGGAGGAGGTCGGAACCGGGAGGGTCGGCTCTGCAGCGAGGCAGCCTGGCCCTCGTCCGCAGCGGCCCTGGTGGCTCCCGGCCCCTGCCAGAAGGAGCTCCAGCCACCGCCGCCGCAGCAGGCCCCGGCCGGGTCTCTCCACCGCGGGCAGCCCCGCTTGTCGAGCCTCGCCTGCAGTCGGCGGCGGGACTCGAGCCTGAATCGAATAAGCGCTCCCTCCCTCGGAGCGGTGGAGAGTCCCGCGAGCAAAAAGCCTGCTTTGGGAGCTGCTGCTGCTGCTGCTGCTGCTCTTGCGATCGTGAGCGAGCGATCTGGCCGCGGCAGCATCGTGTGTGCTGCGGGGCCTCCCTTCCTGAGCGGAGGCTAAAGAACTGCGAGCTAGCTCACACTGCCTCGGCTTAGAGGGAACACTGGTCCGAATCCCAGCGGGGGGGGGGAGGAGGCGGAGGGGCCCGGCGCTTCCCCGCGCGTCAGGAGCCAAGCCCCGCCCCCTCCCGGACGTCCGCTCTGCCACCGGCCCGCCACGCTCGTCTCCCTGGCTGGGAGGGCGCGGAGCCCTTGCCAGTCAGGGGCGGGGCGGGGCGGCGGGGCGGGGGGGAGGGAGGAGCCTGCGCGCGAAGGGCGAGCCGATGACGAGCGGGACAGCGCTTTCGTCACAGACGACGAGGAGCCCCACCGACTGCGCGCGCAATCGCCGCCGACCCTCCCCCCGGGCCCGCCCTCCCGTCAAGGGGCGGGGCCGGCTGTCGCCATGGGGACAGCGTCGGGGCCCGAGGCCCAGGCGCCGCCGCCGCAGAGAAGCCGCGGGGCCGGTGAGGGGGCGGGGCTGCCGCTTCGGACGGGGCGGGGAAGACCTCTCCCCCTTCCCCAACTCCCCGCCCCCTCGCCCCCTCCGACGCTTCGTGGGCGGCCCCCCCCTAGGGCTACCGACCTCCACGTGGGGCCTGGAGGCCTCCCAGCCGGCCCCAGGGCTGACCCCGCCCTCCCCAGGCTCCACCCCCAAATATCCAGGAATTTCCCCACCTGGAGTTGGCAACCCTCTGGCCTGGCCCTAACCACCACCACCACCACCAATGCTCCCTCTAAGCTGTGGAGAGTCTCAGGAGCAAAAATCCTGCTTTGTGAGCTCCTGGCATTAAAGTGGTGAGCGAGCGATTTGGCTTACTGCATGAATTAGTTTGCTCTGGAGCCCTCCTCCCTGAGCGAAGTCAAAAATGTGTGAGCTGGAGGCTAAAAAACAGTGAGCTAGTTCTCGCTAACTCAGCTTAGAGGGAACACTGGCCACGACCTCTTGCTGCAGCATCAGGGCTGCCCTGGCATTGGCTGGGCCAGGCTTGGTTGGCAAGGCTGAGCCAGCGCCTCTGAGAGGGGAGCTGAGAGAGCCACCAGCACTCCCAGGCCAGGGAGGGTGAGGGTTTCTGCCAGGCGGGCTCGGCCCCCTCTGAGGCTGCCTCCCCTCTGCCCTTTCGCAAGAGCGCCTGAGAGGATGAAGATCAGCGCAGAGGGAAGCAGCGAGTCCGAGAACGAAACAGACGAGGATGAAGACGAGGAGGAGGAGGAGGACGGGGGTCTCTCTGACGAGTCTGCCGACAAATGCCTGAAGAGACTGGAGGAGGGAGATGACGCTTCACCCGACAAGCCACAAGCCCCCTGCCCAGGGCGCAGAAGTAAGGCAGGTGGCAAGGATGACCAGCCAGGGGCGTCCCTGATAGATCTGGAGGCTGAGGCCCCGGAGGAGTGGGATGCTGAACAGACAAGAAGGAAGAAAAAGAAAAAGTACAGGTGAGTTCCCCCCCCCCCCCCTGCCCTGGATTCCCACGCAGGCACCCCAGCATCCACGCAGCCAGCTGTAGGCGCTCTTCTTTTCACATTCAGAGGAGGTTTGGGGTTGCACCCCTCCCCCCTGTGTCTTCTGGGGGAGCCTTGAAGTCTTTTGTTCCATCCCCACGTTTGGCTCCCCACGGCCACTAAACCGTTGCTTCCTTGGTTCCAGGATCCTGTCCATCAATCTGTCCAGCTGCAAGTATGAGAGTGGTAAGTTAGAGCTGCCTGCCGTTTGTTACTTTCCCCTCTAGGCAGACACCCTGGTGCAGGAATGGACTCGGTAGCTGTTGGGCGGCATGGGATTCCTGCCCTAGAGAAGGAGGCATGGGATTCCTATCATAGAGAAGCCATTTCTAGTGCCTCGCTAGGAACGCTTCTTGCAGCCCTGCTGTGTTGGCTGGAGTCCTGTCGTGCAGCCAGCCACGGCCCCCTCTGTGGCTACAAGAGCCCTCAATCCTTTCATGTTCCTTTCTCTCCTGCTTTTGCTGCAGTGAGGCGTGCTGCTCGGCGCTGTGGTCTGAAAGAGGTGGGCGAGGACGAAGAGTGGACGGTTTACTGGACTGACTGCTCTGTCTCCCTGGAGCGCGTCATGGAGATGAAAAGATTTCAGGTACCTGCCTTGGAGCCTCAGAGAAGGAGCAGACAGGCTGCGTCTAGCTTCTGAGAGCCCCCCTCAGCCTGCAAGTCTGGAAATGCCAGGGCACCTCTCTTCTGTTTGCTGCTGGGGTTCCTGACATGTGACCTTCCTGCTCTTAGAAATTCCTGATGCTGATCAGCACACTTGTCAGAGACGCTTGGGCTGTCTGAGCAATTGCTCTCGCCACAAGTCTTTGTGCTGCGTGAAGGGGTGCCATCTTTGGGTGTCCTAAACAAAAAAGCACAGTGGCGTCCTACAGATTAACGGATTCATTATGACACGTTTATTTACTTGCATTGTGTATAGTCCGCCTTCCTCACAGGGACTCCGGGCAGATCACACACAGTGAATCAATACAATTGTCACACTGGGACAGTCAATAAATAACGCATTAGGATTTTAGATGTCTTGAACCACCCAGAAACCTAAAAGATAAAAACTGAAACACAGCATAAGTATTAACATGACGCATAAAGCAGCGCAGAAATTACATAGCATGGTCAGTGTTCCCTCTAAGCTGAGTTAGTGTGAGTTAGTTTTTTAGCCTCCGGCTCACACATTTTTGTCTTAGCTCAGGAAGGATGGCTCCAGAGCAAACTAATTTATGCAGTAGCAAATCGCTCGCTTACCACTTTAATGCCAGTAGCTCACAAAGTAGAATTTTGCACACAAGATTCCATAGCTTAGAGGGAGCATTGGGCACGATCCTGCTTAGACTACGTTCTCCACCAGAATAGAAGTCCCTGATCATTTATCCAAGTAAGTCTGACAACCATCCAGTATGGTGTGACCCTGTTGCCTGTGCAGAGGAGGCCTCTTGAATCATTCCGTTTTTTCCTGGTTTGCAGAAATCCAGGGGCACGGGGGAGTCTTCCTCACCTCCCTGGGTGGGCCATTCCACAAGGTAGGAGTAGAGTCCGTTAGATCCATGGAACTGGTGCACTTTGGGCACATTCCCATGCCAGGTCATGCCGGAGGAAAATGGAAACTGAAACCAATAGACCTGAAATGCAAGGGGTATCGTCTGCGGTGCAGAACGCAGATGTGTGCAAAGGAACCACAGTGACCATTAATAGCAGTCAGCAATGTTTGCGTAGCTAATTTAACTTGCAGTGTAAACATGTTGCCTGAACTCTAATTGGATATTAAGTTTGCTGATAAACTCTTAACGTGGCAATTTCTTGACAAGAGTCTCCTTTTTAGTTAAACCCCCCCCCCTGCATTACAGACTTGCATCCCTTTTGTTAGATCTGTGGGCCATCCCACTCCATTCGATAGTTCTCTTGCTCTTGCTTTATTTCAGAAAATCAACCATTTCCCAGGCATGGCCGAGATCTGCCGGAAGGACCTCCTGGCCCGCAACCTCAACCGCATGCTCAAGCTCTTCCCCAAGGAGTACTGCATCTTCCCCCGCACCTGGTGCCTGCCTGCTGAGTGAGTTCCTTGACATGCGGGGGGCCCCCCACACCTTGGGGAATCCTGCACAAAGGGGGAGGGGATTCCTGGGCAGCAAAGGCACCCACGGTCGGTCTCTCGTAGCACTAGTGGTTGGGTTCTCGTCACTGTGCAGCTATGGGGACTTCCAAGCCTACGGGCGATTAAGGAAGAACAGGACATACATCTGCAAGCCAGACAGCGGCTGCCAAGGGCGGGGCATCTTCATTACGCGCAACCCCAAGGAGATCAAGCACGGCGAGCACATGATCTGCCAGCAGTACATCACCAAGGTGGGCCTGGAGCATGCATCCTTCGCTCCCCGCTGCCCACTGTCCTGCCCTTAGCTTGCCGCCTGGCCTCAGCAAGACTCTGTGGGTAGCCAACTGGGGCAGTGTCCACCCACCCTCGCCCACAGTTCCTTGGCTGGTCTCCTTGCAGCCCTTTCTCATCGACGGCTTCAAGTTCGACATGCGTATCTACGTCCTGGTCACTTCCTGCGACCCGCTGAAAATTTTTGTCTATGAGGAGGGGCTGGCCCGCTTTGCCACCATGAGGTACATCGAGCCCAGCAGCAGCAACCTGGTAAAGAAGGAGTGTTCCCCAGGAGCGGCATAGGTTTGGTGGCACACAGTGACCTCTTGGTGCTGGAAGAGGGGCGGGCTGGGTGGTCCAAAGCAGAGGCCCTGGGGTCCCCAGGCTCCTCAGCTTCCGGGGCCAGGAAGGCCCCCTCCCTCTCCCTCGGGAAGACACTGAGCTGCTGGCAGCCCGGGGACCATGTGTCTGTCACAGCGTCAAGCAGCTCTCTCCCCTGGGCTAGAACCTGCAACACCGAGGGAGGTGGGGAGCCTGGGAGGGTGGCGCTGGCATGGGGTACGGGTGGGCAAGTGCTGCTGTGGGTAGGCCGGGCAGGAGCTCCCCAAACGGGAAGAGAAAACCCTCCTGCCGTCTGTCCCCCAGGATGACATCTGCATGCACCTGACCAACTACGCCATCAACAAGCACAATGAGAACTTTGTTCGGGATGAGAACACGGGCAGCAAGAGGTATGGTCGCCAGCAGAGGCCCTGCCGGGGGGGGGGGAACATTTGTAAGTGCTCGGCCCTTGGCTGCTGTGCTCCTTCTTGGGGGCGGGGGAACAACAACTGGGCAAGGAGACGGAGCCCGGGAACTGGCGGATGTGGGTTCTGGTCCCTGCTTAGTCAGTGACTCGCTTGGCTCATAGCCCTGTGGACATTTGCATGTACTTTCCCCACAAGGACCCCCCCCTTCAGGAGGAGGTTGGGCACTGACTTGTTCCATGCCCTGTGTCACATGGCCCTCTTGGGCAAGCACTGTGAGCGAGCAAAGGAACTGAGGCACGCCAAGGCTGCAATCCTAGCAAGCCCCGTGGAGACAGATGTGAGGGGGGAGCCACTGTGCGCCTGAACCTGGGCTGCTGCGTTGGCAGGAGCCTCTGACACTCCCCCCCCCCCCAACAGGAAGCTGTCCACACTGAATGCCTGGATGCGGGAGCACAGCTACGACATGGCAGAGCTGTGGCGCGACATCGAGGACATCATCATCAAGACCCTGATCGCCGCCCACCCGGTGCTGAAGCACAACTACCGCACCTGCTTCCCTAACCACATCTCAGGCTGTGCCTGCTTCGAGATCCTTGGCTTCGACATCCTCCTGGACAGGAAGCTCAAGCCGTGGCTCTTGGAGGTGAGCAGGACCCTGCGGTACGCAAGCCCCCCTGGCAGGTATCCCACCGGGCCTTGGCCTCTTTTCTAGTGCCACCACCTGCTGTGTACTATGTACTATGCAATCTGTGCCACCACCTGCTCCCGGAACGTGGAGCCAGCGCAGATGAGCTCCGCAGCCACTTCACACTAACTCCGGCCCACCAGGTGGATTCCAGATTTCTCAGCATCTCTGTTAAGGAGTCCAAGGCTGAACCCTGAGGGTCTTCAGGGCAACTGTACACAAGCAACCAGTGCATTGTTTAATTTTTTAAAAGTCTTACAAAGTTTATTTCAGTTTCTGTCAATACAAAATTTTATTCTACAGCCAACACACACCCTGAAATCACGCAGCAAGAAAACAACAAAGCTAGTTCCACTGTCTAACACTTTTAGGAGTGGCACAAGACGGCACAAAAGCCAGAGGCCAAAGCTCCAGCATTTCCTGCGCTGGTAGCAACTGCAGTTCAAGCAGGTCGTAGTTCAGGCCTTCAGTCGCTCAGAATCTCAGCTAGCCAGTCGTCTTCATCAGGGCCTAAGCTTAATTATAGTTTTGGGCCCAGCAACATCAGGTGAGGATGACATCCCGTCAGGGCAGACCCTCCGGAAAAGCCTCTGGAGAATCACCTCAGCACCCCCAGTCCTTCCTCTCCCTTCATGCGGACAGCAGGTTCCCATGAGAAGCCTTGAAGATGGTAAGAACTGTGTAGACCGTCGGGCCAGTTAACAACCCCGGCAGGACAGATCAGGCAGCTGTGACCATTCATGTTAAGCTCTTAAGCTGAGGCCGGGCGTGCTTTGCCTCACAACCTCCACCCTGTTCTAGGCACTGGCGGTCCCAAAGGAAGATGTTCCTTAGCCCCTTCTGGCCCCCCGCTGCTTCCCCCATGTCAGTCCCCTGTGCATCAGCCCCCTGCAGCCTTCCACAGTGAGCCAGAGCAGGTCCTGTGGCTTGGAACGCAGGCCCTCATTTCGGTAAAGGCAGCAGCCCTGCAGCCCCAGAAGCCAATCCAGGACAAGCAAGGACCTGGGCAGGCGGGGGTGCCGCCTGAGTGTGCTGAGACCCTCTTCCCTTCCAGGTCAACCACTCCCCCAGCTTCACCACCGACTCTCGGCTGGACCGAGAAGTGAAGGATGCCCTGCTCTCCGACGCCATCAACCTCATCAACTTGCGGGCTTGCGACAAAAGGAAGGTCCTGGAGGAGGACAAGAGGCGGGTCAAGGAGCGCCTTCTCCAAGCCCACCAGCCCCCACGGGAAGCCAGGTACCCCAGGGGAGGGGGGACCCAGGCTCTGCCCTCCCTCCCCCGAAGATCAATATCGTGTAGTTATTTGAATGAATCAATATGTACTATGCAATCAATAAATGATAACGTTCAAAAGCAATTGGGTATTCCATATTTTTAATGAAATTGATAATGTATTCATGTAAATATGCAAATACTCACAAAGGAATACAATCAACACAGGAAATACAGGTTTCATAACTGAAAATTAAGTCACAGAAACAAGTTCATAAGAACATTCAAACTCTCAACGTCCATTTATACATCCACCAGAGATCCCACTGGTGCAGAGAAAACCATCTAAATCTTCACTTCGTATAGAATACAGGCCTGACAGTGGACTCTAGTGAAAAATATTTCTAAACTGCAAGAATTTTCTTAAGCGGTTTGCTATTTAGAAGTATTTTTCCTGATTCATTGGGCAGAACGGTGTTAATTTGCATTGTAAAACAGTTCTGACTTTGAGAACGCCTTGGGGAAACGCGGTTTGTCTAGCTAGCTCGCCCGTTGGCTGGGACCATATCGCCGGAGTCCACCGTCAGGCCTGAATTCTACACAGAGTGAAGATTTAGATCAGGGGTGACAAACGTGGCCTGGGGGCCGGATCAGGGCCGCAGTGGAACCAGCTGTCTTCTGCTGCTTCTTTCAGTCCTCCTGCTGCTGCTATCGTGGGTATGCAGCTTACAGACACACACCTGAACAGCACACTCAAGATTGCAGCAGCACAGACTTTTTGATGCAATAATTCAGAGCAAGAGGTGTCAGTTATCAGACAGTTAAATAAACAAAATATTGCAAGAGTGCTAATGTTTTAAGCATGTTTTTTATTTTAAGTTAAAAAAACCCTTTGTGTTTGTGTTCTTTGTAAAGTTTGTATCTCCTGGCATTACATTTTATGACACGCATGGCCCAGCCCAACTGGGTCTCATTTATGTCAGATCCGGCCCTCATAACAAATGAGCTCGACACCCCTGGTTTAGATGCTTTTCTCCACACCAACGGGATCTCCGGTGGATGTATATACGGATGGTGACAGTTTGAATGTTTCAGTTATGAAACCTGGATTTCCCCCATTTGATTGTATCCCTTTGTGAATATTTGTTTGCATGTCTACTGCTTATAAATCATTATCTTAATTTCATAAAAATATGGACTACATAATTATATTTGAATATTATAATTTATTGATGGCACAGTACATTTAAAGCCCTGTATGGCGGTTTTGTTCTCCCATTTTGCCTTGCCATGTCTCATTTGTATTTGACTCCCTCCAGAAGCAGCAGCAAAGAGGGGCTCTGGCTCTTCCCTAGTCCGAAGAGACACTTCGTGGCTGGGGTCCAGGGGCGGGGGCGGGGAAGAGGGCCCTTTTGTGCCAACCCACGGTAGAGGGGAAGGGTGCTGAGAGCGGCACTTACAAGAGCCCTATGGGGGGGGGGGCGGCCACAGCATGAGCTTTTGCGTTGCTCCCTGGCAGACGTGAACAGATGGAGAGCAGCCAGGCTGCTTGGCTGGCCCAGGCAGAGAAGTATGAGAACAGCCACCTGGGGGGCTACCGGCGCATCTTCCCAGCACGCGGCACAGAAAAATATGCGCCTTTCTTCAAGCACAGTGGATCCCTCTTCCAGGAGACAGTGGCCTCCAAGGCCAGGGAAGAATGTGCCAGGTAGCTGGGCAGCGGGAGGAGCAAGGCAGCCAGCCCCCCCTCTGCTCCAGCCTCCTCAGGCACACCCGGCACTGTGCTCCCTGGCAGGCAACAGCTGGAGGAGATCCGCCAGAAGCAGCAGCAGCAGAGAGACAGCACAGCTGGGAAGAAGAAAAGGGATGCGAAGGAGAACTTGCAGGGAGAATCTGCGGGGGAGAAGTCCCACGAGAAGGGCAGGGCCAAGCCTCCTCTCACGCGGGTCGCAGGCAGCCACAGCAAGACCTGGAACCCAAAGGTGTGTACAGGGCAGTCTGTGTCTGGGGGGGGGGGGGGGGGGGGCGGCCCAGGCCCCAGGTTGCTTCTGTGCCAGACGCGTGACACAAATCCAGTGTCATCCAAATGGAGCAGAACTGCATCGGTTTGCCCAGAGATTCAGTTTCCCCTGGCTGTGGAGAGCGCTCTGAAGTGCCGGATCCTCCTCCCACCTGCCGGTCCAGGAAGCACTTTGGAGCGCTTGAGCCGAG
This sequence comes from Lepidodactylus listeri, assembly GCA_029233225.1. NCBI lineage: Eukaryota > Metazoa > Chordata > Lepidosauria > Squamata > Gekkonidae > Lepidodactylus > Lepidodactylus listeri. Next base: position 1,728,276 of record JARCFY010000021.1, on the reverse strand, counting down.
CTGTGCCCGTGGCCGGGCTGGGGCAGGGCCCTTTGCCTGCTCGAGCGTGGCGGCCTCACAGCAGCTGCCTGACAAGGCCAGTGGGCCTGGGGGGGGGGGGAAGGCTTCTGTCGTCCAGGGGGTGGAGGTGCAAGTGTTACTCTGCAGGTGTAACTTAGGAAAAAATGAATGAGGCAGCTTTTGACCCCCGGGGTGTTTCCGCCCCCAGATGTCGTCCCTACCATACGACAGCATGACTCCCCAAGCGATAGTGGAGGAAGAGGAAGTGGAGCGAGTGAAAGCCCTTTTGCGGCGTGAGAACCTCATCCGGGGGTTGGGCATCGTAGACCAGCTGACCCGCCTGCTCCGGAACACGGAGCCCCAGCCCGTGGAGCTCCAGAAGCCCCACATCAACATCTCTGAAATCCAGGTGGGAAGAGCCACCCTTCTGAGAACCCCAAGCTCACACCTGGCTGCCTCTAGGGTCAGGGTCCTCTTTCACACCATAGGAAGAGCCCTGCTGGGTCAGGCCAGTGAGGGTCCATCCAGTCCAGCATCCTGTCTCACCCAGCAGCCAGCCAGTTCCTCCTGAAAAGCACAGGGCTCAGAGGCCAAGGCCTTCCCCGGATGTTGCCTCCTTGCACTGGCATTCAGAGGCTAACTGCCTCTGGATATGGAGGATCTCTTAACTCACCTTGGCTAGTAGCCACTGATGGACTCTCCTCCATGAATCTGTCTCACCCCCTTTCAGAGCAGTCTGTCGCTTCTGTCCAGCAGCAAGACCGCTCGCAAAGGCAGGTTGGGAACCCACCTGCTCTAGCAGCAGCAGCATCCTGGCTGCCTGTGTGGGGCTAAGTGGTACCTCTTCCCTGGACTGGGGCACCCTCAGCACCTCTCTCCTCAGGGCAAACGGTCACAGGAAGCTCTGTGGAAATAGTATTGTAAGGGTTGTGTCTGCAGCTGGCTGGGGGGATGAGAGTGCTCCTGCTGCAGAGAGCTCTCAGTTGGGCCTGGGAAGCCATCCTCAGCTGTGCTGCATGGATGATGCATGGGCAGGGGAATGGAGCAAGGCGCGGAGAGATCCCCTGACCCCAAGGCCTTTTCTTCCAGCCTCACTTTCTCCAGGACACCTTCAGCAACCGGGAGTCCCAGCACTTGATGACCTTCATCCCCCTCTCCCTCCAAGAGCTTGGTCAACAGTTCCTGCAGCAGCCGCCGCCCCCTGAGCGGCTCCATCTCCTGGGCAGCCAAGGCTTCATTCCCTCCCTCCTGGGTGCCCTGTCCGGCCTGGGCCCAGCCCCGGAGACCTCCTACTCCTCACACTTCAAGCCGCAGCTCCACATGCGGCCCCCCAAGAACATGAGCTGGCTGGGCACAGCCATGGGGGGCGAGCCCTGCCCTCTGGCCCGGATGCTGAAAGTGGGAGGGCGGCGATTCGCTAGTGCCAAGAGCAAGGCAGAAGGCAGTGAGTACCACGGGCACGACCACTCCCCTGGCTCCTGGCTGGGCACTCAGGAACGGCAGGATCCGGAGAGCAGGGAAGGCGGGCTGCCCGTGGCAAGCAGGAACTGGACCAGATGGGGGGGAGGCCAGGCGGGTGCCCGTGGGAGTGGTGCCCAGAGGAAGCCCTGCCGCTGGGGGGGGGGGGGAGGGAGGCACCAGCCTGTGTCTGAGGGCATTCTCTGCCCCCCACCCACCCCCTTGCCGGCAGCCAGGGACACACACTCCCCCACCCTCTACGGGCAGGCGTCCGACTGAGGTCAGCCGGCTCGCTTCTCTCTTCCAGGCAGCCCCGCGGCCAGCAGGCGGCCGCTGTACTTGAGCGCCGGCTCCCTGAACTCCCTGTCGCACGTGAGCAGGGGGGCCCCTCCCGGGCCCCTGTACAGCACCTTCCCCTTCCCCGCCGGCTCAGCTCCCTTCAACCGCACCGACGCGCACGGCCTGGCCATCAACTCCGCCTCGGCCCCGCTCCTCCGGCGCGCCAGCCCGCTCCGCCCCGCCCATGCGGCCGCACTGCACCTCAGCCAGCCCAGGTAGGCGGCCGGGGACACCCCCCCCCCCCCCCAGCCTCTTCCTCGGCCTGCCTCCTCCTTCTCCTCCTCCCCCTGCAGGAAGGGCACCTGAGCGACCTCTCCACGGAGCGGCTGGGCCAGGCGCCAGAAGAGCGGTGGCGGGGACCGCAGAGGAGGCCGTCCAGCGCTGAGACCACTACCACGCCGGCGGCGGGGGAGGAGAGAGGGCGCTGCGGCCCGGGCGGCGAGCCCGGCGGACCCAGAGACTGCAGCCGGCTCGGCGCAGCAGAGGCTTCGGCGAGGAGGGCTGCGCTGCGGCTCAGCCTGGCGCGCACAGCGGGAACACGCTTCCCCCCCCCCCCCCCCCGGCAGGGTGCCCGGGCGCTTTTGTAACCGACTTTGTATTAAAGCTTTCTACGGTTCTTTTCTCCGCTTCCTCTGTGCTCCTCCGTCCGCAGGGCGGCGCGAGGCCGGGGCCGGCGGCGGGGTTTCCGGGGCGGGGCGCCTCCGCCTCGCCTCTCCCACGTGCGCGCGGCGCTCTTCCGCTCGCCGGTCCTGAGCCTGGGGAGATGGCGGCGCGCTGGGGGCGGGGGCGGGGAGCGGCTCTACGGGCCCTCCTGCCCAAGGCGCTCGAGTCGGAGGAGGCGGCGGCGGCCAGGTAGGGCTGGGCGGGGCGACCGGGCGGCTGGGGGCTCGGCCTAGCCCGGTTCTGTCCGCTCACCCGGCTGACGCCCTTTAGGCTGGAGCAGGAGCGGTGGGCGAGGGCGGTCCGCCTGCGCCGAGTCCAGAGGCTGATGGAGCCGCCGGGGCCCCTGGAGCGCAAGCTGAGCCGCCAGGCCATGGAGCAGATGCGGTGAGTGCCGCGGCGGCGGGGAGGGGCGGGGGCCGGCCGGCCGGGGCCGCCCTTGCCGCCAACATGCCGCTCTCTGCCTTGCCAGGTACCTCCGCCGGGACTCGCCGGAGGAGTGGTCCATCTCCCGCCTGGCCCGCAGCTTTGACGTGAGCCCCGACGCCGTCGCCAGGGTGTTGCGGAGCCATTTCTCGCCTTCCCCGGAGCGGGCGCTGAAGCAAGACAGCCGGCTGCAGCCTCAGCGGAGCGGCGGCGGCTTCTCGGCCCCAGAGCCTTCCGGCCAATTGCTGCTGTCCAGCCGCGCAGGGGCCCAGGCGCTTGCCCCAGGCCCGGAGGTGGCGCCAAGGAAGAAGAAAGGTGGCCGCGACGCCCCTCCACCCGCAAATAGCCGCCCGCAGGGGCGCGGCGCGGAGCCGGCTGGCCAAGAGGACCAGGAGCCCCGGCTGCGAGTCGTGCGGAAGGGCCGGGACTTCGTGGACGGGGATGGAAACTTCCTGTACAGGATCCCGGCCTAGGAGGGGAGGCGGGAAGACCGGCCCCTAGGGCTGGTCCGAGTTTAATCTAGGACTCCTTTTGCAGGCCAAGGTGGCCACCCACCCACACACCAATACCGTCTTCTGGCTGCTTTGACACACACCCCCCACCACCACCACGTGGAGCTTCCTCTCCTTTCTCTGGCCCTAGTGGGCAACTTTCACTTCAGTTGCCTTTGGCTTGGAATTTCCAGGCTCCTCTCTGGTGGGAGGGGGGCCCCATACTTGCTCAGATCTGTGGCTCAGTTTCTCTGCCCTGTGGGGTTCACATTCTCCTGTCCCAGAAAACAAGAGGATCCCCTGAGAGGCCCAGTCTGGTGGCTGGTTGTCAGGCACTTGCATAAGGCGGGGGTGAAAACAGGAAATGCAATCCATTTGGATTAAAATTTGTAGAATTTGGGCCATTTGGGGACCTTCCACCAAAGCAGAGGTGCCTGCTACTGCTTATTGAAACTGCTCTTTAAAGAGTTTTAGGGTTAGTCCTCTTTTGCGGAGACAGAGACTGGCTTGGATCCAGGACCTGAAATGCAGACGCAGCCCAGAGAAAAATTCTCTCCCCCACCCTCCACATTCAGGGGGCATTAATAACAAGCCTCAATCCATTCCTATAGCCCAGTTGATGCAAAATTGTACGTGTTAGCTTTTCTTTTCTTTTTTAAACTTCCCCCTCGTCCTTCAGTAGTGATGAACTTGTATTTATACATCTGCAAGAACCAGTAGATATGCATGGGCTGGACTTTTAAAATAATGCAGGTTCCTTAGATATCAGCCTTCCCTTCACAATTGTGTCTGATTCCTCTAAAAAGCCCTCATCTTCTGTCGCAGCTGGCTGTGAAGCTCCAGCCAGGCCTCCTTCCACTTGCTGGGGCTTTCTTACCCCACCCCTCCAAACTTGGAGCGATAGGTCACTCCAGCAAAGAAACAGGAGGTCTGAAGGACTCTGGAGAACACACTGACGCTTCTGCATTGACGATAACAGTAATCCATTAGAATGGGGTGGTGGGGTGGTATTTTTTAAATTAAACAATCCATAGCTTGCTAAAGTTTGGCCACAGGAACGAATTAAGACCGTATAAGGATACTCCCTGAATGTAGAGAGTGAGAAAGAGGATTCTGGGTCTGCACAAAGGTGGCCAGATGTCTCTAGGAAGCCCACAGGCAGGTGAGGGAGACTGCTAGCTTCCCCTGCAGTTGCCTTTCACCAGTTGGGCCATACTGTCCCTGAATATGGAGGTTCCATTTGTTTGTCAAGAGCTTAGTAGCTGTTGATGCCACAGAAGGCTGCTAAAAGGGCCAAAGACAGAGTCTTATTTACACTCCAAGCAACCAAGGAGTACCAACTGACCACATCTTGAGCATCTGTGAACAAGCACTCTAAGACATGTTCTTGGCTCACTGCTGACACCACCCTGTTAGTGAAGCTGACCAATGTAGGGATCAGAGGAGCAGAAGCCTGCCTTGTAAGGAACAGGATTCTTCCACGGTTCTCCCACCGCTATTTAAGCCACAGGGGGCGGGGCCAGCAGTCTTCTCCATTTGTTTGTGGAGCGCTAGTGTAAATAATTCCTTAACATTGCTCATTATAACATTTCTCATCATCATTAACTGTACATTTGTGGAGATCAGATTATACATGCGCTAAATAATTTTATTTGTATTACTAGTTTGTTTGGCTGAGATCCGAGAATTTTGGCAGGGCCAGCAGCCATCTGATCTGAGTGACTGCGGGTGGTGCCTGAGGCTTTCCCAACAAAGCGCATCATCGTGCCACCCTCAGAATCCGTGCCAACAGGGCTGAGCCCCAGCCAGACCCGGAGGGGCATGTGGAGGAGGCCCTTGCAGCTGCTCTGCACATGAGGAGTGAATCCAGACACAATGCTGGTGCTTCTCCAAGACGCCACTGTGCCCAGCCACTCCACCCCAGGAAGGTACATACTGAGCACGGCACCTACAGCTGTCTGCTCATCAGGATGTGAGGCTCTCGGGATCACTGCAAAAAGTAACCTTTTGGCCCTACCAACCAAGTAGGCACAAAATTGGGAGAGGGCACCACCATGGACTTCCCAGCAGCAGCCCCAGCGCCTTCGGAATCCCCCAGCAAGCCACACCAGGCCTGTGAAGGGGGCCAAGAGAGCCTGCCGCCTCCCCTCCATGTCTGTTTAGCTCCCTGGTGCAGCAACTGCCACAACCACGCAAATGGCCAGGTCACCCCACCCTCTGCTGGCAGGGCTGCTTTTCCTCCTCCCATCTCCTGAGCAGCGGCCCTCTCTGGTCACTGCCCTGGTGCCATGGTCTCTGTGGTTTCATTCTTAGCTGTGGGGGAGGGGGTTACCACCCTATTTATTTACTTTTTTTTTTTTTTTTTTTTACAGACCTAGGAAATTAATTTTTTTTTTAATAAAATTTTTATTGATTTTTATCTATTTCTACATCTATCACGCTACATACTAAGCTACATTATCTTATGCAGAGAATACTGTGTAAATTGCTTAATTACATCAGGTTACAAAAATTCTGAAACATCCCAAAATAAACCTTGGTTCAGTTATTCAAATACTTTGTTACTTCAGTAAATCAAAAGCTGTTTGGCTAGTACACATGCTATTGAAGAAACACTTAACAAAAATTTTAAATTCTTATATAATGCACAAGCTTATTAAAACATTTTAACAATCATTTCTTCTTCTGTCCTCTTCTTGTCTTTTTAAAAGTTATAGTTAGATAGGATGGATAGAAGAAGTGATTTTCTTAACGGCACTTATATCGTTTTAAAGCTTTTATCTTCAAGCATGCGATCCTGCCCTCCAGCAACTTGCAAACGCTTTTGCACATTCAGTAACGCCGTGGGAAAGTCCCGTAAGTACGCTTCGATAGTGGGGGGGGGGGATTTTTACTCCGTCCACCCCCCTCCCCGCTTATTTTACAGAACTTCTTTGAGACTCACGTTTTCACCTTGCGCATCGGGAGGGTTGTAGTTTCATCGCCTCGCATTCTCTGCTGCTTCTCGGTTTGCGCTTGCAGCCATAAAAGGCTTCCGCGGTGGGGGAACCTACGGGGCTGATGAGGGGGACCGCAGTGGGGGAACCTACGGGGCTGATGAGGGGGACCTCGATCCCACGGTCGCCACCATCAGGAGAGATCCCTTCTCGTGCCACCCCAGGCAGAGCCCCTTCACTGAGGTCTCTGGGGGCTCGGCACCAGTCCAGAGCCCCTTCTCCTCACCAGGCATGGACCGCCTCTCCCGCTCGAGCGGAGAGAGGCGTCCGCCATTAGGCGCATCTCTTCCGGAAGTCCAGACCTAGGAAATTATTTTGTCCACATGTGGATTGTCCTTGGCTGTTAGATATGAGGATATTGGTAGGTGTGGGCAATTACACTATGACCTGAAAGTTTTTTTTGCTCTGTTCAAAAACTGAAATCTCTTATCTTCTCCCCCCACCAATGTTTTGTTTACTTACATCTTTAGTTTTAAAATATGTGTAAGGCATGGGAGAGTTCAAAAATCCCCCCCCAATGCTTCTCCCAGTGTGGTTCCAGAAGGGAGCCAAGTCAGTCCACAGTTGAACAGCTGTGTTTGAGTCCAGGAGCACCTGAGAGGTCAGCAAGATTTCCAAGGGAAGAGTTCTCAAGAGTCAAAGCTCCCACCCTGACTTCCGGAAGAGATGCGCCTAATGGCGGACGCCGCTCTCTGCTCGAGCGGGAGGGGCGGTCCGTGCCTGGTGGGGAGAAGGGGCTCTGGACTGGTGCCGAGCCCCCAGAGACCTCAGTGAAGGGGCTCTGCCTGGGGTGGCACAAGAAGGGATCTCTCCCGACGGTGGTGACCGTGGGATCGAGGTCCCCCTCATCACCCCCGTAGGTTCCCCCACCGCGGAAGCCTTTTATGGCTGCAAGTGCAAACCGAGAAGCAGCAGAGAATGCGAGGCGATGAAACTACAACTCTCCCGATACGCAAGGTGAAAACGTGAGTCTCAAAGGAGGACTGTAAAATAAGCGGGGAGGGGGGTGGACGGAGTAAAAATCCCCCCCCATCCACTACCGAAGCGTACTTACGGGACTTTCCCACGGCGTTACTGAATGTGCAAAAGCGTTTGCAAGTTGCTGGAGGGCAGGATCGCATGCTTGAAGATAAAAGCTTTAAAACGATATAAGTGCCGTTAAGAAAATCACTTCTTCTATCCATCCTATCTAACTGTAAACAAGAGCGAAGAAGCAACAATGGCGGGGAAACCGAAACCTTCCCCGAAACCAGGAAGCGCTCCTCCGAGTTCAAAGGCCGATACCACAGAGATGAGCACAATGCTTTCCGCGTTATTGCGACCCCTGGTGGACCAAATGACTACTCTCAATGCAAAAATGGATACAATGCAAAAGGAGCTGAAAGAGTCAAACAAGAAAACAGAAAAACTGCAACAGGACCTTTTGGAGGTGAAAGCATCTACAAATAAGCAGGACTTAAGACTGCAAAAAATAGAGAAGGATAAGGCTATTCAACATGATACCCTGCTGAAATTACAGATGGAACGGTCAAATTTTTTCCTATGACTTCAGAATGTTCCTGGAAAAAAAGGAGAAGATCTTAAAAAACTGTTAAGTGAAGCACTAGCGCCTTTAACAGGTTTGAAAGCAGAAGAAATAATAAGCGACATGGATTTGGTCTATAGGACCTACCCAGTATATATTAAAAAGAATAAACTGCCTGGCGAAATAATGATAAGATTCTCCAAAAAATCTACAAGAGATGTGGTGTTAAAAGCCACCAACAGAACAACACTGAAGATCCAGGAAGAGGAAATTAAAGTTTTGAAGGACATACCATTTGAAATAAGAAAAAGAAGAAAAGCCTACAAAAAATTAACAATATGGCTTCAGTTTGAGTCAATTGTATATCGTTGGAATACTCCAGAGGGACTAAGTTTCAGTTTCAATGGCAAAGATTATAAAATTGACTCTGTTGAACAAGCAAATAAATTCCTCGAAAAAGGCAAAGAAAAGAAAGCAGAGAGAGACTCAGATGACTCACAAGTATCGCAAGAAAGTACCTACGGCTTTGACAGCTCTAAAAGTGAAGAAGAAATATCGGACTCGGAAAAGGGAGCTGCTGCTCCCAAATCAAAGACTGAGACTCAAAAGACAAGAAGAGGACAGAAGAAGAAATGATTGTTAAAATGTTTTAATAAACTTGTGCATTATATAAGAATTTAAAATTTTTGTTAAGCGTTTCTTCAATAGCATGTGTACTAGCCAAACAGCTTTTGATTTACTGAAGTAACAAAGTATTTGAATAACTGAACCAAGGTTTATTTTGGGATGTTTCAGAATTTTTGTAACCTGATATAATTAAGCAATCTACAGAGTATTCTTTGTATAAGATAATGTAGCTTAGTAAGTAGCGTGATAGATGTAGAAATAGATAGAAATCAATAAAAATTTTATATAAAAAAAAAGTCAAAGCTCCCACCCTGACCTGGATGGCCTGATCTTGCCAGGTCTCAGAATCTAAGCAGGGTTGACTCTGGCAAGGACTTGGAAGGGGGGAGACCTCTTTGGAATGGCAGCAGGCTTTATTCAGCCGCCTACTGGGGAGCAGTCACCAGAGGTCGCTGTGGCGCGCGCACGCACGCACGCACGCCCCCCCCCCCGAAAAATACCAAAAAAGAAAACTTGAAAACGAGCATGCTGAGGGCGCCTAAGGGAGCAGCTGAGCTGGGCGAGAGGATGCAATGGGAGCAGGGCCCCCCTGGGATTCCTTTGGCGCTGCCTTTCTGAAGAAATAGGCACGGGTAGCAGGACTGGCTTCATTTCACGGCAGTGTGGCCAAGCACTAAAAGCGTCGGTTCCTGGCCCCCTTGCAGGGAAAGTTCCGCTACCGGCAACCAGAAGATACAGTCAAGTGGTGCAGCAGGGCTCCGCTGCTAGCCGGAGACGGCTGGCCTGCTTAAGCCACCACGCGGCCTCGGCTCCTGGGACCGCTGCGGCCGCCAGCAGTTGCGGTCCCTGCAGACGGGCCACGCACTCCCATCCCGCCGCCCTTCTCCGCAGCTCACTCGGCTAGGCGCCCCCACCGGGAAGGGGAGGTGGGCAGGAGCGAAGCCACCGGAGGAGGAAGCGTGGGGAGAGGACAAGGCTCGAGAGCGAGCCGGCCTAGCAGCGAGAAGCCGGGATCCCGCCGCTCGCCCTCAAGCCTTGAGCGGGAGGGGGGAGGGGGGGGGCTGGTGTGGCCTCTCTGCCGCCGCCGCCCGAGTAGGAGGCGGCGCGCGGTCCCTGGCCTGGCCGCCATGAGCCCCTCGGACGCCGCCCGCCTGCTGGAAGCCGCCGACTTCGCCGCCCGCAAGCACCGGGCCCAGCGGCGCAAGGACCCCGAGGGCACGCCCTACATCAACCACCCCATCGGTGAGCCCCGGGCGGGCGGGCGGGTGGTGCGGGGAGATCAGCTACGGGGTCCGCTCCGACCGCCGCTCATCCTCCTCTCCCCCACCCCCCACCGCAGGTGTGGCTTGGATCCTGGCTCAGGAAGCCGGAGTCACCGACATCGCGGTGCTGCAGGTGAGACTGAGACACCCCCCCCCCCGCGCGCGCGCCGCCTGCCCCTGCCAGCGGGGAGCGCGTGCAGAGGGCTCCCTTCCCAAAGGAAGGAAGGAAGGAAGGGAGGGCCCAAATGATCCCGGGTCTCCCCAGGCCGCGCTCCTGCACGACACCGTGGAGGACACCGACACCTCCCTGGTGGAGATCGAGGCGCGCTTCGGGCCGGAGGTGCGGCGCGTCGTAGAGGAGGTGACCGACGACAAGGCCTTGCCCAAGGCCCAGCGCAAGCGCCTGCAGGTGGAGCGCGCCGCCCACAAGAGCCCGGCCGCCCGCCTGGTGGCGCTGGCCGACAAGCTCCACAACCTGCGCGACCTCGACCGCTGCGCCCCGCAAGGTGAACCGCCGCGCCGGGCGGGCGGGGGGCGGGGCGGCGGCTGGGCCAGACAGCAGCAGGAAAACAAAGGCAGTCCTGCAGGCCCAGCCGAAGAAAAACTGCCCACTCCTAATCCCAGGCCATCACCCCCCAGCGCCCCACAATCCTGCCAGAGACAAGCAGAACAAGTGCCTAGGGTGGAGTACAACAGTCGCCCCTGCAGGTCAGTTCCAGCACAAACAGGTAGCCCTACTCGGGAGGCACCTGCCGCCCCCTTCTGGACTAATGGAAGGCTGTGGGCCTGCCCTCATACATTACAATAATTCCACCTAGAGGCAGCCTAAACAAGTGTGCCTAAATCAGCTGGCCCCAGATCAGATGATCTCTCACACACAACCTGAAGGCACTCCAGTCTGCTTTTCTAACAAGCCTGGATCCAAGAGCATGCCCAAACTCTCCTGCTCATCACCAAATAAGTTCCTCTTGGGTTGCCAGATCATTTCCCTCCTAGAGTATCAATTAAACATAACAATTCATTACTTAGATTTTCTACACCTCTAGGATTCAGGTTGGGATGCCCTATTTTTAAAAGGCCTAATCCATGCAAAGGGCACTGGAGAAAATAAAAACATGGAACCTCTACAAAAACTCTAGCCACAAACAGTGAGTCCATACACAGACCAGGTTTTTTGCATTTCCAAATTAGGCTCTGGAAAGCATTGCTATTCTCAGGCACAGAAAGGAAGGCCTATCTATGGTGGATTCTGGGAGCAGAGAGAGGCCAGGAGACCAAATGACACAAGTCAGGGCACCTTGCGTTTACTTGGCTGGCAGCCAGGAACAGTGAGGCTGGGACAGCTGGTAAGAGCAGCTGAGTACAGGATCAACCTCCTCTGTCAGAAACTACTGCAGTGCTCTGGCCCCTCCCCCCAGGGGTAACAGAAGGCCCTAGACCCATGGTGGATTTCATAAGCCAGAGCCTGCCAGGTGCATGAGAAAATGAAACACCCAGGGTGCAGACATTTGGGTGCAAACAGAGGACTGGGTCTCCACCTGCATGTCATCCCCCGAAGACACAGGTTCTGACTTCCACAAGCAGTGGTTGTCTGTAGGGACTTCCACAAGACCCATTAGCTGTACTGGCTGCAGTGGAGGAAGAGGCCGGCTGGCCTGCCTGCGAGAGCCTGGCGCAGGAAGGCAGCGAGCAGGCCCAGCAGCTGGAATGCCCAGGGTGGAGGAGCTGCCCTGCCCACTGTGTGAGGGGCGTCCTCTGCGTGTGCCTTTGGTTGCTAAGGGCCCCCGGTTTCTTTGGGCAGGCTGGTCTGTGGAGCGGGTCCAGGAGTACTTCCGTTGGGCCTCAGAGGTGGTGACCGGCTTGAAGGGGACCAACGCGGTGCTGGAAGAGAAGCTGCAGCAGCTGTTTGAAGCCAGAGGCCTCCTCCCGGGGGGACCCTGAGAAGAGAAACACACACACACCCGCCGCCTGTCTGCCTGGAAACCACCGACTCCACCGGCCTTCTCCCTTGGGGCGGGATGGGAGGTGTCCTGTTGCCCCTCGCCCTCCAGCCCCACCAGGGCTCTGCCTGACCCCCACTGGGTGCGTCCTTCCCCCCCCCATCCATCCAGTGGCCCCTGGGCGGCGGGCGGGCTGCGGACTGGCCCCCAAGCCCTCGCTGCCCGCCCGCCCGCCCGTCCGTCCCCGGGCGAGAGGCCCCCGAGGGCTGCCAGGGCCGCCGGCGAGAGGGCGACAGCAGCCTCCCCCGCCCCGGAACCCGGCAGACCAGCCCCGGCAGGAGGAAGGAACTGGGGGGGGGGGGGGGCTTCGCGGCTCCTGCGCCCCCTCCGCGGGAAGGGCTCTCTCCGCCTGCGCCCCGCCCTCGGGCGGCCCCCCCCCCATGAATGTCACTCCCCCTGCGGATCTCAATAAAGAGCTTTGTGGTGAAGAGCGAGGATTTCTTTGAGGGGGGGCCGGGGAGGAGGCTGCGCGGACCGGCGGGGCTCAAGGGTGGGGGGAGGCGCGGCGCTCCTTCGCCCCCCCCCACCCCTCCCCCCCTCCCCCACCCCACCCCTCCCCCCGTGCCGCTCCCCGCGCACTTCCGGCTGCCGCAGGGTCACGTCTGACGCTACTTCCGGGGGGGCGGCGGCGGCGCCTCCGAGTCCGCGGCCCGGCCATGGCGTCCCCCGGACTGCAGCGGGATGCGCCGGAGCTGCCGGACTTCGGGCTCCTGAAGCGGCTGGCGCGGGACCAGCTGGTCTACCTCCTGGAGCAGGTGAGGCGGCGGGGCCGTGCCCGGGCTCTCCCCCTCCCCCGCCGCCCCGGCCTGACCCTCCGCCTCCCCCCTCCCCCCGCAGCTGCCCGGCAAGAAGGACCTCTTCCTCGAGGCCGACCTGATGAGCCCGCTGGACCGCATCGCCAACGTCTCCCTCCTCAAGGTGCGGGCGCGGGGGGAGGGGAGGGGAGGGGAGGGGGGGCCGGCCTCCAGGTGGGCCCTGGGCACGCACCCCCCCCCCGGGAACGATTGATGACTCTTCTCTAGGCTGCAACGGAGACCACTCCCCCGGGAGGAAAGGGATGCTGTGGAGGACAGGAACCCTGGCCTCTCCCTCCCCCCCAGTCTCCAACCCCAAACCTCCGGGAGTCCCGCAACTGGGATCTAGAAACCCTAATCCCGCCCCCCCCCCCACTGGCAACCCTAACCCCGTCCCACCCACCGAGGGGGAACCTGGCCACCCTAGACTGTCCAGGGCATCCATCCATCCATCCCCTGTGGGAGTGGGGCTGGGCCACCCCCCTCCCTCCGCCACTGCCGCATCCCTCCTTCTCCCCCTGAGCAGCAGCACGAAGTGGACAAGCTCTACCGCATAGAGAACAAGCCGGCCCACAGCACCAGCGACCAGTGAGTCCAGCCTGCCTGCCAAGCAAGGGGTGGGGTGGGGAGGGGGCCCAGCCTGAGGGGGCAGGGGAAGGAGAGCCCCCTGCCTGCCTTCACCCACCTGTGTTCTCTTCTTGAGGTTGTGCTTCTTGGTCCGGCCACGCATCAGGAGTGTGAAATATGTGGCAGGTGAGTCGGCTGGAGGTGCCTGTACTGCCCAGTGCCTGACGCCTGGTTTCCCAGCCTAAACACTGGAAGACGGTCTGGGGGACTCAGCCTTGAATCCCCACTCGTGCCGTGGAAGCTTGCCAGGAGACCTTGGGCCAGTCACACACTCTTGAACTGACCTACCTCGCAGGGTGGTTGTGGGGGAAAAACGGAGGGGATGAGAGTGAGGTCAGTCACCTTGGGTCCCCACTGGGGAGAAAAGTGGCGTATGAGTGAATAAATAAAAATCATGCCATCTGGGCAAGAGGGGCCTGTCTGAGTGATTGATGTGGGGCATCCCCCAAACAGACTTGTGGGATAGGCTTCCTTTGATTGGTTGGGCTAGAGCACTATCCTCCAGTGGAGCCAAATAAGACTCCTCACCAGGTGAGGGCACAGAGTTCGTGGGCATGGGAGCTGCCACCCATTGCCTCAGCCCTTGAACTGGAGATGCTGCCATTCCGCTGCAGCCTCTCCTCTCAAGCATCATCTTTTCTAATTGAGGCGTTCTGCCTTTGTTTTTGTCTCCCATCCCAACTGTGCGCTGTAGTTGTTATTCAGTGGGTTTTTGTTCCTGCTAGTGGCAGAATGTCTTCACAGAAGACAGTGTACGCTGTTTTGCTGACCTTAAACTTTTTACCACTTTCCTCTTGTCAAGCGGTTGAGGGAATGTAGGTCAGTGGGTATTTTGATCTGCCTTCCCTCTCCCGTATGCTGGCCACAGATGAAGCTAAGCAGGAGAGAAGGTGGGGCAGCTGGGGGGAGGCAGCCCGGCCCGTCTGAGCAGCTCTCTGGACCTGTGTCTCTTCCCAGACATCGTTAATGCTGACAAGGCTGCTGGGAGGACCCGCAAGTACAAGATTATCTTCAGCCCTCAGAAGGTGAGGCTTTGTTTGGTTAGAAAAGGCACACACCACCTTTGGAGAGTCCTGCTCAAGGCAGTAAAACTAAGAAAATCAAGACCATGACATTATCCGTCTTAAGACCAGGCAAGAGCTGGCTGGGGCAGAACTGGAACATACCCAGCAGTCTAAAAGGGAATACGGTCCTCGGGCTAAACAAACCAAGACAATGGCTGTTGAAAAGATGGAACCTTTGTTTTGAAAACTGGGGTTAGGAGAAATGTTTTCCCTTGGCTCTTAAAAGACAGGAAGCCGTGGCCCAGTTGGAATTACAATCCCCCCTAGGAGGGCAGGTTTGTAGGTTGGGGTTGCTGGTGCGGAGGCTCATTGTGGCCCTTCGTGCCTTTTGACAGCTTCGGCTGATATGCTGGCAACAGCCATTCCTCAAAAAGTGTGATCTGGTGACAGTGATCCTGGCTCGGATCAAAGCCAGATTAAATTGTTGTAATGTGATGTGCTGACGTGCGGCTGACTGTAAAAACGAACTGGAGGAATCAGCTGGTTCAGACTGCAGCAGTCCAGCCGTTGTCAGGGGTTGGTTACAGGGATTGTTGCCTGACTGTTCCCAGTCCTAATTCAAAGTACTGGTTCTTCTCTCTGAATCCCTAAATGGCTTGTGGTTTCGGGCACTTGGGACAGTGCTTTGGCCCCTACTCTCAAGTCCTCCAGCTAAGCCCCTCTTCCCAAGGCCGCCTCTCTGTCCACGGAGGCAAGCTGGGCAGTTGAGGGTGATTTGTCTCGGGAGCACTTTGGAGACCTGCCTTGTGAGACGCCTGGAGGGAGGGCCTGGTGAGACTTCTGTCCCCCTAGAAACAAGACTTCAGGAGAGAGTCCCTGCCTTGCTCCATGGCCTTGTGCAGGTTCCGGTCCATGTATGCCTCGATACCCAGTGCCAAAGGCAGGGTGTGGGCTGTGAGAGGCCTGGGCAGGGGGGTCTGCTAAGGCCACATGGGAGAGATTGCCTGCTGGCTCCCTCTCTTGCAGTTCTACACCTGTGAGATGGTCCTGGAGGAAGAGGGGATCTATGGGGGTAAGTCCAAGGAGAGGACGGCATGAGTCAGCGGAGGGCTCTCGGGAGTCTGCTGCAGAGAAGGTGAACGCTGGGAACACAGCAGCGGGGAGGAGCTCTGCCCGTGACGTGGGGAGTTGGCATGCCTGAGCTGGTGCCTGGCTGCCCAGCATCCTGTTCCCCAAGTCAGGCCGTGGACTGGAGCGCAGCTGCCATTGGAGCCCCTCCCTACCCCTCTCCCTCTCCAGATGTGACCTGGGATGAGTGGTCCTTTTACCTGCTGCCTTTGGACGATGACATCATCAGCATGGAGCTGCCTGAGTTCTTCCGGGACTACTTCCTGGTCAGTCTTTTGTGCTCCCCACCCCGACAACCCTTCTCCCCTGGCAGCTGAACTGTCGCAGGAGCTGAGAGGCTTCTCAGAGAGGCTCCTGAGGCCAGGCTGTTGCTTTTGGCTATCCCGACCCACAGCTGGGCCACCGAGTTTCCACCTTTGATACAAGGGCCTTCCGCAGTGAACCTTCCAGGCGAAGGATGCAGGCTGGCTGGCTGGCTGCTGAGATTGAAGCCGCTGCTTGTGGTTCTTGTGCCCCTCCAGGAAGGGAATCATTGCTGGATCAGTACCGTGGCCCAGGCTTTGCAGCTAATGAGCTCCCTCTTTGGACCATTTACCAGGACCTACGGGATTGGCCGGTGCGCCAAGGTGTGGTCTGGGGCAAGGGGAAGGGTGTGGGCTCAGAGATCCTGAAAGGCTGTATGTGTGGGTGGGTTTGGGGGCACATGCTAGGCTGCAGGCAGCTGAGAGATGTGGGGAGCCACTTTGAAGGGCATTTTGGAGGGTCCGCCTGCCTTTCTCCATGTGGTCCCCTCAGAGCGGGGGCAGGGGAGCCAGTTCAGCACCCAAGGGAGCAGAGGCAGGATTTGCCACCTGCCTTCTGGCGCTTGGTGCAGCGGGGCTTGATTGGAGGACACTGGGCTCGGGATGATGGGCGGGATGTGCTCTTCTCCCAGATGGTCCACGAAATCTGGCGCGAGATAGCGGAGGAGAGCGAAGGTGACTGCCTGGGCCGGAAGCCAGAGATCGGTCAGGTGTTCCTCATGGACAGAGGTAAGGGCTTGGGGGCTCATTGGGTGGCTGGGGTGGGGTCTCAAGCTGGGACCCCCTGGCTGAAGTCTTGTCTCCGAGCCTGTTGCTCTCCCCTGGCACACTGGTGAACTCGCAGGAGAGGGGCTGCTTTCCCCCGTGCATTTTGACAAATGAGTCATTAAAAGGCACTTCCTCTTTTGCTGTAAAGTGCTGGGGCAGCCCAGCCCCTGTCCTGGGTCCCCTTCGCCCCAAGATCCATCTTTTGTCCTGTTCATAAAAGGGGGCAGAGTGTTTGGACTGGAGAACTGGAAGGCAGAGGAGAAGCTACAGAGAGGAGGCAGGAGGGCAGGCTGCAGCTGGCCTGTGATGGGGCAGGGCTTGAGGGCCGGGGTTGGCAGTAAGACGGGGGTGAGCACCACTGTCTTCACGGAGCTGGAGCTGTGGTCCCTAGATGCTCAAAAGTTCAGGGCTGTGACTTCCGGTATCTGCTTGCTTCATGGTGGGTGCACCTTCCCGGAGCTCCGGAAGGTGCGACCCAAACCCAGCGGTGAGAAGGGGATCCGAACAGGCTTTGGACTCCAGGAGCCCTTGGAGGGGGCTCCTGCCTGAGGCACGAGGGGCAGTCTCTCCCGGGGTGGTGACCCAGGGATCGAGGCTCCCCTTTGCCTCCAAAGGTTCTCCCGCTGTGGCAGCCTCCGATCTTAGAGAAGCGCACACTGGATGGCTGCAGGATCAAACAAGCAGCAAGAAAAAGATCACTAAGCAGAGATGCCTGGCAAAATCGTGAGTGTCTACTTTAAAAAGGGATTCTCGGGTTAGAACTGAAAACATGGAGATGGGGGTTTAAAGTTTAAATTCCCCCCTTCTTTTTAAAAGCGGCTTTACATTAACACCCGAGAATCTGAACTACAACTGTGGCTGAATCCTAGGTGGGAGTGAGACTGTTTTAAGAGTCTTAAAGAAAAATAACTTTTAACTTACTTTTGGGGGGGGAAATTGGAACTGTAAACAAAAAATAATGACTGGTAGAGGAAAAAGATGGCGGGGAAAACCAGACCTTCTCCAAAGTCAGTATCAACACTTCTGGCAGCTAAGACCGAAGCAAATACAGACCTAACTGCTGCACTGGCAACAGCATTGCACCCTCTGATGGAACAACTGACTGTTGTTAATTCAAAACTGGATAGCATTCAACAACAGCTGGCAGATGTGAGCAGAAAGTCTGAACAAACAGCCAAAGAACTAGTAGAGGTCAAAACCAAATCAGAGAAGCTTGATTTAAGGCTGGACATGATGGAAAAAGACAGGACCTCAGATAAGGACAACATATTGAGGCTTCAGATGGATCGTTCATCATACTTTTTAAGATTTCAGGAGGTTCCTGAACAAAAAGGTGAGAAACTTAAGAAGATATTTGTGAGGCTTCTGTGCTATCAGCAAATGATCAGGCCTTTGTTGTTATAACATAGTCCTTTATTCAGATACTGGAACAGGTCTCGATGTTTGTTAGAGATACAGAACAAAGAAGGCTTGGGGTTAATATACCTACAAGCATGAATGCCTAAACATTTCCTACCAATCAGCATACAACTAAAATGCGGGAAAACATGGCGACCGTTTGTTACCACCGTAGGTGAGAAAAGTTATAAACATTCCCCTCTTGGCCTGTGTGACCCAGATGTGCTAAGTCCTAGGCAAAACATTCAAGCAATGACAATAAAGTAACCTTCAAGGCTATACCCAGTCAGATAGCGCCCTGGGAGACTGGAGTGAGAGGGGGAGGAAACAGGAACAAGATAGCTTTTGTTTACGTGACGCGTTGGTATGTAGGAACCCATTCTCCCGCCTAAAGAAGTAACATTAAGCAGACAGGCAATTCACATCAAGGGAGGCAATAAACCATATGGGTGATAGCAACTACAAAGAAAACGAAAGTACCATCCAGAGCAATCTTCAGCAACATACATCATTGTCAGATTCAGTGAAAGAAAGAACCATTTTAGTAACACAAGAAAGAAATCAGTGTGCATACAGAATAGAATCTGACAATATTGAGTGTTGCTTTGGCTCCAATGGCAGGTTTGCAAGCGGATATACTACAAAACGATATGGATATGGTCTATCAGATCTATCCTGAATTTGTAAAAAGGAAAAATCTGCCAGGAGAGATTATGGTGAGATTCTCTACAAAATCAACTAGAGATGTGGTGCTCAAGGTCACAAACAGAGCTTCCCTGAAGATACAAGAAGACAATATTAAGGCTTTGAAGGACATTCCATTTGAGATAAGGAAGAAGAGGAAGCCTTATAAAAGTTTAACTTAATTTTTGCAATCAGAAGGCATCTCGTACCACTGGATTATTCCTGAGGGTTTGGTTTTTGTCTTCAAAGATAAGAAGCAAAAGATTGACTCTGTTCCAAAAGCCAAGAAATTTTTGGAATATGCCAAAGAAGGAAAAGAGAAGACTTCCAGAGAGGACTCATTAGATCAGCAAGAGAGCATTTATGGACTGGAAAGCTCGGGTGAATCTGAAGAAAAACAATCAGGGGATGAAGAGTCTGATGCTGACCTGGGAGCAGCAGCACCAAACCCCCAAGGCCAGAGAAGGAAAAGAAAAAAAATAGATAAATGATAAGCAATGTTTTGTTAGAAGTTATATTTTTTTAATGTACCTCATTTAGGATTTTAGCCATGCATGAATTCTGTTATAAACCTGAGTTAGAGTAATTAGCAACTATAATTGCCTGAGTATTATAAGTTTTTTTCTTGAAATACCTAAAGAAAACATTATAATAGCATAGAGTTTTGATTCTGTATACCTTAGGGTAGTTTAGGGTTTTTAGTTAGTGTAGTAGTTTTAGCACGTTGTAGTTATAGAAAATCAATAAAAAAATTTCCAAAAAAAAAGGGCCAGGCTGAGATGAGGGGAGACGAAGTCCTACACTGGCCTGTTGACACAGCAGCAGAAAGGTCCCTTGGCGGTCGGACCATGACTTCAAGGCTTGGTGGGTCACCCTGGGGCTGAAGTGCCTTTTCTGTGTGGGGCTCTGAAGGTGTTGGGGCGCCCACCGGCTTGCTGTCTTTACAGATGTGGATTACGTCACAGCCCTCTGCTCTCAGGTTGTGTATGAAGGCCTGGTCGATGACACCTTCCGCATCAAGTGTGGTAAGTGCCCCGGCCCTGAGCCCCCAGCCTGACTCTTTGGGGCCAGCAGGGGGTTGAACTGTCCCCAGGGAGCCAGTTTGGTGTAGTGTTTAAGTGCGCAGACTCTAATCTGGGAGAACCGGGTTTGATTCCCCACTCCTCCACTTGCACCTGGCTGGATGACCTTGGGCAAGCCATAGCTCTGAACCAGCTGTTCTCTCAAGGACAGCTTGGGAAAGAGCTCTCTCAACCCCACCTACCTCACAGGGTGTCTGTTGTGGGGAGGGGAAGGGAAAAGGAGTTTGTAAGCCGCTCTGAGACTCCCTTGGGGAGTGGAGGGCGGGGTATAAATCCAATCTCTTCTTCTTCTTCTTCTTCTTCCCCTGGACCCAACCCTCAGCAGGAGGGCAGAGGCCACCTCTAAGCCAGGAATATTGGGGGGGGGGGAGCATCCTGGCTCATTTTGGTTCCCTGCAGGGAGTGTGGACTTTGGCCCAGACGTCACCTCCTCTGATCGGAGCATCAAAGTCCTGCTGAATGCCCAGGACAAGGTAAGTCTTGCTGCAGCTGGGTGCCGCCCCCCCCCCCCCCCCCAAGCAAGCTTGGCTAGGAAGCAGAAGGGCTTTTAAGTGACGACTGGGGCCTCCCTGGGGGAAGCGGCAGCTGCCTGAACGAGGGTGAGTCCTGAGGGTCAGGTGTGAATGGGGCTTCCTGTAAAGAGACTGCTGCTGAAGAGCTCGGGGACTAATCAAGCCCCTGCATACCTTCATTTACAGAACCAAGTCTGAGTCCGCTGGCATGATCTTTAAGACCAACAAAGTTTTATTCTTGGTCAAAGTGCATGTACATGAAAACTTATACCCAGAATTAAATGTTGTCTGGACTCAGACTTTGTGCCGCTGCTTCAGACCAACATGGTGAGCCACTGGAATCTACTTGAGTTCTGCGCTGCCCTTTTCCTCCCCGTGGGGGGCCCCAGAGTGGCTTGCCCCATTCTCCTGTTCCCCGCCTTATCCTCACAGCTACTCTGTGGGATCAGTTAGTGGCTGCGAGGCTGGGACTGGCCCAAGGGCACCAGGCAGGCAAAGTAGCCAAGTGGGTCTCCCAGGATCCTCATCCTGCCACTGACCAGCCTACGTGGGTCTCCGCAGGTGTTCAGCAAGATCCGTGACGAGCACTTCTCCAGCGTTTTTGGCTTCCTTAGCCAAAAGGCACGGAACTTGCAGGCGCAGTACGACGTAAGCGGTCGGGGGTGGGAGAACAAGGGAGCAGGCTTATGGGAGAGGGGCCATGAGGGGGGGGAGGCAGTCCCTGGGCTGCCTGGTAGCCTGGTGCCCTCTCGCCTTGCAGCGACGTCGTGGGATGGACATCAAGCAGATGAAGAACTTTGTGTCCCAGGAGCTGAAAGGCTTGAAGCAAGAGCACCGCCTGCTGAGCCTGCGTAAGTCTCTCCCTCCCTCCCTCCCTCCCTCCCTCCCTCCCATCCCTGGAAGGCTGGGGGTGGGGTGCGCTGAAGGTGGAGGAAGGGGAGCAGCCGGGGGGGGGGGGGGTTTCAAGGCATTTGCAGGCCTCATTGTACAGCCCTTGTTGCGCCTGCAGATATCGGCGCCTGTGAATCCATCATGAAGAAGAAAACCAAACAAGACTTCCAGGAGCTGCTGAAGACAGAGCACGGTAAGCGCCAGTCTGATTGCGGCCTGGGCGACTGGCAGCTCATTCGTCACCTTGGCTCTGCCACCAGTGGGGAATCTGCACATTTTCCGGTGCCTCTCAGGACTTTGTGGCATTCCTGTTTACTATCGGGCTGCCCCACTTTGTGATCTGGCAGGTTGTGTGCTTGACTGGAACGTGAAGGGTGCCTGGAGTAGGGGAGGCAGAGACGGATCATTCCCCGCCCACCGCACCCCACCCCACCCCCAGTGGGTGCTGGCTTCACTGGCCCCTCCAGCCTCTGGACTTGTATTCTGATGGCTTCCCAATGAATGGGGCAGGTTTCCAGAATCCCGCTGTGGAATTTCTGCCCAACAGTGTTTCCCCAAATACGGCCATGTGTGTTGGGACTACTTGGCAGAACAGAACCGGCACTTTGGCACACATGCTTCTCACTACCATGGAGATATATCCAGATTGGGGGGGGGGGGGGCTGTCAGTCTGCTGGTAGCAGGAGAAAAGAGCAGAAGTCCAGAATAACCTTCAAAGCTGGCACAATTGATGGCAGGATTGGAGCTTTCGTGAGTTACTGGCTCACTTCTTCAGATATGAAAAGAGCCAATAGTGCAGGAACATCTTAAAAACTAACAAAATTGCTAGCAGGGCAGGCGCTTTCGTGAGTCA
This sequence comes from Lepidodactylus listeri, assembly GCA_029233225.1. NCBI lineage: Eukaryota > Metazoa > Chordata > Lepidosauria > Squamata > Gekkonidae > Lepidodactylus > Lepidodactylus listeri. The sequence goes on along the minus strand of JARCFY010000021.1, from coordinate 1,706,449 downwards.
CTGCTCACTTCTTCAGATACTGAAGTATCTGCCACCGATGTTGTTTGCCACAAATTTTGTTAGACTTTAAGGTGCTACTGGATACTTGCTTTTTTCTGCTGATACAGACAGACTAACAGGGCCACCCACCTGTCTCTGAAGCAGTGAGCCTTGACTCCCGAAAGCTCCTCCTCAGCCCCAAATTGTGTTTGTCTCTGAGGTGCTGCTGGATTCTGGCTCTTTTCTTCTTGCAACCCCCGTCCTCCACGCAGAAGTGGCGCGGCCTCTGTGTTTTGAGGAGCAGTGAGAGATGAAGTGGGGAAACGGTTGGCTTGAGCCCGCAGAGCACGAGGATCTCGGTGGAGCAGCACTCCAGGGTGCAGCCTCTGAGGGCCGGCCCTGCAGAACCAGCAGGAGCCACCTGTGGCTTCTTGGCAAGGCGGTTGGCTGACACGACAGTCTGCACAGGAATCTCCTCTAGACTGCTGGGCACACTTCTTTGGACAAACGCCAACTGGTTTCAGCCCAGAGGGCCAACCAAGGAACATAGAGCTGTTCCACCACCCACTCGCTGCTGCCTTGCTCCTTGTGGCTGGTTGCGGTTGGGGCAGCTTCGTAACGAGCGCCCTAATCAAAGGAGGCCCGGGGGCTGGCAGTGGCCAGGCCATAACTGGATCCTCCCGACTTGTGCAGGGAGAGGCTGGTCCCTGGGGTGGGGAGTGGGGAGGCAGAGGAGTCCGGAAAAGAGGGGTGTGGTGCTCTTGGATGAAGCAGATGACTTGGCTGCAGGCCTGAAACAACCATGCTTGCCCAGGTTTTCCATGAGGGAATCAGGGGGAAGTATCCCGGGCCACTTGGCCACTGTGGTGTCCTTCTGGGTTGGGGAAGGGGCCGGGGAGTCTGAGCAGCCTATTCATAAAAATCAGCAGAAGCCAAGGAAAACAAACCCCGAGGCTGGACAGAGCACAGCCCACTTCTTACCCCAGTCAATATTATCCCTGCTGCATTGCATATCAAATGGACTCATCTGTCCTGTCTGTAAAGGAAGCTGCACACAAGAGCGTATTTCAGTGTGTGGATAATGGTCCAAACCCCTCCCCTAAAACAGTCAAGCGCTGCAGGTAGCGGGTCTCATTTGGAATGGTCCCACAACTGTGGGGCAGCTGTCACACCTGTAGTTTGTGGTAGTACCAGATACCAAAAGCAGTCATTCTCCTGGGGAATGGGAAGAAGATTACAGAGGAGTCATCTTTCCGTAGGGCCTTTCCTGCCCCTCCAGGCTGGGGAGCCGCCCTAGAGCTCTTTCTGGCTTCTTCAGGAGGGGGCACCAGCTAGGAGCGTTGCTGGCAGGAAGCTGGGCAGGGTGCCCTGCCTTGGCCTCTGGCCTCCACACCTCTGGAGGGGCTGGACGGTGCCAAAGCAGGGAGCCATTTGCAGGGCCTGATGGGAGGTGGCCCCAGCTCTGACCTCAGTTCCCCCCTGCAGCGCTTTTGGAAGGATTTGATATCCGGGAGAGCATCAGCTTCATTGAAGAGCACATCGACCGGCAGGTGAGGATGAGCCAGTGGGAGGGCCATGCATGGGGAAGGCGCTTGGAAGCTGAGTGGTCCACTCACCTCACCTCCCCCCTGTTGGGCAGGTCTCCCCCATTGAGAGTCTGCGTCTGCTGTGCCTGCTATCCATGACGGAGAACGGTGGGTGCCATTTTGCGGGGGGATGCCTTGGGAGCACTCCTGCTGCACCCATCTGTGCCTTGACCTCTCTGTGTGTGTCCGGCTGCTCTAGGGCTGGGCCCCAAGGACTACCGCTCCCTCCGGACTCAGTACCTGCAGGTGAGCTGGGCGTGGCCCTTTCTGGAGTTCCTCTCTGAGGCTTGGGCCATTGTCCTTGATGGTTCCCCTGCCGCCCGCCCTTCCCGTGAGCTAATCTCCTTCTCTGGGTTCCTGTGGCCCGTGTGCATTTTGTCCCCACGCTACCTCTGCCCTCCCCCCCAGAGCTACGGACCGGAGCACTTACTGACCTTTCACAACCTGAAGCGCATCGGGCTGCTCACAGAGCAGATCTCTGGGGAGACCCTGACGGCCGTGGAAAGCAAAGTCAGCAAGCTGGTGACTGACCGAGCTGCAGGTGAGCGGGGGGTGGTGGGGGGGGGGGGAGAAGGCAGGAGGCGGGGTGGCTGGGTCTCTGCAAGAGGAGACTCCTACTGCCTGCGCCAGGTTCTGACGCCCCTTCCCCTCTGCTCCGGTCTTGCAGGGAAGCTCTCAGACGCCTTCAGCTCTCTGGCCAGGAAGAGCAATTTCCGAGCTGTTAGCAAGAAGCTGGGGCTGGTGGGTATGGGCCTGGGGGAAGAGGGGCTGGATGGGAGCAGGCACTGTGGAATGATGTTCCTCTTGTCCCCCAGATCCCGCGTGTGGCTGGAGAGTACGATCTGAAAGTGCCCCGGGACATGGCCTACGTCTTCAGCGGTGCCTACACCCCACTGAGCTGCAAGATAGTTGAGCAGGTGCCTGCGAAGGCTGTCCTCTGCGGGCGAGAGATCTCTCTTTGTTCTGCTTGCAGGTCTTGGGGGGGGGGGGGGGGCGGAGGCTGAAGTGCCCCGGGCACACCTGTGTCTGACTCCTGCCTCTCTGCCGGCCAGGTGCTGGAGCGGAGGAGCTGGCAGGGCCTGGAGGAGGCGGTGCGTCTGCTGAGCGGGAACGAGTTTGTTGCCACAGGCAAGTGTCTTCTGCTTCCGCCACCACCACCACCTTTCAGCACAGTCCCTCCATGCTTGCGGGGTCCTCCTGATACAGGCCCACTCCCCCGCTGTCCTGGAACCCACTCCCACGAGAGACTGTCCCATGCCGAAAGCACGTATGATCTTCCAGGGCTAAGCAAATGGAAGTCATCGTGTTTTTAATCACTTTCAGCAGTCATGGAAGTTTCTTTAAGACAATTTAAACATGCAAACAATTCATACAAAAATTTTAAAAAGTAGCTCCAAATGGATAAAAGCCCAGTTTCAAATCAGACCTGGAATCCAGCGCTAGTCCCCCGAATCGTTCCCCACCGTCGGCACCTTCCCTGCCTGGACTGGGTTTGCCGTTTCCCACTCATGCACGCAGGGGCACAATCCTGATTGATGCCTCCACATTTCTCCTGCTTGGGATCTGAAGGAGAACGCGAACGGCCCATCCTCAGAGGCAGGTGTCATTGTGCTCCATAGTTCCAGCTTGCCTGACCCCCTCCCCCCCGTTTAGAGATGTCAGGTGCATGTGGAAAAAGAATGGCGGCTCACCTGACCCAAGGAACCCCAGTGGATAGTCCCTGGAGGGCCCCACCCCACCCCACCCCACCCGCGAGGGTCGCAGGCCCTTCATAGGAAGTGTTGGCCACTTCCTCTGTTTCACTGGTGTCTTGTGCTTTTGTGTGCACCTTGCAATGCCCCCCAGACACGGCGGCAGAGGAGAATTCTTGGGACTCCCAGTGCATCATCCTGGCTGTCTTCTTAGGGGGCTGCACCTTCTCAGAAATCTCCGCACTCCGCTTCCTGGGCAAAGAAAGAGGTACTGAGCAAAGTAGAGACGGGGGGGTTGGGGGGGGCCTGTAGCCTTCGCAAGGGGCACATTTTGTAGACTTCATTTGCTGGTGCCCAAAACCTTTGCTGGTGCCCACCTGGCTTGTTCCCAGCTGCCAACGGGAAGGGTCTGGTGGGCAGTGGTTCCAGGCAGACGCTTGCCAGGCAGTTTTTGATTGGCACTTCCCCTCTCTCCTTCTAGGGCTCAGGTTTGTGTTCCTGACAACAGCCGTCACTAACAGTGCGCGATTGCTGGAAGCCATGATAGAGACCAGGGCATGAAGGAGGCTGGCGGGCCTGGGGATGGCCTTCTGCTTCAGAAGGAAGGAAGCAGGTGCTGGTCTTCCTCCCTGGGTGACCTGTCATCTCATTGGCACCCCGCTGGAACCGCAGGCTGCCCCTGAAAGGAGAGTTTCAGGGTGGAGACCATGCCTCATCCTCCTGCGGGGAGTGACGTGCTTCTGCCTGCCTCTAGTGGTTAGGGGAGGGACTCTTACCCCACTGCTCCAGCTTCCCAGCTGGCTGTGGGAGGGGAAGAGTGTGTTCGGAATCTTCTGTTTTGGTTTGACATCAGAATAAACCATTGTGAGGGGTGTAGCCTGATGTGTGTTCCTTACTTGGGGGGTGGAGTGCATCACTGACCTGGAGGCTTGAGGCTGAAATACTGCCTCTCTCTGCTGGGGCCATCGTGGGGGTGGGGGCGGGGGGCACGGCTGTAGTGAAGGCAGTGGCTTCTGAGCTCCGGGCCTGGTGTGAAGAGGAGGCTGCAGCGACATGGAGCCAGTCCAGGAGGGACCTGGAGCCCAAGGGAAGGAAGGGGGCTGGCAGCCTGCCTGCCTTCCAGGACTCGGAGGGTCTTCTGGTGCCCGTGAAGCTGCTGTTGCCCCTGCTCTGCACGAAGCCAGGACCAGCAGGAGACTGCTCTGGGACTGGCTAGGAAGAGACAAGCTGCCTCTTTTCTTAAGCCCACATTGCTTAGATTGAACTCTTAACAGTAAGTTGAAGGTGTGTCAGGTGCCCGGGGGAGCCAGAGAAAGGATTTCATCCCAGCTCAGCTGAACAGGATCTTGGGCTTGCCTTGAGGCAGAGGCAGAACACCTCAAGGGGGGGTGAGCAGGAAAGGAAGGCGGAGGCAGGTCCGCGAGCCCCACCTCCTTCCGGAGAAACACAGAAGCTGCTGGGACTCATTGGTTCTCAGGGAAAGACAGCCCTGTGTCCTTTGCCTTTTTTGGTAGAACTGCAGTTCACAAGCTGGGTGATCTCAGCAGGGAATGAGTGGGGAAATGGGATGAGGAGGATGGATCCGGCGCTGGGCTTTTGTGCCTCTGCGCTCCGTTTCCCACCATCACAGGAGCTCCCCAAGCGGGGGAGGCAGCTTCCTCTGGGGGCCCAGGGCTTGCTCTTTCTGCCCATCGCTGTTAATGTGCCCAGGCACCTCATGCCGGGGGGGGGGGGGGGGCGGCAAGTGGAGCTGCCCCTAAGCATTGGGCGCTCTTTGACTACCAGGGGCAGTTGCTGGCTGGTTCCTTTCTTCCCTGTGGCTGAGGATGCCTCCCTCTGGCCGGCTCCCCAAATTCTCCTCTCTGGCCCCCTCTGCATGGGCAGGGTGGGGCAGCAGCCGGGGCCTCCAGAGGCCAAGCTTGCTCCTGAAGAGGCAGGAGATTGTGGTGGTGGTTTCCAGCCCTTTTCCTCCCCTCCCACTCTCCGGACTGCAGGCAAAGGGGTCTGTCCATTCCCATCCCGGGTATTCCTTGCCCCAATCACAGATGCACACGGCTCTTTCCACTCAGTGGCAGGCTGGGCCATGGCTGCGTGCCCCTTGCGGTGGGTTCGTGGCCCGTGACAGAACTCCTGCAGCTGCTGAGCTTGCTTGGGCCTGGGGTCCGGCACTTCCAGGACTGGGCCACCTTACCTGTTGCCCTGTCGAAAAAGAGGAGCAGTTTCCTTTTCTAACCAGTTAGGGAAATGAGGCCTTGCTATTTAAAAACAACTGTGACTTGGCAACCGGGACTTGGAACAGTGGGTGATGTTTATAATGCAGGCAGGTTAAGACCTAGCAAGTCCCCCCCCCCCCCCCCGGGGACCGTGGAGGAAGGAGACGGGATTTGGCTACTCAGCTGCAAGTGGAACCAAGCTGTGCCTGGGTTTGGCCTCAGAAACTCCCCGAGTTGCACGCACCACAAAATAACACAGAGCTTTATTGAAGAAATTCAGGGAATAGGTTTAAATGCAAGGCCTACAGTTCAGTGGCAGTTAAAATGCACAGAAAACAAACAGTGCTAACTAGCTGCCCCTTAGAGGCGTCCTTACTGGCACAGTTGGCTCTGGAACAAAGAGCCCTTGAGCATAATACAGATGTCTTCTTGGAGGCACAGAGAGGAAAGGGGTAAAGCGAAAGATCTTAGGCCTTGTCTCACTGACTACTTTTATAGAAAATGGTGGGCCTCCTGGCTGCCTCAACCCATCACAGGACAGTGACCACAGGATCTTCCAGGTGAGAGTGAGCCCCCCCCCCCCCCAGATCCACAGCTGAACTCTGTGAGCCCAGTTAGCAGCCCAATAGCTGCCAGTGTGGGAGCCCCCCCCCCCCCTGGCACCTGCAGTACATCCAGGAAGTGTGTGGAACAGTGCTGTTGACACTCTGCACAGTGGCAAATGCCCTTCAATGGATGGCCAGAAGCATTCTGTCGTGCGTGGGGGAGTCCTGTGGCCACTGCCAAAAATCCACAAAGCGAGCCCCTAGGAAATCAGACCTTCCCTCGGAAAGAAGCTGAGCCCTGGGGTGAGACCAGCTGCTGCCTCTGCTGTCCCTCCCTTTGCCCTCTTCAGCACAGGTGGGGGGGGGTCTTTGCATCCCCCCAAGGCTCAGGCCCCACAACTGGCCAGGGACAGCAGCACTGAGGAGGAAGGCAGAGGCTGGGTGTGCCTGAGGGTCAAACTCGAAGCAGGCAGGGAGGAGGAGCCCCGGGGAGAGCCCAGGGCCAGGAAACCCCCCCCCCCCAGCACCCACGGCCTGTTGGGCTCAGAGGCCTGTCTCCAGTTGTGCTGTTCGGGACTTCAGGAAAGGAGGTGGAAGTACAACTGGTGATTTTGGAATGGCCCCGTCCAGTGCTCCAGTGCAGCATCAGGAAGAATACCGTGCGCTGATCTGGCCCATGTCTCTCACAACGCAGAAGCCAGGCAGCCAAGACGAGGAGGGGGCTGGAGCTCCTTCCCTCCGCAGAAAGACAGAAGAGCCTGGGCCCTTCCTGCTTGGAAAAGAGCGTTCGAAGGGGGGGGGGGGAGACAGGAGAGAGGAGGAGAAGTTCGCACAAGGTGATTTGGGGCTTTATCAACAGAAGTGTTGTGTCCAGGTCTTACAGAGTGAGGGTGTCTCTTTGCTCTGGTCAGACCTCACCTACAGTATTGTGTTCCGTTTTGGGCACCACAATTTTAAAAAGATATAGACAAGCTGGAACATGTCCAGAGGTGAACAACGAAGATGGGGAGGGGTCTGGAGGCCAAGACCTATGAGGAAAGGCTGAAGGAGCTGGGTCTGTTTAGCCTGGAGAAGAGATGACTGAGAGGTGATAGGATCACCATCGTCAAGTACTTGAAGAGGGCTGTCATCTACAGGATGGTGCAAAGTTGTTTTCTGTTGCCCCAGAAGGTTGGACCAGAACCAAGGGGTTGAAATTAAATCAGAAGAGCTTTCTGCTAAACATTAGGAAGAACTTCCTGACAGGTAGAGCGGTTCCTCGGTGGAACAGGCTTCCTCGGGACGGGGTGGGCTCTCCTTCTGGGGTTTTTAAGCACAGGCTAGATGGCCAACTGGCAGCAGTGCTGATTGTGTGAATTCAGGCAGATTGTGAGCGGGTGGGCAGGAAGGGTTGTCTCAGTGCTTAGTTCTCATGGCCCAAGGTCATGCAAATTGCCACTTTGGGGTCAGAAAGGAATTTTCCTCCAGGCCAGTTTGGCCAAGAATGGGCAAGGAGCAGGGGTCACTGGGGTGGGGGGATATCTGCAGGGAATTTCCTGCATTGTGCAGGAGGTTGGACTAGATTACCCTGGAGGTCCCTTCCAACTCTATGACTCTAAGGACGGAGGGGGTGGAGAGAGCGTTTCCCCTCTCTCCCATAAGGGGTTGCCAACTTTAGGGCTGCCAAGTCCCCCGGTAGGGCGGGGGAAACACTGGTTTTTAGTGCTTACCTCCCGCTTTTCCAAAGTTGGCCACCAGGGGGACAAAATGGCTGCCTTAAAAGGGAAATGTCTGCAGAGAGCCTGCCCTGCAGTAAAAAGCCTCGCCAGACATTTCCCCTTTAAGAAGTCAGCAAGAGCGCTTCCACAGCAAGAGAGGTCCGCCCAGAGATTAAGGAGGGACTGAAGGAGCTGCTTTTGCATGTGGCTGGCAAGGTGAGTTTCTCTTCCAGCTCTTTTCATTCTCTCTCCCTCTTTCTTTTTTCTGTCTGTCTGTCTGTCTGTCTCTCTGTCCCCATCCAGCAGAGGTCTATCAGTGGCTATTATAGCCACAAGGTCTAAATGGAAGTAAGTGCCTCTGCCAGTTTTTTCCCCTTCTCTCTCTCCCTCTTTCTTTTTTCTGTCTGTCTGTCTCTCTCTCTGTCCCCATCCAGCAGAGGTCTATCAGTGGCTATTATTAGCCACAAGGTCTAAATGGAACCCTTTGTCTGGGGCAGTGATGCTCTGAATTCTTGGTGCTTGGGGGGGCAACAGTGGGAGGGCTTCTGGAGTTCTGGCCCCACTGCTGGACCTCCTGAGGGCACCTGGTATTTTTGGCCACTGTTGTGACACAGAGTGTTGTACTGGATGGGCTGTACTGGATGGGCCGATCCACTGTGGCTTCTCTCCTGTTCTTATGATATGAAAATCATATTTAGCACTTGTGTAGCACTTAGTGCTTCATATTCTGCCGAGATGAGGAAGGATTCAGTAGGGCCGTTGCTCAGTGATAGAGCATCTGCTTGACATGCAGGAGGTATCAGCTTCTTCAGCTAAAAAAGGATCAGGTAATAGGTGACATTAAAGATCTCAGCCTGAGACCCTGGAGAGCCACTACCAGTCTGAGTAGTCAGTACTGACCTTGATGGACCAATGGCCTGATTCAGTATTAGGAAACTTCATGAGTTCATGTGGAAGCAACATCACAGGATGTGACATCACAAAATGATGTCACTTCCTTTCTCCTGGCTCCACCCTCAAAGTCTCCTGGCTCCACCCCCAAAGTCCCCAGATATTTCCCAAGTTGGACTTGGCAGCCCTAGCCAACTTCCAGATGGTGACTGGGGATCTCCCGCTATTACATGGGAGAGAATGGCCGCTGTGGAAGGTGGGCTCTATGGCCTCTTACCCCGAACCCCGCTCTTCTCAGGCTCCACCCCCCCCCCCAAATCTCCATTTGGCAATGCAGGTGGTGGGCCAAAGATGCCGTCAAGACAACGCAGGGCTTTAATAGGGTGAGGCAGAGCCCGGGAGCGGGGGCCCTGAGAGTTCAGAGGCAGCGCCCACGCCTGCTCGCTCGGCCCCCAGCAGCCCCTCCCGCCCGCGGCGCGCCGTCCGTCCGTCCGGCAGCCTCCTCCGCGCCGCAGCGAAGCGCGCCGGGATGTCTCTTTCCCTATACGGGACGCCGGCGGGCGGCAGCCCAAGGCCTCGAGCGTGCGCAGACTGAAGCGAGGATGCGGACGGAGCGGGGAGAGAGAAAGCCCGGACGCGCTTCATGCAAGGCGGCCTTGCGGCCGCTAGGGGCCACCCGGGGGACAGTTGCGCTCTCTACCCTGATGCCCGATTGGCCGCGGCAAAAGGGCTCTCGGCTCCCCATTGGGTGGGATGCCAGCCTCGGCGAGGGCCGTTGTGGGCGGGGCGACATCTGGCCCCCGCAGCCAATCGGGGCGCGGCGGGGCCCGATTTGAATCAGAGGCAGCGCCGCTGGCGGAGGGACGAGCCGCGAGGGGGACGCCGAACGACGGGACGGGGACGCGGACGGACGGACGGACGGAGGAGGGACCGGCGGGAGGGAAGGCAGGCAGGCAGGCATGCGGAGGAGGTAGGTAGGCAGGCGGGCGGGGCAGGTGGCTGGGCGGCTGGTTCCCCAGCGTCTCCCCCCGCTCCGCCGCGGCCTGAGCTGACCGGCTGCCCGCTCCGTCCCTGCAGCGAGGGCCTGGCCGACGAGTCGGTGTCGTGCCTGCGGGAGGCGCTGGGCCAGCTGCGCGACATCTGGGAGGAGATCGGCATCCCCGAGGAGCAGCGCCTGGAGCGGACGCAGGTGGTGAAGAACTACGTCAAGGTGGGGGCCTGCCTCCCGCCCTCCTCCCTGTCTCCCTTCTTCCCGTCTCCCTCCTTCCCACCCCCCGGGGCGCCGGGCTGGACGGCAGGGGGCCTCTCAGAGGGCGCTGGCTGACTTCCTGCCCCTCCCTCCCTCCTTCCTGGTAGGAGCTGCTGGCCAAGATGATCGCCGAGGAGCAGAGCCTCAAGAACCGCCTCTTGCGGAGCATCCAGGTGTGGCGCGGCCAGCTGGCCACCCTCTGCCAGGAGCTGCAGCTGGCGCCCTTCCAGGTGAGGGGCGGCTCCCGGGTGGGAGGGGGCGGACAGGGCAGGGGCCCCTGCCGAGCTCCTCCTCCTCTTCTTCTTCCCCTTCCGGCAGGAGGACGGAGAGGCAACCATCCTGGAGCTGGAGAAGGTCCTGCGTACCCACGTGGAGGCCCTGCTGAAGCAGAAGCAGGAGCGCAAGCAGGCCCTGCAGGCCCTGCGGGAGCAGGAGCTAGAGATGTGCGACTTGCTCTCTCTCACACCTGCCGGCATCTGCGCCAATGCTGTGCCCACCCTGGAGGAACTGGACTGCTTTCGGCGGCACTTGGCAGCGCTGGGTGCAGAAAAGGTCAGCTGGGGAGACGTAGTGGGGGCTGGTGGGGGATTCAGGGAGGAGGGGCAGGTGGCAGTGCTGAATCTTTGCTTGGGCCCCCAGGAGCGGCGGCACACAGAGTTTGTGGGCACAAAGCAGAAGATCATCCTCTGCATGGAGGAGCTGGAGCACATCCCCGACACCAGCTTCGAGCGGGATGTCGTGTGTGAAGACGAGGATGCCTTCTGCCTCTCGGAAGAGAACATTGCTGCCCTGAAAGATCTGCTGCGACAGGTGTGGGGGGGGGGGCATGGCCCTTGGAAGGGCTGGGCCCGGCCGCCTCTCACTCTGTCCTCAGTGCCACCCTGGCTGGTTTTCTCTCTTTTCCAGCTGGAGATCAGGAAAGCTCAGAAGGAGGCTTTGTGTGAAGAGCTGCGCTCCAAAATCCTGGTGCTCTGGGACCGGCTGCGGGTGCCTGCGGAAGAGAGAGAATCCTTTGTCCCCTGCATGGTGGGGTCCAGGAGCCAGACCCTCAGTGCCGTAAGGATCTTGGATTGTGGCTGCAGGCCCCGCCCCAGAGGGGCCAGGCACAAAAGTGGTCTTTTCGCTTGGGGGGGGGGGGCTCCCTGAGTCTCTTACACAGCCACTCCCTCTGGGAGTTGCCATTTCTGGCGGGGGAGTCGGTTCCAGGGGAGGCTGGTAATCTGCAGAGAGAACAAAATCCCTTCAGGAGTTTTGCTTCAAACTCCACAAGCTCAGGAGACACTGGATTCTCCTGCCTAACGCAGAGAACGTGGGGGAGAAGAGAGACCGGAAAGGGGTGGGAGGGGTTGGCTTGAGAGCAAATTCCAAACTTGGCTTGAGAGCAAATTCCAAACTTGTCCCTCTTTAGCTCCAGTTAGAACTGAATCGCCTGGAAACACTGAAGCTCCAGAATATCAGAAACATGGTGGAGGCCATCCGGGTGGAGCTGGTGGATTACTGGGACAAGTGCTTTTATGGCAAGGAGCAGAGGGAGGCTTTTGGTCCATATTATCAGGGTGAGTCCTTGTCCAATAGCTGCCGTTCCTCTGTTCTCCCTGCCCTTGGAGCTTTTGTCATCTCCTTTCCCCCCCCTCCCTTGCAGACGATTTTACTGAGGAGCTGTTACAGCAGCATGAAGAGGAAATAGCAGGAATCAAGCTCTACTTCCAGCTGCACCAGGAGCTCTTTGAAGCTGTCTGCAAATGGGAGGGGAACTGGCACCTCTTCCAGGAGCTGGAGGTAGCTTGGAGTCCTGCAGAGAGGGCTTGCAGGTGGTTGCAGCCCCGCCCTGGGGAGGAGGGCACGTGTGGAACCTCTGCAGGGGGTGGGGAGGCAGGAGGAGCTGCCTTTGACTGGCTGTCCTTTTCAGAGGAAGGCCACAGACCCGAGCCGGTTCACCAACCGAGGGGGCAACCTCTTGAAAGAGGAGAAGCTGCGGGCAAAGCTGCAGAAGACGCTCCCCAAGGTCTGTGGGTCCGGGGGGGGGCAGCCAGTCTCCTGCCCTGCCAAGAAGGGGCGGCTTGACTGAAGGCTGCTGTTGTGTTCCAGCTGGAGGAGGAGCTGCGGGGCTGGCTGGAGCGCTGGGAGCAGGAGCACGGCCAGGCCTTTCTCGTGAACGGGCAGCGCTTCATCGAGCATGTGGCGGAGCAGTGGCGGCTGCACCACCTGGAGAAGGAGAGGGAGAAGCAGGAGCGGGTGAGTGAGCAGTCCCTGGGCCACCCCTGGAGGCGGACTGGCCTCAGTTGAGCCGGGAGCTGCCTGGGCCTTCTCTTCCCACTCAAAGGGGAAGCCCTCAGGACAGACAGGTGGGGTGAGTTGCTCAGGCCCACCTCCCCTTGAGCACAGATATGAGGCAGGGACTGTTTCCCCCCACCCGCCCCGCCCCGGTACAGGACTTCCATTTTTTTCTCTTTCAGCAACTCAAGAAGTCCCGTCAAATTGAGGAGGAAATGATGTATGGTAGCACCCCCTGCACTCCCAGCAAGCGCCGCATCTTAGGCACCACCACCCCTGGTAAAGCGCGGAAGGTAGGTGTGCAGTACCAGCAGGATCTGGCCCACAGGGGATCATGGAACTAAATGGCACATCCTTGTTTAGAATACTTCGCATGCACTTGGTTGCTGTTCACCCCCTCTTTGAGGATACAGAAGGAGAGCAAAGATGCTTGCCAAGCGCATTGATGCAGGGGGTTCCTCGAGTTAGGGAACAGCGTGGAGGCTGGCAGCATTGTCTTCTGGTCGGAATCAACACACACAGTCTTGCCATTAAAATGCAGATGCTAAAACCACATGAATATATAGCATGTTTTCACCAAGCTATGGAATCCCTGGGTGAGTGTCACATTTTGCCCAATCCGAATTGGCACAAAGCAAAACAACAGGCATCTCAAACAAGCATCTCTGAGTGGCTGTGTCTTGGCCATCTTTCACTGCATTTTCTTGAAATCCAAGGAAATCCTTTCGATCATACAGCTAACAGAAATCAGGCATTGTAAGAGAATACTCTTGGTTTCCTGGCATTTGGGGGAAGAACAAGCAGGCTCACTATGGAAAAAGGGGTTAGACCTCCCAAGTCTGGAGAGTTTGGGCAGAATGTGTTTCTTTGGAATGCAGAAGAGCAGGGGCTAAAGGGCGTTCGGTGGGAGTAACCCTCGTTTTTCTTGCAGTGCAACGCCACACTGACCACCCCCAACAGCACCATCCGCTCAGCCCTGGGGGGCTCTGTGTACCACTCCCCAACATCCCACCCACCTCTTTCTGGAAGCAAGGTATCTGCCCCCCACCCCACTGTGTAAAGGAGGACTCTGCTGTAAGATGTAGACTGCCTGCTACCCTGCTGCGGCCACAGCTAGGGAACACCAAAAACCCAAACATACCATGAAGCCTCTTGAGTGGCTCAAGATTTATTTTATTTTATTGATTCAATTTCTAAACTGCCCAGCCCCAGAGGACTCAGGGTGGTGTACACTAGAGTTAAAAACATACAATAAATTAATAAATATAAATAATCAATTTACAGACTAAAAACATTAAAACAAGTATAAATCATCAGTGGAATGCAATGTGCCTCTTCCCCCATTGGGGGGAGGAGATCATGGGCCAAGTCTGGTGGAGGCTGTTGCTGTCCTCCGCAGTCAGCCCGGCAGCACCTCTTGGTCTTACAGGCCCTGTAGTTGGAACTGTTGTTGGTCCCGCAGGGTGCAGATGTTGCCAGGGAGAGAGTTCCGCCAGGCTCTAGTTGAGGAGAGCCAGGTGTCTTTTGGGCCAGGGATCACCAGCAGATTTTGAACTTTCAGGTGTAAAGGGGCGTTGGTTCCAGACTGTCTAGGACCTTGAAGGTTAAAACCAGGACCTTGAAGCTGATCCAGTACTCAACTTGGGGCCAGTGCAGCTGGTGAAGCACCAGTTGGATGTGTGCAGTTATTGGGGTACCTGTAAGTACCCACTCTGCTGCATTCTGGACCAGTTGCAATTTCTGAGTCAACTACAGGGGCAGCCCTGTGTAGAGCAAGTTACAGTAATCCAGCCTCAAGGTGACTGTTGCCTGGATCACTATGACTAGGTCAGGGTGAGAGAGGAAGGGATCCAGTTGCCAGCCTGGCTACATTCACAGCCTGGGCCTCCATAGAGAGGGAGGCATCCAGGAGCACCCCCAAGCTCTTGACAGCTGGAACTGGTGTTAGCAGCACCCCATCAAGAGCTGGGATCTGGCACCCCGGCCATGGGCCACCCCCGCCCAGCCACAGGACCTCTGTCTTCAGAGGCATTCCAACGGAGTTCTAATGGCTGCCGTTCACCTTGGCCTCCACAGTCTCTCCGGACTCCCTGCCGCACAGCTGCCAAGCCCTCTCGCCCAGGACGCCTGGAGCGCAACAAGGAGAATGTGTCTCAGCTCAACGGAACTGCTCTGAGCGGTGGGTGCACCTCCACAGCCCCTGCCCAGCGCACCCACAGCATTAATTCTGTTGCCAGCACCTATTCTGAGTTTGCGGTAATTCACCTCTTCTCTAAATGCCCCCCCACACACACACACACTCTGTCCTGCCTCTTGGGCCTGAACAGACATAGTAAGCCAAGTTTGAACTGCCCTTCCGCAGGCTTGGCTGCTGCCCCCTGGAGGAAACGGGTGGTGGTCTCCTGTGCTTTGTCATTACAGGCACAGGCCCTCTCTGCCTGCCTGGCATCAGGCAACAGTGGGTGGGGGGGATGTCGTGGTTTCTGTTGTCTGGTCGCACTTTTGCTCTTGGCTGCCCCATCAGGTGCACTTTTTCTCCTTACAGCGCGAACTTTCAAAGGCTTCCAAATCTGAGAGATCTCACGTTCTCAACTCCACGGTTTCAGTTTCGTTGGCCCTTGACAGCTGAAGGGGAAGGAAGAGGCAGGCCCCTCTTCTGTCCCTCTGCGCCCCCAAGAAGCAGCTTCACCACCTCCCACTCAGCTGGCCTCCACCCCTCGGCCACATCTCTGATCAGGGAGCACCAGCCATGGCTATGTTGTTGTTTTTAACGAAATATAAAGATGCAGAGGGTCTCCTGCTCTCGGAGACCTGGGCTGGGCTGGGGGCGGAGTCATCCTTCAGCTGCCATTAGTGCCCCCACCCCAGATGTGGCGGAGAGTGGGTTTGATGGAAAGAGGCAGTTCCTTCTGTACAGATTATCATGGCCCAATTTGCACTTTGTGTTCACTACAGTGCCCTCCCATTATTTATTGGTACGCCCTTTTGTTCCTTTTTTGTTTCCTCCTCTATCCACAAGTTGGAAACCTACCCCACCCTTCCTCCCACCTCGCTTGCTGAAGCAATGGACCCTGCCTCCACTGTAAAGATTGACTGTAAAGACTTTATTAATAAAATGAATTGCTAGACATGTGTTTTGTAGCTTAACTCTGCATAAAATAAAGCAAGAATGGTTCTGTTGATGATCTGGGTGTGCACTGTTTGTTTGACCGAAACATTTGCTTTCTAGCTGATGCCACAGCCGTTCAGGCTCTTTATCATTGGAAGGCACCTGCTGGCAAGGATATCAAGCTGGCAGGTGCTGCTGGCATCTTCTGGAGTCCAGGTGGAAGACTTGCCTACCTTTGTGGGTCAGGGGGGCAGAGCAAGGGCAAAGGTGGTCCACGGGCCACATACCACATCTGCCACCCCAAGGCCCCAGGCCTCAAAGCTGCAGACTTTCTTGGGTCTGTCCAAAGCAGCCGTGTCCCTGTGGCCCAGTTGCCCGTATTTACCTGGAGATAAGAAGAGCTGTCAGCCCTTTCCTTCTTTCTCGTGTGGGTGGGAGAGGGTTTGTGCCATTAAAAAGGAGGAAGCTGGCTCAGTTTGGGACTTACCCCAGCCCCACGTGTAGAGCTCCCCGGTTCCTAAAAGACAAGGACAGTCCAAGTATTAAGGACTAGGTCTGGATTAAGCTCTGGAAGAGAGAAGAAATGGGAGACTTCCAACCAAGCAGATTGGGGAGTTCCTCTTCCCTCTGGCATCAGCACCGGCCTTGACACACTTGCAGCTAGCTGGCCAGGCCTTCCCTCTGTGCCCCAGGCTCTTTCCTTGGGAGGACTGATTCACCAGAGCAGCCTCTTACGTGTCAGGGCGGCTGTGTGGCGTGATCCACAGGTGACCTTGCTGACGTCTGCCCCTCCCGGCATGTCCAGCAGTGCAGGAAAGGCCTGGATGGAAATGAAGGCAGCCTGGAGGCTCTCGTGCGTTGGCTGGGGTCCTAGGGAGAGAGTGCCTTTCAGTCAGCCCTTGCCCACACACCCTTCCCATGGAGGCTAGCTGGGAGTCTGGTCCAGGCTTACCGCTGGGGGGTGTGCTGCTGCAGTTGGCCTCTGCTGTGGCAGCCCTGGAGCTTCCCGGCATCCCTTTGGAAGGCAGCCCAAGCTGACCAGACTCGTTCCAGCCCCACATATATAGGTCCCCTGCCTCTGCCAGACAAAGAAAAAGATAAAGAGCCCACGGCTTGGAACCTCCCCTTGACACTGCTTGGCAGAGGTTCACTGGAGAAGGGCCAGTCCCTGACCTGCCCCAACTAAGAAACAGGGCAGGGCAATGGCCGGTCTTCCCAGGATGATGAGGCCCGTCTCTTGTTGGCCTTAAGGGAGGGATCCCCCACAGGAGGACCGAGGGATTAGTTTCCAGGACCACCTTAGCGACAGGGTGGCTCAGGCCCACTGTCCTGTTGAGATGGCAGGAGGAGGAGTCGAAGGCAGTGCCCTGGAGCGGTTTGAACCATTTCTGGGGGACCCAAAAAGACAGGGCAGCTTCTCTCCCCTCCGCCTGCCAAGCTGCACCTGACGAACAGCCTGTCCGCCCCGTGTTGAGGGGGGGTCCCCTGCACTCTCCCTTCCCCTGCTTACCCCCAACACTGGCGGAGTGCCAGCCGCCTGCAGCCACCTGGCCCATGGGCACCCCCTGCAAGGCCTCCACCAGCCGGGGCTCAGCCACGCTTTCCAGGTCTCCGCCACCCAACTGTCCGTGCCTGCGGGGAAGTGCACAGTGATCCAGGGCCCGCAGGGAGGGAGGGACGGGGGGGGGGGGGGCGGGAGAGAGAGAGAGAGCGCGGTTGGGTTCTCTGGACTTGGCACCACCAGGGAAGAACCAGAGAAAAACAGCAGAGTGCTCAAAGGCTGTAGCACAGCAGAGAGATTCCCTCCTCTAGCTAACTTGACGGGGTTGGATGCTGGAGTCGCATAAGCCCTGCCTCCACGGTGCAAGGTGGAGAGATGGGGCGCCCTCTTTTTGCGTGCGTGGGAGAGAGGGGAGGGGAGGGGAGTGAGGGCCGAAGAGGTCGCAGGGCGGAAAGGATGCTCTGTGTGCCCTGACACCTCTCTCTCTCTCTGCCTAGACTCTTTGGCGGGAGACGGCGCCACAGCCCTCCTCCACGCCCCCCCCCCCCCCGATCCCCGCGGCTCACCTGCCGGCGCCCCAGGCGAAGAGGTGTCCGGCGGCGGCAAGCAGGAGGGCGTGCTCGTGGCCCAGGGCCAGTTGGCGCGCCCGCAGCGCCGGTGAGAGGGGCCGGAAGAAGTCCGCCCGCGGCACCACGTACCCGCCCGGCACCAGCGGCAGCTCTGCAGGGGGAGGGAGAAGCGAGCCGGGCAGCGGGCAGCCGAGGCCCGGGGGGGGGGGGGGCAGGGGGACTGGGGGGACGTGGGCTCACCTGCAGCCTCCTCCTCTCCCTCAGGGAGCTCCCGCCGCCAGGCGGGCTCGCCGTCCAACAGGGCGGGTCCGGCGCCCACCCGCCAGGCCTCCAGCGCGGCCCCCCGCAGCAGCAGCACGTGCGTCTCCGAAGGCAGGACGTCGCGGCAGTCTCCAGGAAGCGCCGCCCGCGCCGCGCCCTCCAGCACCGGTGCCGACCCTGCCCGGGAGGGAGGAGGAAGGGGTGAGGCCGGCCGCCTCGAGGCGTGCGGTAAGGACCTTCCTCCCTTCCCCCCCACCCCCCCAAGCCCCGGGCCCGCGCTCACCCACCGGCGGCCACGACCGCGACGAAGCTCCAGCTGGGCCGCAGCAGGGCCCGCCCCGGGCCGCCCACCCGCACGGGCCCCGCGCCCCCCGCGCCCTCCCCCGCCCAGAAGCCCACCCGGAACCAGCCGCCCCCGCCCGCCATCGCTCGCCGCCGCCGCTCCTCCCTCCCCCGGCTCCGCCCCCGCCGACTGACGCCGGCCGGCTCCCGCCCCCCCCCCCCCCCCCCGCAAGGCGTGTCCTCCTCCTGTCCCCCTTCTCACACCCGAAGACGCCGGCCGGGGCTCCTCCAAGCTTCCGCGGGGTGGAAGCGGCCGCCTGGGCCCCAGACTACAACTGGTGGGGGGGGGGGGGAGAATGCCATTTCCTCCGCCCCCGACATGCTGGGGTCCATCACCGGCACAGCTGAGCCGGGCCTGCCCCATCTTCTCCAGGCGACTGGGGAAAGTGGCACAACACTCCGGTCCTTCCTTCGGGGATCCTGCCTTCTGCCCCCCACCCCCGTTGTTTTCTGTGTGTGTATTTCAGCTCGATGAAAACGATGGAGGGGTTTTTTAATCCTGTGCTGTTGCATATTTTTAATGGCTGGGGTGTGTTTTGCCTTTGCAAGCTGCTTTGGGGGGTCCTGATCAGGCCGGAAACCAACTTCGTAGCTGAATAACAGACGTGCAAAGTGTTGCGTAAAGGCCTGCCTCCCACTTCCTGCCGAGGCCCAGTTCAAACTGCCGGCCTGAACAGAGGGAGCCCTCCGCAGCTGGGGCCCGCCCGCCCGAGAGCACCTCCACCCACCAAGCCCATCCGTGCCCACAGCCGGAAGCTTGTGCTGTCCACCAGAAGGTTAGCACTTTTGTTACCAAGTAAACATATTTCTCTCCTGCTTTTTCTCCAGCTGAATAAAACTCCCACCAACAAAATGGCTGCACTGCACCCCCATTGTGGCTCCCGGCCTTGTGGAATGGCCCTACTGAGGTCAGGAAGGCTCAACACTTCAAGCCTTGCACAGAATGAAATTGTTCCAAGTGGGCATTCATGTAAAGGGGCCAGAGCAAGATGGGTCACCGTGTGAGTCTGTCTGTAGCAGCCGCAAAAAGTTAGGAGGCCAGGAGCAACCTAAAAGACTAACCACATTTGGGACAGGGTGTGAGCTTTCGTGAGCTCACTTCTTCAGACACAGCAGATGTAAAGGGGAAGGAGCTGCAGTCCGATAGAATGGGTCAGGCGGGCTGTCGATCTCGGCAGTGCTTCTTGCGGAGGTTGTTATATCCTGCTGGCATGGTTTCCTGAATTCTGTCACCCAGCTTCTTCCTTCAGGCTTGTGTCACTTTGACACCGTATTTCATTGCGCTGTCTGTTGTAAGACTTAACATTTCTACTGCATTATTTTTTCATTTTGTAATCTGCCATCAGCTGTACATAGATAAAAACGAACTCCCCAGCCCCAGAGGTAGTTGAGCACTAGCCTTGTGCATTCTGGAGACAGTCCAGCATTCCATGGACAGGCGCACGGGGTCTTCTATTCGTGACTATTTCCCTGATGGTTTAAAAAGTGGTTTACTTTAATTGTCTTGACAACTACTGCATTAGTTTGGCGCTAGTGGATTTTCTTTGCTATGTTGTATACTTTCATTTTCTGACTGTAAGCACCTGCAGCTGTGCTTAAAATACAAGGTGAAATATAAACCCTTTAAACAAAAGCAAGTCATTCTAAGGGTGACAGAAAAAGACTTACATTTTTCCCCTCTGAATATTAGAAAGAAAAAGGGCAGCTGTTAAAATAAAAAGGCACGAACTGATAGAGTTCACAGAACTCCTCACTCCAAGAGATACTGCTAACTTCCCAAAGCTGCCCTCCTGGAGAGCTATGATCAAATGAACCACCTCGACACTACTGATGGCTCATCGGATCCCCCAAAGCATCTAGAGCAGGGGTGTCAAACTCATTTGTTATGAGGGCCGGATCAGACATAAATGAGACCTTCTTGGGCAGGACCAGGTGTGTCATAAAATGTAATGCAGAGATATAAACTTTATAAAGGACACAAACAGGTGTTTTTTTTTACTTAAAATAAAAACATGCTTAAAACATTAGTACTCTTGCAGTATTTTATTTAACTTTATCTGATAACTGACACCTCTTGCTCTGAATTATTGCATCAAAATGTTCATGTTGTTGCAATCTTGAGTATGCTGTTCAGGTGTGTATCTGTAAGCTGCAAACCTACTTTTGATTTATTGACATTCACCACAGAAATCTCACCCTCAGAGTTCTGCGTCTAGGACCCAGGGGAAAACAGGAAATGGCTGAGCAATTGAGAGAGTCTGGGCAAAGCAAGCTATGATGCAGCAGCAGCAACAGAACTGGAAACAGGAGATGGCCAGTTCCAGGGCAGGCCTGATAGAAGCCCTCTGGTGGCCTGATTCGGCCCCTGGGTTGCATGTTTGACACCCTGATCTAGAGACCACACCCAACCAGCAAGGCCCCAAACCTTAATTATCAACCTGTTGTGCCTTCACTGCTACATGGCAACAGGCAGCTTGCTCTCCTTGCTGGGAACATGTCAAGGTAAGAAGAGAAAGACCAAGAGTAACACTTAAATCTAGTGCGACTGCTCGGGTCAACAGGCCCAGAGGAGGGCTTCCTCTTGGAAGCGGAAGTGGTCAAGGATCCCTCCTAGTCCACCATCCCTTTATAGTAGAGATATGTGGAACAGACAGAGACAGACAGACACACACACACACACACTTGAGTTCCCTCCTGTACTTTTAAGTTGAAGTGTTTAAAGAGTCGACCAGAATAATGGTGATAATCTGTTAGCTGAATAAGCATGGTTTCCCACGGCATGTGTCTCAGTCAGCTGGTTATTCTAACCTGTATTTGCTACTTGTGGTCCTATTTGCCTCTGAGGAGGCTGGTCCAAGAGGATAGCTCCACCCCAAGGTGAGAACAGGAATGGGAGAGAAGGGAGGAGGCAGCAAGCAGCCCCTAGAGAGGAATTCTGACTCTGGGAGCTCAATGCATCCACCGCAGCAGGCAAAGGCTCTGGACAGCTCCCCATCACCAGCCACGCTCACCCATACCAGCTGCTCCGGAGCGGGCTCCACCCACCCACCCACCACTGTGCTGCAGAGAGCCTTTGGAGCAGGGCCTGCTGTCCCACCACCCTCGAGGGATAGGGCCCGGTCCCTCTTCCCAGCCGCAGCGAGGGGAGCAGCACACAGGCTGAGGTGGCGGTGGCGGCAGCAGCAGTGCATGCTCAGGAAAAGGCGTGCGTGCCCTGCGGGGGGGGGGGGTGTCTGCCTCTCACTCCCCACCCACAATACTGGGCTTGATCAGGCCATAGGTGACCGCCTGGGCCAGGGACTCCTTGGCAGGCTGGGCCACTTGGGGCTTCTCCTCCATCCCGGCGAGGACAGACAGGATCTCCAGTGCCTCACTTTCCACGAACTTCTCCGCCAGCTCCTTCTCCGCCAGGACCATGTTCCTCACCACCACCACGCCACGGTGCTGCAGCTCCGCGTTGGGGCTCAGTAGCAGGGCCTGCAGGATCTCCAGCCAGTGGACCGTCTGGAGAGCGGGAAGAGGGGCGGGCTGAGAAACACGCGGCCAGGTCCAGCCCGGCCACACTCCCCCCTCCAGCGCAAACCTTGCAGCTTTCCCTCCCACCCACATCCTTCCCAGAGCACTGGGCCCACATGCTCCCAGCGGCCCACCCCCCCAGGCCCATGCAGGACCCTCCCCCACTCACCACGTGGGGAATGCGGGTGCAAATTTGGGGCAGCAAGGAAGTGAGCACTGCCAAGGTCCCTGCCGCTGCCCTCTGGAGCCGCTCGTCTTCCTCTCCGCTGTACAGCACCATCAGCTTCAGCCGGTCGCTCCCCTCAGCCAGGAACAGCTCCGCCACCTGCCCAGGAGTAAGCGCTGACTCATGGCCCAGCCAGAGGCCCAGTGTCTTCCCGCCCCCACCCCCTTGCTCCCCACACACACCTCCGGGCTGAGGGCCAGGTTGCACATGCACTCGGTGGCTGCTAGGCGGATCATCTCGTGCTCCTCAAACAGGTAGCCCTCAACCATCGGCACCGCCTTCTCCTTCAGGATCTTCTGCCTGCAGGAAGGGGAGGGTCAGGCAGGTGCCACCTCTCCGGTTCCTGGCCGCCAGGCAACAAGGCCCAGACCGGAGGGCAACCGGGGGCCCTGCACCCCTCCCAGCAGCCTCACCTGAGCCGCTCGCTGGTCCCGGCCAGGTTGGTGAGGGCCATCAGCCCCTCAAAGTTCTCCAGGCCAGTGCGCTTCATGTGCAGGAGGCCCACCAGAGGCCGGACCACTTCATAGACCTGCAGGGAGTGAGAGAGCGGGGCTGATGGCTGAGCAGCCAGGCAGGGAGCCCCCCCACCCATTCCTGGGAGGCAGGTGGGCCCAGAAGGCAGTGGCCACCCCAGGTAGCCCACAGCTCACACTCACCCTCTCGCCGGGGAAGGCCATCTCCGGGGTGGTTGTGATGGTGATCCGGGCGAGGGCCTGCGCTGCCCTGGTCTGTCCCACCTCTGTGCCATCCAGAGCCAAAGGGAGAAGAGCCTGGGGAGGGGGAAGCAACAGGCATCGCTGCAGCCCGGGGGGGGGGGGGGGGGCGCAGGCACGGCAGGGGAGGTGGGGTGATGCTTACCTTGCCCCCACCATGGGCTACCACAACACCTCTGTCCTCTGGATCCTCCACTAGAGCCAGGAACACCCTGAGACATAGAGGAGACACAAAGATTGGGGGGGGGGGAGGGAAGGGATCCCCACTGCCTGGGGGCCCCCACTGAGACAACTGCCTCTGAAACCAGTGGGAGCAGCTTGCACCCATGGCTGAATGTTATGCAAGGAAAAACTGGGGGGGCCCAGGGCAGCAGGCCTGGCCGGTGGCTAACAGCTCTGAAAGATTCAGAGCTGCCAGGACAGCCAGCCCCAGGGCCAGAGAAGCTGCTTTGGCGGCAGCGGGGGATGGTCAGAGGGTCCCCCAACGCAAATCCTGCCTGAACGGGAAGTCCAATGCTTGTATTCAGCCCTCCCTTTCAAGGGCCCAGTGTGGCACATGGAGAGCCATCTGAGGCCCTTTTGTGGCACCTCTTTATGAGGATAAACAGCAGCTGCTGGGAGAGGTTGCACACAAGATTTCGGCTCCAAAGGTCATCCACTCAGCTCTGGGCAGACCCACCGAATGCTCTTCCTGCAAGGGCTCCCCTGGCATGGGGTGGGGTGGGGTGGGCCAGGCCCAATGCTGGACTGCTCCAGGGAAAGGGATGAGAGCTCCAGCCGGCCGGGGAGTCTCGAAGGCAATGGAGGGGCGCAGAAGCACTCTACTTCACTCACCTGGAAATCAACTCCCGGCAGGAAGCGCTCAGGGTGGGGCTCTCTTTCTTCACCATGCAACTGAGAGCCGACACCACCCCCGCAGCCAGCAGCTTCCGTACACGCCGGCGCACAAACTCCGGCTTGTCCTGGGCAGCCAGACAGAAGGAATCAGGGCCCACGGGAGGTGCACAAGAGGAGTGCACCCTCCCTCCACCACCCCAGTCTCAGGCTGCGTGTGGGGAGAGGGGGTCCTCTGTGGCACGTGTGCAAAGCTGGGAACAGAGGAGGCACGCTTCAACAGCCCCCAGCTGCCCCCACCGGTGCCCCTGCTCCAAAGCCCCCATGCCCCCTTGCCATGTTTGCTCCCTGGGCACCTCTCGTCACCTTGGGGTGCTTCTCGGGGATGTGCTGCTTGGCATACTTTGCCAGCTCCACCATCTGGGGATCCAGCTCCTCCTGGTCATAACTGCTGGTGCAGTTCACCACGGCAGACGCCACCGCAAACATCACGGTCCTATTCTCTGACTGGGGTCAGCAGGAGAAGGAAGAAGGCACAGTTAGGCTTTTGATAAGGTTCCACATAATGTACTTGTTGACAAATTGGAAACATGTGGTTTGGATCCTCTGTTAGGTGGATCTGTAACTGGTTGACAGATCACACCCAAAGAGTGCTTGTGAATGGTTCCTCATCTAAGTGACAAGTGGAGTGCTTCCAGGATCTGTCCTGGGGCCTCTTTTGTTCAACAACTTTATCAATGATCTGGATGAAGGAATAGAAGGAATGCTTGCTAAATTTGCAGATGATACTAAATTGGAAGGGGTAACAAATATGGTAGAAGACAGTCAGGATACAAGGTGATCCCGACAGGCTGGAAAACTGGGCTAAAATGAATACAATGAATTTCAATGGGGATAAATGTAAAGTTCTGTATTTAGGTAGGAAAAATCAAATGCATAATTACAGATTGGGGGAGACTTGTCTTGGCAGTAGTATGTGTGAAAAGGATCTAGGGGTCTTAGTAGACCCTACACTGAACATGAGTCAGCAGTGTGATGTGGTAGCTAAAAAGGCAAACACGATTTTGGGCTGTATCAACAGAAGTATAGTGTCCAGATCACAAAAAGTGATGGTACCACTTTGCTCTGGTTAGACCTAGCCTAGAGTATGGTGTTCAGTTTTGGGAACCGCAGCTTAAGGAGGATATAGACAAGCTGGAGCGTGTCCAGATGACAATGAAGATGGTGAGGGGTCTGGAGACCAAGTCCTATGAGGAAAGGCTGAAGGAGCTGCGTCTGTTTAGCCTGGAGAGATGACTGAGAGGTGATATGATCACTATCTTCAAGTACTTGAAGGGCTGTTGTCTAGAGAATGATACGGAGTTGTTTTCTGTTGCCCCAGAAGGTCAGACCAGAACCAACGGGTTGAAATTAAATCAAAAGAGTTTTCGGCTAAACATTAGTAAGATCTTCCTGACAGAGCAGTTCCTCAGTGGAACAGGCTTCTTCGGGAGGTGGTGGCCTCAAACAGAGGCTAGATGGCCATCTGACAGCACTGCTGATTGTGTGAACTTAGGCAGGTCATGAGAGGGAGGACAGCAAGGGTTCCCTCAGTGCTTAGTTCTTGCGGCCCTTTCCTACATGCCCAGGGAAATGCTGACTGCCACTTTGGGGGTCAGGAAGCAATTTTTCTCCAGGCTGATTTGGCCTGGAGATTTTTTGCCATCTTCTGGGCATGGAACAGGGGTCACTGCGGGTGTGGTGAAGGAGGTATTTGTGAATTCCTGCATTGTACAGGAGGTTGATGACCCTGGAGGCCCCTTCCAACTCTATGATTCTGTGATTCTATTATTCTACAATTCAGTAAACGCCTTTCCTAGGCAGGCTAGCGTGGAAGAACCCCAGCCCCCACCATCATCCATTTCTGAAGACTGACTGGGATGAACCTCCCCCCTGCCCAGCCCTAAGCAGCACCCCACAGCCCCCGCCCGCTCCCCCAGCAGCCGCACCCTCGCCAGCTGGAACAGTGCTTGCAGGGCCACCTGGTCCTCCACGAGCTCTTCCTTCACATCTGCATCCAAGGTGAGAAACGCCAGGCCCTCCGCTGCCCAGTACCGTGTGCCCGCATCCATGGCCTTGTTGCACAGCCATCTAGGAGAAGGGAGCGTGGCATAAGCACCGAGAACAAGATGCTGCCCTCTCCCCGTGTCTACCCCAGCAACAGCTTGCCTGTGCTGCTGAGGGCACCAAGGCTTCTCTACTGAATTTGCCACAGCAGCCCTCTGGGGGCAGCACTCACTTGCGACACTGCTTAGCCAGCTTCAGAGTCGAGCCTTCCGCAAACTGCTTCATGCTGAAATCCGTGCCGCCTGCTGAGCCCAGTTTACAGAGGCCCTGAAAAGAGGAGAAGGAGCTGCTGCATCAGCAGGGAGGATGGGAAGGCGGCCCCACAGCCCCACCCAACAGGCCCTGCCCCCTCAACTCACCACCAGAGCGCGAATGCGAATGCTGTCCCGCTCGCTGTGCTTGTAGATCTCTTTCAGGAGCATGACACCATTGGCGGTGATGAAGGAGGCATGCTTAGCCTTGTCT
Organism: Lepidodactylus listeri; assembly: GCA_029233225.1. Taxonomy (NCBI): domain Eukaryota; kingdom Metazoa; phylum Chordata; class Lepidosauria; order Squamata; family Gekkonidae; genus Lepidodactylus; species Lepidodactylus listeri. The sequence continues at coordinate 1,680,682 of JARCFY010000021.1, read as the reverse complement.
GCCGCGTGGATCAGGGCTTCCACGGCCACCAGCTGGTCGGCCTCCCGCGAGGAGGCACACAAGGACAGGATGCTCTCCAGAATGCCGTTCAGCTCCAGCACCCGATTCCCTGCCTCGGAGGGGCCCTGCAGAAGGCACGACATGGCCCGGATGGCCTGCAGCTTCCCGGGCATCTCGTCGCCCTGGAACCAGTCCCTGGAAGTGAAGAGAAGAACACCTCCAGCCCATCAAGAGTCTCTCAGTTTACAGCACAACAAGGAACCAGTGTTCCCTCTAAGCTAAGATAGCGTGAGCTAGTAGCTCACAGTTTTTCAGCCCCCGGCTCACTCATTTTTGCCTTAGCTCAGGAAGGACGGCTCCAGAGCAAACTAATTTATGCAGTAGCCAAATCGCTTGCTCACAACTTTAATGTCAGTAGCTCACAAAGTAGAATTTTTGCTCACAAAAATTCACAGCTAAGAGGGAGCATTGCAAGGTGTCAGGATCTGACAATAGCTTGCTTGTTCTATGCTGTCCTGAATGTTACTTTCTGTTTCTTTGTGCCTTGCTATCACCCAAATGTTTTATGGCTTGCCTTGAAGTAGAAATTGCTGTCCTGTTTAGTGTTACTCTTTCCCCAGGAGGATGGCCTCTCGCATTCCAATGTGTCACATAAACAACTGCAGTTATCTAGCCCAGGTTCCCTCCCCCTCTCGTTTGAGGCTCCGAGTGTGTTATCACAGTGGGTACAACCTTGGAAGTTATTTTATTGTCACTGGCCAAATGTTTTGCCTAGAGTTCTCACATCTGGGTCACTCGGGGCAAGAGGGGAATTTTTATAACTTTCCCACCTTTGGTGGGAACAAACTGTCGCCATTTCTCTTCCCGTGTTTTGTATGTATTCTGATTGGAGGTTTATGTTCAAGCATCTATGCCTGAAGGTATATTAACCCAGGTCATCTTTATTCTGTATCTCTAACAAACATCGAGACCCTGTTCCAGTATTAGAAATAAAGAACTCTGTTTGATTACAAAGGTCTGATCTTTTGCTGATAGTACAGAAGCCTCACACAAGGGAGCATTGTAAAGAACCCAATTCAAAAACATGTAGGATTCTGAAGCAAACCAACATTATGCAAAACAAAGGTGTGCAGCACAACTAATCCCTAGGCATCCTTCAGCAACCCAATTCTCTTTTCCCCAACTATTAACTAAGCTGGCATGATGGAATATTTGAAAATTTGATTCAAGAAAAAATTATCAATCAACTAAATGGTAGCCAGCAGATCTGTCTAACTAAGGGCAAACTGAAAGGAGAAATACATGTTCCAAAACACCCAGAGCAGAAAGAAGGAAGGAATCAGTCCTAAGAAAGACCCCTGCCCCCAACCGCATTCATTCTCTCCGCCCTGCCTAACCCCGCTGCCCCCAGAGCCTCCTACTTGATGCAGTTTTCACAGAGCAGGTGGAAATTCTCCCGCTCCACATCGCACTTCAAGTCCCCATAGAGCTTGCTGAGCAGGACGGCCGCGCTCATGTGGCTGTTCTCCGTCACACGCAGGCTGCCAGGCACGTGGGCCACTGTGCCTCCCACCACCAGGATCTCCTTGAGGCCTGCAAGGACGAGGGCTCGATGAGGCAAGTCAGGACCCCAGGGGCGGGACAGGCAACACATTGCCCCAGTGCTCACCCTGATCAATGACCCAAAGGGTCAGGCTGTTGCTGGGCTCCTGCAACGACTTCCGAGGCACCACCGTGATCAGCAAGTTGAGGATGCTGTCACGACCATAGGAGGAGAGGCTCTCCCGGGTCAGGGCTTCCAGGAGCTGCTTGAGCAGCAACTTCAGCTCCTTGGATGTTTCTGAAGGGAGAGCAATTGAGAGGGGCGTCAGTAGCTCAGTCCACACTACCCCAGGCTGCCATCTGCAAACTGAATGCGGGCTGGGCAAAGCAACTAGTGTGAAGTACATGAGAAACACAGAGAGAGCTGACTGAACTCAGGCCAGGCTGTATTCCTATGCCAAAAATGCAAGGTAGACAGCTCCCCCCCCTTTGATTTAAGAACACAAAGGTCAAGAAACTAGCCTACAAAGTCCTCAGAAAAATGCCCAATCTGGGGTAACCTTCATGGACTAGGAAGTACCCCAGAACAGCCTATTTTTTCAGACCATAAGAGAATCCCCAAGTCTCTGGGAATATGACCCCACCAAACCATCGCTAAACAAGTCCTCTTAATGGCAAGAAGACATTTTGGTTTCTATAACCTGCTTTTCTCTGTCATAAGGAGTCTCATAGTAGCTTACAATTGTCTTTGCACAACAGTCACCTTGTGAGACACGTGGGACTGAGAAAGTCCAGAGAGAGCCCTGACTGGCCCAAGATCACCCAGAACACTTTGTGTGGAGAAGGAGTGGGGAATCAAACCCGGCTCTCCAGATCTGAGTCCACCGCTCCTAACAGCTACCAGCACTGGCATCCCTACTCAGGTGTGCAAGAGAACACTCACCAGACACCAAGGCTTCTTCCTTGCCGCGCACCTCCCTCTGCAGTCCCTCCTTCAGGGAATCAAACATGACCTGCAGCAGGCTACAGGCAGCCAGGGAGATCTGTTCATTCTCCAGCTCTAGCATGGCAAAGAAACGCCGAGGCCCCAGGGCAGTAAGGACTGCCACAGTCTGCAAAACAGGTTCCCGAGGTCTGAGACACTGGGAAGGACCCTGGCCAACCTCTGCTCCTCCTCCCCCATCTGTGCAGACCACTGCCGACAATCACTCGGGGAAGAAGCCACACCCAAACCCTGCAGTCAAGAACAAGTGCAGGGAACAGGATACGGCTCTTCTGTTTTATGTGCCAAACCCCAATGGTACCTACCAGGAGACCAATTGCAGCAGCTGGGGCTATACCCAAGCCAGTTTCTGAGGCAGAGGTGCCACCACAAGCAGACAGACTTCGAACACATGAGAAAGAGCCAGGCTCAGCCAACAGAACATCACAAAGCGAATAAGCAGGAACCGTCTCTGCCGCCACTTCCCCACCAGGCAGCCAGAGATCTGCTCTGCAGGCAGGCACTCCTCAGATACAGCCTGTCATGACCCTGGAAAGCAGCAGCAGCAGCTCTCAGAACCCTCACACTTACCCGGGAACGATGACCCCGGCAGAGACCAGTCAGGGTACGCAGAGCTGCCAGGACCATATCGAGCCGCTCTGTGTCCAGCAGTTGCAGAAGCAGATGTACCCCATCATTCTGGAAAATCTTCTCAGCACCGGGCTCTTCTCGGGCTAACACTATCAGGTTCTGGGCTGCCTGGCCATGGGGAGATTGGGGGGTGGGGATAATAATTCAGTCAGGCAAAAAAACCCTCAGTCTTATAGAACAAACTCTTTCCAACACAATTCTCACACAAGAGGCGCTGCTGTACATTTTTCCAGATGCTGCACAAAAAGATCAGCACTGCTCATATTCCCCACCCCCTACCCCACTGTGGCTGTGGAACATGAAACCAAACCAAAGCATCACAACTAGACTATGCACCAAGCATAACTAGCAATAACAAAACCACAATTAGTAATGCACAATATAAAATCTAGGCAGATGAGAATATGTAACAAACCATCCTACTTTTACTAGTCCTGGAACCAGTGGCCACCCATCAAGTCTTCCAGCCACCATTTGCCCTACAACTGTGGCCTGAATTTCCATGTGTCTTTAGATTGTACAGGGGAGCCTCTCAGAGAGCTGACTAAAAGGTCAACAGTCCCAGCCCGTACTTCGTGTCCCCCAGCCCTCAGTCTGAGCACTACCTTCTGCTTCTTGTCTTGATCCTTTTCCTCGGGGTCCAGCAAGACCCTGAACATTTGCTCCACTTTTGAGTCGGTTGAGGCTGCATCTCTCACCTGAAGTGAAGGACGGCAGAGGCAGGTAAGTGGTGAGGTAGGTGTGTGCTCTGTGAGTGCTGGCCCAGGTGGCCCCACCTGCCTGCCTCTCTACCTACCTACCTTCTCGTGCATGTGGCTGCCCAGGTTGCGCAGCGCCTCCTGCAAGGCCTGGTTCTTGGGCTCCAAGCTGATGCAGCGCTGGAGGTCCGAGAGGGCCTGGTCCAGGCGGCCCAGGTGCTGCAGGGCTTGGCTGCGACGGAAGAGCCCCTTCACGTCCCCTGGGTCAGCGTCAATGGCTGCCCACCGCAGAGAGCGAGAGAGGAGTCAGCGGGGAAGGGGGCGAGGGAGGCGGCCAGTCAGACACACACAGATATACACAGACACCCCCCCCCCCGGGCCGCCTCTCCTCGTTGCAGGAAACCATTCTCTGTAACTCGCCTGCACGGAGCCCGCCCTCCCCCCCCTCCCCGGCAGGCGAGGCCCCTCCCAGCCCGCCCCTCCCCCTTACCGCTGGAGGCGTCCTGCTCGGCCTGCGCGTAGGCCCCCTGGAGGGAGGGAGGGAGGGGAAGAGAGAAAGAGCCCTCGGTGAGGAGAAGGAGGGGGAGGTGAGTGGGCCCCGCCGAACCCCCCCCCCCCCCGCGGCCTCCCGGCCGTCGGACTCACGCGCTTGAGGTGGCAGGCGGCGCGGTTGCGGTGCAGGGCGGCCCGGTCGGCCTGCGGCGGGTCGAGGCTGAGGGCGCGCGCGTAGGCCTCCAGCGCCTCCTCGTAGCGGCCCGCCTGGAAGTGCTCGTTGCCCGCCCGCCGCAGCGCCGCCGCCTCCCCCGCGAAGCCGCCGCCCCGGTCCTCCCCGCTGGCCGCCATGCCGCTCCCGGAAGTCCCGCCCTCTCCCCGCCGGCCGCCGCTTCCGGGAAGCCCGGGGCTTCCGGGGGCGCGGCGCTTGCACGATCGCCCCGCCCCCTCGCCTGGGAGGCCGGCGGGGCTGTCGATCTGCGGCGGAGGCGTGCCCCGAGGCTGGAGAAGCAGAAGCCGGAGGCTGTCGGCCGCCCCGCCCCGGAGGTCAGGGGGGCTCCGGCCCCGGCCTGCAGGAGGAGGAGGAGGGGGAAGCGGCCGCGGGTGCCTGGCCTGCCTGCCTGCCGGCCGGCCGCAGGGCTCATCCTCCTCCTCCTCCTCGCCGCCGCCGCCCGGGCGGGTCTTCCGCGGTGCCCCTTCCCCCGGGGATGGGGGGGATGCGGGCAAAAGACGCCGCCCTGGACCCCCCGCCGGCCTGCCCCGCGAGGCTCGCTCCGAGCGCTGCGGACTCCCAGCACCCCCACTCCGCCTCCGGCCCCGGCGTGGCGCCTGGCGGGTGGGTCTCTCCCCCCCCCCCCCCCCGTACTGCTGCATCCGCGGGGAGGGGGCGCCCCCGAGGCAGCACCCCTCGGTCTCGCGAAGGGCCGGCACGACAGCCGCCTTCCCCGGGAGCCGCTCGGACTGCCTGCCCCCCCCCACCCCCCGCTGCAGAGGAGAGGGCTGGAGCAAAACTGCCGGACCCCCGCCCCCCCGGCGCCGTCGCGGCCTCCGTTCTTCTACCGGGTGGGGGAGGGAAGAGCCCCTCTTGCTCGGAGGAGGGACGGGGCGGGGGGGCTCTTCCCAGCCAGCGTCCCTGCCGGGCACAGGAGTGGGTCGGGGGAGGTCCCCAGCGGTGACCAGAGCTCCGCCAGGCCTGGAGGGAGGGGGGCCTTGAAGCCCGGCCGCCTGTCAGCTAGCCTCGGGGCCTGCCTGCTGCTCCCGGTGGATGGGGGGGGGGGGTCTGCAGAGGGGTCGCAGGGCTCAAGAGGGGAGCAAGCGGCGGCAGCACCAGCTGAGAGGAGAAACGCCCATATCGGGGCAGGCCGGTGCCCCCTGCGGCAGATGGGACATGTGGAGTCCCCCAGGGATGCTTTCCGCCGCAATGGCCCTGCCGTCCAGGTTACCCTGCTGTTTAAAAACACTGGCTCCGTGGGGGGGGGGGGGGGGGGGGGGAGACGGGAGAGAGGACGACTGCAGCAGCTTTGCAGAGCAGGAAGCAGCTGGCAAAAGCCCCCTTGGCTTTCTCGGCTCCTCTGGTCCCTTCGCATTTCTTTTGCCTTCCTGTCGACAAAGCCGTCCTACCGGCATGAATCATCAAATTCCCACAGCCCTGTAGCCTGTGCGAGTGGCAACAGTGAGGCTTCCCTCTCCACACTAGGTTTCCTTTCACCTGTTTGACACTTTCTTATGCTGCCCTCCACTGACTGAAGCCAAGGATGGTGCCAAGACACAGTTTTCTCCTCTCGCCTTCTTACCCACCCCCCATGGATAGGGCAAGAACAGGTCCTCCCGTCCAGCCACTCACTCTTGGCCAGATGCTCCAGCAGCTTAGCAACCTCTCCCCCTCCTGAGCAATTGCTGGGCCTGAACCTGCACTCACAAGGGTGGCCTGACTTTTGGAGGAGCACCCGTTCTCCTCCACAAGTGGAGGCTGTTTCCCTCTGTCCCTATGTGCATGTTGGCCCGGCTGCAGCAGCTTCCACTTCTGCCTCCAGGGGGGCTTGCGCCTGGGCCACCCTCCCAGCACCCAGCCTGAGGTTCCAGCATAACCCCACGCCTAGCCCATCAGCCAAGGCACGCAGGTGCCTGCAGACATATGCAGCTCGCTCTCCCACCCTCTCCCTCCACAACTGGCATCTCCACTGATCGATCTGGCAGCGAGAGGCCAGCCAAGTGCCAGCAGCGGCTTCCCCTCTTTCAGGTGCCAGAACAGAGTCTGGGGAGTTCCAGAGGCCTGGCCGATGGATGCTGGTCACCGGGACAGTGAGAGGTGCTCCAGAGGAAGGGGTGGGCAGGTGGGGGAGATGACCCCTGCAAGGCTCCTGGCAGCCATCTCCAGAGCCAGTCTGGTGGGGTGTTTAGGAGAGTGTGGACTCCAATCTGGGAGAACCGGGTTTGATTCCCCGCTCCTCCTCCACATGCAGCCAGCTGGGTGACCTTGGGCCTCATGTCTGACAGGAACCAGCAGACAAGGCAGGTGGTTAGATTTTGTGCCCAGGTTTACAAGGAGCGTAAAAGGCATGGGAATTAGATTTTCTGATCTTTTATCTAAATTATTCACAAACTTTATGGCTTTATCTCTATGTTATAGTCACAGATTTTTAAATTTAAGTATGCCACTGTTAGTTCTATCTCATATTTATTATTTAAATGTTTTTATGTAAAATGATTGAGTGCACTGGTCATTGACTAACAATAAATTTGATTGATTGACCTTGGGCCTGTCGCAGTTCTCTCAGAGCTCTTTTCTCAAGGGCAGTTCTCAAAAGAGCTCTCTCAGCCCCACCTACCTCAAAGGGTGTCTGGTGCAGGGAAGGGAAACGGATTGTAAGCCGCTCTGAGACTCCTTCAGGTTGTGAACAGCAGGGTATAAATCCAATCTCTTTCTTCTCTTTTTGGCCGGCCTTCAGCAAGGGAGCCTCACTCAGGTTTTTGTACTGGCTGTTTGATGCCTGATGCTGTTGATGCTTTTAAATTAGGTACTGTGTGTTTTTACGCATGGTGTACACCACCCCGAGCCCTTAGAAATTAAATAAATAAATAATTTTATGATGATGCTTCTGGTTTGGATTGAGACTTCATCTTCGCTGCGGATGCGGGGGGGGGACGGGACGAACGACACAAAAGCCATGCGGGTTCTCCGCCACCTCTTCTCTGCTTTCCTGGGGTGGGGAGTGGAGTGAAGGAGCACTGGTCAGCTTTAAAATGGGCCTTGTGGGCTATGGGGTTGGCGGTCAGGACTTTGCCTGGACTCTTCCCAGCCCGCCAGAGCCAGGGAGGCCTTGCGGAGACGAGTTGTTGAGGAACCCCCCCCCCCCCCCCGAGGCTGAGCTGTTCACTTGACCACGTGAAAGGAGGAGACCAGGCCCAGCAGCAGCAGCAGCAGGTACCTCAGCATTCCCTATATTCTGGAAAGGAGCCACTTTCCAACCCAGGTTCAGCAAGAGCCACAAAATCTGCAACGGGAGCCTTTTTCCTGAGAACCTCTTTCATTTCTGTCCAGTGACTGCTACGCATCATCGTTTCTTTGATCAGAGGAGCCAGCCAAGCTCCAGCAGACAGCCAGAAGAGGCAGGAGTCCTTCCCTGGGAGGACAGCAGCAGCAGAGGCCTCCCCTTGGGCAGCACGTCCAGGCTGCCAGGGCAAGCCCAAGACAGCCCTGGGAGCCCCCAGGCTGGGGCAACCCCTCAGTTCTGCAGCTCCACAGAGCATCCGGGCCAGCCCCCAGCCCAGCCTGTGAAATGCAGCATCCACAAAAGGAGATCAATAAATGACAGGATGCCTCCTTCCAAGCCACACTGCAACCTGAGCATTGCTAGGCTGGTCCTGCTCCTCCAGCGCATGGCAGACCGGAGCGTTCCAGCCAGTCCCAGGGGCGGGAGGTGATGTTATCCAAGGCGAAGGCGAAACGTGGCTATCTCCATGGGGCCCAGGTGAATGAGTGTGCTGTTAGAGGAGGCGGGGGCCAGTGGGTACATCAAGGTCAAAGAGGAGGGCTGCATGGATGCCAGCTCAAGGCCCTGGAAGAAGCCACCAAGATGCAGCTGGGGGAGAAGAGGCGGGTGGTGAGTAAAGGCAGCGGCAGCCTGCAGAGCAAGTGCACAGAGAGGCCTCCTGCCTCTGGGTACTCAGGCAGCGGAAGCCCCAGCACCGGAACTGCACTCCACTCCCCAGCACCACACCTACTGGCAGGACAGTCTCCGTCCCTGCAGCCCACACTGATCTCCCATTCAGCGCCTTAGGAGGTCAGAGAACCTCGGCTGCCACGCGTACCGTGCCCTGGGTAGTGGTGCAGTTGAAGCCCAGGTTCCTGGCCTCCAGGCCACAGTCAAAGCCCTTGCGGTGCAGGATCAGAGCTGTCTCCGTGGAAGGCAGTGAATCATCCTGCGGAGAAGCCACGAGGAAGACAACAATTTATTTATTTATTTAGATTTCTAAGCCGCTCTCCCCACGATTGCAGGCTTAGAGCGGCGTACAAGACCTGGTACCCCAAATGAATGAAGTGAGGTAAAGTGCCACCCCGCAGCTCTCTGCAGGCCACAGGCAGTGGCTCCAGCAGGAGAGGGCAGAGCCACAGAATGCCAGCGGAGCCCCCTCCCAGGCCCGTGGTGGGCGGGTGGCTCTTGTGTTTGAACTCACCTCCCCTTGCAGCATGCGCAGGTTGAGAAGGTGGAAGTCGCAGGGCAGGGTGGCCGAGAAGGGCTGGAAGGACCGCAGGGCCGGAGGAGGCGGCTTCTCCTGGGCGACAGGCATCACCAGCACCTCGGTGTTCAGGTACATGGAAGTCATGTGGCTGAGCAGAGACGGGAGGCTCAGGGGCTGTCCGTCCTGGGCCTGCAGCAGTGAGGAGGCAGAGGAGTGCGTGCAGGCTCCACAGGGAGAGCCCGGCCCAGGGCAGGGTCAGGTGGCCACGCGCAGGGAATCTAGGCCCACTGAGCTATTTCCTGGGCTAACACAGACACAGGGCCCAGCTACGTCACCACCAGCTAGTGCACAAGACGGGGCAGGCTTTACCTCTTGGCCATCGGCCTTCCAGCTGGAACAGACCCAGTCTCTAACCACAGAGGCCAGTTTGGAAAAGAAGCCGGAGCTCTGGGTGGGCGTGGAAAGGGGGTCAAGGAGAACAGCCGTGTTACAAGACAGAGAACAGCTTGGGGGCCAGATGGGGAAGCCTTTTTGCTCTGCACACACAGCCATGGTGTTTGGCTAGGGTTAATCTTCCTCGTGTCCACCCCTGCTCAGCCCCAGGCAATATTTTGTTCTATCTGCTTTATTTCCACCCCACTGTCCCCCCCCCCACAAAGTGCTCTCCTCCCCTTTGGCCTCACAACCACCCTGTGAGGTAGGTCAGGCCGAGTCTGTATGACTGGCTGTATGACAGTGTGTGTGTTGAAACAGTCCCATGCCAGAGTGGTGCAGTGGTCAGAGCTGGGCTAAGTAGAGGTGACTCCACACCATGGCAGAGCGGGAGTCCAAACCTGGGTCTCCCAGTTCTTAGCCCAGCTCTGACCACTGCACCACTCTGGCATGGGACTGTTTCAACGCACACACCCCCCCTTTGACAAGGGCATTGTCTCTCCCACGCTGACCAAGACCACTTTTGCACATTTAATGTATAAACTGTCACCTTGGGACTGGTTACACATCTGTCCTTGACCCTCTCTCGCCTGCTTGCTTTCTCCCAGCCACCTACTGGCAGACAACAGGGCCTTCCCTTCTTGGGCTGCTACAGCATCCTCTCTCTATCACACTTTATCCCTCTCCCTTCCTCCAACCAGCTCAGGTGGGGGTGCACCTTGCTCTCCCCATCTTCACCCTATACGCATGGCCCCTCATGCTGCTGCCCAGTGGCTGGATTAAGCCCATGCTTCTCACTTTCTTCTGCTGAGCTCAGGAGATTCAGTGAGACACGTTTCTGTTATCGGTGCGTTTAACCTGACAGCTCAGCAGCCATAATAAACTTTGGGGTGGGGTGTGGGGATTGCAAGATACAAAAAACAAGACATGTAGCCAAGCAGGGTGAGAAGATCACAACAGAAGCCAAGTCTCAGAGTAAATTCCAAAGTTCCCTCACCAGGGGCATGCGATGGAGGAGCTACCAGCATGAAAAAGGAACCCCAGCCTTTGGAACCAGGCCAGGTACTGCTATGGGTGCCGGGGGGGGGGGGGGGGGCATCAAGGCAAAGGGGAGCAAACGCTTCCTCCAAAGGGCTTGCAGCATGCTCCAGTCCCAATGAAGGGGTAATACCCAAGAGATGGCAAAGGGGAGCTTTGTTGCACTGTTCTTGGGGAGCAGAAGAGTTGGCCTGCAATGGGGGTACTGAAGGGTTCTACAATTCCTAGCCACAGGCCTTCCTGACATCCCTGTGTATCAGGGCCACTTCCCTCGGGCATGTGCTGCATGGCGCTTTCAAGAACCCTGGACAGGGAGGGAGGGAGGGAGGGAGGGAGGGGCTGTGTGACACTGCTTGGCCCCGCCACAGGGACATCTAAGCAGTGGCTCCATACCGTTTCAGTGGTGCTGCGCTGTTCAAGGAGGAGGCGGAAGCGGTGGCAGGTCCGCTTGTTATCCTTCAAGCCCTGTCCAAGGCCTCGATTGTCATCTTGCATGAGGCGTCGGTCCAGAATCACCTCCAGCTGGCCTACAAACCACGGAGAAACTGGGAGTATCAGATGAACAAAAGCAGGGGCCCTCCCCCCCCCCAACACACAGGACCCAACTGTAGGATCCTGCCAGTGCAGAGGGGCGGAGAAAGGCCTTCCACCCTAGAGACCACATTAACGTTACAGTAATTGTGTCTGCACTCCGTCCATGCCAAGGAGGCCTGGGTGCAAGTTAAGTCGCTGGCAAGGAGGAAAAGTAGAGGAGAGGAGTCATTGATTCCCCAAGCATACAACACTTCAGTGCTTAGTAATGCAAATGGCTCTTGCTGGAGTGGAACAAAAGGTTTACCAGCTAACACCTCAGTTACAGGAAAGCTGAAAGGCAAGACTGTATTTTTTCCTTTTGGGTCAGGAAGACTGGGAATGACTCCCAGTGGAACAGCATAAATTCCCTGGACACATGGAAGAAGCTCTCTTATCGCTTGACTGTTCTGGCTCAAGCCACGAAGGACTGAGGCTTTACAACTGGATTCTGTCTTGCCCACACGTGGAACAATGGGAAGACACCTAAGACTCTGAGAACTCAGGTAATGGAAGACTTTAAATGCTGCAGCTTTAAGAGTTACTAGCCTGTCCTAATTCAGCATCGGTTAAGCTTATTAGACGTCTCACCCTACTGCTTGCACTGAGTTGCACGGCTTTGAGTTTGTGAAAAAGTGTTAATGAATCCTTGTTCGTAGGGGAAGAGGCCTTTGCTTCCCCACAACAGCTCCCAGACTTTCCTTGCGTGCCCCTAGAGACTCAACCCAACTAACGGGAGCTTCCCTGGGGACCAGCCCCAAGCCCCATAACAAAGCCTCAAGCGGAGAGCGCCAGCCCCTATTTCGGGGGACTTCAGCCTCTCCTGCTCCACTCACCACTGCTGAGGCTGGAGACGCCCAGCGCCTGAGCTGTGTGCAGGGTCAGGCGGCTCTGTCTGTCCTGGATATAAGCCATGACAGGCATGGGATAGAAGTTGGCCTGCAGTGGCAGCTTCTTCAGGTATTGCCGGGGCTGGATCTGCCGGCAAAGAAGAATTTGTCCAAGGATACTAGCAAAGCCCAGGAAGGGGGTTCATGCTTCCTCCCAGCCCCAATATACCTGGAAGCCATTCAGGTCCGTGAAGAAAGCACCCTTGTTCTCAATGTCGGTGCTGAAACGCAGTGCCAGCTCCTTGTTGACGTGGTCACGGATGTCCACCAGGCAGGAGATCTCCAGGGACAGTCCGTCTACCCCTGGGGCCAAGGGAGGCAAGGGCGGTATGGAGGACAGGTCTCCCCACCCACCAACCCACTCAACGCCCCCCCCACACACACACACACGCCACACTGCTCCCCAGCCCCCACCTGGCAGGTTGTAGAGCCGCACCACCTCCTGGATGTGCTGGTAGTAGATGGCCACCTCCGAGAAGAAGGGCCCCTCCGTCACCCGAACCACAGGGGGGTCCTTGGGGGTGTAGGGCTGCAAGGGAGAGGGACCAGGGCAGGTGGGTGTAGCAACAACCATGCCCCTCCGGTTCTCAGCCTGCTTTCCCACAGGCTCACGGGGGGGGGCACACAACAGTCTTTAGAAATGGCTGCACACAGACTCAATAAACATGCTCTTTACAAACAAGCAAATGCAACATTTTAAGAACTATTTTGAGATCCCATTAGGAAAAACAACTTTGGCTCACAATCAAATTCTACAAGGAAACTTTCTGCACTCAAAAGCCCCATTAGAACCATCAAAATCTTACAGATGCTCCTGCGAGGGAGAAACTAAAATCCTATCTATGTGCAGAAGGGCTTGCATCCTATTAGAGCACATTAAATGCCTCGTCAAAAGACATTCTTTCCCAAAGCCCTGACCTGGATGGCCCAGGCTCGCCCAGTCCCATCAGATCTCAGAAGCTCAGCAGGGTTAGCCTTGGCTAATATTTGGAAGGGTGACCTCCAAGGAATACCAGGGGCATGGCACAGAAGCAGGCAATGGCAAACCACCTCTGAAACATCTCTTGCCTTAAAAATAAGTGTAGCTCGCCACCTAGTAGTGCATAATACTAAAGAGCTACAACTTCTGAGTGCCAGAAAATCTTAGGATCTCCTGGCTATTCTACACACAATGCCAAACAACAACAACAACAACTGTTGTTGTTGTTATTATTATTTCCCAAGCAGGGCCTTTTTCTGAACAGGATTTACAAAGCTGGAGCAGCCCTGTGGAGTCAAAGCAACATCAAGAGGTCTGGTAGGACACTGTGGTGAACCCAGAATGTCTCCGCAAAAAAGACGAAGGCATTGGGATTTGGACTCTGAAGGTATCTTGGCTGGCACCACGAGAGTGGGACTCTGGCTTCCCCAAAAGCAACCGCTGGATCACGCAGAATCCAAGTCTGCAGCCCAAGGGAAAGGAGGCAGGTGGATCGCTGCTGCGGGAACCTGGGAAATGCCAGGCTTGGCCCAAGGTAAGGCTCCTCTTCCTCCCCTTCCCACTGCTGGAGCCCTCCACGAGCCCCAGCCCTGCCCTGCCCAGACCTTGGCTTCTCCGTCCGGCAAGAAGAGGTAGGCCCCGCTTTTGTCCTTGGTGCTCCGGGTCCCGTAGATGAGGAACTGGCTCTGCAGCCTCTGCTCCCGCTCCTCTCCAGCGTTATGGACGCTCTGCCAGGAAGCAGGAGAAGCACCGGTCAGCAGGAGCCCTCCCCCCCCACCAGCCCCCCCTAGCTGGGAGTCCAGTCCAGCCCCGCTTTGGGCGCACGTACTTTGAGCAAACCGCTGGGCCCCGAGAAGCATGCCCGCATCTGCTGGTTCTCAAGACAGAAGTCATCCATGGCAGTGGGGACGATGCGCACTGGGAAGGCCTCGTGCTTGCGCACTGGGAGGTCACGGCCATGCAGGAAGAGACGCACAGAGGACCTGAGAGTGTTGTGGCTGTCAAAAGACTTGCTCACTTGCAGGACGGTAAGACCCAGCGGCTGCAGTCGGATCATGATGGACACCTGTCAGATCAGACACAGACATGAGCAGCCGTATGCAGGGCACCAGCGGGGCCCCCACGACAGCCTCAAGTCACTTGAGGAGCATCGGTCACCGTGTTCATCTGGAGAACAGAAATTTGCTGAAGAGGCTGGCTGTGCTGGTGGGCATGTATCTGTGCACGGCACACAGCCAGAGGGGGATGGGGGGCAGCCTTGGGGAGGAACGCCAGCCGCCCCCTGCCATCCTGCCCGGTCTCCCCTCTGCCCACACACAAGCATGCGGACGACACCCCTTGACGAGCTACCTGGTAGACCTCGGGGGCCATGTCTGTGGCTGAAGCCCACCAGGCGCTGAGCTGCACGGCCAAAGGCTGCCCCTCTTCATTGGCGACACGGACACGGGGCGTGTTCACCAGGAGAGACACGATGCTCAGGCGCTCCTGCTCCAGGGGGTTAAACACAGTCACAAACCTGCAAGTGGGTCGTGCGGTTAGAAGAGTGGGTGGCTTGAAGGCCAGGGGGCCCTGTCAACCTCCGCCCCACACACCCCGGGGGGGCTGAAAGCCTCCTGCTCTTTACGCAACCCTCCAGTCCCCACCGCCAACCTGGGCCCAAACTAGTGGTCCCTTTGTGGAGGACACAGGAGACCAAGGCAGGAGGAGAAGCATCTTGGCGGGGGAAGGGGGGGAGGTCTAGGTCCCCTCCCCCACCCACTGCAGGCAGCCACCCCGTGCCCCCCTCCCCTCCGCAACAGGCGCTTCCCACCTGGGTGCCGCATCCAGCTTGATGACCGTCTTCTCCGGCAGAGAGTCCTGGTTGAGGCGCATCTCGTCCTGGGGAGGAGAAGGAGACTCAGCAACCCAGTGAGGCCCCAGTCCAGCCAGGATCGAGCCCGGCCAGCTCCCAGTGGGCCCAGGGAAGGGATTGTGCCGCGGGACTCACCGGGCCAAGAAAGGGTGCTGCGAGGTCATAGTGGTAGTCCTCCTTGTCCCCCAGGACCAGGTAATGCGCAGCATCGATGATCACCCGCTTGAGGTTCACGAGGGAGTGGAGCAACCTGCGGGGGGGGGGGGCGGGGGGGAGAGAAGGGGGGAAGTGAACCAGGCCCAGGCCTGGGGGCCGAATCCTTTCCCCGCCCCCCAGCCCAGCCTGGCACACACCTGACACCATAGTCCACGACCACAGCTTCCTTTGCGGTGCCGGTGATGGCATCGTGGTGCTGGAAGAGACCCAGGTTGCGTCGGGCATCGGTCAGCATGGCATAGTCGGAGAGTGGGTATTTGCTGTCCATGCCGGCATGGCGGGCGTGGCTCACCGCCAGGCTGTACAAGATCTCTGCACTCCTGCCTCAAAGGAAAGGACAGCACTGGCTCCCGCGAGACCCCCAAAAGGCCTGCTCCACCCACCCACCCCACAGCCCCGGCCCCCCTGCTCTCACCTGAGGTGGGCCTCCAGCACGCGCCCCATGCTCTTGTAAAAGGGCCGGGACGTGTAGTACCCGGTCCAGTAGTGATCCTCTCGGTCCGCATAGGAGAAGAAATCGCCACTCAGCACGGGGAAGCCGGGGGGGCGCATGCCAGGGACGATGCCCACCCGCTTGTAAAGGGCGTCGAAGTAGTCCGAGAGAGTCCCAAACTGAGCCTGCAATAGAGCAACGAGCCAAGTCTCTGCCAGCTCCCCAGAAGAGAGCCAGTGCCCAGGACAAGGCGGAGGGCAAGAGAAGGCGGGAGGAGGAGCCGTTGCCCATGGCAGGACGCCCCCACCTTCTTCGAGCCCCCCACCCCCCGCTGCCCGCAGTGGGGGTGGCCCAAGGCAAGGCTGGCTGGGCTGTCAGCCAGGGGCCCACGGCCACCCCCCCCCCCCTTCCCCAGGGACTCTGCTCCAGGGCCCACCAACCAGCGGCACCTGCACGTGGAGGTCAGGGTGGGTGTTGAGGTAGTCAAAGAGGCGCTGGTAGTTCAGGAACTGGGCATCCCACTCCTGGGGCTTGTCGTAGCGGAAGTCATCCCCAAGGGGCACCAGCAGCACTTTGCTACGGTAGAGTTTGGACTTCTTCCGGTACTGGTCCAGCAGCAGCAGCGCCCTGGGAGGAGAGGGGCCCCACGGCGGGGCCAGGGAGAGTCAGCCAGCAGGACGAGGGCGGAAGGCCACGGCCAGAGCCACGTAGCAGACAGAGCGTCAGACGAAGGACTGGGAGACCCGGGATCACAGGGCCCCAATCCCTCAGGGGAGCTCCACTCGCAGCCCTGCCCCCCTCCCCTGGCGGGCTTTGTAAGGATAAAGAGAAGGACAACATGCTAGGGCACGCACGGGAGAAAAGTGCTGGACTTCACTCTCCAATGACACTCCACAGCGCTCCGTGCAATGCCAGGAGGGGCCATGAGAAACACAGTGCAGGGTGCCCGGGTGAGGGGGCACAGCAGAGGGCAGCCTGGGAGGAAAGCGAGACCTGGGGCCTGGCAGCACCACAGCCGAGGCACAGGCGCCACGCCCAGGAGGAGCAGGAGAGTGTGCCACATCCACCGGCAGGACCACTGTGCCCGGGCACTCACCTCTCAGCCACATTGGCGCTGGTGATGGCCTTGGGCGGCACTTTCCAGGGGCAGTTGATGCGGCCCCCTGGCAGGCGCTTGAAATCAAACTGGCAGCAGATCTTGGGGTCCGGGCCGCACGTGTGGGGCACGTCGTAACTGTAGAAGGGCATCATGTGGCAGAGGATGTCCGTGCTGGAGTCCATGTCTGGAGAAGGCAAAGCCGGAGTCACCCTGTGCTCAGGAAGGGCCCGGGGGAATCTGAGGGGCCACAAAGGCCCCTCTGCCCACAGGCCTCCACCACCCGCCTCTCGGGCCTCTAGCCAGGCAGGCAGAGCCGGAGCAGCAGAGGGAACACTTGTGGGACAGAACACTCCCGGCCGCTCCGGCCAGGGAGCCCGAGCACACACAGCAGGGTCCCCATGCAACCGGCCCTCCTCAGGGGGAGATCCCTTTCCGGCCCACAGGTCCACCCCAGCACAGGGAGTTCTTGTTCCGGCCGCAAAACCCACAAGGAGGGTTATGACCGTCCATCCTCTCTCCCTTCTGCCCTCACCCCAGCTTTGCCTCCACATGAACTCCAGGTTTTGGGTAGCTGCAAAGTGTTTCTTGATGGCATAGTGGACACGCTGGATGAGCATGCTGGTCAGGTTGGCACGGCGCAGCAGATACGGCATTGTGGAGCTATGCCCAAAAGGATCCACGGCCCATCCGGAGCGCGGCATCACCCCTGCGCAGCAAAGGGAGGAGGGGTTAGCAGCCCCGCGGAGGACAGCTGCAGAGCTCCTGGGCATTGCGCCAGCCTTAAAAGTTGATGCCTGACCTTCCCAGCTCCAAGTATCTTTTACCTCTGTGGTCTCCCTTACACAGCTGATGAAACCAGGCGGCCTTTGAGGTCCCCAATGAACTTCTCCTGCAACCTGATGAGAGCAGAGGCAAAACAGAATGCCTGCCAATTTCCCAGCAGGACTCCTCTGCCTAAGGACTCAGTCTTATCTATCAGGCAATCTATGCAACACTTTCTGAAGACCAGGCTGGAAATGCCAGACGTTCTTAGTACAGGTCTCAAAGGCTTCTTTGAAACTGACATTCTGCAACAGGCCCACATTATTATTTCACTCCCCTCCCAAGAAATAAACTTCCGTTCTGCATTAATGCACAACATGCCAGACGCAGCTCTCTTGGCTCTTCAGCTCGCAGCCCGTGGCCCTGAGCGAGCCGAGCCAGTGGGGCCAGCAGCAGCCTGGGATGGTGACCGTCATACTGTAGAGGCTGCCGTGTTCATTTTGGAGCCACTTTGAGTCTCCTGATGTGAGAACAGTACGCATGCCTACATGAAATACATAACTCCAGCCATGCACCAATTGTCAAGCATAATTAACGCAATAATCACATTGGTGTCATCACAAAAAAACTAGTTGGGCGTTTTGAGTTACAAAGCTATCGGTCTTGCAGCTACCAGTGTGACCAGACGTACAGTCCTCCAGCTGTTCAAACCTGCCTTAGTCTCAGAGCCGTGACAGGTGTGGGTGCTGAGGACACCCAGCAGGAAGAAGGCAGTGAGCCATCAGCCCCAGATACCAGTCAGGCTGCCCCAAGCACCACAGAAGGCAACAGGAAGCACAGACCTCTTTTGGCCGGAGCATCAAGCATGGCACTAATCCACCCACCTTGGGCTCGCCTGGCCCTCTGCTGCAGCCTCAGTAGAAACCGGGGGGGGGGGGGGGGATTTCAAGCCTCCGTGACCTTCAATACGGGGGGGTGCACAAACAACAAAAATACTGCGTGTATGTATAAAAAAATCAATGTCTAGTTACAACAACAAATCAGAGATATATATGTGTCAAGCAGTCACATAAAGCAACATGAAAGTATGTCATATAAATACATATCCACATAGTAAGTAAGTAAAGTTTTATTTACGGACAAAGCCAGCAATTAACATTTAAAACACAACAAAATTGATAGGTAGAAAGAACCCCTGTAAATGAAGGTAAAAGAAGCTTAAAACAGTAATAAAATGCATTTTAAAATTCTTAAGATACAGACAGTTACCAGTAAGGTGATTGACATTTAACTTGCTGCATTATTATAGATTTTCTAATTCTTAAAGCTAGCCATCCACATCTGGCCACTAGATACGTTATCTCTGAGTGCCTATCTGTACATATCCACATACAAAAAAGCTTTTGTGTCCACCCATAAAACTTCTATACTGGAACACTGATCTTCAGAGTTACAAATGGGTTTGCTGACAGAATCACGTTTGGATGCTCAAAGGTTTTTTGAAGAACCCTTTGACTCTACGGCAAGAGATCAATCAAGACAACTGACACTTCTTGATATAGACTCTCATGAAACAGACGTTTACTGGAAGACCCTGGATCCTTGGTAGCTTGCTTACAACTTACGTTACAAACCATCCAGCAGAGACATAGATTTTGATACAATACTTTGTGGAAAAATTTTCTTCATTGGTATTTTGATATTGTATGGTAGAATTGTGCTTACAAGATTGGTGTGGATTTTTTGTACATATTGTATGTGGATATGTATTTATACGACATATTTTCATGTTGCTTTATGTGACTATTTGATACATATATATATATATTTCTCTAATTTGATTCATTGTTGTAATTAACTTTTTGTGTGTGTGTATATATATATGTGTGTGTGTGTGTGTGTGTGTGTGTGTATATATATATCTATATATATACACACACACACAGACACACACATATATATATATATACACACACACATACATACACACACACACACACACACACAAATGGTGTGTATTTTCGTTGTTTGTGTATCTTCCACCGTGGTCCCATTGTATTTTCCCACAGTGGGGGAACCTCAACAAGAGGAAAGACGTCACACAGGACACAGAAGAAGAGATTGGATTTATACCCCACCCTTCACTCGGAGTCTCAGAGCAGCTTACAAACTCCTTCCCCTTCCCCTCCCCACAACAGACACCCTGGGAGGTCAGTGGGGCTGAGAGAGCTCTTTTGAGGACTGCCCTTGAGAGAACAGCTCTGAGAGAACTTGTGACTGACCCAAGATCATCCAACTGGCTGCATGTGGAGAAGGAGTGGGGAATCAGACCAGGTTCTCCCAGATTAGAGTCTGCACTCCTAACCACTGCGCCAAACTGGCTCTCAAGCAGAGGCAGCTCTCCCTCAGCCACCAGCTCCATGCCACCAACCGAGTGCCAGAGCTTGGATCCCACCATTTCAGCTGCTGAACATAACTCACAACCGCTCCCATCTTGATTCTTTCCAGGTAACCTTCCAAGAGGTGAAGCAGCCAGGATGTGCCCTTTGGCCTTAACGACGCATGAGCCAAGCCCACAGAGGCAGCGCCAGCAGCTGCAGTGACAGCGGGCACGGACCCCCTCTGCCAGGAGGCAGCCAGTTCTCCGGTCCCAGAGGCGCTGCTGTGCCTTCATGGGCTGCTTAGCGGGAAGTTCTGGGCCAGCTGAGCCAGTGCCTGACAGGTGGATGCCGTGCAGTGTAGAGTCAGCTCCACCCTCGTCACCCTGCCATCAGCCACAAACAGCCATGAAGTCTGTCTAGCCTACTGCACAACTCTCCTAATGGGGTTTGGCAGAAGGCTGGCTCCCCATCCCTGGGGACTGCTGGCATAATCTGCCACCACGGGTCAGGCTGCAGGGCGCAGAGTGCCAGGCCTGCTGGAATCCGCAGCAGCTGGGGGCACGGGCTCCGAGCTAGTGGGGAAGGGCCAGGCACAGCCAGCGGGGTCATGGCTCCTCTCCCTCCCAGATTAGCTGACCCAACACTCTCTCCGAGGGGCCTGCGGGGAGGGGGGGGACTTCCACTGGGCTGGTCCATCAGGGGATCTGAGCCCGTGCTGCTCCTCCGGGTAACTCTGGATGTCTGTCCTGGTCGCTGCCCCCCCTCCCCCCCAGACTCCCTGCAGAGAGGCATGCTCCGGGAACACCAGGACGCTTCCGCTCCTCTTTTCCTTTGGTGAAGAGGACTGCTGGCCCAGCACCCCCAAAGGGGGCTTTGCGTAACTGCCCATTTTCTGAGAGAAGGGCTCCCCCCGCACACACCTCTCCTGAATCTCCCCCCTCAGTGTTTCGTGGGGGAGGACCCGACAACACCCTGCCAAGGTGCCCTTCCACCTCTCGCAGCATCTCTGCTGCTGCAAAGAAAAAAGTTCCTTCCCTCTGACGGAGTGTTGTTCCCCCAGGAAACCCTGCACATTGTGGGGGGGGGTTTGATGATGCCAGTTCTTTGGGAGTGCTCCCCACCCCAGGTGCCTGCCTGGCCCGCCCTGCCTGCCCTCTGCTTTCTTCTCCCAAAGGAGCGCCAGTGTGCAGGCTGGGAGGGGGCGGCGGAAGAGGTTTCCTGCGTGTTCCAGGTTCTGCTTTGCATGTGAAATGCGGCGCAGTGATGTCATGCATGGCTAAGGGAGGGGCGTCATCTGCCCAAGTGGGGGACCTTAGGGGGCTGCTTCGCTCTCCTACCACTGAGCAATATCTGTTTTCCCTTCTGCTTCACTGCTGGGGGAACAGAGGACACTCACAGTGGCTACACCCTTGGGATGGCTGCCTCGGTGTGGACTCCCGCACGGCCTGTCCTCCCTTGCAACCTGCCTTCTGGAGACAGACATGATGCTGCTGCCAGAGGACCCAATGAGGAGGACCCAAAGGGGCTTGCAAGAGTCTCCTTTTTGTCCTGACAACAACCCTTTGAGGTAGGCAAGGCTGGGAGGGTGTGTGACCAGCCCAAGGTCCCCCAGCAAGCTTCCCGGATTTGAACTTGGGAGTCTCCCCAGTCCTAGCCTGACACTCTAGCCACCATACCACACCACAGAGATCTCTGCTACAGTCTTCGGCTGCCCCCAGCAAAGCGATCCCCCAACCAGCTTTGCTACTCCTGTCCTTTCAGGCCCTGCAAGCGGCCATGTTGCACTCCGCCAGGGTCTCCCTCGCTGCCCTCTACTTGCCAGGCCTCAGAACTGCTGCCCCCCAGCAATGCCACTCAGAGCTACAAAAGACTGGTGGCCCCCACCAAACGCCTCCACGCCCGCCAGGTCCCGGCCACGGCACTCACCAATGTTCTTCTCCAGCCACTGGTGCCCCTCAATGAGCTGGTCAATCATGGCAAAGTAGTGGGAATTGGCTTCATCGGGCATCACCCAGCCGCCAGTTGCCATCTCAAGCTGCCCGTTGCCCACCAGCCTGTGAGCAGGGTTAGAGGCACAGTTAGGCCAAAGCTCAGAACAGTGGCTCTTGCTTCAGATGGGTGTACAGCACAAAGTTAAAACCTGCCCCGAACAGAGCACGCAGTCCTGTAACACACACCTCCCCTCCTCACACAACACTCAGAAACAGAGAGGTTCAGAGTCAAATTCGCTCAGATGTGAAAAGGCTGCAAGACATCACCATTTCTTCACTCCTGCACTGCCAAGCCAACGACAGCAGATATTTACGCAGCCAAGGGAGACCCATGCAAAGAAGCAGGCCAGGGAGCTTCTGACTAATCCTGCAGCCAGCTGAGAGATCACACGGAACCTTCCTGCTGTGGCAGAACAGGCCTCAGAGGCAAAAAGACCCATTCCCGGAGGCACAGGGGCCGCCACAGGCCTCTACTATGGCAGTCCAGGAACCGCTGTTCTCTTAGCACGCACGCACGCACACGCACCCCCCCCCCTTTCTTTCACAAGAGCAAATCTGATTCCTCCAGGAGAACATGGGGCAGAGTCGCTTTGCATGGTACCCTCTGCGAGGAAGACAGACTCTGGTGTACCGAAACAGCCTGGGAAGTCTGCTAGAACTGAGCCAATGAAAAAGGCAAAGAGGCCTTTCAGAGTCCAGCGTCACAGACAAGAGCATTCACATGACGGTCACTGCGAATCCCTCTTTCGTTACTCAGAAATATATGGATGGACACACAGGCACCCCATCGGATGCTCTGTCCAAGAACACTACCCAAAAGATCAGCCCAACCAGGAAAGCGACTGACATCCCTCCATCCCTTCACCTGCGGACAGCAGCCTGTTTCTGGGCACTGATGTTGTCCCACCACTTGGAAAAGAAGGAAATTTCGGACCAGATGAAGCGCCGCCGGGGGTCCTCTTGCAGCTTCACCACCATGCTGTTCAGGATGTGCTGCGTCTGGTCAAAGTAGTACTTGTCAAAGGTCTTGATCCAACCTGGGGGGGGGGGGACACAACAATGGAGTGTTAACAGCAGATGCCCCCCACACACACACACACACTCAGATCTGCTGCAGCTCAGGTCTCAGGGAACCTGTGAGTTGCCCTCCAGCTAGGCTCACAGACAGATCAGCAGCACTTCTAGCTGTGGCCAAGTTGCAATTTCCTTTGGGACAGTGAAAACACTGCTTTCTAGGGAATCAAATCTGTGACCTGCTCAGCACAGCTCTCCGCCCGTTGTACTGGGTCGTGGCCCAAAGAGGTCTATCGGAGGAAATCCTTGCCAGCGCTTGTGACCGAGCTTTCTGGGCCTCTCTAACCAACTCGGTCACCCTGGGACTTTTCCCATTCAGAAGGTTTCAGAAAACAGACACCGACATGGCAGAAAGGACACACTTCCTGAAAAAGCACAAGCCTTAGATGTACTCCCACTCATCTTTGGTTCCAGTTCCGATACCTTCTGCTGGGCGGCGGAGAAAGGCCAGGCCGACAGGGCCACTGGTGCTGGGTTCAGGAGATGGTTTCCATTCTCGCTGCTTGGACAGTGCCAGTGTTGCCGCCCAGGCCACGCGGGGAAGACCCGGTCTCTGGGTTTCCTCCCCCAGGCAGGCTCAGTCGGCTCCTTTTTTTGGGGGGGGGGGGGGAGAATATGACTGCAGGGCGGCAGCTGGCTTACCTGGGTCGTTGTGGGAATGCGGCACCACAAAGACTTGCAGCGGCTCTGTGTCCCATTCGTTGGGCTCGTACGTGATATCGAAGCCTTGCTTCCACACCCCACCATCCTGGTTGTCGTACGGGAGCAATGCAGAGACAGCCAGCATCTGGGAGAAGGAGACAATGACAGACTTACCAGGACCCTGCCCTGCTGCCCCCTGCCCAAGGTGCTGGCTTCTTCCGTGCCTCAGCAAGCACCAGGCCCCCCTCCTCTCAGAAGCCCCCCCCCACCCGTGGGTCTCTTGATAGAGGGGACGCCGTGCTCTCCCACCCACACAGTGGCTCTGGCCTCCCCCCTCCCCCCCCTCACCTGCAGGCCTGTCTTGGGGGCCTTGCTGCCCAGGGCAAACTGGCAGTCCTGGGATGAGATGGAGTAGAAGCTGGGGCGGCTCTCCGGGGGCAGCATCCAGGAGCCGTTGGGCATGTGGAAAGGCAGAACGATGGGCTGCCCCTCAGCATTGGCCGTCAGCTCCAGCACCGAGTCCTTGATGTGGACAATGATGTCGTGGTTCTCTTCCAGGAGCTGCTCCAGCTGCTCAATCCGGTTCTGAAGCACGGAAATCTGGCTCTGGGGCAGAGGGAGGGAGCGAAGGAGAAGGCTGGTAAGCCCACAGCAGTCCCTGTGCACCTCTTGGCAGGTGTGCCCAGGTGAGGCCGAGCCATGAAGGGAAGGCCCCCAGATTGTTGCAGGGAGCACAGCGGATCTCATGTCCCCCCAGGCTCCTGACTGAGAACAGATGAGAAGAGGGATGGGCAGGCCTGGCCACGGCCACATAACTCCGAGGACCCCAAGTGTGGACCCCAGCCCCAGCCTGAGACCCACTCATGGAAGTCCTCCGGTTCTCTGCCCCATAGGCGAAGGAACCCGGTGAGGGCCACTCACTCACTCACCCGAGGGAAATTACCCCCGCCGTTCTGGTGCCGCGTGGGGTCATGCTGGACACGGTCCAGCATCAGGTAGAGGGAGAAGACAGCCACGCAGAAGATGGCGGCGCCACAGACGGTGACCTGCTTCTTCAGCTTCATCCTGGGGGCACCCCAGGCGGCATCTGCAGCGTGGCCCAGAACACAAGAAGAAGAAGAAGAAGAAGAAGAAGAGATTGGATTTATACCCCGCCCTCCACTCCCCAAGGGAGTCTCAGAGCGGCTTACAAACTCCTTTTCCCTTCCCCTCCCCACAACAGACACCCTGTGAGGTGGGTGGGGCTGAGAGAGCTCTTTCCCAAGCTGTCCTTGAGGGAACAGCTGGTCCAGAGCTATGGCTTGCCCAAGGTCATCCAGCCAGGTGCAAGTGGAGGAGTGGGGAATCAAACCGGGTTCTCCCAGATTAGAGTCCGCGCACTTAACCACTACACCAGACTGGCTCTCAAGAGGTGTGTCAGGCCTGTACGTGGCCTCTCAGCGCTTTGCAGGGTGGTGCCCCTGGGGACAGATGTGGCCGGGCCCAGCCCCAGCCCCACAATCCCGCACACGGCAGGGTCCCTGCCAGCCAGCCTGAGGACGAGCCGGTCACAGCACCTAGCCAGAGTCCACCCTGCCCCAATAGGGCCTGCAAGGGCCTGGCCCGGACTCTGAAGCCCTGGCCGAGGGAGCACAGCTGTTGTGCTGCAGGGAGAACACCCCCCCCCCCCCCGGATTCAAGGCCTGGCGCCCAAAGAGGCCAGCCTCCCGGTGGGACCTGGGGGAACCCCCCGGAAATGAGAAGCTAGCTCCAGACAGCAGAGATCGGTTTCCCTGGGGGTGGATGGGCTCTGACCGCCGCCGTGATCCCCCCCCCCCCCCCGACCTCCGGGCCGGCCCCTCTGCCCCCGTCTGCCGCCACGGGACCGGGCGACCCTCCCGAAGCAGCAGGTGCGGGAGCCGAGGAGAGCAGCTGCGCCGGGCCCGTCTCCTCCAAGGAAGCCCCCCCCCCCGCCCCGACGGGCGCGCACACCAGGCCCCGCCAGTCCGCCCCCCCCCCCCGCGGCGCACCGGACGCGCCCCCGCCGGGGGCGGGGATCTCACTCTCGGGCCGGGGAGCCGAACGTCGCCGCCGCCGCCGCCACGCGCCCCCCTCTCTTTCCCTGCCTCCAGCGCCCGGGCACCCCAGCTCTCCAGTCCCGCCCGCAGCCACCTGCACCGGCCGAGCGCAGCGCCTCGTTTCTCCACCTGCCCGGCGGGCCCGCGAAGCCCAGCCGCCCTCACCTCGACCGCCACCGCCGCGCCGCCGCTGCCGCTGCTACTGCGCAGGGGAGGAGCCGCCGCCGCCCCCCGCCCGGCCTCTGAACGTGCACAGAGGGGGGCGCCCGCGGGCCACGCAGCTCGGCCGGGGCGCGGAGAGGCGGGGACGGAGGAGGAGGAGGCGGATCGCGGGCCGGCGGCGGGGTCAGTCTGGGGAGCAGGGCGGGCGGAGCGCGCGGCGGGTGGGGGGTCCCTGCCCTGCCCTGCCCTGCCGCCCCGCCACCCCCTTCGCGTTGCCCGTCGGTTTTGCCCGCGTGGCTCCTTCGGTGCCCTCCGCCGCCCCCCCCTTTCGGGACTTGCCGGAAAGGCGGCAGGCTGGGGCTGGTCGGCCGACTCCGTCCAGGGAGCCGGGGGGGGGGGGGGGGTGCAGGAGGCCCCCGCTTCGGAGACCCGTAACCCAGAGGGGAGCCAGAAGCAGCCGGACTTCACCTGGCCGGGCCCCTCCGGCCTTCAGTCTCCCCCACTCCCCACGACAGCTGGCTGCCTGCGCCTGGCACGGTCGGTCGGTCGGGAGGAGCCCGCAGCACCTAGTAACCCTGCACCCATTCCGAGGGTCTCCGGGAGAAGCCCTTTCACCATTCCTTAATGTATTTTCATTGCTCGAGCAGAACTCCTCGGGAAACACATTTGGGGGGTAAGATTGTTCAATACTGTAATACTTCGATGTGAATAAAATGTTTATTCGATGTGAATAAAATATATATATAATATATAAAAATTCTTTTACTATGAGGCAAATTGCTTCACTGCAATTAGGAAGCAGTGAATTATCTTATTAATGGAGGTTATATATTACAGGCTATGGAAAGAAAATAACAGTGCCTCAGCAAAAAAAAAAAGATGGGCCCCCTGCGGGGCCCCTAAGCTTCAGCCCAGCCCCCCCCCCCCCCCACCTTGAGTCTTGGGGAGAAGGGAGGCCTACCCAGAAGCTCCATGAACGAAGGCCTCCTCCCTCTAGAGCCACTGCATCATGTGAGATGTCTGGTGAGGCCACATCCCCTGCAACCACCCAAGCAGGCTCGAAAGCCTGTGCTAGAATAAAAACCTGTTGGGGACGAAGGCACCACAAGATTCCTGTTTCCTTTTGCTGCCACAGACCAAAACACTGCAATACAATAATCAGCAATAACTATTATTTTATTTTAGTTGCATTATTTATGGCCCACCTTTTGCACTGAGATTCAAGGTGGACCAACACCAGATTACAGGATTAAAAAACAAATCTGAACAACAGGCTGTAACTCAACAACAGGTAGCAGCAACAAGCAACTAGCCAATGCTGGATCAGGCCAGCGGCCCATCCAGTCCAACACTCTGTGTCACACAGTGGCCAAAAACACCAGGGGCCCTCAGGAGGCCCACCAGTGGGGACAGGGCACTAGAAGCCCTCCCACTGTTGCCCCCCCCCAAGCACCAAGAATACAGAGCATCCCTTGCCCCAGACCAAGAGATCCTATCTATCCCTTGTGGCTAAGAGCCACTGATGGATCTCTGCTCCAGATGTTTATCCAGTTCCCTCTTGAAGCCGTCCATGCTTGGAGCCGCCACCACCTCCTGTGGCAGTGAATTCCACATGTTAATATCACTCTGGGGTCTGGGTGAAGAAGGACTTCCTTTTACCTGTTCTAACCCGACTGCTCAGCCATTCCACGGAGTGCCCCCATGAGTTTTTATATACTTCATAAAGGCCAACAAGCACCCCTGGCAATAGAGAAGGAAATCGGGGGGGGGGGGGGGACATACCTCCCCCCCACCTCAGACACACACACACACACACACACCACCTCAACAACCCAATGCAGCACATGAGCAAAGAGAACTGTGTTCATTCCAGCAAGTCAATCTGACTAGGCTGGGTGCCTGGTGGGCCCCCTAGTGACCCCCACCTCTCCCAGTTCTCCAGCCAAAGCCCCCAGATGGCCAGCCAGGCAGCCCGAGGAGGAGGAGGGTGCTGGTGCGCTGCCAGGACAGGGCTGGCTTGAGAGGCAACTGGCATCCCTTCCATGGCCCGAGACCCTGCTGGCTGGAGCCAGGGCAGCAAAGATTGGCAGGGGCACAAAAGGACCTTGAAGCACCCTGGGTTGCAAGTGGGGATGCGGCAAGCCAGCAGATGCTCCGGAGGACGCAAAACAGCCCATCGAACCTTTTCTGAGGACCAGGCCACACACAATACAGAAGAGCCTGCCAGCGCCCGAGGCCACCAGAAGTCTTCCTCAGGCTGGCTGTTTTAAAAGGAAAATGCATGCCGGCTGCTCAGAGACATTTTCCTCCCTTGCGGGAGCCTGGGCACACAACTGCAGACTGGAAGGTCTGTAGCTTGGCAGTTTGAGACCTGAGTGCCGCATGACGGAGTAAGCTTCCGTCTCTGGCCCCAGCTCCTGCCAACCTAGTAGTCTGAAAGCAAGAAAGTGCAAGTAGGTAAATAGGTACCACTTTGGTGGGAAGAGAACAGCATTCCTCGGCATTTAGTCATGCCGGCCACATGACCATGTAAACGTCTTTGGACAGCGCTGGTTCTTTGGCTTGGAAACGGAGATGAGCATCGCCTCCTAGAGTCGGATTCGACTAGCTTTCAAGCAAGAGAAACCTTGACCTTTATCCTCATGGGAGCCTGGGCACACAAGTGAATAGAGCCTGTGCCTGGGGAGGAATGCTGAAACCTCTCTGAGTGGGCCCGATTCGGACTGCACTGTCTGCACAAGGGGGAAAGGTTTGCCTTTGAGTCACCAGCAAGTGGGGGCCAATCGCAACTGGATACCCCAGGTACTTGCAGGGGAGAAATTAACTGGAGGGTTGGCCTCCTCGTGCCTGGCTGGTGCTACTGCAGACCAGCGTGGCCCCCCTCCGAAACTGCCTGTGGGGTCGGGCAACTCCCCACGCGTCCCTCCCAATCTTGGGAGATAACACCTACATATAGATGGGGGGGTTAGTTGCCAGGAAGGGCTACTTAAGAGTGAAGATGCATAAGTAACTCTGCAATAAATATAGCTAAGACTGGATTAAGGGAATTGGTAAAACCTGTGAATATCAGCAGATTAGCATACAGCAAAATAAAAGAGTTTACAAACAGATGTGAGAACTGAATGACATTCACATGTGTAGTGAGATAAGAAAGTAATATCTCTGTTAAGTCCGGGGGGTACCATTGTCCTTAGTTGTTGTAATAACTTGTAACTCAGCAATCTCCTGTTCTAGTCTGTTTCTGAAATTCTTTTGCAATAAAACAGCCCCCACCGAATATCCTGGAAGGTTGAAGTTTTCTGCTACAGATTTCTCAGTTTTGTGATTCTTGATGTCAGATTTGTGCCCCTTGATCCATTGGCATAGGGTTTGACCTGTTAGCCTTATGTAGGGAACAGAAGGGCATCGTTGGCATTTAGTGGCATATACCGTGTTAGAAGAGGAGCGCCAGGCCTGAACAATATCAGCTACACCATCTCAGGCTCATTCATTTGCTCACCTTCTGAACAGGTAAATGGCCCTCTAAAACAGGTGTGAACCAGGTGGCGGAGGAGAGATTTCTCTCTTACACTTGGCATCCTTAGAGTGAACTGGGACCCTAATAAGAAAGAGGCCTCAGCCACACAGTTATGAGTCTGGCATGCATGTGTCTTTCAAAGTCTTTTAAACTTGTGAGGGATATTATAGTTGTAGTTCCCATGCTGGCAGGGGGCTCCAATGCTCCCTCTAAGCTGTGCAGTCTTGTGAGCAGAAATTCTACTTTGTGAGTTCCTGGCATTAAAGTTGTGAGCGAGTGATTTGGCTGCTGAAGAAGAGGAGATTGGATTTATACCCTGCCCTTCACTTGAGAGTCTCAGAGCGGCTTACAAATTCCTTTCCCTTCCCCCCCCCCCCCACAACAGACACCCTGTGAGGTAGGTGGGGCTGAGAGAGCTCTTTCCAGAACTGTCCTTGAAAGAACATCTGACAGAACGATGGCTTGCCCAAGGTCATCCAGCAGCTGCAAGTGGAGGAGTGGGGAATCAAAGCCAGTTATCCCAGATTAGAGTCCGTGCACTTAACCACGACACCAGACTGGCTCTACTGCATAAATAAGTTTGCTCTGGAGCCATCCTTCCTAAGCGAAGACAAGAATGGGTGAGCCAGAAGCTAAAATACTGTGAGCTAGTTCGCACTAACTCAGCTCAGAGGGAACACTGGGTTGGACTAGATGACCCTGGTGGTCCCTTCCAAATCTTGAGATTAAATAAAATAAAGCCCACAAAATAGCAGCTGCATTTGGGATATTTAGAAAAGGGACAGTCTTTATTACAGTTGTCAGCTTCACAGAAACCGGACTCCACAGAATCAGAGAGAATGGCTTTGGCCCATCTCGGGAACAGCTGGCAGATTTGGAAACTGGCCTTAAGGGGGGAAATGGGACAAACAGCCAAGGCAAAGCACAGGCATGAAGATGGTAACCAAGGCATGTGGCAAGGAGGCCCAAAGTCAGCAGCTGGGGGGGGGGGGGGGGCTTGGGGCTGGTGCCCTCATGGCAGCTTCTTCTGAAGGGATACCAGTTCCTGGAGGAGAGTTCGAAACGTTGGTCGGTCCGAGGGGTTGTGTTCCCAGCACCTCAACATGAGCTGGTACACCTCCGCTGGGCATTGATCGGGGGCACTCATCCGCTTTCCTACAAGAGATGGAACAACTAGATCACAGGATCAGGATGAAACCTGAGCCTGGGTCGCCACGACCACAGTCCATAAAATATTTTGCTGGAACACTAAACTCATGCAAAGTGCTTGGGGAAATGTTTTAACCCTTTGCCCAGTAGGCCATAGCTGATGTCTGGGATTGAAGGGTGTGAAGAAATGCTTATTTTTGTCTCCTGGGAGGCTGGCAACAGGCAAAACCTCCACTGTGTTTTACCAGGTTTTTCCTCCCTGGACAGAGAACAAGCAGGGAAGAGGAAGTCAGTAAATGGCTTCCTGGGCTTACCTCAGCTACCTCTTAACAAATGCTAATAGGTATAGCTAGAGACAATGGGATGGTCAAGCTTCCCCTTTCTCCCCACTCCAAGCAGGGAACAGAGGTTCGGAGGGCTGTAGACTAGAACAAACTCCAAGAAGTAAATGTCTAGAATTTTCAGGAAACGCTTCTCCGACATGGCCTGATTGGGGTCAGGGGGGTGGGGAAAGAGAGACGATAAAAACTCTGTGCAGAAGGAAGACGTTCTCTTTTCCTGGGATGCTGAGGACATGAGAGTATGCACATAGAGCTTTCCTCTGGGATGGCAGCCATTGACCATGTGCTCGCCTACAGAAGGAAGGATCTTCAAGATACTGAAACTTTGTAGGGATTTGTAACTTCCTAAGCTTAAGGAGCCTGTCCTATTTTAACATCAGATAGGGTATGTAAAGTGAGAGGGACAGAAGATTTGCATTTTTACCCATTTCTTTTCCTTGCTCAACCTGGTGCTATGCTAAAAGTATGCTTGTAAACATTTTCTTTTTAATAAATACTTCATAACTTTTGATGCTGGTTGTGGTTCTCTGTACCACATAGACATCCACCATTTTGGACACACTATTTTAAACGGAGCACCAGGAGGGGGGAAGGCAGTCAGTTTGCAAGTGGCTATTCCCCCAGGGGCATGCAAGGCAGTAATCTGACTCTTTGGAGACCAGGTGCTGGAAAACACAGAGGTAAGGCCTCAGTTCTTGGAAAGGAAGCTGGGAGTCCTGTCCCTGCCAGTTGGCAATTCCTTGCAAAAAGGGCAGGTGGTTGGTGGTAGCAGGCTACCCGAAAGTGGAAGAAAAGCCCCTAGGGGGTTGGGAACCCCAAGGAGGGCAGGGCAGAGCAGGCCCTGCAGGCCGGAGCAGGCACGTTCCGCCACAAAGGGAAACAGGATCATCACTGTAGTTCCTGCCCAAATAAGGGCCCCGCCATGTAGACCCCACCCGTCTTTGCTGCTTACCCTTCTCGACAGTCTCACGGGCCTGCTGGTTGCTCATACTGAAGTACGGAGTAGCACCTAGACTGAAGGCTTCCCAGAGCAGGATCCCAAAGCTCCACACATCGCTTTCTGAGGAGTACCGGCCTGGTGGGGGAGAGACAAGAGAGAGGTGACCCTGGCTGGACTCCTGGATGAAAGATGGCTGGGCCACACAACGCTCACCTGGGCCCTACAGGTGGGAAAGGGCCACAGGTAGACGCACAGCCAAGCTAGGCTGTTTGGCCCTTGGGTGTCCCTAGACTGTCCCCTGCCCCCTTGCCTGCCTTGCTGCAGAACACGTCTTCTGGAGGGGAGGGGCATACAGAGGGCTACCATAATTTAGGGCTTCTGGCGCTGTCCACTTCACAGGGATCTGCTTCATGCCACCCATGGAGGAGTAAATGCCCTCTTCTTCCTGCCGAGACATCCCAAAGTCGCTGATCTTGAGGGCGTTATTCTCCGTCACCAGACAGTTCCGTGCTGCCAGGTCCCTAAGATGAATCAGAGGCCCAAATGTGGATGCCGAGGGAAGATGTCCACAAGCCGTGCGGTGGCAAGAGGCACCTAGATCTTGGCTCCAGCTTGGAAAGCGTCCTTGGTCCAGGACTAAACCCTGTTGACTACACCATGTCGCCCATCTGGTATATTGAATTCCCTCTGCGCCAATGGATGCAGGTTTGCCATCAGTTAATCATGTTTTCCTGCAGAGAACTCACATAAGAGTAGCTCTGCCCTTCCTCCCTGGAAGGAGCCTCTTGATGGTCTCCTGAGGGGTTTCCAGGGCATCCCAAATCCCAGGCGCTGAACCTTGTGTGGCCAGGGCCCTGTCTGGTCAGCAGTCCGAGGGCCAGGTCCTTTGAGGGGCTTGCTGGGACAAGGGTGGCAGCGTGGCCAGGAGGGGCCAGAAGCCACCGTGTGTGGCCACTTAACCGGGGCAGAGGGGTGCGGAGCGGTGGCTCACCGGTGGATGCAGCCCTTGCCGGCCAGATAGTCCATCCCTGCAGCAGCGTTCTGCATCATTCGGAGCAGCTCCTTCACTCTCAGCTGGGCCCCCTCATTCCGCAGGAAGCGGAGGAAGTCCCCTCCTGTGGAGGAGGTTGGGAGGACTGAGCACCATCTTGGCAGAGGCCCCCCCACCTTGGGGGCTGTGCGGAGGGCGTTGCTTCAGGGTGTGGAAGAAAGGTCTGGTGCCCAACCTGCGATTGCTTAGTTATAAAAATATCAACAGTGCACCACACAAGACAATGGGAGTTCTTCATTACGGCTGATCAGAACTCTATAATTAGCTACCCCAAATTTGTCCCAGACTGGAATTTTCCTAAACCACACATGGATTTAATTCCTGGGTCTTGTACTACAGCTGCTAGAGGCAAGACAGATGGTGACTCTTTTTCTGCTAAATAAAGGCCATACCTTGAGCATATCGTTAGTGATACATAACGGGGGTCTTCCACATAACATTTTTTTGTATCTGATTTCTTCTGCCAAAGCCAGGCATTCACATGAGTCTTGATGTACGCTTGCTCTTTCGCCAGCAACAAGGAAGAGTCGCTGTGCCTCACCCACTCAAGTCTAGTAGCTCAAAGCTTCAGATTTGGACTTCCATTTGCTTACTTATCTCGCACTGTATTTAATTTACCATTTTTGGCCATTCTTAACATTTTGTCTGATATAATGACTCGTACACTGCAAAAGACAACATCACATTCGGCAAAATCTTTTTAGTGGCATTAATTGTGACCCAAAAAAGATAGAAGAAGAAAAGATTGGATTTATACCCCACCCTTCACTTGGAGTCTCAGAGTGGCTTACAGTCTCCTTTCCCTTCCCTTCCCCTCCCCACAAGAGACACCCTGTGAGGTTGGTAGGAGGGGCTGAGAGAGCTCTTTCGAGGACTTCTCTTGAGAGAACAGCTCTGAGAGAACTTGAAAATGACCCAAGGTCACACTAGCAGCTGCATGTGGAGGAGTGGGAAATCAAACCTGGTTCTCTCAGATTAGAGTCTGCTCTCTTAACCACTACACCAAACAGCTGAATTTCACAACTGACTGATGTGCCAAAGGAGTATTTTGCCTATAACAGCTGAAGAGTTTTGGCTGCTTTCTTTGGGTATTAATATCTCTAAAGAAATACACCCCATTGGCTCCAGACTACTTTATAAGCTTTGCAAAAAGTAACCTGGTGCTAATTTAGATTCTTTTACATTTAAAAAGTAATTCTGTTTTGTTTTTCAAAATCTACACTGTAGCTAGCTATTTCTCCATATTATTCAACACCATATCTAGCAAATACTGCCTATTCTTATGCCTATAATACATTTGCACAGTTTTATATATAAAGCAAACAATTCCAATGCCAAGGCAAAGACTTAAACTGACAAGGGACATCCTTGCCTTTTTCCTTATAGACCTGATCACTTATATTTAATTTAGGATGAGAAATACACAATTCCACAAAGCACAAACATTTTATCAGATATGAGCACCCCATTCTAAGACCCTGATCACTCAACAACATCCTGTAGCCATTCCCAGGTGGGAGAATAAGTGACCAGCACTCTTTGCCAAGACTCTGGCCACAAAGCGAACACACAGGAATCCACAGCAAGCAACCCCCCCCCCCCCATCAAGGATCAGTGTGCCACAGGTGCCACTGACGTGACCAGCTGCCACCCACTGACACGGCCCACACGCAAAGCACCAAAGACAGGGAAGGGAGAGAGGCCAACCCCTCTACTTCCAAGGAAGCCAGTGGTGAGCCTGACAGGAGCCCCGGGGCTGACATACCCCAGGAAGTTCCACAAATGTGAGTTTGAACCCCTGCCCACCTGCAGCTGAGCCTTTCGGGGAAGGGACACCCACAGGAGAGGAGACGTGACCAATCTACCCACTGTGCTGGCAACACTCCTTTAGCTGCAAACAATTATCCCTCTAAGCTGTGGAGTCTTGTGAGCAAAAACTCTACTTTGTGAGCTACTGGCATTAAAGTTGTAAGTGAGCGATTTGGCTACTGCATAAATTAGTTTGCTAGTCTGGAGCCCTCCTCCCTGAGTGAAGACAAAAATGTGTGAGGCAGAGGCTAAAACACTGTGAGCTAGCTCACAGTAACTCAGCTTAGAGGGAACACTGGCTGCAACCCTGAGCCACCAGAGACCTCTCCAACCAAAGGTTTAGATCCTGAGGTGGGACTCAGGAACACCAGCAGACCCTGGGAAAGGAATGTGGGCAAACACTGCTGCACCTTCCCCAACCGCACCCCCCGGCAGCTCAGTGTGGGAAACCATCCTGACAGCAAAGAGGAGAGATGGGTTCCGTTCCCAGGAAGCGGGATGCCAGCCAGCCAGCAGGTAAAGCTCCCTTCTTGCCCACTGACGGCAGCAGCAGAACTGGAGGCAGCGGCAAGGTCAGAAGAGCTCCTGTCCCTGGGCACCCACCCAACTGGGCCCAAGGGAGCCAGTCACAGCAGCCCCCTTAGCCCCGACATCGCTTAAGCTCTCCACTGCTTTTCTCGCATCAGGTAACAAGGATGCAGGCTAGTTGGTCTTTTAGAAAATTCAATAACATTAAAAATCTTATTATGGTACAGATTAACAGCAGCATTGGGGAATAAAACCGGCTTTGCCCCAGGTTATGTCGTTTGACACCACACTCTTCAGCCCTGTGACACGAACCATCGGGGTGACATGGACAGGCGTGACGCAACAAGCTGCTGGAGCGGCATGAACTGACTGACTGGCCTGGGGGAAGCAGCTCCTGGGTCTTTAACCCAGGACTTGTTGGCATGGGCAGGCAGGGTGGTCCACCTCTGCGGCAGCCACTGAACACGCGTCTGGGGGTGGGAGTCCTCCCCCCAGCCATGTCAGCTGCACCATCGTGACACCACTTGACTGCAACAGCGCAGTCGTGGGGGGCTCTGGTGGTGTCTCCAGCCACCTATGTGGCCCCACGGCCGGTGTGTCCAGATGCTGGCCAGCCCTTTCAGAACAGAGGTACCACTGTTACGCAGGCAGCTGGGCCACGGTCACCACAGCTGACCGGAAGGTGGGCCTGTTAATCCATTCATCTAGCAAAAGTGCATAATTCAGCCTGCCCTTCTTCAGACTCCTTTCTGCACTGACCAGGGTGGCTGTTAATTAATATTTATTTACTTACTTATTCTTAGAGTTTGCCTTTCTTGCTGAGATTCAAGGCAGATCCTGGAGAATTTTATTTATTTATTTATTTATTTATTTATTTATTTATTTATTTGAATTTATATCCCGCCTAGCCAGCACAAAGAATGATGTACAGAGCTTATAACCTTGATCTGCACAGACCTTACTTGCCTACCAAGTGATTTAGATAAAAGAAACTGCCTCAATGTGCTATTTCCCGGGAGGGAAATGCCAGCCCTTCCACACCAGCTGTTGCAGCGCCCAGCTGTGGCTCCCTGCAGGACACCCAGAGACAGGGATGCCCTCTCCTAAACAGGAGGACCAAGCAAGAGATGAGAGGAGGACAGCTCTGATGGAAGCACAACGGTCAAATTTTCACACCTGTTTCATATATTTTTGGAGGGGGGAGTGAATCAAGGGTGCTGAAGCTGCAGAAGCAACAGAGGAGCTGGACTTACCCTGAACCAGCTCCATGATGATGTAAATGGGGTGTTTCTGGGTGCAGACGCCAATGAGTCGGACAATATTTGGGTGATCGTATTGCTTCAGGATCCTGCAGGGAGAGGAAGAGGCAACAGGGCAGGGGCCAGCTGCACAATGAGGCCTGCAAGATGTTTCCCCCAGTGCCCGACGCCTCCCTGCTCCACAGACTGCCGGAAGAAGGGGAAAGCAGCCACTGCAGCCCCGAGAGAAAGCCAGGGCCTCACCGGCCAGGTGCCACATAGTATGGGCTTCTGCCTGCTCAGCCTGAGCTGGAACTTCATAGCCATGCCAGGGGCACAGTTTGGCAGTCTCAGACCCACCACTGCAGCCTGCATCAGTGGGCTGATCAGGGAAGACAGGGACAGTTGATTCCACCACACCTCCAGGAAAGACAGGCCTCTCTTGAGAGTACCTCCTTCCAAGAAGCCATGGCACCATGAACCACAGAGCTTCTTTACCTCCCTCAGAAATATCCCCATCCTGGGTGGCAGGGCCCCCCCCCCCCCCAAGATCAGGCGACAGGCCACCCAGCAGGCCCCTCCCCTCCCCAGCACAGCAAGCGCAGCCGTTGGGGGGCCTTGTCCCACTCCACTCCTACCGGGCCTCCTGCAGGAATCTGGCCTTCAGCTCTGGCGGGAGAGTTTCACGGCAGGTCTTCACAGCCACTGGTGTGTTGTCACAAAGCAGGCGCCCACTGAACACCTCCCCAAAGTGGCCCTGCGGAGTGAAGGCTGAGGCTGCCGGCTTGATCCCCCGACAGACAGATGGCGGGAGCACTGCCTCCCCCAGTGTTCCCTCTAAGCCAAGTTAGTGTGAGCTAGCCCACAGTTTTTTAGCCTCTGGCTCACACATTTTTGTCTTCGTTCAGGAAGGGTGGCTCCAGAGCGAACTCATTTAGGCAGTAGCCAAATCGCTTGCTCACAACTTTAATGCCAGTAGAATTCACAAAGCAGGCTTTTTGCACACAGGACTCCACAGCTTAGAAGGAGCTTTGGGCAACCCTTGATGGAAGTTCCAGATGCGATGTCCCCTGTCTCAGAGCTCCAGGCTGAGCGGCCAGAGAGACTAGACAGATAGACAGGCACACCGACCTTTCTTCCTGTATCTACTCTTCTGCCAGCCAAGGGCGTAGGCTTTCCCATTTCCGGGGGGGGGGGGCTGGGGGGGCTGGGGGGGCAGAGACATCACAGGCCACTATCTCTGGGGGAGGCTCAGCACTGCCTGGAAAAGTTTTTTTTGGGGGGGGGGCTCCAGCTCCCCAGCCCCCCTGAAGTTGACACCTATGCTGCCAGCATCCTCTTTGATACGCAGATTGTGATCACAGGGACCAGCTTCCCTTTTCTTGCTTCTCACTCTGAATGAAGATTTGCTCTCTACCTGCACCTCTTGGTGGGTGCAGGTAGAGAGCAAGTCTTCTCTTGGCACCATGAGGGAGATAGGCCTCTCTCGCCATCTCCTTCTATCCTTTCGCTAGTAGGTTAGTACTCTCTCCTGTCTCTGCCCTTTCCTATGTGTACTTGTCAAATAAAGAGAGGAGTATTTCTCTTCTAAACTTGCAGTGTGGCTCTGTGTAGCTTTGTCAGCTGAGTAGCCTGGTAAAGTGATGCTCCTGCATTGGTAGCTTTATTTAAGCACTCTGCTAACTAATGGTGAGTGGACTAACCACACCAGTTAACCTCAATAACCCCCCCACACACACACACATATACATGAACCTTCTCCGGCCATCCCGTTCTCCGACTCCAGCCCCGGGGTCTCTCCAGGACAAGCAGAGCCGTGGAGAGGCAGAGCAGGAGGGCCACCGAAGGCCGCTTGTCCCGGGCTGGGGCTCAGAGCTCTGTGCAGGACAACGGCTCTGCCTTGGCCCACTCCCCATGGGGACCCTGCTCGCCAGCAGGGAAGGCGCGTTGCTCTGGGGCTCCTGGGCTGTGGGCCCGTCTTGTGCCCAGCTCTCTGACTGCCTGAGTGGTGGCACTCTGCCATCCTGACCCACTGAATGCGGGGACAGCCAAGAGTGAGGCCATCACGTGCTGAAGGACACTCAGTGGCCACACGACAAGAACTCCCTGGGGGCAAAGTTGCTCTCTCCATCCCTGACCTCCTTCTCCGCCGAGAGTTGCTCACCTGTCCGATGCGCTCCCCCAGCAGCACCTCCTCGTGATCCAGCACCCACTTGTCCTGAAGCAAGAGCAGCAGGTCAGCCTCACGTCCCCCTCCTCAGCCTTCCCCTGAGACACCCCCCAGCAGGGGAAAGCCCCACCTACCTTGGGGACAGGCTTGGCCAAGAGGATCCCGCT
Source organism: Lepidodactylus listeri (assembly GCA_029233225.1). Classification (NCBI taxonomy): domain Eukaryota; kingdom Metazoa; phylum Chordata; class Lepidosauria; order Squamata; family Gekkonidae; genus Lepidodactylus; species Lepidodactylus listeri. The sequence continues at coordinate 1,642,146 of JARCFY010000021.1, read as the reverse complement.
CTTCTTGGTGACAGGCTGCTTGGTCTTCTGGAAGTGGTCGACAAGCAGGGGGATGGTGGGGAAGGCCTCGCCCTCCAGGCGGTACTGGTTCTGGGGGCGAGAGCAGTGGAGGCAGGGAGGTGCAGCGGCCAGCTTGGCCCCCGGATGCCCCCCATCCCTCACGGTGCAGGTGCTGAGCCCCCAGGCCGAGGCGCTTGAAGGGACTCCCTCGAGGAAGGAGGAGAGGCAGGCCTGGCATGGGGGATGGGGGGGAGGTGCTGTGGGCTAGCCTGCTTGAGACAGTCCGGGCTGCCTGCTGCCAGGAGTGGGATCTTACTGCATGGTTCTCACATCATTCAACACAGCACGTTAAAGGCTTGTGCGGCTATCAGTTGTAGGTCTTGGCACTGGAGTGGTCATGGCATTGCCAGGCCTGACATTTCGCCAGCAGTGGTGACTGGCACCCTCAGAGATACAACACAGAAAGATGGAGTGCTCTCTGTGACATTGTGCTCAACCTCTGAGGGTGCCAGCCACCGCTGCTGGCGAAACGTCAGGTACTACAATGCCAAGACCACGACCAGACAGCCTGGGAAATCTATAACAACTAATGAACTCTGGCCATAAAGGCCTTCGACAACATACTGCTTGTGCTTCTGTTGCCGCTCTGTTCAGACATGTGCTTCCTCCAGGTTTCTGCAACCCAGACCCCACTACTGCATTGTCTGTTGGATGTCCCACCCTGTTGATTGCACGGATTTTTGTGGTCCGCCTAGACTCTAAACAGCTCTAAATAATGCAAAGTAACATCATCAGGGTATTCTCACCAAACCTAGAAAGCCAGATCTGTGTCCGCCTGTAGCCAGACTCCCCGATGACTGGCAGCGTCTGGTAATGGGGTGCCACTCTTTCTTTACTTCAGCGGGTTTGTGGGGGTGGGTGCCCCTGCTGAAGCACAGGTCCTCATGGCTTACAACTCTGCCCCCCACTTCCTGGAATACACCTGCCCCAGAGATGTGGACTCCAAAAAGAGGCTGGGACCAAGCAGGTGGGTTGAGCAGCCCGAATGTAGACTCAGAGACACGAGTTCAGTGACACTTACTCCCAAGTAGGTTTGAACAGAGCTGGAGCCCCAGGTCTCTTTGGGCAGAGCCAGTATTGCTTCCTGGCAGAGCCAGGGACCCCTTCACACAGCTTGGTGACTGGGCGGGGGGGGGGGGGAGGCTGTCGAGCGGTGACCTCCGTTCCTCTGGGTGACACAAGGGCTGTGAAGCCAGGGGGAGGGGCTGGACAGCAGCCCCTCCCCCAATTATCAGCATCTCAAGCAGCACAGGAGCCTGGATGCCTCATCCTGCACAGCCACTTGGGGGGGGGGGGGCTTAAACGGCTGTTCTCTGTTTCCAACCGAACCACCCCACCTTAGCGCCTGGGTTTCCCCTCCCCCTGCAGCCCCCAGGGCAACACTCACCTCCACCGTCTGGAGGATGAAGTGCCGGGGCTGGCCATCCCACAGCACGGACAGGACGTACTCCTGCTTGCCTTGGCTCTCCCGCACCAGGAAGTCCCCGTCCGCCTGCAGCAGCCGCTGCACTTCCAGCCGGGGGATGGCGCCGTGGTACCAGGCCTGCTGGCTGAGGGGCTTCTGCACTTCTGGCAGGACGGGTGCAATGGGGGGCAGCTGAGGAGAGGCAGGGAGAGGAGGAGAAGGAGGAGGAAACCGCTCCCTTCCCCAGGGGAGGCACCAGGAGGGCAGTCACTTCTAGGCAGGCATTCCAGCCAGTCACCAACTGGTAGCGGGCATGGCCTGCATAACTGGCCCTCAGCATTTCCCTGCCAGAAAGAAAGGAAGGTCTTGCATGGGTAGGGACACTCACTGAGAAATGTGGGCGGAAGATGCCAGAGAAGTGGTGCTTCAGGACCTCCAAGGCCGGCCTTCGACCCCCATCACGTTCCTGCTCCTGCCCGAGAAGGAGGGGACAGAGGGGATGAGAGTTCCCAGTGGTGGGGATGAGAGTGCCCAGTGGCGGGGAAGAGCACAGCCCTAGATCAGCTGGGGTGGGCACACTTGTCAGGGCTCCAGCAGACTTCAGGCAGAGCTGTGGGGCTTGCAGGGTCCCAGGTTTGTGCCCCCTGTCCCACCGAGCACAAAAAGAAACGGCCAGGTGGGTCCCACAGGGGGAGAACGCCGGTCGGGTGGACATACCTGCCCCCCAGGGGCCAGAGCCTGGCTGTCCTCCTGCAGGGCTGGGGCTGGTGGGGGGTCCCTGGAGCCGAGCTCATCCAGCTTGTGCCGCAGCACCTCCTTCTGGGCCTGAAGCTTGGCCTGCGCACACTGGGCCAGGTGGGTATGGTGCAGGGCTTCGTGGAGGGCCTGCCGCTTCCCCAGCAAGAGGAGGCTGCGGTGGAGAAAGACAAAACTCTCCGTGTCATTATGCCAGCCTTCACCAGCACAGCCCAACCAGGGAGGCTGCCAGTTGCCGCTGCCGCTGCTGCGTGCAGTCCCAGACCTCGCAAGAGATGGGGCTGGTGTCCAGAGACACTTTATGAACACCAAAGAGGCAGAGGCACCAGCTGCCGGTGGAAACATAGAGCTGGAAGGGACTCCAAGGGTCCACTAGTTGAGTCCCCTGCACAAGTCAGGAAATGAATAGCGACCTCTCCCCTCCCCCCCACTCCCCTCCCCCCAGTGACCCCTGCTCCGTGCCCAGAGGAAGGCAAACAATCTCCAGAATTTCTGGGACAATCTGCCCTGGAGAAAAATTCCTTTCTGACCCCAGTGGCAATTTACATGACCCTGGGCAAAGAAGAAAAGGCCACGAGAGCCAAGCACTGGCTCATCCCTTCCTGCCTTCCCTCTCGTGATCTGCCCAAGTTCACAGGATCCGCATGGCTGTCAGATGGCCATCTGGTCTGTGCTTGAAAATCTCCCGAGAAGGAGAGCCCATCCCTTCCCGAGGAAGCCTGTCCCACTGAGGAACCGCTCTGTCATTAAGTACTTCCTAATGTTTAGCAGGAAGCTCTTCTGATTCAACTTCAGCCCCTTGGTTCTGGTCCGACCTTCTGGGGCAACAGAAAACAACTCTGCCCCATCCTCTATATATGACAGCCCTTCAAGTGCTTGAAGATGGTGATCTGATCGTATCCCCTCTCCGTTGCCGCCTCTCCAGGCTAAACAGACGCAGCTCCTTCAGCCTTTCCTCCTAGGACTTGGTCTCCAGACCCCTCCCCATCTCTGTTGCCCTCCTCTGGTCACATTCCAGGTAGATTAAATTGTTCTTCTTTATATAATGTTCAAAACGACCAAACTATCACTGCTAATGCTACATCAAAACAACAGACTGTGGTTTCTTCTTGACAACCTTCTGCTACATTTCCCCCTGCTCTGATAGTGTCTTTTCCCTCTTTCCCCACCACTTAACTGCCCCCCCTTTCCCAAAAGGAGCTCCCCCCCCCCCCGCATTCCCTCTCTGCCCAGTGGGCTCCTCCCGTCTCTCAGCAGCCATCCCAGCAGAGCCAAGCCTTATGCCCTCCTGGGGTTCCCTGCCCTGCCCTGCCCGCTGTGACTAGGTGGGGTGGGGTGGCGGGTGCTTTCTCCCATGACACCTCTCATCGAAGAGGGCCCACTCCGCTGCAGGTGACAGCTGAGCGGGCCCTCTAGACCACGGGCAGTTCTGCTAGAAAGAAATATTATTGAAGTCCCATCTATTTTCTTCCTGCCACCGGAATCATACAGCTGCTCTGCCGAATCACAAAATTAAGATGGAAAATCTCTGCATGACTCATCTCAGAACATCCGGTTCAGAGGAATCTTGCAAATCCACAAGCCATGGTGCAAAGACAGGGACATTTCCCAACAAAAATGGCACTGGAGGGGGAATGGGGGGTCATGGTTTCATTCCCTGTGAATTTGATTAGAAGGCAAACGTCTGGCTGGAACGCACAAACCCACGGGGAAGTCCTGGACACTCCCAGTGGGGGGGGGGGGGGGGCAAGTTGCTTACCTGGTGAAAGTGCCCTGCTGCCTGGAATCTGGACCCGATAGGGTTTCCGGTTACAGGCAATGTGAGCAGGGCTTCCCATGCCACCCGTGCGAGGGAGCTGGGGGCACCATCAAGGGTGCCGGTGGCAGCGGCTTCTCCAAGGCAAACCCACCACCCCTCCCCCAGTGAGGGCCAGGCTGGCGACCCCCGGAGCAGCCGGACGCAGAAGCCCCGCCCCTTCACCATCACCCCCCCTCCCCCGCGAGAGGAGCCAGGCCCAGCAGGGAGCCCATCCTTCTCCTCCTTCTTGCATCAGGGCCACTCCACACCTGCTCGGCTGGCTGGGGGCTGGTGAGGATGGTTCCAGCCAAGCAGCCACAGTCCCTGCTGGCTCCCCCCCTCCCTTGCCCCACAGACTCACCGCTCCTCTGAGCCCGAGCCTCCTGCACACTCTCCCTCCCTCTGGAGGTCGCCCTGCAGGGCCTGGACACGCTGCTGGAGGTCCTGAGTGTTCCTGGCGGCCCCGGCCAGCTCCTCCTCCACGGAGGCAAGGCTGCAGGAGAGACAGTCGGGAGTCGGGGGCCCATGGCAGCCCTGGGCAGCCGCCCGCACAGCCACCAACAGGCCTTGGCGCAGGGGCCCGGGGCTCCCTGCTTGGAGACCTGAGTCCCTGCTGACCCTCCCCCCCCATTGCCAGCCTCTCCCCAGGGCCCCGCCCCACAGCAGCTGAGAGGGGGCAGCCTCATCCTGGGTGCAGCGGCCACTCTGACCCACGCTGCAGCTGCTTTCTCCCAGGAGGGCGTCTGGCCACCCCCCCCCCACCGGCACCCCCCCTCTGCCAAGAGCCCCCACACACACGGGCGCACCTGTGCTGCACGCTCTCCAGGGTCAGCTCGTTCAGCTGGAGCTCGCCGGCTTGCAGGCCCTCTGTCTCCAGGTCCTCCAGGAGGCTTTGGTCAAAGGCCGCCACCGGCTGGGATTCTCCCCCACACCTGTGGAGACCGGCCACCAGCCTCAGACAGAGAGGCTGCCCACACCACCCCCACCACCCCCACCACCCCCTAGGTGCAGTCTGAGGGGACCCCCCTCCACCGGGGCACTCAGCGGGCCGCACCTGCACTGGGGGGTGAATCCACTGTACTCCAGGGTGGGCTGGAGGCGCTCCAGGGCCCGCCCCATGGCTTGGTGCACAGAGACCATCTCCTCCTGCACCAGGCTGGTGATGCTGACGTACTCCTGCAGGGCCTCCTTGCTGTTGGCACAGAGAGAGAGAGAGAGAGAGAGAGAGAGAGTGGCACAGTGGGCAGCAGGCCCAGCCCACCTCCACCTTCCCGCGGGTCCTCCCACTGCACCGCTTACGTGATGTGGGCCATCTCCTGCTGCAGGCCGTGGAGTGAGTGGAGCACACCGGGCAGCATCTCCTGGAAGTGGTGGGTGTGGTGTACTTCTGCCGCCCGGAGGGCCAGGATGTACTGGTTGTGCGAGGAGTAGAGCTTCCACAGGCTCCGCACATAGCGGTCCTTAGCCTTCTCACGCTCCTTCTCTGTGAGGTGGGCCAGAGGGGAGAGAGGGTCAGGGCCAGCCTCGCAGCAGCAGCTGCACCCTGCGGCCAGCCTGGCCTGGCCTGGCCTGGCCTGCTTCTGGGAAGGGGCTGCAGGGGCTTTCTGGGGGCACGGGTGGGAATCCCCTCGGTGGGGGAGGCCAGCCCCAGGGGCTCTGAGCACACCCACCTTTGCTGGCCTCCCGGAACCGGCGCTTGGCCTGGGCGCTCTCGCGGATGTGGGCCAGGTACTGGGCCTTCAGGCGTTCCGGCTCGTGCTGAGTGGCCTGCAAAAGTCCCCACGGGGGGCGGGGGGGAGATCACCAACAGCCTTGAACCACGAGGGAGCCCTGTACAGCCACAGGGCTTCCACACCCCCTTGCCCACTGGACAAGAGGCCCTGGGGTGGGGTGGGTGGAGGCAGGCAGGCAGGCTTACCCGGGTGAACTCCTGGCTCAGCTGCTGCCACTGCTCGCTGTAGGTCCGGCGCAGCTGCTGCTTGTCGCGGGCGAGCAGGCCCAGTTTGTGGAGGGGCCCAGAGACGAGGGCCTCTGCGTGCTGCTGCAGGAGCTGGGTCAGGGCCTCCGTCTGGGTCACCAGCGACCACCAGCTCTGGGAGCAGCAAGAGGGACAGGTGGGGCCAGAGCAGCGCCCTTCCTGGGGGCCCTCTGCTCCCTCTCCCCTCACAAGGCGGTCTCGGCCAGGGAAATTGGGGAGGGGGACTGGCAAGCATATGACTGGGGGAGGGGAGTGCTGGGGAGGACCTGCGGGGAGGTTGAGGCAGAGTGGCCCAGCAGGAGGAGGAGGAGCCGTGAAGAGGAGGGAGGGAGGAAGGGAGGAAGGGAGGGAGGGACAAGGATGCCCCGGTTGGCAGTGGCAGAGGAGCTGGTGCCAAACCAGAGCGGGAAGCCAGGCCAGCCCCCCCCCCTCCACCGCAAGCCTTGGGCCTCCCCCTCTTGGCACTTTCCGGCTCGGGGCTCCCTCCCTCCCTCTCTCCCTGGGGGGGGGTTCTCACCTGGCTGATCTGGCTGAGGCTGGGCGGGCGGCCGCTCTCCTGCTGCTTCTCAGCCAAGCTGTACATCTGGTGGAGCTGGGTGGCATACTCCCGGTCGCTCTTGGCGCGCTGGCCCATCCACTTCTTCAGGGCCTCCAGCTGGCGGAGCTCTGCTTCCTGCAGCTGCAGCAGCGCACTGTGGCCTTCGGGGCAGCCTAGCTGCACCCCAAAGCCTGCGGCATGGAGGGGCTGCCGCCCCATGGGCCCCGCTGTGCTTCCTCCTCCCTGCAAAGTCCACTGTTGTCAGGGTGCCATGAGAACTCTTGCTCCGCAGGCCGCCCTCCCTCCCTCCCTCCCTCGCTGGCTTGCAGTGGCTTCCCTTTTTACGCTTCCTGGACGGGCCTGGAGCAGTTCCCCAACATGCAAGGAGTAGGGTGGGAGGGGTAGTCCTCCTTCCACAGCTTACCCCCCCCCCCAGCTGGGAAAGGCTGCCCTGCCTGTGGCCCAGCTGGGTGACTGAGGGCACGGGGGCTGCCCCCTAGAAGCACCATCGGGTGGCTGAGCCCAAGACAGGCCAAGCAGAGCACAGGTGCTGGGCAGGTCCTAGAGCCCTCCCCCCTCGGGGCAGGTGGCTTCTTCCCTCCTTCCCTCAGCAAGGGGGCTGTGCCAGGCTGTCTGCCAATAAGAAGGGGCTGGGCAGGATGGCAGAAGTGGTGGGGGACCCTCTCCAGCTAGTTTCAAGTCCAGCAGCACCTTAGAGACCAAGGAAATTTGGGGGGGGGGGGAATGTATGAGCTTGTGAGAGGCAAAGCGCTGACAAAGGGAGCTTGGACTCTTGAAAACTCACCGCCCCAACAATCTTGAGGGTCACTCAGATACAAATCGAAACAACTCCAGCTGTTCCCCTGCCTGCCGAGCACCAGGGCTGCCCTCTCTGAAGGGATCCCCCTCCGCACCTGCCCAGCATGGCCTGGGAGATGGGGCCCACCCACCCCTCACCCTGCCACCGAAGAGCCCCCTGCCCCCACCTGCGCTGAACCTGTGGCCCTACCTGGTGCTGCTCCTGCATCGTGCCCCGAGCCTGAGCTGGCCTCCTTGGCGCCGTGGCTGGGTCTCAAAAAAGGAAGAGGAAACCTCGGCAGCAAACCCTGCAGGCGTTGCAAGATCCCCCTTCCGCCCGTGGCAGCGTTGCTTCCCGGGCTGACCCTGGCTGATGGGCTGCTGAGCCAGAGGACGGAGTAAAAGGCCATCAGCAGAGCAGCCCTGAAGTGGCCCCAGGAGGATGCCCAGGCCTGTCCTCCCCGCAGAGTGCCAGAGAGACCTTCCTGCTGAAGTTCTGTGGCTTGGCACCAGCCCCCTCCCCTCAGGAGGTCTGGGCCCTGTTGTCCATGAGGCATCCTCAGTTACACCCCCTGCTTCCTGGGCAAAGCTCTCTCTTCCCAAGCCCAAAGACACGACTGGCTGCGGTGCCACTAACCAGGGGAGGCACAACTCACGCGGCTGGCAGCCCTCTATTTTTTCAGAAGAGCCGGAGGACTCCACAGCTGCACTGCCCACTGAGTCCCTGCTAGCCCCCACCCGCCCTGCCCTACTCCTCCTGCTCCCGGGAGCTAGCATGCCCCCTCTGCTTCCTTGAGACTGATCCACCCCTGGGATTATCCAACTATTATCCTGGGATTACCTTGAAATTTATTCAATTGACTTGGAACTTATTCAATTACCTTATCCAACTGCCTTGTTTGGGCAAGGTCAGGGGTGCGGCTTACCTGTGTATATAAGCAGGCCCCCTTACCTCTGTTTTCTTATGCTTCATCTGGACCTGAAATAAACTTGCTATGCTGAAATCACTGCCACTGGCCTCCCAACTCCAGTACTTTCCAAACGCTATCTCGTGAGCTGAGAGATCCCATTTCTGGTACACATCGCGTCTTTCCTCCTCTGTGCTGCTCTTGATTTTCCTGTTGGGGTCCTTCACTTGGTAGGCATTTGAGGTCTCTACCTGAAACTTGCCTGGAGAGGTAGCTATTCGCTCGGCTTCACTCTCTCGATTCACCTCTTTGGTCTCTTATATGCTCCCATTCCTCCGTAATACAGACTGCCCAGTTTGTATGGCAATAGACAATGGAGCATCTAAGAGTGAACATGCTGAATCATAATCCTGAGAGGACGAAGGTAATGCTGCTTAGAAAGGCCGAGGCCTTTAAGGACATTGTACTTCCCCCTTTCGATGGGGTTCAGCTGACCTTTGCTGTTAAGAGCCTTGTGGTTATACTGGATCCAGCATTACTGGTGGAGAAACAAGTTAATGCAGCAAAAGTGCTTTTTTCCCAATGTAGTTTTGCCTGGAAGATGAACTCCCCTCAGCTGACCCAGATTCACAACATGGTAAAATCAAGAGTAGACTACAGTAATACATCCTACGTGGGTCTGCCCTTGGAGAAAACTCAGAAACTCCAGTTGGTACAAAATGGCACACTTCACGTATCGACCGCAGCTAGGCAGCGCATGCACGTGATGCCCGTCCTGCAGCCACTCTGCACCTCAGTCCCCTCAATGTGTCCTGGCAAAGCACTTCACAGCCTTGGAGGTCCCCAATACCCGCAGCACTGCTTCTCCTGCTGCACACCACCCTGGCAGCTTCGCATACGCCAGCAGGGCCTTCTACTGGGGCCACCCTTCAAACATGCAAAATCCACAAGCATCCATGCACATCCCTTCCCTGCCTTCTGGAACAGCCTCTCACGGGAGGTGAGGAAGGCTGCCGAGCCATGCTTCTGGCATCCTGCAAGTTCTCCAACACAGAATCGTTCAGGCAGGCATTTGTTAGAAAGGGGAAGGGACTGTGGACTGGACCAATGTATATATTTAGGTAGTATCTGTTTCGCTATATCATTACCTTACTTGCACTGTGTTCTGTATTGGGTAACATGCATTGCCTAACGCATAGCTTCAGACTTCTGTGACCTTGGTGCTATTATATTGCTTATTAGATGTCTCAGTCGACGGATTGCATTTCCCCTCGCGTCGTCTTCACGTCTCAGGGTGCCTCCTGAGGACTTGCACAGAGCTTCATCACTTTTATTTATTTGATTAGACTTTTAGCCCTCCATCCCCTGCCACAGCTAGGCTCAGGGTGGATAACAAACAATATCATAAATTATTTGTTAAAAACAAATTAACAGAGTAACAAATCAAAATTAAAAACAGATGGCGACTTAGGCACTAATAACAGAAATTCTCCAAGGTGAGGTCGTGCAGCCTGCGTGCCAGTGGAGCCTGGGACAGTGAGAGAGTGGATGGCAGGGAGGGGACTGGGGGAGGCTCATTTAGATGGTGACTTTGCCGCCTCAGCCATGTGCCTGGCAAAAGATTTCCATTTCCCCCCATTTTGCAGGCTCTGTGGAAGTGGGCCAGATTCCGCAGGGCCTGGATCTTCTCCGGAAGGGCGTCCCACCAGGCGGGGGCCAGAGTTGAGAAGGCTCTGGCCTGAGGCTAGACAAATGCTTTGGTGGGGGCAGGGACCACCAGGAGATTGTCGTCCAGAGAGTGCAATGCTCTCAGGGGGGCGGGGAGAGACGGTCCCGAAGATATGTTGGTCCCAGGCCGTGTATGACTTTGAAGGTTAAAACCAAACTCTTGAATCTGATCCGGTATTCAGAGCACCAGCTGTATGCGGGCTGTAGGTGGAGTGCTTCTTGTAAGCACCTGCACAGCTGCATTCTGGACCAGTTGGAGTTTGTGGGTCAGTCTCATGGTTAGTTCCGTGCAGAGCAAGTCACAGTAGTCTAGTCTGGAGAGGACAAGGGCTCCCCTAGTGGCCACTTGCAAAGACTGCTGCCCAGACGGGGCAGTGCTTTGCCTTCAGCCTGCCTGCACAGGAGCCAGAGTCAGCGGCAGCTCCAAGGAGCCCAAGAGCTGCAGCAGGAAGAGGGGCCCAGAGAGAAAAAATGGCCATGCGGGGGGGGGGGGGGGGGTCTTCAGGTTCCCACTTCACACACACACACACACACACACACACACACACACACACAGCACTTTCCCCCATTTTCCCAGCTGGGGAATAGTTGGGGGAGGGGGATTTTCCTACCTCTTTTCTTTTGAAATTAGTTAAATGCTCTTTAAAGACAAGGTTTTACTCACTCAAAGTGAAGAGCATACAAAACATAAGCAAGACAACCTACCTACAGTATGAATGACCACTCCTATGTATACTGTGTACACATTTACAACATATTTTCAAAGTTATGTTTGTTGTTTAAATGTGAATGATTTTGGCAAAACATAATGTATTTGGTGACAGCAACGAGTTCAGTATTGTCAGTGTTATGAAGTTTAACTCACTATCCAAGTCTGCCTTTCTCTCCCAATGATCCACCTCCCCCTTTCCTACAATGTCCATCCTTTTCCTTTTTCCTGCCTCTCAGGTGGCAGAAATCAACGTGTGTGCCTGGAGGTGGCAGGAAGGGCAGGATCTCCCTGTTACGCCTGGTATATGAGTGTGCCGACTGCAGAAAACACAAGCGCGCCAACCGAAGCAGAGCTGGACCCTTCTGAGGCCACGCACTCTGAGGGACTCAAATTTGGGGGGGGGGGCAGCCCTGCTGAAGGCGCCCCTGTCAGGAAGGACAGAAATGCCTTAAAGATGCCAAAGAATCCAACTTTAGATGCTAACAAAGTTAGAAAATGCATTTTGTTGTCAAGGCAGCAGAATCAGTTTAGGCTGGATAGGAAAGTCAGTACTACATGTATTTCAGTGTTTCCCCCCAATTTTTTTTTTTTAAATAAAAAAAATCTGGGGAGAAGAGTTGTTGGCTTTAGTTTCCCAATTTGCAAAAAAAAACATTAATTAATCTCTCTGTACCAAAGATACATTTTCTTCCTTATGCTTAGTCTCCACTAATGTGAAGAGGGGAGCACGCTGGAGAGTCTTTTTCATATTGATCCGCATCTCAACCACAGTTGGTTAGAAGCCCCCTCCCCCCCATTTCCCCAGTTCCAAACCCCTCCTGTACCAGCAAGGGCCAATCACCAAGCAGGGCTTTTCGCTACACACAGTTCCGAGGCCCCATTTTAAAAAGTGGTGCAGAAACATCTTCCCTCTCTCCTTCCTCCAGGGGAAGGCCTGAATGCCCGCTGGTTACAGCCCAGTGGCATAAGCCTTCTCCATCCCTGCTCAGAACGATGCAGAGAGCTTTTCAGGCACTCCCGGGCTTGTGTTCAGCAGGCATTTGTGTTCTGATACCCACAATGAGCAGACAGATGGTGTCAGAAGTGTTTCTGGCATCCCTTGATTAACAGCAAGTGCTTTTGATGGGTAGCTGAAAGATCAGTTAAGGGGCATCATCCTACCAGAAGAAGGTCGTACTAGAGGATTGGATGGTGAAAAAGAAAACACAAAGTGAGACTCAAATCAAAAGGTGCATGTGACATGACACGATTGGTTTGCATAGTTCCACCATTTAATAAACTTTAATCTCTCAAGCGTTATATCCACATCCATTAAATTAAAAAAAAATCTGGCCGCAGGAATCGGCTCCTTGCTTAAATTACAAGAAATTTCTGTGCACCAAAAAGTCGTTATAGAAAAGAGTCCCGGGAGGCCCCTGTCCTGCTCCCCCCCCCCCCACACAACTGCAGCACCATGGCCAGCAGGAGGGTGAGTCCAGGGCAGGCAGCAGCAGGAGCCCAGGCCCGGTGAAAGATTGTCGTCAGAGAGGAGACGGGCTACAAGGCACATGAGGAAAGATGGAAGCTCCAGTGACCGGGCAGAGACAGGGAGGTGCCGAGGGCGGCCGGCTGAGGAGGCCGAGGATGGCAGAGAGGCCGGAGCATTTCCAGGGGTGCTGAGCGGGCACACGGCATCGCTTCCTTCAAGCCCCCTGTCCAAAGGGGAACCCACTCACTCACTCACTGGCCCCCTCTCCCAAGGCGGCAGAGCCAGTGGCAAGGACAGGCAAGGAGCAGCAGGAGAGGCCGAGAGCAGCGCCTGGGCAGGCAGGAGGGGACCGGCTCCAGCTCATTATTGCTGGCAGGGGAGGGGGCAGCCGAGCCTGGAACGTGTGCCTGCTGAAGACACATGCCAAGGGGGGGGGGGGCGTCACAAGCTCTTGGAACTTTCCTCCACCTCCCAATATGGCTCCTCTCCACCAGCTGTTCCCGCAGAGGAAAGCAGAGAGCCCCGTCTCCCAGGCCTCTCCCACCAGAATGGGGACGGACAGACAGACAAACTGGTCCAGCGTAAAAACACTTTGGTGAGTTAAAACCAGGACTGGGCCACTGAGGGACGGCTCCAGCAGCAGCAGCAGCAGCCCACAGGCCACAGGCCACAGGCCACAGGGCTCAGCTCTGCTCCGCTCCGGGAGCAAACGGAGGCGGAGACTCCTCCTCCTCCTCCTCCTCGGGGCCCCACGACCTCCCCCCCTGCTGTGCCGGGGGCCCGCAGGCTCATCAAAGAGTGCTCTGGTCTCTGATGAAGGCAGTCCGCTCCCCCTCTTCCTCCTCCTCCAGCCCCTCCTGCCAAGTCTCGGAGGGAAGCCCCTTGTAGGCCACAATGCCTCCGCTCTCCAGCGAGTAGACCTTGACCCCGCGGAGGCGCAGTCCCGACCGCAGCTGCAGCAAGAGGAAGACGGTGATGAAGACCAGGACGATGAAGGCGCAGCTCAGGCTGGCCACCAGGACGGGCAGGTGGGAGGGGGGTGTGGAGAGCGCCACGCCTTCCCGCAGGGCGGGGGAGGCCCGGCTGCTCTGGGTCTGGTGGGAGCAGGTCTGCTCCTGGACGTTGTGGTGGGCGTGAGCCGGACAGGACAAGCACTGGTTGGGCGCCGGCCCCAGGCAGGTAGCACAGGACGCGTGGCAGGGCACACAGAGGCGGGGGCTCAGGTGGGGGTCAAGGCTGTTCTCCAGAGGCGGGGGCACGGTGCTGGGAGCGAAGGCAGGTGGGCACATCTTGAGGCAGCTCTTTTGGTGGAGGTAGAATCCCTCTTCACACACTGCAAGGGGACACAACAAGAGGGGGATGACAACCAAAAGGCCTCTGGTAGATCACTCCCTGTACTCCTCGGGGAGTGGAGACAAGGCGTCCGAATCGCTAGCGCGTGCGCATTGCTCTCTCGATCACTCCCTGTACTCATGATGGGCAGAAGGTTTAGAGGTCGCCTTTCCACCCAACAGTCCTCCAGGCAGCCTGTGCGCCAGTGAAAAGCCCCCAAAGCACAAAGGTGTAGATGAGGGCTGCTTCCCCCTCCCCCTTCCGATGCAGCTGGAAGGCCTCTGGGAAGAGACAGGGCTTTTGTCTGGTCCAGCACAGAAATCCACCACCTGACAGCCACGATAAACCAAGTCCTACCTCGGTGAAGGCTACTCCCCACCCACCCGGAAAGTGCCTGGCATAGATTTCAGAGGCAAGGTGGTTTGATATGGGTGCAGGATTCAAATGCTGCCACGTTAAAAAAAAGTAGGCCCATGTCCCGTGGAAGGGTTTTAAAAGCCATCTCCCGATGTGAACCAGTGGGTCTAGGACCAGGCTGGAGCCGGGCAGGACAGGAGGGAGGGGCCCTTTGGTAGGCAGCAGCCCCTCCCTACCAATGCTATGCAGGGCAGGAGACCCCCCCACCCAGCCCTCGCCCAGAAGCACAGGAAAGAAGAGGAGGGAGGGTACCAATTCTCCCTCTCAGCTGTGGAGACCTGGGAACAAAAATCCTGCTTTGTGAGCTACCGGCATTGAATTTGTGAGCAAGCGATTTGGCTGCTGCATAAATGAGTTGGCTCTGGAGCCATCCTTCCTCAGCTGAGACAAAAATGAGTGAGCCGGAGGCTATGAAGCTGAGAGCTAACTCACACTAACTCAGCTTAGAGGGAACACTGCCTGCAGCACGCTCCCTCCCAATGCTCCCTCTAAGCTGTGAGCAAAAATTCTACTTTGTGAGCTACTGGCATCAAAGCTGTGAGCAAGCGATTGGGCTGCTGCATAAATTAGTTTGCTCTGGAGCCATCCTTCCTGAGCGAAGACAGAAATGTGTGTGCTGGAGGCTAAAAAACTGAGAGCTAGCTCACACCAACTCAGCTTAGAGGGGACACTGGAGGGGACCAAGCAAGGCTGGGGGGGGTCACTACCCCAGGTGTCCGCAGACCCAAGAAAGACAGGAGAGCCAGCCAAGGAACGACCATTGGGCACCAAGGATGGCACAGAGGAAATGCAGGCTGAAGAGCCAATCAAAGAAAGTCTTTCTTGTGACACTCCCAGTTTCTGCGGGATGACCGGGACAGCACCCCAACCAATGTTCCCTCTAAGCTGTGGAGTCTTGTGAGCAAAAATTCTACTTTGTGAGCTCCTGGCATTAAAGTTGTGAGCGAGCAGTTTGGCTACTGCATAAGTTAGTGTGCTCTGGAGCCCTCCTTCCTGAGCTGAGACCAAAATGTGTGAGCCGGAGGCTAAAAAACTGTGAGCTAGCTCACGCCAACTCAGCTTAGAGGGAACACTGACCCCAACCCCAACCCCAACCCCACTGCCGGGGGGTGGGGAGGCCACTCAGAAGCCCGCCTCAGCTTCTCCCGACCAACTGGCAGATGCCCCAGGGGGTTCTGGGTGGGACAGGATGGCCGCCCCACCCCCAACGCCAGGGCCTCAGAACTTACCCACACAGGCTTGGCCAGTAGCCAGCGTTTTGCAGCCGCTGCTCTCAAACTGGTTGGGGGGGCTGGGGGGGTCTGTGGCTGTCCCGTACAGCGCCAGCATGAACTTGGTGAGGGTCCCTGTGAGCAGAAGAGGACAGATGAGGCAGGCAAAAGGGACTGTCCCATTCCCCCTCCGCCCGAGGTGGCCCCACCCACCCCACTTGGCAAGCCAGGCCTCTCCTTCAGGAGGCAGCCTGGCTGGGGGCGGGGGAAGAGTCACAAAGCAACTGAAAGGAGCCCAAAGAAGAAAACATCTGCCTGGAAGCTGGCAGGTTTCGGCCTACATGGAAAGCCCCCCCCCCCCCCAAGAGAGGCAGCAGCAGCCCCCAGCTACAGGCCGGGTGCTCTGGGCTGCGTGAGGGCCAGACTCCACCCGAGGGAGGGACAGCTGCAGCACCCACTAGACTGGCCCAGCTGGCTGGCTCTTCCTCTCCCACAGACCGGGAACTGGCCAGGCCGGCTGCTCCTTCTGCCCACTTTGCCCTGCAGCCACCGTCACAGGGATTAGAGCAGGAGGCGCTTGGCCAGCTGCTGGGGGTGGGGAGCACACAGCTGGCCCCAGGAGGAAAGGAGGGGGGAGGAAGACAGGAGGACGTAGCCTTCCAGAGAGAGAGAGAGAACACACACGGCTGGCACTGCTAGCAACAGGGAGCGCAAAGGGGGGGAGAAGAAGGCGGACAACCAGTACCGTAATTATTGGCTTCGCTGGTGTTTTCTATCTCCAGCACCCAGTCCCCCGCTGGGTCCTCATCCCAGGAATGCGTCGTCATGAAGGCCCAGTCGTTGAAGCCGTCAGCTGAGTAGTCGTGGGGCCTGGCCATGGGAGGGGGGGAGAAAACGGGAGGGCTGAGAAGCTGCTAGGGCTGTGAAGCCCCCACTGAGGGAGGGAACAGGTGCACCTACCTGGCAGCCAGCAGTGTGGAGCGAGTGCCCGCAGGACTGACGAGGTGGATGGCCAGGTCGCCTCGCCGGTTGTAGGAAAGCGTGAGGCGGGCCTGCACGTGCTCCAGCCGGCTGATGTAGCTTGCCTTCCCCCGGCAGGCGTCCACCCGCTGGCGCACCTCCAGCCGCTTCCCAATGTCTCTGCAGAAAGAGAGGGAGGGAGGGAGGGAGGGAGAGAGGGAGGGAGGCAGGGAGGCAAGCGCCACCCATCAGAGGCAAAGCCATGTCTGCACGAGCTGCGCAGGGCCTGGAGAGGCCTCGTGGGGTCAGAGCCCTCCTGGTTCACACATCACAGGCCCTTCCCTGGTGGCACTCGCATGCGCTGGGAACACTGACTCGCAGGCAACAGGCCCATTTGTCACCGTGGGCAGGGAAGGGGGAGTTGGGTGTGCCCCTCTTCAGGACCCTCCCCTCAGCGAATCAGAGTGCCAGAACACAAAACACCACCGCCTGCAAACTGAACTTCCCAGCTGAGAATGAGGGTAGAAGATGGCAGCTGCCGCGGCAGCGGGAAAAGGCGCATCTGTGTCCAGCCCTGAAGGGCCCTCTGTCTGGCTCCCCCATGCCCTCCCCTCCCAAACCACAGAGCTGAGATGCCAGCCACAAGCCCTGGGCACCCCACCCCACCCCACAGCCCTCCCCTCTGCTCCAAGGGCAGCGGAAGGCCTTAGTCCTTCCTATCTCTCTTGCAGGCTGTCCTCAAGGAGCCCACCGTTAGTTCCCGGTCTGGACAATGGAGGAAATTCCTCGCCCCAGAGACCAAGGACAGAGATGCCCCCCACCACCACACATACACCCCCCCCCCACTGCACAAAGAGGCAAACCCGCTTCTGGGACTCACTTGGGTTCCAGGAGGATGTCCACTATGCACTTCCGCTGGGGGCCCACCGAGGTCCAGTTCCTGGCCAGAGCCACCATGGCCCCAGCATCCAGGAGGCCGTAGCCATAGGAGTGGCTCACTGCAACCACACAGATGGGACGGGCAGAGGTCAGTCCTGCGGCTCCCCCCCCCCCCCCCCCCCGCTAAACCCTTGCCCACCCCAAGCCTCCAGGGACGGGGGACATGGCTGGCCTGGTTACCTTTCCGGCCCACCCCGTTGATGGCCCAGTCGTTGGTGTTGAGGTGGGCGGGCTTTGAGGTCCTCACGACAAGGTGCTGCATGTCTCGCCAGGTGAGGTTCTTGCTACAGGGAGGGAGGGAGGGAGGGAGGGAGGGAGGGAGGAAGGAAGGGAGGAAGGAAGGAAGGAAGGAAGGAAGGTTACCAGGGAGACCCCCTGACATCCAGCCGGCCCTGAAGAGCTCCCCCCCCCCCCGAGGATTCCCCCCGCCCACCCCCCTTACTTTGCTTCCAGGGCCAGAGCGATGATGCCAGCGGCCAGGGGTGCTGAGGCCGAGGTGCCCGTGTGCGACTCCGTGCATTTCTGCCGCAAGTCCGTTGTCACCTGGGGGGGAGGGCACAGGGTGAGCCACTGCTGCTCTGGGGGGAGTCCCCCCACCTCCCCACCCCCCCAGTGGGACTCACGATCTGCTTCTCGTTCTGACTGCCGCTGCTGTAGGTGGTGGCCAGGGTGGAGGAGCAGGCCTCGCTGTACCAGGGCACGTTCCCCGACTGGGTGGTGCTGCTGATGGAGAGCGTATAGATGCTGTTGGTGTAGCCGTCGCAGTTGCAGCTGTCGTGCTCCCGGCCGCCGTTCCCCGAAGCCCACACGAAGATGGAGCCCAGCCCGTTGCGACCCTGCAAGGAGAAGGCAGCCAGGGTGAGGGGGCGGCCTCACGGCACCTGCCCCCAGACCCACGCATGGGCCGGCCCAGCCCAGCCCGCTGACCTGGCTGACGCCCCGGTAGAAGGCCTCTTCGGCCAAGTGGGCGGGGCCGTCCACCGTCTTGCCATCATCCTCGGGGCCCCAACTGGCACTGTAGATGTGGATGTGGTTGGGGTTCAGGCCCAAGGACTGGGCCTCCACGGCGTCCGTCACCTCCCCGTCCAGCATGCGCACCCCTAGGCAAGAGACAGGGTTACTCGGACCCCACCCCTCCTGGCCGGCAGTCTCAGGGCAAAGACACACCTCCCTCTCCCTGCTCCAGGGGACGATCACAGCCAGGCCCGCCTTCCGAGGAGAGTTCGTCACAAACCCAGGACAGTACTCCCCACTCAGGGCCAGGGCGGGCCAGGGCCACCCCCCTCAGTGGGCCCAAGGATGGATGACCCTGCAGGCCGCTCACCTCCAATCTTGGCATTGTATGCCACTCCCACCCCACAGATGCCATTGTTGGCCACGGCAGCCACTTCACCTGCGCACCGCGTGCCATGCCTGTAGCAGGACAGAGAGGAAACGACAGGAGTTGGATGGCTGCAGGGAATCGGGGGGGGGGGGGTGAGAATCGGCTGGTCGGCCCAATGCCCAGTCAAGAGCATCTGTCTTCCTCATTCAAGTCTCGCTGGTTCCCGTTTGCCTGAAGGACATGCGGGCTATGCGAGCATGTGAGGATGGAGAGGCCTGCCCCCTGCACAATGGCCTGGCCCACTCTGGGTCGTCCCACCCACCCCGCCTGCTTCCTGCCCAGTTCCATCAGAAAGCCCCCCCCACACACACACACCTGTTGTCATTCATCTGCGTGTAGCGTGGTTGGGGATCTGAATCCTGGTCATTCACATCAAAACTGGCAGCAGAATCCTGGAGAGAAAGGAGGTTAGTACTGCCCTTCGCCAAGACCCCTGGAACTAGTTGAGGGTAGACACACACCCTCATTCTGCTCTAGACAGGAAGAGTCCCAATTCATGTTTGTCAGTCCTGTCCGGAAACCGCAGACACAGCCTCAATCCTGCCATGCGCTGGGGGGGGGGGGGGTACCACCCCCACACTCAGATTCAGGCCGACTCTGGACTGGTGTTTCTTGAGAGTCCCCATAGCCCTGGGACTCCACCGGAGGGGGGAGGTTCTGAGGGAACTGCTGGGCCCCTCCTCCCCACATGCAGTGCAGCTCTCCGGAAGCGCAGTGTCCAGAGGCGCAGGGACTAATGCTGCCCCCCTCCACTCACATAATTGGCTTCTAGGTCTGGGTGGTTCTTCTCAATGCCGTCGTCCAAGATGGAGACCACGATGCCCCGGCCAGTGTAGCCTTGTCGCCAGGCCTCCCGCACATTCAAGTCTCGCTGGTTCCCGTTTGCCTGAAGGAAAACCTCGCAGCCTTCAGAGTGCATCTGGATGCCACAGCCCTTGCCCTGCCTGCCTGCAGGGGCCCAGAGGTGCCCTTTCCACGCAGAGGAGGCCGCCCTCCTCCAGGCCTCAGGAGAGACAGAGACTGTGGCAGGAGGCATGCTGTTCAGCCCAGCCACGAACCACTTCCCCACCAGCTCCAGCACTCCCCGTGGACCGCCCTCACTCCCTGGTCTACTGTGGGCTTTTGGACAATCCGGGCTGCTCAGGGCCTGATGCAGGGGCAGCGGTTGTGCTTTTGTCGAGTCCCCTGCTGGAAACTCCACGTCTGCAACCTCTCCGTTCTCAGTTGTGACGCCTCCAGATCAGGAAAGAGCTGCTGCAAGTGGGTGCCTCGGGACAGGCCAAGGCACGGGCTGGGGGCTCCCTCTTCAGCTGCATCAGGCACCAAAGCCCCCCTCCTTCCCCGGCAGGGCCATGGGCTCAAAGGAAAGGCTGCCCAGGAGCCCATGGAAGGGCAGAGGGCTTCCCTCATGAGCAGACACGAATCCCCAGGGCAGGGAGGGAGGCAGTCCTGGACTCTGCAGGAGGAGAGGAGGCGGCCGCAGCCCATCGCATCAGGGCACTGCTGCCCCTCACCATACCCCCAGAAGCCCCGCCCTAGCTTCAGGATCACAGCTCCCTGTGGCTTCACCCAGACCAAAGAACTGTCCCTGACAGCCCTGCCCCCCGGACATGGGAACCTGCGGCCCACCCTCACTCACCAGGTACCACTGCTGGGGGAACTTGGGGTCCGTCGGCTCCAGGGAGAGATCTCTTTTCTTCCGTCTCTTTGCCACCTGCTGCTCCAGCCAGTGTACCTGAGGCAAGGGGCGGGCCGGGGGGGGGAGGGGGAGAAGGTTCTTACGGGAGGACAGGCAGCATCTCCAAACACTTTCAGTCCTGCCATCCTTTGGGCGCACAGACCTTTCATGGCACTGCAGCATGGGTGGCACTGCCCAGGAGGCCAGCTGGGTACTCCCAACCCAGCTCTGCCATCCAGAGCAAAATGGAGGGTCTCACAGCCCCTCCTTCCGGGCACCAGGCCCAGAAGCATCTCAGCAGACTCCAGGGTGAGCAAACAGAGGCCCCGGGCCTCCACAACAGCCACGGCCAAATGCCGCTCCTGGGGGTGCACAGCAGAGGAACCCAATTACATGCACCTTAATCATTTCTGTGAACCCATCCACATGGGAATGAACAGAGCGTGCTGAATGCATACTGATGCCTCCCCTCATTTTTGAGACCTCCACGCTGGCCAACATGCCCCTTGCCTGCACCAGACCTTCGAGGACTGCCGACAGTTGCCGTTTTTGTTGTATCTCCCCCTCCCTGGACTTGGAGATGTCAAAGGCAACTTATTCTTAGGGTTCAATGAATCCGTCGATACCTTGGACAAGGAGAGGCTGTCCCCACAAGGCCTGCCAGGTGCTTCTGTCTGCACCAGCCCACTTTGGCTCAGCTCCTGGCAGACTGAGTGAACCCGGTTGGGCCTCTGCCCTTTCTGGACAGCTCTGGCGCTCCCCTCTCTTTGGTTTTCCCAGCCGCCCTGGGCTGGGGGCCCCTCTGGCACAGGAGGAAGGGGGAGGGTGCTTCCCACCTGTAGAGGAGCTGGCCCGTGGCTCAGCTGCTGTTCCTCCTCAGGGCTTTCTTCCCTGGCCCCCAAGAAAGCCATGCATACCTTGCCCAGTTGCTTCCAAACCAACCGAACCAAACCCCTCAGCAACGTCCTCACCAGAGGGCCAGGCAGGCACGTTCCCACCAGGCCCGCCATTTTGGATGTCCCAAACAAAGAGTGGGCAGGGTTTGGAGCCAAGAGCAAAGGCGAGGAGCACGAGCACCCCTCCTAGGCGCAGAGGCCGGGGCCAGTCACAGAAGCTGCTCCCACAGCAGGGGCCAGGCTGGCAAGAGCTGACCGAGCCCTCCCCCCCACTCCCCACCGCCACACTCACCTCGGGCTCCCTGCTCAAGGAGCTGTGCCAGGATTTGTGGGGGGAGAGCGACCGCTTCACCACAGCTCGGTGGCAGAGGAGATAATAGTCATCAAAGATCTGGAGTGGGAGGGAGCAGTCAGAGAGGGAGGCGCCAGTCGAGGAGACCCCTGCCGCAAGAGGCAGGCTGTTCCATGGGCCACTGCAGGAAGCCACGATGGATGCCCAGGGAAGGAGAGGGGCTGCTCCCCCTCCAGCCCAGAGTCCGCTCTCTTCCCCTCCTTGCCGGCCCCTTCCCCCTCTGCCTCTCTCAGCAGGCCGCAGGGACTGAATGAGCCTCCCAGAAGGCTCCAACACAGGCCCCCCCACCCTTCAAGCAAACCTCCCCGGAGAAGAAGAAGAGGAAGAAGAAGAATCCCACGACAAACCCAGAGCAGTGGGGCTGGCTCCACTCGGCTCTGGGCCTGGGACTTTTCAATATTTTTGTAAACAATCTGGATGAAGGTGTGGAGGGGCAACTCATTCAGTTTGCAGATTACACCAAATTGGGCAGAGCAGCAAACACACCAGACAGAGAAAGAATTCATCGAGATCTGAACACACTGGAAAAGTGGGCGGATGTGAACAAAATGCAATTTAACAAGGATAAGTGCCGAGCTGTACATCCAGGTAACAAAAACGAGGAACACACATACTGGATGGGGGATACACTTCTGGGCAGCAGTGTGTGTGAACAAGATCTTGGGGTACGCATGGACTGAAAGTTAAATATAAGCACTCAGTGTGATGTGGCAACAAAAAAGGCTAATGCAATCTCGGGATGTGTCAACAGAGGCATAACATCCAAATTGCAAGATGTCATAGTCCCACTGTACGCTGCATTGGCCAGGCCGCGCCTGGAGTCTTGTGTGCAGTTCTGGAGGCCTGACTTCAAAAAGGAGGTGGGCAGAATGGAGGGGGTGCGGAGGAGAGCGACGAGGAGGATGGGGGGGGGGGGCTGGAGACCAAGAAGCCCTATGGAGGAAAGGCTGAGGGACTTCTTGGGAGTGTTCAGTCTGGAGGAGAGGAGGTTGAGGGGGGACAGAATTGCTCTCCTGAAGGATTTGAAGGGCTTTCCCTTAGAGGAGGGCAAGGAGCTGTTCCTGTGGGCAGCAGAGAAGACTCGCAATCATGGGTTTAAATATTAGAGGAAACTTTCTGACAGTCAGTTGGGCAACAGTTGAGTCAGATGCCTGGGGAGGTGGTGAGCCCCCCCCCCCCCCCCCCCCGGCAGTCTTAAGCAGCAGCTGGACAAAGCCTTATCAGGGATTCTCTGGGCTGATCCTGCATGAAGGAGGGGGTTGGACCAGATGGCCTGTAGGGCCCATTCCAACTCTGTGTGATTCTGTGATTCTAAGCGAGCTGGCCTGAGGAGAGAGGGCCCAGTTCCTCCCACAGCCCCACCCCCCCCAGGCTTGAGGTGGACTCCATCCCCATCAGACGGTCAACTCCAACCCCGTCAGACATGGATGGGGCTTCTGGGACTGCATTTGCTCCAGAGCAGAGAGAGAAAAGGGCCCCTGAGCCTCCCTGCCGGAACCTGGAAAACCTTCCGGTACCACCACATGGGCCTGAAGAGGAGGAGGAGATGGGGACAGAAGCCAAGAGGAAGCCGAGAGTCAGGAGGAGGGCTGGGCCTGGGATCCTTCCCCCCACCCCACAGGAGGACCAGAAGGGCAGAGAACAGCCAGCCCTGGGGCAGCAGCCCCACCGCCCCCCCACTGCCTGAGCCCTTTCAGAGGAGGAGGAGGAGTGGAGCGTGGGGTGCCAGAGAGCAGCAGGGCCACCAGGGCAAGGGAACAGCCCCCTCCGTGCGCACACACACACACTGAGAAGGGCAAGAACCCCTCTCGTGGGCCTCGGCCTTCTCACAGAAAGAACACCCCCCCAGTCAATCCCAGCAGCCCTCCCCCCTCCCCAGGCAGGTCCTCAAAGGCTGCCCCGTCACCTAGCGGGTGTCCGACACCCCCCCCCAGAAGGAAAGGGCCAACCGCCCACTGCCCCCTCCCAAACACAGTCTGCCACCTCCAGAAACCGAGCTGCTGGCCAGCCAGACCGGCTGCCTTGCCCCAGAGAGGAGCCAGCAGTGGAGGACTCTCCAAGGGTCCAGCGGGGCCTCTGCCCACGCTTCAGTGCAGCCAAGGCAGCTGGGGGGGGGGGTGGCGGCAAAGCATCTCATGGCAAACTGGCAACTGGCACCACCCCAGGAGCTCAGACCAAAAGGCAGGCCGAGTCTTCGCTTGCCACAGTCCCTTTCCTGGGAGGCTTCTGGTCTGGGGGCAAGTCAGGTGGCAGAAGGCTGGGGGGGGGGGCAGGCAGCTCAGGGCAATGAGGCAGGAATGGAACAAGGGGGGTGTGCCACCTGGGCAGGATCTAGGCTGCTACCCCCACCCCAAGGAGGGCTGGGACAACAGGCGGGAGCCCAGCCAGGGCTGAAATGCAGCCCAGCACTGCCAAGGGACTGGGGCTGCACAGACCACTGGGACCCCTTCGCTCCCCCCTCCTGCCCCTCCAGAGCAGCAGGAGAAAGCGGCAGGACTGAGGCAGAGGGAAGAATCTTTCCCCTTCAAGCCCAGAGAGGGAAGAGGGGCGGGAGGGGGGAGACAACATCAGTACGTTTCCCCAACTGCACACCTAGCTCTCGAGACACCCCAGCAGGAGGGTTGCCCGAAGATCACCTGGAATGATAACTTTTCTACAGAGAACAGAGATCAATTCCCCTAGAGAAAATGGCTGTTCTGGAGGGCGGACTCTACAGCACTATATTGCACTTAAGGTCCCCCCCCCCAAAAAAACCCAGCATCCCAAGATCCATTCTCAAATCTCTAAGAATTCCCCAACCAGGAGGTGGTGAGCCTACATCCCACCCAACAATCCCTACTTCCCAAGACATCCCTGCAGGGAGAGAATACTGCCTTATCATGCAGCAGCAGAAGGCCAGGGACCCCAAGCCAAGCACATGCGGGTAGGAGGGAATGCATGTTCAGGTGGCCCAGATGGTGATAACAGCTCTGAAGGCAACCTGAGTCTAACACAGAGGGAGAAAAGAGGCCTTTGGGCTCAGACCACTTTAAAAAGAGTGCTAGTCTTTGCCCCCTGATGATACTTGAGGAGGGGAAAGGAGGAAGGCATGGCGGAGGGGAGGGGGGCAAACTGATAATCCAAGCAGACAAAGCCACTCCCTGCCTGGCTGGGCACGGACACCAGGGAGTAGGGACATAAAGCCAATGATAAAGAAACCACCCTGCCCCCTTCTTACTGGAAAACAGCCGGTGTATTGGGAAACACAAACACAAATACTTACTTATCAAGCCTAAACTTTTTTCTGCTTTAACACCATAATGAACCCATTAATAACTTCATTAGCATAAATATAATTGTGCTATTTGGCAGAATTATAAAAATTTAAAATTATAAAAATTTAAAAATAGATGGCTTTGATTTCTGCAACAAAACATTCTGACTATGCCCACTACTAAAGAAAGAGGAGGTTGAAAACTTTTGGACTTTCCACTACATTAGCAGATAAATCTTACTTTTTATCATTTGAGAGGTAGGGAAAAAATGAAATTTGAAAACACAGAACAGAGAATTTTATAGTAATGGAAGTCTTATCTGACCAGAAACAGCCTCATACCATAATAACAGGTATACAGCTTATTTCAATGCCAACTTTGTAAAACTGACAATGCCAAACTTCAGTGATGTTTTATCATCATATGCATATTAATTGTGAAAAATTAAGTCACATTTGAACAATAAATATGCTATTCACTGTAGGAATGATCACTTGCTAATGCTGTCGACTGAATATTTTATGCAAGACATAGTGAGTGCTTTGTCTAAAAATATTTCTAAAACTGAAAATATTTTGTAGAGATTTTTTTCCATCGTTCCCCCCAAATGCCAATTTCCCCATTAGCAAAACAGAAAAAAAGTCCTCTGAACTCTCCCACCACTGGGGCCTTCATATCTCCAGTCAGGACAGCGCAGCGAGCCAGCACTCACACACACACACACACACACAGTCCCTGCCTGGAGAGCTCTTCCTCGCTGGCAGGGAACTAGGCCCCACCTCGTCTCTCCTCCCTCTCCCCGCATCCTGACCCAACCCTGCCCACTGTGGGCACTGAAGCCCAGATCAATGCCTTGCTATCTCCTGATGACATTTCCTGGTCTGAGTGCCAAAGAGCGTCCGTGCCACGTCTTCCCCTCCATGCTTCAACCAAGGGAGCTGGAGGGCAACTCCGGCACCCCAAGACAGCAAAGGGGGCTGCAGCCAGGAAGAAACAGCCCTGTTATGGGGCAGGAGAAGAGCACCCCAGGCAAGCACGGTCCTTTCCAGTGGGCAGGACCCACCAGCACCAACCCTATTAGTGCAACAGGCATCACTATGAGTGCTGCCAAAACCACACTGGCATGGGTGCCGCCATAGCACAGGAACCAACAGGTGGTCCCATCGCCCACACCAGAAAACAGCCAGCGGTTGGACTCCCTTACTGGGGTGTCAGCATGGCCTTCTGCTTGTACAGGAGATTACGCACATACAGCCTGAGCCAAACACAGAACAGGCAGCAACTCCACACAGAGGTATAAGCTGCCCCTCCTCTGTGGCCATGTGTCCCCCCTCCTGAGCGGGAACCAGCTCCGCTCTGGCCACAAAAGGGCTGCAAACACCTGTGGAGTGCAGAGCTCAAGCCAAACCCCACACACCACGAGAAACACAGGGCTCTGCACCACTTACTTTTTCCATTTCTGAAATGGTTAGAGATGTTGCCTCCCCTCCCACCCCCTTCCCCCTCTGGGCTCGGAGGGGAAAGACTCTGCCCTCTGCCTCAGTCCTGCTGCTTTCTCCTGCTGCTCTGGAGGGGCGGGAGGGGGGAGCAAATGGGTCCCATCAGTCTGTGCAGTGTGAGGCTGCATTTTGGCCCTGGCCTGTTGTCCCAGCCCTCCCCGGGGTGGGGGCAGCAGCCTAGATCCTGCCCAGGTGGCACCCCCCCCCATTCCATTCCTGCCTCATTGCCCTGAGCTGCCTGGCCCCCCCACCCGGCCTTCTGCCACCTGCCCTGCCCCCCGACCAGAAGCCCCCCAGGAAAGACACTGTGGCAAGCAAAGTCTTGGCCTGCCTCGGCCTGAGCTCCTGTTTATCACAGGCCCTTGCTGTCTAATGGAGCTTTAAAAAAAATGTAATGCATCTTCTGTCTCAGAGAGAAAGCCAGCTATAAATGAAGTAAATAGAAGAGATTGAAGAAGAGATTGGATTTATACCCCGCCCTTCACCTGGAGTCTCAGAGCAGCTTACAAACTCCTTTCCCTTCCCCTCCCCACAACAGACACCCTGTGAGGTAGGTGGGGCTGAGAGAGCTCTTTCCAGAGCTGTCCTTGAGAGAACAGCTGTGCCAGAACTATGGTTTGCCCAAGGTCATCCAGCCAGGTGCAAGTGGAGGAGTGGGGAATCAAACCTGGTTCTCCCAGATTAGAGTCCGCGCACTTAACCACTACACCAAACTGGCTCTCCGGCACCCCAAGACAGCAAAGGGGGCTGCAGCCAGGAAGAAACAGCCCTGCTCTGGGGCAGGAGAAGAGCACCCCAGGCAAGCACGGCCCTTTCCAGTGGGTAGGAATAATAAATAATATATATATTTAAAATAATAAATAATATATATAGTTAAAGCTTCATGATTTGTCAGAGGAAGGCGATTTCATAGAACCACACAGAGTTGGAAGGGGCCATACAGGGCACCCAGCCCAACCCCCTGCTCAATGCAGGATCAGCCGCTGCTTGAAGACTGCCAGTGGTGGGGCGGGCGGGCGGGCGGGGGGGGGGGGGAGCTCTCATACCTCCCTAGGCAGCCGGTTCCACTGCTGAACTACTCTGACTGTAGAAACATTTTTTTCCCACCCGTACCTTTGCTCGGGTACTTTAAACCCATAACTGTCAGACCTGTCCTCTGCTGCCCACAGGAACAGCTGCCTGCCCTCCTCCAAATGACAGCCTTTCAGAGACAGAGGGCGTTTTCTCACTAGCTTTCCCCCGCGGTTTACACCGAAGCTAGCACCGGAGCTTCTGGTCAGTTTCCCACCATTGGCTCCGTGCTCACAATTTCCTCCAGAGTATCACTGCACTGCTCCGGAGCTTCCCTGGAGCAAGAAAATCCTGTTCCAGCAGGATTTTCTTGCTCCAGGGAAGCTCCGGAGCAGTGCAGTGATACTCTGGAGGAAATTGTGAGCACGGAGCCAATGGTGGGAAACTGACCAGAAGCTCCGGTGCTAGCTTCGGTGTAAACCGCGGGGGAAAGCTAGTGAGAAAACGCCCTTAGAGAGAGCAATTGTGTCCCCCTCCACCGCTTCTTCTCCAGACTGGACACTCCCACGTCCCTGAGCCTTTCCTCGTAGGGCTTGATGAACTTCAGAATTCTCTACCTGCAGCAACCCCCCCGTCCTGCTCCTGAAAGCAGCCCCCCCCATGGTCCACTGCCAGCCAAGGAGGTCCTTCCCCCCCCCCCCCTTTCCATCCTGGCTCCTTCACTGCACACCCAGCCCTCGCACCACTCGCGTCCCGGAGAAGCAGCACTCACCTGGCCAAAGTTCACGAAGCCATGCTTGCGGGCCAGCCTTTCCACTTCCTTGGACCCTGCAGGCACCCGTGCTGCCCAGGTGTTGGTGTAGAGGCGCTGACCCACCACACCCCTGACCAGGAGATCCAGAGCCAGCACAAAAGTCCACAGCAGGAGCAGCAAAGGTGGCCTCAGATCCATGAAAGCTAGGAGGTGGGGGGAGGACGAGGCCCAGGGAAGCTCAGAGCGGGCCCTTGCTCCGTCCAGCAAGGCCCCAGTCAGTTCGAGGTAGCATGGGGCAGGAGGTCACAGAGGCAAGAGGAGGGATGGGAAATAGCCGGAGCCTCTCAGCTGGAGTCACCTGCACAGCACCTGGGGACGGAAGTCAACAGTCAGACTCCAGATCGAGCTGATCTTGCATCAAAATAAACTGTACTGGCTCCAGACAGGCCCAAGCTAAGGCACACCCAAGCTCCACCCACCCACCCACCCCCGTCAGCAGAGCGTGGCCCCCAGCCCCTGCGCTCATGGGTGTGCCATGGCAACATCCACAGCAGAAATGACCTCATGACGATCCCTTCACTGGAGGAGGGGAGAGCAAACGCTTCCCACCGAGGCAAGCACAAGAAGTAGGCTTTTACCAGCCCTGTTGGCAAGTTACAGTGGATGCCCGTCCAGTCCATGGACAGTGTACGCTTGAGCTTCCTTTTTACGTGGTGTGCAGTCACTTTCACGTGAAGTCCAATGCACGTGCAGGGCAACGTGCGAGTTCAGTCCTGCGTGTGCCCAGGTACTGGGCCCTGTCTTCGGGGGTACAGATGTGTCCCGAGTGAATAGGCTACTCAATCAGCCCCCTGGGCCATGGAGGTCAGGCTCACCTCCAGCGCCTGGCTGTGGGCTTCCCCACTGCCGCCTGACTGACTGCTCTGCCGCTGAGCCAGGGCCCGGGTTCCATCACAGAGCGGCATCCTGGAGAGGAAGGCTGACATGGGTGGCCTGGAAGGACTTGCCTCCAGCTAGCCCTGCAGGGAGGACCAAGGCGAGGTCCTCGGGGGCACCTGGGACTCCCCAGACACAGCTCCCCCCCTCCCACACCCAGCCGCCTCAACAAGCCCTTGGCTACCAAGGCATGGGGTGGTGGGGATGGGTTTTTTCCCAAGGCTCAGAGCCACTTTGGGAGCCTGCCTTCCAGCAAGGACCTCCTCCGAGGGGAGGGAGCGCTCAGTTCTTCCCCCTCGCAAGCACCAGGGAGCATCAGGGCTAGGAGGCTTGAACTCAGGCCTCCAGAGCCGCAGGAGAGCCACTACGCCGCACACTGGCTCTCCCAGGATCTGAGTCACCTCCTTCAGAACGTAAATCAGCAGCGCTCAGGATAGGAATGGGGCGTCGAGCTTTGTGCAGGGAGGGAGCCTACCTCACTGGGCTGTTGCGAAATGCGAGGGATCGCATTTAGTTGGGAAACTAAATGTGAGGGTCGCGGGGGGGAGGGATCGCCTGACAGACAGGCGGACACCCCTCCTCCGCGGAGAGGCTCAGGAAGGAAGGCAGGGCAAAGCCCGCGCGTGCAGAACTCCCCCATCCCCTCCCCCGAGGGTGTCTGCAGAGGCCACGCGGGGAGCGCTCGGCTCCGCATTCAGTGCGCGGCTGGCCCGAGAAACTACTGGGGAGGAGGAGAGTCCACCCCGCTGGGCTCTGCCGGGATCCCGCACCCCCAACCCCCTCTGATGGGCCCACCTGGCCGGCCGACCGACCCCTGCCCGGCTCCTCCCAAGAACCCGATCCCGCGGTTGTACAATGCGCACCTCCGAGGGGGGGGAGATGAAGCCCGCCCCCCCCGGGCAGGAGCAACCCGCCCCGCCTGCGAAGCCCCGGCCGGGAGGACACGCGCCCCCCCCCCCCGATCTCTCCCCTCGCCCCAGCGCAGCGGGTGGCCCGGCCCGCACTCCCCACCAACGGCCCCAGACCCGCCTCCCCCTCGCCTGCCCGGGCAGCGCTCGGCCCGCGGGAGGAAGGCCGGGCCGAGCGGGTGGGCGTCGGGGACACACGGGGCCCAGCGCCCCGCTCCAGGGAAAGCCAGGCCGGCCCGGGCCAGCGGCGTTTGGCAGGCTCCGGCGGGGGGTCCTCGGCAGCCTCGCGTGCGCCCGCTCCGCCACCCGCTCGGTCGGTCGGCCCCTGCCCGGCGGCGGCTCACCTCCTGCCTTCCTTCCTTCCTCCCTCCCCTCCTCTCCGTCGCCTGGGCCGCTCCTCCGGCTGCGCTGGCCTGGCAAGCCCTTAATGGAAGCGGCGGCGGCGGCGTCACTTCGGCAGGCGGAGGGAGGGAAGGGCAGGGGCGGGCAGGCGGGCCGAGCCGAGCCCAGGCGGCAGGCGCTTGTTTACGCCGAGGCGGCACGCCACCGAGGAAGGGGAAGGAAGGCGCCCCTGCGCCGCCGCCCTCTCGCTCGGCCTGCCCTGCACCGGCACCAGGCGGACAGCCGCCGGGCCCGCTCGGTTCGCCGCACTCCGCCCGCCCGCGACTCAGAGGCGGCCTGGCCGGCTCCAGCGCTTCGCAGCGCACCCCCCCGCCGCCGCCGCTGCCGCTCCACGGGCAGCTGACTCCCCCCCGCACCGGGCCGCCCGCCGGCTCCTCCTCCAGGCCCTGCTCCGCTCCAGCCGGCGACTGCGACGGCACGCCAAAACCCGAAAGCCCGCTCGACGGGAAGCGCCTGCCCCCCTCCCTCCCCCCCCCAACCCCACCTCTCTCCCCCCCCCCCCCAACCCCACCTCTCTCCGTGCCCGTGCGAATCGCCCCGTCGCCGCCACCTGGCGCGCACCCGGAATCAAGCCGGAGTTTCGCGGCCCCCCTCGCTCGGGAGGCTCCCCGACCGGACAAGCCTCAGGCACCTGGGGCGGGGGGAGCAGGCAGGCACCCACCCAGGCAGGGCCGCAGCCAGGATTTTGGACTTGGGGGAGGGCATTTAAATAAGTCGGGGTGCACCTCCCCCCCACAGTCCCAGACTGCCCCAGGAGCAATGAGAGAGGGAGAGGTGCGGGCTCAGGCAGGGCAGGGTGATGGCAGGGGTGCAGCTGTGTGGCACGCACAAAGAAATAAAATAAACCAGGTGGATGGGAAGTCAGGAGGCCCGGGCTGTAAGTCAGGGGCCCCAGCTCCAAGCTGCCTGACTGTACCTACAGGCAATGCTCCCTCTAAGCCATAGAGCTTTGTGAGCAAAAATTCTACTTTGTGAGCTTCTGGCATTAATGTTACGAGCGAGCGATCTGGCTACTGCATAAATTAGTTTGCTCTGGAGCCATCCTTCCTGAGCAAAGACAAAAAGATGTGAGCTGGAGGCTAAAAAACTGTGAGCTAGCTCACCCTAACTCAGCTTAGAGGGAACACTGCCTACAGGCCTGCACCCAGGCCAGGGCAGGCAGAGGGAACAGGCCCCAGAAGGCCAGAGACAGGGGAGGGGCTGCTCAAACGTGATTGAGACTAGTCAGGGAACCGGGGGTGGCTAGAGCTGACTGGCATAGAGACCCGTGGCCTAGTGGAGCCTGGATTCACCCCAAAAAACAGGGGACACCCACCCAAGGACCCCGACCCAGCGTGCCGGCGGGTGGAGGAGGAGGAGCAGGCAGGAGAACCTTGCTGGAGAGACTTTCCTTTGGCCTGCACTAGAAGCAGCCAAGCAACAGCCAGAGGCCCTTCATGTCACCCCTGGCCTGCAGACACCCAGCGGGAGCAGAGACCACAGGCAGACCCGACACACACCCTAGACCAGACACTGACCAGCCGCAGAATCCTTCCATGCCGCTGTGACTGTTCCTAGGCGAGGGTCTTCTTTCTAGCCACACTGTTCTGGCCTCCCCATGGTCCCGGGTTCTGAGTGGAGTGCGTTAGGAACCTCCTTTGGTCTTGGGGGGGGGGGGTCAAACCACTAGCCTCTGAGAGACCGCGGTTCAGAGCCCCACTCTGCCATGGAAGTTTGGTAGGTGACCTCAGGCCACTCACACACTCCCAGCTTGACCTTGTTGTACAGATACAGTGGAGGAGGAAGAGAAGAGTTGGTTTCATACCCGGCTCTTCCCTACCCGAAGGCATCTCAGAGCTCCTCTCCCTACAACAGGCACCTTGTGAGGTAGTGGGGCTTCCCTCATGTCAGCTCTCTGGGGGATGGGCTCCAAGCAGCCCTCCTCCCTTTCCTTCACCGAAAGGGCATGTGTCTGCAGGAGGGGATCTGGCACACCCCCATGCCACAGAAGTCCCCAGAGCAAGGGAGGCACAGAAGTCCTCTGCCACAGGGTTAGTTATGGAGTCCTCTCCTTGAGATTTCTCTCCTGAGAGCTTTCACAGAGAATCAAAGGACTCTGGGAGCCGCCGCCACCCCCCGCCCAGGCCTGCTGCCTGCACTGCCCACCCCCGTGAGCTGTACTCAAACAAGACAGATCCAGGTGGGTCACCAGGTAGGTCTGAAGGAGTAGAACAAAGTTGGGGTCCAGGGGGCACACCTTTAAGACCAACAAAGTTTTATTCAAAGTATAAGTTTTCATGTGCACGTGTGCTTGCACACAAAAGCTTATCCCTTGAATAAAACTTTGTTGGTCTTAAAGGTGTGCCCCCGGACCCAAACAAGGTGGTGATGAACTAGCTTGGGGTTGTTGTGAGACCACGGGCAGAGCCTCAGGGGAGTTCCCAAGCAGACCACAGTCCATTTTCCATCTGTGACAGACCAGTGTTAAATCAGCTTAACACAACCAGGGGGAAAACCATACTGAATGGCCACTTCAGATGTCTTTGATACTTTGGAGTTTTGCGTGATGTTACAGACTGGCCCTGTAGCATTTCGTGCTAGAAGGCCTTTCGAATCCTACATGTATTCACCTATAAAACTTCCCTGAGGGAGCCTTTGAAGCATCTCATGAAGCCGACTGCAGCCACATCAGATTTGTTGGCCTTTTAAGATGCCCAGAGACCCTTTTTTCCCTGCTGCAGCAACCTAGTGAGCAGCCCTGCCAGAAGGTATCTGCAAAAACCAGGGGGGGGGGAGCAACGTGTCCCATTTTCTTAGCATCTGGCTCTGGATTGGGAAGCTGTGCTTTTGGCTAGTGCCTAGTCACCACTGATAGATTTCCCCCCATATCCTGAGTTCATTTTTTTTAAGTAACATCACAACTGCATTTGGGGGAACTGTGCATGAGATACATAAGAAAGCGTCAGTGCAGACACACCACAGGTGTACACAGTAGCCTTGGCTTTTTAATTCTTCCCTAATTTATAGTACTGCTTTTGCATTATCCAGTTTGCACCACTGAGGTTTTACTGACGTCTGTTCCACTCAGGTCTCTGGCCAGGAACTGGATCAGTACAGAAACATGACGCAAGAAGTGACTGTTCCTGGAAAATTTGTGAAAGGGGGACACACAAAACCTCAGACCTCAAGAGACTTATCAGAGCAGGAAATCAGACAGGTGCCTTTGGTGTTACTGAAAACAAGCCAGACAGCCAGAAATCACCCCAGCAATTACCTTAGCACACTCAGAATTAGTCAGCTCTGCTTGGGGAAACTGCGAGTATCTGGTAATTTTCTTTGATAAGGCCAGTGTCAGGTTCAAAGTGGTTTTGGGGGAAAGGTCTTACTTTGAAAACCGCCAGCCTTCAGGATTTCCTGTTCTGTGTTACAGGAAGCTGCATACTTTTTCTAGGAAAGGTCTTGTTAAGAGTGAACTCTTCGGGAACCGTTTCCCCAAGCATCTAGGCAGCCCTGAAGAGAATGCAGATTAACTGACCTCTTTTCCTGAAATTGTCACTGCATCATGTATATTCTCTTCAACATTAGCAGTAAAGACAGCACCCAAGCTAGTCAGTTCTGTCTCCCTGTGACTCTCTCATTCATGAAGACATAGCTAAACCACACTAAGGAATGCTATTTTTAGTCCTGAATTTCTGTGAGAGTTCTGCTCAAAGTAGTCAAGGATCAGATCTTGGTTGGTTAACCACAGTTCTTTATTACCTATTCCTACATTAGTACAGCATCTCGGGTTATTGTCAGAGATGAGACAAATAATACAAGCGGGTCTATTATACCATTCCAAGGAGTTTGAATTACCCATAGATAGCCAATCCCCTTAAGGGAAAATTGGCGGGCTAAAAGGTGGCTTGACCGTTTGGTTCACACAGGAAAAAAGTGAGGTGTTAAGCAGTAAATTTCCCTTCTCAAACCAGACCCCTCAGATGTAGCGAGTTCACATAACAATTCATGGCTCCAAGGTTCTTTTGCATGAGATAAGAGATGAGAGGCATCCTCCCCTTGAAGTTACTGCCGGGGCAGCTGGAATGCGGAGGCAGAGATGAGAGGCCTCCTTGTTCTCACAAATCAGGGTTGTCACCCTCCCGACCAAGACAGGATTAATACATAGGTTCTAATACATAATACATAATGGTTACATAGGTTCTAATAAACTCTAGATACATAGGACAGCTGAAGACATGCATGCAAGAATACATTGGCTGAATTGACAGATTCTGACACCCTGCCCTCCCCATAATCCTCTTCACCTAGCTTTATCAGGGAACATTTTATGAAACAGTTTAGTCAGTTTAGGAGCATGCACATGTTCTGAGCGAATCCATTCATTGTGTTCTGGGCCGAAATCTAACCATCTAACTAAGTAATATAATCGGCCTCTTCGCATCTTGGAGTCAAGGATTTCAGTTATCTCGAAGTGAGGACTCCCCTCCTTCATCAGTGGAGGAGGAACTGGAGGAACTGGATGCCAAGCGTTCGGCCCAGGATCTTTCTTCAACAGGCTGAAATGAAACACAGGGTGCACAGAACTCAGTGATTTAGGCAGTTCCAGTTCAAAAGACACATCAGAGATTTTGCGTAGCACTTTATAAGGTCCAACATATTTCCATCCCAGTTTCCTGCTGGGCTGCAGTCCATGGATATTTTTGGTAGAGAGATAGACAGAGTCCCCGGGCTGAAGATCCCATCCCGGTGCTCGCCCTCGATCCGCATATTTTTTGTAGTCCTCTTTGGCATGGTCCAATGCTTTGCCTATTAATGGCCATGAGTCTTGGAGGCTGGACCACCATTTTTTGAAATCCGAGGGGGGGGCTTGAGGGGCCTCCTCAATAGTAGGCAATGGTTTCCCTTCGAACCCCCCCACTGCCATGAAAGGGGAAACTCCTGTGGATGAGTGCACTGCATTATTGTAACTATATTCTGCAAATGGCAGCAATTCCACCCAGTTATCCTGGTGATAATTTGTGTAACATCTCAGGAATTGCTCTAGAATTTGATTAGTTCGTTCGGATTGGCCGTCGGTCTCTGGGTGGTAACCCGAGCTTAGGGCGGGTTCTATATCCATTAGTTTCAAAAGCTCCCGCCAGAAGGTGGCAACGAACTGACTACCGCGTTCGGAAACCACTCTCTTCGGAAAAGCGTGTAATTTGATCACGTGATTGAAGAAAGCTTTGGCCATCCCTTTGGCTGTGGGCAATTGCTTGAAGGGGGTGAAATGTGCTTGCTTTGAAAAAGTGTCTACCACCACCCAAATCACTGTTTTTCCCTTAGAGGGGGGCAAATTAGTGATAAAATCCATGGCTATAGCTTCCCAGGGTCTTGACGCGGTGGGTAGGGGGTGCAATAATCCCGGGACTTTCCCCCCCCCGTTTTTTGCACATTAAACAGGTCTGGCATGCCGAGACGAAGTCTGAGACGTCTCGGCGCATGCGCGGCCACCAGAACTGACGCTGGATTAAATTAAGAGTCTTTAGGAAACCGAAGTGCCCAGCTAGCTTTGATGAGTGGCAGTTTAACAAGATTTCCTTGCGCTTGGCCTTAGGCACCACTAGTTTGTCCCCATGTAGCCAACAGTGGTCCTCCCTCTTGGAACATTCCTCCAAAGCTTCCAGTTCCTCTATCTCTTCAGGAGCATAATCCCCCCCCCAATTGCATTTCCCAATGTCCAACTCTGCCTTCTTGGCTTGGCTCCGGGTGACTACCACCCCTCCTAGTTGTTGGGGGGAGAACATGGAATCAAACACCTCTTCCTTTACACTTTCATGTTGGGGCAACCTGGACAACGCGTCTGCCAAGGAGTTAGCCTTCCCAGGAAAATGTTTAAGCACAAAGTTAAACTTGGAAAAGAAATCAGCCCATCGCAGCTGCTTGGCGTTGAGGGACCGCTGAGTGCGCAACGCCTCCAGATTCTTATGATCAGTCCAGATTTCAAACGGAGTTTGCGCTCCTTCCAGCCAATGGCGCCACGTAGTGAGCGCTAACCTAATGGCTGCGGCTTCCTTGTCCCACACCGACCAATTCCTTTCCGTCTCGTTAAATTTTTTTGAAATGTAAGCCAAGGGGTGCAATTTCCCTTCCGAGTCACTTTGTAAAATGGCCCCCCCCATGGCTACATCAGAGGCATCTACATGAATTATAAAATCCTTCGTTTCGTCAGGGTGTGCGAGAATGGGCTCTGAAGTGAAAAGAGTCTTTAAAGTCTCAAACGCCCTCTGACACTCCCCGTTCCAAGCCAACTTTTCTCCTGGCTTCCCGGCCTCGGGCCCCTTCCCCTTTGTTTTTAATAAGTCCGTCAAGGGGAGAGTGACTTTGGCAAAGTCCTTGATGAAGGTTCGGTAAAAATTACGAAATCCCAAGAGGCTTTGCAATTGCTTTCTCGTTCGCGGAGCCTCCCATTGCACCACAGCCTCCACCTTCCCCGGGTCCATCTCCAACCCCTTCTGAGAAATGCGGTAGCCCAGGAAGTCCACAGACTCACGGTGAAACTCACACTTAGACAGTTTCACATATAGCTGGTTTTTTAGTAAGGTTGAGAGGACTTCCCTAACCAAAGTCACATGCGCCTTCTTATCAGTAGAATAGATCAAGATATCATCTATGTAACATAACACGCCCTTAAATAGATGCTTGTGCAACACTTCGTTGATTAAACTCATAAAGACCCCGGGCGCGCCACTTAAGCCGAACGGCATCACTAGATATTCAAATTGCCCCAAGGGGGTATTAAAGGCAGTCTTAGATTCATCCCCTTCCCTGATGCGCACCCTGAAATAGGCATCTCGTAGATCCAACTTGGTAAAAATCCTCCCCTTGGCCGCTTCCGCCAAGAGGTCCTTTATTAACGGGAGGGGGTAAGCGTTAGTGGTGGAGACTGCATTCAACCCCCGGTAGTCAGTGCATAGTCGTAAGCCCCCATCCTTTTTCTTTCGGAACAGCACTGGCGCCGCAAAGGGGGATTTGGCTGGGCGGATGAACCCCCGTGCTAGATTTTTGTCCAAGAACTTTCGCAACTCTTCCCGTTCCAACGGGCTCATGGAGTATAATTTCCCTTTTGGGAGTTTTTCTCCTGGGAGGAGTTCTATGGCACAGTCCGACAGTCGATGGGGGGGCAACTCATCCGCCTCAGTCTCGCTGAACACTTCCAGCAAGTCTCTATACTCTTTAGGCACCATGGTAGGGGTGAGAGCGAGCGCGGGGGCCGGGAGAGGAGGGGTCGGAGGTCCAGGTCCCCATCCTGGGTCCCACCTATGGCTCTGGCAGCGTTCGTCCACCCACGAAATTTTCCCTTCGCTCCATTTTATGTAAGGGTCGTGCGCCCCGAGCCAAGGGCTGCCCAACACCATAGGGAACTGGGCGTTTGGGGTGATGACGAAAGCCCGTTTCTCCCAGTGCTCCCCCGTCCCCAAAATCAAGCTCTCGGTCTCTGCTATGCATTCCTCCTTCATCTCCGACCCATCCATCTGAGTGAACTTCAGGGGTTCCAATAACGGGGTGACTTTGGGTCCCAGCCCTTCCACTACTAGGGGGCTGATCAGGTCTCGCGCACACCCAGAGTCAATTAAAGCGCGAACCCGCATGTGGGTACCCGATCCAGGGGTCACCACCGTCACTACCATATATAACAGGGGGCCGGGGATGCTCACCGGAGATGGCGCTTCTTGGCGGGGGACCTGCAGCTCTGCGCCGCTCACTGCAGGCCGTTGGAGTTTCCCGACATCTGCGTTTCCATCAGCTCCAGCTCTCCCTGGTCACTGGCAACTCCTTCCAGCTGCAACGCCCGGGGTTTCATCGGTGTTTTTCCACGGCTAGGGGTGCTCCCCGCTCCGGGGGTTGAGGTCTTCGGGCCTTTCCCCCCTCCTCTTGGGCAAGCGGAGGCGAAATGGCCACTCTCCCCACACTTCATACACAACCCTTGTCGAAACCTCGCATCTCGGACATCTTGCACACTGGATCGGGGCTTCGCTCTGGGGGCTGCTTTGCTGGCCCCCGTTACCGACGCTCCCATCTTGATCAGGGCGAATCGCTCCTCCATGTCGATGGCGGCTCTCATCCAGGTGTTCAGGGTGCCCGGGCGGCCCCCCAACAGCACGGTCTCGTAGATCTCCGGATTCAGGCCCTCCCAATACTTCTCCATGAATAGCTCCTCCGGCCACCCATGGATCTTGGCCGCGATGCGCCTGAACTTGTCAGTGTAGTCCCTCACCGACGATCTCCCCTGGAACAGCTTTCTTAGTTGATTACGTGCCTTTTCCTCACCCAGGGGGTCCTCGAACTGATGGCGGAGGGCCCACATGAAGTTGTTCAGGGAACGCAATTCAGGTCCGGGGTTGTCGTGCAGGCTCACATACCAGTCGCTGGCAGTGTCTTTCAGCTTGGACCCGATGTAACCAATCCGTTCTTTCTCGGTGGGATAGAGGTGGCCCCAACTGTCCAGGAATCTCCCTATCTCCAGCATGAAGAAACGTAGCTTCTCCGGGTCCCCATCGAAAGTGGTCGTCAAAGGGTCGGAGGGGGCTGGGCGGGCGGCCGGCGCGGCCGGGACCGGGGCAGGCACTGGAACGGGCCCGGGCGCTGGAACCGGGACGACCGGCTGGACTGGCTGCGCCGGGAGAGCGGGCGCCTGCGGCTGGACCGGAACCCCTCCGGGCGCCGGCGGTTGTAGTGGGGCTCCTACCCCTTGACCGGGGAGGGCTCCTTGTACTGCCCTCATAGCGTCGTGAAATTGGTGCTGGAGATCGAGGGCCAACTCGCGGAGCTCGGCGGTGAGTTGAAGCCGCAGATCTCCCATCATCTGATCCAAAGGGACCGTCTGCTCCTCGCGATACGGATCGGGCCCATACAGATCCATCCCCTCTCCTTCGAGAGGCGGGCGACGCGGCCCTCCACGATAGATCGGCTCGCGGTCGTCTCCTAGGTAGCTCGGTCTCCCTCGATCGAGCTGGTCTCCGGTAAGCGAAACCCTCACCCCTTTCCGGTCGTGCACCCACGAATCCACGGTGCGCGGACCGAAGTGGCTCCATGCGTACTTGGGGGTCACGCTCTGATGAGGAACCGGGCGGCGCGGGATGTAGTAAGCCCCCTGGCTCGTGGTCACCGGCACTTCGGGACCTCCGCCGCCGCCGCCACCACCCCCGTTCCCCGGATCCGCCGGGGTAGCGGGAGTCTCTTCTGGAGTAGTAGGCTTGAGGGGGACCGCGTCGTCGTCTGACATGGTCAGGAACGGCTGAGTCCCAATCACATATCTCTGACAATCTGTGAGAGTTCTGCTCAAAGTAGTCAAGGATCAGATCTTGGTTGGTTAACCACAGTTCTTTATTACCTATTCCTACATTAGTACAGCATCTCGGGTTATTGTCAGAGATGAGACAAATAATACAAGCGGGTCTATTATACCATTCCAAGGAGTTTGAATTACCCATAGATAGCCAATCCCCTTAAGGGAAAATTGGCGGGCTAAAAGGTGGCTTGACCGTTTGGTTCACACAGGAAAAAAGTGAGGTGTTAAGCAGTAAATTTCCCTTCTCAAACCAGACCCCTCAGATGTAGCGAGTTCACATAACAATTCATGGCTCCAAGGTTCTTTTGCATGAGATAAGAGATGAGAGGCATCCTCCCCTTGAAGTTACTGCCGGGGCAGCTGGAATGCGGAGGCAGAGATGAGAGGCCTCCTTGTTCTCACAAATCAGGGTTATCACCCTCCCGACCAAGACAGGATTAATACATAGGTTCTAATACATAATACATAATGGTTACATAGGTTCTAATAAACTCTAGATACATAGGACAGCTGAAGACATGCATGCAAGAATACATTGGCTGAATTGACAGATTCTGACAATTTCTTACCTATAAAAATGGATCTACACTGTGGCTCTGCTTCGTAGAGTTGCTTAACGACTGGATGCAAACCACTTAGAATGTTAGTCTAGGATGTGGGAAATGCAGATTTGAATTCCCACATTGTTTGGGGCCACATACACTCTCAACCAGTGTTCCCTCTAAGCTGAGTCAGTGTGAGCTAGCACACAGTTTTTTAGCCACCAGCTCACACATTTTTGTCTTAGCTCAGAGAGGACGGCTCCAGAGCAAACTAATTTATGCAGTAGCCAAATCGCTTGCTCACAGCTTTAATGCCAGTAGCTTAAAAAGCAGAATTTTTGCGCACAGGACTCCACAGCTTTGCACAGCATTGCTACCTAACCTACTTCACAGGGTTGTCGTAAGGATAAAATAAAGGACAGGAAAACGATGTAAACTAGTCTGGGTCCCCAGTGGGTACAAAGGCAGGATATAAATGAGGTAAATAAATAAAATATAAAAGTGATCAATAGAAGCAGCTAGGAAATTTTAATACTTGCCGCTAATGATCAGGGTAGCAACAGAGATGTGAAGGTGATAGGGGAGACAGTTGGGAGGGGGACTTTTTTTCTGGGACTAGAAAAAAAGTTCTATGAAAGATTTTCTTTCATAATGAATTAAATGCTTCTTTACGGGGGTTTTCCACACTAAAAAGGTATACAGGATAAAAAAGTTTCCAGACTCTTAAGTTTTTCCAGTGAAAAACACCTGTGTGACACCACTGTTGGAAAGTTTTTAAAAATAATAAATAACACAAATACACCCTGACCTGGATGGTGGCTGTAGTGTAGGCCAGGCAAAAGAAATTCCTAATACATCATCTGAGCATTTTGACCCAGTTACCATGATGGATTCTGGGATCCATGAAGGCCACCTCCTGTGCATCTGACACTCGCCCACCCTGGCTGCTAGAGTCGTGTAAGGGTCACATCAACAACCCCTTGGTGTCTGTTGTAAATCAGTCGCTAACCCTGGGCACCTTCCCTCGACCATTCAAGCACAGGGTTATCTGTTCACTACTTTAAAAACCATCCCTACAGAAAAATTATGTGGCCGATTATCCCCCAGTCTCTCATCTGCCCTTTCAAGGTGAAGTGACTGATGGAACAGTGGCTGACCAACTCCAGGTCATCTTGGGTAACTCATCTGCTCTGGACTCTCTTCAGGCTGGGCAATGGGGAAGAGGTGGCCCTCGTGGCTGTACTGTAGACAAAGGCCAGGTCTCTCCCACTGCTCCTACGAAAGCTGCAGCCTCTGGTACAGAACATCATGGCATCCTCTGGAGATGGTTGAGGCAGAAGTAGGGATCAAGGGGTGTGCCTGGGACCAGTTTAATTTGTTCCTCATGGATCGTACTCCGAGGGCTGCCATTGGAGACAAGCCACCTTGGTGTGGCAGCTGTCCGATGGGGCTCCACAGGGCGTAACCTGGCCCTCATGTTGTTCAACCCCTTTGGGAGAAACTATTCATAGCCTTGCAACTAGATGCCATCAAACATTGCCCTGGCACTTTAAGAACTGCCAGCGGCCTCTGCCAGAGGAGGAAGAGGTTCTTCTGCTCAACGCCATCCCCCTTACTCAGCCCCCCTGTGCTCACCACAACCGTTTTGCAGGGCCTTCTGCAGGTGCCAACCTGCCAATGAGCAAAACCAGACCACTGTCCCTGCACGCGCTTTCTCTGCTGTGCCTCCCCCCCCCCCCTTTTATGGAATGGTCTGCCTGATGAGGTCACGCAGGCTCCCCTGCTCCTGTCACTCCACAAACTACGCAAAACAGAATTGTTCAGGAGGGTGTTTTTATCAAGGTGAGAAGGCCGTAACGGAACGGTCCAGGAAGGCACTTTAGTAACAGGAACAGGACTGTGGACAGTACCACTCTGTGGACTACACGTTACCATTTTGCTGTAGGACCTTGCTCTCCCTGGATTGTTTTATACTTAACACCATTTTCTGTCTTGTATCTAGCCCAATACTTTATTATGCCTCGTTTCAGATCGCTGTAATCCTAGTCCTGTTACACTGCTTATTAGGCAGCTGATCCAGTTCCCTCCCGGGAAGAAGTCCCGCCTCCGGAAACGGGCTAGTCTCGCGGAGTCTTCCGGTTCTCGGGCCCTGTTTCCGGAAGTGCGCCATTTCCCCTGCCGTAGAACTTCCGGGTTGTCTCGGGTGACGGTGGTGGTGGTTGCCCGTCGCCCCGTCTGCCGCTCGCTCGCCCGCCCGGCCTGGGCGCGCTCTCGGCCGTCGTCCTTGTCGCCGAAGGCTGCGGCCTCTTCCTCCTCGTCACCATGTCGGGCTCCAGCAGCGCCCTCATGAAGCAGCCCCCGATCCAGTCGACGGCGGGGGCCGTGCCCGTCCGCAACGAGAAGGGTGAGGGCCGCCAGCGGCCGCCCCGGCGGTGGGGTGGGGGGCGAGGGAGAAAAAGAGGGGCGGGGGGCGGCCTGGCCTAACCACCCGCCCCCGCGAGGGTGCCCCTGGCACAGCGCCCTGCCGGCCTGACCGTGGCTGTTGCTGCTGCTTCCTCCCGCAGGGGAGATCTCCATGGAGAAGGTGAAGGTGAAGCGCTACGTGTCCGGCAAGCGGCCGGACTATGCGCCTATGGAGTCCTCCGACGAGGAAGACGAGGAGTTCCAGTTCATCAAGAAGGCGAAGGAGCAGGAGCTGGAGCCCGAGGAGAAGGACGAAGAGCTGGCCAGCGACCCCCGCCTCCGGCGCCTGCAGAACCGCACCAGCGAGGATGTGGAGGAGAGGTCTGCCCTTGGCCTGGATCGGGGGGTGGGGGGCGGCACAGTGTCGCTGTTGCCCTGGGGGGGGGGCTCTCTGGGGCACCCAGAGAGGGTCTGAAGCACTAGGCAGATGAGAGGAGGCACTCTGGGGAGGGACGGGTTCCGTCTTTGGTAGGTACAGCCTGTAAGGGGGTAGCTGCTTGAAAGGCTCTGGCCTAAGGCTGGGTCTACATTCTAGGCTGGCAAGGCACCGTAAGATCGTGGAGCCAGAAGTGGTGGGGGAGAGTGACTCAGAAGTGGAGGGAGAGGCATGGCGGATGGAGCGAGAGGACACCAGTGAAGAAGAAGAGGAAGAAATTGACGATGAGGTAAAGATCTGGTTGCACTCTAGATTTTAGTGCTCTTGATTTTTGCATTGGGGTGGAACCGTGTGAAGCTTTGTGAGCCACAAAGTTATTCCAACGCTGTCAGGAGTTGGGCATTCATGCTGCTGCATTCTTCTGAATTTCAGTATGTTTTCCTGTAGGAACGTATCGTTACATAAACATGCCTCATACCAACTCAGACTGTTTGTTCATTTATTCTGACTGGCATGATGAGTTTTCATGAGCCTGACTAGCATGAGCCTGCTATTTGTGATCCTTTAACTGGAGATTCCAAAGAATGACTGTAACTTTTACCCATTGCATACATAAGATACCTCTTTCTGATGCAGTCACAGGGACTCTGTGCTTCACCCTTTCCCCTTTCTCTAGGAAATTGAGCGCCGCCGTAGCATGATGCGCCAGCGTGCACAGGAGCGGAAGAATGAGGAGATGGAAGTGATGGAGCTGGAAGATGAAGGCCGCTCTGGGGAAGAGTCTGAATCTGAGTCGGAATATGAGGAGTACACAGACAGTGAGGATGAGACTGAACCACGCCTCAAGCCAGTCTTCATCCGCAAGTAAGTACCACTACTGCTGGATGAGGTGGGGTGTAAGGTAATTATCAAGGCAACAGAGAGACTTCCTTTTAAATAGTTTAGAACAGTCATCAACTGATTTCATATCAGAATGGCATCAGAAGGGGCAGGGAATCTGCTGTGGAAGCATTCCTTGTTTTATAACACTGGCATGGTTTCTCCTTGCTGGTAGCATAAGAAGGCATGGTCTCTCTCAAGTTCCCCAGAAAAAGGTGGGGAGGGTACCAGATTCACGCATAGATTCTAGAAGGCAGCTTCACAGAGGTCTTTCTGGATAGGATTGGGCTTAAAGAGCGTAGGGCTCATCAAAAATGTCTGCTGCAGGAAGGACAGAGTCACAGTCCAGGAACGAGAGGCAGAGGTGCTGAAGCAGAAAGAATTGGAGCAGGAGGCTAAGCGGATGGCTGAGGAGAGGCGCAAGTATACGCTTAAGGTAAGAGGGAAAACAAGACTGCTTGTGTGAGGGTGAAGAGAGAGCTGGACAGCATCAGGAAATTCACCATCTTAGTTGACATTGCAGATCGTGGAAGAGGAAGCCAAGAAAGAGTTGGAGGAGAACAGGCGTTCTTTGGCTGCCCTGGATGCGCTCGACACCGATGATGAAAACGATGAGGAAGAATATGAGGCTTGGAAAGTGCGGGAGTTGAAACGCATCAAGAGGGACCGTGAGGAACGGGAAGCGTAAGTGAAGTCAGGCCAGAGC
The DNA here is from genome assembly GCA_029233225.1 of Lepidodactylus listeri. Lineage (NCBI taxonomy): Eukaryota > Metazoa > Chordata > Lepidosauria > Squamata > Gekkonidae > Lepidodactylus > Lepidodactylus listeri. Next base: position 1,597,788 of record JARCFY010000021.1, on the reverse strand, counting down.
TAAAGGGCATTTTTTCCCTCTAAGTACCTCAGGCAAGGGGTAAAATAGGGAGTTGTGTATGGTGGCTGCCTCCAGACGAGGGAGTCTTCTGGGCAGAGGAGGGACTGGAAGGAATATCTGTGGTGAATGCTAATGGGATTTGTATCTTTTTTTATTCCTTTGGTTTACCTGGGATTTCAGGTTTAGCTAAAAAACTGGATAAAAACAGTAAGAGGTGTTCTTGTATCCACACCAAATAATGTGGGAAACAGGTGCAAGTGTAAACCAATTTCTAAAAATCAGAAGCTTGATTAAAAAAAATTAATTGCATTCCTTTTTTAAATTGGTTACTTTAAACATCTTTTATTTAGCTTTAAAATATAACACAAACATATTAATGCCCACACAGTCTTTTAAACGTGAATCAGAGTCTCTATCAGGCATAGTGAGAGAGCAGATTTTAAATGGAGGAGACCATACAGCAAGTATTACGTGTGACAATACAATTCAAATTACTTTATTGTAAAATACAGCAAAAGTTTTAGAGTTAGTGTGACAACTCAGGAGCAAATGGTTGTCACAGCAGCTTATTAGTATGCATGCTTACTCGGTAAATACTTAAATTAGTTGGAAAGCTGATTGAAAACACTTGTTTTTATTTGTTTTTCCCCTGGCTAAATGTAAGCCACTCCACCATGGTAGATGGGGACATGCATCATGAGGTCATCTGTGCAGATTCCTAAACTGAACTTTTCCTTCCTGTAGGTTAGAGAAGGAGAAGGCAGAGATTGAGCGGGTGAGGAATCTGACCGAGGAGGAACGCCGTGCAGAGCTCCGAGCAAATGGCAAAGTCATCACCAACAAGGCTGTGAAGGGCAAATACAAATTCCTGCAGAAGTACTATCATCGGGGGGCCTTCTTCATGGTATGCGAGTACCGGTGGGGAGGGGATGAAGGTCCAAGCTCTGCATGCAGATAGCTCTCAGATATTGGGACAGGCCCATAGGAGAGAGGACTGAGCAAGAGGACAGTTTTGTGTATTCATGTGTGAGGTTTCTGGAACGCAGTGGGAGCTGTGTTGAGAAGCTCGGTGTGTGCCTGGTGGCATCACAGCAGAGCACTTACCTTAAGAAGGGGTTACTGCTTCAGCTCTGAGTGTTCCCTAAACTAGCCGTAGAGTCATTTTCCTTCAGTGTAAACCAATGCCTACCTTGGAGAGGAGAAAAGGTGTAAAAGCCTTGCCCCTTACTCAGCTCTGACTCTTTACTCCCAGGATGAAGACGAGGATGTGTACAAGAGAGACTTCAGTGCCCCAACTTTGGAGGATCATTTCAACAAGACCATCTTGCCAAAAGTCATGCAGGTGAGTGAGAAGGAAGAACACTTTCGGGGGGGGGGGGTGTCACTGCCTGGGTTCCAGGCAAGAAATGGGGCCTGCAGCTAACTTGGATTTTTCCATATGTATCCATGTGTGTCCCCCCCATGCCTAAGGTTCTGCTGAAATCTTTAGAGATTCTTTAACCACTGCTCAAAGTTACCCTTTTCTTAAAATTCTCTTCTGCTCTCCAGGTTAAGAACTTTGGGCGTTCTGGACGGACTAAGTACACACACTTGGTGGACCAGGATACCACCTCCTTTGACTCTGCCTGGGGCCAGGAGAGCGCACAGAATACCAAGTTCTTCAAGCAGAAGGCAGCTGGGGTGCGGGATGTCTTTGAGAGACCCTCAGCCAAGAAACGGAAGGTGAACTGAAGCGGGGAGAACAGTGTAGAGCATTGACATTTGCTCTGATGCTTCAGAGGGATCATGGAATATTGGCACAGGTCTGGGCCAGAGCCATTCCTCCCTCTCTCCATAAAGGCCAGATCTTCCTTGGTGGGGCAGAACAGCGGACAAGCCAGTCAGCACCAAGTGAGTAGGCTCCTCCCCCCCCCCCCCCAGGTCCTGGTCATAGCATTGGGCGGTGGGGGGGTGCTTTTTTTGGCAGATTGTAAATTATTTTCTGTTCTTTATGCGTGGGAAGGGAAAGTAAAATGAACCCATATTAAAGTTTTGTGTTTTTTTAATTTACAATACTGCTGTCATGCTGCTTGATGGTGGGAGGGAGGAAGCGCTGTGAGAGCTGCAAGTAAGGCCTGGGGGTGGCAGAAGTGATGTGGCTTCTCTTGCTTGATGCAAACACTCAGCTGGGGCTGAGGCCTCATCAATTTTATCCTAGCCCCTAACTGGGCTGTGCTCAGTTCAATAAGACAACTGGCAGTTTTTAAAATAGGTTAACAGTGAGATGATGGGGACTGCTAGTAGGCCCTCTGTGCCCATAGTTTGGCTGCGATCACACGCGCCAGAAGATCCAACATAAGTGCGAATGCCTGACGGATCAAAAGGGCAACATCTGGGAAATGTCCCGCAGCCGTCGGCAACCCACGCTGCTCTGCTGCAGAAGTGGAGTTAAAAGACACCAGGGAAAATCTGGTAATAAACAGGTTGCGACAGGCCACAAACAGACTTTTCGCTGTCTGATCATGCAAGCACGCTTCTGAACCATTGGGACGGTCTGATCGGGCCATCCTGTCTCGGTGCCATCCCCCCCCTCCCCCCCCAGTATGTACATCATTGCATACCCATGGGGGGCCTCAGTGCGGAGGTGCGATTCCTTGTTTATGTGCATGGGGAAAAAACTGCAAAAAAAAAAAAAGACTCGCCCACAGTTGCATCTGATCACATAGTGATGGGCTAGGCCCACAGCAACAACGGGCTGTGTGATCTCGCAACCATGGGTCTAATTCCTTCGGAGGGAATAGCCTCACTTCCCTTCCGCTTCAACTGGCATGTGTGACCGCAGCCTTTAACGGTCTTCATACCACAACGTACCAGCTATGGCCTGCTACAGAAACTGAAAGCATAAGCTTGAGTGACTGATGGAAGTCAGACTCTCTATGCACAAGTTAGTAGGAAAGACATCGTAGGCAAAATCCAAAAATAAAAGCAAAATCTACATAATACCGTACACTCCATTTCAAAAATTACACTACTGTCTGCAAGCTGTCAAGTTCTCCAGATCCCTTCAGCAGACTGGAGCTGCTCCTGCTATGGACCTGTGTAAAATGCTGAGCAGCTCTGCAGGGATGCAGCAGTGGCACTTAATGCTGGAGATGATGAAGCAAAGGTGATCCATTGGTATTAGTCAACTGGAGCCACCTTGGGTAGTTTTTCCCAAAGACCGCCAGATGCTTCTCTGTTCTCAGCCATCAAAGGATCTGACTACTTGTCCTCCCGTTAGAGACATCTGGGCTACTACTGGCCTTTATGTTTCCAATGGCAAGTCTTTTTATTACTTGCTCCTAGGATGGCAACAGTAGATTTTAAATCTGTCCTATGTAATTCATTTCAGTAACAAGGACCAGCTCATGACCTGAGAAAATCTGTTGCCCCACCCTCTTTATGTATTGTTTTTGTAACATGCAGTCTGATAAGTTTTGTGTTATAGTATGTTTTATTAAGCCAACAAAAATGTTATTTTGGACAGTAATAAGGATGTTCCATTCATGTGGAAGAGCTAATAGGTCTCTTTATAACACCAGTCTTACCCCACTGAAGGGGTAGAGGTTATACAATGGATCTTGTTCAATCCCACGTAAACCGCATCATGTTTCAAACACCACCTTTTATTCCAGTAGCTTTAATGTGCTGAGTACAGTACACCACATGCTGAGAAAAGGCAAAGTTCTTTCTCTCCCTTTATACCTCAGCTCTCAATTGGTAAGCGTGATCAGTGCCTCCACTACATTTCCCATGTGTTCTCGTAAGCTGCGCTCGGCTGCTGCCCTGGATATCTCCATCTCATTCATCTATCAGGAAAACAGGAAAAAAAAGAGTTGGGGCTGCACCTGCCAAGACCTGCCTGCAGAGAGCTGTTCCCATAAACCACAGGCAAAACTAAGACTCACAATCAGCTCCAAATCTTCTTTCTTGATAGTAACTTTGGCCAGTTCCTTTTCTCTGAAAGTAAAAGAAAAAACTATTCAGGGCCCCCAGACAGCATTCACAATCACATACACTGGCATTTGTGCCTACAGCACAATTAATAGAAGCAGAATTCTGGTGCTGAACTAGCAAACAGAAGTTTCTTTTGCTGCTACTGTAAAGTTAGCAAAAAGCAGGCTACACCAGTGGAACTCAAAGATGTAATAAGGATTTAAGGCTGAACTCAATTCTTAACATTTGAAACAGTCAAAACAGGTGTAAAAGATGCTGCTGCTTTATGAAAGAAGCCAAATGCTGTCCCAAACTTGGCTGTTTTGGCACCAAGCCATGTTCATAGCTGTGGCTGGCACACTTAGCAACTCTTACAGGTGTGGCTGTGAAAGCGGCTGACGTGTCTGTCCTATGACAGGAAGAACTCACCGTTCCTGCTTTGCTTTTTGCTCTCTGGATCTTCGATCGCCTATCACAGACATGGCCTGTGGGGGGGGAGGTAATTCCAGAATATGTGATGAATTCATCAAGTGCCTACCAGACTACCCACATGATATACTTTACACATAAGATCCCTTAGAGGAGCCATGTTGGATCACACACACAGTCCATCTAGTCCAGCATCCTCAGATGCTAGTTGGAAACCCACATGGGGGCCTGCTGATTGCTTCCCAGCATGGCATGATCAGAGATACACTGCATCTGAACCTAAAAACCCCATTTGGCTACCATGGCTAAAAACCAACAGATCTAACCAGCCCCCTTTTTAATCCATCTCAGCTGGTGGCTAACACCCCAGTTCATGGCAATGAACCCTACAAGTCAGCCACACACTGTGACATAACAGAATAAAGTTTGAGCCCAGAAGTACGTTGTCATGCATCCACTACCAATTAGCTAGTATTGTGGGAGAAGGTGAAAAGTTCCTTCTGTGTACCATAAATTCTGTAGCCTTCCATCATGTCACCTTTACTTAAACTAAAAAACAACGTATGTCTTTCTCTTTACTGTTCCCAGCTCTTCAATACCCTTTTAAAACTCTCATTCAAAACCGTACACATGATTTCAAATGAGGCCTCACTAGGGGGTTGTATAAGGGTGGAATTGCTGTATTTATTGGAAAAGACAACGCCCCCCTTAAAAACAGATCAAAATGACCCTGTTCGCAATGGAAATAAAGAGACAGGCCAAGGATCTGACCTGGGAATGGATCTACTGAAAGTGATGTGGGGGGCCGTTGTTCCGGAAGGTGAGAAAACCAGCTGAGCCAGAAGGACGGGCGATGTAATTAACTAGGGAGCACCCCGCCTTCTTCGCCGCGTTTCATGGCTCTGAAGAGCGAGGCAGAGCTGCCCCCCCCGCTGATGCACGGCCAGCCTCGGAATCTCTCCGCGGGCGTTGCCAGCCACGGCCACAGCGGAATCGGATCGGCGGCGGAGTCCCGGCCGGCTGGGCCGGGCCCTCCGAGGCGACCCCTCCTTCCCTTCCCTCCCCCGGATCCTCGCCGGCGCGCACCGTCTCCAGGTTGGAGCTCTGGATCTCCTTCTCCTCCGCGTAGTCGGTGACGCGCTCCAGGTCGGCCGCGCCGCTGTCGTGCTTCCGCGGCTTCTCGGCCGGGCGGCCCCCTGCGCCGTCCCCGCCGCTCGCCGAGCCATTCGGCTCCGCTTCCAGCTCCAGCTCCACATCGCCCTCGGCCGCCATCGCCCCGCTGCACGCCACCTCCGTCGCGCAATGCTACGCACTTCCGGAAACGCCGCTTCCCCTCAAGGCTAGCTGGAGAGGTTCGTGGCCCGAAGGCGGGACTTCCTCTTCCCGTCTCAGGGCGCGGGTTGAGTGACAGCCCTGCGATGAGGACGACGTCGCCTTCTGCGTGGGGCGGGCGGAAGCGGCCGAGGAGGTTTCGGGGGGTCCCCGGCCCTGCGGAGCTAGTTCTGGGCTGTGGGAATAAATAAATTAATTGATTGATTGATTGATTGATGATGATAATAATCTGGATTGCCCAGTCCCTGAGTACATAAGTATCTGGGCAATCGACAGCAGGTTAAAAACGATACAAAATTACTGATTAAAATGAACAGTTATCAACTGGCGCCCATAATATAACCCCAAGCCCACCCTGGGCTGTTCTACTTCGTGGCCAGGTGAAAAGTACTGGAGTCGGAGATGCTTCTTGGTGAAATCAGCAAGCATGGTTTATATGAGGTTCAGATGGAGCATGAAAAATGGAGGTCGGGAGGCTTGTTAAAATACACAGTCAAGCCGCACCCCCGGCCTCGCCCAATGTGCGGGATAGGTTTATTTTCCCGTGGTTGCAGGTTATAGGACCCTTTTACAATTCCCTACATCTTAGTGGGGGGAAATTACGATCTGGCCAGGGTATTGTTCGCCGGACCGAAACTCCGGCACTAGCCTGGCCATGTGCTCGGCAGTGGCCACATGGCCGGCGCCCTTGCATACACTACACCAGGCTAAGGAGGAGGCCAAAGCAGGCAGAATGGGAAAAAATGAGGGTGCCAGCTGTGATGGAAAACTGGGGCGTTCCCAGTCCCCCCCCCAGGCTGCCCTGGCTGCCCCCACGAACCTATCCAAGCCCCCCCATCTCGCCTGTCGCCTCACCTTCTCTGGAGGCCGGCGTGTGGGGCCCCTTTGTGCCACTCAGCAGCGCAAGTTGGCAGGGGGTCCCCACCCCGTGGCAGCTCATTCGCAGGCTTTGTCTGTGGCTGCCCTGGCAGTTTCCATGGCCACCTCCCCAAAATAAATCAGAGGGTCGCAACTTCACAGGGAGGAGGCTGGAAAATTGGATTTTAAAAACACACACACGCACGCATATCTGGATTTCCAGTGATTTTGGTGGCTTGTTGGATTTTTTGATGGGATGGAAGTCTCTTAGGGACATTACTTCTAGAGTTTTAGCTATTCCAAGTTCTCAGTGGTGCACTGTTTTTAATTTCATCACCTGCTTTGGGCACCAATTATCTGGGAGAAAGGTGGACCTGGAAGTGTCTTAAAGAAAGAATTGGTACGTGGCTGCAAAAAGAGGGAAACGTCACTCACACTTGCTTGAGCCAAGGCCTGCGGTGGTGGTGGGGCCCTATGGATCTGCCCAGGTGAAGGGTTGTGGGGCCCTTGCCATCTGCCCTCCCAGGGGCTGCATTCAGCCTGCGCCCATCCAGGTCCTCTGGCTCTTGGTTTTCAGCTGCTGGCCGTGCATTTTCCTTCCTCCAGGGTGACTTTGCCACCTGCCCTCGGGCACGGCTAAGCTCTCTATTTCTGCTGGATAAGAGGGTTAACGGGCAGCTTTGGCTCCTGGCCTAATCAGGCACAATGGCCAGTTTCACTTGGGGATCGGATGAGGAGGGAAGGGCTTCCCCTCCCCCCGGCCAATCACAGGGCTGGAGCACACAGGAGGGGGTCAGCCAGTCTCAGCCTTTTGACCAAGGTCCTCTTTGCGGGCTCCCTAGAGGGCAGGGAGAGGTTGTGGTGTGAGCACCTGTGGGCTTGTGCTGCTCCTTGCACTCAACAACTGCTGGGGGGGGGGCTGGACCACAGGACCCAGAACCCATGACCAGGGGTCCAGACCAGCACACCCAGGCTCTCCCGTGGGGAGCCAGGGACCTCGGGGCCAGGGCAGGGATGATGCCTGTCTGCTGCGTGGCTCAGGTAAGCGTGGGGGTGGGGGGCCTCTGGAGGAGGCGGGCTGGGCTGGGTGCTGCATCCAGGGTGAAGGATGGCACTGCTCCTGAGCCAGGCAACTGCCTGAAGGTTAGGCTCCCAGGACCTCCTCTGTGGAAGAGGCCAGCTGAGGGAAAGCTTGCTTGAGAGAGAGTGATCCTTCCAACAAAGGTGCCCCGGAGATTGTGTATCTGCAGAGAAGCCTTGGTGGAGAGAGCCAGTGGAGGCTCGCCTTCTGCCAGAGTGGGACTGGGGCCTTTGGGAGCTTGCTCTTGGGCCCTGACAGCAGGCAGAGAGGGAGGGGGCATGAAGCCCCCCCCCCAAGCTGGGGGAACCCTTTCTCAGCTGTGGCTCAATGGCATGTGAGGATTATCATGATGGTCTTGCTGGGTCAAAACAAACTCCAACTGCCCATCCAGCATTCTTCCCCCCCCGCCAGCCATGGCTGACCAAATGCTCCTGGAGGCAAGGCCAGTGGGGAGGGTTGTGCCTACCTGCTGGTCCCCCCGCCCTGTGCATCCTTTGTCTTCCTTGGGGGAGAGCAGCAGAGGCTGGGTGCTCAGGGGAGGGAGGGTCACAGTAGCTGCCTCAGCAGGCAAGCAAGCAAGGTGCCCAGTCAGTCTCAGCCTCTCCCTCAGGTCCAGGAAAAGGGGGAAACCACATCTCTCTGGCAGATGTTTGTGTGTTTTAACTGTATTTATTAACCCCCCCCCCCCCCCCGCCAGCTACTGCAGGGCTCTGGGCGATGTACAGCCTCAGATAAAACAAGATAAAATCCGTTCAAACCTTAGTACAACATTAAAGACAATCAGATGGCAAATAACCAGTTCCCCTTCCAACTCCCACTGCCGGCCACTTCATGGACAGGAGGGAAGAGAGCAAAATAGATGTAACAACAGAAAAGGGGAAGAGTGCCAGCCAAGATGGAACCATCACAGTCCTCAACCAAAGGCCTGGCGGACCATCTCCGCCTTGCAGGCCCTGCAGAATTACAGCCGGTCCCACAGGGCCCTGAGGGGATTTGGCAGAGAATCCCACCAGGCTGGGGCCAGGGGGAGAAACCAGGCGGAAGAGGGCAGCAGGAAGCCCGAACCAGGGTCGTGCCATGCTCTGCGGCGGCATCAACCAATGCAACAACAGACCTCTGGAATACAGAGCGACCACGTTTGTTCCGCTGCCCCCGGTCAGTGGAGGTGGCACTGTTGTTGAGCTCTGGCCATCATTCACCCCTGGGTTTCCCTGTATGGAAAGGACAGTCCACCGGTGAACAACTTCCGTTGCGCAACAGTTGTTTGAGATCTGAGGGTGTGTGCATGGAGCCTCCGACAGGTTTCGGGGCAAGTGTGTGGTGCATTCCAACCATCCATAGTGCTTCTCTTCCTGACAAGGTGTGACAGAACAGACCTGCTCTGACTTAACAGACCCTGTCCTGCCAGCCCCCTCCTTGGCTTGCGCCAATTCCTGGAGGGTGCTATTCTACTTCTTTCCACTAGGGTACCGCTGCCACCACTGTCCAGCTGGGGTCTTCCTGCCAGGAGGGACAGACTCCTGACACCCTTCTCAAACTGAGGCCCAGCCTCTGGTCTCCTGCTGCCCAGCGCCTGGGAGCTAGTTTGGTGTAGTGGTTAAGTGCATGGACTCTAATCTGGGAGAACCGGGTTTGATTCCCCACTCCTCCACTTGCACCTGGCTGGATGACCTTGGGCAAGCCATAGCTCTGTACCAGCTGTTCTCTCAAGGACAGCTTGGGAAAGAGCTCTCTCAGCCCCATCTACCTCACAGGGTGTCTGTTGTGGGGAGGGGGAGGGAAAGGAGTTTGTAAGCCGCTCTGAGACTCCAAGTGAGTGGAGAGCGGGGTATAAATCCAATCTCTCCTTCTCTTTTTCTTCTTCTTATCACAGAGACCAGTTTGGTTAGTGGTTAAGTTTGCAGACTCTAATCTGGGAGAACCGGGTTTGATTCCCCACTCCTCCACTTGCACCTGCTGGATGACCTTGGGCAAGCCATAGCTCTGTGCCAGCTGTTCTCTCAAGGACAGTTGTCTCAGAGCTCTCTTAGCCCCACCTACCTCACAGGGTGTCTGTTGTGGGGAGGGGGAAGGGAAAGGAGTTTGTAGGCCACTCTGAGACTCCCTTGGGTAGTGAAGGACGGGGTATAAATCCAATCTCCTCCTCGTCTTCTTCAACCCTGGAGGATTGGCAATGGGTGCCTTGACTGCTTATTTTTACTGCTTATTTTTACTTTTTGAAGTTGGTAGTGTTCTCTGGACCACATGGTTTTCCCAACCGCCTTAGCCGACTACTGTAAGAGGGGAGTCCCAGGAAGGGGGAAGGCAAGCAGTCAAGGCACCCATTGCCAATCCTCCAGGGAGCCCCCGAAGAAGGGATTTGGTCTCTGTGGTAACCAGGCACTGGGTATCAGGAGACCAGAGGCAGCACCTCAGTTTGGGGAGGGGTATCAGGAAGCATACCCTGGTGGGAAGAAGTGGAATAGCACCCTCCAGGAACTGGCGCAAGCTGAGGAGGGGGGCCAGCAGAACAGGGTCTGTGAGTCAGAGCAGGCCTGTTCCACCAGATCTTCCCAGTACTGGGCTAGGAAAACCTTCTCTGGCCAGTTTTTGCCTTACCAAAACTTCAGTGTACAACCAAGGGCAGGGGCCTGTTTGCTACGTGCTGGAGAAAGGTGCGCATGGGAGAAGGCTGAGGCCCTCATGTGCCACCAGAGTTCCAGTGTGGATTCAGGCACTCTGCCCTTGGGAGGCACTGTCTGCAAGAACATGCCTGCCAGCCTGGCCCCTGGAGCTGTACCTGCCAAAGTGCCCTGTGTCGTTAGAGCCGCAGATGGCTCTTCCTGCTTCTTTGGCCTCCAGGACTCTGACCAATCTCCTCCCCCCGCCCCGCCTAATGGCTTTCCTCTCTGGCACTTCCTCCCCCCCCCCCCCCCCAAACTGGATGCCTGAGAAAGTTTTGTCAAGGTTGTGCTGCTTAACTTGTCCTACACTTATGCGTTACCTTTGACAGGGACAAGTTCAGATGTGCCTAATTGGTCCTCTCCTAATGGATAACTGGATTCTCTCATCTTGCGATCTTTGGGGTGCTTGGTGATTTCCAGGCCTTGGCTCTGCATGGGATGTGTGTGTGCTGGGGTCTCCATTTCCCACATGTGAAGAGGGGAGCATTGGGTCACTCAGTGGCTGACAGCTGTGACCCGAGAGCTCCTCCCCAGGGTCCAATTTCACCAAGTTTGTCAGGGTCTCGCTCCGTGGCCTGCGGCAAGCTCCTCTCTTGCAGCCTTGGCTCCCGTCTGCAGTAGGAGAACAATCCTAGCCTGCTACCTCATAGGGCTGGTGTGAAGACTGTCGCTATAGCCAGTTGTTCCTCCAACTCAGGAACGGGACAAGGGCAGATATGGGCTATAAGGAACTGAGGTTGGTGTACAGCACAGTTCTCCTCACAGCCACCCTGTGGTTCGCGGGTCAGTGCTAAGGTGGTGAGTGGCCCCCACGTCACAGCAGACGATAGCTCTGACCCTGGGTCCCCCCCTTCCTCCTCTCAACCACCCCACCGCGGCAGTGCCTGCTTTCCTTCTAATGGCTTCCAAGGTCTGAGCACCAAGCCAATTCTCGGGTGACATCTTGGGGAGGCCAAACCGTCACTTTGGACTTGGATCAAGGAGTCGGGCGGCTTCTGGCAGCCTTGCAGCTGAGTGTGGGTCTTGGCTGGGGCACCTGGCTTTTGCCGTAAGGACTAGCAGAATTTGTGGCAGGGTAGGAGCTTTCATGAGTCACTGTTCTTTTCTACTGCTACAGAGAGACCAACCTGGTGACCTGTCCGTCTCCAAAAGGACTGTTAGGTTCCTATTGCGCAATGTCCCTTCTGGGGGTAGAGGCAAACCATGGGGCTGCTGGAGCAAAGAGGGCAGGGGGTGTGCCACTGACGCTTGCCAGGGAGTGGCCTGGTCCAGCACCCCCGCTGGCTGGCTGGCTCCCGGGGGTCTCTTTCCTTGACACTGGGAAGGCTTGGGCTTTGTTAGAGCTTTGCCTCCTGGCTGTCTTCCCCTGCCACTCTCAGCAGCCTCCGTGGGCCAAAGGGCAGAGGGACCGGAAGGGCTCGGCTCCCACAGAAGGGAGGCACGAGTGGTCACCTAAGCCCACCAGCAGAGCCTGAAATCCTCCCCTTGGCAGCAAGAGGGACCTGGTGGCCGAGGCAGAGCTCTTTGGGCAGGTCTGCTGACTGCCACGTCGGACCCAGAGGAAGGAGGAAGAAAGGGGAAACGTGTCAGATTCCAGGAAAGGAGGAGGAGGAGGCGCACAGGCTGTGAACATGTGGAGCAAGCATAGAGGCCGGCCCGCCAGAATAAAGCAGACCCTTTGATTTGCCCAGGCAGTGAGGGCAGGCATGCACGCCGAGCATCTCTTGCATCGGTTCTCTGTGTGACAAAGGAGGGCTGAGTGCTAACAAGGTGAAACAGGATGCCAGTGGGACGCCAACGCCACTAGATGGCTGAGCTGCAGGGCATTTCTTTTTTTTAAAAAAAAAGTGCTTAATTTCCATCCCCTGGCATTTGAGGCCCTCTCGGCCCATTACCTCACCCTCGCTCTTCCCAAGGCATTGCCTTCTGCTCTGCCGTGCGTGGGCCAGAATGAAAGACTGAGTGGAGGAAACATGGGCAACGTCCTCCCATGGCTGCTTGCGTGTTTTTGCTTGACCAGCAGAGAGCCCTGTAGCAGCTGGGGGGGGGCATGCTTGCTCAGTCCCCCCCCCCCCCCCCCGCAGCAGCAGCAGCAGCAGATGGCAGCTGAGCCTCCCAATCCCCTCTAATCCTTGTAGAAGATGTGGAACCACAGGGCTCTCCCCTCACCGTCCAGGGCAGAGATGCTGAGCCCAGGAGGCCTGCAGGGTGGGCTGACCAGAGTCCTGTCCCAGGGCCATGGAACTCCTCCCCCCACCCTCCCGGGGCCCTGTCTCCCTAGCCCAGGTGCTGAGGCACGAATCCGCTTGCAAGATGTTGTGTAACCAGGTAAGCCTGCCTGCCTGCCCACCTGCCTGCCTTTGGAAGGGGGGGAGGCCCCCCATTGTCCATTCCTGGAGAAGGATTGAGCAGAACCAGTGTCCCCGGCCCCATGCCTTTCTCCCCTCGCTCAGATCTGTTGCTGCTGCAGCCCGGCTTCCTGCGGCACCTGCTGCCCCTGCTGCCCCCGCGTCAAGGTGTCCACAGGCACGCGGCTCCTCTACGTGCTCTTCCACATCCTGGCCTGTGCTGTCTGCTGCCTTGTGCTCTCACGCACTGTGGTGGAAGCCATCAAAGAGAACGTGAGTGAGGGCAAAGAAAGAGGGCAGGGGCGTGAGGGCAGCTGGGGCGGGCCACTGGAAGGGGGCGTCACATCACCAGGGCACCGCCAGGCACACACCTGCCCAAGGAAGACCTGGCTGCTCTCCCCAAAAGCAGCCCTCTGCTCATGCCCAGGGACCCTTTGCTCTTCATTGCACTTGACTGTTCCAGCACCAAGCTTCCAGCCTTCCGAGCCAGCATGTGCCAGCAACCCCCCGGCCCCTCTCTGCCCAGGAGTCCCACACCCTTTGTGGGTCCCCTGGGTGCTGTGCAGCTCGCCTCAGGCAGCCTTTCCCCAAATTCCCAGGTGCCTTCTTACGCGGTGCTCTGCGAACATCTCCCGGGGGGCACCAACTGCAACCTCCTGGTGGGTTACTCAGCCGTCTACAGAGTCTGCTTTGGCACTGCCTGCTTCTACCTGGGCCAGGCCGCTTTCCTGATCAATGTCAAATCCAGCACTAGCTTCCGGGCCCTGCTGCACAATGGGTGAGGAGGAGGAGGGGGAGGAGGACTCTGGACAGAGGGGACCCCAACCCCGCAGAGTGGGGAGGGGCGAAGGTCTGAGGTCTTTGGATCCCAGGGCCAGCCTGCTCCTTCACCATGGCCTCTGGGTGGGTCTCTTGCAGGTTCTGGTTCCTGAAGCTTCTCATCCTGGTGGGTCTGTGGGCAGCAGCCTTCTTCATTCCCGACCAGCGCTTCATCCGTGGTATGCCCCCCTCCCTCCCTCCCTCCTCCTCCTCCTCACCCATGCCTCATGTCTCCCGGCAGAGCATGCCAGAGTCTAGCAAGGCCTGGGGGATGAAAGGAAACGGGGAGGGAGGGGCGGGCCGCGGGGCTGAGCTGTGTTGTCTGTGGCTTTGCCCCCTGCAGCCTGGCACTTGGTTGGGGTCTGCGGGGGCTTTGTCTTCATCCTGGTGCAGCTGGTGCTGATCACAGCCTTTGCCCACACCTGGAACAAGAACTGGTGAGTAAGCCCCTGGGAGGTGGTGGGGCTGCCCCAGAGGGCTGGCTCGTTGGATGAAGGGGGAGGGGGTAGCTTTGGGGGAGCCGCGAGTATGCTGGACGGGGGAGGCCCTCCTAACGAGCTTTCCCTTGCCAGGCTGACAGGTGCCTCCAAAGACAAGCGCTGGTGCCTGGTGGTGCTCCTGGCCACACTGGGCTTTTACGCCGTGGCCTTTGTGGCTTACGCCTTCTTGTACAAGTTCTACACCCACCCTGGCGGCTGCGTCCTCAACAAGGGGCTGCTGGCATTCAATGGCAGCCTGTGCCTCCTCATGTCCTTTGTCTCCGTCACGCCCTGCGTCCGTCTCCGTGAGTGCTGTGGGGGCCAGGGGTGGCGGGGTGCACGCCTCTCTTTGCAGCACCGAAGTCGTCACATCCTCAGTCTGAGGCCTGCAGCAAGCAAAGGGGGGCAGGGGGCTAGTTATTGAAGGGAGAGGGGCCTGCCCAAAACCTGGGCCTTCTTCCAGGGAGTCCCAGGCTTCCCAGCTCCAAATCTCTGTCAGCAGTAGGGCTGCCAGCGCTGGGTTGGGAAATACCTGGGGATTTGGGGGGTGGGGGGTGGAGCCTGAGGAGGGCAGGGTCTGGGGAGGGGAGGGACTTTGATGCCATAGAGTCCCCTTTCCAAAGCGGCCATTTTCTCCGGGTGATCTCATCTCTGTCGCCTGGAGATCAGTTGTAATCCCAGGAGATCTCCAGCCATTCTTGGAGACCGGCACTCTCCTCAGCAGCCACCTTCTTCTTCCAGTTCTCCTCCCCCCTGCCTGTGTTCTGAGGCTGCTCTCCGCTGAGGCTGGGGGGGCCTTGCAGCAGCCCATCCCTTGTCCCCGCACACCTTCACTCCAGCTTCGAGGGGAAAGGCCCCCCCGAGGCCCCCCCAGCACGCTCACAATGAGCTCCTTGCAGTCACCCTGCTTTCATGGCTGTCTTCCATCCCCTTGGAGAGGATCTGTGCAGGAAGGGTTCCATTCCAGAAGAGGTGCACAAAGCGGTTGTGGAGACCACACTGGCCGCCGGGCCCCTTTCAGGCAGCAGTGCCCTGGTGAGTGCCGTTCCGATATTTGTGCTGTGCCTCTTGACGGCCTCTTGGGGGGCCTTGACTCTTCCCCCCCTCTGCTCCCAGGACCATCCAGCTCCGGGCCCCTGCAGGCCTCCATCATCTGCTGCTACCTCATGTACCTGACCTTCTCCGCCTTCTCCAGCCGGCCTCCGGAGAAAGGTCTGAGTCCCCCTCCCCTCTTTTTGCCTCCCTGGGAGCTCCGAAGGGCTGGATTCTCAGAACTGCTCACTGTTGGTCACGTTTCTTGTCCACAGTGCAGTACCAGGGACAAAACCTCACCATTTGCTTCCCCAGTATTGGCAAGGATGGGATGCAGATGAAGGATACCACCGTGGCTGTCCTGGGAGCAGGAGTCATGTATGCCTGCGTCCTCTTTGCCTGGTGGGTGCTGGCCTGGGTCTCCTAGAGGGCACTCATTCCCTGGGGATTGTCAGAGTCAGGGAGAAGGGCCAGAGGTGGCCAAAGGAGGGTTTGGTTGAGGAACCTGTAGCCGTCTCTCCCTCCGCCCCCCGGACACCCCAGCACTTGAGAGAGGTGGGACTGTGAAGCATTCCTGACCGGGGAGCATTTTCCCAAGCAGCTGGGCTCAGCGGTTTTGCCCTTCAGAGGCTCTCCCTACATTCCAGAGGCATCTGCTGAACTGACCCCCCCCCCCCCCACCTCCTTTCTGGAGCATCACACTTCCCCACTGCGGAGAGTCCTGTCTCTGCCCATGGAGCCATCTGAGGGGGTGGGGGTCTGTCTGGGGTGAACCCAATGTGACCCAACTGCTCTGATGGGGCGCTGGCATTCTGGGAAGGATCCAGCGCCAGCAGGTGTAGGAAAGCCCCTGTACCAAACCACACAGCTGCACCGTCCCCCAGTGGGGGAGGGGGAGAGGTGGGGGCTTTGCTCGTGCATGGCTGCTGGCGCTTTCACCCTCTTCCTTCTGGCTGCAGCAACGAAGCCTCCCTCCTGGCGGAGATGTTTGGGCCTCTGTGGATGATCAAGGTCTACAGCGTGGAATTTCAGGTGAGCTCTGGGGCGGGGGGAGCTCCTTCTGGGGCTGCCTGCTGGTCTTTGGGGCTGGACTTTTAGGGTCCTTGTTGGGTACATTCTGGAAACAGTCCTTATTTTCACCCCTGAACGACACTTGCAAACGTGGACCAAATCCTGCACCCATCACTCCTTGCAAAGTTGGTCTGAGGCGGGGCTGTGCTGTTTTCACCAGTGTCAGATCATGTGTGCCTTGTGTTCTTCACTGCCAGGACAATACACATGGGGGGGGCAGGGGAGGGGGTCCTTCCTTCCTTCCTTCCTTCCTTCCTTCCTTCCTTCCTTCCTTCCTTCCTTCCTTCCTTCCCATGTTGTTAGCTGCAATCCTGTACCTGGATTTTGCTGCTCTCTTGTGAGCTGAGCCACAAGACAGTCGGCTCTGAGCCACCGCTGCTCTTTTCCTTGCAGAAACCCTCCTGCTGTTTTTGTTGCCTGGACAAAATGGAAGAGGAGCTGGCAGGTGAGGCCCACCGAACTCAGAGGAGGGGCAGGAAGGAGATCAGGCCCTGTGAGTTCCAGAGTCTCTCTGCATTGTCAGATAGGAGCCGGATCTCTCCCCCACTCCCCCGCCCCTCTCTCCTTGGGAGATACTTTTCAGCTCTTCCTGACTCCAAGGCGAAATCCCTTCCTGCCCAAAAGGAGGTGTCCCACAGGAGCCAGGCTAGTCAGGCTTTCACTGAAATTGACTTCGCATGCTTAGGAGAAGGGTTTTTCCTGTCCCTGGCGCAGAGTCCTCCGGGTCTTCGGTGGGCCACGTTGAGTCGGACCATGTCATCTACAGCTACTCAGCCTTCCACTTTGTGTTCTTCTTGGCCTCATTGTATGTCATGATGACCCTCACCAACTGGTTCAGGTAGGGACAGTTCGTGGCTCCCGCCACCTGGGCCCTGCCCTCCCTTCAGCCCCCCTGCAGCAGGCCTTCCATGCTGTGTCGCCAGAAGGCGCGCCTGCCGAGGGGAGGCTCATTCAGTCTCTTCCTCTCCTGACAGCTACGAGAGTGCTGAGCTGGAGACCACCTTTACACTCGGCAGCTGGTCGACCTTCTGGGTCAAGGTGGTGTCCGGCTGGGCCTGCGTCCTGCTCTACCTCTGGCTTCTGCTGGCTCCTCTCTGCCTACCGGACTCTCACCCGCCCAGCCACCCCACGCAGCGCATTATACGGAGGAGAAGGAGGCGCGCACTTCACCGTGTCAGCGTTGCTGTGTAGCCTTGGGCTGGAGACTCTTGACGTGTGTGCCACAACCTGCTGTGGGCCAGCCCCCTGGCTGGGTTGCCAAAGGCTGATGTCCAGGGCGGGGCTGGGGAACAACCTACCAAATGGCCTCAGCAGTGCCACCAGTGCGTGCCAAGGACACCGATATTGCCACCCATGCCACTCCTGGCCACAGCACACCCAGGCCCAGCCAGCAGGGATGGCGGGGAGGGAAGTGGCTGGCAGTGTGCATGGATCAAATGTGGGGCACAGCCCCAGAGCTGCTGGAGCAGGGAGAGCCAGAGAGGACGTAGCACCAGGGTGCTAAGGTTGCACGCGAAGCCAGCAGAGCTGAGGAGAGGAACCGCAGCGAAGCAGGAGGAGGGGCAGGCTTCCCCCCC
Source organism: Lepidodactylus listeri (assembly GCA_029233225.1). Taxonomy (NCBI): domain Eukaryota; kingdom Metazoa; phylum Chordata; class Lepidosauria; order Squamata; family Gekkonidae; genus Lepidodactylus; species Lepidodactylus listeri. The sequence goes on along the minus strand of JARCFY010000021.1, from coordinate 1,580,145 downwards.
CCACATGGGAGGGTCCGGACAGAAAGCGATCCTGGAAAAGTGGTCTGGGCTTTACACACACACACACACACACCCGCACCAGGGGTGGTGGAAGGCAGATCCTGCCAGGGTGGGGGGAGGGGGAGGAGGTGTGCAGGGCTGGGCTGATGGATTCCCCAAGAGAGGGGCCGGTGGCTGTTTTGGACATTGAGCTGGGTCTGCCAATAAAGTCGTACTCTGTTCCCCTGCTGCTGAAGGCCTCCCTTTTCCTCTTTTCCAGGTTGCCTGAACCCAGGCCGGGGTCCAGTGGACAGCACCCAAGGAGGAGTAGGGGGGGTGCCCCCAAGAGCTTTGTGACCCTGTTTCCAGTGCAGGGTCCATTTTCAGGGGTTCTGTGCTCTCTTGGGGGTGGGGCACCAGCGGTTCTGTGCTGTGGTGGGCTGGACCTCTGAGACAAGCGGGAAGCCAAGGGTGGTGGATAGGGTTGCCAAGTCTGGGTTGGAAAATACCTGGGGACTTTGGGGGTGGAGCCAGGAGAAGGTGGGGTTTGGGGAGGGGAGGGGCCTCAGCATGGTACAATGCCATAGAGTCCACCCTTCCAAGCAGCCATTTTCTCCAGGGGGGCTGATCTCTGCCAGCTGGGGATCAGTTGTAAAAGCAGGAGATCCCCAGGCCCCACCAGGGGGCTGGCAGCCCTAGTGGTGGAAGGCGGACATGAAGAGGGGACCCCCTCCCGATCATCACAACAGCCAGAGCGGGTAGACTAGACCCTCCCCAACTCCAGGGTCTCTCAGGGCAGCCAAGGGAGGGCAGGGCAGAGGGAGCATTTGGCTTCCGGGCGCAGTGCAACGTAATTAAATCAGGGAATTAAGCAGCACAAAGAGGGGAAGCTGCCTTGAGGGCCCTTGGCTTCAAGCTGATTAGCTTCAAGCTGATTCTCCACTGCTTCCGTTCCAAAGCAAGTCTAGCTCTTCCACTTGATTTCACTGTCTTGATTCCCCTGAAGAACCCTGGAACCAGCAGGCGTGGAAAGCAGCTGAAAATGCTGTCTTCGCAGAACGACAGTTTCTAGCATTCCTCAATGGGGAGGCAGCCAAGGCCCAGCAGAGCAGGTTTGAAGAACAGGTGGGTTTACAACAATGGAGGGTAGCAAGTCTGTAGCAGGTGATGGAGAGGGGCCACACTTCCTGCTGGAGCGAGCCATGGGGCACCGTGAGGGTCTCTCTGCAGGCAGATCCAGATCAGACCCTCCCGAAGCATCAGCTGCTGACTGCCTTCACAGGATTCACTTCTGGGCGGGCTGCTGAGCCCCTTCCTTTTCATCCTGTCATGGCTGTAGGAGAGTTAGCTTGCTGGGAAGTGGGTCAGAGGCTTTCTGCCTTTCTCCACCCACCCCACCCGTGGGCAAAGGCATGGTCAGAGCTCGCTGGCTATCTCCCCACCACCACCACCTGCAGGAGCAAAAGGCCCAAGACAGCAGGGCTCAGGATAGCATCAGTGGCTGGCACACTGCCGGGGGGGGGGGGGGGAGGAGGGATGTCCCCAAAGACGGCCAGACCTGCAAAGGCAAGTCTGGGGTGGTTGGAACCCTCCTGCAGGATGACTGAAGTGTCAGCCTGGGGCTTCTCTGTGGCCCACTCTTCTCCCCAGTGGGGATTCAAGGCCACCTACGACCCTGTCCCCTTGTTCTGGTTCAGTGCCTGAGGGCAGCAGTCGAGTGGAGGCACAGAAGAAGCCAAGAGAGCAGGAATGCTGGCCAAGACTGACCAAGACATGTGGGGCCGGCCGAGGGGCACGCTTGCTTGTCCTTAGAGGGGGAGGCTGCATGAAAGCAAGGGGGGGGTCTCTTCCTATCAGCACTCGCTGCTGTACGTGGTGCAGAGAGCCAGCGTGGTATAGTGGTTAAGTCCAGGTTCCCATCCCTGCTGTTCCCGGGAGGCTTGCTGGGTGACCTTGGGCCAGTCCCACCCTCTGAGGGTCCTTGCAGTGAGGATAAAACAGAGGGCAGGAGAAGGGTGTCAGCCGCTTGGGGTCCCTACTGGGGGGAAAGGCAGGGTAGAAATGAAGATGCCCACAAAGGGGAGGGGCGGCAGCAAGGGTTGCCAGCTCCAGGTTGGGGAATACCTGGAGATTTTGGGGGTTAAGCCAGGGGAGGGGAGGGTCTTCAATGGAGTATAATTCCATAGAGTCCCAAAGCAATCATTTTCTTCAGGTTAAATGATCTCTGTCACTGGGAGATCTCCAGCCACCACCTGGAGGTTGGTAAGCCTAGCAGCAGTGGCAGGCTCAGAGGGGGGATGGGGTACGTGGTTGCCAACAGTGGGGGTGGGAGGGAAAAGGACAGAGCAAGTGAGTCCTGGGTTTGCCGCCATCTTTCTCCCTTGCGATACTAAGAACACTCAGACATGGAGATCAGTGCCCTAACAGAAGACACCTAAATGGAACCCAGAAGACTCTCTTACTTTGGCTCAGTGGGCCCGTGCGCTGCCGTATGAGATTCCTGTAAGAGAAAAATGGTTTGGCTTTCCCCACTAGGTCATGCCACCCAGTTCGGCTGCTCTCAATTCGTTTTTTGTATTTGTGTGTGCGTGCATGCAGGGAAGTCATGGTGACCGCTGGTGACTCCCACTGGGCAATGGAGGACATTCAGAGAAGTGGCTAGATATAGCCTGCCTCTGCCTCTTGGCCCTGGTATCCTTTGGAGGTCTCCCATCCAAATACTCGCCAGGGTCGGCCCTGCTTAGCTTCCGAGATCTGACGAGATTGGGCTTGCCTGGTCTATCTACTTCTCTCTCAATTTTGTCCTTTATTCTCTACGAGAAATAAACATGCAGCTGGCTGGACAAGTGAAAGAAGGATCTCTTCCTGACAAGGCCATCCTCTGCCCAGCTACTCCCGGCTGAGCCCATCAATTGTCAGTGGACTTAACTGGAGCAACTCTGCATAGGAGTGCCCAGTCAGGCAATGTCCCAAGGAAGAATTCTTTCTTCATTAAAAAATTTGCTCATGACAGTACACCCAACCACATGCAACCTTGATCTGTGCCCTTCCTGGCTTATCAAAGCAGGCCACAAGGGGTTTTGAGGTGCCGTCCGGAAGATTATCAACAAGTCCCTTCTCGAAGAAAAATGGCATCCGGAGCTTGACAAGAGCAATCCACCACTTTTGCTTTTCCACTGGTAATTTCACTCTTCTTAAAGAACGGGGACACTCTCCACAATATTGGAGAACGGGCAAAAAGCTTCTCCGCAATTGTTAGACGTCTGGCAAAGTCTTTCTTTATTGGGGACTGCTTTGAAAGCTGAATACCAGGAAGGACACCCAACGGAGCTACCCCACCCCGCCGGGACCTAGTTAGCCGGACCGGACCGCGAAAGAGTCAACTATGCCATTCTGAACAACTTATTAAAACTACTAAAGCAAAGATAAGTGTTCTTTATCCTCTTGCTAAGGGGGGGCGGTATTTACAAACGTTTCTCTTTTTTGCTGTTCCCATAGCAACTTGAGAGCTCTGGGTATTCATACAACTGGCTGCATTAAGATAAAGCTCACAGTTAGTGGTACTTGAGAGGGATGGGGGTGAAATAAAAAGACAAAAAGTTTTTTTTAGTAAGAATAGTTCCCCATCACCTGTTAGTCAGGCATTTTGGGGCTAACCTTTCTCCTTGCTTGTGAGGAGGTGTGGAACGTTTTTGGTCGGGTGAAGCGGAGAACGACTCACGAGGAAGGGAGTCCCTGTGGAAGAGTAAAGGGGAGGGGCCGAAAGACCGGGAAGATATTGCCAGTCCTCCAGCAGAAATCAATTTAGAATAACTGGTCAAGCTGTTAATTTCACATATGCCTCTCAGCTGATATATCATGGCTTCGGGTTCAGGTCCTCCCAGGAAACTTTCCTTACCTTCTGCAAACACCCAATCACAAAATAAACCAAGCATTGTAACTGCACCACAAATTCCAATGAGTGAGTTAAAATTGCTAATACAGAAGATAGTAGCCCATACGGTTGAAGAAACCTTGCCTTCCTTACTTAAAACGGAGATCATGCCTATTTATTCTATGATGGAACAGACAAGACAACAAATAACGGAACAAATACATTTAGAAACAGAGGAGATTAAAAAAAAAGTGGATAATAAGCAAAAAATTATAGAAATCATGAAAACTACCAGTAAACTAGATAATAAAATTAAGGAAGTCAGTGAAGACCTCCAGGAATTAAAATTAAAATGTGACAAGATGGAAGAAACAGTTATCAATTTGGAATCGGACAAAGCAGCTATGCAGTTAAGGTGTCAAAATTTTCCAGAAGATTTAGGGAAGGATTTAAAAAGTGAAATAGCCCAGGTTATAGCGGAACAGCTGGATATAGCCACAAAAGATGAGATAGAAAAGGAAATCGAAATAATTTTTAGGAAAAATTCAGCATATGCCAAAAGGAACAAAAGCCCCAGAGAAATTCATATCAAATTCTATAGAAGGGAGATGAGAGATAGGGTTTTGAAAAATTCCTATGACAAAAAAGTTGTGGTGGGTCAAAATGAAATAAAATTTCTTTAAGATACGCCTTGGAGAGTAAGAGAGAAAAGAAGAGATAATGCTCTTTTGACAAACCTATTAATAGAAAATCAAATTAACTACAGATGGTTATTACTGGAGGGATTGTCCTGTTACTTTAAGGATAAAAGACACAACTTAAACTCAATATTTAAAGTGGAATTTTTTTTGGAAAAATACAGTATGGAGCTTGGCCTGAACAAAAAAGATATTTCTTCGGAAGATGACAGTGTGGAAGAGATCTTTGCTATAAACCCAGATCAGGTAGAAAAATACTCTCAGAAAAAGGATAAGAAAAAAAAGAAAAAATTCAATTTCAAACCCTAACAAGATTCCAATATAGGGAAAGGGAAAAGATGGTAATAAAAAGAATCATAATGGAGAATAATAATATTACTTTAGTATCTATAAATGTTAATGGTCTTAATGGCCCCAATAAAAGAAGAAAGATTTTGCATCAAATTTCCAAGTTGAAAACAGAAATAATCTCTCTGCAGGAAACACACATCAAAAAACTGGATGAAAAGTATTTAATGAATAAAACATTGGGTAAATTATTCGTGGCTTCTGATTTACACAAAAAGAAAAAAGGTGTTGCAATTTATGTTAAAGAACATTTATCACCAGAATTGGTCTATGCATCAGAAGATGGAAGAATCTTAGGCCGAGGACAGATTAGAGTTCTGCCGCACTACAGGAGCACGGCAGAACAATTTGGGGCGAACTGCCCCGCAACGCGGCATTCAGACACCGCCGCAAGGAAGCCGCCCGCAGTGTCCACACTGCGGGCAGCTTCTGGTGGCGGCGGCAAAATGCTGCGCGGCTCTGCCCGTGCGTGTTCGCACCCGCCGGGACACCACTTGGAAGTGGTGCCCGGCTGCTGCAGGAGGAGCACGCCGCCAGATGAGGTGAGTCTGGGGCGACTCCGCAGGGCAGATGTGGCAGTCTGGATGACCACTCTGCCTCCACTTTTAAAGCGGAGGCACAGCAGGCCAGACTGCCAGTCTGTCCTCAGCCTTAGTTTTCACAAGCAGGATGAAAGAAAATAAAATATTAATAGCAAATATATATGCTCCTAATCAAAATCAGGAACCCCTTTTCCAAGAACTACGAATGCTCCTCACTGTAAATATATCTGATGAAATGTGTATTATTGGTGACTTCAACACAGTGTTTGATCCCAAAATCGATAGGAATTCCCAGGGTAAGAAAAGAAAAGCAAGTAATACCCTCCCAAATACCATTTTACAGAAGAATATGGTCTTATAGCCGGTTGGAGAGTAAGAAACATATCGAAAAAAGATTCCAGACATAATACGTGGTCTAGAATCAATATGATATGGTTATCCACAACATTATTACATGATATTAGAGAGGTAGAGATTCTCCCAAGCACTTTTGCAGATCATAGCCCATTAATGGTCACTTTCCAAATACCCAAGAAGAAAGGAAGATGAACGATGAATTTAAGACTCTTAAAGATTTGCAAGTAGTGGATAATTTAAAAGTAGAAATCAAAGAATTTTTTAAAAGAAATACTACTTCAGAATCTCCAATTGTAATAATTTGGGATGCTTTTAAAGCATTTTTAAGAGGGATGGTGATGAGTCAGACAGCTTGGAAAAGAAAACAAGAGAGGAAAAAATAAAAGGACTTGACAGAATTTATTTAAAAAGAAGAAAAGAGGGCTAAGAAAAAGATGGATACAAAAAACATGAAATCAAAATTAATGGTGCTACAACATCAGATGAGTCTGCTTCTAACTCAAGAAATCGCAAAGAAAATTGAACAAGCAAAATTTTATTATTTTGAGAGTGCAAAAAAACCCAGCAGGTGGTTAGCCTACAAACTCAAAAAAGAAAGAGAAAAACTTTTGGCAAACTGCTTAAAAAATGAAATAGGAGAAGAACAATTTAATATTCAGGAAATCAAGAGCATAAATTTTTTTATAAAAGTTTATATACGCAGTCAAATATAAACAAGCAGGATCCTTACAATTTTGTGCTAAAATATGAAAAAAACCCCAATTCAATGTGAACCAAATAGGAGTGCTTAATGATCCAATTTCAACCTGTGAATTAGTAGAAGCAATTAACAAGAAACAAGAAAACTCCTGGACCAGATGGATTACCCTCCAAAATTTATCGAATTTTTGAAGATCAGTTATCTAATCCCCTAAAGGAAGTAATGCAGAAAATAAGTTTGACAGGTAGCATGCCCACTTCATGGAGGGAAGCAACAATAACGTTGATTCATAAATCTAACACAGATGCATCTGTAATTAAGAATTATAGGCCTATTTCTCTACTTAATACAGATTATTTGCAAATATATTAGCTAATAGGTTTAAAAGAGTACTAGTAGAAATTAATCATCAAGACCAAGCGGGTTTTTTGCCAAAGAGGCAGATTAAAAATAATATTAGAATGTTAATTAATATTTTGGAACAATACGACATGAATCCTGGAAACCAATTGGCGTTATTATTTCTAGATGCGGAAAAAGCGTAAATTGGGATTTTATGTTGTCTAAACTATTATCGTGGAATTGTGGCCAAAATTTTTATAATACGATTAAAGTGAATTATACGTCTCAGAAAGCAAATATCATAGTTAATGGAGATTTGACACAATGCATAGATATTCAGAAGGGGACAAGACAAGGCTGCCCTTTGTCACCTTTACTTTTCATTTTTACCTTAGAAACATTGACTGATATTGTTAGGGGTAATAATGAAATTAAAGGGTTAAGATTCAGAGGAGAAACTTTTAAACTGCAAGCCTTTGCGGATGACCGAGTCTTTATATTAGAAGATCCAATAGAGACTATTCCACATCTGATAAAAGAAATTGTAGACTTTGGTAAGGTTGCGGGTTTAAAAATTAACTTCCAGAAAACTAAAATCTTGACTAAAAACTGCAAACCTAAAGCAAATACTGAGGATTCAAGAAATTTCGTTGATGGAAGTGGTAAATTTTTTTTAGAAATTTGGTTTACTAACAATACAAGCATTTTATTTGAAGATAATTATCTACAGTTAATTAAAGAATTTTAAAAAGACTTGTTAAAATGGAAAATGTTGCCATTATCACTCTTGGGAAGAGTAGCGGTGGTGAAAATGAATCTTCTTCTGAGATTTTTATTTGTAGCACAAAATTTGCCAATTGTAAAGAGGTTTCAATATTTCTTGGAATTAGAGCAAATCACAAAACAATTTATATGGAACTACAAAAGAGCAAGAATTAGCTGAAAGATATTAAATGAAAAAAAGGAGCGGGGAGGGCTTGCTGTACCAAATTGGAGGTTATACTACAATGCTGCTGCATTGGATTGGGTAAGAGAATAGATTACTCTGGAAAACTCGAGATTATTAAAATTAGAGAGTTCAGGTATGAGTATGGGTTGGCATGCATATGTCTGGTACAAGAAGGACAAAGTAATTTTGTGAATAACATTATTAGAAGTGCTTTAATAAAGATTTGGTCAGGATTAAAAGACTGTATATACTGTAAGACACTTCAATGGGTATTGCCTCTTGAGGCCTTTATAAGACCGGTGACATTTTCATCTGAAAATAATTTATCGTATGATAAATTGTTGGATAAAAATAATGAATTAAAATTAGATCTATTAATATCAAATCAGAATTTGGATCTATCATGCCTGGAAAAAAATGCAATTAAAGCAAAGGTTTCAGAAGGATCAAAAAAGAGGCTTCCAAACTGGTCTGTTGGAATTAGACAAAATCCTGGTTACAAATAGTAATAAGGTTATTTGGAAACTGTATAATTTTTTGTTGGAAGATTATATGTGTAATGAGACAGTTAAAAATACTATGGTGAACTGGATGAGAGATATAGGCCATAGTACTGACAAAGATGACTGGTCTAAGGTGTGGAAATCTTTAACATTGATGAGATCTATTCCCTATAAAGAAAATATATTAAAGTTGTATTATAGATGGCACTGATCCCTGGATAGATTAGCAAAATGCCTACCTAACTTGTCAAATTGAAGTTGGAAGTGTAAAAGTAATGTAGGAACTTTCTTCCATGCTTGGTGGAGATGCCCTAAACTGCAGATATACTGGGGAAAAATACAGAATCTAATATATGAAATATTGAAGATAAAAGTGCCTTTGTTACCCAAGATATATTTATTGAATATTATTCCTGAGGAATTTAAGACTGAAAGATGTTTAATTACCTATAGTCTAACTTCGGCCAGGATTCTAGTGGCCAAAAACTGGAAGTTAGAAAGCCTCCCATCTAGAGAGGATATAATATGTAAGATATTAGATTTAGCCATAATGGATAGATTGAGTATGATGGAGATATATAATAACGAAGAGGTGTTTAAGAAGAGATGGAAATGTGTTTATGAATGGTTAGAAACATTGAATGTACATTGACTCGAACTCTGTATGTTGGGCATGTTTAAATACTGTAAGTTGAGTTATACTCTTCTTTTTCCTTTGTTTTTCTTTCTTTCTGGTATTCTTTGTAACTATAACATGCCTGGATGTAAATATGTTAATTAAGTAAAATTGAAATTAATTTTTTTTTTAAAAAAGCACAAGTCCCTTCTCGAAAGGTGGTTCCCGGGGGCACTCAAGGAAGCAATGGTCCACCCTGTCTTGAAAAAATCAAGTCTGGATCCGGCCAAATTGGCTAATTTGCCCCATTTCCAATTTGCCCTATTTTGGCAAATTAATTGAGAGGGCATGGCGATACAGTTACAGGGCTTTCTGGATGACACTTCAGTCTTAGACCCCTTCCAGTCCAGCTTTCGTCCAGAACATGGGACGGAGACAGCACTGGTCACCCTTACTGACGACTCCCAGAGACATCTGGATCAGGGCAGTGTTGCTGTTGCTGGACCTGTTGGTGTCAGAATCTGCTGATTCAGACAAAGTCTTTCTATTGCTTACAGCTATGTCTTCTGTTTTATTCCTGTCATGTCTGTATGCCATACTATATTCTATTGCCATGTACGTATTGTAGATGCTTTCATAACACCTGCCATGTAGTTGCCCTCCCTTAGGTGAACCCTAACTTTGGCCAGTATGTATGTAGAATATGTGACCCCAGGTTTATGACCCTGACCAGGCCTGGTCTGTGTAACTGTCAGAGCGGGAGGATGACAACTTCAAAGTATGGGAATAATGGGCCTCTCACACTCCTGCCTCCGCATTCCATTCGTCCCGGCTGGGACTCCAAGGGAGGACGAGTCTCATCTCTTATCAACGTGCGAAAGCCTTGAGGCCATTGATTGTTATGTGAAATGGTAACATCTGAAGGGTCTGGTTTGGGGAAGGGAAATTTACAACTTGACACCTCACTTTCTTTCCTGTGGGAAGCAAACGGCCAGAGCCCTTTTTGCCCGCCGTTTTTCCCGTGTAGTGATTGGCTACCTATGGGTAATTCAAACTGCTTAGAAAGGTATAATAGACCTGCTTCTGTCATATGTGTTATCTCTGACAATAATCCGAGAAGCTGTACCAATGTAGTGATTGGAAATAAAGAACTGTGTTTCATCAACAAAGATCTGATCCTTGACTACTTTGAGCAGAAGTCTCACAGATTGTCAGAGATCTGTGACTGGGACTTGGCCGTTCCTGACCATGTCGGACGACGGTACTCTTCCCATCCCTACTACTCCCGAAGACACACCGGTCACCCCTGGGGATCAGGGGGCCGGTGGTGGAGGCGGCGGAGGGGAGCCCGAAGTACCAGTGACTACGATTCAAGGGGCTCCCTACATCCCGCGCCTACCTCCTCTTCAGAGCGTGACCCCGAAGTACTCATGGAGCAATTTCGGTCGCGGGACCGTAGACTCCTGGGTGCACGATCGGAAAGGGGCACGGGTTTCGTTCCAGGGGGATCATCTCGACCGCGGGAAGCCGAGTTTCCTGGGAGACGAACGCGACACGACCTACGTAGGAGATTCGCGTCTCCAGTCCCTGGAAGGAGAGAGAATGGGACCGTACGGGCCCGATCCCTATCGAGAAGACCAGACTCAAGCCCTCGACCGGATGATGGGAGATTTGTGGTTCCAGCTTACAACCGAGTTGTGAGAGCTGGCCCTCGATCTCCAGCATCAGTTCCGAGACGCCCTCACGGCTATGCAAGCGGCTCAGCCAGCGCCAGCCATGGGAGGACCTCCCGTGGTCGGAGTCCAGCAACCGGTGGTGCCTCCCGGAGGAGTCCCCGCCCAAGTGCTGCCGCAAGTGCCGCTGCAAGTGCCTCAGCAGGTCCCCCCTCCCGTTCCCCGCCAGGTGCCTGCACCCATACCTGCGCCGGCCCCCATGCCGGCAGGGCCGGTGGTTCGCCCGGCCCCCGCTGATCCGTTGACGGCTACTTTCGATGGGGACCCCGAGAAGTTGCGCTTCTTCCTGCTAGAGATCGAGCGGTTCCTAGACACTTGGGGACACCTCTACCCCACCGAGAGGGACCGGATTGGCTACATCGGGTCCAAGCTGAAGGACACTGCCAGCGACTGGTATGTGAGCCTGCACGATGCCCCCGGGCCTGAGCTACGGTCGCTGAACAACTTCATGTGGGCCCTCCGACACCACTATGAGGACCCCTTGGGAGAAGAAAAAGCCCGGAACCATCTGCGGAGATTGACCCAAGGGCGGTCCTCGGTGAGGGACTACACCGATAAGTTCCGGCGCATCTCAGCCAAGATTCGCGGCTGGACGCAAGACCTGTTCATAGAGAAGTATCGAGAGGGCTTGAATCACGAGGTGTACGAGGCAGTTCTACGGTCAGGAAGACCAGGATCGCTGGCTGCTTGGATGAGGGCAGCAGCGGACGTGGAAGAACGTTTCACCCTCATCAAGATGGGAGCTTCATCAGCGGCCCCAAGCAAAGCAGCGCAGAAGGCGAAACCCAAGCCCAATGTGCAAGAAATTCGGGATGCCCGTTTTAAACAGGGGCTCTGCATGAGATGCGGGGAGAGTGGCCACTTCGCCTCAGCGTGCCCGAGAGGAGGGGGAAAAGTTCCGAAGACCTCCACCCCAGTGGCCGGGAGCACTCCTAGCAGAGGAAAGACCTCGTTCAAACCCCGGGCTCTACAGCTGGAAGGTGCAGCGAGCGAGCAGGGAGAGCTGGAGCTGACGGAAGCGCAGATGTCGGGAAACTCCAACGGCCTGCAGTGAGCGGCGCAGAACTGCAGGTCCCCAGCCACGACGCGCCATCTCCGGTGAGCATCCCTGGCCCCTTGTTGTATATGGTAGTGACTGTAATGACCCCTGGGACTGGGACCCATGTGCGAGTCTGCGCCCTAATTGACTCTGGATGTGCTCGGGACTTAATTAGCCCTTTAGTGGTAGAAGGGCTGGGACCCAAGGTCACCCCGTTGGGGGAGCCACTCAAGTTCACGCAAATGGACGGTTCAGAAATGAAGGAAGCGTGCGTGGCAGAGACCGAGGGACTAATTGTGGGAACGGGGGAGCATTGGGAGAAGAGAGCTTTCGTCATCACCCCAAATACCCAATTCCCCATGGTGTTGGGGAGCCCCTGGCTAAGCTCCCATGATCCTTATATCAAATGGAGCGAGGGGAAAATCTCCTGGGTGGACGAGAAGTGCCAGGGTCACAAATGGGACACGGGGTGGGGACCAGGACCTCCGGTGCCCCTCCGGGCGGCGGCCCTCACCCTGGCGCCCTTGGCTGTCCCCCGGGAGTATCAAGACTTGATGGGAGTGTTCAGTGAGACCGAGGCAGACGAGCTACCCCCCCCACAGACTTTCGGATTGTGCCATAGAACTGATCCCGGGCGAGAAACTTCCAAAGGGAAAGCTTTACTCAATGAGCCCCCCGGAACGGGAGGAGCTGAGGAAGTTCCTAGACAAGAACTTGGAGCGCGGGTTCATCCGCCCTGCTAAATCCCCCTTTGCGGCCCCCGTTCTGTTTCGAAAAAAGAAAGACGGGGGGTTGCGATTGTGCACGGACTACAGAGGACTAAATGCGGTGTCTGCCTCCAACGCCTACCCCCTCCCCCTTATTAAAGACTTGTTAACGGAGGCGGCCAAGGGAAAAGTGTTCACTAAGCTGGATCTCCGAGACGCTTATTTCCGGGTGCGCATCAGGGAGGGGGATGAATTCAAGACTGCCTTTAATACACCGTTGGGACAGTTCGAATACCTGGTGATGCCGTTCGGTTTGAGTGGCGCGCCAGGGGTCTTTATGAGCTTGATAAATGAAGTGTTGCACAAGCATTTATTCAAGGGGGTGTTATGTTACTTAGATGATATCTTGATCTACTCTGCTGATAAGAAAGAACACGTGAAATTGGTCCGAGAGGTCCTCTCCACCCTGTTAAAAAACCAGTTGTATGCAAAACTGTCTAAATGTGAGTTCCATCGAGATTCCGTAGACTTCCTGGGTTACCGCATTTCACAGAAGGGACTGGAGATGGACCCTGCCAAGGTAGAGGCAGTGGTCCAGTGGGAAGCCCCCCGGACGAGAAAGCAACTCCAAAGCCTATTAGGATTTTGTAACTTTTACCGCACCTTCATAAAAGACTTTGCCACAGTCACCCTCCCATTGACTGAATTGCTAAAAACCAAAGGGAGGGGTCCAGAAGCGGGGAAGCCCGGGGAGAAAATTGCCTGGAATGGAGAATGCCAGAGGGCGTTCGAGACTCTTAAAACTCTCTTTACCTCAGAGCCCATTTTGGCACACCCCGATGAAACTAAGGAATTTGTGATCCATGTAGATGCGTCCGATGTGGCCATGGGGGGGGGGCATCTTACAGCAGGGGCCAGACGGGAAGCTACACCCCCTCGCTTACATTTCGAGAAAATTTAATGAAACTGAAAGGAACTGGTCAGTTTGGGATAAAGAAGCCGCGGCTATCCGGCTAGCCCTCACTACGTGGCGGCACTGGCTGGAGGGGGCGCAAACCCCTTTTGAGATATGGACAGACCACAAAAATCTAGAAGCGCTGCGCACACAGAAATCCCTGAATGCGAAGCAGCTCCGTTGGGCAGATTTTTTCTCAAAATTTAATTTTGTGCTCAAACATCTCCCTGAGAAAGCCAATTCGTTAGCAGACGCGCTCTCCCGATTGCCCCAGCACGAGAGTTTGAAGGAGGAGGTGTTTGACTCCATGTTCTCCCCCCAGCAACTGGGAGGTGCAGTGACCACCAGGAGTCAAAGTAAGCGAACGACCGTGGAATCGGAGACATGCGACTGGGGGGGGGATTATTCACCCGAGGAAGTCGAGGAGTTAGAGGCGTTGGCAGACTGCTCCCTCAGGGAGAATAAATGCTGGTATCATGGAGATAAACTGGTGGTGCCCCAAAGCAAAAGGAAAGACATATTGCTGGCTTGTCACTCCTCTAAACTGGCAGGGCATTTTGGATTTTTAAAAACGCTCAACTTAATTCACAGGCAGTTCTGGTGGCCACGCATGTGCAGGGATGTCTCGGACTTCATTTCTGCTTGTCAGACCTGCTTGATGTGCAAAAGGAGGGGGGGGGGAAGTCCCGGGACTCCTGCACCCCCTACCCACTCCCTCTCGCCCTTGGGAGGCGATAGCTATGGACTTCATTACAAACCTGCCACCATCAAAGGGAAAGACTGTAATTTGGGTGGTGGTAGATATGTTCTCTAAGCAAGCCCGCTTCACTCCTTTCAAGCAGCTGCCTACGGCCAAGGGGATGGCCAAGGCTTTCTTCAACCACGTGATCAAATTACACGCTTTTCCCAAACGTGTGGTATCCGACAGGGGCAGTCAGTTCGTTGCCAACTTCTGGCGGGAGCTCCTGAAGTTTATGGACATAGAGCCTGCTCTAAGCTCTGGTTACCATCCAGAAACCGATGGACAGTCCGAACGAACTAATCAAATTCTGGAGCAATTTTTAAGGTGTTATACTAACTACCACCAGGACAACTGGGTGGAGTTGCTGCCATTCGCTGAGTATAGCTACAACAATGCAGTGCATTCTTCTACTGGCGTTTCCCCATTTATGGCGGTGGGAGGCTTTGAGGGAAAACCTCTGCCCACAATTGAAAACGCCTTGGATGCTCCCCCCACAGACTTTAAGCGATGGTGGGCGACCCTGCAAGAGTCGTGGCCTCTAATAGCAAAAACATTAGACCAAGCCAAAGAGGACTACAAAAAGTATGCAGATCGTGGTCGAGCTGAGGGTTGGGACCTTCAGCCTGGGGACTCTGTTTACCTTTCCACAAAGAACATACACGGCTTGCAACCCAGCAGGAAATTGGGGTGGAAATTTGTGGGCCCTTACAAGGTGTTGCGCAAAATCTCTGATGTGTCTTTTGAATTAGAATTGCCCAAGTCACTGAGTTCTGTGCATCCTGTTTTTCATTTCAGCTAACTGAAGAAGAATCCTGGGCCGAATGCATGGCATCCAGTTCCTCCGACACCTCCTCCACTGATGAAGGGGGAGGCACCCCATTTTGAAATATCTGAAATTCTGGATTCTAAGCTACGTAGGGGCCGCTTATATTATTTAGTTAGATGGCTTGATTTTGGCCCAGAGCAGAACGAGTGGGTTCGTTCTGAACATGTGCATGCTCCTAAATTAGTTAAAGCTTTTCATAAAAGGTTCCCAGACAAACCCGGATAAGTTTATTTTCGGGGTGCCAGTGTGTCAGAATCTGCTGATTCAGACAAAGTCTTTCTATTGCTTACAGCTATGTCTTCTGTTTTATTCCTGTCATGTCTGTATGCCATACTATATTCTATTGCCATGTACGTATTGTAGATGCTTTCATAACACCTGCCATGTAGTTGCCCTCCCTTAGGTGAACCCTAACTTTGGCCAGTATGTATGTAGAATATGTGACCCCAGGTTTATGACCCTGACCAGGCCTGGTCTGTGTAACTGTCAGAGCGGGAGGATGACAACTTCAAAGTATGGGAACAATGGGCCTCTCACACTCCTGCCTCCGCATTCCATTCGTCCTGGCTGGGACTCCAAGGGAGGACGAGTCTCATCTCTTATCAACGTGCGAAAGCCTTGAGGCCATTGATTGTTATGTGAAATGGTAACATCTGAAGGGTCTGGTTTGGGGAAGGGAAATTTACAACTTGACACCTCACTTTCTTTCCTGTGGGAAGCAAACGGCCAGAGCCCTTTTTGCCCGCCGTTTTTCCCGTGTAGTGATTGGCTACCTTTGGGTAATTCAAACTGCTTAGAAAGGTATAATAGACCTGCTTCTGTCATATGTGTTATCTCTGACAATAATCCGAGAAGCTGTACCAATGTAGAGATTGGAAATAAAGAACTGTGTTTCATCAACAAAGATCTGATCCTTGACTACTTTGAGCAGAAGTCTCACAGTCGGCTGCGTTTGACACAAGTCGATCATCAGCTGCTGACCTGCCGCCTCACCGACGTGGGGATACGGGGCGGACCTTGCAATGGCTTGCTTCCTTTCTCCAGGGTCAGGGACAAAGGGTGGTGCTAGGGGAGCAGCAATCCACAAGGCACCCACTTGAATGTGGTGTGCCTCAAGGGGTGGTGCTCTCCCCTATGCTGTTTAATATGTGCCCCCTTGCCCAGATTGTCCAGAGGTATGGGCTACGGTGTCACCAGTAGCTGACGACACCCAGCTCTATGTGATGTTGGGTGGCCAGTCAGACTCCAGCCCAGAAGATCTGGACCAGGCATTGCACGCCATGGCTGGTTGGCTTAGACTGAGCCAGCTGAAATTGAACCCAATGAAGATGGAGGTCCTGTGCCTGAGTTGAGGTGGCCTGGGGAGGGGGTTTCCGCTCCTGACCTCCGGTGGGATGCCACTGGTGCCCACATCAGGGGTTAGGAGTCTGGGAGTGCTCCTGGATCCCTCCTTAACAATGGAGGCCCAGGTGGCAGCCACTGCCAAGTCAGCCTTTTATCATTTTCGGCTGGCCTGGCAGTTAGTTCCCTTCCTCAACTGCGATGACCTGGCTACAGTGATCCATGCAATGGTCACCTCGAGATTAGACTACTGTAATGCTCTCTACATGGGGCTGTCCTTGTTGCAAATCTGGAAGCTGGAGGTTGGCAAGCCTCTTGGTCCCAGTCCCCAGGGATATCAGGCTCACTGGAACTAGGACTAGGGCCTTTTTGGTGGCGCTCCTCTCTGGTGGAACAAGCTCCCAGAGGAGATCAGGGCCCTGCAGATACAGATGATCTTATGCAGTTCCGCAGGGCCTGCAAGACAGAGCTCTTCCACCAGGCTTATGATTAGGAGCCGCCACCATATACCACCCACCACCCATTGCTATTAACACCAGTGATGAGGGCTGGCCTGGAAGGAAGCTTGGCCCTGGCGGCCGTGGAGGGCCAAATTATGACCCTAGTGCTACACCACTAAGGGAACCTGCAGGACGCCATCTTAATAATTTTTGCTATTTACCACCACTGTGAGCACTTTAATTGCAAACTTCTATTGCAAATTTAGTATATTGTTGTTGTTGTATTTTAATCTGTTTTTAAATGTTTTATGTTGATCTGGCACTGTGTGCCATATTGTAAGCTGCCCTGAGCCCACTCGCAGGGAGGGTGGGGTAAAAGTTGAAAAATAAATAAATAAATAAATAGTGTGTTTCTATGTACATGTCCCCTGCTCTCACACTGGTTTAAAGTGAGTTGTTATTCCTGCTGCACCATAAATGCACAGGGTGCTTTAGGACATAAGACCCAGAGGGATGGGCCTCTGCTCCCCAAAAGCTTACAGTCTAAATTTAGACAGTAGAAGAGAGTGGAGAAAGGGACTGGAAAGAAGCTGGAAGGAATAGAAATCCCCAGCCCCCAAAGCCCTTCACATCTGAGGGTAGGTCCTCTTGGGGCTTGTCTTCAGGGGCTTTTGGGGGATGCCATACAAATGTGACAAAATAATTATAAAGCATCAGCACTGATATGGATAAAAGAATGGGCGACATTGGAAAATGTAAGAACTTTAAATCTAGAAGGTCATAATTTACCAATGGGGTGGCATGCCTATACTTGGTATGAAAAGGAAAAAAACCACTCCATTTTTCAACAACATACAATAAGGGGCACATTGATGAAAAGTTGGAAGCAAATAAAGGAGAGGTATTATGATAAAATACCTAAGTGGGTATCACCATTAGAAGCTTTTATAAAACTCACTTTGATTACAGATGCAAAGAGAGAAACATATGATATACTATTAGATAAAAATGGTAAATTGAAAACTGAAGAGGATATTGTCTGGCAAAAATTGAAACTTACATGGTGGGAAACGATACAAATAAAAACTAGGTATATTAAAGATAATAAAAAAGGTTTCTATGAAGGAAAAAACAAGTTAGACAAAATATGTCTTTCATCAAGTGATAAATTAATCCAAAGATTATATAATCTATTGCTGGAGGATTATATGCAAGACGAATGCGTAAAAACAACAATGGTTACATGGATGAAGGACCTGGGACATAGTATAGACTTTGAGCAATGGTCCAAAATATGGAAAGCCGCTAGATTCATGAGAGCAGTATCACATAAGGAAAATATCTATAAAATGTTTCATAGGTGGCATTGCACGCCAGATAGAATAGCAAAATGTTATGTTAACACCTCCAGTACTTGTTGGAAATGTAAATGTACTGTTGGGACTTTTTATCATATGTGTGGAAGTGTAGCAAGATACAGAGATACTGGCATAAGATACACAAAATTATACTAGAAATAATGGATAAAGATATTCCTTTTACACCTGAAATATTTTTATTAATGCTCTCAGATAATTACAATAGAAATGATATATACCTTATATATACTAACAGCAGCTAGAATTTTGGTAGTAAAAGGCTGGAAGTTAGATAAGCTACCTACAAGAGAGGAACTAATAGACAAATTACTGGAGGTGGCAGAGATGGATAGATTAAACATTATCTTACAGGGGAAAGATCAAGAAATACATACAAAAAGATGGGAGAGAGTATATATATGGCTAGATCAAAAAAGTGAAAAGTAGACTCAAATGTATGTAGTTGTGCAGATTATCGACTGTATTTTATGTGTAAAAACTGATAAATAAATGTTTAAAAAATGTGACAAAATAGTACATCACAATAAAGGGCCTCAGGCACATCTGCACAAATTTGGGGTCTTGAATAGAAACAAGTGGAGTGCATGGAAGAGAGTGAGATTTCAGTGTCTGCATGACAGCATTTTAAAATATTATATTAAAAAACACTCAAAAACCAAAGCCAGACAGTACCTTTTATTAACATTGGTAACATCAACTGAAACCACATAACACCGGATACAAGCTTAAAAGCTTTTTTTCATCATTCTCCATCAGGTGGGATGTGAAAAAGCAGACAGAAAGCCCAGGGGTGGGGCCTCTCAGAGAGTTTCACGGGAGGCAGCTTTGCAGGCTACTTGCTCAAGTAATTCAGGGAAGCTCAGCAGGGCTTGCTGTCCAGTAAGTGCACTTTAGATTACAGCCTTCATGTACTACATCTGGAGGGAAGCTAACGATATAGTGGGGGACAGCACAGCAATGGGGACAATCACAGCACAGCAATGGCTCAACTCTCTCCCCTTGTATGTCTAGATAACATACACCTGCTTTAAAAGGTAAAAATGTAAGAGTCGGGTCTTCATGGATCCCCTTTTCTGTACCCCGCCAGAATCCTGTATCAGTCACAGACTCGCTCAGTGCCCCTCAACTTCAACTACGTCATAAAAATCACATCCCCCCAACCCCTGGCATAGGCGTCAACTTCAGGGGGGCTGGGGAGCTGGAGCCCCCCCCCCCCGAACTTTTCCAGGACATGCTGAACCTCCCCTGGAGACAATGGCTTGTAATGTCTCTGGCCCAGCCCCCCCCCCCCCCCCCGGAAATTGGAAAGTCTACGCCCTTGCCCCCTGGGGCTGAGCACCTTTGCTTTTTCTCTCCCTGGCTGGGCCCAATATAAGGAGAAAGGAACACCAGAAGAGCCCTGCTGGGTTGGCTCAGTGGTCCATCTAGGCCCACATCCTGTTCCACAGGATGACTGACCAGTTCATCAGCAGCCATGGAATCCATCTTCAGTGAAGATCATGAGAATCCTGAACACTTGGTTCAGTGGCGCTTTCTAGTGCTGGAATGGGTGTGTATAAATCTACATACTATTAGCCACCTGTGGCCCCCATCTGTGGGTAGCTAAATCCACAGCTTAGGGCCACACCGAGGCTAAACAAATGTTTCTGCAAACTCAGGGGACCACCCGCCGGGTTGCAGGAAAATCAGACTTATATAAACCAGCGCAGAGAAGACGACTACCTCTGGGGCACGGCAGTGTGGGAGCCATGCTGGGCCCGGTGGTGGAGGTGTGACCGTGCTGGGGGGAGGGAAGAGTTCCCTCCCACCCTGCTCTCTGCGGCTGGCCTGGAGTTGGGAGAGTTGCAGAGAGCAGCGGGGTGGGGGGGAGGCAATCTCACCTGGAGCTGCTACCAGCTAGTCACAGAAGGTGCTGAGCAGGCCGGGGCTCCATGCTGTGCTCAGCCAGAGTGTGTGTGGGGGGGGAGATGGGATTCCCCCCCCCCGAGTGGTGGGGCTGATGCCTCCAAAATACTCCTGGGCCGGTTCTCCACTTTGTGCCCTGAGGTGGCGTCCTCCTCCTCCTCCTGGTCAAGAAAGAAGAACTCCTGCGAGCCGCCACACATGCCGCAAAGCCATTCCTGGGGGGAAACTCAGATGAGGAGCCACAGATCGGCTCAGGTGTGGCATAGCAACAGCTGCTGAGAAGACCGGGCTGCGAGAAACAGATGCCGCCTTCCAGACAGCTGCCGAGGCAATTCACTCAGGTGGGACACATCTGGAACACACATCTGCTACAGGCTTTCAGCTGGCTCCCCCTGGAGAGGCAGAGACGCACAACCAGGTCCACCCGCTGGTCTGGTCAGGCCAAGGAGACCTCTCGGCGAATCCCTCCTGAGTTCCAGCTGGCCCCGCTGCCGCCTGGCCATCCTGGAGAGCTCAGCATGAACAGCCTAAGTGAGAGGAGGATGGAGACCCGCTCGTTAAGTCCCTCCAGTCAGCTCCAGGACAAGGGTGTCTAGGTGCCCGCCAGATGGCTCCCCCTTTCGTCTCTCCCCATCTTCGGATGGGCTGTGCTTAGCTCTGTCAGGGTCCTTGCAGGATTCCCAGGTCCCTCCTGGCCCCCGGCAAGGAATGGGGCATTAGGGTCACCAGATCCAGACTGGGAAACTCCCAGAGATGGGGGGATGGAGCCTGGGGAGGGCAGGTACCTCAGTGGGGATCCAATGCCATGGAGTCCACCCTCCAAAGCATCCATTTTCCCCAGGGGAACTGATCTCTGTAGTCCATCAGATGAACTGTAATTGGGGGGGATCATCAGATCCCACCTGGAGGCTGGCATCCCCAGATGCTAGGCCTAAGCCTAAAGAATAAGTGGCCTATAGACCTCAAGGCAGCCTCTGAGGCCTTGTGTAAAGTTTGCAACCTCTGAGCCTTGTGCTTGGGCTGTGGTTGCCAATTTGAGGTGGAGAAATTCCTGGAGATTTTAGGGGTGGAGCCTAGGGAGGACAGGGACTTCAGCAGGGTATGAGATGTCACAGAGTCCACCCTCCAAGGCAGCCATTTTCTCCAGAGGAACCAATCTCTGCCATATGTTGATCAGTTGTAATTCTGGGAGATCTCCAGGCCCCAGCTGGAGGCTGGCAACCCTAGAAAGGGATCTCTCTAATCTGGAGATTGGTTTTAATTCCGGTAGATCTCCAGACCCCACCTGGAGGTTGGCAGCCCTATACTGAACTGGAGTGGAACTGGAAGGAAAGGGAACCATCTGCGGGAAATCCCTGGCCCAAAGAGTGCCCGGCTGTCCTCACCCCTTGTTACAACCACTGCTCACAAGTGCTTCTGTGCCCTGCTCCACCACGCCATTTGCTTTAACTTCCCTGGGGCCTCCTCCTCCTCACACCTCATGTGTGACTAACCTCACCTGGCAACGCCCTCACGAGTGGAGGGGTGGGTGGGTCCTGTTTGGAAAGATGGGGGGGGGGCTCCATGCCCTCCATGCTTTGAGCCCCAGACCAGAAAGGTGGCTGGCAGCTAGAGAAGGCCTTTTCCTGCTCCAGGGCTGAAGGGGAGAAGAGGGAAAGGCCCATTCTAACAAGAACCCTGTCGGGTAAGGTTGGACTGAGACCAGGTGACTGGCCCAAGAAGGGAGATTCCATGGCTGCGTGAAGATTCGAACCCAGCTCATCCCAGGTCCCAGGCTGTGCGCTACACAGTCCTATGGTGCCACTCACCTTGGTGGCCGGTTCCAGCCGGAGGGCTCTCTTCAGCATCTCTGTGGCTGCCTGGTCCTCCCCCAGCTCTGCCAGCAGCTGAACAACCAAGCAGAAGGAGTGAGTGAGGGCGTGGTGGGCAGCCCAGCCCTTCTCCAGGCAGCCTCTCCTTGCTTCCGCGCCTGTTCCTCCCGCTCCCTCCCCTCTGCCCATCAGCACCCCCCCAACAAGCCACAATGGGAGGAGTCCTAGACCCGCCCGCCCACCCACCCTGGAGAGCTGCACCCTGCTGCCAAGCAGTACCTTGCCTTTCCAGTAAAGGGCCTCTGCGTTGTCAGGGTCCAGGCACGTGGCCTCATTGCAGGAGTCCAGGGCTTCCTCCAGCAGCCGCAGCTTCAGCTGTGTGGCTGCACAGTTATTCAGACACTTGACCCGAAGCTGCCGCAGGGCTTCCTCCTCCTCCTCCTCCTCCCGCAGGCCTTCTAGAGAGAGAAGCCCAAGCAGACCCTCTCAGCCACGCACACACCCCTCCCTCGCCAGAAGGCACACGTGACTAGAGGTGGCATGTGGGGATGACGGCAGACAGGGCCCCTGAGCATGCGTAGAGTTCCTCCCCATGGTCAGCTAGGGTGCCCAGAGCAGGAGTTAGAAGGTGATTTCTGGGCAGGCCCCCTGCCACCCCCCAGCCCCTTTTATGGTCCAGATTCAGCCACGCATTTGCTGCCCATCCCACAGGGCTCTGGGACAGACGGCTTCCCCTCCGCCGAGCGGGACGGGTGCCCCTTACTTGTGACAGGTGAGGGCAGGATGTGCAGGGCCAGCTGGTAGGCGTGCAGGGCTGGCTGGTACTCCTCCCGCTCAAAATGGAAGTTGCCCCGCTCCTGCTTCCGGTGGCCAAGGCTGAGGCGTTCGGGGGCTGGCAGGAGCGCCGGATCGGGACTGTCCTGCACCCGCAGCAAGGTCACCTCGTAGAGCAACGGGGCCTCCTGAGGAATGTCAGGGTCCCTGGGAAGTTAGGAAGAACGGCAGCAGGATTGCTTCCTTGCTGCTGGCCAGTATGTTGGGGGGCAAATGGAGCCCTCCCTCCTCCACTTCCCAGTCCAAAGCAGAGCTAGGTCAGTCGTCCTACCTGCCCACATGACCATAAGCATACGCAGGCCTGGTGAGGATCAGGGCCACATCTCCAAGCTGCATGGACAGGACACCCAGCTCCAAGGCCTGGAGACAGACGGAGTAGTGACCCTTTAGACTAGGGT
Source organism: Lepidodactylus listeri (assembly GCA_029233225.1). NCBI lineage: Eukaryota > Metazoa > Chordata > Lepidosauria > Squamata > Gekkonidae > Lepidodactylus > Lepidodactylus listeri. Next base: position 1,557,127 of record JARCFY010000021.1, on the reverse strand, counting down.
TGCCAGCCTCCAGGTGGGGCCTGGGGATCCCCCGCTTTTACAACTGATCTCCAGCTGAGAGAGATCAGCTCCCCTGGAGAAAATGGCTGCTTTGAAGGGTGGACTCTATGGCACTGAACCATGCTGAGGCTTCTCTCGTCCCCAAACCCCACCCTCTCCTGGATCCGCCCCCAAAGTCTCCAGGTATTTTCCAACCCAGACTTGGCAACCCTACTTTAGACCCCTTCCCAAGCCCCCAAATGGGTGGGCACAGCAACAAGCCACAAGGGCCTTTCGGACCAGTGAGCAAAACCCCGTGGGCGTGGGGCCCAGTGATGAAGCACAAACTGGGAGGGAAGACTTGGGGATCGGCTGTGGGAAGAGGCCTGAACCTCTGGGTGCTGCCTGTGTTGCGTGGCCAGGCGAGGACAGTCACGGGGCTGAAGCAGAGGAACACGGCTCCCCCTCCCTGCCCAAGCACCAGTAGTGCAGTGAGCCAAGGAGCCAGGCTCCGGAGAGGGTGCCCCGCCCTGCCCCGTCCCAGAGGCCGCTGACCTGGGGGACGTCTCCCTGGCCCAGAACAAACGTCAGCTGGGGGTCCTTCTCCACAAGGCTCCCGTCCTCCAGGACACCCAGCAGCTTGACCGTCACCTCCTGGCCGGGCTGTGGCCTGTGGCTCTCTCTTTGGCTTCCTCTGACCAGCTGCTTCCTCACACACTTCTCCTCTGAAAATGACCGGGGGGGGGGGGGGGGGAGAGAAGAGAGAAGGGCATGATGTTCCTGAGGCCTCCAAAGCCAGGCGTTTGCCACCCTGCCCCACAGCAGCAGCAGCAGCAGGACTCTGGCCAGTCTCTCTGGTGAGGAGGGGCTGTGCAAATCTGGGCTGGGGGGGCTGGAGATGGGGCAGCAGGTCTTGGGGCATGCCCCCCCCCTTGTGAACTCATTCCTCTCCTGGCCATGGGATGGCCTCTCGTGCAGCCAGCCAGGTTCGCTTCTTTTTTGTTTGCGAGGAGAGCTTCTGTATGACTCTGTGTGTGTGTGTGTGTGTGTGTGTGGTTTGCCATGGTTTCCTCCTCTGACCCAGAGTGGAATCCCCCCCAGCCGCCGCTTTTGCTCCAGCTCAAGGGGGAAACTGGCAGTGGGTGGAGCACTGGCACAGTCACACATCCCACAGCCAGTGAGGCACGGTATGTGTGTGTGTGTGTGTGTGTGTGTGTGTGTGTGTGTGGTGCTGCTAAGCTACACCTTGACTGGGACCAGCATGAGCTCCACAAGTGCCCCCCTGCCCGCCCGCCCGCGTTACTTGCCGTTTCCCCACCCGTGTTGCAGGGTTGCACAGGGCCATGATGGTGGAGCCAGGACAGACACAGGTGGAGAACAGGGACATAAGAAGTCCGTGTGGATAAATAATAACCCATAAATGACTACATTTAATTACAAAATAATATATTAATATAACAATACATAAATAACCTATAAACAAAACATAGGGCATAAATCAATGCTCCATAAATAAAACATAATAAATATCCATACAAAGTATCTAAATCAGATTACCAGGGCCGGATCTGATATAAATGTCACTTTGTTGGGCCAGGCCATGCGTGCCATAAAATGTAACACGAGGAACCAGAGATATAAACTTCATAGAGGCGATTTCAGAAATGGCAACAGCAGGTGAATGACAATGGCACACTTGATTGGATTAGGTGTGATATGCAGAGGGGTAGTAGGCATGGAGATACCAGCATTGGTAATGAGACAGGAAACCTAGGTCTCGATTCCATCCAGGTGGATGCAAACAATAAATGGACGTAAGTCCGACATTAGAAACCACAACATTCAGTTGCTGACCTAAGAGTAGCAGTGCTCTTACAAAGGAATTTCAATGGGTGATTAGAAAGAGAGACTGCTGAATTGCAACTGATAATGAAGTTCAAGATAGTGCATCCTCCTGGACTGAACTGAGAGCTAGTTTTCCTTTCTCATTACCAATGCGTACTATTATCATTTGGCATCTGAAATCACTCCACTCTCCAAGATATAAAGACCATTTTTGAAAAATAATAATAATCCAGATATAAACGGAGAAATCCAATCCTTTTTTTTAAAACAAAAACCAACTTTTCAGAATAAACCAAAATAATTTCCTGGGCAGCCCCCCTCTGTAGTTCTTCAAGGCAACCGTTGCCCCCCCCCCCCAATTCACCCTGGGGCTTCCAGCTCAGAGTCGCTAGGCAGAGCCAATCCATGCCCAAACGACAGTGGGAAATCTCCTGGCACTGGGGAGGGGGAGGGAATGGGACTGGCAGGGTACAAATCCCTCACATGTCACATAAAAGGGTGGGGGGAGGGGCTGCCCAAGCAACACCTCACAAAGCAAAGCTGTGCCAGGAAGCACTCCCCCCCCCCAGACACACAACCCCAACTGCCACAGAGCCACCTGGACCAGATCCAGGCCGACAGCAGTCTCCTCGGGCTGGCTAAAGGAAGACAACTTCCCCGGATGGCCTAATGAAAGCCCAGGCATCAGTGACCCACTGAGCTTTCCCGCTACACTGCCGCTGCTGGGAAGCATCCAGCTACATTGCCTGGTCTTCCAATGCCCATCCACTACCCCCCCCCCCTCCAGTGTCTCACCAAGCAGGTCCTCCCAGCCATCCACAGCAAACAGCCGCTCAAAGCCACCCTTTGTTGCCTCCAGCAAGTGTTCCACATGCTGGTAGAAGGCTTTCTCTTCCTCCTGGGGTGGGGGCCTCTGAATGGTCACAGGGGGCAGCAGGAACTGGACTCTCCGCCCCAGGTGGGGGCTGCCGCTTGCTTTCTGCTTCTCATCTCCCTTTGCCGAGCACGGCCCAAGACTGGCACCCGCCTCTCCTCCTTCCTCCTTAACCCAGGACATCAATAGCAACAGGAGTGATAATATGGCTCTTGGCATCTGCTCGCCACTGCAGACAGCAGCTAGAGGAAGCAGGGCGGGCTGGACCAGCAGGCACAGTGAGAAGTGAGCATGCTAATCCCATTACTGCATTTATGGGGCGATTAGAGTAAGCCTCCTCCAGCTGGTGTCCCATGCACCCATGACTGCAGCCGGCTCCAGCAAGCACTGTCCATCCATGATGCAAATTTTGTTCCTGTTTCTCTGTTCTGCACAAAAACAAATCACCACTAGATGAAAGCATTCCTGATGCCTTGCCTGGGAACTGGGACGACACCTTCACCCTTGTGAATGCTCAGGCATCTGCAGTGGCAACAGAATTTGTGCATTTCCCTCCTGCTGGCCATCCCTGGCCCTTTTACCTTTAAAAAAACCCACCACCCCAAGTTCTTGGTTGTTGTGGTTTCGTATGTGCTTTCCAGGGTGACATGATGGAGCTCTTTGAATTCTCCCCAGCTGCAATTGAGTGGGTGAAAATTTAGATATGAGTGTTCAGAGGGATTTCCCAGTCAGTTTGCATACTCATTGTATTAATGTGGTCATATGTTTTATATTATCATATGCTTCTTGTGTGTAGCTCTGCCATATAATAAATACGTCTAATGACTATTCACAAAGTCCCTATGGCAGACAGATACATTCGCCCAGTGTGGAGAGGAGGGCACTGTTGGCACACCACCCTGCTCAATATCTGCCATCCCGTGCCCAGTTGATGAACCTGTGATGGTGTCAGTTGATGTTTATTTTTATTTATATTTATATCCCGCCCTCCCCGCCATTTGGCAGGCTCAGGGTGGCTAACAACATAGTATACATTCAAATTACAGATAAAACTATCAATCAAAATAAAATCGTACTATGAACATAATATACAATAAAAGATGGTGATCTTCAGATATCACTGTCAACTGGATGGTGTCAACAGGCTCCCACGTTAGCCATGGAGCCTCAGTTGTTGGTCCTGGATGGTACAGTGGCGGCACCCTACTTGAAGGCCTGGCAGAAGTGTTGGCCGAATTGCTTCGAATTTACGCTTAGCAATTGGCACTATAACGGGTTCTTGCCAACTCTGGGATTACTGCTAACCCAATGCGCAAAGCGAACAGAACAGGTTTTCTGGATAGGATAGGAGACCCAGGGATTACACTCTTTTTTTTTTTTTAATACAATTTTTTATTTATTATTATTTGTTTTGTCTGTTACATCAAATATTTATAATTATTTACATTTATTCCCCTTCGATACCCACCCTCCCTCCCTCTCTTTTAATCATAGTCTTTTCACCCCAGCCATGGGCACAAAGTCTTAATCTTCCACTGAATGTCTTTCTTTCTTTCTTTCAATATCCAGTCTAGGTAGGTCTTCCATCTGGTCTTGATTTCCATGGATTTTTCTTCCCATGATATTCCTTTGTTGATTGACGCCACAATATCTGACTGAATATAGTCAAACAAATAGTTGTGCCAGATTTCTATTGTCCATTTACTTTTGTCTTTCCAACCCAGAGCAATGACCGCCTTTCCCACCAGTATCATAGCCTTGACTAGATTTTGAATAGACCTATCCAATAACGGGCTTCCTATTGTACTTAACATCATTAGATTAAAGTCTATAGTTAGTGTTATATTGCATACTTTTCTGATAATTTCAATAATTTCCCCCCAAAAGGTCTTTACTTCTACACATTCCCACCACATGTGTGCGTACCAACCCTTAGAGTGGTTACAGTGCCAGCACAGGGAACTCAATCCTGGAAACATATTAGCTAGCTGTGCTGGTGTCTTGTACCATTTTGTAAGGAATTTGTATTCAAGTTCTTTATATCTGGTTACCTTAATCTCTTCTAGTCCTTTCATAATTTTTTCAGCCAACCTTTCTGTTATCTGACCTTCATGGCACCATCTCTTTTGTAAATAGTCTATTATTTTATTTTTATTTGTTATCATCTTTCTATATATTTTCCCTACCAGTCCCTTTTTTTGCTTAGCCATTTCTTTGTATATTTCTTCCATTGGTGCGTCTGTCCAGAGGTCTTCCTTTTCACTGATCTTTTTAACTGACTTATATAGCCCTGCTATTTTTAACCAATAATGTTTACCTATCTCTTCTGTTATTTCCTGTAAGGGTTTTTAATTTCCACCACTAAACATATCGCCCACTCTATAATAGCCTTTATTTTTTAGCATTTCCCACCATTTAATTTCTTGCACTTCCTTGTGGATAGTTTCAAGGGGTGCCCATCTTGAGACTTTCCCTAACCAGAAGGGTTGCCATTTCTTCCAAATTTCTAATGATACTCTTCTAGGGCCTATTGTTAGTTTTAAGTCTTTTGTTGTTACTATAGAAAAGATCCCAAATCTACCTATATCACTGTTAATTTCGTTCTCAAATTTAACCCATTTCTATGCCTTTTCCTCACCTATTTCCAATACTGGTTTTAGTTGAAAGGCTTCATAATAGTTGTTTAAGTCCGGGATTCCCCATCCTAATTCTGATTTGTGGCTATATATAATTCTCTTATGAAACCTACATTTTTTACTATTAAATATCCACTCTTTTAGTACTCTGTTCCATTGTTCAATTTTTTTTTCATCGGTCCCAGGGGCAGCGTTTGAAATAGGTACGTTAACTTGGGTACCCAGAACATTTTAACACTTCTTATTCTATTTAGTATCCCTAGTGTTTTATATTTCCATCTTTTCATGTCCCTCTCTATTTTTTTCCATATTTTTTCGTAATTATCCTTTATCATTTTGTCAATATTTTTTTGCAAAACTATGCCCAAGTATTTAAGTTTCTTAACCCCCATTCCTATGTTCGTGCTCCTATTTATCTCCTGCCTTTCTTCTCTATTTACATTAAGGTATAGGATTTCTGATTTTGCCATGTTAACTCGTAGCCCTGAACACTTTTCAAAGTCTTCTAGAATGATCTTAACCTCTTTGACCCCTTCCTTAGGGTTTGTCATGATTACTATGATGTCATCCGCAAATAAATTGAGCTTCATTTCTTCGTTACCTATCTTATATCCTTCTATTCTTCCCGAATTTCTAATCCGTTCTGCTAGTTGTTCTATTGCTATTATGAATATAAGTGGAGATAGTGGGCAGCCTTGTCTAACTCCTCCTTGTATGGGAAATGCTTGTGAGTGTTCATTGTTTACTCGTACTTTCGCATTCCCTCCTTTGTATAACTCCTGAACTGCTTGTAAGAACCCTTTCTCTACCCCTATTTTCTTCATTATTTGCCATAAGTATTCATGTGAGAGAGTGTCAAAAGCTTTGTACACATCCAATTTTAGTAATCCTATTTTCTTTTGTTGGCCATGGTACAAGACATTTAAAATGTTTCTAATAGGATGTGCTATATTTCTGCCTTTAATGAACCCATATTGATCCCCTTTTATAATTGTTGAAATAGCTTTCTTTAGTCTATTTGCCAGTATTTTAGCGAAAGTCTTATAATCTTGGTTTAGGAGATTTATAGGTCTGTACGAACCTACCTCTTGTGGATCCTTCTGAGGTTTTAATATCAAAATTATTTCTGTTTCCTTCCAAGTATCAGGGACCTTTTTCCCTTCCAAAATTTCATTGAATAGTGCCTGCAGTTCGGGTGTTATAATCTCTATCATTTCTTTGTAGAATCCACTTGTGAAACCATCTAGCCCTGGTGATTTGCCTTTTTTAAGTTCTTTTATTACATCCCTTATTTCCTGAGTTGTAATCTCACCCTCTAGTACATCTTTCCCTTCTTTCTCCAAGAGTAAGCTAGATGTCTCCTGGAACTCTATTGTGGTCTTTTTCTTATATAAATTTTTATAGAAGTTCTCAAAGGCCTTAGTAATTTCCTTGGGACATTGTGTTATGTTATTGTTAATTTTTATACTTCTAACCATCTGTTTGCTTTTTTAATCTTCAAATAATTTGCCAATCTTTTCGCTGTGCTGATGCTATTCCTCTGGAAGTCATTCCTTACCATTGTTTCCTTTTTCCAAAGTGTTGCTGTATCTAATGCTTCCAACTGTTTTTGTATCTCTTTGATTTTGTTCTGTAAACTAAGGCTATACTTTTCCATTATTTCCCTTTGTAACTTCTCTAGTTCCTGGATTTTGGTTTGTCTTTTTTTATACCATTCTCTTTTTATGCTCTTTTCTTTCTTTATACAATGACCCCTTATTACCGCTTTAGCAGCTTCCCATTATATATTAGTGGGCACCGTACCTCTATTTTCCTTAAAGTATAGTTTTATCTGTGTCATCATATATTCCCTGTCCTCTTCTTTTGCCATTATTAAATTATTATATCTCCAGGGTCTATTTGTCATGGGTAGTTTTAGTTCCAGATCAATACTTATAGGGGCATGGTCTGATATCCAGATTGGAAAGGTTGTAATCTCTTTTAAAGACATATTATTATTTTTTTCCAGGATTATATAATCTATGCATGATGCCGTTTTATGTCTACTGGATATATGTGTAGGTCTAGGTCTTCTACCTGTAAACTCATGTGCTTCTTTCAGACCCCATTCTCCTAGCTTAATACTTTTATTCTTTGTTATATCAATATTTAAATCGCCTGCTACGATTAATTCTCCCTCTGAGAACTGTTGGGTTTTCTTAAAGACCTTAGATAGAAATTTCTTTTGCTTCTTATTTGGTGCATAAATATTCACTATAGTTACTCGTTTGCCTTCCAATTTAAACTTAATTAATAGGTATCTGCCCTCCTTATCTGTTAACTTTTCTATCTCGTCCACTTTAAGGTTCTTATGAATCAAGGTTGCCACTCCCCTGGCTTTGGAATTCCCTCTTGCTTTTGCTAAAACCTGCCACTTTGGGTCTTTTATTAATGGCTTTCTATCTTTTTTTGTGTGTGTGTGTCTCCTGTAGACACATCAGATCTATCTTTTGTTCTCTGGCCATTTTAGTTAATCTGAATCTCTTAAGGTTTGATGTTAGACCATTTACATTCAGTGAAAGCACTCTTAAAGACCTATCCATTTTCTTTGTTTTTGTTGATCTTAGGCCTCCCTGGCTGTGGGTACTTTACTTTATTTATTAAGAGAAGCCCCCCCCTCCCTTCCCCTGTGGATAAGGCATATGCTTGGATGAAGACATCATCCTGTCTTTCCACCTTCCAGAGTGTATGCACCCCAGACCTCCCCTTCCTTCTTATTCCTAAAGTTAGCTCATTAAACTTTTAAATACTTCCCTTTAAATGGTATCATCATGAGAGTCCGTCCTTCACCTTTTATCTTGTCTTGATGAAGTTCCTTCACCCGGTTCGTCTGCATCCTCCCTGGCTTCTTCCTCTCTCTGGTCTGTCAGGTCCTCTGTGTCGATACCCAGTTGTCTGCAGAGTTCTCTTGCTTCCTTGGGGTTTCGTGCTAACAACCTCTTGCCTTCTTTGAATATTATTATTGAAGCTGGATACCCCCATGAGAACTTGATATTGTTATCATATAATTTTTGCCCAAAGGGCCTCATTTGGTTTTTCTTTGTAATAGTTTCTTGGCAAAAGTCCTCTCTCACCCAGACCTTTTTCCCCCTGAAGGCCAGGTCCTTCTTTTTCTTCAAGGTCTTAAAAACTTCCTGCTGTAACTTTTCTCTTGTAAATTTGATAATTACATCTCGTGGGGCTCCTCCTTCCTTTCTCCTTTGCAATCTATGGGCCCTCTCAATTTCGTGGGGCTGCACTTTAACTCCATTTTGTTCTATCCATTCTGTAAGAGTTTCTTCAAGAAGCTTATTATTTATCTCTTCAGAGATCCCTGCCAGGATAAGGTTTGCTCTCCTATTCCGGTCTGATAACTCTGTGAGCTGGGTAGTTAACTGTTCTATCTTCTGCTTGTTACATGATGCCAGCTGAATAGCAGTGTGTGCTGTCTGTTTTATTTCTTTAACTTCGGCTGCCAGTTCTGAAATGGCCTCTTTTACTGTCCTAATTTCAGCTTTTATCTGTTCCTGAGAAGTTATCATAATATTTTGGAATGCAGACAGTTGCTCAGAAAGTTCCTTTATTGTTTTGGCCATTACTCTCGCTATCTTCCGGAGCGTCAGATAAGGACTGTGAGTTTAGCCTGGGCGTTGCCTCCTTAACACAGCAATAAATAAATGCTTTCTTACCCTCTGAGGTCTCAAAGAGGAATTCCTGTATTCTCCAGAGGTTCGTACGTCAAATTCTTCTTTTAATTATCCTTGCAGACGGACTAATTACATTCTTTTTGAGCTTTTAAGATAATGTTTCTAAGGAGAGGTCGGGCAAACAACCGGCTTCCTCAGCGCATGCGTACAATCTCCACCCAGGGATTACACTCAAACCCAAATCGAACAAAGAACAGAACTAAGCAACAAACTGGTTTTTCAGGTAGGAGACATTGGGATTACTCATAAACCCTAAGCAACGAGCGAACTTAGTTTTTGGAGTAAGAGACTCACGGGATTACTTCTAACCCTAAATCGAACCAAGAACAGCGAACAACGAACAGAACTAGTTTTGCGGACAGGAGGCCCTGGGCTTACTATTAACCCTATGAGAACCGAGAACAGCGAACAGAGCACAGTGAACAGAACTAGTTTTTGGAGTAGGAGGCTCATGGGAGCACTTTTAACCCAAAACGAACAGAGCACAGAACTAGGTTTCAGGGTAGGAGACCCAAGGGATTACCTTTAACCCAAAACGAACAGCGGTCAGGGCTAGTTTTTAGGGTATGGCGGCCCAGGGCTTACTACGAACCCAAAAAGATGTCGCACTTCAGAGACCCCGAGTCTCTATATAGGTAGGGTTTCGGGGGTGAGATTGGCCGGTCTCACGGTCCCTCGGAATTACTTCCGACCCTTAGAATAAGCAAATGTAACACTAGAGAATCTCTCAGACTTCAGAATGAGGACTGGGCGGAGCAGAATTTAGGACAGGAATGAGCGAGGACGTGCTGAAGGAGGGTGCTTTGTGGAACCTATCATGTGCATTGTGTCTAATGACCGTGAAGGAGAGAGCGGGGTAGAGCCAACCCACAATAGAGTGCTCACTAGAGCCAATCACGCAGACAGAAACCTTTCATACAGCCTATACCGGAACTCAGGAAGGAGTTTTTCCTCTACGTCTGCCCATCAGGAGAACACGCGTGTCGACTTAGCACGTTTCTGACGTGCAGGGCAAATCCCGGACGAGCCCCCAATTCTGTTGGCCAAATTGCTTCGAATTTATGCTTAGCAATTGGCACTATAACGGGTTCTTGCCAACTATACCAAGGTCCCGCCCCTTCCAGGAGTTCCCAGTAAATAGGCGTGGAGGCTGAGTGGTTTCTTTAAAATGATGTTTACTGAAAGATGTTGTTCAAGCATACAAGGAATAATAATAAAACTACATACACACAAGATCTATGGAAATCAGACAGAAAATAGCACGGTTGCATGAGCAGGAGTATCGTTGAGGGGGAGTTACGTTACCTATCTTGATAGTGGGTGAATCACTTCCACGAGAAGATTGAGGAGGGATGAATGGAAAAATGGGGGGAACGAGATCTGAACCTGCAGATGCACGCTCCAGTCCTGGCTGCGCAAACCAGGGATTAAAGATGGAGGCAAGGTACTTGCAAGCTGGACACGAGAGGTTGGTAAGAAGATAGGGGTCGAAGAGGGCAGGCTAGCTAGCATAGGTCTAGGGGGGGGCGAGCTTCTGTTGTGTAAGATCTTTTATCAGGTGGCATTAGGGTGGGCTGCGCAGACCACATCCCATTGTCACACCCACTAGGTTGTCCGTCCTAACTAGTCTTTCTATTGGTCAGTGTCATAGTGAGGAGAGGGCAGGAAGGAGTGGGCAATATTGCAAAACTAGGTGCTAATCAGGATCTAACACCTGGGCCATCTGGTCGGTCTTCTTGGCGCCAATCTCTGGTCTCATGATGACTTCAGCCAGGTCACTTGATGGACGACGATTAGTTGCTGGGCAACCTAATCTCTTACTGGAACTATTGGGGGCAGGTGTGAAGGGGCCAGCGTAAAGGAGAAAAGGACTCTTTGAAATGGAGTCTTGGCTTCCTTGATGGTGGATGCATGTGAAGTAGATGTGAGAGCTCTTTGAAATGTATTTCTGCTCTTCATGCAAGTGTGAATTCTGAAGGAAGTCTCCCGCTGTGGGCTGGAGCCTCTCATAGCAATAGAGAGTGCCTTTGCCTTAGGCAGAAAACCAACCCCAAAGGTCAAACTTATGATTTTAAAGTTCATAAGAGCATATAATATGCCTTGCTGGCTTACAATTGAGTGCCGTTTTACAGGCCCTGTGGAACTGTAAAAGGTCTCACAGGGCCCTGATGTCCTCTGGGAGCTCATTCCACCAGTGAGGGGCCACTGTGGAGAAGGCCCTGGCCCTCATTGTAGCCAACCTGGCCTCCGTAGGCCCTGGGAGAACCAGGCGGTTCTGAGAACCCGATCTTAGTGCTCGCTGGGGTATATACAGGGAAAGGCGGTCCCATAGGTAGATAGGTCCCTGGCCATATAGGGCTTTAAAGGTGAGAACCAGCACCTTGAACCGTATCTGGTATGCTATAGGCAGCCAGTGCAGGGTTTTTAAGGCAGGCTGGATGTGTTCCCGCAAGTGTTCCAGATTTGAGACAAAGGCAGCCCCATGTAGAGACCATTACAGTAATCCAATCTTGAGGTGACCAGTGTGTGGATCACCGTTGCTAGATCATTGTGTTCAAGGAAGGGAACCAACTGTCTAATCAGCCGAAGGTGGTAAAAGGCCGACTTTGCAGTGGCTGCTACCTGGGCCTCCATCCTTAAGGAGGTATCCAGGAGTACTCCCAAACTCCTAACCTCCAGCGCTGGCACCAACGACACCCCATCGAAGGTCGGGAGAGAGATCCCTAACCTCGGACCGCTTCGACTCAGGCACAGGGTCTCCATCTTTGTCAGATTTAATTTCAGTTGGCTCTGTCTAAGCCAACCAGCCACGGCTTTCAAAGCCAGGTCCAGATCTCCTGGACTGGAGTCTGACTGGCCGTCCAACAACCAATAGAGCTGGGTATTGTTATAGTAGGTCCCGAAACAGTTATTGCCCAAGTGTATGCGGGGACCAAGTGGACATCTTCTAGGTCTACTGCAGGATTTGGTTCCTGGGTCTGTGTCTGCTGGTGCATGTGTGCACCTGTAAGCAAGGAGAGGCCTGCCACCCAAGGCCTGGGCACAAGAGGCATCCTCCTTACCCAGGAGGGGCTGGAAGCACATCGGTGAGGCACAGAAGCGGTTTCAGTTGTGAGCTGTAGGTGACCACCAGTGGGGCTTGCTTGCTTGCTGCCTTCTTTGGGCCTGTCTTGGAGCAGTCTGGCTTTAGTGATCTGCTCCTTGACTTTACTGGGAGGTACTATACTTAAAAAAATATCTTTTAAATTCTCACGCTGAGTCTGCCTGATGCAACCCCAACATAGCACTTGATTGTAGCCTATGGATTGCGTTAGGACGTTCTGGATGGCAGCCATGTTTGATGGCCCATGGGGGCTGGCAATGCCAGATGGTGCCTATGCATCAGAACCCCACCTGGGGCATAGGAAGGAGGCGCTCAAGAGTCCACCAGACCTTCGCTATTTCAACCCCAGCACCCACCGAGCCACGGAACAATCCTTACAACAAGCACATTCCCAGGGCACCCTTGTGGAACTACGCAATGGGCACATCAGCACTACGCTGTACTGACTGTCAAATGCACCTGTGTGAGAATGGGCCAAAAGATATAGTCCACAACAGGTCTCCTTAAGTAGAAAGTCCTTTATTTGCAGAAAAGATCATGTTGGTCAAACACTTTTCCTGTTAGTAATGCCCAAGCCTAGTAATGCCATTACAATTATACTTGATATGAAATATGGCCTGCGTTATTGGCACCCAATGTTCCCAAGGAAAGTGCAGCAAAACAGGTTCTCAGGGAAAAATGTTGAGGATTTTTGGAGAAAATGTTCCCAGAGGAAATGAAGCAAAAGAAACACATGACTCCTGTGATTCATGTAACACATAACAGGAGGCTCCTCTGTTCAAGGTTGTTAGCCAAGGAATAGCCAGCTAGAGATAAGAAGGGGAGGAAAGCAAATGAGTAATGAGCATGCGCAAAGCGAGGCAAGCAATCAAGCAAGACTCGCATTCCAAAGGTGGGAGTCGGGATACTGATGCTATCTCCCGGACGGGACCTAAAGGGGTTGAAAGAAACCTTGAAACACAAAGCAATGTTATGAAATCATAACCTGAAGGTAAAACAGCCAGTATTGATACACGTAACTCAGCAATACACTGATCATACCCACGCCTATGTCAGTGTTAACTGACACCTGCATGCTTCCATCACTGCACGCACAGTGTTAAGACTGCATTGGCTGTAGCCCATTCCACAAGGAGTGACAGCAGGAGCGATGCTGAAGACCTAGATCTGTGCCAGATGCAGGAGCAGGCAGGTTACTCAGCTGGGCACAAGTCAAGAGGGAGGGAGGCAGCCAGGGAGGGAGGCAAGCTCAGAAGGGACAGCCAGCCCCACCCCATTCGGGAATCAGAGACAGAGCCACCTTTGCATGATCCTAAGCTGTTCTGGGTCTGGGTCATCCCCCGTCCCTTCCTCCGACAGGCAAAGGCCAGCTACCGGAAAGAAAGAGCACTGGCTGCTGAGAGCCGCATCAAAAGCTCTTCCCCCATCAGGGGCTGCCCCGAAATTTGGGCAAAGTAGGTATCCAGTCACCTTAAGGCAATGATGGCAGAAGATGGACTGGACTGCCCCCCTCCGGCTGCCACCTTGGCACCTGCAGGTAGTCCAGCCTTGCCCAGGGCTTCAGGCGAAATAATTTCCTGCCTGGGGACACACTGGGCCTGCTCTGAGGCTGCTGCCTGCAATTTGGCACAGCACACTGGGGAAAAGAGGAGCTGCCTGCATTTAGGGACAAGCTCCTCTAACCTGCTCTCTCCCACTCCCACTCCCCCCAACTGTGGCCACGCTTGCCTTTCTGCCAGCGAAGCACTGTGCACTTCTGCTGCACTCTCAGCCTGCCCATGATGGCCCACAGGCTACTCCACAGGCTGGAGAGCTGCCCATTTCTTCCCCAGTTCTCCTTGGTTGCTGGGAGGGGTCCAGTCGCTCAGCTGCATCCCCCCCATCTCAGCTGAACTCCCCCACACACTGCAAGAAACACAAGCAGCGTGGAGGCTAAACTAAAGGCGGCACACATTTCGGCAGGCCCAGGAAAGCTTCACCCCCACCAAGCCTGCTAAGTCCTTGAGGCACCACCAGTCTCCTCCTCCCCAGAGGCCCCTGCTGGTAGCGGCTTTGCCTCCTCAGCCGTCTCTCTCCCCGTGAAAGTGCTGAGCCGGAAAGGAGCAGCTTCCTAATACGGAGCCACTGCCACCCTCCGCAGCAGGACCGGCTGAAGCTGAAAGCTTGCAGAAGCAACCTGACTTCTTGCTTGACAGGCTTCCCCCGCTCTGTCTGGCACGCAGCAAAAACCAGACACCGTATGGCCCGAGAACCGGGAACACCTCTTGCAGCCAAAGAACACAAGCCTTGTACACCCAGTGCCCCAAGCTGCACCCAGCACTTAGGTCTAGGGACTGGGGATATCAGTACTCCTCATGGATAGGAAGAGACTATGCCCCACAAGCTGGGAAAGTCAGCTTCTCCCCATCCTTGGGCTTTAACGCTGCAGCACTGCTTTAGCCCTCATTTCAGGACACCCCCCCCCAGAGCACAGGCATGCTGCCTGCCCCCCTTAAGTGAAGGCTCCACCCACCCACCCCAGGTAGAAATTCCCCCCCGGGAGACCCAGACTTGAGTCCAGGAACACCTGAGGAGACCAGTAAGACTGTCACGGTCTGGGCTTTGGCAAGGGAAAAGCTCCCTTCATCGTATAGGGGCCCTGTTCTACGGCAGCCCAAGAGGGCCACCTGCTGAAGTCATTCCCAAGGCCACCTGCTGAAGTCATTCCTCAGCCAGGGAGCTCCACGTGCCCTTCAGTTCTATCCACACTCACACTCTGCCGGGGTGTGTGTGTGTGTGTCTCTGAACCATGTTATAAAGCACGGCCAGTCTTGGGATTGGGGTAGTTTATTTTTTCACTCCTCCAAATGTACAAAACATTAGAAAATAAGCCCACCCCCACCCCCCACATCAACCAGTCCAGGGCATCCGTGGCCAGTGCAGCAAAGAGAAGAGGGAGCAGGAGAATTAAACAGAACGGCAGCAGTGTGGGTCCCCCCCTCTTCCAAGTGGCTTCTCCGCCTAGGTCCAGCGGCTTCTGCTGCACTCTCGGCCTGCCCATGATGGCCCACAGGCTACTCCACAGGCAAGCGGGCACCAAGGCCCCTCACAGGTCTTCCTTGGGAACCTTCTTCTTCTTCTTGGGCTTCTCGTCCTCCTGCAGGACAGGTGGGTAGGTGGCCTCTTTCTTCAGGTAGCTGACAAAGTCGCTCACCTCACGGCCCCCCTGCCAGGAAAACAAGAGATGGAGCAAAGTGCGGCAACCGGCAACAAGGAGCCCTAGCAGGCAGAATGCGCGAGCGCACACACGCGCACAGGCTTTTGCTAGTGGGAGGGAAAAAACTGCTTCCTCAGGGGGGAAGGGGCTTGTGCCCCCTTTTCTCTCAAGGCCCCCGGCACAAAGCTCCCCAGGTGCCAGTCCCAGCGTCCCACAGCCCCCTTTCAGCGGCCCAGGGCATTGGGGTGAGGAGTGGTGGAGAGAGGGATCCGGGCTGGAGGAAGGCTGGCTGGGAGCACCAAGGAGGACTCACCTCGTATTTTTTCGGGGTTTGCTTGCTGCCCGCAGGAGCAAAGTAAATGGTGGGGAAGCTATAGAGAGAGAAGCACCATTCGTCTCAGTCTACACAGCTCCGGCCCCACAGGCCTGGCCCCACCAGGGGCCTCCTCCCTGCCGCTTCCCAAGAGAAGGAGAGTGCCGGCGGTCAGCCCACAGCAGGGGAAAAGCCCAGGGGCCAACGGTGCAACCCCGCCCATGTGAATGCAGCTGCTAACCCTGCCTGGGAGCAACGGGCCAACAGAACAGGCAAGGACAAGGCAAGGGCCATCCGCCAGAGCTCAGTCTCACCCTCGGACTTCATAGGGTGAAGGCACATCGTTGGCCGTGGCATCCATCTTTGCTATGACGATGTTGGGATCTTTGCTGAGCTGTTCAAAGGATGAGAGAGACAGAGAGTTGGCAAACATAGCCACAGCAAAGCCTGCTCTGGCCTCAGCCCAGCACTTCCTGGCGGGGAAGCCACACCTCTTTCTTCTCGCTGCTGCCCCCTGCTCAGGAAGCAACACCTCACAGGCAGGGCGGGGTCACCTGTGATTAACCCCCCACCGGGCCCATCAGTCTCACCCCCCCCACACCAGGAGTCCAGAGGCATACCTTCTCGGCTAGCTCCTTGTACTTTGGCTCCAGGTTCTTGCAGTGGCCACACCAAGGTGCATAGAACTCCACAAGAACATCTTTGCTATCATCGTTTACCAGCTCCTCAAAGTTCTCAGCCACTACCACCTTGGGAGGGAACACACCCAGTCGAATGAGAGCCAAGTCCAAGGCCTTAACTCCAGTCCAGCCCAGCCCTAACCGAGGGAAGGGGGCTTTTGCTAGTGCTGCCTTTCATCACATCTGTAATTGAATTGCAGGAGCTTGTGCCCACCCCCCCACACTGTAAAGGCAGGACTGCTTTTCCCCAACACGGATGCACTTTTCTCCCCGAGGCAGAATCACAGGGCTATCAAAACCCATCCATTTAGAGCATGTTCCTCTCAACACCCCACCCCCCCCCGGAGCTACCACACCCTAGTTTTATGCAGCTCACTGGACTGAAGGCTTGAAACTATGCAGATAGTACCAAATGCTCCCTCCTCCCCAACTGTTGAGCCTTTTATCATGTCTTACACAGGTGATTCCTGCAAGACATCCACTCAAGCACGCAAGGCCCATATCCAAATTGTGTAACTGCATGCCACTCAGTACAGTTCGAGAAACTGGTGGATTATTCTGGGCCCTGACTGAAGCTCTGTCTGCCAGCTCTTTCTGCGACAAAGCCACCAGGCCCCAGGCAGAGCCTGCCCTTCTGACCAGCCAGGGCTCCTGGGACATCCCAGTTACAGGCTCTGGTCTAGGGAAGCACGTTCATGGAGGGAAGAGTGTGAACTGGCAGCAGCCCCAACCTTCACGGGCCCGTCGTTATTTTCTGGGATGGGCTCTGACTTCAGGTATCTTTTCAGATTTCCATCAAAATAATCCTGGAGGAATCTCTCAAGAGCCTTTCCATCACGGCTGCAAACCAAACAAGAACTATTTCAGTCACCTGGCGCCCCTGACCCCTCCCCTCCCCCAAAGGAGAAAGAAACCTCAGACCGAGCAGTTTCCCCCAGTACCGCAGACTACTGGCTGTTGTGCCTTTTGCGAGGTTTTGAGGTCTGAGTCTCCACCCGCACCCCAACCCTGCCCGCTCCCCGTTCAGCATCATACACGTGGGCACGTGCTGCTTGAAGCTGAACGGAGATGAGGACATGCTGCTAAAAGGACAGGCAAAAGGCTCCACTTACGAGAATTCTTCCTGCATGACGTATTTCCCCCCCTTAGTTGTCCGGATTGCAACAACAGGAACGTCCCCAGCGGTGCTTTCCAACCCAAACTCTGAGAGCTCATGGCTGAAAGTCTTCTGATTAGCAACAGCAAAGCTGAGGGTGTGTCCAGCATCCAGGAAACTCCGGGCCACTTTCATCACTCTGAGGAGACAAAGAACACCACTTATTTCACTGCCCCAGGAATCAGTTGGGGATCCACCATGTAAGGCAGCATGCGGAGTTCTACCACGGCAAGCCAGCAATGGAAGCGAGCTCCAGGAACTGGTGGCATTGGGCAAAACTGGGGGGCTGAGAAAGGCCAGTGGTAGCCACCCCTAGCCTTGGAGGGGGGATCCATCGCCCTTGCAGGTCTCATTTTTAGCAGACCTAAGTTCTACAGGAGCCTCCAACACAGTTAGTAGCCAAGAGCAGAGCCAAGAAAACCGCATCATATGCACACTTTAAACAAGCTGCAAGTGGAAAGACAGTTACAGTGTAGGACATTCGCAAGCGCACCACTAACAGGATCCCTGCATCAGTAAAAATGAAAAGATTCTAGGCGGCAGGACTGGAATGACTTCTGCTGAGAGCTTGAATCGATTGGGGGGGGGGTGTTTGAAGAGGGAGCTACTAGGCAGGCAGCTGACAAGGGCGTGAATTCTGAAACATTGTGTTGATGGTTGCTCTTGTAGCTAAACACCTTAGTTTCCATTTTTAATTGTTCTTGCACATTACCTTCAGCATTTTCCAGAGAAAAGCAACTGACATGAGAACATATGAACAGAACTAATGTGTGTGCCAGCGGTCTCTGGCCCGGAGATCCTTCAAGGAAACAAACAGCTTTCTCCCAGACTTAAAAAAAACCCCATAAACCACTATCTGGCTGCCAATTTAGGAAACTGAATCAAAACGTTGAACAGAAGATTGGATAGACTTGGAAACCACCTTTACTGCCCCAGCTACATTACAAGAAACAATCCGGCAAAAACCTCAACTAAGATTACCCCAAATTAAAGATAATGAATTTTTATCCATCTCTTTGAAATTATGGGACAAGATCCATAAATCTTTAGCCCCTGATATATCACAATTATCCCCACAGTTATATCAACAATGGTTCGAAGCAGATAAACATGGTGTTTTCTCTAAAAGATGGATTCAAATAAGACATATTCATATAACTGATTTACAAGGGAAAGGGAAAATCTTAGACAAATCCCAATTAGAAAATCGCTAACAACTATCCATTCCTTGGTTTCAATATTTTCAAACTAGATACATGATGATCAATTTATATATCACTTGGTACTCTTTCAAGACTTCTTACAGACTTTGAAACCTTAATTAAGAATGTTGAATGCACCTATACAGGAAAAATATCAAAATGATACAAATTACTAATCATCCCAGATTTGAGCAAACTGCTTAGATACCAAAAACAATGGAGCTTGGACTCTGGTTTTCCCCAGCAGCCCAGTCTTGGAAGATTTATTTATTTATTTAGATAGTTTGGTCCTCTCCCAACAATATCTCTAAAATATTTAATGTGAAATTTCAATTTAAGGTTTTCTCCCACTGGTACTTCACTCCGAAGAGGCTCTCTCATATTTACCCCTCCAACTCCCCAAAATGCTGGAAAAATTGTGGCCAAATACATACCAACGCTGTTGGTGGGATTGCTTTTATATATACAAATTCTGGTAGGGAATTTGTAATCGCATTAAAATGATCACAACTATCGAGCTACCCTTCACATCTGAAGCAATACAGCCACATTTATTTATGAGACACACTACAAGAGAACTGATTGCTATTCTATTAGCTGCTGCATCATTATCAATAGCCACAAAATAGAAAGATCAGGCATCCCCCCATAATATCTAACTGGCATGATAAAATCTGGGACCAATTCATAATGGGAAAACTTTCAAACAACATATCTTACCCAAATAGACAACACCCCCCCCCCCCCGCTAAATTTGTAGCAATATGGAATCCGGTCTTAACAATATATGGCTGAACAAAACGTAATTCCTGTGAACTCACTATACAAACAATTTTCAAACTTTTAGCAATCTAAGGTACAATGGTCAGAACAATATTGATAAGGTTGTTAAATATTACTGATGAACAAAATTAAGGTTCAACTATGGCTGAACTAATTAGTGCTGTTATTTATATGGTTCATAATAGAGTGCTGTAAATGTTTATTGTTTAGTTCAATGTTTGTATTAAACTTTATGTAAACAATTTAAAGAAAAACAGTTTCCTCTCTTTCATTAGTCCTGTCATCCAGCTTCAGGCAGGAATGGAAAATGCTGCTGCGGAGTTTCTAGCCTGAGCAGTCCTGTTGCATACTCACCAGGGAAGTGGATTTTGCCATCTACAAATAAATTCCTGAACAGAGCATGTCTGTTCAGGGCTGGCTTCTCACCCTTTTAGGGTTGGGGCTGAGGAAAGTCAAGCCCACCCCCATTAAGACATTCCTGTTCAGCCTTGCCTGCAGAGGTTTGGGGGGGGGGGGGGGGAAGAGCCAGAGAGAGGTTCTCCATGCTGGTATTTCGCCTTTGGAATCCCTCCCCCCACGATCACCCAGCACAAATGCTCCCCTCTAAGCTGTGGAGTCTTGTGGGCAAAAATTCTATTTTGTGAGCTACTGGCATTAAAGTTGTGAGCGAGCGATTTGCATGTGCTCTGGAGCTATCCTTTCTGAGCGAACACACAGAAGTGTGAGCTGGAGGCTAAAAAACTGTGAGCTAGCTCACACTGACTCAACTTAGAGGGAACCCTGCCCAGCTCCCATTCTCTTAAAGCTTTTATCTGAAGATTTTTGCTTTTTAAAAGATGTTTTGTGGCTTGCTTGAGGGCTGTTTTATAAAGAGCATTTTACACACCCTGCTGAAACTATTTTAGATGCTGAATATTTCTCTTTGTGTCTCTAGAAGGCTCTCTGCTTGTTTTATTGATTAATACTGACGTTACGCTTCTTCATTGTGATCTGACTGTTGTACGTTTCCACCTTGTGAGCCACCTCGATCAGGCAGGCCTCTAGAGAAAGTGCCACAATCCTGCTCAACAAACCAACCTGTTGCGCCAGTAGTTGGAGCCCTTGGGGTTCTTCTCGTAGTCCACGTCATAGTAGGCCACCAGCAAATCCTTCCCTTGGATCAGTTCTTTGTTGTCTTCTGTCATGTGTGGACAGATGCCAAAGCTGCCACGCAGAAGGAGACAGACCACGTTAGCCTGCGGATCCCACTGCCAGGCCAGAGACACAGTGATGAGTAGGGAAAAAGACCACCTCACTCACATGTTGTCCTGAATAAACTTCTTCAGCTTGCCAGTGGTGATCTTATCCTCCGAGTATCGCACAGAACTGTGCTCAAACTTATTTGCCAGGTGGGGGGGACGGAACAGGATGATGCCCCTGTGGAGAGTCAACAACCACAGCTCAGCAGTGGGCAGCACACACACACACCCCTTCTGTACTCAGCTCCCACACTGCGCTGCCGGCTCCTCTGATGCAACCTCCCAAGGCAGGGAGCTGGCAGGTGTCTCAGCTCCTTCACCAATTCCCCCAAGGAAAGCTAACTGATTATCAGTTCAAGTTCCAACTCGCATGTTCCCTGGAGTGCAGCCTGCAGGTGTCAGACTGAGCAAAAGGAACCAGCCCAGCAGGGATTCAGGGATGGGGAGAAAGGAGGAAAAGTTCCCCTCTGCCTGTGTGAAAGATACCTCCGGCTGTCTGGGCCCACCCAAAGCAAGGCTTCACCACTGTGCTCTGCGTTAACTGTGTGTGCAGAAGTGGCCCAAAGCCCTTGGCTCTCAGTCCAGTAAGAGCCACAGGAGTCCAAGGTGCAGGCAGGGCCTTCTGCTGGAGCGGGCACAGCAACTCAGGGAATGGGACCACCACGTGGGGAACACAGAAACAGGCCCATCTACATGTCTGCAGCCACACATTTCTGGTATTCTATGCTGTTTATATACTGTTTTCCTCACACTGCAAGAAAAGAGCAGGACGACAAAGGCCACCTGCTGAACCACTTACTTGCCATCAGGTTCATATTTCTTAATGAGCTCCTCGTCATTGGTGTGTCCAAAACGATAATGATCCCGCAAGGTGCTTGCTGATTTCATGAACTCTGAGTGTGCATCACCAAACAGCTCTTTGAAAAAACCTACAGCACGTACAATCAGAATGGAGGATACCAGTATGGATTCTTAATACAAATAATATAAGGTGCAAGTGCATATATGCAAAGTACTTAAAGCTATTCCATTCAGCATCTCAGCAGGCCTGTTATCTAAGTACACCCAAGGAACAGATCCAGCTCCTGGAGCTGACAAAGAGCTTCATTTCTTTATGAGATTCATTAACACAAAGAACGTACCAGAAGCCAATGGTGGATCAGGCCAATGGCCCATCCAGTCCAACACTGTCACAGAGTGACCAAAAACACCAGGTGCCCTCAGGAGGTCCAGCAGTGGGGCCAGGACACTAGAAGCCCTCCCACTGTTGCCCCTCCCTCCAAGCACCAAGAATACAGTGCATCACTTGCCTCAGACCGAGAGTTCCCATCTGCACCTTGTGACTTATAGCCACGGAGGGACCTCTGCTCCATTTTACTTATGTCAACACACTGTGGGATATTCCTTTGACAACCATCAAGTTAATAAGAAACAGAAGAGGGCACCCACACAAGCAGTGTGGCCTGCTACAAGGCCTAGAGGAGTCCCCCTCGCCGAAGAACAGGAGTTTGTTCCCCCCAGGCTACTTACCCACCACAGCCGCATCCTTTTCGCTGATGAATTTCTCAAAGCTGTCGCCACGGAGAGCAACCGAGGCTGGGCCTGCCTGTTTCTTCAGATGGCTTACAATTCCATCTTGGAAGAAAGTTTGGCACAATTAGAGATCAACTCCTAAACCAAGGAATGTAAACAACACAAACAGCAGTTTTTATAAGCAACCGCACATCAATTTCCTAGCATTTTGGAATTCCCTTTTTAAACATGGCCCTTGCAAGCCCTTTGTAACAGTGCAGTGCCCCAGCTTAGATCTCACGCCTCTGGTCAGCTACACCACAGTAAACCAAGTGCTCCTGCAATAAAGGATTCTGGCCCGTGATGACTTACCAGCTGTCCTTGGACCATCGTAGGCACCAGATTCCTCTCCGTTCCTAAAGATCTTGAGAGTCGGATACCCACTCACACCATACTTGTTGCAAGTGTTTGAGTTTGCTGTACAATCGACCTGAGGAAAGAACATGTGCAAATTTATTGCTAGATACTGAAAAGCTTGCAGTCCTCAACCTGACACACCTGAAGGAGCCCCCCACCAGTACATACACATGCTAAGCATCTCAACAACAAAAGAGAAAACCCCTGGAATACAGCACAGCCTGACTGCAACCAACCTGTTTCAGAGACCCAGAGAAGTCTGGGCTACTTCAACTTGAGGACCCTGGCCATGATAAAAATTAAAACTGATGACACGTGATGTGCCTAAAAAGCACCTAAAGTTGAGTCCCTGAGGCCAAACAGCTCTTCTGGCCCTAGCCCTAACCCAGGGTATTCAACAGCACAACCGTGACACACGGGGCCAGTTCAGTGGAGACATGCCAGAGGAACAGAAACCCAGCGATAGATGTCCACCCACCCACCTTGTTCCCTAATGTTCACACAAGCTCCATGATGCATCTCAGGAACCAACTCCGCTCTGTACTACATGTATTCAGACAACAGAAAACCTGAGATGCAACGTATTAGCTGACTGTCCCATTGCCTTAACCATGCATGCGTTGTTCAGCTCACCCCACATTCTACAACTCCAGCCCAACTGCACTATTCTGTCTTACTAGGACTCTTTGCTGCTGGATTCAAATGTTACCATTATCCTGTAATCCACCCACTCAGGGCCCCAGAGGTCCCAGTCACCAGAACTGACTACAAACGAATATTATTATCATTATTTTAAGCCTTCCTCCGTCACATGCAGATCATCACACTTATCCCGGGAGCTCTCCCAGCACAAAGAAGCAATGCCTACGAACCTTCACAAGCGGAACGATTCCTTTAAGCCGCGTGGCAGCTGACTCGTATTCGGGGGCAAGCCGCTTGCAGTGTCCACACCTGCAAAACAGTTTGGTGAAATGTCACTATGCTGTCGCTTCCTGCTCCGAAGCTGCTGGTTCCCCCAGATCTTCTTGCACAGCATTCAGTTCCAAAACAGGCTTCCTACCTTTACTCATCTCTTGCAAAGGGACTGTGCGGCTCACTACTTCTGAGCGGCAGACTGTCTTCTCCAACTAAAGAAAGAAAGCAGCCCAACTCCTCCCCCCATCCACTCTAAAGGCTGACTCAGCACCAGTTAAACTGGACATAAAAGTAAACTGATTTCAGGTAAATATTTCTAAAGAAAAGATTTTTCTAAAAGAAAGCTCAGAAACATGTCTTCCTAAAAGACACCACCAGAGATGCTAGTATAGCAATTCTCAAACTGTGGATTTACCATCTCTAGACAGAATGTGCTTATTGACACCAAAAACATTATTAACAGGTGAAAAATCAGTCAGACCTCAACCTAAATGTCTATCTGCACATTTATGATCCCAGATTCAATCCTTTATTTCTGTCTGAAAGTGCAACATTTCAAGAAGTTCAGGTAACACAAGATTTGGGGGCGGGGCACAGGGGAACAGATCTGGAGAAGTCAGGAGATAATCTGAGAAGGGAGGGACAAATAGCAGAAACTACAGGGACGCCTTCTGAGCAGTATATTTGCATAGGCCATGAGGCCTTCACTGGTCCAAAAGGAAAAGGCTATAATGGCAGCTGACCCTAAGAGGTGCAGTTTGGGAATGTTCTGGCTATGTTCCCCTATCTGTGGGCAGGACAGCACATGTGCAAAATGCACAAGTACAACACTGAATGACAAAAAATATCAAGTGTTCCTCCTCAGGAAGAAGCTGCACTGAACTTGAAGATGATTAAACTAAGAGTACACATTGCAGGGAAACTGCTGGATCAAACATACCAAAGAGTCTGAGCAGGGTGCAAAAGGCCTCGGAGGCAAAATAACCAGCGTCTTATCTGTAGCAACCACTCTGCATCCACTGCTCCCCAAAAAGCATTAGAGGCCAAGCCAAGTCCCACTCGTGGCGCACAAGGGGACAGAGCGGTGAACTGTTCTGAGCCAGACTGAAAGTTTCGTAAACAAAATTCAGAAAAAGAACAGAACCCTGCCACACAAGTCCCCAACACGGCACGTACAAGAAATGCTGAACACAAACTGAGGACCCCACAGCCAACTTCTGTTACCTTGAAGAAAACTGCTAATTTGACACATGCCACAGAAAAAAGTTAAGACTCCCTGCTGTAATTTCCCAAAAGAAAAACTGGGAAATTATGAGGATCACTGCATAGAACTCAAATATTTTATTTTAGTAGAATGAGAGAAACCTTTAAAACAAGGTATTTCTTACTAAAAATGTATAACATTAACAAGTCCTCAGGCTTTCAATTTTTCCAACAGAAAATTTTGAAAACTTAATTTCAGTATTTATGAAATGTAACGTAATCCTGTTTGGTCGCCAAACTTAACTGTTTGGCCCCCAGGGATTCAACTTTAGGTGCTTTTAGGTACATCACGTGTCATCCGAGTATGCTGGTAACCTTACATACTGGGACTGAATGAGTGCTTCTGTACAAGCAATTCACTTTCGCTTACCACAGAATTTACTTTCTACTTCAACTTTTAATTTTTGCTTCTCAGACAAAACAAATCAGTGACACTGACTCTGCAGTTCAGGAAACACTTGTGGGGAGGGAGCCTCTGTGTCAGTGGTAGAGCATCTGGCATGCAGAAGGTCCCAGGTTCAACCTCTGGCATCTCCAGTTGAGAAGACCAGGCTGTAGGTGATGTGAAAGACCTCTGCCTGAGACCCTGGAGAGCCGCCGTAAGTTGGGGCAGACAATACTGACCTTTATGAACCAGGGGTGTGTGTGAGTGTCTGATTCACTATAAGGCAGTGTCATGTGTTCGGCTTTCCTAAGCACTGTTCCCCAACAGGCCACTTATCCCCCACTGCAGGAAAGTGAACCAGGTCACTGCCCAGGCGGGCTTGTGGTTGGCAGGAAGTTCCCACCATGGAACATCCACCACTGCAGGTACTTGAGAACATGTAAAGCTGTGAACATCCCTGACCTACGTGCCTCAAGCCAGGGATGGAAATAAAAGGTCCGTTTGCTCCAGTGCCCCCACAGTCTCGGCACTTTCAGTGCAGCATCTGGGAAGCTGCCAGGAGAATGAATTTTATGTTGTTAAATCAGTAAAAGGAGCACAGGTTCGATGGGAAAGTATTGTATGTATTTCAATTTCCCCCAACATTTCCACCTCACAACAGTTTTCTCCCCTGTAACTTCAAAATTTCCAGGGATCTTGTATCTCTATGCTGATGCTGTTGACATGTGGATCTTCAGAAGAGAAAC
Source organism: Lepidodactylus listeri (assembly GCA_029233225.1). NCBI lineage: Eukaryota > Metazoa > Chordata > Lepidosauria > Squamata > Gekkonidae > Lepidodactylus > Lepidodactylus listeri. The sequence continues at coordinate 1,531,159 of JARCFY010000021.1, read as the reverse complement.
ATGCAATGACAGAGTTAAATTACAAGCACTAGAAAACAAATAGAACAATTACCATCTCCTGCTCATTTGCTTGCAAATATTCTTACAGTCCGAACCGTGATCAACCTTTAACTGCTGAAGAGGAATCCCCTGTGATGTGGGCATCTGGCAGTTGTCTCTCCATAAGGCCAGCTATAGCAGCCAGCATAGTGCAGTAGTTTAGTTTTAGACAAGGAGCTGGGAGGCCTGGATCCAAATTTCCATTAGGCCAGGGAAGCTTGGCAGGAGACCTCATACAAGTCGTATACTAGTAGCCTAACCTCTCTAAACATATAGCCTAGTAGCCTAACAGCATTGCTGCTGGGAAAAGAAAATGGAGGGAGAAAGGAAGCTGTAAGCTGCTTTGGGTCCCACTAGAAAGGCAAGTGGGGTATAAATATAATCACACAAGAGGTAAGATCTTCATTCCACTAAAAAAATACGCCTGTTGATGGTTTTAAGAAAATCACCCCAGCAAACTGGTTGAAGCAACTAAAGGACTTGGACTCAGAGGTTTTAAAAGTGAGCCTCTCAGTAAGTTTCTCTCCTGATGTAGATTCCCTCCCCCTTTGGAATAATTTGTTTCAAGTTGAGAAAGCATTTGGGACCTGAAAAGCCAGGGAAACCTTTTTTTGTCTTCCAGATACCGAACAGGAAAGTGACAATTCTTAGGGTGAAGACAAGTGAGTTAGCCATAGAAGCAAACATTTTAAGCTTATCACACTGAAAGAGTAGATTTATATTTTTATATATCGTTTAGCCATTTTACCAAAGAAAAACCTGTTTAATTTTTTTTTAATTCAAGCTAAACTCACAAGTACATGCACTAGTTTTGTTAAAAGTATTTTTTACTGTTGAAGAAAAAACCTAGGACAGGGAACACCGCTTTATGCAAAGAAAAGAAATGCACCGTAATGTGTGCGTGGGCACGGCTACCCCCCCCCCCCCATGCAGGATGGCACGAAGACCCTTCAGCAACGAGTGGCTGACATGTTCAGCTGCGTTAAGGATAAAGTCCCTGGAAGGCTTTAATAACATTTAATTGCATTTGCTTTAACGACGCGGCCTCCGTTCGCCAGCCAACGGCTCGTTTCCTCATACAGCTGCTAGGACGAAGGCAACGCGCGAAGCTTCCGAAATGCGCGGCCTCCTTCTGACCGGGGGGGGGGGGGGGGGCTCCGCAGACCGCTTCCGAGTCCCGACAGGCCCACTCTGCCGCCGCGCCCTACCCCCGACGGGCGTATTCCGGGTCCGGATCGACTCTCCCCCCTTTCCCCGCCACACACGAGGGCAATCGAATGGCTGCAACGCCTCCCCGGAGGCAGCCAATCGCAGGCAGGAACGAAACGGCGCGGCAGCCAATCACGAGGAGCCACGGCAACGAGGCCCCGTCCACGGCGAACACCTGCCCCCAAAGCATCCTGGGTGCTGTAGTCCGAGGGCCCTCACCTAGGCAAGCAGGCTCTACTTCCACCCCCCCGCCCGCCCGGGGAGCCCGGCGGCTGCGCCTCCCCCCCACCCCTCCCCTCGGAGCTCCCTCCCGCCCTCCCCGCACAGAGCAGCGCTGAAGCCCCCGACACCCCGCCGCAGGGCCAGAGCGCCGGGCTCCGCCGAGAGGCAAGAGGCCGGACTGTGCTGGGGTGGGTGGGGGCTCCCTCCCTCCCTCCCTCCCTCGGCGGCAGCAGTGGCAGTCCCCACGCTTCCCTCCCCCCCCCGGGGCGCGCGCGAGAGACAGGGGGGCGGGGGAGACACCCACCAGGGCGCGTAGAACTCGACGAGGGCGAGGCTGCGGTCGGCCAGCCCGCTCTCGAAGTCGTCGTCGCTGAGCTCCAGCACGTCGGAGGCGCGGCCCGGCCGGGGGACCAGCGCCAGCAGCAGCGCCAGCAGCAGCCTCTCCATCGCGCCAGGCAGGTGGGCGGGCAAGGACGGACGGACGGACGGACGGACGGACGGCAGGCAGGCAGGCAGGCGAGACGCGGAGACCCGGGCAGCCTGGGTGGGTCGGGCAGCTGCGCCTTTCACTTTCCCTCCGTCTCGCTCACCTCCGCGGGAAGCTAAAGAGGAGTCGGAAGTTCCGCCCCTCCGCCACACTGGCCCCGGCGGCAGTGTGGCAGGCGCTCATTGGTCCGCGCCGACGGACGGCGGCCAACCGGGAACCCCGCGGCCGGCCTGGGGAGGCGGGGCCGGCGCCGCCCCGCCCCCTCTGCTGCGTCGCCATAGCAATCGGACGGCGCTGCGGCCCCTCAGAGCTCCCGGGGGGGGGCGGGGCCCTGGAGAGAGAGGGGGCGGGGGGGAGCTCGCGGCCCGCGGGCGGGGCGGGGGTAGGGGGCCGGAGTCCCGGCTGCGGCGAGTCTCGCGGTCCAAAAGCCTCCTCCCGGGCGTGCGGCTGCCGCGGGCGCCGAAGGGTCGCGAGTGGGCCGTTTGGCTGCTGCTTCGGGAAGGAGTCCGCTCGCCTGGCTGAGCTCCGGGGAGGGAGGGGGGGGGAGGTGTGGGCCGGGGGCCGGAGAACGGCCAGCTCGCTCACACCCGCCCCGCTTAGACTGGAGGGAACGCTGGCTGGCACCCGAACCCCCCCCCCCCCCCCCCCGGCGAGCAAAAGCGCCTCCTCCGTGATCTGCCGGCAGCACCCGAGTGGTGAGCAGGAGATTCGTCTTCTGCATCCATCAGTTTACTCGTCTGGAGCCATCCTCCCGGGGCTGAGACAGAAGTGGGCGAGCCAGAGGCTAAAGAACTGTGACTCTGAGACACACACCACCACCCCCGGCCCGGCCCGGCCCGGCGAGCCCGGGTAGACGAGCCAGAGGGCGCCCTGCGCGGAGCTCCCACCCGCCCCTGGACGTGGATGCCGCCCTCCCATCGGCCCCGTCCCGAGGGCTCCCGACGCAGCAGGGACCACCAGCCTCAGGCGTCAGGCAGGCAGGCAGAGCCACTGGGGCCACCCGCCGCTCCCAGCCGAACCTGCAGCTTGAGCCCCTCCGAGGCGGGAGTCTAGTCCACAAGCCCCTCAGAGAGAACAACGAGACCGGGGGGGGGGGGGGGGAGACTGGGCAGGAGCCTCTCAAGAGTCGAAAGCCTCGGACTCCACAGATCTTGCCGCCCTCCTCCTCCGCAGCACCAGACGCCAGCTGGACACGCTGTACTAAGATGCAAACAGCTGCACTCTGTGCTGCTTTAGTACATGTGTCTTAGTTTTTGCAATCTGAGACTTGGGGAAACTGATGAAAATAGAGAAGAAATTTTGTAGTAGGGCGTTGTTTGGACAGTAACCATATCATACCATCTGAATGGATATCATATTAAACTTTGTAATACCAAAACCAGTGAATGAATCCATAGTATTCCGTACACACTAGGGTCCTAGTATACACACTAGGGTCCTAGTATTCCGTACACACCAGGGTCCTCAACCCTTTTCAGCCTCTGGGCACCTTTGGGATTCTGACAGTGCGTAGTGGGCGCAGCCACAAAATGGCCACAGAGATGGCTGCTAAAGCTTTAAAGATTGCCATGGTGACAACTGCTGCCCAAGCCACCTTTTTAGAAATCTGCACAGCCAATTAAATCTCCAGCGGCCAATCAGAAGCCTTGCTGGGCAAAAGCCCCACCCGGCTCCACTCACTTTCTAAAAACACAGGAAAGGTGGCACCACATTTGGGACTCCTGCACAATGGCATATTGTAGATCAAATTACATACTTGATGTGCTTGAAAATACTACATACATATATATATACAGACACACACACACACACAAATGACTGCAGCCATGAAATTAAAAGACATCTGCTCCTTGGAAGAAAAGCGATGGCAAACCTAACAACATTCCGTATGGTAAAAGCCATGGTGTTCCCAGTAGTGATGTATGTCTGCGAGAGTTGGACTATAAGGAAGGCCGAGCACCAAAAAATAGATGCGTTCGAATTCTGATGCTGGAGAAGACTCTTGGGAGTCCCTTGGACCACAAGGAGATCGAATCAGTCAATCTTAAAGGAAATCAGCCCTGACTGTTCCCTGGAAGGCCAGACCCTGAAGCTGAAGCTCAAATACTTTGGCCACCAAATGAGAAGGGAGCACTTACTGGAGGAGACCCTGGTGCTGGGAAAGACTGAAGGCAAAAGAAGAAGGGGGCGGCAAAGGATGCGACGGTTAGACAGTGTTATCGATGCTACGGGTATGGGGTTTGGTGGGCAGTGGAGGACAGGAGGGCCTGGAGTGCTGCTGTCCATGGGGTCGCGAAGCATCGGACTCAACTGTGCCACTGAAGAACAACGAAAAGTATATACAGGCAGTATCTAATGCTGCAAAGTGTCATAAACATTTCCATAGTACAATTTTTTTCAGTGCTTCCCAAGATTTCCATTTTTTACATTCTCAACCCCCCCCCCCCAAGTCTTTGCATTTTTACCCCCAATTTTATCACTATCCCAAATGCAGCATGTTAACAGTTCTGGCGGCAACCGTTGCAAGCACCATAGAAGAGGTGTCCCCTCAGTGTCCAGGGAGAAGACGAGCAAAATGAGCTCTCTGGCATCACCTGCAGCACCCCCTGCCCTCAGGCCAGAAACGCCTCTTTCTGCCTATCCTGCATAAAGGGATTTCTTGGCCTTGGACAAAAGGTGACCCTTCCTCCTACTGGTTGCAGTCAAGTGCCTTTGGAGAGCCAGTTTGGTGTGGTGGTTAAGTGTGCGGATTCTAAGCTGAGAGATCTGGGTTTGATTCCTCACTCCTCCACTCGCACCTGCTGGTGTGACCTTGGGCAAGCCGTAGTTCTGGCAGAGCTGTTCTTGAAAAAGAGCAGTTTCTGTCAGATCTCTCTCAGCCCCACCTACCTCACAGGGCGTCTTGGTGTGGGGAGGGGAAGGGAGAGGAGCCCTTGTAAGCCGCTCTGAGACTCCTTTGGGTAGTGAAGGGCGGGGTATAAATCCAATATTTTCTTCTTCTCTTCTTTGTTGAATTCAACTCCTTTTCCAGCAGGGGGCACTGCAGCTCTATTTGGTGCTGGGACCAGAGCACAGATGTTTGCCTGGGCTTCTCCGCCTTCCCAGCAGGGTTGTAGGCTTGCTTGTTTTGTGCAGGGGAAGGGAGGAGCAGCAAAGCGATGCCTTGCCCTCTGATGGAGGAGGAGGAGGTCCTCAAGAAAGACAAAAGAAACTCCTTACAAGGTTATTTTAATAAAAACATTTAAGGGCACAGGGCACACAACACAGTGACAGGTCCTCCCCTTATAGTAACTTATTATTTAAAAAGTTACTACCTGTTCTGATTTCCACTTAGCCTGCCTCCAAAAGGCAGCCGGTGGGGGAGAGAGTGATCTATCAGCTCCCCCCCCCCCCACCCCGCCCCAGGTTCTGAACTGCTGGTCAGATTTGCAGCCAGGGTGGACTGGATGGAAACGACTTTAAAAAGATGTCTTTCGGATTAGATTTCCCGGGGGGGGGGGGGATCACATGTGACAAGCCCCTTTAAAAACCCCAACCAGCCTAGTCCTGGGGCAGCCTCAGCCCAGGAGGCGCAGGCCAGCCATTCCCGAAAAGCCCAGCAGCACCATGAGAACGTTGGGCAGGCGGCTGGTAGGGGAGCTCAGCTCCTGGGGCAGGATCTCCAGGAAGGTGACGTACATGAAGGTTCCTGCCACCACGCCTTGCAGCAGGCTCCGCGCAGTGGTGGTGTCAGGGCCAGAGCCGTGCATCACGGCCATCCCCAGGCCAACCCCCAGCGGAGACATGAGCACAAAGGTGCCCAGTGCAGCTGCCAGCCAGCGCAGGGTGAGGCCGCTCTGGAGCAGCAGCAGACCCAGGCTGGCAGCCAGGATGCTCTTGTGCAGCAGGATGGCCCCCGCCAGCTGCAGCACTTTGCTGGGGGAGTCCTGCAGGCCAACAGCCAGGCCCTCAAAGACCGAGTGCAGGGAGAGGGCCAGTGTCAGTGCCAGGGAGCGGAACCCAGAGGGGTGCTGCCGGGAGCCCTGCTGCTCCTCCAGGCCAGGCGGGAGCAGGAGCGTGGCTTCATCTCTGTGTGGCTCGCTGCAGTCCAAGACCACGTGTTCAGTCACCAGCACCAGCAGGAAGCCCAGGGCCAGGATCAGCTCCGGCAGCGGGAAGTCCAGCTGCGAGCCAAGAGAAAACAGGAAGGGTTGCGCGCGCACACACACACACACACACACAGAGACCCGGGGGTGGTGGGGACACCCAGAGGCAGCTAGGCGGGTCTAGTTCCCTTTTGGGCTTCCCTGAAACTTGGTCTGTGCTGCAGGGTGGCTAAGAAACCGGCCCCCCTCCAGCTCTGTCAACAGGTCCCTTCCCCCAAGCCAGCCTTCATGCAACCAAAACCTCGACAGCAGAACCTCCGGGGCCAGGGAAGCAGGCCTTAGCTGCGCTGATCATCTGCTCCTGCAGCTGGAGGCCCGACGGCAACGGACAGCAAGCCCGCCCCCTCCACCCAGCAGCTGGTCATGCTTCCCCTTCTCTCCCCTCCGCAATCCCCCCCGGCCGGTACCGCGAGCCTCTGCCGGCGCAGCTCGTCCCGTAGGTCGGCCAGCGAGTCGGGCACGACGTCCAGCAGGCAAGTGGCCAGGAAGACGCCGCCGGCCGCGCAGCTCACGAGGCTCCGCCAGTGCTGGGCAGACCCTGCCGGGAGGGGGCGAGACAGAGAGAGACGGAGGGTCAAGGCGGCGGTAGCTGCAGAATGGAGAGGGGGGCGCCCCCTGCCCTGCCCTGCCCTGCCCGCCCCAGCCACGCACCGGGCCGGCCCGCGCAGCGCACCGCGGCCGGGAGGAGACCGCAGAGGAGCGGCAGGAGGCCCAGCGCCGCGAGGCAGCCCAGCTTGACGGCCAGTAACGACCACATGGCCCCCCGGACTCCGGCCCGCGCCTGCCCCGCCGCCCCTCTAAAAGGCCGCGCGCCCCCGCCCGCCCGATTGGCCCAGGCCGCCGCCCCGCCCCGCCCGCCCCCTGCTGGAGTCAGCGCGTGGCTTTCGGCGCCTGGGAGGCCTCCTCCCCTTCGCAAGCCGGCCAAGACACCCTGGGAGGTAGGTGGGGCTCAGAGAGCTCTTTCCCAAGCTGTCCTTGAGAGAACAGCTGGTACAGAGCTATGGCTTGCTCAAGGTCACCAGCAGGTGCAAGTGGAGGAGTGGGGAACCAAACCCGGTTCTCCCAGATTAGAGTCTGTGCACTTAACCACTACACCAGACTGGCTCTGGAGATTTGACCGGGGCCTGTTAAGAGTCAGGTTAGGAAAAATGGCAGCAAAGGGGGGGGGGGGGGAGTCCTTGGAATCAGGACCAAGTGAGGAAGCAGTCCTGGGTGGATGCCCCCCAAAAGGGCTGCTGTGCAGCAGGCAGGGCAGGGCCCAGGAGCCACCGGCAGCCTTTTGCTCAGTCTGCAAATGGAAAGTGGAGTGCGGGAATATTCTCAGGCAAATGATCGGCACAGCACAAAAGGGTGGCAACTCTGAAACCGGCTCCGGTCAATTATTAAGGAGTCCAGATTGTTCATAGTTCCTCTGGAAGGAAGATGGGTGCATCTCAAATTGCCACAGTTAACAGGGCTGACCAACAAAACTATGCCCACCCTAAACTCTCTACAACAGAGGTGTTGAACTGGAGATATAAACTTTATAAAGATGATTTCAGATGCCAAATGACAATAGCAGGCATGATTGGATTAGGTGTGATACACAGACGAGTGGTAGGAGAAAAAACCTAGGTCTCAGTTTGGTCCAGGAGGATACAAAGAATAAATGGAAATAAGTCTGAAGAAGTGAGCAGTGACTCATGAAAGCGCATACCACAAATTTTGTTAGTCTTTAAGGTGCTACTGGACTCTTACTCTTTCTTCTGCTATTAGAAACCACAGCATTCAAAAAACAGTGGGGGAACATTTTAACCTTCCAGGACATTCAGTTGCTGACCTAAGAGTTCTCTTACTAAGGAATTTCAAAGGGAGATTAGAAAGAAAGACTGCTGAATTATGACTGATAATGAAGCTCAAGACAATGCATCCTCCTGGGCTGAATTGAGACCTAGGTTTCTTCTCTCAATACCAGTGTCTGCTGTTGTCAGTTGGCATCTGAAATCACTTCACTCTCCAAGTTATAAGGACAGATGGACTCACATTCTACCTGTATCTGAAGAAGTGAGCCGTGACTCATGAAAGCTCATGCTCTGCTGCAAATTTTGTTAGTTGTTAAGGACTATTTCTCCCTTCCACTAATAAAGATTACAAGCTGTACTGTTAGGTTCCCCACCCCCGTCTGTTAGAACTGGAAAAGGGTATCTCTCTCTCTCTCTCTCTGTGGCTCTTTCACTCCCCCTCCCTCTCTCAAGAAGTGTGCACGCACACAAAAGTTTATACCTGGAATAAAACTTTGTTGGTCTTAAAGGTACCACGGGACTCCATCTCTCTCTCTGACTCTCTCCCTCTTCCCTCCCTCCCCAAAGGAGGAGGAAAAGGGGGAGGAGCAGGCCCATCGCCAGGATTTTGTGGCTTGTGGGAATTTTTTTGTTGTTGTTGGGGCTTGAATTTTACAGTTTTAATAAAAAAACCCAGCTTCCCACAATCTCCTCACCCCACCACTCCTTGGCTGTAGTTTCTCTCCCAGCGGGCAAGTCCTTTGAGCTCTTTCCCAGCAAGCAAGCCCCTTCTCGAGGCTCCCCACTTAGGATCACAGCCATGAGAGCACCTGGGGGACCGTCTGTTTCAGAGCAAGGGGCCTGTCTCATGCTGACTCAGAAAACAATCCTCCTCTCCACAACACCGAGCGGAACATGACTGGCTCAGCCTGCAAGGACCAGAAGAAAAGAAAAGCCTTGCCAGCTTTGTCTGGGCTGGGAAATCATTTTTGGAAGGAAATCTTGTGGAGATGTCCCTTTAAGGAGCCATCAACCCACTGGGGTTCTTGATGGAGCGAAACAGGAGTCCGGAAGCACTGGCTGCTCTCTCACAGGATGGAGGAACTGGGCGGCTCATCCTGGGTCTTGCAGCAGGTGATCAGAACCCAGGATTTTGAAGCACCCGCCCAACCAGAGCTGGCTGTGAGAGTCCAAGAGATTTCAAACTGCAATCAGAAATTCTTAACCAGAAGATTCTTTTATTGTCAGTGGATCTATTAGCTATCTATACGTCTTGAGTCAGTAATAGAGAATTCAAACAGTAACAGTGTATTCAAACAGTAATGAAAAATGAAACCTCCAATCATCATATAGATAAAAAGGTGCCCTAATATACAGGACGTTTCATTCCCAGGCTTACAAGTGGGGGGAAAGTTACAGTTGGCACCTGCAGGGAAAAGCGGCCGAGACGCTGCGAAAGCAAGACAGTCAAGGTTAGGGAGGCATAGTGAGATAAGCCAAACCTAGTGAGAACAGAGCGACATTCCAAAGGTGGGGTGAGAGGCCCAATGCAAGAGATGGAACGTGCCACTCCCGTCCGGGAATGGCAGCCATAGCTGACACCGGCTAAGATTCTGACTCCCACAGGATGCCCGTTTTCTTCCTAAAGTAAAGCACTGCCACACTCTTGAAATAACCTGCTAGTCTTTCTTGTTCAGTACTACTTCAAACAGGCTCCATTGTTTCTTCCTCGTCCTCCTCCTCTCTTTTCCACTCTCGAATTCCCTCTCCCAGGGGACCTCCACCCAAATAAGAAAAGCTTTAGTTGTGTGTGTTTTTTGATGTGTCATGCAACCTTTTTTAAAAAATACAGCACGGAAACTTGGATCTCGTGGTATTGCAACTGCAGGAGGTAAGTTTTCAGTTGAAAACTAGAAGAAGATGGGATTGCTCTGAAGGCTTCCCAAGGCTGCGTGATTGTGTCTTCCTTGTGGTTGCAGAAGTTGGTATTTTCAGTGCTGTTAAGAAGACTAGGCAAAAACATGGGGAGCAGGTTTGTCTGCTTCTAGTTCTCTCTGCTACTGTTAGCTCAGATGGCTGAATAGAAGCTTCATGTTCAGAGGCAGTAGACCTCTTTCTTTTGATGTCTGTATTCCAGTATTGATATCTGTTGGGTATAACAAGTTTAAAACACTTCAGTATTTACAGGGTTAATGCTGTTTGTATTAGTCAACAGGAAGTCACATGTTTGTTTGTAACCAATCTGTTTACACAATAGAATGCCCGGGAACTTTGTTAGAACCTTCGCTCTCTGATTGGGAAAACCATGTCTCAGCTATTTAGCATTTTATGGTTTCTCCTTCCTGCCGTTTGTTCTCGCTTAGAGAAGGAGACGTTCTGTTGTTATTTTGTATCCCATTTAGGTTTTTCCCATGTTAGGTTTATAGTAAACTTTTACCTTTTACATACACTTGGACCCAGTCTCTCAAACTGTACTCTGCTGATGCATATCAATTTTACTCTGCTTAAATATATTTTTACCAAGAATATCCAACAATATCCCTCCACTGCTGAAGGTGTTGCTGGTAGTCTGCTAGTGGGTTTTGTGGCGACATCTGGTTCAACTAGATGGACCTTTTGTTTGATCTTGTGCTTTCTTCCCATATGTTGTCTTGCTGCACTGATGACAACAACCTCGTAAGGTAGGCCAGAGTGGCTTGCCTAAGCTCCCCTAGCAAGTTGGCAGCTGATTCCAACTGCTGGCTTTCTGATCAACCCATTGGCCTGTCTGTGAAGCTGCTATGTGCTCATCCTTTGGGCTAGAGTTTCAACCCCTGGCTAGCTTCCTCTTTCCCTGACTCTGTGGGGTCACCGCTTGTTCCAAGGAGCTTGCATGTGTGTATGTGTGTGTGTATGCACTATGTGCCAAAATGGTGAAGTCCATTGCTAAATTCCATTCAGCTAAGTTACAGGAGTGACTTCAGACACCTCAAAGTCTAGCGAGCGCCTGTGGAAAGCAGTCCCGAGCCCGCCCGGCCAACGGCTTCAGGGGCTGAGCCAGCTCCTCCTAAATCTGCCACTGTGCCTGGTGGGGGGGATTCGCTATTGTGACCTCACTGATGTGTCTTGCAGGCCAGGTACTGATGCGGCCCCAATGTGACCCCCAACCCCGTGCTGATGCAGCCGTGGGGGCTGTGCCTAGACAGAGTGGCGTGGTCCCTCGCTCCCACCCACGTTCTGTCCGTCTTCAGCCCCAGGGTGAAGCTGTGCTGACAAGAGGCAAGAGTTCTGTCCAGGCGGCTTTCCCCCTTGAGGTCACCTTTGGGTTTGCAGAGGCCGGAGCCCAGGGGTGGAGATAGTGTGCTGCCTGCCTTGGGTCCCTTGCTCAGTCCAGATGTCCAGCCCAGGCCCTGAACATGAGCCATGTTAGAAGTGGAGGACTTGGCACTGTCTCCTGTCTCAGACTTGAGAAGATGGCACCAGAGAGTTTAGACAGATAGAGAGGTCAGGACATACAGAGCATCCTTTCCTTCCTGCTATCTGATACTTTCCTTTGAAGTAGAATTCTACTCTTAGGGGCAATTTTCTCTGCTTCCGTTTCCCCCTCACTCTCTCTCTCTCTCTCCCCGCTGTCTTGCACGCAAGAAGATGGAGGCTGGACATGTGTCCAGCATCAAACACCATCCAGCTAGCTAGAATAGGTAATCTATATCTATCTCTTACCTGCACTCTCAAGCATGCATTTCTGTGAGAGTCTAAGAGATTTCAAACTGTAAACAAAGTTCTTAACTAGAAAGTTCTTTATTCCAGTGGATCAAATAGTCGTCTACACGTTCTTGAGTCAGTAATGAAAGGAAAGGGTTGAGGGGTTATAGTTATAGTGCATTCAGACTGGGTATGAAAAGGGGGGGCTCCAATCCTAGAGCATGAAAATTACAGTTAGACGTTTTGTTCTCAGGCTAAAAGCAGGAAAAGTTACAATAAACACCTGCAAAAGCAGCTAAGTCATTGAGAAAATTCCCCAGCTCCAAGTTTAGGGAGGCATGATCACATTCAGACTGTGAGAAGTGAGATACATTCCAACGGTGGGGGTGAGGGGCTGTGATGTGAACATTGCTGGGAATCCACCTCCCACCCGGAAATGGCAGCATTTAGCTGACAATTTCCTTTAATAAATACTTATTAGTTTTTAGACTGATTGCTGACTCCGTGTGACTTTGTGTGTTGCCACACCAAGCCCCAAGCTTTGCTGCATTTAAGCCTTTGTGCACTCTGCTATATTCTCCTGGTTCCCTGGCAGTACCTATTCCAGTGAATCCAACAGGTTTTGGGCCCAGAGATAAAAGCGTTAAGTCTGCCTCTCACTGATCATAACAAAAAGTCAGTCGTTAGTGCGAGACAAAGGGGGAAATGTTGTGTGCTTGTAAATGGAGCAATCAGCAGGTAACTAAGACAGTCAGGATGGCCAGTTCCCTTTACTTGAAAGAGAAGCATCATCTTGTGATTTTGAATCCCAACAACTTCTATGAATGGAAAGCAAGACTGATCATGGCATTAGAGGTGGAGAAAGTGAAGAAATATATGATGGAAGAAATCCCTCAAGACGCAATGGCAGTGCAGAAAACTGTGTGGGAGGACGGAGACCTCAAGGCGAGATCCCTAATTATGTCAAGTGTAAGTGGCCAATATTTGTCTTCTATCGTGAACATTACTTCGGCCAAGGGAATGTTTGATATGCTAATCCAGTCTCACCAGCCGACCTCTTGGATTTTTAGAAGTGGTTTAAGACACAAATTAGCATCTCTAAAATACCGGGAGGGTGAGTGCTTTCAAACACATATCGCTTGCCTCCAAGATATATTCATGAAATTTGAAGCTTCGGGAAAGGGGCTAGAGAAGAAAAAGTTGCTACTGTATTCATGTTTTTACCAAATGATTTTAAACACGTTATCAGCGAACTAGAGATTCAACCAGATATGAATTTTGATAGAGCAGCCTTGGAAATCTCCTCAGGGGTTCAAAGGAGGAAACTCTTGTGTAATTTTAATGATTTATCTAAGGAATTTGCCCACAACACATTCATGTGTAAATCAGTATTTAAGAGCCCTGGCTGGCAACGAAACTGGCAACAAACTGATGAACCACCATGACCAAAAGGGTAATTTGTTACCAAAGCAACTCAAGGTGTGAATTCTTCCCAAAAGACAAAAGGGGAAACCCCAGCCCCTCAGATGTTTTGCATGTTCGGGGTGAGGCCATAAATCCTCTGAGTGTGCCACCAGGCAGCACAATAAAAGGGATGAAAGCAGCTCTAAATTTGTGAAACAGGAATCCACTAAGCCTAGAAACTTTGTGGCAACTGTACTTGAAAGCAAAGATGATTTTATAATAGACAGTGGGGCTTCCTCGCATCTGTTGAATAATAAAGACTTGTTCATTGACTTGCAAAAACTAAGTAATCCTATAATGGTCTATCTTGGTAACAAAAGTACAGTGAAGGCTTATTTTTGTCAGGTTCCCTGTCATATTTTGGGCTTTGCTGTCGATTGCATTTGCAGATCCTCCAGTCGGGAGACTGGCAGCCACTTTCCTCCCCCTCGCTCCTTCCCCCTCCCATCCCAATGTGCCGTTTTCCTTTGCAGGCTGTGCTTATCGCTGTTGCTACCAGTTAACCTTGCGCTGTTTTCACTGTCTGCTCTTCCAGGTGTCTTTTGTGTGGGAATGCAAGTAGTATTGTACACAGGGGCGAACGGGGGGAACTTAATTAGCTTGCGCGCCTTTTTCATGAGAATGTAACGGTTCAGGGTTTTTCGCGCTTCAGGTTTTTACACTGATTGGCGCCTGTCTTTTCTATCCCGTTTGAATACTGTATAATAAGTCACAACCCCTATCCCCTGGTATCCCTAACAAAGCAAGTGTTCCTGAAAAGACCATTAAGACAATAAAGGACTTTGTTTATTTATAAGGCCTGACTTATTGGCTTTTATCAGAAGTCTCACAATTTTAAAGAGAGTGCTTTGCTCAGGCCAGCAAATGGCACTCATCATGAATTACTGCTAAAGTATGCATTGTTTGTTGAGGAATTCAGTAATTCCCTAGTCTCAATTCCTATGTTAGTCAAAGAAGGATTTAAAGTGACTTTTGAGAATGGGAAGTATACAATTTCAAGGAATGGACAAACATGTCTTATTGCAAATGAAACTGATGGACTTTATAGAGTGAAAATTGATTGTGATGCTGATGTACCAGATGAGATGAACCACACAGTCAGTCTCACAGAGTTCTGCTCACATGACAAATGTATCTTTCTCTGGCATCGTCGCTTAGGTCATGCAAATTCACAAGCCATTAATGAGATGGAAAGGGGAGATATGACAAATGGCCTTGATATTAAGGAATGCCAGGGGTCCGTTGGAGCAGGAGCGCACAGGAGCGCAGCTCCGGGAGTGAGGAGCCCAGGGGGCGGGCACATGATCAAGCCCTGCCCCCTCCTTGGCTTCCCCGAGCAGTGCAGAGGCGCAGCGCCCCGGGGAAAGCCCTGCTAGGGTCTTTATTGATTTTAATTTTTTGTTTTAATATTGATAATTTTATCATCATTCCTTTTATGACTGTGTGCAGCTTTTCCAGAGACTTGCTCAAGGTGGCATATACATTTTCTAAGTATACCATTTTTTATCTGGGCACATGGCACATAAGTACTGGAGAAATTTCACCAACCCTTCAGCAGCTTCCACCCCATCAGTTTGGTGTAGTGGTCAGGAGTTGGACTCTAATCTGGGAGCACCAGGTTTGATTCCCCACTCCTCCACATGCAGTTGCTGGTGTGACCTTGGGCCAGTCACAAGTTCTCTCAGAGCTGTTCTCTCACGAGCAGTTCTCAAAAGACCTCTCTCAGCCCCAGTTAGGGGGTGTGGCATATGCAAATGAGTTATGCAAATGAGCTCCTGCACTTCTTTTTCTACGAAATGACCCCTGAGGAATGCAATCAAACTAACTGTCAATGCTGCATTCTAGCTAAGAGGACACGGAAATCCTTTCCAAAGCAGGCTGAATACAGAGCCCAGGAGCCACTTAAGCTAATCCGCTCAGATGTGGTTGGGCCTCTGAAGACACCCACAATTACGGGATACAGATATTCTGTCAGCTTCCTGGATGATTTTTCAAGATATGCTGTAGTATTTTTTCTCACTGACTGTACACAAGTCCTGGAAAGACTAAAGGACTATGTAGCAATGGTGAGCAACAAATTTGGCATGAAACCCAAAGTGTTAAGAACAGATAATGGGGGAGAATACATTGCAGGTGCAACACAGCAGTTCCTCAGAGAACAAGGAATTGAGCACCAGAGAACTGCACCATACAACCCTGAACAGAATGGGGTGGCAGACAGAAAGAACAGAACCCCCATTGAAATGGTTAGAAGCATGCTTACAGATGCTCAGCTACCTCACAAATTTTGGGGTGAAGCCCTTATGACAGCTGTGTATATACAAAATAGACTTTTTACAAAAGCTACAGGCTGTACTCCATATGAGTTATGGTTTGGCCGCAAGCCATCCATGCAGCACCTAAGGGTGTTTGGCTGTAAAGCCTTCTCTCACATACCAAAAGAGAAGAGGTCCAAGCTGGACAACACCAGTGCTGAAGGCATTATGGTAGGATACTCAGCCAGTCGCAAAAGCTACAGAATCTTAAATCCAAAGTCATATGAGATCACCATCAGTAGATCTGTGTGGTTTCTTGAATATGCAGAACCACCAGCTTCAGAGGGGGCTCAAGTTGAAGTGAAAAGCCAAATCGCATGTCCTTAGATGCCATATGTGACTGCCATCAGAGAGGAAGAGACATCTAATCCTGATCCAGGCCTGATCGATGAAGAGACGTCCAGTGATCTGCCAGATGACTCTGAACAAGAAGGTGAGACCACAGAGGTTCCACTGAGGTGGTCAGAGCCAGTTCAGAGCCAAATCAGCTCAAACAGAGGTGTACCACAACTTAGGCTGTCCTACCTTGCAAGACCCGTGGAAACACCAGAATCAGCAAACGGGAAAAGATATTCCAGCTTCCGCCACTAGAGGCACAGATGTGGAAGCAAGCTACAACAGTGAGAACAGTTTTGAGTGTGGCTGCAAGCAAAGGAATGCAAGTGGACTACCTTGACGTCAAGACTGCATCCTTACATGGAGAACTTGATGAGAAACTGAATGACATGCTGCTTCAAGCAGGCTTTAAGAGAAGTGATTCTGACCCTTGCCTGTATACCAAATGCAAGGATGGCAGATGGACTTACTTCCTATCCAGGGGTGGGCAGTTGTTTTGGCTTGGGGGCCACTTTGTGGGAGCGGAGGTTAGCGGAGGGCCGCACCTTTTAAAATGATTGCATTCATTAGTTAACTTTGCATTTCAGAAAAGGTATAAATTGTATCATAAAAATCAATAAATATAAATTAAATAAAATAGTGTTACTTTTATTCAATTTATTTATTGTGCTAATTTCATATCATCTATAGCTGCAAGCACATTTAATTTTAGAATCCGTTTAATGAGACAAATGTACCGTATCACACTTTTCTACATTTTTTTTGAAATCAGGAGTGAGATTGCTTGTTGAGATTCTCATCACAGCCTGCAAGTTAATGTCTGTTAAAGAGCATCTATATTTACTCTTGTTGATCTTCATGCAAGAAAAATGTTGCTCACAAATATATGTAGACCCAAATATAGAGAACATTTTCCCAGCAAATTTCTTCATACATGGAAATTGTTTCAGCAGACAAAGATTTGTAAAAGTCAACTAATGTCACAGCATTAAACATTTCTTACACAGTGTGATCTGACTGCATGTCAATAAGTTCAAGCTGCAGCTCCTCAGGTGCTGTATCAATATCAGCAGTGATGGGATAAGAGAGCAAATTGAATTTAGGCTCAATTTTCTTGAAGTCCTAAAATCTTCTTGGCGGGCCGCAAAAAACTCCATGGCGGGCCGCATGTGGCCCCTGGGCCGCAATTTGCCCACCCCTGTCCTATCCTATGCTGATGACTTGCTCTTGGCCTACCAGCATTCAGATGACAGCAAGGAAATAGTGCATCATCTGAGCAAACAAGTTGAAGTAAGGCAACTAGGAAGTATTACACACTACTTGGGAATTCAAGTGCAACGTGAAGAAGATGGAAGTTTTCTCACCTACCAAGGACAAAAGATTGAGGAACTGATCAAATCTATGAGGATGGAAGAAGCTAAACCAGCTCCTACTCCCATGGAACAGAACTACACCAAGAACGAGATGACACTCAACTGCTGCCTAACAATAACAGATACCAGGAGATCATGGCCAAACTTTTATATCTTTCTGACCTAACCAGACCAGATAATTTCAGCAGTGGGACTATTGTGTAGAAAGAATGAGAAATTGACAAATAAAGACTGGAATGCAATTAAAAGAATTGTGAAGTACCTGAAGGGCACTCAAGGCCTCAGACTCAAACTACCAGCCAGTGGTGATCCTCAGCTGGTGGCATATATGGACTCTGACTTTGGGGGGGGGACCTAACAGACAGAAAATCCACCAGTGGAAACATATTCTTCTTTGGAGAAGGAGCCATAAGCTGGATGCGTAAGAAGCAAGACTTAGTAGCAATGTCTACAGCTGAAGCTGAATACGTGTCAGCTGCCCAAGGTTGTCAAGAGCTAAAGTGGCTACACTGCCTGCTAACAGACCTGGGACTAGAAGTACCAAAGCCCACAGTAATGTATGAAGACAACCAAATCTGCATTAAAATGTCCAAGCAAGAAAGGTTGAACACACACACCAAGCACATTGACAAGAAGTACCACCTGGTAAGAGAACTGCGAAAGGAAAAAGTTGTCGAGCTGACCTACTGCCCAACGAAGGAGATGATTGCAGACGCTCTTACCAAGCCCCTCCTTAGAGAAAGCTTTGAGACTCTAAGAAGGAAGATGAATCTCATCGGTTGAGCCATGAGACATCGAGAGGGGGTGTTAGAAGTGGAGGACTTGGCGCTGTCTCCTGTCTCAGACTTGAG
The DNA here is from genome assembly GCA_029233225.1 of Lepidodactylus listeri. Lineage (NCBI taxonomy): Eukaryota > Metazoa > Chordata > Lepidosauria > Squamata > Gekkonidae > Lepidodactylus > Lepidodactylus listeri. The sequence goes on along the minus strand of JARCFY010000021.1, from coordinate 1,513,274 downwards.
AAGATGGCACCTAGGGCTGCCAAGTCCAACTTGGGAAATATCTGGGGACTTTGGGGGTGAAGCCAGGAGACTTTGGGGGTGGAGCCAGGAGAAAGGAAGTGACATCATTTTGTGATGTCACATCCTGTGATGTTGCTTCCACATGCTGACACATGAACTCATGAAGTTTCCTAATACTGAATCAGGCCATTGGTCCATCAAGTTCAGTACTGACTACTCAGACTGGTAGTGGCTCTCCAGGGTCTCAGGCTGAGATCTTTAATGTCACCTATTACCTGATCCTTTTTTAGCTGAAGAGGCTGATACCTCCTGCATGTCAAGCAGATGCTCTATCACTGAGCAACGGCCCTACTGAATCCTTCCTCATCTCGGCAGAATATGAAGCACTAAGTGCTACACAAGTGCTAAATATGATTTTCATATCATAAGAACAGGAGAGAAGCCACAGTGGATCGGCCCATCCAGTACAGCCCATCCAGTACAACACTCTGTGTCACAACAGTGGCCAAAAATACCAGGTGCCCTCAGGAGGTCCAGCAGCGGGACCAGAACTCCAGAAGCCCTCCCACTGTTGCCCCCCAAGCACCAAGAATGCAGAGCATCATTGCCCCAGACAAAGGGTTCCATTTAGACCTTGTGGCTAATAATAGCCACTGATAGACCTCTGCTGGATGGGGACAGAGAGAGAGAGAGAGACAGACAGACAGACAGACAGAAAAAAGAAAGAAGGAGAGAGAGAGAAGGAAAAAAACTGGCAGAGGCACTTACTTCCATTTAGACCTTGTGGCTAATAATAGCCACTGATAGACTTCTGCTGGATGGGGACAGAGAGAGAGAGAGACAGACAGAAAAAAGAAAGAAAGAGGGAGAGAGAGAGAGAAGGAAAAGAGCTGTAAGAGAAACTTACCACAGCAACCTTGCAACCTTACCCCAGCCACATGCAAAAGAAGCCCCTTCAGTCCCTCCTTAATCTCTGGGCGGAGCTCTCTTGCTGACTCTATTCTTAAAGGGGAAATGTCTGGTGAGGCTTTTTACTGCAGGGCAGGCTCTCTACAGACATTTCCCTTTTAAAGCAGGGCAGGGCACCCATTTTGTCCCCCTGTGGCCAATTTTGAAAAAGCTGGGGTAAGTATTAAAAATCGGTGTTCCCCCTGCCCTACCGGGGGACTTGGCAACCCTAATGGCACCAGAGAGTTTAGACAGATAGAGAGGTCAGGGCACACAGAGCATCCTTTCCTTCCTGCTATCTGATACTTTCCTTTGAAGGCGAATGCTACTCTTAGGGGCAATTTCTTCTGCTTCCGTTCACCCTCACTCACTCACTCTCTCTCTCTCTGTCCGCTCTCTCACATGCAAGAAGATGGAGGCTGGACACGTGTCCAGCATCCAACACCATCCAGCTAGCTAGAATAGGTAATCTATATCTATCTCTTACCTGCACTCTCAAGCATGTATTTCCTTTAATAAATACTTATTAGTTTTTTAGACTGACTGCTGACTCCGTGTGACTCTGTAAGTCTGTTGCCACACCAAGCCGCAAGCTTTGCTGCGTTGAAGCCTTTGTGCACTCTGCTATATTCTCGTGGTTCCTTTGCTGTACCTAGTCCAGTGAATCCAACAAGCCAGAGGTCTTTCTCCAGCCCCCGCACTGTGCTTGGCTCCTTGCAATCTGGATCGGTAGTCTCAGATCAAATCCAGCCTGGACTCTCCCTAGAAGCTAGAATGACTCGGCTGAGGGTCTCCTACTTTGGTCACATTTTGAGAAGACCAGACTCGCTGGAATAGACAGTCATGCTAGGAGAAGTGGAAGGCAGCCAGGGGGAGAGGAGGACCCAACCTGAGGGCGTTGCCCTCTTTGCAAGACCCCAGCAAAGCTGTTAACAACAGGACGTTTTGGAACTCATTAATTCATAGGATCCCTGCAAATCACAAGTCAGAAGCAGCTCGAAGGCACTTCTTGCACAAAGAGAGAGAGAGTCTCAGATATGAGAGAATTCAATTGGAGTGATTACAGGGGGCCCTTGTGCAGTTAGGTGTTTGGATTTCTGAGCTGGGAGGGCAGCCCCCCCCTTACTTCACCCTTGACATGGTAGTTATGATCTTTTTGGTCAAGTGTTCCATGGCTGCCCTCAAGCCAGCCTCTCAACTCTGACTGGCCAGGCTCCCCGTCTGCAAAAGGAGGGGGCCCATACCACCAGTCGGGCTGCATCCCACATGTGTGCGGGGAGCGGTGGCAGGGCCGTGTACAGAGGGAGTCTGTTCAAGAGGCTTCTCTGGAATGGATTTGCTGAGTGGCCTTGCTGTGAGTCAGTGTTCCCAGGCTGTGCGCACGAGGAGATGTGAATCAGTCTGATCCCAATTCTGTCCCGTCCTGCCTCCAAGGAGAAAGAGACAGTGGTGAGTCCAACCAGCCAGTGAGTTCAGGGGTGGACAAGGGCTTCACCTGGGTAGCACCATCTTAAGACCCCCAAAGCTTGTGCAACACCCCCCCAGCAACCCCAGTCCCCAGCCAGCATCCTATGCTGACTCCCCAGGGAACAAGAGAAACACCCTCGCCAGGCGCAGAGAGTCTCATGATTGCAGCGGAGTCCATAGCCAACCACCTTGCCAGTATCCAACACAGGCTGATATGGTCACAGCCCCCTGACGTCTGTCAGCCACCTCCCAAATGTGGACTGTAGCAGGGAGGGAACCAAGGGGGCGCAACTGGTGGAGGCCCTGCAGTGGACATTCTCCAGGGAACTCTACACATTGGGGGGGGGGGTTGTCCCTGCAGCCCCGCAGGCCAGGGAAGATAAGATGGTGACTCCCTCCTACCGCAGTGCGTCTAGATCCAGCTCTTGCCACTCGCTCATCAGGGAGAAGACCCCAGACTGGCCCTGTGCCAGGCCAGGGGAGGGCAGACTCAGGAACACACAGCAGCCCTTTCCCAGAAGCTCCAGCTCCCTGGGGAATGGTGCTCATATCGCCAACGGGGGTCCTGGGTTCAGATCTGGTGAAGCCTGGCCAAGCAGTAGCAAAACAGAACCCAGAGGCAGGACTGGAGGAGACCCCACCCCTCCCACAGGAGCAGTGCTTGTCCCAACTCCGCACCCAGCCAGGTGGGCAAGGGCAAGAACCAGCACCGCCAGCGGAAGGCCTGAGTTGGCAGTCCTGTCCTCCAGACCCAGCCTGCTACAGGGAGTGACAGACCCAAGGTCCCTGGTCCCACTCCTGGGTGGAGAGCCAGTTTGGTGCAGTGGTGAAGTGCGCAGACTCTAATCTGGGAGAACCGGGTTTGATTCCCCACTCCTCCACTTGCACCTGGCTGGATGACCTTGGGCAAGCCATAGCTCTGAACCAGCTGTTCCCTCAAGGACAGCTTGGGAAAAAGCTCTCTCAGCCCCACCTACCTCGCAGGGTGTCTGTTGTGGGGAGGGGAAGGGAAAGGAGTTTGTAAGCCGCTCTGAGACTCCCTTGGGGAGTGGAGGGTGGGGTATAAATCCAATCTCCTCCACTTCTTCTCTTCTCCCTCTAAGCTGGGGAGGCATTACTTGGTGAGCTGATGGCATTAAACGGTTGGAAGCGAGCGATTTGGCCACTGCATCAATGAGTTGGAGAAGCCCTCCTTCCTGAGCTGGGACGAAAATCTGTGAGCTGGAGGCTAAAGAACTATGAGCTAGCTCACACAAACTCCACTTAGAGGGAACAATGGTGGGGTGTGGCCTGCAGCAGAGGCCAGACAGCAGCCAGAGCTGGCCAGGCTTGATAAGCAGAGCCACATGGGGCAGACCACCCCTGCAGATTGGCTGCCCCACACCCCTGTGTCCTTTGGGCTGGCAAGCCCCCCCCCCCGCACCACCCCCACTGCTGCACCAGGGGGCACATCCCCCACACACACCCAGCCTCTCCAGCAATTTTTGTGGTTTCCCCACCGCCGTGCCAGCGGTTATCTGGGGAGGTGATGACTGGCCCCTTCCCAGCTCCTCCGGGGGTGGGCTGCTGAGGAAAGGTCTGAGCAGGGGGTGGAAACCAGATCTGCTCTGTAGCAGAAACCTGGCTGCGCAGCATTCTAGGCATCGCTGGGACAGCATCAGGACAGAGCACGGAAAGTGGCCCAGTCTCTTGTTCCGGCCAGGCTCCTGTGTCTGTGTGAGCTGTGCACATCTGTCCCCGCCACAGCTGGCCCACACGAGGGACTACTGGGTCTGTTTAACAATGGCTTATGGTGATGCAGGCGCTAGGTTGGAAGGAGAAAGCCGGCAACCCCACGGCAGAGAGTAGCCAGATGTGCAGCATCTCTTCCGACTGGCCCCGTCCTGGGGAGGGGGCCCCTTTGTGTCCTCTCACCGGTTGGATGCCTGCCTGCCATAGCCAAGAGTCCAGTTGGACAGGAGCCACGTTCTTCTCCCCAGCAGCAGACAGCTCCCAGGGGACAGCAGGTGGTGCTCTGAGGGGGGGTCCCTGGCTCCACCTCCACCTTGGAGCTGCCACTACCGAGGGGCACACTGGGGCCACAGAGCCAGTGCCTTCCCATCCCTTGCAAAGCCTCCCTCTGGACCTTGGCCAGGTTTTCGCAGCCTCACCCACCTCACAGGGTTGCTGTGAGGGAACAGCCATGCATGCAGCTCTGAGCTTCTTGCAGGAAATGCAGAACGCAACAAAGCCAGCATTCGCTAGAGGTTCTGTGAGGGAGCTAGGCGTGCCATCTGTTAGAAGTGAAGGACTTGGCGCTGTCTCCTATCTCAGACCTAAGAAGATGGCGCCAGAGTGTTTAGACAGATAGAGAGGTCAGGACACACAGAGCATCCTTTCCTTCCTGCTATCTGATACTTTCCTTTGAAGTAGAATGCTACTCTTAGGGGCAGTTTCCTCTGCTTCCATTCACCCTCACTCACTCTCTCTCTCTCTCTCTCTCTCTCTTTCTCTCCTCTCTCGCACACAAGAAGATGGAGGCTGGACATGTGTCCAGCATCCAACACCATTCAGCTAGCTAGAATAGGTAATCTATATCTATCTCTTACCTGCACTCTCAAGCATGTATTTCCGTTAATAAATACTTATTAAGTTTTAGACTGACTGCTGACTCCGTGTGACTCTGTAAGTCTGTTGCCACACCAAGCCACAAGGTTTGCTGCATTGAAGCCTTTGTGCACTCTGCTATATATTCGTGGTTCCCTGGCAGTGCCTAGTCCAGTGAATCCAACAGGTTATTGGGCCGAGAGAGATAAAAGCCTTAAGTCTGCCTCTCACTGATCATAACAAAAGGTCAGTTGTTACTGCGAGACAAAAGGGGGGAGAACGGTGTGTGCTTGTAAACGGAGCAGTCAGTAGATAACAGAGAGAGTCAGGATGTCCCTTTATTTAGAAGGGAAACGTCGTCTTGTCATTTTGAATCCTGATAACTTTTATGAATAAAAAGCAAGACTCATCATGGCCTTATATGTGGAGAAAGTCAAGAAATATACGACTGAAGAAATCCCTCCAACCACGACACAAGCACAGATGACTGAATGGGAGGATGGCGAGATCCCTGATCATGTCAAGCGTGAGTGGCCAATACTTGCCTTCTATTATGCCCATTACCTCAGCAAAGGGAATGTTTGAAATGCTAATCTGGTCTCATCAGTCGACCTCCTGGACTTTTAGAAGTGGCCTAAGGCACAAATTAGCATCTTTGAAATACCAGGAGGGTGCATGCTTTCAAACACATGCCACATCTCTACGGGACATATTTATGCAATTGGGAAAGGAGCTAAATAATGAAGATAAAGTTGCCATTTTATTCATGTCTTTACCAAATGATTTTAAACACGTTATCAGTCAACTAGATCTGCAACCAGATATGAATTTTGATAAAGCAGTCTTAGAACTCTCTTCAGAGGTTCAAAGGCGGAAACACTTGAGTAATGTTATGGTAGGATACTCAGCCAGTCGCAAAAGCTACAGAATCTTAAATCCAAAGACATATGAGATCACCATCAGTAGATCTGTGTGGTTTCTTGAATATGCAGAACCACCAGCTTCAGAGGGGACTCAAGTTGAAGTGAACAGTCAAATCGCGTATCCTTAGATGCCATATGTGACTGCCATCAGAGAGGAAGAGACATCTAATCCTGATCCAGGCCTGATCGATGAAGAGACGTCCAGTGATCTGCCAGATGACTCTGAACAAGAAGGTGAGACCACAGAGGTTCCACTGAGGTGGTCAGAGCCAGTTCAGAGCCAAATCAGCTCAAACAGAGGTGTACCACAACTTAGGCTGTCCTACCTTGCAAGATCCGTGGAAACACCAGAACCAGCAAACAGGAAAAGATATCCCAGCTTCCGCTACTAGAGGCACAGATGTGGAAGCAAGCTACAACAGTGAGAACAGTTTTGAGTGTGGCTGCAAGCAAAGGAATGCAAGTGGACCACCTTGACGTCAAGACTGCATCCTTACATGGAGAACTTGATGAGAAACTGAATGACATGCTGCTTCAAGCAGGCTTCAAGAGAAGTGATTCTGACCCTTGCCTGTATACCAAATGCAAGGATGGCAGATGGACTTACTTCCTATCCAGGGGTGGGCAGTTGTTTTGGCTTGGGGGCCACTTTGTGGGAGCGAAGGTTAGCGGAGGGCCGCACCTTTTAAAATGATTGCATTCATTAGTTAACTTTGCATTTCAAAAAAGGTATAAATTGTATCATAAAAATCAATAAATATAAATTAAATAAAATAGTGTTACTTTTATTCAATTTATTTGTTGTGCTAATTTCATATCATCTATAGCTGCAAGCACATTTAATTTTAGAATCCGTTTAATGAGACAAATGTACCGTATCACACTTTTCTACATTTTTTTTGAAATCAGGAGTGATATTGCTTGTTGAGATTCCCATCACAGCCTGCAAGTTAATGTCTGTTAAAGAGCATCTATATTTACTCTTGTTGATCTTCATGCAAGAAAAATGTTGCTCACAAATATATGTAGACCTAAATATAGAGAACATTTTCCCAGCAAATTTCTTCATACATGGAAATTGTTTCAGCAGACAAAGATTTGTAAAAGTCAACTAATGTCACAGCATTAAACATTTCTTACACAGTGTGATCTGACTGCATGTCAGTAAGTTCAAGCTGCAGCTCCTCAGGTGCTGTATCAATATCAGCAGTGATGGGATAAGAGAGCAAATTGAATTTAGGCTCGATTTTCTTGAAGTCCTGAAATCTTCTTGGCGGGCCGCAAAAAACTCCATGGCGGGCCGCATGTGGCCCCTGGGCCGCAATTTGCCCACCCCTGTCCTATCCTATGCTGATGACTTGCTCTTGGCCTACCAGCATTCAGATGACAGCAAGGAAATAGTGCATCATCTGAGCAAACAAGTTGAAGTAAGGCAACTAGGAAGTATTACACACTACTTGGGAATTCAAGTGCAACGTGAAGAAGATGGAAGTTTTCTCACCTACCAAGGACAAAAGATTGAGGAACTGATCAAATCTATGAGGATGGAAGAAGCTAAACCAGCTCCTACTCCCATGGAACAGAACTACACCAAGAACGAGATGACACTCAACTGCTGCCTAACAATAACAGATACCAGGAGATCATGGCCAAACTTTTATATCTTTCTGACCTAACCAGACCAGATAATTTCAGCAGTGGGACTATTGTGTAGAAAGAATGAGAAATTGACAAATAAAGACTGGAATGCAATTAAAAGAATTGTGAAGTACCTGAAGGGCACTCAAGGCCTCAGACTCAAACTACCAGCCAGTGGTGATCCTCAGCTGGTGGCATATATGGACTCTGACTTTGGGGGGGGGACCTAACAGACAGAAAATCCACCAGTGGAAACATATTCTTCTTTGGAGAAGGAGCCATAAGCTGGATGCGTAAGAAGCAAGACTTAGTAGCAATGTCTACAGCTGAAGCTGAATACGTGTCAGCTGCCCAAGGTTGTCAAGAGCTAAAGTGGCTACACTGCCTGCTAACAGACCTGGGACTAGAAGTACCAAAGCCCACAGTAATGTATGAAGACAACCAAATCTGCATTAAAATGTCCAAGCAAGAAAGGTTGAACACACACACCAAGCACATTGACAAGAAGTACCACCTGGTAAGAGAACTGCGAAAGGAAAAAGTTGTCGAGCTGACCTACTGCCCAACGAAGGAGATGATTGCAGACGCTCTTACCAAGCCCCTCCTTAGAGAAAGCTTTGAGACTCTAAGAAGGAAGATGAATCTCATCGGTTGAGCCATGAGACATCGAGAGGGGGTGTTAGAAGTGGAGGACTTGGCGCTGTCTCCTGTCTCAGACTTGAGAAGATGGCACCTAGGGCTGCCAAGTCCAACTTGGGAAATATCTGGGGACTTTGGGGGTGAAGCCAGGAGACTTTGGGGGTGGAGCCAGGAGAAAGGAAGTGACATCATTTTGTGATGTCACATCCTGTGATGTTGCTTCCACATGCTGACACATGAACTCATGAAGTTTCCTAATACTGAATCAGGCCATTGGTCCATCAAGTTCAGTACTGACTACTCAGACTGGTAGTGGCTCTCCAGGGTCTCAGGCTGAGATCTTTAATGTCACCTATTACCTGATCCTTTTTTAGCTGAAGAGGCTGATACCTCCTGCATGTCAAGCAGATGCTCTATCACTGAGCAACGGCCCTACTGAATCCTTCCTCATCTCGGCAGAATATGAAGCACTAAGTGCTACACAAGTGCTAAATATGATTTTCATATCATAAGAACAGGAGAGAAGCCACAGTGGATCGGCCCATCCAGTACAGCCCATCCAGTACAACACTCTGTGTCACAACAGTGGCCAAAAATACCAGGTGCCCTCAGGAGGTCCAGCAGCGGGACCAGAACTCCAGAAGCCCTCCCACTGTTGCCCCCCAAGCACCAAGAATGCAGAGCATCATTGCCCCAGACAAAGGGTTCCATTTAGACCTTGTGGCTAATAATAGCCACTGATAGACCTCTGCTGGATGGGGACAGAGAGAGAGAGAGAGACAGACAGACAGACAGACAGAAAAAAGAAAGAAGGAGAGAGAGAGAAGGAAAAAAACTGGCAGAGGCACTTACTTCCATTTAGACCTTGTGGCTAATAATAGCCACTGATAGACTTCTGCTGGATGGGGACAGAGAGAGAGAGAGACAGACAGAAAAAAGAAAGAAAGAGGGAGAGAGAGAGAGAAGGAAAAGAGCTGTAAGAGAAACTTACCACAGCAACCTTGCAACCTTACCCCAGCCACATGCAAAAGAAGCCCCTTCAGTCCCTCCTTAATCTCTGGGCGGAGCTCTCTTGCTGACTCTATTCTTAAAGGGGAAATGTCTGGTGAGGCTTTTTACTGCAGGGCAGGCTCTCTACAGACATTTCCCTTTTAAAGCAGGGCAGGGCACCCATTTTGTCCCCCTGTGGCCAATTTTGAAAAAGCTGGGGTAAGTATTAAAAATCGGTGTTCCCCCTGCCCTACCGGGGGACTTGGCAACCCTAATGGCACCAGAGAGTTTAGACAGATAGAGAGGTCAGGGCACACAGAGCATCCTTTCCTTCCTGCTATCTGATACTTTCCTTTGAAGGCGAATGCTACTCTTAGGGGCAATTTCTTCTGCTTCCGTTCACCCTCACTCACTCACTCTCTCTCTCTCTGTCCGCTCTCTCGCATGCAAGAAGATGGAGGCTGGACACGTGTCCAGCATCCAACACCATCCAGCTAGCTAGAATAGGTAATCTATATCTATCTCTTACCTGCACTCTCAAGCATGTATTTCCTTTAATAAATACTTATTAGTTTTTTAGACTGACTGCTGACTCCGTGTGACTCTGTAAGTCTGTTGCCACACCAAGCCGCAAGCTTTGCTGCGTTGAAGCCTTTGTGCACTCTGCTATATTCTCGTGGTTCCTTTGCTGTACCTAGTCCAGTGAATCCAACAAGCCAGAGGTCTTTCTCCAGCCCCCGCACTGTGCTTGGCTCCTTGCAATCTGGATCGGTAGTCTCAGATCAAATCCAGCCTGGACTCTCCCTAGAAGCTAGAATGACTCGGCTGAGGGTCTCCTACTTTGGTCACATTTTGAGAAGACCAGACTCGCTGGAATAGACAGTCATGCTAGGAGAAGTGGAAGGCAGCCAGGGGGAGAGGAGGACCCAACCTGAGGGCGTTGCCCTCTTTGCAAGACCCCAGCAAAGCTGTTAACAACAGGACGTTTTGGAACTCATTAATTCATAGGATCCCTGCAAATCACAAGTCAGAAGCAGCTCGAAGGCACTTCTTGCACAAAGAGAGAGAGAGTCTCAGATATGAGAGAATTCAATTGGAGTGATTACAGGGGGCCCTTGTGCAGTTAGGTGTTTGGATTTCTGAGCTGGGAGGGCAGCCCCCCCCTTACTTCACCCTTGACATGGTAGTTATGATCTTTTTGGTCAAGTGTTCCATGGCTGCCCTCAAGCCAGCCTCTCAACTCTGACTGGCCAGGCTCCCCGTCTGCAAAAGGAGGGGGCCCATACCACCAGTCGGGCTGCATCCCACATGTGTGCGGGGAGCGGTGGCAGGGCCGTGTACAGAGGGAGTCTGTTCAAGAGGCTTCTCTGGAATGGATTTGCTGAGTGGCCTTGCTGTGAGTCAGTGTTCCCAGGCTGTGCGCACGAGGAGATGTGAATCAGTCTGATCCCAATTCTGTCCCGTCCTGCCTCCAAGGAGAAAGAGACAGTGGTGAGTCCAACCAGCCAGTGAGTTCAGGGGTGGACAAGGGCTTCACCTGGGTAGCACCATCTTAAGACCCCCAAAGCTTGTGCAACACCCCCCCAGCAACCCCAGTCCCCAGCCAGCATCCTATGCTGACTCCCCAGGGAACAAGAGAAACACCCTCGCCAGGCGCAGAGAGTCTCATGATTGCAGCGGAGTCCATAGCCAACCACCTTGCCAGTATCCAACACAGGCTGATATGGTCACAGCCCCCTGACGTCTGTCAGCCACCTCCCAAATGTGGACTGTAGCAGGGAGGGAACCAAGGGGGCGCAACTGGTGGAGGCCCTGCAGTGGACATTCTCCAGGGAACTCTACACATTGGGGGGGGGGGTTGTCCCTGCAGCCCCGCAGGCCAGGGAAGATAAGATGGTGACTCCCTCCTACCGCAGTGCGTCTAGATCCAGCTCTTGCCACTCGCTCATCAGGGAGAAGACCCCAGACTGGCCCTGTGCCAGGCCAGGGGAGGGCAGACTCAGGAACACACAGCAGCCCTTTCCCAGAAGCTCCAGCTCCCTGGGGAATGGTGCTCATATCGCCAACGGGGGTCCTGGGTTCAGATCTGGTGAAGCCTGGCCAAGCAGTAGCAAAACAGAACCCAGAGGCAGGACTGGAGGAGACCCCACCCCTCCCACAGGAGCAGTGCTTGTCCCAACTCCGCACCCAGCCAGGTGGGCAAGGGCAAGAACCAGCACCGCCAGCGGAAGGCCTGAGTTGGCAGTCCTGTCCTCCAGACCCAGCCTGCTACAGGGAGTGACAGACCCAAGGTCCCTGGTCCCACTCCTGGGTGGAGAGCCAGTTTGGTGCAGTGGTGAAGTGCGCAGACTCTAATCTGGGAGAACCGGGTTTGATTCCCCACTCCTCCACTTGCACCTGGCTGGATGACCTTGGGCAAGCCATAGCTCTGTACCAGCTGTTCCCTCAAGGACAGCTTGGGAAAAAGCTCTCTCAGCCCCACCTACCTCGCAGGGTGTCTGTTGTGGGGAGGGGAAGGGAAAGGAGTTTGTAAGCCGCTCTGAGACTCCCTTGGGGAGTGGAGGGTGGGGTATAAATCCAATCTCCTCCACTTCTTCTCTTCTCCCTCTAAGCTGGGGAGGCATTACTTGGTGAGCTGATGGCATTAAACGGTTGGAAGCGAGCGATTTGGCCACTGCATCAATGAGTTGGAGAAGCCCTCCTTCCTGAGCTGGGACGAAAATCTGTGAGCTGGAGGCTAAAGAACTATGAGCTAGCTCACACAAACTCCACTTAGAGGGAACAATGGTGGGGTGTGGCCTGCAGCAGAGGCCAGACAGCAGCCAGAGCTGGCCAGGCTTGATAAGCAGAGCCACATGGGGCAGACCACCCCTGCAGATTGGCTGCCCCACACCCCTGTGTCCTTTGGGCTGGCAAGCCCCCCCCCCCGCACCACCCCCACTGCTGCACCAGGGGGCACATCCCCCACACACACCCAGCCTCTCCAGCAATTTTTGTGGTTTCCCCACCGCCGTGCCAGCGGTTATCTGGGGAGGTGATGACTGGCCCCTTCCCAGCTCCTCCGGGGGTGGGCTGCTGAGGAAAGGTCTGAGCAGGGGGTGGAAACCAGATCTGCTCTGTAGCAGAAACCTGGCTGCGCAGCATTCTAGGCATCGCTGGGACAGCATCAGGACAGAGCACGGAAAGTGGCCCAGTCTCTTGTTCCGGCCAGGCTCCTGTGTCTGTGTGAGCTGTGCACATCTGTCCCCGCCACAGCTGGCCCACACGAGGGACTACTGGGTCTGTTTAACAATGGCTTATGGTGATGCAGGCGCTAGGCTGGAAGGAGAAAGCCGGCAACCCCACGGCAGAGAGTAGCCAGATGTGCAGCATCTCTTCCGACTGGCCCCGTCCTGGGGAGGGGGCCCCTTTGTGTCCTCTCACCGGTTGGATGCCTGCCTGCCATAGCCAAGAGTCCAGTTGGACAGGAGCCACGTTCTTCTCCCCAGCAGCAGACAGCTCCCAGGGGACAGCAGGTGGTGCTCTGAGGGGGGGTCCCTGGCTCCACCTCCACCTTGGAGCTGCCACTACCGAGGGGCACACTGGGGCCACAGAGCCAGTGCCTTCCCATCCCTTGCAAAGCCTCCCTCTGGACCTTGGCCAGGTTTTCGCAGCCTCACCCACCTCACAGGGTTGCTGTGAGGGAACAGCCATGCATGCAGCTCTGAGCTTCTTGCAGGAAATGCAGAACGCAACAAAGCCAGCATTCGCTAGAGGTTCTGTGAGGGAGCTAGGCGTGCCATCTGTTAGAAGTGAAGGACTTGGCGCTGTCTCCTATCTCAGACCTAAGAAGATGGCGCCAGAGTGTTTAGACAGATAGAGAGGTCAGGACACACAGAGCATCCTTTCCTTCCTGCTATCTGATACTTTCCTTTGAAGTAGAATGCTACTCTTAGGGGCAGTTTCCTCTGCTTCCATTCACCCTCACTCACTCTCTCTCTCTCTCTCTCTCTCTCTTTCTCTCCTCTCTCGCACACAAGAAGATGGAGGCTGGACATGTGTCCAGCATCCAACACCATTCAGCTAGCTAGAATAGGTAATCTATATCTATCTCTTACCTGCACTCTCAAGCATGTATTTCCGTTAATAAATACTTATTAAGTTTTAGACTGACTGCTGACTCCGTGTGACTCTGTAAGTCTGTTGCCACACCAAGCCACAAGGTTTGCTGCATTGAAGCCTTTGTGCACTCTGCTATATATTCGTGGTTCCCTGGCAGTGCCTAGTCCAGTGAATCCAACAGGTTATTGGGCCGAGAGAGATAAAAGCCTTAAGTCTGCCTCTCACTGATCATAACAAAAGGTCAGTTGTTACTGCGAGACAAAAGGGGGGAGAACGGTGTGTGCTTGTAAACGGAGCAGTCAGTAGATAACAGAGAGAGTCAGGATGTCCCTTTATTTAGAAGGGAAACGTCGTCTTGTCATTTTGAATCCTGATAACTTTTATGAATAAAAAGCAAGACTCATCATGGCCTTATATGTGGAGAAAGTCAAGAAATATACGACTGAAGAAATCCCTCCAACCACGACACAAGCACAGATGACTGAATGGGAGGATGGCGAGATCCCTGATCATGTCAAGCGTGAGTGGCCAATACTTGCCTTCTATTATGCCCATTACCTCAGCAAAGGGAATGTTTGAAATGCTAATCTGGTCTCATCAGTCGACCTCCTGGACTTTTAGAAGTGGCCTAAGGCACAAATTAGCATCTTTGAAATACCAGGAGGGTGCATGCTTTCAAACACATGCCACATCTCTACGGGACATATTTATGCAATTGGGAAAGGAGCTAAATAATGAAGATAAAGTTGCCATTTTATTCATGTCTTTACCAAATGATTTTAAACACATTATCAGTCAACTAGATCTGCAACCAGATATGAATTTTGATAAAGCAGTCTTAGAACTCTCTTCAGAGGTTCAAAGGCGGAAACACTTGAGTAATGTTATGGTAGGATACTCAGCCAGTCGCAAAAGCTACAGAATCTTAAATCCAAAGACATATGAGATCACCATCAGTAGATCTGTGTGGTTTCTTGAATATGCAGAACCACCAGCTTCAGAGGGGACTCAAGTTGAAGTGAACAGTCAAATCGCGTATCCTTAGATGCCATATGTGACTGCCATCAGAGAGGAAGAGACATCTAATCCTGATCCAGGCCTGATCGATGAAGAGACGTCCAGTGATCTGCCAGATGACTCTGAACAAGAAGGTGAGACCACAGAGGTTCCACTGAGGTGGTCAGAGCCAGTTCAGAGCCAAATCAGCTCAAACAGAGGTGTACCACAACTTAGGCTGTCCTACCTTGCAAGATCCGTGGAAACACCAGAACCAGCAAACAGGAAAAGATATCCCAGCTTCCGCTACTAGAGGCACAGATGTGGAAGCAAGCTACAACAGTGAGAACAGTTTTGAGTGTGGCTGCAAGCAAAGGAATGCAAGTGGACCACCTTGACGTCAAGACTGCATCCTTACATGGAGAACTTGATGAGAAACTGAATGACATGCTGCTTCAAGCAGGCTTCAAGAGAAGTGATTCTGACCCTTGCCTGTATACCAAATGCAAGGATGGCAGATGGACTTACTTCCTATCCAGGGGTGGGCAGTTGTTTTGGCTTGGGGGCCACTTTGTGGGAGCGGAGGTTAGCGGAGGGCCGCACCTTTTAAAATGATTGCATTCATTAGTTAACTTTGCATTTCAAAAAAGGTATAAATTGTATCATAAAAATCAATAAATATAAATTAAATAAAATAGTGTTACTTTTATTCAATTTATTTGTTGTGCTAATTTCATATCATCTATAGCTGCAAGCACATTTAATTTTAGAATCCGTTTAATGAGACAAATGTACCGTATCACACTTTTCTACATTTTTTTTGAAATCAGGAGTGATATTGCTTGTTGAGATTCCCATCACAGCCTGCAAGTTAATGTCTGTTAAAGAGCATCTATATTTACTCTTGTTGATCTTCATGCAAGAAAAATGTTGCTCACAAATATATGTAGACCTAAATATAGAGAACATTTTCCCAGCAAATTTCTTCATACATGGAAATTGTTTCAGCAGACAAAGATTTGTAAAAGTCAACTAATGTCACAGCATTAAACATTTCTTACACAGTGTGATCTGACTGCATGTCAGTAAGTTCAAGCTGCAGCTCCTCAGGTGCTGTATCAATATCAGCAGTGATGGGATAAGAGAGCAAATTGAATTTAGGCTCGATTTTCTTGAAGTCCTGAAATCTTCTTGGCGGGCCGCAAAAAACTCCATGGCGGGCCGCATGTGGCCCCTGGGCCGCAATTTGCCCACCCCTGTCCTATCCTATGCTGATGACTTGCTCTTGGCCTACCAGCATTCAGATGACAGCAAGGAAATAGTGCATCATCTGAGCAAACAAGTTGAAGTAAGGCAACTAGGAAGTATTACACACTACTTGGGAATTCAAGTGCAACGTGAAGAAGATGGAAGTTTTCTCACCTACCAAGGACAAAAGATTGAGGAACTGATCAAATCTATGAGGATGGAAGAAGCTAAACCAGCTCCTACTCCCATGGAACAGAACTACACCAAGAACGAGATGACACTCAACTGCTGCCTAACAATAACAGATACCAGGAGATCATGGCCAAACTTTTATATCTTTCTGACCTAACCAGACCAGATAATTTCAGCAGTGGGACTATTGTGTAGAAAGAATGAGAAACTGACAAATAAAGACTGGAATGCAATTAAAAGAATTGTGAAGTACCTGAAGGGCACTAAAGGCCTCAGACTCAAACTACCAGCCAGTGGTGATCCTCAGCTGGTGGCATATATGGACTCTGACTTTGGGGGGGGGACCTAACAGACAGAAAATCCACCAGTGGAAACATATTCTTCTTTGGAGAAGGAGCCATAAGCTGGATGCGTAAGAAGCAAGACTTAGTAGCAATGTCTACAGCTGAAGCTGAATACGTGTCAGCTGCCCAAGGTTGTCAAGAGCTAAAGTGGCTACACTGCCTGCTAACAGACCTGGGACTAGAAGTACCAAAGCCCACAGTAATGTATGAAGACAACCAAATCTGCATTAAAATGTCCAAGCAAGAAAGGTTGAACACACACACCAAGCACATTGACAAGAAGTACCACCTGGTAAGAGAACTGCGAAAGGAAAAAGTTGTCGAGCTGACCTACTGCCCAACGAAGGAGATGATTGCAGACGCTCTTACCAAGCCCCTCCTTAGAGAAAGCTTTGAGACTAAGAAGGAAGATGAATCTCATCGGTTGAGCCATGAGACATCGAGAGGGGGTGTTAGAAGTGGAGGACTTGGCGCTGTCTCCTGTCTCAGACTTGAGAAGATGGCACCAGAGAGTTTAGACAGATAGAGGAGTCAGGACACACAGAGCATCCTTTCCTTCCTGCTATCTGATACTTTCCTTTGTGGGTGAATGCTACTCTTAGGGGCAATTTCCTCTGCTTCCGTTTCCCCCTCACTCACACACTCTCACTCTCTCTCCGCTCTCTGGCATGCAAGAAGATGGAGGCTGGTCATGCGTCCAGCATCCAACACCATCCAGCTAACTAGAATAGGTAATCTACATCCATCTCTTACCTGCACTCTCAAGCATGTATTTCCTTTAATAAATACTTATTAGTTTTTTAGACTGACTGCTGACTCCGTGTGACTCTGTAAGTCTGTTGCCACACCAAGCCGCAAGCTTTGCTGTGTTATTTATTATTTTGTTTCATGCGACTTATATCCCGCCCTCCCCGCCAATGGCGTTGAAGCCTTTGTGCACTCTGCTATATTCTCGTGGTTCCCTGGCAGTGCCTAGTCTAGTAAATCCAACACCATCGTTCCTGTGGTGGGAATTTCCCGGAGATTTGGGGTGTGGAGCCTGGGAAAGGACCTCAGCCAGAGGGTGTAATGTCATAGAGTCGACCCTCTGAAGCTGCCATTTCTCCAGGGGAACTGATCTCGGTTGGCTGGAGATCCGGTGCAATTCCAGGAGAACTCCAGGTCCTGCCTGTAGGTTGGCAACCCTAATGTAAGCATGCCTTTTGACAGGCCCATAGCTACAGTGGGGCTTTGGGGGGCTCTGCTCCCTTTCTTAAAGGCAGAGCCCCACAAGAATATCTCCAGTAAATTCTTTTTTCAATCATTCTGGAACATTTTTTAAAAGGCATGTGTTCCTTTAAGCAGAGTGCAGTGCTGTAGTTGACTAATTCCTGCACTGAGTAAGGGGGTTGGAGTAGGTGACCTCTAGGATCCCTTCTAATTTCATGTCCAGAAACTGGTCTCCTTTAAGAGAGTTTTTCTGCCTAAGTGTCAGCTTCCTTGACCATAGACGTCATCACCTCCTACCTGCCGGCTTGTTCTCAGAACTGTTGTTTAGGCTGGCAGAAGTGATGAACTTGCAGCAGCTGAGAACTATCATTTAAAGTGGTTGCTTGCAATGTAGAGATCTGCCTGGTAACAGCTTTTTTTTGGCTAAATGGCTTTTCTTTCTGCACTGAGAATTTGGGCCCCACCAGAAAAAAAAAACTGCCCCACAAAATCCTGACTAGGGGCCTGCCCTTCGGTAACTGGGCAAAGATCGCTATCGGAGCAAGGCAGGCCTTTGGGTCTCTCCCTTCTCATCTCCGGCCTGATGCTGATCACCAGCTGACTAACTGGGTGAGGGCGAGGAGAGGCGAGGCGGAGGGAATCTGGAGCCCCAGGCCTCAAAGTGACGAACGGGCTTGTGCAGAGCAGCAGAGTCCCTTTGCTGGACCGCCGGGGGGGGGGGGGGGGTGCGAGGGCGGCTCCGGAGCGGCCGGGGCTTCCCCTGGGGCTGCGCGTCTTGTCCTGCTGACTCTGAATCACCCCGACCGTCCCCCGGGAGTCAGCAGGCGACGCCGGAGACTGCTGGTCACACCGGAGGGCATGACTCGCGGCGGGCGGGCGGGCGGGCCGGCTGGGGGAGTGGGGGATGTGGCCCCGGTGGCAGCCCCCTCCCTGCGCGGGGGGGGGGGGGGGAGAGGGCCTCTCCCTCTGGGCGCCTCGAAGGCAGCCAGGGCTGCTGTTGCAGACGGGGCGGGGAACAAGCCTGAGTCGCGCTCCTGAGACTGATGCGGTGAGAGGTGAGCTGGGGGCGGGGGGGCTGCAAGCTGGGTCTGCTGCACCGGCTTTTCTCGTCCCTGCCTATGCCAGAACAAACCTGCACTCCTTAAAGACGTTGCCAAGGCCGGCTTAGAGGAGCACCGACCAAGAGGCTGGGTTTTCAAGGCAGGTTGCCACGAGTCGGGCGCTGTTTTTACCTGTCCGCAGAGACAGCGGCTTGCCTAGCGCAGCTAGGCTGGGTGAGAACGGGCCTGCGCTGAAAGGCGCCTGCGGCCTGGAGGCGGGACTGAGGGGTGCGGCCCTCCTCCTTCTCTGCCCCCCCCCCCGGGTCTTTCAGACCTTGGGGCAGGACCAGTATCCCGGGGGCGCGTGCCCGAGTCAACGGGTCCCCAGAGGTCTCATCCCTGGCACGTGCTCTTGCAGTGCCGGCCAAATATTCGGAAGCAGCAGCTGGGACGGGACGGGACGGGACGGGACGGGGGTCTCATGCGGTGGCTCTCCTCCGCCGTTCGTGGACTGCTGTCGTGGACTCAGGCAGCAGCTAGGCCCCGGTGGACCTTGGCCCTCAAAAGCCCCAGCCCGGGTCTGGCTGGTCACGGGCAATGCTCCCTCTCAGCTGTGGGGCAGCTTGTCTTGTGAGCAAAAATCCTACTTTCTGAGCTCCTGGCATTCAAGCGGTGAGCGAGCGATTTGGCTGCCGCATGAATGAGTTTGCTCTGGAGCCACCCTTCCCCAGCGGAGACAACAGTGTGTGAACCGGGGGCTAAAGAACTGGGAGCTAGCTCACACACTGTCTCAGCTTAGAGGGAACACTGGTCACGGGACCGGGCAGGATGGGTGCCCGTGGAGCAGAGGACTGGCTAAGAGGGTGCTGGGGGGCTGGTTCGGTCCCCCCTTGTTTACTGATCTCTGGGACAGCCCTCGCGCCCCGCCCCGCCGCCCCCCCCGCTCCTGGCAGGAAGCACGAGCAACCGCAGGCGGGCTCCCCGAGTCTCGGGCTGGGCGTCACCCAAGGGCTCAGGTCAGCAGGCCTGCCGGGCCCAGCAGGGATCCTTGTTCTGCTCGAACCCGAGAGTTGTCCGTAGGAACGAGGTCCGGAGCCGTCCGAGACGACTGTCCCCGCCCGGGAACAGCTGCTGGTCACGGAGCCCGCCAGAGGCCTCGGGTGGGGTCCTGGGTGCCAGCCTGGTGCCGCGCTGCGTGACGTCGGCCGGGAGGAGGGGCCCCAGAGGGGAGGTGCCGTCCAGCCTGCCTGTCCGTGGAGGGTGGTCGTTGCCCCAAAGCCCAAGACAACCGGACTTGATTCCAAAAGAAGGGATGTCCCAAAAACGAGGGGACCAGTCAAGGGGAAGTCGACAGGGAAAATCCCCCCCCCCCAGCCGGGAAGACCCCGAGGGACCCGACGGCGAGGTGAGCAGAGGGGAGGCGCACAGGTCTGCAAGGGGGAGGTTCTCCGGCCTGCGGATAGGGGGGGGGGGGGGGTCTCGTAGAAAGTGGGATGTCCCGAAAGCTCCCGGCGGGGGAGGGCGGGGAGAGGACAGGCCCTCTTGTGGATGAGAAGCGGGTCCACTTCCCCGGCAGGAGGAACCCCGCGGGTCCTTCTCACAGTCCAGAGAGCTGCAGGCAGGACGCTCCCCCCCCCCCCAAGCGGGGCTAAGTGAGAGACAGAGACGCTTCCGTGGGCCTCCCCCCCCCCCCCGTGGGCCTCTGGAGTGTCCCCGTTCCCGCCCAGTGGTAGTGGGAGGTGTCCCTCTCGGTGGCCCCCACCCCGCGGGCTGAGCGGGCCTTTCCCCAGGGAGCTGTTCTCCCGGGCCCCAAGGCCTCCCTCCTTCGCCCTGGCGCGGCCAGCTCAGCCCCCATCGGTGGACTCCGGCCCCCTTTCGCCCCACCCGCCCCGGCGCGGAGTTCCCCCGGCCTCTTGGCCATCCCTCTTTTGGGCGCGCCAGGGGGAGGCACCCGCCTGCCCTGGGCCCGTCGCCGGGTCCGCTAATAGCCGCCGCTGCTCTCTGCCGCAATCAGTGCCCGCCTCGAGCCTCGTGTCCCTGCCTTCCCTCGCCTCCGCCCGCCCGCCCGCCCGCCCGCGGGCCTCGGAGCCGGGAGCGCTGCTGCCTGGGCCAAAGTGAGGCTGTGCCGGTCGCCCCGCCCGCCCCCTGTGCCTCGCCTGTTCCAGGCCGCTGCTGGAGAGCCGGAGACCGCGGCAAGAAAGACGCCGAGGCTGAGCTTGGCCGGAGGAGCAGAAGCCAGAGGCGGGCAGAGGGTCCCCTGGCAGGCAGACCGACGCGGTCCCGGGTCTCGTCCCAGAGCAGCTCCGGTGGCCGGCGGGTCCCGGCTCCGGCCTTCCTCTCCCTTGGGTGTGTGTGTGTGTGTGTGTGTGTGTGTGCCGGGGTGTGTGTGTGTACCGGGCGGGAGGACCTGGTGGAGGGCGGCCTGCTGCTCCCCGCGTCAGACTGCACCAGGCGCGCCGCGCTCTCTCCGCGGGTGTCCTTCTTCCGCCCGGCCTGGCTCAGGTATTGTTGGGGACTGCTCCGCGCCACCGGCGGTCTCAGCCGAGCGCCACAGAAGGAGCCCAGGAGAAGGAGGCGCCGCTCCCGTCCCGGCTGAGGGGTCCCTGCACGGGCAAGTCTTCCCCGCCGGGCGGCCTCGGCCTCTGGCAAGTGTTTGGCCCGGCCGGCCGGCCCTTTCTTGCCTGGTAGGGTGTGGAGCGGGGGGGGGGAGGGATACCGGGGGCCTGGCTCTACCTAGGGGCTGCCGGGACTTGACGACCCTCCCCCGCCCCACCGACAGGCCGCCCCCCTCCCCGAAGGGAAGAACGACCACCGGAGGCAGGAGGCGTCACAGCAACAGCAGCAACAGCTGGAGGTTTATATGGGGGGGGACGGAGGGGCGCCAGCCGGGGCGGGAGACGGGGGATGGGGTGCCGGAGAGGTCAGGCGTGCTGCCGGCGGCGCTCAGGTGCGGAACTGGGGCACGGGAGAGGGGATCCGGATGTCTTGGCCCCGCTCCAGGCGCCGCTCGCAGTCGATCAGGTAGTTGACCCCGTCGATCACCAGCTGCACCAGCTCCACCTGCGCGGCCCGGAGGGAGGGAGGGAGATGAGGAGGGCTATCCACGGGGGTGGGGGTGGGGGAGAGGGGGTCCAGGCCAGCAGCGCGGAGTCTGCTCCCCCGCACCAGCGCGGCTTCTCCCCCCCCCCCGTGCCCTCCCGCCCTGCCCCGGACCGCCCCCACGCACCTCGGATTTCCCGAGACGGTCCAGGTTGGAGATGTCGAAGGTGCTGCCGGTGGCAGCCGTGTCCACCCCGCCCGTGCCGCGCTTCTGCAGCCGCAGGTTCTCCAGGATCTTGGCGAAGCGGCTGTCCTGCAACGGGGGGACGGGGACGGGGACGGCAGAGGTCAGGGAGGGGGGCCGGCTGCGGGGGGGGCCTCCCACGGGGGGGGGCGTGGAAGGCGCGGCCCCTCTTCCGCCCGCCGCCGGGGGTGCATCCCGCAAAGGGAACGGGGCCTGGGCGAGCCCTCACCTTGCTCAGCAGGGGCAGCTTGATGTGGACCCCGGCGCGGAGGCCCGTGCCCAGGTTGGAAGGGCAGGTCAGGATGTAGCCCAGACGCTCGTTCCACATGAACTCCCAGCCCCGCTCCTGGATCAGGCGCTCCACCTGCGGACAGACGGACACCAGCCGCCGTCACCGTCCGGGGCCCGGGCCCGGGGGAGGCGGGGGAGAGAGAGGAGGACTGGGGCCCCCACCCTCCCTCCCTCCCTCCCTCCCTCCCTCCGGCCGGCTCACCTCCTTCAGGCCCCGACAGAAGCGCTCGAAGACGCGCTTCATGTTGCCCCCCTTCTCCATGGAGATGACGCGCGTGTGATCCTCCTCGTTGATCCAGATCAGAAAGGTCTTCTCGTGGTTGTGCCTGCGGGAGTGGGGGGCGGGGGTCTCAGCCTGGCCGCCGGCTCTCCCGCGCCCCCCCCCCCGGCTCCCTCTCTCCCTCCCTGAACCGGCTCCCAGGTGCCCCCGAGAGAACGCGCAAGGCTGGCTTCGCCCCCTTCCCCTACCAGATGCCTCGGGCGTCGGGCCAGTCGCGAGCCATGCCGGCGGCCGTCAGCAAGGGGGAGACAGGCTTGTCGAAGAGGAAGTGGTCCTGGGGGGGAGAGGGGGAGCGGGGCGAGTTACTTGGCTTGAAGCCGCAGCGCCCCCTCGGAGACCCGCTTGGGCACCCGTCAGGCCCGCCCCTGCCCGTGGCATTCCCGGAAAGCAGCTGTCGTGTGCACCCGCGCTTCTTCCGTCGGAGACACGGGAGCTGCTGCCGCCGCCTTGGGTCGAGCGGGGGAGGGGGTCTGACCCTGACAGGCGCACGGCTGGCCTCCCGCCTCGGTCCCGGGAAAGGAAGCCGCCGGGAGGGGGTCTACTGGGCCTGGGCAGACTCTCTTCTCTTCCCCCTCCACCGGCAGGGCCAGCGGGCTCCGCTGCAAGGCAGACGGCAGGAGAGGGAGGGGGAGGCCCCCGCAGGCGGCTTGTGGCGGCTGGCCTCCCCCCGCTGCCCCGGCCCGCCCTCGGGTTCCTCCACTCACGTCGATGAGCTGCTGCTGCTCCTTCTCGGTCATGTCGGTCAGGCGGTAGTACTTGCCCGCCAGGTCCCCGCCCAGGCCGCCCAGGGCCTCGCTGGCCACCCGCTCCACCTCCCGGCGCTCGGCCCGCGTGCAGGCCGGCGGCAGGCTGAGGCCGCGGATGCTCCGTCCCGTCCGGACCCGCGAGGACAGCACGTAGCGCTCGTCGAAGTGGCCCGCCTTGATCTGCGCGGAGGGAAAGCCATCAGCCGCCGGGCGCCAGCCCCGGGAGAGCGGGGCCCGCCTGCTCCAGGGAGACCGCACCGGCAGCGGCACGCCCCCGCCGCGCCGCGCCGCGCCCCGCCGCGCCCCGCCGGCTTGGCCCACTGGGTCAGGAAAACTGGGGAAGGATTGGGGGGGGGGGGATGTCAGCCCCTCCGCAGTATTCAGCTCTCTTGGGGAGAGAACCTAGAAAGCGGGCTCTTTTCATTGGGAAAAAGGCAGGAACGGAGACGGTGGGCTTTTATGCCGACTGCGGGGCGGCGGCGGCGGCGGGGGTGGGGGGGGGAGGTCCCTGATCCGAAGTGGTTCATAGCTTGTGTGAGGAGGACCAGATAGACCAGGCTAGCCCGATCCCGTCAGATCTCGGAAGCGAAGCAGCGTGGGCCCTGGCCAGCATTTGGAAGGGTGACCTCCAAGGAATACCAGGGGCATGACGCAGAGGCAGGCAATGGCAACTCGCCTCTGAAACGTCTCTTGCCTTAAAAAAACCCCCAAACACAAGGCCAGCTCGCCACCTGGTGGTGCTTAACACTCAAAGAGCTGGAACTTCCGGCCGCCAGACAATGCCATACGATCATTAATTCTTATGGAGAGACAGAACGGCTGCAGCTGCCCAGATTCAGTACATGGCAGTCATACCAACCGATGGGATTCGGAGGGGGGTGTGTGTGTGTGGACTCTGAAGCAGCCCCTGGCCCAGAAGACAGGCTCTGGAGCAGTCCGCTATTCCACAGGGCGCAATCCCCAGAGTCCAGGGGTCAGCGTGATGTGTGATGGGCCGGGTGGGCCACGGCTTGTTTGGTGGAGCAGTGAATGCTGACATCAGATTTTGGGGGCAGGGGAGAGAGTGCAGCCCCTCTCCCGTCCCATGCACAGCAGAGTCCCCTGAGCCTGGGATCTGGGGAGGTCTTGCATGTATTGGGGGTGGGGTGGGGGACAGAGCTTTTAAAAAATGTCAAGGATTGGTGATTGGATTGACAAACAAGGGGCGAGGAAGGAAGCTTCAGCTAAGCATCGCCCCCCCCTTCCCACTTTCCAAGGCAAACTGGACAAACTGCCGGCCCTAGCAGGGCTCCTCCCTGTGGACTCCTGCAGTACTGCACCTTGCTGGCTTCCAGGTCTGTGGGGTGCTTCATGGTGTGCGGATTGTAGCCGTTGTGCCTCTCCTCGATCACCGGGTCAAAGATGTCTGCGAACACCTGGAGTCACACAACCACACCTCTGGTGAGTGGAGGGCGTGGGCGGGGGCGGGGGTGGGCGGGCATTGTGGGGTGGGGGTGCCATCCCTGCTCACCTCATAGGACTCTTCATCTCCGGCCACCATGCCCACAGTCTTGATGAAGGGGTGTCCGGGGTTGTCCACCCCCGTCTGGATGCACTGGTCTAGGGTCCAGCCATTGGGGGTGGTTTTGTCGCAGAGCCGAGCGTAGATGGCGGGGGTCAGGTTGCTGGCCATGCAGTTGTTGTGTTTCCGCAGGTCTGGATACTCAGCACTGGAGGGGTGGGAGAGGGGGAGAGTGGCTGCTGTTAGAGGTATGCAGCTCTGCCCCATCTGCTCTCCCTGCCACCAGCCACATTCGGGTCTGTGGCCGGCCTCACCTTCCTTCAGGGGGCTCTCCATACATCTGGAGAAAGAACCACGTCTCTGGCACGTGTTTGTCCTGCCCTCCTTGCAAGAGATGCCACTTGCATCACTTTCCCTCTGGCCACTTTATCCTCACTGGCCCAGGTGACCCAGTGGGGCCTCCCCAGACCCCGCCCCCCGTCTGATGCTCTAACCACCACCTACAATGCTGGCCATTGCAGTTGAGAGCCATTAATGGATGCCTGTGAAGTTGCTTCTGTGAAGTTGCTTTATCTCCTTTCAGAGTAAAGCTGGCTGCCACTCCTGACCCTTGCAGATGTGACTCTCATGAGTTACTCATTGTGTGAAGGGAGAAGAACTTTATTTTCTCCGGCCTCAGTCTATACAGTCCATCTTTGGGTGTCCCTGAGTCATGGGAGAGGGACTCATGGGTCACCCTATTCAGCTTCTCCACCATCTGCAATTGAGAAGCCTCTCTCCTAAAGTGAAAAAGCCCAAACTCTTTCACCCTTCTTCCTAAGGAAACTGATTTGGCCCCTGGCTCACGTGGGTCCCTTTCCCTGCATTTCCCCCAGCACAGCAGCAGTGCCCAGGACTGTACACAGGAGTCCAAAATGCAGCTGCTCCAAATTTTGGTCGAAGGCTTTACAGTCTCGGCCATTTTGTTTTCAGAGACTAGCTGTGATCTGTTCCTTTCCTGCTGCCACCACCCCACGACCCCTTTCCAAATCCATGGCCTCCTTTCCTTTGGAGAACAGTCTATTTGCCACCCTGTCCCCTGCTCCCTGCTGCTG
Source organism: Lepidodactylus listeri (assembly GCA_029233225.1). Classification (NCBI taxonomy): domain Eukaryota; kingdom Metazoa; phylum Chordata; class Lepidosauria; order Squamata; family Gekkonidae; genus Lepidodactylus; species Lepidodactylus listeri. Next base: position 1,487,758 of record JARCFY010000021.1, on the reverse strand, counting down.
AACCAGTCATGGACCCACAGCTGGACTGGTCCTCTTCCCTGCGCCTGCTGAGTTTTCCCAAGAGCCCTTGGGGATCTTATGTGAAGGCTGAGGAAGCCACCCTCCCCAGAACAGTGACGGAGCCCTCGGCAGGCCTCAGAGGTCCTCTTGCAATCCTTCCCTGTCAGCTGCCATCTCAGGAGGCATCCCAGGCAGCAGCCAGGCCCAGCAGCCCTGCTCGGGTGCAGGACAGGGTGATGCCAGCGGTGTCTTGTGGACAGAGCCACCCTCAGTCCAACCCATGAGCCCCTCTGGCCCAGGAGCCTGCTGTGACTAGCCCCACCCAAAGGTCTCCCAGAGAGGGCCAGGCAAGGGGAGGGATCCAGCGCCTTGGCACTCAGCTCCCCCCCCCCAGCCCCACAAGGCCTATGTTGGTCCCAGCCAGCCTGCCCGAATGCTCCTCGCTCTGAAGTGAGGGTGTGCATCGCAGGGGGCTCTGTCGCTCTGGCCTCCTGTCGTGTGTGCCTAGAACACTCCGGGGGGAGGGACATGGGGGACTTGGAGGGGAACCTCCCACAGAAAGGATCCCCCTCCACAGAGCAAGGGGAGAGAGAAGGCTGTTGTTGCATGGACCTCACCCTGCCTGGTGCAGAATCTGTCCCAGTTCCCCATCTTGGGACACAGGACCCCCCCAAGAGGAAGGGGAGAGCCTGCCTCCTTGTGCCAAGATTACTTTGGCTCTCTGCCCCCTGACCTCCTCTGTGCAGCCTCAAGAGCCCGGCCTTCCACAACAGTTGCTGGCTACTGCTACTGCTAGCTACTGCTACTGTTGTGGAAGGCCGGGCTCTTGAGGCTGCACAGAGGAGGTCAGGGGCAGTGCTGAAGGGGGGGAGGGGGGGCATCTGTGCAGGGAACACGTTCTGTTGGGTTTAAAACACTTCAGTATTTACAGGGTTAATGTTGTTTGTATTAGTCAACAGGAAGTCACATGAGTGTTTGTAACCAGTCTGTTTACACAATAGAATGCCCGGGAACTTTGTTAGAACCTTCACTCTCTGATTGGGAAAACCAGGTCTCAGCTATTTAGCATTTCATGGTTTCTCCTTCCTGCCGTTTGTTCTTGCGTAGAGGAGGAGACACCATTCCAGTTTTACCTCTCTAGCTGTAAAGATGTAGGAATCTAGTTCTGTTTGTTACTTTGTATCCCATTTACCTATTCCCATGTTAGGTTTATAGCAAACTTTTACCTTTTACATACACATGGACTCAGTCTCTCAATCTGTACTCTGCTGATGCTTAACAATTTTACTCTGCTTAAATATTTGTTTACCATGAATAACCATGCTGGTGGGGGAGCAGCACAAACGTGAAGCACTGCAGCTCCAGGCTGTGGCCCTCCTCAGCTGTGCAGGGGGAAGGTGTGGCATTCTCCTCCTTCCAGCTGTGTGTGCCACTGCATATAGTCGGGGGTAGGTGGGGGTAAATGGTTCCAGCTACAGTGGGGTATTTTGGGGCCCTGCCCCCTTAATTAAAAGCCCTGCCCCACAAACAAACATGCCAGAAACATTTTTGAGGAGAGACCCCTGCTGGCGATAGCCAGGGTGAGAGCACCACCTCTTGCCTTCCAGCTTCCCTCTCTCTCCCACTGTGGAAGTTGGGGGGGGGGGATCATGGGACCTAGAAAAAGACAGCTCAGAGGGCATTTAATTGCCTTTTAAATTCTCTTCCACAGAGCAAGACAGCTTAGAAGGGTGTTCAGGAGCGGCACCTTCAGCACTTCTCCAACAATCCCCCTTTCAGCTAGCCCAGTCCTGCTGTAGACCCCCCCTAGGTCATGGTGAGTCTTTCAAAAGCATTCCCATGAGCCTCTGGGAAAGGCTCATGGCAATGCTTTTGAAAGACTCACCATTACATTTTTATGAATCTCAAAACTGTGGCTTAATTTCAGCTCTCTATACTCTCCTCCTTAAGGAACGCCATTCCAAACCTTTGCCATATCAACTGTCCTGGCAGAGGGATTGTGATGCCCATCTTGCTGAAGATGTCTGGACTGGACTGTGGAATTCCACTTGCTGTAATTCCTGCACCATCTCTGTACAGTTTCAAAGTGTTAAGATTATGACATGCTGGTATGCTACTCCACGTATGCTTTCTTATATATCCTCTTTGCAGTCACCATACTGCTGGAAAGGTTGTAACCAAACTGGCACATTTACTCATTGCTGGTGGCGTTGTGACAAAATTAATTTTTTGGGGAAAGAGGTCTTATCCCAGATTAAATCAGTCACTATGGTTGAAGTCCCTTTTGCCCTGGAAACATTATTCCTGGACTATTGGCCTGATAACCTAGCCACCCAACAGCATAAGGATACCATAGACACTATGCTGGTTACTGCCCAAATGGGAATTGCCTCTTATTGGAAGGATAGTAAACCACCCACCATAAAGGTTTGGTTCTGCAAACTGTGGGATCATTACCTTATGGACTATGTCACTGACAAACTAAACCATGCTCTACAAAATCCTAAATGCTCTTCCTTTAATGACAAGTGGTTCCCAATCTTAGACTTGTCTCAAAAACAATTCATTTCCCCCGAATGGTCTCAATTACACAAATGGATGTCATGCTTTAGAATTTACTCTGATATGTGCTCTGTTGAAAATGCTGTCCTGCCATCTGCTTCTAGGTATTTATATCAACTGTGTTCTTCAACCTCTCATACTCCTAATGTAATGAACAATATATTATTCTGGACTTCCTCTGATTAAGATATTTACAATATTGATATCTTAGATACCTTGTGTTTTTACTTAATGATCCCGGATTAGAGCCTTTTATCAAGCTGGTTTTTATACAAGATTGGTAACAATACATTTTTTTTGGTGTATTATGGTATTTTATATGTTATATGTTGCCCTGTTATTTTACACACAGTTTCTCTAAGAATGAGTGTCAAAAACCTTGTATGTATTCAGTAATACATATGTCTTCTTAATTGTTACATTTGTTTATTGCGCTATTTGTTACCTGGTTCAAACGTGCACATTTTCTGTGCTGTACCGTTTCATGTTGTTATGTTTTCAATAAAATCTTCATCATCATTATTTTTTCCAGAAGCCTCACCATGACCGAGGCGGGGTCTGCTGCAGGACTGGGCTAGCAGAAAGGGGGAAGGGCTGGAGAAGTGCTGCAGGTGCCGCTCTTGAGGTCCTTTCTATTAAGCTGTTTTGCCCTGTGGAAGGGAACTCAAAAGGCATTTAAATGGCCCCGGGGCTGCTTTTCCCCTAGGAACTGCTGCGCTCGCTGCCCTGTCCCTTGGAAGGAAAGGCTAGAAACAGGCTGGGAGCCACCCCCTTTAAAGACAGGCATCCGGTTAATTCAACTAACTGTAATTTCACTGCCCCCCCCCCCCCTTTAAACGTTTAAATGTCCCAGAAAAATCCTGGCTAGGGGCCGTCCTCAGCTGCGTGGCAAAGATCCGTGGGAGGGCTCCCTTCCCTGGGCCTGGGCGAGGGGCGTTCCGGCTCCCCTCTGCTGCGGGGTGCCTGCCAAGGGAGCGAGCTAGGTAGTCGTCGTAGACCACGTGGGAGAAAAGAGCCCGAGTCCAGGAGCACCTGCAGGCTCCTCACCACGAGGGGAGGAGCTTCCGGGGATCACTGTGGTCACTGCCTGTTGGGTACAGCAAGTTAAAACACTTCAGTGTATCTACTGGGGTGCTGTTGTTCTGTATTGGAGTCACATGTTTGTTTGTAACCAATGTGTGTACACAACAGTTTGCCCGGGAAACTTTGTTAGGATCCTAACTCCCTGACTGGAAACCATGTACTAAGTATTTGCATTTTGTGGTTTCTTTCCTCTGCCTTTGTTCTGGCTTCGAGGGAAGACGCCATCTCTCTTGCTGTTTGGATCTCTAGCTGTAAAGATGTAGGAATCTAGCTCTGTTGTTATTTTGTATCCTGTTTACCTTTTCCCCTATGATAGGTGTATAGTAAACTTTTACCTTTTAAATACACATGGACTCAGACTCTTAATGCTCTACAAAGCTAATGCTTTACCATTTTTCTCTGCTGAACATATTCCCTAACAGGAATATTCCAACACTCAGGTACCCACAGCGACGGTCTCTTCCCTGACCATCCCGAAGCGACGCCGCCCGGCTAACCCCGGCGTCCCCCCAGAGGGCAGGTCTAGGAGCGGCGCTGAGGCCTGCTCGGCTTTCAGGGCCAGCAGTCCGAGTTCTGCCCCAGTTCCACTGGAGCCCACCTGTTCCGTCCAAGGTCAGCAGCCGCTTCCAAAATACTCCCCCCGCCCAAGAGCTCTCGCCGCTCACCGGGGCAGACCCTCCCCACTCTTCCGTGGGCCGCCTCATATTTCCCCTTGGGGAGTCTCTTCGTCTTCAGGGCACGCCGATGGACTTCAGCTTGAGGGGGGGGAGGCTCCTCCGACCGCTGCCTCTGTCCTTGTGGAGGGGGACTTGATCACTCCCCAGGCCTGTCTCCCCCAGTCCCCGGGCTCTGCATTTCTCGGTCTGAACCTCTGCTCCCCCACCCCACGCTCCCGACCCCGAGGGAGTCCGTGGCATTAAGGAGCCGGCTGCCGGTAAGCGGCTTGTCTCCTGACCTCGTTCCTCATTTAGAGGGGCTTTGCGCTTTCCCTGACCTGCCCCGGGGATCAGCCGGGCTGCCCAGGTCCTGCACTTAGCTCGGCCGCAGGGGGAGGGGCGCCGAGCTGGACGGGGGGGGGGCATGGATCTAAAGGAAGAGGCGCCCGGGGACCTGCTGGCCTGGAGTGAGGGGCACCCAAGCTCCAAGAGACTACCGAACGGGGGGGGGGGGGGGGCTGGCGGGCGGGCGGGCGGGCGGGCGGGCTGGCTGCTGCAGCACCAGAGCCACACAGGCGGGCCGGCCGGCCGGCCTTCTGTGGCACCTGGCGAGGTGCTCGACTTGGCGTTCGACAGGTGCTGCGCGAGAAATGTGTGCGCCGGGCGTGCGCACGCCTTGCCGGCCTGGGACTTCCCAAGTCAGGTGGCTGCTCCGTGCCGAGGAGCTCCACTTCCTGCCCCTCCAAGAAGGCCCCGGGAAAGTCGCGGGTGCGGAGGGAGGAGCGGCGGGGGGGGGGGGGGGGGGGGAGAGGACTGCAACCCAGACGGTCCCCGGCGAGGACGGCCCTCGAGTGACAGCAGCAGAGGCCGGGAAATAGCCGGGGAAACCCGACAAGCTCCGGCAGACTGCTGGGAGGTCTCCACCGAGCCCCCAAACCCGCCGGAGAGGGAGCCCCGCCCCCCACCAGCCGCCCCCTCCTGGGCTTGTCCGGGGAAGCCGCTCCCTGGAAAGGGCCACAGCAGCACCCGCACAGCCAGCGTTTCTCGGGGCACTTCCCAGAGGCTCCTGCCCCAAACGGCGCCGTCGGGAGGTCGTGTTAAACGGTGAGTGGCAGGCCCGGGTTCACGCTCCCCACCCCCCTCCAGCCCCGCAGCTTCCCGGGCGCTCTTGGGCACGTCCCTCTCTCTTTTCCGGATCAGTCTCCTTCAGGGGGCTGTTGTGAGGGCAAACTGGAGTGTGCCTGGGGGGACCATGCCCGCCACCTGGGCCTTCTTGGAGGAAGGGTCTCCCCCGCAGGCCTGGAGGAAAAGGACCCCTCGGAAGCGGGAGAAATGCTCTAGGGCATTTCTCTCCAGGCCCGTTGGCACCCTTCCTGGCACAATGCCCTCGGCGGGGGTCGCTGCTGCTGCTGCTGCTGCTACCGCTGCCCGGAGGAGGCGAAACTGCTGGGGAGGAGCTGGCGGAGCGTCCTGGGGGAAGCGAGAAGGGGGGGGGGGGGGTGCGACCTCTGTGCCAAGAGAGGACCCGGCTCCTGGAGAAGTCCCCCGAGACGAATCCGGTGTGTGTGTTAATGAGAGCCAGGATTAAGATGGGGTGTCATGAAGGGGCAAGTGACCCCCGAGCATGTGCAGAGTGCCGTCCCATCTCTTGCGAACAAGGGGTGGGGGGCACCCTTCCGCAGCCATCCTCCTTAGAGCCCTGCACCTTCTCCCTGCTCCGGCGAGGCGGCGTGAGGCCTCGGGCTGTCTCCGGGGAGTGGCCAGCCACCCATCCCATTTCCGGCTCACCTTGATCGGGCCGGCCGCGGGAAGGCAGGGCCTGGCGCGGCTCATTTGTCCAAGAGCACACAGGCAGGCAGGCAGGCGGCGGCGCTGAAGGGAGAGGAGCGGGGGGGGGGGGGGGTACCCGGCTGGTCTCGACTGCGGCGTATTTTGCAGGGCAGGCGGTTCTGGAAGGGTTCGTGGTGCCTGGGCGAGCGAGACGGAGGGGGCAGCCCCCCCCCCCCCAGCCGCCTGGCTCCGGCGACCCCCCCTCCGGCCCCCCGCCCTCGCCTGGTCCGCAAGGCGCCCGGGCACCGTCGGAATGCCAGGCAGCCAGGCAGCCAAGCAGCCGGCCAGCCTCCCCCCCCCCCCCGGGTCTCGGCGCGGTGGGGCGCCCGGGGAGCCCTACCTGGGCGGGTAGAGGCGTCGCTGGGCCGCAGCAGCGCCCACGGAGGAGTCTCGGGCGAGCAGGAGGCCGGCGGTCAGCGAGCCGGCGGCGCCCACCAGGGCCAGGAGGCCGGCGGACTTGCGGGCGGCCAGGGCGCGGGCGAAGGTGCTGGCCATACTGCGGCGGCGGCGGCGGCGCTGGAGTCCGGGCGAGCCAAGGAGGAGCGGGAGGGCGGGAGCCGGGCGAGCGGAGCCTGCTGCCGAGCCAGTGAGCAGCCAGCGAGCGAGCGAGAGGCGCGGGCAGGCAGCAGAGCCGGGCGGGCGGCGACGCGAGGGGAAGGGCTCCTGCGAACGGGGGAGGGAGGGCAGCGCGGAGATTATGCCGCCGGCCCAGCCTAGCCCAGCCCAGACGGGACTGGCTCCCTGCCAGCCAGCAAGCCCGCCCTGCCGAGGCCGAGGCTCCCCGCCGGCTTCAGCACCAGAAAGGCGCGGACAGCTCCCGAGCCGGATGCGCGCCAAGCCGAGAGGACCGAAGCTTTCCCCCGGCGCCGGGAAGCAAACCTGGGCCTTTCCCGCCCGGAGGGAGCCCCCCCCCCCCGCCCCGGCTGCCGCGTCGGGCGGTGGAGGGGGCCGGAGGCCGGGCCGCTGGTAGGGCCAGGGAGGAGCTAGGGACCGCCCGCGGGGGCGTCTGGAAGAAGGGCCCCGGTTGGAGGGACTGCCCGGCCTGCGCGCGACCTCAAGTTTGCTTGGGGGGGCGGAGGAGAAGGAGGGGGGTGGTGTGAAGGGCGGAGAGGGGAGGGAGGCTGGGAGAACAGAGGGCAGCGCAGTGATTCGCAGACCATATTTTATTTTATTTTTGAAAAACAAGGGGAAAGAATGGCTGCCCCACCAGAAAAACCCCTGACCCACAAGCCTGGCCGGCGGCAGACTGCGGGAGAGGGGCGGGAAGGAGGGCCAGCCGCTCTGCAGGAGGGACTCCCTGGGCGGGGAGGGGGGGCAGGAGCCAGACCGACACCCCCCCAGCCCAGCCCAGCCCAGCCGCGGAGTCTGGGGCTGTGCGGCTGGCACCAAACCCAGGACGACCCGCGGAAGGCAAGCGGGCCGGCTGCTGCAGAAGCCAGGGCATAGCCGACCAGTCTGCGGAGCCTCTGGTGCGTCAGCCTCTGCTGCAGTCCCTCCCTGCTGGAGACGGTGGAGCCAGCAGCGCCGCAGCCACCGAAGCTCGGCCGAGGCGGAGCAGTGCCGTGGACCCAGCAGCGTCTGCAGAGGAAGCCTGGCTTGCTGGTGGGTGGCGGGGGTGGGGTGGGATACACCTGCCAGCTGGGAGGAGCCTCCGCGATACAGTTCCAAGTCACCCAGGAGTTCCTCCTCCTCCACCGGGAGGGCCACGGGCGCCTGAGCAGGGGCAGCTGGGAGATCCCAGATTGGACCTCCAGCCGATTTTGTGACCAGCAGAGCCCTGTTGCTGGGAGAGGGGGATCCCTTGCACCCTCCCCTTGAGGAAAATCACCCACAGAGCTGCTCTTAAGACATGAGGAGGATAGTATGCCAATCCTTCTGCCCCCGGGGGGTGGCTGAGTGGCTGCTCGGGGAAGGACGTCAATCAGGGAAATGGCTGAGGGAGAAAGAGCCCCACTCTCCCCAGCACTGTGACTCTGATCCAGGCCCCTAGCTACTCTGGAACATTCTGGGGCCATGCCCCCTCATTAGTGAGTTCTGCCCCATCAAGGACTCCTCTCCCCCCTACTGTGAAGCAAAGGGGAGGGAGTTCTAGCAACTGGCCTCCCACACAACATGCTACTTGAACATTCTACATGCTTCTCTCCCCACAGAGGGACACCCTCTTCCCACCACTATTTTGTTGAGTTCATTATACTTTCATCGCACTTTGCTATTGAGCTGGGGCCGCAACCTCATTTTAGTCCCATTTTGAGCCCAACCTACACAAACATGGAGATCTTTGATCAAAGGGAGGGGGGTATGCATTGGAGGTTGACACCGCATTCAGCCCTTGATAGTCCATGCACAGCCTTAATCCCCCATCTTTCTTTTTCCGGAACAGTAGAGAGGCTGCGAGTGGGGAGGTTGCGGGCTGAATGAACCCCTGTGCCAAGTTTTTGTCAATGAACTTGTGTAGTTCCACCCTCTCTGCAGGGCTCATTGAATACAATTTCCCTTTGGGCAATTTATGACCTGGTAACAATTCAATAGTACAGTCAGTGTTTCTGTGAGGGGATAACTCATCAGCCTCAGTTTCCTCAATCACCTCACTTAAGTCCCAATATTCCATGGGGATAGTGTCAAATTCTTCCCTGGCCATGTAGGCGTTGAGAGGTGGAGTTGCAGATGCTGGCCCCCACTGGGGCTGCCATCAATGCACTACGTGTCATGGGCTGGATGCCAGTAGGTCAGAAGCCAAGCCAAAGTCCGAGCCAGTCCAAGGTCAAGCCAAATCAGGAACAAATTACCAAGTCCAAAACACAAGCCAAACGCAGAGTCAGTCCAAGCCAAGGTCCGAGAGGGAAACTCACAAGCAAACCAGTCCAAGGAGTCAACCAAAAGCCAAAGTCAGACAGAGCCGAAGTCACGAGCCAGAGGGTCCAGAATCAAGCCGAAGTTAGACAGAGCCGGAGTCACAAGCCAGAGGGTCCAGGATCAGGTTTAGCTGATGCGAGCTGAGAGGGTGCAGAGCTTAGGCAGAATGACGTTGCTAGCACGAGTTGGTAGTCTCTGTACTGTGCCTAAATACCCAGCCACTTCCTGTGCTCGTTAGCAGCTGGCAGTGAGGTCCCGGTTCCTCCTAAAACTCAGGGCTGAGTGATCTGTGACCACGCATGTGTGCCTCTTTTCTTCTAGCAGCTAAGTCTTGCCTGGATCGTGACCTTAGCCATTCCACTTGAGGAGGTGAATCAGGTAGGCTTGAGCTTGGCTGTGGCTCAGCTGCTGGTAGTGCTGGGGTAATGCCCTGAGAGGTGCTTGCTTGAGCCTCGTCAACTTCAGGTGGAGGCTCCTCTGGAGCTGGGAACTGATCCTCCACTGCACTTAGGTCTGCAGGAGGCAGGTCCTCAGAGGCACTCCTGACACTACGCGACAGTCGGTTACAAAACGCACCTTCCCTTTGCTCCACACAATGTAAGAATTGTGAGAGCCCAACCAAGGACTTCCCAATACCATAGGGAACTGAGCATGGGGATTAATGACAAATGTTCCTTTCTCTCAGTGCTCCCCAGTTCCAACAATTAATTGCTCAGTCTCACATGCACAGGGCTCCTTCATCTCTGACCCATCCATTTGGGTGAAACGTAAGGGTTCATCCAAAGATGTCACCCCAATTCCCAAGCCAGTGACTACTATCAGGCTTATTAAGTCTCTAGCACACCCCAAGTCAATGAGGGCCCGTACCCTGACTTGGGTCCCCAGGTCAGGGTTGACTACTGTGAGTATAATGTAAAGGAGAGGGGTGGGATTGCTCACCACGCGTGGTGCCGATTGAGGAGGGACCTGCTGAGTAGTGCCTTTTAGAGCAGGTCCTGCTCGTTTCCTGCTGGCTGGATAGGTTCCACCACTGCCACTTGCTCTTGCTCCGGCTGAGCTTCAAGTTGCAGTGCTCGAGGCGTCAGGGTGTGGGGTCCCTTTATTCCACATGGGGCAGTGATCGGTGGAGTCAACACTCCCTTGGGGGCCCCCGCTGGACAGGATGAAGCATAATGGCTGGCTTCCCCGCAGCGCAGGCAGAGACCCCGTTTCAGCCATAGGTCTCAGAGGTCCCACAGAGGCTGCTTCAACTTGGGCTTGGCCGACGTCCCGACAACTACTGGGGTTTTTGGGACCGGCTTTGGGACATGCATGTGGATAAGCTGGAATCTGCCCTCTGCATCTTCCGCCGCCCTCACCCAGGCCGCCAATGATGTGGGGTTCACGTTTCTGAGTACACGCTCATATACATCGTGATTTAGGCCCTGCCGATATTGCTTGATAAACACGGCTTCTGGCCACCCCTGTATCTTAGCCACAAATCTCTTAAAAGCAGCAGAGTTCTCATGCATGGAGCTGTTCCCTTGCTTCAAAGCATGGATCTGGTTGGGTGCCTTTTCTTCTCCCATGGGGTCCTCATATTGCTGCCCCAACGCCCACATGAACTCTTCCATGCTTCTGAGTTCAGGTCCCAGCATGTTATGGAGGCTCACATACCAATCAGCCACCTCCTCTCACATCCTTGACCCAATGTAGCCGACACATTCTTCCTCTGATGGGAAAAGGTGGTCTCAATTCTGAAGAAACCTCCCGGTCTCAGTCACGAAAAATTGCAGTTTACTGGGGTTTCCATCAAACGTGGCATCCAATAACTCCTGAAGCATGGGGCATCGTTGCATTACAGGTCCCAGCATTACAGGTCCAGAAGGGGCTTCCCCAGGGCCTGGGCCCGCGGGGACTCCCGGTGGTTGAGGGAGTGGTTATGGAGGCTGAGGGGGTGCTGCGGCCCCTTCTTCGTCTTCCTCTTCGATCATGGTGACAATCACTCTAGGAAGGTCCAGGAACACCTCCATCATCTCCTTCTGCAGCATCTGGTATACTACTTCGAACCTCTGGTCCATGTGAGCCCATAGATCACCAGGGCCCCCTGCATCCCTGGGAAGTCCAGGCACAGTGGATATCATTGGAAGCTCAACCTTACTCAGGGTAGAACCCCGACGGGGTGTTGACCATGTTTCCAGAGGGGTGGTGGTGAGGTGTGTCCAGGAGTACTGGCTTCGCCGTGGTCTATTGTAGACCCACCGATTTGTGGTCATAACCACGATCTCTTCCCCAGGAGCCAGTGGCTCCTCTGAGGGTGCAGTGGATGTGGGTATCTTCTCCTCACCTTCCATCTTTGGGTGCAGGATAGGGTTCCAATGAAGATTACTAACACTCTGTGAAAGTCCTACAGAGTCAGTCACCAACAAGTGTCCTTAAACAGGAATGCTTTATTGAGAAAGGTCTGCAAGGGTCATCTACATTTCTTGTGTTTGTAATGGCTGACACAGCAACAAGCAGGGCAATTATACAGAATTCAAAAAGGGGTCTGTGAATACATCGTAACCAATCATCATGTCAGAGAAAAGGCGCTCAAAATACTGGTTTGTAGTTCCCAGGCAAGAAGTGGGAAGTTGTTGAGCCAGACAGGAGAAGAGATACATAGGCAGGCACCAATGGTCCTTCAAGGTCAGAGCAGCTTACAGAGCGATAAGCATGCCATGAGAAATATAACATAACATTCCACAGTCCTGATGTCATGGGTTTACCCAGCCCACCTCTCGGGCATGAGATGGCAGCATTAGCTGACACTGAGAGGGCAGTTAACTGGAATTTCCTTTGGTGGCAAAAATCACAGGGAATGCATAGGTCACCCTTTCTATCTCAATTTCTCTCACTGGCATTTCCGAGGAATAACAAGCGATAATCCAAGGGTGTGTTTTGTTTGCTTATGGGCAGGTGTGCCTACCTGCTGGCTGTCACGTACTTGGGGTGACCTTTGATACCTGGCGGCAGGAGCCGCTGGCTGGCTCCAGGAGGGGCAGAGAAGCTCCCCCCGTCGTTGCAGGGCCTGGCAAGCCATGGGCCTTCTGGCCTGTCGCTCCCCTCCAGCAGGACACAACAATGGCAGGAAGGAGGGGAGCACATGGCCAGCCAGCGGGTCCCTGTCCAGGAAGGGAGGAATGTGCCCAGGAGGGACAAACATGGTACAGACATGCACCCCAGAGCTTCGCCCACACAGCCTTCCTCCTGCGTTACCTTCTGCCCCTGCAGAGACACCCCTGGCAGGGTGCCTGAGGGCTCAAAGCATTTTGGCCAGGCAAGAGCGAGGCGGACATTAGGGGAGTGCTGAGGGAATGCACCATTGCAGTGTCCAAGAAAGCACGGCTGTCAGCTCCCCACCTGCTGACCAGGCAGGGGCGCACCTTTGGCAGAGAGCAGCTGTTGTGTCCCAGTAGGGGAGATACTGGCCAGAAGGCACAGCTCAGCTTTTGGCCACTGGGCTGGCCTGGAACCAGCACCTTTCACACTTGGAAGCAACGTTCTAACCCGTCCCCGAAATGGGTATGCAGGGAGATGACAGAGCAGGGGGCATTAGGTGTAGCCCAGGCAGAGCTAAAGGCACAGGCCTCTGTTAAGGCCCCACTTGAGGAGGGCTACTAACAGCCCCCAAGGGAGACCCAGGCACAGCTTTGGATGGGCTGCTCATGCTGACCAGCGATGGGACATGCAGCCTTTTGTGTCCTGCAAGCCCTCCAGGATCATTGACCTGCTGCAGACAAAGAGGGGAGTCATGGTTACCCCCTGCTCATGTGCTCCACCCCCTTCCCACTCCCCACGGCTTGTAAGACACCAGCCATGATTGGGGGGATGTGCAACCCTTCCCCCACATGCAAGCAGACTTGTGCCAATGAACTAGATGCTCCAGGGTTCAGCTCTTCCCCTCCCCAATGTGAATCTCTCCCATGCTGAAGACAGCTGAGGCTGGTGACCAGCGGGAGGGTGGGAAGCTATCCATCAAACCCCCATTAAAACTGGCACAGCCGGCAAGCCTAGTGTTCCAGAAGCAAGACGGGGGAGACTGCACCACTGGTGGGCCTCCTAAGGCCATCCAGGCCCTGGGGACATCACACAAGGTTGGGGGGGCCCTTCCCTCTCCATGCAATGGGGGCCTGTGAGGCAAGGGCGTAGACTTTCCAATTTCCCGGAGAGGGGGGCTGGGGCTGGGCCAGAGACATTACAGGTCATTGTCTCCGGGGGAGGCTAAGCACGTCCTGGAAAAGTTCGGGGGGGGGGGCTGAAGTTGATGTCTATGCTGTGAGGTCTGCTGTGGGTTTTGTTGGCATGGCATCTTAGCATCAGTAGTGCAGGTGTTGCTGATGGAACGGCACAGGGAGCCTTCTAACCGCCGTCCAGCCCCTGGGAGAGCCCCTTCTTATGCCAGCATGGGGATTTCACCAGTAGACCTGTGCTGGGATCTTGATAGCAGTTGGTCCCCATGGCACACTGCTGGGGGGATGCTGTGCCAGTATAACTCTGGGAGACACTGGCAATACCTGCTGGTTGAGGTTTTAGAACTGGGAGATCAACGATAGATCATTGTTTAACAATGCAACATCTAATTGAGAAATATGCTTCGGGGGGGTCAAACATCACTCTACGCAGCATTTGTGGATCTAAAAGCTGCCTTTGATACAGTAAATAGAACCCGACTATGGGGGAAACTGCAGGCCTCCTCTATTGACAGGCGATTACTGTTTCTTGTAAGGGCCATTCATGCGCAAACAGCTCTCAGAGTGAGATGTAGCCGAAATGGGCATTTGACCGAACCCGTCCAAACATTCAGGGGAGTTAGGCAGGGCTGCCTTTTAGCACCCTATTTGTTTATCTATTATATCAATGATCTAATAGATTTTCTAAATGATCCCAGTTTCCATCCTCCCAAAATAGCAAACCAGCATATTCAAGTTTTGCTATATGCAGATGATGCCGTACTGCTCTCTAGAACCCCTGTTGGGCTGAGACGAGTGCTAAAAAAATTTGCTTCTTATTGTGAGGCCGAATACCTCACAATTAACTATCAGAAGACTAAAGTCATGGCTTTTGGGAAGAATCCAAGGATCAGACATTGGGAGCTTCAAGGTCATGGGTTAGAGCAGGTCACCAGCTTTAAATATCTAGGAGTGGTTCTGCAAGCTTCTGGAGTGAGAACAATCCATAATAAATCTGCAGCTGACACAGGAAGGAAAACAGCAAAGAGCATAGTTAAATTTTGTCAGTCACAAGGAGGGCACTATGTACCGGCGGCTCTCAGACTGTTTAAAGCGAAATCACTGGCCCAGCTTCTATACGGAACAACTCTAGGGCCTCCATCTTCCTCCTTTTCCCCACTCGAGAGAGTGCAGTCCAAATTCTTAAGGGCAATACTGCAAGTACCCAAATGTGTACCAAACTCCTGGATCAGATTAGAGACCGGAATGATTCGGGTCGAAGCAAAAATTGGTATGCTATCGATCTATAAGTGGCTGGCAGGAAGCATTAATCTACAAGGGTTGTTCCCTTTAGTCCTCCAAGACCCTTTTCAATCCAGTTGGCAGAAAGCGGTTTTGAGAACGATAGGAAAACTAGGTTTCTCTCCCCAAGAACTTTTGAACCAAGGGCCAGACCAAGCCAGATCATTAATTAAACAAAGAGTGATAGATATAGAAAGACAAACTGATATTCATAGAACACCTGGTTTTATTTCTCCTCCAAATACAAGATATGTTGCTGCTTCCGCTGCATACCTTTATTTTCTTGAATCAAATAACTCCAGAAGGGCCTTTACATTGGCAAGAAGTTCAGCTTTACCTTCCGCTGTTTTGGAAGGAAGGTTCAAATCAGTTCCCTATATGCATAGGTTCTGTTCTTGCTCTCTAAAGGAAATTGATTCAATGGAACATATATTCTTTAATTGCCCTAGGCATAAAGAAATTCGGTCAAAATACATTGAGCCGCTGATCAGAAACTTCCCTGGCAGATTAAATAAAACTAAACTTGACTATCTCTTGTCTGATCTAAACCATGAAACAACCCGAACAGTTGCTAAATTTTGTGCACAGGTATACAAAGATCGGAAAATGCATACAGTAGCTTGTGTGTAACTTTTAAAAGATGTGAAATATAATGGTTTGATTTTATGTAAACCTTGCGTATTCAGGTTGCTGACTGTAATTGTGGTTGAGGTAAAATTAAAAGCTGACTAGGGTGGCTGTCAAACTTGCATAATGAACTAGGAAAGGGAAAATACAGACTGATGTATCTCTATCAATCTATCTATTGACTGTTATAAAAAATTTTTACCTTGTACAATTTAAACCTCCGACATTTAAAATTTTTAGAATCCTTTTTATAATCTTAGATGCTATTATGCTTTATAATTTTAAATTGCTCTTTTATCTGTTACTTACTTGTTTTTATTGACTGTTATAAAATTTTTTACCTTGTACAATTTAAACCTCCAACATTTTAAATTTTTAGAATCCTTTTTATAATCTTAGATGCTATTATGCTTTATAATTTTAATTGCTCTTTTATCTGTTACTTACTTGTTTTTATTGTGCCACTTGCTGGTCTAGGACCGTAATAAATAGATTGAATACCTGCTGGTTGTGTACTGAGCTGTTAGTATCCCAAGCTGCAGCAAGGCTTCGGGGTGGAGTTGCTATTTTTCTCCTCCAATGGACTTAATCCATTGGTTTGGTGAGCCAGTTTGGTGTAGTGGTTAAGTGCGTGGACTCTAATCTGGGAGAACCGGGTTTGATTCCCCACTCCTCCACTTGCACCTGGCTGGATGACCTTGGGCAAGCCATAGCTCTGTGCCAGCTGTTCCCTCAAGGACAGCTTGGGAAAGAGCTCTCTCAGCCCCACCTACCTCACAGGGTGTCTGTTGTGGGGAGGGGAAGGGAAAGGAGTTTGTAAGCCGCTCTGAGGCTCCCTTGGGGAGTGGAGGGCGGGGTATAAATCCAATCTCCTCTTCTTCTTCTTAATAACGTCAGTACAATTTGTTCATAGAAATGAAGATGAACTTGTAAAGCTCTGTATCTGACTTCCTTTTTACTGAATATTTATGTAAAAAAATATGAAAAAGCCCCGTCTGTGGTTGCCTGGCCTCTGAAGGGAAGGGTCCAGACTGAGAACAGGGTTTGGGAATCAATAAATTCGCCAGAAAGATTGATAATACTGGTTTTCTTGTTCCTGAAGGGACAGGATTTTGCAGCAGAACTTAAACGGCATTGAAGTCTGATGACCCACATCCTTTGCTGAATTTCAAATTTAGCTTTGGGGCAACCCAAGGCTCTGCATGCACAACAGAGGCTCCTCCACTATGCCACAGCCCCTCCTCTGAATATAAACCACCAGAGAGCCAGGAGTCCTGCTCAACAGGCACTATTCCCAAAGAAGAGTTCTTGTGGTCGGAAGCTTTGTATTTCTTCTGCCCCCCATGATGAGCATAACAAAAGAGGCGATTAAAATCAGCTCAGTGGAGACCCCCCCCCCCCGCCCGGACCTCCCATTTCATAGCCCAGAGGTGTCAAACATAAGAGAAGCCAGTGTTGGATCAGGCCAGTAGCCCATCCAGTCCAACACTCTCATACAGTGGCCAAAAAACCCAGGTGCCCTCAGGAGGTCCAGCAGTGGGGCCAGGACACTAGAAGCCCTCCCACTGTTGCCCCCCCCCAAGCACCATATGGCCCGGGGGCCGGAATCGACCCATCCAGGGCTCTTATGCAGCTCGCAAGCAACTAGTGCAAGGTAGGGAACAGGAGGCTGCTTGAGGGAGTGGGCGGAGCCACTCTGATTGTGGCGTTAGGATGGTGGAACCTCCTCATCTGCAGCAGTTAAGCATCATGGGAGTGTCTGCCCAGTGCTGCACCGCTGGCTCTCCAGTCCGCCCACGTGGGTCTTCCTTCCCCCTCCCCCAGCCCATGAGACCTTACAGTGAGGAGACACCAACTCTGAGCTTACTAGCTGGCTGTCCTTTATACAGTTTATATCTCTGAGACCTGGCATTACGTTTTATGGCATACATGGCCTAGCCTGACAAAGTGATGTTTATGTCAAATCCGGCCCTTGTAACAAATGAGTTCGATACCTTTGCGATAGCCAGTCCCGATACACAAGACCTGTACAGAATCTCCTGCTGGGACAACCATGCCTCATATGCTGCCGTTACTTCCAAATGCTCAGTTCTGGTACTGAGGCCTGCTTTCTCCTGATACAGATCATTTGGATCAGGCAATGCAAGAAAACTCTGGGCTACAGAGGACAACAGGCTGAGAGTGAAGGGAAGAACTGCCCCAAATTCAGTTGCACCAACAGAAGGCTAGGCAGCTGTCTGGGGAAAAAGCTGCACCCTCCAAAATACCAAAATGAGGAACTACCAGGAACAGGCCTGTTATGTATTGTGACCATGCGGTCACCATGTGCTCCAGTAATGGCGACTGCCATGTGGCCAGAGCACATGGCCAAGAAACGACCTGAGCTTCAGCCAGGTAGAACAAAGGCCAGGTGGATTCAAACCGGCCACCAATCATGTACCTAGGTTTCTCCCAGGGAACCTATGAGATGTAAATAGACTTCTAATAGCCTATCAGGCCAGGAGGGCTCAGAGCCCTGGGTTGTATGCTTCATCCGGACCAGCAATAAAGATCTAGCTGTTTCACTGTTCCATGGACTCCCGACTCCAATACTTCTCAAGGCCCGTAACCAGGATTCTCTGGCTTGTAGGGCATTTTCCCCCCTGATGGGGCTGAAGTCCTCAGTGCAGACAGAAAAGTCATTTAGCCAGTAGAAAGCTGTTACCAGGAGATCTCTAAAGAGCAAGCTGTCAGTCACTTGAGATGACAGTTCTCAGCTGCTGCAAGTTCGTCTGCCAGCCTAAGCAACAGTTCTGAGAACAAGCTGGCAGGTGGGGGTGATGACTTCTGTAGTCAAGGAAGCCAACACTTAGGCAGAAAAACTCTCTTAAAGGAGACCAGTTTCTTGACACAGAGAAGGGATCCTAGAGGTCACCTACTCCAACCCCATCGCTCAGTGCAGGAATTATTCAACTTCAGCACCCCACTCTACTTAAAGGAGCACAGGCCCTTAAAAATGTTTTTAAATGACTGAAAAAAGCATTCACAAAATCAAGTCTTGTGGGGCTGTGCCTTTAAGAAAGGGGGCAGAGCCCCCCCAAGCCTCACTGTAGCTTTGCATCTTGCATTGCCTGACCAGGAACCATGCCCTTTTGATGCACAAATCTGTGCCTGTGTGACCCCTTGGCCGAATTGGAATCACACAGTCAGATTCGAGAGAGTTAGATGAATATCTGTTTAATGCATTCAAAACAGGGAATACAGGCCTTAGCACTTCAGCAATTCCAAAGCTGTATTCTGCCATAACCAGGAAGGGCAGGAGGTCTTATACCCCAAATGACATCACATATAGTTTACACATTAAAGGGTCTCTAATTGGTACCAAGCTGTTAACATCATTTTACTCAGTGCATCTCTTAGTGGTGTCAGTAATTTCACTTGTTTGTCTTGTCTTCAGAACACTGGGTGACTTCCTGAGCTTGTTGATAAGGGTTTCTGAATCACATTAAACTTCACTTTTGGTGGCCTTGCCACTCGTGAATAGCATCCCATTCTTATTGCATTCTAATTCCTTCTACAGAGGCTTCCTATCCAAAAAGTGCAGTTATAAAATATATATTCTGTTATAAGTTTCTCTAATCAGAAGCTTCTTGGTTGCATACCTGGACCTGGATCTGTTATGATTAAACTTTTGAAGGCAACTTTTGAAGGCACAGTGACGGCTGTCAAAATATATATATCAAAGAGAAAGTGTCAGAAATCACATTCTTTCCCCCTTGTCCTACACTTTCACCTTCACACTCGCATCGAGGGGGGCCCTCCTTGTTGTTGTTGAATTCTGCCCACAGGTGCTGCCGCCGCCTCTCTGAGTCGAGGGAGGGCGCTGATCTGGATCGATCTCCTCCCTTTGCTCCTAAGCCCTAAAACAAAACATTCTTCTTCTCCACACTCCCACCCCCCCTCCCAATATACCCGGGGCCACCGCCGCTCTCCGCAGTGCGCGACTCGGCCCGCCCGAGTGGGCGGATCCCCCGGGGCCACGCGCCGGCAGGGCTTCGTGCGATCCTCCTCCGGCGCCAGGGAGCCGCCCGCCCGCCATCTCGAATCCCGGGGCGTCAGTTCCCATACCCCCGGCCACCACGTGCCAGCCGCGCAGGGAGGGGCGTGCCCGCCGGCGGGGACTGGCTGCCGAGAGCCGGGCGCACGGAGGACTGAAGACCGCCCGCCTGCCTCCTCCCGCGGCTGTTCAACCCGTCCCCCGTGGGTAAAGGGCGCATGCGCGGAGGCCGCGACACTCTCTCTTCCCCCCCCCGCTGCAGTTGCCGGTGGGTCCGCCAGGGGGGCTCCTCGCCAGGCCCAGAGAGGCGGCGAAAGGGGGGGGGGGAGAGAGCAGCGCCGGCCCCACCTGCGTCCCGCCCCCGCCGCGCCTCCATTGGGTGGTCGTGTGCCGGAGCCCTCCCGCCATTGGCCCGCCGCCCGGCCGTGGCGCTAACAGGTTCGCCTGAGGGACCGACTGACGGGCGCGGCGCGGAGGGAGAACGGCGGCCTAACTTCTCGCCCGCCGCCTCAGGAGCCGCCTCTCCCGGCGGAGCGCTATGGCCCCGGCGGCCGGCCGGCCCAAACGGAGGGTCGCCCCCGCTGCCGCCCCCACCCTCGCCGCCTCCTTCTCCTCCGCGCCCGGGCTCGCTCCGGCCGCCTTGCGGGCCTGGCCGTGACGGCGGGCGGCGGGGGAGCGGGATGGTTGGCTGCCTGGGCTGCGATGTCGTCGTGGGCGGCGGCCGCCCCTGAGGGCCCGGGCGGGGCGGAGGCTGAGGCTGCTCCGCGCTTCTTCGTGGGCGCCCGAAATGGCGAGGCGGAGCGCCGGGCCCTGGCCGCGCTAAACATGGACGACATCGACTTCTTCGAGGAGGACGACGAGGAGGCCGAGGCGGTGAGGCGGAGCGCCGGGGGGCGGGGGCGGGGCGGGGCGGGGCGGGGAGCGCCCTCACTCACTCCCTCCCTCCCTCCCCCCGCCCCCCCCCCGGCAGCCTCCGGAGCGGCAGATCGTGGTGGGCATCTGCGCCATGACCAAGAAGTCCAAGTCGAAGCCCATGACGCAGATCCTGGAGCGGCTCTGCAAGTTCGACTACATCACGGTGCGGATCCTGGGCGAGGACGTCATCCTCAACGAACCCGTGGAGAACTGGCCGCCTTGCGACTGCCTCATCTCCTTCCACTCCAAAGGTCAGAGGGCGGGCGGGGGGGGGGACCTCCACTCTCCCCGCCCCCCCTCCAGCCGACCTGCCTGCCTGCCTCCCTCACCTGCTCCTCCCCCCCATCTCCTGCAGGGTTTCCCCTGGACAAGGCCGTGGCCTATGCCAAGCTCCGCAACCCCTTTCTCGTTAACGACCTGGACATGCAGTACTACATCCAGGACAGGTACATATTAACATTGTTCTCTTCACCTAAACTCTGGGTTTCTCCCAGAACGTCAAGGGATTCAGTAGGCAATGTGTTCAGACTAGGTACTGGGAACCATTAGTGCAGAACAACAAAGTCAAGCACCCCCCCTCCCGCAAGCATCTAAGGTAGGAGACAATGCACTGAAAGCAAGGTGATGTATACAGTAGAGATGGCAACAGTCCTGTTCCCCTGCAAAACACAGCCTCCTCCTCAGCCGTTCCATTATGCTGCTGCTGCTTTAGTCCCTTCGTAAGAATGCTTTCCTGAATGATTCTGTTTCGTGCACTCTGTGAAGGGATGGGAGCATGGGGGCCTTTCTGAAAGGTTTCTGGTAGGCAGCACCGGGATGAAGACCTGCTGCTTTGCCTTCTAGTTGTCTGTATCAGCTGCGCTTGAGCCTTTCTCCTAGCTGTGGGTATATCTAGAGAGTGGGCTCCCTCCCCACTCCCAGAGCTGTGCAGAGTTTGATCTTTGGTGCAGAGTTCAGCAGCATGAGAACTGGAGCTTCTCTTGCTTCGGGTTCTCAGAGCTGGGAGGGTGTGTCCAGTGCTGGAAGGTGATTTGGAAGCCAGAGAGGAGTGTGGGATGACCATTAGCCCTCTGGGGACATGTCATGGGTTTGTCTGCCAACCCCTCCTTGGATGAAGAAGAGATGAAGGAAGCCAGCTCCAGCCCTTGGGTGCAGCCAGGTGGAGACTCTGTCAGGTGCAGAGGGAGAGTCTCAGATGCCATGACCTCAACCCTGCAGCCTGGGGTCTGAAACTGAAGCAGAGGCCCTGCAGCCACCAGCCTCACCCCCAGGGTCACCAGAGCCCTTGGAATGCCGGAGAAGGCAGGCCCCCGGAGGGAGGTGCAGGAGTGGTGTCATAGTGCATGGTTGGGAGCTGAGCACCAGTCAATCTCTGCCTGTGAGTTGAAGGCCCTGTATGCTGCTTAGCCATTGATAAAAACTTTTATAGATTTTTATCTATTTCTACATCTATCACGCTACATACTAAGCTACATTACCTTATACAGAGAATACTGTGTAAATTGCTTAATTATATCAAGTTACAAAAATTCTGAAACATCCCAAAATAAACCTTTATTTATTTATTAACTTCGATTTATATCCCGCCTTACCAAAGCTGGCTCTAGGCGGCTAACAACATAATAAAATATACAATTAAATACATAAAATTTCCATAAATCACCATACATACATTAAAACACATTAAAAGCTAAGCAATCTTAATAAAAGCTAAGATGGTAGTAAATACAAAACCAATATCCAGTGCAGTGTCTACTTTATTTCCCGTCAGGAGGCTCCCACCTCAGATGTTCTAGCAGCGAATGCCGCCTACCTTGGTTCAGTTATTCAAATACTTTGTTACTTCAGTAAATCAAAAGCTGTTTGGCTAGTACACATGCTATTGAAGAAACGCTTAACAAAAATTTTAAATTCTTATATAATGCACAAGTTTATTAAAACATTTTAACAATCATTTTTTCTTCTGTCCTCTTCTTGTCTTTTGAGTCTCAGTCTTTGATTTGGGAGCAGCAGCTCCCTTTTCCGAGTCCGATATTTCTTCTTCACTTTTAGAGCTGTCAAAGCCTTAGATACTTTCTTGCGATACTTGTGAGTCATCTGAGTCTCTCTCTGCTTTCTTTTCTTTGCCTTTTTCGAGGAATTTATTTGCTTGTTCAACAGAGTCAATTTTATAATCTTTGCCTTTGAAACTGAAACTTAGTCCCTCTGGAGTATTCCAACGATATACAATTGACTCAAACTGAAGCCATATCGTTAATTTTTTGTAGGCTTTTCTTCTTTTTCTTATTTCAAATGGTATGTCCTTCAAAACTTTAATTTCCTCTTCCTGGATCTTCAGTGTTGTTCTGTTGCTGGCTTTTAACACCACATCTCTTGTAGATTTTTTGGAGAATCTTATCGTTATTTCGCCAGGCAGTTTATTCTTTTTAATATATACTGGGTAGGTCCTATAGACCAAGTCCATGTCGCTTATTATTTCTTCTGCTTTCAAACCTGTTAAAGGCGCTAGTGCTTCACTTAACAGTTTTTTAAGATCTTCTCCTTTTTTTTCAGGAACATTCTGAAGTCGTAGGAAAAAATTTGAATGTTCCATCTGTAGTTTCAGCAGGGTATCATGTTGAATAGCCTTATCCTTCTCTATTTTTTGCAGTCTTAAGTCCTGCTTATTTGTAGATGCTTTCACCTCCAAAAGGTCCTGTTGCAGTTTTTCTGTTTTCTTGTTTGACTCTTTCAGCTCCTTTTGCATTGTATCCATTTTTGCATTGAGAGTAGTCATTTGGTCCACCAGGGGTCGCAATAACGCGGAAAGCATTGTGCTCATCTCTGTGGTATCGGCCTTTGAACTCGGAGCAGTGCTTCCTAGTTTCGGGGAAGGTTTCGGTTTTCCCGCCATTGTTGCTTCTTCGCTCTTGTTTACAGTTAGATAAGATGTTAGATAAGATAAGTACAGTTAGATAAGAAGAAGTGATTTTCTTAACGGCACTTATATCGTTTTAAAGCTTTTATCTTCAAGCATGCGATCCTGCCCTCCAGCAACTTGCAAACGCTTTTGCACATTCAGTAACGCCGTGGGAAAGTCCCGTAAGTACGCTTCGGTAGTGGAGGGGGGGGGGATTTTTACTCCGTCCACCCCCCTCCCCGCTTGTTTTACAGTCCTTTGAGACTCACGTTTTCACCTTGCGTATTGGGAGGGTTGTAGTTTCATCGCCTCGCATTCTCTGCTGCTTCTCAGTTTGTGCTTGCAGCCATAGAGGCTTCCGCGGTGAGGGAACCTACGGGGGTGATGAGGGGGACCTCGATCCCGCGGTCGCCACCGTCGGGAGAGATCCCTTCTCGTGCCACCCCAGGCAGAGCCCCTTCACTGAGGTCTCTGGGGGCTTGGCACCGGTCCAGAGCCCCTTCTCCCCACCGGGCACGGACCGCCTCTCCCGCTTGAGCGGAGAGAGGCATCTGCCATTAGGCGCATCTCTTCCAGAAGTCTCTGCTTAGCCATTGATGACTTGTGCCTGTCCCTGGCTGACTCCACACCTGGCCCTAAATGACTCCTGATACAAGAGCCGGTGTGGAAGCAAGTTGTCCACAATTCTTGTGTGTGCCGCTGTGCCGTGCTTTAGAGTAGACCTCTGTGTGTTTGACCTTCTAGACTGTGGCTAGGCTTGTGCTCTTTGGATTTGCTCTTCTAGTTTGATGCTTAGACTTTTTGAATATCTGTGCTTGATCCTGGGCTGTGTTTGGACCAATGCTCCCTCTAACCTGTGGAGTCTTGTGAGCAAAAATTCTACTCTGTCAGCTACTAGCGTTAAAGTTGTGAGTAAGCGATTTGGCTACTGCACGAATTAGTTTGCTCTGGAACCATCCTTCCTGAGCTGAGACAAAAATGTGTGAGTCGGGGGCTAAAAAACTGTGAGCTTGCTCACACTAACTCAGCTTAGAGGGAACACTGGTTTGGGCTACGCTGGTTGCCTCTTGCCCCGGGTGCCTGCCTGATCCCAGATAAGATGGGGCTTCAGTCCCACCAGAAACAGGTTAGGCAAATAGGCAGACATACAGTCATTTATGTAACTTTTTTGGAGCTGAATTCTTAGTACCAAATTTGGATACGTTTCCCGAGTTCTGCACTGTATGGCCACTCTGTTTGGTCTTACTGCTCCATAGCTGGGAGATGGAGGGCTGAAGGAAGCCAGGGGCCTAGTCGGGAAGTGCAGGTGTCAATTAGCACTGCCATAGGTTCCTGTTGACTGTTCTCATCAATAATTCAGTTGCATCAGTATCATGTATCCATGCTTAAGGTTTTTATCGCCTATCCTGATGATCTATTAACTTTGCCTTTGCTTTGAGTTCCATACTGACTTCTCTAGGTCCCGGACGGGAGATAGCACCGGGGGAGTGACTTCCACCGCAGGAATGCGCGTCTTGCTCACTCTGCGCATGCTTGTTGCTCATTAGCTTTTCTTCACTCTTATCTTTCTTTCGCTGTTCCCTAGCTCACAGCCTTGAGGTGAAAGCCTCCTGCTATGTGTTATATTATTCACAGGTGCTATGTGCTCCGTTGCTTGATTTTCCTTGGGAACATCCGCCCCATAAATCCTAACAGTGTCTTTGCCTGGGAACCTAATTTACCACGCTTTCCTTGGGAATAGTGGGCCAGTATATTTGGGCGACAATAATCCTCCCAGTTGATTGGTGGATGTTAAGGGGGGCTTATTTCATATCAAGTATAATTGTAGTTGTATTCCTATGCTTGGGCATTGCTAACAGAAGAAATGTATTTGACCAACCAGATCTTTTCTGCAAATAAAGGACTTTCTGTTTAAGGAGACGTGTTGTGGACTACATCTATTGGCACAATCTCACAGACTGTTAGTAATCCTCAGTTTGGGTCCAGTCTATTGTGCCCAGCATGGACAATGATGGTGCTGAAGTCCCTACTACTGACCCAGAGATACCGGTTCCCACCGAGGAGGTACCGGTACGACCCGTGACCACTAGCGGAGTGACTGTTCGTTCCAGATGGAGTGGAAGAGTCCAATCCTGGGCTCAATTTGGGCCACAAACCACTGAGGCTTGGTCCCCTCGGTGGGAAGCTGGGGCACGGCAATCCAGGGTCCAAGGCGTAGAACGGAGGGCCATGGATGATTTCCAAATGGCCAAGGTGTGGGTGCATATGGATCAGAGATTCGACATGATCCAGAGATGCTTTCAAAGAGAGATGACCGCACTGCTGACTGGTCTCCCGAACGTCATGGCCCAGGCGGTTCAGGAGCAACTAGCGGGGGCTGGAGCCGGAGCACCACCGGCAGTGGTACCGCCACCAGCGCAACCACCGGCCCAGCCTCTCGCCCTGCATGGACCACCCGCTCTGCCCACTCCAGATCCGGCACAGCCAGCGGATCGCCAGCCTGTGCCTCACGAGTTGATGGGGGCTACCTTCGACAGGAACCCCACAAAGCTACAGTTCTTTATCATCAAAGCTGGCCATTGTATGGAGAATTGGGGCCACCTGTTCCAGGATGAAGGTGACCGTGTGGGCTACATCGGTTCCAGATTGCGAGATGAAGCTGCTGACTAGTACGTGAGCCTCCACAATCCCCCGGGTCCTGAGTTGGACAATGTGGAGGACTTCATATGGGCCTTACACCGCCGATATGAAGACCCAGTGAGCGAAGAGAAAGCTGGAAACCAGGTGCGCAATCTCTGGCAAGGGAAGATGTCCGTTCGTGAGTATACTGCTGCTTTCAAACGTTGAGAAGCTACGATCAGGGGTTGGCCAGAAAAAGTATTCGTACAGCAGTACCGCAGGGGCTTGAACGGGGAGCTATATGAAACTAAACTCCGAAATGTCAATCCGACCACCCTGAACAATTGGATTAGAGCTGTGGAAGAAGCAGAGGCTCATTTTACCCTAATCTGAATGCGGTACCCATCTGGCACCCCTAAGAGCTCTGCCCCGTCGGCCACGCCTTTTAAGCCGGAGACCAAGCCACCCGTGAGGGACCTCAGAGAATTCCGTATGAAAAAGGGATTATGCACCATATGTGGGGAGTCGGGACATTTTGCCTCGGTGTGTCCAGCTGCCTCTCCCAAGGGAGAAGCCCCGTCTTCCCCACCTGCACATCTTAAGCCGAAGAAAGCATCTACCCCAAAGCTGCTGGCACTCCAAATCGTGGAGTCCTGCTTCCTGGAGAAGCCAGAGGAAGGGATTCCTGCTCAGCCGCAGGGAAACGACCAGGACCTGCTCTGAATGGCGCAATGCAGCAGGTCCCTCAATCTACAGCGCCTCAAATGGTGAGCTCCCCCGGGCCCCTTGTTTATATTTTAATGACTCTAGTGAATCCACATCTAGGCACACAAATGCGTGTTCGAGCCCTTATTGATTCAGGGTGTGCCAGAGACTTAATTAGCCGAATTGTTGTGGGTGGGCTAGGGTTGGGGGTGAACACTCTCAAAGAGCCTTTACGTTTTACCCAAATGGACGGCTCCGAGATGAGAGAACCTTGTGCTTTTGAGATTGAACCGATAATAATTGGCACGGGGGAACATTGGGAGAAACGAGCTTTTGTAATCACCCCCCCCCCCCATGCACAATTCCCCATGGTATTAGGAAGCCCATGGTTGGGGACGCCTGACCCCTACATCTTCTGGAGTGAGGGACGGATTACCTGGGTTTCTCCCTCTTGTAAAGAGCATCTTTGGAAAGCTGAGTGGGGCACCGGGCCTGGCTCCGAGAGCGCGTTTGGCGCGTGAGGAACTTTTATCCATACCTGCCACATATAGGGATTTAGTGGAGGTTTTTGAGGAAACGGAGGCTGATGAGCTTCCCCCCCATCGCAACACTGACTGCACCATTGAACTATTACCCGGCCATAAACTACCCAAGGGTAAATTATACTCTGTGTCACCCCAGGAAAAAGTTGAATCTTGTAACTTCATAGATAAAAACCTCAAGCGAGGTTTTATTCTGCTGGCCACTTCCCCATTCGCTGCACCAGTACTTTTCCGGAAGAAAAAAGATGGGGGGTTGCGTTTGTGTACAGATTATCGAGGCTTGAACTCAGTGTCTACTTCAAATGCCTATCCCCTCCTGCTGATAAAAGTCTTACTCAATGAGGCCAGTAAAGAGAAAAAATTTTCAACACTGGACCTCCGAGGTGCATACGTCCAAGTGCGCATCAGGGAAGGGGATGAAAATAAGATTGCCTTTAATACCCCGTTGGGGCAATTTGAGTACCTGGTAATGCCTTCGGCCTTCAGGGGGCTCCAGGCATTTTTATGAACTTAATAAATGAAGTCTTACACAAGCATCTATTTAAGGGGGTCCTGTGTTATCTAGATGATATCTTGCTCTATTCCCCGGACATGGAATTGCATGTTAAATTGGTGAGAGAAGTGTTATCCACACTCAGAGACAATAAACTGTTTGCTAAACACTCTAAATGCGACTTCCATAAAACTGAAATAGACTTTCTGGGCTACTGCATTTCGCCACGGGGTTTGGAGATGGATCCAGCAAAAGTCTCAGCCGTGGTGAGGTGGGAGACCCCTGCACTAGACACCAGTTACAGAGTTTCTTAGGATTTGCCAATTTTTACCAAAATCTCATCAGCAACTTTGCCCAATACAGCCTTCCCCTCACTGACTTATTAAAAACGAAAGGAAAGGGGCCAGAGGCTGCGAAGCCAGGCGCTCGGTTAAATTGGACTCCCGAGTGTCAAGAGGCTTTCGATGCTCTGAAACGTCTTTTTACTTCTGAACCCATCTTGGCGCATCCAGATGAAAATAAAAAGTTTGTAGTGCAAGTGGATGCTTCCGATGCCGCCATGGGGGGGCGATCTTGCAAGAAGGGACTGATGGGAAATTACACCCATTAGCCTACGTTTCTAAAAAATTTGGGGACTCCGAACATAACTGGGTGGTATGGGATAAAGAAGCCGCAGCAATCCGCTTAGCCTTTACCACCTGGCGGCACTGGTTGGAGGGGGCACGCCAACCATTTGAAATATGGACTGATCACAAGAATCTAAAGGCTTTACGTACTCAATGCTCCCTTAATGCTAAACAGCTCAGATGGGCTGATTTTTTCTCTAAATTCAGCTTCACACTTCATCATTTCCCTGGGCGGTCCAATTCCTTAGCTGATGCACTTTCTTGCCTCCCCCAACACGATTCTCGAAAAGATGAGGTGATAGAGACTATGTTCACTCCTGAACAACTGGGGTGGTGGTGGTGGTGCAGACTAGAAGCCAAGCCAAAAAGGGAATGACGCCAGCAGTGTCTGAATGGATTATTAAATTTGCTCAAGAATACTCTGAGGAGGAAAACCAAGAGTTCCAGTCCCTGCCTTCCCTCGTACAGAGTCCTGAAGGCTGCTGGTTTAAAGAACAAAAAATTGGGGTTCCTTTAACGCGGCACAAAGAGGTTATGCATGCAGCACACGAGTCTAAGCTGTCAGGACATTTTGGTTATTTAAAAACTTTGAACCTCTTACAAAGACAATTTTGGTGGCTGCGTATGAGAGGAGATGTCTCTACCTATGTCTCCTCTTGCCGAACTTGCTTGATGGGAAAATCCTGGGGTGGAAAGCCCCCAGGATTATTGCAGCCGTTGGAAACGCTCAGCCGCCCATGGGAAGTTATTTCAATGGACTTTATAACTGATCTCCCTTCTAGCAAAGGGAAGACTGTAGTGCGGGTGGGGGTGGACACTTTTTCTAAACAAGCTCATTTTGTTCCTCTAAAGAAATTGCCTACTGCAAAGACTTTAGCTAAAGCTTTTGTTAACCATGTAATTAGGCTTCATAGTATACTAAAGAAGGTAATATCCGACCGCGACTCTCCGTTTGTTGCCAACTTCTGACGGGAGCTTTTGCAAGTCATGGGAGTTGAAGCAGCCTTAAGCAGCGCTTATCATCCAGAGATGGATGGCCAAACCGAAAGGGTTAATCAGATATTGGAACAGTATTTGCGGTGCTACACTAATTTTCAACAAGATGACTGGGTGGACCTGTTACCTTTTGCAGAATATAGTTATAGCAATGCTGTACATTCATCTACGGGAGTGTCTCCGTTTATGGCGGTTGGGGGCTTTGAAGGGGTTCCGTTACCCAACTTAAGCCCTGCGACTGAGGGATCTAGTGATTTTGCTACTTGGTGAAATTCACTATGTGATTCTTGGCCACTAATTGCAAAGACGTTGGAAGAAGCCAAAGCAGACTATAAGAAATATGCTGATAAGGGGAGAGCCCCAGGATGGGATTGCTCCCCTGGAGACTCTTGTCTATGTGTCAACTAAAAATATCAAAGGACTCTAACCCAGTTGAAAATTGGTTTGGAAATACGTGGGGCCTTTCCCAGAAATATGCTGATAAGGGGAGAGCCCCAGGATGGGATCGCTCCCCTGGAGACTCTTGTCTATGTGTCAACTAAGAATATCAAAGGACTCTAACCCAGTTGAAAATTGGTTTGGAAATACGTGGGGCCTTTCCCGGTAATCAGGTGCATTAACAAAGTAACGTTTAAATTTAAACTCCCCAAATCATTGACATTTGTGCATCCTGTTTTCCATTACAGCCTTCTGAAGAAAGATCCAGGGCCGAATGAATGGAGACCCTCCTCCTCCTCTCCTCCTTCTCTGATGAAGAATAATGAGCCACATTATGAAATCGACCCAATTTTGGACTCTAAAATAAAAAGGGCACGTTTGTTTTATCTTGTCAAATGGTTGCAGTTTGGTCCTGAAGAAAATGAATGGGTTGAGTCCTCTCATGTGCATGCCCCTGCTAAAATTCAAGCTTTCCATAAACTGTACCCTTTGAAACCTGGGAGGGGAGGGGATGTTTTATCGGGAGGCCAGAATGTCAGTTAGCACTGCCATAGGTTCCTGTTGACTGTTCTCATCAATAATTCAGTTGCATCAGTATCATGTATCCATGCTTAAGGTTTTTATCGCCTATCCTGATGATCTATTAACTTTGCCTTTGCTTTGAGTTCCATACCGACTCCTCTAGGTCCCGGATGGGAGATAGCACCGGGGGATTGACTCCCACCTCAGGAATGCGCGTCTTGCTCGCTCTGCACATGCTTGTTGCTCATTAGCTTTTCTTCACTCTTATTTTTCTTTCACTGTTCCCTAGCTCATGGCCTTGAGCTGAAAGCCTCCTGTTATGTGTTATATTATTCACAGGTGCTATGTGCTCCTTTGCTTGATTTTCCTTGGGAACATCCACCCCATAAATCCTAACAGTGTCTTTGCCTGGGAACCTAATTTACCACGCTTTCCTTGGGAATAGTGGGCCAGTATATTTGGGCGCCAATAATCCTCCCAATTGATTGGTGGATGTTAAGGGGGGCTTATTTCATATCAAGTATAATTGTAGTTGTATTCCTATGCTTGGGCATTACTAACAGAAGAAGTGTATTTGACCAACCAGATATTTTCTGCAAATAAAGGACTTTCTGTTTAAGGAGACATGTTGTGGACTACATCTATTGGCACAATCTCACAGCAGGGTGCTTTGTGGGCCAAGGGAGATGGGAAGCAAGACTGAGATGCAGAATGGCCTCCGGTGGTCTTTTCTGGTGCTAGCTCTCCCTTTGCTTCCACCCCTGTCCAGGCGGGAGGTATACCGGATCCTGCAGGAAGAGGGAATAGATCTGCCCCGCTATGCTGTTCTCAACCGGGACCCTGATAAGCCAGATGGTGAGTGGTGGGGCTGCTGGTCGTGGGCAGGAATAGGGTGCGGAGACCTCTGGGGCAGCAAGGATCCCCCTCTGCTCCCCAAGACAGTGCAGCCTCAGGTTGGGAGCACAGCTGCTGCTTCTAGAAGGCAAGGGCTTTGCTCTGGCGTGTGCTCTTCTTGGGGAACTGTGTATCATTGCATGGGCTGACATGGCTCTGCTGAGCATCCTTTCTGGTTTGCTGTCGTGGCTTCTGTCTCCAGCCAGAGCACGCCTGAATGATTTGCCCTGGCACTGGGGACCTAATTTGGCCACCTTGGTGAGGTTCCTTTGGAGATGCTGGGGTGTGGCTGCTGTAGGCATCTCTGGCCAGCTGCTCAGGTGGCAATGGTGGTGGGAGTGGTGGCGGCTTTTGTCTTCTGCATCCAGAGGCAGCAGGCAGCGGAGAGCAGGACCCCTGTTGGGGGCAAGTGGCTGATACCTCTTTCTCCTAACCCCCTGGAACCACTTCTGCTGCTGTGCCTTCAGATCTGGCTACACTGCTGTAGGGTGTGCTGCTTTCAACATGCCCGCTTCACAGGTCTTCCGGGGGGGGGGGGGAGGCTTCAGAGGCCAAGCAGAGAAATGGCACCAGTACTGGCAGAGGGGTAGGCAAAGCTCTTGGCTCTGTGGGGAGGGAAAAGGGTTTGAGGGTTTGCAAATGACAATGTTACCATTTGGCTGCAGAGTGCAACCTTGTGGAGGGGGAAGATCATGTGGTAGTGAACGGGGCCGTCTTCCCCAAGCCCTTTGTGGAGAAACCTGTCAGCGCTGAGGACCACAACGTCTACATTTACTATCCCACCTCAGCTGGAGGGGGCAGCCAGCGCCTGTTCCGCAAGGTAAGCAGAGTGAGGAGGAAGAAATGAGGAACAGGCCTGGCCTCTGTTTGTTTTGGTGCCTAGCTAAGCTGGCCCCAGGACAGCTGCACTGAATTCACTGTGATTTTTAGGAGCCTGAGACCTTCACAGAGGAGTGCACAGCAGGGCTGCAGCAGCTGTTTCAGTTCCTTGTTATTTTCCAGGCGTAATTCAAGGTGCTGTCTCAAATCTGTGCAGCTCTGTGGTTTGGTCTCCCATATCTTACAGGGTGTTTTGTGTGTGTGTCTCATTCCACATGTTCCACTACCAGCTCTGATCCACCTCTGGATGGTTCCTTCTCTTTGCTGACTTCTGGGAGTCCTGCAGGGTGGAGTTTTTGGCTGCTGTGCTGCTCTTTTGAACTTCCTTTCCTGCTAGTTTAGCAGAATATAAGCCGGCCGGCACAAAAGGGTTTAAGGATCTGGCTGGTTTTCAGGGATGGGATAACTCTGAATCAAGTTTTACATTAAAAAATCAGAGTTTTTTCTATTTAAAATATTCTTTTGTTCTTTTTTTGTGTGTGAGGCTCTATCTTGAATCTGGTGGGTGGGGCAGAGTGAATAAATCATGGCTTACTGACTGGCTTTTGGAGCACAGTTCGTGTGATGCTTTTGTTAGGGCCATCCCAATAGCATGCTGCGTGCAACCTTTTGAGAACTCTTCATCTGGCCAGATGTTACAGAGTAAGATTTTTCAGGTCTTCAGGCCCTCTCATGCCAGGATACGAAGGAAGTTCTGGCAGGCAAAGTAGAGTCAGGTTGCTCCAAGGCTGAGGGGTCATAAAAGCAAGAGGCAATAAAACTAATTCCATAGCAGCAGCCCCCCCTGCTCAGTGTTCCTAATCTCCCCCATAACTAGTGGGACTCGGAGCCCCTTTTTAGAACTGAGGGTAGATACCGCTTGCACATCATTGTGTTCTCAGGCGACAGACACTGGAAGATACCTAGTCCACTGGGACCAAAGCAGGTAGTCGTTACCTTGGGTTGCATTTTTATCTTCATGCCCTCTCACTAATTCATTAGCCTTCAGATTTCCTGTGCCTCTCTTGATGAGCTGAATTCAGGTAACGTACAAGTAGACAAGTTGTTCCACAGCCATGTTCATCCAGAAGTTAAATCTAAAGAACCAAGAATGCAAGCCATGTCATACCTTTTGCAAGGACCAAGGCAGTGGCAGTTCACGCAGAGCAAACTTTTGAGTTCCCGCGTGGCAGCGTCTTCTCTGTTCCTAAATAACCTGGTTGTGAAATGAGACAAAAGTTGACTTCATTTGCTCCATGCGTCCTTTGCACAGCCATCTGGCATGTTTTCTAATGCTATAGTTCCTTCATTATTTTTTCCCCTATTTGATGTGCTTCTGTCCTTTAATATTGCTATCCAGTGTTAGATCTGGGCAGGATGCTGTTCTCTAAGTGGGTCATACATCTCTTGCGTCATTGTTGTTAAAATGCCCTTATGGGCTATGCCTGTTCAGCAGGGCACTGCAGCTTGCAGCTCCCTGGCTCTGGGGTGCTAGCAGTTACCCCGGGGGTGGGAAGGGATGCCAGAGGCCCGGCCTGGACTGCACAAAGTTGGCAAAGACCAGGCTGGCTGGGTTGTGCCGGCAGTTCAACCTCTGCTTCCGCACGTCTTGTACTCCCTTGCGGAGGTCTCTCCCTTTTTCAGATTGGGAGCCGGAGCAGTGTGTACTCCCCAGAGAGCTGCGTACGGAAAACAGGATCTTATATCTATGAGGAGTTTATGCCCACGGATGGTACAGACGTCAAGGTAGGGAAAGTATGGCTGGAGGACCCAAGGACATCTATCCTGTGTTCGGGGGGGGGGGGGGGGGAGAGACGACCAGAAAAAAAGGGGCTGTTGTAATAGTCCAGTTACCTTAGTTAGGTCAAAGCTCCATGGCCAGGAGGTATACATGTCTATTTTAAACAACGTTCAAAACATGAGTTTTGAACATGGTTTGGCTTCTTGAGTTTTGTTCAATAATTACTTTGGGCTTAAACTCTTACCAGGCCAGTGCAATCCTCAGGTGGCAATTTTATTTCCATGTCTTACAATCCAAAAGACTGTTGGAGCTTTAAGGTCATGCTAGTCTTGAAGGTGGCACCAGAACGGTGATGTGAAGACCGGCTTGGAAAAAGCAGCAGCAAGGGGAAAACTGGGAAATTTGGGGGATGCTGGGGGAATTACCCCCCCACTATGAAATATTTTCTCTTGGAAGGAACAAAATGCTTTCAGAGTCATGCGTAGAATGAACATTTGTATGTTTAGGGTATTTTTATCCTGTCTCTTCCCAAAACTGGACTAAACAGAGGTTAAACTGTCTATGCTAACAGAGTATTAGGATCATAACTTTGACGCAAATGTGATGTTAAAATGCCCGCTGGAATAATGTTGCCTTGTACAACTTGTGGAATCTGAACAGCATGGGAGCTGTCTCTGGGTTGAGACTGGCCAGATTTGCTGGGCCTGGGAACGGGGGCTGGCCTCTGAACAAGATCCAACTGATCTCTGTTTTGGAGAACTGGGCTTGATTCTGCAGTCTTCCTCCACACAAAGCCGGCTGGGTGTCCTCGGGCCAGTCACAGTGTTCTCTAAACTCTCAGCCTCACCCACCTCACAAGGTGCTTGTTGTGAGGAAGGGAAGGCGATTGTAAGCCATTTGGAGACTCCTTAGGGTAGAGAAAAGTGGGGTATAAAAATCCCCTCCCCTCCCCTCCCCCTCTTGGAATCTAGCTGAATCCACCATCCTCTGAGGGCCCCGACTGTATTCTAATGGGTCCACAACCCTTGCAGCTTCCCTGTCGTTCCATAGGGCAGTCAGCCATCCAAGGCTGTTCCACTATGGGTTTGGATGCGGGCCAGATCAGGAGCACCAGCCTTCTGCCAGGCAAGGGGACTGTGGGCCCTGTGGTGGCAACGGGGGGCACTGCAGCTGCACTGTTAGCAGAAGCTATCCTGTCATCTGCAATGGCTCGCTGGGGAGAGGCAGCTGTGCAGCAACTGAAATGCGTGGGTTCAGTTGCCAGTAAGGGGAATGGGGGCCAGAAGACAAAGCTCTCCTTTGGCCAAGCGGCAGCAGCGAACCAGCGGCAGGGGCTGGTGAAGTCCCCTCAGCCCCTACAGCGAGGTGCGGTCTGCTGTCTGCTCACCCAGCTTGGGTGCCTGGGAACTAGGAACAGTCTAAGTCATTAGGTATCCCTGCTGGTGGTGCCAGCCACATAGACCAGGGCGGCGAACGAGTGCACCGGCATAGTAGACCCAAGATCCCTGGTTCAGTTCCCATATGGAGAGTGCCCCAGGGCAGTCCAAGGTTATTACTGAAAGTTTGCAGCATCAAATATAACTCCGGGCTGAGGAATTGTCCCACTTTTTATCGTTTTGGCCAGAGAGCCTGCACGCACCATTTCCTTTTTGTACTCAGGGTGCTCAGTCACTGCTAGTTCCATTCACTCCAGTGACCTTTGTGCTGCATTCATAGGGGGCCAGGTGGTGGGGACTAGGACTCCTGGCTCTCACTTTTCTGTTTGTCTTGTCTTGTCCGTGCACCCATGTCCTAAGGTGGAGTACCTCTGCCAGTTCTGAGCACAGCAGTGTTCAGCAAGTGGCTGTTTGTGCGGAGTGCCCGTTAATCCTCACTGAAAGTCAAGGCTCTAAGTGTGGTTTTAGAGTTATGGCCCCATGCCATGCTCCCTTCCATCTGAACTGTAGGTCTCCTGGCATTGGACATGGAGGGGGGGAGGATATGATTGCTTGCTGTGGAAGCATGGGTCTGGCTGCCAGAGAGGGCTGCGAATGGCTGAAGGTTTAGTTGATGTCCTAAACTGCGCTGGTGCTTGGGGTGGGGCGGGAGGAGTGAGAGGCAAAGGGCTTTGTTTTATGGGTGACATCAGGGTTTTCTACTGGTGGGGGTGTATCTGGGGCTGGAGTGGCTTAGGAAGCTGGCTAAGCACCCCTCCACACACCACCATCATATCCCAAGTGTAGGTATTATCTCAGAGGCAGAGCAGCGTAGCTCAAACCCTTTTAAGCGGGGGTGCACGATGGGACTGTCAGGCATCTATAACTTTCGAATTCCATGAACATGTCAAATAGTACAATTTTGTATGCTAAGTTATAAATTATGCATTTCATGTTGTTTAAAGCTGTCAGTAAGTTAGGCTTGTTACCAAAGTAAATATAGTATCTGTTTTCATCCCCCCCCCCCCCCCCCCCGGTGGTTTCAGCATTTCTGGGACTTTTGTGTCTTTAGAGGAACGGGTGTGTCAGTTCTTGGTTTCTGTTGCTCAGGTGTACACCGTCGGCCCTGATTATGCCCACGCAGAAGCCCGGAAATCACCTGCTCTGGATGGGAAGGTTGAGCGTGACAGTGAAGGGAAAGAGATCCGCTACCCAGTCATGCTCTCAGCCATGGAGAAGCTGGTGGCCAGGAAAGTGTGCCTGGCCTTCAAGGTTGGTGGCTGTCTAGCTCCCCAAGACCACCTGTTGGGCTGCTCTTAGGCAGATCAGAGCAGACTGCATAGCCTCCCGATAGGTTAAGAGAATCCACCTGGCATTCCAGTGCTGGGCAGCCCAGGTATCCCGCCCAGCTGTACCTGTTGCCAGGATAAACTGTAACTTTTTCTGGCCCCCACTGCCTGCTCTGAGAGCTTCTGCAACCCTTGCTCCAACAGAGGCAGTCGTAGCAAGCTTATAGAGGCGAGGTTTGAGTCCGCACTGTAGGCTTAAGGTGCTGGAGGGTTATGGGGGATACAAAGGAGCTCCAGGTCTGCTGCTGCTGGGCCAGCATTTTCTTCCCCCCGCCCCCTTTGGCACGCCTGCTTTTAATTGCTTTGTGTTCTGTTTTGTCCTTTGCAGCAGACTGTATGTGGTTTTGACCTTCTGCGAGCCAACGGCCACTCCTTTGTGTGCGATGTTAATGGCTTCAGCTTTGTGAAGAACTCCATGAAGTATTATGACGACTGCGCCAAGATCCTTGGGTATGTGTTGGTTCCATCCCTTGCACTGTGCCAGGAGAAGGTCTCCCCCAGAAAACGCTTGAAGCATCCCTCCTGGGGGTGAAAGGGCTGGGGTGAAATTGAGGGCTAGAGCAGCAGAAGGCTTTGGTCTCTGTTCCAGATGTGAGCCTTCAGGGGCAGGGGAGCTGGAGTCTGGTCGGTCACTTCCAGCAAAGAAAAGGATGCTGGACTAGCAGAGCCCTCTGTCTGCTCCAACACAGCTGCTCTTCTTACTGGCCTCAAGCAGATCTGCCTCTCCCAGGCTAATTATTTGGTGATGAGGCCGCAGTAGCCCCCATGGGGGGGGGGCTCTGGCAAGCTGCTACTTCTCCCCTTTTTCTCACAGGAACATCATCATGCGTGAACTGGCTCCCCAGTTCCAGATCCCTTGGTCCATCCCCACAGAGGCAGAGGACATCCCCATTGTGCCAACGACTTCAGGGACTATGTAAGTGTCGCTGTCACAAGAGCCTGTTAGAGCAAGTAACTTTATGAGGGGGAAAGAGGAGCCTAAATAAATCCAGTAAGGGGTCCCCAAAACATACTAAAGATCTGATTGAAATGAGTGGAGACTTGAATAAGTGGCATGCTTTGAAATAATCCTCATAACTCTACCTCGGGCTTGTACACACCATGTCTATTTTTTATTGTTCGTTAAACTTCCTGAAGTTTTGAATGCTCAAAGGCTGATCCCTGTAAACGTGCCACACCTAAAAAGCAATGAAGGGGAATGGCAGCGAGAAAGCTTGCCATAGCTTGAACCCAATATCCTGAACGTTTGAAAGCGTGAAAGATTCACCCCTATGCTAGCTAGCAGCAGCAAAGCAGAGATACAACAGCTAGACGGAACCTCTAAACAGCAGCAAAGATGCAGAGCGCGAGAGGCTCTTCTGCACTCTCAGACTTGCTGGCGGCAGCAGTTGCTACCCAGAGAGGCTTGATACCTCCTGTAAGCAAGGGAAAGTGCTGTTAATTCAGCCCCCTTAAGCGGGAGGCCTTTGTTCCAAGGCTTTTCGTCACCCCAGTGGGTGCACAACTGTTGGTAGGAGACTCCAAAGTGTTACTGATACAAATTAAATTATCTATTGGAAGGCACTCCTGCACTTTGTTGTTCAGTCGCACAGTCGAGTCTGACTCTTCACAACCCCATGGACCACATCACGTCAGGCCCTCCTGTCCTCCGCTGTCCTCTGGAGTTCACTCAACCTCATGTTTGCTGCATCAATAACTCCTGCACAATACACTACGAAATAGAATTGCAAACTGAATCAGATGCATGATAGAGTATATATAAAAAGACATGGATTAAAAGCCATCAGTAAGGTCTGTATGGCTACAACCAGTAATGTGGGATACATAAAGAGGCAGCATAGAAGCATGAACAAATAAAACATGAGTCTGCAGCATAGTTCTAAACCAGTCCTGAGTAGAGAATACACTTGGCAGTGAAGAGATGAACCGGAAACCACTAGGCATTGTAAATACACTTGGAATCAAAAGCTTGCAAACATGAGCACAAGCTTAATGTGTATTAGCCAACCTAAATCTAAATGATCAACCACTGATTGCTACCCTGCCCCTCTTCTGTCCTTTTAGTTTTAGCTCAGTTTCCTAGGAAGCCAGCTAATGCCCTTTCATGGCTCCCTGTCCCAGGATCTGGGGGAGCTGAAGAGGCAGGCAGGACTCTCTCACAGACTTGCAGGCCTCTCAGCCCCCAGGCTCCTGGGAAGAAGTCACAGGGGTGGAGGGCAAAGCACCACAGCTTGGTGGGGCCTGGAATTGCCAGGCAGGCCTGTCCAGACCACCAGCGTTTCTTGGGCCTTAGGACGGAAACCTTTTGAAAAGTATCCTCCTTCCATGCAGAAAGAACAAAAGGCTACAGAAATAAAAGACCGAAATCTACAAATTTAGGTGAAATTGCTCAAGCTAACAAAAGAGTGGGCCCCAGGGAGTCCAGATCCCAGAAATCGGCCTCTAAAGGCCTGAAGGTAGCAGGGCACTCTCCCAGTGTTGGTGGATTCTGAGATGCTAGAAACTCACTAAAGCCTTCATACCTTTCACTTAATCAGGAGGGGACTGGCCAGGATGGTTCCCTTCCCCACAGGGTGCAGGAAGAGATGCGGACATGTAATTCCCCCTCGCTTATTGTTTACTTTGGTACCTGTGGGGCCAAATGCCCCTTCCCCATCACATCTTTACTGTATCCTCAAATGATACTCCAGTCCCAGCTCTTCTTATTGGGCATGAGACTTGGGGGTCTGGTTTGTCAGAGTTCCAAGTGTGTCTCTTAAGCCTTTGAAGTGTCATGCTTGGTCAGCAATCAGCAGTGCCTTCTGGGGCTTTCAGTGTGAATTTGGCAGCTGGAGTCAAGGAAAGGTCCTGTGAAGCCTGCCTGTGTTTGGGAAATGGGTCAGGGATTCCCTTTGGACAGAAGACCGTTATGTACAGTTGGGAAACACGCAGCATCAATTCCCACATTTCAGGAGTATTTGGGGTTTCTTCCAAGGATCTGACACTCAACAATGGCCAGCAGGGAGATCTGCATGCTCCCTGAATCTGTCTGCGCCACTAACATGTAGGCTTCTGACTACTTCTATTACTGTACTGATGTCTGTCAGAGTCTCTAGTAATCAGCGTTCCTTAAGCAGGTTCAGTTTATTATTGTAGTCAGTTTACTATACAGTCTCTAAACACTATCTGTGTTAAGACTAAAGAGGGAAAAGCGGGAAAGGGATTTTATACGGGGTTTAAACTGGGGTGTCAGATGGCTACAAGCCAATGAATGCCACGTTACCCTCATGCAGAAAATAACGGCTTTTACTTCCAAGCGGGAAACTCTCAAGAGAAACCTGAGATCTTATGTAAACAGGGACAAATGCTAGAGGAGAGTCTAAACAGAGACAAATCGAAAGTAACATTCCAGTGTCAACAACCTTCCCTCCCCCCTTTCTTTATAGCAGCTACTGTCTTTACCCCCACCTTTTATTTATGACAGCCTAGCTGACAGTATCCTTAATTTGTTAGGCCTTTGGCTCTTCAGCCACTCATCCTTCTGTTTGACAAAATCATAACTTGTGGTATCAGAGAACACCCACTGAATGCCTACGAGGCTCAGGTACCATGAGTACATTTGGAAAATACACCTGGGAGCAAAGCCCTTTGTTGACCTCTTAGCAGTCACATCTGCTATCGTGCACTTGCACAGATAGTGGAGCCTAACCCATCCCTGTGGGATGACCAGCGTTGACATGAATAGTGTCATGAACCCGGGAACAGAGCCAAGCACTTGAGAAATCCATCTTGTTCAGATATGGAGGCTTTACTTATGGGATACCAGACTAAAGGGAAGGGGCATGGAATCGCTGTGTGGAGACTTGGGGGCAGCTGCAAGGTTTTTCTGATGTCCTGGGACCCGAGAGAAACAGGGGTTGCGGGTCAGTTCCCTCCCAGTCATAAACGGCAGGCTGTGCGCCTGGGTGTTGTGCTAATTCCTCCGTGCAGTGTTGGTGTTGCCAAGGCAGCTAGAGTTGTGTGCCTTTGTGGTATCATTTTGTGTAACTTTTATTTGTTGTGTGCAGAGCAACTTTGGGTCTTCCTTGTTCCTCTCTGTCGCAGTCGTAAGCTCGACCACTGGGCTGTAGCAGCTCCTTACCAGCAAAGAGGCCCTCCTTGCTGGGGAGGATCCTGGGCCTTGGCCGCTGACCATTGACACCTTGGGGGGGGGGAAATGGGCAGATTCTCCTGCCCCCCCTCAAGTGGGGGAAGGGTCTGGGCAAAACTCCCACTGTCTGCCCCACAGGATGGAGCTGCGTTGCGTGATTGCGGTTATACGGCATGGTGATCGCACGCCCAAGCAGAAAATGAAGATGGAGGTGAAACACTCCAGGTAACGAGTTCTGGTGGGGCAGGGTTAGAGCGTTCTTGGAGTGGTTTTGGATCACTGATGTGGGAAGAACTGTCTCTTGATGCGCAGTCCCTGAGGCCCCTGGAATATGTCCTGTGCCCCCCTCACCCTCCGGCTGTCTTGGCTGTAGCTCCAGGGGCATGAAAGAAGTGAGGCGTGCTCGGAAGATGAATTGATCTTGGCCAGTGTGGGAAAAGAGGTCTTGAGCCCACAACTGACCCTGCTGCTGCTACTATCCCATCAGGTTCTTTGAATTGTTTGAGAAATATGAGGGTTACAAGACGGGGAAGCTGAAGCTGAAGAAGCCAGAACAGCTGCAGGTGAGGAGGGTTGTGGCTGCGGGTTTGGAGGCCTCTGTCTCTGCCCACTGGACACATGTCTGGCTGGGCGGTGAGAGGACAAAGGAGCTCAAGGATGTTGCTAGCCTGCCTGCGTCACTTAGGTTGAAAATCACTCCAGAAGGTGACTAGCATGAGTCGTCTCTGGAGGGTGGTGCAGCCACTGGCCTGAGTGTGTTGGGCCACAGGACCCACCTGGGTGGCTTCACTGCCCAGAGGAGTGGAGGGAGCTGAGGCCTGGGGCTGGGTGTTGGTGTGGGCCAGGGCCCAGCCGTAGCCATCACTGCCTGCTGGTCTCTGTCCCCGGCAGGAGGTGCTGGACATCACTCGCCTGCTGGTCCTAGAGCAGGGAGCTCATGAGGACTCCGTGGCTGAGGAGCAGAAGTCCAAACTGGAGCAGCTCAAGACTGTTCTGGAGATGTAAGGAAGGGTGTTGGGTAGGGTGGCAGAGGGTAGGGTCCCGCAGAGAGAAGTCGTCCTCAGGTACCATCAGCTTTTCTTTCCTCACGGTAGGTATGGACACTTCTCTGGCATTAACCGCAAAGTGCAGCTGACCTACTTTCCTTACGGGCATCCCAAAGCTTCCAGTGAAGATGAAGGCAAGTGGCTGCCTGCTCCTGGGGCAGAGGGGGACCCCTGGGAACATAATTTTGGGGGGAGGGTTTCATGCTGTCTCAGAAGGGAAGAGCTACCAAAGTCAGTAGGCCACTGACCACATGGTCAGTAGGCCACTGATGGACTCATCTCTGTGAACATGAATGCTTAGGACAAAGTACTGTAAAAATGTAAAATTCCTGCTAGTCAGACATTGCATGTGGAACATAAGAACAACTCCAGGGGGTTCCTCAGCCCATTTTGTAGCCTCAAAAATGGACAGATTGTCATCTCCCTTCCTTCCCCTCCCACTTTGGTTTGCCAGTTGCACCTCACTCTGGCTTGGTGGGTAGGGAAAGATGAAGTGAATGCTACGAGTCCCTCAGCCTTTGCTGTTTAGCGGAGCTTTATTCTTCATCTTTCCCTTTAGATGCCCGTAAGGCGGCCTCTCCATCTCTGCTCCTGGTGCTGAAGTGGGGGGGTGAGCTTACCCCTGCAGGGAGAGTCCAAGCAGAAGAGCTGGGCCGGGCCTTTCGCTGCATGTACCCTGGAGGTCAAGGTGAGACCTGGGGCTGCCTCTGTGATGTTGCTGGGTGGGGCTGGGGGCCTCTGCAGTCAGATGGAAATTAATTGGTTCTGTGCAGTAGCCATCAGGTATCCTTTTTCTTCCTCGTCCTCTGATCCAGAAGGACCCCCCCCCCCCCCCCCGGCAGCTTCCACAGAATGAG
The DNA here is from genome assembly GCA_029233225.1 of Lepidodactylus listeri. Classification (NCBI taxonomy): domain Eukaryota; kingdom Metazoa; phylum Chordata; class Lepidosauria; order Squamata; family Gekkonidae; genus Lepidodactylus; species Lepidodactylus listeri. Next base: position 1,445,575 of record JARCFY010000021.1, on the reverse strand, counting down.
GAAATCCTTTGCATCCCACAGACAAAGTCACTGAATGGGAAGTTGCAGGGTAGTCACCAGCAATGTTGGTGAGGCTTTCTCTGCTAGCAGAGGCTGAAGTTGGCTGTGGCTGGGCCCTTGCTGGGCTGTCCCTTTGTAGTCATGCAGTAGGGCAGCAGGGAACTTCACAGATGCTGTATCTGTCTGGTTTCTTCAATGCTGCCCTGCACCACTATACTTTCCATCTGATGACTGGGCAGAGTGGTCCTCTGGTCCCTTGGATGTTATGATAATGTGTCTGCCAGTTGCTGCAGTGCTTTGGACGCAGAGCCTAGGCCCAGTGACTCTGGAGCCTCACTGTGCCTACCACTTGCCTGCAGAGAAGAGCTTCTGGCCCAGCCTCCTCTGTGTCACAGGCCTTCCCACCCATCTTACCCCCGCACACCCTGAGATTCCTGACCCTGGCCACACGACTGTTGCATGCTGTGAGGCAGTTGCCTCTCTCTGGTCCTCTGGATACTTGACCTGTCTTTGGGTTCTAGTATCATAGGTGGCCAAGTTCTTGCGTCTGCCTCTGATGTTAGGATCACATCCCCTGCACTCTTGGTATCAAAACAAGGGGGGTTTAGGGAGCAGAGGCAGTGCAGCAGGGTCACAAGACCCATACAGTGTCTTTGACAACTCTGCTCCATCCACCAGTCTCAAAACTGGACGCCACAAAAGGTTATATCTTACCTATGACCTATTTTATGCTTTTTCGTCTTAAGCTTGTAAAAAGCTTGGGATGTATGAAGCCTATTGCCGATTTACACCAGCATTCCATCCAGATAGGTTGGGCCAGTACGGCAGCAAACGCCCAGTCCATACTGTGAAGCTGTTGATACCCCCATCCTCTTGGTTGGAGGGTCAGAGCTCACAGAGGTTTAGATCCAGCAGGCTGAGCAGCTGGCACTTTCTCAGTTCCCTTCAGGTTGCCCGAAAACCAGGAAGATCTTCTTGGAGGCATCAGCCAGCACCCGGTGATGTCATGGGTGTGCTCCAGCTGCTGGGTTTTTTTTTAGGGAGGGGGGGGCTTATTTCCAAAGATGCTGCTCCAGGCCTGGGTCTGAAGGCACCTGCTGTGGGACAGATCTGGGGCTGATCAAGGTGGCTTGGTGGCTGGGAGAGCGTGGCTAGGTCCTGGGCTCAGACTGTGGCCCCTCCAGCTCAAAGGTCTCTGCTCTCTGGAGAGCTGCTGCCAGTCAGGGTGGGCCCAGATGCTGCCCTTGGCAGACCCGTGACCAGGCCTGGTATGTAAGGCAGCTTCTTCTGGTCGTGCCACATAAATACGTGCTGCCTTGAGACCAGAGGGAGGCAGGCAGGTGGGCGGGCGGGTGGGCTGCACTCGAGAAGGAGATTTCTCATCCCCCAAGTCCCACCTGAAGTGCGCTTCTCGATCTTCAGCGGGAGGGAGTGGGGCACAGTGAGACCAGACAGTGCTGAGAGTTGTGTTCTCCGCCTGAGCTTCATGTCTGAAGGGACCAGGACCCTGTCCTCCATTCTGTGGGACAGAGGGGTGATCATTTGGCGTACAGGGGGGGGGGTGTATCCTTTTTAGGTGTCGTGTTGCACTTTTGCAGGAGTGCACCTTGGGGAAGCATCTCTCTTCTAAACTCCATTTCCTGTGACTGCCCTGCTCCGCTCCCCTCCCTGGCACTGTCTCATTGCAATGGATTTTGATGTGCTGACATGAATTCACTCTGCTCTCATTATCTGTGGGCTCTGCTGGTGCAGGGGAATGTAGGAGTGACCCCATTTCTCCCCTGCAGGTTTAAGTGGGGAATGGAATTGCTCTGTTGTGACTGAGCATGGTGACTGGGAGAACAGGTAGAACAGTTGGGCAATGCCACTGGTTATTAGGTGGTACAGTGAAACAAAAGCTTGGAGGTGTGCTGGACCTGGGCTCCATGGTGCCTCTTCCTGCCTCTTCCTGCCTCTTCCATCCTCCATCCTCCCTGGTGCTGATCTGTCTTGGTGGAAGTGGGGAGGGAGGTTCCCCTCCCCTTCCCCCCTGGATCCCGGGCAGCAGCTGGCTGGACTAGAGCTCTCCTTCTCCCCTACCCAGGGGACTATGCTGGCTTTCCCGGGTGTGGCCTGCTTCGGCTGCACAGCACCTACCGCCATGACCTCAAGATCTATGCCTCCGACGAAGGCAGAGTCCAGATGACAGCAGCAGCATTTGCCAAGGTGCTGAGGCCCCCTTCTTTCCAGGGGTGTTGGGGCGGCTGGTGGCTGTGGAACCATGGAGCATGCTGAGTTGGTGGAGGGAGGGTTGCCTGTGTGCTCTCCCACCTTCATATGGGAAGAGCTCTGTCCTATTCCGTCCCATCAGAATGCTGCTGTCTAGAGATGCTGGCCCAAAACCGATGTTGCTGATGGTCATGTGCCTTTCCTCCTCCTGGTGTTGTGCTCTGCAGGGCCTGCTCGCTCTGGAGGGGGAGCTGACACCCATTCTGGTGCAAATGGTGAAGAGTGCCAACATGAATGGTCTCCTTGACAGTGACAGTGACTCTCTCAGCAGCTGCCAGCACAGGGTGAAGGCCTGTCTTCGAGAGATCATGCAGAAGGACACAAAGTTTAGTGAGGAGGACTATGAGAAGGTAACGGGCACTCAGGAGAGGGCCACCCTGTTGCTTGGTCTTGTTCCAGCGCTGCTCGTGGTCATTTGCTTTTCCAGGTGGTTGGGGGAGGCAAAATATTACTATTCCTCTGGAGCACAGTGTGTCATGCTGCAAAAGATAGGAAGGGGGTGCTTGTACTTTCTCCTGCTTTATACCAGTACTAGGAGTAAGGCCAGTTGTGGGAAGAAATACAACAGGCTCTAGAAGGAAGCTCCAGGTGAGTGTCCCAGCTGTGGCTGGTGGGGCAGCAGAGAGAAGGGGAAAATAGAGGGAAGAAGAAAAAGAGAGAAGAGAAGAGATTGGATTTATACCCCACCCTTCACTCACTTGGAGTCTCAGAGCGGCTTACAAACTCCTTTCCCTTCCCCTCCCTACAACAGGCACCCTGTGAGGTGGGTGGGGCTGAGAGAGCTCTGAGACATCAGTCCTTGAGAGACCAGCTGGTACAGAGCTATGGCTTGTCCAAGGTCATCCAGCCAGGTGCAAGTGGAGGAGTGGGGAATCAAACCCAGTTCTCCCAGATTAGAGTCCGTGCACTTAACCACTACACCAAACTGGCTCTGGGAGACAAGCCATGTTTATTTCCTTCTTCTTCGCTATAAGGCAGGGCTGTCTCAAGTCATTTTGCTGCCACAAGTGGGTAGTGTAGGAGGACAGCCTTGTGGTAAAAGGTATGGTTGCCTCCACCCCTGACTTACGTTGAATTGGGGTTATGCAATGGCAGGTAAGGTAGAAAAGCACCTCCTCCTATGCCATGTCTTCTGGGTTCCAAGTGGCTGGAAAGTGGTTCCATAGCCAGTTACAGGGTTACAAACTCTGGGCTGGGAAATACCTGTAGATATGAGGGGTAGAGCCTGGGGAGGGGCAGGTTTGGGGTGTGGAGGGACTTCAGCAGGGTATAATGCCAGAGTCCACTACCCAAAGCAGCCATTGTCTCCAGGTGAACTGATCTCGGTCATCTGGTGATCAGTTATAATAGCTGGGAAACGTTTTGTAGAGTAGATGATGTGCTGTGACTGGGGAACATGGTGATTTCCGGGAGATCTCCAGACCCCACAGGGAGATTGGCAACTCCAGTGACCGTTTAAGGGAAGGTTGGGGTATGTATTTTACCTCAGGACACATTCAATGACTCCCGACAGCAACAGCAAACTGTTTAGAATGTTAGAAGCAAAGGCCAATCAGGCTGCATATGCGATCAACCTCTGTGTTCTGACTGGCTATGGGGGGGAGAGGAACAGCAAATTGTTTAGAATGTTGGAGGTGAGACTCAGGCAACGCAGCCAGTGGATAGAGATAGCTTCTGAGTGACACATCATGGAGCAAACTGATTTAGAGGTGTGTGGAATGTTCAGAAAGTGCCACCCCACTACTCAGTGATATATAAGAAGAGACAAATCACTGTGGTCTGTTGGACTAACATTTTCTTCTCCGGTTGCTTTGGACAGGCTGGGCAGGGGTTGATAGCATCCCCGCATCACTGCTTAACAGGCTCTCTACCTGAGGCATTAGTAGAGGCCTTGGACTTGGTGTTGAGGTCCTTGTGGTTTGTGTTCCTCATGGCCCTTTGTGGTGATGTAGCTCAGGAATTCATGGGCCTCGTGACAACTCCAGGGCTTTCCCCAGACAGTCCCTGTGCGTAATGGAGGTCATACACTCAGTTTGGTTTTGTGAACTGGGCAAGTCCAAACTGTGCACTGGTCCCTTTGCCATCGTCTGTTACCTGGGCTGCATCCACACCTTGCTTGATATGGCCCTCTTGTTGTGCAACAGCAGTTGTTTGCAGCTGGCTTTATCCTTTATCCATTGGTGAGGAGTGTGGAGACCTTGGTGGGAATGAGGGGTTGTTCTGCCCCAAGAGGCGGATGGATTCCTGATGGCCGTTGGCCAACTTCTTCTGGTCCGTTTGGCCTTCTTGTCAGTGGCACAGTCCATCCCTGGAATGTGGGGAGGATCCAGGCAGTGAGTTGCTTTGGGGCATCTTCTGCCCTGCCATCGAGCTGTGCTGCTGCTTGGTTTACTGAGGCGCAGGTGGGAGGGAAGTGGGCAGTCAGCAGTAGTGTGGATGAAGGAAGACCCACGGCAGCAAATCCTGCTGGGCACGGTCAGTGCCACTGCTGTGACTCTGTTGTGGGGGAGAAGGTGAAGTGAACGTAGTTGTGCCGGCGCTCAACTGCCAGCGGTGCAGTTCCTTGCTGGGAAGGTGTTTGGTCCCTGATGATTGTGCAGCAGCCTGCTGTTGTGATACTTTGTAAGCACTGCACAGGTCAAACCACTTGTATCCAATGCCTGGGCTCTGTTATTTCTGCAGAGCAGCCCTGGGGTGGCCTGGAAAGTAGCAGTTGTTAGAAACATCTGGGCACCCCAAGATTGAAAAAATATTGTTCTAGAAATGGCTTTCTTTGGGCATGTGTCGCGAAATTCAGCTTTACAAAAAAAGCCAGAATATCAATTATAATATGCTGCTACATTTAGACTTCTGCACTTACATATAAAAGTGAGTCTGATACCTAGAGTAAAGTGTTGCTGAAACATTTAATATTATGAAAATGCAAACTAGAAAGGTTTTCATTCTCAGGTGGCATGATAGCTGCAGTCTTGATACTGAAAACAAGACTCTGATTTCTAGAAGGAAAATTTTTCTTAACAGCATAACTGTACCAATATGGGGTTTTTTTTTGCTAGTGCAAAGTAATCCAGTGCTAGATTTAGTATGGGAAACCTGGATTTTAATTAACTTTCCTGTAATGGAGTCCTATCTATGACTCCAGTGGCTACACCACCACCTTCATTTTCATGCTGTTTCTGCTGCTACCGTCTTTGTTGGTACTAGTTGCCGCTACACTGTCCTGACTGAAGAGACTGATGAGCAGTTGCTGTGTCATCTGACTACAGTGCCTAGGTCCTGCTATAAGAGATGTACCAGGGCACAGTAGAGGTGGTATTGATGCTGTGGAAGAGTGGTAGGTTGCTGGTGGCATCCCCAGTCCTGGAGGGGAGGCTTTGTGAGAGGGGAGTAACAGATTAGGGTTGTATATAGGCTGTGGTAGGAGCCTGGGGTATATAGCCTGGGGTAGGAGGATGAATAGCAGGTGCTGAGGTGTGTGTGCTGTATGTAATGGAGGCAGAACGGCAGAGGAGGATTGAGATCACATACACAAGGATGGTGCAAGTCACCTCTGCTCCAAATGGCAGGTAAGCCCTACATCCATGTAAGCTGGAGAGATACACCTTGCTGTGCCAGTATGACTTCTGCATCGGCATAGAACTGAATGGCTTCAGGGGTATGTTGTGGTTTGAGTGGGGCAATAATCAGCTGCTGCATTTGGAACCAGCTGCAGTTTCTGGGTGGTCTTCCAGGTCAATCCCATGGAGAGTGTGTTACAGTAGTCCAGCTGTGAGGCTATAGTGTTAGTCCACAGACACTGCTTTATGTTTAAAAAAAAGAAAAAAGATGCTTTATTAAAGGAAATCTACATGCAGTTTTTAAAAGAGAGAGAGAGCAGAAAACTTATACAAATGTATAAGGGTAGCCAAAGTGAAAACGGTTTACAGCACTTGTTGGGTGACTGGTGCCAAGATTCCCAGCCTGTTGACAGAAAGAGCCCCTTATTCTTAGATCATTTTCTTTCTTTTTTTTTTAAACAAATTTTTATTATTTTTTCCAGTTACAAAACTTTACATAGTTACTTTTGAAATATTATCATCACTATCCGTTTTTCTATATAGCTATGTATTACGATTACAATTCAGAAACTTTGGGGCTTCCCGCCTCACCTATACCATTATATATATAATAGCAATTATAAAGATTTAAAATTATTAGCTTTTACAGGTAACAAATTTGGTTACAACAATATAAAAAGAAAGGTAATTTTTAAACATTTAAAAGTAATATCTAGATATCTGTAATATGTACTCTTAGTTTCTATTCTTGTCATTTCAATCGTTCAGTATATTTCTCTTAAAAATAATTGTTTCTTCTTTTAAACATCAAAAATCAGTAATTAGTCAATGTAAAAATATTATTTTTCATATCCCAATGTTGTTCTAGGTATTCTTTCAGGTCTTTCCATTCTTCTAGAAATCTCTCTGAGCCTTGATTAATCAGTTTTCTTGTCCATTTGTCCATTTCTGCCATAAATAGCAATTTTCTCAGCCATTCCCATATGTCTGGTTTTTTTTCACATTTCCAGTTCTGAGCATAGACCATTCTCGCTGTAGTCACCATATACCATATTAATGTCCTTTTAGTTACATTAACTTCCTCTAGCTTAAGACCAAGCAATAACATTTCAGGCAGCTTTTTAAAAGTACATTTCAAAAATTTTTCCATTTCAGCATGAATCATACACCAAAAGACTTTAGCTTTATCACAAGTCCACCACATATGGTAGAAAGAACCTTCTTTTTGTTTACATTTCCAACACTTATTAGACAGTCGTTGATCAATTCTTAGATCATTTTCCATGTAGCCTCAGCTGTGTGGCTTCTGCAAGAAGCAGAAAGTGCGATCCTGTTGGCTGACTGGTGGCAAGTCAAGCAAATTGAGAGAAACAGTAAGCCAAGTAAGTGGAGTGAAGCCCAGCAAGGTAGCTATGTGTATCTACATACACGCCAAGCCCCAAGAGCTGTGTTGCCCCTCTGACATGGGGAAGGCTGTTTCCAGAAGCTATTCTCCTGTGCCAGTGTACCTAGAACACCCTTCATTGCTCCTCTTGATATAGTAGCATCTTGGTCAGAGGTATCAGCTAAAGAGGTCATTTGCCTCATCAAAGGATTAAAACTAGGAAAAGCCCCAGGCTCTGGTCTAATCCCTAATGAGCTATTTAAGGCTGATCCACAACGATGGACCACACTTCTGGCCCCAGTTTTCACTCAAATTAACATCAGTGGACAAATACCCGATTTAAGGAAGCTATTATTGTCCCAGTATTTAAAAAGGGGTACAGAAGTGATCCATCCTTTTTTCGACCAATCAGCCTCCTTTCGTCTTTAGGAAAGCTATACCCTGCTTATCTACTAAAGAAGCTCCTGGATCGTATGGAATCGGAAACCTTGTTGGGATATGAACAGATAGGATTTAGGTGGGGTTCTTCAACATACAACCACTGCCTAGTTCTTTATCACCTGGCTGAGAAATACTCATCCTTTAAGGAAGGGGGGACATCTATATGTGGCTTTTATTGACCTCAAGGGGGCCTTCGATTCTGTAAATTGCCTCAAATAGTGGAACAAACTTAATAAAACTACTATGGACAAAAGACTCCTGGGACTTATTCAGCAATTATATTGGAGTTCAACTGCCCAAATACAATGTGGGTGTGATGGGAATGAAACAAATCCATTTAATTTGGAAAAGGGAGTATGACAGGGATGCTTGTTGGTGCCTTTTATGTTTAATTTATATTTAAATAACATAGCAACAATCTTTAATGACTGCTTCCACCCACCAAAATTAGCTGAGATTGGCATGCCTATTTTACTTTACACGGATGATGCCGTGATCTTGTCCCAAACTAGGGTCAGGCTGCAAAGGGCCTTGCAGTCTTTTTCTAATTATTGCTCTCAAAAAAGTCTAGTGAAATCTCAGATCCTAGTTTTCACCAAGACCAGAAAATGGAACCCCATCTCAATGGTCCATCAGTGGGTCTAATATTGAGCAAGTAAAGGCCTTCTCCTGTTTGGGGATCTTATTTTTGGCAGATGTACCTCAGACTCTCCAACTTAGAACAGTGCTTAGTAAAGCTAAACCATGTGCAAGTGTCATAAATAGGTTCTTCCATAATAAGAGGGGGAAGTGTATTCCTGGAGTGGTGCAAGCTTTTAATTTGGAGGTGCTTCTCGTCATCCTTTATGGCTCAGCTATTTGGATTAAAGCTATCTCTGATAACCTTGATCAACCCTTAGCCCAATTTTTAAGGAAAATACTGAATATTCCCTGCTGTGTGTCAAACGTTGTGTTGTAAGCAGAATTTGGACAGACTGGAAGCCAGAGCGTGGTTTTATGCCTTTTAACTGAGATTAAAACAACTCTGTGCTGAAGATGGTTTGTTAGCTGCTCTAAATTGAGATGCCCACAAACTGACGTGGGTGAAAGCCCTGGATAAGAAATTGACAGTAGTTGGAATGTCAACTAATGATATTTTTGAGATGGGCAAATCGAAAGCATTTTCTCTGATCAAAAAGTATGTCCTAGAAATCAATTATAGTAGACTGATGCTGAGAGCCCGCAGAGTTTGCTCAGCCCTGCCTTTTGGTCTTTCTTTCCCAAAATCTTTACTCCCCTATACTGTAGAGCTTTTTTGTTTGCAAGATTGAATATTATACCTACAACAAGAAGCAGAAACCCGTGATACTCGCATGGGGGAGTATTCCCTGCGGCTCTCCCGCTGAAGCAGCAGGAGCTCCACATGAAGGAGGAGGAAACTGCCGCAGGTGAGCCCAGCTGGTGGGCCCATCTGGCCCGCCAAGACTTCCCCCCCCCCTCGATACTGGCAGTGGCGGTGAGGCCTGCACTTCTCCCAGCTGCCAGAGCTGCCAAGGCTTCTCCCCTGCCCCCCCCCCCCCCAGCGATGGCAATGGTGGCGAGGCCTGCATGGCTCCTAGCTGCCAGGCCTGCCAAGGCTTCTCCGCCCCCCCGGCAAAGGTGGCGAGGCCTGTGTGGCTCCTAGCCACTGGGCCTGCCAAGGCTTCTCCCCCTTGGCAATGACAGTGAGTTCTGTGTGGTTCCCAGCCGCTGGCCCACCGAGGCTTCCCCCAACAGCTGCAGTGAGCCCTGTGTGGCTCCCAGCCTTCAACCTCCCTCGCAGCTGTCATTTTCTGCCTCTGCCGCAGTTCCCAGTGCGTTCTCTGCACATACGCAGGGAGCACTCTTTTACTTTTGGGGGGATTTAAGTATTTCCCGTATAGTTTTTTCAGCATTTCAGATTTTTCTGCACACCTGGGAAGTGCCCCAAGTGTGCAGGAAAATCTGTTTACCTTCCATGTGCTCCTGATGTGCTGATTTAAATATCTGCACGCTGTCAAACTTGCTGTGCATTTTATGGCTTGGTTTGCCATGATAACCGAGGGAAGGGAGTAGGAGAGTGTGAACAGAAGGTGCTTTCACTTTGCTAGGTTGCTTTGAAGCAGCTTGCATACTTATCACCTCTGGGAAACCAGACATGGGATGGCATAGTGAGGGGTTGCCAGCTATTGCTTTTGGTGGTGGTGGGGAGAACACTCAGGTGAGATTGGTCCTGGGCCTTTAGGGCCCCTGCTCAAACCTTGTCTATCTGTTGCATTCATGCTTTAACCTCAGTTCTAACACTGTCCTGTCCTGGGCCGTCCCTGTTCAAGCGCCCGCAGCCGCCCTGCGGCGCGGCGACGCCCCGCAGCCCTGGCACCCCACTTCCAAACTGGAACGGGCCGCGGCGACGGCCCCACGCCGAGGGGGCAGCTCACCCACCTCTTCCTCCAGGAGCCGACACAGCAGCAGACGTGGCAGGACCCTCCTAGGCAGAACGTCCCGACGGCGTGGAGGACATCGCGGCCTTGAGCGACCGGCAGCCGACAGAGCCAGGGGGGAGGGGCCCAGCTGCGCGTTCAGGCCTTTGAAGGGGGGCGGGGCTTGGAGAATGGGAGGTGCCGCACGTGGGAGAGGGAATAAAAAAGGGAAATGCCAGACGGACTGGGGAGGAGGAAGCCAGGAGTCAACCAGTGGGAGGAATAGAGAGAGCGAGCGTGAAAGCAGCGGAACAGAGAGAAAGAGAGAGAGACGGGCGAGGCCCACGGGGCACTTTGACTCCTGGTGGCGAGAGGGTGAGCTCAGGTGCTGTTAACCTGCACCCCCGCCGTTCTGAGGTCCACAAAGGCACCGCAATTTCCCCGGCCCCGCACGGCAGCGCCTCCTGTTCAACGTCAGGACCCCGGCGACGGGCCACGACCCCGGGGGGGGGGCAGCAAAGGGCGTGACAGAGTGGTGGAGAATGTGGGCAGTGGCCTCCGCCTAGGGGCCCCGCTGCCCTGCTTACCGACTTCCCAGGGCTGGACCGCGCCCCGCCAGTGGCTGAGACCCTCGTAGCTCCGTCCCGTTGGGCCAGACAAAGTCCCTACTACAGAGCCCATCCTGCCTGAGGAGGAATCACCCTCTGCCGCCATGGACATAGCACAATTTGGCCAGTGGATGGCCGAGCACCAGGCTCAGCTGCTGTGGGAGCTGACGCAGCAGCAGCAAGTCGTGCAGGCAGCTCTGGTGCGGGACTTGAGGCAAGTCTTGGTCGGGCAGCCCGCCCAGGGCGGCGCACCCCCTCAGCCGCCAAGGACCCCCTGGCCTGCCTTAGCCAAGATGGGCCTGGACCAGGAGGATGCTGAAGCCTTCCTAGAGGCCTTTGAGAGGGCAGTGGAGGCGGCCCAATGGCCCCGGGCACAATGGGCTCATATCATAGGCCCCTACTTGGCTGGGGAAGCGCAGGCGGCTCTGAAAGCCCTCGAGCGGGCGGAGGTCGGAGACTATGATAAACTCAAGGCCGCCGTCCTGGACCGCCTGGGCGTCACCCCGGAGGCAGTTTAGGAACATCCAAGTGCAGCCGGACTCATGCCCCCGAGCCATCATAGCCACCCTACGCGATGCTGCCACGCGGTGGCTGACGCTGGCCACGGACGAGGCCAAAAGGGTGGTAGAATTGGTTGTCGTAGAGCAGCTCCTACAGATACTCCCCCCGCGGGTCAGACACTGGGTGGCGTGTTGGAAGCCCACAAGGCTCAGCGAGGCCCAGGAGCTGTGGGAGAATTATCTGGCAGCCGAGGGGAAGGACGCCCCCGGCCGGGCCGAAGGGAGTCGCACCAGCCGCCCGTCAAACACCAACACAAGAGGCTCGCTGGGCCCCGTTTCTTTGTTGGGCCGCACCGATACCGGGCGCACAGGGCGCGCCCGGCTTACCCCTGGGCGGGGCCTTGGCATCGGGGTCGGAGCCCCAACCCGGTTTTCACCGGGGCTGCTGGGACGCCGCAGTGACCCCCGCCCGGAGGGCAACCCTGGGAGCGGCGGAGCCCCGCCAGCCAACCCCAGTTCCCCGGGCTCGCAAGGTATTGGCCCGTGTTACACCTGTGGCCAGTGGGGACACCTCCGCCGGGACTGCCCTACCATGGAGTGCGACCTGGGGTGGGATGATACACTGCAAACGGCAGCCGTGGGACAGCGACCCCCTGCTTGGTTGCTCCCAGTCATGTTGGGGGGTTGCCCGGTGGAGGCCCTGTTGGACAGCGGGAGCTCCCTGTCGATGGTTAGAACCCAGTTGCTCCCTCAGGCGCTCCTGGTCCTGCGCATGGCCACGGTGGTATGTTTTCATGGGCACGAGGAACGTTACCCCATAGTGGCCGTGCTTATCACCTTCCTCGGGCGCAGGTGGGATGTGCCGGTCGCCCGGGTGCCCAGGCTCCCTTTCCCAGTCCTCCTCGGTCAGGACGCCCCCAGCTTTACCGACGCCCCCAGCTTTACCGACGCCCTGCAGGCGGCCGACCCCGGCCCACTCCGACCGACGCCAGGCGAAGCCGACCAGCTCGATCCCTCAGCTCTCGCGGATGAGGCCACCGGAGAGAATACCGTTACTGAGCCATTGGCCCGCCCCGGACCCTCCGCGCCGCCAGACCCCACCTGGGACCAAGACCCGCAATTCCAGAACGCCCAGGACCAGGACGAAGCCCTGGCAAAGCTGCGAGACCAGATAGCGGCAAGAGACGGGGTTGTCACGGACCCCCGACGTAGCCAGCGACTCCCTCGGGTGGTGAAGGAGGGAGGGACATGGTTCAGGGAGGTCCGCGGGAGGATGGGGCCCTACCGTCAGCTCCTGGTACCCCACCAATACATCCCAGAGATTTTACGGGATGCGCACGACCATCCCTGTGCCGGCCACCAGGGGGTCAAAAATACCCTCACTCAAGTTTTGGCTTGCTTCTTCTGGCCCTTGGTGGCCAAGGATGTCCAGGCCTACTGCCGTTCTTGTGACTTGTGTCAGAGACTCAACGTGCGGGCCGAGCCTCGAGCCCCGCTGGCTCCACTCCCAATTCCGGGACAGCTGCTCGAGCGCATTGCAATGGACTTCGTCGGCCCCTTGCCGAGGACCGCCCGTGGGGCTCGTTACCTGTTAGTCATCATGGACTACGCTACCCGCTTCCCGGAGGCCATCCCCCTCCCTAGCCTAAAGAGCGCAGGGGTCGCTCGAGCGCTCATGCGCTATTTCGCCATGGTGGGCCTGCCCCAGGAAATCCTGACCGACTGGGGCTCGCCCTTCACCGTGCGGCTGATGAAACAAGTCTGCCACGCTCTCCGCATTCGACAACTCTTCACCTCTGTTCACCACCCCCAAACGGATGGGCTTGTGGAGCGCCTGAATCAAACGCTGAAGGGCATGTTACGGAAGTTGGCTTACGATCGCCCCCAGGCATGAGATCTGTATGTAGACCCCATACTGTTAGCCGCGCGAGAGACGCCCCAGGCCTTGACGGGCTTCTCGGCCTTTGAACTCTATGGCTGCCAGCCCCGGGGAATACTGGGGCTGGTGGACGGGCAGGACCCACCCCCTAGGGGGGAGGGGGACGAATCCCCCTGTGACTTTGTTCGCAAGTTACAAGAGCGCCTTGAGATGGTCCGACGCTTGGCCCGTGACAATTTGGCGAGGGCACAGGAAGTGCAGAAGGGACGCTACGACAAGGGCACTAAACCGAGGGCCTTCCAAGTGGGCGAGAAGGTCCTCGTCTCCCGGGCCGTTATGGCCACCCCCTCCAAGGATCCGTGGCAGGGGCCCTTTCCAATCACCCGAGTCCTTGGCCCCTTGTCTTACGAGGTGCAACATGGACCCCGAGCACACCAGCGGAAGCATGTTCATGTGAACGACATAAAGCGCTGGCATGTCCGTTCTCCAGGGCCTCAGCAGGGGTTGTTGGCGTCCGACCCGGGCGAGCTTCCCGAGGGGGCCCTGCCGTGGACCGCGGCCGTCAAGGGCCCAGTTGAGCCGATACTGGACGAGGCCCTTTCTGGCAGACAGCGCTCCGAGTTACGGGCCCTCCTCAACCAGTGCCCAGACCTGTTTTCCACTACGCCCGCGTGCACGTCCCTGACCACCCATAGAATTCCTACACTCCCAGGGCAAGTGGCCCGGACCCCATGGAGACCGGTACCCCCGAAACTACGCGACGCCATCGCCCAGGAGGTCGAGGAGATGCTGAGACTCGGGGTGATAGAACCGTCGCAAAGCGCTTGGCATAGCCCGATAGTCCTGGTCCCAAAGCCTGACAAGTCCATCCGGTTCTGCGTGGATTATCGGGAAGTGAATAAAATAGCACAGTTTGACGCTTACCCTATGCCCAGAGTGGACCTGCTTATCGACCAGTAGGGCGAGGTGCGTTTCCTTTCGGCCCTCAATTTGACAAAAGGCTACTGGCAGGTGCCGGTACACCCACCAGACTGACCAAAGACGGCTTTTGCCACCCCACAGGGACTTTTTCAGTTCCGCCGTATGCCGTTTGGATTTCACGGCGCGGCTGCAACCTTCCAGCGCCTGGTCAACCACGCCTTAGCCAATTGCGGGGCATTTGCATGAGCCTACCTCGACGATATAATTATCTGCAGCCCTGATTGGATGACACATCTAACACATCTGCGACAAGTGCTGCAGGCCCTAGACCGGGCGGGATTAAAAATCAACCCCACAAAGAGCCGCTTGGGCTTCCAAGAACTAAAATACCTGGGTTACCTGGTCAGACACGGCCGACTGCGCCCTCTCCCCGAGAAGGTCGGAGCTTTGGAACAACGTCCGCGGCCGAAGAGGAAGAAACAGCTCCGGGCCTTCCTGGGTTTCGTAGGCTACTACAGCCGCTTCATCCCCAACTTCGCCACAGTGGCCAGTCCCCTCACCGATCTTCTTCGAAAGAATAGCCCTAACCAAATCCTGTGGGCAGCGCGGGAGGCGGAAGCCTTTTGGCAGTTACAGCGTAGCCTCTCGGGAGATCCCGTGCTGCACAACCCAAATTTCGATTGGCCCTTTGTCCTTCACACTGACACCTCCAGAACGGGGCTAGGGGCCATGCTGGGCCAGGAACATAAAGGGGAAGTCCGGCCCGTGCTGTTCATCAGCAGGAAACTACAACCCACAGAACGGGCCTACACCACCGTGGAGAAAGAAGCCCTGGCCGTCAAGTGGGCGGTCGGTGCCCTCCAGTACTACCTGACACACAACCCCTTCGTCCTGGTGGTAGATCACGCTCCCCTCTTGTGGCTGGCCCGCATGAAAGACTCCAACCCCCGAATCCTCCGTTGGTACCTGTCTTTACTGCCTTTTTCTTTTACAGTTCAGCATCAGCCGGGATCCGAACACCGAGTGGCCGACTATCTTTCCCGCCTCTTTGAGGATGAAGCCCTGGTGTCCCCCACAGGGGAGGGGTGTGTCCCGTCCCGGGCCGCCCCTGTTCAAGAGCCCGCAGCCGCCCCGCAACGCGGCGACGCCCCGCAGCCCCGGCACCCTACTTCCAAGCTGGAACGGGCCGCGCCCGACCCCGGGCTCAACGGCCCCGCACCGAGGGGGCAGCTTACCCACCTCTTCCTCCAGGAGCCGACACAGCAGCAGACGTGGCAGGACCCTCCGAGGCAGAACAGCCCGACGGCGCAGAGGAGGGGCCAGAGGGCGCGGAGGACATCGCGGCCCTGAGCGACCAGCAGCCGACAGAGCCAGGGGGGAGGGGCCCAGCTGCGTGTTCAGGCCTTTGAAGGGGGGCGGGGCTTGGAGAACGGGAGGTGCCACACGTGGGAGAGGGAATAAAAAAGGGAAATGCCAGACAGACCGGGGAGGAGGAAGCCAGGAGTCAATCAGTGGGAGGAATAGAGAGAGCGAGCATGGAAGCAGTGGAACACAGAGAGAGAGAGACGGGCGAGGCCCACGGGGCACTTTGACTCCTGGTGGCGAGAGGGTGAGCTCAGGTGCTGTTAACCTGCACCCCCGCCGTTCTGAGGTCCACAAAGGCACCGCAATTTCCCCGGCCCCGCACGGCAGCACCTCCCGTTCAACGTCAGGACCACGGTGACGGGCCACGACCCCGGGGGGGGGGCAGCAAAGGGCGTGACAAACACAACAGGTGTCCAGTCTGGATCCTATCAATGTCTCAATAAACCTATCATTCTCCAGAGTGGATGTTGTTGGGAACTGATTTATCCAGGAGTCTGACACACGCAGAAGGACCCTTGGCTATCTTTCCTATTATATAAAGCCGTTTCAAGATTCCAAGGGGCAAGATTTCATGGGGCGCCAAAATCAGTAGGCTGGACGGACTGTCACTCAAAAGGGGGACCCTGACCATTGGCTGCATTCTCTCCCTGCTTTGCCTCAGTCCCGTCCACAGAGCCACCGGCCAGCGTCCCGGCCTCAGTCTGGAGGGAGCCAGCGAAGGGGAAGGACCGACTGGGTGCTGGGTCCACTCTTCTCCTCCGCTCACTGCCAGGTGGGTCTAACTGTCCCCTCAGTGGCCTGCTTCTGTCAGTGAAAAGACAATGGACTATCAGCATAACCCCCTCACCCCCACCCACTGACTTTCTGTCAGAATAAACTGTCAGAAAACGGCTCTCTCTCCTTCTAAGCTCCACCATGGCTGGCTGGCTGGCTAATGAGGTGGGCCAGCAACCATCAAACCCTTCCCTTCAACCCCCTGCTGTGCGGCTGACTTTCCCCCTAGGATTGCCAAACTCCAGGTGGTAGGTGTACAGAAATGGCAGTTACCTGTGTTTATAAGATGGCTGCTGTCTGTGGTTTGTTTAAAATCTTCCCCCATAAGGTTCAAATGAGCTGTAGTTTCAGAGAGGGGCCTGCAGGGGTATCACTAACTGGGTTGAATGGGGCTTCCTCATCTGTTGGACTACAGTTCCCAGTGGCCCCAAGGCCAAAAAGTGCGGGAAAAGAGGGACTGTCCCAAGGGGTGGGGCACCATCAATATAGACTCCAGCCCATCCAGGGAGGATTGTGTTAACCCCTATTGATTTATGCCCTGTTGGTTCATAGTATGTGCTTACTCCTACAGTTGTGCCTTATTCATTTAGTCTGTGTGTGTGTATGCGCTCCATAATTGTGTAAATAGTAAAATAAATTCTTCTATATGGGCTAATAATCTGTATTGTGCATCATCTTCCCTGCTCTGCACAATACCAAAGGGAGGGAGTAGCCCAGGGAAGCAAAGGAAAGGCCAGACCCTTCGGTTGCCAACTTTCCAGGGATCCCCCAAAGATTGAGGATTCCATCTCCAAATAGGGAGATTTGGCCACAGGGGCCCTCTAAAAAGGCAGTGACAGTTCAGTGACTGATGGCAGGGAACTTAAGGAGTGAGATAGGCCCACAGGATGAGGGAGAGAGGTGAACAGCTGAGTTGCAAACTGGAATCCGTTTTGCAACAGTAGGCAAACAAGCTTGGTTCAGACAAAGGAAGGAAACCCTTTGCAGGCCTTTGTAAAGAACTCATTGGGACCAGTTCTGACTAGGGTTGCTAGCTCCAGGTAGGGAGATTCCTGGAGATTGTCTGGTAGTGTCTATGGAAGCCAGGGTTTGGGAAGGGGAGAGGCCTCAGCTGAACAGAATGCCATCAAGTCCACCTTCCAAAGCAGTTATTTTCACTGGACAGGAGAGACCTGTTGTCTGGAGTTTAGTTGTGATACCTAGCGATCTTCAGGCTCTACCTGGAGGTTGGGTGCCCTAGGCGTGGCAATCAGTGCTTCAGAGCAGGACCCGCTAGATCCAGGTTCTTGCTGTAGAAGCTGAGTGGGTGATTTTGAACCAGTCACAGACTTTCAGTCTAACCTACCTCACAGGATTGTTGTGCAAGTCAAATGGGGGAGAGGAGAATGATGTAAGCTGCTTTGGTCCCCATTGCAGAGAAAAGACTACTTTTCCTCCTGGGAAATTTATTTATTTAAATTTCTATCCCGTCCTCCCGGCTGAGGAAACCATTGTTGCCAATCTCCAGGTGAGGGCTGGATATCACTCAGAATTACAACTGCTCTCCAGATGGCATTGATCAGTTCCCATGGAGAAAACGGTGGACTCTGTGTCCTTATACCCTGCTGATATGCCCCCCATGACAGCCAATGTGACGTGGCAGACAGGGCTTCAGAGCACGGTAGAAGCTGCAGGTAGGGGGGGAGATGGAAAGCTGAACAGTGAGGGGGAAATAAAGGTAGGTTGATGCTTGGCTGGGAAGGAGATGGGGTTGCCAACTCCAAGTGGGGAATTCCTGGAGATTTGAGGGATGGAGCCTGAAGAGGGTAAGGTTTGAGGAGGGGTGGGGCTTCAGACAGATAGAATGCCATGGACTCTGCCCTCCAAACCAGCTATTCCCTGTTGGGGAACCACTTGCCAATCTCCAGGTGAGGGCTGGAGATCACTCAGAATTACAATTGCTCTCCAGATGGCATTGATCAGTTCCCATGGAGAAAATGGTGGACTCTGTGTCCTTATACCCTGCTGAGGTTGTCACAGCAAATTGACGTTGAGTACCCAAGGCCTTGGCACTCTCCCAGAGCCTTTCTAGAGCCCATTGTATTTATTTCCACAACGGGCCTTATTTCTAGTCAGATATATAGATGGTTTTACAGGGGAGATTTCTGAATAGGCCCTATTCTGACAGAATCTGCTTTTGTGGCCTTTAACGGGGATAGATACAGCTTGGTGTAGTGGTTAAATGCGTGGACTCAATCTGGGAGAACTGGGTTTGATTCCCCACTCCTCCACTTGCACCTGCTGGATGACCTTGGGCAAGCCATAGTTCTGTCCCAGCTGTTCTCTCTAGGACAGCTCTGGAAAGAGTTCTCTCAGCCCCACGTACCTCACAGGGTGTCTGTTGTGGGGAGGGGATGGGAAAGGAGTTTGTAAGCCGCTCTGAGACTCCTTTGGGTAATGAAGGGCAGGGTATAAATCCGATCTCTTCTTCTTGAATTCAGGTTCTTTTAGAATATACAGGATCACTATATTAAGCCTTTAATCAACCAACTGTCCCTCCACACTCTGGAAACCCTGGCTCTTTTGCTCAGTAATACGGATCCAAAGTTTACTCTAGCATCTGCAAAGTTTGTCTCAGTCCTTTTAGCCCTTGCATTAAAAAAAATAAGAAGCAAGTATCTTCTGCTGCTCAAGATCTGTGAATCAATGAGTTTCTAAGGGTATAAAAGGAAGGATATATATACGACGTGATTGTCAGTGGCTAGGAAAGGTT
This sequence comes from Lepidodactylus listeri, assembly GCA_029233225.1. Taxonomy (NCBI): domain Eukaryota; kingdom Metazoa; phylum Chordata; class Lepidosauria; order Squamata; family Gekkonidae; genus Lepidodactylus; species Lepidodactylus listeri. The sequence continues at coordinate 1,426,709 of JARCFY010000021.1, read as the reverse complement.
TCTGGATTTGCACCTGAGTGTGTTAGGCATGAAAGGAAATCCACATACTAGTTTTCCTGGACAAAGTGGGGTGGGGAAGGAAAGTCTTGCCCTTGTAGAAGGGATAGAGCTGGTTTTTCCTCCACATTCCCAGTTTCTGCTTGTGGGAAGCAGAAGCATGGATTAATGATTTGCTGTGTCATCTGCTTTCAGCTGGCACCAACTGGCAGTGCCTCGCTCATCAAGTCCATGGAAGTCATCCAGAACCCCGTGGTTGTCTGTGACCAGGTCTTTGCCCTGATCGAGAGTCTTACCTGCCAGATCCAGAAACACTTGGAGGACCCTAAGTTTGCAGGTGGGGAGAAGAATAGCTGGTGTGTGTGTGCTTGTGCGTGTGCACACTGTGGGCCTTCCTCATCTGGATTCCTTTTCTCTCCTGTGGGTATGCTGATCTTTTCCTGATCTTGACTGAGCGCTCACTGTTGCTTCCTCAGACCTTCAGCTTTACCACAGTGAGACACTGGAGCTGATGCTGCAGCGCTGGAAGAAGCTGGAGCAGGATTTCCGCCTGAAGAACAGGCGCTACGACATCAGCAAGATCCCGGACATCTACGACTGTATCAAGTATGACGTGCAGCACAACACCTCCCTCAAACTGGAGGGCACTGCTGAGCTTTTCAGGCTCTCCAAGGCTCTGGCGGACATCGTCATCCCCCAGGTATGGCCATGCTCCACTTGGGATGGCGGGAAATCTGGCTCCTGACGGCTGGCAGACTCTGGCTGGGGTGGAGTGCACGTAGATACAGTAGCTGGGTTATGAGAAAAAGGAAGCGCTTCATTTGGCACAGTGCAGGAACCAGTAAATAATACAGAAGCAAGAAGTGCTTCAAGCAAAGAACAGGTAATACATGATATGTAAGATGCCTTATATGTGGGCACTGAAAAAGTAAATATGTCACCGTTTTAGGCAAAGCAAGTATAAAACCATAGCTTAATGAAGTAAATAAAAGACACATCTAACCAAATATAAAAGACACATGCCCAATAAAAACAAATCATGCAGACAAATAGCAGGTGGTTAGATTGCTTACCCTCGTAATTACCTCCTGCCTGTCTAATTGAAAGCTAAGTGCTCTCAAGTTACCCTACATTATTCTAAAGCAGACTGTTTAGCTACCTTCTCTTGTTTCCTCTGGAGGTCTTAAATGGAATCCTTCCAAAAGGGGAGCCTCCAGGAATATCCCCAAAAGGAGAAAATGAAAAATACAATACATAATAATGACATCAGAAAGAGGCAGAGCAGTAAGGCAATGCTGGTGTGAGGAGGAAAGGAAAGAAGCAAGGATGGGGTGAGAGGAAGAGCAGGACTTGGAGAAAATCTGGCTGTGGTTTGCCCTTTTTAATGAATCAGAGGCAGCCCCTCTCACTGTGAGAAGTGTTATCCTCTCAGAGACCCCCTTGCTTCTTCCTCTGAGCTGGCAAGCGGGTTTAATTCACTTGACTCCAACCTTCTTCTGAAGAAAGGACTCAAAGGTGGCAGGTACTTAACTTAGGCTGTTTTCCAACCTTGGTACAGCTTCTGGTTTTGTTCCTCAGGTTGTCTTTTGGCATGCTTCTCCCAGTTTAGCTTTTCCCTCACCTCCCAGCTGAGGAGGACTCTGGATAGGCCAGTTGTATTGGTGGGGAGAGGCTGTTCCTGGCAAATGTTTGTTACCTGATCCCCGCATGTCTTGCAACACTGAGTTTTAGTGCTCCCGGTTGGAATATTAAAATATCCTGGCTTCCTAGTGACAGTGCAGCCAAATGCTGAGAGCTCTCCTCCAGTTCTCCTTCAGTGGAGGAAGTCATCCAGCTGGTTAGGTCACGCCTTTGCTTGCTTAAGCAGGGCTTATGCAAATTTTGTGTGGCTCCCTATTGGAGTGATTGAAGACTGACCCTCCAGTTTGGATAGCCCTACTGCTTAGATAGGAGGCTAGAGCTTCACTCCCTTTTCCATGGGCCATGTCCAGCTGGCTCATAAATGGATGTGGCCAGGGACTGTGGCTGTTCCAACCATTTGGCAGCCCAGGCGGCAGCGCCCCAACTCCGGGGGCCCTGTTTGCGGCATGAACACAGGAAGGGGTGGGGGTGGCCAGAGGCCAGTAGAGGCAGGCACTCAGGCAGGAAGTGCCAGGGTGGGGGGCTTCCTTGCCAATCAGCTCCTAATCACCATCTGGGTTGGAAACACCCCCCCCCCCCAAGAAATGGGCCAGAGCAACAGCCTGACCAGGGCATACAGAGCCGCACTCCTCAGAGGCCTCTGAGGACGATGAGGCTTCAGTTAACATGCACAGCAGACCTAGAGCCAGGAAGTTGCCACCCCAGACCAGAAGGCAGCTAAGACACTTACCTCCGCCCATATCTGACTGCGGGGGACTCACCCTCGGTGATAGTCATTCGAGGGCCATTCGGACAAGGAAGAGGGAGAATGGTTGAGGAGGCAGAAACGCAAGAAACCTCATCGAGGCTTTTTCAGGCCGAACATCTCCCAACGCCTCCTCCACAAGGTGATTACTGCGCTTAACTATCAGATCGAGGTGCCAGGGAAGCCTAGGTCATCCATTTCGGCTGAATTGGACAGCACAGGTTTTTAAAAGCTAGCCAGAGTACAAACTTATCTCCCGGATTTCTTCAGGGATGTAATCAAGGTGGAATGGGGCCGCTAGGTGCTGCCAACTCACTATTGTCTATAGCCAAAAAGTTTTACTCCCTTACAGAGGAGGTGATGGAGGACCTCAAGGTGCCCCTAGCGGGTGGTGGCACTGCATTCCAGGGCAGTACCTCCCAAGGATGGGGAGAACGCTCTAAAAGGCTCAGTGAACAGCAAGAATGAAATGGCGTTGAAGAAATCACACAAGGTGTCATCCCTGGCAATAAGGACATTGACACTGCTCTTGAATTTTCAAGGGCAATCATCATCTGGGTGGACGGTCTACAGAGCTCAGACATAAGCCCGCTGGACCTACTTGCTTAAGATGAAAAGAGTGACAGAATTCGACTCAGACGCATCACAGGATGCCATCCGTTTCTGTACCAGGGCACAAGCGATGAACATAATCATGCAACCTGCTGCCCAAAACACCCTTTTGTCAGAAAAATCCCTGGGAAGACTCCTCTTTGGAGAATCCAACCTGGAAAAAGTTTTAGTCGAGACAAAAGAGTAGAAGCGGGCAATGCCTTCATCCTTGCCCAGCAGAGATAGGGATTCAAAAGCTAGAGCACAACAGTCCTTTCGAGGCTTTAGACAACCGGGACTCAGAAGAGATCCCAAAGACTACAGAGGCTTTTTCCCCCTTCAGATACCAAGCCAGTACCCACCAGAGGCAATAAAGGCTATTCAGGCAGGACAAGAGTATGCCCACCAAAAAACTCTCCGCTTGACTACATGATTGGGGGACAGCTCCAGTTCCTCTAGGGGGCCTGGAGTTCTTCAGCATCGGACAAATGGGTGCCATTGATCATCACAGAGGGATACAGGATAAAATTTACCTCCCCCCCCCCCCCAGTTATGCCATTCGCATTCCCAAGATCCCGGGAGGAAAGATGCCTATTAAGCCAAGTGATTCAACACCTGAGTCAAATAGGTGCGATAGAGGAGGTCCCCAAGGATCAGCATTTCAAGGGGGTATGCTCAGTACTCTTCATGGTTCCCAAGAGATCCGGGGACTAGAGGGTGGTGTTAACCTAAGAGGGCTCAACAACTGGGTGAAGAGACGGAAGTTCTGGATGGAATCCCTACGGCACATCCTGCAAGTACTGCAAAAAGAAGACGTCCTGATCTCCTTGGATCTCCAGGAGGGCCTATCTTCATGCCCCTCTGCACCTGGATTCCAGGCAGTTCCTCCACTTCTCACACCAAGGGAGTCACATCCAGTACAGGCCTATCCTCGGCTCCAAGGGTGTTCACCAAGATCATGGTGATCCTAGTGGCACAGCTACAACAGAGGAGAATCCATGTGTACCCCTGTGATGAAACAGGCCCGCTCTGACCTGCGGTCCTGTCTGCTCCCTCTTTGGGTTGCCACCTCCTGGAGGGAGCCATTCCTCTTCCTTCCTCTAGGATATTCAGTGCTATCACTGGTTTGTTTTAGGGGTCCCAAATGAGAGGAACAGGACTCTCAGTCACCCTTCTGAGGCCTGGCCTCAAGGTCTCTTGCTACCCAGTGCCTGGTTACCACAGGGACAAAATGCAGCTTTGGGTTTTCCCTGGAGGGTTGTCCACTTGCACTCTGACCTCTTCCCTCCTCCTTGGGGGCCCCCTTTTCACAGTAGCATATTCAAAAGCAGGTGGGGCATGATGTGGTACAGAGATTAACCACCAGTATCAACAGATTAAAATATTTATTAAAAAGAAAAAGTTTACGAGCATCCTATAGCACCACACCAGATCAGCAATATGGAAACAAAAAGAAATTGGGAATAAGCGCCATCCTTCTGTCCCTCTCTGTAAAATATACTCTAACTAGTTGTCAAAATTAGAGCAGTCACCTAATCTTAGAAAGTTACAAAGTCCCTAAAGCTCTTTCATTACCTTCCAGTTCCCTGCAGGCATCCAGACAGGCCGCATGGTCCAAAATGGTGGCCTGCTTCCAACCTCAGACAAGAGGTGCGCTCAGTTCAGTATCTTAAGGGAAAATGAGACCATCTTGCCTTTGCAGTCCACCCACTTTACATCACTCTCTCTACCCCTTTTGACTTGGTCTGACCAGGTTACAGGTGCATCCTGGGACACCTGGAAGGCTTTCTGGGAAATCTCCAGGTCAGTTAGCACCAAATCCCTCAGTGGACTCTCTCAACCAGATCATTAGCATTTCTGTGGCTGGAATCTGGCATGCAATTGAACTGACTTTGCCCATTCTTTAAGCTAAGGGGGGAGGTAGGGAGGGGCAATCCACTGCCTGCCAATCCCGCTCCAGGAGTAAAATGCCTTTCTTCACAACCTGTAACTAGACGATGTCCTGATATGGGCAAAGGATGTAGCTGTGGCAACAAAGTTCATGGGGAGGACAGTGGAGCACATACTTTCCTCTTCAGTGTTCCAAAGAGCCACATGGAACCATCAAGGAACCTAGTGCACCTAGGGACCAGAATTTGCACACACCTGGCTAAGGTCTTCCTCCCAAGGTAGAAACAGCAGAAAATCAGGACCTTGGTCTCAGGCATCAGGAGCAGTAGCTCCTCAGATCTTATGTATTTGGCAGCAGTTCAGGGCCTCCTGATCTAAACCATAGATTTGGTGCAGTGGGCACTGTTCCAGTCCAGATCCCTACAGTGGAGTCTCTTGCCCTTCTAAAGGGACACATCAAGGTGCAAAAACGGACAGATCAAGATATTGACAAGCCTATAAAAGGAGCTAAAATGGTGGATGGTGAGCAAGAACCTGACCAAAGGGATCAGCTTTACTCAACCACATCAACCATAGTAGTAACCATAGAAGCAAGCAAGAGAGACTGGAGAGCCCATTGCATGGGCATGGTCACCCAAGGATGATGGGGCAGTTCGGAGGAGGCACACAGCATCAACTGGCTGGAGCTTCGTGCAGTCTGGCTGGTACTTTTGCCCTTCCAGCAGATCCTGCCGGATGAACACGTGTTGGTTCACACTGACAGCATGTCAACAAGAGCCCACATCAATCGCCAAGGAGGTACCAGATCAAGATCTCTGTTTCTGGAATGCAAGTGCCTCCTAGTGTGGGCAGAGAGGAACCTAGCGAGTCTAAAGGCGGCACATCTGGCTAAGCAGGAAGGATTTCGACCCAGGGGAATCCAGGTCACCTGCAGGTTCGGAGTCCCAGTGATGGACCTACTGATGACTTCAAACAGCTGCAAAGTATGGAAGTTCCTAGATTTCACAAGGCCAGAGCAGAGGGCGAGGATGCACTCTCTCACCTATGGCCCGAGGGCCTGCTTTACACCTTTCCCCCAATGCCCCATATCAGCAAGGTGCTCAACAGGATCAGGACGGAAGAGGCGCAAGTGATATTTGTAGCCCCCTTCTACCTGAGATCGCCATGGTTCTTGGACCTCATGCAGATGTCAAGTGCACCACCCTGGAGCCTGCCACACAGGCCAGATATCCTACTTCAAGGGCCAGTCCTTCACCTAGGCCCAGCCTGGCTGTGCCTGGCTGCATGGAAACTGAACAGGTAGATTTAGAAGCTCATGGTTTCCCTAGTGCAGGGGTGGCCAAACTTGCTTAATGTAAGAGCCATGTAGAATAAACGTCAGATGTTTGAGAGCTGCAAGACATGAACAAATATTACATGTTTTTATTGAAAAATATGCAGATTTGCTTTTTTATTAACATTAACAGAGTCTGCCAAATATAAAAACCAAAGGGGTAAAAACAGATATTGATAATGGTATTTATTTATCCAGTGATATTTGTAGGCTTGGCGGGGGGGGGGATTGAGCACGCATTCAAAGTTAAAGTTGCTTTCTTTCTTCTCCCCCCAACACACACACCTCAAGCCTACCCAGGGAGGGGAACACTGGCTGGGAGCCAGACAATATGTGTGAAAGAACTGCATGTGGCTCCTGAGCCACAGTTTGGCCACCCCTGCCCTAGCGGAATAGTGGACATTATGCTTCAATCCAGATGACCATCTACAAAGTGCATATCTAGCCACATGTGGCGGACATTCTGGAAGTGGGCCAATAGCAAAAAGTTGGACCTGCTACATCCATCCCACAGGGACATTGTGACCTTCCTCTACAATGGTTGGAAACAAGACCAGCACGTTAAAAGTGGCAGATTCTGGGCCTTCGGAAGCTCAAGAACCTGTCCACAAACAAGCATATAAAGTGTTTCATAATGGGAACAAGGCAATTGGCACCACCTGTCAGGCATAGGTTTCCCACTTGGAGTCTCCCAGCAGTCTTGTGAGCAATCACAAAACCACCCTTCGAGCCACTGAAATCGGTGGAACTCAGGTTCCTGCCATGGAAGGTAGCCTTCCTGGTAGCAGTGACGTCCACAAGGAGGGAGTCGGATATTTATTTATTCATTTATTTATTTATTCATTCATTTATTTTTTCGATTTATACCCCGCCCTCCCCGCGAACGGGCTCAGGGCGGCTTACAGGGGCGCATAGGCCAAAAAATACTACATTAAAATAGCTAAAAGCAGTTAAAACAGTTTAAACAATTAAAATAAATTCCTAAGGCTAACAAGATATGGCAGCAGGAAGGAGCTATGTCTCTTCCAGAAAGACTCACACTGAGAACAGATCCTTAATTCATACCTGTTAACTCAGCATCTGTATACTAATAGCCAAGTTGCCCCCTCTGTTTGGATATCTAAATCCACATGGAGGAGGCACTTGGGGGCAGAGAGATTTTTCTGCACACTTGGGGGACTCTCCACGTGTGCAGAAAAATCCTATAAGTAAAAAAAACCTGGGGGGGATATTTAAATCCCCCTAGAAGTAAAAGCGTTCCCTGCGCATGCGCAGAGAATGCTTTGGCCATTGGGGGGAGGCTCGGCGGGTCCGGTGGCCATGAGCCGCTCAGGCCTCGCCGCTGCTGGTGCTGGGAGGAGGAGGGAGAAGGCTTGGCAGGTCTCAGGCCTCGCCGCCAGGGAGGGGTGGGTGGGAGAAGGCTTGGCGGGCCTTGCTAGGAGGGCGGCCCATTTTAGATGTTCCCTTTAACCCATGCAGAGCCACTCTTCCCTGAGTGCCCAGTGGAGTCCCCTCCTGCCTGACACTCGAGGAGGAGCATCAGCAGGGGAGGGAGAAGGAACCAGGATTTCTTTCATTTCCGAGCTGCCGATTCTCTCTTTGTCCACAGAGGCAGCCCTGTCAGTCTCTTGCAGGAGGAACAGCAGGAGAAAGCAGGAGATTAGAATAGACCGGGCCGCCAATTCCCCCCCACACCCCACCGGCGGCGAGGCCTCAGCACCTCTCAGCCACTGCCGGCAGTGCTGGGGGGGGGGAGGGAGAAGGCTCACCTGCTGCCGCTTCCTCCTCCTCTAGAGCTCCTGCTTCTGCAGGCCAGGAGCTGTGGGGAATATTTCTCCCCCCTGCCAGTATCGTGGGTCCCCCTTCTTGTCTATATACTAATAGCCAAGTGCCCCCTGTGCATGCGGATATCTAAATCCGCACATTGGGGGCACTTGGAGGATAGAGAGATTTTTCTGCACATTTGGGGGACTCCCCAGGTGTGCAGAAAAATCTGAAAATTAAAAAAAACTATACGGGGGTATTTAAATTCCCCCAAAAGTACTGCAAACTCTGCAGTGGGCCTGGCGGCTGGGAGGCATCCAGGCCTCACTGTTGGTGCTCGGGGGTGGGGGAAGATTGGTGGCGGGCCTGACAGCTGGGAGGCACCCAGGCCTCGCCACCGGTGCCGGGGGAGAAGCTTACCTGTGGCCACTTCCTCTGCCTTCATCAAGCACTATAGAATTGACCAAACAGTCTCAACACAGGCAGCCTTTGGCAGGAAAGTCTTACAGCAGGTGGTTGAACCGTAGAACACGAAAGGGATCCTGCCCAGATGTGCAGCATGGGAATCATCATCATCATTTAACCAGTAGGATGACTTCTCCCACAGAAGGAGAATGAAACATTCAACCTTACCTGAAGGTTTCTTCACTTTAGTGGGGCAAAGCCATCCATTTCCCACCCAAAATTTACTTTTTTAAGAAGGGGGGGAGGAGCAAGTGAAGAACACAGGCAACTGGGTTTGGACATGGCTGGAGGGTCAGCCTTCGACCATACCAATAAGGAGCCATGCAAAATTTGCATAGCCCTACCTGAGTGAGCAGAGGCATGACCTAACCAGCTGGATGACTTCTCCCCACTGAAGAGAAGAAACCCTCAGGTAAGGTCCAGTGTTCTCATCTGCTTTGGGGATCAGATCAACCCCCACTGGTAGGGAGGTATCCATGGGCTTCATGGAGTTAAAGGTCAGTGACAGACTCTTAACTGGAGAACCGGGTTCGATTCTGCTTTTCTCCTCATGAAGCCAGCTGGGTGACCATGGGTTAGTCACAGCTCTTTCAGAGCTCTCTCAGCCCCCAAATAAGTCTAGCTCACTACTAAAAGAGCTAGAACATCTCCTGGCTATACTACAGGCAATGCCATACGATAACAGTAATTATGACTGTAGGTCAGCTGTGGGTTTTGGGGCAAGATGCATCTCCATGTCAGTCTTTTGTTGTCTCCTCCTCCCTTTCCCTTCGTCCCACCTTGCAGGAATATGGGATTAACAAACAGGAGAAGCTGGAGATTGCAGTTGGCTTCTGCCTGCCTCTCATCAGGAAGATCCAGCTGGACCTCCAGAGGACCCACGAGGATGAGTCGGTGAACAAACTGCACCCCCTGTAAGAACTGTGCAGGAGGGTCTTGGTGGGGAGGGATATAGGGTGCCCTGGAGAAATGTCCCTCCTGGCCTGGTGAGGGATTCAGAGCATGCAAAGCCTCTCCATTTGCAGCAGCATGCAGAAGGCTCTGCAGCAGCAGCAGCAACCCTGGGTCAGGTCTTGCTGTGGCTGGCTTCTGTCTGCGTGCTGCGGCCTCTGATGGTCTGTACGCATGGATGGTGGCCACTGGCTGTGTCTGCCTAAGGATGGCTTGTGTCATCTTCTGTCCCTGGACTGTTATACTACCATCTGGCGCAAGCTCTAGGTTTCTTGGCCTTTCACAGGATCAGAGCTGCCTTCCAGGCCCTCTTGGCACCAGACCATGTTGATAAACTGTACTGTTAACATTCCCCCTCCCCAAGTTTTGAAGCCATCTGTGGCCTGCATTGTACATTGCCTGGATTGCTACTGATCGCTTTTTTTCAGGTATTCAAGAGGGGTCCTGTCTCCAGGGCGCCACGTCCGAACGCGCTTGTATTTCACCAGTGAGAGCCATGTCCACTCCCTGCTTAGCATATTCCGCTATGGGGGCCTCCTGGATGTAAGTGTGCTGTCTGCAGTGGCTCAGTGAGGATAGGAAACACAAGGCAAATGAAAACTGGTCTAAAGCATGATGTGCTGTGGTGGTGTTTAGTAGGACACAGCAATAAAAAGTGAGGTGATAACAATTGATAGTGCAATCAGTTGTGCAGTAGACTACATTACTGTTCCTTACTGAAGCGATCTCCTGTGCTTTTCCATCATATTGATATTATGATTTATAAAAATACACACCTGAACATTTAGGTTTTGTGCATTCTGGGGAGCAATCAAAGGGTGGGAGCCTTCCTGATTACCTCAGGCAGGCCTTTCCACAAGGTGAGGGCCACCATGGAGGAAACGTGTGAACATGCGGCAGCTGATCTTGCCCATTTGCCAAGAGACATCTTCAGAAGGCTTTGCTCAGACGAGCGAAGCTCTTGTGTTGCAGCATAGCAGGAGTGGCCATCTGGCATGCACCTGGGCCGAGGCCATTAAGGGCTTTGTAGGTGACAGCCAGAACCATGAACTGAACACAGTAAACTGACTGGTAACCAGTGGAGTGTCTGCAAAATGGGTGTGGCATGCATGTGCCCAGTAGTAACTGGGCTGTGATGTTCTGAGCTGCCTGGCATTTCGGAGTTGCATTTGAGGGCAGATTCAAGTAGGTGGGCATGTTACAGTAATGTCCAGCCTCAAGGCAATCGTTGCATGGAGGCATGCGGTCAGATCAGCCAAATCCAGGTGGGGCCATTTTCCAACCTAAGTGGAGCTGCTTTGTAGCCACATTAACTTTATTCTTCAGCAGGGAAGCTGGGTCCATCATCACCCCATGGCTCTTAATCCAGTCAGTGAGTGTCCGCCGTATCCCCTCAAAAGCAGAAAGCAGAGTCCTTCAGGACTTCAGCCTTCCCGGTTAACATTACTTCCATCTTGTTAGGATTTCGTTCCAGTTTGTTCACTCTTAGCTATTTAACCACAGCAGTCAGGCAGCACTGGATGTAGGACTGAGCCTTGGTGAGCACAAGGCAGATCCTATGCAGGTGAGAGCTGGTCCCCAGCATCAAGCCTCTGAGTCTTTGTAAACAAGGAACAGTTAAGCCAATCCAACGCTCTCCCTCAATTCCTACATCCACCTCCAAATGCCTCAATAAGTTGGCATGGATGCCTAGTAGCCAAGGCTGCTGATAAATCCAGTAAAGAGGTGTGTGAGCCCTGTTTTTGTTCAGTCCACCAGAGCTACCTCTGTCCTGTGGCTAGGCTAGAACCCAGGCTGAAAAGAGGTCTTGGGCAGATACCTGGGTTGCTCTGGCCTGAACCCAGACGGAAAGTGGTCTTGGGCAGATACCTGGGGTTGCTCTGCTACCTGTCTATCACTTTGCTCCGGAAAGGCAAATCAAAGTGCAGGTGATAATTGGCCACATTGTTCTCCATTGGTGAAGGAAGGTATCTCTGTGTGGGTTTTGCCTCCTCCTCACCATGTGGACAGGGCATATGCAGATTTTTGTAAAGGTTTCCACTGTCCTGAGGAGGTTCATATCTTGCCAAGGCTCTGATAGAGACAAATCCACCTCTAGTGTCACAGCCACGTAAGAGAGAATTATCTCTGAAGACCTGTAAGTGGTCTACCCTGCATTGATCATGTTGTCATGAGGCTGTGGAAATTGGGTAAACTGCTAAGTACAGAAAGACCCTCTCTGTTCTCCTAAGCTAATGCTGGTCCAAGAAGCAGTGAAACTCTGGCTGGCCCACTGGTTGTTGAATCCTCCTTTCACTGAACCCCTGCAGTAAGCTTCTGGGCAACTGTGAGCGTTGGGGATACTTTGTGGGCGGAAATGGGACAGATCTTCCTTGTGAGGAAAGGGAATTTGTGTGCAGGCCTTTGGGAGGTCATACGGCTGAACCACAAACTTGCCTTTCTTGGTAGTGATGCTTACCAAATTCTCCTTTACCAAATTTCTTTCTGGAGCAGAACTTGTAATGATGGAAGGTAGGATTCTTCTGGAGCTCTCTTTCTGGAGTGCACAGACAAAAAGCAGTACAAATAAAAATGAAATGAAGACCTTCAAACCTAAGCCTGTGTGTACTGATTTGTGTGTGTGTGTGTGTATGTGTGTGTGGCACACAGGGTTATTTTTGAAGGTGTGTGTGTGTATTTGTGTTGCACAGCAGCATACTTACTTCATGTTTCTGTGGAAGGGCAGCGCAAATCCTCTTTTTTCCCTTTTGAGAAAACCAATGCTTTACTAGATATTTTTTGTAATTTGTGTGTGAGTGTGTGTGCACCTGGAAGTCATGGTGGCCTCTGGTGACTGATGCCTGCTGCAGGCCTGGAGGATATTCAGAGAATAAAGCCTGCCCCCCGCCTCCTGCCTCTGGTATTCCAAGGAGGTCTTCCATCCAAGAACTTGCCAGAGTCGGCCCTGCTTAGCTTCCGAGATCTGATGAGATCGGGCTTGCCTGGGCTATCCAGGTCAGGACTCTTTACTATCTTTATAATGTCAAGGGAGTAAACTCTTTCCTCATGTGCAGTCCTCTCTTGACTTCCATGTTTCCTGTTGGGAGACAGCTGGAGCAGAACCAAGGTATGATGGCACCCGGGAGGGGGGGGGGCAGGGAATCCACTGACTCCTGTTCCTTGTCTCTGTGGCTTTATGTTTACATGGCAGGAATCGAAAGACCCACAGTGGAAGAGGGCCATGGACTACCTGAGTGCCATTTCGGAGCTGAACTATATGACTCAGATTGTTGTCATGCTCTACGAGGATAACAATAAGGTGCGGGCAAGGGGCAGAAGTGTGGGGGGGGGGGGGCTGGGGGCCCAGGGCCTCTGCATCAATAGACCTGGCTGTTTTGGCAGGACCCCTCTTCTGAGGAGAGGTTCCACGTGGAGTTGCATTTCAGCCCAGGAGTGAAGGGCTGCGAGGAGGATGGCAGTGCCCCAGCGGGCTCTGGCTTTCGCCCTGCGTCAGCAGAGGTGAGTTTCTGGCTGGGTAGCCCAGCCTCTGCCCTGGGAATCATCTGCTGCTTCCCCTCCTTGCCTCTGGGCTGGCTTGAGTGGCTGCTGGCCTGGGCTCTACGGATCCAGGTGGGCTGATCAGCAGGAGGGGTGCAAGGCTGGACACTGTCTGTGCTTCCCAGCAGAAGGGAGCCAAGAAGCCCGAGCAGGGGAGCCTGGATGACTTGGCCAAGTCCAAGGGAACTGATGAGGCAGACCAGATTCAGCAGCTGTCCCCGCAGCCCGCGGAGCCAGTCTACATGCAGCGACGGTCGCCTCTGATCCGTAACCGCAAGACTGGCTCCATGGAGGTAACAAGATCTCTTCAAAAGGGGTGTGGGGGGGGGTTTCAAGGGGCCCCATAAACTCCCAGCTTCCTTCTCTGTGTCCTAAACCATTTATGGTTTGGCTGGTTCGGTGGGAAGGTCATTGCTGGACCATCAAGAGGAGCCCTTTTCCTGACTCAAGGGCACTTGGTGCGGGGTTTTTCTTTCCTTCAAGACCACCTCCCCCCCCCCCCCCCCCCCGGCCGGGTTTCATTTGGCACCTTCCCTGTCCCACTCTGAGTGTTCAAGGAGTTCTGTGGATGGCTGTCTGCTGAGAATTGTTTCCTGCAGGTGCTGTCCGAGTCCTCTTCCAAAGCCGGAGGGTATCGCCTCTTCTCCTACTCCAGGCACTCCTCGGAAGTGAAGCAGAGTGGCTTAGGTACCGGCTGCGTCTCCTCTGTTAGTCTGGCTCTGATTCATAGGGAACTGGAAGGTGGGACTGGGAAGGAAAGCTCACACTTCCCTCCGCAGAAGTGAGCCTGTGCCCCCAGGGGTCACTGGGCGGGGCTGCTCCGTCTTTCCATTGCAGAACGACAGGGTCCCCCAAGCCCAAACAGGAGCTTTTCCAAGCCTGCCTGAGCAGAGTGAAGGGGGCCCTCGGATCTGGCATCCTTCACTAAGCACACTTCTTCTCCCCCAGAGCACATTGCATGCCTCAGTTCGCAGCTGCAGGCCATCACAGTGTATCTTGCTCCTGGGAAGCAGCGTTTTCCTGTTCTCCTGTGCTATGTGCCTGCTAGCATAATGCCACGTTTCCCATTGCAATTTTGTACATCAGTGTATATCATCTCTGCAGCTCCTGGGGGGAAAATACAGCTTTTTTCTTGGGGTGTGTGTGTGTGTGTGTGTGTCAGGATTGAGGATCAGACTCTTTCTTAAAGCATAGCAACTGCTTCTCGTCTTCAAGGAAACCAAATGCAGAGGTAGAAGGAGCCAGACCAAATACAAGAGTTTCAGGGAAGGGGAATCTTTTTTCTCTGAGCCCTAACAGGAAAGGGTACTTTTCTGAGCCACAGTTGACTGTAGGCATTCAGAGATTTCTGTCTGGGTTCTTGAGCATCGGCCTGTGGCGTGGGGAAAAGGGGTGTAGCACCACTGCTTAACTGTAGCAGGACAGCTGCTTTTTGTAAGTGGAAGCCCTGGATGGAGGGCTGCCGTGCAGCTGTGTTGGGTGTGTGTGTGTTTCAAAGAAGACTGTCACAGTGGTTGCTGGGGGGTGGGTCATACTCTCTTTGTGCCTTGTGAAGTGGGGAGATCTCTTGGGGGGCCTCACAGCCAGGATAGCTTGCCCACCTGTCTGGGACTGGCCTCGTTTGCAGGCCGGGTCAGATTGCCACAGGGAGGAGGCCCCTTGCACACTCCCTGCTGCTCTTATGCTGTGCGGGCTTTGTGACGAGAGAACGTTCCCAGACACATCATCCAGCTCTCCTAGTCCCTGCCTAAGAGACCTTTCCAGAGGTTTTGAGGCTGATGGCTGCCCTGCCTTGGAGCAAGCCTGCTGCCAGCATCTTTACTTGCAGGGTCCTGAGGGGCCACTTCTCAAATCTCTGCTGAGGCCATGTGTTCTGAGAGGGGAGAGAATTTCTCCCTCTTTCCTTTCTCACCATGTCACTGGTGTAGCACAGTGAAATGTTGCTGGCCTTCGCTTTCTCTCAGCTCCGGTCTGGCCAGGATGTCTTCGTGGTCCTTGGCCAGGGCGCAACTTCTGTGGGCAATGGTTTCCTGGCCTGGCAGCTGCGGCTTCTTGGTGGGCTCTGTCCTGCTTCTGCATTTTGCCATCTTTTCTCTGCTGTGGCTGTCATGCTCCTCCTCTGCTCGGTGTGCTCGGTGCTCTGCCTGGCTTGGAGAAGGGGTGGGATGTGTGTGGGGCCCTGCAACATCTGTGGTGGGCCCTAGAGACACCCCCCTGCATCCCCCTGTGGCTGCCGCACCTGAGCTGGGAGAAGCTTGAGAATTCCCTTGGCAGGCTGTCTTGTGAGTGGCGGTGCTTCCTTCGCATGGGCTTGCCCAGTCCCTGTCCATTCTGCTGTATGTTACTTAACCTGTGCTAAGGGCACTTCTGGGAGTCTCCCTGGTGGTGGAGCCCAGGGGTTGCTGGGGAGCCTCCTTGGGACACCTGGGCAATACCGCTGTGCCCGCCTCCTTCCATGCTGCTTCCCACCCCCAACAGGCATCTGAGCCACACGTGGTGAGTGTGTGAGGCTAACAGAGTGCCGCGCCTTTCCAGGGTCACAGTGCACGGGGCTCTTCAGCACCACGGTCCTTGGAGGCTCCTCCAGCGCCCCAAACCTCCAGGACTACGCTCGCAGCCATGGGAAAAAGTTTGCCTCCGGCTTTCTGTACAAAGATGGTAGGTGCATCCTCTTCACCAGGCACCTGGTCCATGAGGCAGAGGGCAAGCAAGGGGCAGGTGCTGACCCTGGGCAGGAGGGCGCTTAACCACCACAGGTCTTCCAGAGGGCTGTGAAGGAAGCTGCAGGGGCAGGGAAGGGCAATGGGAAGGCAGCCTGGCCTAGTGGCTGGAGCTTCCTGGCCAATGCCTTCTTCTGCCCCCTTCTTCCAAAGCAGAGGCCTCCTGGGGGACAAGGGAGAGGATCTTTCTCTTGTGGGCTGCTTGTTGGCGGGGGGGGGGGGAGATGTCCTGGGGGCCTGGGCCGAAGGAGCTGAAGGAGCCTGGGCTTTGTCAGTTGCTGCCGTTGCTAGTAAAGGTTACCTGCATACTCATGTTTTTTAGAAAGGCCTTGCAGTTTTTGAAAATTGGTGTCCTTTTACCCTTTTGAGAGACTGCAAAATGACAATTGGCAGAACAAAGCCTGGCTTCCCCTGGTTTTGCCCTTCAGAATGTCCCTTTACTTGGCTCAGACAATGTGTTGGCCCTTTTTCGTAGAGATGGAAATGTGCCCTGGGCGGTGGAGCTGCCTGTTTCTCAGGCAGATAAAGAGCTGCCTGTTTTTGAAGCTCCTCCTCCTGTGTGGGGATATTATCAAGCTTTTTGGTTTCAGTATTTGCTTGTGTTCGCAGCTCTGTGCACCGTGAGTCAGTCGCCAGGAGCTTCAGAAAGCCCAGTTTCTGTGGCTGTTCCGATGGTCTGGACTGGAGGGTGTACCCGGGGGCTTTTCTGGGCCTGAGATCGGGAGCAGGGAGCTGAGCCATTAAACATCTGGGTTCAGGTTAACGGGTTGGGTCGGGGGTCCCCCCCCTTCAGTCTGCCTCCATTTGGGTTCAGACTCTTAACTTTACAAGGTGGTTAGGTCTCTGTTAACCTGCTGAAATGCATTTCCTGAGGAATAATTGCACCCTTACTTGGTTGCAATTTAACTCTGCAAAATGGGTAGGGAAGGAAGCTCAGTTTAGGAAATTGATTGTCTTTAGCAAGTCTAACCTCCCAGGGTGGAATCATAGAATCAGTGCATATTGCTTCCCTTGGTATTTTTTTGTGTGAACCTCTCTCAGCATTCCTTCGTATCACTATCTGTACCCCCCCATACCTTAGGGTTTTCTTTTTTTTCTTTCAAAAAGCCTTACTGCCCTGTCACAAAAGGGGGTGGGGGGTGGGGTTGCATGGTTTTTTGGCTACGCTAGGTTGGCTGCAAGGAGGAAGTGCTGTGCCAAGGAAAGGGGAGAAGCTTTTAGCCTCCTGTTCTGGAGGCCTTGTGTAGGCTTGAGCCCCAGGAGGATGGCCAACCCCAGCCTGCTCCTGCTCCTCCAGCTCCTCTGGCCAGATGGCCCAGCAGGAAATAGTTCCTCCAGATACAGTTGGAGCAGAGCAAAGCCTTCCAAGGGCTGCCAACTGCCTGGAGGGAGGGAAGAGGCCCAGTCCTTTTAGTAGGCTTGATGGTTGTTTGGGGAGCTGCAGCTGCCCGTTTCCACACAGCTAGCCTTGATGAGGTGCAAGAACCAGGGCAGTGGGGTGGTCGAGAGGGAGCAGGACCTGGGTGGCTCTGGTTCAGATCCCCCCTCCTGCCAGGGAAGCTCACTGGGTAACCTTAGACCACTCAGGCACACTAGGCCTAACCTTACCTCACAGGGTGGTTGTGAGGATAAAACGGAGAAGGGGAGAATGTTGGAAGCCACTTTAGGTCCTGCTTGTGTGTGTGTGTGTGTGTGTGTGTGTGTGTGTGTGTGTGGTGGTGGAGAGTGCCATCCAGTTGCAGCCAACTTCTGGTGACCCCTCATGGGGTTTCCCAAGACCGGAGGTGTACAGATGGTGGCTGCCCTTGCCTGCCTCTGTGTAGTAACCCTGGGCTGCTGCTTTCTGGGTGGTCTCCCATCCAAGGGCTGACCAGTGCAGACCCTGCTCAGCTTCTCAGATCTGATGAGACTGGGCTAGCCTCTGTCATCCAGGTCAGGGCAAAATGGGGTATAAGTGAAGTAAATAAAAGCTATGATTTTTTTTTCTTCAGGACAGTTGGCAACTCTAGCAAGTTCAGGCGGTGCAAACTTGCACTTGTCTGATAGGCCTCGGGAATTGCCAGGTGTTCTGTATAGTGTGTGTGTATGTGGGGGAATAAGGCTGCCAACCTCTTAGTGGGGCCTGATCTCCAGACTGCAGTGGTCAGTTCCCATGGAAGCTTCTGGGGGTGGATTCCATGGAGTCATCCCCGCTAAGCATGGCCCCCTAAATGGCCAGGGATTTCCCAAGCCGAAGAAATGCTGAGAAGCCCAGTGTGTGCAGACAACTGTAGAAATGCACTGCATACCCTTGAATGTGGCCCTGGGCTCTGGGAGCTGCTCTCTGCTCTCTGCTGACCTGGCCTTGAGACTGGGTCTTGCCCGGTTTTTTGTGTGGTGCTGGAAGGGAGCCGGCCCCGTTCCTAGAAGCCACATGCTAGGGCCTGCCCTGCTCTTTGGGACTCTCCGCCTGTCCCCCTCCCTCTGCTTTGTTGGCTCTGCATCTCCTTGGCTACTCTTGACAATGCACCAGTGTGCCCCAGGGATCAGGTGCCAGGTCTTGGGTTGGGGAACCTCTGCCGCCATGGACTTACCAGAGTCGGCTGATGGAGCCCTGGGTAGCTGGCACTAACTTGCCGGGGGGGGGGGGGGGTGGCAGCTGCCAGAGGTGACTAACTGAAGTGATGCTGTCTTCTTGTTTTCTCAGAGCTCTTGTCTATGCCAGCTGTAAAGCGGTTTTCTGTGTCATTTGCAAAGCATCCAACTAATGGTATGTTTGCGTCTTAATTTGATACTTCCCCCTGCCCCTCCCATCATAACCGTTCCCGAGCATGCTGAGTCCCTGCCTCCCTCGTGGGTGAATGGTTAGCTGTGTTGTGTCCCTCTGCAACTAACCGGCTTGTCTGCTTTTCCCCATTTGTGACCTTGCAGGGATGACGAGGTCCCATGCAGTAAGCCCTTCCACACACACAGGCTTATGTGCCCCCTGGATGGGAACAGCCAGGACAGTGGGGCTGGCCTTAGAGGATGAGCTTGTGACCAGGCCGGTGTGGGCAGGCTGTCCCCGCAAACCCCCAGCCGTGGTCTGGCTAGCACCAGGGGCCCCCTCTGCAAGGGTGTCTTGCTCAGGGGCTGCCTGACCGCAGGGTTTGTCTTTAACCACCATCTGGCAGTTTAGTTTCTGCAGGCTTTCTTGAGCTTCTTGAGTCTTGGTTTCTGCCGGCTTTCTTTCTGCCCGGCCCTGTGTGATCTGCTGTAGTGGTTCACATCCGACATGTAGTGTTGGGGAGGGGCAGCAGGGTGAAACCTTCCATACAGAATCCCCCCCCCCCTCCAGACACAGTCAGTTTTTGTGAAAAGTGTGTGGGGGAGATCCACTTACTTTCAGAACTGAATATCTGAACTGAATGATAGAAAAGATGGTTTTATGAGGCTTATATATCTAGAAATGCCTTTGTCATTTCCTGTGATAATGTCCATAGCAATGTTACCATTTCCAAGCCCAAATGTTATTTCTCTTACCCTGATCCCACAGGGTTGATGCTCTTTATTTTCAGCTTTGGTGGATTCTCTCCGACTTGCAGACTGTAATGTTTAGAAGTGTAGGGTGTAGTGGTCTGTCACTCCATTTCCAACACCGGGTCATTCTTGTTTAAATATTTACTGTGATTGATTTTTTTGTGTGTCTCATCAATTGGACTTGGGGTGAAGATTGGAGATGGTTGCTTGCTTTATTTATTAATTAATTCATTCAGTTTATACCCTGCCCTATCCCACACGTCGCTCAGGGTGGCTTACAACATGTAGTAAAACAATAAAACAGTAAAAGCAATAAAACAATCGATGGCATGATAAACAATATCATCAAACCCCATGTCTCATATCGAGGGAATATAAGTGCTCCAGTTCCCAATAATCTTATCTGTCAGCAGGCACTGGGAGAGGGGCCATAAACAGGGGAAGCCAGAATGGTTGAACGTCTGCCGCCTCGATCAAAAGCCTGGCGGAACAGCTCCATTTGACAGGCCCTGCGGAACTGTAATAGGTCTCACAGGGCTCTAATCTCAAGTGGGAGTGTGTTCCACCAGGCTGGGGCAAGAGCTGAAAAATCCCTTGCCCTGGTTGAGGCGAAGCGGACGTCCCTCGGGCCAGGGATCACCAGGAGGTGTTGATCAGAAGAGCGTAAAGCTTTCCGGGGCTCATATAGGGAGAGGCGGTCCCGCAGGTATGATGGTCGCAGGCCACATAGGGCTTTAAAAGGTCAAAACCATAACCTTGAAACGGATCCAGTATTCGATTGGCAGCCAGTGCATTTGACACAACCCCGGGTGAATATGCACCCACAGAGGCATCGCTGTCAGCAGGCGTGCTACTGCGTTCTGCACCAGCTGAAATTTCCAGATCAGGCCCAAAGGTAGCCCTGCATAAAGCGAGTTACAGTAATCCAGCCTGGAAGTGACCATTGCATGGATCACTGCAGCTAAGTCTCGGGGAGTGAGACAGGGAACCAACCGCCTGACTAGCCGAAGATGGTGAAAGGCCGATCTGGCAGCTGAAGTGACCAGGGCCTCCATGGTAAGCAAGCAGTGTTCCCTCTAAGCTTACTTAGTGTGAGTCAGCTCACAGTTTTTTAGCCTCCAGCTCACACATTTTTGTCTCAGCTCAGGAAGGATGGCTCCAGAGCAGACTTAATTTATGCAGCAGCCAAATCGCTCACTCACAACTTTGATGCCAGTAGCTCACAAAGCAGAATTTTTGCTCACAAGACTCCATAGCTTAGAGGGAGCACTGTGAACGAGGGATCCAGTATCACTCCGAGATGCCTTACCTGCGGCGTTAGCACCAGTGGTGCCCCACCAAGACTGGGAGCCTGATCCCCAACTCTAGTCTTCTATGACTCAGGTGCAGGACCTCCGTCTTCACTGGATTCTCCTCCCAGCCTCTAACACCCTGGGCTGGGAGGAGGTTGGCTCCTTCTGCATCATGTGGAGTGCGCACCATAAGCATGCAGCCTCTTAGGCCCGTTAACCCCCGCTGGCCATTTCCCCCACTGGCCTTCATCTCCACGACAGCCCAGCTCTTGGGGTTCCTGGCTCCCACTTTACCCTCGTGGGGTGGAAGCATCTCATAAAACCCCTCCC
This sequence comes from Lepidodactylus listeri, assembly GCA_029233225.1. NCBI lineage: Eukaryota > Metazoa > Chordata > Lepidosauria > Squamata > Gekkonidae > Lepidodactylus > Lepidodactylus listeri. The sequence goes on along the minus strand of JARCFY010000021.1, from coordinate 1,405,955 downwards.
AGGGCACACTCTGGACCTCCTGCCTGATAGGGGTTGCTTTCTTCTGGACCAGCCACCGTTTCTGGGGTGACAGCCAGGTGGGCTAACACATTGCCCTGCTCGTGGCTCATTGTCAGCACCTGCTGTCCGCATAGATCCGGGGACAAACAAAAACATTCATGGGCTTTCTCTTTAAAGGGAAGGCAGTTCTATAATTCTTCATGTCCTATTTCTCACAGAAGGTCAGACAATTTCCCACACAGTGGAGATCTTACTGTCTTCTAAAGTCTTCCTTTGGAATGTTTGCCTCAAACCAGGCCTTTTAAAGCTAATTATATGTAGCTCAGCACCTTCACCTTTGTGAAAAACGGGCAGGTATCTCTTTTCAGGGTATCTGGGGGCTGAAACATCTCCCCCCCATGCACTTGTTACCTTTCAGTGCTACTCTGTGTTGGCCCTTCTTTCAGTGCTTCTTGGTGTTGCAACCTCAGTGCCTGCAGTTTGATAGTTTTGGTTTCTCCCTGATGTTCCAGCTGCAACTTGAGCAAAGCGGCGTCTCCTGCCTCATTGGATACATGAGTGAGCATAGATCTGCCGCTGCTGCCACCAAGGCCCTGGGAGCTTCATCCCACCTGGCCTGGAAGCCTCTGTTCTGGCCACAGCTGGGTTCCCTCTGTGTGCTGCATCTGAGTGCTCTCCTGCCTCCAGCCATTGCATCTGCTGCCTTCCCTGGGAACCTTTGTCTCCTTCCCTCTGGAGAAAGAGCAAGGACTCCCCACCCCCGTCATTCTCCCCCCCCCTTACCCCCTTTCTTTCTCATGCTAGGGCTGGCCAAGAGGGGCTGGTTTATGTTCTTTTGAAAAGAAAACCCCCCCCTCCAAAAAAAATTTCACAAAAACAACCCCCCCCCCCCCCCCCGGCCTTCTGGCCCATCTCTGGTGAAAAGTTGCCACCACCAAGAAAGTTACTCTCCTTCTGTTTCACCCCCTGGCCCTTTTGGACCCCAGGAATATTTTGTGTGTGGTGTGTGTGTGTGAGCGAGAGAGATGAAGGCATGGGGGCTGTCCCTCCCTTCTCCCTCCTACTCTCCTTTGTCACTCTGCCAACACTGTCCCTTCAGCACCAGGCTAAATCCTGTTTGTGTATAGCAAGGGCTGGGTGTGAGAGTCCAAGAGATTTCAAACCACAAACAAAGGGTCTTAAACAAGAACTTCTTTTATGTGATGGTGGATCAACTGGTTCACACTTCTTGAGTCAGTAATGGGGGAAGGAGGCGTGTTAAGGTACAATTATAGTGTATTCAAACCACAGTGTAGCAAAGAAACCCCCCAATCAACATTCAAGAAGAAGGGCGCCTAAATACATTGGCCCATTTGTTCCCAGACAGAAAAGCGGGAAGGAAAGTGGTTTGCACCTGTAGGAAAAAACCCAATTAGCAATAAAGTCTGTGAGAAGAGTCAGTCAAAGTTACAGATAAGCGAAGGCACAGGCGGAGGTGAGAGCGAGGGAAAAGGAGCACATTCCAAAGGAGTGGGGGAGAGGCACGCAGCCGTGGGAAATGGCAGTCTCTGACACTGGGCTGTGTGGGTGAGTTTCTAAGCAGCCAATTCACATGCAAGGTCTTTAATAACAGAACACTGAGTTCTAATAAAATACAGATAAGGGGGAACAGTCAGATAACGGATACCTGGAGGCAGAACACGAGACGTGATGTCAGCTAAATCTGTATTTAAGCAGAAAACGGGTACGTCCCTGGAACTGGTTCTAGAGTTAGAAGCTTGACATAGGCTGTCTGTTTCCAACTCCTGGCCTGGACACAGTCCCCCCCCCCCACATACAGACAGGGGCGGCCCAAGTCTTGAACATGGATTCCAACTCCAGGCTGACAGTTTTACGGATTCTCCTGCAGCATGGGAGGAGCTTTGTTAACCCAATTAAATTTGCAATGGGCAGGCTCAAAGTTTCCCTTCAAGCTTGTGCTTGAGTAATCACCTCAAAAGTTTGCTTAAGGATTTTAGGGTGTTAGGATGGAAAATTAAAACATGTCCATCTTTGTGCTTTTGACATCTGACGGTGGAATGTGAGCCCAGGAAGCTGTTCTGTTCCCGGCCTGTTTGTCACTATATACTGTCTTCTTCCTCTTCTGGGTGAGCTTCAGGACTTTTTATTGCCTCTCATTTCTCAAATAATTCTGTTATTCTAAGGCACATTTCATCTTCTCCCTACAGATCTCCCCCCTAAACCTCCATCTTTAGTCTCTGGTGTGAGCCCAGTCCTGCTGGGAAGGAGCAAGCGTCATTTATTTATTTATTTATTGAATTTCTACCCCACCCTCCCAGCCAAGGCTGGCTCAGGGTGGCTCAATGTTCCAAGGAGTAGTTCTTGTATTATTTGGCGATACTGACCTCCTCTTGGGCCTTCTTAGCTCGCCGTAAAAAGACGCAGGTTTGGAGTTGGCAGGACAAAAGGGGAGGACAGCAGAACCTAGAGGAAGGGGCCGTTATGCTCAAGGGCAGTGAGTGTTGCAGAAGCCTGGAATTCTTTTTTAGTCCCAGTTCTCTCTCCGAACTCCCCCAGCCCCACCTACCTCACAAGGTGCCTGTTGTGAGGAGAGGAAAGGGAGGCACTTTTATACCCCACTTTGAGGTAGAGAAAAGTGGGGTATAAAAACCAGCACTTCTTCTTTGAACCCATTGGTGTCCTGCCCCAACTGAACGGTGAAGACAGCAGGGAAGGCTGGTCATGTTGCGGGGTGGGGCATTACCTGTGACCTCCAAGACAGGCTGTGCGGTAGGGACCCTCAGGAGCTCTGCAAATGGCACTCTTCCATCATCTTATGCTGTCCTTTGCGGTCCTTTTGGCCTAGGTGGGATTCTGGAAAGAAGGAGAAAGGCTTCGCTAGAGGAGAGCAGCCATCTGAAGGGGTGGCTGGAATTGGTCACCTTTGGCAGCTTTGCCAATGAGACTCCCTTGCGTGGAGAAGAAGGGCCTGGCTGTCAGAAGGGCATGGTCCTTTTATGTGAAGGGGGAAGACCTTTGATGACCTCTGGGCTTGAGAAGAGAGCAGGCGGGCCGTGAAGGGATGTGAGGAGCTGGCGGCAGGTGGAAGGCCACTCAAGAGGTTGGGCTTCTCTGGGGTGGCTTCTCACCCTTGGGGTGGGGCCAACAGACTGGTGTGGAGGATCCCGAGTGGGTTGTTGGCCAGGCTTCCTCCTCCCATCCTCCTGAGCCCCCCTCACCTGTATCCTTTTTGGCCCCTCCCCTCAGATGAGCTGGAAGGCGACTGCCTTGCCCGGCTGCTGCGACATTTTCCTTCTGACTCTGCCGCAAGCCGAAACCTCTCTTTGGATGCCCCCCTGGCCCGCCATCTCCACCAGTGCTTCTACCATCTGCGCCTCTTCCGGAAGTGGCTGGTCTCTGGCCAGGGTGATCTAGAGAGTCTTGACGGTATGGCACGGCACGGCATGACATGCTTGCTGCCTTGGTGTGTGCCCAGTACATGCTGGCAGGAAGCCTTCCCTTGTTGGCTTTCATGTAGGTGCTGCTGTGGAGGCGCAGGAGAGCTTCTCTGCCCCTCCCTCGTCTGCCTGGCGTGGTGTGCTGATGGGCAGCCTCGTCTCTCCGAGCTTGACATTCGTTGCCCGAGCTGCTCCCTGTCCGGCTGCCATCCATCCCTTCTGGATGGGAGCCGGGCAGCCGGGCGGCTTCTTCTGTTCTGCTTCAGCCGGCTTTGCATGGTGTTCCGCTTGTGTGCTTGGATTCCTGGTGGTTTTAACCTCTTGGCCATCTGCTCCCCCTACTGAGACTGCAGATCTTGTGGTGAGAAAGCAGGAGCTTTCTGTGTCTTGCAACGTGTGTGTGTCGTGTTGCATGGGCCAGCCAGACTTTCCCCCACCGGGGAAGGGAGTAAGAGGAGGCCACAGTGCAGGGCTTGCAGAAAGAGAACAACTGTGTGTGAGAGGAGAAGAGGGAGCCCGCCTTTGTGTTCTGCTCCCTGAGAACTGGGTCATCTTTGGGATTTTTCTTCTCTGGACAGGCAATTCTCCACTTTGGTTCCCAGGAATTGTCTTGTCCATGAGTATTAGGATGGTCCGTCCGAACCCAAGCCCCCGAGGGGCAGCTCTGCCACAGCACTTGCAAGCCAAGAAGGCCTGTCATGGAGCCTGGTTGTTGCCTTAGGGGAAAAGAAGCCCAGAGCTGCCTTTTGGTTCCTGCATTCCAGCTTGGATAGTCACCCAGTGCTTTGGAATGAAGGCAGACCAAAGCAGCTTCTCATGCCGATGCCTCTGTCAGGATTCTGACCCTCCCCAGGCCTGCCTGGTACAGCTTGGGGTGAGCACTGATGCGATGGGAAGGGCCGTTTCTCTTCTACAGAGCTTAAAGCGCAGGGCTTTTGCAGGGCTTCCTCTAAGCAGCATTTGGTGTCCTGAACTTTTACAAAAGGTAAATGTAAGACGACGTGCACTGGAACAATATATATATATATGTGCTGATGGGGTCTGCATTGACAGAAAAGAGTTGTGGTGGATAGCTCAGTGAAAATGTCAACTTACTGGGCAAGTAGTGGTGAAAAAGGCAAGCTCCATGATGGAGATTATTAGAAGATGGACATAAAACAGCCAGTATTATAATCTTGTATCGACCTATGGTAGCCACCTTTGGAATACTGTGTACAGTTTTGGATATTGTAGAGCTTGGAAACGTGCAGAAGGCAAACGAGATAATTAAAGGGCTAAAGAGCCTGGGGCTGTGAGGTTCAGAAAAAATGGTGGCGAGGAGGGGACATCATAGAGGATTATAAAATTATGTATAGAAAAAGTGCACGGAGAAAAATTTTCTCCCATTCATAACATTGGAACTTGAGGGCCCCTGATGAAGTTGCTGGGAAATAGGTTCAGAACAGATTTTACTGAATGGGTAATTAAATGGTGGGACTCACTGCCAGTGGATGTGTTGCTGGCCAAGAGCATGGTGTGTGGGTGGCTTTAAAAGGGGGGTCAGCCAGATTCATGGGGGAGAGGGCCTGGTGATTAAAGGGAACCTCCATATACAGAGGCAGCCCTGTTTGTTTGGTCCTCCTGACGCCTAGCTTGCAGCAGCATGGAATGGTGTGCTGGACTAGATGGATCCCAGTATTTCCTCTAAGTTTCACAGTGTTGTGAGCAGAAATTCTACCTTGTGAGCGAAAAAAGCTAGTAGCATTAAAGTTGTGAGCGAGTCTACATTTGACTATCGCGTAAATTAGTTTTTTAGATTATTTCCATAACCTTGTAAAAATTTCAGAACAAATTATTTTAAATTATATTTTAAATATAGTTTAAAAATAATTTAAACATTATAAGAGAAAACAGAATCAAGTCATATTTCACCCAACCCTTTCCACCACATTGGTAGACCTGGCCTCTGGAGAAGAGGTCTACCCTCCCCAGTCCACTCTATTGGCAGACCTGGTCTCAGACCCTCACCCTGCACTGAGCCTTAGAAAATGCACCAGCACTTAAGGGGGGGGGGGAACTCTTGCAGTCTGCTTTGTTGTTTTTTAAGTGAAATATGACAACCAGCATTACAGGTCAAGTATAACAGAGGAGGAACAATCACTGTCAGAACCCTGCCTAACATAACAAACAGGAAGCTGCTTAAATGTTATCAACCTGCCCAAACTACTTATTTATTCAAATATTTGTGTCCCACTTTTCCCTGTGACTCAAGGCAGCTTACAAGTCATACTGAAAAGCATAATAGAGGTGTGCAAAAAAAAAAATCTTATTTTTTTTGGCACCATTATAATTAATGGGCCCCATAGGCTGTAATGGAGAATCAATCCGGGAGTATCTGGGGCTTTAGGGGAGTTGTTTTTTGAGGTAGAGGCATCAAATTTACAGCTTAGCTGCTGATGCTTCTCCTCGCCCCCCCCCCCAAGTTTCAAAAAGATTGGACTAGGGGGTCCAATTCTATGGGCCTCAGAAGGACTTGCCCCCATCCTCCATTGTTTCCAGTGAAAGAAAAAAAATGCTCAGTTCACTTGTAGGCTGTGCTGCCAGCTAAGTTCCCTATGTTGCCAGCTAAAATGTGCACCAGCACCCCCTAACGCAACTTGGAGGGAACTGTTTGACTCAGCACACTGTACTCAAGTTCTTATGAACCATTTTGGAAGAATTTGCTGCCAGAGGATGTAGTCATGGCCATACACATAGATGGGTTTAAAAGGAGGTTAGACAGATTCATGGAGGAGAGGGTCTCTCAGTGGCTACTGGTGTTCCCTCTAAGCCATGTCATCTTGTGGGCAGAAATTCTACCTTGTGAGCTAAAACAACTACTAGCCTTAAAGTTGTGAGTGGGCCTTCATTTTTTAATGTATTTTTTAAATTTTTAGTTCACAAACGTACAAAACATACAAACATGAAATATAAACTACTATTTGTATTACAAATCATATACAGAACTATAACTGATGTCTTTAGTTGTCACCATACTCTTAAAAGATACATGTTCCTACCACTATTCCGTTTAGAAGTCATCATTCCATTATCCAGTTTCTTCTGAGTCTTCAGAATGGGAACACTGCACCTCAAAGTATGCTGACAATATATATTTAGCTTGCATTAAAAACTGAAAAAAATTTAAACTAGGCTTTGCCCAATTTAATTACAAGCTGAAATTTACTCGAGAATCTGCTGTATTATTCACACTTTGTATAAACTATATGTGGCACCCCTGCATTTGGACATGTTGGCATATGTAGCGCAGACCTTCCTGTAGAACCCTTGAAACTCAAGCTCCAAGCCCTCCGACAAAAAATGCATTTCAAGGAGAAATTTAGGAAACATCTTTGCTTTCTAGAAATAGTAATGAGACCACAGCACCCAAAAAAGAGAGAGGGAAAGGCCGTTGTTTAAAAAAAATCTATGACATAACTGTGTTCCCACTAAACTAAGTTAGTGTGAGTCAGCTCACAGTTTTCTAGCCTCCGGCTCACACATTTTTGACTGAGCTCAAGAAGGACGACTCCAGAGCAAACTAATGTATGCAGTACTCAAATTGCTTGCTTTAATGCCAGTAGCTCATAAAGTAGAATTTTTGCTCACAAGACTCCACAACTTGGAGCATTCTGAGTACATTCTGTACCTAAGAAAAAGCAAATGTGTTTTGACAGAACATGTTTGCTATGATCATATTGTGCCTCTTCATCCTCATATAGATGGACTTTTTTCTATTAGTTTTTCTCTGTAAGTCTGGGTTTTGCGCTCTCAAACTCTTATTGAGTAATTTTAATCTTCTATCCCCTCCTTTCTGTTTTGTTGTAACTTTGATTAAGAACGAAAGGAAGGGAAGAGAGAGATGGAAAGAAGGCAAATAGATGGGGGAAGAATGAAAGAAAGAAAGAATCAGAGCCCCTGTTCTCCCTTTCCATCCTGTTACAACAACCCAGGCAGGCAGGCACATCTGCCTCCTCAGCCAAAGAACTCGAGCCCCTGGTCTCCCTTTCCATCCCTTTTTAAAACAAATAACAATTCCAAAACCCCCATGCAATCGGCTGGCGGGGGGGTGAATAAAGAGAAGCCCCTGGTCTCCCTTTTCTTTCTTTTTAAAATGAACAATGTCAAAAGCCCCAGGGCAAGGACATTGGCGGGGGGGGGGGGGGAATGCAGTGGAGGGGATGATAAGAGTGAACTGGAACCAGGTGCCCTACCGCGGCTCTCCTGTCACACATCGCGGAAGCCTGAGATTGCAGGTTAGATAGGACAAACCAGGACCTGGAGCAACCTCCCTTTACTTCCTCCTTGCGTGAAAGGGGCCAATCGGGACCCGGGGCAACCTCTCCGTCCCTCCACTTCATGTGTAAGGGGCAATCCCTTGAAGTTCCCTCCCCTGCGAGGCCCAAGCCCTCCCTAGAAACTTATCAATTGCCGGTTTCTCTAAGCGATCCCGGCCTCCACCGCCAGCTCAGCCAGGATCCCCATGTGCCTCCTACTGCTGGCACGCCGGTTCTGCTGCAGTGAGGCTTGCCTTGCCGATCTCCTATGGCCTGAGGCCCCCAGCCGGCTCGTGACCACAGCGGCGGCACCTCTTTCTTCCTCGTGACTGTTCCTGATGTTCCTGGCTTGCTCCGATGGCTCTGCGTGTTCAGCTAACTTGCTGAAGTAGCTTGCAGATGCACGGAGCGACAGAGAAGGAAGCCCAGGCAACCCCACAGTCAGGTGAACTGTCCAGGTGGCACGGCATGCTTTCCCCTTGGTGGCCCTTCCCCTTCGCACTTCTGTGGGCCCAGTTCAGGTCCCCTCATAGGCCGGTTCACCAGAGGGGGGCCACCCGGCCCCGAGGCCGCCATGGCTGCCGCTGCCCTGCTGGCTCCCCTTGCTGTGCAGGGATCACAAACAAGAACCACGAGTGAGTCAGGGCCCCATATCTTGACAGGAAGAGGCTTGCTCATAGCCCTGCGCTCAGCCAAAAAGCTGTGCGCTAAGGGCTGGAGCCCTGGTGGCTGCGCGTCATGGGGACCAAAGGGAACTTCCCCGTTCAAAGGCAGTGAACATCTGACTCCGAGGCCAGGGGCAACATCAGGGGACAGCCTTGGCCTCTGTGCCCTGTTTTTGGACCTCCAGAGGAACTGGTTGGCCCCGTGTGAGACAGGATGCTGGCCTATAGATGGACCACTTGTCTGATCCAGCAGGGCTCTTATGTTCCTAGGTTTCTGTGTAAATTACAAAGGAGACCACTTGCCCAAAAATGCGAATTTGAAAGTGATGTGTTGGTTTAACTATCCTAGTGCCAATAAGAAGTAATACAGCCCACCCCACACTGGAGAAGTTTAGAACTGTACATGGTCAATAGACAGCATGTGGTAGTGCAGGCGGTGTAGGGCAGGAGGTTCCTTCTGGCCTGGGCGTGCTTGCTTCTGGGCTGGCTGGAGGGCCATGTTGGCTGCTCTTGGCAGCAGGGCACCCCCTGAAGGCTCTGGATGCAGCTGGCGCTTGCTTGGAAAGTGTGTTTGGTCTAAAATGTGCTCTGGGAGTGTGGAGGTTTTGGGATGCTACCAAGGACTGGCTTTCCCTTGGGCCTTGTCACGGAAGGGTCTTTTTTTGTGTGTTTTTGCTGTAGGCTTTGAGGGCTGCTCCATGGTGCCCAGCATCTACCCCCTGGAGACTCTGCACAATTCGCTCTCCCTGCGCCAGGTCAACGATTTCTTAACAGGCCTCTGCAGGAGCTGTTGCAGCAGCACCCCCTCTGGAGCCCCCACAGGTACCAGACGGAGGGGGAAGAGGCTCAGGATCTGCAGAGCCTCGATTACTGCCTTGAGATGGAAGTCAGCCCCCTGCCCCTTCAGCAGCATCAGGGTGGCAGACTGGGCACGGTGACTCCAGGCACTCGAGGGCTAGAGGGCTCACCTGCCTGGGCAGTCCCGCAGGCACAGAAGTGGGAACCCTTGTTATGCCTCTAGCAGAAAGCTGCCTGCAAGTGACAGCCAGCCCTCCCCTGCCCCCAGCCCAAGGCAAACAGAGGGGAGAAGGCTGACCTGGTGGTTTCTCTCTCTAGCAGCAGTGCTGTTTGACTCCCTGGACAGCCACGCTCCGAGCGACGCCTTCATGCAGCAGCAAATGCTGTCATCCTCGTCTTTGCCACTACATCCCCGCTCGGACAGGCCCCCCTGGTGTGAGTGACCGGGGAAGGGGGGGAGGCAAGGCAGCAGCAATTTTGAAGATGTGCTTGGGGAAGAGAAATGCCCTTGCGGCAGGGTGGGAGGATTGGCTTTGTGTATGGGGATGTTGCATTGGAGGGGGGGGGGGGGTTGGATGAAGCTTAATGTGGATGGCCAGAGGACAAGAGGGGCATCCTGTTGCTTCCATAGGAAGGGCAGCCTCATTGAGCGTAATCCTGGGGGAAGATTCTGCTGCCACCGGAACCAGCCGTGCTGCAGAGGTCTGCTGCACTCAGCCAGGAGAGGAGGGGGTCCCAGAGCGAGGGGGGCACGGGCCTGTTCTTCCCTCCCTGGATGGCTTCCTCCTCATTGGCTGCTGCAGTGGGGACAGTGCTTGGTATTTGGCAAGGGTCTGCCAGATGGCCAAGGCCATGCAGCAGTTGGGGAATTTCCTCAGCCACTTGTGCAAGTGACCAGTGTTCCTTTTTATGATTTCCTTGCAGACAGCAGCGGGCCCTCGAGCACCGTCTCCAGCGCTGGACCTTCGTCCCCAACCCCTCTGGACAACTGCCCCCGCTTCAGCTTCTTTGAAAAGCCCCCCTTCAGCTGCCAAGTCGGCAAGGAGCGGCTCAGTGGTCAGCTCCCTGGAGAGGGGCCCCTGGGTGTGGAGGAGGAGGAGGAGAGTCTGTGTGGCAGCAGAGCTTGGCGAGAGGCCCCGGTGGTGGGCCAGGGCGGGAGGGGACGGTCCTTGCTGGGGCCTTGGGGGGAGCAGACCCTAGAGCAGGCCTTGCAGCAGATGGGAGCCCCAGGGCAGGAGGCAGAGCTCCTGGGGACTCTGCCCAGGCTGGGAGGGGAAGGCGGGGAGTGTGCAGGCCAGGGGATGCTGAGCCAAGAAGAGGAGTTTTCGCCAGGGATGCTTGACATCTCAGAGGGGTACGGCAGAGGGGCAAGTAGACAAGACAAACCAGGAGAATTGCCCGAGGGGCAGGAGAAGCTGGCCAGCGGGGCCCCTGAGCAGGGCCTGGAAGGGCAGATTTGTGAAGCCACTCTGCTGAGCCCCCTTCTCCCCACTGGGGAAAGTGGTTAGCCCTGGGCCTGCCGCTTGCCACACCACACGGCAGCTTCTCCCCAGGAGGACCCCTCGAGCGACTTGTGGTGGCGGCACCCCTCTGGCTCTGCTGCAGCTGGGCAGGGCCACCACCTTTTCCAGCAGGAGCAAGGCCAAAGCAGGCTGGGTGGAGCTTCCCCAGCCAGCGGAGGTCCTCAGGATGGTGATGCTCAGCCGTGGCTGCACTGGGGGGGGGGGGGGGGAAGCGCCAGCCCCTCAAGGCGGGGAGGGAGAAGTCTGTCGCTGAATTGAGTCTTCCTCGTGGAAGGCAGGAGGCCCAGTCCCAGCTGCGAGGATGCAAAGGAGCCCAGGGGTGATATGCCAAATAATGTACAGCAGAAAGTAAATATTTAATATATTCTTAATGTCTGTGAGGGCGGGCTTGGGGCCCCAGCTGTTCCTCCCCCCTCCCTTCTCCTGCTCCATGAAAGGCATGTCTGTGGTTCAGATTTGTCTGTGTGTCTTTCTTTCACTTAGGAACTGTGAAAGTGTTTCCAAAGAGCCCTTCTTGTGCCAGATATGTTAAGCATAGTAAAATGCTGGGGCCCTTCCTCTGGGTGCATCTGTGTCTGTGTCTGCTGCTGTGCAGAGGAGTCACTTCCCTCTGCATCCTCTGGAGTTAATACTCTTTCCACCTTCCTGTCTCTCTGCTTTGTCTTGTCAGAGTTTTATGTGGACAGAAGCCACACCTTGTTCCTGAAGAGTCTGTTAGGTAGGGCAGGAGTTTAGGTAGGACACACAGCCCAGCTGCAGTGGCATGGTATGGCACCGTTTTTGCTGCTTCCAGAGAGACTGACAAGGGACATCTCCAGGCCAGGATAGCTGAACATCAGCCATGTCCACATCTGTGAGAACTTCTCCCTGCCCTGCATGTGCCCTCAGGTACAGCCGCAAAAGTGGGGCGGAGACACCTTTCTGTTGCATGAGCCAAGGCAGGCAGGGGCCAGGACCAGGTGGTGCCGTCTCTGTCTCAGACACTCCTCCACTCCGCAGACGGACTCTGGGCTTGCCAGGCCTGTGTCAGGGAGTGCCACGCAGGCAGCCAGGGACACATCTGTATGGTCAGCTCTTCCTGGGAGCTGCGCAGGGGTTACAAACCAGCTGGCTGTCCCCTGGAGGGTGGGCCAGGGCTCCAGGGAAAGGCCAGTGGGGGAGAGTTGGGAACTTGCCACAGGTGACAGGAAAGAGACTGGTTCTTGTTACTCTGAGGCCCAAACTAGCCATGGCATCGTTGGATTGAGAAGAATGTGGCCATTTAAAAATGCTGTGAGGGACTGATCAGGACTGTGGTGTGGCAGGACCACATGATCTTCTCCCCATCCCCCGCTCCCCCTGGGTGTCTTTTAAAGAAGAGAGAAGAGATATGGATTTATGCCCCACCCTTCACTACCCAAGGGAGTCTCAGAGCGGCTTACAAACTCTGTTCCCCTCCCCATGACAGACACCCTGTAAGGTAGGTGGGGCTGAAAGAGCTCTGACAGAAACTGCTCTTTTTCAAGAACATCTGTGCCAGAACTATGAAGTTCTGAAACAGCCATAGCAGGGCTGCTTTGGCACTCAGAAAAGCACACAGGGGCTGGGGTAACAAGGCTGCCTGGCCCCATTTTTTTTCATATGTGATCTCTAGTGACTGACCCCTACTAGGGGCCTGGAGGATATCCAGAGAGGTGGCTGAATAAAGCCTGCCCTCGCCTCCCAACTGCTGGTATTCCAAGGAGGTGTCCCATATCCAAGTACTTGCCAGAGTCGACCCTGCTCAGCTCCTGGGATCCGACGAGATTGGGCGTGCCTGGGCTATCCAGGTCAGGGCACCTGGCCCCATTTTTATATGACCAAATTCTACTCTAAAATGGTGTCAGCGGCACTCACCCCACTGCTGGCTGCACAGCACCTGGCATGAGCAGACAGCTGAGGCCCAAAAAAGCCTTGGCTCTTTAGCACGTTTCCCTTGAGCACTAGTTGAAGAGGGGAAACCTTGCCCCAGTTATCCCAGCTGGCTTGGCTGGAAGCGCAATGCAGTGCCCACCCATGGGGCCTCGGGACCCTTCCCTGGACACAGCACAGGAGGACCCCAGAGATCGCAGTTAATGTGGCTTTATTGGTTAGTGCAGGCTCCTCCCTTCACAATCATTAGAGTTACAGAGCATTGTGCACAGGATGGGGATGGGGAGGGACTCGGCTTGATTTAGACATGATACAGTTGAAAAGGGAAGAACTGGACTCTCTTTGTATAGCATTCAGCAGCAAAGGAAGCTGGCGCAGGAGATGCCATTTCGGAAGTTAAGATGAGACTGTCATGTGGGTCTGAGCTTTCAAAGAGTTTTCTGACCTTTCGTACAGGAATAAACACACACTTTTGGCCACATGCAGGAACAAGCACAAGCAGCATGTAAACGTTTCTCCCACCATGGGTTTCCTGGGACTGAGGGGTCCCCAGACTCCACCTCCCACTGGCTAAGGTGGCCTTGGGTGGGGCACCTCCCACTATCTAGCGTTTTAAGAGGGGCTGCTGTATGTTTTGAAGATGCTGAAGGTGGCAAAGCCTGCTTCAAAAGGACAAGGGTGGTGGAGGAAAGGACTTAGATCTTGGAAGGGGAAAAGAACTGATAATTGGATCAAAGTGTCAAGGCAGCATCATGAAGGAGGGGGTCCAAAAGCCCCCCCCCAGCTTGCTTCAAGTTTTTTTCACAGAGACATTCAAATGTGGATTACTGCATTAGCTTAACTTGTCTCCCCAGGGCACCAAAGCCCCCCTTGCACCTCTCCCAGACAGCCGGCTGCCAAGCAACCCTGGTTCCCAAGCGAGCGCTGGGCCGGTGGCACTTGGGCCTTTGTGGTCTAAGGTTGGGGGCCGGAGTGCCAGCCGCCCATCAGCCACCTTTCTGGGGCGAGGCTGCCTTTGCTTTCTCAGACCGCAGCCTTGAGAAACTGCCGTTCGCTGTGATTGGAGGGCCAGGAGCCTGCAGGGCCACTGCAGCAAAGGAATCAGGAAAACAAAACCACAAAAAGCTGGTTCCACTGGAAAGCAAAAATAAATACATAAAACAACAACTGCAAAGGTAATTCCCATCCCCCCCCCCCCCCCCAGGCCACTTTGTCCTCGTCTCTTCTACAGCAGGATCCAAGGCGGCCGGTGGCAGGGACGGTTGGTTGCCAAGGCGATGTGGGTGGAGTCCTTTGGAGAACCTGCCCCCAACCACCCATCTGTCCATCCTTTGTGGGTTCCAACTCCAGTTCCCATCCATTTCCATGACTGCCTTTGGCGTCAGTGTCTGGGCTGCTGACCAGCCAGTGCTGGCACCATCAGCATTGGGGGGGGAGGGAGTGCTTTGTGGCAGCTACTGCAAGCGTGGAGAGACAGGAAGCCCATGGGGATGAGTGAGTCATCACATTTTTATTCCACCCCCCCTTCCCCTAAGCAGCTCAGCATGACATACACCATCTCCTCCCCCCCCACCCCTTGCCCGGCTCCTCGAGTGTTGGCAGCAGACGACTGCCATCCCCATGTGGCTCCGTTCTCCTCTTGGCCTTTTTGGCACATGCCCCCCACACCCAGAGCTCCACCCACGCTTGTTCTTGACTGCCAGTGCCCTTCTACAGCTTCAAAGATCAGGTGAGCTGAAGAGGCAGAAAGTCCTCTTTCTTGCCCAAGACCCCAGGCAAAATTCCCCGTCAACACAGCTTTGGAAGAAGGCCGTTCCTCTGGACATCCAGAGTTCCCTGCTCACCTCTTGCTTCTCACAGGAAGAGCTTGAGGACTGGTTTGTTTTCCCCAGTCATCCTTTCTTCCTGCTTTTAATTCTTTCCGTCTTTGCTTCCAGCCATCCCCCCAGGCCAAGTCACAAGGGCAGTGCTGCACAGTTGACCCTGAGCGACCAGAGCCAATCCAGGAGGAAGCAGCCAGGGGAGTGCAGGGAAGACAAGAGCGCATGAGCAGAATCAAGGCAGCTGAATTATTCTATAGAATGATGAAGCAAAATAAATGCTAGACAGTAAAATGGCCTTCAGAGGGCTCCTCTACTCTGCATGCCTGTAGGCATGCTGGACAAATCCTGGGCATCCTGGCAAAGAAGAACCACATACAGACAAAAAATGGCCAGGGTGTTCAGACCACGCTGAGGAAAGAGACAACAGAGCTGTCACTGGATGGAACTCCATGTGTTGCAGGGTGAGTGAAGAAGACTGGTAGGCGAGCGCGCTCAGTGTGGCTCGGAGCTCAGAACTCGATTTTGCAGGCGGGGAAGGACTCATCTTGCATCACCACTGTGCTGCTGCTGGCCAAGACCATGATGCTCAGTTCCTGTTGCTTCTCATGCGTCTGCTGGTACCATTCACGGGTCACTGCTGTGTCATGCGTTGGAATGAGGGTCACCTGGGGCGAGATGACAGATGCTCGGTTTGGGGGGAAAGTTGGACTTTTGCTCTGGCATGCTCAGCTCGCAGGGAGCAGGAACAAAAAGAACACCAAAGGTTGCGAAAACGCTAGAGTGTAATAATAATTATTTCAATAAATAAGTGATAAAAGTACAGTTCATAATTTCAAGTTTCCATCTAGGTTTTCAAGAAGGTTTCCGACGAAGTTTTCCAGAATTATGTCACTCGTTTCATCCATAAAGGACTTCATCCAAGAAGAAAATGTGATAATTTGCAGGATGCATACAAAGGGCATAGTTACCAATACATCATGAGATGACAAATTCTACAGTCTATAGCAATCAAGATCTTTCCAGTGAAGACTAGGCTAATTAAGAATGTCTGCATGTAGCCTTCACTGGAAAGATCTTGATTGCTATAGACTGTAGAATTTGTTGTCTCATGATGTATTGGTAACTGTGCCCATTGTATGCATCCTGCAAATTATCACATTTCCTATTTGGATGAAGTCCTTTATGGATGAAACGAGTGACATAATTCTGGAAAACCTCATTGGAAACCTTGAAAACTTAGATGGAAACTTGAAATTATGAACTGTACTTTTATCACTTATTTATTGAAATTATTATTATTACACTCTAGCGTTTTCGCAACCTTTGGTGTTCTCCTTTTTATTCCTGCTCCTCAGGGTTGTGGTTTTCCTTGATGGCATACTTTCTGTTTAAACAGTTCGCAGGGAGGCCAGGCCCAATACAGTCTCCACTAACTGCTGGAGCCTCCGAGACAGAGACCTAGGTGGGGACAGGTGCGGAATGAGACCGGCTGGGCTCAGAGGGTCATGTGTGCCCCAAGAGAAGTCTGGAAACAGCTTAGAGCAACCAATGAGAATCTAATTCCTGGGGCAGCTGCAAACTAGCCCTGGCAATCCTGTAATTGTTGGGTTGCTGCATCTTTCCTCGGGAAGGGGGGGGGGCACTGTGGAATTCTTTAGTGGCCCTGGTCTTCAGAGTGAGTGCAAAACGACCCCTGCGGGAGATACGGCCAGGCTGAATTTATACATGGTCTGGTAGATGCTCATACAGCAACTGGGTGGCTCTCAGCATTCCTCCTGTTATTAGGCTCTTGAGGTCCTGGCAATGGCCAGGATGAGGGCATCTTTCCCTTAACAGTGGCAGGGGCTTTCCATGTTGCCCTTAGCCACAGCATTCCCATATCCCAAAGGTTTATAGAGCTGAGGAGCCACTCCATAGCTCCGTTCATGTTCAGCAAGGAGAGAAATCTTTCTCTGTTGAAAGCAGAGGCAGAATGTTTTTTCTGAAGCGCTGTGACACTCCTCATACCTCCCACTCCAACCGCAGAAGGTGCTTCCTCAGGCACTTACCTGCAAGTTCTCCCCCCACTGGGACTTTCCCTCCAGTAGCGCATCCAGCACAGCTCGGCTCGGCTCCCCGTTGCTGGGGTCATTCCCGCTCACAACGTAGTAGGATGCTCTGACTTTCTTGAAGAACTCGTGGTCTGTGTTCTTCGCGTTGCAGTGGTTGGGGATGTAAGCCAAGTCCACGTAGACAGGTGGTCCGGAGGGCACAGATGAGCTGCTTTTAGGGTTGCTGGAAACTTGGGGGGAGAGAAAATGGGATGTTGCTGGTTGATATTGACTCACTGAACAACACACAACCTCCCTCTCGCTTGCCAGCCAGCGGCAGGGGCACACTGGCTGGCGCCTACTGGAAGGGACTCGGTCAGCTTCCAGCGCAAACCTCCTTGAGGTCGCTTCTTGCATTTCTGAGCATTTCCAGCTCCCTCTGGTTCAAGTACTCTGTCTGGGCCAGAGAAATTAAAGGGCCTGGGAGATACCAGGCTGCAGTTTAAAAGAGTCAGCCAGTGAGAATGGTGACTGGAAAAACCAGGTTTCAGCTGGAGTATGGAGTGCTTGGAAGTCCTTCCTGCCTACAGCAGCCCCCATTGCTCTTCCCTCCTTTTATAGCTGCAAGTAGGCCGAGGGCAGCCTGCGGCCTTTGTGGCAGCCCCACTTTCCCTGCTGAGGAGAGGAGCCTTTCCTGGCCCTCCCAGACCAGTCTGGTTGCACACTTCCTCTGGAGTGTTCTAGAGCACCCCTCTGATCTTTTGTTATAGCTGTGTCTTTTTCTTCCCTCTCTCTTCCCCCTTCCAGTTTTCCTTGTTGAACATGCAATACATTTGCTTCAAGGAGGAAAAAGGAGAGCGGCAGTGTCTTGTGCTCCTCCAGGGCTGGGACAAAGCCACCTGTGTCCAGAGAGGAGCTTTGTGCCAGAAGAAAAGTAGCTAAATGCTCCCTGCGGTTTTCCCCATCCTCCTTGATGTGAAAGAGGCCCACCAGTGCATGCCAAAAGCTGATGGCCACTAGG
Organism: Lepidodactylus listeri; assembly: GCA_029233225.1. Taxonomy (NCBI): domain Eukaryota; kingdom Metazoa; phylum Chordata; class Lepidosauria; order Squamata; family Gekkonidae; genus Lepidodactylus; species Lepidodactylus listeri. The sequence goes on along the minus strand of JARCFY010000021.1, from coordinate 1,388,473 downwards.
TAGCATTCTGGCTAGACACATGGGGGTGTGCTAGAGGAGCAAAAAGATGCCAGCAGCCCACAAGAGGCCCAGGTCCTACCACCTCATCCAGATTTCTCTCATTAGGAAGCCAAGCCCAAGTTTTGCAGGTGGGTTAGACTTCTGTTGACCAAGGAGGTGAGAAGGCTGAGCCTCAGCAGCCTTAGCTCAGCCAAGGCCTTGAAACTGACCACCCTTGCTTGGAGCACGTCAAGCTGTTCATAAACCTCAGAATTTGCCATGTGGCATTCTTTCTAATAGAAGATCTGCCTCAGTGGATACTTCAAGCAGTAAGGAACAATCATTCCCTTCCTCCTGCCACACTTCAGCCAGAGTCACTGCTAGTTTTAGGTCATTCGCGTAAGGCCAGGGGATTGTCACTCATGCCAACACCGATCCCCATTTATTCTCCACCAAACTCACCAAAGAAGAGTGGAGTTCACCCGTTCAGCACTTGCAGCCCCTTTCACTTAGTAATGCAAATGGGCCGAGGAGGAGGTCCAAGCATCCGTTCCCCGTGCAAGCCTGTTTCCTTTGGAGAAGCTCCTTGGCCAAGGCAGTTCATATCCCAGAGTTTTCTAAAATGTGGGAAGGTGCATGTGCAAATGAAAGGCTGCAGGTGTGCTTTAGCTGAAAAGGCTGTCATTTCTACCTAAGGGCCTCAAGAGCCCTGCCCAGATTTTTTTAAAAGCACAATAGTACAGCCTGAACTGGACAGCTCAGCTGGAGTGACAGCACCAAGCAAGGTGGCCAACCAAGCCCTGCCTTGAAGACAAGAGTGTTTTGAGAGAGAGAGCCATGGGTGGATAATCAGTGGGAGCACGGACTTCCCGAGCAGTCTTGCTTGCTGAAGGCAGTGGTGTGTTAAAGGTTGCCTATGGTGAACAAACAGAGATCACACTCAGCGGAGGTGTCAAAAACAGTTCTCCAAACTCTCTGGCTAACTTTGTTTTTTAGAATCATGACCTTTGACCTGACTGTGCTGAATTCCATTGTCCTCAGGAAGGTGTCTGGCATCCCAGTTCTTACCAACTCTGCCACTGATAACTGCCATTCGAGATGGGTGTTACGGCTTCTTTTATGGTGGCAGGAAGGAAATGTTGGGGTGTGGACTCTGACTCAGGTCCTTGTGCAGGGACCATGCTGCTTTGCTCTGAATCATTCCAGCATTGGTGTGTGTGCTGCTGATGCTGAGTGTACCTGACTCACAAGCCAATTCCATCTGCTGGATTTCAGCCCCTCTAGAGACCGAGAACACACCAACAAGAGAACTGCTTGCCATCAACAGGCAGGTCTGGAAGAGTAAATCTCTTTCTAGCCAGAGAGGGCTGCAGAAGGAACTATCCCAAGCTTCCCCATGTTGCCTGTCACAACTGGCCAACCAGCACGACCACCCCATCAGCACTAGGAAGTCACTTCCACCACACATGGCGGGCTCCACTACAGATGCCCAGAAGATAGTCTGCTGCCTCAAGAAAGAATTTCCCCATGGATTTCGGACTTGCCTCTGTAGGTCTGGCTAAGGCCCTGGCCCAGACAATGGGTGCACTTCACCTGGTGAAAATTCTCTGGCTGCACGATGCAGCACATCCTTATGTAGACAACATTCTGGTTTCTCCCCAGCTGCATCCCCGGAATGTGTTTCAGCAAAAATGACTTTATGTTAAACATACACAAAGTGATGTGTATGTAGGCTTTGGACTGAGGGACAGGCTAGATATTTACGAAAGAACTCTCAGCAGCCACAGCAATGCATCTGCCCTCATGGGAGCGATTCGGGACACAAAATAAAACACAAGTCCCTCCCTGATGGCACACTTTGGAGACAGACACCAGGCCACTGGTTCAGTTGTGACCATGATAGGACCTTGCCATGAAGTGTCACCGTTGTCCAGATTTCCAGACAGGCTCTTCAGAGAAACTCCTGTCTTGTCCTCTGTAGGCAGCATCAGGTGCCTGACTGGAATGTTAGGGAGGGGAGAGCTGTCTTGGATCGTGCCTTTCCTGTATCGTCTTGGATCTGCATGGTGAAAGTGTCTTCAGACAAGGCGCTCATGGCTTGTGAACAGATGCTCGGGGAGTCAGGTTTGAGCATAAACCAGCCATGCTCAGATGCACTTCTGGCTTTTCAAAACTTGATCTGAGAAGCAGACATTCTTATTCACACAGAGACTCTATTTGCGAATGGCTTACCTGAACAGGCAAAGGGATGTACTCAGAAAAGTAAAAGCTACTGCCCTGGCTGATGCAGAGCAACATCATGGATTACAGTAGAAAAGAGCAAGAATCCAGTAGCATCTTAAAGACTAACAAAACATGTGGCAGGATATGAGCTTTCGTGAGTCACTGTGCACTTCTTCAGATGGTTGATGGATTTCCATTCTGTATGGCTAAATGTGGTACCTTCCATGGAGATAGATCAAGATGGGCAGCCGTCTTAGTCTGTCTGGAACAGGAAAAAAGAGCCAGAGTCCAGGAGCAGCTTAACGACTAACAAAATATGTGGCAGGATATGAGCTTTCATGAGTCACTGCTCACTTCCCTTCTTCAACCAGGATTGCAGAATGCACACCCAGAATAGCAGTCTTCAACATGACGGTGGACTGGATCAGTTCACTAAAGATCCACAGCTGCACACAGCAGCTTTTGATCAAACTGTAAGAAGGTTCAGGAAGCCAGTGCCAGATTTAAGGGCAAGGCTGAGGGATGCAGAGGAGGCACACGAGGCACATGTCCTGTGAGCAGTATGGGCGAAGGGGTCCATGGGCACCTTTTTGCTGCTTCAGAGATTCCAGCAGTTGATCGCCCAGGGTGAAAGTCATTCTGACCATGTCAGATTGGCTAAGAAGACTATTTCTAAAGTCATCCCAGCAACACTGGAAACTGTCTGGTCAGGGTGGCTCTACTGTCTCAAAGGAGCTGTCTCAGTAAGCAGGGTGAGACTCATCAGCCTGGATTTAAATCTGACCCTGTCAGCAGCCAAGAGCCTCTCTGCTTTGCACGGGTTAGCGGCCTGGTTTCAAGGAGATGCAGCATCACGGCAAAGTCCCACAATGCGAGGGCTTTTTTCTACTACTCATACTATATCGTATTGGTTTCAAACTTATATAACTAGAAGTATATGAAAACAATATAAAGAGAAATTTAAGTCAAATCAAAAACTTGGTTTTCCTATAGATTGTTAATCAGATCACAATCGTATATAATTAATTTATTTACTTTATGCTATAGCTATACCACTAAGGCATTTCTTTAGTTTCACTACAATCAATATGTTTACAATTATTACTTATTATTTCAATTCTAAGATTTATATATTTAAAACCAAATATAAACCTATAAACCTGAGCCCCCTTTAACACTCACTTATCAACTAATGCCAACAATTCCTATGAAGCTTTAATATATTTATTAAGCGTTTACTTATAAGTAGTAATGACCTCAGGAATTGCTGCGCGAAACTTCTGGTGCAGAGAAGTGAGACTACCCTGTTCCCACCCAGTGGTGATGGGTCTAGCAACAGAGGAGGGGAACGAGCGTAGACAGTTGCCTCCCTCCCTGCCCTTGACTTTGTCAGTCTCCATGTACCTAGTTTCCCAAAGTTATATATTAAAAATAACATAATAGATTACAGCAATACTTAAAAATTTTCGCTGCAATCTTTTCCACTTTAGGACAGATGGTTATTTTGTGTTCTCTGTGAGGTGTTAAGTCAAAGTATATTTTTTGCTTTGCTGACCTTCTGTCTGAGTCCACTGGTTGATGTTGTTATCCAAGAGCATCAAGCAAAAGGGATCCAGAAGCAAGATCTGTAGCACTCAGTAGGAGTCCTTTGTGCCAGACTTAGGTCTTAGCTGCCGCAGTCCATCTATAGCACGTATTTGCTTTTTCCAATTACAATATGATAGGCTTTAATTCTCTTCGGAGAGTTATAGCTTTGGGTGGGAGATCAGGAAATGCTTCTATCTTCATTTCAGAAAAGTGTGGATGTCCGTTAAGCTGAGCTTCCATCAATATTTCCCTCTTTGTTCTAAGATCCTGGAATATCTCTGGGTACTTTCTGGGGGTCCTTGTTTCATTGTCCAAGCCTGTAAGCTTTCAATATGATAGGTGCCACATTTTCTTCCAGCTTGAAAATAGTTGCTATCCATTGTGCCAAGAATATTGAGATCTCTATAGCTTCTTTGGATCCCTCCGGAAAGCCCTGAAATTTCAGATTAAATTGTTGTGTTTCCATTTACAGAAACAGAATCCTTTTTCTGAGATTGTCCTCTTCTGATTTTATAGTATTAAATTCTTCCTGTGTTTGCTGACATGTATTAAAAGCATGATCTGCTTTTTGATCCAACTTCCTTTAGTGCCTTCTGAATTGCTCCTCGTTGAGATTGTATAGGTTCAAAGACTTGTTTCAGCATATCTTTAAATCTGGCTTCATTCATTTCTTTAAAAATATTCACCGTGCCTTTCTCCATTTGAGATTTTTTAAGACTGTGTCTTTGGACATTTTGTTTTTCTTGGAGCTTGAAGAGGATCTGGCAGGGCACAGTTTTTCTGGGCAAAAAAAGTCAGTCACTGGTGCGCACAAAGTTTGTATTTTTAGGCACTTTCTGCCCTGTTCTTCCCATACGTTTGGTGAGTTTATTTATCTGGGCAGTGTGATTTAAGAGCCAAAATAGGTAGGGGAGGAGAGGAGCTTTCTATCTAAGCAGCCATCTTGTTCGGCGCTATGCCCCCCTCCCCCGGCTTTTTTCTTAGCCAGAGTCATGTTTTAAACCAGGTCTTAGTCTGATACAGCAAAACTGGAGTCTTGGGGCACCTTAAAGAGTAATGGATTTATTGAAGCATCAGCTTTTTTTGTGGGCTAGAGTGCACGCACGTCATCAGATGTTTGTGGTGAATCTTCAACCATTATAGACACCCCCCCATGTACTTCCTTTACTTCCCCCGTAAGGACTGAGCAGCAGCTGGGGTTATCATGGCAGAACTGTTTGTTCTCTTGGCACTGAGCAGGAGTCCATGGCAGAGAGTGGTGATGGTCCCTGGAAAGGCTTCCTAAGCAGGAGCTCTCCAGAGGCCTCGAACCAGCCAAGTGGCAAGCCAGAGATGCATCTGAGTTAACTGTGGGGTGGCTGAAACCTTGCCAGGGGCCAGAGTTCTCTTCTCTGGGGCTCTGAGGCTTGAAGGCAAGAGAGCCGCTTGCCGCTGCCAGGCTCACAGATTCGTTTGTTCTTGAGAATGTCAGCCCTGCCTTTTGGTTCTTGGTATGACTTTGAAGAACTCTCTCCCATAGAGAAATTCTGAAAAGCAGACTCTAACCAGAGCGGGGCTCCTCTTTGAATACCTGGTGACCATTCCCGTAAACGAAACACTCTCAGAATCTGGCTGCATCCCACCATTACTCCAGGGTTTCAGAACCGCAGGTGTTACCTGCCAGTCAGGCACTGTGGAGGTGTGGCTTAAGGCCCCAGGTTCGATTCCTGCAGTTTAGAACAGAAGCAGAAGCCAACTGGAGGAAGCCCGCTCTTCCCTTGGCCCCCGTCCTCCAGGCCACTTGGCAACCACTTGGCCACCTTTCGATAAAAGAGTGAGTGCACAGTGCTGGGGGGGTGGGAGGCTGCCAACTCAGTAGCCTTCTGGCCCCAAGGGGGCTACAGGGCACCCACCTGGGTATCTTATGTGCAGCTGCAGGGCTTTGGAGAAGCCACAGCAAAAGGTTCCATGTGGGAGGGCAATGATGCGCTTATATACCCTGGAAATGAGAACTGGCCCTCTGGCTGCCCATAGATGAAAGGGAAATTTTGGCAACAAATCCCTTTTCAAAGGTGTCCAGAGGGCAGTGGCTGCTGAAATGACAGATTCAGGTAGTCAGCCCTTTTGGTCTGAAGCAGCAGATCAAATTTAGAGTCCAGTGGCACCATTAAGACCAACAAAGGTTTATTTAAGGTATGAGCTTTCATGTGCTCTAAATTTGTTCTTCTGAAATGACAGACGAAGATGCCCAAGATCAAACCAGATCACTGATCCATCAAGGTCAATATTGTCTACAAAGACAGACAACAGCTGTCCACGGTCTTGGCTTGAAGTCTTTCACATCACCTGCTACTTGGTCCTTTTTTTAAAGGGCACTTCACCTCCAGGTCCCACTGCAAAAGTTACAACTTTAGGCAGTAAATGTTTAAACTCTGCTGTGGTAGTGCTCAGAGGCTAAACTAAAAACTGCCTTTACAGGAGGTGGCTGCAGACGCCATGTCCCATCTGGGTGGGACGCAGCTAGCCCAAAAGCAGAACCTCCCACATGGCAGCAGGACCTGCAGCCAACTCCCATCAGGCCGGGATACTCTCCCAGGAGCAGGCAGTTTCCCATCCAGCATGGCGGGAGAGGTCTCTTGAAGCTTAAAGGAAGCAATTTGTCCTTTATTTGGGGAAAGGGAAGAGAACTTGGGGGCGATATGAAAAGACAACTTTTAGGAAATAAAAGTTTTAGGAAATGAAAGACTTGAATGAAGAAGCCCAACAGTGGCTGGGAAGGAGAGAGCGCCAAACATGGCCTGAAACTAAAATCTGGAAGCTTTAGTGATGATTTTGCCTACCATTTAATTCATTCATCATCACAGTTGCAGACCGAGGGATACAGGACTGCGTTATTGCTCATTTTATGTTTCCTTTGATCAGTAGCTGTTAGGCACATTTTTAAAGCCCAGCTAAATGCGCTTCCTTTTTGTGAGTAATGACTGTGCATACAAGTAAAGGTACATTTTCCCTTCTGTCAGTTTTGTGTTTTGAAGCTCTGTCTTCATCATGTAAAACCCTGCCCTGACCCGCCCTCAGTAAGGTCCAAACAGAAGGGGAGGCAGGGAAAGGCCGGCCTGCAGCTGAACTACTCTAACAAGGACGGCTGTCAAAGCCCGCAGGGGATTTGAAGCTGGTTGCCAGGAAGAGCCCTAGGTGCTTAATTGGGTAGAAGAATCAGTTAACAGGAAGAAAAAAACAACCACAGAAAGTCTCCAGGTCCAGATAACTGAGCGGTTACTCTCGCTCTAATCTACCACCATGGTGGTGGCCAGAAAAAGGAATCCTGTTTGTGTTGAATAGCTGGGAGTCCAGCAGCACCTCCGAGACACACCAGAGTTTCAGGGCAGAAGCGGCTGAGAGTCCATGCTCCCTTTGTCACACACACACAGTCATGCGTTGGACAGTGCTGCAAGAATGCTGGCAAGGTGCACTAATCCTCATTAAGGTCTAGTGGCTTTGGCTGTGGTTCAGCTGATTAAATTCCATAACCCATGTGAGAGAACAAGATGCCTGCAAGATCCATTTCACCACACAGTGACCTTCCTGGCTGACTGACTCAGTGGCACCAGCCACTGTCTGAGCCGCTGCATTCTATCGTTCCAGCAGTTAGCACATTCTGATGGACTGTGCTGCATCTGGGCCAGGCACTCCTCTGTCCGGGGAGTTGGAGGACACCCCTCCCCCTTGGCCAGAGCCTGACTGGGTCTTCCAGCCAGGAGGTGGTCCTGCCCCAGCAGGGAAAGTGCTCACCTCTGGGTGTACAGTGAACCTAGAATGGGAGCAGCCAGCCCCCCCAACGCCTGTTTTCTCCCTGTCTCTTCCTTGTGTCTGCTCCCTCTGGGTGTGGGGAACAGGACCTCCCCCCCCCCAAGAGTGAATGCCCTGCCCCCCCTTCAGAATGAGGCAGCCTGGCTGTCCAGGGCCTTCCTCTTTTGCCAGCCCACCTGTCAGCTTCGCCTGAAAGGAAAGGGATGCATTACCTGGGCTTGTTCTGACCCCGTTGATGAGGTTCTTGCCGTGGCCAGGGGTGTGGCTGCTGCTTCGGGAGCCCTCCTCTTTCTCGTCTGCATGGGACTTGAGCAGCTTCTCTCTCTTTGCCAGGGTTGGCTTTGGGGACCAGTCAGAAGGCGGCAGCTTTGCAGGGGCTGGCTTCCTGGAGGGGGAGGAGGGCTTGGTCTTGGTCAGCGGCTTCCTCACCCCTTTGGTTTTCTCCTTCATGTCCTTCTTGGATACCTTGTCAGACCTGTTCAGGTTCTGTTCATTCAGCAGCCTCTCCGGGTCCATCATGCAGACGTCAGGGTATGGGGGATGGGGATGGGGGTCCACCATGGAAGCCGGCTGAGGGTCATGACTCGTCCTTGTGCTGCTGTGGTGGGAGCCGCCCACAGCTTTGTCTACTGGGAGGAAATCGGTGTCTTCATCTGAGTCCATGGCAGCATCCGCGGTGATGGACGGGCACTCCTCTGTCTCCGGCGGAACATCTGAGTCAGACTGGGAAGTCCCGGAATCGCTTGCAGAGGTAGGGGGAGTTTCTTCCGCCATCGTGGTGGCCTGTCTGTGTCCACCAGGACTGGGGTGTATTCTCCCCTTCACCGAAGGATGCCCTTCAACCTGGGAAAGCTCGCTGTCTTCTGAGGAGTCATGAGGACTTGGGTTGATGAAGGATGGCGACAGCTCATCCTTCCTTGGCTTGTACTCGCTGGGGAACTTTTGCTCATAGTCTGAGGAGGCTCCGAGACATGGTTCCAGCTCATGGGAGGCATCACCGTGGTCCTCTGCCTTGCTGCCTTGCTGAGCGCCTGACAGGAAGGACTGAAAAGGAGGCGCTGGGGCCAGGAGGGAAGAGGGGCGGCTCTGCCTATCACAGTCCTCCTCTGTTTTTTCCAGTCTCTCAGCAGGGATATATGACACACCATGGAAAGCAAGTGGACTGGTGCTCACCTCTGTGGGGCCGTTGGCTGTGGCAGCCACCTCCTGCAGACAGGAGAGAGACGCTTCCAGTGCATCAGGAAGGGAAGAGGCCGACATCCGTTCCTCAGGGCTCGGCAGATGCTGAGTGCAGCGGGGCTTCTGCTGCTGTCCAGCTGGGCACTGCAGGCAGTTTCCATCCCTGCTTCCATTTGAACAGGCCTCTTCTGCAGGGCCTGCTAGAGGTGGTGAGGATGTGCCCCATATGCCCTGGGTATCTGGCTCTGCAGCTGCTGCCTCTGACTTAATGGGAAACAGACTGGGGCAGGAGCTCTCACCAGCTGCCTGCACCACTGGGGCCTTTGAGGAGGCTTCTGCAGAAGGGTGAGGAGAGTCCATCTCCAAGGACAGGTTCCTTTCGCCATACTCTGAGAATTTGGTGAAGGAGGAGCCCATACTGACCTTTTTTGATACCTCCAGGTATTCGTCTTCCATTCCCTTTTCTGAGGAAACAGGATCAAACATGCCTAAAGTCTGAGATGTGTCCTTTAGGTGGGAAGAGAAGTGTGCTTCATGTCTGAACATAATGGACGGCTCATGCTTTTCTAGGGATGAAAGTTCAAAGCCTGAGGAAGAACAATCCAGTCCTTTATTCAGAAGGGCTGGAGCCTTTGGGTATTCCTTCTCCTCCTTAGCAGAACTGACCAAGGAGAATCCTTTGGTATGGCTCTCCAAACACAGTTCAGCATCACTTGAGTGTTTTGTTGAAGATGCTGCATCCTTGGCATACTGTTTATTGGCTCCCACAGACACATTTGTGGTCCCTGAAGCAAAAGTTGGCATCCAGGTCTGCCTTCCTGAATTTGCGAGGATGTCATAGGGAGCTTCATCTGCCCCTTGGACTGTTTGTTCCACCTGGTTTTCCTCTGCCAACAGCCCACCACAAGCCAGCAACATAGGATCAGCTTCTTGCCATGGCTGTGGTGCACGAACCTTCTCCATCCACGAAATGTCTGCGTATGGTTCCTTCTCACTTGCTGCCTCCACAGCTGAAGGTGGTTCAGGAAGTTTGGATTCCTTCTCTGATTCCTCCTTGGCACCTTTTTCCAGCTCTGTGTCACTGATGCTCTCTTCCCCCCCATCAGCCTTCTCATAGTAGATGTCCTTGGGCTGGCGGTGTTCTGGGGAGAGGGATCTCTGCTCCTGGCTGATGTTTGCATCTGGAGGCTGTACAGTATTGAGGTAACCAGCTGTTTCTCCTCGATGGCACCTGTCTATGATCCCTGCAGCACAGGCAGAGCCTTGGTCTTCTGGAGAGGAGGCAGGCATGGGGCTTGTCAGATTTTCCGGCTGGAGAGGCAAAGTATGCCTTTCATGCTGTGTGTCTTTGTCTGTCAAGCCACGTGGCAAGCTGTGCTGCTTTGACTGAGATGAGCATCCTTCATGAACCGCTGCATACTCAAAGGATGGTTCTGCTTTATCCTTTGGGGAAGTGGGAGACGACAGCTCTTTCTCAGTAGGGGTGTAGAGGCAGGATTCCTCCTCCTTGGAGGAGATGGGGTAGAGAGATCCTTTCTGACCCTGCTGGCCTTTCTTTACCTGGAACAAGGTGTCCTTTCCAGCACCAGGCACTGCAACTTTATCAAAGATGTCTGCATACTGGAAACTTTTCTCATGGGGGTAAGGAGTTGGTTCTCGCTCTTCCTTCTTTTGCCCTTTCCCATTTGCATCATCTTTTGATTCACAGAATTCAAACTGGCTGGAAGAGTCCAGAGTGTAGGGCCATGAATGACACTCCAGTTGGCCAAAAGAGGTTGTGCCCTGCAAAGGGACAGTGAGGTCTCTGCTTCTTCCGTGATCGCCCCCCAAAAGGGAATGTCTGGTTTCCTGTGACTCTCCAACTATGAACATAGCATCCTCCAGTCCTCCTGGGCTCCAGGGTGCAGTGTTCACCATTGCCTCCTGCTGGCCTTCATGAGAGGCATCCAGTTCTACATCCTGTGCCTGTTTTGGACCCAGCATTCCTTTGAGTAGCACATCAGTCTCTGACCCCCCTTTCTCAGCTCCCAGTGGGAGTTGGACTGCACTTTTATAGAACACAGAAGGTTTCCCCAGTTCTGAGGAAGATGCACCTTCCCATGTTGCAGAAGCAGGAGGTAGCGAACAGATGGTCATAGCCTTGCCCACAGAATCAGTACCCAGCTTGGGGGCTACTTTCTCCTCACCTTGCTCGTGTGTGTATGAGGGGCCCTCTTTTCCTTCTGTTACGGTGCCTATCTTCGCCTCATGTGGAAGAGATAGTGCTGCCCAGTCCAAGCTGGATTTTGGACTGCTCTCGTGTTCAAGGGACTGGGAACTCATGGAGACAGACATCGTTAATTCCTCTGCACCCAGCACTCTTTGCGGAGGAGTGTCTGCTTGGTGGACAGACAAGCTCTCTTCCTCTTGCTGGTCCACATGCTTGTCACCCTGAAGCGAGAGGTTATTTTGAGCAAACGTCCCAGGTTTTTGAGTGGCAGTTTCTTCCTGGAAATCCCTATATTCACTATCCCAAACTTCCTTCTCTGCCATCTCTGAAACGTAATCTTTAGACTCCACAGAGCCAGGGATATTTCTCTCTTCAGTTACAGAAAGCAAAGTTTTCTTTACAACGCCTTCTACCTCATCATCTAAGAATGTGCATTCTCCTCTTTCATCATCTAAGAGTGTGCATTCTCCTCTTTCCTTATCATACTTCTGTTGTATTTTGCCTGGGATTTCCTTCACCTCCTCTGGAAACCACACTTTCTTTTCATAGATGGCATCTTTCAGATAAATGTCTTCCATTTCTGGAGACTGCTCCTCAATGCCTTGTTTCTCTTCTGCCTCTTCAGAACAGACTTCCAAGGACTCTGTATCCAGAATGTAGCCAGGTTCTGTGAAGTGTGAAGATGTCTCTTTGGGGGAAGGAACTGGAGATGGTTCTTTGTGGGGTCCCTTTTCTAGTGAGGAAACTAATCCAGTGTCTACAGAGAACATTTGTGGGGAGTGGATGTTTTGAGACTGTGCAGAGCATGAGAGGGAACTGAGAGAGTCCTCTTTGACAAAAGTGTCTTCTGGTGTTTCACCTCTATCTGGACTCTTGGTGTGAATTTGGTGTCTAGTTGTTTCAGCAGGGAATTCCTCAGTAAACACATCTGGTGATTTTCTTCCAGCTGGGGTATCTCTAGATTTAGTATCTATTTGAGAAACCTCTTTTGTGAACAAATGTGAAGGGGTTTCTTCTTTGGGGCTTGGGGAAATGTATTTGATAGTATCAGACAGTTGTTTCTCTTGGTCTGGACTCTGTTCTACACAATGCAGTGTATCACTGTCTTCTGCAGACATATTCTTGGTGGAAACATCAGGAGATTTTGCCTTACTAGAACTTTCTTTGAAACATTTTACTTCACCTGGAGAAGCATCTTCAGGTCTGCCTACAAGTTCCTCCCACCCCTTTGGAGGAGGTATTTCTGCAGCAGGGAACTCATTTCTTCCAGTGGACCTTCCGTAGTCTGGGCTGGCATCTCCCTTGGGCCCTGAAGGTGTGTCTTTGGTGGGAGGAGACAGATCAGAGATGTCAAGGGTTTCCTGTTTGTGGTAGAAGTGTATTGCCAGCTCCTCTCTTTCCAAGGTCAGACTCTGGCTTTCGCTCTGGGAAGACACACATTCTGCTTGCACGAGGCCAGTGCTCCCTGAGCCAGGCTTGTCCTGAAGGAGGCCAGAAGCGGCTTCTTTCCCATAACCCATATTAGTTCTCTCATTTTCCGACTTTCTAGCTGTGCTGGGGCTCCCTCCTCCATCCCACCTGACAGGACCCTTGTCAAACAGCTCTGCCTCAACAGTGTCAGACTTTTCCTCTATGGGGGATTGATGGAAAGGTGTGTGCCCAGCACTGGTTGGGCCTGACTGGGTGGGGGAAGCCATCTTGACTGTACTGTCGTCAGGGCTCAGGCAGCGCTCTTCAGCCTCACCAGAATCAGCAGGAAGGAACTGAGATTCCTCTTCCATCAACAGCAATATGGCTGCTTGTGTTGCTTTTGTGGGTCCCTCAGCTAAACCCCCTTGCTGAGGAAATGCTGGAGCATCATCACGTCCCTGGGCTCTCCGAGGCCTCTCAACATTTGGAGTTTCATCTTCCTCCTCCTCCTCCTCCTCTGCCTCCTCCTCCCGCAAGTCCTTTTTGCAGGCCTCATATTTTCTCTCACCTTCGGTTAATGCATGGAAATCTTCTGGAGGGGGAGACTTAAAGCCTTTGTCTTCCTCTAGTGAGGATGTGGGAGAAATAGTGCCAGCAGAGGGTACGTAGTCCAGGCCTTGAGTAGCCTCTGTTCGAGAGGAAGGTATGCTGTTGACTGTGTCCACCAGTAAGGAGGAGCTTTTGCCCGTCCCTTCTGTCTGTGGAGCTGTTATTGATGCAACAGACTGGTCCTCTGCCACCGAAGTGGCAAAAGAAGACAGCTTGTCACACTCTGTGATGGAAGTTGCTGAGGACACGTGCTCCTCTTCTGCCAAGGGGGCTGCCACAATGTTTGTGGGGTAGTTGAGGATTTCAGGCTCCTGACCAGCATAGCCCTTGGCCCCCTCGGCCACCGCCACGGCCGGGGTCACGTGGATGGCTTCAAACAAGCTTGGCTGGCCTGGCATGGAGATGTTATAGGAGCTGAGGTCTGATCTGAGGTGTGGAATCCTTTCTTCCTGTTCGTCATGGATCTCCTCATCAGAAATTGTCTGTTCAGTTTCTGAGTAGCCAGGGATGGTTTCATCCTGGATGTATGAGATGTGTTCTCCAGAGGGGACTGGAGTGAATGGGGATTCCTCTTTCACTGCTAGCTTTCCATGTCCTTTGATTCTGTTCACCTTTTCATCCTTGAGCTCTTTCCCCTTTTCTTCAGAGGGCCAAGCTGCATTCTCTGGCTGGTGGAAGAGAGAGAGATGGCTCCTCTTCGTCTCGTCACCTTCAGCCTTTACATACTGTTCTTCCATCTCTTCCTGCTCTGCCTTTTCAATGATGTCCTCTCTCTGGCCTGGCTGGGGTTCTTCACTTGTGCCCGTCCACTTTCCTTCTGAAGCAGGATCTTGTTTTTTACCTTGGTGCATTGTGCTTAGGGCGTCACAGGGTGCTGATGCCTGATCTCTCTCCTCTCCTGTTTCTTCTCCAGCAAGCTCTAGTACTGCCCTTCCAACCCTCTCTTCCAATTCTCCTTTCTTGAGAGGTTCCACCAAGACTGCTTCCTCATGGTCAGATCTTTCAGCTGTTTCCCCTCTTTCCTCCAGTTGACGGGATGGCAGCTCCCCTGAGACTTTGGGAGATGTTATTTCCTCCGCTGGTGTAGCTGGGGAAACAGACGTTGGGGCACTGGGCTCTCCTGTTGAGCCATCTTCCTGAACAGCCGTGGCCCAAGGAGGCTTGGGCACATCTTCCTGCTTGAAGAGCTCCTTGGTCTTTGCAGAAGCAAGCCCCGCCAGAGACCTCGCCTGCTCTTCAAGCTTCAGCTCCTCAAAGTCCTTGGTCAGATCCTCGGGGGAAGACAGAGCAAGGCTGGGTTCCACGATGCCTGGCTCTTGTGGCTGGCCAGGCTTCTTTTGCACCGGTGATGTCCTCTGGCCTGCTGGAGGCTCCTTCTCAGCTTTGCTGCGGACTTTCTCTGGCTTTATCTTGTTTGGGGCCTTTGCCTTGTATAAGGTTTTCCTGACCTCAGGAGTGAAGGGCTTTAAGTCAGGCTTAGACATTTTTTTTGGTTCAGGCTTGGCTTCCTTCCTTCTTTCTTCTTTCTTTGAATCTTTCCTTTCCTCTTTCCTTCCATCTTCCTTCTTCAGCTCCTTCCTCTCTCTCTTAATCTCCTTCTTTTCTTTGTCCCGTTTCTCCTCCAGTTTAGAAGCTTTGTCCTTCAGGTGCTTTTTACCAACTTTGTCTTTTGCCAGTTTTCTTTTCTCAGCTTTAAGGGTATCGCTTGTGTCTGTTTTTATCTTTTCAGGCTTAATGGGTTTCTCTGGGTTTCTTTCAGAGAGTTCTTTTGCCTTTTTCTCCATTTTGGCCTCTTTTACTGCCTCTGCCTTGACCTCCTTCGCTCCCTCCTCAGTGGCTCCCTTTGCTGCAGACGGCTTAGAGAAAGATTTCAGGCTCTCTCTGCTGTCTGTCCTCTGCTTCATCTTGGTCTGCTTCAGGGCAGGTGATGGCACACTAGAAGCCATGTCCTTCTGTGTAGCTATGGGATGCTTGAGAAAATCCAGGTGCCTGAGCTTCTCAAGACCTTCCAGAATCTTATTTTGTGGAGCGTTTCCCGGAAACAAAACTCTGACTATTTTTTCAGATGGACTTGCTGGGAGCCAAACCACCAAGGCGGTGATGGATGTCAAATAGGGGACAGATATCTCCCCTTCTTTCCCATTAGCGAGAATGATGCCTGTCTTGGCTTTGCTGTTTCCAGCCCATTTCTGCATGAGAAACTGCATCTCTTTGCTCTCTTTGACTGGGTTCAAGATGTACATGTCCAGTTTTCCAACCCCCATTTTGTGGAAGAGGGTGATGGGCTCAATGGTGTTACTGACAACTCTGTAGAGGGGCTCTGGCTTCATGCCCAGCCTGTTCAGGTACTGCAGCGTCAGGCTTGCCTCTTCGATGCTCCTTTTGACCTTCATGGAGGACTCTGGCATCTTGAGCTTCTCAGGAACATTGAAGAAAACGACCCCAAGCTCTGGGGAGATGAGATTCTTCATCCAGTCACTGTAGTTGGTGGAGCCTTGCGACTGCTCCTCATCCTGCTCCGCAATCTTCCTCTGCAGGAGCCCGTTGATGCCGGGGAGGTTGTCGGCCCCGATGTGGGTCAGGAGCACCGAGTCAATCCTGTCCAGGTGCCGGACCAGCTTCCAGAAGCAGGACTTCCTCTCTGAGCCGCCGTCCACCAGGATGTTGAACCCATTGACGGCAAAAAGGGCTGAGTCCCCCCTCCCTCCGGGGAAGATGTAGCAGCAGGGCTTGGAAAGCTTGAGGAAGCCCCCCGAGGTCGGGGGCTCCAGGAGATCAAATGGCGACGGGACATCCACTGTCTCAGAGACGTATTCGGCAAATTCAGAGACCCCGTCCATCTCTGGCACGACAGGGTCAGGGTTCAGCCTCAGGCGAAGAAGATCCTGGAACTGGGGGTGCCCGAGGCGGCGCCAGTCTCCCTCTCCCAAATACGACACTGTGAAAGAGGCCCGGGATGCAGGGTCAGTGTTGCTGAGGAGCTGGGCAACCTGTAAGAGTCAAGGGCAGGTTATAGGAACACTTGGAGATGTTCCAGGCAAAATCCAAAGCCTCTTAGAGTCACGCTTATACAGATTCACATGCTGTCACACCAGTCAAGCTGAGAACAGAGGTATACATCAGATGGAAAATAATAATGCTGTACTAATATGATACTTCCTCTGTGGTGGATAGTGGTCACTGGAAAGGGAAGTCAACTGATAACGGTTACCAGAAAGGGAAATCAATTCACTGTGGGCACCCCGTGTCTCCTGACTGCCTGGGCGACAAAGACCAGTTCTGACTGTTGCCCAGCCTCCATCCTGACAGACAGTTAGTTTCAGTCCTCATTTAGAGTGGCCCCAAACTCAGCACCAGGAACTACTGGACCTTTGAGAATGCTTAGACCAGGGATCTCCCAAGCACCAGACTGGATTGCCAAGGGGGCATGGGACCTGTTGCCATTTTCCAAAGCCCTGTGGGCACAACTCGTGTGGGATGATGCACGGATGCTCAGTTCCAGATGGCCCACAAGCTTACCTCCGGATCTGCCACTATTTCGGCAAACCTCTCGTCAGTGAAGGCGCCAGTCTGCAGGATCAAGTCTCCTCCCTGGTCTGAGCTCTGTCCACACAGGATCAGCAACTTGTGGGCAGCTTGCACGTCACATGCCAAGGCACGCACCTGTTTGCATGAGACAAACTTTTCAGCTCTTTTTGGTCTGGGAGTTCCTCTCCTGCACAAGTGTCCCAGCGCAGAGGAAACCAGCTGTCCCACTTTGAGGAGTCCAGACAGGCCTTTGCCCTTGGCAAATGGAAGCACCGGTAGCAGGTCTGTCTCCCACTAAGCAATACCCCAGCTCTCCCCAGTCTCCCATGTGGGCCATGGCAGAGAGAGCACCAGATGCAGGCCCCAGGGAGTGAGGCCACAGACACCGCTGGACATAACCCTTCAGGCAGGCAGGGAGAGTGCCAAGGGAGCCATGCCTCAGAAAGGAAGAGCTGCCTGGTGCCTTGCCGACTCTGTGGCTGAGGTGTGCCCCCAGAAGAGCATCACCCTCAGGAAGTGAGAACCTCCTGGTGGTCCCCGGCCTGAGAGAGACCCGGCTGTCCTCAATAGAGGGCAGGGCTTTTCCGGCCCTGCCCCCGCCTGGTGGAACTCTCTGCCAGGGAACATCCATGCCCTGCGGGATCTGTCACCTTTCCGCCGGGCATGGAAGGCAGAGATGTTCTGCCAGGCCTTTGGCTGAGGACAGTGACGGGACAACAGGTGGTCTGGCCCTCTTATACCTTCCATTCTCTGTGACCCTCCCCCTGAGAGGCTTGTGGAATCTGACACTTTTCCCCCATCTTGGAATGGACTCAATTATTGCTGTATGTACAGTGTATTTTATTGCTTAATTTTTAACTTTTAGCTATTTATTGTATTTCTTCTGTTGTAAGCTACCCTGAGCCCTGCTTGCAGGGGAAGGTGGTCTAAAAAGACCCTACTTATAATTAAATGAAGGACAGCAAGCAAACAGCTGTTGAACCAGTTCAGCGAGGCAACTCTGATTCTTTTCTGCTTTCCATTGTGGAGTTCAAGGTTGCACATGCGGGATTCCAAGGAGCAGCTCTATGTAAGCGCTGACCAGGGCAGACCTGCTTTAGCAAGGTCTCTGGATCATGTGCCTTGAGCCAACCCACCCCATGCCGGCTGCAGGGATCCCTGGCCTTTACCTTTGAGACAACGCTCTGCTCATCCGGGTTGACGAGGATGACAGTTTCTAGGTCCTCATTCTGGTGGTGAAGAGTCCTCTGGCCTGTAGAGACAGCAGGAAAAGGTCTTGCTCAAAGAATACTGCTGGTTGCATGAACCCCCTCTCTCTGATCCCAAAGACAGATCGACCAGCATGCCTACCAGGAAGGCCTCTCTGTTCCAGCCTCTTTCTGGATGAAAGGGCTCTAGAGCACTGAAGCCTGACCAAGGCCTGACCAGGGTCCACAATCCATGCCTGCCCTGGCTGCTCTGCTTCTGTCTCCAGCCCCTCCTCCTCCTCCTCCTCCTCAGCCCCCAGCCTGGTTCAATGATGCTACACTGATTCCCTCAGCGTCAGACCTCAGCAAGCGCAGGCTTGAAGTGCGGCATAACATACCAACTCTTCCCCTGTTCCTGCTGGGCCTTCTGATTGTGGGTTTGGGCTCCCTTGTTTCAGAACGTTCTCTGCTGTCCCAGGTCCTGGGCTTGTGCCTCTCCATTCCCCCTGGGGAGACACACCTGCCTGGTTGGAGCTCTGAGTGCGCAGCGACCCCTGCTTGTCCCGAGTAGCAGTGCGGGAGCTGCACTCCCTGTTCTGCCCTCTCTCTTTGGGGAAGCCAGTGGGCAGAGCCCGAAGTGCCTCCATTGCACTTTTACCTTCCCAAGATCAAGTGCGGGGAAAGCTAGTCCTAAAAGTCTGAAGCAAGAGCTCTGGCTGGCTGGTTAGCCAACCGGCCCTCCCTTGAGGCCCACAAGGATCCTGCAAGGATCCAGAACAGGTTTGAGCTTCTAAGAAAACCCTTTTGTCTGTGTAGCTCTTTCAAGAATGAAAAGGCAGAACCATCCTCCGAAGCAGGGGGAGGGCAAAACTCATGGCTGAACCCACGTCCAAGTTTGTCTTGTCAGTTGTGAAGCCAGGTTCAATCCCATGACTGAGGGACATGCCGTCACCTCCCTTCTCACAGTATCCATTATCGGAAGCTCCCTCCCCAGCATTCTACAGAATGTGTAAAATGGTCAGGAAGACATTTTTTAAATAAAGGGAATAAGGTGGTCTGAAAATTTTTAGGCAGCTTTTAAAATATTGTGGGGGGGGGAACCTATAATGCTGTTTTTACTGTGTTCCCTAATTTTCTAATTGTTTTCTAATTCTGATTCTCATGGCATTATAAATGATGGACAATAAATAAATTGCCCTTTCATCTTCCAGTGGCTGGCTCATTAAGTAACAAAGGACCCAAAAAACATGAGTGAGATTGCAGAGAAGTGTGAATGAATACTTTGGGTCTGGGGTCCCAAAGGCAGCGGTCTATGCCAGAACTGTGGCTTTCAGGGAACTCTCTGAAGAACCAAGTCAAGTGGAGGTGACCAGAAATGGACGTTCTAGGACTGCCCAAAACTGAAAGGTCACCAGGTCCAGATGGCAAAATACACCTGAGAGTCCTTTAGGAACTCAAACTGCACAACTACTGGTCTCCCAAATAAAATATGCTGCTTGTTGCTGTAGAGATTCCAAGGCAATATCCCTGGAGGACACATCTGTTACAGCCTTCTTGCCCTGTTGGGGGCCATGCATATGATTGGCCACTCCGGGAAACGGTACTGGTGCCTATGGACTGTTCATTTAATCTAGCAGGGCTCTTGTGTTCTTACATTTCTTCTTCTCTCTGGATGCTTCCTTCCTCCACCAGTATCATCAGATCTTTCATTTCCCAGCTGTGAAGAGACCTACAACAGAAATCTATGGGAGGGCTTGGTCACTGACTATGGATTATGCCAGAGGATGTTGGCAGCATCCATAGCAGACAGAGACGAGGCTCAAGCTGACATCCTTTTGTAGCCTGACCAGTCTTGGACCATGTGAAGAAGACAGAGGGCCTCTTAGGATCCTTGTGCCTGGGGCCTTTTGAACAAGGCAAAACCTCGTCTGTGCCCAGCTCCAGCCCTCGGAAATCCTGGTGAGGCAGCTGTTGCCACAGCCCAGCCTACGCTCTGTGTCTATAAGCCCTGTCAGGGAAGGAAAGCCAGCTGTTTTGTATTCCTTGACACCCCACCAGGGCCTCTCATCACAATTACCGTATGATGGCTACTGATGGTGAGCAAGAGGTGGGGGCTGCGAGGCCTTTGTGCTGCCGCCAGGGGCAGTGGCGCCTGAATTGTGGGATGTCAGAAGAGCCCTGCTGGATCAGGTCAGTGGTCCATCGATTCCAGCATCTTGTCTCACAGCAGTTTCACACAACCAGTCGCCCTGAAGGGCCAACAGGTAGGGCACAGAGACCAAGGCCTTCCCCTGATGCTGCCTCCTGGCACCCGTGCGCAGAGGTGTGCTCCCCCTGACAGGCAGGTTCCCTTTACTCAAGGTGGCTGGTAGCTGCTGATGGGCCTCCCCGAAAATCTGTCTAACCCCTCCCCCCCTTAGAGCCATCACTATCTCCACTGGCAGCGAATCCCACCGTTTAATCACCGTCCTGAACCCATCAGTCATCAACTCCATTGGGTGTGCTCAACTTCTACGAGTGTGGGAGAGAAAAAGCACACTCCTGTCTGTTTTCTCCACCACCTATCTCTTATCATGTTCTCCCTCAGCCATCCTTTTCCTCTACTGAGAAACTCCAGGCTCATCACCTTTGCTAACAGGAAAAATATTCCAGTCCCTTAACCATCTTGGTTGCCAGGGGCGTAGCTAGAAAATTTTGGTTGGTGGGGCATGGGGAAATCCAGGGGATGGGCGCCCCAGCCGTGCCCACTGCTCTTCTTGCAGCAGCAGAAGTTGCTCCAACTCCGCTGCGACCTCTAGTCCTTCTCCAGTCCTTTTGGTTGGAGAGACTTGATTCAGGGCTGCTTTTCCATGTAAGCCGGGGGGGGGGGGGGGGGGGATCTCCGACTCCCTCTCCTTTGCATTTTGCCATTTTATTGTTATTATTTGCATTAAAAAACCTTATTTATTTTTTGCCCCAGAAAAAAGAAAATAAGACTGAAGCTTCCCTGACTGTGCCCAGGTCATTTTGGAAACCCCACATGGAACTTACATTTAATTTTTTTTTAAAAAAATGTTGGCTACGGGGACACCACTTATCTGTGGAAGATATTGCCCCCAAATCCCCCCCCCCCCGTGGCTATGGGCCCGTTGGTCGCCCTCCATTATAACTTTTCCAGCTATGCAGTATCTCTTTCTGAGATGAGACCAGAGCTGCACACAGGATTCCAAATGAGGCTGCACTGTAGCTAGACCAGGGCATTACAACATTGGCAATTTGATTTTTAATCCCTTTCCTAAACATGCGCCAGCATGGCGTGTGCCCTTTTCTTTGCTGCCATAGACAAGAGGCCTCACATTACTTGTATTTGCCAAGTTTTTATACACTAAGTGAAAATTCTTTTGTTTCCTAAAAGCCTTTTGTTCACTGTGCTGAGCAGCTGTCTGTATTGCTGCTCTGCTGCTATTTCCACCACTGTTTTTGTCTGACTGTTCTGGGTCCCCATCAGGAAGAAAGGCGGAATATAAATGAAGCAAATGGGTTATCAGGTCCCTCCTGGCCATTGGTTGGGGGTGAGGGGGAAGGACTGCCAGATCCAGATTAGAAAACTGGAGATTTGGGGGGTGGAGCCTGGGGAGGAGGAGCCTGGAGAGGAGGAGCTGTAACTCCGGGGGATCCCCCGTGCCCACCTGGAGGCTGGCATCCCTAATCTGCTGGTTTTGTCTTTCTACTGATTTTGCAATTTGGGGTGGAATTCTTAATGTGCTATTTTATACTCTTTCTTATGTTCATTTTGTAATGGTACCATTATTGTGCCTTCAGTTTCTGTCATTTTTATAGGCACTTTTAATGCTTTCAAATGGAGAGCTACTGCCTCTGGCTGAGAGCAGGAAGTAAAAAAAGGGGAGGTGGTCTTCCATTGGTTTGTGGCTGGCTGGGCTAAGGGCTCCAAGAAGGGGCTCATGCCCTCCTTCTCTTGGCTCGTCCAGGGCCTTGTTCACTATTGTCCACTTTCCTGACTCCACCCCTTCTGTCTGGTTCGGCTCAAGGCCCTCTGCCAGCGGTCCCCTTCTCTGGGCCAGTGCTTGGAACCAGCCACCATATCTCCCTCCTCCTTTCCTTGGCAAAGCTTTTCTGAGCCGCATCTCCTCTCCTGATGTATGCCAGTCCTGCTTCTGGTTTCGCGTCTCATCAGCAACATCCATGCAGAAGAAGAATTGGTTTTTATACCCCGCGCTTCACTACCCGAAGGAGTCTTGGAGTGGCTTACAATCACCTTCCCTTCCTCTCCCCATAACAGACTCCCTGTCAGGCAGGTGGGGTTGAGAGAGCTCTGAGAGAACTTATGACTGGCCCAAGGTCACCCAGCTGGCTGGAGGAGTGGGGAATTGAACCTGGTTCTCCAGATCGGGGTCCACTGCTCTTAACCATGACTCCACACCAGGGTCGTAGAGTTTTGTAAATTCCAGGGGGGGGGCTCTTTAGCGTGCGCGCTCTCTGGAGCAATGCTCCCCCCCCCCCCCGCCGGGAAACCTCCGCACCTCCCCTCCTTCCCTCTCCCTTCTCTGGGAAAAGTGGGAGGGAGAGGGAAGGATGGAAGAGTGGCCAGGCTGGGGGGGGGGGGGGAGAGGCCCCAGCAGCAGCAGCTGCCAGCCTCAGAAGGGCCCTGGGAGGCGCGGCGGCAGGCGCTACATTTTCAGGGGGGGGGGGCTCAGTCCCCCCCGGGAAATTTTGGGGGAGGCTCGAGCCCCCCCCCCCCATAGTCTACGCCTATGCTCCACACTGGAGCAGAAGCCGTCCACCTTGACCATTCCCAGCATCTTTGCCTGCCACTGTACCTGCACCTGCACCTCTGGCCTTGGTTCTTTCTTCCACAATGGCTGGCTGCTTGCTGTGTGTCTATAAAGGGCCTGCCAGGGTGAACAAGGACTGCTCTGCAGGCAGCAGTGACGACAGACCTGGCCGAAGGCCCTCTTGCTCACCTGGGTCTGCAGAGGAGGTTCCTGCGCCTTGGCAGGCTTCGGTCTCGCCCAAGAGGGCAAGAAATAAATCCTCTGCAAGTACCAGTGAGCAGAATTAGAAATCAAACATATTCAACTCAGGGTGAAACCCCCCTAAGTTTTAGATCCGTGAAGTGCAAGGATAGGCAGTCTATAATGCTCTGTATGAAGTGTGGTCATGTCATTGGGAGGGGCAGCAGTTGTCCTTGTCGTAAGCCCCCCCCCCTCCCCGGCAACAAACTGTGCCAAATCAGGGATTGAGGAGGTGGTCTGTGATCCAGCCTGTCTGATGGGGAGAGTCTTCAGTCCTTCATCGTTTCTGTCCACCATTCATTTCTCTTGCTGTGAGAAACACGGGTCCATCCTCCCTTCTTCCGCCTTGGGCCCTCTAAACAACCTTGGGGATTTGGGACAGAAGGCTGAAGAGCCACCTCCACGATCCAGCTAGGCCTTTGGGCGGGGGGGGGGGGGGGGGAGGAACTGAGCAGACGGAAGGGGCCAGGCCATCCAGCGGGCAGTGGCCATGAAAGACAAAGCACAAAGAGAGCATCTGTTCTAGAAGCCCTGGCGTACCATTGGGGCGGCAGTCCGGGAGGCTACCTCGAGGCAATGAATGAGGCGTCATTCTCCACCAGAACCCACACCCCGCTGACACTGTGAACCAGAGCCAGGAGTCACAGGCCCAGTGGCCGGGAGGCAACCCAGCCTGCCTGCCCGAGGAGCCCCTTTCTTCCTCTTCCTCTCCTCCTCCAGGAGAGCAGAGCCAGGGTCCAGGAGCATCTGGGAGGCCGAGGATGTGCGGCAGGGGCGGAGCTTCAAGAAGTCCCTCCCCTTGCCGTCCGTCTGGCAGGTGCGGCAGGACTCTGGCCCTTTCCTCCCGCTCTTCTTCTTCTTCCCCAGGCGTTTGCCCCTGCGCTGCTCCCAGACCGGGGGGGGGGGGGGGACGCGGCTGATGGGCCGGAGCGGCCCTCCGCAGCCCCCCCGCCCCGCCTCGCCTCGCCTCGCCTCGCGCTCTTTGGGACCAGGGCTCCGCCCTGAGCAAGCCACCTGCCGGGCAACGCCTCTCCGCCTAGGCCCTCAGCAGGCACAGGATTGCTCGGACCGTCTTCCTCCGTCGAGGGAGGCTGGGACAGAATGCAGGGCGCCCCGCCCCCCCGCCCCAGGCGTACGAAGCGGGACCGGGCGGAGAGAGGCCCCAGGTCGGTCGCCCTGTAAAGTCCCCGGCCAGCAGCGCTCTCCCGGCCGCGGGGTGGGGGGCAGGCGGGGGCCGGCTCTGGGAGGGAACGAGGCCGTCGGAGCCAGCGCTTGGGGGGTGGGGGGGACTTGGCCCGCGGCGCCCCAAACCAGCGCTTCTGGCCAGTTGCAGGGCTCGCCGCCGCCACGCCCCTCGGCGACACAGCAGCCCGGCCCAGCGGGGTGGGGGGGCTGCTCCTTCCAGCCTCGCCTCCTCCGCCCCGGCGCAGCTACACCCCACCCCCACCCGCCGGGCCGCCGCTTCTGCACCAGCTGCAGGATTTGCCGCAGTGTGTGGCGCGGGGGCGCGCGCAGCTAGGGCGTGCGCGACCGCTGTTCCTCCCTCCCGGGCCGGCGAGGGACGCGGCGCTTCCGAGGCCACCGGCGCCCGAGGCTCCCTTGCCCCCCTCCCCCTCTTGCAGGGCGGCTCCCGGCGACGGCTCGGCCCGCAGCCCCCGCGCGGCCCCTCGGCCCGCCTCGCAGAGCCCCAGCCCGCCTCCCCCCGGCGGCCTCGCCAGCCTCTGCCCGGGGACCCACGCACGCATCCGCCGTCCGCAGCGCCCGCCAAGGGCGTGGTCCCTCGAGGAGGGAGCCCAGCCGCCCCTCTGCCCCGGCGGGAAAGCCAGCCGCCCTCCCCTCCTGTCGCGGCAGCGGTGGCGGCGGCACATACCGTCCGAGAGGTTCCCCCCGCGGACACCCGCACGGAGGAAGCCGGCCTGGGCTGCGCGGCGCCGGGCAGCTGGCTGCTGTCAAGGCAAAGCGAGGAGGAGCCGCGCGTCCCGGCTCTCCCCGCCCCGCCGCCCTTAACCCCTCCGCAGCCGGGCACACCGGAGCCCAGCCCTCGCTCCCTCGCCATAGGCCGCGCTTCTATAGCCCCCCTCCCCGCTGGAAGGCACGCCGGGCAGGCCAGCCCCCACCCCCGGGGCCGGGAGGGGAAGAGCAGCCGGCTCCTCCACGGAGCCAGGCTGCAGCAGGATGGTACAACAGGAGCCCCTACCTAGGCCCCACGGTCTTGCTGTCTGCCAGCTCCCCTTCCCTAACCATCCCCTTCCTCCCCAGCACAGAATTTGCATGCCTCCACCCTAACCCCTCCCAAGACTCCTTTTTACCACCCTGCACAATCTGGCTCACCTGCACAGGCAGCCCCTTCACCACTCAGCCCCCCCCCCTCCAGACCCGTGAGACTGTGCCTGTCCCCCTTCCACCCCTTCTCTGACATCCCCTCTGTGGTGAGATCTGCCCATTCAGGCATCCTGCTATTTCCCTGTTTTTGCATCCAGGGGAAGAGGACTCACCCTCTTATCCCCCATGACTACGACTTAGAAGCCTTCAGTGAGGGGCTTCATCAAAAAGTTCTGGGACATTTCAGAGGCCTCCTCATGTCTACTGGGTCTCCCACCCATAGGTGTTAACCCTCTCAAAACCCTGAAAAGACTGGAGAGGGATATTTCCCTTTAGAGAAATTACACCTCTTCTTCGGCATGGCTTATTCCTCTCAAAGTGCTCGACAATTTAGCTAGAAGAGACGTTTGGCTAACTAATAGTAACTTTCCAGATCTCTTCCAGAACCGTTTTTTAAAAAACTGGTGTTACATTTGTTACTCTCCAACTATCTGCAAAGGAAGTTGGTTTTAAAACAAGGAGATTATTTTTGTCAGTTCAACGATTTCACACTCAGGTTCCTCAACAACCTTCCAGATCTAGTGGCTTGCTTGTTTTTAATCTGACCACTAGCCCTAGTACTTCATCTCTCATCCCCTCTGTTTAACAGTTCTTTCCAACAACACTCTAGAATCCCACAGTTTCCACAGGGGAAACTGGTGCAAAGAATTCATGGTATATGCCTGCACCAATAATGCTGGGAATTATAGTCATGCCCCTTAAACGGCTCATTTCCACACACTCTTTTGCTGCCACTTGCAAAGCTGCTGTCAGATCTTTTTTAAAATCATGCACAAGTTGGTTAAAATAAAGGTTATGTATTTTACTACAGCATGTAAAGTTAGCAATAGCATCCCATATATATGGCATAATTTGCAACAGAGTATATGGTGAGTAACATTTTCTATGTATGGCATTGAGAGTGTGTCCTTCTTTATCTGTCAGTGCAGAATTTGATACTGGGTGTGTGTGGGGGGAAACAGAAATGCATAATTTTACTGCTGTACCTTATAGATCCCTGAGCCATGGGTGGTGCTGAAGATGGCTTATCCCAGGCATCATTTGTTATCCAAAACAGCACAGACAACACTGGCAAGGGTATTGGAGTGTAAGTGTTGGAGTTCACTGACTCAACGATTGGGTCCAGTACCAGAGGGGGTGGGTGTTTAATGTCCAAGTCCAGAGCCTTCATTTTCCGCAGAGGGTCATTCATTTGGTGAACAATTGTCTTCTTAGGTTTCCAAACTGCAAGGTCCAAAGATGTAGACTCCAGTGGCTTCAAGAGCATTGTTTAACTATTACTTAGTCATTGGTTCTGTGGAAGGAGCTCTTTTCCATAGATGTGACTATTATGGAGAACCTGCTGGGCAAATGTTTGACAGTGTTCTCATATTGCAACATCTTGGTAAATTGGTGGAAACTATTATTAAGTAGAGAATTAGTAGGCATATCAATGAACAAAAACTATTGAGGCAGACTCAGCATGGGTTCTGTAAGGGAATATCTTGTCTCACTAACCTGTTCTTTGAGAGGGTGAACAAACATGTGGACAAGGGGGACCCAACAGGAGAAGAAGAGATTGGATTTATACCCCACCCTTCACTACCCAAAGGAGTCTCAGAGTGGTTACAATCTCCTTTCCCTTCCCCTCCCCACAGCAGACACCCTGTGAGGTAGGTGGGGCTGAGAGAGCTCTGACAGAAACTGCTCTTTTTCAAGAACAGCTGTGCCTGAACTATGGCTTACCCAAGGTCATCCAGCAGCTGCAAGTGGAGGAGTGGGGAATCAAACCCAGTCCTCCCAGATTAGAGTCCGCACTCTTAACCACTACACCAAACTGGACTGGACTGTAACAAAATGGTCAGAAAGTTGCTTGGGTAAGAAGGAACAGGGGCTATAGCCTGTACCTACTATATTGCTACCTGTCACTAGAACAAAGTTTGAGTCCAGTGACATCTTTAAGAGAAGAAGAGAGACTGGATTTATACCCCATCCTTCACTATCCAAAGGGGTCTCAGAGCAGCTTCCAATCCCTTTCCCTTCCCCTCCCCGCAACAGACACCCTGGGAGGTAGGTGGGGCTGAGGGAGCTCCCTCGAGAACTGCCATTGAGAGAACAGCTCTGAGAGAACTTGTGACTGACCCAAGGTCACACCAGCAGCTGCAAGTGTAGGAGAAGTGGGGAATCAAACCCAGTTATCCCAGATTAGAGTCTGCGCACTTAACCACTACCTTGTTATTTACCTTGACTTCCAGAAAGCTTTTGATAAAGTTCTTCATCAAAGGCACCTAAGTAAGTTCAATAGTCATGGGACAAGTCCTCTTGTGGATCAAAAACTGGCTAATTAATAGGAAACAGAGAGTGAATATAAATGGGCAATTTTCACAGTGGAGGGTGGTAAGCAGTGGGGTACCGAAGGGATCAGTACTGGGTCTGATGCTTTTTAACTTGTTCATTAATGATTTGGAGTTGGGAGTAAACAGTGAAGTGGCTAAATTTACAGGTGACATGAAGTTGTTCAGGGTGGCAAGAACCAGAGAGGATTGTGAGGCACTCCAAAGGGATTTGTCGAGGATGGGCGAGTGGGCGTCAATGTGGCAAATGGGGTTCAATGCGGCCAAGTGCAAAGTGATGCACACTGGAGCCAAAAATCCTACCTATAAATACACGTTGATGGGGTCCAAACTGGCGGAGACTGACCAAGAGAGAGATCTTGGAGACTGAAAATGTAGAGAGAGTGTGCGACTGCAATAAATAAAGGCCAATGCGATGCTGGGGATTATTAGGAAGGGAATGGAAAACAAATCAGCCAATATCATAATGCCCCTGTATAAATCAATGGTGCAACCTCATTTGGAATAATGTGTGCAGTTCTGGTCGCCACACCTCAGAAAGGATATAGCATTGGAAAAAGTGCAGAAAAGGGCAACTAGAATGATAAAAGGGTTGGAACATTTTCCCTATGAAGAAAGGTTAAAGCCTTGGTGCTCTTTAGCTTGGAGAAACGACGGCTGAGGGGTGACATGATCGAGGTTTACAAGATTATGCATGGGACAGAGCAGGTCGAGAAGGAAGTACTTTTCTCCCCATCTCACAATACAAGAACTCGTGGGCACTCAATGAAATTACTGAGCAGTCGGGTTAGACTGTATAAAAGGAAGTACTTTTTCGCCCAAAGAGTGATTAACACATGGAATCCACTGCCACAGGAGGTGGCGGCGGCTACAAGCATGGACGGCTTCAAGAGGGAACTGGATAAACATATGGAGCAGAGGTCCATCAGTGGCTATTAGCCACAAGGTATAGATAGAAACTCTCAGTCTGGGGCAAGTGATGCACTGTATTCTTGGTGCTCGGAGGGCAACCGTGGGAAGGCTTCTAGTGTCCTGGCCCCACTGGTGGACCTCCTGATTGCACCTGGTATTTTTGGTCACTGTATTGTGTTGGACTGGATGGGCCTTTGGCCTGATCCAACACTGGCATCTCTTATGTTCTTAACATGATTCTCGTCTCCTAAATAAAAAGGCACCAGTCATGTTTATCAGTAGATGGCAATTTCCCCCTGTGCAAATGATAAGTATGTGGTAAAGGGAGAGTAGTCTGCAATCACAAAGAAGAGTCAACAATATGAGATGGGGGGGGGGGTTGCATTTGTGTGTGCATGCACACGCATGCCTAGAAGTCATGGTGACCTCTGGTGACTCCCACTGGGCAATGGAGGACATTCAGAGAAGTGGCTTATTAGCCTGCCTCTGCCTCCCGGCCCTGGTATTCTTTGGAGGTTTGACATCCAAATACTTGCCAGGGTTGGCCCTGCTTAGCTTCCGAAATCTGATTAGATTGGCTTGCCTAGGTTATCCAGGTCAGGGCATCAACGATATGATATATTTTTGTTCAGCTTCTCTGAGAAAATAAGTGGTCACTGTGATGGTAAAACAACGAAGAAGAAAGTGTGGGTCCACCCACTCTGCACATATGGTCATCAGGAATCAATCTAGATCCCATCAGACTTCAGGGGCAGACCATCCTAAGAGGCCCCCGACCCCATCATAATTTCTGGTTGTCCTATAAAAAGGGAAAAGTGGGAATTTCTCATATTGGCAAACCTTTTTGCCCTGGCTGAGAACACTGGATCAAGCCTATGATCCATCACAAGTTTGGAGATGTCCAAGATGTTCTGGACTCCCCATTGTTGCTGTGCTGGCCATAATATCCTGAGCCACTTTGGTCGAGGTGAATTGTAAGCTTCCCTAGACATCTATACAGTAAGGTAGAGAATTCGTATCCTAAATAAATTTGATGATGATGATGATACCGAGATTTTTGTCTTCCTCTTAGCTAGGCTGTACTTGGCACTTTCGCAAACTTCAGACTAGAAGCACAAAACTGTTTTTAAAAGGAAAATGGGAGACTGACCTTTGACCTCTGATGAAAAGTGGGCCAGATGGCAGGTGACGAAGCGTCTCAGCTGCTGATTCAGGTCACAGGAGTGGAGGTCAATGTCCCACGAGTAGATACCTGTGGAGGGAGAATGCTCAAGTGTGAATCCGGAGCACCAGATTGGCAGAGACAAGCACTGCCTTGGGATGTCTGGCACGCTGTGATCCAGTGACGAGAAGGGACATCAGAGGAGGCTAGGCTTAACTGCCCGGGGGGGGGGGGGGACAACAGCCCCAGCCCTTTATTTTCATCTGTCTGCTCTTCTCTGCCCCAAACAGCCCGTCACCTAAACAGACATCTGACTCCTTTGACTGAGCTGAAAAATCTCCGCCCCGAGCCTTTAGAAGAGGGACTCCTTTGGAGATGCTCGCTGTCACCTGTGCCATCTGGGAGAACTGAAGGCCAAACTGGGTGCTGCTACCCCATTTTAGAACGGAACTCAGCCATTTAAAAAGGCTGTGCAGGTCTGATCCTGATCAGGCCTGCAGAGTGGTACAGGACCAGGCGCTTTTGTCCCCACAGCTGCAGGGGGCCGTTTCAGCCCTTGGAGAGGTACAGGAATGGAGGGAACAAGGCCACCTGGTCCCACTGTGCTCCCTCGTGGCATTTTCAAAGGGCGGAGTTCAGCTCCACAGTGGCGCTGGCGCCCATAGGCGTGAGGGCTCAAGCCACCCCCGGCAAAACGGAGCGCCTGCCACCGTGCCTCCCTGGGTCCTTCCGAGGCCCGGCCGCCGCTGCTGGAGAGGGAGAGGGAAGGGGTGGCGGGGGGTAGAGAGAGAGGCCCCGGCAGCAGCGGCTGGCAGGCCTCGGAAGGGCCCGGGGAGGCACGGCAGTTTCCGGGGGGGGGGGACATCGCCCCAGTGAGCGCACATGCAAAGCACGCATGCTAAGGAGCCCCCCCCCCCGGAATTTCCAAAAGTCTACGCCCCTGCTGGCGCCCACGTGGATGCCACGATGCCTAGTCTGGCCTTCTCTCCCATCAGGTCCAGGGTCTCTCCCAAGCACAGATTTCATTTCTCTGTGCAAGTGCAGGGAACTTCCCTTTTAATGCAGAGAGTCACCTTCAGGCCCACAAGTTTCCAGGCAGAAGTTTCCTTCCTACTTGGGACAGCCCGCCTTAGGATGCTGTACCACTCCATAATACTGCTAAATACTAACAAAATAACCAATAAAATCTTTAAAATTATGTTATTGTTAACACTTGTAAAAATCACATGAGGGAAAGATGAGAACCAGACACTGTCACAACTGGCAATCCAGGAGAAAAACCCTTCCTGAAATAAAGCTGATTTCATCTGCTTTTTAGATGCCAGTGACCCAGGAAACAGGCAAACTTCCCTGGGCTGGGACCTCCACATAGGGTGGCCAGCAATGTCCTGTTCCTTTAATAAAGGCTTAGTATGTCGAAATGGGCACAGGAGTTTTTCATGGTAGCAGGTAAACAGCATCATCTGATCAATAACCTCCCATTAAGCCTCTTGTAAAGGGAGAGGGATTCTTTTCCTCCCAGAATCTGGGAACCCTACACCTGGAGATGCCTCATACTGAATCAGACTCTCCGTCCATCGAGGCCAGACCAGCAGCTGCTCTTGGGTGGAGGTCCTACACCTTACCTGCCACCAGGATCCTTGTAGCTGGAGATGCCAGGGACTGAACCAGGGGCTTTCAGTGTGACATGCAGATGCTCTGCCACTGAGCCACAGCTCCACCATCAAACTTCTGCTAGTGGGCACTATAGCCAATACAGCTCTAAATCTCATGGAGGAAAAGGCTTCTGCGGCAGAATGTTCTTGCAGATACCGAGGCCCTAGATTTTTAGGACTGCTCAGAAAAGAATATAAGCCAAAGAGGCATCCAGCTGAGCTGCAGCAGCCAGAGCATCGGGTGGTGGCCCCAAGTACCAATCTGTTACTGACTGTCCTGATCTCTTCTAACAATCAAGTCTGTTATCAGTTGTATTAACTTTTCCTGCTTTGGGACCCAAATTGTTGGGAGAAAAGTCAGTCTATAAATATTTTAAATAAATTTCATTTCAATAAATATCTATTGCCTATGACAGGCCTTGAAAAAGTCTACCAGCTAGCTCAAAATTGAGGAACCAGGCTCCCTGCTTACTTGCCCCATGAATTCCTCGGGTTCTGTGGTGGTCTATTTTTCTTTTCGGCTACCAGTACTCCCTGGTCTACTGCCCGGGCAAGGCCATGGGGTACATGGACACCCTGAGTCGCCTTCCGCTGGCTGCCTGCGATCCTGACCCCACTCCCCGCCTACCACGTCACGCTCCTGGAGGAGCTTCCAGATCGTGCAGGTAATGGACGTCTCCTGGCGCACGGCCCGGGATCGCACGCTCTCGCGTGTTCTGAACTGGGTGGGAAGGGGGTGGCCTGCATCTCCAAGGCCGGAATTTGCAGCATTCACAGCCTAGCGCAACAAGCTGTCTACCCACAAGGGGTGCCTGCTATGGGGGGCTAGGGTGGTGTTTCCGGAGTCCCTCTGCATGCAGGTACTGTGTGCCCTCCACAAGCACCACCCCGGGGTTGTGCAAATGAAAGCCCTGGCCCGCAGCTACGTGTGGTGGCCTGGCCTAGATAAGGACATTGAGGATTGGGTCCACAGTTGTGCAAAATGTCAGGAGTCCTGTCCTGATCCCCCCCATGCACCAATACACCCCTGGGAGTCAGCTCAAGGGCTGTGGTCCTGGGTCCACATGGATTTTGTGGGGCCGGTCCAGGGGCAGTTGTTCTTCCTCCTTGTAGACAGTTACAGCAAGTGGCTGGAGGTCGTTCCCCTGAAGGCTACATCATCTGAAGCCCCCATCCGCACGATGTGGCGTATATTCAGCACGCACGGGTTGCCGGACACTCTGGTCTCTGACAACGGCACAGCCTTCACCTCCTCCGAGTTCCTGCGATTCACGGAGCTGCATGGTATCCGACACATAAGGTCTGCTCCCTTTCATCCCGCAACGAATGGCCAAGCGGAGAAAATGGTCCGCACTACCAAGGAAGTGCTGCGGAAGATGGACCACGGCGATTGGGAGTACAAGCTGACAGCTTTCCTCTTCGGTCAGTGCACAACGCCTCACACCGCCACTGGTCGCAGTCCAGCGGAGCTCCTCATGGGACACAGGCTGACATCCCAGCTTGACCGCCTGCACCAAGCAACGAGCGGCGCAAAGGAGCCCGATACGCCCAGAGCCCTGAGAGGTTTCTCCCTAGAAGACCCAGTGTATGCAAGGAACTACACACGGGGTCCTTGGTGGGTGCTGGCTCGGGTCACCTGCATCAATGGGCCTCTCTCATACGAGGTCGTCTCCGAGGATGGGCAAGTATGGACCAGCTGTGGCACCGCACAGACTCCCTTCCTTCCACAGGTGGGGCCGGATCCACTGTCCCAGACCTGAGCTGGACAAGGAGGATGACCATGGTCCGGAGCGGGTGCCTGGGACGGTGCCCCAGGAGTCCCTGACAGACTCACAAACCCTGGCGACCACCCAGCCGGATGTGGCTACCGATCAGCTGGATGTGGCTACCGACTCCCCCACAGCGGCCAACCAGGGTCCCGTGATGGAACAACCGGTCCCAGTGCCGCCCACTATGAGCCCCTGGCAGTCGAACAGAGTGGAAGAGACCAACCTTCCTGAAGGACTTTGTGTGCCAGGGTTGCCTGAACTATGGGGGGAGGGGTGTTATGTCCGGTGTTTGACTCTTTGTCTGCATCCAGGGAACATGTCTGGGCATGTTCGCCTGTAATGGGATGTGATAACAACAGAGCTTCCTTTCCCAGAGAACAATGGACCTAGGGATCCTGCCGGTCCCCCTATCAGGGGCTGAGGATATTTGAATGGACCTATGATAGCCCCTGATGGGAAAATAATCCCTGTTGGACCAATCCCCCTTAAGGGGGGGGGGGACAGTCAATGTGTGGTTTATCTGTAAATATAAGTGGCTTCCCCATTCCTTTGTCCCCATGCTCGATCCTGATCTGCAACAAACCACCATGCTGTATATATGATCCTGACTCCCTGCTAAAAGAGCTATGATTGAAATCACTCCAATGACCTCCCGAGTCCAGTACTTTTCACCTCCCCTTTTTTATTAATGTGCCATGAAACTTAAATTTCATTGTGAAAATTTCTCTGCTGTATTTCAGCTTTGCTGAGTCTGTGCTTGACTGCCACAGACTCTGAAACTTGCAGTCAATTTGCAAGGCCCTGAAGTCAAAATAGAGACACACAAATGCTAGCAATTGTCCTGTGTAGCTGTTTGAGATGGCCCACCAGTGGGGTTGTCCTATTCCCCTTTTGCTACCTGTGGGGCAAATCATCAGCCACACAGGGCTGGCCTGCCTCTGGTCTCTTCCCGTCTGGGGGGCTGCCCATGCTCCCCCAGGGCTAGTGGTGATGCCAGGCTGTGGAGGAATGCCCACTGCCTGATGACATGGCTCCTTTGCACCTGCCTGCTTGGCCCAGGGGTTACAGCACTAGTCTTGGGCAGGGGGGGCATGGGCTGAAGCCCGGTTTCTGTCCTGCTGTTGGCCAGTCCGTTGCCAGGCAAAGGGGTGGGCTTGGTCTTTTGCCCTTCCCCCCTGGCCCCTGCGGCTCAGGCCCACGCTGATGTCTGGGCACCATTCCCCAGGGGGCTGCTGCGTGTTCCCCTGTAAGAGCCAGCGTGGTGTCGTGTTTAAGAGCGACGGACTCAAATCCAGAGAACTGGGCTTGATTCCCCACTCCTCCACATGAAGCCAGCTGGGTGACCTTGAGTCAGTCACAGTTCTCCAAAGAGCTCTCTCAGGCTGTCTGTTGTGGGGAGAGGAAGAGAAGGCAATTGTAAGCTGCTCTGAGACTCCTTTGGTTAGTGAAGGGTGGGATATAAAACCAACACCTCTTCCTCCTCCTCTTCCTGGGGTGCACTGACTCCTGCCACTAAGACCCTGTGCTTCTGTTGGGGATCATGCTGTCACCTGTCTTCTGGCACTCCATTAGGGGTGGAGGTGGGGGAGATGGGCGGGCACACCATCAAGTGTTGGTGGGGACTACATTGGTGGGCAGTGGTTGGCTGTTTCTGTGTGTGCCATTTGAGAGTCACTGGTTGCTGTCTAACTGGTGGGTGTTGGCAAGGTTTCTAGGGATTCCAGCATGCTTGCTAGGTGGTCTGAGCCTCACAGGGGGGGGGGTGTGTGCGTCCCCCCACCCTGCCATTGAATGTCCATAAGGAACCAACCAGCTTGTCGCCACTGCCACAGGGGCCCTCAGGCTTGGGCTTGCCATCTTGCAGCCTGTCCAACTCACTCTGTCCATTTCCCCCTATGAGGGCAAGTTCCCTACTGATGTCAGAGGAAGACAGCCATTCAGCATTTAGGCTGTGCTTAAAGAACATAATTGCACAAAATAAATGTATTTTATTTATAGTTATTATTTGGATTTGTATCCCGCCTAGCCAGCATTCGCCAGCAGCTCAAGGCGGTTTACAGGAGTTAAAACATCAACAATATAATTTATACTAAGTTAACTTAAAATACACATAAAACAGCGGAAAACCACAGGAGTTGGTGGCCCACATTGCTCTCAACACACAGCCCAGCAATACCAAACCCAAGGCCAGGCAATTTCACCAGTTGATTGTCCGGCCAGAGACTTAACCTGGCATATGCCATCGGCCCCTCCCCCCAGCGGTGGCTCCTAATTAAAAGCCTGGTGGAAGAGCTCTGCTTTGCAGGCCCTGCCGAACTGCAAAAGGTCCCACAGGGCCCTGATGTTGTCCAGGAGCTCATTCCACCAGGAAGGAGCCGCCACTGAGAAAGCCCTGGCCCTGGTGGTCGACAACCACTGGCCTCTCTAGGGCCGGGGAGGGCCAGGCAGTGTTGAGTGCCTGACCACAGTGCTCTCTGGAGTATATACGGGGAAAGGCAGTCCCTTAGGTAGGCAGGCCCCTGACCATACAGATCACTGATGTACTCCAAACTCTATAGAAAAGGAATGTATTAACTGTTTAAAGCCCAAGAGTGCCTATGTGAGGTTATAGGAATCAAAGATCATTGCATCAATATGGACTGATTCCATCATACTCTCAGGGAGCCTCCAGCAGTTCTCAAAAAATTACTCCTGTGTTATGCCATGAAAATCTTGGACTCAAATCATGTGGACAGGAACCTATATGAGAGCCAGTCTGGTGTAGTGGTTAAGTGCGCGGACTCTAATCTGGGAGAACCGGGTTTGATTCTCCACTCCTCCACTTGCACCTGGCTGGATGACCTTGGGCAAGCCATAGCTCTGTACCAGCTGTTCCCTCAAGGACAGCTTGGGAAAGAGTTCTCTCAGTCCCACCTACCTCACAGGGTGTCTGTTGTGGGGAGGGGAAGGGAAAAGGAGTTTGTAAGCCGCTCTGAGACTCTTAAGTGAGTGAAGGGCGGGATATAAATCCAATCTCTTCTCTTCTTCTTCTTCTTCTATAAGGCCACCCAGTGCCTTAGGGTCACTAAGGAGGTGGACTTGACACAGAGAACAAAGCCAATGACTTCAGCTCTGAGCTAACAAACTGAGCAGAGCTCTGGAAGGCAGCAGGAGATAGAGCTGCAGGAGGGGTGAGTGTTTTTCTTATTTGCTTTCAGCTGAGGTCGTTGTAGCTGAGGGGACTGTGTGTGGAAGTGTGTGAGTGAGTTTTGAGTTGTTGAAGAGTGCTGGCTGCTTAAAATAGGGTGAGAAAGGGCCACTGTTTGACTGAAATTGAGTGCCTGGGTACACTGAGTAGCTGCTAGCCACTGTGAGATTGTGCCAATAGATGTAGTCCACAACAGGTCTCCTTAAGTAGAAAGTCCTTTATTTGCAGAAAAGATCTTGTTGGTCAATTACACTTCTGCTGTTAGTAATGCCAAAGCATGGGAGTACAACTATTATTATACTTGATATGAAATATGCCCCCCCAACATCCACCAATCAATTGGGAGGATTATTGGTGCCCAAATATACTGGCCCACTGTTCCCAAGGAAAGCGCGGCAAAATAAGTACTCAGGAAAAATCACTGTTCAGATTTTGGGGCAGATGTTCCCAAGGAAAGCCAAGCAAAGGAACTCATAACACCTGTGAATAATATAACACATAACAGGAGGTTTTCAGCTCAAGGCTGTGAGCTAGGGAAAGGTGAACGAGAGATAAGAGTGGAGAAAAGTTAATGAGCAATAAGCATGCGCAAAGTGAGCAAAGAAAGTGAAACGCGCATTCCGGAGGTGGGGGTTAAGCCACTGATGCTATCTCCCATCCGGGACCTAGGTGAAGTGAAAGAGCACTGGAAAACTAAGGCAAGGTTAATTGATCATTGAACAGACAAGAACAACCTTAACCACTGACAAATGAAATGAACTTAGCAGTCTTAACGTTCATAGCAGTCTACAGAACTTATTGCTTAGTCAACAGAAGTTATGGCAGTGCTAACTGATAGCCACAGCCTCTGCTGGGGGAGGCTTCTATTTAAGGCTCCATCTGACCAGAGGCACGAGCCAAAGGACACGAACCAAAGGGCTGGGCTCTTGGCCTGTGGCTCTTGGCCTAGGGACTCTTAGACAAGGGGCTTGTGAGAAGCCAAGGAAGAGCCAGAACACCAGGGCCCTAGGCTCCTTGGGTTCCCAGTAAGGTGAGTAGACTTCTACAAGGAGAATACAAAGGGTTTTAAAGGGGGATTGTATAAAATTATTTTTAAAGCAATTATAAAGCCAGAATGCCAGCAAGGGGTTGGGGGCTATCCAGTGTTTTGCACGGTATGTCACATGTATGATTATCTGCCCATTGGGCAGAAGTCTTGGGTGTGCACCCAGTGCAATGAGCTCCTGGTTCTCAGGGAACGAGTTTGCTTCCTTGAGGCCAAGGTGGCTGACCTGGAGAAGCAGAGACAGTCAGTTAAGCGCATGGAGAAGACTCTTGGGGACTTCTTAGATATGTCCCACTCTGAATCTGGCAGCCCCACCGCTGTCAGGGAGCATGAGGGTTGAGAGGGAACAGGGCACCATGCTGTGGATAAGGGGAATGTGCCCTTAGAAGGGATTTCTTCTACAGCTGGTGAACTTTCGTACCAAGGAACCATCCCTAGGCAGGGAAGAAGAGGGGCTCTTGGTAGGTGGTGATTCGATCCATAGGCAGGTAGACAGCTGGGTGGCAAAACTGCGTATTGACCATACGGTGACTTGCCTGCCTGGTGTGAAGGTAGCGGACATTACGTGTGTTTTAGATAGGCTGGTAGATAGTGCTGGGGAGGAGCCAGTGGTCGTGGTACATGTTGGCACCAACGATGTGGGGAAATGCAATCGTGAGGTCCTGGAGGAAAAATTTAGGCTGCTAGGCAGGAGACTCAAGGTCAGGACCTCCAAGGTATCTTTCTCGGAAGTGCTACCTGTTCCACGCGCAGGGCCGAAGAGACAGGCACAGATCAGGAGTCTCAATGCGTGGATGAGACGAAGGGTTCAAGTTTGTTAGGCAGCGGAATACTTTTTGGAACAAGAGGGAGCTGTACAAGAGAGACGGTCTCCACTTGTCCCGAGAAGGAACCAGCCTGCTGGCGCTTAAAATCAAAAAGGTGGCAGAGCAGTTTTTAAACTGCATATTGGCGGAAAGCCAACAGGAGATGAAAAATCTCTGGTCCGGGATGGTTCATCTCAAAGAGATGGGGTAGCTGTTACTTTCCTACAAGGAAATTATTTAGAATTGTCCAATGAGACTGTGGCTAATGATAGAGACTGTCTGGCAAGGTCTCGAGGCAGCAAGAGGAAGGTTGTAGGCTTAACATGTATAGATGTTTATATACTAATGCCATAAGTGTCCGAGGTAAAATCGAGGAGTTGGAATGCTAGGTGTTGGGGGAAAACATAGACACTGTGGTATTTCAGAAACTTGGTTGGGATGAGGAAAATCAGTGGGATACGGTGATTCCTGGTTATAAATTATATCAGAAGGATTGGGGGGGGGAGTTGGAGGTGGGGTGGCTCTGTATGTCAGAGAGGGTATACAGTCCAATAAGATTGAGAGGGTAGGTGAATTGGATTCATTTCTTGAAATGCTGTGGGTTGAATTAGTGGGCCCAAAAGGAAGCTTAACATTGGGAGTTTGTTATCGCCCACCAGATCAAAAGATAGAGGATTATAAAATGAAGAATGAATTAAAGATAGCGGATAGACGAAATAACTGTGTTGTCATAGGTGACTTTAACTACCCACACATTGATTGGGTGAATATGTGTTCAAGTCGGGAAAAAGAGATTGCGTTTCTAGACATTCTCAGTGACTGTGCTATGGAACAGATGGTCACAGAACCTACCAGGGGAGAGGCGATCCTGGATTTGGTCCTAAGTAAGACCTGGTGACAGATGTAAAAGTGTACCGCTTGGGAACAGTGACCATAATGTTATTGAGTTCAACATTTGTATAACTAGGGAGTTGCCCCAAAAGACTGACTTTTAACTTTAAAAGGGATAACTTCTCTGATATGAGGGGATATGTGAGGACAAAACTGAAAGGAAAAGTAGAAAGGGTCAAAACCATTGGGGAAGCTTGGAGACTATTTAAAATTACAATCCTAGAGGCTCAGAGAAAATATATACCGTGGGTTAGGAAAGGCACAAATAAGTATAGAAAAAAGCCTGCATGATTAACAAACAAAGTAATGGATGCTGTAAAAGGTAAGAAGATTCCTTTAAGCAGTGGAAAGCTAGTCTCAGTGAGGCTGATAAAAGGGAACACAGGCTGTGGCAAATAAAATGCAAGTCTGTGATCAGGCAGGCAAAAAGGGAATATGAGGAGCATATCACAAAAAACATAAAGACCAACAATAAAACTTTCTTCAAATACATTAGAAGTAGGAAACCAGCCAGGGAAGCAGGCCCTTGGATGACCAATGGGTAAACGGTGTAGTGAAAGATGATAGGGAAATGGCTGAGAAGCTGAATGCGTTTTTTGCCTCTGTCTTCACTGTGGAAGATGGGAAGTGCCTGCCCACTCCAGAACCACTGATTTCAGGAGGGGTGTTGAAAGACTGAGTGAGATTGAGGTGATGAGAGAGAAAGTCCTACAACTGATAGACAACTTAAAAACAAATAAAACACCGGGCCCAGATAGCATACATCCGAGAGTTCTGAAAGAACTTAAATGTGAACTTGTGGATCTCCTGACAAAAATATGTAATCTTTCATTACAATCTGCCTCCATTCCTGAGGACTGGAAGGTAGCAAATGTCACTCCTATCTTTAAAAAGGGTTCCAGAGGAGATCCAGGAAATTACAGGCCAGTCAGTCTGACATCGATACCGGGTAAGTTGGTGGAAGCTGTTATTAAGGAAAAAATTAGTGGGCACATTTTTTTACTTCTTTATTTTCATTTTCTCTAAGTTACAAATTATCAATTTAAAAGACATATCACAACAGAAAGAAAATAATCAGAAAGAAAGTAAACAGCAGTCATAATATGTCTTTACATGTATTGTCTTTTCCAAGTCTGAAACTCTAATTCAGTCTCTAACCAAACATATAGACATTACCATCTTTCCCAAAAGAGTTCTTCTCCCTTGCTTTGCCATGTTAGATTGAGTCTATTTCAGCTATATTTAATATTTTATCAATTACGTCTTCCCTTGTGGGGAGTGTCTCTAATTTCCAGTTTTTAGCAACCAATATTCTCGCAGCAGTAAGTATGTATGTTATTAAATAAGCCTCTGTCTTAAACTTATCTGGAATTATATTTAAAAGGTAAACTTCTATTTTCAGTAGTAAGTTAATCTTGAGTATATCTCATATTAGTTCATATACAATTTGCCAAAATTTCTGCAATTTTGGGCATCTCCACCAAATATAAATATAAGATCCTACACCCGTCTTGCATTTCCAACAATTGTTAAGATTATTAGCAAAACATTTTGAGATTTTCTCTAGGGACCAGTGCCATCTATACAACATTTTTAAAATGTTTTCTTTATAAGTTATCAATCTCATATACTTCACTGCTTTCCAAATTTTTGTCCCACTATCAGTGCTGAGAGTATATCCAATATCCTTCATCCATGCTATCATTGAGGGTTTTATGATTTCATCCTGCATATAGTCATTTAGCAAATAATTATAAACTTTATCAGTTTAGTATTAGAATCAAGCAAGATTTTGTCTAATTCATTCCAATTCTGAAAACCTATTTTCTTGTCCTCCTTATATCTATTTAACAACTGTAATCTTTCAAACCATGATAGCTCTAAGTTCTGCGTTCTTAATATCTCTTCTGATTTTAAATCATTATTTTTGTGCAATAAATTTTCATAATTTCCCTTTTTTTCCGAGGAGATTAATGTAGGCCTTATAAAGGCCTCTAGTGGGGAAACCCGTTTAGGGAGTGCCGGGTACATACGTTCCTTTAACTTGACCCAAATTCTCATTAATGCATTCCTATTATTATGGGAGTTTGCATGTATTTTTTTTCTTCCATACTAGATGTATGCGTGCCAACCCATACTTAGGTCAGCACCTAATTTTAGTAGCCTTACATTATCTAACAAAATCCAGCCCTTTATCCATCCCAATGCAGCCGCAGTATAATACAGCGACCAATTCGGTACTGCAAAACCACCTCGTTATTTCTTTTCTTGTAGTATTTTCCATTTTATTCTAGATTTCTTATAGTTCCAGATAAAGCATCTAATAATTTTGTCCAATTCTATAAAATGCTGTTGTTTTTTAATAACTGGCAAGTTTTATGCTAAAAATAGGAATTTTGGTAGTATGTTCATTTTATTGGTAGCAATCCTTCACATAAATGAAATTTGTAAATTATTCCAATTCGATAAGTCCTTCTTGATATTTTTAACTAAAGATACATAATTATCTTTGTAAAGCATCGAAATTCTGTTTGTCATCAGTATTCCCAAATATTTGATTTTCTTAACCACCTCCATCTGTGAAATCTCTTGGATTATTTTATTTTGTGCGGGGTTACAATTTTTAGTCAGTATTTTCATCTTTTGGAAGTTAACTTTAAGTCCTTCTGAGTATCCATAATCTTGCACCTCTTTCATTAAGTGTGGGATGGATTAATTTGGATCTTCTAGGATAAATACCATATCATCCGCAAATGCTTGTACTTTATATGTTTCTCCTTTAATTTTTAATGCCATTATTTGATCATTCTTTCTAACGGCAATCAGTAGAGTTTCTAACGTGAAAATAAACAATAATGGCAATAAAGGGCAACCTTGTCTGGTATCTTTCTGAATCATTACATTTTGAGTAAGCTCTCCATTTATAATGATTTTAGCAGTTTGAGTAGTGTATATGACCCTTATCATGGTAAGGAAATCTGGTCCACAGTCCCAGAATTTTAATTTTTGAAGCATAAATTTCCAAATTACATTGTCAAAGGCCTTCTCTGCATCTAAGAAAATCAATGCTAGTTGTTTCCCTGGTTGCATCTCATAATATTCTAGTACATTGATTATCGTCCTTATGTTGTTCTTAATTTGCCTTTTAGGTAGAAATCCCGCTTGATCTGGATGGATAATCTGTGAAAACACCTTTTTAAAATGGTTTACCAAAATATTTGCATAAAATTTATAATCTGTATTCAGTAATGAAATTGGTCTATAATTTTTAATTTCTGCTGGATCTGAGTCAGGTTTTGGGATTAGTGTTATTAATGCTTCATTCCATGAGATTGGCAATCTTCCTGTTATTTTCAATTTTTGCATTACCTCTTTCAGCAGGTTCATTATTTGCTCCTCGAATATCTGATACATTTCTGCTGGGAGTCCATCTAGCCCTGGAGTCTTCTTCTTTTTTATTCCCTTAATAGCTTCCACCATTTCATAAGTAGTAATTGGGGCATTTAATAATATTATCTGTTTGGGAGTAAATTTGTTTTGATCTTGTGTTTTTATATATTCTTGAATTTCTTGTGTCTCTTCAGTTGTTCGTTGATATAAAGTTTTATAGAATTTTTCAGCGATATTCTTAATATCCTGTATAGCAAATTGCTCCTCCCCTTTGTCGTTTCTTAACAATTTGATTATGCGTTTTTCTCTTTCTTTTTTGAGTTTATAAGCAAACCACCTTGTAGGTTTATTTGCATTTTCAAAATAATGTTTTGCACACTCTTTTTTTTGCTATTTCTTGGGTTAACAGTATATTTATTTGGTGCTGTAGTGTGGTTAATCTGAGTCTAAATTTCCCTGGATCTTTACTCTTCTTCATTTCGCTTTCCTCCTTCTTTATTTTCTCCCACAATTCTTTATATTTTGCTCTATCTTGTTTCCTTCTCCATGCGTCTGGCTTATAACCCATCCTCTTAAGTAAGCTTTGAATGTATCCCATACTATCTCTATTGGCGATTCTGGTAATATGTTTCTTTCAAAACATTCTTTAATTTTCAACTTTGCCTTCTCCAGTATTTTCTGATCTTTAAGAAGCCTTAAGTTCGTCATCCATCTTGGTTTTTCCCTAGATATTTGTAAAGTGATCAATAACAGACTATGATCAGCAATTGTATTTGGGAGGATTTCAATCTCTAACATTTCTTGAAAGACTGACATAGATATCCATGCCATATCAATTCTCGACCATGCTTTATGTCTCAGAGAAAAAAAGGTATAGTCTCTTTTATGTATATTTCTTACTCTCCATGCATCCGCTAAATCAAATTCTTCTGATATTTGTTAAAATGTTTTTGACAGCACATTTCCAGTCTTATTTTTCCTTGATGCAGTTTTCCTGTCTATTTTTGGGTTGAACACAGCATTGAAATTGCCTATTATGCAAATATCTTCATATGTATTTTGAGTAAAAAGTTCATGTAATTTTAAGAAAAAAGGCTCTTGATTTTGATTAGGTGCATAAATATTTACTATTAAGGTCTTTTTATTTTGCGTTTGAATCGTAATTGCTATTATTCTCCCATCCTCTGTTGCAAATGCTAATTCTGGCACTAAGTACGGTTTTGCATAAATTGCCACACCTTTTTTCTTCTTTTTGTGGATCTAAGGCTGCAAATAAGCTTCCTAATTTTTTGGTTATTAAGTGCTTCTCACCTTTTTTTTTTTGATGTGTGTCTCTTGTAGACAAACAATATCTGTATTAAGTTTTACTATTTGGTGAAAAGTCTTCCTTCTTTTTTGAGGGTTATTTAATCCATTAATGTTGACTGATACTATATTAATTTTGTTATTCTCCATCTTTTTTCCTTTATTAGTTTTATCTTTGGCTCTATACTGAAATCTAGTCAGCATTTGAAAAGGAGTTCTTTCTTTCTTTTTCCTGTCTGCTTTCTTGTCTTGTTTTTCCTGGTTCTCCATCCTTGTATTTGAATTGTCTTCTGAGTTCTCATCTTCAGATAGGCTTTCCTCTTTCTTTTTCCATCCTAGTTCTTTTCCAAAATTTTCCAGAAATTCTTCCATCTTAAAGATTGAGTTTAAGTTGTATCATTTCCCCCTAAAGTTGAACAAAATTCCTTCCGGCTGAAGCCACCTAAAGTTGATTTTATTAGCTATCAGTAAAGTAGTCAGAGTTGTATAGTCCCGTCGCTTTTCCCTAACTCTCCATGGGGTATCCTTCATAAATTTAATTTCAGATTGCTCTATGTACACCTTTTTATCATACAAGTTTTTCAAAATCATAATACACGTTTCCCTTTTATAAAATTT
Organism: Lepidodactylus listeri; assembly: GCA_029233225.1. Taxonomy (NCBI): domain Eukaryota; kingdom Metazoa; phylum Chordata; class Lepidosauria; order Squamata; family Gekkonidae; genus Lepidodactylus; species Lepidodactylus listeri. Next base: position 1,344,306 of record JARCFY010000021.1, on the reverse strand, counting down.
GATATGCACTTTTCGTGGTAACTTGTTTCTTCTTGCGTATGAAGAGTTTTCCCTATATATTGTTTCAATCTCTTTCTCTATTTCATCTTTTGTTTTAATCTCTAATTGTTCAGCAATAACTTGTGCCATTTCCCCTTTTAGGTTCTCTAGTGTCTCTGGCATGTTTTGATATCTTATTAGGAGAGCCGCTTTATCCATCTCTAATTGTATTATGGTTTCTTCCAACTTATCAGCTCTAATTGTTAATTCTTGTAGCTCTTCATTAATTTAATCAACTTTAATATCTAATTTTTGAGTGGCTTTTGTAACTTTCATGATTTTCTGTTTATTTTTTGCTATGTGCTTCTTAATTTCATCTGTTTCTATGTGTATTTGTTCTGTAATATGTTGGGTTATCTCCTCCATTTTTGTGTATATTGGTTCAATTTCAGACTTTAACAGACTAGGAATAGTCTGCTCCACAGTGGTCTTCACTGTTTGCGCCACTATTTCCTGAATCATTGATTTTGGTTCACTCATTTGTGGTGGAGTAACTGGGTTCTGTTTTCCTTGTACTTGGATATTGGGCATAGTCAGTGAAAGTTTCCTGCCTGATGTAGATGACCCTGTGGCCATATTCTTGTGTTTTTATTACTAACTCAACTTTAGCCTATAAAGGAAAAAAGAAAATAACCTAACAAAAGCTTCTTTTTTTCCAAAATATGATTTCAAACTTTCTTTAGTTTTTAATGCAATTGTTTATGTTTACTACTTCAGGCTAGAATTCCTTATTGGACTTTATTAAGTGTGTCAGTATTCAAGGGCTAAACCAAATTATGTTTATCTCTGCTTTTTCTTTCTCTTATCTTCTTTAAATTCTACTTTTTAATTTTATGGGTCTTAAGTAAATCTTTTCCCCTATTGTATTTTATTAAGTTCACTTTTCTCCCTTTCTGCCTTCTATTTCTCCATTCTTATTGCTCCTGTTGGCCTTTTACTGCTTCTCCCTATCTTATTGCACTGTTCTTTAAATCTTCCTCACTTGGGTATTTTGACCCTTTCGAGATGCCGTCCCTAGTCACTGTTCTCCCATCGCGCCTGCGTCGTTCCTCCGCTCAGTCACTGAGATGCCAGATTGCCTTCTCCTGCGCCTGCATTGCTCCTCTGCTGCATCACCAGGCTGCTAGGTTGCCTCCTCCTGTCTGACGTTGCTGCGTTGCCCACGTTGCCACGTGTTCCATCAGGCTTCTCCCTCTTACTCCTTCATTGCTCACCACTTTCTCTTGAGTCATCCTTCAGCATGCCATGCCCAATGCCCCAGCCAAGACCCTGGACAATGAGTAAAAAGTTAGTAAAGTTTCTTTACTTTATTATATTCAAACTCTCTCACTCCTTCTACCTCTCCCCGCAACTGGGTAAGATCAACCCTTTTTGAGCTCCTACTTTAAACGACCTGTTATATTCTTGAGGTGCTCTTTACTGTATAAAGGAGAGAGATAAACAGTTATTTTGGCTAATAATATAGTTTAGCTCCCCCTTAAGAGAAGAAACCTTGAAATACTTAGCTTTTTTGTTCCATTGGTTTTAGAAGTTTTATTTTCTTTATAGTTTCAGACTCCGACGTGGTCCTTTGTTCAGCTGATGTCAGACCTCTTGTCAGATGTCCTCCATAGTCTCCCCACTTTGAGGCAAACTCACAGAACTCTCAGACACTTTGCCTAGTGTCCAAAGTCTAGGGCAAGCCTCTTGCATATTCTCTACTCTATAGAGAATTTCTGAGATTCCTAATCGATAAGGAGACTTGAGGAATAGGCAGTATGTATGCGGAGGGACTCTGCACATGTATGCTCTTGCTGGATCCTGGACCGGAACTATAGGCACATTGATGAACAAAATCTATTGAGAAAGACTCAGCATGGGTTCTTTAAGGGAAGATCTTGTCTCACTAACCTGTTAGTGTTCTTTGAGGGAGTAAACAAACATGTGGACTAGGGGGACCCAATAGATGTTGTTTACCTTGACTTCCAGAAAGCTTTTGATAAAGTTCCTCATCAAAGGCTCCTAAGTAAGCTCTATAGTCATGGGATAAAAGGACAAGTCCTTTTGTGGATCAAAAACTGGCTAATTAAAAGGAAACAGAGAGTGAGTATAAATGGGTAATTTTCTCACTGGAGAGAGGTAAGCAGTGGGGTACCGCAGGGATCAGTACTCAGGCCAATGCTTTTTAACTTATTTATTAATGATTTGGAGTTGGGAGTAAGCAGTGAAGTGGCTAAATTTGCAGATGACACGAAGTTGTTCAGGGTGGTGAGAACCAGGGAGGATTGTGAGGCACTCCAAAGGGATCTGTCGAGAATGGGCAAGTGGGCATCAGCATGGCAAATGGGGTTCAATGTGGCCAAGTGCAAAATTATGCACATTGGAGCCAAAAATCCTAACTATAAATACACATTGATGGGGTCTGAACTGGTGGAGACTGACCAAGAGAGATATCTTGGAGTCATAGTAGATAACTCAATGAAAATGTCGAGACAGTGTGTGACTGCAGTGAAAAAAGCAAATTTTATGCTGGGAGTTATTAGGAAGGGAACTGAAAACAAATCAGCCAGTATCATAATGCCCCTGAATAAATCAATAGTGCAACCTCATTTGGAGTACTGTGTACAGTTCTGGTCGCCACACCTCAAAAAAGATATTATAGCATTGGAAAAAGTGCAGAAAAGGGCAACTAGAATGATAAAAGGGTTGGAACACTTTCCCTTGGAAGAAAGGATGAAGTGCTTAGTGCTCTTTAGCTTGGAGAAATGACGGCTGAGGGGTGACATGATCAAGGTTTATAAGATTATGCATGGGATAGAGCAGGTAGAGAAAGAGGTACTTTTCTCCCTTTCTCACAATACAAGAACCTGTGGGCACTCAATGAAATTGCTGAGCAGTTGGGTTCACCCAAAGAGTGATTAGCACGTGGAATTCACTGCCACAGGAGGTGGCGGCGGCTACAAGCATGGACAGCTTCAAGAGGGAATTAGATAAGCATATGGAGCAAAAGTCCATCAGTGGCTATTAGCCACAAAGTATAGATAGGAATTCTCAGTCTGGGGCAAGTGATGCTCTGCTTGAGGGTGGGGCAACAGTGGGAGGGCTTCTGGAACTCTGGCCCCACTGCTGGACCTCTGGAGGGCACCTGGTGTTTTTGGCCACTGTGTGACAGTGTCGGACTGGATGGGCCACTGGCCTGATCCAACATTGGCTTCTCTTATGTTCTTATGTTAAGTATTGAGTGTCCTTTGAGTCCGAGGAAGATGTTCTGTCCTCCTGCTAAACCCTCTCTCAGAGAGAGCAAAAAGCCACCATAGAGAGATTAACAATACTGATGTTTTGGGCATTTGGCATTTATTTATTTACAAAATTAGTACCTCACCTTTCCCCCCAACAGAGCCATCAAAGCAGCAAAGAGTTGGGGGAAAAAAGCTTTATACAAAGGGGGGGTGGGGGACAAGAAGTCTTCTTGTGCCAGGAGCAACTATACCAATACGCAGTTATATCAAGTAGATTAGTTAAGGGGGGAAAAACCGAATCAGAGCCCTCAGCAGGCCTGACCTCTGAGAATACCAAACACCCAGAGCAAGCTCACAAACAGCCGCTAATTGGGTAGCCTCTAGATATCAAGATCTGTAGGGAATGTAAAGAGAACAGTGTTTGTGTGCATCAGAGATTGGAAATGAAAGTGCCTGCCATGGGGCAGAGTCAGATTTAATTGAAATAATGGAGTCTGGCCATTAGAAGCAGCACTCATAGAACAATTAAAGATTTATCCGTTGAAGATGAACTGAGGAAAAACAAAAGCTAAAGTTCAGAGATTGATCAATGATGGAATTGAAGTGGACTCTTTAACAGAAGGGGATGAGTGTTAAAGCAGCAGCAGCAGAAGCGCTCCCATTTGACTTGCAGGCACTTACAAAAGCAAGGCCTGGATTCTGCTCAGTATCTCCAATGGAATGTGGCGCTTGCAGCCATGAGACTGTTCATGCAGAGTGAAATGTCACGCAATAGAGGAGTGAAGATTAACTTCTCTTTTTTACATCAGTAGCAGCTCAGCCAAATCTTGGTGTTAGGTTTTCTACTTCCAGTGCCAACATCAGCATTCTTTTTAAAAAATAAATAAATCACAAAATAGAATATTGCGTTCTTTCAGTGTTTTCACAAGTTGCCTTCTGTCTGATCGTCTGAAAGAACTGATGAGCATATCAGCTGGAAGACTGTATGTGCCAGACACAAGAGAAGCGAATGGGAACATGCGAGATGTTTAACTATATTAAAATACAAAATTGAATAAAATGGCCATGAAATGGTTTCATGTTTTATATGTCACCATACAGTCCATACCCATCTTAACCTTCAAAACCCCTCCCACATTTTCCTACCCCTTAAGTTAAATTCCTCAGGAAAACACTGATGTAGGCTAGAGCAAAGTTAGAGTCCAGTGGCAGCTTTAAGATCAACAAAGTTTTATTCAAAGTGTGAGCTTTCGTGTGTCACTGGACTCTAACTTTGTTCTATTCCTTCAGACCAACATGGCTGCCCACCTTGATCTAACTGATGTAGGCTGCTGAGACTGAACAAAACTTCCAGCGGTCCAGATATGCACATGTTATTTCTCTTGAAACTGTATCACTTTAACATGTTAAATGACAGGAATTAGGAAAACAGGATCATAGTCACGATTATCAGCGAATTGGTGGTAATCAGGACAGGGAACAGGGTAGGTCTATGCAAGGTCATTTGGGGTTGGGGTGAGGCAGAGCAGCGCTCCGCCAGCCCAGGAGTGGGCACTAGGGCAGCCACGGGCCAAATCAGATTCTCTGATCTGCTTCGGCCCACTGCTGAATTGCCACCAAAATCTGGCAGCACCTCAAAAAGTGGCTGGAGGGGAGGGGGTTTGAGGAAGAGGCTCCAAACTTACAGGGTAGCTGTTGGAGCCTCTCCCCCAAATACCCACCAAGTTTCAAGAAGACTAGACCAGGGAGTTACTTTTTCCCCACCATAGAGAACAATGGAGGGGATGGGGCAACCTGATTGGGGCCCCACAGAATTGGACCCCCTGGTCCAACCTTCTTGAAACTTGGTGGGTATTTTGGGGAGAGGCTCCAGCAGCTACTCTGCAAGTTTGGAACCTCTCCCTCAAACCCCCTCTCCTCCAGCCCCTCATATACCCTATGAGTTTTTGCCATTGACTTCAATGGCCCATAGGGTATAATGTGGCTAAAACTGACATTTGGCAGCCGAATGACTCCCCAATTGACTTGGATTGCCCAAATTGACATGCGGGGGTCATTCGGCAGCAGAACAGATGTGGCCTGATTTGGCCCAATCTGAATCAGGCCAAAAATGTTTCATTTGCACACCCCTAGTGGGCACAAATGGCAGTGGTGTCAGTTAGCACTGCCATATGTTTGGTTGACTGTCTTATCATGATCCATAAGGTTGCTGAGTACTACCTATATCAATGCCTATTGTTTAGCCATCTAGCTAACATTGCTTTTTATTACAAGCCTTCTTTTGACTCCTTTAGGTCCCGCCCGGGAGGTAGCATCGGTGACCCGACTCCCACCTTTGGAATGCGAGCTTTGCTTGCCTGCTTTGCTTTGCGCATGCTCATTACTCATTCACTTTTCCTCCTCTCTTATCTCTAGCTGGCTATTCCCTGGCTAACGACCTTGAACAGTGAAGCCTCCTGTTATGTGTTACAAGAACCACAGGTGTTATGTATTTCTTTGCTTAGTTTTCCTTGGGAACATTCCCCCCCCCCCCAAAAAAACCTCAACAGTGTTTCTCCCTGAGAACCCAGTTTGCCGCGCTTTCCTTGGGAAGAGTGGGCCAGTATATTTGGGCGCCAATAATTCTCACTATTGATTGGTGGCGGGCAGAGGGGCCATATTTGTATCAAGTATAATTGTAGGGGTATTGCAATGCTTGGGTATTACTAACAGAACAAGTGTTTGACCAACAAGATCTTTTCTGCAAATAAAGGACTTTCTGCTTAAGGAGACCTGTTGTGGACTATATCTATTGGCACAATCTCACAAGTGGTGGCAAGCCCCTCCCCCAGTGCCCAGCAGGCCTGTGAAGGAAGCAAAGCAAGAAGGGGTTTAAAGTTTAAACCCCTTCTGTTTTAGAGCCGCGCAGCAGCAGCGGCACAATCTTTCCATTGTATTCTATGGGGCCCTTCTCGCTTTGGGCCCCCCCCCCCGCCTTAGCAGGCCAGCTGGGGAAGGGAAGGGGAGGCTTTTGAAGATGCCCCCCCTTTTGCTTCCCTTTCTGACACACTTCCAGTGATGTCAGGGGGTATGGCATATGCTAATGAGTTATGCTAATTGGTATGCTAATGAGCACCTGCACCTCTTTTTTTATGAAATGACCCCATGTCCTATGAGTCTATTGTCTTGGCTACGATAAGATGCTGCCTAGTGGACTGCAGACTGGTGCCACAAAGCTTGTGGTCTGCAAAAGCCGGGGGGGGGGGGGCTCCCAAGGAGCTATGCCATGCCTACGGTCACTATGGCAACCCAGGATGGTCAAGAGAAGCAGAGAGGGCCGCCTGAGCAGAGCAGAGACCTGCAGGTGGGGGCCACAGAGACAGTGAGGCCAGATGGTTCAACAGATTCTCACCATCAACACCTGAAAGATGTTGGCAAGGTTTGGGGACATGGCTCCACTGTTAAAGCAGTGGAGACACACCTGTGGCCACTCCAGAAGGAGCGGGATTAGAAGTGGGCAAGACCAGCTGATGGACATGAGGGAGGACTCCCTCAGTGCACTGGCCAAGGTGCTGGGCCACCTTACCACCAGAGAGGCTTATTCCCAAGGGGAAGCTGAGTTAGCCGGTTACATTAAAAATGAACAAGATTCTACAGACATCTTAAAATCTAACCAGATTTTATCCTAGTATAAACTTTCCATGGACTAGAACCCACTCCTGTTTGGGATCCGATAGTACCTTAAATACCAGCAACATCTGGGATGATGTGATAATTAGGCAAGGGACTGGTGGCTAGCCAGCCAGCCTCTATCCCTCTGGTGGTGGAGAGACTGATGGACGACCACTCAGAGTCCTGACCTCCTTCCAGGTGGACTGCCTGCTGTGGCAGGGAGTGAACGAAAGGAAGCACCATCCATAATGGAGGGTGAGATCAGATGGGTGGGGTGGAGAAAGTCTTGGAACAACTGTTACAGTGAGCTCCCTTCGTCATGCAGGGGACCTGCTGGAGGACCAAGACATGGATGGCAGGGAAGCAGCACCAGCTGCCTGCGCCACACTCTTGGGCTGAAGGATATTCTACAAATGTACAGGTGGAAGCCCTCTACCAATCCTGGAAAGGAGCTGGAAGCAGAAAAACAAAGCCAAAATAACACCAAGAAGTGGTAGAGCCAAGAAAGTTCTGCTATTGAGAGCCAGTTTGGTGTAAGTGCGCACACTCTAATCTGGGAGATCCGGGTTTGATTCCCCACTCCTCCACTTGCACCTGCTGGATGACCTTGGGCAAGCCATAGCTCTGTACCAGCTGTTCTCTCAAGAACAGTTGTCTCAGAGCTCTCTCAGCCCCAGCTACCTCACAGGGTGTCTGTTGTGGGAAGGGGAAGGAGTTTGTAAGCCTCTCCGAGACTCCAAATGAGTGAAGGGCGGGATATAAATCCAATCTCTTCTTCTTCTTCTATTCATGAGGGACCTATGTGTGAATCTTTCTTTACCTGAGGCACTTTAGGAATGATTGTCCATTAAGGAAGTGTGATGTGTCATGGGAATGACACCAGGCACAGGTGACTGAGGCAAGGTTTTCATTTAATTTTCCTTCCCCTTTTACAGCATTGCTTCCTGGATGTCTTATACTGCTTGAAAGCATTCTCTAATTGTAAGATCCAGTTTTTGCATCAAATTGTGAAATCCAGTTTATATGATGGTATGCTATATTGTTATTTAATTGTTCTTTGTGCTATCAAATTTTATTGCATTGTTCACTGTATGCATTATATTTTTCATTGTCTCTTATAACTCTGTAACCTGCCTTGAGTCTCTCAATTTAAAATGTGGATGAGAAATGGAGTAAATAAATAAATAAATCTTCATGCCAAGCATCCACCCTCACAGTCTGGCAGAACTGTTTCAATAGCCTGAGCCCTTGTCTGGAGCTCATAGTGGAGATAACCATATGGACCTTTGCATGTAAGAATGATCCATTTTTATCTGGTTGATTGTAAGGATAAAACTGACCTAGGAAGAAGGTGAACACAAGATGCTTTTACTGGAAGTCAACAAGTGGCCATAACTGGTATTGTTGGCTAGTGATGTCCCTGAGTTCCAGATGTTGTGCAGAGCCAGCACCTCTGAAACAGGACAAGGGGAAACAGCCCATGCTAGAGCAGCCACTGCAGTTGTGGAAAAGCCAGTGATGGCAGATCCTGTGGACCAAGCAAGGAGGCAGCAGGCGACAATTGGGGAACAGACCCAGAATAGAAATGTCAAGGCTGGAGTCGAGGCTGAAATGAAGCACTGGAATACACTTGTCAACAGCTGTTAGGAAAATGTCCTATGGGAACACTGGTGATCCAAATGCAGGAGGGGCGTCAATATGTTCATTAGACTGTGCCGATTACAAATGCCGATGTCGGGCAACTCGCACGTTTGGCAGTGTGGGTTACTTTAAAAACACACACACAAGAGTGGCACTTATTGAGTCAACTGAATGACAAGTTTTGTCTGGTTAGTTACACCAAGTGTGGGCCGCAGGGTATCAAATGAAAGGTCCTGCTGAAATGAAATGCAACACTGGGGTACAAAATTGTTTTAGGGACCAAAGTATTTGGGGGGAGGGAATCAGTATTACTGAGTTCAAAACAGAACATTTCTGCTACAAAATCGATGCTGTGAGCCATCAAATTCTCCTTTAGAAGAACAGTGACTTATAAAAATAGCAAGTAAATAACTGCAATCCACAGACAGGAGACAACACAATGAAATCGAAGATCACAGTAGTGTGGCTATGATAGCTCCCATGTCATCGCCACCGAATCCAAGCCAGGTGTATCTCAGCTGCTCTTTGCTGCACTTGCCAGTATCAGGGCACCTCAGTTTGTTTGCTGTGGATATATGATGGGACCCCAAGCAAAGGACTTTTGAAGTCTTTTGGACACCATTATATTCAAAGGATTTAGAGGAGTCTCTTGTTGGATATTTTTCACTATCATCTAAGTATATTTTGAATTTGCAAATAGCTTTTGAATTGTGACCACCAATTCTATTGAATGTTCAATTTGTCATTATTGCATTTCAATAGACTGTTGTCTACTGCTTACTTGTGTAAGTTGTGAATCTTTTGATGGTCTACCCTTGTGGTTTATATTTTTGCATACTTTATATGTTTGGGGTCTTTTTTGTTTGGCTTATAAAAATAATAGCTGGCATCCATGGTAATGTGAGTACAACAAGCTTGAATCTCTGTCTCTCTCATTTCTATCCACTGAAGTGTACAGAAACTCATGCTGTTGATTGCCGTTATATTACCAAAATGCCTATTGGCTAGCCCTCGGGACTGCAGATATCTTTGAGGTAGTGGAAGGGTCTCCCATTGAAGTTGGATTTTTTTGGTGAACAGCCACCCCCTCCCATCATCTGTGTCTGTGATTTTTGTGGCACATGTACTGACCAGACTAATGTCTCTAGAGCAGGGGTCCTCAAACTACGGCCCGGGGGCCACATGTGGCCCACCGAGGGCATTTTTCTGGCCCGCCGGGTGTGCCGCTGCCTGTCCTCCAATTCCCAGCAGCACACAAAGCAGCGGAAAAATTGCAGCCGACTCGTCCCGGGCCACATGACAAAGCCCCGCTCCCCTGCTTCCAGTCAGCCAGGAGGAGGCAAAAGGAAGACTAGAAGAGGGTAAGTGTGGGGTGGCAGGCGCTCTGGCTGGCCCCAAGTCTCCTAGCCGGCTGAGAGGCGTCTCAGCTGGCTAGGAGACCTGCGCCAGTCCCAAGAGCCGGGTGGGGGTCTTTTTTGAGGCTTTTTGTGCTGCTGGGAATCGGAGGGGGAGAGAGAGAGATTGAGAGAGAGAGAGGTTTCTCTTTTCCCTCATGATGCCTGCAGTAGTGGAGTTTCAGGGAGAAGCAGCTGGGGGCTTGCTGCCTTAAAAAGTTTGTGAGGATGCCGAGTTCTTTGTTTCTTCGGAGAGGGAAAGAAAACAGCCCCGTCAAGGGTGCCTTGCTTGCACGCACCCCCCCCCCCCAGTGCACCTTCCCTACCCGCAAAATAACATCTGAAATGATCTAGACTAACTGATGCACACTTGCATCACTTGTTACGACTAGCAGTGACAAATATGGAACCGGACATTGACCATCTCATTAGCCAAAAGCAGGCCCATAGTTCCCATTGAAATACTGGTAAGTTTGTTGATTTAACTTTAATTGTTCTTCATTTTAAATATTGTATTTGTTCCCATTTTGGGTTTTTTTTACTTCAAAATAAGATATGTGCAGTGTGCATAGGAATTTGTTCATAGTTTTTTTTTTAAAACTATAGTCCGGCCCTCCAACGGTCTGAGGGACAGTGAACTGGCCCAGTGTTTAAAAAGTTTGAGGACCCCTGCTCTAGAGCATGCACTACCTCTTCAGAGACAGGTGGTGAGCAGGTGAGGTTTCCTAAAGCTTCTAGAACACAGCCACTTGTTGAACAGAATGCTTCCCACAGTCACTTTACCTTTGTCAGCAAATGCTCTCGCGACATCTGGTCCGGACAAGATGCGGAAGTCTGACAACACAGAGGCTTTGAATAGTCAGAGCATACAGCAATGGGACACAGCATCTGTTTATATCACTGCCAATGATGTCTTGAATCTGATGGAAGTGGAGAGTATCTGCATCATGGAAGGACTCCCACATTAGTGTCTGGTGAATAGACATGGAATTATTGGTTCCCTAATCAGCCAGTTATTGGTTCCTTAATCAGCCAGGTAGACTTCATATAGTTACTTCTTCCTGGCTGTTTACTAGTCGTGTTATACTAATATGACTAGCCACTGATCTGTCATGACCACTGACACTTTTCAGAATTCTTCTTGACATAGTCTACTCTCCAGCAAGAAACATTTTGGTTTATCTTGAGACAGCATTTTATGCCTAGTGATGCTGCTTGCTGCATGATCTTGTTCTGTACTACTGATATTTCTGGGTGCCATTAATGAGTGCTTGAGTGTTAACTGATCTTTTTGCAGTTATTAATGAGCCAGTCTTGTAAGAGCGGAATACAGGGGAAATTCATTGTAACTCTTGAATTTATCACCTATTCACTTCCAGAAACATGCCCCAAAGTTCTGACGTGTTTTCAAAGATCTTAAGTTACCAATTTGGCACAAAGCTGCAGTACTACCGACAGCTGCGACTTTAGCTGGGCCATCTGGCTAGCCCATTCCATCTGAGGAAACCATAAGGGCATTATTTATTTAATGCATTCATTTGTAGCTTTTCGACTGCAAAGACCTCAAAGTGACTCATAAAATGTAAGTCCAAACATTAATTACCATGACTACCCTTAGCTGCCTCCAGTGGAATGGCTGCTGAACCATCAGGGGTGATCTGCCCTCGTGGCCCCACTGGGTGACCACGGAATCCAAGGGAGGGGCCTGCAACCTCCTCAGCAGCCTGAGACAGAATGGCCGCGGAGAGGCCAGTCTCTGTGAGGGAACTCCTGGTGGTCAGTGCTTTTGAGATCTCTGCCCACAGCCCTCATGCAGAAGAGGACCACCCAGGCAGAGAGTGGACTCGGACTGGCTGAAACATAAGGCCAGACTGGCTTAAATGGAAAAGGTCAGTCTTCAAGCCCCCCCCCCCAGCCCCCTCTCATTATCTCCATCACACTTTTCAGATTACCGTACTTTTCGCTCCATAAGATGCACTTTTCCTCCCCAAAAAAGTGGGGGGGGGGGAAGTGTGTGTGTCTTATGGAGCGAATATGGAACTTTTCTTACCTGTAACAGGGCTCTTTCTTCAGCAGGAACGCAGGGGAACACCATTCAGGCTGGCATCCCAGCCTTCCCCACCTCTCCCTGCTGGGCCTGAGCTGTTAAGACTTAAAAGGGAAACGGCAGAAACCCCCCCACCACGCTAAGTACTCTTTCCCTTTAAGTGCTTTTCCCCTTTAAGACAGCCAGCAGCAGAAAGCCCCGCCCACAGATTAAGCTCCCTGGCTACTTTGCACAGAAAGGCCTGGCTTTGCATGGCATGCCGACTCTCTCTTCTTTCCTTTCTCTATCTTTCTTCCTTCCTTCCTTTCCTTTTTTCTGTCTGTCTGTCTGTCCCCACCTTTCTTTCTTCCTTTCTCTTTCTCTCTCTCTCTCCTCTACCTTCCTTCCTTTATCTCTCTCTCTTTCTTTCTGTTTCATTTTTTCCTGTTTTCCTCCTCTAAAAACAAGGTGCGTCTTATGATCAGGTGCGTGTTATGGAGCGAAAAATACGGTAAGTTTCACTTCTCAACATGCTGAAGTGCACAGAGTTTCCTGGAGGATACACACCGGCTCTAGACCCCTGCCAGGCTGGCTTCTGCCCTGGTCATGGGACAGAGACTGTGCTGATCGCCCTCACGGCCAATCTCTGTAGGCAGCTGGATTGAGGCGGGTCGGTGCTGCTGTTACTGCATCATTTGACAGCAGCATTCGACACAGTGGATCACGATCTGCTGCTTCACCATCTCGCCAGTGCTGGAGTGCGGACAAAGGGTGGTGCTGGGTGAGAGGGTTTCCTCTTGATACCCCATGACATGACCTTGTCATTGGAGGCCCAGGTCACAAATGTTGCCAGGTTTGTGTTTTTCCAACTACTCCAGGTTAGGCAGCTGGCCCCTTCCCTGTCTTGCCCTGACCTAGCCACGCTAATCCACACAATGGTCACCTCTAGACTTGATTACTGTAATTCGCTCTATGCTGGTCTGCCCTTGAGGCTGACCTGGAAGTTACAGCTTGTCCAGAATGCAGCGGCCCAGGTCCTTAGGGGAAACCAGCAACAGCACACACACAACCTGTGCTCTGCCAGCTGCACTGGCTTCAAGCTGAGTCAGGTTTTTGGCCCCGGTTCTGGCTTGGTGGAACTCTCTGCTGACTAGCATCAGGACCCCTGTGGGATCGGTTACAATTCCGCAGGGCCTGCAAGGCAGAGATGTCCTGCCAAGCATATGGTTGAGGACATCAACTGGTTTTAACATCACTGGTCTCACGGGCTAATCAGTCACGAACAGAGGCTGGTGCACTGACTCCTCCCCTCCACTGTTAAAGGAAAGTAGACTGGGGGACTAAAATTGTATTATGGTACCATGTGGGTTTTGGGTATTTTAGAATTGTACTTTAGATTTATGATCTTATATGTATTCTATAGAACTCTGTTGTACACCGCCCTGAGCTGGCTTGTGGGGAGGGTGGTAAAAAATCCTAATTTTATAAATAAATAATTTTTCAGTTTTACTTTTTAAACCAGTGATCAGAATTGTACAGTTCATCATAACATCTTCCTTGATAAATGCAGAAATTTGTCCATCACCATTCTTCCTTGACTCCGATTCACTTCCACATTCTGAAGGGAAAACACACTAAGTGACAATGTGCCTAGCTCACTGGTTTTGATAAGAACACCTCCTTCAGCTTCATGGTCAGGGGAACAGAATGATCCCTGATGATCGCTTCTCTTCGGGTGGCCAGCCAGCAATAAGCCCACCAGCTGCCTCAACAGCTGAGGCTTGTAAGGACTGGGATACAGGACACAAGATACTTGCTGCTCAGCTGACCATCAGCTGGGCTGGAGAGGAAGGTCTCACCTGCTGCTCAGTCAATCACTGACCAGAACTTTGGGGGGGGGGGGAGACAGGACAACTCAGCTGCTTGGGAGGTGGTTGGCAGAGGGCTGGGAGGCAGAACACAGCCGGAGCTTGCACAGAAGGGCCTCCTCCTCCCCCCCAGGGGCCAACCTGGCCTTATAAGAGAGGAGGGAAAAAGAGGCTGCTAGGGACAGGGTTGATAAAAATCAAGGGATTAAAAAAAAATTAAAGTCAGATTTTTAAATTTTAAATTGGATTTTATTTGATGGAATGCTTTATGAAGAAGAATCTATTTAAAGATAGCCTTCTATTTTAGATACATTGTAGCCCAAAGGTTTTTCATCATAAGAATTAATTTTTGATGATGCAATACAAGACTGTATATTCATGCAATGTTTAATTTTGCAGTGTGTGTGTGTGTAAATGAAACCCATTCATTCATCCATTTGGGCCCCAATGTCATGCTCTCCCAGAGGCTTCAGTGAGAGTATTTTGGGTAATTTCTCTCTCTAGCAGATACCACCACAGATGCTTTGTTCTGCAGTTCTCAAAAGTGTGAATTTGCATCTGCAGAGGAAACATGACTCTTAACAGCAAAAATGTTTCTAAATAAACATACAGTTGAGAAAGAGACCTCAATCCCGTTGCTCTTCTGCAAATCTATGTACACAGACTCAACCCCATACTTCTTAAGTGCTAAGTTCGAAGAAGTTCAAAGAACAGAAGATTGTTTGGGGTGAATAGATCTGGACAAAGAGGAGATATTGAGAGCTAAGTGTGAGGAGAGAGGGGTAAATAGTTCAAATGAAAGCAGAACTTTTTGAGCAGAATAGTCCAGAAGTCTTGAGATCTTTGTGAATGTAGCCTCATGGATGTTTAAGCAAACAGAAGAATCCAGATGCTAACAATGTTCTTGTTTCAGTTAAATAAAACAATTTAAATGGTTATTGTTAATTATTTTTCTGCTTCCAATAAAGTAGAATAGAAAAGTGGCCCAAACATGATTCACCTATGAAACTGGAAATAATTATAAAACCATTGCCAGGTGAACTATCTATTTTAACTGATAAATAATCAATCATTAATTTTCTGATATAACTGTAAAACTAACCTGAAAAATTATTATTCTAAAAATGAAACCTTAATCTGGGTTGTAAATATTAATGTTATACCAATTGGCAAGAATGAGTCTTTATGTAGAAAACCAAAATTTAAATTGAGTCTGACTGACTGGTGATCTCAATTGTGATTTAAATCAAATCCACTCTGGCTAGGGATGTTTACAAAATCAGAGCACGTTAACCTAAAAGCACAGCACAACACAGATGGTTAAGCAGGAATTACAAGAACATAGAACAAAGGCAGTGAAACATTACAATACAATCAACAATGTAATAAAACTGTATTAGAAGACTGGAGAACAATGCAGCATAATAAGAACATGGGAGCCGTCCTGACCTCCCCAGATAGGCTGTTCCATGGGGTTGGAACCATTAACAGAAAACCCTTGGGTATGGGCTGCTGTGGATTGTACCCATTTCCAGGGCGGTACCTTCAGAAGACTCTGCTCAGAGGAGTGGAGCTGCTGCAGTGGAGCATTTTCAGGAGAAGAGGTCCTGCAGATCTGAGGATCCTAGGCCATGAATTGCTACGTAAGTGATAACTAGTATCTGGGACCAAACCCAGACCATAAACAGTAACCAATGGAATGAATACAGAATAGCTGTAATATTCATGTAGCTCTCCACAATATTTGTATTGTGGTGTTCTGTACCAGCTGGGGTTTCCAAGTTGTTTTCAAGGGCAGATCCACATACAGCATGTTCCAGTAGTCTAGCCTTGAGGTTACTGTGGCATGGATCCACATGGCTGGATCTGCAGCTTCAAGGCAGACAGTCATCTTCCAAACTAAAGGAAGGTGCCAGAAAGCATTTTTTTGCAGGTGAATTAATTTGCTTCTCTGGTAACAGTGCTGCACCTAGTATAACTCCCAGACTCTTAACTGAGTCAGCAAAAGTCAGCTGAACCACAACAAATATGGGATGCAAAGTACCCTTCAGGCTGCAGCATTCTCAACCAGCATCACCACCCTGCTTCAGGCTGCAAGATAGTGAACTGGAGAGAGGAGTACTGTCAGGTTCCCTAGTAAATCAGCACTCAACAACTGTCCTTAAGCAGGTTCAGTTTATTGGAGTCAGTATTTCTAAGACATTCCCTAAGCACTTCTGTGTTCAGACTAAAGAGGGAAAAGTGGAACGGGATTATATATACGGTTCAAACTGGGGTGTTAGCTGGCTACAAGCCAATGAGTGCCCCGGTACCCTCCTGCTGAGAATAACGGCTTCAACATTCAGGCGGGAGACTCACCAGAGAAACCCGAGATCTTATGTAAACAGGGGCAAATGTTAGGAGAGCATCAAAGGTGACATTCCAGAGTTTACAACAGCAATTACAACCTTCTTCCTCCTTTTCCTCATAGCAGCATCTCCCTCTCTCCCCTCCTTTTAGTTATGACAGCCTAGCTGACAAGTACAAGGGTGGTCCAAGGCTCCATCTTTGAGTGTCCATTCATGTGCCACCATCTGCTTTGGGCACCATCTTCCCCTGAAAGAAGAATGGTGGTCGGAGTGATCTACTTGATGTATCTCTCCCACAGGCTGGGCTGCTTAGGATGAGATGCTGTGTCACGCTGACACCACATTGACAGAGCTGAAAGGGGATGTGTGTGGTCAGCAGCTACCTGTGCCAACCTGCCTTGCAGCCCAGGAACAGAGGCACGGGGGTGATCTGTGCACTGCCAGAGGCTCCAGGTGGTTGATGTGGGATTTCTTCTCTTGGGCTGGAAAAAGCTGACTGAGCAAATCATTGTCACAGTGGGCACTGCAATCCCAAAGGGACTGGGAACAGGACATGTGAAAAGGGGCAGCCTCTTGCAGTCTGTTTTGGTATGTCCGCCATCTGAGAGACAGTAATAACCTTGTTGGTACAAGAAGCATTTTGTCTTGTGAGTTCATCACAGGCTGGGAGTGATGGGTGAATCAAAGTTGCAGAGGAGAAATAGCTTCCGTTCTTAGAATTTACAGCAAACTACGACCTCCAACCTCGTAATCCTGTTTATCTCAAACTGATTCTTCTCTATGATTCTTCTCTAATCTACTTCCTATTCCGCATTGACTAGTCGTGAACATGTGTGTGATTTTTGAAGCTAAGATTATTCTGATAGCTGATTATACCTCACATATAACTCGTAAGGTAACGATGCTCACAGTATTAGTATCCTTTCCTACTTGAAACATTTATAGATTGTTAAAACAAGGCTTGTGTATGTTGTTTTGTCTTTTGTTCAGAACTGGTCTGAATTTATGAAAAAAATGCTTCTCCAAGAATACTATGCTCTGTTATACTTTGGAAAAATTAATAAAAATTAAATTTTTAAAAAAGTTGCAGCTGTCTCCTCTGTAATCTGGCCTGGCAGAGCCTCTAAAAGGTTTAATAACTTTCTCATTGTTTAACAGCTCAGTGGTCAAAATGTTTCCACATTAGTCCACAAGAAAGGGTTGCCTGCGATTTTGATATAAGCATTGCCCCAAACCATCAATGACACATGCACCTGTGGGTCAAATTTCTGCTAAACCAATTTTGTTTCAGATTCTGCTGGTTGCCTGGACTGTGAGGCAATATGCATTTGGAGTGCAAAGAGTGACCCAATGCCATCCCCCACTGCAGAAAGGATACAGCCTTTTCTGCTTGTACCCAAAGAGGCTAAACAGTATCTGAAGTGTGTGTGTGTGTGTGTGGGGGGGGGTTCTTGCCAGCATTTTGCTTGTGATGCTACAAAAGCCTTATGACAGGCCCTTAAGTCAGGGATACCAAACCCTCTTTTTCACTTGGTAGCTGTAATTCTTGTGGTGGGCAGTTCTGGGCAATTGGGAGAAATATCTACTGGGAATTAAGTAGACCTCTAGCTGTACAGGTTAGCTTGGGGACAATGTATATATTTTAGATGTTGGTTTTACTACAGAATGCTAAAGTTAAGGATTTCTATCTACTTACATCCTCAGTAGTACTACTGAATGTGTAAGGAAACCATATCCTCTATGTCTCTAGGGAGTATTTAAACTGCTGTGTGGTCCACTTGAAGGTCCTATGTAACACTCTGTTGCCTTTCAGCTTCAAGACAGTTCACGGGAAGAGACCCATTGATCCCCTGAACAACTTCCTTCCTGAGCTTTGCGTCCAGGCTCAGATGAAGCTGGGAAATGGGAGGCCCATGGCCCCAGAAGTCTATGCTGGGGTAGGGGGCTGTGGTGGTGGTGTCAGTTGCCATGACAACCGAGTCAGAAGAAATATGAGGACAGAGGCAATCAGAAGCCCGAGAACACTACGCAAAGACATTGGTGGGAAGGGAAGATTTGCCTTTTTGCCCTAGATATTCTGTGGGTGGGACCAGAAGCAAGCCGGGCCAGTTGGGAGCTGTTCTGTGGTGCACTGACCAAGAGCTCTGAGGCCCTACGCAAGGGGAAAGAAGGGAAGGTTTTTTCCAGCCCTCTCCCCTTTAGAGTCCTGCCAAAATGGAAGCCCTCTGGGGCCAGTTTGGGTTGGGAAAACAGTGTATATGGAAGACCCCCCCCATGGTCCTGAGCAAAAGTGGGCCCCTGTGGTGCTTTAGAATTAAGTTCCCACAGGGAACTCACAGCTGGTGTTTGGCCGCATGTCCCTGTGGGGATCACACGCTGAATGTAATGTGCTGTTTGGTCCTGAGAAGCAGCAATTTGTCCCAAGGCCATGCAATGAGGCAGGAATGGGCCGAGGGTCAAGCCTAAGTCCCCCCTGCTCTTTGTTGTGGGGCATTCTAAGGCATGGAGCCAGCCTCAACGCCAGGCTGGGCTGCTCCAATTCCATCAACTGCCTCCCTCCTGAGGAAAATGTGCTGTGGAGCTGCAATTGAGAGAACTGCGGTCCATGCGAAGGCAACCAGTCTGCACATAGCCTGCAGGGGAAGGGGGAAAATGACCCATCCAAACACATTAACAAGAGGTGGTTCTCAAGACTACTTGGATGTGTGTGGCGATTCTTCATTCATGCACGTGAAATAGGCAAGCGGCACTGAGAACAGCCTGCCAAGACAGACCACGAGGGAAGGTTCAAGGCTCTCTTGACACCGCCCCACCCCATGCTGGCTAAAAATGCCTACTTCTTGCCTGTCAGTCACAAGAACCGGAGAGGCATGGAAGGCAGGCCCACAGCCACAGCGGGGCATTTAGGAGCTCTGCCCCTCCCACAACACCTATTGCCCTTCTGCCCCCCATCCCTCCCACCCATCCTGTGACATCAAAAGGGCCCTCCAGTTGACCAGCAGGAGCATGTGGCCTGCCAGTCGGCTGAAGGGCCCTTTATATCTTGCAGCCGCCCCGCTCCCCCGCTCCAAGATTTAAAGGGCCCTCCAGCTGATCAGTGGGCCCTTTAAATCTTACAGGAGATGAGGGAGAGGGGCGGCTGCCAACCTTCTATGAACTCCAAGGGGCGAATTTCACCGCTAGGACTTCAGGCACAGGGAGCCCCCGCTTGAAAAGCAGCATTTAAAGGGTATTTTTAAAGCAGGGGCTGCCGCGGAATTCTGGGAAGGCAAGGTGCAGTCGCGCTCCCTCCCCCCTCCCCGACACCAAGCCAGGAATTCGGGCCCCGGGGCTGATGGGGGGGCTGGGAAATGCTTCCCTTTACTCGAAACGAGGCTCCAGGCCCGGGAAGCACCAGGGACGCCACCTGCGCTGCAGAAGCGGGTGGGGTGTGGCGTGTGCCACTCCGCAGCCCGCCGCCACCCGCTCTGGCCCGCGGGGGAGGGGAAGGAGCCTTCCCGGCAGAGACGCCTGCGGGGCCGGGCGGTCAGAGCGGCAGGACTCGGCCTGGAGGGGGGGGGCTCTCTCCCCCTCCCCCCCCCCCACGGCCAGCCACCGCGGTCGATGCGGCAGATTCCAGCGAGGGAGCCGCGGCCGGTCTGCGGCAGGCAAGGCACACGACCGGCGCCCTCAGGCCGGGGACGGGGTGCGGCCCTTCTCTCGCCACTCGCACCGCGGCAGCGACGCCCCTTCCCCTCCCAGCGGAGTGACCGGCGGGGCCGCGAGTCCCCCCTCGCCCCCTCCGCCCGAGAGAGGGACACGCGCCCCCCTCCCTCCCTCCCTCCCGTGGGGAAACGACCCCCGCCCGCCCGCCCGCCCTCCCTCCCTCCCTTACCGCGCTCCAGGCTCCTCCGCAGCGCCGCCCGCTCCTCCTCCGAGCCCACCGGGCCGATCACCGCCAGCAGCGCCGCCCGACGCGGCCCCCCTGTCCTCGGCCCGGGCGCCACCGGCGGCGTCTCCAGGGCGACGTGCCCGGCTACCGTCTCCATGGCAACCACCTCTCTGCCCTGCGGATGCCGCCCGCGCCGCTTCTTAAGAGGAGGGCCGCCCGCGCGCCGATTGGCCGCCCAGAGCACGCCACGCCCACGGGAGGGAGGGGCAGGGCCCCCTCAAAGAGAGCGTGGCCCCGCCCCTCAGACCCCCGCTCTTCCCCGCCCCCCCCCCGAGTCCCACAGAGGAACCCAGTTTCCCCCTCCCCCGGCACCTGCGCTGGCCCCGCTGGGGAGAGTCGGCCGAGCCCTCCGCTGCGGGGCGAGTTCCTGAGCGACCCTCAGCCCGGGGAGGGAGGGAGGGGAACCACCACCTGCATAAAGGAAACTCCTCCCTCGCCCCGTACGAAGGCGCAGCCGGGCCTCGTTCGCTCAGGGGCCGGGGCTCTCAGGTGGAGCTAGCCTGCCTGCAGGGTCTTTTCCGAGGCGGCCCCGGCGTCAGCACCTCCCCCCACCCGAGGGGACTCTTTGCCGGCACGGGGCGTTCGGTGCGTCGCCACGGCAACGGCGCAGCCCAGCCCAGGGCGCGTGGGGCGGGGACTGCCGCGACGTCCAATGGAGGAGCGCGCGGGAGGGGAGGTCCCGCCCCCTGCGGCGCGCGTGCGCACTCGCTCTGCCTCGCCCCCCTCGGAGCCTCGCGCGGCGGCTGCCCGATGGCGCTCAGCAGTAGTGGCGGAGCCGGCGCCCCCTCCCCGCCAGGCCCGCGCCCCCACGAGCAGCCGCCCTCGCCCGCGCCCTGCCTGCTGGTGGGCGACTCCCAGCCCGGCCCAGATGCCGCCCCGCTCCCGACAGGCCTCGCCCTGCCGCCGCCCTTCTCGGGCGCGGGGACCGAGAGGCGGGGGGAGGCGGCGGGGGGCGGCGAGCCCTCCACGGGATGCCCGGGGCCGCCGGGAGAAGAGGGGGAGACGGGACCGGCCGGAGCCCTCAGCCCGGTCCTGGAGCCGCTCTCGCGGAAGAGCAGGTAGGCCGCCGGGGAGGGGGGGAGGGGGGGAGGGAGGGAGGCGGGCCCCGCCTCTGCCGGGTCTGGCCCGTGCGGGATGGAGCCTCGCCTGGTCCCCGCCTTCCCCCGCTCCGGTCGGTGCAAGCGAGGCCCGTGCGGGAGGCTGCCTCCCCGGCCCCCTCGCGCTTGGTGGTGCTTCCGCGGGCCTCCCCCCGCCCGTGGTCCCCTGGGGGGAGGAGCTCCCCTCCCCCTCCCCCTCCCCTCCGGCGCGCCTGAAGAAGACAGCTCGGGGTCCTCGGCAGGCAGGCAGTCGGCGCCGGCAGGGACGTCCGCCCGCGCCTCGGGGCCCCGAGAAGTCCTCCTCTCTGTCTCGCTCTGGGGCCAGCGGGTCCCGGCTCCTGCCTGACGCCTCTTCCGGCCCTCTCTTTTCTCCAGGGGTCAGGCCGCGGCAGACGACGCCACTCCTCCTCTCCGCCTGGACGGTGAGTCTGCGACCCCCGCCCCTGGGTGCCCTGGTGCCGCGCCAGGGGGCAGCAGGGGAGGGCTGCTTCCGGGCGGCCAGGGCGGCGTGCAGAGGAGACGGGGGGGGGGGGGGGGCGCCTGTCTCTTGTTCTCTTCCTGCAGGGGCCCTTGGAGGGCTCTCGTCTCGCGGGGACATCCCGCCACTGATGCCTCCAATCTTCTCTGCTCTGAGGGTTTGTCACGTGCGGTGCATTTGAAGCTGCCGGTGGGGATCGCCAGTGGGAAGGGCCAGTTGGTTGTGGAGAGGCCGGTGGGGTGGGGTGGGGTGGGTCAGTGAGAAGGATGCGCCAGAAACCTAAATGGTTGAACAACATGTCCTTCTTCAAAAGCTGAGTTCCTCTTCTAATGGGCAGAGTGCAGGACTAAGACCTGGGAGACCCGGGGTTTGAAGCTCTCTGGGTGGTCTTGGGGCAGCCACACCCTCTCAGCCTAGCCTGCCTCTCAGGGTTATGGTGAGAAGGGGGGGGGATGGCGTGAGCCACTCTGGGTCCCCTTAGGAGAGGAGAGTGGGGTGTAAACAAAGTGAGTGGAAAAACAAATAAGCCGTGGTGGGGGTGCTCATTTCACCCAGTCCCGCCTGGGAAAGGGGTGGGCCAGCGCATGTCCTGAGGATGGCTCTAGCTGTGTCTGAATTCTGTCGACATGTGGATTTTTCTCTTTATGGGTGTTAGATTCCGGCACATCACAGCTGGGCCTGGGTGCCCTGGGACTCTCCCAAAGCCAGGAGTTAGAGAGCTCTGAGACAACAAGCTATGTGGACAAGGAGCGGGGGCAGTCCGGAGACTTGATTCCGGGAGAAGAGGAAGACTCCAGAGGTGGTACGTGAGTGCTGTATGTGTTGTGGGCCGTGTGCTAAGGGCGGGAGTCCCAAAGCTTTCTGAGCCTGCAGGCTCTTTTGGTACCGAAATGGCTGCCAGGGGAGGCAAAACCGAGTAATCCTGCCAAGTGTGTGAAGCTGCCGTGTTCAGGGTCCAGCTGCTGGTCTGTCAAGGTCAGTGTTGTCTGGTGTTTTGGTTGGAAGCCCGGACCAGCCACTAAGAGGACAGCCAGCTGGGGGGGGGGGGCATGGGGGGCTTCTGAGTGGGCATCCCCCCCCCCCCCCCCCGTGCTGTTGCAGGCCAGCTCTCTGGATTCTTGGACTAGGACAAAGCCTGCTTTGCAGAAGCAGCTCATGGTGACAGGCCTCCTGATTCGGTGGGGGCAGCCATGGGAAACCCTTTCATTGGCCTGTGGGCAGCAGATAGCAAGCCCTGCCTGACGGTGGTCCTGGCCCCCACCCCTACTTTCTGAAAAGCTGGGTGGGCGCCAGAGTACGGAGCTCTGGCTTTGGAGGGTGGTGTGCAATCGGTGGCGGTCTCATGACGGTGCAGCTTCAGACTTCTCTTCTGGATGGGAAAACATCATCTGGAACAGCTGAGCAGGATCTCGAGGACGTTTCTGTAACAGGGACTTTGATTGCAGCAGGAGGGGTCGTGGCCGTTTTCCCTCCAGTTGGACGGCGGAATTTAATCGTGGGGGCAGGAGATACTGTTCTTCCCCTTTCATAAAAAGCCATGGTTAAGTAATGCAGTTTGGGCTGTTGTCAAGGGAGTGTCACAAGCTCTTGTTGACTGGTGACGGGGCATATGCTAGTGTTAATTTGAAATGCTAATCAGAAAATACTTTCAAATTTTTGCCCAGTTTTACTGCTGTAGAGGCTGAGGTTCTGCCATGGTATTGTAGTGGGGAAATGCTCTACAGAGAGAGAAAAAGAGGGGCTGGGAAATGCCAGTGAAGAGCGCCCATCTGCTGTAACCGTAGCTCTAGCATGCTGTTTGTTCTGAAGGCTGTGTGACTCAGTGTAGAATGGTGCAGGTGCCTCTTCTGTGAAAAGGGGGCTGCACCTGTTGTCCTGTGGGGAGTGTGTGTGAAACGCTTGGGTCTGAGTGCAAAGGCCAGGCCCCAGTGAAGCTGGGTGTTGTCACTTTCAGGAAACAGTGCAAGAGGTTTGTGCCAGCGTTGTGCATCCTCTGGCATTTGGCTGAACTGTGGCCCAGGTAGTGCACAATGGTGGCTGCTTTTTCTGTCTCATTTGCAGATCTTAATACAGCAGCACCTGGTGAAATAACAGGGTTTGAGAGCGATTGCATTGAAAGGTAAATGTTTTGCCTCCTCCTCCTCCTCCTCAGTGGTGCTGGACTGATTCTTGTGACTGCGCCTGCAGAGAACCTGGCCGTGTGTGCATCCCTGCCTTTTGGACAGAGAGGCAGCTGCTTTGCCTTCTCCAATGGAGCCGTCTCTGTAGAGCAGGCATACAAGTTTCTTGGCCAGTAAATCTCTCCTTCACCTGCTGGCCAAGTGCCGTAAGGGCTGTTGTTGGCTTGTAGTTGTGCTGCACCAGGGTGAATATTGATTATACTGATGTTCCCAGCTCACAGGTCATGTCCAGTAGCACCCCCAGAATTCTGCAGCTTTGTAAAGAGACCATCAGTTGCCCAATATCTGCGTGCGGTGAAAGAAGGCCACAAGCAAAGAAGCCCTTGCGTTGGGGTTCACCCGGTGTTGAGATCTTGTCTACTAAGGAGGATACGTTTTATCAGACTAGAATGACAGGTGAAAACGGACTGTGTGCTTCTACAGTGCCCTCTGTCCTTTGCTCTGTGTTGGCCATGGGAGCAGTGTAGCTTACTGCAGCCCAGCTTCTCCAGGCACTCAGGAAGTGTGTGTGTGTGGGTGTAATACTTTTGGAACTGTTTGCAAACCTGTACAAAAGGGGTTGTGGTCGTGGGGTGTTGGATAGTTCTAGTGAGGCTTGTGAATCTTTCTAATTTCCAGAATAGGTTTCAAAAAACAGCCATACAACACACTCAGGCCCTGATCACACACAGAATTAGCCACGCGATAGGCACGAATGCCATTCGGATTTTAAGGGCGCGATCACACCAGAACATCTGGCAAGCATCCCACACTAGTTGCCAACCCGTTTCTCTCCGCCGAAGAAGCAAAGTTAAAAGATACTAGGGAAAGTCCAGTATCAAACAGGTTTGCTACAGGCCACAGATGGACTTTCACTGTGTGATGGCTCCAGTGCGTATTCATGGCGTCGGGCATAGTCTGATCAGGGTATCCCGACGCCATGCCGTTGTTTTTTCCCCCTTCTCAGTATGCGCATCATCGCATACAGCCGTAGGAAGCCCTCAGGGTGGAGACACAATCCATTGATCCCCCGTTTAAGCACATCGGAAAAAAAGGCAAAAACCCAACAACCCCAACTCACCTGCGATTGCGTCTGATCACGTAGTGGGTGGGCTATGCCCACAGCTTCACAGAACTGTGTGATCACGCAACTGCGGGTCAAATTACACCAGAACAAATAGCCTCACTCCCCCCCCCCCCCCCGGATTATCTTGCTTGTGTGACCGGGACCGTAATGGCGATCCTGCTGCGGTGACGGTTCCAGCACTTTTGGACTGTTCTGGTCTTGCAGATCCTAGAGGGGTAGCTGTGTGGGTGGGTTGCAGCAAACACAACCAGGAGGCTTATGGTAGCTTTTAAAGCAGCTCTTAACCCATGAAAGCTTATGCTTGAGAGCCAGTTTGAGGTAGTGGTTAAGTGCGCGGACTCTAATCTGGGAGAACCGAATTTGATTCCCCACTCCTCCACTTGCACCTGCTGGATTACCTTGGGCAAGCCATAGCTCTGTACCAGCTGTTCTCTCAAGGACAGTTGTCTCAGAGTTCTCTCAGCCCCACCTACCTCATAGGGTGTCTGAACATAAGAATATAAGAGAAGCCAATGTTGGATCAGGCCAGTGGCCCATCCAGTCCAACACTCTGTCACACAGTGGCAAAAAACACCAGGTGCCCTCAGAAGGTCCAGCAGTGGGGTCAGGACACCAGAAGTCCTCCCACTCTTGCCCCCCCCATCAAGCACCAAGAATACAGAGCATCACTTGCCCCAGACTGAGAGTTCTATCTATACTTTGTGGCTAATAGCCACTGATGGATCTCTGCTCCATATGTTTATCTAATTCTCGCTTGAAGCAGTCCATGCTTGTAGCCGCCACCACCTCCTGTGGCAGTGAATTCCATGTGTTAATCACTCTTTGGGTGAAGAAGTACTTCCTTTTATCTGTTCTAACCCGACTGCTCAGCATTTTCATGGAGTGCCCACGAGTTCTTGTATTGTGAGAAAGGGAAAAAAGTACTTCTTTCTCTACCTGCTCTATCTTATGCATAATCTTATAAACCTCAATCAAGTCACCCCTCAGCTGTCGTTTCTCCAAGCTAAAGAGCCCCAAGTGCTTCATCCTTTCTTCCTAGGGAAAGTGTTCCAACCCTTTTATCATTCTAGTTGCGCTTTTCTGCACTTTTTCTAATGCTATATTGTCTTTTTTTAGGTGTGGCAACCAGAACTGTACACAGTACTCCAAATGAGGTCGCACCATCGATTTATACAGGGGCCTTATGATACTGCCTTATTTGTTTTTAATCCCTTTCCTAATAACCCCCAGCATAGCATTGGCCTTTTTCATTGTAGTTGCACACTGTCTCGACATTTTCATTGAGTTATCTACTACGACTCCAAGATCTCTCTCTTGGTCAGTCTCTGCCAGTTCGGACCCTTTTTGGCTCCAGTGTGCATCACTTTGCACTTGGCCACATTAAACCCCATTTGCCATGTTGACATCCACTCGCCCATCCTCGACAGATCCCTTTGGAGTGCCTCAAAATCTTCCCTGGCTCTCACCACCCTGAACAACTTTGTGTCATCTGCAAATTTAGCCACTTCACTGTTTACTCCCAACTCCAAATCATTAATAAACAAGTTAAAAAGCATTGGACCGAATACTAATCCCTCCGGTACCCCACTGCTTACCTTCCTCCACTGAGAAAATTGCCCATTTATACTCACTCTCTGTTTCTTTTTAATTAGCCAGTTTTTGATCTACAAAAGGACTTGTCCTTTTATCCCATGACTATAGAGCTTACTTAGGAGCCTTTGATGAGGAACTTTATCAAAAGCTTTCTGGAAGTCAAGGTAAACAACATCTATTGGGTCCCCCTCGTCCACATGTTTGTTTACTCCCTCAAAGAACACTAACAGGTTAGTGAGACAAGATCTTCCCTTAGTGAACCCATGCTGAGTCTCTCTCAAAAGATTTTGTTCATCAATGTGCCTACTAATTTTTTCCTTAATAATAGTTTCCACCAACTTACCCAGTATCAACGTCAGACTGACTGGCCTATAATTTCCTGGATCTCCTCTGGAACCCTTTTTAAAGATAGTAGTGGAATTCGCTAACTTCCAGTCCTTAGGAATGGAGGCAGATTTTAAGGAAAGATTACATTTTTGTCAGGAGATCCACAAGTTCACATCTGAGTTCTTTCAGAACTCTCGCATGTATGCCATCTGGGCCTGGTGATTTATTTGTTTTTAAGTTGTCTATCAGTCGTAGGACCTCCTCTCTCGTCACCTCAATCTGACTCAGGTCTTTCAACCCCCCTCCCGAAATCAGTGGTTCTGGAGTGGGCAGGCACTTCTCATCTTCTACAGTGAAGACAGAGGCAAAAAATGCATTAAGCTCCTCAGCCATTTCCCTATCATCCTTCACTACACTTTTACCCCTTGGTCATCCAAGGGCCCCATTGCTTCCCTGGCTGGTTTCCTACTTCTAAAGTATTTGAAGAAAGTTTTATTGTTGGTCTTTATGTTTTTTGCGATATGCTCCTCATATTCCCTTTTTGCCTGCCTGATCACAGACTTGCATTTTATTTGCCACAGCCTGTGTTCCCTTTTATCAGCCTCACTGAGACTAGCTTTCCACTACATAAAGGAATCTTTCTTCCCTTTTACAGCTTCCATTACTTTGTTAACCATGCAGGCTTTTTTCTATACCGATTTGTGCCTTTCCTAACCCACGGTATATATTTTCTCTGAGCCTCTAGGATTGTAATTTTAAATAGTCTCCAAGCTTCCCCAATGGTTTTGACCCTTTCTACTTTTCCTCCCAGTTTCCTCCTCATGAGCCAGTCTGGTGTAGTGGTTAAGTGTGCGGACTCTAATCTGGGAGAACCGGGTTTGATTCCCCACTCCTCCACTTGCACCTGGCTGGATGACCTTGGGCAAGCCATAGCTCTGTACCAGCTGTTCCCTCAAGGACAGCTTGAGAAAGAGTTCTCTCAGCCCCACCTACCTCACAGGGTGTCTGTTGTGGGGAGGGGAGGGGAAAGGAGTTTGTAAGCCGCTCTGAGACTCTTAAGTGAGTGAAGGGCGGGATATAAATCCAGTCTCTTCTCTTCTTCTTCTTCTCTTCTCACATGTCCCCTCATATCAGAGAAGTTACCCCTTTTAAAGTTAAAAGTGGTTGTGTCAGTTCTTTTGGGCAACTCCCTATTTATACAAATGTTGAACTCAATAACAATATGGTCACTGTTCCCAAGCGGTGCACTCACTTTAACATCTCTCACCAGGTCTTAGGCGTTACTTAGGACCAAATCCAGGATCGCCTCTGCCGTGGTAGGTTCTGTGACCATCTACTCTCATTGAGAGTGTCTAGAAACTCAATCTCTTTTTCCGGGCTTGAACACATATTGACCCAATCAATTTATTTATTTATTTATTTGATTTCTAAGCCGCTCTCCCTGCAATTGCAGGCTCAGAGCGGCGTACAAGGCCTGGTACACCAGGGTTCAACCATACTAAAACATTAAAACAGTATAAACATTATTTAAAACCATTTAATACAATTTAATAATCTAAGGTGCTCACAGTCCTAAAGTTCAGACCTAAAAAATTCAGATGGCAGCATCCTAATCACTTCGGCGCCCATATTTCCTCGTGGCAGATGGTACGAATAGCGGTCAGGCTTTAATAGCTATACTGTGGGAGAAAACAGAGGGGAGGGAAGGTGGAAGTAGCGGCCCCTATTCAAATGCCTGGCGGAAGAGCTCCGTCTTACAGGCCCTGTGGAACTGCGCTAAATCCCGCAGGGCCCTGGTCTCCTCTGGGAGCTCGTTCCACCAGATAGGGGCCGCCACTGAGAAAGCCCTCCCCCTCGTGGCAGCGAGCCTGGCTTCTCTGGGGCCAGGTATAGTCAGCTGGTGTTGGGCCCCAGACCGTAGTGCTCTCCGGGGTACATACAGGGAAAGGCGGTCCCTCAGGTAGGTTGGACCCAGGCCATTTAGGGCTTTAAAGGTAAGCACCAGCACCTTGAAGCAGATTCGGTACGCTATTGGCAGCCAGTGCAGCGCCGCTAGCACAGGCCGGATGTGCTCCCGTCTCTGGAGACCCATCAACAGCCTTGCTGCGGCGTTCTGCACCAGCTGCAGCCTCCGGATCAGCAACAAGGGCAGCCCCACGTAGAGAGCGTTGCAATAGTCTAGCCTCGAGGTGACCGTTGCATGGATCACTGTAGCCAGGTCGGTACGGTCCAGGAAGGGAACCAGCTGCCGCACCAGCCTCAGATGGAAAAAGGCCGACTTGGCAGCGGCTGCTACCTGGGCCTCCATATTTAAGGGGGATCCAGGAGCACTCCCAAACTCCTCACCGCCGGCGCAGGCACCAGCGGAGCCCCGTCGAATGCCGGGAGCGGGAGCCCCGACCAAGGTCCGCCCTTACCCAGGCACAGGACCTCCATCTTTGCCGGGTTCAGCTTCAACCTACTCAGCCTAAGCCAACCAGCCACAGCGTGCAATGCCCGGTCAAGATCGTCAGGTCCAGAGCCAGACTGGCCGCCTAACATCAAGTAGAGTTGGGTGTCATCAGCGTACTGATGGCACCCCAACCCCTCCCTCCGTACCAGCTGGGCAAGGGGGCGCATATAGATGTTAAAAAGCATCGGGGACAGAACAGCCCCCTGAGGCACCCCACATTCCAGTGGATGCCTCCGGGACTGCCGATCCCCAAGCGCCACCCTCTGTCCCCGACCTTGGAGAAAGGAAGCCAGCCACTGTAAAGCTAGTCCCTGTATCCCCATGTCGGCGAGGCGGCGGGTCAGCAGCCGATGATCGACCGTGTCGAACGCCGCCGACAGGTCAAGCAGCAGCAATACCGCCACGCCGCCCCAATCCAGATGTCTCCGGAGGTCATCCGTCAGCGCGACCAGAGCAGTCTCCGTTCCAAACCCCGGGCGAAAGCCAGACTGGAAGGGATCTAACACCGAAGCATCATCCAGGAAGCTCTGTAGCTGTATCGCCACCGCTCTCTCTATTAATTTGCCCAAATATGGTAAATTGGACACCGGCCGATAGTTGGCCAATTCATCCGGGTCCAAAGATGGTTTTTTTAAGAGAGGGCGGACCATCGCATCCTTGAGTGCACTCGGGAATCGTCCCTGCAAGAGGGACAGATTGATAATCTCCCTCAGTGTACCTCGTAACCCCTCGTGGCCCGCTTTCACGAGCCAGGAAGGGCACGGATCCAGGATGCATGTGGTTGGGCGTACAGTCAAAAGCAACCTGTCAACTTCTTCTAGGCTGAGCGGGTCAAAGGAATCCAAACCCGACACCAACGTGCAAGGGGCCTCGAGTTCACTTATTGTCTCAATCGTGGCGGGGAGGTTGCGGCGGAGCGCCAAGACTTTATCCGCAAAATAGCTCGCAAAAGCCTCACAGCCGATTTCCAATTCCCTACTATTTGGTTTGCCCTGGGGCAGCGCTGTTATAGACCGAATCGTTCTAAATAATTGCGCTGGGCGTGAGCTAGCGGATGTAACCTCAGCTGCCAAGTAAGCCTTCTTGGCAGCCTTAGTTGCCATCTCATAGGCTTTCATAAACGTCCTATAAGATGCTCTTGTTTCTTCGTCACGAGTACCGCGCCACCGTCTCTCTAACCGTCTAAGCTCCCGTTTCATGAGCCGGAGCTCATGGGTGTACCATGGTGCCAGCCTACTACGGGAGCGCAGAGGGCGCCTGGGAGCGATCTCATCAATGGCCGTGGAGAGTCGGCTATGCCAGTCCTCCACCAGCTCATCTAATGAGCCGCCAGGGGGCATCGGATCCCTCAGAGCCGCCAGGAGCCGATTAGGGTTCATCTGGCTCCGAGGGCGAGCCAAAATACGCTTGCTGCCTAAACAGGGTTGAGGTGGAGTGTTCAAGCGAGCCCTCAGAGCATAGTGGTCCGACCATGGTACTGCCGAAACAGTAATCAGGTCCACTGTCACCCCCGCCGCGAAGATCAAATCGAGCATGTGTCCAGCCTGGTGTGTAGGGGTTGATACAAACTGGGTGAGTCCCAGCGCCGCCATGGACGACGTTAGGTCCGACGCCTGAACTGAAGCCGCGTCATCAGCATGGACATTGAAATCACCCAGGACAATTAGCCGCGGGTGTTCCAACGCCCAGCCTGTTACAGCCTCAATCAGGGCCAGCAGGCATTCAGCCGGTGCGTTAGGCGATCGGTACACCAGCCAAATAGCCACACTCGCCTCGGCCTCCAGCACCAGACCGACACACTCTAAGCCCGTGATCTCCTGTGACGGGAGCGCTCTGAAGGAGTAAGCCTCTCGGATGAGCATCGCCACCCCTCCCCCCCGCCCCCTAGTCCGTGATTGGTGAAGGACCGCAAACCCGGGAGGGGCAAGCTGGGAAAGAGCTACCGTTTCCCCTTCCCGCACCCAGGTCTCGGTCACGCAAGCCAGATCCACTTGCTGATCCGCCATGAAGTCCCTAAGGATCATGGATTTATTATTTATGGATCTGGCATTGCACAACACCAATGATGGAGGGGGGTTTACAATCCTAGCCCCACTGCCAATCACCCTTGGGATGGATCTCAGGCTGGAAGGGTGCCGAGCTCGTCTGCTTCTCCGCATCCTTCCCTTCTGTTCATGCCTGTTCAATGTGTGGGTAGTTAAAGTCACCTATGACAACACAGTTATTTCATCTAGCCCCTATCTTTAATTCATTCATCATTTTATAATCCTCCTCTATCTTTTGATTTGGTGGGCAGTAACAATCTCCCAATGTTAAGCTTCCGTTTGGGCCCACTAATTCAACCCATAGCATTTCCAGAAGTGAATTGAATTCTCCTACCCTCTCAGTCTTACTGGACTGTATACCCTTTCTGACATAAAGAGCCACCCCACCTCCAACTTTCTCCCCCTATCCTTCCGATATAATTTATAACCAGGAATCACCATATCCCACTAATTTTCCTCATCCCACCAAGTTTCTGAAATACCCACAATGCCTATGTTTCCCCCCAACACCAAGCATTCCAATTCCCCGATTTTACCTCGGACACTTCTAGCATTAGTATGTAAACATCTATAGTTTCCCATACACGTTAAGCCCGCAACCTTTCTCTTGCTGCCTCGAGACCTTGCCAGGCAGTCCCTATCATTAGCCACAGTCTCAGTGGACAATTCTAATCCATTTCCTCATAGAAAAGTAACAGCTACCCCTTCATCTCTTTGAGATGAGCCACCCCGAACCAGACATTTTTCATCTGTCGGCTTTCCCCCAA
Organism: Lepidodactylus listeri; assembly: GCA_029233225.1. Classification (NCBI taxonomy): domain Eukaryota; kingdom Metazoa; phylum Chordata; class Lepidosauria; order Squamata; family Gekkonidae; genus Lepidodactylus; species Lepidodactylus listeri. Next base: position 1,312,185 of record JARCFY010000021.1, on the reverse strand, counting down.
TATTCAGTTTAAAAACTGCTCTGCCACCTTTTTGATTTTAAGTACCAGCAGCCTGGTTCCTTCCCGGGACAAGTGGAGACCGTCTCTCTTGTACAGCTCCCTCTTGTTCCAAAAGTATCCCAGTGCCTAACAAACTTGAACCTTCCCCCCTACACCATCACCTCATCCACGCATTGAGACTCCTGATCTGTGCCTGTCTCCCTGGCCCTGCGCGTGGAACAGGTAGCACTTCCGAGAAGGCTACCTTGGAGGTCCTGGCCTTGAGTCTCCTGCCTAGCAGTCCAGATTTTTCCTCCAGGACTTCACAACTGCATTTCCCCACATCGTTGGTGCCAACATGTACCATGACCACTGGCTCCTCCCCAGCACTATCTACCAGCCTATGTAAAACACTGTTGTGGGGAGGGGAAGGGAAAGGAGTTTGTAAGCCGCTCTGAGACTCCAAGTGAGTGAAGGATGGGATATAAATCCAATTTCTTCTTCTTCTGCTAGGTTGAACTCTTATTTGTCTTTAAGATGTCACAGGACTCCTGTTGGTTGTGCAGAGGCTGCCTGCAATGCAATTCTCTCTAGTATGGAGAAAGTTCATATAGGACTTATGAGATTCGAGCATGGGCTTCCCAAAGCATAGTTCATTCCTTGCAGTTTCAACCATCTGCAACATCCTGATGGTGCTTCTCTCAGCGTTTAACCATTCAAGTTAACAGCTGTCTTGTATTAGCATAAGGAGAGCTGGAAAAATCCCAGTCAGGATTCTAAACACTTACTGCTATTGTTCAGGAACATGATAAATATTATGAATACAAGAAGCTGCCTCCTTGTGAGCCAGACTTTTAGTCTATTTAGTTCTGTCAGTGCTGTGGCTTTTCCAGAAAGATTAGAATTGGGAAGAATTCTGGGAAATTACCTGGTCCCTTAACTAGAGCACAATCTGATTTAGCATGTTTGTTTTGATTTTTTGTTTAGTAAACACATTTACAAAGTATTTTATGTTAGTTTCATGTCCTGATAGAACAAATATTTGAAAATTGAAATATTTCATAAGCGCCCCCCCTGAATGATTGGGTTGCATGTTGTATGTAACTACATTCAAACCTATGAGGAAATCATTTTGATTGGGATAATACTTGTATATTTTTAAAAAAAGAAAAATGAAATATGAAGATATGTAAAAAAAATTTACATTTTGAAGTCCCAGGGAAAAGGCTTTCAAGTTTTTGAATAAAAATAGAATTTTTAGGAAAATTAAAATTTTTGGAATATTTTAAAATCAAACCTAAGCCTATTGTGTTACTTTAACAACATAAAATGCAAACTTTATAACTCACCATTTAAAATATTGATTGACTTTAAAGATATTAATGCCTTAGTTTTCTCCAAGAAATATTGCAGATATACTCAGCGCTAAAGGAATTTGTCTTAAAGCATTTCATTCAGTTCAAAGAAAAAACAGACTTTTCCCAGTGGTTCCCCAGATTTTCCACTGGAGAAATTCCTAAGGCCTCCCTTTTTTTCCTGGCCTCCTTATCTCCAGTATATATAATGTTCTTTAAATTTAAGGCAAGAATCGAAGGCACTGGATGTTATTGACGCACTAGTTTTATCGCACCCAGAGAACTGTGTGTGGTAATTATCTGCCCCTCTGTTTCCACAGAGTTTAACTCTCTGCCACGGAGGTCACTGAAGCGCTTCAGTTCCACTGCCCCTTTGGTAGCATCACTTGTATCACTTGTTAGTTTTGTAGGAGACTGGTGATTACAGTATCCCACTTTGTGAGGTGAGACGTGCAAATATGCATTTTGGCTTTGGTTGTGGACATCAAATCAAAACCAGTCATGTGACTTCAGAAATGTTTGGTTGGATTATTATATATATCTGTGGTTTTCTTCTCCTCATCCATTTAAAAATCAATAAAATCTGCATTTTTTCACACAATTCTTTAAGATGATTGCTTGAAAAATATTAATTTTAATTTTAGATTATTTCTATGTTGCCTCTTTAAAGTCCTGCTTGAGGCAGCTTACAATTAAAAACCACAGTGTTAAAATACAAGCCATGAAAGTACAGTATTCAGTTTATACCCAACTGTTCTCCCCAGTGGGGACCCAGAGCAGCTGACATCCTTCTCCTCTCCTCCATTTGATCCTCACAAGAACCCTGTGAGGTAGGCTGGGCTGGGAGGGTGTTTGACTGGCCCAAGGTCACCCAGCAAGCTTCCAAGGCAGAGCTGGGATTTGAAACTGAGTCTCCTCAATCCTCGTCCAGCCATTAACTACTCTACATCTGAAAAAACACTGCAATGAAGGAATACACACAAAAATTCTTTTTGAAATGACAAAAAACCCTCTTATTAACTATACAAGTTGAATGTAAACGTGTGAAATTTAAACCGTCTGAATTTCCCGCCCCGGCCCCTAGGCGGTGAGCCTATTTTGGCTCTCCTGAGGAGCCAAATGGACCCTGGGCGGTTCCAGATGGCGCTGTGGGAACCGATGCCCCCTGGCGGCTCGTTGGATGAGCTGGTTGAAGACTGGCACAACTGGCTCGCTACAGCTATCGACGAGATGCATGTTCATTCTCATATGTGAGGGGTGGAGGGTGGAGTCCTGGTGTGTCTTCCATGGGGTGAGACGCAGCTTGTCTTGGGTGGCTCCTGGTCACAAATCAGTGAAATGGTATGTCTTGGAGGGTGGCTGTGGCTCAATGGGAAAGCACATTACTTGCATGCAGGAAGTCTGATGTGCCATCCCTAAGCACCTGGGACTGTGGAAGTTGGACCGCAAGCACCCGCCGGGGTAGACACAGGATGAACCTAGAAAGGCCAGTGGTCTTGCTTGGCCTGAGGCGGCTTTGCACGTTCATGTCACAGGAGTCCAGTGGCACCTTAGAGGCTGATGGGCCGGATTCCTGCCTTAGCTTTTGTGAGTCTGAGACCCCTTCATCAGGTGCTTGAAGTCTGTTGGCTAAGGAGAAATAAGTGCTATGGGTAGGTTTTATGCTGTTGGTGAAAGTGTGTCTATGACTCCTAGAAAGTTTCAGTCTCTTAAGGTGCCGCTGGACTCCTCATTGTATTTTTCTGCTAAAGACCAAGATAGCAGCATTGTGCCATGAGTACGCATAATGTTTCTCTTGATTTCTTATTTCCTTGTCTTCTTCTGAATAGCTTCAGCTGGCAGCAGTAGTGTGCCCAAGGCGGAAGAAGATGCTAGTTCTCTAGCACTCACCCCTGCTGACTCTCTGCATGTCCTTCACCTCTCTGGGCAGGGTCCTCCTTTCACGTAAGCTACAAGCTCATTTTGGTAGCTTTTGCTACCTGTTTACATGAGAGTATTTCGTTTTCAGTTGACTGGCTGTGTCGCTGATGGCCTTTGTTCAGGAACGGAGTCAGTTTTAGTTGTGTTTGCCTTTTAAAATGCTCACTTTGCCTTTTAAAATGCTCTCAGGCTGCTTGCTCTCTCTGCAGCTTCTGCTTCCCTCCTTCTGTGCATTTGGTTCTCCTTTGGCCTCCTCCTTTCCTTTTTGTTTGTGAGCTCAGGAAGCCATTTTCTACAGCCAAGGTTATGAGGCAGAATTGCATGATGTGTTCATGGTTGTTCTTAGTGAGGCATGCTGTGTAAGCTGCCCACAACCGCTTTGATTCTGTTAGACCCGAATGTGGCGGTGTCCTGTGAGCTTGGCCTTGCCTTCAGCTCTGGGGAAAATGGACTTGTGTCGTGTTAGATGGAACTTGCACTCCTCTTGTGGGAGCTGGAAAACAGTGGCACAATGGTGTGCTTTTCTTCTCCCCTGCAGTGGTGCTTCTGGTGGGACTATACCTTCTCCTGATTGCTCGCAATCCATACCTCTCATTGTCCCAAGAAGCCCAACGGAACAGTCCACAGAAGGTATGTCATCCTTCCCTTTGAGGGGCCTTTGTACTCTGTGGCTCAACAGTCTGGCTCCCCTTTGAGTCCTGGAGGGGTGTGTGTGTGTGGGGGGGGGGACAGCCATCTTCTAGGGCACTGAAACGGAAAGTGCAGATGACAGGGGAGCTTGTCAGCCCCGCTCCCCCCCCCAGCAGTGCCACACTCTGCTCCAGCAGCAGGAACATCTTGTCTCCTCTTTACGAAGAAGGTAACTGTTCAGCCTTCCCCCACCTTCTCTTGCAGCAGGAAGGGAGCAGAAGGAGTCGTCAGATGGAAAGACTGCAGGGCTTCCTCAGGCCTCCACCCCTGTCTCCGACAGCATTCCTTCTGTTGCTGCGGGATTCATTCCTGTGCCGTCACAGCCAGAGTTTTCCCACGTGAGTAGATGATGCTCCCCGGCAGTGTGACTGGTCTGCACAGGTGGCTTGTTTTGGGGAGGTGTGCAGGAAGCAGCAGAGTCCACATCAGCCCTTGAAGTGAGGAGGTATCCAAATTGGTGGTTCTGTGATGCAACAGTCCTCTTCTCGGAATGTCACAGAAAGGTGGACATGGGAAGAGGAGGCAAACCCGCTCTGTCCATGTTTGCCCTGCTGTGGGTGCCTGAGGGCAAATTTCCTGTCCTTTGGTTCTCAGCTGCTGAAGGCCAAGAGGATATTGCTTGCACTGCCATATGCTGGCTGGAAGGTTGCTGTCGAGTGTGGCCATGTCCTTTCCGTAGTCGTAGGAAGCTTTGCTGTAGGAGCTGCTCTCTGGGTGCTGGCCAGCTGAGGGCTCTGCTCTGGGCCTTCCCCTGTGCCTGGCTTGGTTGGGCTTTGTGTCTTGGGAGAGGGAGTGAGGAAGTCAGGCTGTGGCATCTGGTTCTCTTACGAGGGAGCTGGTGTGACTCGAGGGCAGTCTGCCAAGAAGTGCCTGCTGTAGGGATGCTGTACCCTCAACTTCCTTCTTCTCTTAGGACACTTTCCTCCCAACGGCAAGCTTGGAGGAAGGGCCAGAGACACAAGCAGAGAAAGGAGAGAGCTTGGAAACTCTGGAGAAAGTGGCTGCATCAACAGGCGCTTGTACATTGGCGCTTTCTGCTAGTGAACACAGCCAGGTCACTACGGCAGAGGGCAGAACTCTGCGGGCAGAGGAAGAGGGCATGGCGACTGGTGATGTTCCAGCTGAGCTCAGCTGTAGCACACAGCAGGGCCTTAATGAGGACAGCCGAGCCCCGCAGGCGCAGACTGGAGGAAACGCCTTCACTGCCCCCGTTGGGATTGGAGATGGGGCTCGCGCAGCTCTTGGGAACCAGCCTTGCCTGGACAACTCCGTGGAAAAAGGGTCTCTGGGGGAGGAGTCTGAAACTATCCCGGAGATGCTCAGCGACGAGCAGAGAGAAACAAAATTATCAAATGATGAAGGATGTTCCTTCCACTTGATGCTTTCTCAAGAACAGTCCGTTTGCCAGGAAGACATGGCAGCAAAACAAAACAGACAGACTCTGAACACAGAAGGCCTGAGAAAAGACTCCCTGGAGGAAGCTGGGGCGGCCCGAGGAGGGCAGAACGAGTTCCTCAAGGCAGGGCTGCATGTGCCAAAGTGCTGCGAAGCCCGGCCCCAGCACGACGCAAACCGTAAGAAGTGCCTGGAGAGGGTCCATGTTCCCCCTGCCTTGCAGCTGCCTGCTGAAATCCCTGCAGGTGGAGGCAGCGAGGAAAGCTGTGCAGAGGTGGCAGGGGCTGAGGAGGACAAGGGTCCCCTCCTGCTGCTGGACTTGGGGGGAGCCAGGTGGGGCCGTGTGCCGGAAAGCCCAGCTGGCGGAGAGCCTGTTGCCATTCCAGAGAGCCAGCTGACTCCCGAAAGGAACCCGCTGCTGCCAGGGAAAGGGGAGGAAGTGTTGACAGGTACTCCGCTGCAGGGAGCCCGTCCAGCGAATCCAGGAAGCTGTGCGGAGAACCAGCAGGAAGAGTCCGGGGTGCCGGAGGAAGAGAAGCAGCTGCAGGACAAGTTGTCTGGTGCCTCGGCTTGCCTGCCTGCCGGTAAGTGGCCCGGGGGTGGGGGGAATATGCCTGAGCAGAGGGGAGTGCGAAGCAGCCAGGCAGGGACCAAGGTTGGGGCAGGGACCAGGAGACGGTGTCTGCCAGTCTCTCTTGTGCGATTGTCCCATATTGTTGGGCGGAGTGGGGTTGCGCACCTGTTTACTTCTGGTTGAAAGAGCCTCATACTTTGCAGCAGTTGCAAGAGAGCCCCAGAGAATTCACAGGGTACCCCTGAGTTCTCGTAGTATGGGAGAGCAAGAAAAGGCATGCTTTATCCACCCCGCCCCGTGTGCAATACCTATGTCCTGTCCTCCCTTGGCCGTCTTATTTTTCTGGACTGAAACATCTGTCTGTTGTTCAAAGGGGTTAAGAGGTAGAAAGGGTGCTTACCTGAAACAATGGACACTCCTGTACCAAGACTGTCAACGTCTAGTCCTCTAACTTCCTTGCCGCAAGGTAGATTCAGGTGGGTAGCCTGACTCTGATACCCGGAATGAAACTTTGCTGGTCTTAAAGGTGCCCTTGGACTCAAACTTTGTTCCTTTTGTCTCTTTGGTAGTCTCTTGCCTCCCCCTCAAACTCCCCCCAGTAAGCCCCTCTCTGTTAGTCTGCACCAGGAGCTGCCTGCCTGCCTGCTGTGGAGCCTTGCCCTCTGATTCACCAGGCTTGAGTCCCTTGAGCCGGGGGCAGTAAGTAGCAGCCTCTATCAGATGGCTTAACTCTCCTTGATCAGCAGAAGCCCCTCCCACTAGGATCATGTGCTCACAGAAAGCAAGTGTCAAAACGGCAGAAAGCCTCAGAAAGGCGCAGGGCACAGAGACCTTTGCTTCCTTCCGCTTCCCTCCTGGCCTCTTGCTCCAGTCCCATATTTCCGTTTCACTCCCTGCTGCCTGACCAGTCCAGGAAGACCATATGGGGGGGGAGGGGAGAGACCAAAATCTGAGAGAAGGCTCTAAAGAGAGGTCCCCCCCCCCCCCCCCCGTCTGAAGCCACTGTTTTTGCGGCAGGTGCCGTTTGGTTTTCTTTGGAGTTCTTTGCATGGTTGGCTGCTGATATGGGTGATGAGCTGCAGAATAGGATGGAAGTATCTCTGTGCTGGTGCTGAGTCCAAAGCTTGTTGTGTCCAGTGTTCCCTACAGGGGTGCCAGGGCCTGTGGTGAGGCTGCTCTTAAATGCACAGATTCGGATGAAAGATGAGAGGCTGTGTTGCCTGCTCTGAGCGGATGGTGCGGTTCCCACCACCCAGGACGATGGTTCCGTTCCTTTCCTTCAGACTAGTCAACTGAGGTTTGTTCAGACCTTGCGGACCATCCCAAAAGCCCCCCTGGCTTTCCACATTCATCTTCTTCATCAGTGGAGGAGGAGGGTATCCTTGGAAGGGTTGACTTTGTCATTCACTCGGCAGACAGGTCCAAGCTAATTAATTAGAGTGTTTCTGGGTCCTGCATTGGAGGTTCCCCAGGCTTGACACTTGTGGGAGAGGGGGACAGTGAGGGGCCACTGAGGGGCCACTGACCCACAGGGAGAATGGCTGCAGGGGGCATAAATGACTGCAGTGGAGGGGGAGCACAGCGAAGCCTCTGCTGGTGCAGTCTCGCTCTGCTCGTGTTCCGTGGGATCCAAGCCCCGGCTGGTGCTGCCTGCATCAGGGCCGCTGGATCACCTTGGAGCTCGTTTTAGGCCTTTCCTTTGCCTTGTTTCTCCTCTTCTTTTGTCCCAGAGGGGGAAGCTGGCAAGGTGCCTAAGGAGCTGTTCTGAAGAAGGGTCGTGGCTGCATTGTGGCTTGTATCTAATGCCAGAGGTGCAAGCGGACTCCCGGAGGGGTTGGCAGGAAGAGTCTCTGAGGACTTTATGGGTACAGAAGGAGTCCTGCAGAATCCTGCAGAATTGTGGGCTGAGTGGAGCTCCAGAGCTGCCAGCTACCACTGCTGAGTTTGCTCTCCTGTGGCCAGAGACTGACAAGAGGGACCCCAGCTGGGCTGTAGCACGAGGCACAGAAGCTTTCCAGGGAGGGGAGGGACACGAATGGATATCTGCCTTGCCAGTGCTCCCTACCCCCGGACTTGGTGAGGTTTCCCTGCATTCTGTCCTTTGCTTCTAGATCGAACAGGCGCTCAAATGCAGAAGACACAGGAAGAGGAGTAACTGTTGACAGAGCCCTCTCAGCTTCCCCTCTGTCCCACTCAAAAGGGGACTCCAACCAGGGCTCAAAAGGAGGGAAGAAAAGGGCTAGAGCAGGTTGGGCTGAGATCCCATCCCTGGGCCCGTCATCCTCTTCCAAATGGTTGCCCCCAGATCTCCCAAGGAGTGGGAAGAGGCACTGTCTTGTGGGGAATGCAGTAAGGGGACCATGAAGGCTCCTAGATGTACCAGTGAGCAGTCCTTTTTTTCTTTCCCCAGTTAGTCTTCTACATTTCAGAGGAGTTTGTTCTTTAGGGGATTCCAGGTCTTTGCTTTTGCATGACCTGGGCAACCAGCTGAGCAGGCTAGGAGAGCAAGCATTAATGGAGCTCCCTTTGCAGCAGAGCTGGCATCCTAGCAACAGATTATCTCTGTGCTTCAAGTTTTGCAGGGCATTCCTTTTAAGGATTGACACCCCCCCCCCCTTTTAAATTCCAACAGGAGCTGGGGGCCTGGGGAACACTAGATGCCAGCAGCAAAGTTCAGGTGGTAGGGGTAACCTGGCGCCAGGAATGGTTAAGGCCTGGTGTAGATGCCATTCTGTCACCCACCAGGAGATGCATGTCTGACTCCTGTGGGAGGCTACAAGGACTGCAGCCTGTCTGGAAGGACTCGGTCTCAAGGAACCAGCTTGGCAACCAAGTTATCCCTCAGTGTGAGCATGGTGGGGTGGTGATGGGCATATTGCCTCAGTTCAGAAGATCAAGACAGATGGACGGCGTCAGTGTCCTTATTCAGCATACATTGGCTATAACTTCAGATAGTACGCCAGGCGTTTATACATTCAGCGGCAGCGGCAGAAAACCTGTGTTGAATGAGGGCTGTGCAGGAGTTCCTAAGCCTGACAGCTTGTTGCTGTTCCTCCACTGTAGGCAGTTGGGCAACATCGGTATTTGTCTGGCGTGTGGGGTAGAGCGTGCCTGACCTCTTGGGGGTTATGACCCACTTCTGAAGGGCAGCCTCTGCTGCGTTTAGTACTGATGCCGCGTTGAGAAACATATTTGCTTTTAGCCACCTGACTAATCTTCTGTCTTGTTAACTGGCATATTATTCTTTTTGTTACCCCTTTACTTTATTTGCCCATCCTGCTGTTTATTCTTTCCTCCATTCGTCAGCCCCTGAACGCCAGTGCTAGGAGATAGCATCAGGAGAGGGCTGGGCTCCTTTGCCCTGTTCATTGGTTCTCCAGGGCAGCTGGTGCTAGACTAGATGGAGTACGCTGGTCTGATCCTACAGCGTGGGAATCATTGTGCTTGTGGGAATCATTGCCGCAGGATGTATTGATGGTTGCTGGCCTTAAAGGGGGAAGGGGGGTTAAGACTAATTTGTATAGGTCTGCTGATGGCTATTGCCATGATGGCTACATGGAGCCTCCCAGGGGAATGGCATTCACAGGTGCATTGGCTGTGAACATGCAGTGGTTCTGCTGGGGTGGGGGGCCAATGGCAACAGAGTCCGTTTTGTTCCTGCCTGTTGGGCAGCTGGTTGGCCTTCGGGAGAAGTGTGCTGGACCCCTGGTCTGATCAAGCGGGTGTGTGTGCGTGTGCGCACCTCGGGTGTGCTGTGTCCCGCTGCTGGGATAGATGTGTTCTTCCTCCTGGAGGGACACCTCCCCTTCTGATTTGCATGGTCCTGCCTGCTGGTGTAAACGATGGGAGTGACTCTCTGTGGAACGCTCTCCATATACAGAGAAGGAATGTTCCCAGTCAGACCAGCACTCTGTTCCGTGTGGCGCTCTGTAGAGAGGGAGGGGCATGGGCACAGGATTTGACCCACGCCTTGTGCTGGGGCCCCTTGCTTTTCTGCCGTGCAGCCTTTCTTAGGGCTGGGCTCTTCAGCTGCTTTTCCGTGATGTGCAGAAAGCATCCCCTGCTCTGTCCATCCTTGCAGATTGCTGCTGCTGTTGTTGGCAAGCAGGATGCTGGGCTTTGCCTCATGGAGTGAAAAGCAGAAGGAGGCCATCTCAGCCTCTCTCTGTCTGTCTGTCTGTCTCTCTCATGCACAGAGACTCTGTTTCGCTTCACCTTACTGAAGGAGGGATCATCCCTGGCGAGCATCACTCCACCGCTTACTGGCCAGCTTAAGAAGGGCCCCAGACGGCACAGCACTCCTATTGGTGAGTGGCAACACGGCCGTACAGTGGCCAGGCACCACTGCTGCCCCAGCAAGGGGGGGGGTGTGTGTCTGAAAGTGAGGTCTCAGGAGATTCAGAAAGTCAGGAGAGCTTATTGGAGGGGGATGCCTGACCTCCGTGGGTGGGTGAGCAGAGATGGGAGTCTGTCTGGCGATCAAGCCTTGCTCGCTTTCCACCTGAGTTTGTCCCTGACTAGAATTCTTGCTGGTAAAGGGAGAGGGGACTCCTCATACGCAGAAAGCAGAGGAAGAAAAAAGATCAGAGAACCCAGGTGCGGAAGCTGAGCTTCAATCAGGAACAGAATCTTTAAGGCCTGATTTGGGCATTTTGCCTCTTTCCTTGGAGGCAGAGCACATAAGGACGCTTCTGTGCTGCTGAAGGAGTGTTTGGGTCTGACCCTGCTGCAGCTGCAGGGCAGTTTGGGACATACCTGGCTGTGCTCCATTAGTGGAGGAGGGTATTCTTGTGAGCAGCACAACTCCCCATGTGCTCTGCAGACAAAGGTTAAGCAAATTCTTGCATGGTCTTCTTTTTGAAGCTGGGGGTGGCTCCCCAGTCCCTTCTTGCTTGCCCTTAAGGCCGGCTTCCTTTCTCCATCCACCAGTGTTAGCCAGACAGAACCAATGGCCCCACCAGAATCAAAAAGGATGACTGTAAGAAAGCCAGACAAGGCTTTGACTCCTTTTGTCTGGATGGCCACTGTTTAAACCCAGAGAAACTGGTGGGGGGGGGAGTCTTTTGAGGCAGGCCCGTTCCCACTCAAAGCCAGAACACCATCCTGTGTTGACCTACAGACCAGGATGGGCACATCTGTAAAAACTTATTTCCTGTCTGGTTGACTTGCACAGCCTACCAAGGAGTGCTCATTGCAAGTTCATCCAGCTGATTGATCTTTGGAGGCCAGAAAGCAGCCACGCAATCAGCCTTCTCTTAGACATTTGAGGGATACAGCTTGTACCTTGGAATCCAAAATTCCTTGGTACAGACTTCTTTGTTACTGAACCAAGGAATGTGACAGTGGAGAGAATCTCAACAAGCTTGTGAAGAAAAGGAAATTCTGAATGAAAACTGAGCACCACAGTGGAGACAATTTACTGAGGAATGTTTCTCTCCTCAGTTCATCTCACAGTATCCTTCCTATGTGTCCTAAATCACACTCTCCACAGGAAACTCCTCAGGCTTGCCTATGGCTTTCCAAGACCATTTCTGCAGTAGTGAAATTCCCTGCATTGACATTTTTAAAACCGCATGTTATGTGACATTTTCCGCAGTAGATTTTTCCTCACCAGGCGCAAACAAAGTTTTCTCCTTCTTACCCTGCATTTTCAGAATCCCGAGTTTTAGTGAATTCCAAAAACATGGAGTAAGAAGGGGAAAACTTCGAGTTTGCGCCTGGTGAGAAAAAATCTATAGTAGAAAATTTCACATAAGGTGCAGTTTTAAAAATGTCAGTGCGGAGAATTTGACTATTGTGGAAATGGTCCAGTTTAGGGTTCTCCTGTTTTACTTTTGTCCTGCAAGTCTTCCCCAAGGCCACGGTTGCCTTAGGCCCTCACCTGCATCCCGAGGAAATCTGTGTCTACCCCGGCCTTGATGACAGTGTTCTCTCCTTGCTGCCCCAGAAACAAAGTCAGTGGGATAGCTGGAACTCTGTCTCTGCCAGGAGGCTGCTGCGCAGGCATGGGGCAGCCGCTGAAAAAGCTCAGGCCCAGACCCAGACCGTGGCAGAGCAATCCCTAGACAGAGGAGGCGCACAGCCAATTGGCAGGCCCTGCGGGGGAAAGTGTTGTTGCTGGACAAGAACATGCCGGGGGATGGGGAGAGGTGGCCTTTCATGTATGTGAGCCCCAGGTCATGAAGGGCTTTAGGGGGTAAGCACTGGTCCAGGAATGGGATTGGAAAACAAATAGGCAGCTAGTGAGAGGACTTTGAGATAGGAGTGAGATGGTCCAGATGGATGGGGCCGCGCACTGGGCATCAGTGTCTGGATACATCAAATCTGTGAAGATATGGAATACAAATAAGAGGAAAGAAACCCTTAAGTATAAAACTAAAACTTAAAACAACACTCTCAGTTTCTTCTATAGTAATTCTTTTGGCTATGTACACAGCAGTTATTTGTAGTTAAACTATTTTTTCTGGCTTTGCCTTATTCCAATAACCAATAAAAGGTTTCCATGTTTGAATAAATATTCTTAAGCGTCTTCTTTTCCTTTAATTGTTTATACATTATGATTTTATTCATCACATGTTGAACCAGTGCTTTCTGAGCCAGGTTTCAGCTGCAGAGCTGGCATGCAGTATGTTGCTAAAAGTAACTTGGGTGCGGTGATTAGCCTTGAGGTTATTGAAGCTTGGATCTGTGTGGCCAAATAGGGCATCTGCAAACAGGGAGCCAGCTCCCTGATTCAACAAAGCGGGAAAAGGGCATTTTTTGCTGTCACGGTCAGCTGCTTGTGCCGCAGAAGACCAGGATTCAAGAGGGCGGCCAGGCTCTTAACAGAGTCTCTCAGCAGGAGGACAGAGGCAGACAGACTGTAGACTTACTCAGAGTAGACTGTAGCGAGGGCTGCCAGCATGTGGATGGCTGGATCCCACCGCAAAGCTTTGGGTGATCTCGTTTGGGGATACTAAACAAAACGGCCGAGCCGTGTGGCGCCCGCCATGTCAGCCTGCAAGGGGCTGGTGCAGCTCTGCAATACTTTTTGAAGTATGGCTGCCCGGACTGCATGCAACATTCCAGATAGATTTTTGCCGGGTTCTTACAGGATCAGGCGTTGTATCTTCAGTTTCTTCCCCGATAGTCCCGAGCATGGAGTTTGCCTTTTTCACTCCTGCCGTGACCAGGCTGATGCTGATTAGGCCATCCACTGCAGTCCCAGGATTTCTCCCCTCTCAGTCTCAGCCAGTTAAGACCCCAGCACCTTATATTTAAAGCTGGGATTTTTTGACTCAGTTAAGGCTTGCCTGTACTGAATTTCACTTGCAGTGTGTTGCCCACTCATCCAATTCAGAGAGCTCTTCCCGGAGCCCTTCAGAATCTGCCTTGTTTTCATCATCCTGAACAGCTTGGTGTTATCTGCAGACTGGACCTTTTCTTGTCATAGGAGCACACAGTTTAAATCCTGCCATCTTTCAGCTTGTGCGAACTGGCACAAGGAAGATGTGGGTGGAGTGTGAACAATTAACCTGTGCTGTACCCCACTGCCTTCTTCACTGACTTGTTTCATTTCATCCACTTACTGAGGGAATGAAAGTGGTGTGATGATTCGTGGCAAGATGGATCAAAGCCTGTATTTTCTGGCTTCTGAGTTTCAGCAGCTCTCAGTCCTGTGAGGAGTCTATTGCCTTCTTCATGAGCTTGCTTTACAGGACATCTGTCCAGCTGCAGCCGGGGGCCCCAGCTGTGTCTAGGCCGTTCTCACTTAGGAATAGACAGCTCTTCAACCTCTATCACAAGGATAGCCTCCTCCACTCTAATGGTGAAATACATTTGGGATCTACCGTGAGGATTTCTACTCACTGGTTGATCGGATGGACTGCTGGACGGAGACTGCTGGAGTGTCCTTGGGTCTGCCATCCCTCCCCCCCCCTTTATAGTTGGGGTCTAAGCCTGGTTAGGTTGAGGCTTCCTCTTCCTGGGGAACGGCCGGCCTCCAGGCACAAGAATGTTTGTAGCTCTGCCCGTGAAGTGTGTGTGGGAGGCGTAATCCTCAAACCCACCAGCGGGTGCACAAGAGACCCTCACAGTAAGACCAGGGTTTTGACCAGTGTGCCGATTCTCCTAAACCCCATTTGAGCAATGGCAATACTGGGGGTTCTGGAGCAGGGAGCGTAGCCGGGGAGCAGACTGGATGTCGGGGCTGGCCAGAGCGTGGTCAGAGAGCAAGGCCAGCCTCTCCTCTGGGCTCTGGGGAAGGAAATGGGACGACGGATGCTGTGAGGCTGCCCTCTTGTTCTTGTTTCAGTGACTGGAAACTGCCCGGACAACACCCTAGCAACCAGTGATGTCACAGCCGAGGGTGCCAATGATGTCACAATGGAGATCTCTGTAGCTTCTTCCGGGATGGAGGAGGGGAGTCCCAAAGAGGACTCAGCTGCTGTTTGTGAAGATGAAGGGAAGCTCTCCTTACGCACGAGCCTCACAGCCCCAGGGACTGAGGAGAGTGATTCTCTCCCCTTCAGCCTGGAGAGTAAGAGCCGCGAAGCAGGAACGGTCAGGGCCCAGGGGGCTTCCTCATCTGCTTTCGCCCTGCCTGTCTTCCTTCCTTTTTCTGTGGCAGGTTACCCCAAAGGCTCCCTGCCTTTTCCATGCCTCGTAGTGCCCCACAGCCTCCGGGGTGCTGCCGGTGCCTTGCCGCAACACGCCTTGGCTGGGGGCAATACGGTGCACCTTTCCTTTTGGAACAGTGAGTGGAAGGCAGCACACTATGCTGGCCCTGCAGGAACTGGGTGGGTTGAGCACAGTAGGGGAGCAGGACTTGTCACTTGTCCCAGGCGTGTGGCTGAATGAATAGTGGGGGGCTAGCCAGGGTCACTTTGCTGACCAGCAGGGCTTGTTCAGAAGCACCCCCCCGGGGGGTGTATGTGTTCGTGCTCTTAACACAGCCTCTCTTATCTCCCACTGTTGCCCTTCAGAGCCTGTGGCCAGTGAAAGGAAGAATGGGTCAGTTGCTGAAGCCAGGTAATTGATCATTTGTTGCTATGAAGAAATCTAAGAGCAGTCAGGTAGAGTGTATGATTTGCTAAGCATGATCGGGCAAAATGGAACCTTCTTTCCCATCACAGAGTGTGGACCCCGCCGTGGGGTGTCTGACTAAGACCTGGGAGTGGGTTCAGAGCCTCCCTCTGCCAGGGGCCACCCTGGGGCACTCATTGGCTCCAAGCCTTACCCACCTCACAAGGTCACTGGGAAGATAAAATCTGTGCCTGCTGCCCTGAACGCCTTAGAAAACCAGGGTAAAATCGTTGTAGATAAGATAGAGTTACTGCTTTATTTTTTATTTATTAAAATGTTTACACCCCACCTTTCCTTTTGGCTCAGGATGGCTTACAAAAAGCAGTTAAAATGTTACAAATGAAAACCAAGTAGAACAAACCTCCCTGAGATCTCTTTGCGGAGCCCCTTACGCAGAGTGGGAGCTGTCATGGAAAAAGGCCAGGCTGTGGTCAGCACCAGGCGGGCCACCCTCACGGGGGACAGCCAGCAGAGCGCAGTTGGTGCATGGGAAGAACATTTGGGAGGAGGGGGTCCTCAGATATGGGCCCCAGGCTGAGAAGGGCTTCATGGGTCATACAAGCACCTTGGATTGGACTTGGAAGCAGACTAACTGCCAGAGTTGCCACTTCGAAATGGGGTAAGGTGCCCATTGTCTTGTCTTCGAGGCCAGCTCAACACATAGCGTGTTACAGTAGTCCAGCTACGAGGTTACAGGAGCAAGGGTCGGTGTGGCCAGATGGAGGTTCAGCAGCTGCCCCATGAAACAAGCTCAGATGGGTTATAAAGCCAGGGTGTTTGCATGTTCAGCTCCATAGACAGCCACCTGAGGTCTTTTGCGTCCTCAGAAGAAATGCAAGCTACTGGTGTTCTGGGGGAGCAACTGCAAATGAATTGTGAGCAAATTTGTCAATGTGTATTAGTGTCTTCTTAATGGGAATACATCTTTCTGAGTTTCACTGTCATGTCCGTTTGCAGTTCTCGAAAGACACCATCTGTGTTCGCTCGCATCTGTGAGGCCCAACAAGAGAACAAGATTCAAGGGCCAGAATTACCTTGTTCACCGATCAGGCAAGCATGTTGAAGACCTTTTTAGTGTTATCTGGTCATGGCTTAGTAAGAAAGAGTCTTGTGATAACTTGAATCTTGTGATAACTTGATAACTTTGCCAGCTCTTCCTGGCACTTGGACAAGCAAGCTCAAATGGAGGCTGTGTGTTGCTAGGAGGAGGTGGAGCCCCCTGAAAGGAGGAGGTTTCCCTGTGTGGGGGGCCTGTCTTGGCTTGGGGCCTGCTCCTCCGGACAGGGAGCTTCGTGGGCTTGTTGTCCCCAGAATTAGTTTCAGAAAGACAGTTCTAGCAAAGCCCTTTGTCTGACGGGCTATTTGACATGTCTGGACAACGTGCTGGGAATTTCTTCCAGCATCTTGTTTGGTGCACGGTGGCACTGAGAGAACCTGAGTGTAGGTTTGGGAGTGTGTGGAGAAATCGTTTACTAACAGAATGGGAAGCCATCCTTTTGGCCGGTGAAATGAACTTTGTGTTGGGATATTTGGGTCAAGGGAAGGGTGGGGGGTGGGGGCTGTCTGATACTCTCTTGAATGCAGATGGGAGTTCCCCCCAAATGTGAAGGATATTTTTGGAACTGCAGGCATTAGAAAAACTTCTAAAGGAGGAAAGCAAGTAATTTGAAATGTATTCAGTGTCGCCCATTGGACAGGGTGACCGTGGGGTGGGGCTCGTGAGAGCTGCTTGGGGTGGCAGGGCAGGGCGGGAGGATCTCTGAGCTCTTGATGCAGGATCAAGTGTTGCTGTTGCTGCCCGCCAAAGGTGCAGAGCTGTTGCTTGCTTCCTCTGTCCGCAGCAGCTGCAGGCATGAAGCGTTGGGAGTCTAGTAAGAGAGGAGGGGGTGAGTGAGGCATATTTGTGCACGTTGCAGTGTTGTGTGTGCGTTTGCTTCGAGGGGAGGATTGGCAAATGGAGGCTGAATCTATAGATAGCTTTTAGCCTTGGTAGCTAACCAGTCAGCATGTGGGCTTCTTGGAAGCCTGTGGCTTGCTCCTGTCAGAAATCTGATGCCAGACTAGATGAAGCCTTGGTCTGATCCTCTGGTGCGCATTCTTATGATTGGCTTCCAGGGATGAGCTGTTCAATTTTCCGAGTTCTCAGGAAGAGGAGAAGCGACCCAGAAAATGTCAGAGCCAACGGACCCTGGAGTCGCTGAGCTGTGGACAGGTGAAACCGGATGTTCAGAGGCCAGTGAGCTGTATGGCAGAGGGAGAAGTCGTGGAGGTGGTCACTGCAGGAGCTCAGGAGGAGGATGGAAGAAGTCGGGCCTGGAAGATCCCCAGTTCAGAACTCCCTGCAGAAAGAAGTGATGAAGGCGAAGGGCTCCCGGTTGGCAAAAGCAGCAAAGGTGTTCAGACTGCAGCAGCGGCAGCAGCATTTCTCTGTGATCCAGCAGTTTTTGTGTCGGCAGCTACACAGACAGCACCTTGCAGTCGAGTGGAAGTGGAAACCAGTGGGGCTGAGCTGAAGCCCACAAGTGATTCTGGGAAAGAGCCGCAACCCCCAGATAACCAGGTGAGTGGGAGCAGGACGCTAGGCTGCCTGTCCTCCTTGGCTGGATGAGGACCATGGTGAGGCCAAATGGCCACAGCACTGAGGCACCTCCTGGGGAAGGACAGCCTCATCCATGGGTGGCAAGGCGGGAAAAACGCCTCCCAGCTGTCATCATAGGAACTGCGGGGGGCAGGGGGGAATCAAGGGAACAACGAATCCCCTTGACCTCTGCTGGAAACAGCCAGATGGGAAGTTCAGAGGCCAAGTGTGGATTTGGTAAGTGGAGAGATTGTGTCTCTGAGGACAGGGGCTCTCTTGTGGCTCATTTTGATCACTGATGTATCTCCTCTTTTTGGTCGTGCATCCACCTACAGAACAGGGTCTGCCAGCAGCTCAGTTTAAACAAAGATTTTAGAACAGTGAGTGTCCTGGTTTGAGTGGTGTCTGTTCTTCAGTCAGCAGCAGGCCAGGGGTTGCCAGATTTGGGGGTTGGTTTGAGCAGGACTTTTGATAGCTGCCTCCCAGTTTGTGAAACAGAGATACAGCCACAAGTGGGTTCCGTGCGTATCGGATCATCTGGGTTCTGCAGACACTATCCCAAGGTTATCAGTCCATCAAAATGAGCATCGTCTTGTCAAACTATCAGCAGGTCTCCAGGGTCTTGGGTTGAAGGACTTTCATATCACCACCTTTTCCTGAACATTCTAAGACTGGTCTTGGATATGTGTGTTGATCTGTGTCTCTCACCCACAACAGGACAGGCAAAATCAAGGCTGTAGTGAGATCCATAAACATTACACCTGTATTGACTGCACACATGGTGTTTCTTGCTGGCCTAGAGATAGCAGCCATTGACTCCTTCCCACAGCCCAGGTTCCTTGGCCACCTTCTTCAGTTTCACCATACAGGTACTCATTGTTAAGTGTTCCCGCTGCCAGGTACAAATTCCCTCATGGTTCTGGCAGTTCCTGATCTCTCTGAGGAAGGTCCGTTCAGTCAAATCAGAACAGATGCCCGGGTACCACAGATCGTTTGCCACAGGGCGCTTGGTCTCAGTAGGACCAGGAAAAAAAGAATCAGCCACTAGGAAGTCAAGGCTCACTTTAGAGGTGTTGTGCTAAGTTTCCATGAGAAGCCTGTACTGGTAGACAGTGTCATTGACAACCGCCTACACAGCAGGGGTATGTGCATGTGTGCACCGAGATCTGTGGTCCTGTTCAGGGAAGCAGCTTTATTGCTGGAATGGACAGAGATGTCTTTTACCTTCTTAATGGCAGAACATCTTCAAAGATGGCTAAATGTGGGAGCGAGTTGGCTGAGCCTCTGGAAGTGAGACCAGGGGAATGGAGTCTGGACTCAGTCTTCCATTACGGAGCGCACAGAATGTGCGACGCAGTCATGCACCTTTTCAGGGATGTGTGTATTCTGTTTGGCATCTGAGAGACTTCTGATCAACAACTGGGCAGGCGGCTGAATGCCAGAGTTGCAGTCAGATGCTGGCTAGCCACGCCCTGTGCCCATGGAAGTCAGCAAAGTTTCATCCAGGGCTGCAGCCAAAGAGGCCTTAACTCCAGGGCCAGATTGTCTCCACCTCTCGGCAGTGGTGGTGCACCATCTGCTGGAGGCCGTGCTGTCATGGCCTGCTCACCCTTGATCTGTCACCCTGCCTCTTCCTGATCATGGATGCCGACTTGACTGGGTGGGGAGAGAGGGGTGGCGCAAGGGCAGTGGACCCTCAGCACATTGTCATCCCACATCAGCTGTCTGTAACTGGGAGGGGGTACCCCTCCATCTCTGACCTACGGAATGGGCACGCGCTAGTCAGGACGGGCAACAGGTGCATCACAGCACAGACCAACTGCTGGGGGTTGCGGGGGGGAAGGAGGCCCACTCCTGGCACCTTAGAAGGAAGGAATTGTAGCTCTGTCCTGGGTGGAGTCCTCTTATCCTGTTTGTCTGTCAGTCGCATCCACTGTTCCAAGGTGGCATGTCTCAGCCTCAGGACGGACCTAGCAGGATATGTGCTCAGTTCCAGGGTCTTCAGGGCAATCCAGAGATAGGTTGGCTCCCCATGTCCTAGACGTGGCTGCCTCCCTGGCAAGTCACAAGGCTCTTCTCCTGTGTTCCCTTGGAAGGAGGAGGTGCCCTGACCTTGAGCTGGCCACTGAGTCTATCTTGGCCTTTCCACCATCAGTGCCTCTCCATGCCAGAGTCCCTGGGAAAACCATGTTCCAGGCACGCAGAAGTCATCCCAGTTTCTTCTCAGTGGCCCCATAGGCCATGGTTCTCTGATCTAGTCCTGTATGATGCAGATCTGGCCAGACTATTTCCCCCAGCTAAACTGCAAGCAGCTATGGAGACAGCCATCTCCAAAATCTTGTTGGATCTTGTAAACAAGGTCTCATGATCACAGCCACGGATGTCATCCCCTAGGAGAGACTGCAAGCCACTGGAATGGCTTCTCCTACTCTTCCCGGATGAGGGTGCCGATCAACGCCGTGTTCAAGTAGCAGCGCCACAGTTGGCCAGGCGTTCTTTCTACTGGTGGCTCTCCAGGTTGTTCAGAAGAGTTCCTCACAATTAACCAACTCTCTGTTTCTGCACCACAGAGACCAGCCAGTCTGGCTGGGGGCCCCGTTTGTCAGACTGCACGGTGCAGGGATGGCAGATGGCTCTCAAGGCCTCTTGCATCATCTGCTGGCTGGAACTGAGCATGGTGTGCCTTCCGAGAGCCTTCTGTCCATGCCTGCCCAGCAAAGGCTTCCTAGCAGGAACAGATGAGAGAACGACCATGGCCCCATCGACAGCAACAGGTCCTGGTTGCTTCTCCCCTCCCGGGAAGCCCCAGATCCTCTTCAGCTGCTCCTAGGCAAAACGTGGCGCACCTCATGTCACTTGATGTCACCGGCACTCTCAGCTCCAGAGTGGACTGGCTCAGCTGCCCAGAAGGATGGGCCCTTAATCCCAGATTCTCTTGGGCAACCTGAATGAAGGGTGACTTTCCGTCTGTAGACTTCTTTACCTCTCCTGCAAGCCACGAGGGCCTCAGGTTCTCTGCTGCTTTTCCTCTTGTAAGTGACAGTTGGCAGCTGTGTCTGAAGTGGACTGGCTGGTAGGCCTACTCTGTATGTGTATCTGCCCACATCTAGCTGGAATCCTGGAAAAAAACGAGCCAGGCAAACAAGTCGTCCTGTGAGCTCCTCAGTGGCCTTGTTTGGTGTCGTGGTTAAATGCGCGGACTCTAATCTGGGAGAACCGGGTTTGATTCCCCACTCCTCCACTTGCACCTGCTGGATGACCTTGGGCAAGCCATAGCTCTGTACCAGCTGTTCTCTCGAGGACAGTTGTCTCAGAGCTCTCTCAGCCCCACCTACCGCACAGGGTGTCTGTCTGTTGTGGGGAGGGGAAGGGAAAGGAGTTTGTGAGCCGCTCTGAGACTCCCAAGTGAGTGGGGTGGGATATTTCTTCTCTCTTCTTGTAGGCCAAGGTTTGGGCCTTGTTCAGCTGGCTGCTTCCATGGCCTCCCCTCAGACCCAGCCTGGCTGTAACTCTGGCTGTCTGACTGGAGATTTGGTAGCAGACCTGATGAGTCGTAGTTACTGAGGTCTGGTCATCAGCACCCCTTGGAGGAACCTCCCCCTAGCAGCAAAAAGCAGCTCTCCCCCAAAAGGCCTTCCCTGGGGTGCCCTGGCGAGTGCTTCTCACTGCAGGCAGCACAGAGGTTTTGCAGTAGCTCCAATCAGTCCAGAATCGAGGCCTCTGCCCAGAAGAGCTACAAACCGGGTCTGTCATTGGGTAATGGTCCCTTTCCTTTCATCAGTGCATCAAGCGATTCCTGCACTGGTAGCCATCCTCGGGGACACAGGCCCCTGTGTAGATAGTTCTCTAGGGCCTGAGAAGGCTGCCTTGCAGCGTCTCCACATGCGCTCCCCCCCCCTGCGCCCGCATTGCCAGCATCCTGACTTGCCTGGTTAGGGAGGTTCCTCCTGCAGAGCAAAGGGAAGGAGAAGCCCCTCCACAGAGAGGAAGGGTTCTTCGCAGGTAGCACCTGGAGGGTTCTGCAAGCTTGCCTGACTGAGGCTCGGCAGGGGAGTCTTTCCCCCAAGGTTTTCAGTGCCCAAGTGGTGGTCCGTTGATCAAACCAAGCCTAGTTCATGCTTATAGCTCTGAGGTAGCTGCGGGTTCTGGGGAGGAGAGAGGTGTCTGCAGCCCCGACCTGTGTTTTGGGAGCAGAGCCTGCTTCCCCCTGGGAATGGCCCCATGGCCTGGATTCCCTTAATCTGGACCACGGGGAGAAAGGGAAAGGGCAGTTCACCAGATAAAGACATTTTCCATGGTAAATGCAGAATTCCATTGGTTGGATACCCTGCGTGTCGCACTGTTGAGCAGTGATCAGAGAAGCATTTTCTTTCAGTCCAAATGTGAGTCCTGCTGGGCCCTCCTGGGCCAAAGGAAAACTTCTGACTGATCTGGGCACTTTCCCCCCTTTGTTAGAGTGAAGAACTGGATTTGCCCCCCATGCCTCCTGGAAAAGTCTTGCGGCGCCACATCCGAACTATCCGTGAAGTGCGTACAGTCGTCACACGGGTGATTACGGACGTCTACTACAAGGACGGGGTGGAAGTTGAGCACAAAGTGGTTGAGGTAGGAGGCCTCAGGCAGGAGGGCCCCTCCCCTGCATTGGCCAGGTTTTGCAAAATGTTGGCAGCTGGGGTGGGGCTTTTCAGAGCAGCCGCAGAATGTCCCTCCACCTTTTCTCCTTACCCAGCTGCCCATTGTTTTCTCTGATGTTTCTAGAATCTGGTTTGCCCTGATCTTTCTGGAAGGTTTGCCCACAGGAAGGCATGGATTTCTGAACTTCTCTGCCCACTTCTGCTGTCCTTTTCCCTCCCAGTCCCTTCCTCCCCAACCATGCTTTTTGCAAGCTTAAAAAATAAATCACATTTGGTTTAGTGTTCAGTGTTACATGTACTGCTGATTAAAATAAAGGCCTGCCAGTGCTGGACTGGGGGTGGGGTGGGGGGGTGGGGGTGGAGGGAAGAATGGAGGGTTGACTGGCATGGGCACTCTGTTGCCATTAGAGCTGCTTCTGCATTCACAGTGGGGAATTGTCCCTGGGTGGAAAACCATCTTATGCAACTGGGCTTTTCAGAAAGCTGCCTTACAACCTCTGAGCTTTTTCTGTGAATGGTCCTGGACATGCAGTGAGGAGTGGACCCAGCCAGGTCTGATGGCAGCCCTGGACCCCACTGCTGCTGGTACCAGCTGTCCCTGGCCACTGGGCAGAGGGGCAGGCAGGGAGGGGATGGAGTCCAGGAGTGGCCGCTGTCGCCACTGCTGCTAAGGCCAGGCCCGCCCTGCCACTGCTGCCTTTTCTGGGTGGGTGTAGAAGGATGACAGGAAGCTGCCATGCCTTCTGCTGCCCTCTGCTTCTGGAGTGGCAGAGATGAAGGTGGCAGTGATGGAGGCAGTGGGGGAGGAGGAGATGCTATTGTGTCCCCTCCCACCCACCCCTGGTGTGGGGAGTCTGCACTTGTGAGGGCCATGATGTTTTCATCTCAAATCTCCTCCCTCACCTCCTTGGTGGCCACAGGTGGGAGATCATAGCTTAGCAAGGCGTGGGGGGTGGGGGCGCTGCCACCACATGAGCCAGGCAGGCAGATTTGGCGGTGCTGAAGGTTGGTGTGTGTGGGGGGGAGTAGGAACCACTGTATGGGTCACAGAGGCAGAAAGGCGGTGGTGCTGCTGCTGCAGGCGGATAGGCTGGCCAGTGAGTGGGTTGCCTGATGGGTGGGTGGGTGAAAATGAGCCCCCCCCCCCCCACTTTGCAAAAGAGGTGAAAAGTCAACAACAAAAAAGGAGTGTTAAAAAACCCCCTCTAGGGGAGCGTTTCCTGCACTTGCACAGGCACCATGAAGACGCATCCCCGCGGGGGTTTGGGTGTTGGCTCAGCACCTCCTTTGGCCTGTCCAGAAGTGGGGCTGTGCTCCTGACAAGGGGAGGGGTGGATGGGGTAGCCATGCTTTCCCCTGCTGCTGCTGCTGCATGTTCCGGGTGAGCAGAGGCGGAGGAGGGAGCGGCCCCCTTGTCCACTGCTGACCGTGCCAGTACAGGCAGCCAGGCTGGCTGGTGAGTGGGAGGCCCAGCAAGGGAGGGACAAGAAGAAAATAAGAGGGCCATACCAGTGACAGGAGATAAAAAATAGGGCCAAGGCTGATGGTGCAAAATGAGGTGAAAATATATTTTATTACTCAGTTAAAATTCCCAAAAAACTACCTATGCATTTTGCCAGCAGGCTTCGTCAACGGAATCTGTAATATATAATATACAATTATGCCACTGAGTTGACATAAATAATGGTATTGTTAAAGTTATGCAAATAAACAAGGTATTATATTAAAAGTCAAAAGCCAGTTCGTAAAATATAAATTACATACAAAACCGCTTGGGCTTATTCTGTCCTTGAGGTTGGCTAAGCCCTTTATTGAAAATAATCAGGGTCCCTCGGATTTTATTTTTGGGGCTGTGCAGAAACTAACCCATAAAATGAAAGGCTGCTGCTGAAAAATGAAGCAGACGGGATTATTAGACTCCAGACACTGAGACCCAAAGGGTTAAACTTGTCTTTAGCATCGGTTCCTGTAAAGAGAGGGGGAGAGAGAGAGAGGGGCACATCCCGCCTAACTCAGCTGGGCATCCGAATACAGTAAAGTCCTTCCAGTGACAATTTGCTACTGATCTTATTCTCCTTTTGAGGAATGACTGCAAGACTGCAAGGTTTGTAACATTCACTCAGTGTGAGAATGTCCCAATGAATATAGTCCACAACAGGTCTTCGGGTAAAAAGACCTTTACTTGTAGAAAGATCACGGGAGTCATACACTTGTTCTGTTAGTAATGCAGTGCTATGGGTTACATTCATAGATATACTAAAATTGCTACATGGTTACAGGTATACTACCAATCAGTGAGCTACAATTTTGGCGCGCTTCTAACAGTAACACCAATTCCCACGGAAGATGCGGGAAAGCTAGTTCCCAGGGGAAAAGAAAAAGGAGTACTTGTTCTCATGGCACAAAGTTGTTGCTGAGTCTAGTTTTCAGTTTCTCAAAACCTGCTAACATAACAAGTATGCAGTTCACAGAGTATTTCTTCCTCCCCTCTGTTCAAGGACACAAGAGAGGAGATAACTTGAGACAAGGTAAACCACTCAGTGCGCACGCTCGTAAAAGGCTATGCAGAACGGAGCAAGCAATTGCAAGCAAGCTAGCGGAAAGCAAGCAGGCGGAGCTAAGCAACAGGAGAGACTCCGCATTCCTGCGGGGTGGGTTGATCAACCAATGCAAACTCCCGGGCGGGACCTGGGAATGAAAATTAAGAATCAGTCGTTGCAGCTGGGGGGAAGAAACGAGAAACTCATTAGGAACTTGTATATTAAGGCTTAACAAGTAGGCACAGATCAAACATATGTCACAACAGGCAATCCCATGTCAGTTTCTGACACTCAGGCACAGAAAAAGACTCTTCTCATTTTGAGTCAAAACCTGTTGGGTGCTGGACAGCTTTGTTTTTCTTATAGAATTTATAGGGCGTTTCTTTTCCTCCTGCAGTCTCAAGGACAGATTAAGCTCCAGAAGTTTTGTATGTGATTGATATTTTACGACCTGGCTTTTGACCTTTAATATAATATTTGTATAATTTTGACAATAACCATGAGTGATGTAAACTTTGTGGCGTAATTGTATAGATTACAGATTCCCCTGACGAAGCCTGTTGGCAAAACCTGTACGGAATTTTAACTGAGTTATAAAATATATTTTTACCTGATTTTACACCATTGGCCTTGGCCCTATTTTTTTATCTCCAGCAAGGGTGAGGACAAAAAGGATGGGATTCCCTCTCCCGCTCTGAGTTTTATGCCCCCTCCCAATTTGTTCTCTTATAAAAATGTCCTCCTGGGCTGTCCCATTATACTATGGTTCCATTCCTTTTATAAAAACACCCTCCTGAAGATTTCTGTGGTGCGCAATGATAGCAGTGTAGGGGCCTTCGAGATCTCCTCATGTGGGCTGTGTTCTACAAGGTGGGGGCCACCACAGAGAAGGCATGTGACTGGGCAGTTTCTGAGTTTACCTGTTTGTGTAATGACACTTTCAGAAGGCCTTTCTGGGGTGAGCAGAGCTCATGTGGGGGGGGGGGGGCGTGGCTGGAGAGCCTGTCCTGCAGACAAGGGGGGGTCCAAGGCTCCGGAGAGCTTTGTAGGTGATGACTAGTCCCTTGAACTGAACGTGGCCAATGGACCATAACCAGAGGAGGGATCGCAGAATAAGGGCAATGTGCATATTCTGCCTGGCTCCTGACAGCAGTCCAGCTGCGGTATACTGTACCAGCTGGAATGTGCCTGCTTGCCAGGTGTTAATGAAAAATATCTCCTGCTTCATAAGTAATTTTTGTGTGAAGATGGTCCTGGGCTAATAAGTGTCAGTGTGTGAACCCAATCCTGCCCATCCTTGCAGCTTCTGGGGGAGGAATGGTGGTGTCTCAGGACATATTGATGTGGTGGGTTCTTATGTGCACCCTTCTTACCCACTCCTCCACATTCTGAATGGATTGATAGCTCTGAGAAGGAAGGTGATTTGGGTAGTAGGTAGGATACCACCCCCCCCCGGTTCAGAATCTAAGGAGGCTGAGGTGTGGAGAGATGCCATTTTGTGTAGGTGTCTTAGGTTGGTGTGGGCTGGATAGGGCAGGAGACCCTCAAACTCGAGGTAGGCGTGGGCCTAGTCTCCTCCTTCCCCCCCTCCCCTCCTGCCTGAGGGCAGCTCCCAAGAGAGAGCAGGAAGCCCGTCAAGACAGTGGGGAGATCTGCCCCAGAAGGCCGCAGGAGGGGGAGCCACTTCCTGGGCATTGGGAACAGCTGTTTGAGATATTGTGGAGCTTTTGGGTGGGAAGGAGGTCAGTTCAGTCAGGAGTCAGAAGCCAGCCAGGTGGTGGTCTGCAGGAGGTAGAGAGGCCGTTTTGGGGAGAGGTGCTGACCTAACCTTCTCCAGTGAAACGAGGTGATGCGCCTGCCTTACAGACCATCTAGAGAGGGCAGAGTGTGGAGAAGGGGGAGAGGTGGAGCGGTTTTGTCACCTTTGTTTTGATTCTTCCGCTCACTTTTGGTGTGCCTGTCAATTGTTCAAGAGTTTTCAAATGAATCCTCTAACTGTTGACAACGAGAAATCCCTCTGTACTGTGTGGGTCCCCCAGCTGCTTGGACACACCAGGGGTGGGTCAGGGAATCCCTGAGGAGGAGAAAAGGGGCAAATGGATAGTTGCCAACTCTCCAGGGGAGCCCCAAAGATCCCTAGGAAGCCCCAAGGTGGGTTCCTAGGGACACTGGTGGGAGGTCAGAAGGCTGT
The DNA here is from genome assembly GCA_029233225.1 of Lepidodactylus listeri. Lineage (NCBI taxonomy): Eukaryota > Metazoa > Chordata > Lepidosauria > Squamata > Gekkonidae > Lepidodactylus > Lepidodactylus listeri. The sequence continues at coordinate 1,285,266 of JARCFY010000021.1, read as the reverse complement.
CCCGCCTAACCAGAGCCCAAGGCAGGGACAGTGGCAGCAGCAGTACCTGGAGGCAATGGAGTGAAACGGCCCCTTCAGGTGCCAGGTCAGGCAAAGGAGGGGTGGGCCAAGCAGGGCCTGCCAGCTGATGCAGGCCCATTCCACCACACTTCCCTTTGGTTTCTTCTCCCCCAAGCTTCCTTTCTCCCCAGAAATTAACAGCCTTTCCAGATGAAACTGACGTGATCTGCCAAAACTTTGTGTATAGTCATTTTTTGAGAAAAGCAGCTTGGGAGGAGAACTGATGGCAGCTTCCGCCACAGCAGCACATCCAGGGAAAATGCATTTTCAAACTCTGTTGCAGGAAAATGCAGAGGGTGCTCTCTGTGCTGTGTTTACATTAAGTGCCCCAAGTAATTCCATCTGGATGCAGATATGTCACAGTGACTCATACGTGTGCATATATGATATGCTTTTTGCCCTTTCGCCTTCTCTCCCTTGTGTTGTGCTCACCTCTTCCTTCAATTCAACCCTTCTTTTCTTCCAGGAGACCGAAGAACCCACAGTGGAGTGCCAGGAGTGTGAAGTGGACACCTCTCCCTCCCGGACGGGGGGCTCTTCGCTCACTTCTGGAGACCTCGGAGACATCAGCTCCTTCTCATCCAAGACTTCCGGTCTCCAGCGCTCATCCAGTGGAGGAAGCAGTGGCTTGTCAGTGATGCCTGGCGCTGTGAACTCTGGGCACAGAGTGGGGCTCCTCAGAGCGGGAGCAGGCAGAGGGATGGACTCTGGAGGCTTGGCCTTGCCCGGGGCCAAGAAGCTGAGGTGCGCCTGGGGCTTTTGGGGGGGCAGAGGGAGAGGCAGCAGAGAGCCCCCTGTTCTTGGCCGAATTTTGTTACAGATATCTGCGGCCTACTTTCTTAGGTCATTTCTATAAAACTTGCAGGAAAGATCATTTGGCGTTCATTTGTTACATTTTGGCATATTTGCGTCAGGGCAGAGAATCGTGTAGCAGACACAGAGCTGAGCTCTGAGAGGCAGCAGGAGATAGAGCTGCAAGAGGGGTGAGTGTTTTTTATTTGCTTTCAGCTGAGGTGATTTAGCTGAGGGTACTGAGTGTGGGGACTGTGGGAGTGTGTGAGTGAATTTTGAGTTGTTGCAGATTGCTGGCTGCTTGAGATAGGGTGAAAAAGGGTCATTGTTTGACTGTAATTGAGTGCCTGGGTGAATTTGAGTAGCTGCTAGCCACACCTTCTGCTGGGGGAGGCTCTATTTAAGGCAGCAACTGGCCAGAGGCATGAGCTGAAGGGCAAGAACCAAAGGGCTCTTGGCCTGTGGCTCTTAGCCTAGGGACTCTTAGACTAAGGGCTCTATAAGAAGCCAAGGAAGAGCCAGAATGCCAGGGCCCTAGTCTCCTTGGGTTCCTAGTAAGGTAAGTAGACTTCTACAAGGGGAATTCAAAGGGGATTATATATATATATATATGTATATATAGAGAGAGTGATTATGAAGCCAGAATGCCAGCAGGGAGTTGGGGGCTATCCAGTGTTTTGTACGGTGTGTCACATATATGATTATCTGGCCACTGGGCAGAAGTCTTGAGCATGTGCCCGGTGCAATGAGCTTCTGGTTCTCAGGGAATGAGTTTGCTCCCTTGAGGCCAAGGTGGCTGACCTGGAGAAGCAGAGACAGTCAGGCGCATGGAGAAGACTCTTGGGGACTTGTTAGATATGTCCCACTCTGAATCTGGCAGCCCCGCCGCTGTCAGGGAGCATGAGGGTTGAGAGGGAACAGGGCACTGTGCTGTGGATAAGGGGAATGTGCCCTAGAAGGGACATCTTCAGCTGGTGTACGAGTATCCTTTCATACCAAGGAACCATCCCTGGGCAGGGGGGGGGGGGGGCTCTTGGTGGTTGGTGATTCGATCCTTAGGAAGGTAGACAGCTGGGTGGCGAAACCGTGTACTGACTGTATGGTGACTTGCCTGCCTGGTGCATTACGCGTGTTCTAGATAGGCTGGTAGATAGTCCTGGGGAGGAGCCAGTGGTCGTGGTACATGTTGGTACCAACAATGTGGGGAAATGAAGTAATGAGGTCCTGGAGGAAAAATTTAGGCTGTAAGGCAGGAGACTCAAGGCCAGGACCTCCATGGTAGGCCTTCTCAGAAGTGTTCCACATGCAGGGCCGGAGAGATAGGAACATATCAGGAGTTTCAATGCGTGGATGAGACGATGGTGTAATGAGAAAGGGTTCAAGTTTGTTAGGCACTGGGATACTTTTTGGAACAAGAGGGAGCTGTACAAGAGAGACGGTCTCCACTTGTCCCGGGAAGGAACCAGGCTGCTGGCACTTAAAATCAAAAAGGTGGCAGAGCAGTTTTTAAACTGAATATTGGGGGAAAGCCGACAGGAGATGAAAAATCTCTGGTTCGGGATGGCTCATCTCAAAGAGATGAAGGGGTAGCTGTTACTTTTCTATGAGGAAATGGATTAGAATTGTTCACCGAGACTGTGGCTAATGATAGGGACTGCCTGGCAAGGTCTCGAGGCAGCAAAAGGAAGCTTGTGTGCTTATGGGAAACTATAGATGTTTATATACTAATTCTGGAAGTGTCCAAGGTAAAATTGGGGAGTTGGAATGCTTGGTGTTGGGAGAAAACATAGACATTGTGGGTATTTCAGAAACTTGGTGGGATGAGGAGCATCAGTGGAATATGGTGATTCCTGGTTATAAATCATATCGGAAGGTTGGGCGGAAGGGTTGGAGGTGGGGTAGCTCTGTATGTCAGAGAGGGTATATAGTCCAGTAAGATTGAGAGGGTAAGATAATTGGATTTGCTTCTGGAAACGCTATTGGTTGAAACAGTGGGCCCAAAAGGAAGCTTAACATTGGGAGTTTGTTATCGCCCACCAGATCAAGAGATAGAGGTGGATTATAAAATGATGACTGAATTCAAGATAGTGGCTAGACGAAATAACTGTGTTGTAATAAGTTAACTACCCACACATTGATTGGGTCAATATGTGTTCAAGTTGGGAAAAAGAGACTGAGTTTTTAGACACTCTCAAAGACTGTGCTATGGAGTAGATGGTCACAGAACCTACCAGGGGAGAGGCGATCCTGGATTTGGTCCTAAGGTCCTGGTGAGAGATGTAAAAGTGATTGTACCACTTGGGAACAGTGACCATAATGTTATTTAGTTCAACATTTGTATAAATAGGGAGTTGCCCAAAAAGACTGACACAACCACTTTTAACTTTAAAAGGGGTAACTTCTCTGATATGAGGGGACATGTGAAGAGGAAACTGGGAGGAAAAGTAGAAAGGGTCAAAACCATTGGGGAAGCTTGGAGACTATTTAAAATTACAATCCTAGAGGCTCAGATAAAGTATATGCTGCTGGTTAGGAAAGGCACAAATAGGTATAGAAAAAACCCTGCATGGTTAACAAACAAAGGTAAGAAGGATTCATTTAAGCGGTGGAAAGCTAGTCTTAGTGAGACTGATAAAAGGGAACACAGGCTGGGGCAAATAAAATGCAAGTCTGTGATCAGGCAGGAAAAAAGGGAATATGAGGAGCATATCGCAAAAAACATAAAGACCAACAATAAAACTTTCTTCAAATACATTAGAAGTAGGAAACCAGCCAGGGAAGCCGTGGGGCCCTTGGATGACCAATGGGTAAAAGGAGTACCGAAGGGTGATAGGGAAATGGCTGAGAAGCTGAATACGTTTTTTGCCTCTGTCTTCACTGTGGAAGATGACAAGTGCTTGACCACTCCAGATCTGCTGTTTTCAGGAAGGGTGTTGAAAGACCCGAATCAGGTTTAGGTGATGAAGGATGAGGTCGTATAACTGATAGACAACTTAAAAACTAATAAATCATTGGGCCTGGATGGCATACATCCGAGAGTTCTGAAAAAACTCAAATGTGAACTTGTGGCTCTCCGGACAAAAATATGTAATATTTCCTTAAAATCTGCCTCCATTCCTGAGGACTGGAAGGTAGCAAATGTCACTCCCACCTTTAAAAAGGGTTCCAGAGGAGATCTGGGAAATTACAAGCTAGTCAGTCTGACGTCGATATCGGGTAAGTTGGTGGAAACTGTCATTAAGGAAAAAATTAGTGGGCACATTGATGAACAAAATCTATTGACGAAGACTCAGTATGGGTTCTGTAAGGGAAGATCTTGTCTCACTAACCTGTTAGTGTTCTTTGAGGTAGTGAACAAACATATGGACAAGGGGGACCCAATAGATGTTGTTTACCTTGACTTCCAGAAAGCTTTTAATAAAGTTCCTCATCAAAGGCTCCTAAGTAAGCTCAATAATCACAGGATAAAAGGACAAGTTCTTATGTGGATCAAAAATTGGCTAATTAAAAGGAAACAGAGAGAGTATAAATGGGCAATTTTCTCAGTGGAGGGAGTTAAGCAGTGGGGTTACCACAGGGATCAGTACTCGGCCCAATGCTTTTTAACTTGTTTATTAATGATGTGGAGTTGGGAGTAAGCAGTGAAGTGGCTAAATTTGCAGATGACACAAAGTTGTTCAGGGTGGTGAGAACTAGAGAGGATTGTGAGGCACTTCAAAGGGATCTGTCAAGGATGGGCGAGTGGGCATCAACGTGGCATGTGGCCAAGTGCAAAGTGATGCACATTGTAGCCAAAAAATCCTACCTATAAATACCGGTTGATAGGGTTCGAACTGGTGGAGACTGACCAAGAGAGAGATCTTGGAGCTGTAGGAGATAACTCAATGAAAAAGGCCAGTGCTATGCTGGGGATTATTAGGAAGGGAATAGAAAACAAATCATCCAGTATCATAATGCCCCTGTATAAATGGATGGTGTGACCTCATTTGGAGTACTGTGTGCAGTTCTGGTCGCCACACCTCAAAAAAGATAGCATTGGAAAAAGTGCAGAGAAGGGTAACTAGTATGATAAAAGGGTTAGAACACTTTCCCTATGAAGAAAGGTTGAAGCGCTTCGGGCTCTTTAGCTTGGAGAAACGACGGCTGAGGGGTGACATGATCGAGGTTTATAAGATTATGCATGGGATAGAGCAGGTAGAGAAAGAAGTACTTTTCTTCCTCTCTCACAATACAAGAACTCGTGGGCACTCGATGAAATTGTTGAGCAGTCAGGTTAGAACAGATAAAAGGAAGTACTTCTTCACCCAAAGAGTGATTAACACGTGGAATTCATTGCCACAGGAGGTGGTGGCGGCTACAAGCACAGACGGCTTCAAGAGGAAATTAGATAAACATATGGAGCAGAGGTCCATCAGTGGCTATTAGCCACGAAGTATAGATAGGAACTCTCAGTCTGGGGCAAGTGATGCTCTGTATTCTTGGTGCTGGGGGGGGAGGGGGAACAGTGGGAGGGTTTCTAGTGTCCTGGCCCCACTGCTGGACCCCTGATGGCACCTGGTATTTTTGGCCACTGTATGACAGAGTGTTGGACTGGATGGGTCATTGGCCTGATCCAACATTGACCTCTCTTATGTTCAAAAGAGGTGTTTATGACTCCACTATTTGTTTCATGGACTTTTTTTGCGTTTTTGTTTAAAAATGTGATTTCTGCTTTTCGTGAGCTAAAAGTCTTCTGTGGGGGCCAGTTAAATGGCCAAGTTAGAAAGCCAGTGGGAACCCTGAGCGCGCAATGCAACACACTATTTGCAGGGCTAGCGTCGCAGGATCAAGTGAATGGCTGCAAATGAGTCATCACAATTGAACACAGAAACCCACAAGACCTACCAGAGGCAAAGCACAAGTGTGGTGCAGAAAGGGCAGGCTTTCTAATCTCAGATGCAAAGTGTTTCTGACCGTTCAGTCAAGCTATCTTAGATGGAGAACAAAACCTGGTGGCTGCTGCCTCGGTGGCATGCCATTGTGCAGGGATAATTTCCGGGATCTGCCTCTTTCTTTCCTCTATAGTTCGATCTTCATAATGTGTGGGTTCATGTCTCTAGAGTTACATGGGGTTGTGACCCTATGAAAGTCAGTGGGGAGGAGAAGAGCGGTAACAGTGGCAAGCTCCCCTCAGCTGCTTTTCTCTTCCTAGCCCTAAGAAAGGGGGTGGACAGCCCTGTTCCCCGCTCCAGCCTGACGACGGGGCAGCATGCGAGGAGGAAGAGCGTAGCAACCAGCAGGTTGGGAGGGAGCCTGTTACCCCACGTGGGCGAGGGAGACGTGGCCGGCCCACCTCGCGATCGTCTGGAACAAGGTCCGTTATCAGGTGGTGGGTGGGGAAGTGTTGGGGACCTGCCAGCCTTCTTTTGGGGAGGCTGTTGAGCAGTTTTTCTCCTTGGCTCTGCAGGAGTGGTCTGCCAGCACTGGAAGATCTCTCAACAACAGCCTTGCTGAAAGAGAAGCTCAGCTATCACATCACAGGTGGTCCTGTGGAGGGGCCGGAGCCGGCTGATGCCTCTCTGCGTCGCAGCAACTCCCCTGAAATCCCCTTGCAGGAAGGGCTGGCTGCCTCTGACTCTGCGGGGCTCTCCTCGTCTGGAAACAGCTTTGTGGGCCTCCGGGTGGTGGCCAAGTGGTCTTCAAACGGCTACTTCTATTCCGGGACCATCACACAGGACGTGGGAGGCGCCAAGTACAAGCTGCTCTTTGATGACGGCTACGAGTGCGATGTTCTCGGCAGAGACATCTTGTTGTGTGACCCCCTCCCACTGGAGACGGAGGTGACCGCCCTCTCGGAGGACGAGTACTTCAGTGCAGGTAACGGGTCTAGTAGGGGAGGGGTGGCTGGAGAGTGGGAAGCGGGGGGGTGGTTCCGGTCAGTGGTGATCCTGTTGTCTTTGCTGCAGGAATAGTGAAGGGGCACCGCAAGGAAGCTGGACAGCTCCTCTACTGCGTGGAGAAAGATGGGCAGAGGAAGTGGTATAAGCGGGCAGCTGTCATTCTGTCTTTGGACCAAGCAAACAGGCTCCGGGAGCAGTTTGGACTTGGCCCCTACGAACCCAGCACACCTCTAACCAAGGCTGCTGACATCAGTCTCGGTAGGGAGCACGGAGAGGGTAGCTGCCGCTGTGGCTGGCTGTCTCTGGCTGCCAGGCCTGGGCTCATCTGGGATGGCCCTGCGTTGCCCAGAAGGGAGTCTCCAGCCAGGGCTTGTGCTGCCAGTCTTGTGTTGTGAGTCTGTGGCCAGGCTAGGGCATCTGGAAAGAGTTGCGTGGGCTCCGTGGGGTCCTTCCCCTGTCCTGTGGAAAACATCTTGTGACTCTGGACTGAGGTGGCTGTTCCATCTGACTTTGTGGCCCTAGATAACTTGGTAGAGGGAAAGCGGAGGAGACGCAACAACCTGGGCCCAGCCCGCTCCTCAGGCGGCAGCACGACCCCGACGCGCAAGGGCCCCGAGAGCCCACAGACCCCTCACAGGCTGCTGTCTGGCAAGAGGAAGCTGATGGCCTCTGAGGAGGAGAGATCCCCCGCCAAGCGAGGGCGGCGATCGGCCACCACCAGGCCAGGTAAGCTTCTGGAGTCTCCGGAGCCTCTCTTGCACCAGACATGGGCCTCAGGCAGGGCTCCTGCTGAGCCTGGGCTTGGCTTGATGCTGCTCTTCGCAGTCGTCCTCTGCCCGCAAGTGGTGCTGGGGAGGCACAGCGATGTCCAGTCTGCTGTCCAAGGTATTGTGGGGTCCTCATGAGCTTTGGGTTGGCCATCTGAGGGAATGGAGAAGTGTTTCCCCTTCATCTCCCCCCCTCCCCCCACAAAGCATGATTGCAGTTATGGGGTACTTTCTTCACAGGGGAGGTGATGGCTCTTCCCAGCAGTAAAGACTCCGGAGATCTCTTGGCCCTTGATCAGCGATGGGGGCCTTTGCCTCACAACAAGACCCTCTTTCTGGGGTATGCGTTTCTCCTCACAATGGCAAATCCCAGTGATAAACTCTCCAGCCATCAGAAGTCTGCAGTGAGCAGTGAGGAGGAGGAAGGTGAGAGCCCTGCGCTCGAGGGTGCTGTGTGTGCGTGTGACTGCCAGGGCTGTGGTCACAACTGGCTCCATGTGCTTGCAGAGAACACTGGCTTGAGCTATTGGGTTTCTTAGGGTGCAGAGTCGTCTGCAGGGGGAGAACTTTAGGGGGGTTTAAAATCCCCAAAGAAGAGGGGCTGGAAAGAGGTTTTGGAGCAAAGCCTGGGAGGGCGAGCTGCCCTGAGAAAGACGGGCGTCACTGAGGCCAGAAGGAGTGCCTCTTTCTGGGTTTGGAGGGCATGTGTTGGTAGCAGAGGAGAGTGCCAAGGAAGCCGGTCAACAACAGTAGATCTAAGGGGCCCAAGAAAAATAGGGGGGAGGGCAGTGGTTCCATGTTGTAGTGAGGGGTCCAGGAGAAAGCCCACAGAAAAGGGCAGCCAAACTTGCCTAAAGCAAGAGCCATGTAGAATAAACATCAGTTGTTTGAGAGCTGCAGGAGGCTATGCAAATTTGCTTTTTATTAACATTAGATGAGAATGCCAAATATAAAAATAAAAGGGGTAAAAACCTTATTAGTCCAATGATATGTGTTTGCTAATGATATTTGTCTAAGAGAGAAAGAGAAATAAAGAAAACAAATAGATGAGGGAGGGGGAAGGAAGCAAATAGATAGGGAGGGAGAAAGGGAAGGAAGAAGAGATTGGATTTATACCCAGGGGAGTCTCGGAATGGCTTACAAACTCCTTTCCCTTCCCCTCCCCACAACAGACACCCTGTTATGTAGGTGGGGCTGAGGGAGCTGACAGAAACTGCTCTTTTTCAAGAGCAGCTGTGCCAGAACTATGGCTTGCCCAAGGTCATCCAGCAGGTGCAAGTGGAGGAGTGGGGAATCAAACCCGATTCTCCCAGATTAGAGTCCGTGCACTTAACCACTATACCAAACTGAAAGATAGGAAGGTGGAAAAAAGGAGAGATAAACAGAAAGCAAATAGATGGGGAAGAAGGAGGGAAGGAAGAGAGAGAAAAGAAGGGAGAGAGAGAGAGGTGGAAAGAAAGCAAATAAATGGGGAGGAGGGAGGGAGAGGTGGAAAGAAAGCAAGTTTAAATGAGTTCTCCAAGCCCACTGTGCCAGCTTGGCTTGGTGAAGGGTTTTAAAGAAATACATGCCTTCTCTGAGCTAAGCTAGCTGGTTGGTGTGGTGGGGCTTGGAGAACACATTTAACTTTAGATGGTGGGGGAGGAGAGAAAGAGAAAGAAAGTGGGAAAAAAGCAGATAGATGGGGAGGGAGGGAGAATTGGAAAGAAAGCAACTAGTGCTGGCCCCTGGTCAGGAGCCACGGGTGGAGGAGGTCTGCTTTTGTCCTTCTGCCTCAGAGCATACTGGTTGGGAGAGGCCAGCCCTGGTCCTCCGGAGCTCAGCTGAACCTTCCGGGCAGCAGGCACTTTCCTGGCCTTGGTGGGATTGTTTCGTATCCCTCTTTTGGGGGGGGGGGGGGGCAGCGGCGAGGCACTGCACAGAAAATGGCAGTTCTGTGTTGAGGAAGTTCTTGTGTGGACATAGTGCTTCAGCTTACTCTGGGCTCTCTTCCAGAATTCTCAGAGACAGCTCCTTTCAACAAGCAGTACATTGAGCTACAGCTGCAGTCTGGAGGTGGTTTCATTCTCGAGGATTTCAATGAAAGCCAGGTCAGAAACTCCAGGCTCTTGGGGTGGGAGTGGAAGTGTTCCCTCACAAGGGGCCAGAGTGGATGATGTGGAGCCTTCTAACCTGGGAGAAAGGTGATGTGTGTATTCGGTTGAGTGCTGCCACCGCTCACCTCATGTGCTGCATGACATTGACCTGCAAAAGGGCAAAGTTTAAAGCGATGGGAAATTTCCAGAAATTTTGAAGCCATGGGGAGAAGATTGAAATTTGAAATATAGACAATATTTACGTCCCTGTTAAACTACGTTTGCTGCATATTTATGGAATTTAAAACTATTTTTAAATCCCTCCTCTGTAAGGAAAACCATGTGTACTATGAAGTATTTGAGGAACGGTTGCCGAATGCTGTTCCTATTGCATATGTGCCATAATGGCTGCCGCCTGTTCCGTGTGTGTGTGTGTGTGTGTGTGAGAGAGAGAGAGAGAGAGATGCACCTGTTCAAAATGGTGCAGAAGCCTCTGGGACTGGGGTGTGTGTGAATCTTGGAAGGGCTTTTTGTGACCAAGGCTGTTCTGGGCCCTCCTTCAGCCTCATTTTTAGTTCTCCACTCCTTGTTGGATGCTCTGGCTTCCCACCACTGTTCTGCAGCTGGAAAGAGGATGCGGGGTAGTAGAGTGTGCTGAGCAATTGTATCTGGCAGCTGATCACCACTTTGTGCTAGCGGTTGCATGTGTTGCTCTGGTTGTTGACCTGCAATGGTGGGACATGGTAGCCCTTTCTGTGGCTCGTGAGTCTTTGCTGAAAGCCCGCCTGGCCCACCCTTCACTCTCTCTCTCTCCCCACCCTGCAGTGCCGCGCAGCCCATCAGTGTTTCCTGATTGCAGACCAGCACTGCCGCACCCAGAAGTACTTCCTGTGCCTGGCAGGAGGAATACCATGTGTCTCTCACCTCTGGGTCCATGACAGTTGCCATGCCAACCAGCTTCAGAACTACCGCGATTACCTGTTGCCCGCTGGCTATAGCCTGCTGGAGCAGAGACTGCTGGAATGGTGAGTGCAGTGTTTGGAACGACTGGGCTTCTTGCGGCAAAGGAGGAAGTTGGTTCGGCCTTCAGAAAACAATGGCATTTTGCTTGTGGGAGAGGAGGGAAGGGGTGATGAAGCAGAGTATTATAGGTTGGTGCCCCAAACTACTTGACATCAGCGGAGCCCCCCTGATTTTTCTAGGCGCCCCCAAGAGAACCTGTTTCATAAGCTGAAGGTACTTCTGGTGTCAAACGAACTGCGGGACTTTCTGGAACTCTGGGCTGAAGTTCTCATGATTGGGGGAGCAGATTCTGTTAAGAAACATCCATCTGATGCCTGGAATGAAGGTAGGAGTGCCTGGCAGCTGGGGGGGGGGGGACAGCTTCTCAGGCTGGGAATGGGTGGGCTCTGCTAATCTTCTGGGCATGGGGGACCCATCAGCCCTTTCCTGTCTGGTGAATTCAGCTACTACTTGCTCCCCCCCCCGGCTGTCTGTGCCACTGCTGGGACCACCTCTCCACTCACTGGCAGGCAGAACAGAGAGACAGTGTGGGGCAGCGGTTAGATGAGGACTGGAAAGACTCCAGTTCAAATGCCCACTCTCTCAGGCACCCTCGGACACACTGGCCTAAAATGAGGAGGGGAGGCCCATGTGCACGGCTGTGTCCAGCCATGCCTTCAGCCATAAGCTCAAACTACTAGACTCAGCTAAACAGGCAGACAACCCAGAACACTCCTAAAGAAATTGAACAGAGTGGCCGCCCACACTCCTGACTGTGTTCGGAAGGACGTGGACCACCCTCTGGCAGATGACAAGTAAGTGGAGAACCCGCCACAGTGGCAGCAGACTCTCCCTCTCCTGGACTTGTTGTCTGCCAGTGGCTGGCCTCATGGGTGCTGCAGAGCAGTGCTGGGAGCCCTCGGTGGATGACCGGAGGTGGGTGTGGCTGTCTTTCAAGACAGCCTGGAAACTGCGACAGCCCAGCTGTTGTCGGGCTGGCCTCCGGGAACGTAGGTTGCCCCTTTTGAAACTGCCTCTGTGGCTGAGTGCCGTTCCAGGTGCTGGTGACGCCCTTTAAAGCCCTTCATGACCTGGGACCGTCTCCTTCTGTGTGCCAGCTGTGGTCAGCCAGTGCTGCTAGCTATCCCACCCCTTAGGGTGGCCTGTCTGACATCAGCAAGAGCCCCCCCCCCCCGGACCTTCTCCCTTGTGGGCTCCTGCTGAGTGGAATGGGGGGCACTGCCTCCTTGGAGATCTTCAGGAGGTGCTGTTGCTCCAGGCAAGTTGAGAGGGTGGAACTTGGGGCTTGTTATTTTACCTTTGGTTGTAGCTGAGGGTGTTTTAATTATTATTGTAAGTTGCCTTGAACCAAGAAGAAAGGCAGGCATTAAGTGTTTTTAATAAATACATTTCTTCCAGAGGCTGCCTCCAGTCGAACTCGTGGTGCCTGCAAGCAGGCGAACACCCAGTAGCCCCCTCTGCCCTTGCTGACTAGAGAGGCTGCTCCTGGAGGGAAGGATCAACAGCCGCCTGGCCAGCCACCTACCCACCTCTATGTATTGGCCTCCTCTTGATTTGGCAGATCCCCCCCCCCCAAATCTCAGAGGCTTCTGTAGTGTGCACTTGAGGGGTCTTAGAACAAAAAGCAGGGCCAGAGCGACATCCTGCCCAGCATTAAAGCGCTTTCTGGATGTCTTGACCATACCATGCCCTTGGTGGGATCCAGCATTGACAGTGGGGGAACTTCCCCACCTTCCTTCCTGACCCCAGGGAAGTTGACTTCTGAGATGGCAGAACCTGCTTAGCCACACTGGTGGGGAGGGGCTGGAAACTGCCTGGCCTCTTCTGTCCCTGGTGGCCATGATCGCTGCTTCCAAATTGCAGCCCATGGCCAGGCAGGGCCATTACTCCGCATGAGCCTCGTTGTGACCTCAGGAATTGCGTTTCCTGGGCTCAGAAGGGGCTGCCGGCTTGCTGGGAAGAGCCGTGGTTCTTGTTCCAGTGGACTGCTGAATCCAACCCCCTGTCCTTGGATGGACTGGACTCTGCAAAAAGAAAAGGGGTCCTTTTCCAGGTAGAACCTGATGTTGACTTTTGGGAGGAGAGAAGAATCAGACCTCAGAATGACACGATCCTAGTAAAAAGATGGAAGGCTGATGAGTTGTCTTAATTGATTGGGGGGGGGCACCAGAAGATTTTGCGGAATTAAGTGGGAACAGCTGTTTACCACTATGGGGAATTGCCCTCACTGCAAGATCTACCCGAGTTGGAAAAAAACAACAGTGCATAGCGCCACTGGTGTGCCTGCCCCCGGACAGCATTGGGCGGGCTGGAGCTGGGTCTTAAGCTGAGCTTGAATGCACTCCAGTCAGTGGAGAGCACCTGGGCTGCCGGAGGAGACACAGTGCCACGTTCCCTGGTAAAGGTTATTCATGGCCTCACCCTGGCTCTGTCTTCAGAACCTGAGGCTTGGTCTGACTAGCCAAGCGGCTGAGTCCATTCAGCTGTAAAGCTGAGAGCCTTGTCTGGGACGTGGGGGCTGCCTGGAGATTGGGAAGCCTGATGCAGGGTTGACTGGGTAGAGGGCTGGGCTTCCAACTCTCGTGCAGGTTCTACTGTGCTGGACCCCTAGAACCTCCTGCTCACGGAAACACTGGGGCAGAGTGGGCTTTCTTGCAGCCCGCCATGGGTGCAGAAGTTTTGGCTTGACTGACTGACGGAGTATTTCCCCAGGAGTCCTGATGGGCTAGTTGGGGGGGCATAGAAGCATGTTAGACCATTGACCCCATTACGAAGGTCCGTATACCATCCACGCGGGCTGCAACTCTCCAGGGGCTCACGTTGCCTGCCCCCAGCCCTTACTGGAGAGGTTCCCCTTCTGAACTTGAGGGGAGACGAGAACCAGCTTGGCTAACAGAGGCTCCTTCCACGGCCTCAGCCGGCCAGCACTCTAACTCTGAGCCCTCTGGGCGGCAGCCACTGGTGTGCTCGGCAGCAGGCAGAGCTCCTGTGGTTAGCCCAAAAGGTTAGAGCGTGGTGAGCGGTGCCCGCTGAGGCTCAGGCAGCTGCTCCCTCCTTCAGGAGTGAGGAGTGCAGCCAAGCAGCTGGGTCCCTGGCAACCTCAAAGCAGCCCCTGCCGCCTGGGTTCCCACCAGATAGGCCTCAGCCGGTTGGCGCAGAAATGCCCCACGTTGCAGCCTGCCATTGGCCAGGCAAAAGGCCGAAAGGGACCACTGCCGGTGGGTGATCTGAGGCCAGTCAAGCTTCTGCTCTGAAGTCTCAAGTGCCTCAGTCCTGGAGCACAAGGAAGTGGTCCCTGAAGGGTTGGCCTAGCGCCCCGTGGGGTCTACCAGCTTTGCATATAACTTCTGACTCTTTCTGCAGGACAGAGGCAGGTGGAGAGTAGGAAGGTGGAAGGTAGACAACACTGTGGAAACTGCAGGCAGACCCTGCAGGAAGTTGGGGTGGGGGGGGCGCTCCATGTCGACTTCTCCCAGGAAGAAATAGAGTGCCTCAGCAGGGCAGATGGGCCAATTCCAGGCCGTCTGCTTGACACCCCTGATCTAGAGCCCCGGGGACAGAGGAACGTGAAATCCAGGTTTTGTGGGCATGGAAGGTTTGGCAGAAGGGTGGGAGACTGCTTGGACTTTTTTCAGCCAGAGTGACGGCTGCGCTTCAGAATACAGGTGGGCCTTCGGCTTAGACACCCCCACCCACCCCCAAGGTTCAGCCCTGTTTCTTGCCTAGGCTTCTTGCCTTTGCCAAGATGAGAAGGGTGCCAACTATTCAAATCCCTGCTTTGCTGGGTGATGCCTGCATCTAGCCTACTTCACAGGATTGTTGTGAGGGTAAAATGAAAGAGAGGAAACCAGTGTAAGCTGCTTTGAAGAAAAGAAGGGTAGCAATAAATGCCCTCACCCCTGGACAGGAACTGGGTATACTACCTGAAGATCATAGCAAGGCACCGGTATCCTCCTGAGCTTGGAAGTGTAGAACGGGCTTGTCGCCCACGTGTGTGGCACTGCTGCAGAGGGAGGGGGTCCTGTAGCACTCAGGCCACTAACAGTGAGGGTGCAGAGGCCTCCTAGCAGGGCACCTCCGACCAGGCTGTCTGCCCCCTGCAGCAATACAGGCTGAGCAGCAGCTTTTGCGCTTCATTTTCAAATAGGACTCTTGGCCTCTCTGGCTGTGCCTCCTGGTCCAGCTCTGGCCCTTCATTTTCTTGCAAAGGATCTTGCCTCCTTGGGGACAGAGGGGAGTGCGTGCCGTGGTCGGGGAAGGCCACGTGTGGTGGCAGCCTGATAAAGTGCTCGGGATGAACTTTTCCTCAAGAGCTGTAAAGCTGCTGAGCTGTTGGCTGAAGCAGCCCTTCGGTGGCAGGGCAGGCCCACACACAAGGGCGGTGCCGCGGAAGCCGCTTGGCCTCCCCTTCACCGTGTTTCTGGGCATGGGGCTGGCTGCTGCAGGCAAGAGAGGCTGGGCAGGGAGAACCCAGGGGTTTTGCTACCTCCAGGCAGGCTTTTCCTCTCTTTTTTGCAGACGTTGGTTTGGGGGTCTTTGACGTGGTGGTGACCGACAGTTCCTGCCCTGTGGCCATCTTGAAATGTTCAGAAGCCTTACAGCTGCCTGTGGTCAACCAAGAGTGGATCATCCAAAGCCTCGTCATGGGTGAGACAGTCGACTTCAAGCACCCTCAGTATCGGTTGGGGTCTGGCCCCTCTTGAACTGGCCCCTCTGCTTGGCAAAGACACCTGGTGCAGGCTTCCTACGCCTGTCAGCCGGCCTGTGCATGATGCGCTACAATTAATTGTTGTTGGCCTTTTATGAAAATAAACATTGATTTTTTTGTGTGTGGTTGTGTTAACAGAATGCTCTTATTTTGTCATCTCTAAAGGAGGCCCAGTGCAGTTCCTTCGCACCAATGAAGAGTTTCTTCCAAATCAACCCAAGTTCAGTAATTCGTGCAGGTTCTGTTTTCTTAGGCAATCGTGCCGATACCTGGGGAGGAGTCCTGTCAAGGGCTGCGCCAAGGAGCATGCATCCCTCGCTGCTCTATTCCAGTTAGCCCCTCACCACAGCATCCAGGCGACTTTGGCCTCCCACGCCTTTCGGAGCTCCACTCTGTGAAGGTCAGCTCACGCACATAGTCTGGGTGTGGCTGGAAGGATCTCTTCTCCCCACTTTTCTGCGCTCACGCTGTAGCCAGAGAAGCTGGGGGGAGGAGGGGACACAACACTTTGGTAAGGCTGTGGGTGTTTTGATGAAGTGAACTTGTTAAAGGATGAGGAGGGGGACTCCCACAGCTGAGCAGTCTTGAGGAACGCTTCCCGAAGCAGCCAGTGCTCTAGGCCTCCCCAGGAAGACCATCATGAACTGAGACAGGCTGGGAAGGAGGAAGATGGGGGGGACCTGCGTCCTGGCCCAGTGCTTCCTGTTCCCAAATCCATCTCACACCAGATAAGCCCCCCCCCCCCCCCCAGCTTATAAAAACAGGGAAGCAGTCCTGGTTTAATACAGCCTGCCTTCTGATGGAGGCAGAGAAAACCCTTTCTACGATGGTCCAGGAGTGGGGCAGTCCTTGACTTTTTACTCCTGGGAAAGCACCTTCCTCTTCCGTAGGCAGGGCCAGCAATCTTTGATCCCAGAGGGGAGGGGCTTATCCTGACTCCCCAGTCTTACTGGCCCTGTCTTCTGAACAGGACATGCTGGCTGTGCTCCAAAGAGCACAAAGATCCTGGAAGACAGAAGAAGAGAAGGAACAGAAGACCGAAAGAGGGAGCGGGGGAAGGTAATAAATTGCCTTCCTACCCCATCCCTGTCTGAGAGACAAGAGCCTTGGGGAATGTCGGACTCGGCACCGGCAGTCCTGGGAGGCCCCCAGGTGGTTGTGGCGCTGAAAGGAACACCTGGAACCCGCTGGGAAGTGCGGTGTCAAGCCGTTCACCACCCCCACCTGGAGGCATTTGGTGAGCGGCTTGGCCTAGAGCCTGGGGAGCGCAGACAGCTCTGGCGGTGGCCGAGGGAGGCACGGGAACTGTCGCCATCCCGTTCAGCACTGGAGTGGGGCTCTTGCTTGCAGGACAAGGCGAGGGGCACGAGACCAGAGCAATCGGCCCAGACGTTTGAATCATGGTAGGAACTCAAATGGTCGGTGGGGGTGAGAAGTTGGACATGGCTAATGTGGCAATAGATCGCAGCTTGGACTAGCAGAAGCTACCCCCCCCCCCCATCCTCTAGTTCGACGGGTGCTGCAAGCGGTTTGTGTACCAGGCTGGCTATTAAGGGGATATAGTTTAGTCCCTATTCGAGAGTCAGCGTGCTAGCCCCTGACCTGCCCTTCTGGGCCATGCTGGTGAGGGGTAGGATGCCATCTTGAGGGGTTGCTTTACTAGAGTGATAGTTGCTACTTTCACTTTCAGGTTTCCCTAAAATGGCAGACCAGGCAGGATCATCAAGCTCCCTGGGCACAGAAGACCTGGAACTCTCTCAAGTCATTACTACAGGCTCCCACGATGTACAGCCCTCTGGAGAGGAGGCTAAGGCTAACCTACTTCCATGGCTTAGAGAAAAGAAACGAGGAAAGAATTTAATGGATTATGGCAATAGACAGCTTCTAACCAGTCTTGACAACTCAAAAAGGGTCAGGAACCCCAGTCTAGATGACATCCCCCCTCCAAATAAAAAGCGCAGGTTTTCTACATCTGACAAGGGTTTTACTCCTATGATTAGTGACTTTGAGGATGATTCAGATTCTGTGTCGTTAGTCCCAGAAAAGGAAGAAGGAATTATCAGAGGAAGAGGAGGTGGTGGTACCTCTTATTCAATGAAGACTTTTTCCACAGGATCTTTATAGCAGATTGTTATCTAAAGTAATCAGGACGCTGGAGCTGGCCTATACCCCAAAAGAGCAGGAAAACAAGGAGGATCCTGGTTTTCCAGTGGGCTCTACTAAAACCATACCGAAGGCCCATGTTAAAACAGCTGGAATGCCACTTCCAGCAGCATTTTATAACATCATGATGGCAGAATAGGAACATCTGGCAAACTCTTAGTCTGGTAACCCAATATTTGCAAAACTATATTCTCTCATTGAAGAAGCTAGCAAGAAGCTCAAGCTACCTGTGGTAGACAATCTGTTCAACTCACTGGCATCCACATCTCTCCTCCCTGTGGATGCTGATGGGCTCCTGAAAGATAACTGCAACAATAGGATTGAGAAAGTGCTACGTAAGGACTTTGAGGCATTGGCCATCTCCCTTAGAGCATCTGCCACAGGCTCCTTGTTTGCCAGGGCGGCCTACACCTGGGCCTCCGAGCTGATGACAACTGACAGTGACATTCCTAAAAGTCTTAAGGATGAACTAAAAAAGATAGCCCTGGCTACCGCCTTTGCAGCTTACAGCAAGGACAATGGCATGTAGTGTGACAGCCAGAAGAAATACATGACTGAGACACTGGGATGCTGACCCAGCGGCAAGGGCCAAGGTGGCAGTGGTACTGTTTAAAGGGATCGATCTCTTTGGTTCAGGTCTGGAGCACTATTTGGTGGAAGACAAGGACAAGAAACAGGTTCTACCGTCAAAAAGGAAGGGTATGAAGAATAGAAGGAAATTCCAGTCTTTCCAGATTCCAGACATGATGATAGGCATCATGGCAATGGTCAAGGGCAGATGGCAGAACAAATTTAGAGATAACAGAGCACACTCCTTTGCAGGGAGAGCAGGCCAAGGCCCCAAGGGCCCCAAGAAAGGACCATCTGCATGACTATGCCAAGGCCACAGGAGGGGTAGGTGCCAGGCTGCTACTTTTCTCCAGTCAGTGATCTATGATTACTCATTTGAGTTTCAAACAATCCCACCCCAGTGATTCTTGGAAATGCCAAAGAAATCATCAGACAAACACAGAACAATGACGCAGGCCACTCAACAGCTATTGGACACTGGTGCAATAGAGAATGTTCCCGAGATAGAGAGGTCACATGGAGTGTACTCCGTCTTCTTTACGGTCCCCCAGGAAGAAGAAGGGGGACACCAGAGCTATCTTGGACTTGAAGTGGCTCAACAAGCATGTCAGAGCAAGAAAGTTCAAGATGGAAACACTGCGATCCATCCTATCATCTATACAAGCAGGGGACTTCATCATTTCCATAGACCTGGCTGAAGCTTACCTGCACATACCGATCACAGTCAGTCATCGACAGTTTCTCTGGTTTGCATACCACGGCAAACATTTCCAGTACCAGGCTCTACCATTCGGACTGAAGTCATCGCCAAGGATATTCACCAAGGTGCTGGTGGCCTTAGCGGCCTTCCTGGACGACATCCTGATAAAAGCGGATTCCCAACTCCAGGCATGTCAACATCTGGACTTGACAATTCAGGTGCTACAGGACCATGGTTTTGTGATAAACCGGGAAAAGAACACGCTAGAACCATCTCGGGTGCTTTCTCACTTGGGAGTACAGATAGACACAATGCAGGACAAGGTTTTCCTGTCGCTGGAGAGGCAGGACAAACTTACACATCTGCTACATCAAGTCCTGGGAACACAATGCCTGGAGGTGTTGACCCTGGCCTGTCCCCTGGGGATAATGGTGTCGTGCCAAGACCTGTTACCATGGGCCAGGTTCCACACACGACCACTACAGAGATTTCTTCTTCGATACCAGAAGGAAATAGCAAACAAGATGGTCAAGGAGGTGGAACTACCAAAGGCAGTGAGGCAAGAGTTGCAGTGGTGGTTTGTTCCGCTGAGGGGTATCACTCCAGGAGCCCCAGAGGACAGTGTTAACAACAGGTGCGAGTCTCTTCGGATGGGGAACACATTCCATGGGGAACATGATACAAGGGACCTGGTTGGAGACAGAGATGACCAGGAGCATCAACTTTCCGGAGCTCAGAGCTATAAATTTAGCATTAGTTCATTTCCAGAGTCAACTGTCCGGCCATCACATCCTGGTACAGATGGCAAAAGCCTATATCAACAGGCAAGGAGGCACGCACTTCAAGCACGTCTGCACCAGGAGGTGGTACAAGTGATGCAATGGGCAGAGAAACAAGTGCTATCCTTAAAGGCAGTTCATGTAGACAGTAGATCAAGCCAAGTGGATGCTGCACAGGGATGTTTTTCTACAGATCAGCTTCCGGTTTGGAAACACAGAGGTGGATCTTTTCACGTCAAGGTGGAATCGACAAGCAAGAAAGTTTGTGTCCAAAACACACACACAGAGGGCAATGGGAACGGATGCCCTGAACCTCAAGTGGCCAAGAACTCTACTTTATGCCTTTCCTCTTGCCGCTCATCCCGCATGTTGTAGTGTGTAATAGAGCAAAGAGCAGACTTGATTTTGATAGCGCCCTTCTGGCCGAGAAGGGCATGGTTCCAGGATCTGATGAGGCTCTCAATAAGGGACCCATGGTGTCTTCCCCTCTGACAGGACATGTTATCGCAGGGGAGGACTGTCCATCCACGACCGGACATGCTACAATTCACAGTGTGGAGACTGAGAGATGACAGAAGCTATGGGCTACGAGACAGAGGTGGTTTCCACCTTATTAGCTTCTAGAAAGTTCTCTACAAACAAGATCTATAATAGGACTTGGCAAACATTTTCTGGTTGGTGTGTAACTAGGAGCCTAGACCTGATGAAAATGCAGGTTAGGGAGGTCCTAGCTTTCCTACAACAGGGTTTGGCGAAAGGGCTGAGCACTAGCACACTAAAATGGCAGGTGGCGGTTCTCTGTGATGAGAGGGGCTAGGAAAGGTAAACCTTTCTCCTGTCACCCACACGTTCAGTGATTCCTGAAGGGTGCCTCCTTGCTTAATCCACCACAGGCACATAGATTCCTGACCTGGAATCTGAACACAGTGCTTAGAATGCTGTGTCAGGGACCTTTCGAGCTGATGTCTTCTTGTCCCCTGAGAGAACTCATGCTGAAAACTGTCTTCCTAGTGGGGATCACTTCAGCACACAGGGGCTCAGGGCTCTTTCAGTTCATAGGGACCTGTGTACTTTTCATAATGATAGGGTTGTCCTTCGCCTGGATCCGGCGTTCATCTCGAAAGTTAACTCTTATTTCCACAGATCAGAGGACATTGTGTTACCATCCTTTTGCCAAACCCTACTCACAAAAAGGAGAAGGTCTGGCACTGCCTGGATGTGCGTAGGGCATTGAGTTTCTATTTGGATTGGACTTGGTGGAGGAAAACCGAATCTCTGTTTGTCTCCTTTAGAAAGGCAGCCATGGATAAGGGAGTGTCTACATCCACTTTTAGTTGGTGGATAAGAGATTGCATTGTTCAGGCCTACAAGGCTCAGGGGTTGGCTCCACCAGAGGGGGTCACGGCCCATTCCCTTAGAGGGGTGGCCACCTCAGCTGCCTATTGGGCATTCCCATCCCTAGAAGTCATTTGTAGGGCAGCTACCTGGAAATCTGTACACTCCTTTACAAAACATTACTGTATCAACGAGGCGGTGTTCGGGCAGAGGGTACTGCAACAGGCCCTATAAGCATCAGAAGTTGTTTGACCCACCCGGGAGGGCACTGCTTTTGTACATCCCAGGAGTAAGAGATCAAGGACTGCCCCACTCCTGGACCACCAGAGAACAGAAGATTTGTACACTTACCATGAAGCTTCCTTCTCGGTAGTCCAGCGTGGGACAGTCCTACCCACTTCACTTGAGGATATGACTTCCAGTCCTTAGAGGACAGATGGTCTGGTTCTGGTGAAGTGTGATTTCAGTTTGTTGTTCTATTCTGAATGTTAAATAAAGGTTTTGATATTTTAGCCTTATGATTGTGGTGGTTTTCCCGGGGGGGGGTATGGTCTATGTTTTTATTTGCAGAAGTAAGCCCCTTCCCTTTGGGATCAAAGATTGCCGGCCCTGCCTATGGAAGAGGGAGGTGCTTTCCCAGGAGTAAGGAGTCAAGGACTGCCCTACTCTGGACCACCGAGAAAGAAGCTTCATAGTAAGTGTACAAATCTTCCGTTTCTGACCAACTGCAAACCCTTTTCTTTCTGAAGAAACTCCTGTACCAGGTAAGATGTGCCAGCACTCTTTATTGAAGCTTGCCAAATTTCCCAGTTATTAGAGATGGGGTGGAGCTCAGTGCTTGGTAGCCGCCCCCAGTGGCTCTGCTGGCGCTCTTGCATCTCTTGCACTCTCAGGCAGAGGCGACCCTTGCTCCAGCCAAGATGGGTTCAGTCCAGCCCCACACTAAAGAGGAAGAGGAACAGTGAGAGGCAGGATTGGGCACAGGAAGAGAGAAAAAAAACCCCAGCCACCGCTCTCTCCATGGGCAGTTTCCAAGGCCAGAGAGAAGACAAACCAGAAGGGTTGGCTTCCCAGATGAGCAAGTTAACATCAGTGTTACATAATTTCTGCAAGTCCTCCCATTCAGATTGTCTTGTTGGAGAAGTTAAATTACTCGTCCAAGCACTTCGGCAAGGCTTGGGGTTTTTCCTGAAGCATAGTTAGCCAGTGAGAAAGTGTGTGTCCAGAGACAGAGGAGCTGGCAGGGCTGCCAAGAAGGAACAGGACTTGTTTTGGTGAGTATCTAGGCCTGCCAGGCAGGGGGAGGGGAGGATAATGTGAGGGCAGGGCCAGTGAGAATCTAAAGCCCTGTGGTGGATCTTGGCAATCAAGGAGCACCTGAGGGAACAGAAGGTGGCAGCGCATGGGTTTTCAGAGAAGGGAGGCCCTACGGGAGGAAAAGTGATCAAAATGAGGCCTGTATCCTTTGTAAGCACCGGTGCCTGGCAGCCCCCAAAGCAGGTGCTTTGCTCAGTTGTACCTGCCCAAGGTGCCTCCAGCCTGCGTGTAATACTTGTTGTAATCCAAGCGTAGCAGCAACTGAGCCAAGTCAGAGTTTATCTGGTGGTTGTGAACACTGGAGAGAATCTTGAAGAGAAGTGAGGACTGACTGCTGAAACCCTGCAAGACAAGCACAGAAACCATTTCTCCCGTTTCCCTTGCCCCCCTAAAAACAGCCCTGCTGTCTTGACTTGTCTAGCACATCCTGTTTCAAGCAGCAGCCAGCCAGCCAACCAGTTGCCTTGGAGGACCAGCTAAGGGCACTGGAGCCAAGGAGAGGGTGTGGGCTGCTTGTGCTTGCATTCCAAGGTTTCCTTCAGTCAGCTTGGCTAGTAGCCATTAATGGATCTGTTCTCCATGAATGGTCTTTTAAAAAGCCACCTATGTTAGTAGCCAAGCCCTCACTACATTCACTCGCAGTGAACTCCACTTGGCTGCCCTTGGCTGCACTTCCCTCAGCTCTACAATCTATTGTGAGATGTGAATTCAGTAACAGTGCCCGTTTAGATCTATGGTGCAGCCTCATTTGAAAACAGAAGGTACTGTGGAATGTTATGAGAACATAAACGTTTCTACTCAGAAATGTGACGTGAGTATTAAACAGAAGTGATGGAAACTATTCCACCCCCCTCTCCTTCTCTCAGGCATGGGGTACTGCCATAAGTTTCTTCAGAAAAAGCCCATTTGGAAGTCATTGTCTCTATCTTACAAGGTTGCCTGGAACGGTTGCCTGGAACGGAACTCCCCAGTGTTCTGTGATTGAGCTGCTGCTGTGGAATCAGGAGGGCTGAGGAATACACAGCCTCCGTGGTTTCCCAAGCAGTGCCACATGGAGACATGTGGCTTCTCTCATGCCACTGAATTGCCACATGGCGAGGGGAGCAGGACTTCATTCTCATACGTCCCTTCAGGACCGCCTCTCCTGGTACACCCTCCCCCCCGAAGGGCATTATGCTTGGCTGATAAGAACCTGCTGGTGGTTCCCAGCCCGAGAGAGATCCAGCTGTCCTCAACCAGGGCCAGGGTGGTTTTGGCCTTGGCTCCAACCTGGTGGAATTCTACCAAATAACATCCATGCCCTGTGGGACTTAATGCAGTTCTGCGGGGCATGCAAGGCAGAGATGTTCTGCCAGGCGTCTGGTTGAGGACAGTGACGGTTCCCTATCCTGCTGGCACCTCTGTTTGTCCTGCCTCCCCCCCCCCCCCCCCCAAAGCAGTGGCATATATTCTAGCAGTCCATCGCCATCCCACTGGATGTAGGTTCACTTCTTTGCTGTATTGTAATATGGATTTTTAAATATGATTTATTGTATGTTTTATACTGATGTGCACTGCCTTGAGCCCTGTCTCACGGGAGGGTGGTTTTACAAATAAAATTTAATAAATAATAAAAACGCCCTTCCATCCTTTGGTTAGCAGGAGGAGTGGTTTGCAAACCCCCCCCCCCCGGTCCTGTAATACCGTTTTTTGAATTATTCTGCCTGTGGGGAAGGTTGCTGCCAGAAATAGGCAAAATTCAGTTACAAAAAAAAGTGAAGGGGTTGTGTCTGGTTGCTGCCTTCCTTCACCCACAGCAGGACCATCAAGATGGTCCCCCAGAAATTTCATTGTCTCCCGCCACCTGCAAACATCAGGCACTGTGTTAAGATGAGGAACAGCTGTACCTTGGCCAGGATGCTCAGCTGGGTGGTCCCCCGCTCATCCAGGGGCCCTAGGTTCTGACTGACGAGAGAGCAGAAGCTATGGCAGAGATCCAGGATTTCATTCAGACAGTGGAAAGCCTGCAGACCAAGAGAGCGGAAGCGTGTGAGGGACATCAAGGCGCCACCTTGCCCCAAAGCAGCCTTGGCTCGCCCTGTTTATTATTATTTATTGGACTTACTGATCACCCTATCCCGACTTGCGCTAGGCTTTGGCCGATATACAATATGGCATTAAGCTTTAGGAACAATATACAAACATTAGATATAATAAAATTAATTAACAGTTATACAATTGGAATTCTGAAATTATTTTGGTCACTTCCCAAGGTCATTTTGGCTTGTTATTTTTGGTGGGAGGGGGATGGGGGTGGATGCCAGCCATGTTGGGAAATCATCACTGTCCCTAACCAAACCAAAAGCTTGATGGAACATCTCTGCTGGAGTTTTTTTGTCATCTGGGCATGGAACAGCAGTCACTGGGGGCATGGAGGGGGAGGTATTTGTGAATTTCCTGCATTGTGCAGTGGGTTGGACTAGATGACCCTGGAGGTCCCTTCCAACTCCATTCTATTCTATGCCTTGCAGACCCTGCATGAGCTCTCGCAGTGCTCTGACCATATTAGGCAGAGAGTTCCACCAGGTTGGGGCCAGGGGCAGCAACAGCTCTTTGGGGCTACGGATCACCAGTAAGTTGTTATTTTCGAAGTATAATGCTCTCCTGGTGACACAGTGGAGGAGACCCGTAGACACATTGGTCCCAGACTGCTCAAGGCCTTAAATGTTAATACCAAGATCTTGAACCATGCAACTGGCACAGCACCAGTTGAATACGTGCCTGTCGTGACATGCTGCCACGTTCTGGATAAGCTGGAGCTTTCGGGTCAGCCTCAAGGGTAGGCCAGTGTAGAGCAAGTTACAGTAGTCTAACCTGGTGGTGACCGTTACATGGATTACTGTGGCTAGATCAGGGCATGACAGGAAAGGAGCCAATTGCTGAACCTGGCAAAGCTGAGAAACCACCAGTTTGGCAATATGCGTGACTTGGGCCTCCATAGTTAGGGAGGTATCCAAAATCACACCCAAATTCAACAGACGGTGCCGGTCTTAATGGTGCTCTGTTGAGATGAAAGCCTGGGCTCCAGTCCTGAAACTCCCCCGCCACAGAATCTCCATCTTTGCCGGATTCAGTCTCAACCTGCTCTTTTTAAACCATCTCACCACCACAGCCTCTGTACCCGCAGCCAAATTTTGCGGGGTGGCAGATGGGTGGCCATCCAACAGCAGATACAGCTGGGTGTCATGCACGTATTGGTGACACCAAGCCTGAAACTCCATGCCAGCTGGGCAAGGGGGTGCATATAGATGTTAAATAACATCGGGGAGAGGAGTGCCCCCCATGGGACCCCACATAGCAGGGGTTTCCTAGAGGACACATCCACTCCCAAGGCTACCCTCTGTTCCTGACCTTGGAAAAATGAGGAAAGCCACTGAAGGGCCACCCTTTGAATTCCTACGTCGGCAAGGTGGTGAGCCAGGAGATTGTAATCGATTGTGTCGAACGCTGCTGTGAGGTCAAGCAATAATAGCAGCCCCCTTGATCCAACTGTCTATGGAGACTGTGTGTTCAGGGCCGTCCCCAGGGTTTTTGGCGCACTAGACGAGGCTAACTTGTGGTGCCCCTCCCAGGTGAGGCTGCCTTGAAGCGCCCCCCCCCCCCCCACCTCAGAGCCACCTTCTCCACTGCTGGAGACCTGCCCGCAATGGACATCCCCCCAGCCCCAGTGCCCACCTGCCTGCCTGGGCTCAGAGCGCTCCAGCCCCGCCAGCAGCCACCTGCATCAGCTGGCCACAACACCTACAAGTCTATCTTCATTGACCCAAGGCTAAGTTTGGTTCTTAGCCTGAATGGAAAGCTGCATTCAGACATAATGGTAAATCATGGTTTATATAAAGCACACTATCCCCTGATTTGAATCTCTCTCAGTCTCTCCGCCGCTGTTTGCCAGCTGTGCCCCTAGGTGGCCACCTAGTTGGCCTAGTGATAGAGCCAGCCCTGCATCTGTTATGGTGACCAACACCATTCTCCGTCTTGTGGCTGGGGTGAAAGCCGGACTGGAATGGATCCAATGTCATCCAGGAAAGCCTGGAGCTGTTGGGCTACTGCTCTCTCACTCACCTTACCCAGAAACAACAGATTTGAGACTGGACAGTAATTGGTTGGATCTGAAGAATCCAGTGATGGTTTTTTCAAGAGTGGTACTACTACAACCCTCCAGATAAACCCATCTCCAGGGACAGACTGACAATGTCCATCAGAGGGCCCTTCCCACCGCTGGCTTTAACCAGCCATGAGGGACACGGGTCAAGGAGGCATGTGGTCGGCCGGAAAGCGCCCAGGATTCACTCAACAGGCCGAAGGAGTCAAGGACTGAATCCAAAGATGGCCAAGGGCCCTCGAGTTCACATAACTACATCAACGTTAGCAGGTAAATCATGATAGAGTGACAAGATTTTTTCCACAAATACCTCAGTGCTAATAGTCAGTTTTCTACATCTATTTTGGTGTCTCTCAGTGAGATGTCAGAGACCAAATCACCCTCAAGAATTGTGCTGGGCAAGAACTAGCAGATGCGATGGAGGCTGAGTACTCTCTTTGCAGCCTTCACTGCCATCTCATATAGCTTCATAAGCATCCTATAAGATGCTCTTGTAACTTTGTCATGAGTACGCTGCCAAACTCGCTCAAATCATCTAAACTCCCATTTCATCCCCCTAAGTTCTATAGTATACCAGGGGGATGATCTACAATGAGAGCGTAGAGGACATCGGGGGGCAACCTCATCGATGGCTTCAGAGAGACAGTAGTTCCAGTCTCCTACCAGCTCATCTAATGAGGCACTAGAAGGCATCAGATTCCACAGAGCGTTCTGGAACCCAATTGGGTCCATTAGTCTCTGCGGCTGAGCATAAATAAGCTCACTGCCTAGACAGGAGTGGGTAGAAATGCCCAGCCGGGCCTTCAGAACAAGAGGTCTACCCATGGCACTTTCCCCTTCAAAGTCAGACCCACATCCATCCCCACACCAAAGACCAAATCCAGTGAGTGGCCTGCTTTGTGTGTGGGGTCTGAAACAAATTGGGAGAGTCCCAGTGTTGCCATGGAAGACACCAGGTCTGAGGCCTGAGTAGATGCAGCAGCCATGTCTGCATTGGCATTGAAACCACCCAGAATTAACAATTTCGGGAACTTCAAGAGGCTCCAAATAGGGGCGTGCATTCAAGTTTGCCAATCCGAAAAAAATCCCAAAAAATGTTTTTCAGGTTTTTTTGGGTTTCAGGATGCCAGGAAGGTGCCACAGAGCATTTTCGGCTTTCCAAAAAAAAACCCTGAATTTTTTTGGGATTCCCGAATTTTTCGGGTCCATTATACTCTATGGGGCCATTGTAATCAATGGCAAAAAAACTTCTGAAAAGTTTCCAGGGGGCTGGGGAGGAGGGGGTTTGAGGTAGAGGCTTCAAATTTGGACTGTAGCTGCTGAAGCCTCTCCCCAAAGGAGGTCATGGCATGGAAAAACACTGAGATATGGACATGCTTGGTCTCTTCCCAACCTTCATCCCATCCCGAGACTCATTGGTGTGGAGGCTAGGACCTTAGACTCCCCTTCGTCACTGAAGTTGTGCAACGCCAGATCCATAAACAATAAGACCAGAATGCTGCAAGACTATGTTATAGCGTAAAATGTGAATCTGGCTTGTGTGACAGAGACCTGGGTCGCCTTGAAAGAACTCACACACACACGGTTTCTTGGTCTTCCATCAATCTTGAACTTCGGGGGGGGGGGGGGGGAGCATTGCTCATCTGGGAGGCTTTCTTCTGAAAAGTTTCCAGGGGGCTGGGGGGGAGGGGGTTTGAGGTAGAAGCTTCAAATTTGGACTGTAGCTGCTGAAGCCTCTCCCCAAAGGACCCCCAATGTTTGGAAAACATTAGACCAAGGGGTCCAATTCCAGGGGCATCCAAAGAGGGTGCCCCCATTCTCCATTGGCACTGTTTCTGGGGGGCAGATTGCACAGGTTCTGCTGCTGGCCTGGCAAACATGCCCCTCACCACCTCAATTACTTTCTTGGACAGATTCTTGGGGAGACACTGTCTGCCTGCCTGCCTGCCTGCCTGCCTTTAGTTTTTCCCATAGGAAACAATGGAGAATGGGGGCACCCTCTTTGGATGCCCCTGGAATTGGACCCCTTGGTCTAATGTTTTCCAAACTTTGGGGGTCCTTTGGGGAGAGGCTTCAGCAGCTACAGTCCAAATTTGAAGCCTCTACCTCAAACCCCCTCCCCCCCAGCCCCCTGGAAACTTTTCAGAAGAAAGCCTCCCAGATGAGCAATGCTCCCCCCCCCCCCCCCGAAGTTCAAGATTGATGGAAGACCAAGAAACCGTGTGTGTGTGAGTTCTTTCAAGGCGACCCAGGTCTCTGTCACACAAGCCAGATTCACATTTTACGCTATAACATAGTCTTGCAGCATTCTGGTCTTATTGTTTATGGATCTGGCGTTGCACAACTTCAGTGACGAAGGGGAGTCTAAGGTCCTAGCCTCCACACCAATGAGTCTTGGGATGGGATGAAGGTTGGAAAGAGACCAAGCATGTCCATATCTCAGTGTTTTTCCATGCCATGACCTCTTCCCACTGCCATGCCTTCCTCTGCCCTAGAGTACTGGGGTCCCCAGCCCAGGCTGGCCCCCAGGCTGATGACATTAGTTCCCATCTTCCACGCTCACTACTACCCCCCTCCCACCACTACCACTATGTGCTAAGTGCACAAAACCTGGCTGTTAACCACTTCAAGTGATAGTTTTACTGACTTGCATATTTTATGCTCATGGCCAAGGAAATACCAGAGAAACAGCTGGAACTGCATAACCGCGGAGGCCCCTTCGCCTCTAGTGTGTGTTCCATGCGCTGCTGGTTCCTGCCACTCTTGCCCATCTGAAGGCGAAAGCCCAGAGTGGTGTGTGCCTTGTGGGACTAAGAGGCACTTACTGGTTTCAGCAGGATGAAGGACTGTGCCAGGAGGTTGCTCAGGAAGTGGTCGTGCGCCAGCCGAATGCTCTCAAAGTCACGGGTGGAATTGATCTGCTGCAGGAGCTGCGCAAACTGAGACTCTAGGACATCCACCTGGAAACAAGAAAGCCAGAGAACAAAGTGCCACCTTTGTCAGGGCCATGGGCATATGAGAGGGGAAAAGGAGAGTCTAGCTACAAGAACAGGAACATCAGCAGTTCTGGACTGGAGCTTTAAAAGGTATCAAAAGAACCAAAGAAGCAACAGAGCACTAGAGACAGAGCCTGTTTCCCACCTGCCAATCCTCCCAAAGAAAGGCAGAGCTGCCAAGCACCCTCACCTGCAAGTAGTACTGCAGGTTGTCCACGAGGAAAGTCATGTGATGCCGCATCCGCCACTTGATTGCATCTGTCCGACTGGATTCTAGGCCCTTGCACTGCATCTGCAGAGCCCAGCAGTGCTGCAGCTCAGCCTGGACTCGCCGTACACTCAGCAGGTACTTGAACACGATGTTGTATCTGGAGAGAGAGTGCAGATCATGGACGGGCCAAGCCCTTGGCAAGGAGTCCTGGCAGAAAGCATGGGCTCTGTACAGAGCAGGGGAGCCTCTTCCCAGAACATAAGGGGGGGGGCCAGTCCCCCAGACCTGGAAAGGTACGTCACCCGAAGCCATCCTTCTTTCAAGCCAATGGTAAATGCTATGGCCTCCAGACAGAAGCCAAGGAGAAGCAGAGCACTCACTTTTCCAGGACAGCTGGAGTGAAGAGGATATGTAGCGGCCACTGGACTTTGTAGTGGAGCCCCAGCGCAGCCCAACCTGATGTGGGGGATTCATGGGGAGACAGTTCTCGAGAGGGGGTGTCACGAGCTTGAGCAACATCTGAAACAGAAGCCCCGGGAAACAGCTTGCATTTGAGGCAGGGTGCCTTCAGGTAACAGGGTGCAGCCCCAGGCAGGACTGTCAGAATTGATGTCAGGGGAAAAAACGGGGACTCTGACCTTCAAGAGAGACAGGAGGGTATTCTGTATCCTTGGGGATGGTTCCCTCCCCCTCAGGAGGAGGGCAGAGACAGCTTACGAAAGAGGAAGACTCCTCCTCCTCCTCCTCCATGGAGAATTGTGTCTCTTCTTGTCTAGAACAGGAATGACCTACAGCATACATGGTGTATGCGCAGCAATGTGGCAAACAAGGTGATGCACACTGGGAATCCTGACTTTGACTATATGCTGATGGGTCTCAACTGGTCAGGAGTCAGAGAGAAATACCTGGCCGTTGTACTGGGCAGCTCAATGAAAATGTCAGCTTAGTGTTGTGGAAGCACGTTCAGGATTCTTCAGAAAGGGATGGAAAGTAAGATGACCCTGTATGTCCCTGTATAGACCTATGGCATGGCCTTATCTGGCATTGCTATGCACAGTTCTGGTTGCTGTTTCTCAAAAGAAATATTGCAGAGCTGGAAGAAGCACAGAAAAGGAACACCAAGATGATGATGGGGTTGGAGCACCTTCCTGTGACAACAGCCTTTTTTGGTTTTGGGGGGGCGGCGAGGGGGGGACATGATGGGAGTTTGTAAAATTATATCTTGGGTGGAGAGAGCAGACAGAGGGATTTTTTTCTCCCTCTCCCATAATACCAGAACTTGTGGACATCCAACAAAGTTGATGAGCAATAGGTTCAGGGCAGACAAGAGAAAGTAACTTTTTTACTTTTAAAAACTCAAGAAGTAATTCACTTTGTTCCCAGTGAGCCTAAGAATGGCCATGAGCACAGATGGTTTTAAAAGAAGATCAGACAGATCCACGGAGGAGAGAGAGAGGTCCATCCATAGCTACTGGCCATGGGGAACCTCCATGTGCAGAGGCAGCAAACCTCTGAACCCCAGGGCAGGGAGGGAGGCAACAGCAGGGGAAGCCTGGCCTGGTTTATTGGCCTTCCATGGCTACTGTGGGCATCTGTGTAAAAACAAGATGCTGGACTCAATGGGTACAGAATTTTCTCCCGCTTCCACTGGAGAGCCACTAAGAGGACTGTGCTGAACGTCTCTCGTTCTGCGGCACAACCACCTGGTGAGCAGTCCCTGTTGTATAATCAGGAGCCAAGGCAGAGAAAGGCCTGCTTGCCCCTCACCATCCAGCTGGGGCTTGAACTCCAGGGTCCTGCAGACGGAGAAGGACTGCACCATTCCTGGCTTTGACGGGTCCTACAGCAGAAGCTGAAGGGTGCAAGGGCCAGGAGGACTCTCAGTGCGGCTTGTGACAGCCAAACCCACCTCTGTGCTCCTTTCCATGGTAATGGATGGTCAGGTGAAGGAGAGGAAGGAGGTTGTCATCATCCAGTAACACTTTGTGGGCTGACTGCTGGAATGCCACATTGACATCTGAGGGACAAAGGCAAAGATGATGACCCCATCCGCAGGCATGGATGCCTGGGGCTGCTCTCCCCACCCCGTTTTGTGGAATGTCACATCAGCAGCACTTTGCAGACATCCTGCTTTCACGTGCAGGAGGTGGGCGCTCTTTGGAAAGGAAGGGCACTGTTTCTCTTGGCCTCTACATGCCAAGAGAAAACATCTTCTCAAGTACCAGGTCATCCATGGCTGAATAGGGGCATCCCATGGCACAAACTGCAAGGGCGCCCTCTCCCCCGATTTTCTGACACTCACCGTGCTCCGTCACTGCACTGGGAGGTGTCTTCAGCATATGCTGTGCGGTGTCAATGAAAGCCTGAAACAGCTCTCCTCTGCCCAAGAGGTAAAAATCTTTAATAATCTGAAAGGAAAGCAAGCAACGCTGAAGGAATCAAGGTCTCCTCCACCTGAGTCGCTCTCTGTCGGCAGGAGCCTCTTGAAGAAGGAGGAGGAAATCTGTATTTACCTTCAGCTGTCCTATTAGATCTGATTCTTCTACCATCAGCTTCCACAAGTGCTAAAAAGTAAGATAGGACAGTCCATCGGTCTCCCAAGCCAGGAATCCCCAACAGCTAAGAGGTGGAGCCACCTCTTCTCCCCAAGAGGAGACAAACAGACCCATTTAGAGTCTACTGGCCTATCAAGGTCAGTACTGTCCATTCTGACTGGCAGCCACCCTCCGGGGTCTTTCACATCATCCTACTACCTGGTCCTTTTAGATGGAGATGCCCAGAACTGAATGCAGATGTTCTACCAATGAGCTATTGCTTTACCCTAGGGTTGTCAACCTCCAGGTGGGGCCTGGGGATCTCTCAGAAGTACAAATGATCTCTGGATGACAGAGCTCACTTACCCTTGGGAAAACGGTTGCTTTGCAGGGTGGACTCTGTGGCATTATACCCTTCCGAGGTACCTCCCCTCCCCAAGCTCTAGCTAGTTCCCAACCTGGGAGTTGGCAACCTCACCCCCTTGCTGACCAGCACATGCTCTGTGCACAAAGTCTTCATCTGTTGCATAAGCCAGCTGTGCCCTCAGTGGCCATCTCCCTCCCCCCCCCCGCTGCATTGCTGCGGGGGCCTACTGAAGGACCTGCCATGTGAGGCAAGGGTCTTTTTTACCCTGTCCCTTAACACCAGAACTCTGGAAGCTGCACAAGATCCAACATGGATGAAAGGAAACATT
The DNA here is from genome assembly GCA_029233225.1 of Lepidodactylus listeri. Lineage (NCBI taxonomy): Eukaryota > Metazoa > Chordata > Lepidosauria > Squamata > Gekkonidae > Lepidodactylus > Lepidodactylus listeri. Next base: position 1,252,521 of record JARCFY010000021.1, on the reverse strand, counting down.
TATCCAACAAGCGACTAAACAGTGAAATTCTCTGCCAGAGGACCTAGTGAAGGCCATGAGCATAAAGGGCTTTAAGAGGGCATTAGAAAGATTCCCGAAGGACGGCTCCATCAGTAGCGACTAACCACAGTGACTGAAGAAAGCCCCCATATTTAGAGCCAGTGAGCCTCTGACTGAATGCCAGTGCCAGGAGGTCACCTCAGAGGCACAGCCTTAGTCTCTATGCCTGGTCTGTTGGCTTCCTGTGTTGTCCACTGTATGAAAGATGATATGCTGGACTAGATAGACAACTTGTCTGATTTAGCAAGGCTCTTCTTATGCTATGCTGACCTCAGCCACAGTGCTCCGGATCCAGTCAACCACCGACTCAAAGTCCACCAGGTTGAAGACGGGCTGCTGCTTCAGGCGATGCAGCTCTGCAGCAAAGGTGTCCTCCTGGTTCTTCAGAATGGATCCTGAAGAGGCACAAGGGAAGGGCAGCCTGGTCAGCAGCTGCCTTTCACATCCGCGGGGAAGAAGGGAAACCCACAACGAACCTACCACTCCATCTCAGCCAGTGACCAGTGCCTTCTGGAGGTGGCAAGGCTGGTCCAAGGCAATGTGACACGAAGAGCAGCAGCACCTGCAAGATGCCAGAAATAACCAAAGGGTTCTGCTCGGCACCGGTGGGCCTCAGCCGGAATCCGGCCTTTCCTCCTGAATACCTCAAGACCACAAGCAGCAGGAAGCCATGGGAGATGGGATGGGGGAACACCGAGGGGGACCAAAGGGGAGAAGCTCTGCGAGAACAGTCTGAGGCACAGACGGCCGAAAGGCTTTAAACACGCAAGGAAAATGGAAGTGGGACAGGGCAAAAACAAGTGCGGTGGCAGCAGATCCTAAACAGATGACTGGAAGTGCCCCGATGCAAACAGGGGTTAAGCAGCCAAGCTCTGCTGGCTTGGGTTTTCAGCTGATCTGGCATTAACCCGGCCCTTCTCCCAGCAGTCTCCTAGAGCCCCTTGTACAGTACAACCCTACTGCAACGTGTTGGAAAATAGAGCCTCTCCTGAGCACTGGTGAGGGACGAACTGTGTGTGTGCAGGATCTACAGAGGAGAGAGGCAGGTGATCAGGGGAACAAAAGAGAGAGAGACCCCTTCCCTTCCCTCCCCTCCTGGGCAGGAAGCAGAGTGGGTGCTGTCAGCTTAGCATGCAGCAATTGCTGGCCAGGTTGGGACTTCCTGTCTCGAAAGCCCCCCCCCCCGCCCCCCCAGGCCTTTATCTGCAGGAAAACACCGACATGCTGAGGATATCTCCTTGGGGTAGGCAGGCACACACAGAAGAGGCAGAGAGATGAAATGGGGGGTCTCGTGTGATTTGCTGGAGTCTGGGGAACACCCAGCTCTGTCAGCATCCCTGATCTCTACTCGGCTGCTTCCTGCTCACACTGAGGGGCCCACAACCAACAGCTATTACACTCCAGCTGGAGCTCTGACTCCACTGTGCCATTGGAGTGCAGGACTGTGGGAAAGACTCACGCTCACAAATGGGCTTGATTATAAATGCCACTCTACAAGGATGCCTGCCCCAGTGCTCTGACTCCGTGCGCTGAAGGAGCCAAAGTTCCCTACCTTTTTTGGTCAGGTTCATATTCTGACTCTCAAACATCTGCACAGACTCTCCCACAAAGAGGATCTTCTCAGCAACACGCACGGGGATGTAGGAGGGCAGCATTTCTACCCGCAGGGAGAACTGCTTTGGAGAAGGGGCCAGCATGTTCTCTTCTTCAATCAGCCGCTGCCACAGCACGGGTCGGACAAGATGCAGGTTGCAGAGAGAAAAAGAGCGATGAGAATGAAGATCCACCACACAAAAGGCACAAGGTCAAGCCACTTTTGCCAAAGGCCCTGGCTGGCAGCACACTCCCCGCCAAGTGGGTGTTGCCGGGAGAGAGCAAAAATGTGGGAAGATAAGAACCTCCCCCCCCCCCCCCCCCCCGGACCACAAACCACAGCCTGCCTGCCTGCCTTCGAGGGAGGGCAAAGAGGGCACCCACATGAGGGGGCACAGGGACAAGACTTCATGAGGAGTCCTGAGAGGAGGGAAGCCACATCTCACCATATCCTGCAACTCTCGTAGCTGTTTCCCCGTCAGCCCTCCGATGCCCAGATCATCCTCGTCTTCTTCAGGCTGGGAAGGAATGCTCCCTGAAGAGGGACCCTGCTTGACAAAGAACTCCTCGTGCTGGTCCAGGAGTAACCCGTGCAGCATCCAGGCCGACAGCTGCTTGTACATGACAGCGTGACACATGGCCAAGACCCTGGAACCGAGGCAGACAGTAGCAGCAAGGAGGAAGGTTTCAGGAGAGGCAAGCGATGCCCAGGTTGCGTCTCCGCACTGGGCAGCCAGGCACCCCCATGCAATCCAAGTGCTGCAGCCAGGCTGAACTAAAAGGGGCAGGGTGGGGGCCCTCCCCAGACAGACAGCCAGGCAAGAAGTGGTGCCCGCAGGGGAGGATTTCGCTGAGGGAGAGATCCCTGCAGCCAGAAACCTGGCAACCCTCTCCGGCCTCAGCCTGGTCTTAGCAGAAGCCTCTTACTGTTCCAGGGCGCTTCGCACAGGTGGCAGGCCACCACGGCTGTAGCGGTGGATGATCTCCAGGATCTGACAGCCATGAATCTGCAAAAGAAGTAGAGCCGTAAACGTTCCCTCTCCAGGTATGGACCTGAGGTCCTGCATGGTCCGATGCTGCCTGGGGGGGAGGGCGGTGCTTCAGGAGGCCTTCCAGCCTCCCCCCCTTCTTGCCATCCTGGAAGCAGGGGAAATTATCTCAAACTCCTCAACTCCAATGAGCTGAGAAGAACCAGCACTGTCTATTACTAGCCAAATCTGTGCTGCCTCAGGAAGCAGGACTACGGGGACAGCCAGCCTTGGCTAGTGAGGATATTTCATGCTGCTTCTGCACGAGAGCAAAACGTGGAAAGAAGCTGTCTCCATTAGGAGGAGGTGGTACCTTCTGGGTCTTGATCTGCTCCACTACCACCATCAGCGAAGGAAAAAGGAGTTGAAACTGCAAAATCAGAAGAAGGAGGGCTCGTTACAATGGATGCAGGGGGTAGAAGAGGGATTGCCAGCCAAGGAAAAGAGGTAACTGGTAGAGCTTCACCAATCCCCGCATCCCTACAACATGGAGCACGTTGGCCCAAGAGGAGGGAGGTTTTGGTGTCTGCCCCAAGAAGAGCAGAGGCATGCTTCTCTGTCTGCCTCCTTCCTCCAGGATTCATCTCAGTTATCACCACCTTTTCTACCTATTCAGCCGATGCATGTGTGGAGGGGAAGGTCTCTGTCCCCCATGGAAGTCTGTAGCCAGACTGGACTTGCAAACAGGCAAAACGTACCTGGTCCAAGGAATAGTTCACATGGGAAATGGTCAGGTGAGGATCAGCCAAGAACTGCCAATAACAAAGGGGAAAAGAGAATAAGCCTCCCGGTGAGAGATACAAAATTTCCAAAAACTCTGGAGCCACATTTTGCCATGTTTTCAAGAGGGTAATTGCATCAGCCTGTAGCAGCAGAACAGAATCTGAGTCCAGTGGAAACTTAAAGACCAACATTTTGAGTGATCTAAGCTTTCATGAGCCACCTGAGCTTTGACTCACAAAACTAGCATCAAAGCAGCAAGAGCAGCAATCCTTTAATTTCTCCCCCTTTCCAATTTAGGCAGGCACGTTTTAAGGGTGTGGGTGGGGGGAGGTTTGGGACCATTCAGAGTTAAAATATAGAGGTCTGCAAACTCAAGGGGCTCCAGTTTTACACAGAAATATTAGTTTTAACCCACACAAACCTTCCTAATGTGGAGCTCCAAAGGAATAATAGCAAAACAAGTGCTCAAGAGGACACCCAAAATTATTATCTCAAACCACCCTGTAAAAAACCTGAGACCCTGGAGAGCCACTTCCACTCTGAGTAGACAGGGGGTGGGGGGAGAAGCTTGCAATGCTCAGCCATTTCATGTTCTTCCCCTGGGTCCTAGGCTCAGGCCATTTATATTTGTAGTTTATATTGGGGGGGGGGGAGTTTGGGACCAGCCAGGTTTAAAATATAGAGAATATATATCTCCTAATGTGTAGCTCCAATGGAATAACAGGAGAACAACTGGGACTCCAATGGTATAGCTGCTATAATATCTTTAACTGTATTTGTCTGTGTCCTTTGTAAAATTTATATCTCTGCTACCTGGCATTACATTTTATGACACACATGACCGGGCCTGACAAAGTCCAATTTATGCCAAACATAACAAATGAGTTTGACACCTGTAGTCTATACTTTTATTAACTATACATTTTGAGTAAGTGAAACCTTACCTTAAAAACTCATTCCAAAAGTAAAAATATGTCACAAGAGTTTCTTGATGCTCCCCTAAGTTCCCTAGTGTTTCCACTGGGGGGGGGGGTAGGAATCAAGCCCTCAAGGGGAAAGAACACAAAATATATTTTCTGGCTTCCCCTCCCACCCTTGGACTTTACCTATGACTATGTCAGTCTGAAAATATGTCCCAGGGTGGGGGTGAGGCGGGCTAAAACTTAGGGCCTCAGAAGCCCTCCCCCCTGCAGCATGTCTGCTGCCTGACTGGACTTCATTCGGATCAACACTTCTCCTTCAGTGGTTTTCATTTTTTTTTTTTGAGAGTGGGGGGAGATCAGTGCCCTGCAATTTACAAGCACACCCAGTGAGCTGTCCGGTCCTGTGAATTCCTTCCGAGAAGCATGTCCCAAGGTGCCTTCATCAACTAAGAGAAGGACCAAAGACTGAGACTCTATTATGGTGCATGTCTTTATGGGCCACTTGGTCCGATGCAGCCATCTCAGTGCCAAGACAGATCTTTCTGTCTGAAGGTAAACAAGCCGTCCATCATACCAACCACCCAGAAGGCACCAAATCCTTTAGTGTCGACATATGACCTACAAGAGTCATTAAATGCTATCCCAATTTGCTGTTATTTTACTGGAGAACAGAGGAGGCACTGGGGGTTTGGGAAAAGGCTACGGTTATACCTATTTTTAAGAAAGGGGGGAAAAGATTACCCAGGAAAGATTTTAGGACAGGTTAATAAGGGGGTCTGTTTGTGAACATTTGGAGAGACATGACATGATTGTTAAATCTCAGCATGGTTTTCTTAGGAATAAGTCGTGTCAGACCAATCTGATTTCTTTTTTCATCAGAGTTACTAACAGAGAACTGCTTTTTTCACCCTCACCTGCAGATCACATCAACACCAGTGCCGAGAGGCAATAAGCCTCCTCTCCCCTCACATGCCACTCCAAGCAACGAAGGCACCAAGTGAACCCCTTCCCCAAGCCTGTGGTGAGCCCTTCATCCTCAGACTGCTTGCCTTTACCACAGCAATGAGGCTAACCACACCTCCAGCTCACACTGAACCTGGCTGGAACTTTTCCAACAGAAATGGTTATGACAGGAGGAACATGCACACCAAGGCCCAAAACCTGCCACGGGAATATCAGCATGGTTTCTACAGAGAGAAGTCCTGTCTCACCAGCCTTCTGGAATGCTCTGAGCAGGTTAGCAAGGGTGCTGATCAAGGCAATCCAGCAGACACTGAACACTTGAGTTTCCCAAGGAGTTTTGACAAAGGTACCTTAGTAAATCTTAGCAGCTAGGGGACAAGAGAACAAGGCCCTCTAATGGATTAAAAATGGTTAAAATGGCAGGCAGCAGAGAGTGGGAATAAACGGATAGACCCCTCAATGGATGGAAGTGAGGGGTGGGGCCCTACAATGATCAGTATTGGAACTGGAGTGACAGACTGTGAAGACCTACAGAAGGATGTCTCTAAATCAGGTGGGTGAGCAGCAACAGGGCAAATAAATTTCAACACACATATAAGGTAATGCACACTGGAACAAAGGATCATACATTTAAGCATAAGCCGACGGGGTCTGAGCTGACCAAGATGGAAAGAGATAAAAACGTCAATGCAGTGTGCTACAGTACGGAAAAAGGAAACTCAGTGCTAGGAATTACTAGCAAAGGGACTGAAAATAAAACAACTATTATTGTAATGCCCTTGTCTAGAGCTACAGTGTTGTCAGCTAATGCTGCCATAATCCTGCCCGGGAGGGGGGATGAGTGGACCTTCTACGTCAGCACTGTGAAATGTTATGTTATACTTATCCTAGCCATGTTTATCGCTCTTCTTATTGTTTTGACCCTGAGAGACTGTGAATACAGGCCATGTATCTTTTCTCTTGTCTAGCTGTGAAGCTTCCCACGTTTTCCTTGGGAACAAAGAGCCAGTATTTTAAGTGCCTCTTTCTTGATATGTTGATTGGTTACATTACACTGCCTTTTCTTGAATTCTGTATAACTGTACTGGGTCTCCTAGTGCCCGCCATTACTAACACAAGAAGTGCAGATGACCATTGCAGACCTTTCTCAATAAAGCTTTCCTGTTTAAATACACTTGTTGCTAACTGACTCTGTAGGACTCTCACAGGTGTGGCCTCATTAAGATGATTTGTGTTTTCTCATCACTGTATTTCAAAAACAGAACAGTACAAAGGAGGGCAACTGAGACGATTAGAGGGTTAAAGTATCTTTCCTATGAGAAAAGACTCTGACTTTTCAGTCTAGAAAGAAGATGCTAAGGAAACACATGACAGAGGTTTATGAAATTATTCCTGGGGTAAAGAAAGTAGACAGAGGGAGCTTTTTCTCTCTCCCCCACAATACTAGAATTCAGGAACACCTAATGAAGTTGCTGGAAAACAGGTTCAGGACAGATAAGAGGACACCTTTTTTGATTCAACTGGTAATTGAATTGTGGCATTCCCTGCCAGTGGAGGTAGTGATGGCTAGGAGCACAGACCTTTAAAAGTGAATTAGAGAGATTCATGGACGAGAGACCCATGAATGGCTACTCGCTACCGTGACTAAAGGGAACCTCTGTAGACAGAGATGGCACACTTCTGAAACCCAGTACTTGGAGGCCGCATCAGGGGAAGCCCTGGGCCTCTGTCCCCTGGTTGTTTGGTTGCTGTCTGAAATGCTGTGCTGGACTGGATGACCCAGCATACGCATGTTCTTCGACTGCATGAGAAGAGAATCTACCAAATTTTCCCAAATTGCTTCTTGACACACATATTTCTCCGAAGAGAAAGTAAAAACATTAACTGGAGTGAAGTCCAAAAAAGGAAGATGCAAACATAAGGCAAGAGTCCAGGACTGGGCACTGAAGTAGCTATGGGAAACCTATCTGTAAGTAGAAGGAGATGCAGGAAGAGGAACCCTTCAATTCCAGTTGCTTAGTTTTAAGTTACCCCTTTGCAAATGCAGACTTCTCAAGAAACAGGCCAAAGCAGCTAGGAGCTAGCATTCCCCTCCCCCCCCAAGAAAAACAATCTCTCCCCAAATTTCCACCTCCTTGAAAAAGCACTATGTGAGCCTTCTTTGCAAAAGAAAGAACACTATTGTTTAAAAATGGGAGGAGCACCCTTCACTGTGCCACAAGACTGCTCTTTTGATTTTCTTCCCCACTGGAAGTCATCTTATTAGTGACAGCCTCTTGGTACATCTGTCCCTTCCTCCTCTGAGACTAAGGTACACCCTAGGTCAGGGGTGGGCAATTGTTTTGGCTTGGGGGCCACTTTGTGGGAGTGGAGGTTAGCGGAGGGCCGCACCTTTTTAAATGATTGCATTCATTAGTTAACTTTGCATTTCAGAAAAGGTATAAATTGTATCGTAAAAATCAATAAATATAAATTAAATAAAATAGTGGTAGTTTTATTCAATTTATTTATTGTGCTACTTTCATATCATCTATAGCTGCAAGCACATTTAAATTTAGAATCAGTTTAATGAGACAAATCTACCCTATCACACTTTTCTACAACTGGCCAACTGTCTTGGCGGGCCGCAAAAAACTCTGTGGCGGGCCGCATGTGGCCCGCGGGCCACAATTTGCCCACCCCTGCCCTAGAGTAGGGCTGCAAGGGAGAAGAGGGGCCTCTGTGAAGGGGGGAAGCAGAGCTTCCAGCTCTACTTCCAAGGGAGGGTTATGCCGCCCTCTTCCTTCCTCCACTGCTTCCTCCAGAAAATCCAAAGGTATCCCAGCAGCCTTTCCCATGGCTCAGCCCACTCCCTGCTCAGCACGGGTGAAATGTCAGCATGGCCCCTGCAAAGGGAGCTCCCACAGACACTCTGCCTCTGCAGAACAATATCACCTTTATAAATAATTTTGTTGGATTGGGGTCAAGACCCACACCTCATGGGCAATTCCAGCAGCATGTGATTGAACAGGCTTTAGGGACACAGCATTGTGAGCAGTGAGGATATCTGCCTTGGAGTGGCCGCTGCCGCCGCAGACTAATATGTCTGCCCACTTAGGATGTCACCATTTCTTGGGCCACATGCATCCTGACAGTTGATGGTTCTGTTCCTGAGGGGAACTGCCACCACTCTAAGCCAGTTTGGAATAGTGGTTAAGTGCACGGACTCTAATCTGGGGGAACCGGGTTTGATTCCCCACTCCTTCACTTGCACCTGCTGGATGACTTTGGGTGAGCCATAGTTCTGGTACAGCTGTTCTTGAAAAACAGCAGTTTCTATTAGAGCTCTCTCAGCCCCACCTACCTCACAGGGAGTCTGTTGTGGAGAGGGGAGGAAAAAGGAGATTGCAAGCCACTCTGAGACTCCCTTGGGTAGTGAAGGGTGGAGTATAAATCCAATCTCTTCTTCTTCTTAGCCGAACCCCGTTTGGAGCGAGAGAACTGAGTGCCCTGCCCTCATTTGGAAGGTTGGTGCTAAGACCCAGGAAGAGCTGGTCCTTGGGTGAGGACTAGGCAGGAACCCGAAGGTATGGCCCCTCCTGAGGCCAAAGCAGGAGCTGCCCACCCTGCACTACCCGTCCTCTTTTCTGGCCAGCAGAGCAGCGTCCCCCCTCCCTCAGCAGAGGCGGTGCACCGGAGCCCTTCCATCCTCACCTCTTGCTCCAAGTCCAGCAGGGCTTGCCGGTAGGGCTGCAGAACGGCATCGAGACCGGTGCAGAAAGCGCGCAGGTAGATCCCTTGCTGGGCCAGGTGAGAATCCTGAAAGCAGAGCCGAGAAGGCGGAGCTGCTTGACGCCCGGCCGGGCCGCGGAAGCAGAGCGCCTCCGACCACCCCACACACCGCCACCCCCCAACCTGCCAGGCTCCCAGCCCCGGCGGGAGAGGGGGGGTGCCCTTGGCCGAGCTCGCGCCGCGAAAGGCTCCCGAGGCGCCCTCCCACCTGCGGCGGCGGCGGCGGCGGCGGGGGGGGGCGGGTGCTGCTGCTGGGCGGGCGGCGGGACGAGCTCGGCGAACTGCTCGACGAACTCGCTGAAGCGGATGTAGAAGGCGCCGAGGCGGCAGACGCGGGCCAGGAGGGCGCTCTCGCTGGGGTGCAGGAAGGGCAGCTCCGCCGGCACCTGTGAGGGGAGGGGGGCGGGGGGAGGAGAGCCGTCAGGGGCGGGGCCGGGAGGGAGGGAGGGGGGGCCGCGTCCTGCCCCTCTCCCCCCGCCCCTCCCCAGGGGCGCCACCTGCAGGCCGGAGCCGCCGAAGAGGCCACCCGTGTAGCCGCGCAGCGCCAGCAGCAGCTCGTGGATCATCCCGGCCGCCCTCGGCCGCTGCCGCGCAAGGCACCACGGGAGGGAGGGAGGGAGCGGCTGCTCTCGCCGTTGGGCATGCCGGGAGGCGCGTCGCCCCCCCCCCAGCCCAGCCCAGCCCAGCCCAGCCCTGGCGCCTGGACCCGCCCTGCAAAGAGCATGCGCACGACGTCTGCCTGACCGGCCCTCACGGCCCCCCTTCCCTGGGGGGGGGAGAGAGGGGGCGGTCCCGCGCTGGGCCGGGCCGGCAACGCTGTCACCCCCCCCGTGGCCCCCCCGGGCGCGCCTTGGGGGGGGGTCACGTCAGAAGGGCCCCCCCACACCCCTCAGCCGGCGCGAAGAGGGGGAAGGTTGGCCGCCCGGATGGCTGCCTCGCCCGGAGGAGGAGGAGACGGAGGGCCCGCCCCGGCCCAGCCCCCTGCCCGCCACTCCCTGCCCGCCGCCGCGCCCTCCCTCTCTCTCGCTCGGCTCTCCGCTCCTCGCCTCTCTCTGGCTGCCTCCGCCGCCCGGCCTCGCCCCGAAGACCCCGTCGCTCGCCCGCCCGCCCGCCGCCGCGATGTCGGCCCTGGAGGAAAGCGACGGCGCCGGCCCGGCCCGCCCCCACTACGGCTGTGAGTCGCGGCGGCGGCGGCGGCGGGTGGGGGGGGGAGCGGGTCCTCCTTCCCGCGCGGCCTGCCCCCCCCTCCCCCCCCGGTCTCGGCGGCAGGAGCAGCGGGGGGTGGGGCTCCTTGGGCGGGGCTCCGGGGCCCTGCGGAAAGGCTCCCTTGGGCCAGCCGCGACCGCAGAAGCGGACCCCCACTCCCGGGCGCCCGGGGAGACGGAGCTCTTCCTCCTCCTCCTGCCGCCGCCCGGGGGTGGGGGTGAGTGGGAGAGGCGGCTGCTGCTGCTGCGGAGGACTCTCGCCTCTCCCTCAGCTTTCCCCTCCCTCCCTTGGTGGCCGAACGCGCGGGGGCACGCCGGCGCCCTTCCTTCCTTCCTTCCTTCCCTCCCGTCGCCGGCTAGCGGCCCAGAGGGCTCCCCTTCCTTCTCCCTCCCCGGTCAGAGGGAGGTGCCGGCGCGGCTCTGCCCTCGAGGCGGGCGGGGGGGCCCAGGGCCGAGCTTCTGGGATGGCCCCGGGGCTCCCCTCCGGCGCTCTCGCCCAGGCGGGCCTACCTCGCAGGGCAGTCGCGAACAGGAGAGGGAGGCTCCCGACCACTTGGCGGGAAAGGTGGGCTATGAACGCCCCTAGGCAAATGAGAAAAGCGGTTTGGTTCCCCCTGGCCTGGAGCCCATTTAGGGAGGAAGAGGAGGATGGCCCGGCGGCAGGCCCCAGTCACCCCCTAAGCTCTTCAGCTGCCTCATCTGCTTGTGTGTCTCCTGAGGAACCGACTCACACTGGATTCAGGGGACTGATGATCCCCAATAAACGGGCATGAGACTGCAGGCCCCTGGGCAAGCCCCACCAGTTCTTTCCTTCTGTTTTAGCCTCCCTTCCCTGCACTGTCCAGATTCAGCCCCCAAGTGATTTTTTGAATGGGTACTGCTCACATTGGGGGGGGGGGGTCAGAGCGAAGGGCTGAAGAAGAGCCCTTTCCTCCCCACACTTTACTGCTCCTTGCAAAAGCAGCTCCTGCATTTGCAAAAGAGAACTGTATTTTAGAGTGGAAATGCAAGGAAGGGTAATGTGGCGCTAGCCTTTTTCCCCTTTCCCTGATGGAGATCCAAAGCAGCTTAGGAAACCACCTAAATAAAATTTAAAAACCAAGACAGTTTAAATAAAGACAAAGTACCAAATGGAATCCTGTGGGGCAGCTTCCCCAGTCGTCACCATCTGTGTGGGCTGCGTGAACCGCCCTTGGGTTCCTGCCCTGCCTCTCTTGCTTTTAGGCCGGAAGGAGACCGAAAGCAGCTAAGTGTTCTGCAGTTGGCAGGAGACAGTTGTGAACGGCTGCTTCCCGTGATAGCAAGGCACGATCCCTGAGCTCTGAGCCAATGTCAGCATCAAATGCTGGCTGGCTGGCTATTCCTGGGAATCTGAATTTAGGCTGGCTATGTGGACTTTGATCTGACCCCTCATGGCAGGTCCTCTTCCATACACATCTGAGGCTTGGTTCACATATGCATGAGGATGAGATGGAAGAGACCTGAAGTGGCACAGTGGACTCACACCACTTTAGGGTGCTGATGGAGAAGTAGGCAAGTAGGAAGGAAGCCATGCAAGCAAAGAGAGGGGATCAAACCATCCTCCCTACTCTCATAGTTTTCAATTTGTAGAAATTTTTTACCTGAAGGAGTATTTGGAACTGGAATCCATGACCTGCACTACGAAATGGTCCAGTCGTTATGTTGTCAAAATACTCCAGTCATGGTTCGGCCTTATTCTCCTGCCTCCTTATTCTCATTCTCATACCTGAGACACACCATTTGTTGCTTCCTTGCTCCTGCCCATAAGGTGGCCCTTCTCCATCTCCTGCCTCCCAGGAATGTTACGGTGGAGCCCCGGCGGTCCATTCTCAAGCCTGTTGCAGCTCTCGCTCCATAGTGGCCTGCCCCAGCATCAGATCTAGGCAGTGAGGTGCCACAAAAGTGGGATGCAGCCCATGGTGGAAGCTGAGACACCTGGGCATTCTTCATTACTACATGGCAGAAGCTTCCCAACCTGGGCTTTCTAGTGGAAATGTCCCCAGGTTACACAGGTGGGGCATGTGCATATATGAGTTTGGTTACACTGTTTGTTTCACAGTGATGCCTATTTTCTAGGAACACCGGTGGGGCAGAGGCTGTCTGGGGTCACCTTGAACTTTTCAGCTGACCTCTGAAGTGGTATTACCTCAAGGATGAGTCCTTGAAAAGCAGAGCAGATCAGATGATTGTGAACAAGGCCTGGCAAGAGATTTTCACTGCTGTCCCCAGTAGCCATTTTCCCTGGTCTGTTCTACGGAAATGGAATGTGCTGTTTCACCTCTCTTTGGACAGGCTTTCTGAAATATTCAAGGCAGGTGGTGAGGAAAGGGAACCCTTCAGCGGCCTGTTGGAAACTGTAGGGGTGGGTGCTTGGGGCCCAGCAATCCTTAGAATGGAATCCTGATCAGGGAATCGCTGTGAATAACCACGATCAGGGCAGGAAGCAGGGATAGACCTAGGCTTCCCTGGGTCAGGAACGTAGGCATGGCTTACTTAGGTCCTGGAAATATTTGGACGTGTGAAACTGTCTTGTACGGAATCGAACCATTGGTCCATCGAGGTCAGTGTTGTCTGCGTAGTCTGGCGGTGGCTCTCCTGGGTCGCAGGCAGAGACATTCCACATTGGCTGTTCTCTCATCCTTTTAACTAGAGATGCCAGGGATTGAACCTGGGACTTCCTGCATGCCAAGCAGAGGCTCTACCACTAAACCAAGGCCACTGCCCTAAATAATAATAGTAGTAATAATAATGAAAAATAGGGAGCTGAAGTCATACAGTTTGTATATATATGAGCTAGGGCTTGTGCCTGAAGCCTATCTGATTCCCGGACTCTGTTCTGGCTCAGGAGACTAAGAGAGGTTATTTGGACAGGTCCACAGCAGCTGGGTTCCCCAACTGCCTCTCTCCTTTTGTGTACTGCACATTGCGGGGATAGCATGCTGCCTGCAGGCACACCCGTCTGCACTGGCTGCTTTTGTTTTGAAATGTGAACTGTAGACACCGGTAGCTGAGGGCTCTGCGAAGCATGCCACGTCGTTCCCTGGAGAGGGCCTGTGGGGTTCCCGCAGTGAGTTCTGTCCTGTCCCCTCTGGCAAGGTGGATAATCGTGAACTTCTTCAAAAAAAATTCAGAGATTTTGAGTCTCTCTTGAAAACAACCTGGATTAAAATAAAATCTGATTTTAATACAACTCTGTACGTTCAGGTCCACACAACAAGAAGGAGTCTGTGATTGGTGTACTAAATACACGTCTCATGAGCTCATCTCGGAAGACTTTGGGTTGCCATAGTAACTTGCATGGAAACTGTACGTTCTTCCAAGGGCAGGAATAAGGAGGAGGAGGAGGGTTTGCCTGCAGGTAGAACAGGCCAGTGGATTTTGTAGCACGGGAGTCTGCAACCTTTTCCAAGTTGATTAATAACCCATACAAATTCTGCACCCAGAATGCTGGTTTTTGCAGATCCTTTACTGGGAAGTGGTACACACAAGCTCTCTTTATAAGTCATATTCACAGGAACACCGTGCAAAATGGTTTTAGTCCACTGGCATAAGTCTGTGTATGGTTGGCATTTGGGGATTATTGGCAACTTTTCACTGCCGTCTATTTCCCTTTCTGTAAAGCATTCTGGGAAGGCTTTTAGTCCCATAAAAATCTTTGCCTGCCATTCCCTTCTCATACTGGTGATGCCAGCACCCCACCCACGCCTCCAGTGTTCCTTAACTTAAATATTTGGTTTTCAGTTTTCCGTGCTAAGACGCTATTGGCTCCAGAGCTGTAGGCGCGTATCCCTGCGATGACAAATTGTGAATATCTGTGACTGTCAGCTAGACAGCTGGAGGGCACAGTGCAGCTAAAGCAACTGAGCAATTTTCAGTCCCTTTGACTTCAATGGAAGGGAGCACAAGCAATGGGAGTTCGACCAGGTTGTGCCTGTACATTCTATCCAACAGGGAAAGGCTAACCTGCTCAGTCAGTGTTAATACTGCTTCTGGTGAAGGCACCCTCGCTCCCCTTGTCTGTAAAGTAAAAAGGCCTCTTGTTGACTGTTATGTCTGAATGTTTAGATATACTGTCTTGGGTTGTGTAAAGGCTCTCGTAGCAGTAAGCTGATATCTGCCCATCTAAGATCTTTTTATCCTGCCCTTTCTCCAAGGAGCGTTGGGTGGCATGTATAGTTCCACCTTTTCTCTTTTGTTTTGGCAACAGCCCTGTGAGGTGGGGGTTAGGGTGGGAGGGTGTCTGGCCAGAGGTGGGAAATTGAACCCTTTTCCAGCAGATCCAAAGAGTAGGCATGCACATTGGTTCTTTGCTTGCGATGTTTTGAGAGAAAGGCAAGTGGTGCCAGCAGACACATTGCTGGGTGCCTGACTGTTTACAGGAAGCTGAGAGACCATGCCTTCATCCCTTTTTTCCAGATGGGGGTGGGAGAGTGTGGGTGGAGAGGAAAAACCAGGCTTTCTGCTTGTCTTCCCATATCTGGGCACACAAAGGCTTTTCTCCTTCTAGAGGAGGGGGGTCCCAAACCTTTTTGAGCCTGTGGGCACCTTTGGGATTCTGACACGGGGTGGTGGTGGCCAGAATCACAAAATGGGTGCTGCAAGAGGAGGAGGAATATTCTCTCTTGCTCTCTCTCACACACACGAAGTCCCACGTGCAGAGCTGAAGTTGGGTAGTTTAAAGTTACCCTAGAAAAGCTGAGTGAGAAAGACTAAAACCGACACTGGAGGCAGCTGCCACTAGAGCGGCCAGACCTCCAGTGGCCAATCAGAAGCCCTCCTGGGCAAGAGCTCCACTGGATTCCACCTGCTTTTTAAAAACACCTTGTGGGCGCCGGGAAAGGTGTCAGTGGGCACCTTGTTGGGGGCCCTTGGCCTAGAGGAAGTGCACACCCAGCTTGTCTGTTCTTGGAGGGGTGGGGTGGGTGGCAGCCCTGAAGCTGTGCCCCCCCCCCCCAACTCACTGTGTCTTTTTGCAGCTGTCCTGGATAATGAGAGGATGACGGCTGAAGAAATGGATGAGCGGAGGCGTCAAAACGTGGCCTATGAATACCTTTGCCACCTGGAGGAAGCCAAGAGGTAAGGCTGCATGGAATGGGTGTCAGAACCTCTGTTGTCCTGCCCAAAAGCACAGCAAGAACAAGACAAGCTCTTGGCTGCTTTTGTAGCAAATGTGCTGCTGGCCTTGGTGGAGAGAGGAGGCGCTGCGAGGGCTCCATGCCGTCTCGCCTGCAGCTGTATTGCAAGCAGGGCTGCCTGGCTCGGAGGTAGCAGGCCAGTTAATCTGTCTCCTTGCCAAACACCAAGCCTGAGGATTATTCTGCTTGAGCCCTTAGGCTGCTTCACTGCTTTAAACCCCAACAGAGAGAGAATCACGGAAACATCTATGCCAAATAGGATTAAACTCTGACAGACTAACTAATGATAATTACTCACAAATACAATTATAATTTTATATGTATTTAAGAAAAGTCTTCCCTTTTGTTGAACTCTTCACATAAGAACTTAACACCTGATGAATTTCCTAAACTTGTACATAAAAACAGAGATTGTATTTTTCTATGAAACTCATTTATATTTTTCACATGATATATGTATTGCACTGTTCATTTAAAATATATAAAAATATAAAATGTATTTGTCAGTAATTATCATTAATTAGTCTGTCACGGTTTAATCTTATTTGCCATGTGTTCCTTTACTTTCTAGGGGCTGCAGTGGCTCAAGTGGTTAAGACGCTGAACTGCAGTCCGAAAGGTTGGTAGTTTAGCAGTTTGAGACCCAAGTGTTGCACGATGTAGTGAGCTCCCGTCTCTGGCCACAGCTCCTGCCAGCCTAGCAGTTCAAAAGCAAGAAACTGCAAGTAGATAAATAGGTACCGCTTCGGTGGGAAGGTAACAGCGTTCTGTGTGCCTCGGCGTCTAGTCCTGCTGGCCATATGACCACAGGAAACATCTTCGGACAGAGCTGGTTCTTCGGCTTGGAAACAGATGAGCACCGCATCCCTAGAGTGTTATACGACTGGCTTTCAAGCAAGGGAAACCTTTACCTTTTACCTTCACTTTGCCTGGTGTTTGGTGATCGTGCTCTTTTCCTTAGAACTCTGCTTTTGTATTGCGAAAAGCCTCCCGTAATGCCCAGTAATGAAGCATAAAACTGCAACAGACTTGGGGAGAAGAACTGATTAGATGGAGAAGCACAGTGTTGTATGCAAAGAGTTGCGGTTGGTAGAGGAAGATTTTTCTGTCCCAGAGGTAGTGTTGGAGCTGGGCGATAGCTGTGGGATGCTTCTGGGTTGTTGTAAGGCAATGATTGATCTAGAACATATGTAAGTCATTTCAAAACGTTTAAGGGGGCTTGCATCAGTGTAAGTTAAAAGCATAAACGGAAACATCCACTGAGAGCATTAGTAAACCACAACAAAATTCATTCAGAGACAGCAATAAAACGTTAGTAGTCAGTAAAAGCAGCAGGCAAAACACTAGATAAAAAGTCTTCTTGCTTCGTGTTAGAATTAGATGGTTATATAATCACAAAAGATGCTCATGGCTGGCTTTTTTAAAAAAAGACTCACTGGGCTGTCGCCAAGGTGTGACTTTGTTATTGTCCTGCCTAGAGCCATTTGCATTTCTTCGGCAGTGGGGAGCTTCACTCCCAGGAGGTGGTTGATCCATCCCAGCCCCACTTTCTCTGTCCTTCCTTTATAGTCTCTGAGCCTGGATGGGTTGAAGGCCCAGTTATGAGAAACCCTGAGGCACAGTTTGGGGTGTGGAGATTCTGGGGCGCAGGTCATTTTAGCACAGCCTCTTATTCCCAAAGAGTTTTTTTCCAGCACCGCCCAAAGTATCCCAGTTTTTCCATTTCAAAAATAAAAATTCCGTGTGTGTGTGTCTAGAGACAATTGGGCTTTTAAACTTACTTTTTGCAGGCATTCACATATCTGGTATTGGGCAGCCCCCACCCCAATAGGTCTTGAGTTACTTCCATGCTTGCTTTTTTGTTCTGCTTTCTTGATGCCTCTTTTGCAAATCAATGGTAGTGGAGCAGAAGTGGGTTTCACACAGCATTTAATGTAGCACTGCTATGATGAAACGCAGGCAGAAACTGAATGATTTATTTATTTATTTACTTATTTATTCAATTTATATCCCGCCCTCCCCACCTTTTGGCGGGCTCAGGGCGGCTCATACTGCAGATCATACTGTCCTTTGATCCACATTAGTGTATAGGAATTACATGAAGGTGTGCTCCACTGGAGGAGGTGCTGTTTAATATGGTAATTCTAAGCCTGTTTTGTTTGGCTGCTGCAAATTAACTCATGCTTCAAAAAACCATGAAAATTTAAACCGTACTGTTGTAAACCGAGTTGCACCTCTCCCAGTCCGTTGCAGAGTAGCTCTGCTGAGGTTTGCCCTGTCTGCCTCCTATTTTGACTTTCACACCATGGAGTTCTTCTTTTTAATGAACACAGATGAGCAAGTAAAGGCATCCCGCAGCCTTGTGTGTTTGTGTCGTGCTCACTGACACAGTCAGCTTGATGCACCCTTGCCGGATAAGTGGCTGGATGTGGGGAACGCCCTCCCTCGAGGTATCATGCCTCAAGGTGCTCTCCAGGTTTGCCTACCTCTCTTGCTTTTCAAATACGCTATTTATTTATTTTGAAAAAATTAAAAATGCACACTTTCTGCTCATGCCAGACAAAGGGAACTTTGGCTCTGGAAAGCCTCTGTGGTGCTCCTGGGCTCCAGTCGAGCTGTTCTGCTGCAGTCCAGGGTGGCTCCCCTCTGGAACTCGAGTCTCAGTTGCTCATTTCCAGATAAACCATCATGACTGGTGTGTTGGGGTGCTGCTGCCGCCACTGCCGGCAAGTGGCCTGCTGAAACGGGGTGTGTGTGTGTGTCTGTGAGTCCAGCTTGCTTCCAAATGAGTAGCCATTGCTTTTGCTGGCTTCATAGGGCTGCCAACCTTCAGGTGGATCCCGGGGTTTCCCCTGAATCACAGCTGACATCCAGGTGACAGAGATCGATCCCCTGGGGAAAACAGCAGCTTTGGAGGATGGACTCTGTGGTCTCGCATTCCCTCTGAATTATCTCTTCTCTCAAAATTCCACCAGCCCCTCAGTTATCAGGCCACACGAACCAGGTCTGTTTAAATAAGTAATGGTAGAAGCCAATTAAAGATAGTCCCCCAAAATTCCTGCTTGGCCCCAAGCCACCCAGTTAACTTCATACTGTGTACAGCCTTAAATACACACATGTTGATGTTCAAATAAACCCACCAATTCAGACCAGACGTCATGATATTTCACTCTTGTTTCTTATCTATTAAAGGCAGCTTTCTTTGCTGGCTTCAGTTCATACTCCAATATGTGGCTATTGCTTTCTGCTTTTGAAGAATTACTTGGTTAACAATTACCAAGGCTCATAAGATCCGGAGCCTTTATCTCTCAGAGAGGTTCCAGGTAGAAGGAATATGGCAGGATTGATGTACAGCTGAGCTTCAAGTGTGCCTTTTTTCCCCTCCTGCTCTGCCCTGTAGTGGACACGCTCTGGCTGACCTTGGGCCAGTTGCTTTCGGCTTAACCTCCCTCTTAGGGAGGTTGTGAGGATAAAATGGGGGAGGGGAGAATCATGTTGCAAGCTGTTGGGGGTCTCCGTGGGGGAGAAAAATGGGGTATAAAAACCTGATAGAATAGATGGTTAGTGCCTTGACTAGCACTATAGTTTGTTCTGAGAGGTCCTCTGACCCTGTGAAGTGGTAGTCTGTGTGTGTCACGTTAGGACTTGGGAGAGCCAGGTTCAAATCCCCACTGTGGCACGGAAGCCTTTCTGGGTGGTCTTGGGCCAGCCTTGGTCTCTCGGCCGAGCTGAAGTCATGGCTGTTGTGGGGATAAGATGGAAAAGAGAACAATGCTGGCCTTTTTGGGTCAGTACTGGGGCAGGATATAAATGAGGTAAATGAGCATCCAGCCCTGACAGCACTGTGCAGTTGTGGACGAAGGGGATGTTTTTATCGCTCCCTCCAATGCTTAGTTTCTGTGAAACTTGCCAAAGGTGAAAAGGCACAGAGTGGCTTGTACACATGCGGTTAAGTGGGTGCTGTTATCTTGTTGCACAGTCCAAAGCTCTTGGCAGGTATGAGCAGATTCCTGCCGGTTGGTCCTACAGGAGAATTGGGGACGAATCCCACAGGAGGGGCCCTTGTGGACTTCCAGCTCTGTGGTCAGGCCAAGGCCTCTATAGCGCAAACCTTCACGCTCACTAAAGCATTAAAAATGTGGGCTTCAAGCCTCTTTTTCAGAGAGTGTGAAAACTTGCCTTTTATGTGACTTTTTGAGATTAGATCATGTTCTTGTTGCTGTTTTATGTATTCCTTATTCTCTGTTTTTGCTGTACTGTTGCTATTGGCTACACTTTGCCCTTTAGTCTTGAATTTATTCTTATACTTGAACTGTTTAAATGCGTGTAAACCAGCTTGGCAGGCTCTTGGCTGAAAATTGCCTTTTGCAGGAAATAATGCATCCATAAAATCACAGAGGGAAGGGAGCTCTCTGTGTGCCCTTGTCAAACAGGAGCCCAGAGTTTCCTTGGGGCTGTCGCAGGCTCGCGACTAGCGAGCACGTTGCCCATCTTGGCAACACTATGGAAAAATGTAAAGCAGTGGTATCATATATGGATGCCTCAGGTCAGAATCCAGAATCCCAAACTGGGATCTACAAGCCAGCTTCCCCAAATGCTCAGGACTGTTAATCCCTGCCCCCATGCTTCCTAGAGAGCAAAGGGTTTGTGTTTGTGCACCCTTCTTCCTGTATGTAGCTTGGGTGGCTGCAAGCTCTGGTTTGGTTCCTGTTTGTGACAGGAAGCCTTGACCCAAAAAACGAGAGGGGGGAAATGACTCACTTTTTCTGGCAGACGCTTGTTTCTCTCTTTTCGACCAAGGTGCGCAGCCCAGAGTCTTGCGAGAGGCTCAGCCTGTTTCCACACTGGGGCAGGACTTGGGCCTGGTGCTCCATTGTCGGCTGCTCTGTTGTGAGGATAACACGGAGGAGAGGAGGGGAGCAGCTGTGCCGCCCTGAGCTCCTTAGGGGGAAGTGTGGGAGCAAAGTGTTTTCAGTGAGGCAGAATACATCATCATGGAAGCAGAGTTACTTAGAGCAGCTCCCTTTGGGGGCAGAAGCTTTCCCCAGCCGTTGTCATTGTGTTTCTCAAAAGCTTGTTGCTATGTTTGGGGCACATCCTGATACAGAAGGCCCAAAGCAATTGCTGTGTGGGGGTGCTGGGACTTGCCAGAGCCTGGCTTCTGCCTTGACTGTCTGCCTTGGCTCTGTTGGCAGCTTCGAGAAGGGCTGGGCTGGGAGCTGAGAACTGCTAAGCGTTCCACTGTGGTTGTTGGTTAGTTCTGTTACATACTTTTGGAAGTGGTGCCGAAGTGGTGCATGATCGTTTGGGGTTTGGAGCAACTCTGGTCACTGTCCACTGAGCTGGAAGAACAGAGCAGCCCTGTTGCTCTGCGTGCCATCCGCAAGGTGGGGTTATATGTTTTGGGTAGGCAGTGGGTCTGTCTCACACGTACTCCAGGGGTAATACCTGCATACTAGTCAAGTAGTTTCTGCTTGCTTGAGGAGGGTAAGGTGTAATTGGGGGGGCGGGGCGGTTCCTTTGCATTTCATGGCACCTTCTTGTCAACCTGTTTCTTCAGCTTTTCTCTCATAGACTTTGGCAGACTCTGCACAAAATGGTATGTAATGTCCTCTCTTCAAGGCTGTTGGGTACCTTAACATATATCTCCCCCCCTTCTTTGCTTCTTTACCGGCCTTGGCTTTAATTCACGCCACTCATGTACCTTTTCCATTTGATGCCAATTTCTTCTCTGTTGCTGTTCTCCATGAGCTTCTGATTGCCGCTTTCTGCAGTTCTCTTGTTCAGAACCATGTAGTCTGGAAGTTCTAGTTATCCTGGTAGAAGGGCTAGACAGATCCCCGCAACAGTCCCGGAATCTAGGTTGCTGACTTGCTTTCTAAGAGGCAGCACCTAAGATGTGATGCTGGCTTTTTAGCTGACCCCCCCCCCCCCCCCCCCGGTTCTGCATAACATATCAGAAATCGTGGAAGTGTTGAGGTGCTTTCCAGAGTCATTTTCAGAGTGTCTGGCCAAGTGGGGAATTCAGCAGGTGCTGAGCATGTTCCTCCTGGGGGAGAATCCTGTGTTTTGGCAGCTGTTGGGCTTAACATCTGGAGAGGACCTTAGCAGATGCACGATGGATGAAGAGGCAGCATGTCCAGACACAGCCTCCTGTTCAGTAATTTCATCTCCATAGCAGTTGAGTAAAATCTCTTGGGGTGTGTGGGGATAGGGGCTGCAAGGGGTAATGAAGACAGTAATTTGCATCTGCAGTATCCGGGATTGGAGGAAGAACTGCTCCCCAAGCAGCAGGGGTGGTCACTTGCAGAGAACCCCAGTTTCCCTCTAGTTCAAATGTACTAACTCCATAATGGAAAGGGGAGTCATGTGATTTGTTTGAAAGTTCAGTGGTGCTTTCCTTTTCCACGCACTGGAGCACTTTGTTGGGCCTGGGCTGGAAGTCACCTGAGGAGGTCCCTTGATGGAGCTGGGCTTTGAAGGCCCCCACGTGCTCTCCCTGTGAACTGCAGCACCTGGTCCTTGGAAAGGGTGCTTGACTCGCTCAGGTCATGAGGGTGCGGAAGCTTGGGAAATGCCTCTGCTCTGTCCTCTCCTAAACTTCTCCAGGTAGTCGGTTCCCTCAGAGGCTTGCTTTGGGCATCACGGAGTGTTGCATGGTGTGAGCCTCTCATTCCTCACCGTCTGGTGAGGGCAGTGGTGCAAGTGCTATGCTTGATGCCTCTTAGTATTGCCTGTTTCAGAGGACTGTTTCCTGGGCTTTGAATCAGTCCACAGCAGTGGTACTTTCTCTTGCGCATAAGGGCACATACATGCCCCCCCCCCCACTGCCCCGTCAGGGCAGCTTCTGATTGTCTTCCCAAGGCTTGCTGAGCATGCCCAGGTGCCAGAACTTACGCAATGAGCTATGTCACTTTGTGTGGTTGTGTGGCACATGTGCAGTTGTGCACAGAGAATCCATTTGTGGCCGTTCAGACCATGCTGACACAGAGGAAAGACATACCAGCCAACTGCTTTGGGGGGCTGCAGCCAGTTTCCAGTCACTCCAGAGTGGGTTGTGTGGTTGTTGAAATAGGCACATTTCATTTTTGTAGTCCCGCGCAGCAGCAGGCTTGAATACAGTTTGGAAGGAAATGCAAGAGGTGACTCTAGGAGGGGGAGGATTGGCAAGGTCTACCATGAACCATGCCCCTCCTCCCTTTTTTTAACTGCAGTACATCAATGCCTGTTTGAGCTGAAGGGAACACCCAACCATCTGCAGAATGAGGAACTAACTCCTTTTCCTAACAAGCTGCTTGCTTAAGAGAGCCACTCAAAAAGCACCTTGTTCTTCTGAGCAGTAAAGGAAGAGGAAGGTTTTTTGTCCTTTCCTGCCAATGGCAAAGGGGTCCTGCCTGCAGCTGTGCCCTCCAAGGGCTGTGGCAGGTCTCCTCCAGTGAGGATCACAATGACATTGATCAGCAGAACCCTTGTCTCTTTTCTCTTCCCTCTCCCTGCTAGCCTGGACTGTGTGGAATGCTGAAGTGCAAGCTCTTTTCTGCACCCAGGAAATCTTGAAACGACTTCCGTTAAAGCGGGGGGGGGGGGGGAGCTTGGATTCCTTCCTGGTGTGTATGACTGCAAAAGTCATTTATCTTGCCTTGTTATGGCTTCTGATTTAAAAAAGACATGGATGCTGGCGCTATTTACTAGCATGGAGTTGTGTCCAATTGTGCACCCTTGGAGGATGATTGGTTTTGTCTCATTCAGTGGATGGACCACCATTTTGGAATATTTCCTTGGATGAGATGGGCTGGGGAGCTTGCATGTTCTTACCTTCCTCCTCAGCATGTTGTGTTGCTTGTGTCTTGATTCTTCTGAAATGGTTTGCTCTGCAGGCCTTTTTTCCGGTACAGCTGGTCCCTGCTTGTGGCTCATGGTAGTCAGACTTACTTGGGATGATGGCTGGCAAGAAGGGTGCACTAGAGGTCCTTTTATTTCTTTCCTGCTTGAAGGGTGTGTGTGTGTGTCTAGGAGACTTCTTGAGAGCCAGGAATCCCTTTCTGCTGAGGCTTTCTGCAACAGAAGCATAACAAAACGTGTACGAGTGTAAAATTTCTTGATATTTTGAAGCCATGGGAAATTTGGTCTCCTCCATTTTGTCACAGTTCAGTTTCAGCTTGTTCAACCGTAGCCGTTTAGCTACCGCAGCCAGGGGCCTGGCTCAGGACTGCTGGAGCAGCACCATGTGGTTTCCACAAGGAGACAGAGAGCTGAACGTCTTCAGCAAATAGATGACACCTGGCTCCAAAACCATGAGTGCTTTCTCCTGAGGGCTTTACACAGAGGTTAAATAGCATGGGAGATAAAACTAAACAAGTCCCAACAGATAGTGACTGCTCTCCAGCAACAGCCCTCTGGGTCCACTCCACAAGGAATTGAACCATTCCAAAGCACATCTGTTGAGACCTTCTCTCAAAATGTCTCAACAAGATGGTATGGGCCACAGAATCACAGGCTGCTGATAAATCCAGTGAGGAACAAATGGCACAGTGCTTGTCTGCATTCAAGTGGAGACTCTCAACTAAAGCTGTCTGTGTTCCATAGCCTGGTCCTAAAGCCAGACTGAAAGGATCTCTGGGCAGACAATTCTTCCAGGAAGACCTGGAATTGTTCTGCTACTGCTGTCTCCCAGGAAGGGCAAATTATAGACTGAATGATGACTGGCCACAGCATCCTTCTCTGACAATGGTCTTTACCAATGAAAGGTGCCCTGAGTCAGTGAGTGATATCTCGTGAACCTCAGGGACTCAGTAATGTCCTTACAAGATCACAGGAACTAGGACTGAAGTGGATGAAGAGTACAAGTGGGTGCCTCCACTGATCCCAGGATCCTGTTGACATCCATCATGGTAACTGAGTTGACCTGATTGTCCACTGGATACTTCTGTTGCCTGAATGATTATAGCCAGCATCCAAATCAGAACACCTATGAAAGACTTTATCAGCAGAAAACGTTTCTGAGAATTTAAGGACTCAAACTTAGCAGCCAGCAAGTGCTGACATACCTTAGTCATTGACCGAGCCACAAACTCGCCGATGCTGTGGTAGCAGAGAAGTAAGTTTTCTGTGCCACTTTTGTTTACTGATCTTACATGTGATTTTAAAATGGACTTTTAAAATGTCATTTGATAGGCTATTGGACTTTTTGCAAGTGACCTTGGCCCCTTCAGGAGAAAAGTGTATATTTAAGTGTGTGTGTGTGCGCACATGCACACTTGTGTGTGTGTGAGAGCGACTGTATGCAAATTTCAGTTACCAAGACTTGTGTTGTTAATTGCCTCTTCCAGTCTTGGGCAGTATGCCCGTTACTGGGGCTTGTTATAGGTTGATGGGAATACTTTGGGCTTGCTGTGGGACCTGTCCTGTGAGGTAGGATCAGTTCTTGCTTCCTTGGGTATTGTGGGTTTGAACTTGTCCTTATGTAGAGATTGTGCCCTAGATGAAACCCTAATGAGATAAGATGTGATATGCTAACATCACATCTTTCTTTCTACATGTTGTTTGTGGTAAAGCTTTCTCTCTTATGTATGTCATCAGGTGGGGTGGTCTTGTTAGACAAATGAATTGTCAGTGTGAGGCCAATCTTGGCCCCTACGGCCAGAAACTTGCATGGCTGTAGGTTGCTTGTTGGATGACAAATTCTCAGTGGCTTTCCTTGTTGGTGCCACCATGTCAGGTTTCAGTCTGTATTTCTCAGTGCACACTTAACTCAAGAGGTGTGGCACTTTCACATGTAATATCAACTCAAGAGGTGTGGTATTTTCACATGTAATATCAATTGGAAGGACAGCAGTCATGTAGAGCCTGAAAAACCAGACTTGGAGCTGATTTGCAATTTTTTGCTGTTTTTGTATAGGCATTATTTCTCTTATCAGAAGCTCCAAAATTTGCAGGTTGTGGATATTGTTTCCATGTTCCCAGTTCACATTGCCAGATCCCCACATGGGGGGAAAACAGCAGAAAGTAATGCATTGATGTGGAGCTACGATGTCTGAAAGAGTGGGACCAAGTGGTATGCTGCTCTGCCAAAACACAGTTTGTAAAACACAACTGTTCCTTTCAGCCCCCTGAAAGGGTTGTGTTGGGGGGGGGGGGGGGGCGTGTGAAGAAAAAGCCATGAAGGATTGGTTGCGGTAAGGAGGGGTCTCTGACCTGGTTACTCCTCCATCTCACACCTATGAAAAATCCATCAGGCTCCCACCCCACTGTTCACTTTCCACTGCCCAAATCTTGACATGGTGGTAACGAAAATTGATTTGAAGTTTGGGGGTCAGAAAGGAATTTCCCTTCAGGCCAGGGTTTTTTGCCTTCCGCACAGAGCAAGGGCCACTGGAGGGAGTGGGGAAGGATCTGTGAATTTCCTGTGTTGTGCAGGGGGTTGCACTGGTTGACCCTCAGGATCCCTTCCAGCTCTCTGTTTCTGTGTCCATGTTTCAATGCTTGCTCAGACTATGGGTGTCTGCGGAAGATGGGAATGCAGAGAAATAAAGCGGTGTGTGAAGGCTGATCCTCAGTGCTGTGCTTTGCACTGGTAAAATAACAGAATAATTCAGATACTCTTGGGACCAAACTGTCTCGTGTATTTTTTTTAGCCCTTCTTTTAAGGAACTTGGGGCAGTGTACTTCAGCTCCTGACAGATTTTCTTTTGGCCAGAAATGTAAGCATCAGATTCATTTTTAGTCTTTAGAGTTTTTAATTTTAATTACAGCCATATTTTCTAAGACTTGGTACTGCAAACAAAACCTACTACTAAGCACTTCACAGTTCCCTGTAGTTATATTCAAGCGATAACATGACAGAAGCATTGGGGTATATAAATATATGTGCGGGTAACTGGCTGTCATCATAATAGAAACCTCGTATGAAAATCATTGCTGGGAATCCTAGGTGCTCCAATGAAATTTCTAGGCACCATGGTGACCTGGTGCCTGGGGTATGTGCTCTCCCTTCCCCACTTACCCTCACCACAGCCTTATGATCTGGATTAACCTGAGAGGAGAAGTGACTGTCCTGAGGGGGGTGACCCAGCAGGCTTCTGTGGCAGGTTGAAGGTTTGAGCCCATGTTGAAAGAACTGCAGCCCTACTTGATGTGCTTTTGGTTATGTATAATTTTTACTGGGTATTTTTTTGTTTAACTTTAAGAAGGCAGGTGTGGCCTCTGTATTCCTCCTCCCTCACCACCACCAAGGAAGGGGGAAGATTTTAAATGGACTACCCCCTGTCTTTTTTCCCTGTGTGTGGCCTGTTTTGCCAGTGGAGAAACTGGAAAATTTGGAGGAACACTGAAAAGAAACTCCTGTGAAATATTTTCAGGTTTAGAATATGTAAAATGTTTTTTAAGGCAAGGTTCTTTACCCACAAAATGTATAACATGCAAAAGTCTTAGGACTTTTTGAATTTTCAATTTAGAGTTCACTGTTTCTGGTGTTACAAAGTTTAGCATGGTATTTTCAAGCAGGCCTGCAGTCCTGCATATTGTGACACTTGTGAAAGAGTTTCCGGCCAAATGAAACTTCTTTATGCTTACTGCAGAATATGTTTTTTACCTTGAACTTTTATTTTTTTGCTACCTCTCAGGTGGCATAAATTAAAGATGTGTGTTCTGCGGAAGGATAGGGCACAGCAGTTTGCAGCTGTTTCGCAAGTATTGGATAGGCTTGAAATTTTTCTTATATGTAATGAAGATATTTATACTTTTAAATTTCATAAATATGCCAAATAGGGCAATTTTATTAGATCAGATATTAATGATATATTTTTTGTTCAGTTAGTAACGGAAGATTAGGTTTAACACGAAAACAAGTATTATATATATTTCAATTTTCCCTAATATTTTTTCCTCGGGACCCCCCCCCCCCCCCCCCGGGAGGCTTCAATATTTCTGAAGATTTTACATCTCTAGCACACGCTCACATACACACCCTATCATGTTGGCCTCCTGTTGCAGATTGTGTTGTAAAACAAGAAGATGCCTGAGAGAAGCTCAATCCATGTCCTCTTGCCTGGAGTTGTCCCTTTGAAAACCTGGCTGATATGAGCAGCGCTTTGCTGTTGGGTGTGTGAGTGGTGGGGTTCCTGACTTGGAGGGTGAACTGCTGGGCTGGGGGGGGGCAGTGATCAGGGAGGGGGTTGCTGAAGGGCACTGTCGGCATCTGTCTTGATGTCTTCGTTCCAGCCACTCCCCCTCCCTGGTTCTCAAAGGGCGCTCCCTTTCCCTTGCTGGCTCTCTGGGGGTGTGTAGCAAGGGGCATGCACTACCGGTAATCTAGAGGGCAGTCTGGGAAGAGAAGCTGCTGCCAGGCTGGAGGCTGCCATCTGGCTACCTGTCTGGGAGTGCCTTGTGGGACTGAGGGTGAGAAGGGTTCTGGATTTGCCAGGGACTTCTCTGTACCGTGGGGTGATGAGCTGTCCTTTGTGTTAATTCTGCTCCTGTTGCAGGAAATGGGAAAATAACCGAGATCACGCAAAACAAGTCAGGCAGGTTTCCTTACTCCTCCTTGTCCTTCAGGTGAAGCATATTCCACTCCCTCTTTGCCCCTGCTGTGCCGAGCTGGTTTCCTTCTGAAGTAGCTCACCTGGGTGGCTTTGTGTAAATTACTTGAATTACTGTTATTTATACGGTGCCTTGCATTGATTTGGGGTTGGGGGGAGTTGCTTCGGTTGCAGGAACCTTCCAAGGGCTCCTCTGTGCCCACGTTGCCAGTGGGTGCAGTGTGGATTTTCTAGTTCCTCCCCTCCCATACAGTCTTTCTGAGATACTGGCTGGGAGCCCTCCACAAGATGTGGCTTGCTAGCTTGCAGAAATAGAGAAGCTGCTGCACCAGGCTGTGCACCAGGTTTCAGACTCCCCTCCTTTTTGCCTGCTGGCCTGGGGGAGAAGATGGCAGTGCTGTTTATCCCCTTCACCCCACCCATCACAAAGAGCTGGGAATTTGCAGCAAGAGGCACAGAGGGTGCCCTTTGCTCTCCAAGGCCCCCTGTTCCCATGTTTTCTGCTGCCTTAATTCCTTCTTTCGGTGGGAGTCTCTTTTGGAGGACTGGGCCTTGTTGTGACTCTCTGCAACGCTGGTTTCCTCTCTGCTGGTGCCCTTCCGGGTGCTCCCTGCTCTACACTCGTGGAAAGGGCCCTTGCCCTGTGGCCACCAGCCTTCTGCCACCCTCCCCATAGCAGAGGATCCTGTGCTGTGGAAATCCATCACTGTCTGCTGCTCTTCCTTCTTTCTGTTGCTTCCATCCTCCCACAGACATTTCTTCTGCCCGCTGTCTCAGCATGTTGGTTCACACTAACAGGCCTCTAGAACAGGACCGCCCACCCTGCCCCATCCCCCCCCCAAATATCCAGATCAAGTCTGGGTTGGCCAGGGACAGGGGAGGTACACACCTTGAAAGTTCCACATCCTCTATTAGGCACGTCCACCGGCCCTGGCCTTGCTCTGTCCTTTCTTCGTGAGAAAGGGAAGGGGAGGAGATGCTGCCAGACCCATGCCCGCTTGCTCAGAATGAGAGTGCCACCCTGGCAGCAGCAAGTGGCTGCCTCACCCTGAGAAAGTGTGAGGGGAGGGAAGGAGGAGGCACTTCGGGCTCCAGGCTTGGGGCCACCCCAGTGGTTAGCATGCAGAGCCCTTTATTTATTTATTAATTATTTCAATTAATATCCACCCTTCCCACAAACAGGCTCAGGGCAGCTCACAACAATAAATACAAACAATCTAAATTAATACAATAAATAAGACAACAAAACCGGTTTAAAATTTAAAATATTTGAAGTGGGCAGTGCAATGTAATTCCAGTTAACAAAGCCAGGAGAAATAAGTGGGCCAATGCCGAGCCCTTGGCTGCTGCCCCACATTGCCTGCATTGCAAGAGGGAGCCTGTGGATCTTTTGGTTTCTCTTTTCCCCACCAGCCCATTGTTGTGGAGAGTAAGAGGTGTGTCCCCCCTGGAACTGTGTACAGGATGATAGCTTCAGCTGCAGATCACCAGTGATTTGGAACTAACAAATGAAACTAACAAATAAATTCAAGTTAAAGATTAATGTGTGCATAAAAATTATGTGAAATCCTCAGGCTGAGCTGACTTGCCTCATATTTTCATATAGCTTCAAAGTGAAGTAGGTGAGGCTGAGGATGCACGATTGGCCCACCAGGGTCACTTACCAAAGCTTTCCGTGGCACTCAGTAAATGAGTATATAAATCACTCGTTAGGCAGTTTACTTCTTTATATCTCTGTTATCTAGCGTACTGTTAAAATCAATTCATGTTGGCATTGCTGGAGTCTGGAGCCCTGAATGCTTGCTTGGAGTGACAGGTCCATCCTCCCCCCCTTTTCTGGAGTCGAATGGACTGTTGTATCCTGACTGAGGAGCACTGCTGTGGGGGACTCAGACTGGCAGACCTCAGCATCCTGCCTGTGCATGAATCCTTGGGTTTAGCCGTGTACAGTCTGTGCAGTGGCTTTGGGTGCGGTCTGAGATGATATCATTCTTCCTATTTGGCCAAGTTGCCAGCCTGAGCCACTTAACTGGAAAGTTTCTCACAGTGGGTGTAGCAGGAAGAGGCTGGAGCTGGGGGCTGTGATTTGGCTCCAGTTCCTGAGAGAGACTGCTCAGTCCCTGCAGCATGACTTGTGTTGCTGGATTGCCTGCTGGAGCCCATATTCCTTGTCTCAGCTGCCAGGTTTGTCTGTGTGACAGCCAGGGCAGGGCCTTTGCGCACGCACATACCTGCCTCTCTGCACTCTGGCATGATCCGAACATGGCTGCTGGGGCTAGTTGGGGCTAGTTTGGTTGCTAGACTGAAGAGATTAGTTTGTTGGTGGCATTGTTTCTCCAGAGGTGTCTGCAGGTGTGTACAGTAGAGGCAGGCCAGGGAAAAGGGCTCTTGTGGCATGTAAAGTCAGGCAATTAGTTGCGGCCTGGAGAGGAGGAAGCCTCCAGGCCTCCAGGGGTAGCTCCCTGGAGTGTGTCTGCCATACCTGGGCGAGGGATGCCCAGCCAGTGTGAACACAGAAGATCCTAGGCTTTTTTTATCGGTTCTTTTTACTTTTTCGGTTTGTATCCAACCGTCTGGACACTTTGTGGAGCAGGACTTCCCTGCGCCTCCTTCCCACTTCCTGAGCCTCGTGGACACTCCGGGTCAGCATGGGAGGTAACTTTAGGGCCTGAGACAGGACAGAGTCTTGGCAGAGATTCCCACCCCACTCATCCAGTGACTCGAGAGTAGAATGAGGCCTTTGGAACTGCATGGATGGATACATGCCTGAGGTTTTTTTCCCACAGGGGAAAAAGCCGAGTATTTGCCGTATTTATTTAACAAACCTGAACTTATTTTACTGCTGTTACAATATAATTTTGTTATATGCCCAACCAGGCTTTTAAAAATCTTGCCGGGAAGAGGTATTGGAGCCATTAGTGAAAATTTCTCCCTAGACCTTTAAAGGAAGAAGAAGAATAGAAGAGAAGAAGAGATTGGATTTATACCCTGCCCTTCACTACCCGAAGGAGTCTCAGAGTGGCTTACAATCTCCTTTCCCTTCCCCTCCCCACAACAGACACCCTGTGAGGTAGGTGGGGCTGAGAGAGCTCTGAGACAACTGTCCTTGAGAGAACAGCTGGCACAGAGCTATGGCTTGCCCAAGGTCATCCAGCAGCTGCAAGTGGAGGAGTGGGGAATCAAACCCAGTTCTCCCAGATTAGAGTCCACACACTTAACCACTACACCAAACTGGCAGTTACTAACCTCTACTCAAAAGGCCTTCATTGGCTAGGAATGAGGTGGCCAATTATAGGCCAATTTCTAATTTACCTTTTATAGCGCATGTGGTAGCAGAGCAGTTTCAGGGCCTCCTGAATGACGAATCTGCCCTTGGCACATTTCAGGCTGGTTTCAAACCTGGGTTTGGTACTGAAACAGTTTTAGTTGCATTGGTGGACAATCTTGCTTAAAGTTGATCTTTGAACAGTCTTTGACACAGTTGACTACCCCATTCTTGCATATGGAGTTGGCATTAAGGGCTCATCCCTCCAGTGGTTTCACTCTTTTCTGTCTGATGTAAAAAGTCTTGCAGAATCAACTGACTGGGATATATTTTGTGGAGTTCCACAGGGTTCCGTTCTCTCACCCATGCTCTTTAATGTGTGTGGGGTGGGGGAGCACCACTGAATAAGCTTGTCTGGAGCATTTGTTATCCCAGCCTCCAGATGCATCCGTCTTGGTTCTGAACGGGTGCGTTGAGACTGTGGTCAGGTGGCTAAGGCAGAACAAGCTGAAGCTGCATCCAGACAAGGCAGTGGTAATGCTGGCCAGGAAGGCTGATATTCTAGAGCGGGGGTGTCAAACATAAGGCCTAGGGGCCAGAACCGGCCTGCAAGCAATTAGTGGAAAGAGGGAACAGGAGACTGCTCAGGGGAAAGCGGGGGAAGCCGCTCTGATTGTGGCTTCAGCATGGCAGAACAACCTTGTCTGCAGCAGTCAAGCAGCATGGGAGCATCTGCCCAGTGCTGTACTGCTGGCTTTCTGGTTTGCCCATGTGGGTCCTTTGCACCCTCCTCCCAGCCCATGAGAACTTGCAGTGAGGAGACACCAACTTGGAGCTTACCAGCTGCTGTCCTTTATACAGTTTCTATTTCTGGTACCTGGCATTACGTTTATGGTATGCAGCTGTGTTGTCTATCCCACCATTCAGGGTGGCCCATCTGGTCTTGGCCAGAACCCGGGTCTTTTCCCTTGTGGGCTCCGGCTCTGCAGGAAGGGAGGGGCTCTCTGAAGGGGAGAGGGGAGCCCCTTCCTTGTAGATACTCCAGGAGGTGCTGCAAGGCCTGCCTGTTTATTTATTTATTTATTTATACATTCGATTTATTGATCGCTGCTTCCCACACGCAGGCGGGCTCGTTTACCAGGGCTTTTGAGAGGGGTCGAATTGGGAGACGTCTTTTAAGGGGGGGGGAGACATTTGGGATCTGTTATTTTGATTAACTGAATTTTAATTGTCTTTTAACTATTATTGT
This sequence comes from Lepidodactylus listeri, assembly GCA_029233225.1. NCBI lineage: Eukaryota > Metazoa > Chordata > Lepidosauria > Squamata > Gekkonidae > Lepidodactylus > Lepidodactylus listeri. Next base: position 1,220,049 of record JARCFY010000021.1, on the reverse strand, counting down.
AAGCCGCTTTGAACCACGAGGAAAGGTGAGGTAGTATTTGGCATATTTATGAAACGTAAGAAGTAGAAATTCCTCAGATTTGTTCAAACAAAACTGCAAGTAGAGAGGAATGAAAACTGTGCTTCAGGTGCAGACGTCTAAGTTTCTGCCGCCTGAGACTTTGCTATTCCTGATAGCCATTTGTATCCTCCACCACCACCCCCGTCCAGGTCCAGTTCTCTGGCTAAGTCACAGAAGCTGGGCTTGCCTCCTGCTGTTGGTGTCAAGGGAAGGACCTCCTGGTGCCATGCCACTGCGCTGCTTGGCCTGGGTCTGGCTGGCAGCTACATGAGACCAGGAGGTGATGGAAGTAGTGGGCTTGGGACAGGGTAATAAAGCGCTCACTTCCCTGTAGCTCAGCGTGCTGCATGGGTCACAGTTCTTTTGAAGAAAGAGGTGGCAAAGTTGGCCACACAGGGTGGCCAGGAGGCGAGAACACTTCAAAAGAGACCTCTTGCCTGGCCTTGAGACTCCCTGGGCTGCTCTTACCACTCTTGGCTCCCGTGTGCCACACCTTGCTTCATCCCCGGTAGGGGGAGAATAGACTGCAGCAGTCCAGGCTTCCCAGGTCTCCTCCCCACCTGGATGGTCCAGGAGAGGTTGTGGGACACTCTGAGCAATAAGAGGCCCCAAATGGCTTGCTGCCGCTTCTGTCCCCTGCAGCCTGACAGAGGCTGCCTCCCGCCGTGTCGTGTCTGGGCCAGGAGGTACCTGAGTCTTGGAGGGGGCACACACTAAATGCCTCACTTTGGCCCTGTTGCATTGCAGGGGAGGTGGGGGGTGGGAGCCCTGGGGCTCAAGTGGTCCTTGTCCTCTGCCGGCCCACCTCCCTCCCATCCTGGATGCCTCTCGTTCTCACTGAACTTGGCTGAACACTTGCGTTTTGGAAGCGCAGAGTAAGAGTGGTGTTAACCTTTTGGCCTGACACTCTGGTAGCTCAGACTGTTTGCCCTTTCTTTTATTGCAGTATTCTGTTCCTTCCTTGCCTCCTGTCAGTTATGGACTGTACCCTCTTTTTCTCCAGCCATAGCTTTTAACCCTTTCCTTGGTTCACATACTGTGTCACCTTCGATGTAGAATAGGAGGAAGCATGCAGCCTCCCTTTGGAACCCTTTTGCTCCTCAGGCTTTATCAAATTCTGGCAGGCAAAGAAGACACAGGGTTCAACCTGTGTGAATGCAGTCCCTCCCACACTTCCTATAGAATAGAATAGAATATACTTTATTGTCATTGTACATAGTACAATGAAATTAAAAAGTGCCATCATTCAGTGACTCGCAACATATACACATGCGCACTCACACAGACATTCACAACTGCTTCTCCCTTTTACATAGCAACCAAACCACTGTTTCCTCCAGATTTCAGTCTCATGCAGCATTCAGGGCAATAATAGCTCTCGAGTAAAAACTGTTTTTTAGTCTATTTGTCCTTGTTTTGATTGTCCTATATCTTCTGCCCGAAGGCAGCAGTTCAAACAAAGAATATGCAGGATGTGATAAATCCTGTAGGATGTTCTTCACTTTTTTCAGACATCGAGAACTGTACAGTTCCTCCAAAAGTGGGAGAGGACGGCCAATTATCTTCTGGGCTGTGGTGATGACTCTCTGGAGTGCTTTCCTATCTGCAACCGTACAACTAGCAAACCAGGCGCAGATACAGTATATTAAAATGCTCTCTATTGAGCAACGGTTGGCACCCTGAGGGAAAAGCCGAGTCCTCCATCCTTGTCTGGGCTGTCCCTTCTCCTTGCTCCATGGGTGACTATTGTGCAAAGGCATCCATTATCCTGCGGAGGTGGCGTCTGACTCCCTAGTCCATGCCTTGCCCGGTCCGTGGATGGATGAGGTTCCACATTCTCACCTCATTAAAGGAAAAGCAGAACAAACTGACAGAACATCTGAAGGAATGATTTCCTCTGCCTCTCCATCACTAGCAAGGGTGGCTGGGCTGAAAAATAAGCTGTTTCAGACAGAATGCTCCAAGTGAGCCCCTGAAGCGGAGCCCCTGTGGCAGGACAGGGCAGCGGCCTCAACCTCTTGGGCCGCAAAACAAGCACCCATGTTAGCAGCCAGCACCTCTCCTTTAACTGCTACTTTCCTCTCCCCTGCTGAGGCACCAGCAGAGAGCAGACAGCAGGTGCTCTTCCACTCTGGAGCACTGGTGGTGGATGGGCCTGTCACCAGTTTGGTGTAGTGGTTAGAAGTGCAGACTCTAATCTGGGAGAACTGGGTTTAATTCTCCACTCCTCCTCCACATGCAGCTGCTGGCGTGACCTTGGGTCAGTCACAGTTCTCTCAGAGCTGTTCTGGAAAGAATAGTGTTGTGGGGAGGGGAAGGGACAAGAGATTGTAAACCGCTCTGAGACTCCTTCAGGTAGTGAAGGGTGGGGTATAAATCCAATCTCTTCTTCTTCATCCGAGCCGGCAATCTCACTTTATTGGCTTTGCAAGGCCGGGAGTCCCTGGCAAGTGCTGAAATGGGGCATTTCCGCCCCCGCCACCAGTCGCAGGAAGGGGGCAATGGGAGGGGGCTGCATTTGCCTTCGGGGGTGGTTTTCGGGGGGTGGTTTGGGGAGTGGAGGGCGGGGTATAAATCCAATCTCTTCTTCTTCTTCTTCTTCTTCTTGTTTTCCCCTTCTCACCCATCGTAATCAGCGGGGCTTCATTCTTGGTGGACCTGTGTGCCTACCCTACTTTAAAGACACTAGCAAAAGATGTGAAACACGATCTGAGGGGAAAGGGTGTGGAAGAATGAGATGGCATAGAAGGAGGAATGAGGATTCCTCCTCCCTATTCTTTTTCTTTCCCCTCCTCACCCAGGAGGATGTGGAAAAAGGGGTCCAGCAGATGCCAATGCCATTCCTTGGGGGAACCTCTCTCTCTCTCTCTCTCTCTCTCACTCACTCACACACACACACACACACGCACACACGGATCCCAGGACTGCCAGTGCAGCTCCTTTTCCATACTCAACAGACCTCAAGGCCAGTGCTGTTCCCTGTCCCCAGGCCTGGGCAGTCTGCCCCCCTCTGACCGTTCAGAGTTCTTTTTTTTTAAAATTATTATTTTTAACAATTTTTTAAATTATATCTCAATATTATTGTTACATTGCAATTTAGTTCCAAATTTCTTTTGATCCTCCTTTTACCCCTGTTTTTCCCTCCCCCCCTAAGGTGGCCACCATCATAATTTTCAAGTTACATTTTCAACCATGAGCATATTCTTTCCAACTTTTCAAATATAATTATATTGGCTTCCCCTTTATAAACCCATTCAAAATATACCGACCATTTCTTTTTTATCTCCTCCATTTTTACAGTCCATAACTTATCTTGCTTTAAACATTCCAATATGTCCGATTGTATATATTCATATAGATATTCGTTCCATTTTTCTAAAGTCCATTTTAAGTTCTCCTTCCAACCATATGCAATCACTGCATGTGCTGCTAATAACATTGCCTTAAAAATATTCTGATTTTGTTTCTCAATTCTATGGTATCTTCTTCGTGGTCTCTGTGCATCACACCTCTGGGATAAAGTGCGCCTGCGCCGATCCCGATCGGTAATCTTCAAAGCCTAACGGATTTTCGCGCCAGCTCCCCGGTCACGTGCACGTCCCACTGCGCATGACATGGGGAGAGGCACGAGGATCCCGCCAGTTCTCTTCTGACCACCGCGTCGTGAGGACCCCCTCTCCGCTCCGGTCGGTAGTTAACTTTCGTTTCTTCTTTTTCCAACTTTGGAAAGGCCTTTCGGACTGATTTCTTGGACTTTACTTGACCTACGGACTGTTTTTCCTGGACTCTCTTTTGGATTCTCCTCCTTCTACTCCCCGCCCGGCCTATGGCCCAGCGGTGGGGTTTCTTTAAACGCTGCCTTAAGTGTGGGAGTAAAATCCCCCCCCCAGACAAGCACTCCCTCTGCTTGCTGTGCCTAGGCGAGTCGCATCGCGTCGACTCCTGTTCGAGTTGCGCCGCGTTCTCCAAACAAACTCGTAAGAACCGGGCGGCCCGACTCCGAGTGGCTCTCTTGGAGGCAGCGTTGTCACCGAAGATGTCCGCAGCCGACGCCTCGGCAACGTCCCCATCGATACTGACGGGCCCAACGTCGCCACCGATGCGAAGCCCTTCCGGCACCGAGAAGTCGGCATCAAAAAGACCCCTCTCACTGCCACGAACTCCCGCTAAGAAGCGTAAGGAGGGCAAAGAGGGTAAGGGCAAGCTGAAGCACAAAACCTCGAGTGCTTCGTCGACGCATCCCGCGTCCGACATGACCCAGCACGGGTCTCCACAGCTTGACCCTCCTGGGCGCGAGCGACCCCGGGGCAGCCCCGTCTCCCCGATGCCGCGACCCATCCAGCTCACAGATTCGGAACCCGACATCGAGCTGACGCAGATCCCTCACAGCAGTCCCGAGACAGGGCCTGACCCGATGCCGGCACCGAGAGGCGAGCGAGACTGGCGCCTTCCCCCATCTTCGGTGCCGTGGGACGTCCGTCAATGGCGATACCTGTATGGTTCCTCCTACCCGCCACCTCCACAATGGTACCCAGCGGAGTGGGATCGCCAATCGACGTCGTCAAGAGTCTCCCGATGCCGAGATCCCCCGGCCCCGCCTCCGACTCCGATACCGAAACCGAAACCGATACCGAAACTAACGATGCCGATACCCACATCACCCGATATCGACCTCCCTCCTTATCAGCCAGATCCGTCGACCCCTATGTCTCCCTCCGAACATTCCGACCATTCGATGCCCGAATCTCCCGAATCATCCGATGATGAATATCCCATCCAGCCGTCACCATCCCCTGATGTGGCTGAAAATTTACCAATCTCCCCCTCCGAGGACGTGAAATCCTATGGAGAACTTATCAAACGAATGGCACATTCCTTGGCGCTTGCCACGGTCCAACCAACTCCTACCGCTACCGATGCCATCTTCGATATCGTACAGATGGACACATCCACCGCGGTAGCGTTGCCACTAATTTCGGTGCTCTTGAGCACTGCCAAAGAATCCTGGGGCCACCCCTCCTCAACCCCAATCTCCAACAAAAGGTTGGACCACATGTATAGGCTCCAAGAGCCAGGGGCAGAATTCCTATTCATCCACCCCAAGCCCAACTCAGTCGTCGTGACCCCCTCGGCTAGGGGACGTAGCGGACATTCCTCCCCCTTGGACAAGGAGGGACGGAAACTAGATTCTGTCAATGTACTGAATTCTGTCAATGTACTGAATAGGCCTTTGGCCCATGTAAGCCGCCCTGAGCCCGCATGCGAGGAGGGCGGGATACAAATACGAAAAATAAATAAATAAATAAATAAATAAATAAATTCTTTCGGAAGACGATTTTATTCAGCCGGTGCATTGGGCATAAAAACGGCAAACTACACAGCCTTCATGAGCAGGTACCAGTACTCCCTATGGGAACAGATGACACCACTTCTGGCTCAGCTTCCTGAGGATAAGCAACGCCTTGCTAGGAAGATCCAGAGGGAAGGCATGGTGCTAGCAAAGCATCAGCTTAACGCATCCAAGCATGCTGCGGACGTCACGTCCAAGACACTCACTTCAGCAGTCGCCCTTCGTCGCCACGCCTGGCTGAGGTCGACTTCGCTTCCACAAGACACTAAGTCCTTAGTGGAAGATCTCCCTTTCGAGGGTGAAGGACTGTTCAGCTCCACGACGGACACAGTTCTTCATGATTTAGATAAGAGCATCAAAACATCTCGTAACTTGGGTGTCTCACAACCGAGACAACAGAAGCAGAAAACATGGCAGAGATCTTGGTCCAAACAGCAACCGCGAAGATCTCCCACTGAACCCCAATGGCAGAGACCACCGTCTACTGTCTATCAACAGAAACCTTATGGCCATAAGCCACGATTCCCGTCCGCTTCCGCTTCCAAGACTAAACCACCCAAGCCGAACAAGCAGAGTCTTTGACTCTCCCATTCGCTCCGATATTCCCACCCGTCTATCCCCCTTCCTACTAGCATGGCAACGTATCACGACAGACAAATGGGCACTGTCGGTTGTAGCAGAAGGCTACAGAATAGAATTTTTCCAGATTCCACAAGAATCGTACTTTGTAACCACCTCTCCCTCCAACACCCTATCGTCGGAAGTCGAAGCCCTCCTCTCAAAAGATGCCATAGAACAGGTACCAACAAAACACCTTCAGCGGGGGTTCTACTCCCGCTACTTCACGGTCCCAAAAAAGGATGGCGGACTTCGTCCCATATTAGATCTGCGGAACCTCAATGCGTTCATCACCTACAAGAAATTCCGTATAACCACTCTACAGACCATCCTACCGCTACTAGAAGCCAATGCGTGGATGGTGACGCTGGACTTAAAGGACGCATACTTTCATGTGACGATCCACCCGTCACACAGACTACCTACGCTTTGCGATCGGTCCGCATCACTTCCAGTACAAGGCCCTACCCTTCGGCCTCTCTACAGCTCCTCGTGTCTTCACGAAGCTTATGGCAGTAGTAGCGGCACATCTGAGACTCCAAGGTGTCCACCTTTACCCCTACCTGGACGACTGGCTTCTAGTCGCCCCCTCTACGACGGAACTACAGAACCACATCTCTACTACCCTTCACACCCTAGAATTACTAGGGTTGACTATAAACCTCAAAAAGTCCATGCTTATCCCTTCCAGACGGGTTCAGTTTATCGGAGCTATCCTGGACTCCTTGCAATGCAGGGCATTCCTACCCCCCAACAGAGCAGCGGATATAGTCTCCCTTCTCCAGGCTATCCAAGAGACCAAGGAGGCTACAGCCAAACAAATCCTTCGCCTGCTAGGCCTGATGGCCGCGACAACGGCAGTAATTCCCTTCGCCAAATTGCGAATGAGACCACTGCAGCTTTGGTTCTTGAGGCGTTTCCGCCCCAAATTCCACTCCCTCTCCAAACGTTTCCAGATATCTACCCAGGTCCTGGAGACCCTGAATTGGTGGCTTGTGCCCCAGAATTTACACTCAGGTGCACCTTTCCGGCTTCCACCCCCCTCAGCGACCGTCACTACGGACGCATCCCTATGGGGCTGGGGAGCTCACCTGGAAGGTGTAGGTGTGGGAGACAGGTGGCACCCCTCTGTGGCACACAACCATATCAATTTCTTAGAGCTGCTAGCAGTTCTCTACGCAGTGAGATCTTTCCGCCAATCCCTAACGGGGAAAACGGTGACTGTCCTTACAGACAACACCACCACTATGTTTTACATCAACCGCCAGGGCGGGACGGTCTCCCGTGGACTTTGCCGGTTAGCGATAGAGCTGTGGAACGAGTGCCAGGTGCTAGATATTCACCTGGTGGCGACTTATCTCCCAGGACTACTCAACGTCCAAGCGGACTTCCTAAGCAGAGGCGGAGCATCCCTACACGAGTGGGAGCTGAACCCCCTCTACCTGACTCCGATCTTCGACCATTGGGGACATCCATCCGTGGATGTATTCGCCTCTCGGGAGAACAAGAAGTGCCATCTATTCTGTTCCAGAGCAGGAACGGACCCGACCTCTCTCGGAGACGGTCTCCTCTTCCGGTGGACAGGGAAACGGTTGTACCTTTTCCCCCCAATCCCTCTCATTCCGAGAGTAGTCCACAAACTATTGACAGAGCGACCGTGGGCAATTCTAGTTACCCCATGGTGGCCGAGACAACCCTGGTTCCCCACGCTCCTCAGCCTCTCACGAGGGACGTATCTCCATCTCCCGACGGACCCGGACCTCCTCGGGATGCGCGGGGGCTGAGTACTGCACCACGATGTGCCCAGGCTAAAATTGACAGCGTGGCTGATCCAAACTTAGGGTTAGAATCACGCATTGCTCAAGTTCTACTGAACTCACGCAAACTCTCCACTCGACGTTCATATGAGTCGAAATGGACTAAATTTTTAACTTTCCTGGCATCTGTGGGACGACCCTCAGTCCCCGCTGGACTTAAAGATGTTTTTGGTTTCCTCCTGTCATGTAAGGACAGGGGACTGTGTCACTCATCTATCCGAGTCTACTTGTCAGCCATCTCAGTCAATCATCCTAAGATTGATGGCTATTCGGTGTTTTCCCACCCAACAACGAAACAATTCCTCAAGGGAATGAATCGCCTCTATCCCCCAGTGCGGACAACAGTCCCGGCATGGGACTTGCCCCTGGTTCTCACTAAGCTGATGGGAAAACCCTTTGAACCCATGGCCTCATGCAGTCTTCAGCTTTTGTCATGGAAGGTTGCGTTTTTAGTGGCCATCACGTCTACTCGACGCGTGAGTGAGCTCTCGGCGCTCCGTTGCGACCCACCTTACCTCACGTTTCATCATAATGCCGTCACTTTGGCTCCAGATGTCGCTTTTCTGCCTAAGATAGTCTCGGACTTCCATATAGGGGCGGATATCACCTTGCCGGTGTTTTTTCCTGATCCCCAGGACCCAACGCAACGTAGTCTACACACTTTAGATGTCAAGAGAGCCCTGTCTTTCTACTTGCACCGGACAAAATCCTTTCGCAAGTCTCCAGCTCTCTTCATTTCTTATGCCTTGCCCAGGCAGGGACAGAAACTGTCGTCTCAAAGACTCTCGAAGTGGATAGTTGAGACGATAAAACTCGCCTATCTTCTGGCCAAAAGGCCACTGCCGGCGTCCCTCCGGGCACACTCCACTCGAGCCGTGGCTACTTCCACAGCATTCCTCAAGGGCATTCCCCTGGGAGACATCTGCAATGCTGCAACGTGGGCGTCCCCTCACACGTTTGTGAAGCACTACGCCCTAGATGTCCGCGTCCATCAGCGTACTGTGGTGGGCCGTGCAGTCCTGCAAGCAGCTCAGATGTGAGACCTCCAGTACCCACCTCCAGGTATGTGGTGTGTTCATTGCTCGCTATTCTCCCAGAGGTGTGATGCACAGAGACCACGAAGAAGATATACAGGTTGCTTACCTGTAATTGGAGATCTTCGAGTGGTCATCTGTGCATTCACACCACCCGCCCTCCTTCCCCTCTGCTTTCGGTCTCCCTCACTTTTTTCCTTGGGGGCTGTTAGCAGCGGTCAGAAGGAACTGGCGGGATCCTCGTGCCTCTCCCCGGGTCATGCGCAGTGGGCGTGCACGTGACCGGGGAGCTGGCGCGAAAATCCGTTAGGCTTTGAAGATTACCGATCGGGATCGGCGCAGGCGCACTTTATCCCAGAGGTGTGAATGCACAGATGACCACTCGAAGATCTCCAATTACAGGTAAGCAACCTGTATTTCCCAACACACCCATAAATAATAAATCCACATCTATGTCCAGGTTAACTTTACATAGTACTGCTATTTTCCCCCGTATCTTTTCCCAAAAATCTATCACCTTTGGCCATTCCCACCATAAGTGAGAGTACCACCCTTCTTTTGCATTGCAGTGCCAGCAATTAGGTTTCATCCCTTTGATCATATATGCCAGTTGGGCAGGGGTTCTATACCACTTCAAAATTATTTTTCTTTCAAGTTCTCTATACTTTTCTAGCTTGATTTTCTTCAAATTCACCATTAACCTATTAACCTCCTCAGTAGTCATTTGTTTTTCTTTATTCCATTTGTTTTTTAAAATTCTGAACATAAATGCCCTATCTTTCACCAGTTCTAAGTAAATCTTTCCTGCCAAACCTTTCTTTATTTCTTTCACATATAGTATTTGTTCTATATTATTGTCTTCACTTTTAATCGCTTCTCTATATTTATCTTGTTTAATTAAATAATGTAATCCCATTGAATTTAACCAGTGTCTATTTCCTAATTTTTGATTTAACTCCTGAAGTGTTAATAAATTTCCTTGGCTATTATACATATCCTTCACTCTTAATATTCCTTCCTCCTGCAGATCTTCCCAAAATTTCGGGCTCACCTCCTTCTCCCATATATACTTAAGTGGAGTCCATTTCGAGATCTGAGGAATCAAAACTTTTCCCCACCTTTTCCAAACAAGTAAGGCTATTCTCCTTGGTCCCTCTGCTTGCCTTATTTCTTTTCGCAGTTCCCTAGTATAAATTCCATAACTTCCTGCTCCCTTATTTACCTCAGATTCAAGTCTTACCCACTTATCCCCTTTCCTCCATTCTAACTCCATCAATACTTTTAACTGAAATGCGTCGTAAAAGGCTTGTATACATGGTAACCCCCATCCTAAGTCATCTTGGGGCATATATACTAATTTTTTAGAAATTCTTGCTTTTTTGCGTCCAAACACCCAGTTTTTAATATGTTCATCCCATTTCCTTACAATTGCCTGATCCAGTTCTATTGGGAGCACCTGAAGTAAATATACCATCTTTGGCAGTATAAACATTTTTATTGCTCTAATTTTCCCTAAAATGCTCAGATTCTTGTTTTTCCACTCCTTCAATTTCTTTGTTATCTTTGACCAGACCTTATTGTAGTTAATTTTTTTGCAGCCTCTCTATATTTTTGTCTAGATATACTCCTAAATATTTGATCTTCCTAACTCCTGATTTCATCCCTGTTAATTCTAGTATCGCTCTCTTTGTTTCTCTATCTACATTAATAAACATTATTTCAGATTTCTTAATGTTTATTCCAAGCCCCGAGCTTAATTTAAAGTCTTCTAAAATAATTAATAATTCTCTTATTGCCTGTAGTGGATTACTTAGTGTCAACAATATATCATCTGCAAAAAGATTCAATTTAAGTTCTTCCTTGCCTATTTGGAATCCCTGGATTCTACCACTATTTCGTATCCTATCTGCTAGGGGTTCCATTGCTAATACAAATAGCATAGGGGACAGTGGACACCCTTGCTTTACTCCTCTCTCAATTAGAATTTCTCTAGTATGTCCGTTGTTTATTCTGATAACTGCTTTACCACCCCTATACATTTCCCTTAAAACGTTCAAATATGATCCCTTAAAGCCAAATTTTTCTAATACCTGCATTAAATAATTATGATTTAAAGTGTCAAACGCCTTGTAAACATCTAATTTTAATAAGGCTAGTGTTTTCTTATTCTTACAAAACAAAACATTTAATATATTTTTCAATGGGTGGGCTATAAATCTATTTTTGACAAATCCATATTGATCCTCCTTAACTAATTTGGGGAGCTGTTTTTTCAATCTATTAGCCAGAACTTTTGTAAAAAATTTATACTCTTGATTCATCAAACTAATTGGTCTATATGAATTTATATCTAAAGGGTCCATCTGGGGTTTTAATATTGGTAATATTTCAGCTTTCTTCCATGAGTCTGGGATTTTACCTTCTTTTAGAATATAATTAAATAAACTTTGCATTTCTGAAATCAGTATCTCCGCCATTTCTTTATAATATTCTGCCGTAAACCCGTCCAATCCGGGAGATTTCCTATTTTTAAAACCTTTTAGTACTTCTACTATTTCCTGTTGTGTAATTTCTTCATTCAGTCTCTCTCCCTGTTCTAACGTTAACTTATTATCTAATTGTTCCTCTAATTTTTGGTTTTCTCCGGATTTAAATAGTTGCTGATAGAATTTGGCAAATTCCTCTCTTATCTGGATATTTTTATAAAGCTGTTTCCCCCCCTCCCCTTGACACATCCTATATTTTGTTTTTCTTTTCTTAATTTTAAATAATTGGCCATTCTTTTCATTGTATTCATATTAATTCTATGATATTCATTTTTTATCAATATTTTTTTCCACATAGATAAAAAGTCTAGATTCTCTAAATCTTTTTAAAGTTTTTTTAATAATTGCTGAGTCTGCCTACTATAGTTCCCCTGAAGTTCCTTTTGTTTTAATATGATTTCATTTACTATCCTGCTTCTTTCCTTATTATTTTCCCTTTTAATTCTGATTTCCTTAGCAATGTAAGCTCCCCTTATAACTGCTTTAGCTGCATCCCAAATTACTTCTTCTGTAGCTGAGTTCCTATTTTCTCTAAAAAAAAAAAATTCTATATCTTTTCTTAAATCCATCCTATCCTTCTCTGTTAAAGGCATATTAGCCTTGTATCTCCAAATAAACTCTTTTCGCTCATCATTTAATTTAAATTGTACTATCAAGGGAGCATGATCCGAAATCCATATAGGCTCAGTTATTGTTTCCACCACCTCTATCTCATTTGTTTCCTTTACTAAAACATAGTCTATACATGAAAAGTTCTTAAATCTGTTTGAAAAGTATGTTGGTTGTAAGGTTTTCCCTCCATACATAAATGCATCCTTTAATTTCCATTTCTTAAGCTTCAAGGTTTTACTTTTCTTAAAATCATAATTAACATCTCCTGCCACTACCAATTCCCCTTCATAAAAGTTCTGCAATTTCGGAAATATCTTATACAAGAATCTTACTTGTCCTGTGTTTGGTGCGTATATAGAAGCTATTGTAAACTTCCTATTATTCATCTTAAATTTCAAAAAGGCATATCTTCCTTCTAAGTCTGATATTTGATCTAACACTTCTATCTTCCAGCTAGAATGTATAAGAATTGCCACCCCTCTTGCTTTCTTAGTTCCTCTTGCTTCAACCTTTGTTTCCCATACTGGCGAATTTATCAAAGGTTTTTTGTCCTTTTTAGCTTTGTGGGTTTCCTGGAGACACACTATATTTATTCCATGTTTTTTAATCAAATTTTTTAGTCTATATCTTTTTAAATCTGAAGCCAAACCATTTATATTTAATGATAATAATTTCATTGTCTCAGCCATTTTCATTTATCCATTTCTTATATCTTTGCTCATGTCTATCCTTTTTTACTTCGATGGTCACCCTCATTCCCCTTCCCCCTCCCCGAAGAGCCTCCCCTAAGGGGTATACAGGTGGCATATACCCCCTGACCTCTTCGCTTCTTGACTGAGGTCTGCGTTCCCAATTCCCCCCTCCCTTATTCTTTCAATCATGTAGGTTACAAAATAAGCCACCATACTTATTTCATATAGTATCCTATCGAAAGTATATTCAAACTATATTAACTATATTAACACCATCTTATATCTCTATACAAATCCTTATTATAAGATGCCAAATACATTCTGCGAACAGCTAGTGTCCTTTCTCAGACGTTTTGATTGGCTTTGCAATGTCTGGCTCGATTCTCCTTCTTCTTTACTACTAGATGTGATAATGCCAGGAGATTCCTTTTGTTGGACTTCTTGTTCCTCCATATTTTCTGATTCCAATGACGGCATACTAATTCCCAGTCTCTCCAGCATTCTCCTTGCCTCTTCTGTATTTTTTGCCCGTAGAAGTTTACCTTCTCTGAAAACCAAAATTACTGCTGGATATCCCCACGTAAACTGTATTCCATTTTCAAAAAGTTTTTGAGTATAAGGTTTTAACATTACTCTTTGCTGCAACGTCTCTGGAGAGAGATCCTGTCTTATAATTACTTTATGTCCATTAAATTGTAAATCCTTCTGTGTTTTCAACTTTTTGTAAACATTGTCTCTTGTTTTCTCTCTCGCAAATGCCATAATAATGTCCCTTGGCTTTGCTCCCAGACCAGGCTTGGGGCGGAGAGACCTGTGAGCTCTTTCAATTTCCTCCGAGCTTATTTTTATTCCATATTGCTCAAACCATTCAAGTAACTTTGTTTCAAGGTCTTTCTGCATAATATCTTCAGGAATTCCAGATAAGCGAATGTTTCTTCTTCTTTGATGGTCGCTCGCAGCCGCTAATCTGCTTGTCAGCTCCTTAATTTTGGCCTCATTAGCTTCAGCTTTTGGGGCTGCCTTTTCAGCAATTTTTTTTATGCTCTTAATTTCTAATTCAAATCTGCCTTTTCAGCAATTTTTTTTATGCTCTTAATTTCTAATTCAAATCTGACTCAAATCTGATCTTCGACGTGGTCTCTGTGATTCACACCAATGGGTTTCTGCGCCTGCGCTGGAATTCATCGGTAAATGGAAAGCAAAACTGATTTTCGCGCCCGGAGGCCTCCGGGCATGCGCCCCACCCCTTCGCGCATGCCCAGAAGGGCCCGGGCTCGAAGATCTCGCCAGTTCTCTTCTGACCGCCGCGTTGTTCACAGCCTTTTTTCGTCGGTTAGGATTACATTCGGAAAGCATTCTTCTCCTCATAAACTTGGACTGAATCACAACTCTTTTAGATAACGGACGTCGGATTGGTGATTTTTCGGGTTCTGGGGCGTTTTTCTACCTCGCCCCGACCCCCCCCCCCTTCCCCAACGTCTCCCCTTGGATGGCTCAGCGTTGGGGCTGTTTCAAGAGGTGCAGCTCTTGCGGCAGCAAGCTCGTGGCCCCCGACGGACACAGTCTCTGCATTTTGTGCCTTGGAGAAGCGCACCGGCCTGAGTCCTGTGCACATTGCGCGAAATTTTCGAACCAAACGCGCAAAAACAGAGCTGCTTGCCTTAAAGTGGCCCTCCTCGAATCCGCACTCTTCCCTCAGCCTATTGCGGAGAGCATGGAGACCTCAGGACTACCCTCCACATCGTTGGCATCGGGCCCATCGACATCGATAGCATCAAAGCCGCCATCGAAAGCAGCTTCCAACACTGGCCACCGGCCTCTTAAACATCCGGCTCCGGCACATTCCTCTTCTTCAACCCCGCTCAAAAAGAAGAAGAAGGACAAAGCAGAAAAGCGTCAAAAAACCCCTGCTTCCAGCAAGTCCCGACACAAGGGCACGGAGCAGGCTACACAGCCCCCGACCACTCCACATCGACAGTGGCTGCAGCGATACACACAATCACTTCCGAGGCTTCTCTTCCTTCGGCACCAGAGATAGTACATCTCTTGGACTCACCTATCCACCCACTGGGCCCCAACCCACCGGAAGATGTCCTCCAAACGCAGGACTTTGTCGATACAGATGACACTCCATGATCCAGAGACAGATCACAGACGGGTTCCTCCCCATCAATATCGCACCACTCTGAGTATCCAAGCGACGCAGAGAGGATGGCCCAACCTCAGCCTCGAGGTCGACGCCGGGAGATAGACACTCGCTCTCCACCTCGACCACCTCCCTTTCCAGAGGACAGGTCGGCTCGACATCGACGCCCCAGATCCCCCGGGGACCCGCGTTACGGCTACCAGCCCACGCACTGGGAACGTCAACACTATTTTCAATACGGGACCTACCCACCCTCCTCCACCTTACCGTGGATACCCCCACAGCCCGAGTGGGGCAGACCTCCGCCACATCACTCCAGGTCTCCCAGGTACCAGTACACTGTGGGGGCTCCCCACGAAGAGCATCGATATCGCTCGTATCGACCTCGATCTCCTTCACCGACATGGAGACCGCTTGTGGACGTGTCCCGCCCGCCGCAGCAGCCACCGCCCCCACCGAGGTCGACATCACTACCAACGTCAATATCGATGCAACAACTTCTACCGCCGCCCACCCATCTTATGGCGAACTCATCCAGTGGATGGCGCACTCACTAGGCATCCCTATCGCCCAACCTACACCGGTAGTGGTTGACCCTGTATTCTACATCTTCCAAGCAGACACATCGGCATCGATTGCCCTACCTATGTCCTCAGTACTGCTACAGGCTGCGAAGTCGCAGTGGGACAAGCCCTCATCAGCACCGGTCTCCTCCCGGAGGTTAGACCATATGTATAAACTACAGGAATCAGGTGTGGAATTCTTACTCACCCACCCCCGGCCAAACTCCATGGTCGTTACCTCCTCCACCAGATCCAAAAAATCCCACTCCGGACAGAGAGAGTCGCAAGCTGGATATGTTTGGTAGGCGTTTTTATTCAGCAGGTGCCCTTGGCCTCTAGACTTCTAATTACATGGCATGCATGGGGCGCTATCAGTTTGCCCTTTGGGAGAGACTTTCCCAACTCATCCAAGACCTCCCAGGCGAAGGACGCCTAGCAGCCCAACGGATTCAAAAGGAGGGTTTGCTCCTGGCGAAACAACAAGTTAACTCCTCCAAAGACGCTCTCGACGCATCATCACGGACTATGTCTGCAGCAGTGGCCCTAAGAAGAAACTCCTGGTTACGTACCACAGTACTTCAACAGGACACTAGAGCGATGATTCCTTCCTTTCGATGGCCAGGGCTTGTTCCATGCTACTTCTGACACGGTCCTACAGGACCTGGATAAGAGTATAAAGGCCTCGCGCACGTTGGGCGTCTCTGCCCCTTCTTTTAAGCCTTACAAACAACGCACCTGGACAAGACCCTGGTCCAGGAGACCGTCCAATAGAACATCTCCAGATCGCACATGGCGCCCCCGGCCCTCGCCTACCCAGCAAAGGCAGACCTACACCAAACAGAAGTTCTCACCCAACCCACAACAGGGTTGTCAGAAACCAGTCTGATTGGCAAAGCAGGGCCTTTGACTTTCCGCCCTCTCTTCATCATACCCGTCTGGCCCCCTTTCTCCACACTTGGCGCAGGGTGACATCGGATGCCTGGGTTTTATCTATAATAACGAACGGGTACTTCATAGAATTCATACACAATCCTCCCAGGAAACATCGTGTCATCACTCCCCCTTCCCCTATACTACAAGACAAAGTGGAGACTCTACTGCAGAAAGACGCCATAGAACCAGTCCCAAAAGAACATCTGGGGACAGGATTCTTCTCCCGCTACTTTACCATCCCCAAGCGGGATGGAGGGATAAGACCGATCCTGGACCTTTGAGGCCTCAATTTCTACATCAAGAACAGGCGTTTCCGCATGGTGACCCTTCGCTCCATCCTTCCTCTCCTCCGCAGGAACGCTTGGATGGCTACTTTAGACTTGCAAGACGAATATTTCCATCTAACCATAGCTCCGACGCACAGGAAATTCCTGCGATTTCAAGTAGGCTCCAAACAATACCAATACAAGGTGCTTCCGTTCGGCCTCTCTACCGCGCTGAGAGTATTCACCAAGACCATGGTGGTCATAGTCGCCTACCTCCGTCTACAGGGAGTCACCATCTTCCCTTATATAGACGACTGGCTTCTCGTCGCTCACTCATGAGACTGCCTATTACAGCACATCCACCTCCCCCGTACACTTCTGCACCAATTGGGCCTCAGGATCAATGAGGAGAAATCCTCCCTCGTCCAAGCACAACAGGTCCAGTTTATCGGTGCGATCCTCGACTCGACCAACCTACGGGCCTACCTACCAGAAGACAGGAAGCTCCCTATAATCACCCTATCTCAGCAGATCATGACCCAAACCACGTCTCAGGCAGTGACAATCCAACGACTCCTGGGACTCATGGCGGCTACCACCGCTGTCATTCCCTATGCGAAACTACAAATGAGGCCCCTACAACTATGGTTCCTCAAGTCATTCCGACCAACTCACGACGCCCAGTCCAAACTCCTTTGCCCCCCACAAGGAGTCAGAGACACTCTCCATTGGTGGACCTGTGCCGACAACCTAGGGGAAGGAGCCCCCTTTCACCTTCCCTCGCCCACACTGACTCTGACATCCGACGCCTCCCACTGGGGATGGGGAGTGCACATTGGGACCCACTCCACAGGAGGCCCGTGGGACACTCAACTACGATCAAAACACATAAACTACTTGGAACTCCTGGCGATCCTTTACGCTCTCTGTGCGTTCCTACCCTCAGTGGCAGACCAGTGTATAGTGGTCCTATCGGGCAACTTACTAGAAAACCATTCGAACCACTAGCATCGTGCAACGTCAATCTACTCGCATGGAAGACGGCCTTCTTAGTGGCAATAACTTCCGCGAGAAGGGTAGGAGAAATTATGGCGTTCAGACACGACCCACCCTATCTCTCTTTCCTAGCAGATGGTGTGCGGCTGATTCCCCACATCTCCTTCCTTCCAAAGGTGTTATCGGAATTCCATCTCCAGGCAGAAGTATTTCTCCCAGACTTCTTCCCCAATTACACTTCCGAGACTGAGCGTCTGCTCCACTCTCTTGATGTCAAGCGTGCACTTCTTTTCTACCTCCAGCATACAAGGGCAACTAGACGTTCACCTAGACTCTTCGTCTCCTATGCTCCAAGGCGTATGGGTATGCCGATCACATCTCAGAGACTCTCTCGCTGTATTGTCCAACTAATCTCTCTATGTTATCAACTAGCACGCACACCTATACCTGGACCCTTGAGGGCCCACTCCACCAGAGCCATCTCCACTTCTACAGTGTTCCTCAGTGGAGCCACGCTAACAGACATCTGCAGAGCGGCCACATGGGCTACCCCAAACAGGTTCATATGACATTATGCCCTAGATACAAGAGCAGCCGCGCGTGCAGCAATCAGGAGAATGGTCCTATCAACCTCTTCGCAGTAACCACCTGCCGGCACCCACCTCCAGGTACGACACTGCTAATCAATCTCCCATTGGTGTGAATCACAGAGACACGTCGAAGATAAACAGGTTGCTCACCTGTAACTGATGATCTTCGAGTGGTCATCTGTGCATTCACACCTCCCGCCCTCCCTCCCCTCTGCGACCAGGCGATTACTCCCTCGAGTTCTGGTTGCAGCGGCCAGAAGGAACTGGCGGGATCTTCGAGCCCGGGCCCTTCTGGGCATGTGCGAAGGGGTGGGGCGCATGCCCGGAGGCCTCTGGGCGCGAAAATCAGTTTTGCTTTCCATTTACTGATGAATTCCAGCGCAGGCGCAGAAACCCATTGGTGTGAATGCACAGATGACCACTCGAAGATCATCAGTTACAGGTGAGCAACCTGTTTTTTTAAGAGCTTTAATATCTCCCCTCACATTCTGTTCCGAGGTGGCAATAAGCTGTGTTAAATCTTTCAGTTCCTTCTTAGTCGCCATTTTTATCTGCCCTCCTTCATTCCCGCCACCACCCAGGGAGTATAAAGAAGAAAATAAACGTAACTTATATCTCTCACTTCCAAAAACTCATGCAGTTCAAACCTCTTTGAATCTCCGCCACATTTCACAGATGTTTCAAAATATTTCCCAAGGGTTTATCTCTCTTCTTTGGCAGCTTAATAGCTAGCTTCTCCGGGAGGTAGTTTGGAAGCGTCTTAACCAAATCGACGCATGCGTAGACCTCACCGTTCAGAGTTCTTGTACTCTAGTTCTGCTTCAGATAAGGAAGAAGCAGAGTGGTTGGGGGAAGAAACAGCCTTTTCTGGTATAGCCTCAGCAAGGCCATTCCAGCAGGAGGGTTTTCCATGCCTGCTGGGGAAGGTTACATCCATCCTCAGATTTGCAAGCCAAGCTGCCCCTGAGGCTTCTTAAGACACCTCCAGCAAGGGATGCACTAGGTTGTTTGACCAACTGAGCCCATCTCTCGCCATCGCTTCTTTTCCAGATTCCAAAGTGAGTGGGTCTCCCAGGGCAAAGGGAAAGGTTTAACCTTGCAAAATGTATATATACCTGCCCCCTCCACCACTGCAGATATGTCTAGTGTACACCACCGTAGCAGGTCTTGTTTCGGGGACAATTCTCCCCAAGGATGGGGACAGTGTTCTTTGAGCCCAAAGTGACAGGAAGCCAATGAGGTCTCTGGCGTTGTCATGAGAGCAAATGCTGCCTCTCCTGTCTTCTCCAGAGGAACTCTCACAGGATCCAGCCCCTGGCCCAGATGGACTCCAACAGAACCTGGTTAAAATCCAGAGAGCCTCTAAACTCTCTGCAGATGACAAGCTGGACCCCGCGCAATTTTCTGCTTGCTCCTTAGCCTCCAATATCATCTTTCACCATAACCTTTGGCTGAAACACTGGAAGATAGATCACCTCTCCAAGAACAACCTCTCAACTGTCCCATATCAAGGAGAGAAACACCCCGTGCTTGATAAAGTGCTAGTGGAGACCAAGGAAAAGAAGAAAGCAATGCCATCTTCTTCCAAAAAAAGCAACAACAGACCCCACGGGTCAGGCCAAGACTTTGTTGCTCTCCCTCAAGGTTCTGAGCAGAGGTTGTTACAGGGATTTCAGTGGGACTGGCTAAGGTTATCCAAGTCTCTAACCCACAGTAAAAGATCCATCCTTATCTCAGCCGATTCCTGGGCAGCCTTTCTTTGGAAAAATTGCGAAGGGAAGGGGCAGGGAAGTAAGAGGCCAAAGTTGGTTCTTGTCCTCAGTTCTTCATTTATGAATGGGACCCTTTACAAGAAGCTCACCTTTTTACATACATCTCTGCTCCCAGATGATACAGCGGTCTCAGACTGAAAGAGTGACATGTGCTGAAATAAAGCTTTATTGCAGTACAGGTGCAGTAGTGGGCACCTGCCTTTCTCTGGCAGTGTGGTATGGTTTGGGGGTGATCCCAAGCTGATTTGGAAATATATGGCATCTCTCACAGGTCAGATTATCAGGGGAAACAAATGTTGAGTGATTTAGATATGCAAATAACAGGGTTTTTTGTTCTCAACTTGTTTTCACTGCATTTGCATTCAAACCTCATAGGCTTTAATTATGAACTCTGTTTTAGCCCTGGGGGAGAGTAGTATGGGCAGCCTCCCCCCCCCCCCCCCGTATCTTCTCTGTCTGCTGCCAGTGAGTGCTGGGCTGGTGCAGGATGGCATCTGAAGGGAGGTGCCGAGAAGCATGGGCATGGCCTCTGGTGATACCCTTCTTTCACCACACTATCCAGCTAGCTAGTCGGCATAGTGGTGTTCACATGGCCCACTGTCTGTGGTTCTTGCCAGAGTCTCCCCGCAGAGCACCCCTTGTTGCTGTCTGTCGTCGACATCTCAGCCCCATGAGGCTTGTGCTCTGGGACCCTGCATGGTTCCATTATGTCTGCCTTGCTTTTTAACTCAAAAGCCCTGGGGAAGTCACGCAGGCACTTGCAGATGATGCGCAGCCCCACTTCTCCCTTTCAGCAAAGTCTGGTGAGAGCCCATCTCTAAAGGTGGTGCTCAGCCTGGGCCATTCGAAGGAACCCTTGGGCTAGAGAGGATTTGTGCCGGCAGTCTGTTCTGGATGGGGTTGCACTCTGCAAGGAGTAAGTTTGCTGTCTGGAGTACTGTTAGGTCTGTCCCTGCAGAGAGATTTTTTATGGCGGGAGTCCTCAACCTGATTGAACCTGTGGACACTCTTTGGAATTTTGGGGTAGGGTAATGGGCATCCTCAAAAAATGGTAGCCGTGGACTGGGAGGTTCTGAGCCAAGCATTTTCCAATGATGGGGAGAAGTGTTTCCAGATGGGTGTTTCCTACAGACCCTCCGAATCACCTCCTGACCTGCAGTGAGGGTGGAATAGCCAGGACTGGCCTTTGGGGAAGAAGAAGGTGGAGGCCAGAAGACATGCCGATGGTGTCCACAAGCACCATGTTGGGATTCACTCTTCCGTGACACATGGTGTCTTCGCTTAGCGTCAGTTGATGTGTCAGCTGCAGTCTTTCCTTACTTGACAGGAAGACAGCCCTGAATATAAGATGACACCCCCCAGTGGCAAACACACAAAATAAATTGTTACTGGATATAGCTGTAACTTGTATGCCAATGTAAGATGACTCCCTCTTTTTGGTTGTTGGCTTATCTGGGATGTGGGGGGGAAACCCTAGTCTTGCATTTGAGTAAATAGTGAATGAATTTGAAAGAGTGCCTGGCTCTCAGGTTTTGGGCACAGTTCACCATGCTTTGAAGACCTGAATGGCCTGGGGCCAGGGTCCTCAGCTGTTTCCTGCATGAATCCTGCCCTGTCTGCCTCCACCCTGAGAGGTGAGATGGATGGTCACTAGAGGCCGGGCCTTGTGGGGCATCTTGGCTCTGTGACTCCCTCCCCACTCTCACTTTCCTGAGTAGTTTCAGGCACCCGGTGAAGACTGGGCATGTTTCCTTTGGCTGTTTGGTTGGTTGCATTCTGGGGTGCCTAGGGTTTTCTCTCTGACGTTTCCCCTTGTCACGCTCTTAAGTGTTTTTATTATGGTTGTATATTTTTAGTGTCCCTTTGTATTTGATTTGAAAGCCACGAGGCTTTCTCTGCAAGGATCCTGCAGCAATATAAGCTCCCAGAGAGGACTGGGGATGGGGGCAAGCATGTCTTCCTTCCCAGCAGCTTACAACTTTCACTATATGGAAGGATTGCTACTGTTAAAATGTCTGTTCTCCCTCAGGTCAACTTTTTGTTCCAAACCACACCTATTTTGAAAAATCAGAAGTACTTTAGAGAGCTAGAGAAGATTGTTTCCCATTTTATCTGGCGATCCAAAAAACCACGAATAAGGTTAAAAGATCTACAAGACAGAAGTGACAGGGGTGGTTTTGGCCTGCCAGATTGGCATTTGTATTATAAGGCTTCAGTAATGGTATGGCTGAAGGATTGGCTTCTCTTAAGGGACGTGAGAACTTTGGTATTGGAAGGACATGACCTTGTAATGGGCTGGCATGCCTACCTTTGGTATGGCCAGGACAGAGTCCACTTTAAGCAACACAGTATTAGGAGCTCTCTCTATAAAGTCTGGTCAGAACTTAAACAGGCCTTCTATGTCAAAACTCCGTTGTGGGTGTCCCCTCTTGAGGCGTTCCCTTCCCTTCTTCTCAAGGAAAAGATGCTAAACTATGGAGACCTGTTGGATAAGGGAGAAAATCTAAAAAGCAAAATAATGTTAGAAGAGCAGAAGGTGTCTTTGTCTTGGTGGGACTGTTTACAACTTCACTCAAGATTTAAAACTGATAAATTAAAGGGTTTCTATATGAAACGTATCGACATAGATAAAATTTGGCTAAGCTCTGAAAGGTATCTCATTAAGAAACTCTGTGGCTTCTTATTAAACTATAAAATGGCAGATGAAACGGTCAGGCCCACAATGATAGCGTGGGCATACGGTCTGGGACATAATATAGATTTGGACTCTTGGTCAAAAGTTTGGATGACAAATATTAAAATAACCAAAGCTGCAGCGTTTAAGGAAAACATCTATAAAATGTTTTTTAGGTGGCACCTTTCGCCTGGTAGGTTGTCTAAGTTCTCTCCAACAATTTCCCGTTCTTGTTGGAAATGTAAGAAAAATGTGGGCACCTATTACCACTTGTGGTGAGTTTGTAGCTTTGCATATAAATACTGGTCAGTGATTAAGAAATGATTACAAGAAATTATGGTAACTGAGATTCCTTTCAAGCCTGAACTGTTTCTCCTCAATATTATTCCTGATGTTTATGTAAAACAAGATCGATATTTTATGATACATGGCCTAACTGCTGCCAGAATTTTGTATGCCAAATATTGGAAAATGGACAAAATACCAGACAGACAGGAGTTTATTTCAAAACTTTTTAATGCCGCAGAAATGGACTTGATGACAGTGAGACTTAAGGGCAAAGAGGATGAGATTTTCTATGTCAGCTGGAATAAATTGTATAGTTGGTTGAATATATCTGCCAAATAAGTTAAAATTTTATGTTGCCATATTTTTTTCTCTGTATCTTTTGTGATGACGCTTCGTATTTAAGCAATATAAATTTGTCTTCAATTAACATTTGAAATCTATAAATAAAATATTAAAAAAAACAAAAACAAAGCAGCAACCTGAGGAGAGATGGACTTGACCCAGAAGTGAGGGGCTCGATTCCTGAGGAGATGCAGAATGTGAGCTTGTCCTGACATCTTTTCCTCTGTTTTCAGGTGGATGGAGGCATGCCTTAATGAAGAACTGCCTCCCACAACTGAGCTGGAGGAGGGACTGAGAAATGGGGTCTATCTGGCCAAACTTGGGAATTTTTTCTCCCCCAAGGTGGTGTCTCTCAAGAAGATCTATGACCGGGAACAGACCCGATATAAGGTGAGCATTTCTCGCCCTGACAGTGAAGATGCTTGAGGTGCAGACAAAGGAGGCTGTGGCTGCAGAACAAGTCAGGCGAGCAGAACGGGCAAGGGGTTCTGTTCCCAGCTGTGGCATTCAAGTTATTTACAAAAAATTGATACCCAGCCTTTCTCTGGAACAGCCTGTTGGTTAAGTCCTTGTTAAATTCCACAATATAAGCCTTTCCAAAATGGGAGGCTACAGAGTGCCTTCCGGGGGATTGTACTGTTGGACTGCTTTCTTGTGGAGAGACCGACTTTCTGCCCGACTTTGGTAGAGATCCTCTGACAAAATGCCTCTCCTCCCTTCCCTCAGCTTCTGAATGAAAACCCTTCCCCACTGACATGCCCTGTGCTGCTGCTGCCTTTAGGTCTGTGGCCTGGCCTGGCCTGAACTGTCTGCCTCTTCATGGGTCATCGCCCCCCCCCCCCCCCCCTTTTTTGCGTTTCAGGCCACAGGTCTCCACTTTCGGCATACAGACAATGTGATTCAGTGGCTGAATGCAATGGCTGAAATTGGCCTTCCCAAGGTAACTTCTGCTTGATGGCTGAATAAGAGGGTTCCTTGCATTGGGTCCCCCCCCCCCCCAGGGGGGGGGCGCGTGATCCCTGCTAGAGAGTCTGTTTCTTCTTCAGCACGTTTGTCACAGCATTTAGAAGAAGATGTTATATATGTGTGTGTGTTGTGTGTGTATATATATGTGTGTGTGTGTGTGTATATGTATCTATCTGCATCCATGTTTTCCGTGCCAGTGAAAGGCCAAAAGGGGTTTGTGCATGACACGAGTGCTTTGGAACTTGTGGGCATTCCTCTACTTCAGTGGCAAGTCCAGTTGAGTGTGGAGCTTTGAGAAATATGCAGCCAGGGCCCTTGGGCGTCCCACAGGGTGTCCAAATAACCGTGCCAAGCCCTTCTCTCCACTTTTTGGCATAGGCTTTTCTTTCTCCTTTTGGCTCCCTTGGGGTACTGCAAATGCCTGGATTTCTACTCGGGGCAGGGGGCGCACTGTTAGAGCAATTAATTTGGCCTGCCAAGATCCAGTGGATAATTGGTGTGCTTTTTTCTAATTCAGATATTTTATCCAGAAACGACAGACATCTATGACAGGAAGAACATGCCACGCTGCATCTACTGCATCCATGCACTCAGGTACGTATGAAGCTGCCTGCTGCATAGTCAGACTTTCGGTCCATCTAGCTTAGCAGTTGTTGTCTTTGACTGGCACTGCCTCTCACAGGTCTTGCGCGAAGATCAGTCTTTCCACCCTTAGCTAGCTAGGATTCTTCAGATGGAGATGCCAGGGACTGAGCTTTCCACCCTTAGCTAGCTAGGATTCTTCAGGTGGAGATGCCAGGGCCTGCAAGACGGAGCTCTTCCGCCAGGCATATGAGTAAGGGCCGCCACTCCTGCCTCCCCCCCATCTCCGCTGTATATTTATTAATACCTGACCGCCAACTGTGTCAGTTGCCGCTAGGAAAAGGGCACCGGTGTGATCAGACTGTCGCCATCTGAGTTTGTTTGACTGTTGACCACTTTAAATTGTTAAATTGTTTTAATGAAATGTTTTATATTGTTTTAATATTGTGTTTACGGAATCCTGGTGTACCAGGACTTGTACAAATTAACACCTTCTACAAGCAAAGCAGGTGCTCAGCCCCTTGTAAGTTAGTAATCTTGAGTCGGTAAGATGAGCAGCTGGTATTTTCAGCCTCAGAGAAGCTTTGACTTACAAGAGTCTCTTTATGGGGCTTGTGTGTTTCTTAGGATGCAGGAGTCACAGTCCCATCTTACTTATTTCCCTAGTCAATCAGCATACTGCTGAATTGGTGCAAAGGGGCACAAGCATTTGCAGGTCTGGTCTGGGCAGGCAGTAGCATCCTGTTCTGCCTTTGCTGTCCATTATCCACTCTTCTGTCTTCCTTACAGGGTCAGTTTTATTTCCTGTTTTGTCCAGTTCATCTTAAAAAGTTGTCTTGTGGCACCTTAAAGACTAAATGATGTATTATGGCATAAGCTTTAGTTAGCTAGAGCTTACTTTGATAAGATAAGATAAATGGAATGAAACCTTGGTCGGCAAATTATAAACACATACGCAGACATATCTGTATAATGCAGATGCTCATCCAGCATGATTCATGCAGTGATCTTTCAACTTCTGCACTCTGTATAAGACAAAACAGGTCAGTATTTGTGCAAAAAAATAGGGGGACACAATTTTGCCATTAAAATTACAACTGTCGAAAAGCAATTTGTAAAGTCTGTCAGTCTGGTAGGACACATTGCTACTGACCTAAAAGTTGCCATGTCATCAAAGGATTTTCAGAGGGAGGCTCATCGTGAAATTCTTGAATTAAAATTCATTCTTCGTTTTAGTAAAGCATGGGTTAGAACTGAAATAACCCATTTCTCACACATTATTTGTGTTAAATTAGCTTATAATCAGGAAGACAGCTCTTGTGAGTGGTCACTCTAGTTATCTTGTGTACTTTTAACTTTTGCATAGAAATGCCATTGACGACCTCTTGCATTTCATGACCTTTGGCCCCTGCAATCTCCCCCTCTTGTGTGTGCTGACTGAAGGATGCATTCTATGCATCTGGTGAAGTGTGCTGTAATCTGCTTGAACCTTAGCCCAAGGATGGGGGGGGGGGAGTGACAGTTTCCAACATGGATGAGTTACACAAGGAGATGGTTTTTGTCTCATTCGGAAGGCTCTGAGTTTGTCTGACTCATGCTCCATCTTTTCTCAGTTTGTACCTGTTCAAGTTGGGACTGGCCCCACAGATTCAAGACTTATATGGCAAAGTGGACTTCACAGGTGAGGGAAAACATGTTCTCTCTGTTCTCTTTGTCTGCTTTGGAGGTGGGAGGCCTGTGGAGGAGGCATCTCCACATTTTTGGGGCAGAACAGCTGCTGTCTTTGCTACCTGCCAAGGAACAAGGGCCTGGCATGGCTCTTAAGAAATGGTGCTTCAAGAACAGGCCTCACTGCTGGAGATCTGAGGAACAAAAGCTGTCCCAGCCCACGAGTGGCTTTCTGAGTTTTCCCATTGTGTTTTTAGAGGAGGAGATCAGTAACATGAGGAGTGAGCTGGAGAAGTATGGAATTCAGATGCCTGCCTTTGGCAAAATTGGTGGGATTCTGGCCAATGAGCTCTCTGTGGATGAAGCAGCATGTAAGAGGAAATGAGTTTCATTCTCTCTGGTGGGTTGGCTCTTTGAAACTGCCAAGTCAGATAGCAAACAGCAGGGTTTTAATGACGTATCAAGAGAGGTATGCCCGTGTGTAATAATTGCAGCAAACCTCTTGTCTGGCCCTGACTAAGTTGGTTGCCCCCAGCTCAGCTGGGCCTTCAGGAAGACTTCACCCATCGCATGAGTGCTGAAGAGAACAGGGCCCGTGTGCCTGGTGGATTGGGGCAGGCCTTGACTCTGTGTGTGCTCTGGGGGCTGGCCCTTTCTTGGGGCGGTTTGGGTTGGAGCTGATGGGAAACTGTGGCCTCTATTCATTCCAGTGCATGCAGCGGTGATTGCCATTAACGATGCTGTAGACCGTCAGATTCCTGCCGAAACCTTTGCAGCCATGAAGAACCCCAATGCCATGTTGGTGAACCTGGAGGATCCCTTGGCCCCAGTGTATCAGGGCACACTGTACCAGGCAAAGCAAGCCAAGACGGAAAGTGCTCGGAACCGGGTATGAGTTCTGCCTTTGTCTGAATAAGGAGGATTGTGATGGGGGTTTGGGCCCTCATTCCCATCTCTGGTGCTGTAGGGTTATAACCATGTCTGTTCTTTTTGGTGAACTGGGAAGGAAGACCTGGAGGGCAAGCTGGTGTTTTTGTCTCCATGCCAGTTTCGCACCCGTGTAGCGGGGGGGGGGGGGGGGCTCCCGTGCAGCTTTTGTATCTGACGTGCAGCTCTGCCTGACCGGCACAGCTGTTTCCGCAGTGCCAGCGGGATGTCATAGGGTTAAGTGGCCTAAAAATGCTGGGCTGTGAGAAGTGACCCATTCCTCAGTTTTGTGGAGTGTATAACTTTTACCCACAGCTCTTCACTCTGCTAACACTTTGCAGGATTGGGGAGCTCCCTTTGAGAGCTAAGTCAGAATCCTGGTGGACACATGCTGGTCTTCCCTAGGAGGTGCCGCTGCGTTTCTCTCACCTCTTGCACATCAGCCAGTGCTGGTGGTGATCCTCACAAGAGTGTCACTTTCACTGAAATGATTCTGCTGCTGGGTCTCTAGGCAGTGCCTGGCTTGGGTGGCTGAGGAAGAAATAGCTGTGGCGGTCCCTGGCGGTCTCCCATAGCCCTCCGTGGTGGGAGTCTCCGCCTCCAGGGGGTGTACTTTAAAGCAATGCATTGTGTCTTCAGACTGCCTCTGAGGACATGGAAAGAGAACGGGACGTGTATGAAGAGCTGCTGACTCAAGCAGAGATCCAGGGCAACGTCAACAAAGTCAACAGTGAGTTCTGGGCGGCAGGGGGCCACCTCCTCTCCCGGCTGTTTTTTTTAGCCAGCAAGTGGGATATTCTCTCATTTGCCCACCTCTGTTCCCACATCTTCTGCTCTGTTTACTTCAGGGGTGCGGGGCTGAATCCGAGAGAGAGATTTGGCTGGTAATCAGCCACAGGAGGCTGCTGGAAGACTGTGATCCTGCCCCTGACTTCTGGCACCTTCTGATGTGCTCCATAAATCCCTAAGACTTGCGGGCCTTCCTCTAAAACTCTCCATCTCAGTGATGAAGAGATGGGAAGGGACTGGAAGCCAGTAGGACAAAGGCGGCCTTGTTCTTTCTTTCCCTTTCTCTCCAGCATCCTCGGCCTTATCCAAGATTGATTTGGCTCTGGAGCAAGAAGACGCAGCAGTTTTGTATGAAGCGCTGTCAGCAGCAGCCCTGGGTCTCCGGGGATTGCGGCCTGAAAACAGGGACTGGTACTTGAAGCAGTTCCTGAGAGACAAGCAGCAGAAGCGGAAGGTATGGGAAAGCAGGGGTGCCCTCTGTGTGCCTCACTATGCTCCTTTGCTCTTCGCAGCTGCCTTGCCCGGTGGTCAGTGTGACATGCAGTGCAGGGGGTGTGTGACAGTGAGTTAGAACGCAGGTGTGGTCCACATCTGTGTTCCCAGCTTCTACTGCTTAGCAAAGGCGACAGTGCAGTTTTCCCCTTGGCCTCTGCCTTCAAGTGGCCCAGATTTGTGGTTATGGTCGTAGCATGTGCAGTGTACCTGGTACAGCCTGGCTGAAACCATGGTGCTGTTTGTAAGTATAATGAGAGAGAGAAAGCGCGAGCACCAGTGTGGAGTAGTGGGTAGAATGTCAGAATGGGATCTGGCAGACCCAGGTTTGAATCCCCACTCAGCCATGGAAGCTCGCTGGGTGGCCTTGAGCCAGTTACATGCGCTCAGCCTAATCGACCCCACAGGCTTGGAGCCTGTGGGGGGGGGGCACGCTTTTGGGGCTCGTAAGGAAGGAAGGAAGTAAATAAATGATGGCAATCTTTCCGTCTTAGGTTGGTGGAGATGGGCCCCTGCAGAAGGAGGACTTGCAGGCTGGGGTGGATGTGGCTAACAGTGTGGCCCAGCAGTACCAGCACAGTAAGTCTTTTCCTTGGCCTAACAGTGGAGGTTGCTGTGTACTCCTCATGACCAACACGCCAGAATCACTTCTGCACCTCAGGCCTGGCTGGGAGCCTGAGAAGAACCTGCATGGCTTTCCTTCCTCCCCAAGGATGAACCGACAGCCTTTGTTCTGTTTGTGTCCCTTTTGAAGCAGAGCGGGAAAGCAGACCTGGCTCCTGCTGCCGAAACACCTTTGGGGATGGCAGCCCAAAAGAGCCACTCGTCTTTGTCTGTTCGGATGCCCTCCCCTTTTTTTTCTGTTAAGTGTGGACTCAGAGCAGCTTACAGTATGAGAAAGCCAACAGGCTGTAAATACAGTAAATCTGCCTGGCAACAACAAACTAATCTACAGGGGCGGGAAAGAGAACAGAGCAGGTGGTAAGAAGTTGTGGCTCAAATGGCCGCTGTCTCTCCTTCCTTCCTTCACTTCCTTCCTTCTGGGAGGCAGCTTCTCTTTAGGCCAGTGGCCTATAAGGGTGAGAAGGCGGGACTCAGGAAACTCGGCTGAGATCCTCACTCAGCCACGCAACTCACTGGAGAAGCCTGAGACAGTCAGCATCTCGGCCTAACTTACCTCACAGGGCTGTTGTGAAGATTAACTGGAGGAGGGCAAAGCCACCTTAAAGACAGAATAAAAATGTGACAGAAGGAAGAAAATAGCCAGTCAGATCATCAGATCTGCCTGTGAAAAAGGAGCCTTCTCCCAGCATGCTTTTTTCTGTGTTCCTCTTGTTCCCAGGGTTGGCAGCTGTCGGACGAATCAATGTGGCAATTCAGAACGGTGATGCTGAGAAGACAGCAGTGGAGTTGATGAATCCGGAGGCCCAGCTTCCCCCAGTCTATCCTTTTGCGGCTGAGCTGTACCAGAAGGAGCTGGCCACCCTGCAGCAGCAGAGCCCTAGTGTGAGTCCCCCCAGGAGGCGTCAGGCATGCCCAGAGTGTCTTTTATGGACAGCGGGTGTGAAAAAGGCATGATGTCAACGTGCACATGCCAAGGAGCTGGGACTGAGATGGGTTATGGCTCTGTCTGTGTGGCACTGGACACATGGAAGGAAGGGAGGTCCTTATCAAGTGTGCGCACATCCCCCAGCTGTTCTGTTGGCTTCTCTGTTTTTCTGCACTTCTGTGGGCTTGGTAGAGGTGGGGAAGGCAGCCTCTGATTCTAGCTCTGCGAAACTTGCAGATGGGTAATACAGGAGAGAATTTGCCTCTGTGTTTTATCTGCAGCCTCTGGTATTCAGAAAGCTACTTGTGGCCTTAGATCATAAAAGAGAACAGATGGTCTTATGGTTATGCAGAGGGAACCCATGATGTCTAATGGGAGAGTTAATGGATGGCAAATAAATGAAATAAGCTATCATTTGGTTTTTTGGGTGTGAAGGTTGTGCACCATTTGGATTTTCTGCCTTGGTAGCAGAATTTCCTTGGGCCAGTTCTGGGGAATGGTGGAGATGTGACAGATTCTTCTTCTGTAATATTCACTGAAGAAGCAGTTCAGGAATAGAAAGAGTCTTTCGTTCTCCTCACTCTGTGGAAGTACTTTAGAAGCTGTCTTTCCTGTGATCTAAGTCTGGTAGCATCTTGGAGACCAACAACACTTTCTAGGTAATACGTTTTCATGAGTCAAAGCTCACTTTTGTCAGATACAAATACAAATGAAGATCCATCAGCCCGTATTTCCAAGTCAGAAGGTGGGAGGACTGAAGTCAGGACGCAGAGGTAGAATGCAAAACGTGGTCAGCTTGATTAGGGCAAGGAGATATGCATAGAGGTGGGGAATACTAAAAATCAGTACCTGCAATGAGATAAGAATCGTATATCCCTATTCATCCCTGAGGAGTCCATTGTCCGGAAGTTATCAATGCATTCCAGTTTGGCATGTTGTGATCTCCCTTTGAACCTACCTGTAGCAGAACTGCCACTCTTAGGTCAGCAGTGGAATGTCCTGGAAGATTAAAATGTTCTCCAACTGGTTTCTGAGTACTGTGTTTTTTAATGTCGGATTTGTGTGCATTTATTCTTTTGTGTAGAGACTGGCCTGTTTGTCCAGCGTAGAGAGTAGAAGGGCTAAGATCAGGTGTAAATCTGAAGCAGTTGTGGGTGAGAACAAAATAGCAGAGCTTGGGAGCAAGGTCAGCCATGGTATTGCCAGAGGCAGTGTTCTGACAGCTTGGAGTCCATCTTTGTGGGGGAGGTTGGTCTTCAGAGAGTCAGCATCCACAATGGTCCAAGCGCTGTTTTCTGGAAGGTTGTCAGTGGGTTGTATTTTCCTCAGGAAGCCCACGCCGTTGCATGCAGAGAACGGAGGGAATTGATGGGACAGGGTCTGAGGATGGAGTCCGGGTGTCCAGGCATCCCTGCAGTTTTTTGCCTCCCTGTCTCATTGAGGCTCAAGGCAGATTATCCAGGGTCAGTCGATGGAATCAGTAGGATGATGCATCTAAAAAGCGCAGTGATAGGACTAGGGTCTCAGAAATCCCGCCAGTCAAGCTCTGCTTCTCAAGCCCCGCTCTCTCTGCCCTCTCCTCCAGAGGCAAGGTGAGTGGCGACTAGAGACGGCATTTCTGTGGTGGCACCGTGCCTTTGGAACCCCCTTCCCCTTGAGGCTCACCTGGCCCTTATTTTCTTTTAGGTGCCCGGTCAAAACACATCTTTTTACCCAGGCTCTTAATTAGGGGTATGATCTTATTAGTTTTTAAATGCTTTGCCTTTGTTTTATGGATAATTTTTATACTGCGTATGTGCAATGACTTGCTAGTAAAGGCTTGTTTTTAACATTGTGGTGCGGTTTTAATTGTAAACTCCCTTGAGCAAAACTCTGAAGAGGTACCACAGAAATATCCTACATAAATGAATGAATAACTCTGTATAGTTCTTTTTGGAATTCCCGAGTGGGGTCTGTGGCAGCAGCTGTATCCCCGGACACCCTTCCTTCATTACCCACTTCAGCAATGTGGCTTGTCTTTCCCCCCCATTCCCCACTCCATTCAGTTCCCCTTGTGTGGTGGGAGTGGTCCTGACAGTCCTCTCGTTATGCAGGGTAACCTCACGCACCCAGAGCTGTCTGTTGCCGTGGAGATGCTGTCCTCTGTGGCCCTAATCAACCGAGCCCTGGACTCTGGGGATGTGAGCCTGGTATGGAAGCAGCTGAGCAGCCCCGTGACTGGCCTGACAAACGTTGAGGATGAAAATTTGCAGAGGTCAGTTCCTGTGGAAGGGCTTGATCCCGTGCAGAAACGAAAGGGTCCAGTTTGAATGGGGGAAGGGAGCCCAGGTTAGGCTTGCCCATGGTGGGGGAGGCAGGGGGGAGCAGGCCCTGGGCCTCCAGTGCTGAGCTTGTGGCAGGAGGCCTCGCAAGCTGTGTCCGGAGGGATGTCAAGCCCAGCTGGGCTTCCAAGCCACCAGTCTTGCTGCCTTCCTGCCCTGGTTCATGCTGCTCATGTTCACGTGGTCCAGGTGGTCTGTTTGCCTGGCGCTGTTTCTGGAAGCTCTTTGGCATACTTTCTCCTCTCTTGAACGAGCAGGTACATTGATGACCTGCTGAAGCTGAAAGCTCAGGTGCGAGATGAAGGGATCCAGTTCATCACCTGGAATGACATCCAGTCATGTGTTGATCGTGTGAACGTTGTGGTGCACGAAGAACATGAGAGTGAGTCACCATCATAGTTGGGAAAGGAAGACAGGGAGCTGGGGCTCTGCTTCCTAGTTTGGAGGCCAGCGTGGGGAAGGGGGGGCTTGTCACCATGCGATGTTTTTAAGCTCTTAGATGGGAAAGTGCTGGGCGAAGTGCAAGGGCCATCCAGGTCCTAAGGCCGGGTTACCTGGCCAGCAGCCATGTACCATGCTCTTCCTTGGCCAGCTCTGAAGTCTTGAGGGGAGCTGATTAGTTTCCCTCCCACATTATCCATGAGTAACCATGAGTTCGGGCTCAGGCTGCGTTTTAGAGCCATTCTTGAGGGCTCTTGAATTTAATGTTGTTACCCCAAGCTCTGGGTTGGCCAGTGCGTCATTGGCCTACAGCTGGCCTTCTAGAGCAGCAGTGGCATCTGTGTGGCCCAGAAGGCACTGGTGGCTGGCCTTAACCTGGCTTTCTTCTTCCCATGATGACTTGTTGGCATTCTCCATCGTTGAGGATGTGGCTGAGCACTCTCCAGAAAGTTGGTAGTGCGGAATGGAAAGTCCCAGGAGGATTCCGCTTTTGTCTGTCTTTGGATCAGTTCAGGAGCCGTCAAGTCTCAGTTGCTTTGGAGGCTCCTGGTTAGAATTCCTGTCTTCCAGCTTTTCCCAAAAAGATTCATCTTTTTAGCAGGGTTAGTCTGTTGTAGCAAACACAAGCAGGAGCCTGTGGCAGCTTAAAGGCTAAGAAAAGTAGCCACGGCACGGATTCTCCATCTGTGGAGGAAGGTGGCCTTATGATGGGCAGGATTTCTGTAAATTGATTTTTGGACCTTCCCAGCTGCCGCTAGCCATGACCTACCCAGCTCCGTGGCAGGGTGAGCTTCCCAGTTCTTTCTTTTTCCTGACAATAATGTGCCTGTGGGAAAAATCCTGGAGGCTCTCGGTAGCCTTGCATTGAATTACTGCCGCTCTGCAAGCCAAACAGGAGTTGCTGTGGCAGCTGTGGTGCCTTTCGTCTGTGGGACCAGCTCTGCTTTTTGGAAAGCTGGATTCCTTTGTCGTTTGCTAACTAGGTGCAGTTCTTTGTCTCTCTTGTTTGTTCCAGGGATTTTAGCAATTGGACTCATCAATGAGGCTTTGGATGAGGGGGATGCTCAAAAAACACTGCAAGCACTGCAGATCCCTGCAGCAAAACTGGAGGGGGTGACCCCCAAGGTTGCACAGCATTACCAAGATGTGCTGCTTCGTGCCAAGAGGGAGAAGGCACAGGTGAGTTGGGTTGCTGCAGCGATCTCGGCTGACCTTGGCCGGAGCTGAAAGACGCTGCAGTGCCTGGAAGTGGAGTCTGTTCTGTCAGGTCTGGCAAGCTCGATGGCCCACCTCAGTTGGAAATCCAGTGAAGGGCAGAAAGAGCAAGAGGCCCTCCAAGGGAAGCGGGGCGTGCCTTCATGATGCCTTGACTGCTTCCTCCGTGGCTGCTCTTCAGATGCAGCACTTGGCAAAGGGGTAGAATAGAAAGATCAGGGATGCGAGAGGAACTGCATGAGGTCTGCAGTGTTGGCAGCTCCTAAGAGTTCTGACCAGAAGATCATTGTCCCATTTTGTACCACCAAAATTGTGAAATCACAGGAATATTTAGAGATCCATTTGTTTGTCTCTGGGGCAAACTCGTCTACTTTACTTGGAAAGCTGTTCAGTGGACATTTTGTCTTTTCTGGTCTATTTTTTTAAACAAGTTGGCTATGTTTGAAGAGCCCCACTTTCTACATAACAGAAGTAATTCTAGGGCGGCTTTTGTTCTCTGCTGTAAAACAAATTAATGTAAGGGAGCTGCCAGGGCCCTTAAATCAGGGCTGAGGCCTGGTTGGTGTGAGGTGAAAGGTTCACCCTTTCACTCGTCTGTTCATTTGAATCCAGCCTTCCCTCCCTTGGGCTGTGATGTGCCCTCTGGTGGCCTGCAGGTGGGTTTGGGGAGGGACCTGACCTTGAGTCGGGGTGGGGGGGAGGTCAAAGGAGCTGGGAAGCTCCAAAATTTTGGGGAGAACAGAAGGTGGGGACACCACTTGGGAAGGGATTAATTAATTAATTGTACCTCAAATTGTTTTGACACGAGAAACTAATCCTGTCCCTGCCTTCCATTGTAGCTCAAAAAGAGATTTTTAGGGTGCTTTGGAAGTTCAAAACATAAAAAGTGTCAAATCTTTCAGTCAAAATGAACAATTTAATTTGAGAACAGAAACAGTAACTTTAAAGGGGTTTGGATGTAAGATGTATAACCCCTAGCCACTACTGTTCTGGCCTTCTAAGAATACTTTGTTTTGGTTAGGAGCTGTCCTCCATGCTCCACCATTGTGGTCAAGAACAAAGACCTGTACGCTTGGGGAGTCTCTATTATGGTTTATTTGATAATACATGTCAGCCTGCACTCCAGTGGGGCATTAGGCTTGTCTGTCTCTTGGGTTTCATGGCCCAATCACAAGCTGTGGGCAGAACTTTCAGTTGTTGGAGCTGCCGGGCTTTTTGGCACAGGTATCTGAGTTACAGTGGCAAAGGGGAATTTAGGGAAGAGATGCCTGGTCTGGTCCCACAGCCCCGGGAAGGCAGACTGCTAATTTGTTTTCGGTATTCAATTTCCGCTCCCATGGGGAAAAGGGTAGAATGCACATCTTCATGGCAGCCCTGCAGGTATCTCGGCATGTGCAGGCCGGCTGCTGAGTTGACTCCCAGTGCGAGGGGCTCTCCTGCCTCCCCCGGATTCCCCCCCCCCCACTTGCTTTCCAGCACTGGGTATAAAGGGGCAAGGGCTCATCCTCAGTTTCACCTTTGCCACCAGGGAGACAGGTTGTACGTCATCTTCTTAAAAAGCACAATAGTTGGCACAAGAGTGACTCGTACTGTCTTCTGGCTTTGAGCCTCCAGAGGTGTTTTTTTTTAAAATCACAGTTTTCTGCTACCAGTTGTGGCCTAAAAAGTGCTCTTCGAGGAATGCGTAAATGTGGTGGTGGGGTGTGTGTGGCTCAGATCAGTGACCATTGCCTGTGTCTGTCATGCCTGGGTGTGGGCATACTTCTAGGTGCCCTGTCCAATTTACACCCAGGACAAGAAATGATAGGGTGTTCCATTAGGTGGCAGCCCTGTGGGAGAGAATGCTGGTGGGGTCTGGTCAGTCCCCCTGAGCACTGGTTGCCATACTCTCGCCAAGAACTGAGAGACTGTTCCAAGTGTCCACATTCTTGTCAGCTCTGAGCTTGGAGCCAGCCCCATTATTGGTCTCAAAAGTCCCCAAACAATGCTCCACGTGGACTCAGTGAAACTGCCTGTCAAAAAAGCTAAGCACAGGTCTGAACTGAGAGAGAAGCAATCTGTGAACAAGTCAAAAGTGAAAGGATCTGAGTCTTTGGCAGACTGTCAGTTACCTCCAATTCCAGAGTGTCTGTTGTAGGTCGTACTAGTTCCAAAGACCCCCTTAGGCATTATTCTTCTGACATTTGTGACAGAAGAGGAGCACAAGGGGGAAAGCTTGTACCCATCCAAGGAGAAGAACAAGACAGTAGTAGAGCATGTCCTATCTCATGTCCTGGAGATCTCTAACCTCTTCATGGAGAGACTGTCCCCCACCCCTGTGGTTGTTCTGATCTTGAAGGAGGAAGAGAGCCATTTGGATGTCGTGATTTAAGGTGTGATACTGTAGCAAAGTGTAAGATGGCAAGCCGTTTGTGTGGCTCTCCTGCCTCCCTCCTGCCCCGCCATTAGCCTGGATAAGAGCTTGAGTATTGTGTGCTAGGAGGATGGCTACATCATTCCTGGTACTTGTCCTTTCTGCCAGCTACAGATTTGCCAGAGGGGCTCTTGGGACAAAAATTCAGTGGAACCAAATAGTTGAATTCTAGGGGTGAATACTAGGGTGGAGGGCATGGCCAGCCTCACAACTGCATGGTTTCCCCATTATTAAAGCAGTGGTTGCTGTCTGACCATAAACTGGATCTGTTGTGGATAATACTTAAAAGTACTGAATATTAACTTACTAAAGGTGCTGTCCATCCCTTGCCTGGTGTGTGTATGTGTGTGGGGGGGAAGCTCAGCTGCCAATTGGTTGCTCAAACTGACTGAGAGTTGTACTTGGGGAGTTGTTCCCCTTCCAGTCTGTACAACAGCGGACTTGTTCCACTCTCATCACTGCTGTGCTTGTGGAAAGCTTGGAAGAGGGCCATTTAGCAAAACTAATTTCATTTAAAATAAAATGGAACTGTAGGGTGGAGGTCTGAATTGATTGTTTAGCGCTGGGTGTGGGGGTTGTGGGAATCGTCCTGGATTAGAGGAGTGGGCACCTTTGTGGGGGGAGGGAGCTCAGAGGAGTGCAGCTCCATTGGGATGAAGGAATTTACTTCTGCTGAGTCAAGATGAAATAATAGCTCTTTGACGGAGACCTTGGAGCATGGGCTGGGCAGGGAACAGCCACTGGGGTGGAATTGCCTTTTTTAGGCATTTGCTGTTTAGCTCTCCTCAGCTGCATTTCAAAAGTGGCTGAAACTCAAACTGCAGCCAGGGATAGTTTTAAGATTGCTTAAAAGCCTCGGCTCTAGGGGGGGCTTTCCTGAAAGAAATGCTCATTACTTTGCTTATTCCAGAGCTAACCAAAACACCTCTCCAAGCAGAACCACCTAACTTTAAATATATATTGGGGTCTGAACTGGCAGAGATTGAGAGGGAAAGAGATCTTTATTGGTTGTAGTAGATAGCTTGATGAAAATGCTGACTCAGTGTGCACTGCAAAATCCAGTGCTGTGTATGATCAGGAAGGGAACTGAAAATAAAACCAATGTTCTTATGCCCCTCTATAGTTCTGTGGTGTGGCCTCATGGGATCCTGTGTACCGTTCTGGTTATCATATCTCAAAGAGGATATTGAAGAACTGGAAAAAAGTGCAGTAGAGGCCAACCATAGTGATTAAGGGGTTCAACACCTTTCGTCTGAGGAACAGCTAAAGAGTCTGGGGCTTTTCAATCTAGAGAGGGCATTTTCTTCCATAATACTAGAATTTGGGGGCACCCAGTGAAATTGATGAGTGGTAAATTCAAGACAGACAAAAGAAAGTAGTATTTCACTCAGTAAGTAATGAAAATGTGCAGCTCTTTGCCAATGGCCATACAAGCATAAATAAGTTTAAAAGGGATTTGACATGACTCAAAACCATTTGGCCATGATAGCCAAAGGGGGAACCCCTGCACCCGGAGACAGTAAACCTCTGAATGCCTCTGCTAAGAAAAAGCATCATTTGGAGGCCTCAATCTCTGTGGCCTGTTTGTTGGTCCTCCAGGGCAACTGGCTGACCGCTGTATGAACTAGATGGACCTTTGGCCTGATCCAGCTGGGCAGATTTTTTATTTAGCTCTGTAGGTGAGTTGATTTGGGAAGGACATTGATGCTACTGTACCTGCTGGCCGTAAAGGTATTTCTGTCACTTTGTATATTGGAAGCCATGGCTACGTAGAAAAGAGATGAGTCTCATGCTGTTTTTGTATGTGAATTATTTTCTCTGTATCACTTTCAGTGTGGACAGTTAATATTTCTTTGTTTTGCCTTCAGGAAACTCGGGATGAAACTGCTGTCCTCTGGTTGGATGAAATTCAGGGTGGGATTCATCAGTCAAACAGGGACACAGAAGATTCACAACGGTGTAAGTCTGTTTTGCAGATTTCAGCTGCTTGGGGCTTGGGTAGCTTTGTCCATTTCTGCTTCTGGCTGAAGGTATCATGATGCTGGACCAGATCTGATGAATCCACTGCTGAGAGGCAGATCTCTCTTCCCTGTAGTTCTTGCCTAGGTAAGGCCAGTTTATCAAGCACATCATTTATGTTGTTCACTGTGATGAAACTGCCATTCTTCTTTTCTGGAACTTTGTGCTTATCAAAAATCAGTACCCTAAGGTAGCATTCTGAAATGACCCAAAAGGCTGTTCCTTCAAAGAGAGCTGATCAGCGATTTAAATACTGTGGGAAAAGCTAGAGGACATAATTTGGCTGTAAGCTTTTCCAGATCTGTGATAGTGATGATTTTGGGGTTTTAAGTAGTTGCTCATAAAGCTGTCTCCAGAAAATCCCCAGAGTTTATTTTTCTCCTGTTTCGCTCAGCTCATCCATGCTGGGATAACAAAGGTTTCTCTTTCCTTCCATCCAAGTTTCCTTAGGAGTTTTGGCCATTAATGAGGCTGTGGATGAGGGTGATATCGGAAAGACCCTTGGTTTCCTGCGTTCAGCTGACGTTGGACTGTATGGAGTGACTCCAGAATGTGCGGAAACATACCAGTGGGAACTGGCAGAACTCAAACGGGCAAAATTGGTGGCAGGTGAGGAGGGACTGAGACCAAGAAGGAGATCAAAGCTGGTTTGGCTAGCCAGAGATTTTGTTGCTTGGGGTGGGAGTGGGGAGTTTCTGGAAAGGGGTGGTCCAGGCTGTGTGCATGTGATGGAGGTGAGCTGTCCAGGATGGGCCCGCTCCAGTGTCAGGATCATGTTCTGTTTCTTCCAGGGAACAACAGCAGTGAGTGGGTGAAGCACTGGGTGAAGGGAGGCTACCATTATTATCATAACCTGCGAACCAAAGAAGGAAGTTGGGAAGAACCCGAGGGATTTGTGCAGAATAATACTCAGCTCTCCCGAGAGGACATCCAGGTAGGTGCCCCATTTTGCCCTCCGCACTGCTAGAGCCAGCTGCATTTTCATCAGTAGCTTAGGAAGAAGGAGTTGGTTGTGTTTCCTGACACTGTTTGAATACAACCTGTTCGGGCATTTTGACATGGAATGTGTGTTTTTTCTCTTGGTGTTCTTCTGACAACCAAAATCCAGAGCTCTGTCTCAGCAGTCACGGCTGCGTACAACCGGGAGCAGCTCTGGCTGGCCAACGAAAGCCTGATCACCAAGCTGCAGGCCTGCTGCCGTGGCTACCTCGTTCGTCGGGAGTTTGATACCAGGATGCATTTCTTGAAGAAACAGGTCCCCGCCATCACGCGTATCCAGGTATGGAGGAGCTCTCTTGTCCACAGGTTGGATTCTGAAGAGCTGGATTGCCATACATGGTTCTCGGTATGCCAAGAAGCCAGTCAGAGGAGAAGAGTTTACAGAAGGAAGGATGGGGAAGAGTGCCCAGCACTGGGCATATGAGTAGCTGAATATCCCTAGCAAAGCTCCCCTTGCTGTGTAGGCTTGGGGGCTTGCTCATATGCCCATAAATGTCACTTTTGCCTCATTCGTTAGCTAGCTGGTCAAGGAACATCAGATTGACTCTGGACCAGCCATTTTAATTTTGTGCTGGGTCTGAGGCCTTCTGAAATTGCCTGGATTCCTGTGGCAGATTGAGTTTGCAGGCTGCAGATTGTTTGGGCACAAACAAAAAACACAATTTGGGAACGGAGGCCTAGAATGCAGCCTGAATGGTAGCATGGCATTAAACTGGGTTGTGCGCTGTACACAGTCACTCAGGAAGTCACAAACCAGCCTGCTCTCTGTCTGTGCTTGGCTTCAGGCTCACTGGCGGGGCTACAAGCAGCAGAAGATGTACCAGGATCGCTTACAGTACCTCCAAGCACACAAGGATGAAGTAGTGAAGGTAACTCTGTCCACGCAATGAGTGGGAATCGGATGCCTCCCCGTGTTCCTTTACTGTGCAGGCATCAAACGTTTACTGCCAGCTTTGATGGCTGTGGCATCATTTTCTACTTCTGCTGAAAATCACTACCATGGATCATGTTCATTCATCTCAGATCCCGCTTCAGTATCCATCTGCACTCAGAACGCCTGTTTTTCCTTGTAGGTAGTGCAGGGTGTGCTCTTTGACATTAGCCATCTTCTCAGGTGGAGGAGTCCAGCTGGTCCTGGGTGGCCTGTCTTGTCACCTAGTTGGGGCACAACTTGTTGGTGCTTCAAGGTATTGGTGGTGGCAGTTTCCCTCTCATTTTTCTGTCCAGATGTCCGGCAACAAGTCGTACAGCTGCAGTGGGTACAGTGCCCAGGCAGCTTGCGGGGCCTGCGATTCCTAGAGTGGTAACGAGACCGAATTGGGACAAGCCGAGTCCCGCAGTTGGTGGTTCACAGCCAGCTTGGCTACAACCAGAACCTCCTTTCTGGGGCTCCAAAAGGGGTGCTTGGCAAACCCACAATTCTCATTCTTCAGTTGCTGTTTGGCAGTCAGAGGTTTGTAACAGCACAGGAGAAAATACCAGAGCACTGAAGGGGTCAAGAACTCCCCTCCACAGGAGGCCCAGCAGTCTGGGTCTAGTGAGGAGGTGGAGGAGGGGGAATTTTTGCCCACCAATCCCCATGTGAGGTCTGATCTCGTTTATGGGACCACCCTCCCTGGTGTATGGTGGCCAGAATGAGAACAGCTGCAAGTTCCATTGTGGTTGCAGGAAGACGGAATTATGCAGCATCCATCAAGATTCACCCTGCTAGAAGCCATACTCTGTTCTTCTCTGGTGGCCACTTTACAGATTCATCCTGGCTCTAAGTGGCCAAGCAGGACTACTTTTTTGAGCTGCAGTTTTGGAGGCGATTAAACAGGTGATGGTTCAGGGTGTGGAGCATGTCAAGAGACTGGTAAGGGGGGAGGGGAGTGTCCCCCTCCCTCAAGTCAAGCTCAGTAGTAGGCCTCATCATTTGGGTCTGGATGGACCTTTAGACACAGTGTGCTCATCTGTTCCATATGGGGGGGGGGGGGAAACGGACACACACGGATATCCTTAGAGACCCAGCAGGGGGCAGTGATGTATTCCTTGACTGGTGGGGGGAGGGAGCACAATGCTGTGAGCTCTCGAAATCATGTTCCAGAAAGGATGAGGGTGCCTCGTGCTCTTCTGGACACTTAATCCCTTTTGTCAGCTTGCTTGAAACGGCATCTCAGCATGGCCCTGGGGAAATTTAAGGCTTATTCAAGGGTGCCAGATTTTATCCTTTACCTATGCTGCTGGAACTAGCAGTCACTTTTCTGGAGGAATTTGGAGTTGGCTTGTTCTCTTTTAGGAAAGAGCGGGCTGGTTACTGCAGGAAACTTCTTTCTGCACAAGTTCTGGGTGGTATTATAGATGGCTCTGGCGCTTATCTCCCTTGTTTGGTAGCTAGGGTTCAGTGGAGTGCTGCAGAACCGGCCTTTTCATGCTGCTGTGGCCATCCCCCCAGTAGGAGGGGAACCCCGATCATGCCTATCCTTCCCTCCTCCACCCACATTGGTGGGAGCTGCTGACTGCGTGGCATATGGCTCTGCTCTAGGATGCTCGTCCCACCACACCTGAGATCAAGGAAATGCAGCAGCAGCTCCACATACATTTTCTGTCCCTTCCTGCATTTTCTGTCCCTGCCTGCCTGCCCTGAGAAAGGTTAAAGAGGTCTTTCGTTTATGTCTTATTGGTTCATCTTGAGGAAGAAGATCCCTCTTCTGCACCACTGGCACAGTTTCCTTTCTCTGTAACTGCCCTGTCTGGTTACAGCTCAGCCACTCTGCAGAAGTACTCACTCCTTCCTTGCTCCCTGGCAAAGCACCTACTGGCTTCTATAGAGCTCTGAGAATCAGCGGATGGGTTTGACTCTGCAAGACTTCTTTGAAGCTTCTGAGAACTCTGCAGTGCTTTCTTTTCAGCCTCTTCCAAGGTTAAGTGCACTGAATATGTACGTTTGTGGGTTAGATTTTTCTATCGCGGTTTGGCTTGTGGCTCTTTTGCTGTCTAGGTGCACTGGGGATTTTTGTGTTTTCCTCCAGATCCAAGCAATGGCCAGGATGTATCAGGCCCGAAAGCAGTACAGAAATCGATTGCAGTACTTCCAAGACCATGTAAGATCCTCTTCCTTGTTATCCTAAAGCACTGTTTTATGTTTGTAGCGGAATAGGATGCTAAGGGCTTTGTTCTTTCCTTCTGCCTAGATCAATGACATTGTGAAAATCCAGGCCTTCATCCGTGCCAATAAAGCTCGTGATGACTACAAAACCTTAAGTGAGTACCCCCCGGGGTGTGTGCGCTTAGTCCGGCTCTGGGGTTCTGGCTTTATTTATTTATTTATTTATTTTATACTTTTGACTTCTAGGCTGCTCTCCCCACTATTGCAGGCCCAGAGTGGCTAACACGACTTGGTCTCCCAAGACACATAAATACAATAAATTTTTTAAAATGCTAAAACATCATAAAATTATGCAAACAATATACTACGCCGGGGTGGGCAAATTGCGGCCCACGGGCCACATGCGGCCCGCCACAGAGTTTTTTGCGGCCTGCCAAGACAGTTGGCCACTTGCAGGCTGTGATGAGAATCTCAACAAGCAATGTCACTCCTGATTTCAAATAAAATTGTAGAAAAG
This sequence comes from Lepidodactylus listeri, assembly GCA_029233225.1. NCBI lineage: Eukaryota > Metazoa > Chordata > Lepidosauria > Squamata > Gekkonidae > Lepidodactylus > Lepidodactylus listeri. The sequence continues at coordinate 1,176,764 of JARCFY010000021.1, read as the reverse complement.
TGTGATAGGGTACATTTGTCTCATTAAACTGATTCTAAAATTAAATGTGCTTGCAGCTATAGATGGTATGAAATTAGCACAATAAATACATTGAATAAAACTACCACTATTTTATTTTATTTATATTTATTGCTTTTTATGATACAATTTATACCTTTTCTGAAATGCAAAGTTAACTAATGAATGCAATCATTTTAAAATCCGCTAACCTCCTCTCCCACAAAGTGGCCCCTGAGCCAAAACAATTGCCCACCCCTGTACTACTCTACACTACAGTAACTTAGATGGCGTACCATCAGTCCCAACGTTTTCCATCCCATGTCGCACACAGCACTCGGGCCGCATAGTTGTCTGGGCCCCTCATCGATAGTTGATATGAGGGGGGGGGAGAAAGGGTGGTGGCCCCTACTCATACGCCTGGCGGAAGAGCTCCGTCTTGCTACCCCTGCGGAACTGCACCAGGTCCCGCAGGGCCCTGATCTCCTCTGGGAGCTCATTCCACCAGTGCGAGGCCGGCACCGAAAAAGCTCTCCCCCTCGTCGCAGCAAGCCTGGCTTCTCTGGGGCTTGCTGTGCATGGCAGCTGCTGCAATGCAGACTTGAGGGAAGGTGATTGCAAATTCGAACAAAACATCACCCTGACTAGTGTGCTGTTGTGCTCTGGGTTGCAAGAAGAACCTGGACCCCACTGTGGTTTTAAGCTTCCTTTTATGGCCTTCTGTGTCTTTGTTAGAGGTTGCCTGATAGATCCAATAAGCCAGGCCTTAATTGTGAAACAAAGTCCTTTTTATTTCTTAATGGTCATTCAGTATGCAAGTCCAGTGTTAGTGATGTCCGTGAATGTGGCCAGAGGCAATTATACACATTTCAAACAGCAGGATCAAAACTAGCCACCAATCAGGATAATTAGAGCAAAGGCGCGAAAGGCACTAGCAGTTACATTCCCACCAAAAAGGCGTGTAGTCTTTCATGTGTAGACTTGGCCAACCACCCCCTCCCACAACTCCTTCCCCGTTATTCCCACACATTCAGCCACCTGGATTTTCTCCGTTACATAAACAACCCAAAGCTAAACTTCACAGAGCCATAGCAAGCAAAGCGAAGCAACAGGGAGGGGGGCGATAGAGAGCACTATGACATAGAGGGAGCTGGGTCACCATTCCCCAGCCAGGAGAAAACATACAAATGACAGGGAACCTGACATCCTGCCCACCCTGAGACTGCACCCCCCCCCCCCCCCCCGGCTTAGCAGGGTAAAGCTTGTGGAAGTTGCGGATCAGTCGGGGAGCATATACATGTTCAACAGCAACCCATTCATTACATTCAGGACCAAAATCCACCCATTGAACTAAGTAATACAGTCTACCCCGCTTTATTTTAGAGTCTAAAATACGAGAGATTTCAAAATGAGGTTCCCCCCTTCATCATAGGAGGTGGAGCAGGAGGATCCGGTCTCCAGGTATTCGGCCCAGGACTCTTCTTCAACAGGCTGTAATGAAAAACAGGGTGCACAGCTTTTAGGGTCTTTGGCAGCTCAAGTTCAAAAGACACAGAGGAAATCTTGCACAGCACTTTGAATGGACCCACATATTTCCACCCCAGTTTTCTGCTAGGCTGCAGTCCGTGTATGTTTTTGATAGAGGCATATACTGAGTCCCCTGGTGCTAAATCCCAACGTGGAGCCCTCCCCCTGTCAGCATATTTTTTGTAATCCGATTTTGCCTGATCCAAAGCCTTAGCAATCAGTGGCCAGGAATCTTGGAGAGAGTTCCACCATATCCTGAAAGGGGAGTCAGCAGGCTTGAGCATGGGGAGGGGACTGCCTTCAAAAAACCCCACTGCCATAAATGGGGAAACGCCAGTAGAAGAGTGTATAGCATTGTTGTAACTGTATTCCGCAAAAGGAAGGAGTTCCACCCAATTATCTTGGTGGAAGTTAGAATATTCCAATATTTGATTCACACGTTCGGACTGTCCATCACTTTCTGGGTGGTAAACTGAGCTTAAGGCGGGTTCAATCCCCATGACCTGCAGAAGCTCCCGCCAATAGGTGGCAACGAACTGCAAGCCTCTGTCAGAGATTATACACTTTGGGAAAGAATGGAGCCTCACCACCTGGGAGAAAAATATCTTGGCCAAACCCTTGGCCGTGGGGAGCTGCTTGAACGAGATGAAATGTGCCTGTTTTGAAAATAGGTCAACCACTACCCAAATAACTGTCTTCCCTTTACTGGGCAGTAGATTAGTAATAAAGTCCATGGAAATCACCTCCCAGTGTCTGGAAGGGGTGGGCAGAGGCTGCAACAGTCCTGGGGGCTTCCCCCCCCCCCCCCGTTTTTTACACATCAGACAGGTTTGACATGATGCAACATAGTCAGAAACGTCTCTCCGCATATGAGGCCACCAGAACTGCCTCTGGATTAGATTTAAAGTCTTTAAATATCCAAAATGACCAGAGAGCTTGGATTCATGGCAAGCATGCAAAATGGACAGTCTGAGAGATTTAGGCACCATAAGTTTCTCTCCCTTGTACCAACAGCCATCAGGACCTTTGTGTGCGTCTTTCTCAGCCTCAAAATCATCCTGATCCTGCTGAGAGTACTCCAGTGCACACTTTGTAATCCACTCATTAGGGGGAGCTGGCCCACCCCGCTGCGTCTGATTCTGGGTGACCACAGCCCCCCCCCCCCCCCCAGTTGCTCAGGGGAAAACATGGAATCAAAGATTTCTTCCCTCTGGGACTCATGCTGGGGGAGGTGAGACAGAGCATCTGCAAGTGAATTAGCAGTCCCCGGGAAATGATGTAAAGTGAAATTGAACTTAGAGAAAAAATCAGCCCATCTGAGTTTTTTGGCATTGAGAGCTCTCCTTGTGCGCAATGCCTCCAAGTTCTTATGATCAGTCCATATCTCGAAGGGCTTCTGGGCGCTCAGTTTCTGTGAACTTTTTAGAGATGTATGCCAGCGGATACAACCTCCCATCCTCCCCCTTCTGCAGGATCGCCCCCCCCTCCATCGCCACATCGGAGGCATCCACGTGGACTGTAAATTCCCGGGTTTCATCAGGAGGGGCAAGAATGGGCTTGGAGGTGAACAGGGATTTTAAAGTCTCAAAAGCAGCTTGGCACTTGCTGGACCAGGGCAAGCGCGCCCCGGCTTGCTCGCCTCAGGTCCCCACCCCTTCGTTTTCAATAAGTCAGTGAGAGGCAAAGTCACTTTGGCAAAGTCTTTGAGGAATGATCTATAGAAGTTGCAAAATCCTAGGAATGATTGTAATTCTTTGGGTGTTCAGGGGGCTTCCCAGGAAACTACTGCTTCCAATTTTGCTGGGTCCATCTCCAACCCCCTGGGAGAAATGCGGTAGCCCAAAAAATCAATCTCCCTGCAGTGAAATTCACACTTGGAAAGCTTAGCATATAGGGTCTTGTGGGCCGTGAGCGTTGACAGCACTTCCCTCACCAATTTCACATGGGAGTCCATATCTTGAGAATAAAGAATGATGTCATCAAGATAACAAACGGCCCCCCTAAATAAATGCTTGTTCAACCATTTATTAGGCTCATAAAAACGCCAGGAGCGCCAGCCAAGCTAAAAGGCATAACTAGGTATTCAAACTGACGCGAGGGGGTGTTGAACACTGTTTTGTACTCATCTCCCTCTTTAATGTGAACACGAAAGTAAGCATCACGTAAATCCAGTTTGGAGAAGATCTTTTCCTTTGCCACCTCAGCTAACAAGTCTTTAATGAGCAGTAATGGATAAGCATTGGAGGCAGAGACTGCGTTCAAACCCCTGTAGCCTGTGCACATTCAGCCACCTGGAGTTTCTCCGTTACATAAACAACCCAAGGCTAAACTTCACAGAGCCATAGCAAACGGAGCAAAGCAACAGGGAGGGGGGGACAATAGAGAGCACTATGACACAGAGGGAGCTGGGTCACCATTCCCCAGCCAGGAGAAAACATACAAATGACAGGGAACCTGACACTGCCTTTTCTGGCCCCTAGTTCAGGAGAACTTTTATAGGTGTAAAGGAAAGTCAGGGTTCCCATTCATGAAAAATAACCAGTGGGTTCTGAGCTGAATTTTTGAGGATGAGGTTTTTGCTTCCAGCACTGTATGACGTTTCAGCTAGTGATTGGTGGGAAGCTATCATAGAAGGCCAGTGTGTTTTCTCTCTAATGGCAAAGGACTATCAGATGTGTCACATAATCAGTCCAGGGTGGGACTGTGTCACATCCTATGACATAGACTTCCATGGACTGACTGTGCAACACATCTGTCTTAAAAGCTCAGCCTCCACAGTAATTGATGGAAAACATACAGAGGCTTCTACTCAAAGTACTTCTTCCATAGATAAAAGAGAGAGAGAAGATACCCACATTTGATTTTTCAAATCCTAAAGCAGCACATTAGGACAATGAAGTTCTCCTACTTGTTGTCTTTCAGTGCTTTAGACCGTGGAGTGGTAAATGGGCAGAGACCCACTTGGCCTCCCTACAAGCCCAATATCGTGGGCTGCACTGATGCAACTTAAAGGCTGATGGACTAAGCCACCAAGACACCAGCCTGGGGGAACGACTCGAAAACTCTAAAAGTTCTTCCTGTTCTTAGGGATGACTTTTAGAGTTTTCGAGTCGTTCCCCCAGGCTGGTGTCTTGGTGGCTTAGTCCATCAGCCTTTAAGTTGCACCAGTGCAGCCCACGAACTCTAAAAGTTCTTCCTGTTCTTAGGGATGACTGCATACTAGTGAGTGAGGCTTAGTTTCTGGCCCAGTTCAGAACCTACTTTCACCCCCTTGTTTCATTTAGCCTGAGCTTAGACTACCCATATTTAGGCTACCTTAGGCACTTTTAGCAACCTCTCACGTAGAGCAGCCTCCTGGTATTTATTTGCCATTACAAATTAGTCATCCTTATCTCTGGAGAAGTTAGTCTTCAGAAGGTGGATGCACATATATCAGATTCAGAACTCAGGTTAGTTATCAAGGCATACACACTGTTATGGACTTCCCATTTAAGGACACCCCCCTTTAGAGGGACAGAGAACATTGGGCTTGCTATGATGCCCTTGTTTTCTTCAGCAGATGGAAGGTATCCTGCCTGTCCAGGTTTGAGACATCTCACTTTCTGGGGCTTATTTTGGAGGGTGTTCAGTAAGCCCCAAGACTTGCACTTCATCTTTTCTTTCTTTGCACTTTTCATAGTTAGTCACTGTACCAGTTATTGTTTGATGTGATCTGGGTTTTTCTCTGCTGTGCAGTGCTCTAGAATTTGGACAGACTTCCTCTCTCATGAAGAAAAAGCAAAACAAATAAGGGTTAAGAAAAGTTTGCTAAAGAAAAGTGCAAGGAATAGCCTGAATGAGGGTACTGGAAGAGAATAAACTACATCCAGTACACTCTTATGACTTGTGATGGCACAGTGTGGTGCAAAATGTGCTTGATGCTGGGGGGAGGGGCAACAGTGGGAAGGCTGGAGTTCTGGCCCCACTGATGGACCTCCTGATGGCACCAGGGATCTTCGACGTGGTCTCTGTGATTCACACCATTGAGTTTCTGCGCCTGCGCTGAAGCTCATCGGTATCTAAAAGCTAACGGATTTTCGTGCCCAGCTGCTCCGCGCATGCGCGGGGCACTCGCGCGCATGCCCAGAGGAGCCGTGCGCGGACATCCCGCCAGTTCTCTTCTGACCGCCACTCGGCTAACAGCCTCTCTCATCGGTTCGTTGACTACTTCTACAAAGCATCGGATTCATCGTTTCTTGACTCTTGGACTGTCTTTCAACCATTCTTCTCTCTTCTGGACATCGGCACCACCAACCTGGGCTCCTGTGCCCTTCGGGCTCCGTGAGCCCCTTCTTCCTCTCCCCCCCACTGTCCTTACGGCCTTACTGTATGGCTCAACGCTGGAGTTGCTTCAAGCGTTGCACCTCGTGTGGGAGCAAACTCGCTGCCCCCGACAGCCACTCGCTGTGCATACTCTGCCTAGGAGAGTCCCATCGACCAGAGTCCTGTGCACACTGCTCTAAGTTCTTAAACCAAACCTGGAAGAACAGAGCAGCTCGGCTCAAGGTCGCGCTTTTAGAATCAGCTCTCCACCCGTCTGCCACCTCTGCAGGACCGATGGACTCCGCTATGCCGTCGACGGCGACTCCGATGTTGACCACCGCATCGAAGGCAGCCTCTGACGTAGACCGTCGCCCGCCTAAGAGACCAAAGGCCCCGCACTCCTCCTCTTCGACTCCTACGAAAAAGAAGAAAAAGGATGTCGGAGAAACGCAAGCAACGCCCGGCCAGTAAGTCCCGCGATACGGGCGAGGCTCGCGGCACCACAGATCATGGCTCCAGACCGTTGGGCTCGGCTACACCCATCCAAGTAGCTCTTCCCGATGTCTCCCGCCCACCACCACCTCCGGAGATCATCCAGCTGCTAGACTCCCCCCTCAGGCCTACGGGACCCGACTTGCCTGCGACGATCCTGCAGACTCAGGACTTCACCGCGACGGAATACCCGTATCCTCAAGGGCACCGTTCGCAACCGGGTTCTTCGCGATCGGGATCTCAACGCTCAGCATTGCCGATCGATACAGAAGGTTCTCACCAACCTGATTACGACAGCCCTCTGTGAGACCCAGACGTCAGCTCCCCACCTTGACGTCCGAGTTGCCCGCGGGACCCGTCGCACCCTCGAGACCCCCCTCGGTCTCCACCATGGTACGACTACCGTCAATGGGACCCTCGTGGGTATTACCCATATGGAGCCTTCCCGTTATCGACAACGATGCCGTGGCTCTCTCCTACCCGTTCGGCGTGGGAACACCAGCCTCGATACAGATCCCAGTCACCTCGATGGTACTATCAGGAATCGGCTCCGCCTCACCGTTCCACAGACTACAACACTCGACATCGAGACTGTCGTCGATCCAGATCCCCTCAGCCGCCGATCTGGAGACCGATCCAGGCTACACATCAGCCACTAGCATCCACACTGGCCCCACCTCGGCCGTCTACCTCAGTGGTTCCAGCCCAGCCTCCGCGACCACCTCCTCCGACCCCGTTATTGGTATCGGGTTCCTCCGAGGCCGACTCCGACCCAGATGCTTCTTCCATCCATAGCTCACCGGATCGGCCATCCCCTAAGCCGGATACTTCGGACAACCTACCGATTTCTCAGTCCGAGGACGTCTCTTCCTACGGAGACCTCATCAAACGCATGGCTATGTCTCTGGGTATCTCCATCGCTCAACCACCTCAGTCGGTATCAGACCCTGTGTTCGACATCGTCCAGATGGATACTTCACCATCCATAGCTCTGCCACTCTCGACGGTTCTCCTTCAGGCCACAAAGTCACAATGGGACAAACCAGCCTCTGCTCCAGTCTCATCTCGCCGTCTGGACCATATGTATAAGCTCCAAGAAGACGGCATAGAATTCCTAGTAACCCATCCTAAGCCGAACTCCATGGTGGTAAACTCCTCTACCAGATCTAAGAGGACCCACTCCACCCCACCAGATAAGGAAAGCTGTCGCCTTGATGCATTCGGCAGAAAGTTTTACTCGGCAGGAGCCTTGGGCATTAAGGCAGCCAACTACTTGGCCTGTATGGGCAGATATCAATATGCTCTGTGGGAACAAGTCTCCGACCTCACCCAAGCTCTGCCTGACGACAAGCGACAAGTGCTGCGCAAGATCCAAAAAGAAGGCTTGCTCTTGGCCAAGCAGCAAGTCAACTCCGCTAAACACACTCTGGATGCCTCCTCTAAGACTATATCCACGGCCATTGCCTTAAGAAGACACTCCTGGCTGCGTAACACATCACTCCTGCCAGACACCAGAACTCTGATTGAAGACCTCCCCTTTGACAGTCAAGGACTGTTCCACTCCACCACTGACACAGTCCTCCAAGACCTGGATAAGAGTATCAAGGCATCCAGGACCCTTGGAGTATCTCCGTCCAGCTCCCGGCCGTTCAAGCCACGCACCTGGTCAAGGCCCTGGTCCCACCACTCATCCACCAGAAGCTCCCCGGATCGCTCCTGGCGCCCAAGACCCTCTCCTGCTCAGCAGCGACAGCCATATCAGGCTAAGCAGCACCCGATGACGACCCAACCATCCAGTCGCCAGAAATTTCCAAGGGGCCCCAAGCAGGGCCTTTGACTCTTTCCCTTCCCCGGCCCTACCTACGCGCCTAGTCCCCTTCATCGAAGCATGGTGCGAAATCACATCGGACGAATGGGTTCTATCTATCATAGCCACAGGCTACCGCATCGAATTTATACACCCTCCGACATATCACACACTGGCAACCACCAGGCCCACCCCAGCGCTTCAAGCCGAAGTCACCGCCTTGCTTGGCAAGGACGCCATAGAGCCCGTTCACCTCCTCACCGGGGAAAAGGCTTTTTCTCCCACTACTTTCAGATCCCAAAGCACAACGGGGGCACGAGACCCATCCTCGACCTCCAGAATCTCAACACCTTCGTCCAATACAAACGCTTCCACATGGTCACCTTACGCTCCTTTCTCCCCCTGCTTCGCTGGGGCTCCTGGATGGCAACCCTCGGCCTTCAGGACGCCTACTTCCACATCACCATAGCCTCCCAACACAGAAAGTTTCTCCGCTTCACCGTGGGAGACGACCACTTTCAATACAAAGCCCTCCCCTTCGGCCTCTCCACCGCACCCCGGGTTTTCACCAAAACCATGGTCGTCGTGGTCGCACGCCTTCGTCTGCAGGGAATCACCATCTTCCCCTACTTGGACGACTGGCTCCTGGTGGCGGACTCGCCGGAGCTCCTAAGCCAACACATCGCTTGCAGCCGAGCCCTCCTAATACGTCTGGGCCTCAAGGTCAACGAGGAGAAATCACATCTCTGCCCTTCGCAACAAGTGCAATTCATCGAGGCCATCTTAGATTCAACTTGTTTGACAGCCTTCTTTCCGGAAGACAGAGCATCCGTCCTGGCAGCCCTAGCAGACCAGATCAGCACCCATCCTGCCACTTCCGCATTCCTACTCCAGCGTCTGCTAGGCCTCATGGTAGCCACAACAGCAGTCATCCCAGTAGCCAGACTACGCATGAGGCCCCTACAGCTCTGGTTCCTCAGCGTCTTCCGCTCCAATCAGGATGCGCAGTCGACCGTGCTTACCCCTCCTCCCGGCGTCCGAGATTCTCTGCTATGGTGGATGCACGGCAGCAACCTCCTCCAAGGCGCATCCTTCCACCTTCCCTCCCCCACCCGGACGCTCATTACGGACGCCTCCCACTGGGGCTGGGGGGCGCACCTAGCAGGTCACACTACAGGAGGCCCGTGGGACATCCTCCATCGTTCCAGACATATCAACTACCTGGAACTCCTAGCGGTCTTCCATGCCCTCCATACGTTCTGCGACCTCCTTCGAGGCCACTGCGTGGCGATCCTTTCCGACAATACGACAGCGGTCGCCTATATCAATCGGCAAGGGGGCACCGTGTCCCGATCGCTCTGCCGCCTCTCCCTCCGTTTATGGAACTGGTGTTTCCTCAACGACATTCATCTCAGAGCCACACACATCCCAGGGTGCCAGAACACCAAAGCAGACCTGCTGAGCAGGGGACTTGTCTCCCCCCACGAATGGGAACTGTCGAACGAACATCTCCTCCCAGTTTTTCATCGCTGGGGCACACCAGACATTGATGTGTTCGCCAACAAGACCAATGCCAAATGCCACCACTTCTGCTCTCGTGGGGGCATGCATCCCGACTCCTTGGGAGACGGCCTTCTCCTCCCCTGGTCGGACAACTTCTTATACCTCTTTCCTCTGCTCCCTCTTCTCACACGAGTCATCTCGAAGATTCGAGCCGAACAAGCAAACTGCATCCTCATAGCACCCTGGTGGCCCCGCCAGCCGTGGTTCTCACCTCTACTGTCGCTCGCTCAGGGTCAGTTCATCCACTTTCCCCCGACCCGCATCTCCTAGGCGTTTCCAACTCGCCACTTCTGCACCACAACATCCCCCACTTGAAGCTGACGGCGTGGAGGCTTTTCCCGCAGACTTCTCCTCCAGAGTAGCCAATGTCCTCCTGAACTCCAGGAAGCCGTCAACCCGGACGTCCTACGCATACAAGTGGTCTAAATTCACTCGCTTTCTTCAAGCAGACAACGCCTCTCCCACCTCGGTGGGCTTGTCCCGGAATTTTTACTTCCTCCTCTCTCTGGCTGACTCAGGATTATCACACTCCTCAATCAGAGTCTACATGGCAGCCATTTCAGCATTCCACAACCGAGTAGACAATTTCACGGTGTTCACCCACCCCCTTTCCAAACGTTTCCTCCGGGGGCTGCTACACCTCTACGTGCCGTCTAAACCACTGGCACCCCTTTTGGACCTCCCACTGGTGCTGCGTCAGCTCACCAGGAAACCGTTCGAGCCCCTATCGTCCTGTGATCTCAGACTCCTGACGTGGAAAACCGCATTCTTGGTAGCCATCACATCAGCTCGCCAGGTGGGTGAAATCCTCACCTTCCGGCACGACGCACCCTATCTCTCTTTTCCTCCGAATGGAGTACGTGTACTCCCGGACATCACGTTCTTACCTAAGATACTTTCAGAGTTCCATCTACACTCCGAAGTTTTCTTACCCGACTTCTTTTCCAACTATTCCTCCGAGGAGGAGCGCTTACTCCACACCCTAGATGTCAAGCATTCCATCCTCTTCTATCTCCAGCGCACCAAAGCGACAAGACGATAGCCACGTCTTTTCGTATCCTATGCCCCAGGGAGACTGGGAACCCAGATCACTTCTCGCAGACTCTCCCGATGGATAGTCGAACTCATTTCTTTATGTTACAACCTAGCCCGTACCCCACTGCCGGGTCCAGTAAAGGCGCATTCAACTCGGGCCGTTTCCACGTCCACGGCCTTCCTCAAAGGTGTTGCCCTGTCGGACATCTGCAAAGCCGCCACTTGGGCGTCTCCTAACACCTTTATTCGGCATTACGCCCTTGATACCAGAGCATCAGACCGGACGGCCATGGGCAGACTCATCCTGTCAACTGCATCTTGCTGACCGCCGGCCTGCACCCACCTCCAGGTAGGACTTGCTCGTTAATCTCCCAGTGGTGTGAATCACAGAGACCACGTCGAAGATAAACAGGTTGCTTACCTGTAACTGATGATCTTCGAGTGGTCACCTGTGTATTCACACCTCCCGCCCACCTTCCCCTCTGCGGCCAGGCAGAACCTGCTTCTACTGGTTGCAGCGGTCAGAAGGAACTGGCGGGATGTCCGCGCCCGGCTCCTCTGGGCATGCGCGCGGGTGCCCCGCAAATGCACGGAGCGGCTGGGTGCGAAAATCCGTTAGCTTTTAGATACCGATGAGCTTCAGCGCAGGCGCAGAAACCCAATGGTGTGAATACACAGATGACCACTTGAAGATCATCAGTTACAGGTAAGCAACCTGTTTTTTTGTTCCCTGTGTGACACAGAGTGTTGGCCTGGATGGGCCATTGGCCTAATCCAACATGGCTCCTCTTATGTTCTGCTACTAATATAGGCCCTTTCTTCACAGTTAGCGCTGAAGACCCACCGATGGCTGTTGTCCGGAAGTTTGTCCACTTGTTGGATCAGAGCGATCAAGATTTCCAAGAGGAGCTAGATTTGATGAAGCTGCGTGAGAAGGTTGTGACCTTGATCAGGTCCAATCAGCAGTTGGAGAATGATCTCAACCTCATGGACATCAAAATTGGGTTGCTAGTGAAAAACAAAATCACACTGCAGGTACAATATGCTTAGTTTTGGAGGGTGGCCAGGAGGAGAACGAGCATTGGTTCTTGTAGATGCAGCAGAGGGCATTGGTAGAAAGGAGTTCATAAGTCAGAAATTGTCCTGCCAGATCCAGTGATATTTAATTGCTCAGCATCCTGAATAGGGGTATGCGTCTCTGAGACACTGTCTCACATGTTAGCAAATATGCATATCTAGCACAAGTAACCTATCTTAGTGTGTGGAGCTTGAGCCACACACTTAGTAACCGCTAGGAGATCTAATTCAGACGTTTAAGACTGGCCAAGTTTGAAAGATCATTATTCCCAGGTTCAACTTTTGGCTTGTGTAGTTTTGGGAAGAACTTGATTTTTTTAATGCCTTTACATTGCCATTTTAATAGCAGACATTGCTCAGCTGGTAAAGAAATGAAGTACAAAATGTGCCACTGAAAATGCAGGCAAATGAATCACTCCAAATCTGCACGTTTTGAATGCCATTTTATTAGGCTTGCCCCTTCCACTCTCATTTAGAGGACATGTAAGTGTGGATGGGAGGGATGACGCAACCAGGCCTTGATTTTCTCTTCTGTTCCTCCATTCCTCTTTCACAGGACGTTGTGTCTCACAGCAAGAAGCTCACTAAAAAGAACAAGGAGCAGCTCTCGGATATGATGATGCTGAACAAGCAAAGAGGAGGCTTGAAGGCTCTGAGCAAAGAGAAGAGAGAGAGGCTGGAGGCCTATCAGCATCTTTTCTACTTGCTGCAGGTAAGGAAGAAGGTGCCTCTTTTTGTGTGTGTCATCCCCCCCCCCCCCCCCGGGGCCATGAACTTAGTAGCCAAGAAAAATAACAGCAAAAAAGCCAACAGCACAGTGGGGAAATCAGAAATCTGATGACAATATGAAAATGTCTCACACTTTGATTCATCAGGGGATCTGCAATATTGTACCATTGAGGAAATGTAGTTCATTGTAACAATCATCGTACACGATGCTAAAATGACTAAAAAGAACACTAATACTTATGCATGGTTAATATTAATAATGCCCTTGTATAAAGCCCTGGTGAGGCAGAGTGTATGAAGTTCTGGTCAGCCAAACATACATTTTCTGGCTTGCCTGAGCCTTCTTTACTTGATGGGGGGTGGGGGGGGAGAGATTGTCTGTGGTGACTGTGGCAAATGTTCTTGTGGCTTCTTGCACTGTTTATGGTGTCTCTTTCTCCCAAGCTGGCATTTCTTGCCTATTCATGAACTTGTCTTCCTTCCTGTTTTGCTGCAGACTAACCCAACATATCTGGCTAAGCTGATTTTCCAAATGCCCCAGAACAAGTCCACAAAGTTTATGGACTCCGTGATCTTCACTCTGTACAACTACGCATCCAATCAAAGAGAAGAATACCTGTTACTGCGCCTCTTCAAGACTGCTCTGCAGGAGGAAATCAAGTATGTGATTTTAAGAACCTGGATGTTGCATTTCATGTGCAGTGGTTTTTAACCTGCTTTCATAACCCTTTACATGCTAGCCGGGACCATAGGGATCTTCTTCGTGGTCTCTGTGCATCACACCTCTGGGATTAAGTGCACCTGCGCCGATCCTGATCGGTAATCTTCAAAGCCTAATGGATTTTCGCGCCAGCTCCCCAGTCATGTGCACGTCCCATTGCGCATGACCCGGGGAGGAGCACGAAGATCCCGCCAGTTCTCTTCTGACCGCTGTGTCGTGAGGATCCCCTTTCCGCTTCGGTCGGTAGCTAACTTTCGTTTTCCACTTGGAAAAGCCTTTCGGACTGATTTCTTCCTTTTTTTGACCTACGGACTGTTTTTTGGACTCGCTTTTGGAATTTCCCTCGTCTACTCCCTGCTCGGCCTATGGCCCAGCGGTGGGGCTTCTTTAAACGCTGCCTTAACTGTGGGAGTAAGATAGCTCCCCCAGACAAGCATTCTCTTTGTCTTTTGTGCTTGGGCGAGTCGCACCGCGTGGACTTGTGTTCGAGCTGCGCTGCCTTCTCCAAACAAACCCGCAAGAACCGAGTGGCCAGGTTGAGAGTGGCACTTTTGGAAGCAGCGTTATCCCCGAAGATGTCTGCAGCCGACGCTTCGGGAGCATCTCCATCGGCGCCGATGGGCCCGACATCGTCTCCGGTATGGAGCACCACCGGTACCGAGAAATCGGCACCGAAACAACCCCTCCCGCTGCCGCACACTCCTGCGAAGAAATGCAGAGAGGGCAAGGAGGAAAAGGGCAAGCTAAAGCACAAGAAAGTTTCTAGTGCTTCGTCGACGCATCCCGTGTCCGACGTGACCCAGCTCGGGTCCCCACAGCTTGACCCACCAGGGCGTGAGCGATTCCAGGGTAGTTCCACCTCCCCGATGCCACGACCCATTCAACTGACCAACTCGGAACCCGACATCGAGCTGACCCAGGTCCCTCGAAGTAGCCCCGAGACCGGGCCACATCCGTTACCGACGCCGAGAAGCGATCGAGACTGGCGTCTCCCCTCCTCCTAAGTGCCGTGGGACGTTCGTCAATGGCGATACTTGTACGGTTCCTCCTATCCTCCACTGCCGCAGTGGTACCCGTCGGAATGGGATCGCCAATCGACATCATCCAGAGTCTCCCGATGCCGAGATCCTCCGGCTCCAAGACCAACTCCGCCACCGATGCCGAAACCGATGTCAATGCCAACACAAACTCCGCCCGATGTCGATCTCCCTCCTTTTCAACCGGACCCGTCGACCCCTATGTCTCCTTCCGAAAATTCCAAACAGTCAATACCTGGCTCTTCCACGTCTTCCGCTTCCGACGACGAATCTCCCACCCACCCGTCGCCATCCCCTGACGTTGCCGACAACCTACCGATTTCCCCTTCCGAGGATGTAAAGTCATATGGGGAGCTCATCAAAAGAATGGCTCATTCATTGGCCCTAGCCACGGTTCAACCGACCCCCACCGCTACTGATGCCATTTTCGACATCGTGCAGATGGATACATCTACCGCAGTAGCCTTACCGCTTATTTCGGTGCTCATGAACACCGCTAAAGAATCTTGGGGACACCCTTCCTCAACTCCAATCTCTAGTAAGAGACTGAATCATATGTACAGGCTCCAAGAGCCAGGAGCAGAATTTTTATTCATACACCCCAAACCCAACTCAGTTGTTGTGACCCCCTCGGCTAGGGGCCGTAGTGGACATTCCTCCCCCCTTGACAAAGAGGGATGGAAACTGGACTCTTTTGGGAGATGTTTTTATTCGGCAGGTGCATTGGGTATAAAAACTGCAAACTAAACAGCCTGTATGAGCAGATATCAATACTCCCTATGGGAGCAGATGACACCGCTTCTGGCCCATCTTCCTGAGGATAAACAGCGTCTAGCCAGGAAGATCCAGAAGGAAGGCATGGTCTTGGCAAAACACCAGCTCAATGCATCCAAGCATGCTGCAGATGTCACTTCCAAGACGCTCACTTCAGCAGTTGCCCTTAGACGCCACGCCTGGTTGAGGTCGACTTCTCTTCCACACGACACTAAATCCTTGGTGGAAGATCTTCCATTTGAGGGCGAAGGCCTGTTCAGTTCCACAACGGACAGTTCTCCACGATCTGGACAAAAGCATAAAAACATCTCGTAACCTGGGTGTTTCCCAACCGAGACAGCAGAAACAGAAAACCTGGCAAAGATCCTGGTCTAAAAAGCAGCCACAGTGATCTCCCACTGAACCCCAATGGCAAAGACCTTCCTCCTCTGCTTATCAGCAGAAACCTTATGGCCATAAGCCACGTTTTCCAACCGCTTCCGCCTCCAAGTCCAAACCTCCTAAACCAAACAAGCAGAGTCTTTGACTCCCGCATCCGCTCCGGTCCTCCCACCCGTCTGTCACCCTTCCTACCCGCATGGCAACTCATAACATCAGACAAATGGGCCCTCTCTGTCGTAGCAGAGGGCTACCGGATAGAATTCTTCCAGATACCACAGGACTCTTACTTCATAGTCACCCCTCCCTCCGACACCCTGTCATCAGAAGTCGAAGCCCTCCTGTCCAAGGATGCCATAGAGCCGGTACCCGTAGACCACCTCCAGCAGGGTTTTTACTCCCACGACTTCACGGTACCAAAAAAGGATGGCGGACTTCGTCCCATACTAGATCTTCGGAACCTCAATGCGTTCATCACCTACAAGAAGTTCCGCATGACCACCCTACAGACCATCCTACCACTGCTAGAAGCCAACGTGTGGATGGTGATGCTGGACTTAAAGGACGCATACTTCCATGTGACGATCCATCCGTCTCACAGACCGTTCCTACGCTTCGTGGTTGGTCCGCGTCACTTCCAATACAAGGCTTTCCGCTTTGGCCATTCTACGGCTCCTCATGTTTTCATGAAACTCATGGCAGTAGTGGCGGCCCATCTCCGGCTTCAGGGTGTCCACCTTTACCCGTATCTGGACGACTGGCTCCTGGTTGCGCCTTCTGCGACAACTTTACAGAACCACATCTCAGTTACCCTCCGCACCCTAGACTCACTAGGGTTGACAATAAACCTCAAAAAGTCCATGCTCACCCCCTCCCGACGGGTGCAGTTTATCGGAGCCATTCTGGACTCCCTGCAGTGCAGGGCTTTTCTGCCCCCCAACAGGGCAACGGACATAGTCTCCCTCTTCCAATCCATCCGGGAGGACAAAGAGGCCACAGCCAGACAAATACACCGCCTATTAGGCCTGATGGCCGCGACCACGGCAGTGATCCCGTTTGCCAAGTTGCGGATAAGACCATTGCAACTTTGGTTCCTGAGACGCTTCCGTCCCAGTATTCACTCCCTCTCCAAACATTTCCGGCTCTCAGATCAAGTCCTGGAAACCCTGACTTGGTGGCTTGCGCCCCAGAACTTGCAGTCGGGCGCACCCTTCCGACTCTCGCCTCCCTCGGCGACCATCACCACAGATGCCTCCCTATGGGGCTGGGGAGCTCGCTTGGATGGTGTTGGTGTGGGCGGCAAGTGGGATCCTACTGTAGCCCACAATCATATCAATTTCTTGGAACTGCTGGCAGTTCTCTATGCGGTGAGATCTTTCCGCCAATCCCTGTCGGCAAAGACGGTGGCTGTTCTAATGGACAACACGACCACCATGTTTTATATCAACCGTCAGGGTGGGACAGTCTCCCGTGGACTTTGCCGCTTAGCTATTGAGCTTTGGGATGAGTGTCAGTCCCTCGGCATTCACCTCGTAGCAACTCACCTCCCAGGGCTGCTCAACATCCAAGCAGACTTCCTGAGCAGGGGAGGAGCATCCCTACACGAGTGGGAATTAAACCCCCTCTATCTGACCCCGATCTTTGATCGCTGGGGGCACCCATCCGTGGATGTGTTCGCCTCTCGGGAGAACAGGAAGTGTCATCTCTTCTGTTCCAGAGCAGGCGCAGATCCGACCTCCCTCGGGGACGGCCTCCTTCTCCAGTGGACGGGGAGACAGCTGTATCTATTCCCCCCGATTCCCTTGATACCACGAGTGGTACACAAGCAGATGTCAGAGCGATCGTGGGCGATCCTCATCACACCGTGGTGGCCGCGGCAACCCTGATTCCCCACACTCCTCAGTCTCTCCCTCAGAGTATATCTCCACCTCCCGACAGACCCAGATCTACTCTGGATGTACGGGGGCCAGGTGCTGCACCACGACGTGCCCAAACTGAAACTGACAGCTTGGCTGATTCAAACTCAGGAATAGACTCGCGCATTGCACAAGTCCTCTTGAACTCACGCAAACTCTCCACACATCGTTCATATGAGGCAAAGTGGACTAAATTTCTAGCCTTTCTGGCCTCTGTAGGATGGCCTTCCGTCCCCGCTACCCTTAATGATGTTTTTGGTTTCCTTGTGTCGTGTAAGGATAGAGGACTGTGCCACTCATCTATCCGGGTCTATCTGTCAGCCATCTCAGTCAACCATCCTGAGATAGAAGGCTACTCTGTTTTCCCACCCAACCACAAAGCAATTCCTCAAGGGAATGCGTTGCCTCTACCCACCAGTGCGGACACCGGTTCCAGCATGGGACCTACCCCTGGTCCTTACCAAGTTAATGGGCAAACCCTTTGAACCCATGGCTTCAACTCCTTTCTTGGAAGGTTGCGTTTTTGGTAGCCATCACCTCCGCTAGGCGGGTGAGTGAGCTCTCGGCGCTTCGTTGCAACCCACCGTACCTCACATTTCACCATGACGCAGTTGCCCTGGCTCCTGATGTCGCCTTCCTGCCCAAGATAGTCTCAGACTTTCACATTGGGGTGGACATTACATTGCCAGTGTTTTTTCCTGATCCTCAGAACCCGACACAATGCAGTTTACACACTCTTGATGTCAAGAGAGCTCTTTCCATTTCGAAGTCTCCGGCTCTCTTTGTCACCTATGCCTTGCCCAGGCAGGGACAGAAACTGTCGTCTCAAAGACTCTCAAAGTGGATAGTAGAGATGATAAAACTCGCCTACCTCCTGGCCAAGAGGCCATTGCCGGCGTCCCTCCGGGCACACTTCACTCGAGCCGTGGCTGCTTCCACGGCATTCCTCAAGGGCATTTCCCTGGGAGACATCTGCAATGCTGCGACGTGGGCGTCTCATCACACGTTTGTGAAACACTACGCCCTAGATGTCCGTGTCCACCAACATACTGTGGTGGGCCGTGCAGTTCTGCAAGCAGCTCAGATGTGAGATCTCCAGCACCCACCTCCAGGTATGTGGTGTGTTTATTGCTCGCTATTCTCCCAGAGGTGTGATGCACAGAGACCACGAAGAAGATATACAGGTTGCTTACCTGTAATTGGAGATCTTCGAGTGGTCATCTGTGCATTCACACCACCCGCCCTCCTTCCCCTCTGCTTTCGGTCTCCCTCAAATTTTTTCTTGGGGGCTGTTAGCAGCAGTCAGAAGGAACTGGCGGGATCCTCGTGCCCCTCCCCGGGTCATGCGCAATGGGACGTGCACGTGACCGGGGAGCTGGCGCGAAAATCCGTTAGGCTTTGAAGATTACCGATCGGGATCGGCGCAGGCGCACTTAATCCCAGAGGTGTGAATGCACAGATGACCACTCGAAGATCTCCAATTACAGGTAAGCAACCTGTATATCTCTGAAATCCGTCATCTCCCCTCAGCCTCTTCACTGGGAAGAACAGACTGAGTGGGAAGGTGTGACTCCTTTCCTTTCAGGCATGCAGAGCCTGGAGTGGCATTTCTGGGTAGCCTTTGTGCTAAAAGCTGCCTCTAGAAGTTTCAAAAGTGTTGCCCATCAGTGGGAATTCACAGATGAGCACTCACAAAAGAACTTCTACAGGTAAGCAGCCCGCTTTTTATGGGGAAAGACCTTCCCTTAGTTCAGTTTGGAGGGGAGCAGGGAGAAAACAGCTGTCAAAGATTCTCCATTTGGAAGCTATCCAGTCAGTAAGTTGACACAGTCGCACATGATGCTGCTTGAACTTCACAGATGTTGCTGGGGTGATCTCATCAAGGGGGAGTACGCTGCCTGGCTTCATTCTCCTGTGTCTCCTAAAGAGACAAAAGCCACTGCCGAGAGGACCTAGGTTTTGATTGCTCTGATCTTTAATTTCTGCTACAAGATGAAGCACTAGAGAAAGTAGACCCTCGTTTACATTGGAATATGTAGGGATAACTACTACTCATCCAGATCTTCACAAGGCTAAACCCTGTTCTAGGTAAATTTCAAGCAATTTACACATCCGTCCTAAAGATCTTCTTCGTGGTCTCTGTGCATCACACCTCTGGGATTAAGTGTGCCTGCGCCGATCCCGATCGGTAATCTTCAAAGCCTAATGGATTTTCGCGCCAGCTCCCCGGTCACGTGCACGTCCCACTGCGCATGACCCGGGGAGAGGCACGAGGATCCCGCCAGTTCTCTTCTGACCGCCACGTCGTGAGGATCCCCTCTCCGCTTCGGTCGGTAGTTTACTTTTGTTTCCTACTGGAAAAGCCTTTCGGACTGATTTTTTCCCCCTTTTTCAACCTACGGACTGTATTTGGACTCACTTTTTGAACTTTCCTCGTCTTCTCCCTGCTCGGCCTATGGCCCAGCGGTGGGGCTTCTTTAAACGCTGTCTTAAGTGCGGTAGCAAGATAGCACCTCCAGACAAGCACTCTCTCTGTTTACTGTGCTTGGGCGAGTCGCACCATGTGGACTCTTGTTCTAGTTGTGCTGCCTTCTCTAAACAGACCCACAAAAACTGTGCGGCTAGACTGCGAGTGGCTCTCTTAGAAGCAGCGCTATCCCCGAAGATGTCTTCTGCCGACGCTTCGGGAACATCGCCATCAGCTCCGACGGCTCTGGCATCGTCTCCGGTAAGGAGCACCACCGGTACCGAGAAATCGGCACCGAAGCAACCACTCCCTCTGCCAGACACTCCTGCAAAGAAACGCAGAGAGGGCAAGGAGGAGGAGGGCAAGCTGAAGCACAGGAAGGCTCCTAGTGCTCTGTCGACGCACCCCGCGCCTGACTTGACCCAGCTAGGGTCGGTGCAGCTTGACCCTTCCGGATGTGAGCGATCCAGGGGTAGTTCAACCTCCCCGATGCCACGACCCATCCAGCTGACAGACTCGGATCCCGACATCGACCTTACTCAGGTCCCTCGAAGTAGACCTGAGGTCGAGACCGATCCGTTACCGATGCTGAGAGGTGTCCGGGACTGGCGTCCTCCATACTCTTCAGTGCCGTGGGACGTTCGACAATGGAGGTAACTTTACGGCTCCTACCCTCCACCACCGCAGTGGTACCCATCGAAATGGGACCGTCAATCGACATCATCCAGAGTCTCCCGATGCCGCGACCCTCCGGCTCCGAGACCTACTCCACGGCCGATGCCGACACCGATGTCGATACCGACACAAACCCCACCCGATGTCGATCTCCCTCTCTTCCACACACCGCAGGACCCGTCGAGCCTGACCCCACTGTCGCCATCTGAACCTTCTGAACGGTCGATACCGGGCTCTTCCGCATCTTCCGTTTCGGGTGATGAATCACCCACTCATCCGTCCCCAACCCCCCATGTCGCCGACGAATTACCAATCTCTCCCTCAGAAAACGTTAAGTCGTACGGAGAACTGATTAAAAGAATAGCTCACTCTCTGGCCCTGGCAATGGTCCAACCGACCCCTACTGCTACCGATTCCATCTTCGACATCGTACAAATGGATACCTCCACCGCAGTAGCCTTGCCTCTCATTTCGGTACTCATGAACACAGCAAAGGAGTCCTGGGTGCACCCCTTTTCGACTCCCATCTCTAGTAAGAGATTGGATCATATGTATAAGATCCAGGAACTAGGAGCCGAGTTCTTATTCGTGCATCCCAAACCTAACTCAGTAATTGTGACCCCTTCTGCCAAGTTGATACTCTTCCCCTCTTGACAAGGAAAGACGGAAACTGGACTTTTTTGGTAGACGATTTTATTCGGCAGGTGCATTGGGCATAAAGACTGCAAATTACACGGCCTGTATGAGCAGGTATCAATATTCGCTATGGGAACAGATGACAGCACTTCTGGCCCATCTTCCTGAGGACAAGCAGCGCCTAGCCAGGAAGATCCAGAAGGAGGGCATGGTATTGGCAAAACATCAACTCAGTGCATCCAAGCATGCTACAGACGTGGCCGCTAAGACGCTCACCTCGGCAGTTTCCCTCAGACTCAGCCTGGCTGAGGTCGACTTCTCTTCCCCAAGACACTAAATCCTTGGTGGAGGACCTTCCCTTTGAGGGTGAAGGCCTGTTTAGCTCCACCACAGATACAGTTCTTCACAAACTGGATAAGAGCATGAAAACGTCCCGCAACCTGGACATTTCACAGCCGAGACAGCAGAAACAGAAGACCTGGCAAAGATCCTGGTCTAAGAAACAGCCACAGCGGTCTCCCACTGAACCCCAATGGCAAAGACCTTCCTCTTCCGCTTACCAGCAGAAACCATATGGTCACAAGCCCCGCTTCCCAACCGCTTCCGCTTCCAAGTCGAAACCCCCTAAGCCGAACAAACAGAGTCTTTGACTCCCGCATCCGCTCCGGTCCTCCCACCCGTCACCCTTCCTACCCGCATGGCAACACATAACTTCGGACAAATGGGCCCTTTCAATTGTAGCAGAGGGCTACCGAATAGAATTCTTCCAGACACCGCATAACTCTTATTTTGTCGCCACCCCTCCCTCTGACACCCTATCGTCAGAAGTCAAAGCCCTCCTATCCAAGGATGCCATAGAGCCGGTACCCGTAGCCCACCTTCATCAGGGTTTCTACTCCCGCTACTTCACGGTACCAAAGAAGGATGGCGGACTCTGTCCCATACTAGACCTTCGGAACCTCAATGCCTTTATCATCTACAAGAAGTTCCGTATGACCACCGTACAGACCATCCTACCACTACTAGAAGCCAACGTGTGGATGGTGACGCTGGACTTAAAGGATGCATATTTTCATGTGACTATTCATCCTTCACACAGGCCATTCCTCCGCTTCGCGGTCGGTCCACGTCACGTCCAATACAAGGCTCTCCCCTTTGGCCTTTCCACGGCACCTCGTGTTTTCACGAAACTCATGGCAGTAGTGGCAGCTCATCTCCGGCTTCAGGGTATCCACCTTTACCCATATCTGGACGGCTGGCTCCTTCTTGCGCTGTCTGCGACAACTCTACAGAGCCACATCTCAGTAGCTGTTTGCACCCTAGACACCCTAGGGTTGACAATAAACCTAAAAAAGTCCATGCTCACTCCATCCAGACGGGTGCAATTCATCGGAGCCATCCTGGACTCCCTGCAGTGCAGGGCCTTTCTGCCCCCCAACAGGGCAATAGACATAGTCTCGCTCCTCCAATCCATCCGGGAGGACAAGGAGGCCACAGCCAGACAAATACTCCGCCTACTAGGCCTGATGGCCGCAACCACGGCGGTGATCCTGTTTGCCAAATTGCGGATGAGACCACTGCAACTTTGGTTCCTGAGACGCTTACGTCCCAGCATCCACCCCCTCTCCAAGCGCTTCCGCCTCTCGGACTCGGTCCTGGAAGCCCTGGCATGGTGGCTTGTGCCCCAGAACTTGCAGTCGGGCGCACCCTTTCGGCTCTCACCCCCTTCGGCAACCATCACCACAGATGCCTCCCTATTGGGTTGGGGAGCTCACCTGGATGGTTTCTGCGTGGGCAGCAAGTGGGACCCTGCTGTGGCCCACAATCATATCAATTTCTTGGAACTGCTGGCAGTTCTTTATGCGATAAGATCCTTTCGCCAATCTCTGTCGGGAAAGACGGTGGCTGTCCTCACAGACAATACGACCAACATGTATTACATCAAACGTCATGGTAGGACGGTCTCCCGTGGATTCTGCCGCTTAGCTATCGAACTTTGGGATGAGTGTCAGTCCCTTGATATTCATCTCATGGCAACTCACCTTCCCGGCCTGCTCAATACCCAAGCCGACTTCCTGAGCAGGGGAGGAGCATCCCTACACGAGTGGGAACTGAACCCCCTCTATCTGACCCCAGTCTTCAATCGCTGGGGACATCCCTCCGTGGATGCGTTTGCCTCTCGAGAGAACAGGAAGTGCCCTCTCTTCTGTTCCAGAGCCGGCGCGGATCCGACCTCCCTTGGGGACGGTCTCCTTCTCCAGTGGACAGGGAGACATCTGTACCTATTCCCCCCAATCCCCCTGATCCCAAGGGTGGTGCACAAGCTGTTAGCAGAACGTCCATGGGCGATTCTCATCACACCGTGGTGGCCGCGGCAACCTTGGTTCCCCACTCTCTTCCGTCTCTCTCTTGGGTCGTATCTCCACCTCCCGATGAACCCCGACCTGCTGTGGATGTACAGGGGCCAAGTGCTTCACCACGACGTGTCCAGATTGAAACTGACAGCTTGGTTGATTCAACCTCAGGAATAGACTCACGTATTGCACAAGTTCTCTTGAACTCCCGCAAACTTTCCACACGTCGTTCATATGCAGCGAAGTGGGCTAAATTTCTATCCTTCTTGGCCTCTGTGGGACGACCCTCTGTCCCAGCCGCCCTTAATGATGTTTTTGGGTTTCTTTTATCATGTAAGGATAGAGGACTGTGCCACTCATCCCTCCGTGTTTACCTGTCAGCCATTTCAGTCAACCATCCTACAGTTGACGGCTACTCAGTGTTTTCCCACCCGACCACGAAGCAATTCCTCAAAGGGATGCATCGCCTCTACCCACCAGCACGGACCCCGGTTCCAGCATGGGACCTGCCCTTGGTCCTTACCAAGTTAATGGGCAAACCTTTCGAACCTATGGCTTCCTGCAGTCTTCAGCTCCTTTCTTGGAAGGTTGCTTTTTTGGTAGCCATCACTTCCGTTCAGCGTGTGAGTGAATTATCGGCGCTTCGCTGCGATCCACCATACCTCACATTCCACCATGATGCCGTTACCCTGGCCCCCGATGTCGCCTTTCTACCTAAAGTAGTCTCTGACTTTCACATCGGGGCGGACATTACATTGCCGGTGTTCTTTCCTGACCCTCAGGATTCGACACAACGCAGTCTACACTCACTCGACGTCAAGAGGGCCCTTTCCTTTTACTTGCATCGGACAAAACCGTTCCGCAAGTCTCCAGCTCTCTTCGTCGCTTATGCCTTGCCCAGACAGGGACAGAAACTGTCGTCTCAGAGACTCTCGAAATGGATCGTAGAGACGATTAAACTTGCCTACCTTTTGGCCAAAAGGCCGTTACTGGCGTCCCTTCGGGCTCACTCCACTCGAGCCGTGGCTGCTTCCACGGCGTTCCTCAAAGGCATTCCCCTGGGAGACATTTGCAGTGCTGCTACTTGGGCGTCTCCACACACATTCGTGAAGCACTACGCCCTAAACGTTCGTGTCCATCAACGTTCTGTGGTGGGCCGTGCAGTTCTGCAAGCAGCTCAGGTGTGAGACCTTCAGCACCCACCTCCAGGTATGTGGTGTGTTTATTGCTCGCTATTCTCCCAGAGGTGTGATGCACAGAGACCACGAAGAAGATATACAGGTTGCTTACCTGTAATTGGAGATCTTCGAGTGGTCATCTGTGCATTCACACCACCCGCCCTCCTTCCCCTCTGCTTTTGGCTGTCCTGAACCTGTTTCCCAACAGCTTGAGTAGATGTGCCTGAGTTTTAGTTTTATGAGAGAGGGAGAAAAAGCTCTATCCGCTCTCTCCACCCCATGCACTATTCCATAAACCTCTGTCATGTCCTCCCTTAGCCATCTATTTTCTAGGCTGAAAGGTCACAGAGTCTTTTCTTATAGGGAAGATATCTTAACCCCCTAACCATCTTGGTTGCCCTTCTTTGTACTTTTCCACCACTGCAATTTCCTTTTTTGAGACACTGTGATGAGAACTGCACACACTATTCCTAATGAAGCCACATCAAAGCTCTGGACAAAGGGCATTACAATATTGGTTGTTTTATTTCAATTACTTTCTCAGTAATTCCCAGCATGGAGTTTTCCCTTTTCACTGCTGCCGTGCACTGAGCTGACACTTTCATTATGCTTTCTACTACAACCCCAACTCTAAATCATGTAGCAACAAATTAAATCACACTGGCCCCAATACTAATCTTTATGGGACCCTACTGCTCATTTCCCTCCATTACAAAAACTGTCTGTTTATTTCTGTTCTCTGCATCCTGCTATTTAACAAAATTTTAACCCGTCAAAAGACCTATTTTCTTGTCCCATGATTTCTTAAGTTTACTAAGGAGTCTTTGGTGAGGTATGTTAAGAAAATGGTTCCCTAAAATTCATTGTCCTGGGTTAAAAGTTTGGTTCAGAGCAAAGACCTGCTTCTGAGTTACCAGAGTTCAGAAAAACATTGCCGAGACAGAGGAAGCAGAACTTGTGAAACTACACCCAGCTGCAGAGGGGAGTCAAGGAGCCTAGTATCAGCTCCCAGTTAGCCACATTCCATTCATTTAAGGTCTGTGGTTTGCAGCTGTGGGAGAAGGGACATGCTGAGCTGCAGATTGGTTTCAGTTCCTTCCTCCCAGGTTAGGCCACCACTTAGGTCATTTGTGGAGCTATTGGCCTAACAATTGGCTATAAATCACCACAAAGGGTTCCTATTGATCTTTCAGGCCTGAGAACACCACGAGGGCCCCTTACCCATACAAAAGCAGATTTCTAGTTTATTCGTTAGCCTGATGGTGACTACCTAAAATTTTGGATATGCAGTCATTGTCCAATTCAAGGCAGACATTTGCTTGTGTGGGCCAAACAGCCTCTGGCCTTTGCTGACTCTGGAGAGAGCCACTCCGGATTATGGAATATTCAACTGAGAATGGGTAACATCCTGTAACTGGGAACCAATGTATTACTGTTTTAGTTAGCTCTTAAATTTCTAGCTTTCTGGTTTTATCCTCACAGAGTCTTGTTCTTGTTTAAAGTATTATTGCACCTTAATAAAAATATATTTTAATTACTTTTGTGGTTATTTGCATTCAACCAACCTCAGTCTAAATCCAGAACCTAGACTGGCTGACCACCTACCAGAGTAATTGTTTTTGTGAGGAACTCGTTGTGCAAGTCTACCTTGCAGGGTTGACTTCCTTGTTTAGTCCTGGGAAGGTTAGAAGCTTGCCTTTTGGCTTCTGGCAGACTACCAGACTGGTGTGTAAGTTTGTAAGTTTGGGTTTTGTAAGTCTGTGTTCTGCAATAAAGAGTTTTGGCCCTGGACTGGACTGGGACTCTTTGACAAAGGTACCTTTTCAAAAGCTTTATGGAAATACACATATACAAGAGGGGGGACCTGCGATACTTGGGGGGGAGCTCCACGTGGTGGAGGAGAAAGGCACCACAGGTAAGCCTTCTCCCTTTCTCTCCACACACACACACCCCCGGCACCGATGGAGAGGCCCGCACGGCTCAGAGCTGCCGGGCCCTCCAGTGTTCCTCTCCCTCCCACCCCCACCTCCCGAACAGCGAGGCCCACACGGCTCAGAGCCACCAGGCCCACCAGTTCGCCTCTCCCTCCTCTTCTCCCCCTCCAGCGAGGCCCGCGTGGCTCCAACTGCCAGCCCGCCAAGCCCTCTCCCTCCCCCTGCAGTAGAGATGAAGCATAGTTTTAACTGTGTTTCCTGCGCATGCGCAGGAAATGCTTTTTACTTTTGGGGGGAATTTTATGTCCTCCCAATATATTTTGTTTACTTTTCAGATTTTTCTACACACATGGGGAGTCCCCCAAGTGTGTAGGAAAATCTCTCTGCCCCCCAAGTGCCCCCTCGGCATGGATTTAGATATCCGTATGGAGGGGCGCCTTGGGAATTAGTATATAGACAAGTGGAGACCCGCAAGAAACTTGTGGGATGGTTATCCCATTCCTCACACCTTTGCTTCCTCCCTTCTCCCCCTACCTCTCTCACACTCTTTCTCCCTCCTGCCCCCTTTCTTACTCTCTCTCTCTCTTCTCCATGTATGTTACTTCCTCTCTCTTTCTGACCTGTCACCGTTCTCTTTGTTTTTCTGTCTCCCCACCTCATCACTCTTTCTCTCTCTTTCTGCTTCCCAATCCATCACTCTTTCTGCTCCCCCACTCCATCACTCTCTTTCTCCCCCCATCACTCTCCTGGCCTCCAGCCTGCTTCCTCTTCCCCCACAGCAGCAGTGGCAGTGCCCTGGGAATCACAATGGATCTCCCAGCTTCAGAGGTCAATTCACCTTAGGGCTGCCAGCTCCAGCTTGGGAAATTCCTGGAAGTTTGGGGGTGGAGCCTTGGGACAGTGAGGCTTGGGGAGGCAAGCAGCCTCAGCAACACTCCAAAGCAGACATTTTATCCAGGAGAACTGATCTCTGTCACCTGGACAACAGTTGTAATTCTGGGTGCTCTCCAGCCCTTCTCTGGAGGCTGGCAATGGTAGTTTAAGTGAAGGAAATGGGTGGTTTGGAGGGTGAAGTCTATGGCATTATACTGGTCTGTAGTCCCTCCTCAAATCTCACCCTCCCCAGGCTCCACCCCTCAAATGTCCAGGAATTTCCCAACCTGGAGTTGGCAACCCTATTTCCTTTCCACCCAACAGCCAACCTACCTTTTATCTGTCTTCATCTTTCCATCTCCACCCCCCTCCCCCGCAGCGTCTACCTAAAATTAGTGTTTCTCCACAGTGTGGACTAAAGCAGATTACATTTTATTTCCTCCTTGTTATCTGCACAACAACCCTGTGCATTTGGTTAGGCTGAAAGTATGTGACTGGTCCAAAATCTCCCAGTCAGCTTCCACCGCAAGATGGGGATCTGAACCTTGCAGGTCCCAATTTGAAGCTATAACTGTTACACCACAATGTCTTTCATAGGACGGCTGCTGATGAACAGTAGCAAAGCAGCTGGGCCTAATTAAGTCATGCAAATCAGGTGGTATCAAGTCACACAGAGGGTGCTGCCTAGGGATCCCCTGGAGTTACTGCTCATCTCCAGACTACAGAGATAACATTCCATGGAGAAAATGGATGTTTTGGAGGGTGGATTTTTGGATTTTTCTGCAGACCGAGGAAGGCCCCTGATTATGTAGGAAAAGCTGTTGGGGGAGAGTGAGCTCTCTTTTGACAGATAATAAGTATCCACACAGAAAAAAAACTCGGAATTTGTATATAGATAATGTCTACTAAATCAACATTATCTACAGTCTTGTTTACCTGTTCAAGGAACCCCAAAAGGTTGGTAAGACAGTCTTCCCTTTGCAGAAGCCATGCCAATTTCCCCTCAATAGGGTGCCTGTTGTGGGGAGGGGAAGGGAAAGGAGTTTGTAAGCTGCTCTGAGACTCCAGTGAGTGAATATATATAAATCCAAACAAGTTACAAAATATATATAATTTTGTTACAAAAAATGAATATATATAAATCCAACCTCCTCCTCTTCTTATTGTTCCTCAGTGTGTGTAATAATTCTCTCTTTAATAACAGTTTTTGTTAACTTTCCTGGAACATGTGTTAGCCTAACTGGCCTGTAATTCCCTAGATCCAGCCCATACAGTTGCAACAGTTGAAATATTGGAGCGAACTCTTGGGTGGAGGGCATTTCTCCACAGTGCGATTCTGGGGTATGGGCACAGAGCACAGTTCTGTGCACAGTTCTGGTCATCTCATTGGGGAAATGGTATTGGAGTTAATAAATGCACAGGAGTTGGGGCAAATGCCTTGAGATGATTCTGATGGGGAGGGATTACAGGCTTTAAAATTATTTACAAATAGACAAATACCTCTCTCAGAAAACTTGAACTCTGGATTATTCAGTGAAATTGAATGGCAGGCAAAAAAGCACTTTCTGCGATGCAAACGGGGAATTCATTATTCACAACCTGGTGGTGATCACTGCTGGCTGAGATAACTTTGAGTAAAGAACTGGGCAGATTCAAGGAGAAGACCGCAGTGGGTACACAAGGAACATCTCTGTTCAGAGGTAATACAACTCTGGGTGTAGTTCTGGGTAGTAACAAGCAATGTGACATTGGCACGGCTTGTTTGTGAATTTCCTGTAGATCTGACTGCCCACTGTTGGAAGAGAGAATGGGAAGCTATAAGGATCTTGGTCTGATTCATAAGACTGCTCTTCATCTCTTCCAGATCAAAGGTAGATCAGCTACACGAGATTGTGACTGGCAACCCCACAGTGATAAAGATGGTGGTGAGTTTCAACCGTGGTGCTCGTGGACAGAATGCCTTGAGACAGATCTTGGCACCAGTTGTGAAGGAGATAATGGAAGACAAAGCGCTCAATATCAAGACTGATCCAGTGGACATATACAAATCGTGGGTCAACCAGATGGAGTCACAGACTGGAGAGGCCAGGTATGGAAGCTGTTCCTACTAAAAGGTTCTCATTGTTTAAGGTGACCTGAAATTCTGTCAGTGAGAGTGTCAAAGAACCCCAGCTAGACCACCAAGAATTGTGAGCTTTGTGGATAGCATGGAGGGCCGTTTGGCTGAAATGCACCTTCCTTTTCTTCCCAGAAAAGTTTTTTTAAAAAAGTTTAGGAATGGGGGAAATGAAGTTTATTTTGAAACTTTTAATTTTACTTGTTCTACCCCTGCGCTGTATTTCTTGCTTTTCACTGCCGCTGGGTTGTTTTTTTATTTATTATAGCCTGATACCTTGGATAAATACTAGGTGTAGGATAGATTGACATTGACACAAAGGGATTCCAAGAACTTAAATGAAAATGTTTATCAAAAAAATATATAAAAGGGTGACAGTGAACTGGCTGTTTTTTATGCAGGTCTCATTATTTGCTTTAGTGGCAATTGTCCCCATGTTAGTTCTCTGCCCTAAAAGAATTCAGGTAGCCAATTGTCCTTTCTCTTGTCTCTGACCCAAGTTAGCACTCTCAGAACCTTGTTTGTTTTGCCCTGGACCCTTCCCTTTCATCAGGCTCTTTGGGTTGCTCTGTACTGGAAGATACTGGTACACATGCAAACTCAGTGCTTTCATCACAAGGATGCTGGGGAAGTGCTGTGGTTCAGTGGTTAGCACATCTGCTTGTAGAAGGTCCGAGGTTTGATCCCAGGCATCTCAAGTTAAAGGGATTAGGTAGCAGGTGATGTGAGAGTCTTCTGCCCGAGACACTGGAGAGGTGCTGCCAGTCTGAGTAGATGATGCTGACTTTGATGGAGGGTCTGATTCAGTGTAAAACAGCTTCATGTGTCCAGGATACTGGAACTAGGAGCTCAGGATGCTGCACCTGGAAGACTTTGTCTCTTCTTTGGCAGATCTTCTCTGTCTTCTCTTCTACTCAGCTCCCCTTCCTTCAGTCAGCTCCTCCTCTGCTATCCTCTTCTTTAGGTCCTTCTGTTGCCTCCACCAGCCACTGCTGAGTCTTCACACGCCCGCTGCCTCATTCTTATGCCGTGTCTCAGGCCTTCATCTCATTGGTTTAAGCTACAGTCCAGTGCAAGCTGTCAAATTGTCCACTACTTGATGAGCCATAAGCTTGACTAGTGACAAAATTCACACATTTTGAATTCTCTGATTCCATATAGATGTGAAGAGGCTCAGTGAAAACCTCAGAGAGGAAGCTGCTCCCTTGTCAGCTTGGCCATGTTTGGTAGTATTACTTCTCTGACAAGAGTTTATGTCATCACTATACAATTTCTTCATCTGTGACTTGACTCAAATTCCATTGTGTCTCAGGATATTCAAATGCCTCACAAAAAATCTGGTTTTAGTGTCAGAAATCAGTGTGTTTCACAACTCCTGAAGACTATTTCAGACCCTTTCGAATAATCAATTGATGTCACATAAATGATTGAGGATATCATGGTTTTCCCTTAGTGGGGACCCAAAGATGTTTATTGCATCATAATCACGAAGACCACTGGAAAGGGGTGTCACCCCCGTTCCAAGAAGATGAGTTCAAAATCAGAGCACCTGACGTGGCTATGAAAACAGAAGCCACAAACAGGGGCTTTAGCATCAGATGATGCTAAAGAAAACTGGGTTTATATTCCCAAGGATCTTGATGGGCGGTGTTCAGGGGCTTAGCATGGTCATTTCAGGGAAAAGCAGCATATGGCATTTTGGCTGCATACATCAGGGTTCGGCACTGAAGCCTGGTGCTGCTGCCCTCCTGTTTTTTGATTCCCTTGCCTTTCCCTCCCCACTCCCAGTGGGCTACTCCCCTTCCCCCCCCAAACGCTGCTTTTGCTGGTTCTGGATACCTGGAGGAGCAAAGAGTTTATGAATGGTCTTTCTTTTTTTGCCAACTTCTCCACTGTAAACGAGAAAGGAGCCCTTTCTTTCTGGCTTCGGAAAACTTCTCAGAGGGCAGAGGGCCTCCCTGGGTCCACGAGGACTCATCTGCCTGTGTCTTTTCTGACAGCAAGCTGCCGTACGATGTTACACCGGAACAAGCTTTGGCCCATGAAGAGGTGAAAATGCGTCTGGATGCCTCCATCAAGAACATGCGGACCGTGACAGACAAGTTTCTGCTGGCCATCATCAGCTCCTTGGAAAAAATCCCGTAAGTTCCTTCAGCTGCTCTCAAAGCTGAGACTGGTGAAAGGGGTGGCTTTCCCCCGTCCTTCATGTTTGCTCCCTGTCTTGTCCGTTCTGCAGTTATGGCATGCGTTTCATCGCCAAGGTCTTGAAAGATTCATTGCATGAGAAATTCCCTGATGCCAGTGAGGATGAGCTGCTGAAGGTGAGGAATTTGGGGGGAGTGGGGGGGGGGTCTTGGCTTTCCTCATGTCTGGTGGCCTGGCAAGTCCTGTGGTGCTGGGAAGGGGAGAGAGCTGGGGGCTGCTCTGAGAACGGGAGCTTGCTGCGTCTGTCGCATCCGTCTCTCTCTCTCTCTCTCTCTCTCTGCTGGGCTTCTTTTGTCCTCTGAAAGGCTGCAACCAGTGATCATGCTCTGTTTCAGGGTCAGCAGCCTGTGCCAACTCTTTTTTCCTTAAAGAGAGAGTGTCAGGTTAAAAATAATGGCAGTGGCCTCTTTTCAAGCAGCGTGGATGTCTGCAGGACAAGTGTCCGGACATTTGTCCAGTGCCACTCTGTTCTTGGATGCAACTTGGTTTAAAACCAAGTTTGAGTAGTGCTGACCCTGTTCCCTGAATCTGCCTTGTGTTCATAAATGAGTATGGTAAGACCAGTAAACATGGTAATAATACCTGGCAGTTTCTCTTTAAAGACAGAAACCTGTTCCTCTTCTTAAAAAATCCTGTTTTCTTCTCTCTTCTAGTACTGTGCTTTCCCACACTGAGGCATCGAATCTATGCTTTCTCTGCAGGTGAATTCAATTTTTTCAATCCTACATTAGGTGGGAAGCAAAAACATTCCCACGGAGTGGCTTCCAACACTTAGAGCGGCAGAACTGGAATAGTAGGGGCACCAGCTGGTGTTGACCACGCCTGCCTCAGGCTTGGTGAGAGCAGCTGATTAAGCGAGGCAGCCCCTGCAGGGAGCCTTCTCTGAGTCTCCTGTTGTCTGTCCCCCTCCCAGCTGGGCAGGAGTTTCAAAGGAGCTGGAGACTGTTGTGCCAGAACGACCAGCCCTGTCCCCGGGTCCAACCAGTATTCCCTGCTCTTAGCTTCATTCCAGTGCAAGTTGGTGGAGGTGGCAGCTGCCAGCTTTCCATGTCTCCAGGCAAGAGAAGGAGGGAGTTGCAATAGATGTGCCAAGTGTCTGTCCCTGTATCTCTTTGATGGGTCAGTGCGTGACAGCCAAAAGGGGCTGAAGAGCACATGGACAACATAACCGCTAAACAGGGAAGGGACACCCTGAGCTTGCCTTTTTACCTGGAGTCTTCGTGCTGTGTCAAGTAGCCAACTAGTCTCTGCTTCTCTGGCTTTTCCTGCATTGGCGGGTGGGGGGATGGGACCCAGGTACCTGTTTGCATAAAAAAGTGAGGAGAAACATCTGATTTCTTGCTATAAATATTCATAACTTTGTGGTGATTTTAAAGACCATGTTTGTGGGATTGGGGAACATAGGGTCCTAAGGAGCCTGCTGCAGTCCTTTTGATGTGTTTGCTTTCCCCAGATTGTGGGCAATCTTCTCTACTATCGCTATATGAACCCTGCCATTGTGGCTCCTGATGCCTTTGACATCATTGATCTGTCAGCTGGAGGACAACTGACGACAGACCAGCGGCGCAATCTTGGCTCCATTGCCAAGATGTTGCAGCACGCAGCATCCAATAAGATGTTCCTAGGGGACAATGCACACCTCAGTATCATCAATGAGTATCTCTCCCAGTCCTATCAGAAGTTCAGGTATGGGATTCCCAGGGGAAGGTAATCACTATAGCATACGATCTATTCTGAAGTCACAAGGACAGCACAGAGATTCTGTACTGGACAGCCAGCAAAGTGTTCACTGCGCTTCCTTCTCTAGAATGGCATGTTTGCCAGGTGTCTTGCTGCAATCAGAAAACATTGTATTTGGTAGGCAGTTTCATTGAAGTGTTGTTTGGCATAAATATTCCTTGCTTAGCTCTGGCCTTAGTAAGTTCAAGCTGATTATGTTGTTGTTTTTCTGATTCCATCCCTACTAGGAGGTCTTTAAGGCAGGGTTACTGCTGGTGTTGACAGCATTCTGTTGCTTTGAAGGTCCTAAGTGTTTGGCTGCTGGTAAAGAAATAATACATCAGTGCACGTAGAAGCTTGTCGAAAAGATATTTCAGTGTAGATTCAAGCATAATGCCTTGATGTTAGCTTATGAATTCTAATGAGCATTAGAATGGAACTTGCATGTCCACCAGCAATGGTGTAGAGCACCCAGAACTTCTAGCATGGGTCAAGTGGGCTTTAAAGCATGTGGGGTTTCACCAGTGTCTCCTTTTAAAGATTGCTTACACAGTGACAGACATGTCACCAGTGGCCAGCTGTGTACCTAAATGAAAATAAGATTTTGGGTCTGTCTTCAGGCTTGCAAACTGAAAGGTGAGACACACAAGTAAAAGGGGGAAAGTAGAGAATGGCAGTAGGTTTAGCGATGCCAGAATCAAGAAGTATTCAGTGTTCTGCCCAGCCTTTTTAGCTGCTGGGTGTCCCTAGAAGGTCCTCTGTGCTATGCCATTTATTGCCATTGGGGTGTATTTTCTGGAGGAGAGGCATTATTGGGCAGGGACAACACAGGCCCAGCAATTAGAAGCCTCCAGCAGCTGGAGGTGATAATGGAGAACTAACATCTGGGATGTTCCTGAATACCCCGGGCAGTCCCAGCTTCTTCGAGCACCATCAGGCTCCAGCAGACATGCAGTGTTTAATGACACTTCTTTTTTTAGTTAATGGGAAAAAAACATCACATTTAAAGAATTAAAGTCAGTCTTGCTGAAAAACGGGGCATGAACAGATCACATAAACAAATGAATAGACACACCCAGTTGGATCCAGGCTGCACTTCCTTTGCTGGAACAGAAGAGGTGCAACTGCCCAGTGGGCCTTAGTCCTCTAGCGGAGATGTCTCAGTCCTCACTTTTGCAGTCACAGTGAAGTGGGCATTTAGAACAGGGAGGTGGGGGAACCAAATCCATTTTCTTGCCATGCAGCTCTTCTTGGAAGGGGGGTGACACCCCTTTCCAGTGGTCCTTGGTACTGATTGGTGGCACAGAATGGCTGTCAGGAATGGGTAGGATTTTTTTTTTAAGGCATTACTCTAGGAGAGACTTCTTAGCCTCTGTTCAAGCCTTCAGAGAACAGAAAAAAAATTCATTCACTTGGTTATGCCAGTTGTGGGACTTGAAGGATTGGTTTGGCTCTTTTTGTCTTTCTGCAGGCGTTTTTTCCAGGCTGCTTGCGAGGTCCCAGAGCTGCAAGATAAGTTTAATGTCGATGAGTATTCTGACTTGGTGACTCTCACAAAGCCAGTGATTTATATTTCCATTGGAGAAATCATCAATACACATACAGTAAGTCTTCTTCACAGCATTGGCCAGATCTGTACCCTTCATCTGGTCTCCAGCCTATGGCCATTGTACCTCTGGAGACCAGATGAAATATGAGTTCATTTGCTCATCTCTGTTTCATTCAAACCAGTTACTTCTGGACCATCAAGATGCAATTGCTCCTGAGCACAATGACCCCATTCATGAACTTCTGGATGACCTGGGGGAAGTTCCTACTGTTGAATCTCTAATAGGTGAGTCTCTTTAATTTGGCAGTGGGAACCCTTTCGTGGTGGCTGAAATGACAAGATGTAGTGAGTGTTCAAGAAACATGGCCAAATGTGGGAAATGAATGGGAGATGGTCTTTCCTGGGAATGAGCTCTATAGACAGGATAGGAAGGGACGTACTGGGGGGAGGTGTTGCATTGTATATCGAAGAGGGCATAGACGCAGGCATTTGGGGGGCATTTAAAAAAAAATCTTGTCATCTACTCTTACCTTCCACTTTCTCTGGTGGTACGGGATGGGGCAATCTGGACTCATGGGTATAAGCTCCTCCCTAGAGGCAGGCAGGGTCGCTGATCTTTTGTGTTTCCTGAGGGGAGGGGCTTCTTTCCCTAGCCCCAGTCTTGGCCCTCTGTGCAAGGCAGTTAGTTGGCTGTTTGCACTCTTGTAAGAGTACCGTGATTCCTTTGTTCTTCTTTATTACTTTTCTTTTTTTCTTTTTCTTTTGAATCCCTCCCCCCCCCCCTGCTTTTGGGGCAGCAGTTTCAGTGGACCCTAAGGAGACTGCTGCCTTTACAGGCGACCTGATGGGGAAGCTCGCTTCAGGGAGACCCCACCTTCACCTGTGGCCCCTCTGCCGGAGTAGAGGGAGGCCCAAGGGGAAGCGGCTGTTTCTTCAGGGGTCTTTGGTGGGAGTTTCATCTTGGCAAACCCTCCCCTTTGCCTCCAGTCCTCCTTGGGAGGAGAGACAAGCCGCAGGGACTCCAGCCTCTGGGCTAGGAGCCTCCCCAGTCGTTCCATTGACCTGCTGAGCATTGGCAGCTGCCACAGTGGGAGCTTCCGTCACTTCTCTCTGCGGCCGACTGGAGCTTTGACGAGCTGGCCACCGCAGTGACTTGATGCCAGTCCCAACCTTCAGTTGATCACCACAAACCTCTGGTGTGGGAATTTTTTTCAAAGGCGGCTCAAGCGGGTCTCTTCGAGTGGGGTGCAACAGGAGGGGTGGGCTTCCAGCCTTCCCTCCTCCCCAACCTCTGTGCATGGTTCCTGTCAT
This sequence comes from Lepidodactylus listeri, assembly GCA_029233225.1. NCBI lineage: Eukaryota > Metazoa > Chordata > Lepidosauria > Squamata > Gekkonidae > Lepidodactylus > Lepidodactylus listeri. Next base: position 1,140,392 of record JARCFY010000021.1, on the reverse strand, counting down.
GAATCAGAAGCTGCAGAAACTCCTCCTACGGATCTTTGGGGGGTCAGTGTCCATGCCAACTTTTTGATTCGGATTAAAGGGAAAATAAATAAAGAGAGCAAAGCTGCTTTATCAGAGGCTGTCCCCAGCGTGTGAGATCCAGCTAGGCCACCTACCGAAATCAGAAATGGCTTCAGGAGGAGAGGGGAGAGTAGGGACTCTTTCAGAGACACAATGAGGCTCCACCTAATAGGTATTCCATTGGAATCCTAGGTCCTTTGATGAACCATGGTTCTGATTAGTTGGATTTCTGTGACCCTTCCTCCCCAATGGAGGAGAGCTGTCAGACGAAGAAGATCTGTTAATCACCACTGTGCAGACTCACCGCTCCCTGCAGGAAGTTTTCCCTGTGCTTCTTCCCAAGGTCTTGGAAATCCCTTACAGCAAAAAGGAAGCAGAGGAGCCCGATCCGACCAGACCTGCTGGCTCGGCCAGAGCTTTCCCGGAACAGCTTTCAGAGCCATCCTCCAAGGAACTGTAGTTCCTCCTGCTCAGGAAGGACCTTTTTTGTCAAGGGCCCCTTCTTCATCCACAGCTCGAGATGCTCAGCCTCACAGTCTGGAGGTTGAGCAGCTGCAATGCAAAGAGATCGGCTATGCAGATTAAGGTTTATAGACACTCTGGTAGCCCCTAGGAAGGGTTCAGCCAACTGGGTATATAACAATACTTGCCACGTTTTTCAGTCCTGGTGTGCAGAGAAAAGGTTAGCCCCATGTGCAGCTAAAATGGGTGCCCTTTCCTTCCTTCAGGCGGGTTTGGATAAGGGTTTGAGTGCCAGGACCCTGGAAAGGCAGGTGGCTGCCATTTCAGCCATAAAGGGTGCCAGGAAGGGGCGGGGTTTCTCCAATCACCCCCATGTTAGGAGATTCCTTAGAGGAACATCTCTGCCAAATCCACCTCAGGCTCACCAGTTCCCCTCCTGGAACCTTAACACAGCGCTTAAAAGCCGTCCTGCAGGCTCCGCTTGAGCCCTGCCTGCTTATGAAGCTCACTTTCCAGGCTGTCCTGGTGGGCATCACCTCTGCCCAGAGAATCTTGGAACTTCGGACCCTTTCTGTGGATAAGGAGTGTTGTGCCTCGTTCACAATGACGGTGGTGCCGTGCCCTGACCCACTTCATCCCAAAGGTCAGCCCCACCTCTCACGATTCAGAGGAACTGATCTTTCCCTCGTTCTGCCCTAACGCTAAAAGATGTAAAGAGAGCACTGAGCTTCTGTCTAGATGGGATCGAGGGGTTTCCCAAATCAGGCACCATGTCCGTGTCCTTCAGGGAAGCCTCCTTGGAAAGTAGGGTTTCAACTTCTGCCATTAGTATATGGGCCTGAGGTTGTATTCTTCCGGCATATGAAGCCAGGGGCCTGGATCCCCTAGGGACGTAATGGCCCATTGACTCAGAGGAACGGCAACCTCAGCAGCCTACAGGTCTTTCTCCTCCTTAGAGGTGGTTTGTCGGGCAGCCACCTGGTGGTCAGTCCGTTCCTTCACCAAGCATTACCTTATTGACAAGGCAGCCACAGCTGAGGCTGCCTTTAGGAGAAGGGTCCTGCAGCATACCTTCTCAGGCTAAGAATCAAAAGTTTTGCCCTCCCAGGAACATAACTTTTTATATGTCCCGCGAGTTCAGACTACCGCACCCTGCACCCCCAGAGAATGGAAGGTTTGTTTCACTTACCATCAATCTCCCTTCTCAGTGGTCTTTTCCCACCCAGGGAGAGAGCCCAGTCGAGGAGGAGGATTTATACCCCACCCTTCAGTTAGCATCTCAGAGCATTCTCCTAACCACTACTCCAAACTGGATTCTGGGCTGGTTCAGGGATGCTGCTTTGGTACTTGGGAATCTCTTTGTATATCTCTTCTGATCCTCATGGATTGTTTACCTATTGTTTGTCACTCTGGTCCCTGTGCTGATATTTTGGTTTGGCTGTAGTGCCAGTTTGGTGTAGTGGTTAAGTGTGCGGACTCTAATCTGGGAGAACCGGGTTTGATTCCCCACTCCTCCACTTGCACCTGCTGGATGACCCTGGGCAAGCCATAGCTCTGGCACAGCTGTTCTTGAAAAAGAACGATTTCTGTCAGAGCTCTCCCAGCCCCACCTACCTCATTGGGTGTCTGTTGTGGGGAGGGGAAGGGAAAGGAGTTTGTAAGCCGCTCTGAGACTCCCTTGGGTAGTGAAGGGCGGGGTATAAATCCAATCTCTTCTGCTCTGTTTGTCGGAGTTTTAATTGTCGAAATGCCGAAGCTATACTGCTTCAGGAATCGCAAAAGATCAGAGTCCCTGCCTGCCTGCCTCTAGGGAGGAGCTTCTTCCCGTGAGCTCAGACTGCCCCACCCCAGGACCACCGAGAAGGCAGATGCACCTTCCATTCTCTGTCTCCCTTATGGGTAATATTTTGTTCAAGAAGGGAGACTCTGGAAAAACTCGGCGTTTAAAAGCAGTTACAAAAAGGCTGCTTTTGCAGAAGGTGCTAAAAGAACAAGCAGCCCTTGCAACTGTTCACTCTCTCTTTTTCCCCCCCAGGGGAAGGACCTGGCAATGCAAGTGATGCTAGCAAGGAGATGCTGGCCAAGACGGAAGTTTCTCTCACCCTAACAAATAAATTTGATGTTCCTGGAGATGAGAATGCAGAGATGGATGCAAAGACGATTCTGCTGAAGTCAGTGAAAGCCAGGGGCACCTTCTCTTTGTGCTTAACAGTTTTTAGGGCTCTAGCCATGCGTTCATTTAGCCATTTCTCCAAAGGAGCTCAGGGCAAAGCAAGTGAGGCAGTGCCATTTTCCCCTGGCCACAACCAGGGTTCTAAAGTGAGGCTAAGCCAGTATCCAGTTTGCTTCAGGGCTGAGCCCAGATATGCCCAATCCAAGTTCCCTACTTTGCTCTAACAGTGTTTCCTACTGGTACAATGTGTTTTAAAATGTAAAATGTTAATGCCTTACCAAGGAATATACTGCTAATAAGGTAGCAGCCTGGGTGGTGAGGAGAGCTTCATGGAAGGATAAACTTCACAGCAGACGCGGTGTGTCCAGTGATAGCAGTTTAAAACAAAGAGGGGCCCTCAAGCTCCAGATTCTGTTGTCAGCCGCTGAAACAAATTTCCGCAGTCTGTGACACAGGAAGAAGTAGTTATTTGCATATTTAGCCTATGGATGATGTGATATTTGATGGATTGTTCTCCTTTCATTGTGGAATTTGAGGCAGCATAGTTTGGGGGGGGGGGTTGGGGGGATGTCTCCCATCCAGGCAATGATTGACCACTCTGCGTTATGTGACTTCCAGTTATATTTTGGAATACTGAGTAGCAGTTGTGGGTTCTTAAAAGACTTGGATAAAATTCCAAAAGGGAAGCAAAAATTACTGTAGCCTGTAGCCAAAATTACTGTAGTCTGTAGCCAAGACAGAATGTTTTCAGCTCCCATTAGTCCTGTGGGGTCCCGTGGGGGACACCAAAATCTTGGAGATAGCTACTGCTCTCGTGTTCTGGGTGTGAACTTTAGTGAGGCATCTGTGAAGAGATGATGTAAAGCTTGGTGGACCTTTGATCTGATCCACAGGATTTCATGGACTCTCGCAGTTGAAAAGTGCATTCAAGTGTTTTCTGAGGTCTTCCCTTGGTTCCTCCTGGAGACCTGACCATTCCTGATCACCTCTATGTTTTTATTGCTCTACTGGAGATTTTATTCAGGGGCCTGGCTGTCATTTGGGAGGTACCTTCATGCAATCAGACCTTGGAATCTTCTGAGAGCAGTCTGATGGTGGTTTCTAGCTCCGCCCCTTAGAGGGATTCAGCAGGGCAGTGCAGTGGGACAGAGCTCCCAGTTGTGCAGGAGAGAGGTTCAGTGTAATGGCTTTTGTTCTGTTTCCCCAGCACAAAACGTCTAATTGTGGATGTCATCCGCTTCCAGCCGGGAGAGACACTGACTGAGATCCTGGAAACTGCAGCCACTGCAGAGCAGGTATGGGAAGGTGGTTTGTTGACATTTCCAGCCTAGGCATTCAGGTGCCCTCCTCTGAGGACTTGTGCTTTATATGCCAGACCGAGATGGTCACCAGCTGTCACTCTTCTGATAGGAAATACACGTGGGTAACTGTGCAGGTCAGTAGCAGTGAGATAAAACAGGGGTCCAGTGGTATCTTGTGACCTGAAGATCAATAACAGGATGGCCTGGGAGATTTAAATGCCCATCTGTATTTATTAATGGCTCAACTGAATTCAAGTCTAGGAGCACCTTGGAGACCAGCACGCTTCTCATGGAAGAAGCTTTCAAGAGTCTAAGTTCCCTCCTCAGAAAGTTTATACTCTCGAGAGCTCACACCCTGAAAACCTTGTTGGTCTTAATGATGTGGCTGGCCTCAGTGGACCAACCCAGCCACCCTTTGAAACTATGTTAATGGCTAAAGGCAAATTTTCAAATACAAATGTGAAACATGCAAATCTTTTCCAAAATAGTTTCCTTCCCACAGCATCTGCGCAAGTGAACTCTGCAGTCCCCAGAGAAAAGTTCACTCTTTCATGGCTTCTGCTTATCCAAAGATGAAACAGAACTGTCATCTTAAAGTGTCTGTTCTTCTACAAAAGAAAGAGTGCCAAAGCATCTTAGTGAATTAACATTCATCAAGCTGTTTAACCCTAACCCTCTCAACCAGGTCTTAACAGGGGACCTCTCACTCACCGTAGGTGCTAATACCTTGCATATCCCACCTCCTAAGAACATAAGAGAAGCCAATGTTGGATCAGGCCAGTGGCCCATCCAATCCAACACTCTGGGTCACACAGAGGCCAAAAACACCAGGTGCCCTCAGAAGGTCCAGCAGTGGGACCAGGACACTAGAAGCCCTCCCACTGTTGCCAAGAATACAGAACATCACCTGCCCCAGACTGAGAGCTTCTATCTATACTTTGTGGCTAATAGCCACTGATGGACTTCTGCTCCATATGTTTATCTAATTCCCTCTTGAAGCTGTCCATGCTTGTAGCCGCCACCACCTCCTGTGGCAGTGAATTCCACATGTTAATCACTCTTTGGGTGAAGAAGTACTTCCTTTTATCTGTTCTAACCCGACTGCTCAGCAATTTTACTGAGTGCCCCCGAGTTCTTGTATTGTGAGAAAGGGAGAAAAGTACTTCTTTCTCTACCTGCTCTATCTCATGCATAATCTTGTAAACTTCGATCGTGTCATCACCCCTCAGCCGTCATTTCTTCAAGCTAAAGAGCCCCAAGCGCTTTAACCTTTCTTCATAGGGAAAGTGTTCCAAGCCTTTTATCATTCTAGTTGCCCTTTTCTGCACTTTTTCCAATACTATAATATCTTTTTTTGAGATGTGGCGACCAGAACTGTACACAGTACTCCAAATGAGGTTGCACCATCGATTTATACGGGGGCTGATTTGTTTTCAATTCCCTTCCTAATTCCCTTCCCAGCATAGTGTTGGCCTTTTTCATTGCAGTTGCACACTGTCTCAACATTTTCATTGAGCTATCCACTACGACTCCAAGACCTCTCTCTTGGTCAGTCTCTGCCAGTTCGGACCCCATCAATGTGTATTTATAGTTAGGATTTTTGGCTCCAATGTACATCACTTTGCACTTGGCCACATTGAACCCCATTTGCCACATTGATGCCCACTCGCCAATCCTCGACAGAGCCCTTTGGAGTGCCTCATAATCCTCCCATTGTGAACAATTAAATGTCATCTGCAAATTTAGCCACTTCACTGCTTACTCCCAACTCCAAATCATTAATAAACAAGTTAAAAAGCATTGGACCAAGTACTGATCCCTGCGGTACCCTACTGCTTACCTCCAGGGCTCATTTCGTAGCAGAAGCTCCTTTGCATATTAGGCCACACACCCCTGATGTAGCCAATCCTTGAAGAGCTTACAGTAGCCTCTGTAAGAAGAGCTCTGTAAGCTCTTGGAGGATTGACTACATGAGGGATGTGTGGCCTAATATGCAAAGGAGCTCCTGCTACAAAATGAGCCTTGCTTACCTCCTTCCACTGAGAAAATTTCCCATTTATACTCACTCTGTTTCCTTTTAATTAGCCAGTTTTTGATCCTCAAAAGGGCTTGTCCTTTTATCCCGTAACTATTGAGCTTACTTAGGAGCCTTTGATGAGGAACTTTATCAAAAGCTTTCTGGAAGTCAAGGTAAACAAACATCTATTGGGTCCCCCTTGTCCACATGTTTGTTTTCCAGTGGTCCGGGTAGCGGGGCAGTCCTTACTCTTGGGATTAGGCTCCTCCTCTGGAACAGGGTCGGTTTCCTCAGATCAATCCAGGAAGGGGAGGGGCCTGTCCCCTGGGAACATCTCAGTCTCACTGGCCCTGCTGCTTGAGCAGGATGTGTTTCAGAGGCGCTCTGTAGAGCACAGCGATGCAGGAGTGAGAAGAAGAAGAGGGAGAAGGGAGAGACCCTCCCTTTTCATTATTTCAAACCACGGTTGGCAGCAGACCACAAAGGCAGCCATTGGCACCGGGAGATCCCCAGGAGCCGTGGCTGTGTACGCACACTCCAATTGGGGCCCAGCCCATGGCTGGAGGTCTCCTCCCCAACCAACACACATCAGGGGAGGTGGCTGAGTCTGCAAGGAGACCAGTGTGACGCCAGAAACCTGGCCAATCTGCCCAGTCTCAGAGGACCCAGCGTGCGGTCGAACAGTCCAGCCGGGAACCTCTAGCCCTCGCCAGAATCATGGTACACCCTTTTGGGGCCAAAAAACCTAAGCTGGAGGTGAATAAGGGCAGGGTGGTAGACTGGGGGAAAAACCCCAAGCTATTCAGGGAGGAAGAAGGGAATATTGATTCCTGGGGCTTCCAACCTCCCTAATCTTGGGACAGGCTGGAGTGGATTAAAGAGCCCTTCCCCCCTCCCTTTTCGTCTTCAGAGGGAAAGTTCCCATGGAACAGACGGAGCTAGAAGGCCCAGGGAAGGCCATAGAAGGGCAGGGGAAATGACGGTGGCCATTTTAGTTTCCTGGACCCTCATGGCAGACTTACTTTCGCTTTCACTCCCAGACAAGAGAATAGAAAATGGCGATCTGCTCTTGGCGGGGTAGAAGGGGCTTTGGACAGGTGCCGAGCCCCCAGAGACCCTAGTAAAGGGGCTCTGCCTGGGGTGGCTTGAGGGATGTCTCTCCTTGTGGTGGCGACCGCTGGATCGAGACACCCTCCTTCACCCCCGTAGGTTCCCCCCGCCGCAGAAGCCTCTGGGCTACTCAAGCGTAACCGTGAAGCAGCAGAGAATACCGATCGGAGAAGCAAGGAAACTTCCTGATACGCAATGGTGATTCGTGAGTCTCAAACAGAGTTTGCATAATAAAGCGGCTGGGAAGGGTTGGGTGGAATGTTCCCCCCCCCTCCCCTCTCTCCGAACGGAGCTTACCGAGACTTTCCCACGGCGTTTCTGCAGCATTGAAAGCAGCTTGGAAATGCTGCAGGGCTGGATCGCATGCACAAAGAAATGAGCTTTTAAACGGCATTAGTGTGAAAAAGAGACTTTCTTCTTCAGATCTTCTTATCTAAATATAAACAAAACGAAACAGCAACAATGACGGGGAGACAAAAACCCTCCCCTAAGCCAGGAAGTGGAGTTCCGGCTGCAAAGAGCGACATCACAGAGATAAGCTCAATGCTCTCATCGATGCTGAGACCCCTAGTGGATCAGATGACAGCTCTCAATGCCAAGATGGATACAATGCAGAAGGAAATGAAAGAGTCCGGAAAAATAAATGAGAAGCTGCAACAAGAACTCATGGAAGTAAAAGCAACAACAAGTAAGCATGACTCAAGACTACAAAAAATTGAAAAAGAAAAGGCTTTTCAAAGCGACAACATCTTAAAACTTCAGATGGAACGTTCAAATTTTTTCCTGAGACTGCAGAATGTTCCTGAGAAAAAAGGGGAGGATCTTAAAAAACTATTGAGTGAGGCATTAGCACCGTTGGCAGGTATTGAAGCGGAGAAACTACAAAGCGACATGGATTTGGTCTACAGGACCTATCCAGATTTTGTGAAAAAGAAAAACCTGCCAGGTGAGATCATGATAAAGTTCTCCAAAAGATCAACAAGGGATGTGGTGTTAAAAACCACAAACAGAACAACGCTGAAGATCCAAGAAGAGGAAATCAAGGTTCTAAAAGACATTCCATTTGAAATTCGAAAAAGAAGAAAAGCCTAAAGCAGGGGTGGGCAAATTGCGGCCCGTGGGCCACATGTGGCCCGCCACAGAGTTTTTTGTGGCCCGCCAAGACAGTCGGCCACGTGGTTTTAGTTAGGCCTCCATTGGGTCCGGAGCGCAGAGAAGCGGCACTCCAGGAGTGAAGTGTCCAGGGGGTGGGCATATTACCAAGCCCCACCCCCTGCTCCCAGCAGCCCTGTTGGGCAACGTGGAGGCAGAAGAAGGAAGGTAAGTTACCTTCCCTCCTCCATCCTCCTCTTGCCGGGGCTGTGCCAAAGCGCAGCGCTTCGGGGAGGCCCTGCACACTCCCACCCTCGCCTACCCTGGGTTGCGCGGAGGCGCAGCAGGCAGGCAGCTGCTTTCGACGATCTCTCTCTCTGTCCCTCTCTCTCTCTCTGACTCTCTCTGCATCCCACTGCATGTGTGTGTGTCTCTGTGTCCCTCTATGTCCTGTGTGATAGGGTACATTTGTCTCATTAAACTGATTTTAAAATTAAATGTGCTTGCAGCTATAGATGATATGAAATTAGCACAATAAATAAATTGAATAAAACTACCACTATTTTATTTAATTTATATTTATTGATTTTTATGATACAATTTATACCTTTTCTGAAATGCAAAGTTAACTAATCAATGCAATTATTTTAAAAGGTGCGGCCCTCCACTAACCTCTGCTCCCACAATGTGGCCCCCAAGCCAAAACAATTGCCCACCCCTGGCCTACAGGAATATAACAACATGGTTACAGTCTGAGTCAATTACATATTGTTGGAATATTCCAGAAGGACTGTCTTTCAGCTATAAAAGCAAGAATTACAAGATTGACTCTGTAGAACAAGCCAAAATATTTCTGGAAAAATGCAAGAAAAAGAAAGCGGAGAGGGAGTCAGATGACTCACTAGAGTCACAGGAAAGTATGTATGGCTTTGATGGCTCAGAAAGTGGAGAAGAAGCATCGGACTCAGAAAAGGGAGCTGCTGCTCCCAAGCTTAGCAAAGAGACTAAAAAGACGAGAAGAGGAACGAAGAAGAAATAATGTTATAAACAATATGTAATGATGGTACACTATGTCTAAATGTAAACGGAATAGTAGGCATTTTCTTCGTTGCTGTATGTGCCAGTTAATCAGCTTTGTTATGTGTAGAAGCAGAAACATGAACTTAGAATGTTTAACCAGGAAAGTATATTGCTTTTCAGTTTTAAAAATTAGTTAACTTGATTATTGCAAACAGTATTCTCTGTATAGGATAATATAGTGTAGTTATTAGCGGTAGAGTTGTAGAAACAGTAAAAAAAAAAAATGGCTGCCAGTCAGACCTGCCAGTTCCCTGTTCCCAGACCTGGATAGCCCAAGCTATTTTGATCTGTTGAAATCTCAGAAGCTAAGCAGAGTCAGCCCTGGTTAGTCCTTGGATGGGAGACCACCAAGGAATTCCAGGGTCACTACACTGAGGCAGGCAAGGGCAGCGGCCCTGGCCTGTATGGCCCAGGCTAGCCCAGTTTGATCAGATCTTGGAAGTTAAGCAGGGTCAGCCCTGGTTGGCTCTCCAGCTCTGACTGTCTTTTGCCTTGAAAACCACACAGGGCTGCTGCTTGATAGCACTTCCACCACCTCCACTGTTTGTCAGAGAGAGGCTATAACAGATGTTTTTGGGGGGGCTACACTTAGCAAGTCAGATCTATTCAGATCATAAGCCTCACAGTCCCTGCAATACTCTGTGGAGAACCAGGAAACCGAGGCAGCAAGGATAGTTCAGGATAGCCTGAGCTCATCTAATAAGCACAGTCAGCCCTGGTCAGTATTTGGATGGGAGACCACCAAACAATGCCACAAGCATGACACACAGCCAGGCAAGGCCTACCATCTATGAACATCTCCTGGCTTAAAACCCCATATGTGGGCTGCCATTTGATGGCTGCAAAAAGTTCAGGAAGGACTCAGATCCCCCAGTTCCATCCTCAAATAGGGTAGAATGGGAATGGTTGGAGGAAGGAGAGAAAGTAGTACCAACAGTACAGTCCTGCCTATTCCCTCAGGAGCTGTATGTGAGATTACTTTCAAAGTATTTCCTCCAGACTTAAGGAAAATTATGATTTTTTCCTAGAACTTCTGGTGGAATCTGGCCAGATGATGTACAAACTGGCAGTACCACAAACAGGGATGCCAGCCTTGGCCTGGATGGCCCAGGCTCAACCACTCTTGTCAGATCTCAGAGGTTAAGCAGGGTAAGTCCTGGTTAGTACTTGTATGGGCAACAACCAAGGAAGTCCAGGGTTGCTACACTGAGGCAGGCAATGGCAAGCCTCTAACTGCCCGCAGCCTTTTATAGTAGGTTGAAGGCAGAGTGGGAACACCATTCCAAGCTAAAAACTAACTATCAGGTGTTTCCCTCCCAAGCTTTATTCCCTGGTACCAGAGGCTACCAAGAGACTCAAGGTGCCAGTGGTGGACGAACCTGGGACTAGCTTGACCTCCAGCTCAGTTCTACCTATGGATGCAGATAGGTTGCCTGAGACCCCAGCGATAGGGGATTTGAGCAAGCCTTACACGAAGACTTTGAAGTCTCAGCCTGCTCCATCAGGATGTCAACAGCAGGCTTGTTGTTTGCCAGGGTGGCACATACTTGGGCATCAGGACTAGCCTCAGCTAGTAGTGGAGTCCCAAAAGAACTTAAAGACAAACTTAAGAAGATTGCCTTAGTGACAGTGATTGTAGTAGATACTTCACTAGACATCTTGCAGCAGTTAGCTAGAGCCATGGCATGCAGTGTAGCAGCTAGAAGGAACATGTGGCTCAGATCTGGGATGGGGACTCTGTGGCACAAGCTAAAGTGATGGCAGTTCCCTTCAAGGGGATAAATTTTTCAGAGAGGGACTCAAGAGATATCTTATTGAAGATAAAGACGTGTTCTATGTTTAAACAAAAACAAAACACAAAAACAAACTTGTCAGTCCTGTCGTGACTCAAAAAGGATATCGTGCCCAGAGCCAAAGCAGAATAAGGATGCCAGGACCTGAAATGGCTAAACAGCTGCATCAGAACTAGAATGTTCAGGATGAGAACTCTGAACTCCATGCTGGCAGATGTTCAAGCAAAGGATTTACACATCCCACTTCATGAGGCTCTCTGCAGGTTTCTATGCTTTGCATATGATGGGAAACACTTTCAGTACCAGTGCTGCCTTTCCACCTGAAGTCATTCCCAAGAGGGTTCACCAAGTTTATGATGGCCATTGTAACACATCTTAGACTTCAGGGAGTGTTCCTGTCACCATCTCTAGATGACATCCTTGTCAATGCCCCTTCTTACCAGCAGAGCGGGGAAACATCAGAGATGTTGGTGGTTTTTTGTTGTTGAGAGACCATGCCTTTGTGGTCCACATGGAGAAGGGCTATCTAAATGCCTCTCAATCATGGGTATACCTGGGGGTGCAGATAGGCACTTGGGAGAGACAACATGTCATACAACTTCTGTGTATGGTACTGGCCAAGCTTCTGAACATGGTGGCATCGAGCCATGAAGTGCTTCAATGGTCAAAGTTCCATGCTGGACCTCTACAGACATTTTCCCTTACCAGGATGAGGTGGCCAGTTAGGGCTACAAGATCGTATAGTTGCCAAAACAACTTCAGCATCAGCTGCAGTGGTGACTAGAACCCTTTTGTTTCCAGTGGGGATCCCCGAACTGAAATCTGAAGAGAATGGTGATGACCACAGATGCGAGTCTGCCAAGGTGGGGAACCCACTCTCAAGGGACAATGGCACAAGGGGTTTGGTCCCAGGAAGAAACTTCACCAAATATAAAACTTTTAGAACTCAGAGCCACCAGGCTGGAGCTCTTGGAATTCTCCAAGATACTTACAAGTCATCATGTTTTAGTCCAGACAGACAATATGACGACAAAGGCATAAGGATCCAGATTTCAGACCTTACATGCAGAAGCGAGCGACCTGATCAGATGGACGGAGATCCAGCTACAGTCATTGAAGATTGTTCATGTTGTAGGCCAGGACAGTGCATTGACATACTGGCTGAGTAGATGGAGATTAGACCAGGCTGTATGGATGCTCTGCAAGTTGGGTTTTCAACAGTTCTGCAAAAGGTACAGGATGATGGAGATGGACTTCATTACCACAGACAAGAATAATCAATTTCCACATTTCATATCCAGAGTTAAAAACTAGCGGGCAACAGGAACAGACATTCTGAACTACGACTGGCCATAGGGATGACTGTACATGCTCCAACTGGCTTGTTTCCTGAGGTGATTCAGAAGCTGTTGGAACAGAACGCGGAATTAGTGCTGATAGCACCCTTTTGGCCACAAAGAGCTCGGTTCCAGGATCTGAAGAGACTGTCGACCATGGAACCATGGTGGCTGCTACTGGGAAAGGACTTATTGACACTAGGATCGGCACAACATCCTCGCCCAGCCCTCCTAAACCTAACCGCCTGGAGGTCGAGTGGAAACAGCTAGAAGGGTTGGGTTACCCTAACAGGGTGACAGACACCATATTAGTTTTCTAGGAGGAGTTCCATGAATAGGGTGTATAACACAACCTGGCGGGTTCTTCACTCTTGGTGTTCAGAACGTGATTGGAAACCATTAAATGCATCAGTTAGAGGTGTCTTAGCTTTCTCCAAGATGGTTTGGATAGAGGGCTAAGTGTGAGTACATTAAAGTGACAGGTGGCAGCCATGTCGGCAGTGATGGGGGCAGCAAGGGTTTAAATTGCCATCCACACGTTAAGAGATTCCTAAAGGGTTTACTACATGGTCAAAACCGACACAAGTACAGAGGTTTCTGACTTGGAACCCACATAGGGTCCTAAGAGCATTGTGTAGAGAACCTTTGAACCCATGGAATCTCAAGGAACTAACATTTAAGACCTTGTTTTTTAGCAGGCATCATGTCAACTAAACGGGTGTCGGAACTGAGGACCCAGTCAGTTGACAGGGAACTTCATGTTTTCCACAATTATAGGGTGACATTATGCTTGGATCAAGCCTTCGTTCCCAAGGTTAATCCAGTTCTTTCACACGTCAGAGATCATTGTCTTACCTTCCTTTGTCTCAATCATAGGCAGGACAAGAAAAGGGAATGGCATTGCCTAGATGTCCATAGGGTATTCAGTTTTTACATTGGAAGGGCCAAGCATTGGCATGATTCAGATACCGTATTTGTTTCCTTTAGGATATTTTCCTTAGGTCAACTGGTATCGCCTTTTACCTTAAGTAGGTGGCATCATTGTTGTATGCAAGGCTCAGGGGCTGGATCCACCCAAAAGTGTTGCAGCATATTCTCTGCAGGGGAGCTGCTATGTCAGCAGCTTACAGATCACTTCCATCCTTGGAGACAGTAGGTACGATGGCCACCTGGAAGTCTGTGCACTCTATATAGTAAAATGCTATAGAGTAGAGAAGCTGACCTTGGCTGCGGCGGCTTTTCAACGGAGTGTGCTGCAGTGCACCATATAAACCAGAAGCTGGATATCCCACCCTAGGGCACACTGCTATTTTATGTCCCAAGAGTAAGGACTGCCCCACTACCCAGACCACCGGAGAATGGAAGATTTGTATACACTTACCATGAAGCTTCCTTTCTCAGTGGTCTGGGAGTGGGGCAGTCCTACCCACCCAGTTTTGTAGGGCAGCTTCCAGAGGTTATTTGGGGGGGGGATGTAGAAACTGGATGAACATTTATGAAGTTTCTCTGAGATGCTAAAACAAAAAATTGTGAGTTAATCGGGTGAGAGAATGACAAAGGGTTTCAGCTTTGGTCTACACCGTGGGAGGGGCATAAAGTTATAAGGCTGGTTGCCCCGACAATTGAGTTTCACTATGGTGGGGAGAAGTGTTTTTCTTTTCCTTAGTGTGATGTTAGGGGATTCACGGCTTGGAGACGACTGGGATGTTCCCAGGGGACAGGCCCCTCCCCTTCCTTGATTGATCTGAGGAAACTGACCCTGTTCCAGAGGAGGAGCCTATTCCCAAGAGTAAGGACTGCCCCACTCCCGGACCTCCGAGAAAGGAAGCTTCATGGTAAGCGAATACAAATCTTCCATTCACTCCCTCAAAGAACACTAACAGGTTAGTGAGACAAGATCTTCCTTTACAGAACCCATGCTGAGTCTTCCTCAATAGATTTTGTTCATCAATGTGCCTACTAATATTTCCTTAATAACAGTTTCCACCAACTTACCCAGTATCGACGTCAGACTGACTGGCCTGTAATTTCCAGGATCTCCTCTGGAACCCTTTTTAAAGATGGGAGTGACATTCGCTACCTTCCAGTCCTCAGGAATGGAGGCAGATTTCAATGAAAGATTACATATTTTTGTCAGGAGAACCACAAGTTCACATTTGAGTTTTTCAGAACTCTCGGATGTATGCCATCCGGGCCCAGTGATTTATCCATTTTTAAGTTGTCTATCAGTCGTAGGACCTCCTCTCTTGTCACCTCAATCTGACAGGTCTTTCAACACCCGTCCCGAAATCAGCAGTTTCAGAGTGGGCAAGCACTTCTCATCTTCCACAGTGAAGACAGAGGCAAAAAAATGCATTGAGCTTCTCAGCCATTTCCCTATCATCTGTCAGTACACCTTGGTCATCCAAGAGCCCCACGGCTTCCCTGGCTGGTTTCCTACTTCTAATGTATTTGAAGAAAGTTTTATTGTTGGTCTTTATGTTTTTTGCGATATGCTCCTCATATTCCCTTTTTTTCCTGCCTGATCACAGACTTGCATTTTATTTGCCACAGCCTGTGTTCCCTTTTATCAGCCTTACTGAGACTAGCTTTCCACCACTTAAAGAAATCCTTCTTCCCTTTTACAGCTTCCATTACTTTGATAACCATGCAGGCTTTTTTCTATACCTATTTGTGCCTTTCCTAACACAGTATATATACATTTTTCTGAGCTTCTCGGATTGTAATTTTAAATAGTCTCCAAGCTTCCCCAATGGTTTTGACCCTTTTTACTTTTCCTTTCAGTTTTCCCCTCACATATCCCCTCATATCAGAGAAGTTACGCCTTTTAAAGTTAAAAGTGGTTGTGTCAGTCTTTTTGGGCAACTCTCTAGTTATACAAACGTTGAACTCAATAACATTATGATCACTGTTCCCAAGCGGTGCAGTCACTTTTACATCTCTCACCAGGTCTTGGGCATTACTTAGGACCAAATCCAGGATCACCTCTCCCCTGGTAGGTTCCGAGACCATCTCCTCCATAGCACAGTCATTGAGAGTGTCTAGAAACTCAATCTCTCTTTCCTGACTTGAACACATATTGACCCAATCAGTGTGTGGGTAGTTAAAGTAACCTGTTACAACACAGTTATTGCATCTAGCCGCTATCTTTAATTCATTCATCATTTTATAATCCACCTCTATCTTTTGATCTGGTGGGCAATAACAAACTCCTAATGTTAATCTTCCTTTTGGGCCCACTAATTCAACCCACAGCATTTCCAGAAGCGAATCCAGTTATCTTACTCTCACAATCTTACTGGACTGTATACCCTCTCTGACATAAAGAGCCACCCCACCTCCAACTTTCTCCCCCTTATCCTTCCGATATAATTTATAACCAAAAATCACCATATCCCACTGATTTTCCTCATCCCACCAAGTTTCTGAAATACCCGTGGTGTCTATGTTTCGCCCCAACACTAAGCATTCCAACTCCCCGATTTTACCTCGGACACTTCTAGCATTCGTATATAAACATCTATAGTTTCCCATACACGTTAAGCCCACAACCTTCCTCTTGCTGCCTTGAGACCTTGCCAGGCAGTCCCTAGCATTAGCCACAGTCTCAGTGGACAATTCTAACCCATTTCCATGTAGGAAAGTAACAGCTACCCCTTCATCTCTTTGAGATGAGCCATCCCGAACCAGAGATTTTTCATCTCTTGTCAGCTTTCCCCTGATATTCAGTTTAAAAACTGCTTTGCCACCTTTTTGATTTTAAGCGCCAGCAGGCTGGTTCCTTCTCAAGACAAGTGGAGACCGTCTCTCCTGTAAAGCTCCCTCTTGTTCCAAAAAGCATCCCAGTGCCTAACAAACTTGAACCCTTCCCCACTACACCATCATCTCATCCACGCATTGAGACTCCTGATCTGTGCCTCTCTGGCCCTGCATGTGGAACACTTCTGAGAAGGCTACCTTGGAGGTCCTGGCCTTGAGTCTCCTGCCTAGTAGCCTAAATTTTTCCTCCAGGACCTCATGACTGCATTTCCCCACATTGTTGGTGCCAACATGTACCACGACCACTGGCTCCTCCCCAGCACTATCTACCGGCCTATCTAAAACATGCGTAATGTCTGCTACCTTCACACCAGGCAGGCAAGTCACCATATGGTCAATACGTGGTTTTGCCACCAGCTGTCTACCTACCTAATGATTGAATCACCAATTACCAAGAGCCCCCCTCCCTGCCTACCCAGGGATGGTTCCTTGGTACGAAAGGATACCCATTCACCAGCTGTAGAAGAGGTCTCTTCTGAGGGCACATTCCCCTTATCCACAGCACGGTGCCCTGTTCCCTCTCAACCCTCATGCTCCCTGACAGCGGCAGGGCTGCCAGATTCAGAGTGGGACATATCTAAGAAGTCCCCAAGAGTCTTCTCCATGCGCCTAACTAACTGTCTCTGCTTCTCCAGGTCAGCCATCTTGGCCTCAAGGGAGCAAACTTGTTCCCTGAAAACCAGGAGCTCATTGCACCGGGGGGCACACCCCCAAGACTTCTGCCCAGTGGGCAGATAATCATACATCTGACACACCATGCAAAACACTGGATAGCCCCCAACCCCCTGCTGGCATTCTGGCTTCATAATTGCTTTAAAACTAATTTTATATAATCCCCCTTTTAAACTCTTTGTATTCTCCTTTTAGAAGTCTACTTACCTTACTGGGAACCCAAGGAGCTTAGGGCCCTGGTGTTCTGGCTCTTCCTTAGCTTCTCACAAACCCCTACTCTAAGAGTCCCTAGGTTAAGAGCCAGAGGCCAAGAGCCCAGTCCTTTGGTTCATGCCCTTCGGCTCATGCCTCTGGCCAGGTGCTGCCTTAAATAGGAGCCTCCCCCAGCAGAGGGTGTGGCTGGCAGCTATTCAAATGCACCCAGGCACTCAATTGGAGTCAAACAATGGCTCTTTCTCACCCTATCTCAAGAAACAACTCAAAACTTCCAGACACAGTCCCCACACAGAGTACCCTCAGCTAAATCACCTCAGCTGAAAGCAAAATAAAAAACCACTCACCCCTCCTGCAGCTCTATCTCCTGCTGCCTTCCAGAGCTCAGCTGGTCAGCTCTCCTGACAGGTGTTAATTACTCCAGCCACACCTATGTAACTTCCCATGGTCTCTGCTTATCAGACTGCATCCTGCAATGGTTCTTACGCTTTAGCCACCCAAGAGCAGTTGGGGACGTTGTGTGCTCATGCCAAGGGATGGCTCTTGCAGCGGCACCCTGCTCTGAACTGGCCTCTTTTCTTGACATCCCTCTCCCTCCACAGTGTGGAGCCCGGGTCCCCAGTACATGAGGTGCCCGTGGGTGCCACGGCGCCCACCAGTACCTTTCCTGGCACCCACCAAGTGTTTTCAGAAAGTGGGCAGGGCCATTTGGGACTTTGGCCCGGCAAGGATTTTGATTGGCCATATTGGAGCTTTGATTGCTTGTGCAGATTTTTAAAAGCATTGCTTTGGCAGCATCTGTCACTATGGCAGAAGTGTCTTCACTATGTGACTGAAGGCAAGCTGGGGGCAGCCATTGCATGGCAGGCTCCGCCCACCATGGTGTGTCAGAACTGCAAAGATGCCGGCAGACTCAGAAGAGGGTGGGGGACCCCCAAAGTAGAATCTGACAGGTTTACATTCCTCTGCATTGGGTGGAGTAAGCTATGACTCAGGAAAACTTATTATGCCAACATAATTGTATCGTTAGCCTTCAGGATGCCAGCAAGCTTCTGTTTTATTCTTTTCCTAAGGCCAGGAGGGCAGGGCTCAAGCGGGCTGCAGTAGGTGGAGGGACTGGGAGCAGTGCGTAGAGAAGTGCTTTGCAACAGTCCATCTGATAATCTTGCCCAGGAATCTGAGCATCAGAGGGTGATGCAGAGACGAGCGATTCGGGATGCCAAAACACCTGACAAGATGAAGAAATCAAAAGCTGTCATGGAGGACAGTCATCTGAGTCTCCAAGAGAAGAAGGAGAAAATCAAGCTGGGGCTGAAGAAGCTGACAGAGCTGGGCACAGTGAACCCGAAGAACAGATACCAGGACCTGATCAACGATGTCGCAAAGGCAGGTGCTGGGGGACTGTGGGAAGTGGGGCTGCTGCTGTCCCTGGGCCCGGGATGCTCCCCGAGCCTTGTGGATGATCAGAAACGCTTCACAGTTACAGCAACTTCTGACTTCAAAGGGGGTCTTGAGCCTGGTTTGACATAGCAGCCAGGTCTTTAGTTCTCCCTGTTCTACATGCAGGACCAGGAATTTCTCTATTCCCTTGACAAGTTAAGAAATTTGTCATCCAATAGGACATCCGGAATCAGCGACGTTACCGCCAACGAAGAAAAGCTGAATTGGTGAAGCTGCAGCAGACCTACAATGCACTTAACTCCAAGGCAAATTTTTATGAGGAGCAAGTGGATTATTACAAGAGCTACATCAAAACCTGCTTGGATAACTTGGCCAGCAAGGGCAAGTAAGTGGCTGCGTGAATCATGCCGTTGTCTCTTATAAGCCCTGGGGTGGGGGTTACAGAGAGCAGAGGGAGGCTGGGAAGTAAGAAAAGTAAGGGAAAAGCCCCTTTTCAGTTTCTTCTGGAGGAGGAGAGTCCCTCAAGAGGTGTGGGCAGGTATGCCAGCGGCATCCTTCTCTCCCAGAGGGTGTCACTGACCACTGGAGAGGAGCCAGGCCTGGCAGGGCCATCTTGTACACCTGTGGCTGCCACCCACTGCACAGACATCGGTCAGTCCCACTGCTCAAGGCTGCTCCTCAGGCCCTGCCACAGCTCACTTTGCGAATGCTCTCCCTTCTCTCCTTCAGGGTCTCAAAAAAGCCACGGGAAATGAAAGGAAAGAAGAGCAAGAAGATTTTTCTTAGATACACAGCAGCCCGGCTGCACGAAAAGGGAGTCCTGCTGGAGATCGAGGATCTGCAAGTCAGCCAGTGAGTTTTGCTTACTTAACTTCGAGAGCGTCCTCGACTCTAGAGAGCCCTCCAGGAACCTTTCAGGGTCCACTTTCTCTAGAGTCACTTTATGAAACCAATCGGAACGTGGGTTGAAAGAGTTCAGCTAGTTATTTCTTTAAAAAACTATTAGCCACTATTTCAAACACAGGCTCATTTGTATGGAGGATGTCAGTGAATGTCATTGTGTACACTTTGTGTAAAAACATGAGGGGAGGGGGAAGAAACTGAAGGGCTTGCATAGGGAGAGGTGAAGAGGGGTGAGGACACTTAATATCATGGGAGCCGGGGGAAATGGATCACAACAAGATTCCTCCCCTTTAGATAGTGGCTACCAGAAGAGCAGTGGTGCTGGATCAGGCCACTGGTCCATCTATTCCAGCATTAATCAGCTGCCAAAGCCTCCCCACACTGTTACCGTCCAGCACAGCCTTTGAACATGGAGGAAGACCCATCGAGTTGTTCGTCACTGAATATGCCTCATCGGCCTATTATGTACACACAGCTTACTGCAGAGAATCTGAGCAGTCAAGCCTTAAAGCTTGACTTTGGATTCTGTGCCTGCAGTATGCACCATTTCACCCCCCTCAGGTGTATTTATTCTGCAGCTGCTGCGCTGCCTTCTGCTGCCCAGCTGAAACCAGGCAGCGGGAGAGGACAGCCCAGCTGGGTTCACTGTGCATACAGGGAGCCAGTGGCTTCCGGCAGCCTTCTCCCGTTGCCTGGTTGAAACCGGGCGGCAGGAGAGAGCAGCCCAGCCGGGCTCGCTGACTATTATCTCATATCACTAGACTCATGCCGCTTTAAAAAAATGTAATTAAAATGTGAGCAGGGGAGTGGCCTATAAGGGGCAAGGACAGGGCAGGGGGGAAGTCCAAGGGAATCTTTATATATGCTTTTGCCTTACCTTTGGCTTGGAAGTGAAGCAAGGGGGGGGGGGAAATGGCACAGAAGCACTCTCAGAAAACCCGAGGAAGAAGGGAACAGAAAGCAAACTGAGTGCTGAAGGGAGAAAGAACTGTGCAGAGCAAAAAAGGAAACCTGACAGACATGCTTGGTGAAAGCAAGGCAAAACATCCACGCAGAAGAGGCTATCCTCTTGTAAAGCCAACTAAAAGTAGCATCCAGCGGTGAACTTCAAAAATAAATTACTCTTTGAGTGAAAAATTTTTAGTACTTTTTCTACTGTCATAATACTATCTCCACTTTTTTCACCCCATGCGTAATTTTATAAGCGTCTATCATTTCCCTCTCCAGGGATCTTTCCTACAAAGTGAAAAGCCCAACATTTATTAACCTGTAGACAGTTTTTTTCGGGTAGATAGTTAGTGATTCTCAGTATGAAAACACAGACATGGGACTGCCTTCTACTGAGTAGACCATTGGCCTATCAAAGGCAGTACCGGCTTAGCCTGGTTGGCAGCAGCTCTCCAGGGTCTCAGGCAGAGGTGTTTTACATCACCTGCCACCTGCTGTCCACTTTGCTGGGCAGCAGCTAACTGGAGAAACTAGAGATGGAAACAGAGAGCTTTTGAAGACAAAACGTGTGCTCTGCCCCAGTGGGTCCTTCTTGCTGCTGGGCAGCAAGAGAAAAATAACGGAGAAAATGGGTGGCAGCTGGCATCCTGATGTGGCTGGAAGTGATGTCGGCATGTCACCAGGGGTGTCGTGGCAGCTCTGGCAAGGGCCCAGCTCCCTTGATGAGTCTCCTGCTGGTTGCCATCCTCGTCTGGGAACCCTGCGTGCAAACCAGCCCTGTCACAAGTCCTTTGACCTCGGCAGCAGAGGTAAGCAGCAGAAAGGAGAAGAATAAGATGGCAATGGGGTTTGGGAATGTTAACTCTCCTGGAACAGCTTAATAAAATTCGGTTAGTAGCTAAAGGTAAATTATAGCCTGCTTTGTCTTTTACATGGCTGTCTTTGTTCAGTAGCATTTAACCCCCACAGGTTAGGACCCCCAGGTGGATTTCAGAGCCTGCAGCTGCCAGGGTTGAAAGTCCGTGCAGAGCACCCGCACACGTGTTATGTTTCCTGCCCCCTCCCCCTTCTGTTGTAATGTCTTGGCCTTGACACCTGTGAGATCATAGCTCTGGCTCCCCTCTTCCTGTCACATGACTCTGATGTAATATGTGTCCATCTTGGGGTCACATGCTCAGCAGGTTCTGGGTGTGGAGAGACTGCCCACCTTTGTAGTTCAGAGCCATTGGTTTTGGGGCCAAGAGCACCAGTAATGAAAGGATGTTGGTGTCCTCTTGTACTGTGACTTTCATTCTTGCAGTTTGGTTGAGTTTCAGTCTGGACAATGCTTGACCACTTGGTCATATGTCAGATTCCAAGCATTTTCTCCCTGTGCTCATTGGCCATGTGATTCCTTTGAGAATTTGTGGAGGAATTGAAACTATAGGCAAGGCAAGAAGAAGAATCTTTATCTAGTGAAGAGGTGGAAGCAAAAGCAGACAAGTTTCTTTGTTACTGGGCTCCAATCTAAAAGTTTCTTAGCGCTACTTAGCACAGCAGTGTAACATTCCATGGCAGGAAGGAAGGCCTGTCTCTTTTTCAGCCCACAAATGATGAATCTACAAGGAGACTTGACTCGCTATGACGGTGAATGCAAAGTCAGGCTGCTGCCAATTTCCTCCATCACACCTGCCTTCACCTAGAGTCTCAGTGATCCCTTTATCTTTATTAAATAATGAATGCCTGTCTTTCTCTCCAACTCCTATAGATTTAAAAATGTGATATTTGAAATTGGTCCAACAGAAGAAGTTGGAGATTTTGAAGTAAAAGCAAAGTTCATGGGTGTTCAGATGGAGACCTTCATGCTACACTATCAGGTATTTATTTAATTAATATATTCATATCAGACCATTCTCTCCATTCAAAGAAGTTTAACATGGCTTAGAAGAAGCATGTGCAAAACATTTGCATGCAGCACAAAACAGTTGCAGCCAGTTGAAGAGACAAAAGCCCAGGGAAACAAGCCCCAGATTCTAGAAGAAGAGATGAGCCTCCGTCACACAGGACTGCTCCATGGCGCCAGTGGACACTCGTTGTTAGGCTGTGGCCAGCCAAATAAACTCAAAAGTGGGATATGGGAAATAGTTGGCTCGTGCCTGGAGAGAAAGTCCTTTAAGTACACAGGCTGGTCATGAAGGGCACAAGTAGATGCTGGGAGAGAAACCATTCTGCAGTTCCCAGGTCTGGGGAGAAGGGCTTTAGAAGTAAGAAACAGCAACTTGAAGTGAGCCTGGAAGGGTGCTGATCTTGCAAGAAATTGGAAAGTTCCAATTTTAAAAACTGGCCAGCTGCACATCCCAACTAAAAGGTTTATAAATAAAATAATAATAATTGTATTAAATATATGAATTTTTTAACAGATGACTGAACATTGTGAACCGAGGTCTTTCCTGTGATACGGCTTTTAGAAAACCAGAGAATAAATTTCTGAGTAATGCAAGTTTTGTGAAAAGTGGCCTTTCCCTATTAATGTACAGCCATCTTCTGTTCTTGTTTTTGACATGTACTGTGACTGATCTTGTGGTATGCTTTTTTGAACTGAATAAGCAGCTACAGATCAGCTACTAGGAAAGATCACCTGCGTGCTTCTGTTTCCCAATTGCAACTCTGTCCCCCCCACACACACACTGCTGTTAGTCTTGGTAGGAAAAGAATACTGCTAAAGATGGGCTGCCTTTCTTTCTTTCCCTCCCATGACTAGAAGTAGAGGGGGTGAGGGGAGTCCTCTTGGTAGAATCTTGGTGGAGAATTCAGCATTTCTCTGTCTTTGCAGGATCTGCTTCAGCTACAGTATGAAGGTGTGGCTGTCATGAAGTTGTTTGACAGAGCAAAAGTCAACGTTAATCTCCTTATCTTTCTCCTGAACAAGAAGTTTTATGGAAAGTAACTCCTGTTCCTCAGTCATCTGTGAAAGGAGCATTTTGCATTTTCGTCTGTGTGCTTTTGTCCAGTGGAACTAGACCCTGTCCTGCACAGACTTTGCCACCAAATGCCTGGAGTCTCCCACTGAGGGCCTGCCTGAAATAACTGCTGTGCCAACTCTTGAATATAATTTCCTGGCTGCACCAAGAATTAAATCATTATTAGATTCTCACTTCCAAGTGTTCAGATTATTTTTTTGCCTGAGTGTGTGTGTGTGTGTATTTGCCTGAGTACTTGGGTGGTGGGCAACAGTCTGGTTCAGGGTGGAAGGAGGCATGCCAACCATGCCTCTGGGCTACACTGGGAGACTCAACAGAACCCTGGAGAAACCGAAGCAGACTTCCACGGGGAATTCTCCTGCGAGTGGTAAAGCTGGTTGTGACTTTTGTGTGTAGCTGAGCCACAGAGCTGAATCTCTCCTTATTTATTACATTTGTACTCCTCCCTTTGTTCAAGAAGCTAAGGGTGGCATACCCCTCCTCATTTTACCCTCCTGGAAGGGCAGATGGGGCTGAAAGACTGAGAATTCTGTGGATGTAGTGTGCCTTGGTTTCAGCCAAGCATTTGACTGTTACTTTTGCGGGTGAGATGGTTAAATGTGGGCTTTCCTTTCCAGGGGGGTTGATAGGTAGTTGCACACTGTACCCAGGGAGCGGTAATAATCAGTGGCATCAAGCTGCAGAGAGGTCTCGAGTGGAGCACTATGGGGCTCTGTTCTGGGTCCTGTGCTATTTGTTGTTTTTATAAATGACTTGGATGAGGGCATGCTTAACAAATTTACAGGCAACATAGCTAATGCCAAAAAAGACAGTCAGATTCAAAGTTACATGTAGAGGCTGGAACATTGGTCTTCAGAGATGCATTTAGGTCCAAAGCAAAGGCACCAAATAGGGAAAGCATGGCGTGGCAGCAGGACAAGTGGTCAGGATCTGGGTGTCTGATGATCGTAAGCTGAACATGAGCCAGCAGCATGATGGGGCTGCATAAGAGGCTGAGGCAATCTTCCGTGCCAGAGTCACTTGAAATAAATATAAAGGCCACCCTACTCTGCAGTGGTCTGAAGATGGACATTGACAGTGGAGTGCATCTGGGGAAGGATTACCTGGAGGGGGGCTGGACATGTGGCACCTGGAGAAAAGATGTTAGGAAAGACGTGGTTGCTGTCTTCAAATATCTACATGGTTGTCACATAGGTGATGTGTTCTCTTGTGCTCCAGAGGGCAGGACTAGAACTGATTTGTGGAAATTGGGCTCCATTTTGGCTCAGCAGTAGAAGCAACTTCCTAAGGGTAAGCGCTATTCATCACTTGGTGATTGAGGGACAGGTGGAGCCATTGGTTAAACGTGCTGGACAGGGAGCATCTGGGAGACCCAGGTTCAGATTTCCACTTATGCCATGATGGAGGCTGGCTGGGTGACTTTGGGCCAGTCACGCTCTCTGTTAGCCCAGCCTACCTCGAAGGGCTTCTGTGAGGATAAAGTCGAGGGGACCAAGGTTAGCCGCTTTAGGTCCCTGTTGGGGAGAAAGGAAATTGATGAATAAATACAGATTAACTGGGCAGTGTCCGCCCAGAGGCAAGGAGCAGCATCTGCAAGCTCCGGCCACTTCCCATCTCTGGGCCCGCTTGGCCTTTAGGAACGGCAACTGGCCCACATGGGGCCCCCGGGAGGCTTCTGCGCATGCCCACCCGAGTGCGGGGCTTTCTTGGGGCACTCCACATGCAGGTGTTGCTGCTGCCGTCGCTGCTACACTGGAGGCAGGGAGGGTGTTGTGAGTGCATTGCCCCCCCGCTGCAGAAGGACTGCAAGTGGTTACCAGTGCACCCCCCACTACACCCCCCCCCCCAAGGTGAGCAAACCCGGCGCAGCAGGCAGAGACCTGCAGGGGGAGTGGACGACGGGCTCTCCCCCTGCCAAGCATTCTTCCCTCTTCCCCCTGCCCAGTTGGCCCCTGCCCCATGCAGAGTGGAGTGGCTGTTGCCTCCAAGTAGTCCCGCAGCCCTCTGAGTGGGAAAGGGGGAGAGCAGGCAGAGGGGTGGCCCAAGAGGTGTGCCCCCACGGCTGAGGGAGGCAGTGGTCTGCGCGTCCAGTCCCCTGCTGAGGTCATCTGAGGCAAGGGTTGATCGTGGCCCGCTTGGGGGGGGTTCTTTCGTTCCTTGGCTGAGCCAGGTCTCTCTCTGCCCCCCCCCTTGATCTCAGCCCCTTTCTAGGAACAAGGGGTCCTGGAACCTGTACCACACGCCCATTGGGAGACCCCCATAGTCACTCCAGTGAAGCCTAATGGGGACGTCAGGATATGCGCTGACCAGTGTTCCCTCTAAGCTGAGTTAGTATGAGCTAGCTCACACTATAAATGCATGATCAATAAGGCATTACAGGATCATTCTTATCCTGTCCCCATCGTTAGCCATGTCCTTGCTTCCCTAACGGGTGTGAAGGGTTTTGGTAAACTGGATCTCTCCCAAGCCTACCAGCAACTGCCAGTGGACGATATCACAGCAGAGGCTCAAACAATAGTGACCCACCAGGGGACTTTCAAAGTGCGGCACCTGCAGTTTGGGGTCAGTGTGGCTCCTGTGATTTTCCAGAATCACATGGACTTTTTGCTTAAAGGTATCCCTGGGGTCCAGCCATTCTTTGATGATGTTTTAATCACAGCTCCAGACTCCGAGACCTTTGCCACACGCCTGCAGTCTGTCCTCAATGTTTCAACAATGCAGGGTTGAAGGTAAAGCACAAAAAAATGTCTCCTGGGGGTGCCGTCGGTGGAGTTCCTCAGGTTCACAGTCGACACTCGGCATATATCCGACGCTGGAGAAGATCTGCGCCATTGTTCAAGCACCCACCCCCTCCTCCAAAGTGGAACTCCAGTGAAGCAGGGCCTGACCAGAGACCCAGGCCCAGCTCGACCCTAGGGTTATGAGCCAAACTCAGAAATCTGCCTCTTTTCTCTCTGTTGAACTTTAGCTCAGATAACATGCTTGCTTTGCTGATGGAACACAATAACTTCCTGACAGCCGAAAGAGAAATTGCAGAAGTAGCCAGGTTGGCAAGGAGCCCGGAGCAAGGGTCCCTGTGTTTGCTATAGGGAAAAGCAGAAGTTGGGGCGACGGGAGGGGGGTGAACCGGGTACTTCAGCAGATGTTGGATAAAATAAGAATATGTGACTGACTTAACAGGAAAATGATTAAACTTGCTGTATTAACACGCCTCATCTGTACAAAAACTCTGATGCAAAGAAACGGGGTCCAGCCTTTTTGCACACCGTGCTGACTGGATCCATAAAGCTTTATCTGTTACACCTTTCCATCTGTTGTCTGGTGTGGTTCATTCTGCGGCTTTGGCCTGGGCGGCTTCCCACTACACCAGGCCTTCTTAGGCTTCCTCAACTTCTACCACTCCTTGCCTCACAAGGCTGTGGTTGCAGAACCTCCCATCCATTGCCTCCTCGATAAACACGCCCCATGGGTCCACACCATGCCACAGCTTTCCAGGCAGTTAAAGAACTCTTGACCTCCAATGCGGTCCTTGCTCACTTCGATGAGTCCCTCCTGGTGGTCCTGGCTTGTAATGCTTTCCTGTACAGGGTGGGGGCAGTCCTGGGGCACCAGCTAACAGACAGCCGGTAGGTGCCGTTGGCTTATTATTCCTGCACTCTATCTGTGGCGGAGCACAACTACACACAAATTGATAAGGAGGCCCTGGCAATTGTGGCCGGGATTAAAAAGTTCCATGATTACCTATACGGCCAGCCTTTCACTGTCCTCATGGACCACAAGCTGCTCCTGGGTCTCCTCACCCAGGACCGACACCCAGATGCTGTCCCCCCACGTGCTGTGATGGTCCATCTTCATGGCCAGAGACCAGTATGCGCTTGTTCGCCACCCCAGGAAAGCGATGGGCCATGCCTACACCCTCAGCTGTCTTCCGCTGCTGTCCTGTGACCCAGCTCTGGCTTACCACATCGCTTTACTGGATGCTCTGCTGAACTGCCCTATCCAGGTGGCGGACGTGTCTTACCATCGCGTTCTGTCCCCAGGTCTTGGACTGTGTGGGGAGAGGATGGTCCTCCAGCTCGGTGGGGTCGGAATTTGCCGCCTTTTCATCCAGGCGGGATGAGCTGTCATCACACAAGGGGTGCTTGCTCTGCGGAAGCCGAGTGGTCGTGCCCACTCCACTGCACAAGCAGGTGCTCTCCGCTCTGCATGAGATGCACCCAGGCATCAGGCACATGAAAGCCCTGGTTAGGAGCTATGTGTGGTAGCCGGGGTTGAACCAAGAGATTGAGGGCAGGGTGAAACGCTGCCAGACATGCCAAGAATCTCATCTGGAGCCACCAAGAGCACCGGTGAGACCCTGGGAGTCCTCCCACAAACCGTGAACCAGGTTGCATCTGGACTTTGCAGGCCCATTCCAGGGCCAACTCTTCTTCATCTTGGTGGATGCCTGCACCAAGTGGCTGGAAGTGGTTGCGGTGCCATCCATGTCATCTCAATCTATGTGGCAGATTTTCGGCATGCATGACATCCTGGATGCCCTAGTGACAGGCAATGGCTTGGCGTTCACATGGGGGGCGTTCCAGGAGTTTGTACAATATTACGGGATTCAGTATATATGCTCTGCTCCATTCCACCCCACAACCAATGGCCAGGCTAAGCACATGGTATGCACAACTAAAGATGCCCTGCGCCAGATGGACCATGGAGATTGGGACTACGAGCTAGCCACATTCCTGTTCAGCCAGAGGGTAATGCTTCACACCACCACCGGGCACAGCCCAGTAGAGCTTCTCATGGGAAGGCATCTCACAACTAGGCTAGACTGCCTACACCCAGACCAAGCACTGGAACACAGCACAGGCCTGGATAACCAAGAGGCTCCCCGTGGGTTCTTTCCGGGGAACCTGGTACATGCCAGGAATTTTGCACAGGGTCCCGCGTGGCTTCCAGGTCGGGTGGTCCAGGTGAATGGGCCCGTCATACAAGGTCTCCAGAGAAGATGGCCAACTATGGAGGCGCCATGTCAACCAGCTACGCCACCATCTCCTTCCCGAGGACCCAGACAGACCAGGGGAGAGCGAAGACAAATCCCAGGCTCCAGAGACAGTCAAGGCAGGTGAGCCTGAAGAATCCTCACAGGCACAGCAATGGCCAAGCGCATTGGCAGATACAAACAGACACCTCTCCAGCGCCAGCCTCGGTTGAG
Source organism: Lepidodactylus listeri (assembly GCA_029233225.1). Taxonomy (NCBI): domain Eukaryota; kingdom Metazoa; phylum Chordata; class Lepidosauria; order Squamata; family Gekkonidae; genus Lepidodactylus; species Lepidodactylus listeri. Next base: position 1,111,845 of record JARCFY010000021.1, on the reverse strand, counting down.
AGTCCAGAAGTTTCCCCCGAATGATCAGAGGCGGTTCCAGAACAGCCCACCATGGAACCTGAAATACGCCACTCTGCCAGAGAAAGGCGGAGGCCCATGTGCCTCAGAGAAAGGGTCTGAACTATGAGGGGAGGGGTGTTTTGTACTAACGGAGACTGCACATGTGGTCAGGCTAACTACCAGAGCTTTGCAGCACCAGACAATAGCCAGAGCAGATCACAATAAATACCAAGCTGTTTTAGTGCCCTTTTAAGGCCTACTGATGTTCTAGATAGAAGAACCATGTCGTCTGCATACAGTAAAGCTGTAATGCAACGATTTGCCAATGCAGGGGGATGCGTGTCAACCATTTTGAGGCTTTTAATCAGATCGTTTATGTATAAAGCAAAAAGATGGGGGGCTAGAACACAGCCTTGCATGACCCCCTTCTTAGTGGTGATAACATTTGTCAAGTGCCCTTGCTTATTACATCTGACTCTAATAGATGTGTTAATATAAAGGGCTTGTATCAGGAACAGGAGTCTCCTGTCAATTGTTGTATTACTTAGCTTTTCCCATAGCCTAGCCCTGTGAATGGAGTCAAACGCTGATTTTAAGTCCACAAAGGCTGCATATAAAGCAACACTGCTATTTACCACATATTTATCTATTAGATGTGATAATATCATTACATGGCCCATAGTGGACATCCCCTCCCTAAACCCTGCTTGTTCGTCTACAATGATCTTTTCTTCTTGCCAACTTTTAAGTTTCTCAAGGAGATGGCTTGCATATAGTTTCCCTAGCACACTCAGGAGACTGATTGGTCTATAGTTCGATGGGTCATTTCTCTTCCCAGATTTATAAAAGGGGACGATCACTGCATTTCTCCATGTCTCAGGAACATCTCCAGTCGCATCAACGTATGTAAAGAGTGAGGCCAAAAGAGGTGCCCACCAGTCCACATTTTCGATCAATAATTCTGGTGGGATAAAGTCTAAACCTGGTGCTTTACCCTTCCTGAGCTTTCCAATTAGGGACTTAACCTCTCGGACTGTAACTGGTGACCAAGTTGTTGTGTTCCAAGATCGTTGTGTTCCAAAAGAGAGAATTGCTGTTGATTGTCTGTATATTGATTACAAAAGTATAAACAACAGCAGATCTTAGACTAAACCAGTTGGTTGTGGGTGCACTGTAAATAAACCTATCACAGGGGTTGGGGGTTATTGTGGGTGTGACTTGTACCGGCATTTAAGCAGGACCCCTGAGTCCTGCTAGCCAGTCCAAGTTTCCATTTTAATAAGCTATGAGCTGATTCACTACCTATGCGTTTTTCAGGGAGAGAAGAGGGTGGGGCGCCAGTGGCTAACAGCAGGCACCCATGTATGTAGTGCTCTGCACAATGCCAGGAACCCATCTTGGAAGGTGCTAGAATGGCGGGCGAGGGAGGGAGAGAGTTGGGCTACAGATGTAAAAAAAATTCTGAAACATTTGAAGTCCAAGAGAAAAACCTGTTTTTGAATATGTTTTTTTGGGGGGGGGGGGATAAATGGAAATTTGGAGGGAAAGTTGAAATATATGCAATCAAGCCAAAACTTCTAATTATAAACATAAATGCATAATTTTTCATTTCATTGTACAATTTGGCATATTTAGGGAATGTTAGAAGTATAAATATCTGTGTTTTCTATAAGAAAGAATACCGGGAGTTAGCGACGCATGGCGGACGCCTAAGTTTTGAGCTCCCTTCTTCCCTTCCCAAAAGTCGTCTGGAACATGCTTATTTCATCACTAATGCCGAGAAAAAGCTTGAGGAGGCAGTTGGGAACCACATTGGAAAATAGAGGACCAGGAAAATCCTCCGTAAAAAGCTATTTTTCGCCGGTAATTGCCTTGAAATCACCGCCCGCAGAGACTGCAGAACCTGACAAAATGGCTGCCTCACCATCTCAGAAAGACAACAATGAGGCCCAATGTCAGAATCTGCTAATTCAGACAATATATTAGTCAGGCCTATTCTTAGTTTGCATGCATGCCTTTAACTGTCCTATGTATCTGTCATGTATTGGGATTCTATGTAACCATAATGTAATAGTGCTTGTCCAGACCGGGAGGGTGACAACAATGATTTGCGAGAACAAGGAGGCCTCACATCCCTGCCTCCGCATTCCAGCTGCTCCGGCAGGAACTTCAAGGGAGGATGCCTCTCATCTCTTATCACATGCAAAAACCTTGAAGCCATTGATTGTTATGTGAACTGGTAACATCTGAGGGGTCTGGTTTGGGAGAGGAAATTTATTGCTTAACACCTCACTCTTTTCCTGTGAGAACCAAACGGTCAGGACACCTTTTTGCCCGCCAATTTTCCCTTAAGGGGATTGGCTACCTATGGGTAATTCAAACTCCTTGGAATGGTATAATAGACCCGCTTGTATAATTTGTCTCATCTCTGACAATAATCCGAGATGCTGCACTAATGTAGAGATTGGAAATAAAGAACTGTGGTTAACCAACCAAGATCTGATCCTTGACTACTCTGAGCAGAACTCTCACACCCAAATCACACGACAGGACTTTAGAGCCTTTAAAGAAGAAATCCTTACCTCGATGTCAACTTTAGTTGCAGATCTCCTTAAGCCGGTACAACTCTCAATAGAAGACCTCCGGAAAGAAATCTGAGAAGCATCTAAGCTTGCTGAAAACACCTCACAGATGGCTCTGAACTTACAGGAGGAGGTAAGAGTATTACAAACTTCTGAACAATCCACATCAACAAGACTGGCAATACTGGGACTTCCGGCAAGACTTGTGATAATGGCGGATGCTCTCCTCCGCAACTGCGGGGAGTGCGATCCATACCCGGCGGGAAGAAGGGGCTCTGGACTGGTGCCGAGCCCCCAGAGACCCCAGTGAGGGGGCTCTGCCTGGGGTGGCACGAAGAGGATCTCTCCCTATGGTGGTGACCGAGGGATTGAGATCCCTTTTCATCACCCCCATAGGTTCCCCCGCCGTGGGAGCCGTATGGCTGAAAGTGCAAATCCGTGAAGCAGCAGAGTGCGAAGCAATGAGGCTGGAACTGACAGTTACGCATGGAGAAAACGTGAGTCTGAAGTAAGAAAAGCAGAACATAGCGGGAAGATGGCGGGAGGAGTGAAACCCACCCACCCCTCTCCGGGACTAGCGTACTTACGAGACTCTTTACGTGGCGTTACTGCAGGAATAAAAGCCCATCCGCCTTGCTAGATGGCAGCATCGCTCACTTGGAGATATAAACTTTAGAAGGACATAAGTGCTGTTTGAAAATTTGCTCCTTTCGTTCATCTTATCTATCTATAAACAAAGAGCGTAGCCTCAACAATGACGGGGAAACCGAAACCTTCCCCCAAACTAGGAAGTACAGCTCCGAGTTCAAAGGTTGATACCACAGAGATGAGTGCGGTGTTCTCCTCGTTATTGCGACCTCTAGTGGACCAAATGACAGCTCTCAACGTTAAGATGGACAAAATGCAGCTAGAACTAAAAGAGTCGAATAAATCCACAGAGAAGCTGCAGTGAGAACTTCTGGAAGTAAAAACTTCAGTAAAAAACCAAGATGCAAGACTACAAAAGGCAGAGAAGGAAAAGGCCTTCCACCACGATCAGCTTTTGAAATTACAAATGGAAAGATCGAATTTTTTCCTAAGACTTCAGAATGTGCCAGAAAACACAGGAGAGGACCTTAAAAATTTGCTAAGTGAAGCACTTGAACCAGTGACAGGCATGAAAGCAGCGAATATAAAAAGCGATATGGATATGGTTTACAGAACCTATCCAGATTATACTAAAAAGAAAAGCCTGCCTGGTGAAATTATGATAAGGTTCTCCAAAAAATCTACAAGAGACGTGGTGCTTAGGACCACAAACAAAGCAGCTCTGAAGATCCTGGGAGAAGAAGTAAAAGTGATGAAGGATATCCCATTTGAAATAAGGAAAAGAAGGAAAGCCTATGGAAAATTGACATCTTGGCTCCAGTCTGAGTCTATCATCTATCGTTGAAATACTCCAGAAGGACTATGCTTCGCATCAAAGATAAGAAGTATAAGATTGACTCTGTTCAACAAGCGAAAAAATTTCTGGAAAAAAGCAAAGAGCAGAAAACTGGGAGAGACTCAGATGGTTCACTGGCCTCGCAAGAAAGCATGTATGGTTTTGATAGCTCAAAGAGTGAAGAAGAAGTGTCTGACTCGGAAAAAGGAGCTGCAGCTCCAAAAGTAGTTGAGACTGTTAAGACAAGAAGAGGACGAAAGAAGAAATAGTGATTAAACTGTTTTATTAAGCATTGCACTTATGTATTATAAATTGTTTAATTAACCGTATTTCTCTAGGTGGGCGTACCTGCCAAATAGTTTTGATATTTTTTATAGTAGCAGTAACAAGTAATTGAAATTTATCCAAGGTTCTAAATGCTTCATAATTATATTATGTAATAAGGTAGTACTAAGCAAATGATAAAGTACTCTCTGTATAAGGTATATGTAGCTTAGATTGTAGCGTTATAGTTGTAGTTATAGGGAAAAATCAATAAAAATTTATTAAAAAAAAAACAAAACAAGACTGGCAATACTGGAAAGTAAATGGCGCCAGAATAACCTTAAACTTCGGGGCTTTGAGGAGGGGGCTGAGCAAAATGGAGACCTAGCTGTATTTATCTCGAACTGGCTAGCTAAAGTCCTGGAGCTGGAGGACGGAGTAGCCCCTGCTATAGTGAGAGCACACCGGGTGGGCCCCATAGCCTCTGCAAGGCAAGGCAGACCCAGGGACATTCTTATACAATTTCTTTACCAAAGAGCTCGAGATAAAATCCTGCTGGAAGCGAGAGCAAAAAAATCTCTATTGTATCAAGACCAAAATTTTTTGATTCTTCTGGATTTGCCACCGGAAATCTTAGAGAAGAGGAGGAATTTGAAGATTATAACAACTAAACTTAACGATGCCAAGATCAGATTCAGATGGTCTCCAATTTCAGACATCCTGGTTTACAAAAATGGATTGCAATACCAAGCATCAGACAAGTTTACTGGCAAAGCTCTCCTTAACTCTCTGGGAGTCAAACTATCTAAGTCTGAAGAAGAAAACCTGCTGGCAAGCTGAACTATGAATGACTAATTTCAAGGAAAAATAAAATTTCTTCCTCTGTGCTCAAGAAGAAGTATGGGATAATCAGAAATATCAGTGAAAACTGATCTTTAGTTAAACTGAATTATAGTATTTTCTTTGGGTTTTAGGACTTTTTCTTTTAAATTGTTTATTTATTATTATAGATAATATTGTGGAAATAACCATACTGTTTTTCTGCTATTGGAGTTTTACAGTTTATAATGGCTGATTTAATAAGCCTGAAATTTAATTTTTTATGGGGGGGGGGGTTCAATAGAGGTATAATGTTAGTAACAAATAGTATAGGATTGTAGCATGACTAATATAAGTCCTTAGTGATTATACAACTTTAGGCTTATAAATGCTATTTTACAGTAATTTCCTTTATAATATATATGTTAAAATTATATTTTTATGTAACTATGTAGTATTGGAGTTTTCTTTTTAGGTTTTAAGGGTAGATTAAATATACCTTAAATTAAGTTCTGTTACTGGTTTTAATGGATATATAATGTCAGTATTAATTAACATAGGATTTCAACTTGAGTAATATAAATTTTTGATATTTTAGTCTTGAACAGACAATATTGTTGTCTACAGTTAACTATTGTTATAACTTATATGAAGAATATTTGAAAGCTTAGTATCTATATTTAAGAGCACATAGAGGATAAAAGTGTATGTTCTCTTTTTTCTCCTATAAGAGGAATTTATAGTGGCAGACTGTTTAACAATTAAGTATTTAGTATTTAGTTACCATGATTTCAACAAAAGTAGATCATTATGTAATTTTATGATTCTGGTTAATCCTTATATCTTAATTAGATAAGTATGGCTATTGTTATGGAAAATAACATTTTTGAAGGGAGGGGAGGAAGGTAGAAAATGTCTTTTGAGTAATTACTTTATAGTACAACCTCCTTTTTAGTTTTAAGTGTCTTAGCAAATGATGACACTTGATTGTTACCCTTTTAACTGGACTTTAGTTCTAGTTTTCTAAACTCTTACCCTTATATAGGGTCATTATTGTAGTTTATAAAGGTTAAAATACTGGATAATAGTTTTGTATCCATATTTAGTTTATTTTTTGAATTTAGTATAGGATAGTATAGTTATAGTTGGTATTTTTAATTTTTATTATTAAGGAAAGTTGAGGTTTTTAAATTTTTAGGATAGTTAGTAAACTACTTTTCATTAATGACTCGAGTTTTCAATAGCCTCTTGGAATGCTAGAGGTCTTAATAATATTGTCAAACGCAGGAGAACTTCTAATTTCTGGGCAAAAAACGTACTAACATACTATGCTTACAGGAAACCCATCAAAAATGCAAAAACAAGAATATACTACCCACCAGGTGGTTCACACAGCAATACCAAGCTCCAGGCTCATCCAAATCTAGAGGTACAGCTATTTTAATTTCCAAAAATGTCCCCTTTCAAATTCAAGACACTAAAATTGACCCTAAGGGAAGGTATATTTTTATTAAGGGTCTCCTTAATGGTGAACCACTTACAGTGGGCGTGATCATACGCACCCATTTGCGACACAAGAAGGACGATTCCCCGCCGGCTCAAAGTGGCGTGATCACACAAGCACATCTGGGAAGCATCCTGCAACTGGTGTCAAAGTGTCGCAAACCACTTTGAGCCGGTGGGGAATCGACTTATTTAGCTACCAGTGAAAGGGCAGTCTCAAATGGTTTGCGACGACCCAGAACTGACCTTTCCTGGTGTGATCACACCAGAGCAAACAAGTGGCATTGGGGAGCAGGCTTTTTGGGGGGTTTTCCCCCTCCCATCCCAGTATGCACATCATTGGATGATCCCAAGGGTGGACAGGCAAGTCATCGATCCCTTGTAGAAGCAGATAAGCGCACTGAAAACAGCCGGAAAAAAAAACCCAACTCGCCCACGGCTGCGTGTGATCACGCAGCGACAGTTCGCCCTCACAGGTCCATGGACCTGTGTGATCCTGCAAAAGCGGCGCAAATTGCACCGGCTCAAATTTGAGTCACTTCCCGTCTGGCTTATCTTGCTCGTGTGGACGGGGCCAGTAGCTTCCATTTATGCACCTAACTCTGATCAGGTAGAGTTCATTAGGGAAACTTTAAAATCTGCTAGAATTTAAACATGGTGAAATACTAATAGGTTGTGATCTAAACTATATTGTGGACCCCAATTTAGATAAAACACAAAAAGTTCCAACTATAAAAAGAAAGGTTCACCTTAAAACAGAACTGGAAGAAATTTTTAACTACTTTAATTTGGGAGACGTTTGGAGGTCTTTTAACCCTGGAACCCGTCAATACACATACTTCTCCCCTAGACATCAGATCTACACGAGAATTGATTATATATTGGCTACAAAAACTTTGTTCCCAGTTCTTAAATTGCCTGATATTGGGTCAATAACGTTGTCTGACCATGCTTGGGTTAACTGTATAATTACAAATCATCAGACTGATGACAAAGGTCCAGTTTGGTCTATGAACAAGCTTTTATTACAAAATCAAAATGCTATTAAATACATCAAGCAACAGGTAATTGAATACTTTAATTTTAATGCAGGGTGTGCAGTGCCGCAATCTATCATTTGGGACACTTTTAAAGCGGTTATAAGGGGCCACCTCCTATCAGCATCTTCCTCCTATAAAAAAGAAAAACAGAAAATTATAGAGGAACTTCTTTTTAATATTAAAAAGCTGGAACAAAGACATATGCAATATGGAGGTAAAAAAACCCTAAGACTAAATCAAGAGAGGAAAAAATTGGACGTACTGGATACATCAGCCACCCAAAAGCAACTTCTTATGCTTAAACAAAAATATGTTACTAAAACTCCTAAATCCATAAAAATGCTTAAGTTTAGAGTAGATAAAAAAAAACTATCCTCTTCTTTAATTTATGCGATAAGGGATGAGAAAGGAAACATTTTAAATACAGCAAAACAGATTACTTCTGTTTTCTACAAGTTCTATAAGCAACTGTATTCTTCCACTAATCTTGACAAGCACCAAATTTATTCTTATTTAAGTTCAATAAATTTTAACAAGTATCTTTCTGATGAACACGCTCACTTCTTAGACCAACCTATATCTAAACAAGAAATAATTGAGGCTATATCTGCCTCAAAAAATAATAAAGCTACTGGAAGGGATGGAATCCCCGTAGAATTTTACAAATTTTTTAAAATCGAAATTTTGGATCACTTACAAAAGACAATGAATGTAATATTACAGGACGGGTTACTGCCAAAGTCATGGTCTGAAGCACGGGTGATAGTACTTCCAAAACCTGGTAAAGACCCCTCTCTAGCATCATCATACCGCCCAATTTCTATCCTTAATCATGATTTTAAACTTTTTTCATCTATTTTAGCTTCCCGTCTTAATAAAATTATAACTGAATATATACATAGAGATCAGGCTGGCTTTATGCCGAATCGCACAATTACTGACAACATAAGAAAAACTCTAAATCTAATTGAATATTGCAGATCTAAGGCAATAAACTCAGCAATTCTTTCTTTGGAAGCTGAAAAAGCTTTTGACCGTGTGGAACCAATTTATTTGATTGAATTAATGTCTTATATGAAATTTGTTTTTGTTTTTTAATTTTTTATTGATTTTACATCTATTTCTACATCTGTACGCTAAATTCTATACTAAATTACCTTATACAGAAAATGCTGAATAAAATAATCATTTTTAGTAGATTAGTCAGTTTGAGAAACAGAAAATCTTGTTTTAACTAGTTACATATGTTACTGCTTCTAAAAATCACATAGCTGATTTGTTGGTACACATAACTTTGGAGCACGCTTATTTTCCATTAACATATACTTAGTGCTCAACATTTAACAACAATACAAAGTTTATTTCTTCTTTTGTCCTCTTCTTTTCTTTTTGGTCTCTTCCATAGGTTTGGGAGCCGCAGCTCCCTTCTCCGAGTCTGAGATTTCTTCTTCGCTTTCTGAGCTATCCAACTTTCCTGCTGTGCTAGTGAATCGTCTGAGTCTCTCTCTTTTTTCTTTTTCTTGCATTTTTCCAAAAAAGCTTTTGCTTGTTGAACAGAGTCAATTTTAACATTCTTTTCTTGATAGCTGAAACACAGTCCCTCCGGAGTATTCCATCGGTATGTAATTGATTCAGACTGAAGCCAGGTAGTTAAACTTCTATAGGCTTTTCTTCTTTTTCTTATTTCAAATGGAATGTCCTTTAATACCTTGATGTCTACCTCCTGGATCTTCAGCGTTTTTCTGTTGGTGGCTTTTAAAACCACATCTCTTGTTGATCTTTTGGAGAATCTTATCATAATTTCACCTGGCAGGTTTTTCTTTTTGACTAATTCAGGATAGGTCCGATAAACCAAATCCATGTCGCTTATTATTTCTTCCGCTTTTAAACCTGTCACTGGTGCCAAAGCTTCACTCACTAGCTTTTTAAGATCCTCCCCTTTTTTTTCAGGAACATTCTGAAGTCAAAGGAAGTAACTTGAGCGTTCCATCTGCAATTTCAATACATTATCACATTGAAAAGCCTTTTCTTTTTCAATTTTTTGTAGTCTTGAATCATGCTTACTGGTTGTCGCCTTAACTTCCAAGAGATCCTGTTGCAGCTTTTCTGTTCGTTTACCTGATTCTTTCAGTTCATTTTGCATTAAGTCCATTTTGCTGTTGAGAGTAGTCATCTGGTCCACCAGTGGCCGCAGCAACACTGAAAACATTGAGCTCATCTCTGTGGTATCGCCCTTTGAACTCGGAGGACCGCTTCCTAGTTTAGGGGAGGGTTTTGGCCGCCCTGTCATTGTTGCAGTTTCACTTTTATTTACACTTAGATAAGAAGGACCGTAGAAGAAACAATTGTAGTCGCACTAATGTCTCTCAAAAGGTCTTCTCTGTGTATACGATCCCGCCCTCCAGCATTTTTAAAACGCTTTTATAGTTGCAGTAACACCATGGGAAAGTCTCAGCCGCTTCGGTAAGGAGAGGAGGGGAACATGATCCTCCCTTTCCCTCCCCGTCGCTTTATTTGCCGTTATATTTTGCAACCATTGCGTATCAGGTGTGTTAATTGCTTCTCCGCCAAGCATTTTCTGCTGCTTCTCAGTCACACTTATACAGCCCGAAGGCTTCCTCGGCAGGGGAACCTACGGGGGTGATGAGGGGGGTCTCAATCTTGCGGTCGCCACTGTCAGGAGAGTCTCCCCCTCGTGGCACCCCAGGCAGAGCCCCTTCGCTAGGGTCTCTGGGGGTTTGGCACCCATCCAGAACCCCTTCACCCTACCAGGCACGGATTGCCTCTCCCGCATATGCGGAGAGAGGCGTCCGCCATTAGCACGTCTCTTCCGGAAGTTGTCTTATATGAAATTGGACCTGCTTTTATGAATGCAATAAAAGCAATTTATAAAGCACCGACAGCTCAGATAAGCGTAAATAACTTTCGATCGGAGGACCTTTTTTTAAAACGGGGCACTAGACAGGGTTGCCCTCTTTCCCCAATATTGTTTGCTATCTCATTAGAGTCTCTGGCTTGTGCCATAAGGAATGATGGTAACATTGGGGGTATTGATATTTTAAAGGAACCCTGTAAAATGAGCTTATTTGCCGATGATGCAATTTTTTATTTATCTAACCCTAAGCTTTCTTTAAAATTTCTTATGGATCATATTTCAGATTTCAGTAAAGTTTCTGGATTTTTGATTAATTTTACAAAATCGGAGATTCATTTAACAGAAATAGATAAAAATACAATATCTACTAATTTTCCCTTCAAGTGGGTTACAAAACAATGGAGGCATCTAGGAATTCTTTTTCCTTTAGATCTTAAGGACTTATACCAGGTCAATTACTCTCCTCTTGCAACCCTACTTCATGATACTTTTCAAGAGTGGCATAAACTTAATTTAAATATTCTAGAAAAAATAGAATTATATAAAACTATTTTGGTACCGAAATTTCTTTTTCTTTTCCAAAATTTACCAATCTCTATTCCTCAAGCTGATTTTACAAAGTGGAACTTGTTATTACGCAATTTCCTTTGGGGAAACAAAAAAGCCAGGATAAAAATGTCCCTACTACAAAAGCCCCCAGGAGAGGGAGGCCTAGGCTTACCGGACTTATATTTTTATTTTATTGCGGCCTAGTTAAAATATATTTGTTACTATGCAAATCCATTGTCAGATAAAACATGGGTACAAATGGCTACCTCTTTATCTCCAGATATTTTACACGAATTGATTTGGAACCTCCCTAAATATAGAAAAAAACCCAGTATTACAAAATAATTTTTTAGCCCATACATTAAAGATATGGGATAAATTTAGACACATATTGGCTCCAGATATTTCGCCTGCAATGGCATTTCTTGGACAACACTGGTTCAATCCAGGTAGATCACATACTGAGTTTATAACTTTAAGAGAAAAAATGTTTTTTAGAATTGCGGACTTGATGCATAACCATAAGATAGGCACTAAAGATTTTTTAGAAAATAAATATTCAATAACAATAACCTGGTTTCAATATCAGCAACTCTCCCACATGTTCTTGGATTTAGAAAAATCAACAGACCCTGATAGGAACCTAACCTCTTTTGAAAAATTACTAGTGGGTAATTATAAGTCTAAAGGCCTCATTGGTATTATATATAAGCTATTGAATCAAAAATGTTGGAAACAAGAATTAGCCATTCAAAAGTTTTGGGAAGGGAATTGCCCAGGTATTAGGGATACCTCTCAGTGGACCAAAATTTGGAGTTCTTTTCCTTTTAAAACAAACAACCTTTTGGTTAAACTCCAATCCTTTAAAATGTACTCCAAGTGGTACCTGACTCCAGTTCGACTTTTTCATTGTAAATTTAAAACAACTCCAAACTGTTGGAAAGGATGTAAGCAAGTAGGCACTTTTATCCACTGTTGGTGGGGTTGTGAATATATAAATAAATTCTGGGTATCGGTACTGGAGGAAGTGTCAAAAATTTGTGGTCAAGTTTTTCCTAATACCATAGAATCGGTCTTACTTAACTACTGGCAGGATTTGAACATATCTTTAACTAAAATGGAGCTAGCAACATTGTTGTTTTCAGCCGCCAAAACATTGATAGCCCAATCTTGGAACCAAACCAGAATCCCAACATTAAGACAATGGATAGCCAAATGTTGGGACATGGCAGCAGCTGATAAACTATCTAGTCAAATATTAACTTCACATTATCCAAACAAACAAAATGTATTTTTGGAAAGATGGTACTCCTTTTTTCATTACTCAATAAACAAAGCAAAGGAAAAGTATAAAGTTCCAGTGAAATACCTGAAATTTGTATTTTATTAAAGGTTGAATTTTAATATTTGAATATCAGTTACAATTAGGAAGGAGGCTATTGATGAAGGTGTATTTTTTGTTGTAGTTTATATTGTTATATGTTGGTATTAATGATTGTTTTATAAGTGTTGTAGATATATTCTGTATGATCTCTACAATTCTACTTTGTTGATTACTTTTGGAGTGTTTTATAAAATAAAATTATATTGCTATAAGAAAGAATACCCACTACTTGAGAAAGAGTTGCAAGCTACTGTACCCTATTGATCTTCGTGGTCTCTGTGCATCAGGGTCGGTATCTTCTAAAGCGGAAAGGATTTTCATGCCCACTCCCTGGTCATGTGCAGGGCTCCAGTGCACATGACCAAGGGAGAGTCACAACAATCCCGCCAGTTCTCTTCTGACCACCACGTTGGTAGGACCCTCGCTTCAGTCGGTATTTTCTTATTCTTCTTTTCTATTGGATCTCCTAAAAAACTAAGTTAAGTTGGACAAAACTGATCTTGAGTACTCTGCCTCGGCAGGCTACTCCCCCCATCCCCACTCCCAACCTATGGCCAAACAGTGGGGCTTCTTCAAACGGTGCCTAAAGTGCCCCCCCCAGACATTCGCTTTGCCTTTTGTGCCTTGGGGAAGCGCACCAGGTGGACTCTTGTGCTCACTGTGCCAGGTTTTCAAAGCAGATGAGGAAGAACCGAGCTGCAAGACTCCACGTTGCTTTATCGGAACAGGCTCTGACGATGTCCTCGCAAGAGACGTCCGAACATGCTTTGCTGTCGACCCCAGCTTCAGGATCGGCGACTACACTCTCTCCAAAGCTGAGCATCATCAATGTCAATAGATCAGTACCGAAACGACCGAGGTCAACTCTCCAGTCCGAAGCCCTTACTCCTGCAAAAAAAGCGCAAGGAGGGCAAGGACGACAAAGCAGAGCAAGCACAAGAAGCACAAGAAGGGTACCTTCTCTAAAAGTTCTTCGCCCACACACATCACATTGAACATAGCCCCAGCAGGGGTTGTGGTGCTTGACTCTGCGAGCCTTGGGCAGCTACAAGGTGATTCCATCTTGCCTTTGCTGCACCCTATCCACTTCACGGACTTTGACCTGGATATAGATTTAACCCAAGTGCCCTGGCCACCCAGTGTCAAAAGTCTGCACCTAGACAGGGACACTGGCGCCTCAGCCATCTCTCCGCATAGATCAGAGGATCGGGATCGATCATCTATGCATTACCCCCCCGGCTCCATGGGACGCCCATCAGTGGCAGTACCTCTATGGAGCTTATCCCATGCCTGGTGCACCCTGGTTCCCTCTGCATGCCCTGGCAGATTGGGATCGCCAGTCAACCTCCTCTCGCCTGTCTTGATACTGAGAGCACCCTCTGGCACCAGAATTTGTACGGCCACAACAGTTGGTACAGATGGACAGGAAGCACAAACCTGTTGTTCCGCCTTTGGGGCACCATGCCAAGCAGTCGACACAGATGCCATCAATGCCGATGCAACCCATTGCTTTCTCCAAGCCTTCAGAGCATTTGGGATCGTCTTCATCGTCCTCCTCGGGTGATGAGGTCCCTACCCAGGAACCCTCCCCACCACAATGTGCTGGATAACCTCCCCATCTGAAGATCTTAACTCATATGGGGATTTCATCAAGAGAATGGCCAATACGCTGATGCTCTCCACTGTTCAGCCTCCACCCACTATGACAGCCTCAGTGTTTGACATAGTACAGATGGACACTTCCACAGCCATTGCATTACTGTTAACTTCGGTCTCACTGCAAGCAGCCAAAGCAGCATGGTCTCATCCAGCATCTGCTCCTATTTCTAGCAAAAGGATTGTACAGGGTGCAGGAATTGGGAGCTGAATTTTTATTCATTCACCCTAAACTCAACTTTGTTGTCGTTACACCCTCATCTAAGGGCACTCCTATCCTCCTGATAAGGAAGGGAAGAAACTTGACTCCTTTGGGCATAGATTCTATTCAGCAGGGGCAATCGGAATTAAAACTTCCAATTATACGGCCTGCATGGGTTGATACCAGTATGCCCTCTGGGAGCAAATGAATGAGTTTATTGCTTCCCTCCCTGAAGACATGAATCCCCAGGAGGCTGCAGAAATAGGGTATGATGCTGGCAAAACATCATCTTAATGCGGCTAAACATAATCTGGATGTGGCAGCCAAAACGCTCACATTGGCAGTCACGCTCAGACGTCATGCCTGGCTGCACTCTACGTCCCTACCTTGTGGCACTAAAGCCTTTGTTGAGGATCTACCCTTTGAAGGTGAGGGGTTGTTCAGTTCCACTACGGATGCAGTCTTACAAGGACTAGACAAAAGCATCAAGTCTTCATGTAATCTGGGAGTCTCCTAGCCCCCCAAACAATCCAAATTGAAGTCCTGGAACAAATCCTGGTCCCGCAGATCGTCCCAAAAGTCCTCCCCGGAACCTCAATGGCAGAGATCCTCCGGTTTCCAGTCACGGCCCTATGGGAACAAACAGAAGTTCAATACTGCCTCCCAGTCAAGGACCAAGACTACCAAGCCCCCCTGTCAGTGCCTGACATGAATCCGTTTGTTATGAAGCCTGTTTGATCTATGCTTTAATACACAAATATCTAATGAGTTACTCTTCCTTTCTGTATTACACAATGCCTTAATACACAAATGCCTAATGAGTTGCTTTTCCTTTCTGTAAGCAGTATGAGTTACTATACAAATGCAAAATGAGTCACTATTCATCTGTATAAGTGTTTATTCGTTCCTAATCCTTTTCTATTCTCAGGTCCCCGACCAGGAGCTAGCAACCATTAATCAACCCGCCCCGAAGGAATGCGGAGTCTCCCTTTCGCTTCCCCCCCCCCCCCGGCTTTTGCTCGGCTTTGCTTTGCCTAATAGCTAACGCATTTGCGCACTGAACGGTGTGCCTTCTGGTATGTGTTATCTCCTCTTCTGTGTCCTTGGCCAGGGGAGGAAAGGATCCTCTGTGAACTGTGAATTTGTTATGTTTGCAGGTTTTGAGGAACTGGTTTTTAGACTCAGCAATAACTGAATAACAACTGTAATCCATGAGAACACTTTTGGAGGTTCCTGGGAACTAACTTTCCCGTTTCTTTCGTGGGAACCGGTAGTACTACGAATAGTGCGGCAAAATGCAGGACACTGATTGGTGGCATATCTATAATCATGTATCAGTTTAGTATATCAGTGAATGTAACCCATAGTATTTCATTACTAACAGAATAAGTATATGACTCCAGTAATCTTTCTACAAGTAAAGGACTTTTTACTCAAAGACCTGTTGTGGACTATATTCATTGGGACATTCTCACACCCCCAAGCAGAGCCTTTGACTTAGGCCAACTGGCCAAAACTTTCTTTTTTTGTATAAATATTTTTATTGTTGTTGTTACAGTTCTGATTATACATTTTCATGTTCCATTATACTTCTACCGTTTCCCCCCGTCCTCCTCCCCTCCCTCCAATCTGTTGTTTTTAGTTCTTTTCTCTCAGCCAGGGGCATAATGTTTGGAGCTTCCACTGAACATCGTTTCTTTGTTCTTCTTCTGTCCATTCCTAGTATAAGGTCCATTTCTCTTTGATTGTTGCTGTAGTGTTTTCCCAAGGCGTATCTTGGTTGATTATGGAGATTATATCTGATTGAATAATTTCAAACAAATAGTTATGCCAATTTCTCTCTGTCCATTCACTTGCATCTTTTCAACCTGCCGCTATAACTGCTTTACCTGCTAGAACCATTGCTTTCAGTAATTCTTGGTGCTTTCTCTCTATTATCTCAAATCCTATTGTACTTCTCAACATTAATTCAAAGTCTATGTTTGTATTTATTGCAAATAATTATTCATTTTTTCTACAATATTTCTCCAAAAAATTTTAACTTCTGGGCATTCCCACCACATGTGGGAATACCACCCTTTTAAATTTTTACAATGCCAGCATTTAGGACTCAATCCTGGCAACATATTTGCTAGCATGGCTGGAATTCTATACCATTTGGTAAAAAAAATTAGTTCTAGTTCTTTAAACTTATGTATTTTAAATTTTGTAATTCCATTCATGAGTTTTATAGCTTTTTGCTCTGTTATTTGCGTTTCTGTCTCCCATCTTCTTTGTAACTGAATAATTATTTGTTTTTTATCTGAAATAATTTTCTTATATATTGCACCTGCTAACCCTCTTTATTTTGTTTCAATCTTTTATATATCTCTTACATTGGTTCTTCTATACCTATATTCCTATCCTCCATTAGCTTCTTAACTTTCTTGTATAAACCAGCTATTTTTAACCAATACTGTATCCCTATCTCCCCTTCTAATACTTGAAGTGGTTTCTGAGTTTCTCCATTACACATTTTTTTATTCTTCTATATCCTTTTTGTCTAAGCAGTTCCCACCATCTATAGTCTATACTATCCTTTTCTAAAGTTTCTAATGGTGCCCATCTAGATATACCTTTGGTTGCCACTTCTTCCAAATTCTTAATGTATTTCTTCTAGGACCCATCTCTAGTTTGTCTTCTCTTTCCACTTTATTTGTAAATATACCATATTTCCCTGCCCCTTTATTTGCTTCATTTTCAAATTTGACCCATTTCTGATTCTCATCTTCCTCCATTTCTGAAAGTGTTTTCAATTGGAAGGCTTCATAATAACTTACTATATCTGGTACACCCCACCCTAGTTCTGAATTATGACTATGAATTGTTTTTTGAGATTCTAGTCTTTGTACTACCAAATATCCATTCCCTTATTATTGCATTCCATTTCTCCAATTTTTGTTTGGTGATCTCTAGTGGTAATACTTGAAATAAATACGTTAATTTAGGTATCCAGAACATTTTTACACTCCTAATTCTGGATGTTATACTTAAGGACTCTCTTTTCCATCTTTTCCTATCTCTTGTTATTTTTCTCCAAACATTATTATAGTTTTTCTCTAAAAGCTTATTAAAATTCTGAAATATTTTTACTCCTAAATATCTAAATCTCTTGACTCCCAATCCTATTTTGGTTAATGTATTAATTTATTTCCTTTCTTCTCGATTCACATTATGGTATAATACTTCTGATTTCATCATATTAATTTTTAAACCTGACATGGTTTCGAAATCCTCTAATATCACCTTTGTATCTTTGATTCCTTCCTTTGGGTTGGACATTATTGTTATTATATTGTCTGCAAACAGATTAATCTTCATCTCTTCTTTGCCTATTTTACAACCTTCTATCCTTCCTGAATTTCTAATTCTTTCCGCTAATTGTTCAATCGCCATTATGAACAGAAAGGGTGAAAGTGGGCATCCTTGTCTAACTACCCTTGTAATTGAAAATTGTGCAGTGTGTTCACCATTTATTTGAACTACCGCTGAGCTTTCTCTATATATTTCCTGCATGGTTTCTATAAATCCCTGGCCAATGCCATATTTCAACATTATATTCCACAGGAATTCATGAGATAATGTATCAAATGCTTTATATACATTTAATTTAAGCAAATCTATTTTCCCCAATCGGCAGTGACTTAATACATTTACTATGTTTCTAATTGGGTGTGCTATACATCTATTTTTAACAAAACCATACTGATGGTCTTTTATTACCTTAGGAATAATATTTTTGAGTCTATTTGCCATAATTTTAGCAAAAATTTTATAGTCTTGGTTTAATAGGCTTATTGGCCCACTTCCTGAGGATCCCTCTGTGGTTTTAATAATATTGTTATTTCTGCTTTCCTCCAAGTGTTAGGTACATTTCCTCCCTTTAGTATAGTATTAAAGACTGTACATAGTTCTGGTACTAGGATTTCTTTCATTTCCTTATAAAATTCCACTGTAAACCCGTCCATACCTGGTGATTTACCTGTTTTTAAACCTTTTGTTCTATCTCTTGCATTGTTATTTCACCTACAAGACTTTGCTTTTCTAATTCGGTAAGTTTAGTTTCTATTGATTCCTCAGATTCAACCGTATCTTTTTTCTTGTATAGGGTCTTATAAAAGTCCATAAAGGCTTCTTTAATCTGGATTCTGTGTTATATTCCTGTTTACTCTAATAGTTCTCACTCTTTGCTTATCTCTTTTACTCTTTAAGTAATCTTAAACTAATCTTTTGACTGAATTTATTGAATTTCTCTGGAGTTCATCTCTTACCATGACTTGTTTTTTCTATAGTGCCCTAGAGTCTAGGGAGTCCAATTGTTTCTTCAATTCTGTAATTAATCTGTTTCTATTATGACAAAATTTCTGTAATTGCTGTTTTTGTAAGTTCTCAAGTTTTTGTATCTTATCATTTCTTACAGAGTACCATTTTCTTTTTAATACTTTTTCTTTCGTTATACACTGTCCCCTAATTACAGCTTTGGCTGCATCCCAAAGCATATCTGTGGTTACTGTTCCTCTGTTTTCTTGAAAGTATAGTTGTGAGGCTTCTGTATTATCAGCAAATGATCAGGCCTTTGTTGGTTAAAACATAGTCCTTTATTTCAGATACTAGAACAGGTCTCGATGTTTGTTAGAGATACCAACTACAGAGGGTTTGGGGTTAATATACCTACAAGCATAAATGCATAAACAATTTCTACCAATCAGCATACACATAAAATGTGGGAAGACATGGCGACCATTTGTTCCCACCGAGAGTGAGAAAAGTCATAAACATTCCCCTCTTGGCCTGTGTGACCCAGATGTGTTAAGTCCTAGGCAAAACATTGAAGCAATGACAATAAAGTAACCTTCAAGGTTGTAACCAGCCAGATAGCACCCTGAGAGACTGGAGTGGGAGGGGGAGGGAACAGGAACAAGATAAACTTTTGTTTATGTGACGCATTGGTATGCAGGACACCACCCTCCTGCCTAGAGAAGTAACATTAAGTAACATAAAGCAGATCAGCTATCTACATCAAGGGAGGCAATAAACCATATGGCATTTGGCACTACGAAGAAAACGAAAGTAACATTCAGATCAGTCAGCAGCACATACATCATTGTCAGATTCTAGTAGAAAGAAACATTTAGAAACAATAAGAAAGGAACCAGTGTATAGTGAGTGTAGAATCTGACAATAGTTTTATCTGGTTTTCCATATATTGTTTATCTTTTTCTTCGGACATAATCATATTATTGTATTTCCATGTTGTTGTTTTTCTTTGTCCCAGTTTACTTCTATTTCTATGCTAATGGGGGCATGGTCTGAAATCCATATTGGGTATGTAACTATATTTTTTGGTTCCCATTTACCAAATTCTTTAAGTATTATAAAGTCTAAGCGTGAAGCTGTTTAATGTCTGTTTGAAAAATATGTCAGTGTCAATCCCAAAGCTTCATATGCTTCTGTTAGGCCCCATTTTTTCCACCCTATCACATTATTTTTAGTAACATCCATATTACAGTCCCCTGCTATTAGTACTTCTCCTTCCTCAAATTTTTGTATTTTTAAAAAGATTTTAATTAAGAATCTTTTTTGTCCTTTATTAGGAGCATATATATTTACTAATGTTATTAGTTTGCCTTCAAGTAAACATTTGACCAACAGAGACCTTTCATCCTCATTTGCTATTATTTCTCTTAACTTAATGTCATACTTCTTATGTACTAGTATTGCCACTCCCCTTGCCTTAGAGTCACTTCTTGCTTCAGCTAGTACCACCCACGCTGGGTCATTAAGCAAAGGTTTTTTATCTCTTTTTGCTTTGTGTGTTTCCTGCAGGTACATGATATCTATGTTCAGGGGTCATTTCGTAGAAAAAGAGGTGCAGGAGCTCATTACCATAACTCATTTGTATAACTCATTTGCATATGCCACACCCCCTAACATACCGGAAGTGTGTCAGAAGGCAACACCCACCCCTCAGGCTCCACTCCACAGGTGAGTGAAACTGACCTGCTCTTCCTCCATTTCCTTCCCCATCCAATACTTTGTGCAATAAAAATAAGCGTAAAGAACACACCCTCATTCTCTTCCTGCTCCCTTGAAACCACCAGGTTTCAAGTAGACTTGAGATACCTAGGACATGTGCACCACCCATCCCTTTCCCTTCCTCTCTCCACAACAAGACACCCTGTGAGGTAGGTGGGGCTGAGAGAGGTGTTTTGAGAACTGCTCATGGGAGAACAGCTCTGAGAGAACTTGTGACTCACCCAAGGTCACACCAGCAGCTGCATGTGGAGGAGTGGGGAATCAAACCCAGTTCTCCCAGATTAGAGTCCAACTCCTGACCACTACACCAAACTGATGGGGTGGAAGCTGCTGAAGGGTTGGTGAAATTTCTCCAGTACTTATGTGCCATGTGCCCAGATAAAAAATGGTATACTTAGAAAATTTATATGTCACCTTGAGCAAGTCTCTGGAAAAGCAGCACACAGTCATAAAAGGAACAATGATAAAATTATCAATATTAAAGCAAAACATTAAAATCAATAAAGACCCTAGCAGGGCTTTCCCCAGGGCGCTGCGCCTCTGCTCGGAGAAGCCGAGGAGGGGGCGGGGCTTGGTCATGTGCCCGCCCCCTGGGCTTCTCACTCCCGGAGCTGCACTCCTGTGCACTCCCGCTCCAACGGACCCCTGTTTATGTTCTGTTGTTTTGTGAATCTGGAGAGTCTATATCTCTTTAAGTCAGAGCTCAAGCCATTCACATTCAGTGGCAGCACCTTTAGACTTTTAACCATACTTTGAGCTTTCCTCCTCCCCCACACTGAGAGTTAATTTTTATGCAATTTACCCTGCTCCCCTTTCTTCCCCCCTCCTACTCTTCCAATCTCCCCCTTCCCCTTTGTGTAGAGCTCTTGTTTGAGGAGGAATAAATCATCCTCTCTCTACACCTTTAGGTGTGCGCACCTCCCCCCTCCAATGCATTCAGTTCTTTAACACTACTAATGACCTTTTGTTAAATGGATAGTTCCCTTAATTTTCTGCCTCTATGAGAGTGTCCTTGGCCTCTTTTCCTGGTGTGTGGAGGAGCCTTCTTCCTCTACTTCTGTGGCTGCCGTTTCTTCCATCTCTGTTTGATCTTCCAGGTTCCTTTTATCAAGTCCCAGCTTCTCCAGTTTTTGCCGCTTCTTGTGGATCTCTCACAATTAATCTCTTTCCTTCTTTGAAGATCACTATAGAGGCTGGGTATGCCCAGCTGAATTGTATTTTACTATCGTAAAGTTGCTGAGCATATGGCTTCACTGATCTTTTTTGTCTCAGTGTGTCCTGACAAAAGTCTGTGAGAGTTCTGCTCAAAGTAGTCAAGGATCAGATCCTGGTTGGTTAACCACAGTTCTTTATTACCTATTCCTACATTAGTACAGCATCTCGGATTATTGTCAGAGATGAGACAAATAATACAAGCGGGTCTATTATACCATTCCAAGGAGTTTGAATTACCCATAGGTAGCCAATCCCCTGGAGGGAAAATTGGCGGGCTAAAAGGTGTCTTGACCGTTTGGTTCTCACAGGAAAAAAGTGAGGTGTTAAGCAGTAAATTTCCTTTCCCAAACCCGACCCCTCAGATGTTTCTGAGTTCACATAACAATCAATGGCTCCAAGGTTCTTTAGCATTTGATAAGAGATGAGAAGCATCCTCCCCTTGAAGTTACTGCCGGAGCAGCTGGAATGCGGAGGCAGGGATGTGAGGCCTCCTTGTTCTCGTAAATCATGGTTGTCACCTCCCGGTCAAGACAGACACAGTGCATTATGGTTACATAGGTTCAAATACACTTTAGATACACAAGATAGTTAAAGACATGCAGGCAAGAAGTTAACTCTATAGCTGGCTAATACATTGGCTGAATTTGCAGATTCTGACAAAGTCCTGCCTAACATAAGCCTTCTTCCCTTTGTAGTTCATTCCTTTAATTTTTTTTAAGGCTAAGAATACCTGTTGTTTCTTTTTCCTTGCAAATTTCACTAACTGGGCGTGGTTCTCCCCCCCCCCCCCCTTCTCTTAGTCTGCAGCCTCTGTACCTTTTCTATTTGGTCTTCTTCCAGGTCTATCCCTTGTTCAGATATCCATTCCACAGTACATTGTTCCAGGTTCTTTTGCTCTATGTCTTCTGAAATCCCATATATGATCAAATTGGCATGTCTGCTTCTATCTGACAGTTCCACATTCTGTTTTTTCAACTGAGTAATTTGTTCCTTATTATCTTGAGCCATTTTTTTTGCTTGCACAGCTATTACTTTAACTCCTTTAATTTCTGCTCCTATCTGTTTCACCTCCTGTTTTATTTCTCCAATGTTCTTTGTTATTTTTCCTGTGAAGCTAACATTAGAGCCTGAAACTGGGCAATTTGCTCAGATAAAGCTTTTACCATTGTCACCATTTTCAATTAATTTGCTGACTGCAGCCTCTCTATCTATAAAGGTTAATAACTGTCTTCTTCGGCTCTCCTTGTTCCTTGTTGCCTTAGACACTACTCAGACTGTTCTCCAGCAGTTTAGTGAAGTTTATTGCCTTCTTTTAGGTCATAAATCTTTCATCTGTTCAGAGCGGAGGAACAATGGCGTCTCAGAGCATGCGCACACCCTCACTGGCCAAAACTTTCCACACCCACTCGCCCACCTTCCATCTGGTCAGCCCCATGGTGGGAGTTTCTTCCTTTTTTTAAAAAGACCAACTCATTACATTATATCGAAATAGTGAGGCAGCGCAACAGGTTCTCGCCATTGCTTTCTGCACATAATACATGTGTTCACTTTACATTTATTTTAGGGGGGGATCTTTTTTGGCAAAAATCATTTTTAACTTCTATAATGTACCATTAAAAAAATTCTGGGGAAGTATCCTTGGTGGAGGGGGGGCTTTGCTGCAGTCAGCTCTTTTGAGAGGCTCTGGGGAGATATTTACAAAGTAGCTCTGACTTTACAGACACATAAAAAGAGTGTGGTGGAGAGGGAGACGAAGAGGGGAACTTCTGCAATATTCAGGGAAAGACAGGGCAACGCTACAGTTTCCTGCCAAACCAGGAGATGGGGGGGGGGTTGTGCAAGGAAGCACCTTGGTGCACTTTGCTGCTGCTGCTGTTGGTGGTGGTGGAAGCTGCCTGCCTCTCCCCCTCTCCTCATTTGATGCATGGGATCATACACACAATTGATTTCCAGACTGGCATTCAGGTGGGTTCTCTTCAGCCCCCTCCCTCCTTCTTTAGTGTTTGTTTCTTTGGTGTGGAAAAAGAGGGAAGGGGGAAACAAATAGCCTTCCCTGCAAAGGAGAAGATAGAATGTGTGTGTGTGTGTGTGAGGGGGGAGAGCAGGATTGTGGGATCCTCTGTATATGCATACGGGGAGGTGGGGGGGATTTGCTTCTTGAAGAAATTTCTGTCCCTTCATCGATCGAAGAGGGTCCAATCAGGAGGGAAAGAGGGAGGGGAATGGGAGGGGGCAGCATCCATAATGTAAAAACAAACATGCGGGGCAGATGAGGAACTGCGGCTTCAAGTGTGAAATTGAAGAAATTGCTCCGGGGCAATCTTGACGGGGAAACTCCGGACAGAATGAGAGGCAAGTGGCATGTGTGAAATCAGTCTGATGTTCACAAAAGCACCTCTAGGAAGGATGGTAGAATACAAATGGGTTTTCTAAACGCACACTTGTTAAACTCAAACACACTTTTGCAAAGTTGAGAATCTGTGAAGAAAAATGAATCTTGTGGACTTCAAGAACAAACCCCGAGAAGGGGTGTTGGACTGCACAAGGTCTATAGAGCACCTACTTGAACAAGATCAGAAGAACAGCCCGTAAGGGACAGCTGAAGGACTGCTACTTAGCATAGCTAGATTAGGGGCTTCCCACATTTTCAAATGATGTCCTTTCCTGATTGACTCTTTGGAGACTTTCTGCTCCTACTGAGCTCACCTCGTTCCTCTCTCTCACAGCACTCAGTCAGTTAGGAAAGCCACTCAGAGTTCGTTTCTGCTTTAATAAACCAAGTTATTTTCTTTCAAAACTTGGTTCTCCATTCCTCTGCATGTATAAACTTGCCTAACTTTTAACTCATTCTAACTAGTTCGGGATACAGATACTTCATCATCAATATCATCAGCCCATTCCCAGGGTTAGGGTTCAGATTCAGTGTGGGGTTAGGGTTGCATTTGAGTTTGGGGTAAGGTTAGGGTTAGGGTGAGAGGGTTAGGGTTAAGGTTGGTGTTGATTAGGGTTAGGGTGAGAGGGTTAGGGTTAAGGTTGGGTGAGGGGTGAGTTTAGGGTTAGGGTTAAGTTACAGTTGGTGTTTCTGTTGGGGTTGGGATTAGGTTTGGGTTTAAGTTTGGGTTGATGTTGGGGTTAGGGTTAGCAATGGTGTTGGGGTAAGTTTAGGGTTGGGGTTAGGTTTAGGTTAGGGTTGGGGATAGGGTCGAGGTTAGTTTTGGGGTTGGGGTTAGGGTTAAATTTACAGGGTTGAGGTTAGGGTTGGGGTTGGGGTTGAGGTTAGGACTAGGTTTTGGGATAGGGTTAGTGTTGGGGTTGGGGTTAGAGTTAAAGTTACAGTTATGGTAAGGGTTAGGGTTAAACTTAGAGTTATGGCTAGGGTTCGGGTTTGGTTTAAGGTTCAGGTTAGTGTTGGGGTTGGGGTTTAAGTAAAACTTAAAGTTAGGGTTGGGCTTGGGGTTTGGGTTCAAGTTGATGTTGGGTTAGGATTAGCAATGGGGTTGGGGTTGGAGTTAGGGTTGGGGGTAGGGTTAGGGTTAAGGTTATGGTTGGAGTTAGAGTTGGGGTGGGGTTAGGGTTGGAATTAGGTTAGGGTAATGTTTGGGGTTAGGGTTAAAGTTAGGGTTAGAGTTGGGGTTAGGGTTTGTTTGTTTGTTTGTTTGTTTTGATTTACATCCCACCTAGCCAGCATTCACCGGCTCTAGGTGGCTAACAATATATAAAAACAGAAGCGTACAAATATAGAATCATCAATATATATCACTGAGCAATAAAAGACTAAAAAAGCTAAAAAGAGGCAGCAAACAGTGGAGCAAAATCCAGCGCTAGGGGCAGCATCCAAGATATTCCCGGCTAGGAGGTTCCCACCAGGTTATATTGGACCAGCAAGATGTACCAAGCCATGCTAGTGGCCCTTCCCCCCAGTGGCAGTTCCAAAAGCCTGGCAGAAGAGCTCTGCTGGCTGTAGAGAGCCTAGGTAATGAAACATCTACAGGGCACCCTTCTGGAAAAGAGGTGCCCCTCCTCTAGAATCTAGGATGGGGGGGGAGAACCCCCCCCTCCCCATTCTGAGTTTTTAAAGTGTTCCTGTTTTTTTCTCTCTTCTCTCTGGACGGGCAGAAAGCTAGGGCAATTCCCTGCCATAGTTATGTAAATGGATTGGCTTGCAAAGGAACTGAGGGATTTGGTGTTAGGAATCTCCAGAGGACTCCTGGAAATTACTTGTATTACTTGTTCTCACAATGTAAAAAAAATTAGCATTTTGAAATCTTGTGTTTTTATTCTTCCTAAAATGCATTTATTTATTTATTTATTTTGATTTATATCCCGCCTAGCCAGAGGGGGGGGGGGCAGAAGGTAGCCTCGCCTAGTGTGCAGAAAAACCTGGCACCGGCCCTGGGTTAGGCTTGGGGTTTTTAGGCTTGGGGTTGGTCCTGGGGTTGGCATTAGGTTTAGGATTAGGTTAGCACATGGAAACCCCTTTGCTTTCATAAGGGTGCAGCACTTCCAAGACCTCGAAGTGTGTATGATTGGTGCCCCCAACGGGAAACTCCTACCAGCTTCTGACAGAGTCTTCACCAAAAATGTTGTCTACAAGGAGATCCTCATAATTGTTACATCACATGCCTCTTAAAAATGCCACTCAGACACTATAAGCCATCCCTGTTCACTGATTTCTGTCAGGGAAAACCAGCATGGTGGATTACTGATGAATTTCTCCAGACACTGCAACTAAACCCAAAGGCTATTTCCCTGAAACCATCCTGCCCTAAACAATCTTGCTGGAAAACATCCCTCAGCCACACTTTTCTGCCATAAAAGACAACTTTCACTTGAAACCTGACATAGCACCATGTGGAGAATCTCCCCCTCCCCATTCTGAGTTTTTAAAGTGTTCCTGTTTTTTTCTATCTTCTCTCTGGATGGGCAGGAAGCTAGGGCAGTGTAAGACTTCTGATTAGATCCAATAAGCTAGGCCTCAGATTTTAAAGCAAAGTCCTTTTATTGTTCTTAATGGTCTATCAGGAACACATCCCTTGTTAGTACTGTCAGGTCAATAGGACTCAGAATACTTATACAGTTTTTCAAATAGCAGATAAATGTCAGGCACCAATCAGGGATAAAGCGCAAAACTATAAAGCACAAAAATGCTAGCAGTTGCTTTTCCCAAAGAAATGGCACGCAAGCAAAGAGCGACTTACCCCTCCCCCCTGCAAGAACTCCCACATTGCATTCC
The DNA here is from genome assembly GCA_029233225.1 of Lepidodactylus listeri. Lineage (NCBI taxonomy): Eukaryota > Metazoa > Chordata > Lepidosauria > Squamata > Gekkonidae > Lepidodactylus > Lepidodactylus listeri. Next base: position 1,085,025 of record JARCFY010000021.1, on the reverse strand, counting down.
ACACATTAAGGTGTCTGGCGAAGACCAGCACAGCAGTAACTCAAGGTTGACCTCATCTCAAAACAAAGTAGCATGAAGAGGGAGAGGAGAAGGAGGGGGACGGCTTGGGAACAGATAGGGACCAAAGCAGCTTACATCATTCTCCTCTCCCCCTTTTGACTTGCACAACAACCCTGTGAGGTAGGTTAGGCTGAAAGTCTGTGACTGGCCCAAAATCACTCACTCAGCAAGAACCTGGGTCCAGCAGACCCTGCTCTGAAGCACTGACTGCTACGCCTAGGGTAGCCAACCTCCAGGTGGAGCCTGAAGATCACCAGGTATCACAATTGAACTCCAGACAACAGATCTCCCCCCCCCCCCAAGAAAATGACTGCTTTGGAGGGTGGCCTCTATGGCATTCTGTTCAGCTGAGGCCTGTCGCCTAGTCAGCCGGTGTAAGCCTGCAAAGCGCTGTTTGCGCTCTTATGAATAAGAAATTCATAAGTGTTAAATCATGGACTGTAATGCTAGATGTGTATGAGAGGACTTACATTGCTGAGTGGACAGAAGCAGATGCTAAATGCAGACAAATGCTATCCTATGCCAGGAAACGACGGTCCAGCAGAAGCCCACTGTTGCCAGCTCCCAGAAGCCTCTCTGAGCACAAAAAGCCATCTTGTGACTTTGGTTCATCTTGTGCTTGCAGAGACTTGCCCGAACATGTCCCCACCAAGTCTCAGGTCACAATTTCCTCCCCCTCCAACAGACATTGTTCCAGCTAAATAAAGGGTTGATTGCCCATTCCAGATGAACTATGTACCCAGTCAATGGACTATTGATCTCGGCCAGGTCAAGAGTTTAATCCCTTTTGGAGAGAACAATGGCCTCACCAGTGACTCATCTTCCCCCAGGTGTCTCCAGAAGTTTTTAGGAACCCTTCAATATTGCCCACTCCCATCCTTTACCCTATTGGTCAGAAGTTTAGAGGCGGATCAGCCCAGAGGAGGTGGCTTGCTAAGCCAGCCCCCAGATACCCCCAATAAGAGTAGGCTCCCAAGCATCAGTCAGGATCCTCTTCTTCCCTTTACCTCCTCCCATCCTCCTTCCGTCCTTGTTTCCCCCCCCCCCTTACTGAAACAGTCATTCTTCCAGCAGGACCACACCAGCACTCTGGATAGGTAAATATGGATACCAGCAATTTCCTGCTAATGCAACTGTCTTTTAATCCATCTAATTTCTTAGAATCTGTACAACTGTGAGTGAACCTGTATTATTTGCTTGATTAAGGCTCTTTCAGTAAAAACACTACATTTAGCACTGACTTAAAGTCTCCTTGTCAATTCTTTGGTTTGCCTGGAAGAGGCTCAGCCTCTTTATAAACAGGTGTGATCTGTTTATTGTCAGCTAGGCTGTTGTAACTAAAAGGAGGGGAGAGAGGGAGATGCTGCTATAAGGAAAAGAAGGGGGGAGAAGGTTTGGTGTAATTGCTGTTGTAAACTCTGGAATGTCACCTTTGATGCCCTCCTAACATCTGCCCCTGTTTACATAAGATCTCAGGTTTCTCTGGTGAGTCTCCCACCTGAATGTTGAAGCCGTTATTCTCAGCGCGAGAATACTGGGGCACTCATTGGCTTGCAGCCAGCTAACACCTCAGTTTGAATCATGTATATAATCCCATTTCTGTTTCCCCGCTTTAGTCTTAACACAGAAGTGCTTAGGGAATGTCTTAGAAATACTGACTCCAATAAAGTGAACCTACTTAAGGACAGTTGTTGAGTGCTGATTTACTAGGGAACCTGACAGAGTGTTAAGACTCCTCATCACTGGACTGCGCGCCCCATCTCAAATCTCAACATGAGCACGGGGAATGGCGGAGACCAGCCAGTCTCGGAGGCAGAGGTGGCCATCACAACAGTGAGTTATGTCCCCTCAACAGGGATGCAGGCACCGGCTCTCAGGTTGGGGCCAGGAGGAGGCACTCAAACCCGGGGGAGAGATCTGTATTCGTGGGCACACCTTTCTACTGCGCCGAGGGAATCATGGATGCTAACTCCCTGGGTGGCCATGCCAAGCTGCTACAACCAGGCGCAGCCCAGCCATCCAGAGTCACTGAGCTGGGGCAGAGGGAACAAAGTGGAGGCGCTGGTCAAGCGCATGGGAACGCACTTGTGGAAACGAATGCAGGAAGAGATTTTGAACTCATGATTAAATTACCACAGATGATCGCAGACGTGGTGAGTGGTGAACTGAGGCAACAGGCTCCCCTCCAACCAGAGGGGGTCATGGCACCTACGGGATGGCCAGACGAGCAGCTGAGAGCTCCCCCCACACAACCTGAGGCACCAGCCAGGACCCCTGGAGTTCCTGTGAGGCCAGAGCAACCAGCTCAAAACCCCAGTCCTGAGGTCCCCAGACTGCATCAACCCAAGGAGTTGCTGGAAGCTACATTTGATGGGGCCCCTGAAAAGTTAGTGTTCTTTTTAGTTCAAGTGCACAGATTTCTGAGAGACTGGGGCCATCTATTTCCGGATGATGAACACTGGGTCGAGTTTGTCGGCGTGAAGCTGAGGGATCGAGCAGCAGACTGGTACGTGGGTTTGCATGAGATCCAAGGCCCCAAACTATGAGATGTGCAGGCTTTCATTTGGGCACTGAGGAGGTAGTATGAAGACTGAGGTACAAGGCTCCTTCATTTCTGAACCGTCCATTTGGGTGAAACGCAAGGGTTCTTCTAGGGAATTCACCCCGCCCCAAGACCATCGACAACCATGGGGCTGATGAGGTCACGGGTGCACCCTGAGTCTATTAGGGCCCGTACCCTCGTATGAGTTCCAGTCTGGGGGGGCAACAACTGTCACAATAACATACAACAAAGGGGCAGGAGAGCTCACCCCTTCTGACACTGGGGAGACGGGGACCGGTTGCTTCATGCCCTTCAGCACAGGTCCTTCTCGTTTCCCGCTGGCGAGGGAAGTTCCACGATCGCCACCTTATCCTCCTCAGGAGCAGGCTCAAGTTGCAACACTCGTGGCTTGGATCTCTGAATCGCTTTCAGGGGTCGGGGATGGCGGGAGGCAGTGTTTTCGGGGTGGCAGCGGTGCAGGATGAAGCGAAGTGCCCTGCTTCGCCACACTGCATGCACAACCCCTTCTTCAGTTGTAGTTCACGAATGTCTTTGAGGGGCCTCTTTGACTTCGCCTTCTGTGCTGAGGGCCCCAACCCCTTGGGACTCTCCATCTCAGCTTGCATCTTTATCAATGTGAAGTGCGATTCAGTTTCTTCAGTGGCCTGAATCCAGGCCGCCAGAATGGTAGGGTTGACATTACATAACACAGTCTCATACAAGCCCAGATTCAACCCTCGTTGGTAATTTTCCCCCAACACTTCCTCAGGCCACCCCCTTATTCTGGCTGCAATTTGTTTGAAGGCTGCCGTGTACTCATGTACCGAGCCTCATCCTTGGGTGAGCCTCCTCATCTGGTTCTGGGCTTTTTCTTCGCTCATCGGGTCCTCATACTGCCTCCGGAGAGCCCACATGAAGTCTTCAACCCAATCTAGTTCGGGCCCCGGGGGTTGTGGAGGCTCATATACCAGTCAGCGGCTTCTTCTTGCAATTGGGAACTGATATATCTCACCCAGTAGCCCTCATTCAGGAAGAGGTGGCCCCAGGTTTGCAGGAACCATTCGGCTTCGATGATAAAAAAATTGTAGATTTGCTGGGTCCCCATCGAACGTCGTGTCTAGCAGTTCTTGCGGGACCAGCCGACTATCTACTGGCACAAGAGGTCCTGCCGGCACTGGTTGCATGGGCACGGGTGCTGGTGGCCCCACGGGAACTGGCTGACCCACAGGGACCTGAGCCGGAGAAGCTGGCCTGCCAGGCCCCCCCAGCACCACCTGCCTGAGTGTCGACTACCCTCTGGACAATTCCGGGTAATCCCTCCAGCAAGGCAGTCATCTCTCTCTGCAGCAGGTTCTCCATCGCTTCCATGCGGCAATCCACATGGGACCACAAGTCTCCAAACTTGGGTCTCTTGGGATGACAGGAGTCATGGGATCTCACACCCTCTCCCAGTTCTTGGCCCAGCTCTATCCCCATGGATGCTCCCTGTCAGGAGGGGGTCCAGGTCTCAATCAGTTTGGTTCCGAATTGAGTCCACGAGTACCTGGGACCCCTGGGCCAGCAATCCATGCATGCGGTGGTGTGAGGAGGTACGGCATCCTCCTCCATAGATATGCAGACCACCGTGTCCCCCAAGGTTACCGGGGGTTCACCACCATCTTCTAACATCATCAGGAATGGCAGGCTTCCCCACAGAGAAATGGGATTACTAACTGTCTGTGAGACTTCCTGGGTGAACTCACCCCACACAAAGGATCTTAACCAAGACTTTCTTTATTGGGGGAATTTCTTCAGGGTACACTTGTTGAGTTACCCTGTTGTTCAGGGTACACTTGTTGAGCAATAGTGTTAGAATAGATATAGTAATTTCAAATGTGTATTGTCACACGGGTTCCCCAATCCCCGCCCCGGGATGAATCCCACCAAAAACTTTCCCAGGCTAAAGAGAGGAAAGGCATTAATAGATGACACCTGCAAAATAAGCTAAAAACACTAAACATGTCTGTGAGAAGTTACCAGTAGCCTTGAATAGAGACAACAACACTGTGAAGCCAGCGAGCAGAGGGAAGGGAGTACATTCCAATAGAAGGAGGGGGGAGGAGTGGAATTGTCTCACCCATCTCCCATCCATCTCCCACCCATCTCCCACCCATCTAAATCCCATCTCCCACCCTTGAGAGTGGCATGATTACCTGACAGCAGCTTTGCACATTCTAGATATCAATTATGACTTGAAAAGCAGTTATTTTCCTAACAAAATGTGGGGGGGGGGGGTTGGTCTGATATATTTATTAAAGGCTTTGAATGATGAATGGCAGCACATTTGTTTATCTGTGTTCTCTAAAGCATTACCCAGTCCATTTAACTCAATCTGTGTTCCGATCCATGTGTATTCTAATTGGTGGTGGTTGAGATCTTATGGCCCCAGTAGTTTGATCCATAATCTGTGCTTGAGAAACTGACTTCCTGGCCTGTATCCTTTGAAGCTTTCTTTCAGCCTTAGGAGCTTCCCTCCCATTTTAAATGGCTCTTCCACTGGCAGGAGGCTCCTTAAGGTTGGGGTTAGGGTTAGGTTTGGGTTAGGGTTGGGGTTGGGTTTAAGGTTAAAGTTAGGGTTGGGGTTAAAGTTAGGGTTAGTGTTGGGGTTATGGTTGGGGTTAAAGTTATGGTTGGGGTTAGAGTTGATGTTAGGGTTAGGGTTGGGGATCGGGTTAGGGTTGGGGTTGGGGTTAGGTCTGGGTTAGGGTTAGGGTTGGGGTTAGGGTGAAGCAGTGTGAAATGACATAAAAAACAGTATGGAAAAAGTGGGGGAAAGCATAACCCAAGTTGAGAGCAATCTTCAAACACGTTTAATGGTAATACGCGGTGTTCACAGATGTCAAAAACCAGTGTCCAAACATCGTCAATCATCCCTAAGAAACTTCCACAGTAGGAAGTATACAATGATCCCCCCGAGCAGGACGAAGGCAGCAAGCCCTGTGCAAAACATGATGGTCAGCAGGATCTCTCTGGGAGCCATGGGTAACTTCTCTAATTTGCCTAAGGACTCTGTGTGTCCCCTACAACAAAACAAAACAAAGGGATAGAGAAAAAGAATACAGTTAAGACCGTCTGGGTGACAGGGTTAGTGCTAGATAAGCTCCTGTCGAAATTCTCATCAAAATAGAAGAAGAAATGGGTCAAAAACCCAGAAAAGGAGGAGAGACACCGGGAGCTGATCTGAAGCACGACTGCCTTCCACCAGGTCCAGGGTTAGGGGTTAAGGGTTAAGGTTAGGGTTAAAAATTAGGGTTAGGGTTAGGATACGGGTTCAAGTTTAGGTTAGAGTTAAAGTTAATGATAGCTTATGTTAGGGTTAGGATTAGCTAGGGTTAGGGTTAAAATTAGGGTTAGCGTTAGCTAGGTTTAGGATTTGGATTAGGGTTAAGGATACGGTTAGCTAGGGTTAGGGTTCATGATAGCTAATGTTAGGGTTAGGGTTAAGGTTGGGTTTAGAGTTAGCTAGGGTTAGGGTTAAGGTGAATGAGCTAATGTTAGGGTTAGTTTTAGGGTTCACTAGGGTTTGGGTTAGGGTTAGAGTAAGGGTTAGGATTAGGGTTAGGGTTAGCTAGGATTAGGATTAAGGTTAGGGTCAATGATAGCTAATGTTAGGCTTTGGGTTAGCTAGCATTAGGGTTAGCTAGGGTTAGGGTTAGCTGCTGTTAAGTTTAGTGTAATCTAGTATGTTCTGTGTAACAACCAGCCTGCCATGTGCTCCCAGGTAATGGTGCCTGCCGCATGGCCAGAGCACATGGTCAGGCAGAGAGGGGAGCTTGAATCTGGAGGAACAATAGATGTCCGCAGGGGTCATTTCGTAGAAAAAGAGGTGCAGGAGCTCATTAGCATAACTCATTTGTATAACTCATTTGCATATGCCACCCCCCCTAACATACCAGAAGTGTGTCAGAAGGCAACACCCACCCCTCAGGCTCCACTCCACAGGTGAGTGAAACTGACCTGCTCTTCCTCCATTCCCTTCCCCATCCAATACTTTGTGCAATAAAAATAAGCGTAAAGAACACACCCTCATTCTCTTCCTGCTCCCTTGAAACCACCAGGTTTCAAGTAGACTTGAGATACCCAGGACATGTTGTGAGGCTTTTGTATAGACAGCAAGGAATCAGACCTTAGTTGATAAACTAAAGCTCTTTATTTTCAATACTGCAAACAGGTTCTCGAATGTTTGTTAGAGATGCCATATAGAATACAGTCAGTGTTAATATACCCTCCCGTTCATTTGAACCCCGACATTAAACCAATCAGAATCAAAATGCAAAAAGCGGGAACAGAAGAGCGGGCTGTTTGGGTTCCCACAGGGAGGTGAGAAAGTTGTAAAAATTCCCTTCTTGAACTAGGTGACCCACATATGTGAAGTTATCCATAACAAAGCTGCTTTGGTGACAATAACAGAGTTCCAAGGTTTCACAATAAGATAAGACATTCCCTGGCCCGGAAAGAGGGAGGAGGGATGCATGGGAGGGAAGGCCATTTGTTCTTGGTGACATGCAGGAATGCAGGGTCGCCACTCTCCCACCCAAAACTAGTAACATTGTCCAGATCTCCTAATAGCAATAAACTTCAAGGTGAGGAGGGAAGGAGGGGGGAAGTAGACAGACAAGGATGCAAACAAGCAATTCATTTGATCGGAGAAAACAAAAGCAGACAAGGCAGATTATAATGAAACATTTGTCAGAACAATGAAGCATTTGTCAGGGCACCTGACACCCTGCCGTCTCCAAAATACATTTCACCCCGGCTTATCAGGAAAGCGTTTGTGAAAAGCTTTAACTAATTTAGGAGCGTGTACATTTTCAGCAATGACCCATAGCTCAGGGCCAAAATCTACCCACTTAACTAGATACAGTAAGCGGCCCCTACGCATTTTAGAATCAAGAATTTCAGAGATTTCAAAATGTTGATCCCCCTCCTTCATCAGCGGAGGAGGAATCGGAGGTACTGGGTGCCATGCATTCGGCCCAGGATCCTTCTTCAGCAAGCTGAAATGAAAAACAGGATGCACAGAACTCAATGATTTAGGCAATTCAAGTTCAAAAGACACATCTGAAATGTTCCTTAGTACTTTATAAGGTCCAACATATTTCCAACCCAGTTTTCTACTAGGTTGGAGTCCATGGATGTTTTTCATGGAGAGATAGACAGAGTCCCCCGGCTGGAGGTCCCACCCTGCAGCTCTTCCCTTGTCAGCATATTTTTTATAGTCCGCTTTGTCTTTGTCTAGAGTCTTAGCAATTAGAGGCCAGGATTCTTGCAATTTGGCCCACCACTGGGTGAAATCGGAGGGAGGGGATTCCGATGAATCAGTTAGTGTGGGTAGGGGTTTCCCCTCGAACCCGCCTACCGCCATGAATGGCGAGACGCCAGTAGATGAATGCACTGCATTGTTATAACTATATTCTGCAAACAGTAGCAAATCAACCCAGTTGTCTTGGTGATAATTAGTGTAACACCGCAGGAATTGTTCCAAAATCTGATTAACGTGTTCGGATTGTCCATCAGTTTCGGGATGGTAACCCGAGCTTAGAGCGGGCTCAATGTTCATCACCTGGAGAAGCTCCTGCCAGAAGTTGGCAACGAACTGGCTCCCCCTATCGGAGACTACGCGTTTAGGAAATGCATGTAGCTTGATCACGTGATTAAAGAATGTCTTAGCCAACCCTTTGGCGGTGGGAAGTTGCTTGAATGGAACAAAATGAGCCTGCTTGGAAAACATGTCTACCACCACCCAAATAACCGTTTTCCCCTTGGAGGGGGGTAAATTGGTAATAAAGTCCATAGACACCGCTTCCCATGACCTAGAAGGAGTAGGTAAAAGGTGCAAGAGTCCCGGGGTTTCCCCCCCCCCCGCGTTTACACATCAGGCACACTTGGCAAGCAGTTACAAAATCAGACACATCTTTGCGCATGCGAGGCCACCAAAACTGGCGTTGTACTAGGTTGAGGGTCTTAAGAAATCCAAAATGTCCCGACAGCTTGGAGGAGTGACAGGTCACTAATATCTCTCTGCGCAGTGTTTGGAGCACCACTAATTTAGTCCCATGGTACCAGCAATTGTCCACATGTAAAGAGCACTCAGCCACCTTGCTCAACTCCTCTGTCTCTTCCTTAGAATATTCCCCAGCACATTTTTCTACCCACGATGGGGCAGGGCGGGGGGGTTCTGCTTTGGCTCCTAGTAGTAACAGCCCCCCCCAATTGCTGTGACGAGAACATACAATCGAACACTTCCTCCCTCTGGGATTCATGCTGGGGCAAGCGGGATAGCGCGTCTGCTAAGGAGTTTGCCTTCCCAGGGAAGTGCTTTAGCACAAAATTAAATTTTGAAAAGAAATCAGCTCATCGGAGCTGCTTAGCGTTGAGGGCTCTTTGTGTTCGCAACGCTTCTAGATTCTTGTGGTCTGTCCAGATCTCGAACAGGGTTTGCGCCCCCTCTAGCCAGTGTCGCCAGGTGGTTAGAGCCAAGCGGATGGCCGCCGCCTTTGTCCCACACTGACCAGTGTCGCTCCATCTCATTGAACTTTTTGGAGATGTAGGTCAGTGGGTGCAATTCATTATCGGGACCCCTCTGGAGTATCGCCCCCCCATGGCTACATCAAAGGCATCTACATGAATTACAAATTCTTTGGTCTCGTTGGGGTGGGCTAGAATGGGCTCTGAGGTCAAAAGATTCTTTAATTTTTCAAATGCGGTTTGGCACGCCTCTGTCCACCCGATCTGTTCCCCTGGTTTCCCTGCATCTGGCCCTTTACCCTTGGTTTTTAACAACTCCGTAAGGGGCAGGGTGACCGTAGCAAAGTCTTTTAGGAACGTACGGTAGAAGTTGCAAAATCCCAGGAGACCCTGTAATTGTTTACGAGTGCAGGGGGCCTCCCATTGCACCACAGCCTCCACTTTGGCCGGGTCCATCTCTAGCCCTTTTTGGGAGATTCGATATCCCAAGAAATCCACCTCAGTTTGGTTAAACTCGCATTTTGACAACTTTGCATAGAGGTGGTTTTTCAGAAGGGTAGCTAACACTTCCCGCACCAATTTTACATGCGACGCCTTATCAGGGGAATAAATCAAGATATCATCTAGTTAACATAGCACCCCTTTAAACAAATGCTTGTGTAACACTTCATTAATCAGGCTCATAAAAACTCCCGGCGCGCCACTCAAGCCTAATGGCATCACCAGGTACTCGAACTGACCCAGTGGTGTATTGAAAGCAGTCTTAAATTCGTCCCCCTCCCAAATGTGCACTCAAAAATATGAGTCCCGTAATTCCAGTTTGGTAAATATTTTTCCCTTGGCCGCCTCGGTTAGTAAGTCTTTGATGAGTGGGAGAGGGTAGGCATTTGAGGCAGACACCGCATTTAACCCTCGGTAGTCCGTACACAGTCTCAAGCCCCCATCTTTCTTTTTCCGGAACAATACAGGGGCTGCAAAAGGGGACTTGGCTGGGCGGGTGAATCCACGTTCCAGGTTTTTGTCGAGGAATTTTCTCAGTTCCTCGCGCTCCGCTGGGCTTATAGAATACAACTTCCCTTTTGGCAACTTCCCCCCTGGCAATAACTCAATGGTGCAATCGGACAGGTGGTGGGGGGTAACTCATCCGCCTCCATCTCGCTAAACCCTTCAGCCAAGTGTCTATATTCCCTGGGGACCTGCGCCGGCACCAGTGCTAAAGCGGCTGCCCGAATGGGAGGGGGGCCTGGGGGCCCATTCGGGGGCCCACTTATGGTGAGCACACTTTTTGTCCACCCACGAGATCTTCCCCTCACTCCATTTCACATAGGGATCGTGGGAGCTCAACCACGGGCTTCCCAGCACCATCGGGAATTGGGTGTTTGGGGTGATGACAAAAGCCCTTTTCCCCCAATGCTCGCCCGTCCCCACAATCAACAGTTCAGTCTCTGCCACGCACACCTCCTTCATTTCGGAACCGTCCATCTGAGTGAACGTGAGGGGCTCCCCCAAGGGGTTTACTTTGGGGCCCAAACCATCCACTATCAAGGGGCTTATCAAGTCTCTGGCACACCCCGAGTCTATTAGGGCATGCACCCTCACATGGGTTCCCATGCCCAGGGCCATTACAGTCACTACCATGTAAAGTAAGGGGCCGGGGATGCTCACCGGAAATGGCGCGTCGGGTGGGGGGACCTGCAGCTCTGCGCCTCCTACTACAGGTTGCTGAAGTTTCCCGACGGCTGCGACTCGACCAGCTCCAACTCTCCCTGCTTGCAAGTTGCCCCTTCCAGCTGTAATGCCTGGGGTTTGAAGGAGGATTTGGCCGGATGGGGTGTGCTTCCCCCCACAGGGGTGGATGTTTTGGGTGCCTTTCCGCTGCTATGGGGGCAGGCTGACGCAAAGTGCCTGCTCTCCCCACACTTTATGCAGAGCCCCTGCTTGAAACGGCTGTCTCGCAGCTCCTGGAAGGCCGATTTCCCCTTCATCTTCGGAGGGGCCTTTGGCTGGGAGGCGGTGGGGGTCCCCAGCTTGATTAAGGTGAACTGCTTCCACATCTGCCGCTGCCTTCATCCATGCAGCCAGGGACGTTGGGCGGCCACCCCTTAAGATCATCTCATAGATCTCGGGGTGCAACCCCTCTCTATACTTTTCCACAAATAGGTCTTGGGACCAGCCTTGCACCTTAGCTGCGATCCGTCTGAAGCGGTCAGTGTATTCCCGCACGGAAGACCGCCCCTGCACCAACTTCCACAACTGGTTCCTCACCTTCTCCTCCCCCAGGGGATCTTCATAGTGTTGACAGAGGGCCCACATAAAGTTATTAACAGTTCATAGCTCTGGGCTGGGGGGATTGTGCAGGCTTACATACCAGTCACTTTGCGTGTCCCGTAGCTTAGACCTGATGTAGCCCACTCGATCTCGCTTGGTTGGGTACAGGTGGCCCCACGCTTCCAGGAACCTCTCAATTTCGATGATGAAGAAGCGGAGTTTCTCTGGGTCCCCATCGAACGTGGCCATCAGTGGGTCGTTGGGGGCTTGGCGAATCATCTGCTCGGCCGGCATGGGCTGAACGGGAACTGGTTGGGGAGGACCCCCGGCCAGAGGTCCTGCGGGTGGGACTTGCTGAGGTGGCGCCCCACCCGTGGGCCCGACCCCCCCCTGGTGGCCCCGCTCCCCCAGCCAGAGGCAATTGCACTGGGACCTGCACCGCAGCAACGACATCCCGAAATTGCTGCTGCATGTCCAGCATCACCTCTCGTAATTCCACCGTGATGCGATCCTTCATCTCGGTGAAGCGCCGGTCCAGCACTCGCCCCAGATCCTCGCCCATGGGATTGGGGCCATAGGGCGCACTGCACTCCTCATCCTGGAATGGGTACCTCCAGTCTTCCAGGCCTCCCGGGTAGTCTCGGCCGTCCTCCAGCAAACTTGGGCGGCCGAGTTCCATACGATCTCCACCGAACCATATGTGAGACCCCTTCCAGTCGTGGACCCATGACTCGGAAGTGCTGCACGCGAACGTGGACCATGAGTACCGGGGGGTGAATGGTGGTTGTTGTGATCCTAGCCCCGTACGTGGGATGTAGTAGGTGCCTTGTGCCGTGGTCACTGGCTTCCCGGGTCCGGTAGGCCCACTCTCCATCGGCACGGTCAATTCTTCTGAAGTTACGGGAATAGTATCATCATCTGACATGGTCAGGTACGACAAAGTCCCAAGCACAGATCTCTAACAATCTGTGAGGCTTCTGTATAGACAGCAAGGAATCAGACCTTTGTTGATAAACTAAAGCTCTTTATTTTCAATACTGCAAACAGGTTCTCGAATGTTTGTTAGAGATGCCATATAGAATACAGTCAGTGTTAATATACCCTCCCATTCGTTTGAACCCCGACATTAAACCAATCAGAATCAAAATGCAAAAAGCGGGAACAGAAGAGCGGGCCGTTTGGGTTCCCACAGGGAGGTGAGAAAGTTGTAAAAATTCCCTTCTTGAACTAGGTGACCCACATGTGTGAAGTTATCCATAACAAAGCTGCTTTGGTGACAATAACAGAGTTCCAAGGTTTCACAATAAGATAAGACATTCCCTGGCCCAGAAAGAGGGAGGAGGGATGCATGGGAGGGAAGGCCATTTGTTCTTGGTGACATGCAGGAATGCAGGGTCGCCACTCTCCCGCCCAAAACTAGTAACATTGTCCAGATCTCCTAATAGCAATAAACTTCAAGGTGAGGAGGGAAGGAGGGGGGAAGTAGACAGACAAGGATGCAAACAAGCAATTCATTTGATCGGAGAAAACGAAAGCAGACAAGGCAGATTATAATGAAACATTTGTCAGAACAATGAAGCATTTGTCAGGGCACCTGACACATGTGCACCCCCCATCCCTTCCCCCTTCCCCTCCCCACAACAAGACACCCTGTGAGGTAGGTGGGGCTGAGAGAGGTCTTTTGAGAACTGCTCATGAGAGAACAGCTCTGAGAAAACTTGTGACTGGCCCAATGTCACACCAGCAGCTGCATGTGGAGGAGTGGGGAATCAAACCCGGTTCTCCCAGATTAGAGTCTAACTCCTGACCACTACACCAAACTGATGGGGTGGAAGCTGCTGAAGGGTTGGTGAAATTTCTCCAGTACTTATGTACCATGTGCCCAGATAAAAAATGGTATACTTAGAAAATTTATATGCCACCTTGAGCAAGTCTCTGGAAAAGCAGCACACAGTCATAAAAGGAACAATGATAAAATTATCAATATTAAAACAAAACATTAAAAACAATAAAGACCCTAGTAGGGCTTTCCCCAGGGCGCTGCGCCTCTGCACTGCTCGGGGAAGCCGAGGAGGGGGCGGGGCTTGGTCATGTGTCCACCCCCTGGGCTCCTCACTCCCAGAACTGCGCTCCTGTGTGTTCCTGCTCCAACGGACCCCTGGATGTCCGGATTCAAAGCCTCCACCAATGTGGGACCTAGGATCTCCCTGGGGAGCCAATGTGGCCAAAGGCTCCTCCAGGGAACCTATGACAAACATGCGCATATGTAAAGCCCCTATCAGGTCTTTTGGGTGCGGCCGGAGGTGTGGCTCTGGCCAGCATATAATGAGGGCCCTGGAGCCCTGGAGCCCTGGAAGCATGCTTGATCTGACCATCTACTGGACATGCTGAATCACTCAATAAAGGCTTCATGATTTCACTGTTCCTGGTCTCCCGAGTCCAGTACTCTTCATTTAGGTTTAGGGTTAGGATTTGACTTAGAGTTGATAATAGCTAATGTTAGGGTTAGGGTTAGCTAGGGTTAGGTTTAGGGTTAGGATTAAAGTTAATAATAGCTAATGTTAGGATTAGGATTAGGGTTGGGGTAATAGTTAATAATAGCTAATGTTAGGATTGAGGTTAGGGTTAAGGTTAGCTAGGGTTAAGAAGAAGAAGAAGATATTGGATTTATACCCCGCCCTCCACTCCCCAAGGGAGTCTCAGAGCGGCTTACAAACTCCTTTTCCCTTCCCCTCCCCACAACAGACACCCTGTGAGGTAGGTGGGGCTGAGAGAGCTCTTTCCCAAGCTGTCCTTGAGGGAACAGCTGGTACAGAGCTATGGCTTGCCCAAGGTCATCCAGCCAGGTGCGAGTGGAGGAGTGGGGAATCAAACCCGGTTCTCCCAGATTAGAGTCCGTGCACTTAACCACTACACCAAACTGGCTCTTTTAAGATTAGCTAGGATTAGGATTAAAGTTAGGGTCAATGATAGCAAATGTTAGGGTTTGGTTAGGGTTAGGGTTAGCTAGTATTAGGATTAAGGTTAGGGTTAATGATAGCTAAAGTTAGGGTTAGGGTTAGCTAGCATTAGGGTTAGCGTTAGGGTTAGCTAGTGTTAAGTTTATGTTTAGGGTTAGGGTTAGCATTAGATTTAGAGTTAATAATAGCTAATTTTAGGGTTAGGGTTAGCTAGGGTTAGGGTTAGGGTTAGGGTTATAGTTAATATTAGCTAATGTTAGGATTAGGGTTTGCTAGGGTTAGGGTTAATGAGGTTAGGGTTAGCTAGGGTTACGATTAATGTTGGAATTAATGGTAGCTAATGTTATGGTTAGGGTTAGCTAGGGTTAGGGTTAGGATAACAATTAGTTATGATTAGGGTTAACTAGGGTTAAATTTAGTCTTAGGGTTAGGTTTAGGGTTAGGTTTAGCTTCCGTTGGGATTAGGGTTAGAGTTAAAGATAGCTAATGTTAGGGTTAGGGTTAGCTAGGGTTAAGATTAATTTTGGGGTTAATGGTAGCTAATGTTAGGTTTTGAGTTAGGGTTAGCTAGGGTTAGGGTAAACTAGGGTTAGGGTTATGGTTTTGGTTAGGATTAGCTAGAATAAGTGTTAGGGTCAGGGTTAGGGTTAGGGTTGGGGTTAGGGTTAGGGTTAGCTAGGTTTAAGGTTAGGGTTATGATTAATAATAGCTAATGTTAGGGTTAGGGTTAGCTAGGGTTAGGGTTCAAGTTAGGGTTAGGTTTAGCTTGCATTGGGATTAGGGTTAGAGTTAAAGATTGCTAATGTTAGGGTTAGAGTTGGGGTTTGCTAGGGTTAGGGTTAGCTAGAATTAGGGCAGGATTAGGGTTAAGATTAGTGTTGGGGTTAATGGTAGCTAACGTTAGGGTTAGGGTTAGCTAGGGTTAGGGTTTTGGTTAGGGTTAGCTAGGGTTAGGGCTAGGGTTAGGGTTAAAGTTAGGGTTAGGGTTAATGAGCTAATGTTATGGTTAGGGTTTTCTAGGGTTAGGGTTAGCTAGGTTCAGGGTTAATGTTAGGGATAGGGTTAGCTAGGGTTAGGGTTAGCATTAGGGTTAGCTAGGGTGAAGTTTAGTTTTAGGGTTAGGGATACGGTTAGAGTTAATAATACCAAATGTTAGGGTTAGGGTTAGACTTAATAATACCTAATGTTAGGGATAGGGTTAGGGTTACGGTTAGGTAAAGCTAGGGTTAAGGTTAGGGTTAGGGTTAGGTATAGCTAGGATTAAGGTTAGGGTTAATGATAGCTAATATTAGAGTTAGGGTTAGCTAGGGTTAGGATAGGGGTTAGGGTAAGGGTTTGAGTTGAGTTATGGTTAGGATTACGGTTAGCTAGGGTTAGGGTTAGGGTTAGCTACAGTTAGGGGTAGGGTTAACTATGGTTAAGATTTGGGTTAGAGTAGGGTTACGGTTAGCTAGGGTTAGGGTTAGGGTTCATGATAGCTAATGTTAGGGTTAGCGTTAGGGTTAGGTTTAGAATTAGCTAGGGTTAGGGTTAAGGTCAGGATTAATGAGCTAATGTTAGGGTTATTTTTAGGGTTTGCAAGGGTTAGGGTTAGGATTAGCAAGTGTTAAGAGTAGGGTTAGGGTTAATGATCGCTAATGTTAGGGTTAGGGCTAGGATTAGCTAGGGTTAGGGTTCAAGTTAGGGAGGCCCAGTCTACTCCCGTTTATTTTTTTTAAAGTTCAGAACGGATGCCAGGTCTACTCCCCCCTCTTTTTAAATGCAGAACGGAGGCCAGGTCTACTCCCATTCGGTCCAATGGGGACCCAGGAGGCCAGGTCTACTCCCATTAAAAAAAAAAAAGTGCAGAACGGAGGCCCAGTCTACTCCCGTTTATTTTTTTAAAGTTCCCAATGGAGGCCAGGTGTACTTCCTTTTTTTCCTAAATGCCAAATGGAGGCCAGGTCTACTCCCTTTCAGTCAAAGAAAACCAGGAGGCCAGGTCTACTCCCATTTTTTTTTTAAAAAAAACTCAGAATGGAGGCCAGGTCTATTCCCATTTATTCCCCCAAGTTCCAAACAGAGGCCAGGTTTACTCCCATTCGGTCCAATGTGGAACCAGGAAGCCAGGTCTACTCCCATTTTTTTTAAAAAAGTGCAGAACGGAGGCCAGGTGTACTTTCATTCGGTCCAATGGTGACCTGGGAGACCTGGTCTATGCCTGTTTTTTTTCAAAGTGCAGAACAAAGGCCAGGTCCAAGGGGAACTAGGAGGCCAGGTCTACTCCCATTGTTTTTTTTAAGTGCAGAATGGAGGCCGGGTGTAGTCCCATTCGGTCCAATGGGGACCCGGGAGGCCTGGTCTACTCCTGTTTTGTTTTGTTTTTTAAAGTTCAGAATGGAGGCCAGGTCTGCTCCCGTTTTTTTTTTCTAAGTACCAAACAGAGGCCAGATCTTCTCACATCGGTCCAATGGGGACCCAGGAGGCCAGGTCTACTCCCATTTTTTTTAAAGTGCAGAATGGAGTCCAGGACCACTCCCATTTGGTCCAAATGGGATCTGGGAGGCCTTCTCTACTCCCTTTAAAAAAAAAAATTGTTCAGAACGGAGGCCAGGTCTACTCTGGTTTTTTTTCCCCCCTAAGTGCCAAATGGAGGCCGGGTCTACTCCCATTTGGTCCAGTGGGGACCAGGGTGGCCAGGTGTACTCCATTTTTTTAAAATGCAGAACGGAGGCCAGGTCTTCTCCCTTTCAGTCCAAGGGGAACTAGGAGGCCAGGTCTACTCTCATTGTTGTTTTTAAAGTGCCGAACGGCGGCCAGGTCTACTCTCATCCTTTCCAATGGGGACCCGGGAGGCATGGTCTACTCCCTTTTTGTTTGTTCTTTAAAAGTTCAGAATGGAGGCCAGGTGTACTCCCATTTTTTTTGTAAGTGCCAGATGGAGGCCAAGTCTACTCCCATTCGGCCCAGTGGGGACCCGGGAGGCCTGGTCTTCTCCCATTTTGTTTTTTTAAAAAAAGTTCAGAACAGAGGCCAGGTCTACTACTCTTTTTTTTTAAGTGTCAAACGGAGGTAAGGTCTACTCCCATTGCATCCAATGGGGACCCGGGAGGCCTTGTCTACTCTTGTTTCTTTTTTTAAATTCAGAACGGAGGCCAGGTCTACTCCCAATTGGTCCAGTGGGGATCCAGGAGGCATGGTCTACTCCCGTTTTGGTTTTTTTTAAGTTCAGAACGGAGTCCAATTCTTCTCCCATTTTTTTTCTGTGTCAAATGGAGGCCAGGTCTATTTCCATTCAGTCGAATGGGAACCCAGGGGGCCAGGTCTACTCCCCTTTTGCTATTTTAAAAGAGTTCAAAAAGGTCACCATGTCTACTCCCATTTTTATTTCCAAATGCAAAATGGAGGCCAGGTCTACTCCCATTCGGTCCAATGGGGACCTGGGAGGCCAGGTCTACTCCCATTTTTTTTCAAGTGCATAACGGAGGCCAGGTCTACTCTCATTTGGGCCAATCAGGACCCGGGAGGCCAGGTCTACTCCCATATTTTTTTTAAAATGAAGTACAGAACAGAGGCCAGGTCTACTCCCATTCAGTCCAATGGGGACTTGGGAGGCCGGGTCTACTCCCGGTTTTCTTTTTTCTTTTTTTAAAAAAGTGCTGAATGGAGGCCAGGTCTTCTCTCCTAGGTTTTGGTAAAGGAATGAAGGGAGGCCTGATCTACTCCCATTTTTTAAAAGAACTTCAGAATGGAGGCCAGGTCTACTCACATTCGGTCCAACAGGGACCCAGGAGACCTGGTCTACTCCCTTTTTTAAAAAGTGTAGAACGGACGACAGATCTACTCCCATTCTGTCCAATAGGGACCCAGGAGGCCTGGCCTACTCCCTTTTATTTCTTTTAAAAAGTGCAGAACGGAGGCCAGGTCTACTCCTATTCTTTCCAATAGGGACCCGGGAAGCCTGGTCTACTTAATTTTTTTTAAAGTTCAGAATGAAGGCTAGGTCTGTTGGTAGTTAATCTTCAGCACTCAGATCAGCAGGATCTAGCTGACAGCTATCTGTCAGTTGGTAGCTGTGCAGAACAAGTCCCAACCGATTATGACTGGCACTGAAGGAAGGTCAGTCATCATGACTCAGCATGAAGCTGATTGGTTGAGATATGCATATATGGAATTGTACAGTATCGATATATCCTCTTTCTCTTGTATCACACTACTGACAGAGCACTTTGTTGATGTAAATAATAAATCCTGTATATAGTTTACCACTGGACTGTGTAAGTGTGGTTGCTATAAGGAGCTTCAGCAGAGTGAATGCTGGGGAGAGCTGGAGAGAGCTGAAGTGCTGGAGTAGCTGGAAAAGTCCTAGGGGCTGAAGGGGCTGAAGGGGTGTTCCAGATGCACTGCGCAACAGGGTTATGGGCCCAGCCTGACAGGGACCCAGCCCAGCCTGGCGGGGACCTAGCCCAGCCTTATGTGGACTCAGCTCAGCCTGGAGGAGACCCAGTTCGGTGGAAAACCAGCTCTGCATTCTGAAACACTGGTGAGCCATGCTAAGAGTGGTGTGTGTAGCTGTGGAACAAGGAGCTGAGGGCGGATGGTTGCTGACTTCTTCCAGGAGTGGGGGAGTGTGACTTGCCTGGACAAGCCTTGGTAGTGGTGAGACACGCAGAGAGAGCAGATAACAGATCCAGCTTGTGAGTGTCAAGGGAGTGGAGAGAAATAATGGCTCTGGTACTGACTACACAGGTGGTGGACAAGCTGACTTCTACAAATTATGATACGTGGGCATTTCGGATGAAACACTATCTTATCAGAGAGGGTCTCTGGCTGTATGTTTATGACCCTCCGAATCCAGTTCCCGAAGGTCGGGCAGGCGCTGGCATGCATCGTCTTGGCAGTAAATGACAACCAATTAATTCATATTTCATCCTCTGCCAATGCTAAGGAGGCCTGGGACTCACTTAAAGCAGTGTATGTGCAAAAATCTGCTGACACAATAATGTCTCTGACTCGTCGTTTATACAGAAAAATCCAGGAACCAAACGTTAATGCTTTGAGCTTTATCAACAGCTGGAAGGACACGGCAAAGTGATTTCTCCTGAAGACAGATGTTATTTACTTTTGAGTTCCTCATCTCCAGCATTTGACACTTTGTTTCCCTTGAAGGTTTACAGCCTGATCAATTAACTCTTCAGTTAATCATAGGACGAGCTCTGGAGCACGAAACGAGATGAAAGTCTCAACATTCTTCAGTAGCCATGCAGCAAACTCAAACAGTGGATTGTACTGGAGCCGCCGGTGGCAGCAGCAGCAGGAGAGATGAACTGGTCAAGGCTCTGCGTATAAGGAAATGCTTTGTCTGTGGTTCAACTTTTAATTTGAAAAAATTCTGCCCTTCACAGCAAAAGAAGATAAAAAACATTGGGCGCTCAGACATGTTGTCGGGCTGTCCCAATGTATCTTTTTGTGTTACAGATGATACAGAAAACCAGGCATGGATTCTTGATAGTGGGGCTAGCCATATAATCTGCAAAAGCCCTGAAATGTTAAGGAATCCACATGAGGCTCAGCAACGTCATGTAAGTCTAGCTGACGGGCACACAGCGGATATGACTTGCAGGGGTGAACTAACTTTGCCAGTTCTTAATCACACCTTCCAGAATGTGCTCTGCGTACCCTCTCCCAAGAGCAATCTGCTTAGCATTCTGGCACTGGACCATGCTAAGTTTGAAGTAACTTTTGGAAAGGAACTATGTGTTATTAAGAAAGGTGGGGGAAGTTGCAAAAGCAAGCTTAAGAAATGGAGTGTATGTAACTAGATAACTCTGTTACTGCAGCAACAGCTAGTATACCTGGGAACAAAAATCCACACCAGGAGTGTTTACATCTTTTATACCGTCGTTTAGGAAATGCTTTTGGGCTGAAAGTTTGAAATATGCTGTGTATGTGTCTAATAGAACCTGGTTAAGGGTGATAGATAACATTCCATTTGTATTGCTCTATGGAAAAATGCCAAATTTAAATTATCTGCTTGTGTTTGGTTCCAAAGCGTGGGTGAATATACCTTTGAATCAA
This sequence comes from Lepidodactylus listeri, assembly GCA_029233225.1. Classification (NCBI taxonomy): domain Eukaryota; kingdom Metazoa; phylum Chordata; class Lepidosauria; order Squamata; family Gekkonidae; genus Lepidodactylus; species Lepidodactylus listeri. Next base: position 1,064,631 of record JARCFY010000021.1, on the reverse strand, counting down.
CACAGGAAAGGTGGTGCTAGATCCAAACAAATGGCTTTCTTAGGGTGTCAATCTGGTATGAAAGCATATAGGTTCTCAAATGACCATCACCAAGTCAGTTTTAGCAGGTCTGCCAATTTCACTGAAGGCAAGAATTGACACAGAATACATCCTAACACATTACCAGAGCAGGCAGTGTTGCCAATAACAGGTGATTCACAAAATGTTTCTAGTCCTGAACCTAGCTCTTCTTCTCAACCTATTGCTTCAGGTGGTATTAAGTCTGAACCTAGTACACCTAGGAGGTCTGAGAGAAGCAACTAAGGGATTCCTCCACAAAGATATGGTTTTGAGACACAAGTTGCTAACTTTGTCTGTGCAAGAGAACCTTCATGTTACAATGATGTTACTTTAATGCCTGAGGGTGAAAAACAAGCTTGGTTGCAAGCCATGCAAACTGAATATGATTCTCTTTGTGAAAATGATGTGTTTGAATTGTCTGAATTGCCAGAAGGGAAAAAGGTTATTGGGTGCAGGTGGTTATATAAGCTGAAACCTGTGCAGGGTGAGATGCCTCAAAGGAAAGCCAGACTAGTGGCTCAGGGATTTTCTCAAGTGTTTGGGGAAGATTTTGATAAGATATTCGCACCAACTTGAAAAGTAATACTTTGAATGTAGCTCTGACGAAGGCAAGTATAGAAGGAATGCAAGTCTAACATTTCGACTTCGCAACAGCCTATATCAATGCTGATTTGGATGAGCAACTATACATGCAACAAATTCCCAGTTTTGTGGATAAAAATGCTAACCTGGTACTGAAATTAAAGAAGGGTTTATATGGTCTAAGACAAAGTGGTCATCTCTGGAACTTATGTCTTACTACAACTTTAACTAACATGGGATTTAAACAGAGTATTGCAGATCCCTGTATGTTTAATAAAGTGATCAGTGGAAACAAATGTTACATGATGGTTTTTGTTGATGATTTGTGTTTCATGTACAAACAGGTGGAACAGTTACAATGGTTTGAACAAACAACAAAACAATATTTTAAAATGAAAAACCTGAGTACTATCAGTCATTATCTTGGTAGATACACTGATGGTTATTTTGAAATAAGCCAAGAAAACAAAACTGTACAGTTGTTAGAAAAATATAACATGTTGAATGCTAACTCTGTATCTACTCCAATGTCTATTGGTTATGCTAGAGAGCCAGAAGATGAAAATTTTGATCAGAAAGGATTTTATCAATCACTAGTGGGATCTTTAACATATCTTTCAACATGGTCCCATCCTGATATCAGTCATACCGTTCATGTACTTTGTCAAAGGAGTGCCAAACCTTGTAAGCGTGATAGGAATGCAGCCAAAAGAATTCTAAGATACCTGAAAGGAACCTTGAAGTGTAAGTTAGTGTTGAAAGAGAACAATACTCAACAGGTTCTAGCTTACAGTGATTCCAATTGGGGTACTAATCAGGATGCCAAGTCGACAACTGGCTATGTAATATTTGTGAATGGATCATTGGTGATATGGAAGTCTGTAAAACAATGTTTTGTATCAACAAGTACCTGCAAATCTGAATTTGCTGCCATCAATGAATGTGTTATTCAGCTAGAGTGGTTACAACAATTGTTAACTGATTTTGATATAAAATGTAATATGCCTATGATCGTGAAATGTGATAACACAGCAGCTGAATTATTAGCAGACTCCCAAGGTATCCGGCCTAGATCCAGACATATCAACATTAGATACCAAAATGTAAGAAACACTATTCAGAGGAAAATAGTTACTCTACAGCATTGTGTGTCTAAGGAAAATATTGCTGACATGTTTACTAAGAGCTTGGATGAAACAAAGTTCTTAACCCTTAGGGGGAGTCTTAACATGATCTTATATGCTGAATCTTAAGGGGCAGTGTTGGTAGTTAATCTTCAGCACTCAGATCAGCAGGATCTAGCTGACAGCTATCTGTCAGTTGGTAGCTGTGCAGGACAAGTCCCAACCGATTATGACTGGCACTGAAGGAAGGTCAGTCATCATGACTCAGCATGAAGCTGATTGGTTGAGATATGTATATATGGAATTGTACAGTATTGATGTATCCTCTTTCTCTTGTATCATGGTACTGGCTTTGTTGTTTGTTGTTTGTTATTTACACCACTTTGTTGGTGTAAATAATAAATCCTGTATATAGTTTACCACTGGACTGTGTAAGTGTGGTTGCTATAAATAGCTTCAGCAGAGTGAATGCTGGGGAGAGCTGGGGAGAGCTGAAGTGCTGAAGTGCTGGAGTAGCTGGGAAAGTCCTAGGGGCTGAAGGGGCTGAAGGGGTGTTCCAGACGTACTGCGCAACAAGGTCTACTTCTATTCAGTCCAAAGGGGACCCAGGAGGCCAGGTCTTTTCCTGTTTTTTTTTTTTAAGTGCAGAACGGAGGCCAGGTCTACTCCCATTCGGTCCAATTGGGAGCTGGGAGGCCAGGTCTACTCCCATTTGTTTTTGTGTGTGTGTGTGTGTCGAATGTAGGCCAGGTCTACTCCTATTCGGTCCAATAAGGACCCAGGACGACAGGTCTACTCCCATTCGGTTCAAAGGGGACCCTGGAGGCTGAGTCTACTCCCGGTTTTCTTTTCCTTTTTTAAAAAATAAAATAAAATAAGTGCATAACGGAGGCCAGGTCTACTCCCCTAGTTTTGGTAAAGGAATGAAGGGAGGCCTGGTCTACTCCCTTTTTTAAAACTTCATAATAGAGGCCAGGTCTACTCCCATTTGGTCCAAAAGGGACCCAGGATGCCTGGGCTACTCCCTTTTTCTAAAGTGCAGAACTGAGGCCAGATCTACTCCCATTCAGTCCAATTGGGACCCGGGCATCCAGGTCTATTGCCCTTCTTTAAAAAAAATGCAGAAAGGAGGCCAGGTCTACTCTCATTCGGCCCAATGGGGATCCGGGACGCCAGGTCTTCTCCCATTTTTTAAAAAAAGTTCAGAACAGAGGCTGGGTCTACTCGCATTTGGTCCAATGGGGACTCAGGAGGCCAGGTCTACACCCCCCCTTTAGTTTAAACTGCAGAATGGAGGCCAGGTCTACTCCCTTTCAGTCCAATGGGGACCCAGGCGGCCTGGTCTACTCCCTTTTTTTAAAGTGCAGATCAGAGGCCAGGTCTACTCCCATTTGGTCCCATTAGGTCTACTCCCATTTGTTTATTATTTTAAGTGCAGAACGGAGGCCAGGTCTTCTCCCATTCAATCCAATGGGGACCCAGGAGGCCAGGGCTACTCCAGTTTTGTTTTTTGTTTTTTTAAGAAAATTGCATAATGGATGCCAGGTCTCCTCTCATTTGGTCCAATGGGGACACGGGAGGCCAGGTCTACTACCATTATTTTTAAAGTGCAGAATGGAGGCCAGGTCTACTCCCATTCAGTCCAATAGGGACCCGGGAGGCCTGGTCTACTGCCTTTTATTTTTTAAAGAAGTGGAGAACGGAGGCCAAGTCTACTCCTATTTGGTCCAATGGAATCCTGGGAGGCCTGGTCTACATCCATTTTTTAAATGGGCTAAATGGAGGCCAGGTCTACTCTGTGAGGGCAGCAGAGGCCAGGTCTACTCCCTTGGAAAAGAAGCCAGGTCTACTCTCGTCCTTTTGGTAAAGGAATGAATGGAGGCCAGGCCTACTCCCATTTGGTCCAATTGGGACCCAGGAGTCCTGGTCTACTCCCATTTTTTTTAAGTGCAGAATGCAGGCCAGGTCCACTTCCATTCGGTCCAAAGGGGACCCGGCAGCCCAGGTCTACTCCCATTTTTTTTTAAAAAAAAAAGGCAAAATGGAGGCCAAGTCTACTATGGGGGGGTAGTGGAGGCCGGGTCTACTTTGATTCGGTCCAATGGGGACCCAGGAGGCCAGGTCTACTCCTGTTTTTTTTTAAGGTGCAGAACGGTGGGCAGGTCTACTCCTATTAACTTCAATAGGGACCCAGAAGGCCAGGTCTACTCCCATTTTTTTTAAAGTGCAGAACAGATGGCAGGTCTACTCCCATTTGGACCAATGGGGACCCGGGAAGCCAGATCTACTCCCTTTTTTTTAAGCAAGTGCAGAATGGAGGCCAGGTCTACTCCCGTTCAGTCCAATTGGCCCCGGGAGGCCTGGTCTACTCTCTCTTATTTTTTTTTAAAAAGTGCAGAACGGAGGCCAGCTCTAATCCCATTTGGTCCAATAGGGACCCGGGAGGCCTGGTCTACTTGCTTTTTAAAAAAAAAAAAAGTTCAGGATGAAGGCCAGGTCTACTCCCATTCCCTCCCTCCCCCCAATTTCGAATGGAGGCCAGGTCTATTCCTATTCAGTCCAATGGAGCCCTGGGAGTCCTGGTCTACTCCCATTTTTTTTCTGTGCCAAAGGGTGGCCAGGTCTACTCCCATTTGGTCCAATGAGGACCCCTGAGGCCTGGTTTACTCAATTTTCCCTTTAAACTGCAGAGATGAGGCCAGGTCTCCTCCTATTCAGTCCAATTGGGACCCGGGAGGCCAGGTCTACTCCCCCTTTTAAAAAAGGGCAAATTGGAGGCAAAATGGAGGCCAGGTCTACTGTGGGGGGTGCAGTGGAGGCCAGGTCTACTCTTATTCAGGCCAATGGGGATGCAGGAGGCCAGGTCTACTCCCATTTTTCGCAGAATGGAGACCAGGTCTACTCCCATTTGGTCCAATGGGGAGGCTGGGTCTACTGGTTTTTTTAAAAAAAAGACAAAATGGAGGCCAGGTCTACTATTGGGGGGGGGGGAGGTGCAGCGGAGGCCAGGTCTACTCCCTCCGAACAGAGGTCAGGTCTACCCCTGTCATTTTGGTGAAGGAATGAATGGAGGCCAGGTCTACTCCCATTCGGTCCAATGGGGACTCAGGAGGCCGGGTCTACTTCCGGTTTTCTATTTTTAAAAAGTGCAGAATGGAGGCCAGGTCTACTCCCCTCATTTTGATAAAGGAATAAAGGGAGGCCTGGTCTACTCCTGTTTTTTTTTGTTGTTGTTGTTCATAATGGAGGCCAGGTCTACTTGCATTCGATCCAATGGGGACCCAAAAGGCCAGGTCTTCTCCCGTTTGTTTTTTTAAGTGCAGAACGGTGGCCAGGTCTACTCCTATTTGGTCCATTGGAGACCCAGAAGGCCTGGTTTAGTCCCCTTTTTTTAAGGGCAAAATGGAGGCCAGGTCTAGTGGGGGGGGGCACAGCGGAGGCCAGGTCTACTGCCTTGGAATGAAGGCCACATCTCCCATAATTTTGGTAAAGGACCAAAGTGATGGTCTTTAGAAAAAGGGCTCAGATATCCTCCTGGAGCATACTTGGCAATTCAATAAATCAGTGTAGCACCTTTAAGTATTTAGAGATTACATTTAGAGAGAATCTGAACTGGAATGCTTATATTGCCACAGCATCCACGACAAGGATTGTAGGATCCATTTTGAGGATTTACTATAATAAGGGGGGTTTTCTTATTGATCCTGTTATAAAAATATTTAAAGGTAAGGTCATTCCCCACCTTTTGTATGGTGCTGAGGTTTGGGGATGGAAAGAGGATATACTTACTAGTATTGAAACAATTCAAAACCAGTTTTTAAGGCATATCCTAGCTCTTCCTAAGGGAATACCAGTTGCCCTGATGAGAGCGGGAACTGGTTTGCCTTCCTTAAGAGCGCGGGTGCATCTTGCAGTTCTAAAATCCTGGAAGAAATTCAGAGCTGCTAATACTGATTCCTTTAGCCAACTGGCCTTTAATTCAATGCTATCCAAGGACTCAGATCATTCCTGTTTTCTTAATAATTTATTACTAAGATACACCATCCCTGATGACCTTCTTAGTCCTTCAACATACATTTCAGATCTTAGAGAATGGGTATTTAAGCAGGATGCTCTGTTAGACAGGCAGTTAATTCTAAAATCACAGTCTGTTACCTGGTTTAAATCATTTAAGAATGATCATTTTAGATCCCCCTACCTGGTCAATATAAATAGTCATAACCTCAGAGCAGCTTTTACATCTCTGCGCTTTGAATCAATGCCAACAGCCGTACTAGCTGGCCGCTATAGTAGAACACCCAAGGAACAGCACTTATAAGCATTTGTGGCTCTTCTGTTATTGAGGATCTTCCCCATTATATCCTTGATTGTTCATTGTATACCCAACCTAGGTTAAAATTTCTCTCTGGTATTTTATCAATTTTAAGCTTTTACTCAGACCGTGAGAAGATTGTATTTTTGTTAGCTGATTCCAATGCCAATATATCCTACACTACAGAATGGCTTTATTTGCCCTGGCTGCAAAGAAAATATGGGTCAACACTGTTCTTAGGGGAACTAGTTAATTAGTGGGTATGCTGTGAAGTAAAAACTTCGGTTTTATGGTTTTATAATATTTTAGACTAGGGTTTTATGGTTTTATAATATTTAATCTATATTGTATGGTATACAATTTTTATGTACTTTGTTTTGGTTTGTAATGGCCTATGGCTAAATACAATAAAATCTGTCTACTCTGGTAAAGGAATGAACAGAGGCCAGGTCTACTCCCATTTTTTTAAAGGGCAAAATGGAGGCCAAATCTACTGTGGGGGGTGCAGCGGAGGCCAGGTCTACTCCTATTTGGTCCAATGGGGACCCAGGAGGCCAGGTCTACTCCTGCTTTTTTAAAAGAAGTGCAGCATGGAGGCCAGGTCTACTCCCATTTTTTTTAAAGTTCTGAACTGAGGCCAGGTTTACTCCCATTGAGTTCAATGGGGACCTCGGAGTCCAGGTATACTCCCTATTTTCTAAGTGCCTAATGGAGGCCAGGTCTACTCCTATTCGGTCCAATGGGGACCAGGGAAGCCTGGTCTAGTCCATTTTTTTTAAGTGCAGAACGGAGTCCAGGACCACTCCCATTTGGTCCAAATGGGATCCGGGAGGCCTTCTCTACTCCCTTTTTTTTAAAAAATTGTTCAGAACGGAGGCCAGGTCTACTCTGGTTTTTTTTCCCCTAAGTGCCAAATGGAGGCTGGGTCTACTCCCATTCGGTCCAGTGGGGACCAGGGTGGCCAGGTGTACTCCATTTTTTTAAAATGCAGAACGGAGGCCAGGTCTTCTCCCTTTCAGTCCAAGGGGAACTAGGAGGCCAGGTCTACTCTCGTTGTTGTTTTTAAAGTGCAGAACGGAGGCCGGGTGTACTCTCATTCGGTCCAAGGACCTGGGAGGCCTGGTCTACTCCGGTTTTGTTTGTTCTTTAAAAGTTCAGAATGGAGGCCAGGTCTGCTCCCAGTTTTTTTCCTAAGTGCCGAACAGCGGCCAGGTCTACTCCCTGTCCAAAGGGGACCCGGGACCCGGGAGGCATGGTCTACTCCCTTTTTGTTTGTTCTTTAAAAGTTCAGAACGGAGGCCAGGTGTACTCCCATTTTTTTTGTAAGTGCCAGATGGAGGCCAAGTCTACTCCCATTCAACCCAGTGGGGACCCGGGAGGCCTGGTCTACTCCCATTTTGTTTTTTTTTTAAAAGTTCAGAACAGAGGCCAGGTCTACTCTTCTTTTTTTTTTTAAGTGTCAAACGGAGCCCAGGTCTGCTCCCATTTGGTCCAATGGGGAGCTGGGAGGCATGGTCTACTCACATTTTTTTAAGTGCAGAATGGAGGCCAGGTCTACTCCCTTTCAGTCAATGAGGACCCGGGAGGCCTATATCTACTCCCATTTTTTCTTAAAAATTGCAGAACGGAGGCCAGGTCTACTCCCGTTCAGTCCAATGGGGACCCGAGGCCAGGTCTACTCCCAGGTGTTTTTTTTTTTAGAACATTGCATAATGGAGGCCAGGTCTACTCTCATTCGGTCCAATGGTGACCCGGGAGGCCAGGTGTACTCCCAGTTTTCTTTTTTTTAAAAAAGTGCAGAACAGAGGCCAGGTCTACTTCCCTAATTTTGGTAAAGGAATGAAGGGAGGCCTAGTCTACTCCCTTATTAAAGGGCAAAATGGAGGCCAGGTCTTCGGGGGGGGTGCACAGCAGAACGATGGCCAGGTCTACTCCCATTCGGTCCAGTGGGGACCCGGGAGGCCTGGTCTACTCCCATTTGTTTGTTTTTTAAGTGGAGAATGGAGGCCAGGTTTACTCCCATTCGGTCCAATGGGGACCAGGAGGCTGGGCCTATGTGAGAATGTCCCAAGAGATATAGTCCACAATAGGTCTCATGAAGTAATAAGTCCTTTATTTGCAGAAAAGATCATTGGAGTCAAACACTTCCACTGTTAGTAATGCTGGGATTAGACATGACAGGTATTGATATACTGGATATGAAATATCACTTCAGGCATTCTACCAATCACTATGCAGTATTTTAGGTGCTCAAATATTATTCCCATGGAAAACGCAGGAAACAGATTTCTCAGAAAATAATGATGTTGAACATATCTAAAGTTCAGTTCCCAAGCATAAATAAAAGAAAATACAAAACACCGGTGGGTGTTTGGCTCACACATAGTTGCTAGTGGTTTTGTTCAAGGCTAGAGCAGAAGGCACTGAGATGAGAGAGAGCATGCGCAGAGCAAGCAAGCGAGCAAAGCAAGCGAGCAAAGCTAATGAGCAAAGCAGAGTTCACATTCCAGAGGTGGGAGTCATAGGCTGGTTGAGAACTCCCGGGTGGGACCTGTCCCCAATTAGGAGGAAAAGACAAATGAAAACCAATAACCTTTGCAGGGGTCATGTAAATATACTCAGTAGCAGTAACACAGATATTGAACATGATTGAACCAGATAGGGTAAAGCAAGGTTTAGTTTAATGGGTAGTGTTAGGGTTAGCGGTAGGCCCTGGGATAGGGTTAGGGTTAGGGTTAGGGTTCAGGCTAGGGGTAGGGGTAGGGGCAGGCCTAGGGCTAGGGTTATCATTAGGGTTAGGGCTAGAGCTAGGTTTAGGGATAGGGTTAGGGTTAGGGTTAGGGTTAGGCCTAGGGCTAGGGTTTGGGCTAGTTATGCTAGCATTTTGGGTAGGGTTAGGGCTACGGCTAGGGTTAGGCTAGGGTTAGGGTTAGGGCTAGGGTTAGGGTTAGAGTTATGGCTAGGGTTAGGCCTAGGGCTATGGTTAGGGTTAGGGTTTGGGCTAGACTTAGGCTATCATTATGTTTAATGTTAGGGTTTCGCACCTCAGGGTTTTACACCGATGGGTGCCTGTCATTCAATTGCCTTTTGAATACTGTATAAAAGTTCCTAGTCTCATTGATCTGGTATCACTAACAAAGAAAGTGTTCCTGAAAGACCATTAAGAAAAAAAAGGACTTTGTTTTCACACTAAGGCCTGGCTTATTGGATCTTATCAGAAGTTTCACAGATTGTTAGTGATCCTTCCTTCATTTGGGAAGGAGTGCTCCCCATACCTGAAGATGTCAGATGATGGGAACCTCATCCCTACCTCTACCCCTGAGACACTGGCAACTACCGCACCTGTAGAGCCGGTGACTACACGTTTTGATACTTATGCCCCCCTTTGCTGTAGGGGGAGGATTGGTGGTTGGTCGCCAACACCAAGGTATTCCTGGTCGAATTTTGGTACAGGCACGGAAGAGTCCTGGGTCCATGAAAGACAGGGCTCCCGAGTGCTGTTCACAGACGAGAGGGAATCCTGGAGGTTGAGTCTTCAGCCAGAGAAACGACCTCCACCTCGGCATCCGGAGTGAGTTCTTGATGACCTCTGGCAGCAGATGGATCAGAGATTCAAGGAAATGCATGATAGGCTGGCAGGTGAGCTATGAGAGGCGTTACTCGAAATGCAACAAGTCAAGTTAGCCTTTATTGGCATAAATTAGAAAAACAATTTCTGCATGTTAAAACCCGTTATAAACACATATATAAAAATTCTAAAAGAACCTTTGGTGCAACTTTAAGGCCAGACAAAGAAACTTGGCCACCTTCTCCGTGGTGTCTGGACTGGAATCTCTTAGAAGTCTATGCACCTTGAGTGCATCAGAAGAAGCACCCATACTAGTTAACAAAGGATGTAAATGTGTGCTCCTTAGATCTACATACAAGTCACAGTGCAAAAGAACATGAGTAATTGATTCCACACAGGTCTTTCTGCATGGGTAATAACTGGCCAAATGTGAAACCTTGTTAAATCTGCCATATAAGATGGCTGATGGCATAGCATTGCATCTGGCCAGGGTAAACGCTCTACGTTGCTGGGGTACCTGCAGAGATGTTAGGTATGAAGCTATCGGCCCTATTGGAAGGGGAATCTCAAAATTCAGAGGGGAGCTATGCTGTATAAATTTTGTCGCTCCGAATCTAACAGCCTGGTTTTAATTTGATGAAATGCGGCAGCAAAAGGCATCATGGACAGGGATTCCAAGGAAAGACCCAGTTCATTGATTTTCCCTTCAATGTACGCTGACCAATTAGAAAGGTTAAGCTCGGGGAGCTTATGGTGTATAAGGCTCCCCTGTTCAAAGTTATAATGGAGGCGGAGCCAATATTTGAATGTTAAAAGCCACGCCAAAGTCTCCATCCAAGATGAACCAGTTTCCAAGTATATAACAGCGTTCGGTACACAATTTGGTAGGGCCATAATTTTCCGCAAAAATTTGGATTGAACATGTTTAATGACGAGGTCGAAGGCTCTAATCCAAATCGGGATACCATACAATAGCTGGGAGCTAACTTTGGACCTGAAGATTTTAATTGCGGCTGGCACAAATTGGTTGCCCCTGCAGTAAAAGAATCGAGCTATGGCCGATGCACTAGCACTGGCAACCTTCGCCACACATTTACAATGAGTAGACCACATAGTGTTATATTAAAAATACATGCCTAGGTATTTATAGTCTTTAACTTGTTCTATCGTTTTACCATTGATGGACCAATGGTATAATCTCCATTTTTTGGAGAACACCAGGATTTTGGACTTATCATAGTTAAGCTGAAGCTTGTGGTTAGTAAAAAAGGCAATACAGCGGGACAGCAACCGTCTCAAACCAACTTGGGTGTGAGATAACAACACAGTGTCATCGGCATAGAGCAGGGGTGGCCAACCTGTGGCTCGGGAGCCACATGCGGCTCTTTCACACATATTGTGTGGCTCCTGGCAGGGCAGCTGGGGAAGCTAAGGGGAGGCATGCTTTTTCTCTCTTTCTCCCTCCCTTCCTTCCCTCCTCCCTCCCATCTATTTGCTTTCCTAGTTTCTCTCTCTCTCTTTCTTTCCACTTCTTTAATTCTTTCTTTCCATCTCTCTCTTTTTCTCTCTCTCTCTCAATATCATTAGCCAACAAGTAATATCATTATCAATAACCAGTTTTCCTCGTTTGTTTTTATTTTTGGCAGTCCCATTTAACATTAATAAAAAGCACACTTGCATATTTTTAAAAATAAAAACGTGTGTGTGATATTTGTTCCTGTCTTGCAGCTCTCAGACATCTGACGTTTATTCTATGTGGCTCTTATGTTAAGCAAGGTTGGCCACCCCGGCATAGAGTAATAGGGGAACATATATTTTTCCCAGTTTAGGACTATGACAGTCAGGGTCAGAGAGCTGGCCTGCAAGATCATTAAGAAAAATATTGAATAAAAAGGGGGCTAAAATACAACCCTGTTTAACACCCTTATTTGTGGCAATCTTAGATGTCAAGTTGCCTAATGGTGAGCATTTAATCTGGCATGTATTGAGCGTATAAAGTTGTTTAATGAGAAAAAGGAGTCTCTTATCCATGTTTAGCTGGTTCAATTTGGCCCAAAGAAGGTCCCTGTCCACTGAATCAAAAGCTCCCTTCAGATCCAGAAAGACTGCGAAGAGTTTCCGATTGTTCCGTACAGTATGGGTATCAACAAGGTGAGACAGGGTGATACAATGATCTAGGGTGGACTTCCCTTTGCAGAACCCCAGCTGTTCAGGTCCTAAGATTTTTTCTTGTACCATCCAAGCGTTTAGCTTAGCCAAAAGATGTTTAGAATATAATTTGCCTATGATGGATAATAGGCTAATTGGCCTATAATTTTTCGGATTTGTATGATCACCTTTTTTGTAGAGCGGAACTACTATTGCATTCAGCCATGCTGAAGGAATAATACCTGTTCTGTCCACCATTGTAAACAGGGATGCAAGAAGGGGAGCCCACCAGTCAGGGTCAAGTTTTAAAATTTCTGGAGGGATAGCATCCAGGCCAGGAGCTTTCCCTGGTTTCAGTTGGCCAATAAGTTCTTTGACTTTGGCCGATAGGACAGGGGGCCAATCAGGGAGATCATCGGCAGAAGGTGCTAGAGACTCAGTACGAGGTGGATCTTGATAGAGTAAAGCTGAAAAATAATGAAACCAGACTTGAGAGGAAATGGCAGACATAGAGGGATCATTGGCTCTAAATGCACCGGAGACAATAGCCCAAAATTTTTTAGAGTTCTTTAAAGTTGTGGCATGGTATAACTCATCCCACCGCATTTGAAAATAATCAGATCTCTTTTTCTTAATAAGTTGACACAACTGGTTCTTAAGATTAAAATATTATGTTGGGAGAGTTGGGGCTCTCGACTCACGGTAGCGGCTGTAAACATTACATAATAATGTTTTAATTTGCCTGCATTCTTTATCAAACCATGAGGGGCTTATAGAGTTGGTGACCCCCCCCCCATCTGGGCGCCCTGGCCTTACACCCAGTGATTCAAAAATGTACGAAATTAAAGAGTCATAAGCTGACAAGGCTACAGTAGGGTCTAAAACATTGGATAAAATGAATCTAAACTCTGCAACAGGTCCAGCTTGGAACAGCTGCAGAGTTTTCCATTCAGTACACTCATTCCATAGTATTCTAGGTAATAGGTTAACCTCTGGGGGATGAGGAGTCAGATTACAAAAAAGGTTAGGGGGAAGACTAACTTGCAGGATCAAGAGTAAAGGAAGATGGTCACTGGTAATAGGGTCACCCACAGAAAAGTCTTTAACATAAGGCTTCAGAGATGGAGAAATTAAAACGTAATCAATCACACTACAGTCGGTCAAGCCATTTAACCAAAATCTATTGTGATGCACACAGAATTTGGCAAGACAAGAGTTCCTAGTCTCATTGATCTGGTATCACTAACAAAGAAAGTGTTCCTGAAATACCATTAAGAAAATAAAGGACTTTGTTTTCACACTAAGGCCTGGCTTATTGGATCGTATCAGAAGTCTCACAGGGGTAGGGGTAGGGCTAGGGTAGGGGTAGGGGTAGGGGTAGGTTTAGCATTAGGGCTAAGATTAAGATAAGGGTTAGGGTTAGGCAAAGGGTTAAGTTTAGGGCTAGGATTAGGGTTAGGGTTAGGGTTAGGGCTAGGGTTAGGGTTAGGGTTAGACTTAGGTTTAGAGTTAGGGTAGGGTTTGGTTTAAAGTTAGGGTTAGGGTAGGGCAAGGTTTAGTTTTATGGGTAGAGGTAGGGGTAGGCCTAGGGTTAGGATTAGGCTAGGGTTAGGGTTAGGGCTAGGGCTAGGGTTATGGCAAGGGTTAGGGCTAGAGCAAGGTTTAGATTTTGGGTTTGACTAGGGTTAGGGTTAGGCTAGGTTTAGGGTTACGGTTAGGGCTAGGTCTTGGGTTAGGGCTAGGGTTAGGGTTAGGACTATGTCTAGGACTATGGTTTGGGCTAGGGTTAGGTTAGCATTAGGATTAGGGTTGCAGAATGAGCTAATATTAGGGCTAGGGTTAGGGTTAGGCTGAGGGTAAAGGTGAGGGTTATTGTTATGGATAAGGTTAGAAGTAAGGCTAGCATAAGGGTTAGGGCTAACAGTAGGTCTGGGGCTACGGCGAGGGCTATGGTTAGAGTTAGGGTTAGAGCTAGGGCTACAGCAAGTCAAGAGTTAGGGTTAGGGTTTGGGTTAGTGCTAAATGTAGAGTTAGGGTTATGTTTAGGATTAAGGTTAGGGTTAGGGCTAGGGCTAGGAGTCGGGCAAGTCTCGAGTTACGGTTAGGGATAGGGATAGCGTTATGGGTAGGGTTAGGGATAGGGTTAGGATTAGAGTTAGGGTTAGGGCAATATCTAGGGCTAAAGTTTTGTTTAGGGATAGGGCTTGGGCTAGGGTTAGAGTTAGGGTTAGCCTAGGGTTAGGGTAGGGTTAGGGCTAGGGTTAAGGTAAGGCTTAGGGTTAGGGCTAGTACTAGGGCTAGGGTTAGGGCTAGGGCAAGTCCAGGGTTAGGGTTAGAGTTGGGGTTAGGGTTAGGACTATGGCTAGGACTATGGTTAGGGCTAGGGCTAGATTTAGGGTTAGGCCTAGGCCTAGGCCTAGGGCTAGGGTTTTGGTTAGGATTAGGGTTTTGGCTAGAGTTAGGCTAGCATTATGTTTAATGTTAGGGTTAGGGCTGGGGCTAGGGCTAGGTTTAGGGATAGAGTTAGGTTTCGTGTTAGTGTTTGAGTTAGGCTATGGTTAGGGTAGGGTTTAAGTTAGGGTTAAGATAAGGGTTAGGGCTAGGTCTTTGGCTAGTACATGAGCTGGGGTTAAGTTACTGTTAGGGTTAGGCATAGGGCTAGGGTTAGGGCTCGGGTTACAGTTAGTTTTAGGGCTAGGGCTAGGGTTATGGTTATGGCAAGGGTTAGGGCTAGGGCTTGTCGGCATATGAAGAATAATATGCTGGCAAGATGACAGTTGTGTCAGGTAGATCATGGTGATCTAGGTGACAGCTGGAAGGGTCACCTGACTGCCTGAATTGCATCAGCCAGGGGAGGTGCAGGATGAGTCAGCACTTCTCACTGATTGGCTGCATAACTGTATATATTGGACTCTGTTCATACCTGAGTGTGCCAGTCTGTCAGAATCTGACAATAGAAGCTTTGTAGTTTGCTTTCGTTTTCAAGCCCTCCCCCTCTGTATCCAGCCATATATCTCCTTTTGAAGTATATTGCCTGCTCTGTTTAATGTTACTTTTCCCTAGGCGGGAGGATGGCGACTCACATTCCTACACGTCATTTAAACAGATGGCCTTTCCAGCCATCCTCTCCTCCTCCTTCCTTTGAGGCTCCGAGAATGTTATCTTGCTGTGACAACCTTGAAGCTAGTGTATTGTTGCAAGCCGGAATGTTTAGCCTAACTTTCACACATGCGGGTCACCAGGAGCAGGAAGGGAATTTTTATAACTTTCTCACCTTGCTGTGGGAACCTCAACGGTTGCCTTTCATTTTCCCGCATTCATACACTGGCTCTGATTGGTTACATGTCTTTGTTCAATTGTAACTTGAGGGTATATTAACCATGACATCTTTCTATCATGTATCTCTAACAAACATTCTGAGAACCTGTTCCAGTATTAGAAATAAAGAGCTTTGCTTCAACTCAAAGGTCTGATCTATTGCTGTTAGTACAGAAGCCTCACACAGTCTTGGTATCCCTTGCCTTGCAAAGCACTTTGTCGGATTGCTTGGCTAGTGCAACTAGAGACTGTGTAAATATATTTAAATAAACCTTGTATATACTCCACCAAACCACAGTGCGTGGGACATTCTGTTATATACCACACTCCTCTGCGCCGACGGCTAGGGCTAGGAGTCAGGCAAGTCTAGAGTTACGGTTAGGGTTAGGGCTAGGGTTAGGGTTAGGGTTAGGGCTAGGTTTAGTGATAGGGTTAGGATTAGGGTTAGGTTTCGGGTTAGGGTTAGGGTAGCATTCATTTTAGGGTTAGGGTTAGGGTAGGGAAAGGTTTAGTTTTATGGGTAGGGTTAGGGTTAGGCCTAGGGTTAGGGTTAGAGTTATGGTTCAGGCTAGGGTTAGGGTTAGGCCTAGGGCTCTGGTTATTGTTAGGGTTAGGGTTTGGGCTAGAGTTATGCTAGTGTTAGGCTTAATGTTAGGTTAAGGGTTAGGGTTAGGGCTAGGTTTAGGGATAAAGTTAGGGTTAGGTTTAGTGTTAGGCCTAGGGGTAGGGTTATGGTTAGGGTTTGGGATACAGTTAGGCTAGCATTTTGGGTAGGGTTAGGGTTAGGGTTAGGGCTAGGGTTAGGGTTAGGGTTAGGGTTAGGGTTAGGATAGGGTTAGGGTTAGGGTTAGGGTTAGGGTTAGAGCTAGGTTTAGGGTTATGGTAATGGTAATGTTGAGGCCTTGGGCTAGGGTTATGGTTAGGGTTAGGGTTTGGGCTAGAGATAGGCTAACATTACATTTAATGTTAGGGTTAGGGCTAGGGCTGGGACTAGGGCTAGGTTTAGGGATAGAGTTAGGTTTAGGGTTAGTGCTTTGGTTAGGCTATGGTTAGGGTAGGGTTTAAGTTAGGGTTAAGGTAAGGGTTAGGGTTAGGTCTAGGTCTTGGGCTAGTAGTTGAGCTAGGGTTAGGGTTACTGTTAGAGTTAGGGATAGGGTTAGGTTTAGGGTTACGGTTACAGTTAGGGCTAGGGCTAGGGTTATGGTTATGGCAAAGGTTAGGGCTTGGGTTAGGTTTTGGGTTAGATTAGATTTAGGGTTACAGTTAGGGTTAGGGCTAGGGCTAGGGCTAGGGCTTGGGTTAAGGCTAGGGTTAGGGTAGGGTTAGGGCTTGGGTTAGGGTTAGGGTGAGATTTAGGGTTAGGGTTACTGTTAGGGTTAGGGCTAGGTTTAGTGTTACTGTTACTGTTAGGGTTAGGGCTAGGTTTAGTGTTACTGTTAGGGATCGGGTTAGGGCTTGGATAAGGATAGAGCTAGGGCTGTGTTTAGGGTTAGGGTTAGAGCTAGGTTTAGTGTTATGGTGTTGTTTAGGGCTAGGGCTAGGAGTAGGGTTAGCGTTAGGGCTAAGGTTAAGATAAGGTTTAGGGTTAGGCATGGGTTAAGTTTTGGGTTAGGGTTAGGGTAGGGTTCGTTTTAGGGTTAGGGTTAGGGTAGAGCAAGTTTTAGTTTTATGGGTAGGGTTAGGGTTAGGGTTAGGCCTAGCATTAGGGTTAGGGTAGGGTTAGGGTTAGAGTTAGGGTTCAGGCTAGGGTTAGGGCTAGGGCTAGGGCTAGGGTTATATTTAGTTTTAGGGTTTGGGCTAGTGTTAGGCTTAATGTTAGGTTTAGGGCTAGAGTTAGGGCTAGGTTTAGGGATTGAGTTAGGGTTAGGGTTAGGCCTAGGCCTAGGGTTATGGTTAGGGTTATGGTTTGGGCTAGAGTTAGTCTAGCAGTTTGGATAGGGTTAGGGTTAGGGTTTGGGCTAGAGTTAGGATAGCATTACATTTAATGTTAGGGTTAGGGCTAGGGCTAGGTTTATGGATAAAGTTAGGTTTAGGGTTAGTGTTTGGGTTAGGCTATGGTTAGGGTAGGGTTTAAGTTAGGGTTAAGGTAAGGGTTAGGGTTAGGGCTAGGTCTTGGGTTAGTACTTGGCTAGGGTTAGAGTTACTGTTAGAGTTAGGGATAGGGTTCGGGCTAGGGTTACAGTTAGTGTTTGGGCTAGGGATAGGGTTATGGTTATGGCAAGGGTTAGGGCTAGGGCTGGGCAAGGTTAAGGTTTTGGGTTAAACTAGGATTAGGGTTAGGGTTAGGCTAGGTTTAGGGTTAGGATTAGGGTTAGGCTAGGTTTAGGGTTACGGTTAGGGTTAGGGCTTGGGTTAGGGCTAGGGTAAGGTTTAGGGTTACATTTAGGCTTGTGTTAGGGTAGGGTTAGGGTAAAGGTTGAAATTTAGGTAAGGGTTATGGTTAGGGCTCGGGCTAGTGCTTGGGCTAGGGCTAGGGTAAGTCAAGAGTTAGGGTTAGGGTTAGGGTTAGGACAATGGCTAGGACTATGGTTTGGGCTAGGGTTAGGTTAGAATTAGGATTAGGGTTACAGTTAATGAGCTAATATTAGGGTTAGGTTTAGGGTTAGGCTGAGGGTAAAGTTGAGGGTTATTGTTAGGGTTAGGGTTAGGAGTAAGGCTAGCGTAAGGGTTAGGGCTAACAGTAGGTCTGGGGCTACAGCGAGGGCTAGGGTTAGGGTTAGGGTTAGGGCTAGGGCTAGTGCAAGTCAAGAGTTTGGGTTAGGGTTATATTTAGAGTTAGGGTTACCTTTAGGGTTAAGGTTAGCACTAGGGCTAGGAGTCGGGTAAGTCTAGGGTTATGGTTAGGGTTAGGGATAGGGATAGGGTTTGGGCTAGGTTTAGGGATAGGGTTGAAGTTAGAGTTAGGGTTAGGGCAATATCTAGGGCTAAAGTTTGGGTTAGGGCTAGGTTTAGAGTTAGGGTTAAGGTTAAGGGAAGGGTTAGGGTTAGGCCTCGGGCTAGTGCTAGTGCTAGGGTAAGTCTAGGGTTAGCGTTAGAGTTAGGGTTAAAGTTAGGATTATGGCTAGGGCTATGGTTAGGGCTAGGGTAAGATTAGAATTCGGATTAGGGTTACAGTTAATGAACTAATGTTAGGCTTAGGCTTAGGGTAACGCTGGAGGTAAAGGTGTGGGTTAGCATTATGTTTAGGGTTAGGACTAGGGCTATGGTAATGGTTAGGACTAGGGCTATGGCAAGGGCTAGTCCTAGGGTGAGGGTGAGGGCTAGGGCTAGGGTAAATCAAGAGTTAGGGTTAGGTTTATAGGTTTATAGTTAGGATTTATATTACTAGGTTTATAGTTAGGGTTAGGGTTAAGGGTAGGGTTAGGGCTCAGACTAGATTTAGGTTTTGGGTTAGGCTAGGGTTAGGGTTATGGTTAGTGTTAGTGTTAGGGCTAGGTCAGTAGGGTGGAAAGATAAAAGTAAATGGACAGAAAGAACTTGGCATAAGTATCTCTTTGAATTTATTCAGTCAGATATAATGGCTACAATCAATAAGGACCTGCCATGGGAGGATAGAACATTGCAGATCAAGGAGAAATGGTCTATCTAGTTGAACTGGATAAAAGAGGAACAGAAAGAAGACGTTCAGTGGAAGCTACAAACTCTGTTCCTGGCTGTAAGACGAAGATTAGATTGAAGGGGGAGGGATTGGGGAGAAAATGTTAAAATATTTAAAATGCAACAATGAAATGATGTTACTGTGTATCTAACTTAGCAAATAAAAATACTAAAAAAAAAAGGATGATAATGATGGGGAAAAAAAGGATTAGGTCAAGGGTTAGGATTAGGTTTACAGTTAGGGTTAGTGTTAGGGTTAGGGCTAGGGCTAGTGCTACGGTTTGGTCTGGGGCTCGGGTTCAGCCTTGTCTTTGGGTTTGTGTTGGGGTTAGGGTTAGTGTTAATGCTAGGCCTAGGCTTAGGGCTATGGATATAATTAGGCTTTGGGTTAGGGATAAGGCTAGGGTTGGGGTTAGGGTTGGTTTTTGGGTAGAGTTAGTGTTTGGGCTAAAGTTAGGGTTAGGGCTAGGGCTAAAGATAGGGCTAGGGTAAAGGTAAGGGTTTGGTCTTGGGGTAGGGCTAGAGTTAGAGTTAGGCCTAGGGCTAGGGTTAGGGCTATGGTTAGGATTAGGTTTAGGGCTAGGATTAGGTTTTTGGTTAGGGCTAGGGATATGGTTATTGTTTGGGTTAGGGTTAGCATAAGGCTTAGGGCTAGAGTTAGGTGTAGGGTTGGGTTAAGGTTAGGGCTAGGGTTACGGTTAGAGCCAGGGCTAGGGCTTGTCCTAGGGCTAGGGCTAGGGCTATGTCTAGGGTTCAGATGTGGGCTAAAGTTAGGGCTAGGGTAATGGTAAGGCTTAGGGTTAGACCTAGGATTAAAGTTAGGGCTAGGGTTAGGGTTTGTGCTAGGTCTAAATTTAGGTCTAGGGTAAAGGTAAGGGTTTGGACTCAGGTTACGGCTATGGTTAGGTTTAGGGTTAGGCCTATGGTTAGGGTTAGGCCTAGGTTTAGGGTTAGGATTAGGGTTAGGTTTAGGGCTAGGGTTAGATTTTGGGATAGGGTTAGGGCTAGGGTTAGGTTTTGTGTCAGGGCTAAAGTTAGGGCTAGGGTATAGGTAAGTGTTAGGGCTAAAGTTAGGGTTAGGGTTAGGACTAGTTTTAGGACTAGGGCTAGAACTAAGGCAATGGTTAGGGCTAGGGCTAGGGCTAGGGCTAGGGTTACGGTTAGGTTTCCTACAGGGTTAGCGTTAGGGCTAAAGTTAGGATTATTGTTAGGGTTAGAGTTAGGGCTAAAGTTAGGATTATTGTTAGGGTTAGAGTTAGGGCTAGGGTTAGGGTAGGGCTAGGACTAGGTTTATGGCTTGGATTAGGGTTTGGTCTAGGGCTATGGCTAGGGTTAGGGTTAAGGTCTAGGGTTAGTGTTAGTTTTAGGGTTAGGGCTTGGGTTAGGATTAGGGTTTGGCCTAGAGCTAGGTTTAGGGTTAGGGTTAGGTCTTTGGTTAGGGTTAGTTTTAGGGCTAGGGCTAGGGGTTCGGCAAGGGGTATGTGTAGGGTAAGGTTTAGATTTAGGGGCAAGGGTTAGGATTAGGGTTTCTGTTAGGGTTAGTGTTACGGTTAGGGCTAGGGCTAGGGTAGGGCTAAGGTTAGCTCTGGGGCTTGAGGTAGTTTTTGGGGTTTTGTTAGGGTTACTGTTAGAGCTTGGGCTAGGGTTATGGCTGTAATTAGGGTTAGGGCTAGGTTTAGTTAGGGATAGGTTTTGGGTAGGGTCGGTGTTAGGTTTAGGGTTACGGTTAGGGTTAGTTTGGTATAGTGGTTAAGTGCATGGACTCTAATCTGGGGGAACCGGGTTTGATTCCCCACTCCTCCCCTTGCAACTGGCTGGATGACCTTGGGCAAGCCATAGCTCTGTATCAGCTGTTCTCTCAAGGACAGCTTGGGAAGGAGCTCTCTCAGCCCCACCTACCTCACAGGGTGTCTGTTGTGGGGAGGGGAAGGGAAAGGAGTTTGTAAGCCACTCTGAGACTCCAAGTGAGTGAAGGGCAGGGTATAAATCCAATCTCTTCTTCTTCTCTTCTAGGGTTAGGGCTATGGCTCTAATTAGAGTTATGGTTAGGGCAAGGGCTAGGTTTATGGTTAGGGTTAGGTTCTGGGTAGGATTAGTGTCAGGGCTAAATGTAGGGTTAGGGTTGGGGATAGGGTTAGGGCAAGGGTTAGGATTAGGGTTACTGTTAGAGTTAGTGTTACAGTTAGGGGTAGGGCTAAGGATTTGGTCTAGGGCTTGGGCTAGTGTTTGGGGTTTGTGTTAGGGTTAGTGTTAGTGTTAGAGCTAGGGCTAGGGCTAGGGCTACGGCTCTAATTAGGGTTAGGGCTAGGTTTAGCGTTAGGGATAGGTTTTGGGTAGGGTTGGTGTTAGGATTAGGGTTACAGTTAGGGTTAGGGCTAGCACTAGGGTTATGGCTAGGATTAGGTTTAGGTCGAGGGTTAGGTTTAGGGCTAGGGCTAGACTTACAGTTAGGGCTAGGGTAAGCGTTAGGGTTAGGGCTAGGTTTAGTGTTAGGGTTTGGGTTGGGGTTAGGGCTAGGTTTTGAGTTAGGGTTAGGGTTAGAGGGTTAGGGTTAGGATTAGGATTAGTGCTACGTCTAGGGTTAGTGTTAAGGTTTGGGTTAGTGTTAGGGCTGGGGCCAGGATTAGGTTTAGGGTTCCTGCTAGGTCTATGGTTAGTGTTAGGGTTAGGGTTACAGTTAGGGCTAGGGTTATGGTTAGGTTTAGGGTTAGAGCTAGGACTAGGGCTAGGTTAGGTTTAGAGTTTGGTTTAGGGTTAGTGTTAGGGTTAGGGTTAGGGCTAGGACTAGGATTTGGTCTGGGGCTTGGGCTCAGCCTAGTCTTTGGGTTTGTGTTGGGGTTAGGGTTAGTGTTAAAACTAGGCCTAGGCTTAGGGCTATCAGTATAACTAGGGTTTGGGTTAGGGCTAGGGCTAGGTTTAGTGTTAGGGTTAGGGCTAAGACTTGGGTTAGGGTTAGTTTATGGGTCAGGTTAGTGTTATGTTTAAAGTTAGTGTTAGGATTAGGGTTAGGGTTGCGGCTAGGGCTTGGGTTAGGGCTTGGGTTTTGTTAGTGCTAAAGATAGGCTAGGGTAATGGTGTGAGGCTTCTGTATTGATAGCAAGAAACCAGACCTTTGTTGTTGAAGCAAAGTTCTTTATTGTTCCAATACTGCAGACAGGTTCTCGAATGTTTGTTAGAGATGCTTAATGGAATACAGACAGTACTATTATACTCTCAGGTTTTCAATTGAACCCCAGACCTAAGCCAATCAGGGCAAGAGGGTGAATGCGGGAAAAGTAGAAAGGACCGTTGAGGTTCCCACAGCAAGGTGAGAACGTTATAAATTCCCCTCTTGATCTGAGTGACCCACATGTGTGAACCTAGGCACAACATTCTCTAAGCACTGGCCATAAACAACGCTTCAGGGTTTCAATAACAAGATAACATACACAGACCCGGAAAAAGGGAGGAGGGAATGCAAGGAAGTACTCACCATTTGTTTAGAGATGACACCTAGGAATTTGGGTCGCCATCTCCTGCCCAAACATTGCAACATTAACCAGAGTAAACCCTCTACTTCAAAGTAACATTTATAGCTGTTAGGAGGGAGGATGAAGGAGACAGATAAGGGGTGCTGGCAAGAATCTGCTAGAACAAAGGAATTGAAAGCAAACTGCAAAAAGCACAGACATCATTGTAAAATGCAGAAAACACAGGGACATTGTTGTCAGAACCTGACAAAAGGTAAGGGTTAGGGCCAGGGCTGGGGTTAGGGCTAGGGCTAGGGTTAGGTTTAGGATTAGGGTTACAGTTAGGTTTAGGGCTAGGGCTAGGGTTAGGGATAGGGATAGGTTTAGGGTTTGGGTTAGGGTTGGGTTTGGGTAAGGGTTTGGGCTAGAGTTAGGTGTAGGGTTTGGTTTAGGTTTGGGCTAGGGTTACGGTAGGGTTAGGGCTAGGGCTTGTGCTAGGGCTAGGTCTATATCTAGGGTTAGGGTGTGGGCTAAAGTTAGGGCTAGAGTAATAGTAAGGGTTAGGGCTTGAGTTGGGGTTAGGCCTCGGGTTAAAGTTAGGACTAAGGCTAGGGTTAGGGTTAGGGTTTGTGTTAGGGCTAAATTTAGGTCTAGGGTAAAGGTAAGGGTTAGGGCTCGGGTTTCGGCTAGACTTAGGTTTAGTGTCAGGCCTAGGGTTAGGCCTAGGGTTAGGGTTCAGATTAAGGTTAGGTTTTGGGCTAGGGTTAGATTTAGCAATAGGGCAAGGGTTAGGGTTAGGTATAAAGTTTGGGTTAGGGTTAGGGCAAGGTCTAAGGCTATAGTTAGGTATAGGCTTTGGGTTAAGGTTAGGACTCGGATTACGGTAAGGGTTAGGGCTAGGGCTAGGGCTTCTGCTAGGATAAAAGATAGGGCTAGGGCTATGTCCAGGGTTATGGATAGCGTTAGGGTTAGGGCTATGGTTACAGTTAGGGCTAGGGTTAGAGTTAGAGCTAGGGTTAGGGCTAGGGTTAGGTTTAGGGATAGGGCTAGTAATTAGGGTTAGGGGTTAGGGTTAGTAATTAGGGTTTAGGGTTAGGGGTTAGTGTTTGGGTAAGTTTAGTGTTAGGGTTAGATGTTAGGGTTAGGGTTTTGGGTTCAGGTTCGGGGTTTGGGTTAGGGGTTAGGGTTAGTGGTTAAGGTTTAGGCTTAGGGTTAGGGTTAGGTTTTGGTCTAGGGTTATGGTTAGGGTTAGGGTTAGGTTATAATGTTAGTCGTTCTGTTGCCTAATTTAGGCCCAGCAGCGGAGGGGTCTAGTGATTTTGCTACTTGGTGGAATTCACTATGTGAGTCTTGGCCTTTGATTGCAAAAATGTTGGAAGAAGCCAAAGCGGACTATAAGAAATATGCCGATAAGGGGAGGGCCCCAGGATGGGATGGCCCCAGGATGGGATCCCCAGGATGGGATCTCTCCCGTGGAGACTCTGTCTATGAGTCAACTAAAAATATTAAAGGACTCCAACCTAGTTGCAAAATTGGGCTGGAAATATGTGGGGCCTTTCCCTGTTATAAGGTGCATTAACAAAGTGACTTTTGAACTTAAACTCCTCAAATCATTGAAATTTGTGCACCCTGTTTTTCATTACAGCCTACAGAAGAAAGATCCTGCGCCGAACAAATGGAGACCTTCCTCCTCCTGTCCTCCTCCTCCTCTGATGAAGAGCAATGAACCTCATTATGCGATCGATCAAATCTTGGAGTCTAAACTAAAGCGGGGGCATTTGTTTTATCTTATCAAATGGTTGCATTTTGGTCCTGAAGAAAATGAATGGGTTGAGGCCTCTCATGTGCACGCTCCTGAAAAAATTCAGGCTTTCCATAAACTGTACCCTTTGAAACCTGGGAGGGGAGGGGATGTTTTATCAGGAGGGCAGAATGTCAGTTAGCACTGCCATGGTTTCCTGGTGATTGTCATTCTCAATGATACTGTTGTATTACCAAGGTACCTATTGTCAGCCCTGCCAATGTCTCCTGCTGTTTATTATTCTCAGTGGTATTATTCTCTATTGCAATTGTGTTATTCATTGAGGCCTGAGAGGTCTATCAACCAATCTGATGATTAATTAACATTTCCTTTGTTTCAAGTTGCAAACCGACTCCTCTAGGTCCCGGACAGGAGCTGGCATCTGTAGAGTGACTCCCAGCGCAGGAATGCATTTCTTGCTCGCTCTGCGCATGCTTACTGCTCATTAACTTTTCTTTATTCTTATCTGTCTTTCGCTTCTCCCTAGCTCATGGCCTTCAGCTGAAAGCCTCCTGCTATGTGTTATATTATTCACAGGTGCTATGTGATCCTTTGCTTGCTTTTCCTTGGGAACATCCGCCCCACAAACCTCAACAGGGTTTTGCCTGGGAACCTACTTTACCACGCTTCCCTTGGGAACAGTGGGCCAGTATATTTCGGCGCCAATAATTCTCCCAATTGATTGGTGGATATTGAGGGTGGCTTATTTCATATCAAGTATAATTGTAGTTGTATTCATACTAACAGAAGAAGTGTGTTTAACCAACAAGATCTTTTCTGCAAATAAAGGACTTTCTGTTTAAGGAGACCTGTTGTGCACTACATCAATTGGGACAATCTCACAGTATCATGCTTTTATATTGTTGACTAGATGTACAATGAAATAAAGCCATGCTCTGTGTAGGTAAAGTATCTATTACTTCTTACTGGAAGGACACTAACTACTATACAGACTTGGTTTAGCAAATTGTGGGACTTACATGTGATGGAAACTATCAGTGGCAAAATGGATTTTCTATCCAAGCCAAATTTCATTACTCCTGCATGGGAATGGGGGCATGGCATCGGCGTTGATGGAGAAGGACGCCTGATTCCCTTGCTCTGACCCTGTCACCCCTTGAACCGGTTAAAATCGCAATTAGAGCTCTAAACTCATTCCTGAGATGGGCAGATCTGACTCAAACAAAACTACATCGAAATCTGCCTCCCGGGGATCCAAACCTTTTCCCCAGTGCAATCAATCTCTGAGGCCTCTGAAAACAACCGGGAGGAGACTAACAAAATGGCGACCGGGACAGCCTCTTCTCTCCCGCCAAACACACTGCAGTCTGAAACTCCACTCCCAAGCCTTCTAGCCACCATGGAGAAAAAAATCCTTGACAGCATGGAAGCTCTCATCGCTCATCTGAATAAACAACTGGCTGAACTGAACATCTCAATGAATAAGGTCACTCATACAGCAGAACGGGCCCAAGAACTAGGCATGGCATTAAAAAAAGACATTCACTCTCTGCAACATGAAACTCTCTCCCTGAGAGAACGAGTTCTGTCCCTAGAAACCTCAACCCGCAAATCTCATCTGAAGTCCAATGGGGACCCGGGAGGCCTGGTCTACTACCATTTTGTATTATTTTTAAAGCGCAGAACGGAGGCCATGTCTACTCTTTTTTTTTTCTAACTGCAGTGAAGGGTGGGGTGTAAATCCAATTTCTTCTTCTTCCTCCTCCTCTTCCTCCCACTGTTTAAGTGCTCAGCTTAGAGCAGGGTTCCACAACCTTTTTGGCTCATTCCTGGGGAGGCCAATTTTTGGGCTTGGAGGGTCTGCTTTCTAGAGGGGGGCAAAGAAGCAAAAGAGACTCCTTGAACCTGGGCTGGGGGGGCAGCTTCGAGGTTCCAGGAGTTCTGGTGGGACCCACTGCCCCGATCCCCACCCACGCATCTCCCCTGCCACCTGCCTGTACCCATGCCCCCAGCTGCCCAGAGTCATTGAGGAAGGGCATGTGGGTGGTGCTCCTGGCAGCAAAGGATGGTGCTGCCAGGGAATGAGTGTGCAGGGAAGTGGGGTACCTCAGCATGTGGGGTGGAAGGGCTTGCAGGGGAGAAGGATGCCCGGGGAAGTGGGGGACATGTGGTGTTGTGTTGTGGAAAGGAGGGCAGAAGGGGAGCTCTGGAGGGAGGGGAGATAGGGGCCCTTGGGTACTGTCTGTCCAGGACCCCCCAAAATCTGAAACTGGCCCTGCTTTGACTCCTCTGTGTGTGTGTGTGTGTGTGTGTGTGTGTGTGTGTGTGCTGCACTCTCCCTCCTCCAGGCTCTATTACCTGTACAACAAGAAATGGAGCAGCGTCTCGGTGGCCTCCAAGCTCCTGGTCAACATGCTGTTGGGGGGGATGGGCCTTTCCGTGGGCAGCATGCTTTGCGGCTGGGACAAAAAGGTGCTGGCCTCATGGGGGGAGGGGGTCTGCTGGACATGGAGGGAGGAGCATGTGAGCGGAATGATGCTCAAAACATGGGTCACCATAAAGGGTGTTGGGTGTTCTGCTGCTGCAGTGAGCAGCTGGTGGGGGGAGACCGTGGGGAGACTGAGGCCCTTCGCTTGCTCCCCCCCAAGACTGGTTAGGTTGGGCATTTTAGGGCCTTAAGATGAGCAAGGGGCTCCCCCTTATAAGGGCAACCCCAGATCCCACATAGGCACCCTCTCTTCCCAGGACATTCCCATCCCCTTGTAGGTAGAAGCTTCATGCAGTTAATAGCTGTATGGTAGGCTGAAATCCAACAGGGGCGGCCTTTTGTCAGGAGGAGCTGCCGACAGCAGAGATGCAGCTACTGAAGGGAAGAATCTCTGTCCCCACAGAGGAGGGCAGTTCTTGTTTGGGGGCCTGACCACCTATTGCTCCCCCCGGAAAAGTGTGACCCAACCCATAACATGTCACACAAGCAGGGTGGCGTGGGTGAGGCGCAGAAAAGAGCTGCAGAGGAGGGAGCCAGAGACTGCCTGAGCAAGCGAGCCAAACTTTGTTCTTCAAAGGAATGTACTAGGTCATTAACAATAAGACAGAGGGTGAAAATTCCTTCCTGGCCTCAGGTGAGATGCAAGAGTATAACTTGGTGTTGGGATGCTTCTAAAAGGAAATTTGGGGAAACGGCTGGGGTTCATCTCTAAGCCCAGGAGCACATTGCTGTTTTTGGTGTGGGCCTGTTCTAGTTCTGCACATTTCACTGGTATACAGGAGAGGACTACAATATACTTGTCTGCCAGGCCATAGCCCTTGTAGACATATGTTTTTAGGATGCTTAAAATTGACTGAGAGATCGTGGAAGGCTAGGAATCCAGGGTCTCTCTTCAAGAATGTGGAAAGAATGATATAAAGGAGGGATATTACTGGATTAAGGGGTTGAGGGAGAATGAAATGACTTCTTAGCTTTTGAGGAGAAGACTGGCGAAGCAAGAAAGGGGGCACAGTCTACTGGGGGGGCACGGTTTACTGGGCACTAAAGTTACAGCATTCCCTTTCCTTCGTCTGCAGGGACCAGGCCTTTACTACATAGACGACGACGGCATACGCCTGTCAGGCCCCGTCTTTTCCACAGGAAGTGGAAACTCTTATGCTTACAGGGTGCTGGACAGCGGATACCAACCCGTCCTCAGCATTGAAGAGGCCTACAACCTGGGCAGGCAGGCCATCTCTTAAGCCACCCACCATGACTCCTACTGTGGAGATGTTGTGAACAGTAAGTTTTCCTGGCCTCTGCCCTTGAACTGCCCTGGCTCTTTCAATGTCGCCCATCTCAGTCCTGTAAGCATGTGGCTGCTTTGTGAGAGCCAGCTTTACTTTTGCACATTTTACACTGATGGTGTGGTGTCTCCCAGTGTGTCACATGAAGGAAGAAGGCTGGATCCGGGTTGGATGCACCAATGTCGCTATGCTGCTCGACAAGTACGCAGAGGCCAAGAAATGAGATGTGACGGACTAAGAACCGTACATGCCGGAGGTTCTTTGACACTCAGGGCTGAAGGGGAAAAGGGATGAGGGCCCCATGACAATAAAGAAACCTTGAACGTTTGTTTTCTCGGACTTCGGTTTGTTATTTTGGAAGTTTGTTGCAATAATTTGGGAGGCTCAGTCAGAAACACTCAATCTACAAGCCTGATTCAATTTCAGGAGCATCTTAGAGGACAAAAAGATTTTCAGGGTTATCAGCATTTGGGAGTCCAAGCTCCCTTTCTCAGGTATAAGACCGAAGCACGTAAATCTTCAGTGGCTAAATTCTGGCACAATTCCACCCCCACCTCCAGCAACACAGGGATTCAGTGCCCATCCGAAAAACACCCTTATAGATAGATTCAACAAGTGGGTAGCCGTATTGGTCTGAAGCGACAGAACAAACTTTGAGTCCAGTGGCACCTTTAAGGTTAATGAAGTTTAATTCTGGCTATAAGCTTTCATGTGCACGCACACTTCTTATACCCAGAATACAACTTTGTTGGTCTTAAAGGTGCTCAACTTTGCTCTGCATATTTGAAAGTCATGGTTTCACCAAAGGAAGGGAACGTCATGCACCCGCTAATCCCAGGAAAATGTCCTTCCATTTTTTTAAAAAAAAATCTCATCAGAATGCAGGTTTTCAGGCAAAACGAGAAACTTTGCCAGCATACCTCTTTATATAATCACAGCCTGGAAATTCAGGATGTAGCCTTTGACTTGGCTGCATCTATGGCATTAATGCCCATGGCTCCCCTTGAGGATCATTGTGGCACCTGCCCCATGATCCAGGATGGTGGGCAAGGCCCTTGCTCAGTATGGTTTGCACTTGGCAGAGGGTTCCCACCTTGGAAAATTTGCTGTCAGAGGGACTGGAGGGGGGGGGGGTGTCAATTTGTCCTAAGAGTGACTGTCCCAACCTGATCCGGGCACCCCCCCCCTTTAACAGGCAGCTCCTGAAATGCAAAGTCTCCAGCCCAATTCCAGCTGCAATGACAATTTCTTTTAGCTTTTTGTCTCCTGTGATTTTTTGGCTCACATCCTGCCAGTGTGTAGGAACCTCTGCTGGTTCACCAGCACCGAGGACCGAAGCACCTTCAGCTCTCAAGAGCTGGGGGGTGGGCAGAAAGGCTGATCTTCTGGCACCTGGCATGACCACAAAATTCAGACACCAGAGAGGCTTCAAGGGGCTGTCATATAGAGGAGGGTTCAGAGTTGTTTTCTGTTGCCCCAGAAGGTCAGACCAGAATGATCAATTACCTCAGAAGAATTTTCAGCTAAAGATTAGGAAGAACTTCCTCAGTGGAACAGGCTTTCTCAAGAGGTGGTGGGCTCTCCTTCTTTGGAGGTTTTCAAACAGAGGCTAGATGGTCATCTGACAGCAATGCTGATTCTGCAAACTTGGGCAGATCATGAGAGGGAGGGCAGGAAGGGTTGCCTCAGTGCTTAGTTCTTGTTGCCCTTTCTTACACGCCCAGGGGAATGCCGATCACCACTTTGGGGAAGCAATTTTCCTCCAGGCCAGTTTGCCAGAGATCCTGGAGGGGGCGGGTGGCCATCTTCTGGGCACAGAGCAGGGGTCACTGGGTGTGTGTGTGCAAGGAGGTATTTGTAAAATTCCTGCATTGTGGACTAGATGATCCTGGAGGTCCCTTCTAACTCTGTGGTTCTAGGATGCAAGTCTGAAAACCTTTGCAACACAGCATGTTTGGATGCTCTTAGGAAGTCCCTCCTCTGGTTGAATCAATCAGCTGCATCCACTATGCCCCAGTTCTGTTGGGTTGTCCCTCATCTGGAGCTGAAGAGCTCTGCAATGAGATAGCTGGTCGGCCATCTCCACACTTCTCTCAGCCATAAGTTGCAGCTTTCGCTGTTTGGGGGATGGATGTGGGGCTCCTGACTTTTGGAAGAAAGGCATTTGGTGCTGGAAGAACCTTGTGATTTGAATGTCCAGCTAAGCTAATGGGTGGTAGCTTCAGGACAGGCAAAAGGAAATACTTCTTTATTAAAATGTGGGATTTATTATTGAATGAATTATTTATTAAATTAAAAGATATTAAAATGTGGAATTCGCTGCCTGAGGATGTAGTGATGGCCACAGGCATAGACACGGGATTAGACAGATTCACAGAGGGTAGATCTATTAGTGGCCACTAGTCACGGTGACTGAAGGGAACCTCATTCAGAGGCAGTCACCATCTGAATCCCAGAGCCAGGAGGCAGCATCAGGGAAAGACTCTGTGCTCTGTTGCTGGCCCTCCAGGGGAACTGGTCGGCCACATTATGCCCTGCCGAGGTCCCTCCCTCCTCCAAACGCCACCCTCTCCAGGCTCCACCCACAAAATCCCCAGGAATTTCCCAACCTGGAGTTGGCAACTTTGGGTTCTGGACTCAGTTGCTAATTTCGTAAGGAAGAAAAGCAGGGCACGCATGACAAGAAGGGACAGCTCGGATTTCTTAAAGGCGTCGTTCAGAATAGCTCCCTGTCCCAGATGGCACCTCCAGGCAGGGATCAGCCCACAACTGGCAGGTCGTGGGAAACGTTCCTCGGTCCGTTTCCCTTTGAAGTGAGTCTGGCATGATCCGACAAAACGTTGATTTCTATACCTGACTATTGTTTTCGTAATCAACTTTTGAGATGTTAATATAAAATCGATTCGCGTGTAAGAATTAAACCGGGACGAGCAATAGGTTTGATTCTTTTTGGATGCATTATCCTCCAGCTATCCAAAAGTCGATATTCCCTTAGTGTCCTCTGAAGTTCTGTTTCAGTATCCATATTTAATGTTTTCTTCTTCTTTGGTTTTGACTTGTCCAGTTGTAAGTCTAAACTGTGATTAAAATCTCCCCCTAGAACTTCCTGAAATATTCTTAGGAGTTCTAACGTTTCCTTTCTAAATTGCACCTGATTGGCATTTGGAGCATATATTGTCCCTAATCTAATAGTTTGTCCTTCTAGTGTGCCTTTTACAAAAAATATACCTGCCGCGTTGGTCTTTTAAACAAACTATCCTTCGCTACAAAGTTAACCTTTTCTGCAATCAATATAGCTGTCCCCCTAGTTTTAGAAGATCCTGGGGATGTAAATTGTTGATTGTACCAAGAGTTTGCTAACACTGGGTCTGTTTCTTTCCTAAGATGTGGTTCTTGTAAGAAAGCAATATTTGGTTTGTGTTTTAAAATCTGCACTGTAATTCTCTACAATTGCTTGTTCAGTTCCAAGATATAAAGTTGTACGTTAAAGAACTTATTGCAATCTTCTAATGATTAATTTGCGGCTAATATAAAGTTTTCCCAATAGCACAATCCACTTACTATTAGGAGTCAGTCCTAACCCTCTAAACTGCAAAAAAATTGCTATATTCAATATTATCCACTTGTTAGCTACTACAATATAGTATTATCTACTCTTGCCAAACTTAAATTAAACGAAACTAAACCCGAACTTCAACCTTAACCCTTACCACCACCCTCACCCTACCCTGAACTCAAACCTAACCTTAACCGCAATCCTAACTGCAACACCAACCCTAACCCTAATCCTAACCCTAATTATAGCAGTATCCCTAGACCTATCTCTAACACTAACCCAACCGTAACACAAACCCAAACACTAGCCCAAGCCCTAGCCCTAACCCTAACAATAACCCTATCAGTAACCCTAATCCTAACCTTTGCCCTAACACTAACCCAAGACCTAACCCAAACTTTACACATACCCCTAGCCCAAGCCCCAGCCCTAACACTAACCCAAGACCTAACCCAAACCCTAAACCTAACCCTAGACATAGCCCTAGACCTAACCCTAACCCTTACACTAACCCTAAAACTAGCCCGAGACCTAACCGTACCCCTAGCCCTAAGCTTAACACTAACACTAACCCTCACAGAAACCCTAATCCTAACCCTTGCACTAACTCTAGCCCTAACCCTATACATATCCCTTGCACAAGCCCTAGCCCTAACCCTAACCCTAACCCTAGCCCTAGGCCTAGCCCTAGCTCTAACATGAACCCTAACCCTCACACAAACCCTAAACATAGCCCTAGGCCCAGCCCTAAACCTACCCCTACCCCTACCCCTAACCCTAACCCTAGCCCTAGCCCTAACTCTCACCCAAACCCTAATCCTAACCCTAACGCTAAGCCAGCACGAGATGTAGCCCTAGCCCTACCCCAAACCATAACCCTAAGCCTAGATGTAGCCCTAGACCTAACCATAACCCTAAGAGTAAACGTAATCCTAACCCTTGCCCTAACCCTAGCCCTAATGCTAACCCTAACCCTGGACATAGCCCTAGCCCTATCTTTTACCCTAGCACAAGCTCTAGCCCTAGCCCTAACAATAACAGTAACCCTACCCCTAACCTTAACCCAAACCCTAAACCTAACTACAGCCCTAGCCCTAGCCCTTGCCCTAACCCTAACCCAAACCGTAACCCTAGCCCTAGCCCAAAATCTAACCCTAGCCCTTGTCATAAACCTAACCCTAACCCTAACCCTAGGCCTAAGTGTAGGCCGAACCCTAAACCTAACCCTAGCTGTAACGTGAGTCCTAACCCTTACCTTTACCATAGACCTAAATTTAGCCCTAACACAAACCCTAAACCCAGCCCTAGCCCTAACCATAGCCCTAGCCCTAACCCTAACTTTAACCCTAGGCCTAACCATCTCCCTAACTTTAGCCCACACCATAACCCTAGAAAAAGACCTAGCCCTAACACAAGCTGTAGCCCTAACCCTAACCCTACCCCTAACCGTAACCCAACCCTATACCTAATTTTAGCCCTAACCCTTACCAAAACCCTAACCCAAACCCTAACCATAAATCTAGCCGTTACCCAAAACCTAACCCTAGCCTAAACCCTAAACCTAACTATAACCTTAATCCTAACCCTAGCCCTTACTATAACCCTAGCCCTAGCCATAACCCTAGCCCTAGCCAAAAACCTAACCCTAACCCTAGCCCTAACCCTAGGCCTAACCCTAACTCTAACTCTAGCCCTAACCTGAACCCAAAACCTTACATTTACCCTAGACCTATCTTTAGCCCTAACACAAGCCCTAATCCTAGCTCTAACACTAACCCAAATCCTAACCCTAACCCAAGACTTAGCCCTAACCCTAAACCTAACCCTCCCCTAGCCCTAGCTCTTACCCTAACCCTAACCCTAACCCTAGCCCTAACCCTAACCCTAACCTAAACCCTAACACTAAACATAGTCCTAGCCTAAACCCTAACCCTAGCCCAATTTGTAACCCTAGCCTTAGCCCTTACCCTAGCCTTAGATCTAAACCTAACCCTTGACCTAAACCTAATACTAGCCATAAATCTAGTCATAGCCCTTACCCTTACCCTAACCCTAGCCCTGGCCCTAACTTTAACCCTAACCCTAACCCAACCATTAGCCCTAACACTAACCCGACCCAAAACATAATCCTAACCCTAACCTTAATTAGCCCTAGCCCTAACCCTAACCTTAATTATAGCAGTAGCCCTAGCTCTAACAGTAAACCGAAAACAAACCCAAACACTAGCCCAAGCCCCAGACCTAACCTTAGCCCTAGCCCTAACCCTAACCCTAAAACTAACCCTAGACCTCGCCCTAAACCTAATCCAACCCTAGCCCTAACCCAAACCCTAACCCAAACCCTAGCCCTAACCCTAACCCTAACCCTAGCGCTAACCCTAGCCCTAGCCCTAGCCCTAGCCCTAACCCTAATCCAAGCCATAAACCTAGTCCTAGTGCTAACCCTAACCCTAGACCTAGACCTAACTCTAACCCTGACCCTGCACAAAACCTAACCCTAACCCTAACCCTTGCCCTAACCCTAACCCTTGTCAAAGCCCTAGGCCTAACCCTAAGCCTAAACCTAACCCTAACTCTAGCCCTAATGCTTACCTTAACACTAGCCCTAACTTTAGCCCTAACAAAAACCCTAACACTAACCCTAGCCCTAAACCTAATACTAGACCTAGCAATAACCCTAATCCTAGCCATAAAGCTAGTCCTGACCCTAACCCTAGCCCTAACTCTAACCCTAACCCTAACCCTAACTTTCGTCCTACCAGTAACCCTACACAAAACGTAACCCTACCCCTAAACTTAGCCCTACCCCTACCCTAATCCTAACCCCAATTATAGCAGTAGCCCTAGCCCTAGCTCTAACACTAAACCAACCCTAAAACAAACCCAAACACTAGTCCAAGCCCCAGACCTAAACTTAGCCTGAGCCCTAACACTAACCCTAAAAGTAACCCTAATCCTAACCCTTGACCTAAACCTGACCCTAACCCTAACCCGACACATACCCCAAGCCCAAGCCCAAGCCCAAGGCCTAACCCTAAAATTAACCCGATCTAACAAAAACCCTAAATCTAACCCTAGCCATAGTCCTAGACCTAACGCTAACACTAACCCAAGCCCTAATCCTAACACTTACCCTAAAACTAGCCTGAGCCCAAGACCTATCCCTACCCCTACCCCTAACCCTAAAACTAACACTAACCCAAACAGTAACCCTAATCCTAACCCTTGCCCTAACTCTAGCCCTAACCCTAACCCTAACCTTACAAAAACCCCTTGTTAGTGATACCATACACAAACACTAGTTTGTTACAAAAAATGACTTTCGGCATTACTAAAAGCATGATATATCAACTGTAAGAGCAATAACATTGAACCAATACAGAAACTGTATTGATATCACTTTGTAAAACCTAGAAATTTCACTTTCATCTAACCAAGAGATGACAGAAGAGTAATCAATGAATACTATACAAGAAATAGATTGAATTGTAAATTGTAATAGTTTGTTACAAAAAATTAATTTCGGCGTTACTCCCAAGGAATCCCACTGAGCGGCGGTATGGGGCACCTTTTTCCTCTAGCTGTATAGAAGGAGGCCTCATATCATTGTATATGTACTCAACCATATAAAAGGATGATATATCAACTGTAAGAGCAATAAATGACATTGTATTGATACCTCTTTGTAAAACCTAGAAATATCACTGTCATGTCATAGAAAAGAGTAATCAATGAATACAATACAATAAATAGATTGGATTGTAAATTGTAATAGTTTGTTACAAAAAATGACTTTTGATGTTACTCCCGAGAAATTCCACTGAGTGGCAGTATGGGGCACCTTTTTTCTCTAGCTATATAGAAGGTGGCTTCATTTCATTGTATATGTACTCAACCATATATAAGCATGATATATCAACTGTAAGAGCAATAACATTGAATGCAAGACATACATTCATCAGATTTTGAAGTTGGTTGTACAAGGAGTGATAACTGACACTGTATTGATATCTCTTTGTAAAACCTAGAAATATCACTTTCATGTTACCAACAGATCATAGAAAAGAGTAATCAATGAATACAATAAAAGAAATACATTGGATTGTAAATTGTAATACTTTGTTACAAAAAATGACTTTCGGCGTTACTCTCGAGGAATACCACTGAGCGGCATTCTGGGGCACCTCTTTCCTCTAGCTGTATAGAAGGTGGCTTCATTTCATTGTCTATGTACTCAACCATATAAAAGCATGATATATCAACTGTAAGAGCAATAACTGAGCTCCCAGGCGCCTGGCAAACCCATGGCTCCCGGGGGCTGCTTTGCCGCCTCGACGGATGCGAGGCAGCAACTAATGCGCTGCCGTGCGTCTCAGAGCAGGTGGGGGCGGGGCTTGCTCTATAAGAGCCTGCGCCCCGCTCCCGCCTTGGCCGTTGCTCCACGTGCTCTTGCTTAGCAGAGCACGCGGAGCGTCTCTTCGTCCTTGGGCCTGCTGCTGGGGCCCGGAGGACTGTGGCGGCTGGATTGGGTCAGCGGCTTCAGTGGACGAGAGGCGGCGACGGCTGGTCCCCCCCTGTTGTCAAAACACGGCTTCTCGCCCCACCCCCCCATTGAAAAGCATGGCTTCTCGTGGTGCCCCCCCCTTTGTGAACAGCGGCTTCTGCTCTTCTGGGGCGGCGGGTGAATTTGGCAGGCATTGGGTGGCAGTGTTGGGGACAGCCTATCGGCTGCCTCTTTACGCTCTGGGGGGTGGGCTGGAGCTTCCACCCCCCCAGTAGTTTGTTGCTGCGGGCTTGTTTTGGAAGCTGGTGTTTGGGGCGGCGTTGTGTTTGAGGGGCAAGCAGCGGCGATGGTTCCTGGGAGTGTGGCTCCCTTGTTTACGGCGGCAGTGGGAACGGCGGCGAGGAGCTTGCCTGGGACGGCCGGCTCCTTTGCATGGGTGGCAGCGGTGTTTTTGGGGGCTGGGCGGTGTTCCCAGCGTTCCCGGCGGCCCGAGCTGCAGCGGGGAGCTGTGTCTCTCTTTGGCATCTTTTGATTGCCCCCCCGGTAATTAGTGTTAAGGCGGCTGTGGCTTGTGCCACCGGGTTCCCCCCCCCCGTCTATTAAAACCCCAGGGGTGCAACTGAGGGGAGTGTGCATCTTAATTTTTAGTTAAGTCAGCCCCCCTATCGGTCTTTCGGCGGAGGTGGCGGCCAGTTAGGTGGCTGGGTGGTGGTTGTTTGCGGTATTCCCCCTCCCTCCAGTTGCTGCCATTTGTAAAGTTAATTTTGCCATTTGAGGCCATCTTTTTGAAAGCCCTGATATTGGGCATAGTCTCCCTGGCATTCTAGGGGGCTGTGGGCAGCCATTTGGGTTAGGCCCTGGTGATCACTGTGATCTTTGCAGGTGGCCATTTTTTTTTTTTGCAATTAACAATTTTAATTATTTTTTATAATAAAAAACAACAACAGCAACACAACAACAACACAGCATTGAACAGTACAATAAAGATAATTGTCACTCTTACAAACTTTGAATCTCAATACAGTACAAGATTGGTAAATGACAGTCCAACACTGTAATTAAAATACATTTAACAATAATTCAAAATTTAACAATCTAACTAACCCTAATAAAAAACTTTTAAACATCTAACAGTAACTCATCATGACTCATACAAAAAACTTAGTATCTCAGAATTTTATTTATCCGGGATGCAATATTTATGCGGTGGGTGGGTAGCAATATAATTAATAAAGCTGAACCATTTCTTTTCAAAAGTGTTTGTTTGATGTGGATTGTCAGCCAGGGTAAGTTGGAGTGCAAGTTTATCAGATACCATCACATCCCAAAGTTTGGATATCCACTGACCCAAAGTAGGAATTTTTATGGTTTTCCAGTTGGAAGCAATAAGATTTTTTGCTGCTAACAACATCAGAGCAACAATTTCCAATGTTTGATTAGAGGCAAGCGAATCTGGCCAAAGATTCAACAACAAGGATTCTGGAGTATTTCGTATTTCCACACCAATAACCGTCTTGATTTCCAATATTACAGATTTCCAAAATACGTTTATTTTGGGGCAAGCCCACCAACAGTGAACTAAAGATCCAACCTGTTGGCATTGTTTCCAGCACAAGGGGGTCGATTTAAATCTGCATTTAAAAAGGCGCTCAGGTGTTAAATACCACCGATTCATTATTTTAAATTGTTGGAGTTGAAAGTTTGATATTTTGCTATGTAATCAATGAATACTATACAAGAAATTGTATATTGTAATAGTTTGTTACACAAAATGACTTTCTGCATTACTCTCGAGGAAACCCACTGAGTGGCAGTATGGAGCACCTTTTTCCTCTAGCTGTATAGAAGGTGGCTTCATTTCATTGTATATGTACTCAATCATAGAAAAGCAAGATATAGCAACTGTAAGAGCAGTTACATTGAATGCAAGACATACATTCATCAGATTTTGAAGTTGGTTGTACAAGGAGTGATAACTGACAGTGTATTGATATCACTTTGTAAAAGCTAGAAATTTCACTGTTGTCTAACCAAGACATCGCAGAAGAGTATTCAATGAAATACATTGGATTGTAAATTGTAATAGTTTGTTACACAAAATGATTTTCTCTGTTACTCCCGAGGAATCCCACTGAGTGGCAGTATGGAGCACCTTTTTCCTCTAGCTGTATAGAAGGTGGCTTCATTTCACTGTTGTTTAACCAAGAGATCACAGAAGAGTAATCAATGAATACTATACAAGAAATTGTATATTGTAATAGTTTGTTACAAAAAATGACTTTCTGCGTTACTCCCGAGGAATCCCACTGAGTGGCAGAATGGAGCACCTTTTTACTATAGTTGTATAGAAGGTGGCTTCATTTCATTGTATATGTACTCAACCATATAAAAGCATGATATAGCAACTGTAAGAGCAGTTACATTGAATACAAGACATACATTCATCAGATTTTGAAGTTGGTTGTACAAGGAGTGATAACTGACACTGTATTGATAACACTTTGTAAAACCTAGAAATTTCACTTTTGTCTAACCCAGAGATCACAGAAGAGTAATCAATGAATACTATACAAGAAATACATTGCATTGTAAATTGTAATAGTTTGTTACACAAAATGATTTTCTGTGTTACTCCCGAGGAATCCCACTGAGTGGCAGTATGGAGCACCTTTTTCCTCTAGCTGGATAGACGGTGGCTTCATTTCATTGTATATGTACTCAACCATATAAAAGCATGATATAGCAACGGTAAGAGCAGTTACATTGAATGCAAGAGATATATTCATCAGATTTTGAAGTTGGTTGTACAAGGAGTGATAACTGACACTGTACTGATATCACTTTGTAAAACCTAGAAATATCACTATCCTGTAACCAACAGATCATTGAAAACAGTAATCAATGAATACTATACAAGAAATTGTATATTGTAATAGTTTGTTACACAAAATGACTTTCTGCGTTACTCCCGAGGAATCCCACTGAGTGGCAGTATGGAGCACCTTTTTACTATAGTTGTATAGAAGGTGGCTTCATTTCATTGTATATGTACTCAACCATATAAAAGCATGATATAGCAACTGTAAGAGCAGTTACATTGAATGCAAGACATAAATTCATCAGATTTTGAAGTTGGTTGTACAAGGAGTGATAACTGACACTGTATTGATATCGATTTTTAAAACCTAGAAATTTCAGTGTTGTTTAACCAAGAGATCGCAGAAGAGTAATCAATCAATACTATACAAGAAATACATTGGATTGTAAATTGTAATAGTTTGTTACACACAATGACTTTCTGCGTTACTCCCGAGGAATCCCACTGAGTGGCAGTATGGAGCACCTTTTTCCTCTAGCTGTATAGAAGGTGGCT
Source organism: Lepidodactylus listeri (assembly GCA_029233225.1). Taxonomy (NCBI): domain Eukaryota; kingdom Metazoa; phylum Chordata; class Lepidosauria; order Squamata; family Gekkonidae; genus Lepidodactylus; species Lepidodactylus listeri. The sequence continues at coordinate 1,025,504 of JARCFY010000021.1, read as the reverse complement.
TCATTTCATTGTATATGTACTCAACCATATAAAAGCATGATATAGCAACTGTAAGAGCAGTTACATTGAATGCAAGACATAAATTCATCAGATTTTGAAGTTGGTTGTACAAGGAGTGATAACTGACACTGTATTGATATCGATTTTTAAAACCTAGAAAATTCACTGTTGTCTAACCAAGAGATCGCAGAAGAGTAATCAATCAATACTATACAAGAAATACATTGGATTGTAAATTGTAATGGTTTGTTACACAAAATGACTTTCTGCGTTACTCCCGAGGAATCCCACTGAGTGGCAGTCTGGAGCACCTTTTTCCTCTAGCTATATAGAAGGTGGCTTCATTTCATTGTATATGTACTCAATCATGTAAAAGCATGATATATCAACTGTCTGAGCAATTACATTGAATGCAAGAGATACATTCATGAGATTTTGAAGTTGGTTGTACAAGGAGTGATAACTGACACTGAACTGATATCACTTTGTAAAAAGTAGGAATATCACTATCCTGTAACCAACAGATCATTGAAAAGAGTAATCAATGAATACTATACAAGAAATTTTATATGGTAATAGTTTGTTACACAAAATGACTTTCTGCGTTACTCCCGAGGATTCCCACTGAGTGGCAGTATGGAGCAACTTTTTACTATAGTTGTATAGAAGGTGGCTTCATTTCATTGTATATGTACTCAACCATATAAAAGCATGATATAGCAACTGTAAGAGCAGTTACATTGAATGCAAGAAATACATTCATCAGATTTTGAAGTTGGTTGTACAAGGAGTGATAACTGACACTGTATTGATATCACTTTGTAAAACGTAGAAATTTCACTGTTGTCTAACCAAGACATCGCAGAAGAGTATTCAATGAAATACATTGGATTGTAAATTGTAATGGTTTGTTACACAAAATGATTTACTGTGTTACTCCCGAGGAATCCCACTGAGTGGCAGTATGGAGCACCTTTTTCCTCTAGCTGTATAGAAGGTGGCTTCATTCTTTGTATATGTACTCAATCATGTAAAAGCAAGATATATCAACTGTAAGAGCAATTACATTGAATGCAAGAGATACATTCATCAGATTTTGAAGTTGGTTGTACAAGGAGTGATAACTGACACTGTACTGATATCACTTTCTAAAACCTAGAAATATCACTATCCAGTAACCAACAGATCACTGAAAAGAGTAATCAATGAATACTATACAAGAAATTGTATATTGTAACAGTTTCTTACACAAAATGACTTTCTGCGTTACTCCCGAGGAATCCCACTGAGTGGCAGTATGGAGCACCTTTTTACTATAGTTGTTTAGAAGGTGGCTTCATTTCATTGTATATGTACTCAACCATATAAAAGCATGATATAGCAACTGTAAGAGCAGTTACATTGAATGCAAGACATACATTCATCAGATTTTGAAGTTGGTTGTACAAGGAGTGATAACTGACACTGTATTGATATCACTTTGTAAAACATAGAAATTTCACTGTTGTTTAACCAAGAGATCACAGAAGAGTAATCAATGAATACTATACAAGAAATACATTGGATTGTAAATTGTAATAGTTTGTTAAACAAAATGATTTCCTGTGTTACTCCCGAGGAATCCCACTGAGTGGCAGTATGGAGCACCTTTTTAATAGAGTTGTATAGAAGGTGGCTTCGTTTCATTGCATATATACTCAACCATATAAAAGCATGATATAGCAACTGTAAGAGCAGTTACATTGAACGCAAAACATACATTCATCAGATTTTGTAGCTGGTTGTACAAGGAGTGATAACTGACACTGTACTGATATCAATTTGTAAAACCTAGAAATATCACTATCCTGTAACCAACAGATCATTGAAAAGAGTAATCAATGAATACTATAGAAGAAATTGTATATTATAATAGTTTGTTACACAAAATGACTTTCTGCGTTACTTCCGAGGAATCCCACTGAGTGGCAGTATGGAGCACCTTTTTACTATAGTTGTTTAGAAGGTGGCTTCATTTCATTGTATATGTACTCAATCATGTAAAAGCATGATATAGCAACTATAAAAGCAGTTACATTGAATGCAAGAGATACATTCATCAGATTGTGCAGTTGGTTGTAAAAGGAGTGATAACTGACACTGTATTGATATCACTTTGTAAAACTTAGAAACATCACTATCATGTAACCAACAGATCACTGAAAAGAGTAATCAATGAATACTATACAAGAAATTGTATATTGTAATAGTTTGTTACACAAAATGACTTTCTGCGTTTCTCTCGAGGAATCCCACTGAGTGGCAGTATGGAGCACCTTTTTTCTATAGTTGTATAGAACGTAGCTTCATTTCATTGTATATGTTCTCAACCATATAAAAGTATGATATAGCAACTGTAAGAGCAGTTACATTGAATGCAAGGGATACATTCATCAGATTTTGAAGTTGGTTGTACAAGGAGTGATAACTGACACTGTATTGATATAACTTTGTAAAACGTAGAAATTTCACTGTTGTCTAACCAACAGATCACAGAAGAGTAATCAATGAATACTATACAAGAAATATATTGGATTGTAAATTGTGATAGTTTGTTACACAAAATGACGTTCTGCGTTACTCCCGAGGAATCCCACTGAGTGGCAGTATGGAGCACCTTTTTACTATAGTTGTATAGAAGGTGGCTTCGTTTCATTGTATATGTACTCAACCATATAAAAGCATGATATAGCAACTATAAAAGCAGTTACATTGAACGCAAAACATACATTCATCAGATTTTGTAGTTGGTTGTACAAGGAGTGATAACTGACACTGTAACGATATCACATTGTAAAACCTAGAAATATCACTATCCTGTAACCAACAGATCACTGAAAAGAGTAATCAATGAATACTATACAAGAAATTGTATATTGTAATAGTTTCTTACACAAAATGACTTTCTGCGTTACTCCCGAGGAATCCCACTGAGTGGCAGTATGGAGCACCTTTTTACTATAGTTGTATAGAAGGTGGCTTCATTTCATTGTATATGTACTCAATCATGTAAAAGCATGATATATCAACTGTAAGAGCAATTACATTGAATGCCAGAGATACATTCATCAGATTTTGAAGTAGGTTGTACAAGGAGTGATAACCGACACTGTACTGATATCACTTCGTAAAACCTAGAAATATCACTATCCTGGAACCAACAGATCATTGAAAAGAGTAATCAAAGAATACTATATAAGAAATTGTATATTGTAATAGTTTGTTACACAAAATGACTTTCTGCATTACTCCCGAGGAAACCCACTGAGTGGCAGTATGGAGCACCTTTTTACTATACTTGTATAGAAGGTGGCTTCATTTCATTGTATATGTACTCAACCATATAAAAGCATGATATAGCAACTGTAAGAGCAGTTACATTGAATGCAAGACATACATTCATCAGATTTTGAAGTTGGTTGTACAAGGAGTGATAACTGACACTGTATTGATATCACTTTGTAAAACGTAGAAATTTCACTGTTGTCTAACCAAGAGATCACACAAGAATAATCAATGAATACTATACAAGAAATACATTGGATTGTAAATTGTAATAGTTTCTTACACAAAATGACTTTCTGCGTTACTCCCGAGGAATCCCACTGAGTGGCAGTATGGAGCACCTTTTTCCTCCAGCTGTATAGAAGGTGGCTTCATTTAATTGTATATGTACTAAACCATATAAAAGCATGATATATCAACTGTAAGAGCAATTACATTGAATGCAAGGGATACATTCATCAGATTTTGAAGTTGGTTGTACAAGGAGTGATAACTGACACTGTACTGATATCACTTTGTAAAACCTAGAAATATCACTATCCTGTAACCAACAGATCACTGAAAAGAGTAATCAATGAATACTATACAAGAAATACATTGGATTGAAAATTGTAATAGTTTGTTACACAAAATGACTTTCTGTGTTACTCCTGAGGAATCCCACTGAGTGGCAGTATGGAGCACCTTTTTACTATAGTTGTATAGAAGGTGGCTTCATTTCATTGTATATGTACTCAATCATGTAAAAGCATGATATAGCAACTGTAAGAGCAGTTACATTGAATGCAAGACATACATTCATCAGATTTTAAAGTTGGTTGTACAAGGAGTGATAACTGACACTGTATTGATATCACTTTGTAAAACGTAGAAATTTCACTGTTGTCTAACCAACAGATCATTGAAAAGAGTAATCAATGAATACTATGCAAGAAATTGTATATTGTAATAGTTTGTTACACAAAATGACTTTCTGCGTTACTCCCGAGGAATCCCACTGAGTGACAGTATGAAGCACCTTTTTACTATAGTTGTATAGAAGGTGGCTTCATTTCATGATATAGCATGATATAGCAACTGTAAGAGCAGTTACATTGAATGCAAGACATACATTCATCAGATTTTGAAGTTGGTTGTACAAGGAGTGATAACTGACACTGTATTGATATCACTTTGTAAAACATAGAAATTTCACTGTTGTTTAACCAAGAGATCACAGAAGAGTAATCAATGAATACTATACAAGAAATACATTGGATTGTAAATTGTAATAGTTTGTTAAACAAAATGATTTCCTGTGTTACTCCCGAGGAATCCCACTGAGTGGCAGTATGGAGCACCTTTTTAATAGAGTTGTATAGAAGGTGGCTTCGTTTCATTGCATATATACTCAACCATATAAAAGCATGATATAGCAACTGTAAGAGCAGTTACATTGAACGCAAAACATACATTCATCAGATTTTGTAGCTGGTTGTACAAGGAGTGATAACTGACACTGTACTGATATCAATTTGTAAAACCTAGAAATATCACTATCCTGTAACCAACAGATCATTGAAAAGAGTAATCAATGAATACTATAGAAGAAATTGTATATTATAATAGTTTGTTACACAAAATGACTTTCTGCGTTACTCCCGAGGAATCCCACTGAGTGGCAGTATGGAGCACCTTTTTACTATAGTTGTTTAGAAGGTGGCTTCATTTCATTGTATATGTACTCAATCATGTAAAAGCATGATATAGCAACTATAAAAGCAGTTACATTGAATGCAAGAGATACATTCATCAGATTGTGCAGTTGGTTGTAAAAGGAGTGATAACTGACACTGTACTGATATCACTTTGTAAAACTTAGAAACATCACTATCATGTAACCAACAGATCACTGAAAAGAGTAATCAATGAATACTATACAAGAAATTGTATATTGTAATAGTTTGTTACACAAAATGACTTTCTGCGTTTCTCTCGAGGAATCCCACTGAGTGGCAGTATGGAGCACCTTTTTTCTATAGTTGTATAGAACGTAGCTTCATTTCATTGTATATGTTCTCAACCATATAAAAGTATGATATAGCAACTGTAAGAGCAGTTACATTGAATGCAAGGGATACATTCATCAGATTTTGAAGTTGGTTGTACAAGGAGTGATAACTGACACTGTATTGATATAACTTTGTAAAACGTAGAAATTTCACTGTTGTCTAACCAACAGATCACAGAAGAGTAATCAATGAATACTATACAAGAAATATATTGGATTGTAAATTGTGATAGTTTGTTACACAAAATGACGTTCTGCGTTACTCCCGAGGAATCCCACTGAGTGGCAGTATGGAGCACCTTTTTACTATAGTTGTATAGAAGGTGGCTTCGTTTCATTGTATATGTACTCAACCATATAAAAGCATGATATAGCAACTATAAAAGCAGTTACATTGAACGCAAAACATACATTCATCAGATTTTGTAGTTGGTTGTACAAGGAGTGATAACTGACACTGTAACGATATCACATTGTAAAACCTAGAAATATCACTATCCTGTAACCAACAGATCACTGAAAAGAGTAATCAATGAATACTATACAAGAAATTGTATATTGTAATAGTTTCTTACACAAAATGACTTTCTGCGTTACTCCCGAGGAATCCCACTGAGTGGCAGTATGGAGCACCTTTTTACTATAGTTGTATAGAAGGTGGCTTCATTTCATTGTATATGTACTCAATCATGTAAAAGCATGATATATCAACTGTAAGAGCAATTACATTGAATGCCAGAGATACATTCATCAGATTTTGAAGTAGGTTGTACAAGGAGTGATAACCGACACTGTACTGATATCACTTCGTAAAACCTAGAAATATCACTATCCTGGAACCAACAGATCATTGAAAAGAGTAATCAAAGAATACTATATAAGAAATTGTATATTGTAATAGTTTGTTACACAAAATGACTTTCTGCATTACTCCCGAGGAAACCCACTGAGTGGCAGTATGGAGCACCTTTTTACTATACTTGTATAGAAGGTGGCTTCATTTCATTGTATATGTACTCAACCATATAAAAGCATGATATAGCAACTGTAAGAGCAGTTACATTGAATGCAAGACATACATTCATCAGATTTTGAAGTTGGTTGTACAAGGAGTGATAACTGACACTGTATTGATATCACTTTGTAAAACGTAGAAATTTCACTGTTGTCTAACCAAGAGATCACACAAGAATAATCAATGAATACTATACAAGAAATACATTGGATTGTAAATTGTAATAGTTTCTTACACAAAATGACTTTCTGCGTTACTCCCGAGGAATCCCACTGAGTGGCAGTATGGAGCACCTTTTTCCTCCAGCTGTATAGAAGGTGGCTTCATTTAATTGTATATGTACTAAACCATATAAAAGCAAGATATATCAACTGTAAGAGCAATTACATTGAATGCAAGGGATACATTCATCAGATTTTGAAGTTGGTTGTACAAGGAGTGATAACTGACACTGTACTGATATCACTTTGTAAAACCTAGAAATATCACTATCCTGTAACCAACAGATCACTGAAAAGAGTAATCAATGAATACTATACAAGAAATACATTGGATTGAAAATTGTAATAGTTTGTTACACAAAATGACTTTCTGCGTTACTCCCGAGGAATCCCACTGAGTGGCAGTATGGAGCACCTTTTTACTATAGTTGTATAGAAGGTGGCTTCATTTCATTGTATATGTACTCAATCATGTAAAAGCATGATATAGCAACTGTAAGAGCAGTTACATTGAATGCAAGACATACATTCATCAGATTTTAAAGTTGGTTGTACAAGGAGTGATAACTGACACTGTATTGATATCACTTTGTAAAACGTAGAAATTTCACTGTTGTCTAACCAACAGATCATTGAAAAGAGTAATCAATGAATACTATGCAAGAAATTGTATATTGTAATAGTTTGTTACACAAAATGACTTTCTGCGTTACTCCCGAGGAATCCCACTGAGTGACAGTATGAAGCACCTTTTTACTATAGTTGTATAGAAGGTGGCTTCATTTCATGATATAGCATGATATAGCAACTGTAAGAGCAGTTACATTAAATGCAAGACATACATTCATCAGATTTTGAAGTTGGTTGTACAAGGAGTGATAACTGACAGTGTATTGATATCACTTTGTAAAAGCTAGAAATTTCACTGTTGTCTAACCAAGAGATCACAGAAGAGTAATCAATGAATACTATACAAGAAATACATTGGATTGTAAATTGTAATAGTTTGTTACACAAAATGATTTTCTCTGTTACTCCCGAGGAATCCCACTGAGTCGCAGTATGGAGCACCTTTTTCCTCTAGCTGTATAGAGGGTGGCTTCATTTCATTGTATATGTACTCAAGCATAAAAAGCATGATATAGCAACGGTAAAAGCAGTTACATTGAATGCAAGAGATACATTCATCAGATTTTGAAGTTGGTTGTACAAGGAGTCATAACTGACACTGTATTGATATCACTGTGTAAAACGTAGAAATTTAACTGTTGTCTAACCAAGAGATCACAGAAGATTAATCAATGAACACTATAGAAGAAATACATTGGATTGTAAATAGTAATAGTTTGTTACACAAAATGACTTTTTGCGTTACTCCCGAGGAATCCCACTGAGTGGCAGTATGGAGCACCTTTTTCCTCTAGGTGTATAGAAGGTGGCTTCATTTCATTGTATATGTACTCAATCATGTAAAAGCGTGATATATCAACATTAAGAGCAGTTACATTGAATGCAAGACATACATTTATCAGATTTTGAAGTTGGTTGTACAAGGAGTGATAACTGACACTGTACTGATATCACTTTGTAAAACCTAGAAATTTCACTATTGTCTAACCAAGACATCGCAGAAGAGTAATCAATGATATACATTGGATTGTAAATTGTAATAGTTTTTTACACAAAATGATTATCTGTGTTACTCCCGAGGAATCCCACTGAGTGGCAGTATGGAGCACCTTTTTCCTCTAGCTGTATAGAAGGTGGCTTCATTTCATTGTATATTTACTCAATCATGTAAAAGCATGATATATCAACTGTAAGAGCAGTTACATTGAATGCAAGACATACATTCATGAGATTGTGAAGTTGGTTGTACAAGGAGTGATAACTGACACTGTACTGATATCACTTTGTAAAACCTAGAAATATCACTATCCTGTAACCAACAGATCATTGAAAAGAGTAATGAATGAATACTATACAAGAAATTTTATATTGTAATAGTTTGTTACACAAAATGACTTTCTCCGTTACTCCCGAGGAATCCCACTGAGTGGCAGTATGGAGCAACTTTTTACTATAGTTGTATAGAAGGTGGCTTCATTTCATTGTATATGTACTCAACCATATAAAAGCATGATATAGCAACTGTAAGAGCAGTTACATTGAATGCAAGACATACATTCATCAGATTTTGAAGTTGATTGTACAAAGAGAGATAACTGATACTGTATTGATATCACTTTGTAAAACCTAGAAATTTCACTGTTGTCTAACGAAGAGATCACAGAAGAGTAATCAATGAATACTATACAAGAAATACATTGGATTGTAAATTGTAATAGTTTGTTACACAAAATGATTTTCTGTGTTACTCCCGAGGAATCCCACTGACTGGCAGTATGGAGCACCTTTTTCTTCTAGCTGTATAGAGGGTGGCTTCATTTCATTGTATATCCACTGAACCATATAAAAGCATGATATAGCAACGGTAAGAGCAGTTACATTGAATGCAAGACATACATTCATCAGATTTTGAAGTTGGTTGTACAAGGAGTGATAACTGACACTGTATTGATATTACTTTGTAAATCCTAGAAATTACACTGTTGTCTAACCAAGAGATCACAGAAGAGTAATCAATGAATAGTATACAAGAAATACATTGGATTGTAAATTGTAATAGTTTGTTACAGAAAATGACTTTCTACGTTACTCCCGAGGAATCCCACTGAGTGGCAGTATGGAGAACCTTTTTACTATAGTTGTATAGAAGGTGGCTTCATTTCATTGTATTTGTACTCAACCATATAAAAGCATGATATAGCAACTGTAAGAGCAGTTACATTAAATGCAAGACATACATTCATCAGATTTTGAAGTTGGTTGTACAAGGAGTGATAACTGACAGTGTATTGATATCACTTTGTAAAAGCTAGAAATTTCACTGTTGTCTAACCAAGAGATCACAGAAGAGTAATCAATGAATACTATACAAGAAATACATTGGATTGTAAATTGTAATAGTTTGTTACAGAAAATGACTTTCTGCGTTACTCCCGAGGAATACCACTGAGTCGCAGTATGGAGAACCTTTTTACTATAGTTGTATAGAAGGTGGCTTCATTTCATGATATAGCATGATATAGCAACTTTAAGAGCAGTTACATTAAATGCAAGACATACATTCATCAGATTTTGAAGTTGGTTGTACAAGGAGTGATAACTGACAGTGTATTGATATCACTTTGTAAAAGCTAGAAATTTCACTGTTGTCTAACCAAGAGATCGCTGAAGAGTATTCAATGAATACTATTCAAGAAATACATTGGATTGTAAATTGTAATAGTTTGTTACACAAAATGATTTTCTCTGTTACTCCCGAGGAATCCCACTGAGTGGCAGTATGGAGCACCTTTTTCCTCTAGCTGTATAGAGGGTGGCTTCATTTCATTGTATATGTACTCAAGCATAAAAAGCATGATATAGCAACGGTAAAAGCAGTTACATTGAATGCAAGAGATACATTCATCAGATTTTGAAGTTGGTTGTACAAGGAGTGATAACTGACACTGTATTGATATCACTGTGTAAAACGTAGAAATTTAACTGTTGTCTAACCAAGAGATCACAGAAGAGTAATCAATGAATACTATACAAGAAATACATTGGATTGTAAATAGTAATAGTTTGTTACACAAAATGACTTTCTGCGTTACTCCCGAGGAATCCCACTGAGTGGCAGTATGGAGCACCTTTTTCCTCTAGGTGTATAGAAGGTGGCTTCATTTCATTGTATATGTACTCAATCATGTAAAAGCGTGATATATCAACATTAAGAGCAGTTACATTGAATGCAAGACATACATTTATCAGATTTTGAAGTTGGTTGTACAAGGAGTGATAACTGACACTGTACTGATATCACTTTGTAAAACCTAGAAATTTCACTATTGTCTAACCAAGACATCGCAGAAGAGTAATCAATGATATACATTGGATTGTAAATTGTAATAGTTTGTTACACAAAATGATTATCTGTGTTACTCCCGAGGAATCCCACTGAGTGGCAGTATGGAGCACCTTTTTCCTCTAGCTGTATAGAAGGTGGCTTCATTTCATTGTATATTTACTCAATCATGTAAAAGCATGATATATCAACTGTAAGAGCAGTTACATTGAATGCAAGACATACATTCATGAGATTGTGAAGTTGGTTGTACAAGGAGTGATAACTGACACTGTACTGATATCACTTTGTAAAACCTAGAAATATCACTATCCTGTAACCAACAGATCATTGAAAAGAGTAATGAATGAATTCTATACAAGAAATTTTATATTGTAATAGTTTGTTACACAAAATGACTTTCTCCGTTACTCCCGAGGAATCCCACTGAGTGGCAGTATGGAGCAACTTTTTACTATAGTTGTATAGAAGGTGGCTTCATTTCATTGTATATCTACTCAACCATATAAAAGCATGATATAGCAACTGTAAGAGCAGTTACATTGAATGCAAGACATACATTCATCAGATTTTGAAGTTGATTGTACAAAGAGAGATAACTGACACTGTATTGATATCACTTTGTAAAACCTAGAAATTTCACTGTTGTCTAACCAAGAGATCACAGAAGAGTAATCAATGAATACTATACAAGAAATACATTGGATTGTAAATTGTAATAGTTTGTTACACAAAATGATTTTCTGTGTTACTCCCGAGGAATCCCACTGACTGGCAGTATGGAGCACCTTTTTCTTCTAGCTGTATAGAGGGTGGCTTCATTTCATTGTATATCCACTGAACCATATAAAAGCATGATATAGCAACGGTAAGAGCAGTTACATTGAATGCAAGACATACATTCATCAGATTTTGAAGTTGGTTGTAGAAGGAGTGATAACTGACACTGTACTGATATCACTTTGTAAATCCTAGAAATTTCACTATTGTCTAACCAAGACATCGCAGAAGAGTAATCAATGATATACATTGGATTGTAAATTGTAATAGTTTGTTACACAAAATGATTATCTGTGTTACTCCCGAGGAATCCCACTGAGTGGCAGTATGGAGCACCTTTTTCCTCTAGCTGTATAGAAGGTGGCTTCATTTCATTGTATATTTACTCAATCATGTAAAAGCATGATATATCAACTGTAAGAGCAGTTACATTGAATGCAAGACATACATTCATGAGATTGTGAAGTTGGTTGTACAAGGAGTGATAACTGACACTGTACTGATATCACTTTGTAAAACCTAGAAATATCACTATCCTGTAACCAACAGATCATTGAAAAGAGTAATGAATGAATACTATACAAGAAATTTTATATTGTAATAGTTTGTTACACAAAATGACTTTCTCCGTTACTCCCGAGGAATCCCACTGAGTGGCAGTATGGAGCAACTTTTTACTATAGTTGTATAGAAGGTGGCTTCATTTCATTGTATATGTACTCAACGATATAAAAGCATGATATAGCAACTGTAAGAGCAGTTACATTGAATGCAAGACATACATTCATCAGATTTTGAAGTTGATTGTACAAAGAGAGATAACTGACACTGTATTGATATCACTTTGTAAAACCTAGAAATTTCACTGTTGTCTAACCAAGAGATCACAGAAGAGTAATCAATGAATACTATACAAGAAATACATTGGATTGTAAATTGTAATAGTTTGTTACACAAAATGATTTTCTGTGTTACTCCCGAGGAATCCCACTGACTGGCAGCATGGAGCACCTTTTTCTTCTAGCTGTATAGAGAGTGGCTTCATTTCATTGTATATCCACTGAACCATATAAAAGCATGATATAGCAACGGTAAGAGCAGTTACATTGAATGCAAGACATACATTCATCAGATTTTGAAGTTGGTTGTACAAGGAGTGATAACTGACACTGTACTGATATCCCTTTGAAAACCTAGAAATATCACTATCCTGTAACCAACAGATCATTGAAAAGAGTAATCAATGAATACTATACAAGAACGTATATATTTTAATAGTTTGTTACACAAAATGACTTTCTGCGTTACTCCCGAGGAATCCCACTGAGTGGCAGTATGGAGCACCTTTTTCCTCTAGCTATATAAAAGGTGGCTTCATTTCATTGTATATGTACTCAATCATGTAAAAGCATGATATATCAACTGTAAGAGCAATTACATTGAATGCAAGACATACATTCATCAGATTGGGAAGTTGGTTGTACAAGGAGTGATAACTGACACTTTACTGATATCACTTTGTAAAACCTAGAAATATCACTATCCTGTAACCAACAGATCATTGAAAAGAGTAATCAATGAATACTATACAAGAAATTGTATATTGTAATAGTTTGTTACACAAAATGACCTTCTGCGTTACTATGAGGTATCCCACTGAGTGGCAGTATGGAGCACCTTTTTACTATAGTTGTATAGAAGGTGGCTTCATTTCATTGTATATGTACTCAATCATGTAAAAGCATGATATATCAACTGTCTGAGCAATTACATGGAATGCAAGAGATACATTCATCAGATTTTGAAGTTGGTTGTAGAAGTGATAACTGACACTGCACTGATATCCCTTTGAAAACCTAGAAATATCACTATCCTGTAACCAACAGATCATTGAAAAGAGTAATCAATGAATACTATACAAGAACGTATATATTTTAATAGTTTGTTACACAAAATGACTTTCTGCGTTACTCCCGAAGAATCCCACTGAGTGCCAGTATGGAGCACCTTTTTACTATAGTTGTATAGAAGGTGGCTTCATTTCATTGTATATGTACTCAACCATATAAAAGCATGATATATCAACTGTAACAGCAGTTACATTGAATGCAAGACATAAATTCATCAGATTTTGAAGTTGGTTGTACAAGGAGTGATAACTGACAGTGTATTGATATCACTTTGTAAAAGCTAGAAATTTCACTGTTGTCTAACCAAGACATCGCAGAAGAGTATTCAATGAAATACATTGGATTGTAAATTGTAATAGTTTGTTACACAAAATGATTTTCTCTGTTACTCCCGAGGAATCCCACTGAGTGGCAGTATGGAGCACCTTTTTCCTCTAGCTGTATAGAAGGTGGCTTCATTTCACTGTTGTTTAACTAAGAGATCACAGAAGAGTAATCAGTGAATACTATACAAGAAATTGTATATTGTAATAGTTTGTTACAAAAAATGATTTTCTCAGTTACTCCCGAGGAATCCCACTGAGTGGCAGTATGGAGCACCTTTTTACTATAGTTGTATAGAAGGTGGCTTCATTTCATTGTATATGTACTCAACCATATAAAAGCATGATATAGCAACTGTAAGAGCAGTTACATTGAATGCAAGACATACATTCATCAGATTTTGAAGTTGGTTGTACAAGGAGTGATAACTGACACTGTATTGATATCACTTTGTAAAACCTAGAAATTTCACTTTTGTCTAACCCAGAGATCACAGAAGAGTAATCAATGAATACTATACAAGAAATACATTGCATTGTAAATTGTAATAGTTTGTTACACAAAATGATTTTCTGTGTTACTCCCGAGGAATCCCACTGAGTGGCAGTATGGAGCACCTTTTTCCTCTAGCTGTATAGACGGTGGCTTCATTTCATTGTATATGTACTCAACCATATAAAAGCATGATATAGCAACGGTAAGAGCAGTTACATTGAATGCAAGAGATATATTTATCAGATTTTGAAGTTGGTTGTACAAGGAGTGATAACTGACACTGTACTGATATCACTTTGTAAAACCTAGAAATATCACTATCCTGTAACCAACAGATCATTGAAAACAGTAATCAATGAATACTATACAAGAAATTGTATATTGTAATAGTTTGTTACACAAAATGACTTTCTGCGTTACTCCCGAGGAATCCCACTGAGTGGCAGTATGGAGCACCTTTTTACTATAGTTGTTTAGAAGGTGACTTCATTTCATTGTATATGTACTCAACCATATAAAAGCATGATATAGCAACTGTAAGAGCAGTTACATTGAATGCAAGACATACATTCATCAGATTTTGAAGTTGGTTGTACAAGGAGTGATAACTGACACTGTATTGATATCACTTTGTAAAACGTAGAAATTTCACTGTTGTTTAACCAAGAGATCACAGAAGAGTAATCAATGAATACTATACAAGAAATACATTGGATTGTAAATTGTAATAGTTTGTTACAGAAAATGACATTCTGCGTTACTCCCGAGGAATCCCACTGAGTGGCAGTATGGAGCACCTTTTTACTATAGTTGTATAGAAGGTGGCTTCATTTCATTGTATATGTACTCAACCATATAAAAGCATGATATAGCAACTGTAAGAGCCGTTACATTGAATGCAAGACATACATTCATGAGATTTTGATGTTGGTTGTACAAGGAGTGATAACTGACACTGTATTGATATCACTTTGTAAAACGTAGAAATATCACTATCATGTAACCAAGAGATCACAGAAGAGTTATCAATGAATACTATAAAAGAAATTGTATATTGTAATAGTTTGTTACACAAAATGACTTTCTGCGTTTCTCTCGAGGAATCCCACTGAGTGGCAGTATGGAGCACCTTTTTTCTATAGTTGTATAGAAGGTAGCTTCATTTCATTGAATATGTACTCAACCATATAAAAGTATGATATAGCAACTGTAAGAGCAGTTACATTGAATGCAATGGATACATTCATCAGATTTTGAAGTTGGTTGTACAAGGAGTGATAACTGACACTGTATTGATATCACTTTGTAAAACGTAGAAATTTCACTGTTGTCTAACCAAGAGATCACAGAAGAGTAATCAATGAATACTATACAAGAAATATATTGGATTGTAAATTGTAATAGTTTGTTACACAAAATGACGTTCTGCGTTACTCCCGAGGAATCCCACTGAGTGGCAGTATGGAGCACCTTTTTACTATAGTTGTATAGAAGGTGGCTTCGTTTCATTGTATATGTACTAAAGCATATAAAAGCATGATATAGCAACTGTAAGAGCAGTTACATTGAACGGAAAACATACATTCATCAGATTTTGTAGTTGGTTGTACAAGGAGTGATAACTGACACTGTAACGATATCACTTTGTAAAACCTAGAAATATCACTATCCTGTAACCAACAGATCACTGAAAAGAGTAATCAATGAATACTATACAAGAAATTGTATATTGTAATAGTTTCTTACACAAATGTATACAAATGATATACAAATGATACACAAAGAGTAATCAATGAATACTATACAAGAAATTGTAAGTTGTAATAGTTTTTTACAGAAAATGACTTTCTGCGTTACTCCCGAGGAATCCCACTGAGTGGCAGTATGGAGCACCTTTTTACTATAGTTGTATAGAAGGTGGCTTCATTTCATTGTATATGTACTCAACCATACAAAAGCATGATATGGCAGCTGTAAGAGCAGTTACATTCAATGGAAGACATACATTCATCAGATTTTGAAGTTGGTTGTTCGAGGAGTGATAACTGACACTGTATTATAAAACGTACTTTGTAAAACGTAGAAATTTCACTGTTGTCTAACCAAGAGATCACAGAAGAGTAATCAATGAATACTATACAAGAAATACATTGGATTGTAAATTGTAATAGTTTGTTGTACATAATGATTTTCTGTGTTACTCCCGAGGAATCCCAATGAGTGGCAATATGGAGAACCTTTTTCCTCTAGCTGTAGAGAAGGTCGCTTAATTTCATTGTATATGTACTCAACCATATTAAAGCATGATATAGCAGCTGTAAGAGCAATCACATTGAATGCAAGACATACACTCATCAGATTTTGAAGTTGGTTGTACAAGAAGTGATAACTGACACTGTGTTGATTTCACTTTGTAAAACCTAGAAATTTCACTGTTGCCTAACCAAGAGATCGCAAAAGAGAAATCAATGAAATACATTTGATTGTAAATTGTAATAGTTTGTAACACAAAATGACTTTCTGTATTACTCCCGAGGAATCCCACTGAGTGGCAGTATGGAGCACCTTTTTCCTCTAGCTGTATAGAAGGTGGCTTCATTTAATTGTATATGTACTCAATCATCTAAAAGGAAGATATATCAAATGTAAGAGCAATTACATTGAATGCAAAAAATACATTCATCAGATTGTGAAGTTGGTTGTACATGGAGTGATAACTGACACTGTACTGATATCACTTTGTAAAACCTAGAAATATCACTATCCTGTAAGCAACAGATCATTGAAAACAGTAATCAATGAATACTATACAAGAAATTGTAAATTGTAATAGTTTGTTACAGAAAATGACTTTCTGCATTACTCCCGAGGAATCCCACTGAGTAGCACTATGATGCACCTTTTTACTATAGTTGTATAGAAGGTGGCTTCATTTCATTGTATATGTACTCAACCATATAAAAGCATGATATAGCAGCTGTAAGAGCAGTTACATTGAATGCAAGACATACATTCATAAGATTTTGAAATTGGCTGTACAAGGAGTGATAACTGACACTGTATTGATATCACTTTGTAAAACCTAGAAATTTCAGTGTTGTCTAACCAAGAGATCGCAAAAGGGTAATCAATGAAAAGTATACAAGGAATACATTGGATTGTAAATTGTAATAGTTTGTTACACAAAAATGACTTTCTGTTTTACTCCCGAGGAATCCCATGAGTGGCAGTATGGAGCACCTTTTTCCTCTAGCTGTATAAAAGCTGGCTTCATTTAATTGTATATGTACTCAATCATATAAAAGCAAGATATATCAAATGTAAGAGCAATTAAATTGAATACAAAACATACATTCATGAGATTTTGAAGTTGGTTGTACAAGGAGTGATAACTGACACTGTACTGATTTCACTTTGTAAAACCTAGAAATTTCACTGTTGTCTAACCAAGAGATCACAGAAGAGTAATCAATGAATACTATACAAGAAATACATTGGATTGTAAATTGTAATAGTTTGTTACACAAAATGATTTTCTGTGTTACTCCCGAGGAATCCCACTGACTGGCAGTATGGAGCACCTTTTTCTTCTAGCTGTATAGAGGGTGGCTTCATTTCATTGTATATCCACTGAACCATATAAAAGCATGATATAGCAACGGTAAGAGCAGTTACATTGAATGCAAGACATACATTCATCAGATTTTGAAGTTGGTTGTACAAGGAGTGATAACTGACACTGTACTGATATCACTTTGTAAAACCTAGAAATTTCACTATTGTCTAACCAAGACATCGCAGAAGAGTAATCAATGATATACATTGGATTGTAAATTGTAATAGTTTGTTACACAAAATGATTATCTGTGTTACTCCCGAGGAATCCCACTGAGTGGCAGTATGGAGCACCTTTTTCCTCTAGCTGTATAGAAGGTGGCTTCATTTCATTGTATATTTACTCAATCATGTAAAAGCATGATATATCAACTGTAAGAGCAGTTACATTGAATGCAAGACATACATTCATGAGATTGTGAAGTTGGTTGTACAAGGAGTGATAACTGACACTGTACTGATATCACTTTGTAAAACCTAGAAATATCACTATCCTGTAACCAACAGATCATTGAAAAGAGTAATGAATGAATACTATACAAGAAATTTTATATTGTAATAGTTTGTTACACAAAATGACTTTCTCCGTTACTCCCGAGGAATCCCACTGAGTGGCAGTATGGAGCAACTTTTTACTATAGTTGTATAGAAGGTGGCTTCATTTCATTGTATATGTACTCAACCATATAAAAGCATGATATAGCAACTGTAAGAGCAGTTACATTGAATGCAAGACATACATTCATCAGATTTTGAAGTTGATTGTACAAAGAGAGATAACTGACACTGTATTGATATCACTTTGTAAAACCTAGAAATTTCACTGTTGTCTAACCAAGAGATCACAGAAGAGTAATCAATGAATACTATACAAGAAATACATTGGATTGTAAATTGTAATAGTTTGTTACACAAAATGATTTTCTGTGTTACTCCCGAGGAATCCCACTGACTGGCAGCATGGAGCACCTTTTTCTTCTAGCTGTATAGAGAGTGGCTTCATTTCATTGTATATCCACTGAACCATATAAAAGCATGATATAGCAACGGTAAGAGCAGTTACATTGAATGCAAGACATACATTCATCAGATTTTGAAGTTGGTTGTACAAGGAGTGATAACTGACACTGTACTGATATCCCTTTGAAAACCTAGAAATATCACTATCCTGTAACCAACAGATCATTGAAAAGAGTAATCAATGAATACTATACAAGAACGTATATATTTTAATAGTTTGTTACACAAAATGACTTTCTGCGTTACTCCCGAGGAATCCCACTGAGTGGCAGTATGGAGCACCTTTTTCCTCTAGCTATATAAAAGGTGGCTTCATTTCATTGTATATGTACTCAATCATGTAAAAGCATGATATATCAACTGTAAGAGCAATTACATTGAATGCAAGACATACATTCATCAGATTGGGAAGTTGGTTGTACAAGGAGTGATAACTGACACTTTACTGATATCACTTTGTAAAACCTAGAAATATCACTATCCTGTAACCAAAAGATCATTGAAAAGAGTAATCAATGAATACTATACAAGAAATTGTATATTGTAATAGTTTGTTACACAAAATGACCTTCTGCGTTACTATGAGGTATCCCACTGAGTGGCAGTATGGAGCACCTTTTTACTATAGTTGTATAGAAGGTGGCTTCATTTCATTGTATATGTACTCAATCATGTAAAAGCATGATATATCAACTGTCTGAGCAATTACATGGAATGCAAGAGATACATTCATCAGATTTTGAAGTTGGTTGTAGAAGTGATAACTGACACTGCACTGATATCCCTTTGAAAACCTAGAAATATCACTATCCTGTAACCAACAGATCATTGAAAAGAGTAATCAATGAATACTATACAAGAACGTATATATTTTAATAGTTTGTTACACAAAATGACTTTCTGCGTTACTCCCGAAGAATCCCACTGAGTGCCAGTATGGAGCACCTTTTTACTATAGTTGTATAGAAGGTGGCTTCATTTCATTGTATATGTACTCAACCATATAAAAGCATGATATATCAACTGTAACAGCAGTTACATTGAATGCAAGACATAAATTCATCAGATTTTGAAGTTGGTTGTACAAGGAGTGATAACTGACAGTGTATTGATATCACTTTGTAAAAGCTAGAAATTTCACTGTTGTCTAACCAAGACATCGCAGAAGAGTATTCAATGAAATACATTGGATTGTAAATTGTAATAGTTTGTTACACAAAATGATTTTCTCTGTTACTCCCGAGGAATCCCACTGAGTGGCAGTATGGAGCACCATTTTCCTCTAGCTGTATAGAAGGTGGCTTCATTTCACTGTTGTTTAACTAAGAGATCACAGAAGAGTAATCAATGAATACTATACAAGAAATTGTATATTGTAATAGTTTGTTACAAAAAATGATTTTCTCAGTTACTCCCGAGGAATCCCACTGAGTGGCAGTATGGAGCACCTTTTTACTATAGTTGTATAGAAGGTGGCTTCATTTCATTGTATATGTACTCAACCATATAAAAGCATGATATAGCAACTGTAAGAGCAGTTACATTGAATGCAAGACATACATTCATCAGATTTTGAAGTTGGTTGTACAAGGAGTGATAACTGACACTGTATTGATATCACTTTGTAAAACCTAGAAATTTCACTTTTGTCTAACCCAGAGATCACAGAAGAGTAATCAATGAATACTATACAAGAAATACATTGCATTGTAAATTGTAATAGTTTGTTACACAAAATGATTTTCTGTGTTACTCCCGAGGAATCCCACTGAGTGGCAGTATGGAGCACCTTTTTCCTCTAGCTGTATAGACGGTGGCTTCATTTCATTGTATATGTACTCAACCATATAAAAGCATGATATAGCAACGGTAAGAGCAGTTACATTGAATGCAAGAGATATATTTATCAGATTTTGAAGTTGGTTGTACAAGGAGTGATAACTGACACTGTACTGATATCACTTTGTAAAACCTAGAAATATCACTATCCTGTAACCAACAGATCATTGAAAACAGTAATCAATGAATACTATACAAGAAATTGTATATTGTAATAGTTTGTTACACAAAATGACTTTCTGCGTTACTCCCGAGGAATCCCACTGAGTGGCAGTATGGAGCACCTTTTTACTATAGTTGTTTAGAAGGTGGCTTCATTTCATTGTATATGTACTCAACCATATAAAAGCATGATATAGCAACTGTAAGAGCAGTTACATTGAATGCAAGACATACATTCATCAGATTTTGAAGTTGGTTGTACAAGGAGTGATAACTGACACTGTATTGATATCACTTTGTAAAACGTAGAAATTTCACTGTTGTTTAACCAAGAGATCACAGAAGAGTAATCAATGAATACTATACAAGAAATACATTGGATTGTAAATTGTAATAGTTTGTTACAGAAAATGACATTCTGCGTTACTCCCGAGGAATCCCACTGAGTGGCAGTATGGAGCACCTTTTTACTATAGTTGTATAGAAGGTGGCTTCATTTCATTGTATATGTACTCAACCATATAAAAGCATGATATAGCAACTGTAAGAGCCGTTACATTGAATGCAAGACATACATTCATGAGATTTTGATGTTGGTTGTACAAGGAGTGATAACTGACACTGTATTGATATCACTTTGTAAAACGTAGAAATATCACTATCATGTAACCAAGAGATCACAGAAGAGTTATCAATGAATACTATAAAAGAAATTGTATATTGTAATAGTTTGTTACACAAAATGACTTTCTGCGTTTCTCTCGAGGAATCCCACTGAGTGGCAGTATGGAGCACCTTTTTTCTATAGTTGTATAGAATGTAGCTTCATTTCATTGAATATGTACTCAACCATATAAAAGTATGATTTAGCAACTGTAAGAGCAGTTACATTGAATGCAATGGATACATTCATCAGATTTTGAAGTTGGTTGTACAAGGAGTGATAACTGACACTGTATTGATATCACTTTGTAAAACGTAGAAATTTCACTGTTGTCTAACCAAGAGATCACAGAAGAGTAATCAATGAATACTATACAAGAAATATATTGGATTGTAAATTGTAATAGTTTGTTACACAAAATGACGTTCTGCGTTACTCCCGAGGAATCCCACTGAGTGGCAGTATGGAGCACCTTTTTACTATAGTTGTATAGAAGGTGGCTTCGTTTCATTGTATATGTACTAAACCATATAAAAGCATGATATAGCAACTGTAAGAGCAGTTACATTGAACGCAAAACATACATTCATCAGATTTTGTAGTTGGTTGTACAAGGAGTGATAACTGACACTGTAACGATATCACTTTGTAAAACCTAGAAATATCACTATCCTGTAACCAACAGATCACTGAAAAGAGTAATCAATGAATACTATACAAGAAATTGTATATTGTAATAGTTTCTTACACAAATGTATACAAATGATATACAAATGATACACAAAGAGTAATCAATGAATACTATACAAGAAATTGTAAGTTGTAATAGTTTTTTACAGAAAATGACTTTCTGCGTTACTCCCGAGGAATCCCACTGAGTGGCAGTATGGAGCACCTTTTTACTATAGTTGTATAGAAGGTGGCTTCATTTCATTGTATATGTACTCAACCATACAAAAGCATGATATGGCAGCTGTAAGAGCAGTTACATTCAATGGAAGACATACATTCATCAAATTTTGAAGTTGGTTGTTCGAGGAGTGATAACTGACACTGTATTATAAAACGTACTTTGTAAAACGTAGAAATTTCACTGTTGTCTAACCAAGAGATCACAGAAGAGTAATCAATGAATACTATACAAGAAATACATTGGATTGTAAATTGTAATAGTTTGTTGTACATAATGATTTTCTGTGTTACTCCCGAGGAATCCCAATGAGTGGCAATATGGAGAACCTTTTTCCTCTAGCTGTAGAGAAGGTCGCTTAATTTCATTGTATATGTACTCAACCATATTAAAGCATGATATAGCAGCTGTAAGAGCAATCACATTGAATGCAAGACATACACTCATCAGATTTTGAAGTTGGTTGTACAAGAAGTGATAACTGACACTGTGTTGATTTCACTTTGTAAAACCTAGAAATTTCACTGTTGCCTAACCAAGAGATCGCAAAAGAGAAATCAATGAAATACATTTGATTGTAAATTGTAATAGTTTGTAACACAAAATGACTTTCTGTATTACTCCCGAGGAATCCCACTGAGTGGCAGTATGGAGCACCTTTTTCCTCTAGCTGTATAGAAGGTGGCTTCATTTAATTGTATATGTACTCAATCATCTAAAAGGAAGATATATCAAATGTAAGAGCAATTACATTGAATGCAAAAAATACATTCATCAGATTGTGAAGTTGGTTGTACATGGAGTGATAACTGACACTGTACTGATATCACTTTGTAAAACCTAGAAATATCACTATCCTGTAAGCAACAGATCATTGAAAACAGTAATCAATGAATACTATACAAGAAATTGTAAATTGTAATAGTTTGTTACAGAAAATGACTTTCTGCATTACTCCCGAGGAATCCCACTGAGTAGCACTATGATGCACCTTTTTACTATAGTTGTATAGAAGGTGGCTTCATTTCATTGTATATGTACTCAACCATATAAAAGCATGATATAGCAGCTGTAAGAGCAGTTACATTGAATGCAAGACATACATTCATAAGATTTTGAAATTGGCTGTACAAGGAGTGATAACTGACACTGTATTGATATCACTTTGTAAAACCTAGAAATTTCAGTGTTGTCTAACCAAGAGATCGCAAAAGGGTAATCAATGAAAAGTATACAAGGAATACATTGGATTGTAAATTGTAATAGTTTGTTACACAAAAATGACTTTCTGTTTTACTCCCGAGGAATCCCATGAGTGGCAGTATGGAGCACCTTTTTCCTCTAGCTGTATAAAAGCTGGCTTCATTTAATTGTATATGTACTCAATCATATAAAAGCAAGATATATCAAATGTAAGAGCAATTAAATTGAATGCAAAACATACATTCATGAGATTTTGAAGTTGGTTGTACAAGGAGTGATAACTGACACTGTACTGATTTCACTTTGTAAAACCTAGAAATATCACTATCCTGTAACCAACAGATCACTGAAAAGAGTAATCAAAGAATACTATATAAGAAATTGTATATTGTAATAGTTTGTTACACAAAATGACTTTCTGCTTAACTCCCGAAGAATCCCACTGAGTGGCAGTATGGAGCACCGTTTTACTATTCTTGTATAGAAGGTGGCTTCATTTCATTGTATATGTACTCAACCATATAAAAGCATGATATAGCAACGGTAAGAGCAGTTACATTGAATGCAAGACATACATTTATCAGATTGTGAAGTTGGTTGTACAAGGAGTGATAACTGAGACTGTACTGATATCACTTTGTATAACCTAGAAATATCACTATCCTGTAATCAACAGATCACTGAAAAGAGTAATCAATGAATGGTATACAAGAAATTGTATATAGTAATAGTTTGTTACACAAAATGACTTTCTGCGTTACTCCCGAGGAATCCCACTGAGTGGCAGTGGGATTCATCAGATTTTGAAGTTGGTTGTACAAGGAGTGATAACTGACACTGTATAGATATCACTTTGTAAAACCTAGAAATTTCAATGTTGTCTAACAAAGACATCGCAGAAGAGTAATCAATGAAATATATCTGATTGTAAATTGAAATAGTTTGTTACACAAAATGATTTTCTGTGTTACTCCCGAGAAATCCCACTGAGTGGCACTATCCTGTAACCAACAGATCACTGAAAAGAGTAATCAATGAATATTATACAAGAAATTGTATATTGTAATAGTTTGTTACACAAAATGACTTTCTGCGTTACTCCCGAGGAATCCCACTGAGTGGCAGTATGGAGCACCTTTTTACTATAGTTGTATAGAAGGTGGCTTCATTTAATTGTATATGTACTGAATCATGTAAAAGCATGATATAGCAACTGTAAGAGCAATTACATTGAATGCCAGAGATACATTCATCAGATTTTGATGTTGGTTGTATAAGGAGTGATAACTGACACTGTACTGATATCACTTTCTCGTATAGTATTCATTGATTACTCTTTTCAATGATCTCTTGGTTACAGGATAGTGATATTTCTAGGTTTTACAAAGTGATATCAGTACAGTGTCAGTTATCACTCCTTGTACAACCAACTTCACAATCTGATGAATGTATTTTTTGCATTCAATATAATTGCTCTTACATTTGATATATCTTGCTTTTATATGGTTGAGTACATATACAATTAAATGAAGCCACCTTTTATACAGCTAGAGGAAAAAGGTTCTCCATACTGCCACTCAGTGGGATTCCTCGGTAGTAACAGAGAAAGTCATTTTGTGTAATAAACTATTAGAATTTACAATCCAATGTATTTCTTGTATAGTATTCATTGATAACTATTCCGCGATCTCTTGGTTAGAAAACAGTGAAATTTCTAGGTTTTACAAAGTGATATCAATACAGTGTCAGTTATCACTCCTTGAAAAACCAACTTTAAAATCTGATGAATGTATGTCTTGCATTCAATGTAACTGTTTTTACAGTTGCTATATCATGCTTTTACATGGTTGAGTACATATACAATGAAATGATGCCACCTTCTATAAAACTATAGTAAAATGGTGCTCCATACTGCCACTGAGTGGGATTCCTCGGGAGTAATTTACAATCCAATGTATTTCTTGTATAGTATTCATTGATTACTCTTCTGTGATCTCTTGGTTAAACAACAGTGAAATGAAGCCACCTTCTATACAGCTAGAGGAAAAAGGTGCTCCATACTGCCACTCTGTGGGATTCCTCGGGAGTAACGCAGAATGTCATTTTGTGTAACAAACTATTACAATATACAATTTCTTGTATAATATTCATTGATTACTCTTTTCAATGATCTGTTGGTTACAGGATAGTGATATTTCTAGGTTTTACAAAGTGATATCAGTACAGTGTCAGTTATCACTCCTTGTACAACCAACTTCAAACTTTGATAAATGTATGTCTTGCATTCAATGTAATTGCTCTTACAGTTGATATAACATGCACTTACATGATTGAGTACATATACGATGAAAAGAAGCCACCTTCTAAACAGCTAGAGGAAAAAGGTGCTCCATACTGCCACTCAGTGGGATTCCTCGGGAGTAATGCAGAAAGTCATTTTCTGTAAAAAACTATTACAATTTACAATTTCTAGTATAGTATTCATTGATTAGTCTTTTCAATGATCTGTTGGTTACAGGATAGTGATATTTCTAGGTTTTACTAAGTGGTATCAGTACAGTGTCAGTTATCACTCCTTGTACAACCAACCTCACAATCTGATGAATGTATTTTTTGCATTCAATGTAATTGCTCTTACATTTGATATATCTTGCTTTTATATAGTTGAGTACATATCCAATTAAATGAAGCCACCTTTTATACAGCTAGAG
Organism: Lepidodactylus listeri; assembly: GCA_029233225.1. Lineage (NCBI taxonomy): Eukaryota > Metazoa > Chordata > Lepidosauria > Squamata > Gekkonidae > Lepidodactylus > Lepidodactylus listeri. Next base: position 999,288 of record JARCFY010000021.1, on the reverse strand, counting down.
GAAAAAGGTGCTCCATACTGCCATTCTGTGGGATTCCTCAGAGTAACGCAGAAAGTCATTTTCTGTAACAAACTATTACATTTTACAATCCAATGTATTTCTTGTATAGTATTCATTGATTACTCTTCGGCGATCTCTTGGTTAGGCAACAGTGAGATTTCTAGGTTTTACAAAATGATATCAATACACTTTCAGTTATCACTCCTTGTACAACCAACTTTAAAATTTGATGAATGTATGTCTTGCATTCAATGTAACTGCTTTTACAACTGCTATATCATGCTTTTATATGGTTGAGTACATGTACAATGAAATGAAGCCACCTTCTATACAACTATAGTAAAAAGGTGCTTCATACTGCCACTCAGTGGGATTCCTCGGGAGTAATGCAGAAAGTCATTTTCTGTAAAAAAACTATCAGAATTTACAATTTCTTGTATAGTATTTATTGATTACTCTTTTCAATGATCTGTTGGTTCCAGGATAGTGATATTTCTAGGTTTTACTAAGTGGTATCCGTACAATGTCAGTTATCACTCCTTGTACAACCAACTTCACAATCTGATGAATGTATTTTTTGCATTCAATGTAATTGCTCTTACATTTGATATATCTTGCTTTTATATGGTTGAGTACATATCCAATTAAATGAAGCCACCTTTTATACAGCTAGAGGAAAAAGGTGCTCCATACTGCCACTCAGTGGGATTCCTCGGGAGTAACACAGAAAGTCATTTTGTGTAACAAACTATTACAATTTACAATTCAATGTATTTCTTGTATACTATTCATTGATTACTCTTTTGCGATCTCTTGGTTAGACAACAGTGAAATTTCTAGGTTTTACAAAGTGATATCAATACAGTGTCAGTTATCACTCCTTGTACAGCCAATTTCAAAATCTGATGAATGTATGTCTTGCATTCAATGTAATTGCTCAGACAGTTGATATATCATGCTTTTACATGATTGAGTACATATACAATGAAATGAAGCCACCTTCTGTACAGCTAGAGGAAAAAGGTGCTCCATACTGCCACTCAGTGGGATTCCTCGGAGTAACGCAGAAAGTCATTTTCTTTAACATACTATTACAATTTACAATCCAATGTATTTCTTTTATTTCTTGTATAGTATTCATTGATTACTCTTCTGTGATCTCTTGGTTAGACAAAAGTGAAATTTCTAGATTTTACAAAGTGATATCAGTACAGTGTCCGTTATCACTCTTTGTACAACCAACTTCAAAATCTGATGAGTGTATCTCTTGCATTCAATGTAATTGCTCTTAAAGTTGATATATCATGCTTTTACATGTGTGAGTACATATACAATGAAATGAAGCCACGTTCTGTACAGCTAGAGGAAAAAGGTGCTCCATACTGCCACTCAGTGGGATTCCTCGGGAGTAACACAGAAAGTCATTTTTTGTAATAAACTATTACAATTTACAATCCAATGTATTTCTTGTATAGTATTCATTCATTACTCTTCTGCGATCTCTTGGTTAGACAACAGTGAAATTTCTAGGTTTTACAAAGTGATATCAATACAGTGTCAGTTATCACTCCTTGTACAACCAATTTCAAAATCTGATGAATGTATGTCTTGCATTCAATGTAACGTCTCTTACAGTTGTTGTATCATGCTTTTATATGGTTGAGTACATATACAATGAAATGAAGCCACCTTCTATACAACTATAGTAAAAAGGTCCTCCATACTGCCACTCAGTGGGATTCCTTGGGAGTAACGCAGAAAGTCATTTTGTGTAATAAACGATTATAATTTACAATCCAATGTATTTCTTGTATAGTATTCATTCATTACTCTTCTGCGATCTCTCGTTTAGGCAACAGTGAAATTTCTAGGTTTTACAAAGCGATATCAATACAGTGTCAGTTATCACTCCTTGTACAACCAACTTCAAAATCTGATGAATGTATGTCTTGCATTCAATGTAACGGCTCTTACAGTTGCTATATCATGCTTTTATATGGTTGAGTACCTCAGACTTTAGGGCCTAGCCCATCTACTACTAAGGGGCTAATCAGGTCCCGGGTACACCCTGAGTCAATTAGGGCACGTACTCGGACATGGATCCCAGTCCCAGGTGCTATTACAGTCCCTACCATATACAGTAAGGGGCCAGGGATGCTCACCGAGGATGGCGCATCGCTGATGGGGACCTGTAGTTCTGCGCCACTCACTGCAGGCCGTTGGAGTTTCCCGACATCTGCACTTCCGTCAGCTCCAGCTCTCCCTGCTCGCTCACGGCCTTTTCCAGCTGTAACGCCCGGGGCTTGAACGAGGTCTTCCCTTTGCTCGGGGTGCTCCCGGCTACCGGAGTGGAGGTCTTGGGGACTTTTCCGCCGCCACGGGGGCACGCCGAGGCAAAGTGACCGCTCTCTCCGCACCTCATGCAGAGCCCTTGTTTGAGCCGGGAATCCCGGATCTCTTGGATGCTCAATTTGGGCTTCACCTTCTGGGCAGCTTTTGCTTGGGCAGTCGCTGAAGTTCCCATCTTGATGAGGGTGAAGCGTTCCTCCATGTCTGCAGCCGCTCTCATCCAGGTGGCTAACGATCCCGGTCTTCCCCCTTGCAGTACCGTCTCGTACACCTCGGGGTTGAGACCTTCCCTGTATTTTTCGATGAACAGGTCCTGGGTCCAGCCACGGATTTTAGCTGCTATGCGCCGGAACTTGTCGGCGTACTCCCTCACTGAGGACCGCCCCTGGGTCAGCTTCCGCAACTGTTTCCGAGCCTTCTCTTCTCCCAAGGGGTCCTCATAGTGTTGCCTGAGGGCCCACATGAAGTTGTACACCGAGCGTAATTCAGGCCCGGGGGCGTTGTGCAGGCTCACATACCAATCGCTGGCTGTGTCCCTCAGCTTGGACCCGATGTAGCCAATCCGGTCCCTCTTGGTGGGGTAGAGATGGCCCCAGGTGTCTAGGAACCGCTCGATTTCTATCAGGAAGAACCGCAGCTTCTCGGGGTCCCCATCGAAAGTAGCCGTCAACGGATCGGCGGGGGCCTGGTGGATCATCGGCCCTGCTGGTACCTGGGGGGGTGCCGGTGCAGGTACGGGAACCGGGTGGGGGACGGGCTGCGGGACCTGCTGTGGCACTTGTTGCAGGATGACTCCCACAGGAGCTCCCCCGGGGGGAGCTAAGGGCTGCGGGGCTCCCCCTTCTGGGGCTCCGGCCCCTCCTGGAGCTGGGTGGGCGGCTTGCATAGTCGTCAGGGCATTGCGGAACTGGTACTGCAGGTCGAGGGCTATTTCTCGCAATTCCGTGGTGAGTTGCAGCCGTAAATCTCCCATCATACGATCTAGGGTCTTGATCTGGTCTTCCCCGAAGAGATCGGGCCCGTAAGGTACGCCTCTCTCCTCTTCCAGGGGCGGGGGATGCCAGTCTCCTCCGTAGATCGTCTCTCGCTCGTCTCCCAAAAAGCTCGGCTTCCCGTGCTCGGTGCGATCTCCTTGGATCGAGACCCGTGCCCCCTTCCGATTGTGCACCCACGAGTCTACGGTCCCGCGACCGAAATTGCTCCATGAGTACCTCGGGGTCACGCTCTGATGAGGAGGTGGTCGTGGGATGTAGTAAGCCCTCTGAGCCGTAGTCGCTGGCACTTCGGGCTCCCCGCCGCCGCCTCCACCACCGGCACCCTGGTCCGCCGGGGTCACCGGTTGATCTTCGGTTGTAGGGATGGGAAGAGTACCGTCATCTGACATGGTCAGGAACGGCCAAGTCCCAGTCACAGATCTCTGACAATCTGTGAGGCTTCTGCTCCAAGTAGGCAAGGATCAGATCTTTGTTGATGAAACACAGTTCTTTATTTCCAGGTTCTACATTGGTACAGCTTCTCGGATTATTGTCAGAGATAACGTATACAATGGAAGCAGGTCTAATATACCCTCCTGAACAATTCGAATTGCCCATAGGTAACCAATCAACATGGGGGGGAAACCGTGGGCAAAAGGTTCCCTGGCCGTTTGCTTCCCACAGGAAAGAAGGTGAGGTGTGAAGCAGTAAATTTCCCTTCCCAACCAGACCCCTCAGATGTAACCATCTTCACATAACAAATGCCTTCCTCAAGGCTTTCGCACGTTGATAAGAACTGGTCCCTGTCCTCCCATCAGGGATGAAAGGAATGCGGAGGCAGGAGGGTGAGAGGCGCATTGTTCCCAGGCTTTGAAGTCGCCACTCTCCCGGGCAAACAGTTACATAGACCAGGCCTGGGCAGAGCCATAAACTCAGGGTCACATAGCATACGTTCACATGGGTCAAATTAATAAGCACTAGATAAGAGTAACTAGTTCATAAAGGGACAGGCTTGCATAGCATAGCAAAGTCATGTTACAATACATAGCATTAATTCCCAGAACCCTTGTTAGAATCTGCAGATTCTGACACATATACAATTAAATGAAGCCACCTTCTCTACAGCTAGAGGAAAAAGGTGCTCCATACTGCCACTCAGTGGGATTCCTCGGGAGTAACACAGAAAATCATTTTGTGTAACAAACTATTACAATTTACAATCCAATGTATTTCTTGTATAGTATTCATTGATTACTCTTCTGCGATCTCTTGGTTAGACAACAGTGAAATTTCTAGGTTTTAAAAAGTGATATCAATACAGTGTCAGGTATCACTCCTTGTACAACCAACTGCAAAATCTGATGAATGTATCTCTTGCATTCAATATAACTGCTCTTACAGTTGCTATATCATGTTTTTATATGGTTGAGTACATATACAATGAAATGAAGCTACCTTCTATACAGCTGGAGGAAAAAGGTGCTCCATACTGCCACTCAGTGGGATTCCTCGGGAGTAACGGAGAAAGTCATTTTGTGTAACAAACTATTACACTATACAATGTCTTGTATAGTATTCATTGATTACTCTTTTCAATGATCTGTTGGTTACAGGATAGTGATATTTCTAGGTTTTACAAAGTGATATCAATACAGTGTCAGTTATCACTCCTTGTACAACCAACTTCAAAATCTGATGAATGTATGTCTTGCATTCAATGTAATTGCTCTTACAGTTTATATAACATGCTTTTACATGATTGAGTACATATACAATGAAATGAAGCCACCTTCTATACAGCTAGAGGAAAAAGGTTCTCCATACTGCCACTCAGTGGGATTCCTCGGAGTAACACACAAAATCACTTTGTGTAACAAACTATTACAATTTACAATCCAATGTATTTCTTGTATACAAACTATTACAATTTACAATCCAATGTATTTCTTGTATAGTATTCATTGATTACTCTTCTGCGATCTCTTGGTTAGACAACAGTGAAATTTCTAGGTTTTACAAAGTGATATCAATACAGTGTCAGTTATCACTACTTGGACAACCAACTTCAAATCTGATGAATATATGGCTTGCATTCAATGTAACTGCTCTTACAGTTGCTATATCATGCTTTTATAAGGTTGAGTACATATACAATGAAATGAAGCCACCTTTTATACAACTATAGTAAAAAGGTGCTCCATACTGCCACTCAGTGGGATTCCTCGGGAGTAACGCAGAAAGTCATTTTGTGTAACAAACTATTACAATATGCAATTTCTTGTATAGTATTCATTGATTACTCTTTTCAATGATCTGTTGGTTACATGATAGTGATATTTCTACTTTTTACAAAGTGGTATCTGTACAGTGTCAGTTATCACTCCTTGTACAACCAACTTCAAAATCTGATGAATGTATGTCTTGCATTCAATGTAATTGCTCTTACAGTTGATATATCATGCTTTTATATGGTTGAGTACATATACAATGAAATGAAGCCACCTTCTATACAACTATAGTAAAAAGGTGCTCCATACTGCCACTCAGTGGGATTCCTCAGGAGTAACGCAGAAAGTCATTTTGTGTAAAAAACTATTACAATTTAAAGTCCAATATATTTCTTTTATAGTATTCATTGATTACTCTTTTCACTGATCTGTTGGTTACAGGATAGTGATATTTCAAGGTTTTACAAAGTGATATCAATACACTTTCAGTTATCACTCCTTGTACAACCAACTTCAAAATCTGATGAATGTATCTCTGGCATTCAATGTAACTGCTCTTACCGTTGCTATATTATGCTTTTATATGGTTGAGTACATTTACAATGAAATGAAGCCACCTTCTATACAACTATAGAAAAAAAGGTGCTACATACTGCTACTCAGTGGGATTCCTTTGGAGTAACGCAGAAAGTTATTTTGTGTAACAAACTATTAGAATATACAATTTCTTGTATTGTATTAATTGATTACTCTTTTCAATGATCTGTTGGTTACAGGATATTGATATTTCTAGGTTTTACAAAGTGATATCAGTGCAGTGTCAGTTATCACTCCTTGTACAACCAACTTCAAAATCTGAAGAAGGTATGTCTTGCATTCAATGTAATTGCTCTTACATTTGATATATCTTGCTTTTATATGGTTGAGTACATATACAATGAAATGAACCCACCTTCTATACAGCTAGAGGAAAAAGGTGCTTCATACTGCCACTCAGTGGGATTCCTCGGATTAACGGAGAAAGTCATTTTGTTTAACTAACTATTACAATTTACAATCCAATGTATTTCTTGTATAGTATTCATTGATTACTCTTCTGTGATCTGTTGGTTAGACGAAAGTGAAATTTCTAGGTTTTACAAACTGATATCAATACAGTGTCAGCTATCACTCCTTGTACAACCAACTTCAAAATCTGATGAATGTATGTCTTGCATTGAATGTAACTGCTCTTACCGTTGCTATATCATGCTTTTATATGGTTGAGTACATATACAATGAAATGAAGCCACCTTCTATACAGCTAGAGGAAAAAAGTGCTCCATACTGCCACTCAGTGGGATTCCTCGGGAGTAACACAGAAAATCATTTTGTGTAACAAAGTATTACAAATTACAATCCAATGTATTTCTTGTATTGATTATTCTTCTGTGATCTTTTGGTTAGACAACAGTGAAATTTCTAGGTTTTACAGAGTGATATTAGTACAGTGTCAGTTATCACTCCTTCTGCAACCAAGTTCAAAATCTGATGAATGTATCTCTTGAATTCAATCTAACTGCTCTTACCCTTGCTATATCATGTTTTTATATGGTTGAGTACATATACAATGAAATGAAGCCACCTTCTATACAGCTAGAGGAAAAAGGTGCTCCATACAGCCACTCAGTGGGATTCCTCGGGAGTAACGCAGAAACTAATTTTCTGTAACAAACTATTACAATTTACAATCCAATGTATTTCTTGTATAGTATTCATTGATTCTGTGATCTCTTGGTTAGACGAAAGTGAAATTTCTAGGTTTTACAAAGTGATATCAATACAGTGTCAGTTATCACTCCTTGTACAACCAACTTCAAAATCTGATGAATGTATGTCTTGCATTCAATGTAACTTCTCTTACCGTTGCTATATTATGCTTTTATATGGTTGAGTACATATACAATGAAATGAAGCCAACTTCTATACAGCTAGAGGAAAAAGGTGCTCCATACTGCCATTCAGTGGGATTCCTCGGGAGTAACGCAGAAAGTCATTTTGTGTAACAAACTATTACAATTTACAATTTCTTCTATAGTATTCATTGATTACTCTTTTCAAAGATCTCTTGGTTACAGGATAGTGATATTTCTAGGTTTTACAAAGTGATATCAATACAGTGTCAGTTATCACTACTTGGACAACCAACTTCAAATCTGATGAATATATGGCTTGCATTCAATGTAACTGCTCTTACAGTTGCTATATCATGCTTTTATAAGGTTGAGTACATATACAATGAAATGAAGCCACCTTTTATACAACTATAGTAAAAAGGTGCTCCATACTGCCACTCAGTGGGATTCCTCGGGAGTAACGCAGAAAGTCATTTTGTGTAACAAACTATTACAATATGCAATTTCTTGTATAGTATTCATTGATTACTCTTTTCAATGATCTGTTGGTTACATGATAGTGATATTTCTACTTTTTACAAAGTGGTATCTGTACAGTGTCAGTTATCACTCCTTGTACAACCAACTTCAAAATCTGATGAATGTATGTCTTGCATTCAATGTAATTGCTCTTACAGTTGATATATCATGCTTTTATATGGTTGAGTACATATACAATGAAATGAAGCCACCTTCTATACAACTATAGTAAAAAGGTGCTCCATACTGCCACTCAGTGGGATTCCTCGGGAGTAACGCAGAAAGTCATTTTGTGTAAAAAACTATTACAATTTAAAGTCCAATATATTTCTTTTATAGTATTCATTGATTACTCTTTTCACTGATCTGTTGGTTACAGGATAGTGATATTTCAAGGTTTTACAAAGTGATATCAATACACTTTCAGTTATCACTCCTTGTACAACCAACTTCAAAATCTGATGAATGTATCTCTGGCATTCAATGTAACTGCTCTTACCGTTGCTATATTATGCTTTTATATGGTTGAGTACATTTACAATGAAATGAAGCCACCTTCTATACAACTATAGAAAAAAAGGTGCTACATACTGCTACTCAGTGGGATTCCTTTGGAGTAACGCAGAAAGTTATTTTGTGTAACAAACTATTAGAATATACAATTTCTTGTATTGTATTAATTGATTACTCTTTTCAATGATCTGTTGGTTACAGGATATTGATATTTCTAGGTTTTACAAAGTGATATCAGTGCAGTGTCAGTTATCACTCCTTGTACAACCAACTTCAAAATCTGAAGAAGGTATGTCTTGCATTCAATGTAATTGCTCTTACATTTGATATATCTTGCTTTTATATGGTTGAGTACATATACAATGAAATGAACCCACCTTCTATACAGCTAGAGGAAAAAGGTGCTTCATACTGCCACTCAGTGGGATTCCTCGGATTAACGGAGAAAGTCATTTTGTTTAACTAACTATTACAATTTACAATCCAATGTATTTCTTGTATAGTATTCATTGATTACTCTTCTGTGATCTGTTGGTTAGACGAAAGTGAAATTTCTAGGTTTTACAAACTGATATCAATACAGTGTCAGCTATCACTCCTTGTACAACCAACTTCAAAATCTGATGAATGTATGTCTTGCATTGAATGTAACTGCTCTTACCGTTGCTATATCATGCTTTTATATGGTTGAGTACATATACAATGAAATGAAGCCACCTTCTATACAGCTAGAGGAAAAAAGTGCTCCATACTGCCACTCAGTGGGATTCCTCGGGAGTAACACAGAAAATCATTTTGTGTAACAAAGTATTACAAATTACAATCCAATGTATTTCTTGTATTGATTATTCTTCTGTGATCTTTTGGTTAGACAACAGTGAAATTTCTAGGTTTTACAGAGTGATATTAGTACAGTGTCAGTTATCACTCCTTCTGCAACCAAGTTCAAAATCTGATGAATGTATCTCTTGAATTCAATCTAACTGCTCTTACCCTTGCTATATCATGTTTTTATATGGTTGAGTACATATACAATGAAATGAAGCCACCTTCTATACAGCTAGAGGAAAAAGGTGCTCCATACAGCCACTCAGTGGGATTCCTCGGGAGTAACGCAGAAACTAATTTTCTGTAACAAACTATTACAATTTACAATCCAATGTATTTCTTGTATAGTATTCATTGATTCTGTGATCTCTTGGTTAGACGAAAGTGAAATTTCTAGGTTTTACAAAGTGATATCAATACAGTGTCAGTTATCACTCCTTGTACAACCAACTTCAAAATCTGATGAATGTATGTCTTGCATTCAATGTAACTTCTCTTACCGTTGCTATATTATGCTTTTATATGGTTGAGTACATATACAATGAAATGAAGCCAACTTCTATACAGCTAGAGGAAAAAGGTGCTCCATACTGCCATTCAGTGGGATTCCTCGGGAGTAACGCAGAAAGTCATTTTGTGTAACAAACTATTACAATTTACAATTTCTTCTATAGTATTCATTGATTACTCTTTTCAAAGATCTCTTGGTTACAGGATAGTGATATTTCTAGGTTTTTCAAAGTGATATCAGTACAGTGTCAGTTATCCCTCCTTGTACAACCAACTTCACTATCCGATGAATGTATGTTTTGTGTTCAATGTAATTGCTCTTACATTTGATATATCTTGCTTTTATATGGTTGAGTACATATACAATTAAATGAAGCCACCTTCTATACAGCTAGAGGAAAAAGGTGCTTTATACTGCCACTCAGTGGGATTCCTCGGGAGTAACACAGAAAGTCATTTTGTGTAACAAACTATTACAATTTACATTCCAATGTATTTCTTGTATAGTATTCATTGATTACTCTTCTGTGATCTCTTGGTTAGACAATAGTGAAATTTCTACGTTTTACAAAGTGATATCAAAACAGTGTCAGTTATCACTCCTTGTACAACCAACTTCAAAATCTGATGAATGTATGTCTTGCATTCAATGTAACTTCTCTTACCGTTGCTATATTATGCTTTTATATGGTTGAGTACATATACAATGAAATGAAGCCAACTTCTATACAGCTAGAGGAAAAAGGTGCTCCATACTGCCATTCAGTGGGATTCCTCGGGAGTAACGCAGAAAGTCATTTTGTGTAACAAACTATTACAATTTACAATTTCTTCTATAGTATTCATTGATTACTCTTTTCAAAGATCTCTTGGTTACAGGATAGTGATATTTCTAGGTTTTTCAAAGTGATATCAGTACAGTGTCAGTTATCCCTCCTTGTACAACCAACTTCACTATCCGATGAATGTATGTTTTGTGTTCAATGTAATTGCTCTTACATTTGATATATCTTGCTTTTATATGGTTGAGTACATATACAATTAAATGAAGCCACCTTCTATACAGCTAGAGGAAAAAGGTGCTTTATACTGCCACTCAGTGGGATTCCTCGGGAGTAACACAGAAAGTCATTTTGTGTAACAAACTATTACAATTTACATTCCAATGTATTTCTTGTATAGTATTCATTGATTACTCTTCTGTGATCTCTTGGTTAGACAATAGTGAAATTTCTACGTTTTACAAAGTGATATCAATACAGTGTCAGTTATCACTCCTTGTACAACCAACTTCAAATCTGATGAATGTATGTTTTGCATTCAATGTAACTGCTCTTCCAATTGCTAAATCATGCTTTTATATGGTTGAGTACATATACAATGAAATGAAGCCACCTTCGATACAACTATAGTAAAAAGGTGCTCCATACTGCCACTCAGTGGGATTCCACGGGAGTAACGCAGAAAGTCATTTTGTGTAACAAACTATTACAATATACAATTTCTTGTATAGTATTCATTGATTACTCTTTTCAATGATCTCTTGGTTACAGGATAGTGATATTTCTAGGTTTTTCAAAGTGATATCAGTACAGTGTCAGTTATCCCTCCTTGTACAACCAACTTCACTATCCGATGAATGTATGTTTTGTGTTCAATGTAATTGCTCTTACATTTGATATATCTTGCTTTTATATGGTTGAGTACATATACAATTAAATGAAGCCACCTTCTATACAGCTAGAGGAAAAAGGTGCTTTATACTGCCACTCAGTGGGATTCCTCGGGAGTAACACAGAAAGTCATTTTGTGTAACAAACTATTACAATTTACATTCCAATGTATTTCCTGTATAGTATTCATTGATTACACTTCTGTGATCTCTTGCTTAGACAACAGTGAAATTTCTACGTTTTACAAAGTGATATCAATACAGTGTCAGTTATCACTCCTTGTACAACCAACTTCAAATCTGACGAATGTATGTTTTGCATTCAATGTAACTGCTCTTACAATTGCTATATCATGCTTTTATATGGTTGAGTACATATACAATGAAATGAAGCCACCTTCTATACAACTATAGTAAAAAGGTGCTCCATACTGCCACTCAGTGGGATTCCACGGGAGTAACGCAGAAAGTCATTTTGTGTAACAAACTATTACAATATACAATTTCTTGTATAGTATTCATTGATTACTCTTTTCAAAGATCTCATGGTTACAGGATAGTGATATTTCTAGGTTTTACAAAGTGATATCAGTACAGTTTCAGTTATCACTCCTTGTACAACCAACATAAAATCTAATGAATATATGTGTTGCATTCAATGTAACTGCTCTTACAGTTGCTATATCATGCTTTTATATGGTTGAGTACATATACAATGAAATGAAGCCACCTTCTATACAACTTTAGTAAAAAGGTGCTCCATACTGCCACTCAGTGGGATTCCTCGGGAGTAACGCAGAAAGTCATTTTGTGTAACAAACTATTACAATATGCAGTATACAGTATACAAGAAATACATTGGATTGTAAATTGTAATAGTTTGTTACACAAAATGACTTTCTGTGTTACTCCCGAGGAATCCCATTGAGTGGCAGTATGGAGCACCTTTTTCCTCTAGGTGTATAGAAGGTGGCTTCATTTCATTGTATATGTACTCAACCATAAAAAAAAAGATATATCAAATGTAAGAGCAATTATATTGAATGCAAGACATACATTCATCAAATTGTGAAGTAGGTTGTACAAGGAGTGATAACTGACACTGTACTGATATCACTTTGTAAAACCTAGAAATATCACTATCCCGTAACCAAGAGATCATTGAAAAGAGTAATCAATGAATACTATAGAAGAAATTGTAAATTGTAATAGTTTGTTACAGAAAATGACTTTCTGCGTTACTCCCGAGGAATCCCACTGAGTGGCAGTATGGAGCACCTTTTTACTATACTTGTATAGAAGGTGGCTTCATTTCATTGTATATCTACTCAACCATATAAAAGCATGATATAGCAACTGTAAGAGCAGTTACATTGAATGCAAGACATACATTCATCAGATTATGAAGTTGGTTGTACAAGGAGTGATAACTGACAGTGTATTCATACCACTTTGTAAAACCTAGAAATTTCACTGTTGTCTAACCAAGAGTAATCAATGAATACTATACAAGAAATACATTGGATTGTAAATTGTAATAGTTTGTTACACAAAATGACTTTCTTTGTAACTGCCGAGGAATCCCACTGAGTGGCAGTATGCAGCACCTTTTTCCTCTAGCTGTATAGAAGGTGGCTTGATTTAATTGTATATGTACTCAACCATATAAAAGCAAAAGATATCAAATGTAAGAGCAATTAAATTGAATGCAAAACATACATTCATCAGATTGTGAAGTTGGTTGTACAAGGAGTGATAACTGACACTGTTGTGATATCACTTTGTAAAATCTAGAAATATCACTATCCTGTAACCAACAGATCACTGAAAAGAGTAGTCAATGAATACTATACAAGAAATTGTATATTTTAATAGTTTGTTACACAAAATGACTTTCCGCGTTACTCCAGAGGAATCCCACTGAGTGGCAGTATGGAGCACCTTTTTCCTCTAGCTGTTTAGAAGGTGGCTTCTTTTCATCGTATATGTACTCAATCATGTAAGTGCATGTTATATCAACTGTAAGAGCAATTACATTGAATGCAAGACATACATTTATCAAACTTTGAAGTTGGTTGTACAAGGAGTGATAACTGACACTGTACTGATATCACTTTGTAAAACCTAGAAATATCACTATCCTGTAACCAACAGATCATCGAAAAGAGTAATCAATGAATATTATACAAGAAATTGTATATTGTAATAGTTTGTTACACAAAATGACTTTCTGCGTTACTCCCGAGGAATCCCACTGAGTGGCAGTATGGAGCACCTTTTTACTATAGTTGTATAGAAGGTGGCTTCATTTCATTGTATATGTACTCAACCATATAAAAGCATGATATAGCAACTGTAAGAGCAGTTACATTGAATGCAAGACATATATTCATTAGATTTTATGTTGGTTCCAAGGAGTGATAACTGAAACTGTACTGATATCACTTTGTAAAACCTAGAAATATCACTATCCTGTAACCAACAGATCATTGAAAAGAGTAATCAATGAATATTATACAAGAAATTGTATATTGTAATAGTTTGTTACACAAAATGACTTTCTGCGTTACTCCCGAGGAATCCCACTGAGTGGTAGTATGGAGCACCTTTTTACTATAGTTGTATAGATGGTGGCTTCATTTCATTGTATATGTACTCAACCATATAAAAGCATGATATAGCAACTGTAAGAGCAGTTACATTGAATGCAAGACATATATTCATTAAATTTTATGTTGGTTGTCCAAGGAGTGATAACTGACACTGTACTGATATCACTTTGTAAAACCTAGAAATATCACTATCCTGTAACCAACAGATCATTGAAAAGATTAATCAATGAATATTATACAAGAAATTGTATATTGTAATAGTTTGTTACACAAAATGACTTTCTGCGTTACTCCCGAGGAGTCCCACTGAGTGGTAGTATGGAGCACCTTTTTACTATAGTTGTATTGAAGGTGGCTTCATTTCATTGTATTTGTACTCAACCCTATAAAAGCATGATATAGCAACTGTAAGAGCAGTTACATTGAATGCAAGACATACATTCATCAGAGTTTGAAGTTGGTTGTACAAGTAGTGATAACTGACATTGTATTGATATCACTTTGTAAAACCTAGAAATTTCACTGTTGTCTAACCAAGAGATCGCAGAAGAGTAATCAATGAATAGTATACCAAAAATACATTGGATTGTAAATTGTAATAGTTTTTTACACAAAATGACTTTCTGTGTTACTCCCAAGGAATCCCACTGAGTGGCAGTATGGAGCACCTTTTTCGTCTAGCTGTATAGAAGGTGGCTTCATTTCATTGCATATGTACTCAATCATGTAAAAGCATGATATATCAACTGTCTGAGCAATTACATTGAATGCAAGAGATACATTCATGAGATTTTGGAGTTGGTTGTACAAGGAGTGATAACTGACACTGCACTGATATCACTTTGTAAAACCTAGAAATATCACTATCCTGTAACCAACAGATCATTGAAAAGAGTAATCAATGAATACCGTACAAGAAATTGTATATAGTAATAGTTTGTTACACAAAATGACTTTCTGCGTTACTCCCGAGGAATCCCACAGAGTGGCAGTATGGAGCACCTTTTTACTGTAGTTGTATAGAAGGTGGCTTCATTTCATTGTATATGTACTCAACCATATAAAAGCAAGATATATGAAATGTAAGAGCAATTAAATTGAATGCAAAACATACATTCATCAGATTGTAATGTTGGTTGTACAAGGAGTGATAACTGACACTGTACTGATATCATTTTGTAAAACCTAGAAATATCACTATCCTGTAACCAACAGATCATTGAAAAGAGTAATCAATGAATACTATACAAGAAATTGTATATTGCAGTAGTTTGTTACACAAGATGACTTTCTGCGTTACTCCCGAGGAGTCCCACTGAGTGGCAGTATGGAGCACCTTTTTACTATAGTTGTATAGAAGGTGGCTTCATTTCATTGTATATGTACTCAACCATATAAAAGCATGATATAGCAACTATAAGAGCAGTTACATTGAATGCAATACATACATTCATCAGATTTTGAAGTTGGTTGTTTAAGGACTGATAATTGACACTGTATTGATATCACTTTGTAAAACGGAGAAATTTCACTGTTGTCTAATCAAGAGATCGCAGAAGAGTAATCAATGAATACTATACAAGAAATACATTGGATTGTAAATTGTAATAGTTTGTTACAGAAAATTAGTTTCTGCGTTACTCCCGACGAATCCCACTGAGTGGCAGTATGGAGCACCTTTTTCCTCTAGCTGTATAAAAAATGGCTTCATTTAATTGTATATGTACTCAACCATATAAAAGCAAGATATATCAAATGTAAGAGCAATTACATTGAATGGAAAAAATACATTCATCAGATTGTGAAGTTGGTTGTACAAGGAGTGATAACTGACACTGTACTGATATCGCTTTGTAAAACCTAGAAATATCACTATCCTGTAACCAAGAGATCATTGAAAAGAGTAATCAATGAATAGTATACAAGAAATTGTAAATTGTAATAGTTTGTTACAGAAAATGACTTTCTGCGTTACTCCCGAGGAATCCCACTGAGTGGCAGTATGGAGCACCTCTTTAGTATACTTGTATAGAAGGTGGCTTCATTTCACTGTATATGTACTCAACCATATAAAAGCATGATATAGCAACGGTAAGAGCAGTTACAGTGAATGCAAGACATACATTCATCAGATTTTGAAATTGATTGTACAAGGAGTGATAACTGAAAGTTTATTGATATCACCTTGTAAAACCTAGAAATTTCACTGATTCCTAACCAAGAGATCGCAGAAGAGTAATCAATGAATACTATACAAGAAATACATTGGATTGTAAATTGTAATAGTTTATTACACAAAATGACTTTCTGTGTTACTCCCGAGGAATCCCACTGAGCGGCATTTTGGGGCACCTCCTTCCTATAGCTGTATAGAAGGTGGCTTCATTTCATTGTATATGTACTCAACCATATAAAAGCAAGATATATCAAATGTAAGAGCAGTTACATTGAAAACAAAACATACATTCATCAGATTGTGAAGTTGGTTGTTCAATGAGTGATAACTGACATTGTACTGGTATCACTTTGTAAAACCTAGAAATATCACTATCCTGTAACCAAGAGATCATTGAAAAGAGTAATCTATGAATAGTATGGAAGAAATTGTTAATTGTAATAGTTTGTTACAGAAAATTAATTTCTGTGTTACTCCCGAGGAATCCCACTGAGTGGCAGTATGGAGCACCTTTTTACAATAGTTGTATAGAAGGTGGCTTCAATTCATTGTATATGTACTCAACCATATAAAAGCATGATATAGCAACGGTAAGAGCAGTTACATTGAATGCAAGACATACATTCATGAGATTTTGAAGTTGGTTATACAAGGAGAGATAACTGACACTGTACTGATATCACTTTGTAAAACGTAGAAATTTCAGTGTTGTCTAACCAAGATATCACAGAAGAGTAATCAATGAATACTATACAAGATATACATTGGATTGTAAATTGTAATAGTTTGTTACACAAAATGACTTTTTGCGTTACTCCCGAGGAATCCCACTGAGTGGCGGTATGGAGCACCTTTTCCCTCTACCTGTATAGAAGGTGGCTTCATTTCATTGTATATGTACTCAACCATATAAAAGCATGATATAGCAAGGGTAAGAGCAGTTACATTGAATGCAAGACATATATTCATCAGATCTTGAAATTGGTTGTACAAGGAGTGATAACTGACAGTGTATTGATATCACTTTGTAAAATCTAGGAATATCACTATCCTGTAACCAACAGATCATTGAAAAGAGTAATCAATGAATACTATACAAGAAATTGTATATTGTAATAGTTTTTTACACAAAATGACTTTCTGCAATACTCCCGAGGAATCCCACAGAGTGGCAGTATGGAGCACATTTTACTGTAGTTGTATAGAAGGTGGCTTCATTTGATTCTATTTGTACTCAACCATATAAAAGCATGATATAGCAACTGTAAGAGCAGTTACATTGAATGCAATCCTTACATTCATCAGATTTTGAAGCTGGTTGTAGAAGAAGTGATAACTGACACTGTTTTGAAATCACTTTGTAAAACGTAGAAATTTCACTGTTGTATAACAAGAGATCACAGAAGAGTAATCAATGAATACTATACAAGAAATACATTGGATTTTAAATTGTAATAGTTTGTTATAAAAAATGACTTTCTGCGTTACTCCCGAGGAATCCCACTGAGTGGCAGTATGGAGCACCTTTTTCCTCCAGCTGTACAGAAGGTGCCTTCATTTCATTGTATATGTACTCAACCATAAAAAAGCATGATATAGCAACTGTAAGAGCAGTTACATTGAATGCAAGAGATACATTCATGAGATTTTGGAGTTGGTTGTACAAGGAGTGATAACTGACACTGCACTGATATCACTTTGTAAAACCTAGAAATATCACTATCCTGTAACCAACAGATCATTGAAAAGAGTAATCAATGAATACTATACAAGAAATTGTATATTGTAATAGTTTGTTACACAAAATGACTTTCTGCGTTACTCCCGAGGAATCCCAGTGAGTGGTAGTATGGAGCACCTTTTTACTATAGTTGTATAGAAGGTGGCTTCATTTCATTGTATTTGTACTCAACCATATAAAAGCATGATATAGCAACTGTAAGAGCAGTTACATTGAATGCAAGAGATGTATTCATCAGATTTTGAAATTGGTTGTACAAGCAGTGGCTTCATTTAATTGTATATGTACTCAACCATATAAAAGCAAGATATATGAAATGTAAGAGCAATTAAATTGAATGCAAAACATACATTCATCAGATTGTGATGTTGGTTGTACAAGGAGTGATAACTGACACTGTACTGATATCATTTTGTAAAACCTAGAAATATCACTATCCTGTAACCAACAGATCACTGAAAAGAGTAATGAATGAATGCTATACAAGAAATTGTATATTAAGAAAGAAGGTTCTTTTTATCATATGTGGTGGAGTTGTGATAAAGCAGAGTTATTGGTCAAAAATACATGCAGAAATTGAAAAAATCTTGAAATGTACATTTAAGAAGTTGCCTGAAATGTTATTGCTAGGACTTAAACTAGAAGAGATAAATGTAAGGAAAAGGACAATAATATGGTATATGATTACAGCAGCAAGAATGGTGTATGCACAAAACTGGAAAAATGAAAAAATACCACAGGTGTGGGAATGGTTGAAAAAACTGTTATATATGGCTGAAATGGATAAATGGACCAGAAAATTGAATAATCTTTACTGAGAGACCTTTCTGGAAGACTGGAAAGATTTGAAAGAATATGTTGAAAAATATTGGAATATGAAAAACTATATTTATACATGGTTATAATAGCATAAAGGAATAGAAATATATTATGAGAATGTTTTAGTTAAGATTAGACAATGAAACTGTTTTTATTTAGAAATACATAAGACTATAGAAAATAAGAATTGGTGTATAAGTATTTTAAAGCTATATAACCGTTACCAGAAACGAAACATAGATATAAGTATTACTATTTTGAATAAAATGGAAAATGTGTTATGCTTCAGAGGTGGTGGGAAACCACCAAAAGAAGACAAAAATAGAATGTACAAATAGAACAAAATGTTATTTAATATGGAAAAACGGATTTCTATAAGGTTAAATGTATTATTTTCGATGTTTTTTTTTTTGAAAAATAAAATTTCTTTACAAAAAAAAAAAAGAAATTGTATATTGTAATAGTTTGTTACAGAAAATGACTTTCCGCGTTACTCCCGAGGAATCCCACTGAGTGGCAGTATGGAGCACCTTTTTACTATAGTTGTATAGAAGGTGGCTTCATTTAATTGTATATGTACTGAATCATGTAAAAGCATGATATAGCAACTGTAAGAGCAGTTACATTGAATGCAAGACATACATTCATCAGATTTTGAAACTGGTTGTACAAGGAGTGATAACTGACATTGTATTGATATCACTTTGTAAAACCTAGAAATCTCACTGTTGCCTAACCAAGAAATCGCAGAAGAGTAATCAATGAATACTATACAAGAAACACATTGGATTGTAAATTGTAATAGTTTGTTACACAAAATGATTTTCTGTGTTACTCCCGAGGAATCCCACTGAGTGGCAGTATGGAGCACCTTTTTCCTCTAGCTGTATAGAAGGTGGCTTCATTTCATTGTATATGTACTCAATCATGTAACAGCATGTTATATCAACTGTAAGAGCAATTACATTGAATGCAAGACATACATTCATCAGATTGTGAAGTTGGTTGAATAAGGAGTGATAAATGACACTGTACTGATATCAGTTGGTAAAACCTAGAAATATGACTATCTTGTAACCAACAGATCATTGAAAAGAGTAATCAATGAATACTATACAAGAAATTGTATATTGCAGTAGTTTGTTACACAAGATGACTTTCTGCGTTACTCCCAAGGAATCCCACTGAGTGGCAGTATGGAGCACCTTTTTACTATAGTTGTATAGAAGGTGGCTTCATTTCATTGTATATGTACTCAACCATATAAAAGCATGATATAGCAACTGTAAGAGCAGTTACATTGAATGCAATACATACATTCATCAGATTTTGAAGTTGGTTGTTTAAGGACTGATAACTGACACTGTATTGATATCACTTTGTAAAACGGAGAAATTTCACTGTTGTCTAATCAAGAGATCGCAGAAGAGTAATCAATGAATACTATACAAGAAATACATTGGATTGTAAATTGTAATAGTTTGTTACAGAAAATTAGTTTCTGCGTTACTCCCGGGAATCCCACTGAGTGGCAGTATGGAGCACCTTTTTCCTCTAGCTGTATAAAAAATGGCTTCATTTAATTGTATATGTACTCAACCATATAAAAGAAAGATATATCAAATGTAAGAGCAATTACATTGAATGGAAAAAATACATTCATCAGATTGTGAAGTTGGTTGTACAAGGAGTGATAACTGACACTGTACTGATATCGCTTTGTAAAACCTAGAAATATCACTATCCTGTAACCAAGAGATCATTGAAAAGAGTAATCAATGAATAGTATACAAGAAATTATAAATTGTAATAGTTTGTTACAGAAAATGACTTTCTGCGTTACTCCCGAGGAATCCCACTGAGTGGCAGTATGGAGCACCTCTTTAGTATACTTGTATAGAAGGTGGCTTCATTTCACTGTATATGTACTCAACCATATAAAAGCATGATATAGCAACGGTAAGAGCAGTTACAGTGAATGCAAGACAAACATTCATCAGATTTTGAAATTGGTTGTACAAGGAGTGATAACTGAAAGTTTATTGATATCACTTTGTAAAACCTAGAAATTTCACTGATTCCTAACCAAGAGATTGCAGAAGAGTAATCAATGAATACTATACAAGAAATACATTGGATTGTAAATTGTAATAGTTTATTACACAAAATGACTTTCTGTGTTACTCCCGAGGAATCCCACTGAGCGGCATTTTGGGGCACCTCCTTCCTATAGCTGTATAGAAGGTGGCGTCATTTCATTGTATATGTACTCAACCATATAAAAGCAAGATATATCAAATGTAAGAGCAGTTACATTGAAAACAAAACATACATTCATCAGATTGTGAAGTTGGTTGTTCAATGAGTGATAACTGACATTGTACTGGTATCACTTTGTAAAACCTAGAAATATCACTATCCTGTAACCAAGAGATCATTGAAAAGAGTAATCTATGAATAGTATGGAAGAAATTGTTAATTGTAATAGTTTGTTACAGAAAATTAATTTCTGCGTTACTCCCGAGGAATCCCACTGAGTGGCAGTATGGAGCACCTTTTTACTATACTTGCATAGAAGGTGACTTCAATTCATTGTATATGTACTCAACCATATAAAAGCATGATATAGCAACGGTAAGAGCAGTTACATTGAATGCAAGACATACATTCATGAGATTTTGAAGTTGGTTATACAAGGAGAGATAACTGACACTGTACTGATATAACTTTGTAAAACGTAGAAATTTCAGTGTTGTCTAACCAAGATATCACAGAAGAGTAATCAATGAATACTATACAAGATATACATTGGATTGTAAATTGTAATAGTTTGTTACACAAAATGACTTTTTGCGTTACTCCCGAGGAATCCCACTGAGTGGCTGTATGGAGCACCTTTTCCCTCTACCTGTATAGAAGGTGGCTTCATTTCATTGTATATGTACTCAACCATATAAAAGCATGATATAGCAAGGGTAAGAGCAGTTACATTGAATGCAAGACATATATTCATCAGATCTTGAAATTGGTTGTACAAGGAGTGATAACTGACACTGTATTGATATCACTTTGTAAAACCTAGAAATTTCACTGTTGTCTAACCAAGAGATCGCAGAAGAGTAATCAATGAATACTATACAAGAAATACATTGGATTGTAAATTGTAATCGTTTGTTAAACAAAATGACTTTCTGCGTTACTCCCGAGGAATCCCACTGAGTGGCAGTATGGAGCACCTTTTTCATCTAGCTGTATAGAAGGTGGCTTCCTTTCATTGTATATGTACTCAATTATGTAACAGCATGTTATATCAACTGTAAGAGCAATTACATTGAATGCAAGAAATACATTCATCAGATTGTGAAGTTGGTTATACAAGGAGTGATAAATGACACTGTAGTGATATCACTTGGTAGAACCTAGAAATATAACTATCTTGGAACCAACAGATCATTGAAAAGAGTAATCAATGAATACTATACAAGAAATTGTATATTGCAGTAGTTTGTTACACAAAATGACTTTCTACGTTACTCACGAGGAATCCCACTGAGTGTCAGTATGGAGCACCTTTTTACTATAGTTGTATAGAAAGTGGCTTCATTTCATTGTGTATGTACTCAACCATATAAAAGCATGATATAGCAACTGTAAGAGCAGTTACATTGAAAGCAAGACATACATTCATCAGATTTTGAAGTTGGTTGTTCAAGGACTGGTAACTGACACTGTATTGATATCACTTTGTAAAACGGAGAAATTTCACTGTTGTCTAATCAAGAGATCACAGAAGAGTAATCAATGAATACTATACAAGAAATAGATTGGATTGTAAATTGTAATAGTTTATTACACAAAATGACTTTCTGCGTTACTCCCAAGGAATCCCACTGAGTGGCAGTATGGAGCACGTTTTTCCTCTAGCTGTATAGAAGGTGGCTTCATTTCATTGTATATGTACTCTACCATATAAAAGCAAGATATATCAAATGTAAGAGCAATTATATTGAATACAAAACATAGATTCATCAGATTGTGAAGTTGGTTGTACAAGGAGTGATAACTGACACTGTACTGATATCGCTTTGTAAAACCTAGAAATATCACTATCCTGTAACCAAGAGATCATTGAAAAGAGTAATCAATGAATAGTATACAAGAAATTGTAAATTGTAATAGTTTGTTACAGAAAATGACTTTCTGCGTTACTCCCGAGGAATCCCACTGAGTGGCAGTAGGGAGCACCTCTTTAGTATACTTGTATAGAAGGTGGCTTCATTTCACTGTATATGTACTCAACCATATAAAAGCATGATATAGCAACGGTAAGAGCAGTTACAGTGAATGCAAGACATACATTCATCAGATTTTGAAATTGGTTGTACAAGGAGTGATAACTGAAAGTTTATTGATATCACTTTGTAAAACCTAGAAATTTCACTGATTCCTAACCAAGAGATCGCAGAAGAGTAATCAATGAATACTATACAAGAAATACATTGGATTGTAAATTGTAATAGTTTATTACACAAAATGACATTCTGTGTTACTCCCGAGGAATCCCACAGAGCGGCATTTTGGGGCACCTCCTTCCTATAGCTGTATAGAAGGTGGCTTCATTTCATTGTATATGTACTCAACCATATAAAAGCAAGATATATCAAATGTAAGAGCAGTTACATTGAATACAAAACATACATTCATCAGATTGTGAAGTTGGTTGTTCAATGAGTGATAACTGACATTGTACTGGTATCACTTTGTAAAACCTAGAAATATCACTATCCTGTAACCAAGAGATCATTGAAAAGAGTAATCTATGAATAGTATGGAAGAAATTGTTAATTGTAATAGTTTGTTGCAGAAAATTAATTTCTGCGTTACTCCCGAGGAATCCCACTGAGTGGCAGTATGGAGCACCTTTTTACTATAGTTGTATAGAAGGTGACTTCAATTCATTGTATATGTACTCAACCATATAAAAGCATGATATAGCAACGGTAAGAGCAGTTACATTGAATGCAAGACATACATTCATGAGATTTTGAAGTTGGTTATACAAGGAGAGATAACTGACACTGTACTGATATCATTTTGTAAAACGTAGAAATTTCAGTGTTCTCTAACCAAGATATCACAGAAGAGTAATCAATGAATACTATACAAGATATACATTGGATTGTAAATTGTAATAGTTTGTTACACAAAATGACTTTCTGCGTTACTCCCGAGGAATCCCACTGAGTGGCAGTATGGAGCACCTTTTCCCTCTACCTGTATAGAAGGTGGCTTCATTTCATTGTATATGTACTCAATCATGTAACAGCATGTTATATCAACTGTAAGAGCAATTACATTGAATGCAAGACATACATTCATCAGATTGTGAAGTTGGTTGAATAAGGAGTGATAAATGACACTGTACTGATATCACTTGGTAAAACCTAGATATATGACTATCTTGTAACCAACAGATTTTTGAAAAGAGTAATCAATGAATACTATACAAGAAATTGTATATTGCAGTAGTTTGTTACACAAAATTACTTTCTGCGTTACTCCCTAGTAGTCCCACTGAGTGGAAGTATGGAGCACCTTTTTACTATAGTTGTATAGAAGGTGGCTTCATTTCATAGTATCTGTACTCAATCATGTAACAGCATGTTATATCAACTGTAAGAGCAATTACATTGAATGCAAGAAATACATTCATCAGATTGTGAAGTTTGTTATACAAGGAGTGATAAATGACACTGTAGTGATATCACTTGGTAGAACCTAGAAATATGACTATCTTGTAACCAACAGATCATTGAAAAGAGTAATCAATGAATACTATACAAGAAATTGTATATTGCAGTAGTTTGTTACACAAAATGACTTTCTGCGTTACTCACGAGGAATCCCACTGAGTGTCAGTATGGAGCACCTTTTTACTATAGTTGTATAGAAAGTGGCTTCATTTCATTGTGTATGTACTCAACCATATAAAAGCATGATATAGCAACTGTAAGAGCAGTTACATTGAAAGCAAGACATACATTCATCAGATTTTGAAGTTGGTTGTTCAAGGACTGGTAACTGACACTGTATTGATATCACTTTGTAAAACTGAGAAATTTCACTGTTGTCTAATCAAGAGATCACAGAAGAGTAATCAATGAATACTATACAAGAAATAGATTGGATTGTAAATTGTAATAGTTTATTACACAAAATGACTTTCTGTGTTACTCCCAAGGAATCCCACTGAGTGGCAGTATGCAGCACCTTTTTCCTCTACCTGTTTAGAAGGTGGCTTCATTTCATTGTATATGTAATCAATCATGTAAAAGCATGATATATCAACCGTCTGAGCAATTACATTGAATGCAAGAGATACATTCATGAGATTTTGAAGTTGGTTGTACAAGGAGTGATAACTGACACTGCACTGATATCACTTTGTAAAACCTAGAAATATCACTATCCTGTAACCAACAGATCATTGAAAAGAGTAATCAATGAATACTATACAAGAAATTGTATATTGTAATAGTTTGTTACACAAAATGACTTTCTGCGTTACTCTCGAGGAATCCCACTGAGTGGTAGTATGGAGCACCTTTTTACTATAGTTGTATAGAAGGTGGCTTCATTTCATTGTATTTGTACTCAACCATATAAAAGCATGATATAGCAACTGTAAGAGCAGTTACATTGAATGCAAGAGATACATTCATCAGATTTTGAAATTGGTTGTACAAGCAGTGATAACTGACAGTGTATTCATACCACTTTGTAAAACCTAGACATTTCACTGTTGTCTAACCAAGAGATCGCAGAAGAGTAATCAATGAATACTATACAAGAAATACATTGGATTGTAAATTGTAATAGTTTTTTACACAAAATGACTTTCTGTATTACTCCCGAGGAATCCCACTGAGTGGCAGTATGGAGCACCTTTTTCCTCTAGCTTTATAGAAGGTTGCTTCATTTAATTGTATATGTACTCAACCATATAAAAGCAAGATATATCAAATGTAAGAGCAATTACATTGAATGCAAGACATACATTCATCAGATTTTGAAGTTGGTTGAATAAGGAGTGATAAATGACACTGTACTGATATCAGTTGGTAAAACCTAGAAATATGACTATCTTGTAACCAACAGATCATTGAAAAGAGTAATCAATGAATACTATACAAGAAATTGTATATTGCAGTAGTTTGTTACACAAGATGACTTTCTGCGTTACTCCCAAGGAGTCCCACTGAGTGGCAGTATGGAGCACCTTTTTACTATAGTTGTATAGAAGGTGGCTTCATTTCATTGTATATGTACTCAACCATATAAAAGCATGATATAGCAACTGTAAGAGCAGTTACATTGAATGCAATACATACATTCATCAGATTTTGAAGTTGGTTGTTTAAGGACTGATAACTGACACTGTATTGATATCACTTTGTAAAACGGAGAAATTTCACTGTTGTCTAATCAAGAGATCGCAGAAGAGTAATCAATGAATACTATAGAAGAAATACATTGGATTGTAAATTGTAATAGTTTGTTACAGAAAATTAGTTTCTGCGTTACTCCCGGGAATCCCACTGAGTGGCAGTATGGAGCACCTTTTTCCTCTAGCTGTATAAAAAATGGCTTCATTTAATTGTATATGTACTCAACCATATAAAAGAAAGATATATCAAATGTAAGAGCAATTACATTGAATGGAAAAAATACATTCATCAGATTGTGAAGTTGGTTGTACAAGGAGTGATAACTGACACTGTACTGATATCGCTTTGTAAAACCTAGAAATATCACTATCCTGTAACCAAGAGATCATTGAAAGGAGTAATCAATGAATAGTATACAAGAAATTATAAATTGTAATAGTTTGTTACAGAAAATGACTTTCTGCGTTACTCCCGAGGAATCCCACTGAGTGGCAGTATGGAGCACCTCTTTAGTATACTTGTATAGAAGGTGGCTTCATTTCACTGTATATGTACTCAACCATATAAAAGCATGATATAGCAACGGTAAGAGCAGTTACAGTGAATGCAAGACAAACATTCATCAGATTTTGAAATTGGTTGTACAAGGAGTGATAACTGAAAGTTTATTGATATCACTTTGTAAAACCTAGAAATTTCACTGATTCCTAACCAAGAGATCGCAGAAGAGTAATCAATGAATACTATACAGGAAATACATTGGATTGTAAATTGTAATAGTTTATTACACAAAATGACTTTCTGTGTTACTCCCGAGGAATCCCACTGAGCGGCATTTTGGGGCACCTCCTTCCTATAGCTGTATAGAAGGTGGCTTCATTTCATTGTATATGTACTCAACCATATAAAAGCAAGATATATCAAATGTAAGAGCAGTTACATTGAAAACAAAACATACATTCATCAGATTGTGAAGTTGGTTGTTCAATGAGTGATAACTGACATTGTACTGGTATCACTTTGTAAAACCTAGAAATATCACTATCCTGTAACCAAGAGATCATTGAAAAGAGTAATCTATGAATAGTATGGAAGAAATTGTTAATTGTAATAGTTTGTTACAGAAAATTAATTTCTGCGTTACTCCCGAGGAATCCCACTGAGTGGCAGTATGGAGCACCTTTTTACAATAGTTGTATAGAAGGTGGCTTCAATTCATTGTATATGTACTCAACCATATAAAAGCATGATATAGCAACGGTAAGAGCAGTTACATTGAATGCAAGACATACATTCATGAGATTTTGAAGTTGGTTATACAAGGAGAGATAACTGACACTGTACTGATATAACTTTGTAAAACGTAGAAATTTCAGTGTTGTCTAACCAAGATATCACAGAAGAGTAATCAATGAATACTATACAAGATATACATTGGATTGTAAATTGTAATAGTTTGTTACACAAAATGACTTTTTGCGTTACTCCCGAGGAATCCCACTGAGTGGCTGTATGGAGCACCTTTTCCCTCTACCTGTATAGAAGGTGGCTTCATTTCATTGTATATGTACTCAACCATATAAAAGCATGATATAGCAAGGGTAAGAGCAGTTACATTGAATGCAAGACATATATTCATCAGATCTTGAAATTGGTTGTACAAGGAGTGATAACTGACACTGTATTGATATCACTTTGTAAAACCTAGAAATTTCACTGTTGTCTAACCAAGAGATCACAGAAGAGTAATCAATGAATACTATACAAGAAATACATTGGATTGTAAATTGTAATCGTTTGTTAAACAAAATGACTTTCTGCGTTACTCCCGAGGAATCCCACTGAGTGGCAGTATGGAGCACCTTTTTCCTCTAGCTGTATAGAAGGTGGCTTCCTTTCATTGTATATGTACTCAATCATGCAACAGCATGTTATATCAACGGTAAGAGCAATTACATTGAATGCAAGACATACATTCATCAGATTGTGAAGTTGGTTGAATAAGGAGTGATAAATGACACTGTACTGATATCAGTTGGTAAAACCTAGAAATATGACTATCTTGTAACCAACAGATCATTGAAAAGAGTAATCAATGAATACTATACAAGAAATTGTATATTGCAGTAGTTTGTTACACAAGATGACTTTCTGCGTTACTCCCGAGGAGTCCCACTGAGTGGCAGTATGGAGCACCTTTTTACTATAGTTGTATAGAAGGTGGCTTCATTTCATTGTATTTGTACTCAACCATATAAAAGCATGATATAGCAACTGTAAGAGCAGTTACATTGAATGCAATACATACATTCATCAGATTTTGAAGTTGGTTGTTTAAGGACTGATAACTGACACTGTATTGATATCACTTTGTAAAACGGAGAAATTTCACTGTTGTCTAATCAAGAGATCGCAGAAGAGTAATCAATGAATACTATAGAAGAAATACATTGGATTGTAAATTGTAATAGTTTGTTACAGAAAATTAGTTTCTGCGTTACTCCCGACGAATCCCACTGAGTGGCAGTATGGAGCACCTTTTTCCTCTAGCTGTATACAAAATGGCTTCATTTAATTGTATATGTACTCAACCATATAAAAGCAAGATATATCAAATGTAAGAGCAATTACATTGAATGGAAAAAATACATTCATCAGATTGTGAAGTTGGTTGTTCAAGGACTGGTAACTGACACTGTATTGATATCACTTTGTAAAACTGAGAAATTTCACTGTTGTCTAATCAAGAGATCCCAGAAGAGTAATCAATGAATACTATACAAGAAATAGATTGGATTGAAAATTGTAATAGTTTATTACACAAAATGACTTTCTGCGTTACTCCCAAGGAATCCCACTGAGTGGCAGTATGGAGCACGTTTTTCCTCTAGCTGTATAGAAGGTGGCTTCATTTCATTGTATATGTACTCTACCATATAAAAGCAAGATATATGAAATGTAAGAGCAATTATATTGAATACAAAACATACATTCATCAGATTGTGAAGTTGGTTGTTCACTGAGTGATAAGTGACATTGTACTGGTATCACTTTGTAAAACCTAGAAATATCACTATCAGGTAACCAAGAGAACATTGAAAAGAGTAATCTATGAATAGTATGGAAGAAATTGTTAATTGTAATAGTTTGTTACACAAAATGACTTTCTGCGTTACTCCCGAGGAATCCCACTGAGTGGCAGTATGGAGCACCGTTTTGCTATAGTTGTATAGAAGGTGGCTTCATTTCATTGTGTATGTACTCAACCATATAAAAGCATGATATAGAAACTGTAAGAGCAGTTACATTGAATGCCAGAGATACATTCATCAGATTTTGAAGTTGTTTGTACAAGGAGTGATAACTGACACTGTACTGATATCACTTTGTAAAACCTAGAAATATCACTATCCTGTAACCAACAGATCATTGAAAAGAGTAATCAATGAATACTATACAAGAAATTGTATATTGTAATAGTTTGTTACACAAAATGACTTTCTGCGTTACTCCCGAGGAATCCCACTGAGTGGCAGTATGGAGCACCTTTTTACTATACTTGCATAGAAGGTGACTTCAATTCATTGTATATGTACTCAACCATATAAAAGCATGATATAGCAATGGTAAGAGCAGTTACATTGAATGCAAGACATACATTCATGAGATTTTGAAGTTGGTTATACAAGGAGAGATAACTGACACTGTACTGATATCACTTCGTAAAACGTAGAAATTTCAGTGTTGTCTAACCAAGATATCACAGAAGAGTAATCAATGAATACTATACAAGATATACATTGGATTGTAAATTGTAATAGTTTGTTACACAAAATGACTTTCTGCGTTACTCCCGAGGAATCCCACTGAGTGGCAGTATGGAGCACCTTTTCCCTCTACCTGTATAGAAGGTGGCTTCATTTCATTGTATATGTACTCAATCATGTAACAGCATGTTATATCAACTGTAAGAGCAATTACATTGAATGCAAGACATACATTCATCAGATTGTGAAGTTGGTTGAATAAGGAGTGATAAATGACACTGTACTGATATCACTTGGTAAAACCTAGAAATATGACTATCTTGTAACCAACAGATCATTGAAAAGAGTAATCAATGAATACTATACAAGAAATTGTATATTGCAGTAGTTTGTTACACAAAATTACTTTCTGCGTTACTCCCGAGTAGTCCCACTGAGTGGCAGTACGGAGCACCTTTTTACTATAGTTGTATAGAAGGTGGCTTCATTTCATTGTATCTGTACTCAATCATGTAACAGCATGTTATATCAACTGTAAGAGCAATTACATTGAATGCAAGAAATACATTCATCAGATTGTGAAGTTGGTTGAATAAGGAGTGATAAATGACACTGTAGTGATATCACTTGGTAGAACCTAGAAATATGACTATCTTGTAACCAACAGATCATTGAAAAGAGTAATCAATGAATACTATACAAGAAATTGTATATTGCAGTAGTTTGTTACACAAAATGACTTTCTGCGTTACTCACGAGGAATCCCACTGAGTGTCAGTATGGAGCACCGTTTTACTGTAGTTGTATAGAAGGTGGCTTCATTTCATTGTGTATGTACTCAACCATATAAAAGCATGATATAGCAACGGTAAGAGCAGTTACATTGACTGCAAGACATACATTCATCAGATTTTGAAGTTGGTTGTACAAGGAGTGATAACTGACACTGTATTGATATCACTTTGTAAAACGTAGAAATTTCACTGTTGTCTAACCAAGAGATCACAGAAGACTAATCAATGAATACTATACAAGAAATACATTGGATTGTAAATTGTAATAGTTTGTTACACAAAATGACTTTCTGCGTTACTCCCGAGGAATCCCACTGAGTGGCAGTATGGAGCACCTTTTTCCTCTAGCTGTATAGAAAGTGGCTTCATTTCCTTGTATATGTACTCAACCATATAAAAGCATGATATAGCAAGGGTAAGAGCAGTTACATTGAATGCAAGACATACATTCATCAGATTGTGAAATTGGTTGTACAAGGAGTGATAACTGACACTGTATTGATATCACTAAGTAAAACCTAGAAATTTCACTCTTGTCTAACCAAGAGATCGCAGAAGAGTAATCAATGAATACTATACAAGAAATACATTGGATTGTAAATTGTAATAGTTTGTTACAAAAAATGACTTTCTGTGTTACTCCCGAGGAATCCCACTGAGTGGCAGTATGGAGCACCTTTTTCCTCTAGCTGTATAGAAGGTGACTTCATTTCATTGTATATGTACTCAATCATGTAACAGCATGTTATATCAACTGTACGAGCAATTACATTAAATGCAAGACATACATTCATCAGATTGTGAAGTTGGTTGTTTAACGACTGATAACTGACACGGTATTGATATCACTTTGTAAAACGGAGAAATTTCACTGTTGTCTAATCAAGAGATCACAGAAGAGTAATCAATGAATACTATACAAGAAATACATTGGATTGAAAATTGTAATAGTTTGTTATACAAAATGACTTTCTGTGTTACTACCGAGGAATCCCACTGAGTGGCAGTATGGAGCACCTTTTTCCTCTAGCTGTATAAAAAGTGGATTCATTTAATTGTATATGTACTCAACCATATAAAAGCAAGATATATCTATTGTAAGAGCAATTACATTGAATGGAAAAAATACATTCATCAGATTGTGAAGTTGGTTGTACAAGGAGTGATAACTGACACTGTACTGATATCGCTTTGTAAAACCTAGAAATATCACTATCCTGTAACCAAGAGATCATTGAAAAGAGTAATCAATGAATACTATACAAGAAATTGTAAATTGTAATAGTTTGTTACAGAAAATGACTTTCTGCGTTACTCCCGAGGAATCCCACTGAGTGGCAGTATGGAGCACCTCTTTAGAGCACCTTGTATAGAAGGTGGCTTCATTTCATTGTACATGTACTCAACCATATAAAAGCATGATATAGCAACGGTAAGAGCAGTTACATTGAACGCAAGACATACATTCATCAGATTTTAAAGTTGGTTGTACAAGGAGTGAAAACTGAAAGTTTATTGATATCACTTTGTAAAACCTAGAAATTTCACTGATTCCTAACCAAGAGATCGCAGAAGAGTAATCAATGAATACTATACAAGAAATACATTGGATTGTAAATTGTAATAGTTTATTACACTAAATGACTTTCTGTGTTACTCCCGAGGAATCCCACTGAGTGGCAGTATGGAGCACGTTTTTCCTCTAGCTGTATAAAAACTGGCTTCATTTCATTGTATATGTACTCAACCATATAAAAGCAAGATATATCAAATGTAAGAGAAATTACATTGAATACAAAACATACATTCATCAGATTGTGAAGTTGGTTGTTCAATGAGTGATAACTGACACTATACTGGTATTACTTTGTAAAACCTAGAAATATCACTATCCTGTAACCAAGAGATCATTGAAAAGAGTAATCAATGAATAGCATGGAAGAAATTGTAAATTGTAATAGTTTGTTACAGAAAATTAATTTCTACGTTACTCCCGAGGAATCCCACTGAGTGGCAGTATGGAGCACCTTTTTACAATAGTTGTATAGAAGGTGGCTTCAATTCATTGTATATGTACTCAACCATATAAAAGCATGATATAGCAACGGTAAGAGCAGTTACATTGAATGCAAGACATACATTCATGAGATTTTGAAGTTGGTTGTACAAGGAGTGATAACTGACACTGTATTGATATCACTTGGTAAAACGTAGAAATTTCACTGTTGTCTAACCAAGATATCACAGAATAGTAATCAATGAATACTATACAAGTAATACATTGGATTGTAAATTGTAATAGTTTGTTACACAAAATGAGTTTCTGCGTTACTCCCGAGGAATCCCACTGAGTGGAAGTATGGAGCACCTTTTTCCTCTAGCTGTATAGAAGGTTGCTTCATTTCATTGTATATGTACTCAACAATGTAAAAGCATGATATAGCAAGGGTAAGAGCAGTTACATTGAATGCAAGACATACATTCATCAGATTTTGAAATTGGTTGTACAAGGAGTGATAACTGACACTGTATTGATATCACTTTGTAAAACCTAGAAATTTCCCTGTTGTCTAACCAAGAGATCACAGAAGAGTAATCAATGAATACTATACAAGAAATACATTGGATTGTAAATTGTAATAGTTTGTTATACAAAATGACTTTCTGCGTTACTCCCGAGGAATCCCTCTGAGTGGCAGTATGGAGCACCTTTTTCCTCCAGCTGTATAAAAGGTGGCTTCATTTCATTGTATATGTACTCAACCATATAAAAGCATGATATAGCAACTGTAAGAGCAGTTACATTGAATGCAAGAGATACATTCATCAGATTTTGAAGTTGGTTGTACAAGGAGTGATAACTGACACAGTATTGATACCACTTTGTAGAACCTAGACGTTTCACTGTTGGCTAATCAAGAGATCGCAGAAGAGTAATCAATGTATACTATACAAGAAATTGTATATTGTAATAGTTTATTACACAAAATGACCTTCTGCGTTACTCCCGAGGAATCCCACTGAGTGACAGTATGGAGCACCTTTTTACTATAGTTGTATAGAAGGTGGCTTCATTTCATTGTATATGTACTCAACCATATAAGAGCATGATATAGCAACTGTAAGAGCAGTTACATTGAATGCAAGAAATACATTGAATTTTAAATTGTAATAGTTTGTTACACAAAATGATTTTCTGTGTTACTCCCGAGGAATCCCACTGATTGGCAGTATGGAGCACCTTTTTCCTCTAGCTGTATAGAAGGTGGCTTCATTTCATTGTATCTGTACTCAATCATGTAACAGCATGTTATATCAACTGTAAGAGCAATTACATTGAATGGAAAACATACATTCATCAGATTGTGAAGTTGGTTGTAGAAGGAGTGATAAATGACACTGTAGTAATATCACTTGGTAAAACCTAGAAATATGACTATCTTGTAACCAACAGATCATTGAAAAGAGTAATCAATGAATACTATACAAGAAATTGTATATTGCAGTAGTTTGTTACACAAAATGACTTTCTGCGTTACTCACGAGGAATCCCACTGAGCACCGTTTTACTATAGTTCTATAGAAGGTGGCTTCATTTCATTGTGTATGTACTCAACCATATAAAAGAATGATATAGCAACGGTAAGAGCAGTTACATTGAATGCAAGACATACATTCATCAGATTTTGAAGTTGGTTGTAGAAGGAATGATAACTGACACTGTATTGACATCACTTTGTAAAACGTAGAAATTTCACTGTTGTCTAACCAAGAGATCACAGAAGACTAATCAATGAATACTATACAAGAAATACATTGGATTGTAAATTGTAATAGTTTGTTACACAAAATGACTTTCTGCGTTACTCCCGAGGAATCCCACTGAGTGGCAGTATGGAGCACGTTTTTCCTCTAGCTGTATAGAAGGTGGCTTCATTTCCTTGTATATGTACTCAACCATATAAAAGCATGATATAGCAAGGGTAAGAGCAGTTACATTGAATGCAAGACATACATTCATCAGATTGTGAAGTTGGTTGTACAAGGAGTGATAAATGACACTGTAGTAATATCACTTGGTAAAACCTAGAAATATGACTATCTTGTAACCAACAGATCATTGAAAAGAGTAATCAATGAATACTATACAAGAAATTGTATATTGCAGTAGTTTGTTACACAAAATGACTTTCTGCGTTACTCCCGAGGAATCCCACTGACTGTCAGTATGGAGCACCTTTTTTTCTATAGTTGTATAGAAGGTCACTTCATTTCATTGTGTATGTACTCAAACATATAAAAGCATGATATAGCAACTGTAAGAGCAGTTACATTGAAAGCAAGACATACATTCATCAAATTTTGAAGTTGGTTGTTCAATGAGTGATAACTGACACTATACTGATATCACTTGGTAAAACCTAGAAATATCACTATCCTGTAACCAAGACATCGTTGAAAAGAGTAATGAATGAATACTATAGAAGAAATTGTAAATTGAAATAGTTTGTTACAGAAAATTAGTTTCTGCTTTACTCCCGAGGAATCCCACTGAGTGGCAGTATGGAGCACCTTTTTACTATAGTTGTATAGAAGGTGGCTTCAATTCATTGTATATGTACTCAACCATATAAAAGCCATGATATAGCAACGGTAAGAGCAGTTACATTGAATGCAAGACATACATTCATCAGATTTTGAAGTTGGTTGTACAAGGAGTGATAACTGACACTGTACTGAGATCACTTTGTAAAACCTAGAAATATCACTGTTGTCTAACGAAGAGATCGCAGAAGAGTAGTCAATGAATACTATACAAGAAATACATTGGATTCTAAATTGTAATAGTATGTTAAACAAAATGACTTTCTGCGTTACTCCGAGGAATCCCACTGAGTGGCAGTATGGAGCACCTTTTTCCTCTAGCTGTATAGAAGGTGGCTTCATTTCATTGTATATGTACTCAATCATGTAAAAGCATGATATATCAACTGTAAGACCAATTACATTGAATGCCAGAGATACATTCATCAGATTTTGAAGTTGGTTGTACAAGGAGTGATAACTGACACTGTACTGATATCACTTTGTAAAACCTAGAAATATCACTATCCTGTTCCCAACAGATCATTGAAAAGAGTAATCAATGAATACTATACAAGAACGTATATATTTTAATAGTGTGTTACACAAAATGACTTTCTGCGTTACTTTCGAGAAATCCCACTGAGTGACAGTATGGAGCACCGTTTTACTATAGAAGGTGGCTTCATTTCGTTGTATATGTACTCAATCATGTAAAAGCATGATTATAGCAACTGTAAAAGCAATTACACTGAATGCAAGACATACATTCATCAGATTTTGAAAGTGGTTGTACAAGGAGTGATAACTGAACCTGTACTGATATCACTTTGTAAAACCTAGAAATATCACTATCCTGTAACCAACAGATCATTGAAAAGAGTAATGAATGAATACTATACAAGAAATTGTATATTGTAATAGTTTGTTGCACAAAATGACTTTCTGCGTTACTCCCGAGGAATCCCACTGAGTGGCAGTATGGAGCACCGTTTTACTATAGTTGTATAGAAGGTGGCTTCATTTCGTTGTATATGTACTCAATCATGTAAAAGCATGATATATCAACTGTAAGAGCAATTACATTGAATGCCAGAGATAGATTCATCAGATTTTGAAGTTGGTTGTACAAGGAGTGATAACTGGCACTGTACTGATATCACTTTGTAAAACCTAGAAATATCACTATCCTGTAACCAACAGATCAATGAAAAGAGTAATCAATAAATACTA
Organism: Lepidodactylus listeri; assembly: GCA_029233225.1. NCBI lineage: Eukaryota > Metazoa > Chordata > Lepidosauria > Squamata > Gekkonidae > Lepidodactylus > Lepidodactylus listeri. The sequence continues at coordinate 962,626 of JARCFY010000021.1, read as the reverse complement.
TACAAGAAATTGTATATTGTAATAGTTTGTTACACAAAATGACTTTCTGCGTTACTCCTGAGGAATCCCACTGAGTGGCAGTATGGAGCACCTCTTTACTATAGAAGGTGGCTTCATTTCATTGTATATGTACTCAACCATATAAAAGCATGATATAGCAACTGTAAGAGCAGTTACATTGAATGCAAGACATACATTCATCAGATTTTGAAGTTGGTTGTACAAGGAGTGATAAGTGACAGTGTATTGATATCACTTTGTAAAACCTAGAAATTTCACTGTTGTCTAACCAAAAGTTCGGAAAAGAGTAATCAATGAATACTATACAAGAAATACATTGGATTGTATATTGTAATAGTTTTTTACACAAAATGATTTACTGTGTTACTCCCGAGGAATCCCACTGAGTGGAAGTATGGAGCACCTTTTTCCTCTAGATGTATAGAAGGTGGCGTCATTTCTTTGTATATGTACTCAATCATGTAAAAGCATGATATATCAACTGTAAGACCAATTACATTGAATGCCAGAGATACATTCATCAGATTTTGAAGTTGGTTGTACAAGGAGTGATAACTGACACTGTACTGATATCACTTTGTAAAACCTAGAAATATCACTATCCTTTTCCCAACAGATCATTGAAAAGAGTAATCAATGAATACTATACAAGAACGTATATATTTTAATAGTGTGTTACACAAAATGACTTTCTGCATTACTTTCGAGAAATCCCACTGAGTGGCAGTATGGAGCACCGTTTTACTATAGAAGGTGGCTTCATTTCGTTGTATATGTACTCAATCATGTAAAAGCATGATTATAGCAACTGTAAGAGCAATTACACTGAATGTAAGACATACATTCATCAGATTTTGAAGTTGGTTGTACAAGGAGTGATAACTGAACCTGTACTGATATCACTTTGTAAAACCTAGAAATATCACTATCCTGTAACCAACAGATCATTGAAAAGAGTAATCAATGAATACTATACAAGAACGTATATATTTTAATAGTTTGTTACATAAAATGACTTTCTACGTTACTCCTGAGGAATCCCACTGAGTGGCAGTATTTAGCACCTCTTTACTATAGAAGGTGGCTTCATTTCTTTGTATATGTACTCAATCATTTAAAAGCATGATATAGCAATTATAAGAGCAATTACATTGAATGCAAGAGATACATTCATCAGATTTTGAAGTTGGTTATACAAGGAGTGATAACTGACACAGTACTGATATCACTTTGTAAAACCTAGAAATACAACTATCGTGTAACCAACAGATCAATGAAAAGAGTAATCAAAGAATAGTATACAAGAAATTATATATTGTAATAGTTGTTACACAAAATGACTTTCTGCGTTACTCCCGAGGAATCCGACTGAGTGACAGTATGGAGCACCTATTTACTATAGTTGTATAGAAGGTGGCTTCATTTCATTGTATATGTACTCAACCATATAAAAGCATGATATAGCAATTGTAAGAGCACTTACATTGAATGCAAGAGATAAATTCAGCAGATATTGAAGTTGGTTGTACAAGGAGTGATAACTGACACTGTATTGATATCACTTGGTAAAACCTCGAAATTTCACTGTTGTCTAACCAAGAGATCGCAGAAGAGTAATGAATGAATACTATACAAGAAATACATTGGATTGTAAACTGTAATAGTTTGTTACACAAAATTATTTTCTGTGTTACTCCCGAGGAATCCCAGAGTGGCAGTATGGAGCATGTTTTTCCTCCAGCTGTATAGAAGGTGGCTTGATTTCTTTGTATATGTACTCAATCATGTAACAGCATGTTATAACAACTGTAAGAGCAATTACATGGAATGCAAGACATACATTCATCAAATTGTGAAGTTGGTTGTACAAGGAGTGATAACTGACACTGTACTGATATCACTTTGTAAAACATAGAAATTTCACTGTTGTCTAACCAAAAGATCACAGAAGAGTAATCAATGAATACTATACAAGAAATACATTGGATTGTAAATTGTAATAGTTTGTTACACAATATGACTTTCTGCGTTACTCCCGAGGAATCCCACTGAGTGGCAGTATGGAGCACCTTTTTACTATAGTTGTATAGAAGGTGGCTTCATTTCTTTGGATATGTACTCAATCATGTAAAAGCATGATATATCAACTGTAAGAGCAATTACATTGAATCCCAGAGATACATTCATCAGATTTTGAAGTTGGTTGTACAAGGAGTGATAACTGACACTGTACTGATATCACTCTGTAAAACCCAGAAATATCACTATCTTGTAACTAACAGATCATTGAAAAGAGTAATCAATGAATACTATACTAGAAATTGTATATTGTAATGGTTTGTTGCACAAAATGACTTTCTGCGTTACTCCCGAGCAATCCCACTGAGTGGCAGTATGGAGCACCTTCTTCCTGTAGCTGTATAGAAGGTGCCTTCATTTCATTGTATATGTACTCAATCATGTAAAAGCATGATATATCAACTGTAAGATCAATTACATTGAATGGAAGAGATACATTCTCAGATTTTGAAGTTGGTTGAACAAGGAGTGGTAACTGACAGTGTATTGATATCTCTTCGTAAAACCTTGAAATTTCACTGTTGCCTAACCAAGAGATCGCAGAAGAGTTATCAATGAATACTATACAAGAAATACATTGGATTGTAAAGTGTAATAGTTTATTACACAAAATTACTTTCTGTGTTACTCCCGAGGAATCCCACTGAGTGGCAGTATGGAGCACCTTTTTCCTCTAGCTGTATAGAAGGTGGCTTCATTTCATTGTATATGTACTAAACCATATAAAAGCAAGATATATCAAATGTAAGAGCAGTTACATTGAATGCAAGACATACATTCATCAGATTTTGAAGTTGGTTGTACAAGGAGTGATAACTGACACTGCACTGATATCACTTTGTAATACCTAGAAATATCACCATCCTGTAACCAACAGATAATTGAAAAGAGTAATCAATGAATACTATACAAGAAATTGTATATTGTAATAGTTTGTTACACAAAATGACTTTCTGCGTTACTCCCGAGGAATCCCACTGAGTGGCAGTATGGAGCACCTTTTTACTATAGTTCTATAGAAGGTGGCTTCATTTCATTGTATATGTACTCAACCATATAAAAGCATGATATAGCAACTGTAAGAGCAGTTACATTGAATGCAAGACATACATCATATTTTGTATAGCAACTGTAAGAGCAATAAAATTGAATGAAACACATAAATACATCATATTTTGAAGTTGGTTGTACAACGAGTGATAACTTACACTGTATTGATATCTCTATGAAAAACCTAGAAATATCACTGTCATGTAAAGAACAGATCATGGAAAAGAGTTATCAATGAATACAATAAAAGAAATAGATTTGATTGTAAATTGTAATCGTTTGTTACAAAAAATTTCTTTTGGTGCTACTCCCGAGGAATCCCACTGAGCGGCAGTATGGAGCACCTTTTTCTCAATATATAGAGAAGTTAGCTTCATTTCATTGTATATGAACTCAACCTTACAAAAGCGTGATATATCAACTGTAAGAGCAATAATATTGAATGCAACACATATATACATCATATTTTGAAGTTGGTTTTACAACGAGTGATAAATGATATTGTACTGATAGCTCTTTGTAAAACCTAGAAATATCACTGTCATCTAACTAACAGATCATTGAAAAGAGCAATCAATGAATACAATACAAGAAATAGATTAGATTGTAAATTGTAATAGTTTGTTACAACAAATGACTTTCGGCGTGACTCCCGAGGAATCCCACTGAGCATCATTCTGGGGCACCTTTTTCCTCTAGCTGTATAGAAGGTTGCTTCATTTCATTGTAAATGAACTCAACCATATAAAAGCATGATATATCAAGTGTAAGAGCAATAACGTTGAATGCAACACATATATACATCAGATTTTGAAGTTTGTCGTACAAGGAGTGATAACTGACAGTGTTATGATATCTGTTTGTAAAACCTAGAAATATCACTGTCATGTAAAGAACAGATCATGGAAAAGAGTAATCAATGAATACAATAAAAGAAATAGATTGGATTGTAAATTGTAATAGTTAGTTACAAAAAATGACTTTCGGCGTTACTCCCGAGGAATCCCACTGAGCGGCATTCTGGGGCACCTCTTTCCTCCAGCTATATAGAAGGTGGCTTCATTTCATTGTATATGTACTCAACTATACAAAAGCATGATATATCAATAGTAAGAGCAATAACATTGAATGCAACACATACATTCTTCAGATTTTGAAGTTTGTAGTACAAGGAGTGATAACTGACACTGTATTGATATCTCTTTGTAAAACCTAGAAATATCACTGTCATGTAAAGAAAGGATCATGGAAAAGAGTAATCAATGAATACAATCCAAGAAATACATTGGATTGTAAATTGGAATCGTTTGGTACAAAAAATGACTTTCGGCGTTACTCCCGTGGAATCCCACTGAGCGGCATTCTGGGGCACCTCTTTCCTCTTGCTGTATAGGAGCTGGCTTCATTTCATTGTATATGAAATCAACCATACAAAAGCATGATATATCAACTGTAAGAGCAATAACGTTGAATGCAACACATAAATACATCAATTTTTTGAAGTTGGTTGTACAACGAGTGATAACTGACACTGTATTGATATCTCTTTGTAAAACCTAGAAATATCACTGTCATCTAACCAACAGATCATGGAAAAGAGTAATCAATGAATACAATAAAAGAAATAGATTGGATTGTAAATTGTAATAGTTAGTTACAAAAAATGACTTTCGGCGTTACTCCCGAGGAATCCCACTGAGCGGCATTCTGGGGCACCTCTTTCCTCCAGCTATATAGAAGGTGGCTTCATTTCATTGTATATGTACTCAACTATACAAAAGCATGATATATCAATAGTAAGAGCAATAACATTGAATGCAACACATACATTCTTCAGATTTTGAAGTTTGTAGTACAAGGAGTGATAACTGACACTGTATTGATATCTCTTTGTAAAACCTAGAAATATCACTGTCATGTAAAGAAAGGATCATGGAAAAGAGTAATCAATGAATACAATCCAAGAAATACATTGGATTGTAAATTGGAATCGTTTGGTACAAAAAATGACTTTCGGCGTTACTCCCGTGGAATCCCACTGAGCGGCATTCTGGGGCACCTCTTTCCTCTTGCTGTATAGGAGCTGGCTTCATTTCATTGTATATGAAATCAACCATACAAAAGCATGATATATCAACTGTAAGAGCAATAACATTGAATGAAACACATAAATACATCAATTTTTTGAAGTTGGTTGTACAACGAGTGATAACTGACACTGTACTGATATCACTTTGTAAAATGTAGAAATTTCACTGTTGTCTAACCAAGAGATCGCAGAAGAGTAATGAATGAATACTATACAAGAAATACATTGGATTGTAAACTGTAATAGTTTGTTACACAAAATTATTTTCTGTGTTACTCCCGAGGAATCCCAGAGTGGCAGTATGGAGCATGTTTTTCCTCCAGCTGTATAGAAGGTGGCTTGATTTCTTTGTATATGTACTCAATCATGTAACAGCATGTTATAACAACTGTAAGAGCAATTACATGGAATGCAAGACATACATTCATCAAATTGTGAAGTTGGTTGTACAAGGAGTGATAACTGACACTGTACTGATATCACTTTGTAAAACATAGAAATTTCACTGTTGTCTAACCAAAAGATCACAGAAGAGTAATCAATGAATACTATACAAGAAATACATTGGATTGTAAATTGTAATAGTTTGTTACACAATATGACTTTCTGCGTTACTCCCGAGGAATCCCACTGAGTGGCAGTATGGAGCACCTTTTTACTATAGTTGTATAGAAGGTGGCTTCATTTCTTTGGATATGTACTCAATCATGTAAAAGCATGATATATCAACTGTAAGAGCAATTACATTGAATCCCAGAGATACATTCATCAGATTTTGAAGTTGGTTGTACAAGGAGTGATAACTGACACTGTACTGATATCACTCTGTAAAACCCAGAAATATCACTATCTTGTAACTAACAGATCATTGAAAAGAGTAATCAATGAATACTATACTAGAAATTGTATATTGTAATGGTTTGTTGCACAAAATGACTTTCTGCGTTACTCCCGAGCAATCCCACTGAGTGGCAGTATGGAGCACCTTCTTCCTGTAGCTGTATAGAAGGTGCCTTCATTTCATTGTATATGTACTCAATCATGTAAAAGCATGATATATCAACTGTAAGATCAATTACATTGAATGGAAGAGATACATTCTCAGATTTTGAAGTTGGTTGAACAAGGAGTGGTAACTGACAGTGTATTGATATCTCTTCGTAAAACCTTGAAATTTCACTGTTGCCTAACCAAGAGATCGCAGAAGAGTTATCAATGAATACTATACAAGAAATACATTGGATTGTAAAGTGTAATAGTTTATTACACAAAATTACTTTCTGTGTTACTCCCGAGGAATCCCACTGAGTGGCAGTATGGAGCACCTTTTTCCTCTAGCTGTATAGAAGGTGGCTTCATTTCATTGTATATGTACTAAACCATATAAAAGCAAGATATATCAAATGTAAGAGCAGTTACATTGAATGCAAGACATACATTCATCAGATTTTGAAGTTGGTTGTACAAGGAGTGATAACTGACACTGCACTGATATCACTTTGTAATACCTAGAAATATCACCATCCTGTAACCAACAGATAATTGAAAAGAGTAATCAATGAATACTATACAAGAAATTGTATATTGTAATAGTTTGTTACACAAAATGACTTTCTGCGTTACTCCCGAGGAATCCCACTGAGTGGCAGTATGGAGCACCTTTTTACTATAGTTCTATAGAAGGTGGCTTCATTTCATTGTATATGTACTCAACCATATAAAAGCATGATATAGCAACTGTAAGAGCAGTTACATTGAATGCAAGACATACATCATATTTTGTATAGCAACTGTAAGAGCAATAAAATTGAATGAAACACATAAATACATCATATTTTGAAGTTGGTTGTACAACGAGTGATAACTTACACTGTATTGATATCTCTATGAAAAACCTAGAAATATCACTGTCATGTAAAGAACAGATCATGGAAAAGAGTTATCAATGAATACAATAAAAGAAATAGATTTGATTGTAAATTGTAATCGTTTGTTACAAAAAATTTCTTTTGGTGCTACTCCCGAGGAATCCCACTGAGCGGCAGTATGGAGCACCTTTTTCTCAATATATAGAGAAGTTAGCTTCATTTCATTGTATATGAACTCAACCTTACAAAAGCGTGATATATCAACTGTAAGAGCAATAATATTGAATGCAACACATATATACATCATATTTTGAAGTTGGTTTTACAACGAGTGATAAATGATATTGTACTGATAGCTCTTTGTAAAACCTAGAAATATCACTGTCATCTAACTAACAGATCATTGAAAAGAGCAATCAATGAATACAATACAAGAAATAGATTAGATTGTAAATTGTAATAGTTTGTTACAACAAATGACTTTCGGCGTGACTCCCGAGGAATCCCACTGAGCATCATTCTGGGGCACCTTTTTCCTCTAGCTGTATAGAAGGTTGCTTCATTTCATTGTAAATGAACTCAACCATATAAAAGCATGATATATCAAGTGTAAGAGCAATAACGTTGAATGCAACACATATATACATCAGATTTTGAAGTTTGTCGTACAAGGAGTGATAACTGACAGTGTTATGATATCTGTTTGTAAAACCTAGAAATATCACTGTCATGTAAAGAACAGATCATGGAAAAGAGTAATCAATGAATACAATAAAAGAAATAGATTGGATTGTAAATTGTAATAGTTAGTTACAAAAAATGACTTTCGGCGTTACTCCCGAGGAATCCCACTGAGCGGCATTCTGGGGCACCTCTTTCCTCCAGCTATATAGAAGGTGGCTTCATTTCATTGTATATGTACTCAACTATACAAAAGCATGATATATCAATAGTAAGAGCAATAACATTGAATGCAACACATACATTCTTCAGATTTTGAAGTTTGTAGTACAAGGAGTGATAACTGACACTGTATTGATATCTCTTTGTAAAACCTAGAAATATCACTGTCATGTAAAGAAAGGATCATGGAAAAGAGTAATCAATGAATACAATCCAAGAAATACATTGGATTGTAAATTGGAATCGTTTGGTACAAAAAATGACTTTCGGCGTTACTCCCGTGGAATCCCACTGAGCGGCATTCTGGGGCACCTCTTTCCTCTTGCTGTATAGGAGCTGGCTTCATTTCATTGTATATGAAATCAACCATACAAAAGCATGATATATCAACTGTAAGAGCAATAACGTTGAATGCAACACATAAATACATCAATTTTTTGAAGTTGGTTGTACAACGAGTGATAACTGACACTGTATTGATATCTCTTTGTAAAACCTAGAAATATCACTGTCATCTAACCAACAGATCATGGAAAAGAGTAATCAATGAATACAATAAAAGAAATAGATTGGATTGTAAATTGTAATAGTTAGTTACAAAAAATGACTTTCGGCGTTACTCCCGAGGAATCCCACTGAGCGGCATTCTGGGGCACCTCTTTCCTCCAGCTATATAGAAGGTGGCTTCATTTCATTGTATATGTACTCAACTATACAAAAGCATGATATATCAATAGTAAGAGCAATAACATTGAATGCAACACATACATTCTTCAGATTTTGAAGTTTGTAGTACAAGGAGTGATAACTGACACTGTATTGATATCTCTTTGTAAAACCTAGAAATATCACTGTCATGTAAAGAAAGGATCATGGAAAAGAGTAATCAATGAATACAATCCAAGAAATACATTGGATTGTAAATTGGAATCGTTTGGTACAAAAAATGACTTTCGGCGTTACTCCCGTGGAATCCCACTGAGCGGCATTCTGGGGCACCTCTTTCCTCTTGCTGTATAGGAGCTGGCTTCATTTCATTGTATATGAAATCAACCATACAAAAGCATGATATATCAACTGTAAGAGCAATAACATTGAATGAAACACATAAATACATCAATTTTTTGAAGTTGGTTGTACAACGAGTGATAACTGACACTGTATTGATATCTCTTTGTAAAACCTAGAAATATCACTGTCATCTAACCAACAGATCATGGAAAAGAGTAATCAATGAATACAATTCAAGAAATACATTGGATTGTAAATTGTAATTCTTAGTTACAAAAAAAGACTTTCGGCGTTACTCCCGAGGAATTCCACAGAGTATGGGGCACCTTTTTCTCAAGATATAGAGAAGGTGGCTTCATTTCATTGTATATGAACTCAACCATACAAAAGCATGATATATGAACTGTAAGAGCAATAATATTGAATGCAACACATATATACATCATATTTTGAAGTTGGTTGTACAGCGAGTGATAACTGACATTGTATTGATAGCTCTTTGTAAAACCTAGAAATATCACTGTCATCTAACCAACAGATCATAGAAAAGAGCAATCAATGACTACAAGAAATAGATTAGATTATAAATTGTAATAGTTTGTTATAACAAATGACTTTCGGCGTGACTCCCGAGGAATCCCACTGAGCGGCATTCTGGTGTACCTTTTTCCTCCAGCTATAAAGAAGGTTGCTTCATTTCATTGTAAATGAACTCAACCATATAAAAGCATGATATATCAACTGTAAGAGCAATAACATTGAATGCAACACATATATACATCAGATTTTGAAATTGTTGTACAAGGAGTGATAACTTACATTGTATTGATATCTTTTTGTAAAACCTAGAAATTTCACTGTCATGTACCAACAGATTATAGAAAAGAGTAATCAATCAATACAATACAAGAAATACATTGGATTGTAATTTGTAATACTTTTTTTTAAAAAATTACTTTCGGCATTACTTTCGAGGAATCCCACTGAGTGGCAGTATGGGGCACCTTTTTCCTCTAGCTATATAAAAGGTGGCTTCATTTCATTGTAAATGAACTCAACCATATAAAAGCATGATATATCAACTGTAAGAGCAATAACATTGAATGCAACACATATATACATCATATTTTGAAGTTGGTTGTACAACGAGTGATAGCAGACATTGTATTGATAGCTCTTTTTAAAAACTAGAAATATCACTGTCATCGAATCAACAGATCATTGAAAAGAGCAATCATTGAATACAACACAAGAAATAGATTAGATTGTAAATTTTAATAGTTTGTTATAACAAATGACTTTCGGCGTGACTCCCGAGGAATCCCACTGAGCGTCATTCTGGGGCACCTTTTTCCTCTAGCTGTATAGAAGGTTGCTTCATTTCATTGTAAATGAACTCAACCATATAAAAGCATGATATATCAAATGTAAGAGCAATAACATTGAATGCAACACATATATACATCAGATTTTGAAATTGGTTGTACAAGGAGTGATAACTGACATTGTATTGATATCTCTTTTTAGAACCTGGAAATATCACTTTCATCTAACCAATAGATCATAGAAAAGAGTAATCAAGGAATACAATACAAGAAATACATTGGATTGTAAACTGTAATAGTTTGTTTCAAAAAATGACTTTCGGCTTTATTCCTGAGGAATTCCACTGAGTGGCAGTATGGGGCACCTTTTTCCTCTAGCTATATAGAAGGTGGCTTCATTTCATTGTATATGTACTAAACCATATAAAAGCATGATATATCAACTGTAAGAGCAATAACATTGAATGCAAGACATACATTCATCAGAGTTTGAAGTATGTAGTACAAGGAGTCATAACTGAAACTGTATTGATAGGTCTTTGTAACACCTAGAAATATCACTGTCATGTAACCAACAGATCATAGAAAAGAGTAATCAATTAATACAATACAAGAAATAGATTGGATTGTAAAGTTTAATAGTTTGTTACAAAAAATGACTTTCGGCGTTACTCCCGAGGAATTCCACTGAGTGGCAGTATGGGGCACCTTTTTCCTCTAGCTATATACAAGATGGCTTCATTTCATTGTATATGTACTCAACCATATTAAAGCATGATATATCAATTGTAAGAGCAATAACATTGAATGCAAGACATACATTCATCAGATTTTGAAGTTTGTCGTACACGGAGTGATAACTGACACTGTATTGATATCTCTTTGTAAAACCTAGAAATATCACTATCATGTAAAGAACAGATCATGGAAAAGAGTATTAAATGAATGCAACAGAAGAAAAAGATTGGATTGTACATTGTAATAGTTTGTTACAAAAAATGACTTTCGGCGTTACTCCCGAGGAATCCTACTGAGCGGCATTCTGGGGCACCTCTTTCCTCTAGCTGTATAGGAGCTGGCTTCATTTCATTGTATATGTACCAAACCATATAAAAGCATGATATATCAATTGTAAGAGCAATAACATTGAATGCAAGACATACATTCATCATATTTTGAAGTTGTTTGTACAACGAGTGACAACTGACACTGTATTGATAGCTCTTTGTAAAACCTAGAAATATCACTGTCATCTAAACAACAGATCATAGAAAAGAGTAATCAAGGAATACAATACAAGAAATACTTTGGATTGTAAACTGTAATAGTTTGTTTAAAAAAATGACTTTCGGCGTTACTCCCGAGGAATTCCACTGAGTGGCAGTATGGGGCACCTTTTTCCTCTAGCTATATAGAAGGTGGCTTCATTTCATTGTATATGTACTAAACCATATAAAAGCATGATATATCAACTGTAAGAGCAATAACATTGAATGCAAGACATACATTCATCAGAGTTTGAAGTATGTAGTACAAGGAGTCATAACTGAAACTGTATTGATAGGTCTTTGTAACACCTAGAAATATCACTGTCATGTAACCAACAGATCATAGAAAAGAGTAATCAATTAATACAATACAAGAAATAGATTGGATTGTAAAGTTTAATAGTTTGTTACAAAAAATGACTTTCGGCGTTACTCCCGAGGAATTCCACTGAGTGGCAGTATGGGGCACCTTTTTCCTCTAGCTATATACAAGATGGCTTCATTTCATTGTATATGTACTCAACCATATTAAAGCATGATATATCAATTGTAAGAGCAATAACATTGAATGCAAGACATACATTCATCAGATTTTGAAGTTTGTCGTACACGGAGTGATAACTGACACTGTATTGATATCTCTTTGTAAAACCTAGAAATATCACTATCATGTAAAGAACAGATCATGGAAAAGAGTATTAAATGAATGCAACAGAAGAAAAAGATTGGATTGTACATTGTAATAGTTTGTTACAAAAAATGACTTTCGGCGTTACTCCCGAGGAATCCTACTGAGCGGCATTCTGGGGCACCTCTTTCCTCTAGCTGTATAGGAGCTGGCTTCATTTCATTGTATATGTACCGAACCATATAAAAGCATGATATATCAATTGTAAGAGCAATAACATTGAATGCAAGACATACATTCATCATATTTTGAAGTTGTTTGTACAACGAGTGACAACTGACACTGTATTGATAGCTCTTTGTAAAACCTAGAAATATCACTGTCATCTAAACAACAGATCATAGAAAAGAGTAATCAAGGAATACAATACAAGAAATACTTTGGATTGTAAACTGTAATAGTTTGTTTCAAAAAATGACTTTCGGCGTTACTCCCGAGGAATTCCACTGAGTGGCAGTATGGGGCACCTTTTTCCTCTAGCTATATAGAAGGTGGCTTCATTTCATTGTAAATGAACTCAACCATATCAAAGCATGATATATCAACTGTAAGAGTAATAACATTGAATGCAAGACATACATTCATCAGATTCTGAATTTGGTTTTACAAGGAGTGATAACTGAAACTGTATTGATATCTCTTTGTAAAACCTAGAAATATCACTGTCAATTAGCCAACTGATTATAGAAAAGAGTAATCAATGAATACAATACAAGAAATAGATTGGATTGTAAATGTTAATAGTTTGTTACAAAAAATGACCTCCGGCGTTACTCCCGAGGAATCCCACTGAGCGGCAGTATGGAGCACCTTTTTCTCAAGATATAGAGAAGTTGGCTTCATTTCATTGTATATGAACTCAACCTTACAAAAGCATGATATATCAACTGTAAGAGCAATAATATTGAATGCAACACATATATACATCATATTTTGAAGTTGGTTGTACAACGAGTGATAACTGATATTGTACAGATAGCTCTTTGTAAAATTTAGAAATATCACTGTCATCTAACTAACAGATCATTGAAAAGAGCAATCAATGAATACAATACAAGAAATAGATTAGATTGTAAATTGTAATAGTTTGTTACAACAAATGACTTTCGGCGTGACTCCCGAGGAATCCCACTGAGCATCATTCTGGGGCACCTTTTTCCTCTAGCTGTATAGAAGGTTGCTTCATTTCATTGTAAATGAACTCAACCATATAAAATCATGATATATCAACTGTAAGAGCAATAACGTTGAATGCAACACATATACATCAGATTTTGAAACTGGTTGTACAACGAGTGATAACTGACGTTGTATTGGTATCTCTTTGTAAAAACTAGAAATATCACTGTCATCTAAGCAACAGAGTATAGAAAAGAGTAATCAATGAATACAATACAAGAAATAGATTGGATTGGAAATTGTAATAGTTAGTTACAAAAAATGACTTTCGGCGTTACTCCCGAGGAATCCCACTGAGTGGCAGTATGGGCACCTTTTTCCTCTAGCTATATAGAAGCTGGCTTCATTTCATTGTATATGTACTCAACCATATAAAAGCATGATATATCAATTGTAAGAGCAATAACATTGAATGCAAGACATACATTCATCAGATTTTGAAGTTTGTCGTACAAGGAGTGATAACTGACAGTGTTATGATATCTGTTTGTAAAACCTAGAAATATCACTGTCATGTAAAGAACAGATCATGGAAAAGAGTAATCAATGAATACAATAAAAGAAATAGATTGGATTGGAAATTGTAATCGTTAGTTACAAAAAATGACTTTCGGCGTTACTCCCGAGGAATCCCAGTGAGCGGCATTCTGGGGCACCTCTTTCCTCCAGCTATATAGAAGGTGGCTTCATTTCATTGTATATGTACTCAACCATACAAAAGCATGATATATCAATAGTAAGGGCAATAACATTGAATGCAACACATACATTCTTCAGATTTTGAAGTTTGTAGTACAAGGAGTGATAACTGACACTGTATTGATATCTCTTTGTAAAACCTAGAAATATCACTGTCATGTAAAGAACAGATCATGGAAAAGAGTAATCAATGAATACAATTCAAGAAATACATTGGATTGTAAATTGTAATCCTTAGTTACAAAAAATGACTTTCAGCGTTACTCCCGAGGAATTCCACAGAGTATGGGGCACCTTTTTCTCAAGATATAGAGAAGGTGGCTTCATTTCATTGTATATGAACTCAACCATACAAAAGCATGATATATGAACTGTAAGAGCAATAATATTGAATGCAACACATATATACATCATATTTTGAAGTTGGTTGTACAGCGAGTGATAACTGACATTGTATTGATAGCTCTTTGTAAAACCTAGAAATATAACTGTCATCTAACCAACAGATCATAGAAAAGAGCAATCAATGAATACAAGAAATAGATTAGATTGTAAATTGTAATAGTTTGTTATAGCAAATGACTTTCGGCGTGACTCCCGAGGAATCCCACTGAGCGGCATTCTGGTGTACCTTTCTCCTCTAGCTATAAAGAAGGTTGCTTCATTTCACTGTAAATGAACTCAACCATATAAAAGCATGATATATCAACTGTAAGAGCAATAACATTGAATGCAACACATATATACATCAGATTTTGAAATTGTTGTACAAGGAGTGATAACTTACATTGTATTGATATCTTTTTGTAAAACCTAGAAATTTCACTGTCATGTACCAACAGATTATAGAAAAGAGTAATCAATCAATACAATACAAGAAATACATTGGACTGTGATTTGTAATACTTTTTTTTAAAAAATTACTTTCGGCGTTACTCCCGAGGAATCCCACTGAGTGGCAGTATGGGGCACCTATTTCCTCTAGCTGTATAGAAGGTGGCTTCATTTCATTGTATATGTACTCAACCATATAAAAGCATGATATATCAACTGTAAGAGCAATAACATTGAATGCAACACATATATACATCATATTTTGAAGTTGGTTGTACAACGAGTGATAGCTGACATTGTATTGATAGCTCTTTTTAAAAACTAGAAATATCACTGTCATCGAATCAACAGATCATTGAAAAGAGCAATCATTGAATACAACACAAGAAATAGATGGGATTGTAAATTTTAATAGTTTGTTATAAAAAATGACTTTCGGCGTGACTCCCGAGGAATCCCACTGAGCGTCATTCTGGGGCACCTTTTTCCTCTAGCTGTGTAGAAGGTTGCTTCATTTCATTGTAACTGAACTCAACCATATAAAAGCATGATAAATCAACTGTAACAGCAATAACATTGAATGCAACACATATATACATCAGATTTTGAAATTGGTTGTACAAGGAGTGATAACTGACATTGTATTGATATCTCTTTTTAGAACCTGGAAATATCACTGTCATCTAAGCAACAGATCATAGAAAAGAGTAATCAAGGAATACAATACAAGAAATACATTGGATTGTAAACTGTAATAGTTTGTTTCAAAAAATGACTTTCGGCTTTATTCCTGAGGAATTCCACTGAGTGGCAGTATGGGGCACCTTTTTCCTCTAGCTATATAGAAGGTGGCTTCATTTCATTGTATATGTACTAAACCATATAAAAGCATGATATATCAACTGTAAGAGCAATAACATTGAATGCAAGACATACATTCATCAGAGTTTGAAGTATGTAGTACAAGGAGTCATAACTGAAACTGTATTGATAGGTCTTTGTAACACCTAGAAATATCACTGTCATGTAACCAACAGATCATAGAAAAGAGTAATCAAGGAATACAATACAAGAAATACATTGGATTGTAAAGTTTAATAGTTTGTTACAAAAAATGACTTTCGGCGTTACTCCTGAGGAATTCCACTGAGTGGCAGTATGGGGCACCTTTTTCCTCTAGCTGTATAGAAGGTGGCTTCATTTCATTGTATATGTACACAATCATGTAACAACATGTTATATCAACTGTAAGAGCAATTACATTGAATGCAAGACATACATTCATCAAATTGTGAAGTTGGTTGTACAAGGAGTGATAACTGACACTGTATTGATCTCACTTTGTAAAACCTAGAAATATCACTATCCTGTAACCAACAGATCATTGAAAAGAGTAATGAATGAATACTATACAAGAAATTGTATATTGTAATAGTTTTTTACACAAAATGACTTTCTGCGTTACTCCCGAGGAATCCCACTGAGTGACGGTATGGAGCACATTTTTACTATAGTTGTATAGAAGGTGGGTTCATTTCATTGTATATCTACTCAACCATATAAAAGCATGATATAGCAACTCTAAGAGCAGTTACATTGAATGCCAGAGGTACATTCATCAGATTTTGAAGTTGGTTGTACAAGGAGTGATAACTGACACTATACTAATATCACTTTGTAAAACCTAGAAATATCACCATCCTGTAACCAACAGATCGTTGAAAAGAGTAATCAATAAATAATTTCCAAAAATTGTATATTGTAATACTTCGTTATACAAAATGACTTTCTGCGTTACTCCCGAGGAATCCCACTGAGTGGCAGTATGGAGCACCTTTTTACTATAGTTGTATAGAAGGTGGCTTCATTTCATTGTATATGTACCCAAGCATCAAAAAGCATGATATAGCAACTGTAAGAGCAGTTACATTGAATGCAAGACATACATTCATCAGATTTTGAAGTTGGTTGTACAAGGAGTGATAACTGACACTGTTTTGATCTCACTTTGTAAAACGTAGAAATTTCACTATTGTCTAACCAAGAGATCACAGAAGAGTAATCAATGAATACTATACAAGAAATACATTGGATTGTAAATTGTAATAGTTAGTTAAACAAAATGACTTTTTGCGTTACTCCCAAGGAATCCCAGTGAGGGGCAGTATGGAGCACCTTTTTTCTCAAGCTCTATAGAAGGTGGCTTCATTTCATTGTATATGTACTCAATCATGTAAAAGCATGACATATCAACTGTAAGAGCAATTACATTGAATGCAAGAGATACATTCATCAGATTTTGAAGGTGGTTGTACAAGGAGTGATAACTGACACTGTATTGATATCACTTTGTAAAACCTAGAAATTTCACTATTGTCTAACCAAGAGATCACAGAAGAGTAATCAATGAATACTATACAAGAAATACATTGGATTGTAAATTGTAATAGTTTGTTACACAAAATTATTTTCTGTGTTACTCCCGAGGAATCCCACTGAGTGGCAGTATGGAGCACCTTTTTCCCCTAGCTGTATAGAAGGTGGCTTCATTTCATTGTATATGTACTCAATCATATAAAAGAATGTTATATCAACTGTAAGAGCAATTAAATTGAATGCAAGACATACATTCATCAGATTATGAAGTTGGTTGTACAAGGAGTGATAACTGACACTGTACTGATATCACTTTGTAAAACCAAGAAATATCACTATCCTTTAACCAACAGATCATTGAAAAGAGTAATCAATGAATACTATACAAGAAATTGTATATTGTAATGGTTTGTCACACAAAATGACTTTCTGCGTTACTCCCGAGGAATCCCACTGAGTGGCAGAATGGAGCACCTTTTTACTATAGTTGTATAGAAGATGGCTTCATTTCATTGTATATGTACTCAACCATATAAAAGCATGATATAGCAACTGTAAGAGCAGTTACATTGAATGCAAGACATACATTCATCAGATTTTGAAGTTGGTTGTACAAGGAGTGATAACTGACACTGTATTGATATCACTTTGTAAAACCTAGACATTTCACTATTGTCTAACCAAGAGATCACAGAAGAGTAATCAATGAATACTATACAAGAAATACATTGGATTGTAAATTGTAATGGTTTGTTACACAAAATGATTTCCTGTGTTACTCCCGAGAAATCCCAGTGAGTGGCAGTATGGAGCACCTTTTTCCTCTAGCTCTATAGAAGGTTGCTTCATTTTATTGTATATGTACTCAATCATGTAAAAGCATGACATATCACCTGTAAGAGTAATTACATTAAATGCAAGACATACATTCATCAGATTTTGAAGTTGGTTGTACAAGGAGTGATAACTGACACTGTATTGATATCACTTTGTAAAACCTAGACATTTCACTGTTTTCTAACCAAGAGATCGCAGAAGAGTAATCAATGAATACTATACAAGAAATACATTGGATTGTAAATTGTAATGGTTTGTTACACAAAATGATTTTCTGTGTTACTCCTGAGGAATCCCACTGAGTGGCAGTATGGAGCACCTTTTTCCTCAAGCTCTATAGAAGGTGGCTTCATTTCATTGTATATGTACTCAACCATATAAAAGCATGATATAGCAACTGTAAGAGCAGTTACATTGAATGCATGACATACATTCATCAGATTTTGAAATTGTTGTACAAGGAGTGATAACTTACATTGTATTGATATCTTTTTGTAAAACCTAAAAATTTCACTGTCATGTACCAACAGATTATAGAAAAGAGTAATCAATCAATACAATACAAGAAATACATTGGATTGTGATTTGTAATACTTTTTTAAAAAAAATTACTTTCGGCGTTACTCCCGAGGAATCCCACTGAGTGGCAGTATGGGGCACCTATTTCCTCTCGCTGTATAGAAGGTGGCTTCATTTCATTGTATAGGTACTCAACCATATAAAAGCATGATATATCAACTGTAAGAGCAATAACATTGAATGCCAGACATACATTCATCAGATTTTGAAGTTGGTTGAACAAGGAGTGATAACTGACATTGTGTTGATATCTCTTTGTAAAACCTAGAAATATCACTGTCATCTAACCAACAGATCATAGAAAAGAGCAATCAATGAATACAAGAAATAGATTAGATTGTAAATTGTAATAGTTTGTTATAACAAATGACTTTCGGCGTGACTCCCGACGAATCCCACTGAGCGGCATTCTGGGGTACCTTTTTCCTCTAGCTATATAAAAGGTGGCTTCATTTCATTGTAAATGAACTCAACCATATAAAAGCATGATATATCAACTGTAAGAGCAATAACATTGAATGCAACACATATATACATCATATTTTGAAGTTGGTTGTACAACGAGTGATAGCTGACATTGTATTGATAGCTCTTTTTAAAAACTAGAAATATCACTGTCATCGAATCAACAGATCA
The DNA here is from genome assembly GCA_029233225.1 of Lepidodactylus listeri. Lineage (NCBI taxonomy): Eukaryota > Metazoa > Chordata > Lepidosauria > Squamata > Gekkonidae > Lepidodactylus > Lepidodactylus listeri. Next base: position 943,184 of record JARCFY010000021.1, on the reverse strand, counting down.
TTGAAAAGAGCAATCATTGAATACAACACAAGAAATAGATGGGATTGTAAATTTTAATAGTTTGTTATAAAAAATGACTTTCGGCGTGACTCCCGAGGAATCCCACTGAGCGTCATTCTGGGGCACCTTTTTCCTCTAGCTGTGTAGAAGGTTGCTTCATTTCATTGTAACTGAACTCAACCATATAAAAGCATGATAAATCAACTGTAACAGCAATAACATTGAATGCAACACATATATACATCAGATTTTGAAATTGGTTGTACAAGGAGTGATAACTGACATTGTATTGATATCTCTTTTTAGAACCTGGAAATATCACTGTCATCTAAGCAACAGATCATAGAAAAGAGTAATCAAGGAATACAATACAAGAAATACATTGGATTGTAAACTGTAATAGTTTGTTTCAAAAAATGACTTTCGGCTTTATTCCTGAGGAATTCCACTGAGTGGCAGTATGGGGCACCTTTTTCCTCTAGCTATATAGAAGGTGGCTTCATTTCATTGTATATGTACTAAACCATATAAAAGCATGATATATCAACTGTAAGAGCAATAACATTGAATGCAAGACATACATTCATCAGAGTTTGAAGTATGTAGTACAAGGAGTCATAACTGAAACTGTATTGATAGGTCTTTGTAACACCTAGAAATATCACTGTCATGTAACCAACAGATCATAGAAAAGAGTAATCAAGGAATACAATACAAGAAATACATTGGATTGTAAAGTTTAATAGTTTGTTACAAAAAATGACTTTCGGCGTTACTCCTGAGGAATTCCACTGAGTGGCAGTATGGGGCACCTTTTTCCTCTAGCTGTATAGAAGGTGGCTTCATTTCATTGTATATGTACACAATCATGTAACAACATGTTATATCAACTGTAAGAGCAATTACATTGAATGCAAGACATACATTCATCAGATTGTGAAGTTGGTTGTACAAGGAGTGATAACTGACACTGTATTGATCTCACTTTGTAAAACCTAGAAATATCACTATCCTGTAACCAACAGATCATTGAAAAGAGTAATGAATGAATACTATACAAGAAATTGTATATTGTAATAGTTTTTTACACAAAATGACTTTCTGCGTTACTCCCGAGGAATCCCACTGAGTGACGGTATGGAGCACATTTTTACTATAGTTGTATAGAAGGTGGGTTCATTTCATTGTATATCTACTCAACCATATAAAAGCATGATATAGCAACTGTAAGAGCAGTTACATTGAATGCCAGAGATACATTCATCAGATTTTGAAGTTGGTTGTACAAGGAGTGATAACTGACACTATACTAATATCACTTTGTAAAACCTAGAAATATCACCATCCTGTAACCAACAGATCGTTGAAAAGAGTAATCAATAAATACTTTCCAAAAATTGTATATTGTAATACTTCGTTATACAAAATGACTTTCTGCGTTACTCCCGAGGAATCCCACTGAGTGGCAGTATGGAGCACCTTTTTACTATAGTTGTATAGAAGGTGGCTTCATTTCATTGTATATGTACTCAAGCATCAAAAAGCATGATATAGCAACTGTAAGAGCAGTTACATTGAATGCAAGACATACATTCATCAGATTTTGAAGTTGGTTGTACAAGGAGTGATAACTGACACTGTTTTGATCTCACTTTGTAAAACGTAGAAATTTCACTATTGTCTAACCAAGAGATCACAGAAGAGTAATCAATGAATACTATACAAGAAATACATTGGATTGTAAATTGTAATAGTTAGTTAAACAAAATGACTTTTTGCGTTACTCCCAAGGAATCCCAGTGAGGGGCAGTATGGAGCACCTTTTTTCTCAAGCTCTATAGAAGGTGGCTTGATTTCATTGTATATGTACTCAATCATGTAAAAGCATGACATATCAACTGTAAGAGCAATTACATTGAATGCAAGAGATACATTCATCAGATTTTGAAGGTGGTTGTACAAGGAGTGATAACTGACACTGTATTGATATCACTTTGTAAAACCTAGAAATTTCACTATTGTCTAACCAAGAGATCACAGAAGAGTAATCAAAGAATACTATACAAGAAATACATTGGATTGTAAATTGTAATAGTTTGTTACACAAAATTATTTTCTGTGTTACTCCCGAGGAATCCCACTGAGTGGCAGTATGGAGCACCTTTTTCCCCTAGCTGTATAGAAGGTGGCTTCATTTCATTGTATATGTACTCAATCATATAAAGGAATGTTATATCAACTGTAAGAGCAATTAAATTGAATGCAAGACATACATTCATCAGATTATGAAGTTGGTTGTACAAGGAGTGATAACTGACACTGTACTGATATCACTTTGTAAAACCAAGAAATATCACTATCCTTTAACCAACAGATTATTGAAAAGAGTAATCAATGAATACTATACAAGAAATTGTATATTGTAATGGTTTGTCACACAAAATGACTTTCTGCGTTACTCCTGAGGAATCCTACTGAGTGGCAGAATGGAGCACCTTTTTACTATAGTTGTATAGAAGATGGCTTCATTTCATTGTATATGTAGTCAACCATATAAAAGCATGATATAGCAACTGTAAGAGCAGTTACATTGAATGCAAGACATACATTCATCAGATTTTGAAGTTGGTTGTACAAGGAGTGATAACTGACACTGTATTGATATCACTTTGTAAAACCTAGACATTTCACTGTTTTCTAACCAAGAGATCGCAGAAGAGTAATCAATGAATACTATACAAGAAATACATTGGATTGTAAATTGTAATGGTTTGTTACACAAAATGATTTCCTGTGTTTCTCCCGAGAAATCCCAGTGAGTGGCAGTATGGAGCACCTTTTTCCTCTAGCTCTATAGAAGGTTGCTTCATTTCATTGTATATGTACTCAATCATGTAAAAGGATGACATATCACCTGTAAGAGTAATTACATTAAATGCAAGACATACATTCATCAGATTTTGAAGTTGGTTGTACAAGGAGTGATAACTGACACTGTATTGATATCACTTTGTAAAACCTAGACATTTCACAGTTTTCTAACCAAGAGATCGCAGAAGAGTAATCAATGAATACTATACAAGAAATACATTGGATTGTAAATTGTAATGGTTTGTTGCACAAAATGATTTTCTGTGTTACTCCTGAGGAATCCCACTGAGTGGCAGTATGGAGCACCTTTTTCCTCAAGCTGTATAGAAGGTGGCTTCATTTCATTGTATATGTACTCAACCATATAAAAGCATGATATAGCAACTGTAAGAGCAGTTACATTGAATGCAAGACATACATTCATCAGATTTTGAAGTTGGTTGTACAAGGAGTGATAACTGACACTGTTTTGATCTCACTTTGTAAAACGTAGAAATTTCACTATTGTCTAACCAAGAGATCACAGAAGAGTAATCAATGAATACTATACAAGAAATACATTGGATTGTAAATTGTAATAGTTAGTTAAACATAATGACTTTTTGCGTTACTCCCAAGGAATCCCAGTGAGGGGCAGTATGGAGTACCTTTTTTCTCTAGCTCTACAGAAGGTGGCTTCATTTCATTGTATATGTACTCAATCATGTAAAAGCGTGACATATCAACTGTAAGAGCAATTACATTGAATGCAAGAGATACATTCATCAGATTTTGAAGGTGGTTGTACAAGGAGTGATAACTGACACTATATTGATATCACTTTGTAAAACCTAGAAATTTTACTGTTTTCTAACCAAGAGATCAAAGAAGAGTAATCAATGAATACTATACAAGAAATACATTGGATTGTAAATTGTAATAGTTTGTTACACAAAATTATTTTCTGTGTTACTCCCGAGGAATCCCACTGAGTGGCAGTATGGAGCACCTTTTTCCCCTAGCTGTATAGAAGGTGGCTTCATTTCATTGTATATGTACTCAATCATATAAAAGAATGTTATATCAACTGTAAGAGCAATTAAATTGAATGCAAGACATACATTCATCAGATTATGAAGTTGGTTGTACAAGGAGTGATAACTGACACTGTACTGATATCACTTTGTAAAACCAAGAAATATTACTATCCTTTAACCAACAGATCATTGAAAAGAGTAATCAATGAATACTATACAAGAAATTGTATATTGTAATGGTTTGTCACACAAAATGACTTTCTGCGTTACTCCCGAGGAATCCCACTGAGTGGCAGAATGGAGCACCTTTTTACTATAGTTGTATAGAAGATGGCTTCATTTCATTGTATATGTAGTCAACCATATAAAAGCATGATATAGCAACTGTAAGAGCAGTTACATTGAATGCAAGACATACATTCATCAGATTTTGAAGTTGGTTGTACAAGGAGTGATAACTGACACTGTATTGATATCACTTTGTAAAACCTAGACATTTCAGTGTTGTCTAACCAAGAGATCGCAGAAGAGTAATCAATGAATACTATACAAGAAATACATTGGATTGTAAATTGTAATGGTTTGTTACACGAAATGATTTCCTGTGTTACTCCCGAGAAATCCCAGTGAGTGGCAGTATGGAGCACCTTTTTCCTCTAGCTCTATAGATGGTGGCTTCATTTCATTTTATATGTACTCAATCATGTAAAAGCATGACATATCAATTGTAAGAGTAATTACATTAAATGCAAGACATACATTCATCAGATTTTGAAGTTGGTTGTACAAGGAGTGATAACTGACACTGTATTGATATCACTTTGTAAAACCTAGACATTTCACTGTTTTCTAACCAAGAGATCGCAGAAGAGTAATCAATGAATACTATACAAGAAATACATTGGATTGTAAATTGTAATGGTTTGTTACACAAAATGATTTTCTGTGTTACTCCTGAGGAATCCCACTGAGTGGCAGTATGGAGCACCTTTTTCCTCAAGCTCTATAGAAGGTGGCTTCATTTCATTGTATATGTACTCAACCATATAAAAGCATGATATAGCAACTGTAAGAGCAGTTACATTGAATGCAAGACATACATTCATCAGATTTTGAAGTTGGTTGTACAAGGAGTGATAACTGACACTGTTTTGATCTCACTTTGTAAAACGTAGAAATTTCACTATTGTCTAACCAAGAGATCACAGAAGAGTAATCAATGAATACTATACAAGAAATACATTGGATTGTAAATTGTAATAGTTAGTTAAACAAAATGACTTTTTGCGTTACTCCCAAGGAATCCCAGTGAGGGGCAGTATGGAGCACCTTTTTTCTCTAGCTCTATAGAAGGTGGCTTCATTTCATTGTATATGTACTCAATCATGTAAAAGCATGATATAGCAAGTGTAAGAGCTGTTACATTGAACGCAAGACATACATTCATCAGATTTTGAAATTGGTTGTACAAGGAGTGATAACTGACAGTGTATTGATATCACGTTGTAAAACCTAGAAATTTCAGTGTTGTCTAACCAAGAGATCGCAGAAGAGTAATCAATAAATACTATACAAGAAATACATTGGATTGTAAATTGTAATAGTTTATTACGCAAAATGACTTTCTGCGTTACTCCCGAGGAATCCCACTGAGTGGCACTATGAAGCACCATTTTACTATAGTTGTATAGAAGGTGGCTTCATTTCATTGTATATGTACTGAATCATGTAAAAGCATGATATATCAACTGTAGGAGCAATTACATTGAATGCAAGAGATACATTCATCAGATTTTGAAGTTGGTTGTAAAAGGAGTGATAACTGACACTGTACTGATATCAATTTGTAAAACCTAGAAATATCACTATCCTGTAACCAACAGATCACTGAAAAGAGTAATCAATGAATACTATACAAGAAATTGTATATTGTAATACTTTATTACACAAAATGACTTTCTGCGTTACTCCCGAGGAATCCCACTGAGTGGCAGTATGGAGCACCTTTTTACTATAGTTGTATAGAAGGTGGCTTCATTTCATTGTATATGTACTCAATCATGTAAAAGCATGATATATAAACTGTAAGACCAATTACATTGAATGCCAGAGATACATTCATCAGATTATGAAGTTGTTTGTACAAGGAGTGATATCTGACACTGTACTGATATCACTTTGTAAAACCTAGAAATATCACTATCCTTTAACCAACAGATCATTGAAAAAAGTAATCAATGAATACTATACAAGTACGTATATATTTTAATAGTTTGTTACACAAAATGACGTTCTGCGTTACTCCCGAGGAATCCCACTGAGTGGCAGTATGGAGCACCTGTTTACTATAGTTGTATAGAAGATGGCTTCATTTCATTGTATATGTACTCAACCATATAAAAGCATGATATAGCAACTGTAAGAGCAGTTACATTGAATGCAAGACATACATTCATCAGATTTTGAAGTTGGTTGTACAAGGAGTGATAACTGACACTGTTTTGATCTCACTTTGTAAAACGTAGAAATTTCACTATTGTCTAACCAAGAGATCACAGAAGAGTAATCAATGAATACTATACAAGAAATACATTGGATTGTAAATTGTAATAGTTAGTTACACAAAATGACTTTTTGTGTTACTCCCGAGAAATCCCAGTGAGTGGCAGTATGGAGCACCTTTTTCCTCTAGCTCTATAGAAGGTGGCTTCATTTCATTTTATATGTACTCAATCATGTAAAAGCATGACATATCACCTGGAAAAGTAATTACATTGAATGCAAGACATACATTCATCAGATTTTGAAGTTGGTTGTACAAGGAGTGATAACTGACACTGTATTGATATCACTTTGTAAAACCTAGACATTTCACTGTTTTCTAACCAAGAGATCGCAGAAGAGTAATCAATGAATACTATACAAGAAATACATTGGATTGTAAATTGTAATGGTTTGTTACACAAAATGATTTCCTGTGTTACTCCCGAGATATCCCAGTGAGTGGCAGTATGGAGCACCTTTTTCCTCTAGCTCTATAGAAGGTGGCTTCATTTCATTGTATATGTACTCAATCATGTAAAAGCATGACATATCACCTGTAAGAGTAATTACATTAAATGCAAGACATACATTCATCAGATTTTGAAGTTGGTTGTACAAGGAGTGATAACTGACACTGTATTGATATCACTTTGTAAAACCTAGACATTTCACTGTTTTCTAACCAAGAGATCGCAGAAGAGTAATCAATGAATACTATACAAGAAATACATTGGATTGTAAATTGTAATGGTTTGTTACACAAAATGATTTTCTGTGTTACTCCTGAGGAATCCCACTGAGTGGCAGTATGGAGCACCTTTTTCCTCAAGCTGTATAGAAGGTGGCTTCATTTCATTGTATTTGTACTCAACCATATAAAAGCATGATATAGCAACTGTAAGAGCTGTTACATTGAATGCAAGACATACATTCATCAGATTTTGAAATTGGTTGTACAAGGAGTGATAACTGACAGTGTATTGATATCACGTTGTAAAACCTAGAGATTTCAGTGTTGTCTAACCAAGAGATCGCAGAAGAGTAATCAATGAATACTACACAAGAAATACATTGGATTGTAAATTGTAATAGTTTATTACGCAAAATGACTTTCTGCGTTACTCCCGAGGAATCCCACTGAGTGGCACTATGAAGCACCATTTTACTATAGTTGTATAGAAGGTGGCTTAATTTCATTGTATATCTACTGAATCATGTAAAAGCATGATATATCAACTGTAGGAGCAATTACATTGAATGCAAGAGATACATTCATCAGATTTTGAAGTTGGTTGTAAAAGGAGTGATAACTGACACTGTACTGATATCACTTTGTAAAACCTAGAAATATCACTATCCTGTAACCAACAGATCACTGAAAAGAGTAATCAATGAATACTATACAAGAAATTGTATATTGTAATACTTTATTACACAAAATGACTTTCTGCGTTACTCCCGAGGAATCCCACTGAGTGGCAGTATGGAGCACCTTTTTACTATAGTTGTATAGAAGGTGGCTTCATTTCATTGTATATGTACTCAATCATGTAAAAGTATGATATATAAACTGTAAGACCAATTACATTGAATTCCAGAGATACATTCATCAGATTATGAAGTTGGTTGTACAAGGAGTGATATCTGACACTGTACTGATATCACTTTGTAAAACCTAGAAATATCACTATCCTGGAACCAACTGATCATTGAAAAGAGTAAGCAATGAATACTATACAAGTACGTATATATTTTAATAGTTTGTTACACAAAATGACGTTCTGCGTTACTCCCGAGGAATCCCACTGAGTGGCAGTATGGAGCACCTTTTTTCTATAGAAGGTGGCTTCATTTCATTGTGTATGTACTCAATCATGTAAAAGCATGATATATCAATTGCAAGACCAATTGCATTGAATGCCAGAGATACATTCATCAGATTTTGAAGTTCGTTGTACAAGGAGTGATAACTGACACTGTACTGATATCACTTTGTAAAACCTAGAAATATCACTATCCTGGAACCAACAGATCATTGAAAAGAGTAATCAATGAATACTATACAAGAAATTGTATATTGTAATAGTTTGTTACACAAAATGACTTTATGCGTTATTCTCGAGGAATCCCACTGAGTGGCAGTATGGAGCACCTTTTTCCTCTAGCTCTATAGAAGGTGGCTTCATTTCATTGTATATGTACTCAATCATGTAAAAGCATGACATATCACCTGTAAGAGTAATTGCATTGAATGCAAGACATACGTTCACCAAATTTTGAAGTTGGTTGTACAAGGAGTGATAACTGACACTGTATTGATATCACTTTGTAAAACCTAGACATTTCACTGTTTTCTAACCAAGAGATCGCAGAAGAGTAATCAATGAATACTATACAAGAAATACATTGGATTGTAAATTGTAATGGTTTGTTACACAAAATGATTTTCTGTGTTACTCCTGAGGAATCCCACTGAGTGGCAGTATGGAGCACCTTTTTCCTCTAGCTTTATAGAAGGTCGCTTCATTTCATTGTATTTGTACTCAACCATATAAAAGCATGATATAGCAAGTGTAAGAGCAGTTACATTGAATACAAGACATACATTCATCAGATTTTGAAATTGGTTGTACAAGGAGTGATAACTGACAGTGTATTGATATCACGTTGTAAAACCTAGAAATTTCAGTGTTGTCTAACCAAGAGATCGCAGAAGAGTAATCAATGAATACTATACAAGAAATACATTGGATTGTAAATTGTAATAGTTTATTATGCAAAATGACTTTATGGGTTACTCCTGAGGAATCCCACTGAGTGGCACTATGAAGCACCATTTTACTATAGTTGTATAGAGGGTGGCTTCATTTCATTGTATATGTACTGAATCATGTAAAAGCATGATATATCAACTGTAGGAGCAATTACATTGAATGCAAGAGATACATTTATCAGATTTTGAAGTTGGTTGTACAAGGAGTGATAACTGACACTGTACTGATATCACTTTGTAAAACCTAGAAATATCACTATCCTGTAACCAACAGATCACTGAAAAGAGTAATCAATGAATACTATACAAGAAATTGTATATTGTAATACTTTATTACACAAAATGACTTTCTGTGTTACTCCCGAGGAATCCCACTGAGTGGCAGTATGGAGCACCTTTTTACTATAGTTGTATAGAAGGTGGCTTCATTTCATTGTATATGTACTCAATCATGTAAAAGCATGATATATAAACTGTAAGACCAATTACATTGAATGCCAGAGATACATTCATCAGATTATGAAGTTGGTTGTACAAGGAGTGATATCTGACACTGTACTGATATCACTTTGTAAAACCTAGAAATATCACTATCCTGGAACCAACTGATCATTGAAAAGAGTAAGCAATGAATACTATACAAGTACGTATATATTTTAATAGTTTGTTACACAAAATGACGTTCTGCGTTACTCCCGAGGAATCCCACTGAGTGGCAGTATGGAGCACCTATTTTCTATAGAAGGTGGCTTCATTTCATTATGTATGTACTCAATCATGTAAAGGCATGATATATCAACTGCAAGACCAATTGCATTGAATGCCAGAGATACATTCATCAGATTTTGAAGTTCGTTGTACAAGGAGTGATAACTGACACTGTACTGATATCACTTTGTAAAACCTAGAAATATCACTATCCTGGAACCAACAGATCATTGAAAAGAGTAATCAATGAATACTATACAAGAAATTGTATATTGTAATAGTTTGTTACACAAAATGACTTTATGCGTTACTCCCGAGGAATCCCACTGAGTGGCAGTATGGAGCACCTTTTTACTATAGTTGTATAGAAGGTGGCTTCATTTCATTGTATATGTACTCAAGCATAAAAAAGCATGATATAGCAACTGTAAGAGCTGTTACATTGAATGCAAGGCATACATTCATCAGATTTGAAGTTGGTTGGAGAAGGAGTGATTCCTGACACTGTATTGATATCATGTTGTAAAACCTAGAAATTTCACTGTTGTCTAACCAAGAGATAGCAGAAGAGTAATCAATGAATACTATACAAGAAATACATTGGATTGTAAATTGTAATACTTTGTTACACAAAATGACTTTCTGCATTACTCCCGAGGAATCCCACTGAGTGGCAGTATGGAGCACCTTTTTCCTCCAGCTGTATAAAAGGTGGCTTCATTTCATTGTATATGTACTCAACCATATAAAATCAAGATATATCAACTGTAAGAGCAATTACATTGAATGCAAGAGATACATTCATCAGATTTTGAAGTTGGTTGTACAAGGAGTGATTACTGACACTGTACTGATATCACTTTGTAAAACCTAGAAATATCACTATCCTGTAACCAACAGATCATTGAAAAGAGTAATCAATGAATACTATACAAGAAATTGTATATTGTAATGGTTTGTTACACAAAATGACTTTCTGCGTTACTCCCGAGGATTCCCACTGAGTGTGAGAGTTCTGCTCCGAGTAGTCAAGGATCAGATCTTGGTTGGTTAACCACAGTTCTTTATTTCCAATTTCTACATTAGTGCAGCATCTCGGATTATTGTCAGAGATGAGACAAATAATACAAGCGTGTCTATTATACCATTCCAAGGAGCTTGAATTACCCATAGGTAGCCAATCCCCTTAAGGGAAAATTGGCGGGCAAAAAGGTGTCCTGACCGTTTGGTTCTCACAGGAAAAGAATGAGGTGTTAAGCAGTAAATTTCCTCTCCCAAACCAGACCCCTCAGATGTTACCAGTTCACATAACAATCAATGGCTTCAAGGTTTTTACATGTGATAAGAGATGAGAGGCATCCTCCCTTGAAGTTCCTGCCGGAGCAGCTGGAATGCGGAGGCAGGGATGTGAGGCCTCCTTGTTCTCGCAAATCATTGTTGTCACCCTCCCGGTCTGGACAAGCACTAGTACATTACGGTTACATAGAATCCCAATACATGATAGATTACATATGACAGTTAAAGGCATGCATGAAAACTAAAAGAAGGAGGCCTGACTAATATATTGTCTGAATTTGCCGATTCTGACACCCTGCCCTCCTCATAATTAATTTCACCTAGCTTTATCAGGAAACATTTTGTGAAACAATTTCACCAGTTTGGGGGCGTGAACATGTTCTGAGCGAATCCATTCATTGTGTTCTGGGCCGAAATCAAGCCATCTAACTAAGTAATATAATCGGCCTCTCCGCATCTTGGAATCAAGGATTTCAGTTATCTCGAAGTGAGGGGCCCCCTCCTTCATCAGTGGGGGAGGAACTGGAGGAACTGGATGCCAGGCATTCGGCCCAGGATCTTTCTTCAGTAGGCTGAAATGAAAAACAGGGTGCACAGAACTCAGTGATTTGTGCAGTTCCAGTTCAAAAGACACATCTGATATTTTACGTAACACTTTATAGGGTCCAACATATTTCCATCCCAGCTTCCTGCTGGGCTGCAACCCATGGATATTTTTTGTGGAGAGGTAGACAGAATCCCCCGGTTGGAGATCCCAGCCTGCCGCTCGGCCTCTGTCCGCATATTTTTTATAATCCTCTTTTGCCTGGTCCAGTGCTTTGCCTATTAATGGCCATGAGTCTTGTAAGGTAGACCACCAACTCTTAAAATCCGATGGGGAAGCATTGGGAGCATTCTCAATGGTGGGCAATGGTTTTCCTTCAAACCCTCCCACCGCCATGAAGGGAGAGATTCCCGTGGATGAATGCACAGCGTTGTTGTAGCTATATTCTGCAAATGGCAACAACTCCACCCAATTGTCTTGATGATAATTGGTGTAACACCTCAAAAACTGTTCCAAAATTTGATTAGTTCGTTCGGATTGGCCGTCGGTCTCTGGGTGGTAACCCGAACTCAGGGCGGGTTCTATGTCCATCATTTTCAGGAGCTCCCGCCAGAAGTTGGCAACGAATTGACTGCCCCTGTCGGATACCACCCTCTTTGGGAAAGCGTGTAATTTTATCACGTGATTAAAGAAAGCTTTGGCCATCCCTTTGGCGGTGGGTAACTGCTTGAATGGGGTGAAATGAGCTTGTTTTGAAAATGTGTCTACCACCACCCAAATAACCGTTTTTCCTTTGGAGGGGGGTAAATTGGTGATAAAATCCATGGCTATAGCCTCCCAGGGGCGAGAAGGGGTGGGGAGAGGGTGCAACAGTCCCGGGACCTTCCCCCCCCGTTTTTTGCACATTAAGCAGGTTTGGCAAGCCGAAACGAAATCGGAGACGTCTCGGCGCATGCGCGGCCACCAGAATTGACGCTGGATTAAATTAAGCGTTTTTAGGAATCCAAAATGCCCGGCTAGTTTTGAAGAGTGGCAGGTTAACAATATGTCTTTACGTTTGGCCCTTGGCACCACTAGTTTGTCTCCATGGAGCCAGCACTGATCTTCTCTCTTCGAGCATTCCTCCAAAGCCTCTAATTCTTCCACTTCCTCGGGAGCATAATCCCCCCCCCCAATTACAAGTCCCGATGTCCAATTTTGTTTTCTTGATTTGGCTCCGAGTGACTACTGCCCCCCCCAACTGCTGGGGGGAGAACATGGAATCGAACACTTCTTCCTTGACACTTTCATGTTGGGGCAATCTGGACAGTGCGTCTGCCAAGGAGTTAGCCTTCCCAGGGAAATGCTTAAGCACAAAATTAAACTTGGAGAAAAAATCAGCCCACCGCAGTTGTTTGGCATTGAGGGATCTCTGAGTGCGCAGCGCCTCCAGATTTTTATGATCAGTCCATATTTCGAAGGGGGTTTGCGCGCCCTCCAGCCAATGCCGCCACGTAGTGAGCGCCAATCTAATGGCCGCGGCCTCCTTGTCCCAAACCGACCAATTCCTCTCCGTGTCGTTAAACTTTTTTGAGATGTAAGCCAGGGGGTGTAATTTTCCCTCCGGCCCGCTTTGCAATATGGCCCCCCCCATGGCTACATCTGACGCGTCTACGTGGATTATGAATTCTTTGGTCTCATCAGGGTGGGCTAAGATGGGCTCGGAAGTAAAAAGAGTTTTTAAGGTCTCGAACGCCCTCTGGCACTCCTCGTTCCAGGCAATCCTTTCTCCGGGCTTTCCCGCCTCGGGCCCCCTCCCCTTAGTTTTCAGTAAGTCCGTTAGGGGGAGAGTGACCCTTGCAAAGTCTTTTATGAAGGTTCGGTAGAAGTTACAAAATCCTAATAGGCTCTGCAATTGTTTTCTCGTTCGTGGAGCCTCCCACTGCACCACCGCCTCCACTTTAGCTGGGTCCATTTCCAGACCCCTCTGAGAAATGCGATAGCCTAGGAAGTCCACTGACTCACGATGGAACTCACACTTTGATAACTTAACATAGAGCTGGTTTCGCAGCAAGGTAGAAAGGACTTCCCTGACTAGTTTCACATGCTCTTTCTTATCAGTAGAATAGATCAAGATATCATCTATGTAACATAACACTCCTTTAAACAAGTGCTTGTGCAACACTTCATTGATCAAACTCATAAAGACCCCGGGCGCGCCACTTAAGCCGAACGGCATCACTAGGTATTCAAATTGTCCCAGGGGGGTGTTAAAGGCAGTCTTGGATTCATCCCCCTCCCTGATGCGCACCCTGAAATATGCATCACGCAGATCCAGCTTGGTAAACACCTTCCCTTTAGCTGCTTCCGCCAATAAGTCCTTTATTAAAGGGAGGGGGTAGGCGTTAGTAGTGGAGACGGCATTCAGTCCCCTATAGTCGGTGCATAATCGCAAACCCCCATCCTTTTTCTTCCTGAACAACACCGGTGCGGCAAAGGTGGACTTGGCGGGGCGGATGAAGCCGCGCGCTAAGTTTTTGTCCAGGAACTTTCGCAGCTCTTCTCGCTCTAAAGGGCTCATGGAATACAGTTTCCCTTTCGGGAGTTTCTCCCCCGGGAGTAGCTCGATGGCACAGTCCGACAATCGATGGGGGGGTAACTCATCCGCCTCGGTCTCGCTGAATACCTCCAACAAGTCTCTATATTCCTTAGGCACCCGGGTGGGGATGAGAGCGAGCGCAGGGGGTGGGGGAGGAGTGATCGGCGGTCCTGGGCCCCACTCCGGGTCCCATCTATGCGTGAGGCAGCGTTCGTCTACCCAAGAGATCTTCCCTTCACTCCATTTAATATAGGGGTCGTGTGAACTGAGCCAGGGGCTTCCCAACACCATAGGGAACTGGGCATTTGGGGTGATGATGAAAGCTCGCTTCTCCCAATGTTCCCCTGTTCCCAAGATCAGGCTCTCGGTTTCCGCTATGCACTCTTCCTTCATCTCCGACCCATCCATCTGAGTAAACTTTAGAGGTTCCGCCAGCGGGGTAACCTTTGGTCCCAACCCCTCCACTACTAACGGGCTAATTAAGTCCCGCGCGCACCCAGAGTCAATTAAAGCGCGGACCCTCATGTGGGTGCCCGATCCTGGAGTCACCACAGTCACTACCATATATAATAGGGGGCCAGGGATGCTCACCGGAGATGGCGCTTCTTGGCGGGGGACCTGCAGTTCTGCGCCGCTCACTGCAGGCCGTTGGAGTTTCCCGACATCTGCGTCTCCATCAGCTCCAGCTCCCCTTGTTCATTTGTAGCTCCCTCCAGCTGCAACGCCCGGGGTTTAATCGGTGTCTTCCCGCGGCTAGGGGTGCTCCCCGCCACCGGTGTCGAGGTTTTCGGGCCTTTCCCTCCTCCTCTTGGGCAGGCTGAGGCGAAGTGGCCACTCTCCCCACATTTCATGCACAGCCCTTGCCGAAACCGGGCATCTCGGACGTCTTGCACGCTGGGCCGTGGTTTCGCTCTCGGGGCTGCTTTGCTGGCCGCCGTGGCCGAGGACCCCATCTTGATCAAGGTAAATCTCTCTTCCATGTCGGTTGCGGCCCTCATCCAGGTGGCTAAAGTGCCCGGGCGGCCCCCCAGCAGCACGGTCTCGTAGATCTCCGGGTTAAGGCCCTCCCAGTACTTCTCCATGAAGAGCTCCTCTGGCCAACCGTGGATCTTCGCCGCGATGCGCCGGAACTTGTCTGTGTAGTCCCTCACCGTCGATCTCCCCTGGAACAGCTTCCGCAGTTGATTTCGGGCCTTTTCCTCGCCCAGAGGGTCTTCAAATTGATGACGAAGGGCCCACATGAAGTTGTTCAACGAACGCAGCTCAGGTCCTGGGGCATCGTGCAGGCTCACATACCAATCGCTGGCGGTGTCTTTCAGCTTGGACCCGATGTAGCCAATCCGTTCTCTCTCGGTGGGATAGAGATGGCCCCAGCTGTCCAGGAACCTCTCGATCTCCAACATGAAAAAACGCAGCTTCTCTGGGTCCCCATCGAAAGTAGTCGTCAGAGGGTTGGAGGGGGCTGGGCGGACGGCTGGGGCGACCGGAGCCAGGGCCGGTGCTGGGGCGGGACCTGGCACCGGAGGCGGAACGACCGGCGGGGCTGGCTGCACCGGTGGGGCGGGCACCTGAGGCTGAACCGGGGCCCCTCCAGGCGCCGCTGGTGGTTGCTGAACTCCTATCCCCTGCCCGGGGAGGGCTCCCTGCACGACCCTCATAGCGTCGCGAAATTGGTGCTGGAGATCGAGGGCCAATTCTCGTAGTTCTGCGGTGAGTTGGAGCCGTAGCTCTCCCATCATCTGGTCCAAGTGGGGCATCTGCTCCTCTCGGTACGGATCGGGCCCATACGGACCTGTCCTCTCTCCTTCGAAAGGCGGGCGATGCGGCTCTCCTCAGTAGATCGGCTCGCAGTCGTCTCCCATGTAGCTCAGCCTCCCGCGATCGAGCGGGTCGCCAGGGAACGAAACCCGTGCCCCTTTCCGATCGTGCACCCACGAATCCACGGTCCGACGACCGAAATGGCTCCAAGCGTACTTGGGGGTCACGCTCTGATGAGGAGGTAGGCACGGGAGGTAGTGAGCCCCCTGACTCGTAGTCACCGGCACTTCGGGGGCCCCTCCGCCGCCTCCACCACCGTTCCCCGGGTCCGTCGGGGTAACGGGAACATCTTCGGATGTAGGGATGGGGACCGTGTCGTCGTCTGACATGGTCAGGAACGGCTAAGTCCCAGTCACAGATCTCTGACAATCTGTGAGAGTTCTGCTCCGAGTAGTCAAGGATCAGATCTTGGTTGGTTAACCACAGTTCTTTATTTCCAATTTCTACATTAGTGCAGCATCTCGGATTATTGTCAGAGATGAGACAAATAATACAAGCGGGTCTATTATACCATTCCAAGGAGCTTGAATTACCCATAGGTAGCCAATCCCCTTAAGGGAAAATTGGCGGGCAAAAAGGTGTCCTGACCGTTTGGTTCTCACAGGAAAAGAATGAGGTGTTAAGCAGTAAATTTCCTCTCCCAAACCAGACCCCTCAGATGTTACCAGTTCACATAACAATCAATGGCTTCAAGGTTTTTACATGTAATAAGAGATGAGAGGCATCCTCCCTTGAAGTTCCTGCCGGAGCAGCTGGAATGCGGAGGGAGGGATGTGAGGCCTCCATGTTCTCACAAATCATTGTTGTCACCCTCCCGGTCTGGACAAGCACTAGTACATTACGGTTACATAGAATCCCAATACATGATAGATTACATATGACAGTTAAAGGCATGCATGAAAACTAAAAGAAGGAGGCCTGACTAATATATTGTCTGAATTTGCCGATTCTGACACCGAGTGGCAGTATGGAGCACCTATTTACTATAGTTGTATAGAAGATGGCTTCATTTTATTGTATATGTACTCAACCATATAAAAGCATGATATAGCAACTGTAAGAGCAGTTACATTGAATGCAAGAGATACATTCATCAGATTTTGAAGTTGGTTGTACAAGGAGTGATAACTGACACTGTATTGATATCACTTTGTAAAACGTAGAAATTTCACTGTTTTCTAACCAAGAGCTCACAGAAGAGTAAACAATGAATACTATACAAGTAATACATAGGATTGTAAATTGTAATAGTTTGTTACACAAAATGGTTTTCTGTGTTACTCCCGAGGAATCCCACTGAGTGGCAGTATGGAGCACCTTTTTACTCTAGCTATATAGAAGGTGGCTTCATTTCATTGTATATGTACTCAATCATGTAAAAGCATGATATATCAACTGTAAGAGCAATTACACTGAATGCAAGAGATAAATTCATCAGATTTTGAAGTTGGTTGTACAAGGAGTGATAACTGACAATGTACTGATATCACTTTGTAAAACCTAGAAATATCACTATGCTGTAACCAACAGTTCACTGAAAAGAGTAATCAATGAATACTATACAAGAAATTATATATTGTAATAGTTTGTCACACAAAATGACTTTCTGCGTTACTCCTGAGGAATCCCACTGAGTGGCAGTATGGACCACCTTTTTACTATAGTTCTATAGAAGGTGGCTTCACTTCATTGTATATGTACTCAACCATATAAAAGCATGATATAGCAAGGGTAAGAGCAGTTTCATTGAATGCAAGACATACATTCATCAGATTGTGAAGTTGGTTGTACAAGGAGTGATAACTGACACTGTATTGATCTCACTTTGTAAAACGTAGAAATTTCACTGTTTTCTAACCAAGAGATCACAGAAGAGTAATCAATGAATTCTATACAAGTAATACATTGGATTGTAAATTGTAATAGTTTGTTACACAAAATGATTTTCTGTGTTACTCCCGAGGAATCCCACTGAGTGGCAGTATGGAGCACCTTTTTACCCTAGCTATATAGAAGGTGGCTTCATTTCATTCTATATGTACTCAATCATGTAAAAGCATGATATATCAACTGTAAGAGCAATTACATTGAATGCAAGAGATAAATTCATCAGATTTTGAAGTTGGTTGTACAAGGAGTGATAACTGACACTGTACTGTTATCACTTTGTAAAACCTAGAAATATCACTATGCTGTAACCAACAGATCACTGAAAAGAGTAATCAATGAATACTATACAAGAAATTGTATATTGTAATAGTTTGTTACACAAAATGACTTTCTGCGTTACTCCTGAGGAATCCCACTGAGTGGCAGTATGGACCACCTTTTTACTATAGTTCTATAGAAGGTGGCTTCATTTCATTGTATATGTACTCAACCATATAAAAGCATGATATAGCAACTGTAAGAGCAGTTACATTGAATGCCAGAGATACATTCATCAAATTTTGAAGTTGGTTGTACAAAGAGTGATAACTGACACTGTATTGATATCACTTTGTAAAACATAGAAATATCACTATGCTGTAACCAACAGATCACTGAAAAGAGTAATCAATGAATACTATACAAGAAATTGTATATTGTAATAGTTTGTTACACAAAATGACTTTCTGCGTTACTCCTGAGGAATCCCACTGAGTGGCAGTATGGACCACCTTTTTATTATAGTTCTATAGAAGGTGGCTTCATTTCATTGTATATGTACTCAACCATATAAAAGCATGATATAGCAACTGTAAGAGCAGTTACATTGAATGCCAGAGATACATTCATCAGATTTTGAAGTTGGTTGTACAAGGAGTGATAACTAACACTGTATTGATATCGCTTTGTAAAACCTAGAAATTTCACTGTTGTCTAACCAAGAGATCACAGAAGAGTAATCAATGAATACTATACAAGAAATACATTGGATTGTAAATTGTAATAGTTTGTTACACAAAATTATTTTCTGTGTTACTCCCGAGGAATCCCACTGAGTGGCAGTATGGAGCACCTTTTTCCCCTAGCTGTATAGAAGGTGGCTTCATTTCATTGTATATGTACTCAATCATATAAAAGAATGTTATATCAACTGTAAGAGCAATTAAATTGAATGCAAGACATACATTCATCAGATTATGAAGTTGGTTGTACAAGGAGTGATAACTGACACTGTACTGATATCACTTTGTAAAACCGAGAAATATCACTATCCTTTAACCAACAGATCATTGAAAAGAGCAATCAATGAATACTATACAAGAAATTGTATATTGTAATGGTTTGTTACACAGAATGACTTTCTGCGTTACTCCCGAGGAATCCCACTGAGTGGCAGTATGGAGCACCTTTTTACTATAGTTGTATAGAAGATGGCTTCATTTCATTGTATATGTACTCAACCATATAAAAGCATGATATAGAAACTGTAAGAGCAGTTACATTGAATGCAAGACATACATTCATCAGATTTTGAAGTTGGTTGTACAAGGAGTGATAACTGACACTGTTTTGATCTCACTTTGTAAAACGTAGAAATTTCACTATTGTCTAACCAAGAGATCACAGAAGAGTAATCAGTGAATACTATACAAGAAATACATTGGATTGTAAATGGTAATAGTTAGTTACACAAAATGACTTTTTGTGTTACTCCCGAGAAATCCCAGTGAGTGGCAGTATGGAGCACCTTTTTCCTCTAGCTCTATAGAAGGTGGCTTCATTTCATTGTATATGTACTCAATCATGTAAAAGCATGACATATCACCTGTAAGAGTAATTGCATTGAATGCAAGACATACGTTCACCAAATTTTGAAGTTGGTTGTACAAGGAGTGATAACTGACACTGTATTGATATCACTTTGTAAAACCTAGACATTTCACTGTTTTCTTACCAAGAGATCGCAGAAGAGTAATCAATGAATACTATACAAGAAATACATTGGATTGTAAATTGTAATGGTTTGTTACACAAAATGATTTTCTGTGTTACTCCTGAGGAATCCCACTGAGTGGCAGTATGGAGCACCTTTTTCCTCTAGCTGTATAGAAGGTGGCTTCATTTCATTGTATTTGTACTCAACCATATAAAAGCATGATATAGCAAGTGTAAGAGCAGTTACATTGAATGCAAGACATACATTCATCAGATTTTGAAATTGGTTGTACAAGGAGTGATAACTGACAGTGTATTGATATCACGTTGTAAAACCTAGAAATTTCAGTGTTGTCTAACCAAGAGATCGCAGAAGAGTAATCAATGAATACTATACAAGAAATACATTGGATTGTAAATTGTAATAGTTTATTATGCAAAATGACTTTATGGGTTAGTCCTGAGGAATCCCACTGAGTGGCAGTATGGAGCTCCTTTTTACTATAGTTGTATAGAGTGTGGCTTCATTTCATTGTATATGTACTGAATCATGTAAAAGCATGATATATCAACTGTAGGAGCAATTACATTGAATGCAAGAGATACATTCATCAGATTTTGAAGTTGGTTGTACAAGGAGTGATAACTGACACTGTACTGATATCACTTTGTAAAACCTAGAAATATCACTATCCTGTAACCAACAGATCACTGAAAAGAGTAATCAATGAATACTATACAAGAAATTGTATATTGTAATACTTTATTACACAAAATGACTTTCTGTGTTACTCCCGAGGAATCCCACTGAGTGGCAGTATGGAGCACCTTTTTACAATAGTTGTATAGAAGGTGGCTTCATTTCATTGCATATGTACTCAATCATGTAAAAGCATGATATATAAACTGTAAGACCAATTACATTGAATGCCAGAGATACATTCATCAGATTATGAAGTTGGTTGTACAAGGAGTGATATCTGACACTGTACTGATATCACTTTGTAAAACCTAGAAATATCACTATCCTGGAACCAACAGATCATTGAAAAGAGTAATCAATGAATACTATACAAGTACGTATATATTTTAATAGTTTGTTACACAAAATGACGTTCTGCGTTACTCCCGAGGAATCCCACTGAGTGGCAGTATGGAGCACCTTTTTTCTATCGAAGGTGGCTTCATTTCATTATCTATGTGCTCAATCATGTAAAGGCATGATATATCAACTGCAAGACCAATTGCATTGAATGCCAGAGATACATTCATCAGATTTTGAAGTTAGTTGTACAAGGAGTGATAACTGACACTGTACTGATATCACTTTGTAAAACCTAGAAATATCACTATCCTGGAACCAACAGATCATTGAAAAGAGTAATCAATGAATACTATACAAGAAATTGTATATTGTAATAGTTTGTTACACAAAATGACTTTATGCGTTACTCCCGAGGAATCCCACTGAGTGGCAGAATGGAGCACCTTTTTACTATAGTTGTATAGAAGGTGGCTTCATTTCATTGTATATGTACTCAAGCATAAAAAAGGATGATATAGCAACTGTAAGAGCTGTTACATTGAATGCAAGGCATACATTCATCAGATTTGAAGTTGGTTGGAGAAGGAGTGATTCCTGACACTGTATTGATATCATGTTGTAAAACCTAGAAATTTCACTGTTGTCTAACCAAGAGATAGCAGAAGAGTAATCAATGAATACTATACAAGAAATACATTGGATTGTAAATTTTAATACTTTGTTACACAAAATGACTTTCTGCATTACTCCCGAGGAATCCCACTGAGTGGCAGTATGGAGCACCTTTTTCCTCCAGCTGTATAAAAGGTGGCTTCATTTCATTGTATATGTACTCAACCATATAAAATCAAGATATATCAACTGTAAGAGCAATTACATTGAATGCAAGAGATACATTCATCAGATTTTGAAGTTGGTTGTACAAGGAGTGATAACTGACACTGTATTGATATCACGATGTAAAACCTAGAAATTTCACTGTTCTCTAACCAAGAGATCGAAGAAGAGTAATCAATGAATACTATACAAGAAATACATTGGATTGTAAATTGTAATAGTTTGTTACACAAAATTATTTTCTGTGTTACTCCCGAGGAATCCCACTGTGTGGCAGTATGGAGCACCTTTTTCCCCTAGCTGTATAGAAGGTTGCTTCATTTCATTGTATATGTACTCAATCATATAAAAGAATGTTATATCAACAATAAGAGCAATTAAATTGAATGCAAGACATACATTCATCAGATTATGAATCTGGTTGTACAAGGAGTGATAACTGACACTGTACTGATATCACTTTGTAAAACCTAGAAATATCACTATCCTTTAACCAACTGATCATTGAAAAGAGTAATCAATGAATACTATACAAGAAATTGTATATTGTAATGGTTTGTTACACAAAATGACTTTCTGCGTTACTCCCGAGGAATCCCACTGAGTGGCAGTATGGAGCACGTTTTTACTATAGTTGTATAGAAGATGGATTCATTTTATTGTATATGTACTCAACCATATAAAAGCATGATATAGCAACTATAAGAGCAGTTACATTGAATGCAAGAGATACATTCATCAGATTTTGAAGTTGGTTGTACAAGGAGTGATAACTGACACTGTATTGATATCACTTTGTAAAATGTAGAAATTTCACTGTTTTCTAACCAAGAGATCACAGAAGAGTAAACGATGAATACTATACAAGTAATACATTGGATTGTAAATTGTAATAGTTTGTTACAAAAAATGGTTTTCTTTGTTACTCCCGAGGAATCCCACTGAGTGGCAGTATGGAGCACCTTTTTCCTCTAGCTCTATAGAAGGTGGCTTCATTTCATTGTATATGTACTCAATCATGTAAAAGCATGATATATCAACTATAAGAACAATTACATTGAATGCAAGAGATAAATTCATCAGATTTTGAAGTTGGTATACAAGGAGTGATAACTGACAATGTACTGATATCACTTTGTAAAACCTAGAAATATCACTATGCTATAACCAACAGTTCACTGAAAAGAGTAATCAATGAATACTATACAAGAAATTATATATTGTAATAGTTTGTCACACAAAATGACTTTCTGCGTTACTCCTGAGGAATCCCACTGAGTGGCAGTATGGACCACCTTTTTACTATAGTTCTATAGAAGGTGGCTTCATTTCATTGTATATGTACTCAACCATATAAAAGCATGATATAGCAAGTGTAAGAGCAGTTACATTGAATGCCAGACATACATTCATCAGATTGTGAAGTTGGTTGTACAAGGAGTGATAACTGACACTGTACTGATATCACTTTGTAAAACCTAGAAATATCACTATCCTGGAACCAACAGATCATTGAAAAGAGTAATCAATGAATACTATACAAGAAATTGTATATTGTAATAGTTTGTTACACAAAATGACTTTATGCGTTACTCCCGAGGAATCCCACTGAGTGGCAGTATGGAGCACCTTTTTACTATAGTTGTATAGAAGGTGGCTTCATTTCATTGTATATGTACTCAAGCATAAAAAAGGATGATATAGCAACTGTAAGAGCTGTTACATTGAATGCAAGGCATACATTCATCAGATTTGAAGTTGGTTGGAGAAGGAGTGATTCCTGACACTGTATTGATATCATGTTGTAAAACCTAGAAATTTCACTGTTGTCTAACCAAGAGATAGCAGAAGAGTAATCAATGAATACTATACAAGAAATACATTGGATTGTAAATTTTAATACTTTGTTACACAAAATGACTTTCTGCATTACTCCCGAGGAATCCCACTGAGTGGCAGTATGGAGCACCTTTTTCCTCCAGCTGTATAAAAGGTGGCTTCATTTCATTGTATATGTACTCAACCATATAAAATCAAGATATATCAACTGTAAGAGCAATTACATTGAATGCAAGAGATACATTCATCAGATTTTGAAGTTGGTTGTACAAGGAGTGATAACTGACACTGTATTGATATCACGATGTAAAACCTAGAAATTTCACTGTTCTCTAACCAAGAGATCGAAGAAGAGTAATCAATGAATACTATACAAGAAATACATTGGATTGTAAATTGTAATAGTTTGTTACACAAAATTATTTTCTGTGTTACTCCCGAGGAATCCCACTGTGTGGCAGTATGGAGCACCTTTTTCCCCTAGCTGTATAGAAGGTTGCTTCATTTCATTGTATATGTACTCAATCATATAAAAGAATGTTATATCAACAATAAGAGCAATTAAATTGAATGCAAGACATACATTCATCAGATTATGAATCTGGTTGTACAAGGAGTGATAACTGACACTGTACTGATATCACTTTGTAAAACCTAGAAATATCACTATCCTTTAACCAACTGATCATTGAAAAGAGTAATCAATGAATACTATACAAGAAATTGTATATTGTAATGGTTTGTTACACAAAATGACTTTCTGCGTTACTCCCGAGGAATCCCACTGAGTGGCAGTATGGAGCACGTTTTTACTATAGTTGTATAGAAGATGGATTCATTTTATTGTATATGTACTCAACCATATAAAAGCATGATATAGCAACTATAAGAGCAGTTACATTGAATGCAAGAGATACATTCATCAGATTTTGAAGTTGGTTGTACAAGGAGTGATAACTGACACTGTATTGATATCACTTTGTAAAATGTAGAAATTTCACTGTTTTCTAACCAAGAGATCACAGAAGAGTAAACGATGAATACTATACAAGTAATACATTGGATTGTAAATTGTAATAGTTTGTTACAAAAAATGGTTTTCTTTGTTACTCCCGAGGAATCCCACTGAGTGGCAGTATGGAGCACCTTTTTCCTCTAGCTCTATAGAAGGTGGCTTCATTTCATTGTATATGTACTCAATCATGTAAAAGCATGATATATCAACTATAAGAACAATTACATTGAATGCAAGAGATAAATTCATCAGATTTTGAAGTTGGTATACAAGGAGTGATAACTGACAATGTACTGATATCACTTTGTAAAACCTAGAAATATCACTATGCTATAACCAACAGTTCACTGAAAAGAGTAATCAATGAATACTATACAAGAAATTATATATTGTAATAGTTTGTCACACAAAATGACTTTCTGCGTTACTCCTGAGGAATCCCACTGAGTGGCAGTATGGACCACCTTTTTACTATAGTTCTATAGAAGGTGGCTTCATTTCATTGTATATGTACTCAACCATATAAAAGCATGATATAGCAAGTGTAAGAGCAGTTACATTGAATGCCAGACATACATTCATCAGATTGTGAAGTTGGTTGTACAAGGAGTGATAACTGACACTGTACTGATATCACTTTGTAAAACGTAGAAATTTCACTGTTTTCTAACCAAGAGATCACAGAAGAGTAATCAATGAATACTATACAAGTAATACATTGGATTGTAAATTGTAATAGTTTGTTACACAAAATGATTTTCTGTGTTACTCCCGAGGAATCCCACTGAGTGGCAGTATGGAGCACCTTTTTACTCTAGCTATATAGAAGGTGGCTTCATTTCATTCTATATGTACTCAATCATGTAAAACCATGATATATCAACTGTAAGAGCAGTTACATTGAATGCCAGAGATACATTCATCAAATTTTGAAGTTGGTTGTACAAAGAGTGATAACTGACACTGTATTGATATCACTTTGTAAAACCTAGAAATATCACTATGCTGTAACCAACAGATCACTGAAAAGAGTAATCAATGAATGCTATACAAGAAATTGTATATTGTAATAGTTTGTTACACAAAATGACTTTCTGCGTTACTCCTGAGGAATCCCACTGAGTGGCAGTATGGACCACCTTTTTACTATAGTTCTATAGAAGGTGGCTTCACTTCATTGTATATGTACTCAACCATATATAAGCATGATATAGCAACTGTAAGAGCAGTTACATTGAATGCAAGACATACATTCATCAGATTTTGAAGTTGGTTGTACAAGGAGTGATAACTGACACTGTTTTGTTCTCACTTTGTAAAACGTAGAAATTTCACTATTGTCTAACGAAGAGATCACAGAAGAGTAATCAATGAATAGTATACAAGAATTACATTGGATTGTAAATTGTAATAGTTAGTTACACAAAATGACTTTTTGCGTTACTCCCGAGGAATCCCAGTGAGGGGCAGTATGGAGCACCTATTTTCTCTAGCTCTATAGAAGGTGGCTTCATTTCATTGTATATGTACTCAATCATGTAAAAGCATGACATATCAACTGTAAGAGCAATTACATTGAATGCAAGAGATACATTCATCAGATTTTGAAGGTGGTTGTACAAGGAGTGATAACTGACACTGTATTGATATCACTTTGTAAAACCTAGAAATTTCACTGTTTTCTAACCAAGAGATCAAAGAAGAGTAATCAATGAATACTATACAAGAAATACATTGGATTGTAAATTGTAATAGTTT
The DNA here is from genome assembly GCA_029233225.1 of Lepidodactylus listeri. Lineage (NCBI taxonomy): Eukaryota > Metazoa > Chordata > Lepidosauria > Squamata > Gekkonidae > Lepidodactylus > Lepidodactylus listeri. The sequence continues at coordinate 916,678 of JARCFY010000021.1, read as the reverse complement.
GTTACACAAAATTATTTTCTGTGTTACTCCCGAGGAATCCCACTGAGTGGCAGTATGGAGCACCTTTTTCCGCTAGCTGTATAGAAGGTGGCTTCATTTCATTGTATATGTACTCAATTATATAAAAGAATGTTATATCAACTGTAAGAGCAATTAAATTGAATGCAAGACATACATTCATCACATTATGAAGTTGGTTGTACAAGGAGTGATAACTGACACTGTACTGATATCACTTTGTAAAACCAAGCAATATCACTATCCTTTAACCAACCGATCATTGAAAAGAGTAATCAATGAATACTATACAAGAAATTGTATATTGTAATGGTTTGTTACACAAAATGACTTTCTGCGTTACTCCCGAGGAATCCCACTGAGTGGCAGTATGGAGCACCTTTTTACTATAGTTGTATAGAAGATGGCTTCATTTCATTGTATATGTACTCAACCATATAAAAGCATGATATAGCAAGTGTAATAGCAGTTACATTGAATGCAAGACATACATTCATCAGATTTTGAAGTTGGTTGTAAAAGGAGTGATAACTGACACTGTATTGATATCACTTTGTAAAACCTAGACATTTCACTGTTTTCTAACCAAGAGATCGCAGAAGAGTAATCAATGAATACTATACAAGAAATACATTGGATTGTAAATTGTAATGGTTTGTTACACAAAATGATTTTCTGTGTTACTCCTGAGGAATCCCACTGAGTGGCAGTATGGAGCACCTTTTTCCTCTAGCTGTATAGAAGGTGGCTTCATTTCATTGTATTTGTACTCAACCATATAAAAGCATGATATAGCAAGTGTAAGAGCAGTTGCATTGAATGCAAGACATACATTCATCAGATTTTGAAATTGGTTGTACAAGGAGTGATAACTGACAGTGTATTGATATCACGTTGTAAAACCTAGAAATATCACTATCCTGTAACCAACAGATCACTGAAAAGAGTAATCAATGAATACTATACAAGAAATTGTATATTGTAATACTTTATTACACAAAATGACTTTCTGCGTTACTCCCGAGGAATCCCACTGAGTGGCAGTATGGAGCACCTTTTTACTATAGTTGTATAGAAGGTGGCTTCATTTCATTGTATATGTACTCAATCATGTAAAAGCATGATATATCAACTGTAAGACCAATTACATTGAATGCCAGAGATACATTCATCAGATTATGAAGTTGGTTGTACAAGGAGTGATATGTGACACTGCACTGATATCACTTTGTAAAACCTAGAAATATCACTATCCTGGAACCAACAGATCATTGAAAAGAGTAATCAATGAATACTATACAAGTACGTATATATTTTAATAGTTTGTTTCACAAAATGACGTTCTGCGTTACTCCCGAGGAATCCCACTGAGTGGCAGTATGGAGCACCTTTTTTCTATAGAAGGTGGCTTCATTTCATTGTGTATGTACTCAATCATGTAAAAGCATGATATATCAACTGCAAGACCAATTGCATTGAATACCAGAGATACATTCATCAGATTTTGAAGTTGGTTGTACAAGGAGTGATAACTGACACTGTACTGATATCACTTTGTAAAACCTAGAAATATCACTATCCTGGAACCAACAGATCATTGAAAAGAGTAATCAATGAATATTATACAAGAAATTGTATATTGTAATAGTTTGTTACACAAAATGACTTTCTGCGTTACTCCTGAGGAATCCCACTGAGTGGCAGTATGGACCACCTTTTTACTATAGTTGTATAGAAGGTGGCTTCATTTCATTGTATATGTACTCAACCATATAAAAGCATGATATAGCAACTGTAAGAGCAGTTACATTGAATGCCAGAGATACATTCATCAAATTTTGAAGTTGGTTGTACAAAGAGTGATAACTGACACTGTATTGATATCACTTTGTAAAACGTAGAAATTTCACTGTTGTCTAACCAAGAGATCACAGAAGAGTAATCAATCAATACTATACAAGAAATACATTGGATTGTAAATTGTAATAGTTTGTTACACAAAATGACTTTCGGCGTTACTCCCGAGAAATCCCACTGGCAGTATGAAGCACCTTTTTCCTCTAGCTGTATAGAAGGTGGCTTCATTTCATTGTATATGTACTCAATCATGTAACAACATGTTATATCGACTATAAGAGCAATTACATTGAATGCAAGACATACATTCATCAGATTGTGAATTTGGTTGTACAAGGAGTGATAACTGACACTGTAATGATCTCACTTTGTAAAACCTAGAAATATCACTATCTTGTAACCAACAGATCATTGAAAAGAGTAATGAATGATTACTATACAAGAAATTGTATATTGTAATAGTTTTTTACACAAAATGACGTTCTGCGGTACTCCCGAGGAATCCCACTGAGTGGCAGTATGGAGCACCTTTTTACTATAGAAGGTGGCTTCATTTCATTGTGTATGTACTCAATCATGTAAAAGCATGATATATCAACTGCAAGACCAATTGCATTGAATGCCAGAGATACATTCATCAGATTTTGAAGTTGGTTGTACAAGGAGTGATAACTGACACTGTACTGATATCACTTTGTAAAACCTAGAAATATCACTATTCTGGAACCAACAGATCATTGAAAAAAGTATTCAATGAATACTATACAAGAAATTGTATATTGTAATAGTTTGTTACACAAAACGACTTTCTGCGTTACTCCTGAGGAATCCCACTGAGTGGCAGTATGGACCACCTTTTTACTATAGTTCTATAGAAGGTGGCTTCATTTCATTGTATATGTACTCAACCATATAAAAGCATGATATAGCAACTGTAAGAGCAGTTACATTGAATGCCAGAGATACATTCATCAGATTTTGAAGTTGGTTGTACAAAGAGTGATAACTGACACTGTATTGATCTCACTTTGTAAAACGTAGAAATTTCACTGTTGTCTAACCAAGAGATCACAGAAGAGTAATCAATCAATACTATTCAAGAAATACATTGGATTGTAAATTGTAATAGTTTGTTACACAAAATGACTTTCGGCGTTACTCCCGAGAAATCCCACTAGCAGTATGGAGCACCTTTTTCCTCTAGCTGTATAGAAGGTGGCTTCATTTCATTGTATATGTACTCAATCATGTAACAACATGTTATATCGACTATAAGAGCAATTACATTGAATGCCAGAGATACATTCATCAGATTTTGAAGTTGGTTGTACAAGGAGTGATAACTGACACTGTATTGATCTCACTTTGTAAAACCTAGAAATATCACTATCTTCTAACCAACAGATCATTGAAAAGAGTAATGAATGATTACTATACAAGAAATTGTATATTGTAATAGTTTTTTACACAAAATGACTTTCTGCGTTACTCCCGAGGAATCCCACTGAGTGGCAGTATGGAGCACCTTTTTACTATAGTTGTATAGAAGGTGGCTTCATTTCATTGTATATGTACTCAATCATGTAAAAGCATGATATATAAACTGTAAGACCAATTACATTGAATGCCAGAGATACATTCATCAGATTATGAAGTTGGTTGTACAAGGAGTGATAACTGACACTGTACTGATATCACTTTGTAAAACCTAGAAATATCACTATCCTGGAACCTACAGATCATTGAAAAGAGTAATCAATGAATGCTATACAAGTACGTATATTTTTTAATAGTTTGTTACACAAAATGACGTTCTGCGTTACTCCCGAGGAATCCCACTGAGTGGCAGTATGGAGCACCTTTTTACTATAGAAGGTGGCTTCATTTCATTGTGTATATACTCAATCATGTAAAAGCATGATATATCAACTGCAAGACCAATTGCATTGAATGCCAGAGATACATTCATCAGATTTTGAAGTTGGTTGTACAAGGAGTGATAACTGACACTGTACTGATATCACTTTGTAAAACCTAGAAATATCACTATCCTGGAACCAACAGATCATTGAAAAGAGTAATCAATGAATACTATACAAGAAATTGTATACTGTAATAGTTTGTTACACAAAATGACTTTCTGCGTTACTCCTGAGGAATCCCACTGAGTGGCAGTATGGACCACCTTTTTACTATAGTTCTATAGAAGGTGGCTTCATTTCATTGTATATGTACTCAACCATATAAAAGCATGATATAGCAACTGTAAGAGCAGTTACATTGAATGCCAGAGATACATTCATCAGATTTTGAAGTTGGTTGTACAAAGAGTGATAACTGACACTGTATTGATCTCACTTTGTAAAACGTAGAAATTTCACTGTTGTCTAACCAAGAGATCACAGAAGAGTAATCAATCAATACTATTCAAGAAATACATTGGATTGTAAATTGTAATAGTTTGTTACACAAAATGACTTTCGGCGTTACTCCCGAGAAATCCCACTAGCAGTATGGAGCACCTTTTTCCTCTAGCTGTATAGAAGGTGGCTTCATTTCATTGTATATGTACTCAATCATGTAACAACATGTTATATCGACTATAAGAGCAATTACATTGAATGCAAGACATACATTCATCACATTGCGAAGTTGGTTGTACAAGGAGTGATAACTGACACTGTATTGATCTCACTTTGTAAAACCTAGAAATATCACTATCTTCTAACCAACAGATCATTGAAAAGAGTAATGAATGATTACTATACAAGAAATTGTATATTGTAATAGTTTTTTACACAAAATGACTTTCTGCGTTACTCCCGAGGAATCCCACTGAGTGGCAGTATGGAGCACCTTTTTACTATAGTTGTATAGAAGGTGGCTTCATTTCATTGTATATGTACTCAATCATGTAAAAGCATGATATATAAACTGTAAGACCAATTACATTGAATGCCAGAGATACATTCATCAGATTATGAAGTTGGTTGTACAAGGAGTGATAACTGACACTGTACTGATATCACTTTGTAAAACCTAGAAATATCACTATCCTGGAACCTACAGATCATTGAAAAGAGTAATCAATGAATGCTATACAAGTACGTATATTTTTTAATAGTTTGTTACACAAAATGACGTTCTGCGTTACTCCCGAGGAATCCCACTGAGTGGCAGTATGGAGCACCTTTTTACTATAGAAGGTGGCTTCATTTCATTGTGTATATACTCAATCATGTAAAAGCATGATATATCAACTGCAAGACCAATTGCATTGAATGCCAGAGATACATTCATCAGATTTTGAAGTTGGTTGTACAAGGAGTGATAACTGACACTGTACTGATATCACTTTGTAAAACCTAGAAATATCACTATCCTGGAACCAACAGATCATTGAAAAGAGTAATCAATGAATACTATACAAGAAATTGTATACTGTAATAGTTTGTTACACAAAATGACTTTCTGCGTTACTCCCGAGGAATCCCACTGAGTGGCAGAATGGAGCACCTTTTTACTATAGTTGTATAGAAGGTGGCTTCATTTCATTGTATATGTACTCAAGCATAAAAAAGCATGATATAGCAACTGTAAGAGCTTTTACATTGAATGCAAGGCATACATTCATCAGATTTGAAGTTGGTTGTACAAGGAGTGATTCCTGACACTGTATTGATATCATGTTGTAAAACCTAGAAATTTCACTGTTGTCTAACCAAGAGATAGCAGAAGAGTAATCAATGAATACTATACAAGAAATACATTGGATTGTAAATTGTAATAGTTTGTTACACAAAATGACTTTCTGCGTTACTCCCGAGAAATCCCACTGAGTGGCAGTATGGAGCACCTTTTTCCTCTAGCTGTATAGAAGGTGGCTTCATTTCATTGTATATGTACTCAATCATATAACAACATGTTATATCAACTATAAGAGCAATTACATTGAATGAAAGACATACATTCATCAGATTGTGAAGTTGGTTGTACAAGGAGTGATAACTGACACTGTATTGATCTCACTTTGTAAAACGTAGAAATTTCACTGTTTTCTAACCAAGAGATCACAGAAGAGTAATCAATGAATACTATACAAGTAATACATTGGATTGTAAATTGTAATAGTTTGTTACACAAAATGATTTTCTGTGTTACTCCCGAGGAATCCCAGTGACTGGCAGTATGGAGCACCTTTTTACTCTAGTTATATAGAAGGTGGCTTCATTTCATTGTATATGTACTCAATCATGTAAAAGCATGATACAGCAACTGTAAGAGCAATTACATTGAATGCAAGAGATATATTCATCAGATTTTGAAGTTGGTTGTACAAGGAGTGATAACTGACACTGTACTGATATCACTTTGTAAAACCTAGAAATATCACTATGCTGTAACCAACAGATCACTGAAATGATTAATCAATGAATACTATACAAGAAATTGTATATTGTAATAGTTTGTTACACAAAATGACTTTCTGCGTTACTCCTGAGGAATCCCACTGAGTGGCAGTATGGACCACCTTTTTACTATAGTTCTATAGAAGGTGGCTTCATTTTATTATATATGTACTCAACCATATAAAAGCATGATATAGCAACTGTAAGAGCAGTTACATTGAATGACAGAGATACATTCATCAGATTTTGAAGTTGGTTGTACAAAGAGTGATAACTGACACTGTATTGATCTCACTTTGTAAAACGTAGAAATTTCACTGTTGTCTAACCAAGAGATCACAGAAGAGTAATCAATGAATACTATAGAAGAAATACATTGGATTGTAAATTGTAATAGTTTGTTACACAAAATGACTTTCGGCGTTACTCCCGAGAAATCCCACTAGCAGTATGGAGCACCTTTTTCCTCTAGCTGTATAGAAGGTGGCTTCATTTCATTGTATATGTACTCAATCATGTAACAAAATCTTATATCGACTATAAGAGCAATTACATTGAATGCAAGACATACATTCATCAGATTGTGAAGTTGGTTGTACAAGGAGTGATAACTGACACTGTATTGATCTCACTTTGTAAAACCTAGAAATATCACTATCTTGTAACCAACAGATCATTGAAAAGAGTAATGAATGATTACTATACAAGAAATTGTATATTGTAATAGTTTTTTACACAAAATGACTTTCTGCGTTACTCCCGAGGAATCCCACTGAGTGGCAGTATGGAGCACCTTTTTACTATAGTTGTATAGAAGGTGGCTTCATTTCATTGTATATGTACTCAATCATGTAAAAGCATGATATATAAACTGTAAGACCAATTACATTGAATGCCAGAGATACATTCATCAGATTATGAAGTTGGTTGTACAAGGAGTGATAACTGACACTGTACTGATATCACTTTGTAAAACCTAGAAATATCACTATCCTGGAACCAACAGATCATTGAAAAGAGTAATCAATGAATGCTATACAATTACGTATATTTTTTAAAAGTTTGTTACACAAAATGACGTTCTGCGGTACTCCCGAGGAATCCCACTGAGTGGCAGTATGGAGCACCTTTTTACTATAGAAGGTGGCTTCATTTCATTGTGTATGTACTCAATCATGTAAAAGCATGATATATCAACTGCAAGACCAATTGCATTGAATGCCAGAGATACATTCATCAGATTTTGAAGTTGGTTGTACAAGGAGTGATAACTGACACTGTACTGATATCACTTTGTAAAACCTAGAAATATCACTATCCTGGAACCAACAGATCATTAAAAAAAGTAATCAATGAATACTATACAAGAAATACATTGGATTGTAAATTGTAATAGTTTGTTACACAAAATGACTTTCTGCGTTACTCCCGAGAAATCCCACTGAGTGGCAGTATGGAGCACCTTTTTCCTCTAGCTGTATGGAAGGTGGCTTCATTTCATTGTATATGTACTCAATCATATAACAACATGTTATATCTACTATAAGAGCAATTACATTGAATGCAAGACATACATTCATCAGATTGTGAAGTTGGTTGTACAAGGAGTGATAACTGACACTGTATTGATCTCACTTTGTAAAACGTAGAAATTTCACTGTTTTGTAACCAAGAGATCACAGAAGAGTAATCAATGAATACTATACAAGTAATACATTGGATTGTAAATTGTAATAGTTTGTTACAGAAAATGATTTTCTGTGTTACTCCCGAGGAATCCCACTGAGTGGCACTATGGAGCACCTTTTTACTCTAGCTATATAGAAGGTGGCTTCATGTCATTGTATATGTACTCAATCATGTAAAAGCATGATATATCAACTGTAAGAGCAATTACATTGAATGCAAGAGATAAATTCATCAGATTTTGAAGTTGGTTGTACAAGGAGTGATAACTGACACTGTACTGATATCACTTTGTAAAACCTAGAAATATCACTATCCTGGAACCAACAGATCATTGAAAAGAGTAATCAATGAATACTATACAAGTACGTATATATTTTAATAGTTTGTTTCACAAAATGACGTTCTGCGTTACTCCCGAGGAATCCCACTGAGTGGCAGTATGGAGCACCTTTTTTCTATAGAAGGTGGCTTCATTTCATTGTGTATGTACTCAATCATGTAAAAGCATGATATATCAACTGCAAGACCAATTGCATTGAATGCCAGAGATACATTCATCAGATTTTGAAGTTGGTTGTACAAGGAGTGATAACTGACACTGTACTGATATCACTTTGTAAAACCTAGAAATATCACTATTCTGGAACCAACAGATCATTGAAAAAAGTATTCAATGAATACTATACAAGAAATTGTATATTGTAATAGTTTGTTACACAAAACGACTTTCTGCGTTACTCCTGAGGAATCCCACTGAGTGGCAGTATGGACCACCTTTTTACTATAGTTCTATAGAAGGTGGCTTCATTTCATTGTATATGTACTCAACCATATAAAAGCATGATATAGCAACTGTAAGAGCAGTTACATTGAATGCCAGAGATACATTCATCAGATTTTGAAGTTGGTTGTACAAAGAGTGATAACTGACACTGTATTGATCTCACTTTGTAAAACGTAGAAATTTCACTGTTGTCTAACCAAGAGATCACAGAAGAGTAATCAATCAATACTATTCAAGAAATACATTGGATTGTAAATTGTAATAGTTTGTTACACAAAATGACTTTCGGCGTTACTCCCGAGAAATCCCACTAGCAGTATGGAGCACCTTTTTCCTCTAGCTGTATAGAAGGTGGCTTCATTTCATTGTATATGTACTCAATCATGTAACAACATGTTATATCGACTATAAGAGCAATTACATTGAATGCCAGAGATACATTCATCAGATTTTGAAGTTGGTTGTACAAGGAGTGATAACTGACACTGTATTGATCTCACTTTGTAAAACCTAGAAATATCACTATCTTCTAACCAACAGATCATTGAAAAGAGTAATGAATGATTACTATACAAGAAATTGTATATTGTAATAGTTTTTTACACAAAATGACTTTCTGCGTTACTCCCGAGGAATCCCACTGAGTGGCAGTATGGAGCACCTTTTTACTATAGTTGTATAGAAGGTGGCTTCATTTCATTGTATATGTACTCAATCATGTAAAAGCATGATATATAAACTGTAAGACCAATTACATTGAATGCCAGAGATACATTCATCAGATTATGAAGTTGGTTGTACAAGGAGTGATAACTGACACTGTACTGATATCACTTTGTAAAACCTAGAAATATCACTATCCTGGAACCTACAGATCATTGAAAAGAGTAATCAATGAATGCTATACAAGTACGTATATTTTTTAATAGTTTGTTACACAAAATGACGTTCTGCGTTACTCCCGAGGAATCCCACTGAGTGGCAGTATGGAGCACCTTTTTACTATAGAAGGTGGCTTCATTTCATTGTGTATATACTCAATCATGTAAAAGCATGATATATCAACTGCAAGACCAATTGCATTGAATGCCAGAGATACATTCATCAGATTTTGAAGTTGGTTGTACAAGGAGTGATAACTGACACTGTACTGATATCACTTTGTAAAACCTAGAAATATCACTATCCTGGAACCAACAGATCATTGAAAAGAGTAATCAATGAATACTATACAAGAAATTGTATACTGTAATAGTTTGTTACACAAAATGACTTTCTGCGTTACTCCCGAGGAATCCCACTGAGTGGCAGAATGGAGCACCTTTTTACTATAGTTGTATAGAAGGTGGCTTCATTTCATTGTATATGTACTCAAGCATAAAAAAGCATGATATAGCAACTGTAAGAGCTTTTACATTGAATGCAAGGCATACATTCATCAGATTTGAAGTTGGTTGTACAAGGAGTGATTCCTGACACTGTATTGATATCATGTTGTAAAACCTAGAAATTTCACTGTTGTCTAACCAAGAGATAGCAGAAGAGTAATCAATGAATACTATACAAGAAATACATTGGATTGTAAATTGTAATAGTTTGTTACACAAAATGACTTTCTGCGTTACTCCCGAGAAATCCCACTGAGTGGCAGTATGGAGCACCTTTTTCCTCTAGCTGTATAGAAGGTGGCTTCATTTCATTGTATATGTACTCAATCATATAACAACATGTTATATCAACTATAAGAGCAATTACATTGAATGAAAGACATACATTCATCAGATTGTGAAGTTGGTTGTACAAGGAGTGATAACTGACACTGTATTGATCTCACTTTGTAAAACGTAGAAATTTCACTGTTTTCTAACCAAGAGATCACAGAAGAGTAATCAATGAATACTATACAAGTAATACATTGGATTGTAAATTGTAATAGTTTGTTACACAAAATGATTTTCTGTGTTACTCCCGAGGAATCCCAGTGACTGGCAGTATGGAGCACCTTTTTACTCTAGTTATATAGAAGGTGGCTTCATTTCATTGTATATGTACTCAATCATGTAAAAGCATGATACAGCAACTGTAAGAGCAATTACATTGAATGCAAGAGATATATTCATCAGATTTTGAAGTTGGTTGTACAAGGAGTGATAACTGACACTGTACTGATATCACTTTGTAAAACCTAGAAATATCACTATGCTGTAACCAACAGATCACTGAAATGATTAATCAATGAATACTATACAAGAAATTGTATATTGTAATAGTTTGTTACACAAAATGACTTTCTGCGTTACTCCTGAGGAATCCCACTGAGTGGCAGTATGGACCACCTTTTTACTATAGTTCTATAGAAGGTGGCTTCATTTTATTATATATGTACTCAACCATATAAAAGCATGATATAGCAACTGTAAGAGCAGTTACATTGAATGACAGAGATACATTCATCAGATTTTGAAGTTGGTTGTACAAAGAGTGATAACTGACACTGTATTGATCTCACTTTGTAAAACGTAGAAATTTCACTGTTGTCTAACCAAGAGATCACAGAAGAGTAATCAATGAATACTATAGAAGAAATACATTGGATTGTAAATTGTAATAGTTTGTTACACAAAATGACTTTCGGCGTTACTCCCGAGAAATCCCACTAGCAGTATGGAGCACCTTTTTCCTCTAGCTGTATAGAAGGTGGCTTCATTTCATTGTATATGTACTCAATCATGTAACAAAATCTTATATCGACTATAAGAGCAATTACATTGAATGCAAGACATACATTCATCAGATTGTGAAGTTGGTTGTACAAGGAGTGATAACTGACACTGTATTGATCTCACTTTGTAAAACCTAGAAATATCACTATCTTGTAACCAACAGATCATTGAAAAGAGTAATGAATGATTACTATACAAGAAATTGTATATTGTAATAGTTTTTTACACAAAATGACTTTCTGCGTTACTCCCGAGGAATCCCACTGAGTGGCAGTATGGAGCACCTTTTTACTATAGTTGTATAGAAGGTGGCTTCATTTCATTGTATATGTACTCAATCATGTAAAAGCATGATATATAAACTGTAAGACCAATTACATTGAATGCCAGAGATACATTCATCAGATTATGAAGTTGGTTGTACAAGGAGTGATAACTGACACTGTACTGATATCACTTTGTAAAACCTAGAAATATCACTATCCTGGAACCAACAGATCATTGAAAAGAGTAATCAATGAATGCTATACAAGTACGTATATTTTTTAATAGTTTGTTACACAAAATGACGTTCTGCGTTACTCCCGAGGAATCCCACTGAGTGGCAGTATGGAGCACCTTTTTACTATAGAAGGTGGCTTCATTTCATTGTGTATGTACTCAATCATGTAAAAGCATGATATATCAACTGCAAGACCAATTGCATTGAATGCCAGAGATACATTCATCAGATTTTGAAGTTGGTTGTACAAGGAGTGATAACTGACACTGTACTGATATCACTTTGTAAAACCTAGAAATATCACTATCCTGGAACCAACAGATCATTGAAAAGAGTAATCAATGAATACTATACAAGAAATTGTATACTGTAATAGTTTGTTACACAAAATGACTTTCTGCGTTACTCCCGAGGAATCCCACTGAGTGGCAGAATGGAGCACCTTTTTACTATAGTTGTATAGAAGGTGGCTTCATTTCATTGTATATGTACTCAAGCATAAAAAAGCATGATATAGCAACTGTAAGAGCTGTTACATTGAATGCACGGCATACATTCATCAGATTTGAAGTTGGTTGTACAAGGAGTGATTTCTGATACTGTATTTATATCATGTTGTAAAATCTAGATATTTCACTGTTGTCTAACCAAGAGATAGCAGAAGAGTAATCAATGAATACTATACAAGAAATACATTGGATTGTAAATTGTAATAGTTTGTTTCACAAAATGATTTTCTGTGTTACTCCCGAGGAATCCCACTGAGTGGCAGTATGGAGCACCTTTTTACTATAGTTGTATAGAAGGTGGCTTCATTTCATTTTATATGTACTCAAGCATAAAAAAGCATGATATAGCAACTGTAAGAGCTGTTACATTGAATGCACGGCATACATTCATCAGATTTGAAGTTGGTTGTACAAGGAGTGATTCCTGATACTGTATTTATATCATGTTGTAAAACCTAGATATTTCACTGTTGTCTAACCAAGAGATAGCAGAAGAGTAATCAATGAATACTATACAAGAAATACATTGGATTGTAAATTGTAATAGTTTGTTACACAAAATGACTTTCTGCATTACTCCCGAGGAATCCCACTGAGTGGCAGTATGGAGCACCTTTTTCCTCCAGCTGTATAAAAGGTGGCTTCATTTCATTGTATATGTACTCAACCATATAAAATCAAGATATATCAACTGTAAGAGCAATTACATTGAATGCAAGACATACATTCATCAGATTATGAAGTTGGTTGTACAAGGAGTGATAACTGACACTGTACTGATATCACTTTGTAAAACCTAGAAATATCACTATCCTTTAACCAACAGTTCACTGAAAAGAGTAATCAATGAATACTATACAAGAAATTGTATATTTTAATAGTTTGTCACACAAAATGACTTTCTGCGTTACTCCAGAGGAATCCCATTGAGTGGCAGTATGGACCATCTTTTTACGATAGTTCTATAGAAGGTGGCTATATTTCATTCTATCTGTACTCAACCATATAAAAGCATGATATAGCAACTGTAAGAGCAGTTACATTGAATGCCAGAGATACATTCATCAGATTTTGAAGTTGGTTGTACAAAGAGTGATAACTGACACTGTATTGATATCACTTTGTAAAACGTAGAAAGTTCACTGTTGTCTAACCAAGAGATCACAGAAGAGGAATCAATGAATACTATACAAGAAATACATTGGATTGTAAATTGTAATAGTTTGTTACACAAAATGACTTTCTGCGTTACTTTCGAGAAATCCCACTGAGTGGCAGTATGGAGCACCTTTTTCCTCTAGCTGTATAGAAGGTGGCTTCATTTCATTGTATATGTACTCAATCATATAACAATATCTTATATCAACTATAAGAGCAATTACATTGAATGAAAGACATACATTCATCAGATTGTGAAGTTGGTTGTACAAGGAGTGATAACTGACACTGTATTGATCTCACTTTGTAAAACGTAGAAATTTCACTGTTTTCTAAGCAAGAGATCACAGAAGAGTAATCAATGAATACTATACAAGTAATACATTGGATTGTAAATTGTAATAGTTTGTTTCACAAAATGATTTTCTGTGTTACTCCCGAGGAATCCCACTGAGTGGCAGTATGGAGCACCTTTTTACTCTAGCTATATAGAAGGTGGCTTCATTTCATTGTATATGTACTCAATCATGTAAAACCATGATATATCAACTGTAAGAGCAATTACATTGAATGCAAGAGATAAATTCATCAGATTTTGAAGTTCGTTGTACAAGGAGTGATAACTGACACTGTACTGATATCACTTTGTAAAACCTAGAAATATCACTATGCTGTAACCAACAGTTCACTGAAAAGAGTAATCAATGAATACTATACAAGAAATTGTATATTGTAATAGTTTGTCACACAAAATGACTTTCTGTGTTACTCCTGAGGAATCCCACTGAGTGGCAGTATGGACCACCTTTTTACTATAGTTCAATAGAAGGTGGCTTCATTTCATTGTATCTGTACTCAACCATATAAAAGCATGATATAGCAACTGTAAGAGCAGTTACATTGAATGCCAGAGATACATTCATCAGATTTTGAAGTTGGTTGTACAAAGAGTGATAACTGACACTGTATTGATATCACTTTGTAAAACGTAGAAATTTCACTGTTGTCTAACCAAGAGATCACAGAAGAGTAATCAATGAATACTATACAAGAAATACATTGGATTCTATATTGTAATAGTTTGTTACACAAAATGACTTTCTGCGTTACTTTCGAGAAATCCCACTGAGTGGCAGTATGGAGCACCTTTTTCCTCTAGCTGTATAGAAGGTGGCTTCATTTCATTATATATGTACTCAATCATATAACAACATGTTATATCAACTATAAGAGCAATTACATTGAATGCAAGACATACATTCATCAGATTGTGAAGTTGGTTGTACAAGGAGTGATAACTGACACTGTATTGATCTCACTTTGTAAAACGTAGAAATTTCACTGTTTTCTAACCAAGAGATCACAGAAGAGTAATCAATGAATACTATACAAGAAATACATTGGATTGTAAATTGTAATAGTTTGTTACACAAAATGACTTTCGGCGTTACTCCCGAGAAATCCCACTGAGTGGCAGTATGGAGCACCTTTTTACTATAGTTGTATAGAAGGTGGCTTCATTTCATTGTATATGTACTCAATCATGTAAAAGCATGATATATAAACTGTAAGACCAATTACATTGAATGCCAGAGATACATTCATCAGATTATGAAGTTGGTTGTACAAGGAGTGATTACTGACACTATACTGATATCACTTTGTAAAACCTAGAAATATCACTATCCTGGAAACAACAGATCATTGAAAAGAGTAATCAATGAATACTATACAAGTACGTATATATTTTAATAGTTTGTTACACAAAATGACGTTCTGCGTTACTCCCGAGGAATCCCACTGAGTGGCAGTATGGAGCACCTTTTTACTATAGTTGTATAGAAGGTGGCTTCATTTTATTGTATCTGTACACAAGCATAAAAAAGCATGATATAGCAACTGTAAGAGCTGTTATATTGAATGCAAGGCATACATTCATCAGATTTGAAGTTGGTTGTACGAGGAGTGATTCCTGACACTGTATTGATATCATGTTGTAAAACCTAGAAATTTCACTGTTGTCTAACCAAGAGATAGCAGAAGAGTAATCAATGAATACTATACAAGAAATACAATTGGATTGTAAATTGTAATAGTTTGTTACACAAAATGACTGTCTGCATTACTCCCGAAGAATCCCACTGAGTGGCAGTTTGGAGCACCTTTTTCCTCCAGCTGTATAAAAGGTGGCTTCATTTCATTGTATATGTATTCAACCATATAAAATCAAGATATATCAACTATAAGAGCAATTACATTGAATGCAAGAGATACATTCATCAGATTTTGAAGTTGGTTGTACAAGGAGTGATTACTGACAGTGTATTGATATCACGATGTAAAACCTAGAAATTTCACTGTTGTCTAACCAAGAGATCGAAGAAGAGTAATCTTGTATGAATACTATACAAGAAATACATTGGATTGTAAATTGTAATAGTTAGTTACACAAAATTATTTTCTGTGTTACTCCCGAGGAATCCCACTGAGTGGCAGTATGGAGCACCTTTTTCTCCTAGCTGTATAGAAGGTTGCTTCATTCCATTGTATATGTACTCAATCATATAAAAGAATGTTATATCAACTGTAAGAGCAATTAAATTGAATGCAAGACATACATTCATCAGATTATGAAGTTGGTTGTACAAGGAGTGATAACTGACACTGTACTGATATCACTTTGTAAAACCTAGAAATATCACTATCCTTTAACCAACAGAGCATTGAAAAGAGTAATCAATGAATACTATACAAGAAATTGTATATTGTAATGGTTTGTTACACAAAATGACTTTCTGTGTTACTGCCGAGGAATCCCACTGAGTGGCAGTATGGAGCACCTTTTTCCTCTAGCTGTATAGAAGGTTTCTTCATTTCATTGTATATGTACTCAATCATTTAACAGCATGTTATATCAACTGGAAGAGCAATTACATTGAATGCAAGACATACATTCATCAGATTGTGAAGTTGGTTGAATAAGGAGTGATAAATAACACTGTACTGACATTACTTGGTAAAACCTAGAAATATGACTATCTTGTAATCAACAGATCATTGAAAAGAGTAATGAATGAATACTATACAAGAAATTCTATATTGCAGTAGTTTGTTACACAAAATGACTTTCTGCGTTACTCCCGAGGAGTCCCACTGAGTGGCAGTATGGAGCACCTTTTTACTATAGTTGTATAGAAGGTGGCTTCATTTCATTGTATATGTACTCAACCTTATAAAACCATGATATAGCAACTGTAAGAGCAGTTACATTAAATGCAATACATACATTCATCAGATTTTGAAGTTGGTTGTTTAACGACTGATAACTGACACGGTATTGATATCACTTTGTAAAACGGAGAAATTTCACTGTTGTCTAATCAAGAGATCACAGAAGAGTAATCAATGAATACTATACAAGAAATACATTGGATTGAAAATTGTAATAGTTTGTTACACAAAATAACTTTCTGCGTTACTCCCGAGGAATCCCACTGAGTGGCAGTATGGAGCACTTTTTTCCTCTAGCTGTATAAAAAGTGGATTCATTTAATTGTATATGTACTCAACCATATAAAAGCAAGATATATCTAATGTAAGAGCAATTACATTGAATGGAAAAAATACATTCATCAGATTGTGAAGTTAGTTGTACAAGGAGTGATAACTGACACTGTACTGATATCGCTTTGTAAAACCTAGAAATATCACTATCCTGTAACCAAGAGATCATTGAAAAGAGGAATCAATGAATACTATACAAGAAATCTTAAATTGTAATAGTTTGTTACAGAAAATGACTTTCTGCGTTACTCCCGAGGAATCCCACTGAGTGGCAGTATGGAGCACCTCTTTAGAGCACCTTGTATAGAAGGTGGCTTCATTTCATTGTACATGTACTCAACCATATAAAAGCATGATATAGCAACGGTAAGAGCAGTTACACTGAATGCAAGACATACATTCATCAGATTTTAAAGTTGGTTGTACAAGGAGTGATAACTGAAAGTTTATTGATATCACTTTGTAAAACCTAGAAATTTCACTGATTCCTAACCAAGAGATCGCAGAAGAGTAATCAATGAATACTATACAAGAAATAAATTGGATTGTAAATTGTAATAGTTTATTACACAAAATGACTTTCTGTGTTACTCCCGAGGAATCCCACTGAGTGGCAGTATGGAGCACGTTTTTCCTCTAGCTGTATAAAAAGTGGCTTCATTTCATTGTATATGTACTCAACCATATAAAAGCAAGATATATCAAATGTATGAGAAATTACATTGAATACAACACATACATTCATCAGATTGTGAAGTTGGTTGTTCAATGAGTGATAACTGACACTGTACTGGTATTACTTTGTAAAACCTAGAAATATCACTATCCTGTAACCAAGAGATCATTGAAAAGAGTAATCAATGAATAGTATTGAAGAAATTGTAAATTGTAATAGTTTGTTAGAGAAAATTAATTTCTGCGTTACTCCCGAGGAATCCCACTGAGTGGCAGTATGGAGCACCTTTTTACTATAGTTGTACAGAAGGTGGCTTCATTTCATTGTATATGTACTCAACCATATAAAAGCATGATATAGCAACTGTAAGAGCAGTTACATTGAATGCAAGAGATACATTCATCAGATTTTGAAGTTGGTTGTACAAAGAATGATTACTGACACTGTATTGATATCACGTTGTAAAACCTAGAAATTTCACTGTTGTCTAACCAAGAGATCGCAGAAGAGTAATCAATGAATACTATACAAGAAATACATTGGATTGTAAATTGTAATAGTTTGTTACACAAAATGACTTTCTGCGTTACTCCCGAGGAATCCCACTGAGTGGCAGTATGGAGCACCTTTTTACTATAGTTGTATAGAAGGTGGCTTCATTTCATTGTGTATGTACTCAACCATAAAAAAGCATGATATAGCAACTGTAAGAACAGTTACATTGAATGCCAGAGATACATTCATCAGATTTTGAAGTTGGTTGTACAAGGAGTGATTACTGACTCTGTATTGATATCACGTTGTAAAACGTAGAAATTTCACTGTTGTCTAACCAAGAGATCACAGAAGAGTAATCAATCAATACTATTCAAGAAATACATTGGATTGTAAATTGTAATAGTTTGTTACACAAAATGACTTTCGGCGTTACTCCCGAGAAATCCCACTAGCAGTATGGAGCACCTTTTTCCTCTAGCTGTATAGAAGGTGGCTTCATTTCATTGTATATGTACTCAATCATGTAACAACATGTTATATCGACTATAAGAGCAATTACATTGAATGCCAGAGATACATTCATCAGATTTTGAAGTTGGTTGTACAAGGAGTGATAACTGACACTGTATTGATCTCACTTTGTAAAACCTAGAAATATCACTATCTTCTAACCAACAGATCATTGAAAAGAGTAATGAATGATTACTATACAAGAAATTGTATATTGTAATAGTTTTTTACACAAAATGACTTTCTGCGTTACTCCCGAGGAATCCCACTGAGTGGCAGTATGGAGCACCTTTTTACTATAGTTGTATAGAAGGTGGCTTCATTTCATTGTATATGTACTCAATCATGTAAAAGCATGATATATAAACTGTAAGACCAATTACATTGAATGCCAGAGATACATTCATCAGATTATGAAGTTGGTTGTACAAGGAGTGATAACTGACACTGTACTGATATCACTTTGTAAAACCTAGAAATATCACTATCCTGGAACCTACAGATCATTGAAAAGAGTAATCAATGAATGCTATACAAGTACGTATATTTTTTAATAGTTTGTTACACAAAATGACGTTCTGCGTTACTCCCGAGGAATCCCACTGAGTGGCAGTATGGAGCACCTTTTTACTATAGAAGGTGGCTTCATTTCATTGTGTATATACTCAATCATGTAAAAGCATGATATATCAACTGCAAGACCAATTGCATTGAATGCCAGAGATACATTCATCAGATTTTGAAGTTGGTTGTACAAGGAGTGATAACTGACACTGTACTGATATCACTTTGTAAAACCTAGAAATATCACTATCCTGGAACCAACAGATCATTGAAAAGAGTAATCAATGAATACTATACAAGAAATTGTATACTGTAATAGTTTGTTACACAAAATGACTTTCTGCGTTACTCCCGAGGAATCCCACTGAGTGGCAGAATGGAGCACCTTTTTACTATAGTTGTATAGAAGGTGGCTTCATTTCATTGTATATGTACTCAAGCATAAAAAAGCATGATATAGCAACTGTAAGAGCTTTTACATTGAATGCAAGGCATACATTCATCAGATTTGAAGTTGGTTGTACAAGGAGTGATTCCTGACACTGTATTGATATCATGTTGTAAAACCTAGAAATTTCACTGTTGTCTAACCAAGAGATAGCAGAAGAGTAATCAATGAATACTATACAAGAAATACATTGGATTGTAAATTGTAATAGTTTGTTACACAAAATGACTTTCTGCGTTACTCCCGAGAAATCCCACTGAGTGGCAGTATGGAGCACCTTTTTCCTCTAGCTGTATAGAAGGTGGCTTCATTTCATTGTATATGTACTCAATCATATAACAACATGTTATATCAACTATAAGAGCAATTACATTGAATGAAAGACATACATTCATCAGATTGTGAAGTTGGTTGTACAAGGAGTGATAACTGACACTGTATTGATCTCACTTTGTAAAACGTAGAAATTTCACTGTTTTCTAACCAAGAGATCACAGAAGAGTAATCAATGAATACTATACAAGTAATACATTGGATTGTAAATTGTAATAGTTTGTTACACAAAATGATTTTCTGTGTTACTCCCGAGGAATCCCAGTGACTGGCAGTATGGAGCACCTTTTTACTCTAGTTATATAGAAGGTGGCTTCATTTCATTGTATATGTACTCAATCATGTAAAAGCATGATACAGCAACTGTAAGAGCAATTACATTGAATGCAAGAGATATATTCATCAGATTTTGAAGTTGGTTGTACAAGGAGTGATAACTGACACTGTACTGATATCACTTTGTAAAACCTAGAAATATCACTATGCTGTAACCAACAGATCACTGAAATGATTAATCAATGAATACTATACAAGAAATTGTATATTGTAATAGTTTGTTACACAAAATGACTTTCTGCGTTACTCCTGAGGAATCCCACTGAGTGGCAGTATGGACCACCTTTTTACTATAGTTCTATAGAAGGTGGCTTCATTTTATTATATATGTACTCAACCATATAAAAGCATGATATAGCAACTGTAAGAGCAGTTACATTGAATGACAGAGATACATTCATCAGATTTTGAAGTTGGTTGTACAAAGAGTGATAACTGACACTGTATTGATCTCACTTTGTAAAACGTAGAAATTTCACTGTTGTCTAACCAAGAGATCACAGAAGAGTAATCAATGAATACTATAGAAGAAATACATTGGATTGTAAATTGTAATAGTTTGTTACACAAAATGACTTTCGGCGTTACTCCCGAGAAATCCCACTAGCAGTATGGAGCACCTTTTTCCTCTAGCTGTATAGAAGGTGGCTTCATTTCATTGTATATGTACTCAATCATGTAACAAAATCTTATATCGACTATAAGAGCAATTACATTGAATGCAAGACATACATTCATCAGATTGTGAAGTTGGTTGTACAAGGAGTGATAACTGACACTGTATTGATCTCACTTTGTAAAACCTAGAAATATCACTATCTTGTAACCAACAGATCATTGAAAAGAGTAATGAATGATTACTATACAAGAAATTGTATATTGTAATAGTTTTTTACACAAAATGACTTTCTGCGTTACTCCCGAGGAATCCCACTGAGTGGCAGTATGGAGCACCTTTTTACTATAGTTGTATAGAAGGTGGCTTCATTTCATTGTATATGTACTCAATCATGTAAAAGCATGATATATAAACTGTAAGACCAATTACATTGAATGCCAGAGATACATTCATCAGATTATGAAGTTGGTTGTACAAGGAGTGATAACTGACACTGTACTGATATCACTTTGTAAAACCTAGAAATATCACTATCCTGGAACCAACAGATCATTGAAAAGAGTAATCAATGAATGCTATACAAGTACGTATATTTTTTAATAGTTTGTTACACAAAATGACGTTCTGCGTTACTCCCGAGGAATCCCACTGAGTGGCAGTATGGAGCACCTTTTTACTATAGAAGGTGGCTTCATTTCATTGTGTATGTACTCAATCATGTAAAAGCATGATATATCAACTGCAAGACCAATTGCATTGAATGCCAGAGATACATTCATCAGATTTTGAAGTTGGTTGTACAAGGAGTGATAACTGACACTGTACTGATATCACTTTGTAAAACCTAGAAATATCACTATCCTGGAACCAACAGATCATTGAAAAGAGTAATCAATGAATACTATACAAGAAATTGTATACTGTAATAGTTTGTTACACAAAATGACTTTCTGCGTTACTCCCGAGGAATCCCACTGAGTGGCAGAATGGAGCACCTTTTTACTATAGTTGTATAGAAGGTGGCTTCATTTCATTGTATATGTACTCAAGCATAAAAAAGCATGATATAGCAACTGTAAGAGCTGTTACATTGAATGCACGGCATACATTCATCAGATTTGAAGTTGGTTGTACAAGGAGTGATTTCTGATACTGTATTTATATCATGTTGTAAAATCTAGATATTTCACTGTTGTCTAACCAAGAGATAGCAGAAGAGTAATCAATGAATACTATACAAGAAATACATTGGATTGTAAATTGTAATAGTTTGTTTCACAAAATGATTTTCTGTGTTACTCCCGAGGAATCCCACTGAGTGGCAGTATGGAGCACCTTTTTACTATAGTTGTATAGAAGGTGGCTTCATTTCATTTTATATGTACTCAAGCATAAAAAAGCATGATATAGCAACTGTAAGAGCTGTTACATTGAATGCACGGCATACATTCATCAGATTTGAAGTTGGTTGTACAAGGAGTGATTCCTGATACTGTATTTATATCATGTTGTAAAACCTAGATATTTCACTGTTGTCTAACCAAGAGATAGCAGAAGAGTAATCAATGAATACTATACAAGAAATACATTGGATTGTAAATTGTAATAGTTTGTTACACAAAATGACTTTCTGCATTACTCCCGAGGAATCCCACTGAGTGGCAGTATGGAGCACCTTTTTCCTCCAGCTGTATAAAAGGTGGCTTCATTTCATTGTATATGTACTCAACCATATAAAATCAAGATATATCAACTGTAAGAGCAATTACATTGAATGCAAGACATACATTCATCAGATTATGAAGTTGGTTGTACAAGGAGTGATAACTGACACTGTACTGATATCACTTTGTAAAACCTAGAAATATCACTATCCTTTAACCAACAGTTCACTGAAAAGAGTAATCAATGAATACTATACAAGAAATTGTATATTTTAATAGTTTGTCACACAAAATGACTTTCTGCGTTACTCCAGAGGAATCCCATTGAGTGGCAGTATGGACCATCTTTTTACGATAGTTCTATAGAAGGTGGCTATATTTCATTCTATCTGTACTCAACCATATAAAAGCATGATATAGCAACTGTAAGAGCAGTTACATTGAATGCCAGAGATACATTCATCAGATTTTGAAGTTGGTTGTACAAAGAGTGATAACTGACACTGTATTGATATCACTTTGTAAAACGTAGAAAGTTCACTGTTGTCTAACCAAGAGATCACAGAAGAGGAATCAATGAATACTATACAAGAAATACATTGGATTGTAAATTGTAATAGTTTGTTACACAAAATGACTTTCTGCGTTACTTTCGAGAAATCCCACTGAGTGGCAGTATGGAGCACCTTTTTCCTCTAGCTGTATAGAAGGTGGCTTCATTTCATTGTATATGTACTCAATCATATAACAATATCTTATATCAACTATAAGAGCAATTACATTGAATGAAAGACATACATTCATCAGATTGTGAAGTTGGTTGTACAAGGAGTGATAACTGACACTGTATTGATCTCACTTTGTAAAACGTAGAAATTTCACTGTTTTCTAAGCAAGAGATCACAGAAGAGTAATCAATGAATACTATACAAGTAATACATTGGATTGTAAATTGTAATAGTTTGTTTCACAAAATGATTTTCTGTGTTACTCCCGAGGAATCCCACTGAGTGGCAGTATGGAGCACCTTTTTACTCTAGCTATATAGAAGGTGGCTTCATTTCATTGTATATGTACTCAATCATGTAAAACCATGATATATCAACTGTAAGAGCAATTACATTGAATGCAAGAGATAAATTCATCAGATTTTGAAGTTCGTTGTACAAGGAGTGATAACTGACACTGTACTGATATCACTTTGTAAAACCTAGAAATATCACTATGCTGTAACCAACAGTTCACTGAAAAGAGTAATCAATGAATACTATACAAGAAATTGTATATTGTAATAGTTTGTCACACAAAATGACTTTCTGTGTTACTCCTGAGGAATCCCACTGAGTGGCAGTATGGACCACCTTTTTACTATAGTTCAATAGAAGGTGGCTTCATTTCATTGTATCTGTACTCAACCATATAAAAGCATGATATAGCAACTGTAAGAGCAGTTACATTGAATGCCAGAGATACATTCATCAGATTTTGAAGTTGGTTGTACAAAGAGTGATAACTGACACTGTATTGATATCACTTTGTAAAACGTAGAAATTTCACTGTTGTCTAACCAAGAGATCACAGAAGAGTAATCAATGAATACTATACAAGAAATACATTGGATTCTATATTGTAATAGTTTGTTACACAAAATGACTTTCTGCGTTACTTTCGAGAAATCCCACTGAGTGGCAGTATGGAGCACCTTTTTCCTCTAGCTGTATAGAAGGTGGCTTCATTTCATTATATATGTACTCAATCATATAACAACATGTTATATCAACTATAAGAGCAATTACATTGAATGCAAGACATACATTCATCAGATTGTGAAGTTGGTTGTACAAGGAGTGATAACTGACACTGTATTGATCTCACTTTGTAAAACGTAGAAATTTCACTGTTTTCTAACCAAGAGATCACAGAAGAGTAATCAATGAATACTATACAAGAAATACATTGGATTGTAAATTGTAATAGTTTGTTACACAAAATG
This sequence comes from Lepidodactylus listeri, assembly GCA_029233225.1. Taxonomy (NCBI): domain Eukaryota; kingdom Metazoa; phylum Chordata; class Lepidosauria; order Squamata; family Gekkonidae; genus Lepidodactylus; species Lepidodactylus listeri. Next base: position 891,824 of record JARCFY010000021.1, on the reverse strand, counting down.
ACTTTCGGCGTTACTCCCGAGAAATCCCACTGAGTGGCAGTATGGAGCACCTTTTTACTATAGTTGTATAGAAGGTGGCTTCATTTCATTGTATATGTACTCAATCATGTAAAAGCATGATATATAAACTGTAAGACCAATTACATTGAATGCCAGAGATACATTCATCAGATTATGAAGTTGGTTGTACAAGGAGTGATTACTGACACTATACTGATATCACTTTGTAAAACCTAGAAATATCACTATCCTGGAAACAACAGATCATTGAAAAGAGTAATCAATGAATACTATACAAGTACGTATATATTTTAATAGTTTGTTACACAAAATGACGTTCTGCGTTACTCCCGAGGAATCCCACTGAGTGGCAGTATGGAGCACCTTTTTACTATAGTTGTATAGAAGGTGGCTTCATTTTATTGTATCTGTACACAAGCATAAAAAAGCATGATATAGCAACTGTAAGAGCTGTTATATTGAATGCAAGGCATACATTCATCAGATTTGAAGTTGGTTGTACGAGGAGTGATTCCTGACACTGTATTGATATCATGTTGTAAAACCTAGAAATTTCACTGTTGTCTAACCAAGAGATAGCAGAAGAGTAATCAATGAATACTATACAAGAAATACAATTGGATTGTAAATTGTAATAGTTTGTTACACAAAATGACTGTCTGCATTACTCCCGAAGAATCCCACTGAGTGGCAGTTTGGAGCACCTTTTTCCTCCAGCTGTATAAAAGGTGGCTTCATTTCATTGTATATGTATTCAACCATATAAAATCAAGATATATCAACTATAAGAGCAATTACATTGAATGCAAGAGATACATTCATCAGATTTTGAAGTTGGTTGTACAAGGAGTGATTACTGACAGTGTATTGATATCACGATGTAAAACCTAGAAATTTCACTGTTGTCTAACCAAGAGATCGAAGAAGAGTAATCTTGTATGAATACTATACAAGAAATACATTGGATTGTAAATTGTAATAGTTAGTTACACAAAATTATTTTCTGTGTTACTCCCGAGGAATCCCACTGAGTGGCAGTATGGAGCACCTTTTTCTCCTAGCTGTATAGAAGGTTGCTTCATTCCATTGTATATGTACTCAATCATATAAAAGAATGTTATATCAACTGTAAGAGCAATTAAATTGAATGCAAGACATACATTCATCAGATTATGAAGTTGGTTGTACAAGGAGTGATAACTGACACTGTACTGATATCACTTTGTAAAACCTAGAAATATCACTATCCTTTAACCAACAGAGCATTGAAAAGAGTAATCAATGAATACTATACAAGAAATTGTATATTGTAATGGTTTGTTACACAAAATGACTTTCTGTGTTACTGCCGAGGAATCCCACTGAGTGGCAGTATGGAGCACCTTTTTCCTCTAGCTGTATAGAAGGTTTCTTCATTTCATTGTATATGTACTCAATCATTTAACAGCATGTTATATCAACTGGAAGAGCAATTACATTGAATGCAAGACATACATTCATCAGATTGTGAAGTTGGTTGAATAAGGAGTGATAAATAACACTGTACTGACATTACTTGGTAAAACCTAGAAATATGACTATCTTGTAATCAACAGATCATTGAAAAGAGTAATGAATGAATACTATACAAGAAATTCTATATTGCAGTAGTTTGTTACACAAAATGACTTTCTGCGTTACTCCCGAGGAGTCCCACTGAGTGGCAGTATGGAGCACCTTTTTACTATAGTTGTATAGAAGGTGGCTTCATTTCATTGTATATGTACTCAACCTTATAAAACCATGATATAGCAACTGTAAGAGCAGTTACATTAAATGCAATACATACATTCATCAGATTTTGAAGTTGGTTGTTTAACGACTGATAACTGACACGGTATTGATATCACTTTGTAAAACGGAGAAATTTCACTGTTGTCTAATCAAGAGATCACAGAAGAGTAATCAATGAATACTATACAAGAAATACATTGGATTGAAAATTGTAATAGTTTGTTACACAAAATAACTTTCTGCGTTACTCCCGAGGAATCCCACTGAGTGGCAGTATGGAGCACTTTTTTCCTCTAGCTGTATAAAAAGTGGATTCATTTAATTGTATATGTACTCAACCATATAAAAGCAAGATATATCTAATGTAAGAGCAATTACATTGAATGGAAAAAATACATTCATCAGATTGTGAAGTTAGTTGTACAAGGAGTGATAACTGACACTGTACTGATATCGCTTTGTAAAACCTAGAAATATCACTATCCTGTAACCAAGAGATCATTGAAAAGAGGAATCAATGAATACTATACAAGAAATCTTAAATTGTAATAGTTTGTTACAGAAAATGACTTTCTGCGTTACTCCCGAGGAATCCCACTGAGTGGCAGTATGGAGCACCTCTTTAGAGCACCTTGTATAGAAGGTGGCTTCATTTCATTGTACATGTACTCAACCATATAAAAGCATGATATAGCAACGGTAAGAGCAGTTACACTGAATGCAAGACATACATTCATCAGATTTTAAAGTTGGTTGTACAAGGAGTGATAACTGAAAGTTTATTGATATCACTTTGTAAAACCTAGAAATTTCACTGATTCCTAACCAAGAGATCGCAGAAGAGTAATCAATGAATACTATACAAGAAATAAATTGGATTGTAAATTGTAATAGTTTATTACACAAAATGACTTTCTGTGTTACTCCCGAGGAATCCCACTGAGTGGCAGTATGGAGCACGTTTTTCCTCTAGCTGTATAAAAAGTGGCTTCATTTCATTGTATATGTACTCAACCATATAAAAGCAAGATATATCAAATGTATGAGAAATTACATTGAATACAACACATACATTCATCAGATTGTGAAGTTGGTTGTTCAATGAGTGATAACTGACACTGTACTGGTATTACTTTGTAAAACCTAGAAATATCACTATCCTGTAACCAAGAGATCATTGAAAAGAGTAATCAATGAATAGTATTGAAGAAATTGTAAATTGTAATAGTTTGTTAGAGAAAATTAATTTCTGCGTTACTCCCGAGGAATCCCACTGAGTGGCAGTATGGAGCACCTTTTTACTATAGTTGTACAGAAGGTGGCTTCATTTCATTGTATATGTACTCAACCATATAAAAGCATGATATAGCAACTGTAAGAGCAGTTACATTGAATGCAAGAGATACATTCATCAGATTTTGAAGTTGGTTGTACAAAGAATGATTACTGACACTGTATTGATATCACGTTGTAAAACCTAGAAATTTCACTGTTGTCTAACCAAGAGATCGCAGAAGAGTAATCAATGAATACTATACAAGAAATACATTGGATTGTAAATTGTAATAGTTTGTTACACAAAATGACTTTCTGCGTTACTCCCGAGGAATCCCACTGAGTGGCAGTATGGAGCACCTTTTTACTATAGTTGTATAGAAGGTGGCTTCATTTCATTGTATATGTACTCAACCATAAAAAAGCATGATATAGCAACTGTAAGAACGGTTACATTGAATGCCAGAGATACATTCATCACATTTTGAAGTTGGTTGTACAAGGAGTGATTACTGACTCTGTATTGATATCACGTTGTAAAACCTAGAAATTTCACTGTTGTCTAACCAAGAGATCGCAGAAGAGTAATCAATAATTACTATACAAGAAATACATTGGATTGTAAATTGTAATAGTTTGTTACACAAAATGACTTTCTGCGTTACTCCCGAGGAATCCCACTGAGTGGCAGTATGGAGCACCGTTTTGCTATAGTTGTATAGAAGGTGGCTTCATTTAATCGTATATGTACTCAACCATATAAAAGCATGATATAGCAACTGTAAGAGCAGTTACATTGAATGCCAGAGATACATTCATCAGATTTTGAAGTTCTTTATACAAGGAGTGAAAACTGACACTGTACTGATATCACTTTGTAAAACGTAGAAATTTCACTGTTGTCTAACCAAGAGTTCACAGAAGAGTAATCAATGAATACTATACAAGAAATACATTGGATTGTAAATTGTAATAGTTTGTTACACAAAATGACTTTCTGCGTTACTCCCGAGGAATCCCACTGAGTGGCAGTATGGAGCACCTTTTTGCTATAGTTGTATAGAAGGTGGCTTCATTTCATTGTATCTGTACTCAACCATATAAAAGCATGATATAGCAACTGTAAGAGCAGTTACATTGAATGCCAGAGATACATTCATCAGATTTTGAAGTTGTTTGTACAAGGAGTGATAACTGACACTGTACTGATATCACTTTGTAACACCTAGAAATATCACTATCCTGTAACCAACAGATCATTGAAAAGAGTAATCAATGAATAATATACAAGAAATTATATATTGTAATAGTTTGTTACACAAAATGACTTTCTGCGTTACTCCCGAGGAATCCCACTGAGTGGCAGTATGGAGCACCTTTTTACTATAGTTGTATAGAAGGTGGCTTCATTTCATTGTATATGTACTCAACCATAAAAAAGCATGATATAGCAACTGTAAGAACAGTTACATTGAATGCCAGAGATACATTCATCAGATTTTGAAGTTGGTTGTACAAGGAGTGATTACTGACTCTGTGTTGATATCACGTTGTAAAACGTAGAAATTTCACTGTTGTCTAACCAACAGATCGCAGAAGAGTAATCAATTAATACTATACAAGAAATACATTGGATTGTAAATTGTAATCGTTTGTTACACAAAATGACTTTCTGCGTTACCCCCGAGGAATCCCACTGAGTGGCAGTATGGAGCACCGTTTTGCTATAGTTGTATAGAAGGTGGCTTCATTTAATTGTATATGTATTCAACCATATAAAAGCATGATATAGCAACTGCAAGAGCAGTTACATTGAATGCCAGAGATACATTCATCAGATTTTGAAGTTCTTTATACAAGGAGTGAAAACTGACACTGTACTGATATCACTTTGTAAAACGTAGAAATTTCACTGTTGTCTAACCAAGAGTTCACAGAAGAGTAATCAATGAATACTATACAAGAAATACATTGGATTGTAAATTGTAATTGTTTGTTACACAAAATGACTTTCTGCGTTACTCCCGAGGAATCCCACTGAGTGGCAGTATGGAGCACCTTTTTGCTATAGTTGTATAGAAGGTGGCTTCATTTCATTGTATCTCTACTCAACCATATAAAAGCATGATATAGCAACTGTAAGAGCAGTTACATTGAATGCCAGAGATACATTCATCAGATTTTGAAGTTGTTTGTACAAGGAGTGATAACTGACACTGTACTGATATCACTTTGTAAAACCTAGAAATATCACTATCCTGTAACCAACAGATCATTGAAAAGAGTAATCACTGAATAATATACAAGAAATTATACATTGTAATTGTTTGTTACACAAAATGACTTTCTGCGTTACTCCCGAGGAATCGCACTGAGTGGCAGTATGGAGCTCCTTTTTACTATAGTTGTATAGATGGCGGCTTCATTTCATTGTATATGTACTCAACCATATAAAAGCATGATATAGCAACTGTAAGAGCAGTTACATTGAATGCAAGAGATACATTCATCAGATTTTGAAGTTGGTTGTACAAGGAGTGATTACTGACACTGTATTGATATCACGTTGTAAAACCTAGAAATTTCACTGTTGTCTAACCAAGAGATCGCAGAAGAGTAATCAATGAATACTATACAAGAAATACATTGGATTGTAAATTGTAATCGTTTGTTACACAAAATGACTTTCTGCGTTACTCCCGAGGAATCCCTCTGAGTGGCAGTATGGAGCACCTTTTTACTATAGTTGTATAGAAGGTGGCTTCATTTAATTGTATATGTACTCAACCATAAAAAAGCATGATATAGCAACTGTAAGAACAGTTACATTGAATGCCAGAGATACATTCATCAGATTTTGAAGTTGGTTGTACAAGGAGTGATTACTGACTCTGTATTGATATCACGTTGTAAAACGTAGAAATTTCACTGTTGTCTAACCAAGAGTTCACAGAAGAGTAATCAATGAATACTATACAAGAAATACATTGGATTGTAAATTGTAATTGTTTGTTACATAAAATGACTTTCTGCGTTACTCCCGAGGAATCCCACTGAGTGGCAGTATGGAGCACCTTTTTGCTATAGTTGTATAGAAGGTGGCTTCATTTCATTGTATCTCTACTCAACCATATAAAAGCATGATATAGCAACTGTAAGAGCAGTTACATTGAATGCCAGAGATACATTCATCAGATTTTGAAGTTGTTTGTACAAGGAGTGATAACTGACACTGTACTGATATCACTTTGTAAAACCTAGAAATATCACTATCCTGTAACCAACAGATCATTGAAAAGAGTAATCAATGAATAATATACAAGAAATTATATATTGTAATAGTTTGTTACACAAAATGACTTTCTGCGTTACTCCCGAGGAATCCCACTGAGTGGCAGTATGGAGCTCCTTTTTACTATAGTTGTATAGAAGGCGGCTTCATTTCATTATATATGTACTCAACCATATAAAAGCATGATATAGCAACTGTATGAGCAGTTACATTGAATGCAAGAGATACATTCATCAGATTTTGAAGTTGGTTGTACAAGGAGTGATAACTGACACTGTACTGATATCACTTTGTAAAACCTAGAAATATCACTATCCTGTAACCAACAGATCATTGAAAAGAGTAATCAATGAATAATATACAAGAAATTATATATTGTAATAGTTTGTTACACAAAATGACTTTCTGCGTTACTCCCGAGGAATCGCACTGAGTGGCAGTATGGAGCTCCTTTTTACTATAGTTGTATAGAAGGCGGCTTCATTTCATTGTATATGTACTCAACAATATAAAAGCATGATATAGCAACTGTAAGAGCAGTTACATTGAATGCCAGAGATACATTCATCAGATTTTGAAGTTGGTTGTACAAGGAGTGATTACTGACTCTGTATTGATATCACGTTGTAAAACGTAGAAATTTCACTGTTGTCTAACCAAGAGATCGCAGACGAGTAATCAATGAATACTATACAAGAAATACATTGGATTGTAAATTGTAATCGTTTGTTACACAAAATGACTTTCTGCGTTACTCCCGAGGAATCCCACTGAGTGGCAGTATGGAGCACCGTTTTGCTATAGTTGTATAGAAGGTGGCTTCATTTAATTGTATATGTAGTCAACCATATAAAAGCATGATATAGCAACTGGAAGAGCAGTTACATTGAATGCCAGAGATACATTCATCAGATTTTGAAGTTCTTTATACAAGGAGTGAAAACTGACACTGTACTGATATCACTTTGTAAAACGTATAAATTTCACTGTTGTCTAACCAAGAGTTCACAGAAGAGTAATCAATGAATACTATACAAGAAATACATTGGATTGTAAATTGTAATAGTTTGTTACACAAAATGACTTTCTGCGTTACTCCCGAGGAATCCCACTGAGTGGCAGTATGGAGCACCGTTTTGCTATAGTTGTATAGAAGGTGGCTTCATTTAGTTGTATATGTATTCAACCATATAAAAGCATGATATAGCAAATGTAAGAGCAGTTACATTGAATGCCAGAGATACATTCTTCAGATTTTGAAGTTCTTTATACAAGGAGTGAAAACTGACACTGTACTGATATCACTTTGTAAAACGTATAAATTTCACTGTTGTCTAACCAAGAGTTCACAGAAGAGTAATCAATGAATACTATACAAGAAATACATTGGATTGTAAATTGTAATTGTTTGTTACACAAAATGATTTTCTGCGTTACTCCCGAGGAATCCCACTGAGTGGCAGTATGGAGCACCTTTTTGCTATAGTTGTATAGAAGGTGGCTTCATTTCATTGTATCTGTACTCAACCATATAAAAGCATGATATAGCAACTGTAAGAGCAGTTACATTGAATGCCAGAGATACATTCATCAGATTATGAAGTTGTTTGTACAAGGAGTGATAACTGACACTGTACTGATATCACTTTGTAACACCTAGAAATATCACTATCCTGTAACCAACAGATCATTGAAAAGAGTAATCAATGAATAATATAAAAGAAATTATATATTGTAATAGTTTGTTACACAAAATGACTTTCTGCGTTACTCCCGAGGAATCGCACTGAGTGGCAGTATGGAGCTCCTTTTTACTATAGTTGTATAGAAGGCGGCTTCATTTCATTGTATATGTACTCAACCATATAAAAGCATGATATAGCAACTGTAAGAGCAGTTACATTGAATGCCAGAGATACATTCATCAGATTTTGAAGTTGGTTGTACAAGGAGTGATTACTGACACTGTATTGATATCACGTTGTAAAACCTAGAAATTTCACTGTTGTCTAACCAAGAGATCGCAGAAGAGTAATCAATGAATACTATACAAGAAATACATTGGATTGTAAATTGTAATAGTTTGTTACACAAAATGACTTTCTGCGTTACTCCCGAGGAATCCCACTGAGTGGCAGTATGGAGCACCGTTTTGCTATAGTTGTATAGAAGGTGGCTTCATTTAATTCTATATGTATTCAACCATATAAAAGCATGATATAGCAACTGTAAGAGCAGTTACATTGAATGCCAGAGATACATTCATCAGATTTTGAAGTTCTTTATACAAGGAGTGAAAACTGACACTGTACTGATATCACTTTGTAAAACGTATAAATTTCACTGTTGTCTAACCAAGAGTTCACAGAAGAGTAATCAATGAATACTATACAAGAAATACATTGGATTGTAAATTGTAATAGTTTGTTACACAAAATGACTTTCTGCGTTACTCCCGAGGAATCCCACTGAGTGGCAGTATGGAGCACCTTTTTGCTATAGTTGTATAGAAGGTCGCTTCATTTCATTGTATATGTACTCAACCATATAAAAGCATGATATAGCAACTGTAAGAGCAGTTACATTGAATGCCAGAGATACATTCAGCAGATTTTGAAGTTGTTTGTACAAGGAGTGATAACTGACACTGTATTGATATCACGTTGTAAACCTAGAAATTTCACTGTTGTCTAACCAAGAGATCGCAGAAGAGTAATCAATGAATACTATGCAAGAAATACATTGGATTGTAAATTGTAATAGTTTGTTACACAAAATTACTTTCTGCATTACTCCCGAGGAATCCCACTAAGTGGCAGTATGGAGCACCGTTTTGCTATAGTTGTATAGAAGGTGGCTTCATTTAATTGTATATGTATTCAACCATATAAAAGCATGATATAGCAACTGTAAGAGCAGTTACATTGAATGCCAGAGATACATTCATCAGATTTTGAAGTTCTTTATACAAGGAGTGAAAACTGACACTGTACTGATATCACTTTGTAAAACGTAGAAATTTCACTGTTGTCTAACCAAGAGTTCACAGAAGTGTAATCAATGAATACTATACAAGAAATACATTGGATTGTAAATTGTAATAGTTTGTTACACAAAATGACTTTCTGCGTTACTCCCGAGGAATCCCACTGAGTGGCAGTATGGAGCACCGTTTTCCTATAGTTGTATAGAAGGTGGCTTCATTTAATTGTATATGTATTCAACCATATAAAAGCATGATATAGCAACTGCAAGAGTAGTTACATTGAATGGCAGAGATACATTCATCAGATTTTGAAGTTCTTTATACAAGGAGTGAAAACTGACACTGTACTGATATCACTTTGTAAAACGTAGAAATTTCACTGTTGTCTAACCAAGAGTTCATAGAAGTGTAATCAATGAATACTGTACAAGAAATACATTGGATTGTAAATTGTAATAGTTTGTTACACAAAATGACTTTCTGCTTTACTCCCGAGGAATCCCACTGAGTGGCAGTATGGAGCACCGTTTTGCTATAGTTGTATAGAAGGTGGCTTCATTTAATTGTATATGTATTCAACCATATAAAAGCATGATATAGCAACTGCAAGAGTAGTTACATTGAATGGCAGAGATACATTCATCAGATTTTGAAGTTCTTTATACAAGGAGTGAAAACTGACACTGTACTGATATCACTTTGTAAAACGTATAAATTTCACTGTTGTCTAACCAAGAGTTCACAGAAGAGTAATCAATGAATACTATACAAGAAATACATTGGATTGTAAATTGTAATAGTTTGTTACACAAAATGACTTTCTGCGTTACTCCCGAGGAATCCCACTGAGTGGCAGTATGGAGCACCGTTTTGCTATAGTTGTATAGAAGGTGGCTTCATTTAATTGTATATGTATTCAACCATATAAAAGCATGATATAGCAACTGTAAGAGCAGTTACATTGAATGCCAGAGATACATTCATCAGATTTTGAAGTTCTTTATACAAGGAGTGAAAACTGACACTGTACTGATATCACTTTGTAAAACGTAGAAATTTCACTGTTGTCTAACCAAGAGTTCACAGAAGAGTAATCAATGAATACTATACAAGAAATACATTGGATTGTAAATTGTAATAGTTTGTTACACAAAATGACTTTCTGCGTTACTCCCGAGGAATCCCACTAAGTGGCAGTATGGAGCACCTTTTTGCTATAGTTGTATAGAAGGTGGCTTCATTTCATTGTATCTGTACTCAACCATATAAAAGCATGATATAGCAACTGTAAGAGCAGTTACATTGAATGCCAGAGATACATTCATCAGATTTTGAAGTTTTTTGTACAAGGAGTGATTACTGACACTGTACTGATATCACTTTGTAAAACCTAGAAATATCACTATCCTGTAACCAACAGATCATTTAAAAGAGTAATCAATGAAAAATATACAAGAAATTATATATTGTAATAGTTTGTTACACAAAATGACTTTCTGCGTTACTCCCGAGGAATCCCACTGAGTGGCAGTATAAAGCACCGTTTTGCTATAGTTGTATAGAAGGTGGCTTCATTTAATTGTATATGTATTCAACCATATAAAAGCATGATATAGCAACTGTAAGAGCAGTTACATTGAATGCCAGAGATACATTCATCAGATTTTGAAGTTCTTTATACAAGGAGTGAAAACTGACACTGTACTGATATCACTTTGTAAAACGTATAAATTTCACTGTTGTCTAACCAAGAGTTCACAGAAGAGTAATCAATGAATACTATACAAGAAATACATTGGATTGTAAATTGTAATAGTTTGTTACACAAAATGACTTTCTGCGTTACTCCCGAGGAATCCCACTGAGTGGCAGTATGGAGAACCTTTTTGCTATAGTTGTATAGAAGGTGGCTTCATTTCATTGTATATGTACTCAACCATATAAAAGCATGATATAGCAACTGTAAGAGCAGTTACATTGAATGCCAGAGATACATTCATCAGATTTTGAAGTTGTTTGTACAAGGAGTGATAACTGACACTGTATTGATATCACGTTGCAAACCTAGAAATTTCACTGTTGTCTAACCAAGAGATCGCAGAAGAGTAATCAATGAATACTATGCAAGAAATACATTGGATTGTAAATTGTAATAGTTTGTTACACAAAATGACTTTCTGCATTACTCCCGAGGAATCCCACTGAGTGGCAGTATGGAGCACCGTTTTGCTATAGTTGTATAGAAGGTGGCTTCATTTAATTGTATATGTATTCAACCATATAAAAGCATGATATAGCAACTGCAAGAGCAGTTACATTGAATGCCAGAGATACATTCATCAGATTTTGAAGTTCTTTATACAAGGAGTGAAAACTGACACTGTACTGATATCACTTTGTAAAACGTAGAAATTTCACTGTTGTCTAACCAAGAGTTCACAGAAGAGTAATCAATGAATACTATACAAGAAATACATTGGATTGTAAATTGTAATAGTTTGTTACACAAAATGACTTTCTGCGTTACTCCCGAGGAATCCCACTGAGTGGCAGTATGGAGCACCGTTTTGCTATAGTTGTATAGAAGGTGGCTTCATTTAATTGTATATGTATTCAACCATATAAAAGCATGATATAGCAACTGTAAGAGCAGTTACATTGAATGCCACAGATACATTCATCAGATTTTGAAGTTCTTTATACAAGGAGTGAAAACTGACACTGTACTGATATCACTTTGTAAAACGTAGAAATTTCACTGTTGTCTAACCAAGAGTTCACAGAAGAGTAATCAATGAATACTATACAAGAAATACATTGGATTGTAAATTGAAATAGTTTGTTACACAAAATGACTTTCTGCGTTACTCCCGAGGAATCCCACTGAGTGGCAGTATGGAGCACCTTTTTACTGTAGTTGTATAGAAGGTGGCTTCATTTCATTGTATATGTACTCAACCATATAAAAGCATGATATAGCAAATGTAAGAGCAGTTACATTGAATGCAAGAGATACATTCATGAGATTTTGAAGTTGGTTGTACAAGTAGTGAGAACTGACACTGTATTGATATCACTTTGAAAAACTTAGAAGTTTCACTGTTGTCTAACCAAGAGTTCCCAGAAGAGTAATCAATGAATACTATACAAGAAATACATTGGATTGTAAATTGTAATAGTTTGTTACACAAAATGACTTTCTGCGTTACTCCCGAGGAATCCCACTGAGTCGCAGAATGGGGCACCTTTTTCCTCCAGCTGTATAGAAGGTGGCTTCATTAAATCGTATATGTACTCAACCATATAAAAGCATGATATATCAACTGTAAGAGTAATTACATTGAATGCAAGAGATACATTCATCAGATTTTGAAGTTGGTTGTACAAGGAGTGATAACTGACACTGTACTGATATCACTTTGTAAAATGTAGAAATTTCACTGTTGTCTAACCAAGAGTTCACAGAAGAGTAATCAATGAATACTATACAAGAAATACATTGGATTGTAAATTGTAATAGTTTGTTACACAAAATGACTTTCTGCGTTACTCCCGAGGAATCCCACTGAGTGGCAGTATGGAGCAACGTTTTCCTATAGAAGGAGGCTTCATTTAATTGTGTATGTATTCAACCATATAAAAGCATGATATAGCAACTGTAAGAGCAGTTACATTGAATGCCAGAGATACATTCATCAGATTTTGAAGTTCTTTATACAAGGAGTGAAAACTGACACTTTACTGATATCACTTTGTAAAACGTAGAAATTTCACTGTTGTCTAACCAAGAGTTCACAGAAGAGTAATCAATGAATACTATACAAGAAATACATTGGATTGTAAATTGTAACAGTTTGTTACACAAAATGACTTTCTGCGTTACTCCCGAGGAATCCCACTGAGTGGCAGTATGGAGCACCTTTTTGCTATAGTTGTATAGAAGGTGGCTTCATTTCATTGTATATGTACTCAACCATATAAAAGCATGATATAGCAACTGTAAGAGCAGTTACATTGAATGCCAGAGATACATTCATCAGATTTTGAAGTTGTTTGTACAAGGAGTGATAACTGACACTGTACTGATATCACTTTGTAAAACCTAGAAATATCACTATCCTGTAACCAACAGATCATTGAAAAGAGTAATCAATGAATAATATACAAGAAATTATATATTGAAATAGTTTGTTACACAAAATAACTTTCTGCGTTACTCCCGAGGAATCCCACTGAGTGGCAGTATGGAGCTCCTTTTTACTATAGTTGTATAGAAGGCGGCTTCATTTCATTGTATATGTACTCAACCATATAAAAGCATGATATAGTAACTGTATGAGCAGTTACATTGAATGCAAGAGATCCATTCATCAGATTTTGAAGTTGGTTGTACAAGGAGTGATTACTGACTCTGTATTGATATCACGTTGTAAAACGTAGAAATTTCACTGTTGTCTAACCAAGAGATCGCAGAAGAGTAATCAATGAATACTATACAAGTAATACATTGGATTGTAAATTGTAATAGTTTGTTACACAAAATGACTTTCTGCGTTACTCCCGAGGAATCCCACTGAGTGGCAGTATGGAGCACCGTTTTGCTATAGTTGTATAGAAGGTGGCTTCATTTAATTGTATATGTACTCAACCATATAAAAGCATGATATAGCAACGGTAAGAGCAGTTACATTGAATGCCAGAGATACATTCATCAGATTTTGAAGTTCTTTATACAAGGAGTGAAAACTGACACTGTACTGATATCACTTTGTAAAACGTAGAAATTTCACTGTTGTCTAACCAAGAGTTCACAGAAGAGTAATCAATGAATACTATACAAGAAATACATTGCATTGTAAATTGTAATAGTTTGTTACACAAACTGACTTTCTGCGTTACTCCCGAGGAATCCCACTGAGTGGCAGTATGGAGCACCTTTTTGCTACAGTTGTATAGAAGGTGGCTTCATTTCATTGTATATGTACTCAACCATATAAAAGTATGATATAGCAACTGTAAGAGCAGTTACATTGAATGCCAGAGATACATTCATCAGATTTTGAAGTTGTTTGTACAAGGAGTGATAACTGACACTGTACTGATATCACTTTGTAAAACCTAGAAATATCACTATCCTGTAACCAACAGATCATTGAAAAGAGTAATCAATGAATAATATACAAGAAATTATATATTGTAATAGTTTGTTACACAAAATGACTTTCTGCGTTACTCCCGAGGAATCCCACTGAGTGGCAGTATGGAGCTCCTTTTTACTATAGTTGTATAGAAGGCGGCTTCATTTCATTGTATATGTACTCAACCATATAAAAGCATGATATAGCAACTGTAAGAGCAGTTACATTGAATGCAAGAGATACATTCATCAGATTTTGAAGTTGGTTGTACAAGGAGTTATTACTGACACTGTATTGATATCACGTTGTAAAACCTAGAAATTTCACTGTTGTCTAACCAAGAGATCGCAGAAGAGGAATCAATGAATACTCTACAAGAAATAGATAGAATTGTAAATTGTAATAGTTTGTTACACAAAATGACTTTCTGCGTTACTCACGAGGAATCCCACTGAGTGGCAGTATGGAGCAACGTTTTGCTATAGAAGGAGGCTTCATTTAATTGTATATGTACTCAACCATATAAAAGCATGATATAGCAACTGTAAGAGCAGTTACATTGAATGCCAGAGATACATTCATCAGATTTTGAAGTTCTTTATAAAGGAGTGAAAACTGACACTGTACTGATATCACTTTGTAAAACGTAGAAATTTCACTGTTGTCTAACCAAGAGTTCACAGAAGAGTAATCAATGAATACTATACAAGAAATACATTGGATTGTAAATTGTAATAGTTTGTTACACAAAATGACTTTCTGCGTTACTCCCGAGGAATCCCACTGAGTGGCAGTATGGAGCACCTTTTTGCTATAGTTGTATAGAAGGTGGCTTCATTTCATTGTATATGTACTCAACCATATAAAAGCATGATATAGCAACTGTAAGAGCAGTTACATTGAATGCCAGAGATACATTCATCAGATTTTGAAGTTGTTTGTACAAGGAGTGATAACTGACTCTGTACTGATATCACTTTGTAAAACCTAGAAATATCACTATCCTGTAACCAACAGATCATTGAAAAGAGTAATCAATGAATACTATACAAGAAATTGTATATTGTAATAGTTTATTACACAAAATGACTTTCTGCGTTACTCCCGAGGAATCCCACTGAGTGGCAGTATGGAGCACCTTTTTACTGTAGTTGTATAGAAGGTGGCTTCATTTCATTGTATATGTACTCAACCATATAAAAGCATGATATAGCAACGGTAAGAGCAGTTACATTGAATGCAAGAGATACATTCATCAGATTTTGAAGTTGGTTGTACAAGTAGTGAGAACTGACACTGTATTGATATCACTTTGAAAAACTTAGAAGTTTCACTGTTGTCTAACCAAGAGTTCCCAGAAGAGTAATCAATGAATACTATACAAGAAATACATTGGATTGTAAATTGTAATAGTTTGTTACACAAAATGACTTTCTGCGTTACTCCCGAGGAATCCCACTGAGTGGCAGAATGGGGCACCTTTTTCCTCCAGCTGTATAGAAGGTGGCTTCATTTAATCGTATATGTACTCAACCATATAAAAGCATGATATATCAACTGTAAGAGTAATTACATTGAATGCAAGAGATACATTCATCAGATTTTGAAGTTGGTTGTACAAGGAGTGATAACTGACACTGTACTGATATCACTTTGAAAAATGTAGAAATGTCACTGTTGTCTAACCAAGAGTTCACAGAAGAGTAATCAATGAATACTATACAAGAAATACATTGGATTGTAAATTGTAATAGTTTGTTACACAAAATGACTTTCTGCGTTACTCCCGAGGAATCCCACTGAGTGGCAGTATGGAGCAACGTTTTGCTATAGAAGGAGGCTTCATTTAATTGTGTATGTACTCAACCATATAAAAGCATGATATAGCAACTGTAAGAGCACTTACATTGAATGCCAGAGATACATTCATCAGATTTTGAAGTTCTTTATACAAGGAGTGAAAACTGACACTGTACTGATATCACTTTGTAAAACGTAGAAATTTCACTGTTGTCTAACCAAGAGTTCACAGAAGAGTAATCAATGAATACTATACAAGAAATACATTGGATTGTAAATTGTAATAGTTTGTTACACAAAATGACTTTCTGCGTTACTCCCGAGGAATCCCACTGAGTGGCAGTATGGAGCACCTTTTTGCTATAGTTGTATAGAAGGTGGCTTCATTTCATTGTATATGTACTCAACCATATAAAAGCATGATATAGCAACTGTAAGAGCAGTTACATTGAATGCCAGAGATACATTCATCAGATTTTGAAGTTGTTTGTACAAGGAGTGATAACTGACACTGTACTGATATCACTTTGTAAAACCTAGAAATATCACTATCCTGTAACCAACAGATCATTGAAAAGAGTAATCAATGAATACTATACAAGAAATTATATATTGTAATAGTTTGTTACACAAAATGACTTTCTGCGTTACTCCCGAGGAATCCCACTGAGTGGCAGTATGGAGCACCTTTTTAGTATAGTTGTATAGAAGGTGGCTTCATTTCATTGTATATGTACTCAACCATATAAAAGCATGATATAGCAACTGTAAGAGCAGTTACATTGAATGCAAGAGATACATTCATCAGATTTTGAAGTTGGTTGTACAAGGAGTGATTACTGACACTGTATTGATATCACGTTGTAAAACCAAGAAATTTCACTGTTGTCTAACCAAGAGATCGCAGAAGAGTAATCAATGAATACTATACAAGAAATACATTGGATTGTAAATTGTAATAGTTTGTTACACAAAATGACTTTCTGCGTTACTCCCGAGGAATCCCACAGAGTGTCAGTATGGAGCACCTTTTTACTGTAGTTGTATAGAAGGTGGCTTCATTTCATTGTATATCTACTCAACCATATAAATGTATGATATAGCAACGGTAAGAGCAGTTACATTGAATGCAAGAGATACATTCATCAGATTTTGAAGTTGGTTGTACAAGTAGTGAGAACTGACACTGTATTGATATCACTTTGAAAAACTTAGAAGTTTCACTGTTGTCTAACCAAGAGTTCACAGAAGAGTAATCAATGAATACTATACAAGAAATACATTGGATTGTAAATTGTAATAGTTTGTTACACAAAATGACTTTCTGCGTTACTCCCGAGGAATCCCACTGAGTGGCAGAATGGGGCACCTTTTTCCTCCAGCTGTATAGAAGGTGGCTTCATTTAATCGTATATGTACTCAACCATATAAAAGCATGATATATCAACTGTAAGAGTAATTACATTGAATGCAAGAGATACATTCATCAGATTTTGAAGTTGGTTGTACAAGGAGTGATAACTGACACTGTACTGATATCACTTTGTAAAATGTTGAAATTTCACTGTTGTCTAACCAAGAGTTCACAGAAGAGTAATCAATGAATACTATAGAAGAAATACATTGGATTGTAAATTGTAATAGTTTGTTACACAAAATGACTTTCTGCGTTACTCCCGAGGAATCCCACTGAGTGGCAGTATGGAGCAACGTTTTGCTATAGAAGGAGGCTTCATTTAATTGTGTATGTACTCAACCATATAAAAGCATGATATAGCAACTTTAAGAGCAGTTACATTGAATGCCAGAGATACATTCATCAGATTTTGAAGTTCTTTATACAAGGAGTGAAAACTGACACTGTACTGATATCACTTTGTAAAACGTAGAAATTTCACTGTTGTCTAACCAAGAGTTCACAGAAGAGTAATCAATGAATACTATACAAGAAATACATTGGATTGTAAATTGTAAAAGTTTGTTACACAAAATGACTTTCTGCGTTACTCCCGAGGAATCCCACTGAGTGGCAGTATGGAGCACCTTTTTGCTATAGTTGTATAGAAGGTGGCTTCATTTCATTGTATATGTACTCAACCATATAAAAGCATGATATAGCAACTGTAAGAGCAGTTACATTGAATGCCAGAGATACATTCATCAGATTTTGAAGTTGTTTGTACAAGGAGTGATAACTGACACTGTACTGATATCACTTTGTAAAACCTAGAAATATCACTATCCTGTAACCAACAGATCATTGAAAAGAGTAATCAATGAATACTATACAAGAAATTATATATTGTAATAGTTTGTTACACAAAATGACTTTCTGCTTTACTCCCGAGGAATCCCACTGAGTGGCAGTATGGAGCACCTTTTTACTATAGTTGTATAGAAGGTGGCTTCATTTCATTGTATATGTACTCAACCATATAAAAGCATGATATAGCAACTGTAAGAGCAGTTACATTGAATGCAAGAGATACATTCATCAGATTTTGAAGTTGGTTGTACAAGGAGTGATTACTGACACTGTATTGATATCATGTTGTAAAACCAAGAAATTTCACTGTTGTCTAACCAAGAGATCGCAGAAGAGTAATCAATGAATACTATACAAGAAATACATTGGATTGTAAATTGTAATAGTTTGTTACACAAAATGACTTTCTGCGTTACTCCCGAGGAATCCCACAGAGTGTCAGTATGGAGCACCTTTTTACTGTAGTTGTATAGAAGGTGGCTTCATTTCATTGTATATCTACTCAACCATATAAAAGCATGATATAGCAACGGTAAGAGCAGTTACATTGAATGCAAGAGATACATTCATCAGATTTTGAAGTTGGTTGTACAAGTAGTGAGAACTGACACTGTATTGATATCACTTTGAAAAACGTAGAAGTTTCACTGTTGTCTAACCAAGAGTTCACAGAAGTGTCAGTTTTCACTCCTTGTATAAAGAACTTCAAAATCTGATGAATGTATCTCTGGCATTCAATGTAACTGCTCTTACAGTTGCTATATCATGCTTTTATATGGTTGAATACATATACAATTAAATGAAGCCACCTTCTATACAACTATAGCAAAACGGTGCTCCATACTGCCACTCAGTGGGATTCCTCGGGAGTAACGCAGAAAGTCATTTTGTGTAACAAACTATTACAATTTACAATCCAATGTATTTCTTGTATAGTATTCATTGATTACTCTTCTGCGAACTCTTGGTTAGACAACAGTGAAATTTCTACGTTTTACAACGTGATATCAATACAGAGTCAGTAATCACTCCTTGTACAACCAACTTCAAAATCTGATGAATGTATCTCTGGCATTGAATGTAACTGTTCTTACAGTTGCTATATCATGCTTTTTTATGGTTGAGTACATATACAATGAAATGAAGCCACCTTCTATACAACTATAGTAAAATGGTGCTCCATACTGCCACTCAGTGGGATTCCTCGGGAGTAACGCAGAAAGTCATTTTGTGTAACAAACTATTACAATTTACAATCCAATGTATTTCTTGTATAGTATTCATTGATTACTCTTCTGTGAACTCTTGGTTAGACAACAGTGAAATTTATACGTTTTACAAAGTGATATCAGTACAGTGTCAGTTTTCACTCCTTGTATAAAGAACTTCAAAATCTGATGAATGTATCTCTGGCATTCAATGTAACTGCTCTTACAGTTGCTATATCATGCTTTTATATGGTTGAATACATATACAATTAAATGAAGCCACCTTCTATAGAACTATAGCAAAACGGTGTTCCATACTGCCACTCAGTGGGATTCCTCGGGAGTAACGCAGAAAGTCATTTTGTGTAACAAACAATTACAATTTACAATCCAATGTATTTCTTGTATAGTATTAATTGATTACTCTTCTGTGAACTCTTGGTTAGACAACAGTGAAATTTCTACGTTTTACAACGTGATATCAATACAGAGTCAGTAATCACTCCTTGTACAACCAACTTCAAAATCTGATGAATGTATCTCTGGCATTCAATGTAACTGTTCTTACAGTTGCTATATCATGCTTTTTTATGGTTGAGTACATATACAATGAAATGAAGCCACCTTCTATACAACTATAGTAAAAAGGTGCTCCATACTGCCACTCAGTGGGATTCCTCGGGAGTAACGCAGAAAGTCATTTTGTGTAACAAACGATTACAATTTACAATCCAATGTATTTCTTGTATAGTATTCATTGATTACTCTTCTGCGATCTCTTGGTTAGACAACAGTGAAATTTCTCCGTTTTACAACGTGATATCAATACAGAGTCAGTAATCACTCCTTGTAGAACCAACTTCAAAATCTGATGAATGTATCTCTAGCATTCAATGTAACTGTTCTTACAGTTGCTATATCATGCTTTTTTATGGTTGAGTACATATACAATGAAATGAAGCCACCTTCTATACAACTATAGTAAAAAGGTGCTCCATACTGCCACTCAGTGGGATTCCTCGGGAGTAACGCAGAAAGTCATTTTGTGTAACAAACTATTACAATTTACAATCCAATGTATTTCTTGTATAGTATTCATTGATTACTCTTCTGCGATCTCTTGGTTAGAAAACAGTGAAATTTCTAGGTTTTACAACGTGATATCAATACAGTGTCAGTAATCATTCTTTGTACAACCAACTTCAAAATCTGATGAATGTGTCTCTTGCATTCAATGTAACTGCTCTTACCGTTGCTATATCATGCTTTTATATGGTTGAGTACATATACAATTAAATGAAGCCACCTTCTATACAACTATAGCAAAACGGTGCTCCATACTGCCACTCAGTGGGATTCCTCAAGAGTAACGCAGAAAGTTATTTTGTGTAACAAACTATTACAATTTACAATCCAATGTATTTCTTGTATAGTATTAATTGATTACTCTTCTGCGATCTCTTGGTTAGACAACAGTGAAATTTCTACGTTTTACAACGTGATATCAATACAGAGTCAGTAATCACTCCTTGTACAACCAACTTCAAAATCTGATGAATGTATCTCTTGCATTCAATGTAACTGCTCTTACAGTTGCTATATCATGCTTTTATATGGTTGAGTACATATACAATGAAATGAAGCCGCCTTCTATACAACTATAGTAAAAAGGAGCTCCATACTGCCACTCAGTGGGATTCCTCGGGAGTAACGCAGAAAGTCATTTTGTGTAACAAACTATTACAATATATAATTTCTTGTATATTATTCATTGATTACTCTTTTAAATGATCTGTTGGTTACAGGATAGTGATATTTCTAGGTTTTACAAAGTGATATCAGTACAGTGTCAGTAATCACTCCTTGTACAAAAAACTTCAAAATCTGATGAATGTATCTCTGGCATTCAATGTAACTGCTCTTACAGTTGCTATATCATGCTTTTATATGGTTGAGTACAGATACAATGAAATGAAGCCACCTTCTATACAACTATAGCAAAAAGGTGCTCCATACTGCCACTCAGTGGGATTCCTCGGGAGTAACGCAGAAAGTCATTTTGTGTAACAAACTATTACAATTTACAATCCAATGTATTTCTTGTATAGTATTCATTGATTACTCTTCTGTGAACTCTTGGTTAGACAACAGTGAAATTTCTACGTTTTACAAAGTGATATCAGTACAGTGTCAGTTTTCACTCCTTGTATAAAGAACTTCAAAATCTGATGAATGTATCTCTGCCATTCAATGTAACTACTCTTGCAGTTGCTATATCATGCTTTTATATGGTTGAATACATATACAATTAAATGAAGCCACCTTCTATACAACTATAGTAAAAAGGTGCTCCATACTGCCACTCAGTGGGATTCCTCGGGAGTAACGCAGAAAGTCATTTTGTGTAACAAACTATTACAATTTACAATCCAATGTATTTCTTGTATAGTATTAATTGATTACTCTTCTGTGAACTCTTGGTTAGACAACAGTGAAATTTCTACGTTTTACAACGTGATATCAATACAGAGTCAGTAATCACTCCTTGTACAACCAACTTCAAAATCTGATGAATGTATCTCTGGCATTCAATGTAACTGTTCTTACAGTTGCTATATCTTGCTTTTTTATGGTTGAGTACATATACAATGAAATGAAGCCACCTTCTATACAACTATAGTAAAAAGGTGCTCCATACTGCCACTCAGTGGGATTCCTCGGGAGTAACGCAGAAAGTCATTTTGTGTAACAAACTATTACAATTTACAATCCAATGTATTTCTTGTATAGTATTCATTGATTACTCTTCTGTGAACTCTTGGTTAGACAACAGTGAAATTTCTACGTTTTACAAAGTGATATCAGTACAGTGTCAGTTTTCACTCCTTGTATAAAGAACTTCAAAATCTGATGAATGTATCTCTGGCATTCAATGTAACTGCTCTTACAGTTGCTATATCATGCTTTTATATGGTTGAATACATATACAATTAAATGAAGCCACCTTCTATACAACTATAGCAAAAAGGTGCTCCATACTGCCACTCAGTGAGATTCCTCGGGAGTAACGCAGAAAGTCATTTTGTGTAACAAACTATTACAATTTACAATCCAATGTATTTCTTGTATAGTATTCATTGATTACTCTTCTGTGAACTCTTGGTTAGACAACAGTGAAATTTCTACGTTTTACAAAGTGATATCAGTACAGTGTCAGTTTTCACTCCTTGTATAAAGAACTTCAAAATCTGATGAATGTATCTCTGGCATTCAATGTAACTGCTCTTCCAGTTGCTATATCATGCTTTTATATGGTTGAATACATATACAATTAAATGAAGCCACCTTCTATACAACTATAGCAAAACGGTGCTCCATACTGCCACTCAGTGGGATTCCTCGGGAGTAACGCAGAAAGTCATTTTGTGTAACAAACGATTACAATTTACAATCCAATGTATTTCTTGTATAGTATTAATTGATTACTCTTCTGCGATCTCTTGGTTAGACAACAGTGAAATTTCTACGTTTTACAACGTGATATCAATACAGAGTCAGTAATCACTCCTTGTACAACCAACTTCAAAATCTGATGAATGTATCTCTGGCATTCAATGTAACTGCTCTTACAGTTGCTATATCATGCTTTTATATTGTTGAGTACATATACAATGAAATGAAGCCGCCTTCTATACAACTATAGTAAAAAGGAGCTCCATACTGCCACTCAGTGCGATTCCTCGGGAGTAACGCAGAAAGTCATTTTGTGTAACAAACTATTACAATATATAATTTCTTGTATATTATTCATTGATTACTCTTTTCAATGATCTGTTGGTTACAGGATAGTGATATTTCTAGGTTTTACAAAGTGATATCAGTACAGTGTCAGTTATCACTCCTTGTACAAACAACTTCAAAATCTGATGAATGTATCTCTGGCATTCAATGTAACTGCTCTTACAGTTGCTATATCATACTTTTATATGGTTGAGTACATATACAATGAAATGAAGCCACCTTCTATACAACTATAGCAAAAAGGTGCTCCATACTGCCACTCAGTTGGATTCCTCGGGAGTAACGCAGAAAGTCAGTTTGTGTAACAAACTATTACAATTTACAATGCAATGTATTTCTTGTATAGTATTCATTGATTACTCTTCTGTGAACTCTTGGTTAGACAACAGTGAAATTTCTACGTTTTACAAAGTGATATCAGTACAGTGTCAGTTTTCACTCCTTGTATAAAGAACTTCAAAATCTGATGAATGTATCTCTGGCATTCAATGTAACTGCTGTTACCGTTGCTATATCATGCTTTTATATGGTTGAGTACATATACAATTAAATGAAGCCACCTTCTATACAACTATAGCAAAAAGGTGCTCCATACTGCCACTCAGTGGGATTCCTCGGGAGTAACGCAGAAATCATTTTGTGTAACAAACTATTACAATTTACAATCCAATGTATTTCTTGTATAGTATTAATTGATTACTCTTCTGCGATCTCTTGGTTAGACAACAGTGAAATTTCTACGTTTTACAACGTGATATCAATACAGAGTCAGTAATCACTCCTTGTACAACCAACTTCAAAATCTGATGAATGTATCTCTGGCATTCAATGTAACTGTTCTTACAGTTGCTATATCTTGCTTTTTTATGGTTGAGTACATATACAATGAAATGAAGCCACCTTCTATACAACTATAGTAAAAAGGTGCTCCATACTGCCACTCAGTGGGATTCCTCGGGAGTAACGCAGAAAGTCATTTTGTGTAACAAACTATTACAATTTACAATCCAATGTATTTCTTGTATAGTATTCATTGATTACTCTTCTGTGAACTCTTGGTTAGACAACAGTGAAATTTCTACGTTTTACAAAGTGATATCAGTACAGTGTCAGTTTTCACTCCTTGTATAAAGAACTTCAAAATCTGATGAATGTATCTCTGGCATTCAATGTAACTGCTCTTACAGTTGCTATATCATGCTTTTATATGGTTGAATACATATACAATTAAATGAAGCCACCTTCTATACAACTATAGCAAAAAGGTGCTCCATACTGCCACTCAGTGAGATTCCTCGGGAGTAACGCAGAAAGTCATTTTGTGTAACAAACTATTACAATTTACAATCCAATGTATTTCTTGTATAGTATTCATTGATTACTCTTCTGTGAACTCTTGGTTAGACAACAGTGAAATTTCTACGTTTTACAAAGTGATATCAGTACAGTGTCAGTTTTCACTCCTTGTATAAAGAACTTCAAAATCTGATGAATGTATCTCTGGCATTCAATGTAACTGCTCTTCCAGTTGCTATATCATGCTTTTATATGGTTGAATACATATACAATTAAATGAAGCCACCTTCTATACAACTATAGCAAAACGGTGCTCCATACTGCCACTCAGTGGGATTCCTCGGGAGTAACGCAGAAAGTCATTTTGTGTAACAAACGATTACAATTTACAATCCAATGTATTTCTTGTATAGTATTAATTGATTACTCTTCTGCGATCTCTTGGTTAGACAACAGTGAAATTTCTACGTTTTACAACGTGATATCAATACAGAGTCAGTAATCACTCCTTGTACAACCAACTTCAAAATCTGATGAATGTATCTCTGGCATTCAATGTAACTGCTCTTACAGTTGCTATATCATGCTTTTATATTGTTGAGTACATATACAATGAAATGAAGCCGCCTTCTATACAACTATAGTAAAAAGGAGCTCCATACTGCCACTCAGTGCGATTCCTCGGGAGTAACGCAGAAAGTCATTTTGTGTAACAAACTATTACAATATATAATTTCTTGTATATTATTCATTGATTACTCTTTTCAATGATCTGTTGGTTACAGGATAGTGATATTTCTAGGTTTTACAAAGTGATATCAGTACAGTGTCAGTTATCACTCCTTGTACAAACAACTTCAAAATCTGATGAATGTATCTCTGGCATTCAATGTAACTGCTCTTACAGTTGCTATATCATACTTTTATATGGTTGAGTACATATACAATGAAATGAAGCCACCTTCTATACAACTATAGCAAAAAGGTGCTCCATACTGCCACTCAGTGGGATTCCTCGGGAGTAACGCAGAAAGTCAGTTTGTGTAACAAACTATTACAATTTACAATGCAATGTATTTCTTGTATAGTATTCATTGATTACTCTTCTGTGAACTCTTGGTTAGACAACAGTGAAATTTCTACGTTTTACAAAGTGATATCAGTACAGTGTCAGTTTTCACTCCTTGTATAAAGAACTTCAAAATCTGATGAATGTATCTCTGGCATTCAATGTAACTGCTGTTACCGTTGCTATATCATGCTTTTATATGGTTGAGTACATATACAATTAAATGAAGCCACCTTCTATACAACTATAGCAAAAAGGTGCTCCATACTGCCACTCAGTGGGATTCCTCGGGAGTAACGCAGAAATCATTTTGTGTAACAAACTATTACAATTTACAATCCAATGTATTTCTTGTATAGTATTAATTGATTACTCTTCTGCGATCTCTTGGTTAGACAACAGTGAAATTTCTACGTTTTACAACGTGATATCAATACAGAGTCAGTAATCACTCCTTGTACAACCAACTTCAAAATCAGATGAATGTATCTCTTGCATTCAATGTAACTGCTCATACAGTTTCTATATCATGCTTTTATATGGTTGAGTACATATATAATGAAATGAAGCCGCCTTCTATACAACTATAGTAAAAAGGAGCTCCATACTGCCACTCAGTGGGATTCCTCGGGAGTAACGCAGAAAGTCATTTTGTGTAACAAACTATTACAATATATAATTTCTTGTATATTATTCATTGATTACTCTTTTCAATGATCTGTTGGTTACAGGATAGTGATATTTCTAGGTTTTACAAAGTGATATCAGTACAGTGTCAGTTATCACTCCTTGTACAAACAACTTCAAAATCTGATGAATGTATCTCTGGCATTCAATGTAACTGCTCTTACAGTTGCTATATCATGCTTTTATATGGTTGAGTAGAGATACAATGAAATGAAGCCACCTTCTATACAACTATAGCAAAAAGGTGCTCCATACTGCCACTCAGTGGGATTCTTCGGGAGTAACGCAGAAAGTCATTTTATGTAACAAACAATTACAATTTACAATCCAATGTATTTCTTGTATGGTATTCATTGATTACTCTTCTGTGAACTCTTGGTTAGACAACAGTGAAATTTCTACGTTTTACAAAGTGATATCAGTACAGTGTCAGTTTTCACTCCTTGTATAAAGAACTTCAAAATCTGATGAATGTATCTCTGGCATTCAATGTAACTGCTCTTACAGTTGCTATATCATGCTTTTATATGGTTGAATACATATACGATTAAATGAAGCCACCTTCTATACAACTATAGCAAAACGGTGCTCCATACTGCCACTCAGTGGGATTCCTCGGGAGTAACGCAGAAAGTCATTTTGTGTAACAAACTATTACAATTTACAATCCAATGTATTTCTTGTATAGTATTAATTTATTACTCTTCTGCGATCTCTTGGTTAGACAACAGTGAAATTTCTACGTTTTACAACGTGATATCAATACAGAGTCAGTAATCACTCCTTGTACAACCAACTTCAAAATCTGATGAATGTATCTCTTGCATTCAATGTAACTGCTCTTACAGTTGCTATATCATGCTTTTATATGGTTGAGTACATATACAATGAAATGAAGCCGCCTTCTATACAACTATAGTAAAAAAGAGCTCCATACTGCCACTCAGTGCGATTCCTCGGGAGTAACGCAGAAAGTCATTTTGTGTAACAAACTATTACAGTATATAATTTCTTGTATATTATTCATTGATTACTCTTTTCAATGATCTGTTGGTTACAGGATAGTGATATTTCTAGGTGTTACAAAGTGATATCAGTACAGTGTCAGTTATCACTCCTTGTACAAACAACTTCAAAATCTGATGAATGTATCTCTGGCATTCAATGTAACTGCTCTTACAGTTGCTATATCATGCTTTTATATGGTTGAGTAGAGATACAATGAAATGAAGCCACCTTCTATACAACTATAGCAAAAAGGTGCTCCATACTGCCACTCAGTGGGATTCCTCGGGAGTAACGCAGAAAGTCATTTTGTGTAACAAACTATTACAATTTACAATCCAATGTATTTCTTGTATAGTATTAATTTATTACTCTTCTGCGATCTCTTGGTTAGACAACAGTGAAATTTCTACGTTTTACAAAGTGATATCAGTACAGTGTCAGTTTTCACTCCTTGTATAAAGAACTTCAAAATCTGATGAATGTATCTCTGGCATTCAATGTAACTGCTCTTACAGTTGCTATATCATGCTTTTATATGGTTGAATACATATACGATTAAATGAAGCCACCTTCTATACAACAACCTTCTAGACAACAGTGAAATTTCTACGTTTTACAACGTGATATCAATACAGAGTCAGTAATCACTCCTTGTACAACCAACTTCAAAATCTGATGAATGTATCTCTTGCATTCAATGTAACTGCTCTTACAGTTGCTATATCATGCTTTTATATGGTTGAGTACATATACAATGAAATGAAGCCGCCTTCTATACAACTATAGTAAAAAGGAGCTCCATACTGCCACTCAGTGCGATTCCTCGGGAGTAACGCAGAAAGTCATTTTGTGTAACAAACTATTACAGTATATAATTTCTTGTATTTCTTGTATTTCTTGTATATTATTCATTGATTACTCTTTTCAATGATCTGTTGGTTACAGGATAGTGATATTTCTAGGTGTTACAAAGTGATATCAGTACAGTGTCAGTTATCACTCCTTGTACAAACAACTTCAAAATCTGATGAATGTATCTCTGGCATTCAATGTAACTGCTCTTACAGTTGCTATATCATGCTTTTATATGGTTGAGTAGAGATACAATGAAATGAAGCCACCTTCTATACAACTATAGCAAAAAGGTGCTCCATACTGGCACTCAGTGGGATTCCTCGGGAGTAACGCAGAAAGTCATTTTGTGTAACAAACAATTACAATTTACAATCCAATGTATTTCTTGTATAGTATTCATTGATTACTCTTCTGTGAACTCTTGGTTAGACAACAGTGAAATTTCTACGTTTTACAAAGTGATATCAGTACAGTGTCAGTTTTCACTCCTTGTATAAAGAACTTCAAAATCTGATGAATGTATCTCTGGCATTCAATGTAACTGCTCTTGCAGTTCCTATATCATGCTTTTATATGGTTGAATACATATACATTTAAATGAAGCCACCTTCTATACAACTATAGCAAAACGGTGCTCCATACTGCCACTCAGTGGGATTCCTCGGGGGTAACGCAGAAAGTCATTTTGTGTAACAAACGATTACAATTTACAATCCAATGTATTTCTTGTATAGTATTAATTGATTACTCTTCTGCGATCTCTTGGTTAGACAACAGTGAAATTTCTACGTTTTACAACGTGATATCAACACAGAGTCAGTAATCACTCCTTGTACAACCAACTTCAAAATCTGATGAATGTATCTCTGGCATTCAATGTAACTGTTCTTACAGTTGCTATATCATGCTTTTTTATGGTTGAGTACATATACAATGAAATGAAGCCACCTTCTATACAACTATAGTAAAAAGGTGCTCCATACTGCCACTCAGTGGGATTCCTCGGGAGTAACGCAGAAAGTCATTTTGTGTAACAAACTATTACAATATATAATTTCTTGTATATTATTCATTGATTACTCTTTTCAATGATCTGTTGGTTACAGGATAGTGATATTTCTAGGTGTTACAAAGTGATATCAGTACAGTGTCAGTTATCACTCCTTGTACAAACAACTTCAAAATCTGATGAATGTATCTCTGGCATTCAATGTAACTGCTCTTACAGTTGCTATATCATGCTTTTATATGGTTGAGTAGAGATACAATGAAATGAAGCCACCTTCTATACAACTATAGCAAAAAGGTGCTCCATACTGCCACTCAGTGGGATTCCTCGGGAGTAACGCAGAAAGTCATTTTGTGTAACAAACTATTACAATTTACAATCCAATGTATTTCTTTTATAGTATTCATTGATTACTCTTCTGTGAACTCTTGGTTAGACAACAGTGAAATTTCTACGTTTTACAAAGTGATATCAGTACAGTGTCAGTTTTCACTCCTTGTATAAAGAACTTCAAAATCTGATGAATGTATCTCTGGCATTCAATGTAACTGCTCTTACAGTTGCTATATAATGCTTTTATATGGTTGAATACATATACGATTAAATGAAGCCACCTTCTATACAACTATAGCAAAACGGTGCTCCATACTGCCACTCAGTGGGATTCCTCGGGAGTAACGCAGAAAGTCATTTTGTGTAACAAACTATTACAATTTACAATCCAATGTATTTCTTGTATAGTATTAATTGATTACTCTTCTGCGATCTCTTGGTTAGACAACAGTGAAATTTCTACGTTTTACAACGTGATATCAATACAGAGTCAGTAATCACTCCTTGTACAACCAACTTCAAAATCTGATGAATGTATCTCTGGCATTCAATGTAACTGTTCTTACAGTTGCTATATCATGCTTTTTTATGGTTGAGTACATACACAATGAAATGAAGCCACCTTCTATACAACTATAGTAAAAAGGTGCTCCATACTGCCACTCAGTGGGATTCCTCGGGAGTAACGCAGAAAGTCATTTTGTGTAACAAACTATTACAATTTACAATCCAATGTATTTCTTGTATAGTATTCATTGATTACTCTTCTGCGATCTCTTGGTTAGACAACAGTGAAATTTCTAGGTTTTACAACGTGATATCAATACAGTGTCAGTAATCATTCTTTGTACAACCAACTTCAAAATCTGATGAATGTATCTCTTGCATTCAATGTAACTGCTCTTACAGTTGCTATATCATGCTTTTATATGGTTGAGTACATATACAATGAAATGAAGCCGCCTTCTATACAACTATAGTAAAAAGGAGCTCCATACTGCCACTCAGTGCGATTCCTCGGGAGTAACGCAGAAAGTCATCTTGTGTAACAAACTATTACAGTATATAATTTCTTGTATATTATTCATTGATTACTCTTTTCAATGATCTGTTGGTTACAGGATAGTGATATTTCTAGGTGTTACAAAGTGATATCAGTACAGTGTCAGTTATCACTCCTTGTACAAACAACTTCAAAATCTGATGAATGTATCTCTGGCATTCAATGTAACTGCTCTTACAGTTGCTATATCATACTTTTATATGGTTGAGTACATATACAATGAAATGAAGCCACCTTCTATACAACTATAGCAAAAAGGTGCTCCATACTGCCACTCAGTGGGATTCCTCGGGAGTAACGCAGAAAGTCAGTTTGTGTAACAAACTATTACAATTTACAATGCAATGTATTTCTTGTATAGTATTCATTGATTACTCTTCTGTGAACTCTTGGTTAGACAACAGTGAAATTTCTACGTTTTACAAAGTGATATCAGTACAGTGTCAGTTTTCACTCCTTGTATAAAGAACTTCAAAATCTGATGAATGTATCTCTGGCATTCAATGTAACTGCTGTTACCGTTGCTATATCATGCTTTTATATGGTTGAGTACATATACAATTAAATGAAGCCACCTTCTATACAACTATAGCAAAAAGGTGCTCCATACTGCCACTCAGTGGGATTCCTCGGGAGTAACGCAGAAATCATTTTGTGTAACAAACTATTACAATTTACAATCCAATGTATTTCTTGTATAGTATTAATTGATTACTCTTCTGCGATCTCTTGGTTAGACAACAGTGAAATTTCTACGTTTTACAACGTGATATCAATACAAAGTCAGTAATCACTCCTTGTACAACCAACTTCAAAATCAGATGAATGTATCTCTTGCATTCAATGTAACTGCTCATACAGTTGCTATATCATGCTTTTATATGGTTGAGTACATATATAATGAAATGAAGCCGCCTTCTATACAACTATAGTAAAAAGGAGCTCCATACTGCCACTCAGTGGGATTCCTCGGGAGTAACGCAGAAAGTCATTTTGTGTAACAAACTATTACAATATATAATTTCTTGTATATTATTCATTGATTACTCTTTTCAATGATCTGTTGGTTACAGGATAGTGATATTTCTAGGTTTTACAAAGTGATATCAGTACAGTGTCAGTTATCACTCCTTGTACAAACAACTTCAAAATCTGATGAATGTATCTCTGGCATTCAATGTAACTGCTCTTACAGTTGCTATATCATGCTTTTATATGGTTGAGTAGAGATACAATGAAATGAAGCCACCTTCTATACAACTATAGCAAAAAGGTGCTCCATACTGCCACTCAGTGGGATTCTTCGGGAGTAACGCAGAAAGTCATTTTATGTAACAAACAATTACAATTTACAATCCAATGTATTTCTTGTATAGTATTCATTGATTACTCTTCTGTGAACTCTTGGTTAGACAACAGTGAAATTTCTACGTTTTACAAAGTGATATCAGTACAGTGTCAGTTTTCACTCCTTGTATAAAGAACTTCAAAATCTGATGAATGTATCTCTGGCATTCAATGTAACTGCTCTTACAGTTGCTATATCATGCTTTTATATGGTTGAATACATATACGATTAAATGAAGCCACCTTCTATACAACTATAGCAAAACGGTGCTCCATACTGCCACTCAGTGGGATTCCTCGGGAGTAACGCAGAAAGTCATTTTGTGTAACAAACTATTACAATTTACAATCCAATGTATTTCTTGTATAGTATTAATTTATTACTCTTCTGCGATCTCTTGGTTAGACAACAGTGAAATTTCTACGTTTTACAACGTGATATCAATACAGAGTCAGTAATCACTCCTTGTACAACCAACTTCAAAATCTGATGAATGTATCTCTTGCATTCAATGTAACTGCTCTTACAGTTGCTATATCATGCTTTTATATGGTTGAGTACATATACAATGAAATGAAGCCGCCTTCTATACAACTATAGTAAAAAGGAGCTCCATACTGCCACTCAGTGCGATTCCTCGGGAGTAACGCAGAAAGTCATTTTGTGTAACAAACTATTACAGTATATAATTTCTTGTATATTATTCATTGATTACTCTTTTCAATGATCTGTTGGTTACAGGATAGTGATATTTCTAGGTGTTACAAAGTGATATCAGTACAGTGTCAGTTATCACTCCTTGTACAAACAACTTCAAAATCTGATGAATGTATCTCTGGCATTCAATGTAACTGCTCTTACAGTTGCTATATCATGCTTTTATATGGTTGAGTAGAGATACAATGAAATGAAGCCACCTTCTATACAACTATAGCAAAAAGGTGCTCCATACTGCCACTCAGTGGGATTCCTCGGGAGTAACGCAGAAAGTCATTTTGTGTAACAAACAATTACAATTTACAATCCAATGTATTTCTTGTATAGTATTCATTGATTACTCTTCTGTGAACTCTTGGTTAGACAACAGTGAAATTTCTACGTTTTACAAAGTGATATCAGTACAGTGTCAGTTTTCACTCCTTGTATAAAGAACTTCAAAATCTGATGAATGTATCTCTGGCATTCAATGTAACTGCTCTTGCAGTTGCTATATCATGCTTTTATATGGTTGAATACATATACATTTAAATGAAGCCACCTTCTATACAACTATAGCAAAACGGTGCTCCATACTGCCACTCAGTGGGATTCCTCGGGGGTAACGCAGAAAGTCATTTTGTGTAACAAACGATTACAATTTACAATCCAATGTATTTCTTGTATAGTATTAATTGATTACTCTTCTGCGATCTCTTGGTTAGACAACAGTGAAATTTCTACGTTTTACAACGTGATATCAACACAGAGTCAGTAATCACTCCTTGTACAACCAACTTCAAAATCTGATGAATGTATCTCTGGCATTCAATGTAACTGTTCTTACAGTTGCTATATCATGCTTTTTTATGGTTGAGTACATATACAATGAAATGAAGCCACCTTCTATACAACTATAGTAAAAAGGTGCTCCATACTGCCACTCAGTGGGATTCCTCGGGAGTAACGCAGAAAGTCATTTTGTGTAACAAACTATTACAATATATAATTTCTTGTATATTATTCATTGATTACTCTTTTCAATGATCTGTTGGTTACAGGATAGTGATATTTCTAGGTGTTACAAAGTGATATCAGTACAGTGTCAGTTATCACTCCTTGTACAAACAACTTCAAAATCTGATGAATGTATCTCTGGCATTCAATGTAACTGCTCTTACAGTTGCTATATCATGCTTTTATATGGTTGAGTAGAGATACAATGAAATGAAGCCACCTTCTATACAACTATAGCAAAAAGGTGCTCCATACTGCCACTCAGTGAGATTCCTCGGGAGTAACGCAGAAAGTCATTTTGTGTAACAAACTATTACAATTTACAATCCAATGTATTTCTTGTATAGTATTCATTGATTACTCTTCTGTGAACTCTTGGTTAGACAACAGTGAAATTTCTACGTTTTACAAAGTGATATCAGTACAGTGTCAGTTTTCACTCCTTGTATAAAGAACTTCAAAATCTGATGAATGTATCTCTGGCATTCAATGTAACTGCTCTTACAGTTGCTATATAATGCTTTTATATGGTTGAATACATATACGATTAAATGAAGCCACCTTCTATACAACTATAGCAAAACGGTGCTCCATACTGCCACTCAGTGGGATTCCTCGGGAGTAACGCAGAAAGTCATTTTGTGTAACAAACTATTACAATTTACAATCCAATGTATTTCTTGTATAGTATTAATTGATTACTCTTCTGCGATCTCTTGGTTAGACAACAGTGAAATTTCTACGTTTTACAACGTGATATCAATACAGAGTCAGTAATCACTCCTTGTACAACCAACTTCAAAATCTGATGAATGTATCTCTGGCATTCAATGTAACTGTTCTTACAGTTGCTATATCATGCTTTTTTATGGTTGAGTACATACACAATGAAATGAAGCCACCTTCTATACAACTATAGTAAAAAGGTGCTCCATACTGCCACTCAGTGGGATTCCTCGGGAGTAACGCAGAAAGTCATTTTGTGTAACAAACTATTACAATTTACAATCCAATGTATTTCTTGTATAGTATTCATTGATTACTCTTCTGCGATCTCTTGGTTAGACAACAGTGAAATTTCTAGGTTTTACAACGTGATATCAATACAGTGTCAGTAATCATTCTTTGTACAACCAACTTCAAAATCTGATGAATGTATCTCTTGCATTCAATGTAACTGCTCTTACAGTTGCTATATCATGCTTTTATATGGTTGAGTACATATACAATGAAATGAAGCCGCCTTCTATACAACTATAGTAAAAAGGAGCTCCATACTGCCACTCAGTGCGATTCCTCGGGAGTAACGCAGAAAGTCATCTTGTGTAACAAACTATTACAGTATATAATTTCTTGTATATTATTCATTGATTACTCTTTTCAATGATCTGTTGGTTACAGGATAGTGATATTTCTAGGTGTTACAAAGTGATATCAGTACAGTGTCAGTTATCACTCCTTGTACAAACAACTTCAAAATCTGATGAATGTATCTCTGGCATTCAATGTAACTGCTCTTACAGTTGCTATATCATACTTTTATATGGTTGAGTACATATACAATGAAATGAAGCCACCTTCTATACAACTATAGCAAAAAGGTGCTCCATACTGCCACTCAGTGGGATTCCTCGGGAGTAACGCAGAAAGTCAGTTTGTGTAACAAACTATTACAATTTACAATGCAATGTATTTCTTGTATAGTATTCATTGATTACTCTTCTGTGAACTCTTGGTTAGACAACAGTGAAATTTCTACGTTTTACAAAGTGATATCAGTACAGTGTCAGTTTTCACTCCTTGTATAAAGAACTTCAAAATCTGATGAATGTATCTCTGGCATTCAATGTAACTGCTGTTACCGTTGCTATATCATGCTTTTATATGGTTGAGTACATATACAATTAAATGAAGCCACCTTCTATACAACTATAGCAAAAAGGTGCTCCATACTGCCACTCAGTGGGATTCCTCGGGAGTAACGCAGAAATCATTTTGTGTAACAAACTATTACAATTTACAATCCAATGTATTTCTTGTATAGTATTAATTGATTACTCTTCTGCGATCTCTTGGTTAGACAACAGTGAAATTTCTACGTTTTACAACGTGATATCAATACAGAGTCAGTAATCACTCCTTGTACAACCAACTTCAAAATCAGATGAATGTATCTCTTGCATTCAATGTAACTGCTCATACAGTTGCTATATCATGCTTTTATATGGTTGAGTACATATATAATGAAATGAAGCCGCCTTCTATACAACTATAGTAAAAAGGAGCTCCATACTGCCACTCAGTGGGATTCCTCGGGAGTAACGCAGAAAGTCATTTTGTGTAACAAACTATTACAATATATAATTTCTTGTATATTATTCATTGATTACTCTTTTCAATGATCTGTTGGTTACAGGATAGTGATATTTCTAGGTTTTACAAAGTGATATCAGTACAGTGTCAGTTATCACTCCTTGTACAAACAACTTCAAAATCTGATGAATGTATCTCTGGCATTCAATGTAACTGCTCTTACAGTTGCTATATCATGCTTTTATATGGTTGAGTAGAGATACAATGAAATGAAGCCACCTTCTATACAACTATAGCAAAAAGGTGCTCCATACTGCCACTCAGTGGGATTCTTCGGGAGTAACGCAGAAAGTCATTTTATGTAACAAACAATTACAATTTACAATCCAATGTATTTCTTGTATAGTATTCATTGATTACTCTTCTGTGAACTCTTGGTTAGACAACAGTGAAATTTCTACGTTTTACAAAGTGATATCAGTACAGTGTCAGTTTTCACTCCTTGTATAAAGAACTTCAAAATCTGATGAATGTATCTCTGGCATTCAATGTAACTGCTCTTACAGTTGCTATATCATGCTTTTATATGGTTGAATACATATACGATTAAATGAAGCCACCTTCTATACAACTATAGCAAAACGGTGCTCCATACTGCCACTCAGTGGGATTCCTCGGGAGTAACGCAGAAAGTCATTTTGTGTAACAAACTATTACAATTTACAATCCAATGTATTTCTTGTATAGTATTAATTTATTACTCTTCTGCGATCTCTTGGTTAGACAACAGTGAAATTTCTACGTTTTACAACGTGATATCAATACAGAGTCAGTAATCACTCCTTGTACAACCAACTTCAAAATCTGATGAATGTATCTCTTGCATTCAATGTAACTGCTCTTACAGTTGCTATATCATGCTTTTATATGGTTGAGTACATATACAATGAAATGAAGCCGCCTTCTATACAACTATAGTAAAAAGGAGCTCCATACTGCCACTCAGTGCGATTCCTCGGGAGTAACGCAGAAAGTCATTTTGTGTAACAAACTATTACAGTATATAATTTCTTGTATATTATTCATTGATTACTCTTTTCAATGATCTGTTGGTTACAGGATAGTGATATTTCTAGGTGTTACAAAGTGATATCAGTACAGTGTCAGTTATCACTCCTTGTACAAACAACTTCAAAATCTGATGAATGTATCTCTGGCATTCAATGTAACTGCTCTTACAGTTGCTATATCATGCTTTTATATGGTTGAGTAGAGATACAATGAAATGAAGCCACCTTCTATACAACTATAGCAAAAAGGTGCTCCATACTGCCACTCAGTGGGATTCCTCGGGAGTAACGCAGAAAGTCATTTTGTGTAACAAACTATTACAATTTACAATCCAATGTATTTCTTGTATAGTATTAATTTATTACTCTTCTGCGATCTCTTGGTTAGACAACAGTGAAATTTCTACTTTTTACAAAGTGATATCAGTACAGTGTCAGTTTTCACTCCTTGTATAAAGAACTTCAAAATCTGATGAATGTATCTCTGGCATTCAATGTAACTGCTCTTACAGTTGCTATATCATGCTTTTATATGGTTGAATACATATACGATTAAATGAAGCCACCTTCTATACAACTATAGCAAAACGGTGCTCCATACTGCCACTCAGTGGGATTCCTCGGGAGTAACGCAGAAAGTCATTTTGTGTAACAAACGATTACAATTTACAATCCAATGTATTTCTTGTATAGTATTAATTGATTACTCTTCTGCGATCTCTTGGTTAGACAACAGTGAAATTTCTACGTTTTACAACGTGATATCAACACAGAGTCAGTAATCACTCCTTGTACAACCAACTTCAAAATCTGATGAATGTATCTCTGGCATTCAATGTAACTGTTCTTACAGTTGCTATATCATGCTTTTTTATGGTTGAGTACATATACAATGAAATGAAGCCACCTTCTATACAACTATAGTAAAAAGGTGCTCCATACTGCCACTCAGTGGGATTCCTCGGGAGTAACGCAGAAAGTCATTTTGTGTAACAAACTATTACAATATATAATTTCTTGTATATTATTCATTGATTACTCTTTTCAATGATCTGTTGGTTACAGGATAGTGATATTTCTAGGTGTTACAAAGTGATATCAGTACAGTGTCAGTTATCACTCCTTGTACAAACAACTTCAAAATCTGATGAATGTATCTCTGGCATTCAATGTAACTGCTCTTACAGTTGCTATATCATGCTTTTATATGGTTGAGTACAGATACAATGAAATGAAGCCACCTTCTATACAACTATAGCAAAAAGGAGCTCCATACTGCCACTCAGTGGGATTCCTCGGGAGTAACGCAGAAAGTCATTTTGTGTAACAAACTATTACAATTTACAATCCAATGTATTTCTTCTATAGTATTCATTGATTACTCTTCTGTGAACTCTTGGTTAGACAACAGTGAAATTTCTACGTTTTACAAAGTGATATCAGTACAGTGTCAGTTTTCACTCCTTGTATAAAGAACTTCAAAATCTGATGAATGTATCTCTGGCATTCAATGTAACTGCTCTTACAGTTGCTATATAATGCTTTTTTATGGTTGAATACATATACGATTAAATGAAGCCACCTTCTATACAACTATAGCAAAACGGTGCTCCATACTGCCACTCAGTGGGATTCCTCGGGAGTAACGCAGAAAGTCATTTTGTGTAACAAACTATTACAATTTACAATCCAATGTATTTCTTGTATAGTATTAATTGATTACTCTTCTGCGATCTCTTGGTTAGACAACAGTGAAATTTCTACGTTTTACAACGTGATATCAATACAGAGTCAGTAATCACTCCTTGTACAACCAACTTCAAAATCTGATGAATGTATCTCTGGCATTCAATGTAACTGTTCTTACAGTTGCTATATCATGCTTTTTTATGGTTGAGTACATACACAATGAAATGAAGCCACCTTCTATACAACTATAGTAAAAAGGTGCTCCATACTGCCACTCAGTGGGATTCCTCGGGAGTAACGCAGAAAGTCATTTTGTGTAACAAACTATTACAATTTACAATCCAATGTATTTCTTGTATAGTATTCATTGATTACTCTTCTGCGATCTCTTGGTTAGACAACAGTGAAATTTCTAGGTTTTACAACGTGTTATCAATACAGTGTCAGTAATCATTCTTTGTACAACCAACTTCAAAATCTGATGAATGTATCTCTTGCATTCAATGTAACTGCTCTTACAGTTGCTATATCATGCTTTTATATGGTTGAGTACAAATACAATGAAATGAAGCCGCCTTCTATACAACTATAGTAAAAAGGAGCTCCATACTGCCACTCAGTGCGATTCCTCGGGAGTAACGCAGAAAGTCATCTTGTGTAACAAACTATTACAGTATATAATTTCTTGTATATTATTCATTGATTACTCTTTTCAATGATCTGTTGGTTACAGGATAGTGATATTTCTAGGTGTTACAAAGTGATATCAGTACAGTGTCAGTTATCACTCCTTGTACAAACAACTTGAAAATCTGATGAATGTATCTCTGGCATTCAATGTAACTGCTCTTACAGTTGCTATATCATGCTTTTATATGGTTGAGTACAGATACAATGAAATGAAGCCACCTTCTATACAACTAAAGCAAAAAGGTGCTCCATACTGCCACTCAGTGAGATTCCTCGGGAGTAACGCAGAAAGTCATTTTGTGTAACAAACTATTACAATTTACAATCCAATGTATTTCTTGTATAGTATTCATTGATTACTCTTCTGTGAACTCTTGGTTAGACAACAGTGAAATTTCTACGTTTTACAAAGTGATATCAGTACAGTGTCAGTTTTCACTCCTTGTATAAAGAACTTCAAAATCTGATGAATGTATCTCTGGCATTCAATGTAACTGCTCTTACAGTTGCTATATCATGCTTTTATATGGTTGAATACATATACAATTAAATGAAGCCACCTTCTATACAACTATAGCAAAACGGTGCTCCATACTGCCACTCAGTGGGATTCCTTGGGAGTAACGCAGAAAGTCATTTTGTGTAACAAACTATTACAATTTACAATCCAATGTATTTCTTGTATAGTATTCATTGATTACTCTTCTGTGAACTCTTGGTTAGACAACAGTGAAATTTCTACGTTTTACAAAGTGATATCAGTACAGTGTCAGTTTTCACTCCTTGTATAAAGAACTTCAAAATCTGATGAATGTATCTCTGGCATTCAATGTAACTGCTCTTGCAGTTGCTATATCATGCTTTTATATGGTTGAATACATATACAATTAAATGAAGCCACCTTCTATACAACTATAGCAAAACGGTGCTCCATTCTGCCACTCAGTGGGATTCCTCGGGAGTAACGCAGAAAGTCATTTTGTGTAACAAACTATTACAATTTACAATCCAATGTATTTCTTGTATAGTATTCATTGATTACTCTTCTGTGAACTCTTGGTTAGACAACAGTGAAATTTCTACGTTTTACAAAGTGATATCAGTACAGTGTCAGTTTTCACTCCTTGTATAACGAACTTCAAAATCTGATGAATGTATCTCTGGCATTCAATGTAACTGCTCTTACAGTTGCTATATCATGCTTTTATATGGTTGAATACATATACCATTAAATGAAGCCACCTTCTATACAACTATAGCAAAACGGTGCTCCATACTGCCACTCAGTGGGATTCCTCGGGAGTAACGCAGAAAGTCATTTTGTGTAACAAACGATTACAATTTACAATCCAATGTATTTCTTGTATAGTATTAATTGATTACTCTTCTGCGATCTCTTGGTTAGACAACAGTGAAATTTCTACGTTTTACAATGTGATATCAATACAGAGTCAGTAATCACTCCTTGTACAACCAACTTCAAAATCTGATGAATGTATCTCTGGCATTCAATGTAACTGTTCTTACAGTTGCTATATCATGCTTTTTTATGGTTGAGTACATATACAATGAAATGAAGCCACCTTCTATACAACTATAGTAAAAAGGTGCTCCATACTGCCACTCAGTGGGATTCCTCGGGAGTAACGCAGAAAGTCATTTTGTGTAACAAACTATTACAATTTACAATCCAATGTATTTCTTGCATAGTATTCATTGATTACTCTTCTGCGATCTCTTGGTTAGACAACAGTGAAATTTCTAGGTTTTACAACGTGATATCAATACAGTGTCAGTAATCATTCTTTGTACAACCAACTTCAAAATCTGATGAATGTATCTCTTGCATTCAATGTAACTGCTCTTACCGTTGCTATATCATGCTTTTATATGGTTGAGTACATATACAATTAAATGAAGCCACCTTCTATACAACTATAGCAAAACGGTGCTCCATACTGCCACTCAGTGGGATTCCTCGGGAGTAACGCAGAAAGTTATTTTGTGTAACAAACTATTACAATTTACAATCCAATGTATTTCTTGTATAGTATTAATTGATTACTCTTCTGCGATCTCTTGGTTAGACAACAGTGAAATTTCTACGTTTTACAACGTGATATCAATACAGAGTCAGTAATCACTCCTTGTACAACCAACTTCAAAATCTGATGAATGTATCTCTGGCATTCAATGTAACTGTTCTTACAGTTGCTATATCATGCTTTTTTATGGTTGAGTACATATACAATGAAATGAAGCCACCTTCTATACAACTATAGTAAAAAGGTGCTCCATACTGCCACTCAGTGGGATTCCTCGGGAGTAACGCAGAAAGTCATTTTGTGTAACAAACTATTACAATTTACAATCCAATGTATTTCTTGCATAGTATTCATTGATTACTCTTCTGCGATCTCTTGGTTAGACAACAGTGAAATTTCTAGGTTTTACAACGTGATATCAATACAGTGTCAGTAATAACTCCTTGTACAACCAACTTCAAAATCTGATGAATGTATCTCTTGCATTCAATGTAACTGCTCTTACAGTTGCTATATCATGCTTTTATATGGTTGACTACATATACAATGAAATGAAGCCACCTTCTATACAACTATAGTAAAAAGGTGCTCCATACTGCCACTCAGTGGGACTCCTCGTGAGTAACGCAGAAAGTCATTTTGTGTAACAAACTATTACAATATACAATTTCTTGTATAGTATTCATTGATTACTCTTTTAAATGATCTGTTGGTTACAGGATAGGGATATTTCTAGGTTTTACAAAGTGATATCAGTACAGTGTCAGTTATCACTCCTTGTACAAACAACTTGAAAATCTGATGAATGTATCTCTGGCATTCAATGTAACTGCTCTTACAGTTGCTATATCATGCTTTTATATGGTTGAGTACAGATACAATGAAATGAAGCCACCTTCTATACAACTAAAGCAAAAAGGTGCTCCATACTGCCACTCAGTGAGATTCCTCGGGAGTAACGCAGAAAGTCATTTTGTGTAACAAACTATTACAATTTACAATCCAATGTATTTCTTGTATAGTATTCATTGATTACTCTTCTGTGAACTCTTGGTTAGACAACAGTGAAATTTCTACGTTTTACAAAGTGATATCAGTACAGTGTCAGTTTTCACTCCTTGTATAAAGAACTTCAAAATCTGATGAATGTATCTCTGGCATTCAATGTAACTGCTCTTACAGTTGCTATATCATGCTTTTATATGGTTGAATACATATACAATTAAATGAAGCCACCTTCTATACAACTATAGCAAAACGGTGCTCCATACTGCCACTCAGTGGGATTCCTTGGGAGTAACGCAGAAAGTCATTTTGTGTAACAAACTATTACAATTTACAATCCAATGTATTTCTTGTATAGTATTCATTGATTACTCTTCTGTGAACTCTTGGTTAGACAACAGTGAAATTTCTACGTTTTACAAAGTGATATCAGTACAGTGTCAGTTTTCACTCCTTGTATAAAGAACTTCAAAATCTGATGAATGTATCTCTGGCATTCAATGTAACTGCTCTTGCAGTTGCTATATCATGCTTTTATATGGTTGAATACATATACAATTAAATGAAGCCACCTTCTATACAACTATAGCAAAACGGTGCTCCATTCTGCCACTCAGTGGGATTCCTCGGGAGTAACGCAGAAAGTCATTTTGTGTAACAAACTATTACAATTTACAATCCAATGTATTTCTTGTATAGTATTCATTGATTACTCTTCTGTGAACTCTTGGTTAGACAACAGTGAAATTTCTACGTTTTACAAAGTGATATCAGTACAGTGTCAGTTTTCACTCCTTGTATAACGAACTTCAAAATCTGATGAATGTATCTCTGGCATTCAATGTAACTGCACTTACAGTTGCTATATCATGCTTTTATATGGTTGAATACATATACAATTAAATGAAGCCACCTTCTATACAACTATAGCAAAACGGTGCTCCATACTGCCACTCAGTGGGATTCCTCGGGAGTAACGCAGAAAGTCATTTTGTGTAACAAACTATTACAATTTACAATCCAATGTATTTCTTGTATAGTATTCATTGATTACTCTTCTGTGAACTCTTGGTTAGACAACAGTGAAATTTCTACGTTTTACAAAGTGATATCAGTACAGTGTCAGTTTTCACTCCTTGTATAAAGAACTTCAAAATCTGATGAATGTATCTCTGGCATTCAATGTAACTGCTCTTACAGTTGCTATATCATGCTTTTATATGGTTGAATACATATACCATTAAATGAAGCCACCTTCTATACAACTATAGCAAAACGGTGCTCCATACTGCCACTCAGTGGGATTCCTCGGGAGTAACGCAGAAAGTCATTTTGTGTAACAAACGATTACAATTTACAATCCAATGTATTTCTTGTATAGTATTAATTGATTACTCTTCTGCGATCTCTTGGTTAGACAACAGTGAAATTTCTACGTTTTACAATGTGATATCAATACAGAGTCAGTAATCACTCCTTGTACAACCAACTTCAAAATCTGATGAATGTATCTCTGGCATTCAATGTAACTGTTCTTACAGTTGCTATATCATGCTTTTTTATGGTTGAGTACATATACAATGAAATGAAGCCACCTTCTATACAACTATAGTAAAAAGGTGCTCCATACTGCCACTCAGTGGG
Organism: Lepidodactylus listeri; assembly: GCA_029233225.1. NCBI lineage: Eukaryota > Metazoa > Chordata > Lepidosauria > Squamata > Gekkonidae > Lepidodactylus > Lepidodactylus listeri. The sequence continues at coordinate 847,427 of JARCFY010000021.1, read as the reverse complement.
ATTCCTCGGGAGTAACGCAGAAAGTCATTTTGTGTAACAAACTATTACAATTTACAATCCAATGTATTTCTTGCATAGTATTCATTGATTACTCTTCTGCGATCTCTTGGTTAGACAACAGTGAAATTTCTAGGTTTTACAACGTGATATCAATACAGTGTCAGTAATCATTCTTTGTACAACCAACTTCAAAATCTGATGAATGTATCTCTTGCATTCAATGTAACTGCTCTTACCGTTGCTATATCATGCTTTTATATGGTTGAGTACATATACAATTAAATGAAGCCACCTTCTATACAACTATAGCAAAACGGTGCTCCATACTGCCACTCAGTGGGATTCCTCGGGAGTAACGCAGAAAGTTATTTTGTGTAACAAACTATTACAATTTACAATCCAATGTATTTCTTGTATAGTATTAATTGATTACTCTTCTGCGATCTCTTGGTTAGACAACAGTGAAATTTCTACGTTTTACAACGTGATATCAATACAGAGTCAGTAATCACTCCTTGTACAACCAACTTCAAAATCTGATGAATGTATCTCTGGCATTCAATGTAACTGTTCTTACAGTTGCTATATCATGCTTTTTTATGGTTGAGTACATATACAATGAAATGAAGCCACCTTCTATACAACTATAGTAAAAAGGTGCTCCATACTGCCACTCAGTGGGATTCCTCGGGAGTAACGCAGAAAGTCATTTTGTGTAACAAACTATTACAATTTACAATCCAATGTATTTCTTGCATAGTATTCATTGATTACTCTTCTGCGATCTCTTGGTTAGACAAAAGTGAAATTTCTAGGTTTTACAACGTGATATCAATACAGTGTCAGTAATAACTCCTTGTACAACCAACTTCAAAATCTGATGAATGTATCTCTTGCATTCAATGTAACTGCTCTTACAGTTGCTATATCATGCTTTTATATGGTTGACTACATATACAATGAAATGAAGCCACCTTCTATACAACTATAGTAAAAAGGTGCTCCATACTGCCACTCAGTGGGACTCCTCGTGAGTAACGCAGAAAGTCATTTTGTGTAACAAACTATTACAATATACAATTTCTTGTATAGTATTCATTGATTACTCTTTTAAATGATCTGTTGGTTACAGGATAGGGATATTTCTAGGTTTTACAAAGTGATATCAGTACAGTGTCAGTTATCACTCCTTGTACAAACAACTTCAAAATCTGATGAATGTATCTCTGGCATTCAATGTAACTGCTCTTACAGTTGCTATATCATGCTTTTATATGGTTGAGTACATATACAATGAAATGAAGCCACCTTCTATACAACTATAGCAAAAAGGTGCTCCATACTGCCACTCAGTGGGATTCCTCGGGAGTAACGCAGAAAGTAATTTTGTGTAACAAACTATTACAATTTACAATCCAATGTATTTCTTGTATAGTATTCATTGATTACTCTTCTGTGAACTCTTGGTTAGACAACAGTGAAATTTCTACGTTTTACAAAGTGATATCAGTACAGTGTCAGTTTTCACTCCTTGTATAAAGAACTTCAAAATCTGATGAATGTATCTCTGGCATTCAATGTAACTGCTCTTACAGTTGCTATATAATGCTTTTATATGGTTGAATACATATACGATTAAATGAAGCCACCTTCTATACAACTATAGCAAAACGGTGCTCCATACTGCCACTCAGTGGGATTCCTCGGGAGTAACGCAGAAAGTCATTTTGTGTAACAAACTATTACAATTTACAATCCAATGTATTTCTTGTATAGTATTAATTGATTACTCTTCTGCGATCTCTTGGTTAGACAACAGTGAAATTTCTACGTTTTACAACGTGATATCAATACAGAGTCAGTAATCACTCCTCGTACAACCAACTTCAAAATCTGATGAATGTATCTCTGGCATTCAATGTAACTGTTCTTACAGTTGCTATATCATGCTTTTTTATGGTTGAGTACATATACAATGAAATGAAGCCACCTTCTATACAACTATAGTAAAAAGGTGCTCCATACTGCCACTCAGTGGGATTCCTCGGGAGTAACGCAGAAAGTCATTTTGTGTAACAAACTATTACAATTTACAATCCAATGTATTTCTTGTATAGTATTCATTGATTACTCTTCTGCGATCTCTTGGTTAGACAACAGTGAAATTTCTAGGTTTTACAACGTGATATCAATACAGTGTCAGTAATCATTCTTTGTACAACCAACTTCAAAATCTGATGAATGTATCTCTTGCATTCAATGTAACTGCTCTTACAGTTGCTATATCATGCTTTTATATGGTTGAGTACATATACAATGAAATGAAGCCGCCTTCTATACAACTATAGTAAAAAGGAGCTCCATACTGCCACTCAGTGCGATTCCTCGGGAGTAACGCAGAAAGTCATCTTGTGTAACAAACTATTACAGTATATAATTTCTTGTATATTATTCATTGATTACTCTTTTCAATGATCTGTTGGTTACAGGATAGTGATATTTCTAGGTGTTACAAAGTGATATCAGTACAGTGTCAGTTATCACTCCTTGTACAAACAACTTGAAAATCTGATGAATGTATCTCTGGCATTCAATGTAACTGCTCTTACAGTTGCTATATCATGCTTTTATATGGTTGAGTACAGATACAATGAAATGAAGCCACCTTCTATACAACTAAAGCAAAAAGGTGCTCCATACTGCCACTCAGTGAGATTCCTCGGGAGTAACGCAGAAAGTCATTTTGTGTAACAAACTATTACAATTTACAATCCAATGTATTTCTTGTATAGTATTCATTGATTACTCTTCTGTGAACTCTTGGTTAGACAACAGTGAAATTTCTACGTTTTACAAAGTGATATCAGTACAGTGTCAGTTTTCACTTTTTGTATAAAGAACTTCTAAATCTGATGAATGTATCTCTGGCATTCAATGTAACTGCTCTTACAGTTGCTATATCATGCTTTTATATGGTTGAATACATATACAATTAAATGAAGCCACCTTCTATACAACTATAGCAAAACGGTGCTCCATACTGCCACTCAGTGGGATTCCTTGGGAGTAACGCAGAAAGTCATTTTGTGTAACAAACTATTACAATTTACAATCCAATGTATTTCTTGTATAGTATTCATTGATTACTCTTCTGTGAACTCTTGGTTAGACAACAGTGAAATTTCTACGTTTTACAAAGTGATATCAGTACAGTGTCAGTTTTCACTCCTAGTACAACCAACTTCAAAATCTGATGAATGTATCTCTGGCATTCAATGTAACTGCTCTTGCAGTTGCTATATCATGCTTTTATATGGTTGAATACATATACAATTAAATGAAGCCACCTTCTATACAACTATAGCAAAACGGTGCTCCATTCTGCCACTCAGTGGGATTCCTCGGGAGTAACGCAGAAAGTCATTTTGTGTAACAAACGATTACAATTTACAATCCAATGTATTTCTTGTATAGTATTAATTGATTACTCTTCTGCGATCTCTTGGTTAGACAACAGTGAAATTTCTACGTTTTACAACGTGATATCAATACAGAGTCAGTAATCACTCCTTGTACAACCAACTTCAAAATCTGATGAATGTATCTCTGGCATTCAATGTAACTGTTCTTACAGTTGCTATATCATGCTTTTTTATGGTTGAGTACATATACAATGAAATGAAGCCACCTTCTATACAACTATAGTAAAAAGGTGCTCCATACTGCCACTCAGTGGGATTCCTCGGGAGTAACACAGAAAGTCATTTTGTGTAACAAACTATTACAATTTACAATCCAATGTATTTCTTGCATAGTATTCATTGATTACTCTTCTGCGATCTCTTGGTTAGACAAAAGTGAAATTTCTAGGTTTTACAACGTGATATCAATACAGTGTCAATAATAACTCCTTGTACAACCAACTTCAAAATCTGATGAATGTATCTCTTGCATTCAATGTAACTGCTCTTACAGTTGCTATATCATGCTTTTATATGGTTGAGTACATATACAATGAAATTAAGCCGCCTTCTATACAACTATAGTAAAAAGGAGCTCCATACTGCCACTCAGTGCGATTCCTCGGGAGTAACGCAGAAAGTCATTTTGTGTAACAAACTATTACAATATATAATTTCTTGTATAGTATTCATTGATTACTCTTTTCAATGATCTGTTGGTTACAGGATAGTGATATTTCTAGGTTTTACAAAGTGATATCAGTACAGTGTCAGTTATCACTCCTTGTACAAACAACTTCAAAATCTGATGAATGTATCTCTGGCATTCAATGTAACTGCTCTTACAGTTGCTATATCATGCTTTTATATGGTTGACTACAGATACAATGAAATGAAGCCACCTTCTATACAACTATAGCAAAAAGGTGCTCCATACTGCCACTCAGTGGGATTCCTCGGGAGTAACGCAGAAAGTCATTTTGTGTAACAAACTATTACAATTTACAATCCAATGTATTTCTTGTATAGTATTCATTGATTACTCTTCTGTGAACTCTTGGTTAGACAACAGTGAAATTTCTACGTTTTACAAAGTGATATCAGTACAGTGTCAGTTTTCACTCCTTGTACAAACAACTTCAAAATCTGATGAATGTATCTCTGGCATTCAATGTAACTGCTCTTACAGTTGCTATATCATGCTTTTATATGGTTGAATACATATACAATTAAATGAAGCCACCTTCTATACAACTATAGCAAAACGGTGCTCCATACTGCCACTCAGTGGGATTCCTCAAGAGTAACGCAGAAAGTCATTTTGTGTAACAAACTATTACAATTTACAATCCAATGTATTTCTTGTATAGTATTCATTGATTACTCTTCTGTGAACTCTTGGTTAGACAACAGTGAAATTTCTACGTTTTACAAAGTGATATCAGTACAGTGTCAGTTTTCACTCCTTGTATAAAGAACTTCAAAATCTGATGAATGTATCTCTGGCATTCAATGTAACTGCTCTTACAGTTGCTATATCATGCTTTTATATGGTTGAATACATATACCATTAAATGAAGCCACCTTCTATACAACTATAGCAAAACGGTGCTCCATACTGCCACTCAGTGGGATTCCTCGGGAGTAACGCAGAAAGTCATTTTGTGTAACAAACTATTACAATTTACAATCCAATGTATTTCTTGTATAGTATTCATTGATTACTCTTCTGTGAACTCTTGGTTAGACAACAGTGAAATTTCTACGTTTTACAAAGTGATATCAGTACAGTGTCAGTTTTCACTCCTTGTATAAAGAACTTCAAAATCTGATGAATGTATCTCTGGCATGCAATGTAACTGCTCTTACAGTTGCTATATCATGCTTTTATATGGTTGAGTACATATACAATGAAATGAAGCCGCCTTCTATACAACTATAGTAAAAAGGAGCTCCATACTGCCACTCAGTGGGATTCCTCGGGAGTAACGCAGAAAGTCATTTTGTGTAACAAACTATTACAATATATAATTTCTTGTATATTATTCATTGATTACTCTTTTCAATGATCTGTTGGTTACAGGATAGTGATATTTCTAGGTGTTACAAAGTGATATCAGTACAGTGTCAGTTATCACTCCTTGTACAAACAACTTCAAAATCTGATGAATGTATCTCTGGCATTCAATGTAACTGCTCTTACAGTTGCTATATCATGCTTTTATATGGTTGACTACAGATACAATGAAATGAAGCCACCTTCTATACAACTATAGCAAAAAGGTGCTCCATACTGCCACTCAGTGGGATTCCTCGGGACTAACGCAGAAAGTCATTTTGTGTAACAAACTATTACAATTTACAATCCAATGTATTTCTTGTATAGTATTCATTGATTACTCTTCTGTGAACTCTTGGTTAGACAACAGTGAAATTTCTACGTTTTACAACGTGATATCAATACAGAGTCTGTAATCACTCCTTGTACAACCAACTTCAAAATCTGATGAATGTATCTCTTGCATTCAATGTAACTGCTCTTACAGTTGCTATATCATGCTTTTATATGGTTGAGTACATATACAATGAAATGAAGCCGCCTTCTATACAACTATAGTAAAAAGGAGCTCCATACTGCCACTCAGTGGGATTCCTCGGGAGTAACGCAGAAAGTCATTTTGTGTAACAAACTATTACAATATATAATTTCTTGTATATTATTCATTGATTACTCTTTTAAATGATCTGTTGGTTACAGGATAGTGATATTTCTAGGTTTTACAAAGTGATATCAGTACAGTGTCAGTAATCACTCCTTGTACAAACAACTTCAAAAACTGATGAATGTATCTCTGGCATTCAATGTAACTGCTCTTACAGTTGCTATATCATGCTTTTATATGGTTGAGTACAGATACAATGAAATGAAGCCACCTTCTATACAACTATAGCAAAAAGGTGCTCCATACTGCCACTCAGTGGGATTCCTCGGGAGTAACGCAGAAAGTCATTTTGTGTAACAAACTATTACAATTTACAATCCAATGTATTTCTTGTATAGTATTCATTGATTACTCTTCTGTGAACTCTTGGTTAGACAGCAGTGAAATTTCTACGTTTTACAAAGTGATATCAGTACAGTGTCAGTTTTCACTCCTTGTTTAAAGAACTTCAAAATCTGATGAATGTATCTCTGGCATTCAATGTAACTGCTCTTACAGTTGCTATATCATGCTTTTATATGGTTGAATACATATACAATTAAATGAAGCCACCTTCTATACAACTATAGCAAAACGGTGCTCCATACTGCCACTCAGTGGGATTCCTCGGGAGTAACGCAGAAAGTCATTTTGTGTAACAAACAATTACAATTTACAATCCAATGTATTTCTTGTATAGTATTCATTGATTACTCTTCTGTGAACTCTTGGTTAGACAACAGTGAAATTTCTACGTTTTACAAAGTGATATCAGTACAGTGTCAGTTTTCACTCCTTGTATAAAGAACTTCAAAATCTGATGAATGTATCTCTGGCATTCAATGTAACTGCTCTTACAGTTGCTATATCATGCTTTTATATGGTTGAATACATATACGATTAAATGAAGCCACCTTCTATACAACTATAGCAAAACGGTGCTCCATACTGCCACTCAGTGGGATTCCTCGGGAGTAACGCAGAAAGTCATTTTGTGTAACAAACTATTACAATTTACAATCCAATGTATTTCTTGTATAGTATTAATTTATTACTCTTCTGCGATCTCTTGGTTAGACAACAGTGAAATTTCTACGTTTTACAACGTGATATCAATACAGAGTCAGTAATCACTCCTTGTACAACCAACTTCAAAATCTGATGAATGTATCTCTTGCATTCAATGTAACTGCTCTTACAGTTGCTATATCATGCTTTTATATGGTTGAGTACATATACAATGAAATGAAGCCGCCTTCTATACAACTATAGTAAAAAGGAGCTCCATACTGCCACTCAGTGCGATTCCTCGGGAGTAACGCAGAAAGTCATTTTGTGTAACAAACTATTACAGTATATAATTTCTTGTATATTATTCATTGATTACTCTTTTCAATGATCTGTTGGTTACAGGATAGTGATATTTCTAGGTGTTACAAAGTGATATCAGTACAGTGTCAGTTATCACTCCTTGTACAAACAACTTCAAAATCTGATGAATGTATCTCTGGCATTCAATGTAACTGCTCTTACAGTTGCTATATCATGCTTTTATATGGTTGAGTAGAGATACAATGAAATGAAGCCACCTTCTATACAACTATAGCAAAAAGGTGCTCCATACTGCCACTCAGTGGGATTCCTCGGGAGTAACGCAGAAAGTCATTTTGTGTAACAAACTATTACAATTTACAATCCAATGTATTTCTTGTATAGTATTCATTGATTACTCTTCTGTGAACTCTTGGTTAGACAACAGTGAAATTTCTACGTTTTACAAAGTGATATCAGTACAGTGTCAGTTTTCACTCCTTGTATAAAGAACTTCAAAATCTGATGAATGTATCTCTGGCATTCAATGTAACTGCTCTTGCAGTTGCTATATCATGCTTTTATATGGTTGAATACATATACATTTAAATGAAGCCACCTTCTATACAACTATAGCAAAACGGTGCTCCATACTGCCACTCAGTGGGATTCCTCGGGGGTAACGCAGAAAGTCATTTTGTGTAACAAACGATTACAATTTACAATCCAATGTATTTCTTGTATAGTATTAATTGATTACTCTTCTGCGATCTCTTGGTTAGACAACAGTGAAATTTCTACGTTTTACAACGTGATATCAACACAGAGTCAGTAATCACTCCTTGTACAACCAACTTCAAAATCTGATGAATGTATCTCTGGCATTCAATGTAACTGTTCTTACAGTTGCTATATCATGCTTTTTTATGGTTGAGTACATATACAATGAAATGAAGCCACCTTCTATACAACTATAGTAAAAAGGTGCTCCATACTGCCACTCAGTGGGATTCCTCGGGAGTAACGCAGAAAGTCATTTTGTGTAACAAACTATTACAATATATAATTTCTTGTATATTATTCATTGATTACTCTTTTCAATGATCTGTTGGTTACAGGATAGTGATATTTCTAGGTGTTACAAAGTGATATCAGTACAGTGTCAGTTATCACTCCTTGTACAAACAACTTCAAAATCTGATGAATGTATCTCTGGCATTCAATGTAACTGCTCTTACAGTTGCTATATCATGCTTTTATATGGTTGAGTAGAGATACAATGAAATGAAGCCACCTTCTATACAACTATAGCAAAAAGGTGCTCCATACTGCCACTCAGTGAGATTCCTCGGGAGTAACGCAGAAAGTCATTTTGTGTAACAAACTATTACAATTTACAATCCAATGTATTTCTTGTATAGTATTCATTGATTACTCTTCTGTGAACTCTTGGTTAGACAACAGTGAAATTTCTACGTTTTACAAAGTGATATCAGTACAGTGTCAGTTTTCACTCCTTGTATAAAGAACTTCAAAATCTGATGAATGTATCTCTGGCATTCAATGTAACTGCTCTTACAGTTGCTATATAATGCTTTTATATGGTTGAATACATATACGATTAAATGAAGCCACCTTCTATACAACTATAGCAAAACGGTGCTCCATACTGCCAATCAGTGGGATTCCTCGGGAGTAACGCAGAAAGTCATTTTGTGTAACAAACTATTACAATTTACAATCCAATGTATTTCTTGTATAGTATTAATTGATTACTCTTCTGCGATCTCTTGGTTAGACAACAGTGAAATTTCTACGTTTTACAACGTGATATCAATACAGAGTCAGTAATCACTCCTTGTACAACCAACTTCAAAATCTGATGAATGTATCTCTGGCATTCAATGTAACTGTTCTTACAGTTGCTATATCATGCTTTTTTATGGTTGAGTACATACACAATGAAATGAAGCCACCTTCTATACAACTATAGTAAAAAGGTGCTCCATACTGCCACTCAGTGGGATTCCTCGGGAGTAACGCAGAAAGTCATTTTGTGTAACAAACTATTACAATTTACAATCCAATGTATTTCTTGTATAGTATTCATTGATTACTCTTCTGCGATCTCTTGGTTAGACAACAGTGAAATTTCTAGGTTTTACAACGTGATATCAATACAGTGTCAGTAATCATTCTTTGTACAACCAACTTCAAAATCTGATGAATGTATCTCTTGCATTCAATGTAACTGCTCTTACAGTTGCTATATCATGCTTTTATATGGTTGAGTACATATACAATGAAATGAAGCCGCCTTCTATACAACTATAGTAAAAAGGAGCTCCATACTGCCACTCAGTGCGATTCCTCGGGAGTAACGCAGAAAGTCATCTTGTGTAACAAACTATTACAGTATATAATTTCTTGTATATTATTCATTGATTACTCTTTTCAATGATCTGTTGGTTACAGGATAGTGATATTTCTAGGTGTTACAAAGTGATATCAGTACAGTGTCAGTTATCACTCCTTGTACAAACAACTTCAAAATCTGATGAATGTATCTCTGGCATTCAATGTAACTGCTCTTACAGTTGCTATATCATACTTTTATATGGTTGAGTACATATACAATGAAATGAAGCCACCTTCTATACAACTATAGCAAAAAGGTGCTCCATACTGCCACTCAGTGGGATTCCTCGGGAGTAACGCAGAAAGTCAGTTTGTGTAACAAACTATTACAATTTACAATGCAATGTATTTCTTGTATAGTATTCATTGATTACTCTTCTGTGAACTCTTGGTTAGACAACAGTGAAATTTCTACGTTTTACAAAGTGATATCAGTACAGTGTCAGTTTTCACTCCTTGTATAAAGAACTTCAAAATCTGATGAATGTATCTCTGGCATTCAATGTAACTGCTGTTACCGTTGCTATATCATGCTTTTATATGGTTGAGTACATATACAATTAAATGAAGCCACCTTCTATACAACTATAGCAAAAAGGTGCTCCATACTGCCACTCAGTGGGATTCCTCGGGAGTAACGCAGAAATCATTTTGTGTAACAAACTATTACAATTTACAATCCAATGTATTTCTTGTATAGTATTAATTGATTACTCTTCTGCGATCTCTTGGTTAGACAACAGTGAAATTTCTACGTTTTACAACGTGATATCAATACAGAGTCAGTAATCACTCCTTGTACAACCAACTTCAAAATCAGATGAATGTATCTCTTGCATTCAATGTAACTGCTCATACAGTTGCTATATCATGCTTTTATATGGTTGAGTACATATATAATGAAATGAAGCCGCCTTCTATACAACTATAGTAAAAAGGAGCTCCATACTGCCACTCAGTGGGATTCCTCGGGAGTAACGCAGAAAGTCATTTTGTGTAACAAACTATTACAATATATAATTTCTTGTATATTATTCATTGATTACTCTTTTCAATGATCTGTTGGTTACAGGATAGTGATATTTCTAGGTTTTACAAAGTGATATCAGTACAGTGTCAGTTATCACTCCTTGTACAAACAACTTCAAAATCTGATGAATGTATCTCTGGCATTCAATGTAACTGCTCTTACAGTTGCTATATCATGCTTTTATATGGTTGAGTAGAGATACAATGAAATGAAGCCACCTTCTATACAACTATAGCAAAAAGGTGCTCCATACTGCCACTCAGTGGGATTCTTCGGGAGTAACGCAGAAAGTCATTTTATGTAACAAACAATTACAATTTACAATCCAATGTATTTCTTGTATAGTATTCATTGATTACTCTTCTGTGAACTCTTGGTTAGACAACAGTGAAATTTCTACGTTTTACAAAGTGATATCAGTACAGTGTCAGTTTTCACTCCTTGTATAAAGAACTTCAAAATCTGATGAATGTATCTCTGGCATTCAATGTAACTGCTCTTACAGTTGCTATATCATGCTTTTATATGGTTGAATACATATACGATTAAATGAAGCCACCTTCTATACAACTATAGCAAAACGGTGCTCCATACTGCCACTCAGTGGGATTCCTCGGGAGTAACGCAGAAAGTCATTTTGTGTAACAAACTATTACAATTTACAATCCAATGTATTTCTTGTATAGTATTAATTTATTACTCTTCTGCGATCTCTTGGTTAGACAACAGTGAAATTTCTACGTTTTACAACGTGATATCAATACAGAGTCAGTAATCACTCCTTGTACAACCAACTTCAAAATCTGATGAATGTATCTCTTGCATTCAATGTAACTGCTCTTACAGTTGCTATATCATGCTTTTATATGGTTGAGTACATATACAATGAAATGAAGCCGCCTTCTATACAACTATAGTAAAAAGGAGCTCCATACTGCCACTCAGTGCGATTCCTCGGGAGTAACGCAGAAAGTCATTTTGTGTAACAAACTATTACAGTATATAATTTCTTGTATATTATTCATTGATTACTCTTTTCAATGATCTGTTGGTTACAGGATAGTGATATTTCTAGGTGTTACAAAGTGATATCAGTACAGTGTCAGTTATCACTCCTTGTACAAACAACTTCAAAATCTGATGAATGTATCTCTGGCATTCAATGTAACTGCTCTTACAGTTGCTATATCATGCTTTTATATGGTTGAGTAGAGATACAATGAAATGAAGCCACCTTCTATACAACTATAGCAAAAAGGTGCTCCATACTGCCACTCAGTGGGATTCCTCGGGAGTAACGCAGAAAGTCATTTTGTGTAACAAACTATTACAATTTACAATCCAATGTATTTCTTGTATAATATTAATTTATTACTCTTCTGCGATCTCTTGGTTAGACAACAGTGAAATTTCTACTTTTTACAAAGTGATATCAGTACAGTGTCAGTTTTCACTCCTTGTATAAAGAACTTCAAAATCTGATGAATGTATCTCTGGCATTCAATGTAACTGCTCTTACAGTTGCTATATCATGCTTTTATATGGTTGAATACATATACGATTAAATGAAGCCACCTTCTATACAACTATAGCAAAACGGTGCTCCATACTGCCACTCAGTGGGATTCCTCGGGAGTAACGCAGAAAGTCATTTTGTGTAACAAACGATTACAATTTACAATCCAATGTATTTCTTGTATAGTATTAATTGATTACTCTTCTGCGATCTCTTGGTTAGACAACAGTGAAATTTCTACGTTTTACAACGTGATATCAACACAGAGTCAGTAATCACTCCTTGTACAACCAACTTCAAAATCTGATGAATGTATCTCTGGCATTCAATGTAACTGTTCTTACAGTTGCTATATCATGCTTTTTTATGGTTGAGTACATATACAATGAAATGAAGCCACCTTCTATACAACTATAGTAAAAAGGTGCTCCATACTGCCACTCAGTGGGATTCCTCGGGAGTAACGCAGAAAGTCATTTTGTGTAACAAACTATTACAATATATAATTTCTTGTATATTATTCATTGATTACTCTTTTCAATGATCTGTTGGTTACAGGATAGTGATATTTCTAGGTGTTACAAAGTGATATCAGTACAGTGTCAGTTATCACTCCTTGTACAAACAACTTCAAAATCTGATGAATGTATCTCTGGCATTCAATGTAACTGCTCTTACAGTTGCTATATCATGCTTTTATATGGTTGAGTACAGATACAATGAAATGAAGCCACCTTCTATACAACTATAGCAAAAAGGAGCTCCATACTGCCACTCAGTGGGATTCCTCGGGAGTAACGCAGAAAGTCATTTTGTGTAACAAACTATTACAATTTACAATCCAATGTATTTCTTCTATAGTATTCATTGATTACTCTTCTGTGAACTCTTGGTTAGACAACAGTGAAATTTCTACGTTTTACAAAGTGATATCAGTACAGTGTCAGTTTTCACTCCTTGTATAAAGAACTTCAAAATCTGATGAATGTATCTCTGGCATTCAATGTAACTGCTCTTACAGTTGCTATATAATGCTTTTTTATGGTTGAATACATATACGATTAAATGAAGCCACCTTCTATACAACTATAGCAAAACGGTGCTCCATACTGCCACTCAGTGGGATTCCTCGGGAGTAACGCAGAAAGTCATTTTGTGTAACAAACTATTACAATTTACAATCCAATGTATTTCTTGTATAGTATTAATTGATTACTCTTCTGCGATCTCTTGGTTAGACAACAGTGAAATTTCTACGTTTTACAACGTGATATCAATACAGAGTCAGTAATCACTCCTTGTACAACCAACTTCAAAATCTGATGAATGTATCTCTGGCATTCAATGTAACTGTTCTTACAGTTGCTATATCATGCTTTTTTATGGTTGAGTACATACACAATGAAATGAAGCCACCTTCTATACAACTATAGTAAAAAGGTGCTCCATACTGCCACTCAGTGGGATTCCTCGGGAGTAACGCAGAAAGTCATTTTGTGTAACAAACTATTACAATTTACAATCCAATGTATTTCTTGTATAGTATTCATTGATTACTCTTCTGCGATCTCTTGGTTAGACAACAGTGAAATTTCTAGGTTTTACAACGTGTTATCAATACAGTGTCAGTAATCATTCTTTGTACAACCAACTTCAAAATCTGATGAATGTATCTCTTGCATTCAATGTAACTGCTCTTACAGTTGCTATATCATGCTTTTATATGGTTGAGTACAAATACAATGAAATGAAGCCGCCTTCTATACAACTATAGTAAAAAGGAGCTCCATACTGCCACTCAGTGCGATTCCTCGGGAGTAACGCAGAAAGTCATCTTGTGTAACAAACTATTACAGTATATAATTTCTTGTATATTATTCATTGATTACTCTTTTCAATGATCTGTTGGTTACAGGATAGTGATATTTCTAGGTGTTACAAAGTGATATCAGTACAGTGTCAGTTATCACTCCTTGTACAAACAACTTGAAAATCTGATGAATGTATCTCTGGCATTCAATGTAACTGCTCTTACAGTTGCTATATCATGCTTTTATATGGTTGAGTACAGATACAATGAAATGAAGCCACCTTCTATACAACTAAAGCAAAAAGGTGCTCCATACTGCCACTCAGTGAGATTCCTCGGGAGTAACGCAGAAAGTCATTTTGTGTAACAAACTATTACAATTTACAATCCAATGTATTTCTTGTATAGTATTCATTGATTACTCTTCTGTGAACTCTTGGTTAGACAACAGTGAAATTTCTACGTTTTACAAAGTGATATCAGTACAGTGTCAGTTTTCACTCCTTGTATAAAGAACTTCAAAATCTGATGAATGTATCTCTGGCATTCAATGTAACTGCTCTTACAGTTGCTATATCATGCTTTTATATGGTTGAATACATATACAATTAAATGAAGCCACCTTCTATACAACTATAGCAAAACGGTGCTCCATACTGCCACTCAGTGGGATTCCTTGGGAGTAACGCAGAAAGTCATTTTGTGTAACAAACTATTACAATTTACAATCCAATGTATTTCTTGTATAGTATTCATTGATTACTCTTCTGTGAACTCTTGGTTAGACAACAGTGAAATTTCTACGTTTTACAAAGTGATATCAGTACAGTGTCAGTTTTCACTCCTTGTATAAAGAACTTCAAAATCTGATGAATGTATCTCTGGCATTCAATGTAACTGCTCTTGCAGTTGCTATATCATGCTTTTATATGGTTGAATACATATACAATTAAATGAAGCCACCTTCTATACAACTATAGCAAAACGGTGCTCCATTCTGCCACTCAGTGGGATTCCTCGGGAGTAACGCAGAAAGTCATTTTGTGTAACAAACTATTACAATTTACAATCCAATGTATTTCTTGTATAGTATTCATTGATTACTCTTCTGTGAACTCTTGGTTAGACAACAGTGAAATTTCTACGTTTTACAAAGTGATATCAGTACAGTGTCAGTTTTCACTCCTTGTATAACGAACTTCAAAATCTGATGAATGTATCTCTGGCATTCAATGTAACTGCTCTTACAGTTGCTATATCATGCTTTTATATGGTTGAATACATATACCATTAAATGAAGCCACCTTCTATACAACTATAGCAAAACGGTGCTCCATACTGCCACTCAGTGGGATTCCTCGGGAGTAACGCAGAAAGTCATTTTGTGTAACAAACGATTACAATTTACAATCCAATGTATTTCTTGTATAGTATTAATTGATTACTCTTCTGCGATCTCTTGGTTAGACAACAGTGAAATTTCTACGTTTTACAATGTGATATCAATACAGAGTCAGTAATCACTCCTTGTACAACCAACTTCAAAATCTGATGAATGTATCTCTGGCATTCAATGTAACTGTTCTTACAGTTGCTATATCATGCTTTTTTATGGTTGAGTACATATACAATGAAATGAAGCCACCTTCTATACAACTATAGTAAAAAGGTGCTCCATACTGCCACTCAGTGGGATTCCTCGGGAGTAACGCAGAAAGTCATTTTGTGTAACAAACTATTACAATTTACAATCCAATGTATTTCTTGCATAGTATTCATTGATTACTCTTCTGCGATCTCTTGGTTAGACAACAGTGAAATTTCTAGGTTTTACAACGTGATATCAATACAGTGTCAGTAATCATTCTTTGTACAACCAACTTCAAAATCTGATGAATGTATCTCTTGCATTCAATGTAACTGCTCTTACCGTTGCTATATCATGCTTTTATATGGTTGAGTACATATACAATTAAATGAAGCCACCTTCTATACAACTATAGCAAAACGGTGCTCCATACTGCCACTCAGTGGGATTCCTCGGGAGTAACGCAGAAAGTTATTTTGTGTAACAAACTATTACAATTTACAATCCAATGTATTTCTTGTATAGTATTAATTGATTACTCTTCTGCGATCTCTTGGTTAGACAACAGTGAAATTTCTACGTTTTACAACGTGATATCAATACAGAGTCAGTAATCACTCCTTGTACAACCAACTTCAAAATCTGATGAATGTATCTCTGGCATTCAATGTAACTGTTCTTACAGTTGCTATATCATGCTTTTTTATGGTTGAGTACATATACAATGAAATGAAGCCACCTTCTATACAACTATAGTAAAAAGGTGCTCCATACTGCCACTCAGTGGGATTCCTCGGGAGTAACGCAGAAAGTCATTTTGTGTAACAAACTATTACAATTTACAATCCAATGTATTTCTTGCATAGTATTCATTGATTACTCTTCTGCGATCTCTTGGTTAGACAAAAGTGAAATTTCTAGGTTTTACAACGTGATATCAATACAGTGTCAGTAATAACTCCTTGTACAACCAACTTCAAAATCTGATGAATGTATCTCTTGCATTCAATGTAACTGCTCTTACAGTTGCTATATCATGCTTTTATATGGTTGACTACATATACAATGAAATGAAGCCACCTTCTATACAACTATAGTAAAAAGGTGCTCCATACTGCCACTCAGTGGGACTCCTCGTGAGTAACGCAGAAAGTCATTTTGTGTAACAAACTATTACAATATACAATTTCTTGTATAGTATTCATTGATTACTCTTTTAAATGATCTGTTGGTTACAGGATAGGGATATTTCTAGGTTTTACAAAGTGATATCAGTACAGTGTCAGTTATCACTCCTTGTACAAACAACTTGAAAATCTGATGAATGTATCTCTGGCATTCAATGTAACTGCTCTTACAGTTGCTATATCATGCTTTTATATGGTTGAGTACAGATACAATGAAATGAAGCCACCTTCTATACAACTAAAGCAAAAAGGTGCTCCATACTGCCACTCAGTGAGATTCCTCGGGAGTAACGCAGAAAGTCATTTTGTGTAACAAACTATTACAATTTACAATCCAATGTATTTCTTGTATAGTATTCATTGATTACTCTTCTGTGAACTCTTGGTTAGACAACAGTGAAATTTCTACGTTTTACAAAGTGATATCAGTACAGTGTCAGTTTTCACTCCTTGTATAAAGAACTTCAAAATCTGATGAATGTATCTCTGGCATTCAATGTAACTGCTCTTACAGTTGCTATATCATGCTTTTATATGGTTGAATACATATACAATTAAATGAAGCCACCTTCTATACAACTATAGCAAAACGGTGCTCCATACTGCCACTCAGTGGGATTCCTTGGGAGTAACGCAGAAAGTCATTTTGTGTAACAAACTATTACAATTTACAATCCAATGTATTTCTTGTATAGTATTCATTGATTACTCTTCTGTGAACTCTTGGTTAGACAACAGTGAAATTTCTACGTTTTACAAAGTGATATCAGTACAGTGTCAGTTTTCACTCCTTGTATAAAGAACTTCAAAATCTGATGAATGTATCTCTGGCATTCAATGTAACTGCTCTTGCAGTTGCTATATCATGCTTTTATATGGTTGAATACATATACAATTAAATGAAGCCACCTTCTATACAACTATAGCAAAACGGTGCTCCATTCTGCCACTCAGTGGGATTCCTCGGGAGTAACGCAGAAAGTCATTTTGTGTAACAAACTATTACAATTTACAATCCAATGTATTTCTTGTATAGTATTCATTGATTACTCTTCTGTGAACTCTTGGTTAGACAACAGTGAAATTTCTACGTTTTACAAAGTGATATCAGTACAGTGTCAGTTTTCACTCCTTGTATAACGAACTTCAAAATCTGATGAATGTATCTCTGGCATTCAATGTAACTGCACTTACAGTTGCTATATCATGCTTTTATATGGTTGAATACATATACAATTAAATGAAGCCACCTTCTATACAACTATAGCAAAACGGTGCTCCATACTGCCACTCAGTGGGATTCCTCGGGAGTAACGCAGAAAGTCATTTTGTGTAACAAACTATTACAATTTACAATCCAATGTATTTCTTGTATAGTATTCATTGATTACTCTTCTGTGAACTCTTGGTTAGACAACAGTGAAATTTCTACGTTTTACAAAGTGATATCAGTACAGTGTCAGTTTTCACTCCTTGTATAAAGAACTTCAAAATCTGATGAATGTATCTCTGGCATTCAATGTAACTGCTCTTACAGTTGCTATATCATGCTTTTATATGGTTGAATACATATACCATTAAATGAAGCCACCTTCTATACAACTATAGCAAAACGGTGCTCCATACTGCCACTCAGTGGGATTCCTCGGGAGTAACGCAGAAAGTCATTTTGTGTAACAAACGATTACAATTTACAATCCAATGTATTTCTTGTATAGTATTAATTGATTACTCTTCTGCGATCTCTTGGTTAGACAACAGTGAAATTTCTACGTTTTACAATGTGATATCAATACAGAGTCAGTAATCACTCCTTGTACAACCAACTTCAAAATCTGATGAATGTATCTCTGGCATTCAATGTAACTGTTCTTACAGTTGCTATATCATGCTTTTTTATGGTTGAGTACATATACAATGAAATGAAGCCACCTTCTATACAACTATAGTAAAAAGGTGCTCCATACTGCCACTCAGTGGGATTCCTCGGGAGTAACGCAGAAAGTCATTTTGTGTAACAAACTATTACAATTTACAATCCAATGTATTTCTTGCATAGTATTCATTGATTACTCTTCTGCGATCTCTTGGTTAGACAACAGTGAAATTTCTAGGTTTTACAACGTGATATCAATACAGTGTCAGTAATCATTCTTTGTACAACCAACTTCAAAATCTGATGAATGTATCTCTTGCATTCAATGTAACTGCTCTTACCGTTGCTATATCATGCTTTTATATGGTTGAGTACATATACAATTAAATGAAGCCACCTTCTATACAACTATAGCAAAACGGTGCTCCATACTGCCACTCAGTGGGATTCCTCGGGAGTAACGCAGAAAGTTATTTTGTGTAACAAACTATTACAATTTACAATCCAATGTATTTCTTGTATAGTATTAATTGATTACTCTTCTGCGATCTCTTGGTTAGACAACAGTGAAATTTCTACGTTTTACAACGTGATATCAATACAGAGTCAGTAATCACTCCTTGTACAACCAACTTCAAAATCTGATGAATGTATCTCTGGCATTCAATGTAACTGTTCTTACAGTTGCTATATCATGCTTTTTTATGGTTGAGTACATATACAATGAAATGAAGCCACCTTCTATACAACTATAGTAAAAAGGTGCTCCATACTGCCACTCAGTGGGATTCCTCGGGAGTAACGCAGAAAGTCATTTTGTGTAACAAACTATTACAATTTACAATCCAATGTATTTCTTGCATAGTATTCATTGATTACTCTTCTGCGATCTCTTGGTTAGACAAAAGTGAAATTTCTAGGTTTTACAACGTGATATCAATACAGTGTCAGTAATAACTCCTTGTACAACCAACTTCAAAATCTGATGAATGTATCTCTTGCATTCAATGTAACTGCTCTTACAGTTGCTATATCATGCTTTTATATGGTTGACTACATATACAATGAAATGAAGCCACCTTCTATACAACTATAGTAAAAAGGTGCTCCATACTGCCACTCAGTGGGACTCCTCGTGAGTAACGCAGAAAGACATTTTGTGTAACAAACTATTACAATATACAATTTCTTGTATAGTATTCATTGATTACTCTTTTAAATGATCTGTTGGTTACAGGATAGGGATATTTCTAGGTTTTACAAAGTGATATCAGTACAGTGTCAGTTATCACTCCTTGTACAAACAACTTCAAAATCTGATGAATGTATCTCTGGCATTCAATGTAACTGCTCTTACAGTTGCTATATCATGCTTTTATATGGTTGAGTACATATACAATGAAATGAAGCCACCTTCTATACAACTATAGCAAAAAGGTGCTCCATACTGCCACTCAGTGGGATTCCTCGGGAGTAACGCAGAAAGTAATTTTGTGTAACAAACTATTACAATTTACAATCCAATGTATTTCTTGTATAGTATTCATTGATTACTCTTCTGTGAACTCTTGGTTAGACAACAGTGAAATTTCTACGTTTTACAAAGTGATATCAGTACAGTGTCAGTTTTCACTCCTTGTATAAAGAACTTCAAAATCTGATGAATGTATCTCTGGCATTCAATGTAACTGCTCTTACAGTTGCTATATAATGCTTTTATATGGTTGAATACATATACGATTAAATGAAGCCACCTTCTATACAACTATAGCAAAACGGTGCTCCATACTGCCACTCAGTGGGATTCCTCGGGAGTAACGCAGAAAGTCATTTTGTGTAACAAACTATTACAATTTACAATCCAATGTATTTCTTGTATAGTATTAATTGATTACTCTTCTGCGATCTCTTGGTTAGACAACAGTGAAATTTCTACGTTTTACAACGTGATATCAATACAGAGTCAGTAATCACTCCTCGTACAACCAACTTCAAAATCTGATGAATGTATCTCTGGCATTCAATGTAACTGTTCTTACAGTTGCTATATCATGCTTTTTTATGGTTGAGTACATATACAATGAAATGAAGCCACCTTCTATACAACTATAGTAAAAAGGTGCTCCATACTGCCACTCAGTGGGATTCCTCGGGAGTAACGCAGAAAGTCATTTTGTGTAACAAACTATTACAATTTACAATCCAATGTATTTCTTGTATAGTATTCATTGATTACTCTTCTGCGATCTCTTGGTTAGACAACAGTGAAATTTCTAGGTTTTACAACGTGATATCAATACAGTGTCAGTAATCATTCTTTGTACAACCAACTTCAAAATCTGATGAATGTATCTCTTGCATTCAATGTAACTGCTCTTACAGTTGCTATATCATGCTTTTATATGGTTGAGTACATATACAATGAAATGAAGCCGCCTTCTATACAACTATAGTAAAAAGGAGCTCCATACTGCCACTCAGTGCGATTCCTCGGGAGTAACGCAGAAAGTCATCTTGTGTAACAAACTATTACAGTATATAATTTCTTGTATATTATTCATTGATTACTCTTTTCAATGATCTGTTGGTTACAGGATAGTGATATTTCTAGGTGTTACAAAGTGATATCAGTACAGTGTCAGTTATCACTCCTTGTACAAACAACTTGAAAATCTGATGAATGTATCTCTGGCATTCAATGTAACTGCTCTTACAGTTGCTATATCATGCTTTTATATGGTTGAGTACAGATACAATGAAATGAAGCCACCTTCTATACAACTAAAGCAAAAAGGTGCTCCATACTGCCACTCAGTGAGATTCCTCGGGAGTAACGCAGAAAGTCATTTTGTGTAACAAACTATTACAATTTACAATCCAATGTATTTCTTGTATAGTATTCATTGATTACTCTTCTGTGAACTCTTGGTTAGACAACAGTGAAATTTCTACGTTTTACAAAGTGATATCAGTACAGTGTCAGTTTTCACTTTTTGTATAAAGAACTTCTAAATCTGATGAATGTATCTCTGGCATTCAATGTAACTGCTCTTACAGTTGCTATATCATGCTTTTATATGGTTGAATACATATACAATTAAATGAAGCCACCTTCTATACAACTATAGCAAAACGGTGCTCCATACTGCCACTCAGTGGGATTCCTTGGGAGTAACGCAGAAAGTCATTTTGTGTAACAAACTATTACAATTTACAATCCAATGTATTTCTTGTATAGTATTCATTGATTACTCTTCTGTGAACTCTTGGTTAGACAACAGTGAAATTTCTACGTTTTACAAAGTGATATCAGTACAGTGTCAGTTTTCACTCCTAGTACAACCAACTTCAAAATCTGATGAATGTATCTCTGGCATTCAATGTAACTGCTCTTGCAGTTGCTATATCATGCTTTTATATGGTTGAATACATATACAATTAAATGAAGCCACCTTCTATACAACTATAGCAAAACGGTGCTCCATTCTGCCACTCAGTGGGATTCCTCGGGAGTAACGCAGAAAGTCATTTTGTGTAACAAACGATTACAATTTACAATCCAATGTATTTCTTGTATAGTATTAATTGATTACTCTTCTGCGATCTCTTGGTTAGACAACAGTGAAATTTCTACGTTTTACAACGTGATATCAATACAGAGTCAGTAATCACTCCTTGTACAACCAACTTCAAAATCTGATGAATGTATCTCTGGCATTCAATGTAACTGTTCTTACAGTTGCTATATCATGCTTTTTTATGGTTGAGTACATATACAATGAAATGAAGCCACCTTCTATACAACTATAGTAAAAAGGTGCTCCATACTGCCACTCAGTGGGATTCCTCGGGAGTAACACAGAAAGTCATTTTGTGTAACAAACTATTACAATTTACAATCCAATGTATTTCTTGCATAGTATTCATTGATTACTCTTCTGCGATCTCTTGGTTAGACAAAAGTGAAATTTCTAGGTTTTACAACGTGATATCAATACAGTGTCAATAATAACTCCTTGTACAACCAACTTCAAAATCTGATGAATGTATATCTTGCATTCAATGTAACTGCTCTTACAGTTGCTATATCATGCTTTTATATGGTTGAGTACATATACAATGAAATTAAGCCGCCTTCTATACAACTATAGTAAAAAGGAGCTCCATACTGCCACTCAGTGCGATTCCTCGGGAGTAACGCAGAAAGTCATTTTGTGTAACAAACTATTACAATATATAATTTCTTGTATAGTATTCATTGATTACTCTTTTCAATGATCTGTTGGTTACAGGATAGTGATATTTCTAGGTTTTACAAAGTGATATCAGTACAGTGTCAGTTATCACTCCTTGTACAAACAACTTCAAAATCTGATGAATGTATCTCTGGCATTCAATGTAACTGCTCTTACAGTTGCTATATCATGCTTTTATATGGTTGACTACAGATACAATGAAATGAAGCCACCTTCTATACAACTATAGCAAAAAGGTGCTCCATACTGCCACTCAGTGGGATTCCTCGGGAGTAACGCAGAAAGTCATTTTGTGTAACAAACTATTACAATTTACAATCCAATGTATTTCTTGTATAGTATTCATTGATTACTCTTCTGTGAACTCTTGGTTAGACAACAGTGAAATTTCTACGTTTTACAAAGTGATATCAGTACAGTGTCAGTTTTCACTCCTTGTACAAACAACTTCAAAATCTGATGAATGTATCTCTGGCATTCAATGTAACTGCTCTTACAGTTGCTATATCATGCTTTTATATGGTTGAATACATATACAATTAAATGAAGCCACCTTCTATACAACTATAGCAAAACGGTGCTCCATACTGCCACTCAGTGGGATTCCTCAAGAGTAACGCAGAAAGTCATTTTGTGTAACAAACTATTACAATTTACAATCCAATGTATTTCTTGTATAGTATTCATTGATTACTCTTCTGTGAACTCTTGGTTAGACAACAGTGAAATTTCTACGTTTTACAAAGTGATATCAGTACAGTGTCAGTTTTCACTCCTTGTATAAAGAACTTCAAAATCTGATGAATGTATCTCTGGCATTCAATGTAACTGCTCTTACAGTTGCTATATCATGCTTTTATATGGTTGAATACATATACCATTAAATGAAGCCACCTTCTATACAACTATAGCAAAACGGTGCTCCATACTGCCACTCAGTGGGATTCCTCGGGAGTAACGCAGAAAGTCATTTTGTGTAACAAACTATTACAATTTACAATCCAATGTATTTCTTGTATAGTATTCATTGATTACTCTTCTGTGAACTCTTGGTTAGACAACAGTGAAATTTCTACGTTTTACAAAGTGATATCAGTACAGTGTCAGTTTTCACTCCTTGTATAAAGAACTTCAAAATCTGATGAATGTATCTCTGGCATGCAATGTAACTGCTCTTACAGTTGCTATATCATGCTTTTATATGGTTGAGTACATATACAATGAAATGAAGCCGCCTTCTATACAACTATAGTAAAAAGGAGCTCCATACTGCCACTCAGTGGGATTCCTCGGGAGTAACGCAGAAAGTCATTTTGTGTAACAAACTATTACAATATATAATTTCTTGTATATTATTCATTGATTACTCTTTTCAATGATCTGTTGGTTACAGGATAGTGATATTTCTAGGTGTTACAAAGTGATATCAGTACAGTGTCAGTTATCACTCCTTGTACAAACAACTTCAAAATCTGATGAATGTATCTCTGGCATTCAATGTAACTGCTCTTACAGTTGCTATATCATGCTTTTATATGGTTGACTACAGATACAATGAAATGAAGCCACCTTCTATACAACTATAGCAAAAAGGTGCTCCATACTGCCACTCAGTGGGATTCCTCGGGACTAACGCAGAAAGTCATTTTGTGTAACAAACTATTACAATTTACAATCCAATGTATTTCTTGTATAGTATTCATTGATTACTCTTCTGTGAACTCTTGGTTAGACAACAGTGAAATTTCTACGTTTTACAACGTGATATCAATACAGAGTCTGTAATCACTCCTTGTACAACCAACTTCAAAATCTGATGAATGTATCTCTTGCATTCAATGTAACTGCTCTTACAGTTGCTATATCATGCTTTTATATGGTTGAGTACATATACAATGAAATGAAGCCGCCTTCTATACAACTATAGTAAAAAGGAGCTCCATACTGCCACTCAGTGGGATTCCTCGGGAGTAACGCAGAAAGTCATTTTGTGTAACAAACTATTACAATATATAATTTCTTGTATATTATTCATTGATTACTCTTTTAAATGATCTGTTGGTTACAGGATAGTGATATTTCTAGGTTTTACAAAGTGATATCAGTACAGTGTCAGTAATCACTCCTTGTACAAACAACTTCAAAAACTGATGAATGTATCTCTGGCATTCAATGTAACTGCTCTTACAGTTGCTATATCATGCTTTTATATGGTTGAGTACAGATACAATGAAATGAAGCCACCTTCTATACAACTATAGCAAAAAGGTGCTCCATACTGCCACTCAGTGGGATTCCTCGGGAGTAACGCAGAAAGTCATTTTGTGTAACAAACTATTACAATTTACAATCCAATGTATTTCTTGTATAGTATTCATTGATTACTCTTCTGTGAACTCTTGGTTAGACAGCAGTGAAATTTCTACGTTTTACAAAGTGATATCAGTACAGTGTCAGTTTTCACTCCTTGTTTAAAGAACTTCAAAATCTGATGAATGTATCTCTGGCATTCAATGTAACTGCTCTTACAGTTGCTATATCATGCTTTTATATGGTTGAATACATATACAATTAAATGAAGCCACCTTCTATACAACTATAGCAAAACGGTGCTCCATACTGCCACTCAGTGGGATTCCTCGGGAGTAACGCAGAAAGTCATTTTGTGTAACAAACTATTACAATTTACAATCCAATGTATTTCTTGTATAGTATTCATTGATTACTCTTCTGTGAACTCTTGGTTAGACAACAGTGAAATTTCTACGTTTTACAAAGTGATATCAGTACAGTGTCAGTTTTCACTCCTTGTATAAAGAACTTCAAAATCTGATGAATGTATCTCTGCCATTCAATGTAACTACTCTTGCAATTGCTATATCATGCTTTTATATGGTTGAATACATATACAATTAAATGAAGCCACCTTCTATACAACTATAGCAAAACGGTGCTCCATACTGCCACTCAGTGGGATTCCTCGGGAGTAACCCAGAAAGTCATTTTGTGTAACAAACTATTACAATTTACAATCCAATGTATTTCTTGTATAGTATTAATTGATTACACTTCTGTGAACTCTTGGTTAGACAACAGTGAAATTTCTACGTTTTACAAAGTGATATCAGTACAGTGTCAGTTTTCACTCCTTGTATAAAGAACTTCAAAATCTGATGAATGTATCTCTGGCATTCAATGTAACTGCTCTTACAGTTGCTATATCATGCTTTTATATGGTTGAATACATATACGATTAAATGAAGCCACCTTCTATACAACTATAGCAAAACGGTGCTCCATAATGCCACTTAGTGGGATTCCTCTGGAGTAATGCAGAAAGTAATTTTGTGTAACAAACTATTACAATTTACAATCCAATGTATTTCTTGCATAGTATTCATTGATTACTCTTCTGCGATCTCTTGGTTAGACAACAGTGAAATTTCTAGGTTTACAACGTGATATCAATACAGTGTCAGTTATCACTCCTTGTACAAACAACTTCAAAATCTGATGAATGTATCTCTGGCATTCAATGTAACTGTTCTTACAGTTGCTATATCATGCTTTTTTATGGTTGAGTACATATACAATGAAATGAAGCAACCTTCTATACAACTATAGTAAAAAGGTGCTCCATACTGCCACTCAGTGGGATTCCTCGGGAGTAACGCAGAAAGTCATTTTGTGTAACAAACTATTACAATTTACAATCCAATGTATTTCTTGTATAGTATTCATTGATTACTCTTCTGCGATCTCTTGGTTAGACAACAGTGAAATTTCTACGTTTTACAACGTGATATCAATACAGTGTCAGTAATCACTCCTTGTACAACCAACTTCAAAATCTGATGAATGTATCTCTGGCATTCAATGTAACTGCTCTTACAGTTGCTATATCATGCTTTTATATGGTTGAGTACATATACAATGAAATGAAGCCGCCTTCTATACAACTATAGTAAAAAGGAGCTCCATACTGCCACTCAGTGCGATTCCTCGGGAGTAACGCAGAAAGTCATTTTGTGTAACAAACTATTACAATATATAATTTCTTGTATATTATTCATTGATTACTCTTTTCAATGATCTGTTGGTTACAGGATAGTGATATTTCTAGGTGTTACAAAGTGATATCAGTACAGTGTCAGTTATCACTCCTTGTACAAACAACTTCAAAATCTGATGAATGTATCTCTGGCATTCAATGTAACTGCTCTTACAGTTGCTATATCATGCTTTTATATGGTTGAGTACAGATACAATGAAATGAAGCCACCTTCTATACAACTATAGCAAAAAGGTGCTCCATACTGCCACTCAGTGGGATTCCTCGGGAGTAACGCAGAAAGTCATTTTGTGTAACAAACTATTACAATTTACAATCCAATGTATTTCTTGTATAGTATTCATTGATTACTCTTCTGTGAACTCTTGGTTAGACAACAGTGAAATTTCTACGTTTTACAAAGTGATATCAGTACAGTGTCAGTTTTCACTCCTTGTATAAAGAACTTCAAAATCTGATGAATGTATCTCTGGCATTCAATGTAACTGCTCTTCCAGTTGCTATATCATGCTTTTATATGGTTGAATACATATACAATTAAATGAAGCCACCTTCTATACAACTATAGCAAAACGGTGCTCCATACTGCCACTCAGTGGGATTCCTCGGGAGTAACGCAGAAAGTCATTTTGTGTAACAAACTATTACAATTTACAATCCAATGTATTTCTTGTATAGTATTCATTGATTACTCTTCTGTGAACTCTTGGTTAGACAACAGTGAAATTTCTACGTTTTACAAAGTGATATCAGTACAGTGTCAGTTTTCACTCCTTGTATAAAGAACTTCAAAATCTGATGAATGTATCTCTGGCATTCAATGTAACTGCTCTTACCGTTGCTATATCATGCTTTTATATGGTTGAGTACATATACAATTAAATGAAGCCACCTTCTATACAACTATAGCAAAACGGTGCTCCATACTGCCACTGAGTGGGATTCCTCGGGAGTAACGCAGAAAGTCATTTTGTGTAACAAACTATTACAATTTACAATCCAATGTATTTCTTGTATAGTATTAATTGATTACTATTCTGCGATCTCTTGGTTAGACAACAGTGAAATTTCTACGTTTTACAACGTGATATCAATACAGAGTCAGTAATTACTCCTTGTACAACCAACTTCAAAATCTGATGAATGTATCTCTTGCATTCAATGTAACTGCTCTTACAGTTGCTATATCATGCTTTTATATGGTTGAGTACATATACAATGAAATGAAGCCGCCTTCTATACAACTATAGTAAAAAGGAGCTCCATACTGCCACTCAGTGGGATTCCTCGGGAGTAACGCAGAAAGTCATTTTGTGTAACAAACTATTACAATATATAATTTCTTGTATATTATTCATTGATTACTCTTTTCAATGATCTGTTGGTTACAGGATAGTGATATTTCTAGGTGTTACAAAGTGATATCAGTACAGTGTCAGTTATCACTCCTTGTACAAACAACTTCAAAATCTGATGAATGTATCTCTGGCATTCAATGTAACTGCTCTTACAGTTGCTATATCATGCTTTTATATGGTTGACTACAGATACAATGAAATGAAGCCACCTTCTATACAACTATAGCAAAAAGGTGCTCCATACTGCCACTCAGTGGGATTCCTCGGGAGTAACGCAGAAAGTCATTTTGTGTAACAAACTATTACAATTTACAATCCAATGTATTTCTTGTATAGTATTCATTGATTACTCTTCTGTGAACTCTTGGTTAGACAACAGTGAAATTTCTACGTTTTACAAAGTGATATCAGTACAGTGTCAGTTTTCACTCCTTGTATAACGAACTTCAAAATCTGATGAATGTATCTCTGGCATTCAATGTAACTGCTCTTACAGTTGCTATATCATGCTTTTATATGGTTGAATACATATACAATTAAATGAAGCCACCTTCTATACAACTATAGCAAAACGGTGCTCCATACTGCCACTCAGTGGGATTCCTCGGGAGTAACGCAGAAAGTCATATTGTGTAACAAACTATTACAATTTACAATCCAATGTATTTCTTGTATAGTATTCATTGATTACTCTTCTGTGAACTCTTGGTTAGACAACAGTGAAATTTCTACGTTTTACAAAGTGATATCAGTACAGTGTCAGTTTTCACTCCTTGTATAAAGAACTTCAAAATCTGATGAATGTATCTCTGGCATGCAATGTAACTGCTCTTGCAGTTGCTATATCATGCTTTTATATGGTTGAATACATATACGATTAAATGAAGCCACCTTCTATACAACTATAGCAAAACGGTGCTCCATACTGCCACTCAGTGGGATTCCTCGGGAGTAACGCAGAAAGTCATTTTGTGTAACAAACGATTACAATTTACAATCCAATGTATTTCTTGTATAGTATTAATTGATTACTCTTCTGCGATCTCTTGGTTAGACAACAGTGAAATTTCTACGTTTTACAATGTGATATCAATACAGAGTCAGTAATCACTCCTTGTACAACCAACTTCATAATCTGATGAATGTATGTCTTGCATTCAATGTAACTGCTCTTACAGTTGCTATATCATGCTTTTATATGGTTGAGTAGATATACAATGAAATGAAGCCACCTTCTATACAAGTATAGTAAAAAGGTGCTCCATACTGCCACTCAGTGGGATTCCTCGGGAGTAACGCAGAAAGTCATTTTGTGTAACAAACTATTACAGTTTACAATCCAATGTATTTCTTGTATAGTTTTCATTGATTACTCTTCTGCGATCTCTTGGTTAGACAACAGTGAAATTTCTAGGTTTTACAACGTGATATCAATACAGTGTCAGTAATCATTCTTTGTACAACCAACTTCAAAATCTGATGAATGTATCTCTTGCATTCAATGTAACTGCTCTTACCGTTGCTATATCATGCTTTTATATGGTTGAGTACATATACAATTAAATGAAGCCACCTTCTATACAACGATAGCAAAACGGTGCTCCATACTGCCACTCAGTGGGATTCCTCGGGAGTAACGCAGAAAGTCATTTTGTGTAACAAACTATTACAATTTACAATCCAATGTATTTCTTGTATAGTATTAATTGATTACTCTTCTCCGATCTCTTGGTTAGACAACAGTGAAATTTCTACGTTTTACAACGTGATATCAATACAGAGTCAGTAATCACTCCTTGTACAACCAACTTCAAAATCTGATGAATGTATCTCTTGCATTCAATGTAACTGCTCTTACAGTTGCTATATCATGCTTTTATATGGTTGAGTACATATACAATGAAATGAAGCCGCCTTCTATACAACTATAGTAAAAAGGAGCTCCATACTGCCACTCAGTGGGATTCCTCGGGAGTAACGCAGAAAGTCATTTTGTGTAACAAACTATTACAATATATAATTTCTTGTATATTATTCATTGATTACTCTTTTAAATGATCTGTTGGTTACAGGATAGTGATATTTCTAGGTTTTACAAAGTGATATCAGTACAGTGTCAGTAATCACTCCTTGTACAAACAACTTCAAAATCTGATGAATGTATCTCTGGCATTCAATGTAACTGCTCTTACAGTTGCTATATCATGCTTTTATATGGTTGAGTACAGATACAATGAAATGAAGCCACCTTCTATACAACTATAGCAAAAAGGTGCTCCATACTGCCACTCAGTGGGATTCCTCGGGAGTAACGCAGAAAGTCATTTTGTGTAACAAACTATTACAATTTACAATCCAATGTATTTCTTGTATAGTATTCATTGATTACTCTTCTGTGAACTCTTGGTTAGACAGCAGTGAAATTTCTACGTTTTACAAAGTGATATCAGTACAGTGTCAGTTTTCACTCCTTGTTTAAAGAACTTCAAAATCTGATGAATGTATCTCTGGCATTCAATGTAACTGCTCTTACAGTTGCTATATCATGCTTTTATATGGTTGAATACATATACAATTAAATGAAGCCACCTTCTATACAACTATAGCAAAACGGTGCTCCATACTGCCACTCAGTGGGATTCCTCGGGAGTAACGCAGAAAGTCATTTTGTGTAACAAACTATTACAATTTACAATCCAATGTATTTCTTGTATAGTATTCATTGATTACTCTTCTGTGAACTCTTGGTTAGACAACAGTGAAATTTCTACGTTTTACAAAGTGATATCAGTACAGTGTCAGTTTTCACTCCTTGTATAAAGAACTTCAAAATCTGATGAATGTATCTCTGCCATTCAATGTAACTACTCTTGCAATTGCTATATCATGCTTTTATATGGTTGAATACATATACAATTAAATGAAGCCACCTTCTATACAACTATAGCAAAACGGTGCTCCATACTGCCACTCAGTGGGATTCCTCGGGAGTAACCCAGAAAGTCATTTTGTGTAACAAACTATTACAATTTACAATCCAATGTATTTCTTGTATAGTATTAATTGATTACACTTCTGTGAACTCTTGGTTAGACAACAGTGAAATTTCTACGTTTTACAAAGTGATATCAGTACAGTGTCAGTTTTCACTCCTTGTATAAAGAACTTCAAAATCTGATGAATGTATCTCTGGCATTCAATGTAACTGCTCTTACAGTTGCTATATCATGCTTTTATATGGTTGAATACATATACGATTAAATGAAGCCACCTTCTATACAACTATAGCAAAACGGTGCTCCATACTGCCACTTAGTGGGATTCCTCTGGAGTAATGCAGAAAGTAATTTTGTGTAACAAACTATTACAATTTACAATCCAATGTATTTCTTGCATAGTTTTCATTGATTACTCTTCTGCGATCTCTTGGTTAGACAACAGTGAAATTTCTAGGTTTACAACGTGATATCAATACAGTGTCAGTTATCACTCCTTGTACAAACAACTTCAAAATCTGATGAATGTATCTCTGGCATTCAATGTAACTGCTCTTACAGTTGCTATATCATGCTTTTATATGGTTGAGTACATATACAATGAAATGAAGCGACCTTCTATACAACTATAGCAAAAAGGTGCTCCATACTGCCACTCAGTGGGATTCCTCGGGAGTAACGCAGAAAGTCATTTTGTGTAACAAACTATTACAATTTACAATCCAATGTATTTCTTGTATAGTATTCATTGATTACTCTTCTGTGAACTCTTGGTTAGACAACAGTGAAATTTATACATTTTACAAAGTGATATCAGTACAGTGTCAGTTTTCACTCCTTGTATAAAGAACTTCAAAATCTGATGAATGTATCTCTGGCATTCAATGTAACTGCTCTTACAGTTGCTATACCATGCTTTTATATGGTTGAATACATATAGAATTAAATGAAGCCACCTTCTATACAACTATAGCAAAACTTTGCTCCATACTGCCACTCAGTGGGATTCCTCGGGAGTAACGCAGAAAGTCATTTTGTGTAACAAACTATTACAATTTACAATCCAATGTATTTCTTGTATAGTATTCATTGATTACTCTTCTGTGAACTCTTGGTTAGACAACAGTGAAATTTCTACGTTTTACAAAGTGATATCAGTACAGTGTCAGTTTTCACTCCTTGTATAAAGAACTTCAAAATCTGATGAATGTATCTCTGGCATTCAATGTAACTGCTCTTACAGTTGCTATATCATGCTTTTATATGGTTGAATACATATAGAATTAAATGAAGCCACCTTCTATACAACTATAGCAAAACGGTGCTCCATACTGCCACTCAGTGGGATTCCTTGGGAGTAACGCAGAAAGTCATTTTGTGTAACAAACTATTACAATTTACAATCCAATGTATTTCTTGTATAGTATTAATTGATTACTCTTCTGCGATCTCTTGGTTAGACAACAGTGAAATTTCTACGTTTTACAACGTGATATCAATACAGTGTCAGTAATCACTCCTTGTAAAACCAACTTCAAAATCTGATGAATGTATCTCTGGCATTCAATGTAACTGTTCTTACAGTTGCTATATCATGCTTTTTTATGGTTGAGTACATATACAATGAAATGAAGCAACCTTCTATACAACTATAGTAAAAAGGTGCTCCATACTGCCACTCAGTGGGATTCCTCGGGAGTAACGCAGAAAGTCATTTTGTGTAACAAACTATTACAATTTACAATCCAATGTATTTCTTGTATAGTATTCATTGATTACTCTTCTGCGATCTCTTGGTTAGACAACAGTGAAATTTCTAGGTTTTACAACGTGATATCAATACAGTGTCAGTAATCACTCCTTGTACAACCAACTTCAAAATCTGATGAATGTATCTCTGGCATTCAATGTAACTGCTCTTACAGTTGCTATATCATGCTTTTATATGGTTGAGTACATATACAATGAAATGAAGCCGCCTTCTATACAACTATAGTAAAAAGGAGCTCCATACTGCCACTCAGTGCGATTCCTCGGGAGTAACGCAGAAAGTCATTTTGTGTAACAAACTATTACAATATATAATTTCTTGTATATTATTCATTGATTACTCTTTTCAATGATCTGTTGGTTACAGGATAGTGATATTTCTAGGTGTTACAAAGTGATATCAGTACAGTGTCAGTTATCACTCCTTGTACAAACAACTTCATAATCTGATGAATGTATCTCTGGCATTCAATGTAACTGCTCTTACAGTTGCTATATCATGCTTTTATATGGTTGAGTACAGATACAATGAAATGAAGCCACCTTCTATACAACTATAGCAAAAAGGTGCTCCATACTGCCACTCAGTGGGATTCCTCGGGAGTAACGCAGAAAGTCATTTTGTGTAACAAACAATTACAATTTACAATCCAATGTATTTCTTGTATAGTATTCATTGATTACTCTTCTGTGAACTCTTGGTTAGACAACAGTGAAATTTATACGTTTTACAAAGTGATATCAGTACAGTGTCAGTTTTCACTCCTTGTATAAAGAACTTCAAAATCTGATGAATGTATCTCTGGCATTCAATGTAACTGCTCTTACATTTGCTATATCATGCTTTTATATGGTTGAATACATATACAATTAAATGAAGCCACCTTCTATACAACTATAGCAAAACGGTGCTCCATACTGCCACTCAGTGGGATTCCTCGGGAGTAACGCAGAAAGTCATTTTGTGTAACAAACTATTACAATTTACAATCCAATGTATTTCTTGTATAGTATTCATTGATTACTCTTCTGTGAACTCTTGGTTAGACAACAGTGAAATTTCTACGTTTTACAAAGTGATATCAGTACAGTGTCAGTTTTCACTCCTTGTATAAAGAACTTCAAAATCTGATGAATGTATCTCTGGCATTCAATGTAACTGCTCTTCCAGTTGCTATATCATGCTTTTATATGGTTGAATACATATACAATTAAATGAAGCCACCTTCTATACAACTATAGCAAAACGGTGCTCCATACTGCCACTCAGTGGGATTCCTCGGGAGTTACGCAGAAAGTCATTTTGTGTAACAAACTATTACAATTTACAATCCAATGTATTTCTTGTATAGTATTAATTGATTACTCTTCTGCGATCTCTTGGTTAGAAAACAGTGAAATTTCTACGTTTTACAACGTGATATCAATACAGAGTCAGTAATCACTCCTTGTACAACCAACTTCAAAATCTGATGAATGTATCTCTGGCATTCAATGTAACTGCTCTTACAGTTGCTATATCATGCTTTTATATTGTTGAGTACATATACAATGAAATGAAGCCGCCTTCTATACAACTATAGTAAAAAGGAGCTCCATACTGCCACTCAGTGCGATTCCTCGGGAGTAACGCAGAAAGTCATTTTGTGTAACAAACTATTACAATATATAATTTCTTGTATATTATTCATTGATTACTCTTTTCAATGATCTGTTGGTTACAGGATAGTGATATTTCTAGGTTTTACAAAGTGATATCAGTACAGTGTCAGTTATCACTCCTTGTACAAACAACTTCAAAATCTGATGAATGTATCTCTGGCATTCAATGTAACTGCTCTTACAGTTGCTATATCATACTTTTATATGGTTGAGTACATATACAATGAAATGAAGCCACCTTCTATACAACTATAGCAAAAAGGTGCTCCATACTGCCACTCAGTGGGATTCCTCGGGAGTAACGCAGAAAGTCAGTTTGTGTAACAAACTATTACAATTTACAATGCAATGTATTTCTTGTATAGTATTCATTGATTACTCTTCTGTGAACTCTTGGTTAGACAACAGTGAAATTTCTACGTTTTACAAAGTGATATCAGTACAGTGTCAGTTTTCACTCCTTGTATAAAGAACTTCAAAATCTGATGAATGTATCTCTGGCATTCAATGTAACTGCTCTTACAGTTGCTATATCATGCTTTTATATTGTTGAGTACATATACAATGAAATGAAGCCGCCTTCTATACAACTATAGTAAAAAGGAGCTCCATACTGCCACTCAGTGCGATTCCTCGGGAGTAACGCAGAAAGTCATTTTGTGTAACAAACTATTACAATATATAATTTCTTGTATATTATTCATTGATTACTCTTTTCAATGATCTGTTGGTTACAGGATAGTGATATTTCTAGGTGTTACAAAGTGATATCAGTACAGTGTCAGTTATCACTCCTTGTACAAACAACTTCAAAATCTGATGAATGTATCTCTGGCATTCAATGTAACTGCTCTTACAGTTGCTATATCATGCTTTTATATGGTTGAGTACAGATACAATGAAATGAAGCCACCTTCTATACAACTATAGCAAAAAGGTGCTCCATACTGCCACTCAGTGGGATTCCTCGGGAGTAACGCAGAAAGTCATTTTGTGTAACAAACTATTACAATTTACAATCCAATGTATTTCTTGTATAGTATTCATTGATTACTCTTCTGTGAACTCTTGGTTAGACAACAGTGAAATTTCTACGTTTTACAAAGTGATATCAGTACAGTGTCAGTTTTCACTCCTTGTATAAAGAACTTCAAAATCTGATGAATGTATCTCTGGCATTCAATGTAACTGCTCTTACAGTTGCTATATAATGCTTTTATATGGTTGAATACATATACGATTAAATGAAGCCACCTTCTATACAACTATAGCAAAACGGTGCTCCATACTGCCACTCAGTGGGATTCCTCGGGAGTAACGCAGAAAGTCATTTTGTGTAACAAACTATTACAATTTACAATCCAATGTATTTCTTGTATAGTATTCATTGATTACTCTTCTGTGAACTCTTGGTTAGACAACAGTGAAATTTCTACGTTTTACAAAGTGATATCAGTACAGTGTCAGTTTTCACTCCTTGTATAAAGAACTTCAAAATCTGATGAATGTATCTCTGGCATTCAATGTAACTGCTCTTACAGTTGCTATATAATGCTTTTATATGGTTGAATACATATACGATTAAATGAAGCCACCTTCTATACAACTATAGCAAAACGGTGCTCCATACTGCCACTCAGTGGGATTCCTCGGGAGTAACGCAGAAAGTCAGTTTGTGTAACAAACTATTACAATTTACAATGCAATGTATTTCTTGTATAGTATTCATTGATTACTCTTCTGTGAACTCTTGGTTAGACAACAGTGAAATTTCTACGTTTTACAAAGTGATATCAGTACAGTGTCAGTTTTCACTCCTTGTATAAAGAACTTCAAAATCTGATGAATGTATCTCTGGCATTCAATGTAACTGCTCTTACAGTTGCTATATCATGCTTTTATATTGTTGAGTACATATACAATGAAATGAAGCCGCCTTCTATACAACTATAGTAAAAAGGAGCTCCATACTGCCACTCAGTGCGATTCCTCGGGAGTAATGCAGAAAGTCATTTTGTGTAACAAACTATTACAATATATAATTTCTTGTATATTATTCATTGATTACTCTTTTCAATGATCTGTTGGTTACAGGATAGTGATATTTCTAGGTGTTACAAAGTGATATCAGTACAGTGTCAGTTATCACTCCTTGTACAAACAACTTCAAAATCTGATGAATGTATCTCTGGCATTCAATGTAACTGCTCTTACAGTTGCTATATCATGCTTTTATATGGTTGAGTACAGATACAATGAAATGAAGCCACCTTCTATACAACTATAGCAAAAAGGTGCTCCATACTGCCACTCAGTGGGATTCCTCGGGAGTAACGCAGAAAGTCATTTTGTGTATCAAACTATTACAATTTACAATCCAATGTATTTCTTGTATAGTATTCATTGATTACTCTTCTGTGAACTCTTGGTTAGACAACAGTGAAATTTCTACGTTTTACAAAGTGATATCAGTACAGTGTCAGTTTTCACTCCTTGTATAATGAACTTCAAAATCTGATGAATGTATCTCTGGCATTCAATGTAACTGCTCTTACAGTTGCTATATCATGATTTTATATGGTTGAATACATATACAATTAAATGAAGCCACCTTCTATACAACTATAGCAAAACGGTGCTCCATACTACCACTCAGTGGGATTCCTCGGGAGTAACGCAGAAAGTCATTTTGTGTAACAAACTATTACAATTTACAATCCAATGTATTTCTTGTATAGTATTCATTGATTACTCTTCTGTGAACTCTTGGTTAGACAACAGTGAAATTTCTACGTTTTACAAAGTGATATCAGTACATTGTCAGTTTTCACTCCTTGTATAAAGAACTTCAAAATCTGATGAATGTATCTCTGGCATTCAATGTAACTGCTCTTACAGTTGCTATATCATGCTTTTATATGGTTGAATACATATACAATTAAATGAAGCCACCTTCTATACAACTATAGCAAAACGGTGCTCCATACTGCCACTCAGTGGGATTCCTCGGGAGTAACGCAGAAAGTCATTTTGTGTAACAAACTATTACAATTTACAATCCAATGTATTTCTTGTATAGTATTCATTGATTACTCTTCTGTGAACTCTTGGTTAGACAACAGTGAAATTTCTACGTTTTACAAAGTAATATCAGTACAGTGTCAGTTTTCACTCCTTGTATAAAGAACTTCAAAATCTGATGAATGTATCTCTGGCATGCAATGTAACTGCTCTTGCAGTTGCTATATCATGCTTTTATATGGTTGAATACATATACAATTAAATGAAGCCACCTTCTATACAACTATAGCAAAACGGTGCTCCATAATGCCACTCAGTGGGATTCCTCGGGAGTAACGCAGAAAGTCATTTTGTGTAACAAACGATTACAATTTACAATTCTATCTATTTCTTGTATAGTATTCATTGATTACTCTTCTGCGATCTCTTGGTTAGACAACAGTGAAATTTCTACGTTTTACAACGTGATATCAATACAGAGTCAGTAATCACTCCTTGTACAACCAACTTCAAAATCTGATGAATGTATCTCTGGCATTCAATGTAACTGTTCTTACAGTTGCTATATCATGCTTTTTGATGGTTGAGTACATATACAATGAAATGAAGCCACCTTCTATACAACTATAGTAAAAAGGTGCTCCATACTGCCACTCAGTGGGATTCCTCGGGAGTAACGCAGAAAGTCATTTTGTGTAACAAACTATTACAATTTACAATCCAATGTATTTCTTACATAGTATTCATTGATTACTCTTCTGCGATCTCTTGGTTAGACAACAGTGAAATTTCTAGGTTTTACAACGTGATATCAATACAGTGTCAGTAATCACTCCTTGTACAACCAACTTCAAAATCTGATGAATGTATCTCTTGCATTCAATGTAACTGCTCTTACAGTTGCTATATCATGCTTTTATATGGTTGAGTACATATTCAATGAAATGAAGCCGCCTTCTATACAACTATAGTAAAAAGGAGCTCCATACTGCCACTCAGTGGGATTCCTCGGGAGTAACGCAGAAAGTCATTTTGTGTAACAAACTATTACAATATATAATTTCTTGTATATTATTCAGTGATTACTCTTTTCAATGATCTGTTGGTTACAGGATAGTGATATTTCTAGGTTTTACAAAGTGATATCAGTACAGTGTCAGTTATCACTCCTTGTACAACCAACTTCAAAATCTGATGAATGTATCTCTTGCATTCAATGTAATTGCTCCTACAGTTGATATATCATGCTTTTACATGATTCAGTACATATACAATGAAATGAAGCCACACTCTATACAACTATAGTAAAAAGGAGCTCCATACTGCCACTCAGTGGGATTCCTCAGGACTAACCCATAAAGTCATTTTGCATAATAAACTATTACAATTTACAATCCAATGTATTTCTTGTATAGTATTCATTGATTACTCTTCTGCGATCTCTTGGTTAGACAACACTGAAATTTCTAGGTTTTACAACGTGATATCAATACACTGTCAGTTATCACTCCTTGTACAACCAATTTCAAAATCTGATGAATGTATGTCTTGCATTCAATGTAACTGCTCTTACACTTGCTATATCATGCTTTTATATGGTTGAGTACAAATACAATGAAATGAAGCCACCTTCTATACAGCTAGAGGAAAAAGGTGCTCCATACTGCCACTCAGTGGGATTCCTCAGGAGTAACACAGAAAATCATTTTGTGTAACAAACCATTACAATTTACAATCCAATGTATTTCTTGTATAGTATTCATTGATTACTCTTCTGCGATCTCTTGGTAAGAAAACAGTGAAATGTCTAGGTTTTACAAAGTGATATCAATACAGTGTCAGTTATCACTCCTTGTACAACCAACTTCAAAATTTGGTGAACGTATGTCTTGCATTCAATGCAATTACTCTTACAGGTGATATGTCATGCTTTTACATGATTGAGTACATATACAATGAAATGAAGCCACCTTCTATAGAGCTAGAAAAGAGTAATCAATGAATAATATACAAGAAATTATATATTGTAATAGTTTGTTACACAAAATGACTTTCTGCGTTACTCCCGAGGAATCCCACTGAGTGGCAGTATGGAGCTCCTTTTTACTATAGTTGTATAGAAGGCGGCTTCATTTCATTGTATATGTACTCAACCATATAAAAGCATGATATAGCAACTGTAAGAGCAGTTACATTGAATGCAAGAGATACATTCATCAGATTTTGAAGTTGGTTGTACAAGGAGTGATTACTGACACTGTATTGATATCACGTTGTAAAACCTAAAAATTTCACTGTTGTCTAACCAAGAGATCGCAGAAGAGTAATCAATGAATACTATACAAGAAATACATTGGATTGTAAATTGTAATAGTTTGTT
Organism: Lepidodactylus listeri; assembly: GCA_029233225.1. Lineage (NCBI taxonomy): Eukaryota > Metazoa > Chordata > Lepidosauria > Squamata > Gekkonidae > Lepidodactylus > Lepidodactylus listeri. The sequence continues at coordinate 807,013 of JARCFY010000021.1, read as the reverse complement.
ACACAAAATGACTTTCTGCGTTACTCCCGAGGAATCCCACTGAGTGGCAGTATGGAGCACCTTTTTACTATAGTTGTATAAAAGGTGGCTTCATTTCATTGTATATGTACTCAACCATAAAAAAGCATGATATAGCAACTGTAAGAACAGTTACATTGAATGCCAGAGATACATTCATCAGATTTTGAAGTTGGTTGTACAAGGAGTGATTACTGACACTGTATTGATATCACGTTGTAAAACCTAGAAATTTCACTGTTGTCTAACCAAGAGATCGCAGAAGAGTAATCATTTAATACTATACAAGAAATACATTGGATTGTAAATTGTAATAGTTTGTTACACAAAATGACTTTCTGCGTTACTCCCGAGGAATCCCACTGAGTGGCAGTATGGAGCACCGTTTTGCTATAGTTGTATAGAAGGTGGCTTCATTTAATTGTATATGTATTCAACCATATAAAAGCATGATATAGCAACTGTAAGAGCAGTTACATTGAATGCCAGAGATACATTCATCAGATTTTGAAGTTCTTTATACAAGGAGTGAAAACTGACACTGTACTGATATCACTTTGTAAAACGTAGAAATTTCACTGTTGTCTAACCAAGAGTTCACAGAAGAGTAATCAATGAATACTATACAAGAAATACATTGGATTGTAAATTGTAATAGTTTGTTACACAAAATGACTTTCTGCGTTACTCCCGAGGAATCCCACTGAGTGGCAGTATGGAGCACCTTTTTGCTATAGTTGTATAGAAGGTGGCTTCATTTCATTGTATCTGTACTCAACCATATAAAAGCATGATATAGCAACTGTAAGAGCAGTTACATTGAATGCCAGAGATACATTCATCAGATTTTGAAGTTGTTTGTACAAGGAGTGATAACTGACACTGTACTGATATCACTTTCTAACACCTAGAAATATCACTATCCTGTAACCAACAGATCATTGAAAAGAGTAATCAATGAATAATATACAAGAAATTATATACTGTAATAGTTTGTTACACAAAATGACTTTCTGCGTTACTCCCGAGGAATCGCACTGAGTGGCAGTATGGAGCTCCTTTTTACTATAGTTGTATAGAAGGCGGCTTCATTTCATTGTATATGTACTCAACCATATAAAAGCATGATATAGCAACTGTAAGAGCAGTTACATTGAATGCAAGAGATACATTCATCAGATTTTGAAGTTGGTTGTACAAAGAATGATTACTGACACTGTATTGATATCACGTTGTAAAACGTAGAAATTTCACTGCTGTCTAACCAAGAGATCGCAGAAGAGTAATCAATTAATACTATACAAGAAATACATTGGATTGTAAATTGTAATAGTTTGTTACACCAAATGACTTTCTGCGTTACTCCTGAGGAATCCCACTGAGTGGCAGTATGGAGCACCGTTTTGCTATAGTTGTATAGAAGGTGGTTTCATTTAATCGTATATGTATTCAACCATATAAAAGCATGATATAGCAACTGTAAGAGCAGTTACATTGAATGCCAGAGATACATTCATCAGATTTTGAAGTTCTTTATACAAGGAGTGAAAACTGACACTGTACTGATATCACTTTGTAAAACGTAGAAATTTCACTGTTGTCTAACCAAGAGTTCACAGAAGAGTAATCAATGAATACTATACAAGAAATACATTGGATTGTAAATTGTAATAGTTTGTTACACAAAATGACTTTCTGCGTTACTCCCGAGGAATCCCACTGAGTGGCAGTATGGAGCACCTTTTTGCTATAGTTGTATAGAAGGTGGCTTCATTTCATTGTATATGTACTCAACCATATAAAAGTATGATATAGCAACTGTAAGAGCAGTTACATTGAATGCAAGAGATACATTCATCAGATTTTGAAGTTGTTTGTACAAGGAGTGATAACTGACACTGTACTGATATCACTTTGTAAAACCTAGAAATATCACTATCCTGTAACCAACAGATCATTGAAAAGAGTAATCAATGAATACTATACAAGAAATTATATATTGTAATAGTTTGTTACACAAAATAACTTTCTGCGTTACTCGCGAGGAATCCCACTGAGGGGCAGTATGGAGCTCCTTTTTACTATAGTTGTATAGAAGGCGGCTTCATTTCATTGTATATGTACTCAACCATATAAAAGCATGATATAGTAACTGTATGAGCAGTTACATTGAAGGCAAGTGATCCATTCATCAGATTTTGAAGTTGGTTGTACAAGGAGTGATTACAGACTCTGTATTGATATCACGTTGTAAAACGAAGAAATTTCACTGTTGTCTAACCAAGAGATCGCAGAAGAGTAATCAATTAATACTATACAAGTAATACATTGGATTGTAAATTGTAATAGTTTGTTACACAAAATGACTTTCTGCGTTACTCCCGAGGAATCCCACTGAGTGGCAGTATGGAGCACCGTTTTGCTATAGTTGTATAGAAGGTGGCTTCATTTAATTGTATATGTACTCAACCATATAAAAGCATGATATAGCAACGGTAAGAGCAGTTACATTGAATGCCAGAGATACATTCATCAGATTTTGAAGTTCTTTATACAAGGAGTGAAAACTGACACTGTACTGATATCACTTTGTAAAACGTAGAAATTTCACTGTTGTCTAACCAAGAGTTCACAGAAGAGTAATCAATAAATACTATACAAGAAATACATTGCATTGTAAATTGTAATAGTTTGTTACACAAACTGACTTTCTGCGTTACTCCCGAGGAATCCCACTGAGTGGCAGTATGGAGCACCTTTTTGCTATAGTTGTATAGAAGGTGGCTTCATTTCATTGTATATGTACTCAACCATATAAAAGTATGATATAGCAACGGTAAGAGCAGTTACATTGAATGCCAGAGATACATTCATCAGATTTTGAAGTTGTTTGTACAAGGAGTGATAACTGACACTGTACTGATATCACTTTGTAAAACCTAGAAATATCACTATCCTGTAACCAACAGATCATTGAAAAGAGTAATCAATGAATAATATACAAGAAATTATATATTGTAATAGTTTGTTACACAAAATGACTTTCTGCGTTACTCCCGAGGAATCCCACTGAGTGGCAGTATGGAGCTCCTTTTTACTATAGTTGTATAGAAGGCGGCTTCATTTCATTGTATATGTACTCAACCATATAAAAGCATGATATAGCAACTGTAAGAGCAGTTACATTGAATGCAAGAGATACATTCATCAGATTTTGAAGTTGGTTGTACAAGGAGTTATTACTGACACTGTATTGATATCACGTTGTAAAACCTAGAAATTTCACTGTTGTCTAACCAAGAGATCGCAGAAGAGTAATCAATGAATACTATACAAGAAATAGATAGAATTGTAAATTGTAATAGTTTGTTACACAAAATGACTTTCTGCGTTACTCACGAGGAATCCCACTGAGTGGCAGTATGGAGCAACGTTTTGCTATAGAAGGAGGCTTCATTTAATTGTATATGTACTCAACCATATAAAAGCATGATATAGCAACTGTAAGAGCAGTTACATTGAATGCCAGAGATACATTCATCAGATTTTGAAGTTCTTTATACAAGGAGTGAAAACTGACACTGTACTGATATCACTTTGTAAAACGTAGAAATTTCACTGTTGTCTAACCAAGAGTTCACAGAAGAGTAATCAATGAATACTATACAAGAAATACATTGGATTGAAAATTGTAATAGTTTGTTACACAAAATGACTTTCTGCGTTACTCCCGAGGAATCCCACTGAGTGGCAGTATGGAGCACCTTTTTGCTATAGTTGTATAGAAGGTGGCTTCATTTCATTGTATATGTACTCAACCATATAAAAGCATGATATAGCAACTGTAAGAGCAGTTACATTGAATGCCAGAGATACATTCATCAGATTTTGAAGTTGTTTGTACAAGGAGTGATAACTGACTCTGTACTGATATCACTTTGTAAAACCTAGAAATATCACTATCCTGTAACTAACAGATCATTGAAAAGAGTAATCAATGAATACTATACAAGAAATTGTATATTGTAATAGTTTGTTACACAAAATGACTTTCTGCGTTACTCCCGAGGAATCCCACTGAGTGGCAGTATGGAGCACCTTTTTACTGTAGTTGTATAGAAGGTGGCTTCATTTCATTGTATATGTACTCAACCATATAATAGCATGATATAGCAACGGTAAGAGCAGTTACATTGAATGCAAGAGATACATTCATCAGATTTTGAAGTTGGTTGTACAAGTAGTGAGAACTGACACTGTATTGATATCACTTTGAAAAACTTAGAAGTTTCACTGTTGTCTAACCAAGAGTTCCCAGAAGAGTAAGCAATGAATACTATACAAGAAATACATTGGATTGTAAATTGTAATAGTTTGTTACACAAAATGACTTTCTGCGTTACTCCCGAGGAATCCCACTGAGTGGCAGAATGGGGCACCTTTGTCCTCCAGCTGTATAGAAGGTGGCTTCATTTAATCGTATATGTACTCAACCATATAAAAGCATGATATATCAACTGTAAGAGTAATTACATTGAATGCAAGAGATACATTCATCAGATTTTGAACTTCTTTATACAAGGAGTGAAAACTGACACTGTACTGATATCACTTTGTAAAACGTAGAAATTTCACTGTTGTCTAACCAAGAGTTCACAGAAGAGTAATCAATGAATACTATACAAGAAATACATTGGATTGTAAATTGTAATAGTTTGTTACACAAAATGACTTTCTGCGTTACTCCCGAGGAATCCCACTGAGTGGCAGTATGGAGCAACGTTTTGCTATAGAAGGAGGCTTCATTTAATTGTGTATGTACTCAACCATATAAAAGCATGATATAGCAACTGTAAGAGCAGTTACATTGAATGCCAGAGATACATTCATCAGATTTTGAAGTTCTTTATACAAGGAGTGAAAACTGACACTGTACTGATATCACTTTGTAAAACGTAGAAATTTCACTGTTGTCTAACCAAGAGTTCACAGAAGAGTAATCAATGAATACTATACAAGAAATACATTGGATTGTAAATTGTAATAGTTTGTTACACAAAATGACTTTCTGCGTTACTCCCGAGGAATCCCACTGAGTGGCAGTATGGAGCACCTTTTTGCTATAGTTGTATAGAAGGTGGCTTCATTTCATTGTATATGTACTCAACCATATAAAAGCATGATATAGCAACTGAAAGAGCAGTTACATTGAATGCCAGAGATACATTCATCAGATTTTGAAGTTGTTTGTACAAGGAGTGATAACTGACACTGTACTGATATCACTTTGTAAAACCTAGAAATATCACTATCCTGTAACCAACAGATCATTGAAAAGAGTAATCAATGAATAATATACAAGAAATTATATATTGTAATAGTTTGTTACACAAAATGACTTTCTGCGTTACTCCCGAGGAATCCCACTGAGTGGCAGTATGGAGCAACGTTTTGCTATAGAAGGAGGCTTCATTTAATTGTATATGTACTCAACCATATAAAAGCATGATATAGCAACTGTAAGAGCAGTTACATTGAATGCCAGAGATACATTCATCAGATTTTGAAGTTCTTTATACAAGGAGTGAAAACTGACACTGTACTGATATCACTTTGTAAAACGTAGAAATTTCACTGTTGTCTAACCAAGAGTTCACAGAAGAGTAATCAATGAATACTATACAAGAAATACATTGGATTGTAAATTGTAATAGTTTGTTACACAAAATGACTTTCTGCGTTACTCCCGAGGAATCCCACTGAGTGGCAGTATGGAGCACCTTTTTGCTATAGTTGTATAGAAGGTGGCTTCATTTCATTGTATATGTACTCAACCATATAAAAGCATGATATAGCAACTGTAAGAGCAGTTACATTGAATGCCAGAGATACATTCATCAGATTTTGAAGTTGTTTGTACAAGGAGTGATAACTGACTCTGTACTGATATCACTTTGTAAAACCTAGAAATATCACTATCCTGTAACTAACAGATCATTGAAAAGAGTAATCAATGAATACTATACAAGAAATTGTATATTGTAATAGTTTGTTACACAAAATGACTTTCTGCGTTACTCCCGAGGAATCCCACTGAGTGGCAGTATGGAGCACCTTTTTACTGTAGTTGTATAGAAGGTGGCTTCATTTCATTGTATATGTACTCAACCATATAAAAGCATGATATAGCAACGGTAAGAGCAGTTACATTGAATGCAAGAGATACATTCATCAGATTTTGAAGTTGGTTGTACAAGTAGTGAGAACTGACACTGTATTGATATCACTTTGAAAAACTTAGAAGTTTCACTGTTGTCTAACCAAGAGTTCCCAGAAGAGTAAGCAATGAATACTATACAAGAAATACATTGGATTGTAAATTGTAATAGTTTGTTACACAAAATGACTTTCTGCGTTACTCCCGAGGAATCCCACTGAGTGGCAGAATGGGGCACCTTTGTCCTCCAGCTGTATAGAAGGTGGCTTCATTTAATCGTATATGTACTCAACCATATAAAAGCATGATATATCAACTGTAAGAGTAATTACATTGAATGCAAGAGATACATTCATCAGATTTTGAACTTCTTTATACAAGGAGTGAAAACTGACACTGTACTGATATCACTTTGTAAAACGTAGAAATTTCACTGTTGTCTAACCAAGAGTTCACAGAAGAGTAATCAATGAATACTATACAAGAAATACATTGGATTGTAAATTGTAATAGTTTGTTACACAAAATGACTTTCTGCGTTACTCCCGAGGAATCCCACTGAGTGGCAGTATGGAGCAACGTTTTGCTATAGAAGGAGGCTTCATTTAATTGTGTATGTACTCAACCATATAAAAGCATGATATAGCAACTGTAAGAGCAGTTACATTGAATGCCAGAGATACATTCATCAGATTTTGAAGTTCTTTATACAAGGAGTGAAAACTGACACTGTACTGATATCACTTTGTAAAACGTAGAAATTTCACTGTTGTCTAACCAAGAGTTCACAGAAGAGTAATCAATGAATACTATACAAGAAATACATTGGATTGTAAATTGTAATAGTTTGTTACACAAAATGACTTTCTGCGTTACTCCCGAGGAATCCCACTGAGTGGCAGTATGGAGCACCTTTTTGCTATAGTTGTATAGAAGGTGGCTTCATTTCATTGTATATGTACTCAACCATATAAAAGCATGATATAGCAACTGTAAGAGCAGTTACATTGAATGCCAGAGATACATTCATCAGATTTTGAAGTTGTTTGTACAAGGAGTGATAACTGACACTGTACTGATATCACTTTGTAAAACCTAGAAATATCACTATCCTGTAACCAACAGATCATTGAAAAGAGTAATCAATGAATAATATACAAGAAATTATATATTGTAATAGTTTGTTACACAAAATGACTTTCTGCGTTACTCCCGAGGAATCCCACTGAGTGGCAGTATGGAGCTCCTTTTTACTATAGTTGTATAGAAGGCGGCTTCATTTCATTGTATATGTACTCAACCATATAAAAGCATGATATAGCAACTGTAAGAGCAGTTACATTGAATGCAAGAGATACATTCATCAGATTTTGAAGTTGGTTGTACAAGGAGTTATTACTGACACTGTATTGATATCACGTTGTAAAACCTAGAAATTTCACTGTTGTCTAACCAAGAGATCGCAGAAGAGTAATGAATGAATACTATACAAGAAATAGATAGAATTGTAAATTGTAATAGTTTGTTACAAAAAATGACTTTCTGCGTTACTCACGAGGAATCCCACTGAGTGGCAGTATGGAGCAACGTTTTGCTATAGAAGGAGGCTTCATTTAATTGTATATGTACTCAACCATATAAAAGCATGATATAGCAACTGTAAGAGCAGTTACATTGAATGCCAGAGATACATTCATCAGATTTTGAAGTTCTTTATACAAGGAGTGAAAACTGACACTGTACTGATATCACTTTGTAAAACGTAGAAATTTCACTGTTGTCTAACCAAGAGTTCACAGAAGAGTAATCAATGAATACTATACAAGAAATACATTGGATTGTAAATTGTAATAGTTTGTTACACAAAATGACTTTCTGCGTTACTCCCGAGGAATCCCACTGAGTGGCAGTATGGAGCACCTTTTTGCTATAGTTGTATAGAAGGTGGCTTCATTTCATTGTATATGTACTCAACCATATAAAAGCATGATATAGCAACTGTAAGAGCAGTTACATTGAATGCCAGAGATACATTCATCAGATTTTGAAGTTGTTTGTACAAGGAGTGATAACTGACTCTGTACTGATATCACTTTGTAAAACCTAGAAATATCACTATCCTGTAACTAACAGATCATTGAAAAGAGTAATCAATGAATACTATACAAGAAATTGTATATTGTAATAGTTTGTTACACAAAATGACTTTCTGCGTTACTCCCGAGGAATCCCACTGAGTGGCAGTATGGAGCACCTTTTTACTGTAGTTGTATAGAAGGTGGCTTCATTTCATTGTATATGTACTCAACCATATAAAAGCATGATATAGCAACGGTAAGAGCAGTTACATTGAATGCAAGAGATACATTCATCAGATTTTGAAGTTGGTTGTACAAGTAGTGAGAACTGACACTGTATTGATATCACTTTGAAAAACTTAGAAGTTTCACTGTTGTCTAACCAAGAGTTCCCAGAAGAGTAAGCAATGAATACTATACAAGAAATACATTGGATTGTAAATTGTAATAGTTTGTTACACAAAATGACTTTCTGCGTTACTCCCGAGGAATCCCACTGAGTGGCAGAATGGGGCACCTTTGTCCTCCAGCTGTATAGAAGGTGGCTTCATTTAATCGTATATGTACTCAACCATATAAAAGCATGATATATCAACTGTAAGAGTAATTACATTGAATGCAAGAGATACATTCATCAGATTTTGAACTTCTTTATACAAGGAGTGAAAACTGACACTGTACTGATATCACTTTGTAAAACGTAGAAATTTCACTGTTGTCTAACCAAGAGTTCACAGAAGAGTAATCAATGAATACTATACAAGAAATACATTGGATTGTAAATTGTAATAGTTTGTTACACAAAATGACTTTCTGCGTTACTCCCGAGGAATCCCACTGAGTGGCAGTATGGAGCAACGTTTTGCTATAGAAGGAGGCTTCATTTAATTGTGTATGTACTCAACCATATAAAAGCATGATATAGCAACTGTAAGAGCAGTTACATTGAATGCCAGAGATACATTCATCAGATTTTGAAGTTCTTTATACAAGGAGTGAAAACTGACACTGTACTGATATCACTTTGTAAAACGTAGAAATTTCACTGTTGTCTAACCAAGAGTTCACAGAAGAGTAATCAATGAATACTATACAAGAAATACATTGGATTGTAAATTGTAATAGTTTGTTACACAAAATGACTTTCTGCGTTACTCCCGAGGAATCCCACTGAGTGGCAGTATGGAGCACCTTTTTGCTATAGTTGTATAGAAGGTGGCTTCATTTCATTGTATATGTACTCAACCATATAAAAGCATGATATAGCAACTGTAAGAGCAGTTACATTGAATGCCAGAGATACATTCATCAGATTTTGAAGTTGTTTGTACAAGGAGTGATAACTGACACTGTACTGATATCACTTTGTAAAACCTAGAAATATCACTATCCTGTAACCAACAGATCATTGAAAAGAGTAATCAATGAATAATATACAAGAAATTATATATTGTAATAGTTTGTTACACAAAATGACTTTCTGCGTTACTCCCGAGGAATCCCACTGAGTGGCAGTATGGAGCTCCTTTTTACTATAGTTGTATAGAAGGCGGCTTCATTTCATTGTATATGTACTCAACCATATAAAAGCATGATATAGCAACTGTAAGAGCAGTTACATTGAATGCAAGAGATACATTCATCAGATTTTGAAGTTGGTTGTACAAGGAGTTATTACTGACACTGTATTGATATCACGTTGTAAAACCTAGAAATTTCACTGTTGTCTAACCAAGAGATCGCAGAAGAGTAATGAATGAATACTATACAAGAAATAGATAGAATTGTAAATTGTAATAGTTTGTTACAAAAAATGACTTTCTGCGTTACTCACGAGGAATCCCACTGAGTGGCAGTATGGAGCAACGTTTTGCTATAGAAGGAGGCTTCATTTAATTGTATATGTACTCAACCATATAAAAGCATGATATAGCAACTGTAAGAGCAGTTACATTGAATGCCAGAGATACATTCATCAGATTTTGAAGTTCTTTATACAAGGAGTGAAAACTGACACTGTACTGATATCACTTTGTAAAACGTAGAAATTTCACTGTTGTCTAACCAAGAGTTCACAGAAGAGTAATCAATGAATACTATACAAGAAATACATTGGATTGTAAATTGTAATAGTTTGTTACACAAAATGACTTTCTGCGTTACTCCCGAGGAATCCCACTGAGTGGCAGTATGGAGCACCTTTTTGCTATAGTTGTATAGAAGGTGGCTTCATTTCATTGTATATGTACTCAACCATATAAAAGCATGATATAGCAACTGTAAGAGCAGTTACATTGAATGCCAGAGATACATTCATCAGATTTTGAAGTTGTTTGTACAAGGAGTGATAACTGACTCTGTACTGATATCACTTTGTAAAACCTAGAAATATCACTATCCTGTAACTAACAGATCATTGAAAAGAGTAATCAATGAATACTATACAAGAAATTGTATATTGTAATAGTTTGTTACACAAAATGACTTTCTGCGTTACTCCCGAGGAATCCCACTGAGTGGCAGTATGGAGCACCTTTTTACTGTAGTTGTATAGAAGGTGGCTTCATTTCATTGTATATGTACTCAACCATATAAAAGCATGATATAGCAACGGTAAGAGCAGTTACATTGAATGCAAGAGATACATTCATCAGATTTTGAAGTTGGTTGTACAAGTAGTGAGAACTGACACTGTATTGATATCACTTTGAAAAACTTAGAAGTTTCACTGTTGTCTAACCAAGAGTTCCCAGAAGAGTAAGCAATGAATACTATACAAGAAATACATTGGATTGTAAATTGTAATAGTTTGTTACACAAAATGACTTTCTGCGTTACTCCCGAGGAATCCCACTGAGTGGCAGAATGGGGCACCTTTGTCCTCCAGCTGTATAGAAGGTGGCTTCATTTAATCGTATATGTACTCAACCATATAAAAGCATGATATATCAACTGTAAGAGTAATTACATTGAATGCAAGAGATACATTCATCAGATTTTGAAGTTCTTTATACAAGGAGTGAAAACTGACACTGTACTGATATCACTTTGTAAAACGTAGAAATTTCACTGTTGTCTAACCAAGAGTTCACAGAAGAGTAATCAATGAATACTATACAAGAAATACATTGGATTGTAAATTGTAATAGTTTGTTACACAAAATGACTTTCTGCGTTACTCCCGAGGAATCCCACTGAGTGGCAGTATGGAGCAACGTTTTGCTATAGAAGGAGGCTTCATTTAATTGTGTATGTACTCAACCATATAAAAGCATGATATAGCAACTGTAAGAGCAGTTACATTGAATGCCAGAGATACATTCATCAGATTTTGAAGTTCTTTATACAAGGAGTGAAAACTGACACTGTACTGATATCACTTTGTAAAACGTAGAAATTTCACTGTTGTCTAACCAAGAGTTCACAGAAGAGTAATCAATGAATACTATACAAGAAATACATTGGATTGTAAATTGTAATAGTTTGTTACACAAAATGACTTTCTGCGTTACTCCCGAGGAATCCCACTGAGTGGCAGTATGGAGCAACGTTTTGCTATAGAAGGAGGCTTCATTTAATTGTGTATGTACTCAACCATATAAAAGCATGATATAGCAACTGTAAGAGCAGTTACATTGAATGCCAGAGATACATTCATCAGATTTTGAAGTTCTTTATACAAGGAGTGAAAACTGACACTGTACTGATATCACTTTGTAAAACGTAGAAATTTCACTGTTGTCTAAGCAAGAGTTCACAGAAGAGTAATCAATGAATACTATACAAGAAATACATTGGATTGTAAATTGTAATAGTTTGTTACACAAAATGACTTTCTGCGTTACTCCCGAGGAATCCCACTGAGTGGCAGTATGGAGCACCTTTTTGCTATAGTTGTATAGAAGGTGGCTTCATTTCATTGTATATGTACTCAACCATATAAAAGCAAGATATAGCAACTGTAAGAGCAGTTACATTGAATGCCAGAGATACATTCATCAGATTTTGAAGTTGTTTGTACAAGGAGTGATAACTGACACTGTACTGATATCACTTTGTAAAACCTAGAAATATCACTATCCTGTAACCAACAGATCATTGAAAAGAGTAATCAATGAATACTATACAAGAAATTATATATTGTAATAGTTTGTTACACAAAATGACTTTCTGCGTTACTCCCGAGGAATCCCACTGAGTGGCAGTATGGAGCACCTTTTTAGTATAGTTGTATAGAAGGTGGCTTCATTTCATTGTATATGTACTCAACCATATAAAAGCATGATATAGCAACTGTAAGAGCAGTTACATTGAATGCAAGAGATACATTCATCAGATTTTGAAGTTGGTTGTACAAGTAGTGAGAACTGACACTGTATTGATATCACTTTGAAAAACTTAGAAGTTTCACTGTTGTCTAACCAAGAGTTCACAGAAGAGTAATCAATGAATACTATACAAGAAATACATTGGATTGTAAATTGTAATAGTTTGTTACACAAAATGACTTTCTGCGTTACTCCCGAGGAATCCCACTGAGTGGCAGAATGGGGCACCTTTTTCCTCCAGCTGTATAGAAGGTGGCTTCATTTAATCGTATATGTACTCAACCATATAAAAGCATGATATATCAACTGTAAGAGTAATTACATTGAATGCAAGAGATACATTCATCAGATTTTGAAGTTGGTTGTACAAGGAGTGATAACTGACAATGTACTGATATCACTTTGTAAAATGTAGAAATTTCACTGTAGTCTAACCAAGAGTTCACAGAAGAGTAATCAATGAATACTATACAAGAAATACATTGGTTTGTAAATTGTAATAGTTTGTTACACAAAATGACTTTCTGCGTTACTCCCGAGGAATCCCACTGAGTGGCAGTATGGAGCAACGTTTTGCTATAGAAGGAGGCTTCATTTAATTGTGTATGTACTCAACCATATAAAAGCATGATATAGCAACTGTAAGAGCAGTTACATTGAATGCCAGAGATACATTCATCAGATTTTGAAGTTCTTTATACAAGGAGTGAAAACTGACACTGTACTGATATCACTTTGTAAAACGTAGAAATTTCACTGTTGTCTAACCAAGAGTTCACAGAAGAGTAATCAATGAATACTATACAAGAAATACATTGGATTGTAAATTGTAATAGTTTGTTACACAAAATGACTTTCTGCGTTACTCCCGAGGAATCCCACTGAGTGGCAGTATGGAACACCTTTTTGCTATAGTTGTATAGAAGGTGGCTTCATTTCATTGTATATGTACTCAACCATATAAAAGCATGATATAGCAACTGTAAGAGCAGTTACATTGAATGCCAGAGATACATTCATCAGATTTTGAAGTTGTTTGTACAAGGAGTGATAACTGACACTGTACTGATATCACTTTGTAAAACCCAGAAATATCACTATCCTGTAACCAACAGATCATTGAAAAGAGTAATCAATGAATACTATACAAGAAATTATATATTGTAATAGTTTGTTACACAAAATGACTTTCTGCGTTACTCCCGAGGAATCCCACTGAGTGGCAGTATGGAGCACCTTTTTAGTATAGTTGTATAGAAGGTGGCTTCATTTCATTGTATATGTACTCAACCATATAAAAGCATGATATAGCAACTGTAAGAGCAGTTACATTGAATGCAAGAGATACATTCATCAGATTTTGAAGTTGGTTGTACAAGGAGTGATTACTGACACTGTATTGATATCACGTTGTAAAACCAAGAAATTTCACTGTTGTCTAACCAAGAGATCGCAGAAGAGTAATCAATGAATACTATACAAGAAATACATTGGATTGTAAATTGTAATAGTTTGTTACACAAAATGACTTTCTGCGTTACTCCCGAGGAATCCCACAGAGTGTCAGTATGGAGCACCTTTTTACTGTAGTTGTATAGAAGGTGGCTTCATTTCATTGTATATCTACTCAACCATATAAAAGCATGATATAGCAACGGTAAGAGCAGTTACATTGAATGCAAGAGATACATTCATCAGATTTTGAAGTTGGTTGTACAAGTAGTGAGAACTGACACTGTATTGATATCACTTTGAAAAACTTAGAAGTTTCACTGTTGTCTAACCAAGAGTTCACAGAAGAGTAATCAATGAATACTATACAAGAAATACATTGGATTGTAAATTGTAATAGTTTGTTACACAAAATGACTTTCTGCGTTACTCCCGAGGAATCCCACTGAGTGGCAGTATGGAGCAACGTTTTGCTATAGAAGGAGGCTTCATTTAATTGTGTATGTACTCAACCATATAAAAGCATGATATAGCAACTGTAAGAGCAGTTACATTGAATGCCAGAGATACATTCATCAGATTTTGAAGTTCTTTATACAAGGAGTGAAAACTGACACTGTACTGATATCACTTTGTAAAACGTAGAAATTTCACTGTTGTCTAACCAAGAGTTCACAGAAGAGTAATCAATGAATACTATACAAGAAATACATTGGATTGTAAATTGTAATAGTTTGTTACACAAAATGACTTTCTGCGTTACTCCCGAGGAATCCCACTGAGTGGCAGTATGGAGCACCTTTTTGCTATAGTTGTATAGAAGGTCGCTTCATTTCATTGTATATGTACTCAACCATATAAAAGCAAGATATAGCAACTGTAAGAGCAGTTACATTGAATGCCAGAGATACATTCATCAGATTTTGAAGTTGTTTGTACAAGGAGTGATAACTGACACTGTACTGATATCACTTTTTAAAACCTAGAAATATCACTATCCTGTAACCAACAGATCATTGAAAAGAGTAATCAATGAATACTATACAAGAAATTGTATATTGTAATAGTTTGTTACACAAAATGACTTTCTGCGTTACTCATGAGGAATCCCACAGAGTGGCAGTATGGAGCACCTTTTTACTATAGTTGTATAGAAGGCGGCTTCATTTCATTGTATATGTAGTCAACCATATAAAAGCATGATATAGCAACTGTAAGAGCAGTTACATTGACTGCAAGAGATACATTCATCAGATTTTGAAGTTTGGTTGTACAAGGAGTGATTACTGACACTGTATTGATATCACATTGTAAAACCTAGAAATTTCACTGTTGTCTAACCAAGAGATCGCAGAAGAGTAATCAATTAATACTATACAAGAAATACATTGGATTGTAAATTGGAATAGTTTGTTACACAAAATGACTTTCTGCGTTACTCCCGAGGAATCCAACTGAGTGGCAGTATGGAGCACCTTTTTACTGTAGTTGTATAGAAGGTGGCTTCATTTCATTGTATATATACTCAACCATATAAAAGCATGATATAGCAACGGTAAGAGCAGTTACATTGAATGCCAGAGATACATTCATCAGATTTTGAAGTTGTTTGTACAAGGAGTGATAACTGACACTGTACAGATATCACTTTGTAACACCTAGAAATATCACTATCCTCTAACCAACAGATCATTGAAAAGAGTAATCAATGAATAATTTACAAGAAATTATATATTGTAATAGTTTGTTACACAAAATGACTTTCTGCGTTACTCCCGAGGAATCCCACTGAGTGGCAGTATGGAGCACCGTTTTGCTATAGTTGTATAGAAGGTGGCTTCATTTAATTGTATATGTACTCAACCATATAAAAGCATGATATAGCAACGGTAAGAGCAGTTACATTGAATGCCAGAGATACATTCATCAGATTTTGAAGTTCTTTATACAAGGAGTGAAAACTGACACTGTACTGATATCACTTTGTAAAACGTAGAAATTTCACTGTTGTCTAACCAAGAGTTCACAGAAGAGTAATCAATGAATACTATACAAGAAATACATTGCATTGTAAATTGTAATAGTTTGTTACACAAACTGACTTTCTGCGTTACTCCCGAGGAATCCCACTGAGTGGCAGTATGGAGCACCTTTTTGCTATAGTTGTATAGAAGGTGGCTTCATTTCATTGTATATGTACTCAACCATATAAAAGTATGATATAGCAACTGTAAGAGCAGTTACATTGAATGCCAGAGATACATTCATCAGATTTTGAAGTTGTTTGTACAAGGAGTGATAACTGACACTGTACTGATATCACTTTGTAAAACCTAGAAATATCACTATCCTGTAACCAACAGATCATTGAAAAGAGTAATCAATGAATAATATACAAGAAATTATATATTGTAATAGTTTGTTACACAAAATGACTTTCTGCGTTACTCCCGAGGAATCCCACTGAGTGGCAGTATGGAGCTCCTTTTTACTATAGTTGTATAGAAGGCGGCTTCATTTCATTGTATATGTACTCAACCATATAAAAGCATGATATAGCAACTGTAAGAGCAGTTACATTGAATGCAAGAGATACATTCATCAGATTTTGAAGTTGGTTGTACAAGGAGTTATTACTGACACTGTATTGATATCACGTTGTAAAACCTAGAAATTTCACTGTTGTCTAACCAAGAGATCGCAGAAGAGTAATCAATGAATACTATACAAGAAATAGATAGAATTGTAAATTGTAATAGTTTGTTACACAAAATGACTTTCTGCGTTACTCACGAGGAATCCCACTGAGTGGCAGTATGGAGCAACGTTTTGCTATAGAAGGAGGCTTCATTTAATTGTATATGTACTCAACCATATAAAAGCATGATATAGCAACTGTAAGAGCAGTTACATTGAATGCCAGAGATACATTCATCAGATTTTGAAGTTCTTTATACAAGGAGTGAAAACTGACACTGTACTGATATCACTTTGTAAAACGTAGAAATTTCACTGTTGTCTAACCAAGAGTTCACAGAAGAGTAATCAATGAATACTATACAAGAAATACATTGGATTGTAAATTGTAATAGTTTGTTACACAAAATGACTTTCTGCGTTACTCCCGAGGAATCTCACTGAGTGGCAGTATGGAGCACCTTTTTGCTATAGTTGTATAGAAGGTGGCTTCATTTCATTGTATATGTACTCAACCATATAAAAGCATGATATAGCAACTGTAAGAGCAGTTACATTGAATGCCAGAGATACATTCATCAGATTTTGAAGCTGTTTGTACAAGGAGTGATAACTGACTCTGTACTGATATCACTTTGTAAAACCTAGAAATATCACTATCCTGTAACCAACAGATCATTGAAAAGAGTAATCAATGAATACTATACAAGAAATTGTATATTGTAATAGTTTGTTACACAAAATGACTTTCTGCGTTACTCCCGAGGAATCCCACTGAGTGGCAGTATGGAGCACCTTTTTACTGTAGTTGTATAGAAGGTGGCTTCATTTCATTGTATATGTACTCAACCATATAAAAGCATGATATAGCAACGGTAAGAGCAGTTACATTGAATGCAAGAGATACATTCATCAGATTTTGAATTTGGTTGTACAAGTAGTGCGAACTGACACTGTATTGATATCACTTTGAAAAACTTAGAAGTTTCACTGTTGTCTAACCAAGAGTTCCCAGAAGAGTAATCAATGAATACTATACAAGAAATACATTGGATTGTAAATTGTAATAGTTTGTTACACAAAATGACTTTCTGCGTTACTCCCGAGGAATCCCACTGAGTGGCAGAATGGGGCACCTTTTTCCTCCAGCTGTATAGAAGGTGGCTTCATTTAATCGTATATGTACTCAACCATATAAAAGCATGATATATCAACTGTAAGAGTAATTACATTGAATGCAAGAGATACATTCATCAGATTTTGAAGTTGGTTGTACAAGGAGTGATAACTGACACTGTACTGATATCACTTTGTAAAATGTAGAAATTTCACTGTTGTCTAACCAAGAGTTCACAGAAGAGTAATCAATGAATACTATACAAGAAATACATTGGATTGTAAATTGTAATAGTTTGTTACACAAAATGACTTTCTGCGTTACTCCCGAGGAATCCCACTGAGTGGCAGTATGGAGCAACGTTTTGCTATAGAAGGAGGCTTCATTTAATTGTGTATGTACTCAACCATATAAAAGCATGATATAGCAACTGTAAGAGCAGTTACATTGAATGCCAGAGATACATTCATCAGATTTTGAAGTTCTTTATACAAGGAGTGAAAACTGACACTGTACTGATATCACTTTGTAAAACGTAGAAATTTCACTGTTGTCTAACCAAGAGTTCACAGAAGAGTAATCAATGAATACTATACAAGAAATACATTGGATTGTAAATTGAAATAGTTTGTTACACAAAATGACTTTCTGCGTTACTCCCGAGGAATCCCACTGAGTGGCAGTATGGAGCACCTTTTTGCTATAGTTGTATAGAAGGTGGCTTCATTTCATTGTATATGTACTCAACCATATAAAAGCATGATATAGCAACTGTAAGAGCAGTTACATTGAATGCAAGAGATACATTCATCAGATTTTGAAGTTGGTTGTACAAGTAGTGAGAACTGACACTGTATTGATATCACTTTGAAAAACTTAGAAGTTTCACTGTTGTCTAACCAAGAGTTCCCAGAAGAGTAATCAATGAATACTATACAAGAAATACATTGGATTGTATATTGTAATAGTTTGTTACACAAAATGACTTTCTGCGTTACTCCCGAGGAATCCCACTGAGTGGCAGAATGGGGCACCTTTTTCCTCCAGCTGTATAGAAGGTGGCTTCATTTAATCGTATATGTACTCAACCATATAAAAGCATGATATATCAACTGTAAGAGTAATTACATTGAATGCAAGAGATACATTCATCAGATTTTGAAGTTGGTTGTACAAGGAGTGATAACTGACACTGTACTGATATCACTTTGTAAAATGTAGAAATTTCACTGTTGTCTAACCAAGATTGTAAATTGTAAATTGTAATAGTTTGTTACACAAAATGACTTTCTGCATTACTCCCGAGGAATCCCACTGAGTGGCAGTATGGAGCACCGTTTTGCTATAGTTGTATAGAAGGTGGCTTCATTTAATTGTATATGTATTCAACCATATAAAAGCATGATATAGCAACTGTAAGAGCAGTTACATTGAATGCCAGAGATACATTCATCAGATTTTGAAGTTCTTTATACAAGGAGTGAAAACTGACACTGTACTGATATCACTTTGTAAAACGTAGAAATTTCACTGTTGTCTAACCAAGAGTTCACAGAAGAGTAATCAATGAATACTATACAAGAAATACATTGGATTGTAAATTGTAATAGTTTGTTACACAAAATGACTTTCTGCGTTACTCCCGAGGAATCCCACAGAGTGTCAGTATGGAGCACCTTTTTACTGTAGTTGTATAGAAGGAGGCTTCATTTAATTGTATATCTACTCAACCATATAAAAGCATGATATAGCAACGGTAAGAGCAGTTACATTGAATGCCAGAGATACATTCATCAGATTTTGAAGTTCTTTATACAAGGAGTGAAAACTGACACTGTACTGATATCACTTTGAAAAACTTAGAAGTTTCACTGTTGTCTAACCAAGAGATCGCAGAAGTGTAATCAATGAATACTATGCAAGAAATACATTGGATTGTAAATTGTAATAGTTTGTTACACAAAATGACTTTCTGCATTACTCCCGAGGAATCCCACTGAGTGGCAGTATGGAGCACCGTTTTGCTATAGTTGTATAGAAGGTGGCTTCATTTAATTGTATATGTATTCAACCATGTAAAAGCATGATATAGCAACTGTAAGAGCAGTTACATTGAATGCCAGAGATACATTCATCAGATTTTGAAGTTCTTTATACAAGGAGTGAAAACTGACACTGTACTGATATCACTTTGTAAAACGTAGAAATTTCACTGTTGTCTAACCAAGAGTTCACAGAAGAGTAATCAATGAATACTATACAAGAAATACATTGGATTGTAAATTGTAATAGTTTGTTACACAAAATGACTTTCTGCGTTACTCCCGAGGAATCCCACTGAGTGGCAGTATGGAGCACCGTTTTGCTATAGTTTTATAGAAGGTGGCTTCATTTAATTGTATATGTACTCAACCATATAAAAGCATGATATAGCAACGATAAGAGCAGTTACATTGAATGCCAGAGATACATTCATCAGATTTTGAAGTTCTTTATACAAGGAGTGAAAACTGACACTGTACTGATATCACTTTGTAAAACGTAGAAATTTCACTGTTGTCTAACCAAGAGTTCACAGAAGAGTAATCAATGAATACTATACAAGAAATATCACTATCCTGTAACCAACAGATCATTGAAAAGAGTAATCACTGAATAATATACAAGAAATTATATATTGTAATAGTTTGTTACACAAAATGACTTTCTGCGTTACTCCCGAGGAATCCCACTGAGTGGCAGTATGGAGCTCCTTTTTACTATAGTTGTATAGAAGGCGGCTTCATTTCATTGTATATGTACTCAACCATATAAAAGCATGATATAGCAACTGTAAGAGCAGTTACATTGAATGCAAGAGATACATTCATCAGATTTTGAAGTTGGTTCTACAAGGAGTTATTACTGACACTGTATTGATATCACGTTGTAAAACCTAGAAATTTCACTGTTGTCTAACCAAGAGATCGCAGAAGAGTAATCAATGAATACTATGCAAGAAATACATTGGATTGTAAATTGTAATAGTTTGTTACACAAAATGACTTTCTGATTTACTCCCGAGGAATCCCACTGAGTGGCAGTATGGAGCACCTTTTTACTATAGTTGTATAGAAGGTGGCTTCATTTCATTGTATATGTACTCAACCATATAAAAGCATGATATAGCAACTGTAAGAACAGTTACATTGAATGCCAGAGATACATTCATCAGATTTTGAAGTTGGTTGTACAAGGAGTGATTACTGACTCTGTATTGATATCACGTTGTAAAACGTAGAAATTTCACTGTTGTCTAACCAAGAGATTGCAGAAGAGTAATCAATTAATACTATACAAGAAATACATTGGATTGTAAATTGTAATCGTTTGTTACACAAAATGACTTTCTGCGTTACTCCCGAGGAATCCCACTGAGTGGCAGTATGGAGCACCGTTTTGCTATAGTTGTATAGAAGGTGGCTTCATTTAATTGTATATGTATTCAACCATATAAAAGCATGATATAGCAACTGCAAGAGCAGTTACATTGAATGCCAGAGATACATTCATCAGATTTTGAAGTTCTTTATACAAGGAGTGAAAACTGACACTGTACTGATATCACTTTGTAAAACGTAGAAATTTCACTGTTGTCTAACCAAGAGTTCACAGAAGAGTAATCAATGAATACTATACAAGAAATACATTGGATTGTAAATTTTAATAGTTTGTTACACAAAATGACTTTCTGCGTTACTCCCAAGGAATCCCACTGAGTGGCAGTATGGAGCACCGTTCTGCTATAGTTGTATAGAAGGTGGCTTCATTTAATTGTATATGTATTCAACCATATAAAAGCATGATATAGCAACTGTAAGAGCAGTTACATTGACTGCCAGAGATACATTCATCAGATTTTGAAGTTCTTTATACAAGGAGTGAAAACTGACACTGTACTGATATCACTTTGTAAAACGTAGAAATTTCACTGTTGTCTAACCAAGAGTTCACAGAAGAGTAATCAATGAATACTATACAAGAAATACATTGGATTGTAAATTGTAATAGTTTGTTACACAAAATGACTTTCTGCGTTACTCCCGAGGAATCTCACTGAGTGGCAGTATGGAGCACCTTTTTGCTATAGTTGTATAGAAGGTGGCTTCATTTCATTGTATCTGTACTCAACCATATAAAAGCATGATATAGCAACTGTAAGAGCAGTTACATTGAATGCCAGAGATACATTCATCAGATTTTGAAGTTGTTTGTACAAGGAGTGATAACTGACACTGTACTGATATCACTTTCTAACACCTAGAAATATCACTATCCTGTAACCAACAGATCATTGAAAAGAGTAATCAATGAATAATATACAAGAAATTATATACTGTAATAGTTTGTTACACAAAATGACTTTCTGCGTTACTCCCGAGGAATTGCACTGAGTGGCAGTATGGAGCTCCTTTTTACTATAGTTGTATAGAAGGCGGCTTCATTTCATTGTATATGTACTCAACCATATAAAATCATGATATAGCAACTGTAAGAGCAGTTACATTGAATGCAAGAGATACATTCATCAGATTTTGAAGTTGGTTGTACAAAGAATGATTACTGACACTGTATTGATATCACGTTGTAAAACGTAGAAATTTCACTGTTGTCTAACCAAGAGATCGCAGAAGAGTAATCAATTAATACTATACAAGAAATACATTGGATTGTAAATTGTAATAGTTTGTTACACAAAATGACTTTCTGCGTTACTCCTGAGGAATCCCACTGAGTGGCAGTATGGAGCACCGTTTTGCTATAGTTGTATAGAAGGTGGTTTCATTTAATCGTATATGTATTCAACCATATAAAAGCATGATATAGCAACTGTAAGAGCAGTTACATTGAATGCCAGAGATACATTCATCAGATTTTGAAGTTCTTTATACAAGGAGTGAAAACTGACACTGTACTGATATCACTTTGTAAAACGTAGAAATTTCACTGTTGTCTAACCAAGAGTTCACAGAAGAGTAATCAATGAATACTATACAAGAAATACATTGGATTGAAAATTGTAATAGTTTGTTACACAAAATGACTTTCTGCGTTACTCCCGAGGAATCCCACTGAGTGGCAGTATGGAGCACCTTTTTGCTATAGTTGTATAGAAGGTGGCTTCATTTCATTGTATATGTACTCAACCATATAAAAGTATGATATAGCAACTGTAAGAGCAGTTACATTGAATGCCAGAGATACATTCATCAGATTTTGAAGTTGTTTGTACAAGGAGTGATAACTGACACTGTACTGATATCACTTTGTAAAACCTAGAAATATCACTATCCTGTAACCAACAGATCATTGAAAAGAGTAATCAATGAATAATATACAAGAAATTATATATTGTAATAGTTTGTTACACAAAATAACTTTCTGCGTTACTCCCGAGGAATCCCACTGAGGGGCAGTATGGAGCTCATTTTTACTATAGTTGTATAGAAGGCGGCTTCATTTCATTGTATATGTACTCAACCATATAAAAGCATGATATAGTAACTGTATGAGCAGTTACATTGAATGCAAGAGATCCATTCATCAGATTTTGAAGTTGGTTGTACAAGGAGTGATTACAGACTCTGTATTGATATCACGTTGTAAAACGTAGAAATTTCACTGTTGTCTAACCAAGAGATCGCAGAAGAGTAATCAATTAATACTATACAAGTAATAGATTGGAATGTAAATTGTAATAGTTCGTTACACAAAATGACTTTCTGCGTTACTCCCGAGGAATCCCACTGAGTGGCAGTATGGAGCACCGTTTTGCTATAGTTGTATAGAAGGTGGCTTCATTTAATTGTATATGTACTCAACCATATAAAAGCATGATATAGCAACGGTAAGAGCAGTTACATTGAATGCCAGAGATACATTCATCAGATTTTGAAGTTGGTTGTACAAGGAGTGAAAACTGACACTGTACTGATATCACTTTGTAAAACGTAGAAATTTCACTGTTGTCTAACCAAGAGTTCACAGAAGAGTAATCAATGAATACTATACAAGAAATACATTGCATTGTAAATTGTAATAGTTTGTTACACAAACTGACTTTCTGCGTTACTCCCGAGAAATCCCACTGAGTGGCAGTATGGAGCACCTTTTTGCTATAGTTGTATAGAAGGTGGCTTCATTTCATTGTATATGTACTCAACCATATAAAAGTATGATATAGCAACTGTAAGAGCAGTTACATTGAATGCCAGAGATACATTCATCAGATTTTGAAGTTGTTTGTACAAGGAGTGATAACTGACACTGTACTGATATCACTTTGTAAAACCTAGAAATATCACTATCCTGTAACCAACAGATCATTGAAAAGAGTAATCAATGAATAATATACAAGAAATTATATATTTTAATAGTTTGTTACACAAAATGACTTTCTGCGTTACTCCCGAGGAATCCCACTGAGTGGCAGTATGGAGCTCCTTTTTACTATAGTTGTATAGAAGGCGGCTTCATTTCATTGTATATGTACTCAACCATATAAAAGCATGATATAGCAACTGTAAGAGCAGTTAAATTGAATGGAAGAGATACTTTCATCAGGTTTTGAAGTTGGTTGTACAAGGAGTGATTACTGACTCTGTATTGATATCACTTTGTAAAACGTAGAAATTTCTCTGTTGTCTAACCAAGAGATCGCAGAAGAGTAATCAATTAATACTATACAAGAAATACATTGGATTGTAAATTGTAATCGTTTGTTACACAAAATGACTTTCTGCGTTACTCCCGAGGAATCCCACTGAGTGGCAGTATGGAGCACCGTTTTGCTATAGTTGTATAGAAGGTGGCTTCATTTAATTGTATATGTACTCAACCATATAAAAGCATGATATAGCAACGGTAAGAGCAGTTACATTGAATGCCAGAGATACATTCATCAGATTTTGAAGTTCTTTATTCAAGGAGTGAAAACTGACACTGTACTGATATCACTTTGTAAAACGTAGAAATTTCACTGTTGTCTAACCAAGAGTTCACAGAAGAGTAATCAATGAATACTATACAAGAAATATCACTATCCTGTAACCAACAGATCATTGAAAAGAGTAATCACTGAATAATATACAAGAAATTATATATTGTAATAGTTTGTTACACAAAATGACTTTCTGCGTTACTCCCGAGGAATCCCACTGAGTGGCAGTATGGAGCTCCTTTTTACTATAGTTGTATAGAAGGCGGCTTCATTTCATTGTATATGTACTCAACCATATAAAAGCATGATATAGTAACTGTATGAGCAGTTACATTGAATGCAAGAGATCCATTCATCAGATTTTGAAGTTAGTTGTACAAGGAGTGATTACTGACTCTGTATTGATATCACGTTGTAAAACGTAGAAATTTCACTGTTGTCTAACCAAGAGATCGCAGAAGAGTAATCAATTAATACTATACAAGTAATACATTGGATTGTAAATTGTAATAGTTTGTTACACAAAATGACTTTCTGCGTTACTCCCGAGGAATCCCACTGAGTGGCAGTATGGAGCACCGTTTTGCTATAGTTGTATAGAAGGTGGCTTCATTTCATTGTATATGTACTCAACCATATAAAAGCATGATATAGCAACGGTAAGAGCAGTTACATTGAATGCCAGAGATACATTCATCAGATTTTGAAGTTCTTTATACAAGGAGTGAAAACTGACACTGTACTGATATCACTTTGTAAAACGTAGAAATTTCACTGTTGTCTAACCAAGAGTTCACAGAAGAGTAATCAATGAATACCATACAAGAAATACATTGCATTGTAAATTGTAATAGTTTGTTACACAAACTGACTTTCTGCGTTACTCCCGAGGAATCCCACTGAGTGGCAGTATGGATCACCTTTTTGCTATAGTTGTATAGAAGGTGGCTTCATTTCATTGTATATGTACTCAACCATATAAAAGTATGATATAGCAACTGTAAGAGCAGTTACATTGAATGCCAGAGATACATTCATCAGATTTTGAAGTTGTTTGTACAAGGAGTGATAACTGACACTGTACTGATATCACTTTGTAAAACCTAGAAATATCACTATCCTGTAACCAACAGATCATTGAAAAGAGTAATCAATGAATAATATACAAGAAATTATATATTGTAATAGTTTGTTACACAAAATGACTTTCTGCGTTACTCCCGAGGAATCCCACTGAGTGGCAGTATGGAGCTCCTTTTTACTATAGTTGTATAGAAGGCGGCTTCATTTCATTGTATATGTACTCAACCATATAAAAGCATGATATAGCAACTGTAAGAGCAGTTACATTGAATGCAAGAGATACATTCATCAGATTTTGAAGTTGGTTGTACAAGGAGTTATTACTGACACTGTATTGATATCACGTTGTAAAACCTAGAAATTTCACTGTTGTCTAACCAAGAGATCGCAGAAGAGTAATCAATGAATACTATACAAGAAATAGATAGAATTGTAAATTGTAATAGTTTGTTACACAAAATGACTTTCTGCGTTACTCACGAGGAATCCCACTGAGTGGCAGTATGGAGCAACGTTTTGCTATAGAAGGAGGCTTCATTTAATTGTATATGTACTCAACCATATAAAAGCATGATATAGCAACTGTAAGAGCAGTTACATTGAATGCCAGAGATACATTCATCAGATTTTGAAGTTCTTTATACAAGGAGTGAAAACTGACACTGTACTGATATCACTTTGTAAAACGTAGAAATTTCACTGTTGTCTAACCAAGAGTTCACAGAAGAGTAATCAATGAATACTATACAAGAAATACATTGGATTGTAAATTGTAATAGTTTGTTACACAAAATGACTTTCTGCGTTACTCCCGAGGAATCCCACTGAGTGGCAGTATGGAGCACCTTTTTGCTATAGTTGTATAGAAGGTGGCTTCATTTCATTGTATATGTACTCAACCATATAAAAGCATGATATAGCAACTGTAAGAGCAGTTACATTGAATGCCAGAGATACATTCATCAGATTTTGAAGCTGTTTGTACAAGGAGTGATAACTGACTCTGTACTGATATCACTTTGTAAAACCTAGAAATATCACTATCCTGTAACCTAGAGATCATTGAAAAGAGTAATCAATGAATACTATACAAGAAATTGTATATTGTAATAGTTTGTTACACAAAATGACTTTCTGCGTTACTCCCGAGGAATCCCACTGAGTGGCAGTATGGAGCACCTTTTTACTGTAGTTGTATAGAAGGTGGCTTCATTTCATTGTATATGTACTCAACCATATAAAAGCATGATATAGCAACGGTAAGAGCAGTTACATTGAATGCAAGACATACATTCATCAGATTTTGAAGTTGGTTGTACAAGTAGTGAGAACTGACACTGTATTGATATCACTTTGAAAAACTTAGAAGTTTCACTGTTGTCTAACCAAGAGTTCCCAGAAGAGTAATCAATGAATACTATACAAGAAATACATTGGATTGTAAATGGTAATAGTTTGTTACACAAAATGACTTTCTGCGTTACTCCCGAGGAATCCCACTGAGTGGCAGAATGGGGCACCTTTTTCCTCCAGCTGTATAGAAGGTGGCTTCATTTAATCGTATATGTACTCAACCATGTAAAAGCATGATATATCAACTGTAAGAGTAATTACATTGAATGCAAGAGATACATTCATCAGATTTTGAAGTTGGTTGTACAAGGAGTGATAACTGACACTGTACTGATATCACTTTGTAAAATGTAGAAATTTCACTGTTGTCTAACCAAGAGTTCACAGAAGAGTAATCAATGAATACTATACAAGAAATACATTGGATTGTAAATTGTAATAGTTTGTTACACAAAATGACTTTCTGCGTTACTCCCGAGGAATCCCACTGAGTGGCAGTATGGAGCAACGTTTTGCTATAGAAGGAGGCTTCATTTAATTGTGTATGTACTCAACCATATAAAAGCATGATATAGCAACTGTAAGAGCAGTTACATTGAATGCCAGAGATACATTCATCAGATTTTGAAGTTCTTTATAGAAGGAGTGAAAACTGATACTGTACTGATATCACTTTGTAAAACGTAGAAATTTCACTGTTGTCTAACCAAGAGTTCACAGAAGAGTAATCAATGAATACTATACAAGAAATACATTGGATTGTAAATTGAAATAGTTTGTTACACAAAATGACTTTCTGCGTTACTCCCGAGGAATCCCACTGAGTGGCAGTATGGAGCACCTTTTTGCTATAGTTGTATAGAAGGTGGCTTCATTTCATTGTATATGTACTCAACCATATAAAAGCATGATATAGCAACTGTAAGAGCAGTTACATTGAATGCCAGAGATACATTCATCAGATTTTGAAGTTGTTTGTACAAGGAGTGATAACTGACACTGTACTGATATCACTTTGTAAAACCTAGAAATATCACTATCCTGTAACCAACAGATCATTGAAAAGAGTAATCAATGAATACTATACAAGAAATTATATATTGTAATAGTTTGTTACACAAAATGACTTTCTGCGTTACTCCCGAGGAATCCCACTGAGTGGCAGTATGGAGCACCTTTTTAGTATAGTTGTATAGAAGGTGGCTTCATTTCATTGTATATGTACTCAACCATATAAAAGCATGATATAGCAACGGTAAGAGCAGTTACATTGAATGCAAGAGATACATTCATCAGATTTTGAAGTTGGTTGTACAAGTAGTGAGAACTGACACTGTATTGATATCACTTTGAAAAACTTAGAAGTTTCACTGTTGTCTAACCAAGAGTTCCCAGAAGAGTAATCAATGAATACTATACAAGAAATACATTGGATTGTAAATTGTAATAGTTTGTTACACAAAATAACTTTCTGCGTTACTCCCGAGGAATCCCACTGAGTGGCAGTATGGAGCTCCTTTTTACTATAGTTGTATAGAAGGCGGCTTCATTTCATTGTATATGTACTCAACCATATAAAAGCATGATATAGTAACTGTATGAGCAGTTACATTGAATGCAAGAGATCCATTAATCAGATTTTGAAGTTGGTTGTACAAGGAGTGATTACTGACTCTGTATTGATATCACGTTGTAAAACGTAGAAATTTCACTGTTGTCTAACCAAGAGATCGCAGAAGAGTAATCAATTAATACTATACAAGTAATACATTGGATTGTAAATTGTAATAGTTTGTTACACAAAATGACTTTCTGCGTTACTCCCGAGGAATCCCACTGAGTGGCAGTATGGAGCACCGTTTTGCTATAGTTGTATAGAAGGTGGCTTCATTTAATTGTATATGTACTCAACCATATAAAAGCATGATATAGCAACGGTAAGAGCAGTTACATTGAATGCCAGAGATACATTCATCAGATTTTGAAGTTCTTTATACAAGGAGTGAAAACTGACACTGTACTGATATCACTTTGTAAAACGTAGAAATTTCACTGTTGTCTAACCAAGAGTTCACAGAAGAGTACTCAATGAATACTATACAAGAAATACATTGCATTGTAAATTGTAATAGTTTGTTACACAAACTGACTTTCTGCGTTACTCCCGAGGAATCCCACTGAGTGGCAGTATGGAGCACCTTTTTGCTATAGTTGTATAGAAGGTGGCTTCATTTCATTGTATATGTACTCAACCATATAAAAGTATGATATAGCAACTGTAAGAGCAGTTACATTGAATGCCAGAGATACATTCATCAGATTTTGAAGTTGTTTGTACAAGGAGTGATAACTGACACTGTACTGATATCACTTTGTAAAACCTAGAAATATCACTATCCTGTAACCAACAGATCATTGAAAAGAGTAATCAATGAATAATATACAACAAATTATATATTGTAATAGTTTGTTACACAAAATGACTTTCTGCGTTACTCCCGAGGAATCCCACTGAGTGGCAGTATGGAGCTCCTTTTTACTATAGTTGTATAGAAGGCGGCTTCATTTCATTGTATATGTACTCAACCATATAAAAGCATGATATAGCAACTGTAAGAGCAGTTACATTGAATGCAAGAGATACATTCATCAGATTTTGAAGTTGGTTGTACAAGGAGTTATTACTGACACTGTATTGATATCACGTTGTAAAACCTAGAAATTTCACTGTTGTCTAACCAAGAGATCGCAGAAGAGTAATCAATGAATACTATACAAGAAATAGATAGAATTGTAAATTGTAATAGTTTGTTACACAAAATGACTTTCTGCGTTACTCACGAGGAATCCCACTGAGTGGCAGTATGGAGCAACGTTTTGCTATAGAAGGAGGCTTCATTTAATTGTATATGTACTCAACCATATAAAAGCATGATATAGCAACTGTAAGAGCAGTTACATTGAATGCCAGAGATACATTCATCAGATTTTGAAGTTCTTTATACAAGGAGTGAAAACTGACACTGTACTGATATCACTTTGTAAAACGTAGAAATTTCACTGTTGTCTAACCAAGAGTTCACAGAAGAGTAATCAATGAATACTATACAAGAAATACATTGGATTGTAAATTGTAATAGTTTGTTACACAAAATGACTTTCTGCGTTACTCCCGAGGAATCCCACTGAGTGGCAGTATGGAGCACCTTTTTGCTATAGTTGTATAGAAGGTGGCTTCATTTCATTGTATATGTACTCAACCATATAAAAGCATGATATAGCAACTGTAAGAGCAGTTACATTGAATGCCAGAGATACATTCATCAGATTTTGAAGCTGTTTGTACAAGGAGTGATAACTGACTCTGTACTGATATCACTTTGTAAAACCTAGAAATATCACTATCCTGTAACCAACAGATCATTGAAAAGAGTAATCAATGAATACTATACAAGAAATTGTATATTGTAATAGTTTGTTACACAAAATGACTTTCTGCGTTACTCCCGAGGAATCCCACTGAGTGGCAGTATGGAGCACCTTTTTACTGTAGTTGTATAGAAGGTGGCTTCATTTCATTGTATATGTACTCAACCATATAAAAGCATGATATAGCAACGGTAAGAGCAGTTACATTGAATGCAAGAGATACATTCATCAGATTTTGAAGTTGGTTGTACAAGTAGTGAGAACTGACACTGTATTGATATCACTTTGAAAAACTTAGAAGTTTCACTGTTGTCTAACCAAGAGTTCCCAGAAGAGTAATCAATGAATACTATACAAGAAATACATTGGATTGTAAATTGTAATAGTTTGTTACACAAAATGACTTTCTGCGTTACTCCCGAGGAATCCCACTGAGTGGCAGAATGGGGCACCTTTTTCCTCCAGCTGTATAGAAGGTGGCTTCATTTAATCGTATATGTACTCAACCATATAAAAGCATGATATATCAACTGTAAGAGTAATTACATTGAATGCAAGAGATACATTCATCAGATTTTGAAGTTGGTTGTACAAGGAGTGATAACTGACACTGTACTGATATCACTTTGTAAAATGTAGAAATTTCACTGTTGTCTAACCAAGAGTTCACAGAAGAGTAATCAATGAATACTATACAAGAAATACATTGGATTGTAAATTGTAATAGTTTGTTACACAAAATGACTTTCTGCGTTACTCCCGAGGAATCCCACTGAGTGGCAGTATGGAGCAACGTTTTGCTATAGAAGGAGGCTTCATTTAATTGTGTATGTACTCAACCATATAAAAGCATGATATAGCAACTGTAAGAGCAGTTACATTGAATGCCAGAGATACATTCATCAGATTTTGAAGTTCTTTATAGAAGAAGTGAAAACTGACACTGTACTGATATCACTTTGTAAAACGTAGAAATTTCACTGTTGTCTAACCAAGAGTTCACAGAAGAGTAATCAATGAATACTATACAAGAAATACATTGGATTGTAAATTGAAATAGTTTGTTACACAAAATGACTTTCTGCGTTACTCCCGAGGAATCCCACTGAGTGGCAGTATGGAGCACCTTTTTGCTATAGTTGTATAGAAGGTGGCTTCATTTCATTGTATATGTACTCAACCATATAAAAGCATGATATAGCAACTGTAAGAGCAGTTACATTGAATGCCAGAGATACATTCATCAGATTTTGAAGTTGTTTGTACAAGGAGTGATAACTGACACTGTACTGATATCACTTTGTAAAACCTAGAAATATCACTATCCTGTAACCAACAGATCATTGAAAAGAGTAATCAATGAATACTATACAAGAAATTATATATTGTAATAGTTTGTTACACAAAATGACTTTCTGCGTTACTCCCGAGGAATCCCACTGAGTGGCAGTATGGAGCACCTTTTTAGTATAGTTGTATAGAAGGTGGCTTCATTTCATTGTATATGTACTCAACCATATAAAAGCATGATATAGCAACTGTAAGAGCAGTTACATTGAATGCAAGAGATACATTCATCAGATTTTGAAGTTGGTTGTACAAGGAGTGATTACTGACACTGTATTGATATCACGTTGTAAAACCAAGAAATTTCACTGTTGTCTAACTAAGAGATCGCAGAAGAGTAATCAATGAATACTATACAAGAAATACATTGGATTGTAAATTGTAATAGTTTGTTACACAAAATGACTTTCTGCGTTACTCCCGAGGAATCCCACTGAGTGGCAGTATGGAGCACCTTTTTACTGTAGTTGTATAGAAGGTGGCTTCATTTCATTGTATATCTACTCAACCATATAAAAGCATGATATAGCAACGGTAAGAGCAGTTACATTGAATGCAAGAGATACATTCATCAGATTTTGAAGTTGGTTGTACAAGTAGTGAGAACTGACACTATATTGATATCACTTTGAAAAACTTAGAAGTTTCACTGTTGTCTAACCAAGAGTTCACAGAAGAGTAATCAATGAATACTATACAAGAAATACATTGGATTGTAAATTGTAATAGTTTGTTACACAAAATGACTTTCTGCGTTACTCCCGAGGAATCCCACTGAGTGGCAGAATGGGGCACCTTTTTCCTCCAGCTGTATAGGAGGTGGCTTCATTTAATTGTATATGTACTCAACCATATAAAAGCATGATATATCAACTGTAAGAGTAATTACATTGAATGCAAGAGATACATTCATCAGATTTTGAAGTTGGTTGTACAAGGAGTGATAACTGACACTGTACTGATATCACTTTGTAAAATGTAGAAATTTCACTGTTGTCTAACCAAGAGTTCACAGAAGAGTAATCAATGAATACTATACAAGAAATACATTGGATTGTAAATTGTAATAGTTTGTTACACAAAATGACTTTCTGCGTTACTCCCGAGGAATCCCAGTGAGTGGCAGTATGGAGCGCCTTTTTGCTATAGTTGTATAGAAGGTGGCTTCATTTCATTGTCTATGTACTCAACCATATAAAAGCATGATATAGCAACTGTAAGAGCAGTTACATTGAATGCCAGAGATACATTCATCAGATTTTGAAGTTGTTTGTACAAGGAGTGATAACTGACACTGTACTGATATCACTTTGTAAAACCTAGAAATATCCCTATCCTGTAACCAACAGATCATTTAAAAGAGTAATCAATGAATACTATACAAGAAATTGTATATTGTAATAGTTTGTTACACAAAATGACTTTCTGCGTTACTCACGAGGAGTCCCACTGAGTGGCAGTATGGAGCACCTTTTTACTATAGTTGTATAGAAGGTGGCTTCATTTCATTGTATATGTAGTCAACCATATAAAAGCATGATATAGCAACTGTAAGAGCAGTTACATTGACTGCAAGAGATACATTCATCAGATTTTGAAGTTTGGTTGTACAAGGAGTGATTACTGACACTGTATTGATATCACGTTGTAAAACCTAGAAATTTCACTGTTGTCTAACCAAGAGATCGCAGAAGAGTAATCAATGAATACTATACAAGAAATACATTGGAATGTAAATTGTAATAGTTTGTTACACAAAATGACTTTCTGCGTTACTCCCGAGGAATCCCACTGAGTGTCAGTATGGAGCACCTTTTTACTGTAGTTGTATAGAAGGTGGCCTCATTTCATTGTATATGTACTCAACCATATAAAAGCATGATATAGCAACGGTAAGAGCAGTTACATTGAATGCAAGAGATACATTCATCAGATTTTGAAGTTGGTTGTACAAGTAGTGAGAACTGACACTGTATTGATATCACTTTGAAAAACTTAGAAGTTTCACTGTTGTCTAACCAAGAGTTCACAGAAGAGTAATCAATGAATACTATACAAGAAATACATTTGATTGTAAATTGTAATCGTTTGTTACACAAAATGACTTTCTGCGTTACTCCCGAGGAATCCCACTGAGTGGCAGAATGGGGCACCATTTTCCTCCAGCTGTATAGAAGGTGGCTTCATTTAATCGTATATGTACTCAACCATATAAAAGCATGATATATCAAGTGTAAGAGTAATTACATTGAATGCAAGAGATACATTCATCAGATTTTGAAGTTGGTTGTACAAGGAGTGATAACTGACACTGTACTGATATCACTTTGTAAAATGTAGAAATGTCACTGTTGTCTAACCAAGAGTTCACAGAAGAGTAATCAATGAATACTATACAAGAAATACATTGGATTGTAAATTGTAATAGTTTGTTACACAAAATGACTTTCTGCGTTACTCCCGAGGAATCCCACTGAGTGGCAGTATGGAGCACCTTTTTGCTATAGTTGTATAGAAGGTGGCTTCATTTCATTGTCTATGTACTCAACCATATAAAAGCATGATATAGCAACTGTAAGAGCAGTTACATTGAATGCCAGAGATACATTCATCAGATTTTGAAGTTGTTTGTACAAGGAGTGATAACTGACACTGTACTGATATCACTTTTTAAAACCTAGAAATATCACTATCCTGTAACCAACAGATCATTGAAAAGAGTAATCAATGAATACTATACAAGAATTTGTATATTGTAATAGTTTGTTACACAAAATGACTTTCTGCGTTACTCACGAGGAATCCCACTGAGTGGCAGTATGGAGCACCTTTTTACTATAGTTGTATAGAAGGTGGCTTCATTTCATTGTATATGTAGTCAACCATATAAAAGCATGATATAGCAACTGTAAGAGCAGTTACATTGACTGCAAGAGATACATTCATCAGATTTTGAAGTTTGGTTGTACAAGGAGTGATTACTGACACTGTATTGATATCACGTTGTAAAACCTAGAAATTTCACTGTTGTCTAACCAAGAGATCGCAGAAGAGTAATCAATTAATACTATACAAGAAATACATTGGATTGTAAATTGGAATAGTTTGTTACACAAAATGACTTTCTGCGTTACTCCCGAGGAATCCCACTGAGTGGCAGTATGGAGCACCTTTTTACTGTAGTTGTATAGAAGGTGGCTTCATTTCATTGTATATATACTCAACCATATAAAAGCATGATATAGCAACGGTAAGAGCAGTTACATTGAATGCCAGAGATACATTCATCAGATTTTGAAGTTGTTTGTACAAGGAGTGATAACTGACACTGTACTGATATCACTTTGTAACACCTAGAAATATCACTATCCTCTAACCAACAGATCATTGAAAAGAGTAATCAATGAATAATTTACAAGAAATTATATATTGTAATAGTTTGTTACACAAAATGACTTTCTGCGTTACTCCCGAGGAATCCCACTGAGTGGCAGTATGGAGCACCGTTTTGCTATAGTTGTATAAAAGGTGGCTTCATTTAATTGTATATGTACTCAACCATATAAAAGCATGATATAGCAACTGTAAGAGCAGTTACATTGAATGCCAGAGATACATTCATCAGATTTTGAAGTTGTTTGTACAAGGAGTGATAACTGACACTGTACTGATATCACTTTGTAAAACCTAGAAATATCACTATCCTGTAACCAACAGATCATTGAAAAGAGTAATCAATGAATACTATACAAGAAATTATATATTGTAATAGTTTGTTACACAAAATGACTTTCTGCGTTACTCCCGAGGAATCCCACTGAGTGGCAGAATGGGGCACCTTATTCCTCCAGCTGTATAGAAGGTGGCTTCATTTAATCGTATATGTACTCAACCATATAAAAGCATGATATATCAACTGTAAGAGTAATTACATTGAATGCAAGAGATACATTCATCAGATTTTGAAGTTGGTTGTACAAGGAGTGATAACTGACACTGTACTGATATCACTTTGTAAAATGTAGAAATTTCACTGTTGTCTAACCAAGAGTTCACAGAAGAGTAATCAATGAATACTATACAAGAAATACATTGGATTGTAAATTGTAATAGTTTGTTACACAAAATGACTTTCTGCGTTACTCCCGAGGAATCCCACTGAGTGGCAGTATGGAGCACCTTTTTGCTATAGTTGTATAGAAGGTGGCTTCATTTCATTGTCTATGTACTCAACCATATAAAAGCATGATATAGCAACTGTAAGAGCAGTTACATTGAATGCCAGAGATACATTCATCAGATTTTGAAGTTGTTTGTACAAGGAGTGATAACTGACACTGTACTGATATCACTTTGTAAAACCTAGAAATATCCCTATCCTGTTACCAACAGATCATTTAAAAGAGTAATCAATGAATACTATACAAGAAATTGTATATTGTAATAGTTTGTTACACAAAATGACTTTCTGCGTTACTCACGAGGAGTCCCACTGAGTGGCAGTATGGAGCACCTTTTTACTATAGTTGTATAGAAGGTGGCTTCATTTCATTGTATATGTACTCAACCATATAAAAGCATGATATAGCAACGGTAAGAGCAGTTACATTGAATGCAAGAGATACATTCATCAGATTTTGAAGTTGGTTGTACAAGTAGTGAGAACTGACACTGTATTGATATCACTTTGAAAAACTTAGAAGTTTCACTGTTGTCTAACCAAGAGTTCACAGAAGAGTAAGCAATGAATACTATACAAGAAATACATTGGATTGTAAATTGTAATAGTTTGTTACACAAAATGACTTTCTGCGTTACTCCCGAGGAATCCCACTGAGTGGCAAAATGGGGCACCTTTTTCCTCCAGCTGTATAGAAGGTGGCTTCATTTAATCGTATATGTACTCAACCATATAAAAGCATGATATATCAACTGTAAGAGTAATTACATTGAATGCAAGAGATACATTCATCAGATTTTGAAGTTGGTTGTACAAGGAGTGATAACTGACACTGTACTGATATCACTTTGTAAAATGTAGAAATTTCACTGTTGTCTAACCAAGAGTTCACAGAAGAGTAATCAATGAATACTATACAAGAAATACATTGGATTGTAAATTGTAATAGTTTGTTACACAAAATGACTTTCTGCGTTACTCCCGAGGAATCCCACTGAGTGGCATTATGGAGCACCGTTTTGCTATAGTTGTATAGAAGGTGGCTTCATTTCATTGTATATGTACTCAACCATATAAAAGTATGATATAGCAACTGTAAGAGCAGTTACATTGAATGCCAGAGATACATTCATCAGATTTTGAAGTTGTTTGTACAAGGAGTGATAACTGACACTGTACTGATATCACTTTGTAAAACCTAGAAATATCACTATCCTGTAACCAAAAGATCATTGAAAAGAGTAATCAATGAATAATATACAAGAAATTATATATTGTAATAGTTTGTTACACAAAATGACTTTCTGCGTTACTCCCGAGGAATCCCACTGAGTGGCAGTATGGAGTTTTTTTTTACTATAGTTGTATAGAAGGCGGGTTGATTTCATTGTATATGTACTCAACCATATAAAAGCATGATATAGCAACTGTAAGAGCAGTTACATTGAATGCAAGAGATACATTCATCAGATTTTGAAGTTGGTTGTACAAGGAGTGATTACTGACACTGTATTGATATCACGTTGTAAAACCTAGAAATTTCACTGTTGTCTAACCAAGAGATCGCATAAGAGTAATCAATGAATATTATGCAAGAAATACATTGGATTGTAAATTGTAATAGTTTGTTACACAAAATGACTTTCTGCGTTACTCCCGAGGAATCCCACTGAGTGGCAGTATGGAGCACCTTTTTACTATAGTTGTAAAGAAGGTGGCTTCATTTCATTGTATATGTACTCAACCATAAAAAAGCATGATATAGCAACTGTAAGAGCAGTTACATTGAATGCCAGAGATACATTCATCAGATTTTGAAGTTGGTTGTACAAGGAGTGATTACTGACTCTGTATTGATATCACGTTGTAAAACGTAGAAATTTCACTGTTGTCTAACCAAGAGATCGCAAAAGAGTAATCAATTAATACTATACAAGAAATACATTGGATTGTAAATTGTAATAGTTTGTTACACAAAATGACTTTCTGCGTTACTCCCGAGGAATCCCACTGAGTGGCAGTATGGAGCACCTTTTTGCTATAGTTGTATAGAAGGTGGCTTCATTTAATTGTATATGTATTCAACCATATAAAAGCATGATATAGCAACTGTAAGAGCAGTTACATTGAATGCGAGAGATACATTCATCAGATTTTGAAGTTGGTTGTACAAGTAGTGAGAACTGACACTGTATTGATATCACTTTGAAAAACTTAGAAGTTTCACTGTTGTCTAACCAAGAGTTCACAGAAGAGTAAGCAATGAATACTATACAAGAAATACATTGGATTGTAAATTGTAATAGTTTGTTACACAAAATGACTTTCTGCGTTACTCCCGAGGAATCCCACTGAGTGGCAGAATGGGGCACCTTTTTCCTCCAGCTGTATAGAAGGTGGCTTCATTTAATCGTATATGTACTCAACCATATAAAAGCATGATATATCAACTGAAAGAGTAATTACATTGAATGCAAGAGATACATTCATCAGATTTTGAAGTTGGTTGTACAAGGTGTGATAACTGACACTGTACTGATATCACTTTGTAAAATGTAGAAATTTCACTGTTGTCTAACCAAGAGTTCACAGAAGAGTAATCAATGAATACTATACAAGAAATACATTGGATTGTAAATTGTAATAGTTTGTTACACAAAATGACTTTCTGCGTTACTCCCGAGGAATCCCACTGAGTGGCATTATGGAGCACCGTTTTGCTATAGTTGTATAGAAGGTGGCTTCATTTCATTGTATATGTACTCAACCATATAAAAGTATGATATAGCAACTGTAAGAGCAGTTACATTGAATGCCAGAGATACATTCATCAGATTTTGAAGTTGTTTGTACAAGGAGTGATAACTGACACTGTACTGATATCACTTTGTAAAACCTAGAAATATCACTATCCTGTAACCAAAAGATCATTGAAAAGAGTAATCAATGAATAATATACAAGAAATTATATATTGTAATAGTTTGTTACACAAAATGACTTTCTGCGTTACTCCCGAGGAATCCCACTGAGTGGCAGTATGGAGTTTTTTTTTACTATAGTTGTATAGAAGGCGGCTTCATTTCATTGTATATGTACTCAACCATATAAAAGCATGATATAGCAACTGTAAGAGCAGTTACATTGAATGTAAGAGATACATTCATCAGATTTTGAAGTTGGTTCTACAAGGAGTTATTACTGACACTGTATTGATATCACGTTGTAAAACGTAGAAATTTCACTGTTGTCTAACCAAGAGTTCACAGAAGAGTAATCAATGAATACTATACAAGAAATACATTGGATTGTAAATTGTAATAGTTTGTTACACAAAATGACTTTCTGCGTTACTCCCGAGGAATCCCACTGAGTGGCAGTATGGAGCACCTTTTTACTATAGTTGTGTAGAAGGTGGCTTCATTTCATTGTATATGTTCTCAACCATAAAAAAGCATGATATAGCAACTGTAAGAGCAGTTACATTGAATGCCAGAGATACATTCATCAGATTTTGAAGTTGGTTGTACAAGGAGTGATTACTGACTCTGTATTGATATCACGTTGTAAAACGTAGAAATTTCACTGTTGTCTAACCAAGAGATCGCAAAAGAGTAATCAATGAATACTATACAAGAAATACATTGGATTGTAAATTGTAATAGTTTGTTACACAAAATGACTTTCTGCGTTACTCCCGAGGAATCCCACTGAGTGGCAGTATGGAGCACCGTTTTGCTATAGTTGTATAGAAGGTGGCTTCATTTAATCGTATATGTATTCAACCATATAAAAGCATGATATAGCAACTGTAAGAGCAGTTACATTGAATGCCAGAGATACATTCATCAGATTTTGAAGTTCTTTATACAAGGAGTGAAAACTGACACTGTACTGATATCACTTTGTAAAACGTAGAAATTTCACTGTTGTCTAACCAAGAGTTCACAGAAGAGTAATCAATGAATACTATACAAGAAATACATTGGATTGTAAATTGTAATAGTTTGTTACACAAAATGACTTTCTGCGTTACTCCCGAGGAATCCCACTGAGTGGCAGTATGGAGCACCTTTTTATTATAGTTGTATAGAAGGTGGCTTCATTTCATTGTATATGTACTCAACCATAAAAAAGCATGATATAGCAACTGTAAGAGCAGTTACATTGAATGCCAGAGATACATTCATCAGACTTTGAAGTTGGTTGTACAAGGAGTGATTACTGACTCTGTATTGATATCACGTTGTAAAACGTAGAAATTTCACTGTTGTCTAACCAAGAGATCGCAGAAGAGTAATCAATTAATACTATACAAGAAATACATTGGATTGTAAATTGTAATAGTTTGTTA
This sequence comes from Lepidodactylus listeri, assembly GCA_029233225.1. Classification (NCBI taxonomy): domain Eukaryota; kingdom Metazoa; phylum Chordata; class Lepidosauria; order Squamata; family Gekkonidae; genus Lepidodactylus; species Lepidodactylus listeri. Next base: position 766,383 of record JARCFY010000021.1, on the reverse strand, counting down.
CACAAAATGACTTTCTGCGTTACTCCCGAGGAATCCCACTGAGTGGCAGTATGGAGCACCGTTTTGCTATAGTTGTATAGAAGGTGGCTTCATTTCATTGTATATGTATTCAACCATATAAAAGCATGATATAGCAACTGTAAGAGCAGTTACATTGAATGCCAGAGATACATTCATCAGATTTTGAAGTTCTTTATACAAGGAGTGAAAACTGACACTGTACTGATATCACTTTGTAAAACGTAGAAATTTCACTGTTGTCTAACCAAGAGTTCACAGAAGAGTAATCAATGAATACTATACAAGAAATACATTGGATTGTAAATTGTAATAGTTTGTTACACAAAATGACTTTCTGCGTTACTCCCGAGGAATCCCACTGAGTGGCAGTATGGAGCACCTTTTTGCTATAGTTGTATAGAAGGTGGCTTCATTTCATTGTATATGTACTCAACCATATAAAAGCATGATATAGCAACTGTAAGAGCAGTTACATTGAATGCCAGAGATACATTCATCAGATTTTGAAGTTGGTTCTACAAGGAGTTATTACTGACACTGTATTGATATCACGTTGCAAACCTAGAAATTTCACTGTTGTCGAACGAAGAGATCGCAGAAGAGTAATCAATGAATACTATGCAAGAAATACATTGGATGGTAAATTGTAATAGTTTGTTACACAAAATGACTTTCTGCGTTACTCCCGAGGAATCCCACTGAGTGGCAGAATGGAGCACCTTTCTCCTCCAGCTGTATAGAAGGTGGATTCATTTAATTGTATATGTATTCAACCATATAAAATCAAGATATATCAACTGTAAGAGCAATTACATTGAATGCAAGAGATACATTCATCAGATTTTGAAGTTGGTTGTACAAGGAGTGATAACTGACACTGTACTGATATCACTTTTTAAAACGTAGAAATTTCACTGTTGTCTAACCAAGAGTTCACAGAAGAGTAATCAATTAATACTATACAAGAAATACATTGGATTGTAAATTGTAATAGTTTGTTACACAAAATGACTTTCTGCGTTACTCCCGAGGAATCCCACTGAGTGGCAGTATGGAGCACCTTTTTACTGTAGTTGTATAGAAGGTGGCTTCATTTCATTGTATATGTACTCAACCATATAAAAGCATGATATAGCAACGGTAAGAGCAGTTACATTGAATGCAAGAGATACATTCATCAGATTTTGAAGTTGGTTGTACAAGTAGTGAGAACTGACACTGTATTGATATCACTTTGAAAAACTTAGAAATTTCACTGTTGTCTAACCAAGAGTTCACAGAAGAGTAATCAATGAATACTATACAAAAAATACATTGGATTGTAAATTGTAATAGTTTGTTACACAAAATGACTTTCTGCGTTACTCCCGAGGAATCCCACTGAGTGGCAGTATGGAGCAACGTTTTGCTATAGTTGTATAGAAGGTGGCTTCATTTCATTGTATATGTACTCAACCATATAAAAGTATGATATAGCAACTGTAAGAGCAGTTACATTGAATGCCAGAGATACATTCATCAGATTTTGAAGTTGTTTGTACAAGGAGTGATAACTGACACTGTACTGATATCACTTTGTAAAACCTAGAAATATCACTATCCTGTAACCAACAGAACATTGAAAAGAGTAATCAATGAATAATATACAAGAAATTATATATTGTAATAGTTTGTTACACAAAATGACTTTCTGCGTTACTCCCGAGGAATCCCACTGAGTGGCAGTATGGAGCTCCTTTTTACTATAGTTGTATAGAAGGCGGCTTCATTTCATTGTATATGTACTCAACCATATAAAAGCATGATATAGCAACTGTAACAGCAGTTACATTGAATGCAAGAGATACATTCATCAGATTTTGAAGTTGGTTGTACAAGGAGTGATTACTGACACTGTATTGATATCACGTTGTAAAACCTAGAAATTTCACTGTTGTCTAACCAAGAGATCGCAGAAGAGTAATCAATGAATACTATACAAGAAATACATTGGATTGTAAATTGTAATCGTTTGTTACACAAAATGACTTTCTGCGTTCCTCCCGAGGAAACCCACTGAGTGGCAGTATGGAGCACCTTTTTACTATAGTTGTATAGAAGGTGGCTTCATTTCATTGTATATGTACTCAACCATATAAAAGCATGATATAGCAACTGTAAGAGCAGTTACATTGAATGCCAGAGATACATTCATCAGATTTTGAAGTTGTTTGTACAAGGAGTGATAACTGACTCTGTATTGATATCACGTTGTAAAACGTAGAAATTTCACTGTTGTCTAACCAAGAGATCGCAGAAGAGTAATCAATTAATACTATACAAGAAATACATTGGATTGTAAATTGTAATAGTTTGTTACACAAAATGACTTTCTGCGTTACTCCCGAGGAATCCCACTGAGTGGCAGTATGGAGCACCGTTTTGCTATAGTTGTATAGAAGGTGGCTTAATTTAATCGTATATGTATTCAACCATATAAAAGCATTATATAGCAACTGTAAGAGCAGTTACATTGAATGCCAGAGATACATTCATCAGATTTTGAAGTTCTTTATACAAGGAGTGAAAACTGACACTGTACTGATATCACTTTGTAAAACGTAGAAATTTCACTGTTGTCTAACCAAGAGTTCACAGTAGAGTAATCAATGAATACTATACAAGAAATACATTGGATTGTAAATTGTAATAGTTTGTTACACAAAATGACTTTCTGCGTTACTCCCGAGGAATCCCACTGAGTGGCAGTATGGAGCACCTTTTTACTATAGTTGTATAGAAGGTGGCTTCATTTCATTGTATATGTACTCAACCATAAAAAAGCATGATATAGCAACTGTAAGAACAGTTATATTGAATGCCAGAGATACATTCATCAGATTTTGAAGTTGGTTGTACAAGGAGTGATTACTGACACTGTATTGATACCACGTTGTAAAACCTAGAAATTTCACTGTTGTCTAACCAAGAGATCGCAGAAGAGTAATCAATGAATACTATACAAGAAATACATTGGATTGTAAATTGTAATAGTTTGTTACACAAAATGACTTTCTGCGTTACTCCCGAGGAATCCCACTGAGTGGCAGTATGGAGCACCGTTTTGCTATAGTTGTATAGAAGGTGGCTTCATTTAATTGTATATGTATTCAACCATATAAAAGCATGATATAGCAACTGTAAGAGCAGTTACATTGAATGCCAGAGATACATTCATCAGATTTTGAAGTTCTTTATACAAGGAGTGAAAACTGACACTGTACTGATATCACTTTGTAAAACGTATAAATTTCACTGTTGTCTAACCAAGAGTTCACAGAAGAGTAATCAATGAATACTATACAAGAAATACATTGGATTGTAAATTGTAATAGTTTGTTACACAAAATGACTTTCTGCGTTACTCCCGAGGAATCCCACTGAGTGGCAGTATGGAGCACCTTTTTGCTATAGTTGTATAGAAGGTGGCTTCATTTCATTGTATATGTACTCAACCATATAAAAGCATGATATAGCAACTGTAAGAGCAGTTACATTGAATGCCAGAGATACATTCATCAGATTTTGAAGTTGTTTGTACAAGGAGTGATAACTGACACTGTATTGATATCACGTTGCAAACCTAGAAATTTCACTGTTGTCTAACCAAGAGATCGCAGAAGAGTAATCAATGAATACTATGCAAGAAACACATTGGATTGTAAATTGTAATAGTTTGTTACACAAAATGACTTTCTGCATTACTCCCGAGGAATCCCACTGAGTGGCAGTATGGAGCACCGTTTTGCTATAGTTGTATAGAAGGTGGCTTCATTTAATTGTATATGTATTCAACCATATAAAAGCATGATATAGCAACTGTAAGAGCAGTTACATTGAATGCCAGAGATACATTCATCAGATTTTGAAGTTCTTTATACAAGGAGTGAAAACTGACACTGTACTGATATCACTTTGTAAAACGTAGAAATTTCACTGTTGTCTAACCAAGAGTTCACAGAAGAGTAATCAATGAATACTATACAAGAAATACATTGGATTGTAAATTGTAATAGTTTGTTACACAAAATGACTTTCTGCGTTACTCCCGAGGAATCCCACTGAGTGGCAGTATGGAGCACCGTTTTGCTATAGTTGTATAGAAGGTGGCTTCATTTAATTGTATATGTATTCAACCATATAAAAGCATGATATAGCAACTGCAAGAGCAGTTACATTGAATGCCAGAGATACATTCATCAGATTTTGAAGTTCTTTATACAAGGAGTGAAAACTGACACTGTACTGATATCACTTTGTAAAACGTAGAAATTTCACTGTTGTCTAACCAAGAGTTCACAGAAGAGTAATCAATGAATACTATACAAGAAATACATTGGATTGTAAATTGTAATAGTTTGTTACACAAAATGACTTTCTGCGTTACTCCCGAGGAATCCCACTGAGTGGCAGTATGGAGCACCTTTTTGCTATAGTTGTATAGAAGGTGGCTTCATTTAATTGTATATGTATTCAACCATATAAAAGCATGATATAGCAACTGTAAGAGCAGTTACATTGAATGCCAGAGATACATTCATCAGATTTTGAAGTTCTTTATACAAGGAGTGAAAACTGACACTGTACTGATATCACTTTTTAAAACGTATAAATTTCACTGTTCTCTAACCAAGAGTTCACAGAAGAGTAATCAATGAATACTATACAAGAAATACATTGGATTGTAAATTGTAATAGTTTGTTACACAAAATGACTTTCTGCGTTACTCCCGAGGAATCCCACTGAGTGGCAGTATGGAGCACCTTTTTGCTATAGTTGTATAGAAGGTGGCTTCATTTCATTGTATCTGTACTCAACCATATAAAAGCATGATATAGCAACTGTAAGAGCAGTTACATTGAATGCGAGAGATACATTCATCAGATTTTGAAGTTGTTTGTACAAGGAGTGATAACTGAAACTGTACTGATATCACTTTGTAACAGCTAGAAATATCACTATCCTGTAACCAACAGATCATTGAAAAGAGTAATCAATGAATAATATACAAGAAATTATATATTGTAATAGTTTGTTACACAAAATGACTTTCTGCGTTACTCCCGAGGAATCCCACTGAGTGGCAGTATGGAGCTCCTTTTTACTATAGTTGTATAGAAGGCGGCTTCATTTCATTGTATATGTACTCAACCATATAAAAGCATGATATAGCAACTGTAAGAGCAGTTACATTGAATGCAAGAGATACATTCATCAGATTTTGAAGTTGGTTGTACAAGGAGTGATTACTGACTCTGTATTGATATCACGTTGTAAAACGTAGAAATTTCACTGTTGTCTAACCAAGAGATCGCAGAAGAGTAATCAATTAATACTATACAAGAAATACATTGGATTGTAAATTGTAATAGTTTGTTACACAAAATGACTTTCTGCGTTACTCCCGAGGAATCCCACTGAGTGGCAGTATGGAGCACCTTTTTACTATAGTTGTATAGAAGGTGGCTTCATTTCATTGTATATGTACTCAACCATAAAAAAGCATGATATAGCAACTGTAAGAGCAGTTACATTGAATGCAAGAGATACATTCATCAGATTTTGAAGTTGGTTGTACAAGGAGTGATTACTGACTCTGTATTGATATCACGTTGTAAAACCTAGAAATTTCACTGTTGTCTAACCAAGAGATCGCAGAAGAGTAATCAATTAATACTATACAAGAAATACATTGGATTGTAAATTGTAATAGTTTGTTACACAAAATGACTTTCTGCGTTACTCCCGAGGAATCCCACTGAGTGGCAGTATGGAGCACCGTTTTGCTATAGTTGTATAGAAGGTGGCTTCATTTAATTGTATATGTATTCAACCATATAAAAGCATGATATAGCAACTGCAAGAGCAGTTACATTGAATGCCAGAGATACATTCATCAGATTTTGAAGTTCTTTATACAAGGAGTGAAAACTGACACTGTACTGATATCACTTTGTAAAACGTAGAAATTTCACTGTTGTCTAACCAAGAGTTCACAGAAGAGTAATCAATGAATACTATACAAGAAATACATTGGATTGTAAATTGTAATAGTTTGTTACACAAAATGACTTTCTGCGTTACTCCCGAGGAATCCCACTGAGTGGCAGTATGGAGCACCGTTTTGCTATAGTTGTATAGAAGGTGGCTTCATTTAATTGTATATGTATTCAACCATATAAAAGCATGATATAGCAACTGTAAGAGCAGTTACATTGAATGCCAGAGATACATTCATCAGATTTTGAAGTTCTTTATACAAGGAGTGAAAACTGACACTGTACTGATATCACTTTGTAAAACGTATAAATTTCACTGTTCTTTAACCAAGAGTTCACAGAAGAGTAATCAATGAATACTATACAAGAAATACATTGGATTGTAAATTGTAATAGTTTGTTACACAAAATGACTTTCTGCGTTACTCCCGAGGAATCCCACTGAGTGGCAGTATGGAGCACCTTTTTGCTATAGTTGTATAGAAGGTGGCTTCATTTCATTGTATCTGTACTCAACCATATAAAAGCATGATATAGCAACTGTAAGAGCAGTTACATTGAATGCGAGAGATACATTCATCAGATTTTGAAGTTGTTTGTACAAGGAGTGATAACTGAAACTGTACTGATATCACTTTGTAACAGCTAGAAATATCACTATCCTGTAACCAACAGATCATTGAAAAGAGTAATCAATGAATAATATACAAGAAATTATATATTGTAATAGTTTGTTACACAAAATGACTTTCTGCGTTACTCCCGAGGAATCCCACTGAGTGGCAGTATGGAGCTCCTTTTTACTATAGTTGTATAGAAGGCGGCTTCATTTCATTGTATATGTACTCAACCATATAAAAGCATGATATAGCAACTGTAAGAGCAGTTACATTGAATGCAAGAGATACATTCATCAGATTTTGAAGTTGGTTGTACAAGGAGTGATTACTGACTCTGTATTGATATCACGTTGTAAAACGTAGAAATTTCACTGTTGTCTAACCAAGAGATCGCAGAAGAGTAATCAATTAATACTATACAAGAAATACATTGGATTGTAAATTGTAATAGTTTGTTACACAAAATGACTTTCTGCGTTACTCCCGAGGAATCCCACTGAGTGGCAGTATGGAGCACCGTTTTGCTATAGTTGTATAGAAGGTGGCTTCATTTAATTGTATATGTATTCAACCATATAAAAGCATGATATAGCAACTGTAAGAGCAGTTACATTGAATGCCAGAGATACATTCATCAGATTTTGAAGTTCTTTATACAAGGAGTGAAAACTGACACTGTACTGATATCACTTTGTAAAACGTAGAAATTTCACTGTTGTCTAACCAAGAGTTCACAGAAGAGTAATCAATGAATACTATACAAGAAATACATTGGATTGTAAATTGTAATAGTTTGTTACACAAAATGACTTTCTGCGTTACTCCCGAGGAATCCCACTGAGTGGCAGTATGGAGCACCTTTTTACTATAGTTGTATAGAAGGTGGCTTCATTTCATTGTATATGTACTCAACCATAAAAAAGCATGATATAGCAACTGTAAGAGCAGTTACATTGAATGCAAGAGATACATTCATCAGATTTTGAAGTTGGTTGTACAAGGAGTGATTACTGACTCTGTATTGATATCACGTTGTAAAACGTAGAAATTTCACTGTTGTCTAACCAAGAGATCGCAGAAGAGTAATCAATTAATACTATACAAGAAATACATTGGATTGTAAATTGTAATAGTTTGTTACACAAAATGACTTTCTGCGTTACTCCCGAGGAATCCCACTGAGTGGCAGTATGGAGCACCGTTTTGCTATAGTTGTATAGAAGGTGGCTTCATTTAATTGTATATGTATTCAACCATATAAAAGCATGATATAGCAACTGTAAGAGCAGTTACATTGAATGCCAGAGATACATTCATCAGATTTTGAAGTTCTTTATACAAGGAGTGAAAACTGACACTGTACTGATATCACTTTGTAAAACGTAGAAATTTCACTGTTGTCTAACCAAGAGTTCACAGAAGAGTAATCAATGAATAATATACAAGAAATTATATATTGTAATAGTTTGTTACACAAAATGACTTTCTGCGTTACTCCCGAGGAATCCCACTGAGTGGCAGTATGGAGCTCCTTTTTACTATAGTTGTATCGAAGGCGGCTTCATTTCATTGTATATGTACTCAACCATATAAAAGCATGATATAGCAACTGTAAGAGCAGTTACATTGAATGCAAGAGATACATTCATCAGATTTTGAAGTTGGTTGTACAAGGAGTGATTACTGACTCTGTATTGATATCACGTTGTAAAACGTAGAAATTTCACTGTTGTCTAACCAAGAGATCGCAGAAGAGTAATCAATTAATACTATACAAGAAATACATTGGATTGTAAATTGTAATAGTTTGTTACACGAAATGACTTTCTGCGTTACTCCCGAGGAATCCCACTGAGTGGCAGTATGGAGCTCCTTTTTACTATAGTTGTATAGAAGGTGGCTTCATTTCATTGTATATGTACTCAACCATAAAAAAGCATGATATAGCAACTGTAAGAACAGTTACATTGAATGCCAGAGATACATTCATCAGATTTTGAAGTTGGTTGTATAAGGAGTGATTACTGACTCTGTATTGATACCACGTTGTAAAACGTAGAAATTTCACTGTTGTCTAACCAAGAGATCGCAGAAGAGTAATCAATTAATACTATACAAGAAATACATTGGATTGTAAATTGTAATCGTTTGTTACACAAAATGACTTTCTGCGTTACTCCCGAGGAATCCCACTGAGTGGCAGTATGGAGCACCGTTTTGCTATAGTTGTATAGAAGGTGGCTTCATTTCATTGTATATGTATTCAACCATATAAAAGCATGATATAGCAACTGCAAGAGCAGTTACATTGAATGCCAGAGATACATTCATCAGATTTTGAAGTTCTTTATACAAGGAGTGAAAACTGACACTGTACTGATATCACTTTGTAAAACGTAGAAATTTCACTGTTGTCTAACCAAGAGTTCACAGAAGAGTAATCAATGAATACTATACAAGAAATACATTGGATTGTAAATTGTAATAGTTTGTTACACAAAATGACTTTCTGCGTTACTCCCGAGGAATCCCACTGAGTGGCAGTATGGAGCACCGTTTTGCTATAGTTGTATAGAAGGTGGCTTCATTTAATTGTATATGTATTCAACCATATAAAAGCATGATATAGCAACTGTAAGAGCAGTTACATTGAATGCCAGAGATACATTCATCAGATTTTGAAGTTCTTTATACAAGGAGTGAAAACTGACACTGTACTGATATCACTTTGTAAAACGTAGAAATTTCACTGTTGTCTAACCAAGAGTTCACAGAAGAGTAATCAATGAATACTATACAAGAAATACATTGGATTGTAAATTGTAATAGTTTGTTATACAAAATGACTTTCTGCGTTACTCCCGAGGAATCCCACTGAGTGGCAGTATGGAGCAGCTTTTTGCTATAGTTGTATAGAAGGTGGCTTCATTTCATTGTATCTGTACTCAACCATATAAAAGCATGATATAGCAACTGTAAGAGCAGTTACATTGAATGCGAGAGATACATTCATCAGATTTTGAAGTTGTTTGTACAAGGAGTGATAACTGACATTGTACTGATATCACTTTGTAACACCTAGAAATATCACTATCCTGTAACCAACAGATCATTGAAAAGAGTAATCAATGAATAATATACAAGAAATTATATATTGTAATAGTTTGTTACACAAAATGACTTTCTGCGTTACTCCCGAGGAATCCCACTGAGTGGCAGTATGGAGCTCCTTTTTACTATAGTTGTATAGAAGGCGGCTTCATTTCATTGTATATGTACTCAACCATATAAAAGCATGATATAGCAACTGTAAGAGCAGTTACATTGAATGCAAGAGATACATTCATCAGATTTTGAAGTTGGTTGTACAAGGAGTGATTACTGACTCTGTATTGATATCACGTTGTAAAACGAAGAAATTTCACTGATGTCTAACCAAGAGATAGCAGAAGAGTAATCAATTAATACTATACAAGAAATACATTGGATTGTAAATTGTAATAGTTTCTTACACAAAATGACTTTCTGCGTTACTCCCGAGGAATCCCACTGAGTGGCAGTATGGAGCTCCTTTTTACTATAGTTGTATAGAAGGTGGCTTCATTTCATTGTATATGTACTCAACCATATAAAAGCATGATATAGCAACTGTAAGAGCAGTTACATTGAATGCAAGAGATACATTCATCAGATTTTGAAGTTGGTTGTACAAGGAGTGATTACTGACACTGTATTGATATCACGTTGTAAAACCTAGAAATTTCACTGTTGTCTAACCAAGAGATCGCAGAAGAGTAATCAATGAATACTATGCAAGAAATACATTGGATTGTAAATTGTAATAGTTTGTTACACAAAATGACTTTCTACGTTACTCCCGAGGAATCCCACTGAGTGGCAGTATGGAGCACCTTTTTACTATAGTTGTTTAGAAGGTGGCTTCATTTCATTGTATATGTACTCAACCATAAAAAAGCATGATATAGCAACTGTAAGAGCAGTTACATTGAATGCAAGAGATACATTCATCAGATTTTGAAGTTGGTTGTACAAGGAGTGATTACTGACTCTGTATTGATATCACGTTGTAAAACGTAGAAATTTCACTGTTGTCTAACCAAGAGATCGCAGAAGAGTAATCAATTAATACTATACAAGAAATACATTGGATTGTAAATTGTAATCGTTTGTTACACAAAATGACTTTCTGCGTTACTCCCGAGGAATCCCACTGAGTGGCAGTATGGAGCACCGTTTTGCTATAGTTGTATAGAAGGTGACTTCATTTAATTGTATATGTATTCAACCATATAAAAGCATGATATAGCAATTGCAAGAGCAGTTACATTGAATGCCAGAGATACATTCATCAGATTTTGAAGTTCTTTATACAAGGAGTGAAAACTGACACTGTACTGATATCACTTTGTAAAACGTAGAAATTTCACTGTTGTCTAACCAAGAGTTCACAGAAGAGTAATCAATGAATACTATACAAGAAATACATTGGATTGTAAATTGTAATAGTTTGTTACACAAAATGACTTTCTGCGTTACTCCCGAGGAATCCCACTGAGTGGCAGTATGGAGCAGCTTTTTGCTATAGTTGTATAGAAGGTGGCTTCATTTCATTGTATATGTACTCAACCATATAAAAGCATGATATAGCAACTGTAAGAGAAGTTACATTGAATGCCAGAGATACATTTATCAGATTTTGAAGTTGTTTGTACAAGGAGTGATAACTGACACTGTACTGATATCACTTTGTAAAACCTAGAAATATCACTATCCTGTAACCAACAGATCATTGAAAAGAGTAATCAATGAATAATATACAAGAAATTATATATTGTAATAGTTTGTTACACAAAATGACTTTCTGCGTTACTCCCGAGGAATCCCACTGAGTGGCAGTATGGAGCACCGTTTTGCTATAGTTGTATAGAAGGTGGCTTCATTTAATTGTATATGTACTCAACCATATAAAAGCATGATATAGCAACGGTAAGAGCAGTTACATTGAATGCCAGAGATACATTCATCAGATTTTGAAGTTGGTTGTACAAGTAGTGAGAACTGACACTGTATTGATATCACTTTGAAAAATCTAGAAATTTCACTGTTGTCTAACCAAGAGTTCACAGAAGAGTAATCAATGAATACTATACAAGAAATACATTGGATTGTAAATTGTAATAGTTTGTTACACAAAATGACTTTCTGCGTTACTCCCGAGGAATCCCACTGAGTGGCAGTATGGAGCACCTTTTTGCTATAGTTGTATAGAAGGTGGCTTCATTTCACTGTCTTTGTACTCAACCATATAAAAGCATGATATAGCAACTGTAAGAGCAGTTACATTGAATGCCAGAGATACATTCATCAGATTTTGAAGTTGTTTGTACAAGGAGTGATAACTGACACTGTACTGATATCACTTTGTAAAACCTAGAAATATCACTATCCTGTAACCAACAGATCATTGAAAAGAGTAATCAATGAATACTATACAAGAAATTGTATATTGTAATAGTTTGTTACACAAAATGACTTTCTGCGTTACTCACGAGGAATCCCACTGAGTGGCAGTATGGAGCACCTTTTTACTATAGTTGTATAGAAGGTGGCTTCATTTCATTGTATATGTAGTCAACCATATAAAAGCATGATATAGCAACTGTAAGAGCAGTTACATTGACTGCAAGAGATATATTCATCAGATTTTGAAGTTTGGTTGTACAAGGAGTGATTACTGACACTGTATTGATATCACGTTGTAAAACCTAGAAATTTCACTGTTGTCTAACCAAGAGATCGCAGAAGAGTAATCAATGAATACTATACAAGAAATACATTGGATTGTAAATTGTAATAGTTTGTTACACAAAATGACTTTCTGCGTTACTCCCGAGGAATCCCACTGAGTGGCAGTATGGAGCACCGTTTTGCTATAGAAGGAGGCTTCATTTAATTGTATATGTACTCAACCGTATAAAAGCATGATATAGCAACTGTAAGAGCAGTTACATTGAATGCCAGAGATACATTCATCAGATTTTGAAGTTCTTTATACAAGGAGTGAAAACTGACACTGTACTGATATCACTTTGTAAAACGTAGAAATTTCACTGTTGTCTAACCAAGAGTTCACAGAAGAGTAAGCAATGAATACTATACAAGAAATACATTGGATTGTAAATTGTAATAGTTTGTTACACAAAATGACTTTCTGCGTTACTCCCGAGGAATCCCACTGAGTGGCAGTATGGAGCAGCTTTTTGCTATAGTTGTATAGAAGGTGGCTTCATTTCATTGTATATGTACTCAACCATATAAAAGCATGATATAGCAACTGTAAGAGCAGTTACATTGAATGCAAGAGATACATTCATCAGATTTTGAAGTTGGTTGTACAAGGAGTGATTACTGACACTGTATTGATATCACGTTGTAAAACCTAGAAATTTCACTGTTGTCTAACCAGGAGATCGCAGAAGAGTAATCAATGAATACTATGCAAGAAATACATTGGATTGTAAATTGTAATAGTTTGTTACACAAAATGACTTTCTCCGTTACTCCCGAGGAATCCCACTGAGTGGCAGTATGGAGCACCTTTTTACTGTAGTTGTATAGAATGTGGCTTCATTTCATTGTATATGTACTCAACCATATAAAATCAAGATATATCAACTGTAAGAGCAATTACATTGAATGCAAGAGATACATTCATCAGATTTTGAAGTTGGTTGTACAAGGAGTGATAACTGACACTGTACTGATATCACTTTGTAAAACGTAGAAATTTCACTGTTGTCTAACCAAGAGTTCACAGAAGAGTAATCAATGAATACTATACAAGAAATACATTGGATTGTAAATTGTAATCGTTTGTTACACAAAATGACTTTCTGCGTTACTCCCGAGGAATCCCACTGAGTGGCAGTATGGAGCACCGTTTTGCTATAGTTGTATAGAAGGTGGCTTCATTTCATTGTATATGTACTCAACCATATAAAAGCATGATATAGCAACTGTAAGAGCAGTTACATTGAATGCCAGAGATACATTCATCAGATTTTGAAGTTCTTTATACAAGGAGTGAAAACTGACACTGTACTGATATCACTTTGTAAAACGTAGAAATTTCACTGTTGTCTAACCAAGAGTTCACAGAAGAGTAATCAATGAATACTATACAAGAAATACATTGGATTGTAAATTGTAATAGTTTGTTACACAAAATGACTTTCTGCGTTACTCCCGAGGAATCCCACTGAGTGGCAGTATGGAGCACCTTTTTGCTATAGTTGTATAGAAGGTGGCTTCATTTCATTGTATATGTACTCAACCATATAAAAGCATGATATAGCAACTGTAAGAGCAGTTACATTGAATGCCAGAGATACATTCATCAGATTTTGAAGTTGTTTCTACAAGGAGTGATAACTGACACTGTACTGATATCACTTTGTAAAACCTAGAAATTTCACTGTTGTCTAACCAAGAGTTCACAGAAGAGTAATCAATGAATACTATACAAGAAATACATTGGATTGTAAATTGTAATAGTTTGTTACACAAAATGACTTTCTGCGTTACTCCCGAGGAATCCCACTGAGTGGCAGTATGGAGCACCGTTTTGCTATAGTTGTATAGAAGGTGGCTTCATTTCATTGTATATGTACTCAACCATATAAAAGCATGATATAGCAACTGTAAGAGCAGTTACATTGAATGCCAGAGATACATTCATCAGATTTTGAAGTTCTTTATACAAAAAGTGAAAACTGACACTGTACTGATATCACTTTGTAAAACGTATAAATTTCACTGTTCTCTAACCAAGAGTTCACAGAAGAGTAATCAATGAATACTATACAAGAAATACATTGGATTGTAAATTGTAATAGTTTGTTACACAAAATGACTTTCTGCGTTACTCCCGAGGAATCCCACTGAGTGGCAGTATGGAGCACCTTTTTGCTATAGTTGTATAGAAGGTGGCTTCATTTCATTGTATATGTACTCAACCATATAAAAGCATGATATAGCAACTGTAAGAGCAGTTACATTGAATGCCAGAGATACATTCATCAGATTTTGAAGTTGTTTGTACAAGGAGTAATAACTGACACTGTATTGATATCACGTTGCAAACATAGAAATTTCACTGTTGTCGAACCAAGAGATCGCAGAAGAGTAATCAATGAATACTATGCAAGGAATACATTGGATGGTAAATTGTAATAGTTTGTTACACAAAATGACTTTCTGCGTTACTCCCGAGGAATCCCACTGAGTGGCAGAATGGAGCACCTTTCTCCTCCAGCTGTATAGAAGGTGGATTCATTTAATTGTATATGTATTCAACCATATAAAATCAAGATATATCAACTGTAAGAGCAATTACATTGAATGCAAGAGATACATTCATCAGATTTTGAAGTTGGTTGTACAAGGAGTTATAACTGACACTGTACTGATATCACTTTGTAAAACGTAGAAATTTCACTGTTGTCTAACCAAGAGTTCACAGAAGAGTAATCAATGAATACTATACAAGAAATACATTGGATTGTAAATTGTAATAGTTTGTTACACAAAATGACTTTCTGCGTTACTCCCTAGGAATCCCACTGAGTGGCAGTATGGAGCACCTTTTTACTGTAGTTGTATAGAAGGTGGCTTCATTTCATTGTATATGTACTCATCCATATAAAAGCATGATATAGCAACGGTAAGAGCAGTTACATTGAATGCAAGAGATACATTCATCAGATTTTTAAGTTGGTTGTACAAGTAGTGAGAACTGACACTGTATTGATATCACTTTGAAAAACTTAGAAATTTCACTGTTGTCTAACCAAGAGTTCACAGAAGAGTAATCAATGAATACTATACAAGAAATACATTGGATTGTAAATTGTAATAGTTTGTTACACAAAATGACTTTCTGCGTTACTCCCGAGGAATCCCACTGAGTGGCATGATGGAGCACCGTTTTGCTATAGTTGTATAGAAGGTGGCTTCAATTCATTGTATATGTACTCAACCATATAAAAGTATGATATAGCAACTGTAAGAGCAGTTACATTGAATGCCAGAGATACATTCATCAGATTTTGAAGTTGTTTGTACAAGGAGTGATAACTGACACTGTACTGATATCACTTTGTAAAACCTAGAAATATCACTATCCTGTAACCAACAGATCAGTGAACAATGTAATCAATGAATAATATACAAGAAATTATATATTGTAATAGTTTGTTACACAAAATGACTTTCTGCGTTACTCCCGAGGAATCCCACTGAGTGGCAGTATGGAGCTCCTTTTTACTATAGTTGTATAGAAGGCGGCTTCATTTCATTGTATATGTACTCAACCATATAAAATCATGATATAGCAACTGTAAGAGCAGTTACATTGAATGCAAGAGATACATTCATCAGATTTTGAAGTTGGTTGTACAAGGAGTGATTACTGACACTGTATTGATATCACGTTGTAAAACCTAGAAATTTCACTGTTGTCTAACCAAGAGATCGCAGAAGAGTAATCAATGAATACTATGCAAGAAATACATTGGATTGTAAATTGTAATAGTTTGTTACACAAAATGACTTTCTGCGTTACTCCCGAGGAATCCCACTGAGTGGCAGTATGGAGCACCTTTTTACTATAGTTGTATAGAAGGTGGCTTCATTTCATTGTATATGTACTCAACCAAAAAAAAGCTTGATATAGCAACTGTAAGAACAGTTACATTGAATGCCAGAGATACATTCATCAGATTTCGAAGTTGGTTGTACAAGGAGTGATTACTGACTCTGTATTGATATCACGTTGTAAAACGTAGAAATTTCACTGTTGTCTAACCAAGAGATCGCAGAAGAGTAATCAATGAATACTATACAAGAAATACATTGGATTGTAAATTGTAATAGTTTGTTACACAAAATGACTTTCTGCGTTACTCCCGAGGAATCCCACTGAGTGGCAGTATGGAGAACCGTTTTGCTATAGTTGTATAGAAGGTGGCTTCATTTCATTGTATATGTACTCAACCATATAAAAGTATGATATAGCAACTGTAAGAGCAGTTACATTGAATGCCAGATATACATTCATCAGATTTTGAAGTTGTTTGTACAAGGAGTGATAACTGACACTGACACATTCAATGTAACTGCTCTTACAGTTGCTATATCATGCTTTTATATGGTTGAGTACATATACAATGAAATGAAGCCGCCTTCTATACAACTATAGTAAAAAGGAGCTCCATTCTGCCACTCAGTGGGATTCCTCGGGAGTAACGCAGAAAGTCATTTTGTGTAACAAACTATTACAATATATAATTTCTTGTATATTATTCATTGATTACTTTGTTCACTGATCTGTTGGTTACAGGATAGTGATATTTCTAGGTTTTACAAAGTGATATCAGTACAGTGTCAGTTATCACTCCTTGTACAAACAACTTCAAAATCTGATGAATGTATCTCTGGCATTCAATGTAACTGCTCTTACAGTTGCTATATCATACTTTTATATGGTTGAGTACATATACAATGAAATGAAGCCACCTTCTATACAACTATAGCAAAACGGTTCTCCATACTGCCACTCAGTGGGATTCCTCGGGAGTAACGCAGAAAGTCATTTTGTGTAACAAACTATTACAATTTACAATCCAATGTATTTCTTGTATAGTATTCATTGATTACTCTTCTGTGAACTCTTGGTTAGACAACAGTGAAATTTCTAAGTTTTACAAAGTGATATCAATACAGTGTCAGTTCTCACTACTTGTACAACCAACTTCAAAATCTGATGAATGTATCTCTTGCATTCAATGTAACTGCTCTTACCGTTGCTATATCATGCTTTTATATGGTTGAGTACATATACAATGAAATGAAGCCACCTTCTATACAACTACAGTAAAAAGGTGCTCCATACTGCCACTCAGTGGGATTCCTCGGGAGTAACGCAGAAAGTCATTTTGTGTAACAAACTATTACAATTTACAATCCAATGTATTTCTTGTATAGTATTCATTGATTACTCTTCTGTGAACTCTTGGTTAGACAACAGTGAAATTTCTACGTTTTACAAAGTGATATCAGTACAGTGTCAGTTATCACTCCTTGTACAACCAACTTCAAAATCTGATGAATGTATCTCTTGCATTCAATGTAATTGCTCTTACAGTTGATATATATTGATTTTATATGGTTGAATACATATACAATTAAATGAATCCACCTTCTATACAGCTGGAGGAGAAAGGTGCTCCATTCTGCCACTCAGTGGGATTCCTCGGGAGTAACGCAGAAAGTCATTTTGTGTAACAAACTATTACAATTTACCATCCAATGTATTTCTTGCATAGTATTCATTGATTACTCTTCTGCGATCTCTTGGTTCGACAACAGTGAAATTTCTAGGTTTGCAACGTGATATCAATACAGTGTCAGTTATTACTCCTTGTACAAACAACTTCAAAATCTGATGAATGTATCTCTGGCATTCAATGTAACTGCTCTTACAGTTGCTATATCATGCTTTTATATGGTTGAGTACATATACAATGAAATGAAGCCACCTTCTATACAACTATAGCAAAAAGGTGCTCCATACTGCCACTCAGTGGGATTCCTCGGGAGTAACGCAGAAAGTCATTTTGTGTAACAAACTATTACAATTTACAATCCAATGTATTTCTTGTATAGTATTCATTGATTACTCTTCTGTGAACTCTTGGTTAGAGAACAGTGAAATTTATACGTTTTACAAAGTGATATCAGTACAGTGTCAGTTTTCACTCCTTGTATAAAGAACTTCAAAATCTGATGAATGTATCTCTGGCATTCAATGTAACTGCTCTTACAGTTGCTATATCATGCTTTTATATGGTTGAATACATATACAATTAAATGAAGCCACCTTCTATACAACTATAGCAAAACGGTGCTCCATACTGCCACTCAGTGGGATTCCTCGGGAGTAACGCAGAAAGTCATTTTGTGTAACAAACGATTACAATTTACAATCCAATGTATTTCTTGTATAGTATTAATTGATTACTCTTCTGTGAACTCTTGGTTAGACAACAGTGAAATTTCTAGGTTTTACAAAGTGATATCAGTACAGTGTCAGTTATCACTCCTTGTAGAAACAACTTCAAAATCTGATGAATGTATCTCTGGCATTCAATGTAACTGCTCTTACAGTTGCTATATCATGCTTTTATATGGTTGAGTACATATACAATGAAATGAAGCCACCTTCTATACAACTATAGCAAAAAGGTGCTCCATACTGCCACTCAGTGGGATTCCTCGGGAGTAACGCAGAAAGTCATTTTGTGTAACAAACTATTACAATTTACAATCCAATGTATTTCTTGTATAGTATTCATTGATTACCCTTCTGTGAACTCTTGGTTAGACAACAGTGAAATTTCTACGATTTACAAAGTGATATCAGTACAGTGTCAGTTTTCACTCCTTGTATAAAGAACTTCAAAATCTGATTAATGTATCTCTGGCATTCAATGTAACTGCTCTTACAGTTGCTATATCATGCTTTTATATGGTTGAGTACATATACAATGAAATGAAGCCACCTTCTATACAACTATAGCAAAACGGTGCTCCATACTGCCACTCAGTGGGATTCCTCGGGAGTAACGCAGAAAGTCATTTTGTGTAACAAACTATTACAATTTACAATCCAATGTATTTCTTGTATAGTATTCATTGATTACTCTTCTGTGAACTCTTGGTTAGACAAAAGTGAAATTTCTACGTTTTACAAAGTGATATCAGTACAGTGTCAGTTATCACTCCTTGTACAACCAACTTCAAAATCTGATGAATGTATCTCTTGCATTCAATGTAATTGCTCTTACAGTTGATATATCTTGATTTTATATGGTTGAGTACATATACAATGAAATGAAGCCACATTCTATACAACTACAGTAAAAAGGTGCTCCATACTGCCACTCAGTGGAATTCCTCGGGAGTAACGGAGAAAGTCATTTTGTGTAACAAACTATTACAATTTACAATCCAATGTATTTCTTGCATAGTATTCATTGATTACTCTTCTGCGATCTCCTGGTTAGACAACAGTGAAATTTCTTGGTTTTACAACGTGATATCAATACAGTGTCAGTAATCACTCCTTGTACAACCAACTTCAAAATCTGATGAATGTATCTCTTGCATTCAATGTAACTGCTCTTACAGTTGCTATATCATGCTTTTATATGGTTGAGTACATATACAATGAAATGAAGCCACCTTCTATACAACTATAGTAAAAAGGAGCTCCATACTGCCACTCAGTGGGATTCCTCGGGAGTAACGCCGAAAGTCATTTTGTGTAACAAACTATTACAATATATAATTTCTTGTATATTATTCATTGATTACTCTTTTCAATGATCTGTTGGTTACAGGATAGTGATATTTCTAGGTTTTACAAAGTGATATTAGTACAGTGTCAGTTATCACTCCTTGTACAAACAACTTCAAAATCTGATGAATGTATCTCTGGCATTCAATGTAACTGCTCTTACAGTTGCTATATCATGCTTTTATATGGTTGAGTACATATACAATGAAATGAAGCCACCTTCTATACAACTATAGCAAAAAGGTGCTCCATACTTCCACTCAGTGGGATTCCTCGGGAGTAACGCAGAAAGTCATTTTGTGTAACAAACTATTACAATTTACAATCCAATGTATTTCTTGTATAGTATTCATTGCTTACTCTTCAGTGAACTCTTGGTTAGACAACAGTGAAATTTCTACGTTTTACAAAGTGATATCAGTACAGTGTCAGTTTTCACTCCTTGTATAAAGAACTTCAAAATCTGATGAATGTATCTCTGGCATTCAATGTAACTGCTCTTACAGTTGCTATATCATGCTTTTATATGGTTGAGTACATATACAATTAAATGAAGCCTCCTTCTATAGCAAAACGGTGCTCCATACTGCCACTCAGTGGGATTCCTCGGGAGTAACGCA
This sequence comes from Lepidodactylus listeri, assembly GCA_029233225.1. Taxonomy (NCBI): domain Eukaryota; kingdom Metazoa; phylum Chordata; class Lepidosauria; order Squamata; family Gekkonidae; genus Lepidodactylus; species Lepidodactylus listeri. The sequence goes on along the minus strand of JARCFY010000021.1, from coordinate 745,645 downwards.
GAAAGTCATTTTGTGTAATAAACTATTACAATTTACAATCCAATGTATTTCTTGTATAGTATTAATTGACTACTCTTCTGCGATCTCTTGGTTAGACAACAGTGAAATTTCTAGGTTTTACTACGTGATATCAGTACAGTGTCAGTTATCACTCCTTGTACAAACAACTTCAAAATCTGATGAATGTATCTCTGGCATTCAATGTAACTGCTCTTTCCGTTGCTATATCATGCTTTTATATGGTTGAGTACATATACAATGAAATGAAGCCACCTTCTATACAACTATAGTAAAAAGGAGCTCCATACTGCCACTCAGTGGGATTCCTCGGGAGTAACGGAGAAAGTCATTTTGTGTAACAAACTATTACAATTTACAATCCAATGTATTTCTTGCATAGTATTCATTGATTACTCTTCTGCGATCTCTTGGTTAGACAACAGTGAAATTTCTAGGTTTTACAACGTGATATCAATACAGTGTCAGTAATCACTCCTTGTACAACCAACTTCAAAATCTGATGAATGTATCTCTTGCATTCAATGTAACTGCTCTTACAGTTGCTATATCATGCTTTTATATGGCTGAGTACATATACAATGAAATGAAGCCGCCTTCTATACAACTATAGTAAAAAGGAGCTCCATACTGCCACTCAGTGGGATTCCTCGGGAGTAACGCAGAAAGTCATTTTGTGTAACAAACTATTACAATATATAATTTCTTGTATGTTATTCATTGATTACTCTTTTCAATGATCTGTTGGTTACAGGATAGTGATATTTCTAGGTTTTACAAAGTGATATCAGTACAGTGTCAGTTATCACTCCTTGTACAAACAACTTCAAAATCTGATGAATGTATCTCTGGCATTCAATGTAACTGCTCTTTCCGTTGCTATATCATGCTTTTATATGGTTGGGTATATATACAATGAAATGAAGCCACCTTCTATACAACTACAGTAAAAAGGTGCTCCATACTGCCACTCAGTGGGATTCCTCGGGAGTAACGCAGAAAGTCATTTTGTGTAACAAACTATTCCAATTTACAATCCAATGTATTTCTTGTATAGTATTAATTGATTCCTCTTCTGCGATCTCTTGGTTAGACAACAGTGAAATTTCTAGGTTTTACAACGTGATATCAATACAGTGTCAGTAATCACTCCTTGTACAACCAAACTTCAAAATCTGCTGAATGTATCTCTTGCAGTCAATGTAACTGCTCTTACAGTTGCTATATCATGCTTTTATATGGTTGACTACATATACAATGAAATGAAGCCACCTTCTATACAACTGTAGTAAAAAGGTGCTCCATACTGCCACTCAGTGGGATTCCTCGTGAGTAACGCAGAAAGTCATTTTGTGTAACAAACTATTACAATATACAATTTCTTGTATAGTATTCATTGATTACTCTTTTCAATGATCTGTTGGTTACAGGATAGTGATATTTCTAGGTTTTACAAAGTGATATCAGTACAGTGTCAGTAATCACTCCTTGTACAAACAACTTCAAAATCTGATGAATGTATCTCTGGCATTCAATGTAACTGCTCTTACAGTTGCTATATCATGCTTTTATATGGTTGAGTACATAGACAATGAAATGAAGCCACCTTCTATACAACTATAGCAAAAAGGTGCTCCATACTGCCACTCAGTGGGATTCCTCGGGAGTAACGCAGAAAGTTATTTTGTGTAACAAACTATTACAATTTACAATCCAATGTATTTCTTGTATAGTATTCATTGATTACTCTTCTGTGAACTCTTGGTTAGACAACAGTGAAATTTCTACATTTTTCAAAATGATATCAATACAGTGTCAGTTCTCACTACTTGTACAACCAACTTCAAAATCTGATGAATGTATCTCTTGCATTCAATGTAACTGCTCTTACCGTTGCTATATCATGCTTTTATATGGTTGAGTACATATACAATGAAATGAAGCCACCTTCTATACAACTACAGTAAAAAGGTGCTCCATACTGACACTCAGTGGGATTCCTCGGGAGTAACATAGAAAGTCATTTTGTGTAACAAACTATTACAATTTACAATCCAATGTATTTCTTGTATAGTATTCATTGATTACTCTTCTGCGATCTCTTGGTTAGACAACAGTGAAATTTCTTGGTTTTACAACGTGATATCAATACAGTGTCAGTAATCACTCCTTGTACAACCAACTTCAAAATCTGATGAATGTATCTCTTGCATTCAATGTAACTGCTCTTACAGTTGCTATATCATGCTTTTATATGGTTGAGTACATATACAATGAAATGAAGCCACCTTCTATGCAACTATAGCAAAACGGTGCTCCATACTGCCACTCAGTGGGATTCCTCGGGAGTAACGTAGAAAGTCATTTTGTGTAACAAAGTATTACAATTTACAATCCAATGTATTTCTTGTATAGTATTCATTGATTACTTTTCTGCGATCTCTTGGTTAGACAACAGTGAAATTTCTACGTTTTACGTGATATCAATACAGAGTCAGTAATCACTCCTTGTACAACCAACTTCAAAATCTGATGAATGTATCTCTGTCATTCAATGTAACTGTTCTTACAGTTGCTATATCATGCTTTTTTATGGTTGAGTACATATACAATGAAATGAAGCCACCTTCTATACAACTATAGCAAAACGGTGCTCCATACTGCCACTCAGTGGGATTCCTCGGGAGTAACGCAGAAAGTCATTTTGTGTAACAAACTATTACAATATATAATTTCTTGTATATTATTCATTGATTACTCTTTTCAATGATCTGTTGGTTACAGGATAGTGATATTTCTAGGTTTTACAAAGTGATATCAGTACAGTGTCAGTTATCACTCTTTGTACAAACAACTTCAAAATCTGATGAATGTATCTCTGGAATCAATGTAACTGCTCTTACAGTTGCTATATCATGCTTTTATATGGTTGAGTACATATACAATGAAATGAAGCCACCTTCTATACAAGTATAGCAAAAAGGTGCTCCATACTGCCACTCAGTGGGATTCCTCGGGAGTAACGCAGAAAGTCATTTTGTGTAACAAACTATTACAATTTACAATCCAATGTATTTCTTGTATAGTATTAATTGATTACTCTTCTGCGATCTCTTGGTTAGACAACAGTGAAATTTGTACGTTTTACAACGTGATATCAATACAGTGTCAGTAATCACTCCTTGTACAACCAAACTTCAAAATCTGATGAATATATCTCTTGCAGTCAATGTAACTGCTCTTACAGTTGCTATATCATGCTTTTATATGGTTGACTACATATACAATGAAATGAAGCCACCTTCTATACAACTATAGTAAAAAGGTGCTCCATACTGCCACTCAGTGGGATTCCTCGTGAGTAACGCAGAAAGTCATTTTGTGTAACAAACTATTACAATATACTATTTCTTGTATAGTATTCATTGATTACTCTTTTCAATGATCTGTTGGTTACAGGATAGTGATATTTCTAGGTTTTACAAAGTGATATCAGTACATTGTCAGTTATCACTCCTTGTACAAACAACTTCAAAATCTGATGAATGTATCTCTGGCATTCAATGTAACTGCTCTTACAGTTGCTATATCATGCTTTTATATGGTTGAGTACATAGACAGTGAAATGAAGCCACCTTCTATACAACTATAACAAAAAGGTGCTCCATACTGCCACTCAGTGGGATTCCTCGGGAGTAACGCAGAAAGTCATTTTGTGTAACGAACTATTACAATTTACAATCCAATGTATTTCTTGTATAGTATTCATTGATTACTCTTCTGTGAACTCTTGGTTAGACAACAGTGAAATTTCTACATTTTTCAAAATGATATCAATACAGTGTCAGTTCTCACTACTTGTACAACCAACTTCAAAATCTGATGAATGTATCTCTTGCATTCAATGTAACTGCTCTTACCGTTGCTATATCATGCTTTTATATGGTTGAGTACATATACAATGAAATGTAGCCACCTTCTATACAACTACAGTAAAAAGGTGCTCCATACTGACACTCAGTGGGATTCCTCGGGAGTAACGTAGAAAGTCATTTTGTGTAACAAACTATTACAATTTACAATCCAATGTATTTCTTGTATAGTATTCATTGATTACTCTTCTGCGATCTCTTGGTTAGACAACAGTGAAATTTCTTGGTTTTACAACGTGATATCAATACAGTGTCAGTAATCACTCCTTGTACAACCAACTTCAAAATCTGATGAATGTATCTCTTGCATTCAATGTAACTGCTCTTACAGTTGCTATATCATGCTTTTATATGGTTGAGTACATATACAATGAAATGAAGCCACCTTCTATACAACTATAGCAAAACGGTGCTCCATACTGCCACTCAGTGGGATTCCTCGGGAGTAACGCAGAAAGTCATTTTGTGTAACAAACTATTACAATTTACAATCCAATGTATTTCTTGTATAGTATTCATTGATTACGTTTCTGCGATCTCTTGGTTAGACAACAGTGAAATTTCTACGTTTTACGTGATATCAATACAGAGTCAGTAATCACTCCTTGTACAACCAACTTCAAAATCTGAAGAATGTATCTCTGGCATTCAATGTAACTGTTCTTACAGTTGCTATATCATGCTTTTTTATGGTTGAGTACATATACAATGAAATGAAGCCACCTTCTATACAACTATAGCAAAACGGTGCTCCATACTGCCACTCAGTGGGATTCCTCGGGAGTAACGCAGAAAGTCATTTTGTGTAACAAACTATTACAATATATAATTTCTTGTATATTATTCATTGATTACTCTTTTCAATGATCTGTTGGTTACAGGATAGTGATATTTCTAGGTTTTACAAAGTGATATCAGTACAGTGTCAGTTATCACTCCTTGTACAAACAACTTCAAAATCTGATGAATGTATCTCTGGCATTCAATGTAACTGCTCTTACAGTTGCTATATCATGCTTTTATATGGTTGAGTACATATACAATGAAATGAAGCCGCCTTCTATACAACTATAGTAAAAAGGAGCTCCATACTGCCACTCAGTGGGATTCCTCGGGAGTAACGCAGAAAGTCATTTTGTGTAACAAACTATTACAATTTACAATCCAATGTATTTCTTGTATAGTATTAATTGATTACTCTTCTGCGATCTCTTGGTTAGACAACAGTGAAATTTCTACGTTTTACAACGTGATATCAATACAGAGTCAGTAATCACTCCTTGTACAACCAACTTCAAAATCTGATGAATGTATCTCTTGCATTCAATGTAAGTGCTCTTACACTTGCTATATCATGCTTTTATATGGTTGAGTACATATACAATGAAATGAAGCCGCCTTCTATACAACTATAGTAAAAAGGAGCTCCATACTGCCACTCAGTGGGATTCCTCGGGAGTAACGCAGAAAGTCATTTTGTGTAACAAACTATTACAATATATAATTTCTTGTATATTATTCATTGATTACTCTTTTCAATGATCTGTTGGTTACAGGATAGTGATATTTCTAGGTGTTACAAAGTGATATCAGTACAGGGTCAGTTATCACTCCTTGTACAAACAACTTCAAAATCTGATGAATGTATCTCTGGCATTCAATGTAACTGCTCTTACAGTTGCTATATCATGCTTTTATATGGTTGAGTACAGATACAATGAAATGAAGCCACCTTCTATACAACTATAGCAAAACGGTGCTCCATCATGCCACTCAGTGGGATTCCTCGGGAGTAACGCAGAAAGTCATTTTGTGTAACAAACTATTACAATTTACAATCCAATGTATTTCTTGTATAGTATTCATTGATTACTCTTCTGTGAACTCTTGGTTAGACAACAGTGAAATTTCTACGTTTTACAAAGTGATATCAGTACAGTGTCAGTTTTCACTCCTTGTATAAAGAACTTCAAAATCTGATGAATGTATCTTTGGCATTCAATGTAACTGCTCTTACAGTTGCTATATCATGCTTTTATATGGTTGAATACATATACAATTAAATGAAGCCACCTTCTATACAACTATAGCAAAACGGTGCTCCATACTGCCACTCAGTGGGATTCCTCGGGAGTAACGCAGAAAGTCATTTTGTGTAACAAACTATTACAATTTACAATCCAATGTATTTCTTGTATAGTATTCATTGATTACTCTTCTGTGAACTCTTGGTTAGACAACAGTGAAATTTATACGTTTTACAAAGTGATATCAGTACAGTGTCAGTTTTCACTCCTTGTATAAAGAACTTCAAAATCTGATGAATGTATCTCTGGCATTCAATGTAACTGCTCTTGCAGTTGCTATATCATGCTTTTATATGGTTGAATACATATACAATTAAATGAAGCCACCTTCTATACAACTATAGCAAAACGGTGCTCCATACTGCCACTCAGTGGGATTCCTCGGGAGTAACGCAGAAAGTCATTTTGTGTAACAAACGATTACAATTTACAATCCAATGTATTTCTTGTATAGTATTAATTGATTACTCTTCTGCGATCTCTTGGTTAGACAACAGTGAAATTTCTACGTTTTACAACGTGGTATCAATACAGAGTCAGTAATCACTCCTTATACAACCAACTTCAAAATCTGATGAATGTATCTCTGGCATTCAATGTAACTGTTCTTACAGTTGCTATATCATGCTTTTTTATGGTTGAGTACATATACAATGAAATGAAGCCACCTTCTATACAACTATAGCAAAACGGTGCTCCATACTGCCACTCAGTGGGATTCCTCGGGAGTAACGCAGAAAGTCATTTTGTGTAACAAACTATTACAATTTACAATCCAATGTATTTCTTGTATAGTATTCATTGATTACTCTTCTGTGAACTCTTGGTTAGACAACAGTGAAATTTCTACGTTTTACAAAGTGATATCAGTACAGTGTCAGTTTTCACTCCTTGTATAAAGAACTTCAAAATCTGATGAATGTATCTCTGGCATTCAATGTAACTGCTCTTGCAGTTGCTATATCATGCTTTTATATGGTTGAATACATATACAATTAAATGAAGCCACCTTCTATACAACTATAGCAAAACGGTGCTCCATACTGCCACTCAGTGGGATTCCTCGGGAGTAACGCAGAAAGTCATTTTGTGTAACAAACTATTACAATTTACAATCCAATGTATTTCTTGTATAGTATTCATTGATTACTCTTCTGTGAACTCTTGGTTAGACAACAGTGAAATTTCTACGTTTTACAAAGTGATATCAGTACAGTGTCAGTTTTCACTCCTTGTATAAAGAACTTCAAAATCTGATGAATGTATCTCTGGCATTCAATGTAACTGCTCTTACAGTTGCTATATCATGCTTTTATATGGTTGAATACATATACAATTAAATGAAGCCACCTTCTATACAACTATAGCAAAACGGTGCTCCATACTGCCACTCAGTGGGATTCCTCGGGAGTAATGCAGAAAGTCATTTTGTGTAACAAACTATTACAATATATAATTTCTTGTATATTATTCATTGATTACTCTTCTGTGAACTCTTGGTTAGACAACAGTGAAATTTCTACGTTTTACAAAGTGATATCAGTACAGTGTCAGTTTTCACTCCTTGTATAAAGAACTTCAAAATCTGATGAATGTATCTCTGGCATTCAATGTAACTGCTCTTACAGTTGCTATATCATGCTTTTATATGGTTGAATACATATACAATTAAATGAAGCCACCTTCTATACAACTATAGTAAAAAGGAGCTCCATACTGCCACTCAGTGGGATTCCTCGGGAGTAACGCAGAAAGTCATTTTGTGTAACAAACTATTACAATATATAATTTCTTGTATATTATTCATTGATTACTCTTCTGTGAACTCTTGGTTAGACAACAGTGAAATTTCTACGTTTTACAAAGTGATATCAGTACAGTGTCAGTTTTCACTCCTTGTATAAAGAACTTCAAAATCTGATGAATGTATCTCTGGCATTCAATGTAACTGCTCTTACAGTTGCTATATCATGCTTTTATATGGTTGAATACATATACAATTAAATGAAGCCACCTTCTATACAACTATAGCAAAACGGTGCTCCATACTGCCACTCAGTGGGATTCCTCGGGAGTAACGCAGAAAGTCATTTTGTGTAACAAACTATTACAATTTACAATCCAATGTATTTCTTGTATAGTATTAATTGATTACTCTTCTGCGATCTCTTGGTTAGACAACAGTGAAATTTCTACGTTTTACAACGTGATATCAATACAGAGTCAGTAATCACTCCTTGCACAACCAACTTCAAAATCTGATGAATGTATCTCTTGCATTCAATGTAACTGCTCTTACAGTTGCTATATCATGCTTTTTTATGGTTGAGTACATATACAATGAAATGAAGCCACCTTCTATACAACTATAGTAAAAAGGTGCTCCATACTGCCACTCAGTGGGATTCCTCGGGAGTAACGCAGAAAGTCATTTTGTGTAACAAACTATTACAATTTACAATCCAATGTATTTCTTGTATAGTATTCATTGATTACTCTTCTGTGAACTCTTGGTTAGACAACAGTGAAATTTCTACGTTTTACAAAGTGATATCAGTACAGTGTCAGTTTTCACTCCTTGTATAAAGAACTTCAAAATCTGATGAATGTATCTCTGGCATTCAATGTAACTGCTCTTACAGTTGCTATATCATGCTTTTATATGGTTGAATACATATACAATTAAATGAAGCCACCTTCTATACAACTATAGCAAAACGGTGCTCCATACTGCCACTCAGTGGGATTCCTCGGGAGTAACGCAGAAAGTCATTTTGTGTAACAAACTATTACAATTTACAATCCAATGTATTTCTTGTATAGTATTAATTGATTACTCTTCTGCGATCTCTTGGTTAGACAACAGTGAAATTTCTACGTTTTACAACGTGATATCAATACAGAGTCAGTAATCACTCCTTGTACAACCAACTTCAAAATCTGATGAATGTATCTCTTGCATTCAATGTAACTGCTCTTACAGTTGCTATATCATGCTTTTATATGGTTGAGTACATATACAATGAAATGAAGCCGCCTTCTATACAACTATAGTAAAAAGGAGCTCCATACTGCCACTCAGTGCGATTCCTCGGGAGTAACGCAGAAAGTCATTTTGTGTAACAAACTATTACAATATATAATTTCTTGTATATTATTCATTGATTACTCTTTTCAATGATCTGTTGGTTACAGGATAGTGATATTTCTAGCTGTTACAAAGTGATATCAGTACAGTGTCAGTTATCACTCCTTGTACAAACAACTTCAAAATCTGATGAATGTATCTCTCGCATTCAATGTAACTGCTCTTACAGTTGCTATATCATGCTTTTATATGGTTGAGTACAGATACAATGAAATGAAGCCACCTTCTATACAACTATAGCAAAAAGGTGCTCCATACTGCCACTCAGTGGGATTCCTCGGGAGTAACGCAGAAAGTCATTTTGTGTAACAAACTATTACAACTTACAATCCAATGTATTTCTTGTATAGTATTCATTAATTACTCTTCTGTGATCTCTTGGTTAGACAACAGTGAAATTTCTACGTTTTACAAAGTGATATCAGTACAGTGTCAGTTTTCACTCCTTGTATAAAGAACTTCAAAATCTGATGAATGTATCTCTGGCATTCAATGTAACTGCTCTTACAGTTGCTATATCATGCTTTTATATGGTTGAATACATATACAATTAAATGAAACCACCTTCTATACAACTATAGCAAAACGGTGCTCCATACTGCCACTCAGTGGGATTCCTCGGGAGTAACGCAGAAAGTCATTTTGTGTAACAAACTATTACAATTTACAATCCAATGTATTTCTTGTATAGTATTCATTGATTACTCTTCTGTGAACTCTTGGTTAGACAACAGTGAAATTTCTACGTTTTACAAAGTGATATCAGTACAGTGTCAGTTTTCACTCCTTGTATAAAGAACTTCAAAATCTGATGAATGTATCTCTGGCATTCAATGTAACTGCTCTTGCAGTTGCTATATCATGCTTTTATATGGTTGAATACATATACAATTAAATGAAGCCACCTTCTATACAACTATAGCAAAACGGTGCTCCATACTGCCACTCAGTGGGATTCCTCGGGAGTAACGCAGAAAGTCATTTTGTGTAACAAACTATTACAATATACAATCCAATGTATTTCTTGTATAGTATTCATTGATTACTCTTCTGTGAACTCTTGGTTAGACAACAGTGAAATTTCTACGTTTTACAAAGTGATATCAGTACAGTGTCAGTTTTCACTCCTTGTATAAAGAACTTCAAAATCTGATGAATGTATCTCTGGCATTCAATGTAACTGCTCTTACAGTTGCTATATCATGCTTTTATATGGTTGAATACATATACAATTAAATGAAGCCACCTTCTATACAACTATAGCAAAACGGTGCTCCATACTGCCACTCAGTGGGATTCCTCGGGAGTAATGCAGAAAGTCATTTTGTGTAACAAACTATTACAATATATAATTTCTTGTATATTATTCATTGATTACTCTTCTGTGAACTCTTGGTTAGACAACAGTGAAATTTCTACGTTTTTCAAAGTGATATCAGTACAGTGTCAGTTTTCACTCCTTGTATAAAGAACTTCAAAATCTGATGAATGTATCTCTGGCATTCAATGTAACTGCTCTTACAGTTGCTATATCATGCTTTTATATGGTTGAATACATATACAATTAAATGAAGCCACCTTCTATACAACTATAGTAAAAAGGAGCTCCATACTGCCACTCAGTGGGATTCCTCGGGAGTAACGCAGAAAGTCATTTTGTGTAACAAACTATTACAATATATAATTTCTTGTATATTATTCATTGATTACTCTTCTGTGAACTCTTGGTTAGACAACAGTGAAATTTCTACGTTTTACAAAGTGATATCAGAACAGTGTCAGTTTTCACTCCTTGTATAAAGAACTTCAAAATCTGATGAATGTATCTCTGGCATTCAATGTAACTGCTCTTACAGTTGCTATATCATGCTTTTATATGGTTGAATACATATACAATTAAATGAAGCCACCTTCTATACAACTATAGCAAAACGGTGCTCCATACTGCCACTCAGTGGGATTCCTCGGGAGTAACGCAGAAAGTCATTTTGTGTAACAAACTATTACAATTTACAATCCAATGTATTTCTTGTATAGTATTAATTGATTACTCTTCTGCGATCTCTTGGTTAGACAACAGTGAAATTTCTACGTTTTACAACGTGATATCAATACAGAGTCAGTAATCACTCCTTGCACAACCAACTTCAAAATCTGATGAATGTATCTCTTGCATTCAATGTAACTGCTCTTACAGTTGCTATATCATGCTTTTTTATGGTTGAGTACATATACAATGAAATGAAGCCACCTTCTATACAACTATAGTAAAAAGGTGCTCCATACTGCCACTCAGTGGGATTCCTCGGGAGTAACGCAGAAAGTCATTTTGTGTAACAAACTATTACAATTTACAATCCAATGTATTTCTTGTATAGTATTCATTGATTACTCTTCTGTGAACTCTTGGTTAGACAACAGTGAAATTTCTACGTTTTACAAAGTGATATCAGTACAGTGTCAGTTTTCACTCCTTGTATAAAGAACTTCAAAATCTGATGAATGTATCTCTGGCATTCAATGTAACTGCTCTTACAGTTGCTATATCATGCTTTTATATGGTTGAATACATATACAATTAAATGAAGCCACCTTCTATACAACTATAGCAAAACGGTGCTCCATACTGCCACTCAGTGGGATTCCTCGGGAGTAACGCAGAAAGTCATTTTGTGTAACAAACTATTACAATTTACAATCCAATGTATTTCTTGTATAGTATTAATTGATTACTCTTCTGCGATCTCTTGGTTAGACAACAGTGAAATTTCTACGTTTTACAACGTGATATCAATACAGAGTCAGTAATCACTCCTTGTACAACCAACTTCAAAATCTGATGAATGTATCTCTTGCATTCAATGTAACTGCTCTTACAGTTGCTATATCATGCTTTTATATGGTTGAGTACATATACAATGAAATGAAGCCGCCTTCTATACAACTATAGTAAAAAGGAGCTCCATACTGCCACTCAGTGCGATTCCTCGGGAGTAACGCAGAAAGTCATTTTGTGTAACAAACTATTACAATATATAATTTCTTGTATATTATTCATTGATTACTCTTTTCAATGATCTGTTGGTTACAGGATAGTGATATTTCTAGCTGTTACAAAGTGATATCAGTACAGTGTCAGTTATCACTCCTTGTACAAACAACTTCAAAATCTGATGAATGTATCTCTCGCATTCAATGTAACTGCTCTTACAGTTGCTATATCATGCTTTTATATGGTTGAGTACAGATACAATGAAATGAAGCCACCTTCTATACAACTATAGCAAAAAGGTGCTCCATACTGCCACTCAGTGGGATTCCTCGGGAGTAACGCAGAAAGTCATTTTGTGTAACAAACTATTACAACTTACAATCCAATGTATTTCTTGTATAGTATTCATTAATTACTCTTCTGTGATCTCTTGGTTAGACAACAGTGAAATTTCTACGTTTTACAAAGTGATATCAGTACAGTGTCAGTTTTCACTCCTTGTATAAAGAACTTCAAAATCTGATGAATGTATCTCTGGCATTCAATGTAACTGCTCTTACAGTTGCTATATCATGCTTTTATATGGTTGAATACATATACAATTAAATGAAACCACCTTCTATACAACTATAGCAAAACGGTGCTCCATACTGCCACTCAGTGGGATTCCTCGGGAGTAACGCAGAAAGTCATTTTGTGTAACAAACTATTACAATTTACAATCCAATGTATTTCTTGTATAGTATTCATTGATTACTCTTCTGTGAACTCTTGGTTAGACAACAGTGAAATTTCTACGTTTTACAAAGTGATATCAGTACAGTGTCAGTTTTCACTCCTTGTATAAAGAACTTCAAAATCTGATGAATGTATCTCTGGCATTCAATGTAACTGCTCTTGCAGTTGCTATATCATGCTTTTATATGGTTGAATACATATACAATTAAATGAAGCCACCTTCTATACAACTATAGCAAAACGGTGCTCCATACTGCCACTCAGTGGGATTCCTCGGGAGTAACGCAGAAAGTCATTTTGTGTAACAAACTATTACAATTTACAATCCAATGTATTTCTTGTATAGTATTCATTGATTACTCTTCTGTGAACTCTTGGTTAGACAACAGTGAAATTTCTACGTTTTACAAAGTGATATCAGTACAGTGTCAGTTTTCACTCCTTGTATAAAGAACTTCAAAATCTGATGAATGTATCTCTGGCATTCAATGTAACTGCTCTTACAGTTGCTATATCATGCTTTTATATGGTTGAATACATATACAATTAAATGAAGCCACCTTCTATACAACTATAGCAAAACGGTGCTCCATACTGCCACTCAGTGGGATTCCTCGGGAGTAATGCAGAAAGTCATTTTGTGTAACAAACTATTACAATTTACAATCCAATGTGTTTCTTGCATAGTATTCATTGATTACTCTTCTGCGATCTCTTGGTTAGACAACAGTGAAATTTCTAGGTTTGCAACGTGATATCAATACAGTGTCAGTTATCACTCCTTGTACAAACAACTTCAAAATCTGATGAATGTATCTCTGGCATTCAATGTAACTGCTCTTACAGTTGCTATATCATGCTTTTATATGGTTGAGTACATATACAATGAAATGAAGCCACCTTCTATACAACTATAGCAAAAAGGTGCTCCATACTGCCACTCAGTGGGATTCCTCGGGAGTAACGCAGAAAGTCATTTTGTGTAACAAAGTATTACAATTTACAATCCAATGTATTTCTTGTATAGTATTCATTGATTACTCTTCTGTGAACTCTTGGTTAGACAACAGTGAAATTTCTACGTTTTACAAAGTGATATCAGTACAGTGTCAGTTTTCACTCCTTGTATAAAGATCTTCAAAATCTGATGAATGTATCTCTGGCATTCAATGTAACTGCTCTTACAGTTGCTATATCATGCTTTTATATGGTTGAATACATATACAATTAAATGAAGCCACCTTCTATACAACTATAGCAAAACGGTGCTCCATACTGCCACTCAGTGGGATTCCTCGGGAGTAACGCAGAAAGTCATTTTGTGTAACAAACTATTACAATTTACAATCCAATGTATTTCTTGTATAGTATTCATTGATTACTCTTCTGCGATCTCTTGGTTAGACAACAGTGAAATTTCTAGGTTTTACAACGTGGTATCAATACAGTGTCAGTAATCACTCCTTGTACAACCAACTTCAAAATCTGATGAATGTATCTCTGGCATTCAATATAACTGTTCTTACAGTTGCTATATCATGCTTTTTTATGTTTGAGTACATATACAATGAAATGAAGCCACCTTCTATACAACTATAGTAAAAAGGTGCTCCATACTGCCACTCAGTGGGATTCCTCGGGAGTAACGCAGAAAGTCATTTTTTGTAACAAACTATTACAATTTACAATCCAATGTATTTCTTGTATAGTATTCATTGATTACTCTACTGTGAACTCTTGGTTAGACAACACTGAAATTTCTACGTTTTACAAAGTGATATCAGTACAGTGTCAGTTTTCACTCCTTGTATAAAGAACTTCAAAATCTGATGAATGTATCTCTGGCATTCAATGTAACTGCTCTTACAGTTGCTATATAATGCTTTTATATGGTTGAATACATATACGATTAAATGAAGCCACCTTCTATACAACTATAGCAAAACGGTGCTCCATACTGCCACTCAGTGGGATTCCTCGGGAGTAACGCAGAAAGTCATTTTGTGTAACAAACTATTACAATTTACAATCCAATTTATTTCTTGTATAGTATTAATTGATTACTCTTCTGCGATCTCTTGGTTAGACAACAGTGAAATTTCTACGTTTTACAACGTGATATCAATACAGAGTCAGTAATCACTCCTTGTACAACCAACCTCAAAATCTGATGAATGTATCTCTGGCATTCAATGTAACTGTTCTTACAGTTGCTATATCATGCTTTTTTATGGTTGAGTACATATACAATGAAATGAAGCCACCTTCTATACAACTATAGTAAAAAGGTGCTCCATACTGCCACTCAGTGGGATTCCTCGGGAGTAACGCAGAAAGTCATTTTGTGTAACAAACTATTACAATTTACAATCCAATGTATTTCTTGTATAGTATTCATTGATTACTCTTCTGCGATCCCTTGGTTAGACAATAGTGAAATTTCTAGGTTTTACAACGTGATATCAATACAGTGTCAGTAATCATTCTTTGTATAACCAACTTCAAAATCTGATGAATGTATCTCTTGCATTCAATGTAACTGCTCTTACAGTTGCTATATCATGTTTTTATATGGTTGAGTACATATACAATGAAATGAAGCCGCCTTCTATACAACTATAGTAAAAAGGAGCTCCATACTGCCACTCAGTGGGATTCCTCGGGAGTAACGCAGAAAGTCATTTTGTGTAACAAACTATTACAATATATAATTTCTTGTATATTATTCATTGATTACTCTTTTCAATGATATGTTGGTTACAGGATAGTGATAATTCTAGGTGTTACAAAGTGATATCAGTACAGTGTCAGTTATCATTCCTTGTACAAACAACTTCAAAATCTGATGAATTTATCTCTGGCATTTAATGTAACTGCTCTTACAGTTGCTATATCATGCTTTTATATGGTTGAGTACAGATACAATGAAATGAAGCCACCTTCTATACAACTATAGCAAAAAGGTGCTCCATACTGCCACTCAGTGGGATTCCTCGGGAGTAACGCAGAAAGTCATTTTGTGTAACAAACTATTACAATTTACAATCCAATGTATTTCTTGTATAGTATTCATTGATTACTCTTCTGTGAACTCTTGGTTAGACAACAGTGAAATTTCTACGTTTTACAAAGTGATATCAGTACAGTGTCAGTTTTCACTCCTTGTATAAAGAACTTCAAAATCTGATGAATGTATCTCTGGCATTCAATGTAACTGCTCTTACAGTTGCTATATCATGCTTTTATATGGTTGAATACATATACGATTAAATGAAGCCACCTTCTATACAACTATAGCAAAACGGTGCTCCATACTGCCACTCAGTGGGATTCCTCGGGAGTAACGCAGAAAGTCATTTTGTGTAACAAACTATTACAATTTACACTCCAATGTATTTCTTGTATAGTATTCATTGATTACTCTTCTGTGAACTCTTGGTTAGACAACAGTGAAATTTCTACGTTTTACAAAGTGATATCAGTACAGTGTCAGTTTTCACTCCTTGTATAAAGAACTTCAAAATGTGATGAATGTATCTCTGGCATTCAATGTAACTGCTCTTGCAGTTACTATATCATGCTTTTATATGGTTGAATACATATACAATTAAATGAAGCCACCTTCTATACAACTATAGCAAAACGGTGCTCCATACTGCCACTCAGTGGGATTCCTCGGGAGTAACGCAGAAAGTCATTTTGTGTAACAAACGATTACAATTTACAATCCAATGTATTTCTTGTATAGTATTAATTGATTACTCTTCTGCGATCTCTTGGTTAGACAACAGTGAAATTTCTACGTTTTACAACGTGATATCAATACAGAGTCAGTAATCACTCCTTGTACAACCAACTTCAAAATCTGATGAATGTATCTCTGGCATTCAATGTAACTGTTCTTACAGTTGCTATATCATGCTTTTTTATGGTTGAGTACATATACAATGAAATGAAGCCACCTTCTATACAACTATAGTAAAAAGGTGCTCCATACTGCCACTCAGTGGGATTCCTCGGGAGTAACGCAGAAAGTCACTTTGTGTAACAAACTATTACAATTTACAATCCAATGTATTTCTTGCATAGTATTCATTGATTACTCTTCTGTGAACTCTTGGTTAGAGAACAGTGAAATTTCTACGTTTTACAAAGTGATATCAGTACAGTGTCAGTTTTCACTCCTTGTATAAAGAACTTCAAAATCTGATGAATGTATCTCTGGCATTCAATGTAACTGCTCTTACAGTTGCTATATAATGCTTTTATATGGTTGAATACATATACGATTAAATGAAGCCACCTTCTATACAACTATAGCAAAACGGTGCTCCATACTGCCACTCAGTGGGATTCCTCGGGAGTAACGCAGAAAGTCATTTTGTGTAACAAACTATTACAATTTACAATCCAATGTATTTCTTGTATAGTATTCATTGATTACTCTTCTGCGATCTCTTGGTTAGACAACAGTGAAATTTCTACGTTTTACAACGTGATATCAATACAGAGTCAGTAATCACTCCTTGTACAACCAACTTCAAAATCTGATGAATGTATCTCTGGCATTCAATGTAACTGCTCTTACCGTTGCTATATCATGCTTTTATATGGTTGAGTACATATACAATTAAATGAAGCCACCTTCTATACAACTAAAGCAAAACGGTGCTCCATACTGCCACTCAGTGGGATTCCTCGGGAGTAACGCAGAAAGTCATTTTGTGTAACAAACTATTACAATATATAATTTCTTCTATATTATTCATTGATTACTCTTTTCAATGATCTGTTGGTTACAGGATAGTGATATTTCTAGGTTTTACAAAGTGATATCAGTACAGTGTCAGTTATCACTCCTTGTACAAACAACTTCAAAATCTGATGAATGTATCTCTTGCATTCAATGTAACTGCTCTTACAGTTGCTATATCATGCTTTTATATGGTTGAGTACATATACAATGAAATGAAGCCACCTTCTATACAACTATAGCAAAACGGTGCTCCATACTGCCACTCAGTGAGATTCCTCGGGAGTAACGCAGAAAGTCATTTAGTGTAACAAACTATTACAATTTACAATCCAATGTATTTCTTGTATAGTATTCATTGATTACTCTTCTGTGAACTCTTGGTTAGACAACAGTGAAATTTCTACGTTTTACAAAGTGATATCAGTACAGTGTCAGTTTTCACTCCTTGTACAAAGAACTTCAAAATCTGATGAATGTATCTCTGGCATTCAATGTAGCTGCTCTTACAGTTGCTATATCATGCTTTTATATGGTTGAATACATATACAATTAAATGAAGCCACCTTCTATACAACTATAGCAAAACGGTGCTCCATACTGCCACTCAGTCGGCTTCCTTGGGAGTAACGCAGAAAGTCATTTTGTGTAACAAACTATTACAATTTACAATCCAATGTATTTCTTGTATAGTATTCATTGATTACTCTTCTGTGAACTCTTGGTTAGACAACAGTGAAATTTCTACGTTTTACAAAGTGATATCAGTACAGTGTCAGTTTTCACTCCTTGTATAAAGAACTTCAAAATCTGATGAATGTATCTCTGGCATTCAATGTAACTGCTCTTGCAGTTGCTATATCATGCTTTTATATGGTTGAATACATATAGAATTAAATGAAGCCACCTTCTATACAACTATAGCAAAACGGTGCTCCATACTGCCACTCAGTGGGATTCCTCGGGAGTAACGCAGAAAGTCATTTTGTGTAACAAACGATTACAATTTACAATCCAATGTATTTCTTGTATAGTATTAATTGATTACTCTTCTGCAATCTCTTGGTTAGACAACAGTGAAATTTCTACGTTTTACAACGTGATATCAATACAGAGTCAGTAATCACTCCTTGTACAACCAACTTCAAAATCTGATGAATGTATCTCTGGCATTCAATGTAACTGTTCTTACAGTTGCTATATCATGCTTTTATATGGTTGAGTACATATACAATGAAATGAAGCCACCTTCTATACAACTATAGTAAAAAGGTGCTCCATACTGCCACTCAGTGGGATTCCTCGGGAGTAACGCAGAAAGTCACTTTGTGTAACAAACTATTACAATTTACAATCCAATGTATTTCTTGCATAGTATTCATTGATTACTCTTCTGCGATCTCTTGGTTAGACAACAGTGAAATTTCTAGGTTTTACAACGTGATATCAATACAGTGTCAGTAATAACTCCTTGTACAACCAACTTCAAAATCTGATGAATGTATCTCTTGCATTCAATGTAACTGTTCTTACAGTTGCTATATCATGCTTTTATATGGTTGAGTACATATACAATAAAATGAAGCCGCCTTCTATACAACTGTAGTAAAAAGGAGCTCCATACTGCCACTCAGTGGGATTCCTTGGGAGTAACGCAGAAAGTCATTTTGTGTAACAAACTATTACAATATATAATTTCTTGTATATTATTCAGTGATTACTCTTTTCAATGATCTGTTGGTTACAGGATAGTGATATTTCTAGGTTTTACAAAGTGATATCAGTACAGTGTCAGTTATTACTCCTTGTACAAACAACTTCAAAATCTGATGAATGTATCTCTGGCATTCAATGTAACTGCTCTTACAGTTGCTATATCATACTTTTATATGGTTGAGTACATATACAATGAAATGAAGCCACCTTCTATACAACTATAGCAAAAAGGTGCTCCATACTGCCACTCAGTGGGATTCCTCGGGAGTAACGCAGAAAGTCATTTTGTGTAACAAACTATTACAATTTACAATCCAATGTATTTCTTGTATAGTATTCATTGATTACTCTTCTGTGAACTCTTGGTTAGACAACAGTGAAATTTCTACGTTTTACAAAGTGATATCAGTACAGTGTCAGTTTTCACTCCTTGTATAAAGAACTTCAAAATCTGATGAATGTATCTCTGGCATTCAATGTAACTGCTCTTACCGTTGCTATATCATGCTTTTATTTGGTTGAATACATATACAATTAAATGAAGCCACCTTCTATACAACTATAGCAAAACGGTGCTCCATACTGCCACTCAGCGGGATTCCTCGGGAGTAACGCAGAAAGTCATTTTGTGTAACAAACTATTACAATTTACAATCCAATGTATTTCTTGTATAGTATTAATTGATTACTCTTCTGCGATCTCTTGGTTAGACAACAGTGAAATTTCTACGTTTTACAACGTGATATCAATACAGAGTCAGTAATCACTCCTTGTACAACCAACTTCAAAATCTGATGAATGTATCTCTTGCATTCAATGTAACTGCTCTTACAGTTGCTATATCATGCTTTTATATGGTTGAGTTCATATACAATGAAATGAAGCCACCTTCTATACAACTATAGTAAAAAGCTGCTTTATACTGCCACTCAGTGGGATTCCTCGGGAGTAACGCAGAAAGTCATTTTGTGTAACAAACTATTACAATTTACAATCCAATGTATTTCTTGTATAGTATTCATTGATTACTCTTCTGTGAACTCTTGGTTAGACAACAGTGAAATTTCTACGTTTTACAAAGTGATATCAGTACAGTGTCAGTTTTCACTCCTTGTATAAAGTACTTCAAAATCTGATGAATGTATCTCTCGCATTCAATGTAACTGCTCTTACAGTTGCTATATAATGCTTTTATATGGTTGAGTACATATACAATGAAATGAAGCCACCTTCTATACAACTATAGCAAAAAGGTGCTCCATACTGCCACTCAGTGGGATTCCTCGGGAGTAACGCAGAAAGTCATTTTGTGTAACAAACTATTACAATTTACAATCCAATGTATTTCTTGTATAGTATTCATTGATTACTCTTCTGTAAACTCTTGGTTAGAAAACAGTGAAATTTCTAGGTTTTACAAAGTGATATCAGTACAGTGTCAGTTTTCACTCCTTGTACAAAGAACTTCAAAATCTGATGAATGTATCTCTGGCATTCAATGTAGCTGCTCTTACAGTTGCTATATCATGCTTTTATATGGTTGAATACATATACAATTAAATGAAGCTCCTTCTATACAACTATAGCAAAACGGTGCTCCATACTGCCACTCAGTGGGCTTCCTTGGGAGTAACGCAGAAAGTCATTTTGTGTAACAAACTATTACAATTTACAATCCAATGTATTTCTTGTATAGTATTCATTGATTACTCTTCTGTGAACTCTTGGTTAGACAACAGTGAAATTTCTACGTTTTACAAAGTGATATCAGTACAGTGTCAGTTTTCACTCCTTGTATAAAGAACTTCAAAATCTGATGAATGTATCTCTGGCATTCAATGTAACTGCTCTTGCAGTTGCTATATCATGCTTTTATATGGTTGAATACATATAGAATTAAATGAAGCCACCTTCTATACAACTATAGCAAAACGGTGCTCCATACTGCCACTCAGTGGGATTCCTCGGGAGTAACGCAGAAAGTCATTTTGTGTAACAAACGATTACAATTTACAATCCAATGTATTTCTTGTATAGTATTCATTGATTACTCTTCTGTGAACTCTTGGTTAGACAACAGTGAAATTTCTACGTTTTACAAAGTGATATCAGAACAGTGTCAGTTTTCACTCCTTGTATAACGAACTTCAAAATCTGATGAATGTATCTCTGGCATTCAATGTAACTGCTCTTACAGTTGCTATATCATGCTTTTATATGGTTGAATACATATACAATTAAATGAAGCCACCTTCTATACAACTATAGCAAAACGGTGCTCCATACTGCCACTCAGTGAGATTCCTCGGGAGTAACGCAGAAAGTCATTTAGTGTAACAAACTATTACAATTTACAATCCAATGTATTTCTTGTATAGTATTCATTGATTACTCTTCTGTGAACTCTTGGTTAGACAACAGTGAAATTTCTACGTTAAACAAAGTGATATCAGTACAGTGTCAGTTTTCACTCCTTGTATAAAGTACTTCAAAATCTGATGAATGTATCTCTGGCATTCAATGTAACTGCTCTTACAGTTGCTATATAATGCTTTTATATGGTTGAGTACATATACAATGAAATGAAGCCACCTTCTATACAACTATAGCAAAAAGGTGCTCCATACTGCCACTCAGTGGGATTCCTCGGGAGTAACGCAGAAAGTCATTTTGTGTAACAAACTATTACAATTTACAATCCAATGTATTTCTTGTATAGTATTCATTGATTACTCTTCTGTGAACTCTTGGTTAGAAAACAGTGAAATTTCTACGTTTTACAAAGTGATATCAGTACAGTGTCAGTTTTCACTCCTTGTACAAAGAACTTCAAAATCTGATGAATGTATCTCTGGCATTCAATGTAGCTGCTCTTACAGTTGCTATATCATGCTTTTATATGGTTGAATACATATACAATTAAATGAAGCCACCTTCTATACAACTATAGCAAAACGGTGCTCCATACTGCCACTCAGTGGGCTTCCTTGGGAGTAACGCAGAAAGTCATTTTGTGTAACAAACTATTACAATTTACAATCCAATGTATTTCTTGTATAGTATTCATTGATTACTCTTCTGTGAACTCTTGGTTAGACAACAGTGAAATTTCTACGTTTTACAAAGTGATATCAGTACAGTGTCAGTTTTCACTCCTTGTATAAAGAACTTCAAAATCTGATGAATGTATCTCTGGCATTCAATGTAACTGCTCTTGCAGTTGCTATATCATGCTTTTATATGGTTGAATACATATAGAATTAAATTAAGCCACCTTCTATACAACTATAGCAAAACGGTGCTCCATACTGCCACTCAGTGGGATTCCTCGGGAGTAACGCAGAAAGTCATTTTGTGTAACAAACGATTACAATTTACAATCCAATGTATTTCTTGTATAGTATTAATTGATTACTCTTCTGCGATCTCTTGGTTAGACAACAGTGAAATTTCTACGTTTTACAACGTGATATCAATACAGAGTCAGTAATCACTCCTTGTACAACCAACTTCAAAATCTGATGAATGTATCTCTGGCATTCAATGTAACTGTTCTTACAGTTGCTATATCATGCTTTTATATGGTTGAGTACATATACAATGAAATGAAGCCACCTTCTATACAACTATAGTAAAAAGGTGCTCCATACTGCCACTCAGTGGGATTCCTCGGGAGTAACGCAGAAAGTCACTTTGTGTAACAAACTATTACAATTTACAATCCAATGTATTTCTAGCATAGTATTCATTGATTACTCTTCTGCGATCTCTTGGTTAGACAACAGTGAAATTTCTAGGTTTTACAACGTGATATCAATACAGTGTCAGTAATAACTCCTTGTACAACCAACTTCAAAATCTGATGAATGTATCTCTTGCATTCAATGTAACTGTTCTTACAGTTGCTATATCATGCTTTTATATGGTTGAGTACATATACAATGAAATGAAGCCGCCTTCTATACAACTATAGTAAAAAGGAGCTCCATACTGCCACTCAGTGGGATTCCTCGGGAGTAACGCAGAAAGTCATTTTGTGTAACAAACTATTACAATATATAATTTCTTGTATATTAATCAGTGATTACTCTTTTCAATGATCTGTTGGTTACAGAATAGTGATATTTCTAGGTTTTACAAAGTGATATCAGTACAGTGTCAGTTATCACTCCTTGTACAAACAACTTCAAAATCTGATGAATGTATCTCTGGCATTCAATGTAACTGCTCTTACAGTTGCGATATCATACTTTTATATGGTTGAGTACATATACAATGAAATGAAGCCACCTTCTATACAACTATAGCAAAAAGGTGCTCCATACTGCCACTCAGTGGGATTCCTCGGGAGTAACGCAGAAAGTCATTTTGTGTAACAAACTATTACAATTTACAATCCAATGTATTTCTTGTATAGTATTCATTGATTACTCTTCTGTGAACTCTTGGTTAGACAACAGTGAAATTTCTACGTTTTACAAAGTGATATCAGTACAGTGTCAGTTTTCACTCCTTGTATAAAGAACTTCAAAATCTGATGAATGTATCTCTGGCATTCAATGTAACTGCTCTTACCGTTGCTATATCATGCTTTTATATGGTTGAATACATATACAATTAAATGAAGCCACCTTCTATACAACTATAGCAAAACGGTGCTCCATACTGCCACTCAGTGGGATTCCTCGGGAGTAACGCAGAAAGTCATTTTGTGTAACAAACTATTACAATTTACAATCCAATGTATTTCTTGTCTAGTATTAATTGATTACTCTTCTGCGATCTCTTGGTTAGACAACAGTGAAATTTCTACGTTTTACAACGTGATATCAATACAGAGTCAGTAATCACTCCTTGTACAACCAACTTCAAAATCTGATGAATGTATCTCTTGCATTCAATGTAACTGCTCTTACAGTTGCTATATCATGCTTTTATATGGTTGAGTACATATACAATGAAATGAAGCCACCTTCTATACAACTATAGTAAAAAGGTGCTTTATACTGCCACTCAGTGGGATTCCTCGGGAGTAACGCAGAAAGTCATTTTGTGTAACAAACTATTACAATTTACAATCCAATGTATTTCTTGTATAGTATTCATTGATTACTCTTCTGTGAACTCTTGGTTAGACAACAGTGAAATTTCTACGTTTTACAAAGTGATATCAGTACAGTGTCAGTTTTCACTCCTTGTATAAAGTACTTCAAAATCTGATGAATGTATCTCTCGCATTCAATGTAACTGCTCTTACAGTTGCTATATAATGCTTTTATATGGTTGAGTACATATACAATGAAATGAAGCCACCTTCTATACAACTATAGCAAAAAGGTGCTCCATACTGCCACTCAGTGGGATTCCTCGGGAGTAACGCAGAAATTCATTTTGTGTAACAAACTATTACAATTTACAATCCAATGTATTTCTTGTATAGTATTCATTGATTACTCTTCTGTAAACTCTTGGTTAGAAAACAGTGAAATTTCTACGTTTTACAAAGTGATATCAGTACAGTGTCAGTTTTCACTCCTTGTACAAAGAACTTCAAAATCTGATGAATGTATCTCTGGCATTCAATGTAGCTGCTCTTACAGTTGCTATATCATGCTTTTATATGGTTGAATACATATACAATTAAATGAAGCCACCTTCTATACAACTATAGCAAAACGGTGCTCCATACTGCCACTCAGTGGGCTTCCTTGGGAGTAACGCAGAAAGTCATTTTGTGTAACAAACTATTACAATTTACAATCCAATGTATTTCTTGTATAGTATTCATTGATTACTCTTCTGTGAACTCTTGGTTAGACAACAGTGAAATTTCTACGTTTTACACAGTGATATCAGTACAGTGTCAGTTTTCACTCCTTGTATAAAGAACTTCAAAATCTGATGAATGTATCTCTGGCATTCAATGTAACTGCTCTTGCAGTTGCTATATCATGCTTTTATATGGTTGAATACATATAGAATTAAATGAAGCCACCTTCTATACAACTATAGCAAAATCGTGCTCCATACTGCCACTCAGTGGGATTCCTCGGGAGTAACGCAGAAAGTCATTTTGTGTAACAAACGATTACAATTTACAATCCAATGTATTTCTTGTATAGTATTAATTGATTACTCTTCTGCGATCTCTTGGTTAGACAACAGTGAAATTTCTACGTTTTACAACGTGATATCAATACAGAGTCAGTAATCACTCCTTGTACAACCAACTTCAAAATCTGATGAATGTATCTCTGGCATTCAATGTAACTGTTCTTACAGTTGCTATATCATGCTTTTTTATGGTTGAGTACATATACAATGAAATGAAGCCACCTTCTATACAACTATAGTAAAAAGGTGCTCCATACTGCCACTCAGTGGGATTCCTCGGGAGTAACGGAGAAAGTCACTTTGTGTAACAAACTATTACAATTTACAATCCAATGTATTTCTTGCATAGTATTCATTGATTACTCTTCTGCGATCTCTTGGTTAGACAACAGCGAAATTTCTATGTTTTACAACGTGATATCAATACAGTGTCAGTAATAACTCCTTGTACAACCAACTTCAAAATCTGATGAATGTATCTCTTGCATTCAATGTAACTGTTCTTACAGTTGCTATATCATGCTTTTATATGGTTGAGTACATATACAATGAAATGAATCCGCCTTCTATACAACTATAGTGAAAAGGAGCTTCATACTGCCACTCAGTGGGATTCCTCGGGAGTAACGCAGAAAGTCATTTTGTGTAACAAACTATTACAATATATAATTTCTTGTATATTATTCAGTGATTACTCTTTTCAATGATCTGTTGGTTACAGGATAGTGATATTTCTAGGTTTTACAAAGTGATATCAGTACAGTGTCAGTTATCACTCCTTGTACAAACAACTTCAAAATCTGATGAATGTATCTCTCGCATTCAATGTAACTGCTCTTACAGTTGCTATATCATACTTTTATATGGTTGAGTACATATACAATGAAATGAAGCCACCTTCTATACAACTATAGCAAAAAGGTGCTCCATATTGCCACTCAGTGGGATTCCTCGGGAGTAACGCAGAAAGTCATTTTGTGTAACAAACTATTACAATTTACAATCCAATGTATTTCTTGTATAGTATTCATTGATTACTCTTCTGTGAACTCTTGGTTAGACAACAGTGAAATTTCTACGTTTTACAAAGTGATATCAGTACAGTGTCAGTTTTCACTCCTTGTATAAAGAACTTCAAAATCTGATGAATGTATCTCTGGCATTCAATGTAACTGCTCTTACTGTTGCTATATCATGCTTTTATATGGTTGAATACATATACAATTAAATGAAGCCACCTTCTATACAACTATAGCAAAACGGTGCTCCATACTGCCACTCAGTGGGATTCCTCGGGAGTAACGCAGAAAGTCATTTTGTGTAACAAACTATTACAATTTACAATCCAATGTATTTCTTGTCTAGTATTAATTGATTACTCTTCTGCGATCTCTTGGTTAGACAACAGTGAAATTTCTACGTTTTACAACGTGATATCAATACAGAGTCAGTAATCACTCCTTGTACAACCAACTTCAAAATCTGATGAATGTATCTCTTGCATTCAATGTAACTGCTCTTACAGTTGCTATATCATGCTTTTATATGGTTGAGTACATATACAATGAAATGAAGCCACCTTCTATACAACTATAGTAAAAAGGTGCTTTATACTGCCACTCAGTGGGATTCCTCGGGAGTAACGCAGAAAGTCATTTTGTGTAACAAACTATTACAATTTACAATCCAATGTATTTCTTCTATACTATTCATTGATTACTCTTCTGTGAACTCTTGGTTAGAGAACAGTGAAATTTCTACGTTTTACAAAGTGATATCAGTACAGAGTCAGTTTTCACTCCTTGTATAAAGAACTTCAAAATCTGATGAATGTATCTCTGGCATTCAATGTAACTGCTCTTACAGTTGCTATATAATGCTTTTATATGGTTGAATACATATACAATTAAATGAAGCCACCTTCTATACAACTGTAGCAAAACGGTGCTCCATACTGCCACTCAGTGGGATTCCTCGGGAGTAACGCAGAAAGTCATTTTGTGTAACAAACTATTACAATTTACAATCCAATGTATTTCTTGTATAGGATTCATTGATTACTCTTCTGCGATCTCTTGGTTAGACAACAGTGAAATTTCTACGTTTTACAACGTGATATCAATACAGAGTCAGTAATCTCTCCTTGTACAACCAACTTCAAAATCTTATGAATGTATCTCTGGCATTCAATGTAACTGCTCTTACCGTTGCTATATTATGCTTTTATATGGTTGAGTACATATACAATTAAATGAAGCCACCTTCTATACAACTAAAGCAAAACGGTGCTCCATACTGCCACTCAGTGGGATTCCTCGGGAGTAACGCAGAAAGTCATTTTGTGTAACAAACTATTACAATATATAATTTCTTCTATATTATTCATTGATTACTCTTTTCAATGATCTGTTGGTTACAGGATAGTGATATTTCTAGGTTTTACAAAGTGATATCAGTACAGTGTCAGTTATCACTCCTTGTACAAACAACTTCAAAATCTGATGAATGTATCTCTGGCATTCAATGTATCTGCTCTTACAGTTGCTATATCATGCTTTTATATGGTTGAGTACATATACAATGAAATGAAGCCACCTTCTATACAACTATAGCAAAAAGGTGCTCCATACTGCCACTCAGTGGGATTCCTCAAGAGTAACGCAGAAAGTAATTTTGTGTAACAAACTATTACAATTCACAATCCAATGTATTTCTTGTATAGTATTCATTGATTACTCTTCTGTGAACTCTTGGTTAGACAACAGTGAAATTTCTACGTTTTACAAAGTGATATCAGTACAGTGTCAGTTTTCACTCCTTGTATAAAGAACTTCAAAATCTGATGAATGTATCTCTGGCATTCAATGTAACTGCTCTTACAGTTGCTATATCATGCTTTTATATGGTTGAATACATATACAATTAAATGAAGCCACCTTCTATACAACTATAGCAAAACGGTGCTCCATACTGCCACACAGTGGGATTCCTCGGGAGTAACGCAGAAAGTCATTTTGTGTAACAAACTATTACAATTTACAATCCAATGTATTTCTTGTATAGTATTAATTGATTACTCTTCTGCGATCTCTTGGTTAGACAACAGTGAAATTTCTACGTTTTACAACGTGATATCAATACAGAGTCAGTAATCACTCCTTGTACAACCAACTTCAAAATCTGATGAATGTATCTCTTGCATTCAATGTAACTGCTCTTACAGTTGAAATATCATGCTTTTTTATGGTTGAGTACATATACAATGAAATGAAGCCACCTTCTATACAACTATAGTAAAATGGTGCTCCATACTGCCACTCAGTGGGATTCCTCGGGAGTAACGCAGAATGTCATTTTGTGTAACAAACTATTACAATTTACAATCCAATGTATTTCTTGTATAGTATTCATTGATTACTCTTCTGTGAACTCTTGGTTAGACAACAGTGAAATTTCTACGTTTTACAAAGTGATATCAGTACAGTGTCAGTTTTCACTCCTTGTATAAAGAACTTCAAAATCTGATGAATGTATCTCTGGCATTCAATGTAACTGCTCTTACAGTTGCTATATAATGCTTTTATATGGGTGAATACATATACAATTAAATGAAGCCACCTTCTATACAACTATACCAAAACGGTGCTCCATACTGCCACTCAGTGGGATTCCTCGGGAGTAACGCAGAAAGTCATTTTGTGTAACAAACTATTACAATATATAATTTCTTGTATATTATTCAGTGATTACTCTTTTCAATGATCTGTTGGTTACAGGATAGTGATATTTCTAGGTTTTACAAAGTGATATCAGTACAGTGTCAGTTATTACTCCTTGTACAAACAACTTCAAAATCTGATGAATGTATCTCTGGCATTCAATGTAACTGCTCTTACAGTTGCTATATCATACTTTTATATGGTTGAGTACATATACAA
Organism: Lepidodactylus listeri; assembly: GCA_029233225.1. Classification (NCBI taxonomy): domain Eukaryota; kingdom Metazoa; phylum Chordata; class Lepidosauria; order Squamata; family Gekkonidae; genus Lepidodactylus; species Lepidodactylus listeri. The sequence goes on along the minus strand of JARCFY010000021.1, from coordinate 716,208 downwards.
TGAAATGAAGCCACCTTCTATACAACTATAGCAAAAAGGTCCTCCATACTGCCACTCAGTGGGATTCCTCGGGAGTAACGCAGAAAGTCATTTTGTGTAACAAACTATTACAATTTACAATCCAATGTATTTCTTGTATAGTATTCATTGATTACTCTTCTGTGAACTCTTGGTTAGACAACAGTGAAATTTCTACGTTTTACAAAGTGATATCAGTACAGTGTCAGTTTTCACTCCTTGTATAAAGAACTTCAAAATCTGATGAATGTATCTCTGGCATTCAATGTAACTGCTCTTACCGTTGCTATATCATGCTTTTATATGGTTGAATACATATACAATTAAATGAAGCCACCTTCTATACAACTATAGCAAAACGGTGCTCCATACTGCCACTCAGTGGGATTCCTCGGGAGTAACGCAGAAAGTCATTTTGTGTAACAAACTATTACAATTTACAATCCAATGTATTTCTTGTATAGTATTAATTGATTACTCTTCTGCGATCTCTTGGTTAGACAACAGTGAAATTTCTACGTTTTACAACGTGATATCAATACAGAGTCAGTAATCACTCCTTGTACAACCAACTTCAAAATCTGATGAATGTATCTCTGGCATTCAATGTAACTGCTCTTACAGTTGCTATATCATGCTTTTATATGGTTGAGTACATATACAATGAAATGAAGCCACCTTCTATACAACTATAGTAAAAAGGTGCTTTATACTGCCACTCAGTGGGATTCCTCGGGAGTAACGCAGAAAGTCATTTTGTGTAACAAACTATTACAATTTACAATCCAATGTATTTCTTCTATAGTATTCATTGATTACTCTTCTGTGAACTCTTGGTTAGAGAACAGTGAAATTTCTACGTTTTACAAAGTGATATCAGTACAGAGTCAGTTTTCACTCCTTGTATAAAGAACTTCAAAATCTGATGAATGTATCTCTGGCATTCAATGTAACTGCTCTTACAGTTGCTATATAATGCTTTTATATGGTTGAATACATATACGATTAAATGAAGCCACCTTCTATACAACTATAGCAAAACGGTGCTCCATACTGCCACTCAGTGGGATTCCTCGGGAGTAACGCAGAAAGTCATTTTGTGTAACAAACTATTACAATTTACAATCCAATGTATTTCTTGTATAGGATTCATTGATTACTCTTCTGCGATCTCTTGGTTAGACAGCAGTGAAATTTCTACGTTTTACAACGTGATATCAATACAGAGTCAGTAATCTCTCCTAGTACAACCAACTTCAAAATCTTATGAATGTATCTCTGGCATTCAATGTAACTGCTCTTACCGTTGCTATATCATGCTTTTATATGGTTGAGTACATATACAATTAAATGAAGCCACCTTCTATACAACTAAAGCAAAACGGTGCTCCATACTGCCACTCAGTGGGATTCCTCGGGAGTAACGCAGAAAGTCATTTTGTGTAACAAACTATTACAATATATAATTTCTTGTATATTATTCATTGATTACTCTTTTCAATGTTCTGTTGGTTACAGGATAGTGATATTTCTAGGTTTTACAAAGTGATATCAGTACAGTGTCAGTTATCACTCCTTGTACAAACAACTTCAAAATCTGATGAATGTATCTCTGGCATTCAATGTAACTGCTCTTACAGTTGCTATATCATACTTTTATATGGTTGAGTACATATACAATGAAATGAAGCCACCTTCTATACAACTATAGCAAAACGGTGCTCCATACTGCCACTCAGTGGGATTCCTCGGAAGTAACACAGAAAGTCATTTTGTGTAACAAACTATTACAATTTACAATCCAATGTATTTCTTGTATAGTATTCATTGATTACTCTTCTGTGAACTCTTGGTTAGACAACAGTGAAATTTCTAAGTTTTTCAAAGTGATATCAATACAGTGTCAGTTCTCACTACTTGTACAACCAACTTCAAAATCTGATGAATGTATCTCTTGCATTCAATGTAACTGCTCTTACCGTTGCTATATCATGCTTTTATATGGTTGAGTACATATACAATGAAATGAAGCCACCTTCTATACAACTACAGTAAAAAGGTGCTCCATACTGCCACTCAGTGGGATTCCTCGGGAGTAACGCAGAAAGTCATTTTGTGTAACAAACTATTACAATTTACAATCCAATGTATTTCTTGTATAGTATTCATTGATTATTCTTCTGTGAACTCTTGGTTAGACAACAGTGAAATTTCTACGTTTTAAAAAGTGATATCAGTACAGTGTCAGTTATCACTCCTTGTTCAACCAACTTCAAAATCTGATGAATGTATCTCTTGCATTCAATGTAATTGCTCTTACAGTTGATATATCTTGATTTTATATGGTTGAATACATATACAATTAAATGAATCCACCTTCTATACAGCTGGAGGAGAAAGGTGATCCATTCTGCCACTCAGTGGGATTCCTCGGGAGTAACGCAGAAAGTCATTTTGTGTAACAAACTATTACAATTTACCATCCAATGTATTTCTTGCATAGTATTCATTGATTACTCTTCTGCGATCTCTTGGTTCGACAACAGTGAAATTTCTAGTTTTGCAACGTGATATCAATACAGTGTCAGTTATCACTCCTTCTACAAACAACTTCAAAATCTGATGAATGTATCTCTGGCATTCAATGTAACTGCTCTTACAGTTGCTATATCATGCTTTTATATGGTTGAGTACATATACAATGAAATGAAGCCACCTTCTATACAACTATAGCAAAACGGTGCTCCATACTGCCACTCAGTGGGATTCCTCGGGAGTAACGCAGAAAGTCATTTTGTGTAACAAACTATTACAATTTACAATCCAATGTATTTCTTGCATAGTATTCATTGATTACTCTTCTGTGAACTCTTGGTTAGACAACAGTGAAATTTCTACGTTTTACAAAGTGATATCAGTACAATGTCAGTTTTCACTCCTTGTATAAAGAACTTCAAAATCTGATGAATGTATCTCTGGCATTCAATGTAACTGCTCTTACAGTTGCTATATCATGCTTTTATATGGTTGCATACATATACAATTAAATGAAGCCACCTTCTATACAACTATAGCAAAAAGGTGCTCCATACAGCCACTCAGTGGGATTCCTCGGGAGTAACGCAGAAAGTCATTTTGTGTAACAAACTATTACAATTTACAATCCAATGTATTTCTTGTATAGTATTAATTGATTACTCTTCTGCGATCTCTTGGTTAGACAACAGTGAAATTTCTACGTTTTACAACGTGATATCAATACAGAGTCAGTAATCACTCCTTGTACAACCAGCTTCAAAATCTGATGAATGTATCTCTGGCATTCAATGTAACTGTTCTTACAGTTGCTATATCATGCTTTTATATGGTTGAGTACATATACAATGAAATGAAGCCGCCTTCTATACAACTATAGTAAAAAGGAGCTCGATACTGCCACTCAGTGGGATTCCTCGGGAGTAACGCAGAAAGTCATTTTGTGTAACAAACTATTACAATTTACAATCCAATGTATTTCTTGTATAGTATTCATTGATTACTCTTCTGTGAACTCTTGGTTAGACAACAGTGAAATTTCTACGTTTTACAAAGTGATATCAGTACAGTGTCAGTTTTCACTCCTTGTATAAAGAACTTAAAAATCTGATGAATGTATCTCTGGCATTCAATGTAACTGGTCTTACAGTTGCTATATCATGCTTTTTTATGGTTGAGTACATATACAATGAAATGAAGCCACCTTCTATACAACTATAGCAAAACGGTGCTCCATACTGCCACTCAGTGGGATTCCTCGGGAGTAACGCAGAAAGTCATTTTGTGTAACAAACTATTACAATTTACCATCCAATGTATTTCTTGCATAGTATTCATTGATTACTCTTCTGCGATCTCTTGGTTAGACAACAGTGAAATTTCTAGGTTTGCAACGTGATATCAATACAGTGTCAGTTATCACTCCTTGTACAAACAACTTCAAAATCTGATGAATGTATCTCTGGCATTCAATGTAACTGCTCTTACAGTTGCTATATCATGCTTTTATATGGTTGAGTACATATACAATGAAATGAAGCCACCTTCTATACAACTATAGCAAAAAGGTGCTCCATACTGCCACTCAGTGCGATTCCTCGGGAGTAACGCAGAAAATCATTTTGTGTAACAAACTATTACAATATATAATTTCTTGTATATTATTCATTGATTACTCTTTTCAATGTTCTGTTGGTTACAGGATAGTGATATTTCTAGGTTTTACAAAGTGATATCAGTACAGTGTCAGTTATCACTCCTTGTACAAACAACTTCAAAATCTGATGAATGTATCTCTGGCATTCAATGTAACTGCTCTTACAGTTGCTATATCATACTTTTATATGGTTGAGTACATATACAATGAAATGAAGCCACCTTCTATACAACTATAGCAAAACGGTGCTCCATACTGCCACTCAGTGGGATTCCTCGGGAGTAACGCAGAAAGTCATTTTGTGTAACAAACTATTACAATTTACAATCCAATGTATTTCTTGTATAGTATTCATTGATTACTCTTCTGTGAACTCTTGGTTAGACAACAGTGAAATTTCTAAGTTTTTCAAAGTGATATCAATACAGTGTCAGTTCTCACTACTTGTACAACCAACTTCAAAATCTGATGAATGTATCTCTTGCATTCAATGTAACTGCTCTTACCGTTGCTATATCATGCTTTTATATGGTTGAGTACATATACAATGAAATGAAGCCACCTTCTATACAACTACAGTAAAAAGGTGCTCCATACTGCCACTCAGTGGGATTCCTCGGGAGTAACGCAAAAAGTCATTTTGTGTAACAAACTATTACAATTTACAATCCAATGTATTTCTTGTATAGTATTCATTGATTACTCTTCTGTGAACTCTTGGTTAAACAACAGTGAAATTTCTACGTTTTAAAAAGTGATATCAGTACAGTGTCAGTTATCACTCCTTGTACAACCAACTTCAAAATCTGATGAATGTATCTCTTGCATTCAATGTAATTGCTCTTACAGTTGATATATCTTGATTTTATATGGTTGAATACATATACAATTAAATGAATCCACCTTCTATACAGCTGGAGGAGAAAGGTGATCCATTCTGCCACTCAGTGGGATTCCTCGGGAGTAACGCAGAAAGTCATTTTGTGTAACAAACTATTACAATTTACCATCCAATGTATTTCTTGCATAGTATTCATTGATTACTCTTCTGCGATCTCTTGGTTCGACAACAGTGAAATTTCTAGTTTTGCAACGTGATATCAATACAGTGTCAGTTATCACTCCTTCTACAAACAACTTCAAAATCTGATGAATGTATCTCTGGCATTCAATGTAACTGCTCTTACAGTTGCTATATCATGCTTTTATATGGTTGAGTACATATACAATGAAATGAAGCCACCTTCTATACAACTATAGCAAAACGGTGCTCCATACTGCCACTCAGTGGGATTCCTCGGGAGTAACGCAGAAAGTCATTTTGTGTAACAAACTATTACAATTTACAATCCAATGTATTTCTTGCATAGTATTCATTGATTACTCTTCTGTGAACTCTTGGTTAGACAACAGTGAAATTTCTACGTTTTACAAAGTGATATCAGTACAATGTCAGTTTTCACTCCTTGTATAAAGAACTTCAAAATCTGATGAATGTATCTCTGGCATTCAATGTAACTGCTCTTACAGTTGCTATATCATGCTTTTATATGGTTGCATACATATACAATTAAATGAAGCCACCTTCTATACAACTATAGCAAAAAGGTGCTCCATACAGCCACTCAGTGGGATTCCTCGGGAGTAACGCAGAAAGTCATTTTGTGTAACAAACTATTACAATTTACAATCCAATGTATTTCTTGTATAGCATTAATTGATTACTCTTCTGCGATCTCTTGGTTAGACAACAGTGAAATTTCTACGTTTTACAACGTGATATCAATACAGAGTCAGTAATCACTCCTTGTACAACCAGCTTCAAAATCTGATGAATGTATCTCTGGCATTCAATGTAACTGTTCTTACAGTTGCTATATCATGCTTTTATATGGTTGAGTACATATACAATGAAATGAAGCCGCCTTCTATACAACTATAGTAAAAAGGAGCTCGATACTGCCACTCAGTGGGATTCCTCGGGAGTAACGCAGAAAGTCATTTTGTGTAACAAACTATTACAATTTACAATCCAATGTATTTCTTGTATAGTATTCATTGATTACTCTTCTGTGAACTCTTGGTTAGACAACAGTGAAATTTCTACGTTTTACAAAGTGATATCAGTACAGTGTCAGTTTTCACTCCTTGTATAAAGAACTTAAAAATCTGATGAATGTATCTCTGGCATTCAATGTAACTGGTCTTACAGTTGCTATATCATGCTTTTTTATGGTTGAGTACATATACAATGAAATGAAGCCACCTTCTATACAACTATAGCAAAACGGTGCTCCATACTGCCACTCAGTGGGATTCCTCGGGAGTAACGCAGAAAGTCATTTTGTGTAACAAACTATTACAATTTACCATCCAATGTATTTCTTGCATAGTATTCATTGATTACTCTTCTGCGATCTCTTGGTTAGACAACAGTGAAATTTCTAGGTTTGCAACGTGATATCAATACAGTGTCAGTTATCACTCCTTGTACAAACAACTTCAAAATCTGATGAATGTATCTCTGGCATTCAATGTAACTGCTCTTACAGTTGCTATATCATGCTTTTATATGGTTGAGTACATATACAATGAAATGAAGCCACCTTCTATACAACTATAGCAAAAAGGTGCTCCATACTGCCACTCAGTGCGATTCCTCGGGAGTAACGCAGAAAATCATTTTGTGTAACAAACTATTACAATATATAATTTCTTGTATATTATTCATTGATTACTCTTTTCAATGTTCTGTTGGTTACAGGATAGTGATATTTCTAGGTTTTACAAAGTGATATCAGTACAGTGTCAGTTATCACTCCTTGTACAAACAACTTCAAAATCTGATGAATGTATCTCTGGCATTCAATGTAACTGCTCTTACAGTTGCTATATCATACTTTTATATGGTTGAGTACATATACAATGAAATGAAGCCACCTTCTATACAACTATAGCAAAACGGTGCTCCATACTGCCACTCAGTGGGATTCCTCGGGAGTAACGCAGAAAGTCATTTTGTGTAACAAACTATTACAATTTACAATCCAATGTATTTCTTGTATAGTATTCATTGATTACTCTTCTGTGAACTCTTGGTTAGACAACAGTGAAATTTCTAAGTTTTTCAAAGTGATATCAATACAGTGTCAGTTCTCACTACTTGTACAACCAACTTCAAAATCTGATGAATGTATCTCTTGCATTCAATGTAACTGCTCTTACCGTTGCTATATCATGCTTTTATATGGTTGAGTACATATACAATGAAATGAAGCCACCTTCTATACAACTACAGTAAAAAGGTGCTCCATACTGCCACTCAGTGGGATTCCTCGGGAGTAACGCAAAAAGTCATTTTGTGTAACAAACTATTACAATTTACAATCCAATGTATTTCTTGTATAGTATTCATTGATTACTCTTCTGTGAACTCTTGGTTAAACAACAGTGAAATTTCTACGTTTTAAAAAGTGATATCAGTACAGTGTCAGTTATCACTCCTTGTACAACCAACTTCAAAATCTGATGAATATATCTCTTGCATTCAATGTAATTGCTCTTACAGTTGATATATCTTGATTTTATATGGTTGAATACATATACAATTAAATGAATCCACCTTCTATACAGCTGGAGGAGAAAGGTGCTCCATTCTGCCACTCAGTGGGATTCCTCGGGAGTAACGCAGAAAGTCATTTTGTGTAACAAACTATTACAATTTACCATCCAATGTATTTCTTGCATAGTATTCATTGATTACTCTTCTGCGATCTCTTGGTTCGACAACAGTGAAATTTCTAGGTTTGCAACGTGATATCAATACAGTGTCAGTTATCACTCCTTCTACAAACAACTTCAAAATCTGATGAATGTATCTCTGGCATTCAATGTAACTGCTCTTACAGTTGCTATATCATGCTTTTATATGGTTGAGTACATATACAATGAAATGAAGCCACCTTCTATACAACTATAGCAAAAAGGTGCTCCATACTGCCACTCAGTGGGATTCCTCGGGAGTAACGCAGAAAGTCATTTTGTGTAACAAACTATTACAATTTACAATCCAATGTATTTCTTGTATAGTATTCATTGATTACTCTTCTGTGAACTCTTGGTTAGACAACAGTGAAATTTCTACGTTTTACAAAGTGATATCAGTACAGTGTCAGTTTTCACTCCTTGTATAAAGAACTTCAAAATCTGATGAATGTATCTCTGGCATTCAATGTAACTGCTCTTACAGTTGCTATATCATGCTTTTATATGGTTGAATACATATACAATTAAATGAAGCCACCTTCTATACAACTATAGCAAAACGGTGCTCCATACTGCCACTCAGTGGGATTCCTCGGGAGTAACGCAGAAAGTCATTTTGTGTAACAAACTATTACAATTTACAATCCAATGTATTTCTTGTATAGTATTCATTGATTACTCTTCTGTGAACTCTTGGTTAGACAACAGTGAAATTTCTACGTTTTACAAAGTGATATCAGTACAGTGTCAGTTTTCACTCCTTGTATTAAGAACTTCAAAATCTGATGAATGTATCTCTGGCATTCAATGTAACTGCTCTTACAGTTGCTATATCATGCTTTTATATGGTTGAATACATATACAATTAAATGAAGCCACCTTCTATACAACTATAGCAAAACGGTGCTCCATACTGGCACTCAGTGGGATTCCTCGGGAGTAACGCAGAAAGTCATTTTGTGTAACAAACTATTACAATTTACAATCCAATGTATTTCTTGTATAGTATTAATTGATTACTCTTTTGCGATCTCTTGGTTAGACAACAGTGAAATTTCTACGTTTTACAACGTGATATCAATACAGAGTCAGTAATCACTCCTTGTACAACCAACTTCAAAATTTGATGAATGTATCTCTGGCATTCAATGTAACTGCTCTTACAGTTGCTATATCATGCTTTTTTATGGTTGAGAACATATACAATGAAATGAAGCCACCTTCTATACAACTATAGTAAAAAGGTGCTCCATACTGCCACTCAGTGGGATTCCTCGGGAGTAACGCAGAAAGTCATTTTGTGTAACAAACTATTACAATTTACAATCCAATGTATTTCTTGCATAGTATTCATTGATTACTCTTCTGCGATCTCTTGGTTAGACAACAGTGAAATTTCTAGGTTTTACAACGTGATATCAATACAGTGTCAGTAATAACTCCTTGTACAACCAACTTCAAAATCTGATGAATGTATCTCTTGCATTCAATGTAACTGTTCTTACAGTTGCTATATCATGCTTTTATATGGTTGAGTACATATACAATGAAATGAAGCCGCCTTCTATACAACTATAGTAAAAAGGAGCTCCATACTGCCACTCAGTGGGATTCCTCAGGAGTAACGCAGAAAGTCATTTTGTGTAACAAACTATTACAATATATAATTTCTTGTATATTATTCAGTGATTTCTCTTTTCAATGATCTGTTGGTTACAGGATAGTGATATTTCTAGGTTTTACAAAGTGATATCAGTACAGTGTCAGTTATCACTCCTTGTACAAACAACTTCAAAATCTGATGAATGTATCTCTGGCATTCAATGTAACTGCTCTTACAGTTGCTATATCATACTTTTATATGGTTGAGTACATATACAATGAAATGAAGCCACCTTCTATACAACTATAGCAAAAAGGTGCTCCATACTGCCACTCAGTGGGATTCCTCGGGAGTAACGCAGAAAGTCATTTTGTGTAACAAACTATTACAATTTACAATACAATGTATTTCTTGTATAGTATTCATTGATTACTCTTCTGTGAACTCTTGGTTAGACAACAGTGAAATTTCTACGTTTTACAAAGTGATATCAGTACAGTGTCAGTTTTCACTCCTTGTATAAAGAACTTCAAAATCTGATGAATGTATCTCTGGCATTCAATGTAACTGCTCTTACCGTTGCTATATCATGCTTTTATATGGTTGAGTACATATACAATTAAATGAAGCCACCTTCTATACAACTATAGCAAAACGGTGCTCCATACTGCCACTCAGTGGGATTCCTCGGGAGTAACGCAGAAAGTCATTTTGTGTAACAAACTATTACAATTTACAATCCAATGTATTTCTTGTATAGTATTAATTGATTACTCTTCTGCGATCTCTTGGTTAGACAACAGTGAAATTTCTACGTTTTACAACGTGATATCAATACAGAGTCAGTAATCACTCCTTGTACAACCAACTTCAAAATCTGACGAATGTATCTCTTGCATTCAATGTAACTGCTCTTACAGTTGCTATATCATGCTTTTATATGGTTGAGTACATATACAATGAAATGAAGCCACCTTCTATACAACTATAGTAAAAAGGTGCTTTATACTGCCACTCAGTGGGATTCCTCGGGAGTAACGCAGAAAGTCATTTTGTGTAACAAACTATTACAATTTACAATCCAATGTATTTCTTCTATAGTATTCATTGATTACTCTTCTGTGAACTCTTGGTTAGAGAACAGTGAAATTTCTACGTTTTACAAAGTGATATCAGTACAGAGTCAGTTTTCACTCCTTGTATAAAGAACTTCAAAATCTGATGAATGTATCTCTGGCATTCAATGTAACTGCTCTTACAGTTGCTATATAATGCTTTTATATGGTTGAATACATATACGATTAAATGAAGCCACCTTCTATACAACTATAGCAAAACGGTGCTCCATCCTGCCACTCAGTGGGATTCCTCGGGAGTAACGCAGAAAGTCATTTTGTGTAACAAACTATTACAATTTACAATCCAATGTATTTCTTGTATAGGATTCATTGATTACTCTTCTGCGGTCTCTTGGTTAGACAACAGTGAAATTTCTACGTTTTACAACGTGATATCAATACAGAGTCAGTAATCACTCCTTGTACAACCAACTTCAAAATCTTATGAATGTATCTCTGGCATTCAATGTAACTGCTCTTACCGTTGCTATATCATGCTTTTATATGGTTGAGTACATATACAATTAAATGAAGCCACCTTCTATACAACTAAAGCAAAACGGTGCTCCATACTGCCACTCAGTGGGATTCCTCGGGAGTAACGCAGAAAGTCATTTTGTGTAACAAACTATTACAATATATAATTTCTTGTATATTATTCATTGATTACTCTTTTCAATGATCTGTTGGTTACAGGATAGTGATATTTCTAGGTTTTACAAAGTGATATCAGTACAGTGTCAGTTATCACTCCTTGTACAAACAACTTCAAAATCTGATGAATGTATCTCTGGCATTCAATGTAACTGCTCTTACAGTTGCTATATCATGCTTTTATATGGTTGAGTACATATACAATGAAATGAAGCCACCTTCTATACAACTATAGCAAAAAGGTGCTCCATACTGCCACTCAGTGGGATTCCTCAAGAGTAACGCAGAAAGTAATTTTGTGTAACAAACTATTACAATTTACAATCCAATGTATTTCTTGTATAGTATTCATTGATTACTCTTCTGTGAACTCTTGGTTAGACAACAGTGAAATTTCTACGTTTTACAAAGTGATATCAGTACAGTGTCAGTTTTCACTCCTTGTATAAAGAACTTCAAAATCTGATGAATGTATCTCTGGCATTCAATGTAACTGCTCTTACAGTTGCTATATCATGCTTTTATATGGTTGAATACATATACAATTAAATGAAGCCACCTTCTATACAACTATAGCAAAACGGTGCTCCATACTGCCACACAGTGGGATTCCTCGGGAGTAACGCAGAAAGTCATTTTGTGTAACAAACTATTACAATTTACAATCCAATGTATTTCTTGTATAGTATTAATTGATTATTCTTCTGCGATCTCTTGGTTAGACAACAGTGAAATTTCTACGTTTTACAACGTGATATCAATACAGAGTCAGTAATCACTCCTTGTACAACCAACTTCAAAATCTGATGAATGTATCTCTTGCATTCAATGTAACTGCTCTTACAGTTGAAATATCATGCTTTTTTATGGTTGAGTACATATACAATGAAATGAAGCCACCTTCTATACAACTATAGTAAAAAGGTGCTCCATACTGCCACTCAGTGGGATTCCTCGGGAGTAACGCAGAATGTCATTTTGTGTAACAAACTATTACAATTTACAATCCAATGTATTTCTTGTATAGTATTCATTGATTACTCTTCTGTGAACTCTTGGTTAGACAACAGTGAAATTTCTACGTTTTACAAAGTGATATCAGTACAGTGTCAGTTTTCACTCCTTGTATAAAGAACTTCAAAATCTGATGAATGTATCTCTGGCATTCAATGTAACTGCTCTTACAGTTGCTATATAATGCTTTTATATGGGTGAATACATATACAATTAAATGAAGCGACCTTCTATACAACTATAGCAAAACGGTGCTCCATACTGCCACTCAGTGGGATTCCTCGGGAGTAACGCAGAAAGTCATTTTGTGTAACAAACTATTACAATTTACAATCCAATGTATTTCTTGTATAGTATTAATTGATTACTCTTCTGCGATCTCTTGGTTAGACAACACTGAAATTTCTACGTTTTACAACGTGATATCAATACAGAGTCAGTAATCACTCCTTGTACAACCAACTTCAAAATCTGATGAATGTATCTCTTGCATTCAATGTAACTGCTCTTACAGTTGCTATATCATGCTTTTATATGGTTGAGTACATATACAATGAAATCAAGCCGCCTTCTATACAACTATAGTAAAAAGGAGCTCCATACTGCCACTCAGTGGGATTCCTCGAGAGAAACGCAGAAAGTCATTTTGTGTAACAAACTATTACAATATATAATTTCTTGTATATTATTCATTGATTACTCTTTTCAATGATCTGTTGGTTACAGGATAGTGATATTTCTAGGTTTTACAAAGTGATATCAGTACAGTGTCAGTTATCACTCCTTGTACAAACAACTTCAAAATCTGATAAATGTATCTCTGGCATTCAATGTAACTGCTCTTACAGTTGCTATATCATGCTTTTATATGGTTGAGTACAGATACAATGAAATGAAGCCACCTTCTATACAACTATAGCAAAAAGGTGCTCCATACTGCCACTCAGTGGGATTCCTCGGGAGTAACGCAGAAAGTCATTTTGTGTAAGAAACTATTACAATTTACAATCCAATGTATTTCTTGCATAGTATTCATTGATTACTCTTCTGTGAACTCTTGGTTAGACAACAGTGAAATTTCTACGTTTTACAAAGTGATATCAGTACAATGTCAGTTTTCACTCCTTGTATAAAGAACTTCAAAATCTGATGAATGTATCTCTGGCATTCAATGTAACTGCTCTTACAGTTGCTATATCATGCTTTTATATGGTTGCATACATATACAATTAAATGAAGCCACCTTCTATACAACTATAGCAAAACGGTGCTCCATACTGCCACTCAGTGGGATTCCTCGGGAGTAACGCAGAAAGTCATTTTGTGTAACAAACTATTACAATTTACAATCCAATGTATTTCTTGTATAGTATTAATTGATTACTCTTCTGCGATCTCTTGGTTAGACAACAGTGAAATTTCTACGTTTTACAACGTGATATCAATACAGAGTCAGTAATCACTCCTTGTACAACCAGCTTCAAAATCTGATGAATGTATCTCTGGCATTCAATGTAACTGTTCTTACAGTTGCTATATCATGCTTTTATATGGTTGAGTACATATACAATGAAATGAAGCCGCCTTCTATACAACTATAGTAAAAAGGAGCTCCATACTGCCACTCAGTGGGATTCCTCGGGAGTAACGCAGAAAGTCATTTTGTGTAACAAACTATTACAATTTACAATCCAATGTATTTCTTGTATAGTATTCATTGATTACTCTTCTGTGAACTCTTGGTTAGACAACAGTGAAATTTCTACGTTTTACAAAGTGATATCAGTACAGTGTCAGTTTTCACTCCTTGTATAAAGAACTTCAAAATCTGATGAATGTATCTCTGGCATTCAATGTAACTGTTCTTACAGTTGCTATATCATGCTTTTTTATGGTTGAGTACATATACAATGAAATGAAGCCACCTTCTATACAACTATAGCAAAACGGTGCTCCATACTGCCACTCAGTGGGATTCCTCGGGAGTAACGCAGAAAGTCATTTTGTGTAACAAACTATTACAATTTACCATCCAATGTATTTCTTGCATAGTATTCATTGATTACTCTTCTGCGATCTCTTGGTTAGACAACAGTGAAATTTCTAGGTTTGCAACGTGATATCAATACAGTGTCAGTTATCACTCCTTGTACAAACAACTTCAAAATCTGATGAATGTATCTCTGGCATTCAATGTAACTGCTCTTACAGTTGCTATATCATGCTTTTATATGGTTGAGTACATATACAATGAAATCAAGCCACCTTCTATACAACTATAGCAAAAAGGTGCTCCATACTGCCACTCAGTGCGATTCCTCGGGAGTAACGCAGAAAGTCATTTTGTGTAACAAACTATTACAATATATAATTTCTTGTATATTATTCATTGATTACTCTTTTCAATGATCTGTTGGTTACAGGATAGTGATATTTCTAGGTTTTACAAAGTGATATCAGTACGGTGTCAGTTATCACTCCTTGTACAAACAACTTCAAAATCTGATGAATGTATCTCTGGCATTCAATGTAACTGCTCTTACAGTTGCTATATCATGCTTTTATATGGTTGAGTACATATACAATGAAATGAAGCCACCTTCTATACAACTATAGTAAAAAGGTGCTCCATACTGCCACTCAGTGGGATTCCTCGGGAGTAACGCAGAAAGTCATTTTGTGTAACAAACTATTACAATATACAATTTCTTGTACAGTATTCATTGATTACTCTTTTCAATGATCTGTTGGTTACAGGATAGTGATATTTCTAGGTTTTACAAAGTGATATCAGTACAGTGTCAGTTATCACTCCTTGTACAAACAACTTCAAATTCTGATGAATGTATCTCTGGCATTCAATGTAACTGCTCTTACAGTTGCTATATCATACTTTTATATAGTTGAGTACATATACAATGAAATGAAGCCACCTTCTATACAACTATAGCAAAAAGGTGCTCCATACTTCCACTCAGTGGGATTCCTCGGGAGTAACGCAGAAAGTCATTTTGTGTAACAAACTATTACAATTTACAATCCAATGTATTTCTTGTATAGTATTCATTGATTAGTCTTCTGTGAACTCTTGGTTAGACAACAGTGAAATTTCTACGTTTTACAAAGTGATATCAGTACAGTGTCAGTTTTCACTCCTTGTATAAAGAACTTCAAAATCTGATGAATGTATCTCTTGCATTCAATGTAACTGCTCTTACAGTTGCTATATCATGCTTTTATATGGTTGAGTACATATACAATGAAATGAAGCCACCTTCTATACAACTATAGTAAAAAGGTGCTCCATACTGCCACTCAGTGGGATTCCTCGGGAGTAACGCAGAAAGTCATTTTGTGTAACAAACTATTACAATATACAATTTCTTGTATAGTATTCATTGATTACTCTTTTCAATGATCTGTTGGTTACAGGATAGTGATATTTCTAGGTTTTACAAAGTGATATCAGTACAGTGTCAGTTATCACTCCTTGTATAAAGAACTTCAAAATCTGATGAATGTATCTCTGGCATTCAATGTAACTGCTCTTACAGTTGCTATATCATGCTTTTATATGGTTGAGTACATATACAATGAAATGAAGCCACCTTCTATACAACTATAGTAAAAAGGTGCTCCATACTGCCACTCAGTGGGTTTCCTCGGGAGGAACGCAGAAAGTCATTTTGTGTAACAAACGATTACAATTTACAATCCAATGTATTTCTTGCATAGTATTGATTGATTACTCTTCTGCGATCTCTTGGTTAAACAACAGTGAAATTTCTAGGTTTTACAACGTGATATCAATACAGTGTCAGTAATCACTCCTTGTACAACCAACTTCAAAATCTGATGAATGTATCTCTTGCATTCAATGTAACTGCTGTTACAGTTCCTATATCATGATTTTATATAGTTGAGTACATACACAATGAAATGAAGCCGCCTTCTATACAACTATAGTAAAAAGGAGCTCCACACTGCCACTCAGTGGGATTCCTCGGGAGTAACGCAGAAAGTCATTTTGTGTAACAAACTATTACAATATATAATTTCTTGTATATTATTCATTGATTACTCTTTTCAATGTTCTGTTGGTTACAGGATAGTGATATTTCTAGGTGTTACAAAGTGATATCAGTACAGTGTCAGTTATCACTCCTTGTACAAACAACTTCAAAATCTGATGAATGTATTTCTGGCATTCAATGTAACTGCTCTTACAGTTGCTATATCATGCTTTTATATGGTTGAGTACATATACAATGAAATGAAGCCACCTTCTATACAACTACAGTAAAAAGGTGCTCCATACTGCCACTCAGTGGGATTCCTCGGGAGTAACGCAGAAAGTCATTTTGTGTAACAAACTATTACAATTTACAATCCAATGTATTTCTTGTATAGTATTCATTGATTACTCTTCTGTGAACTCTTGGTTAGACAACAGTGAAATTTCTACGTTTTAAAAAGTGATATCAGTACAGTGTCAGTTATCACTCCTTGTACAACCAACTTCAAAATCTGATGAATGTATCTCTTGCATTCAATGTAATTGCTCTTACAGTTGATATATCTTGATTTTATATGGTTGAATACATATACAATTAAATGAATCCACCTTCTATACAGCTGGAGGAGAAAGGTGCTCCATTCTGCCACTCAGTGGGATTCCTCGGGAGTAACGCAGAAAGTCATTTTGTGTAACAAACTATTACAATTTACCATCCAATGTATTTCTTGCATAGTATTCATTGATTACTCTTCTGCGATCTCTTGGTTCGACAACAGTGAAATTTCTAGGTTTGCAACGTGATATCAATACAGTGTCAGTTATCACTCCTTGTACAAACAACTTCAAAATCTGATGAATGTATCTCTGGCATTCAATGTAACTGCTCTTACAGTTGCTATATCATGCTTTTATATGGTTGAGTACATATACAATGAAATGAAGCCACCTTCTATACAACTATAGCAAAACGGTGCTCCATACTGCCACTCAGTGGGATTCCTCGGGAGTAACGCAGAAAGTTATTTTGTGTAACAAACTATTACAATTTACAAACCAATGTATTTCTTGTATAGTATTAATTGATTACTCTTCTGCGATCTCTTGGTTAGACAACAGTGAAATTTCTCCGTTTTACAACGTGATATCAATACAGAGTCAGTAATCACTCCTTGTACAACCAACTTCAAAATCTGATGAATGTATCTCTTGCATTCAATGTAACTGCTCTTACAGTTGCTATATCATGCTTTTATATGGTTGAGTACATATACAATGAAATGAAGCCGCCTTCTATACAACTATAGTAAAAAGGAGCTCCATACTGCCACTCAGTGGGATTCCTCGGGAGTAACGCAGAAAGTCATTTTGTGTAACAAACTATTACAATATATAATTTCTTGTATATTATTGATTGATTACTCTTTTAAATGATCTGTTGGTTACAGGATAGTGATATTTCTAGGTTTTACAAAGTGATATCAGTACAGTGTCAGTAATCACTCCTTGTACAAAAAACTTCAAAATCTGATGAATGTATCTCTGGCATTCAATGTAACTGCTCTTACAGTTGCGATATCATGCTTTTATATGGTTGAGTACAGATACAATGAAATGAAGCCACCTTCTATACAACTATAGCAAAAAGGTGCTCCATACTGCCACTCAGTGGGATTCCTCGGGAGTAACGCAGAAAGTCATTTTGTGTAACAAACTATTACAATTTACAATCCAATGTATTTCTTGTATAGTATTCATTGATTACTCTTCTGTGAACTCTTGGTTAGACAACAGTGAAATTTCTACGTTTTACAAAGTGATATCAGTACAGTGTCAGTTTTCACTCCTTGTATAAAGAACTTCAAAATCTGATGAATGTATCTCTGGCATTCAATGTAACTGCTCTTACAGTTGCTATATCATGCTTTTATATGGTTGAATACATATACAATGAAATGAAGCCACCTTCTATACAACTATAGCAAAACGGTGCTCCATACTGCCACTCAGTGGGATTCCTCGGGAGTAACGCAGAAAGTCATTTTGTGTAACAAACTATTACAATTTACAATCCAATGTATTTCTTGTATAGTATTCATTGATTACTCTTCTGTGAACTCTTGGTTAGACAACAGTGAAATTTCTACGTTTTACAAAGTGATATCAGTACAGTGTCAGTTTTCACTCCTTGTATAAAGAACTTCAAAATCTGATGAATGTATCTCTGCCATTCAATGTAAGTACTCTTGCAGTTGCTATATCATGCTTTTATATGGTTGAATACATATACAATTAAATGAAGCCACCTTCTATACAACTATAGCAAAACGGTGCTCCATACTGCCACTCAGTGGGATTCCTCGGGAGTAACGCAGAAAGTCATTTTGTGTAACAAACTATTACAATTTACAATCCAATGTATTTCTTGTATAGTATTCATTGATTACACTTCTGTGAACTCTTGGTTAGACAACAGTGAAATTTCTACGTTTTACAAAGTGATATCAGTACAGTGTCAGTTTTCACTCCTTGTATAAAGAACTTCAAAATCTGATGAATGTATCTCTGGCATTCAATGTAACTGCTCTTACAGTTGCTATATCATGCTTTTATATGGTTGAGTACATATACAATGAAATGAAGCCACCTTCTATACAACTATAGTAAAAAGGTGCTCCATACTGCCACTCAGTGGGATTCCTCGGGAGTAACGCAGAAAGTCATTTTGTGTAACAAACTATTACAATTTACAATCCAATGTATTTCTTGTATAGTATTCATTGATTACTCTTCTGCGATCTCTTGGTTAGACAACAGTGAAATTTCTACGTTTTACAATGTGATATCAATACAGAGTCAGTAATCACTCCTTGTACAACCAACTTCAAAATCTGATGAATGTATCTCTGGCATTCAATGTAACTGTTCTTACAGTTGCTATATCATGCTTTTTTATGGTTGAGTACATATACAATGAAATGAAGCCACCTTCTATACAACTATAGTAAAAAGGTGCTCCATACTGCCACTCAGTGGGATTCCTCGGGAGTAACGCAGAAAGTCATTTTGTGTAACAAACTATTACAATTTACAATCCAATGTATTTCTTGTATAGTATTCATTGATTACTCTTCTGCGATCTCTTGGTTAGACAACAGTGAAATTTCTAGGTTTTACAACGTGATATCAATACAGTGTCATTAATCATTCTTTGTACAACCAACTTCAAAATCTGATGAATGTATCTCTTGCATTCAATGTAACTGCTCTTACCGTTGCTATATCATGCTTTTATATGGTTGAGTACATATACAATTAAATGAAGCCACCTTCTATACAACTATAGCAAAACGGTGCTCCATACTGCCACTCAGTGGGATTCCTCGGGAGTAACGCAGAAAGTCATTTTGTGTAACAAACTATTACAATTTACAATCCAATGTATTTCTTGTATAGTATTCATTGATTACTCTTCTGTGAACTCTTGGTTAGACAACAGTGAAATTTCTACGTTTTACAAAGTGATATCAGTACAGTGTCAGTTTTCACTCCTTGTATAAAGAACTTCAAAATCTGATGAATGTATCTCTGGCATTCAATGTAACTGCTCTTACAGTTGCTATATCATGCTTTTATATGGTTGAATACATATACAATTAAATGAAGCCACCTTCTATACAACTATAGCAAAACGGTGCTCCATACTGCCACTCAGTGGGATTCCTCGGGAGTAATGCAGAAAGTCATTTTGTGTAACAAACTATTACAATTTAAAATCCAATGTATTTCTTGCATAGTATTCATTGATTACTCTTCTGCGATCTCTTGGTTAGACAACAGTGAAATTTCTAGGTTTGCAACGTTATATCAATACAGTGTCAGTTATCACTCCTTGTACAAACAACTTCAAAATCTGATGAATGTATCTCTGGCATTCAATGTAACTGCTCTTACAGTTGCTATATCATGCTTTTATATGGTTGAGTACATATACAATGAAATGAAGCCACCTTCTATACAACTATAGCAAAAAGGTGCTCCATACTGCCACTCAGTGGGATTCCTCGGGAGTAACGCAGAAAGTCATTTTGTGTAACAAACTATTACAATTTACAATCCAATGTATTTCTTGTATAGTATTCATTGATTACTCTTCTGTGAACTCTTGGTTAGACAACAGTTAAATTTATACGTTTTACAAAGTGATATCAGTACAGTGTCAGTTTTCACTCCTTGTATAAAGAACTTCAAAATCTGATGAATGTATCTCTGGCATTCAATGTAACTGCTCTTACAGTTGCTATATCATGCTTTTATATGGTTGAATACATATACAATTAAATGAAGCCACCTTCTATACAACTATAGCCAAACGGTGCTCCATACTGCCACTCAGTGGGATTCCTCGGGAGTAACGCAGAAAGTCATTTTGTGTAACAAACTATTACAATTTACAATCCAATGTATTTCTTGTATAGTATTAATTGATTACTCTTCTGTGAACTCTTGGTTAGACAACAGTGAAATTTCTACGTTTTACAACGTGATATCAATACAGAGTCAGTAATCACTCCTTGTACAACCAACTTCAAAATCTGATGAATGTATCTCTGGCATTCAATGTAACTGTTCTTACAGTTGCTATATCATGCTTTTTTATCATTGAGTACATATACAATGAAATGAAGCCACCTTCTATACAACTATTGTAAAAAGGTGCTCCATACTGCCACTCAGTGGGATTCCTCGGGAGTAACGCAGAAAGTCATTTTGTGTAACAAACGATTACAATTTACAATCCAATGTATTTCTTGTATAGTATTCATTGATTACTCTTCTGCGATCTCTTGGTTAGACAACAGTGAAATTTCTACGTTTTACAACGTGATATCAATACAGAGTCAGTAATCACTCCTTGTACAAACAACTTCAAAATCTGATGAATGTATCTCTAGCATTCAATGTAACTGTTCTTACAGTTGCTATATCATGCTTTTTTATGGTTGAGTACATATACAATGAAATGAAGCCACCTTCTATACAACTATAGTAAAAAGGTGCTCCATACTGCCACTCAGTGGGATTCCTCGGGAGTAACGCAGAAAGTCATTTTGTGTAACAAACTATTACAATTTACAATCCAATGTATTTCTTGTATAGTATTCATTGATTACTCTTCTGCGATCTCTTGGTTAGACAACAGTGAAATTTCTAGGTTTTACAACGTGATATCAATACAGTGTCAGTAATCATTCTTTGTACAACCAACTTCAAAATCTGATGAATGTATCTCTTGCATTCAATGTAACTGCTCTTACCGTTGCTATATCATGCTTTTATATGGTTGAGTACATATACAATTAAATGAAGCCACCTTCTATACAACTATAGCAAAACGGTGCTCCATACTGCCACTCATTGGGATTCCTCGGGAGTAACGCAGAAAGTCATTTTGTGTAACAAACTATTACAATATATAATTTCTTGTATATTATTCATTGATTACTCTTTTAAATGATCTGTTGGTTACAGGATAGTGATATTTCTAGGTTTTACAAAGTGATATCAGTACAGTGTTAGTAATCACTCCTTGTACAAACAACTTCAAAATCTGATGAATGTATCTCTGGCATTCAATGTAACTGCTCTTACAGTTGCTATATCATGCTTTTATATGGTTGAGTACAGATACAATGAAATGAAGCCACCTTCTATACAACTATAGCAAAAAGGTGCTCCATACTGCCACTCAGTGGGATTCCTCGGGAGTAACGCAGAAAGTCATTTTGTGTAACAAACTATTACAATTTACAATCCAATGTATTTCTTGTATAGTATTCATTGATTACTCTTCTGTAAACTCTTGGTTAGACAGCAGTGAAATTTCTACGTTTTACAAAGTGATATCAGTACAGTGTCAGTTTTCACTCCTTGTATAAAGAACTTCAAAATCTGATGAATGTATCTCTGGCATTCAATGTAACTGCTCTTACAGTTGCTATATCATGCTTTTATATGGTTGAATACATATACAATTAAATGAAGCCACCTTCTATACAACTATAGCAAAACGGTGCTCCATACTGCCACTCAGTGGGATTCCTCGGGAGTAACGCAGAAAGTCATTTTGTGTAACAAACTATTACAATTTACAATCCAATGTATTTCTTGTATAGTATTCATTGATTACTCTTCTGTGAACTCTTGGTTAGACAACAGTGAAATTTCTACGTTTTACAAAGTGATATCAGTACAGTGTCAGTTTTCACTCCTTGTATAAAGAACTTCAAAATCTGATGAATGTATCTCTGGCATTCAATGTAACTGCTCTTACAGTTGCTATATCATGCTTTTATATGGTTGAATACATATACAATTAAATGAAGCCACCTTCTATACAACTATAGCAAAACGGTGCTCCATCCTGCCACTTAGTGGGATTCCTCGGGAGTAATGCAGAAAGTAATTTTGTGTAACAAACTATTACAATTTACAATCCAATGTATTTTTTGCATAGTATTCATTGATTACTCTTCTGCGATCTCTTGGTTAGACAACAGTGAAATTTCTAGGTTTACAACGTGATATCAGTACAGTGTCAGTTATCACTCCTTGTACAAACAACTTCAAAATCTGATGAATGTATCTCTGGCATTCAATGTAACTGCTCTTACAGTTGCTATATCATGCTTTTATATGGTTGAGTACATATACAATGAAATGAAGCGACCTTCTATACAACTATAGCAAAAAGGTGCTCCATACTGCCACTCAGTGGGATTCCTCGGGAGTAACGCAGAAAGTCATTTTGTGTAACAAACTATTACAATTTACAATCCAATGTATTTCTTGTATAGTATTCATTGATTACTCTTCTGTGAACTCTTGGTTAGACAACAGTGAAATTTATACGTTTTACAAAGTGATATCAGTACAGTGTCAGTTTTCACTCCTTGTATAAAGAACTTCAAAATCTGATGAATGTATCTCTGGCATTCAATGTAACTGCTCTTACAGTTGCTATATCATGCTTTTATCTGGATGAATATATATAGAATTAAATGAAGCCACCTTCTATAGAACTATAGCAAAACGGTGCTCCATACTGCCACTCAGTGGGATTCCTCGGGAGTAACTCAGAAAGTCATTTTGTGTAACAAACTATTACAATTTACAATCCAATGTATTTCTTGTATAGTATTAATTGATTACTCTTCTGCGATCTCTTGGTTAGACAACAGTGAAATTTCTACGTTTTACAACGTGATATCAATACAGTGTCAGTAATCACTCCTTGTACAACCAACTTCAAAATCTGATGAATGTATCTCTGGCATTCAATGTAACTGTTCTTACAGTTGCTATATCATGCTTTTTTATGGTTGAGTACATATACAATGAAATGAAGCCACCTTCTATACAACTATAGTAAAAAGGAGCTCCATACTGCCACTCAGTGGGATTCCTCGGAAGTAACGCAGAAAGTCATTTTGTGTAACAAACGATTACAATTTACAATCCAATGTATTTCTTGTATAGTATTCATTGATTACTCTTCTGCGATCTCTTGGTTAGACAACAGTGAAATTTCTAGGTTTTACAACGTGATATCAATACAGTGTCAGTAATCACTCCTTGTACAACCAACTTCAAAATCTGATGAATGTATCTCTGGCATTCAATGTAACTGCTCTTACAGTTGCTATATCATGCTTTTATATGGTTGAGTACATATACAATGAAATGAAGCCACCTTCTATACAACTATAGTAAAAAGGAGCTCCATACTGCCACTCAGTGCGATTCCTCGGGAGTAACGCAGAAAGTCATTTTGTGTAACAAACTATTACAATATATAATTTCTTGTATATTATTCATTGATTACTCTTTTCAATGATCTGTTGGTTACAGGATAGTGATATTTCTAGGTGTTACAAAGTGATATCAGTACAGTGTCAGTTATCACTCCTTGTACAAACAACTTCAAAATCTGATGAATGTATCTCTGGCATTCAATGTAACTGCTCTTACAGTTGCTATATCATGCTTTTATATGGTTGAGTACAGATACAATGAAATGAAGCCACCTTCTATACAACTATAGCAAAAAGGTGCTCCATACTGCCACTCAGTGGGATTCCTCGGGAGTAACGCAGAAAGTCATTTTGTGTAACAAACTATTACAATTTACAATCCAATGTATTTCTTGTATAGTATTCATTGATTACTCTTCTGTGAACTCTTGGTTAGACAACAGTGAAATTTCTACGTTTTACAAAGTGATATCAGTACAGTGTCAGTTTTCACTCCTTGTATAAAGAACTTCAAAATCTGATGAATGTATCTCTGGCATTCAATGTAACTGCTCTTACCGATGCTATATCATGCTTTTATATGGTTGAGTACATATACAATTAAATGAAGCCACCTTCTATACAACTATAGCAAAACGGTGCTCCATACTGCCACTCAGTGGGATTCCTCGGGAGTAACGCAGAAAGTCATTTTGTGTAACAAACTATTATAATTTACAATCCAATGTATTTCTTGTATAGTATTCATTGATTACTCTTCTGTGAACTCTTGGTTAGACAACAGTGAAATTTCTACGTTTTACAAAGTGATATCAGTACAGTGTCAGTTTTCACTCCTTGTATAAAGAACTTCAAAATCTGATGAATGTATCTCTGGCATTCAATGTAACTGCTCTTACAGTTGCTATATCATGCTTTTATATGGTTGAATACATATACAATTAAATGAAGCCACCTTCTATACAACTATAGCAAAACGGTGCTCCATACTGCC
Source organism: Lepidodactylus listeri (assembly GCA_029233225.1). Lineage (NCBI taxonomy): Eukaryota > Metazoa > Chordata > Lepidosauria > Squamata > Gekkonidae > Lepidodactylus > Lepidodactylus listeri. Next base: position 691,021 of record JARCFY010000021.1, on the reverse strand, counting down.
ACTCAGTGGGATTCCTTGGGAGTAACGCAGAAAGTCATTTTGTGTAACAAACTATTACAATTTACAATCCAATGTATTTCTTGTATAGTATTCATTGATTACTCTTCTGTGAACTCTTGGTTAGACAACAGTGAAATTTCTACGTTTTACAAAGTGATATCAGTACAGTGTCAGTTTTCACTCCTTGTATAAAGAACTTCAAAATCTGATGAATGTATCTCTGGCATTCAATGTAACTGCTCTTGCAGTTGCTATATCATGCTTTTATATGGTTGAATACATATACAATTAAATGAAGCCACCTTCTATACAACTATTCCAAAACGGTGCTCCATACTGCCACTCAGTGGGATTCCTCGGGAGTAACGCAGAAAGTCATTTTGTGTAACAAACGATTACAATTTACAATCCAATGTATTTCTTGTATAGTATTAATTGATTACTCTTCTGCGATCTCTTGGTTAGACAACAGTGAAATTTCTACGTTTTACAACGTGATATCAATACAGAGTCAGTAATCACTCCTTGTACAACCAACTTCAAAATCTGATGAATGTATCTCTGGCATTCAATGTAACTGTTCTTACAGTTGCTATATCATGCTTTTTTATGGTTGAGTACATATACAATGAAATGAAGCCACCTTCTATACAACTATAGTAAAAAGGAGCTCCATACTGCCACTCAGTGGGATTCCTCGGGAGTAACGCAGAAAGTCATTTTGTGTAACAAACTATTACAATTTACAATCCAATGTATTTCTTGCATAGTATTCATTGATTACTCTTCTGCGATCTCTTGGTTAGACAACAGTGAAATTTCTAGGTTTTACAACGTGATATCAATACAGTGTCAGTAATCACTCCTTGTACAACCAACTTCAAAATCTGATGAATGTATCTCTTGCATTCAATGTAACTGCTCTTACAGTTGCTATATCATGCTTTTATATGGTTGAGTACATATACAATGAAATGAAGCCGCCTTCTATACAACTATAGTAAAAAGGAGCTCCATACTGCCACTCAGTGCGATTCCTCGGGAGTAACGCAGAAAGTCATTTTGTGTAACAAACTATTACAATATATAATTTCTTGTATATTATTCATTGATTACTCTTTTCAATGATCTGTTGGTTACAGGATAGTGATATTTCTAGGTGTTACAAAGTGATATCAGTACAGTGTCAGTTATCACTCCTTGTACAAACAACTTCAAAATCTGATGAATGTATCTCTGGCATTGTGAGAGTTCTGCTCAAAGTAGTCAAGGATCAGATCTTGGTTGGTTAACCACAGTTCTTTATTACCTATTCCTACAGTAGTACAGCATCTCGGATTATTGTCAGAGATGAGACAAATAATACAAGCGGGTCTATTATACCATTCCAAGGAGTTTGAATTACCCATAGATAGCCAATCCCCTTAAGGGAAAATTGGCGGGCTAAAAGGTGTCCTGACCGTTTGGTTCTCACAGGAAAAAAGTGAGGTGTTAAGCAGTAAATTTCCTCTCCCAAACCAGACCCCTCAGATGTTTCGAGTTCACATAACAATCAATGGCTCCAAGGTTCTTTTGCATTTGATAAGAGATGAGAAGCATCCTCCCCTTGAAGTTACTGCCGGAGCAGCTGGAATGCGGAGGCAGGGATGTGAGGCCTCCTTGTTCTCGCAAATCGTGGTTGTCACCCTCCCGGCCAAGACAGAAACAATGCATTATGGTTACATAGGTTCAAATATACGTTAGATACATAGGATAGTTAAAGACATGCATGCAAGAAGTTAACTCTATATCTGGCTAATACATTGGCTGACTTGGCAGATTCTGACACCCTGCCCTCCTCATAATTCACTTCACCTAGCCTTATCAGGAAACATTTTATGAAACAATTTGGTCAGTTTAGGAGCATGAACATGTTCTGAGCGAATCCACTCGTTGTGTTCCGGGCCGAAATCTAACCATCTAACTAAGTAATATAACCGGCCTCTTCGCATCTTGGAATCAAGGATTTCAGTTATCTCGAAGTGAGGGGCCCCCTCCTTCATCAGTGGAGGAGGAACTGGAGGAGCTGGATGCCAAGCATTCGGCCCAGGATCTTTCTTCAGTAGGCTGAAATGAAACACAGGGTGCACAGAACTCAGTGATTTAGGCAGTTCCAGTTCAAAAGACACATCCGATATTTTGCGTAGTACTTTATAGGGTCCAACATATTTCCATCCTAGTTTTCTGCTGGGCTGCAACCCATGAATGTTTTTGGTGGAGAGATAGACAGAGTCCCCGGGTTGGAGATCCCATCCTGGTGCTCGCCCTCGATCAGCATATTTTTTGTAATCCTCTTTGGCATGGTCCAATGCTTTGCCTATTAATGGCCAAGAGTCCTGGAGACTAGACCACCAACTCTTAAAATCCGATGGGGAAGCATTGGGGACATTCTCAATGGTAGGCAATGGTTTCCCCTCAAACCCCCCTACTGCCATGAAGGGAGAGACTCCCGTGGAAGAGTGCACTGCATTGTTGTAACTATATTCTGCAAACGGCAGCAGTTCCACCCAATTGTCTTGGTGATAATTAGTGTAACATCTCAGAAACTGCTCCAATATTTGATTAGTTCGTTCGGATTGGCCATCGGTCTCTGGGTGGTAACCCGAACTCAGTGCTGGTTCTATGTCCATCATTTTCAGGAGCTCCCGCCAGAAGCTGGCAACGAACTGACTCCCCCTGTCGGATACCACTCTCTTCGGAAAAGCGTGTAATTTAATCACGTGATTGAAAAAGGCTTTGGCCATCCCTTTAGCGGTGGGCAATTGCTTGAAAGGGGTGAAATGCGCTTGCTTCGAGAATGTGTCTACCACCACCCAAATAACCGTTTTTCCCTTAGAAGGGGGCAAATTGGTGATAAAGTCCATGGCTATGGCCTCCCAGGGTCTTGAGGGGGTGGGTAGGGGGTGCAACAATCCCGGAACTTTTCCCCCCCCGCTTTTTGCACATTAAACAGGTCTGGCAAGCCGAGACGAAGTCGGAGACGTCTCGGCGCATGCGCGGCCACCAGAATTGACGCTGGATCAAATTAAGTGTTTTTAGGAAGCCAAAGTGCCCGGCAAGCTTAGACGAGTGGCAGGTTAACAATATCTCTTTACGTTTGGACTTCGGCACCACTAGTTTGTCTCCATGCAGCCAACATTGATCATCTCTCTTAGAGCATTCCTCCAGAGCTTCCAATTCCTCTACCTCCTCAGGAGCATAATCCCCCCCCCCAATCACATCTCCCAATGTCCAACTGGGCTTTCTTAGCTTGGCTCCTGGTGACCACTGCCCCTCCTAATTGCTGGGGGGAGAACATGGAGTCAAACACCTCTTCCTTGACACTTTCATGTTGGGGCAACCTGGACAGTGCGTCTGCCAAGGAGTTAGCTCTCCCAGGAAAATGCTTAAGCACAAAGTTAAACTTGGAGAAGAAATCGGCCCATCGCAGCTGTTTGGCGTTGAGGGACCTCTGAGTGCGCAGCGCCTCCAGATTCTTATGATCAGTCCATATTTCAAACGGAGTCTGCACACCCTCCAACCAATGCCGCCACGTAGTGAGCGCCAACCTAATGGCTGCGGCTTCTTTGTCCCAGACCGACCAATTCCTTTCCGTTTCGTTAAATTTTTTCGAAATATAGGCCAGTGGGTGCAATTTCCCTTCCGGACCGCTTTGTAATATGGCCCCCCCCCATGGCTACATCAGACGCGTCTACATGGATTATGAATTCTTTGGTTTCATCAGGGTGCGCTAGAATGGGCTCCGAAGTAAAAAGAGTCTTTAAAGTCTCAAACGCCCTCTGACACTCCCCGTTCCAAGCTAATTTTTCTCCTGGCTTCCCCGCCTCGGGCCCTCTCCCCTTAGTTTTTAGTAAGTCCGTTAAGGGGAGAGTAACCTTAGCAAAGTCCTTGATGAAGGTTCGGTAAAAATTACAAAATCCTAAAAGGCTCTGCAATTGTTTTCTTGTTCGCGGAGCTTCCCATTGCACCACCGCCTCCACCTTCCCCGGGTCCATTTCCAAACCCTTCTGAGAGATGCGATAGCCCAGGAAGTCCACGGACTCACGGTGGAATTCACATTTGGATAGCTTCACATATAGCTGGTTTTTTAGTAAGGTAGCGAGGACTTCCCTGACTAATTTCACATGTGCTTTCTTATCAGTAGAATAGATCAAGATATCATCTATGTAACATAACACGCCTTTAAATAGGTGCTTGTGCAACACTTTGTTGATTAGACTCATAAAGACCCCGGGCGCGCCACTTAAGCCGAACGGCATCACTAGATATTCGAATTGTCCCAGGGGGGTATTAAAGGCAGTCTTGGATTCATCCCCTTCCCTGATGCGCACCCTGAAATAGGCATCTCGTAAATCCAACTTGGTAAAAATCTTCCCCTTAGCCGCTTCCGCCAAGAGGTCTTTTATTAAAGGGAGGGGGTAAGCGTTGGTAGTGGAGACCGCATTCAGTCCCCTATAGTCGGTGCATAATCGCAAACCCCCATCCTTTTTTTTTCTGAACAGCACCGGCGCGGCAAAGGGGGACTTGGCTGGGCGGATGAAACCGCGCGCTAGATTTTTGTCCAAGAATTTTCGCAACTCTTCCCGCTCCAATGGGCTCATGGAGTACAATTTCCCCTTTGGGAGTTTCTCTCCTGGGAGTAGTTCTATGGCACAATCCGACAGTCGGTGGGGGGGCAGTTCGTCCGCCTCAGTCTCGCTGAACACTTCCAGCAAATCTCTATACTCCTTGGGCACCATGGTGGGGGTGACAGCGAGCACGGGGACCGGGGGAGGAGGGGTCGGGGGTCCGGGTCCCCACTCCGGGTCCCATCTATGGGTAAGGCAGCGTTCGTCCACCCACGAGATCTTCCCCTCGCTCCATTTAATATAAGGGTCGTGCGCCCCGAGCCAAGGGCTGCCCAACACCATAGGGAACTGGGCGTTTGGGGTGATGACAAAAGCCCGCTTCTCCCAGTGCTCCCCCGTCCCCAAAATAAGGCTCTCAGTCTCTGCTATGCACTCCTCTTTCATCTCCGACCCATCCATTTGAGTGAACTTTAGGGGTTCCACCAATGGGGTGACTTTTGGTCCTAGCCCTTCCACTACCAAGGGGCTGATCAGGTCTCGCGCACACCCAGAGTCAATTAACGCGCGTACCCTCATGTGGGTACCTGATCCAGGGGTCACCACAGTCACTACCATATATAATAGGGGGCCAGGGATGCTCACCGGAGATGGCGCTTCTTGGCGGGGGACCTGCAGCTCTGCGCTGCTCACTGCAGGCCGTTGGAGTTTCCCGACATCTGCGTCTCCATCAGCTCTAGCTCCCCCTGGTCACTGGCAGCTCCCTCCAGCTGCAACGCCCGGGGTTTCATCGGTGTTTTCCCCCGGCTAGGGGTGCTCCCCACTACGGGTGTCGAGGTCTTCGGGCCTTTTCCCCCCCCTCTTGGGCAGGCGGAGGTGAAATGGCCACTCTCCCCACACTTCATGCACAGCCCTTGCCGAAACCTAGCATCTCGGACGTCTTGCACGCTGGATCAGGGCTTCGCTCTGGGGGCTGCTTTGCTGGCCGCCGTCACCGAAGCTCCCATCTTGATCAAGGCGAATCGCTCTCCATGTCGATGGCGGCTCTCATCCAGGTGGCTAAGGTGCCCGGACGGCCCCCCAACAGCACGGTTTCGTAGATCTCCGGATTCAGGCCCTCCCAATACTTCTCCATGAATAACTCCTCCGGCCATCCGTGGATCTTGGCCGCGATGCGCCTGAACTTGTCAGTGTAATCCCTCACCGTCGATCTCCCCTGGAACAGCTTTCTTAGTTGATTGCGGGCCTTTTCCTCACCCAGGGGGTCTTCAAACTGATGGCGGAGGGCCCACATGAAGTTGTTCAGGGAACGCAACTCAGGTCCTGGGGTGTCGTGCAGGCTCACATACCAGTCGCTGGCGGTGTCTTTCAGCTTGGATCCGATGTAACCAATCCGTTCTTTCTCGGTGGGATAGAGGTGGCCCCAGCTGTCCAGGAATCTCTCTATCTCCAGCATGAAGAAACGCAGCTTCTCCGGGTCCCCAACGAAAGTGGTCGTCAAAGGGTCGGAGGGGGCTGGGCGGGCGGCCGGAGCGGCCGGGGCCGGGGCGGGTGCTGGAACGGGCCCTGGCACCGGAACCGGAACGACCGGCTGGACTGGTTGTGCCAGCAGAGCGGGCGCCTGCGGCTGAACCGGGACCCCTCCAGGCGCCGCTGGCTGTTGTGGGGCTCCTACCCCCTGACCGGGGAGAGCTCCTTGCACTGCCCTCATAGCGTCTCGAAATTGGTGCTGGAGATCGAGGGCCAACTCGCGGAGCTCGGCGGTGAGTTGAAGTCGCAACTCTCCCATCATCTGCTCCAAGGGGACTATCTGCTCTTCTCCATACGGATCGGGCCCATACGGTGCTGTCCCCTCTCCTTTGAAAGGCGGGCGACGCGGCTCTCCACGGTAGATCGGCTCGCGGTCGTCCCCAAGGTAGCTCAGTCTCCCTCGATCGAGCTGGTCTCCGGTCAGCGAAACCCGTACCCCTTTCCGATCGTGTACCCACGAATCCACGGTCCGACGACCGAATTTGCTCCAGGCGTACTTGGGGGTCACGCTCTGATGAGGAATCAGGCGCGGGATGTAGTGAGCCCCCTGGCTCGTGGTCACCGGCACTTCGGGACCTCCTCCGCCGCCACCACCCCCGTTCCCCGGATCCTTCGGGGTAACGGGAGTATCTTCGGGAGTAGTAGGGTTGAGGGGGACCGCGTCGTCGTCTGACATGGTCAGGAACGGCTGAGTCCCAATCACAGATCTCTGACAATCTGTGAGAGTTCTGCTCAAAGTAGTCAAGGATCAGATCTTGGTTGGTTAACCACAGTTCTTTATTACCTATTCCTACATTAGTACAGCATCTCGGATTATTGTCAGAGATGAGACAAATAATACAAGCGGGTCTATTATACCATTCCAAGGAGTTTGAATTACCCATAGATAGCCAATCCCCTTAAGGGAAAATTGGCGGGCTAAAAGGTGTCCTGACCGTTTGGTTCTCACAGGAAAAAAGTGAGGTGTTAAGCAGTAAATTTCCTCTCCCAAACCAGACCCCTCAGATGTTTCGAGTTCACATAACAATCAATGGCTCCAAGGTTCTTTTGCATTTGATAAGAGATGAGAAGCATCCTCCCCTTGAAGTTACTGCCGGAGCAGCTGGAATGCGGAGGCAGGGATGTGAGGCCTCCTTGTTCTCGCAAATCATGGTTGTCACCCTCCCGGCCAAGACAGAAACAATGCATTATGGTTACATAGGTTCAAATATACGTTAGATACATAGGATAGTTAAAGACATGCATGCAAGAAGTTAACTCTATATCTGGCTAATACATTGGCTGACTTGGAAGATTCTGACAGGCATTCAATGTAACTGCTCTTACAGTTGCTATATCATGCTTTTATATGGTTGAGTACAGATACAATGAAATGAAGCCACCTTCTATACAACTATAGCAAAAAGGTGCTCCATACTGCCACTCAGTGGGATTCCTCGGGAGTAACGCAGAAAGTCATTTTGTGTAACAAACTATTACAATTTACAATCCAATGTATTTCTTGTATAGTATTCATTGATTACTCTTCTGTGAACTCTTGGTTAGACAACAGTGAAATTTCTACGTTTTACAAAGTGATATCAGTACAGTGTCAGTTTTCACTCCTTGTATAAAGAACTTCAAAATCTGATGAATGTATCTCTGGCATTCAATGTAACTGCTCTTACAGTTGCTATATCATGCTTTTATATGGTTGAATACATATACAATTAAATGAAGCCACCTTCTATACAACTATAGCAAAACGGTGCTCCATACTGCCACTCAGTGGGATTCCTCAGGAGTAACGCAGAAAGTCATTTTGTGTAACAAACTATTACAATTTACAATCCAATGTATTTCTTGTATAGTATTCATTGATTACTCTTCTGTGAACTCTTGGTTAGACAACAGCGAAATTTCTACGTTTTACAAAGTGATATCAGTACAGTGTCAGTTTTCACTCCTTGTATAAAGAACTTCAAAATCTGATGAATGTATCTCTGGCATTCAATGTAACTGTTCTTACAGTTGCTATATCATGCTTTTTTATGGTTGAGTACATATACAATGAAATGAAGCCACCTTCTATACAACTATAGTAAAAAGGTGCTCCATACTGCCACTCAGTGGGATTCCTCGGGAGTAACGCAGAAAGTCATTTTGTGTAACAAACTATTACAATTTAAAATCCAATGTATTTCTTGCATAGTATTCATTGATTACTCTTCTGCGATCTCTTGGTTAGACAACAGTGAAATTTCTAGGTTTTACAACGTGATATCAATACAGTGTCAGTAATAACTTCTTGTACAACCAACTTCAAAATCTGATGAATGTATCTCTTGCATTCAATGTAACTGCTCTTACAGTTGCTATATCATGCTTTTATATGGTTGAGTACATATACAATGAAATGAAGCCGCCTTCTATACAACTATAGTAAAAAGGAGCTCCATACTGCCACTCAGTGGGATTCCTCGGGAGTAACGCAGAAAGTCATTTTGTGTAACAAACTATTACAATATATAATTTCTTGTATATTATTCATTGATTACTCTTTTCAATGATCTGTTGGTTACAGGATAGTGATATTTCTAGGTTTTACAAAGTGATATCAGTACAGTGTCAGTTATCACTCCTTGTACAAACAACTTCAAAATCTGATGAATGTATCTCTGGCATTCAATGTAACTGCTCTTACAGTTGCTATATCATGCTTTTATATGGTTGAGTACAGATACAATGAAATGAAGCCACCTTCTATACAACTATAGCAAAAAGGTGCTCCATACTGCCACTCAGTGGGATTCCTCGGGAGTAACGCAGAAAGTCATTTTGTGTAACAAACTATTACAATTTACAATCCAATGTATTTCTTGTATAGTATTCATTGATTACTCTTCTGTGAACTCTTGGTTAGACAACAGTGAAATTTCTACGTTTTACAAAGTGATATCAGTACAGTGTCAGTTTTCACTCCTTGTACAAAGAACTTCAAAATCTGATGAATGTATCTCTGGCATTCAATGTAACTGCTCTTACAGTTGCTATATCATGCTTTTATATGGTTGAATACATATACAATTAAATGAAGCCACCTTCTATACAACTATAGCAAAACGGTGCTCCATACTGCCACTAAGTGGGATTCCTCGGGAGTAACGCAGAAAGTCATTTTGTGTAACAAACTATTACAATTTACAATCCAATGTATTTCTTGTATAGTATTCATTGATTACTCTTCTGTGAACTCTTGGTTAGACAACAGTGAAATTTCTACGTTTTACAAAGTGATATCAGTACAGTGTCAGTTTTCACTCCTTGTATAAAGAACTTCAAAATCTGATGAATGTATCTCTGGCATTCAATGTAACTGCTCTTGCAGTTGCTATATCATGCTTTTATATGGTTGAATACATATACAATTAAATGAAGCCACCTTCTATACAACTATAGCAAAACGGTGCTCCATACTGCCACTCAGTGGGATTCCTCGGGAGTAACACAGAAAGTCATTTTGTGTAACAAACTATTACAATTTACAATCCAATGTATTTCTTGTATAGTGTTAATTGATTACTCTTCTGCGATCTCTTGGTTAGACAACAGTGAAATTTCTACGTTTTACAACGTGATATCAATACAGAGTCATTAATCACTCCTTGTACAACCAACTTCAAAATCTGATGAATGTATCTCTGGCATTCAATGTAACTGTTCTTACAGTTGCTATATCATGCTTTTTTATGGTTTAGTACATATACAATGAAATGAAGCCACCTTCTATACAACTATAGTAAAAAGGTGCTCCATACTGCCACTCAGTGGGATTCCTCGGGAGTAACGCAGAAAGTCATTTTGTGTAACAAACTATTACAATTTACAATCCAATGTATTTCTTGCATAGTATTCATTGATTACTCTTCTGCGATCTCTTGGTTAGACAACAGTGAAATTTCTAGGTTTTACAACGTGATATCAATACAGTGTCAGTAATAACTCCTTGTACAACCAACTTCAAAATCTGATGAATGTATCTCTTGCATTCAATGTAACTGCTCTTACAGTTGCTATATCATGCTTTTATATGGTTGAGTACATATACAATGAAATGAAGCCGCCTTCTATACAACTATAGTAAAAAAGAGCTCCATACTGCCACTCAGTGGGATTCCTCGGGAGTAACGCAGAAAGTCATTTTGTGTAACAAACTATTACAATATATAATTTCTTGTATATTATTCATTGATTACTCTTTTCAATGATCTGTTGGTTACAGGATAGTGATATTTCTAGGTTTTACAAAGTGATATCAGTACAGTGTCAGTTATCACTCCTTGTACAAACAACTTCAAAATCTGATGAATGTATCTCTGGCATTCAATGTAACTGCTCTTACAGTTGCTATATCATGCTTTTATATGGTTGAGTACAGATACAATGAAATGAAGCCACCTTCTATACAACTATAGCAAAAAGGTGCTCCATACTGCCACTCAGTGGGATTCCTCGGGAGTAACGCAGAAAGTCATTTTGTGTAACAAACTATTACAATTTACAATCCAATGTATTTCTTGTATAGTATTCATTGATTACTCTTCTGTGAACTCTTGGTTAGACAACAGTGAAATTTCTACGTTTTACAAAGTGATATCAGTACAGTGTCAGTTTTCACTCCTTGTACAAAGAACTTCAAAATCTGATGAATGTATCTCTGGCATTCAATGTAACTGCTCTTACAGTTGCTATATCATGCTTTTATATGGTTGAATACATATACAATTAAATGAAGCCACCTTCTATACAACTATAGCAAAACGGTGCTCCATACTGCCACTCAGTGGGATTCCTCGGGAGTAACGCAGAAAGTCATTTTGTGTAACAAACTATTACAATTTACAATCCAATGTATTTCTTGTATAGTATTAATTGATTACTCTTCTGCGATCTCTTGGTTAGACAACAGTGAAATTTCTACGTTTTACAACGTGATATCAATACAGAGTCAGTAATCACTCCTTGTACAACCAACTTCAAAATCTGATGAATGTATCTCTGGCATTCAATGTAACTGTTCTTACAGTTGCTATATCATGCTTTTATATGGTTGAGTACATATACAATGAAATGAATCCGCCTTCTATACAACTATAGTAAAAAGGAGCTCCATATTGCCACTCAGTGGGATTCCTCGGGAGTAACGTAGAAAGTCATTTTGTGTAACAAACTATTACAATATATAATTTCTTGTATATTATTCATTGATTACTCTTTTCAATGATCTGTTGGTTACAGGATAGTGATATTTCTAGGTTTTACAAAGTGATATCAGTACAGTGTCAGTTATCACTCCTTGTACAAACAACTTCAAAATCTGATGAATGTATCTCTGGCATTCAATGTAACTGCTCTTACAGTTGCTATATCATGCTTTTATATGGTTGAGTACATATACAATTAAATGAAGCCGCCTTCTATACAACTATAGTAAAAAGGAGCTCCATACTGCCACTCAGTGGGATTCCTCGGGAGTAACGCAGAAAGTCATTTTTTGTAACAAACGATTACAATTTACAATCCAATGTATTTCTTGTATAGTATTCATTGATTACTCTTCTGTGAACTCTTGGTTAGACAACAGTGAAATTTCTACGTTTTACAAAGTGATATCAGTACAGTGTCAGTTTTCACTCCTTGTATAAAGAACTTCAAAATCTGATGAATGTATCTCTGGCATTCAATGTAACTGCTTTTACAGTTGCTATATCATGCTGTTATATGGTTGAATACATATACAATTAAATGAAGCCACCTTCTATACAACTATAGCAAAACGGTGCTCCATACTGCCACTCAGTGGGATTCCTCGGGAGTAACGCAGAAAGTCATTTTGTGTAACAAACTATTACAATTTACAATCCAATGTATTTCTTGTATAGTATTCATTGATTACTCTTCTGTGAACTCTTGGTTAGACAACAGTGAAATTTCTACGTTTTACAAAGTGATATCAGTACAGTGTCAGTTTTCACTCCTTGTATAAAGAACTTCAAAATCTGATGAATGTATCTCTGGCATTCAATGTAACTGCTCTTGCAGTTGCTATATCATGCTTTTATATGGTTGAATACATATACAATTAAATGAAGCCACCTTCTATACAACTATAGCAAAACGGTGCTCCATACTGCCACTCAGTGGGATTCCTCGGGAGTAACACAGAAAGTCATTTTGTGTAACAAACTATTACAATTTACAATCCAATGTATTTCTTGTATAGTATTAATTGATTACTCTTCTGCGATCTCTTGGTTAGACAACAGTGAAATTTCTACGTTTTACAACGTGATATCAATACAGAGTCATTAATCACTCCTTGTACAACCAACTTCAAAATCTGATGAATGTATCTCTGGCATTCAATGTAACTGTTCTTACAGTTGCTATATCATGCTTTTTTATGGTTTAGTACATATACAATGAAATGAAGCCACCTTCTATACAACTATAGTAAAAAAATGCTCCATACTGCCACTCAGTGGGATTCCTCGGGAGTAATGCAGAAAGTCATTTTGTGTAACAAACTATTACAATTTACAATCCAATGTATTTCTTGCATAGTATTCATTGATTACTCTTCTGCGATCTCTTGGTTAGACAACAGTGAAATTTCTAGGTTTTACAACGTGATATCAATACAGTGTCAGTAGTAACTCCTTGTACAACCAACTTCAAAATCTGATGAATGTATCTCTTGCATTCAATGTAACTGCTCTTACAGTTGCTATATCATGCTTTTATATGGTTGAGTACATATACAATGAAATGAAGCCGCCTTCTATACAACTATAGTAAAAAGGAGCTCCATACTGCCACTCAGTGGGATTCCTCGGGAGTAACGCAGAAAGTCATTTTGTGTAACAAACTATTACAATATATAATTTCTTGTATATTATTCAGTGATTACTCTTTTCAATGATCTGTTGGTTACAGGATAGTGATATTTCTAGGTTTTACAAAGTGATATCAGTACAGTGTCAGTTATCACTCCTTGTACAAACAACTTCAAAATCTGATGAATGTATCTCTGGCATTCAATGTAACTGCTCTTACAGTTGCTATATCATACTTTTATATGGTTGAGTACATATACAATGAAATGAAGCCACCTTCTATACAACTATAGCAAAAAGGTGCTCCATACTGCCACTCAGTGGGATTCCTCGGGAGTAACGCAGAAAGTCATTTTGTGTAACAAACTATTACAATTTACAATCCAATGTATTTCTTGTATAGTATTCATTGATTACTCTTCTGTGAACTCTTCGTTAGACAACAGTGAAATTTCTACGTTTTACAAAGTGATATCAGTACAGTGTCAGTTTTCACTCCTTGTATAAAGAACTTCAAAATCTGATGAATGTATCTCTGGCATTCAATGTAACTGCTCTTACCGTTGCTATATCATGCTTTTATATGGTTGAGTACATATACAATTAAATGAAGCCACCTTCTATACAACTATAGCAAAACGGTGCTCCATACTGCCACTCAGTGGGATTCCTCGGGAGTAACGCAGAAAGTCATTTTGTGTAACAAACTATTACAATTTACAATCCAATGTATTTCTTGTATAGTATTAATTGATTACTCTTCTGCGATCTCTTGGTTAGACAACAGTGAAATTTCTACGTTTTACAACGTGATATCAATACAGAGTCAGTAATCACTCCTTGTACAACCAACTTCAAAATCTGATGAATGTATCTCTTGCATTTAATGTAACTGCTCTTACAGTTGCTATATCATGCTTTTATATGGTTGAGTACATATACAATGAAATGAAGCCGCCTTCTATACAACTATAGTAAAAAGGACCTCCATACTGCCACTCAGTGGGATTCCTCGGGAGTAACGCAGAAAGTCATTTTGTGTAACAAACTATTACAATATATAATTTCTTGTATATTATTCATTGATTACTCTTTTCAATGATCTGTTGGTTACAGGATAGTGATATTTCTAGGTTTTACAAAGTGATATCAGTACAGTGTCAGTTATCACTCCTTGTACAAACAACTTCAAAATCTGATGAATGTATCTCTGGCATTCAATGTAACTGCTCTTACAGTTGCTATATCATGCTTTTATATGGTTGAGTACATATACAATGAAATGAAGCCGCCTTCTATACAACGATAGTAAAAAGGAGCTCCATACTGCCACTCAGTGGGATTCCTCGGGAGTAACGCAGAAAGTCATTTTGTGTAACAAACTATTACAATTTACAATCCAATGAATTTCTTGTATAGTATTCATTGATTACTCTTCTGTGAACTCTTGGTTAGACAACAGTGAAATTTCTACGTTTTACAAAGTGATATCAGTACAGTGTCAGTTTTCACTCCTTGTATAAAGAAGTTCAAAATCTGATGAATGTATCTCTGGCATTCAATGTAACTGCTTTTACAGTTGCTATATCATGCTTTTATATGGTTGAGTACATATACAATGAAATGAAGCCGCCTTCTATACAACGATAGTAAAAAGGAGCTCCATACTGCCACTCAGTGGGATTCCGCGGGAGTAACGCAGAAAGTCATTTTGTGTAACAAACTATTACAATTTACAATCCAATGTATTTCTTGTATAGTATTAATTGATTACTCTTCTGCGATCTTTTGGTTAGACAACAGTGAAATTTCTACGTTTTACAACGTGATATCAATACAGAGTCAGTAATCACTCCTTGTACAACCAACTTCAAAATCTGATGAATGTATCTCTTGCATTCAATGTAACTGCTCTTACCGTTGCTATATCATGCTTTTATATGGTTGAGTACATATACAATGAAATGAAGCCACCTTCTATACAACTATAGCAAAAAGGTGCTCTATACTGCCACTCAGTGGGATTCCTCGGGAGTAACGCAGAAAGTCATTTTGTGTAAAAAACTATTACAATTTACCATCCAATGTATTTCTTGCATAGTATTCATTGATTACTCTTCTGCGATCTCTTGGTTAGACAACAGTGAAATTTCTAGGTTTGCAACGTGATATCAATACAGTGTCAGTTATCACTCCTTGTACAAACAACTTCAAAATCTGATGAATGTATCTCTGGCATTCAATGTAACTGCTCTTACAGTTGCTATATCATGCTTTTATATGGTTGAGTACATATACAATGAAATGAAGCCACCTTCTATACAACTATAGCAAAAAGGTGCTCCATACTGCCACTCAGTGGGATTCCTCGGGAGTAACGCAGAAAGTCATTTTGTGTAACAAACTATTACAATTTACAATCCAATGTATTTCTTGTATAGTATTCATTGATTACTCTTCTGTGAACTCTTGGTTAGACAACAGTGAAATTTATACGTTTTACAAAGTGATATCAGTACAGTGTCAGTTTTCACTCCTTGTATAAAGAACTTCAAAATCTGA
Source organism: Lepidodactylus listeri (assembly GCA_029233225.1). Lineage (NCBI taxonomy): Eukaryota > Metazoa > Chordata > Lepidosauria > Squamata > Gekkonidae > Lepidodactylus > Lepidodactylus listeri. Next base: position 675,450 of record JARCFY010000021.1, on the reverse strand, counting down.
TGAATGTATCTCTTGCATTCAATGTAACTGCTCTTACAGTTGCTATATCATGCTTTTATATGGTTGAATACATATACAATTAAATGAAGCCACCTTCTATACAATTATAGCAAAACGGTGCTCCATACTGCCACTCAGTGGGATTCCTCGGGAGTAACGCAGAAAGTCATTTTGTGTAACAAACTATTACAATTTACAATCCAATGTATTTCTTGTATAGTATTAATTGATTACTCTTCTGCGATCTCTTCGTTAGACAACAGTGAAATTTCTACGTTTTACAACGTGATATCAATACAGAGTCAGTAATCACTCCTTGTATAAAGAACTTCAAAATCTGATGAATGTATCTCTGGCATTCAATGTAACTGTTCTTACAGTTGCTATATCATGCTTTTTTATGGTTGAGTACATATACAATGAAATGAAGCCACCTTCTATACAACTATAGTAAAAAGGTGCTCCATACTGCCACTCAGTGGGATTCCTCGGGAGTAACGCAGAAAGTCATTTTGTGTAACAAACTATTACAATTTACAATCCAATGTATTTCTTGTATATTATTCATTGATTACTCTTCTGTGAACTCTTGGTTAGACAACAGTGAAATTTCTACGTTTTACAAAGTGATATCAGTACAGTGTCAGTTTTCACTCCTTGTATAAAGAACTTCAAAATCTGATGAATGTATCTCTGGCATTCAATGTAACTGCTCTTACAGTTGCTATATAATGCTTTTATATGGTTGAATACATATACAATTAAATGAAGCCACATTCTATACAACTATAGCAAAACGGTGCTCCATACTGCCACTCAGTGGGATTCCTCGGGAGTAACGCAGAAAGTCATTTTGTGTAACAAACTATTACAATTTACAATCCAATGTATTTCTTGTATAGTATTAATTGATTACTCTTCTGCGATCTCTTGGTTAGACAACAGTGAAATTTCTAGGTTTTACAACGTGATATCAATACAGTGTCAGTAATCACTCCTTGTACAACCAACTTCAAAATCTGATGAATGTATCTCTTGCATTCAATGTAACTGCTCTTTAAGTTGCTATATCATGCTTTTATATGGTTGAGTACATATACAATGAAATGAAGCCGCCTTCTATACAACAATAGTAAAAAGGAGCTCCATACTGCCACTCAGTGCGATTCCTCGGGAGTAACGCAGAAAGTCATTTTGTGTAACAAACTATTACAATATATAATTTCTTGTATATTATTCATTGATTACTCTTTTCAATGATCTGTTGGTTACAGGATAGAGATATTTCTAGGTTTTACAAAGTGATATCAGTACAGTGTCAGTTATCACTCCTTGTACAAACAACTTCAAAATCTGATGAATGTATCTCTGGCATTCAATGTAACTGCTCTTACAGTTGCTATATCATACTTTTATATGGTTGAGTACATATACAATGACATGAAGCCACCTTCTATACAACTATAGCAAAAAGGTGCTCCATACTGCCACTCAGTGGGATTCCTCGGGAGTAACGCAGAAAGTCATTTTGTGTAACAAACTATTACAATTTACAATCCAATGTATTTCTTGTATAGTATTCATTGATTACTCTTCTGTGAACTCTTGGTTAGACAACAGTGAAATTTATACGTTTTACAAAGTGATATCAGTACAGTGTCAGTTTTCACTCCTTGTATAAAGAACTTCAAAATCTGATGAATGTATCTCTGGCATTCAATGTAACTGCTCTTACAGTTTCTATATCATGCTTTTATATGGTTGAATACATATACAATTAAATGAAGCCACCTTCTATACAACTATAGCAAAACGGTGCTCCATACTGCCACTCAGTGGGATTCCTCGGGAGTAACGCAGAAAGTCATTTTGTGTAACAAACTATTACAATTTACAATCCAATGTATTTCTTGTATAGTATTCATTGATTACTCTTCTGTGAACTCTTGGTTAGACAACAGTGAAATTTCTACGTTTTACAAAGTGATATCAGTACAGTATCAGTTTTCACTCCTTGTATAAAGAACTTCAAAATCTGATGAATGTATCTCTGGCATTCAATGTAACTGCTCTTGCAGTTGCTATATCATGCTTTTATATGGTTGAATACATATACAATTAAATGTAGCCACCTTCTATACAACTATAGCAAAACGGTGCTCCATACTGCCACTCAGTGGGATTCCTCGGGAGTAACGCAGAAAGTCATTTTGTGTAACAAACTATTACAATTTACAATACAATGTATTTCTTGTATAGTATTCATTGATTACTCTTCTGTGAACTCTTGGTTAGACAACAGTGAAATTTCTACGTTTTACAAAGTGATATCAGTACAGTGTCAGTTTTCACTCCTTGTATAAAGAACTTCAAAATCTGATGAATGTATCTCTGGCATTCAATGTAACTGCTCTTACAGTTGCTATATCATGCTTTTATATGGTTGAATACATATACAATTAAATGAAGCCACCTTCTATACAACTATAGCAAAACGGTGCTCCATACTGCCACTCAGTGGGATTCCTCGGGAGTAATGCAGAAAGTCATTTTTTGTAACAAACTATTACAATTTACAATCCAATGTATTTCATGCATAGTATTCATTGATTACTCTTCTGCGATCTCTTGGTTAGACAACAGTGAAATTTCTAGGTTTGCAACGTGATATCAATACAGTGTCAGTTATCACTCCTTGTACAAACAACTTCAAAATCTGATGAATGTATCTCTGGCATTCAATGTAACTGCTCTTACAGTTGCTATATCATGCTTTTATATGGTTGAGTACATATACAATGAAATGAAGCCACCTTCTATACAACTATAGCAAAAAGGTGCTCCATACTGCCACTCAGTGGGATTCCTCGGGAGTAACGCAGAAAGTCATTTTGTGTAACAAACTATTACAATTTACAATCCAATGTATTTCTTGTATAGTATTCATTGATTACTCTTCTGTGAACTCTTGGTTAGACAACAGTGAAATTTATACGTTTTACAAAGTGATATCAGTACAGTGTCAGTTTTCACTCCTTGTATAAAGAACTTCAAAATCTGATGAATGTATCTCTGGCATTCAATGTAACTGCTCTTACAGTTGCTATATCATGCTTTTGTATGGTTGAATACATATACGATTAAATGAAGCCACCTTCTATACAACTATAGCAAAACGGTGCTCCATACTGCCACTCAGTGGGATTCCTCGGGAGTAACGCAGAAAGTCATTTTGTGTAACAAACTATTACAATTTACAATCCAATGTATTTCTTGTATAGTATTCATTGATTACTCTTCTGTGAACTCTTGGTTAGACAACAGTGAAATTTCTACGTTTTACAAAGTGATATCAGTACAGTGTCAGTTTTCTCTCCTTGTATAAAGAACTTCAAAATCTGATGAATGTATCTCTGGCATTCAATGTAACTGCTCTTACAGTTGCTATATCATGCTTTTATATGGTTGAATACATATACGATTAAATGAAGCCACCTTCTATACAACTATAGCAAAACGGTGCTTCATACTGCCACTCAGTGGGATTCCTCGGGAGTAACGCAGAAAGTCATTTTGTGTAACAAACTATTACAATTTACAATCCAATGTATTTCTTGTATAGTATTAATTGATTACTCTTCTGCGATCTCTTGGTTAGAGAACAGTGAAATTTCTACGTTTTACAACGTGATATCAAGACAGAGTCAGTAATCACTCCTTGTACAACCAACTTCAAAATCTGATGAATGTATCTCTGGCATTCAATGTAACTGCTCTTACAGTTGCTATATCATGCTTTTATATGGTTGAGTACATATACAATGAAATGAAGCCACCTTCTATACAACTATAGCAAAAAGGTGCTCTATACTGCCACTCAGTGGGATTCCTCGGGAGTAACGCAGAAAGTCATTTTGTGTAACAAACTATTACAATTTACCATCCAATGTATTTCTTGCATAGTATTCATTGATTACTCTTCTGCGATCTCTTGGTTAGACAACAGTGAAATTTCTAGGTTTGCAACGTGATATCAATACAGTGTCAGTTATCACTCCTTGTACAAACAACTTCAAAATCTGATGAATGTATCTCTGGCATTCAATGTAACTGCTCTTACAGTTGCTATATCATGCTTTTATATGGTTGAGTACATATACAATGAAATGAAGCCACCTTCTATACAACTATAGCAAAAAGGTGCTCCATACTGCCACTCAGTGGGATTCCTCGGGAGTAACGCAGAAAGTCATTTTGTGTAACAAACTATTACAATTTACAATCCAATGTATTTCTTGTATAGTATTCATTGATTACTCTTCTGTGAACTCTTGGTTAGACAACAGTGAAATTTATACGTTTTACAAAGTGATATCAGTACAGTGTCAGTTTTCACTCCTTGTATAAAGAACTTCAAAATCTGATGAATGTATCTCTTGCATTCAATGTAACTGCTCTTACAGTTGCTATATCATGCTTTTATATGGTTGAATACATATACAATTAAATGAAGCCACCTTCTATACAATTATAGCAAAACGGTGCTCCATACTGCCACTCAGTGGGATTCCTCGGGAGTAACGCAGAAAGTCATTTTGTGTAACAAACTATTACAATTTACAATCCAATGTATTTCTTGTATAGTATTCATTGATTACTCTTCTGTGAACTCTTGGTTAGACAACAGTGAAATTTCTACGTTTTACAAAGTGATATCAGTACAGTGTCAGTTTTCACTCCTTGTATAAAGAACTTCAAAATCTGATGAATGTATCTCTGGCATTCAATGTAACTGCTCTTTAAGTTGCTATACATGGTTTTATATAGTTGAGTACATATACAATTAAATGAAGCCACCTTCTATACAACTATAGTAAAAAGGTGCTCCATACTGCCACTCAGTGGGATTCTTCGGGAGTAACGCAGAAAGGCATTTTGTGTAACAAACGATTACAATTTACAATGCAATGTATTTCTTGTATAGTATTCATTGATTACTCTTCTGCGATCTCTTGGTTAGACAACAGTGAAATTTCTAGGTTTTACAACGTGATATCAATACAGTGTCAGTAATCATTCTTTTTACAACCAACTTCAAAATCTGATGAATGTATCTCTTGCATTCAATGTAACTGCTCTTACAGTTGCTATATCATGCTTTTATATGGTTGAGTACATATACAATGAAATGAAGCCGCCTTCTATACAACTATAGTAAAAAGGAGCTCCATACTGCCACTCAGTGCGATTCCTCTGGAGTAACGCAGAAAGTCATTTTGTGTAACAAACTATTACAATATATAATTTCTTGTATATTATTCATTGATTACTCTTTTCAATGATCTGTTGGTTACAGGATAGTGATATTTCTAGGTGTTACAAAGTGATATCAGTACAGTGTCAGTTATCACTCCTTGTACAAACAACTTCAAAATCTGATGAATGTATCTCTGGCATTCAATGTAACTGCTCTTACAGTTGCTATATCATGCTTTTATATGGTTGAGTACAGATACAATGAAATGAAGCCACCTTCTATACAACTATAGCAAAAAGGTGCTCCATACTGCCACTCAGTGGGATTCCTCGGGAGTAACGCAGAAAGTCATTTTGTGTAACAAACTATTACAATTTACAATCCAATGTATTTCTTGTATAGTATTCATTGATTACTCTTCTGTGAACTCTTGGTTAGACAACAGTGAAATTTCTACGTTTTACAAAGTGATATCAGTACAGTGTCAGTTTTCACTCCTTGTATAAAGAACTTCAAAATCTGATGAATGTATCTCTGGCATTCAATGTAACTGCTCTTACAGTTGCTATATCATGCTTTTATATGGTTGAATACATATACAATTAAATGAAGCCACCTTCTATACAACTATAGCAAAACGGTGCTCCATACTGCCACTCAGTGGGATTCCTCGGGAGTAACGCAGAAAGTCATTTTGTGTAACAAACTATTACAATTTACAATCCAATGTATTTCTTGTATAGTATTCATTGATTACTCTTCTGTGAACTCTTGGTTAGACAACAGTGAAATTTCTACGTTTTACAACGTGATATCAGTACAGTGTCAGTTTTCACTCCTTGTATAAAGAACTTCAAAATCTGATGAATGTATCTCTGGCATTCAATGTAACTGCTCTTGCAGTTGCTATATCACGCTTTTATATGGTTGAATACATATAGAATTAAATGAAGCCACCTTCTATACAACTATAGCAAAACGGTGCTCCATACTGCCACTCAGTGGGATTCCTCGGGAGTAACGCAGAAAGTCATTTTGTGTAACAAACGATTACAATTTACAATCCAATGTATTTCTTGTATAGTATTAATTGATTACTCTTCTGCGATCTCTTGGGTAGACAACAGTGAAATTTCTACGTTTTACAACGTGATATCAATACAGAGTCAGTAATCACTCCTTGTACAACCAACTTCTAAATCTGATGAATGTATCTCTGGCATTCAATGTAACTGTTCTTACAGTTGCTATATCATGCTTTTATATGGTTGAGTACAGATACAATGAAATGAAGCCACCTTCTATACAACTATAGCAAAAAGGTGCTCCATACTGCCACTCAGTGCGATTCCTCGGGAGTAAGGCAGAAAGTCATTTTGTGTAACAAACTATTACAATATATAATTTCTTGTATATTATTCATTGATTACTCAATGAACTATAGTAAAAAGGAGCTGGTTGTACAAGTTGGTTGTACAAGGAGTGATTACTGACTCTGTATTGATATCACGTTGTAAAACGTAGAAATTTCACTGTTGTCTAACCAAGAGATCGCAGAACAGTAATCAATTAATACTATACAAGAAATACATTGGATTGTAAATTGTAATAGTTTGTTACACAAAATGACTTTCTGCGTTACTCCCGAGGAATCCCACTGAGTGGCAGTATGGAGCACCGTTTTGCTATAGTTGTATAGAAGGTGGCTTCATTTAATTGTATATGTACTCAACCATATAAAAGCATGATATAGCAACTGTAAGAGCAGTTACATTGAATGCAAAAAGATACATTCATGAGATTTTGAAGTTCTTTATACAAGGAGTGAAAACTGACACTGTACTGATATCACTTTGTAAAACGTAGAAATTTCACTGTTGTCTAACCAAGAGTTCACAGAAGAGTAATCAATGAATACTATACAAGAAATACATTGGATTGTAAATTGTAATAGTTTGTTACACAAAATGACTTTCTGCGTTACTCCCGAGGAATCCTACTGAGTGGCAGTATGGAGCACCGTTTTGCTATAGTTGTATAGAAGGTGGCTTCATTTAATTGTATATGTATTCAACCATATAAAAGCATGATATAGCAACTGTAAGAGCAGTTACATTGAATGCCAGAGATACATTCATCAGATTTTGAAGTTGTTTGTACAAGGAGTTATACCTGACACTGTACTTATATCACTTTGTAAAACCTAGAAATATCACTATCCTGTAACCAACAGATCATTGAAAAGAGTAATCAATGAATAATATACAAGAAATTATATATTGTAATAGCTTGTTACACAAAATGACTTTCTGCGTTACTCCCGAGGAATCCCACTCAGTGGCAGTATGGAGCTCCTTTTTACTATAGTTGTATAGAAGGCGGCTTCATTTCATTGTATATGTACTCAACCATATAAAAGCATGATATAGCAACTGTAAGAGCAGTTACATTGAATGCAAGAGATACATTCATCAGATTTTGAAGTTCTTTATACAAGGAGTGAAAACTGACACTGTACTGATATCACTTTGTAAAACGTAGAAATTTCACTGTTGTCTAACCAAGAGTTCTCAGAAGAGTAATCAATGAATACTATACAAGAAATACATTGGATTGTAAATTGTAATAGTTTGTTACACAAAATGACTTTCTGCGTTACTCCCGAGGAATCCCACTGAGTGGCAGTATGGAGCACCTTTTTACTATAGTTGTATAGAAGGTGGCTTCATTTCATTGTATATGTACTCAACCATAAAAAAGCATGATATAGCAACTGTAAGAGCAGTTACATTGAATGCAAGAGATACATTCGTCAGATTTTTAAGTTGGTTGTACAAGGAGTGATTACTGACTCTGTATTGATATCACGTTGTAAAACGTAGAAATTTCACTGTTGTCTAACCAAGAGATCGCAGAAGAGTAACCAATTAATACTATACAAGAAATACATTGGATTGTAAATTGTAATAGTTTGTTACACAAAATGACTTTCTGCGTTACTCCCGAGGAATCCCACTGAGTGGCAGTATGGAGCACCGTTTTGCTATAGTTGTATAGAAGGTGGCTTCATTTAATTGTATATGTATTCAACCATATAAAAGCATGATATAGCAATTGTAAAAGCAGTTACATTGAATGCCAGAGATACATTCATCAGATTTTGAAGTTCTTTATAGAAGGAGTGAAAACTGACACTGTACTGATATCACTTTGTAAAACGTAGAAATTTCACTGTTGTCCAACCAAGAGTTCACAGAAGAGTAATCAATGAATACTATACAAGAAATACATTGGATTGTAAATTGTAATAGTTTGTTACACAAAATGACTTTCTGCGTTACTCCCGAGGAATCCCACTGAGTGGCAGTATGGACCTCTTTTTTACTATAGTTGTATAGAAGGCGGCTTCATTTCATTGTATATGTACTCAACCATATAAAAGCATGATATAGCAACTGTAAGAGCAGTTACATTGAATGCCAGAGATACATTCATCAGATTTTGAAGTTGTTTGTACAAGGAGTGATAACTGACACTGTACTGATATCACTTTGTAAAACCTAGAAATATCACTATCCTGTAACCAACAGATCATTGAAAAGAGTAATCAATGAATAATATACAAGAAATTATATATTGTAATAGTTTGTTACACAAAATGACTTTCTGCGTTACTCCCGAGGAATCCCACTGAGTGGCAGTATGGAGCTCTTTTTTACTATAGTTGTATAGAAGGCGGCTTCATTTCATTGTATATGTACTCAACCATATAAAAGCATGATATAGCAACTGTAAGAGCAGTTACATTGAATGCCAGAGATACATTCATCAGATTTTGAAGTTCTTTATACAAGGAGTGAAAACTGACACTGTATTGATATCACTTTGTAAAACGTAGAAATTTCACTGTTGTCTAACCAAGAGTTCACAGAAGAGTAATCAATGAATACTATACAAGAAATACATTGGATTGTAAATTGTAATGGTTTGTTACACAAAATGACTTTCTCCGTTACTCCCGAGGAATCCCACTGAGTGGCAGTATGGACCACCGTTTTGCTATAGTTGTATAGAAGGTGGCTTCGTTTCATTGTATGTACTCAACCATAAAAAAGCATGATATAGCAACTGTAAGAAAAGTTACATTGAATGCCAGAGATACATTCTTCAGATTTTGAAGTTGGTTGTACAAGGAGTGATTACTGACTCTGTATTGATATCACGTAAAACGTAGAAATTTCACTGTTGTCTAACCAAGAGATCGCAGAAGAGTAATCAATTAATACTATACAAGAAATACATTGGATTGTAAATTGTAATAGTTTGTTACACAAAATGACTTTCTGCGTTACTCCCGAGGAATCCCACTGAGTGGCAGTATGGAGCACCGTTTTGCTATAGTTGTATAGAAGGTGGCTTCATTTCATTGTATATGTATTCAACCATATAAAAGCATGATATAGCAACTGTAAGAGCAGTTACATTGAATGCCAGAGATACATTCATCAGATTTTGAAGTTGTTTGTACAAGGAGTGATAACTGACACTGTACTGATATCACTTTGTAAAACCTAGAAATATCACTATCCTGTAACCAACAGATCATTGAAAAGAGTAATCAATGAATAATATACAAGAAATTATATATTGTAATAGTTTGTTACACAAAATGACTTTCTGCGTTACTCCCGAGGAATCCCACTGAGTGGCAGTATGGAGCTCCTTTTTACTATAGTTGTATAGAAGGTGGCTTCATTTCATTGTATATGTACTCAACCATATAAAAGCATGATATAGCAACTGTAAGAACAGTTACATTGAATGCCAGAGATACATTCATCAGATTTTGAAGTTGGTTGTACAAGGAGTGATTACTGACTCTGTATTGATATCACGTTGTAAAACGTAGAAATTTCACTGTTGTCCAACCAAGAGATCGCAGAAGAGTAATCAATGAATACTATACAAGAAATACATTGGATTGTAAATTGTAATAGTTTGTTACACAAAATGACTTTCTGCGTTACTCCCGAGGAATCCCACTGAGTGGCAGTATGGAGCACCGTTTTGCTATAGTTGTATAGAAGGTGGCATCATCTAATTGTATATGTATTCAACCATATAAAAGCATGATATAGCAACTGTAAGAGCAGTTACATTGAATGCCAGAGATAGATTCATCAGATTTTGAAGTTCTTTATACAAGGAGTGAAAACTGACACTGTACTGATATCACTTTGTAAAACGAAGAAATTTCACTATTGTCTAACCAAGAGTTCACAGAAGAGTAATCAATGAATACTGTACAAGAAATACATTGGATTGTAAATTGTAATAGTTTGTTACACAAAATGACTTTCTGCGTTACTCCCGAGGAATCCCACTGAGTGGCAGTATGGACCTCTTTTTTACTATAGTTGTATAGAAGGCGGCTTCATTTCATTGTATATGTACTCAACCATATAAAAGCATGATATAGCAACTGTAAGAGCAGTTACATTGAATGCCAGAGATACATTCATCAGATTTTGAAGTTGTTTGTACAAGGAGTGATAACTGACACTGTACTGATATCACTTTGTAAAACCTAGAAATATCACTATCCTGTAACCAACAGATCATTGAAAAGAGTAATCAATGAATAATATACAAGAAATTATATATTGTAATAGTTTGTTACACAAAATGACTTTCTGCGTTACTCCCGAGGAATCCCACTGAGTGGCAGTATGGAGCTCCTTTTTACTATAGTTGTATAGAAGGCGGCTTCATTTCATTGTATATGTACTCAACCATATAAAAGCATGATATAGCAACTGCAAGAGCAGTTACATTGAATGCCAGAGATACATTCATCAGATTTTGAAGTTCTTTATACAAGGAGTGAAAACTGACACTGTACTGATATCACTTTGTAAAACGTAGAAATTTCACTGTTGTCTAACCAAGAGTTCACAGAAGAGTAATCAATGAATACTATACAAGAAATACATTGGATTGTAAATTGTAATAGTTTGTTACACAAAATGACTTTCTGCGTTACTCCCGAGGAATCTTACTGAGTGGCAGTATGGAGCACCGTTTTGCTATAGTTGTATAGAAGGTGGCTTCATTTCATTGTATATGTACTCAACCATATAAAAGCATGATATAGCAACGGTAAGAGCAGTTACATTGAATGCCAGAGATACATTCATCAGATTTTGAAGTTCTTTATACAAGGAGTGAAAACTGACACTGTACTGATATCACTTTGTAAAACGTAGAAATTTCACTGTTGTCTAACCAAGAGTTCACAGAAGAGTAATCAATGAATACTATACAAGAAATACATTGGATTGTAAATTGTAATAGTTTGTTACACAAAATGACTTTCTGCGTTACTCCCGAGGAATCCCACTGAGTGGCAGTATGGAGCACCTTTTTGCTATAGTTGTATAGAAGGTGGCTTCATTTAATTGTATATGTATTCAACCATATAAAAGCATGATATAGCAACTGTAAAAGCAGTTACATTGAATGCCAGAGATACATTCATCAGATTTTGAAGTTCTATATACAAGGAGTGAAAACTGACACTGTACTGATATCACTTTGTAAAACGTAGAAATTTCACTGTTGTCTAACCAAGAGTTCACAGAAGAGTAATCAATGAATACTATACAAGAAATACATTGGATTGTAAATTGTAATAGTTTGTTACACAAAATGACTTTCTGCGTTACTCCCGAGGAATCCCACTGAGTGGCAGTATGGACCTCTTTTTTACTATAGTTGTATAGAAGGCGGCTTCATTTCATTGTATCTGTACTCAACCATTTAAAAGCATGATATAGCAACTGTAAGAGCAGTTACATTGAATGCCAGAGATACATTCATCAGATTTTGAAGTTGTTTGTACAAGGAGTGATAACTGACACTGTACTGATATCACTTTGTAAAACCTAGAAATATCACTATCCTGTAACCAACAGATCATTGAAAAGAGTAATCAATGAATAATATACAAGAAATTATATATTGTAATAGTTTGTTACACAAAATGACTTTCTGCGTTACTCCCGAGGAATCCCACTGAGTGGCAGTATGGAGCTCCTTTTTACTATAGTTGTATAGAAGGTGGCTTCATTTCATTGTATTTGTACTCAACCATAGAAAAGCATGATATAGCAACTGTAAGAACAGTTACATTGAATGCCAGAGATACATTCATCAGATTTTGAAGTTGGTTGTACAAGGAGTGATTACTGACTCTGTATTGATATCACGTTGTAAAACGTAGAAATTTCACTGTTGTCTAACCAAGAGATCGCAGAAGAGTAATCAATTAATACTATACAAGAAATACATTGGATTGTAAATTGTAATAGTTTGTTACACAAAATGACTTTCTGCGTTACTTCCGAGGAATCCCACTGAGTGGCAGTATGGAGCACCGTTTTGCTATAGTTGTATAGAAGGTGGCATCATCTAATTGTATATGTATTCAACCATATAAAAGCATGATATAGCAACTGTAAGAGCAGTTACATTGAATGCCAGAGATAGATTCATCAGATTTTGAAGTTCTTTATACAAGGAGTGAAAACTGACACTGTACTGATATCACTTTGTAAAACGAAGAAATTTCACTGTTGTCTAACCAAGAGTTCACAGAAGAGTAATCAATGAATACTGTACAAGAAATACATTGGATTGTAAATTGTAATAGTTTGTTACACAAAATGACTTTCTGCGTTACTCCCGAGGAATCCCACTGAGTGGCAGTATGGACCTCTTTTTTACTATAGTTGTATAGAAGGCGGCTTCATTTCATTGTATATGTACTCAACCATATAAAAGCATGATATAGCAACTGTAAGAGCAGTTACATTGAATGCCAGAGATACATTCATCAGATTTTGAAGTTGTTTGTACAAGGAGTGATAACTGACACTGTACTGATATCACTTTGTAAAACCTAGAAATATCACTATCCTGTAACCAACAGATCATTGAAAAGAGTAATCACTGAATAATATACAAGAAATTATATATTGTAATAGTTTGTTACACAAAATGACTTTCTGCGTTACTCCCGAGGAATCCCACTGAGTGGCAGTATGGAGCTCCTTTTTACTATAGTTGTATAGAAGGCGGCTTCATTTCATTGTATATGTACTCAACCATATAAAAGCATGATATAGCAACTGTAAGAGCAGTTACATTGAATGCAAGAGATACATTCATCAGATTTTGAAGTTGGTTGTACAAGGAGTGATTACTGACTCTGTATTGATATCACGTTGTAAAACGTAGAAATTTCACTGTTGTCTAACCAAGAGATCGCAGAAGAGTAATCAATTAATACTATACAAGAAATACATTGGATTGTAAATTGTAATAGTTTGTTACACAAAATGACTTTCTGCGTTACTCCCGAGGAATCCCACTGAGTGGCAGTATGGAGCACCTTTTTGCTATAGTTGTATAGAAGGTGGCTTCATTTCATTGTATATGTACTCAACCATATAAAAGCATGATATAGCAACTGTAAGAGCAGTTACATTGAATGCCAGAGATACATTCATCAGATTTTGAAGTTGTTTGTACAAGGAGTGATAACTGACACTGTATTGATATCACGTTGCAAACCTAGAAATTTCACTGTTGTCGAACGAAGAGATCGCAGAAGAGTAATCAATGAATACTATGCAAGAAATACATTGGATGGTAAATTGTAATAGTTTGTTACACAAAATGACTTTCTGCGTTACTCCCGAGGAATCCCACTGAGTGGCAGAATGGAGCACCTTTCTCCTCCAGCTGTATAGAAGGTGGATTCATTTAATTGTATATGTATTCAACCATATAAAATCAAGATATATCAACTGTAAGAGCAATTACATTGAATGCAAGAGATACATTCATCAGATTTTGAAGTTGGTTGTACAAGGAGTGATAACTGACACTGTACTGATATCACTTTTTAAAACGTAGAAATTTCACTGTTGTCTAACCAAGAGTTCACAGAAGAGTAATCAATTAATACTATACAAGAAATACATTGGATTGTAAATTGTAATAGTTTGTTACACAAAATGACTTTCTGCGTTACTCCCGAGGAATCCCACTGAGTGGCAGTATGGAGCACCTTTTTACTGTAGTTGTATAGAAGGTGGCTTCATTTCATTGTATATGTACTCAACCATATAAAAGCATGATATAGCAACGGTAAGAGCAGTTACATTGAATGCAAGAGATACATTCATCAGATTTTGAAGTTGGTTGTACAAGTAGTGAGAACTGACACTGTATTGATATCACTTTGAAAAACTTAGAAATTTCACTGTTGTCTAACCAAGAGTTCACAGAAGAGTAATCAATGAATACTATACAAAAAATACATTGGATTGTAAATTGTAATAGTTTGTTACACAAAATGACTTTCTGCGTTACTCCCGAGGAATCCCACTGAGTGGCACTATGGAGCACCGTTTTGCTATAGTTGTATAGAAGGTGGCTTCATTTAATTGTATATGTACTCAACCATATAAAAGCATGATATAGCAACTGTAAGAGCAATTACATTGAATGCAAAGAGATACATTCATGAGATTTTGAAGTTCTTTATACAAGGAGTGAAAACTGACACTGTATTGATATCACTTTGTAAAACGTAGAAATTTCACTGTTGTCTAACCAAGAGTTCACAGAAGAGTAATCAATGAATACTATACAAGAAATACATTGGATTGTAAATTGTAATAGTTTGTTACACAAAATGACTTTCTGCGTTACTCCCGAGGAATCCCACTGAGTGGCAGTATGGAGCACCTTTTTACTATAGTTGTATAGAAGGTGGCTTCATTTCATTGTATATGTACTCAACCATAAAAAAGCATGATATAGCAACTGTAAGAACAGTTACATTGAATGCCAGAGATACATTCATCAGATTTTGAAGTTGGTTGTACAAGGAGTGATTACTGACTCTGTATTGATATCACGTTGTAAAACGTAGAAATTTCACTGTTGTCTAACCAAGAGATCGCAGAAGAGTAATCAATTAACACTATACAAGAAATACATTGGATTGTAAATTGTAATAGTTTGTTACACAAAATGACTTTCTCCGTTACTCCCGAGGAATCCCACTGAGTGGCAGTATGGACCACCGTTTTGCTATAGTTGTATAGAAGGTGGCTTCATTTCATTGTATGTACTCAACCATAAAAAAGCATGATATAGCAACTGTAAGAAAAGTTACATTGAATGCCAGAGATACATTCTTCAGATTTTGAAGTTGGTTGTACAAGGAGTGATTACTGACTCTGTATTGATATCACGTAAAACGTAGAAATTTCACTGTTGTCTAACCAAGAGATCGCAGAAGAGTAATCAATTAATACTATACAAGAAATACATTGGATTGTAAATTGTAATAGTTTGTTACACAAAATGACTTTCTGCGTTACTCCCGAGGAATCCCACTGAGTGGCAGTATGGAGCACCGTTTTGCTATAGTTGTATAGAAGGTGGCTTCATTTAATTGTATATGTATTCAACCATATAAAAGCATGATATAGCAACTGTAAAAGCAGTTACATTGAATGCCAGAGATACATTCATCAGATTTTGAAGTTCTATATACAAGGAGTGAAAACTGACACTGTACTGATATCACTTTGTAAAACGTAGAAATTTCACTGTTGTCTAACCAAGAGTTCACAGAAGAGTAATCAATGAATACTATACAAGAAATACATTGGATTGTAAATTGTAATAGTTTGTTACACAAAATGACTTTCTGCGTTACTCCCGAGGAATCCCACTGAGTGGCAGTATGGACCTCTTTTTTACTATAGTTGTATAGAAGGCGGCTTCATTTCATTGTATCTGTACTCAACCATTTAAAAGCATGATATAGCAACTGTAAGAGCAGTTACATTGAATGCCAGAGATACATTCATCAGATTTTGAAGTTGTTTGTACAAGGAGTGATAACTGACACTGTACTGATATCACTTTGTAAAACCTAGAAATATCACTATCCTGTAACCAACAGATCATTGAAAAGAGTAATCAATGAATAATATACAAGAAATTATATATTGTAATAGTTTGTTACACAAAATGACTTTCTGCGTTACTCCCGAGGAATCCCACTGAGTGGCAGTATGGAGCTCCTTTTTACTATAGTTGTATAGAAGGTGGCTTCATTTCATTCTATATGTACTCAACCATATAAAAGCATGATATAGCAACTGTAAGAACAGTTACATTGAATGCCAGAGATACATTCATCAGATTTTGAAGTTGGTTGTACAAGGAGTGATTACTGACTCTGTATTGATATCACGTTGTAAAACGTAGAAATTTCACTGTTGTCTAACCAAGAGATCGCAGAAGAGTAATCAATTAATACTATACAAGAAATACATTGGATTGTAAATTGTAATCGTTTGTTACACAAAATGACTTTCTGCGTTACTCCCAAAGAATCCCACTGAGTGGCAGTATGGAGCACCTTTTTACTATAGTTGTATAGAAGGTGGCTTCATTTAATTGTATATGTACTCAACCATATAAAAGCATGATATAGCAACGGTAAGAGCAGTTACATTGAATGCCAGAGATACATTCATCAGATTTTGAAGTTCTTTATACAAGGAGTGAAAACTGACACTGTAGTGATATCACTTTGTAAAACGTAGAAATTTCACTGTTGTCTAACCAAGAGTTCACAGAAGAGTAATCAATGAATACTATACAAGAAATACATTGGATTGTAAATTGTAATAGTTTGTTACACAAAATGACTTTCTGCGTTACTCCCGAGGAATCCCACTGAGTGGCAGTATGGAGCACCTTTTTGCTATAGTTGTATAGAAGGTGGCTTCATTTCATTGTATATGTACTCAACCATATAAAAGTATGATATAGCAACTGTAAGAGCAGTTACATTGAATGCCAGAGATACATTCATCAGATTTTGAAGTTGTTTGTACAAGGAGTGATAACTGACACTGTACTGATATCACTTTGTAAAACCTAGAAATATCACTATCCTGTAACCAACAGATCATTGAAAAGAGTAATCAATGAATAATATACAAGAAATTATATATTGTAATAGTTTGTTACACAAAATGAGTTTCTGCGTTACTCCCGAGGAATCCCACTGAGTGGCAGTATGGAGCTCCTTTTTACTATAGTTGTATAGAAGGCGGCTTCATTTCATTGTATATGTACTCAACCATATAAAAGCATGATATAGCAACTGTAAGAGCAGTTACATTGAATGCAAGAGATACATTCATCAGATTTTGAAGTTGGTTGTACAAGGAGTTATTATTGACACTGTATTGATATCACGTTGTAAAACCTAGAAATTTCACTGTTGTCTAACCAAGAGTTCACAGAAGAGTAATCAATGAATACTATACAAGAAATACATTGGATTGTAAATTGTAATAGTTTGTTACACAAAATGACTTTCTGCGTTACTCCCGAGGAATCCCACTGAGTGGCAGTATGGAGCACCTTTTTGCTATAGTTGTATAGAAGGTGGCTTCATTTCATTGTATATGTACTCAACCATATAAAAGTATGATATAGCAACTGTAAGAGCAGTTAAATTGAATGCCAGAGATACATTCATCAGATTTTGAAGTTGTTTGTACAAGGAGTGATAACTGACACTGTACTGATATCACTTTGTAAAACCTAGAAATATCACTATCCTGTAACCAACAGATCATTGAAAAGAGTAATCACTGAATAATATACAAGAAATTATATATTGTAATAGTTTGTTACACAAAATGAGTTTCTGCGTTACTCCCGAGGAATCCCACTGAGTGGCAGTATGGAGCTCCTTTTTACTATAGTTGTATAGAAGGCGGCTTCATTTCATTGTATATGTACTCAACCATATAAAAGCATGATATAGCAACTGTAAGAGCAGTTACATTGAATGCAAGAGATACATTCATCAGATTTTGAAGTTGGTTGTACAAGGAGTTATTACTGACATTGTATTGATATCACGTTGTAAAACCTAGAAATTTCACTGTTGTCTAACCAAGAGATCGCAGAAGAGTAATCAATGAATACTATGCAAGAAATACATTGGATTGTAAATTGTAATAGTTTGTTACACAAAATGACTTTCTGCGTTACTCCCGAGGAATCCCACTGAGTGGCAGTATGGAGCTCCTTTTTACTATAGTTGTATAGAAGGCGGCTTCATTTCATTGTATATGTACTCAACCATATAAAAGCATGATATAGCAACTGTAAGAGCAGTTACATAGAATGCAAGAGATACATTCATCAGAGTTTGAAGTTTGTTGTACAAGGAGTGATTACTGACTCTGTATTGATATCACGTTGTAAAACGTAGAAATTTCACTGTTGTCTAACCAAGAGATCGCAGAAGAGTAATCAATTAATACTATACAAGAAATACATTGGATTGTAAATTGTAATAGTTTGTTACACAAAATGACTTTCTGCGTTACTCCCGAGGAATCCCACTGAGTGGCAGTATGGAGCACCGTTTTGCTATAGTTGTATAGAAGGTGGCTTCATTTAATTGTATATGTACTCAACCATATAAAAGCATGATATAGCAACGGTAAGAGCAGTTACATTGAATGCCAGAGATACATTCATCAGATTTTGAAGTTCTTTATACAAGGAGTGAAAACTGACACTGTACTGATATCACTTTGTAAAACGTAGAAATTTCACTGTTGTCTAACCAAGAGTTCACAGAAGAGTAATCAATGAATACTATACAAGAAATACATTGGATTGTAAATTGTAATAGTTTGTTACACAAAATGACTTTCTGCGTTACTCCCGAGGAATCCCACTGAGTGGCAGTATGGAGCACCTTTTTGCTATAGTTGTATAGAAGGTGGCTTCATTTCATTGTATATGTACTCAACCATATAAAAGTATGATATAGCAACTGTAAGAGCAGTTACATTGAATGCCAGAGATACATTCATCAGATTTTGAAGTTGTATGTACAAGGAGTGATAACTGACACTGTACTGATATCACTTTGTAAAACCAAGAAATATCACTATCCTGTAACCAACAGATCATTGAAAAGAGTAATCACTGAATAATATACAAGAAATTATATATTGTAATAGTTTGTTACACAAAATGACTTTCTGCGTTACTCCCGAGGAATCCCACTGAGTGGCAGTATGGAGCTCCTTTTTACTATAGTTGTATAGAAGGCGGCTTCATTTCATTGTATATGTACTCAACCATATAAAAGCATGATATAGCAACTGTAAGAGCAGTTACATTGAATGCAAGAGATACATTCATCAGATTTTGAAGCTTGTTGTACAAGGAGTTATTACTGACACTGTATTGATATCACGTTGTAAAACCTAGAAATTTCACTGTTGTCTAACCAAGAGATCGCAGAAGAGTAATCAATGAATACTATGCAAGAAATACATTGGATTGTAAATTGTAATAGTTTGTTACACAAAATGACTTTCTGCGTTACTCCCGAGGAATCCCACTGAGTGGCAGTATGGAGCACCTTGTTACTATAGTTGTATAGAAGGTGGCTTCATTTCATTGTATATGTACTCAACCATAAAAAAGCTTGATATAGCAACTGTAAGAACCGTTACATTGAATGCCAGAGATACATTCATCAGATTTTGAAGTGTCAGAATCTGTCAATTCAGCCAATGTATTCTTGCATGCATTCTATGTATCCTATGTAACCTTTTTGCAATATGTAATCACCTTTGTATTAATCCTGTTTTGGTCGGGAGGGTGACAACCCTTAAGGGTGAGAACAAGGAGGCCTCTCATCTCTGCCTCCGCATTCCAGCTGCCCCGGCAGTAACTTCAAGGGGAGGATGGCTCTCATCTCTTATCTCATGCTAAAGAACCTTGGAGCCATGAATTGTTATGTGAACTGAGGGGTCTGGTTAGAGAAGGGAAATTTACTGCTTAACACCTCACTTTTTTCCTGTGTGAACCAAACGGTCAAGACACCTTTTAGCCCGCCAATTTTCCCTTAAGGGGATTGGCTACCTATGGGTAATTCAAACTCCTTGGAATGGTATAATAGACCCGCTTGTATTATTTGTCTCATCTCTGACAATAATCCGAGATGCTGTACTAATGTAGGAAGAGGTAATAAAGAACTGTGGTTAACCAACCAAGATCTGATCCTTGACTACTTTGAGCAGAACTCTCACAGATTGTCAGAGATCTGTGATTGGGACTCAGCCGTTCCTGACCATGTCAGAAGACGACGCGGTCCCCCTCAACCCTACTACTCCAGAAGAGACTCCCGTTACCCCGGCGGATCCGGGGAACGGGGGTGGTGGCGGCGGAGGAGGTCCCGAAGTGCCGGTGACCACGAGCCAGGGGGCTTACTACATTCCGCGACGCCCGGTTACCCATCAGAGCGTGACCCCCAAGTACGCATGGAGCCACTTCGGTCAGCGTACCGTGAATTCGTGGGTGCACGACCGGAAAGGGGTGAGAGTTTTGCTCACCGGAGATCAGCCCGATCGAGGGAGACCGAGCTACCTAGGAGACGACCGCGAGCCGATCTATCGTGGAGGGCCGCGTCGCCCGCCTCTCGAAGAGGAGGGGATGGATCTGTATGGGCCCGATCCGTATTGCGAGGAGCAGACAGTCCCTTTGGATCAGATGATGGGAGACCTGCGGCTTCAACTCACCGCCGAGCTCCGCGAGTTGGCCCTCGATCTCCAGCACCAATTTCGCGACGCTATGATGGCCATGCAAGGAGCCCTCCCCGGTCAAGGGGTCGGAGTCCCACTACAGCCGCCGGCGCCCGGAGGGGTTCCGGTTCAACCGCAGGCGCCCGCTCTACCGGCGCAACCAGCCCAGCCGGTCGTCCCAGTTCCAGCCCCAGGGCCCGTCCCAGCGCCGGCCCCTGTCCCGGCCGCGCCGGCCGCCCGCCCAGCCCCCTCCGACCCTTTGATGACTACTTTCGATGGGGACCCAGAGAAGCTACGTTTCTTCATGCTGGAGATCGGGAGATTCCTGGACAGCTGGGGCCACCTCTACCCCACCGAGAAAGAACGGATTGGCTACATCGGGTCCAAACTGAAAGACACTGCCAGCGACTGGTATGTGAGCCTGCACGACAACCCCGGACCTGAACTGCGCTCCCTGAACAACTTCATGTGGGCCCTCCGGCATCAGTTCGAGGACCCCCTGGGTGAGGAAAAAGCCCGCAATCAACTAAGAAAGCTGTTCCAGGGAAGGTCGTCAGTGAGGGACTACACCGACAAGTTCCGGCGCATCGCAGCAAAGATCCATGGGTGGCCGGAGGAGCTGTTCATGGAGAAGTATTGGGAGGGCCTGAACCCGGAAATCTACGAGACCGTGCTGTTAGGGGGCCGCCCTGGCACCCTGAACACCTGGATGAGAGCAGCCATCGACATGGAGGAGTGCTTCGCTCTAATTAAGATGGGAGCGTCCGCGACGGCGGCCAGCAAAGCAGCCCCCCGAGTGAAGCCCCGATCCAGTGTGCAAGATGTCCGAGATGCGAGGTTTCAACAGGGGTTGTGTATGAAGTGTGGGGAGAGTGGCCACTTCGCCTCCGCTTGCCCAAGAGGGGGGGGGAAAGGCCCGAAGACCTCCACCCCCGGAGCGGGAAGCACCCCTAGCCGGGGAAAAACACCCATGAAACCTCGGGCGTTGCAGCTGGAAGGAGTAGCGAGCGACCAGGGAGAGCTGGAGCTGTTGGAAGCGCAGATGTTGGGAAACTCCAACGGCCTGCAGTGAGCGGCGCAGAGCTGCAGGTCCCCCGCCAAGAAGCGCCATCTCCGGTGAGCATCCCCGGCCCCCTGTTATATATGGTAGTGACGGTGGTGACCCCCGGATCGGGTACCCACATGCGGGTTCGCGCTTTAATTGACTCTGGGTGTGCGCGAGACCTGATCAGCCCCCTAGTAGTGGAGGGGCTGGGACCCAAAATCACCCCTTTACTGGAACCCCTAAAGTTTACACAGATGGATGGGTCGGAGATGAAGGAGGAGTGCATAGCAGAGACTGAGAGCCTGATTTTGGGAACGGGGGAGCACTGGGAGAAGCGAGCTTTCGTCATCACCCCAAACGCCCAGTTCCCTATGGTGTTAGGCAGCCCTTGGCTCGGGGCACACGACCCTTACATAAAATGGAGCGAGGGGAAGATTTCGTGGGTGGACGAACGCTGCCAGAGCCACCGGTGGGACCCGGGATGGGGACCTGGACCTCCGACCCTGCCTCCCCCGACTCCCGCGCTCGCCCTCACACCTACCATGGTGCCTAAAGAATATAGAGACTTGCTGGAAGTGTTCAGCGAGACCGAGGCGGATGAGTTGCCCCCCCATCGGCTGTCGGACTGTGCCACAGAACTCCTCCCAGGAGAGAAACTCCCAAAAGGGAAATTATACTCCATGAGCCCGTTGGAACGGGAAGAACTGCGGAAGTTCTTGGACAAAAATTTGGCAAGGGGGTTCATCCGCCCAGCCAAGTCCCCCTTCGCGGCGCCCGTGCTGTTCCGAAAGAAAAAGGATGGGGGCTTACGGCTATGCACTGACTACCGGGGGTTGAATGCAGTCTCCACCACGAATGCCTACCCCCTCCCATTAATAAAGGACCTCTTGGCGGAGGCGGCCAAGGGAAAGATTTTTACCAAATTGGATCTACGAGATGCCTACTTCAGGGTGCGCATCAGGGAAGGGGATGAATCTAAGACTGCCTTTAACACCCCCTTGGGGCAATTTGAATATCTAGTGATGCCGTTCGGCTTAAGTGGCGCGCCCGGGGTCTTTATGAGTTTAATCAATGAAGTGTTGCACAAGCATCTATTTAAGGGCGTGTTATGTTACATAGATGATATCTTGATCTATTCTACTGATAAGAGTGCGCATGTGACTTTGGTCAGGGACGTTCTCTCAACCTTACTGAAAAACCAGCTTTATGTGAAACTGTCTAAGTGCGAGTTTCACCGTGAGTCCGTGGACTTCCTGGGCTACCGCATTTCTCAGAAGGGGTTGGAAATGGACCCGGGGAAGGTGGAGGCAGTGGTGCAATGGGAGGCTCCGCGAACAAGAAAGCAATTGCAGAGCCTCTTAGGATTTTGTAACTTTTACCGAACCTTCATCAAAGACTTTGCCAAAGTCACCCTTCCCTTAACGGACTTGTTAAAAACCAAGGGGAGGGGGCCCGAGGCCGGAAAGCCAGGAGAGAAATTGGCGTGGAATGGGGAATGTCAGAGGGCGTTTGAGACTTTAAAAACCCTTTTCACTTCCGAGCCCATTCTGGCGCACCCGGATGAAACAAAAGAATTT
Organism: Lepidodactylus listeri; assembly: GCA_029233225.1. Lineage (NCBI taxonomy): Eukaryota > Metazoa > Chordata > Lepidosauria > Squamata > Gekkonidae > Lepidodactylus > Lepidodactylus listeri. Next base: position 651,849 of record JARCFY010000021.1, on the reverse strand, counting down.
ATAATTCATGTAGATGCCTCTGATGTAGCCATGGGGGGGGCCATTTTACAAAGTGACTCGGAGGGAAAACTGCACCCCTTGGCTTACATTTCCAAAAAATTTAACGAAACGGAAAGAAACTGGTCGGTGTGGGACAAAGAAGCCGCAGCCATTAGATTAGCGCTCACTACGTGGAGCCACTGGCTGGAGGGAGCGCAAACGCCGTTCGAAATATGGACTGATCATAAAAACCTGGAGGCGTTGCGCACTCAGCGGTCCCTCAATGCAAAGCAGCTGCAATGGGCTGATTTCTTTTCCAAGTTTAACTTCGTGCTTAAACATTTTCCTGGGAAGGCTAACTCCCTGGCAGACGCGTTGTCCAGATTACCCCAACATGAGAGTGTGAAAGAAGAGGTGTTTGATTCCATGTTCTCCCCCCAACAGCTGGGAGGGGTGGTAGTCACTCGGAGCCAGGCAAAGAAGGCCGAGCTCAACACGGGGAATTGCCAGTGGGGGGGGGAGTATGCTCCTGAAGAGATAGAGGAACTGGAAGCTTTGGAGGAATGTTCCAAGAGAGAGGACCACTGTTGGCTGCATGGGGACAAATTAGTGGTGCCTAAGGCCAAGCGCAAAGAAATCTTGCTAAATTGCCACTCCTCAAAGCTAGCCGGACACTTCGGTTTCCTAAAGACACTTAATTTGATCCAGCGTCAGTTCTGGTGGCCGCGCATGCGCCGAGACGTCTCGGACTTCGTCTCGGCATGCCAAACCTGATTAATGTGTAAAAAACGGGGGGGGAAAGTCCCAGGATTGTTGCACCCCCTTCCCACCGCGTCAAGACCCTGGGAAGCCATAGCCATGGACTTTATCACCAATTTGCCCCCCTCCAAGGGAAAAACAGTGATTTGGGTGGTGGTAGACACTTTTTCTAAACAAGCACATTTCACCCCCTTCAAGCAATTGCCCACAGCCAAAGGAATGGCTAAAGCTTTCTTCAACCACGTGATCAAATTACATGCTTTTCCTAAGAGGGTGGTTTCCGACCGCGGAAGTCAGTTCGTTGCCACCTTCTGGCGGGAGCTTTTGAAATTAATGGACATAGAACCCGCCTTAAGTTCGGGTTACCACCCAGAGACCGATGGCCAATCCGAACGAACTAATCAAATTCTAGAGCAGTTCCTAAGATGCTACACAAATTATCACCAGGATAATTGGGTGGAATTGCTACCCTTTGCAGAATATAGTTACAATAACGCAGTGCATTCATCCACCGGGGTCTCACCTTTCATGGCAGTGGGAGGTTTTGAAGGAAAGCCACTTCCTACTATTAAAGAGGACTCTCAAGCCCCCCCCTCGGATTTTAAAAATTGGTGGTCCAGCCTCCAAGACTCATGGCCATTAATAGGGAAAGCCTTGGACCATGCCAAAGAGGACTACAAGAAATATGCTGACCGTGGGCGAGCACCGGGATGGGATCTCCAGCCCGGGGACTCTGTTTATCTCTCTACTAAAAATATCCATGGGTTGCAGCCCAGCAGAAAACTGGGATGGAAATATGTTGGACCTTATAAAGTACTACGTAAGATCTCTGATGTGTCTTTTGAACTGGAACTGCCTAAATCACTGAGTTCTGTGCACCCTGTGTTTCATTTCAGCCTACTGAAGAAAGATCCTGGGCCGAATGCATGGCATCCAGTTCCTCCAGTTCCTCCTCCACTGATGAAGGAGGGGAGTCCTCACTTCGAGATAACTGAAATCCTTGACTCCAAACTGCGAAGGGGCCACTTATATTATTTAGTTAGATGGTTGGATTTCGGCCCAGAGCACAATGAATGGATTCGTTCTGAACATGTTCATGCCCCCAAGCTGATTAAACTATTTCATAAAATGTTCCCTGATAAAGCTAGGTGAAGAGAATTATGGGGAGGGCAGGGTGTCAGAATCTGTCAATTCAGCCAATGTATTCTTGCATGCATTCTATGTATCCTATGTAACCTTTTTGCAATATGTAATCACCTTTGTATTAATCCTGTTTTGGTCGGGAGGGTGACAACCCTTAAGGGTGAGAACAAGGAGGCCTCTCATCTCTGCCTCCGCATTCCAGCTGCCCCGGCAGTAACTTCAAGGGGAGGATGGCTCTCATCTCTTATCTCATGCTAAAGAACCTTGGAGCCATGAATTGTTATGTGAACTGAGGGGTCTGGTTAGAGAAGGGAAATTTACTGCTTAACACCTCACTTTTTTCCTGTGTGAACCAAACGGTCAAGACACCTTTTAGCCCGCCAATTTTCCCTTAAGGGGATTGGCTACCTATGGGTAATTCAAACTCCTTGGAATGGTATAATAGACCCGCTTGTATTATTTGTCTCATCTCTGACAATAATCCGAGATGCTGTACTAATGTAGGAAGAGGTAATAAAGAACTGTGGTTAACCAACCAAGATCTGATCCTTGACTACTTTGAGCAGAACTCTCACAGAAGTTGGTTGTACAAGGAGTGATTACTGACTCTGTATTGATATCACGTTGTAAAACGTAGAAATTTCACTGTTGTCTAACCAAGAGATCGCAGAAGAGTAATCAATTAATACTATACAGGAAATACATTGGATTGTAAATTGTAATCGTTTGTTACACAAAATGACTTTCTGCGTTACTCCCGAGGAATCCCACTGAGTGGCAGTATGGAGCACCGTTTTGCTATAGTTGTATAGAAGGTGGCTTCATTTCATTGTATATGTACTCAACCATATAAAAGCATGATATAGCAACTGTAAGAGCAGTTACATTGAATGCCAGAGATACATTCATCAGATTTTGAAGTTGTTTGTACAAGGAGTGATAACTGACACTGTATTGATATCACGTTGCAAACCTAGAAATTTCACTGTTGTCTAACCAAGAGATCGCAGAAGAGTAATCAATGAATACTATGCATGAAATACATTGGATTGTAAATTGTAATAGTTTGTTACACAAAATGACTTTCTGCATTACTCCCGAGGAATCCCACTGAGTGGCAGTATGGAGCACCGTTTTGCTATAGTTGTATAGAAGGTGGCTTCATTTAATTGTATATGTATTCAACCATATAAAAGCATGATATAGCAACTGTAAGAGCAGTTACATTGAATGCCAGAGATACATTCATCAGATTTTGAAGTTCTTTATACAAGGAGTGAAAACTGACACTGTACTGATATCACTTTGTAAAACGTAGAAATTTCACTGTTGTCTAACCAAGAGTTCACAGAAGAGTAATCAATGAATACTATACAAGAAATACATTGTATTGTAAATTGTAATAGTTTGTTACACAAAATGACTTTCTGCGTTACTCCCGAGGAATCCCACTGAGTGGCAGTATGGAGCACCGTTTTGCTATAGTTGTATAGAAGGTGGCTTCATTTAATTGTATATGTATTCAACCATATAAAAGCATGATATAGCAACTGCAAGAGCAGTTACATTGAATGCCAGAGATACATTCATCAGATTTTGAAGTTCTTTATACAAGGAGTGAAAACTGATACTGTACTGATATCACTTTGTAAAACGTAGAAATTTCACTGTTGTCTAACCAAGAGTTCACAGAAGAGTAATCAATGAATACTATACAAGAAATACATTGGATTGTAAATTGTAATAGTTTGTTACACAAAATGACTTTCTGCGTTACTCCCGAGGAATCCCACTGAGTGGCAGTATGGAGCACCGTTTTGCTATAGTTGTATAGAAGGTGGCTTCATTTAATTGTATATGTATTCAACCATATAAAAGCATGATATAGAAACTGTAAGAGCAGTTACATTGAATGCCAGAGATACATTCATCAGATTTTGAAGTTCTTTATACAAGGAGTGAAAACTGACACTGTACTGATATCACTTTGTAAAACGTATAAATTTCACTGTTGTCTAACCAAGAGTTCACAGAAGAGTAATCAATGAATACTATACAAGAAATACATTGGATTGTAAATTGTAATAGTTTGTTACACAAAATGACTTTCTGCGTTACTCCCGAGGAATCCCACTGAGTGGCAGTATGGAGCACCGTTTTGCTATAGTTGTATAGAAGGTGGCTTCATTTAATTGTATATGTATTCAACCGTATAAAAGCATGATATAGCAACTGTAAGAGCAGTTACATTGAATGCCAGAGATACATTCATCAGATTTTGAAGTTCTTTATACAAGGAGTGAAAACTGACACTGTACTGATATCACTTTGTAAAACGTAGAAATTTCACTGTTGTCTAACCAAGAGTTCACAGAAGAGTAATCAATGAATACTATACAAGAAATACATTGGATTGTAAATTGTAATAGTTTGTTACACAAAATGACTTTCTGCGTTACTCCCGAGGAATCCCACTGAGTGGCGGTATGGAGCACCTTTTTGCTATAGTTGTATAGAAGGTGGCTTCATTTCATTGTATCTGTACTCAACCATATAAAAGCATGATATAGCAACTGTAAGAGCAGTTACATTGAATGCCTTTCAGAATCTTCCAAGTCAGCCAATGTATTAGCCAGATATAGAGTTAACTTCTTGCATGCATGTCTTTAACTATCCTATGTATCTAACGTATATTTGAACCTATGTAACCATAATGCATTGTTTCTGTCTTGGCCGGGAGGGTGACAACCATGATTTGCGAGAACAAGGAGGCCTCACATCCCTGCCTCCGCATTCCAGCTGCTCCGGCAGTAACTTCAAGGGGAGGATGCTTCTCATCTCTTATCAAATGCAAAAGAACCTTGGAGCCATTGATTGTTATGTGAACTCGAAACATCTGAGGGGTCTGGTTTGGGAGAGGAAATTTACTGCTTAACACCTCACTTTTTTCCTGTGAGAACCAAACGGTCAGGACACCTTTTAGCCCGCCAATTTTCCCTTAAGGGGATTGGCTATCTATGGGTAATTCAAACTCCTTGGAATGGTATAATAGACCCGCTTGTATTATTTGTCTCATCTCTGACAATAATCCGAGATGCTGTACTAATGTAGGAATAGGTAATAAAGAACTGTGGTTAACCAACCAAGATCTGATCCTTGACTACTTTGAGCAGAACTCTCACAGATTGTCAGAGATCTGTGATTGGGACTCAGCCGTTCCTGACCATGTCAGACGACGACGCGGTCCCCCTCAACCCTACTACTCCCGAAGATACTCCCGTTACCCCGAAGGATCCGGGGAACGGGGGTGGTGGCGGCGGAGGAGGTCCCGAAGTGCTGGTGACCACGAGCCAGGGGGCTCACTACATCCCGCGCCTGATTCCTCATCAGAGCGTGACCCCCAAGTACGCCTGGAGCAAATTCGGTCGTCGGACCGTGGATTCGTGGGTACACGATCGGAAAGGGGTACGGGTTTCGCTGACCGGAGACCAGCTCGATCGAGGGAGACTGAGCTACCTTGGGGACGACCGCGAGCCGATCTACCGTGGAGAGCCGCGTCGCCCGCCTTTCAAAGGAGAGGGGACAGCACCGTATGGGCCCGATCCGTATGGAGAAGAGCAGATAGTCCCCTTGGAGCAGATGATGGGAGAGTTGCGACTTCAACTCACCGCCGAGCTCCACGAGTTGGCCCTCGATCTCCAGCACCAATTTCGAGACGCTATGAGGGCAGTGCAAGGAGCTCTCCACGGTCAGGGGGTAGGAGCCCCACAACAGCCAGCGGCGCCTGGAGGGGTCCCGGTTCAGCCGCAGGCGCCCGCTCTGCCGGCACAACCAGTCCAGCCGGTCGTTCCGGTTCCGGTGCCAGGGCCCGTTCCAGCACCCGCCCCGGCCCCGGCCGCTCCGGCCGCCCGCCCAGCCCCCTCCGACCCTTTGACGACCACTTTCGATGGGGACCCGGAGAAGCTGCGTTTCTTCATGCTGGAGATAGAGAGATTCCTGGACAGCTGGGGCCACCTCTATCCCACCGAGAAAGAACGGATTGGTTACATCGGATCCAAGCTGAAAGACACCACCAGTGACTGGTATGTGAGCCTGCACGACACCCCAGGACCTGAGTTGCGTTCCCTGAACAACTTCATGTGGGCCCTCCGCCATCAGTTTGAAGACCCCCTGGGTGAGGAAAAGGCCCGCAATCAACTAAGAAAGCTGTTCCAGGGGAGATCGACGGTGAGGGATTACACTGACAAGTTCAGGCGCATCGCGGCCAAGATCCACGGATGGCCGGAGGAGTTATTCATGGAGAAGTATTGGGAGGGCCTGAATCCGGAGATCTACGAAACCGTGCTGTTGGGGGGCCGTCCGGGCACCTTAGCCACCTGGATGAGAGCCGCCATCGACATGGAGGAGCGATTCGCCTTGATCAAGATGGGAGCTTCGGTGACGGCGGCCAGCAAAGCAGCCCCCAGAGCGAAGCCCCGATCCAGCGTGCAAGACGTCCGAGATGCTAGGTTTCGGCAAGGGCTGTGCATGAAGTGTGGGGAGAGTGGCCATTTCGCCTCCGCCTGCCCAAGAGGGGGGGGAAAAGGCCCGAAGACCTCGACACCCGTAGTGGGGAGCACCCCTAGCCGGGGGAAAACACCGATGAAACCCCGGGCGTTGCAGCTGGAGGGAGCTGCCAGTGACCAGGGGGAGCTAGAGCTGATGGAGACGCAGATGTCGGGAAACTCCAACGGCCTGCAGTGAGCGGCGCAGAGCTGCAGGTCCCCCGCCAAGAAGCGCCATCTCCGGTGAGCATCCCTGGCCCCCTATTATATATGGTAGTGACTGTGGTGACCCCTGGATCAGGTACCCACATGAGGGTATGCGCGTTAATTGACTCTGGGTGTGCGCGAGACCTGATCAGCCCCTTGGTAGTGGAAGGGCTAGGACCAAAAGTCACCCCATTGGTGGAACCCCTAAAGTTCACTCAAATGGATGGGTCGGAGATGAAAGAGGAGTGCATAGCAGAGACTGAGAGCCTTATTTTGGGGACGGGGGAGCACTGGGAGAAGCGGGCTTTTGTCATCACCCCAAACGCCCAGTTCCCTATGGTGTTGGGCAGCCCTTGGCTCGGGGCGCACGACCCTTATATTAAATGGAGCGAGGGGAAGATCTCGTGGGTGGACGAACGCTGCCTTACCCATAGATGGGACCCGGAGTGGGGACCCGGACCCCCGACCCCTCCTCCCCCGGTCCCCGCGCTCGCTCTCACCCCCACCATGGTGCCCAAGGAGTATAGAGATTTGCTGGAAGTGTTCAGCGAGACTGAGGCGGACGAACTGCCCCCCCACCGACTGTCGGATTGTGCCATAGAACTACTCCCAGGAGAGAAACTCCCAAAGGGGAAATTGTACTCCATGAGCCCGTTGGAGCGGGAAGAGTTGCGAAAATTCTTGGACAAAAATCTAGCGCGCGGTTTCATCCGCCCAGCCAAGTCCCCCTTTGCCGCGCCGGTGCTGTTCAGAAAAAAAAAGGATGGGGGTTTGCGATTATGCACCGACTATAGGGGACTGAATGCGGTCTCCACTACCAACGCTTACCCCCTCCCTTTAATAAAAGACCTCTTGGCGGAAGCGGCTAAGGGGAAGATTTTTACCAAGTTGGATTTACGAGATGCCTATTTCAGGGTGCGCATCAGGGAAGGGGATGAATCCAAGACTGCCTTTAATACCCCCCTGGGACAATTCGAATATCTAGTGATGCCGTTCGGCTTAAGTGGCGCGCCCGGGGTCTTTATGAGTCTAATCAACAAAGTGTTGCACAAGCACCTATTTAAAGGCGTGTTATGTTACATAGATGATATCTTGATCTATTCTACTGATAAGAAAGCACATGTGAAATTAGTCAGGGAAGTCCTCGCTACCTTACTAAAAAACCAGCTATATGTGAAGCTATCCAAATGTGAATTCCACCGTGAGTCCGTGGACTTCCTGGGCTATCGCATCTCTCAGAAGGGTTTGGAAATGGACCCGGGGAAGGTGGAGGCGGTGGTGCAATGGGAAGCTCCGCGAACGAGAAAACAATTGCAGAGCCTTTTAGGATTTTGTAATTTTTACCGAACCTTCATCAAGGACTTTGCTAAGGTTACTCTCCCCTTAACGGACTTACTAAAAACTAAGGGGAGAGGGCCCGAGGCGGGGAAGCCAGGAGAAAAATTAGCTTGGAACGGGGAGTGTCAGAGGGCGTTTGAGACTTTAAAGACTCTTTTTACTTCGGAGCCCATTCTAGCGCACCCTGATGAAACCAAAGAATTCATAATCCATGTAGACGCGTCTGATGTAGCCATGGGGGGGGGGGCCATATTACAAAGCGGTCCGGAAGGGAAATTGCACCCACTGGCCTATATTTCGAAAAAATTTAACGAAACGGAAAGGAATTGGTCGGTCTGGGACAAAGAAGCCGCAGCCATTAGGTTGGCGCTCACTACGTGGCGGCATTGGTTGGAGGGTGCGCAGACTCCGTTTGAAATATGGACTGATCATAAGAATCTGGAGGCGCTGCGCACTCAGAGGTCCCTCAACGCCAAACAGCTGCGATGGGCCGATTTCTTCTCCAAGTTTAACTTTGTGCTTAAGCATTTTCCTGGGAGAGCTAACTCCTTGGCAGACGCACTGTCCAGGTTGCCCCAACATGAAAGTGTCAAGGAAGAGGTGTTTGACTCCATGTTCTCCCCCCAGCAATTAGGAGGGGCAGTGGTCACCAGGAGCCAAGCTAAGAAAGCCCAGTTGGACATTGGGAGATGTGATTGGGGGGGGGGATTATGCTCCTGAGGAGGTAGAGGAATTGGAAGCTCTGGAGGAATGCTCTAAGAGAGATGATCAATGTTGGCTGCATGGAGACAAACTAGTGGTGCCGAAGTCCAAACGTAAAGAGATATTGTTAACCTGCCACTCGTCTAAGCTTGCCGGGCACTTTGGCTTCCTAAAAACACTTAATTTGATCCAGCGTCAATTCTGGTGGCCGCGCATGCGCCGAGACGTCTCCGACTTCGTCTCGGCTTGCCAGACCTGTTTAATGTGCAAAAAGCGGGGGGGAAAAGTTCCGGGATTGTTGCACCCCCTACCCACCCCCTCAAGACCCTGGGAGGCCATAGCCATGGACTTTATCACCAATTTGCCCCCTTCTAAGGGAAAAACGGTTATTTGGGTGGTGGTAGACACATTCTCGAAGCAAGCGCATTTCACCCCTTTCAAGCAATTGCCCACCGCTAAAGGGATGGCCAAAGCCTTTTTCAATCACGTGATTAAATTACACGCTTTTCCGAAGAGAGTGGTATCCGACAGGGGGAGTCAGTTCGTTGCCAGCTTCTGGCGGGAGCTCCTGAAAATGATGGACATAGAACCAGCACTGAGTTCGGGTTACCACCCAGAGACCGATGGCCAATCCGAACGAACTAATCAAATATTGGAGCAGTTTCTGAGATGTTACACTAATTATCACCAAGACAATTGGGTGGAACTGCTGCCGTTTGCAGAATATAGTTACAACAATGCAGTGCACTCTTCCACGGGAGTCTCTCCCTTCATGGCAGTAGGGGGGTTTGAGGGGAAACCATTGCCTACCATTGAGAATGTCCCCAATGCTTCCCCATCGGATTTTAAGAGTTGGTGGTCTAGTCTCCAGGACTCTTGGCCATTAATAGGCAAAGCATTGGACCATGCCAAAGAGGATTACAAAAAATATGCTGATCGAGGGCGAGCACCAGGATGGGATCTCCAACCCGGGGACTCTGTCTATCTCTCCACCAAAAACATTCATGGGTTGCAGCCCAGCAGAAAACTAGGATGGAAATATGTTGGACCCTATAAAGTACTACGCAAAATATCGGATGTGTCTTTTGAACTGGAACTGCCTAAATCACTGAGTTCTGTGCACCCTGTGTTTCATTTCAGCCTACTGAAGAAAGATCCTGGGCCGAATGCTTGGCATCCAGCTCCTCCAGTTCCTCCTCCACTGATGAAGGAGGGGGCCCCTCACTTCGAGATAACTGAAATCCTTGATTCCAAGATGCGAAGAGGCCGGTTATATTACTTAGTTAGATGGTTAGATTTCGGCCCGGAACACAACGAGTGGATTCGCTCAGAACATGTTCATGCTCCTAAACTGACCAAATTGTTTCATAAAATGTTTCCTGATAAGGCTAGGTGAAGTGAATTATGAGGAGGGCAGGGTGTCAGAATCTGCCAAGTCAGCCAATGTATTAGCCAGATATAGAGTTAACTTCTTGCATGCATGTCTTTAACTATCCTATGTATCTAACGTATATTTGAACCTATGTAACCATAATGCATTATTTCTGTCTTGGCCGGGAGGGTGACAACCATGATTTGCGAGAACAAGGAGGCCTCACATCCCTGCCTCCGCATTCCAGCTGCTCCGGCAGTAACTTCAAGGGGAGGATGCTTCTCATCTCTTATCAAATGCAAAAGAACCTTGGAGCCATTGATTGTTATGTGAACTCGAAACATCTGAGGGGTCTGGTTTGGGAGAGGAAATTTACTGCTTAACACCTCACTTTTTTCCTGTGAGAACCAAACGGTCAGGACACCTTTTAGCCCGCCAATTTTCCCTTAAGGGGATTGGCTATCTATGGGTAATTCAAACTCCTTGGAATGGTATAATAGACCCGCTTGTATTATTTGTCTCATCTCTGACAATAATCCGAGATGCTGTACTAATGTAGGAATAGGTAATAAAGAACTGTGGTTAACCAACCAAGATCTGATCCTTGACTACTTTGAGCAGAACTCTCACAATGCCAGAGATACATTCATCAGATTTTGAAGTTGTTTGTACAAGGAGTGATAACTGACACTGTACTGATATCACTTTGTAACACCTAGAAATATCACTATCCTGTAACCAACAGATCATTGAAAAGAGTAATCAATGAATAATATACAAGAAATTATATATTGTAATAGTTTGTTACACAAAATGACTTTCTGCGTTACTCCCGAGGAATCGCACTGAGTGGCAGTATGGAGCTCCTTTTTACTATAGTTGTATAGAAGGCGGCTTCATTTCATTGTATATGTACTCAACCATATAAAAGCATGATATAGCAACTGTAAGAGCAGTTACATTGAATGCAAGAGATACATTCATCAGATTTTGAAGTTGGTTGTACAAGGAGTGATTACTGACACTGTATTGATATCACGTTGTAAAACCTAGAAATTTCACTGTTGTCTAACCAAGAGATCGCAGAAGAGTAATCAATGAATACTATGCAAGAAATACATTGGATTGTAAATTGTAATAGTTTGTTACACAAAATGACTTTCTGCGTTACTCCCGAGGAATCCCACTGAGTGGCAGTATGGAGCACCGTTTTGCTATAGTTGTATAGAAGGTGGCTTCATTTAATTGTATATGTATTCAACCATATAAAAGCATGATATAGCAACTGTAAGAGCAGTTACATTGAATGCCAGAGATACATTCATCAGATTTTGAAGTTCTTTATACAAGGAGTGAAAACTGACACTGTACTGATATCACTTTGTAAAACGTATAAATTTCACTGTTGTCTAACCAAGAGTTCACAGAAGAGTAATCAATGAATACTATACAAGAAATACATTGGATTGTAAATTGTAATAGTTTCTTAAACAAAATGACTTTCTGCGTTACTCCCGAGGAATCCCACTGAGTGGCAGTATGGAGCACCTTTTTGCTATAGTTGTATAGAAGGTGGCTTCATTTCATTGTATATGTACTCAACCATATAAAAGCATGATATAGCAACTGTAAGAGCAGTTACATTGAATGCCAGAGATACATTCATCAGATTTTGAAGTTGTTTGTACAAGGAGTGATAACTGACACTGTATTGATATCACGTTGCAAACCTAGAAATTTCACTGTTGTCTAACCAAGAGATCGCAGAAGAGTAATCAATGAATACTATGCATGAAATACATTGGATTGTAAATTGTAATAGTTTGTTACAAAAAATGACTTTCTGCATTACTCCCGAGGAATCCCACTGAGTGGCAGTATGGAGCACCGTTTTGCTATAGTTGTATAGAAGGTGGCTTCATTTAATTGTATATGTATTCAACCATATAAAAGCATGATATAGCAACTGTAAGAGCAGTTACATTGAATGCCAGAGATACATTCATCAGATTTTGAAGTTCTTTATACAAGGAGTGAAAACTGACACTGTACTGATATCACTTTGTAAAACGTAGAAATTTCACTGTTGTCTAACCAAGAGTTCACAGAAGAGTAATCAATGAATACTATACAAGAAATACATTGTATTGTAAATTGTAATAGTTTGTTACACAAAATGACTTTCTGCGTTACTCCCGAGGAATCCCACTGAGTGGCAGTATGGAGCACCGTTTTGCTATAGTTGTATAGAAGGTGGCTTCATTTAATTGTATATGTATTCAACCATATAAAAGCATGATATAGCAACTGCAAGAGCAGTTACATTGAATGCCAGAGATACATTCATCAGATTTTGAAGTTCTTTATACAAGGAGTGAAAACTGATACTGTACTGATATCACTTTGTAAAACGTAGAAATTTCACTGTTGTCTAACCAAGAGTTCACAGAAGAGTAATCAATGAATACTATACAAGAAATACATTGGATTGTAAATTGTAATAGTTTGTTACACAAAATGACTTTCTGCGTTACTCCCGAGGAATCCCACTGAGTGGCAGTATGGAGCACCGTTTTGCTATAGTTGTATAGAAGGTGGCTTCATTTAATTGTATATGTATTCAACCATATAAAAGCATGATATAGAAACTGTAAGAGCAGTTACATTGAATGCCAGAGATACATTCATCAGATTTTGAAGTTCTTTATACAAGGAGTGAAAACTGACACTGTACTGATATCACTTTGTAAAACGTATAAATTTCACTGTTGTCTAACCAAGAGTTCACAGAAGAGTAATCAATGAATACTATACAAGAAATACATTGGATTGTAAATTGTAATAGTTTGTTACACAAAATGACTTTCTGCGTTACTCCCGAGGAATCCCACTGAGTGGCAGTATGGAGCACCGTTTTGCTATAGTTGTATAGAAGGTGGCTTCATTTAATTGTATATGTATTCAACCATATAAAAGCATGATATAGCAACTGTAAGAGCAGTTACATTGAATGCCAGAGATACATTCATCAGATTTTGAAGTTCTTTATACAAGGAGTGAAAACTGACACTGTACTGATATCACTTTGTAAAACGTAGAAATTTCACTGTTGTCTAACCAAGAGTTCACAGAAGAGTAATCAATGAATACTATACAAGAAATACATTGGATTGTAAATTGTAATAGTTTGTTACACAAAATGACTTTCTGCGTTACTCCCGAGGAATCCCACTGAGTGGCAGTATGGAGCACCTTTTTGCTATAGTTGTATAGAAGGTGGCTTCATTTCATTGTATCTGTACTCAACCATATAAAAGCATGATATAGCAACTGTAAGAGCAGTTACATTAAATGCCAGAGATACATTCATCAGATTTTGAAGTTGTTTGTACAAGGAGTGATAACTGACACTGTACTAATATCACTTTGTAAAACCTAGAAATATCAGTATCCTGTAACCAACAGATCATTGAAAAGAGTAATCAATGAATAATATACAAGAAATTATATATTGTAATAGTTTGTTACACAAAATGACTTTCTGCGTTACTCCCGAGGAATCCCACTGAGTGGCAGTATGGAGCTCCTTTTTACTATAGTTGTATAGAAGGCGGCTTCATTTCATTGTATATGTACTCAACCATATAAAAGCATGATATAGCAACTGTAAGAGCAGTTACATTGAATGCAAGAGATACATTCATCAGATTTTGAAGTTGGTTGTACAAGGAGTTATTACTGACACTGTATTGATATCACGTTGTAAAACCTAGAAATTTCACTGTTGTCTAACCAAGAGATCGCAGAAGAGTAATCAATGAATACTATGCGAGAAATACATTGGATTGTAAATTGTAATAGTTTGTTACACAAAATGACTTTCTGCGTTACTCCCGAGGAATCCCACTGAGTGGCAGTATGGAGCACCGTTTTGCTATAGTTGTATAGAAGGTGGCTTCATTTAATTGTATATGTATTCAACCGTATAAAAGCATGATATAGCAACTGTAAGAGCAGTTACATTGAATGCCTTTCAGAATCTTCCAAGTCAGCCAATGCATTAGCCAGATATAGAGTTAACTTCTTGCATGCATGTCTTTAACTATCCTATGTATCTAACGTATATTTGAACCTATGTAACCATAATGCATTGTTTCTGTCTTGGCCGGGAGGGTGACAACCATGATTTGCGAGAACAAGGAGGCCTCACATCCCTGCCTCCGCATTCCAGCTGCTCCGGCAGTAACTTCAAGGGGAGGATGCTTCTCATCTCTTATCAAATGCAAAAGAACCTTGGAGCCATTGATTGTTATGTGAACTCGAAACATCTGAGGGGTCTGGTTTGGGAGAGGAAATTTACTGCTTAACACCTCACTTTTTTCCTGTGAGAACCAAACGGTCAGGACACCTTTTAGCCCGCCAATTTTCCCTTAAGGGGATTGGCTATCTATGGGTAATTCAAACTCCTTGGAATGGTATAATAGACCCGCTTGTATTATTTGTCTCATCTCTGACAATAATCCGAGATGCTGTACTAATAGGAATAGGTAATAAAGAACTGTGGTTAACCAACCAAGATCTGATCCTTGACTACTTTGAGCAGAACTCTCACAGATTGTCAGAGATCTGTGATTGGGACTCAGCCGTTCCTGACCATGTCAGACGACGACGCGGTCCCCCTCAACCCTACTACTCCCGAAGATACTCCCGTTACCCCGAAGGATCCGGGGAACGGGGGTGGTGGCGGCGGAGGAGGTCCCGAAGTGCTGGTGACCACGAGCCAGGGGGCTCACTACATCCTGCGCCTGATTCCTCATCAGAGCGTGACCCCCAAGTACGCCTGGAGCAAATTCGGTCGTCGGACCGTGGATTCGTGGGTACACGATCGGAAAGGGGTATGGGTTTCGCTGACCGGAGACCAGCTCGATCGAGGGAGACTGAGCTACCTTGGGGACGACCGCGAGCCGATCTACCGTGGAGAGCCGCGTCGCCCGCCTTTCAAAGGAGAGGGGACAGCACCGTATGGGCCCGATCCGTATGGAGAAGAGCAGATAGTCCCCTTGGAGCAGATGATGGGAGAGTTGCGACTTCAACTCACCGCCGAGCTCCACGAGTTGGCCCTCGATCTCCAGCACCAATTTCGAGACGCTATGAGGGCAGTGCAAGGAGCTCTCCACGGTCAGGGGGTAGGAGCCCCACAACAGCCAGCGGCGCCTGGAGGGGTCCCGGTTCAGCCGCAGGCGCCCGCTCTGCCGGCACAACCAGTCCAGCCGGTCGTTCCGGTTCCGGTGCCAGGGCCCGTTCCAGCACCCGCCCCGGCCCCGGCCGCTCCGGCCGCCCGCCCAGCCCCCTCCGACCCTTTGACGACCACTTTCGATGGGGACCCGGAGAAGCTGCGTTTCTTCATGCTGGAGATAGAGAGATTCCTGGACAGCTGGGGCCACCTCTATCCCACCGAGAAAGAACGGATTGGTTACATCGGATCCAAGCTGAAAGACACCACCAGTGACTGGTATGTGAGCCTGCACGACACCCCAGGACCTGAGTTGCGTTCCCTGAACAACTTCATGTGGGCCCTCCGCCATCAGTTTGAAGACCCCCTGGGTGAGGAAAAGGCCCGCAATCAACTAAGAAAGCTGTTCCAGGGGAGATCGACGGTGAGGGATTACACTGACAAGTTCAGGCGCATCGCGGCCAAGATCCACGGATGGCCGGAGGAGTTATTCATGGAGAAGTATTGGGAGGGCCTGAATCCGGAGATCTACGAAACCGTGCTGTTGGGGGGCCGTCCGGGCACCTTAGCCACCTGGATGAGAGCCGCCATCGACATGGAGGAGCGATTCGCCTTGATCAAGATGGGAGCTTCGGTGACGGCGGCCAGCAAAGCAGCCCCCAGAGCGAAGCCCCGATCCAGCGTGCAAGACGTCCGAGATGCTAGGTTTCGGCAAGGGCTGTGCATGAAGTGTGGGGAGAGTGGCCATTTCGCCTCCGCCTGCCCAAGAGGGGGGGGGAAAGGCCCGAAGACCTCGACACCCGTAGTGGGGAGCACCCCTAGCCGGGGGAAAACACCGATGAAACCCCGGGCGTTGCAGCTGGAGGGAGCTGCCAGTGACCAGGGGGAGCTAGAGCTGATGGAGACGCAGATGTCGGGAAACTCCAACGGCCTGCAGTGAGCGGCGCAGAGCTGCAGGTCCCCCGCCAAGAAGCGCCATCTCCGGTGAGCATCCCTGGCCCCCTATTATATATGGTAGTGACTGTGGTGACCCCTGGATCAGGTACCCACATGAGGGTATGCGCGTTAATTGACTCTGGGTGTGCGCGAGACCTGATCAGCCCCTTGGTAGTGGAAGGGCTAGGACCAAAAGTCACCCCATTGGTGGAACCCCTAAAGTTCACTCAAATGGATGGGTCGGAGATGAAAGAGGAGTGCATAGCAGAGACTGAGAGCCTTATTTTGGGGACGGGGGAGCACTGGGAGAAGCGGGCTTTTGTCATCACCCCAAACGCCCAGTTCCCTATGGTGTTGGGCAGCCCTTGGCTCGGGGCGCACGACCCTTATATTAAATGGAGCGAGGGGAAGATCTCGTGGGTGGACGAACGCTGCCTTACCCATAGATGGGACCCGGAGTGGGGACCCGGACCCCCGACCCCTCCTCCCCCGGTCCCCGCGCTCGCTCTCACCCCCACCATGGTGCCCAAGGAGTATAGAGATTTGCTGGAAGTGTTCAGCGAGACTGAGGCGGACGAACTGCCCCCCCACCGACTGTCGGATTGTGCCATAGAACTACTCCCAGGAGAGAAACTCCCAAAGGGGAAATTGTACTCCATGAGCCCGTTGGAGCGGGAAGAGTTGCGAAAATTCTTGGACAAAAATCTAGCGCGCGGTTTCATCCGCCCAGCCAAGTCCCCCTTTGCCGCGCCGGTGCTGTTCAGAAAAAAAAAGGATGGGGGTTTGCGATTATGCACCGACTATAGGGGACTGAATGCGGTCTCCACTACCAACGCTTACCCCCTCCCTTTAATAAAAGACCTCTTGGCGGAAGCGGCTAAGGGGAAGATTTTTACCAAGTTGGATTTACGAGATGCCTATTTCAGGGTGCGCATCAGGGAAGGGGATGAATCCAAGACTGCCTTTAATACCCCCCTGGGACAATTCGAATATCTAGTGATGCCGTTCGGCTTAAGTGGCGCGCCCGGGGTCTTTATGAGTCTAATCAACAAAGTGTTGCACAAGCACCTATTTAAAGGCGTGTTATGTTACATAGATGATATCTTGATCTATTCTACTGATAAGAAAGCACATGTGAAATTAGTCAGGGAAGTCCTCGCTACCTTACTAAAAAACCAGCTATATGTGAAGCTATCCAAATGTGAATTCCACCGTGAGTCCGTGGACTTCCTGGGCTATCGCATCTCTCAGAAGGGTTTGGAAATGGACCCGGGGAAGGTGGAGGCGGTGGTGCAATGGGAAGCTCCGCGAACGAGAAAACAATTGCAGAGCCTTTTAGGATTTTGTAATTTTTACCGAACCTTCATCAAGGACTTTGCTAAGGTTACTCTCCCCTTAACGGACTTACTAAAAACTAAGGGGAGAGGGCCCGAGGCGGGGAAGCCAGGAGAAAAATTAGCTTGGAACGGGGAGTGTCAGAGGGCGTTTGAGACTTTAAAGACTCTTTTTACTTCGGAGCCCATTCTAGCGCACCCTGATGAAACCAAAGAATTCATAATCCATGTAGACGCGTCTGATGTAGCCATGGGGGGGGGCCATATTACAAAGCGGTCCGGAAGGGAAATTGCACCCACTGGCCTATATTTCGAAAAAATTTAACGAAACGGAAAGGAATTGGTCGGTCTGGGACAAAGAAGCCGCAGCCATTAGGTTGGCGCTCACTACGTGGCGGCATTGGTTGGAGGGTGCGCAGACTCCGTTTGAAATATGGACTGATCATAAGAATCTGGAGGCGCTGCGCACTCAGAGGTCCCTCAACGCCAAACAGCTGCGATGGGCCGATTTCTTCTCCAAGTTTAACTTTGTGCTTAAGCATTTTCCTGGGAGAGCTAACTCCTTGGCAGACGCACTGTCCAGGTTGCCCCAACATGAAAGTGTCAAGGAAGAGGTGTTTGACTCCATGTTCTCCCCCCAGCAATTAGGAGGGGCAGTGGTCACCAGGAGCCAAGCTAAGAAAGCCCAGTTGGACATTGGGAGATGTGATTGGGGGGGGGATTATGCTCCTGAGGAGGTAGAGGAATTGGAAGCTCTGGAGGAATGCTCTAAGAGAGATGATCAATGTTGGCTGCATGGAGACAAACTAGTGGTGCCGAAGTCCAAACGTAAAGAGATATTGTTAACCTGCCACTCGTCTAAGCTTGCCGGGCACTTTGGCTTCCTAAAAACACTTAATTTGATCCAGCGTCAATTCTGGTGGCCGCGCATGCGCCGAGACGTCTCCGACTTCGTCTCGGCTTGCCAGACCTGTTTAATGTGCAAAAAGCGGGGGGGAAAAGTTCCGGGATTGTTGCACCCCCTACCCACCCCCTCAAGACCCTGGGAGGCCATAGCCATGGACTTTATCACCAATTTGCCCCCTTCTAAGGGAAAAACGGTTATTTGGGTGGTGGTAGACACATTCTCGAAGCAAGCGCATTTCACCCCTTTCAAGCAATTGCCCACCGCTAAAGGGATGGCCAAAGCCTTTTTCAATCACGTGATTAAATTACACGCTTTTCCGAAGAGAGTGGTATCCGACAGGGGGAGTCAGTTCGTTGCCAGCTTCTGGCGGGAGCTCCTGAAAATGATGGACATAGAACCAGCACTGAGTTCGGGTTACCACCCAGAGACCGATGGCCAATCCGAACGAACTAATCAAATATTGGAGCAGTTTCTGAGATGTTACACTAATTATCACCAAGACAATTGGGTGGAACTGCTGCCGTTTGCAGAATATAGTTACAACAATGCAGTGCACTCTTCCACGGGAGTCTCTCCCTTCATGGCAGTAGGGGGGTTTGAGGGGAAACCATTGCCTACCATTGAGAATGTCCCCAATGCTTCCCCATCGGATTTTAAGAGTTGGTGGTCTAGTCTCCAGGACTCTTGGCCATTAATAGGCAAAGCATTGGACCATGCCAAAGAGGATTACAAAAAATATGCTGATCGAGGGCGAGCACCAGGATGGGATCTCCAACCCGGGGACTCTGTCTATCTCTCCACCAAAAACATTCATGGGTTGCAGCCCAGCAGAAAACTAGGATGGAAATATGTTGGACCCTATAAAGTACTACGCAAAATATCGGATGTGTCTTTTGAACTGGAACTGCCTAAATCACTGAGTTCTGTGCACCCTGTGTTTCATTTCAGCCTACTGAAGAAAGATCCTGGGCCGAATGCTTGGCATCCAGCTCCTCCAGTTCCTCCTCCACTGATGAAGGAGGGGGCCCCTCACTTCGAGATAACTGAAATCCTTGATTCCAAGATGCGAAGAGGCCGGTTATATTACTTAGTTAGATGGTTAGATTTCGGCCCGGAACACAACGAGTGGATTCGCTCAGAACATGTTCATGCTCCTAAACTGACCAAATTGTTTCATAAAATGTTTCCTGATAAGGCTAGGTGAAGTGAATTATGAGGAGGGCAGGGTGTCAGAATCTGCCAAGTCAGCCAATGTATTAGCCAGATATAGAGTTAACTTCTTGCATGCATGTCTTTAACTATCCTATGTATCTAACGTATATTTGAACCTATGTAACCATAATGCATTATTTCTGTCTTGGCCGGGAGGGTGACAACCATGATTTGCGAGAACAAGGAGGCCTCACATCCCTGCCTCCGCATTCCAGCTGCTCCGGCAGTAACTTCAAGGGGAGGATGCTTCTCATCTCTTATCAAATGCAAAAGAACCTTGGAGCCATTGATTGTTATGTGAACTCGAAACATCTGAGGGGTCTGGTTTGGGAGAGGAAATTTACTGCTTAACACCTCACTTTTTTCCTGTGAGAACCAAACGGTCAGGACACCTTTTAGCCCGCCAATTTTCCCTTAAGGGGATTGGCTATCTATGGGTAATTCAAACTCCTTGGAATGGTATAATAGACCCGCTTGTATTATTTGTCTCATCTCTGACAATAATCCGAGATGCTGTACTAATGTAGGAATAGGTAATAAAGAACTGTGGTTAACCAACCAAGATCTGATCCTTGACTACTTTGAGCAGAACTCTCACAATGCCAGAGATACATTCATCAGATTTTGAAGTTGTTTGTACAAGGAGTGATAACTGACACTGTACTGATATCACTTTGTAACACCTAGAAATATCACTATCCTGTAACCAACAGATCATTGAAAAGAGTAATCAATGAATAATATACAAGAAATTATATATTGTAATAGTTTGTTACACAAAATGACTTTCTGCGTTACTCCCGAGGAATCGCACTGAGTGGCAGTATGGAGCTCCTTTTTACTATAGTTGTATAGAAGGCGGCTTCATTTCATTGTATATGTACTCAACCATATAAAAGCATGATATAGCAACTGTAAGAGCAGTTACATTGAATGCAAGAGATACATTCATCAGATTTTGAAGTTGGTTGTACAAGGAGTGATTACTGACACTGTATTGATATCACGTTGTAAAACCTAGAAATTTCACTGTTGTCTAACCAAGAGATCGCAGAAGAGTAATCAATGAATACTATGCAAGAAATACATTGGATTGTAAATTGTAATAGTTTGTTACACAAAATGACTTTCTGCGTTACTCCCGAGGAATCCCACTGAGTGGCAGTATGGAGCACCTTTTTACTATAGTTGTATAGAAGGTGGCTTCATTTCATTGTATATGTACTCAACCATAAAAAAGCATGATATAGCAACTGTAAGAACAGTTACATTGAATGCCAGAGATACATTCATCAGATTTTGAAGTTGGTTGTACAAGGAGTGATTACTGACTCTGTATTGATATCACGTTGTAAAACGTAGAAATTTCACTGTTGTCTAACCAAGAGATCGCAGAAGAGTAATCAATTAATACTATACAAGAAATACATTGGATTGTAAATTGTAATCGTTTGTTACACAAAATGACTTTCTGCGTTACTCCCGAGGAATCCCACTGAGTGGCAGTATGGAGCACCGTTTTGGAATAGTTGTATAGAAGGTGGCTTCATTTAATTGTATATGTATTCAACCATATAAAAGCATGATATAGCAACTGCAAGAGCAGTTACATTGAATGCCAGAGATACATTCATCAGATTTTGAAGTTCTTTATACAAGGAGTGAAAACTGACACTGTACTGATATCACTTTGTAAAACGTAGAAATTTCACTGTTGTCTAACCAAGAGTTCACAGAAGAGTAATCAATGAATACTATACAAGAAATACATTGGATTGTAAATTGTAATAGTTTGTTACACAAAATGACTTTCTGCGTTACTCCCGAGGAATCCCACTGAGTGGCAGTATGGAGCACCGTTTTGCTATAGTTGTATAGAAGGTGGCTTCATTTAATTGTATATGTATTCAACCGTATAAAAGCATGATATAGCAACTGTAAGAGCAGTTACATTGAATGCCAGAGATACATTCATCAGATTTTGAAGTTCTTTATACAAGGAGTGAAAACTGACACTGTACTGATATCACTTTGTAAAACGTAGAAATTTCACTGTTGTCTAACCAAGAGTTCACAGAAGAGTAATCAATGAATACTATACAAGAAATACATTGGATTGTAAATTGTAATAGTTTGTTACACAAAATGACTTTCTGCGTTACTCCCGAGGAATCCCACTGAGTGGCAGTATGGAGCACCTTTTTGCTATAGTTGTATAGAAGGTGGCTTCATTTCATTGTATCTGTACTCAACCATATAAAAGCATGATATAGCAACTGTAAGAGCAGTTACATTGAATGCCTTTCAGAATCTTCCAAGTCAGCCAATGTATTAGCCAGATATAGAGTTAACTTCTTGCATGCATGTCTTTAACTATCCTATGTATCTAACGTATATTTGAACCTATGTAACCATAATGCATTGTTTCTGTCTTGGCCGGGAGGGTGACAACCATGATTTGCGAGAACAAGGAGGCCTCACATCCCTGCCTCCGCATTCCAGCTGCTCCGGCAGTAACTTCAAGGGGAGGATGCTTCTCATCTCTTATCAAATGCAAAAGAACCTTGGAGCCATTGATTGTTATGTGAACTCGAAACATCTGAGGGGTCTGGTTTGGGAGAGGAAATTTACTGCTTAACACCTCACTTTTTTCCTGTGAGAACCAAACGGTCAGGACACCTTTTAGCCCGCCAATTTTCCCTTAAGGGGATTGGCTATCTATGGGTAATTCAAACTCCTTGGAATGGTATAATAGACCCGCTTGTATTATTTGTCTCATCTCTGACAATAATCCGAGATGCTGTACTAATGTAGGAATAGGTAATAAAGAACTGTGGTTAACCAACCAAGATCTGATCCTTGACTACTTTGAGCAGAACTCTCACAGATTGTCAGAGATCTGTGATTGGGACTCAGCCGTTCCTGACCATGTCAGACGACGACGCGGTCCCCCTCAACCCTACTACTCCCGAAGATACTCCCGTTACCCCGAAGGATCCGGGGAACGGGGGTGGTGGCGGCGGAGGAGGTCCCGAAGTGCTGGTGACCACGAGCCAGGGGGCTCACTACATCCCGCGCCTGATTCCTCATCAGAGCGTGACCCCCAAGTACGCCTGGAGCAAATTCGGTCGTCGGACCGTGGATTCGTGGGTACACGATCGGAAAGGGGTACGGGTTTCGCTGACCGGAGACCAGCTCGATCGAGGGAGACTGAGCTACCTTGGGGACGACCGCGAGCCGATCTACCGTGGAGAGCCGCGTCGCCCGCCTTTCAAAGGAGAGGGGACAGCACCGTATGGGCCCGATCCGTATGGAGAAGAGCAGATAGTCCCCTTGGAGCAGATGATGGGAGAGTTGCGACTTCAACTCACCGCCGAGCTCCACGAGTTGGCCCTCGATCTCCAGCACCAATTTCGAGACGCTATGAGGGCAGTGCAAGGAGCTCTCCCCGGTCAGGGGGTAGGAGCCCCACAACAGCCAGCGGCGCCTGGAGGGGTCCCGGTTCAGCCGCAGGCGCCCGCTCTGCCGGCACAACCAGTCCAGCCGGTCGTTCCGGTTCCGGTGCCAGGGCCCGTTCCAGCACCCGCCCCGGCCCCGGCCGCTCCGGCCGCCCGCCCAGCCCCCTCCGACCCTTTGACGACCACTTTCGATGGGGACCCGGAGAAGCTGCGTTTCTTCATGCTGGAGATAGAGAGATTCCTGGACAGCTGGGGCCACCTCTATCCCACCGAGAAAGAACGGATTGGTTACATCGGATCCAAGCTGAAAGACACCACCAGTGACTGGTATGTGAGCCTGCACGACACCCCAGGACCTGAGTTGCGTTCCCTGAACAACTTCATGTGGGCCCTCCGCCATCAGTTTGAAGACCCCCTGGGTGAGGAAAAGGCCCGCAATCAACTAAGAAAGCTGTTCCAGGGGAGATCGACGGTGAGGGATTACACTGACAAGTTCAGGCGCATCGCGGCCAAGATCCACGGATGGCCGGAGGAGTTATTCATGGAGAAGTATTGGGAGGGCCTGAATCCGGAGATCTACGAAACCGTGCTGTTGGGGGGCCGTCCGGGCACCTTAGCCACCTGGATGAGAGCCGCCATCGACATGGAGGAGCGATTCGCCTTGATCAAGATGGGAGCTTCGGTGACGGCGGCCAGCAAAGCAGCCCCCAGAGCGAAGCCCCGATCCAGCGTGCAAGACGTCCGAGATGCTAGGTTTCGGCAAGGGCTGTGCATGAAGTGTGGGGAGAGTGGCCATTTCGCCTCCGCCTGCCCAAGAGGGGGGGGAAAAGGCCCGAAGACCTCGACACCCGTAGTGGGGAGCACCCCTAGCCGGGGGAAAACACCGATGAAACCCCGGGCATTGCAGCTGGAGGGAGCTGCCAGTGACCAGGGGGAGCTAGAGCTGATGGAGACGCAGATGTCGGGAAACTCCAACGGCCTGCAGTGAGCGGCGCAGAGCTGCAGGTCCCCCGCCAAGAAGCGCCATCTCCGGTGAGCATCCCTGGCCCCCTATTATATATGGTAGTGACTGTGGTGACCCCTGGATCAGGTACCCACATGAGGGTACGCGCGTTAATTGACTCTGGGTGTGCGCGAGACCTGATCAGCCCCTTGGTAGTGGAAGGGCTAGGACCAAAAGTCACCCCATTGGTGGAACCCCTAAAGTTCACTCAAATGGATGGGTCGGAGATGAAAGAGGAGTGCATAGCAGAGACTGAGAGCCTTATTTTGGGGACGGGGGAGCACTGGGAGAAGCGGGCTTTTGTCATCACCCCAAACGCCCAGTTCCCTATGGTGTTGGGCAGCCCTTGGCTCGGGGCGCACGACCCTTATATTAAATGGAGCGAGGGGAAGATCTCGTGGGTGGACGAACGCTGCCTTACCCATAGATGGGACCCGGAGTGGGGACCCGGACCCCCGACCCCTCCTCCCCCGGTCCCCGCGCTCGCTCTCACCCCCACCATGGTGCCCAAGGAGTATAGAGATTTGCTGGAAGTGTTCAGCGAGACTGAGGCGGACGAACTGCCCCCCCACCGACTGTCGGATTGTGCCATAGAACTACTCCCAGGAGAGAAACTCCCAAAGGGGAAATTGTACTCCATGAGCCCGTTGGAGCGGGAAGAGTTGCGAAAATTCTTGGACAAAAATCTAGCGCGCGGTTTCATCCGCCCAGCCAAGTCCCCCTTTGCCGCGCCGGTGCTGTTCAGAAAAAAAAAGGATGGGGGTTTGCGATTATGCACCGACTATAGGGGACTGAATGCGGTCTCCACTACCAACGCTTACCCCCTCCCTTTAATAAAAGACCTCTTGGCGGAAGCGGCTAAGGGGAAGATTTTTACCAAGTTGGATTTACGAGATGCCTATTTCAGGGTGCGCATCAGGGAAGGGGATGAATCCAAGACTGCCTTTAATACCCCCCTGGGACAATTCGAATATCTAGTGATGCCGTTCGGCTTAAGTGGCGCGCCCGGGGTCTTTATGAGTCTAATCAACAAAGTGTTGCACAAGCACCTATTTAAAGGCGTGTTATGTTACATAGATGATATCTTGATCTATTCTACTGATAAGAAAGCACATGTGAAATTAGTCAGGGAAGTCCTCGCTACCTTACTAAAAAACCAGCTATATGTGAAGCTATCCAAATGTGAATTCCACCGTGAGTCCGTGGACTTCCTGGGCTATCGCATCTCTCAGAAGGGTTTGGAAATGGACCCGGGGAAGGTGGAGGCGGTGGTGCAATGGGAAGCTCCGCGAACGAGAAAACAATTGCAGAGCCTTTTAGGATTTTGTAATTTTTACCGAACCTTCATCAAGGACTTTGCTAAGGTTACTCTCCCCTTAACGGACTTACTAAAAACTAAGGGGAGAGGGCCCGAGGCGGGGAAGCCAGGAGAAAAATTAGCTTGGAACGGGGAGTGTCAGAGGGCGTTTGAGACTTTAAAGACTCTTTTTACTTCGGAGCCCATTCTAGCGCACCCTGATGAAACCAAAGAATTCATAATCCATGTAGACGCATCTGATGTAGCCATGGGGGGGGGGGGCCATATTACAAAGCGGTCCGGAAGGGAAATTGCACCCACTGGCCTATATTTCGAAAAAATTTAACGAAACGGAAAGGAATTGGTCGGTCTGGGACAAAGAAGCCGCAGCCATTAGGTTGGCGCTCACTACGTGGCGGCATTGGTTGGAGGGTGCGCAGACTCCGTTTGAAATATGGACTGATCATAAGAATCTGGAGGCGCTGCGCACTCAGAGGTCCCTCAACGCCAAACAGCTGCGATGGGCCGATTTCTTCTCCAAGTTTAACTTTGTGCTTAAGCATTTTCCTGGGAGAGCTAACTCCTTGGCAGACGCACTGTCCAGGTTGCCCCAACATGAAAGTGTCAAGGAAGAGGTGTTTGACTCCATGTTCTCCCCCCAGCAATTAGGAGGGGCAGTGGTCACCAGGAGCCAAGCTAAGAAAGCCCAGTTGGACATTGGGAGATGTGATTGGGGGGGGGGATTATGCTCCTGAGGAGGTAGAGGAATTGGAAGCTCTGGAGGAATGCTCTAAGAGAGATGATCAATGTTGGCTGCATGGAGACAAACTAGTGGTGCCGAAGTCCAAACGTAAAGAGATATTGTTAACCTGCCACTCGTCTAAGCTTGCCGGGCACTTTGGCTTCCTAAAAACACTTAATTTGATCCAGCGTCAATTCTGGTGGCCGCGCATGCGCCGAGACGTCTCCGACTTCGTCTCGGCTTGCCAGACCTGTTTAATGTGCAAAAAGCGGGGGGGAAAAGTTCCGGGATTGTTGCACCCCCTACCCACCCCCTCAAGACCCTGGGAGGCCATAGCCATGGACTTTATCACCAATTTGCCCCCTTCTAAGGGAAAAACGGTTATTTGGGTGGTGGTAGACACATTCTCGAAGCAAGCGCATTTCACCCCTTTCAAGCAATTGCCCACCGCTAAAGGGATGGCCAAAGCCTTTTTCAATCACGTGATTAAATTACACGCTTTTCCGAAGAGAGTGGTATCCGACAGGGGGAGTCAGTTCGTTGCCAGCTTCTGGCGGGAGCTCCTGAAAATGATGGACATAGAACCAGCACTGAGTTCGGGTTACCACCCAGAGACCGATGGCCAATCCGAACGAACTAATCAAATATTGGAGCAGTTTCTGAGATGTTACACTAATTATCACCAAGACAATTGGGTGGAACTGCTGCCGTTTGCAGAATATAGTTACAACAATGCAGTGCACTCTTCCACGGGAGTCTCTCCCTTCATGGCAGTAGGGGGGTTTGAGGGGAAACCATTGCCTACCATTGAGAATGTCCCCAATGCTTCCCCATCGGATTTTAAGAGTTGGTGGTCTAGTCTCCAGGACTCTTGGCCATTAATAGGCAAAGCATTGGACCATGCCAAAGAGGATTACAAAAAATATGCTGATCGAGGGCGAGCACCAGGATGGGATCTCCAACCCGGGGACTCTGTCTATCTCTCCACCAAAAACATTCATGGGTTGCAGCCCAGCAGAAAACTAGGATGGAAATATGTTGGACCCTATAAAGTACTACGCAAAATATCGGATGTGTCTTTTGAACTGGAACTGCCTAAATCACTGAGTTCTGTGCACCCTGTGTTTCATTTCAGCCTACTGAAGAAAGATCCTGGGCCGAATGCTTGGCATCCAGCTCCTCCAGTTCCTCCTCCACTGATGAAGGAGGGGGCCCCTCACTTCGAGATAACTGAAATCCTTGATTCCAAGATGCGAAGAGGCCGGTTATATTACTTAGTTAGATGGTTAGATTTCGGCCCGGAACACAACGAGTGGATTCGCTCAGAACATGTTCATGCTCCTAAACTGACCAAATTGTTTCATAAAATGTTTCCTGATAAGGCTAGGTGAAGTGAATTATGAGGAGGGCAGGGTGTCAGAATCTGCCAAGTCAGCCAATGTATTAGCCAGATATAGAGTTAACTTCTTGCATGCATGTCTTTAACTATCCTATGTATCTAACGTATATTTGAACCTATGTAACCATAATGCATTATTTCTGTCTTGGCCGGGAGGGTGACAACCATGATTTGCGAGAACAAGGAGGCCTCACATCCCTGCCTCCGCATTCCAGCTGCTCCGGCAGTAACTTCAAGGGGAGGATGCTTCTCATCTCTTATCAAATGCAAAAGAACCTTGGAGCCATTGATTGTTATGTGAACTCGAAACATCTGAGGGGTCTGGTTTGGGAGAGGAAATTTACTGCTTAACACCTCACTTTTTTCCTGTGAGAACCAAACGGTCAGGACACCTTTTAGCCCGCCAATTTTCCCTTAAGGGGATTGGCTATCTATGGGTAATTCAAACTCCTTGGAATGGTATAATAGACCCGCTTGTATTATTTGTCTCATCTCTGACAATAATCCGAGATGCTGTACTAATGTAGGAATAGGTAATAAAGAACTGTGGTTAACCAACCAAGATCTGATCCTTGACTACTTTGAGCAGAACTCTCACAATGCCAGAGATACATTCATCAGATTTTGAAGTTGTTTGTACAAGGAGTGATAACTGACACTGTACTGATATCACTTTGTAACACCTAGAAATATCACTATCCTGTAACCAACAGATCATTGAAAAGAGTAATCAATGAATAATATACAAGAAATTATATATTGTAATAGTTTGTTACACAAAATGACTTTCTGCGTTACTCCCGAGGAATCGCACTGAGTGGCAGTATGGAGCTCCTTTTTACTATAGTTGTATAGAAGGCGGCTTCATTTCATTGTATATGTACTCAACCATATAAAAGCATGATATAGCAACTGTAAGAGCAGTTACATTGAATGCAAGAGATACATTCATCAGATTTTGAAGTTGGTTGTACAAGGAGTGATTACTGACACTGTATTGATATCACGTTGTAAAACCTAGAAATTTCACTGTTGTCTAACCAAGAGATCGCAGAAGAGTAATCAATGAATACTATGCAAGAAATACATTGGATTGTAAATTGTAATAGTTTGTTACACAAAATGACTTTCTGCGTTACTCCCGAGGAATCCCACTGAGTGGCAGTATGGAGCACCTTTTTACTATAGTTGTATAGAAGGTGGCTTCATTTCATTGTATATGTACTCAACCATAAAAAAGCATGATATAGCAACTGTAAGAACAGTTACATTGAATGCCAGAGATACATTCATCAGATTTTGAAGTTGGTTGTACAAGGAGTGATTACTGACTCTGTACTGATATCACGTTGTAAAACGTAGAAATTTCACTGTTGTCTAACCAAGAGATCGCAGAAGAGTAATCAATTAATACTATACAAGAAATACATTGGATTGTAAATTGTAATAGTTTGTTACACAAAATGACTTTCTGCGTTACTCCCGAGGAATCCCACTGAGTGGCAGTATGGAGCACCGTTTTGGAATAGTTGTATAGAAGGTGGCTTCATTTAATTGTATATGTATTCAACCATATAAAAGCATGATATAGCAACTGCAAGAGCAGTTACATTGAATGCCAGAGATACATTCATCAGATTTTGAAGTTCTTTATACAAGGAGTGAAAACTGACACTGTACTGATATCACTTTGTAAAACGTAGAAATTTCACTGTTGTCTAACCAAGAGTTCACAGAAGAGTAATCAATGAATACTATACAAGAAATACATTGGATTGTAAATTGTAATAGTTTGTTACACAAAATGACTTTCTGCGTTACTCCCGAGGAATCCCACTGAGTGGCAGTATGGAGCACCGTTTTGCTATAGTTGTATAGAAGGTGGCTTCATTTAATTGTATATGTATTCAACCATATAAAAGCATGATATAGCAACTGTAAGAGCAGTTACATTGAATGCCAGAGATACATTCATCAGATTTTGAAGTTCTTTATACAAGGAGTGAAAACTGACACTGTACTGATATCACTTTGTAAAACGTAGAAATTTCACTGTTGTCTAACCAAGAGTTCACAGAAGAGTAATCAATGAATACTATACAAGAAATACATTGGATTGTAAATTGTAATCGTTTGTTACACAAAATGACTTTCTGCGTTACTCCCGAGGAATCCCACTGAGTGGCAGTATGGAGCACCGTTTTGCTATAGTTGTATAGAAGGTGGCTTCATTTAATTGTATATGTATTCAACCATATAAAATCATGATATAGCAACTGTAAGAGCAGTTACATTGAATGCCAGAGATACATTCATCAGATTTTGAAGTTCGTTATACAAGGAGTGAAAACTGACACTGTACTGATATCACTTTGTAAAACGTAGAAATTTCACTGTTGTCTAACCAAGAGTTCACAGAAGAGTAATCAATGAATACTATACAAGAAATACATTGGATTGTAAATTGTAATAGTTTGTTACACAAAATGACTTTCTGCGTTACTCCCGAGGAATCCCACTGAGTGGCAGTATGGAGCACCTTTTTGCTATAGTTGTATAGAAGGTGGCTTCATTTCATTGTATCTGTAGTCAACCATATAAAAGCATGATATAGCAACTGTAAGAGCAGTTACATTGAATGCCAGAGATACATTCATCAGATTTTGAAGTTGTTTGTACAAGGAGTGATAACTGACACTGTACTGATATCACTTTGTAACACCTAGAAATATCACTATCCTGTAACCAACAGATCATTGAAAAGAGTAATCAATGAATAATATACAAGAAATTATATATTGTAATAGTTTGTTACACAAAATGACTTTCTGCGTTACTCCCGAGGAATCCCACTGAGTGGCAGTATGGAGCTCCTTTTTACTATAGTTGTATAGAAGGCGGCTTCATTTCATTGTATATGTACTCAACCATATAAAAGCATGATATAGCAACTGTAAGAGCAGTTATATTGAATGCAAGAGATACATTCATCAGATTTTGAAGTTGGTTGTACAAGGAGTGATTACTGACTCTGTATTGATATCACGTTGTAAAACGTAGAAATTTCACTGTTGTCTAACCAAGAGATCGCAGAAGAGTAATCAATTAATACTATACAAGAAATACATTGGATTCTAAATTGTAATAGTTTGTTACACAAAATGACTTTCTGCGTTACTCCCGAGGAATCCCACTGAGTGGCAGTATGGAGCACCGTTTTGCTATAGTTGTATAGAAGGTGGCTTCATTTAATTGTATATGTACTCAACCATATAAAAGCATGATATAGCAACGGTAAGAGCAGTTACATTGAATGCCAGAGATACATTCATCAGATTTTGAAGTTCTTTATACAAGGAGTGAAAACTGACACTGTACTGATATCACTTTGTAAAACGTAGAAATTTCACTGTTGTCTAACCAAGAGTTCACAGAAGAGTAATCAATGAATACTATACAAGAAATACATTGGATTGTAAATTGTAATAGTTTGTTACACAAAATGACTTTCTGCGTTACTCCCGAGGAATCCCACTGAGTGGCAGTATGGAGCACCGTTTTGCTATAGTTGTATAGAAGGTGGCTTCATTTAATTGTATATGTATTCAGCCATATAAAAGCATGATATAGCAACTGTAAGAGCAGTTACATTGAATGCCAGAGATACATTCATCAGATTTTGAAGTTCTTTATACAAGGAGTGAAAACTGACACTGTACTGATATCACTTTGTAAAACGTAGAAATTTCACTGTTGTCTAACCAAGAGTTCACAGAAGAGTAATCAATGAATACTATACAAGAAATACATTGGATTGTAAATTGTAATAGTTTGTTACACAAAATGACTTTCTGCGTTACTCCCGAGGAATCCCACTGAGTGGCAGTATGGAGCACCTTTTTGCTATAGTTGTATAGAAGGTGGCTTCATTTCATTGTATCTGTACTCAACCATATAAAAGCATGATATAGCAACTGTAAGAGCAGTTACATTGAATGCCAGAGATACATTCATCAGATTTTGAAGTTGTTTGTACAAGGAGTGATAACTGACACTGTACTGATATCACTTTGTAACACCTAGAAATATCACTATCCTGTAACCAACAGATCATTGAAAAGAGTAATCAATGAATAATATACAAGAAATTATATATTGTAATAGTTTGTTACACAAAATGACTTTCTGCGTTACTCCCGAGGAATCGCACTGAGTGGCAGTATGGAGCTCCTTTTTACTATAGTTGTATAGAAGGCGGCTTAATTTCATTGTATATGTACTCAACCATATAAAAGCATGATATAGCAACTGTAAGAGCAGTTACATTGAATGCAAGAGATACATTCATCAGATTTTGAAGTTGGTTGTACAAGGAGTTATTACTGACACTGTATTGATATCACGTTGTAAAACGTAGAAATTTCAGTGTTGTCTAACCAAGAGATCGCAGAAGAGTAATCAATTAATACTATACAAGAAATACATTGGATTGTAAATTGTAATAGTTTGTTACACAAAATGACTTTCTGCGTTACTCCCGAGGAATCCCACTGAGTGGCAGAATGGAGCACCGTTTTGCTATAGTTGTATAGAAGGTGGCTTCATTTAATTGTATATGTATTCAACCATATAAAAGCATGATATAGCAACTGCAAGAGCAGTTACATTGAATGCCAGAGATACATTCATCAGATTTTGAAGTTCTTTATACAAGGAGTGAAAACTGACACTGTACTGATATCACTTTGTAAAACGTAGAAATTTCACTGTTGTCTAACCAAGAGTTCACAGAAGAGTAATCAATGAATACTATACAAGAAATACATTGGATTGTAAATTGTAATAGTTTGTTACACAAAATGACTTTCTGCGTTACTCCCGAGGAATCTCACTGAGTGGCAGTATGGAGCACCTTTTTGCTTTAGTTGTATAGAAGGTGGCTTCATTTCATTGTATCTGTACTCAACCATATAAAAGCATGATATAGCAACTGTAAGAGCAGTTACATTGAATGCCAGAGATACATTCATCAGATTTTGAAGTTGTTTGTACAAGGAGTGATAACTGACACTGTACTGATATCACTTTGTAACACCTAGAAATATCACTATCCTGTAACCAACAGATCATTGAAAAGAGTAATCAATGAATAATATACAAGAAATTATATATTGTAATAGTTTGTTACACAAAATGACTTTCTGCGTTACTCCCGAGGAATCCCACTGAGTGGCAGTATGGAGCACCTTTTTACTATAGTTGTATAGAAGGTGGCTTCATTTCATTGTATATGTACTCAACCATAAAAAAGCATGATATAGCAACTGTAAGAACAGTTACATTGAATGCCAGAGATACATTCATCAGATTTTGAAGTTGGTTGTACAAGGAGTGATTACTGACTCTGTATTGATATCACGTTGTAAAACGTAGAAATTTCACTGTTGTCTAACCAAGAGATCGCAGAAGAGTAATCAATTAATACTATACAAGAAATACATTGGATTGTAAATTGTAATAGTTTGTTACACAAAATGACTTTCTGCGTTACTCCCGAGGAATCCCACTGAGTGGCAGTATGGAGCACCGTTTTGCTATAGTTGTATAGAAGGTTGCTTCATTTAATTGTATATGTACTCAACCATATAAAAGCATGATATAGCAACGGTAAGAGCAGTTACATTGAATGCCAGAGATACATTAATCAGATTTTGAAGTTCTTTATACAAGGAGTGAAAACTGACACTGTACTGATATCACTTTGTAAAACGTAGAAATTTCACTGTTGTCTAACCAAGAGTTCACAGAAGAGTAATCAATGAATACTATACAAGAAATACATTGCATTGTAAATTGTAATAGTTTGTTACACAAACTGACTTTCTGCGTTACTCCCGAGGAATCCCACTGAGTGGCAGTATGGAGCACCTTTTTGCTATAGTTGTATAGAAGGTGGCTTCATTTCATTGTATATGTACTCAACCATATAAAAGTATGATATAGCAACTGTAAGAGCAGTTACATTGAATGCCAGAGATACATTCATCAGATTTTGAAGTTGTTTGTACAAGGAGTGATAACTGACACTGTACTGATATCACTTTGTAAAACCTAGAAATATCACTATCCTGTAACCAACAGATCATTGAAAAGAGTAATCAATGAATAATATACAAGAAATTATATATTGTAATAGTTTGTTACACAAAATGACTTTCTGCGTTACTCCCGAGGAATCGCACTGAGTGGCAGTATGGAGCTCCTTTTTACTATAGTTGTATAGAAGGCGGCTTCATTTCATTGTATATGTACTCAACAATATAAAAGCATGATATAGCAACTGTAAGAGCAGTTACATTGAATGCCAGAGATACATTCATCAGATTTTGAAGTTGGTTGTACAAGGAGTGATTACTGACTCTGTATTGATATCACGTTGTAAAACGTAGAAATTTCACTGTTGTCTAACCAAGAGATCGCAGAAGAGTAATCAATGAATACTATACAAGAAATACATTGGATTGTAAATTGTAATCGTTTGTTACACAAAATGACTTTCTGCGTTACTCCCGAGGAATCCCACTGAGTGGCAGTATGGAGCACCGTTTTGCTATAGTTGTATAGAAGGTGGCTTCATTTAATTGTATATGTATTCAACCATATAAAAGCATGATATAGCAACTGCAAGAGCAGTTACATTGAATGCCAGAGATACATTCATCAGATTTTGAAGTTCTTTATACAAGGAGTGAAAACTGACACTGTACTGATATCACTTTGTAAAACGTAGAAATTTCACTGTTGTCTAACCAAGAGTTCACAGAAGAGTAATCAATGAATACTATACAAGAAATACATTGGATTGTAAATTGTAATAGTTTGTTACACAAAATGACTTTCTGCGTTACTACCGAGGAATCCCACTGAGTGGCAGTATGGAGCACCGTTTTGCTATAGTTGTATAGAAGGTGGCTTCATTTAATTGTATATGTACTCAACCATATAAAAGCATGATATAGCAACGGTAAGAGCAGTTACATTGAATGCCAGAGATACATTCATCAGATTTTGAAGTTCTTTATACAAGGAGTGAAAACTGACACTGTACTGATATCACTTTGTAAAACGTAGAAATTTCACTGTTGTCTAACCAAGAGTTCACAGAAGAGTAATCAATGAATACTATACAAGAAATACATTGGATTGTAAATTGTAATAGTTTGTTACACAAAATGACTTTCTGCGTTACTCCCGAGGAATCCCACTGAGTGGCAGTATGGAGCACCTTTTTGCTATAGTTGTATAGAAGGTGGCTTCATTTAATTGTATATGTATTCAACCATATAAAAGCATGATATAGCAACTGTAAGAGCAGTTACATTGAATGCCAGAGATACATTCATCAGATTTTGAAGTTCTTTATACAAGGAGTGAAAACTGACACTGTACTGATATCACTTTGTAACACCTAGAAATATCACTATCCTGTAACCAACAGATCATTGAAAAGAGTAATCACTGAATAATATACAAGAAATTATATATTGTAATAGTTTGTTGCACAAAATGACTTTCTGCGTTACTCCCGAGGAATCCCACTGAGTGGCAGTATGGAGCACCTTTTTGCTATAGTTGTATAGAAGGTGGCTTCATTTCATTGTATCTGTACTCAACCATATAAAAGCATGATATAGCAACTGTAAGA
The DNA here is from genome assembly GCA_029233225.1 of Lepidodactylus listeri. Taxonomy (NCBI): domain Eukaryota; kingdom Metazoa; phylum Chordata; class Lepidosauria; order Squamata; family Gekkonidae; genus Lepidodactylus; species Lepidodactylus listeri. The sequence goes on along the minus strand of JARCFY010000021.1, from coordinate 616,579 downwards.
GCAGTTACATTGAATGCCAGAGATACATTCATCAGATTTTGAAGTTGTTTGTACAAGGAGTGATAACTGACACTGTACTGATATCACTTTGTAACACCTAGAAATATCACTATCCTGTAACCAACAGATCATTGAAAAGAGTAATCACTGAATAATATACAAGAAATTATATATTGTAATAGCTTGTTACACAAAATGACTTTCTGCGTGACTCTCGAGGAATCCCACTGAGAGGCAGTATGGAGCTCCTTTTTACTATAGTTGTATAGAAGGCGGCTTCATTTCATTGTATATGTACTCAACCATATAAAAGCATGATATAGCAACTGTAAGAGCAGTTACATTGAATGCAAGAGATACATTCATCAGATTTTGAAGTTGGTTGTACAAGGAGTGATTACTGACTCTGTATTGATATCACGTTGTAAAACCTAGAAATTTCACTGTTGTCTAACCAAGAGATCGCAGAAGAGTAATCAATGAATACTATGCAAGAAATACATTGGATTGTAAATTGTAATAGTTTGTTACACAAAATGACTTTCTGCGTTACTCCCGAGGAATCCCACTGAGTGGCAGTATGGAGCACCTTTTTACTATAGTTGTATAGAAGGTGGCTTCATTTCATTGTATATGTACTCAACCATAAAAAAGCATGATATAGCAACTGTAAGAACAGTTACATTGAATGCCAGAGATACATTCATCAGATTTTGAAGTTCGTTGTACAAGGAGTGATTCCTGACTCTGTATTGATATCACGTTGTAAAACGTAGAAATTTCACTGTTGTCTAACCAAGAGATAGCAGAAGAGTAATCAATGAATACTATACAAGAAATACATTGGATTGTAAATTGTAATCGTTTGTTACACAAAATGACTTTCTGCGTTACTCCCGAGGAATCCCACTGAGTGGCAGTATGGAGCACCGTTTTGCTATAGTTGTATAGAAGGTGGCTTCATTTAATTGTATATGTATTCAACCATATAAAAGCATGATATAGCAACTGCAAGAGCAGTTACATTGAATGCCAGAGATACATTCATCAGATTTTGAAGTTCTTTATACAAGGAGTGAAAACTGACACTGTACTGATATCACTTTGTAAAACGTAGAAATTTCACTGTTGTCTAACCAAGAGTTCACAGAAGAGTAATCAATGAATACTATACAAGAAATACATTGGATTGTAAATTGTAATAGTTTGTTACACAAAATGACTTTCTGCGTTAGTCCCGAGGAATCCCACTGAGTGGCAGTATAAAGCACCGTTTTGCTATAGTTGTATAGAAGGTGGCTTCATTTAATTGTATATGTATTCAACCATATAAAAGCATGATATAGCAACTGTAAGAGCAGTTACATTGAATGCCAGAGATACATTCATCAGATTTTGAAGTTCTTTATACAAGGAGTGAAAACTGACACTGTACTGATATCACTTTGTAAAACGTAGAAATTTCACTGTTGTCTAACCAAGAGTTCACAGAAGAGTAATCAATGAATACTATACAAGAAATACATTGGATTGTAAATTGTAATAGTTTGTTACACAAAATGACTTTCTGCGTTACTCCCGAGGAATCCCACTGAGTGGCAGTATGGAGCACCTTTTTGCTATAGTTGTATAGAAGGTGGCTTCATTTCATTGTATCTTTACTCAACCATATAAAAGCATGATATAGCAAGTGTAAGAGCAGTTACATTGAATGCCAGAGATACATTCATCAGATTTTGAAGTTGTTTGTACAAGGAGTGATAACTGACACTGTACTGATATCACTTTGTAACACCTAGAAATATCACTATCCTGTAACCAACAGATCATTGAAAAGAGTAATCACTGAATAATATACAAGAAATTATATATTGTAATAGTTTGTTACACAAAATGACTTTCTGCGTTACTCCCGAGGAATCCCACTGAATGGCAGTATGGAGCTCCTTTTTACTATAGTTGTATAGAAGGCGGCTTCATTTCATTGTATATGTACTCAACCATATAAAAGCATGATATAGCAACTGTAAGAGCAGTTACATTGAATGCCAGAGATACATTCATCAGATTTTGAAGTTCTTTGTACAAGGAGTGAAAACTGACACTGTACTGATATCACTTTGTAAAACGTAGAAATTTCACTGTTGTCTAACCAAGAGATCGCAGAAGAGTAATCAATGAATACTACACAAGAAATACATTGGATTGTAAATTGTAATAGTTTGTTACATAAATTACTTTCTGCGTTACTCCCGAGGAATCCCACTGAGTGGCAGTCTGGAGCACCGTTTTGCTATAGTTGTATAGAAGGTGGCTTCATTTTATTGTATATGTACTCAACCATATAAAAGCATGATATAGCAACGGTAAGAGCAGTTACATTGAATGCCAGAGATAGATTCATCAGATTTTGAAGTTCTTTATACAAGGAGTGAAAACTGACACTGTACTGATATCACTTTGTAAAACGTAGAAATTTCACTGTTGTCTAACCAAGAGTTCACAGAAGAGTAATCAATGAATACTATACAAGAAATACATTGGATTGTAAATTGTAATAGTTTGTTACACAAAATGACTTTCTGCGTTACTCCCGAGGAATCCCACTGAGTGGCAGTATGGAGCACCTTTTTGCTATAATTGTATAGAAGGTGGCTTCATTTCATTGTATATGTACTCAACCATATTAAAGTATGATATATCAACTGTAAGAGCAGTTACATTGAATGCCAGAGATACATTCATCAGATTTTGAAGTTGTTTGTACAAGGAGTGATAACTGACACTGTACTGATATAACTTTGTAAAACCTAGAAATATCACTATCCTGTAACCAACAGATCATTGAAAAGAGTAATCACTGAATAATATACTAGAAATTATATATTAAAATAGTTTGTTACACAAAATGACTTTCTGCGTTACTCCCGAGGAATCCCACTGAGTGGCAGTATGGAGCTCCTTTTTACTATAGTTGTATAGAAGGCGGCTTCATTTCATTGTATATGTACTCAACCATATAAAAGCATGATATAGCAACTGTAAGAGCAGTTACATTGAATGCAAGAGATACATTCATCAGATTTTGAAGTTGGTTGTACAAGGAGTTATTACTGACACTGTATTGATATCACGTTGTAAAACCTAGAAATTTCACTGTTGTCTAACCAAGAGATCGCAGAAGAGTAATCAATGAATACTATGCAAGAAATACATTGGATTGTAAATTGTAATAGTTTGTTACACAAAATGACTTTCTGCGTTACTCCCGAGGAATCCCACTGAGTGGCAGTATGGAGCACCTTTTTACTATAGTTGTATAGAAGGTGGCTTCATTTCATTGTATATGTACTCAACCATAAAAAAGCATGATATAGCAACTGTAAGAACAGTTACATTGAATGCCAGAGATACATTCATCAGATTTTGAAGTTCGTTGTACAAGGAGTGATTCCTGACTCTGTATTGATATCACGTTGTAAAACGTAGAAATTTCACTGTTGTCTAACCAAGAGATCGCAGAAGAGTAATCAATGAATACTATACAAGAAATAAATGGATTGTAAATTGTAATCGTTTGTTACACAAAATGACTTTCTGCGTTACTCCCGAGGAATCCCACTGAGTGGCAGTATGGAGCACCGTTTTGCTATAGTTGTATAGAAGGTGGCTTCATTTAATTGTATATGTATTCAACCATATAAAAGCATGATATAGCAACTGCAAGAGCAGTTACATTGAATGCCAGAGATACATTCATCAGATTTTGAAGTTCTTTATACAAGGAGTGAAAACTGACACTGTACTGATATCACTTTGTAAAACATAGAAATTTCACTGTTGTCTAACCAAGAGTTCACAGAAGAGTAATCAATGAATACTATACAAGAAATACATTGGATTGTAAATTGTAATAGTTTGTTACACAAAATGACTTTCTGCGTTACTCCCGAGGAATCCCACTGAGTGGCAGTATGGAGCACCTTTTTGCTATAGTTGTATAGAAGGTGGCTTCATTTCATTGTATCTGTACTCAACCATATAAAAGCATGATATAGCAACTGTAAGAGCAGTTACATTGAATGCCAGAGATACATTCATCAGATTTTGAAGTTGTTTGTACAAGGAGTGATAACTGACACTGTACTGATATCACTTTGTAACACCTAGAAATATCACTATCCTGTAACCAACAGATCATTGAAAAGAGTAATCAATGAATAATATACAAGAAATTATATATTGTAATAGTTTGTTACACAAAATGACTTTCTGCGTTACTCCCGAGGAATCCCACTGAGTGGCAGTATGGAGCTCCTTTTTACTATAGTTGTATAGAAGGCGGCTTCATTTCATTGTATATGTACTCAACCATATAAAAGCATGATATAGCAACTGTAAGAGCAGTTACATTGAATGCAAGAGATCCATTCATCAGATTTTGAAGTTGGTTGTACAAGGAGTGATTACTGACACTGTATTGATATCACGTTGTAAAACCTAGAAATTTCACTGTTGTCTAACCAAGAGATCGCAGAAGAGTAATCAATGAATACTACACAAGAAATACATTGGATTGTAAATTGTAATAGTTTGTTACACAAAATGACTTTCTGCGTTACTCCCGAGGAATCCCACTGAGTGGCAGTATGGAGAACCTTTTTACTATAGTTGTATAGAAGGTGGCTTCATTTCATTGTATATGTACTCAACCATAAAAAAGCATGATATAGCAACTGTAAGAACAGTTACATTGAATGCCAGAGATACATTCATTAGATTTTGAAGTTGGTTGTACAAGGAGTGATTACTGACACTGTATTGATATCACGTTGTAAAACCTAGAAATTTCACTGTTGTCTAACCAAGAGATCGCAGAAGAGTAATCATTTAATACTATACAAGAAATACATTGGATTGTAAATTGTAATAGTTTGTTACACAAAATGACTTTCTGCGTTACTCCCGAGGAATCCCACTGAGTGGCAGTATGGAGCACCGTTTTGCTATAGTTGTATAGAAGGTGGCTTCATTTAATTGTATATGTATTCAACCATATAAAAGCATGATATAGCAACTGTAAGAGCAGTTAGATTGAATGCCAGAGATACATTCATCAGATTTTGAAGTTCTTTATACAAGGAGTGAAAACTGACACTGTACTGATATCACTTTGTAAAACGTATAAATTTCACTGTTGTCTAACCAAGAGTTCACAGAAGAGTAATCAATGAATACTATACAAGAAATACATTGGATTGTAAATTGTAATAGTTTGTTACACAAAATGACTTTCTGCGTTACTCCCGAGGAATCCCACTGAGTGGCAGTATGGAGCACCTTTTTGCTATAGTTGTATAGAAGGTGGCTTCATTTCATTGTATATGTACTCAACCATATAAAAGCATGATATAGCAACTGTAAGAGCAGTTACATTGAATGCCAGAGATACATTCATCAGATTTTGAAGTTGTTTGTACAAGGAGTGATAACTGACACTGTATTGATATCACGTTGCAAACCTAGAAATTTCACTGTTGTCTAACCAAGAGATCGCAGAAGAGTAATCAATGAATACTATGCAAGAAATACATTGGATTGTAAATTGTAATAGTTTGTTACACAAAATGACTTTCTGCATTACTCCCGAGGAATCCCACTGAGTGGCAGTATGGAGCACCGTTTTGCTATAGTTGTATAGAAGGTGGCTTCATTTAATTGTATATGTATTCAACCATATAAAAGCATGATATAGCAACTGTAAGAGCAGTTACATTGAATGCCAGAGATACATTCATCAGATTTTGAAGTTCTTTATACAAGGAGTGAAAACTGACACTGTACTGATATCACTTTGTAAAACGTAGAAATTTCACTGTTGTCTAACCAAGAGTTCACAGAAGAGTAATCAATGAATACTATACAAGAAATACATTGGATTGTAAATTGTAATAGTTTGTTACACAAAATGACTTTCTGCGTTACTCCCGAGGAATCCCACTGAGTGGCAGTATGGAGCACCGTTTTGCTATAGTTGTATAGAAGGCGGCTTCATTTCATTGTATATGTACTCAACCATATAAAAGCATGATATAGCAACTGTAAGAGCAGTTACATTGAATGCAAGAGATACATTCATCAGATTTTGAAGTTCGTTGTACAAGGAGTGATTACTGACTCTGTATTGATATCACGTTGTAAAACGTAGAAATTTCACTGTTGTCTAACCAAGAGATCGCAGAAGAGTAATCAATCAATACTATACAAGAAATACATTGGATTGTAAATTGTAATAGTTTGTTACACAAAATGACTTTCTGCGTTACTCCCGAGGAATCCCACTGAGTGGCAGTATGGAGCACCGTTTTGCTATAGTTGTATAGAAGGTGGCTTCATTTAATTGTATATGTACTCAACCATATAAAAGCATGATATAGCAACTGTAAGAGCAGTTACATTGAATGCCAGAGATACATTCATCAGATTTTGAAGTTCTTTATACAAGGAGTGAAAACTGACAGTGTACTGATATCACTTTGTAAAACGTAGAAATTTCACTGTTGTCTAACCAAGAGTTCACAGAAGAGTAATCAATGAATACTATACAAGAAATACATTGGATTGTAAATTGTAATAGTTTGTTACACAAAATGACTTTCTGCGTTACTCCCAAGGAAGCCCACTGAGTGGCAGTATGGAGCACCGTTTTGCTATAGTTGTATAGAAGGTGGCTTCATTTAATTGTATATGTATTCAACCATATAAAAGCATGATATAGCAACTGTAAGAGCAGCTACATTGAATGCCAGAGAGACATTCATCAGATTTTGAAGTTCTTTGTACAAGGAGTGAAAACTGACACTGTACTGATATCACTTTGTAAAACGTAGAAATTTCACTGTTTTCTAACCAAGAGTTCACAGAAGAGTAATCAATGAATACTATACAAGACATACATTGGATTGTAAATTGTAATAGTTTGTTACACAAAATGACTTTCTGCGTTACTCCCGAGGAATCCCACTGAGTGGCAGTATGGAGCACCTTTTTGCTATAGTTGTATAGAAGGTGGCTTCATTTCATTGTATATGTACTCAACCATATAAATGCATTATATAGCAACTGTAAGAGCAGTTACATTGAATGCCAGAGATACATTCATCAGATTTTGAAGTTCTTTATACAAGGAGTGAAAACTGACACTGTACTGATATCACTTTGTAAAACGTAGAAATTTCACTGTTGTCTAACCAAGAGTTCACAGAAGAGTAATCAATGAATACTATACAAGAAATACATTGGATTGTAAATTGTAATAGTTTGTTACACAAAATGACTTTCTGCGTTACTCCCGAGGAATCCCACTGAGTGGCAGTATGGAGCACCGTTTTGCTATAGTTGTATAGAAGGTGGCTTCATTTAATTGTATATGTATTCAACCATATAAAAGCATGATATAGCAACTGTAAGAGCAGTTACATTGAATGCCAGAGATACATTCATCAGATTTTGAAGTTCGTTATACAAGGAGTGAAAACTGACACTGTACTGATATCACTTTGTAAAACGTAGAAATTTCACTGTTGTCTAACCAAGAGTTCAAAGAAGAGTAATCAATGAATACTATACAAGAAATACATTGGATTGTAAATTGTAATAGTTTGTTACACAAAATGACTTTCTGCGTTACTCCCGAGGAATCCCACTGAGTGGCAGTATGGAGCACCTTTTTGCTATAGTTGTATAGAAGGTGGCTTCATTTCATTGTATCTGTACTCAACCATATAAAAGCATGATATAGCAACTGTAAGAGCAGTTACATTGAATGCAAGAGATACATTCATCAGATTTTGAAGTTGTTTGTACAAGGAGTGATAACTGACACTGTACTGATATCACTTTGTAACACCTAGAAATATCACTATCCTGTAACCAACAGATTATTGAAAAGAGTAATCAATGAATAATATCCAAGAAATTATATATTGTAATAGTTTGTTACACAAAATGACTTTCTGCGTTACTCCCGAGGAATCCCACTGAGTGGCAGTATGGAGCTCCTTTTTACTATAGTTGTATAGAAGGCGGCTTCATTTCATTGTATATGTACTCAACCATATAAAAGCATGATATAGCAACTGTAAGAGCAGTTACATTGAATGCAAGAGATACATTCATCAGATTTTGAAGTTGGTTGTACAAGGAGTGATTACTGACACTGTATTGATATCACGTTGTAAAACCTAGAAATTTCACTGTTGTCTAACCAAGAGATCGCAGAAGAGTAATCAATGAATACTATACAAGAAATACATTGGATTGTAAATTGTAATAGTTTGTTACACAAAATGACTTTCTGCGTTACTCCCGAGGAATCCCACTGAGTGGCAGTATGGAGCACCTTTTTACTATAGTTGTATAGAAGGTGGCTTCATTTCATTGTATATGTACTCAACCATAAAAAAGCATGATATAGCAACTGTAAGAACAGTTACATTGAATGCCAGAGATACATTCATCAGATTTTGAAGTTGGTTGTACAAGGAGTGATTACTGACACTGTATTGATATCACGTTGTAAAACCTAGAAATTTCACTGTTGTCTAACCAAGAGATCGCAGAAGAGTAATCATTTAATACTATACAAGAAATACATTGGATTGTAAATTGTAATAGTTTGTTACACAAAATGACTTTCTGCGTTACTCCCGAGGAATCCCACTGAGTGGCAGTATGGAGCACCGTTTTGCTATAGTTGTATAGAAGGTGGCTTCATTTAATTGTATATGTATTCAACCATATAAAAGCATGATATAGCAACTGTAAGAGCAGTTACATTGAATGCCAGAGATACATTCATCAGATTTTGAAGTTCTTTATACAAGGAGTGAAAACTGACACTGTACTGATATCACTTTGTAAAACGTATAAATTTCACTGTTGTCTAACCAAGAGTTCACAGAAGAGTAATCAATGAATACTATACAAGAAATACATTGGATTGTAAATTGTAATAGTTTGTTACACAAAATGACTTTCTGCGTTACTCCCGAGGAATCCCACTGAGTGGCAGTATGGAGCACCTTTTTGCTATAGTTGTATAGAAGGTGGCTTCATTTCATTGTATATGTACTCAACCATATAAAAGCATGATATAGCAACTGTAAGAGCAGTTACATTGAATGCCAGAGATACATTTATCAGATTTTGAAGTTGTTTGTACAAGGAGTGATAACTGACACTGTACTGATATCACTTTGTAACACCTAGAAATATCACTATCGTGTAACCAACAGATCATTGAAAAGAGTAATCAATGAATAATATCCAAGAAATTATATATTGTAATAGTTTGTTACACAAAATGACTTTCTGCGTTACTCCCAAGGAAGCCCACTGAGTGGCAGTATGGAGCACCGTTTTGCTATAGTTGTATAGAAGGTGGCTTCATTTAATTGTATATGTATTCAACCATATAAAAGCATGATATAGCAACTGTAAGAGCAGCTACATTGAATGCCAGAGAGACATTCATCAGATTTAGAAGTTCTTTGTACAAGGAGTGAAAACTGACACTGTACTGATATCACTTTGTAAAACGTAGAAATTTCACTGTTTTCTAACCAAGAGTTCACAGAAGAGTAATCAATGAATACTATACAAGACATACATTGGATTGTAAATTGTAATAGTTTGTTACACAAAATGACTTTCTGCGTTACTCCCGAGGAATCCCACTGAGTGGCAGTATGGAGCACCTTTTTGCTATAGTTGTATAGAAGGTGGCTTCATTTCATTGTATATGTACTCAACCATATAAATGCATTATATAGCAACTGTAAGAGCAGTTACATTGAATGCCAGAGATACATTCATCAGATTTTGAAGTTCTTTATACAAGGAGTGAAAACTGACACTGTACTGATATCACTTTGTAAAACGTAGAAATTTCACTGTTGTCTAACCAAGAGTTCACAGAAGAGTAATCAATGAATACTATACAAGAAATACATTGGATTGTAAATTGTAATAGTTTGTTACACAAAATGACTTTCTGCGTTACTCCCGAGGAATCCCACTGAGTGGCAGTATGGAGCACCGTTTTGCTATAGTTGTATAGAAGGTGGCTTCATTTAATTGTATATGTATTCAACCATATAAAAGCATGATATAGCAACTGTAAGAGCAGTTACATTGAATGCCAGAGATACATTCATCAGATTTTGAAGTTCGTTATACAAGGAGTGAAAACTGACACTGTACTGATATCACTTTGTAAAACGTAGAAATTTCACTGTTGTCTAACCAAGAGTTCAAAGAAGAGTAATCAATGAATACTATACAAGAAATACATTGGATTGTAAATTGTAATAGTTTGTTACACAAAATGACTTTCTGCGTTACTCCCGAGGAATCCCACTGAGTGGCAGTATGGAGCACCTTTTTGCTATAGTTGTATAGAAGGTGGCTTCATTTCATTGTATCTGTACTCAACCATATAAAAGCATGATATAGCAACTGTAAGAGCAGTTACATTGAATGCAAGAGATACATTCATCAGATTTTGAAGTTGTTTGTACAAGGAGTGATAACTGACACTGTACTGATATCACTTTGTAACACCTAGAAATATCACTATCCTGTAACCAACAGATTATTGAAAAGAGTAATCAATGAATAATATCCAAGAAATTATATATTGTAATAGTTTGTTACACAAAATGACTTTCTGCGTTACTCCCGAGGAATCCCACTGAGTGGCAGTATGGAGAACCTTTTTACTATAGTTGTATAGAAGGCGGCTTCATTTCATTGTATATGTACTCAACCATATAAAAGCATGATATAGCAACTGTAAGAGCAGTTACATTGAATGCAAGAGATACATTCATCAGATTTTGAAGTTGGTTGTACAAGGAGTGATTACTGACACTGTATTGATATCACGTTGTAAAACCTAGAAATTTCACTGTTGTCTAACCAAGAGATCGCAGAAGAGTAATCAATGAATACTATACAAGAAATACATTGGATTGTAAATTGTAATAGTTTGTTACACAAAATGACTTTCTGCGTTACTCCCGAGGAATCCCACTGAGTGGCAGTATGGAGCACCTTTTTACTATAGTTGTATAGAAGGTGGCTTCATTTCATTGTATATGTACTCAACCATAAAAAAGCATGATATAGCAACTGTAAGAGCAGTTACATTGAATGCCAGAGATACATTCATCAGATTTTGAAGTTGGTTGTACAAGGAGTGATTACTGACACTGTATTGATATCACGTTGTAAAACCTAGAAATTTCACTGTTGTCTAACCAAGAGATCGCAGAAGAGTAATCAATGAATACTATGCAAGAAATACATTGGATTGTAAATAGTTTGTTACACAAAATGACTTTAAACGTTACTGGATTGTAAATAGTTTGTTACACAAAATGACTTTAAACGTTACTCCCGAGGAATCCCACTGAGTGGCAGTATGGAGCACCTTTTTACTATAGTTGTATAGAAGGTGGCTTCATTTCATTGTATATGTACTCAACCATAAAAAAGCATGATATAGCAACTGTAAGAACAGTTACATTGAATGCCAGAGATACATTCATCAGATTTTGAAGTTGGTTGTATAAGGAGTGATTACTGACTCTGTATTGATACCACGTTGTAAAACGTAGAAATTTCACTGTTGTCTAACCAAGAGATCGCAGAAGAGTAATCAATTAATACTATACAAGAAATACATTGGATTGTAAATTGTAATCGTTTGTTACACAAAATGACTTTCTGCGTTACTCCCGAGGAATCCCACTGAGTGGCAGTATGGAGCACCGTTTTGCTATTGTTGTATAGAAGGTGGCTTCATTTAATTGTATATGTATTCAACCATATAAAAGCATGATATAGCAACTGCAAGAGCAGTTACATTGAATGCCAGAGATACATTCATCAGATTTTGAAGTTCTTTATACAAGGAGTGAAAACTGACACTGTACTGATATCACTTTGTAAAACGTAGAAATTTCACTGTTGTCTAACCAAGAGTTCACAGAAGAGTAATCAATGAATACTATACAAGAAATACATTGGATTGTAAATTGTAATAGTTTGTTAAACAAAATGACTTTCTGCGTTACTCCCGAGGAATCCCACTGAGTGGCAGTATGGAGCACCGTTTTGCTATAGTTGTATAGAAGGTGGCTTCATTTAATTGTCTATGTACTCAACCATATAAAAGCATGATATATCAACTGTAGGAGCAGTTACATTGAATGCCAGAGATACATTCATCAGATTTTGAAGTTGTTTGTACAAGGAGTGATAACTGACACTGTACTGATATCACTTTGTAAAACCTAGAAATATCACTATCCTGTAACCAACAGATCATTGAAAAGAGTAATCAATGAATACTATACAAGAAATTGTATATTGTAATAGTTTGTTACACAAAATGACTTTCTGCGTTACTCACGAGGAATCCCACTGAGTGGCAGTATGGAGCACCTTTTTACTATAGTTGTATAGAAGGTGGCTTCATTTCATTGTATATGTAGTCAACCATATAAAAGCATGATATAGCAACTGTAAGAGCAGTTACATTGACTGCAAGAGATACATTCATCAGATTTTGAAGTTTAGTTGTACAAGGAGTGATTACTGACACTGTATTGATATCACGTTGTAAAACCTAGAAATTTCACTGTTGTCTAACCAAGAGATCGCAGAAGAGGAATCAATGAATACTATACAAGAAATACATTGGATTGTAAATTGTAATAGTTTGTTACACAAAATGACTTTCTGCGTTACTCCCAAGGAAGCCCACTGAGTGGCAGTATGGAGCACCGTTTTGCTATAGTTGTATAGAAGGTGGCTTCATTTAATTGTATATGTATTCAACCATATAAAAGCATGATATAGCAACTGTAAGAGCAGCTACATTGAATGCCAGAGAGACATTCATCAGATTTTGAAGTTCTTTGTACAAGGAGTGAAAACTGACACTGTACTGATATCACTTTGTAAAACGTAGAAATTTCACTGTTTTCTAACCAAGAGTTCACAGAAGAGTAATCAATGAATACTATACAAGACATACATTGGATTGTAAATTGTAATAGTTTGTTACACAAAATGACTTTCTGCGTTACTCCCGAGGAATCCCACTGAGTGGCAGTATGGAGCACCTTTTTGCTATAGTTGTATAGAAGGTGGCTTCATTTCATTGTATATGTACTCAACCATATAAATGCATTATATAGCAACTGTAAGAGCAGTTACATTGAATGCCAGAGATACATTCATCAGATTTTGAAGTTCTTTATACAAGGAGTGAAAACTGACACTGTACTGATATCACTTTGTAAAACGTAGAAATTTCACTGTTGTCTAACCAAGAGTTCACAGAAGAGTAATCAATGAATACTATACAAGAAATACATTGGATTGTAAATTGTAATAGTTTGTTACACAAAATGACTTTCTGCGTTACTCCCGAGGAATCCCACTGAGTGGCAGTATGGAGCACCGTTTTGCTATAGTTGTATAGAAGGTGGCTTCATTTAATTGTATATGTATTCAACCATATAAAAGCATGATATAGCAACTGTAAGAGCAGTTACATTGAATGCCAGAGATACATTCATCAGATTTTGAAGTTCGTTATACAAGGAGTGAAAACTGACACTGTACTGATATCACTTTGTAAAACGTAGAAATTTCACTGTTGTCTAACCAAGAGTTCAAAGAAGAGTAATCAATGAATACTATACAAGAAATACATTGGATTGTAAATTGTAATAGTTTGTTACACAAAATGACTTTCTGCGTTACTCCCGAGGAATCCCACTGAGTGGCAGTATGGAGCACCTTTTTGCTATAGTTGTATAGAAGGTGGCTTCATTTCATTGTATCTGTACTCAACCATATAAAAGCATGATATAGCAACTGTAAGAGCAGTTACATTGAATGCAAGAGATACATTCATCAGATTTTGAAGTTGTTTGTACAAGGAGTGATAACTGACACTGTACTGATATCACTTTGTAACACCTAGAAATATCACTATCCTGTAACCAACAGATTATTGAAAAGAGTAATCAATGAATAATATCCAAGAAATTATATATTGTAATAGTTTGTTACACAAAATGACTTTCTGCGTTACTCCCGAGGAATCCCACTGAGTGGCAGTATGGAGCTCCTTTTTACTATAGTTGTATAGAAGGCGGCTTCATTTCATTGTATATGTACTCAACCATATAAAAGCATGATATAGCAACTGTAAGAGCAGTTACATTGAATGCAAGAGATACATTCATCAGATTTTGAAGTTGGTTGTACAAGGAGTGATTACTGACACTGTATTGATATCACGTTGTAAAACCTAGAAATTTCACTGTTGTCTAACCAAGAGATCGCAGAAGAGTAATCAATGAATACTATACAAGAAATACATTGGATTGTAAATTGTAATAGTTTGTTACACAAAATGACTTTCTGCGTTACTCCCGAGGAATCCCACTGAGTGGCAGTATGGAGCACCTTTTTACTATAGTTGTATAGAAGGTGGCTTCATTTCATTGTATATGTACTCAACCATAAAAAAGCATGATATAGCAACTGTAAGAACAGTTACATTGAATGCCAGAGATACATTCATCAGATTTTGAAGTTGGTTGTACAAGGAGTGATTACTGACACTGTATTGATATCACGTTGTAAAACCTAGAAATTTCACTGTTGTCTAACCAAGAGATCGCAGAAGAGTAATCATTTAATACTATACAAGAAATACATTGGATTGTAAATTGTAATAGTTTGTTACACAAAATGACTTTCTGCGTTACTCCCGAGGAATCCCACTGAGTGGCAGTATGGAGCACCGTTTTGCTATAGTTGTATAGAAGGTGGCTTCATTTAATTGTATATGTATTCAACCATATAAAAGCATGATATAGCAACTGTAAGAGCAGTTACATTGAATGCCAGAGATACATTCATCAGATTTTGAAGTTCTTTATACAAGGAGTGAAAACTGACACTGTACTGATATCACTTTGTAAAACGTATAAATTTCACTGTTGTCTAACCAAGAGTTCACAGAAGAGTAATCAATGAATACTATACAAGAAATACATTGGATTGTAAATTGTAATAGTTTGTTACACAAAATGACTTTCTGCGTTACTCCCGAGGAATCCCACTGAGTGGCAGTATGGAGCACCTTTTTGCTATAGTTGTATAGAAGGTGGCTTCATTTCATTGTATATGTACTCAACCATATAAAAGCATGATATAGCAACTGTAAGAGCAGTTACATTGAATGCCAGAGATACATTTATCAGATTTTGAAGTTGTTTGTACAAGGAGTGATAACTGACACTGTACTGATATCACTTTGTAACACCTAGAAATATCACTATCGTGTAACCAACAGATCATTGAAAAGAGTAATCAATGAATAATATCCAAGAAATTATATATTGTAATAGTTTGTTACACAAAATGACTTTCTGCGTTACTCCCAAGGAAGCCCACTGAGTGGCAGTATGGAGCACCGTTTTGCTATAGTTGTATAGAAGGTGGCTTCATTTAATTGTATATGTATTCAACCATATAAAAGCATGATATAGCAACTGTAAGAGCAGCTACATTGAATGCCAGAGAGACATTCATCAGATTTAGAAGTTCTTTGTACAAGGAGTGAAAACTGACACTGTACTGATATCACTTTGTAAAACGTAGAAATTTCACTGTTTTCTAACCAAGAGTTCACAGAAGAGTAATCAATGAATACTATACAAGACATACATTGGATTGTAAATTGTAATAGTTTGTTACACAAAATGACTTTCTGCGTTACTCCCGAGGAATCCCACTGAGTGGCAGTATGGAGCACCTTTTTGCTATAGTTGTATAGAAGGTGGCTTCATTTCATTGTATATGTACTCAACCATATAAATGCATTATATAGCAACTGTAAGAGCAGTTACATTGAATGCCAGAGATACATTCATCAGATTTTGAAGTTCTTTATACAAGGAGTGAAAACTGACACTGTACTGATATCACTTTGTAAAACGTAGAAATTTCACTGTTGTCTAACCAAGAGTTCACAGAAGAGTAATCAATGAATACTATACAAGAAATACATTGGATTGTAAATTGTAATAGTTTGTTACACAAAATGACTTTCTGCGTTACTCCCGAGGAATCCCACTGAGTGGCAGTATGGAGCACCGTTTTGCTATAGTTGTATAGAAGGTGGCTTCATTTAATTGTATATGTATTCAACCATATAAAAGCATGATATAGCAACTGTAAGAGCAGTTACATTGAATGCCAGAGATACATTCATCAGATTTTGAAGTTCGTTATACAAGGAGTGAAAACTGACACTGTACTGATATCACTTTGTAAAACGTAGAAATTTCACTGTTGTCTAACCAAGAGTTCAAAGAAGAGTAATCAATGAATACTATACAAGAAATACATTGGATTGTAAATTGTAATAGTTTGTTACACAAAATGACTTTCTGCGTTACTCCCGAGGAATCCCACTGAGTGGCAGTATGGAGCACCTTTTTGCTATAGTTGTATAGAAGGTGGCTTCATTTCATTGTATCTGTACTCAACCATATAAAAGCATGATATAGCAACTGTAAGAGCAGTTACATTGAATGCAAGAGATACATTCATCAGATTTTGAAGTTGTTTGTACAAGGAGTGATAACTGACACTGTACTGATATCACTTTGTAACACCTAGAAATATCACTATCCTGTAACCAACAGATTATTGAAAAGAGTAATCAATGAATAATATCCAAGAAATTATATATTGTAATAGTTTGTTACACAAAATGACTTTCTGCGTTACTCCCGAGGAATCCCACTGAGTGGCAGTATGGAGAACCTTTTTACTATAGTTGTATAGAAGGCGGCTTCATTTCATTGTATATGTACTCAACCATATAAAAGCATGATATAGCAACTGTAAGAGCAGTTACATTGAATGCAAGAGATACATTCATCAGATTTTGAAGTTGGTTGTACAAGGAGTGATTACTGACACTGTATTGATATCACGTTGTAAAACCTAGAAATTTCACTGTTGTCTAACCAAGAGATCGCAGAAGAGTAATCAATGAATACTATACAAGAAATACATTGGATTGTAAATTGTAATAGTTTGTTACACAAAATGACTTTCTGCGTTACTCCCGAGGAATCCCACTGAGTGGCAGTATGGAGCACCTTTTTACTATAGTTGTATAGAAGGTGGCTTCATTTCATTGTATATGTACTCAACCATAAAAAAGCATGATATAGCAACTGTAAGAGCAGTTACATTGAATGCCAGAGATACATTCATCAGATTTTGAAGTTGGTTGTACAAGGAGTGATTACTGACACTGTATTGATATCACGTTGTAAAACCTAGAAATTTCACTGTTGTCTAACCAAGAGATCGCAGAAGAGTAATCAATGAATACTATGCAAGAAATACATTGGATTGTAAATAGTTTGTTACACAAAATGACTTTAAACGTTACTGGATTGTAAATAGTTTGTTACACAAAATGACTTTAAACGTTACTCCCGAGGAATCCCACTGAGTGGCAGTATGGAGCACCTTTTTACTATAGTTGTATAGAAGGTGGCTTCATTTCATTGTATATGTACTCAACCATAAAAAAGCATGATATAGCAACTGTAAGAACAGTTACATTGAATGCCAGAGATACATTCATCAGATTTTGAAGTTGGTTGTATAAGGAGTGATTACTGACTCTGTATTGATACCACGTTGTAAAACGTAGAAATTTCACTGTTGTCTAACCAAGAGATCGCAGAAGAGTAATCAATTAATACTATACAAGAAATACATTGGATTGTAAATTGTAATCGTTTGTTACACAAAATGACTTTCTGCGTTACTCCCGAGGAATCCCACTGAGTGGCAGTATGGAGCACCGTTTTGCTATTGTTGTATAGAAGGTGGCTTCATTTAATTGTATATGTATTCAACCATATAAAAGCATGATATAGCAACTGCAAGAGCAGTTACATTGAATGCCAGAGATACATTCATCAGATTTTGAAGTTCTTTATACAAGGAGTGAAAACTGACACTGTACTGATATCACTTTGTAAAACGTAGAAATTTCACTGTTGTCTAACCAAGAGTTCACAGAAGAGTAATCAATGAATACTATACAAGAAATACATTGGATTGTAAATTGTAATAGTTTGTTAAACAAAATGACTTTCTGCGTTACTCCCGAGGAATCCCACTGAGTGGCAGTATGGAGCACCGTTTTGCTATAGTTGTATAGAAGGTGGCTTCATTTAATTGTCTATGTACTCAACCATATAAAAGCATGATATATCAACTGTAGGAGCAGTTACATTGAATGCCAGAGATACATTCATCAGATTTTGAAGTTGTTTGTACAAGGAGTGATAACTGACACTGTACTGATATCACTTTGTAAAACCTAGAAATATCACTATCCTGTAACCAACAGATCATTGAAAAGAGTAATCAATGAATACTATACAAGAAATTGTATATTGTAATAGTTTGTTACACAAAATGACTTTCTGCGTTACTCACGAGGAATCCCACTGAGTGGCAGTATGGAGCACCTTTTTACTATAGTTGTATAGAAGGTGGCTTCATTTCATTGTATATGTAGTCAACCATATAAAAGCATGATATAGCAACTGTAAGAGCAGTTACATTGACTGCAAGAGATACATTCATCAGATTTTGAAGTTTAGTTGTACAAGGAGTGATTACTGACACTGTATTGATATCACGTTGTAAAACCTAGAAATTTCACTGTTGTCTAACCAAGAGATCGCAGAAGAGGAATCAATGAATACTATACAAGAAATACATTGGATTGTAAATTGTAATAGTTTGTTACACAAAATGACTTTCTGCGTTACTCCCGAGGAATCCCACTGAGTGGCAGTATGGAGCACCTTTTTGCTATAGTTGTATAGAAGGTGGCTTCATTTCATTGTATATGTACTCAACCATATAAAAGCATGATATAGCAACTGTAAGAGCAGTTACATTGAATGCCAGAGATACATTTATCAGATTTTGAAGTTGTTTGTACAAGGAGTGATAACTGACACTGTACTGATATCACTTTGTAACACCTAGAAATATCACTATCGTGTAACCAACAGATCATTGAAAAGAGTAATCAATGAATAATATCCAAGAAATTATATATTGTAATAGTTTGTTACACAAAATGACTTTCTGCGTTACTCCCGAGGAATCCCACTGAGTGGCAGTATGGAGCTCCTTTTTACTATAGTTGTATAGAAGGCGGCGTCATTTCATTGTATATGTACTCAACCATATAAAAGCATGATATAGCAACTGTAAGAGCAGTTACATTGAATGCAAGAGATACATTCATCAGATTTTGAAGTTGGTTGTACAAGGAGTGATTACTGACACTGTATTGATATCACGTTGTAAAACCTAGAAATTTCACTGTTGTCTAACCAAGAGATCGCAGAAGAGTAATCAATGAATACTATGCAAGAAATACATTGGATTGTAAATAGTTTGTTACACAAAATGACTTTAAACGTTACTGGATTGTAAATAGTTTGTTACACAAAATGACTTTAAACGTTACTCCCGAGGAATCCCACTGAGTGGCAGTATGGAGCACCTTTTTACTATAGTTGTATAGAAGGTGGCTTCATTTCATTGTATATGTACTCAACCATAAAAAAGCATGATATAGCAACTGTAAGAACAGTTACATTGAATGCCAGAGATACATTCATCAGATTTTGAAGTTGGTTGTATAAGGAGTGATTACTGACTCTGTATTGATACCACGTTGTAAAACGTAGAAATTTCACTGTTGTCTAACCAAGAGATCGCAGAAGAGTAATCAATTAATACTATACAAGAAATACATTGGATTGTAAATTGTAATCGTTTGTTACACAAAATGACTTTCTGCGTTACTCCCGAGGAATCCCACTGAGTGGCAGTATGGAGCACCGTTTTGCTATTGTTGTATAGAAGGTGGCTTCATTTAATTGTATATGTATTCAACCATATAAAGGCATGATATAGCAACTGCAAGAGCAGTTACATTGAATGCCAGAGATACATTCATCAGATTTTGAAGTTCTTTATACAAGGAGTGAAAACTGACACTGTACTGATATCACTTTGTAAAACGTAGAAATTTCACTGTTGTCTAACCAAGAGTTCACAGAAGAGTAATCAATGAATACTATACAAGAAATACATTGGATTGTAAATTGTAATACTTTGTTAAACAAAATGACTTTCTGCGTTACTCCCGAGGAATCCCACTGAGTGGCAGTATGGAGCACCGTTTTGCTATAGTTGTATAGAAGGTGGCTTCATTTAATTGTCTATGTACTCAACCATATAAAAGCATGATATAGCAACTGTAGGAGCAGTTACATTGAATGCCAGAGATACATTCATCAGATTTTGAAGTTGTTTGTACAAGGAGTGATAACTGACACTGTACTGATATCACTTTGTAAAACCTAGAAATATCACTATCCTGTAACCAACAGATCATTGAAAAGAGTAATCAATGAATACTATACAAGAAATTGTATATTGTAATAGTTTGTTACACAAAATGACTTTCTGCGTTACTCACGAGGAATCCCACTGAGTGGCAGTATGGAGCACCTTTTTACTATAGTTGTATAGAAGGTGGCTTCATTTCATTGTATATGTAGTCAACCATATAAAAGCATGATATAGCAACTGTAAGAGCAGTTACATTGACTGCAAGAGATACATTCATCAGATTTTGAAGTTTAGTTGTACAAGGAGTGATTACTGACACTGTATTGATATCACGTTGTAAAACCTAGAAATTTCACTGTTGTCTAACCAAGAGATCGCAGAAGAGGAATCAATTAATACTATACAAGAAATACATTGGATTGTAAATTGGAATAGTTTGTTACACAAAATGACTTTCTGCGTTACTCCCGAGGAATCCCACTGAGTGGCAGTATGGAGCACCGTTTTGCTATAGAAGGAGGCTTCATTTAATTGTATATGTACTCAACCATATAAAAGCATGATATAGCAACTGTAAGAGCAGTTACATTGAATGCCAGAGATACATTCATCAGATTTTGAAGTTCTTTATACAAGGAGTGAAAACTGACACTGTACTGATATCACTTTGTAAAACGTAGAAATTTCACTGTTGTCTAACCAAGAGTTCACTGAAGAGTAAGCAATGAATACTATACAAGAAATACATTGGATTGTAAATTGTAATAGTTTGTTACACAAAATGACTTTCTGCGTTACTCCCGAGGAATCCCACTGATTGGAAGTATGGAGCACCTTTTTGCTATAGTTGTATAGAAGGTGGCTTCATTTCATTGTATATGTACTCAACCATATAAAAGCATGATATAGCAACTGTAAGAGCAGTTACATTGAATGCCAGAGATACATTCATCAGATTTTGAAGTTGTTTGTACAAGGAGTGATAACTGACACTGTACTGATATCACTTTGTAAAACCTAGAAATATCACTATCCTGTAACCAACACATCATTGAAAAGAGTAATCAATGAATAATATACAAGAAATTATATATTGTAATACTTTGTTACACAAAATGACTTTCTGCGTTACTCCCGAGGAATCCCACTGAGTGGCAGTATGGAGCTCCTTTTTACTCTAGTTGTATAGAAGGTGGCTTCATTTCATTGTATATGTACTCAACCATATAAAAGCATGATATAGCAACTGTAAGAGCAGTTACATTGAATGCAAGAGATACATTCATCAGATTTTGAAGTTGGTTGTACAAGGAGTGATTACTGACACTGTATTGATATCACGTTGTAAAACCTAGAAATTTCACTGTTGTCTAACCAGGAGATCGCAGAAGAGTAATCAATGAATACTATGCAAGAAATACATTGGATTGTAAATTGTAATAGTTTGTAACACAAAATGACTTTCTCCGTTACTCCCGAGGAATCCCACTGAGTGGCAGTATGGAGCACCTTTTTACTGTAGTTGTATAGAATGTGGCTTCATTTCATTGTATATGTACTCAACCATATAAAATCAAGATATATCAACTGTAAGAGCAATTACATTGAATGCAAGAGATACATTCATCAGATTTTGAAGTTGGTTGTACAAGGAGTGATAACTGACACTGTACTGATATCACTTTGTAAAACGTAGAAATTTCACTTTTGTCTAACCAAGAGTTCACAGAAGAGTAATCAATGAATACTATACAAGAAATACATTGGATTGTAAATTGTAATAGTTTGTTACACAAAATGACTTTCTGCGTTACTCCCGAGGAATCCCACTGAGTGGCAGTATGCAGCACCGTTTTGCTATAGTTGTATAGAAGGTGGCTTCATTTCATTGTATATGTACTCAACCATATAAAAGCATGATATAGCAACTGTAAGAGCAGTTACATTGAATGCCAGAGATACATTCATCAGATTTTGAAGTTCTTTATACAAGGAGTGAAAACTGACACTGTACTGATATCACTTTGTAAAACGTAGAAATTTCACTGTTGTCTAACCAAGAGTTCACAGAAGAGTAATCAATGAATACTATACAAGAAAAACATTGGATTGTAAATTGTAATAGTTTGTTACACAAAATGACTTTCTGCGTTACTCCCGAGGAATCCCACTGAGTGGCAGTATGGAGCACCTTTTTGCTATAGTTGTATAGAAGGTGGCTTCATTTCATTGTATATGTACTCAACCATATCAAAGCATGATATAGCAACTGTAAGAGCAGTTACATTGAATGCCAGAGATACATTCATCAGATTTTGAAGTTGTTTCTACAAGGAGTGATAACTGACACTGTAGTGATATCACTTTGTAAAACCTAGAAATTTCACTGTTGTCTAACCAAGAGTTCACAGAAGAGTAATCAATGAATACTATACAAGAAATACATTGGATTGTAAATTGTAATAGTTTGTTACACAAAATGACTTTCTGCGTTACTCCCGAGGAATCCCACTGAGTGGCAGTATGGGAGCACCGTTTTGCTATAGTTGTATAGAAGGTGGCTTCATTTCATTGTATCTCTACTCAACCATATAAAAGCATGATATAGCAACTGTAAGAGCAGTTACATTGAATGCCAGAGATACATTCATCAGATTTTGAAGTTCTTTATACAAGGAGTGAAAACTGACACTGTACTTATATCACTTTGTAAAACGTATAAATTTCACTGTTCTCTAACCAAGAGTTCACAGAAGAGTAATCAATGAATACTATACAAGAAATACATTGGATTGTAAATTGTAATAGTTTGTTACACAAAATGACTTTCTGCGTTACTCCCGAGGAATCCCACTGAGTGGCAGTATGGAGCACCTTTTTGCTATAGTTGTATAGAAGGTGGCTTCATTTCATTGTATATGTACTCAACCATATAAAAGCATGATATAGCAACTGTAAGAGCAGTTACATTGAATGCAAGAGATACATTCATCAGACTTTGAAGTTGTTTGTACAAGGAGTAATAACTGACACTGTATTGATATCACGTTGCAAACCTAGAAATTTCACTGTTGTCGAACCAAGAGATCGCAGAAGAGTAATCAATGAATACTATGCAAGAAATACATTGGATGGTAAATTGTAATAGTTTGTTACACAAAATGACTTTCTGCGTTACTCCCGAGGAATCCCACTGAGTGGCAGAATGGAGCACCTTTCTCCTCCAGCTGTATAGAAGGTGGATTCATTTAATTGTATATGTATTCAACCATATAAAATCAAGATATATCAACTGTAAGAGCAATTACATTGAATGCAAGAGATACATTCATCAGATTTTGAAGTTGGTTGTACAAGGAGTGATAACTGACACTGTACTGATATCACTTTGTAAAACGTAGAAATTTCACTGTTGTCTAACCAAGAGTTCACAGAAGAGTAATCAATGAATACTATACAAGAAATACATTGGATTGTAAATTGTAATAGTTTGTTACACAAAATGACTTTCTGCGTTACTCCCGAGGAATCCCACTGAGTGGCAGTATGGAGCACCGTTTTGCTATAGTTGTATAGAAGGTGGCTTCATTTCATTGTATATGTACTCAACCATATAAAAGTATGATATAGCAACTGTAAGAGCAGTTACATTGAATGCCAGATATACATTCATCAGATTTTGAAGTTGTTTGTACAAGGAGTGATAACTGACACTGTACTGATATCACTTTGTAAAACCTAGAAATATCACTATCCTGTAACCAACAGATCATTGAACAGAGTAATCAATGAATAATATACAAGAAATTATGTATTGTAATAGTTTGTTACACAAAATGACTTTCTGCGTTACTCCCGAGGAATCGCACTGAGTGGCAGTATGGAGCTCCTTTTTACTATAGTTGTATAGAAGGTGGCTTCATTTCATTGTATATGTACTCAACCATATAAAAGCATGATATAGCAACTGTAAGAGCAGTTACATTGAATGCAAGAGATACATTCATCAGATTTTGAAGTTGGTTGTACAAGGAGTGATTACTGACACTGTATTGATATCACGTTGTAAAACCAAGAAATTTCACTGTTGTCTAACCAAGAGATCGCAGAAGAGTAATCAATGAATACTATGCAAGAAATACATTGGATTGTAAATTGTAATAGTTTGTTACACAAAATGACTTTCTGCGTTACTCCCGAGGAATCCCACTGAGTGGCAGTATGGAGCACCTTTTTACTATAGTTGTATAGAAGGTGGCTTCATTTCATTGTATATGTACTCAACCATAAAAAAGCATGATATAGCAACTGTAAGAACAGTTACTTTGAATGCCAGAGATACATTCATCAGATTTTGAAGTTGGTTGTACATGGAGTGATTACTGACTCTGTATTGATATCACGTTGTAAATCGTAGAAATTTCACTGTTGTCTAACCAAGAGATCGCAGAAGAGTAATCAATTAATACTATACAAGAAATACATTGGATTGTAAATTGTAATAGTTTGTTACACAAAATGACTTTCTGCGTTACTCCCGAGGAATCCCACTGAGTGGCAGTATGGAGCACCGTTTTGCTATAGTTGTATAGAAGGTGGCTTCATTTAATAATATATGTATTCAACCATATAAAAGCGTGATATAGCAACTGTAAGAGCAGTTACATTGAATGCCAGAGATACATTCATCAGATTTTGAAGTTCTTTATACAAGGAGTGAAAACTGACACAGTACTGATATCACTTTGTAAAACGTAGAAATTTCACTGTTGTCTAACCAAGAGTTCACAGAAGAGTAATCAATGAATACTATACAAGAAATACATTGGATTGTAAATTGTAATAGTTTGTTACACAAAATGACTTTCTGAGTTACTCCCGAGGAATCCCACTGAGTGGCAGTATGGAGCCCCTTTTTGCTATAGTTGTATAGAAGGTGGCTTCATTTCATTATATATGTACTCAACCATATAAAAGCATGATATAGCAACTGTAAGAGCAGTTACATTGAATGCCAGAGATACATTCATCAGATTTTGAAGTTGTTTGTACAAGGAGTGATTACTGACTCTGTATTGATATCACGTTGTAAAACGTAGAAATTTCACTGTTGTCTAACCAAGAGATCGCAGAAGATTTTGTTACACAAAATGACTTTCTGCGTTACTCCCGAGGAATCCCACTGAGTGGCAGTATGGAGCACCTTTTTACTATAGTTGTATAGAAGGTGGCTTCATTTCATTGTATATGTACTCAACCATATAAAAGCATGATATAGCAACTGTAAGAGCAGTTACATTGAATGCAAGAGATACATTCATCAGATTTTGAAGTTGGTTGTACAAGGAGTGATTACTGACACTGTATTGATATCACGTTGTAAAACCAAGAAATTTCACTGTTGTCTAACCAAGAGATCGCAGAAGAGTAATCAATGAATACTATGCAAGAAATACATTGGATTGTAAATTGTAATAGTTTGTTACACAAAATGACTTTCTGCGTTACTCCCGAGGAATCCCACTGAGTGGCAGTATGGAGCACCTTTTTGCTATAGTTGTATAGAAGGTGGCTTCATTTCATTGTATATGTACTCAACCATATAAAAGCATGAAATAGCAACTGTAAGAGCAGTTACATTGAAATCCAGAGATACATTCATCAGATTTTGAAGTTGTTTGTACAAGGAGTGATAACTGACACTGTATTGATATCACATTGCAAACCTAGTTGAGTACATATACAATGAAATGAAGCCACCTTCTATACAACTATAGCAAAACGGTGCTGCATACTGCCACTCAGTGGGATTCCTCGGGAGTAACGCAGAAAGTCATTTTGTGTAACAAACTATTACAATTTACAATCCAATGTATTTCTTGTATAGTATTAATTGATTACTCTTCTGCGATCTCTTGGTTAGACAACAGTGAAATTTCTACGTTTTACAACGTGATATCAATACAGAGTCAGTAATCACTCCTTGTACAACCAACTTCAAAATCTGATGAATGTATCTCTTGCATTCAATGTAACTGCTCTTACAGTTGCTATATCATGCTTTTATATGGTTGAGTACATATACAATGAAATGAGGCCACCTTCTATACAAGTATAGTAAAAAGGTGCTTTATACTGCCACTCAGTGGGATTCCTCGGGAGTAACGCAGAAAGTCATTTTGTGTAACAAACTATTACAATTTACAATCCAATGTATTTCTTCTATAGTATTCATTGATTACTCTTCTGTGAACTCTTGGTTAGAGAACAGTGAAATTTCTACGTTTTACAAAGTGATATCAGTACAGAGTCAGTTTTCACTCCTTGTATAAAGAACTTCAAAATCTGATGAATGTATCTCTGGCATTCAATGTATCTGCTCTTACAGTTGCTATATAATGCTTTTATATGGTTGAATACATATACGATTAAATGAAGCCACCTTCTATACAACTATAGCAAAACGGTGCTCCATACTGCCACTCAGTGGGATTCCTCGGGAGTAACGCAGAAAGTCATTTTGTGTAACAAACTATTACAATTTACAATCCAATGTATTTCTTGTATAGGATTCATTGATTACTCTTCTGCGATCTCTTGGTTAGACAACAGTGAAATTTCTACGTTTTACAACGTGATATCAATACAGAGTCAGTAATCACTCCTTGTACAACCAACTTCAAAATCTTATGAATGTATCTCTGGCATTCAATGTAACTGCTCTTACCGTTGCTATATCATGCTTTTATATGGTTGAGTACATATACAATTAAATGAAGCCACCTTCTATACAACTAAAGCAAAACGGTGCTCCATACTGCCACTCAGTGGGATTCCTCGGGAGTAACGCAGAAAGTAATTTTGTGTAACAAACTATTACAATTTACAATCCAATGTATTTCTTGTATAGTATTCATTGATTACTCTTCTGTGAACTCTTGGTTAGACAACAGTGAAATTTCTACGTTTTACAAAGTGATATCAGTACAGTGTCAGTTTTCACTCCTTGTATAAAGAACTTCAAAATCTGATGAATGTATCTCTGGCATTCAATGTAACTGCTCTTACAGTTGCTATATCATGCTTTTATATGGGTGAATACATATACAATTAAATGAAGCCACCTTCTATACAACTATAGCAAAACGGTGCTCCATACTGCCACTCAGTGGGATTCCTCGGGAGTAACGCAGAAAGTCATTTTGTGTAACAAACTATTACAATTTACAATCCAATGTATTTCTTGTATAGTATTAATTGATTACTCTTCTGCGATCTCTTGGTTAGACAACAGTGAAATTTCTACGTTTTACAACGTGATATCAATACAGAGTCAGTAATCACTCCTTGTACAACCAGCTTCAAAATCTGATGAATGTATCTCTGGCATTCAATGTAACTGTTCTTACAGTTGCTATATCATGCTTTTATATGGTTGAGTACATATACAATGAAATGAAGCCGCCTTCTATACAACTATAGTAAAAAGGAGCTCCATACTGCCACTCAGTGGGATTCCTCGGGAGTAACGCAGAAAGTCATTTTGTGTAACAAACTATTACAATTTACAATCCAATGTATTTCTTGTATAGTATTCATTGATTACTCTTCTGTGAACTCTTGGTTAGACAACAGTGAAATTTCTACGTTTTACAAAGTGATATCAGTACAGTGTCAGTTTTCACTCCTTGTATAAAGAACTTCAAAATCTGATGAATGTATATCTGGCATTCAATGTAACTGTTCTTACAGTTGCTATATCATGCTTTTTTATGGTTGAGTACATATACAATGAAATGAAGCCACCTTCTATACAACTATAGCAAAACGGTGCTCCATACTGCCACTCAGTGGGATTCCTTGGGAGTAACGCAGAAAGTCATTTTGTGTAACAAACTATTACAATTTACCATCCAATGTATTTCTTGCATAGTATTCATTGATTACTCTTCTGCGATCTCTTGGTTAGACAACAGTGAAATTTCTAGGTTTGTAACGTGATATCAATACAGTGTCAGTTATCACTCCTTGTACAAACAACTTCAAAATCTGATGAATGTATCTCTGGCATTCAATGTAACTGCTCTTACAGTTGCTATATCATGCTTTTATATGGTTGAGTACATATACAATGAAATGAAGCCACCTTCTATACAACTATAGCAAAAAGGTGCTCCATACCGCCACTCAGTGCGATTCCTCGGGAGTAACGCAGAAAGTCATTTTGTGTAACAAACTATTACAATATATAATTTCTTGTATATTATTCATTGATTACTCTTTTCAATGATCTGTTGGTTACAGGATAGTGATATTTCTAGGTTTTACAAAGTGATATCAGTACAGTGTCAGTTATCACTCCTTGTACAAACAACTTCAAAATCTGATGAATGTATCTCTTGCATTCAATGTAACTGCTCTTACAGTTGCTATATCATGCTTTTATATGGTTGAGTACATATACAATGAAATGAAGCCACCTTCTATACAACTATAGTAAAAAGGTGCTCCATACTGCCACTCAGTGGGATTCCTCGGGAGTAACGCAGAAAGTCATTTTGTGTAACAAACTATTACAATATACAATTTCTTGTACAGTATTCATTGATTACTCTTTTCAATGATCTGTTGGTTACAGGATAGTGATATTTCTAGGTTTTACAAAGTGATATCAGTACAGTGTCAGTTATCACTCCTTGTACAAACAACTTCAAATTCTGATGAATGTATCTCTGGCATTCAATGTAACTGCTCTTACAGTTGCTATATCATACTTTTATATAGTTGAGTACATATACAATGAAATGAAGCCACCTTCTATACAACTATAGCAAAAAGGTGCTCCATACTTCCACTCAGTGGGATTCCTCGGGAGTAACGCAGAAAGTCATTTTGTGTAACAAACTATTACAATTTACAATCCAATGTATTTCTTGTATAGTATTCATTGATTACTCTTCTGTGAACTCTTGGTTAGACAACAGTGAAATTTCTACGTTTTACAAAGTGATATCAGTACAGTGTCAGTTTTCACTCCTTGTATAAAGAACTTCAAAATCTGATGAATGTATCTCTTGCATTCAATGTAACTGCTCTTACAGTTGCTATATCATGCTTTTATATGGTTGAGTACATATACAATGAAATGAAGCCACCTTCTATACAACTATAGTAAAAAGGTGCTCCATACTGCCACTCAGTGGGATTCCTCGGGAGTAACGCAGAAAGTCATTTTGTGTAACAAACTATTACAATATACAATTTCTTGTATAGTATTCATTGATTACTCTTTTCAATGATCTGTTGGTTACAGGATAGTGATATTTCTAGGTTTTACAAAGTGATATCAGTACAGTGTCAGTTATCACTCCTTGTACAAACAACTTCAAAATCTGATGAATGTATCTCTGGCATTCAATGTAACTGCTCTTACAGTTGCTATATCATGCTTTTATATGGTTGAGTACATATACAATGAAATGAAGCCACCTTCTATACAACTATAGTAAAAAGGTGCTCCATACTGCCACTCAGTGGGTTTCCTCGGGAGGAACGCAGAAAGTCATTTTGTGTAACAAACGATTACAATTTACAATCCAATGTATTTCTTGCACAGTATTCATTGATTACTCTTCTGCGATCTCTTGGTTAGACAACAGTGAAATTTCTAGGTTTTACAACGTGATATCAATACAGTGTCAGTAATCACTCCTTGTACAACCAACTTCAAAATCTGATGAATGTATCTCTTGCATTCAATGTAACTGCTGTTACAGTTGCTATATCATGCTTTTATATGGTTGAGTACATATACAATGAAATGAAGCCGCCTTCTATACAACTATAGTAAAAAGGAGCTCCATACTGCCACTCAGTGGGATTCCTCGGGAGTAACGCAGAAAGTCATTTTGTGTAACAAACTATTACAATATATAATTTCTTGTATATTATTCATTGATTACTCTTTTCAGTGTTCTGTTGGTTACAGGATAGTGATATTTCTAGATTTTACAAAGTGATATCAGTACAGTGTCAGTTATCACTCCTTGTACAAACAACTTCAAAATCTGATGAATGTATCTCTGGCATTCAATGTAACTGCTCTTACAGTTGCTATATCATACTTTTATATGGTTGAGTACATATACAATGAAATGAAGCCACCTTCTATACAACTATAGCAAAACGGTGCTCCATACTGCCACTTAGTGGGATTCCTCGGGAGTAACGCAGAAAGTCATTTTGTGTAACAAACTATTACAATTTACAATCCAATGTATTTCTTGTATAGTATTCATTGATTACTCTTCTGTGAACTCTTGGTTAGACAACAGTGAAATTTCTAAGTTTTTCAAAGTGATATCAATACAGTGTCAGTTCTCACTACTTGTACAACCAACTTCAAAATCTGATGAATGTATCTCTTGCATTCAATGTAACTGCTCTTACCGTTGCTATATCATGCTTTTATATGGTTGAGTACAGATACAATGAAATGAAGCCACCTTCTATACAACTACAGTAAAAAGGTGCTCCATACTGCCACTCAGTGGGATTCCTCGGGAGTAACGCAGAAAGTCATTTTGTGTAACAAACTATTACAATTTACAATCCAATGTATTTCTTGTATAGTATTCATTGATTACTCTTCTGTGAACTCTTGGTTAGACAACAGTGAAATTTCTACGTTTTAAAAAGTGATATCAGTACAGTGTCAGTTATCACTCCTTGTACAACCAACTTCAAAATCTGATGAATGTATCTCTTGCATTCAATGTAATTGCTCTTACAGTTGATATATCTTGATTTTATATGGTTGAATACATATACAATTAAATGAATCCACCTTCTATACAGCTGGAGGAGAAAGGTGCTCCATTCTGCCACTCAGTGGGATTCCTCGGGAGTAACGCAGAAAGTCATTTTGTGTAACAAACTATTACAATTTACAATCCAATGTATTTCTTGTATAGTATTCATTGATTACTCTTCTGTGAACTCTTGGTTAGACAACAGTGAAATTTCTACGTTTTACAAAGTGATATCAGTACAGTGTCAGTTTTCACTCCTTGTATAAAGAACTTCAAAATCTGATGAATGTATCTCTGGCATTCAATGTAACTGCTCTTACAGTTGCTATATCATGCTTTTATATGGTTGAATACATATACAATTAAATGAAGCCACCTTCTATACAACTATAGCAAAACGGTGCTCCATACTGCCACTCAGTGGGATTCCTCGGGAGTAACGCAGAAAGTCATTTTGTGTAACAAACTATTACAATTTACAATCCAATGTATTTCTTGTATAGTATTAATTGATTACTCTTCTGCGATCTCTTGGTTAGACAACACTGAAATTTCTACGTTTTACAACGTGATATCAATACAGAGTCAGTAATCACTCCTTGTACAACCAACTTCAAAATCTGATGAATGTATCTCTGGCATTCAATGTAACTGCTCTTACAGTTGCTATATCATGCTTTTTTATGGTTGAGTACATATACAATGAAATGAAGCCACCTTCTATACAACTATAATAAAAAGGTGCTCCATACTGCCACTCAGTGGGATTCCTCGGGAGTAACGCAGAAAGTCATTTTGTGTAACAAACTATTACAATTTACAATCCAATGTATTTCTTGTATAGTATTCATTGATTACTCTTCTGTGAACTCTTGGTTAGACAACAGTGAAATTTCTACGTTTTACAAAGTGATATCAGTACAGTGTCAGTTTTCACTCCTTGTATAAAGAACTTCAAAATCTGATGAATGTATCTCTGGCATTCAATGTGACTGCTCTTACAGTTGCTATATCATGCTTTTATATGGTTGAATACATATACAATTAAATGAAGCCACCTTCTATACAACTATAGCAAAACGGTGCTCCATACTGCCACTCAGTGGGATTCCTCGGGAGTAACGCAGAAAGTCATTTTGTGTAACAAACTATTACAATTTACAATCCAATGTATTTCTTGTATAGTATTAATTGATTACTCTTTTGCGATCTCTTGGTTAGACAACAGTGAAATTTCTACGTTTTACAACGTGATATCAATACAGAGTCAGTAATCACTCCTTGTACAACCAACTTCAAAATCTGATGAATGTATCTCTGGCATTCAATGTAACTGCTCTTGCAGTTGCTATATCATGCTTTTTTATGGTTGAGAACATATACAATGAAATGAAGCCACCTTCTATACAACTATAGTAAAAAGGTGCTCCATACTGCCACTCAGTGGGATTCCTCGGGAGTAACGCAGAAAGTCATTTTGTGTAACAAACTATTACAATTTACAATCCAATGTATTTCTTGTATAGTATTCATTGATTACTCTTCTGTGAACTCTTGGTTAGACAACAGAGAAATTTCTACGTTTTACAACGTGATATCAATACAGTGTCAGTAATCACTCCTTGTACAACCAACTTCAAAATCTGATGAATGTATCTCTTGCATTCAATGTAACTGCTCTTACAGTTGCTATATCATGCTTTTATATGGTTGAGTACATATACAATGAAATCAAGCCGCCTTCTATACAACTATAGTAAAAAAAAACTCCATACTGCCACTCAGTGGGATTCCTCGGGAGTAACGCAGAAAGTCATTTTGTGTAACAAACTATTACAATATATAATTTCTTGTATATTATTCATTGATTACTCTTTTCAATGTTCTTTTGGTTACAGGATAGTGATATTTCTAGGTTTTACAAAGTGATATCAGTACAGTGTCAGTTATCACTCCTTGTACAAACAACTTCAAAATCTGATGAATGTATCTCTGGCATTCAATGTAACTGCTCTTACAGTTGCTATATCATACTTTTATATGGTTGAGTACATATACAATGAAATGAAGCCACCTTCTATACAACTATAGTAAAAAGGTGCTCCATACTGCCACTCAGCGGGTTTCCTCGGGAGGAACGCAGAAAGTCATTTTGTGTAACAAACGATTACAATTTACAATCCAATGTATTTCTTGCATAGTATTCATTGATTACTCTTCTGCGATCTCTTGGTTAGACAACAGTGAAATTTCTAGGTTTTACAACGTGATATCAATACAGTGTCAGTAATCACTCCTTGTACAACCAACTTCAAAATCTGATGAATGTATCTCTTGCATTCAATGTAACTGCTGTTACAGTTGCTATATCATGCTTTTATATGGTTGAGTACATATACAATGAAATGAAGCCGCCTTCTATACAACTATAGTAAAAAGGAGCTCCATACTGCCACTCAGTGGGATTCCTCGGGAGTAACGCAGAAAGTCATTTTGTGTAACAAACTATTACAATATATAATTTCTTGTATATTATTCATTGATTACTCTTTTCAATGTTCTGTTGGTTACAGGATAGTGATATTTCTAGGTTTTACAAAGTGATATCAGTACAGTGTCAGTTATCACTCCTGTACAAACAACTTCAAAATCTGATGAATGTGTCTCTGGCATTCAATGTAACTGCATTTACAGTTGCTATATCATACTTTTATATGGTTGAGTACATATACAATGAAATGAAGCCACCTTCTATACAACTATAGCAAAACGGTGCTCCATACTGCCACTCAGTGGGATTCCTCGGGAGTAACGCAGAAAGTCATTTTGTGTAACAAACTATTACAATTTACAATCCAATGTATTTCTTGTATAGTATTCATTGATTACTCTTCTGTGAACTCTTGGTTAGACAACAGTGAAATTTCTAAGTTTTTCAAAGTCATATCAATACAGTGTCAGTTCTCTCTACTTGTACAACCAACTTCAAAATCTGATGAATGTATCTCTTGCATTCAATGTAACTGCTCTTACCGTTGCTATATCATGCTTTTATATGGTTGAGTACATATACAATGAAATGAAGCCACCTTCTATACAACTACAGTAAAAAGGTGCTCCATACTGCCACTCAGTGGGATTCCTCGGGAGTAACGCAGAAAGTCATTTTGGGTAACAAACTATTACAATTTACAATCCAATGTATTTCTTGTATAGTATTCATTGATTACTCTTCTGTGAACTCTTGGTTAGACAACAGTGAAATTTCTACGTTTTAAAAAGTGATATCAGTACAGTGTCAGTTATCACTCCTTGTACAATCAACTTCAAAATCTGATGAATGTATCTCTTGCATTCAATGTAATTGCTCTTACAGTTGATATATCTTGATTTTATATGGTTGAATACATATACAATTAAATGAATCCACCTTCTATACAGCTGGAGGAGAAAGGTGCTCCATTCTGCCACTCAGTGGGATTCCTCGGGAGTAACGCAGAAAGTCATTTTGTGTAACAAACTATTACAATTTACCATCCAATGTATTTCTTGCATAGTATTCAATGATTACTCTTCTGCGATCTCTTGGTTAGACAACAGTGAAATTTCTAGGTTTGCAACGTGATATCAATACAGTGTCAGTTATCACTCCTTGTACAAACAACTTCAAAATCTGATGAATGTATCTCTGGCATTCAATGTAACTGCTCTTACAGTTGCTATATCATGCTTTTATATGGTTGAGTACATATACAATGAAATGAAGCCACCTTCTATACAACTATAGCAAAACGGTGCTCCATACTGCCACTCAGTGGGATTCCTCGGGAGTAACGCAGAAAGTCATTTTGTGTAACAAACTATTACAATTTACAATCCAATGTATTTCTTGTATAGTATTCATTGATTACTCTTCTGTGAACTCTTGGTTAGACAACAGTGAAATTTCTACGTTTTACAAAGTGATATCAGTACAGTGTCAGTTTTCACTCCTTGTATAAAGAACTTCAAAATCTGATGAATGTATCTCTGGCATTCAATGTGACTGCTCTTACAGTTGCTATATCATGCTTTTATATGGTTGAATACATATACAATTAAATGAAGCCACCTTCTATACAACTATACCAAAACGGTGCTCCATACTGCCACTCAGTGGGATTCCTCGGGAGTAACGCAGAAAGTCATTTTGTGCAACAAACTATTACAATTTACAATCCAATGTATTTCTTGTATAGTATTTATTGATTACTCTTTTGCGATCTCTTGGTTAGACAACAGTGAAATTTCTACGTTTTACAACGTGATATCAATACAGAGTCAGTAATCACTCCTTGTACAACCAACTTCAAAATCTGATGAATGTATCTCTGGCATTCAATGTAACTGCTCTTACAGTTGCTTTATCATGCTTTTTTATGGTTGAGAACATATACAATGAAATGAAGCCACCTTCTATACAACTATAGTAAAAAGGTGCTCCATACTGCCACTCAGTGGGATTCCTCGGGAGTAACGCAGAAAGTCATTTTGTGTAACAAACTATTACAATTTACAATCCAATGTATTTCTTGTATAGTATTCATTGATTACTCTTCTGTGAACTCTTGGTTAGACAACAGTGAAATTTCTACGTTTTACAACGTGATATCAATACAGTGTCAGTAATCACTCCTTGTACAACCAACTTCAAAATCTGATGAATGTATCTCTTGCATTCAATGTAACTGCTCTTACAGTTGCTATATCATGCTTTTATATGGTTGAGTACATATACAATGAAATCAAGCCGCCTTCTCTACAACTATAGTAAAAAAAAACTCCATACTGCCACTCAGTGGGATTCCTCGGGAGTAACGCAGAAAGTCATTTTGTGTAACAAACTATTACAATATATAATTTCTTGTATATTATTCATTGATTACTCTTTTCAATGATCTTTTGGTTACAGGATAGTGATATTTCTAGGTTTTACAAAGTGATATCAGTACAGTGTCAGTTATCACTCCTTGTACAAACATCTTCAAAATCTGATGAATGTATCTCTGGCATTCAATGTAACTGCTCTTACAGTTGCTATATCATACTTTTATATGGTTGAGTAGATATACAATGAAATGAAGCCACCTTCTATACAACTATAGCAAAACGGTGCTCCATAATGCCACTCAGTGGGATTCCTCGGGAGTAACGCAGAAAGTCATTTTGTGTAACAAACTATTACAATTTACAATCCAATGTATTTCTTGTATAGTATTCATTGATTACTCTTCTGTGAACTCTTGGTTAGACAACAGTGAAATTTCTACATTTTACAAAGTGATATCAGTACAGTGTCAGTTATCACTCCTTGTACAACCAACTTCAAAATCTGATGAATGTATCTCTTGCATTCAATGTAATTACTCTTTCAGTTGATATATCATGCTTTTATATGGTTGAGTACATATACGATTAAATGAAGCCACCTTCTATACAGCTGGAGGAAAAAGGTGCCCCATTTTGCCACTCAGTGGGATTCCTCGGGAGTAACGCAGAAAGTCATTTTGTGTAACAAACTATTACAATTTACAATCCAATTTATTTCTTGTATAGTATTCATTGCTTACTCTTCTGTGAACTCTTGGTTAGACAACAGTGAAACTTCTAAGTTTTTCAAAGTGATATCAATACAGTGTCAGTTCTCACTACTTGTACAACCAACTTCAAAATCTGATGAATGTATCTCTCGCATTCAATGTAAGTGCTCTTACAGTTGCTATATCATGCTTTTATATGGTTGAATACAAATACAATTAAATGAAGCCACCTTCTATACAACTATAGCAAAAAGGTGCTCCATACTGCCACTCAGTGGGATTCCTCGGGAGTAACGCAGAAAGTCATTTTGTGTAACAAACTATTACAATTTACAATCCAATGTATTTCTTGTATAGTATTAATTGATTACTCTTTTGCCATCTCTTGGTTAGACAACAGTGAAATTTCTACGTTTTACAAAGTGATATCAATACAGAGTCAGTAATCACTCCTTGTACAACCAACTTCAAAATCTGATGAATGTATCTCTGGCATTCAATGTAACTGCTCTTACAGTTGCTATATCATGCTTTTTTATGGTTGAGTACATATACAATGAAATGAAGCCACCTTCTTTACAACTATAGTAAAAAGGTGCTCCATACTGCCACTCAGTGGGATTCCTCGGGAGTAACGCAGAAAGTCATTTTGTGTAACAAACTATTACAATTTACAATCCAATGTATTTCTTGCATAATATTCATTGATTACTCTTCTGCGATCTCTTGGTTAGACAACAGTGAAATTTCTAGGTTTTACAACGTGATATCAATACAGTGTCAGTAATCACTCCTTGTACAACCAACTTCAAAATCTGATGAATGTATCTCTTGCATTCAATGTAACTGCTCTTACAGTTGCTATATCATGCTTTTATATGGTTGAGTACATATACAATGAAATGAAGCCGCCTTCTATACAACTATAGTAAAAAGGAGCTCCATACTGCCACTCAGTGGGATTCCTCGGGAGTAACGCAGAAAGTCATTTTGTGTAACAAACTATTACAATATATAATTTCTTGTATATTATTCATTGATTACTCTTTTCAATGATCTTTTGGTTACAGGATAGTGATATTTCTAGGTTTTACAAAGTGATATCAGTACAGTGTCAGTTATCACTCCTTGTACAAACAACTTCAAAATCTGATGAATGTATCTCTGGCATTCAATGTAACTGCTCTTACAGTTGCTATATCATACTTTTATATGGTTGAGTACATATACAATGAATTGAAGCCACCTTCTATACAACTATAGCAAAACGGTGCTCCATCATGCCACTCAGTGGGATTCCTCGGGAGTAACGCAGAAAGTCATTTTGTGTAACAAACTATTACAATTTACAATCCAATGTATTTCTTGTATAGTATTCATTGATTACTCTTCTGTGAACTCTTGGTTAGACAACAGTGAAATTTCTTCATTTTAAAAAGTGATATCAGTACAGTGTCAGTTATCACTCCTTGTACAACCAACTTCAAAATCTGATGAATGTATCTCTTGCATTCAATGTAATTACTCTTACAGTTGATATATCATGCTTTTATATGGTTGAGTACATATACGATTAAATGAAGCCACCTTCTATACAGCTGGAGGAAAAAGGTGCCCCATTCTGCCACTCAGTGGGATTCCTCGGGAGTAACGCAGAAAGTCATTTTGTGTAACAAACTATTACAATTTACAGTCCAATGTATTTCTTGTATAGTATTCATTGCTTACTCTTCTGTGAACTCTTGGTTAGACAACAGTGAAACTTCTAAGTTTTTCAAAGTGATATCAATACAGTGTCAGTTCTCACTACTTGTACAACCAACTTCAAAATCTGATGAATGTATCTCTTGCATTCAATGTAACTGCTCTTACCGTTGCTATATCATGCTTTTATATGGTTGAGTACATATACAATGAAATGAAGCCACCTTCTATACAACTACAGTAAAAAGGTGCTCCATACTGACACTCAGTGGGATTCCTCGGGAGTAACGCAGAAAGTCATTTTGTGTAACAAACTATTACAATTTACAATCCAATGTATTTCTTGTATAGTATTCATTGATTACTCTTCTGCGATCTCTTGGTTAGACAACAGTGAAATTTCTACGTTTTACAACGTGATATCAATACAGTGTCAGTAATCACTCCTTGTATAACCAAACTTCAAAATCTGATGAATGTATCTCTTGTAGTCAATGTAACTGCTCTTACAGTTGCTATATCATGCTTTTATATAGTTGACTACATATACAATGAAATGAAGCCACCTTCTATACAACTATAGTAAAAAGGTGCTCCATACTGCCACTCAGTGGGATTCCTCGTGAGTAACGCAGAAAGTCATTTTGTGTAACAAACTATTACAATATACAATTTCTTGTATAGTATTCATTGATTACTCTTTTAAATGATCTGTTGGTTACAGGATAGGGATATTTCTAGGTTTTACAAAGTGATATCAGTACAGTGTCAGTTATCACTCCTTGTACAAACAACTTCAAAATCTGATGAATGTATCTCTGGCATTCAATGTAACTGCTCTTACAGTTGCAATATCATGCTTTTATATGGTTGAGTACATATACAATGAAATGAAGCCACCTTCTATACAGCTGGAGGAAAAAGGTGCTCCATACTGCCACTCAGTGGGATTCCTCGGAAGTAACGCAGAAAGTCATTTTGTGTAACAAACTATTACAATTTACAATCCAATGTAGTTCTTGTATAGTATTCATTGATTACTCTTCTGCGATCTCTTGGTTAGACAACAGTGAAATTTCTTGGTTTTACAACGTGATATCAATACAGTGTCAGTAATCACTCCTTGTACAACCAACTTCAAAATCTGATGAATGTATCTCTTGCATTCAATGTAACTGCTCTTACAGTTGCTATATCATGCTTTTATATGGTTGAGTACATATACAATGAAATGAAGCCACCTTCTATACAACTATAATAAAAAGGTGCTCCATACTGCCACTCAGTGGGATTCCTCGGGAGTAACGCAGAAAGTCATTTTGTGTAACAAACTATTACAATTTACAATCCAATGTATTTCTTGTATAGTATTCATTGATTACTCTTCTGTGAACTCTTGGTTAGACAACAGTGAAATTTCTACGTTTTACAAAGTGATATCAGTACAGTGTCAGTTTTCACTCCTTGTATAAAGAACTTCAAAATCTGATGAATGTATCTCTGGCATTCAATGTAACTGCTCTTACAGTTGCTATATCATGCTTTTATATGGTTGAGTACATATACAATTAAATGAAGCCTCCTTCTATAGCAAAACGGTGCTCCATACTGCCACTCAGTGGGATTCCTCGGGAGTAACGCAGAAAGTCATTTTGTGTAACAAACTATTACAATTTACAATCCAATGTATTTCTTGTATAGTATTCATTGATTACACTTCTGCGATCTCTTGGTTAGACAACAGTGAAATTTCTAGGTTTTACAACGTGATATCAATACAGTGTCAGTAATCACTCCTTGTACAACGAACTTCAAAATCTGATGAATGTATCTCTTGCATTCAATGTAACTGCTCTTACAGTTGCTATATCATGCTTTTATATGGTTGAGTACATATACAATGAAATGAAGCCACCTTCTATACAACTATAGTAAAAAGGAGCTCCATACTGCCACTCAGTGGGATTCCTCGGGAGTAACGCAGAAAGTCATTTTGTGTAACAAAGTATTACAATATATAATTTCTTGTGTATTATTCATTGATTACTCTTTTCAATGATCTGTTGGTTACAGGATAGTGATATTTCTAGGTTTTACAAAGTGATATCAGTACAGTGTCAGTTATCACTCCTTGTACAAACAACTTCAAAATCTGATGAATGTATCTCTGGCATTCAATGTAACTGCTCTTACAGTTGCTATATCTTGCTTTTATATGGTTGAGTACATATACAATGAAATTAAGCCACCTTCTATACAACTATAGCAAAAAGGTGCTCCATACTGTCACTCAGTGGGATTCCTCGGGAGTAACGCAGAAAGTCATTTTGTGTAACAAACTATTACAATTTACAATCCAATGTATTTCTTGTATAGTATTCATTGCTTACTCTTCTGTGAACTCTTGGTTAGACAACAGTGAAATTTCTACGTTTTACAAAGTGATATCAGTACAGTGTCAGTTTTCACTCCTTGTATAAATAACTTCAAAATCTGATGAATGTATCTCTGGCATTCAATGTAACTGCTCTTACAGTTGCTATATCATGCTTTTATATGGTTGAGTACATATACAATTAAATGAAGCCACCTTCTATACAACTATAGCAAAACGGTGCTCCATACTGCCACTCAGTGGGATTCCTCGGGAGTAACGCAGAAAGTCATTTTGTGTATCAAACTATTACAATTTACAATCCAATGTATTTCTTGTATAGTATTCATTGATTACTCTTCTGTGAACTCTTGGTTAGACAACAGTGAAATTTCTACGTTTTACAAAGTGATATCAGTACAGTGTAAGTTATCACTCCTTGTACAACCAACTTCAAAATCTGATGAATGTATCTCTTGCATTCAATGTAATTGCTCTTACAGTTGATATATCTTGATTTTATATGGTTGAGTACATATACAATGAAATAAAGCCACCTTCTATACAACTACAGTAAAAAGGTGCTCCATACTGCCACTCAGTGGGATTCCTCGGGAGTAACTGAGAAAGTCATTTTGTGTAACAAAGTATTACAATTTACAATCCAATGTATTTCTTGCATAGTATTCATTGATTACTCTTCTGCGATCTCTTGGTTAGACAACAGTGAAATTTCTACGTTTTACAACGTGATATCAATACAGTGTCAGTAATCACTCCTTGTAAAACCAACTTCAAAATCTGATGAATGTATCTCTTGCATTCAATGTAACTGCTCTTACAGTTGCTATATCATGCTTTTATATGGTTGAGTACATATACAATGAAATGAAGCCACCTTCTATACAACTATAGTAAAAAGGAGCTCCATACTGCCACTCAGTGGGATTCCTCGGGAGTAACGCAGAAAGTCATTTTGTGTAACAAACTATTACAATATATAATTTCTTGTAAATTATTCATTGATTACTCTTTTCAATGATCTGTTAGTTAGAGGATAGTGATATTTCTAGGTTTTACAAAGTGATATCAGTACAGTGTCAGTTATCACTCCTTGTACAAACAACTTCAAAATCTGATGAATGTATCTCTGGCATTCAATGTAACTGCTCTTACCGTTGCTATATCATGCTTTTATATGGTTGAGTATATATACAATGAAATGAAGCCACCTTCTATACAACTACAGTAAAAAGGTGCTCCATACTGCCACTCAGTGGGATTCCTCGGGAGTAACGCAGAAAGTCATTTTGTGTAACAAACTATTCCAATTTACAATCCAATGTATTTCTTGTATAGTATTAATTGATTACTCTTCTGCGATCTCTTGGTTAGACAACAGTGAAATTTCTAGGTTTTACAACGTGATATCAATACAGTGTCAGTAATCACTCCTTGTACAAACAACTTCAAAATCTGATGAATGTATCTCTGGCATTCAATGTAACTGCTCTTACAGTTGCTATATCATGCTTTTAAATGGTTGAGTACATAGACAATGAAATGAAGCCACCTTCTATACAACTATAGCAAAAAGGTGCTCCATACTGCCACTCAGTGGGATTCCTCGGGAGTAACGCAGAAAGTCATTTTGTGTAACAAACTATTACAATTTACAATCCAATGTATTTCTTGTATAGTATTCATTGATTACTCTTCTGTGAACTCTTGGTTAGACAACAGTGACATTTCTACATTTTACAAAGTGATATCAGTACAGTGTCAGTTATCACTCCTTGTACAACCAACTTCAAAATCTGATGAATGTATCTCTTGCATTCAATGTAATTACTCTTACAGTTGATATATCATGCTTTTATATGGTTGAGTACATATACGATTAAATGAAGCCACCTTCTATACAGCTGGAGGAAAAAGGTGCCCCATTCTGCCACT
Source organism: Lepidodactylus listeri (assembly GCA_029233225.1). Classification (NCBI taxonomy): domain Eukaryota; kingdom Metazoa; phylum Chordata; class Lepidosauria; order Squamata; family Gekkonidae; genus Lepidodactylus; species Lepidodactylus listeri. The sequence goes on along the minus strand of JARCFY010000021.1, from coordinate 573,584 downwards.
CAGTGGGATTCCTCGGGAGTAACGCAGAAAGTCATTTTGTGTAACAAACTATTACAATTTACAATCAAATGTATTTCTTGTATAGTATTCATTGATTACTCTTCTGTGAACTCTTGGTTAGACAACAGTGAAACTTCTAAGTTTTTCAAAGTGATATCAATACAGTGTCAGTTCTCACTACTTGTACAACCAACTTCAAAATCTGATGAATGTATCTCTTGCATTCAATGTAACTGCTCTTACCGTTTCTATATCATGCTTTTATATGGTTGAGTACATATACAATGAAATGAAGCCACCTTCTATACAACTACAGTAAAAAGGTGCTCCATACTGCCACTCAGTGGGATTCCTCGGGAGTAACGCAGAAAGTCATTTTGTGTAACAAACTATTACAATTTACATTCCAATGTATTTCTTGTATAGTATTCATTGATTACTCTTCTGCGATCTCTTGGTTAGACAACAGTGAAATTTCTAGGTTTTACAACGTGATATCAATACAGTGTCAGTAATCACTCCTTGTACAACCAAACTTCAAAATCTGATGAATGTATCTCTTGCAGTCAATGTAACTGCTCTTACAGTTGCTATATCATGCTTTTATATGGTTGACTACATATACAATGAAATGAAGCCACCTTCTATACAACTATAGTAAAAAGGTGCTCCATACTGCCACTCAGTGGGACTCCTCGTGAGTAACGCAGAAAGTCAGTTTGTGTAACAAACTATTACAATATACAATTTCTTGTATAGTATTCATTGATTACTCTTTTAAATGATCTGTTGGTTACAGGATAGGGATATTTCTAGGTTTTACAAAGTGATATCAGTACAGTGTCAGTTATCACTCCTTGTACAAACAACTTCAAAATCTGATGAATGTATCTCTGGCATTCAATGTAACTGCTCTTACAGTTGCCATATCATGCTTTTATATGGTTGAGTACATAGACAATGAAATGAAGCCACCTTCTATACAACTATAGCAAAAAGGTGCTCCATACTGCCACTCAGTGGGATTCCTCGGGAGTAACGCAGAAAGTCATTTTGTGTAACAAACTATTACAATTTACAATCCAATGTATTTCTTGTATAGTATTCATTGATTACTCTTTTGTGAACTCTTGGTTAGACAACAGTGAAATTTCTACATTTTACAAAGTGATATCAGTACAGTGTCAGTTATCACTCCTTGTACAACCAACTTCAAAATCTGATGAATGTATCTCTTGCATTCAATGTAATTACTCTTACAGTTGATATATCATGCTTTTATATGGTTGAGTACATATACGATTAAATGAAGCCACCTTCTATACAGCTGGAGGAAAAAGGTGCCCCATTCTGCCACTCAGTGGGATTCCTCGGGAGTAACGCAGAAAGTCATTTTGTGTAACAAACTATTACAATTTACAATCCAATGTATTTCTTGTATAGTATTCATTGATTACTCTTCTGTGAACTCTTGGTTAGACAACAGTGAAACTTCTAAGTTTTTCAAAGTGATATCAATACAGTGTCAGTTCTCACTACTTGTACAACCAACTTCAAAATCTGATGAATGTATCTCTTGCATTCAATGTAACTGCTCTTACCGTTGCTATATCATGCTTTTATATGGTTGAGTAGATATACAATGAAATGAAGCCACCTTCTATACAACTACAGTAAAAAGGTGCTCCATACTGACACTCTGTGGGATTCCTCGGGAGTAACGCAGAAAGTCATTTTGTGTAACAAACTATTACAATTTACAATCCAATGTATTTCTTGTATAGTATTCATTGATTACTCTTCTGCGATCTCTTGGTTAGACAACAGTGAAATTTCTTGGTTTTACAACGTAATATCAATACAGTGTCAGTAATCACTCCTTGTACAACCAACTTCAAAATCTGATGAATGTATCTCTTGCATTCAATGTAACTGCTCTTACAGTTGCTATATCATGCTTTTATATGGTTGAGTACATATACAATGAAATGAAGCCACCTTCTATACAACTATACTAAAAAGGTGCTCCATACTGCCACTCAGTGGGATTCCTCGGGAGTAACGCAGAAAATCATTTTGTGTAACAAACTATTACAATATATAATTTTTTGTATAGTATTCATTGATTACTCTTTTCAATGATCTGTTGGTTACAGGATAGTGATATTTCTAGGTTTTACAAAGTGATATCAGTACAGTGTCAGTTATCACTCCTTGTACAAACAACTTCAAAATCTGATGAATGTATCTCTGGCATTCAATGTAACTGCTCTTACAGTTGCTATATCATGCTTTTATATGGTTGAGTACATATACAATGAAATGAAGCCACCTTCTATACAACTATAGCAAAAAGGTGCTCCATACTGCCACTCAGTGGGATTCCTCGGGAGTAACGCAGAAAGTCATTTTGTGTAACAAACTATTACAATTTACAATCCAATGTATTTCTTGTATTGTATTCATTGATTACTCTTCTGTGAACTCTTGGTTAGACAACAGTGAAATTTCTACGTTTTACAAAGTGATATCAGTACAGTGTCAGTTTTCACTCCTTGTATAAAGAACTTCAAAATCTGATGAATGTATCTCTGGCATTCAATGTAACTGCTCTTACAGTTGCTATATCATGCTTTTATATGGTTGAGTACATACACAATTAAATGAAGCCTCCTTCTATAGCAAAACGTTGCTCCATACTGCCACTCAGTGGGATTCCTCGGGAGTAACGCAGAAAGTCATTTTGTGTAACAAACTATTACAATTTACAATCCAATGTATTTCTTGTATAGTATTCATTGATTACTCTTCTGTGAACTCTTGGTTAGACAACAGTGAAATTTCTACATTTTACAAAGTGATATCAGTACAGTGTCAGTTATCACTCCTTGTACAACCAACTTCAAAATCTGATGAATGTATCTCTTGCATTCAATGTAATTACTCTTACAGTTGATATATCATGCTTTTATATGGTTGAGTACATATACGATTAAATGAAGCCACCTTCTATACAGCTGGAGGAAAAAGGTGCCCCATTCTGCCACTCAGTGGGATTCCTCGGGAGTAACGCAGAAAGTCATTTTGTGTAACAAACTATTACAATTTACAATCCAATGTATTTCTTGTATAGTATTCATTGATTACTCTTCTGTGAACTCTTGGTTAGACAACAGTGAAACTTCTAAGTTTTTCAAAGTGATATCAATACAGTGTCAGTTCTCACTACTTGTACAACCAACTTCAAAATTTGATGAATGTATCTCTTGCATTCAATGTAACTGCTCTTACCGTTGCTATATCATGCTTTTATATGGTTGAGTAGATATACAATGAAATGAAGCCACCTTCTATACAACTACAGTAAAAAGGTGCTCCATACTGACACTCTGTGGGATTCCTCGGGAGTAACGCAGAAAGTCATTTTGTGTAACAAACTATTACAATTTACAATCCAATGTATTTCTTGTATAGTATTCATTGATTACTCTTCTGCGATCTCTTGGTTAGACAACAGTGAAATTTCTTGGTTTTACAACGTGATATCAATACAGTGTCAGTAATCACTCCTTGTACAACCAACTTCAAAATCTGATGAATGTATCTCTTGCATTCAATGTAACTGCTCTTACAGTTGCTATATCATGCTTTTATATGGTTGAGTACATATACAATGAAATGACGCCACCTTCTATACAACTATACTAAAAAGGTGCTCCATACTGCCACTCAGTGGGATTCCTCGGGAGTAACGCAGAAAGTCATTTTGTGTAACAAACTATTACAATATATAATTTCTTGTATAGTATTCATTGATTACTCTTTTCAATGATCTGTTGGTTACAGGATAGTGATATTTCTAGGTTTTACAAAGTGATATCAGTACAGTGTCAGTTATCACTCCTTGTACAAACAACTTCAAAATCTGATGAATGTATCTCTGGCATTCAATGTAACTGCTCTTACAGTTGCTATATCATGCTTTTATATGGTTGAGTACATATACAATGAAATGAAGCCACCTTCTATACAACTATAGCAAAAAGGTGCTCCATACTGCCACTCAGTGGGATTCCTCGGGAGTAACGCAGAAAGTCATTTTGTGTAACAAACTATTACAATTTACAATCCAATGTATTTCTTGTATAGTATTCATTGATTACTCTTCTGTGAACTCTTGGTTAGACAACAGTGAAATTTCTACGTTTTACAAAGTGATATCAGTACAGTGTCAGTTTTCACTCCTTGTATAAAGAACTTCAAAATCTGATGAATGTATCTCTGGCATTCAATGTAACTGCTCTTACAGTTGCTATATCATGCTTTTATATGGTTGAGTACATACACAATTAAATGAAGCCTCCTTCTATAGCAAAACGTTGCTCCATACTGCCACTCAGTGGGATTCCTCGGGAGTAACGCAGAAAGTCATTTTGTGTAACAAACTATTACAATTTACAATCCAATGTATTTCTTGTATAGTATTCATTGATTACTCTTCTGTGAACTCTTGGTTAGACAACAGTGAAATTTCTACATTTTACAAAGTGATATCAGTACAGTGTCAGTTATCACTCCTTGTACAACCAACTTCAAAATCTGATGAATGTATCTCTTGCATTCAATGTAATTACTCTTACAGTTGATATATCATGGTTTTATATGGTTGAGTACATATACGATTAAATGAAGCCACCTTCTATACAGCTGGAGGAAAAAGGTGCCCCATTCTGCCACTCAGTGGGATTCCTCGGGAGTAACGCAGAAAGTCATTTTGTGTAACAAACTATTACAATTTACAATCCAATGTATTTCTTGTATAGTATTCATTGATTACTCTTCTGGGAACTCTTGGTTAGACAACAGTGAAACTTCTAAGTTTTTCAAAGTGATATCAATACAGTGTCAGTTCTCACTACTTGTACAACCAACTTCAAAATCTGATGAATGTATCTCTTGCATTCAATGTAACTGCTCTTACCGTTGCTATATCATGCTTTTATATGGTTGAGTACATATACAATGAAATGAAGCCACCTTCTATACAACTACAGTAAAAAGGTGCTCCATACTGCCACTCAGTGGGATTCCTCGGGAGTAACGCAGAAAGTCATTTTGTGTAACAAACTATTACAATATACAATTTCTTGTATAGTATTCATTGATTACTCTTTTCAATGATCTGTTGGTTACAGGATAGTGATATTTCTAGGTTTTACAAAGTGATATCAGTACAGAGTCAGTTATCACTCCTTGTACAAACAACTTCAAAATCTGATGAATGTATCTCTGGCATTCAATGTAACTGCTCTTACAGTTGCTATATCATGCTTTTATATGGTTGAGTACATATACAATGAAATGAAGCCACCTTCTATACAACTATAGCAAAAAGGTGCTCCATACTGCCACTCAGTGGGATTCCTCGGGAGTAACGCAGAAAGTCATTTTGTGTAACAAACTATTACAATTTACAATCCAATGTATTTCTTGTATAGTATTCATTGATTACTCTTCTGTGAACTCTTGGTTAGACAACAGTGAAATTTCTACGTTTTACAAAGTGATATCAGTACAGTGTCAGTTTTCACTCCTTGTATAAAGAACTTCAAAATCTGATGAATGTATCTCTGGCATTCAATGTAACTGCTCTTACAGTTGAAATATCATGCTTTTATATGGTTGAGTACATACACAATTAAATGAAGCCTCCTTCTATAGCAAAACGTTGCTCCATACTGCCACTCAGTGGGATTCCTCGGGAGTAACGCAGAAAGTCATTTTGTGTAACAAACTATTACAATTTACAATCCAATGTATTTCTTGTATAGTATTCATTGATTACTCTTCTGTGAACTCTTGGTTAGACAACAGTGAAATTTCTACATTTTACAAAGTGATATCAGTACAGTGTCAGTTATCACTCCTTGTACAACCAACTTCAAAATCTGATGAATGTATCTCTTGCATTCAATGTAATTACTCTTACAGTTGATATATCATGCTTTTATATGGTTGAGTACATATACGATTAAATGAAGCCACCTTCTATACAGCTGGAGGAAAAAGGTGCCCCATTCTGCCACTCAGTGGGATTCCTCGGGAGTAACGCAGAAAGTCATTTTGTGTAACAAACTATTACAATTTACAATCCAATGTATTTCTTGTATAGTATTCATTGATTACTCTTCTGTGAACTCTTGGTTAGACAACAGTGAAACTTCTAAGTTTTTCAAAGTGATATCAATACAGTGTCAGTTCTCACTACTTGTACAACCAACTTCAAAATCTGATGAATGTATCTCTTGCATTCAATGTAACTGCTCTTACCGTTGCTATATCATGCTTTTATATGGTTGAGTACATATACAATGAAATGAAGCCACCTTCTATACAACTACAGTAAAAAGGTGCTCCATACTGACACTCTGTGGGATTCCTCGGGAGTAACGCAGAAAGTCATTTTGTGTAACAAACTATTACAATTTACAATCCAATGTATTTCTTGTATAGTATTCATTGATTACTCTTCTGCGATCTCTTGGTTAGACAACAGTGAAATTTCTTGGTTTTACAACGTGATATCAATACAGTGTCAGTAATCACTCCTTGTACAACCAACTTCAAAATCTGATGAATGTATCTCTTGCATTCAATGTAACTGCTCTTACAGTTGCTATATCATGCTTTTATATGGTTGAGTACATATACAATGAAATGAAGCCACCTTCTATACAACTATACTAAAAAGGTGCTCCATACTGCCACTCAGTGGGATTCCTCGGGAGTAACGCAGAAAGTCATTTTGTGTAACAAACTATTACAATATATAATTTCTTGTATAGTATTCATTGATTACTCTTTTCAATGATCTGTTGGTTACAGGATAGTGATATTTCTAGGTTTTACAAAGTGATATCAGTACAGTGTCAGTTATCACTCCTTGTACAAACAACTTCAAAATCTGATGAATGTATCTCTGGCATTCAATGTAACTGCTCTTACAGTTGCTATATCATGCTTTTATATGGTTGAGTACATATACAATGAAATGAAGCCACCTTCTATACAACTATAGCAAAAAGGTGCTCCATACTGCCACTCAGTGGGATTCCTCGGGAGTAACGCAGAAAGTCATTTTGTGTAACAAACTATTACAATTTACAATCCAATGTATTTCTTGTATAGTATTCATTGATTACTCTTCTGTGAACTCTTGGTTAGACAACAGTGAAATTTCTACGTTTTACAAAGTGATATCAGTACAGTGTCAGTTTTCACTCCTTGTATAAAGAACTTCAAAATCTGATGAATGTATCTCTGGCATTCAATGTAACTGCTCTTACAGTTGCTATATCATGCTTTTATATGGTTGAGTACATACACAATTAAATGAAGCCTCCTTCTATAGCAAAACGTTGCTCCATACTGCCACTCAGTGGGATTCCTAGGGAGTAACGCAGAAAGTCATTTTGTGTAACAAACTATTACAATTTACAATCCAATGTATTTCTTGTATAGTATTCATTGATTACTCTTCTGTGAACTCTTGGTTAGACAACAGTGAAATTTCTACATTTTACAAAGTGATATCAGTACAGTGTCAGTTATCACTCCTTGTACAACCAACTTCAAAATCTGATGAATGTATCTCTTGCATTCAATGTAATTACTCTTACAGTTGATATATCATGCTTTTATATGGTTGAGTACATATACGATTAAATGAAGCCACCTTCTATACAGCTGGAGGAAAAAGGTGCCCCATTCTGCCACTCAGTGGGATTCCTCGGGAGTAACGCAGAAAGTCATTTTGTGTAACAAACTATTACAATTTACAATCCAATGTATTTCTTGTATAGTATTCATTGATTACTCTTCTGGGAACTCTTGGTTAGACAACAGTGAAACTTCTAAGTTTTTCAAAGTGATATCAATACAGTGTCAGTTCTCACTACTTGTACAACCAACTTCAAAATCTGATGAATGTATCTCTTGCATTCAATGTAACTGCTCTTACCGTTGCTATATCATGCTTTTATATGGTTGAGTACATATACAATGAAATGAAGCAACCTTCTATACAACTACAGTAAAAAGGTGCTCCATACTGCCACTCAGTGGGATTCCTCGGGAGTAACGCAGAAAGTCATTTTGTGTAACAAACTATTACAATATACAATTTCTTGTATAGTATTCATTGATTACTCTTTTCAATGATCTGTTGGTTACAGGATAGTGATATTTCTAGGTTTTACAAAGTGATATCAGTACAGAGTCAGTTATCACTCCTTGTACAAACAACTTCAAAATCTGATGAATGTATCTCTGGCATTCAATGTAACTGCTCTTACAGTTGCTATATCATGCTTTTATATGGTTGAGTACATATACAATGAAATGAAGCCACCTTCTATACAACTATAGCAAAAAGGTGCTCCATACTGCCACTCAGTGGGATTCCTCGGGAGTAACGCAGAAAGTCATTTTGTGTAACAAACTATTACAATTTACAATCCAATGTATTTCTTGTATAGTATTCATTGATTACTCTTCTGTGAACTCTTGGTTAGACAACAGTGAAATTTCTACGTTTTACAAAGTGATATCAGTACAGTGTCAGTTTTCACTCCTTGTATAAAGAACTTCAAAATCTGATGAATGTATCTCTGGCATTCAATGTAACTGCTCTTACAGTTGCTATATCATGCTTTTATATGGTTGAGTACATATACAATTAAATGAAGCCTCCTTCTATAGCAAAACGTTGCTCCATACTGCCACTCAGTGGGATTCCTCGTGAGTAACGCAGAAAGTCATTTTGTGTAACAAACTATTACAATTTACAATTCTATCTATTTCTTGTATAGTATTCATTGATTACTCTTCTGCGATCTCTTGGTTAGACAACAGTGAAATTTCTAGGTTTTACAACGTGATATCAATACAGTGTCAGTAATAACTCCTTGTACAACCAACTTCAAAATCTGATGAATGTATCTCTTGCATTCAATGTAACTGCTCTTACAGTTGCTATATCATGCTTTCATATGGTTGAGTACATATACAATGAAATGAAGCCGCCTTCTATACAACTATAGTAAAAAGGAGCTCCATACTGCCACTAAGTGGGATTCCTCGGGAGTAACGCAGAAAGTCATTTTGTGTAACAAACTATTACAATATATAATTTCTTGTATATTATTCATTGATTACTCTTTTCAATGATCTGTTGGTTACAGGATAGTGATATTTCTAGGTTTTACAAAGTGATATCAGTACAGTGTCAGTTATCACTCCTTGTACAAACAACTTCAAAATCTGATGAATGTATCTCTGGCATTCAATGTAACTGCTCTTACAGTTGCTATATCATGCTTTTATATGGTTTAGTACATACACAATTAAATGAAGCCTCCTTCTATAGCAAAACGTTGCTCCATACTGCCACTCAGTGGGATTCCTCGTGAGTAACGCAGAAAGTCATTTTGTGTAACAAACTATTACAATTTACAATTCTATCTATTTCTTGTATAGTATTCATTGATTACTCTTCTGTGAACTCTTGGTTAGACAACAGTGAAATTTCTACGTTTTACAAAGTGATATCAGTACAGTGTCAGTTTTCACTCCTTGTATAAAGAACTTCAAAATCTGATGAATGTATCTCTGGCATTCAATGTAACTGCTCTTACAGTTGCTATATCATGCTTTTATATGGTTGAATACATATACGATTAAATGAAACCACCTTCTATACAACTATAGCAAAACGGTGCTCCATACTGCCACTCAGTGGGATTCCTCGGGAGTAACGCAGAAAGTCATTTTGTGTAACAAACTATTACAATTTACAATCCAATGTATTTCTTGTATAGTATTAATTGATTACTCTTCTGCGATCTCTTGGTTAGACAACAGTGAAATTTCTACGTTTTACAACGTGATATCAATACAGTGTCAGTAATCATTCTTTGTACAACCAACTTCAAAATCTGATGAATGTATCTCTTGCATTCAATGTAACTGCTCTTACAGTTGCTATATCATGCTTTTATATGGTTGAGTACATATACAATGAAATGAAGCCGCCTTCTATACAACTATAGTAAAAAGGAGCTCCATACTGCCACTCAGTGCGATTCCTCGGGAGTAACGCAGAAAGTCATTTTGTGTAACAAACTATTACAGTATATAATTTCTTGTATATTATTCATTGATTACTCTTTTCAATGATCTGTTGGTTACAGGATAGTGATATTTCTAGGTGTTAGAAAGTGATATCAGTACAGTGTCAGTTATCACTCCTTGTACAAACAACTTCAAAATCTGATGAATGTATCTCTGGCATTCAATGTAACTGCTCTTACAGTTGCTATATCATGCTTTTATATGGTTGAGTAGAGATACAATGAAATGAAGCCGCCTTCTATACAACTATAGCAAAAAGGTGCTCCATACTGCCACTCAGTGAGATTCCTCGGGAGTAACGCAGAAAGTCATTTTGTGTAACAAACTATTACAATTTACAATCCAATGTATTTCTTGTATAGTATTTATTGATTACTCTTCTGTGAACCCTTGGTTAGACAACAGTGAAATTTCTACGTTTTACAAAGTGATATCAGTACAGTGTCAGTTTTCACTCCTTGTATAAAGAACTTCAAAATCTGATGAATGTATCTCTGGCATTCAATGTAACTGCTCTTGCAGTTGCTATATCATGCTTTTATATGGTTGAATACATATACAATTAAATGAAGCCACCTTCTATACAACTATAGCAAAACGGTGCTCCATACTGCCACTCAGTGGGATTCCTCGGGAGTAACGCAGAAAGTCATTTTGTGTAACAAACGATTACAATTTACAATCCAATGTATTTCTTGTATAGTATTAATTGATTACTCTTGTGCAATCTCTTGGTTAGACAACAGTGAAATTTCTACGTTTTACAACGTGATATCAATACAGAGTCAGTAATCACTCCTTGTACAACCAACTTCAAAATCTGATGAATGTATCTCTGGCATTCAATGTAACTGTTCTTACAGTTGCTATATCATGCTTTTTTATGGTTGAGTACATATACATTGAAATGAAGCCACCTTCTATACAACTATAGTAAAAAGGTGCTCCATACTGCCACTCAGTGGGATTCCTCGGGAGTAAATCATAAAGTCATTTTGTGTAACAAACTATTACAATTTACAATCCAATGTATTTCTTGCATAGTATTCATTGATTACTCTTCTGCGATCTCTTGGTTAGACAACAGTGAAATTTCTAGGTTTTACAAAGTGATATCAATACAGTGTCTGTAATAACTCCTTGTAGAACCAACTTCAAAATCTGATGAATGTATCTCTTGCATTCAATGTAACTGCTCTTACAGTTGCTATATCATGCTTTTATATGGTTGAGTACATATACAATGAAATGAAGCCGCCTTCTATACAACTATAGTAAAAAGGAGCTCCATACTGCCACTCAGTGGGATTCCTCGGGAGTAACGCAGAAAGTCATTTTGTGTAACAAACTATTACAATATATAATTTCTTGTATATTATTCAGTGATTACTCTTTTCAATGATCTGTTGGTTACAGGATAGTGATATTTCTAGGTGTTACAAAGTGATATCAGTACAGTGTCAGTTATCACTCCTTGTACAAACAACTTCAAAATCTGATGAATGTATCTCTGGCATTCAGTGTAACTGCTCTTACAGTTGCTATATCATGCTTTTATATGGTTGAGTACAGACACAATGAAATGAAGCCACCTTCTAAACAACTATAGCAAAAAGGTGCTCCATACTGCCACTCAGTGGGATTCCTCGGGAGTAACGCAGAAAGTCATTTTGTGTAACAAACTATTACAATTTACAATCCAATGTATTTCTTGTATAGTATTCATTGATTACTCTTCTGTGAACTCTTGGTTAGACAACAGTGAAATTTCTACGTTTTACAAAGTGATATCAGTACAGTGTCAGTTTTCACTCCTTGTATAAAGAACTTCAAAATCTGATGAATGTATCTCTGGCATTCAATGTAACTGCTCTTACAGTTGCTATATCATGCTTTTATATGGTTGAATACATATACAATTAAATGAAGCCACCTTCTATACAACTATAGCAAAACGGTGCTCCATACTGCCACTCAGTGGGATTCCTCGGGAGTAACGCAGAAAGTCATTTTGTGTAACAAACTATTACAATTTACAATCCAATGTATTTCTTGTATAGTATTCATTGATTACTCTTCTGTGAACTCTTGGTTAGACAACAGTGAAATTTCTACGTTTTACAAAGTGATATCAGTACAGTGTCAGTTTTCACTCCTTGTATAAAGAACTTCAAAATCTGATGAATGTATCTCTGGCATTCAATGTAACTGCTCTTACCGTTGCTATATCATGCTTTTATATGGTTGAGTACATATACAATTAAATGAAGCCACCTTCTATACAACTATAGCAAAACGGTGCTCCATACTGCCACTCAGTGGGATTCCTCGGGAGTAACGCAGAAAGTCATTTTGTGTAACAAACGATTACAATTTACAATCCAATGTATTTCTTGTATAGTATTTATTGATTACTCTTCTGCGATCTCTTGGTTAGACAACAGTGAAATTTCTACGTTTTACAACGTGATATCAATACAGAGTCAGTAATCACTCCTTGTACAACCAACTTCAAAACCTGATGAAAGTATCTCTTGCATTCAATGTAACTGCTCTTACAGTTGCTATATCATGCTTTTATATGGTTGAGTACATATACAATGAAATGAAGCCGCCTTCTATACAACTATAGTAAAAAGGAGCTCCATACTGCCACTCAGTGGGATTCCTCGGGAGTAACGCAGAAACTCATTTTGTGTAACAAACTATTACAATATATAATTTCTTGTATATTATTCAGTGATTACTCTTTTCAATGATCTGTTGGTTACAGGATAGTGATATTTCTAGGTTTTACAAAGTGATATCAGTACAGTGTCAGTTATCACTCCTTGTACAAACAACTTCAAAATCTGATGAATGTATCTCTGGCATTCAATGTAACTGCTCATACAGTTGCTATATCATACTTTTATATGCTTGAGTACATATACAATGAAATGAAGCCACCTTCTATACAACTATAGCAAAAAGGTGCTCCATACTGCCACTCAGTGGGATTCCTCGGGAGTAACGCAGAAAGTCATTTTGTGTAACAAACTATTACAATTTACAATCCAATGTATTTCTTGTATAGTATTCATTGATTACTCTTCTGTGAACTCTTGGTTAGACAACAGTGAAATTTCTACGTTTTACAAAGTGATATCAGTACAGTGTCAGTTTTCACTCCTTGTATAAAGAACTTCAAAATCTGATGAATGTATCTCTGGCATTCAATGTAACTGCTCTTACAGTTGCTATATCATGCTTTTATATGGTTGAATACATATACAATTAAATAAAGCCACCTTCTATACAACTATAGCAAAACGGTGCTCCATACTGCCACTCAGTGGGATTCCTCGGGAGTAACGCAGAAAGTCATTTTGTGTAACAAACTATTACAATTTAAAATCCAATGTATTTCTTGTATAGTATTGATTGATTTCTCTTCTGCGATCTCTTGGTTAGACAACAGTGAAATTTCTACGTTTTACAACGTGATATCAATACAGAGTCAGTAATCACTCCTTGTACAACCAACTTCAAAATCTGATGAATGTATCTCTTGCATTCAATGTAACTGCTCTTACAGTTGCTATATCATGCTTTTATATGGTTGAGTACATATACAATGAAATGAAGCCGCCTTCTATACAACTATAGTAAAAAGGAGCTCCATACTGCCACTCAGTGGGATTCCTCGGGAGTAACGCAGAAAGTCATTTTGTGTAACAAACTATTACAATTTACAATCCAATGTATTTCTTGTATAGTATTCATTGATTACTCTTCTGTGAACTCTTGGTTAGACAACAGTGAAATTTCTACGTTTTACAAAGTGATATCAGTACAGTGTCAGTTTTCACTCCTTGTATAAAGAACTTCAAAATCTGATGAATGTATCTCTGGCATTCAATGTAACTGCTCTTACAGTTGCTATATCATGCTTTTATATGGTTGAATACATATACAATTAAATGAAGCCACCTTCTATACAACTATAGCAAAACGGTACTCCATACTGCCACTCAGTGGGATTCCTCGGGAGTAATGCAGAAAGTCATTTTGTGTAACAAACTATTACAATTTACAATCCAATGTATTTCTTGCATAGTATTCATTGATTACTCTTCTGCGATCTCTTGGTTAGACAACAGTGAAATTTCTAGGTTTGCAACGTGATATCAATACAGTGTCAGTTATCACTCCTTGTACAAACAACTTCAAAATCTGATGAATGTATCTCTGGCATTCAATGTAACTGCTCTTACATTTGCTATATCATGCTTTTATATGGTTGAGTACATATACAATGAAATGAAGCCACCTTCTATACAACTATAGCAAAAAGGTGCTCCATACTGCCACTCAGTGGGATTCCTCGGGAGTAACGCAGAAAGTCATTTTGTGTAACAAACTATTACAATTTACAATCCAATGTATTTCTTGTATAGTATTCATTGATTACTCTTCTGTGAACTCTTGGTTAGACAACAGTGAAATTTCTAGGTTTTACAACGTGATATCAATAAAGTGTCAGTAATCACTCCTTGTACAACCAACTTCAAAATCTGATGAATGTATCTCTGGCATTCAATGTAACTGTTCTTACAGTTTCTATATCATGCTTTTTTATGGTTGAGTACATATACAATGAAATGAAGCCACCTTCTATACAACTATAGTAAAAAGGTGCTCCATACTGCCACTCAGTGGGATTCCTCGGGAGTAACGCAGAAAGTCATTTTGTGTAACAAACTATTACAATTTACAATCCAATGTATTTCTTGTATAGTATTCATTGATTACTCTTCTGTGAACTCTTGGTTAGACAACAGTGAAATTTCTACGTTTTTCAAAGTGATATCAGTACAGTGTCAGTTTTCACTCCTTGTATAAAGAACTTCAAAATCTGATGAATGTATCTCTGGCATTCAATGTAACTGCTCTTACAGTTGCTATATCATGCTTTTATACGGTTGAATACATATACAATTAAATGAAGCCACCTTCTATACAACTATAGCAAAACGGTGCTCCATACTGCAACTCAGTGGGATTCCTCGGGAGTAACACAGAAAGTCATTTTGTGTAACAAACTATTACAATTTACAATCCAATGTATTTCTTGTATAGTATTCATTGATTACTCTTCTGTGAACTCTTGGTTAGACAACAGTGAAATTTCTACGTTTTACAAAGTGATATCAGTACAGTGTCAGTTTTCACTCCTTGTATAAAGAACTTCAAAATCTGATGAATGTATCTCTGGCATTCAATGTAACTGCTCTTGCAGTTGCTATATCATGCTTTTATATGGTTGAATACATATACAATTAAATGAAGCCACCTTCTATAAAACTATAGCAAAACGGTGCTCCATACTGCCACTCAGTGGGATTCCTCGGGAGTAACGCAGAAAGTCATTTTGTGTAACAAACTATTACAATTTACAATCCAATGTATTTCTTGTATAGTATTCATTGATTACTCTTCTGTGAACTCTTGGTTAGACAACAGTGAAATTTCTACGTTTTACAAAGTGATATCAGTACAGTGTCAGTTTTCACTCCTTGTATAAAGAACTTCAAAATCTGATGAATGTATCTCTGGCATTCAATGTAACTGCTCTTACAGTTGCTATATCATGCTTTTATATGGTTGAATACATATACAATTAAATGAAGCCACCTTCTATACAACTATAGCAAAACGGTGCTCCATACTGCCACTCAGTGGGATTCCTCGGGAGTAATGCAGAAAGTCATTTTGTGTAACAAACTATTACAATTTACAATCCAATGTATTTCTTGCATAGTATTCATTGATTACTCTTCTGCGATCTCTTGGTTAGACAACAGTGAAATTTCTAGGTTTGCAACGTGATATCAATACAGTGTCAGTTATCACTCCTTGTACAAACAACTTCAAAATCTGATGAATGTATCTCTGGCATTCAATGTAACTGCTCTTACAGTTGCTATATCATGCTTTTATATGGTTGAGTACATATACAATGAAATGAAGCCACCTTCTATACAACTATACTAAAAAGGTGCTCCATACTGCCACTCAGTGGGATTCCTCGGGAGTAACGCAGAAAGTCATTTTGTGTAACAAACTATTACAATTTACAATCCAATGTATTTCTTGTATAGTATTCATTGATTACTCTTCTGTGAACTCTTGGTTAGACAACAGTGAAATTTATACGTTTTACAAAGTGATATCAGTACAGTGTCAGTTTTCACTCCTTGTATAAAGAACTTCAAAATCTGATGAATGTATCTCTGGCATTCAATGTAACTGCTCTTACAGTTGCTATATCATGCTTTTATATGGTTGAATACATATACAATTAAATGAAGCCACCTTCTATACAACTATAGCAAAACGGTGCTCCATACTGCCACTCAGTGGGATTCCTCGGGACTAACGCAGAAAGTCATTTTGTGTAACAAACTATTACAATTTACAATCCAATGTATTTCTTGTATAGTATTAAATGATTACTCTTCTGTGATCTCTTGGTTAGACAACAGTGAAATTTCTAGGTTTTACAACGTGATATCAATACAGTGTCAGTAATCACTCCTTGTACAACCAACTTCAAAATCTGATGAATGTATCTCTGGCATTCAATGTTACTGTTCTTACAGTTGCTATATCATGCTTTTTTATGGTTGAGTACATATACAATGAAATGAAGCCACCATCTATACAACTATAGTAAAAAGGTGCTCCATACTGCCACTCAGTGGGATTCCTCGGGAGTAACGCAGAAAGTCATTTTGTGTAACAAACTATTACAATTTTCAATCCAATGTATTTCTTGTATAGTATTCATTGATTACTCTTCTGCGATCTCTTGGTTAGACAACAGTGAAATTTCTAGGTTTTACAACGTGATATCAATACAGTGTCAGTAATCACTCCTTGTACAACCAACTTCAAAATCTGATGAATGTATCTCTTGCATTCAATGTAACTGCTCTTACAGTTGCTATATCATGCTTTTATATGGTTGAGTACATATACAATGAAATAAAGCCGCCTTCTATACAACTATAGTAAAAAAAAGCTCCATACTGCCACTCAGTGGGATTCCTCGGGAGTAACGCAGAAAGTCATTTTGTGTAACAAACTATTACAATATATAATTTCTTGTATATTATTCATTGATTACTCTTTTCAATGATCTGTTGGTTACAGGATAGTGATATTTCTAGGTGTTACAAAGTGATATCAATACAGTGTCAGTAATCACATAATGCATTGTTTCTGTCTTGGCCGGGAGGGTGACAACCATGATTTGCGAGAACAAGGAGGCCTCACATCCCTGCCTCCGCATTCCAGCTGCTCCGGTAGTAACTTCAAGGGGAGGATGCTTCTCATCTCTTATCAAATGCAAAAGAACCTTGGAGCCATTGATTGTTATGTGAACTCGAAACATCTGAGGGGTCTGGTTTGGGAGAGGAAATTTACTGCTTAACACCTCACTTTTTTCCTGTGAGAACCAAACGGTCAGGACACCTTTTAGCCCGCCAATTTTCCCTTAAGGGGATTGGCTATCTATGGGTAATTCAAACTCCTTGGAATGGTATAATAGACCCGCTTGTATTATTTGTCTCATCTCTGACAATAATCCGAGATGCTGTACTAATGTAGGAATAGGTAATAAAGAACTGTGGTTAACCAACCAAGATCTGATCCTTGACTACTTTGAGCAGAACTCTCACAATGCCAGAGATACATTCATCAGATTTTGAAGTTGTTTGTACAAGGAGTGATAACTGACACTGTACTGATATCACTTTGTAAAACCTAGAAATATCACTATCCTGTAACCAACAGATCATTGAAAAGAGTAATCAATGAATAATATACAAGAAATTATATATTGTAATAGTTTGTTACACAAAATGACTTTCTGCGTTACTCCCGAGGAATCCCACTGAGTGGCAGTATGGAGCTCCTTTTTACTATAGTTGTATAGAAGGCGGCTTCATTTCATTATATATGTACTCAACCATATAAAAGCATGATATAGCAACTGTATGAGCAGTTACATTGAATGCAAGAGATACATTCATCAGATTTTGAAGTTGGTTGTACAAGGAGTGATTACTGACACTGTATTGATATCACGTTGTAAAACCTAGAAATTTCACTGTTGTCTAACCAAGAGATCGCAGAAGAGTAATCAATGAATACTATGCAAGAAATACATTGGATTGTAAATTGTAATAGTTTGTTACACAAAATGATTTCTGCGTTACTCCCGAGGAATCCCACTGAGTGGCAGTATGGAGCACCGTTTTGCTATATTTGTATAGAAGGTGGCTTCATTTAATTGTATATGTACTCAACCATATAAAAGCATGATATAGCAACGGTAACAGCAGTTACATTGAATGCCAGGGATACATTCATCAGATTTTGAAGTTCTTTATACAAGGAGTGAAAACTGACACTGTACTGATATCACTTTGTAAAACGTAGAAATTTCACTGTTGTCTAACCAAGAGTTCACAGAAGAGTAATCAATGAATACTATACAAGAAATACATTGCATTGTAAATTGTAATAGTTTGTTACACAAACTGACTTTCTGCGTTACTCCCGAGGAATCCCACTGAGTGGCAGTATGGAGCACCTTTTTGCTATAGTTGTATAGAAGGTGGCTTCATTTCATTGTATATGTACTCAACCATATAAAAGTATGATATAGCAACTGTAAGAGCAGTTACATTGAATGCCAGAGATACATTCATCAGATTTTGAAGTTGTTTGTACAAGGAGTGATAACTGACACTGTACTGATATCACTTTGTAAAACCTAGAAATATCACTATCCTGTAACCAACAGATCATTGAAAAGAGTAATCAATGAATAATATACAAGAAATTATATATTGTAATAGTTTGTTACACAAAATGACTTTCTGCGTTATTCCCGAGGAATCGCACTGAGTGGCAGTATGGAGCTCCTTTTTACTATAGTTGTATAGAAGGCGGCTTCATTTCATTGTATATGTACTCAACAATATAAAAGCATGATATAGCAACTGTAAGAGCAGTTACATTGAATGCCAGAGATACATTCATCAGATTTTGAAGTTGGTTGTACAAGGAGTGATTACTGACTCTGTATTGATATCACGTTGTAAAACGTAGAAATTTCACTGTTGTCTAACCAAGAGATCGCAGAAGAGTAATCAATTAATACTATACAAGAAATACATTGGATTGTAAATTGTAATCGTTTGTTACACAAAATGACTTTCTGCGTTACTCCCGAGGAATCCCACTGAGTGGCAGTATGGAGCACCGTTTTGCTATAGTTGTATAGAAGGTGGCTTCATTTAATTGTATATGTATTCAACCATATAAAAGCATGATATAGCAACTGGAAGAGCAGTTACATTGAATGCCAGAGATACATTCATCAGATTTTGAAGTTCTTTATACAAGGAGTGAAAACTGACACTGTACTGATATCACTTTGTAAAACGTAGAAATTTCACTGTTGTCTAACCAAGAGTTCACAGAAGAGAAATCAATGAATACTATACAAGAAATACATTGGATTGTAAATTGTAATAGTTTGTTACACAAAATGACTTTCTGCGTTACTCCCGAGGAATCCCACTGAGTGGCAGTATGGAGCACCGTTTTGCTATAGTTGTATAGAAGGTGGCTTCATTTAATTGTATATGTATTCAACCATATAAAAGCATGATATAGCAAATGTAAGAGCAGTTACATTGAATGCCAGAGATACATTCATCAGATTTTGAAGTTCTTTATACAAGGAGTGAAAACTGACACTGTACTGATATCACTTTGTAAAACGTATAAATTTCACTGTTGTCTAACCAAGAGTTCACAGAAGAGTAATCAATGAATACTATACAAGAAATACATTGGATTGTAAATTGTAATTGTTTGTTACACAAAATGACTTTCTGCGTTACTCCCGAGGAATCCCACTGAGTGGCAGTATGGAGCACCTTTTTGCTATAGTTGTATAGAAGGTGGCTTCATTTCATTGTATCTGTACTCAACCATATAAAAGCATGATATAGCAACTGTAAGAGCAGTTACATTGAATGCCAGAGATACATTCATCAGATTATGAAGTTGTTTGTACAAGGAGTGATAACTGACACTGTACTGATATCACTTTGTAACACCTAGAAATATCACTATCCTG
The DNA here is from genome assembly GCA_029233225.1 of Lepidodactylus listeri. Lineage (NCBI taxonomy): Eukaryota > Metazoa > Chordata > Lepidosauria > Squamata > Gekkonidae > Lepidodactylus > Lepidodactylus listeri. Next base: position 553,192 of record JARCFY010000021.1, on the reverse strand, counting down.
TAACCAACAGATCATTGAAAAGAGTAATCAATGAATAATATACAAGAAATTATATATTGTAATAGTTTGTTACACAAAATGACTTTCTGCGTTACTCCCGAGGAATCGCACTGAGTGGCAGTATGGAGCTCCTTTTTACTATAGTTGTATAGAAGGCGGCTTCATTTCATTGTATATGTACTCAACCATATAAAAGCATGATATAGCAACTGTAAGAGCAGTTACATTGAATGCCAGAGATACATTCATCAGATTTTGAAGTTGGTTGTACAAGGAGTGATTACTGACACTGTATTGATATCACGTTGTAAAACCTAAAATTTCACTGTTGTCTAACCAAGAGATCGCAGAAGAGTAATCAATGAATACTATGCAAGAAATACATTGGATTGTAAATTGTAATAGTTTGTTACACAAAATGACTTTCTGCGTTACTCCCGAGGAATCCCACTGAGTGGCAGTATGGAGCACCTTTTTACTATAGTTGTATAGAAGGTGGCTTCATTTCATTGTATATGTACTCAACCATAAAAAAGCATGATATAGCAACTGTAAGAACAGTTACATTGAATGCCAGAGATACATTCATCAGATTTTGCAGTTGGTTGTACAAGGAGTGATTACTGACTCTGTATTGATATCACGTTGTAAAACGTAGAAATTTCACTGTTGTCTAACCAAGAGATCGCAGAAGAGTAATCAATTAATACTATACAAGAAATACATTGGATTGTAAATTGTAATAGTTTGTTACACAAAATGACTTTCTGCGTTACTCCCGAGGAATCCCACTGAGTGGCAGTATGGAGCACCGTTTTGCTATAGTTGTATAGAAGGTGGCTTCATTTAATCGTATATGTATTCAACCATATAAAAGCATTATATAGCAACTGTAAGAGCAGTTACATTGAATGCCAGAGATACATTCATCAGATTTTGAAGTTCTTTATACAAGGAGTGAAAACTGACACTGTACTGATATCACTTTGTAAAACGTAGAAATTTCACTGTTGTCTAACCAAGAGTTCACAGAAGAGTAATCAATGAATACTATACAAGAAATACATTGGATTGTAAATTGTAATAGTTTGTTACACAAAATGACTTTCTGCGTTACTCCCGAGGAATCCCACTGAGTGGCAGTATGGAGCACCTTTTTGCTATAGTTGTATAGAAGGTGGCTTCATTTCATTGTATCTGTACTCAACCATATAAAAGCATGATATAGCAACTGTAAGAGCAGTTACATTGAATGCCAGAGATACATTCATCAGATTTTGAAGTTGTTTGTACAAGGAGTGATAACTGACACTGTACTGATATCACTTTGTAACACCTAGAAATATCACTATCCTGTAACCAACAGATCATTGAAAAGAGTAATCAATGAATAATATACAAGAAATTATATATTGTAATAGTTTGTTACACAAAATGACTTTCTGCGTTACTCCCGAGGAATCCCACTGAGTGGCAGTATGGAGCACCTTTTTACTATAGTTGTATAGAAGGTGGCTTCATTTCATTGTATATGTACTCATCCATAAAAAAGCATGATATAGCAACGGTAAGAGCAGTTACATTGAATGCCAGAGATACATTCATCAGATTTTGAAGTTCTTTATACAAGGAGTGAAAACTGACACTGTACTGATATCACTTTGTAAAACGTAGAAATTTCACTGTTGTCTAACCAAGAGTTCACAGAAGAGAAATCAATGAATACTATACAAGAAATACATTGGATTGTAAATTGTAATAGTTTGTTACACAAAATGACTTTCTGCGTTACTCCCGAGGAATCCCACTGAGTGGCAGTATGGAGCACCGTTTTGCTATAGTTGTATAGAAGGTGGCTTCATTTAATTGTATATGTATTCAACCATATAAAAGCATGATATAGCAACTGTAAGAGCAGTTACATTGAATGCCAGAGATACATTCATCAGATTTTGAAGTTCTTTATACAAGGAGTGAAAACTGACACTGTACTGATATCACTTTGTAAAACGTAGAAATTTCACTGTTGTCTAACCAAGAGTTCACAGAAGAGTAATCAATGAATACTATACAAGAAATACATTGGATTGTAAATTGTAATAGTTTGTTACACAAAATGACTTTCTGCGTTACTCCCGAGGAATCTCACTGAGTGGCAGTATGGAGCACATTTTTGCTTTAGTTGTATAGAAGGTGGCTTCATTTCATTGTATCTGTACTCAACCATATAAAAGCATGATATAGCAACTGTAAGAGCAGTTACATTGAATGCCAGAGATACATTCATCAGATTTTGAAGTTGTTTGTACAAGGAGTGATAACTGACACTGTACTGATATCACTTTGTAACACCTAGAAATATCACTATCCTGTAACCAACAGATCATTGAAAAGAGTAATCAATGAATAATATACAAGAAATTATATACTGTAATAGTTTGTTACACAAGATGACTTTCGGCGTTACTCCCGAGGAATCGCACTGAGTGGCAGTATGGAGCTCCTTTTTACTATAGTTGTATAGAAGGCGGCTTCATTTCATTGTATATGTACTCAACCATATAAAAGCATGATATAGCAACTGTAAGAGCAGTTACATTGAATGCAAGAGATACATTCATCAGATTTTGAAGTTGGTTGTACAAAGAATGATTACTGACACTGTATTGATATCACGTTGTAAAACCTAGAAATTTCACTGTTGTCTAACCAAGAGATCGCAGAAGAGTAATCAATGAATACTATACAAGAAATACATTGGATTGTAAATTGTAATAGTTTGTTACACAAAATGACTTTCTGCGTTACTCCCGAGGAATCCCACTGAGTGGCAGTATGGAGCACCTTTTTACTATAGTTGTATAGAAGGTGGCTTCATTTCATTGTATATGTACTCAACCATATAAAAGCATGATATAGCAACTGTAAGAGCAGTTACATTGAATGCAAGAGATACATTCATCAGATTTTGAAGTTGGTTGTACAAGGAGTGATTACTGACTCTGTATTGATATCACGTTGTAAAACGTAGAAATTTCACTGTTGTCTAACCAAGAGATCGCAGAAGAGTAATCAATTAATACTATACAAGAAATACATTGGATTGTAAATTGTAATAGTTTGTTACACAAAATGACTTTCTGCGTTACTCCCGAGGAATCCCACTGAGTGGCAGTATGGAGCACCGTTTTGCTATAGTTGTATAGAAGGTGGCTTCATTTAATCGTATATGTATTCAACCATATAAAAGCATGATATAGCAACTGTAAGAGCAGTTACATTGAATGCCAGAGATACATTCATCAGATTTTGAAGTTCTTTATACAAGGAGTGAAAACTGACACTGTACTGATATCACTTTGTAAAACGTAGAAATTTCACTGTTGTCTAACCAAGAGTTCACAGAAGAGTAATCAATGAATACTATACAAGAAATACATTGGATTGTAAATTGTAATAGTTTGTTACACAAAATGACTTTCTGCGTTACTCCCGAGGAATCCCACTGAGTGGCAGTATGGAGCACCTTTTTACTATAGTTTTATAGAAGGTGGCTTCATTTCATTGTATATGTACTCAACCATAAAAAAGCATGATATAGCAACTGTAAGAACAGTTACATTGAATGCCAGAGATACATTCATCAGATTTTGAAGTTGGTTGTACAAGGAGTGATTACTGACTCTTTGTTGATATCACGTTGTAAAACGTAGAAATTTCACTGTTGTCTAACCAAGAGATCGCAGAAGAGTAATCAATTAATACTATACAAGAAATACATTGGATTGTAAATTGTAATCGTTTGTTACACAAAATGACTTTCTGCGTTACCCCCGAGGAATCCCACTGAGTGGCAGTATGGAGCACCGTTTTGCTATAGTTGTATAGAAGGTGGCTTCATTTAATTGTATATGTATTCAACCATATAAAAGCATGATATAGCAACTGCAAGAGCAGTTACATTGAATGCCAGAGATACATTCATCAGATTTTGAAGTTCTTTATACAAGGAGTGAAAACTGACACTGTACTGATATCACTTTGTAAAACGTAGAAATTTCACTGTTGTCTAACCAAGAGTTCACAGAAGAGTAATCAATGAATACTATACAAGAAATACATTGGATTGTAAATTGTAATTGTTTGTTACACAAAATGACTTTCTGCGTTACTCCCGAGGAATCCCACTGAGTGGCAGTATGGAGCACCTTTTTGCTATAGTTGTATAGAAGGTGGCTTCATTTCATTGTATCTCTACTTAACCATATAAAAGCATGATATAGCAACTGTAAGAGCAGTTACATTGAATGCCAGAGATACATTCATCAGATTATGAAGTTGTTTGTACAAGGAGTGATAACTGACACTGTACTGATATCACTTTGTAACACCTAGAAATATCACTATCCTGTAACCAACAGAACATTGAAAAGAGTAATCAATGAATAATATACAAGAAATTATATATTGTAATAGATTGTTACACAAAATGACTTTCTGCGTTACTCCCGAGGAATCGCACTGAGTGGCAGTATGGAGCTCCTTTTTACTATAGTTGTATAGAAGGCGGCTTCATTTCAATGTATATGTACTCAACCATATAAAAGCATGATATAGCAACTGTAAGAGCAGTTACATTGAATGCAAGAGATACATTCATCAGATTTTGAAGTTGGTTGTACAAAGAATGATTACTGACACTGTATTGATATCACGTTGTAAAACCTAGAAATTTCACTGTTGTCTAACCAAGAGATCGCAGAAGAGTAATCAATGAATACTATACAAGAAATACATTGGATTGTAAATTGTAATAGTTTGTTACACAAAATGACTTTCTGCGTTACTCCCGAGGAATCCCACTGAGTGGCAGTATGGAGCACCTTTTTACTATAGTTGTATAGAAGGTGGCTTCATTTCATTGTATATGTACTCAACCATATAAAAGCATGATATAGCAACTGTAAGAGCAGTTACATTGAATGCAAGAGATACATTCATCAGATTTTGAAGTTGGTTGTACAAGGAGTGATTACTGACTCTGTATTGATATCACGTTGTAAAACGTAGAAATTTCACTGTTGTCTAACCAAGAGATCGCAGAAGAGTAATCAATTAATACTATACAAGAAATACATTGGATTGTAAATTGTAATAGTTTGTTACACAAAATGACTTTCTGCGTTACTCCCGAGGAATCCCACTGAGTGGCAGTATGGAGCACCGTTTTGCTATAGTTGTATAGAAGGTGGCTTCATTTAATCGTAAATGTATTCAACCATATAAAAGCATGATATAGCAACTGTAAGAGCAGTTACATTGAATGCCAGAGATACATTCATCAGATTTTGAAGTTCTTTATACAAGGAGTGAAAACTGACACTGTACTGATATCACTTTGTAAAACGTAGAAATTTCACTGTTGTCTAACCAAGAGTTCACAGAAGAGTAATCAATGAATACTATACAAGAAATACATTGGATTGTAAATTGTAATAGTTTGTTACACAAAATGACTTTCTGCGTTACTCCCGAGGAATCCCACTGAGTGGCAGTATGGAGCACCTTTTTGCTATAGTTGTATAGAAGGTGGCTTCATTTCATTGTATCTGTACTCAACCATATAAAAGCCTGATATAGCAACTGTAAGAGCAGTTACATTGAATGCCAGAGATACATTCATCAGATTTTGAAGTTGTTTGTACAAGGAGTGATAACTGACACTGTACTGATATCACTTTGTAACACCTAGAAATATCACTATCCTGTAACCAACAGATCATTGAAAAGAGTAATCAATGAATAATAAACAAGAAATTATATATTGTAATAGTTTGTTTCACAAAATGACTTTCTGCGTTACTCCCGAGGAATCCCACTGAGTGGCAGTATGGAGCACCTTTTTACTATAGTTTTATAGAAGGTGGCTTCATTTCATTGTATATGTACTCAACCATAAAAAAGCATGATATAGCAACTGTAAGAACAGTTACATTGAATGCCAGAGATACATTCATCAGATTTTGAAGTTGGTTGTACAAGGAGTGATTACTGACTCTGTGTTGATATCACGTTGTAAAACGTAGAAATTTCACTGTTGTCTAACCAAGAGATCGCAGAAGAGTAATCAATTAATACTATACAAGAAATACATTGTATTGTAAATTGTAATCGTTTGTTACACAAAATGACTTTCTGCGTTACTCCCGAGGAATCCCACTGAGTGGCAGTATGGAGCACCTTTTTGCTATAGTTGTATAGAAGGTGGCTTCATTTCATTGTATCTGTAGTCAACCATATAAAAGCATGATATAGCAACTGTAAGAGCACTTACATTGAATGCCAGAGATACATTCATCAGATTTTGAAGTTGTTTGTACAAGGAGTGATAACTGACACTGTACTGATATCACTTTGTAACACCTAGAAATATCACTATCCTGTAACCAACAGATCATTGAAAAGAGTAATCAATGAATAATATACAAGAAATTATAAATTGTAATAGTTTGTTACACAAAATTTCTTTCTGCGTTACTCCCGTGGAATCCCACTGAGTGGCAGTATGGAGCTCCTTTTTACTATAGTTGTATAGAAGGCGGCTTCATTTCATTGTATATGTACTCAACCATATAAAAGCATGATATAGCAACTGTAAGAGCAGTTACATTGAATGCAAGAGATACATTCATCAGATTTTGAAGTTGGTTGTACAAGGAGTGATTACTGACTCTGTATTGATATAACGTTGTAAAACGTAGAAATTTCACTGTTGTCTAACCTAGAGTTCGCAGAAGAGTAATCAATTAATACTATACAAGAAATACATTGGATTGTAAATTGTAATAGTTTGTTACACAAAATGACTTTCTGCGTTACTCCCGAGGAATCCCACTGAGTGGCAGTATGGAGCACCGTTTTGCTATAGTTGTATAGAAGGTGGCTTCATTTAATTGTATATGTACTCAACCATATAAAAGCATGATATAGCAACGGTAAGAGCAGTTACATTGAATGCCAGAGATACATTCATCAGATTTTGAAGTTCTTTATACAAGGAGTGAAAACTGACACTGTACTGATATCACTTTGTAAAACGTAGAAATTTCACTGTTGTCTAACCAAGAGTTCACAGAAGAGTAATCAATGAATACTATACAAGAAATACATTGGATTGTAAATTGTAATAGTTTGTTACACAAAATGACTTTCTGCGTTACTCCCGAGGAATCCCACTGAGTGGCAGTATGGAGCACCGCTTTCCTATAGTTGTATAGAAGGTGGCTTCATTTAATTGTATATGTATTCAACCATATAAAAGCATGATATAGCAACTGTAAGAGCAGTTATATTGAATGCCAGAGATACATTCATCAGATTTTGAAGTTCTTTATACAAGGAGTGAAAACTGACACTGTACTGATATCACTTTGTAAAACGTAGAAATTTCACTGTTGTCTAACGAAGAGTTCACAGAAGAGTAATCAATTAATACTATACAAGAAATACATTGGATTGTAAATTGTAATAGTTTGTTACACAAAATGACTTTCTGCGTTACTCCCGAGGAATCCCACTGAGTGGCAGTATGGAGCACCTTTTTGCTATAGTTGTATAGAAGGTGGCTTCATTTCATTGTATCTGTACTCAACCATATAAAAGCCTGATATAGCAACTGTAAGAGCAGTTACATTGAATGCCAGAGATACATTCATCAGATTTTGAAGTTGTTTGTACAAGGAGTGATAACTGACACTGTACTGATATCACTTTGTAAAACCTAGAAATATCACTATCCTGTAACCAACAGATCATTGAAAAGAGTAATCAATGAATAATATACAAGAAATTATATATTGTAATAGTTTGTTACACAAAATGACTTTCTGCGTTACTCCCGAGGAATCCCACTGAGTGGCAGTATGGAGCACCTTTTTACTATAGTTTTATAGAAGGTGGCTTCATTTCATTGTATATGTACTCAACCATAAAAAAGCATGATATAGCAACTGTAAGAACAGTAACATTCAATGCCAGAGATACATTCATCAGATTTTGAAGTTGGTTGTACAAGGAGTGATTACTGACTCTGTGTTGATATCACGTTGTAAAACGTAGAAATTTCACTGTTGTCTAACCAAGAGATCGCAGAAGAGTAATCAATTAATACTATACAAGAAATACATTGGATTGTAAATTGTAATCGTTTGTTACACAAAATGACTTTCTGCGTTACCCCCGAGGAATCCCACTGAGTGGCAGTATGGAGCACCGTTTTGCTATAGTTGTATAGAAGGTGGCTTCATTTAATTGTATATGTATTCAACCATATAAAAGCATGATATAGCAACTGCAAGAGCAGTTACATTGAATGCCAGAGATATATTCATCAGATTTTGAAGTTCTTTATACAAGGAGTGAAAACTGACACTGTACTGATATCACTTTGTAAAACGTAGAAATTTCACTGTTGTCTAACCAAGAGTTCACAGAAGAGTAATCAATGAATACTATACAAGAAATACATTGGATTGTAAATTGTAATTGTTTGTTACACAAAATGACTTTCTGCGTTACTCCCGAGGAATCCCACTGAGTGGCAGTATGGAGCACCTTTTTGCTATAGTTGTATAGAAGGTGGCTTCATTTCATTGTATCTGTACTCAACCATATAAAAGCATGATATAGCAACTGTAAGAGCAGTTACATTGAATGCCAGAGATACATTCATCAGATTATGAAGTTGTTTGTACAAGGAGTGATAACTGACACTGTACTGATATCACTTTGTAACACCTAGAAATATCACTATCCTGTAACCAACAGAACATTGAAAAGAGTAATCAATGAATAATATACAAGAAATTATATATTGTAATAGTTTGTTACACAAAATGACTTTCTGCGTTACTCCCGAGGAATCGCACTGAGTGGCAGTATGGAGCTCCTTTTTACTATAGTTGTATAGAAGGCGGCTTCATTTCATTGTATATGTACTCAACCATATAACAGCATGATATAGCAACTGTAAGAGCAGTTACATTGAATGCAAGAGATACATTCATCAGATTTTGAAGTTGGTTGTACAAGGAGTGATTACTGACACTGTATTGATATCACGTTGTAAAACCTAGAAATTTCACTGTTGTCTAACCAAGAGATCGCAGAAGAATAATCAATGAATACTATACAAGAAATACATTGGATTGTAAATTGTAATCGTTTGTTACACAAAATGACTTTCTGCGTTACTCCCGAGGAATCCCTCTGAGTGGCAGTATGGAGCACGTTTTTACTATAGTTGTATAGAAGGTGGCTTCATTTCATTGTATATGTACTCAACCATAAAAAAGCATGATATAGCAACTGTAAGAACAGTTACATTGAATGCCAGGGATACATTCATCAGATTTTGAAGTTCTTTATACAAGGAGTGAAAACTGACACTGTACTGATATCACTTTGTAAAACGTAGAAATTTCACTGTTGTCTAACCAAGAGTTCACAGAAGAGTAATCAATGAATACTATACAAGAAATACATTGCATTGTAAATTGTAATAGTTTGTTACACAAACTGACTTTCTGCGTTACTCCCGAGGAATCCCACTGAGTGGCAGTATGGAGCACCTTTTTGCTATAGTTGTATAGAAGGTGGCTTCATTTCATTGTATATGTACTCAACCATATAAAAGTATGATATAGCAACTGTAAGAGCAGTTACATTGAATGCCAGAGATACATTCATCAGATTTTGAAGTTGTTTGTACAAGGAGTGATAACTGACACTGTACTGATATCACTTTGTAAAACCTAGAAATATCACTATCCTGTAACCAACAGATCATTGAAAAGTGTAATCAATGAATAATATACAAGAAATTATATATTGTAATAGTTTGTTACACAAAATGACTTTCTGCGTTACTCCCGAGGAATCGCACTGAGTGGCAGTATGGAGCTCCTTTTTACTATAGTTGTATAGAAGGCGGCTTCATTTCAATTGTATATGTACTCAACAATAAAAAGCATGATATAGCAACTGTAAGAGCAGTTACATTGAATGCCAGAGATACATTCATCAGATTTTGAAGTTGGTTGTACAAGGAGTGATTACTGACTCTGTATTGATATCACGTTGTAAAACGTAGAAATTTCACTGTTGTCTAACCAAGAGATCGCAGAAGAGTAATCAATTAATACTATACAAGAAATACATTGGATTGTAAATTGTAATCGATTGTTACACAAAATGACTTTCTGCGTTACTCCCGAGGAATCCCACTGAGTGGCAGTATGGAGCACCGTTTTGCTATAGTTGTATAGAAGGTGGCTTCATTTAATTGTATATGTATTCAACCATATAAAAGCATGATATAGCAACTGGAAGAGCAGTTACATGAATGCCAGAGATACATTCATCAGATTTTGAAGTTGGTTGTACAAGGAGTGATTACTGACACTGTATTGATATCACGTTTGTAAAACGTAGAAATTTCACTGTTGTCTAACCAAGAGATCGCAGAAGAGTAATCAATTAATACTATACAAGAAATACATTGGATTGTAAATTGTAATAGTTTGTTACACAAAATGACTTTCTGCGTTACTCCCGAGGAATCCCACTGAGTGGCAGTATGGAGCACCGTTTTGCTATAGTTGTATAGAAGGTGGCTTCATTTAATTCTATATGTATTCAACCATATAAAAGCATGATATAGCAACTGTAAGAGCAGTTACATTGAATGCCAGAGATACATTCATCAGATTTTGAAGTTCTTTATACAAGGAGTGAAAACTGACACTGTACTGATATCACTTTGTAAAACGTATAAATTTCACTGTTGTCTAACCAAGAGTTCACAGAAGAGTAATCAATGAATACTATACAAGAAATACATTGGATTGTAAATTGTAATAGTTTGTTACACAAAATGACTTTCTGCGTTACTCCCGAGGAATCCCACTGAGTGGCAGTATGGAGCACCTTTTTGCTATAGTTGTATAGAAGGTCGCTTCATTTCATTGTATATGTACTCAACCATATAAAAGCATGATATAGCAACTGTAAGAGCAGTTACATTGAATGCCAGAGATACATTCATCAGATTTTGAAGTTGTTTGTACAAGGAGTGATAACTGACACTGTATTGATATCACGTTGTAAACCTAGAAATTTCACTGTTGTCTAACCAAGAGATCGCAGAAGAGTAATCAATGAATACTATGCAAGAAATACATTGGATTGTAAATTGTAATAGTTTGTTACACAAAATGACTTTCTACGTTACTCCCGAGGAATCCCACTGAGTGGCAGTATGGAGCACCGTTTTGCTATAGTTGTATAGAAGGTGGCTTCATTTAATTGTATATGTATTCAACCATATAAAAGCATGATATAGCAACTGTAAGAGCAGTTACATTGAATACCAGAGATACATTCATCAGATTTTGAAGTTCTTTATACAAGGAGTGAAAACTGACACTGTACTGATATCACTTTGTAAAACGTAGAAATTTCACTGCTGTCTAACCAAGAGTTCACAGAAGAGTAATCAATGAATACTATACAAGAAATACATTGGATTGTAAATTGTAATAGTTTGTTACACAAAATGACTTTCTGCGTTACTCCCGAGGAATCCCACTGAGTGGCAGTATGGAGCACCTTTTTGCTATAGTTGTATAGAAGGTGGCTTCATTTCATTGTATCTGTACTCAACCATATAAAAGCATGATATAGCAACTGTAAGAGCAGTTACATTGAATGCCAGAGATACATTCATCAGATTTGGAAGTTGTTTGTACAAGGAGTGATTACTGACACTGTACTGATATCACTTTGTAAAACCTAGAAATATCACTATCCTGTAACCAACAGATCATTGAAAAGAGTAATCACTGAATAATATACAAGAAATTATATATTGTAATAGTTTGTTACACAAAATGACTTTCTGCGTTACTCCCGAGGAATCCCACTGAGTGGCAGTATGGAGCTCCTTTTTACTATAGTTGTATAGAAGGCGGCTTCATTTCATTGTATATGTACTCAACCATATAAAAGCATGATATAGCAACTGTAAGAGCAGTTACATTGAATGCAAGAGATACATTCATCAGATTTTGAAGTTGGTTGTACAAAGAATGATTACTGACACTGTATTGATATCACGTTGTAAAACCTAGAAATTTCACTGTTGTCTAACCAAGAGATCGCAGAAGAGTAATCAATGAATACTATACAAGAAATACATTGGATTGTAAATTGTAATAGTTTGTTACACAAAATGACTTTCTGCGTTACTCCCGAGGAATCCCACTGAGTGGCAGTATGGAGCACCTTTTTACTATAGTTGTATAGAAGGTGGCTTCATTTCATTGTATATGTACTCAACCATATAAAAGCATGATATAGCAACTGTAAGAGCAGTTACATTGAATGCAAGAGATACATTCATCAGATTTTGAAGTTGGTTGTACAAGGAGTGATTACTGACTCTGTATTGATATCACGTTGTAAAACGTAGAAATTTCACTGTTGTCTAACCAAGAGATCGCAGAAGAGTAATCAATGAATTCTATACAAGAAATACATTGGATTGTAAATTGTAATAGTTTGTTACACAAAATGACTTTCTGCGTTACTCCCGAGGAATCCCACTGAGTGGCAGTATGGAGCACCGTTTTGCTATAGTTGTATAGAAGGTGGCTTCATTTAATCGTATATGTATTCAACCATATAAAAGCATGATATAGCAACTGTAAGAGCAGTTACATTGAATGCCAGAGATACATTCATCAGATTTTGAAGTTCTTTATACAAGGAGTGAAAACTGACACTGTACTGATATCACTTTGTAAAACGTAGAAATTTCACTGTTGTCTAACCAAGAGTTCACAGAAGAGTAATCAATGAATACTATACAAGAAATACATTGGATTGTAAATTGTAATAGTTTGTTACACAAAATGACTTTCTGCGTTACTCCCGAGGAATCCCACTGAGTGGCAGTATGGAGCACCTTTTTACTATAGTTTTATAGAAGGTGGCTTCATTTCATTGTATATGTACTCAACCATAAAAAAGCATGATATAGCAACTGTAAGAACAGTTACATTGAATGCCAGAGATACATTCATCAGATTTTGAAGTTGGTTGTACAAGGAGTGATTACTGACTCTGTGTTGATATCACGTTGTAAAACGTAGAAATTTCACTGTTGTCTAACCAAGAGATCGCAGAAGAGTAATCAATTAATACTATACAAGAAATACATTGGATTGTAAATTGTAATCGTTTGTTACACAAAATGACTTTCTGCGTTACCCCCGAGGAATCCCACTGAGTGGCAGTATGGAGCACCGTTTTGCTATAGTTGTATAGAAGGTGGCTTCATTTAATTGTATATGTATTCAACCATATAAAAGCATGATATAGCAACTGCAAGAGCAGTTACATTGAATGCCAGAGATACATTCATCAGATTTTGAAGTTCTTTATACAAGGAGTGAAAACTGACACTGTACTGATATCACTTTGTAAAACGTAGAAATTTCACTGTTGTCTAACGAAGAGTTCACAGAAGAGTAATCAATGAATACTATACAAGAAATACATTGGATTGTAAATTGTAATTGTTTGTTACACAAAATGACTTTCTGCGTTACTCCCGAGGAATCCCACTGAGTGGCAGTATGGAGCACCTTTTTGCTATAGTTGTATAGAAGGTGGCTTCATTTCATTGTATCTCTACTCAACCATATAAAAGCATGATATAGCAACTGTAAGAGCAGTTACATTGAATGCCAGAGATACATTCATCAGATTATGAAGTTGTTTGTACAAGGAGTGATAACTGACACTGTACTGATATCACTTTGTAACACCTAGAAATATCACTATCCTGTAACCAACAGAACATTGAAAAGAGTAATCAATGAATAATATACAAGAAATTATATATTGTAATAGTTTGTTACACAAAATGACTTTCTGCGTTACTCCCGAGGAATCGCACTGAGTGGCAGTATGGAGCTCCTTTTTACTATAGTTGTATAGAAGGCGGCTTCATTTCATTGTATATGTACTCAACCATATAAAAGCATGATATAGCAACTGTAAGAGCAGTTACATTGAATGCAAGAGATACATTCATCAGATTTTGAAGTTGGTTGTACAAAGAATGATTACTGACACTGTATTGATATCACGTTGTAAAACCTAGAAATTTCACTGTTGTCTAACCAAGAGATCGCAGAAGAGTAATCAATGAATACTATACAAGAAATACATTGGATTGTAAATTGTAATAGTTTGTTACACAAAATGACTTTCTGCGTTACTCCCGAGGAATCCCACTGAGTGGCAGTATGGAGCAGCTTTTTAATATAGTTGTATAGAAGGTGGCTTCATTTCATTGTATATGTACTCAACCATAAAAAAGCATGATATAGCAACTGTAAGAGCAGTTACATTGAATGCAAGAGATACATTCATCAGATTTTGAAGTTGGTTGTACAAGGAGTGATTACTGACTCTGTATTGATATCACGTTGTAAAACGTAGAAATTTCACTGTTGTCTAACCAAGAGATCGCAGAAGAGTAATCAATTAATACTATACAAGAAATACATTGGATTGTAAATTGTAATAGTTTGTTACACAAAATGACTTTCTGCGTTACTCCCGAGGAATCCCACTGAGTGGCAGTATGGAGCACCGTTTTGCTATAGTTGTATAGAAGGTGGCTTCATTTAATCGTATATGTATTCAACCATATAAAAGCATGATATAGCAACTGTAAGAGCAGTTACATTGAATGCCAGAGATACATTCATCAGATTTTGAAGTTCTTTATACAAGGAGTGAAAACTGACACTGTACTGATATCACTTTGTAAAACGTAGAAATTTCACTGTTGTCTAACCAAGAGTTCACAGAAGAGTAATCAATGAATACTATACAAGAAATACATTGGATTGTAAATTGTAATAGTTTGTTACACAAAATGACTTTCTGCGTTACTCCCGAGGAATCCCACTGAGTGGCAGTATGGAGCACCTTTTTGCTATAGTTGTATAGAAGGTGGCTTCATTTCATTGTATCTGTACTCAACCATATAAAAGCATGATATAGCAACTGTAAGAGCAGTTACATTGAATGCCAGAGATACATTCATCAGATTTTGAAGTTGTTTGTACAAGGAGTGATAACTGACACTGTACTGATATCACTTTGTAACACCTAGAAATATCACTATCCTGTAACCAACAGATCATTGAAAAGAGTAATCAATGAATAATATACAAGAAATTATATATTGTAATAGTTTGTTACACAAAATGACTTTCTGCGTTACTCCCGAGGAATCCCACTGAGTGGCAGTATGGAGCACCTTTTTACTATAGTTTTATAGAAGGTGGCTTCATTTCATTGTATATGTACTCAACCATAAAAAAGCATGATATAGCAACTGTAAGAACAGTTACATTGAATGCCAGAGATACATTCATCAGATTTTGAAGTTGGTTGTACAAGGAGTGATTACTGACTCTGTGTTGATATCACGTTGTAAAACGTAGAAATTTCACTGTTGTCTAACCAAGAGATCGCAGAAGAGTAATCAATTAATACTATACAAGAAATACATTGGATTGTAAATTGTAATCGTTTGTTACACAAAATGACTTTCTGCGTTACCCCCGAGGAATCCCACTGAGTGGCAGTATGGAGCACCGTTTTGCTATAGTTGTATAGAAGGTGGCTTCATTTAATTGTATATGTATTCAACCATATAAAAGCATGATATAGCAACTGTAAGAGCAGTTACATTGAATGCCAGAGATACATTCATCAGATTTTGAAGTTGGTTGTACAAGGAGTGATTACTGACCCTGTATTGATATCACGTTGTAAAACCTAGAAATTTCACTGTTGTCTAACCAAGAGATCGCAGAAGAGTAATCAATGAATACTATACAAGAAATACATTGGATTGTAAATTGTAATCGTTTGTTACACAAAATGACTTTCTGCGTTACTCCCGAGGAATCCCTCTGAGTGGCAGTATGGAGCACCTTTTTACTATAGTTGTATAGAAGGTGGCTTCATTTCATTGTATATGTACTCAACCATAAAAAAGCATGATATAGCAACTGTAAGAGCAGTTACATTGAATGCCAGAGATACATTCATCAGATTTTGAAGTTGGTTGTACAAGGAGTGATTACTGACCCTGTATTGATATCACGTTGTAAAACCTAGAAATTTCACTGTTGTCTAACCAAGAGATCGCAGAAGAGTAATCAATGAATACTATACAAGAAATACATTGGATTGTAAATTGTAATCGTTTGTTACACAAAATGACTTTCTGCGTTACTCCCGAGGAATCCCTCTGAGTGGCAGTATGGAGCACCTTTTTACTATAGTTGTATAGAAGGTGGCTTCATTTCATTGTATATGTACTCAACCATAAAAAAGCATGATATAGCAACTGTAAGAACAGTTACATTGAATGCCAGAGATACATTCATCAGATTTTGAAGTTGGTTGTACAAGGAGTGATTACTGACTCTGTATTGATATCACGTTGTAAAACGTAGAAATTTCACTGTTGTCTAACCAAGAGATCGCAGAAGAGTAATCAATGAATACTATACAAGAAATACATTGGATTGTAAATTGTAATTGTTTGTTACATAAACTGACTTTCTGCGTTACTCCCGAGGAATCCCACTGAGTGGCAGTATGGAGCACCTTTTTGCTATAGTTGTATAGAAGGTGGCTTCATTTCATTGTATCTCAACTCAACCATAAAAAAGCATGATATAGCAACTGTAAGAACAGTTACATTGAATGCCAGAGATACATTCATCAGATTTTGAAGTTGTTTGTACAAGGAGTGATAACTGACACTGTACTGATATCACTTTGTAAAACCTAGAAATATCACTATCCTGTAACCAACAGATCATTGAAAAGAGTAATCAATGAATAATATACAAGAAATTATATATTGTAATAGTTTGTTACACAAAATGACTTTCTGCGTTACTCCCGAGGAATCCCACTGAGTGGCAGTATGGAGCTCCTTTTTACTATAGTTGTATAGAAGGCGGCTTCATTTCATTATATATGTACTCAACCATATAAAAGCATGATATAGCAACTGTATGAGCAGTTACATTGAATGCAAGAGATACATTCATCAGATTTTGAAGTTGGTTGTACAAGGAGTGATTACTGACTGAGTATTGATATCACGTTGTAAAACGTAGAAATTTCACTGTTGTCTAACCAAGAGATCGCAGAAGAGTAATCAATTAATACTATACAAGAAATACATTGGATTGTAAATTGTAATAGTTTGTTACACAAAATGATTTCTGCGTTACTCCCGAGGAATCCCACTGAGTGGCAGTATGGAGCACCGTTTTGCTATAGTTGTATAGAAGGTGGCTTCATTTAATTGTATATGTACTCAACCATATAAAAGCATGATATAGCAACGGTAACAGCAGTTACATTGAATGCCAGGGATACATTCATCAGATTTTGAAGTTCTTTATACAAGGAGTGAAAACTGACACTGTACTGATATCACTTTGTAAAACGTAGAAATTTCACTGTTGTCTAACCAAGAGTTCACAGAAGAGTAATCAATGAATACTATACAAGAAATACATTGCATTGTAAATTGTAATAGTTTGTTACACAAACTGACTTTCTGCGTTACTCCCGAGGAATCCCACTGAGTGGCAGTATGGAGCACCTTTTTGCTATAGTTCTATAGAAGGTGGCTTCATTTCATTGTATATGTACTCAACCATATAAAAGTATGATATAGCAACTGTAAGAGCAGTTACATTGAATGCCAGAGATACATTCATCAGATTTTGAAGTTGTTTGTACAAGGAGTGATAACTGACACTGTACTGATATCACTTTGTAAAACCTAGAAATATCACTATCCTGTAACCAACAGATCATTGAAAAGAGTAATCAATGAATAATATACAAGAAATTATATATTGTAATAGTTTGTTACACAAAATGACTTTCTGCGTTACTCCCGAGGAATCCCACTGAGTGGCAGTATGGAGCTCCTTTTTACTATAGTTGTATAGAAGGCGGCTTCATTTCATTATATATGTACTCAACCATATAAAAGCATGATATAGCAACTGTATGAGCAGTTACATTGAATGCAAGAGATACATTCATCAGATTTTGAAGTTGGTTGTACAAGGAGTGATTACTGACTGAGTATTGATATCACGTTGTAAAACGTAGAAATTTCACTGTTGTCTAACCAAGAGATCGCAGAAGAGTAATCAATTAATACTATACAAGAAATACATTGGATTGTAAATTGTAATAGTTTGTTACACAAAATGATTTCTGCGTTACTCCCGAGGAATCCCACTGAGTGGCAGTATGGAGCACCGTTTTGCTATAGTTGTATAGAAGGTGGCTTCATTTAATTGTATATGTACTCAACCATATAAAAGCATGATATAGCAACGGTAACAGCAGTTACATTGAATGCCAGGGATACATTCATCAGATTTTGAAGTTCTTTATACAAGGAGTGAAAACTGACACTGTACTGATATCACTTTGTAAAACGTAGAAATTTCACTGTTGTCTAACCAAGAGTTCACAGAAGAGTAATCAATGAATACTATACAAGAAATACATTGCACTGTAAATTGTAATAGTTTGTTACACAAACTGACTTTCTGTGTTACTCCCGAGGAATCCCACTGAGTGGCAGTATGGAGCACCTTTTTGCTATAGTTCTATAGAAGGTGGCTTCATTTCATTGTATATGTACTCAACCATATAAAAGTATGATATAGCAACTGTAAGAGCAGTTACATTGAATGCCAGAGATACATTCATCAGATTTTGAAGTTGTTTGTACAAGGAGTGATAACTGACACTGTACTGATATCACTTTGTAAAACCTAGAAATATCACTATCCTGTAACCAACAGATCATTGAAAAGAGTAATCAATGAATAATATACAAGAAATTATATATTGTAATAGTTTGTTACACAAAATGACTTTCTGCGTTACTCCCGAGGAATCGCACTGAGTGGCAGTATGGAGCTCCTTTTTACTATAGTTGTATAGAAGGCGGCTTCATTTCATTGTATATGTACTCAACAATATAAAAGCATGATATAGCAACTGTAAGAGCAGTTACATTGAATGCCAGAGATACATTCATCAGATTTTGAAGTTGGTTGTACAAGGAGTGATTACTGACTCTGTATTGATATCACGTTGTAAAACGTAGAAATTTCACTGTTGTCTAACCAAGAGATCGCAGAAGAGTAATCAATTAATACTATACAAGAAATACATTGGATTGTAAATTGTAATCGTTTGTTACACAAAATGACTTTCTGCGTTACTCCCGAGGAATCCCACTGAGTGGCAGTATGGAGCACCGTTTTGCTATAGTTGTATAGAAGGTGGCTTCATTTAATTGTATATGTATTCAACCATATAAAAGCATGATATAGCAACTGGAAGAGCAGTTACATTGAATGCCAGAGATACATTCATCAGATTTTGAAGTTCTTTATACAAGGAGTGAAAACTGACACTGTACTGATATCACTTTGTAAAACGTAGAAATTTCACTGTTGTCTAACCAAGAGTTCACAGAAGAGAAATCAATGAATACTATACAAGAAATACATTGGATTGTAAATTGTAATAGTTTGTTACACAAAATGACTTTCTGCGTTACTCCCGAGGAATCCCACTGAGTGGCAGTATGGAGCACCGTTTTGCTATAGTTGTATAGAAGGTGGCTTCATTTAATTGTATATGTATTCAACCATATAAAAGCATGATATAGCAAATGTAAGAGCAGTTACATTGAATGCCAGAGATACATTCATCAGATTTTGAAGTTCTTTATACAAGGAGTGAAAACTGACACTGTACTGATATCACTTTGTAAAACGTATAAATTTCACTGTTGTCTAACCAAGAGTTCACAGAAGAGTAATCAATGAATACTATACAAGAAATACATTGCATTGTAAATTGTAATAGTTTGTTACACAAACTGACTTTCTGCGTTACTCCCGAGGAATCCCACTGAGTGGCAGTATGGAGCACCTTTTTGCTATAGTTCTATAGAAGGTGGCTTCATTTCATTGTATATGTACTCAACCATATAAAAGTATGATATAGCAACTGTAAGAGCAGTTACATTGAATGCCAGAGATACATTCATCAGATTTTGAAGTTGTTTGTACAAGGAGTGATAACTGACACTGTACTGATATCACTTTGTAAAACCTAGAAATATCACTATCCTGTAACCAACAGATCATTGAAAAGAGTAATCAATGAATAATATACAAGAAATTATATATTGTAATAGTTTGTTACACAAAATGACTTTCTGCGTTACTCCCGAGGAATCCCACTGAGTGGCAGTATGGAGCTCCTTTTTACTATAGTTGTATAGAAGGCGGCTTCATTTCATTATATATGTACTCAACCATATAAAAGCATGATATAGCAACTGTATGAGCAGTTACATTGAATGCAAGAGATACATTCATCAGATTTTGAAGTTGGTTGTACAAGGAGTGATTACTGACTGAGTATTGATATCACGTTGTAAAACGTAGAAATTTCACTGTTGTCTAACCAAGAGATCGCAGAAGAGTAATCAATTAATACTATACAAGAAATACATTGGATTGTAAATTGTAATAGTTTGTTACACAAAATGATTTCTGCGTTACTCCCGAGGAATCCCACTGAGTGGCAGTATGGAGCACCGTTTTGCTATAGTTGTATAGAAGGTGGCTTCATTTAATTGTATATGTACTCAACCATATAAAAGCATGATATAGCAACGGTAACAGCAGTTACATTGAATGCCAGGGATACATTCATCAGATTTTGAAGTTCTTTATACAAGGAGTGAAAACTGACACTGTACTGATATCACTTTGTAAAACGTAGAAATTTCACTGTTGTCTAACCAAGAGTTCACAGAAGAGTAATCAATGAATACTATACAAGAAATACATTGCATTGTAAATTGTAATAGTTTGTTACACAAACTGACTTTCTGTGTTACTCCCGAGGAATCCCACTGAGTGGCAGTATGGAGCACCTTTTTGCTATAGTTCTATAGAAGGTGGCTTCATTTCATTGTATATGTACTCAACCATATAAAAGTATGATATAGCAACTGTAAGAGCAGTTACATTGAATGCCAGAGATACATTCATCAGATTTTGAAGTTGTTTGTACAAGGAGTGATAACTGACACTGTACTGATATCACTTTGTAAAACCTAGAAATATCACTATCCTGTAACCAACAGATCATTGAAAAGAGTAATCAATGAATAATATACAAGAAATTATATATTGTAATAGTTTGTTACACAAAATGACTTTCTGCGTTACTCCCGAGGAATCGCACTGAGTGGCAGTATGGAGCTCCTTTTTACTATAGTTGTATAGAAGGCGGCTTCATTTCATTGTATATGTACTCAACAATATAAAAGCATGATATAGCAACTGTAAGAGCAGTTACATTGAATGCCAGAGATACATTCATCAGATTTTGAAGTTGGTTGTACAAGGAGTGATTACTGACTCTGTATTGATATCACGTTGTAAAACGTAGAAATTTCACTGTTGTCTAACCAAGAGATCGCAGAAGAGTAATCAATTAATACTATACAAGAAATACATTGGATTGTAAATTGTAATCGTTTGTTACACAAAATGACTTTCTGCGTTACTCCCGAGGAATCCCACTGAGTGGCAGTATGGAGCACCGTTTTGCTATAGTTGTATAGAAGGTGGCTTCATTTAATTGTATATGTATTCAACCATATAAAAGCATGATATAGCAACTGGAAGAGCAGTTACATTGAATGCCAGAGATACATTCATCAGATTTTGAAGTTCTTTATACAAGGAGTGAAAACTGACACTGTACTGATATCACTTTGTAAAACGTAGAAATTTCACTGTTGTCTAACCAAGAGTTCACAGAAGAGAAATCAATGAATACTATACAAGAAATACATTGGATTGTAAATTGTAATAGTTTGTTACACAAAATGACTTTCTGCGTTACTCCCGAGGAATCCCACTGAGTGGCAGTATGGAGCACCGTTTTGCTATAGTTGTATAGAAGGTGGCTTCATTTAATTGTATATGTATTCAACCATATAAAAGCATGATATAGCAAATGTAAGAGCAGTTACATTGAATGCCAGAGATACATTCATCAGATTTTGAAGTTCTTTATACAAGGAGTGAAAACTGACACTGTACTGATATCACTTTGTAAAACGTATAAATTTCACTGTTGTCTAACCAAGAGTTCACAGAAGAGTAATCAATGAATACTATACAAGAAATACATTGGATTGTAAATTGTAATTGTTTGTTACACAAAATGACTTTCTGCGTTACTCCCGAGGAATCCCACTGAGTGGCAGTATGGAGCACCTTTTTGCTATAGTTGTATAGAAGGTGGCTTCATTTCATTGTATCTGTACTCAACCATATAAAAGCATGATATAGCAACTGTAAGAGCAGTTACATTGAATGCCAGAGATACATTCATCAGATTATGAAGTTGTTTGTACAAGGAGTGATAACTGACACTGTACTGATATCACTTTGTAACACCTAGAAATATCACTATCCTGTAACCAACAGATCATTGAAAAGAGTAATCAATGAATAATATACAAGAAATTATATATTGTAATAGTTTGTTACACAAAATGACTT
The DNA here is from genome assembly GCA_029233225.1 of Lepidodactylus listeri. NCBI lineage: Eukaryota > Metazoa > Chordata > Lepidosauria > Squamata > Gekkonidae > Lepidodactylus > Lepidodactylus listeri. Next base: position 530,384 of record JARCFY010000021.1, on the reverse strand, counting down.
TCTGCGTTACTCCCGAGGAATCGCACTGAGTGGCAGTATGGAGCTCCTTTTTACTATAGTTGTATAGAAGGCGGCTTCATTTCATTGTATATGTACTCAACCATATAAAAGCATGATATAGCAACTGTAAGAGCAGTTACATTGAATGCCAGAGATACATTCATCAGATTTTGAAGTTCGTTGTACAAGGAGTGATTACTGACACTGTATTGATATCACGTTGTAAAACCTAAAATTTCACTGTTGTCTAACCAAGAGATCGCAGAAGAGTAATCAATGAATACTATACAAGAAATACATTGGATTGTAAATTGTAATAGTTTGTTACACAAAATGACTTTCTGCGTTACTCCCGAGGAATCCCACTGAGTGGCAGTATGGAGCACCTTTTTACTATAGTTGTATAGAAGGTGGCTTCATTTCATTGTATATGTACTCAACCATAAAAAAGCATGATATAGCAACTGTAAGAACAGTTACATTGAATGCCAGAGATACATTCATCAGATTTTGAAGTTCTTTATACAAGGAGTGATTACTGACACTGTATTGATATCACGTTGTAAAACGTAGAAATTTCACTGTTGTCTAACCAAGAGATCGCAGAAGAGTAATCAATTAATACTATACAAGAAATACATTGGATTGTAAATTGTAATAGTTTGTTACACAAAATGACTTTCTGCGTTACTCCCGAGGAATCCCACTGAGTGGCAGTATGGAGCACCGTTTTGCTATAGTTGTATAGAAGGTGGCTTCATTTAATTCTATATGTATTCAACCATATAAAAGCATGATATAGCAACTGTAAGAGCAGTTACATTGAATGCCAGAGATACATTCATCAGATTTTGAAGTTCTTTATACAAGGAGTGAAAACTGACACTGTACTGATATCACTTTGTAAAACGTATAAATTTCACTGTTGTCTAACCAAGAGTTCACAGAAGAGTAATCAATGAATACTATACAAGAAATACATTGGATTGTAAATTGTAATAGTTTGTTACACAAAATGACTTTCTGCGTTACTCCCGAGGAATCCCACTGAGTGGCAGTATGGAGCACCTTTTTGCTATAGTTGTATAGAAGGTCGCTTCATTTCATTGTATATGTACTCAACCATATAAAAGCATGATATAGCAACTGTAAGAGCAGTTACATTGAATGCCAGAGATACATTCATCAGATTTTGAAGTTGTTTGTACAAGGAGTGATAACTGACACTGTATTGATATCACGTTGTAAACCTAGAAATTTCACTGTTGTCTAACCAAGAGTTCACAGAAGAGTAATCAATGAATACTATACAAGAAATACATTGGATTGTAAATTGTAATAGTTTGTTACACAAAATGACTTTCTGCGTTACTCCCGAGGAATCCCACTGAGTGGCAGTATGGAGCACCGTTTTGCTATAGTTGTATAGAAGGTGGCTTCATTTAATTGTATATGTATTCAACCATATAAAAGCATGATATAGCAACTGTAAGAGCAGTTACATTGAATACCAGAGATACATTCATCAGATTTTGAAGTTCTTTATACAAGGAGTGAAAACTGACACTGTACTGATATCACTTTGTAAAACGTAGAAATTTCACTGCTGTCTAACCAAGAGTTCACAGAAGAGTAATCAATTAATACTATACAAGAAATACATTGGATTGTAAATTGTAATAGTTTGTTACACAAAATGACTTTCTGCGTTAATCCCGAGGAATCCCACTGAGTGGCAGTATGGAGCACCTTTTTGCTATTGTTGTATAGAAGGTGGCTTCATTTCATTGTATCTGTACTCAACCATATAAAAGCATGATATAGCAACTGTAAGAGCAGTTACATTGAATGCCAGAGATACATTCATCAGATTTGGAAGTTGTTTGGACAAGGAGTGATTACTGACACTGTACTGATATCACTTTGTAAAACCTAGAAATATCACTATCCTGTAACCAACAGATCATTGAAAAGAGTAATCACTGAATAATATACAAGAAATTATATATTGTAATAGTTTGTTACACAACATGACTTTCTGCGTTACTCCCGAGGAATCCCACTGAGTGGCAGTATGGAGCTCCTTTTTACTATAGTTGTATAGAAGGCGGCTTCATTTCATTGTATATGTACTCAACCATATAAAAGCATGATATAGCAACTGTAAGAGCAGTTACATTGAATGCAAGAGATACATTCATCAGATTTTGAAGTTGGTTGTACAAGGAGTGATTACTGACTCTGTATTGATATCACGTTGTAAAACCTAGAAATTTCACTGTTGTCTAACCAAGAGATCGCAGAAGAGTAATCAATGAATACTATACAAGAAATACATTGGATTGTAAATTGTAATAGTTTGTTACACAAAATGACTTTCTGCGTTACTCCCGAGGAATCCCACTGAGTGGCAGTATGGAGCACCTTTTTACTATAGTTGTATAGAAGGTGGCTTCATTTCATTGTATATGTACTCAACCATAAAAAAGCATGATATAGCAACTGTAAGAACAGTTACATTGAATGCTAGAGATACATTCATCAGATTTTGAAGTTGGTTGTACAAGGAGTGATTACTGACTCTGTATTGATATCACGTTGTAAAACGTAGAAATGTCACTGTTGTCTAACCAAGAGATCGCAGAAGAGTAATCAATGAATACTATACAAGAAATACATTGGATTGTAAATTGTAATCGTTTGTTACACAAAATGACTTTCTGCGTTACTCCCGAGGAATCCCACTGAGTGGCAGTATGGAGCACCTTTTTACTATAGTTGTATAGAAGGTGGCTTCATTTCATTGTATATGTACTCAACCATAAAAAAGCATGATATAGCAACTGTAAGAACAGTTACATTGAATGCCAGAGATACATTCATCAGATTTTGAAGTTGGTTGTACAAGGAGTGATTACTGACTCTGTATTGATATCACGTTGTAAAACGTAGAAATTTCACTGTTGTCTAACCAAGAGTTCACAGAAGAGTAATCAATTAATACTATACAAGAAATACATTGGATTGTAAATTGTAATAGTTTGTTACACAAAATGACTTTCTGCGTTACACCCGAGGAATCCCACTGAGTGGCAGTATGGAGCACCGTTTTGCTATAGTTGTATAGAAGGTGGCTTCATTTAATCGTATATGTATTCAACCATATAAAAGCATGATATAGCAACTGTAAGAGCAGTTACATTGAATGCCAGAGATACATTCATCAGATTTTGAAGTTCTTTATACAAGGAGTGAAAACTGACACTGTACTGATATCACTTTGTAAAACGTATAAATTTCACTGTTGTCTAACCAAGAGTTCACAGAAGAGTAATCAATGAATACTATACAAGAAATACATTGGATTGTAAATTGTAATAGTTTGTTACACAAAATGACTTTCTGCGTTACTCCCGAGGAATCCCACTGAGTGGCAGTATGGAGCACCTTTTTGCTATAGTTGTATAGAAGGTGGCTTCATTTCATTGTATATGTACTCAACCATATAAAAGCATGATATAGCAACTGTAAGAGCAGTTACATTGAATGCCAGAGATACATTAATCAGATTTTGAAGTTGTTTGTACAAGGAGTGATAACTGACACTGTATTGATATCACGTTGCAAACCTAGAAATTTCACTGTTGTCTAACCAAGAGATCGCAGAAGAGTAATCAATGAATACTATGCAAGAAATACATTGGATTGTAAATTGTAATAGTTTGTTACACAAAATGACTTTCTGCATTACTCCCGAGGAATCCCACTGAGTGGCAGTATGGAGCACCGTTTTGCTATAGTTGTATAGAAGGTGGCTTCATTTCATTGTATATGTATTCAACCATATAAAAGCATGATATAGCAACTGTAAGAGCAGTTACATTGAATGCCAGAGATACATTCATCAGATTTTTAAGTTCTTTATCCAAGGAGTGAAAACTGACACTGTACTAATATCACTTTGTAAAACGTAGAAATTTTACTGTTGTCTAACCAAGAGTTCACAGAAGAGTAATCAATGAATACTATACAAGAAATACATTGGATTGTAAATTGTAATAGTTTGTTACACAAAATGACTTTCTGCGTTACTCCCGAGGAATCCCACTCAGTGGCAGTATGGAGCACCGTTTTGCTATAGTTGTATAGAAGGTGGCTTCATTTAATTGTATATGTATTCAACCATATAAAAGCATGATATAGCAACTGTAAGAGCAGTTACATTGAATGCCAGAGATATATTCATCAGATTTTGAAGTTCTTTATACAAGGAGTGAAAACTGACACTGTACTGATATCACTTTGTAAAACGTAGAATTTTCACTGTTGTCTAACCAAGAGTTCACAGAAGAGTAATCAATGAATACTATACAAGAAATACATTGGATTGTAAATTGTAATAGTTTGTTACACAAAATGACTTTCTGCGTTACTCCCGAGGAATCCCACTGAGTGGCAGTATGGAGCACCTTTTTGCTATAGTTGTATAGAAGGTGGCTTCATTTCATTGTATCTGTACTCAACCATATAAATGCATGATATAGCAACTGTAAGAGCAGTTACATTGAATGCCAGAGATACATTCATCAGATTATGAAGTTGTTTGTACAAGGAGTGATAACAATGAAATGAAGCCACCTTCTATACAACTATAGTAAAAAGGTGCTCCATACTGCCACTCAGTGGGATTCCTCGGGAGTAACGCAGAAAGTCATTTTGTGTAACAAACTATTACAATTTACAATCCAATGTATTTCTTGCATAGTATTCATTGATTACTCTTCTGCGATCTCTTGGTTAGACAACAGTGAAATTTCTAGGTTTTACAACGTGATATCAATACAGTGTCAGTAATAACTCCTTGTACAACCAACTTAAAAATCTGATGAATGTATCTCTTGCATTCAATGTAACTGCTCTTACAGTTGCTATATCATGCTTTTATATGGTTGAGTACATATACAATGAAATGAAGCCACCTTCTATACAACTATAGCAAAAAGGAGCTCCATACTGCCACTCAGTGGGATTCCTCGGGAGTAACGCAGAAAGTCATTTTGTGTAACAAACTATTACAATATATAATTTCTTGTATATTATTCAGTGATTACTCTTTTCAATGATCTGTTGGTTACAGGATAGTGATATTTCTAGGTTTTACAAAGTGATATCAGTACAGTGTCAGTTATCACTCCTTGTACAAACAACTTCAAAATCTGATGAATGTATCTCTGGCATTCAATGTAACTGCTCTTACAGTTGCTATATCATACTTTTATATGGTTGACTACATATACAATGAAATGAAGCCACCTTCTATACAACTATAGCAAAAAGGTGCTCCATACTGCCACTCAGTGGGTTTCCTCGGGAGTAACGCAGAAAGTCATTTTGTGTAACAAACTATTACAATTTACAATCCAATGTATTTCTTGTATAGTATTCATTGATTACTCTTCTGTGAACTCTTGGTTAGACAACAGTGAAATTTCTACATTTTACAAAGTGATATCAGTACAGTGTCAGTTTTCACTCCTTGTATAAAGAACTTCAAAATCTGATGAATGTATCTCTGGCATTCAATGTAACTGCTCTTGCAGTTGCTATATCATGCTTTTATATGGTTGAATATATATACAATTAAATGAAGCCACCTTCTATACAACTATAGCAAAACGGTGCTCCATACTGCCACTCAGTGGGATTCCTCGGGAGTAACGCAGAAAGTCATTTTGTGTAACAAACGATTACAATTTACAATCCAATGTATTTCTTGTATAGTATTAATTGATTACTCTTCTGCGATCTCTTGGTTAGACAACAGTGAAATTTCTACGTTTTACAACGTGATATCAATACAGAGTCAGTAATCACTCCTTGTACAACCAACTTCAAAATCTGATGAATGTATCTCTGGCATTCAATGTAACTGTTCGTACAGTTGCTATATCATGCTTTTTTATGGTTGAGTACATATACAATGAAATGAAGCCACCTTCTATACAACTATAGTAAAAAGGTGCTCCATACTGCCACTCAGTGGGATTCCTCGGGAGTAACGCAGAAAGTCATTTTGTGTAACAAACTATTACAATTTACAATCCAATATATTTCTTGCATAGTATTCATTGATTACTCTTCTGCGATCTCTTGGTTAGACAACAGTGAAATTTCTAGGTTTTACAACGTGATATCAATACAGTGTCAGTAATCACTCCTTGTACAACCAACTTCAAAATCTGATGAATGTATCTCTTGCATTCAATGTAACTGCTCTTACAGTTGCTATATCATGCTTTTATATGGTTGAGTACATATACAATGAAATGAAGCCGCCTTCTATACAACTATAGTAAAAAGGAGCTCCATACTGCCACTCAGTGGGATTCCTCGGGAGTAACGCAGAAAGTCATTTTGTGTAACAAACTATTACAATATATAATTTCTTGTATATTATTCAGTGATTACTCTTTTCAATGATCTGTTGGTTACAGGATAGTGATATTTCTAGGTTTTACAAAGTGATATCAGTACAGTGTCAGTTATCACTCCTTGTACAAACAACTTCAAAATCTGATGAATGTATCTCTGGCATTCAATGTAACTGCTCTTACAGTTGCTATATCATGCTTTTATACGGTTGAGTACATATACAATGAAATGAAGCCACCTTCTATACAACTATAGCAAAAAGGTGCTCCATACTGCCACTCAGTGGGATTCCTCGGGAGTAACGCAGAAAGTCATTTTGTGTAACAAACTATTACAATTTACAATCCAATGTATTTCTTGTATAGTATTCATTGATTACTCTTCTGTGAACTCTTGGTTAGACAACAGTGAAATTTCTACGTTTTACAAAGTGATATCAGTACAGTGTCAGTTTTCACTCCTTGTTTAAAGAACTTCAAAATCTGATGAATGTATCTCTGGCATTCAATGTAACTGCTCTTACCGTTGCTATATCATGCTTTTATATGGTTGAATACATATACAATTAAATAAAGCCACCTTCTATACAACTATAGCAAAACGGTGCTCCATACTGCCACTCAGTGGGATTCCTCGGGAGTAACGCAGAAAGTCATTTTGTGTAACAAACTATTACAATTTACAATCCAATGTATTTCTTGTATAGTATTGATTGATTACTCTTCTGCGATCTCTTGGTTAGACAACAGTGAAGTTTCTACGTTTTACAACGTGATATCAATACAGAGTCAGTAATCACTCCTTGTACAACGAACTTCAAAATCTGATGAATGTATCTCTTGCATTCAATTTAACTGCTCTTACAGTTGCTATATCATGCTTTTATATGGTTGAGTACATATACAATGAAATGAAGCCGCCTTCTATACAACTATAGCAAAAAGGTGCTCCATACTGCCACTCAGTGGGATTCCTCGGGAGTAACGCAGAAAGTCATTTTGTGTAACAAACTATTACAATTTACAATCCAATGTATTTCTTGTATAGTATTCATTGATTACTCTTCTGTGAACTCTTGGTTAGACAACAGTGAAATTTCTACGTTTTACAAAGTGATATCAGTACAGTGTCAGTTTTCACTCCTTGTATAAAGAACTTCAAAATCTGATGAATGTATCTCTGGTATTCAATGTAACTGCTCTTGCAGTTGCTATATCATGCTTTTATATGGTTGAATACATATACAATTAAATGAAGCCACCTTCTATACAACTATAGCAAAACGGTGCTCCATACTGCCACTCAGTGGGATTCCTCGGGAGTAACGCAGAAAGTCATTTTGTGTAACAAACTATTACAATTTACAATCCAATGAATTTCTTGTATAGTATTAATTGATTACTCTTCTGCGATCTCTTGGTTGGACAACAGTGAAATTTCTACGTTTTACAACGTGATATCAATACAGAGTCAGTAATCACTCCTTGTACAGCCAACTACAAAATCTGATGAATGTATCTCTGGCATTCAATGTCACTGCTCTTACAGTTGCTATATAATTCTTTTATATGGTTGAATACATATACAATTAAATGAAGCCACCTTCTATACAACTATAGCAAAACGGTGCTCCATACTGCCACTCAGTGGGATTCCTCGAGAGTAACGCAGAAAGTCATTTTGTGTAACAAAGTATTACAATTTACAATCCAATGTATTTCTTGTATAGTATTAATTGATTACTCTTCTGCGATCTCTTGGTTAGACAACAGTGAAATTTCTACGTTTTACAACGTGATATCAATACAGAGTCAGTAATCACTCCTTGTACAACCAACTTCAAAATCTGATGAATGTATCTCTTGCATTCAATGTAACTGCTCTTACAGTTGCTATATCATGCTTTTTTATGGTTGAGTACATATACAATGAAATGAAGCCGCCTTCTATACAAGTATAGTAAAAAGGAGCTCCATACTGCCTCTCAGTGGGATTCCTCGAGAGTCACGCAGAAAGTCATTTTGTGTAACAAACTATTACAATATATAATTTCTTGTATATTATTCAGTGATTACTCTTTTCAATGATCTGTTGGTTACAGGATAGTGATATTTCTAGGTTTTACAAAGTGATATCAGTACACTGTCAGTTATCACTCCTTGTACAAACAACTTCAAAATCTGATGAATGTATCTCTGGCATTCATTGTAACTGCTCTTACAGTTGCTATATCATGCTTTTATATGGTTGAGTACATATACAATGAAATGAAGCCGCCTTCTATACAACTATAGTAAAAAGGAGCTCCATACTGCCACTCAGTGGGATTCCTCGGGAGTAACGCAGAAAGTCATTTTGTGTAACAAACTATTACAATATATAATTTCTTGTATATTATTCAGTGATTACTCTTTTTAATGATCTGTTGGTTACAGGATAGTGATATTTCTAGGTGTTACAAAGTGATATCAGTACAGTGTCAGTTATCACTCCTTGTACAAACAACTTCAAAATCTGATGAATGTATCTCTGGCATTCAATGTAACTGCTCTTACAGTTGCTATATCATGCTTTTATATGGTTGAGTACAGATACAATGAAATGAAGCCACCTTCTATACAACTATAGCAAAAAGGTGCTCCATACTGCCACTCAGTGGGATTCCTCGGGAGTAACGCAGAAAGTCATTTTGTGTAACAAACTATTACAATTTACAATCCAATGTATTTCTTGTATAGTATTCATTGATTACTCTTCTGTGAACTCTTGGTTAGACAACAGTGAAATTTCTACGTTTTACAAAGTGATATCAGTACAGTGTCAGTTTTCACTCCTTGTATAAAGAACTTCAAAATCTGATGAATGTATCTCTGGCATTCAATGTAACTGCTCTTACAGTTGCTATATCATGCTTTTATATGGTTGAATACATATACAATTAAATGAAGCCACCTTCTATACAACTATAGCAAAACGGTGCTTTATACTGCCACTCAGTGGGATTCCTCGGGACTAACGCAGAAAGTCATTTTGTGTAACAAACTATTACAATTTACAATCCAATGTATTTCTTGTATAGTATTCATTGATTACTCTTCTGTGAACTCTTGGTTAGACAACAGTGAAATTTCTACGTTTTACAAAGTGATATCAGTACAGTGTCAGTTTTCACTCCTTGTATAAAGAACTTCAAAATCTGATGAATGTATCTCTGGCATTCAATGTAACTGCTCTTGCAGTTGCTATATCATGCTTTTATATGGTTGAATACATATACAATTAAATGAAGCCACCTTCTATACAACTATAGCAAAACGGTGCTCCATACTGCCACTCAGTGGGATTCCTCGGGAGTAACGCAGAAAGTCATTTTGTGTAACAAACTATTACAATTTACAATCCAATGTATTTCTTGTATAGTATTCATTGATTACTCTTCTGTGAACTCTTGGTTAGACAACAGTGAAATTTCTACGTTTTACAAAGTGATATCAGTACAGTGTCAGTTTTCACTCCTTGTATAAAGAACTTTAAAATCTGATGAATGTATCTCTGGCATTCAATGTAACTGCTCTTACCGTTGCTATATCATGCTTTTATATGGTTGAGTACATATACAATTAAATGAAGCCACCTTCTATACAACTATAGCAAAACGGTGCTCCATACTGCCACTCAGTGGGATTCCTCGGGAGTAACGCAGAAAGTCATTTTGTGTAACAAACGATTACAATTTACAATCCAATGTATTTCTTGTATAGTATTAATTGATTACTCTTCTGCGATCTCTTGGTTAGACAACAGTGAAATTTCTACGTTTTACAACGTGATATCAATACAGTGTCAGTAATCACTCCTTGTACAACCAACTTCAAAATCTGATGAATGTATCTCTTGCATTCAATGTAACTGCTCTTACAGTTGCTATATCATGCTTTTATATGGTTGAGTACATATACAATGAAATGAAGCCGCCTTCTATACAACTATAGTAAAAAGGAGCTCCATACTGCCACTCAGTGGGATTCCTCGGGAGTAACGCAGAAAGTCATTTTGTGTAACAAACTATTACAATATATAATTTCTTGTATATTATTCATTGATTACTCTTTTCAATGATCTGCTGGTTACAGGATAGTGATATTTCTAGGTTTTACAAAGTGATATCAGTACAGTGTCAGTTATCACTCCTTGTACAAACAACTTCAAAATCTGATGAATGTATCTCTGGCATTCAATGTAACTGCTCTTGCAGTTGCTATATCATGCTTTTATATGGTTGAATACATATACAATTAAATGAAGCCACCTTCTATACAACTATAGCAAAACGGTGCTCCATACTGCCACTCAGTGGGATTCCTCGGGAGTAACGCAGAAAGTCATTTTGTGTAACAAACGATTACAATTTACAATCTAATGTATTTCTTGCATAGTATTCATTTATTACTCTTCTGCGATCTCTTGGTTAGACAACAGTGAAATTTCTAGGTTTTACAACGTGATATCAATACAGTGTCAGTAATAACTCCTTGTACAACCAACTTCAAAATCTGATGAATGTATCTCTTGCATTCAATGTAACTGCTCTTACAGTTGCTATATCATGCCTTTATATGGTTGAGTACATATACAATGAAATGAAGCCGCCTTCTATACAACTATAGTAAAAAGGAGCTCCATACTGCCACTCAGTGGGATTCCTCGGGAGTAACGCAGAAAGTCATTTTGTGTAACAAACTATTACAATATATAATTTCTTGTATATTATTCATTGATTACTCTTTTCAATGATCTGTTGGTTACAGGATAGTGATATTTCTAGGTTTTACAAAGTGATATCAGTACAGTGTCAGTTATCACTCCTTGTACAAACAACTTCAAAATCTGATGAATGTATCTCTGGCATTCAATGTAACTGCTCTTGCAGTTGCTATATCATGCTTTTATATGGTTGAATACATATACAATTAAATGAAGCCACCTTCTATACAACTATAGCAAAACGGTGCTCCATACTGCCACTCAGTGGGATTCCTCGGGAGTAACGCAGAAAGTCATTTTGTGTAACAAACTATTACAATTTACAATCCAATGTATTTCTTGCATAGTATTCATTGATTACTCTTCTGCGATCTCTTGGTTAGACAACAGTGAAATTTCTAGGTTTTACAACGTGATATCAATACAGTGTCAGTAATAACTCCTTGTACAACCAACTTCAAAATCTGATGAATGTATCTCTTGCATTCAATGTAACTGCTCTTACAGTTGCTATATCATGCTTTTATATGGTTGAGTACATATACAATGAAATGAAGCCGCCTTCTATACAACTATATTAAAAAGGAGCTCCATACTGCCACTCAGTGGGATTCCTCGGGAGTAACGCAGAAAGTCATTTTGTGTAACAAACTATTACAATATATAATTTCTTGTATATTATTCAGTGATTACTCTTTTCAATGATCTGTTGGTTAAAGGATAGTGATATTTCTAGGTTTTACAAAGTGATATCAGTACAGTGTCAGTTATCACTCCTTGTACAAACAACTTCAAAATCTGATGAATGTATCTCTGGCATTCAATGTAACTGCTCTTACAGTTGCTATATCATACTTTTATATGGTTGAGTACATATACAATGAAATGAAGCCACCTTCTATACAACTATAGCAAAAAGGTGCTCCATACTGCCACTCAGTGGGATTCCTCGGGAGTAACGCAGAAAGTCATTTTGTGTAACAAACTATTTCAATTTACAATCCAATGTATTTCTTGTATAGTATTCATTGATTACTCTTCTGTGAACTCTTGGTTAGACAACAGTGAAATTTCTACGTTTTACAACGTGATATCAATATAGTGTCAGTAATCACTCCTTGTACAACCAACTTCAAAATCTGATGAATGTATCTCTTGCATTCAATGTAACTGCTCTTACAGTTGCTATATCATGCTTTTATATGGTTGAGTACATATACAATGAAATGAAGCCGACTTCTATACAACTATAGTAAAAAGGAGCTCCATACTGCCACTCAGTGGGATTCCTCGGGAGTAACGCAGAAAGTCATTTTGTGTAACAAACTATTACAATATATAATTTCTTGTATATTATTCATTGATTACTCTTTTCAATGATCTGTTGGTTACAGGATAGTGATATTTCTAGGTTTTACAAAGTGATATCAGTACAGTGTCAGTTATCACTCCTTGTACAAACAACTTCAAAATCTGATGAATGTATCTCTGGCATTCAATGTAACTGCTCTTGCAGTTGCTATATCATGCTTTTATATGGTTGAATACATATACAATTAAATGAAGCCACCTTCTATACAACTATAGCAAAACGGTGCTCCATACTGCCACTCAGTGGGATTCCTCGGGAGTAACGCAGAAAGTCATTTTGTGTAACAAACGATTACAATTTACAATCCAATGTATTTCTTGTATAGTATTCATTGATTACTCTTCTGCGATCTCTTGGTTAGACAACAGTGAAATTTCTACGTTTTACAACGTGATATCAATACAGAGTCAGGAATCACTCCTTGTACAACGAACTTCAAAATCTGATGAATGTATCTCTGGCATTCAATGTAACTGTTCTTACAGTTGCTATATCATGCTTTTTTATGGTTGAGTACATATACAATGAAATGAAGCCACCTTCTATACAACTATAGTAAAAAGGTGCTCCATACTGCCACTCAGTGGGATTCCTCGGGAGTAACGCAGAAAGTCATTTTGTGTAACAAACTATTACAATTTACAATCCAATGTATTTCTTGCATAGTATTCATTGATTACTCTTCTGCGATCTCTTGGTTAGACAACAGTGAAATTTCTAGGTTTTACAACGTGATATCAATACAGTGTCAGTAAAAACTCCTTGTACAACCAACTTCAAAATCTGATGAATGTATCTCTTGCATTCAATGTAACTGCTCTTACAGTTGCTATATCATGCTTTTATATGGTTGAGTACATATACAATGAAATGAAGCCGCCTTCTATACAACTATATTAAAAAGGAGCTCCATACTGCCACTCAGTGGGATTCCTCGGGAGTAACGCAGAAAGTCATTTTGTGTAACAAACTATTACAATATATAATTTCTTGTATATTATTCAGTGATTACTCTTTTCAATGATCTGTTGGTTAAAGGATAGTGATATTTCTAGGTTTTACAAAGTGATATCAGTACAGTGTCAGTTATCACTCCTTGTACAAACAACTTCAAAATCTGATGAATGTATCTCTGGCATTCAATGTAACTGCTCTTACAGTTTCTATATCATACTTTTATATGGTTGAGTACATATACAATGAAATGAAGCCACCTTCTATACAACTATAGCAAAAAGGTGCTCCATACTGCCACTCAGTGGGATTCCTCGGGAGTAACGCAGAAAGTCATTTTGTGTAACAAACTATTACAATTTACAATCCAATGTATTTCTTGTATAGTATTCATTGATTACTCTTCTGTGAACTCTTGGTTAGACAACAGTGAAATTTCTACGTTTTACAAAGTGATATCAGTACAGAGTCAGTTTTCACTCCTTGTATAAAGAACTTCAAAATCTGATGAATGTATCTCTGGCATTCAATGTAACTGCTCTTACCGTTGCTATATCATGTTTTTATATGGTTGAGTACATATACAATTAAATGAAGCCACCTTCTATACAACTATAGCAAAACGGTGCTCCATACTGCCACTCAGTGGGATTCCTCGGGAGTAACGCAGAAAGTCATTTTGTGTAACAAACTATTACAATTTACAATCCAATGTATTTCTTGTATAGTATTAATTGATTACTCTTCTGCGATCTCTTGGTTAGACAACAGTGAAATTTCTAGGTTTTACAACGTGATATCAATACAGTGTCAGTAATAACTCCTTGTACAACCAACTTCAAAATCTGATGAATGTATCTCTTGCATTCAATGTAACTGCTCTTACAGTTGCTATATCATGCTTTTAAATGGTTGAGTACATATACAATGAAATGAAGCCGCCTTCTATACAACTATAGTAAAAAGGAGCTCCATACTGCCACTCAGTGGGATTCCTCGGGAGTAACGCAGAAAGTCATTTTGTGTAACAAACTATTACAATATATAATTTCTTGTATATTATTCATTGATTACTCTTTTCAATGATCTGTTGGTTACAGGATAGTGATATTTCTAGGTTTTACAAAGTGATATCAGTACAGTGTCAGTTATCACTCCTTGTACAAACAACTTCAAAATCTGATGAATGTATCTCTGGCATTCAATGTAACTGCTCTTACAGTTGCTATATCATGCTTTTATATGGTTGAGTACATATACAATGAAATGAAGCCACCTTCTATACAACTATAGCAAAAAGGTGCTCCATACTGCCACTCAGTGGGATTCCTCGGGAGTAACGCAGAAAGTCATTTTGTGTAACAAACTATTACAATTTACAATCCAATGTATTTCTTGTATAGTATTCATTGATTACTCTTCTGCGATCTCTTGGTTGGACAACAGTGAAATTTCTACGTTTTACAACGTGATATCAATACAGAGTCAGTAATCACTCCTTGTACAACCAACTACAAAATCTGATGAATGTATCTCTTGCATTCAATGTAACTGCTCTTACAGTTGCTATATCATGCTTTTTTATGGTTGAGTACATATACAATGAAATGAAGCCAGCTTCTATACAACTATAGAAAAAAGGTGCTCCATACTGCCACTCAGTGGGATTCCTCGGGAGTAACGCAGAAAGTCATTTTGTGTAACAAACTATTACAATTTACAATCCAATGTATTTCTTGTATAGTATTCATTGATTAATCTTCTGTGAACTCTTGGTTAGACAACAGTAAAATTTCTACGTTTTACAAAGTGATATCAGTACAGTGTCAGTTTTCACTCCTTGTATAAAGAACTTCAAAATCTGATGAATGTATCTCTGGCATTCAATGTAACTGCTCTTACAGTTGCTATATCATGCTTTTATATGGTTGAATACATATACAATTAAATGAAGCCACCTTCTATACAACTATAGCAAAACGGTGCTCCATACTGCCACTCAGTGGGATTCCTCGAGAGTAACGCAGAAAGTCATTTTGTGTAACAAACTATTACAATTTACAATCCAATGTATTTCTTGTATAGTATTTATTGATTACTCTTCTGCGATCTCTTGGTTAGACAACAGTGAAATTTCTACGTTTTACAACGTGATATCAATACAGAGTAAGTAATCACTCCTTGTACAACATACTTCAAAATCTGATGAATGTATCTCTTGCATTCAATGTAACTGCTCTTACAGTTGCTATATCATGCTTTTATATGGTTGAGTACATATACAATGAAATGAAGCCACCTTCTATACAACTATAGCAAAAAGGTGCTCCATACTGCCACTCAGTGGGATTCCTCGGGAGTAACGCAGAAAGTCATTTTGTGTAACAAACTATTACAATATATAATTTCTTGTATATTATTCATTGATTACTCTTTTCAATGATCTGTTGGTTACAGGATAGTGATATTTCTAGGTTTTACAAAGTGATATCAGTACAGTGTCAGTTATCACTCCTTGTACAAACAACTTCAAAATCTGATGAATGTATCTCTGGCATTCAATGTAACTGCTCTTACAGTTGCTATATCATGCTTTTATATGGTTGAGTACATATACAATGAAATGAAGCCACCTTCTATACAACTATAGCAAAAAGGTGCTCCATACTGCCACTCAGTGGGATTACTCGGGAGTAACGCAGAAAGTCATTTTGTGTAACAAACTATTACAATTTACAATCCAATGTATTTCTTGTATAGTATTCATTGATTACTCTTCTGTGAACTCTTGGTTAGACAACAGTGAAATTTCTACGTTTTACAAATTGATATCAGTACAGTGTCAGTTTTCACTCCTTGTATAAAGAACTTCAAAATCTGATGAATGTATCTCTGGCATTCAATGTAACTGCTCTTACAGTTGCTATATCATGCTTTTATATGGTTGAATACATATACAATTAAATGAAGCCACCTTCTATACAACTATAGCAAAACGGTGCTCCATACTGCCACTCAGTGGGATTCCTCGGGAGTAATGCAGAAAGTCATTTTGTGTAACAAACTATTACAATTTACAATCCAATGTATTTCTTGCATAGTATTCATTGATTACTCTTCTGCGATCTCTTGGTTAGACAACAGTGAAATTTCTAGGTTTGCAACGTGATATCAATACAGTGTCAGTTATCACTCCTTGTACAAACAACTTCAAAATCTGATGAATGTATCTCTGGCATTCAATGTAACTGCTCTTACAGTTGCTATATCATGCTTTTAAATGGTTGAGTACATATACAATGAAATGAAGCCGCCTTCTATACAACTATAGTAAAAAGGAGCTGCATACTGCCACTCAGTGGGATTCCTCGGGAGTAACGCAGAAAGTCATTTTGTGTAACAAACTATTACAATATATAATTTCTTGTATATTATTCATTGATTACTCTTTTCAATGATCTGTTGGTTACAGGATAGTGATATTTCTAGGTTTTACAAAGTGATATCAGTACAGTGTCAGTTATCACTCCTTGTACAAACAACTTCAAAATCTGATGAATGTATCTCTGGCATTCAATGTAACTGCTCTTACAGTTGCTATATCATGCTTTTATATGGTTGAGTACATATACAATGAAATGAAGCCACCTTCTATACAACTATAGCAAAAAGGTGCTCCATACTGCCACTCAGTGGGATTCCTCGGGAGTAACGCAGAAAGTCATTTTGTGTAAAAAAATATTACAATTTACAATCCAATGTATTTCTTGTATAGTATTCATTGATTACTCTTCTGCGATCTCTTGGTTGGACAACAGTGAAATTTCTACGTTTTACAACGTGATATCAATACAGAGTCAGTAATCACTCCTTGTACAACCAACTACAAAATCTGATGAATGTATCTCTTGCATTCAATGTAACTGCTCTTACAGTTGCTATATCATGCTTTTTTATGGTTGAGTACATATACAATGAAATGAAGCCAGCTTCTATACAACTATAGAAAAAAGGTGCTCCATTCTGCCACTCAGTGGGATTCCTCGGGAGTAACGCAGAAAGTCATTTTGTGTAACAAACTATTACAATTTACAATCCAATGTATTTCTTGTATAGTATTCATTGATTAATCTTCTGTGAACTCTTGGTTAGACAACAGTAAAATTTCTACGTTTTACAAAGTGATATCAGTACAGTGTCAGTTTTCACTCCTTGTATAAAGAACTTCAAAATCTGATGAATGTATCTCTGGCATTCAATGTAACTGCTCTTACAGTTGCTATATCATGCTTTTATATGGTTGAATACATATACAATTAAATGAAGCCACCTTCTATACAACTATAGCAAAACGGTGCTCCATACTGCCACTCAGTGGGATTCCTCGAGAGTAACGCAGAAAGTCATTTTGTGTAACAAACTATTACAATTTACAATCCAATGTATTTCTTGTATAGTATTTATTGATTACTCTTCTGCGATCTCTTGGTTAGACAACAGTGAAATTTCTACGTTTTACAACGTGATATCAATACAGAGTCAGTAATCACTCCTTGTACAACATACTTCAAAATCTGATGAATGTATCTCTTGCATTCAATGTAACTGCTCTTACAGTTGCTATATCATGCTTTTATATGGTTGAGTACATATACAATGAAATGAAGCCACCTTCTATACAACTATAGCAAAAAGGTGCTCCATACTGCCACTCAGTGGGATTCCTCGGGAGTAACGCAGAAAGTCATTTTGTGTAACAAACTATTACAATATATAATTTCTTGTATATTATTCATTGATTACTCTTTTCAATGATCTGTTGGTTACAGGATAGTGATATTTCTAGGTTTTACAAAGTGATATCAGTACAGTGTCAGTTATCACTCCTTGTACAAACAACTTCAAAATCTGATGAATGTATCTCTGGCATTCAATGTAACTGCTCTTACAGTTGCTATATCATGCTTTTATATGGTTGAGTACATATACAATGAAATGAAGCCACCTTCTATACAACTATAGCAAAAAGGTGCTCCATACTGCCACTCAGTGGGATTACTCGGGAGTAACGCAGAAAGTCATTTTGTGTAACGAACTATTACAATTTACAATCCAATGTATTTCTTGTATAGTATTCATTGATTACTCTTCTGTGAACTCTTGGTTAGACAACAGTGAAATTTCTACGTTTTACAAATTGATATCAGTACAGTGTCAGTTTTCACTCCTTGTATAAAGAACTTCAAAATCTGATGAATGTATCTCTGGCATTCAATGTAACTGCTCTTACAGTTGCTATATCATGCTTTTATATGGTTGAATACATATACAATTAAATGAAGCCACCTTCTATACAACTATAGCAAAACGGTGCTCCATACTGCCACTCAGTGGGATTCCTCGGGAGTAATGCAGAAAGTCATTTTGTGTAACAAACTATTACAATTTACAATCCAATGTATTTCTTGCATAGTATTCATTGATTACTCTTCTGCGATCTCTTGGTTAGACAACAGTGAAATTTCTAGGTTTGCAACGTGATATCAATACAGTGTCAGTTATCACTCCTTGTACAAACAACTTCAAAATCTGATGAATGTATCTCTGGCATTCAATGTAACTGCTCTTACAGTTGCTATATCATGCTTTTATATGGTTGAGTACATATACAATGAAATGAAGCCACCTTCTATACAACTATAGTAAAAAGGTGCTCCATACTGCCACTCAGTGGGATTCCTCGGGAGTAACGCAGAAAGTCATTTTGTGTAACAAACTATTACAATTTACAATCCAATGTATTTCTTGTATAGTATTCATTGATTACTCTTCTGCGATCTCTTGGTTAGACAACAGTGAAATTTCTACGTTTTACAATGTGATATCAATACAGAGTCAGTAATCACTCCTTGTACAACCAACTTCAAAATCTGATGAATGTATCTCTGGCATTCAATGTAACTGTTCTTACAGTTGCTATATCATGCTTTTTTATGGTTGAGTACATATACAATGAAATGAAGCCACCTTCTATACAACTATAGTAAAAAGGTGCTCCATACTGCCACTCAGTGGGATTCCTCGGGAGTAACGCAGAAAGTCATTTTGTGTAACAAACTATTACAATTTACAATCCAATGTATTTCTTTTATAGTATTCATTGATTACTCTTCTGCGATCTCTTGGTTAGACAACAGTGAAATTTCTAGGTTTTACAACGTGATATCAATACAGTGTCAGTAATCATTCTTTGTACAACCAACTTCAAAATCTGATGAATGTATCTCTTGCATTCAATGTAACTGCTCTTACCGTTGCTATATCATGCTTTTATATGGTTGAGTACATATACAATGAAATGAAGCCGCCTTCTATACAACTATATTAAAAAGGAGCTCCATACTGCCACTCAGTGGGATTCCTCGGGAGTAACGCAGAAAGTCATTTTGTGTAACAAACTATTACAATATATAATTTCTTGTATATTATTCAGTGATTACTCTTTTCAATGATCTGTTGGTTAAAGGATAGTGATATTTCTAGGTTTTACAAAGTGATATCAGTACAGTGTCAGTTATCACTCCTTGTACAAACAACTTCAAAATCTGATGAATGTATCTCTGGCATTCAATGTAACTGCTCTTACAGTTGCTATATCATACTTTTATATGGTTGAGTACATATACAATGAAATGAAGCCACCTTCTATACAACTATAGCAAAAAGGTGCTCCATACTGCCACTCAGTGGGATTCCTCGGGAGTAACGCAGAAAGTCATTTTGTGTAACAAACTATTACAATTTACAATCCAATGTATTTCTTGTATAGTATTCATTGATTACTCTTCTGTGAACTCTTGGTTAGACAACAGTGAAATTTCTACGTTTTACAAAGTGATATCAGTACAGAGTCAGTTTTCACTCCTTGTATAAAGAACTTCAAAATCTGATGAATGTATCTCTGGAATTCAATGTAACTGCTCTTACCGTTGCTATATCATGTTTTTATATGGTTGAGTACATATACAATTAAATGAAGCCACCTTCTATACAACTATAGCAAAACGGTGCTCCATACTGCCACTCAGTGGGATTCCTCGGGAGTAACGCAGAAAGTCATTTTGTGTAACAAACTATTACAATTTACAATCCAATGTATTTCTTGTATAGTATTAATTGATTACTCTTCTGCGATCTCTTGGTTAGACAACAGTGAAATTTCTACGTTTTACAACGTGATATCAATACAGTGTCAGTTTTCACTCCTTGTACAACCAACTTCAAAATCTGATGAATGTATCTCTTGCATTCAATGTAACTGCTCTTACAGTTGCTATATCATGCTTTTATATGGTTGAGTACATATACAATGAAATGAAGCCGCCTTCTATACAACTATAGTAAAAAGGAGCTCCATACTGCCACTCAGTGGGATTCCTCGGGAGTAACGCAGAAAGTCATTTTGTGTAACAAACTATTACAATATATAATTTCTTGTATATTATTCATTGATTACTCTTTTCAATGATCTGTTGGTTACAGGATAGTGATATTTCTAGGTTTTACAAAGTGATATCAGTACAGTGTCAGTTATCACTCCTTGTACAAACAACTTCAAAATCTGATGAATGTATCTCTGGCATTCAATGTAACTGCTCTTACAGTTGCTATATCATGCTTTTATATGGTTGAGTACATATACAATGAAATGAAGCCGCCTTCTATACAACTATAGTAAAAAGGAGCTCCATACTGCCACTCAGTGGGATTCCTCGGGAGTAACGCAGAAAGTCATTTTGTGTAACAAACTATTACAATATATAATTTCTTGTATATTATTCATTGATTACTCTTTTCAATGATCTGTTGGTTACAGGATAGTGATATTTCTAGGTTTTACAAAGTGATATCAGTACAGTGTCAGTTATCACTCCTTGTACAAACAACTTCAAAATCTGATGAATGTATCTCTGGCATTCAATGTAACTGCTCTTACAGTTGCTATATCATGCTTTTATATGGTTGAGTACATATACAATGAAATGAAGCCACCTTCTATACAACTATAGCAAAAAGGTGCTCCATACTGCCACTCAGTGGGATTCCTCGGGAGTAACGCAGAAAGTCATTTTGTGTAACAAACTATTACAATTTACAATCCAATGTATTTCTTGTATAGTATTCATTGATTACTCTTCTGCGATCTCTTGGTTGGACAACAGTGAAATTTCTACGTTTTACAACGTGATATCAATACAGAGTCAGTAATCACTCCTTGTACAACCAACTACAAAATCTGATGAATGTATCTCTTGCATTCAATGTAACTGCTCTTACAGTTGCTATATCATGCTTTTTTATGGTTGAGTACATATACAATGAAATGAAGCCAGCTTCTATACAACTATAGAAAAAAGGTGCTCCATACTGCCACTCAGTGGGATTCCTCGGGAGTAACGCAGAAAGTCATTTTGTGTAACAAACTATTACAATTTACAATCCAATGTATTTCTTGTATAGTATTCATTGATTACTCTTCTGTGAACTCTTGGTTAGACAACAGTAAAATTTCTACGTTTTACAAAGTGATATCAGTACAGTGTCAGTTTTCACTCCTTGTATAAAGAACTTCAAAATCTGATGAATGTATCTCTGGCATTCAATGTAACTGCTCTTACAGTTGCTATATCATGCTTTTATATGGTTGAATACATATACAATTAAATGAAGACACCTTCTATACAACTATAGCAAAACGGTGCTCCATACTGCCACTCAGTGGGATTCCTCGAGAGTAACGCAGAAAGTCATTTTGTGTAACAAACTATTACAATTTACAATCCAATGTATTTCTTGTATAGTATTTATTGATTACTCTTCTGCGATCTCTTGGTTAGACAACAGTCAAATTTCTACGTTTTACAACGTGATATCAATACAGAGTCAGTAATCACTCCTTGTACAACATACTTCAAAATCTGATGAATGTATCTCTTGCATTCAATGTAACTGCTCTTACAGTTGCTATATCATGCTTTTATATGGTTGAGTACATATACAATGAAATGAAGCCAGCTTCTATACAACTATAGCAAAAAGGTGCTCCATACTGCCACTCAGTGGGATTCCTCGGGAGTAACGCAGAAAGTCATTTTGTGTAACAAACTATTACAATATATAATTTCTTGTATATTATTCATTGATTACTCTTTTCAATGATCTGTTGGTTACAGGATAGTGATATTTCTAGGTTTTACAAAGTGATATCAGTACAGTGTCAGTTATCACTCCTTGTACAAACAACTTCAAAATCTGATGAATGTATCTCTGGCATTCAATGTAACTGCTCTTACAGTTGCTATATCATGCTTTTATATGGTTGAGTACATATACAATGAAATGAAGCCACCTTCTATACAACTATAGCAAAAAGGTGCTCCATACTGCCACTCAGTGGGATTACTCGGGAGTAACGCAGAAAGTCATTTTGTGTAACAAACTATTACAATTTACAATCCAATGTATTTCTTGTATAGTATTCATTGATTACTCTTCTGTGAACTCTTGGTTAGACAACAGTGAAATTTCTACGTTTTACAAAGTGATATCAGTACAGTGTCAGTTTTCACTCCTTGTATAAAGAACTTCAAAATCTGATGAATGTATCTCTGGCATTCAATGTAACTGCTCTTACCGTTGCTATATCATGTTTTTATATGGTTGAGTACATATACAATTAAATGAAGCCACCTTCTATACAACTATAGCAAAACGGTGCTCCATACTGCCACTCAGTGGGATTCCTCGGGAGTAACGCAGAAAGTCATTTTGTGTAACAAACTATTACAATTTACAATCCAATGTATTTCTTGTATAGTATTAATTGATTACTCTTCTGCGATCTCTTGGTTAGACAACAGTGAAATTTCTACGTTTTACAACGTGATATCAATACAGTGTCAGTTTTCACTCCTTGTACAACCAACTTCAAAATCTGATGAATGTATCTCTTGCATTCAATGTAACTGCTCTTACAGTTGCTATATCATGCTTTTATATGGTTGAGTACATATACAATGAAATGAAGCCGCCTTCTATACAACTATAGTAAAAAGGAGCTCCATACTGCCACTCAGTGGGATTCCTCGGGAGTAACGCAGAAAGTCATTTTGTGTAACAAACTATTACAATATATAATTTCTTGTATATTATTCATTGATTACTCTTTTCAATGATCTGTTGGTTACAGGATAGTGATATTTCTAGGTTTTACAAAGTGATATCAGTACAGTGTCAGTTATCACTCCTTGTACAAACAACTTCAAAATCTGATGAATGTATCTCTGGCATTCAATGTAACTGCTCTTACAGTTGCTATATCATGCTTTTATATGGTTGAGTACATATACAATGAAATGAAGCCGCCTTCTATACAACTATAGTAAAAAGGAGCTCCATACTGCCATTCAGTGGGATTCCTCGGGAGTAACGCAGAAAGTCATTTTGTGTAACAAACTATTACAATATATAATTTCTTGTATATTATTCATTGATTACTCTTTTCAATGATCTGTTGGTTACAGGATAGTGATATTTCTAGGTTTTACAAAGTGATATCAGTACAGTGTCAGTTATCACTCCTTGTACAAACAACTTCAAAATC
The DNA here is from genome assembly GCA_029233225.1 of Lepidodactylus listeri. Classification (NCBI taxonomy): domain Eukaryota; kingdom Metazoa; phylum Chordata; class Lepidosauria; order Squamata; family Gekkonidae; genus Lepidodactylus; species Lepidodactylus listeri. The sequence continues at coordinate 506,199 of JARCFY010000021.1, read as the reverse complement.
TGATGAATGTATCTCTGGCATTCAATGTAACTGCTCTTACAGTTGCTATATCATGCTTTTATATGGTTGAGTACATATACAATGAAATGAAGCCACCTTCTATACAACTATAGCAAAAAGGTGCTCCATACTGCCACTCAGTGGGATTCCTCGGGAGTAACGCAGAAAGTCATTTTGTGTAACAAACTATTACAATATATAATTTCTTGTATATTATTCATTGATTACTCTTTTCAATGATCTGTTGGTTACAGGATAGTGATATTTCTAGGTTTTACAAAGTGATATCAGTACAGTGTCAGTTATCACTCCTTGTACAAACAACTTCAAAATCTGATGAATGTATCTCTGGCATTCAATGTAACTGCTCTTACAGTTGCTATATCATGCTTTTATATGGTTGAGTACATATACAATGAAATGAAGCCACCTTCTATACAACTATAGCAAAAAGGTGCTCCATACTGCCACTCAGTGGGATTACTCGGGAGTAACGCAGAAAGTCATTTTGTGTAACAAACTATTACAATTTACAATCCAATGTATTTCTTGTATAGTATTCATTGATTACTCTTCTGTGATCTCTTGGTTAGACAACAGTGAAATTTCTACGTTTTACAAAGTGATATCAGTACAGTGTCAGTTTTCACTCCTTGTATAAAGAACTTCAAAATCTGATGAATGTATCTCTGGCATTCAATGTAACTGCTCTTACAGTTGCTATATCATGCTTTTATATGGTTGAATACATATACAATTAAATGAAGCCACCTTCTATACAACTATAGCAAAACGGTGCTCCATACTGCCACTCAGTGGGATTCCTCGGGAGTAATGCAGAAAGTCATTTTGTGTAACAAACTATTACAATTTACAATTCAATGTATTTCTTGCATAGTATTCATTGATTACTCTTCTGCGATCTCTTGGTTAGACAACAGAGAAATTTCTAGGTTTGCAACGTGATATCAATACAGTGTCAGTTATCACTCCTTGTACAAACAACTTCAAAATCTGATGAATGTATCTCTGGCATTCAATGTAACTGCTCTTACAGTTGCTATATCATGCTTTTATATGGTTGAGTACATATACAATGAAATGAAGCCACCTTCTATACAACTATAGTAAAAAGGTGCTCCATACTGCCACTCAGTGGGATTCCTCGGGAGTAACGCAGAAAGTCATTTTGTGTAACAAACTATTACAATTTACAATCCAATGTATTTCTTGTATAGTATTCATTGATTACTCTTCTGCGATCTCTTGGTTAGACAACAGTGAAATTTCTACGTTTTACAATGTGATATCAATACAGAGTCAGTAATCACTCCTTGTACAACCAACTTCAAAATCTGATGAATGTATCTCTGGCATTCAATGTAACTGTTCTTACAGTTGCTATATCATGCTTTTTTATGGTTGAGTACATATACAATGAAATGAAGCCACCTTCTATACAACTATAGTAAAAAGGTGCTCCATACTGCCACTCAGTGGGATTCCTCGGGAGTAACGCAGAAAGTCATTTTGTGTAACAAACTATTACAATTTACAATCCAATGTATTTCTTTTATAGTATTCATTGATTACTCTTCTGCGATCTCTTGGTTAGACAACAGTGAAATTTCTAGGTTTTACAACGTGATATCAATACAGTGTCAGTAATCATTCTTTGTACAACCAACTTCAAAATCTGATGAATGTATCTCTTGCATTCAATGTAACTGCTCTTACCGTTGCTATATCATGCTTTTATATGGTTGAGTACATATACAATTAAATGAAGCCACCTTCTATACAACTATAGCAAAACGGTGCTCCATACTGCCACTCAGTGGGATTCCTCGGGAGTAACGCAGAAAGTTATTTTGTGTAACAAACTATTACAATTTACAATCCAATGTATTTCTTTTATAGTATTCATTGATTACTCTTCTGCGATCTCTTGGTTAGACAACAGTGAAATTTCTACGTTTTACAACGTGATATCAATACAGAGTCAGTAATCACTCCTTGTACTACCAACTTCAAAATCTGATGAATGTATCTCTGGCATTCAATGTAACTGCTCTTACAGTTGCTATATCATGCTTTTATATGGTTGAGTACATATACAATGAAATGAAGCCGCCTTCTATACAACTATAGTAAAAAGGAGCTCCATACTGCCACTCAGTGGGATTCCTCGGGAGTAACGCAGAAAGTCATTTTGTGTAACAAACTATTACAATATATAATTTCTTGTATATTATTCATTGATTACTCTTTTCAATGATCTGTTGGTTACAGGATAGTGATATTTCTAGGTTTTACAAAGTGATATCAGTACAGTGTCAGTTATCACTCCTTGTACAAACAACTTCAAAATCTGATGAATGTATCTCTGGCATTCAATGTAACTGCTCTTACAGTTGCTATATCATGCTTTTATATGGTTGAGTACATATACAATGAAATGAAGCCGCCTTCTATACAACTATAGTAAAAAGGAGCTCCATACTGCCACTTAGTGGGATTCCTCGGGAGTAACGCAGAAAGTCATTTTGTGTAACAAACTATTACAATATATAATTTCTTGTATATTATTCATTGATTACTCTTTTCAATGATCTGTTGGTTACAGGATAGTGATATTTCTAGGTTTTACAAAGTGATATCAGTACAGTGTCAGTTATCACTCCTTGTACAAACAACTTCAAAATCTGATGAATGTATCTCTGGCATTCAATGTAACTGCTCTTACAGTTGCTATATCATGCTTTTATATGGTTGAGTACATATACAATGAAATGAAGCCACCTTCTATACAACTATAGCAAAAAGGTGCTCCATACTGCCACTCAGTGGGATTCCTCGGGAGTAACGCAGAAAGTCATTTTGTGTAACAAACTATTACAATTTACAATCCAATGTATTTCTTGTATAGTATTCATTGATTACTCTTCTGCGATCTCTTGGTTGGACAACAGTGAAATTTCTACGTTTTACAACGTGATATCAATACAGAGTCAGTAATCACTCCTTGTACAACCAACTACAAAATCTGATGAATGTATCTCTTGCATTCAATGTAACTGCTCTTACAGTTGCTATATCATGCTTTTTTATGGTTGAGTACATATACAATGAAATGAAGCCAGCTTCTATACAACTATAGAAAAAAGGTGCTCCATACTGCCACTCAGTGGGATTCCTCGGGAGTAACGCAGAAAGTCATTTTGTGTAACAAACTATTACAATTTACAATCCAATGTATTTCTTGTATAGTATTCATTGATTACTCTTCTGTGAACTCTTGGTTAGACAACAGTAAAATTTCTACGTTTTACAAAGTGATATCAGTACAGTGTCAGTTTTCACTCCTTGTATAAAGAACTTCAAAATCTGATGAATGTATCTCTGGCATTCAATGTAACTGCTCTTACAGTTGCTATATCATGCTTTTATATGGTTGAATACATATACAATTAAATGAAGCCACCTTCTATACAACTATAGCAAAACGGTGCTCCATACTGCCACTCACTGGGATTCCTCGAGAGTAACGCAGAAAGTCATTTTGTGTAACAAACTATTACAATTTACAATCCAATGTATTTCTTGTATAGTATTTATTGATTACTCTTCTGCGATCTCTTGGTTAGACAACAGTCAAATTTCTACGTTTTACAACGTGATATCAATACAGAGTCAGTAATCACTCCTAGTACAACATACTTCAAAATCTGATGAATGTATCTCTTGCATTCAATGTAACTGCTCTTACAGTTGCTATATCATGCTTTTATATGGTTGAGTACATATACAATGAAATGAAGCCACCTTCTATACAACTATAGCAAAAAGGTGCTCCATACTGCCACTCAGTGGGATTCCTCGGGAGTAACGCAGAAAGTCATTTTGTGTAACAAACTATTACAATATATAATTTCTTGTATATTATTCATTGATTACTCTTTTCAATGATCTGTTGGTTACAGGATAGTGATATTTCTAGGTTTTACAAAGTGATATCAGTACAGTGTCAGTTATCACTCCTTGTACAAACAACTTCAAAATCTGATGAATGTATCTCTGGCATTCAATGTAACTGCTCTTACAGTTGCTATATCATGCTTTTATATGGTTGAGTACATATACAATGAAATGAAGCCACCTTCTATACAACTATAGCAAAAAGGTGCTCCATACTGCCACTCAGTGGGATTACTCGGGAGTAACGCAGAAAGTCATTTTGTGTAACAAACTATTACAATTTACAATCCAATGTATTTCTTGTATAGTATTCATTGATTACTCTTCTGTGAACTCTTGGTTAGACAACAGTGAAATTTCTACGTTTTACAAAGTGATATCAGTACAGTGTCAGTTTTCACTCCTTGTATAAAGAACTTCAAAATCTGATGAATGTATCTCTGGCATTCAATGTAACTGCTCTTACCGTTGCTATATCATGTTTTTATATGGTTGAGTACATATACAATTAAATGAAGCCACCTTCTATACAACTATAGCAAAACGGTGCTCCATACTGCCACTCAGTGGGATTCCTCGGGAGTAACGCAGAAAGTCATTTTGTGTAACAAACTATTACAATTTACAATCCAATGTATTTCTTGTATAGTATTAATTGATTACTCTTCTGCGATCTCTTGGTTAGACAACAGTGAAATTTCTACGTTTTACAACGTGATATCAATACAGTGTCAGTTTTCACTCCTTGTACAACCAACTTCAAAATCTGATGAATGTATCTCTTGCATTCAATGTAACTGCTCTTACAGTTGCTATATCATGCTTTTATATGGTTGAGTACATATACAATGAAATGAAGCCGCCTTCTATACAACTATAGTAAAAAGGAGCTCCATACTGCCACTCAGTGGGATTCCTCGGGAGTAACGCAGAAAGTCATTTTGTGTAACAAACTATTACAATATATAATTTCTTGTATATTATTCATTGATTACTCTTTTCAATGATCTGTTGGTTACAGGATAATGATATTTCTAGGTTTTACAAAGTGATATCAGTACAGTGTCAGTTATCACTCCTTGTACAAACAACTTCAAAATCTGATGAATGTATCTCTGGCATTCAATGTAACTGCTCTTACAGTTGCTATATCATGCTTTTATATGGTTGAGTACATATACAATGAAATGAAGCCGCCTTCTATACAACTATAGTAAAAAGGAGCTCCATACTGCCATTCAGTGGGATTCCTCGGGAGTAACGCAGAAAGTCATTTTGTGTAACAAACTATTACAATATATAATTTCTTGTATATTATTCATTGATTACTCTTTTCAATGATCTGTTGGTTACAGGATAGTGATATTTCTAGGTTTTACAAAGTGATATCAGTACAGTGTCAGTTATCACTCCTTGTACAAACAACTTCAAAATCTGATGAATGTATCTCTGGCATTCAATGTAACTGCTCTTACAGTTGCTATATCATGCTTTTATATGGTTGAGTACATATACAATGAAATGAAGCCACCTTCTATACAACTATAGCAAAAAGGTGCTCCATACTGCCACTCAGTGGGATTACTCGGGAGTAACGCAGAAAGTCATTTTGTGTAACAAACTATTACAATTTACAATCCAATGTATTTCTTGTATAGTATTCATTGATTACTCTTCTGTGATCTCTTGGTTAGACAACAGTGAAATTTCTACGTTTTACAAAGTGATATCAGTACAGTGTCAGTTTTCACTCCTTGTATAAAGAACTTCAAAATCTGATGAATGTATCTCTGGCATTCAATGTAACTGCTCTTACAGTTGCTATATCATGCTTTTATATGGTTGAATACATATACAATTAAATGAAGCCACCTTCTATACAACTATAGCAAAACGGTGCTCCATACTGCCACTCAGTGGGATTCCTCGGGAGTAATGCAGAAAGTCATTTTGTGTAACAAACTATTACAATTTACAATCCAATGTATTTCTTGCATAGTATTCATTGATTACTCTTCTGCGATCTCTTGGTTAGACAACAGTGAAATTTCTAGGTTTGCAACGTGATATCAATACAGTGTCAGTTATCACTACTTGTACAAAAAACTTCAAAATCTGATGAATGTATCTCTGGCATTCAATGTAACTGCTCTTACAGTTGCTATATCATGCTTTTATATGGTTGAGTACATATACAATGAAATGAAGCCACCTTCTATACAACTATAGTAAAAAGGTGCTCCATACTGCCACTCAGTGGGATTCCTCGGGAGTAACGCAGAAAGTCATTTTGTGTAACAAACTATTACAATTTACAATCCAATGTATTTCTTGTATAGTATTCATTGATTACTCTTCTGCGATCTCTTGGTTAGACAACAGTGAAATTTCTACGTTTTACAATGTGATATCAATACAGAGTCAGTAATCACTCCTTGTACAACCAACTTCAAAATCTGATGAATGTATCTCTTGCATTCAATGTAACTGCTCTTACCGTTGCTATATCATGCTTTTATATGGTTGAGTACATATACAATTAAATGAAGCCACCTTCTATACAACTATAGCAAAACGGTGCTCCATACTGCCACTCAGTGGGATTCCTCGGGAGTAACGCAGAAAGTTATTTTGTGTAACAAACTATTACAATTTACAATCCAATGTATTTCTTTTATAGTATTCATTGATTACTCTTCTGCGATCTCTTGGTTAGACAACAGTGAAATTTCTACGTTTTACAACGTGATATCAATACAGAGTCAGTAATCACTCCTTGTACAACCAACTTCAAAATCTGATGAATGTATCTCTTGCATTCAATGTAACTGCTCTTACAGTTGCTATATCATGCTTTTATATGGTTGAGTACATATACAATGAAATGAAGCCGCCTTCTATACAACTATAGTAAAAAGGAGCTCCATACTGCCACTCAGTGGGATTCCTCGGGAGTAACGCAGAAAGTCATTTTGTGTAACAAACTATTACAATATATAATTTCTTGTATATTATTCATTGATTACTCTTTTCAATGATCTGTTGGTTACAGGATAGTGATATTTCTAGGTTTTACAAAGTGATATCAGTACAGTGTCAGTTATCACTCCTTGTACAAACAACTTCAAAATCTGATGAATGTATCTCTGGCATTCAATGTAACTGCTCTTACAGTTGCTATATCATGCTTTTATATGGTTGAGTACATATACAATGAAATGAAGCCGCCTTCTATACAACTATAGTAAAAAGGAGCTCCATACTGCCACTCAGTGGGATTCCTCGGGAGTAACGCAGAAAGTCATTTTGTGTAACAAACTATTACAATATATAATTTCTTGTATATTATTCATTGATTACTCTTTTCAATGATCTGTTGGTTACAGGATAGTGATATTTCTAGGTTTTACAAAGTGATATCAGTACAGTGTCAGTTATCACTCCTTGTACAAACAACTTCAAAATCTGATGAATGTATCTCTGGCATTCAATGTAACTGCTCTTACAGTTGCTATATCATGCTTTTATATGGTTGAGTACATATACAATGAAATGAAGCCACCTTCTATACAACTATAGCAAAAAGGTGCTCCATACTGCCACTCAGTGGGATTCCTCGGGAGTAACGCAGAAAGTCATTTTGTGTAACAAACTATTACAATTTACAATCCAATGTATTTCTTGTATAGTATTCATTGATTACTCTTCTGCGATCTCTTGGTTGGACAACAGTGAAATTTCTACATTTTACAACGTGATATCAATACAGAGTCAGTAATCACTCCTTGTACAACCAACTACAAAATCTGATGAATGTATCTCTTGCATTCAATGTAACTGCTTTACAGTTGCTATATCATGCTTTTTTATGCTTGAGTACATATACAATGAAATGAAGCCAGCTTCTATACAACTATAGAAAAAAGGTGCTCCATACTGCCACTCAGTGGGATTCCTCGGGAGTAACGCAGAAAGTCATTTTGTGTAACAAACTATTACAATTTACAATCCAATGTATTTCTTGTATAGTATTCATTGATTACTCTTCTGTGAACTCTTGGTTAGACAACAGTAAAATTTCTATGTTTTACAAAGTGATATCAGTACAGTGTCAGTTTTCACTCCTTGTATAAAGAACTTCAAAATCTGATGAATGTATCTCTGGCATTCAATGTAACTGCTCTTACAGTTGCTATATCATGCTTTTATATGGTTGAATACATATACAATTAAATGAAGCCACCTTCTATACAACTATAGCAAAACGGTGCTCCATACTGCCACTCAGTGGGATTCCTCGAGAGTAACGCAGAAAGTCATATTGTGTAACAAACTATTACAATTTACAATCCAATGTATTTCTTGTATAGTATTTATTGATTACTCTTCTGCGATCTCTTGGTTAGACAACAGTGAAATTTCTACGTTTTACAACGTGATATCAATACAGAGTCAGTAATCACTCCTTGTACAACATACTTCAAAATCTGATGAATGTATCTCTTGCATTCAATGTAACTGCTCTTACAGTTGCTATATCATGCTTTTATATGGTTGAGTACATATACAATGAAATGAAGCCACCTTCTATACAACTATAGCAAAAAGGTGCTCCATACTGCCACTCAGTGGGATTCCTCGGGAGTAACGCAGAAAGTCATTTTGTGTAACAAACTATTACAATATATAATTTCTTGTATATTATTCATTGATTACTCTTTTCAATAATCTGTTGGTTACAGGATAGTGATATTTCTAGGTTTTACAAAGTGATATCAGTACAGTGTCAGTTATCACTCCTTGTACAAACAACTTCAAAATCTGATGAATGTATCTCTGGCATTCAATGTAACTGCTCTTACAGTTGCTATATCATGCTTTTATATGGTTGAGTACATATACAATGAAATGAAGCCACCTTCTATACAACTATAGCAAAAAGGTGCTCCATACTGCCACTCAGTGGGATTACTTGGGAGTAACGCAGAAAGTCATTTTGTGTAACAAACTATTACAATTTACAATCCAATGTATTTCTTGTACAGTATTCATTGATTACTCTTCTGTGAACTCTTGGTTAGACAACAGTGAAATTTCTACGTTTTACAAAGTGATATCAGTACAGTGTCAGTTTTCAGTCCTTGTATAAAGAACTTCAAAATCTGATGAATGTATCTCTGGCATTCAATGTAACTGCTCTTACAGTTGCTATATCATGCTTTTATATGGTTGAATACATATACAATTAAATGAAGCCACCTTCTATACAACTATAGCAAAACGGTGCTCCATACTGCCACTCAGTGGGATTCCTCGGGAGTAACGCAGAAAGTCATTTTGTGTAACAAACTATTACAATTTACAATCCAATGTATTTCTTGTATAGTATTCATTGATTACTCTTCTGTGAACTCTTGGTTAGACAACAGTGAAATTTCTACGTTTTACAAAGTGATATCAGTACAGTGTCAGTTTTCACTCCTTGTATAAAGAACTTCAAAATCTGATGAATGTATCTCTGGCATTCAATGTAACTGCTCTTGCAGTTACTATATCATGCTTTTATATGGTTGAATACATATACAATTAAATGAAGCCACCTTCTATACAACTATAGCAAAACGGTGCTCCATACTGCCACTCAGTGGGATTCCTCGGGAGTAACGCAGAAAGTCATTTTGTGTAACAAACTATTACAATTTACAATCCAATGTATTTCTTGTATAGTATTCATTGATTACTCTTCTGTGAACTCTTGGTTAGACAACAGTGAAATTTCTACGTTTTACAAAGTGATATCAGTACAGTGTCAGTTTTCACTCCTTGTATAAAGAACTTCAAAATCTGATGAATGTATCTCTGGCATTCAATGTAACTGCTCTTACAGTTGCTATATCATGCTTTTATATGGTTGAATACATATACAATTAAATGAAGCCACCTTCTATACAACTATAGCAAAACGGTGCTCCATACTGCCACTCAGTGGGATTCCTCGGGAGTAATGCAGAAAGTCATTTTGTGTAACAAACTATTACAATTTACAATCCAATGTATTTCTTGCATAGTATTCATTGATTACTCTTCTGCGATCTCTTGGTTAGACAACAGTGAAATTTCTAGGTTTGCAACGTGATATCAATACAGTGTCAGTTATCACTCCTTGTACAAACAACTTCAAAATCTGATGAATGTATCTCTGGCATTCAATGTAACTGCTCTTACAGTTGCTATATCATGCTTTTATATGGTTGAGTACATATACAATGAAATGAAGCCACCTTCTATACAACTATAGTAAAAAGGTGCTCCATACTGCCACTCAGTGGGATTCCTCGGGAGTAACGCAGAAAGTCATTTTGTGTAACAAACTATTACAATTTACAATCCAATGTATTTCTTGTATAGTATTCATTGATTACTCTTCTGCGATCTCTTGGTTAGACAACAGTGAAATTTCTACGTTTTACAATGTGATATCAATACAGAGTCAGTAATCACTCCTTGTACAACCAACTTCAAAATCTGATGAATGTATCTCTGGCATTCAATGTAACTGTTCTTACAGTTGCTATATCATGCTTTTTTATGGTTGAGTACATATACAATGAAATGAAGCCACCTTCTATACAACTATAGTAAAAAGGTGCTCCATACTGCCACTCAGTGGGATTCCTCGGGAGTAACGCAGAAAGTCATTTTGTGTAACAAACTATTACAATTTACAATCCAATGTATTTCTTTTATAGTATTCATTGATTACTCTTCTGCGATCTCTTGGTTAGACAACAGTGAAATTTCTAGGTTTTACAACGTGATATCAATACAGTGTCAGTAATCATTCTTTGTACAACCAACTTCAAAATCTGATGAATGTATCTCTTGCATTCAATGTAACTGCTCTTACCGTTGCTATATCATGCTTTTATATGGTTGAGTACATATACAATTAAATGAAGCCACCTTCTATACAACTATAGCAAAACGGTGCTGCATACTGCCACTCAGTGGGATTCCTCGGGAGTAACGCAGAAAGTTATTTTGTGTAACAAACTATTACAATTTACAATCCAATGTATTTCTTGTATAGTATTAATTGATTACTCTTCTGCGATCTCTTGATTAGACAACAGTGAAATTTCTACGTTTTACAAAGTGATATCAGTACAGTGTCAGTTTTCACTCCTTGTACAACCAACTTCAAAATCTGATGAATGTATCTCTGGCATTCAATGTAACTGTTCTTACAGTTGCTATATCATGCTTTTTTATGGTTGAGTACATATACAATGAAATGAAGCCACCTTCTATACAACTATAGTAAAAAGGTGCTCCATACTGCCACTCAGTGGGATTCCTCGGGAGTAACGCAGAAAGTTATTTTGTGTAACAAACTATTACAATTTACAATCCAATGTATTTCTTGTATAGTATTAATTGATTACTCTTCTGCGATCTCTTGGTTAGACAACAGTGAAATTTCTACGTTTTACAACGTGATATCAATACAGAGTCAGTAATCACTCCTTGTACAACCAACTTCAAAATCTGATGAATGTATCTCTGGCATTCAATGTAACTGCTCTTACAGTTGCTATATCATGCTTTTATATTGTTGAGTACATATACAATGAAATGAAGCCGCCTTCTATACAACTATAGTAAAAAGGAGCTCCATACTGCCACTCAGTGCGATTCCTCGGGAGTAACGCAGAAAGTCATTTTGTGTAACAAACTATTACAATATATAATTTCTTGTATATTATTCATTGATTACTCTTTTCAATGATCTGTTGGTTACAGGATAGTGATATTTCTAGGTTTTACAAAGTGATATCAGTACAGTGTCAGTTATCACTCCTTGTACAAACAACTTCAAAATCTGATGAATGTATCTCTGGCATTCAATGTAACTGCTCTTACAGTTGCTATATCATACTTTTATATGGTTGAGTACATATACAATGAAATGAAGCCACCTTCTATACAACTATAGCAAAAAGGTGCTCCATACTGCCACTCAGTGGGATTCCTCGGGAGTAACGCAGAAAGTCAGTTTGTGTAACAAACTATTGTCAGAATCTGTCAATTCAGTCAATGTATTATTGCATGCATACTATGTACCAGTATAATCCTTATGTATTGGACCTGTATTTAACCTGTTTGGGCCGGGAGAGTGACAACCCCTAAGGGTGAGAACAAGGAGGCCTCTCATCCCTGCCTCCGCATTCCAGCTGCTCCGGCAGTAACTTCAAGGGGAGGAAGGCTCTCATCTCTTATCTATGCTAAAGAACCTTGGAGCCATGAATTGTTATGTGAACGGAGGGGTCTGGTTTGGGAAGGGAAATTTACTGCTTAACACCTCACTTTTTTCCTGTGTGAACCAAACGGTCAAGACACCTTTTAGCCCGCCAATTTTCCCTACTGGGGATTGGCTACCGATGGGTAATTCAAACTCCTTGGAATGGTATAATAGACCCGCTTGTATTATTTGTCTCATCTCTGACAATAACCCGAGACGCTGTACCAATGTAGAAATAGGCAATAAAGAACTGTGGTTAACCAACCGAGATCTGATCCTTGACTACTTTGAGCAGGACTCTCACAGATTGTCAGAGATCCGTGACTGGGACTCAATCGTTCCTGACCATGTCAGAAGACGACCTTGTCCCCCTCAAACCTACTACTCCAGAGGAGACTCCCGTTACCCCGGCGGATCCGGGGAACGGGGGTGGTGGCGGCGGAGGAGGTCCCGAGGTGCCGGTGACCACGAGCCAGGGGGCTTACTACATTCCGCGCCGCCCGACTATCCATCAGAGCACGACCCCCCAGTACACCTGGAGCCACTTCGGAGGCCGACCCGTGACTTCATGGGTGCACGACAGGAAAGGGGTGAGAGTTCCGCTCACCGGAGACCAGCCCGATCGAGGGAGATCGAGCTACCTAGGAGACGACCGCGAGCCGATCTACCGTGGAGGGCCGCGTCGCCCGCCTCCCGAAGAGGAGGGAGTGGATCTGTATGGGCCCGATCTGTATCGCGAGGAGCAGACGGTCCCGCTGGATCAGATGATGGGAGACCTACAGCTTCAACTCACCGCCGAGCTCCGCGAGTTGGCCCTCGATCTCCAGCACCAATTTCGCGACGCTATGGTGGCGATGCAAGGCGCCCTCCTGGGTCAAGGAGTCGGAGCCCCACAGCAGCAGCAGGCACCCGGAGGGGTTCCGGCTCAGCCGCAGGCGCCCGCTCTACCGGCGCAACCAGCCCCGCCGGTCGTCCCAGCCCCAGTTCCGGGGCCCGTTCCCGCGCCGGCCCCAGCACCGGCCGCGCCGGCCGCTCGCCCACCCCCTTCCGACCCGTTGACGACTACTTTCGATGGGGATCCCGAGAAGCTGCGTTTCTTCACGCTGGAGATCGGGAGATTCCTGGACAGTTGGGGTCACCTATACCCTACCGAGAAGGATCGCATCGGCTACATCGGGTCCAAGCTGAAAGACACCGCCAGCGATTGGTATGTGAGTCTGCACGACAACCCTGGCCCTGAGTTGCGCTCACTGAACAATTTTATGTGGGCCCTCCGGCATCAGTTCGAGGACCCGCTGGGTGAGGAAAAAGCCCGAAACCAACTGAGGAAGCTGTTTCAAGGAAGGTCGTCAGTGAGGGAATACACTGACAAGTTCCGGCGTATCGCTGCCAAGATCCATGGATGGCCGGAGGAACTCTTCATGGAGAAGTATTGGGAGGGCCTGAACCCGGAAATTTACGAGACAGTGCTGCTAGGGGGTCGTCCGGGCACACTGAACACCTGGATGAGAGCCGCTACCGACATGGAAGAGCGCTTCGCCCTAATTAAGATGGGAGCGTCCGCAACGGCAGCCAGCAGAGCAGGCCCTCGAGCGAAGCCCCGATCCAATGTGCAAGACGTGCGTGATGCGAGGTTTCGACAGGGGTTGTGTATGAAGTGTGGGGAGAGTGGCCACTTCGCCTCAGCAAGTCCCAGAGGACAGGGGAAAGGCCCGAAGACCTCAACCCCCGGACCGGCGAGCACCCCGACCCGGGGGAAAACTCCAATGAAGCCCCGGGCTTTACAGCTGGAAGGGGTGGCGAGCGATCAGGGAGAGCTGGAGCTGATGGAAGCGCAGATGTCGGGAAACTCCAACGGCCTGCAGTGAGCGGCGCAGAGCTGCAGGTCCCCCGCCAAGAAGCGCCATCTCCGGTGAGCATCCCTGGGCCCCTGTTATATATGGTAGTGACGGTGGTGACCCCGGGATCAGGTACACACATGAGGGTCCGCGCTTTAATTGACTCTGGGTGCGCGCAAGACCTAATCAGCCCCCTGGTAGTGGAGGGGTTGGGACCCAAAGTCACCCCGTTAGCAGAACCCCTGAAGTTTACCCAGATGGATGGGTCCGAAATGAAGGAGGAGTGTATAGCAGAGACTGAGAGCTTGATTTTGGGAACGGGAGAGCACTGGGAGAAGCGAGCTTTTGTCATCACCCCGAATGCCCAGTTCCCCATGGTGTTGGGCAGCCCTTGGCTCGGCGCACACGACCCGTACATAAAATGGAGCGAGGGGAAGATTTCGTGGGTAGACGAACGCTGCCAGAGCCACCGATGGGACCCAGGATGGGGCCCTGGACCTCCCAGCCCGCCTTCTCCCGCGCCCGCGCTCGCCCTTGCCCCGGCCATGGTGCCTAAAGAATATAGAGACTTGCTAGAAGTGTTCAGTGAAACCGAGGTGGACGAGTTGCCCCCCCATCGATTATCGGACTGTGCCATAGAGCTCCTCCCAGGCGAGAAACTCCCGAAGGGTAAATTGTATTCCATGAGCCCGGCGGAACGGGAAGAACTGCGGAAGTTCTTGGACAAAAATCTAGCAAGGGGGTTTATCCGCCCCGCCAAGTCCCCTTTTGCGGCGCCCGTGCTGTTCCGAAAGAAAAAGGATGGAGGCTTACGATTGTGCACGGACTACAGGGGGCTAAACGCAGTCTCCACCTCTAATGCCTACCCCCTCCCGTTGATAAAGGACCTCTTGGCGGAGGCGGCCAAGGGGAAGATTTTCACCAAGTTGGATCTGCGAGATGCCTACTTCAGGGTGCGCATAAGGGAGGGGGATGAATCTAAGACTGCCTTTAACACCCCCTTGGGGCAGTTTGAATACCTAGTGATGCCGTTCGGCTTAAGTGGCGCGCCCGGGGTCTTTATGAGTTTAATCAATGAAGTGTTGCACAAGCACCTGTTTAAGGGCGTGTTATGTTACATAGATGATATCTTGATCTATTCTACTGATAAGAACGAGCATGTGACTCTGGTCAGAGATGTTCTTTCAACGTTACTAAAAAATCAGCTTTTTGTGAAACTGTCTAAGTGCGAGTTTCACCGTGAATCTGTGGACTTCCTGGGCTACCGTATTTCTCAGAAGGGGTTGGAAATGGACCCGGGAAAAGTGGAGGCGGTGGTGCAATGGGAGGCTCCGCGAACGAGAAAGCAGTTACAGAGCCTCTTAGGATTTTGTAACTTCTACCGGACCTTCATCAAGGACTTTGCTAAAGTCACCCTCCCCTTAACGGACTTGTTAAAAACCAAGGGGAGGGGGCCCGAGGCGGGAAAGCCGGGAGAGAAACTGGCATGGAATGGGGAGTGTCAGAAGGTGTTTGAGACTTTAAAAACTCTTTTTACCTCTGAGCCCATTCTGGCCCACCCGGATGAGACGAAAGACTTTATAATCCATGTCGATGCCTCGGATGTAGCCATGGGGGGGGCCATCCTACAAAGGGACTCGGAGGGGAAACTGCACCCCTTAGCTTACATCTCAAAAAAGTTTAACGAAACAGAAAGAAATTGGTCAGTGTGGGACAAAGAAGCCGCGGCCATTAGATTGGCGCTCACTACGTGGTGCCATTGGTTGGAAGGAGCGCAAACTCCGTTCGAAATATGGACGGATCACAAGAACCTAGAAGCTTTGCGCACGCAGCGGTCCCTCAATGCAAAGCAGCTGCGCTGGGCTGACTTCTTTTCAAAGTTTAACTTTGTGTTAAAACATTTCCCTGGGAAGGCTAACTCCTTGGCAGACGCATTGTCCAGATTGCCCCAACATGAAAGCGTGAAAGAAGAGGTGTTCGATTCCATGTTCTCCCCCCAGCAGCTGGGAGGGGCGGTTGTCACCCGGAGCAAAACAAAAAAAGCCGAGCTGACCACCAGGAACTGCCAGTGGGGGGGGGAGTATGCTCCTGAAGAAATAGAGGAATTGGAGGCGGTGGGAGAGTGTTCCAAAAGAGAGGACCAATGTTGGCTACATGGGGACAAATTAGTGGTCCCTAAGACCAAACGCAAGGAAATTTTACTAAATTGCCACTCCTCCAAGCTCGCCGGCCACTTTGGGTTTCTAAAGACACTTAACCTGATCCAGCGTCAGTTCTGGTGGCCGCGCATGCGCCGAGATGTCTCGGACTTCGTCTCAGCATGTCAAACCTGCTTAATGTGTAAAAAACGGGGGGGTAAAGTCCCTGGATTGTTGCACCCCCTACCCACTGCCTCCAGACCATGGGAAGACATAGCCATGGATTTTATTACCAATTTGCCTCCATCTAAGGGGAAAACAGTGATCTGGGTAGTAGTGGACACTTTCTCCAAACAAGCCCATTTCACCCCCTTCAAGCAATTACCCACCGCCAAAGGGATGGCTAAAGCTTTCTTCAACCACGTGATTAAATTACACGCTTTTCCGAAAAGGGTGGTGTCTGATCGCGGAAGTCAGTTCGTTGCCACCTTCTGGCGGGAGCTTTTGAAACTAATGGACATAGAACCTGCCTTAAGCTCGGGTTACCATCCAGAAACCGATGGCCAATCCGAGCGAACTAATCAAATTCTGGAACAGTTCTTAAGATGCTACACAAATTACCACCAAGATAATTGGGTGGAATTACTACCCTTTGCAGAATATAGCTACAATAATGCAGTGCACTCCTCCACTGGGGTTTCACCTTTCATGGCGGTGGGGGGCTTTGAAGGTAAACCACTCCCGACCCTCAAGGAAGACCCCCAGACCCCCCCTTCGAACTTTAGAAGTTGGTGGTCCAGCCTCCAGGACTCCTGGCCGTTAATTGGGAAAGCCTTAGACCATGCCAAAGAGGACTACAAGAAATATGCCGACCGAGGGCGAGCACCGGGATGGGACCTTCAACCTGGGGACTCGGTGTATCTCTCTACAAAAAATATCCATGGGCTGCAGCCCAGCAGAAAATTGGGATGGAAATATGTTGGACCTTATAAAGTGCTACGTAAAATCTCTGATGTCTCCTTTGAACTGGAACTTCCTAAATCACTAAGTTCTGTACACCCTGTGTTTCATTTCAGCCTGCTGAAGAAAGATCCTGGGCCGAATGCATGGCATCCAGTTCCTCCAGTTCCTCCTCCACTGATGAAGGAGGGGAGTCCACACTACGAGATAACTGAAATCCTTGACTCCAAGATGAAAAGGGGCCACTTGTATTACTTAGTTAGATGGTTAGATTTCGGCCCGGAGCACAATGAATGGATTCGTTCTGAACATGTTCATGCCCCCAAGTTAACCAAACTGTTTCATAAAATGTTCCCTGAGAAAGCTAGGTGAAGGGAATTATGGGGAGGGCAGGGTGTCAGAATCTGTCAATTCAGTCAATGTATTATTGCATGCATACTATGTACCAGTATAATCCTTATGTATTGGACCTGTATTTAACCTGTTTGGGCCGGGAGAGTGACAACCCCTAAGGGTGAGAACAAGGAGGCCTCTCATCCCTGCCTCCGCATTCCAGCTGCTCCGGCAGTAACTTCAAGGGGAGGAAGGCTCTCATCTCTTATCTATGCTAAAGAACCTTGGAGCCATGAATTGTTATGTGAACGGAGGGGTCTGGTTTGGGAAGGGAAATTTACTGCTTAACACCTCACTTTTTTCCTGTGTGAACCAAACGGTCAAGACACCTTTTAGCCCGCCAATTTTCCCTACTGGGGATTGGCTACCGATGGGTAATTCAAACTCCTTGGAATGGTATAATAGACCCGCTTGTATTATTTGTCTCATCTCTGACAATAACCCGAGACGCTGTACCAATGTAGAAATAGGCAATAAAGAACTGTGGTTAACCAACCGAGATCTGATCCTTGACTACTTTGAGCAGGACTCTCACAACTATTACAATTTACAATGCAATGTATTTCTTGTATAGTATTCATTGATTACTCTTCTGTGAACTCTTGGTTAGACAACAGTGAAATTTCTACGTTTTACAAAGTGATATCAGTACAGTGTCAGTTTTCACTCCTTGTATAAAGAACTTCAAAATCTGATGAATGTATCTCTGGCATTCAATGTAACTGCTGTTACCGTTGCTATATCATGCTTTTATATGGTTGAGTACATATACAATTAAATGAAGCCACCTTCTATACAACTATAGCAAAACGGTGCTCCATACTGCCACTCAGTGGGATTCCTCGGGAGTAACGCAGAAATCATTTTGTGTAACAAACTATTACAATTTACAATCCAATGTATTTCTTGTATAGTATTAATTGATTACTCTTCTGCGATCTCTTGGTTAGACAACAGTGAAATTTCTACGTTTTACAACGTGATATCAATACAGAGTCAGTAATCACTCCTTGTACAACCAACTTCAAAATCTGATGAATGTATCTCTTGCATTCAATGTAACTGCTCATACAGTTGCTATATCATGCTTTTATATGGTTGAGTACATATATAATGAAATGAAGCCGCCTTCTATACAACTATAGTAAAAAGGAGCTCCATACTGCCACTCAGTGGGATTCCTCGGGAGTAACGCAGAAAGTCATTTTGTGTAACAAACTATTACAATATATAATTTCTTGTATATTTTTCATTGATTACTCTTTTCAATGATCTGTTGGTTACAGGATAGTGATATTTCTAGGTTTTACAAAGTGATATCAGTACAGTGTCAGTTATCACTCCTTGTACAAACAACTTCAAAATCTGATGAATGTATCTCTGGCATTCAATGTAACTGCTCTTACAGTTGCTATATCATGCTTTTATATGGTTGAGTAGAGATACAATGAAATGAAGCCACCTTCTATACAACTATAGCAAAAAGGTGCTCCATACTGCCACTCAGTGGGATTCCTCGGGAGTAACGCAGAAAGTCATTTTATGTAACAAACAATTACAATTTACAATCCAATGTATTTCTTGTATAGTATTCATTGATTACTCTTCTGTGAACTCTTGGTTAGACAACAGTGAAATTTCTACGTTTTACAAAGTGATATCAGTACAGTGTCAGTTTTCACTCCTTGTATAAAGAACTTCAAAATCTGATGAATGTATCTCTGGCATTCAATGAAACTGCTCTTACAGTTGCTATATCATGCTTTTATATGGTTGAATACATATACGATTAAATGAAGCCACCTTCTATACAACTATAGCAAAACGGTGCTCCATACTGCCACTCAGTGGGATTCCTCGGGAGTAACGCAGAAAGTCATTTTGTGTAACAAACTATTACAATTTACAATCCAATGTATTTCTTGTATAGTATTAATTGATTACTCTTCTGCGATCTCTTGGTTAGACAACAGTGAAATTTCTACGTTTTACAACGTGATATCAATACAGAGTCAGTAATCACTCCTTGTACAACCAACTTCAAAATCTGATGAATGTATCTCTGGCATTCAATGTAACTGTTCTTACAGTTGCTATATCATGCTTTTTTATGGTTGAGTACATATACAATGAAATGAAGCCACCTTCTATACAACTATAGTAAAAAGGTGCTCCATACTGCCACTCAGAGGGATTCCTCGGGAGTAACGCAGAAAGTCATTTTGTGTAACAAACGATTACAATTTACAATCCAATGTATTTCTTGTATAGTATTCATTGATTACTCTTCTGCGATCTCTTGGTTAGACAACAGTGAAATTTCTAGGTTTTACAACGTGATATCAATACAGTGTCAGTAATCACTCCTTGTACAACCAACTTCAAAATCTGATGAATGTATCTCTTGCATTCAATGTAACTGCTCTTACAGTTGCTATATCATGCTTTTATATGGTTGAGTACATATACAATGAAATGAAGCCGCCTTCTATACAACTATAGTAAAAAGGAGCTCCATACTGCCACTCAGTGCGATTCCTCGGGAGTAACGCAGAAAGTCATTTTGTGTAACAAACTATTACAATATATAATTTCTTGTATATTATTCATTGATTACCCTTTTCAATGATCTGTTGGTTACAGGATAGTGATATTTCTAGGTGTTACAAAGTGATATCAGTACAGTGTCAGTTATCACTCCTTGTACAAACAACTTCATAATCTGATGAATGTATCTCTGGCATTCAATGTAACTGCTCTTACAGTTGCTATATCATGCTTTTATATGGTTGAGTAGAGATACAATGAAATGAAGCCACCTTCTATACAACTATAGCAAAAAGGTGCTCCATACTGCCACTCAGTGGGATTCCTCGGGAGTAACGCAGAAAGTCATTTTGTGTAACAAACAATTACAATTTACAATCCAATGTATTTCTTGTATAGTATTCATTGATTACTCTTCTGTGAAATCTTGGTTAGACAACAGTGAAATTTCTACGTTTTACAAAGTGATATCAGTACAGTGTCAGTTTTCACTCCTTGTATAAAGAACTTCAAAATCTGATGAATGTATCTCTGGCATTCAATGTAACTGCTCTTGCAGTTGCTATATCATGCTTTTATATGGTTGAATACATATACAATTAAATGAAGCCACCTTCTATACAACTATAGCAAAACGGTGCTCCATACTGCCACTCAGTGGGATTCCTCGGGGGTAACGCAGAAAGTCATTTTGTGTAACAAACGATTACAATTTACAATCCAATGTATTTCTTGTATAGTATTAATTGATTACTCTTCTGCGATCTCTTGGTTAGACAACAGTGAAATTTCTACGTTTTACAACGTGATATCAACACAGAGTCAGTAATCACTCCTTGTACAACCAACTTCAAAATCTGATGAATGTATCTCTGGCATTCAATGTAACTGTTCTTACAGTTGCTATATCATGCTTTTTTATGGATGAGTACATATACAATGAAATGAAGCCACCTTCTATACAACTATAGTAAAAAGGTGCTCCATACTGCCACTCAGTGGGATTCCTCGGGAGTAACGCAGAATGTCATTTTGTGTAACAAACTATTACAATATCTAATTTCTTGTATATTATTCATTGATTACTCTTTTCAATGATCTGTTGGTTACAGGATAGTGATATTTCTAGGTGTTACAAAGTGATATCAGTACAGTGTCAGTTATCACTCCTTGTACAAACAACTTCAAAATCTGATGAATGTATCTCTGGCATTCAATGTAACTGCTCTTACAGTTGCTATATCAGGCTTTTATATGGTTGAGTACAGATACAATGAAATGAAGCCACCTTCTATACAACTATAGCAAAAACGTGCTCCATACTGCCACTCAGTGGGATTCCTCGGGAGTAACGCAGAAAGTCATTTTGTGTAACAAACTATTACAATTTACAATCCAATGTATTTCTTGTATAGTATTCATTGATTACTCTTCTGTGAACTCTTGGTTAGACAACAGTGAAATTTCTACGTTTTACAAAGTGATATCAGTACAGTGTCAGTTTTCACTCCTTGTATAAAGAACTTCAAAATCTGATGAATGTATCTCTGGCATTCAATGTAACTGCTCTTACAGTTGCTATATAATGCTTTTATATGGTTGAATACATATACGATTAAATGAAGCCACCTTCTATACAACTATAGCAAAACGGTGCTCCATACTGCCACTCAGTGGGATTCCTCGGGAGTAACGCAGAAAGTCATTTTGTGTAACAAACTATTACAATTTACAATCCAATGTATTTCTTGTATAGTATTAATTGATTACTCTTCTGCGATCTCTTGGTTAGACAACAGTGAAATTTCTACGTTTTACAACGTGATATCAATACAGAGTCAGTAATCACTCCTTGTACAACCAACTTCAAAATCTGATGAATGTATCTCTGGCATTCAATGTAACTGTTCTTACAGTTGCTATATCATGCTTTTTTATGGTTGAGTACATATACAATGAAATGAAGCCACCTTCTATACAACTATAGTAAAAAGGTGCTCCATAATGCCACTCAGTGGGATTCCTCGGGAGTAACGCAGAAAGTCATTTTGTGTAACAAACTATTACAATTTACAATCCAATGTATTTCTTGTATAGTATTCATTGATTACTCTTCTGCGATCTCTTGGTTAGACAACAGTGAAATTTCTAGGTTTTACAACGTGATATCAATACAGTGTAAGTAATCATTCTTTGTACAACCAACTTCAAAATCTGATGAATGTATCTCTTGCATTCAATGTAACTGCTCTTACAGTTGCTATATCATGGTTTTATATGGTTGAGTACATATACAATGAAATGAAGCCGCCTTCTATACAACTATAGTTAAAAGGAGCTCCATACTGCCACTCAGTGGGATTCCTCGGGAGTAACGCAGAAAGTCATTTTGTGTAACAAACTATTACAATATATAATTTCTTGTATATTATTCATTGATTACTCTTTTAAATGATCTGTTGGTTACAGGATAGTGATATTTCTAGGTTTTACAAAGTGATATCAGTACAGTGTCAGTAATCACTCCTTGTACAAACAACTTCAAAATCTGATGAATGTATCTCTGGCATTCAATGTAACTGCTCTTACAGTTGCTATATCATGCATTTATATGGTTGAGTACAGATACAATGAAATGAAGCCACCTTCTATACAACTATAGCAAAAAGGTGCTCCATACTGCCACTCAGTGGGATTCCTCGGGAGTAACGCAGAAAGTCATTTTGTGTAACAAACTATTACAATTTACAATCCAATGTATTTCTTGTATAGTATTCATTGATTACTCTTCTGTGAACTCTTGGTTAGACAACAGTGAAATTTCTACGTTTTACAAAGTGATATCAGTACAGTGTCAGTTTTCACTCCTTGTATAAAGAACTTCAAAATCTGATGAATGTATCTCTGGCATTCAATGTAACTGCTCTTACAGTTGCTATATCATGCTTTTATATGGTTGAATACATATACAATTAAATGAAGCCACCTTCTATACAACTATAGCAAAACGGTGCTCCATACTGCCACTCAGTGGGATTCCTCGGGAGTAACGCAGAAAGTCATTTTGTGTAACAAACTATTACAATTTACAATCCAATGTATTTCTTGTATAGTATTCATTGATTACTCTTCTGTGAACTCTTGGTTAGACAACAGTGAAATTTCTACGTTTTACAAAGTGATATCAGTACAGTGTCAGTTTTCACTCCTTGTATAAAGAACTTCAAAATCTGATGAATGTATCTCTGGCATTCAATGTAACTGCTCTTACAGTTGCTATATCATGCTTTTATATGGTTGAATACATATACAATTAAATGAAGCCACCTTCTATACAACTATAGCAAAACGATGCTCCATACTGCCACTCAGTGGGATTCCTCGGGAGTAATGCAGAAAGTCATTTTGTGTAACAAACTATTTCAATTTACAATCCAATGTTTTTCTTGCATAGTATTCATTGATTACTCTTCTGCGATCTCTTGGTTAGACAACAGTGAAATTTCTAGGTTTGCAACGTGATATCAATACAGTGTCAGTTATCACTCCTTGTACAAACAACTTCAAAATCTGATGAATGTATCTCTGGCATTCAATGTAACTGCTCTTACAGTTGCTATATCATGCTTTTATATGGTTGAGTACATATACAATGAAATGAAGCCACCTTCTATACAACTATAGCAAAAACGTGCTCCATACTGCCACTCAGTGGGATTCCTCGGGAGTAACGCAGAAAGTCATTTTGTGTAACAAACTATTACAATTTACAATCCAATGTATTTCTTGTATAGTATTCATTGATTACTCTTCTGTGAACTCTTGGTTAGACAACAGTGAAATTTATACGTTTTACAAAGTGATATCAGTACAGTGTCAGTTTTCACTCCTTGTATAAAGAACTTCAAAATCTGATGAATGTATCTCTGGCATTCAATGTAACTGCTCTTACAGTTGCTATATCATGCTTTTATATGGTTGAATACATATACAATTAAATGAAGCCACCTTCTATACAACTATAGCAAAACGGTGCTCCATACTGCCACTCAGTGGGATTCCTCGGGAGTAACGCAGAAAGTCATTTTGTGTAACAAACTATTACAATTTACAATCCAATGTATTTCTTGTATAGTATTAATTGATTACTCTTCTGTGAACTCTTGGTTAGACAACAGTGAAATTTCTACGTTTTACAACGTGATATCAATACAGAGTCAGTAATCACTCCTTGTACAACCAACTTCAAAATCTGATGAATGTATCTCTGGCATTCAATGTAACTGTTCTTACAGTTGCTATATCATGCTTTTTTATGGTTGAGTACATATACAATGAAATGAAGCCACCTTCTATACAACTATAGTAAAAAGGTGCTCCATACTGCCACTCAGTGGGATTCCTCGGGAGTAACGCAGAAAGTCATTTTGTGTAACAAACGATTACAATTTACAATCCAATGTATTTCTTGTATAGTATTCATTGATTACTCTTCTGCGATCTCTTGGTTAGACAACAGTGAAATTTCTACGTTTTACAACGTGATATCAATACAGAGTCAGTAATCACTCCTTGTACAACCAACTTCAAAATCTGATGAATGTATCTCTAGCATTCAATGTAACTGTTCTTACAGTTGCTATATCATGCTTTTTTATGGTTGAGTACATATACAATGAAATGAAGCCACCTTCTATACAACTATAGTAAAAAGGTGCTCCATACTGCCACTCAGTGGGATTCCTCGGGAGTAACGCAGAAAGTCATTTTGTGTAACAAACTATTACAATTTACAATCCAATGTATTTCTTGTATAGTATTCATTGATTAATCTTCTGCGATCTCTTGGTTAGACAACAGTGAAATTTCTAGGTTTTACAACGTGATATCAATACAGTGTCAGTAATCATTCTTTGTACAACCAACGTCAAAATCTGATGAATGTATCTCTTGCATTCAATGTAACTGCTCTTACCGTTGCTATATCATGCTTTTATATGGTTGAGTACATATACAATTAAATGAAGCCACCTTCTATACAACTATAGCAAAACGGTGCTCCATACTGCCACTCAGTGGGATTCCTCGGGAGTAACGCAGAAAGTTATTTTGTGTAACAAACTATTACAATTTACAATCCAATGTATTTCTTGTATAGTATTAATTGATTACTCTTCTGCGATCTCTTGGTTAGACAACAGTGAAATTTCTACGTTTTACAACGTGATATCAATACAGAGTCAGTAATCACTCCTTGTACAACCAACTTCAAAATCTGATGAATGTATCTCTTGCATTCAATGTAACTGCTCTTACAGTTGCTATATCATGCTTTTATATGGTTGAGTACATATACAATGAAATGAAGCCGCCTTCTATACAACTATAGTAAAAAGGAGCTCCATACTGCCACTCAGTGGGATTCCTCGGGAGTAACGCAGAAAGTCATTTTGTGTAACAAACTATTACAATATATAATTTCTTGTATATTATTCATTGATTACTCTTTTAAATGATCTGTTGGTTACAGGATAGTGATATTTCTAGGTTTTACAAAGTGATATCAGTACAGTGTCAGTAATCACTCCTTGTACAAACAACTTCAAAATCTGATGAATGTATCTCTGGCATTCAATGTAACTGCTCTTACAGTTGCTATATCATGCTTTTATATGGTTGAGTACAGATACAATGAAATGAAGCCACCTTCTATACAACTATAGCAAAAAGGTGCTCCATACTGCCACTCAGTGGGATTCCTCGGGAGTAACGCAGAAAGTCATTTTGTGTAACAAACTATTACAATTTACAATCCAATGTATTTCTTGTATAGTATTCATTGATTACTCTTCTGTGAACTCTTGGTTAGACAGCAGTGAAATTTCTACGTTTTACAAAGTGATATCAGTACAGTGTCAGTTTTCACTCCTTGTATAAAGAACTTCAAAATCTGATGAATGTATCTCTGGCATTCAATGTAACTGCTCTTACAGTTGCTATATCATGCTTTTATATGGTTGAATACATATACAATTTAATGAAGCCACCTTCTATACAACTATAGCAAAACGGTGCTTCATACTGCCACTCAGTGGGATTCCTCGGGAGTAACGCAGAAAGTCATTTTGTGTAACAAACTATTACAATTTACAATCCAATGTATTTCTTGTATAGTATTCATTGATTACTCTTCTGTGAACTCTTGGTTAGACAACAGTGAAATTTCTACGTTTTATAAAGTGATATCAGTACAGTGTCAGTTTTCACTCCTTGTATAAAGAACTTCAAAATCTGATGAATGTATCTCTGCCGTTCAATGTAACTACTCTTGCAGTTGCTATATCATGCTTTTATATGGTTGAATACATATACAATTAAATGAAGCCACCTTCTATACAACTATAGCAAAACGGTGCTCCATACTGCCACTCAGTGGGATTCCTCGGGAGTAATGCAGAAAGTCATTTTGTGTAACAAACTATTACAATTTACAATCCAATGTATTTCTTGTATAGTATTCATTGATTACACTTCTGTGAACTCTTGGTTAGACAACAGTGAAATTTCTACGTTTTACAAAGTGATATCAGTACAGTGTCAGTTTTCACTCCTTGTATAAAGAACTTCAAAATCTGATGAATGTATCTCTGGCATTCAATGTAACTGCTCTTACAGTTGCTATATCATGCTTTTATATGGTTGAATACATATACAATTAAATGAAGCCACCTTCTATACAAGTATAGCAAAACGGTGCTCCATACTGCCACTCAGTGGGATTCCTCGGGGGTAACGCAGAAAGTCATTTTGTGTAACAAACGATTACAATTTACAATCCAATGTATTTCTTGTATAGTATTAATTGATTACTCTTCTGCGATCTCTTGGTTAGACAACAGTGAAATTTCTACGTTTTACAACGTGATATCAACACAGAGTCAGTAATCACTCCTTGTACAACCAACTTCAAAATCTGATGAATGTATCTCTGGCATTCAATGTAACTGTTCTTACAGTTGCTATATCATGCTTTTTTATGGTTGAGTACATATACAATGAAATGAAGCCACCTTCTATACAACTATAGTAAAAAGGTGCTCCATACTGCCACTCAGTGGGATTCCTCGGGAGTAACGCAGAAAGTCATTTTGTGTAACAAACTATTACAATATATAATTTCTTGTATATTATTCATTGATTACTCTTTTCAATGATCTGTTGGTTACAGGATAGTGATATTTCTAGGTGTTACAAAGTGATATCAGTACAGTGTCAGTTATCACTCCTTGTACAAACAACTTCAAAATCTGATGAATGTATCTCTGGCATTCAATGTAACTGCTCTTACAGTTGCTATATCATGCTTTTATATGGTTGAGTACAGATACAATGAAATGAAGCCACCTTCTATACAACTATAGCAAAAAGGTGCTCCATACTGCCACTCAGTGGGATTCCTCGGGAGTAACGCAGAAAGTCATTTTGTGTAACAAACTATTACAATTTACAATCCAATGTATTTCTTGTATAGTATTCATTGATTACTCTTCTGTGAACTCTTGGTTAGACAACAGTGAAATTTCTACGTTTTACAAAGTGATATCAGTACAGTGTCAGTTTTCACTCCTTGTATAAAGAACTTCAAAATCTGATGAATGTATCTCTGGCATTCAATGTAACTGCTCTTACAGTTGCTATATAATGCTTTTATATGGTTGAATACATATACGATTTAATGAAGCCACCTTCTATACAACTATAGCAAAACGGTGCTCCATACTGCCACTCAGTGGGATTCCTCGGGAGTAACGCAGAAAGTCATTTTGTGTAACAAACTATTACAATTTACAATCCAATGTATTTCTTGTATAGTATTAATTGATTACTCTTCTGCGATCTCTTGGTTAGACAACAGTGAAATTTCTACGTTTTACAACGTGATATCAATACAGAGTCAGTAATCACTCCTTGTACAACCAACTTCAAAATCTGATGAATGTATCTCTGGCATTCAATGTAACTGTTCTTACAGTTGCTATATCATGCTTTTTTATGGTTGAGTACATATACAATGAAATGAAGCCACCTTCTATACAACTATAGTAAAAAGGTGCTCCATACTGCCACTCAGTGGGATTCCTCGGGAGTAACGCAGAAAGTCATTTTGTGTAACAAACTATTACAATTTACAATCCAATGTATTTCTTGTATAGTATTCATTGATTACTCTTCTGCGATCTCTTGGTTAGACAACAGTGAAATTTCTAGGTTTTACAACGTGATATCAATACAGTGTCAGTAATCATTCTTTGTACAACCAACTTCAAAATCTGATGAATGTATCTCTTGGATTCAATGTAACTGCTCTTACAGTTGCTATATCATGCTTTTATATGGTTGAGTACATATACAATGAAATGAAGCCGCCTTCTATACAACTATAGTAAAAAGGAGCTCCATACTGCCACTCAGTGTGATTCCTCGGGAGTAACGCAGAAAGTCATCTTGTGTAACAAACTATTACAGTATATAATTTCTTGTATATTATTCATTGATTACTCTTTTCAATGATCTGTTGGTTACAGGATAGTGATATTTCTAGGTGTTACAAAGTGATATCAGTACAGTGTCAGTTATCACTCCTTGTACAAACAACTTCAAAATCTGATGAATGTATCTCTGGCATTCAATGTAACTGCTCTTACAGTTGCTATATCATGCTTTTATATGGTTGAGTACAGATACAATGAAATGAAGCCACCTTCTATACAACTAAAGCAAAAAGGTGCTCCATACTGCCACTCAGTGAGATTCCTCGGGAGTAACGCAGAAAGTCATTTTGTGTAACAAACTATTACAATTTACAATCCAATGTATTTCTTGTATAGTATTCATTGATTACTCTTCTGTGAACTCTTGGTTAGACAACAGTGAAATTTCTACGTTTTACAAAGTGATATCAGTACAGTGTCAGTTTTCACTCCTTGTATAAAGAACTTCAAAATCTGATGAATGTATCTCTGGCATTCAATGTAACTGCTCTTACAGTTGCTATATCATGCTTTTATATGGTTGAATACATATACAATTAAATGAAGCCACCTTCTATACAACTATAGCAAAACGGTGCTCCATACTGCCACTCAGTGGGATTCCTTGGGAGTAACGCAGAAAGTCATTTTGTGTAACAAACTATTACAATTTACAATCCAATGTATTTCTTGTATAGTATTCATTGATTACTCTTCTGTGAACTCTTGGTTAGACAACAGTGAAATTTCTACGTTTTACAAAGTGATATCAGTACAGTGTCAGTTTTCACTCCTTGTATAAAGAACTTCAAAATCTGATGAATGTATCTCTGGCATTCAATGTAACTGCTCTTGCAGTTGCTATATCATGCTTTTATATGGTTGAATACATATACAATTAAATGAAGCCACCTTCTATACAACTATAGCAAAACGGTGCTCCATTCTGCCCCTCAGTGGGATTCCTCGGGAGTAACGCAGAAAGTCATTTTGTGTAACAAACGATTACAATTTACAATCCAATGTATTTCTTGTATAGTATTCATTGATTACTCTTCTGCGATCTCTTGGTTAGACAACAGTGAAATTTCTACGTTTTACAACGTGATATCAGTACAGTGTCAGTAATCACTCCTTGTACAACCAATTTCAAAATCTGATGAATGTATCTCTGGCATTCAATGTAACTGTTCTTACAGTTGCTATATCATGCTTTTTTATGGTTGAGTACATATACAATGAAATGAAGCCACCTTCTATACAACTATAGTAAAAAGGTGCTCCATACTGCCACTCAGTGGGATTCCTCGGGAGTAACGCAGAAAGTCATTTTGTGTAACAAACTATTACAATATATAATTTCTTGTATATTATTCAGTGATTACTCTTTTCAATGATCTGTTGGTTACAGGATAGTGATATTTCTAGGTTTTACAAAGTGATATCAGTACAGTGTCAGTTATCACTCCTTGTACAAACAACTTCAAAATCTGATGAATGTATCTCTGGCATTCAATGTAACTGCTCTTACAGTTGCTATATCATACTTTTATATGGTTGAGTACATATACAATGAAATGAAGCCACCTTCTATACAACTATAGCAAAAAGGTGCTCCATACTGCCACTCAGTGGGATTCCTCGGGAGTAACGCAGAAAGTCATTTTGTGTAACAAACTATTACAATTTACAATCCAATGTATTTCTTTTATAGTATTCATTGATTACTCTTCTGTGAACTCTTGGTTAGACAACAGTGAAATTTCTACGTTTTACAAAGTGATATCAGTACAGTGTCAGTTTTCACTCCTTGTATAAAGAACTTCAAAATCTGATGAATGTATCTCTGGCATTCAATGTAACTTGTCTTGCAGTTGCTATATCATGCTTTTATATTGTTGAATACATATACAATTAAATGAAGCCACCTTCTATACAACTATAGCAAAACGGTGCTCCATACTGCCACTCAGTGGGATTCCTCGGGAGTAACGCAGAAAGTCATTTTGTGTAACAAACGATTACAATTTACAATCCAATGTATTTCTTGTATAGTATTAATTGATTACTCTTCTGCGATCTCTTGGTTAGACAACAGTGAAATTTCTACGTTTTACAACGTGATATCAATACAGAGTCAGTAATCACTCCTTGTACAACCAACTTCAAAATCTGATGAATGTATCTCTGGCATTCAATGTAACTGTTCTTACAGTTGCTATATCATGCTTTTTTATGGTTGAGTACATATACAATGAAATGAAGCCACCTTCTATACAACTATAGTAAAAAGGTGCTCCATACTGCCACTCAGTGTGATTCCTCGGGAGTAACGCAGAAAGTCATTTTGTGTAACAAACTATTACAATTTACAATCCAATGTATTTATTGCATAGTATTCATTGATTACTCTTCTACGATCTCTTGGTTAGACAACAGTGAAATTTCTAGGTTTTACAACGTGATATCAATACAGTGTCAGTAATCACTCCTTGTACAACCAACTTCAAAATCTGATGAATGTATCTCTTGCATTCAATGTAACTGCTCTTACAGTTGCTATATCATGCTTTTATATGGTTGAGTACATATACAATGAAATGAAGCCGCCTTCTATACAACTATAGTAAAAAGGAGCTCCATACTGCCACTCAGTGGGATTCCTCGGGAGTAACGCAGAAACTCATTTTGTGTAACAAACTATTACAATATATAATTTCTTGTATATTATTCAGTGATTACTCTTTTCAATGATCTGTTGGTTACAGGATAGTGATATTTCTAGGTTTTACAAAGTGATATCAGTACAGTGTCAGTTATCACTCCTTGTACAAACAACTTCAAAATCTGATGAATGTATCTCTGGCATTCAATGTAACTGCTCTTACAGTTGCTATATCATGCTTTTATATGGTTGAGTACATATACAATGAAATGAAGCCACCTTCTATACAACTATAGCAAAAAGGTGCTCCATACTGCCACTCAGTGGGATTCCTCGAAAGTAACGCAGAAAGTCATTTTGTGTAACAAACTATTACAATTTACAATCCAATGTATTTCTTGCATAGTATTCATTGATTACTCTTCTGCGATCTCTTGGTTAGACAACAGTGAAATTTCTAGGTTTTACAACGTGATATCAATACAGTGTCAGTAATCACTCCTTGTACAACCAACTTCAAAATCTGATGAATGTATCTCTTGCATTCAATGTAACTGCTCTTACAGTTGCTATATCATGCTTTTATATGGTTGAGTACATATACAATGAAATGAAGCCGCCTTCTATACAACTATAGTAAAAAGGAGCTCCATACTGCCACTCAGTGGGATTCCTCGGGAGTAACGCAGAAACTCATTTTGTGTAACAAACTATTACAATATATAATTTCTTGTATATTATTCAGTGATTACTCTTTTCAATGATCTGTTGGTTACAGGATAGTGATATTTCTAGGTTTTACAAAGTGATATCAGTACAGTGTCAGTTATCACTCCTTGTACAAACAACTTCAAAATCTGATGAATGTATCTCTGGCATTCAATGTAACTGCTCTTACAGTTGCTATATCATGCTTTTATATGGTTGAGTACATATACAATGAAATGAAGCCACCTTCTATACAACTATAGCAAAAAGGTGCTCCATACTGCCACTCAGTGGGATTCCTCGAAAGTAACGCAGAAAGTCATTTTGTGTAACAAACTATTACAATTTACAATCCAATGTATTTCTTGCATAGTATTCATTGATTACTCTTCTGCGATCTCTTGGTTAGACAACAGTGAAATTTCTAGGTTTTACAACGTGATATCAATACAGTGTCAGTAATAACTCCTTGTACAACCAACTTCAAAATCTGATGAATGTATCTCTTGCATTCAATGTAACTGCTCTTACAGTTGCTATATCATGCTTTTATATGGTTGAGTACATATACAATGAAATGAAGCCGCCTTCTATACAACTATAGTAAAAAGTAGCTCCATACTGCCACTCAGTGGGATTCCTCGGGAGTAACGCAGAAAGTCATTTTGTGTAACAAACTATTACAATATATAATTTCTTGTATATTATTCAGTGATTACTCTTTTCAATGATCTGTTGGTTACAGGATAGTGATATTTCTAGGTTTTACAAAGTGATATCAGTACAGTGTCAGTTATCACTCCTTGTACAAACAACTTCAAAATCTGATGAATGTATCTCTGGCATTCAATGTAACTGCTCTTACAGTTGCTATATCATACTTTTATATGGTTGAGTACATATACAATGAAATGAAGCCACCTTCTATACAACTATAGCAAAAAGGTGCTCCATACTGCCACTCAGTGGGATTCCTCGGGAGTAACGCAGAAAGTCATTTTGTGTAACAAACTATTACAATTTACAATCCAATGTATTTCTTGTATAGTATTCATTGATTACTCTTCTGTGAACTCTTGGTTAGACAACAGTGAAATTTCTACGTTTTACAAAGTGATATCAGTACAGTGTCAGTTTTCACTCCTTGTATAAAGAACTTCAAAATCTGATGAATGTATCTCTGGCATTCAATGTAACTTGTCTTGTAGTTGCTATATCATGCTTTTATATTGTTGAATACATATACAATTAAATGAAGCCACCTTCTATACAACTATAGCAAAACGGTGCTCCATACTGCCACACAGTGGGATTCCTCGGGAGTAACGCAGAAAGTCATTTTGTGTAACAAACGATTACAATTTACAATCCAATGTATTTCTTGTATAGTATTAATTGATTACTCTTCTGCGATCTCTTGGTTAGACAACAGTGAAATTTCTACGTTTTACAACGTGATATCAATACAGAGTCAGTAATCACTCCTTGTACAACCAACTTCAAAATCTGATGAATGTATCTCTGGCATTCAATGTAACTGTTCTTACAGTTGCTATATCATGCTTTTTTATGGTTGAGTACATATACAATGAAATGAAGCCACCTTCTATACAACTATAGTAAAAAGGTGCTCCATACTGCCACTCAGTGCGATTCCTCGGGAGTAACGCAGAAAGTCATTTTGTGTAACAAACTATTACAATTTACAATCCAATGTATTTCTTGCATAGTATTCATTGATTACTCTTCTGCGATCTCTTGGTTAGACAACAGTGAAATTTCTAGGTTTTACAACGTGATATCAATACAGTGTCAGTAATCACTCCTTGTACAACCAACTTCAAAATCTGATGAATGTATCTCTGGCATTCAATGTAACTGCTCTTGCAGTTGCTATATCATGCTTTTATATGGTTGAATACATATACAATTAAATGAAGCCACCTTCTATACAACTATAGCAAAACGGTGCTCCATAATGCCACTCAGTGGGATTCCTCAAGAGTAACGCAGAAAGTCATTTTGTGTAACAAACGATTACAATTTACAATCCAGTGTATTTCTTGTATAGTATTAATTCATTACTCTTCTGCGATCTCTTGGTTAGACAACAGTGAAATTTCTACGTTTTACAACGTGATATCAATACAGAGTCAGTAATCACTCCTTGTACAACCAACTTCAAAATCTGATGAATGGTATCTCTGGCATTCAATGTAACTGTTCTTACAGTTGCTATATCATGCTTTTTTATGGTTGAGTACATATACAATGAAATGAAGCCACCTTCTATACAACTATAGTAAAAAGGTGCTCCATACTGCCACTCAGTGTGATTCCTCGGGAGTAACGCAGAAAGTCATTTTGTGTAACAAACTATTACAATTTACAATCCAATGTATTTATTGCATAGTATTCATTGATTACTCTTCTACGATCTCTTGGTTAGACAACAGTGAAATTTCTAGGTTTTACAACGTGATATCAATACAGTGTCAGTAATCACTCCTTGTACAACCAACTTCAAAATCTGATGAATGTATCTCTTGCATTCAATGTAACTGCTCTTACAGTTGCTATATCATGCTTTTATATGGTTGAGTACATATACAATGAAATGAAGCCGCCTTCTATACAACTATAGTAAAAAGGAGCTCCATACTGCCACTCAGTGGGATTCCTCGGGAGTAACGCAGAAACTCATTTTGTGTAACAAACTATTACAATATATAATTTCTTGTATATTATTCAGTGATTACTCTTTTCAATGATCTGTTGGTTACAGGATAGTGATATTTCTAGGTTTTACAAAGTGATATCAGTACAGTGTCAGTTATCACTCCTTGTACAAACAACTTCAAAATCTGATGAATGTATCTCTGGCATTCAATGTAACTGCTCTTACAGTTGCTATATCATGCTTTTATATGGTTGAGTACATATACAATGAAATGAAGCCACCTTCTATACAACTATAGCAAAAAGGTGCTCCATACTGCCACTCAGTGGGATTCCTCGAAAGTAACGCAGAAAGTCATTTTGTGTAACAAACTATTACAATTTACAATCCAATGTATTTCTTGCATAGTATTCATTGATTACTCTTCTGCGATCTCTTGGTTAGACAACAGTGAAATTTCTAGGTTTTACAACGTGATATCAATACAGTGTCAGTAATCACTCCTTGTACAACCAACTTCAAAATCTGATGAATGTATCTCTTGCATTCAATGTAACTGCTCTTACAGTTGCTATATCATGCTTTTATATGGTTGAGTACATATACAATGAAATGAAGCCGCCTTCTATACAACTATAGTAAAAAGGAGCTCCATACTGCCACTCAGTGGGATTCCTCGGGAGTAACGCAGAAACTCATTTTGTGTAACAAACTATTACAATATATAATTTCTTGTATATTATTCAGTGATTACTC
Organism: Lepidodactylus listeri; assembly: GCA_029233225.1. Taxonomy (NCBI): domain Eukaryota; kingdom Metazoa; phylum Chordata; class Lepidosauria; order Squamata; family Gekkonidae; genus Lepidodactylus; species Lepidodactylus listeri. Next base: position 470,703 of record JARCFY010000021.1, on the reverse strand, counting down.
TTTTCAATGATCTGTTGGTTACAGGATAGTGATATTTCTAGGTTTTACAAAGTGATATCAGTACAGTGTCAGTTATCACTCCTTGTACAAACAACTTCAAAATCTGATGAATGTATCTCTGGCATTCAATGTAACTGCTCTTACAGTTGCTATATCATGCTTTTATATGGTTGAGTACATATACAATGAAATGAAGCCACCTTCTATACAACTATAGCAAAAAGGTGCTCCATACTGCCACTCAGTGGGATTCCTCGAAAGTAACGCAGAAAGTCATTTTGTGTAACAAACTATTACAATTTACAATCCAATGTATTTCTTGCATAGTATTCATTGATTACTCTTCTGCGATCTCTTGGTTAGACAACAGTGAAATTTCTAGGTTTTACAACGTGATATCAATACAGTGTCAGTAATAACTCCTTGTACAACCAACTTCAAAATCTGATGAATGTATCTCTTGCATTCAATGTAACTGCTCTTACAGTTGCTATATCATGCTTTTATATGGTTGAGTACATATACAATGAAATGAAGCCGCCTTCTATACAACTATAGTAAAAAGTAGCTCCATACTGCCACTCAGTGGGATTCCTCGGGAGTAACGCAGAAAGTCATTTTGTGTAACAAACTATTACAATATATAATTTCTTGTATATTATTCAGTGATTACTCTTTTCAATGATCTGTTGGTTACAGGATAGTGATATTTCTAGGTTTTACAAAGTGATATCAGTACAGTGTCAGTTATCACTCCTTGTACAAACAACTTCAAAATCTGATGAATGTATCTCTGGCATTCAATGTAACTGCTCTTACAGTTGCTATATCATACTTTTATATGGTTGAGTACATATACAATGAAATGAAGCCACCTTCTATACAACTATAGCAAAAAGGTGCTCCATACTGCCACTCAGTGGGATTCCTCGGGAGTAACGCAGAAAGTCATTTTGTGTAACAAACTATTACAATTTACAATCCAATGTATTTCTTGTATAGTATTCATTGATTACTCTTCTGTGAACTCTTGGTTAGACAACAGTGAAATTTCTACGTTTTACAAAGTGATATCAGTACAGTGTCAGTTTTCACTCCTTGTATAAAGAACTTCAAAATCTGATGAATGTATCTCTGGCATTCAATGTAACTTGTCTTGCAGTTGCTGTATCATGCTTTTATATTGTTGAATACATATACAATTAAATGAAGCCACCTTCTATACAACTATAGCAAAACGGTGCTCCATACTGCCACACAGTGGGATTCCTCGGGAGTAACGCAGAAAGTCATTTTGTGTAACAAACGATTACAATTTACAATCCAATGTATTTCTTGTATAGTATTAATTGATTACTCTTCTGCGATCTCTTGGTTAGACAACAGTGAAATTTCTACGTTTTACAACGTGATATCAATACAGAGTCAGTAATCACTCCTTGTACAACCAACTTCAAAATCTGATGAATGTATCTCTGGCATTCAATGTAACTGTTCTTACAGTTGCTATATCATGCTTTTTTATGGTTGAGTACATATACAATGAAATGAAGCCACCTTCTATACAACTATAGTAAAAAGGTGCTCCATACTGCCACTCAGTGCGATTCCTCGGGAGTAACGCAGAAAGTCATTTTGTGTAACAAACTATTACAATTTATAATCCAATGTATTTCTTGCATAGTATTCATTGATTACTCTTCTGCGATCTCTTGGTTAGACAACAGTGAAATTTCTAGGTTTTACAACGTGATATCAATACAGTGTCAGTAATCACTCCTTGTACAACCAACTTCAAAATCTGATGAATGTATCTCTGGCATTCAATGTAACTGCTCTTGCAGTTGCTATATCATGCTTTTATATGGTTGAATACATATACAATTAAATGAAGCCACCTTCTATACAACTATAGCAAAACGGTGCTCCATAATGCCACTCAGTGGGATTCCTCAAGAGTAACGCAGAAAGTCATTTTGTGTAACAAACGATTACAATTTACAATCCAGTGTATTTCTTGTATAGTATTAATTGATTACTCTTCTGCGATCTCTTGGTTAGACAACAATGAAATTTCTACGTTTTACAACGTGATATCAATACAGAGTCAGTAATCACTCCTTGTACAACCAACTTCAAAATCTGATGAATGGTATCTCTGGCATTCAATGTAACTGTTCTTACAGTTGCTATATCATGCTTTTTTATGGTTGAGTACATATACAATGAAATGAAGCCACCTTCTATACAACTATAGTAAAAAGGTGCTCCATACTGCCACTCAGTTGGATTCCTCGGGAGTAATGCAGAAAGTCATTTTGTGTAACAAACTATTACAATTTACAATCCAATGTATTTATTGCATAGTATTCATTGATTACTCTTCTACGATCTCTTGGTTAGACAACAGTGAAATTTCTAGGTTTTACAACGTGATATCAATACAGTGTCAGTAATCACTCCTTGTACAAACAACTTCAAAATCTGATGAATGTATCTCTGGCATTCAATGTAACTGCTCTTACAGTTGCTATATCATGCTTTTATATGGTTGAGTACAGATACAATGAAATGAAGCCACCTTCTATACAACTATAGCAAAAAGGTGCTCCATACTGCCACTCAGTGGGATTCCTCGAAAGTAACGCAGAAAGTCATTTTGTGTAACAAACTATTACAATTTACAATCCAATGTATTTATTGCATAGTATTCATTGATTACTCTTCTACGATCTCTTGGTTAGACAACAGTGAAATTTCTAGGTTTTACAACGTGATATCAATACAGTGTCAGTAATCACTCCTTGTACAAACAACTTCAAAATCTGATGAATGTATCTCTGGCATTCAATGTAACTGCTCTTACAGTTGCTATATCATGCTTTTATATGGTTGAGTACAGATACAATGAAATGAAGCCACCTTCTATACAACTATAGCAAAAAGGTGCTCCATACTGCCACTCAGTGGGATTCCTCGAAAGTAACGCAGAAAGTCATTTTGTGTAACAAACTATTACAATTTACAATCCAATGTATTTCTTGTATAGTATTCATTGATTACTCTTCTGTGAACTCTTGGTTAGACAACAGTGAAATTTCTACGTTTTACAAAGTGATATCAGTACAGTGTCAGTTTTCACTCCTTGTATAAAGAACTTCAAAATCTGATGAATGTATCTCTGGCATTCAATGTAACTTGTCTTGCAGTTGCTGTATCATGCTTTTATATTGTTGAATACATATACAATTAAATGAAGCCACCTTCTATACAACTATAGCAAAACGGTGCTCCATACTGCCACACAGTGGGATTCCTCGGGAGTAACGCAGAAAGTCATTTTGTGTAACAAACGATTACAATTTACAATCCAATGTATTTCTTGTATAGTATTAATTGATTACTCTTCTGCGATCTCTTGGTTAGACAACAGTGAAATTTCTACGTTTTACAACGTGATATCAATACAGAGTCAGTAATCACTCCTTGTACAACCAACTTCAAAATCTGATGAATGTATCTCTGGCATTCAATGTAACTGTTCTTACAGTTGCTATATCATGCTTTTTTATGGTTGAGTACATATACAATGAAATGAAGCCACCTTCTATACAACTATAGTAAAAAGGTGCTCCATACTGCCACTCAGTGCGATTCCTCGGGAGTAACGCAGAAAGTCATTTTGTGTAACAAACTATTACAATTTACAATCCAATGTATTTCTTGCATAGTATTCATTGATTACTCTTCTGCGATCTCTTGGTTAGACAACAGTGAAATTTCTAGGTTTTACAACGTGATATCAATACAGTGTCAGTAATCACTCCTTGTACAACCAACTTCAAAATCTGATGAATGTATCTCTGGCATTCAATGTAACTGCTCTTGCAGTTGCTATATCATGCTTTTATATGGTTGAATACATATACAATTAAATGAAGCCACCTTCTATACAACTATAGCAAAACGGTGCTCCATAATGCCACTCAGTGGGATTCCTCAAGAGTAACGCAGAAAGTCATTTTGTGTAACAAACGATTACAATTTACAATCCAGTGTATTTCTTGTATAGTATTAATTGATTACTCTTCTGCGATCTCTTGGTTAGACAACAATGAAATTTCTACGTTTTACAACGTGATATCAATACAGAGTCAGTAATCACTCCTTGTACAACCAACTTCAAAATCTGATGAATGGTATCTCTGGCATTCAATGTAACTGTTCTTACAGTTGCTATATCATGCTTTTTTATGGTTGAGTACATATACAATGAAATGAAGCCACCTTCTATACAACTATAGTAAAAAGGTGCTCCATACTGCCACTCAGTTGGATTCCTCGGGAGTAATGCAGAAAGTCATTTTGTGTAACAAACTATTACAATTTACAATCCAATGTATTTATTGCATAGTATTCATTGATTACTCTTCTACGATCTCTTGGTTAGACAACAGTGAAATTTCTAGGTTTTACAACGTGATATCAATACAGTGTCAGTAATCACTCCTTGTACAACCAACTTCAAAATCTGATGAATGTATCTCTTGCATTCAATGTAACTGCTCTTACAGTTGCTATATCATGCTTTTATATGGTTGAGTACATATACAATGAAATGAAGCCGCCTTCTATACAACTATAGTAAAAAGGAGCTCCATACTGCCACTCAGTGGGATTCCTCGGGAGTAACGCAGAAACTCATTTTGTGTAACAAACTATTACAATATATAATTTCTTGTATATTATTCAGTGATTACTCTTTTCAATGATCTGTTGGTTACAGGATAGTGATATTTCTAGGTTTTACAAAGTGATATCAGTACAGTGTCAGTTATCACTCCTTGTACAAACAACTTCAAAATCTGATGAATGTATCTCTGGCATTCAATGTAACTGCTCTTACAGTTGCTATATCATGCTTTTATATGGTTGAGTACAGATACAATGAAATGAAGCCACCTTCTATACAACTATAGCAAAAAGGTGCTCCATACTGCCACTCAGTGGGATTCCTCGAAAGTAACGCAGAAAGTCATTTTGTGTAACAAACTATTACAATTTACAATCCAATGTATTTCTTGTATAGTATTCATTGATTACTCTTCTGTGAACTCTTGGTTAGACAACAGTGAAATTTCTACGTTTTACAAAGTGATATCAGTACACTGTCAGTTTTCACTCCTTGTTTAAAGAACTTCAAAATCTGATGAATGTATCTCTGGCATTCAATGTAACTGCTCTTACAGTTGCTATATCATGCTTTTATATGGTTGAATACATATACAATTAAATAAAGCCACCTTCTATACAACTATAGCAAAACGGTGCTCCATACTGCCACTCAGTGGGATTCCTCGGGAGTAACGCAGAAAGTCATTTTGTGTAACAAACTATTACAATTTACAATCCAATGTATTTCTTGTATAGTATTGATTGATTACTCTTCTGCGATCTCTTGGTTAGACAACAGTCAAATTTCTACGTTTTACAACGTGATATCAATAAAGAGTCAGTAATCACTCCTTGTACAACGAACTTCAAAATCTGATGAATGTATCTCTTGCATTCAATTTAACTGCTCTTACAGTTGCTATATCATGCTTTTATATGGTTGAGTACATATACAATGAAATGAAGCCGCCTTCTATACAACTATAGCAAAACGGTGCTCCATACTGCCACTCAGTGGGATTCCTCGGGAGTAACGCAGAAAGTCATTTTGTGTAACAAACTATTACAATTTACAATCCAATGTATTTCTTGTATAGTATTCATTGATTACTCTTCTGTGAACTCTTGGTTAGACAACAGTGAAATTTCTACGTTTTACAAAGTGATATCAGTACAGTGTCAGTTTTCACTCCTTGTATAAAGAACTTCAAAATCTGATGAATGTATCTCTGGCATTCAATGTAACTGCTCTTACCGTTGCTATATCATGCTTTTATATGGTTGAGTACATATACAATTAAATGAAGCCACCTTCTATACAACTATAGCAAAACGGTGCTCCATACTGCCACTCAGTGGGATTCCTCGGGAGTAACGCAGAAAGTCATTTTGTGTAACAAACTATTACAATTTACAATCCAATGTATTTCTTGTATAGTATTAATTGATTACTCTTCTGCGATCTCTTGGTTAGACAACAGTGAAATTTCTACGTTTTACAACGTGATATCAATACAGAGTCAGTAATCACTCCTTGTACAACATACTTCAAAATCTGATGAATGTATCTCTTGCATTCAATGTAACTGCTCTTACAGTTGCTATATCATGCTTCTATATGGTTGAGTACATATACAATGAAATGAAGCCACCTTCTATACAACTATAGCAAAAAGGTGCTCCATACTGCCACTCAGTGGGATTCCTCGGGAGTAACGCAGAAAGTCATTTTGTGTAACAAACTATTACAATATATAATTTCTTGTATATTATTCATTGATTACTCTTTTCAATGATCTGTTGGTTACAGGATAGTGATATTTCTAGGTTTTACAAAGTGATATCAGTACAGTGTCAGTTATCACTCCTTGTACAAACAACTTCAAAATCTGATGAATGTATCTCTGGCATTCAATGTAACTGCTCTTACAGTTGCTATATCATGCTTTTATATGGTTGAGTACATATACAATGAAATGAAGCCACCTTCTATACAACTATAGCAAAAAGGTGCTCCATACTGCCACTCAGTGGGATTCCTCGGGAGTAACGCAGAAAGTCATTTTGTGTAACAAACTATTACAATATATAATTTCTTGTATATTATTCATTGATTACTCTTTTCAATGATCTGTTGGTTACAGGATAGTGATATTTCTAGGTTTTACAAAGTGATATCAGTACAGTGTCAGTTATCACTCCTTGTACAAACAACTTCAAAATCTGATGAATGTATCTCTGGCATTCAATGTAACTGCTCTTACAGTTGCTATATCATGCTTTTATATGGTTGAGTACAGATACAATGAAATGAAGCCACCTTCTATACAACTATAGCAAAAAGGTGCTCCATACTGCCACTCAGTGGGATTACTCGGGAGTAACGCAGAAAGTCATTTTGTGTAACAAACTATTACAATTTACAATCCAATGTATTTCTTGTATAGTATTAATTGATTACTCTTCTGCGATCTCTTGGTTAGACAACAGTGAAATTTCTACGTTTTACAACGTGATATCAATACAGTGTCAGTAATCACTCCTTGTACAACCAACTTCAAAATCTGATGAATGTATCTCTTGCATTCAATGTAACTGCTCTTACAGTTGCTATATCATGCTTTTATATGGTTGAGTACATATACAATGAAATGAAGCCGCCTTCTATACAACTATAGTAAAAAGGAGCTCCATACTGCCACTCAGTGGGATTCCTCGGGAGTAACGCAGAAAGTCATTTTGTGTAACAAACTATTACAATATATAATTTCTTGTATATTATTCATTGATTACTCTTTTCAATGATCTGTTGGTTACAGGATAGTGATATTTCTAGGTTTTACAAATTGATATCAGTACAGTGTCAGTTATCACTCCTTGTACAAACAACTTCAAAATCTGATGAATGTATCTCTGGCATTCAATGTAACTGCTCTTACAGTTGCTATATCATGCTTTTATATGGTTGAGTACATATACAATGAAATGAAGCCGCCTTCTATACAACTATAGTAAAAAGGAGCTCCATACTGCCACTCAGTGGGATTCCTCGGGAGTAACGCAGAAAGTCATTTTGTGTAACAAACTATTACAATATATAATTTCTTGTATATTATTCATTGATTACTCTTTTCAATGATCTGTTGGTTACAGGATAGTGATATTTCTAGGTTTTACAAAGTGATATCAGTACAGTGTCAGTTATCACTCCTTGTACAAACAACTTCAAAATCTGATGAATGTATCTCTGGCATTCAATGTAACTGCTCTTACAGTTGCTATATCATGCTTTTATATGGTTGAGTACATATACAATGAAATGAAGCCACCTTCTATACAACTATAGCAAAAAGGTGCTCCATACTGCCACTCAGTGGGATTCCTCGGGAGTAACGCAGAAAGTCATTTTGTGTAACAAACTATTACAATTTACAATCCAATGTATTTCTTGTATAGTATTCATTGATTACTCTTCTGTGAACTCTTGGTTGGACAACAGTGAAATTTCTACGTTTTACAACGTGATATCAATACAGAGTCAGTAATCACTCCTTGTACAACCAACTACAAAATCTGATGAATGTATCTCTTGCATTCAATGTAACTGCTCTTACAGTTGCTATATCATGCTTTTTTATGGTTGAGTACATATACAATGAAATGAAGCCACCTTCTATACAACTATAGAAAAAAGGTGCTCCATACTGCCACTCAGTGGGATTCCTCGGGAGTAACGCAGAAAGTCATTTTGTGTAACAAACTATTACAATTTACAATCCAATGTATTTCTTGTATAGTATTCATTGATTACTCTTCTGTGAACTCTTGGTTAGACAACAGTAAAATTTCTACGTTTTACAAAGTGATATCAGTACAGTGTCAGTTTTCACTCCTTGTATAAAGAACTTCAAAATCTGATGAATGTATCTCTGGCATTCAATGTAACTGCTCTTACAGTTGCTATATAATGCTTTTATATGGTTGAATACATATACAATTAAATGAAGCCACCTTCTATACAACTATAGCAAAACGGTGCTCCATACTGCCACTCAGAGGGATTTCTCGAGAGTAACGCAGAAAGTCATTATGTGTAACAAACTATTACAATTTACAATCCAATGTATTTCTTGTATAGTATTTATTGATTACTCTTCTGCGATCTCTTGGTTAGACAACAGTGAAATTTCTACGTTTTACAACGTGATATCAATACAGAGTCAGTAATCACTCCTTGTACAACATACTTCAAAATCTGATGAATGTATCTCTTGCATTCAATGTAACTGCTCTTACAGTTGCTATATCATGCTTTTATATGGTTGAGTACATATACAATGAAATGAAGCCACCTTCTATACAACTATAGCAAAAAGGTGCTCCATACTGCCACTCAGTGGGATTCCTCGGGAGTAACGCAGAAAGTCATTTTGTGTAACAAACTATTACAATATATAATTTCTTGTATATTATTCATTGATTACTCTTTTCAATGATCTGTTGGTTACAGGATAGTGATATTTCTAGGTTTTACAAAGTGATATCAGTACAGTGTCAGTTATCACTCCTTGTACAAACAACTTCAAAATCTGATGAATGTATCTCTGGCATTCAATGTAACTGCTCTTACAGTTGCTATATCATGCTTTTATATGGTTGAGTACAGATACAATGAAATGAAGCCACCTTCTATACAACTATAGCAAAAAGGTGCTCCATACTGCCACTCAGTGGGATTACTCGGGAGTAACGCAGAAAGTCATTTTGTGTAACAAACTATTACAATTTACAATCCAATGTATTTCTTGTATAGTATTCATTGATTACTCTTCTGTGAACTCTTGGTTAGACAACAGTGAAATTTCTACGTTTTACAAAGTGATATCAGTACAGTGTCAGTTTTCACTCCTTGTATAAAGAATTTCAAAATCTGATGAATGTATCTCTGGCATTCAATGTAACTGCTCTTGCAGTTGCTATATCATGCTTTTATATGGTTGAATACATATACAATTAAATGAAGCCACCTTCTATACAACTATAGCAAAACGGTGCTCCATACTGCCACTCAGTGGGATTCCTCGGGAGTAACGCAGAAAGTCATTTTGTGTAACAAACTATTACAATTTACAATCCAATGTATTTCTTGTGTAGTATTCATTGATTACTCTTCTGTGAACTCTTGGTTAGACAACAGTGAAATTTCTACGTTTTACAAAGTGATATCAGTACAGTGTCAGTTTTCACTCCTTGTATAAAGAACTTCAAAATCTGATGAATGTATCTCTGGCATTCAATGTAACTGCTCTTACAGTTGCTATATCATGCTTTTATATGGTTGAATACATATACAATTAAATGAAGCCACCTTCTATACAACTATAGCAAAAAGGTGCTCCATACTGCCACTCAGTGGGATTCCTCGAAAGTAACGCAGAAAGTCATTTTGTGTAACAAACTATTACAATTTACAATCCAATGTATTTCTTGCATAGTATTCATTGATTACTCTTCTGCGATCTCTTGGTTAGACAACAGTGAAATTTCTAGGTTTGCAACGTGATATCAGTACAGTGTCAGTTTTCACTCACTGTATAAAGAACTTCAAAATCTGATGAATGTATCTCTGGCATTCAATGTAACTGCTCTTACAGTTGCTATATCATGCTTTTATATGGTTGAGTACATATACAATGAAATGAAGCCGCCTTCTATACAACTATAGTAAAAAGGAGCTCCATACTGCCACTCAGTGGGATTCCTCGGGAGTAACGCAGAAAGTCATTTTGTGTAACAAACTATTACAATATATTATTTCTTGTATATTATTCATTGATTACTCTTTTCAATGATCTGTTGGTTACAGGATAGTGATATTTCTAGGTTTTACAAAGTGATATCAGTACAGTGTCAGTTATCACTCCTTGTACAAACAACTTCAAAATCTGATGAATGTATCTCTGGCATTCAATGTAACTGCTCTTACAGTTGCTATATCATGCTTTTATATGGTTGAGTACATATACAATGAAATGAAGCCACCTTCTATACAACTATAGCAAAAAGGTGCTCCATACTGCCACTCAGTGGGATTCCTCGGGAGTAACGCAGAAAGTCATTTTGTGTAACAAACTATTACAATTTACAATCCAATGTATTTCTTGTATAGTATTCATTGATTACTCTTCTGTGAACTCTTGGTTGGACAACAGTGAAATTTCTACGTTTTACAACGTGATATCAATACAGAGTCAGTAATCACTCCTTGTACAACCAACTACAAAATCTGATGAATGTATCTCTTGCATTCAATGTAACTGCTCTTACAGTTGCTATATCATGCTTTTTTATGGTTGAGTACATATACAATGAAATGAAGGCACCTTCTATACAACTATAGAAAAAAGGTGCTCCATACTGCCACTCAGTGGGATTCCTCGGGAGTAACGCAGAAAGTCATTTTGTGTAACAAACTATTACAATTTACAATCCAATGTATTTCTTGTATAGTATTCATTGATTACTCTTCTGTGAACTCTTGGTTAGACAACAGTAAAATTTCTACGTTTTACAAAGTGATATCAGTACAGTGTCAGTTTTCACTCCTTGTATAAAGAACTTCAAAATCTGATGAATGTATCTCTGGCATTCAATGTAACTGCTCTTACAGTTGCTATATAATGCTTTTATATGGTTGAATACATATACAATTAAATGAAGCCACCTTCTATACAACTATAGCAAAACGGTGCTCCATACTGCCACTCAGTGGGATTCCTCGAGAGTAACGCAGAAAGTCATTATGTGTAACAAACTATTACAATTTACAATCCAATGTATTTCTTGTATAGTATTTATTGATTACTCTTCTGCGATCTCTTGGTTAGACAACAGTGAAATTTCTACGTTTTACAACGTGATATCAATACAGAGTCAGTAATCACTCCTTGTACAACATACTTCAAAATCTGATGAATGTATCTCTTGCATTCAATGTAACTGCTCTTACAGTTGCTATATCATGCTTTTATATGGTTGAGTACATATACAATGAAATGAAGCCACCTTCTATACAACTATAGCAAAAAGGTGCTCCATACTGCCACTCAGTGGGATTCCTCGGGAGTAACGCAGAAAGTCATTTTGTGTAACAAACTATTACAATATATAATTTCTTGTATATTATTCATTGATTACTCTTTTCAATGATCTGTTGGTTACAGGATAGTGATATTTCTAGGTTTTACAAAGTGATATCAGTACAGTGTCAGTTATCACTCCTTGTACAAACAACTTCAAAATCTGATGAATGTATCTCTGGCATTCAATGTAACTGCTCTTACAGTTGCTATATCATGATTTTATATGGTTGAGTACAGATACAATGAAATGAAGCCACCTTCTATACAACTATAGCAAAAAGGTGCTCCATACTGCCACTCAGTGGGATTACTCGGGAGTAACGCAGAAAGTCATTTTGTGTAACAAACTATTACAATTTACAATCCAATGTATTTCTTGTACAGTATTCATTGATTACTCTTCTGTGAACTCTTGGTTAGAAAACAGTGAAATTTCTACGTTTTACAAAGTGATATCAGTACAGTGTCAGTTTTCACTCCTTGTATAAAGAACTTCAAAATCTGATGAATGTATCTCTGGCATTCAATGTAACTGCTCTTACAGTTGCTATATCATGCTTTTATATGGTTGAATACATATACAATTAAATGAAGCCACCTTCTATACAACTATAGCAAAACGGTGCTCCATACTGCCACTCAGTGGGATTCCTCGGGAGTAACGCAGAAAGTCATTTTGTGTAACAAACTATTACAATTTACAATCCAATGTATTTCTTGTATAGTATTCATTGATTACTCTTCTGTGAACTCTTGGTTAGACAACAGTGAAATTTCTACGTTTTACAAAGTGATATAAGTACAGTGTCAGTTTTCACTCCTTGTATAAAGAATTTCAAAATCTGATGAATGTATCTCTGGCATTCAATGTAACTGCTCTTGCAGTTGCTATATCATGCTTTTATATGGTTGAATACATATACAATTAAATGAAGCCACCTTCTATACAACTATAGCAAAACGGTGCTCCATACTGCCACTCAGTGGGATTCCTCGGGAGTAACGCAGAAAGTCATTTTGTGTAACAAACTATTACAATTTACAATCCAATGTATTTCTTGTGTAGTATTCATTGATTACTCTTCTGTGAACTCTTGGTTAGACAATAGTGAAATTTCTACGTTTTACAAAGTGATATCAGTACAGTGTCAGTTTTCACTCCTTGTATAAAGAACTTCAAAATCTGATGAATGTATCTCTGGCATTCAATGTAACTGCTCTTACAGTTGCTATATCATGCTTTTATATGGTTGAATACATATACAATTAAATGAAGCCACCTTCTATACAACTATAGCAAAACGGTGCTCCATACTGCCACTCAGTGGGATTCCTCGGGAGTAATGCAGAAAGTCATTTTGTGTAACAAACTATTACAATTTACAATCCAATGTATTTCTTGCATAGTATTCATTGATTACTCTTCTGCGATCTCTTGGTTAGACAACAGTGAAATTTCTAGGTTTGCAACGTGATATCAATACAGTGTCAGTTATCACTCCTTGTACAACCAACTTCAAAATCTGATGAATGTATCTCTGGCATTCAATGTAACTGCTCTTACAGTTGCTATATCATGCTTTTATATGGTTGAGTACATATACAATGAAATGAAGCCACCTTCTATACAACTATAGCAAAACGGTGCTCCATACTGCCACTCAGTGGGATTCCTCGGGAGTAACGCAGAAAGTCATTTTGTGTAACAAACGATTACAATTTACAATCCAATGTATTTCTTGTATAGTATTCATTGATTACTCTTCTGCGATCTCTTGGTTAGACAACAGTGAAATTTCTACGTTTTACAACGTGATATCAATACAGAGTCAGTAATCACTCCTTGTAAAACCAACTTCAAAATCTGATGAATGTATCTCTAGCATTCAATGTAAGTGTTCTTACAGTTGCTATATCATGCTTTTTTATGGTTGAGTACATATACAATGAAATGAAGCCACCTTCTATACAACTATAGTAAAAAGGTGCTCCATACTGCCACTCAGTGGGATACCTCGGGAGTAACGCAGAAAGTCATTTTGTGTAACAAACTATTATAATTTACAATCCAATGTATTTCTTGTATAGTATTCATTGATTACTCTTCTGCGATCTCTTGGTTAGACAACAGTGAAATTTCTAGGTTTTACAACGTGATATCAATACAGTGTAAGTAATCATTCTTTGTACAACCAACTTCAAAATCTGATGAATGTATCTCTTGCATTCAATGTAACTGCTCTTAAAGTTGCTATATCATGCTTTTATATTGTTGAGTACATATACAATTAAATGAAGCCACCTTCTATACAACTATAGCAAAACGGTGCCCCATACTGCCACTCAGTGGGATTCCTCGGGAGTAACGCAGAAAGTTATTTTGTGTAACAAACTATTACAATTTACAATCCAATGTATTTCTTGTATAGTATTAATTGATTACTCTTCTGCGATCTCTTGGTTAGACAACAGTGAAATTTCTACGTTTTACAACGTGATATCAATACAGAGTCAGTAATCACTCCTTGTACAACCAACTTCAAAATCTGATGAATGTATCTCTTGCATTCAATGTAACTGCTCTTACAGTTGCTATATCATGCTTTTATATGGTTGAGTACATATACAATGAAATGAAGCCGCCTTCTATACAACTATAGTAAAAAGGATCTCCATACTGCCACTCAGTGGGATTCCTCGGGAGTAACGCAGAAAGTCATTTTGTGTAACAAACTATTACAATATATAATTTCTTGTATATTATTCAATGATTACTCTTTTAAATGATCTGTTGGTTACAGGATAGTGATATTTCTAGGTTTTACAAAGTGATATCAGTACAGTGTCAGTAATCACTCCTTGTACAAACAACTTCAAAATCTGATGAATGTATCTCTGGCATTTATTGTAACTGCTCTTACAGTTGCTATATCATGCTTTTATATGGTTGAGTACAGATACAATGAAATGAAGCCACCTTCTATACAACTATAGCAAAAAGGTGCTCCATACTGCCACTCAGTGGGATTCCTCGGGAGTAATGCAGAAAGTCATTTTGTGTAACAAACTATTACAATTTACAATCCAATGTATTTCTTGTATAGTATTCATTGATTACTCTTCTGTGAACTCTTGGTTAGACAACAGTGAAATTTCTACGTTTTACAAAGTGATATCAGTACAGTGTCAGTTTTCACTCCTTGTATAAAGAACTTCAAAATCTGATGAATGTATCTCTGCCATTCAATGTAACTACTCTTGCAGTTGCTATATCATGCTTTTATATGGTTGAATACATATACAATTAAATGAAGCCACCTTCTATACAACTATAGCAAAACGGTGCTCCATACTGCCACTCAGTGGGATTCCTCGGGAGTAACGCAGAAAGTCATTTTGTGTAACAAACTATTACAATTTACAATCCAATG
Organism: Lepidodactylus listeri; assembly: GCA_029233225.1. Taxonomy (NCBI): domain Eukaryota; kingdom Metazoa; phylum Chordata; class Lepidosauria; order Squamata; family Gekkonidae; genus Lepidodactylus; species Lepidodactylus listeri. The sequence goes on along the minus strand of JARCFY010000021.1, from coordinate 455,456 downwards.
TATTTCTTGTATAGTATTCATTGATTACTCTTCTGTGAACTCTTGGTTAGACAACAGTGAAATTTCTACGTTTTACAAAGTGATATCAGTACAGTGTCAGTTTTCACTCCTTGTATAAAGAACTTCAAAATCTGATGAATGTATCTCTGGCATTCAATGTAACTGCTCTTACAGTTGCTATATCATGCTTTTATATGGTTGAATACATATACAATTAAATGAAGCCACCTTCTATACAACTATAGCAAAACGGTGCTCCATACTGCCACTCAGTGGGATTCCTCGGGAGTAACGCAGAAAGTCATTTTGTGTAACAAACTATTACAATTTACAATCCAATGTATTTCTTGTATAGTATTCATTGATTACTCTTCTGTGAACTCTTGGTTAGACAACAGTGAAATTTCTACGTTTTACAAAGTGATATCAGTACAGTGTCAGTTTTCACTCCTTGTATAAAGAACTTCAAAATCTGATGAATGTATCTCTGCCATTCAATGTAACTACTCTTGCAATTGCTATATCATGCTTTTATATGGTTGAATACATATACAATTAAATGAAGCCACCTTCTATACAACTATAGCAAAACGGTGCTCCATACTGCCACTCAGTGGGATTCCTCGGGAGTAATGCAGAAAGTAATTTTGTGTAACAAACTATTACAATTTACAATCCAATGTATTTCTTGTATAGTATTCATTGATTACTCTTCTGCGATCTCTTGGTTAGATAACAGTGAAATTTCTAGGTTTGCAACGTGATATCAATACAGTGTCAGTTATCACTCCTTGTACAAACAACTTCAAAATCTGATGAATGTATCTCTGGCATTCAATGTAACTGCTCTTACAGTTGCTATATCATGCTTTTATATGGTTGAGTACAGATACAATGAAATGAAGCCACCTTCTATACAACTATAGCAAAAAGGTGCTCCATACTGCCACTCAGTGGGATTCCTCGGGAGTAATGCAGAAAGTCATTTTGTGTAACAAACTATTACAATTTACAATCCAATGTATTTCTTGTATAGTATTCATTGATTACTCTTCTGTGAACTCTTGGTTAGACAACAGTGAAATTTCTACGTTTTACAAAGTGATATCAGTACAGTGTCAGTTTTCACTCCTTGTATAAAGAACTTCAAAATCTGATGAATGTATCTCTGCCATTCAATGTAACTACTCTTGCAGTTGCTATATCATGCTTTTATATGGTTGAATACATATACAATTAAATGAAGCCACCTTCTATACAACTATAGCAAAACGGTGCTCCATACTGCCACTCAGTGGGATTCCTCGGGAGTAACGCAGAAAGTCATTTTGTGTAACAAACTATTACAATTTACAATCCAATGTATTTCTTGTATAGTATTCATTGATTACACTTCTGTGAACTCTTGGTTAGACAACAGTGAAATTTCTACGTTTTACAAAGTGATATCAGTACAGTGTCAGTTTTCACTCCTTGTATAAAGAACTTCAAAATCTGATGAATGTATCTCTGGCATTCAATGTAACTGCTCTTACAGTTGCTATATCATGCTTTTATATGGTTGAATACATATACAATTAAATGAAGCCACCTTCTATACAACTAATAGCAAAACGGTGCTCCATACTGCCACTTAGTGGGATTCCTCGGGAGTAATGCAGAAAGTAATTTTGTGTAACAAACTATTACAATTTACAATCCAATGTATTTCTTGTATAGTATTCATTGATTACTCTTCTGTGAACTCTTGGTTAGACAACAGTGAAATTTATACGTTTTACAAAGTGATATCAGTACAGTGTCAGTTTTCACTCCTTGTATAAAGAACTTCAAAATCTGATGAATGTATCTCTGGCATTCAATGTAACTGCTCTTACAGTTGCTATATCATGCTTTTATATGGTTGAATACATATAGAATTAAATGAAGCCACCTTCTATACAACTATAGCAAAACGGTGCTCCATACTGCCACTCAGTGGGATTCCTCGGGAGTAACGCAGAAAGTCATTTTGTGTAACAAACTATTACAATTTACAATCCAATGTATTTCTTGTATAGTATTAATTGATTACTCTTCTGCGATCTCTTGGTTAGACAACAGTGAAATTTCTAGGTTTTACAACGTGATATCAATACAGTGTCAGTAATCACTCCTTGTACAACCAACTTCAAAATCTGATGAATGTATCTCTGGCATTCAATGTAACTGCTCTTACAGTTGCTATATCATGCTTTTATATGGTTGAGTACATATACAATGAAATGAAGCCGCCTTCTATACAACTATAGTAAAAAGGAGCTCCATACTGCCACTCAGTGCGATTCCTCGGGAGTAACGCAGAAAGTCATTTTGTGTAACAAACTTTTACAATATATAATTTCTTGTATATTATTCATTGATTACTCTTTTCAATGATCTGTTGGTTACAGGATAGTGATATTTCTAGGTGTTACAAAGTGATATCAGTATAGTCTCAGTTATCACTCCTTGTACAAACAACTTCATAATCTGATGAATGTATCTCTGGCATTCAATGTAACTGCTCTTACAGTTGCTATATTATGCTTTTATATGGTTGAGTACAGATACAATGAAATGAAGCCACCTTCTATACAACTATAGCAAAAAGGTGCTCCATACTGCCACTCAGTGGGATTCCTCGGGAGTAACGCAGAAAGTCATTTTGTGTAACAAACAATTACAATTTACAATCCAATGTATTTCTTGTATAGTATTCATTGATTACTCTTCTGTGAACTCTTGGTTAGACAACAGTGAAATTTCTACGTTTTACAAAGTGATATCAGTACAGTCTCAGTTTTCACTCCTTGTATAAAGAACTTCAAAATCTGATGAATGTATCTCTGGCATGCAATGTAACTGTTCTTGCAGTTGCTATATCATGCTTTTATATGGTTGAATACATATACAATTAAATGAAGCCACCATCTATACAACTATAGCAAAACGGTGCTCCATACTGCCACTCAGTGGGATTCCTCGGGAGTAACGCAGAAAGTCATTTTGTGTAACAAACGATTACAATTTACAATCCAATGTATTTCTTGTATAGTATTAATTGATTACTCTTTTGCGATCTCTTGGTTAGACAACAGTGAAATTTCTACGTTTTACAATGTGATATCAATACAGAGTCAGTAATCACTCCTTGTACAGCCAACTTCAAAATCTGATGAATGTATCTCTGGCATTCAATGTAACTGTTCTCACAGTTGCTATATCATGCTTTTTTATGGTTGAGTACATATACAATGAAATGAAGCCACCTTCTATACAACTATAGTAAAAAGGTGCTGCATACTGCCACTCAGTGGGATTCCTCGGGAGTAACGCAGAAAGTCATTTTGTGTAACAAACTATTACAATTTACAATCCAATGTATTTCTTGCATAGTATTCATTGATTACTCTTCTGCGATCTCTTGGTTAGACAACAGTGAAATTTCTAGGTTTTACAACGTGATATCAATACAGTGTCAGTAATCATTCTTTGTACAACCAACTTCAAAATCTGATGAATGTATCTCTTGCATTCAATGTAACTGCTCTTACCGTTGCTATATCATGCTTTTATATGGTTGAGTACATATACAATTAAATGAAGCCACCTTCTATACAACTATAGCAAAACGGTGCTCCATACTGCCACTCAGTGGGATTCCTCGGGAGTAACGCAGAAAGTTATTTTGTGTAACAAACTATTACAATTTACAATCCAATGTATTTCTTGTATAGTATTAATTGATTACTCTTCTGCGATCTCTTGGTTAGACAACAGTGAAATTTCTACGTTTTACAACGTGATATCAATACAGAGTCAGTAATCACTCCTTGTACAACATACTTCAAAATCTGATGAATGTATCTCTTGCATTCAATGTAACTGCTCTTACAGTTGCTATATCATGCTTTTATATGGTTGAGTACATATACAATGAAATGAAGCCGCCTTCTATACAACTATAGTAAAAAGGAGCTCCATACTGCCACTCAGTGGGATTCCTCGGGAGTAACGCAGAAAGTCATTTTGTGTAACAAACTATTACAGTATATAATTTCTTGTATATTATTCATTGATTACTCTTTTAAATGATCTCTGGTTACAGGATAGTGATATTTCTAGGTTTTACAAAGTGATATCAGTACAGTGTCAGTAATCACTCCTTGTACAAACAACTTCAAAATCTGATGAATGTATCTCTGGCTTTCAATGTAACTGCTCTTACAGTTGCTATATCATGCATTTATATGGTTGAGTACAGATACAATGAAATGAAGCCACCTTCTATACAACTATAGCAAAAAGGTGCTCCATACTGCCACTCAGTGGGATTCCTCGGGAGTAACGCAGAAAGTCATTTTGTGTAACAAACTATTACAATTTACAATCCAATGTATTTCTTGTATAGTATTCATTGATTACTCTTCTGTGAACTCTTGGTTAGACAACAGTGAAATTTCTACGTTTTACAAAGTGATATCAGTACAGTGTCAGTTTTCACTCCTTGTATAAAGAACTTCAAAATCTGATGAATGTATCTCTGCCATTCAATGTAACTACTCTTGCAGTTGCTATATCATGCTTTTATATGGTTGAATACATATACAATTAAATGAAGCCACCTTCTATACAACTATAGCAAAACGGTGCTCCATACTGCCACTCAGTGGGATTCCTCGGGAGTAACGCAGAAAGTCATTTTGTGTAACAAACTATTACAATTTACAATCCAATGTATTTCTTGTATAGTATTCATTGATTACACTTCTGTGAACTCTTGGTTAGACAACAGTGAAATTTCTACGTTTTACAAAGTGATATCAGTACAGTGTCAGTTTTCACTCCTTGTATAAAGAACTTCAAAATCTGATGAATGTATCTCTGGCATTCAATGTAACTGCTCTTACAGTTGCTATATCATGCTTTTATATGGTTGAATACATATACAATTAAATGAAGCCACCTTCTATACAACTAATAGCAAAACGGTGCTCCATACTGCCACTTAGTGGGATTCCTCGGGAGTAATGCAGAAAGTAATTTTGTGTAACAAACTATTACAATTTACAATCCAATGTATTTCTTGTATAGTATTCATTGATTACTCTTCTGTGAACTCTTGGTTAGACAACAGTGAAATTTATACGTTTTACAAAGTGATATCAGTACAGTGTCAGTTTTCACTCCTTGTATAAAGAACTTCAAAATCTGATGAATGTATCTCTGGCATTCAATGTAACTGCTCTTACAGTTGCTATATCATGCTTTTATATGGTTGAATACATATAGAATTAAATGAAGCCACCTTCTATACAACTATAGCAAAACGGTGCTCCATACTGCCACTCAGTGGGATTCCTCGGGAGTAACGCAGAAAGTCATTTTGTGTAACAAACTATTACAATTTACAATCCAATGTATTTCTTGTATAGTATTAATTGATTACTCTTCTGCGATCTCTTGGTTAGACAACAGTGAAATTTCTAGGTTTTACAACGTGATATCAATACAGTGTCAGTAATCACTCCTTGTACAACCAACTTCAAAATCTGATGAATGTATCTCTGGCATTCAATGTAACTGCTCTTACAGTTGCTATATCATGCTTTTATATGGTTGAGTACATATACAATGAAATGAAGCCGCCTTCTATACAACTATAGTAAAAAGGAGCTCCATACTGCCACTCAGTGCGATTCCTCGGGAGTAACGCAGAAAGTCATTTTGTGTAACAAACTTTTACAATATATAATTTCTTGTATATTATTCATTGATTACTCTTTTCAATGATCTGTTGGTTACAGGATAGTGATATTTCTAGGTGTTACAAAGTGATATCAGTATAGTCTCAGTTATCACTCCTTGTACAAACAACTTCATAATCTGATGAATGTATCTCTGGCATTCAATGTAACTGCTCTTACAGTTGCTATATCATGCTTTTATATGGTTGAGTACAGATACAATGAAATGAAGCCACCTTCTATACAACTATAGCAAAAAGGTGCTCCATACTGCCACTCAGTGGGATTCCTCGGGAGTAACGCAGAAAGTCATTTTGTGTAACAAACAATTACAATTTACAATCCAATGTATTTCTTGTATAGTATTCATTGATTACTCTTCTGTGAACTCTTGGTTAGACAACAGTGAAATTTCTACGTTTTACAAAGTGATATCAGTACAGTCTCAGTTTTCACTCCTTGTATAAAGAACTTCAAAATCTGATGAATGTATCTCTGGCATGCAATGTAACTGTTCTTGCAGTTGCTATATCATGCTTTTATATGGTTGAATACATATACAATTAAATGAAGCCACCATCTATACAACTATAGCAAAACGGTGCTCCATACTGCCACTCAGTGGGATTCCTCGGGAGTAACGCAGAAAGTCATTTTGTGTAACAAACGATTACAATTTACAATCCAATGTATTTCTTGTATAGTATTAATTGATTACTCTTTTGCGATCTCTTGGTTAGACAACAGTGAAATTTCTACGTTTTACAATGTGATATCAATACAGAGTCAGTAATCACTCCTTGTACAGCCAACTTCAAAATCTGATGAATGTATCTCTGGCATTCAATGTAACTGTTCTCACAGTTGCTATATCATGCTTTTTTATGGTTGAGTACATATACAATGAAATGAAGCCACCTTCTATACAACTATAGTAAAAAGGTGCTGCATACTGCCACTCAGTGGGATTCCTCGGGAGTAACGCAGAAAGTCATTTTGTGTAACAAACTATTACAATTTACAATCCAATGTATTTCTTGCATAGTATTCATTGATTACTCTTCTGCGATCTCTTGGTTAGACAACAGTGAAATTTCTAGGTTTTACAACGTGATATCAATACAGTGTCAGTAATCATTCTTTGTACAACCAACTTCAAAATCTGATGAATGTATCTCTTGCATTCAATGTAACTGCTCTTACCGTTGCTATATCATGCTTTTATATGGTTGAGTACATATACAATTAAATGAAGCCACCTTCTATACAACTATAGCAAAACGGTGCTCCATACTGCCACTCAGTGGGATTCCTCGGGAGTAACGCAGAAAGTTATTTTGTGTAACAAACTATTACAATTTACAATCCAATGTATTTCTTGTATAGTATTAATTGATTACTCTTCTGCGATCTCTTGGTTAGACAACAGTGAAATTTCTACGTTTTACAACGTGATATCAATACAGAGTCAGTAATCACTCCTTGTACAACATACTTCAAAATCTGATGAATGTATCTCTTGCATTCAATGTAACTGCTCTTACAGTTGCTATATCATGCTTTTATATGGTTGAGTACATATACAATGAAATGAAGCCGCCTTCTATACAACTATAGTAAAAAGGAGCTCCATACTGCCACTCAGTGGGATTCCTCGGGAGTAACGCAGAAAGTCATTTTGTGTAACAAACTATTACAGTATATAATTTCTTGTATATTATTCATTGATTACTCTTTTAAATGATCTCTGGTTACAGGATAGTGATATTTCTAGGTTTTACAAAGTGATATCAGTACAGTGTCAGTAATCACTCCTTGTACAAACAACTTCAAAATCTGATGAATGTATCTCTGGCTTTCAATGTAACTGCTCTTACAGTTGCTATATCATGCATTTATATGGTTGAGTACAGATACAATGAAATGAAGCCACCTTCTATACAACTATAGCAAAAAGGTGCTCCATACTGCCACTCAGTGGGATTCCTCGGGAGTAACGCAGAAAGTCATTTTGTGTAACAAACTATTACAATTTACAATCCAATGTATTTCTTGTATAGTATTCATTGATTACTCTTCTGTGAACTCTTGGTTAGACAACAGTGAAATTTCTACGTTTTACAAAGTGATATCAGTACAGTGTCAGTTTTCACTCCTTGTATAAAGAACTTCAAAATCTGATGAATGTATCTCTGGCATTCAATGTAACTGCTCTTACAGTTGCTATATCATGCTTTTATATGGTTGAATACATATACAATTAAATGAAGCCACCTTCTATACAACTATAGCAAAACGGTGCTCCATACTGCCACTCAGTGGGATTCCTCGGGAGTAACGCAGAAAGTCATTTTGTGTAACAAACTATTACAATTTACAATCCAATGTATTTCTTGTATAGTATTCATTGATTACTCTTCTGTGAACTCTTGGTTAGACAACAGTGAAATTTCTACGTTTTACAAAGTGATATCAGTACAGTGTCAGTTTTCACTCCTTGTATAAAGAACTTCAAAATCTGATGAATGTATCTCTGGCATTCAATGTAACTGCTCTTACAGTTGCTATATCATGCTTTTATATGGTTGAATACATATACAATTAAATGAAGCCACCTTCTATACAACTATAGCAAAACGGTGCTCCATACTGCCACTCAGTGGGATTCCTCGGGAGTAATGCAGAAAGTCATTTTGTGTAACAAACTATTACAATTTACAATCCAATGTATTTCTTGCATAGTATTCATTGATTACTCTTCTGCGATCTCTTGGTTAGACAACAGTGAAATTTCTAGGTTTGCAACGTGATATCAATACAGTGTCAGTTATCACTCCTTGTACAAACAACTTCAAAATCTGATGAATGTATCTCTGGCATTCAATGTAACTGCTCTTACAGTTGCTATATCATGCTTTTATATGGTTGAGTACATATACAATGAAATGAAGCCACCTTCTATACAACTATAGCAAAAAGGTGCTCCATACTGCCACTCAGTGGGATTCCTCGGGAGTAACGCAGAAAGTCATTTTGTGTAACAAACTATTACAATTTACAATCCAATGTATTTCTTGTATAGTATTCATTGATTACTCTTCTGTGAACTCTTGGTTAGACAACAGTGAAATTTATACGTTTTACAAAGTGATATCAGTACAGTGTCAGTTTTCACTCCTTGTATAAAGAACTTCAAAATCTGATGAATGTATCTCTGGCATTCAATGTAACTGCTCTTACAGTTGCTATATCATGCTTTTATATGGTTGAATACATATACAATTAAATGAAGCCACCTTCTATACAACTATAGCAAAACGGTGCTCCATACTGCCACTCAGTGGGATTCCTCGGGAGTAACGCAGAAAGTCATTTTGTGTAACAAACTATTACAATTTACAATCCAATGTATTTCTTGTATAGTATTAATTGATTACTCTTCTGTGAACTCTTGGTTAGACAACAGTGAAATTTCTACGTTTTACAACGTGATATCAATACAGAGTCAGTAATCACTCCTTGTACAACCAACTTCAAAATCTGATGAATGTATCTCTGGCATTCAATGTAACTGTTCTTACAGTTGCTATATCATGCTTTTTTATGGTTGAGTACATATACAATGAAATGAAGCCACCTTCTATACAACTATAGTAAAAAGGTGCTCCATACTGCCACTCAGTGGGATTCCTCGGGAGTAACGCAGAAAGTCATTTTGTGTAACAAACGATTACAATTTACAATCCAATGTATTTCTTGTATAGTATTCATTGATTACTCTTCTGCGATCTCTTGGTTAGACAACAGTGAAATTTCTACGTTTTACAACGTGATATCAATACAGAGTCAGTAATCACTCCTTGTACAACCAACTTCAAAATCTGATGAATGTATCTCTAGCATTCAATGTAACTGTTCTTACAGTTGCTATATCATGCTTTTTTATGGTTGAGTACATATACAATGAAATGAAGCCACCTTCTATACAACTATAGTAAAAAGGTGCTCCATACTGCCACTCAGTGGGATTCCTCGGGAGTAACGCAGAAAGTCATTTTGTGTAACAAACTATTACAATTTACAATCCAATGTATTTCTTGTATAGTATTCATTGATTACTCTTCTGCGATCTCTTGGTTAGACAACAGTGAAATTTCTAGGTTTTACAACGTGATATCAATACAGTGTCAGTAATCATTCTTTGTACAACCAACTTCAAAATCTGATGAATGTATCTCTTGCATTCAATGTAACTACTCTTACCGTTGCTATATCATGCTTTTATATGGTTGAGTACATATACAATTAAATGAAGCCACCTTCTATACAACTATAGCAAAACGGTGCTCCATACTGCCACTCAGTGGGATTCCTCGGGAGTAACGCAGAAAGTTATTTTGTGTAACAAACTATTACAATTTACAATCCAATGTATTTCTTGTATAGTATTAATTGATTACTCTTCTGCGATCTCTTGGTTAGACAACAGTGAAATTTCTACGTTTTACAACGTGATATCAATACAGAGTCAGTAATCACTCCTTGTACAACCAACTTCAAAATCTGATGAATGTATCTCTTGCATTCAATGTAACTGCTCTTACAGTTGCTATATCATGCTTTTATATGGTTGAGTACATATACAATGAAATGAAGCCGCCTTCTATACAACTATAGTAAAAAGGAGCTCCATACTGCCACTCAGTGGGATTCCTCGGGAGTAACGCAGAAAGTCATTTTGTGTAACAAACTATTACAATATATAATTTCTTGTATATTATTCATTGATTACTCTTTTAAATGATCTGTTGGTTACAGGATAGTGATATTTCTAGGTTTTACAAAGTGATATCAGTACAGTGTCAGTAATCACTCCTTGTACAAACAACTTCAAAATCTGATGAATGTATCTCTGGCATTCAATGTAACTGCTCTTACAGTTGCTATATCATGCTTTTATATGGTTGAGTACAGATACAATGAAATGAAGCCACCTTCTATACAACTATAGCAAAAAGGTGCTCCATACTGCCACTCAGTGGGATTCCTCGGGAGTAACGCAGAAAGTCATTTTGTGTAACAAACTATTACAATTTACAATCCAATGTATTTCTTGTATAGTATTCATTGATTACTCTTCTGTGAACTCTTGGTTAGACAGCAGTGAAATTTCTACGTTTTACAAAGTGATATCAGTACAGTGTCAGTTTTCACTCCTTGTATAAAGAACTTCAAAATCTGATGAATGTATCTCTGCCATTCAATGTAACTACTCTTGCAGTTGCTATATCATGCTTTTATATGGTTGAATACATATACAATTAAATGAAGCCACCTTCTATACAACTATAGCAAAACGGTGCTCCATACTGCCACTCAGTGGGATTCCTCGGGAGTAACGCAGAAAGTCATTTTGTGTAACAAACTATTACAATTTACAATCCAATGTATTTCTTGTATAGTATTCATTGATTACAATTCTGTGAACTCTTGGTTAGACAACAGTGAAATTTCTACGTTTTACAAAGTGATATCAGTACAGTGTCAGTTTTCACTCCTTGTATAAAGAACTTCAAAATCTGATGAATGTATCTCTGGCATTCAATGTAACTGCTCTTACAGTTGCTATATCATGCTTTTATATGGTTGAATGCATATACAATTAAATGAAGCCACCTTCTATACAACAATAGCAAAACGGTGCTCCATACTGCCACTTAGTGGGATTCCTCGGGAGTAACGCAGAAAGTTATTTTGTGTAACAAACTATTACAATTTACAATCCAATGTATTTCTTGCATAGTATTCATTGATTACTCTTCTGCGATCTCTTCGTTAGACAACAGTGAAATTTCTAGGTTTTACAACGTGATATCAATACAGTGTCAGTAATCACTCCTTGTACAACCAACTTCAAAATCTGATGAATGTATCTCTGGCATTCAATGTAACTGCTCTTACAGTTGCTAAATCATGCTTTTATATGGTTGAGTACATATACAATGAAATGAAGCCGCCTTCTATACAACTATAGTAAAAAGGAGCTCCGTACTGCCACTCAGTGCGATTCCTCGGGAGTAACGCAGAAAGTCATTTTGTGTAACAAACTATTACAATATATAATTTCTTGTATATTATTCATTGATTACTCTTTTCAATGATCTGTTGGTTACAGGATAGTGATATTTCTAGGTGTTACAAAGTGATATCAGTACAGTGTCAGTTATCACTCCTTGTACAAACAACTTCATAATCTGATGAATGTATCTCTGGCATTCAATGTAACTGCTCTTACAGTTGCTATATCATGCTTTTATATGGTTGAGTACAGATACAATGAAATGAAGCCACCTTCTATACAACTATAGCAAAAAGGTGCTCCATACTGCCACTCAGTGGGATTCCTCGGGAGTAACGCAGAAAGTCATTTTGTGTAACAAACAATTATAATTTACAATCCAATGTATTTCTTGTATAGTATTCATTGATTACTCTTCTGTGAACTCTTGGTTAGACAACAGTGAAATTTATACGTTTTACAAAGTGATATCAGTACAGTGTCAGTTTTCACTCCTTGTATAAAGAACTTCAGAATCTGATGAATGTATCTCTGGCATTCAATGTAACTGCTCTTACATTTGCTATATCATGCTTTTATATGGTTGAGTAGAGATACAATGAAATGAAGCCACCTTCTATACAACTATAGCAAAACGGTGCTCCATACTGCCACTCAGTGGGATTCCTCGGGAGTAACGCAGAAAGTCATTTTGTGTAACAAACTATTACAATTTACAATCCAATGTATTTCTTGTATAGTATTCATTGATTACTCTTCTGTGAACTCTTGGTTAGACAACAGTGAAATTTCTACGTTTTACAAAGTGATATCAGTACAGTGTCAGTTTTCACTCCTTGTATAAAGAACTTCAAAATCTGATGAATGTATCTCTGGCATTCAATGTAACTGCTCTTCCAGTTGCTATATCATGCTTTTATATGGTTGAATACATATACAATTAAATGAAGCCACCTTCTATACAACTATAGCAAAACGGTGCTCCATACTGCCACTCAGTGGGATTCCTCGGGAGTAACGCAGAAAGTCATTTTGTGTAACAAACTATTACAATTTACAATCCAATGTATTTTTTGTATAGTATTAATTGATTACTCTTCTGCGATCTCTTGGTTAGACAACAGTGAAATTTCTACGTTTTACAACGTGATATCAATACAGAGTCAGTAATCACTCCTTGTACAACCAACTTCAAAATCTGATGAATGTATCTCTGGCATTCAATGTAACTGCTCTTACAGTTGCTATATCATGCTTTTATATTGTTGAGTACATATACAATGAAATGAAGCCGCCTTCTATACAACTATAGTAAAAAGGAGCTCCATACTGCCACTCAGTGCGATTCCTCGGGAGTAACGCAGAAAGTCATTTTGTGTAACAAACTATTACAATATATAATTCCTTGTATATTATTCATTGATTACTCTTTTCAATGATCTGTTGGTTACAGGATAGTGATATTTCTAGGTTTTACAAAGTGATATCAGTACAGTGTCAGTTATCACTCCTTGTACAAACAACTTCAAAATCTGATGAATGTATCTCTGGCATTCAATGTAACTGCTCTTACAGTTGCTATATCATACTTTTATATGGTTGAGTACATATACAATGAAATGAAGCCATCTTCTATACAACTATAGTAAAAAGGTGCTCCATACTGCCACTCAGAGGGATTCCTCGGGAGTAACGCAGAAAGTCATTTTGTGTAACAAACGATTACAATTTACAATCCAATGTATTTCTTGTATAGTATTCATTGATTACTCTTCTGCGATCTCTTGGTTAGACAACAGTGAAATTTCTAGGTTTTACAACGTGATATCAATACAGTGTCAGTAATCACTCCTTGTACAACCAACTTCAAAATCTGATGAATGTATCTCTTGCATTCAATGTAACTGCTCTTACAGTTGCTATATCATGCTTTTATATGGTTGAGTACATATACAATGAAATGAAGCCGCCTTCTATACAACTATAGTAAAAAGGAGTTCCATACTGCCACTCAGTGCGAGTCCTCGGGAGTAACGCAGAAAGTCATTTTGTGTAACAAACTATTACAATATATAATTTCTTGTATATTATTCATTGATTACTCTTTTCAATGATCTGTTGGTTACAGGATAGTGATATTTCTAGGTGTTACAAAGTGATATCAGTACAGTGTCAGTTATCACTCCTTGTACAAACAACTTCATAATCTGATGAATGTATCTCTGGCATTCAATGTAACTGCTCTTACGGTTGCTATATCATGCTTTTATATGGTTGAGTAGAGATACAATGAAATGAAGCCACCTTCTATACAACTATAGCAAAACGGTGCTCCATACTGCCACTCAGTGGGATTCCTCGGGAGTAACGCAGAAAGTCATTTTGTGTAACAAACTATTACAATTTACAATCCAATGTATTTCTTGTATAGTATTCATTGATTACTCTTCTGTGAACTCTTGGTTAGACAACAGTGAAATTTCTACGTTTTACAAAGTGATATCAGTACAGTGTCAGTTTTCACTCCTTGTATAAAGAACTTCAAAATCTGATGAATGTATCTCTGGCATTCAATGTAACTGCTCTTGCAGTTGCTATATCATGCTTTTATATGGTTGAATACATATACAATTAAATGAAGCCACCTTCTATACAACTATAGCAAAACGGTGCTCCATACTGCCACTCAGTGGGATTCCTCGGGGGTAACGCAGAAAGTCATTTTGTGTAACAAACGATTACAATTTACAATCCAATGTATTTCTTGTATAGTATTAATTGATTACTCTTCTGCGATCTCTTGGTTAGACAACAGTGAAATTTCTACGTTTTACAACGTGATATCAACACAGAGTCAGTAATCACTCTTTGTACAACCAACTTCAAAATCTGATGAATGTATCTCTGGCATTCAATGTAACTGCTCTTACAGTTGCTATATCATGCTTTTATATGGTTGAGTACATATACAATGAAATGAAGCCGCCTTCTATACAACTATAGTAAAAAGGAGCTCCATACTGCCACTCAGTGCGATTCCTCGGGAGTAACGCAGAAAGTCATCTTGTGTAACAAACTATTACAGTATATAATTTCTTGTATATTATTCATTGATTACTCTTTTCAATGATCTGTTGGTTACAGGATAGTGATATTTCTAGGTGTTACAAAGTGATATCAGTACAGTGTCAGTTATCACTCCTTGTACAAACAACTTCAAAATCTGATGAATGTATCTCTGGCATTCAATGTAACTGCTCTTACAGTTGCTATATCATGCTTTTATATGGTTGAGTACAGATACAATGAAATGAAGCCACCTTCTATACAACTATAGCAAAAAGGTGCTCCATACTGCCACTCAGTGGGATTCCTCGGGAGTAACGCAGAAAGTCATTTTGTGTAACAAACTATTACAATTTACAATCCAATGTATTTCTTGTATAGTATTCATTGATTACTCTTCTGTGAACTCTTGGTTAGACAACAGTGAAATTTCTACGTTTTACAAAGCGATATCAGTACAGTGTCAGTTTTCACTCCTTGTATAAAGAACTTCAAAATCTGATGAATGTATCTCTGGCATTCAATGTAACTGCTCTTACAGTTGCTATATCATGCTTTTATATGGTTGAATACATATACAATTAAATGAAGCCACCTTCTATACAACTATAGCAAAACGGTGCTCCATACTGCCACTCAGTGGGATTCCTCGGGAGTAACGCAGAAAGTCATTTTGTGTAACAAACTATTACAATTTACAATCCAATGTATTTCTTGTATAGTATTCATTGATTACTCTTCTGTGAACTCTTGGTTGGACAACAGTGAAATTTCTACGTTTTACAAAGTGATATCAGTACAGTGTCAGTTTTCACTCCTTGTATAAAGAACTTCAAAATCTGATGAATGTATCTCTGGCATTCAATGTAACTGCTCCTGCAGTTGCTATATCATGCTTTTATATGGTTGAATACATATACAATTAAATGAAGCCACCATCTATACAACTATAGCAAAACGGTGCTCCATACTGCCACTCAGTGGGATTCCTCGGGAGTAACGCAGAAAGTCATTTTGTGTAACAAACGATTACAATTTACAATCCAATGTATTTCTTGTATAGTATTAATTGATTACTCTTCTGCGATCTCTTGGTTAGACAACAGTGAAATTTCTACGTTTTACAACGTGATATCAATACAGAGTCAGTAATCACTCCTTGTACAACCAACTTCAAAATCTGATGAATGTATCTCTGGCATTCAATGTAACTGTTCTTACAGTTGCTATATCATGCTTTTTTATGGTTGAGTACATATACAATGAAATGAAGCAACCTTCTATACAACTATAGTAAAAAGGTGCTCCATACTGCCACTCAGTGGGATTCCTCGGGAGTAACGCAGAAAGTCATTTTGTGTAACAAACTATTACAATTTACAATCCAATGTATTTCTTGCATAGTATTCATTGATTACTCTTCTGCGATCTCTTGGTTAGACAACAGTGAAATTTCTAGGTTTTACAACGTGATATCAATACAGTGTCAGTAATAACTCCTTGTACAACCAACTTCAAAATCTGATGAATGTATCTCTTGCATTCAATGTAACTGCTCTTACAGTTGCTATATCATGCTTTTATATGGTTGAGTACATATACAATGAAATGAAGCCGCCTTCTATACAACTATAGTAAAAAGGAGCTCCATACTGCCACTCAGTGGGATTCCTCGGGAGTAACGCAGAAAGTCATTTTGTGTAACAAACTATTACAATATATAATTTCTTGTATATTATTCATTGATTACTCTTTTCAATGATCTGTTGGTTACAGGATAGTGATATTTCTAGGTTTTACAAAGTGATATCAGTACAGTGTCAGTTATCACTCCTTGTACAAACAACTTCAAAATCTGATGAATGTATCTCTGGCATTCAATGTAACTGCTCTTACAGTTGCTATATCATACTTTTATATGGTTGAGTACATATACAATGAAATGAAGCCACCTTCTATACAACTATAGCAAAAAGGTGCTCCATACTGCCACTCAGTGGGATTCCTCGGGAGTAACGCAGAAAGTCATTTTGTGTAACAAACTATTACAATTTACAATCCAATGTATTTCTTGTATAGTATTCATTGATTACTCTTCTGTGAACTCTTGGTTAGACAACAGTGAAATTTCTACGTTTTACAAAGTGATATCAGTACAGTGTCAGTTTTCACTCCTTGTATAAAGAACTTCAAAATCTGATGAATGTATCTCTGGCATTCAATGTAACTGCTCCTGCAGTTGCTATATCATGCTTTTATATGGTTGAATACATATACAATTAAATGAAGCCACCATCTATACAACTATAGCAAAACGGTGCTCCATACTGCCACTCAGTGGGATTCCTCGGGAGTAACGCAGAAAGTCATTTTGTGTAACAAACGATTACAATTTACAATCCAATGTATTTCTTGTATAGTATTAATTGATTACTCTTCTGCGATCTCTTGGTTAGACAACAGTGAAATTTCTACGTTTTACAACGTGATATCAATACAGAGTCAGTAATCACTCCTTGTACAACCAACTTCAAAATCTGATGAATGTATCTCTGGCATTCAATGTAACTGTTCTTACAGTTGCTATATCATGCTTTTTTATGGTTGAGTACATATACAATGAAATGAAGCAACCTTCTATACAACTATAGTAAAAAGGTGCTCCATACTGCCACTTAGTGGGATTCCTCGGGAGTAACGCAGAAAGTCATTTTGTGTAACAAACTATTACAATTTACAATCCAATGTATTTCTTGCATAGTATTCATTGATTACTCTTCTGCGATCTCTTGGTTAGACAACAGTGAAATTTCTAGGTTTTACAACGTGATATCAATACAGTGTCAGTAATAACTCCTTGTACAACCAACTTCAAAATCTGATGAATGTATCTCTTGCATTCAATGTAACTGCTCTTACAGTTGCTATATCATGCTTTTATATGGTTGAGTACATATACAATGAAATGAAGCCGCCTTCTATACAACTATAGTAAAAAGGAGTTCCATACTGCCACTCAGTGGGATTCCTCGGGAGTAACGCAGAAAGTCATTTTGTGTAACAAACTATTACAATATATAATTTCTTGTATATTATTCATTGATTACTCTTTTCAATGATCTGTTGGTTACAGGATAGTGATATTTCTAGGTTTTACAAAGTGATATCAGTACAGTGTCAGTTATCACTCCTTGTACAAACAACTTCAAAATCTGATGAATGTATCTCTGGCATTCAATGTAACTGCTCTTACAGTTGCTATATCATGCTTTTATATGGTTGAGTACAGATACAATGAAATGAAGCCACCTTCTATACAACTATAGCAAAAAGGTGCTCCATACTGCCACTCAGTGGGATTCCTCGGGAGTAACGCAGAAAGTCATTTTGTGTAACAAACTATTACAATTTACAATCCAATGTATTTCTTGTATAGTATTCATTGATTACTCTTCTGTGAACTCTTGGTTAGACAACAGTGAAATTTCTACGTTTTACAAAGTGATATCAGTACAGTGTCAGTTTTCACTCCTTGTATAAAGAACTTCAAAATCTGATGAATGTATCTCTGGCATTCAATGTAACTGCTCTTACAGTTGCTATATCATGCTTTTATATGGTTGAATACATATACAATTAAATGAAGCCACCTTCTATACAACTATAGCAAAACGGTGCTCCATACTGCCACTAAGTGGGATTCCTTGGGAGTAACGCAGAAAGTCATTTTGTGTAACAAACTATTACAATTTACAATCCAATGTATTTCTTGTATAGTATTCATTGATTACTCTTCTGTGAACTCTTGGTTAGACAACAGTGAAATTTCTACGTTTTACAAAGTGATATCAGTACAGTGTCAGTTTTCACTCCTTGTATAAAGAACTTCAAAATCTGATGAATGTATCTCTGGCATTCAATGTAACTGCTCTTACCGTTGCTATATCATGCTTTTATATGGTTGAGTACATATACAATTAAATGAAGCCACCTTCTATACAACTATAGCAAAACGGTTCTCCATACTGCCACTCAGTGGGATTCCTCGGGAGTAACGCAGAAAGTCATTTTGTGTAACAAACTATTACAATTTACAATCCAATGTATTTCTTGTATAGTATTAATTGATTACTCTTCTGCGATCTCTTGGTTAGACAACAGTGAAATTTCTACGTTTTACAACGTGATATCAATACAGTGTCAGTAATAACTCCTTGTACAACCAACTTCAAAATCTGATGAATGTATCTCTTGCATTCAATGTAACTGCTCTTACAGTTGCTATATCATGCTTTTATATGGTTGAGTACATATACAATGAAATGAAGCCGCCTTCTATACAACTATAGTAAAAAGGAGCTCCATACTGCCACTCAGTGGGATTCCTCGGGAGTAACGCAGAAAGTCATTTTGTGTAACAAACTATTACAATATATAATTTCTTGTATATTATTCATTGATTACTCTTTTCAATGATCTGTTGGTTACAGGATAGTGATATTTCTAGGTTTTACAAAGTGATATCAGTACAGTGTCAGTTATCACTCCTTGTACAAACAACTTCAAAATCTGATGAATGTATCTCTGGCATTCAATGTAACTGCTCTTACAGTTGCTATATCATGCTTTTATATGGTTGAGTATATATACAATGAAATGAAGCCACCTTCTATACAACTATAGCAAAAAGGTGCTCCATACTGCCACTCAGTGGGATTCCTCGGGAGTAACGCAGAAAGTCATTTTGTGTAACAAACTATTACAATTTACAATCCAATGTATTTCTTGTACAGTATTCATTGATTACTCTTCTGTGAACTCTTGGTTAGACAACAGTGAAATTTCTACGTTTTACAAAGTGATATCAGTACAGTGTCAGTTTTCACTCCTTGTATAAAGAACTTCAAAATCTGATGAATGTATCTCTGGCATTCAATGTAACTGCTCTTACAGTTGCTATATCATGCTTTTATATGGTTGAATACATATACAATTAAATGAAGCCACCTTCTATACAACTATAGTAAAAAGGAGTTCCATACTGCCACTCAGTGGGATTCCTCGGGAGTAACGCAGAAAGTCATTTTGTGTAACAAACTATTACAATATATAATTTCTTGTATATTATTCATTGATTACTCTTTTCAATGATCTGTTGGTTACAGGATAGTGATATTTCTAGGTTTTACAAAGTGATATCAGTACAGTGTCAGTTATCACTCCTTGTACAAACAACTTCAAAATCTGATGAATGTATCTCTGGCATTCAATGTAACTGCTCTTACAGTTGCTATATCATGCTTTTATATGGTTGAGTACAGATACAATGAAATGAAGCCACCTTCTATACAACTATAGCAAAAAGGTGCTCCATACTGCCACTCAGTGGGATTCCTCGGGAGTAACGCAGAAAGTCATTTTGTGTAACAAACTATTACAATTTACAATCCAATGTATTTCTTGTATAGTATTCATTGATTACTCTTCTGTGAACTCTTGGTTAGACAACAGTGAAATTTCTACGTTTTACAAAGTGATATCAGTACAGTGTCAGTTTTCACTCCTTGTATAAAGAACTTCAAAATCTGATGAATGTATCTCTGGCATTCAATGTAACTGCTCTTACAGTTGCTATATCATGCTTTTATATGGTTGAATACATATACAATTAAATGAAGCCACCTTCTATACAACTATAGCAAAACGGTGCTCCATACTGCCACTAAGTGGGATTCCTTGGGAGTAACGCAGAAAGTCATTTTGTGTAACAAACTATTACAATTTACAATCCAATGTATTTCTTGTATAGTATTCATTGATTACTCTTCTGTGAACTCTTGGTTAGACAACAGTGAAATTTCTACGTTTTACAAAGTGATATCAGTACAGTGTCAGTTTTCACTCCTTGTATAAAGAACTTCAAAATCTGATGAATGTATCTCTGGCATTCAATGTAACTGCTCTTACCGTTGCTATATCATGCTTTTATATGGTTGAGTACATATACAATTAAATGAAGCCACCTTCTATACAACTATAGCAAAACGGTTCTCCATACTGCCACTCAGTGGGATTCCTCGGGAGTAACGCAGAAAGTCATTTTGTGTAACAAACTATTACAATTTACAATCCAATGTATTTCTTGTATAGTATTAATTGATTACTCTTCTGCGATCTCTTGGTTAGACAACAGTGAAATTTCTACGTTTTACAACGTGATATCAATACAGTGTCAGTAATAACTCCTTGTACAACCAACTTCAAAATCTGATGAATGTATCTCTTGCATTCAATGTAACTGCTCTTACAGTTGCTATATCATGCTTTTATATGGTTGAGTACATATACAATGAAATGAAGCCGCCTTCTATACAACTATAGTAAAAAGGAGCTCCATACTGCCACTCAGTGGGATTCCTCGGGAGTAACGCAGAAAGTCATTTTGTGTAACAAACTATTACAATATATAATTTCTTGTATATTATTCATTGATTACTCTTTTCAATGATCTGTTGGTTACAGGATAGTGATATTTCTAGGTTTTACAAAGTGATATCAGTACAGTGTCAGTTATCACTCCTTGTACAAACAACTTCAAAATCTGATGAATGTATCTCTGGCATTCAATGTAACTGCTCTTACAGTTGCTATATCATGCTTTTATATGGTTGAGTATATATACAATGAAATGAAGCCACCTTCTATACAACTATAGCAAAAAGGTGCTCCATACTGCCACTCAGTGGGATTCCTCGGGAGTAACGCAGAAAGTCATTTTGTGTAACAAACTATTACAATTTACAATCCAATGTATTTCTTGTACAGTATTCATTGATTACTCTTCTGTGAACTCTTGGTTAGACAACAGTGAAATTTCTACGTTTTACAAAGTGATATCAGTACAGTGTCAGTTTTCACTCCTTGTATAAAGAACTTCAAAATCTGATGAATGTATCTCTGGCATTCAATGTAACTGCTCTTACAGTTGCTATATCATGCTTTTATATGGTTGAATACATATACAATTAAATGAAGCCACCTTCTATACAACTATAGCAAAACCGTGCTCCATACTGCCACTCAGTGGGATTCCTCGGGAGTAACGCAGAAAGTCATTTTGTGTAACAAACTATTACAATTTACAATCCAATGTATTTCTTGTATAGTATTAATTGATTACTCTTCTGCGATCTCTTGGTTAGACAACAGTGAAATTTCTACGTTTTACAACGTGATATCAATACAGAGTCAGTAATCACTCCTTGTACAACCAACTTCAAAATCTGATGAATGTATCTCTGGCATTCAATGTAACTGTTCTTACAGTTGCTATATCATGCTTTTATATGGTTGAGTACATATACAATGAAATGAATCCGCCTTCTATACAACTATAGTAAAAAGGAGCTCCATACTGCCACTCAGTGGGATTCCTCGGGAGTAACGTAGAAAGTCATTTTGTGTAACAAACTATTACAATATATAATTTCTTGTATATTATTCATTGATTACTCTTTTCAATGATCTGTTGGTTACAGGATAGTGATATTTCTAGGTTTTACAAAGTGATATCAGTACAGTGTCAGTTATCACTCCTTGTACAAACAACTTCAAAATCTGATGAATGTATCTCTGGCATTCAATGTAACTGCTCTTACAGTTGCTATATCATGCTTTTATATGGTTGAGTACATATACAATGAAATGAAGCCGCCTTCTATACAACTATAGTAAAAAGGAGCTCCATACTGCCACTCAGTGGGATTCCTCGGGAGTAACGCAGAAAGTCATTTTGTGTAACAAACTATTACAATTTACAATCTAATGTATTTCTTGTATAGTATTCATTGATTACTCTTCTGTGAACTCTTGGTTAGACAACAGTGAAATTTCTACGTTTTACAAAGTGATATCAGTACAGTGTCAGTTTTCACTCCTTGTATAAAGAACTTCAAAATCTGATGAATGTATCTCTGGCATTCAATGTAACTGCTTTTACAGTTGCTATATCATGCTTTTATATGGTTGAATACATATACAATTAAATGAAGCCACCTTCTATACAACTATAGCAAAACGGTGCTCCATACTGCCACTCAGTGGGATTCCTCGAGAGTAACGCAGAAAGTCATTTTGTGTAACAAACTATTACAATTTACAATCCAATGTATTTTTTGTATAGTATTAATTGATTACTCTTCTGCGATCTCTTGGTTAGACAACAGTGAAATTTCTACGTTTTACGTGATATCAATACAGAGTCAGGAATCACTCCTTGTACAACCAACTTCAAAATCTGAAGAATGTATCTCTGGCATTCAATGTAACTGTTCTTACAGTTGCTATATCATGCTTTTTTATGTTTGAGTACATATACAATGAAATGAAGCCACCTTCTATACAACTATAGCAAAACGGTGCTCCATAATGCCACTCAGTGGGATTCCTCGGGAGTAACGCAGAAAGTCATTTTGTGTAACAAACTATTACAATTTACAATCCAATGTATTTCTTGTATAGTATTAATTGATTACTCTTCTGCGATCTCTTGGTTAGACAACAGTGAAATTTCTACGTTTTACAACGTGATATCAATACAGAGTCAGTAATCACTCCTTGTACAACCAACTTCAAAATCTGATGAATGTATCTCTGGCATTCAATGTAACTGTTCTTACAGTTGCTATATCATGCTTTTATATGGTTGAGTACATATACAATGAAATGAATCCGCCTTCTATACAACTATAGTAAAAAGGAGCTCCATACTGCCACTCAGTGGGATTCCTCGGGAGTAACGTAGAAAGTCATTTTGTGTAACAAACTATTACAACATATAATTTCTTGTATATTATTCATTGATTACTCTTTTCAATGATCTGTTGGTTACAGGATAGTGATATTTCTAGGTTTTACAAAGTGATATCAGTACAGTGTCAGTTATAACTCCTTGTACAAACAACTTCAAAATCTGATGAATGTATCTCTGGCATTCAATGTAACTGCTCTTACAGTTGCTATATCATGCTTTTATATGGTTGAGTACATATACAATGAAATGAAGCCGCCTTCTATACAACGATAGTAAAAAGGAGCTCCATACTGCCACTCAGTGGGATTCCTCGGGAGTAACGCAGAAAGTCATTTTGTGTAACAAACTATTACAATTTACAATCCAATGTATTTCTTGTATAGTATTCATTGATTACTCTTCTGTGAACTCTTGGTTAGACAACAGTGAAATTTCTACGTTTTACAAAGTGATATCAGTACAGTGTCAGTTTTCACTCCTTGTATAAAGAACTTCAAAATCTGATGAATGTATCTCTGGCATTCAATGTAACTGCTTTTACAGTTGCTATATCATGCTTTTATATGGTTGAATACATATACAATTAAATGAAGCCACCTTCTATACAACTATAGCAAAACGGTGCTCCATACTGCCACTCAGTGGGATTCCTCGGGAGTAACGCGGAAAGTCATTTTTTGTAACAAACTATTACAATTTACAATCCAATGTATTTTTTGTATAGTATTAATTGATTACTCTTCTGCGATCTCTTGGTTAGACAACTGTGAAATTTCTACGTTTTACGTGATATCAATACAGAGTCAGTAATCACTCCTTGTACAACCAACTTCAAAATCTCAAGAATGTATCTCTGGCATTCAATGTAACTGTTCTTACAGTTGCTATATCATGCTTTTTTATGTTTGAGTACATATACAATGAAATGAAGCCACCTTCTATACAACTATAGCAAAACGGTGCTCCATACTGCCACTCAGTGGGATTCCTCGGGAGTAACGCAGAAAGTCATTTTGTGTAACAAACTATTACAATTTACAATCCAATGTATTTCTTGTATAGTATTAATTGATTACTCTTCTGCGATCTCTTGGTTAGACAACAGTGAAATTTCTACGTTTTACAATGTGATATCAATACAGAGTCAGTAATCACTCCTTGTACAACCAACTTCAAAATCTGATGAATGTATCTCTGGCATTCAATGTAACTGCTCTTACAGTTGCTATATCATGCTTTTTTATGGTTGAGTACATATACAATGAAATGAAGCCGCCTTCTATACAACTATAGTAAAAATGAGCTCCATACTGCCACTCAGTGGGATTCCTCGGGAGTAACGCAGAAAGTCATTTTGTGTAACAAACTATTACAATATATAATTTCTTGTATATTATTCATTGATTACTCTTTTCAATGATCTGTTGGTTACAGGATAGTGATATTTCTAGGTTTTACAAAGTGATATCAGTACAGTGTCAGTTATAACTCCTTGTACAAACAACTTCAAAATCTGATGAATGTATCTCTGGCATTCAATGTAACTGCTCTTACAGTTGCTATATCATACTTTTATATGGTTGAGTACATATACAATGAAATGAAGCCACCTTCTATACAACTATAGCAAAACGGTGCTCCATACTGCCACTCAGTGGGATTCCTCGGGAGTAACGCAGAAAGTCATTTTGTGTAACAAACTATTACAATTTACAATCCAATGTATTTCTTGTATAGTATTCATTGATTACTCTTCTGTGAACTCTTGGTTAGACAACAGTGAAATTTCTAAGTTTTTCAAAGTGATATCAATACAGTGTCAGTTCTCACTACTTGTACAACCAACTTCAAAATCTGATGAATGTATCTCTTGCATTCAATGTAACTGCTCTTACCGTTGCTATATCATGCTTTTATATGGTTGAGTACATATACAATGAAATGAAGCCACCTTCTATACAACTATAGCAAAAAGGTGCTCCATACTGCCACTCAGTGGGATTCCTCGGGAGTAACGCAGAAAGTCATTTTGTGTAACAAACTATTACAATTTACCATCCAATGTATTTCTTGCATAGTATTCATTGATTACTCTTCTGCGATCTCTTGGTTAGACAACAGTGAAATTTCTAGGTTTGCAACGTGTTATCAATACAGTGTCAGTTCTCACTCCTTGTACAAACAACTTCAAAATCTGATGAATGTATCTCTGGCATTCAATGTAACTGCTCTTACAGTTGCTATATCATGCTTTTATATGGTTGAGTACATATACAATGAAATGAAGCCACCTTCTATACAACTATAGCAAAAAGGTGCTCCATACTGCCACTCAGTGGGATTCCTCGGGAGTAACGCAGAAAGTCATTTTGTGTAACAAACTATTACAATTTACAATCCAATGTATTTCTTGTATAGTATTCATTGATTACTCTTCTGTGAACTCTTGGTTAGACAACAGTGAAATTTATACGTTTTACAAAGTGATATCAGTACAGTGTCAGTTTTCACTCCTTGTATAAAGAACTTCAAAATCTGATGAATGTATCTCTTGCATTCAATGTAACTGCTCTTACCGTTGCTATATCATGCTTTTATATGGTTGAATACATATACAATTAAATGAAGCCACCTTCTATACAATTATAGCAAAACGGTGCTCCATACTGCCACTCAGTGGGATTCCTCGGGAGTAACGCAGAAAGTCATTTTGTGTAACAAACTATTACAATTTACAATCCAATGTATTTCTTGTATAGTATTCATTGATTACTCTTCTGCGATCTCTTGGTTAGACAACACTGAAATTTCTACGTTTTACAACGTGATATCAATACAGAGTCAGTAATCACTCCTTGTACAACCAACTTCAATATCTGATGAATGTATCTCTGGCATTCAATGTAACTGTTCTTACAGTTGCTATATCATGCTTTTTTATGGTTGAGTACATATACAATGAAATGAAGCCACCTTCTATACAACTATAGTAAAAAGGTGCTCCATACTGCCACTCAGTGGGATTCCTCGGGAGTAACGCAGAAAGTCATTTTGTGTAACAAACTATTACAATTTACAATCCAATGTATTTCTTGTATAGTATTCATTGATTACTCTTCTGTGAACTCTTGGTTAGACAACAGTGAAATTTCTACGTTTTACAAAGTGATATCAGTACAGTGTCAGTTTTCACTCCTTGTATAAAGAACTTCAAAATCTGATGAATGTATCTCTGGCATTCAATGTAACTGCTCTTACAGTTGCTATATAATGCTTTTATATGGTTGAATACATATACAATTAAATGAAGCCACCTTCTATACAACTATAGCAAAACGGTGCTCCATACTGCCACTCAGTGGGATTCCTCGGGAGTAACGCAGAAAGTCATTTTGTGTAACAAACTATTACAATTTACAATCCAATGTATTTCTTGTATAGTATTAATTGATTACTCTTCTGCGATCTCTTGGTTAGACAACAGTGAAATTTCTAGGTTTTACAACGTGATATCAATACAGTGTCAGTAATCACTCCTTGTACAACCAACTTCAAAATCTGATGAATGTATCTCTTGCATTCAATGTAACTGCTCTTAAAGTTGCTATATCATGCTTTTATATGGTTGAGTACATATACAATGAAATGAAGCCGCCTTCTATACAACTATAGTAAAAAGGAGCTCCATACTGCCACTCAGTGGGATTCCTCGGGAGTAACGCAGAAAGTCATTTTGTGTAACAAACTATTACAATATATAATTTCTTGTATATTATTCATTGATTACTCTTTTCAATGATCTGTTGGTTACAGGATAGAGATATTTCTAGGTTTTACAAAGTGATATCAGTACAGTGTCAGTTATCACTCCTTGTACAAACAACTTCAAAATCTGATGAATTTATCTCTGGCATTCAATGTAACTGCTCTTACAGTTGCTATATCATACTTTTATATGGTTGAGTACATACACAATGAAATGAAGCCACCTTCTATACAACTATAGCAAAAAGGTGCTCCATACTGCCACTCAGTGGGATTCCTCGGGAGTAACGCAGAAAGTCATTTTGTGTAACAAACTATTACAATTTACAATCCAATGTATTTCTTGTATAGTATTCATTGATTACTCTTCTGTGAACTCTTGGTTAGACAACAGTGAAATTTCTAGGTTTGCAACGTGATATCAATACAGTGTCAGTTATCACTCCTTGTACAAACAACTTCAAAATCTGATGAATGTATCTCTGGCATTCAATGTAACTGCTCTTACAGCTGTTATATCATGCTTTTATATGGTTGAGTACATATACAATGAAATGAAGCCTCCTTCTATACAACTATAGCAAAAAGGTGCTCCATACTGCCACTCTGTGGGATTCCTCGGGAGTAACGCAGAAAGTCATTTTGTGTAACAAACTATTACAATTTACAATCCAATGTATTTCTTGTATAGTATTCATTGATTACTCTTCTGCGAACTCTTGGTTAGACAACAGTGAAATTTATACGTTTTACAAAGTGATATCAGTACAGTGTCAGTTTTCACTCCTTGTATAAAGAACTTCAAAATCTGATGAATGTATCTCTGGCATTCAATGTAACTGCTCTTACAGTTGCTATATCATGCTTTTATATGGTTGAATACATATACAATTAAATGAAGCCACCTTCTATACAACTATAGCAAAACGGTGCTCCATACTGCCACTCATTGGGATTCCTCGGGAGTAACGCAGAAAGTCATTTTGTGTAACAAACTATTACAATTTACAATCCAATGTATTTCTTGTATAGTATTCATTGATTACTCTTCTGTGAACTCTTGGTTAGACAACAGTGAAATTTCTACGTTTTACAAAGTGATATCAGTACAGTGTCAGTTTTCTCTCCTTGTATAAAGAACTTCAAAATCTGATGAATGTATCTCTGGCATTCAATGTAACTGTTCTTACAGTTGCTATATCATGCTTTTTTATGGTTGAGTACATATACAATGAAATAAAGCCACCTTCTATACAACTATAGTAAAAAGGTGCTCCATACTGCCACTCAGTGGGATTCCTCGGGAGTAACGCAGAAAGTCATTTTGTGTAACAAACTATTACAATTTACAATCCAATGTATTTCTTGTATAGTATTCATTGATTACTCTTCTGCGATCTCTTGGTTAGACAACAGTGAAATTTCTAGGTTTTACAACGTGATATCAATACAGTGTCAGTAATCATTCTTTGTACAACCAACTTCAAAATCTGATGAATGTATCTCTTGCATTCAATGTAACTGCTCTTACAGTTGCTATATCATGCTTTTATATGGTTGAGTACATATACAATGAAATGAAGCCGCCTTCTATACAACTATAGTAAAAAGGAGCTCCATACTGCCACTCAGTGCGATTCCTCGGGAGTAACGCAGAAAGTCATTTTGTGTAACAAACTATTACAATATATAATTTCTTGTATATTATTCATTGATTACTCTTTTCAATGATCTGTTGGTTACAGGATAGTGATATTTCTAGGTGTTACAAAGTGATATCAGTACAGTGTCAGTTATCACTCCTTGTACAAACATCTTCAAAATCTGATGAATGTATGTCTGGCATTCAATGTAACTGCTCTTACAGTTGCTATATCATGCTTTTATATGGTTGAGTACAGATACAATGAAATGAAGCCACCTTCTATACAACTATAGCAAAAAGGTGCTCCATACTGCCACTCAGTGGGATTCCTCGGGAGTAACGCAGAAACTCATTTTGTGTAACAAACTATTACAATTTACAACCCAATGTATTTCTTCTATAGTATTCATTGATTACTCTTCTGTGAACTCTTGGTTAGACAACAGTGAAATTTCAACGTTTTACAAAGTGATATTAGTACAGTGTCAGTTTTCACTCCTTGTATAAAGAACTTCAAAATCTGATGAATGTATCTCTGCCATTCAATGTAACTGCTCTTACAGTTGCTATATCATGCTTTTATATGGTTGAATACATATACAATTAAATGAAGCCACCTTCTATACAACTATAGCAAAACGGTGCTCCATACTGCCACTCAGTGGGATTCCTCGGGAGTAACGCAGAAAGTCATTTTGTGTAACAAACTATTACAATTTACAATCCAATGTATTTCTTGTAAAGTATTCATTGATTACTCTTCTGTGAACTCTTGGTTGGACAACAGTGAAATTTCTACGTTTTACAAAGTGATATCAGTACAGTGTCAGTTTTCACTCCTTGTATAAAGAACTTCAAAATCTGATGAATGTATCTCTGGCATTCAATGTAACTGCTCTTTCAGTTGCTATATCATGCTTTTATATGGTTGAGTACATATACAATTAAATGAAGCCACCTTCTATACAACTATAGCAAAACGGTGCTCCATACTGCCACTCAGTGGGATTCCTCGGGAGTAACGCAGAAAGTCATTTTGTGTAACAAACTATTACAATTTACAATCCAATGTATTTCTTGTATAGTATTAATTGATTACTCTTCTGCGATCTCTTGGTTAGACAACAGTGAAATTTCTACGTTTTACAACGTGATATCAATACAGAGTCAGTAATCACTCCTTGTACAACCAACTTCAAACTCTGATGAATGTATCTCTTGCATTCAATGTAACTGCTCTTACAGTTGCTATATCATGCTTTTATATGGTTGAGTACATATACAATGAAATGAAGCCGCCTTCTATACAACTATAGAAAAAAAAAAACTCCATACTGCCACTCAGTGGGATTCCTCGGGAGTAACGCAGAAAGTCATTTTGTGGAACAAACTATTACAATTTACAATCCAATGTATTTCTTGTACAGTATTCATTGATTACTCTTCTGTGAACTCTTGGTTAGACAACAGTGAAATTTCTACGTTTTACAAAGTGATATCAGTACAGTGTCAGTTTTCACTCCTTGTATAAAAAACTTCAAAATCTGATGAATGTATCTCTGGCATTCAATGTAACTGCTCTTACAGTTGCTATATCATGCTTTTATATGGTTGAATACATATACGATTAAATGAAGCCACCTTCTATACAACTATAGCAAAACGGTGCTCCATACTGCCACTCAGTGGGATTCCTTGGGAGTAACGCAGAAAGTCATTTTGTGTAACAAACTATTACAATTTACAATCCAATGTATTTCTTGTATAGTATTCATTGATTACTCTTCTGCGATCTCTTGGTTAGACAACAGTGAACTTTCTACGTTTTACAACGTGATATCAATACAGAGTCAGTAATCACTCCTTGTACAACCAACTTCAAAATCTGATGAATGTATCTCTGGCATTCAATGTAACTGTTCTTACAGTTGCTATATCATGCTTTTATATGGTTGAGTACATATACAATGAAATGAAGCCGCCTACTATACAACTATAGTAAAAAGGAGCTCCATACTGCCACTCAGTGCGATTCCTCGGGAGTAACGCAGAAAGTCATTTTGTGTAACAAACTATTACAATATATAATTTCTTGTATATTATTCATTGATTACTCTTTTCAATGATCTGTTGGTTACAGGATAGTGATATTTCTAGGTGTTACAAAGTGATATCAGTACAGTGTCAGTTATCACTCCTTGTACAAACAACTTCAAAATCTGATGAATGTATCTCTGGCATTCAATGTAACTGCTCTTACAGTTGCTATATCATGCTTTTATATGTTTGAGTACAGATACAATGAAATGAAGCCACCTTCTATACAACTATAGCAAAAAGGTGCTCCATACTGCCACTCAGTGGGATTCCTCGGGAGTAACGCAGAAAGTCATTTTGTGTAACAAACTATTACAATTTACAATCCAATGTATTTCTTGTATAGTATTCATTGATTACTCTTCTGTGAACTCTTGGTTAGACAACAGTGAAATTTCTACGTTTTACAAAGTGATATCAGTACAGTGTCAGTTTTCACTCCTTGTATAAAGAACTTCAAAATCTGATGAATGTATCTCTGGCATTCAATGTAACTGCTCTTACAGTTTCTATATCATGCTTTTATATGGTTGAATACATATACAATTAAATGAAGCCACCTTCTATACAACTATAGCAAAACGGTGCTCCATACTGCCACTCAGTGGGATTCCTCGGGAGTGACGCAGAAAGTCATTTTGTGTAACAAACTATTACAATTTACAATAGAATGTATTTCTTGTATAGTATTCATTGATTACTCTTCTGTGAACTCTTGGTTAGACAACAGTGAAATTTCTACGTTTTACAAAGTGATATCAGTACAGTGTCAGTTTTCACTCCTTGTATAAAGAACTTCAAAATCTGATGAATGTATCTCTGGCATTCAATGTAACTGCTCTTGCAGTTGCTATATCATGCTTTTATATGGTTGAATACATATACAATTAAATGAAGCCACCTTCTATACAACTATAGCAAAACGGTGCTCCATACTGCCACTCAGTGGGATTCCTCAGGAGTAACGCAGAAAGTCATTTTGTGTAACAAACGATTACAATTTACAATCCAATGTATTTCTTGTGTAGTATTAATTGATTACTCTTCTGCGATCTCTTGGTTAGACAACAGTGAAATTTCTACGTTTTACAACGTGATATCAATACAGAGTCAGTAATCCCTCCTTGTACAACCAACTTCAAAATCTGATGAATGTATCTCTGGCATTCAATGTAACTGTTCTTACAGTTGCTATATCATGCTTTTTTATGGTTGAGTACATATACAATGAAATGAAGCCACCTTCTATACAACTATAGTAAAAAAGTGCTCCATACTGCCACTCAGTGGGATTCCTCGGGAGTAACGCAGAAAGTCATTTTGTGTAACAAACTATTACAATTTACAATCCAATGTATTTCTTGCATAGTATTCATTGATTACTCTTCTGCGATCTCTTGGTTAGACAACAGTGAAATTTCTAGGTTTTACAACGTGATATCAATACAGTGTCAGTAATAACTCCTTGTACAACCAACTTCAAAATCTGATGAATGTATCTCTTGCATTCAATGTAACTGCTCTTACAGTTGCTATATCATGCTTTTATATGGTTGAGTACATATACAATGAAATGAAGCCGCCTTCTATACAACTATAGTAAAAAGGAGCTCCATACTGCCACTCAGTGGGATTCCTCGGGAGTAACGCAGAAACTCATTTTGTGTAACAAACTATTACAATATATAATTTCTTGTATATTATTCAGTGATTACTCTTTTCAATGATCTGTTGGTTACAGGATAGTGATATTTCTAGGTGTTACAAAGTGATATCAGTACAGTGTCAGTTATCATTCCTTGTACAAACAACTTCAAAATCTGATGAATGTATCTCTGGCATTCAATGTAACTGCTCTTACAGTTGCTATATCATGCTTTTATATGGTTGAGTACAGATACAATGAAATGAAGCCACCTTCTATACAACTATAGCAAAAAGGTGCTCCATACTGCCACTCAGTGGGATTCCTCGGGAGTAACGCAGAAAGTCATTTTGTGTAACAAACTATTACAATATATAATTTCTTGTATATTATTCAGTGATTACTCTTTTCAATGATCTGTTGGTTACAGGATAGTGATATTTCTAGGTTTTACAAAGTGATATCAGTACAGTGTCAGTTATCACTCCTTGTACAAACAACTTCAAAATCTGATGAATGTATCTCTGGCATTCAATTTAACTGCTCTTACAGTTGCTATATCATACTTTTATATGGTTGAGTACATATACAATAAAATGAAGCCACCTTCTATACAACTATAGCAAAAAGGTGCTCCATACTGACACTCAGTGGGATTCCTTGGGAGTAACGCAGAAAGTCATTTTGTGTAACAAACTATTACAATTTACAATCCAATGTATTTCTTGTATAGTATTCATTGATTACTCTTCTGTGAACTCTTGGTTAGACAACAGTGAAATTTCTAGGTTTTACAACGTGATATCAATACAGTGTCAGTAATAACTCCTTGTATAAAGAACTTCAAAATCTGATGAATGTATCTCTTGCATTCAATGTAACTGCTCTTACAGTTGCTATATCATGCTTTTATATGGTTGAATACATATACAATGAAATGAAGCCGCCTTCTATACAACTATAGTAAAAAGGAGCTCCATACTGCCACTCAGTGGGATTCCTCGGGAGTAACGCAGAAACTCATTTTGTGTAACAAACTATTACAATATATAATTTCTTGTATATTATTCAGTGATTACTCTTTTCAATGATCTGTTGGTTACAGGATAGTGATATTTCTAGGTTTTACAAAGTGATATCAGTACAGTGTCAGTTAT
This sequence comes from Lepidodactylus listeri, assembly GCA_029233225.1. NCBI lineage: Eukaryota > Metazoa > Chordata > Lepidosauria > Squamata > Gekkonidae > Lepidodactylus > Lepidodactylus listeri. Next base: position 421,422 of record JARCFY010000021.1, on the reverse strand, counting down.
CACTCCTTGTACAAACAACTTCAAAATCTGATGAATGTATCTCTGGCATTCAATTTAACTGCTCTTACAGTTGCTATATCATACTTTTATATTGTTGAGTACATATACAATAAAATGAAGCCACCTTCTATACAACTATAGCAAAAAGGTGCTCCATACTGCCACTCAGTGGGATTCCTCGGGAGTAACGCAGAAAGTCATTTTCTGTAACAAACTATTACAATTTACAATCCAATGTATTTCTTGTATAGTATTCATTGATTTCTCTTCTGTGAACTCTTGGTTAGACAACAGTGAAATTTCTAGGTTTTACAACGTGATATCAATACAGTGTCAGTAATAACTCCTTGTATAAAGAACTTCAAAATCTGATGAATGTATCTCTTGCATTCAATGTAACTGCTCTTACAGTTGCTATATCATGCTTTTATATGGTTGAGTACATATACAATGAAATGAAGCCGCCTTCTATACAACTATAGTAAAAAGGAGCTCCATACTGCCACTCAGTGGGATTCCTCGGGAGTAACGCAGAAACTCATTTTGTGTAACAAACTATTACAATATATAATTTCTTGTATATTATTCAGTGATTACTCTTTTCAATGATCTGTTGGTTACAGGATAGTGATATTTCTAGGTTTTACAAAGTGATATCAGTACAGTGTCAGTTATCACTCCTTGTACAAACAACTTCAAAATCTGATGAATGTATCTCTGGCATTCAATGTAACTGCTCTTACAGTTGCTATATCATACTTTTATATGGTTGAGTACATATACAATGAAATGAAGCCACCTTCTATACAACTATAGCAAAAAGGTGCTCCATACTGCCACTCAGTGGGATTCCTCGGGAGTAACGCAGAAAGTCATTTTGTGTAACAAACTATTACAATTTACAATCCAATGTATTTCTTGTATAGTATTCATTGATTACTCTTCTGTGAACTCTTGGTTAGACAACAGTGAAATTTCTACGTATTACAAAGTGATATCAGTACAATGTCAGTTTTCACTCCTTGTATAAAGAACTTCAAAATCTGATGAATGTATCTCTGGCATTCAATGTAACTGCTCTTACCGTTGCTATATCATGCTTTTATATGGTTGAGTACATATACAATTAAATGAAGCCACCTTCTATACAACTATAGTAAAAAGGTGCTCCATACTGCCACTCAGTGGGATTCTTCGGGAGTAACGCAGAAAGTCATTTTGTGTAACAAACGATTACAATTTACAATCCAATGTATTTCTTGTATAGTATTCATTGATTACTCTTCTGCGATCTCTTGGTTAGACAACAGTGAAATTTCTAGGTTTTACAACGTGATATCAATACAGTGTCAGTAATCATTCTTTTTACAACCAACTTCAAAATCTGATGAATGTATCTCTTGCATTCAATGTAACTGCTCTTACAGTTGCTATATCATGCTTTTATATGGTTGAGTACATATACAATGAAATGAAGCCGCCTTCTATACAACTATAGTAAAAAGGAGCTCCATACTGCCACTCAGTGCGATTCCTCGGGAGTAACGCAGAAAGTCATTTTGTGTAACAAACTATTACAATATATAATTTCTTGTATATTATTCATTGATTACTCTTTTCAATGATCTGTTGGTTACAGGATAGTGATATTTCTAGGTGTTACAAAGTGATATCAGTACAGTGTCAGTTATCACTCCTTGTACAAACAACTTCAAAATCTGATGAATGTATCTCTGGCATTCAATGTAACTGCTCTTACAGTTGCTATATCATGCTTTTATATGGTTGAGTACAGATACAATGAAATGAAGCCACCTTCTATACAACTATAGCAAAACGGTGCTCCATACTGCCACTCAGTGGGATTCCTCGGGAGTAACGCAGAAAGTCATTTTGTGTAACAAACTATTACAATTTACAATCCAATGTATTTCTTGTATAGTATTCATTGATTACTCTTCTGTGAACTCTTGGTTAGACAACAGTGAAATTTCTACGTTTTACAAAGTGATATCAGTACAGTGTCAGTTTTCACTCCTTGTATAAAGAACTTCAAAATCTGATGAATGTATCTCTGGCATTCAATGTAACTGCTCTTGCAGTTGCTATATCATGCTTTTATATGGTTGAATACATATAGAATTAAATGAAGCCACCTTCTATACAACGATAGCAAAACGGTGCTCCATACTGCCACTCAGTGGGATTCCTCGGGAGTAACGCAGAAAGTCATTTTGTGTAACAAACGATTACAATTTACAATCCAATGTATTTCTTGTATAGTATTAATTGATTACTCTTCTGCGATCTCTCGGTTAGACAACAGTGAAATTTCTACGTTTTACAACGTGATATCAATACAGAGTCAGTAATCACTCCTTGTACAACCAACTTCAAAATCTGATGAATGTATCTCTTTGCATTCAATGTAACTGCTCTTGCAGTTGCTATATCATGCTTTTATATGGTTGAATACATATACAATTAAATGAAGCCACCTTCTATACAACTATTGCAAAACGGTGCTCCATACTGCCACTCAGTGGGATTCCTCGGGAGTAACGCAGAAAGTCATTTTGTGTAACAAACTATTACAATTTACAATCCAATGTATTTCTTGTATAGTATTAATTGATTACTCTTCTGCGATCTCTTGGTTAGACAACAGTGAAATTTCTACGTTTTACAACGTGATATCAATACAGAGTCAGTAATCACTCCTTGTACAACCAACTTCAAAATCTGATGAATGTATCTCTTGCATTCAATGTAACTGCTCTTACAGTTGCTATATCATGCTTTTATATGGTTGAGTACATATACAATGAAATGAAGCCGCCTTCTATACAACTATAGTAAAAAGGTGCTCCATACTGCCACTCAGTGGGATTCCTCGGGAGTAACGCAGAAAGTCATTTTGTGTAACAAACTATTACAATTTACAATCCAATGTATTTCTTGTATAGTATTCATTGATTACTCTTCTGTGAACTCTTGGTTAGACAACAGTGAAATTTCTACGTTTTACAAAGTGATATCAGTACAGTGTCAGTTTTCACTCCTTGTATAAAGAACTTCAAAATCTGATGAATGTATCTCTGGCATTCAATGTAACTGCTCTTACAGTTGCTATATAATGCTTTTATATGGTTGAATACATATACAATTAAATGAAGCCACCTTCTATACAACTATAGCAAAACGGTGCTCCATACTGCCACTCAGTGGGATTCCTCGGGAGTAACGCAGAATGTCATTTTGTGTAACAAACTATTACAATTTACAATCCAATGTATTTTTTGTATAGTATTAATTGATTACTCTTCTGCGATCTCTTGGTTTGACAACAGTGAAATTTCTACGTTTTACAACGTGATATCCATACAGAGTCAGTAATCACTCCTTGTACAACCAACTTTAAAATCTGATGAATGTATCTCTTGCATTCAATGTAACTGCTCTTACAGTTGCTATATCATGCTTTTATATGGTTGAGTACATATACAATGAAATGAAGCCGCCTTCTATACAACTATAGTAAAAAGGAGCTCCATACTGCCACTGAGTGGGATTCCTCGGGAGTAACGCAGAAAGTCATTTTGTGTAACAAGCTATTACAATATATAATTTCTTGTATATTATTCATTGATTACTCTTTTCAATGATCTGTTGGTTACAGGATAGTGATATTTCTAGGTTTTACAAAGTGATATCAGTACAGTGTCAGTTATCACTCCTTGTACAAACAACTTAAAAATCTGATGAATGTATCTCTGGCATTCAATGTAACTGCTCTTACAGTTGCTATATCATGCTTTTATATGGTTGAGTACATATACAATGAAATGAAGCCACCTTCTATACAACTATAGCAAAAAGGTGCTCCATACTGCGACTCAGTGGGATTCCTCGGGAGTAACGCAGAAAGTCATTTTGTGTAACAAACTATTACAATTTACAATCCAATGTATTTCTTGTACAGTATTCATTGATTACTCTTCTGTGAACTCTTGGTTAGACAACAGTGAAATTTCTTCGTTTTACAAAGTGATATCAGTATAGTGTCAGTTTTCACTCCTTGTATAAAGAACTTTAAAATCTTATGAATGTATCTCTGGCATTCAATGTAACTGCTCTTACAGTTGCTATATCATGCTTTTATATGGTTGAATACATATACAATTAAATGAAGCCACCTTCTATACAACTATAGCAAAACGGTGCTCCATACTGCCACTCAGTGGGATTCCTCGGGAGTAACGCAGAAAGTCATTTTGTGTAACAAACTATTACAATTTACAATCCAATGTATTTCTTGTATAGTATTAATTGATTACTCTTCTGCGATCTCTTGGTTAGACAACAGTGAAATTTCTACGTTTTACAACGTGATATCAATACAGAGTCAGTAATCACTCCTTGTACAACCAACTTCAAAATCTGATGAATGTATCTCTGGCATTCAATGTTACTGTTCTTACAGTTGCTATATCATGCTTTTATATGGTTGAGTACATATACAATGAAATGAAGCCACCTTCTATACAACTATAGTAAAAAGGAGCTCCATACTGCCACTCAGTGGGATTCCTCGGGAGTAACGCAGAAAGTCATTTTGTGTAACAAACTATTACAATATATAATTTCTTGTATATTATTCATTGATTACTCTTTTCAATGATCTGTTGGTTACAGGATAGTGATATTTCTAGGTTTTACAAAGTGATATCAGTACAGTGTCAGTTATCACTCCTTGTACAAACAACTTCAAAATCTGATGAATGTATCTCTGGCATTCAATGTAACTGCTCTTACAGTTGCTATATCATGCTTTTATATGGTTGAGTACATATACAATGAAATGAAGCCGCCTTCTATACAACTATAGTAAAAAAGAGGTCCATACTGCCACTCAGTGGGATTCCTCGGGAGTAACGCAGAAAGTCATTTTGTGTAACAAACTATTACAATTTACAATCCAATGTATTTCTTGTATAGTATTCATTGATTACTCTTCTGTGAACTCTTGGTTAGACAACAGTGAAATTTCTACGTTTTACAAAGTGATATCAGTACAGTGTCAGTTTTCACTCCTTGTATAAAGAACTTCAAAATCTGATGAATGTATCTCTGGCATTCAATGTAACTGCTTTTACAGTTGCTATATCATGCTTTTATATGGTTGAATACATATACAATTAAATGAAGCCACCTTCTATACAACTATAGCAAAACGGTGCTCCATACTGCCACTCAGGGGGGTCTTCCTCGGGAGTAACGCAGAAAGTCATTTTGTGTAACAAACTATTACAATTTACAATCCAATGTATTTCTTGTATAGTATTAATTGATTACTCTTCTGCGATCTCTTGGTTAGACAACAGTGAAATTTCTACGTTTTACGTGATATCAATACAGAGTCAGTAATCACTCCTTGTACAACCAACTTCAAAATCTGAAGAATGTATCTCTGGCATTCAATGTAACTTTTCTTACAGTTGCTATATCATGCTTTTTTATGGTTGAGTACATACAATGAAATGAAGCCACCTTCTATACAACTATAGCAAAACGGTGGTCCATACTGCCACTCAGTGGGATTCCTCGGGAGTAACGGAGAAAGTCATTTTGTGTAACAAACTATTACAATTTACAATCCAATATATTTCTTGTATAGTGTTAATTGATTACTCTTCTGCGATCTCTTGGTTAGACAACAGTGAAATTTCTACGTTTTACAACGTGATATCAATACAGAGTCAGTAATCACTCCTTGTACAACCAACTTCAAAATCTGATGAATGTATCTCTGGCATTCAATGTAACTGTTCTTACAGTTGCTATATCATGCTTTTTTATGGTTGAGTACATATACAATGAAATGAAGCCACCTTCTATACAACTATAGTAAAAAGGTGCTCCATACTGCCACTCAGTGGGATTCCTCGGGAGTAACGCAGAAAGTCATTTTGTGTAACAAACTATTACAATTTACAATCCAGTGTATTTCTTGTATAGTATTCATTGATTACTCTTCTGTGAACTCTTGGTTAGACAACAGTGAAATTTCTACGTTTTACAAAGTGATATCAGTACAGTGTCAGTTTTCACTCCTTGTATAAAGAACTTCAAAATCTCATGAATGTATCTCTTTGCATTCAATGTAACTGCTCTTACAGTTGCTATATCATGCTTTTATATGGTTGAGTACATATACAATTAAATGAAGCCACCTTCTATACAACTATAGCAAAACGGTGCTCCATAGTGCCACTCAGTGGGATTCCTCGGGAGTAACGCAGAAAATCATTTTGTGTAACAAACTATTACAATTTACAATCCAATGTATTTCTTGTATAGTATTAATTGATTACTCTTCTGCGATCTCTTGGTTAGACAACAGTGAAATTTCTACGTTTTACAACGTGATATCAATACAGAGTCAGTAATCACTCCTTGTACAACCAACTTCAAAATCTGATGAATGTATCTCTTGCATTCAATGTAACTGCTCTTACTGTTGCTATATCATGCTTTTATATGGTTGAGTACATATACAATGAAATGAAGCCGCCTTCTATACAACTATAGTAAAAAGGAGCTCCATACTGCCACTCAGTGGGATTCCTCGGGAGTAACGCAGAAAGTCATTTTGTGTAACAAACTATTACAATATATAATTTCTTGTATATTATTCATTGATTACTCTTTTCAATGATCTGTTGGTTACAGGATAGTGATATTTCTAGGTTTTACAAAGTGATATCAGTACAGTGTCAGTTATCACTCCTTGTACAAACAACTTCAAAATCTGATGAATGTATCTCTGGCATTCAATGTAACTGCTCTTACAGTTGCTATATCATGCTTTTATATGGTTGAGTACAGATACAATGAAATGAAGCCACCTTCTATACAACTATAGCAAAAAGGTTCTCCATACTGCCACTCAGTGGGATTCCTCGGGAGTAACGCAGAAAGTCATTTTGTGTAACAAACTATTACAATTTACAATCCAATGTATTTCTTGTATAGTATTCATTGATTACTCTTCTGTGAACTCTTGGTTAGACAACAGTGAAATTTCTACGTTTTACAAAGTGATATCAGTACAGTGTCAGTTTTCACTCCTTGTATAAAGAACTTCAAAATCTGATGAATGTATCTCTTTGCATTCAATGTAACTGCTCTTGCAGTTGCTATATCATGCTTTTATATGGTTGAATACATATACAATTAAATGAAGCCACCTTCTATACAACTATTGCAAAACGGTGCTCCATACTGCCACTCAGTGGGATTCCTCGGGAGTAACGCAGAAAGTCATTTTGTGTAACAAACTATTACAATTTACAATCCAATGTATTTCTTGTATAGTATTAATTGATTACTCTTCTGCGATCTCTTGGTTAGACAACAGTGAAATTTCTATGTTTTACAACGTGATATCAATACAGAGTCAGTAATCACTCCTTGTACAACCAACTTCAAAATCTGATGAATGTATCTCTTGCATTCAATGTAACTGCTCTTACAGTTGCTATATCATGCTTTTATATGGTTGAGTACATATACAATGAAATGAAGCCGCCTTCTATACAACTATAGTAAAAAGGAGCTCCATACTGCCACTCAGTGGGATTCCTCGGGAGTAACGCAGAAAGTCATTTTGTGTAACAAACTATTACAATATATAATTTCTTGTATATTATTCATTGATTACTCTTTTCAATGATCTGTTGGTTACAGGACAGTGATATTTCTAGGTTTTACAAAGTGATATCAGTACAGTGTCAGTTATCACTCCTTGTACAAACAACTTCAAAATCTGATGAATGTATCTCTGGCATTCAATGTAACTGCTCTTACAGTTGCTATATCATGCTTTTATATGGTTGAGTACATATACAATGAAATGAAGCCACCTTCTATACAACTATAGCAAAAAGGTGCTCCATACTGCCACTCAGTGGGATTCCTCGGGAGTAACGCAGAAAGTCATTTTGTGTAACAAACTATTACAATTTACAATCCAATGTATTTCTTGTATAGTATTCATTGATTACTCTTCTGTGAACTCTTGGTTAGACAACAGTGAAATTTCTACGTTTTACAAAGTGATATCAGTACAGTGTCAGTTTTCACTCCTTGTATAAAGAACTTCAAAATCTGATGAATGTATCTCTGGCATTCAATGTAACTGCTCTTACAGTTGCTATATCATGCTTTTATATGGTTGAATACATATACAATTAAATGAAGCCACCTTCTATACAACTATAGCAAAACGGTGCTCCATACTGCCACTCAGTGGGATTCCTCAGGAGTAACACAGAAAGTAATTTTGTGTAACAAACTATTACAATTTACAATCCAATGTAATTCTTGTATAGTATTCATTGATTACTCTTCTGTGAACTCTTGGTTACACAACAGTGAAATTTCTAGGTTTTTCAAAGTGATATCAATACAGTGTCAGTTATCACTCCTTGTACAACCAACTTCAAAATCTGATGAATGTATCTCTTGCATTCAATTTAACTGCTCTTACCGTTGCTATATCATGCTTTTATATGGTTGAGTACATATACAATGAAATGAAGCCACCTTCTATACAACTACAGTAAAAAGGTGCTCCATACTGCCACTCAGTGGGATTCCTCGGGAGTAACGCAGAAAGTCATTTTGTGTAACAAACTATTCCAATTTACAATCCAATGAATTTCTTGTATAGTATTAATTGATTACTCTTCTGCGATCTCTTGGTTAGACAACAGTGAAATTTCTAGGTTTTACTACGTGATATCAATACAGAGTCAGTAATCACTCCTTGTACAACCAACTTCAAAATCTGATGAATGTATCTCTTGCATTCAATGTAACTGCTCTTACAGTTGCTATATCATGCTTTTATATGGTTGAGTACATATACAATGAAATGAAGCCACCTTCTATACAACTATAGCAAAAAGGTTCTCCATACTGCCACTCAGTGGGATTCCTCGGGAGTAACGCAGAAAGTCATATTGTGTAACAAACTATTACAATATACAATTTCTTGTATAGTATTCATTGATTACTCTTTTCAATGATCTGTTGGTTGCAGGAGAGTGATATTTCTAGGTTTTACAAAGTGATATCAGTACAGTGTCAGTTATCACTCCTTGTACAAACAACTTCAAAATCTGATGAATGTATCTCTGGCATTCAATGTAACTGCTCTTACAGTTGCTATATCATGCTTTTATATGGTTGAGTACATAGATAATGAAATGAAGCCTCCTTCTATACAACTATAGCAAAAAGGTGCTCCATACTGCCACTCAGTGGGATTCCTCGGGAGTAACGCAGAATGTCATTTTGTGTAACAAACTATTACAATTTACAATCCAATGTATTTCTTGTATAGTATTCATTGATTACTCTTCTGTGAAGTCTTGGTTAGACTACAGTGAAATTTCTACGTTTTACAAAGTGATATCAGTACAGTGTCAGTTATCACTCCTTGTACAACCAACTTCAAAATCTGATGAATGTATCTCTTGCATTCAATGTAACTGCTCTTACAGTTGCTATATCATGCTTTTATATGGTTGAGTACATATACAATGAAATGAAGCCGCCTTCTATACAACTATAGTAAAAAGGAGCTCCATACTGCCACTCAGTGGGATTCCTCGGGAGTAACGCAGAAAGTCATTTTGTGTAACAAACTATTACAATATATAATTTCTTGTATATTATTCATTGATTACTCTTTTCAATGATCTGTTGGTTACAGGACAGTGATATTTCTAGGTTTTACAAAGTGATATCAGTACAGTGTCAGTTATCACTCCTTGTACAAACAACTTCAAAATCTGATGAATGTATCTCTGGCATTCAATGTAACTGCTCTTACAGTTGCTATATCATGCTTTTATATGGTTGAGTACATATACAATGAAATGAAGCCACCTTCTATACAACTATAGCAAAAAGGTGCTCCATACTGCCACTCAGTGGGATTCCTCGGGAGTAACGCAGAAAGTCATTTTGTGTAACAAACTATTACAATATACAATTTCTTGTATAGTATTCATTGATTACTCTTTTCAATGATCTGTTGGTTGCAGGATAGTGATATTTCTAGGTTTTACAAAGTGATATCAGTACAGTGTCAGTTATCACTCCTTGTACAAACAACTTCAAAATCTGATGAATGTATCTCTGGCATTCAATGTAACTGCTCTTACAGTTGCTATATCATGCTTTTATATGGTTGAGTACATAGACAATGAAATGAAGCCACCTTCTATACAACTATAGCAAAAAGGTGCTCCATACTGCCACTCAGTGGGATTCCTCGGGAGTAACGCAGAAAGTCATTTTGTGTAACAAACTATTACAATTTACAATCCAATGTATTTCTTGTATAGTATTCATTGATTACTCTTCTGTGAACTCTTGGTTAGACAACAGTGAAATTTCTACATTTTACAAAGTGATATCAGTACAGTGTCAGTTATCACTCCTTGTACAACCAACTTCAAAATCTGATGAATGTATCTCTTGCATTCAATGTAATTGCTCTTACAGTTGATATATCTTGAATTTATATGGTTGTGTACTTATACAATGAAATGAAGCCACCTTCTATACAACTATAGTAAAAAGGAGCTCCATACTGCCACTCAGTGGGATTCCTCGGGAGTAACGCAGAAAGTCATTTTGTGTAACAAACTATTACAATTTACAATCCAATGTATTTCTTGTATAGTATTCATTGATTACTCTTCTGTGAACTCTTGGTTAGACAACAGTGAAATTTCTAAGTTTTTCAAAGTGATATCAATACAGTGTCAGTTCTGTATTCATCATTCAAAATCTGATGAATGTATCTCTTGCATTCAATGTAACTGCTCTTACCGTTGCAATAACGTGCTTTTATATGGTTGAGTACATATACAATGAAATGAAGCCACCTTCTATACAACTAGAGTAAAAAGGTGCTCCATACTGCCATTCAGTGGGATTCCTCGGGAGTAACGCAGAAAGTCATTTTGTGTAACAAACTATTACAATTTACAATCCAATGTATTTCTTGTATAGTATTCATTGATTACTCTTCTGCGATCTCTTGGTTAGACAACAGTGAAATTTCTTGGTTTTACAACGTGATATTAATACAGTGTCAGTAATCACTCCTTGTACAACCAACTTCAAAATCTGATGAATGTATATCTTGCATTCAATGTAACTGCTCTTACAGTTGCTATATCATGCTTTTATATGGTTGAGTACATATACAATGAAATGAAGCCACCTTCTATACAACTATAGCAAAAAGGTGCTCCATACTGCCACTCAGTGGGATTCCTCGGGAGTAACGCAGAAAGTCATTTTGTGTAACAAACTATTACAATATACAATTTCTTGTATAGTATTCATTGATTACTCTTTTCAATGATCTGTTGGTTACAGGATAGTGATATTTCTAGGTTTTACAAAGTGATATCAGTATAGTGTCAGTTATCACTCCTTGTACAAACAACTTCAAAATCTGATGAATGTATCTCTGGCATTCAATGTAACTGCTCTTACAGTTGCTATATCATGCTTTTATATGGTTGAGTACATTGACAATGAAATGAAGCCACCTTCTTTACAACTATAGCAAAAAGGTGCTCCATACTGCCACTCAGTGGGATTCCTCGGGAGTAACGCAGAAAGTCATTTTGTGTAACAAACTATTACAATTTACAATCCAATGTATTTCTTGTATAGTATTCATTGATTACTCTTCTGTGAACTCTTGGTTAGACAACAGTGAAATTTCTAAGTTTTTCAAAGTGATATCAATACAGTGTCAGTTCTGTATTCATCATTCAAAATCTGATGAATGTATCTCTTGCATTCAATGTAACTGCTCTTACCGTTGCAATATCGTGCTTTTATATGGTTGAGTACATATACAATGAAATGAAGCCACCTTCTATACAACTAGAGTAAAAAGGTGCTACATACTGCCATTCAGTGGGATTCCTCGGGAGTAACGCAGAAAGTCATTTTGTGTAACAAACTATTACAATTTACAATCCAATGTATTTCTTGTATAGTATTCATTGATTACTCTTCTGCGATCTCTTGGTTAGACAACAGTGAAATTTCTTTGTTTTACAACGTGATATTAATACAGTGTCAGTAATCACTCCTTGTACAACCAACTTCAAAATCTGATGAATGTATCTCTTGCATTCAATGTAACTGCTCTTACAGTTGCTATATCATGCTTTTATATGGTTGAGTACATATACAATGAAATGAAGCCACCTTCTATACAACTATAGTAAAAAGGTGCTCCATACTGCCACTCAGTGGGATTCCTCGGGAGTAACGCAGAAAGTCATTTTGTGTAACAAACTATTACAATATACAATTTCTTGTATAGTATTCATTGATTACTCTTTTCAATGATCTGTTGGTTACAGGATAGTGATATTTCTAGGTTTTACAAAGTGATATCAGTATAGTGTCAGTTATCACTCCTTGTACAAACAACTTCAAAATCTGATGAATGTATCTCTGGCATTCAATGTAACTGCTCTTACAGTTGCTATATCATGCTTTTATATGGTTGAGTACATTGACAATGAAATGAAGCCACCTTCTATACAACTATAGCAAAAAGGTGCTCCATACTGCCACTCAGTGGGATTCCTCGGGAGTAACGCAGAAAGTCATTTTGTGTAACAAACTATTACAATTTACAATCCAATGTATTTCTTGTATAGTATTCATTGATTACTCTTCTGTGAACTCTTGGTTAGACAACAGTGAAATTTCTAAGTTTTTCAAAGTGATATCAATACAGTGTCAGTTCTGTATTCATCATTCAAAATCTGATGAATGTATCTCTTGCATTCAATGTAACTGCTCTTACCGTTGCAATATCGTGCTTTTATATGGTTGAGTACATATACAATGAAATGAAGCCACCTTCTATACAACTAGAGTAAAAAGGTGCTACATACTGCCATTCAGTGGGATTCCTCGGGAGTAACGCAGAAAGTCATTTTGTGTAACAAACTATTACAATTTACAATCCAATGTATTTCTTGTATAGTATTCATTGATTACTCTTCTGCGATCTCTTGGTTAGACAACAGTGAAATTTCTTTGTTTTACAACGTGATATTAATACAGTGTCAGTAATCACTCCTTGTACAACCAACTTCAAAATCTGATGAATGTATCTCTTGCATTCAATGTAACTGCTCTTACAGTTGCTATATCATGCTTTTATATGGTTGAGTACATATACAATGAAATGAAGCCACCTTCTATACAACTATAGTAAAAAGGTGCTCCATACTGCCACTCAGTGGGATTCCTCGGGAGTAACGCAGAAAGTCATTTTGTGTAACAAACTATTACAATATACAATTTCTTGTATAGTATTCATTGATTACTCTTTTCAATGATCTGTTGGTTACAGGATAGTGATATTTCTAGGTTTTACAAAGTGATATCAGTATAGTGTCAGTTATCACTCCTTGTACAAACAACTTCAAAATCTGATGAATGTATCTCTGGCATTCAATGTAACTGCTCTTACAGTTGCTATATCATGCTTTTATATGGTTGAGTACATTGACAATGAAATGAAGCCACCTTCTATACAACTATAGCAAAAAGGTGCTCCATACTGCCACTCAGTGGGATTCCTCGGGAGTAACGCAGAAAGTCATTTTGTGTAACAAACTATTACAATTTACAATCCAATGTATTTCTTGTATAGTATTCATTGATTACTCTTCTGTGAACTCTTGGTTAGACAACAGTGAAATTTCTACGTTTTTCAAAGTGATATCAGTACAGTGTCAGTTATCACTCCTTGTACAACCAACTTCAAAATCTGATGAATGTATCTCTTGCATTCAATGTAATTGCTCTTACAGTTGATATATCTTGATTTTATATGGTTGAATACATATACAATGAAATGAAGCCACCTTCTATACAACTACAGTAAAAAGGTGCTCCATACTGCCACTCAGTGGGATTCCTCGGGAGTAACGCAGAAAGTCATTTTGTGTAACAAACTATTACAATTTACACTCCAATGTATTTCTTGTATAGTATTCATTGATTACTCTTCTGTGAACTCTTGGTTAGACAACAGTGAAATTTCTACGTTTTACAAAGTGATATCAGTACAGTGTCAGTTTTCACTCCTTGTATAAAGAACTTCAAAATCTGATGAATGTATCTCTGGGATTCAATGTAACTGCTCTTACTGTTGCTATATCATGCTTTTATATGGTTGAGTACATATACAATTAAATGAAGCCACCTTCTATACAACTATAGTAAAATGGTGCTCCATACTGCCACTCAGTGGGATTCCTCGGGAGTAACGCAGAAAGTCATTTTGTGTAACGAACTATTACAATATACAATTTCTTGTATAGTATAAATTGATTACTCTTTTCAATGATCTGTTGGTTACAGGATAGTGATATTTCTAGGTTTTACAAAGTGATATCAGTAAAGTGTCAGTTATCACTCCTTGTACAAACAACTTCAAAATCTGATGAATGTATCTCTGGCATTCAATGTAACTGCTCTTACAGTTGCTATATCATGCTTTTATATGGTTGAGTACATAGACAATGAAATGAAGCCACCTTCTATACAACTATAGCAAAAAGGTGCTCCATACTGCCACTCAGTGGGATTCCTCGGGAGTAACGCAGAAAGTCATTTTGTGTAACAAACTATTACAATTTACAATCCAATGTATTTCTTGTATAGTATTCATTGATTACTCTTCTGTGAACTCTTGGTTAGACAACAGTGAAATTTCTACGTTTTACAAACTGATATCAGTACAGTGTCAGTTATCACTCCTTGTACAACCAACTTCAAAATCTGATGAATGTATCTCTTGCATTCAATGTAATTGCTCTTACAGTTGATATATCTTGATTTTATTTGGTTGAGTACATATACAATGAAATGAAGCCACCTTCTATACAACTACAGTAAACAGGTGCTCCATACTGCCACTCAGTGGGATTCCTCGGGAGTAACGGAGAAAGTCATTTTGTGTAACAAACTATTACAATTTACAATCCAATGTATTTCTTGCATAGTATTCATTGATTACTCTTCTGCGATCTCTTGGTTAGAGAACAGTGAAATTTCTAGGTTTTACAACGTGATATCAATACAGTGTCAGTAATCACTCCTTGTACAACCAACTTCAAAATCTGATGAATGTATCTCTTGCATTCAATGTAACTGCTCTTACAATTGCTATATCATGCTTTTTTATGGTTGAGTACATATACAGTGAAATGAAGCCACGTTCTATACAACTCTAGTAAAAAGGTGCTCCATACTGCCACTCAGTGGGATTCCTCGGGAGTAATGCAGAAAGTCATTTTGTATAACAAACTATTACAATATACAATTTCTTGTATAGTATTCATTGATTACTCTTTTCAATGATCTGTTGGTTACAGGATAGTGATATTTCTAGGTTTTACAAAGTGATATCAGTACAGTGTCAGTAATCACTCCTTGTACAAACAACTTCAAAATCTGATGAATGTATCTCTGGCATTCAATGTAACTGCTCTTACATTTGCTATATCATGCTTTTATATGGTTCAGTACATATACAATGAAATGAAGCCACCTTCTATACAACTATAGCAAAAAGGTGCTCCATACTGCCACTCAGTGGGATTCCTCGGGAGTAACGCAAAAAGTCATTTTGTGTAACAAACTATTACAATTTACAATCCAATGTATTTCTTGTATAGTATTCATTGATTACTCTTCTGTGAACTCTTGGTTAGACAACAGTGAAATTTCTACGTTTTACAAAGTGATATCAGTACAGTGTCAGTTTTCACTCCTTGTATAAAGAACTTCAAAATCTGATGAATGTATCTCTGGCATTCAATGTAACTGCTCTTACAGTTGCTATATCATGCTTTTATATGGTTGAGTACATATACAATGAAATGAAGCCACCTTCTATACAACTATAGCAAAAAGGTGCTCCATACTGCCACTCAGTGGGATTCCTCGGGAGTAACGCAGAAAGTCATTTTGTGTAACAAACTATTACAATTTACAATCCAGTGTATTTCTTGTATAGTATTCATTGATTACTCTTCTGTGAACTCTTGGTTAGACAACAGTGAAATTTCTACATTTTACAAAGTGATATCAGTACAGTGTCAGTTATCACTCCTTGTACAACCAACTTCAAAATCTGATGAATGTATCTCTTGCATTCAATGTAATTACTCTTACAGTTGATATATCATGCTTTTATATGGTTGAGTACATATACGATTAAATGAAGCCACCTTCTATACAGCTGGAAGAAAAAGGTGCTCCATTTTGCCACTCAGTGGGATTCCTCGGGAGTAACGCAGAAAGTCATTTTGTGTAACAAACTATTACAATTTACAATCCAATGTATTTCTTTTATAGTATTCAATGATTACTCTTCTGTGAACTCTTGGTTAGACAACAGTGAAATTTCTACATTTTACAAAGTGATATCAGTACAGTGTCAGTTATCACTCCTTGTACAACCACCTTCAAAATCTGATGAATGTATCTCTTCCATTCAATGTAATTACTCTTACAGTTGATATATCATGCTTTTATATGGTTGAGTACATATACGATTAAATGAAGCCACCTTCTATACAGCTGGAGGAAAATGGTGCTCCATTCTGCCACTCAGTGGGATTCCTCGGGAGTAACGCAGAAAGTCATTTTGTGTAACAAACTATTACAATTTACAATCCAATGTATTTCTTGTATAGTATTCATTGATTACTCTTCTGCGAACTCTTCGTTAGACAACAGTGAAATTTCTAGGTTTTTCAAAGTGATATCAATACAGTGTCAGTTATCACTCCTTGTACAACCAACTTCAAAATCTGATGAATGTATCTCTGGCATTCAATGTAACTGCTCTTACCGTTGCTATATCATGCTTTTATATGGTTGAGTACATATACAATGAAATAAAGCCACCTTCTATACAACTACAGTAAAAAGGTGCTCCATACTGCCACTCAGTGGGATTCCTCGGGAGTAACGCAGAAAGTCATTTTGTGTAACAAACTATTCCAATTTACAATCCAATGTATTTCTTCTATAGTATTCATTGATTACTCTTTTCAATGATCTGTTGGTTACAGGATAGTGATATTTCTAGGTTTTAGAAAGTGATATCAGTACAGTGTCAGTTATCACTCCTTGTACAAACAACTTCAAAATCTGATGAATGTATCTCTGGCATTCAATGTAACTGCTCTTACAGTTGCTATATCATGCTTTTATATGGTTGAGTACATAGACAATGAAATGAAGCCACCTTCTATACAACTATAGCAAAAAGGTGCTCCATACTGCCACTCAGTGGGATTCCTCGGGAGTAACGCAGAAAGTCATTTTGTGTAACAAACTATTACAATTTACAATCCAATGTATTTCTTGTATAGTATTCATTGATTACTCTTCTGTGAACTCTTGGTTAGACAAAAATGAAATTTCTACGTTTTACAAAGTGATATCAGTACAGTGTCAGTTATCACTCCTTGTACAACCAACTTCAAAATCTGATGAATGTATCTCTTGTATTCAATGTAATTACTCTTACAGTTGATATATCATGCTTTTATATGGTTGAGTACATATACAATTAAATGAAGCCACCTTCTATACACCTGGAGGAAAAAGGTGCTCCATTCTGCCACTCAGTGGGATTCCTCGGGAGTAACGCAGAAATTCATTTTGTGTAACAAACTATTACAATTTATAATCCAATGTATTTCTTGTATAGTATTCATTGATTACTCTTCTGTGAACTCTTGGTTAGACAACAGTGAAATTTCTACGTTTTACAAAGTGATATCAGTACAGTGTCAGTTTTCACTCCTTGTATAAAGAACTTCAAAATCTGATGAATGTATCTCTGGCATTCAATGTAACTGCTCTTACAGTTGCTATATCATGCTTTTATATGGTTGAGTACATATACAATTAAATGAAGCCACCTTCTATACAACTATAGCAAAAGGGTGCTCCATACTGCCACTCAGTGGGATTCCTCGGGAGTAACGCAGAAAGTCATTTTGTATAACAAACTATTACAATTTACAATCCAATGTATTTCTTGTATAGTATTCATTGATTACTCTTCTGTGAACTCTTGGTTAGACAACAGTGAAATTTCTACATTTTACAAAGTGATATCAGTACAGTGTCAGTTATCACTCCTTGTACAACCAACTTCAAAATCTGATGAATGTATCTCTTGTATTCAATGTAATTACTCTTACAGTTGATATATCATGTTTTTTATGGTTGAGTACATATACGATTAAATGAAGCCACCTTCTATACACCTGGAGGAAAAAGGTGCTCCATTCTGCCACTCAGTGGGATTCCTCGGGAGTAACGCAGAAAGTCATTTTGTGTAACAAACTATTACAATTTACAATCCAATGTATTTCTTGTATAGTATTCATTGATTACTCTTCTGTGAACTCTTGGTTAGACAACAGTGAAATTTCTACGTTTTTCAAAGTGATATCAATACAGTGTCAGTTCTGTATTCATCATTCAAAATCTGATGAATGTATCTCTTGCATTCAATGTAACTGCTCTTACCGTTGCAATAACGTGCTTTTATATGGTTGACTACATATACAATGAAATGAAGCCACCTTCTATACAACTAGAGTAAAAAGGTGCTCCATACTGCCATTCAGTGGGATTCCTCGGGAGTAACGCAGAAAGTCATTTTGTGTAACAAACAATTACAATTTACAATCCAATGTATTTCTTGTATAGTATTCATTGATTACTCTTCTGCGATCTCTTGGTTAGACAACAGTGAAATTTCTTTGTTTTACAACGTGATATTAATACAGTGTCAGTAATCACTCCTTGTACAACCAACTTCAAAATCTGATGAATGTATCTCTTGCATTCAATGTAACTGCTCTTACAGTTGCTATATCATGCTTTTATATGGTTGAGTACATATACAATGAAATGAAGCCACCTTCTATACAACTATAGCAAAAAGGTGATCCATACTGCCACTCAGTGGGATTCCTCGGGAGTAACGCAGAAAGTCATTTTGTGTAACAAACTATTACAATTTACAATCCAATGTATTTCTTGTATAGTATTCATTGATTACTCTTCTGTGAACTCTTGGTTAGACAACAGTGAAATTTCTACGTTTTACAAAGTGATATCAGGTGTCAGTTATCACTCCTTGTACAACCAACTTCAAAATCTGATGAATGTATCTCTTGCATTCAATGTAATTGCTCTTACAGTTGATATATCTTGATTTTATATGGTTGAGTACATATACAATGAAATGAAGCCACCTTCTATACATCTACAGTAAAAAGGTGCTCCATACTGCCACTCAGTGGGATTCCTCGGGAGTAACGCAGAAAGTCATTTTGTGTAACAAACTATTACAATTTACAATCCAATGTATTTCTTGTATAGTATTCATTGATTACTCTTCTGTGAACTCTTGGTTAGACAACAGTGAAATTTCTACGTTTTACAAAGTGATATCAGTACAGTGTCAGTTTTCACTCCTTGTATAAAGAACTTCAAAATCTGATGAATGTATCTCTGGGATTCAATGTAACTGCTCTTACTGTTGCTATATCATGCTTTTATATGGTTGAGTACATATACAATTAAATGAAGCCACCTTCTATACAACTATAGCAAAACGGTGCTCCATACTGCCACTCAGTGGGATTCCTCGGGAGTAACGCAGAAAGTCATTTTGTGTAACAAACTATTACAATTTACAATCCAATGTATTTCTTGTATAGTATTCATTGATTACTCTTCTGCGATCTCTTGGTTAGACAACAGTGAAATTTCTACGTTTTACAACGTGATATCAATACAGAGTCAGTAATCACTCCTTGTACAACCAACTTCAAAATCTGATGAATGTATCTCTTGCATTCAATGTAACTGTTCTTACAGTTGCTATATCATGCTTTTTATGGTTGAGTACATATACAATGAAATGAAGCCACCTTCTATACAACTATAGTAAAAAGGTGCTCCATACTGCCACTCAGTGGGATTCCTCGGGAGTAACGCAGAAAGTCATTTTGTGTAACAAACTATTACAATTTACAATCCAATGTATTTCTTGTATAGTATTCATTGATTACTCTTCTGTGAACTCTTGGTTAGACAACAGTGAAATTTCTAAGTTTTACAAAGTGATATCAGTACAGTGTCAGTTATCACTCCTTGTACAACCAACTTCAAAATCTGATGAATGTATCTCTTGCATTCAATGTAATTGCTCTTACAGTTGATATAACTTGATTTTATATGGTTGAGTACATATACAATGAAATGAAGCCACCTTCTATACAACTACAATAAATAGGTGCTCCATACTGCCACTCAGTGGGATTCCTCGGGAGTAACGGAGAAAGTCATTTTGTGTAACAAACTATTACAATTTACAATCCAATTTATTTCTTGCATAGTATTCATTGATTACTCTTCTGCGATCTCTTGTTTAGACAACAGTGAAATTTCTAGGTTTTACAACGTGATATCAATACACTGTCAGTAATCACTCCTTGTACAACCAACTTCAAAATCTGATGAATGTATCTCTTGCATTCAATGTAACTGCTCTTACAGTTGCTATATCATGCTTTTATATGGTTGAGTACATATACAATGAAATGAAGCCGCCTTCTATACAACTATAGTAAAAAGGAGCTCCATACTGCCACTCAGTGGGATTCCTCGGGAGTAACGCAGAAAGTCATTTTGTGTAACAAACTATTACAATATATAATTTCTTGTATATTATTCATTGATTACTCTTTTCAATGATCTGTTGGTTACAGGATAGTGATATTTCTAGGTTTTACAAAGTGATATCAGTACAGTGTCAGTTATCACTCCTTGTACAAACAACTTCAAAATCTGATGAATGTATCTCTGGCATTCAATGTAACTGCTCTTACAGTTGCTATATCATACTTTTATATGGTTGAGTACATATACAATGAAATGAAGCCACCTTCTATACAACTATAGCAAAAAGGTGCTCCATACTGCCACTCAGTGGGATTCCTCGGGAGTAACGCAGAAAGTCATTTTGTGTAACAAACTATTACAATTTACAATCCAATGTATTTCTTGTATAGTATTCATTGATTACTCTTCTACGATCTCTTTGTTAGACAACAGTGAAATTTCTAGGTTTTACAAAGTGATATCAGTACAGTGTCAGTTTTCACTCCTTGTATAAAGAACTTCAAAATCTGATGAATGTATCTCTGGCATTCAATGTAACTGCTCTTACAGTTGCTATATCATGCTTTTATATGGTTGAGTACATATACAATTAAATGAAGTCACCTTCTATACAACTATAGCAAAACGGTGCTCCATACTGCCACTCAGTGGGATTCCTCGAGAGTAACGCAGAAAGTCATTTTGTATAACAAACTATTACAATTTACAATCCAATGTATTTCTTGTATAGTATTCATTGATTACTCTTCTCTGAACTCTTGGTTAGACAACAGTGAAATTTCTACATTTTACAAAGTGATATCAGTACAGTGTCAGTTATCACTCCTTGTACAACCAACTTCAAAATCTGATGAATGTATCTCTTGCATTCAATGTAATTACTCTTACAGTTGATATATCATGCTTTTATATGGTTGAGTACATATACGATTAAATGAAGCCACCTTCTATACAGCTGGAGGAAAAAGGTGCTCCATTCTGCCACTCAGTGAGATTCCTCGGGAGTAACGCAGAAAGTCATTTTGTGTAACAAACTATTACAATTTACAATCCAATGTATTTCCTCTATAGTATTCATTGATTACTCTTCTGTGAACTCTTGGTTAGACAACAGTGAAATTTGTAAGTTTTTCAAAGTGATATCAATACAGTGTCAGTTCTCACTACTTGTACAACCAACTTCAAAATCTGATGAATGTATCTCTTGCATTCAATGTAACTGCTCTTACAGTTGCTATATCATGCTTTTATATGGTTGAGTACATATACAATGAAATGAAGCCACCTTCTATACAACTACAGTAAAAAGGTGCTCCATACTGCCACTCAGTGGGATTCCTCGGGAGTAACGCAGAAAGTCATTTTGTGTAACAAACTATTACAATTTACAATCCAATGTATTTCTTGTGTAGTATTCATTGATTACTCTTCTGCGATCTTTTGGTTAGACAATAGTGAAATTTCTTGGTTTTACAACGTGATATCAATACAGTGTCAGTAATCACTCCTTGTACAACCAACTCCAAAATCTGATGAATGTATCTCTTGCATTCAATGTAACTGCTCTTACAGTTGCTATATCATGCTTTTATATGGTTGAGTACATAGACAATGAAATGAAGCCACCTTCTATACAACTATAGCAAAAAGGTGCTCCATACTGCCACTCAGTGGGATTCCTCGGGAGTAACGCAGAAAGTCATTTTGTGTAACAAACTATTACAATTTACAATCCAATGTATTTTTTTATAGTATTCATTGATTACTCTTCTGTGAACTCTTGGTTAGACAACAGTGAAATTTCTAAGTTTTTCAAAGTGATATCACTACAGTGTCAGTTCTCTATTCATCATTCAAAATCTGATGAATGTATCTCTTGCATTCAATGTAACTGCTCTTACCGTTGCAATATCGTGCTTTTATATGGTTGAGTACATATACAATGAAATGAAGCCACCTTCTATACAACTAGAGTAAAAAGGTGCTCCATACTGCCATTCAGTGGGATTCCTCGGGAGTAACGCAGAAAGTCATTTTGTGTAACAAACTATTACAATTTACAATCCAATGTATTTCTTGTATAGTATTCATTGATTACTCTTCTACGATCTCTTTGTTAGACAACAGTGAAATTTCTAGGTTTTACAAAGTGATATCAGTACAGTGTCAGTTTTCACTCCTTGTATAAAGAACTTCAAAATCTGATGAATGTATCTCTGGCATTCAATGTAACTGCTCTTACAGTTGCTATATCATGCTTTTATATGGTTGAGTACATATACAATTAAATGAAGCCACCTTCTATACAACTATAGCAAAACGGTGCTCCATACTGCCACTCAGTGGGATTCCTCGGGACTAACGCAGAAAGTCATTTTGTGTAACAAACTATTACAATATACAATTTCTTGTATAGTATTCATTGATTACTCTTTTCAATGATCTGTTGGTTACAGGATAGTGATATTTCTAGGTTTTACAAAGTGATATCAGTACAGTGTCAGTTTTCACTCCTTGTATAAAGAACTTCAAAATCTGATGAATGTATCTCTGGGATTCAATGTAACTGCTCTTACTGTTGCTATATCATGCTTTTATATGGTTGAGTACATATACAATTAAATGAAGCCACCTTCTATACAACTATAGCAAAACGGTGCTCCATACTGCCACTCAGTGGGATTCCTCGGGAGTAACGCAGAAAGTCATTTTGTGTAACAAACTATTACAATTTACAATCCAATGTATTTCTTGTATAGTATTCATTGATTACTCTTCTGCGATCTCTTGGTTAGACAACAGTGAAATTTCTACGTTTTACAACGTGATATCAATACAGAGTCAGTAATCACTCCTTGTATAACCAACTTCAAAA
This sequence comes from Lepidodactylus listeri, assembly GCA_029233225.1. NCBI lineage: Eukaryota > Metazoa > Chordata > Lepidosauria > Squamata > Gekkonidae > Lepidodactylus > Lepidodactylus listeri. The sequence goes on along the minus strand of JARCFY010000021.1, from coordinate 397,688 downwards.
TCTGATGAATGTATCTCTGGCATTCAGTGTAACTGTTCTTACAGTTGCTATATCATGCTTTTTTATGGTTGAGTACATATACAATGAAATGAAGCCACCTTCTATACAACTATAGTAAAAAGGTGCTCCATACTGCCACTCAGTGGGATTCCTCGGGAGTAACGCAGAAAGTCATTTTGTGTAACAAACTATTACAATTTACAATCCAATGTATTTCTTCTATAGTATTCATTGATTACTCTTCTGTGAACTCTTGGTTAGACAACAGTGAAATTTCTACGTTTTACAAAGTGATATCAGTACAGTGTCAGTTATCACTCCTTGTACAACCAACTTCAAAATCTGATGAATGTATCTCTTGCATTCAATGTAATTGCTCTTACAGTTGATATAACTTGATTTTATATGGTTGAGTACATATACAATGAAATGAAGCCACCTTCTATACAACTACAATAAATAGGTGCTCCATACTGCCACTCAGTGGGATTCCTCGGGAGTAACGGAGAAAGTCATTTTGTGTAACAAACTATTACAATTTACAATCCAATGTATTTCTTGCATAGTATTCATTGATTACTCTTCTGCGATCTCTTGTTTAGACAACAGTGAAATTTCTAGGTTTTACAACGTGATATCAATACACTGTCAGTAATCACTCCTTGTACAACCAACTTCAAAATCTGATGAATGTATCTCTTGCATTCAATGTAACTGCTCTTACAGTTGCTATATCATGCTTTTATATGGTTGAGTACATATACAATGAAATGAAGCCGCCTTCTATACAACTATAGTAAAAAGGAGCTCCATACTGCCACTCAGTGGGATTCCTCGGGAGTAACGCAGAAAGTCATTTTGTGTAACAAACTATTACAATATATAATTTCTTGTATATTATTCATTGATTACTCTTTTCAATGATCTGTTGGTTACAGGATAGTGATATTTCTAGGTTTTACAAAGTGATATCAGTACAGTGTCAGTTATCACTCCTTGTACAAACAACTTCAAAATCTGATGAATGTATCTCTGGCATTCAATGTAACTGCTCTTACAGTTGCTATATCATACTTTTATATGGTTGAGTACATATACAATGAAATGAAGCCACCTTCTATACAACTATAGCAAAAAGGTGCTCCATACTGCCACTCAGTGGGATTCCTCGGGAGTAACGCAGAAAGTCATTTTGTGTAACAAACTATTACAATTTACAATCCAATGTATTTCTTGTATAGTATTCATTGATTACTCTTCTACGATCTCTTTGTTAGACAACAGTGAAATTTCTAGGTTTTACAAAGTGATATCAGTACAGTGTCAGTTTTCACTCCTTGTATAAAGAACTTCAAAATCTGATGAATGTATCTCTGGCATTCAATGTAACTGCTCTTACAGTTGCTATATCATGCTTTTATATGGTTGAGTACATATACAATTAAATGAAGTCACCTTCTATACAACTATAGCAAAACGGTGCTCCATACTGCCACTCAGTGGGATTCCTCGAGAGTAACGCAGAAAGTCATTTTGTATAACAAACTATTACAATTTACAATCCAATGTATTTCTTGTATAGTATTCATTGATTACTCTTCTCTGAACTCTTGGTTAGACAACAGTGAAATTTCTACATTTTACAAAGTGATATCAGTACAGTGTCAGTTATCACTCCTTGTACAACCAACTTCAAAATCTGATGAATGTATCTCTTGCATTCAATGTAATTACTCTTACAGTTGATATATCATGCTTTTATATGGTTGAGTACATATACGATTAAATGAAGCCACCTTCTATACAGCTGGAGGAAAAAGGTGCTCCATTCTGCCACTCAGTGAGATTCCTCGGGAGTAACGCAGAAAGTCATTTTGTGTAACAAACTATTACAATTTACAATCCAATGTATTTCCTCTATAGTATTCATTGATTACTCTTCTGTGAACTCTTGGTTAGACAACAGTGAAATTTGTAAGTTTTTCAAAGTGATATCAATACAGTGTCAGTTCTCACTACTTGTACAACCAACTTCAAAATCTGATGAATGTATCTCTTGCATTCAATGTAACTGCTCTTACAGTTGCTATATCATGCTTTTATATGGTTGAGTACATATACAATGAAATGAAGCCACCTTCTATACAACTACAGTAAAAAGGTGCTCCATACTGCCACTCAGTGGGATTCCTCGGGAGTAACGCAGAAAGTCATTTTGTGTAACAAACTATTACAATTTACAATCCAATGTATTTCTTGTGTAGTATTCATTGATTACTCTTCTGCGATCTTTTGGTTAGACAATAGTGAAATTTCTTGGTTTTACAACGTGATATCAATACAGTGTCAGTAATCACTCCTTGTACAACCAACTCCAAAATCTGATGAATGTATCTCTTGCATTCAATGTAACTGCTCTTACAGTTGCTATATCATGCTTTTATATGGTTGAGTACATAGACAATGAAATGAAGCCACCTTCTATACAACTATAGCAAAAAGGTGCTCCATACTGCCACTCAGTGGGATTCCTCGGGAGTAACGCAGAAAGTCATTTTGTGTAACAAACTATTACAATTTACAATCCAATGTATTTTTTTATAGTATTCATTGATTACTCTTCTGTGAACTCTTGGTTAGACAACAGTGAAATTTCTAAGTTTTTCAAAGTGATATCAATACAGTGTCAGTTCTCTATTCATCATTCAAAATCTGATGAATGTATCTCTTGCATTCAATGTAACTGCTCTTACCGTTGCAATATCGTGCTTTTATATGGTTGACTACATATACAATGAAATGAAGCCACCTTCTATACAACTAGAGTAAAAAGGTGCTCCATACTGCCATTCAGTGGGATTCCTCGGGAGTAACGCAGAAAGTCATTTTGTGTAACAAACTATTACAATTTACAATCCAATGTATTTCTTGTATAGTATTCATTGATTACTCTTCTACGATCTCTTTGTTAGACAACAGTGAAATTTCTAGGTTTTACAAAGTGATATCAGTACAGTGTCAGTTTTCACTCCTTGTATAAAGAACTTCAAAATCTGATGAATGTATCTCTGGCATTCAATGTAACTGCTCTTACAGTTGCTATATCATGCTTTTATATGGTTGAGTACATATACAATTAAATGAAGCCACCTTCTATACAACTATAGCAAAACGGTGCTCCATACTGCCACTCAGTGGGATTCCTCGGGACTAACGCAGAAAGTCATTTTGTGTAACAAACTATTACAATATACAATTTCTTGTATAGTATTCATTGATTACTCTTTTCAATGATCTGTTGGTTACAGGATAGTGATATTTCTAGGTTTTACAAAGTGATATCAGTACAGTGTCAGTTTTCACTCCTTGTATAAAGAACTTCAAAATCTGATGAATGTATCTCTGGGATTCAATGTAACTGCTCTTACTGTTGCTATATCATGCTTTTATATGGTTGAGTACATATACAATTAAATGAAGCCACCTTCTATACAACTATAGCAAAACGGTGCTCCATACTGCCACTCAGTGGGATTCCTCGGGAGTAACGCAGAAAGTCATTTTGTGTAACAAACTATTACAATTTACAATCCAATGTATTTCTTGTATAGTATTCATTGATTACTCTTCTGCGATCTCTTGGTTAGACAACAGTGAAATTTCTACGTTTTACAACGTGATATCAATACAGAGTCAGTAATCACTCCTTGTATAACCAACTTCAAAATCTGATGAATGTATCTCTGGCATTCAGTGTAACTGTTCTTACAGTTGCTATATCATGCTTTTTTATGGTTGAGTACATATACAATGAAATGAAGCCACCTTCTATACAACTATAGTAAAAAGGTGCTCCATACTGCCACTCAGTGGGATTCCTCGGGAGTAACACAGAAAGTCATTTTGTGTAACAAACTATTACAATTTACAATCCAATGTATTTCTTCTATAGTATTCATTGATTACTCTTCTGTGAACTCTTGGTTAGACAACAGTGAAATTTCTAAGTTTTACAAAGTGATATCAATACAGTGTCAGTTATCACTCCTTGTACAACCAACTTCAAAATCTGATGAATGTATCTCTTGCATTCAATGTAATTGCTCTTACAGTTGATATAACTTGATTTTATATGGTTGAGTACATATACAATGAAATGAAGCCACCTTCTATACAACTACAGTAAAAAGGTGCTCCATACTGCCACTCAGTGGGATTCCTCGGGAGTAACGGAGAAAGTCATTTTGTGTAACAAACTATTACAATTTACAATCCAATGTATTTCTTGCATAGTATTCATTGATTACTCTTCTGCGATCTCTTGTTTAGACAACAGTGAAATTTCTAGGTTTTACAACGTGATATCAATACACTGTCAGTAATCACTCCTTGTACAACCAACTTCAAAATCTGATGAATGTATCTCTTGCATTCAATGTAACTGCTCTTACAGTTGCTATATCATGCTTTTATATGGTTGAGTACATATACAATGAAATGAAGCCGCCTTCTATACAACTATAGTAAAAAGGAGCTCCATACTGCCACTCAGTGGGATTCCTCGGGAGTAACGCAAAAAGTCATTTTGTGTAACAAACTATTACAATATATAATTTCTTGTATATTATTCATTGATTACTCTTTTCAATGATCTGTTGGTTACAGGATAGTGATATTTCTAGGTTTTACAAAGTGATATCAGTACAGTGTCAGTTATCACTCCTTGTACAAACAACTTCAAAATCTGATGAATGTATCTCTGGCATTCAATGTAACTGCTCTTAAAGTTGCTATATCATACTTTTATATGGTTGAGTACATATACAATGAAATGAAGCCACCTTCTATACAACTATAGCAAAAAGGTGCTCCATACTGCCACTCAGTGGGATTCCTCGGGAGTAACGCAGAAAGTCATTTTGTGTAACAAACTATTACAATTTACAATCCAATGTATTTCTTGTATAGTATTCATTGATTACTCTTCTACGATCTCTTTGTTAGACAACAGTGAAATTTCTAGGTTTTACAAAGTGATATCAGTACAGTGTCAGTTTTCACTCCTTGTATAAAGAACTTCAAAATCTGATGAATGTATCTCTGGCATTCAATGTAACTGCTTTTACAGTTGCTATATCATGCTTTTATATGGTTGAGTACATATACAATTAAATGAAGCCACCTTCTATACAACTATAGCAAAAGGGTGCTCCATACTGCCACTCAGTGGGATTCCTCGGGAGTAACGCAGAAAGTCATTTTGTGTAACAAACTATTACAATTTACAATCCAATGTATTTCTTGTATAGTATTCATTGATTACTCTTCTACGATCTCTTTGTTAGACAACAGTGAAATTTCTACATTTTACAAAGTGATATCAGTACAGTGTCAGTTATCACTCCTTGTACAACCAACTTCAAAATCTGATGAATGTATCTCTTGCATTCAATGTAATTACTCTTACAGTTGATATATCATGCTTTTATATGGTTGAGTACATATACAATGAAATGAAGCCACCTTCTATACAACTACAGTAAAAAGGTGCTCCATACTGCCACTCAGTGGGATTCCTCGGGAGTAACGCAGAAAGTCATTTTGTGTAACAAACTATTACAATTTACAATCCAATGTATTTCTTGTATAGTATTCATTGATTACTCTTCTGCGATCTTTTGGTTAGACAATAGTGAAATTTCTTGGTTTTACAACGTGATATCAATACAGTGTCAGTAATCACTCTTTGTACAACCAACTCCAAAATCTGATGAATGTATCTCTTGCATTCAATGTAACTGCTCTTACAGTTGCTATATCATGCTTTTATATGGTTGAGTACATAGACAATGAAATGAAGCCACCTTCTATACAACTATAGTAAAATGGTGCTCCATACTGCCACTCAGTGGGATTCCTCGGGAGTAACGCAGAAAGTCATTTTGTGTAACGAACTATTACAATATACAATTTCTTGTATAGTATAAATTGATTACTCTTTTCAATGATCTGTTGGTTACAGGATAGTGATATTTCTAGGTTTTACAAAGTGATATCAGTAAAGTGTCAGTTATCACTCCTTGTACAAACAACTTCAAAATCTGATGAATGTATCTCTGGCATTCAATGTAACTGCTCTTACAGTTGCTATATCATGCTTTTATATGGTTGAGTACATAGACAATTAAATGAAGCCACCTTCTATACAACTATAGCAAAACGGTGCTCCATACTGCCACTCAGTGGGATTCCTCGGGAGTAACGCAGAAAGTCATTTTGTGTAACAAACTATTACAATATACAATTTCTTGTATAGTATTCATTGATTACTCTTTTCAATGATCTGTTGGTTACAGGATAGTGATATTTCTAGGTTTTACAAAGTGATATCAGTACAGTGTCAGTTTTCACTCCTTGTATAAAGAACTTCAAAATCTGATGAATGTATCTCTGGGATTCAATGTAACTGCTCTTACTGTTGCTATATCATGCTTTTATATGGTTGAGTACATATACAATTAAATGAAGCCACCTTCTATACAACTATAGCAAAACGGTGCTCCATACTGCCACTCAGTGGGATTCCTCGGGAGTAACGCAGAAAGTCATTTTGTGTAACAAACTATTACAATTTACAATCCAATGTATTTCTTGTATAGTATTCATTGATTACTCTTCTGCGATCTCTTGGTTAGACAACAGTGAAATTTCTACGTTTTACAACGTGATATCAATACAGAGTCAGTAATCACTCCTTGTATAACCAACTTCAAAATCTGATGAATGTATCTCTGGCATTCAGTGTAACTGTTCTTACAGTTGCTATATCATGCTTTTTTATGGTTGAGTACATATACATTGAAATGAAGCCACCTTCTATACAACTATAGTAAAAAGGTGCTCCATACTGCCACTCAGTGGGATTCCTCGGGAGTAACGCAGAAAGTCATTTTGTGTAACAAACTATTACAATTTACAATCCAATATATTTCTTCTATAGTATTCATTGATTACTCTTCTGTGAACTCTTGGTTAGACAACAGTGAAATTTCTAAGTTTTACAAAGTGATATCAATACAGTGTCAGTTATCACTCCTTGTACAACCAACTTCAAAATCTGATGAATGTATCTCTTGCATTCAATGTAATTGCTCTTACAGTTGATATAACTTGATTTTATATGGTTGAGTACATATACAATGAAATGAAGCCACCTTCTATACAACTACAGTAAAAAGGTGCTCCATACTGCCACTCAGTGGGATTCCTCGGGAGTAACGGAGAAAGTCATTTTGTGTAACAAACTATTACAATTTACAATCCAATGTATTTCTTGCATAGTATTCATTGATTACTCTTCTGCGATCTCTTGTTTAGACAACAGTGAAATTTCTAGGTTTTACAACGTGATATCAACACACTGTCAGTAATCACTCCTTGTACAACCAACTTCAAAATCTGATGAATGTATCTCTTGCATTCAATGTAACTGCTCTTACAGTTGCTATATCATGCTTTTATATGGTTGAGTACATATACAATGAAATGAAGCCGCCTTCTATACAACTATAGTAAAAAGGAGCTCCATACTGCCACTCAGTGGGATTCCTCGGGAGTAACGCAAAAAGTCATTTTGTGTAACAAACTATTACAATATATAATTTCTTGTATATTATTCATTGATTACTCTTTTCAATGATCTGTTGGTTACAGGATAGTGATATTTCTAGGTTTTACAAAGTGATATCAGTACAGTGTCAGTTATCACTCCTTGTACAAACAACTTCAAAATCTGATGAATGTATCTCTGGCATTCAATGTAACTGCTCTTAAAGTTGCTATATCATACTTTTATATGGTTGAGTACATATACAATGAAATGAAGCCACCTTCTATACAACTATAGCAAAAAGGTGCTCCATACTGCCACTCAGTGGGATTCCTCGGGAGTAACGCAGAAAGTCATTTTGTGTAACAAACTATTACAATTTACAATCCAATGTATTTCTTGTATAGTATTCATTGATTACTCTTCTACGATCTCTTTGTTAGACAACAGTGAAATTTCTAGGTTTTACAAAGTGATATCAGTACAGTGTCAGTTTTCACTCCTTGTATAAAGAACTTCAAAATCTGATGAATGTATCTCTGGCATTCAATGTAACTGCTTTTACAGTTGCTATATCATGCTTTTATATGGTTGAGTACATATACAATTAAATGAAGCCACCTTCTATACAACTATAGCAAAAGGGTGCTCCATACTGCCACTCAGTGGGATTCCTCGGGAGTAACGCAGAAAGTCATTTTGTGTAACAAACTATTACAATTTACAATCCAATGTATTTCTTGTATAGTATTCATTGATTACTCTTCTACGATCTCTTTGTTAGACAACAGTGAAATTTCTACATTTTACAAAGTGATATCAGTACAGTGTCAGTTATCACTCCTTGTACAACCAACTTCAAAATCTGATGAATGTATCTCTTGCATTCAATGTAATTACTCTTACAGTTGATATATCATGCTTTTATATGGTTGAGTACATATACAATGAAATGAAGCCACCTTCTATACAACTACAGTAAAAAGGTGCTCCATACTGCCACTCAGTGGGATTCCTCGGGAGTAACGCAGAAAGTCATTTTGTGTAACAAACTATTACAATTTACAATCCAATGTATTTCTTGTATAGTATTCATTGATTACTCTTCTGCGATCTTTTGGTTAGACAATAGTGAAATTTCTTGGTTTTACAACGTGATATCAATACAGTGTCAGTAATCACTCTTTGTACAACCAACTCCAAAATCTGATGAATGTATCTCTTGCATTCAATGTAACTGCTCTTACAGTTGCTATATCATGCTTTTATATGGTTGAGTACATAGACAATGAAATGAAGCCACCTTCTATACAACTATAGTAAAATGGTGCTCCATACTGCCACTCAGTGGGATTCCTCGGGAGTAACGCAGAAAGTCATTTTGTGTAACGAACTATTACAATATACAATTTCTTGTATAGTATAAATTGATTACTCTTTTCAATGATCTGTTGGTTACAGGATAGTGATATTTCTAGGTTTTACAAAGTGATATCAGTAAAGTGTCAGTTATCACTCCTTGTACAAACAACTTCAAAATCTGATGAATGTATCTCTGGCATTCAATGTAACTGCTCTTACAGTTGCTATATCATGCTTTTATATGGTTGAGTACATAGACAATGAAATGAAGCCACCTTCTATACAACTATAGCAAAAAGGTGCTCCATACTGCCACTCAGTGGGATTCCTCGGGAGTAACGCAGAAAGTCATTTTGTGTAACAAACTATTACAATTTACAATCCAATGTATTTCTTGTATAGTATTCATTGATTACTCTTCTGTGAACTCTTGGTTAGACAACAGTGAAATTTCTACGTTTTACAAACTGATATCAGTACAGTGTCAGTTATCACTCCTTGTACAACCAACTTCAAAATCTGACGAATGTATCTCTTGCATTCAATGTAACTGCTCTTACAATTGCTATATCATGCTTTTTTATGGTTGAGTACATATACAGTGAAATGAAGCCACGTTCTATACAACTCTAGTAAAAAGGTGCTCCATACTGCCACTCAGTGGGATTCCTCGGGAGTAATGCAGAAAGTCATTTTGTATAACAAACTATTACAATATACAATTTCTTGTATAGTATTCATTGATTACTCTTTTCAATGATCTGTTGGTTACAGGATAGTGATATTTCTAGGTTTTACAAAGTGATATCAGTACAGTGTCAGTAATCACTCCTTGTACAAACAACTTCAAAATCTGATGAATGTATCTCTGGCATTCAATGTAACTGCTCTTACATTTGCTATATCATGCTTTTATATGGTTCAGTACATATACAATGAAATGAAGCCACCTTCTATACAACTATAGCAAAAAGGTGCTCCATACTGCCACTCAGTGGGATTCCTCGGGAGTAACGCAAAAAGTCATTTTGTGTAACAAACTATTACAATTTACAATCCAATGTATTTCTTGTATAGTATTCATTGATTACTCTTCTGTGAACTCTTGGTTAGACAACAGTGAAATTTCTACGTTTTACAAAGTGATATCAGTACAGTGTCAGTTTTCACTCCTTGTATAAAGAACTTCAAAATCTGATGAATATATCTCTGGCATTCAATGTAACTGCTCTTACAGTTGCTATATCATGCTTTTATATGGTTGAGTACATATACAATGAAATGAAGCCACCTTCTATACAACTATAGCAAAAAGGTGCTCCATACTGCCACTAAGTGGGATTCCTCGGGAGTAACGCAGAAAGTCATTTTGTGTAACAAACTATTACAATTTACAATCCAGTGTATTTCTTGTATAGTATTCATTGATTACTCTTCTGTGAACTCTTGGTTAGACAACAGTGAAATTTCTACATTTTACAAAGTGATATCAGTACAGTGTCAGTTATCACTCCTTGTACAACCAACTTCAAAATCTGATGAATGTATCTCTTGCATTCAATGTAATTACTCTTACAGTTGATATATCATGCTTTTATATGGTTGAGTACATATACGATTAAATGAAGCCACCTTCTATACAGCTGGAAGAAAAAGGTGCTCCATTTTGCCACTCAGTGGGATTCCTCGGGAGTAACGCAGAAAGTCATTTTGTGTAAAAACTATTACAATTTACAATCCAATGTATTTCTTTTATAGTATTCAATGATTACTCTTCTGTGAACTCTTGGTTAGACAACAGTGAAATTTCTACATTTTACAAAGTGATATCAGTACAGTGTCAGTTATCACTCCTTGTACAACCAACTTCAAAATCTGATGAATGTATCTCTGGCATTCAATGTATCTGCTCTTACCGTTGCTATATCATGCTTTTATATGTTTGAGTACATATACAATGAAATGAAGCCACCTTCTATACAACTACAGTAAAAAGGTGCTCCATACTGCCACTCAGTGGGATTCCTCGGGAGTAACGCAGAAAGTCATTTTGTGTAACAAACTATTACAATTTGCAATCCAATCTATTTCTTCTATAGTATTCATTGATTACTCTTCTGTGAACTCTTGGTTAGACAACAGTGAAATTTCTACGTTTTACAAAGTGATATCAGTACAGTGTCAGTTATCACTCCTTGTACAACCAACTTCAAAATCTGATGAATGTATCTCTTGCATTCAATGTAATTGCTCTTACAGTTGATATATCTTGATTTTATATGGTTGAATACATATACAATTAAATGAAGCCACCTTCTATACAGCTGGAGGAAAAAGGTGCTCCATACTGCCACTCAGTGGGATTCCTCGGGAGTAACGCAGAAAGTCATTTTGTGTAACAAACTATTACAATTTACAATCCAATGTATTTCTTGTATAGTATTCATTAATTACTCTTCTGTGAACTCTTGGTGAGACAACAGTGAAATTTCTACGTTTTACAAAGTGATGTCAGTACAGTGTCAGTTTTCACTCCTTGTATAAAGAACTTCAAAATCTGATGAATGTATCTCTGGCATTCAATGTAACTGCTCTTACCGTTGCTATATCATGCTTTTATATGGTTGAGTACATATACAATTAAATGAAGCCACCTTCTATACAACTATAACAAAACGGTGCTCCATACTTCCACTCAGTGGGATTCCTCGGGAGTAACGCAGAAAGTCATTTTGTGTAACAAAGTATTACAATTTACAATCCAATGTATTTCTTGTATAGTATTAATTGATTACTCTTCTGCGATGTCTTGGTTAGACAACAGTGAAATTTCTACGTTTTACAACGTGATATCAATACAGAGTCAGTAATCACTCCTTCTACAACCAACTTCAAAATCTGATGAATGTATCTCTTGCATTCAATGTAACTGTTCTTACAGTTGCTATATCATGCATTTTTATGGTTGAGTACATATACAATGAAATGAAGCCACCTTCTATACAACTATAGTAAAAAGATGCTCCATACTGCCACTCAGTGGGATTCCTCGGGAGTAACGCAGAAAGTCATTTTCTGTAACAAACTATTCCAATTTACAATCCAATGTATTTCTTGTATAGTATTCATTGATTACTCTTCTGCGAACTCTTGGTTAGACAACAGTGAAATTTCTAGGTTTTTCAAAGTGATATCAATACAGTGTCAGTTATCACTCCTTGTAGAACCAACTTCAAAATCTGATGAATGTATCTCTGGCATTCAATGTATCAGCTCTTACCGTTGCTATATCATGCTTTTATATGTTTGAGTACATATACAATGAAATGAAGCCACCTTCTATACAACTACAGTAAAAACGTGCTCTATACTGCCACTCAGTGGGATTCCTCGGGAGTAACGCAGAAAGTCATTTTGTGTAACAAACTATTTCAATTTACAATCCAATGTATTTCTTGTATAGTATTCATTGATTACTCTTCTGTGAACTCTTGGTTAGACAACAGTGAAATTTCTACGTTTTACAAAGTGATATCAGTACAGTGTCAGTTATCACTCCTTGTACAACCAACTTCAAAATCTGATGAATGTATCTCTTGCATTCAATGTAATTGCTCTTACAGTTGATATATCTTGATTTTATATGGTTGAATACATATACAATTAAATGAAGCCACCTTCTATACAGCTGGAGGAAAAAGGTGCTCCATTCTGCCACTCAGTGGGATTCCTCGGGAGTAACGCAGAAAGTCATTTTGTGTAACAAACTATTACAATTTGCAATCCAATCTATTTCTTCTATAGTATTCATTGATTACTCTTCTGTGAACTCTTGGTTAGACAACAGTGAAATTTCTACGTTTTACAAAGTGATATCAGTACAGTGTCAGTTATCACTCCTTGTACAACCAACTTCAAAATCTGATGAATGTATCTCTTGCATTCAATGTAACTGCTCTTACAGTTGCTATATCATGCTTTTATATGGTTGAGTACATATACAATGAAATAAAGCCACCTTCTATACAACTATAGTAAAAAGGTGCTCCATACTGCCACTCAGTGGGATTCCTCGGGAGAAACGCAGAAAGTCATTTTGTGTAACAAACTATTACAATATATAATTTCTTGTATATTATTCATTGATTACTCTTTTCAATGATCTGTTGGTTACAGGACAGTGATATTTCTAGGTTTTACAAAGTGATATCAGTACAGTGTCAGTAATCACTCCTTGTACAAACAACTTCAAAATCTGATGAATGTATCTCTGGCATTCAATGTAACTGCTCTTACATTTGCTATATCATGCTTTTATATGGTTCAGTACATATACAATGAAATGAAGCCACCTTCTATACAACTATAGCAAAAAGGTGCTCCATACTGCCACTCAGTGGGATTCCTCGGGAGTAACGCAAAAAGTCATTTTGTGTAACAAACTATTACAATTTACAATCCAATGTATTTCTTGTATAGTATTCATTGATTACTCTTCTGTGAACTCTTGGTTAGACAACAGTGAAATTTCTACGTTTTACAAAGTGATATCAGTACAGTGTCAGTTTTCACTCCTTGTATAAAGAACTTCAAAATCTGATGAATGTATCTCTGGCATTCATTGTAACTGCTCTTACAGTTGCTATATCATGCTTTTATATGGTTGAGTACATATACAATGAAATGAAGCCACCTTCTATACAACTATAGCAAAAAGGTGCTCCATACTGCCACTCAGTGGGATTCCTCGGGAGTAACGCAGAAAGTCATTTTGTGTAACAAACTATTACAATTTACAATCCAGTGTATTTCTTGTATAGTATTCATTGATTACTCTTCTGTGAACTCTTGGTTAGACAACAGTGAAATTTCTACATTTTACAAAGTGATATCAGTACAGTGTCAGTTATCACTCCTTGTACAAACAACTTCAAAATCTGATGAATGTATCTCTTGCATTCAATGTAATTACTCTTACAGTTGATATATCATGCTTTTATATGGTTGAGTACATATACGATTAAATGAAGCCACCTTCTATACAGCTGGAAGAAAACGGTGCTCCATTCTGCCACTCAGTGGGATTCCTCGGGAGTAACGCAGAAAGTCATTTTGTGTAAAAACTATTACAATTTACAATCCAATGTATTTCTTTTATAGTATTCAATGATTACTCTTCTGTGAACTCTTGGTTAGACAACAGTGAAATTTCTACATTTTACAAAGTGATATCAGTACAGTGTCAGTTATCACTCCTTGTACAACCACCTTCAAAATCTGATGAATGTATCTCTTGCATTCAATGTAATTACTCTTACAGTTGATATATCATGCTTTTATATGGTTGAGTACATATACGATTAAATGAAGCCACCTTCTATACAGCTGGAGGAAAATGGAGCTCCATTCTGCCATTCAGTGGGATTCCTCGGGAGTAACGCAGAAAGTCATTTTGTGTAACAAACTATTACAATTTACAATCCAATGTATTTCTTGTATAGTATTCATTGATTACTCTTCTGCGAACTCTTGGTTAGACAACAGTGAAATTTCTAGGTTTTTTAAAGTGATATCAATACAGTGTCAGTTATCACTCCTTGTACAACCAACTTCAAAATCTGATGAATGTATCTCTGGCATTCAATGTATCTGCTCTTACCGTTGCTATATCATGCTTTTATATGTTTGAGTACATATACAATGAAATGAAGCCACCTTCTATACAACTACAGTAAAAAGGTGCTCCATACTGCCACTCAGTGGGATTCCTCGGGAGTAACGCAGAAAGTCATTTTGTGTAACAAAGTATTACAATTTACAATCCAATGTATTTCTTGTATAGTATTAATTGATTACTCTTCTGCGATGTCTTGGTTAGACAACAGTGAAATTTCTACGTTTTACAACGTGATATCAATACAGAGTCAGTAATCACTCCTTCTACAACCAACTTCAAAATCTGATGAATGTATCTCTTGCATTCAATGTAACTGTTCTTACAGTTGCTATATCATGCTTTTTTATGGTTGAGTACATATACAATGAAATGAAGCCACCTTCTATACAATTATAGTAAAAAGATGCTCCATACTGCCACTCAGTGGGATTCCTCGGGAGTAACGCAGAAAGTCATTTTGTGTAACAAACTATTACAATTTACAATCCAATGTATTTCTTGTATAGTATTCATTGATTACTCTTCTGTGAACTCTTGGTTAGACAACAGTGAAATTTCTAAGTTTTTCAAAGTGATATCAATACAGTGTCAGTTATCACTCCTTGTACAACCAACTTCAAAATCTGATGAATGTATCTTTTGCATTCAATGTAACTGCTCTTACCATTGCTATATCATGCTTTTATATGGTTGAGTACATATACAATGAAATGAAGCCACCTTCTATACAACTATAGTAAAAAGGTGCTCCATACTGCCACTCAGTGGGATTCCTCGGGAGTAACGCAGAAAGTCATTTTGTGTAACAAACTATTCCAATTTACAATCCAATGTATTTCTTGTATAGTATTCATTGATTACTCTTCTGCGAACTCTTGGTTAGACAACAGTGAAATTTCTAGGTTTTTCAAAGTGATATCAATACAGTGTCAGTTATCACTCCTTGTAGAACCAACTTCAAAATCTGATGAATGTATCTCTTGCATTCAATGTAATTGCTCTTACAGTTGATATATCTTGATTTTATATGGTTGAATACATATACAATTAAATGAAGCCACCTTCTATACAGCTGGAGGAAAAAGGTGCTCCATTCTGCCACTCAGTGGGATTCCTCGGGAGTAACGCAGAAAGTCATTTTGTGTAACTAAGTATTACAATTTCCAATCCAATTTATTTCTTGCATAGCATTCATTGATTACTCTTCTGCGATCTCTTGGTTAGACAACAGGGAAATTTCTAGGTTTTACAACGTGATATCAATATAGTGTCAGTAATCACTCCTTGTACAACCAACTTCAAAATCTGATGAATGTATCTCTTGCACTCAATGTAACTGCTCTTACAGTTGCTATATCATGCTTTTATATGGTTGAGTACATATACAATGAAATAAAGCCACCTTCTATACAACTATAGTAAAAAGGTGCTCCATACTGCCACTCAGTGGGATTCCTCGGGAGTAACGCAGAAAGTCATTTTGTGTAACAAACTATTACAATATATAATTTCTTGTATATTATTCATTGATTACTCTTTTCAATGATCTGTTGGTTACAGGACAGTGATATTTCTAGGTTTTACAAAGTGATATCAGTACAGTGTCAGTTATCACTCCTTGTACAAACCACTTCAAAATCTGATGAATGTATCTGTGGCATTCAATGTAACTGCTCTTACAGTTGCTATATCATGCTTTTATATGGTTGAGTACATAGACAATGAAATGAAGCCACCTTCTATACAACTATAGCAAAAAGGTGCTCCATACTGCCACTCAGTGGGATTCCTCGGGAGTAACGCAGAAAGTCATTTTCTGTAACAAACTATTACAATTTACAATCCAATGAATTTCTTGTATAGTATTCATTGATTACTCTTCTGTGAACTCTTGGTTAGACAACAGTGAAATTTCTACGTTTTACAAAGTATTATCAGTACAGTGTCAGTTATCACTCCTTTTACAACCAACTTCAAAATCTGATGAATGTATCTCTTGCATTCAATGTAATTGCTCTTACAGTTGATATATCTTGATTTTATATGGTTGAGTACATATACAATGAAATGAAGCCACCTTCTATACAACTACAGTAAAAAGGTGCTCCATAGTGCCACTCAGTGGGATTCCTCGGGAGTAACGCAGAAAGTCATTTTGTGTAACAAACTATTACAATTTACAATCCAATGTATTTCTTGCATAGTATTCATTGATTACTCTTCTGCGATCTCTTGGTTACACAACAGTGAAATTTCTAGGTTTTACAACATGATATCAATACAGTGTCAGTAATCACTCCTTGTACAACCAACTTCAAAATCTGATGAATGTATCTCTTGCATTCAATGTAACTGCTCTTACAGTTGCTATATCATGCTTTTATATGGTTGAGTACATATACAATGAAATGAAGCCGCCTTCTATACAACTATAGTATAAAGGAGCTCCATACTGCCACTCAGTGGGATTCCTCGGGAGTAACGCAGAAAGTCATTTTGTGTAACAAACTATTACAATATATAATTTCTTGTATATTATTCATTGATTACTCTTTTCAATGATCTGTTGGTTACAGGATAGTGATATTTCTAGGTTTTACAAAGTGATATCAGTACAGTGTCAGTTATCACTCCTTGTACAAACAACTTCAAAATCTGATGAATGTATCTCTGGCTTTCAATGTAACTGTTCTTACAGTTGCTATATCATGCTTTTATATGGTTGAGTACATATACAATGAAATGAAGCCACCTTCTATACAATTATAGCAAAAAGGTGGTCCATACTGCCACTCAGTGGGATTCCTCGGGAGTAACGCAGAAAGTCATTTTGTGTAACAAACTATTACAATTTACAATCCAATGTATTTCTTGTATAGTATTCATTGATTACTCTTCTGTGAACTCTTGGTGAGACAACAGTGAAATTTCTACGTTTTACAAAGTGATATCAGTACAGTGTCAGTTTTCACTCCTTGTATAAAGAACTTCAAAATCTGATGAATGTATCTCTGGCATTCAATGTAACTGCTCTTACAGTTGCTATATCATGCTTTTATATGGTTGAGTACATATACAATTAAATGAAGCCACCTTCTATACAACTATAGCAAAACGGTGCTCCATACTGCCACTCAGTGGGATTCCTCGGGAGTAACGCAGAAAGTCATTTTGTGTAACAAACTATTCCAATTTACAATCCAATGTATTTCTTGTATAGTATTCATTGATTACTCTTCTGCGATCTCTTGGTTAGACAACAGTGAAATTTCTAGGTTTTACTACGTGATATCAATACAGAGTCAGTAATCACTCCTTGTACAACCAACTTCAAAATCTGATGAATGTATCTCTTGCATTCAATGTAACTGTTCTTACAGTTGCTATATCATGCTTTTATATGGTTGAGTACATATACAATGAAATGAAGCCACCTTCTATACAACTACAGTAAAAAGGTGCTCCATACTGCCACTTAGTGGGATTCCTCGGGAGTAACGCAGAAAGTCATTTTGTGTAACAAACTATTCCAATTTCCAATCCAATGTATTTCTTGTATAGTATTAATTGATTACTCTTCTGCGTTCTCTTGGTTAGACAACATTGAAATTTCTAGGTTTTACAAAGTGATATCAGTACCTTTTTCTTCCAGCTGTATAGAAGGTAGAAGAATTGTATATTGTAATAGTTTGTTACACAAAATGACTTTCTGCGTTACTCCCGAGGAATCCCACTGAGTGGCAGTATGGAGCACCTTTTTGCTATAGTTGTATAGAAGGTGGCTTCATTTCATTGTCTATGTACTCAACCATATAAAAGCATGATATAGCAACTGTAAGAGCAGTTACATTGAATGCCAGAGATACATTCATCAGATTTTGAAGTTGTTTGTACAAGGAGTGATAACTGACACTGTACTGATATCACTTTGTAAAACCTAGAAATATCACTATCCTGCAACCAACAGATCATTGAAAAGAGTAATCAATGAATACTATACAAGAAATTGTATATTGTAATAGTTTGTTACACAAAATGACTTTCTGCGTTACTCCCGAGGAATCCCACTGAGTGGCAGTATGGAGAACCTTTTTGCTATAGTTGTATAGAAGGTGGCTTCATTTCATTGTATATGTACTCAACCATATAAAAGCATGATATAGCAACTGTAAGAGCAGTTACATTGAATGCAAGAGATACATTCATCAGATTTTGAAGTTGGTTGTACAAGGAGTGATTACTGACTCTGTATTGATATCACGTAGTAAAACCTAGAAATTTCACTGTTGTCTAACCAAGAGATATCAGAAGAGTAATCAATGAATACTATACAAGAAATACATTGGATTGTAAATTGGAATAGTTTGTTACACAAAATGACTTTCTGCGTTACTCCCGAGGAATCCCACTGAGTGGCAGTATGGAGCACCTTTTTACTGTAGTTGTATAGAAGGTGGCTTCATTTCATTGTATATGTACTCAACCATATAAAAGCATCATATAGCAACTGTAAGAGCAGTTACATTGAATGCCAGAGATACATTCATCAGATTTTGAAGTTCTTTATACAAGGAGTGAAAACTGACACTGTACTGATATCACTTTGTAAAACGTAGAAATTTCACTGTTGTCTAACCAAGAGTTCACAGAAGAGTAATCAATGAATACTATACAAGAATTACATTGGATTGCAAATTGTAATAGTTTGTTACACAAAATGACTTTCTGCGTTACTCCCGAGGAATCCCACTGAGTGGCAGTATGGAGCACCTTTTTGCTATAGTTGTATAGAAGGTGGCTTCATTTCATTGTCAATGTACTCAACCATATAAAAGCATGATATAGCAACTGTAAGAGCAGTTACATTGAATGCCAGAGATACATTCATCAGATTTTGAAGTTGTTTGTACAAGGAGTGATAACTGACACTGTACTGATATCACTTTGTAAAACCTAGAAATATCACTATCCTGTAACGAACAGATCATTGAAAAGAGTAATCAATGAATACTATACAAGAAATTGTATATTGTAATAGTTTGTTACACAAAATGACTTTCTGCGTTACTCCCGAGGAATCCCACTGAGTGGCAGTATGGAGCACCTTTTTACTATAGTTGTATAGAAGGTCGCTTCATTTCATTGTATATGTACTCAACCATATAAAAGCTTGATATAGCAACTGTAAGAGCAGTTACATTGAATGCAAGAGATACATTCATCAGATTTTGAAGTTGGTTGTACAAGGAGTGATTACTGACACTGTATTAATATCACGTTGTAAAACAAAGAAATTTCACTGTTGTCTAACCAAGAGATCGCAGAAGAGTAATCAATGAATACTATACAAGAAATACATTGGATTGTAAATTGTAATAGTTTGTTACACAAAATGACTTTCTGCGTTACTCCCGAGGAATCCCACTGAATGGCAGTATGGAGCACCTTTTTACTCTAGTTGTATAGAAGGTGGCTTCATTTCATTGTATATGTACTCAACCATATAAAAGCACGATATTGGAACGGTAAGAGCAGTTACATTGAATGCAAGAGATACATTCATCAGATTTTGAATGATGAATACAGAACTGACACTGAATTGATATCACTTTGAAAAACTTAGAAATTTCACTGTTGTCTAACCAAGAGTTCACAGAAGAGTAATCAATGAATACTATACAAGAAATACATTGGATTGTAAATTGTAATCGTTTGTTACACAAAATGACTTTCTGCGTTACTCCCGAGGAATCCCACTGAATGGCAGTATGGAGCACCTTTTTGCTATAGTTGTATAGAAGGTGGCTTCATTTCATTGTCTATGTACTCAACCATATAAAAGCATGATATAGCAACTGTAAGAGCAGTTACATTGAATGCAAGAGATACATTCATCAGATTTTGGAGTTGGTTGTACAAGGAGTGATTACTGACACTGTATTGACATCACGTTGTAAAACGTAGAAATTTCACTGTTGTCTAACCAAGAGTTCACAGAAGAGTAATCAATGAATAGTATACAAGAAATACATTGGATTGCAAATTGTAATAGTTTGTTACACAAAATGAGTTTCTGCGTTACTCCCGAGGAATCCCACTGAGTGGCAGAATGGAGCACCTTTTTCCTCCAGCTGTATAGAAGGTGGCTTCATTTAATCGTATATGTACTCAACCACATAAAGGCATGATATATCAACTGTAAGAGTAATTACATTGAATGCAAGAGATACATTCATCAGATTTTGAAGTTGGTTGTACAAGGAGTGATAACTGACACTGTACTGATATCACTTTGTAAAATGTAGAAATTTCACTGTTGTCTAACCAAGAGTTCAGAGAAGAGTAATCAATGAATACTATACAAGAAATACATTGGATTGTAAATTGTAATAGTTTGTTATACAAAATGACTTTCTGCGTTACTCTCGAGGAATCCCACTGAGTGGCAGTATGGAGTACCGTTTTGCTATAGTTGTATAGAAGGTGGCTTCATTTAATTGTATATGTACTCAACCATATAAAAGCATGATATAGCAACTGTAAGAGCAGTTACATTGAATGCCAGAGATACATTCATCAGATTTTGCAGTTGTTTGTACAAGGAGTGATAACTGACACTGTACTGATATCACTTTCTAAAACCTAGAAATATCACTATCCTGTAACCAACAGATCATTGAAAAGAGTAATCAATGAATACTATACAAGAAATACATTGGATTGTAAATTGGAATAGTTTGTTACACAAAATGACTTTCTGCGTTACTCCCGAGGAATCCCACTGAGTGGCAGTATGGAGCACCTTTTTACTGTAGTTGTATAGAAGGTGGCTTCATTTCATTGTATATGTACTCAACCATATAAAAGCATGATATAGCAACGGTAAGAGCAGTTACATTGAATGCAAGAGATACATTCATCAGATTTTGAAGTTGGTTGTACAAGGAGTGATAACTGACACTGTACTGATATCACTTTGTAAAACGTAGAAATTTCACTGTTGTCTAACCAAGAGTTCACAGAAGCGTAATCAATGAATACTATACAAGAAATACATTGGATTGTAAATTGTAATAGTTTGTTACACAAAATGACTTTCTGCGTTACTCCCGAGGAATCCCACTGAGTGGCAGTATGGAGCACCTTTTTGCTATAGTTGTATAGAAGGTGGCTTCATTTCATTGTCAATGTACTCAACCATATAAAAGCATGATATAGCAACTGTAAGAGCAGTTACATTGAATGCCAGAGATACATTCATCAGATTTTGAAGTTGTTTGTACAAGGAGTGATAACTGACACTGTATTGATATCACTTTGAAAAACCTAGAAATTTCACTGTTGTCTAACCAAGAGTTCGCAGAAGAGTAATCAATTAATACTATACAAGAAATACATTGGATTGTAAATTGTAATAGTTTGTTACAGAAAATGACTTTCTGCGTTACTCCCGAGGAATCCCACTGAGTGGCAGTATGGAGCACCTTTTTACTGTAGTTGTATAGAAGGTGGCTTCATTTCATTGTATATGTACTCAACCATATAAAAGCATGATATAGCAACGGTAAGAGCAGTTACATTGAATGCAAGAGAAACATTCATCAGATTTTTAAGTTGGTTGTACAAGGAGTGATAACTGAAACTGTATTGATATCACTTTGAAAAACCTAGAAATTTCACTGTTGTGTAACCAAGATATCGCAGAAGAGTAATCAATGAATACTATACAAGAATTACATTGGATTGTAAATTGTAATAGTTTGTTACACAAAATTATTTTCTGTGTTACTCCCGAGGATTCCCACTGAGTGGCAGTATGGAGCACCTTTTTCCTCTAGCTGTATAGAAGGTGGCTTCATTTCATTGTATATGTACTCAATCTTGCAATAGCATGTTATATCAACTGTAAGAGCAATTACATTGAATGCAAGACATACATTCATCAGATTTTGAAGTTGGTTGTACAAGGAGTGATTACTGACACTGTATCGATATCACGTTGTAAAACCTAGAAATTTCACTGTTGTCTAACCAAGAGATCGCAGAAGAGTAATCAATGAATACTATGCAAGAAATACATTGGATTGTAAATTGTAATAGTTTGTTACACAAAATGACTTTCTCCGTTACTCCCGAGGAATCCCACTGAGTGGCAGTATGGAGCACCTTTTTACTGTAGTTGTATAGAAGGTGGCTTCATTTCATTGTATATGTACTCAACCATATAAAATCAAGATATATCAACTGTAAGAGCAATTACATTGAATGCAAGAGATACATTCATCAGATTTTGAAGTTGGTTGTACAAGGAGTGATAACTGACACTGTACTGATATCACTTTGTAAAACCTAGAAATATCACTATCCTGTAACGAACAGATCATTGAAAAGAGTAATCAATGAATACTATACAAGAAATTGTATATTGTAATAGTTTGTTACACAAAATGACTTTCTGCGTTAGTCCCGAGGAATCCCACTGAGTGGCAGTATGGAGCACCTTTTTACTATACTTGTATAGAAGGTGGCTTCATTTCATTGTATATGTACTCAACCATATAAAAGCATGATATAGCAACTGTAAGAGCAGTTACATTGAATGCAAGAGATATATTCATCAGATTTTGAAGTTGGTTGTACAAGGAGTGATTACTGACACTGTATCGATATCACGTTGTAAAACCTAGAAATTTCACTGTTGTCTAACCAAGAGATCGCAGAAGAGTAATCAATGAATACTATGCAAGAAATACATTGGATTGTAAATTGTAATAGTTTGTTACACAAAATGACTTTCTCCGTTACTCCCGAGGAATCCCACTGAGTGGCAGTATGGAGCACCTTTTTACTGTAGATGTATAGAAGGTGGCTTCATTTCATTGTATATGTACTCAACCATATAAAAGCACGATATATCAACTGTAAGAGCAATTACATTGAATGCAAGACATACATTCATCAGATTTTGAAGTTGGTTGTACAAGGAGTGATAACTGACACTGTACTGATATCACTTTGTAAAACGTAGAAATTTCACTGTTGTCTAACCAAGAGTTCACAGAAGAGTAATCAATGAATACTATACAAGAAATACATTGGATTGTTAATTGTAATAGTTTGTTACAGAAAATGACTTTCTGCGTTACTCCCGAGGAATCCCACTGAGTGGCAGTATGGAGCACCTTTTTACTGTAGTTGTATAGAAGGTGGCTTCTTTTCATTGTATATGTACTCAACCATATAAAAGCATGATATAGCAACGGTAAGAGCAGATACATTGAATGCCAGAGATACATTCATCAGATTTTGAAGTTGGTTGTACAAGGAGTGATAACTGACACTGTACTGATATCACTTTGTAAAACCTAGAAATATCACTATCCTGTAACCAACAGATCGTTGAAAAGAGTAATCAATTTATACTATACAAGAAATTGTATATTGTAATAGTTCGTTACACAAAATGACTTTCTGCGTTACTCCCGAGGAATCCCACTGAGTGGCAGTATGGAGCACCTTTTTACTATAGTTGTATAGAAGGTGGCTTCATTTCATTGTCTATGTACTCAACCATATAAAAGCATGATATAGCAACTGTAAGAGCAGTTACATTGAATGCAAGAGATACATTCATCAGATTTTGGAGTTAGTTGTACAAGGAGTGATTACTGACACTGTATTGATATCACGTTGTAAAACCAAGAAATTTCACTATTGTCTAACCAAGAGATCGCAGAAGAGTAATCAATGAATACTATACAAGAAATACATTGGATTGTAAATTGTAATAGTTTTTTACACAAAATGACTTTCTGCGTTACTCCCGAGGAATCCCACTGAGTGGCAGTATGGAGCACCTTTTTACTGTAGTTGTATAGAAGGTGGCTTCATTTCATTGTATATGTACTCAACCATATAAAAGCATGATATATCAACTGTAAGAGTAATTACATTGAATGCAAGAGATACATTCATCAGATTTTGAAGTTGGTTGTACAAGGAGTGATAACTGACACTGTACTGATATCACTTTGTAAAATGTAGAAATTTCACTGTTGTCTAACCAAGAGTTCACAGAAGAGTAATCAATGAATACTATACAAGAAATACATTGGATTGTAAATTGTAATAGTTTGTTATACAAAATGACTTTCTGCGTTACTCTCGAGGAATCCCACTGAGTGGCAGTATGGAGCACCGTTTTGCTATAGTTGTATAGAAGGTGGCTTCATTTAATTGTATATGTACTCAACCATATAAAAGCATGATATAGCAACTGTAAGAGCAGTTACATTGAATGCCAGAGATACATTCTTCAGATTTTGAAGTTCTTTATACAAGGAGTGAAAACTGACACTGTACTGATATCACTTTGTAAAACCTAGAAA
Organism: Lepidodactylus listeri; assembly: GCA_029233225.1. NCBI lineage: Eukaryota > Metazoa > Chordata > Lepidosauria > Squamata > Gekkonidae > Lepidodactylus > Lepidodactylus listeri. Next base: position 372,652 of record JARCFY010000021.1, on the reverse strand, counting down.
TTTCACTGTTGTCTAACAAAGAGATCGTAGAAGAGTAATCAATGAATACTATACAAGAAATACATTGGATTGTAAATTGTAATAGTTTGTTACACAAAATGACTTTCTGCGTTACTCCTGAGGAATCCCACTGAGTGGCAGTATGGAGCACCTTTTTGCTATAGTTGTATAGAAGGTGGCTTCATTTCATTGTATATGTACTCAACCATATAAAAGTATGATATAGCAACTGTAAGAGCAGTTACATTGAATGCCAGAGGTACATTCATCAGATTTTGAAGTTGTTTGTACAAGGAGTGATAACTGACACTGTACTGATATCACTTTGTAAAACCTAGAAATATCACTATCCTTTAACCAACAGATCATTGAAAAGAGTAATCAATGAATAATATACAAGAAATTATATATTGTAATAGTTTGTTACACAAAATGACTTTTTGCGTTACTCCCGAGGAATCCCACTGAGTGGCAGTATGGAGCTCCTTTTTACTATAGTTGTATAGAAGGCGGCTTCATTTCATTGTATATGTACTCAACCATATAAAAGCATGATATAGCAACTGTAAGAGCAGTTACATTGAATGCAAGAGATACATTCATCAGATTTTGAAGTTGTTTGTACAAGGAGTGATAACTGACACTGTACTGATATCACTTTGTAAAACCTAGAAATATCACTATCCTGTAACCAACAGATCATTGAAAAGAGTAATCAATGAATGCTATACAAGAAATTATATATTGTAATAGTTTGTTACACAAAATGACTTTCTGCGTTACTCCCGAGGAATCCCACTGAGTGGCAGTATGGAGCACCGTTTTCCTATAGTTGTATAGAAGGTGGCTTCATTTAATTGTTTATGTACTCAACCATATAAAAGCATGATATAGCAACTGTAAGAGCAGTTACATTGAATGCCAGAGATACATTCATCAGATTTTGAAGTTCTTTATACAAGGAGTGAAAACTGACACTGTACTGATATCACTTTGTAAAACGTAGAAATTTCACTGTTGTCTAACCAAGAGTTCGCAGAAGAGTAATCAATGAATACTGTACAAGAAATACATTGGATTGTAAATTGTAATAGTTTGTTACACAAAATGACTTTCTGCGTTACTCCCGAGGAATCCCACTGAGTGGCAGTATGGAGCACCTTTTTACTGTAGTTGTATAGAAGGTGGCTTCATTTCATTGTATATGTACTCAACCATATAAAAGCATGATATATCAACTGTAAGAGCAGTTACATTGAATGCAAGAGATACATTCATCAGATTTTGAAGTTGGTTGTACAAGGAGTGATTACTGACACTGTATTGATATCACGTTGTAAAACCAAGAAATTTCACTATTGTCTAACCAAGAGATCGCAGAAGAGTAATCAATGAATACTATACAAGAAATACATTGGATTGTAAATTGTAATAGTTTGTTACACAAAATGACTTTCTGCGTTACTCCTGAGGATTCCCAATGAGTGGCAGAATGGAGCACCTTTTTCCACCAGCTGTATAGAAGGTGGCTTCATTTAATCGTATATGTACTCAACCATATAAAAGCATGATATATCAACTGTAAGAGTAATTACATTGAATGCAAGAGATACATTCATCAGATTTTGAAGTTGGTTGTACAAGGAGTGATAACTGACACTGTACTGATATCACTTTGTAAAATGTAGAAATTTCACTGTTGTCTAACCAAGAGTTCACAGAAGAGTAATCATTGAATACTATAAAAGAAATACATTGGATTGTAAATTGTAATAGTTTTTACACAAAATGACTTTCTGCGTTACTCCCGAGGAATCCCACTGAGTGGCAGAATGGAGCACCTTTTTCTTCCAGCTGTATAGAAGGTGGCTTCATTGAATCGTATATGTACTCAACCATATAAAAGCATGATATATCAACTGTAAGAGTAATTACATTGAATGCAAGAGATACATTCATCAGATTTTGAAGTTGGTTGTACAAGGAGTGATAACTGACACTGTACTGATATCACTTTGTAAAATGTAGAAATTTCACTGTTGTCTAACCAAGAGTTCACAGAAGAGTAATCAATGAATACTATACAAGAAATACACTGGATTGTAAATTGTAATAGTTTGTTACACAAAATGACTTTCTGCGTTACTCCCGAGGAATCCCACTGAGTGGCAGTATGGAGCACCTTTTTGCTATAGTTGTATAGAAGGTGGCTTCATTTCATTGTATATGTACTCAACCATTTAAAAGCATGATATAGCAACTGTAAGAGCAGTTACATTGAATGCCAGAGATACATTCATCAGATTTTGAAGTTCTTTATACAAGGAGTGAAAACTGACACTGTACTGATATCACTTTGTAAAACGTAGAAATTTCACTGTTGTCTAACCAAGAGTTCACAGAAGAGTAATCAATGAATACTATACAAGAATTACATTGGATTGTAAATTGTAATAGTTTGTTACACAAAATGACTTTCTGCGTTACTCCCGAGGAATCCCACTGAGTGGCAGTATGGAGCACCTTTTTGCTATAGTTGTATAGAAGGTGGCTTCATTTCATTGTCAATGTACTCAACCATATAAAAGCATGATATAGCAACTGTAAGAGCAGTTACATTGAATGCCAGAGATACATTCATCAGATTTTGAAGTTGCTTGTACAAGGAGTGATAACTGACACTGTACTGATATCACTTTGTAAAACCTAGAAATATCACTATCCTGTAACGAACAGATCATTGAAAAGAGTAATCAATGAATGCTATACAAGAAATTGTATATTGTAATAGTTTGTTACACAAAATGACTTTCTGCGTTACTCCCGAGGAATCCCACTGAGTGGCAGTATGGAGCACCTTTTTACTATAGTTGTATAGAAGGTGGCTTCATTTCATTGTATATGTACTCAACCATATAAAAGCATGATATAGCAACTGTAAGAGCAGTTACATTGAATGCAAGAGATACATTCATCAGATTTTGAAGTTGGTTGTACAAGGAGTGATTACTGACACTGTATTAATATCACGTTGTAAAACAAAGAAATTTCACTGTTGTCTAACCAAGAGATCGCAGAAGAGTAATCAATGAATACTATACAAGAAATACATTGGATTGTAAATTGTAATAGTTTGTTACACAAAATGACTTTCTGCGTTACTCCCGAGGAATCCCACTGAGTGGCAGTATGGAGCACCTTTTTACTCTAGTTGTATAGAAGGTGGCTTCATTTCATTGTATATGTACTCAACCATATAAAAGCACGATATTGGAACGGTAAGAGCAGTTACATTGAATGCAAGAGATACATTCATCAGATTTTGAATGATGAATACAGAACTGACACTGAATTGATATCACTTTGAAAAACTTAGAAATTTCACTGTTGTCTAACCAAGAGTTCACAGAAGAGTAATCAATGAATACTATACAAGAAATACATTGGATTGTAAATTGTAATCGTTTGTTACACAAAATGACTTTCTGCGTTACTCCCGAGGAATCCCACTGAGTGGCAGAATGGAGCACCTTTTTCCTCCAGCTGTATAGAAGGTGGCTTCATTTAATCGTATATGTACTCAACCATATAAAGGCATGATATATCAACTGTAAGAGTAATTACATTGAATGCAAGAGATACATTCATCAGATTTTGAAGTTGGTTGTACAAGGAGTGACAACTGACACTGTACTGATATCACTTTGTAAAATGTAGAAATTTCACTGTTGTCTAACCAAGAGTTCAGAGAAGAGTAATCAATGAATACTATACAAGAAATACATTGGATTGTAAATTGTAATAGTTTGTTACACAAAATGACTTTCTGCGTTACTCTCGAGGAATCCCACTGAGTGGCAGTATGGAGCACCGTTTTGCTATAGTTGTATAGAAGGTGGCTTCATTTAATTGTATATGTACTCAATCATATAAAAGCATGATATAGTAACTGTAAGAGCAGTTACATTGAATGCCAGAGATACATTCATCAGATTTTGAAGTTGTTTGTACAAGGAGTGATAACTGACACTGTACTGATATCACTTTCTAAAACCTAGAAATATCACTATCCTGTAACCAACAGATCATTGAGAAGAGTAATCAATGAATACTATACAAGAAATACATTGGATTGTAAATTGGAATAGTTTGTTGCACAAAATGACTTTCTGCGTTACTCCCGAGGAATCCCACTGAGTGGCAGTATGGAGCACCTTTTTACTGTAGTTGTATAGAAGGTGGCTTCATTTCATTGTCAATGTACTCAACCATATAAAAGCATGATATAGCAACTGTAAGAGCAGTTACATTGAATGCCAGAGATACATTCATCAGATTTTGAAGTTGTTTGTACAAGGAGTGATAACTGACACTGTATTGATATCACTTTGAAAAACCTAGAAATTTCACTGTTGTCTAACCAAGAGTTCGCAGAAGAGTAATCAATGAATACTATACAAGAAATACATTGGATTGTAAATTGTAATAGTTTGTTACAGAAAATGACTTTCTGCGTTACTCCCGAGGAATCCCACTGAGTGGCAGTATGGAGCACCTTTTTACTGTAGTTGTATAGAAGGTGGCTTCTTTTCATTGTATATGTACTCAACCATATAAAAGCATGATATAGCAACGGTAAGAGCAGATACATTGAATGCCAGAGATACATTCATCAGATTTTGAAGTTGGTTGTACAAGGAGTGATAACTGACACTGTACTGATATCACTTTGTAAAACCTAGAAATATCACTATCCTGTAACGAACAGATCATTGAAAAGAGTAATCAATGAATAATATACAAGAAATTATATATTGTAATAGTTTGTTACACAAAATGACTTTCTGCGTTACTCCCGAGGAATCCCACTGAGTGGCAGTATGGAGCACCTTTTTACTATAGTTGTATAGAACGTGGCTTCATTTCATTGTATATGTACTCAACCATATAAAAGCATGATATAGCAACTGTAAGAGCAGTTACATTGAATGCAAGAGATACATTCATCAGATTTTGAAGTTGGTTGTACAAGGAGTGATTACTGACACTGTCTTGATATCACGTTGTAAAACCTAGAAATTTCACTGTTGTCTAACCAAGAGAACGCAGAAGAGTAATCAATGAATACTATGCAAGAAATACATTGGATTGTAAATTGTAATAGTTTGTTATACAAAATGACTTTCTCCGTTACTCCCGAGGAATCCCACTGAGTGGCAGTATGGAGCACCTTTTCACTGTAGTTGTATAGAAGGTGGCTTCATTTCATTGTATATGTACTCAACCATATAAAATCAAGATATATCAACTGTAAGAGCAATTACATTGAATGCAAGAGATACATTCATCAGATTTTGAAGTTCGTTGTACAAGGAGTGATAACTGACACTGTATTGATATCACTTTGTAAAACGTAGAAATTTCACTGTTGTCTAACCAAGAGTTCACAGAAGAGTAATCAATGAATACTATACAAGAAATACATTGGATTGTAAATTGTAATAGTTTGTTACACAAAATGACTTTCTGCGTTACTCCCGAGGAATCCCACTGAGTGGCAGTATGGAGCACCTTTTTGCTATAGTTGTATAGAAGGTGGCTTCATTTCATTGTCTATGTACTCAACCATATAAAAGCATGATATAGCAACTGTAAGAGCAGTTACATTGAATGCCAGAGATACATTCATCAGATTTTGAAGTTGTTTGTACAAGGAGTGATAACTGACACTGTACTGATATCACTTTGTAAAACCTAGAAATATCACTATCCTGTAACCAACAGATCATTGAAAAGAGTTATCATTGAATACTAAACAAAAAATTGTATATTGTAATAGTTTGTTACACAAAATGACTTTCTGCGTTACTCCCGAGGAATCCCACTGAGTGGCAGTATGGAGCACCTTTTTACTATAGTTGTATAGAAGGTGGCTTCATTTCATTGTATATGTACTCAACCATATAAAAGCATGATATAGCAACTGTAAGAGCAGTTACATTGAATGCAAGAGATACATTCATCAGATTTTGAAGTTGGTTGTACAAGGAGTGATTACTTACACTGTATTGATATCACGTTGTAAAACCTAGAAATTTCACTGTTGTCTAACCAAGAGATCGCAGAAGAGTAATCAATTAATACTATACAAGAAATACATTGGATTGTAAATTGGAATAGTTTGTTACACAAAATGACTTTCTGCGTTACTCCCGAGGAATCCCACTAAGTGGCAGTATGGAGCACCTTTTTACTGTAGTTGTATAGAAGGTGGCTTCATTTCATTGTATATGTACTCAACCATATAAAAGCATGATATAGCAACTGTAAGAACAGTTACATTGAATGCAAGAGATACATTCATCAGATTTTGAAGTTGGTTGTACAAGGAGTGATTACTGACTCTGTATTGATATCACGTTGTAAAACGTAGAAATTTCACTGTTGTCTAACCAAGACATCGCAGAAGAGTAATCAATTAATACTATACAAGAAATACATTGGATTGTAAATTGTAATACTTTGTTACACAAAATGACTTTCTGCGTTACTCCCGAGGAATCCCACTGAGTGGCAGTATGGAGCAACGTTTTCCTATAGTTGTATAGAAGGTGGCTTCATTTAATTGTATATGTACTCAACCATATAAAAGCATGATATAGCAACTGTAAGAGCAGTTACATTGAATGCCAGAGATACATTCATCAGATTTTGAAGTTCTTTATACAAGGAGTGAAAACTGACACTGTACTGATATCACTTTGTAAAACGTAGAAATTTCACTGTTGTCTCACCAAGAGTTCACAGAAGAGTAATCAATGAATACTATACAAGAAATACATTGGATTGTAAATTGTAATAGTTTGTTACACAAAATGACTTTCTGCGTTACTCCCGAGGAATCCCACTGAGTGGCAGTATGGACCACCTTTTTGCTATAATTGTATGGAAGGTGGCTTCATTTCATTGTATATGTACTCAACCATACAAAAGCATGATATAGCAACTGTAAGAACAGTTACATTGAAAGCCAGAGATACATTCATCAGATTTTGAAGTTGTTTGTACAAGGAGTGATAACTGACACTGTACTGATATCATTTTGTAAAACCTAGAAATATCACTATCCTCTAACCAACAGATCATTGAAAAGAGTAATCAATGAATAATATACAAGAAATTATATATTGTAATAGTTTGTTACACAAAATGACTTTCTGCGTTACTCCCGAGGAATCCCACTGAGTGGCAGTATGGAGCTCCTTTATACTATAGTTGTATAGAAGGCGGCTTCATTTCATTGTATATGTACTCAACCATATAAAAGCATGATATAGCAACTGTAAGAGCAGTTACATTGAATGCAAGAGATACAGTCATCAGATTTTGAAGTTGGTTGTACAAGGAGTGATTACTGACACTGTATTGATATCATGTTGTAAAACCTAGAAATTTCACTGTTGTGTAACCAAGAGATCGCAGAAGAGTAATCAATGAATACTATGCAAGAAATACATTGGATTGTAAATTGTAATAGTTTGTTACACAAAATGACTTTCTCCGTTACTCCCGAGGAATCCCACTGAGTGGCACTATGGAGCACCTTTTTATTGTAGTTGTATAGAAGGTGGCTTCATTTCATTGTATATGTACTCAACCATATAAAATCAAGATATATCAACTGTAAGAGCAATTACATTGAATGCAAGAGATACATTCATCAGATTTTGAAGTTGGTTGTAAAAGGAGTGATAACTGACACTGTACTGATATCACTTTGTAAAACGTAGAAATTTCACTGTTGTCTAACCAAGAGTTCACAGAAGAGTAATCAATGAATACTATACAAGAAATACATTGGATTGTAAATTGTAATAGTTTGTTACACAAAATGACTTTCTGCGTTACTCCCGAGGAATCCCACTGAGTGGCAGTATGGAGCACCTTTTTGCTATAGTTGTATAGAAGGTGGCTTCATTTCATTGTCTATGTACTCAACCATATAAAAGCATGATATAGCAACTGTAAGAGCAGTTACATTGAATGCCAGAGATACATTCATCAGATTTTGAAGTGGTTTGTACAAGGAGTGATAACTGACACTGTACTGATATCACTTTGTAAAACCTAGAAATATCACTGTCCTGTAACCAACAGATCATTGAAAAGAGTAATCAATGAATAATATACAAGAAATTATATATTGTAATAGTTTGTTACACAAAATGACTTTCTGCGTTACTCCCGAGGAATCCCACTGAGTGGCAGTATGGAGCACCTTTTTACTATAGTTGTATAGAAGGTGGCTTTATTTCATTGTATATGTACTCAACCATATAAAAGCATGATATAGCAACTGTAAGAGCAGTTACATTGAGTGCAAGAGATACATTCATCAGATTTTGAAGTTGGTTGTACAAGGAGTGATTACTGACACTATATTGATATCACGTTGTAAAACCTAGAAATTTCCCTGTTGTCTAACCAAGAGATCGCAGAAGAGTAATCAATGAATGCTATGCAAGAAATAAATTGGATTGTAAATTGTAATACTTAGTTACACAAAATGACTTTCTGCGTTACTCCCGAGGAATCCCACTGAGTGGCAGAATGGAGCACCTTTTTCCTCCAGCTGTATAGAAGGTGGCTTCATTTAATTGTATATGTATTCAACCATATAAAATCAAGATATATCAACTGTAAGAGCAATTACATTGAATGCAAGAGATACATTCATCAGATTTTGAAGTTGGTTGTACAAGGAGTGATAACTGACACTGTACTGATATCACTTTGTAAAACGTAGAAATTTCACTGTTGTCTAACCAAGAGTTCACAGAAGAGTAATCAATGAATACTATACAAGAAATACATTGGATTGTAAATTGTAATAGTTTGTTACAAAAAATGACTTTCTGCGTTACTCCCGAGGAATCCCACTGAGTGGCAGTATGGAGCACGTTTTTACTGTAGTTGTATAGAAGGTGGCTTCATTTCATTGTATATGTACTCAACCATATAAAAGCATGATATAGCAACGGTAAGAGCAGATACATTTAATGCCAGAGATACATTCATCAGATTTTGAAGTTGGTTCTACAAGGAGTGATAACTGACACTGTATTGATATCACTTTGAAAAACCTAGAAATTTCACTGTTGTCTAACCAAGAGTTCGCAGAAGAGTAATCAATGAATACTATACAAGAAATACATTGGATTGTAAATTGGAATAGTTTGTTACACAAAATGACTTTCTGCGTTACTCCCGAGGAATCCCACTGAGTGGCAGTATGGAGCACCTTTTTACTATAGTTGTATAGAAGGTGGCTTCATTTCATTGTATATGTACTCAACCATATAAAAGCATGATATAGCAATGGTAAGAGCAGTTACATTGAATGCAAAAGATACATTCATCAGATTTTGAAGTTGGTTGTACAAGGAGTGATAACTGACACTGTATTGATATCACTTTGAAAAACTTAGAAATTTCACTGTTGTCTAACCAAGAGTTCACAGAAGAGTAATCAATGAATACTATACAAGAAATACATTGGATTGTAACTTGTAATAGTTTGTTACACAAAATGACTTTCTGCGTTACTCCCGAGGAATCCCACTGAGTGGCAGTATGGAGCATCTTTTTACTATAATTGTATAGAAGGTGGCTTCATTTCATTGTATATGTACTCAACCATAAAAAAGCATGATATAGCAACTGTAAGAACAGTTACATTGAATGCAAGAGATACATTCATCAGATTTTGAAGTTGGTTGTAGAAGGAGTGATTACTGACTCTGTATTGATATCACGTTGTAAAATGTAGAAATTTCACTGTTGTCTAACCAAGACATCGCAGAAGAGTAATCAATTAATACTATACAAGAAATACATTGGATTGTAAATTGTAATACTTTGTTACACAAAATGACTTTCTGCGTTACTCCCGAGGAATCCCACTGAGTGGCAGTATGGAGCACCTTTTTACTGTAGTTGTATAGAAGGTGGCTTCATTTCATTGTATATGTACTCAAACATATAAAAGCATGATATAGCAACGGTAAGAGCAGATACATTGAATGCCAGAGATACATTCATCAGATTTTGAAGTTGGTTGTACAAGGAGTGATAACTGACACTGTATTGATATCACTTTGAAAAACCTAGAAATTTCACTGTTGTCTAACCAAGAGTTCGCAGAAGAGTAATCAATGAATACTATACAAGAAATACATTGGATTGTAAATTGTAATAGTTTGTTACACAAAATGACTTTCTGCGTTACTCCCGAGGAATCCCACTGAGTGGCAGTATGGAGCACCTATTTACTGTAGTTGTATAGAAGGTGGCTTCATTTCATTGTATATGTACTCAACCATATAAAATCAAGTTATATCAACTGTAAGAGCAATTACATTGAATGCAAGAGATACATTCATCAGATTTTGAAGTTGGTTGTACAAGGAGTGATAACTGACACTGTACTGATATCACTTTGTAAAACTTAGAAATTTCACTGTTGTCTAACCAAGAGTTCACAGAAGAGTAATCAATGAATACTATACAAGAAATACATTGGATTGTAAATTGTAATAGTTTGTTACACAAAATGACTTTCTGCGTTACTCCCGAGGAATCCCACTGAGTGGCAGTATGGAGCACCTTTTTACTATAGTTGTATAGAAGGTGGCTTCATTTCATTGTATATATACTCAACCATAAAAAGCATGATATAGCAACTGTAAGAACAGTTACATTGAATGCAAGAGATACATTCATCAGATTTTGAAGTTGGTTGTACAAGGAGTGATTACTGACTCTGTATTGATATCACGTTGTAAAACGTAGAAATTTCACTGTTGTCTAACCAAGAGATCGCAGAAGAGTAATCAATGAATACTATACAAGAAATACATTGGATTGTAAATTGTAATAGTTTGTTACACAAAATGACTTTCTGCGTTACTCCCGAGGAATCCCACTGAGTGGCAGTATGGAGCACCGTTTTGCTATAGTTGTATAGAAGGTGGCTTCATTTAATTGTATATGTACTCAACCATATAAAAGCATGATATAGCAACAGTAAGAGCAGTTACATTGAATCCCAGAGATACATTCATCAGATTTTGAAGTTGGTTGTACAAGGAGTGATAACTGACACTGTACTGATATCACTTTGTAAAACCTAGAAATATCACTATCCTGTAACGAACAGATCATTGAAAAGAGTAATCAATGAATAATATACAAGAAATTATATATTGTAATAGTTTGTTACACAAAATGACTTTCTGCGTTACTCCCGAGGAATCCCACTGAGTGGCAGTATGGAGCACCTTTTTACTATAGTTGTATAGAACGTGGCTTCATTTCATTGTATATGTACTCAACCATATAAAAGCATGATATAGCAACTGTAAGAGCAGTTACATTGAATGCAAGAGATACATTCATCAGATTTTGAAGTTGGTTGTACAAGGAGTGATTACTGACACTGTCTTGATATCACGTTGTAAAACCTAGAAATTTCACTGTTGTCTAACCAAGAGAACGCAGAAGAGTAATCAATGAATACTATGCAAGAAATACATTGGATTGTAAATTGTAATAGTTTGTTATACAAAATGACTTTCTCCGTTACTCCCGAGGAATCCCACTGAGTGGCAGTATGGAGCACCTTTTCACTGTAGTTGTATAGAAGGTGGCTTCATTTCATTGTATATGTACTCAACCATATAAAATCAAGATATATCAACTGTAAGAGCAATTACATTGAATGGAAGAGATACATTCATCAGATTTTGAAGTTCGTTGTACAAGGAGTGATAACTGACACTGTATTGATATCACTTTGTAAAACGTAGAAATTTCACTGTTGTCTAACCAAGAGTTCACAGAAGAGTAATCAATGAATACTATACAAGAAATACATTGGATTGTAAATTGTAATAGTTTGTTACACAAAATGACTTTCTGCGTTACTCCCGAGGAATCCCACTGAGTGGCAGTATGGAGCACCTTTTTGCTATAGTTGTATAGAAGGTGGCTTCATTTCATTGTCTATGTACTCAACCATATAAAAGCATGATATAGCAACTGTAAGAGCAGTTACATTGAATGCCAGAGATACATTCATCAGATTTTGAAGTTGTTTGTACAAGGAGTGATAACTGACACTGTACTGATATCACTTTGTAAAACCTAGAAATATCACTATCCTGTAACCAACAGATCATTGAAAAGAGTTATCATTGAATACTAAACAAAAAATTGTATATTGTAATAGTTTGTTACACAAAATGACTTTCTGCGTTACTCCCGAGGAATCCCACTGAGTGGCAGTATGGAGCACCTTTTTACTATAGTTGTATAGAAGGTGGCTTCATTTCATTGTATATGTACTCAACCATATAAAAGCATGATATAGCAACTGTAAGAGCAGTTACATTGAATGCAAGAGATACATTCATCAGATTTTGAAGTTGGTTGTACAAGGAGTGATTACTTACACTGTATTGATATCACGTTGTAAAACCTAGAAATTTCACTGTTGTCTAACCAAGAGATCGCAGAAGAGTAATCAATTAATACTATACAAGAAATACATTGGATTGTAAATTGGAATAGTTTGTTACACAAAATGACTTTCTGCGTTACTCCCGAGGAATCCCACTAAGTGGCAGTATGGAGCACCTTTTTACTGTAGTTGTATAGAAGGTGGCTTCATTTCATTGTATATGTACTCAACCATATAAAAGCATGATATAGCAACTGTAAGAACAGTTACATTGAATGCAAGAGATACATTCATCAGATTTTGAAGTTGGTTGTACAAGGAGTGATTACTGACTCTGTATTGATATCACGTTGTAAAACGTAGAAATTTCACTGTTGTCTAACCAAGACATCGCAGAAGAGTAATCAATTAATACTATACAAGAAATACATTGGATTGTAAATTGTAATACTTTGTTACACAAAATGACTTTCTGCGTTACTCCCGAGGAATCCCACTGAGTGGCAGTATGGAGCAACGTTTTCCTATAGTTGTATAGAAGGTGGCTTCATTTAATTGTATATGTACTCAACCATATAAAAGCATGATATAGCAACTGTAAGAGCAGTTACATTGAATGCCAGAGATACATTCATCAGATTTTGAAGTTCTTTATACAAGGAGTGAAAACTGACACTGTACTGATATCACTTTGTAAAACGTAGAAATTTCACTGTTGTCTCACCAAGAGTTCACAGAAGAGTAATCAATGAATACTATACAAGAAATACATTGGATTGTAAATTGTAATAGTTTGTTACACAAAATGACTTTCTGCGTTACTCCCGAGGAATCCCACTGAGTGGCAGTATGGACCACCTTTTTGCTATAATTGTATGGAAGGTGGCTTCATTTCATTGTATATGTACTCAACCATATAAAAGCATGATATAGCAACTGTAAGAACAGTTACATTGAAAGCCAGAGATACATTCATCAGATTTTGAAGTTGTTTGTACAAGGAGTGATAACTGACACTGTACTGATATCATTTTGTAAAACCTAGAAATATCACTATCCTGTAACCAACAGATCATTGAAAAGAGTAATCAATGAATAATATACAAGAAATTATATATTGTAATAGTTTGTTACACAAAATGACTTTCTGCGTTACTCCCGAGGAATCCCACTGAGTGGCAGTATGGAGCTCCTTTATACTATAGTTGTATAGAAGGCGGCTTCATTTCATTGTATATGTACTCAACCATATAAAAGCATGATATAGCAACTGTAAGAGCAGTTACATTGAATGCAAGAGATACAGTCATCAGATTTTGAAGTTGGTTGTACAAGGAGTGATTACTGACACTGTATTGATATCATGTTGTAAAACCTAGAAATTTCACTGTTGTGTAACCAAGAGATCGCAGAAGAGTAATCAATGAATACTATGCAAGAAATACATTGGATTGTAAATTGTAATAGTTTGTTACACAAAATGACTTTCTCCGTTACTCCCGAGGAATCCCACTGAGTGGCACTATGGAGCACCTTTTTACTGTAGTTGTATAGAAGGTGGCTTCATTTCATTGTATATGTACTCAACCATATAAAATCAAGATATATCAACTGTAAGAGCAATTACATTGAATGCAAGAGATACATTCATCAGATTTTGAAGTTGGTTGTAAAAGGAGTGATAACTGACACTGTACTGATATCACTTTGTAAAACGTAGAAATTTCACTGTTGTCTAACCAAGAGTTCACAGAAGAGTAATCAATGAATACTATACAAGAAATACATTGGATTGTAAATTGTAATAGTTTGTTACACAAAATGACTTTCTGCGTTACTCCCGAGGAATCCCACTGAGTGGCAGTATGGAGCACCTTTTTGCTATAGTTGTATAGAAGGTGGCTTCATTTCATTGTCTATGTACTCAACCATATAAAAGCATGATATAGCAACTGTAAGAGCAGTTACATTGAATGCCAGAGATACATTCATCAGATTTTGAAGTGGTTTGTACAAGGAGTGATAACTGACACTGTACTGATATCACTTTGTAAAACCTAGAAATATCACTGTCCTGTAACCAACAGATCATTGAAAAGAGTAATCAATGAATAATATACAAGAAATTATATATTGTAATAGTTTGTTACACAAAATGACTTTCTGCGTTACTCCCGAGGAATCCCACTGAGTGGCAGTATGGAGCACCTTTTTACTATAGTTGTATAGAAGGTGGCTTTATTTCATTGTATATGTACTCAACCATATAAAAGCATGATATAGCAACTGTAAGAGCAGTTACATTGAGTGCAAGAGATACATTCATCAGATTTTGAAGTTGGTTGTACAAGGAGTGATTACTGACACTATATTGATATCACGTTGTAAAACCTAGAAATTTCCCTGTTGTCTAACCAAGAGATCGCAGAAGAGTAATCAATGAATGCTATGCAAGAAATAAATTGGATTGTAAATTGTAATACTTAGTTACACAAAATGACTTTCTGCGTTACTCCCGAGGAATCCCACTGAGTGGCAGAATGGAGCACCTTTTTCCTCCAGCTGTATAGAAGGTGGCTTCATTTAATTGTATATGTATTCAACCATATAAAATCAAGATATATCAACTGTAAGAGCAATTACATTGAATGCAAGAGATACATTCATCAGATTTTGAAGTTGGTTGTACAAGGAGTGATAACTGACACTGTACTGATATCACTTTGTAAAACGTAGAAATTTCACTGTTGTCTAACCAAGAGTTCACAGAAGAGTAATCAATGAATACTATACAAGAAATACATTGGATTGTAAATTGTAATAGTTTGTTACACAAAATGACTTTCTGCGTTACTCCCGAGGAATCCCACTGAGTGGCAGTATGGAGCACGTTTTTACTGTAGTTGTATAGAAGGTGGCTTCATTTCATTGTATATGTACTCAACCATATAAAAGCATGATATAGCAACGGTAAGAGCAGATACATTGAATGCCAGAGATACATTCATCAGATTTTGAAGTTGGTTCTACAAGGAGTGATAACTGACACTGTATTGATATCACTTTGAAAAACCTAGAAATTTCACTGTTGTCTAACCAAGAGTTCGCAGAAGAGTAATCAATGAATACTATACAAGAAATACATTGGATTGTAAATTGGAATAGTTTGTTACACAAAATGACTTTCTGCGTTACTCCCGAGGAATCCCACTGAGTGGCAGTATGGAGCACCTTTTTACTATAGTTGTATAGAAGGTGGCTTCATTTCATTGTATATGTACTCAACCATATAAAAGCATGATATAGCAATGGTAAGAGCAGTTACATTGAATGCAAAAGATACATTCATCAGATTTTGAAGTTGGTTGTACAAGGAGTGATAACTGACACTGTATTGATATCACTTTGAAAAACTTAGAAATTTCACTGTTGTCTAACCAAGAGTTCACAGAAGAGTAATCAATGAATACTATACAAGAAATACATTGGATTGTAAATTGTAATAGTTTGTTACACAAAATGACTTTCTGCGTTACTCCCGAGGAATCCCACTGAGTGGCAGTATGGAGCATCTTTTTACTATAATTGTATAGAAGGTGGCTTCATTTCATTGTATATGTACTCAACCATAAAAAAGCATGATATAGCAACTGTAAGAACAGTTACATTGAATGCAAGAGATACATTCATCAGATTTTGAAGTTGGTTGTAGAAGGAGTGATTACTGACTCTGTATTGATATCACGTTGTAAAACGTAGAAATTTCACTGTTGTCTAACCAAGACATCGCAGAAGAGTAATCAATTAATACTATACAAGAAATACATTGGATTGTAAATTGTAATACTTTGTTACACAAAATGACTTTCTGCGTTACTCCCGAGGAATCCCACTGAGTGGCAGTATGGAGCACCTTTTTACTGTAGTTGTATAGAAGGTGGCTTCATTTCATTGTATATGTACTTAAACATATAAAAGCATGATATAGCAACGGTAAGAGCAGATACATTGAATGCCAGAGATACATTCATCAGATTTTGAAGTTGGTTGTACAAGGAGTGATAACTGACACTGTATTGATATCACTTTGAAAAACCTAGAAATTTCACTGTTGTCTAACCAAGAGTTCGCAGAAGAGTAATCAATGAATACTATACAAGAAATACATTGGATTGTAAATTGTAATAGTTTGTTACACAAAATGACTTTCTGCGTTACTCCCGAGGAATCCCACTGAGTGGCAGTATGGAGCACCTATTTACTGTAGTTGTATAGAAGGTGGCTTCATTTCATTGTATATGTACTCAACCATATAAAATCAAGTTATATCAACTGTAAGAGCAATTACATTGAATGCAAGAGATACATTCATCAGATTTTGAAGTTGGTTGTACAAGGAGTGATAACTGACACTGTACTGATATCACTTTGTAAAACTTAGAAATTTCACTGTTGTCTAACCAAGAGTTCACAGAAGAGTAATCAATGAATACTATACAAGAAATACATTGGATTGTAAATTGTAATAGTTTGTTACACAAAATGACTTTCTGCGTTACTCCCGAGGAATCCCACTGAGTGGCAGTATGGAGCACCTTTTTACTATAGTTGTATAGAAGGTGGCTTCATTTCATTGTATATGTACTCAACCATAAAAAGCATGATATAGCAACTGTAAGAACAGTTACATTGAATGCAAGAGATACATTCATCAGATTTTGAAGTTGGTTGTACAAGGAGTGATTACTGACTCTGTATTGATATCACGTTGTAAAACGTAGAAATTTCACTGTTGTCTAACCAAGAGATCGCAGAAGAGTAATCAATGAATACTATACAAGAAATACATTGGATTGTAAATTGTAATAGTTTGTTACACAAAATGACTTTCTGCGTTACTCCCGAGGAATCCCACTGAGTGGCAGTATGGAGCACCGTTTTGCTATAGTTGTATAGAAGGTGGCTTCATTTAATTGTATATGTACTCAACCATATAAAAGCATGATATAGCAACAGTAAGAGCAGTTACATTGAATCCCAGAGATACATTCATCAGATTTTGAAGTTCTTTATACAAGGAGTGAAAACTGACACTGTACTGATATCACTTTGTAAAACGTAGAAATTTCACTGTTGTCTAACCAAGAGTTCACAGAAGAGTAATCAATGAATACTATACAAGAAATACATTGGATTGTAAATTGTAATAGTTTGTTACACAAAATGACTTTCTGCGTTACTCCCGAGGAATCCCACTGAGTGGCAGTATGGAGCACCTTTTTGCTATAGTTGTATAGAAGGTGGCTTCATTTCATTGTATATGTACTCAACCATATAAAAGCATGATATAGCAACTGTAAGAGCAGTTACATTGAATGCAAGAGATACATTCATCAGATTTTGAAGTTGGTTGTACAAGGAGTGATTACTGACACTGTATTAATATCACGTTGTAAAACAAAGAAATTTCACTGTTGTCTAACCAAGAGATCGCAGAAGAGTAATCAATGAATACTATACAAGAAATACATTGGATTGTAAATTGTAATAGTTTGTTACACAAAATGACTTTCTGCGTTACTCCCGAGGAATCCCACTGAATGGCAGTATGGAGCACCTTTTTACTCTAGTTGTATAGAAGGTGGCTTCATTTCATTGTATATGTAGTCAACCATATAAAAGCACGTTATTGCAACGGTAAGAGCAGTTACATTGAATGCAAGAGATACATTCATCAGATTTTGAATGATGAATACAGAACTGACACTGTATTGATATCACTTTGAAAAACTTAGAAATTTCACTGTTGTCTAACCAAGAGTTCACAGAAGAGTAATCAATGAATACTATACAAGAAATACATTGGATTGTAAATTGTAATAGTTTGTTACACAAAATGACTTTCTGCGTTACTCCCGAGGAATCCCACTGAGTGGCAGAATGGAGCACCTTTTTCCTCCAGGTGTATAGAAGGTGGCTTCATTTAATCGTATATGTACTCAACCATAAAAAACATGATATATCAACTGTAAGAGTAATTACATTGAATACAAGAGATACATTCATCAGATTTTGAAGTTGGTTGTACAAGGAGTGATAACTGACACTGTACTGATATCACTTTGTAAAATGTAGAAATTTCACTGTTGTCTAACCAAGAGTTCACAGAAGAGTAATCAATGAATACTATACAAGAAATACATTGGATTGTAAATTGTAATAGTTTGTTATACAAAATGACTTTCTGCGTTACTCCCGAGGAATCCCACTGAGTGGCAGTATGGAGCACCCTTTTGCTATAGTTGTATAGAAGGTGGCTTCATTTAATTGTATATGTACTCAACCATATAAAAGCATGATATAGCAACTGTAAGAGCAGTTACATTGAATGCCAGAGATACATTCATCAGATTTTGAAGTTCTTTATACAAGGAGTGAAAACTGACACTGTACTGATACCACTTTGTAAAACGTAGAAATTTCACTGTTGTCTAACCAAGAGTTCACAGAAGAGTAATCAATGAATACTATACAAGAAATACATTGGATTATAAATTGTAATAGTTTGTTACACAAAATGAATTTCTGCGTTACTCCCGAGGAATCCCACTGAGTGGCAGAATGGAGCACCTTTTTCCTCCAGGTGTATAGAAGGTGGCTTCATTTAATTGTATATGTACTCAACCATATAAAAGCATGATATATCAACTGTAAGAGTAATTACATTGAATACAAGAGATACATTCATCAGATTTTGAAGTTGGTTGTACAAGGAGTGATAACTGACACTGTACTGATATCACTTTGTAAAACGTAGAAATTTCACTGTTGTCTAACCAAGAGTTCACAGAAGAGTAATCAATGAATACTATACAAGAAATACATTGGATTGTAAATTGTAATAGTTTGTTACACAAAATGACTTTCTGCGTTACTCCCGAGGAATCCCACTGAGTGGCAGTATGGAGCACCTTTTTGCTATAGTTGTATAGAAGGTGGCTTCATTTCATTGTCTATGTACTCAACCATATAAAAGCATGATATAGCAACTGTAAGAGCAGTTACATTGAATGCCAGAGATACATTCATCAGATTTTGAAGTTGTTTGTACAAGGAGTGATAACTGACACTGTACTGATATCACTTTCTAAAACCTAGAAATATCACTATCCTGTAACCAACAGATCATTGAAAAGAGTAATCAATGAATACTATAGAAGAAATACATTGGATTGTAAATTGGAATAGTTTGTTACACAAAATGACTTTCTGCGTTACTCCCGAGGAATCCCACTGAGTGGCAGTATGGAGCACCTTTTTACTGTAGATGTATACAAGGTGGCTTCATTTCATTGTATATGTACTCAACCATATAAAATCAAGATATATCAACTGTAAGAGCAATTACATTGAATGCAAGAGATACATTCATCAGATTTTGAAGTTGGTTGTACAAGGAGTGATAACGGACACTGTACTGATATCACTTTGTAAAACGTAGAAATTTCACTGTTGTCTAACCAAGAGTTCACAGAAGAGTAATCAATGAATACTATACAAGAAATACATTGGATTGTAAATTGTAATAGTTTGTTACACAAAATGACTTTCTGCGTTACTCCCGAGGAATCCCACTGAGTGGCAGTATGGAGCACCTTTTTGCTATAGTTGTATAGAAGGTGGCTTCATTTCATTGTATATGTACTCAACCATATAAAAGCATGATATAGCAACTGTAAGAGCAGTTACATTGAATGCAAGAGATACATTCATCAGATTTTGAAGTTGGTTGTACAAGGAGTGATTACTGATACTGTATTAATATCACGTTGTAAAACAAAGAAATTTCACTGTTGTCTAACCAAGAGATCGCAGAAGAGTAATCAATGAATACTATACAAGAAATACATTGGATTGTAAATTGTAATAGTTTGTTACACAAAATGACTTTCTGCGTTACTCCCGAGGAATCCCACTGAATGGCAGTATGGAGCACCTTTTTACTCTAGTTGTATAGAAGGTGGCTTCATTTCATTGTATATGTAGTCAACCATATAAAAGCACGTTATTGCAACGGTAAGAGCAGTTACATTGAATGCAAGAGATACATTCATCAGATTTTGAATGATGAATACAGAACTGACACTGTATTGATATCACTTTGAAAAACTTAGAAATTTCACTGTTGTCTAACCAAGAGTTCACAGAAGAGTAATCAATGAATACTATACAAGAAATACATTGGATTGTAAATTGTAATAGTTTGTTACACAAAATGACTTTCTGCGTTACTCCCGAGGAATCCCACTGAGTGGCAGAATGGAGCACCTTTTTCCTCCAGGTGTATAGAAGGTGGCTTCATTTAATTGTATATGTACTCAACCATATAAAAGCATGATATATCAACTGTAAGAGTAATTACATTGAATACAAGAGATACATTCATCAGATTTTGAAGTTGGTTGTACAAGGAGTGATAACTGACACTGTACTGATATCACTTTGTAAAACGTAGAAATTTCACTGTTGTCTAACCAAGAGTTCACAGAAGAGTAATCAATGAATACTATACAAGAAATACATTGGATTGTAAATTGTAATAGTTTGTTACACAAAATGACTTTCTGCGTTACTCCCGAGGAATCCCACTGAGTGGCAGTATGGAGCACCTTTTTGCTATAGTTGTATAGAAGGTGGCTTCATTTCATTGTCTATGTACTCAACCATATAAAAGCATGATATAGCAACTGTAAGAGCAGTTACATTGAATGCCAGAGATACATTCATCAGATTTTGAAGTTGTTTGTACAAGGAGTGATAACTGACACTGTACTGATATCACTTTCTAAAACCTAGAAATATCACTATCCTGTAACCAACAGATCATTGAAAAGAGTAATCAATGAATACTATAGAAGAAATACATTGGATTGTAAATTGGAATAGTTTGTTACACAAAATGACTTTCTGCGTTACTCCCGAGGAATCCCACTGAGTGGCAGTATGGAGCACCTTTTTACTGTAGTTGTATAGAAGGTGGCTTCATTTCATTGTATATGTACTCAACCATATAAAAGCATGATATAGCAACGGTAAGAGCAGTTACATTGAATGCCAGAGATACATTCATCAGATTTTGAAGTTGGTTGTACAAGGAGTGATAACTGACACTTTATTGATATCACTTTGAAAAACCTAGAAATTTCACTGTTGTCTAACGAAGAGTTCGCAGAAGAGTAATCAATGAATACTATACAAGAAATACATTGGATTGTAAATTGTAATAGTTTGTTACACAAAATGACTTTCTGCGTTACTCCCGAGGAATCCCACTGAGTGGCAGAATGGAGCACCATTTTCCTCCAGCTGTATAGAAGGTGGCTTCATTTAATCGTATATGTACTCAACCATATAAAAGCATGATATATCAACTGTAAGAGTAATTACATTGAATGCAAGAGATACATTCATCAGATTTTGAAGGTGGTTGTACAAGGAGTGATAACTGACACTGTACTGATATCACTTTGTAAAATGTAGAAATTTCACTGTTGTCTAACCAAGAGTTCACAGAAGAGTAATCATTGAATACTATAAAAGAAATACATTGGATTGTAAATTGTAATAGTTTGTTACACAAAATGACTTTCTGCGTTACTCCCGAGGAATCCCACTGAGTGGCAAAATGGAGCACCTTTTTCTTCCAGCTGTATAGAAGGTGGCTTCATTTAATCTTATATGTACTCAACCATATAAAAGCATGATATATCAACTGTAAGAGTAATTACATTGAATGCCAGAGATACATTCATCAGATTTTGAAGTTGGTTGTACAAGGAGTGATAACTGACTCTGTACTGATATCACTTTGTAAAATGTAGAAATTTCACTGTTGTCTAACCAAGAGTTCACAGAAGAGTAATCAATGAATACTATACAAGAAATACACTGGATTGTAAATTGTAATAGTTTGTTACACAAAATGACTTTCTGCGTTACTCCCGAGGAATCCCACTGAGTGGCAGTATGGAGCACCTTTTTGCTATAGTTGTATAGAAGGTGGCTTCATTTCATTGTATATGTACTCAACCATATAAAAGCATGATATAGCAACTGTAAGAGCAGTTACATTGAATGCCAGAGATACATTCATCAGATTTTGAAGTTCTTTATACAAGGAGTGAAAACTGACACTGTACTGATATCACTTTGTAAAACGTAGAAATTTCACTGTTGTCTAACCAAGAGTTCACAGAAGAGTAATCAATGAATACTATACAAGAAATACATTGGATTGTAAATTGTAATAGTTTGTTACACAAAATGACTTTCTGCGTTACTCCCGAGGAATCCCACTGAGTGGCAGTATGGACCTCTTTTTTACTATAGTTGTATAGAAGGCGGCTTCATTTCATTGTATCTGTACTCAACCATTTAAAAGCATGATATAGCAACTGTAAGAGCAGTTACATTGAATGCAAGAGATACATTCATCAGATTTTGAAGTTGGTTGTACAAGGAGTGATTACTGACACTGTATTGATATCACGTTGTAAAACCTAGAAATTTCACTGTTCTCTAACCAAGAGATCGCAGAAGAGTAATCAATGAATACTATGCAAGAAATACATTGGATTGTAAATTGTAATAGTTTGTTACACAAAATGACTTTCTCCGTTACTCCCGAGGAATCCCACTGAGTGGCAGTATGGAGCACCTGTTTACTGTAGTTGTATAGAAGGTGGCTTCATTTCATTGTATATGTACTCAACCAAATAAAATCAAGATATATCAACTGTAAGAGCAATTACATTGAATGGAAGAGATACATTCATCAGATTTTGAAGTTGGTTGTACAAGGAGTGATAACTGACACTGTACTGATATCAGTTTGTAAAACGTAGAAATTTCACTGTTGTCTAACCAAGAGTTCACAGAAGAGTAATCAATGAATACTATACAAGAAATACATTGGATTGTAAATTGTAATAGTTTGTTACACAAAATGACTTTCTGCGTTACTCCCGAGGAATCCCACTGAGTGGCAGTATGGAGCACCTTTTTGCTATAGTTGTATAGAAGGTGGCTTCATTTCATTGTCTATGTACTCAACCATATAAAAGCATGATATAGCAACTGTAAAAGCAGTTACATTGAATGCCAGAGATACATTCATCAGAGTTTGAAGTTGTTTGTACAAGGAGTGATAACTGACACTTTACTGATATCACTTTGTAAAACCTAGAAATATCACTATCCTGTAACCAACAGATCATTGAAAAGAGAAATCAATTTATACTATACAAGAAATTGTATATTGTAATAGTTCGTTACACAAAATGACTTTCTGCGTTACTCCCGAGGAATCCCACTGAGTGGCAGTATGGAGCACCATTTTACTATAGTTGTATAGAAGGTGGCTTCATTTCATTGTCTATGTACTCAACCATATAAAAGCATGATATAGCAACTGTAAGAGCAGTTACATTGAATGCAAGAGATACATTCATCAGATTTTGGAGTTGGTTGTACAAGGAGTGATTTCTGACACTGTATTGATATCACGTTGTAAAACCAAGAAATTTCACTATTGTCTAACCAAGAGATCGCAGACGAGTAATCAATGAATACTATACAAGAAATACATTGGATTGTAAATTGTAATAGTTTGTTACACAAAATGACTTTCTGCGTTACTCCCGAGGAATCCCACTGAGTGGCAGTATGGAGCACCTTTTTGCTATAGTTGTATAGAAGGTGGCTTCATTTCATTGTATATGTACTCAACCATATAAAAGTATGATATAGCAACTGTAAGAGCAGTTACATTGAATGCCAGAGATACATTCATCAGATTTTGAAGTTGTTTGTACAAGGAGTGATAACTGACACTGTACTGATATCACTTTGTAAAACCTAGAAATATCACTATCCTGTAACCAACAGATCATTGAAAAGAGTAATCAATGAATAATATACAAGAAATTATATATTGTATTAGTTTGTTACACAAAATGACTTTTTGCGTTACTCCCGAGGAATCCCACTGAGTGGCAGTATGGAGCTCCTTTTTACTATAGTTGTATAGAAGGCGGCTTCATTTCATTGTATATGTACTCAACCATATAAAAGCATGATATAGCAACTGTAAGAGCAGTTACATTGAATGCAAGAGATACATTCATCAGATTTTGAAGTTGGTTGTACAAGGAGTGATTACTGACAGTGTATTGATATCACGTTGTAAAACCTAGAAATTTCACTGTTGTCTAAACAAGAGATCGCAGAAGAGTAATCAATGAATACTATGCAAGAAATACATTGGATTGTAAATTGTAATAGTTTGTTACACAAAATGACTTTCTCCGTTACTCCCGAGGAATCCCACTGAGTGGCAGTATGGAGCACCTTTTTACTGTAGTTGTATAGAAGGTGGCTTCATTTCATTGTATATGTACTCAACCATATAAAATCAAGTTATATCAACTGTAAGAGAAATTACATTGAATGCAAGAGATACATTCATCAGATTTTGAAGTTGGTTGTACAAGGAGTGATAACTGACACTGTATTGATATCACTTTGTAAAACTTAGAAATTTCACTGTTGTCTAACCAAGAGTTCACAGAAGAGTAATCAATGAATACTATAGAAGAAATACATTGGATTGTAAATTGTAATAGTTTGTTACACAAAATGACTTTCTGCGTTACTCCCGAGGAATCCCACTGAGTGGCAGTATGGAGCACCTTTTTACTATAGTTGTATAGAAGGTGGCTTCATTTCATTGTATATGTACTCAACCATAAAAAAGCATGATATAGCAACTGTAAGAACAGTAACACTGAATGCCAGAGATACATTCATCAGATTTTGAAGTTGGTTGTACAAGGAGTGATTACTGACTCTGTATTGATATCACGTTGTAAAACGTAGAAATTTCACTGTTGTCTAACCAAGAGATCGCAGAAGAGTAATCAATGAATACTATACAAGAAATACATTGGATTGTAAATTGTAATAGTTTGTTACACAAAATGACTTTCTGCGTTACTCCCGAGGAATCCCACTGAGTGGCAGTATGGAGCACCTTTTTGCTATAGTTGTATAGAAGGTGGCTTCATTTCATTGTCTATGTACTCAACCATATAAAAGCATGATATAGCAACTGTAAGAGCAGTTACATTGAATGCAAGAGATACATTCATCAGATTTTGAAGTTGTTTGTACAAGGAGTGATAACTGACACTGTACTGATATCACTTTGTAAAACCTAGAAATATCACTATCCTGTAACCAACAGATCATTGAAAAGAGTAATCAATGAATACTATACAAGAAATTGTATATTGTAATAGTTTGTTACACAAAATGACTTTCTGCGTTACTCCCGAGGAATCCCACTGAGTGGCAGTATGGAGCACCTTTTTGCTATAGTTGTATAGAAGGTGGCTTCATTTCATTGTATATGTACTCAACCATATAAAAGCATGATATAGCAACTGTAAGAGCAGTTACATTGAATGCAAGAGATACATTCATCAGATTTTGAAGTTGGTTGTACAAGGAGTGATTACTGACACTGTATTAATATCACGTTGTAAAACAAAGAAATTTCACTGCTGTCTAACCAAGAGATCGCAGAAGAGTAATCAATGAATACTATACAAGAAATACATTGGATTGTAAATTGTAATAGTTTGTTACACAAAATGACTTTCTGCGTTACTCCCGAGGAATCCCACTGAATGGCAGTATGGAGCACCTTTTTACTCTAGTTGTATAGAAGGTGGCTTCATTTCATTGTATATGTACTCAACCATATAAAAGCACGATATTGCAACGGTAAGAGCAGTTACATTGAATGCAAGAGATACATTCATCAGATTTTGAATGATGAATACAGAACTGACACTGTATTGATATCACTTTGAAAAACTTAGAAATTTCACTGTTGTCTAACCAAGAGTTCACAGAAGAGTAATCAATGAATACTATACAAGAAATACATTGGATTGTAAATTCTAATAGTTTGTTACACAAAATGACTTTCTGTGTTACTCCCGAGGAATCCCACTGAGTGGCAGTATGGAGCACCTTTTTGCTATAGTTGTATAGAAGGTGGCTTCATTTCATTGTCTATGTACTCAACCATATAAAAGCATGATATAGCAACTGTAAGAGCAGTTACATTGAATGCAAGAGATACATTCATCAGATTTTGGAGTTGGTTGTACAAGGAGTGATAACTGACACTGTATTGATATCACTTTGAAAAACCTAGAAATTTCACTGTTGAGTAACCAAGAGATCACAGAAGAGTAATCAATGAATACTATACAGGAATTACATTGGATTGTAAATTGTAATAGTTTGTTACACAAAATTATTTTCTGTGTTACTCCCGAGGATTCCCACTAAGTGGCAGTATGCAGCACCTTTTTCCTCTAGCTGTATAGAAGGTGGCTTCATTTCATTGTATATGTACTCAATCTTGCAATAGCATGTTATATCAACTGTAAGAGCAATTACATTGAATGCAAGACATACATTCATCAGATTTTGAAGTTGGTTGTACAAGGAGTGATAACTGACACTGTACTGATATCACTTTGTAAAACCTAGAAATATCACTATCCTGTAACGAACAGATCATTGAAAAGAGTAATCAATGAATACTATACAAGAATTTATATATTCTATTAGTTTGTTACACAAAATGACTTTCTGCGTTTCTACCGAGGAATCCCACTGAGTGGCACTATGGAGCACCTTTTTCCTCCAGCTGTATAGAAGGTGGCTTCATTTAATTGAATATGTACTCAACCATATAAAATCAAGATATATCAACTGCAAGAGCAATTACATTGAATGCAAGAGATACATTCATCAGATTTTGAAGTTGGTTGTACAAGGAGTGATAACTGACACTTTACTAATATCACTTTGTAAAACGTAGAAATTTCACTGTTGTCTAACCAAGAGTTCACAGAAGAGTAATCAATGAATACTATACAAGAAATACATTGGATTGTAAATTGTAATAGTTTGTTACACAAAATGACTTTCTGCGTTACTCCCGAGGAATCCCACTGAGTGGCAGTATGGAGCACCTTTTTGCTATAGTTATATAGAAGGTGGCTTCATTTCATTGTATATGTACTCAACCATATAAAAGCATGATACAGCAACTGTAAGAGCAGTTACATTGAATGCCAGAGATACATTCATCAGATTTTGAAGTTGTTTGTACAAGGAGTGATAACTGACACTGTACTGATATCACTTTGTAAAACGTAGAAATATCACTATCCTGTAACCAACAGATCATTGAAAAGAGTAATCAATGAATAATATACAAGAAATTATATATTGTAATAGTTTGTTACACAAAATGACTTTCTGCGTTACTCCCGAGGAATCCCACTGAGTGGCAGTATGGAGCTCCTTTTTACTATAGTTGTATAGAAGGTGGCTTCATTTCATTGTATAAGTACACAACCATATAAATTCAAGATATATCAACTGTAAGAGCAATTACATTGAATGCAAGAGATACATTCATCAGATTTTGAAGTTGGTTGTACAAGGAGTGATAACTGACACTGTACTGATATCACTTTGTAAAATGTAGAAATTTCACTGTTGTCTAACCAAGAGTTCACAGAAGAGTAATCAATGAATACTATACAAGAAATACATTGGATTGTAAATTGTAATAGTTTGTTACACAAAATGACTTTCTGCGTTACTCCCGAGGAATCCCACTGAGTGGCAGTATGGAGCACCTTTTTGCTATAGTTGTATAGAAGGTGGCTTCATTTCATTGTCTATGTACTCAACCATATAAAAGCATGATATAGCAACTGTAAGAGCAGTTACATTGAATGCCAGAGATACATTCATCAGATTTTGAAGTTGTTTGTACAAGGAGTGATAACTGACACTGTACTGATATCACTTTGTAAAACCTAGAAATATCACTATCCTGTAACCAACAGATCATTGAAGAGAGTAATCAATGAATACTATACAAGAAATTGTATATTGTAATAGTTTGTTACAAAAAATGACTTTCTGCGTTACTCCCGAGGAATCCCACTGAGTGGCAGTATGGAGCACCTTTTTACTGTAGTTGTATAGAAGGTGGCTTCATTTCATTGTATATGTACTCAACCATATAAAAGCATGATATAGCAACTGTAAGAGCAGTTACATTGAATGCAAGAGATACATTCATCAGATTTTGAAGTTGGTTGTACAAGGAGTGATAACTGACACTGTACTGATATCACTTTGTAAAACGTAGAAATTTCACTGTTGTCTAACCAAGAGTTCACAGAAGAGTAATCAATGAATACTATACAAGAAATACATTGGATGGTAAATTGTAATAGTTTGTTACACAAAATGACATTCTGCGTTACTCCCGAGGAATCCCACTGAGTGGCAGTATGGAGCACCTTTTTGCTATAGTTGTATAGAAGGTGGCTTCATTTCATTGTCTATGTACTCAACCATATAAAAGCATGATATAGCAACTGTAAGAGCAGTTACATTGAATGCCAGAGATACATTCATCAGATTTTGAAGTTGTTTGTACAAGGAGTGATAACTGACACTGTACTGATATCACTTTGTAAAACCTAGAAATATCACTATCCTGCAACCAACAGATCATTGAAAAGAGTAATCAATGAATACTATACAAGAAATTGTATATTGTAATAGTTTGTTACACAAAATGACTTTCTGCGTTACTCCCGAGGAATCCCACTGAGTGGCAGTATGGAGAACCTTTTTGCTATAGTTGTATAGAAGGTGGCTTCATTTCATTGTCTATGTACTCAACCATATAAAAGCATGATATAGCAACTGTAAGAGCAGTTACATTGAATGCCAGAGATACATTCATCAGATTTTGAAGTTGTTTGTACAAGGAGTGATAACTGACATTGTACTGATATCACTTTGTAAAACCTAGAAATATCACTATCCAGCAACCAACAGATCATTGAAAAGAGTAATCAATGAATACTATACAAGAAATTGTATATTGTAATAGTTTGTTACACAAAATGACTTTCTGCGTTACTCCCGAGGAATCCCACTGAGTGGCAGTATGGAGAACCTTTTTGCTATAGTTGTATAGAAGGTGGCTTCATTTCATTGTATATGTACTCAACCATATAAAAGCATGATATAGCAACTGTAAGAGCAGTTACATTGAATGCAAGAGATACATTCATCAGATTTTGAAGTTGGTTGTACAAGGAGTGATTACTAACTCTGTATTGATATCACGTAGTAAAACCTAGAAATTTCACTGTTGTCTAACCAAGAGATCGCAGAAGAGTAATCAATGAATACTATACAAGAAATACATTGGATTGTAAATTGGAATAGTTTGTTACACAAAATGACTTTCTCCGTTACTCCCGAGGAATCCCACTGAGTGGCAGTATGGAGCACCTGTTTACTGTAGTTGTATAGAAGGTGGCTTCATTTCATTGTATATGTACTCAACCATATAAAAGCATGATATAGCAACGGTAAGAGCAGTTAAATTGAATGCAAGAGATACATTCATCAGATTTTGAAGTTGGTTGTACAAGGAGTGATAACTGACACTGTATTGATATCACTTTGAAAAACCTAGAAATTTCACTGTTGTGTAACCAAGAGTTCACAGAAG
This sequence comes from Lepidodactylus listeri, assembly GCA_029233225.1. NCBI lineage: Eukaryota > Metazoa > Chordata > Lepidosauria > Squamata > Gekkonidae > Lepidodactylus > Lepidodactylus listeri. The sequence goes on along the minus strand of JARCFY010000021.1, from coordinate 342,437 downwards.
AGTAATCAATGAATACTATACAAGAATTACATTGGATTGTAAATTGTAATAGTTTGTTACACAAAATTACTTTCTGTGTTACTCCCGAGGAATCCCACTGAGTGGCAGTATGGAGCACCGTTTTGCTATAGTTGTATAGAAGGTGGCTTCATTTAATTGTATATGTATTCAACCATATAAAAGCATGATATAGCAACTGTAAGAGCAGTTACATTGAATGCCAGAGATACATTCATCAGATTTTGAAGTTCTTTATACAAGGAGTGAAAACTGACACTGTACTGATATCACTTTGTAAAACGTAGAAATTTCACTGTTGTCTAACCAAGAGTTCACAGAAGAGTAATCAATGAATACTATACAAGAAATACATTGGATTGTAAATTGTAATAGTTTGTTACACAAAATGACTTTCTGCGTTACTCCCGAGGAATCCCACTGAGTGGCAGTATGGAGCACCTTTTTGCTATAGTTGTATAGAAGGTGGCTTCATTTCATTGTATATGTACTCAACCATATAAAAGCATGATATAGCAACTGTAAGAGCAGTTACATTGAATGCCAGAGATACATTCATCAGATTTTGAAGTTGTTTGTACAAGGAGTGATAACTGACACTGTACTGATATCACTTTGTAAAACCTAGAAATATCACTGTCCTGTAACCAACAGATCATTGAAAAGAGTAATCAATGAATAATATACAAGAAATTATATATTGTAATAGTTTGTTACACAAAATGACTTTCTGCGTTACTCCCAAGGAATCCCACTGAGTGGCAGTATGGAGCTCCTTTTTACTATAGTTGTATAGAAGGCGGCTTCATTTCATTGTATATGTACTCAACCATATAAAAGCATGATATAGCAACTGTAAGAGCAGTTACATTGAATGCAAGAGATACATTCATCAGATTTTGAAGTTGGTTGTACAAGGAGTGATAACTGACACTGTACTGATATCACTTTGTAAAACGTAGAAATTTCACTGTTGTCTAACCAAGAGTTCACAGAAGAGTAATCAATGAATACTATACAAGAAATACATTGGATGGTAAATTGTAATAGTTTGTTACACAAAATGACATTCTGCGTTACTCCCGAGGAATCCCACTGAGTGGCAGTATGGAGCACCTTTTTGCTATAGTTGTATAGAAGGTGGCTTCATTTCATTGTCTATGTACTCAACCATATAAAAGCATGATATAGCAACTGTAAGAGCAGTTACATTGAATGCCAGAGATACATTCATCAGATTTTGAAGTTGTTTGTACAAGGAGTGATAACTGACACTGTACTGATATCACTTTGTAAAACCTAGAAATATCACTATCCTGCAACCAACAGATCATTGAAAAGAGTAATCAATGAATACTATAGAAGAAATTGTATATTGTAATAGTTTGTTACACAAAATGACTTTCTGCGTTACTCCCGAGGAATCCCACTGAGTGGCAGTATGGAGAACCTTTTTGCTATAGTTGTATAGAAGGTGGCTTCATTTCATTGTATATGTACTCAACCATATAAAAGCATGATATAGCAACTGTAAGAGCAGTTACATTGAATGCAAGAGATACATTCATCAGATTTTGAAGTTGGTTGTACAAGGAGTGATTACTGACTCTGTATTGATATCACGTAGTAAAACCTAGAAATTTCACTGTTGTCTAACCAAGAGATCGCAGAAGAGTAATCAATGAATACTATACAAGAAATACATTGGATTGTAAATTGGAATAGTTTGTTACACAAAATGACTTTCTCCGTTACTCCCGAGGAATCCCACTGAGTGGCAGTATGGAGCACCTGTTTACTGTAGTTGTATAGAAGGTGGCTTCATTTCATTGTATATGTACTCAACCATATAAAAGCATGATATAGCAACGGTAAGAGCAGTTAAATTGAATGCAAGAGATACATTCATCAGATTTTGAAGTTGGTTGTACAAGGAGTGATAACTGACACTGTATTGATATCACTTTGAAAAACCTAGAAATTTCACTGTTGTGTAACCAAGAGTTCACAGAAGAGTAATCAATGAATACTATACAAGAATTACATTGGATTGTAAATTGTAATAGTTTGTTACACAAAATTACTTTCTGTGTTACTCCCGAGGAATCCCACTGAGTGGCAGTATGGAGCACCGTTTTGCTATAGTTGTATAGAAGGTGGCTTCATTTAATTGTATATGTATTCAACCATATAAAAGCATGATATAGCAACTGTAAGAGCAGTTACATTGAATGCCAGAGATACATTCATCAGATTTTGAAGTTCTTTATACAAGGAGTGAAAACTGACACTGTACTGATATCACTTTGTAAAACGTAGAAATTTCACTGTTGTCTAACCAAGAGTTCACAGAAGAGTAATCAATGAATACTATACAAGAAATACATTGGATTGTAAATTGTAATAGTTTGTTACACAAAATGACTTTCTGCGTTACTCCCGAGGAATCCCACTGAGTGGCAGTATGGAGCACCTTTTTGCTATAGTTGTATAGAAGGTGGCTTCATTTCATTGTATATGTACTCAACCATATAAAAGCATGATATAGCAACTGTAAGAGCAGTTACATTGAATGCCAGAGATACATTCATCAGATTTTGAAGTTGTTTGTACAAGGAGTGATAACTGACACTGTACTGATATCACTTTGTAAAACCTAGAAATATCACTGTCCTGTAACCAACAGATCATTGAAAAGAGTAATCAATGAATAATATACAAGAAATTATATATTGTAATAGTTTGTTACACAAAATGACTTTCTGCGTTACTCCCGAGGAATCCCACTGAGTGGCAGTATGGAGCTCCTTTTTACTATAGTTGTATAGAAGGCGGCTTCATTTCATTGTATATGTACTCAACCATATAAAAGCATGATATAGCAACTGTAAGAGCAGTTACATTGAATGCAAGAGATACATTCATCAGATTTTGAAGTTGGTTGTACAAGGAGTGATAACTGACACTGTACTGATATCACTTTGTAAAACGTAGAAATTTCACTGTTGTCTAACCAAGAGTTCACAGAAGAGTAATCAATGAATACTATACAAGAAATACATTGGATGGTAAATTGTAATAGTTTGTTACACAAAATGACATTCTGCGTTACTCCCGAGGAATCCCACTGAGTGGCAGTATGGAGCACCTTTTTGCTATAGTTGTATAGAAGGTGGCTTCATTTCATTGTCTATGTACTCAACCATATAAAAGCATGATATAGCAACTGTAAGAGCAGTTACATTGAATGCCAGAGATACATTCATCAGATTTTGAAGTTGTTTGTACAAGGAGTGATAACTGACACTGTACTGATATCACTTTGTAAAACCTAGAAATATCACTATCCTGCAACCAACAGATCATTGAAAAGAGTAATCAATGAATACTATAGAAGAAATTGTATATTGTAATAGTTTGTTACACAAAATGACTTTCTGCGTTACTCCCGAGGAATCCCACTGAGTGGCAGTATGGAGAACCTTTTTGCTATAGTTGTATAGAAGGTGGCTTCATTTCATTGTATATGTACTCAACCATATAAAAGCATGATATAGCAACTGTAAGAGCAGTTACATTGAATGCAAGAGATACATTCATCAGATTTTGAAGTTGGTTGTACAAGGAGTGATTACTGACTCTGTATTGATATCACGTAGTAAAACCTAGAAATTTCACTGTTGTCTAACCAAGAGATCGCAGAAGAGTAATCAATTAATACTATACAAGAAATACATTGGATTGTAAATTGGAATAGTTTGTTACACAAAATGACTTTCTGCGTTACTCCCGAGGAATCCCACTGAGTGGCAGTATGGAGCACCTTTTTACTGTAGTTGTATAGAAGGTGGCTTCATTTCATTGTATATGTACTCAACCATATAAAAGCATGATATAGCAACGGTAAGAGCAGTTAAATTGAATGCAAGAGATACATTCATCAGATTTTGAAGTTGGTTGTACAAGGAGTGATAACTGACACTGTATTGATATCACTTTGAAAAACCTAGAAATTTCACTGTTGTGTAACCAAGAGTTCACAGAAGAGTAATCAATGAATACTATACAAGAATTACATTGGATTGTAAATTGTAATAGTTTGTTACACAAAATTACTTTCTGTGTTACTCCCGAGGAATCCCACTGAGTGGCAGTATGGAGCACCGTTTTGCTATAGTTGTATAGAAGGTGGCTTCATTTAATTGTATATGTATTCAACCATATAAAAGCATGATATAGCAACTGTAAGAGCAGTTACATTGAATGCCAGAGATACATTCATCAGATTTTGAAGTTCTTTATACAAGGAGTGAAAACTGACACTGTACTGATATCACTTTGTAAAACGTAGAAATTTCACTGTTGTCTAACCAAGAGTTCACAGAAGAGTAATCAATGAATACTATACAAGAAATACATTGGATTGTAAATTGTAATAGTTTGTTACACAAAATGACTTTCTGCGTTACTCCCGAGGAATCCCACTGAGTGGCAGTATGGAGCACCTTTTTGCTATAGTTGTATAGAAGGTGGCTTCATTTAATCGTATATGTACTCAACCATATAAAAGCATGATATAGCAACTGTAAGAGCAGTTACATTGAATGCAAAGAGATACATTCATGAGATTTTGAAGTTCTTTATACAAGGAGTGAAAACTGACACTGTATTGATATCACTTTGTAAAACGTAGAAATTTCACTGTTGTCTAACCAAGAGTTCACAGAAGAGTAATCAATGAATACTATACAAGAAATACATTGGATTGTAAATTGTAATAGTTTGTTACACAAAATGACTTTCTGCGTTACTCCCGAGGAATCCCACTGAGTGGCAGTATGGAGCACCTTTTTACTATAGTTGTATAGAAGGTGGCTTCATTTCATTGTATATGTACTCAACCATAAAAAAGCATGATATAGCAACTGTAAGAACAGTTACATTGAATGCCAGAGATACATTCATCAGATTTTGAAGTTGGTTGTACAAGGAGTGATTACTGACTCTGTATTGATATCACGTTGTAAAACGTAGAAATTTCACTGTTGTCTAACCAAGAGATCGCAGAAGAGTAATCAATTAACACTATACAAGAAATACATTGGATTGTAAATTGTAATAGTTTGTTACACAAAATGACTTTCTGCGTTACTCCCGAGGAATCCCACTGAGTGGCAGTATGGACCACCGTTTTGCTATAGTTGTATAGAAGGTGGCTTCATTTCATTGTATGTACTCAACCATAAAAAAGCATGATATAGCAACTGTAAGAAAAGTTACATTGAATGCCAGAGATACATTCTTCAGATTTTGAAGTTGGTTGTACAAGGAGTGATTACTGACTCTGTATTGATATCACGTAAAACGTAGAAATTTCACTGTTGTCTAACCAAGAGATCGCAGAAGAGTAATCAATTAATACTATACAAGAAATACATTGGATTGTAAATTGTAATAGTTTGTTACACAAAATGACTTTCTGCGTTACTCCCGAGGAATCCCACTGAGTGGCAGTATGGAGCACCGTTTTGCTATAGTTGTATAGAAGGTGGCTTCATTTAATTGTATATGTATTCAACCATATAAAAGCATGATATAGCAACTGTAAAAGCAGTTACATTGAATGCCAGAGATACATTCATCAGATTTTGAAGTTCTATATACAAGGAGTGAAAACTGACACTGTACTGATATCACTTTGTAAAACGTAGAAATTTCACTGTTGTCTAACCAAGAGTTCACAGAAGAGTAATCAATGAATACTATACAAGAAATACATTGGATTGTAAATTGTAATAGTTTGTTACACAAAATGACTTTCTGCGTTACTCCCGAGTTATCCCACTGAGTGGCAGTATGGACCTCTTTTTTACTATAGTTGTATAGAAGGCGGCTTCATTTCATTGTATCTGTACTCAACCATTTAAAAGCATGATATAGCAACTGTAAGAGCAGTTACATTGAATGCCAGAGATACATTCATCAGATTTTGAAGTTGTTTGTACAAGGAGTGATAACTGACACTGCACTGATATCACTTTGTAAAACCTAGAAATATCACTATCCTGTAACCAACACATCATTGAAAAGAGTAATCAATGAATAATATACAAGAAATTATATATTGTAATAGTTTGTTACACAAAATGACTTTCTGCGTTACTCCCGAGGAATCCCACTGAGTGGCAGTATGGAGCTCCTTTTTACTATAGTTGTATAGAAGGCGGCTTCATTTCATTGTATATGTACTCAACCATATAAAAGCATGATATAGCAACTGTAAGAGCAGTTACATTGAATGCAAAGAGATACATTCATGAGATTTTGAAGTTCTTTATACAAGGAGTGAAAACTGACACTGTATTGATATCACTTTGTAAAACGTAGAAATTTCACTGTTGTCTAACCAAGAGTTCACAGAAGAGTAATCAATGAATACTATACAAGAAATACATTGGATTGTAAATTGTAATAGTTTGTTACACAAAATGACTTTCTGCGTTACTCCCGAGGAATCCCACTGAGTGGCAGTATGGAGCACCTTTTTAGTATAGTTGTATAGAAGGTGGCTTCATTTCATTGTATATGTACTCAACCATAAAAAAGCATGATATAGCAACTGTAAGAACAGTTACATTGAATGCCAGAGATACATTCATCAGAGTTTGAAGTTGGTTGTACAAGGAGTGATTACTGACTCTGTATTGATATCACGTTGTAAAACGTAGAAATTTCACTGTTGTCTAACCAAGAGATCGCAGAAGAGTAATCAATTAACACTATACAAGAAATACATTGGATTGTAAATTGTAATAGTTTGTTACACAAAATGACTTTCTCCGTTACTCCCGAGGAATCCCACTGAGTGGCAGTATGGACCACCGTTTTGCTATAGTTGTATAGAAGGTGGCTTCATTTCATTGTATGTACTCAACCATAAAAAAGCATGATATAGCAACTGTAAGAAAAGTTACATTGAATGCCAGAGATACATTCTTCAGATTTTGAAGTTGGTTGTACAAGGAGTGATTACTGACTCTGTATTGATATCACGTAAAACGTAGAAATTTCACTGTTGTCTAACCAAGAGATCGCAGAAGAGTAATCAATTAATACTATACAAGAAATACATTGGATTGTAAATTGTAATAGTTTGTTACACAAAATGACTTTCTGCGTTACTCCCGAGGAATCCCACTGAGTGGCAGTATGGACCTCTTTTTTACTATAGTTGTATAGAAGGCGGCTTCATTTCATTGTATCTGTACTCAACCATTTAAAAGCATGATATAGCAACTGTAAGAGCAGTTACATTGAATGCCAGAGATACATTCATCAGATTTTGAAGTTGTTTGTACAAGGAGTGATAACTGACACTGTACTGATATCACTTTGTAAAACCTAGAAATATCACTATCCTGTAACCAACAGATCATTGAAAAGAGTAATCAATGAATAATATACAAGAAATTATATATTCTAATAGTTTGTTACACAAAATGACTTTCTGCGTTACTCCCGAGGAATCCCACTGAGTGGCAGTATGGAGCTCCTTTTTACTATAGTTGTATAGAAGGTGGCTTCATTTCATTGTATATGTACTCAACCATATAAAAGCATGATATAGCAACTGTAAGAACAGTTACATTGAATGCCAGAGATACATTCATCAGATTTTGAAGTTGGTTGTACAAGGAGTGATTACTGACTCTGTATTGATATCACATTGTAAAACGTAGAAATTTCACTGTTGTCTAACCAAGAGGTCGCAGAAGAGTAATCAATTAATACTATACAAGAAATACATTGGATTGTAAATTGTAATAGTTTGTTACACAAAATGACTTTCTGCGTTACTCCCGAGGAATCCCACTGAGTGGCAGTATGGAGCACCGTTTTGCTATAGTTGTATAGAAGGTGGCATCATCTAATTGTATATGTATTCAACCATATAAAATCATGATATAGCAACTGTAAGAGCAGTTACATTGAATGCCAGAGATAGATTCATCAGATTTTGAAGTTCTTTATACAAGGAGTGAAAACTGACACTGTACTGATATCACTTTGTAAAACGAAGAAATTTCACTGTTGTCTAACCAAGAGTTCACAGAAGAGTAATCAATGAATACTGTAGAAGAAATACATTGGTTTGTAAATTGTAATAGTTTGTTACACAAAATGACTTTCTGCGTTACTCCCGAGGAATCCCACTGAGTGGCAGTATGGAGCACCTTTTTGCTATAGTTGTATAGAAGGTGGCTTCATTTCATTGTATATGTACTCAACCATATAAAAGCATGATATAGCAACTGTAAGAGCAGTTACATTGAATGCCAGAGATACATTCATCAGATTTTGAAGTTGTTTGTACAAGGAGTGATAACTGACACTGTACTGATATCACTTTGTAAAACCTAGAAATATCACTATCCTGTAACCAACAGATCATTGAAAAGAGTAATCAATGAATAATATACAAGAAATTATATATTGTAATAGCTTGTTACACAAAATGACTTTCTGCGTTACTCCCGAGGAATCCCACTCAGTGGCAGTATGGAGCTCCTTTTTACTATAGTTGTATAGAAGGCGGCTTCATTTCATTGTATATGTACTCAACCATATAAAAGCATGATATAGCAACTGTAAGAGCAGTTACATTGAATGCAAGAGATACATTCATCAGATTTTGAAGTTCTTTATACAAGGAGTGAAAACTGACACTGTACTGATATCACTTTGTAAAACGTAGAAATTTCACTGTTGTCTAACCAAGAGTTCACAGAAGAGTAATCAATGAATACTATACAAGAAATACATTGGATTGTAAATTGTAAAAGTTTGTTACACAAAATGACTTTCTGCGTTACTCCCGAGGAATCCCACTGAGTGGCAGTATGGAGCACCTTTTTACTATAGTTGTATAGAAGGTGGCTTCATTTCATTGTATATGTACTCAACCATAAAAAAGCATGATATAGCAACTGTAAGAGCAGTTACATTGAATGCAAGTGATACATTCATCAGATTTTGAAGTTGGTTGTACAAGGAGTGATTACTGACTCTGTATTGATATCACGTTGTAAAACGTAGAAATTTCACTGTTGTCTAACCAAGAGATCGCAGAAGAGTAACCAATTAATACTATACAAGAAATACATTGGATTGTAAATTGTAATAGTTTGTTACACAAAATGACTTTCTGCGTTACTCCCGAGGAATCCCACTGAGTGGCAGTATGGAGCACCGTTTTGCTATAGTTGTATAGAAGGTGGCTTCATTTAATTGTATATGTATTCAACCATATAAAAGCATGATATAGCAACTGTAAGAGCAGTTACATTGAATGCCAGAGATACATTCATCAGATTTTGAAGTTCTTTATACAAGGAGTGAAAACTGACACTGTACTGATATCACTTTGTAAAACGTAGAAATTTCACTGTTGTCTAACCAAGAGTTCACAGAAGAGTAATCATTGAATACTATACAAGAAATACATTGGATTGTAAATTGTAATAGTTTGTTACACAAAATGACTTTCTGCGTTACTCCCGAGGAATCCCACTGAGTGGCAGTATGGAGCACCTTTTTGCTATAGTTGTATAGAAGGTGGCTTCATTTCATTGTATATGTACTCAACCATATAAAAGCATGATATAGCAACTGTAAGAGCAGTTACATTGAATGCCAGAGATACATTCATCAGATTTTGAAGTTGTTTGTACAAGGAGTGATAACTGACACTGTACTGATATCACTTTGTAAAACCTAGAAATATCACTATCCTGTAACCAACAGATCATTGAAAAGAGTAATCAATGAATAATATACAAGAAATTATATATTGTAATAGTTTGTTACACAAAATGACTTTCTGCGTTACTCCCGAGGAATCCCACTGAGTGGCAGTATGGAGCTCCTTTTTACTATAGTTGTATAGAAGGCGGCTTCATTTCATTGGATATGTACTCAACCATATAAAAGCATGATATAGCAACTGTAAGAACAGTTACATTGAATGCAAGAGATACATTCATCAGAGTTTGAAGTTGGTTGTACAAGGAGTGATTACTGACACTGTATTGATATCACGTTGTAAAACCTAGAAATTTCACTGTTGTCTAACCAAGAGATCGCAGAAGAGTAATCAATGAATACTATGCAAGAAATACATTGGATTGTAAATTGTAATAGTTTGTTACACAAAATGACTTTCTGCGTTACTCCCGAGGAATCCCACTGAGTGGCAGTATGGAGCACCGTTTTGCTATAGTTGTATAGAAGGAGGCTTCATTTAATTGTATATGTATTCAACCATATAAAAGCATGATATAGCAACTGCAAGAGCAGTTACATTGAATGCCAGAGATACATTCATCAGATTTTGAAGTTCTTTATACAAGGAGTGAAAACTGACACTGTACTGATATCACTTTGTAAAACGTAGAAATTTCACTGTTGTCTAACCAAGAGTTCACAGAAGAGTAATCAATGAATACTATACAAGAAATACATTGGATTGTAAATTGTAATAGTTTGTTACACAAAATGACTTTCTGCGTTACTCCCGAGGAATCTTACTGAGTGGCAGTATGGAGCACCGTTTTGCTATAGTTGTATAGAAGGTGGCTTCATTTCATTGTATATGTACTCAACCATATAAAAGCATGATATAGCAACGGTAAGAGCAGTTACATTGAATGCCAGAGATACATTCATCAGATTTTGAAGTTGTTTGTACAAGGAGTGATAACTGACACTGTACTGATATCACTTTGTAAAACCTAGAAATATCACTATCCTGTAACCAACAGATCATTGAAAAGAGTAATCAATGAATAATATACAAGAAATTATATATTGTAATAGTTTGTTACACAAAATGACTTTCTGCGTTACTCCCGAGGAATCCCACTGAGTGGCAGTATGGAGCTCCTTTTTACTATAGTTGTATAGAAGGCGGCTTCATTTCATTGTATATGTACTCAACCACATAAAAGCATGATATAGCAACTGTAAGAGCAGTTACATTGAATGCCAGAGATACATTCATCAGATTTTGAAGTTGGTTGTACAAGGAGTGATTACTGACTCTGTATTGATATCACGTTGTAAAACGTAGAAATTTCACTGTTGTCTAACCAAGAGATCGCAGAAGAGTAATCAATTAATACTATACAAGAAATACATTGGATTGTAAATTGTAATAGTTTGTTACACAAAATGACTTTCTGCGTTACTCCCGAGGAATCCCACTGAGTGGCACTATGGAGCACCGTTTTGCTATAGTTGTATAGAAGGTGGCTTCATTTAATTGTATATGTACTCAACCATATAAAAGCATGATATAGCAACTGTAAGAGCAGTTACATTGAATGCAAAGAGATACATTCATGAGATTTTGAAGTTCTTTATACAAGGAGTGAAAACTGACACTGTATTGATATCACTTTGTAAAACGTAGAAATTTCACTGTTGTCTAACCAAGAGTTCACAGAAGAGTAATCAATGAATACTATACAAGAAATACATTGGATTGTAAATTGTAATAGTTTGTTACACAAAATGACTTTCTGCGTTACTCCCGAGGAATCCCACTGAGTGGCAGTATGGAGCACCTTTTTACTATAGTTGTATAGAAGGTGGCTTCATTTCATTGTATATGTACTCAACCATAAAAAAGCATGATATAGCAACTGTAAGAACAGTTACATTGAATGCCAGAGATACATTCATCTGATTTTGAAGTTGGTTGTACAAGGAGTGATTACTGACTCTGTATTGATATCACGTTGTAAAACGTAGAAATTTCACTGTTGTCTAACCAAGAGATCGCAGAAGAGTAATCAATTAACACTATACAAGAAATACATTGGATTGTAAATTGTAATAGTTTGTTACACAAAATGACTTTCTGCGTTACTCCCGAGGAATCCCACTGAGTGGCAGTATGGAGCACCGTTTTGCTATAGTTGTATAGAAGGTGGCTTCATTTAATTGTATATGTATTCAACCATATAAAAGCATGATATAGCAACTGTAAAAGCAGTTACATTGAATGCCAGAGATACATTCATCAGATTTTGAAGTTCTATATACAAGGAGTGAAAACTGACACTGTACTGATATCACTTTGTAAAACGTAGAAATTTCACTGTTGTCTAACCAAGAGTTCACAGAAGAGTAATCAATGAATACTATACAAGAAATACATTGGATTGTAAATTGTAATAGTTTGTTACACAAAATGACTTTCTGCGTTACTCCCAAGGAATCCCACTGAGTGGCAGTATGGACCTCTTTTTTACTATAGTTGTATAGAAGGCGGCTTCATTTCATTGTATCTGTACTCAACCATTTAAAAGCATGATATAGCAACTGTAAGAGCAGTTACATTGAATGCCAGAGATACATTCATCAGATTTTGAAGTTGTTTGTACAAGGAGTGATAACTGACACTGTACTGATATCACTTTGTAAAACCTAGAAATATCACTATCCTGTAACCAACAGATCATTGAAAAGAGTAATCAATGAATAATATACAAGAAATTATATATTGTAATAGTTTGTTACACAAAATGACTTTCTGCGTTACTCCCGAGGAATCCCACTGAGTGGCAGTATGGAGCTCCTTTTTACTATAGTTGTATTGAAGGTGGCTTCATTTCATTGTATATGTACTCAACCATATAAAAGCATGATATAGCAACTGTAAGAACAGTTACATTGAATGCCAGAGATACATTCATCAGATTTTGAAGTTGGTTGTACAAGGAGTGATTACTGACTCTGTATTGATATCACGTTGTAAAACGTAGAAATTTCACTGTTGTCTAACCAAGAGATCGCAGAAGAGTAATCAATTAATACTATACAAGAAATACATTGGATTGTAAATTGTAATAGTTTGTTACACAAAATGACTTTCTGCGTTACTCCCGAGGAATCCCACTGAGTGGCAGTATGGAGCACCGTTTTGCTATAGTTGTATAGAAGGTGGCATCATCTAATTGTATATGTATTCAACCATATAAAAGCATGATATAGCAACTGTAAGAGCAGTTACATTGAATGCCAGAGATAGATTCATCAGATTTTGAAGTTCTTTATACAAGGAGTGAAAACTGACACTGTACTGATATCACTTTGTAAAACGAAGAAATTTCACTGTTGTCTAACCAAGAGTTCACAGAAGAGTAATCAATGAATACTGTACAAGAAATACATTGGATTGTAAATTGTAATAGTTTGTTACACAAAATGACTTTCTGCGTTACTCCCGAGGAATCCCACTGAGTGGCAGTATGGAGCACCTTTTTGCTATAGTTGTATAGAAGGTGGCTTCATTTCATTGTATATGTACTCAACCATATAAAAGCATGATATAGCAACTGTAAGAGCAGTTACATTGAATGCCAGAGATACATTCATCAGATTTTGAAGTTGTTTGTACAAGGAGTGATAACTGACACTGTACTGATATCACATTGTAAAACCTAGAAATATCACTATCCTGTAACCAACAGATCATTGAAAAGAGTAATCAATGAATAATATACAAGAAATTATATATTGTAATAGCTTGTTACACAAAATGACTTTCTGCGTTACTCCCGAGGAATCCCACTCAGTGGCAGTATGGAGCTCCTTTTTACTATAGTTGTATAGAAGGCGGCTTCATTTCATTGTATATGTACTCAACCATATAAAAGCATGATATAGCAACTGTAAGAGCAGTTACATTGAATGCAAGAGATACATTCATCAGATTTTGAAGTTCTTTATACAAGGAGTGAAAACTGACACTGTACTGATATCACTTTGTAAAACGTAGAAATTTCACTGTTGTCTAACCAAGAGTTCACAGAAGAGTAATCAATGAATACTATACAAGAAATACATTGGATTGTAAATTGTAAAAGTTTGTTACACAAAATGACTTTCTGCGTTACTCCCGAGGAATCCCACTGAGTGGCAGTATGGAGCACCTTTTTACTATAGTTGTATAGAAGGTGGCTTCATTTCATTGTATATGTACTCAACCATAAAAAAGCATGATATAGCAACTGTAAGAGCAGTTACATTGAATGCAAGAGATACATTCATCAGATTTTGAATTTGGTTGTACAAGGAGTGATTACTGACTCTGTATTGATATCACGTTGTAAAACGTAGAAATTTCACTGTTGTCTAACCAAGAGATCGCAGAAGAGTAACCAATTAATACTATACAAGAAATACATTGGATTGTAAATTGTAATAATTTGTTACACAAAATGACTTTCTGCGTTACTCCCGAGGAATCCCACTGAGTGGCAGTATGGAGCACCGTTTTGCTATAGTTGTATAGAAGGTGGCTTCATTTAATTGTATATGTATTCAACCATATAAAAGCATGATATAGCAACTGTAAGAGCAGTTACATTGAATGCCAGAGATACATTCATCAGATTTTGAAGTTCTTTATACAAGGAGTGAAAACTGACACTGTACTGATATCACTTTGTAAAACGTAGAAATTTCACTGTTGTCTAACCAAGAGTTCACAGAAGAGTAATCATTGAATACTATACAAGAAATACATTGGATTGTATATTGTAATAGTTTGTTACACAAAATGACTTTCTGCGTTACTCCCGAGGAATCCCACTGAGTGGCAGTATGGAGCACCTTTTTGCTATAGTTGTATAGAAGGTGGCTTCATTTCATTGTATATGTACTCAACCATATAAAAGCATGATATAGCAACTGTAAGAGCAGTTACATTGAATGCCAGAGATACATTCATCAGATTTTGAAGTTGTTTGTACAAGGAGTGATAACTGACACTGTACTGATATCACTTTGTAAAACCTAGAAATATCACTATCCTGTAACCAACAGATCATTGAAAAGAGTAATCAATGAATAATATACAAGAAATTATATATTGTAATAGTTTGTTACACAAAATGACTTTCTGCGTTACTCCCGAGGAATCCCACTGAGTGGCAGTATGGAGCTCCTTTTTACTATAGTTGTATAGAAGGCGGCTTCATTTCATTGTATATGTACTCAACCATATAAAAGCATGATATAGCAACTGTAAGAACAGTTACATTGAATGCAAGAGATACATTCATCAGAGTTTGAAGTTGGTTGTACAAGGAGTGATTACTGACACTGTATTGATATCACGTTGTAAAACCTAGAAATTTCACTGTTGTCTAACCAAGAGATTGCAGAAGAGTAATCAATGAATACTATGCAAGAAATACATTGGATTGTAAATTGTAATAGTTTGTTACACAAAATGACTTTCTGCGTTACTCCCGAGGAATCCCACTGAGTGGCAGTATGGAGCACCGTTTTGCTATAGTTGTATAGAAGGTGGCTTCATTTAATTGTATATGTATTCAACCATATAAAAGCATGATATAGCAACTGCAAGAGCAGTTACATTGAATGGCAGAGATACATTCATCAGATTTTGAAGTTCTTTATACAAGGAGTGAAAACTGACACTGTACTGATATCACTTTGTAAAACGTAGAAATTTCACTGTTGTCTAACCAAGAGTTCACAGAAGAGTAATCAATGAATACTATACAAGAAATACATTGGATTGTAAATTGTAATAGTTTGTTACACAAAATGACTTTCTGCGTTACTCCCGAGGAATCTTACTGAGTGGCAGTATGGAGCACCGTTTTGCTATAGTTGTATAGAAGGTGGCTTCATTTCATTGTATATGTACTCAACCATATAAAAGCATGATATAGCAACGGTAAGAGCAGTTACATTGAATGCCAGAGATACATTCATCAGATTTTGAAGTTCTTTATACAAGGAGTGAAAACTGACACTGTACTGATATCACTTTGTAAAACGTAGAAATTTCACTGTTGTCTAACCAAGAGTTCACAGAAGAGTAATCAATGAATACTATACAAGAAATACATTGGATTGTAAATTGTAATAGTTTGTTACACAAAATGACTTTCTGCGTTACTCCCGAGGAATCCCACTGAGTGGCAGTATGGAGCACCTTTTTGCTATAGTTGTATAGAAGGTGGCTTCATTTCATTGTATCTGTACTCAACCATATAAAAGCATGATATAGCAACTGTAAGAGCAGTTAAATTGAATGCCAGAGATACATTCATCAGATTTTGAAGTTGTTTGTACAAGGAGTGATAACTGACACTGTACTGATATCACTTTGTAATACCTAGAAATATCACTATCCTGTAACCAACAGATCATTGAAAAGAGTAATCAATGAATAATATACAAGAAATTATATATTGTAATAGTTTGTTACACAAAATGACTTTCTGCGTTACTCCCGAGGAATCGCAGTGAGTGGCAGTATGGAGCTCCTTTTTACTATAGTTGTATAGAAGGCGGCTTCATTTCATTGTATATGTACTCAACCATATAAAAGCATGATATAGCAACTGTAAGAGCAGTTACATTGAATGCCAGAGATACATTCATCAGATTTTGAAGTTGGTTGTACAAGGAGTGATTACTGACACTGTATTGATATCACGTTGTAAAACCTAGAAATTTCACTGTTGTCTAACCAAGAGATCGCAGAAGAGTAATCAATGAATACTATGCAAGAAATACATTGGATTGTAAATTGTAATAGTTTGTTACACAAAATGACTTTCTGCGTTACTCCCGAGGAATCCCACTGAGTGGCAGTATGGAGCACCTTTTTACTATAGTTGTATAGAAGGTGGCTTCATTTCATTGTATATGTACTCAACCATAAAAAAGCATGATATAACAACTGTAAGAACAGTTACATTGAATGCCAGAGATACATTCATCAGATTTAGAAGTTGGTTGTACAAGGAGTGATTACTGACTCTGTATTGATATCACGTTGTAAAACGTAGAAATTTCACTGTTGTCTAACCAAGAGATCGCAGAAGAGTAATCAATTAATACTATACAAGAAATACATTGGATTGTAAATTGTAATCGTTTGTTACACAAAATGACTTTCTGCGTTACTCCCGAGGAATCCCACTGAGTGGCAGTATGGAGCACCGTTTTGCTATAGTTGTATAGAAGGTGGCTTCATTTAATTCTATATGTATTCAACCATATAAAAGCATGATATAGCAACTGCAAGAGCAGTTACATTGAATGCCAGAGATACATTCATCAGATTTTGAAGTTCTTTATACAAGGAGTGAAAACTGACACTGTACTGATATCACGTTGTAAAACGTAGAAATTTCACTGTTGTCTAACCAAGAGTTCACAGAAGAGTAATCAATGAATACTATACAAGAAATACATTGGATTGTAAATTGTAATAGTTTGTTACACAAAATGACTTTCTGCGTTACTCCCGAGGAATCCCACTGAGTGGCAGTATGGAGCACCGTTTTGCTATAGTTGTGTAGAAGGTGGCTTCATTTAATTGTATATGTATTCAACCATATAAAAGCATGATATAGCAACTGTAAGAGCAGTTACATTGAATGCCAGAGATACATTCATCAGATTTTGAAGTTGGTTGTAAAAAGAATGATTACTGACACTGTATTGATATCACGTTGTAAAACCTAGAAATTTCACTGTTGTCTAACCAAGAGATCGCAGAAGAGTAATCAATGAATACTATACAAGAAATACATTGGATTGTAAATTGTAATCGTTTGTTACACAAAATGACTTTCTGCGTTACTCCCGAAGAATCCCACTGAGTTGCAGTATGGAGCACCTTTTTACTATAGTTGTATAGAAGGTGGCTTCATTTAATTGTATATGTACTCAACCATATAAAAGCATGATATAGCAACTGCAAGAGCAGTTACATTGAATGCCAGAGATACATTCATCAGATTTTGAAGTTCTTTATACAAGGAGTGAAAACTGACACTGTACTGATATCACGTTGTAAAACGTAGAAATTTCACTGTTGTCTAACCAAGAGTTCACAGAAGAGTAATCAATGAATACTATACAAGAAATACATTGGATTGTAAATTGTAATAGTTTGTTACACAAAATGACTTTCTGCGTTACTCCCGAGGAATCCCACTGAGTGGCAGTATGGAGCACCGTTTTGCTATAGTTGTGTAGAAGGTGGCTTCATTTAATTGTATATGTATTCAACCATATAAAAGCATGATATAGCAACTGTAAGAGCAGTTACATTGAATGCCAGAGATACATTCATCAGATTTTGAAGTTGGTTGTAAAAAGAATGATTACTGACACTGTATTGATATCACGTTGTAAAACCTAGAAATTTCACTGTTGTCTAACCAAGAGATCGCAGAAGAGTAATCAATGAATACTATACAAGAAATACATTGGATTGTAAATTGTAATCGTTTGTTACACAAAATGACTTTCTGCGTTACTCCCGAAGAATCCCACTGAGTTGCAGTATGGAGCACCTTTTTACTATAGTTGTATAGAAGGTGGCTTCATTTAATTGTATATGTACTCAACCATATAAAAGCATGATATAGCAACGGTAAGAGCAGTTACATTGAATGCCAGAGATACATTCATCAGATTTTGAAGTTCTTTATACAAGGAGTGAAAACTGACACTGTACTGATATCACTTTGTAAAACGTAGAAATTTCACTGTTGTCTAACCAAGAGTTCACAGAAGAGTAATCAATGAATACTATACAAGAAATACATTGGATTGTAAATTGTAATAGTTTGTTACACAAAATGACTTTCTGCGTTACTCCCGAGGAATCCCACTGAGTGGCAGTATGGAGCACCTTTTTGCTATAGTTGTATAGAAGGTGGCTTCATTTCATTGTATATGTACTCAACCATATAAAAGTATGATATAGCAACTGTAAGAGCAGTTACATTGAATGCCAGAGATACATTCATCAGATTTTGAAGTTGTTTGTACAAGGAGTGATAACTGACACTGTACTGATATCACTTTGTAAAACCTAGAAATATCACTATCCTGTAACCAACAGATCATTGAAAAGAGTAATCAATGAATAATATACAAGAAATTATATATTGTAATAGTTTGTTACACAAAATGAGTTTCTGCGTTACTCCCGAGGAATCCCACTGAGTGGCAGTATGGAGCTCCTTTTTACTATAGTTGTATAGAAGGCGGCTTCATTTCATTGTATATGTACTCAACCATATAAAAGCATGATATAGCAACTGTAAGAGCAGTTACATTGAATGCAAGAGATACATTCATCAGATTTTGAAGTTGGTTGTACAAGGAGTTATTACTGACACTGTATTGATATCACGTTGTAAAACCTAGAAATTTCACTGTTGTCTAACCAAGAGTTCACAGAAGAGTAATCAATGAATACTATACAAGAAATACATTGGATTGTAAATTGTAATAGTTTGTTACACAAAATGACTTTCTGCGTTACTCCCGAGGAATCCCACTGAGTGGCAGTATGGAGCACCTTTTTGCTATAGTTGTATAGAAGGTGGCTTCATTTCATTGTATATGTACTCAACCATATAAAAGTATGATATAGCAACTGTAAGAGCAGTTAAATTGAATGCCAGAGATACATTCATCAGATTTTGAAGTTGTTTGTACAAGGAGTGATAACTGACACTGTACTGATATCACTTTGTAAAACCTAGAAATATCACTATCCTGTAACCAACAGATCATTGAAAAGAGTAATCACTGAATAATATACAAGAAATTATATATTGTAATAGTTTGTTACACAAAATGAGTTTCTGCGTTACTCCCAAGGAATCCCACTGAGTGGCAGTATGGAGCTCCTTTTTACTATAGTTGTATAGAAGGCGGCTTCATTTCATTGTATATGTACTCAACCATATAAAAGCATGATATAGCAACTGTAAGAGCAGTTACATTGAATGCAAGAGATACATTCATCAGATTTTGAAGTTGGTTGTACAAGGAGTTATTACTGACATTGTATTGATATCACGTTGTAAAACCTAGAAATTTCACTGTTGTCTAACCAAGAGATCGCAGAAGAGTAATCAATGAATACTATGCAAGAAATACATTGGATTGTAAATTGTAATAGTTTGTTACACAAAATGACTTTCTGCGTTACTCCCGAGGAATCCCACTGAGTGGCAGTATGGAGCAACTTTTTACTATAGTTGTATAGAAGGCGGCTTCATTTCATTGTATATGTACTCAACCATATAAAAGCATGATATAGCAACTGTAAGAGCAGTTACATTGAATGCAAGAGATACATTCATCAGAGTTTGAAGTTGGTTGTACAAGGAGTGATTACTGACTCTGTATTGATATCACGTTGTAAAACGTAGAAATTTCACTGTTGTCTAACCAAGAGATCGCAGAAGAGTAATCAATTAATACTATACAAGAAATACATTGGATTGTAAATTGTAATAGTTTGTTACACAAAATGACTTTCTGCGTTACTCCCGAGGAATCCCACTGAGTGGCAGTATGGAGCACCGTTTTGCTATAGTTGTATAGAAGGTGGCTTCATTTAATTGTATATGTACTCAACCATATAAAAGCATGATATAGCAACGGTAAGAGCAGTTACATTGAATGCCAGAGATACATTCATCAGATTTTGAAGTTCTTTATACAAGGAGTGAAAACTGACACTGTACTGATATCACTTTGTAAAACGTAGAAATTTCACTGTTGTCTAACCAAGAGTTCACAGAAGAGTAATCAATGAATACTATACAAGAAATACATTGGATTGTAAATTGTAATAGTTTGTTACACAAAATGACTTTCTGCGTTACTCCCGAGGAATCCCACTGAGTGGCAGTATGGAGCACCTTTTTGCTATAGTTGTATAGAAGGTGGCTTCATTTCATTGTATATGTACTCAACCATATAAAAGTATGATATAGCAACTGTAAGAGCAGTTACATTGAATGCCAGAGATACATTCATCAGATTTTGAAGTTGTATGTACAAGGAGTGATAACTGACACTGTACTGATATCACTTTGTAAAACCAAGAAATATCACTATCCTGTAACCAACAGATCATTGAAAAGAGTAATCACTGAATAATATACAAGAAATTATATATTGTAATAGTTTGTTACACAAAATGACTTTCTGCGTTACTCCCGAGGAATCCCACTGAGTGGCAGTATGGAGCTCCTTTTTACTATAGTTGTATAGAAGGCGGCTTCATTTCATTGTATATGTACTCAACCATATAAAAGCATGATATAGCAACTGTAAGAGCAGTTACATTGAATGCAAGAGATACATTCATCAGATTTTGAAGCTTGTTGTACAAGGAGTTATTACTGACACTGTATTGATATCACGTTGTAAAACCTAGAAATTTCACTGTTGTCTAACCAAGAGATCGCAGAAGAGTAATCAATGAATACTATGCAAGAAATACATTGGATTGTAAATTGTAATAGTTTGTTACACAAAATGACTTTCTGCGTTACTCCCGAGGAATCCCACTGAGTGGCAGTATGGAGCACCTTGTTACTATAGTTGTATAGAAGGTGGCTTCATTTCATTGTATATGTACTCAACCATAAAAAAGCTTGATATAGCAACTGTAAGAACCGTTACATTGAATGCCAGAGATACATTCATCAGATTTTGAAGTGTCAGAATCTGTCAATTCAGCCAATGTATTCTTGCATGCATTCTATGTATCCTATGTAACCTTTTTTGCAATATGTAATCACCTTTGTATTAATCCTGTTTTGGTCGGGAGGGTGACAACCCTTAAGGGTGAGAACAAGGAGGCCTCTCATCTCTGCCTCCGCATTCCAGCTGCCCCGGCAGTAACTTCAAGGGGAGGATGGCTCTCATCTCTTATCTCATGCTAAAGAACCTTGGAGCCATGAATTGTTATGTGAACTGAGGGGTCTGGTTAGAGAAGGGAAATTTACTGCTTAACACCTCACTTTTTTCCTGTGTGAACCAAACGGTCAAGACACCTTTTAGCCCGCCAATTTTCCCTTAAGGGGATTGGCTACCTATGGGTAATTCAAACTCCTTGGAATGGTATAATAGACCCGCTTGTATTATTTGTCTCATCTCTGACAATAATCCGAGATGCTGTACTAATGTAGGAAGAGGTAATAAAGAACTGTGGTTAACCAACCAAGATCTGATCCTTGACTACTTTGAGCAGAACTCTCACAGATTGTCAGAGATCTGTGATTGGGACTCAGCCGTTCCTGACCATGTCAGAAGACGACGCGGTCCCCCTCATCCCTACTACTCCAGAAGAGACTCCCGTTACCCCGGCGGATCCGGGGAACGGGGGTGGTGGCGGCGGAGGAGGTCCCGAAGTGCCGGTGACCACGAGCCAGGGGGCTTACTACATTCCGCGACGCCCGGTTACCCATCAGAGCGTGACCCCCAAGTACGCATGGAGCCACTTCGGTCAGCGTACCGTGAATTCGTGGGTGCACGACCGGAAAGGGGTGAGAGTTTTGCTCACCGGAGATCAGCCCGATCGAGGGAGACCGAGCTACCTAGGAGACGACCGCGAGCCGATCTATCGTGGAGGGCCGCGTCGCCCGCCTCTCGAAGAGGAGGGGATGGATCTGTATGGGCCCGATCCGTATTGCGAGGAGCAGACAGTCCCTTTGGATCAGATGATGGGAGACCTGCGGCTTCAACTCACCGCCGAGCTCCGCGAGTTGGCCCTCGATCTCCAGCACCAATTTCGCGACGCTATGATGGCCATGCAAGGAGCCCTCCCCGGTCAAGGGGTCGGAGTCCCACTACAGCCGCCGGCGCCCGGAGGGGTTCCGGTTCAACCGCAGGCGCCCGCTCTACCGGCACAACCAGCCCAGCCGGTCATCCCAGTTCCAGCCCCAGGGCCCGTCCCAGCGCCGGCCCCTGTCCCGGCCGCGCCGGCCGCCCGCCCAGCCCCCTCCGACCCTTTGATGACTACTTTCGATGGGGACCCAGAGAAGCTACGTTTCTTCATGCTGGAGATCGGGAGATTCCTGGACAGCTGGGGCCACCTCTACCCCACCGAGAAAGAACGGATTGGCCATATCGGGTCCAAACTGAAAGACACTGCCAGCGACTGGTATGTGAGCCTGCACGACAACCCCGGACCTGAACTGCGCTCCCTGAACAACTTCATGTGGGCCCTCCGGCATCAGTTCGAGGACCCCCTGGGTGAGGAAAAAGCCCGCAATCAACTAAGAAAGCTGTTCCAGGGAAGGTCGTCAGTGAGGGACTACACCGACAAGTTCCGGCGCATCGCAGCAAAGATCCATGGGTGGCCGGAGGAGCTGTTCATGGAGAAGTATTGGGAGGGCCTGAACCCGGAAATCTACGAGACCGTGCTGTTAGGGGGCCGCCCTGGCACCCTGAACACCTGGATGAGAGCAGCCATCGACATGGAGGAGCGCTTCGCTCTAATTAAGATGGGAGCGTCCGCGACGGCGGCCAGCAAAGCAGCCCCCCGAGTGAAGCCCCGATCCAGTGTGCAAGATGTCCGAGATGCGAGGTTTCAACAGGGGTTGTGTATGAAGTGTGGGGAGAGTGGCCACTTCGCCTCCGCTTGCCCAAGAGGGGGGGGGAAAGGCCCGAAGACCTCCACCCCCGGAGCGGGAAGCACCCCTAGCCGGGGAAAAACACCCATGAAACCTCGGGCGTTGCAGCTGGAAGGAGTAGCGAGCGACCAGGGAGAGCTGGAGCTGTTGGAAGCGCAGATGTCGGGAAACTCCAACGGCCTGCAGTGAGCGGCGCAGAGCTGCAGGTCCCCCGCCAAGAAGCGCCATCTCCGGTGAGCATCCCCGGCCCCCTGTTATATATGGTAGTGACGGTGGTGACCCCCGGATCGGGTACCCACATGCGGGTTCGCGCTTTAATTGACTCTGGGTGTGCGCGAGACCTGATCAGCCCCCTAGTAGTGGAGGGGCTGGGACCCAAAATCACCCCTTTACTGGAACCCCTAAAGTTTACACAGATGGATGGGTCGGAGATGAAGGAGGAGTGCATAGCAGAGACTGAGAGCCTGATTTTGGGAACGGGGGAGCACTGGGAGAAGCGAGCTTTCGTCATCACCCCAAACGCCCAGTTCCCTATGGTGTTAGGCAGCCCTTGGCTCGGGGCACACGACCCTTACATAAAATGGAGCGAGGGGAAGATTTCGTGGGTGGACGAACGCTGCCAGAGCCACCGGTGGGACCCGGGATGGGGACCTGGACCTCCGACCCTGCCTCCCCCGACTCCCGCGCTCGCCCTCACACCTACCATGGTGCCTAAAGAATATAGAGACTTGCTGGAAGTGTTCAGCGAGACCGAGGCGGATGAGTTGCCCCCCCATCGGCTGTCGGACTGTGCCACAGAACTCCTCCCAGGAGAGAAACTCCCAAAAGGGAAATTATACTCCATGAGCCCGTTGGAACGGGAAGAACTGCGGAAGTTCTTGGACAAAAATTTGGCAAGGGGGTTCATCCGCCCAGCCAAGTCCCCCTTCGCGGCGCCCGTGCTGTTCCGAAAGAAAAAGGATGGGGGCTTACGGCTATGCACTGACTACCGGGGGTTGAATGCAGTCTCCACCACGAATGCCTACCCCCTCCCATTAATAAAGGACCTCTTGGCGGAGGCGGCCAAGGGAAAGATTTTTACCAAATTGGATCTACGAGATGCCTACTTCAGGGTGCGCATCAGGGAAGGGGATGAATCTAAGACTGCCTTTAACACCCCCTTGGGGCAATTTGAATATCTAGTGATGCCGTTCGGCTTAAGTGGCGCGCCCGGGGTCTTTATGAGTTTAATCAATGAAGTGTTGCACAAGCATCTATTTAAGGGCGTGTTATGTTACATAGATGATATCTTGATCTATTCTACTGATAAGAGTGCGCATGTGACTTTGGTCAGGGACGTTCTCTCAACCTTACTGAAAAACCAGCTTTATGTGAAACTGTCTAAGTGCGAGTTTCACCGTGAGTCCGTGGACTTCCTGGGCTACCGCATTTCTCAGAAGGGGTTGGAAATGGACCCGGGGAAGGTGGAGGCAGTGGTGCAATGGGAGGCTCCGCGAACAAGAAAGCAATTGCAGAGCCTCTTAGGATTTTGTAACTTTTACCGAACCTTCATCAAAGACTTTGCCAAAGTCACCCTTCCCTTAACGGACTTGTTAAAAACCAAGGGGAGGGGGCCCGAGGCCGGAAAGCCAGGAGAGAAATTGGCGTGGAATGGGGAATGTCAGAGGGCGTTTGAGACTTTAAAAACCCTTTTCACTTCCGAGCCCATTCTGGCGCACCCGGATGAAACAAAAGAATCTATAATTCATGTAGATGCCTCTGATGTAGCCATGGGGGGGGCCATTTTACAAAGTGACTCGGAGGGAAAACTGCACCCCTTGGCTTACATTTCCAAAAAATTTAACGAAACGGAAAGAAACTGGTCGGTGTGGGACAAAGAAGCCGCAGCCATTAGATTAGCGCTCACTACGTGGCGCCACTGGCTGGAGGGAGCGCAAACGCCGTTCGAAATATGGACTGATCATAAAAACCTGGAGGCATTGCGCACTCAGCGGTCCCTCAATGCAAAGCAGCTGCGATGGGCTGATTTCTTTTCCAAGTTTAACTTCGTGCTTAAACATTTTCCTGGGAAGGCTAACTCCCTGGCAGACGCGTTGTCCAGATTACCCCAACATGAGAGTGTGAAAGAAGAGGTGTTTGATTCCATGTTCTCCCCCCAACAGCTGGGAGGGGTGGTAGTCACTCGGAGCCAGGCAAAGAAGGCCGAGCTCAACACGGGGAATTGCCAGTGGGGGGGGGAGTATGCTCCTGAAGAGATAGAGGAACTGGAAGCTTTGGAGGAATGTTCCAAGAGAGAGGACCACTGTTGGCTGCATGGGGACAAATTAGTGGTGCCTAAGGCCAAGCGCAAAGAAATCTTGCTAAATTGCCACTCCTCAAAGCTAGCCGGACACTTCGGTTTCCTAAAGACACTTAATTTGATCCAGCGTCAGTTCTGGTGGCCGCGCATGCGCCGAGACGTCTCGGACTTCGTCTCGGCATGCCAAACCTGTTTAATGTGTAAAAAACGGGGGGGGAAAGTCCCAGGATTGTTGCACCCCCTTCCCACCGCGTCAAGACCCTGGGAAGCCATAGCCATGGACTTTATCACCAATTTGCCCCCCTCCAAGGGAAAAACAGTGATTTGGGAGGTGGTAGACACTTTTTCTAAACAAGCACATTTCACCCCCTTCAAGCAATTGCCCACAGCCAAAGGAATGGCTAAAGCTTTCTTCAACCACGTGATCAAATTACATGCTTTTCCTAAGAGGGTGGTTTCCGACCGCGGAAGTCAGTTCGTTGCCACTTTCTGGCGGGAGCTTTTGAAATTAATGGACATAGAACCCGCCTTAAGTTCGGGTTACCACCCAGAGACCGATGGCCAATCCGAACGAACTAATCAAATTCTAGAGCAGTTCCTAAGATGCTACACAAATTATCACCAGGATAATTGGGTGGAATTGCTACCCTTTGCAGAATATAGTTACAATAACGCAGTGCATTCATCCACCGGGGTCTCACCTTTCATGGCAGTGGGAGGTTTTGAAGGAAAGCCACTTCCTACTATTAAAGAGGACTCTCAAGCCCCCCCCTCGGATTTTAAAAATTGGTGGTCCAGCCTCCAAGACTCATGGCCATTAATAGGGAAAGCCTTGGACCATGCCAAAGAGGACTACAAGAAATATGCTGACCGTGGGCGAGCACCGGGATGGGATCTCCAGCCCGGGGACTCTGTTTATCTCTCTACTAAAAATATCCATGGGTTGCAGCCCAGCAGAAAACTGGGATGGAAATATGTTGGACCTTATAAAGTACTACGTAAGATCTCTGATGTGTCTTTTGAACTGGAACTGCCTAAATCACTGAGTTCTGTGCACCCTGTGTTTCATTTCAGCCTACTGAAGAAAGATCCTGGGCCGAATGCATGGCATCCAGTTCCTCCAGTTCCTCCTCCACTGATGAAGGAGGGGAGTCCTCACTTCGAGATAACTGAAATCCTTGACTCCAAACTGCGAAGGGGCCACTTTTATTATTTAGTTAGATGGTTGGATTTCGGCCCAGAGCACAATGAATGGATTCGTTCTGAACATGTTCATGCCCCCAAGCTGATTAAACTATTTCATAAAATGTTCCCTGATAAAGCTAGGTGAAGAGAATTATGGGGAGGGCAGGGTGTCAGAATCTGTCAATTCAGCCAATGTATTCTTGCATGCATTCTATGTATCCTATGTAACCTTTTTGCAATATGTAATCACCTTTGTATTAATCCTGTTTTGGTCGGGAGGGTGACAACCCTTAAGGGTGAGAACAAGGAGGCCACTCATCTCTGCCTCCGCATTCCAGCTGCCCCGGCAGTAACTTCAAGGGGAGGATGGCTCTCATCTCTTATCTCATGCTAAAGAACCTTGGAGCCATGAATTGTTATGTGAACTGAGGGGTCTGGTTAGAGAAGGGAAATTTACTGCTTAACACCTCACTTTTTTCCTGTGTGAACCAAACGGTCAAGACACCTTTTAGCCCGCCAATTTTCCCTTAAGGGGATTGGCTACCTATGGGTAATTCAAACTCCTTGGAATGGTATAATAGACCCGCTTGTATTATTTGTCTCATCTCTGACAATAATCCGAGATGCTGTACTAATGTAGGAAGAGGTAATAAAGAACTGTGGTTAACCAACCAAGATCTGATCCTTGACTACTTTGAGCAGAACTCTCACAGAAGTTGGTTGTACAAGGAGTGATTACTGACTCTGTATTGATATCACGTTGTAAAACGTAGAAATTTCACTGTTGTCTAACCAAGAGATCGCAGAAGAGTAATCAATTAATACTATACAGGAAATACATTGGATTGTAAATTGTAATCGTTTGTTACACAAAATGACTTTCTGCGTTACTCCCGAGGAATCCCACTGAGTGGCAGTATGGAGCTCCTTTTTACTATAGTTGTATAGAAGGTGGCTTCATTTCATTGTATATGTACTCAACCATATAAAAGCATGATATAGCAACTGTAAGAGCAGTTACATTGAATGCCAGAGATACATTCATCAGATTTTGAAGTTCTTTATACAAGGAGTGAAAACTGACACTGTACTGATATCACTTTGTAAAACGTAGAAATTTCACTGTTGTCTAACCAAGAGTTCACAGAAGAGTAATCAATGAATACTATACAAGAAATACATTGGATTGTAAATTGTAATAGTTTGTTACACAAAATGACTTTCTGCGTTACTCCCGAGGAATCCCACTGAGTGGCAGTATGGAGCACCGTTTTGCTATAGTTGTATAGAAGGTGGCTTCATTTAATTGTATATGTATTCAACCATATAAAAGCATGATATAGCAACTGTAAGAGCAGTTACATTGAATGCCAGAGATACATTCATCAGATTTTGAAGTTCTTTATACAAGGAGTGAAAACTGACACTGTACTGATATCACTTTGTAAAACGTATAAATTTCACTGTTGTCTAACCAAGAGTTCACAGAAGAGTAATCAATGAATACTATACAAGAAATACATTGGATTGTAAATTGTAATAGTTTGTTAAACAAAATGACTTTCTGCGTTACTCCCGAGGAATCCCACTGAGTGGCAGTATGGAGCACCTTTTTGCTATAGTTGTATAGAAGGTGGCTTCATTTCATTGTATATGTACTCAACCATATAAAAGCATGATATAGCAACTGTAAGAGCAGTTACATTGAATGCCAGAGATACATTCATCAGATTTTGAAGTTGTTTGTACAAGGAGTGATAACTGACACTGTATTGATATCACGTTGCAAACCTAGAAATTTCACTGTTGTCTAACCAAGAGATCGCAGAAGAGTAATCAATGAATACTATGCATGAAATACATTGGATTGTAAATTGTAATAGTTTGTTACAAAAAATGACTTTCTGCATTACTCCCGAGGAATCCCACTGAGTGGCAGTATGGAGCACCGTTTTGCTATAGTTGTATAGAAGGTGGCTTCATTTAATTGTATATGTATTCAACCATATAAAAGCATGATATAGAAACTGTAAGAGCAGTTACATTGAATGCCAGAGATACATTCATCAGATTTTGAAGTTCTTTATACAAGGAGTGAAAACTGACACTGTACTGATATCACTTTGTAAAACGTAGAAATTTCACTGTTGTCTAACCAAGAGTTCACAGAAGAGTAATCAATGAATACTATACAAGAAATACATTGTATTGTAAATTGTAATAGTTTGTTACACAAAATGACTTTCTGCGTTACTCCCGAGGAATCCCACTGAGTGGCAGTATGGAGCACCGTTTTGCTATAGTTGTATAGAAGGTGGCTTCATTTAATTGTATATGTATTCAACCATATAAAAGCATGATATAGCAACTGCAAGAGCAGTTACATTGAATGCCAGAGATACATTCATCAGATTTTGAAGTTCTTTATACAAGGAGTGAAAACTGATACTGTACTGATATCACTTTGTAAAACGTAGAAATTTCACTGTTGTCTAACCAAGAGTTCACAGAAGAGTAATCATTGAATACTATACAAGAAATACATTGGATTGTAAATTGTAATAGTTTGTTACACAAAATGACTTTCTGCATTACTCCCGAGGAATCCCACTGAGTGGCAGTATGGAGCACCGTTTTGCTATAGTTGTATAGAAGGTGGCTTCATTTAATTGTATATGTATTCAACCATATAAAAGCATGATATAGAAACTGTAAGAGCAGTTACATTGAATGCCAGAGATACATTCATCAGATTTTGAAGTTCGTTATACAAGGAGTGAAAACTGACACTGTACTGATATCACTTTGTAAAACGTATAAATTTCACTGTTGTCTAACCAAGAGTTCACAGAAGAGTAATCAATGAATACTATACAAGAAATACATTGGATTGTAAATTGTAATAGTTTGTTACACAAAATGACTTTCTGCGTTACTCCCGAGGAATCCCACTGAGTGGCAGTATGGAGCACCTTTTTGCTATAGTTGTATAGAAGGTGGCTTCATTTCATTGTATATGTACTCAACCATATAAAAGCATGATATAGCAATTGTAAGAGCAGTTACATTGAATGCCAGAGATACATTCATCAGATTTTGAAGTTGTTTGTACAAGGAGTGATAACTGACACTGTATTGATATCACGTTGCAAACCTAGAAATTTCACTGTTGTCTAACCAAGAGATCGCAGAAGAGTAATCAATGAATACTATGCATGAAATACATTGGATTGTAAATTGTAATAGTTTGTTACAAAAAATGACTTTCTGCATTACTCCCGAGGAATCCCACTGAGTGGCAGTATGGAGCACCATTTTGCTATAGTTGTATAGAAGGTGGCTTCATTTAATTGTATATGTATTCAACCATATAAAAGCATGATATAGCAACTGTAAGAGCAGTTACATTGAATGCCAGAGATACATTCATCAGATTTTGAAGTTCTTTATACAAGGAGTGAAAACTGACACTGTACTGATATCACTTTGTAAAACGTATAAATTTCACTGTTGTCTAACCAAGAGTTCACAGAAGAGTAATCAATGAATACTATACAAGAAATACATTGGATTGTAAATTGTAATAGTTTGTTACACAAAATGACTTTCTGCGTTACTCCCGAGGAATCCCACTGAGTGGCAGTATGGAGCACCTTTTTGCTATAGTTGTATAGAAGGTGGCTTCATTTCATTGTATATGTACTCAACCATATAAAAGTATGATATAGGAACTGTAAGAGCAGTTACATTGAATGCCAGAGATACATTCATCAGATTTTGAAGTTGTTTGTACAAGGAGTTATAACTGACACTGTACTGATATCACTTTGTAAAACCTAGAAATATCTCTATCCTGTAACCAACAGATCATTGAAAAGAGTAATCAATGTATAATATACAAGAAATTATATATTGTAATAGTTTGTTACACAAAATGACTTTCTGCGTTACTCCCGAGGAATCCCACTGAGTGGCAGTATGGAGCTCCTTTTTACTATAGTTGTATAGAAGGCGGCTTCATTTCATTGTATATGTACTCAACCATATAAAAGCATGATATAGCAACTTTGAGAGCAGTTACATTGAATGCAAGAGATACATTCATCAGATTTTGAAGTTGGTTGTACAAGGAGTGATTACTGACACTGTATTGATATCACGTTGTAAAACCTAGAAATTTCACTGTTGTCTAACCAAGAGATCGCAGAAGAGTAATCAATTAATACTATACAAGAAATACATTGGATTGTAAATTGTAATAGTTTGTTACACAAAATGACTTTCTGCGTTACTCCCGAGGAATCCCACTGAGTGGCAGTATGGAGCACCGTTTTGCTATAGTTGTATAGAAGGTGGCTTCATTTAATTGTATATGTATTCAACCATATAAAAGCATTATATAGCAACTGTAAGAGCAGTTACATTGAATGCCAGAGATACATTCATCAGATTTTGAAGTTCTTTATACAAGGAGTGAAAACTGACACTGTACTGATATCACTTTGTAAAACGTAGAAATTTCACTGTTGTCTAACCAAGAGTTCACAGAAGAGTAATCAATGAATACTATACAAGAAATACTTTGGATTGTAAATTGTAATAGTTTGTTACACAAAATGACTTTCTGCGTTACTCCCGAGGAATCCCACTGAGTGGCAGTATGGAGCACCTTTTTACTATAGTTGTATAGAAGGTGGCTTCATTTCATTGTATATGTACTCAACCATAAAAAAGGATGATATAGCAACTGTAAGAACAGTTACATTGAATGCCAGAGATACATTCATCAGATTTTGAAGTTCTTTATACAAGGAGTGATTACTGACTCTGTATTGATATCACGTTGTAAAACGTAGAAATTTCACTGTTGTCTAACCAAGAGATCGCAGAAGAGTAATCAATTAATACTATACAAGAAATACATTGGATTGTAAATTGTAATAGTTTGTTACACAAAATGACTTTCTGCGTTACTCCCGAGGAATCCCACTGAGTGGCAGTATGGAGCACCGTTTTGCTATAATTGTATAGAAGGTGGCTTCATTAAATTGTATATGTATTCAACCATATAAAAGCATGATATAGCAACTGTAAGAGCAGTTACATTGAATGCAAGAGATACAATCATCAGATTTTGAAGTTCTTTATACAAGGAGTGAAAACTGACACTGTACTGATATCACTTTGTAAAACGTATAAATTTCACTGTTCTCTAACCAAGAGTTCACAGAAGAGTAATCAATGAATACTATACAAGAAATACATTGGATTGTAAATTGTAATAGTTTGTTACACAAAATGACTTTCTGCGTTACTCCCGAGGAATCCCACTGAGTGGCAGTATGGAGCACCTTTTTGCTATAGTTGTATAGAAGGTGGCTTCATTTCATTGTATATGTACTCAACCATATAAAAGCATGATATAGCAACTGTAAGAGCAGTTACATTGAATGCCAGAGATACATTCATCAGATTTTGAAGTTGTTTGTACAAGGAGTGATAACTGACACTGTATTGATATCACGTTGCAAACCTAGAAATTTCACTGTTGTCTAACCAAGAGATCGCAGAAGAGTAATCAATGAATACTATGCAAGAAATACATTGGATGGTAAATTGGAATAGTTTGTTACACAAAATGACTTTCTGCGTTACTCCCGAGGAATCCCACTGAGTGGCAGTATGGAGCACCTTTTTGCTATAGTTGTATAGAAGGTGGCTTCATTTCATTGTATATGTACTCAACCATATAAAAGCATGATATAGCAACTTTAAGAGCAGTTACATTGAATGCAAGAGATACATTCATCAGATTTTGAAGTTGGTTGTACAAGGAGTGATTACTGACACTGTATTGATATCACGTTGTAAAACCTAGAAATTTCACTGTTGTCTAACCAAGAGATCGCAGAAGAGTAATCAATTAATACTATACAAGAAATACATTGGATTGTAAATTGTAATAGTTTGTTACACAAAATGACTTTCTGCGTTACTCCCGAGGAATCCCACTGAGTGGCAGTATGGAGCACCGTTTTGCTATAGTTGTATAGAAGGTGGCTTCATTTAATTGTATATGTATTCAACCATATAAAAGCATTATATAGCAACTGTAAGAGCAGTTACATTGAATGCCAGAGATACATTCATCAGATTTTGAAGTTCTTTATACAAGGAGTGAAAACTGACACTGTACTGATATCACTTTGTAAAACGTAGAAATTTCACTGTTGTCTAACCAAGAGTTCACAGAAGAGAAATCAATGAATACTATACAAGAAATACTTTGGATTGTAAATTGTAATAGTTTGTTACACAAAATGACTTTCTGCGTTACTCCCGAGGAATCCCACTGAGTGGCAGTATGGAGCACCTTTTTACTATAGTTGTATAGAAGGTGGCTTCATTTCATTGTATATGTACTCAACCATAAAAAAGCATGATATAGCAACTGTAAGAACAGTTACACTGAATGCCAGAGATACATTCATCAGATTTTGAAGTTCTTTATACAAGGAGTGATTACTGACTCTGTATTGATATCACGTTGTAAAACGTAGAAATTTCACTGTTGTCTAACCAAGAGATCGCAGAAGAGTAATCAATGAATACTATACAAGAAATACATTGGATTGTAAATTGTAATAGTTTGTTACACAAAATGACTTTCTGCGTTACTCCCGAGGAATCCCACTGAGTGGCAGTATGGAGCACCGTTTTGCTATAATTGTATAGAAGGTGGCTTCATTAAATTGTATATGTATTCAACCATATAAAAGCATGATATAGCAACTGTAAGAGCAGTTACATTGAATGCAAGAGATACATTCATCAGATTTTGAAGTTCTTTATACAAGGAGTGAAAACTGACACTGTACTGATATCACTTTGTAAAACGTATAAATTTCACTGTTCTCTAACCAAGAGTTCACAGAAGAGTAATCAATGAATACTATACAAGAAATACATTGGATTGTAAATTGTAATAGTTTGTTACACAAAATGACTTTCTGCGTTACTCCCGAGGAATCCCACTGAGTGGCAGTATGGAGCACCTTTTTGCTATAGTTGTATAGAAGGTGGCTTCATTTCATTGTATATGTACTCAACCATATAAAAGCATGATATAGCAACTGTAAGAGCAGTTACATTGAATGCCAGAGATACATTCATCAGATTTTGAAGTTCTTTATACAAGGAGTGAAAACTGACACTGTACTGATATCACTTTGTAAAACGTAGAAATTTCACTGTTGTCTAACCAAGAGTTCACAGAAGAGTAATCAATGAATAATATACAAGAAATTATATATTGTAATAGTTTGTTACACAAAATGACTTTCTGCATTACTCCCGAGGAATCCCACTGAGTGGCAGTATGGAGCACCGTTTTGCTATAGTTGTATAGAAGGTGGCTTCATTTCATTGTATATGTACTCAACCATATAAAAGCATGATATAGCAACTGTAAGAGCAGTTACATTGAATGCCAGAGATACATTCATCAGATTTTGAAGTTGTTTGTACAAGGAGTGATAACTGACACTGTACTGATATCACTTTGTAAAACCTAGAAATATCACTATCCTGTAACCAACAGATCATTGAAAAGAGTAATCAATGAATAATATACAAGAAATTATATATTGTAATAGTTTGTTACACAAAATGACTTTCTGCGTTACTCCCGAGGAATCCCACTGAGTGGCAGTATGGAGCACCTTTTTGCTATAGTTGTATAGAAGGTGGCTTCATTTCATTGTATATGTACTCAACCATATAAAAGCATGATATAGCAACGGTAAGAGCAGTTACATTGAATGCAAGAGATACATTCATCAGATTTTGAAGTTGGTTGTACAAGAAGTGAGAACTGACACTGTATTGATATCACTTTGAAAATCTTAGAAATTTCACTGTTGTCTAACCAAGAGTTCACAGAAGAGTAATCAATGAATACTATACAAGAAATACATTGGATTGTAAATTGTAATAGTTTGTTACACAAAATGACTTTCTGCGTTACTCCCGAGGAATCCCACTGAGTGGCAGTATGGAGCACCGTTTTGCTATAGTTGTATAGAAGGTGGCTTCATTTAATTGTATATGTATTCAACCATATAAAAGCATTATATAGCAACTGTAAGAGCAGTTACATTGAATGCCAGAGATACATTCATCAGATTTTGAAGTTCTTTATACAAGGAGTGAAAACTGACACTGTACTGATATCACTTTGTAAAACGTAGAAATTTCACTGTTGTCTAACCAAGAGTTCACAGAAGAGTAATCAATGAATACTATACAAGAAATACTTTGGATTGTAAATTGTAATAGTTTGTTACACAAAATGACTTTCTGCGTTACTCCCGAGGAATCCCACTGAGTGGCAGTATGGAGCACCTTTTTACTATAGTTGTATAGAAGGTGGCTTCATTTCATTGTATATGTACTCAACCATAAAAAAGGATGATGTAGCAACTGTAAGAACAGTTACATTGAATGCCAGAGATACATTCATCAGATTTTGAAGTTCTTTATACAAGGAGTGATTACTGACTCTCTATTGATATCACGTTGTAAAACGTAGAAATTTCACTGTTGTCTAACCAAGAGATCGCAGAAGAGTAATCAATTAATACTATACAAGAAATACATTGGATTGTAAATTGTAATAGTTTGTTACACAAAATGACTTTCTGCGTTACTCCCGAGGAATCCCACTGAGTGGCAGTATGGAGCACCGTTTTGCTATAATTGTATAGAAGGTGGCTTCATTAAATTGTATATGTATTCAACCATATAAAAGCATGATATAGCAACTGTAAGAGCAGTTACATTGAATGCAAGAGATACATTCATCAGATTTTGAAGTTCTTTATACAAGGAGTGAAAACTGACACTGTACTGATATCACTTTGTAAAACGTATAAATTTCACTGTTCTCTAACCAAGAGTTCACAGAAGAGTAATCAATGAATACTATACAAGAAATACATTGGATTGTAAATTGTAATAGTTTGTTACACAAAATGACTTTCTGCGTTACTCCCGAGGAATCCCACTGAGTGGCAGTATGGAGCACCTTTTTGCTATAGTTGTATAGAAGGTGGCTTCATTTCATTGTATATGTACTCAACCATATAAAAGCATGATATAGCAACTGTAAGAGCAGTTACATTGAATGCCAGAGATACATTCATCAGATTTTGAAGTTGTTTGTACAAGGAGTGATAACTGACACTGTATTGATATCACGTTGCAAACCTAGAAATTTCACTGTTGTCTAACCAAGAGATCGCAGAAGAGTAATCAATGAATACTATGCAAGAAATACATTGGATGGTAAATTGGAATAGTTTGTTACACAAAATGACTTTCTGCGTTACTCCCGAGGAATCCCACTGAGTGGCAGTATGGAGCACCTTTTTGCTATAGTTGTATAGAAGGTGGCTTCATTTCATTGTATATGTACTCAACCATATAAAAGCATGATATAGCAACTTTAAGAGCAGTTACATTGAATGCAAGAGATACATTCATCAGATTTTGAAGTTGGTTGTACAAGGAGTGATTACTGACACTGTATTGATATCACGTTGTAAAACCTAGAAATTTCACTGTTGTCTAACCAAGAGATCGCAGAAGAGTAATCAATTAATACTATACAAGAAATACATTGGATTGTAAATTGTAATAGTTTGTTACACAAAATGACTTTCTGCGTTACTCCCGAGGAATCCCACTGAGTGGCAGTATGGAGCACCGTTTTGCTATAGTTGTATAGAAGGTGGCTTCATTTAATTGTATATGTATTCAACCATATAAAAGCATTATATAGCAACTGTAAGAGCAGTTACATTGAATGCCAGAGATACATTCATCAGATTTTGAAGTTCTTTATACAAGGAGTGAAAACTGACACTGTACTGATATCACTTTGTAAAACGTAGAAATTTCACTGTTGTCTAACCAAGAGTTCACAGAAGAGAAATCAATGAATACTATACAAGAAATACTTTGGATTGTAAATTGTAATAGTTTGTTACACAAAATGACTTTCTGCGTTACTCCCGAGGAATCCCACTGAGTGGCAGTATGGAGCACCTTTTTACTATAGTTGTATAGAAGGTGGCTTCATTTCATTGTATATGTACTCAACCATAAAAAAGCATGATATAGCAACTGTAAGAACAGTTACATTGAATGCCAGAGATACATTCATCAGATTTTGAAGTTCTTTATACAAGGAGTGATTACTGACTCTGTATTGATATCACGTTGTAAAACGTAGAAATTTCACTGTTGTCTAACCAAGAGATCGCAGAAGAGTAATCAATGAATACTATACAAGAAATACATTGGATTGTAAATTGTAATAGTTTGTTACACAAAATGACTTTCTGCGTTACTCCCGAGGAATCCCACTGAGTGGCAGTATGGAGCACCGTTTTGCTATAATTGTATAGAAGGTGGCTTCATTAAATTGTATATGTATTCAACCATATAAAAGCATGATATAGCAACTGTAAGAGCAGTTACATTGAATGCAAGAGATACATTCATCAGATTTTGAAGTTCTTTATACAAGGAGTGAAAACTGACACTGTACTGATATCACTTTGTAAAACGTATAAATTTCACTGTTCTCTAACCAAGAGTTCACAGAAGAGTAATCAATGAATACTATACAAGAAATACATTGGATTGTAAATTGTAATAGTTTGTTACACAAAATGACTTTCTGCGTTACTCCCGAGGAATCCCACTGAGTGGCAGTATGGAGCACCTTTTTGCTATAGTTGTATAGAAGGTGGCTTCATTTCATTGTATATGTACTCAACCATATAAAAGCATGATATAGCAACTGTAAGAGCAGTTACATTGAATGCCAGAGATACATTCATCAGATTTTGAAGTTGTTTGTACGAGGAGTGATAACTGACACTGTATTGATATCACGTTGCAAACCTAGAAATTTCACTGTTGTCTAACCAAGAGATCGCAGAAGAGTAATCAATGAATACTATGCAAGAAATACATTGGATGGTAAATTGTAATAGTTTGTTACACAAAATGACTTTCTGCGTTACTCCCGAGGAATCCCACTGAGTGGCAGTATGGAGCACCTTTTTGCTATAGTTGTATAGAAGGTGGCTTCATTTCATTGTATATGTACTCAACCATATAAAAGCATGATATAGCAACGGTAAGAGCAGTTACATTGAATGCAAGAGATACATTCATCAGATTTTGAAGTTGGTTGTACAAGAAGTGAGAACTGACACTGTATTGATATCACTTTGAAAATCTTAGAAATTTCACTGTTGTCTAACCAAGAGTTCACAGAAGAGTAATCAATGAATACTATACAAGAAATACATTGGATTGTAAATTGTAATAGTTTGTTACACAAAATGACTTTCTGCGTTACTCCCGAGGAATCCCACTGAGTGGCAGTATGGAGCACCGTTTTGCTATAGTTGTATAGAAGGTGGCTTCATTTCATTGTATATGTACTCAACCATATAAAAGTATGATATAGCAACTGTAAGAGCAGTTACATTGAATGCCAGAGATACATTCATCAGATTTTGAAGTTGTTTGTACAAGGAGTGATAACTGACACTGTACTGATATCACTTTGTAAAACCTAGAAATATCACTATCCTGTAACCAACAGATCATTGAAAAGAGTAATCAATGAATAATATACAAGAAATTATATATTGTAATAGTTTGTTACACAAAATGACTTTCTGCGTTACTCCCGAGGAATCCCACTGAGTGGCAGTATGGAGCTCCTTTTTACTATAGTTGTATAGAAGGCGGCTTCATTTCATTGTATATGTACTCAACCATAAAAAAGCATGATATAGCAACTGTAAGAGCAGTTACATTGAATGCCAGAGATACATTCATCAGATTTTGAAGTTCTTTATACAAGGAGTGATTACTGACTCTGTATTGATATCACGTTGTAAAACGTAGAAATTTCACTGTTGTCTAACCAAGAGATCGCAGAAGAGTAATCAATTAATACTATACAAGAAATACATTGGATTGTAAATTCTAATAGTTTGTTACACAAAATGACTTTCTGCGTTACTCCCGAGGAGTCCCACTGAGTGGCAGTATGGAGCACCGTTTTGCTATAGTTGTATAGAAGGTGGCTTCATTTCATTGTATATGTACTCAAACATAAAAAAACATGATATAGCAACTGTAAGAACAGTTACATTGAATGCCAGAGATACATTCTTGAGATTTTGAAGTTCGTTGTACAAGGAGTGATTACTGACTCTGTATTGATATCACGTAAAACGTAGAAATTTCACTGTTGTCTAACCAAGAGATCGCAGAAGAGTAATCAATCAATACTATACAAAAAATACATTGGATTGTAAATTGTAATAGTTTGTTACAAAAAATGACTTTCTGCGTTACTCCCGAGGAATCCCACTGAGTGGCAGTATGGAGCACCGTTTTGCTATAGTTGTATAGAAGGTGGCTTCATTTAATTGTATATGTATTCAACCATATAAAAGCATGATATAGCAACTGTAAAAGCAGTTACATTGAATGCCAGAGATACATTCATCAGATTTTGAAGTTCTTTATACAAGGAGTGAAAACTGACACTGTACTGATATCACTTTGTAAAACGTAGAAATTTCACTGTTGTCTAACCAAGAGTTCACAGAAGAGTAATCAATGAATACTATACAAGAAATACATTGGATTGTAAATTGTAATAGTTTGTTACACAAAATGACTTTTTTGTTGTTTGTACAAGGAGTGATAACTGACACTGTACTGTACTGATATCACTTTGTAAAACCTAGAAATATCACTATCCTGTAACCAACAGATCATTACCAACAGTAATCAATGAATAATATACAAGAAATTATATATTGTAATAATTTGTTACACAAAATGATATAAAAGTATGATATAGCAACTGTAAGAGCAGTTACATTGAATTGTACAAGGAGTGATTAATGTACAAGGAGTGATTAATGACTCTGTATTGATATCACGTTGTACAACGTAGAAATTTCACTGTTGTCTAACCAAGAGTTCACAGAAGAGTAATCAATGAATACTATACAAGAAATACATTGGATTGTAAATTGTAATAGTTTGTTACACAAAATGACTTTCTGCGTTACTCCCGAGGAATCCCACTGAGTGGCAGTATGGAGCACCGTTTTGCTATAGTTGTATAGAAGGTGGCTTCATTTAATTGTATATGTATTCAACCATATAAAAGCATGATATAGCAACTGTAAGAGCAGTTACATTGAATGCCAGAGATACATTCATCAGATTTTGAAGTTCTTTATACAAGGAGTGAAAACTGAC
Organism: Lepidodactylus listeri; assembly: GCA_029233225.1. Classification (NCBI taxonomy): domain Eukaryota; kingdom Metazoa; phylum Chordata; class Lepidosauria; order Squamata; family Gekkonidae; genus Lepidodactylus; species Lepidodactylus listeri. Next base: position 302,054 of record JARCFY010000021.1, on the reverse strand, counting down.
ACTGTACTGATATCACTTTGTAAAACGTAGAAATTTCACTGTTGTCTAACCAAGAGTTCACAGAAGAGTAATCAATGAATACTATACAAGAAATACATTGGATTGTAAATTGTAATAGTTTGTTACACAAAATGACTTTCTGCGTTACTCCCGAGGAATCCCACTTAGTGGCAGTATGGAGCACCGTTTTGCTATAGTTGTATAGAAGGTGGCTTCATTTAATTGTATATGTATTCAACCATATAAAAGCATGATATAGCAACTGTAAGAGCAGTTACATTGAATGCCAGAGATACATTCATCAGATTTTGAAGTTCTTTATACAAGGAGTGAAAACTGACACTGTACTGATATCACTTTGTAAAACGTAGAAATTTCACTGTTGTCTAACCAAGAGTTCACAGAAGAGTAATCAATGAATACTATACAAGAAATACATTGGATTGTAAATTGTAATAGTTTGTTACACAAAATGACTTTCTGCGTTACTCCCGAGGAATCCCACTGAGTGGCAGTATGGAGCACCTTTTTGCTATAGTTGTATAGAAGGTGGCTTCATTTCATTGTATCTGTACTCAACCATATAAAAGCATGATATAGCAACTGTAAGAGCAGTTACATTGAATGCCAGAGATACATTCATCAGATTTTGAAGTTGTTTGTACAAGGAGTGATAACTGACACTGTACTAATATCACTTTGTAAAACCTAGAAATATCACTATCCTGTAACCAACAGATCATTGAAAAGAGTAATCAATGAATAATATACAAGAAATTATATATTGTAATAGTTTGTTACACAAAATGACTTTCTGCGTTACTCCCGAGGAATCCCACTGAGTGGCAGTATGGAGCTCCTTTTTACTATAGTTGTATAGAAGGCGGCTTCATTTCATTGTATATGTACTCAACCATATAAAAGCATGATATAGCAACTGTAAGAGCAGTTACATTGAATGCAAGAGATACATTCATCAGATTTTGAAGTTGGTTGTACAAGGAGTTATTACTGACACTGTATTGATATCACGTTGTAAAACCTAGAAATTTCACTGTTGTCTAACCAAGAGATCGCAGAAGAGTAATCAATGAATACTATGCAAGAAATACATTGGATTGTAAATTGTAATAGTTTGTTACACAAAATGACTTTCTGCGTTACTCCCGAGGAATCCCACTGAGTGGCAGTATGGAGCATCTTTTTACTATAGTTGTATAGAAGGTGGCTTCATTTCATTGTATATGTACTCAACCATAAAAAAGCATGATATAGCAACTGTAAGAACAGTTACATTGAATGCCAGAGATACATTCATCAGATTTTGAAGTTGGTTGTACAAGGAGTGATTACTGACTCTGTATTGATATCACGTTGTAAAACGTAGAAATTTCACTGTTGTCTAACCAAGAGATCGCAGAAGAGTAATCAATTAATACTATACAAGAAATACATTGGATTGTAAATTGTAATAGTTTGTTACACAAAATGACTTTCTGCGTTACTCCCGAGGAATCCCACTGAGTGGCAGTATGGAGCACCGTTTTGCTATAGTTGTATAGATGGTGGCTTCATTTAATTGTATATGTATTCAACCATATAAAAGCATGATATAGCAACTGCAGGAGCAGTTACATTGAATGCCAGAGATACATTCATCAGATTTTGAAGTTCTTTATACAAGGAGTGAAAACTGACACTGTACTGATATCACTTTGTAAAACGTAGAAATTTCACTGTTGTCTAACCAAGAGTTCACAGAAGAGTAATCAATGAATACTATACCAGAAATACATTGGATTGTAAATTGTAATAGTTTGTTACACAAAATGACTTTCTGCGTTACTCCCGAGGAATCCCACTGAGTGGCAGTATGGAGCACCTTTTTGCTATAGTTGTATAGAAGGTGGCTTCATTTCATTGTATATGTACTCAACCATATAAAAGTATGATATAGCAACTGTAAGAGCAGTTACATTGAATGCCAGAGATACATTCATCAGATTTTGAAGTTGTTTGTACAAGGAGTGATAACTGACACTGTACTGATATCACTTTGTAAAACCTAGAAATATCACTATCCTGTAACCAACAGATCATTGAAAAGAGTAATCAATGAATAATATACAAGAAATTATATATTGTAATAGTTTGTTACACAAAATGACTTTCTGCGTTACTCCCGAGGAATCCCACTGAGTGGCAGTATGGAGCTCCTTTTTACTATAGTTGTATAGAAGGCGGCTTCATTTCATTGTATATGTACTCAACCATATAAAAGCATGATATAGCAACTGTAAGAGCAGTTACATTGAATGCAAGAGATACATTCATCAGATTTTGAAGTTGGTTGTACAAGGAGTTATTACTGACACTGTATTGATATCACGTTGTAAAACCTAGAAATTTCACTGTTGTCTAACCAAGAGATCGCAGAAGAGTAATCAATGAATACTATGCAAGAAATACATTGGATTGTAAATTGTAATAGTTTGTTACACAAAATGACTTTCTGCGTTACTCCCGAGGAATCCCACTGAGTGGCAGTATGGAGCACCTTTTTACTATAGTTGTATAGAAGGTGGCTTCATTTCATTGTATATGTACTCAACCATAAAAAAGCATGATATAGCAACTGTAAGAACAGTTACATTGAATGCCAGAGATACATTCATCAGATTTTGAAGTTCTTTATACAAGGAGTGAAAACTGACACTGTACTGATATCACTTTGTAAAACGTAGAAATTTCGCTGTTGTCTAACCAAGAGTTCACAGAAGAGTAATCAATGAATACTATACAAGAAATACATTGGATTGTAAATTGTAATAGTTTGTTACACAAAATGACTTTCTGCGTTACTCCCGAGGAATCCCACTGAGTGGCAGTATGGAGCACCGTTTTGCTATAGTTGTATAGAAGGTGGCTTCATTTAATTGTATATGTATTCAACCGTATAAAAGCATGATATAGCAACTGTAAGAGCAGTTACATTGAATGCCAGAGATACATTCATCAGATTTTGAAGTTCTTTATACAAGGAGTGAAAACTGACACTGTACTGATATCACTTTGTAAAACGTAGAAATTTCACTGTTGTCTAACCAAGAGTTCACAGAAGAGTAATCAATGAATACTATACAAGAAATACATTGGATTGTAAATTGTAATAGTTTGTTACACAAAATGACTTTCTGCGTTACTCCCGAGGAATCCCACTGAGTGGCAGTATGGAGCACCTTTTTGCTATAGTTGTATAGAAGGTGGCTTCATTTCATTGTATCTGTACTCAACCATATAAAAGCATGATATAGCAACTGTAAGAGCAGTTACATTGAATGCCTGTCAGAATCTTCCAAGTCAGCCAATGTATTAGCCAGATATAGAGTTAACTTCTTGCATGCATGTCTTTAACTATCCTATGTATCTAACGTATATTTGAACCTATGTAACCATAATGCATTGTTTCTGTCTTGGCCGGGAGGGTGACAACCATGATTTGCGAGAACAAGGAGGCCTCACATCCCTGCCTCCGCATTCCAGCTGCTCCGGCAGTAACTTCAAGGGGAGGATGGTTCTCATCTCTTATCAAATGCAAAAGAACCTTGGAGCCATTGATTGTTATGTGAACTCGAAACATCTGAGGGGTCTGGTTTGGGAGAGGAAATTTACTGCTTAACACCTCACTTTTTTCCTGTGAGAACCAAACGGTCAGGACACCTTTTAGCCCGCCAATTTTCCCTTAAGGGGATTGGCTATCTATGGGTAATTCAAACTCCTTGGAATGGTATAATAGACCCGCTTGTATTATTTGTCTCATCTCTGACAATAATCCGAGATGCTGTACTAATGTAGGAATAGGTAATAAAGAACTGTGGTTAACCAACCAAGATCTGATCCTTGACTACTTTGAGCAGAACTCTCACAGATTGTCAGAGATCTGTGATTGGGACTCAGCCGTTCCTGACCATGTCAGACGACGACGCGGTCCCCCTCAACCCTACTACTCCCGAAGATACTCCCGTTACCCCGAAGGATCCGGGGAACGGGGGTGGTGGCGGCGGAGGAGGTCCCGAAGTGCTGGTGACTACGAGCCAGGGGGCTCACTACATCCCGCGCCTGATTCCTCATCAGAGCGTGACCCCCAAGTACGCCTGGAGCAAATCCGGTCGTCGGACCGTGGATTCGTGGGTACACGATCGGAAAGGGGTACGGGTTTCGCTGACCGGAGACCAGCTCGATCGAGGGAGACTGAGCTACCTTGGGGACGACCGCGAGCCGATCTACCGTGGAGAGCCGCGTCGCCCGCCTTTCAAAGGAGAGGGGACAGCACCGTATGGGCCCGATCCGTATGGAGAAGAGCAGATAGTCCCCTTGGAGCAGATGATGGGAGAGTTGCGACTTCAACTCACCGCCGAGCTCCGCGAGTTGGCCCTCGATCTCCAGCACCAATTTCGAGACGCTATGAGGGCAGTGCAAGGAGCTCTCCCCGGTCAGGGGGTAGGAGCCCCACAACAGCCAGCGGCGCCTGGAGGGGTCCCGGTTCAGCCGCAGGCGCCCACTCTGCCAGCACAACCAGTCCAGCCGGTCGTTCCGGTTCCGGTGCCAGGGCCCGTTCCAGCACCCGCCCCGGCCCCGGCCGCTCCGGCCGCCCGCCCAGCCCCCTCCGACCCTTTGACGACCACTTTCGATGGGGACCCGGAGAAGCTGCGTTTCTTCATGCTGGAGATAGAGAGATTCCTGGACAGCTGGGGCCACCTCTATCCCACCGAGAAAGAACGGATTGGTTACATCGGATCCAAGCTGAAAGACACCGCCAGTGACTGGTATGTGAGCCTGCACGACACCCCAGGACCTGAGTTGCGTTCCCTGAACAACTTCATGTGGGCCCTCCGCCATCAGTTTGAAGACCCCCTGGGTGAGGAAAAGGCCCGCAATCAACTAAGAAAGCTGTTCCAGGGGAGATCGACGGTGAGGGATTACACTGACAAGTTCAGGCGCATCGCGGCCAAGATCCACGGATGGCCGGAGGAGTTATTCATGGAGAAGTATTGGGAGGGCCTGAATCCGGAGATCTACGAAACCGTGCTGTTGGGGGGCCGTCCGGGCACCTTAGCCACCTGGATGAGAGCCGCCATCGACATGGAGGAGCGATTCGCCTTGATCAAGATGGGAGCTTCGGTGACGGCGGCCAGCAAAGCAGCCCCCAGAGCGAAGCCCCGATCCAGCGTGCAAGACGTCCGAGATGCTAGGTTTCGGCAAGGGCTGTGCATGAAGTGTGGGGAGAGTGGCCATTTCGCCTCCGCCTGCCCAAGAGGGGGGGGAAAAGGCCCGAAGACCTCGACACCCGTAGTGGGGAGCACCCCTAGCCGGGGGAAAACACCGATGAAACCCCGGGCGTTGCAGCTGGAGGGAGCTGCAAGTGACCAGGGGGAGCTAGAGCTGATGGAGACGCAGATGTCGGGAAACTCCAACGGCCTGCAGTGAGCGGCGCAGAGCTGCAGGTCCCCCGCCAAGAAGCGCCATCTCCGGTGAGCATCCCTGGCCCCCTATTATATATGGTAGTGACTGTGGTGACCCCTGGATCAGGTACCCACATGAGGGTACGCGCGTTAATTGACTCTGGGTGTGCGCAAGACCTGATCAGCCCCTTGGTAGTGGAAGGGCTAGGACCAAAAGTCACCCCATTGGTGGAACCCCTAAAGTTCACTCAAATGGATGGGTCGGAGATGAAAGAGGAGTGCATAGCAGAGACTGAGAGCCTTATTTTGGGGACGGGGGAGCACTGGGAGAAGCGGGCTTTTGTCATCACCCCAAACGCCCAGTTCCCTATGGTGTTGGGCAGCCCTTGGCTCGGGGCGCACGACCCTTATATTAAATGGAGCGAGGGGAAGATCTCGTGGGTGGACGAACGCTGCCTTACCCATAGATGGGACCCGGAGTGGGGACCCGGACCCCCGACCCCTCCTCCCCCGGTCCCCGCGCTCGCTCTCACCCCCACCATGGTGCCCAAGGAGTATAGAGATTTGCTGGAAGTGTTCAGCGAGACTGAGGCGGACGAACTGCCCCCCCACCGACTGTCGGATTGTGCCATAGAACTACTCCCAGGAGAGAAACTCCCAAAGGGGAAATTGTACTCCATGAGCCCGTTGGAGCGGGAAGAGTTGCGAAAATTCTTGGACAAAAATCTAGCGCGCGGTTTCATCCGCCCAGCCAAGTCCCCCTTTGCCGCGCCGGTGCTGTTCAGAAAAAAAAAGGATGGGGGTTTGCGATTATGCACCGACTATAGGGGACTGAATGCGGTCTCCACTACCAACGCTTACCCCCTCCCTTTAATAAAAGACCTCTTGGCGGAAGCGGCTAAGGGGAAGATTTTTACCAAGTTGGATTTACGAGATGCCTATTTCAGGGTGCGCATCAGGGAAGGGGATGAATCCAAGACTGCCTTTAATACCCCCCTGGGACAATTCGAATATCTAGTGATGCCGTTCGGCTTAAGTGGCGCGCCCGGGGTCTTTATGAGTCTAATCAACAAAGTGTTGCACAAGCACCTATTTAAAGGCGTGTTATGTTACATAGATGATATCTTGATCTATTCTACTGATAAGAAAGCACATGTGAAATTAGTCAGGGAAGTCCTCGCTACCTTACTAAAAAACCAGCTATATGTGAAGCTATCCAAATGTGAATTCCACCGTGAGTCCGTGGACTTCCTGGGCTATCGCATCTCTCAGAAGGGTTTGGAAATGGACCCGGGGAAGGTGGAGGCGGTGGTGCAATGGGAAGCTCCGCGAACGAGAAAACAATTGCAGAGCCTTTTAGGATTTTGTAATTTTTACCAAACCTTCATCAAGGACTTTGCTAAGGTTACTCTCCCCTTAACGGACTTACTAAAAACTAAGGGGAGAGGGCCCGAGGCGGGGAAGCCAGGAGAAAAATTAGCTTGGAACGGGGAGTGTCAGAGGGCGTTTGAGACTTTAAAGACTCTTTTTACTTCGGAGCCCATTCTAGCGCACCCTGATGAAACCAAAGAATTCATAATCCATGTAGACGCGTCTGATGTAGCCATGGGGGGGGGCCATATTACAAAGCGGTCCGGAAGGGAAATTGCACCCACTGGCCTATATTTCGAAAAAATTTAACGAAACGGAAAGGAATTGGTCGGTCTGGGACAAAGAAGCCGCAGCCATTAGGTTGGCGCTCACTACGTGGCGGCATTGGTTGGAGGGTGCGCAGACTCCGTTTGAAATATGGACTGATCATAAGAATCTGGAGGCGCTGCGCACTCAGAGGTCCCTCAACGCCAAACAGCTGCGATGGGCCGATTTCTTCTCCAAGTTTAACTTTGTGCTTAAGCATTTTCCTGGGAGAGCTAACTCCTTGGCAGACGCACTGTCCAGGTTGCCCCAACATGAAAGTGTCAAGGAAGAGGTGTTTGACTCCATGTTCTCCCCCCAGCAATTAGGAGGGGCAGTGGTCACCAGGAGCCAAGCTAAGAAAGCCCAGTTGGACATTGGGAGATGTGATTGGGGGGGGATTATGCTCCTGAGGAGGTAGAGGAATTGGAAGCTCTGGAGGAATGCTCTAAGAGAGATGATCAATGTTGGCTGCATGGAGACAAACTAGTGGTGCCGAAGTCCAAACGTAAAGAGATATTGTTAACCTGCCACTCGTCTAAGCTTGCCGGGCACTTTGGCTTCCTAAAAACACTTAATTTGATCCAGCGTCAATTCTGGTGGCCGCGCATGCGCCGAGACGTCTCCAACTTCGTCTCGGCTTGCCAGACCTGTTTAATGTGCAAAAAGCGGGGGGGAAAAGTTCCGGGATTGTTGCACCCCCTACCCACCCCCTCAAGACCCTGGGAGGCCATAGCCATGGACTTTATCACCAATTTGCCCCCTTCTAAGGGAAAAACGGTTATTTGGGTGGTGGTAGACACATTCTCGAAGCAAGCGCATTTCACCCCTTTCAAGCAATTGCCCACCGCTAAAGGGATGGCCAAAGCCTTTTTCAATCACGTGATTAAATTACACGCTTTTCCGAAGAGAGTGGTATCCGACAGGGGGAGTCAGTTCGTTGCCAGCTTCTGGCGGGAGCTCCTGAAAATGATGGTCATAGAACCAGCACTGAGTTCGGGTTACCACCCAGAGACCGATGGCCAATCCGAACGAACTAATCAAATATTGGAGCAGTTTCTGAGATGTTACACTAATTATCACCAAGACAATTGGGTGGAACTGCTGCCGTTTGCAGAATATAGTTACAACAATGCAGTGCACTCTTCCACGGGAGTCTCTCCCTTCATGGCAGTAGGGGGGTTTGAGGGGAAACCATTGCCTACCATTGAGAATGTCCCCAATGCTTCCCCATCGGATTTTAAGAGTTGGTGGTCTAGTCTCCAGGACTCTTGGCCATTAATAGGCAAAGCATTGGACCATGCCAAAGAGGATTACAAAAAATATGCTGATCGAGGGCGAGCACCAGGATGGGATCTCCAACCCGGGGACTCTGTCTATCTCTCCACCAAAAACATTCATGGGTTGCAGCCCAGCAGAAAACTAGGATGGAAATATGTTGGACCCTATAAAGTACTACGCAAAATATCGGATGTGTCTTTTGAACTGGAACTGCCTAAATCACTGAGTTCTGTGCACCCTGTGTTTCATTTCAGCCTACTGAAGAAAGATCCTGGGCCGAATGCTTGGCATCCAGCTCCTCCAGTTCCTCCTCCACTGATGAAGGAGGGGGCCCCTCACTTCGAGATAACTGAAATCCTTGATTCCAAGATGCGAAGAGGCCGGTTATATTACTTAGTTAGATGGTTAGATTTCGGCCCGGAACACAACGAGTGGATTCGCTCAGAACATGTTCATGCTCCTAAACTGACCAAATTGTTTCATAAAATGTTTCCTGATAAGGCTAGGTGAAGTGAATTATGAGGAGGGCAGGGTGTCAGAATCTGCCAAGTCAGCCAATGTATTAGCCAGATATAGAGTTAACTTCTTGCATGCATGTCTTTAACTATCCTATGTATCTAACGTATATTTGAACCTATGTAACCATAATGCATTGTTTCTGTCTTGGCCGGGAGGGTGACAACCATGATTTGCGAGAACAAGGAGGCCTCACATCCCTGCCTCCGCATTCCAGCTGCTCCGGCAGTAACTTCAAGGGGAGGATGCTTCTCATCTCTTATCAAATGCAAAAGAACCTTGGAGCCATTGATTGTTATGTGAACTCGAAACATCTGAGGGGTCTGGTTTGGGAGAGGAAATTTACTGCTTAACACCTCACTTTTTTCCTGTGAGAACCAAACGGTCAGGACACCTTTTAGCCCGCCAATTTTCCCTTAAGGGGATTGGCTATCTATGGGTAATTCAAACTCCTTGGAATGGTATAATAGACCCGCTTGTATTATTTGTCTCATCTCTGACAATAATCCGAGATGCTGTACTAATGTAGGAATAGGTAATAAAGAACTGTGGTTAACCAACCAAGATCTGATCCTTGACTACTTTGAGCAGAACTCTCACAATGCCAGAGATACATTCATCAGATTTTGAAGTTGTTTGTACAAGGAGTGATAACTGACACTGTACTGATATCACTTTGTAACACCTAGAAATATCACTATCCTGTAACCAACAGATCATTGAAAAGAGTAATCAATGAATAATATACAAGAAATTATATATTGTAATAGTTTGTTACACAAAATGACTTTCTGCGTTACTCCCGAGGAATCGCACTGAGTGGCAGTATGGAGCTCCTTTTTACTATAGTTGTATAGAAGGCGGCTTCATTTCATTGTATATGTACTCAACCATATAAAAGCATGATATAGCAACTGTAAGAGCAGTTACATTGAATGCAAGAGATACATTCATCAGATTTTGAAGTTGGTTGTACAAGGAGTGATTACTGACACTGTATTGATATCACGTTGTAAAACCTAGAAATTTCACTGTTGTCTAACCAAGAGATCGCAGAAGAGTAATCAATGAATACTATGCAAGAAATACATTGGATTGTAAATTGTAATAGTTTGTTACACAAAATGACTTTCTGCGTTACTCCCGAGGAATCCCACTGAGTGGCAGTATGGAGCTCCTTTTTACTATAGTTGTATAGAAGGTGGCTTCATTTCATTGTATATGTACTCAACCATAAAAAAGCATGATATAGCAACTGTAAGAACAGTTACATTGAATGCCAGAGATACATTCATCAGATTTTGAAGTTGGTTGTACAAGGAGTGATTACTGACTCTGTATTGATATCACGTTGTAAAACGTAGAAATTTCACTGTTGTCTAACCAAGAGATCGCAGAAGAGTAATCAATTAATACTATACAAGAAATACATTGGATTGTAAAATGTAATCGTTTGTTACACAAAATGACTTTCTGCGTTACTCCCGAGGAATCCCACTGAGTGGCAGTATGGAGAACCGTTTTGGAATAGTTGTATAGAAGGTGGCTTCATTTAATTGTATATGTATTCAACCATATAAAAGCATGATATAGCAACTGCAAGAGCAGTTACATTGAATGCCAGAGATACATTCATCAGATTTTGAAGTTCTTTATACAAGGAGTGAAAACTGACACTGTACTGATATCACTTTGTAAAACGTAGAAATTTCACTGTTGTCTAACCAAGAGTTCACAGAAGAGTAATCAATGAATACTATACAAGAAATACATTGGATTGTAAATTGTAATAGTTTGTTACACAAAATGACTTTCTGCGTTACTCCCAAGGAATCCCACTGAGTGGCAGTATGGAGCACCGTTTTGCTATAGTTGTATAGAAGGTGGCTTCATTTAATTGTATATGTATTCAACCATATAAAAGCATGATATAGCAACTGTAAGAGCAGTTACATTGAATGCCAGAGATACATTCATCAGATTTTGAAGTTCTTTATACAAGGAGTGAAAACTGACACTGTACTGATATCACTTTGTAAAACGTAGAAATTTCACTGTTGTCTAACCAAGAGTTCACAGAAGAGTAATCAATGAATACTATACAAGAAATACATTGGATTGTAAATTGTAATAGTTTGTTACACAAAATGACTTTCTGCGTTACTCCCGAGGAATCCCACTGAGTGGCAGTATGGAGCACCGTTTTGCTATAGTTGTATAGAAGGTGGCTTCATTTAATTGTATATGTATTCAACCATATAAAAGCATGATATAGCATCGGTAAGAGCAGTTACATTGAATGCCAGAGATACATTCATCAGATTTTGAAGTTCTTTATACAAGGAGTGAAAACTGACACTGTACTGATATCACTTTGTAAAACGTAGAAATTTCACTGTTGTCTAACCAAGAGTTCACAGAAGAGTAATCAATGAATACTATACAAGAAATACATTGGATTGTAAATTGTAATAGTTTGTTACACAAAATGACTTTCTGCGTTACTCCCGAGGAATCCCACTGAGTGGCAGTATGGAGCACCGTTTTGCTATAGTTGTATAGAAGGTGGCTTCATTTAATTGTATATGTATTCAACCATATAAAAGCATGATATAGCATCGGTAAGAGCAGTTACATTGAATGCCAGAGATACATTCATCAGATTTTGAAGTTCTTTATACAAGGAGTGAAAACTGACACTGTACTGATATCACTTTGTAAAACGTAGAAATTTCACTGTTGTCTAACCAAGAGTTCACAGAAGAGTAATCAATGAATACTATACAAGAAATACATTGGATTGTAAATTGTAATAGTTTGTTACACAAAATGACTTTCTGCGTTACTCCCGAGGAATCCCACTGAGTGGCAGTATGGAGCACCGTTTTGCTATAGTTGTATAGAAGGTGGCTTCATTTCATTGTATCTCTACTCAACCATATAAAAGCATGATATAGCAACTGTAAGAGCAGTTACATTGAATGCCAGAGATACATTCATCAGATTATGAAGTTGTTTGTACAAGGAGTGATAACTGACACTGTACTGATATCACTTTGTAACACCTAGAAATATCACTATCCTGTAACCAACAGATCATTGAAAAGAGTAATCAATGAATAATATACAAGAAATTATATACTGTAATAGTTTGTTACACAAGATGACTTTCTGCGTTACTCCCGAGGAATCGCACTGAGTGGCAGTATGGAGCTCCTTTTTAATATAGTTGTATAGAAGGCGGCTTCATTTCATTGTATATGTACTCAACCATATAAAAGCATGATATAGCAACTGTAAGAGCAGTTACATTGAATGCCAGAGATACATTCATCAGATTTTGAAGTTGGTTTTACAAAGAGTGATTACTGACTCTGTGTTGATATCACGTTGTAAAACGTAGAAATTTCACTGTTGTCTAACCAAGAGATCGCAGAAGAGTAATCAATTAATACTATACAAGAAATACATTGGATTGTAAATTGTAATCGTTTGTTACACAAAATGACTTTCTGCGTTACCCCCGAGGAATCCCACTGAGTGGCAGTATGGAGCACCGTTTTGCTATAGTTGTATAGAAGGTGGCTTCATTTAATTGTATATGTATTCAACCATATAAAAGCATGATATAGCAACTGCAAGAGCAGTTACATTGAATGCCAGAGATACATTCATCAGATTTTGAAGTTCTTTATACAAGGAGTGAAAACTGACACTGTACTGATATCACTTTGTAAAACGTAGAAATTTCACTGTTGTCTAACCAAGAGTTCACAGAAGAGTAATCAATGAATACTATACAAGAAATACATTGGATTGTAAATTGTAATAGTTTGTTACACAAAATGACTTTCTGCGTTACTCCCGAGGAATCCCACTGAGTGGCAGTATGGAGCACCGTTTTGCTATAGTTGTATAGAAGGTGGCTTCATTTCATTGTATCTCTACTCAACCATATAAAAGCATGATATAGCAACCGTAAGAGCAGTTACATTGAATGCCAGAGATACATTCATCAGATTATGAAGTTGTTTGTACAAGGAGTGATAACTGACACTGTACTGATATCACTTTGTAACACCTAGAAATATCACTATCCTGTAACCAACAGATCATTGAAAAGAGTAATCAATGAATAATATACAAGAAATTATATATTGTAATAGTTTGTTACACAAAATGACTTTCTGCGTTACTCCCGAGGACTCGCACTGAGTGGCAGTATGGAACTCCTTTTTACTATAGTTGTATAGAAGGCGGCTTCATTTCATTGTATATGTACTCAACCATATAAAAGCATGATATAGCAACTGTAAGAGCAGTTACATTGAATGCAAGAGATACATTCATCAGATTTTGAAGTTGGTTGTACAAGGAGTGATTACTGACACTGTATTGATATCACGTTGTAAAACCTAGAAATTTCACTGTTGTCTAACCAAGAGATCGCAGAAGAGTAATCAATGAATACTATACAAGAAATACATTGGATTGTAAATTGTAATCGTTTGTTACACAAAATGACTTTCTGCGTTACTCCCGAGGAATCCCTCTGAGTGGCAGTATGGAGCACCTTTTTACTATAGTTGTATAGAAGATGGCTTCATTTCATTGTATATGTACTCAACCATATAAAAGTATGATATAGCAACTGTAAGAGCAGTTACATTGAATGCCAGAGATACATTCATCAGATTTTGAAGTTGTTTGTACAAGGAGTGATAACTGACACTGTACTGATATCACTTTGTAAAACCTAGAAATATCACTATCCTGTAACCAACAGATCATTGAAAAGAGTAATCAATGAATAATATACAAGGAATTATATATTGTAATAGTTTGTTACACAAAATGACTTTCTGCGTTACTCCCGAGGAATCGCACTGAGTGGCAGTATGGAGCTCCTTTTTACTATAGTTGTATAGAAGGCGGCTTCATTTCATTGTATATGTGCTCAACAATATAAAAGCATGATATAGCAACTGTAAGAGCAGTTACATTGAATGCCAGAGATACATTCATCAGATTTTGAAGTTGGTTGTACAAGGAGTGATTACTGACTCTGTATTGATATCACGTTGTAAAACGTAGAAATTTCACTGTTGTCTAACCAAGAGATCGCAGAAGAGTAATCAATGAATACTATACAAGAAATACATTGGATTGTAAATTGTAATCGTTTGTTACACAAAATGACTTTCTGCGTTACTCCCGAGGAATCCCACTGAGTGGCAGTATGGAGCACCGTTTTGCTATAGTTGTATAGAAGGTGGCTTCATTTAATTGTATATGTATTCAACCATATAAAAGCATGATATAGCAACTGCAAGAGCAGTTACATTGAATGCCAGAGATACATTCATCAGATTTTGAAGTTCTTTATACAAGGAGTGAAAACTGACACTGTACTGATATCACTTTGTAAAACGTAGAAATTTCACTGTTGTCTAACCAAGAGTTCACAGAAGAGTAATCAATGAATACTATACAAGAAATACATTGGATTGTAAATTGTAATAGTTTGTTACACAAAATGACTTTCTGCGTTACTCCCGAGGAATCCCACTGAGTGGCAGTATGGAGCACCGTTTTGCTATAGTTGTATAGAAGGTGGCTTCATTTAATTGTATATGTACTCAACCATATAAAAGCATGATATAGCAACGGTAAGAGCAGTTACATTGAATGCCAGAGATACATTCATCAGATTTTGAAGTTCTTTATACAAGGAGTGAAAACTGACACTGTACTGATATCACTTTGTAAAACGTAGAAATTTCACTGTTGTCTAACCAAGAGTTCACAGAAGAGTAATCAATGAATACTATACAAGAAATACATTGGATTGTAAATTGTAATAGTTTGTTACACAAAATGACTTTCTGCGTTACTCCCGAGGAATCCCACTGAGTGGCAGTATGGAGCACCGTTTTGCTATAGTTGTATAGAAGGGGGCTTCATTTAATTGTATATGTATTCAACCATATAAAAGCATGATATAGCAACTGTAAGAGCAGTTACATTGAATGCCAGAGATACATTCATCAGATTTTGAAGTTCTTTATACAAGGAGTGAAAACTGACACTGTACTGATATCACTTTGTAAAACGTAGAAATTTCACTGTTGTCTAACCAAGAGTTCACAGAAGAGTAATCAATGAATACTATACAAGAAATACATTGGATTGTAAATTGTAATAGTTTGTTACACAAAATGACTTTCTGCGTTACTCCCGAGGAATCCCACTGAGTGGCAGTATGGAGCACCTTTTTGCTATAGTTGTATAGAAGGTGGCTTCATTTCATTGTATCTGTACTCAACCATATAAAAGCATGATATAGCAACTGTAAGAGCAGTTACATTGAATGCCAGAGATACATTCATCAGATTTTGAAGTTGTTTGTACAAGGAGTGATAACTGACACTGTACTGATATCACTTTGTAACACCTAGAAATATCACTATCCTGTAACCAACAGATCATTGAAAAGAGTAATCAATGAATAATATACAAGAAATTATATATTGTAATAGTTTGTTACACAAAATGACTTTCTGCGTTACTCCCGAGGAATCGCACTGAGTGGCAGTATGGAGCTCCTTTTTACTATAGTTGTATAGAAGGCGGCTTCATTTCATTGTATATGTACTCAACCATATAAAAGCATGATATAGCAACTGTAAGAGCAGTTACATTGAATGCAAGAGATACATTCATCAGATTTTGAAGTTGGTTGTACAAGGAGTTATTACTGACACTGTATTGATATCACGTTGTAAAACCTAGAAATTTCACTGTTGTCTAACCAAGAGATCGCAGAAGAGTAATCAATGAATACTATGCAAGAAATACATTGGATTGTAAATTGTAATAGTTTGTTACACAAAATGACTTTCTGCGTTACTCCCGAGGAATCCCACTGAGTGGCAGTATGGAGCACCTTTTTACTATAGTTGTATAGAAGGTGGCTTCATTTCATTGTATATGTACTCAACCATAAAAAAGCATGATATAGCAACTGTAAGAACAGTTACATTGAATGCCAGAGATACATTCATCAGATTTTGAAGTTGGTTGTACAAGGAGTGATTACTGACTCTGTATTGATATCACGTTGTAAAACGTAGAAATTTCACTGTTGTCTAACCAAGAGATCGCAGAAGAGTAATCAATTAATACTATACAAGAAATACATTGGATTGTAAATTGTAATCGTTTGTTACACAAAATGACTTTCTGCGTTACTCCCGAGGAATCCCACTGAGTGGCAGAATGGAGCACCGTTTTGCTATAGTTGTATAGAAGGTGGCTTCATTTAATTGTATATGTATTCAACCATATAAAAGCATGATATAGCAACTGCAAGAGCAGTTACATTGAATGCCAGAGATACATTCATCAGATTTTGAAGTTCTTTATACAAGGAGTGAAAACTGACACTGTACTGATATCACTTTGTAAAACGTAGAAATTTCACTGTTGTCTCACCAAGAGTTCACAGAAGAGTAATCAATGAATACTATACAAGAAATACATTGGATTGTAAATTGTAATAGTTTGTTACACAAAATGACTTTCTGCGTTACTCCCGAGGAATCTCACTGAGTGGCAGTATGGAGCACCTTTTTGCTTTAGTTGTATAGAAGGTGGCTTCATTTCATTGTATCTGTACTCAACCATATAAAAGCATGATATAGCAACTGTAAGAGCAGTTACATTGAATGCCAGAGATACATTCATCAGATTTTGAAGTTGTTTGTACAAGGAGTGATAACTGACACTGTACTGATATCACTTTGTAACACCTAGAAATCTCACGATCCTGTAACCAACAGATCATTGAAAAGAGTAATCAATGAATAATATACAAGAAATTATATATTGTAATAGTTTGTTACACAAAATGACTTTCTGCGTTACTCCCGAGGAATCCCACTGAGTGGCAGTATGGAGCACCTTTTTACTATAGTTGTATAGAAGGTGGCTTCATTTCATTGTATATGTACTCAACCATAAAAAAGCATGATATAGCAACTGTAAGAACAGTTACATTGAATGCCAGAGATACATTCATCAGATTTTGAAGTTGGTTGTACAAGGAGTGATTACTGACTCTGTATTGATATCACGTTGTAAAACGTAGAAATTTCACTGTTGTCTAACCAAGAGATCGCAGAAGAGTAATCAATTAATACTATACAAGAAATACATTGGATTGTAAATTGTAATAGTTTGTTACACAAAATGACTTTCTGCGTTACTCCCGAGGAATCCCACTGAGTGGCAGTATGGAGCACCGTTTTGCTATAGTTGTATAGAAGGTTGCTTCATTTAATTGTATATGTACTCAACCATATAAAAGCATGATATAGCAACGGTAACAGTAGTTACATTGAATGCCAGAGATACATTAATCAGATTTTGAAGTTCTTTATACAAGGAGTGAAAACTGACACTGTACTGATATCACTTTGTAAAACGTAGAAATTTCACTGTTGTCTAACCAAGAGTTCACAGAAGAGTAATCAATGAATACTATACAAGAAATACATTGCATTGTAAATTGTAATAGTTTGTTACACAAACTGACTTTCTGCGTTACTCCCGAGGAATCCCACTGAGTGGCAGTATGGAGCACCTTTTTGCTATAGTTGTATAGAAGGTGGCTTCATTTCATTGTATATGTACTCAACCATATAAAAGTATGATATAGCAACTGTAAGAGCAGTTACATTGAATGCCAGAGATACATTCATCATATTTTGAAGTTGTTTGTACAAGGAGTGATAACTGACACTGTACTGATATCACTTTGTAAAACCTAGAAATATCACTATCCTGTAACCAACAGATCATTGAAAAGAGTAATCAATGAATAATATACAAGAAATTATATATTGTAATAGTTTGTTACACAAAATGACTTTCTGCGTTACTCCCGAGGAATCGCACTGAGTGGCAGTATGGAGCTCCTTTTTACTATAGTTGTATAGAAGGCGGCTTCATTTCATTGTATATGTACTCAACCATATAAAAGCATGATATAGCAACTGTAAGAGCAGTTACATTGAATGCAAGAGATACATTCATCAGATTTTGAAGTTGGTTGTACAAGGAGTTATTACTGACACTGTATTGATATCACGTTGTAAAACCTAGAAATTTCACTGTTGTCTAACCAAGAGATCGCAGAAGAGTAATCAATGAATACTATGCAAGAAATACATTGGATTGTAAATTGTAATAGTTTGTTACACAAAATGACTTTCTGCGTTACTCCCGAGGAATCCCACTGAGTGGCAGTATGGAGCACCTTTTTACTATAGTTGTATAGAAGGTGGCTTCATTTCATTGTATATGTACTCAACCATAAAAAAGCATGATATAGCAACTGTAAGAACAGTTACATTGAATGCCAGAGATACATTCATCAGATTTTGAAGTTGGTTGTACAAGGAGTGATTACTGACTCTGTATTGATATCACGTTGTAAAACGTAGAAATTTCACTGTTGTCTAACCAAGAGATCGCAGAAGAGTAATCAATTAATACTATACAAGAAATACATTGGATTGTAAATTGTAATAGTTTGTTACACAAAATGACTTTCTGCGTTACTCCCGAGGAATCCCACTGAGTGGCAGTATGGAGCACCGTTTTGCTATAGTTGTATAGAAGGTTGCTTCATTTAATTGTATATGTACTCAACCATATAAAAGCATGATATAGCAACGGTAACAGCAGTTACATTGAATGCCAGAGATACATTAATCAGATTTTGAAGTTCTTTATACAAGGAGTGAAAACTGACACTGTACTGATATCACTTTGTAAAACGTAGAAATTTCACTGTTGTCTAACCAAGAGTTCACAGAAGAGTAATCAATGAATACTATACAAGAAATACATTGCATTGTAAATTGTAATAGTTTGTTACACAAACTGACTTTCTGCGTTACTCCCGAGGAATCCCACTGAGTGGCAGTATGGAGCACCTTTTTGCTATAGTTGTATAGAAGGTGGCTTCATTTCATTGTATATGTACTCAACCATATAAAAGTATGATATAGCAACTGTAAGAGCAGTTACATTGAATGCCAGAGATACATTCATCAGATTTTGAAGTTGTTTGTACAAGGAGTGATAACTGACACTGTACTGATATCACTTTGAAAAACCTAGAAATATCACTATCCTGTAACCAACAGATCATTGAAAAGAGTAATCAATGAATAATATACAAGAAATTATATATTGTAATAGTTTATTACACAAAATGACTTTCTGCGTTACTCCCGAGGAATCGCACTGAGTGGCAGTATGGAGCTCCTTTTTACTATAGTTGTATAGAAGGCGGCTTAATTTCATTGTATATGTACTCAACCATATAAAAGCATGATATAGCAACTGTAAGAGCAGTTACATTGAATGCAAGAGATACATTCATCAGATTTTGAAGTTGGTTGTACAAGGAGTTATTACTGACACTGTATTGATATCACGTTGTAAAACCTAGAAATTTCACTGTTGTCTAACCAAGAGATCGCAGAAGAGTAATCAATGAATACTATGCAAGAAATACATTGGATTGTAAATTGTAATAGTTTGTTACACAAAATGACTTTCTGCGTTACTCCCGAGGAATCCCACTGAGTGGCAGTATGGAGCACCTTTTTACTATAGTTGTATAGAAGGTGGCTTCATTTCATTGTATATGTACTCAACCATAAAAAAGCATGATATAGCAACTGTAAGAACAGTTACATTGAATGCCAGAGATACATTCATCAGATTTTGAAGTTGGTTGTACAAGGAGTGATTACTGACTCTGTATTGATATCACGTTGTAAAACGTAGAAATTTCACTGTTGTCTAACCAAGAGATCGCAGAAGAGTAATCAATTAATACTATACAAGAAATACATTGGATTGTAAATTGTAATAGTTTGTTACACAAAATGACTTTCTGCGTTACTCCCGAGGAATCCCACTGAGTGGCAGTATGGAGCACCGTTTTGCTATAGTTGTATAGAAGGTTGCTTCATTTAATTGTATATGTACTCAACCATATAAAAGCATGATATAGCAACGGTAACAGCAGTTACATTGAATGCCAGAGATACATTAATCAGATTTTGAAGTTCTTTATACAAGGAGTGAAAACTGACACTGTACTGATATCACTTTGTAAAACGTAGAAATTTCACTGTTGTCTAACCAAGAGTTCACAGAAGAGTAATCAATGAATACTATACAAGAAATACATTGCATTGTAAATTGTAATAGTTTGTTACACAAACTGACTTTCTGCGTTACTCCCGAGGAATCCCACTGAGTGGCAGTATGGAGCACCTTTTTGCTATAGTTGTATAGAAGGTGGCTTCATTTCATTGTATATGTACTCAACCATATAAAAGTATGATATAGCAACTGTAAGAGCAGTTACATTGAATGCCAGAGATACATTCATCAGATTTTGAAGTTGTTTGTACAAGGAGTGATAACTGACACTGTACTGATATCACTTTGAAAAACCTAGAAATATCACTATCCTGTAACCAACAGATCATTGAAAAGAGTAATCAATGAATAATATACAAGAAATTATATATTGTAATAGTTTATTACACAAAATGACTTTCTGCGTTACTCCCGAGGAATCGCACTGAGTGGCAGTATGGAGCTCCTTTTTACTATAGTTGTATAGAAGGCGGCTTAATTTCATTGTATATGTACTCAACCATATAAAAGCATGATATAGCAACTGTAAGAGCAGTTACATTGAATGCAAGAGATACATTCATCAGATTTTGAAGTTGGTTGTACAAGGAGTTATTACTGACACTGTATTGATATCACGTTGTAAAACCTAGAAATTTCACTGTTGTCTAACCAAGAGATCGCAGAAGAGTAATCAATGAATACTATGCAAGAAATACATTGGATTGTAAATTGTAATAGTTTGTTACACAAAATGACTTTCTGCGTTACTCCCGAGGAATCCCACTGAGTGGCAGTATGGAGCACCTTTTTACTATAGTTGTATAGAAGGTGGCTTCATTTCATTGTATATGTACTCAACCATAAAAAAGCATGATATAGCAACTGTAAGAACAGTTACATTGAATGCCAGAGATACATTCATCAGATTTTGAAGTTGGTTGTACAAGGAGTGATTACTGACTCTGTATTGATATCACGTTGTAAAACGTAGAAATTTCACTGTTGTCTAACCAAGAGATCGCAGAAGAGTAATCAATTAATACTATACAAGAAATACATTGGATTGTAAATTGTAATCGTTTGTTACACAAAATGACTTTCTGCGTTACTCCCGAGGAATCCCACTGAGTGGCAGAATGGAGCACCGTTTTGCTATAGTTGTATAGAAGGTGGCTTCATTTAATTGTATATGTATTCAACCATATAAAAGCATGATATAGCAACTGCAAGAGCAGTTACATTGAATGCCAGAGATACATTCATCAGATTTTGAAGTTCTTTATACAAGGAGTGAAAACTGACACTGTACTGATATCACTTTGTAAAACGTAGAAATTTCACTGTTGTCTAACCAAGAGTTCACAGAAGAGTAATCAATGAATACTATACAAGAAATACATTGGATTGTAAATTGTAATAGTTTGTTACACAAAATGACTTTCTGCGTTACTCCCGAGGAATCTCACTAGGTGGCAGTATGGAGCACCTTTTTGCTTTAGTTGTATAGAAGGTGGCTTCATTTCATTGTATCTGTACTCAACCATATAAAAGCATGATATAGCAACTGTAAGAGCAGTTACATTGAATGCCAGAGATACATTCATCAGATTTTGAAGTTGTTTGTACAAGGAGTGATAACTGACACTGTACTGATATCACTTTGTAACACCTAGAAATATCACTATCCTGTAACCAACAGATCATTGAAAAGAGTAATCAATGAATAATATACAAGAAATTATATATTGTAATAGTTTGTTACACAAAATGACTTTCTGCGTTACTCCCGAGGAATCCCACTGAGTGGCAGTATGGAGCACCTTTTTACTATAGTTGTATAGAAGGCGGCTTCATTTCATTGTATATGTACTCAACCATAAAAAAGCATGATATAGCAACTGTAAGAACAGTTACATTGAATGCCAGAGATACATTCATCAGATTTTGAAGTTGGTTGTACAAGGAGTGATTACTGACTCTGTATTGATATCACGTTGTAAAACGTAGAAATTTCACTGTTGTCTAACCAAGAGATCGCAGAAGAGTAATCAATTAATACTATACAAGAAATACATTGGATTGTAAATTGTAATAGTTTGTTACACAAAATGACTTTCTGCGTTACTCAAGAGGAATCCCACTGAGTGGCAGTATGGAGCACCGTTTTGCTATAGTTGTATAGAAGGTTGCTTCATTTAATTGTATATGTACTCAACCATATAAAAGCATGATATAGCAACGGTAACAGCAGTTACATTGAATGCCAGAGATACATTAATCAGATTTTGAAGTTCTTTATACAAGGAGTGAAAACTGACACTGTACTGATATCACTTTGTAAAACGTAGAAATTTCACTGTTGTCTAACCAAGAGTTCACAGAAGAGTAATCAATGAATACTATACAAGAAATACATTGCATTGTAAATTGTAATAGTTTGTTACACAAACTGACTTTCTGCGTTACTCCCGAGGAATCCCACTGAGTGGCAGTATGGAGCACCTTTTTGCTATAGTTGTATAGAAGGTGGCTTCATTTCATTGTATATGTACTCAACCATATAAAAGTATGATATAGCAACTGTAAGAGCAGTTACATTGAATGCCAGAGATACATTCATCAGATTTTGAAGTTGTTTGTACAAGGAGTGATAACTGACACTGTACTGATATCACTTTGTAAAATCTAGAAATATCACTATCCTGTAACCAACAGATCATTGAAAAGAGTAATCAATGAATAATATACAAGAAATTATATATTGTAATAGTTTGTTACACAAAATGACTTTCTGCGTTACTCCCGAGGAATCGCACTGAGTGGCAGTATGGAGCTCCTTTTTACTATAGTTGTATAGAAGGCGGCTTCATTTCATTGTATATGTACTCAACAATATAAAAGCATGATATAGCAACTGTAAGAGCAGTTACATTGAATGCCAGAGATACATTCATCAGATTTTGAAGTTGGTTGTACAAGGAGTGATTACTGACTCTGTATTGATATCACGTTGTAAAACGTAGAAATTTCACTGTTGTCTAACCAAGAGATCGCAGAAGAGTAATCAATTAATACTATACAAGAAATACATTGGATTGTAAATTGTAATCGTTTGTTACACAAAATGACTTTCTGCGTTACTCCCGAGGAATCCCACTGAGTGGCAGTATGGAGCACCGTTTTGCTATAGTTGTATAGAAGGTGGCTTCATTTAATTGTATATGTATTCAACCATATAAAAGCATGATATAGCAACTGCAAGAGCAGTTACATTGAATGCCAGAGATACATTCATCAGATTTTGAAGTTCTTTATACAAGGAGTGAAAACTGACACTGTACTGATATCACTTTGTAAAACGTAGAAATTTCACTGTTGTCTAACCAAGAGTTCACAGAAGAGTAATCAATGAATACTATACAAGAAATACATTGGATTGTAAATTGTAATAGTTTGTTACACAAAATGACTTTCTGCGTTACTCCCGAGGAATCCCACTGAGTGGCAGTATGGAGCACCGTTTTGCTATAGTTGTATAGAAGGTGGCTTCATTTAATTGTATATGTATTCAACCATATAAAAGCATGATATAGCAAATGTAAGAGCAGTTACATTGAATGCCAGAGATACATTCATCAGATTTTGAAGTTCTTTATACAAGGAGTGAAAACTGACACTGTACTGATATCACTTTGTAAAACGTATAAATTTCACTGTTGTCTAACCAAGAGTTCACAGAAGAGTAATCAATGAATACTATACAAGAAATACATTGGATTGTAAATTGTAATTGTTTGTTACACAAAATGACTTTCTGCGTTACTCCCGAGGAATCCCACTGAGTGGCAGTATGGAGCACCTTTTTGCTATAGTTGTATAGAAGGTGGCTTCATTTCATTGTATCTGTACTCATCCATATAAAAGCATGATATAGCAACTGTAAGAGCAGTTACATTGAATGCCAGAGATACATTCATCAGATTATGAAGTTGTTTGTACAAGGAGTGATAACTGACACTGTACTGATATCACTTTGTAACACCTAGAAATATCACTATCCTGTAACGAACAGATCATTGAAAAGAGTAATCAATGAATAATATACAAGAAATTATATATTGTAATAGTTTGTTACACAAAATGACTTTCTGCGTTACTCCCGAGGAATCCCACTGAGTGGCAGTATGGAGCTCCTTTTTACTATAGTTGTATAGAAGGCGGCTTCATTTCATTGTATATGTACTCAACCATATAAAAGCATGATATAGCAACTGTAAGAGCAGTTACATTGAATGCCAGAGATACATTCATCAGATTTTGAAGTTGTTTGTACAAGGAGTGATAACTGACACTGTACTGATATCACTTTGTAACACCTAGAAATATCACTATCCTGTAACCAACAGATCATTGAAAAGAGTAATCAATGAATAATATACAAGAAATTATATATTGTAATAGTTTGTTACACAAAATGACTTTCTGCGTTACTCCCGAGGAATCCCACTGAGTGGCAGTATGGAGCTCCTTTTTACTATAGTTGTATAGAAGGCGGCTTCATTTCATTGTATATGTACTCAACCATATAAAAGCATGATATAGCAACTGTAAGAGCAGTTACATTGAATGCAAGAGATACATTCATCAGATTTTGAAGTTGGTTGTACAAGGAGTGATTACTGACACTGTATTGATATCACGTTGTAAAACGTAGAAATTTCACTGTTGTCTAACCAAGAGATCGCAGAAGAGTAATCAATTAATACAATACAAGAAATACATTGGATTGTAAATTGTAATAGTTTGTTACACAAAATGACTTTCTGCGTTACTCCCGAGGAATCCCACTGAGTGGCAGTATGGAGCACCGTTTTGCTATAGTTGTATAGAAGGTGGCTTCATTTAATTGTATATGTACTCAACCATATAAAAGCATGATATAGCAACGGTAAGAGCAGTTACATTGAATGCCAGAGATACATTCATCAGATTTTGAAGTTCTTTATATAAGGAGTGAAAACTGACACTGTACTGATATCACTTTGTAAAACGTAGAAATTTCACTGTTGTCTAACCAAGAGTTCACAGAAGAGTAATCAATGAATACTATACAAGAAATACATTGGATTGTAAATTGTAATAGTTTGTTACACAAAATGACTTTCTGCGTTACTCCCGAGGAATCCCACTGAGTGGCAGTATGGAGCACCTTTTTGCTATAGTTGTATAGAAGGTGGCTTCATTTCATTGTATATGTACTCAACCATATAAAAGCATGATATAGCAACTGTAAGAGCAGTTACATTGAATGCCAGAGATACATTCATCAGATTTTGAAGTTGTTTGTACAAGGAGTGATAACTGACACTGTTCTGATATCACTTTGTAAAACCTAGAAATATCACTATCCTTTAACCAACAGATCATTGAAAAGAGTAATCACTGAATAATATACAAGAAATTATATATTGTAATAGTTTGTTACACAAAATGACTTTCTGCGTTACTCCCGAGGAATCCCACTGAGTGGCAGTATGGAGCTCCTTTTTAATATAGTTGTATAGAAGGCGGCTTCATTTCATTGTATATGTACTCAACCATATAAAAGCATGATATAGCAACTGTAAGAGCAGTTACATTGAATGCAAGAGATACATTCATCAGATTTTGAAGTTGGTTGTACAAGGAGTTATTGCTGACACTGTATTGATATCACGTTGTAAAACCTAGAAATTTCACTGTTGTCTAACCAAGAGATCGCAGAAGAGTAATCAATGAATACTATGCAAGAAATACATTGGATTGTAAATTGTAATAGTTTGTTACACAAAATGACTTTCTGCGTTACTCCCGAGGAATCCCACTGAGTGGCAGTATGGAGCACCTTTTTACTATAGTTGTATAGAAGGTGGCTTCATTTCATTGTATATGTACTCAACCATAAAAAAGCATGATATAGCAACTGTAAGAACAGTTACATTGAATGCCAGAGATACATTCATCCGATTTTGAAGTTCGTTGTACAAGGAGTGATTCCTG
Source organism: Lepidodactylus listeri (assembly GCA_029233225.1). NCBI lineage: Eukaryota > Metazoa > Chordata > Lepidosauria > Squamata > Gekkonidae > Lepidodactylus > Lepidodactylus listeri. Next base: position 275,853 of record JARCFY010000021.1, on the reverse strand, counting down.
ACTCTGTATTGATATCACGTTGTAAAACGTAGAAATTTCACTGTTGTCTAACCAAGAGATCGCAGAAGAGTAATCAATGAATACTATACAAGAAATACATTGGATTGTAAATTGTAATAGTTTGTTACACAAAATGACTTTCTGCGTTACTCCCGAGGAATCCCACTGAGTGGCAGTATGGAGCACCTTTTTGCTATAGTTGTATAGAAGGTGGCTTCATTTCATTGTATATGTACTCAACCATATAAAAGTATGATATAGCAACTGTAAGAGCAGTTACATTGAATGCCAGAGATACATTCATCAGATTTTGAAGTTGTTTGTACAAGGAGTGATAACTGACACTGTTCTGATATCACTTTGTAAAACCTAGAAATATCACTATCCTTTAACCAACAGATCATTGAAAAGAGTAATCACTGAATAATATACAAGAAATTATATATTGTAATAGTTTGTTACACAAAATGACTTTCTGCGTTACTCCCGAGGAATCCCACTGAGTGGCAGTATGGAGCTCCTTTTTAATATAGTTGTATAGAAGGCGGCTTCATTTCATTGTATATGTACTCAACCATATAAAAGCATGATATAGCAACTGTAAGAGCAGTTACATTGAATGCAAGAGATACATTCATCAGATTTTGAAGTTGGTTGTACAAGGAGTTATTGCTGACACTGTATTGATATCACGTTGTAAAACCTAGAAATTTCACTGTTGTCTAACCAAGAGATCGCAGAAGAGTAATCAATGAATACTATGCAAGAAATACATTGGATTGTAAATTGTAATAGTTTGTTACACAAAATGACTTTCTGCGTTACTCCCGAGGAATCCCACTGAGTGGCAGTATGGAGCACCTTTTTACTATAGTTGTATAGAAGGTGGCTTCATTTCATTGTATATGTACTCAACCATAAAAAAGCATGATATAGCAACTGTAAGAACAGTTACATTGAATGCCAGAGATACATTCATCCGATTTTGAAGTTCGTTGTACAAGGAGTGATTCCTGACTCTGTATTGATATCACGTTGTAAAACGTAGAAATTTCACTGTTGTCTAACCAAGAGATCGCAGAAGAGTAATCAATGAATACTATACAAGAAATACATTGGATTGTAAATTGTAATCGTTTGTTACACAAAATGACTTTCTGCGTTACTCCCGAGGAATCCCACTGAGTGGCAGTATGGAGCACCGTTTTCCTATAGTTGTATAGAAGGTGGCTTCATTTAATTGTATATGTATTCAACCATATAAAAGCATGATATAGCAACTGCAAGAGCAGTTACATTGAATGCCAGAGATACATTCATCAGATTTTGAAGTTCTTTATACAAGGAGTGAAAACTGACACTGTACTGATATCACTTTGTAAAACGTAGAAATTTCACTGCTGTCTAACCAAGAGTTCACAGAAGAGTAATCAATGAATACTATACAAGAAATACATTGGATTCTAAATTGTAATAGTTTGTTACACAAAATGACTTTCTGCGTTAGTCCCGAGGAATCCCACTGAGTGGCAGTATAAAGTACCGTTTTGCTATAGTTGTATAGAAGGTGGCTTCATTTAATTGTATATGTATTCAACCATATAAAAGCATGATATAGCAACTGTAAGAGCAGTTACATTGAATGCCAGAGATACATTCATCAGATTTTGAAGTTCTTTATACAAGGAGTGAAAACTGACACTGTACTGATATCACTTTGTAAAACGTAGAAATTTCACTGTTGTCTAACCAAGAGTTCACAGAAGAGTAATCAATGAATACTATACAAGAAATACATTGGATTGTAAATTGTAATAGTTTGTTACACAAAATGACTTTCTGCGTTACTCCAGAGGAATCCCACTGAGTGGCAGTATGGAGCACCTTTTTGCTATAGTTGTATAGAAGGTGGCTTCATTTCATTGTATCTGTACTCAACCATATAAAAGCATGATATAGCAACTGTAAGAGCAGTTACATTGAATGCCAGAGATACATTCATCAGATTTTGAAGTTGTTTGTACAAGGAGTGATAACTGACACTGTACTGATATCACTTTGTAACACCTAGAAATATCACTATCCTGTAACCAACAGATCATTGAAAAGAGTAATCACTGAATAATATACAAGAAATTATATATTGTAATAGTTTGTTACACAAAATGACTTTCTGCGTTACTCCCGAGGAATCCCACTGAGTGGCAGTATGGAGCTCCTTTTTACTATAGTTGTATAGAAGGCGGCTTCATTTCATTGTATATGTACTCAACCATATAAAAGCATGATATAGCAACTGTAAGAGCAGTTACATTGAATGCCAGAGATACATTCATCAGATTTTGAAGTTGTTTGTACAAGGAGTGATAACTGACACTGTACTGATATCACTTTGTAAAACCTAGAAATATCACTATCCTGTAACCAACAGATCATTGAAAAGAGTAATCACTGAATAATATACAAGAAATTATATATTGTAATAGTTTGTTACACAAAATGACTTTCTGCGTGACTCTCGAGGAATCCCACTGAGAGGCAGTATGGAGCTCCTTTTTACTATAGTTGTATAGAAGGCGGCTTCATTTCATTGTATATGTACTCAACCATATAAAAGCATGATATAGCAACTGTAAGAGCAGTTACATTGAATGCAAGAGATACATTCATCAGATTTTGAAGTTGGTTGTACAAGGAGTGATTACTGACTCTGTATTGATATCACGTTGTAAAACGTAGAAATTTCACTGTTGTCTAACCAAGAGATCGCAGAAGAGTAATCAATGAATACTATACAAGAAATACATTGGATTGTAAATTGTAATAGTTTGTTACACAAAATGACTTTCTGCGTTACTCTCGAGGAATCCCACTGAGTGGCAGTATGGAGCACCGTTTTGCTATAGTTGTATAGAAGGTGGCTTCATTTAATTGTATATGTATTCAACCATATAAAAGCATTATATAGCAACGGTAAGAGCAGTTACATTGAATGCCAGAGATACATTCATCAGATTTTGAAGTTCTTTATACAAGGAATGAAAACTGACACTGTACTGATATCTCTTTGTAAAACGTAGAAATTTCACTGTTGTCTAACCAAGAGTTCACAGAAGAGTAATCAATGAATACTATACAAGAAATACATTGGATTGTAAATTGTAATAGTTTGTTACACAAAATGACTTTCTGCGTTACTCCCGAGGAATCCCACTGAGTGGCAGTATGGAGCACCTTTTTGCTATAGTTGTATAGAAGGTGGCTTCATTTCATTGTATATGTACTCAACCATATAAAAGTATGATATAGCAACTGTAAGAGCAGTTACATTGAATGCCAGAGATACATTCATCAGATTTTGAAGTTGTTTGTACAAGGAGTGATAACTGACACTGTACTGATATCACTTTGTAAAACCTAGAAATATCACTATCCTTTAACCAACAGATCATTGAAAAGAGTAATCACTGAATAATATACAAGAAATTATATATTGTAATAGTTTGTTACACAAAATGACTTTCTGCGTTACTCCCGAGGAATCCCACTGAGTGGCAGTATGGAGCTCCTTTTTAATATAGTTGTATAGAAGGCGGCTTCATTTCATTGTATATGTACTCAACCATATAAAAGCATGATATAGCAACTGTAAGAGCAGTTACATTGAATGCAAGAGATACATTCATCAGATTTTGAAGTTGGTTGTACAAGGAGTGATTACTGACACTGTATTGATATCACGTTGTAAAACCTAGAAATTTCACTGTTGTCTAACCAAGAGATCGCAGAAGAGTAATCAATGAATACTATGCAAGAAATACATTGGATTGTAAATTGTAATAGTTTGTTACACAAAATGACTTTCTGCGTTACTCCCGAGGAATCCCACTGAGTGGCAGTATGGAGCACCTTTTTACTATAGTTGTATAGAAGGTGGCTTCATTTCATTGTATATGTACTCAACCATAAAAAAGCATGATATAGCAACTGTAAGAACAGTTACATTGAATGCCAGAGATACATTCATCCGATTTTGAAGTTCGTTGTACAAGGAGTGATTCCTGACTCTGTATTGATATCACGTTGTAAAACGTAGAAATTTCACTGTTGTCTAACCAAGAGATCGCAGAAGAGTAATCAATGAATACTATACAAGAAATACATTGCATTGTAAATTGTAATAGTTTGTTACACAAACTGACTTTCTGCGTTACTCCCGAGGAATCCCACTGAGTGGCAGTATGGAGCACCTTTTTGCTATAGTTGTATAGAAGGTGGCTTCATTTCATTGTATATGTACTCAACCATATAAAAGTATGATATAGCAACTGTAAGAGCAGTTACATTGAATGCCAGAGATACATTCATCAGATTTTGAAGTTGTTTGTACAAGGAGTGATAACTGACACTGTACTGATATCACTTTGTAAAATCTAGAAATATCACTATCCTGTAACCAACAGATCATTGAAAAGAGTAATCAATGAATAATATACAAGAAATTATATATTGTAATAGTTTGTTACACAAAATGACTTTCTGCGTTACTCCCGAGGAATCGCACTGAGTGGCAGTATGGAGCTCCTTTTTACTATAGTTGTATAGAAGGCGGCTTCATTTCATTGTATATGTACTCAACAATATAAAAGCATGATATAGCAACTGTAAGAGCAGTTACATTGAATGCCAGAGATACATTCATCAGATTTTGAAGTTGGTTGTACAAGGCGTGATTACTGACTCTGTATTGATATCACGTTGTAAAACGTAGAAATTTCACTGTTGTCTAACCAAGAGATCGCAGAAGAGTAATCAATTAATACTATACAAGAAATACATTGGATTGTAAATTGTAATCGTTTGTTACACAAAATGACTTTCTGCGTTACTCCCGAGGAATCCCACTGAGTGGCAGTATGGAGCACCGTTTTGCTATAGTTGTATAGAAGGTGGCTTCATTTAATTGTATATGTATTCAACCATATAAAAGCATGATATAGCAACTGCAAGAGCAGTTACATTGAATGCCAGAGATACATTCATCAGATTTTGAAGTTCTTTATACAAGGAGTGAAAACTGACACTGTACTGATATCACTTTGTAAAACGTAGAAATTTCACTGTTGTCTAACCAAGAGTTCACAGAAGAGTAATCAATGAATACTATACAAGAAATACATTGGATTGTAAATTGTAATAGTTTGTTACACAAAATGACTTTCTGCGTTACTCCCGAGGAATCCCACTGAGTGGCAGTATGGAGCACCGTTTTGCTATAGTTGTATAGAAGGTGGCTTCATTTAATTGTATATGTATTCAACCATATAAAAGCATGATATAGCAAATGTAAGAGCAGTTACATTGAATGCCAGAGATACATTCATCAGATTTTGAAGTTCTTTATACAAGGAGTGAAAACTGACACTGTACTGATATCACTTTGTAAAACGTATAAATTTCACTGTTGTCTAACCAAGAGTTCACAGAAGAGTAATCAATGAATACTATACAAGAAATACATTGGATTGTAAATTGTAATTGTTTGTTACACAAAATGACTTTCTGCGTTACTCCCGAGGAATCCCACTGAGTGGCAGTATGGAGCACCTTTTTGCTATAGTTGTATAGAAGGTGGCTTCATTTCATTGTATCTGTACTCATCCATATAAAAGCATGATATAGCAACTGTAAGAGCAGTTACATTGAATGCCAGAGATACATTCATCAGATTATGAAGTTGTTTGTACAAGGAGTGATAACTGACACTGTACTGATATCACTTTGTAACACCTAGAAATATCACTATCCTGTAACGAACAGATCATTGAAAAGAGTAATCAATGAATAATATACAAGAAATTATATATTGTAATAGTTTGTTACACAAAATGACTTTCTGCGTTACTCCCGAGGAATCCCACTGAGTGGCAGTATGGAGCTCCTTTTTACTATAGTTGTATAGAAGGCGGCTTCATTTCATTGTATATGTACTCAACCATATAAAAGCATGATATAGCAACTGTAAGAGCAGTTACATTGAATGCCAGAGATACATTCATCAGATTTTGAAGTTGTTTGTACAAGGAGTGATAACTGACACTGTACTGATATCACTTTGTAACACCTAGAAATATCACTATCCTGTAACCAACAGATCATTGAAAAGAGTAATCAATGAATAATATACAAGAAATTATATATTGTAATAGTTTGTTACACAAAATGACTTTCTGCGTTACTCCCGAGGAATCCCACTGAGTGGCAGTATGGAGCTCCTTTTTACTATAGTTGTATAGAAGGCGGCTTCATTTCATTGTATATGTACTCAACCATATAAAAGCATGATATAGCAACTGTAAGAGCAGTTACATTGAATGCAAGAGATACATTCATCAGATTTTGAAGTTGGTTGTACAAGGAGTGATTACTGACACTGTATTGATATCACGTTGTAAAACGTAGAAATTTCACTGTTGTCTAACCAAGAGATCGCAGAAGAGTAATCAATTAATACAATACAAGAAATACATTGGATTGTAAATTGTAATAGTTTGTTACACAAAATGACTTTCTGCGTTACTCCCGAGGAATCCCACTGAGTGGCAGTATGGAGCACCGTTTTGCTATAGTTGTATAGAAGGTGGCTTCATTTAATTGTATATGTACTCAACCATATAAAAGCATGATATAGCAACGGTAAGAGCAGTTACATTGAATGCCAGAGATACATTCATCAGATTTTGAAGTTCTTTATACAAGGAGTGAAAACTGACACTGTACTGATATCACTTTGTAAAACGTAGAAATTTCACTGTTGTCTAACCAAGAGTTCACAGAAGAGTAATCAATGAATACTATACAAGAAATACATTGGATTGTAAATTGTAATAGTTTGTTACACAAAATGACTTTCTGCGTTACTCCCGAGGAATCCCACTGAGTGGCAGTATGGAGCACCGTTTTGCTATAGTTGTATAGAAGGTGGCTTCATTTCATTGTATATGTACTCAACCATATAAAAGTATGATATAGCAACTGTAAGAGCAGTTACATTGAATGCCAGAGATACATTCATCAGATTTTGAAGTTGTTTGTACAAGGAGTGATAACTGACACTGTTCTGATATCACTTTGTAAAACCTAGAAATATCACTATCCTTTAACCAACAGATCATTGAAAAGAGTAATCACTGAATAATATACAAGAAATTATATATTGTAATAGTTTGTTACACAAAATGACTTTCTGCGTTACTCCCGAGGAATCCCACTGAGTGGCAGTATGGAGCTCCTTTTTAATATAGTTGTATAGAAGGCGGCTTCATTTCATTGTATATGTACTCAACCATATAAAAGCATGATATAGCAACTGTAAGAGCAGTTACATTGAATGCAAGAGATACATTCATCAGATTTTGAAGTTGGTTGTACAAGGAGTTATTGCTGACACTGTATTGATATCACGTTGTAAAACCTAGAAATTTCACTGTTGTCTAACCAAGAGATCGCAGAAGAGTAATCAATGAATACTATGCAAGAAATACATTGGATTGTAAATTGTAATAGTTTGTTACACAAAATGACTTTCTGCGTTACTCCCGAGGAATCCCACTGAGTGGCAGTATGGAGCACCTTTTTACTATAGTTGTATAGAAGGTGGCTTCATTTCATTGTATATGTACTCAACCATAAAAAAGCATGATATAGCAACTGTAAGAACAGTTACATTGAATGCCAGAGATACATTCATCCGATTTTGAAGTTCGTTGTACAAGGAGTGATTCCTGACTCTGTATTGATATCACGTTGTAAAACGTAGAAATTTCACTGTTGTCTAACCAAGAGATCGCAGAAGAGTAATCAATGAATACTATACAAGAAATACATTGGATTGTAAATTGTAATCGTTTGTTACACAAAATGACTTTCTGCGTTACTCCCGAGGAATCCCACTGAGTGGCAGTATGGAGCACCGTTTTCCTATAGTTGTATAGAAGGTGGCTTCATTTAATTGTATATGTATTCAACCATATAAAAGCATGATATAGCAACTGCAAGAGCAGTTACATTGAATGCCAGAGATACATTCATCAGATTTTGAAGTTCTTTATACAAGGAGTGAAAACTGACACTGTACTGATATCACTTTGTAAAACGTAGAAATTTCACTGCTGTCTAACCAAGAGTTCACAGAAGAGTAATCAATGAATACTATACAAGAAATACATTGGATTCTAAATTGTAATAGTTTGTTACACAAAATGACTTTCTGCGTTAGTCCCGAGGAATCCCACTGAGTGGCAGTATAAAGTACCGTTTTGCTATAGTTGTATAGAAGGTGGCTTCATTTAATTGTATATGTATTCAACCATATAAAAGCATGATATAGCAACTGTAAGAGCAGTTACATTGAATGCCAGAGATACATTCATCAGATTTTGAAGTTCTTTATACAAGGAGTGAAAACTGACACTGTACTGATATCACTTTGTAAAACGTAGAAATTTCACTGTTGTCTAACCAAGAGTTCACAGAAGAGTAATCAATGAATACTATACAAGAAATACATTGGATTGTAAATTGTAATAGTTTGTTACACAAAATGACTTTCTGCGTTACTCCAGAGGAATCCCACTGAGTGGCAGTATGGAGCACCTTTTTGCTATAGTTGTATAGAAGGTGGCTTCATTTCATTGTATCTGTACTCAACCATATAAAAGCATGATATAGCAACTGTAAGAGCAGTTACATTGAATGCCAGAGATACATTCATCAGATTTTGAAGTTGTTTGTACAAGGAGTGATAACTGACACTGTACTGATATCACTTTGTAACACCTAGAAATATCACTATCCTGTAACCAACAGATCATTGAAAAGAGTAATCACTGAATAATATACAAGAAATTATATATTGTAATAGTTTGTTACACAAAATGACTTTCTGCGTTACTCCCGAGGAATCCCACTGAGTGGCAGTATGGAGCTCCTTTTTACTATAGTTGTATAGAAGGCGGCTTCATTTCATTGTATATGTACTCAACCATATAAAAGCATGATATAGCAACTGTAAGAGCAGTTGCATTGAATGCCAGAGATACATTCATCAGATTTTGAAGTTGTTTGTACAAGGAGTGATAACTGACACTGTACTGATATCACTTTGTAAAACCTAGAAATATCACTATCCTGTAACCAACAGATCATTGAAAAGAGTAATCACTGAATAATATACAAGAAATTATATATTGTAATAGTTTGTTACACAAAATGACTTTCTGCGTGACTCTCGAGGAATCCCACTGAGAGGCAGTATGGAGCTCCTTTTTACTATAGTTGTATAGAAGGCGGCTTCATTTCATTGTATATGTACTCAACCATATAAAAGCATGATATAGCAACTGTAAGAGCAGTTACATTGAATGCAAGAGATACATTCATCAGATTTTGAAGTTGGTTGTACAAGGAGTGATTACTGACTCTGTATTGATATCACGTTGTAAAACGTAGAAATTTCACTGTTGTCTAACCAAGAGATCGCAGAAGAGTAATCAATGAATACTATACAAGAAATACATTGGATTGTAAATTGTAATAGTTTGTTACACAAAATGACTTTCTGCGTTACTCTCGAGGAATCCCACTGAGTGGCAGTATGGAGCACCGTTTTGCTATAGTTGTATAGAAGGTGGCTTCATTTAATTGTATATGTATTCAACCATATAAAAGCATTATATAGCAACGGTAAGAGCAGTTACATTGAATGCCAGAGATACATTCATCAGATTTTGAAGTTCTTTATACAAGGAATGAAAACTGACACTGTACTGATATCTCTTTGTAAAACGTAGAAATTTCACTGTTGTCTAACCAAGAGTTCACAGAAGAGTAATCAATGAATACTATACAAGAAATACATTGGATTGTAAATTGTAATAGTTTGTTACACAAAATGACTTTCTGCGTTACTCCCGAGGAATCCCACTGAGTGGCAGTATGGAGCACCTTTTTGCTATAGTTGTATAGAAGGTGGCTTCATTTCATTGTATATGTACTCAACCATATAAAAGTATGATATAGCAACTGTAAGAGCAGTTACATTGAATGCCAGAGATACATTCATCAGATTTTGAAGTTGTTTGTACAAGGAGTGATAACTGACACTGTACTGATATCACTTTGTAAAACCTAGAAATATCACTATCCTTTAACCAACAGATCATTGAAAAGAGTAATCACTGAATAATATACAAGAAATTATATATTGTAATAGTTTGTTACACAAAATGACTTTCTGCGTTACTCCCGAGGAATCCCACTGAGTGGCAGTATGGAGCTCCTTTTTAATATAGTTGTATAGAAGGCGGCTTCATTTCATTGTATATGTACTCAACCATATAAAAGCATGATATAGCAACTGTAAGAGCAGTTACATTGAATGCAAGAGATACATTCATCAGATTTTGAAGTTGGTTGTACAAGGAGTTATTACTGACACTGTATTGATATCACGTTGTAAAACCTAGAAATTTCACTGTTGTCTAACCAAGAGATCGCAGAAGAGTAATCAATGAATACTATGCAAGAAATACATTGGATTGTAAATTGTAATAGTTTGTTACACAAAATGACTTTCTGCGTTACTCCCGAGGAATCCCACTGAGTGGCAGTATGGAGCACCTTTTTACTATAGTTGTATAGAAGGTGGCTTCATTTCATTGTATATGTACTCAACCATAAAAAAGCATGATATAGCAACTGTAAGAACAGTTACATTGAATGCCAGAGATACATTCATCCGATTTTGAAGTTCGTTGTACAAGGAGTGATTCCTGACTCTGTATTGATATCACGTTGTAAAACGTAGAAATTTCACTGTTGTCTAACCAAGAGATCGCAGAAGAGTAATCAATGAATACTATACAAGAAATACATTGCATTGTAAATTGTAATAGTTTGTTACACAAACTGACTTTCTGCGTTACTCCCGAGGAATCCCACTGAGTGGCAGTATGGAGCACCTTTTTGCTATAGTTGTATAGAAGGTGGCTTCATTTCATTGTATATGTACTCAACCATATAAAAGTATGATATAGCAACTGTAAGAGCAGTTACATTGAATGCCAGAGATACATTCATCAGATTTTGAAGTTGTTTGTACAAGGAGTGATAACTGACACTGTACTGATATCACTTTGTAAAATCTAGAAATATCACTATCCTGTAACCAACAGATCATTGAAAAGAGTAATCAATGAATAATATACAAGAAATTATATATTGTAATAGTTTGTTACACAAAATGACTTTCTGCGTTACTCCCGAGGAATCGCACTGAGTGGCAGTATGGAGCTCCTTTTTACTATAGTTGTATAGAAGGCGGCTTCATTTCATTGTATATGTACTCAACAATATAAAAGCATGATATAGCAACTGTAAGAGCAGTTACATTGAATGCCAGAGATACATTCATCAGATTTTGAAGTTGGTTGTACAAGGAGTGATTACTGACTCTGTATTGATATCACGTTGTAAAACGTAGAAATTTCACTGTTGTCTAACCAAGAGATCGCAGAAGAGTAATCAATTAATACTATACAAGAAATACATTGGATTGTAAATTGTAATCGTTTGTTACACAAAATGACTTTCTGCGTTACTCCCGAGGAATCCCACTGAGTGGCAGTATGGAGCACCGTTTTGCTATAGTTGTATAGAAGGTGGCTTCATTTAATTGTATATGTATTCAACCATATAAAAGCATGATATAGCAACTGCAAGAGCAGTTACATTGAATGCCAGAGATACATTCATCAGATTTTGAAGTTCTTTATACAAGGAGTGAAAACTGACACTGTACTGATATCACTTTGTAAAACGTAGAAATTTCACTGTTGTCTAACCAAGAGTTCACAGAAGAGTAATCAATGAATACTATACAAGAAATACATTGGATTGTAAATTGTAATAGTTTGTTACACAAAATGACTTTCTGCGTTACTCCCGAGGAATCCCACTGAGTGGCAGTATGGAGCACCGTTTTGCTATAGTTGTATAGAAGGTGGCTTCATTTAATTGTATATGTATTCAACCATATAAAAGCATGATATAGCAAATGTAAGAGCAGTTACATTGAATGCCAGAGATACATTCATCAGATTTTGAAGTTCTTTATACAAGGAGTGAAAACTGACACTGTACTGATATCACTTTGTAAAACGTATAAATTTCACTGTTGTCTAACCAAGAGTTCACAGAAGAGTAATCAATGAATACTATACAAGAAATACATTGGATTGTAAATTGTAATTGTTTGTTACACAAAATGACTTTCTGCGTTACTCCCGAGGAATCCCACTGAGTGGCAGTATGGAGCACCTTTTTGCTATAGTTGTATAGAAGGTGGCTTCATTTCATTGTATCTGTACTCATCCATATAAAAGCATGATATAGCAACTGTAAGAGCAGTTACATTGAATGCCAGAGATACATTCATCAGATTATGAAGTTGTTTGTACAAGGAGTGATAACTGACACTGTACTGATATCACTTTGTAACACCTAGAAATATCACTATCCTGTAACGAACAGATCATTGAAAAGAGTAATCAATGAATAATATACAAGAAATTATATATTGTAATAGTTTGTTACACAAAATGACTTTCTGCGTTACTCCCGAGGAATCCCACTGAGTGGCAGTATGGAGCTCCTTTTTACTATAGTTGTATAGAAGGCGGCTTCATTTCATTGTATATGTACTCAACCATATAAAAGCATGATATAGCAACTGTAAGAGCAGTTACATTGAATGCCAGAGATACATTCATCAGATTTTGAAGTTGTTTGTACAAGGAGTGATAACTGACACTGTACTGATATCACTTTGTAACACCTAGAAATATCACTATCCTGTAACCAACAGATCATTGAAAAGAGTAATCAATGAATAATATACAAGAAATTATATATTGTAATAGTTTGTTACACAAAATGACTTTCTGCGTTACTCCCGAGGAATCCCACTGAGTGGCAGTATGGAGCTCCTTTTTACTATAGTTGTATAGAAGGCGGCTTCATTTCATTGTATATGTACTCAACCATATAAAAGCATGATATAGCAACTGTAAGAGCAGTTACATTGAATGCAAGAGATACATTCATCAGATTTTGAAGTTGGTTGTACAAGGAGTGATTACTGACACTGTATTGATATCACGTTGTAAAACGTAGAAATTTCACTGTTGTCTAACCAAGAGATCGCAGAAGAGTAATCAATTAATACAATACAAGAAATACATTGGATTGTAAATTGTAATAGTTTGTTACACAAAATGACTTTCTGCGTTACTCCCGAGGAATCCCACTGAGTGGCAGTATGGAGCACCGTTTTGCTATAGTTGTATAGAAGGTGGCTTCATTTAATTGTATATGTACTCAACCATATAAAAGCATGATATAGCAACGGTAAGAGCAGTTACATTGAATGCCAGAGATACATTCATCAGATTTTGAAGTTCTTTATACAAGGAGTGAAAACTGACACTGTACTGATATCACTTTGTAAAACGTAGAAATTTCACTGTTGTCTAACCAAGAGTTCACAGAAGAGTAATCAATGAATACTATACAAGAAATACATTGGATTGTAAATTGTAATAGTTTGTTACACAAAATGACTTTCTGCGTTACTCCCGAGGAATCCCACTGAGTGGCAGTATGGAGCACCTTTTTGCTATAGTTGTATAGAAGGTGGCTTCATTTCATTGTATATGTACTCAACCATATAAAAGTATGATATAGCAACTGTAAGAGCAGTTACATTGAATGCCAGAGATACATTCATCAGATTTTGAAGTTGTTTGTACAAGGAGTGATAACTGACACTGTTCTGATATCACTTTGTAAAACCTAGAAATATCACTATCCTTTAACCAACAGATCATTGAAAAGAGTAATCACTGAATAATATACAAGAAATTATATATTGTAATAGTTTGTTACACAAAATGACTTTCTGCGTTACTCCCGAGGAATCCCACTGAGTGGCAGTATGGAGCTCCTTTTTAATATAGTTGTATAGAAGGCGGCTTCATTTCATTGTATATGTACTCAACCATATAAAAGCATGATATAGCAACTGTAAGAGCAGTTACATTGAATGCAAGAGATACATTCATCAGATTTTGAAGTTGGTTGTACAAGGAGTTATTGCTGACACTATATTGATATCACGTTGTAAAACCTAGAAATTTCACTGTTGTCTAACCAAGAGATCGCAGAAGAGTAATCAATGAATACTATGCAAGAAATACATTGGATTGTAAATTGTAATAGTTTGTTACACAAAATGACTTTCTGCGTTACTCCCGAGGAATCCCACTGAGTGGCAGTATGGAGCACCTTTTTACTATAGTTGTATAGAAGGTGGCTTCATTTCATTGTATATGTACTCAACCATAAAAAAGCATGATATAGCAACTGTAAGAACAGTTACATTGAATGCCAGAGATACATTCATCCGATTTTGAAGTTCGTTGTACAAGGAGTGATTCCTGACTCTGTATTGATATCACGTTGTAAAACGTAGAAATTTCACTGTTGTCTAACCAAGAGATCGCAGAAGAGTAATCAATGAATACTATACAAGAAATACATTGGATTGTAAATTGTAATCGTTTGTTACACAAAATGACTTTCTGCGTTACTCCCGAGGAATCCCACTGAGTGGCAGTATGGAGCAACGTTTTCCTATAGTTGTATAGAAGGTGGCTTCATTTAATTGTATATGTATTCAACCATATAAAAGCATGATATAGCAACTGCAAGAGCAGTTACATTGAATGCCAGAGATACATTCATCAGATTTTGAAGTTCTTTATACAAGGAGTGAAAACTGACACTGTACTGATATCACTTTGTAAAACGTAGAAATTTCACTGCTGTCTAACCAAGAGTTCACAGAAGAGTAATCAATGAATACTATACAAGAAATACAATGGATTCTAAATTGTAATAGTTTGTTACACAAAATGACTTTCTGCGTTAGTCCCGAGGAATCCCACTGAGTGGCAGTATAAAGTACCGTTTTGCTATAGTTGTATAGAAGGTGGCTTCATTTAATTGTATATGTATTCAACCATATAAAAGCATGATATAGCAACTGTAAGAGCAGTTACATTGAATGCCAGAGATACATTCATCAGATTTTGAAGTTCTTTATACAAGGAGTGAAAACTGACACTGTACTGATATCACTTTGTAAAACGTAGAAATTTCACTGTTGTCTAACCAAGAGTTCACAGAAGAGTAATCAATGAATACTATACAAGAAATACATTGGATTGTAAATTGTAATAGTTTGTTACACAAAATGACTTTCTGCGTTACTCCCGAGGAATCCCACTGAGTGGCAGTATGGAGCACCTTTTTGCTATAGTTGTATAGAAGGTGGCTTCATTTCATTGTATCTGTACTCAACCATATAAAAGCATGATATAGCAACTGTAAGAGCAGTTACATTGAATGCCAGAGATACATTCATCAGATTTTGAAGTTGTTTGTACAAGGAGTGATAACTGACACTGTACTGATATCACTTTGTAACACCTAGAAATATCACTATCCTGTAACCAACAGATCATTGAAAAGAGTAATCACTGAATAATATACAAGAAATTATATATTGTAATAGTTTGTTACACAAAATGACTTTCTGCGTTACTCCCGAGGAATCCCACTGAGTGGCAGTATGGAGCTCCTTTTTACTATAGTTGTATAGAAGGCGGCTTCATTTCATTGTATATGTACTCAACCATATAAAAGCATGATATAGCAACTGTAAGAGCAGTTACATTGAATGCCAGAGATACATTCATCAGATTTTGAAGTTGTTTGTACAAGGAGTGATAACTGACACTGTACTGATATCACTTTGTAAAACCAGAAATATCACTATCCTGTAACCAACAGATCATTGAAAAGAGTAATCACTGAATAATATACAAGAAATTATATATTGTAATAGTTTGTTACACAAAATGACTTTCTGCGTGACTCTCGAGGAATCCCACTGAGAGGCAGTATGGAGCTCCTTTTTACTATAGTTGTATAGAAGGCGGCTTCATTTCATTTTATATGTACTCAACCATATAAAAGCATGATATAGCAACTGTAAGAGCAGTTACATTGAATGCAAGAGATACATTCATCAGATTTTGAAGTTGGTTGTACAAGGAGTGATTACTGACTCTGTATTGATATCACGTTGTAAAACGTAGAAATTTCACTGTTGTCTAACCAAGAGATCGCAGAAGAGTAATCAATGAATACTATACAAGAAATACATTGGATTGTAAATTGTAATAGTTTGTTACACAAAATGACTTTCTGCGTTACTCTCGAGGAATCCCACTGAGTGGCAGTATGGAGCACCGTTTTGCTATAGTTGTATAGAAGGTGGCTTCATTTAATTGTATATGTATTCAACCATATAAAAGCATTATATAGCAACGGTAAGAGCAGTTACATTGAATGCCAGAGATACATTCATCAGATTTTGAAGTTCTTTATACAAGGAATGAAAACTGACACTGTACTGATATCTCTTTGTAAAACGTAGAAATTTCACTGTTGTCTAACCAAGAGTTCACAGAAGAGTAATCAATGAATACTATACAAGAAATACATTGGATTGTAAATTGTAATAGTTTGTTACACAAAATGACTTTCTGCGTTACTCCCGAGGAATCCCACTGAGTGGCAGTATGGAGCACCTTTTTGCTATAGTTGTATAGAAGGTGGCTTCATTTCATTGTATATGTACTCAACCATATAAAAGTATGATATAGCAACTGTAAGAGCAGTTACATTGAATGCCAGAGATACATTCATCAGATTTTGAAGTTGTTTGTACAAGGAGTGATAACTGACACTGTACTGATATCACTTTGTAAAACCTAGAAATATCACTATCCTTTAACCAACAGATCATTGAAAAGAGTAATCACTGAATAATATACAAGAAATTATATATTGTAATAGTTTGTTACACAAAATGACTTTCTGCGTTACTCCCGAGGAATCCCACTGAGTGGCAGTATGGAGCTCCTTTTTAATATAGTTGTATAGAAGGCGGCTTCATTTCATTGTATATGTACTCAACCATATAAAAGCATGATATAGCAACTGTAAGAGCAGTTACATTGAATGCAAGAGATACATTCATCAGATTTTGAAGTTGGTTGTACAAGGAGTGATTACTGACACTGTATTGATATCACGTTGTAAAACCTAGAAATTTCACTGTTGTCTAACCAAGAGATCGCAGAAGAGTAATCAATGAATACTATGCAAGAAATACATTGGATTGTAAATTGTAATAGTTTGTTACACAAAATGACTTTCTGCGTTACTCCCGAGGAATCCCACTGAGTGGCAGTATGGAGCACCTTTTTACTATAGTTGTATAGAAGGTGGCTTCATTTCATTGTATATGTACTCAACCATAAAAAAGCATGATATAGCAACTGTAAGAACAGTTACATTGAATGCCAGAGATACATTCATCAGATTTTGAAGTTGGTTGTACAAGGAGTGATTCCTGACTCTGTATTGATATCACGTTGTAAAACGTAGAAATTTCACTGTTGTCTAACCAAGAGATCGCAGAAGAGTAATCAATGAATACTATACAAGAAATACATTGGATTGTAAATTGTAATCGTTTGTTACACAAAATGACTTTCTGCGTTACTCCCGAGGAATCCCACTGAGTGGCAGTATGGAGCACCGTTTTGCTATAGTTGTATAGAAGGTGGCTTCATTTAATTGTATATGTATTCAACCATATAAAAGCATGATATAGCAACTGCAAGAGCAGTTACATCGAATGCCAGAGATACATTCATCAGATTTTGAAGTTCTTTATAAAGGAGTGAAAACTGACACTGTACTGATATCACTTTGTAAAACGTAGAAATTTCACTGTTGTCTAACCAAGAGTTCACAGAAGAGTAATCAATGAATACTATACAAGAAATACATTGGATTGTAAATTGTAATAGTTTGTTACACAAAATGACTTTCTGCGTTAGTCCCGAGGAATCCCACTGAGTGGCAGTATAAAGCACCGTTTTGCTATAGTTGTATAGAAGGTGGCTTCATTTAATTGTATATGTATTCAACCATATAAAAGCATGATATAGCAACTGTAAGAGCAGTTACATTGAATGCCAGAGATACATTCATCAGATTTTGAAGTTCTTTATACAAGGAGTGAAAACTGACACTGTACTGATATCACTTTGTAAAACGTAGAAATTTCACTGTTGTCTAACCAAGAGTTCACAGAAGAGTAATCAATGAATACTATACAAGAAATACATTGGATTGTAAATTGTAATAGTTTGTTACACAAAATGACTTTCTGCGTTACTCCCGAGGAATCCCACTGAGTGGCAGTATGGAGCACCTTTTTACTATAGTTGTATAGAAGGTGGCTTCATTTCATTGTATCTGTACTCAACCATATAAAAGCATGATATAGCAACTGTAAGAGCAGTTATATTGAATGCCAGAGATACATTCATCAGATTTTGAAGTTGTTTGTACAAGGAGTGATAACTGACACTGTACTGATATCACTTTGTAAAACCTAGAAATATCACTATCCTGTAACCAACAGATCATTGAAAAGAGTAATCACTGAATAATATACTAGAAATTATATATTAAAATAGTTTGTTACACAAAATGACTTTCTGCGTTACTCCCGAGGAATCCCACTGAGTGGCAGTATGGAGCTCCTTTTTACTATAGTTGTATAGAAGGCGGCTTCATTTCATTGTATATGTACTCAACCATATAAAAGCATGATATAGCAACTGTAAGAGCAGTTACATTGAATGCAAGAGATACATTCATCAGATTTTGAAGTTGGTTGTACAAGGAGTTATTACTGACACTGTATTGATATCACGTTGTAAAACCTAGAAATTTCACTGTTGTCTAACCAAGAGATCGCAGAAGAGTAATCAATGAATACTATGCAAGAAATACATTGGATTGTAAATTGTAATAGTTTGTTACACAAAATGACTTTCTGCGTTACTCCCGAGGAATCCCACTGAGTGGCAGTATGGAGCACCTTTTTACTATAGTTGTATAGAAGGTGGCTTCATTTCATTGTATATGTACTCAACCATAAAAAAGCATGATATAGCAACTGTAAGAACAGTTACATTGAATGCCAGAGATACATTCATCAGATTTTGAAGTTCGTTGTACAAGGAGTGATTCCTGACTCTGTATTGATATCACGTTGTAAAACGTAGAAATTTCACTGTTGTCTAACCAAGAGATCGCAGAAGAGTAATCAATGAATACTATACAAGAAATACATTGGATTGTAAATTGTAATCGTTTGTTACACAAAATGACTTTCTGCGTTACTCCCGAGGAATCCCACTGAGTGGCAGTATGGAGCACCGTTTTGCTATAGTTGTATAGAAGGTGGCTTCATTTAATTGTATATGTATTCAACCATATAAAAGCATGATATAGCAACTGCAAGAGCAGTTACATTGAATGCCAGAGATACATTCATCAGATTTTGAAGTTCTTTATACAAGGAGTGAAAACTGACACTGTACTGATATCACTTTGTAAAACGTAGAAATTTCACTGTTGTCTAACCAAGAGTTCACAGAAGAGTAATCAATGAATACTATACAAGAAATACATTGGATTGTAAATTGTAATAGTTTGTTACACAAAATGACTTTCTGCGTTACTCCCGAGGAATCCCACTGAGTGGCAGTATGGAGCACCTTTTTGCTATAGTTGTATAGAAGGTGGCTTCATTTCATTGTATCTGTACTCAACCATATAAAAGCATGATATAGCAACGGTAAGAGCAGTTACATTGAATGCCAGAGATACATTCATCAGATTTTGAAGTTGTTTGTACAAGGAGTGATAACTGACACTGTATTGATATCACGTTGCAAACCTAGAAATTTCACTGTTGTCTAACCAAGAGATCGCAGAAGAGTAATCAATGAATACTATGCAAGAAATACATTGGATGGTAAATTGGAATAGTTTGTTACACAAAATGACTTTCTGCGTTACTCCCGAGGAATCCCACTGAGTGGCAGTATGGAGCACCTTTTTGCTATAGTTGTATAGAAGGTGGCTTCATTTCATTGTATATGTACTCAACCATATAAAAGCATGATATAGCAACTTTAAGAGCAGTTACATTGAATGCAAGAGATACATTCATCAGATTTTGAAGTTGGTTGTACAAGGAGTGATTACTGACACTGTATTGATATCACGTTGTAAAACCTAGAAATTTCACTGTTGTCTAACCAAGAGATCGCAGAAGAGTAATCAATTAATACTATACAAGAAATACATTGGATTGTAAATTGTAATAGTTTGTTACACAAAATGACTTTCTGCGTTACTCCCGAGGAATCCCACTGAGTGGCAGTATGGAGCACCGTTTTGCTATAGTTGTATAGAAGGTGGCTTCATTTAATTGTATATGTATTCAACCATATAAAAGCATTATATAGCAACTGTAAGAGCAGTTACATTGAATGCCAGAGATACATTCATCAGATTTTGAAGTTGTTTGTACAAGGAGTGATAACTGACACTGTACTGATATCACTTTGTAAAACCTAGAAATATCACGATCCTGTAACCAACAGATCATTGAAAAGAGTAATCAATGAATAATATACAAGAAATTATATATTGTAATAGTTTGTTACACAAAATGACTTTCTGCGTTACTCCCGAGGAATCCCACTGAGTGGCAGTATGGAGCACCTTTTTACTATAGTTGTATAGAAGGTGGCTTCATTTCATTGTATATGTACTCAACCATAAAAAAGCATGATATAGCAACTGTAAGAACAGTTACATTGAATGCCAGAGATACATTCATCAGATTTTGAAGTTGGTTGTACAAGGAGTGATTACTGACTCTGTATTGATATCACGTTGTAAAACGTAGAAATTTCACTGTTGTCTAACCAAGAGATCGCAGAAGAGTAATCAATTAATACTATACAAGAAATACATTGGATTGTAAATTGTAATAGTTTGTTACAAAAAATGACTTTCTGCGTTACTCCCGAGGAATCCCACTGAGTGGCAGTATGGAGCACCGTTTTGCTATAGTTGTATAGAAGGTTGCTTCATTTAATTGTATATGTACTCAACCATATAAAAGCATGATATAGCAACGGTAACAGCAGTTACATTGAATGCCAGAGATACATTAATCAGATTTTGAAGTTCTTTATACAAGGAGTGAAAACTGACACTGTACTGATATCACTTTGTAAAACGTAGAAATTTCACTGTTGTCTAACCAAGAGTTCACAGAAGAGTAATCAATGAATACTATACAAGAAATACATTGCATTGTAAATTGTAATAGTTTGTTACACAAACTGACTTTCTGCGTTACTCCCGAGGAATCCCACTGAGTGGCAGTATGGAGCACCTTTTTGCTATAGTTGTATAGAAGGTGGCTTCATTTCATTGTATATGTACTCAACCATATAAAAGTATGATATAGCAACTGTAAGAGCAGTTACATTGAATGCCAGAGATACATTCATCAGATTTTGAAGTTGTTTGTACAAGGAGTGACAACTGACACTGTACTGATATCACTTTGTAAAACCTAGAAATATCACTATCCTGTAACCAACAGATCATTGAAAAGAGTAATCAATGAATAATATACAAGAAATTATATATTGTAATAGTTTGTTACACAAAATGACTTTCTGCGTTACTCCCGAGGAATCCCACTAAGTGGCAGTATGGAGCACCTTTTTACTGTAGTTGTATAGAAGGTGGCTTCATTTCATTGTATATGTACTCAACCATATAAAAGCATGATATAGCAACTGTAAGAACAGTTACATGGAATGCAAGAGATACATTCATCAGATTTTGAAGTTGGTTGTACAAGGAGTGATTACTGACTCTGTATTGATATCACGTTGTAAAACGTAGAAATTTCACTGTTGTCTAACCAAGAGATCGCAGAAGAGTAATCAATTAATACTATACAAGAAATACATTGGATTGTAAATTGTAATCGTTTGTTACACAAAATGACTTTCTGCGTTACTCCCGAGGAATCCCACTGAGTGGCAGTATGGAGCACCGTTTTGCTATAGTTGTATAGAAGGTGGCTTCATTTAATTGTATATGTATTCAACCATATAAAAGCATGATATAGCAACTGCAAGAGCAGTTACATTGAATGCCAGAGATACATTAATCAGATTTTGAAGTTCTTTATACAAGGAGTGAAAACTGACACTGTACTGATATCACTTTGTAAAACGTAGAAATTTCACTGTTGTCTAACCAAGAGTTCACAGAAGAGTAATCAATGAATACTATACAAGAAATACATTGGATTGTAAATTGTAATAGTTTGTTACACAAAATGACTTTCTGCGTTACTCCCGAGGAATCCCACTGAGTGGCAGTATGGAGCACCGTTTTGCTATAGTTGTATAGAAGGTGGCTTCATTTAATTGTATATGTACTCAACCATATAAAAGCATGATATAGCAACGGTAAGAGCAGTTACATTGAATGCCAGAGATACATTCATCAGATTTTGAAGTTCTTTATACAAGGAGTGAAAACTGACACTGTACTGATATCACTTTGTAAAACGTAGAAATTTCACTGTTGTCTAACCAAGAGTTCACAGAAGAGTAATCAATGAATACTATACAAGAAATACATTGGATTGTAAATTGTAATAGTTTGTTACACAAAATGACTTTCTGCATTACTCCCGAGGAATCCCACTGAGTGGCAGTATGGAGCACCGTTTTGCTATAGTTGTATAGAAGGGGGCTTCATTTAATTGTATATGTATTCAACCATATAAAAGCATGATATAGCAACTGTAAGAGCAGTTACATTGAATGCCAGAGATACATTCATCAGATTTTGAAGTTCTTTATACAAGGAGTGAAAACTGACACTGTACTGATATCACTTTGTAAAACGTAGAAATTTCACTGTTGTCTAACCAAGAGTTCACAGAAGAGTAATCAATGAATACTATACAAGAAATACATTGGATTGTAAATTGTAATAGTTTGTTACACAAAATGACTTTCTGCGTTACTCCCGAGGAATCCCACTGAGTGGCAGTATGGAGCACCTTTTTGCTATAGTTGTATAGAAGGTGGCTTCATTTCATTGTATCTGTACTCAACCATATAAAAGCATGATATAGCAACTGTAAGAGCAGTTACATTGAATGCCAGAGATACATTCATCAGATTTTGAAGTTGTTTGTACAAGGAGTGATAACTGACACTGTACTGATATCACTTTGTAACACCTAGAAATATCACTATCCTGTAACTAACAGATCATTGAAAAGAGTAATCAATGAATAATATTCAAGAAATTATATATTGTAATAGTTTGTTACACAAAATGACTTTCTGCGTTACTCCCGAGGAATCGCACTGAGTGGCAGTATGGAGCTCCTTTTTACTATAGTTGTATAGAAGGCGGCTTAATTTCATTGTATATGTACTCAACCATATAAAAGCATGATATAGCAACTGTAAGAGCAGTTACATTGAATGCAAGAGATACATTCATCAGATTTTGAAGTTGGTTGTACAAGGAGTTATTACTGACACTGTATTGATATCACGTTGTAAAACCTAGAAATTTCACTGTTGTCTAACCAAGAGATCGCAGAAGAGTAATCAATGAATACTATGCAAGAAATACATTGGATTGTAAATTGTAATAGTTTGTTACACAAAATGACTTTCTGCGTTACTCCCGAGGAATCCCACTGAGTGGCAGTATGGAGCACCTTTTTACTATAGTTGTATAGAAGGTGGCTTCATTTCATTGTATATGTACTCAACCATAAAAAAGCATGATATAGCAACTGTAAGAACAGTTACATTGAATGCCAGAGATACATTCATCAGATTTTGAAGTTGGTTGTACAAGGAGTGATTACTGACTCTGTATTGATATCACGTTGTAAAACGTAGAAATTTCACTGTTGTCTAACCAAGAGATCGCAGAAGAGTAATCAATTAATACTATACAAGAAATACGTTGGATTGTAAATTGTAATCGTTTGTTACACAAAATGACTTTCTGCGTTACTCCCGAGGAATCCCACTGAGTGGCAGAATGGAGCACCGTTTTGCTATAGTTGTATAGAAGGTGGCTTCATTTAATTGTATATGTATTCAACCATATAAAAGCATGATATAGCAACTGCAAGAGCAGTTACATTGAATGCCAGAGATACATTCATCAGATTTTGAAGTTCTTTATACAAGGAGTGAAAACTGACACTGTACTGATATCACTTTGTAAAACGTAGAAATTTCACTGTTGTCTAACCAAGAGTTCACAGAAGAGAAATCAATGAATACTATACAAGAAATACATTGGATTGTAAATTGTAATAGTTTGTTACACAAAATGACTTTCTGCGTTACTCCCGAGGAATCTCACTTAGTGGCAGTATGGAGCACCTTTTTGCTTTAGTTGTATAGAAGGTGGCTTCATTTCATTGTATCTGTACTCAACCATATAAAAGCATGATATAGCAACTGTAAGAGCAGTTACATTGAATGCCAGAGATACATTCATCAGATTTTGAAGTTGTTTGTACAAGGAGTGATAACTGACACTGTACTGATATCACTTTGTAACACCTAGAAATATCACTATCCTGTAACCAACAGATCATTGAAAAGAGTAATCAATGAATAATATCCAAGAAATTATATATTGTAATAGTTTGTTACACAAAATGACTTTCTGCGTTACTCCCGAGGAATCCCACTGAGTGGCAGTATGGAGCACCTTTTTACTATAGTTGTATAGAAGGTGGCTTCATTTCATTGTATATGTACTCAACCATAAAAAAGCATGATATAGCAACTGTAAGAACAGTTACATTGAATGCCAGAGATACATTCATCAGATTTTGAAGTTGGTTGTACAAGGAGTGATTACTGACTCTGTATTGATATCACGTTGTAAAACGTAGAAATTTCACTGTTGTCTAACCAAGAGATCGCAGAAGAGTAATCAATTAATACTATACAAGAAATACATTGGATTGTAAATTGTAATAGTTTGTTACACAAAATGACTTTCTGCGTTACTCCCGAGGAATCCCACTGAGTGGCAGTATGGAGCACCGTTTTGCTATAGTTGTATAGAAGGTTGCTTCATTTAATTGCATATGTACTCAACCATATAAAAGCATGATATAGCAACGGTAACAGCAGTTACATTGAATGCCAGAGATACATTAATCAGATTTTGAAGTTCTTTATACAAGGAGTGAAAACGGACACTGTACTGATATCACTTTGTAAAACGTAGAAATTTCACTGTTGTCTAACCAAGAGTTCACAGAAGAGTAATCAATGAATACTATACAAGAAATACATTGCATTGTAAATTGTAATAGTTTGTTACACAAACTGACTTTCTGCGTTACTCCCGAGGAATCCCACTGAGTGGCAGTATGGAGCACCTTTTTGCTATAGTTGTATAGAAGGTGGCTTCATTTCATTGTATATGTACTCAACCATATAAAAGTATGATATAGCAACTGTAAGAGCAGTTACATTGAATGCCAGAGATACATTCATCAGATTTTGAAGTTGTTTGTACAAGGAGTGATAACTGACACTGTACTGATATCACTTTGTAAAATCTAGAAATATCACTATCCTGTAACCAACAGATCATTGAAAAGAGTAATCACTGAATAATATACAAGAAATTATATATTGTAATAGTTTGTTACACAAAATGACTTTCTGCGTTACTCCCGAGGAATCCCACTGAGTGGCAGTATGGAGCTCCTTTTTAATATAGTTGTATAGAAGGCGGCTTCATTTCATTGTATATGTACTCAACCATATAAAAGCATGATATAGCAACTGTAAGAGCAGTTACATTGAATGCAAGAGATACATTCATCAGATTTTGAAGTTGGTTGTACAAGGAGTTATTGCTGACACTGTATTGATATCACGTTGTAAAACCTAGAAATTTCACTGTTGTCTAACCAAGAGATCGCAGAAGAGTAATCAATGAATACTATGCAAGAAATACATTGGATTGTAAATTGTAATAGTTTGTTACACAAAAGGACTTTCTGCGTTACTCCCGAGGAATCCCACTGAGTGGCAGTATGGAGCACCTTTTTACTATAGTTGTATAGAAGGTGGCTTCATTTCATTGTATATGTACTCAACCATAAAAAAGCATGATATAGCAACTGTAAGAACAGTTACATTGAATGCCAGAGATACATTCATCCGATTTTGAAGTTCGTTGTACAAGGAGTGATTCCTGACTCTGTATTGATATCACGTTGTAAAACGTAGAAATTTCACTGTTGTCTAACCAAGAGATCGCAGAAGAGTAATCAATGAATACTATACAAGAAATACATTGGATTGTAAATTGTAATCGTTTGTTACACAAAATGACTTTCTGCGTTACTCCCGAGGAATCCCACTGAGTGGCAGTATGGAGCACCGTTTTCCTATAGTTGTATAGAAGGTGGCTTCATTTAATTGTATATGTATTCAACCATATAAAAGCATGATATAGCAACTGCAAGAGCAGTTACATTGAATGCCAGAGATACATTCATCAGATTTTGAAGTTCTTTATACAAGGAGTGAAAACTGACACTGTACTGATATCACTTTGTAAAACGTAGAAATTTCACTGCTGTCTAACCAAGAGTTCACAGAAGAGTAATCAATGAATACTATACAAGAAATACATTGGATTCTAAATTGTAATAGTTTGTTACACAAAATGACTTTCTGCGTTAGTCCCGAGGAATCCCACTGAGTGGCAGTATAAAGTACCGTTTTGCTATAGTTGTATAGAAGGTGGCTTCATTTAATTGTATATGTATTCAACCATATAAAAGCATGATATAGCAACTGTAAGAGCAGTTACATTGAATGCCAGAGATACATTCATCAGATTTTGAAGTTCTTTATACAAGGAGTGAAAACTGACACTGTACTGATATCACTTTGTAAAACGTAGAAATTTCACTGTTGTCTAACCAAGAGTTCACAGAAGAGTAATCAATGAATACTATACAAGAAATACATTGGATTGTAAATTGTAATAGTTTGTTACACAAAATGACTTTCTGCGTTACTCCCGAGGAATCCCACTGAGTGGCAGTATGGAGCACCTTTTTGCTATAGTTGTATAGAAGGTGGCTTCATTTCATTGTATCTGTACTCAACCATATAAAAGCATGATATAGCAACTGTAAGAGCAGTTACATTGAATGCCAGAGATACATTCATCAGATTTTGAAGTTGTTTGTACAAGGAGTGATAACTGACACTGTACTGATATCACTTTGTAACACCTAGAAATATCACTATCCTGTAACCAACAGATCATTGAAAAGAGTAATCACTGAATAATATACAAGAAATTATATATTGTAATAGTTTGTTACACAAAATGACTTTCTGCGTTACTCCCGAGGAATCCCACTGAGTGGCAGTATGGAGCTCCTTTTTACTATAGTTGTATAGAAGGCGGCTTCATTTCATTGTATATGTACTCAACCATATAAAAGCATGATATAGCAACTGTAAGAGCAGTTACATTGAATGCCAGAGATACATTCATCAGATTTTGAAGTTGTTTGTACAAGGAGTGATAACTGACACTGTACTGATATCACTTTGTAAAACCTAGAAATATCACTATCCTGTAACCAACAGATCATTGAAAAGAGTAATCACTGAATAATATACAAGAAATTATATATTGTAATAGTTTGTTACACAAAATGACTTTCTGCGTGACTCTCGAGGAATCCCACTGAGAGGCAGTATGGAGCTCCTTTTTACTATAGTTGTATAGAAGGCGGCTTCATTTCATTGTATATGTACTCAACCATATAAAAGCATGATATAGCAACTGTAAGAGCAGTTACATTGAATGCAAGAGATACATTCATCAGATTTTGAAGTTGGTTGTACAAGGAGTGATTACTGACTCTGTATTGATATCACGTTGTAAAACGTAGAAATTTCACTGTTGTCTAACCAAGAGATCGCAGAAGAGTAATCAATGAATACTATACAAGAAATACATTGGATTGTAAATTGTAATAGTTTGTTACACAAAATGACTTTCTGCGTTACTCTCGAGGAATCCCACTGAGTGGCAGTATGGAGCACCGTTTTGCTATAGTTGTATAGAAGGTGGCTTCATTTAATTGTATATGTATTCAACCATATAAAAGCATTATATAGCAACGGTAAGAGCAGTTACATTGAATGCCAGAGATACATTCATCAGATTTTGAACTTCTTTATACAAGGAATGAAAACTGACACTGTACTGATATCTCTTTGTAAAACGTAGAAATTTCACTGTTGTCTAACCAAGAGTTCACAGAAGAGTAATCAATGAATACTATACAAGAAATACATTGGATTGTAAATTGTAATAGTTTGTTACACAAAATGACTTTCTGCGTTACTCCCGAGGAATCCCACTGAGTGGCAGTATGGAGCACCTTTTTGCTATAGTTGTATAGAAGGTGGCTTCATTTCATTGTATATGTACTCAACCATATAAAAGTATGATATAGCAACTGTAAGAGCAGTTACATTGAATGCCAGAGATACATTCATCAGATTTTGAAGTTGTTTGTACAAGGAGTGATAACTGACACTGTACTGATATCACTTTGTAAAACCTAGAAATATCACTATCCTTTAACCAACAGATCATTGAAAAGAGTAATCACTGAATAATATACAAGAAATTATATATTGTAATAGTTTGATACACAAAATGACTTTCTGCGTTACTCCCGAGGAATCCCACTGAGTGGCAGTATGGAGCTCCTTTTTAATATAGTTGTATAGAAGGCGGCTTCATTTCATTGTATATGTACTCAACCATATAAAAGCATGATATAGCAACTGTAAGAGCAGTTACATTGAATGCCAGAGATACATTCATCAGATTTTGAAGTTGGTTGTACAAGGAGTTATTACTGACACTGTATTGATATCACGTTGTAAAACCTAGAAATTTCACTGTTGTCTAACCAAGAGATCGCAGAAGAGTAATCAATGAATACTATGCAAGAAATACATTGGATTGTAAATTGTAATAGTTTGTTACACAAAATGACTTTCTGCGTTACTCCCGAGGAATCCCACTGAGTGGCAGTATGGAGCACCTTTTTACTATAGTTGTATAGAAGGTGGCTTCATTTCATTGTATATGTACTCAACCATAAAAAAGCATGATATAGCAACTGTAAGAACAGTTACATTGAATGCCAGAGATACATTCATCAGATTTTGAAGTTGGTTGTACAAGGAGTGATTCCTGACTCTGTATTGATATCACGTTGTAAAACGTAGAAATTTCACTGTTGTCTAACCAAGAGATCGCAGAAGAGTAATCAATGAATACTATACAAGAAATACATTGGATTGTAAATTGTAATCGTTTGTTACACAAAATGACTTTCTGCGTTACTCCCGAGGAATCCCACTGAGTGGCAGTATGGAGCACCGTTTTGCTATAGTTGTATAGAAGGTGGCTTCATTTAATTGTATATGTATTCAACCATATAAAAGCATGATATAGCAACTGCAAGAGCAGTTACATTGAATGCCAGAGATACATTCATCAGATTTTGAAGTTCTTTATAAAGGAGTGAAAACTGACACTGTACTGATATCACTTTGTAAAACGTAGAAATTTCACTGTTGTCTAACCAAGAGTTCACAGAAGAGTAATCAATGAATACTATACAAGAAATACATTGGATTGTAAATTGTAATAGTTTGTTACACAAAATGACTTTCTGCGTTAGTCCCGAGGAATCCCACTGAGTGGCAGTATAAAGCACCGTTTTGCTATAGTTGTATAGAAGGTGGCTTCATTTAATTGTATATGTATTCAACCATATAAAAGCATGATATAGCAACTGTAAGAGCAGTTACATTGAATGCCAGAGATACATTCATCAGATTTTGAAGTTCTTTATACAAGGAGTGAAAACTGACACTGTACTGATATCACTTTGTAAAACGTAGAAATTTCACTGTTGTCTAACCAAGAGTTCACAGAAGAGTAATCAATGAATACTATACAAGAAATACATTGGATTGTAAATTGTAATAGTTTGTTACACAAAATGACTTTCTGCGTTACTCCCGAGGAATCCCACTGAGTGGCAGTATGGAGCACCTTTTTGCTATAGTTGTATAGAAGGTGGCTTCATTTCATTGTATCTGTACTCAACCATATAAAAGCATGATATAGCAACTGTAAGAGCAGTTACATTGAATGCCAGAGATACATTCATCAGATTTTGAAGTTTTTTGTACAAGGAGTGATAACTGACACTGTACTGATATCACTTTGTAAAACCTAGAAATATCACTATCCTGTAACCAACAGATCATTGAAAAGAGTAATCACTGAATAATATACTAGAAATTATATATTAAAATAGTTTGTTACACAAAATGACTTTCTGCGTTACTCCCGAGGAATCTCACTGAGTGGCAGTATGGAGCTCCTTTTTACTATAGTTGTATAGAAGGCGGCTTCATTTCATTGTATATGTACTCAAAGATATAAAAGCATGATATAGCAACTGTAAGAGCAGTTACATTGAATGCAAGAGATACATTCATCAGATTTTGAAGTTGGTTGTACAAGGAGTTATTACTGACACTGTATTGATATCACGTTGTAAAACCTAGAAATTTCACTGTTGTCTAACCAAGAGATCGCAGAAGAGTAATCAATGAATACTATGCAAGAAATACATTGGATTGTAAATTGTAATAGTTTGTTACACAAAATGACTTTCTGCGTTACTCCCGAGGAATCCCACTGAGTGGCAGTATGGAGCTCCTTTTTACTATAGTTGTATAGAAGGCGGCTTCATTTCATTGTATATGTACTCAACCATATAAAAGCATGATATAGCAACTGTAAGAGCAGTTACATTGAATGCAAGAGATCCATTCATCAGATTTTGAAGTTGGTTGTACAAGGAGTGATTACTGACACTGTATTGATATCACGTTGTAAAACCTAGAAATTTCACTGTTGTCTAACCAAGAGATCGCAGAAGAGTAATCATTTAATACTATACAAGAAATACATTGGATTGTAAATTGTAATAGTTTGTTACACAAAATGACTTTCTGCGTTACTCCCGAGGAATCCCACTGAGTGGCAGTATGGAGCACCGTTTTGCTATAGTTGTATAGAAGGTGGCTTCATTTAATTGTATATGTATTCAACCATATAAAAGCATGATATAGCAACTGTAAGAGCAGTTAGATTGAATGCCAGAGATACATTCAACAGATTTTGAAGTTCTTTATACAAGGAGTGAAAACTGACACTGTACTGATATCACTTTGTAAAACGTAGAAATTTCACTGTTGTCTAACCAAGAGTTCACAGAAGAGTAATCAATGAATACTATACAAGAAATACATTGGATTGTAAATTGTAATAGTTTGTTACACAAAATGACTTTCTGCGTTACTCCCGAGGAATCCCACTGAGTGGCAGTATGGAGCACCTTTTTGCTATAGTTGTATAGAAGGTGGCTTCATTTCATTGTATACGTACTCAACCATATAAAAGCATGATATAGCAACTGTAAGAGCAGTTACATTGAATGCCAGAGATACATTCATCAGATTTTGAAGTTGTTTGTACAAGGAGTGATAACTGACACTGTATTGATATCACGTTGCAAACCTAGAAATTTCACTGTTGTCTAACCAAGAGATCGCAGAAGAGTAATCAATGAATACTATGCAAGAAATACATTGGATTGTAAATTGTAATAGTTTGTTACACAAAATGACTTTCTGCATTACTCCCGAGGAATCCCACTGAGTGGCAGTATGGAGCACCGTTTTGCTATAGTTGTATAGAAGGTGGCTTCATTTAATTGTATATGTATTCAACCATATAAAAGCATGATATAGCAACTGTAAGAGCAGTTACATTGAATGCCAGAGATACATTCATCAGATTTTGAAGTTCTTTATACAAGGAGTGAAAACTGACACTGTACTGATATCACTTTGTAAAACGTAAAAATTTCACTGTTGTCTAACCAAGAGTTCACAGAAGAGTAATCAATGAATACTATACAAGAAATACATTGGATTGTAAATTGTAATAGTTTGTTACACAAAATGACTTTCTGCGTTACTCCCGAGGAATCCCACTGAGTGGCAGTATGGAGCACCGTTTTGCTATAGTTGTATAGAAGGCGGCTTCATTTCATTGTATATGTACTCAACCATATAAAAGCATGATATAGCAACTGTAAGAGCAGTTAAATTGAATGCAAGAGATACATTCATCAGATTTTGAAGTTCGTTGTACAAGGAGTGATTACTGACTCTGTATTGATAACACGTTGTAAAACGTAGAAATTTCACTGTTGTCTAACCAAGAGATCGCAGAAGAGTAATCAATCAATACTATACAAGAAATACATTGGATTGTAAATTGTAATAGTTTGTTACACAAAATGACTTTCTGCGTTACTCCCGAGGAATCCCACTGAGTGGCAGTATGGAGCACCGTTTTGCTATAGTTGTATAGAAGGTGGCTTTATTTAATTGTATATGTATTCAACCATATAAAAGCATGATATAGCAACTGTAAGAGCAGTTACATTGAATGCCAGAGATACATTCATCAGATTTTGAAGTTCTTTATACAAGGAGTGAAAACTGACAGTGTACTGATATCACTTTGTAAAACGTAGAAATTTCACTGTTGTCTAACCAAGAGTTCACAGAAGAGTAATCAATGAATACTATACAAGAAATACATTGGATTGTAAATTGTAATAGTTTGTTACACAAAATGACTTTCTGCGTTACTCCCAAGGAAGCCCACTGAGTGGCAGTATGGAGCACCGTTTTGCTATAGTTGTATAGAAGGTGGCTTCATTTAATTGTATATGTATTCAACCATATAAAAGCATGATATAGCAACTGTAAGAGCAGCTACATTGAATGCCAGAGAGACATTCATCAGATTTTGAAGTTCTTTGTACAAGGAGTGAAAACTGACACTGTACTGATATCACTTTGTAAAACGTAGAAATTTCACTTTTTTCTAACCAAGAGTTCACAGAAGAGTAATCAATGAATACTATACAAGACATACATTGGATTGTAAATTGT
This sequence comes from Lepidodactylus listeri, assembly GCA_029233225.1. Classification (NCBI taxonomy): domain Eukaryota; kingdom Metazoa; phylum Chordata; class Lepidosauria; order Squamata; family Gekkonidae; genus Lepidodactylus; species Lepidodactylus listeri. The sequence continues at coordinate 242,521 of JARCFY010000021.1, read as the reverse complement.
AATAGTTTGTTACACAAAATGACTTTCTGCGTTACTCCCGAGGAATCCCACTGAGTGGCAGTATGGAGCACCTTTTTGCTATAGTTGTATAGAAGGTGGCTTCATTTCATTGTATATGTACTCAACCATATAAATGCATTATATAGCAACTGTAAAAGCAGTTACATTGAATGCCAGAGATACATTCATCAGATTTTGAAGTTCTTTATACAAGGAGTGAAAACTGACACTGTATTGATATCACTTTGTAAAACGTAGAAATTTCACTGTTGTCTAACCAAGAGTTCACAGAAGAGTAATCAATGAATACTATACAAGAAATACATTGGATTGTAAATTGTAATAGTTTGTTACACAAAATGACTTTCTGCGTTACTCCCGAGGAATCCCACTGAGTGGCAGTATGGAGCACCGTTTTGCTATAGTTGTATAGAAGGTGGCTTCATTTAATTGTATATGTATTCAACCATATAAAAGCATGATATAGCAACTGTAAGAGCAGTTACATTGAATGCCAGAGATACATTCATCATATTTTGAAGTTCGTTATACAAGGAGTGAAAACTGACACTGTACTGATATCACTTTGTAAAACGTAGAAATTTCACTGTTGTCTAACCAAGAGTTCAAAGAAGAGTAATCAATGAATACTATACAAGAAATACATTGGATTGTAAATTGTAATAGTTTGTTACACAAAATGACTTTCTGCGTTACTCCCGAGGAATCCCACTGAGTGGCAGTATGGAGCACCTTTTTGCTATAGTTGTATAGAAGGTGGCTTCATTTCATTGTATCTGTACTCAACCATATAAAAGCATGATATAGCAACTGTAAGAGCAGTTACATTGAATTCCAGAGATACATTCATCAGATTTTGAAGTTGTTTGTACAAGGAGTGATAACTGACACTGTACTGATATCACTTTGTAACACCTAGAAATATCAGTATCCTGTAACCAACAGATCATTGAAAAGAGTAATCAATGAATAATATCCAAGAAATTATATATTGTAATAGTTTGTTACACAAAATGACTTTCTGCGTTACTCCCGAGGAATCCCACTGAGTGGCAGTATGGAGCTCCTTTTTACTATAGTTGTATAGAAGGCGGCTTCATTTCATTGTATATGTACTCAACCATATAAAAGCATGATATAGCAACTGTAAGAGCAGTTACATTGAATGCAAGAGATACATTCATCAGATTTTGAAGTTGGTTGTACAAGGAGTGATTACTGACACTGTATTGATATCACGTTGTAAAACCTAGAAATTTCACTGTTGTCTAACCAAGAGATCGCAGAAGAGTAATCAATGAATACTATACAAGAAATACATTGGATTGTAAATTGTAATAGTTTGTTACACAAAATGACTTTCTGCGTTACTCCCGAGGAATCCCACTGAGTGGCAGTATGGAGCACCTTTTTACTATAGTTGTATAGAAGGTGGCTTCATTTCATTGTATATGTACTCAACCATAAAAAAGCATGATATAGCAACTGTAAGAACAGTTACATTGAATGCCAGAGATACATTCATCAGATTTTGAAGTTGTTTGTACAAGGAGTGATAACTGACACTGTATTGATATCACGTTGTAAAACCTAGAAATTTCACTGTTGTCTAACCAAGAGATCGCAGAAGAGTAATCATTTAATACTATACAAGAAATACATTGGATTGTAAATTGTAATAGTTTGTTACACAAAATGACTTTCTGCGTTACTCCCGAGGAATCCCACTGAGTGGCAGTATGGAGCACCGTTTTGCTATAGTTGTATAGAAGGTGGCTTCATTTAATTGTATATGTATTCAACCATATAAAAGCATGATATAGCAACTGCAAGAGTAGTTACATTGAATGGCAGAGATACATTCATCAGATTTTGAAGTTCTTTATACAAGGAGTGAAAACTGACACTGTACTGATATCACTTTGTAAAACGTAGAAATTTCACTGTTGTCTAACCAAGAGATCGCAGAAGAGTAATCAATGAATACTATGCAAGAAATACATTGGATTGTAAATTGTAATAGTTTGTTACACAAAATGACTTTCTGCATTACTCCCGAGGAATCCCACTGAGTGGCAGTATGGAGCACCGTTTTGCTATAGTTGTATAGAAGGTGGCTTCATTTCATTGTATATGTATTCAACCATATAAAAGCATGATATAGCAACTGTAAGAGCAGTTACATTGAATGCCAGAGATACATTCATCAGATTTTGAAGTTCTTTATACAAGGAGTGAAAACTGACACTGTACTGATATCACTTTGTAAAACGTAGAAATTTCACTGTTGTCTAACCAAGAGTTCACAGAAGAGTAATCAATGAATACTATACAAGAAATACATTGGATTGTAAATTGTAATAGTTTGTTACACAAAATGACTTTCTGCGTTACTCCCGAGGAATCCCACTGAGTGGCAGTATGGAGCACCGTTTTGCTATAGTTGTATAGAAGGTGGCTTCATTTAATTGTATATGTATTCAACCATATAAAAGCATGATATAGCAACTGCAAGAGCAGTTACATTGAATGCCAGAGATACATTCATCAGATTTTGAAGTTCTTTATACAAGGAGTGAAAACTGACACTGTACTGATATCACTTTGTAAAACGTATAAATTTCACTGTTGTCTAACCAAGAGTTCACAGAAGAGTAATCAATGAATACTATACAAGAAATACATTGGATTGTAAATTGTAATAGTTTGTTACACAAAATGACTTTCTGCGTTACTCCCGAGGAATCCCACTGAGTGGCAGTATGGAGCACCTTTTTGCTATAGTTGTATAGAAGGTGGCTTCATTTCATTGTATATGTACTCAACCATATAAAAGCATGATATAGCAACTGTAAGAGCAGTTACATTGAATGCCAGAGATACATTCATCAGATTTTGAAGTTGTTTGTACAAGGAGTGATAACTGACACTGTATTGATATCACGTTGCAAACCTAGAAATTTCACTGTTGTCTAACCAAGAGATCGCAGAAGAGTAATCAATGAATACTATGCAAGAAATACATTGGATTGTAAATTGTAATAGTTTGTTACACAAAATGACTTTCTGCATTACTCCCGAGGAATCCCACTGAGTGGCAGTATGGAGCACCGTTTTGCTATAGTTGTATAGAAGGTGGCTTCATTTAATTGTATATGTATTCAACCATATAAAAGCATGATATAGCAACTGTAAGAGCAGTTACATTGAATGCCAGAGATACATTCATCAGATTTTGAAGTTCTTTATACAAGGAGTGAAAACTGACACTGTACTGATATCACTTTGTAAAACGTAGAAATTTCACTGTTGTCTAACCAAGAGTTCACAGAAGAGTAATCAATGAATACTATACAAGAAATACATTGGATTGTAAATTGTAATAGTTTGTTACACAAAATGACTTTCTGCGTTACTCCCGAGGAATCCCACTGAGTGGCAGTATGGAGCACCGTTTTGCTATAGTTGTATAGAAGGCGGCTTCATTTCATTGTATATGTACTCAACCATATAAAAGCATGATATAGCAACTGAAAGAGCAGTTAAATTGAATGCAAGAGATACATTCATCAGAGTTTGAAGTTCGTTGTACAAGGAGTGATTACTGACTCTGTATTGATATCACGTTGTAAAACGTAGAAATTTCACTGTTGTCTAACCAAGAGATCGCAGAAGAGTAATCAATCAATACTATACAAGAAATACATTGGATTTTAAATTGTAATAGTTTGTTACACAAAATGACTTTCTGCGTTACTCCCGAGGAATCCCACTGAGTGGCAGTATGGAGCACCGTTTTGCTATAGTTGTATAGAAGGTGGCTTCATTTAATTGTATATGTATTCAACCATATAAAAGCATGATATAGCAACTGTAAGAGCAGTTACATTGAATGCCAGAGATACATTCATCAGATTTTGAAGTTCGTTATACAAGGAGTGAAAACTGACACTGTACTGATATCACTTTGTAAAACGTAGAAATTTCACTGTTGTCTAACCAAGAGTTCAAAGAAGAGTAATCAATGAATACTATACAAGAAATACATTGGATTGTAAATTGTAATAGTTTGTTACACAAAATGACTTTCTGCGTTACTCCCGAGGAATCCCACTGAGTGGCAGTATGGAGCACCTTTTTGCTATAGTTGTATAGAAGGTGGCTTCATTTCATTGTATCTGTACTCAACCATATAAAAGCATGATATAGCAACTGTAAGAGCAGTTACATTGAATTCCAGAGATACATTCATCAGATTTTGAAGTTGTTTGTACAAGGAGTGATAACTGACACTGTACTGATATCACTTTGTAACACCTAGAAATATCACTATCCTGTAACCAACAGATCATTGAAAAGAGTAATCAATGAATAATATCCAAGAAATTATATATTGTAATAGTTTGTTACACAAAATGACTTTCTGCGTTACTCCCGAGGAATCCCACTGAGTGGTAGTATGGAGCTCCTTTTTACTATAGTTGTATAGAAGGCGGCTTCATTTCATTGTATATGTACTCAACCATATAAAAGCATGATATAGCAACTGTAAGAGCAGTTACATTGAATGCAAGAGATACATTCATCAGATTTTGAAGTTGGTTGTACAAGGAGTGGTTACTGACACTGTATTGATATCACGTTGTAAAACCTAGAAATTTCACTGTTGTCTAACCAAGAGATCGCAGAAGAGTAATCAATGAATACTATACAAGAAATACATTGGATTGTAAATTGTAATAGTTTGTTACACAAAATGACTTTCTGCGTTACTCCCGAGGAATCCCACTGAGTGGCAGTATGGAGCACCTTTTTACTATAGTTGTATAGAAGGTGGCTTCATTTCATTGTATATGTACTCAACCATAAAAAAGCATGATATAGCAACTGTAAGAACAGTTACATTGAATGCCAGAGATACATTCATCAGATTTTGAAGTTGGTTGTACAAGGAGTGATTACTGACACTGTATTGATATCACGTTGTAAAACCTAGAAATTTCACTGTTGTCTAACCAAGAGATCGCAGAAGAGTAATCATTTAATACTATACAAGAAATACATTGGATTGTAAATTGTAATAGTTTGTTACACAAAATGACTTTCTGCGTTACTCCCGAGGAATCCCACTGAGTGGCAGTATGGAGCACCGTTTTGCTATAGTTGTATAGAAGGTGGCTTCATTTAATTGTATATGTATTCAACCATATAAAAGCATGATATAGCAACTGTAAGAGCAGTTACATTGAATGCCAGAGATACATTCATCAGATTTTGAAGTTCTTTATACAAGGAGTGAAAACTGACACTGTACTGATATCACTTTGTAAAACGTATAAATTTCACTGTTGTCTAACCAAGAGTTCACAGAAGAGTAATCAATGAATACTATACAAGAAATACATTGGATTGTAAATTGTAATAGTTTGTTACACAAAATGACTTTCTGCGTTACTCCCGAGGAATCCCACTGAGTGGCAGTATGGAGCACCTTTTTGCTATAGTTGTATAGAAGGTGGCTTCATTTCATTGTATATGTACTCAACCATATAAAAGCATGATATAGCAACTGTAAGAGCAGTTACATTGAATGCCAGAGATACATTTATCAGATTTTGAATTTTTTTGTACAAGGAGTGATAACTGACACTGTACTGATATCACTTTGTAACACCTAGAAATATCACTATCCTGTAACCAACAGATCATTGAAAAGAGTAATCAATGAATAATATCCAAGAAATTATATATTGTAATAGTTTGTTACACAAAATGACTTTCTGCGTTACTCCCGAGGAATCCCACTGAGTGGCAGTATGGAGCTCCTTTTTACTATAGTTGTATAGAAGGCGGCTTCATTTCATTGTATATGTACTCAACCATATAAAAGCATGATATAGCAACTGTAAGAGCAGTTACATTGAATGCAAGAGATACATTCATCAGATTTTGAAGTTGGTTGTACAAGGAGTGATTACTGACACTGTATTGATATCACGTTGTAAAACCTAGAAATTTCACTGTTGTCTAACCAAGAGATCGCAGAAGAGTAATCAATGAATACTATACAAGAAATACATTGGATTGTAAATTGTAATAGTTTGTTACACAAAATGACTTTCTGCGTTACTCCCGAGGAATCCCACTGAGTGGCAGTATGGAGCACCTTTTTACTATAGTTGTATAGAAGGTGGCTTCATTTCATTGTATATGTACTCAACCATAAAAAAGCATGATATAGCAACTGTACGAACAGTTACATTGAATGCCAGAGATACATTCATCAGATTTTGAAGTTGGTTGTACAAGGAGTGATTACTGACACTGTATTGATATCACGTTGTAAAACCTAGAAATTTCACTGTTGTCTAACCAAGAGATCGCAGAAGAGTAATCATTTAATACTATACAAGAAATACATTGGATTGTAAATTGTAATAGTTTGTTACACAAAATGACTTTCTGTGTTACTCCCGAGGAAGCCCACTGAGTGGCAGTATGGAGCACCGTTTTGCTATAGTTGTATAGAAGGTGGCTTAATTTAATTGTATATGTATTCAACCATATAAAAGCATGATATAGCAACTGTAAGAGCAGTTACATTGAATGCCAGAGATACATTCATCAGATTTTGAAGTTCTTTATACAAGGAGTGAAAACTGACACTGTACTGATATCACTTTGTAAAACGTAGAAATTTCACTGTTGTCTAACCAAGAGTTCACAGTAGAGTAATCAATGAATACTATACAAGAAATACATTGGATTGTAAATTGTAATAGTTTGTTACACAAAATGACTTTCTGCGTTACTCCCGAGGAATCCCACTGAGTGGCAGTATGGAGCACCTTTTTGCTATAGTTGTATAGAAGGTGGCTTCATTTCATTGTATCTGTACTCAACCATATAAAAGCATGATATAGCAACTGTAAGAGCAGTTACATTGAATGCCAGAGATACATTCATCAGATTTTGAAGTTGTTTGTACAAGGAGTGATAACTGACACTGTACTGATATTACTTTGTAAAACCTAGAAATATCCCTATCCTGTAACCAACAGATCATTGAAAAGAGTAATCAATGAATAATATACAAGAAATTATATATTGTAATAGTTTGTTACACAAAATGACTTTCTGCGTTACTCCCGAGGAATCCCACTGACTGGCAGTATGGAGCTCCTTTTTACTATAGTTGTATAGAAGGCGGCTTCATTTCATTGTATATGTACTCAACCATATAAAAGCATGATATAGCAACTGTAAGAGCAGTTAAATTGAATACAAGAGATACATTCATCAGATTTTGAAGTTGGTTGTACAAGGAGTGATTACTGACTCTGTATTGATATCACGTTGTAAAACGTAGAAATTTCACTGTTGTCTAACCAAGAGATCGCAGAAGAGAAATCAATCAATACTATACAAGAAATAAATTGGATTGTAAATTGTAATAGTTTGTTACACAAAATGACTTTCTGCGTTACTCCCGAGGAATCCCACTGAGTGGCAGTATGGAGCACCGTTTTGCTATAGTTGTATAGAAGGTGGCTTTATTTAATTGTATATGTATTCAACCATATAAAAGCATGATATAGCAACTGTAAGAGCAGTTACATTGAATGCCAGAGATACATTCATCAGATTTTGAAGTTCTTTATACAAGGAGTGAAAACTGACACTGTACTGATATCACTTTGTAAAACGTAGAAATTTCACTGTTGTCTAACCAAGAGTTCACAGAAGAGTAATCAATGAATACTATACAAGAAATACATTGGATTGTAAATTGTAATAGTTTGTTACACAAAATGACTTTCTGCGTTACTCCCGAGGAATCCCACTGAGTGGCAGTATGGAGCACCTTTTTGCTATAGTTGTATAGAAGGTGGCTTCATTTCATTGTATATGTACTCAACCATATAAAAGTATGATATAGCAACTGTAAGAGCAGTTACATTGAATGCCAGAGATACATTCATCAGATATTGAAGTTGTTTGTACAAGGAGTGATAACTGACACTGTACTGATATCACTTTGTAACACCTAGAAATATCACTATCCTGTAACCAACAGATCATTGAAAAGAGTAATCACTGAATAATATACAAGAAATTATATATTGTAATAGTTTGTTACACAAAATGAGTTTCTGCGTTACTCCCGAGGAATCCCACTGAGTGGCAGTATGGAGCTCCTTTTTACTATAGTTGTATAGAAGGCGGCTTCATTTCATTGTATATGTACTCAACCATATAAAAGCATGATATAGCAACTGTAAGAGCAGTTACATTGAATGCAAGAGATACTTTCATCAGGTTTTGAAGTTGGTTGTACAAGGAGTGATTACTGACTCTGTATTGATATCACGTTGTAAAACGTAGAAATTTCACTGTTGTCTAACCAAGAGATCGCAGAAGAGTAATCAATTAATACTATACAAGAAATACATTGGATTGTAAATTGTAATCGTTTGTTACACAAAATGACTTTCTGCGTTACTCCCGAGGAATCCCACTGAGTGGCAGTATGGAGCACCGTTTTGCTATAGTTGTATAGAAGGTGGCTTCATTTAATTGTATATGTACTCAACCATATAAAAGCATGATATAGCAACGGTAAGAGCAGTTACATTGAATGCCAGAGATACATTCATCAGATTTTGAAGTTCTTTATACAAGGAGTGAAAACTGACTCTGTATTGATATCACGTTGTAAAACGTAGAAATTTCACTGTTGTCTAACCAAGAGATCGCAGAAGAGTAATCAATTAATACTATACAAGTAATACATTGGATTGTAAATTGTAATAGTTTGTTACACAAAATGACTTTCTGCGTTACTCCCGAGGAATCCCACTGAGTGGCAGTATGGAGCACCGTTTTGCTATAGTTGTATAGAAGGTGGCTTCATTTAATTGTATATGTACTCAACCATATAAAAGCATGATATAGCAACGGTAAGAGCAGTTACATTGAATGCCAGAGATACATTCATCAGATTTTGAAGTTCTTTATACAAGGAGTGAAAACTGACACTGTACTGATATCACTTTGTAAAACCTAGAAATATCACTATCCTGTAACCAACAGATCATTGAAAAGAGTAATCAATGAATAATATACAAGAAATTATATATTGTAATAGTTTGTTACACAAAATGACTCTCTGCGTTACTCCCGAGGAATCCCACTGAGTGGCAGTATGGAGCTCCATTTTACTATAGTTGTATAGAAGGCGGCTTCATTTCATTGTATATGTACTCAACCATATAAAAGCATGATATAGCAACTGTAAGAGCAGTTACATTGAATGCAAGAGATACATTCATCAGATTTTGAAGTTGGTTGTACAAGGAGTTATTACTGACACTGTATTGATATCACGTTGTAAAACCTAGAAATTTCACTGTTGTCTAACCAAGAGATCGCAGAAGAGTAATCAATGAATACTCTACAAGAAATAGATAGAATTGTAAATTGTAATAGTTTGTTACACAAAATGACTTTCTGCGTTACTCACGAGGAATCCCACTGAGTGGCAGTATGGAGCAACATTTTGCTATAGAAGGAGGCTTCATTTAATTGTATATGTACTCAACCATATAAAAGCATGATATAGCAACTGTAAGAGCAGTTACATTGAATGCCAGAGATACATTCATCAGATTTTGAAGTTCTTTATACAAGGAGTGAAAACTGACACTGTACTGATATCACTTTGTAAAACGTAGAAATTTCACTGTTGTCTAACCAAGAGTTCACAGAAGAGTAATCAATGAATACTATACAAGAAATACATTGGATTGTAAATTGTAATAGTTTGTTACACAAAATGACTTTCTGCGTTACTCCCGAGGAATCCCACTGAGTGGCAGTATGGAGCACCTTTTTGCTATAGTTGTATAGAAGGTGGCTTCATTTCATTGTATATGTACTCAACCATATAAAAGCATGATATAGCAACTGTAAGAGCAGTTACATTGAATGCCAGAGATACATTCATCAGATTTTGAAGTTGTTTGTACAAGGAGTGATAACTGACACTGTACTGATATCACTTTGTAAAACCTAGAAATATCACTATCCTGTAACCAACAGATCATTGAAAAGAGTAATCAATGAATACTATACAAGAAATTGTATATTGTAATAGTTTGTTACACAAAATGACTTTCTGCGTTACTCCCGAGGAATCCCACTGTGTGGCAGTATGGAGCACCTTTTTAGTATAGTTGTATAGAAGGTGGCTTCATTTCATTGTATATGTACTCAACCATATAAAAGCATGATATAGCAACGGTAAGAGCAGTTACATTGAATGCAAGAGATACATTCATCAGATTTTGAAGTTGGTTGTACAAGGAGTGATTACTGACACTGTATTGATATCACGTTGTAAAACCAAGAAATTTCACTGTTGTCTAACCAAGAGATCGCAGAAGAGTAATCAATGAATACTATACAAGAAATACATTGGATTGTAAATTGTAATAGTTTGTTACACAAAATGACTTTCTGCGTTACTCCCGAGGAATCCCACAGAGTGTCAGTATGGAGCACCTTTTTACTGTAGTTGTATAGAAGGTGGCTTCATTTCATTGTATATCTACTCAACCATATAAAAGTATGATATAGCAACGGTAAGAGCAGTTACATTGAATGCAAGAGATACATTCATCAGATTTTGAAGTTGGTTGTACAAGTAGTGAGAACTGACACTGTATTGATATCACTTTGAAAAACTTAGAAGTTTCACTGTTGTCTAACCAAGAGTTCACAGAAGAGTAATCAATGAATACTATACAAGAAATACATTGGATTGTAAATTGTAATAGTTTGTTACACAAAATGACTTTCTGCGTTACTCCCGAGGAATCCCACTGAGTGGCAGAATGGGGCACCTTTTTCCTCCAGCTGTATAGAAGGTGGCTTCATTTAATCGTATATGTACTCAACCATATAAAAGCATGATATATCAACTGTAAGAGTAATTACATTGAATGCAAGAGATACATTCATCAGATTTTGAAGTTGGTTGTACAAGGAGTGATAACTGACACTGTACTGATATCACTTTGTAAAATGTTGAAATTTCACTGTTGTCAAACCAAGAGTTCACAGAAGAGTAATCAATGAATACTATACAAGAAATACATTGGATTGTAAATTGTAATAGTTTGTTACACAAAATGACTTTCTGCGTTACTCCCGAGGAATCCCACTGAGTGGCAGTATGGAGCAACGTTTTGCTATAGAAGGAGGCTTCATTTAATTGTGTATGTACTCAACCATATAAAAGCATGATATAGCAACTATAAGAGCAGTTACATTGAATGCAAGAGATACATTCATCAGATTTTGAAGTTGGTTGTACAAGGAGTTATTACTGACACTGTATTGATATCACGTTGTAAAACCTAGAAATTTCACTGTTGTCTAACCAAGAGATCGCAGAAGAGTAATCAATGAATACTCTACAAGAAATAGATAGAATTGTAAATTGTAATAGTTTGTTACACAAAATGACTTTCTGCGTTACTCACGAGGAATCCCACTGAGTGGCAGTATGGAGCAACGTTTTGCTATAGAAGGAGGCTTCATTTAATTGTATATGTACTCAACCATATAAAAGCATGATATAGCAACTGTAAGAGCAGTTACATTGAATGCCAGAGATACATTCATCAGATTTTGAAGTTCTTTATACAAGGAGTGAAAACTGACAGTGTACTGATATCACTTTGTAAAACGTAGAAATTTCACTGTTGTCTAACCAAGAGTTCACAGAAGAGTAATCAATGAATACTATACAAGAAATACATTGGATTGTAAATTGTAATAGTTTGTTACACAAAATGACTTTCTGCGTTACTCCCGAGGAATCCCACTGAGTGGCAGTATGGAGCACCTTTTTGCTATAGTTGTATAGAAGGTGGCTTCATTTCATTGTATATGTACTCAACCATATAAAAGCATGATATAGCAACTGTAAGAGCAGTTACATTGAATGCCAGAGATACATTCATCAGATTTTGAAGTTTTTTGTACAAGGAGTGATAACTGACTCTGTACTGATATCACTTTGTAAAACCTAGAAATATCACTATCCTGTAACCAACAGATCATTGAAAAGAGTAATCAATGAATACTATACAAGAAATTGTATATTGTAATAGTTTGTTACACAAAATGACTTTCTGCGTTACTCCCGAGGAATCCCACTGAGTGGCAGTATGGAGCACCTTTTTACTGTAGTTGTATAGAAGGTGGCTTCATTTCATTGTATATGTACTCAACCACATAAAAGCATGATATAGCAACGGTAAGAGCAGTTACATTGAATGCAAGAGATACATTCATCAGATTTTGAAGTTGGTTGTACAAGTAGTGAGAACTGACACTGTATTGATATCACTTTGAAAAACTTAGAAGTTTCACTGTTGTCTAACCAAGAGTTCCCAGAAGAGTAATCAATGAATACTATACAAGAAATACATTGGATTGTAAATTGTAATAGTTTGTTACACAAAATGACTTTCTGCGTTACTCCCGAGGAATCCCACTGAGTGGCAGAATGGGGCACCTTTTTCCTCCAGCTGTATAGAAGGTGGCTTCATTTAATCGTATATGTACTCAACCATATAAAAGCATGATATATCAACTGTAAGAGTAATTACATTGAATGCAAGAGATACATTCATCAGATTTTGAAGTTGGTTGTACAAGGAGTGATAACTGACACTGTACTGATATCACTTTGTAAAATGTAGAAATGTCACTGTTGTCTAACCAAGAGTTCACAGAAGAGTAATCAATGAATACTATACAAGAAATACATTGGATTGTAAATTGTAATAGTTTGTTACACAAAATGACTTTCTGCGTTACTCCCGAGGAATCCCACTGAGTGGCAGTATGGAGCAACGTTTTGCTATAGAAGGAGGCTTCATTTAATTGTGTATGTACTCAACCATATAAAAGCATGATATAGCAACTGTAAGAGCAGTTACATTGAATGCCAGAGATACATTCATCAGATTTTGAAGTTCTTTATACAAGGAGTGAAAACTGACACTGTACTGATATCACTTTGTAAAACGTAGAAATTTCACTGTTGTCTAACCAAGAGTTCACAGAAGAGTAATCAATGAATACTATACAAGAAATACATTGGATTGTAAATTGTAATAGTTTGTTACACAAAATGACTTTCTGCGTTACTCCCGAGGAATCCCACTGAGTGGCAGTATGGAGCACCTTTTTGCTATAGTTGTATAGAAGGTGGCTTCATTTCATTGTATATGTACTCAACCATATAAAAGCATGATATAGCAACTGTAAGAGCAGTTACATTGAATGCCAGAGATACATTCATCAGATTTTGAAGTTGTTTGTACAAGGAGTGATAACTGACACTGTACTGATATCACTTTGTAAAACCTAGAAATATCACTATCCTGTAACCAACAGATCATTGAAAAGAGTAATCAATGAATACTATACAAGAAATTATATATTGTAATAGTTTGTTACACAAAATGACTTTCTGCGTTACTCCCGAGGAATCCCACTGAGTGGCAGTATGGAGCACCTTTTTAGTATAGTTGTATAGAAGGTGGCTTCATTTCATTGTATATGTACTCAACCATATAAAAGCATGATATAGCAACTGTAAGAGCAGTTACATTGAATGCAAGAGATACATTCATCAGATTTTGAAGTTGGTTGTACAAGGAGTGATTACTGACACTGTATTGATATCACGTTGTAAAACCAAGAAATTTCACTGTTGTCTAACCAAGAGATCGCAGAAGAGTAATCAATGAATACTATACAAGAAATACATTGGATTGTAAATTGTAATAGTTTGTTACACAAAATGACTTTCTGCGTTACTCCCGAGGAATCCCACAGAGTGTCAGTATGGAGCACCTTTTTACTGTAGTTGTATAGAAGGTGGCTTCATTTCATTGTATATCTACTCAACCATATAAAAGTATGATATAGCAACGGTAAGAGCAGTTACATTGAATGCAAGAGATACATTCATCAGATTTTGAAGTTGGTTGTACAAGTAGTGAGAACTGACACTGTATTGATATCACTTTGAAAAACTTAGAAGTTTCACTGTTGTCTAACCAAGAGTTCACAGAAGAGTAATCAATGAATACTATACAAGAAATACATTGGATTGTAAATTGTAATAGTTTGTTACACAAAATGACTTTCTGCGTTACTCCCGAGGAATCCCACTGAGTGGCAGAATGGGGCACCTTTTTCCTCCAGCTGTATAGAAGGTGGCTTCATTTAATCGTATATGTACTCAACCATATAAAAGCATGATATATCAACTGTAAGAGTAATTACATTGAATGCAAGAGATACATTCATCAGATTTTGAAGTTGGTTGTACAAGGAGTGATAACTGACACTGTACTGATATCACTTTGTAAAATGTAGAAATGTCACTGTTGTCTAACCAAGAGTTCACAGAAGAGTAATCAATGAATACTATACAAGAAATACATTGGATTGTAAATTGTAATAGTTTGTTACACAAAATGACTTTCTGCGTTACTCCCGAGGAATCCCACTGAGTGGCAGTATGGAGCAACGTTTTGCTATAGAAGGAGGCTTCATTTAATTGTGTATGTACTCAACCATATAAAAGCATGATATAGCAACTGTAAGAGCAGTTACATTGAATGCCAGAGATACATTCATCAGATTTTGAAGTTCTTTATACAAGGAGTGAAAACTGACACTGTACTGATATCACTTTGTAAAACGTAGAAATTTCACTGTTGTCTAACCAAGAGTTCACAGAAGAGTAATCAATGAATACTATACAAGAAATACATTGGATTGTAAATTGTAATAGTTTGTTACACAAAATGACTTTCTGCGTTACTCCCGAGGAATCCCACTGAGTGGCAGTATGGAGCACCTTTTTGCTATAGTTGTATAGAAGGTGGCTTCATTTCATTGTATATGTACTCAACCATATAAAAGCATGATATAGCAACTGTAAGAGCAGTTACATTGAATGCCAGAGATACATTCATCAGATTTTGAAGTTGTTTGTACAAGGAGTGATTACTGACTCTGTATTGATATCACGTTGTAAAACGTAGAAATTTCACTGTTGTCTAACCAAGAGATCGCAGAAGAGTAATCAATGAATACTATACAAGAAATTATATATTGTAATAGTTTGTTACACAAAATGACTTTCTGCGTTACTCCCGAGGAATCCCACTGAGTGGCAGTATGGAGCACCTTTTTAGTATAGTTGTATAGAAGGTGGCTTCATTTCATTGTATATGTACTCAACCATATAAAAGCATGATATAGCAACTGTAAGAGCAGTTACATTGAATGCAAGAGATACATTCATCAGATTTTGAAGTTGGTTGTACAAGGAGTGATTACTGACACTGTATTGATATCACGTTGTAAAACCAAGAAATTTCACTGTTGTCTAACCAAGAGATCGCAGAAGAGTAATCAATGAATACTATACAAGAAATACATTGGATTGTAAATTGTAATAGTTTGTTACACAAAATGACTTTCTGCGTTACTCCCGAGGAATCCCACTGAGTGGCAGTATGGAGCACCTTTTTACTGTAGTTGTATAGAAGGTGGCTTCATTTCATTGTATATCTACTCAACCATATAAAAGTATGATATAGCAACGGTAAGAGCAGTTACATTGAATGCAAGAGATACATTCATCAGATTTTGAAGTTGGTTGTACAAGTAGTGAGAACTGACACTGTATTGATATCACTTTGAAAAACTTAGAAGTTTCACTGTTGTCTAACCAAGAGTTCACAGAAGAGTAATCAATGAATACTATACAAGAAATACATTGGATTGTAAATTGTAATAGTTTGTTACACAAAATGACTTTCTGCGTTACTCCCGAGGAATCCCACTGAGTGGCAGAATGGGGCACCTTTTTCCTCCAGCTGTATAGAAGGTGGCTTCATTTAATCGTATATGTACTCAACCATATAAAAGCATGATATATCAACTGTAAGAGTAATTACATTGAATGCAAGAGATACATTCATCAGATTTTGAAGTTGGTTGTACAAGGAGTGATAACTGACACTGTACTGATATCACTTTGTAAAATGTAGAAATGTCACTGTTGTCTAACCAAGAGTTCACAGAAGAGTAATCAATGAATACTATACAAGAAATACATTGGATTGTAAATTGTAATAGTTTGTTACACAAAATGACTTTCTGCGTTACTCCCGAGGAATCCCACTGAGTGGCAGTATGGAGCAACGTTTTGCTATAGAAGGAGGCTTCATTTAATTGTGTATGTACTCAACCATATAAAAGCATGATATAGCAACTGTAAGAGCAGTTACATTGAATGCCAGAGATACATTCATCAGATTTTGAAGTTCTTTATACAAGGAGTGAAAACTGACACTGTACTGATATCACTTTGTAAAACGTAGAAATTTCACTGTTGTCTAACCAAGAGTTCAAAGAAGAGTAATCAATGAATACTATACAAGAAATACATTGGATTGTAAATTGTAATAGTTTGTTACACAAAATGACTTTCTGCGTTACTCCCGAGGAATCCCACTGAGTGGCAGTATGGAGCACCTTTTTGCTATAGTTGTATAGAAGGTGGCTTCATTTCATTGTATATGTACTCAACCATATAAAAGCATGATATAGCAACTGTAAGAGCAGTTACATTGAATGCCAGAGATACATTCATCAGATTTTGAAGTTGTTTGTACAAGGAGTGATAACTGACACTGTACTGATATCACTTTGTAAAACCTAGAAATATGACTATCCTGTAACCAACAGATCATTGAAAAGAGTAATCAATGAATACTATACAAGAAATTATATATTGTAATAGTTTGTTACACAAAATGACTTTCTGCGTTACTCCCGAGGAATCCCACTGAGTGGCAGTATGGAGCACCTTTTTAGTATAGTTGTATAGAAGGTGGCTTCATTTCATTGTATATGTACTCAACCATATAAAAGCATGATATAGCAACTGTAAGAGCAGTTACATTGAATGCAAGAGATACATTCATCAGATTTTGAAGTTGGTTGTACAAGGAGTGATTACTGACACTGTATTGATATCACGTTGTAAAACCAAGAAATTTCACTGTTGTCTAACCAAGAGATCGCAGAAGAGTAATCAATGAATACGATACAAGAAATACATTGGATTGTAAATTGTAATAGTTTGTTACACAAAATGACTTTCTGCGTTACTCCCGAGGAATCCCACAGAGTGTCAGTATGGAGCACCTTTTTACTGTAGTTGTATAGAAGGTGGCTTCATTTCATTGTATATCTACTCAACCATATAAAAGTATGATATAGCAACTGTAAGAGCACTTACATTGAATGCAAGAGATACATTCATCAGATTTTGAAGTTGGTTGTACAAGTAGTGAGAACTGACACTGTATTGATATCACTTTGAAAAACTTAGAAGTTTCACTGTTGTCTAACCAAGAGTTCACAGAAGAGTAATCAATGAATACTATACAAGAAATACATTGGATTGTAAATTGTAATAGTTTGTTACACAAAATGACTTTCTGCGTTACTCCCGAGGAATCCCACTGAGTGGCAGAATGGGGCACCTTTTTCCTCCAGCTGTATAGAAGGTGGCTTCATTTAATCGTATATGTACTCAACCATATAAAAGCATGATATATCAACTGTAAGAGTAATTACATTGAATGCAAGAGATACATTCATCAGATTTTGAAGTTGGTTGTACAAGGAGTGATAACTGACACTGTACTGATATCACTTTGTAAAATGTTGAAATTTCACAGTTGTCTAACCAAGAGTTCACAGAAGAGTAATCAATGAATACTATACAAGAAATACATTGGATTGTAAATTGTAATAGTTTGTTACACAAAATGAC
The DNA here is from genome assembly GCA_029233225.1 of Lepidodactylus listeri. NCBI lineage: Eukaryota > Metazoa > Chordata > Lepidosauria > Squamata > Gekkonidae > Lepidodactylus > Lepidodactylus listeri. Next base: position 224,553 of record JARCFY010000021.1, on the reverse strand, counting down.
TTTCTCCGTTACTCCCGAGGAATCCCACTGAGTGGCAGTATGGAGCAACGTTTTGCTATAGAAGGAGGCTTCATTTAATTGTGTATGTACTCAACCATATAAAAGCATGATATAGCAACTGTAAGAGCAGTTACATTGAATGCCAGAGATACATTCATCAGATTTTGAAGTTCTTTATACAAGGAGTGAAAACTTACACTGTACTGATATCACTTTGTAAAACGTAGAAATTTCACTGTTGTCTAACCAAGAGTTCACAGAAGAGTAATCAATGAATACTATACAAGAAATACATTGGATTGTAAATTGTAATAGTTTGTTACACAAAATGACTTTCTGCGTTACTCCCGAGGAATCCCACTGAGTGGCAGTATGGAGCACCTTTTTGCTATAGTTGTATAGAAGGTGGCTTCATTTCATTGTATATGTACTCAACCATATAAAAGCATGATATAGCAACTGTAAGAGCAGTTACATTGAATGCCAGAGATACATTCATCAGATTTTGAAGTTGTTTGTACAAGGAGTGATAACTGACACTGTACTGATATCACTTTGTAAAACCTAGAAATATCACTATCCTGTAACCAACAGATCATTGAAAAGAGTAATCAATGAATACTATACAAGAAATTATATATTGTAATAGTTTGTTACACAAAATGACTTTCTGCGTTACTCCCGAGGAATCCCACTGAGTGGCAGTATGGAGCACCTTTTTAGTATAGTTGTATAGAAGGTGGCTTCATTTCATTGTATATGTACTCAACCATATAAAAGCATGATATAGCAACTGTAAGAGCAGTTACACTGAATGCAAGAGATACATTCATCAGATTTTGAAGTTGGTTGTACAAGGAGTGATTACTGACACTGTATTGATATCACGTTGTAAAACCAAGAAATTTCACTGTTGTCTAACCAAGAGATCGCAGAAGAGTAATCAATGAATACTATACAAGAAATACATTGGATTGTAAATTGTAATAGTTTGTTACACAAAATGACTTTCTGCGTTACTCCCGAGGAATCCCACAGAGTGTCAGTATGGAGCACCTTTTTACTGTAGTTGTATAGAAGGTGGCTTCATTTCATTGTATATGTACTCAACCATATAAAAGCATGATATAGCAACGGTAAGAGCAGTTACATTGAATGCAAGAGATACATTCATCAGATTTTGAAGTTGGTTGTACAAGTAGTGAGAACTGACACTGTATTGATATCACTTTGAAAAACGTAGAAGTTTCACTGTTGTCTAACCAAGAGTTCACAGAAGAGTAATCAATGAATACTATACAAGAAATACATTGGATTGTAAATTGTAATAGTTTGTTACACAAAATGACTTTCTGCGTTACTCCCGAGGAATCCCACTGAGTGGCAGAATGGGGCACCTTTTTCCTCCAGCTGTATAGAAGGTGGCTTCATTTAATCGTGTATGTTCTCAATCATATAAAAGCATGATATATCAACTGGAAGAGTAATTACATTGAATGAAAGAGATACATTCATCAGATTTTGAAGTTAGTTGTACAAGGAGTGATAACTGACACTGTACTGATATCACTTTGTAAAATGTAGAAATTTCACTGTTGTCTAACCAAGAGTTCACAGAAGAGTAATCAATGAATACTATACAAGAAATACATTGGATTGTAAATTGTAATAGTTTGTTACACAAAATGACTTTCTGCGTTACTCCCGAGGAATCCCACTGAGTGGCAGTATGGATTACCTTTTTACTATAGTTGTATAGAAGGTGGCTTCATTTCATTGTCTATGTACTCAACCATATAAAAGCATGATATAGCAACTGTAAGAGCAGTTACATTGAATGCCAGAGATACATTCATCAGATTTTGAAGTTGTTTGTACAAGGAGTGATAACTGACACTGTACTGATATCACTTTGTAAAACGTAGAAATATCACTATCCTGTAACCAACAGATCATTGAAAAGAGTAATCAATGAATACTATACAAGAAATTGTATATTGTAATAGTTTGTTACACAAAATGACTTTCTGCGTTACTCACGAGGAATCCCACTGAGTGGCAGTATGGAGCACCTTTTTACTATAGTTGTATAGAAGGTGGCTTCATTTCATTGTATATGTAGTCAACCATATAAAAGCATGATATAGCAACTGTAAGAGCAGTTACATTGACTGCAAGAGATACATTCATCAGATTTTGAAGTTTGGTTGTACAAGGAGTGATTACTGACACTGTATTGATATCACGTTGTAAAACCTAGAAATTTCACTGTTGTCTAACCAAGAGATCGCAGAAGAGGAATCAATTAATACTATACAAGAAATACATTGGATTGTAAATTGGAATAGTTTGTTACACAAAATGACTTTCTGCGTTACTCCCGAGGAATCCCACTGAGTGGCAGTATGGAGCACCTTTTTACTGTAGTTGTATAGAAGGTGGCTTCATTTCATTGTATATATACTCAACCATATAAAAGCATGATATAGCAACGGAAAGAGCAATTACATTGAATGCCAGAGATACATTCATCAGATTTTGAAGTTGTTTGTACAAGGAGTGATAACTGACACTGTACTGATATCACTTTGTAAAACCTAGAAATATCACTATCCTGTAACCAACAGATCATTGAAAAGAGTAATCAATGAATAACATACAAGAAATTATATATTGTAATAGTTTGTTACACAAAATGACTTTCTGCGTTACTCCCGAGGAATCCCACTGAGTGGCAGTATGGAGCTCCTTTTTACTATAGTTGTATAGAAGGTGGCTTCATTTCATTGTATATGTACTCAACCATATAAAAGCATGATATAGCAACTGTAAGAGCAGTTACATTGAATGCAAGAGATACATTCATCAGATTTTGAAGTTGGTTGTACAAGGAGTGATTACTGACACTGTATTGATATCACGTTGTAAAACCTAGAAATTTCACTGTTGTCTAACCAAGAGATCGCAGAAGAGTAATCAATGAATACTATGCAAGAAATACATTGGATTGTAAATTGTAATAGTTTGTTACACAAAATGACTTTCTGCGTTACTCCCGAGGAATCCCACTGAGTGGCAGAATGGGGCACCTTTTTCCTCCAGCTGTATAGAAGGTGGCTTCATTTAATCGTATATGTACTCAACCATATAAAAGCATGATATATCAACTGTAAGAGTAATTACATTGAATGCAAGAGATACATTCATCAGATTTTGAAGTTGGTTGTACAAGGAGTGATAACTGACACTGTACTGATATCACTTTGTAAAATGTAGAAATGTCACTGTTGTCTAACCAAGAGTTCACAGAAGAGTAATCAATGAATACTATACAAGAAATACATTGGATTGTAAATTGTAATAGTTTGTTACACAAAATGACTTTCTGCGTTACTCCCGAGGAATCCCACTGAGTGGCAGTATGGAGCAACGTTTTGCTATAGAAGGAGGCTTCATTTAATTGTGTATGTACTCAACCATATAAAAGCATGATATAGCAACTGTAAGAGCAGTTACATTGAATGCCAGAGATACATTCATCAGATTTTGAAGTTCTTTATACAAGGAGTGAAAACTGACACTGTACTGATATCACTTTGTAAAACGTAGAAATTTCACTGTTGTCTAACCAAGAGTTCACAGAAGAGTAATCAATGAATACTATACAAGAAATACATTGGATTGTAAATTGTAATAGTTTGTTACACAAAATGACTTTCTGCGTTACTCCCGAGGAATCCCACTGAGTGGCAGTATGGAGCACCTTTTTGCTATAGTTGTATAGAAGGTGGCTTCATTTCATTGTATATGTACTCAACCATATAAAAGCATGATATAGCAACTGTAAGAGCAGTTACATTGAATGCCAGAGATACATTCATCAGATTTTGAAGTTGTTTGTACAAGGAGTGATAACTGACACTGTACTGATATCACTTTGTAAAACCTAGAAATATCACTATCCTGTAACCAACAGATCATTGAAAAGAGTAATCAATGAATACTATACAAGAAATTATATATTGTAATAGTTTGTTACACAAAATGACTTTCTGCGTTACTCCCGAGGAATCCCACTGAGTGGCAGTATGGAGCACCTTTTTAGTATAGTTGTATAGAAGGTGGCTTCATTTCATTGTATATGTACTCAACCATATAAAAGCATGATATAGCAACTGTAAGAGCAGTTACATTGAATGCAAGAGATACATTCATCAGATTTTGAAGTTGGTTGTACAAGGAGTGATTACTGACACTGTATTGATATCACGTTGTAAAACCAAGAAATTTCACTGTTGTCTAACCAAGAGATCGCAGAAGAGTAATCAATGAATACTATACAAGAAATACATTGGATTGTAAATTGTAATAGTTTGTTACACAAAATGACTTTCTGCGTTACTCCCGAGGAATCCCACAGAGTGTCAGTATGGAGCACCTTTTTACTGTAGTTGTATAGAAGGTGGCTTCATTTCATTGTATATCTACTCAACCATATAAAAGCATGATATAGCAACGGTAAGAGCAGTTACATTGAATGCAAGAGATACATTCATCAGATTTTGAAGTTGGTTGTACAAGTAGTGAGAACTGACACTGTATTGATATCACTTTGAAAAACTTAGAAGTTTCACTGTTGTCTAACCAAGAGTTCACAGAAGAGTAATCAATGAATACTATACAAGAAATACATTGGATTGTAAATTGTAATAGTTTGTTACACAAAATGACTTTCTGCGTTACTCCCGAGGAATCCCACTGAGTGGCAGTATGGAGCACCTTTTTACTATAGTTGTATAGAAGGTGGCTTCATTTCATTGTATATGTAGTCAACCATATAAAAGCATGATATAGCAACTGTAAGAGCAGTTACATTGACTGCAAGAGATACATTCATCAGATTTTGAAGTTTGGTTGTACAAGGAGTGATTACTGACACTGTATTGATATCACGTTGTAAAACCTAGAAATTTCACTGTTGTCTAACCAAGAGATCGCAGAAGAGGAATCAATTAATACTATACAAGAAATACATTGGATTGTAAATTGGAATAGTTTGTTACACAAAATGACTTTCTGCGTTACTCCCGAGGAATCCCACTGAGTGGCAGTATGGAGCACCTTTTTACTGTAGTTGTATAGAAGGTGGCTTCATTTCATTGTATATATACTCAACCATATAAAAGCATGATATAGCAACGGAAAGAGCAATTACATAGAATGCCAGAGATACATTCATCAGATTTTGAAGTTGTTTGTACAAGGAGTGATAACTGACACTGTACTGATATCACTTTGTAAAACCTAGAAATATCACTATCCTGTAACCAACAGATCATTGAAAAGAGTAATCAATGAATAACATACAAGAAATTATATATTGTAATAGTTTGTTACACAAAATGACTTTCTGCGTTACTCCCGAGGAATCCCACTGAGTGGCAGTATGGAGCTCCTTTTTACTATAGTTGTATAGAAGGTGGCTTCATTTCATTGTATATGTACTCAACCATATAAAAGCATGATATAGCAACTGTAAGAGCAGTTACATTGAATGCAAGAGATACATTCATCAGATTTTGAAGTTGGTTGTACAAGGAGTGATTACTGACACTGTATTGATATCACGTTGTAAAACCTAGAAATTTCACTGTTGTCTAACCAAGAGATCGCAGAAGAGTAATCAATGAATACTATGCAAGAAATACATTGGATTGTAAATTGTAATAGTTTGTTACACAAAATGACTTTCTGCGTTACTCCCGAGGAATCCCACTGAGTGGCAGAATGGGGCACCTTTTTCCTCCAGCTGTATAGAAGGTGGCTTCATTTAATCGTATATGTACTCAACCATATAAAAGCATGATATATCAACTGTAAGAGTAATTACATTGAATGCAAGAGATACATTCATCAGATTTTGAAGTTGGTTGTACAAGGAGTGATAACTGACACTGTACTGATATCACTTTGTAAAATGTAGAAATGTCACTGTTGTCTAACCAAGAGTTCACAGAAGAGTAATCAATGAATACTATACAAGAAATACATTGGATTGTAAATTGTAATAGTTTGTTACACAAAATGACTTTCTGCGTTACTCCCGAGGAATCCCACTGAGTGGCAGTATGGAGCAACGTTTTGCTATAGAAGGAGGCTTCATTTAATTGTGTATGTACTCAACCATATAAAAGCATGATATAGCAACTGTAAGAGCAGTTACATTGAATGCCAGAGATACATTCATCAGATTTTGAAGTTCTTTATACAAGGAGTGAAAACTGACACTGTACTGATATCACTTTGTAAAACGTAGAAATTTCACTGTTGTCTAACCAAGAGTTCACAGAAGAGTAATCAATGAATACTATACAAGAAATACATTGGATTGTAAATTGTAATAGTTTGTTACACAAAATGACTTTCTGCGTTACTCCCGAGGAATCCCACTGAGTGGCAGTATGGAGCACCTTTTTGCTATAGTTGTATAGAAGGTGGCTTCATTTCATTGTATATGTACTCAACCATATAAAAGCATGATATAGCAACTGTAAGAGCAGTTACATTGAATGCCAGAGATACATTCATCAGATTTTGAAGTTGTTTGTACAAGGAGTGATAACTGACACTGTACTGATATCACTTTGTAAAACCTAGAAATATCACTATCCTGTAACCAACAGATCATTGAAAAGAGTAATCAATGAATACTATACAAGAAATTATATATTGTAATAGTTTGTTACACAAAATGACTTTCTGCGTTACTCCCGAGGAATCCCACTGAGTGGCAGTATGGAGCACCTTTTTAGTATAGTTGTATAGAAGGTGGCTTCATTTCATTGTATATGTACTCAACCATATAAAAGCATGATATAGCAACTGTAAGAGCAGTTACATTGAATGCAAGAGATACATTCATCAGATTTTGAAGTTGGTTGTACAAGGAGTGATTACTGACACTGTATTGATATCACGTTGTAAAACCAAGAAATTTCACTGTTGTCTAACCAAGAGATCGCAGAAGAGTAATCAATGAATACTATACAAGAAATACATTGGATTGTAAATTGTAATAGTTTGTTACACAAAATGACTTTCTGCGTTACTCCCGAGGAATCCCACAGAGTGTCAGTATGGAGCACCTTTTTACTGTAGTTGTATAGAAGGTGGCTTCATTTCATTGTATATCTACTCAACCATATAAAAGTATGATATAGCAACGGTAAGAGCAGTTACATTGAATGCAAGAGATACATTCATCAGATTTTGAAGTTGGTTGTACAAGTAGTGAGAACTGACACTGTATTGATATCACTTTGAAAAACTTAGAAGTTTCACTGTTGTCTAACCAAGAGTTCACAGAAGAGTAATCAATGAATACTATACAAGAAATACATTGGATTGTAAATTGTAATAGTTTGTTACACAAAATGACTTTCTGCGTTACTCCCGAGGAATCCCACTGAGTGGCAGAATGGGGCACCTTTTTCCTCCAGCTGTATAGAAGGTGGCTTCATTTAATCGTATATGTACTCAACCATATAAAAGCATGATATATCAACTGTAAGAGTAATTACATTGAATGCAAGAGATACATTCATCAGATTTTGAAGTTGGTTGTACAAGGAGTGATAACTGACACTGTACTGATATCACTTTGTAAAATGTAGAAATGTCACTGTTGTCTAACCAAGAGTTCACAGAAGAGTAATCAATGAATACTATACAAGAAATACATTGGATTGTAAATTGTAATAGTTTGTTACACAAAATGACTTTCTCCGTTACTCCCGAGGAATCCCACTGAGTGGCAGTATGGAGCAACGTTTTGCTATAGAAGGAGGCTTCATTTAATTGTGTATGTACTCAACCATATAAAAGCATGATATAGCAACTGTAAGAGCAGTTACATTGAATGCCAGAGATACATTCATCAGATTTTGAAGTTCTTTATACAAGGAGTGAAAACTGACACTGTACTGATATCACTTTGTAAAACGTAGAAATTTCACTGTTGTCTAACCAAGAGTTCACAGAAGAGTAATCAATGAATACTATACAAGAAATACATTGGATTGTAAATTGTAATAGTTTGTTACACAAAATGACTTTCTGCGTTACTCCCGAGGAATCCCACTGAGTGGCAGTATGGAGCACCTTTTTGCTATAGTTGTATAGAAGGTGGCTTCATTTCATTGTATATGTACTCAACCATATAAAAGCATGATATAGCAACTGTAAGAGCAGTTACATTGAATGCCAGAGATACATTCATCAGATTTTGAAGTTGTTTGTACAAGGAGTGATAACTGACACTGTACTGATATCACTTTGTAAAACCTAGAAATATCACTATCCTGTAACCAACAGATCATTGAAAAGAGTAATCAATGAATACTATACAAGAAATTATATATTGTAATAGTTTGTTACACAAAATGACTTTCTGCGTTACTCCCGAGGAATCCCACTGAGTGGCAGTATGGAGCACCTTTTTAGTATAGTTGTATAGAAGGTGGCTTCATTTCATTGTATATGTACTCAACCATATAAAAGCATGATATAGCAACTGTAAGAGCAGTTACATTGAATGCAAGAGATACATTCATGAGATTTTGAAGTTGGTTGTACAAGGAGTGATTACTGACACTGTATTGATATCACGTTGTAAAACCAAGAAATTTCACTGTTGTCTAACCAAGAGATCGCAGAAGAGTAATCAATGAATACTATACAAGAAATACATTGGATTGTAAATTGTAATAGTTTGTTACACAAAATGACTTTCTGCGTTACTCCCGAGGAATCCCACAGAGTGTCAGAATGGAGCACCTTTTTACTGTAGTTGTATAGAAGGTGGCTTCATTTCATTGTATATCTACTCAACCATATAAAAGTATGATATAGCAACGGTAAGAGCAGTTACATTGAATGCAAGAGATACATTCATCAGATTTTGAAGTTGGTTGTACAAGTAGTGAGAACTGACACTGTATTGATATCACTTTGAAAAACTTAGAAGTTTCACTGTTGTCTAACCAAGAGTTCACAGAAGAGTAATCAATGAATACTATACAAGAAATACATTGGATTGTAAATTGTAATAGTTTGTTACACAAAATGACTTTCTGCGTTACTCCCGAGGAATCCCACTGAGTGGCAGAATGGGGCACCTTTTTCCTCCAGCTGTATAGAAGGTGGCTTCATTTAATCGTATATGTACTCAACCATATAAAAGCATGATATATCAACTGTAAGAGTAATTACATTGAATGCAAGAGATACATTCATCAGATTTTGAAGTTGGTTGTACAAGGAGTGATAACTGACACTGTACTGATATCACTTTGTAAAATGTTGAAATTTCACTGTTGTCTAACCAAGAGTTCACAGAAGAGTAATCAATGAATACTATACAAGAAATACATTGGATTGTAAATTGTAATAGTTTGTTACACAAAATGACTTTCTCCGTTACTCCCGAGGAATCCCACTGAGTGGCAGTATGGAGCAACGTTTTGCTATAGAAGGAGGCTTCATTTAATTGTGTATGTACTCAACCATATAAAAGCATGATATAGCAACTGTAAGAGCAGTTACATTGAATGCCAGAGATACATTCATCAGATTTTGAAGTTCTTTATACAAGGAGTGAAAACTTACACTGTACTGATATCACTTTGTAAAACGTAGAAATTTCACTGTTGTCTAACCAAGAGTTCACAGAAGAGTAATCAATGAATACTATACAAGAAATACATTGGATTGTAAATTGTAATAGTTTGTTACACAAAATGACTTTCTGCGTTACTCCCGAGGAATCCCACTGAGTGGCAGTATGGAGCACCTTTTTGCTATAGTTGTATAGAAGGTGGCTTCATTTCATTGTATATGTACTCAACCATATAAAAGCATGATATAGCAACTGTAAGAGCAGTTACATTGAATGCCAGAGATACATTCATCAGATTTTGAAGTTGTTTGTACAAGGAGTGATAACTGACACTGTACTGATATCACTTTGTAAAACCTAGAAATATCACTATCCTGTAACCAACAGATCATTGAAAAGAGTAATCAATGAATACTATACAAGAAATTATATATTGTAATAGTTTGTTACACAAAATGACTTTCTGCGTTACTCCCGAGGAATCCCACTGAGTGGCAGTATGGAGCACCTTTTTAGTATAGTTGTATAGAAGGTGGCTTCATTTCATTGTATATGTACTCAACCATATAAAAGCATGATATAGCAACTGTAAGAGCAGTTACAATGAATGCAAGAGATACATTCATCAGATTTTGAAGTTGGTTGTACAAGGAGTGATTACTGACACTGTATTGATATCACGTTGTAAAACCAAGAAATTTCACTGTTGTCTAATCAAGAGATCGCAGAAGAGTAATCAATGAATACTATACAAGAAATACATTGGATTGTAAATTGTAATAGTTTGTTACACAAAATGACTTTCTGCGTTACTCCCGAGGAATCCCACAGAGTGTCAGTATGGAGCACCTTTTTGCTATAGTTGTATAGAAGGTGGCTTCATTTCATTGTATATGTACTCAACCATATAAAAGCATGATATAGCAACGGTAAGAGCAGTTACATTGAATGCAAGAGATACATTCATCAGATTTTGAAGTTGGTTGTACAAGTAGTGAGAACTGACACTGTATTGATATCACTTTGAAAAACGTAGAAGTTTCACTGTTGTCTAACCAAGAGTTCACAGAAGAGTAATCAATGAATACTATACAAGAAATACATTGGATTGTAAATTGTAATAGTTTGTTACACAAAATGACTTTCTGCGTTACTCCCGAGGAATCCCACTGAGTGGCAGAATGGGGCACCTTTTTCCTCCAGCTGTATAGAAGGTGGCTTCATTTAATCGTGTATGTACTCAACCATATAAAAGCATGATATATCAACTGGAAGAGTAATTACATTGAATGAAAGAGATACATTCATCAGATTTTGAAGTTAGTTGTACAAGGAGTGATAACTGACACTGTACTGATATCACTTTGTAAAATGTAGAAATTTCCCTGTTGTCTAACCAAGAGTTCACAGAAGAGTAATCAATGAATACTATACAAGAAATACATTGGATTGTAAATTGTAATAGTTTGTTACACAAAATGACTTTCTGCGTTACTCCCGAGGAATCCCACTGAGTGGCAGTATGGATTACCTTTTTACTATAGTTGTATAGAAGGTGGCTTCATTTCATTGTCTATGTACTCAACCATATAAAAGCATGATATAGCAACTGTAAGAGCAGTTACATTGAATGCCAGAGATACATTCATCAGATTTTGAAGTTGTTTGTACAAGGAGTGATAACTGACACTGTACTGATATCACTTTGTAAAACGTAGAAATATCACTATCCTGTAACCAACAGATCATTGAAAAGAGTAATCAATGAATACTATACAAGAAATTGTATATTGTAATAGTTTGTTACACAAAATGACTTTCTGCGTTACTCACGAGGAATCCCACTGAGTGGCAGCATGGAGCACCTTTTTACTATAGTTGTATAGAAGGTGGCTTCATTTCATTGTATATGTAGTCAACCATATAAAAGCATGATATAGCAACTGTAAGAGCAGTTACATTGACTGCAAGAGATACATTCATCAGATTTTGAAGTTTGGTTGTACAAGGAGTGATTACTGACACTGTATTGATATCACGTTGTAAAACCTAGAAATTTCACTGTTGTCTAACCAAGAGATCGCAGAAGAGGAATCAATTAATACTATACAAGAAATACATTGGATTGTAAATTGGAATAGTTTGTTACACAAAATGACTTTCTGCGTTACTCCCGAGGAATCCCACTGAGTGGCAGTATGGAGCACCTTTTTACTGTAGTTGTATAGAAGGTGGCTTCATTTCATTGTATATATACTCAACCATATAAAAGCATGATATAGCAACGGAAAGAGCAATTACATTGAATGCCAGAGATACATTCATCAGATTTTGAAGTTGTTTGTACAAGGAGTGATAACTGACACTGTACTGATATCACTTTGTAAAACCTAGAAATATCACTATCCTGTAACCAACAGATCATTGAAAAGAGTAATCAATGAATAACATACAAGAAATTATATATTGTAATAGTTTGTTACACAAAATTACTTTCTGCGTTACTCCCGAGGAATCCCACTGAGTGGCAGTATGGAGCTCCTTTTTACTATAGTTGTATAGAAGGTGGCTTCATTTCATTGTATATGTACTCAACCATATAAAAACATGATATAGCAACTGTAAGAGCAGTTACATTGAATGCAAGAGATACATTCATCAGATTTTGAAGTTGGTTGTACAAGGAGTGATTACTGACACTGTATTGATATCACGTTGTAAAACCTAGAAATTTCACTGTTGTCTAACCAAGAGATCGCAGAAGAGTAATCAATGAATACTATGCAAGAAATACATTGGATTGTAAATTGTAATAGTTTGTTACACAAAATGACTTTCTCCGTTACTCCCGAGGAATCCCACTGAGTGGCAGTATGGAGCACCTTTTTACTGTAGTTGTATAGAAGGTGGCTTCATTTCATTGTATATGTACTCAACCATATAAAATCAAGATATATCAACTGTAAGAGCAATTACATTGAATGCAAGAGATACATTCATCAGATTTTGAAGTTGGATGTACAAGGAGTGATAACTGACACTGTACTGATATCACTTTGTAAAACGTAGAAATTTCACTGTTGTCTAACCAAGAGTTCACAGAAGAGTAATCAATGAATACTATACAAGAAATACATTGGATTGTAAATTGTAATAGTTTGTTACACAAAATGACTTTCTGCGTTACTCCCGAGGAATCCCACTGAGTGGCAGTATGGAGCACCTTTTTGCTATAGTTGTATAGAAGGTGGCTTCATTTAATTGTATATGTACTCAACCATATAAAAGCATGATATAGCAACTGTAAGAGCAGTTACATTGAATGCCAGAGATGCATTCATCAGATTTTGAAGTTCTTTATACAAGGAGTGAAAACTGACACTGTACTGATATCACTTTGTAAAACGTAGAAATTTCACTGTTGTCTAACCAAGAGTTCACAGAAGAGTAATCAATGAATACTATACAAGAAATACATTGGATTGTAAATTGTAATAGTTTGTTACACAAAATGACTTTCTGCGTTACTCCCGAGGAATCCCACTGAGTGGCAGTATGGAGCACCTTTTTGCTATAGTTGTATAGAAGGTGGCTTCAATTCATTTTATATGTATTCAACCATATAAAAGCATGATATAGCAACTGTAAGAGCAGTTACATTGAATGCCAGAGATACATTAATCAGATTTTGAAGTTGTTTCTACAAGGAGTGATAACTGACACTGTACTGATATCACTTTGTAAAACCTAGAAATATCACTACCCTGTAACCAACAGATCATTAAAAAGAGTAATCAATGAATAATATACAAGAAATTATATATTGTAATAGTTTGTTACACAAAATGACTTTCTGCGTTACTCCCGAGGAATCCCACTGAGTGGCAGTATGGAGCTCCTTTTTACTATAGTTGTATAGAAGGTGGCTTCATTTCATTGTATATGTAGTCAACCATATAAAAGCATGATATAGCAACTGTAAGAGCAGTTACATTGAATGCAAGAGATACATTCATCAGATTTTGAAGTTGGTTGTACAAGGAGTGATTACTGACACTGTATTGATATCACGTAGTAAAACCTCGAAATTTCACTGTTGTCTAACCAAGAGATCGCAGAAGAGTAATCAATGAATACTATACAAGAAATACATTGGATTGTAAATTGTAATAGTTTGTTACACAAAATGACATTCTGCGTTACTCCCGAGGAATCCCACTGAGTGGCAGTATGGAGCACCGTTTTGCTATAGAAGGAGGCTTCATTTAATTGTATATGTACTCAACCATATAAAAGCATGATATAGCAACTGTAAGAGCAGTTACATTGAATGCCAGAGATACATTCATCAGATTTTGAAGTTCTTTATACAAGGAGTGAAAACTGACACTGTACTGATATCACTTTGTAAAACGTAGAAATTTCACTGTTGTCTAACCAAGAGTTCACAGAAGAGTAAGCAATGAATACTATACAAGAAATACATTGGATTGTAAATTGTAATAGTTTGTTACACAAAATGACTTTCTGCGTTACTCCCGAGGAATCCCACTGATTGGAAGTATGGAGCACCTTTTTGCTATAGTTGTATAGAAGGTGGCTTCATTTCATTGTATATGTACTCAACCATATAAAAGCATGATATAGCAACTGTAAGAGCAGTTACATTGAATGCCAGAGATACATTCATCAGATTGTGAAGTTGTTTGTACAAGGAGTGATAACTGACACTGTACTGATATCACTTTGTAAAACCTAGAAATATCACTATCCTGTAACCAACAGATCATTGAAAAGAGTAATCACTGAATAATATACAAGAAATTATATATTGTAATACTTTGTTACACAAAATGACTTTCTGCGTTACTCCCGAGGAATCCCACTGAGTGGCAGTATGGAGCTCCTTTTTACTATAGTTGTATAGAAGGTGGCTTCATTTCATTGTATATGTACTCAACCATATAAAAGCATGATATAGCAACTGTAAGAGCAGTTACATTGAATGCAAGAGATACATTCATCAGATTTTGAAGTTGGTTGTACAAGGAGTGATTACTGACACTGTATTGATATCACGTTGTAAAACCTAGAAATTTCACTGTTGTCTAACCAGGAGATCGCAGAAGAGTAATCAATGAATACTATGCAAGAAATACATTGGATTGTAAATTGTAATAGTTTGTTACACAAAATGACTTTCTCCGTTACTCCCGAGGAATCCCACTGAGTGGCAGTATGGAGCACCTTTTTACTGTAGTTGTATAGAATGTGGCTTCATTTCATTGTATATGTACTCAACCATATAAAATCAAGATATATCAACTGTAAGAGCAATTACATTGAATGCAAGAGATACATTCATCAGATTTTGAAGTTGGTTGTACAAGGAGTGATAACTGACACTGTACTGATATCACTTTGTAAAACGTAGAAATTTCACTTTTGTCTAACCAAGAGTTCACAGAAGAGTAATCAATGAATACTATACAAGAAATACATTGGATTGTAAATTGTAATAGTTTGTTACACAAAATGACTTTCTGCATTACTCCCGAGGAATCCCACTGAGTGGCAGTATGCAGCACCGTTTTGCTATAGTTGTATAGAAGGTGGCTTCATTTCATTGTATATGTACTCAACCATATAAAAGCATGATATAGCAACTGTAAGAGCAGTTACATTGAATGCCAGAGATACATTCATCAGATTTTGAAGTTCTTTATACAAGGAGTGAAAACTGACACTGTACTGATATCACTTTGTAAAACGTAGAAATTTCACTGTTGTCTAACCAAGAGTTCACAGAAGAGTAATCAATGAATACTATACAAGAAAAACATTGGATTGTAAATTGTAATAGTTTGTTACACAAAATGACTTTCTACGTTACTCCCGAGGAATCCCACTGAGTGGCAGTATGGAGCACCTTTTTGCTATAGTTGTATAGAAGGTGGCTTCATTTCATTGTATATGTACTCAACCATATCAAAGCATGATATAGCAACTGTAAGAGCAGTTACATTGAATGCCAGAGATACATTCATCAGATTTTGAAGTTCTTTATACAAGGAGTGAAAACTGACACTGTACTGATATCACTTTGTAAAACGTAGAAATTTCACTGTTGTCTAACCAAGAGTTCACAGAAGAGTAATCAATGAATACTATACAAGAAAAACATTGGATTGTAAATTGTAATAGTTTGTTACACAAAATGACTTTCTGCGTTACTCCCGAGGAATCCCACTGAGTGGCAGTATGGAGCACCTTTTTGCTATAGTTGTATAGAAGGTGGCTTCATTTCATTGTATATGTACTCAACCATATCAAAGCATGATATAGCAACTGTAAGAGCAGTTACATTGAATGCCAGAGATACATTCATCAGATTTTAAAGTTGTTTCTACAAGGAGTGATAACTGACACTGTACTGATATCACTTTGTAAAACCTAGAAATTTCACTGTTGTCTAACCAAGAGTTCACAGAAGAGTAATCAATGAATACTATACAAGAAATACATTGGATTGTAAATTGGAATAGTTTGTTACACAAAATGACTTTCTGCGTTACTCCCGAGGAATCCCACTGAGTGGCAGTATGGAGCACCGTTTTGCTATAGTTGTATAGAAGGTGGCTTCATTTCATTGTATCTCTACTCAACCATATAAAAGCATGATATAGCAACTGTAAGAGCAGTTACATTGAATGCCAGAGATACATTCATCAGATTTTGAAGTTCTTTATACAAGGAGTGAAAACTGACACTGTACTTATATCACTTTGTAAAACGTATAAATTTCACTGTTCTCTAACCAAGAGTTCACAGAAGAGTAATCAATGAATACTATACAAGAAATACATTGGATTGTAAATTGTAATAGTTTGTTACACAAAATGACTTTCTGCGTTACTCCCGAGGAATCCCACTGAGTGGCAGTATGGAGCACCTTTTTGCTATAGTTGTATAGAAGGTGGCTTCATTTCATTGTATATGTACTCAACCATATAAAAGCATGATATAGCAACTGTAAGAGCAGTTACATTGAATGCCAGAGATACATTCATCAGATTTTGAAGTTGTTTGTACAAGGAGTAATAACTGACACTGTATTGATATCACGTTGCAAACCTAGAAATTTCACTGTTGTCGAACCAAGAGATCGCAGAAGAGTAATCAATGAATACTATGCAAGAAATACATTGGATGGTAAATTGTAATAGTTTGTTACACAAAATGACTTTCTGCGTTACTCCCGAGGAATCCCACTGAGTGGCAGAATGGAGCACCTTTCTCCTCCAGCTGTATAGAAGGTGGATTCATTTAATTGGATATGTATTCAACCATATAAAATCAAGATATATCAACTGTAAGAGCATTTACATTGAATGCAAGAGATACATTCATCAGATTTTGAAGTTGGTTGTACAAGGAGTGATAACTGACACTGTACTGATATCACTTTGTAAAACGTAGAAATTTCACTGTTGTCTAACCAAGAGATCGCAGAAGAGTAATCAATGAATACTATGCAAGAAATACATTGGATTGTAAATTGTAATAGTTTGTTACACAAAATGACTTTCTGCGTTACTCCCGAGGAATCCCACTGAGTGGCAGTATGGAGCACCTTTTTACTATAGTTGTATAGAAGGTGGCTTCATTTCATTGTATATGTACTCAACCAAAAAAAAGCTTGATATAGCAACTGTAAGAACAGTTACATTGAATGCCAGAGATACATTCATCAGATTTCGAAGTTGGTTGTACAAGGAGTGATTACTGACTCTGTATTGATATCTCGTTGTAAAACCAAGAAATTTCACTGTTGTCTAACCAAGAGATCGCAGAAGAGTAATCAATGAATACTATGCAAGAAATACATTGGATTGTAAATTGTAATAGTTTGTTACACAAAATGACTTTCTGCGTTTCTCCCGAGGAATCCCACTGAGTGGCAGTATGGAGAACCGTTTTGCTATAGTTGTATAGAAGGTGGCTTCATTTCATTGTATATGTACTCAACCATATAAAAGTATGATATAGCAACTGTAAGAGCAGTTACATTGAATGCCAGATATACATTCATCAGATTTTGAAGTTGTTTGTACAAGGAGTGATAACTGACACTGTACTGATATCACTTTGTAAAACCTAGAAATATCACTATCCTGTAACCAACAGATCATTGAACAGAGTAATCAATGAATAATATACAAGAAATTATATATTGTAATAGTTTGTTACACAAAATGACTTTCTGCGTTACTCCCGAGGAATCGCACTGAGTGGCAGTATGGAGCACCTTTTTACTATAGTTGTATAGAAGGTGGCTTCATTTCATTGTATATGTACTCAACCATATAAAAGCATGATATAGCAACTGTAAGAGCAGTTACATTGAATGCAAGAGATACATTCATCAGATTTTGAAGTTGGTTGTACAAGGAGTGATTACTGACACTGTATTGATATCACGTTGTAAAACCAAGAAATTTCACTGTTGTCTAACCAAGAGATCGCAGAAGAGTAATCAATGAATACTATGCAAGAAATACATTGGATTGTAAATTGTAATAGTTTGTTACACAAAATGACTTTCTGCGTTACTCCCGAGGAATCCCACTGAGTGGCAGTATGGAGCACCTTTTTACTATAGTTGTATAGAAGGTGGCTTCATTTCATTGTATATGTACTCAACCATAAAAAAGCATGATATAGCAACTGTAAGAACAGTTACATTGAATGCCAGAGATACATTCATCAGATTTTGAAGTTGGTTGTACAAGGAGTGATTACTGACTCTGTATTGATATCGCGTTGTAAATCGTAGAAATTTCACTGTTGTCTAACCAAGGGATCGCAGAAGAGTAATCAATTAATACTATACAAGAAATACATTGGATTGTAAATTGTAATAGTTTGTTACACAAAATGACTTTCTGCGTTACTCCCGAGGAATCCCACTGAGTGGCAGTATGGAGCACCGTTTTGCTATAGTTGTATAGAAGGTGGCTTCATTTAATTATATATGTATTCAACCATATAAAAGCGTGATATAGCAACTGTAAGAGCAGTTACATTGAATGCCAGAGATACATTCATCAGATTTTGAAGTTCTTTATACAAGGAGTGAAAACTGACACAGTACTGATATCACTTTGTAAAACGTAGAAATTTCACTGTTGTCTAACCAAGAGTTCACAGAAGAGTAATCAATGAATACTATACAAGAAATACATTGGATTGTAAATTGTAATAGTTTGTTACACAAAATGACTTTCTGCGTTACTCCCGAGGAATCCCACTGAGTGGCAGTATGGAGCACCTTTTTGCTATAGTTGTATAGAAGGTGGCTTCATTTCATTGTATATGTACTCAACCATAAAAAAGCATGATATAGCAACTGTAAGAACAGTTACATTGAATTCCAGAGATACATTCATCAGATTTTGAAGTTGGTTGTAGAAGGAGTGATTACTGACTCTGTATTGATATCACGTTGTAAAACGTAGAAATTTCACTGTTGTCTAACCAAGAGATCGCAGAAGAGTAATCAATTAATACTATACAAGAAATACATTGGATTGTAAATTGTAATAGTTTGTTACACAAAATAACTTTCTGCGTTACTCCCGAGGAATCCCACTGAGTGGCAGTATGGAGCACCGTTTTGCTATAGTTGTATAGAAGGTGGCTTCATTTAATTGTATATGTACTCAACCATATAAAAGCATGATATAGCAACGGTAAGAGCAGTTACATTGAATGCAAGAGATACATTCATCAGATTTTGAAGTTGGTTGTACAAAGAATGATTACTGACACTGTATTGATATCACGTTGTAAAACCTAGAAATTTCACTGTTGTCTAACCAAGAGATCGCAGAAGAGTAATCAATGAATACTATACAAGAAATACATTGGATTGTAAATTGTAATAGTTTGTTACACAAAATGACTTTCTGCGTTACTCCCGAGGAATCCCACTGAGTGGCAGTATGGAGAACCGTTTTGCTATAGTTGTATAGAAGGTGGCTTCATTTCATTGTATATGTACTCAACCATATAAAAGTATGATATAGCAACTGTAAGAGCAGTTACATTGAATGCCAGATATACATTCATCAGATTTTGAAGTTGTTTGTACAAGGAGTGATAACTGACACTGTACTGATATCACTTTGTAAAACCTAGAAATATCACTATCCTGTAACCAACAGATCATTGAACAGAGTAATCAATGAATAATATACAAGAAATTATATATTGTAATAGTTTGTTACACAAAATGACTTTCTGCGTTACTCCCGAGGAATCGCACTGAGTGGCAGTATGGAGCTCCTTTTTACTATAGTTGTATAGAAGGTGGCTTCATTTCATTGTATATGTACTCAACCATATAAAAGCATGATATAGCAACTGTAAGAGCAGTTACATTGAATGCAAGAGATACATTCATCAGATTTTGAAGTTGGTTGTACAAGGAGTGATTACTGACACTGTATTGATATCACGTTGTAAAACCAAGAAATTTCACTGTTGTCTAACCAAGAGATCGCAGAAGAGTAATCAATGAATACTATGCAAGAAATACATTGGATTGTAAATTGTAATAGTTTGTTACACAAAATGACTTTCTGCGTTACTCCCGAGGAATCCCACTGAGTGGCAGTATGGAGCACCTTTTTACTATAGTTGTATAGAAGGTGGCTTCATTTCATTGTATATGTACTCAACCATAAAAAAGCATGATATAGCAACTGTAAGAACAGTTACATTGAATGCCAGAGATACATTCATCAGATTTTGAAGTTGGTTGTACAAGGAGTGATTACTGACTCTGTATTGATATCACGTTGTAAATCGTAGAAATTTCACTGTTGTCTAACCAAGAGATCGCAGAAGAGTAATCAATTAATACTATACAAGAAATACATTGGATTGTAAATTGTAATAGTTTGTTACACAAAATGACTTTCTGCGTTACTCCCGAGGAATCCCACTGAGTGGCAGTATGGAGCACCGTTTTGCTATAGTTGTATAGAAGGTGGCTTCATTTAATTATATATGTATTCAACCATATAAAAGCGTGATATAGCAACTGTAAGAGCAGTTACATTGAATGCCAGAGATACATTCATCAGATTTTGAAGTTCTTTATACAAGGAGTGAAAACTGACACAGTACTGATATCACTTTGTAAAACGTAGAAATTTCACTGTTGTCTAACCAAGAGTTCACAGAAGAGTAATCAATGAATACTATACAAGAAATACATTGGATTGTAAATTGTAATAGTTTGTTACACAAAATGACTTTCTGCGTTACTCCCGAGGAATCCCACTGAGAGGCAGTATGGAGCACCTTTTTGCTATAGTTGTATAGAAGGTGGCTTCATTTCATTGTATATGTACTCAACCATAAAAAAGCATGATATAGCAACTGTAAGAACAGTTACATTGAATTCCAGAGATACATTCATCAGATTTTGAAGTTGGTTGTACAAGGAGTGATTACTGACTCTGTATTGATATCACGTTGTAAAACGTAGAAATTTCAGTGTTGTCTAACCAAGAGATCGCAGAAGAGTAATCAATTAATACTATACAAGAAATACATTGGATTGTAAATTGTAATAGTTTGTTACACAAAATGACTTTCTGCCTTACTCCCGAGGAATCCCACTGAGTGGCAGTATGGAGCACCTTTTTGCTATAGTTGTATAGAAGGTGGCTTCAATTCATTTTATATGTATTCAACCATATAAAAGCATGATATAGCAACTGTAAGAGCAGTTACATTGAATGCCAGAGATACATTAATCAGATTTTGAAGTTGTTTCTACAAGGAGTGATAACTGACACTGTACTGATATCACTTTGTAAAACCTAGAAATATCACTACCCTGTAACCAACAGATCATTAAAAAGAGTAATCAATGAATAATATACAAGAAATTATATATTGTAATAGTTTGTTACACAAAATGACTTTCTGCGTTACTCCCGAGGAATCCCACTGAGTGGCAGTATGGAGCTCCTTTTTACTATAGTTGTATAGAAGGTGGCTTCATTTCATTGTATATGTAGTCAACCATATAAAAGCATGATATAGCAACTGTAAGAGCAGTTACATTGAATGCAAGAGATACATTCATCAGATTTTGAAGTTGGTTGTACAAGGAGTGATTACTGACACTGTATTGATATCACGTAGTAAAACCTCGAAATTTCACTGTTGTCTAACCAAGAGATCGCAGAAGAGTAATCAATGAATACTATACAAGAAATACATTGGATTGTAAATTGTAATAGTTTGTTACACAAAATGACATTCTGCGTTACTCCCGAGGAATCCCACTGAGTGGCAGTATGGAGCACCGTTTTGCTATAGAAGGAGGCTTCATTTAATTGTATATGTACTCAACCATATAAAAGCATGATATAGCAACTGTAAGAGCAGTTACATTGAATGCCAGAGATACATTCATCAGATTTTGAAGTTGGTTGTACAAGGAGTGATAACTGACACTGTACTGATATCACTTTGTAAAACGTAGAAATTTCACTTTTGTCTAACCAAGAGTTCACAGAAGAGTAAT
Source organism: Lepidodactylus listeri (assembly GCA_029233225.1). Taxonomy (NCBI): domain Eukaryota; kingdom Metazoa; phylum Chordata; class Lepidosauria; order Squamata; family Gekkonidae; genus Lepidodactylus; species Lepidodactylus listeri. The sequence continues at coordinate 202,270 of JARCFY010000021.1, read as the reverse complement.
CAATGAATACTATACAAGAAATACATTGGATTGTAAATTGTAATAGTTTGTTACACAAAATGACTTTCTGCGTTACTCCCGAGGAATCCCACTGAGTGGCAGTATGCAGCACCGTTTTGCTATAGTTGTATAGAAGGTGGCTTCATTTCATTGTATATGTACTCAACCATATAAAAGCATGATATAGCAACTGTAAGAGCAGTTACATTGAATGCCAGAGATACATTCATCAGATTTTGAAGTTCTTTATACAAGGAGTGAAAACTGACACTGTACTGATATCACTTTGTAAAACGTAGAAATTTCACTGTTGTCTAACCAAGAGTTCACAGAAGAGTAATCAATGAATACTATACAAGAAAAACATTGGATTGTAAATTGTAATAGTTTGTTACACAAAATGACTTTCTACGTTACTCCCGAGGAATCCCACTGAGTGGCAGTATGGAGCACCTTTTTGCTATAGTTGTATAGAAGGTGGCTTCATTTCATTGTATATGTACTCAACCATATCAAAGCATGATATAGCAACTGTAAGAGCAGTTACATTGAATGCCAGAGATACATTCATCAGATTTTGAAGTTCTTTATACAAGGAGTGAAAACTGACACTGTACTGATATCACTTTGTAAAACGTAGAAATTTCACTGTTGTCTAACCAAGAGTTCACAGAAGAGTAATCAATGAATACTATACAAGAAAAACATTGGATTGTAAATTGTAATAGTTTGTTACACAAAATGACTTTCTGCGTTACTCCCGAGGAATCCCACTGAGTGGCAGTATGGAGCACCTTTTTGCTATAGTTGTATAGAAGGTGGCTTCATTTCATTGTATATGTACTCAACCATATCAAAGCATGATATAGCAACTGTAAGAGCAGTTACATTGAATGCCAGAGATACATTCATCAGATTTTGAAGTTGTTTCTACAAGGAGTGATAACTGACACTGTACTGATATCACTTTGTAAAACCTAGAAATTTCACTGTTGTCTAACCAAGAGTTCACAGAAGAGTAATCAATGAATACTATACAAGAAATACATTGGATTGTAAATTGGAATAGTTTGTTACACAAAATGACTTTCTGCGTTACTCCCGAGGAATCCCACTGAGTGGCAGTATGGAGCACCGTTTTGCTATAGTTGTATAGAAGGTGGCTTCATTTCATTGTATCTCTACTCAACCATATAAAAGCATGATATAGCAACTGTAAGAGCAGTTACATTGAATGCCAGAGATACATTCATCAGATTTTGAAGTTCTTTATACAAGGAGTGAAAACTGACACTGTACTTATATCACTTTGTAAAACGTATAAATTTCACTGTTCTCTAACCAAGAGTTCACAGAAGAGTAATCAATGAATACTATACAAGAAATACATTGGATTGTAAATTGTAATAGTTTGTTACACAAAATGACTTTCTGCGTTACTCCCGAGGAATCCCACTGAGTGGCAGTATGGAGCACCTTTTTGCTATAGTTGTATAGAAGGTGGCTTCATTTCATTGTATATGTACTCAACCATATAAAAGCATGATATAGCAACTGTAAGAGCAGTTACATTGAATGCCAGAGATACATTCATCAGATTTTGAAGTTGTTTGTACAAGGAGTAATAACTGACACTGTATTGATATCACGTTGCAAACCTAGAAATTTCACTGTTGTCGAACCAAGAGATCGCAGAAGAGTAATCAATGAATACTATGCAAGAAATACATTGGATGGTAAATTGTAATAGTTTGTTACACAAAATGACTTTCTGCGTTACTCCCGAGGAATCCCACTGAGTGGCAGAATGGAGCACCTTTCTCCTCCAGCTGTATAGAAGGTGGATTCATTTAATTGGATATGTATTCAACCATATAAAATCAAGATATATCAACTGTAAGAGCAATTACATTGAATGCAAGAGATACATTCATCAGATTTTGAAGTTGGTTGTACAAGGAGTGATAACTGACACTGTACTGATATCACTTTGTAAAACGTAGAAATTTCACTGTTGTCTAACCAAGAGTTCACAGAAGAGTAATCAATGAATACTATACAAGAAATACATTGGATTGTAAATTGTAATAGTTTGTTACACAAAATGACTTTCTGAGTTACTCCCGAGGAATCCCACTGAGTGGCAGTATGGAGCACCTTTTTACTGTAGTTGTATAGAAGGTGGCTTCATTTCATTGTATATGTACTCAACCATATAAAAGCATGATATAGCAACGGTAAGAGCAGTTACATTGAATGCAAGAGATACATTCATCAGATTTTGAAGTTGGTTGTACAAGTAGTGAGAACTGACACTGTATTGATATCACTTTGAAAAACTTAGAAATTTCACTGTTGTCTAACCAAGAGTTCACAGAAGAGTAATCAATGAATACTATACAAGAAATACATTGGATTGTAAATTGTAATAGTTTGTTACACAAAATGACTTTCTGCGTTACTCCCGAGGAATCCCACTGAGTGGCAGTATGGAGAACCGTTTTGCTATAGTTGTATAGAAGGTGGCTTCATTTCATTGTATATGTACTCAACCATATAAAAGTATGATATAGCAACTGTAAGAGCAGTTACATTGAATGCCAGAGATACATTCATCAGATTTTGAAGTTGTTTGTACAAGGAGTGATAACTGACACTGTACTGATATCACTTTGTAAAACCTAGAAATATCACTATCCTGTAACCAACAGATCAGTGAACAAAGTAATCAATGAATAATATACAAGAAATTATATATTGTAATAGTTTGTTACACAAAATGACTTTCTGCGTTACTCCCGAGGAATCCCACTGAGTGGCAGTATGGAGCTCCTTTTTACTATAGTTGTATAGAAGGCGGCTTCATTTCATTGTATATGTACTCAACCATATAAAAGCATGATATAGCAACTGTAAGAGCAGTTACATTGAATGCAAGAGATACATTCATCAGATTTTGAAGTTGGTTGTACAAGGTGTGATTACTGACACTGTATTGATATTACGTTGTAAAACCTAGAAATTTCACTGTTTTCTAACCAAGAGATCGCAGAAGAGTAATCAATGAATACTATGCAAGAAATACATTGGATTGTAAATTGTAATAGTTTGTTACACAAAATGACTTTCTGCGTTACTCCCGAGGAATCCCACTGAGTGGCAGTATGGAGCACCTTTTTACTATAGTTGTATAGAAGGTGGCTTCATTTCATTGTATATGTACTCAACCAAAAAAAAGCTTGATATAGCAACTGTAAGAACAGTTACATTGAATGCCAGAGATACATTCATCAGATTTCGAAGTTGGTTGTACAAGGAGTAATTACTGACTCTGTATTGATATCACGTTGTAAAACGTAGAAATTTCACTGTTGTCTAACCAAGAGATCGCAGAAGAGTAACCAATGAATACTATACAAGAAATACATTGGATTGTAAATTGTAATAGTTTGTTACACAAAATGACTTTCTGCGTTTCTCCCGAGGAATCCCACTGAGTGGCAGTATGGAGAACCGTTTTGCTATAGTTGTATAGAAGATGGCTTCATTTCATTGTATATGTACTCAACCATATAAAAGTATGATATAGCAACTGTAAGAGCAGTTACATTGAATGCCAGATATACATTCATCAGATTTTGAAGTTGTTTGTACAAGGAGTGATAACTGACACTGTACTGATATCACTTTGTAAAACCTAGAAATATCACTATCCTGTAACCAACAGATCATTGAACAGAGTAATCAATGAATAATATACAAGAAATTATATATTGTAATAGTTTGTTACACAAAATGACTTTCTGCGTTACTCCCGAGGAATCGCACTGAGTGGCAGTATGGAGCTCCTTTTTACTATAGTTGTATAGAAGGTGGCTTCATTTCATTGTATATGTACTCAACCATATAAAAGCATGATATAGCAACTGTAAGAGCAGTTACATTGAATGCAAGAGATACATTCATCAGATTTTGAAGTTGGTTGTACAAGGAGTGATTACTGACACTGTATTGATATCACGTTGTAAAACCAAGAAATTTCACTGTTGTCTAACCAAGAGATCGCAGAAGAGTAATCAATGAATACTATGCAAGAAATACATTGGATTGTAAATTGTAATAGTTTGTTACACAAAATGACTTTCTGCGTTACTCCCGAGGAATCCCACTGAGTGGCAGTATGGAGCACCTTTTTACTATAGTTGTATAGAAGGTGGCTTCATTTCATTGTATATGTACTCAACCATAAAAAAGCATGATATAGCAACTGTAAGAACAGTTACATTGAATGCCAGAGATACATTCATCAGATTTTGAAGTTGGTTGTACAAGGAGTGATTACTGACTCTGTATTGATATCGCGTTGTAAATCGTAGAAATTTCACTGTTGTCTAACCAAGAGATCGCAGAAGAGTAATCAATTAATACTATACAAGAAATACATTGGATTGTAAATTGTAATAGTTTGTTACACAAAATGACTTTCTGCGTTACTCCCGAGGAATCCCACTGAGTGGCAGTATGGAGCACCGTTTTGCTATAGTTGTATAGAAGGTGGCTTCATTTAATTATATATGTATTCAACCATATAAAAGCGTGATATAGCAACTGTAAGAGCAGTTACATTGAATGCCAGAGATACATTCATCAGATTTTGAAGTTCTTTATACAAGGAGTGAAAACTGACACAGTACTGATATCACTTTGTAAAACGTAGAAATTTCACTGTTGTCTAACCAAGAGTTCACAGAAGAGTAATCAATGAATACTATACAAGAAATACATTGGATTGTAAATTGTAATAGTTTGTTACACAAAATGACTTTCTGCGTTACTCCCGAGGAATCCCACTGAGTGGCAGTATGGAGCACCTTTTTGCTATAGTTGTATAGAAGGTGGCTTCATTTCATTGTATATGTACTCAACCATAAAAAAGCATGATATAGCAACTGTAAGAACAGTTACATTGAATTCCAGAGATACATTCATCAGATTTTGAAGTTGGTTGTAGAAGGAGTGATTACTGACTCTGTATTGATATCACGTTGTAAAACGTAGAAATTTCACTGTTGTCTAACCAAGAGATCGCAGAAGAGTAATCAATTAATACTATACAAGAAATACATTGGATTGTAAATTGTAATAGTTTGTTACACAAAATAACTTTCTGCGTTACTCCCGAGGAATCCCACTGAGTGGCAGTATGGAGCACCGTTTTGCTATAGTTGTATAGAAGGTGGCTTCATTTAATTGTATATGTACTCAACCATATAAAAGCATGATATAGCAACGGTAAGAGCAGTTACATTGAATGCAAGAGATACATTCATCAGATTTTGAAGTTGGTTGTACAAAGAATGATTACTGACACTGTATTGATATCACGTTGTAAAACCTAGAAATTTCACTGTTGTCTAACCAAGAGATCGCAGAAGAGTAATCAATGAATACTATGCAAGAAATACATTGGATTGTAAATTGTAATAGTTTGTTACACAAAATGACTTTCTGCGTTACTCCCGAGGAATCCCACTGAGTGGCAGTATGGAGCACCTTTTTACTATAGTTGTATAGAAGGTGGCTTCATTTCATTGTATATGTACTCAACCAAAAAAAAGCTTGATATAGCAACTGTAAGAACAGTTACATTGAATGCCAGAGATACATTCATCAGATTTCGAAGTTGGTTGTACAAGGAGTAATTACTGACTCTGTATTGATATCACGTTGTAAAACGTAGAAATTTCACTGTTGTCTAACCAAGAGATCGCAGAAGAGTAACCAATGAATACTATACAAGAAATACATTGGATTGTAAATTGTAATAGTTTGTTACACAAAATGACTTTCTGCGTTTCTCCCGAGGAATCCCACTGAGTGGCAGTATGGAGAAACGTTTTGCTATAGTTGTATAGAAGATGGCTTCATTTCATTGTATATGTACTCAACCATATAAAAGTATGATATAGCAACTGTAAGAGCAGTTACATTGAATGCCAGATATACATTCATCAGATTTTGAAGTTGTTTGTACAAGGAGTGATAACTGACACTGTACTGATATCACTTTGTAAAACCTAGAAATATCACTATCCTGTAACCAACAGATCATTGAACAGAGTAATCAATGAATAATATACAAGAAATTATATATTGTAATAGTTTGTTACACAAAATGACTTTCTGCGTTACTCCCGAGGAATCGCACTGAGTGGCAGTATGGAGCTCCTTTTTACTATAGTTGTATAGAAGGTGGCTTCATTTCATTGTATATGTACTCAACCATATAAAAGCATGATATAGCAACTGTAAGAGCAGTTACATTGAATGCAAGAGATACATTCATCAGATTTTGAAGTTGGTTGTACAAGGAGTGATTACTGACACTGTATTGATATCACGTTGTAAAACCAAGAAATTTCACTGTTGTCTAACCAAGAGATCGCAGAAGAGTAATCAATGAATACTATGCAAGAAATACATTGGATTGTAAATTGTAATAGTTTGTTACACAAAATGACTTTCTGCGTTACTCCCGAGGAATCCCACTGAGTGGCAGTATGGAGCACCTTTTTACTATAGTTGTATAGAAGGTGGCTTCATTTCATTGTATATGTACTCAACCATAAAAAAGCATGATATAGCAACTGTAAGAACAGTTACATTGAATGCCAGAGATACATTCATCAGATTTTGAAGTTGGTTGTACAAGGAGTGATTACTGACTCTGAATTGATATCGCGTTGTAAATCGTAGAAATTTCACTGTTGTCTAACCAAGAGATCGCAGAAGAGTAATCAATTAATACTATACAAGAAATACATTGGATTGTAAATTGTAATAGTTTGTTACACAAAATGACTTTCTGCGTTACTCCCGAGGAATCCCACTGAGTGGCAGTATGGAGCACCGTTTTGCTATAGTTGTATAGAAGGTGGCTTCATTTAATTATATATGTATTCAACCATATAAAAGCGTGATATAGCAACTGTAAGAGCAGTTACATTGAATGCCAGAGATACATTCATCAGATTTTGAAGTTCTTTATACAAGGAGTGAAAACTGACACAGTACTGATATCACTTTGTAAAACGTAGAAATTTCACTGTTGTCTAACCAAGAGTTCACAGAAGAGTAATCAATGAATACTATACAAGAAATACATTGGATTGTAAATTGTAATAGTTTGTTACACAAAATGACTTTCTGCGTTACTCCCGAGGAATCCCACTGAGTGGCAGTATGGAGCACCTTTTTGCTATAGTTGTATAGAAGGTGGCTTCATTTCATTGTATATGTACTCAACCATAAAAAAGCATGATATAGCAACTGTAAGAACAGTTACATTGAATTCCAGAGATACATTCATCAGATTTTGAAGTTGGTTGTAGAAGGAGTGATTACTGACTCTGTATTGATATCACGTTGTAAAACGTAGAAATTTCACTGTTGTCTAACCAAGAGATCGCAGAAGAGTAATCAATTAATACTATACAAGAAATACATTGGATTGTAAATTGTAATAGTTTGTTACACAAAATAACTTTCTGCGTTACTCCCGAGGAATCCCACTGAGTGGCAGTATGGAGCACCGTTTTGCTATAGTTGTATAGAAGGTGGCTTCATTTAATTGTATATGTACTCAACCATATAAAAGCATGATATAGCAACGGTAAGAGCAGTTACATTGAATGCAAGAGATACATTCATCAGATTTTGAAGTTGGTTGTACAAAGAATGATTACTGACACTGTATTGATATCACGTTGTAAAACCTAGAAATTTCACTGTTGTCTAACCAAGAGATCGCAGAAGAGTAATCAATGAATACTATACAAGAAATACATTGGATTGTAAATTGTAATAGTTTGTTACACAAAATGACTTTCTGCGTTACTCCCGAGGAATCCCACTGAGTGGCAGTATGGAGAACCGTTTTGCTATAGTTGTATAGAAGGTGGCTTCATTTCATTGTATATGTACTCAACCATATAAAAGTATGATATAGCAACTGTAAGAGCAGTTACATTGAATGCCAGATATACATTCATCAGATTTTGAAGTTGTTTGTACAAGGAGTGATAACTGACACTGTACTGATATCACTTTGTAAAACCTAGAAATATCACTATCCTGTAACCAACAGATCATTGAACAGAGTAATCAATGAATAATATACAAGAAATTATATATTGTAATAGTTTGTTACACAAAATGACTTTCTGCGTTACTCCCGAGGAATCGCACTGAGTGGCAGTATGGAGCTCCTTTTTACTATAGTTGTATAGAAGGTGGCTTCATTTCATTGTATATGTACTCAACCATATAAAAGCATGATATAGCAACTGTAAGAGCAGTTACATTGAATGCAAGAGATACATTCATCAGATTTTGAAGTTGGTTGTACAAGGAGTGATTACTGACACTGTATTGATATCACGTTGTAAAACCAAGAAATTTCACTGTTGTCTAACCAAGAGATCGCAGAAGAGTAATCAATGAATACTATGCAAGAAATACATTGGATTGTAAATTGTAATAGTTTGTTACACAAAATGACTTTCTGCGTTACTCCCGAGGAATCCCACTGAGTGGCAGTATGGAGCACCTTTTTACTATAGTTGTATAGAAGGTGGCTTCATTTCATTGTATATGTACTCAACCATAAAAAAGCATGATATAGCAACTGTAAGAACAGTTACATTGAATGCCAAAGATACATTCATCAGATTTTGAAGTTGGTTGTACAAGGAGTGATTACTGACTCTGTATTGATATCACGTTGTAAATCGTAGAAATTTCACTGTTGTCTAACCAAGAGATCGCAGAAGAGTAATCAATTAATACTATACAAGAAATACATTGGATTGTAAATTGTAATAGTTTGTTACACAAAATGACTTTCTGCGTTACTCCCGAGGAATCCCACTGAGTGGCAGTATGGAGCACCGTTTTGCTATAGTTGTATAGAAGGTGGCTTCATTTAATTATATATGTATTCAACCATATAAAAGCGTGATATAGCAACTGTAAGAGCAGTTACATTGAATGCCAGAGATACATTCATCAGATTTTGAAGTTCTTTATACAAGGAGTGAAAACTGACACAGTACTGATATCACTTTGTAAAACGTAGAAATTTCACTGTTGTCTAACCAAGAGTTCACAGAAGAGTAATCAATGAATACTATACAAGAAATACATTGGATTGTAAATTGTAGTAGTTTGTTACACAAAATGACTTTCTGCGTTACTCCCGAGGAATCCCACTGAGAGGCAGTATGGAGCACCTTTTTGCTATAGTTGTATAGAAGGTGGCTTCATTTCATTGTATATGTACTCAACCATAAAAAAGCATGATATAGCAACTGTAAGAACAGTTACATTGAATTCCAGAGATACATTCATCAGATTTTGAAGTTGGTTGTACAAGGAGTGATTACTGACTCTGTATTGATATCACGTTGTAAAACGTAGAAATTTCAGTGTTGTCTAACCAAGAGATCGCAGAAGAGTAATCAATTAATACTATACAAGAAATACATTGGATTGTAAATTGTAATAGTTTGTTACACAAAATGACTTTCTGCGTTACTCCCGAGGAATCCCACAGAGTACTATACTATACCATACTATACCATACTGAGTACCATACTGAGTACCATACTGAGTACCATACTGAGTACCGTACTGAGTACCATACTATACAAGAAATACATTGGATTGTAAATTGTAATAGTTTGTTACACAAAATGACTTTCTGCGTTACTCCCGAGGAATCCCACTGAGTGGCAGTATGGAGCCCCTTTTTGCGATAGTTGTATAGAAGGTGGCTTCATTTCATTATATATGTACTCAACCATATAAAAGCATGATATAGCAACTGTAAGAGCAGTTACATTGAATGCCAGAGATACATTCATCAGATTTTGAAGTTGTTTGTACAAGGAGTGATTACTGACTCTGTATTGATATCACGTTGTAAAACGTAGAAATTTCACTGTTGTCTAACCAAGAGATCGCAGAAGATTTTGTTACACAAAATGACTTTCTGCGTTACTCCCGAGGAATCCCACTGAGTGGCAGTATGGAGCACCTTTTTACTATAGTTGTATAGAAGGTGGCTTCATTTCATTGTATATGTACTCAACCATATAAAAGCATGATATAGCAACTGTAAGAGCAGTTACATTGAATGCAAGAGATACATTCATCAGATTTTGAAGTTGGTTGTACAAGGAGTGATTACTGACACTGTATTGATATCACGTTGTAAAACCAAGAAATTTCACTGTTGTCTAACCAAGAGATCGCAGAAGAGTAATCAATGAATACTATGCAAGAAATACATTGGATTGTAAATTGTAATAGTTTGTTACACAAAATGACTTTCTGCGTTACTCCCGAGGAATCCCACTGAGTGGCAGTATGGAGCACCTTTTTGCTATAGTTGTATAGAAGGTGGCTTCATTTCATTGTATATGTACTCAACCATATAAAAGCATGAAATAGCAACTGTAAGAGCAGTTACATTGAATGCCAGAGATACATTCATCAGATTTTGAAGTTGTTTGTACAAGGAGTGATAACTGACACTGTATTGATATCACATTGCAAACCTAGAAATTTCACTGTTGTCTAACCAAGAGATCGCAGAAGAGTAATCAATGAATACTATGCAAGAAATACATTGGATTGTAAATTGTAATAGTTTGTTACACAAAATGACTTTCTGCATTACTCCCGAGGAATCCCACTGAGTGGCAGTATGGAGCACCGTTTTGCTATAGTTGTATAGAAGGTGGCTTCATTTAATTGTATATGTATTCAACCATATGATTGTATATGCCTTCTATACAACTATAGTAAAAAGGAGCTCCATACTGCCACTCACTGGGATTCCTCGGGAGTAACGCAGAAAGTCATTTTGTGTAACAAACTATTACAATATATAATTTCTTGTATATTATTCAGTGATTACTCTTTTCAATGATCTGTTGGTTACAGGATAGTGATATTTCTAGGTTTTACAAAGTGATGTCAGTACAGTGTCAGTTATCACTCCTTGTCGAAAAAACTTCAAAATCTGATGAATGTATCTCTGGCATTCAATGTAACTGCTCTTACAGTTGCTATATCATACTTTTATATGGTTGAGTACATATACAATGAAATGAAGCCACCTTCTATACAACTATAGCAAAAAGGTGCTCCATACTGCCACTCAGTGGGATTCCTCGGGAGTAACGCAGAAAGTCATTTTGTGTAACAAACTATTACAATTTACAATCCAATGTATTTCTTGTATAGTATTAATTGATTACTCTTCTGTGAACTCTTGGTTAGACAACAGTGAAATTTCTACGTTTTACAAAGTGATATCAGTACAGTGTCAGTTTTCACTCCTTGTATAAAGAACTTCAAAATCTGATGAATGTATCTCTGGCATTCAATGTAACTGCTCTTACCGTTGCTATATCATGCTTTTATATGGTTGAGTACATATACAATTAAATGAAGCCACCTTCTATACAACTATAGCAAAACGGTGCTGCATACTGCCACTCAGTGGGATTCCTCGGGAGTAACGCAGAAAGTCATTTTGTGTAACAAACTATTACAATTTACAATCCAATGTATTTCTTGTATAGTATTAATTGATTACTCTTCTGCGATCTCTTGGTTAGACAACAGTGAAATTTCTACGTTTTACAACGTGATATCAATACAGAGTCAGTAATCACTCCTTGTACAACCAACTTCAAAATCTGATGAATGTATCTCTTGCATTCAATGTAACTGCTCTTACACTTGCTATATCATGCTTTTATATGGTTGAGTACATATACAATGAAATGAGGCCACCTTCTATACAACTATAGTAAAAAGGTGCTTTATACTGCCACTCAGTGGGATTCCTCGGGAGTAACGCAGAAAGTCATTTTGTGTAACAAACTATTACAATTTACAATCCAATGTATTTCTTCTATAGTATTCATTGATTACTCTTCTGTGAACTCTTGGTTAGAGAACAGTGAAATTTCTACGTTTTACAAAGTGATATCAGTACAGAGTCAGTTTTCACTCCTTGTATAAAGAACTTCAAAATCTGATGAATGTATCTCTGGCATTCAATGTATCTGCTCTTACAGTTGCTATATAATGCTTTTATATGGTTGAATACATATACGATTAAATGAAGCCACCTTCTATACAACTATAGCAAAACGGTGCTCCATACTGCCACTCAGTGGGATTCCTCGGGAGTAACGCAGAAAGTCATTTTGTGTAACAAACTATTACAATTTACAATCCAATGTATTTCTTGTATAGGATTCATTGATTACTCTTCTGCGATCTCTTGGTTAGACAACAGTGAAATTTCTACGTTTTACAACGTGATATCAATACAGAGTCAGTAATCACTCCTTGTACAACCAACTTCAAAATCTTATGAATGTATCTCTGGCATTCAATGTAACTGCTCTTACAGTTGCTATATCATGCTTTTATATGGTTGAGTACATATACAATGAAATGAAGCCACCTTCTATACAACTATAGAAAAAAGGTGCTCCATACTGCCACTCAGTGGGATTCCTCGGGAGTAACGCAGAAAGTCATTTTGTGTAACAAACTATTACAATATACAATTTTTTGTATAGTATTCATTGATTACTCTTTTCAATGATCTGTTGGTTACAGGATAGTGATATTTCTAGGTTTTACAAAGTGATATCAGTACAGTGTCAGTTATCACTCCTTGTACAAACAACTTCAAAATCTGATGAATGTATCTCTGGCATTCAATGTAACTGCTCTTACAGTTGCTATATCATGCTTTTATATGGTTGAGTACATATACAATGAAATGAAGCCACCTTCTATACAACTATAGTAAAAAGCTGCTCCATACTGCCACTCAGTGGGTTTCCTCGGGAGGAACGCAGAAAGTCATTTTGTGTAACAAACGATTACAATTTACAATCCAATGTATTTCTTGCATAGTATTCATTGATTACTCTTCTGCGATCTCTTGGTTAGACAACAGTGAAATTTCTAGGTTTTACAACGTGATATCAATACAGTGTCAGTAATCACTCCTTGTACAACCAACTTCAAAATCTGATGAATGTATCTCTTGCATTCAATGTAACTGCTGTTACAGTTGCTATATCATGCTTTTATATGGTTGAGTACATATACAATGAAATGAAGCCGCCTTCTATACAACTATAGTAAAAAGGAGATCCATACTGCCACTCAGTGGGATTCCTCGGGAGTAACGCAGAAAGTCATTTTGTGTAACAAACTATTACAATATATAATTTCTTGTATATTATTCATTGATTACTCTTTTCAATGTTCTGTTGGTTACAGGATAGTGATATTTCTAGATTTTACAAAGTGATATCAGTACAGTGTCAGTTATCACTCCTTGTACAAACAACTTCAAAATCTGATGAATGTATCTCTGGCATTCAATGTAACTGCTCTTACAGTTGCTATATCATACTTTTATATGGTTGAGTACATATACAATGAAATGAAGCCACCTTCTATACAACTATAGCAAAACGGTGCTCCATACTGCCACTTAGTGGGATTCCTCGGGAGTAACGCAGAAAGTCATTTTGTGTAACAAACTATTACAATTTACAATCCAATGTATTTCTTGTATAGTATTCATTGATTACTCTTCTGTGAACTCTTGGTTAGACAACAGTGAAATTTCTAAGTTTTTCAAAGTGATATCAATACAGTGTCAGTTCTCACTACTTGTACAACCAACTTCAAAATCTGATGAATGTATCTCTTGCATTCAATGTAACTGCTCTTACCGTTGCTATATCATGCTTTTATATGGTTGAGTACATATACAATGAAATGAAGCCACCTTCTATACAACTACAGTAAAAAGGTGCTCCATACTACCACTCAGTGGGATTCCTCGGGAGTAACGCAGAAAGTCATTTTGTGTAACAAACTATTACAATTTACAATCCAATGTATTTCTTGTATAGTATTCATTGATTACTCTTCTGTGAACTCTTGGTTAGACAACAGTGAAATTTCTACGTTTTAAAAAGTGATATCAGTACAGTGTCAGTTATCACTCCTTGTACAACCAACTTCAAAATCTGATGAATGTATCTCTTGCATTCAATGTAATTGCTCTTACAGTTGATATATCTTGATTTTATATGGTTGAATACATATACAATTAAATGAATCCACCTTCTATACAGCTGGAGGAGAAAGGTGCTCCATTCTGCCACTCAGTGGGATTCCTCGGGAGTAACGCAGAAAGTCATTTTGTGTAACAAACTATTACAATTTACCATCCAATGTATTTCTTGCATAGTATTCATTGATTACTCTTCTGTGATCTCTTGGTTAGACAACAGTGAAATTTCTAGGTTTGCAACGTGATATCAATACAGTGTCAGTTATCACTCCTTGTACAAACAACTTCAAAATCTGATGAATGTATCTCTGGCATTCAATGTAACTGCTCTTACAGTTGCTATATCATGCTTTTATATGGTTGAGTACATATACAATGAAATGAAGCCACCTTCTATACAACTATAGTAAAAAGGAGCTCCATACTGCCACTCAGTGGGATTCCTCGGGAGTAACGCAGAAAGTCATTTTGTGTAACAAAGTATTACAATATATAATTTCTTGTGTATTATTCATTGATTACTCTTTTCAATGATCTGTTGGTTACAGGATAGTGATATTTCTAGGTTTTACAAAGTGATATCAGTACAGTGTCAGTTATCACTCCTTGTACAAACAACTTCAAAATCTGATGAATGTATCTCTGGCATTCAATGTAACTGCTCTTACAGTTGCTATATCTTGCTTTTATATGGTTGAGTACATATACAATGAAATGAAGCCACCTTCTATACAACTATAGCAAAAAGGTGCTCCATACTGTCACTCAGTGGGATTCCTCGGGAGTAACGCAGAAAGTCATTTTGTGTAACAAACTATTACAAATTACAATCCAATGTATTTCTTGTATAGTATTCATTGCTTACTCTTCTGTGAACTCTTGGTTAGACAACAGTGAAATTTCTACGTTTTACAAAGTGATATCAGTACAGTGTCAGTTTTCACTCCTTGTATAAATAACTTCAAAATCTGATGAATGTATCTCTGGCATTCAATGTAACTGCTCTTACAGTTGCTATATCATGCTTTTATATGGTTGAGTACATATACAATTAAATGAAGCCACCTTCTATACAACTATAGCAAAACGGTGCTCCATACTGCCACTCAGTGGGATTCCTCGGGAGTAACGCATAAAGTCATTTTGTGTATCAAACTATTACAATTTACAATCCAATGTATTTCTTGTATAGTATTCATTGATTACTCTTCTGTGAACTCTTGGTTAGACAACAGTGAAATTTCTACGTTTTACAAAGTGATATCAGTACAGTGTAAGTTATCACTCCTTGTACAACCAACTTCAAAATCTGATGAATGTATCTCTTGCATTCAATGTAATTGCTCTTACAGTTGATATATCTTGATTTTATATGGTTGAGTACATATACAATGAAATGAAGCCACCTTCTATACAACTACAGTAAAAAGGTGCTCCATACTGCCACTCAGTGGGATTCCTCGGGAGTAACTGAGAAAGTCATTTTGTGTAACAAAGTATTACAATTTACAATCCAATGTATTTCTTGCATAGTATTCATTGATTACTCTTCTGCGATCTCTTGGTTAGACAACAGTGAAATTTCTAGGTTTTACAACGTGATATCAATACAGTGTCAGTAATCACTCCTTGTAAAACCAACTTCAAAATCTGATGAATGTATCTCTTGCATTCAATGTAACTGCTCTTACAGTTGCTATATCATGCTTTTATATGGTTGAGTACATATACAATGAAATGAAGCCACCTTCTATACAACTATAGTAAAAAGGAGCTCCATACTGCCACTCAGTGGGATTCCTCGGGAGTAACGCAGAAAGTCATTTTGTGTAACAAACTATTACAATATATAATTTCTTGTAAATTATTCATTGATTACTCTTTTCAATTATCTGTTGGTTAGAGGATAGTGATATTTCTAGGTTTTACAAAGTGATATCAGTACAGTGTCAGTTATCAGTACAGTGTCAGTTGCTATATCATGCTTTTATATGGTTGAGTACATATACAATGAAATGAAGCCACCTTCTATACAACTATACTAAAAAGGTGCTCCATACTGCCACTCAGTGGGATTCCTCGGGAGTAACGCAGAAAGTCATTTTGTGTAACAAACTATTACAATTTACAATCAAATGTATTTCTTGTATAGTATTCATTGATTACTCTTCTGTGAACTCTTGGTTAGACAACAGTGAAACTTCTAAGTTTTTCAAAGTGATATCAATACAGTGTCAGTTCTCACTACTTGTACAACCAACTTCAAAATCTGATGAATGTATCTCTTGCATTCAATGTAACTGCTCTTACCGTTTCTATATCATGCTTTTATATGGTTGAGTACATATACAATGAAATGAAGCCACCTTCTATACAACTACAGTAAAAAGGTGCTCCATACTGACACTCAGTGGGATTCCTCGGGAGCAACGCAGAAAGTCATTTTGTGTAACAAACTATTACAATTTACATTCCAATGTATTTCTTGTATAGTATTCATTGATTACTCTTCTGCGATCTCTTGGTTAGACAACAGTGAAATTTCTAGGTTTTACAACGTGATATCAATACAGTGTCAGTAATCACTCCTTGTACAACCAAACTTCAAAATCTGATGAATGTATCTCTTCAAGTCAATGTAACTGCTCTTACAGTTGCTATATCATGCTTTTATATGGTTGACTACATATACAATGAAATGAAGCCACCTTCTATACAACTATAGTAAAAAGGTGCTCCATACTGCCACTCAGTGGGACTCCTCGTGAGTAACGCAGAAAGTCAGTTTGTGTAACAAACTATTACAATATACAATTTCTTGTATAGTATTCATTGATTACTCTTTTAAATGATCTGTTGGTTACAGGATAGGGATATTTCTAGGTTTTACAAAGTGATATCAGTACAGTGTCAGTTATTACTCCTTGTACAAACAACTTCAAAATCTGATGAATGTATCTCTGGCATTCAATGTAACTGCTCTTACAGTTGCCATATCATGCTTTTATATGGTTGAGTACATAGACAATGAAATGAAGCCACCTTCTATACAACTATAGCAAAAAGGTGCTCCATACTGCCACTCAGTGGGATTCCTCGGGAGTAACGCAGAAAGTCATTTTGTGTAACAAACTATTACAATTTACAATCCAATGTATTTCTTGTATAGTATTCATTGATTACTCTTCTGTGAACTCTTGGTTAGACAACAGTGAAATTTCTACATTTTACAAAGTGATATCAGTACAGTGTCAGTTATCACTCCTTGTACAACCAACTTCAAAATCTGATGAATGTATCTCTTGCATTCAATGTAATTACTCTTACAGTTGATATATCATGCTTTTATATGGTTGAGTACATATACGATTAAATGAAGCCACCTTCTACACAGCTGGAGGAAAAAGGTGCCCCATTCTGCCACTCAGTGGGATTCCTCGGGAGTAACGCAGAAAGTCATTTTGTGTAACAAACTATTACAATTTACAATCCAATGTATTTCTTGTATAGTATTCATTGATTACTCTTCTGTGAACTCTTGGTTAGACAACAGTGAAACTTCTAAGTTTTTCAAAGTGATATCAATACAGTGTCAGTTCTCACTACTTGTACAACCAACTTCAAAATCTGATGAATGTATCTCTTGCATTCAATGTAACTGCTCTTACCGTTGCTATATCATGCTTTTATATGGTTGAGTAGATATACAATGAAATGAAGCCACCTTCTATACAACTACAGTAAAAAGGTGCTCCATACTGACACTCTGTGGGATTCCTCGGGAGTAACGCAGAAAGTCATTTTGTGTAACAAACTATTACAATTTACAATCCAATGTATTTCTTGTATAGTATTCATTGATTACTCTTCTGCGATCTCTTGGTTAGACAACAGTGAAATTTCTTGGTTTTACAACGTGATATCAATACAGTGTCAGTAATCACTCCTTGTACAACCAACTTCAAAATCTGATGAATGTATCTCTTGCATTCAATGTAAGTGCTCTTACAGTTGCTATATCATGCTTTTATATGGTTGAGTACATATACAATGAAATGAAGCCACCTTCTATACAACTATACTAAAAAGGTGCTCCATACTGCCACTCAGTGGGATTCCTCGGGAGTAACGCAGAAAGTCATTTTGTGTAACAAACTATTACAATATATAATTTTTTGTATAGTATTCATTGATTACTCTTTTCAATGATCTGTTGGTTACAGGATAGTGATATTTCTAGGTTTTACAAAGTGATATCAGTACAGTGTCAGTTATCACTCCTTGTACAAACAACTTCAAAATCTGATGAATGTATCTCTGGCATTCAATGTAACTGCTCTTACAGTTGCTATATCATGCTTTTATATGGTTGAGTACATATACAATGAAATGAAGCCACCTTCTATACAACTATAGCAAAAAGGTGCTCCATACTGCCACTCAGTGGGATTCCTCGGGAGTAACGCAGAAAGTCATTTTGTGTAACAAACTATTACAATTTACAATCCAATGTATTTCTTGTATAGTATTCATTGATTACTCTTCTGTGAACTCTTGGTTAGACAACAGTGAAATTTCTACGTTTTACAAAGTGATATCAGTACAGTGTCAGTTTTCACTCCTTGTATAAAGAACTTCAAAATCTGATGAATGTATCTCTGGCATTCAATGTAACTGCTCTTACAGTTGCTATATCATGCTTTTATATGGTTGAGTACATACACAATTAAATGAAGCCTCCTTCTATAGCAAAACGTTGCTCCATACTGCCACTCAGTGGGATTCCTCGGGAGTAACGCAGAAAGTCATTTTGTGTAACAAACTATTACAATTTACAATCCAATGTATTTCTTGTATAGTATTCATTGATTACTCTTCTGTGAACTCTTGGTTAGACAACAGTGAAATTTCTACATTTTACAAAGTGATATCAGTACAGTGTCAGTTATCACTCCTTGTACAACCAACTTCAAAATCTGATGAATGTATCTCTTGCATTCAATGTAATTACTCTTACAGTTGATATATCATGCTTTTATATGGTTGAGCACATATACGATTAAATGAAGCCACCTTCTATAAAGCTGGAGGAAAAAGGTGCCCCATTCTGCCACTCAGTGGGATTCCTCGGGAGTAACGCAGAAAGTCATTTTGTGTAACAAACTATTACAATTTACAATCCAATGTATTTCTTGTATAGTATTCATTGATTACTCTTCTGTGAACTCTTGGTTAGACAACAGTGAAACTTCTAAGTTTTTCAAAGTGATATCAATACAGTGTCAGTTCTCACTACTTGTACAACCAACTTCAAAATCTGATGAATGTATCTCTTGCATTCAATGTAACTGCTCTTACCGTTGCTATATCATGCTTTTATATGGTTGAGTAGATATACAATGAAATGAAGCCACCTTCTATACAACTACAGTAAAAAGGTGCTCCATACTGACACTCTGTGGGATTCCTCGGGAGTAACGCAGAAAGTCATTTTGTGTAACAAACTATTACAATTTACAATCCAATGTATTTCTTGTATAGTATTCATTGATTACTCTTCTGCGATCTCTTGGTTAGACAACAGTGAAATTTCTTGGTTTTACAACGTGATATCAATACAGTGTCAGTAATCACTCCTTGTACAACCAACTTCAAAATCTGATGAATGTATCTCTTGCATTCAATGTAACTGCTCTTACAGTTGCTATATCATGCTTTTATATGGTTGAGTACATATACAATGAAATGAAGCCACCTTCTATACAACTATACTAAAAAGGTGCTCCATACTGCCACTCAGTGGGATTCCTCGGGAGTAACGCAGAAAGTCATTTTGTGTAACAAACTATTACAATATATAATTTCTTGTATAGTATTCATTGATTACTCTTTTCAATGATCTGTTGGTTACAGGATAGTGATATTTCTAGGTTTTACAAAGTGATATCAGTACAGTGTCAGTTATCACTCCTTGTACAAACAACTTCAAAATCTGATGAATGTATCTCTGGCATTCAATGTATCTGCTCTTACAGTTGCTATATAATGCTTTTATATGGTTGAATACATATACGATTAAATGAAGCCACCTTCTATACAACTATAGCAAAACGGTGCTCCATACTGCCACTCAGTGGGATTCCTCGGGAGTAACGCAGAAAGTCATTTTGTGTAACAAACTATTACAATTTACAATCCAATGTATTTCTTGTATAGGATTCATTGATTACTCTTCTGCGATCTCTTGGTTAGACAACAGTGAAATTTCTACGTTTTACAACGTGATATCAATACAGAGTCAGTAATCACTCCTTGTACAACCAACTTCAAAATCTTATGAATGTATCTCTGGCATTCAATGTAACTGCTCTTACAGTTGCTATATCATGCTTTTATATGGTTGAGTACATATACAATGAAATGAAGCCACCTTCTATACAACTATAGCAAAAAGGTGCTCCATACTGCCACTCAGTGCGATTCCTCGGGAGTAACGCAGAAAGTCATTTTGTGTAACAAACTATTACAATATATAATTTCTTGTATATTATTCATTGATTACTCTTTTCAATGATCTGTTGGTTACAGGATAGTGATATTTCTAGGTTTTACAAAGTGATATCAGTACAGTGTCAGTTATCACTCCTTGTACAAACAAC
The DNA here is from genome assembly GCA_029233225.1 of Lepidodactylus listeri. NCBI lineage: Eukaryota > Metazoa > Chordata > Lepidosauria > Squamata > Gekkonidae > Lepidodactylus > Lepidodactylus listeri. Next base: position 181,423 of record JARCFY010000021.1, on the reverse strand, counting down.
TTCAAAATCTGATGAATGTATCACTTGCATTCAATGTAACTGCTCTTACAGTTGCTATATCATGCTTTTATATGGTTGAGTACATATACAATGAAATGAAGCCACTTTCTATACAACTATAGTAAAAAGGTGCTCCATACTGCCACTCAGTGGGATTCCTCGGGAGTAACGCAGAAAGTCATTTTGTGTAACAAACTATTACAATATACAATTTCTTGTACAGTATTCATTGATTACTCTTTTCAATGATCTGTTGGTTACAGGATAGTGATATTTCTAGGTTTTACAAAGTGATATCAGTACAGTGTCAGTTATCACTCCTTGTACAAACAACTTCAAATTCTGATGAATGTATCTCTGGCATTCAATGTAACTGCTCTTACAGTTGCTATATCATACTTTTATATAGTTGAGTACATATACAATGAAATGAAGCCACCTTCTATACAACTATAGCAAAAAGGTGCTCCATACTTCCACTCAGTGGGATTCCTCGGGAGTAACGCAGAAAGTCATTTTGTGTAACAAACTATTACAATTTACAATCCAATGTATTTCTTGTATAGTATTCATTGATTACTCTTCTGTGAACTCTTGGTTAGACAACAGTGAAATTTCTACGTTTTACAAAGTGATATCAGTACAGTGTCAGTTTTCACTCCTTGTATAAAGAACTTCAAAATCTGATGAATGTATCTCTTGCATTCAATGTAACTGCTCTTACAGTTGCTATATCATGCTTTTATATGGTTGAGTACATATACAATGAAATGAAGCCACCTTCTATACAACTATAGAAAAAAGGTGCTCCATACTGCCACTCAGTGGGATTCCTCGGGAGTAACGCAGAAAGTCATTTTGTGTAACAAACTATTACAATATACAATTTTTTGTATAGTATTCATTGATTACTCTTTTCAATGATCTGTTGGTTACAGGATAGTGATATTTCTAGGTTTTACAAAGTGATATCAGTACAGTGTCAGTTATCACTCCTTGTACAAACAACTTCAAAATCTGATGAATGTATCTCTGGCATTCAATGTAACTGCTCTTACAGTTGCTATATCATGCTTTTATATGGTTGAGTACATATACAATGAAATGAAGCCACCTTCTATACAACTATAGTAAAAAGGTGCTCCATACTGCCACTCAGTGGGTTTCCTCGGGAGGAACGCAGAAAGTCATTTTGTGTAACAAACGATTACAATTTACAATCCAATGTATTTCTTGCATAGTATTCATTGATTACTCTTCTGCGATCTCTTGGTTAGACAACAGTGAAATTTCTAGGTTTTACAACGTGATATCAATACAGTGTCAGTAATCACTCCTTGTACAACCAACTTCAAAATCTGATGAATGTATCTCTTGCATTCAATGTAACTGCTGTTACAGTTGCTATATCATGCTTTTATATGGTTGAGTACATATACAATGAAATGAAGCCGCCTTCTATACAACTATAGTAAAAAGGAGATCCATACTGCCACTCAGTGGGATTCCTCGGGAGTAACGCAGAAAGTCATTTTGTGTAACAAACTATTACAATATATAATTTCTTGTATATTATTCATTGATTACTCTTTTCAATGTTCTGTTGGTTACAGGATAGTGATATTTCTAGATTTTACAAAGTGATATCAGTACAGTGTCAGTTATCACTCCTTGTACAAACAACTTCAAAATCTGATGAATGTATCTCTGGCATTCAATGTAACTGCTCTTACAGTTGCTATATCATACTTTTATATGGTTGAGTACATATACAATGAAATGAAGCCACCTTCTATACAACTATAGCAAAACGGTGCTCCATACTGCCACTTAGTGGGATTCCTCGGGAGTAACGCAGAAAGTCATTTTGTGTAACAAACTATTACAATTTACAATCCAATGTATTTCTTGTATAGTATTCATTGATTACTCTTCTGTGAACTCTTGGTTAGACAACAGTGAAATTTCTAAGTTTTTCAAAGTGATATCAATACAGTGTCAGTTCTCACTACTTGTACAACCAACTTCAAAATCTGATGAATGTATCTCTTGCATTCAATGTAACTGCTCTTACCGTTGCTATATCATGCTTTTATATGGTTGAGTACATATACAATGAAATGAAGCCACCTTCTATACAACTACAGTAAAAAGGTGCTCCATACTACCACTCAGTGGGATTCCTCGGGAGTAACGCAGAAAGTCATTTTGTGTAACAAACTATTACAATTTACAATCCAATGTATTTCTTGTATAGTATTCATTGATTACTCTTCTGTGAACTCTTGGTTAGACAACAGTGAAATTTCTACGTTTTAAAAAGTGATATCAGTACAGTGTCAGTTATCACTCCTTGTACAACCAACTTCAAAATCTGATGAATGTATCTCTTGCATTCAATGTAATTGCTCTTACAGTTGATATATCTTGATTTTATATGGCTGAATACATATACAATTAAATGAATCCACCTTCTATACAGCTGGAGGAGAAAGGTGCTCCATTCTGCCACTCAGTGGGATTCCTCGGGAGTAACGCAGAAAGTCATTTTGTGTAACAAACTATTACAATTTACCATCCAATGTATTTCTTGCATAGTATTCATTGATTACTCTTCTGTGATCTCTTGGTTAGACAACAGTGAAATTTCTAGGTTTGCAACGTGATATCAATACAGTGTCAGTTATCACTCCTTGTACAAACAACTTCAAAATCTGATGAATGTATCTCTGGCATTCAATGTAACTGCTCTTACAGTTGCTATATCATGCTTTTATATGGTTGAGTACATATACAATGAAATGAAGCCACCTTCTATACAACTATAGTAAAAAGGAGCTCCATACTGCCACTCAGTGGGATTCCTCGGGAGTAACGCAGAAAGTCATTTTGTGTAACAAAGTATTACAATATATAATTTCTTGTGTATTATTCATTGATTACTCTTTTCAATGATCTGTTGGTTACAGGATAGTGATATTTCTAGGTTTTACAAAGTGATATCAGTACAGTGTCAGTTATCACTCCTTGTACAAACAACTTCAAAATCTGATGAATGTATCTCTGGCATTCAATGTAACTGCTCTTACAGTTGCTATATCTTGCTTTTATATGGTTGAGTACATATACAATGAAATTAAGCCACCTTCTATACAACTATAGCAAAAAGGTGCTCCATACTGTCACTCAGTGGGATTCCTCGGGAGTAACGCAGAAAGTCATTTTGTGTAACAAACTATTACAAATTACAATCCAATGTATTTCTTGTATAGTATTCATTGCTTACTCTTCTGTGAACTCTTGGTTAGACAACAGTGAAATTTCTACGTTTTACAAAGTGATATCAGTACAGTGTCAGTTTTCACTCCTTGTATAAATAACTTCAAAATCTGATGAATATATCTCTGGCATTCAATGTAACTGCTCTTACAGTTGCTATATCATGCTTTTATATGGTTGAGTACATATACAATTAAATGAAGCCACCTTCTATACAACTATAGCAAAACGGTGCTCCATACTGCCACTCAGTGGGATTCCTCGGGAGTAACGCATAAAGTCATTTTGTGTATCAAACTATTACAATTTACAATCCAATGTATTTCTTGTATAGTATTCATTGATTACTCTTCTGTGAACTCTTGGTTAGACAACAGTGAAATTTCTACGTTTTACAAAGTGATATCAGTACAGTGTAAGTTATCACTCCTTGTACAACCAACTTCAAAATCTGATGAATGTATCTCTTGCATTCAATGTAATTGCTCTTACAGTTGATATATCTTGATTTTATATGGTTGAGTACATATACAATGAAATGAAGCCACCTTCTATACAACTACAGTAAAAAGGTGCTCCATACTGCCACTCAGTGGGATTCCTCGGGAGTAACTGAGAAAGTCATTTTGTGTAACAAAGTATTACAATTTACCATCCAATGTATTTCTTGCATAGTATTCATTGATTACTCTTCTGTGATCTCTTGGTTAGACAACAGTGAAATTTCTAGGTTTGCAACGTGATATCAATACAGTGTCAGTTATCACTCCTTGTACAAACAACTTCAAAATCTGATGAATGTATCTCTGGCATTCAATGTAACTGCTCTTACAGTTGCTATATCATGCTTTTATATGGTTGAGTACATATACAATGAAATGAAGCCACCTTCTATACAACTATAGTAAAAAGGAGCTCCATACTGCCACTCAGTGGGATTCCTCGGGAGTAACGCAGAAAGTCATTTTGTGTAACAAAGTATTACAATATATAATTTCTTGTGTATTATTCATTGATTACTCTTTTCAATGATCTGTTGGTTACAGGATAGTGATATTTCTAGGTTTTACAAAGTGATATCAGTACAGTGTCAGTTATCACTCCTTGTACAAACAACTTCAAAATCTGATGAATGTATCTCTGGCATTCAATGTAACTGCTCTTACAGTTGCTATATCTTGCTTTTATATGGTTGAGTACATATACAATGAAATTAAGCCACCTTCTATACAACTATAGCAAAAAGGTGCTCCATACTGTCACTCAGTGGGATTCCTCGGGAGTAACGCAGAAAGTCATTTTGTGTAACAAACTATTACAAATTACAATCCAATGTATTTCTTGTATAGTATTCATTGCTTACTCTTCTGTGAACTCTTGGTTAGACAACAGTGAAATTTCTACGTTTTACAAAGTGATATCAGTACAGTGTCAGTTTTCACTCCTTGTATAAATAACTTCAAAATCTGATGAATATATCTCTGGCATTCAATGTAACTGCTCTTACAGTTGCTATATCATGCTTTTATATGGTTGAGTACATATACAATTAAATGAAGCCACCTTCTATACAACTATAGCAAAACGGTGCTCCATACTGCCACTCAGTGGGATTCCTCGGGAGTAACGCATAAAGTCATTTTGTGTATCAAACTATTACAATTTACAATCCAATGTATTTCTTGTATAGTATTCATTGATTACTCTTCTGTGAACTCTTGGTTAGACAACAGTGAAATTTCTACGTTTTACAAAGTGATATCAGTACAGTGTAAGTTATCACTCCTTGTACAACCAACTTCAAAATCTGATGAATGTATCTCTTGCATTCAATGTAATTGCTCTTACAGTTGATATATCTTGATTTTATATGGTTGAGTACATATACAATGAAATGAAGCCACCTTCTATACAAGTACAGTAAAAAGGTGCTCCATACTGCCACTCAGTGGGATTCCTCGGGAGTAACTGAGAAAGTCATTTTGTGTAACAAAGTATTACAATTTACAATCCAATGTATTTCTTGCATAGTATTCATTGATTACTCTTCTGCGATCTCTTGGTTAGACAACAGTGAAATTTCTAGGTTTTACAACGTGATATCAATACAGTGTCAGTAATCACTCCTTGTAAAACCAACTTCAAAATCTGATGAATGTATCTCTTGCATTCAATGTAACTGCTCTTACAGTTGCTATATCATGCTTTTATATGGTTGAGTACATATACAATGAAATGAAGCCACCTTCTATACAACTATAGTAAAAAGGAGCTCCATACTGCCACTCAGTGGGATTCCTCGGGAGTAACGCAGAAAGTCATTTTGTGTAACAAACTATTACAATATATAATTTCTTGTAAATTATTCATTGATTACTCTTTTCAATTATCTGTTGGTTAGAGGATAGTGATATTTCTAGGTTTTACAAAGTGATATCAGTACAGTGTCAGTTATCACTCCTTGTACAAACAACTTCAAAATCTGATGAATGTATCTCTGGCATTCAATGTAACTGCTCTTACCGTTGCTATATCATGCTTTTATATGGTTGAGTATATATACAATGAAATGAAGCCACCTTCTATACAACTACAGTAAAAAGGTGCTCCATACTGCCACTCAGTGGGATTCCTCGGGAGTAACGCAGAAAGTCATTTTGTGTAACAAACTATTCCAATTTACAATCCAATGTATTTCTTGTATAGTATTAATTGATTACTCTTCTGCGATCTCTTGGTTAGACAACAGTGAAATTTCTAGGTTTTACAACGTGATATCAATACAGTGTCAGTAATCACTCCTTGTACAACCAAACTTCAAAATCTGATGAATGTATCTCTTCAAGTCAATGTAACTGCTCTTACAGTTGCTATATCATGCTTTTATATGGTTGACTACATATACAATGAAATGAAGCCACCTTCTATACAACTATAGTAAAAAGGTGCTCCATACTGCCACTCAGTGGGACTCCTCGTGAGTAACGCAGAAAGTCAGTTTGTGTAACAAACTATTACAATATACAATTTCTTGTATAGTATTCATTGATTACTCTTTTAAATGATCTGTTGGTTACAGGATAGGGATATTTCTAGGTTTTACAAAGTGACATCAGTACAGTGTCAGTTATCACTCCTTGTACAAACAACTTCAAAATCTGATGAATGTATCTCTGGCATTCAATGTAACTGCTCTTACAGTTGCCATATCATGCTTTTATATGGTTGAGTACATAGACAATGAAATGAAGCCACCTTCTATACAACTATAGCAAAAAGGTGCTCCATACTGCCACTCAGTGGGATTCCTCGGGAGTAACGCAGAAAGTCATTTTGTGTAACAAACTATTACAATTTACAATCCAATGTATTTCTTGTATAGTATTCATTGATTACTCTTCTGTGAACTCTTGGTTAGACAACAGTGAAATTTCTACATTTTACAAAGTGATATCAGTACAGTGTCAGTTATCACTCCTTGTACAACCAACTTCAAAATCTGATGAATGTATCTCTTGCATTCAATGTAATTACTCTTACAGTTGATATATCATGCTTTTATATGGTTGAGCACATATACGATTAAATGAAGCCACCTTCTATAAAGCTGGAGGAAAAAGGTGCCCCATTCTGCCACTCAGTGGGATTCCTCGGGAGTAACGCAGAAAGTCATTTTGTGTAACAAACTATTACAATTTACAATCCAATGTATTTCTTGTATAGTATTCATTGATTACTCTTCTGTGAACTCTTGGTTAGACAACAGTGAAACTTCTAAGTTTTTCAAAGTGATATCAATACTGTGTCAGTTCTCACCACTTGTACAACCAACTTCAAAATCTGATGAATGTATCTCTTGCATTCAATGTAACTGCTCTTACCGTTGCTATATCATGCTTTTATATGGTTGAGTAGATATACAATGAAATGAAGCCACCTTCTATACAACTACAGTAAAAAGGTGCTCCATACTGACACTCTGTGGGATTCCTCGGGAGTAACGCAGAAAGTCATTTTGTGTAACAAACTATTACAATTTACAATCCAATGTATTTCTTGTATAGTATTCATTGATTACTCTTCTGCGATCTCTTAGTTAGACAACAGTGAAATTTCTTGGTTTTACAACGTGATATCAATACAGTGTCAGTAATCACTCCTTGTACAACCAACTTCAAAATCTGATGAATGTATCTCTTGCATTCAATGTAACTGCTCTTACAGTTGCTATATCATGCTTTTATATGGTTGAGTACATATACAATGAAATGAAGCCACCTTCTATACAACTATACTAAAAAGGTGCTCCATACTGCCACTCAGTGGGATTCCTCGGGAGTAACGCAGAAAGTCATTTTGTGTAACAAACTATTACAATCTATAATTTCTTGTATAGTATTCATTGATTACTCTTTTCAATGATCTGTTGGTTACAGGATAGTGATATTTCTAGGTTTTACAAAGTGATATCAGTACAGTGTCAGTTATCACTCCTTGTACAAACAACTTCAAAATCTGATGAATGTATCTCTGGCATTCAATGTAACTGCTCTTACAGTTGCTATATCATGCTTTTATATGGTTGAGTACATATACAATGAAATGAAGCCACCTTCTATACAACTATAGCAAAAAGGTGCTCCATACTGCCACTCAGTGGGATTCCTCGGGAGTAACGCAGAAAGTCATTTTGTGTAACAAACTATTACAATTTACAATCCAATGTATTTCTTGTATAGTATTCATTGATTACTCTTCTGTGAACTCTTGGTTAGACAACAGTGAAATTTCTACGTTTTACAAAGTGATATCAGTACAGTGTCAGTTTTCACTCCTTGTATAAAGAACTTCAAAATCTGATGAATGTATCTCTGGCATTCAATGTAACTGCTCTTACAGTTGCTATATCATGCTTTTATATGGTTGAGTACATACACAATTAAATGAAGCCTCCTTCTATAGCAAAACGTTGCTCCATACTGCCACTCAGTGGGATTCCTCGGGAGTAACGCAGAAAGTCATTTTGTGTAACAAACTATTACAATTTACAATCCAATGTATTTCTTGTATAGTATTCATTGATTACTCTTCTGTGAACTCTTGGTTAGACAACAGTGAAATTTCTACATTTTACAAAGTGATATCAGTACAGTGTCAGTTATCACTCCTTGTACAACCAACTTCAAAATCTGATGAATGTATCTCTTGCATTCAATGTAATTACTCTTACAGTTGATATATCATGCTTTTATATGGTTGAGCACATATACGATTAAATGAAGCCACCTTCTATAAAGCTGGAGGAAAAAGGTGCCCCATTCTGCCACTCAGTGGGATTCCTCGGGAGTAACGCAGAAAGTCATTTTGTGTAACAAACTATTACAATTTACAATCCAATGTATTTCTTGTATAGTATTCATTGATTACTCTTCTGGGAACTCTTGGTTAGACAACAGTGAAACTTCTAAGTTTTTCAAAGTGATATCAATACAGTGTCAGTTCTCACTACTTGTACAACCAACTTCAAAATCTGATGAATGTATCTCTTGCATTCAATGTAACTGCTCTTACCGTTGCTATATCATGCTTTTATATGGTTGAGTAGATATACAATGAAATGAAGCCACCTTCTATACAACTACAGTAAAAAGGTGCTCCATACTGACACTCTGTGGGATTCCTCGGGAGTAACGCAGAAAGTCATTTTGTGTAACAAACTATTACAATTTACAATCCAATGTATTTCTTGTATAGTATTCATTGATTACTCTTCTGCGATCTCTTGGTTAGACAACAGTGAAATTTCTTGGTTTTACAACGTGATATCAATACAGTGTCAGTAATCACTCCTTGTACAACCAACTTCAAAATCTGATGAATGTATCTCTTGCATTCAATGTAACTGCTCTTACAGTTGCTATATCATGCTTTTATATGGTTGAGTACATATACAATGAAATGAAGCCACCTTCTATACAACTATACTAAAAAGGTGCTCCATACTGCCACTCAGTGGGATTCCTCGGGAGTAACGCAGAAAGTCATTTTGTGTAACAAACTATTACAATTTACAATCAAATGTATTTCTTGTATAGTATTCATTGATTACTCTTCTGTGAACTCTTGGTTAGACAACAGTGAAACTTCTAAGTTTTTCAAAGTGATATCAATACAGTGTCAGTTCTCACTACTTGTACAACCAACTTCAAAATCTGATGAATGTATCTCTTGCATTCAATGTAACTGCTCTTACCGTTTCTATATCATGCTTTTATATGGTTGAGTACATATACAATGAAATGAAGCCACCTTCTATACAACTACAGTAAAAAGGTGCTCCATACTGACACTCAGTGGGATTCCTCGGGAGCAACGCAGAAAGTCATTTTGTGTAACAAACTATTACAATTTACATTCCAATGTATTTCTTGTATAGTATTCATTGATTACTCTTCTGCGATCTCTTGGTTAGACAACAGTGAAATTTCTAGGTTTTACAACGTGATATCAATACAGTGTCAGTAATCACTCCTTGTACAACCAAACTTCACAATCTGATGAATGTATCTCTTCAAGTCAATGTAACTGCTCTTACAGTTGCTATATCATGCTTTTATATGGTTGACTACATATACAATGAAATGAAGCCACCTTCTATACAACTATAGTAAAAAGGTGCTCCATACTGCCACTCAGTGGGACTCCTCGTGAGTAACGCAGAAAGTCAGTTTGTGTAACAAACTATTACAATATACAATTTCTTGTATAGTATTCATTGATTACTCTTTTAAATGATCTGTTGGTTACAGGATAGGGATATTTCTAGGTTTTACAAAGTGATATCAGTACAGTGTCAGTTATTACTCCTTGTACAAACAACTTCAAAATCTGATGAATGTATCTCTGGCATTCAATGTAACTGCTCTTACAGTTGCCATATCATGCTTTTATATGGTTGAGTACATAGACAATGAAATGAAGCCACCTTCTATACAACTATAGCAAAAAGGTGCTCCATACTGCCACTCAGTGGGATTCCTCGGGAGTAACGCAGAAAGTCATTTTGTGTAACAAACTATTACAATTTACAATCCAATGTATTTCTTGTATAGTATTCATTGATTACTCTTCTGTGAACTCTTGGTTAGACAACAGTGAAATTTCTACATTTTACAAAGTGATATCAGTACAGTGTCAGTTATCACTCCTTGTACAACCAACTTCAAAATCTGATGAATGTATCTCTTGCATTCAATGTAATTACTCTTACAGTTGATATATCATGCTTTTATATGGTTGAGTACATATACGATTAAATGAAGCCACCTTCTACACAGCTGGAGGAAAAAGGTGCCCCATTCTGCCACTCAGTGGGATTCCTCGGGAGTAACGCAGAAAGTCATTTTGTGTAACAAACTATTACAATTTACAATCCAATGTATTTCTTGTATAGTATTCATTGATTACTCTTCTGTGAACTCTTGGTTAGACAACAGTGAAACTTCTAAGTTTTTCAAAGTGATATCAATACAGTGTCAGTTCTCACTACTTGTACAACCAACTTCAAAATCTGATGAATGTATCTCTTGCATTCAATGTAACTGCTCTTACCGTTGCTATATCATGCTTTTATATGGTTGAGTAGATATACAATGAAATGAAGCCACCTTCTATACAACTACAGTAAAAAGGTGCTCCATACTGACACTCTGTGGGATTCCTCGGGAGTAACGCAGAAAGTCATTTTGTGTAACAAACTATTACAATTTACAATCCAATGTATTTCTTGTATAGTATTCATTGATTACTCTTCTGCGATCTCTTGGTTAGACAACAGTGAAATTTCTTGGTTTTACAACGTGATATCAATACAGTGTCAGTAATCACTCCTTGTACAACCAACTTCAAAATCTGATGAATGTATCTCTTGCATTCAATGTAAGTGCTCTTACAGTTGCTATATCATGCTTTTATATGGTTGAGTACATATACAATGAAATGAAGCCACCTTCTATACAACTATACTAAAAAGGTGCTCCATACTGCCACTCAGTGGGATTCCTCGGGAGTAACGCAGAAAGTCATTTTGTGTAACAAACTATTACAATATATAATTTTTTGTATAGTATTCATTGATTACTCTTTTCAATGATCTGTTGGTTACAGGATAGTGATATTTCTAGGTTTTACAAAGTGATATCAGTACAGTGTCAGTTATCACTCCTTGTACAAACAACTTCAAAATCTGATGAATGTATCTCTGGCATTCAATGTAACTGCTCTTACAGTTGCTATATCATGCTTTTATATGGTTGAGTACATATACAATGAAATGAAGCCACCTTCTATACAACTATAGCAAAAAGGTGCTCCATACTGCCACTCAGTGGGATTCCTCGGGAGTAACGCAGAAAGTCATTTTGTGTAACAAACTATTACAATTTACAATCCAATGTATTTCTTGTATAGTATTCATTGATTACTCTTCTGTGAACTCTTGGTTAGACAACAGTGAAATTTCTACGTTTTACAAAGTGATATCAGTACAGTGTCAGTTTTCACTCCTTGTATAAAGAACTTCAAAATCTGATGAATGTATCTCTGGCATTCAATGTAACTGCTCTTACAGTTGCTATATCATGCTTTTATATGGTTGAGTACATACACAATTAAATGAAGCCTCCTTCTATAGCAAAACGTTGCTCCATACTGCCACTCAGTGGGATTCCTCGGGAGTAACGCAGAAAGTCATTTTGTGTAACAAACTATTACAATTTACAATCCAATGTATTTCTTGTATAGTATTCATTGATTACTCTTCTGTGAACTCTTGGTTAGACAACAGTGAAATTTCTACATTTTACAAAGTGATATCAGTACAGTGTCAGTTATCACTCCTTGTACAACCAACTTCAAAATCTGATGAATGTATCTCTTGCATTCAATGTAATTACTCTTACAGTTGATATATCATGCTTTTATATGGTTGAGCACATATACGATTAAATGAAGCCACCTTCTATAAAGCTGGAGGAAAAAGGTGCCCCATTCTGCCACTCAGTGGGATTCCTCGGGAGTAACGCAGAAAGTCATTTTGTGTAACAAACTATTACAATTTACAATCCAATGTATTTCTTGTATAGTATTCATTGATTACTCTTCTGTGAACTCTTGGTTAGACAACAGTGAAACTTCTAAGTTTTTCAAAGTGATATCAATACAGTGTCAGTTCTCACTACTTGTACAACCAACTTCAAAATCTGATGAATGTATCTCTTGCATTCAATGTAACTGCTCTTACCGTTGCTATATCATGCTTTTATATGGTTGAGTAGATATACAATGAAATGAAGCCACCTTCTATACAACTACAGTAAAAAGGTGCTCCATACTGACACTCTGTGGGATTCCTCGGGAGTAACGCAGAAAGTCATTTTGTGTAACAAACTATTACAATTTACAATCCAATGTATTTCTTGTATAGTATTCATTGATTACTCTTCTGCGATCTCTTGGTTAGACAACAGTGAAATTTCTTGGTTTTACAACGTGATATCAATACAGTGTCAGTAATCACTCCTTGTACAACCAACTTCAAAATCTGATGAATGTATCTCTTGCATTCAATGTAACTGCTCTTACAGTTGCTATATCATGCTTTTATATGGTTGAGTACATATACAATGAAATGAAGCCACCTTCTATACAACTATACTAAAAAGGTGCTCCATACTGCCACTCAGTGGGATTCCTCGGGAGTAACGCAGAAAGTCATTTTGTGTAACAAACTATTACAATATATAATTTCTTGTATAGTATTCATTGATTACTCTTTTCAATGATCTGTTGGTTACAGGATAGTGATATTTCTAGGTTTTACAAAGTGATATCAGTACAGTGTCAGTTATCACTCCTTGTACAAACAACTTCAAAATCTGATGAATGTATCTCTGGCATTCAATGTAACTGCTCTTACAGTTGCTATATCATGCTTTTATATGGTTGAGTACATATACAATGAAATGAAGCCACCTTCTATACAACTATAGCAAAAAGGTGCTCCATACTGCCACTCAGTGGGATTCCTCGGGAGTAACGCAGAAAGTCATTTTGTGTAACAAACTATTACAATTTACAATCCAATGTATTTCTTGTATAGTATTCATTGATTACTCTTCTGTGAACTCTTGGTTAGACAACAGTGAAATTTCTACGTTTTACAACGTGATATCAGTACAGTGTCAGTTTTCACTCCTTGTATAAAGAACTTCAAAATCTGATGAATGTATCTCTGGCATTCAATGTAACTGCTCTTACAGTTGCTATATCATGCTTTTATATGGTTGAGTACATACACAATTAAATGAAGCCTCCTTCTATAGCAAAACGTTGCTCCATACTGCCACTCAGTGGGATTCCTCGGGAGTAACGCAGAAAGTCATTTTGTGTAACAAACTATTACAATTTACAATCCAATGTATTTCTTGTATAGTATTCATTGATTACTCTTCTGTGAACTCTTGGTTAGACAACAGTGAAATTTCTACATTTTACAAAGTGATATCAGTACAGTGTCAGTTATCACTCCTTGTACAACCAACTTCAAAATCTGATGAATGTATCTCTTGCATTCAATGTAATTACTCTTACAGTTGATATATCATGCTTTTATATGGTTGAGTACATATACGATTAAATGAAGCCACCTTCTATACAGCTGGAGGAAAAAGGTGCCCCATTCTGCCACTCAGTGGGATTCCTCGGGAGTAACGCAGAAAGTCATTTTGTGTAACAAACTATTACAATTTACAATCCAATGTATTTCTTGTATAGTATTCATTGATTACTCTTCTGGGAACTCTTGGTTAGACAACAGTGAAACTTCTAAGTTTTTCAAAGTGATATCAATACAGTGTCAGTTCTCACTACTTGTACAACCAACTTCAAAATCTGATGAATGTATCTCTTGCATTCAATGTAACTGCTCTTACCGTTGCTATATCATGCTTTTATATGGTTGAGTACATATACAATGAAATGAAGCCACCTTCTATACAACTACAGTAAAAAGGTGCTCCATACTGCCACTCAGTGGGATTCCTCGGGAGTAACGCAGAAAGTCATTTTGTGTAACAAACTATTACAATATACAATTTCTTGTATAGTATTCATTGATTACTCTTTTCAATGATCTGTTGGTTACACGATAGTGATATTTCTAGGTTTTACAAAGTGATATCAGTACAGAGTCAGTTATCACTCCTTGTACAAACAACTTCAAAATCTGATGAATGTATCTCTGGCATTCAATGTAACTGCTCTTACAGTTGCTATATCATGCTTTTATATGGTTGAGTACATATACAATGAAATGAAGCCACCTTCTATACAACTATAGCAAAAAGGTGCTCCATACTGCCACTCAGTGGGATTCCTCGGGAGTAACGCAGAAAGTCATTTTGTGTAACAAACTATTACAATTTACAATCCAATGTATTTCTTGTATAGTATTCATTGATTACTCTTCTGTGAACTCTTGGTTAGACAACAGTGAAATTTCTACGTTTTACAAAGTGATATCAGTACAGTGTCAGTTTTCACTCCTTGTATAAAGAACTTCAAAATCTGATGAATGTATCTCTGGCATTCAATGTAACTGCTCTTACAGTTGCTATATCATGCTTTTATATGGTTGAGTACATACACAAATAAATGAAGCCTCCTTCTATAGCAAAACGTTGCTCCATACTGCCACTCAGTGGGATTCCTCGGGAGTAACGCAGAAAGTCATTTTGTGTAACAAACTATTACAATTTACAATCCAATGTATTTCTTGTATAGTATTCATTGATTACTCTTCTGTGAACTCTTGGTTAGACAACAGTGAAATTTCTACATTTTACAAAGTGATATCAGTACAGTGTCAGTTATCACTCCTTGTACAACCAACTTCAAAATCTGATGAATGTATCTCTTGCATTCAATGTAATTACTCTTACAGTTGATATATCATGCTTTTATATGGTTGAGTACATATACGATTAAATGAAGCCACCTTCTATACAGCTGGAGGAAAAAGGTGCCCCATTCTGCCACTCAGTGGGATTCCTCGGGAGTAACGCAGAAAGTCATTTTGTGTAACAAACTATTACAATTTACAATCCAATGTATTTCTTGTATAGTATTCATTGATTACTCTTCTGTGAACTCTTGGTTAGACAACAGTGAAATTTCTACATTTTACAAAGTGATATCAGTACAGTGTCAGTTATCACTCCTTGTACAACCAACTTCAAAATCTGATGAATGTATCTCTTGCATTCAATGTAATTACTCTTACAGTTGATATATCATGCTTTTATATGGTTGAGCACATATACGATTAAATGAAGCCACCTTCTATAAAGCTGGAGGAAAAAGGTGCCCCATTCTGCCACTCAGTGGGATTCCTCGGGAGTAACGCAGAAAGTCATTTTGTGTAACAAACTATTACAATTTACAATCCAATGTATTTCTTGTATAGTATTCATTGATTACTCTTCTGTGAACTCTTGGTTAGACAACAGTGAAACTTCTAAGTTTTTCAAAGTGATATCAATACAGTGTCAGTTCTCACTACTTGTACAACCAACTTCAAAATCTGATGAATGTATCTCTTGCATTCAATGTAACTGCTCTTACCGTTGCTATATCATGCTTTTATATGGTTGAGTAGATATACAATGAAATGAAGCCACCTTCTATACAACTACAGTAAAAAGGTGCTCCATACTGACACTCTGTGGGATTCCTCGGGAGTAACGCAGAAAGTCATTTTGTGTAACAAACTATTACAATTTACAATCCAATGTATTTCTTGTATAGTATTCATTGATTACTCTTCTGCGATCTCTTGGTTAGACAACAGTGAAATTTCTTGGTTTTACAACGTGATATCAATACAGTGTCAGTAATCACTCCTTGTACAACCAACTTCAAAATCTGATGAATGTATCTCTTGCATTCAATGTAACTGCTCTTACAGTTGCTATATCATGCTTTTATATGGTTGAGTACATATACAATGAAATGAAGCCACCTTCTATACAACTATACTAAAAAGGTGCTCCATACTGCCACTCAGTGGGATTCCTCGGGAGTAACGCAGAAAGTCATTTTGTGTAACAAACTATTACAATTTACAATCAAATGTATTTCTTGTATAGTATTCATTGATTACTCTTCTGTGAACTCTTGGTTAGACAACAGTGAAACTTCTAAGTTTTTCAAAGTGATATCAATACAGTGTCAGTTCTCACTACTTGTACAACCAACTTCAAAATCTGATGAATGTATCTCTTGCATTCAATGTAACTGCTCTTACCGTTTCTATATCATGCTTTTATATGATTGAGTACATATACAATGAAATGAAGCCACCTTCTATACAACTACAGTAAAAAGGTGCTCCATACTGACACTCAGTGGGATTCCTCGGGAGCAACGCAGAAAGTCATTTTGTGTAACAAACTATTACAATTTACATTCCAATGTATTTCTTGTATAGTATTCATTGATTACTCTTCTGCGATCTCTTGGTTAGACAACAGTGAAATTTCTAGGTTTTACAACGTGATATCAATACAGTGTCAGTAATCACTCCTTGTACAACCAAACTTCAAAATCTGATGAATGTATCTCTTCAAGTCAATGTAACTGCTCTTACAGTTGCTATATCATGCTTTTATATGGTTGACTACATATACAATGAAATGAAGCCACCTTCTATACAACTATAGTAAAAAGGTGCTCCATACTGCCACTCAGTGGGACTCCTCGTGAGTAACGCAGAAAGTCAGTTTGTGTAACAAACTATTACAATATACAATTTCTTGTATAGTATTCATTGATTACTCTTTTAAATGATCTGTTGGTTACAGGATAGGGATATTTCTAGGTTTTACAAAGTGATATCAGTACAGTGTCAGTTATTATTCCTTGTACAAACAACTTCAAAATCTGATGAATGTATCTCTGGCATTCAATGTAACTGCTCTTACAGTTGCCATATCATGCTTTTATATGGTTGAGTACATAGACAATGAAATGAAGCCACCTTCTATACAACTATAGCAAAAAGGTGCTCCATACTGCCACTCAGTGGGATTCCTCGGGAGTAACGCAGAAAGTCATTTTGTGTAACAAACTATTACAATTTACAATCCAATGTATTTCTTGTATAGTATTCATTGATTACTCTTCTGTGAACTCTTGGTTAGACAACAGTGAAATTTCTACATTTTACAAAGTGATATCAGTACAGTGTCAGTTATCACTCCTTGTACAACCAACTTCAAAATCTGATGAATGTATCTCTTGCATTCAATGTAATTACTCTTACAGTTGATATATCATGCTTTTATATGGTTGAGTACATATACGATTAAATGAAGCCACCTTCTACACAGCTGGAGGAAAAAGGTGCCCCATTCTGCCACTCAGTGGGATTCCTCGGGAGTAACGCAGAAAGTCATTTTGTGTAACAAACTATTACAATTTACAATCCAATGTATTTCTTGTATAGTATTCATTGATTACTCTTCTGTGAACTCTTGGTTAGACAACAGTGAAACTTCTAAGTTTTTCAAAGTGATATCAATACAGTGTCAGTTCTCACTACTTGTACAACCAACTTCAAAATCTGATGAATGTATCTCTTGCATTCAATGTAACTGCTCTTACCGTTGCTATATCATGCTTTTATATGGTTGAGTAGATATACAATGAAATGAAGCCACCTTCTATACAACTACAGTAAAAAGGTGCTCCATACTGACACTCTGTGGGATTCCTCGGGAGTAACGCAGAAAGTCATTTTGTGTAACAAACTATTACAATTTACAATCCAATGTATTTCTTGTATAGTATTCATTGATTACTCTTCTGCGATCTCTTGGTTAGACAACAGTGAAATTTCTTGGTTTTACAACGTGATATCAATACAGTGTCAGTAATCACTCCTTGTACAACCAACTTCAAAATCTGATGAATGTATCTCTTGCATTCAATGTAAGTGCTCTTACAGTTGCTATATCATGCTTTTATATGGTTGAGTACATATACAATGAAATGAAGCCACCTTCTATACAACTATACTAAAAAGGTGCTCCATACTGCCACTCAGTGGGATTCCTCGGGAGTAACGCAGAAAGTCATTTTGTGTAACAAACTATTACAATATATAATTTTTTGTATAGTATTCATTGATTACTCTTTTCAATGATCTGTTGGTTACAGGATAGTGATATTTCTAGGTTTTACAAAGTGATATCAGTACAGTGTCAGTTATCACTCCTTGTACAAACAACTTCAAAATCTGATGAATGTATCTCTGGCATTCAATGTAACTGCTCTTACAGTTGCTATATCATGCTTTTATATGGTTGAGTACATATACAATGAAATGAAGCCACCTTCTATACAACTATAGCAAAAAGGTGCTCCATACTGCCACTCAGTGGGATTCCTCGGGAGTAACGCAGAAAGTCATTTTGTGTAACAAACTATTACAATTTACAATCCAATGTATTTCTTGTATAGTATTCATTGATTACTCTTCTGTGAACTCTTGGTTAGACAACAGTGAAATTTCTACGTTTTACAAAGTGATATCAGTACAGTGTCAGTTTTCACTCCTTGTATAAAGAACTTCAAAATCTGATGAATGTATCTCTGGCATTCAATGTAACTGCTCTTACAGTTGCTATATCATGCTTTTATATGGTTGAGTACATACACAATTAAATGAAGCCTCCTTCTATAGCAAAACGTTGCTCCATACTGCCACTCAGTGGGATTCCTCGGGAGTAACGCAGAAAGTCATTTTGTGTAACAAACTATTACAATTTACAATCCAATGTATTTCTTGTATAGTATTCATTGATTACTCTTCTGTGAACTCTTGGTTAGACAACAGTGAAATTTCTACATTTTACAAAGTGATATCAGTACAGTGTCAGTTATCACTCCTTGTACAACCAACTTCAAAATCTGATGAATGTATCTCTTGCATTCAATGTAATTACTCTTACAGTTGATATATCATGCTTTTATATGGTTGAGCACATATACGATTAAATGAAGCCACCTTCTATAAAGCTGGAGGAAAAAGGTGCCCCATTCTGCCACTCAGTGGGATTCCTCGGGAGTAACGCAGAAAGTCATTTTGTGTAACAAACTATTACAATTTACAATCCAATGTATTTCTTGTATAGTATTCATTGATTACTCTTCTGTGAACTCTTGGTTAGACAACAGTGAAACTTCTAAGTTTTTCAAAGTGATATCAATACAGTGTCAGTTCTCACTACTTGTACAACCAACTTCAAAATCTGATGAATGTATCTCTTGCATTCAATGTAACTGCTCTTACCGTTGCTATATCATGCTTTTATATGGTTGAGTAGATATACAATGAAATGAAGCCACCTTCTATACAACTACAGTAAAAAGGTGCTCCATACTGAAACTCTGTGGGATTCCTCGGGAGTAACGCAGAAAGTCATTTTGTGTAACAAACTATTACAATTTACAATCCAATGTATTTCTTGTATAGTATTCATTGATTACTCTTCTGCGATCTCTTGGTTAGACAACAGTGAAATTTCTTGGTTTTACAACGTGATATCAATACAGTGTCAGTAATCACTCCTTGTACAACCAACTTCAAAATCTGATGAATGTATCTCTTGCATTCAATGTAACTGCTCTTACAGTTGCTATATCATGCTTTTATATGGTTGAGTACATATACAATGAAATGAAGCCACCTTCTATACAACTATACTAAAAAGGTGCTCCATACTGCCACTCAGTGGGATTCCTCGGGAGTAACGCAGAAAGTCATTTTGTGTAACAAACTATTACAATATATAATTTCTTGTATAGTATTCATTGATTACTCTTTTCAATGATCTGTTGGTTACAGGATAGTGATATTTCTAGGTTTTACAAAGTGATATCAGTACAGTGTCAGTTATCACTCCTTGTACAAACAACTTCAAAATCTGATGAATGTATCTCTGGCATTCAATGTAACTGCTCTTACAGTTGCTATATCATGCTTTTATATGGTTGAGTACATATACAATGAAATGAAGCCACCTTCTATACAACTATAGCAAAAAGGTGCTCCATACTGCCACTCAGTGGGATTCCTCGGGAGTAACGCAGAAAGTCATTTTGTGTAACAAACTATTACAATTTACAATCCAATGTATTTCTTGTATAGTATTCATTGATTACTCTTCTGTGAACTCTTGGTTAGACAACAGTGAAATTTCTACGTTTTACAACGTGATATCAGTACAGTGTCAGTTTTCACTCCTTGTATAAAGAACTTCAAAATCTGATGAATGTATCTCTGGCATTCAATGTAACTGCTCTTACAGTTGCTATATCATGCTTTTATATGGTTGAGTACATACACAATTAAATGAAGCCTCCTTCTATAGCAAAACGTTGCTCCATACTGCCACTCAGTGGGATTCCTCGGGAGTAACGCAGAAAGTCATTTTGTGTAACAAACTATTACAATTTACAATCCAATGTATTTCTTGTATAGTATTCATTGATTACTCTTCTGGGAACTCTTGGTTAGACAACAGTGAAACTTCTAAGTTTTTCAAAGTGATATCAATACAGTGTCAGTTCTCACTACTTGTACAACCAACTTCAAAATCTGATGAATGTATCTCTTGCATTCAATGTAACTGCTCTTACCGTTGCTATATCATGCTTTTATATGGTTGAGTACATATACGATGAAATGAAGCCACCTTCTATACAACTACAGTAAAAAGGTGCTCCATACTGCCACTCAGTGGGATTCCTCGGGAGTAACGCAGAAAGTCATTTTGTGTAACAAACTATTACAATATACAATTTCTTGTATAGTATTCATTGATTACTCTTTTCAATGATCTGTTGGTTACACGATAGTGATATTTCTAGGTTTTACAAAGTGATATCAGTACAGAGACAGTTATCACTCCTTGTACAAACAACTTCAAAATCTGATGAATGTATCTCTGGCATTCAATGTAACTGCTCTTACAGTTGCTATATCATGCTTTTATATGGTTGAGTACATATACAATGAAATGAAGCCACCTTCTATACAACTATAGCAAAAAGGTGCTCCATACTGCCACTCAGTGGGATTCCTCGGGAGTAACGCAGAAAGTTATTTTGTGTAACAAACTATTACAATTTACAATCCAATGTATTTCTTGTATAGTATTCATTGATTACTCTTCTGTGAACTCTTGGTTAGACAACAGTGAAATTTCTACGTTTTACAAAGTGATATCAGTACAGTGTCAGTTTTCACTCCTTGTATAAAGAACTTCAAAATCTGATGAATGTATCTCTGGCATTCAATGTAACTGCTCTTACAGTTGCTATATCATGCTTTTATATGGTTGAGTACATACACAAATAAATGAAGCCTCCTTCTATAGCAAAACGTTGCTCCATACTGCCACTCAGTGGGATTCCTCGGGAGTAACGCAGAAAGTCATTTTGTGTAACAAACTATTACAATTTACAATCCAATGTATTTCTTGTATAGTATTCATTGATTACTCTTCTGTGAACTCTTGGTTAGACAACAGTGAAATTTCTACATTTTACAAAGTGATATCAGTACAGTGTCAGTTATCACTCCTTGTACAACCAACTTCAAAATCTGATGAATGTATCTCTTGCATTCAATGTAATTACTCTTACAGTTGATATATCATGCTTTTATATGGTTGAGTACATATACGATTAAATGAAGCCACCTTCTATACAGCTGGAGGAAAAAGGTGCCCCATTCTGCCACTCAGTGGGATTCCTCGGGAGTAACGCAGAAAGTCATTTTGTGTAACAAACTATTACAATTTACAATCCAATGTATTTCTTGTATAGTATTCATTGATTACTCTTCTGTGAACTCTTGGTTAGACAACAGTGAAACTTCTAAGTTTTTCAAAGTGATATCAATACAGTGTCAGTTCTCACTACTTGTACAACCAACTTCAAAATCTGATGAATGTATCTCTTGCATTCAATGTAACTGCTCTTACCGTTGCTATATCATGCTTTTATATGGTTGAGTAGATATACAATGAAATGAAGCCACCTTCTATACAACTACAGTAAAAAGGTGCTCCATACTGACACTCTGTGGGATTCCTCGGGAGTAACGCAGAAAGTCATTTTGTGTAACAAACTATTACAATTTACAATCCAATGTATTTCTTGTATAGTATTCATTGATTACTCTTCTGCGATCTCTTGGTTAGACAACAGTGAAATTTCTTGGTTTTACAACGTGATATCAATACAGTGTCAGTAATCACTCCTTGTACAACCAACTTCAAAATCTGATGAATGTATCTCTTGCATTCAATGTAACTGCTCTTACAGTTGCTATATCATGCTTTTATATGGTTGAGTACATATACAATGAAATGAAGCCACCTTCTATACAACTATACTAAAAAGGTGCTCCATACTGCCACTCAGTGGGATTCCTCGGGAGTAACGCAGAAAGTCATTTTGTGTAACAAACTATTACAATATATAATTTCTTGTATAGTATTCATTGATTACTCTTTTCAATGATCTGTTGGTTACAGGATAGTGATATTTCTAGGTTTTACAAAGTGATATCAGTACAGTGTCAGTTATCACTCCTTGTACAAACAACTTCAAAATCTGATGAATGTATCTCTGGCATTCAATGTAACTGCTCTTACAGTTGCTATATTATGCTTTTATATGGTTGAGTACATATACAATGAAATGAAGCCACCTTCTATACAACTATAGCAAAAAGGTGCTCCATACTGCCACTCAGTGGGATTCCTCGGGAGTAACGCAGAAAGTCATTTTGTGTAACAAACTATTACAATTTACAATCCAATGTATTTCTTGTATAGTATTCATTGATTACTCTTCTGTGAACTCTTGGTTAGACAACAGTGAAATTTCTACGTTTTACAAAGTGGTATCAGTACAGTGTCAGTTTTCACTCCTTGTATAAAGAACTTCAAAATCTGATGAATGTATCTCTGGCATTCAATGTAACTGCTCTTACAGTTGCTATATCATGCTTTTATATGGTTGAGTACATACACAATTAAATGAAGCCTCCTTCTATAGCAAAACGTTGCTCCATACTGCCACTCAGTGGGATTCCTCGGGAGTAACGCAGAAAGTCATTTTGTGTAACAAACTATTACAATTTACAATCCAATGTATTTCTTGTATAGTATTCATTGATTACTCTTCTGTGAACTCTTGGTTAGACAACAGTGAAATTTCTACATTTTACAAAGTGATATCAGTACAGTGTCAGTTATCACTCCTTGTACAACCAACTTCAAAATCTGATGAATGTATCTCTTGCATTCAATGTAATTACTCTTACAGTTGATATATCATGCTTTTATATGGTTGAGTACATATACGATTAAATGAAGCCACCTTCTATACAGCTGGAGGAAAAAGGTGCCCCATTCTGCCACTCAGTGGGATTCCTCGGGAGTAACGCAGAAAGTCATTTTGTGTAACAAACTATTACAATTTACAATCCAATGTATTTCTTGTATAGTATTCATTGATTACTCTTCTGGGAACTCTTGGTTAGACAACAGTGAAACTTCTAAGTTTTTCAAAGTGATATCAATACAGTGTCAGTTCTCACTACTTGTACAACCAACTTCAAAATCTGATGAATGTATCTCTTGCATTCAATGTAACTGCTCTTACAGTTTCTATATCATGCTTTTATATGGTTGAGTACATATACAATTAAATGAAGCCTCCTTCTATAGCAAAACGTTGCTCCATACTGCCACTCAGTGGGATTCCTCGTGAGTAACGCAGAAAGTCATTTTGTGTAACAAACTATTACAATTTACAATTCTATCTATTTCTTGTATAGTATTCATTGATTACTCTTCTGCGATCTCTTGGTTAGACAACAGTGAAATTTCTAGGTTTTACAACGTGATATCAATACAGTGTCAGTAATAACTCCTTGTACAACCAACTTCAAAATCTGATGAATGTATCTCTTGCATTCAATGTAACTGCTCTTACAGTTGCTATATCATGCTTTCATATGGTTGAGTACATATACAATGAAATGAAGCCGCCTTCTATACAACTATAGTAAAAAGGAGCTCCACACTGCCACTCAGTGGGATTCCTCGGGAGTAACGCAGAAAGTCATTTTGTGTAACAAACTATTACAATATATAATTTCTTGTATATTATTCATTGATTACTCTTTTCAATGATCTGTTGGTTACAGGATAGTGATATTTCTAGGTTTTACAAAGTGATATCAGTACAGTGTCAGTTATCACTCCTTGTACAAACAACTTCAAAATCTGATGAATGTATCTCTGGCATTCAATGTAACTGCTCTTACAGTTGCTATATCATGCTTTTATATGGTTTAGTACATACACAATTAAATGAAGCCTCCTTCTATAGCAAAACGTTGCTCCATACTGCCACTCAGTGGGATTCCTCGGGAGTAACGCAGAAAGTCATTTTGTGTAATAAACTATTACAATTTACAATCCAATGTATTTCTTGTATAGTATTCATTGATTACTCTTCTGTGAACTCTTGGTTAGACAACAGTGAAATTTCTACATTTTACAAAGTGATATCAGTACAGTGTCAGTTATCACTCCTTGTACAACCAACTTCAAAATCTGATGAATGTATCTCTTGCATTCAATGTAATTACTCTTACAGTTGATATATCATGCTTTTATATGGTTGAGTACATATACGATTAAATGAAGCCACCTTCTATACAGCTGGAGGAAAAAGGTGCCCCATTCTGCCACTCAGTGGGATTCCTCGGGAGTAACGCAGAAAGTCATTTTGTGTAACAAACTATTACAATTTACAATCCAATGTATTTCTTGTATAGTATTCATTGATTACTCTTCTGCGATCTCTTGGTTAGACAACAGTGAAATTTTAGGTTTTACAACGTGATATCAATACAGTGTCAGTAATCACTCCTTGTACAACCAACTTCAAAATCTGATGAATGTATCTCTGGCATTCAATGTAACTGCTCTTACAGTTGCTATATCATGCTTTTATATGGTTGAGTACATATACAATGAAATGAAGTCGCCTTCTATACAACTATAGTAAAAAGGAGCTCCATACTGCCACTCAGTGCGATTCCTCGGGAGTAACGCAGAAAGTCATTTTGTGTAACAAACTATTACAATATATAATTTCTTGTATATTATTCATTGATTACTCTTTTCAATGATCTGTTGGTTACAGGATAGTGATATTTCTAGGTGTTACAAAGTGATATCAGTACAGTGTCAGTTATCACTCCTTGTACAAACAACTTCAAAATCTGATGAATGTATCTCTGGCATTCAATGTAACTGCTCTTACAGTTGCTATATCATACTTTTATATGGTTGAGTACATATACAATGAAATGAAGCCACCTTCTATACAACTATAGCAAAAAGGTGCTCCATACTGCCACTCAGTGGGATTCCTCGGGAGTAACGCAGAAAGTCAGTTTGTGTAACAAACTATTACAATTTACAATGCAATGTATTTCTTGTATAGTATTCATTGATTACTCTTCTGTGAACTCTTGGTTAGACAACAGTGAAATTTCTACGTTTTACAAAGTGATATCAGTACAGTGTCAGTTTTCACTCCTTGTATAAAGAACTTCAAAATCTGATGAATGTATCTCTGGCATTCAATGTAACTGCTCTTACAGTTGCTATATCATGCTTTTATATGGTTTAATACATATACGATTAAATGAAACCACCTTCTATACAACTATAGCAAAACGGTGCTCCATACTGCCACTCAGTGGGATTCCTCGGGAGTAACGCAGAAAGTCATTTTGTGTAACAAACTATTACAATTTACAATCCAATGTATTTCTTGTATAGTATTAATTGATTACTCTTCTGCGATCTCTTGGTTAGACAACAGTGAAATTTCTACGTTTTACAACGTGATATCAATACAGTGTCAGTAATCATTCTTTGTACAACCAACTTCAAAATCTGATGAATGTATCTCTTGCATTCAATGTAACTGCTCTTACAGTTGCTATATCATGCTTTTATATGGTTGAGTACATATACAATGAAATGAAGCCGCCTTCTATACAACTATAGTAAAAAGGAGCTCCATACTGCCACTCAGTGCGATTCCTCGGGAGTAACGCAGAAAGTCATTTTGTGTAACAAACTATTACAGTATATAATTTCTTGTATATTATTCATTGATTACTCTTTTCAATGATCTGTTGGTTACAGGATAGTGATATTTCTAGGTGTTAGAAAGTGATATCAGTACAGTGTCAGTTATCACTCCTTGTACAAACAACTTCAAAATCTGATGAATGTATCTCTGGCATTCAATGTAACTGCTCTTACAGTTGCTATATCATGCTTTTATATGGTTGAGTAGAGATACAATGAAATGAAGCCACCTTCTATACAACTATAGCAAAAAGGTGCTCCATACTGCCACTCAGTGAGATTCCTCGGGAGTAACGCAGAAAGTCATTTTGTGTAACAAACTATTACAATTTACAATCCAATGTATTTCTTGTATAGTATTCATTGATTACTCTTCTGTGAACTCTTGGTTAGACAACAGTGAAATTTCTACGTTTTACAAAGTGATATCAGTACAGTGTTAGTTTTCACTCCTTGTATAAAGAACTTCAAAATCTGATGAATGTATCTCTGGCATTCAATGTAACTGCTCTTACAGTTGCTATATCATGCTTTTATATGGTTGAATACATATACAATTAAATGAAGCCACCTTCTATACAACTATAGCAAAACGGTGCTCCATACTGCCACTCAGTGGGATTCCTTGGGAGTAACGCAGAAAGTCATTTTTTGTAACAAACTATTACAATTTACAATCCAATGTATTTCTTGTATAGTATTCATTGATTACTCTTCTGTGAACTCTTGGTTAGACAACAGTGAAATTTCTACGTTTTACAAAGTGATATCAGTACAGTGTCAGTTTTCACTCCTTGTATAAAGAACTTCAAAATCTGATGAATGTATCTCTGGCATTCAATGTAACTGCTCTTGCAGTTGCTATATCATGCTTTTATATGGTTGAATACATATACAATTAAATGAAGCCACCTTCTATACAACTATAGCAAAACGGTGCTCCATACTGCCACTCAGTGGGATTCCTCGGGAGTAACGCAGAAAGTCATTTTGTGTAACAAACGATTACAATTTACAATCCAATGTATTTCTTGTATAGTATTAATTGATTACTCTTCTGCAATCTCTTGGTTAGACAACAGTGAAATTTCTACGTTTTACAACGTGATATCAATACAGAGTCAGTAATCACTCCTTGTACAACCAACTTCAAAATCTGATGAATGTATCTCTGGCATTCAATGTAACTGTTCTTACAGTTGCTATATCATGCTTTTTTATGGTTGAGTACATATACATTGAAATGAAGCCACCTTCTATACAACTATAGTAAAAAGGTGCTCCATACTGCCACTCAGTGGGATTCCTCGGGAGTAAATCAGAAAGTCATTTTGTGTAACAAACTATTACAATTTACAATCCAATGTATTTCTTGCATAGTATTCATTGATTACTCTTCTGCGATCTCTTGGTTAGACAACAGTGAAATTTCTAGGTTTTACAACGTGATATCAATACAGTGTCTGTAATAACTCCTTGTAGAACCAACTTCAAAATCTGATGAATGTATCTCTTGCATTCAATGTAACTGCTCTTACAGTTGCTATATCATGCTTTTATATGGTTGAGTACATATACAATGAAATGAAGCCGCCTTCTATACAACTATAGTAAAAAGGAGCTCCATACTGCCACTCAGTGGGATTCCTCGGGAGTAACGCAGAAAGTCATTTTGTGTAACAAACTATTACAATATATAATTTCTTGTATATTATTCAGTGATTACTCTTTTCAATGATCTGTTGGTTACAGGATAGTGATATTTCTAGGTGTTACAAAGTGATATCAGTACAGTGTCAGTTATCACTCCTTGTACAAACAACTTCAAAATCTGATGAATGTATCTCTGGCATTCAATGTAACTGCTCTTACAGTTGCTATATCATGCTTTTATATGGTTGAATACATATACAATGAAATGAAGCCACCTTCTATACAACTATAGCAAAAAGGTGCTCCATACTGCCACTCAGTGGGGTTCCTCGGGAGTAACGCAGAAAGTCATTTTGTGTAACAAACTATTACAATTTACAATCCAATGTATTTCTTGTATAGTATTTATTGATTACTCTTCTGTGAACTCTTGGTTAGACAACAGTGAAATTTCTACGTTTTACAAAGTGATATCAGTACAGTGTCAGTTTTCACTCCTTGTATAAAGAACTTCAAAATCTGATGAATGTATCTCTGGCATTCAATGTAACTGCTCTTACCGTTGCTATATCATGCTTTTATATGGTTGAGTACATATACAATTAAATGAAGCCACCTTCTATACAACTATAGCAAAACGGTGCTCCATACTGCCACTCAGTGGGATTCCTCGGGAGTAACGCAGAAAGTCATTTTGTGTAACAAACGATTACAATTTACAATCCAATGTATTTCTTGTATAGTATTTATTGATTACTCTTCTGCGATCTCTTGGTTAGACAACAGTGAAATTTCTACGTTTTACAACGTGATATCAATACAGAGTCAGTAATCACTCCTTGTATAACCAACTTCAAAACCTGATGAAAGTATCTCTTGCATTCAAAGTAACTGCTCTTACAGTTGCTATATCATGCTTTTATATGGTTGAGTACATATACAATGAAATGAAGCCGCCTTCTATACAACTATAGTAAAAAGGAGCTCCATACTGCCACTCAGTGGGATTCCTCGGGAGTAACGCAGAAACTCATTTTGTGTAACAAACTATTACAATATATAATTTCTTGTATATTATTCAGTGATTACTCTTTTCAATGATCTGTTGGTTACAGGATAGTGATATTTCTAGGTTTTACAAAGTGATATCAGTACAGTGTCAGTTATCACTCCTTGTACAAACAACTTCAAAATCTGATGAATGTATCTCTGGCATTCAATGTAACTGCTCTTACAGTTGCTATATCATACTTTTATATGCTTGAGTACATATACAATGAAATGAAGCCACCTTCTATACAACTATAGCAAAAAGGTGCTCCATACTGCCACTCAGTGGGATTCCTCGGGAGTAACGCAGAAAGTCATTTTGTGTAACAAACTATTACAATTTACAATCCAATGTATTTCTTGTATAGTATTCATTGATTACTCTTCTGTGAACTCTTGGTTAGACAACAGTGAAATTTCTACGTTTTACAAAGTGATATCAGTACAGTGTCAGTTTTCACTCCTTGTATAAAGAACTTCAAAATCTGATGAATGTATCTCTGGCATTCAATGTAACTGCTCTTACAGTTGCTATATCATGCTTTTATATGGTTGAATACATATACAATTAAATAAAGCCACCTTCTATACAACTATAGCAAAACGGTGCTCCATAATGCCACTCAGTGGGATTCCTCGGGAGTAACGCAGAAAGTCATTTTGTGTAACAAACTATTACAATTTAAAATCCAATGTATTTCTTGTATAGTATTGATTGATTTCTCTTCTGCGATCTCTTGGTTAGACAACAGTGAAATTTCTACGTTTTACAACGTGATATCAATACAGAGTCAGTAATCACTCTTTGTACAACCAACTTCAAAATCTGATGAATGTATCTCTTGCATTCAATGTAACTGCTCTTACAGTTGCTATATCATGCTTTTATATGGTTGAGTACATATACAATGAAATGAAGCCGCCTTCTATACAACTATAGTAAAAAGGAGCTCCATACTGCCACTCAGTGGGATTCCTCGGGAGTAACGCAGAAAGTCATTTTGTGTAACAAACTATTACAATATATAATTTCTTGTATATTATTCATTGATTACTCTTTTCAATGATCTGTTGGTTACAGGATAGTGATATTTCTAGGTTTTACAAAGTGATATCAGTACAGTGTCAGTTATCACTCCTTGTACAAACAACTTCAAAATCTGATGAATGTATCTCTGGCATTCAATGTAACTGCTCTTACAGTTGCTATATCATGCTTTTATATGGTTGAGTACAGATACAATGAAATGAAGCCACCTTCTATACAACTATAGCAAAAAGGTGCTCCATACTGCTACTCAGTGGGATTCCTCGGGAGTAACGCAGAAAGTCATTTTGTGTAACAAACTATTACAATTTACAATCCAATGTATTTCTTGTATAGTATTCATTGATTACTCTTCTGTGAACTCTTGGTTAGACAACAGTGAAATTTCTACGTTTTACAAAGTGATATCAGTACAGTGTCAGTTTTCACTCCTTGTATAAAGAACTTCAAAATCTGATGAATGTATCTCTGGCATTCAATGTAACTGCTCTTACAGTTGCTATATCATGCTTTTATATGGTTGAATACATATACAATTAAATGAAGCCACCTTCTATACAACTATAGCAAAACGGTGCTCCATACTGCAACTCAGTGGGATTCCTCGGGAGTAACACAGAAAGTCATTTTGTGTAACAAACTATTACAATTTACAATCCAATGTATTTCTTGTATAGTATTCATTGATTACTCTTCTGTGAACTCTTGGTTAGACAACAGTGAAATTTCTACGTTTTACAAAGTGATATCAGTACAGTGTCAGTTTTCACTCCTTGTATAAAGAACTTCAAAATCTGATGAATGTATCTCTGGCATTCAATGTAACTGCTCTTACAGTTGCTATATCATGCTTTTATATGGTTGAATACATATACAATTAAATGAAGCCACCTTCTATACAACTATAGCAAAACGGTACTCCATACTGCCACTCAGTGGGATTCCTCGGGAGTAATGCAGAAAGTCATTTTGTGTAACAAACTATTACAATTTACAATCCAATGTATTTCTTGCATAGTATTCATTGATTACTCTTCTGCGATCTCTTGGTTAGACAACAGTGAAATTTCTGGGTTTGCAACGTGATATCAATACAGTGTCAGTTATCACTCCTTGTACAAACAACTTCAAAATCTGATGAATGTATCTCTGGCATTCAATGTAACTGCTCTTACATTTGCTATATCATGCTTTTATATGGTTGAGTACATATACAATGAAATGAAGCCACCTTCTATACAACTATAGCAAAAAGGTGCTCCATACTGCCACTCAGTGGGATTCCTCGGGAGTAACGCAGAAAGTCATTTTGTGTAACAAACTATTCCAATTTACAATCCAATGTATTTCTTGTATAGTATTCATTGATTACTCTTCTGTGAACTCTTGGTTAGACAACAGTGAAATTTATACGTTTTACAAAGTGATATCAGTACAGTGTCAGTTTTCACTCCTTGTATAAAGAACTTCAAAATCTGATGAATGTATCTCTGGCATTCAATGTAACTGCTCTTACAGTTGCTATATCATGCTTTTATATGGTTGAATACATATACAATTAAATGAAACCACCTTCTATACAACTATAGCAAAACGGTGCTCCATACTGCCACTCAGTGGGATTCCTCGGGAGTAACGCAGAAAGTCATTTTGTGTAACAAACTATTACAATTTACAATCCAATGTATTTCTTGTATAGTATTAAATGATTACTCTTCTGCGATCTCTTGGTTAGACAACAGTGAAATTTCTAGGTTTTACAACGTGATATCAATACAGTGTCAGTAATCACTCCTTGTACAACCAACTTCAAAATCTGATGAATGTATCTCTGGCATTCAATGTTACTGTTCTTACAGTTGCTATATCATGCTTTTTTATGGTTGAGTACATATACAATGAAATGAAGCCACCATCTATACAACTATAGTAAAAAGGTGCTCCATACTGCCACTCAGTGGGATTCCTCGGGAGTAACGCAGAAAGTCATTTTGTGTAACAAACTATTACAATTTACAATCCAATGTATTTCTTGTATAGTATTTATTGATTACTCTTCTGCGATCTCTTGGTTAGACAACAGTGAAATTTCTACGTTTTACAACGTGATATCAATACAGAGTCAGTAATCACTCCTTGTATAACCAACTTCTAAACCTGATGAAAGTATCTCTTGCATTCAATGTAACTGCTCTTACAGTTGCTATATCATGCTTTTATATGGTTGAGTACATATACAATGAAATGAAGCCGCCTTCTATACAACTATAGTAAAAAGGAGCTCCATACTGCCACTCAGTGGGATTCCTCGGGAGTAACGCAGAAACTCATTTTGTGTAACAAACTATTACAATATATAATTTCTTGTATATTATTCAGTGATTACTCTTTTCAATGATCTGTTGGTTACAGGATAGTGATATTTCTAGGTTTTACAAAGTGATATCAGTACAGTGTCAGTTATCACTCCTTGTACAAACAACTTCAAAATCTGATGAATGTATCTCTGGCATTCAATGTAACTGCTCTTACAGTTGCTATATCATACTTTTATATGCTTGAGTACATATACAATGAAATGAAGCCACCTTCTATACAACTATAGCAAAAAGGTGCTCCATACTGCCACTCAGTGGGATTCCTCGGGAGTAACGCAGAAAGTCATTTTGTGTAACAAACTATTACAATTTACAATCCAATGTATTTCTTGTATAGTATTCATTGATTACTCTTCTGTGAACTCTTGGTTAGACAACAGTGAAATTTCTACGTTTTACAAAGTGATATCAGTACAGTGTCAGTTTTCACTCCTTGTATAAAGAACTTCAAAATCTGATGAATGTATCTCTGGCATTCAATGTAACTGCTCTTACAGTTGCTATATCATGCTTTTATATGGTTGAATACATATACAATTAAATAAAGCCACCTTCTATACAACTATAGCAAAACGGTGCTCCATAATGCCACTCAGTGGGATTCCTCGGGAGTAACGCAGAAAGTCATTTTGTGTAACAAACTATTACAATTTAAAATCCAATGTATTTCTTGTATAGTATTGATTGATTTCTCTTCTGCGATCTCTTGGTTAGACAACAGTGAAATTTCTACGTTTTACAACGTGATATCAATACAGAGTCAGTAATCACTCCTTGTACAACCAACTTCAAAATCTGATGAATGTATCTCTTGCATTCAATGTAACTGCTCTTACAGTTGCTATATCATGCTTTTATATGGTTGAGTACATATACAATGAAATGAAGCCGCCTTCTATACAACTATAGTAAAAAGGAGCTCCATACTGCCACTCAGTGGGATTCCTCGGGAGTAACGCAGAAAGTCATTTTGTGTAACAAACTATTACAATATATAATTTCTTGTATATTATTCATTGATTACTCTTTTCAATGATCTGTTGGTTACAGGATAGTGATATTTCTAGGTTTTACAAAGTGATATCAGTACAGTGTCAGTTATCACTCCTTGTACAAACAACTTCAAAATCTGATGAATGTATCTCTGGCATTCAATGTAACTGCTCTTACAGTTGCTATATCATGCTTTTATATGGTTGAGTACAGATACAATGAAATGAAGCCACCTTCTATACAACTATAGCAAAAAGGTTCTCCATACTGCTACTCAGTGGGATTCCTCGGGAGTAACGCAGAAAGTCATTTTGTGTAACAAACTATTACAATTTACAATCCAATGTATTTCTTGTATAGTATTCATTGATTACTCTTCTGTGAACTCTTGGTTAGACAACAGTGAAATTTCTACGTTTTACAAAGTGATATCAGTACAGTGTCAGTTTTCACTCCTTGTATAAAGAACTTCAAAATCTGATGAATGTATCTCTGGCATTCAATGTAACTGCTCTTACAGTTGCTATATCATGCTTTTATATGGTTGAATACATATACAATTAAATGAAGCCACCTTCTATACAACTATAGCAAAACGGTACTCCATACTGCCACTCAGTGGGATTCCTCTGGAGTAATGCAGAAAGTCATTTTGTGTAACAAACTATTACAATTTACAATCCAATGTATTTCTTGCATAGTATTCATTGATTACTCTTCTGCGATCTCTTGGTTAGACAACAGTGAAATTTCTGGGTTTGCAACGTGATATCAATACAGTGTCAGTTATCACTCCTTGTACAAACAACTTCAAAATCTGATGAATGTATCTCTGGCATTCAATGTAACTGCTCTTACATTTGCTATATCATGCTTTTATATGGTTGAGTACATATACAATGAAATGAAGCCACCTTCTATACAACTATAGCAAAAAGGTGCTCCATACTGCCACTCAGTGGGATTCCTCGGGAGTAACGCAGAAAGTCATTTTGTGTAACAAACTATTCCAATTTACAATCCAATGTATTTCTTGTATAGTATTCATTGATTACTCTTCTGTGAACTCTTGGTTAGACAACAGTGAAATTTATACGTTTTACAAAGTGATATCAGTACAGTGTCAGTTTTCACTCCTTGTATAAAGAACAAAATCTGATGAATGTATCTCTGGCATTCAATGTAACTGCTCTTACAGTTGCTATATCATGCTTTTATATGGTTGAATACATATACAATTAAATGAAACCACCTTCTATACAACTATAGCAAAACGGTGCTCCATACTGCCACTCAGTGGGATTCCTCGGGAGTAACGCAGAAAGTCATTTTGTGTAACAAACTATTACAATTTACAATCCAATGTATTTCTTGTATAGTATTAAATGATTACTCTTCTGCGATCTCTTGGTTAGACAACAGTGAAATTTCTAGGTTTTACAACGTGATATCAATACAGTGTCAGTAATCACTCCTTGTACAACCAACTTCAAAATCTGATGAATGTATCTCTGGCATTCAATGTTACTGTTCTTACAGTTGCTATATCATGCTTTTTTATGGTTGAGTACATATACAATGAAATGAAGCCACCATCTATACAACTATAGTAAAAAGGTGCTCCATACTGCCACTCAGTGGGATTCCTCGGGAGTAACGCAGAAAGTCATTTTGTGTAACAAACTATTACAATTTACAATCCAATGTATTTCTTGTATAGTATTCATTGATTACTCTTCTGCGATCTCTTGGTTAGACAACAGTGAAATTTCTAGGTTTTACAACGTGATATCAATACAGTGTCAGTAATCACTCCTTGTACAACCAACTTCAAAATCTGATGAATGTATCTCTTGCATTCAATGTAACTGCTCTTACAGTTGCTATATCATGCTTTTATATGGTTGAGTACATATACAATGAAATGAAGCCGCCTTCTATACAACTATAGTAAAAAAAAGCTCCATACTGCCACTCAGTGGGATTCCTCGGGAGTAACGCAGAAAGTCATTTTGTGTAACAAACTATTACAATATATAATTTCTTGTATATTATTCATTGATTACTCTTTTCAATGATCTGTTGGTTACAGGATAGTGATATTTCTAGGTGTTACAAAGTGATATCAATACAGTGTCAGTAATCACATAATGCATTGTTTCTGTCTTGGCCGGGAGGGTGACAACCATGATTTGCGAGAACAAGGAGGCCTCACATCCCTGCCTCCGCATTCCAGCTGCTCCGGCAGTAACTTCAAGGGGAGGATGCTTCTCATCTCTTATCAAATGCAAAAGAACCTTGGAGCCATTGATTGTTATGTGAACTCGAAACATCTGAGGGGTCTGGTTTGGGAGAGGAAATTTACTGCTTAACACCTCACTTTTTTCCTGTGAGAACCAAACGGTCAGGACACCTTTTAGCCCGCCAATTTTCCCTTAAGGGGATTGGCTATCTATGGGTAATTCAAACTTCTTGGAATGGTATAATAGACCCGCTTGTATTATTTGTCTCATCTCTGACAATAATCCGAGATGCTGTACTAATGTAGGAATAGGTAATAGAGAACTGTGGTTAACCAACCAAGATCTGATCCTTGACTACTTTGAGCAGAACTCTCACAATGCCAGAGATACATTCATCAGATTTTGAAGTTGTTTGTACAAGGAGTGATAACTGACACTGTACTGATATCACTTTGTAACACCTAGAAATATCACTATCCTGTAACCAACAGATCATTGAAAAGAGTAATCAATGAATAATATACAAGAAATTATATATTGTAATAGTTTGTTACACAAAATGACTTTCTGCGTTACTCCCGAGGAATCGCACTGAGTGGCAGTATGGAGCTCCTTTTTACTATAGTTGTATAGAAGGCGGCTTCATTTCATTGTATATGTACTCAACCATATAAAAGCATGATATAGCAACTGTAAGAGCAGTTACATTGAATGCAAGAGATACATTCATCAGATTTTGAAGTTGGTTGTACAAGGAGTGATTACTGACACTGTATTGATATCACGTTGTAAAACCTAGAAATTTCACTGTTGTCTAACCAAGAGATCGCAGAAGAGTAATCAATGAATACTATGCAAGAAATACATTGGATTGTAAATTGTAATAGTTTGTTACACAAAATGACTTTCTGCGTTACTCCCGAGGAATCCCACTGAGTGGCAGTATGGAGCTCCTTTTTACTATAGATGTATAGAAGGTGGCTTCATTTCATTGTATATGTACTCAACCATAAAAAAGCATGATATAGCAACTGTAAGAACAGTTACATTGAATGCCAGAGATACATTCATCAGATTTTGAAGTTGGTTGTACAAGGAGTGATTACTGACTCTGTATTGATATCACGTTGTAAAACGTAGAAATTTCACTGTTGTCTAACCAAGAGATCGCAGAAGAGTAATCAATTAATACTATACAAGAAATACATTGGATTGTAAATTGTAATCGTTTGTTACACAAAATGACTTTCTGCGTTACTCCCGAGGAATCCCACTGAGTGGCAGTATGGAGCACCGTTTTGGAATAGTTGTATAGAAGGTGGCTTCATTTAATTGTATATGTATTCAACCATTTAAAGCATGATATAGCAACTGCAAGAGCAGTTACATTGAATGCCAGAGATACATTCATCAGATTTTGAAGTTCTTTATACAAGGAGTGAAAACTGACACTGTACTGATATCACTTTGTAAAACGTAGAAATTTCACTGTTGTCTAACCAAGAGTTCACAGAAGAGTAATCAATGAATACTATACAAGAAATACATTGGATTGTAAATTGTAATAGTTTGTTACACAAAATGACTTTCTGCGTTACTCCCAAGGAATCCCACTGAGTGGCAGTATGGAGCACCGTTTTGCTATAGTTGTATAGAAGGTGGCTTCATTTAATTGTATATGTATTCAACCATATAAAAGCATGATATAGCAACTGTAAGAGCAGTTACATTGAATGCCAGAGATACGTTCATCAGATTTTGAAGTTCTTCATACAAGGAGTGAAAACTGACACTGTACTGATATCACTTTGTAAAACGTAGAAATTTCACTGTTGTCTAACCAAGAGTTCACAGAAGAGTAATCAATGAATACTATAGAAGAAATACATTGGATTGTAAATTGTAATAGTTTGTTACACAAAATGACTTTCTGCGTTACTCCCGAGGAATCCCACTGAGTGGCAGTATGGAGCACCGTTTTGCTATAGTTGTATAGAAGGTGGCTTCATTTAATTGTATATGTACTCAACCATATAAAAGCATGATATAGCATCGGTAAGAGCAGTTACATTGAATGCCAGAGATACATTCATCAGATTTTGAAGTTCTTTATACAAGGAGTGAAAACTGACACTGTACTGATATCACTTTGTAAAACGTAGAAATTTCACTGTTGTCTAACCAAGAGTTCACAGAAGAGTAATCAATGAATACTATACAAGAAATACATTGGATTGTAAATTGTAATAGTTTGTTACACGAAATGACTTTCTGCGTTACTCCCGAGGAATCCCACTGAGTGGCAGTATGGAGCACCTTTTTGCTATAGTTGTATAGACGGTGGCTTCATTTTATTGTATATGTACTCAACCATATAAAAGTATGATATAGCAACTGTAAGAGCAGTTACATTGAATGCCAGAGATACATTCATCAGATTTTGAAGTTGTTTGTACAAGGAGTGATAACTGACACTGTACTGATATCACTTTGTAAAACCTAGAAATATCACTATCCTGTAACCAACAGATCATTGAAAAGAGTAATCACTGAATAATATACAAGAAATTATATATTGTAATAGTTTGTTACACAAAATGACTTTCTGCGTTACTCCCGAGGAATCCCACTGAGTGGCAGTATGGAGCTCCTTTTTACTATAGTTGTATAGAAGGCGGCTTCATTTCATTGTATATGTACTCAACCATATAAAAGCATGATATAGCAACTGTAAGAGCAGTTACATTGAATGCAAGAGATACATTCATCAGATTTTGAAGTTGGTTGTACAAGGAGTTATTACTGACACTGTATTGATATCACGTTGTAAAACCTAGAAATTTCACTGTTGTCTAACCAAGAGATCGCAGAAGAGTAATCAATGAATACTATGCAAGAAATACATTGGATTGTAAATTGTAATAGTTTGTTACACAAAATGACTTTCTGCGTTACTCCCGAGGAATCCCACTGAGTGGCAGTATGGAGCACCTTTTTACTATAGTTGTATAGAAGGTGGCTTCATTTCATTGTATATGTACTCAACCATAAAAAAGCATGATATAGCAACTGTAAGAACAGTTACATTGAATGCCAGAGATACATTCATCAGATTTTGAAGTTGGTTGTACAAGGAGTGATTACTGACTCTGTATTGATATCACGTTGTAAAACGTAGAAATTTCACTGTTGTCTAACCAAGAGATCGCAGAAGAGTAATCAATTAATACTATACAAGAAATACATTGGATTGTAAATTGTAATCGTTTGTTACACAAAATGACTTTCTGCGTTACTCCCGAGGAATCCCACTGAGTGGCAGTATGGAGCACCGTTTTGCTATAGTTGTATAGAAGGTGGCTTCATTTAATTGTATATGTATTCAACCATATAAAAGCATGATATAGCAACTGCAAGAGCAGTTACATTGCATGCCAGAGATACATTCATCAGATTTTGAAGTTCTTTATACAAGGAGTGAAAACTGACACTGTACTGATATCACTTTGTAAAACGTAGAAATTTCACTGTTGTCTAACCAAGAGTTCACAGAAGAGTAATCAATGAATACTATACAAGAAATACATTGGATTGTAAATTGTAATAGTTTGTTACACAAAATGACTTTCTGCGTTACTCCCGAGGAATCCCACTGAGTGGCAGTATGGAGCTCCTTTTTACTATAGTTGTATAGAAGGCGGCTTCATTTCATTGTATATGTACTCAACCATATAAAAGCATGATATAGCAACTGTAAGAGCAGTTACATTGAATGCAAGAGATACATTCATCAGATTTTGAAGTTGGTTGTACAAGGAGTGATTACTGACACTGTATTGATATCACGTTGTAAAACCTAGAAATTTCACTGTTGTCTAACCAAGAGATCGCAGAAGAGTAATCAATGAATACTATACAAGAAATACATTGGATTGTAAATTGTAATCGTTTGTTACACAAAATGACTTTCTGCGTTACTCCCGAGGAATCCCTCTGAGTGGCAGTATGGAGCACCTTTTTACTATAGTTGTATAGAAGGTGGCTTCATTTCATTGTATATGTACTCAACCATAAAAAAGCATGATATAGCAACTGTAAGAACAGTTACATTGAATGCCAGAGATACATTCATCAGATTTTGAAGTTGGTTGTACAAGGAGTGATTACTGACTCTGTATTGATATCACGTTGTAAAACGTAGAAATTTCACTGTTGTCTAACCAAGAGATCGCAGAAGAGTAATCAATGAATACTATACAAGAAATACATTGGATTGTAAATTGTAATTGTTTGTTACATAAAATGACTTTCTGCGTTACTCCCGAGGAATCCCACTGAGTGGCAGTATGGAGCACCTTTTTGCTATAGTTGTATAGAAGGTGGCTTCATTTCATTGTATCTCTACTCAACCATATAAAAGCATGATATAGCAACTGTAAGAGCAGTTAGATTGAATGCCAGAGATACATTCATCAGATTTTGAAGTTGTTTGTACAAGGAGTGATAACTGACACTGTACTGATATCACTTTGTAAAACCTAGAAATATCACTATCCTGTAACCAACAGATCATTGAAAAGAGTAATCAATGAATAATATACAAGAAATTATATATTGTAATAGTTTGTTACACAAAATGACTTTCTGCGTTACTCCCGAGGAATCCCACTGAGTGGCAGTATGGAGCTCCTTTTTACTATAGTTGTATAGAAGGCGGCTTCATTTCATTATATATGTACTCAACCATATAAAAGCATGATATAGCAACTGTATGAGCAGTTACATTGAATGCAAGAGATACATTCATCAGATTTTGAAGTTGGTTGTACAAGGAGTGATTACTGACTGAGTATTGATATCACGTTGTAAAACGTAGAAATTTCACTGTTGTCTAACCAAGAGATCGCAGAAGAGTAATCAATTAATACTATACAAGAAATACATTGGATTGTAAATTGTAATAGTTTGTTACACAAAATGATTTCTGCGTTACTCCCGAGGAATCCCACTGAGTGGCAGTATGGAGCACCGTTTTGCTATAGTTGTATAGAAGGTGGCTTCATTTAATTGTATATGTACTCAACCATATAAAAGCATGATATAGCAACGGTAACAGCAGTTACATTGAATGCCAGGGATACATTCATCAGATTTTGAAGTTCTTTATACAAGGAGTGAAAACTGACACTGTACTGATATCACTTTGTAAAACGTAGAAATTTCACTGTTGTCTAACCAAGAGTTCACAGAAGAGTAATCAATGAATACTATACAAGAAATACATTGCATTGTAAATTGTAATAGTTTGTTACACAAACTGACTTTCTGCGTTACTCCCGAGGAATCCCACTGAGTGGCAGTATGGAGCACCTTTTTGCTATAGTTGTATAGAAGGTGGCTTCATTTCATTGTATATGTACTCAACCATATAAAAGTATGATATAGCAACTGTAAGAGCAGTTACA
Organism: Lepidodactylus listeri; assembly: GCA_029233225.1. Lineage (NCBI taxonomy): Eukaryota > Metazoa > Chordata > Lepidosauria > Squamata > Gekkonidae > Lepidodactylus > Lepidodactylus listeri. The sequence continues at coordinate 139,999 of JARCFY010000021.1, read as the reverse complement.
TTGAATGCCAGAGATACATTCATCAGATTTTGAAGTTGTTTGTACAAGGAGTGATAACTGACACTGTACTGATATCACTTTGTAAAACCTAGAAATATCACTATCCTGTAACCAACAGATCATTGAAAAGAGTAATCAATGTATAATATACAAGAAATTATATATTGTAATAGTTTGTTACACAAAATGACTTTCTGCGTTACTCCCGAGGAATCGCACTGAGTGGCAGTATGGAGCTCCTTTTTACTATAGTTGTATAGAAGGCGGCTTCATTTCATTGTATATGTACTCAACAATATAAAAGCATGATATAGCAACTGTAAGAGCAGTTACATTGAATGCCAGAGATACATTCATCAGATTTTGAAGTTGGTTGTACAAGGAGTGATTACTGACTCTGTATTGATATCACGTTGTAAAATGTAGAAATTTCACTGTTGTCTAACCAAGAGATCGCAGAAGAGTAATCAATTAATACTATACAAGAAATACATTGGATTGTAAATTGTAATAGTTTGTTACACAAAATGACTTTCTGCGTTACTCCCGAGGAATCCCACTGAGTGGCAGTATGGAGCACCGTTTTGCTATAGTTGTATAGAAGGTGGCTTCATTTAATTGTATATGTATTCAACCATATAAAAGCATGATTTAGCAAATGTAAGAGCAGTTACATTGAATGCCAGAGATACATTCATCAGATTTTGAAGTTCTTTATACAAGGAGTGAAAACTGACACTGTACTGATATCACTTTGTAAAACGTATAAATTTCACTGTTGTCTAACCAAGAGTTCACAGAAGAGTAATCAATGAATACTATACAAGAAATACATTGGATTGTAAATTGTAATTGTTTGTTACACAAAATGACTTTCTGCGTTACTCCCGAGGAATCCCACTGAGTGGCAGTATGGAGCACCTTTTTGCTATAGTTGTATAGAAGGTGGCTTCATTTCATTGTATCTCTACTCAACCATATAAAAGCATGATATAGCAACTGTAAGAGCAGTTACATTGAATGCCAGAGATACATTCATCAGATTATGAAGTTGTTTGTACAAGGAGTGATAACTGACACTGTACTGATATCACTTTGTAACACCTAGAAATATCACTATCCTGTAACCAACAGATCATTGAAAAGAGTAATCAATGAATAATATACAAGAAATTATATATTGTAATAGTTTGTTACACAAAATGACTTTCTGCGTTACTCCCGAGGAATCCCACTGAGTGGCAGTATGGAGCTCCTTTTTACTATAGTTGTATAGAAGGCGGCTTCATTTCATTGTATATGTACTCAACCATATAAAAGCATGATATAGCAACTGTAAGAGCAGTTACATTGAATGCAAGAGATACATTCATCAGATTTTGAAGTTGGTTGTACAAAGAATGATTACTGACACTGTATTGATATCACGTTGTAAAACCTAGAAATTTCACTGTTGTCTAACCAAGAGATCGCAGAAGAGTAATCAATGAATACTATACAAGAAATACATTGGATTGTAAATTGTAATAGTTTGTTACACAAAATGACTTTCTGCGTTACTCCCGAGGAATCCCACTGAGTGGCAGTATGGAGCACCTTTTTACTATAGTTGTATAGAAGGTGGCTTCATTTCATTGTATATGTACTCAACCATATAAAAGCATGATATAGCAACTGTAAGAGCAGTTACATTGAATGCAAGAGATACATTCATCAGATTTTGAAGTTGGTTGTACAAGGAGTGATTACTGACTCTGTATTGATATCACGTTGTAAAACGTAGAAATTTCACTGTTGTCTAACCAAGAGATCGCAGAAGAGTAATCAATGAATACTATACAAGAAATACATTGGATTGTAAATTGTAATAGTTTGTTACACAAAATGACTTTCTGCGTTACTCCCGAGGAATCCCACTGAGTGGTAGTATGGAGCACCGTTTTGCTATAGTTGTATAGAAGGTGGCTTCATTTAATCGTATATGTATTCAACCATATAAAAGCATGATATAGCAACTGTAAGAGCAGTTACATTGAATGCCAGAGATACATTCATCAGATTTTGAAGTTCTTTATACAAGGAGTGAAAACTGACACTGTACTGATATCACTTTGTAAAACGTAGAAATTTCACTGTTGTCTAACCAAGATTTCACAGAAGAGTAATCAATGAATACTATACAAGAAATACATTGGATTGTAAATTGTAATAGTTTGTTACACAAAATGACTTTCTGCGTTACTCCCGAGGAATCCCACTGAGTGGCAGTATGGAGCACCTTTTTACTATAGTTTTATAGAAGGTGGCTTCATTTCATTGTATATGTACTCAACCATAAAAAAGCATGATATAGCAACTGTAAGAACAGTTACATTGAATGCCAGAGATACATTCATCAGATTTTGAAGTTGGTTGTACAAGGAGTGATTACTGACTCTGTGTTGATATCACGTTGTAAAACGTAGAAATTTCACTGTTGTCTAACCCAGAGATCGCAGAAGAGTAATCAATTAATACTATACAAGAAATACATTGGATTGTAAATTGTAATCGTTTGTTACACAAAATGACTTTCTGCGTTACCCCCGAGGAATCCCACTGAGTGGCAGTATGGAGCACCGTTTTGCTATAGTTGTATAGAAGGTGGCTTCATTTAATTGTATATGTATTCAACCATATAAAAGCATGATATAGCAACTGCAAGAGCAGTTACATTGAATGCCAGAGATACATTCATCAGATTTTGAAGTTCTTTATACAAGGAGTGAAAACTGACACTGTACTGATATCACTTTGTAAAACGTAGAAATTTCACTGTTGTCTAACCAAGAGTTCACAGAAGAGTAATCAATGAATACTATACAAGAAATACATTGGATTGTAAATTGTAATTGTTTGTTACACAAAATGACTTTCTGCGTTACTCCCGAGGAATCCCACTGAGTGGCAGTATGGAGCACCTTTTTGCTATAGTTGTATAGAAGGTGGCTTCATTTCATTGTATCTCTACTCAACCATATAAAAGCATGATATAGCAACTGTAAGAGCAGTTACATTGAATGCCAGAGATACATTCATCAGATTATGAAGTTGTTTGTACAAGGAGTGATAACTGACACTGTACTGATATCACTTTGTAACACCTAGAAATATCACTATCCTGTAACCAACAGAACATTGAAAAGAGTAATCAATGAATAATATACAAGAAATTATATATTGTAATAGTTTGTTACACAAAATGACTTTCTGCGTTACTCCCGAGGAATCGCACTGAGTGGCAGTATGGAGCTCCTTTTTACTATAGTTGTATAGAAGGCGGCTTCATTTCATTGTATATGTACTCAACCATATAAAAGCATGATATAGCAACTGTAAGAGCAGTTACATTGAATGCAAGAGATACATTCATCAGATTTTGAAGTTGGTTGTACAAAGAATGATTACTGACACTGTATTGATATCACGTTGTAAAACCTAGAAATTTCACTGTTGTCTAACCAAGAGATCGCAGAAGAGTAATCAATGAATACTATACAAGAAATACATTGGATTGTAAATTGTAATAGTTTGTTACACAAAATGACTTTCTGCGTTACTCCCGAGGAATCCCACTGAGTGGCAGTATGGAGCACCTTTTTACTATAGTTGTATAGAAGGTGGCTTCATTTCATTGTATATGTACTCAACCATATAAAAGCATGATATAGCAACTGTAAGAGCAGTTACATTGAATGCAAGAGATACATTCATCAGATTTTGAAGTTGGTTGTACAAGGAGTGATTACTGACTCTGTATTGATATCACGTTGTAAAACGTAGAAATTTCACTGTTGTCTAACCAAGAGATCGCAGAAGAGTAATCAATTAATACTATACAAGAAATACATTGGATTGTAAATTGTAATAGCTTGTTACACAAAATGACTTTCTGCGTTACTCCCGAGGAATCCCACTGAGTGGCAGTATGGAGCACCGTTTTGCTATAGTTGTATAGAAGGTGGCTTCATTTAATCGTATATGTATTCAACCATATAAAAGCATGATATAGCAACTGTAAGAGCAGTTACATTGAATGCCAGAGATACATTCATCAGATTTTGAAGTTCTTTATACAAGGAGTGAAAACTGACACTGTACTGATATCACTTTGTAAAACGTAGAAATTTCACTGTTGTCTAACCAAGAGTTCACAGAAGAGTAATCAATGAATACTATACAAGAAATACATTGGATTGTAAATTGTAATAGTTTGTTACACAAAATGACTTTCTGCGTTACTCCCGAGGAATCCCACTGAGTGGCAGTATGGAGCACCTTTTTGCTATAGTTGTATAGAAGGTGGCTTCATTTCATTGTATCTGTACTCAACCATATAAAAGCCTGATATAGCAACTGTAAGAGCAGTTACATTGAATGCCAGAGATACATTCATCAGATTTTGAAGTTGGTTGTACAAGGAGTGATTACTGACTCTGTATTGATATCACGTTGTAAAATGTAGAAATTTCACTGTTGTCTAACCAAGAGATCGCAGAAGAGTAATCAATTAATACTATACAAGAAATACATTGGATTGTAAATTGTAATAGTTTGTTACACAAAATGACTTTCTGCGTTACTCCCGAGGAATCCCACTGAGTGGCAGTATGGAGCACCGTTTTGCTATAGTTGTATAGAAGGTGGCTTCATTTAATTGTATATGTATTCAACCATATAAAAGCATGATTTAGCAAATGTAAGAGCAGTTACATTGAATGCCAGAGATACATTCATCAGATTTTGAAGTTCTTTATACAAGGAGTGAAAACTGACACTGTACTGATATCACTTTGTAAAACGTATAAATTTCACTGTTGTCTAACCAAGAGTTCACAGAAGAGTAATCAATGAATACTATACAAGAAATACATTGGATTGTAAATTGTAATTGTTTGTTACACAAAATGACTTTCTGCGTTACTCCCGAGGAATCCCACTGAGTGGCAGTATGGAGCACCTTTTTGCTATAGTTGTATAGAAGGTGGCTTCATTTCATTGTATCTCTACTCAACCATATAAAAGCATGATATAGCAACTGTAAGAGCAGTTACATTGAATGCCAGAGATACATTCATCAGATTATGAAGTTGTTTGTACAAGGAGTGATAACTGACACTGTACTGATATCACTTTGTAACACCTAGAAATATCACTATCCTGTAACCAACAGATCATTGAAAAGAGTAATCAATGAATAATATACAAGAAATTATATATTGTAATAGTTTGTTACACAAAATGACTTTCTGCGTTACTCCCGAGGAATCCCACTGAGTGGCAGTATGGAGCTCCTTTTTACTATAGTTGTATAGAAGGCGGCTTCATTTCATTGTATATGTACTCAACCATATAAAAGCATGATATAGCAACTGTAAGAGCAGTTACATTGAATGCAAGAGATACATTCATCAGATTTTGAAGTTGGTTGTACAAAGAATGATTACTGACACTGTATTGATATCACGTTGTAAAACCTAGAAATTTCACTGTTGTCTAACCAAGAGATCGCAGAAGAGTAATCAATGAATACTATACAAGAAATACATTGGATTGTAAATTGTAATAGTTTGTTACACAAAATGACTTTCTGCGTTACTCCCGAGGAATCCCACTGAGTGGCAGTATGGAGCACCTTTTTACTATAGTTGTATAGAAGGTGGCTTCATTTCATTGTATATGTACTCAACCATATAAAAGCATGATATAGCAACTGTAAGAGCAGTTACATTGAATGCAAGAGATACATTCATCAGATTTTGAAGTTGGTTGTACAAGGAGTGATTACTGACTCTGTATTGATATCACGTTGTAAAACGTAGAAATTTCACTGTTGTCTAACCAAGAGATCGCAGAAGAGTAATCAATGAATACTATACAAGAAATACATTGGATTGTAAATTGTAATAGTTTGTTACACAAAATGACTTTCTGCGTTACTCCCGAGGAATCCCACTGAGTGGTAGTATGGAGCACCGTTTTGCTATAGTTGTATAGAAGGTGGCTTCATTTAATCGTATATGTATTCAACCATATAAAAGCATGATATAGCAACTGTAAGAGCAGTTACATTGAATGCCAGAGATACATTCATCAGATTTTGAAGTTCTTTATACAAGGAGTGAAAACTGACACTGTACTGATATCACTTTGTAAAACGTAGAAATTTCACTGTTGTCTAACCAAGATTTCACAGAAGAGTAATCAATGAATACTATACAAGAAATACATTGGATTGTAAATTGTAATAGTTTGTTACACAAAATGACTTTCTGCGTTACTCCCGAGGAATCCCACTGAGTGGCAGTATGGAGCACCTTTTTACTATAGTTTTATAGAAGGTGGCTTCATTTCATTGTATATGTACTCAACCATAAAAAAGCATGATATAGCAACTGTAAGAACAGTTACATTGAATGCCAGAGATACATTCATCAGATTTTGAAGTTGGTTGTACAAGGAGTGATTACTGACTCTGTGTTGATATCACGTTGTAAAACGTAGAAATTTCACTGTTGTCTAACCCAGAGATCGCAGAAGAGTAATCAATTAATACTATACAAGAAATACATTGGATTGTAAATTGTAATCGTTTGTTACACAAAATGACTTTCTGCGTTACCCCCGAGGAATCCCACTGAGTGGCAGTATGGAGCACCGTTTTGCTATAGTTGTATAGAAGGTGGCTTCATTTAATTGTATATGTATTCAACCATATAAAAGCATGATATAGCAACTGCAAGAGCAGTTACATTGAATGCCAGAGATACATTCATCAGATTTTGAAGTTCTTTATACAAGGAGTGAAAACTGACACTGTACTGATATCACTTTGTAAAACGTAGAAATTTCACTGTTGTCTAACCAAGAGTTCACAGAAGAGTAATCAATGAATACTATACAAGAAATACATTGGATTGTAAATTGTAATTGTTTGTTACACAAAATGACTTTCTGCGTTACTCCCGAGGAATCCCACTGAGTGGCAGTATGGAGCACCTTTTTGCTATAGTTGTATAGAAGGTGGCTTCATTTCATTGTATCTCTACTCAACCATATAAAAGCATGATATAGCAACTGTAAGAGCAGTTACATTGAATGCCAGAGATACATTCATCAGATTATGAAGTTGTTTGTACAAGGAGTGATAACTGACACTGTACTGATATCACTTTGTAACACCTAGAAATATCACTATCCTGTAACCAACAGAACATTGAAAAGAGTAATCAATGAATAATATACAAGAAATTATATATTGTAATAGTTTGTTACACAAAATGACTTTCTGCGTTACTCCCGAGGAATCGCACTGAGTGGCAGTATGGAGCTCCTTTTTACTATAGTTGTATAGAAGGCGGCTTCATTTCATTGTATATGTACTCAACCATATAAAAGCATGATATAGCAACTGTAAGAGCAGTTACATTGAATGCAAGAGATACATTCATCAGATTTTGAAGTTGGTTGTACAAAGAATGATTACTGACACTGTATTGATATCACGTTGTAAAACCTAGAAATTTCACTGTTGTCTAACCAAGAGATCGCAGAAGAGTAATCAATGAATACTATACAAGAAATACATTGGATTGTAAATTGTAATAGTTTGTTACACAAAATGACTTTCTGCGTTACTCCCGAGGAATCCCACTGAGTGGCAGTATGGAGCACCTTTTTACTATAGTTGTATAGAAGGTGGCTTCATTTCATTGTATATGTACTCAACCATATAAAAGCATGATATAGCAACTGTAAGAGCAGTTACATTGAATGCAAGAGATACATTCATCAGATTTTGAAGTTGGTTGTACAAGGAGTGATTACTGACTCTGTATTGATATCACGTTGTAAAACGTAGAAATTTCACTGTTGTCTAACCAAGAGATCGCAGAAGAGTAATCAATTAATACTATACAAGAAATACATTGGATTGTAAATTGTAATAGCTTGTTACACAAAATGACTTTCTGCGTTACTCCCGAGGAATCCCACTGAGTGGCAGTATGGAGCACCGTTTTGCTATAGTTGTATAGAAGGTGGCTTCATTTAATCGTATATGTATTCAACCATATAAAAGCATGATATAGCAACTGTAAGAGCAGTTACATTGAATGCCAGAGATACATTCATCAGATTTTGAAGTTCTTTATACAAGGAGTGAAAACTGACACTGTACTGATATCACTTTGTAAAACGTAGAAATTTCACTGTTGTCTAACCAAGAGTTCACAGAAGAGTAATCAATGAATACTATACAAGAAATACATTGGATTGTAAATTGTAATAGTTTGTTACACAAAATGACTTTCTGCGTTACTCCCGAGGAATCCCACTGAGTGGCAGTATGGAGCACCTTTTTGCTATAGTTGTATAGAAGGTGGCTTCATTTCATTGTATCTGTACTCAACCATATAAAAGCCTGATATAGCAACTGTAAGAGCAGTTACATTGAATGCCAGAGATACATTCATCAGATTTTGAAGTTGTTTGTACAAGGAGTGATAACTGACACTGTACTGATATCACTTTGTAACACCTAGAAATATCACTATCCTGTAACCAACAGATCATTGAAAAGAGTAATCAATGAATAATATACAAGAAATTATATATTGTAATAGTTTGTTGCACAAAATGACTTTCTGCGTTACTCCCGAGGAATCCCACTGAGTGGCAGTATGGAGCACCTTTTTACTATAGTTTTATAGAAGGTGGCTTCATTTCATTGTATATGTACTCAACCATAAAAAAGCATGATATAGCAACTGTAAGAACAGTTACATTGAATGCCAGAGATACATTCATCAGATTTTGAAGTTGGTTGTACAAGGAGTGATTACTGACTCTGTGTTGATATCACGTTTTAAAACGTAGAAATTTCACTGTTGTCTAACCAAGAGATCGCAGAAGAGTAATCAATTAATACTATACAAGAAATACATTGGATTGTAAATTGTAATCGTTTGTTACACAAAATGACTTTCTGCGTTACCCCCTAGGAATCCCACTGAGTGGCAGTATGGAGCACCGTTTTGCTATAGTTGTATAGAAGGTGGCTTCATTTAATTGTATATGTATTCAACCATATAAAAGCATGATATAGCAACTGCAAGAGCAGTTACATTGAATGCCAGAGATACATTCATCAGATTTTGAAGTTCTTTATACAAGGAGTGAAAACTGACACTGTACTGATATCACTTTGTAAAACGTAGAAATTTCACTGTTGTCTAACCAAGAGTTCACAGAAGAGTAATCAATGAATACTATACAAGAAATACATTGGATTGTAAATTGTAATTGTTTGTTACACAAAATGACTTTCTGCGTTACTCCCGAGGAATCCCTCTGAGTGGCAGTATGGAGCACCGTTTTGCTATAGTTGTATAGAAGGTGGCTTCATTTCATTGTATCTCTACTCAACCATATAAAAGCATGATATAGCAACTGTAAGAGCAGTTACATTGAATGCCAGAGATACATTCATCAGATTATGAAGTTGTTTGTACAAGGAGTGATAACTGACACTGTACTGACATCACTTTGTAACACCTAGAAATATCACTATCCTGTAACCAACAGAACATTGAAAAGAGTAATCAATGAATAATATACAAGAAATTATATATTGTAATAGTTTGTTACACAAAATGACTTTCTGCGTTACTCCCGAGGAATCGCACTGAGTGGCAGTATGGAGCTCCTTTTTACTATAGTTGTATAGAAGGCGGCTTCATTTCATTGTATATGTACTCAACCATATAAAAGCATGATATAGCAACTGTAAGAGCAGTTACATTGAATGCAAGAGATACATTCATCAGATTTTGAAGTTGGTTGTACAAGGAGTGATTACTGACACTGTATTGATATCACGTTGTAAAACCTAAAATTTCACTGTTGTCTAACCAAGAGATCGCAGAAGAGTAATCAATGAATACTATACAAGAAATACATTGGATTGTAAATTGTAATCGTTTGTTACACAAAATGACTTTCTGCGTTACTCCCGAGGAATCCCTCTGAGTGGCAGTATGGAGCACCTTTTTACTATAGTTGTATAGAAGGTGGCTTCATTTCATTGTATATGTACTCAACCATAAAAAAGCATGATATAGCAACTGTAAGAACAGTTACATTGAATGCCAGAGATACATTCATCAGATTTTGAAGTTGGTTGTACAAGGAGTGATTACTGACTCTGTATTGATATCACGTTGTAAAACGTAGAAATTTCACTGTTGTCTAACCAAGAGATCGCAGAAGAGTAATCAATGAATACTATACAAGAAATACATTGGATTGTAAATTGTAATTGTTTCTTACATAAAATGACTTTCTGCGTTACTCCCGAGGAATCCCACTGAGTGGCAGTATGGAGCACCTTTTTGCTATAGTTGTATAGAAGGTGGCTTCATTTCATTGTATCTCTACTCAACCATATAAAAGCATGATATAGCAACTGTAAGAGCAGTTAGATTGAATGCCAGAGATACATTCATCAGATTTTGAAGTTGTTTGTACAAGGAGTGATAACTGACACTGTACTGATATCACTTTGTAAAACCTAGAAATATCACTATCCTGTAACCAACAGATCATTGAAAAGAGTAATCAATGAATAATATACAAGAAATTATATATTGTAATAGTTTGTTACACAAAATGACTTTCTGCGTTACTCCCGAGGAATCCCACTGAGTGGCAGTATGGAGCTCCTTTTTACTATAGTTGTATAGAAGGCGGCTTCATTTCATTATATATGTACTCAACCATATAAAAGCATGATATAGCAACTGTATGAGCAGTTACATTGAATGCAAGAGATACATTCATCAGATTTTGAAGTTGGTTGTACAAGGAGTGATTACTGACTGAGTATTGATATCACGTTGTAAAACGTAGAAATTTCACTGTTGTCTAACCAAGAGATCGCAGAAGAGTAATCAATTAATACTATACAAGAAATACATTGGATTGTAAATTGTAATAGTTTGTTACACAAAATGATTTCTGCGTTACTCCCGAGGAATCCCACTGAGTGGCAGTATGGAGCACCGTTTTGCTATAGTTGTATAGAAGGTGGCTTCATTTAATTGTATATGTACTCAACCATATAAAAGCATGATATAGCAACGGTAACAGCAGTTACATTGAATGCCAGGGATACATTCATCAGATTTTGAAGTTCTTTATACAAGGAGTGAAAACTGACACTGTACTGATATCACTTTGTAAAACGTAGAAATTTCACTGTTGTCTAACCAAGAGTTCACAGAAGAGTAATCAATGAATACTATACAAGAAATACATTGCATTGTAAATTGTAATAGTTTGTTACACAAAATGACTTTCTGCGTTACTCCCGAGGAATCCCACTGAGTGGCAGTATGGAGCACCTTTTTGCTATAGTTGTATAGAAGGTGGCTTCATTTCATTGTATATGTACTCAACCATATAAAAGTATGATATAGCAACTGTAAGAGCAGTTACATTGAATGCCAGAGATACATTCATCAGATTTTGAAGTTGTTTGTACAAGGAGTGATAACTGACACTGTACTGATATCACTTTGTAAAACCTAGAAATATCACTATCCTGTAACCAACAGATCATTGAAAAGAGTAATCAATGAATAATATACAAGAAATTATATATTGTAATAGTTTGTTACACAAAATGACTTTCTGCGTTACTCCCGAGGAATCGCACTGAGTGGCACTATGGAGCTCCTTTTTACTATAGTTGTATAGAAGGCGGCTTCATTTCATTGTATATGTACTCAACAATATAAATCCATGATATAGCAACTGTAAGAGCAGTTACATTGAATGCCAGAGATACATTCATCAGATTTTGAAGTTGGTTGTACAAGGAGTGATTACTGACTCTGTATTGATATCACGTTGTAAAACGTAGAAATTTCACTGTTGTCTAAACAAGAGATCGCAGAAGAGTAATCAATTAATACTATACAAGAAATACATTGGATTGTAAATTGTAATCGTTTGTTACACAAAATGACTTTCTGCGTTACTCCCGAGGAATCCCACTGAGTGGCAGTATGGAGCACCGTTTTGCTATAGTTGTATAGAAGGTGGCTTCATTTAATTGTATATGTATTCAACCATATAAAAGCATGATATAGCAACTGGAAGAGCAGTTACATTGAATGCCAGAGATACATTCATCAGATTTTGAAGTTCTTTATACAAGGAGTGAAAACTGACACTGTACTGATATCACTTTGTAAAACGTAGAAATTTCACTGTTGTCTAACCAAGAGTTCACAGAAGAGAAATCAATGAATACTATACAAGAAATACATTGGATTGTAAATTGTAATAGTTTGTTACACAAAATGACTTTCTGCGTTACTCCCGAGGAATCCCACTGAGTGGCAGTATGGAGCACCGTTTTGCTATAGTTGTATAGAAGGTGGCTTCATTTAATTGTATATGTATTCAACCATATAAAAGCATGATATAGCAAATGTAAGAGCAGTTACATTGAATGCCAGAGATACATTCATCAGATTTTGAAGTTCTTTATACAAGGAGTGAAAACTGACACTGTACTGATATCACTTTGTAAAACGTATAAATTTCACTGTTGTCTAACCAAGAGTTCACAGAAGAGTAATCAATGAATACTATACAAGAAATACATTGGATTGTAAATTGTAATTGTTTGTTACACAAAATGACTTTCTGCGTTACTCCCGAGGAATCCCACTGAGTGGCAGTATGGAGCACCTTTTTGCTATAGTTGTATAGAAGGTGGCTTCATTTCATTGTATCTGTACTCAACCATATAAAAGCATGATATAGCAACTGTAAGAGCAGTTACATTGAATGCCAGAGATACATTCATCAGATTATGAAGTTGTTTGTACAAGGAGTGATAACTGACACTGTACTGATATCACTTTGTAACACCTAGAAATATCACTATCCTGTAACCAACAGATCATTGAAAAGAGTAATCAATGAATAATATACAAGAAATTATATATTGTAATAGTTTGTTACAAAAAATGACTTTCTGCGTTACTCCCGAGGAATCGCACTGAGTGGCAGTATGGAGCTCCTTTTTACTATAGTTGTATAGAAGGCGGCTTCATTTCATTGTATATGTACTCAACCATATAAAAGCATGATATAGCAACTGTAAGAGCAGTTACATTGAATGCCAGAGATACATTCATCAGATTTTGAAGTTGGTTGTACAAGGAGTGATTACTGACACTGTATTGATATCACGTTGTAAAACCTAAAATTTCACTGTTGTCTAACCAAGAGATCGCAGAAGAGTAATCAATGAATACTATACAAGAAATACATTGGATTGTAAATTGTAATAGTTTGTTACACAAAATGACTTTCTGCGTTACTCCCGAGGAATCCCACTGAGTGGCAGTATGGAGCACCTTTTTACTATAGTTGTATAGAAGGTGGCTTCATTTCATTGTATATGTACTCAACCATAAAAAAGCATGATATAGCAACTGTAAGAACAGTTACATTGAATGCCAGAGATACATTCATCAGATTTTGAAGTTGGTTGTACAAGGAGTGATTACTGACACTGTATTGATATCACGTTGTAAAACGTAGAAATTTCACTGTTGTCTAACCAAGAGATCGCAGAAGAGTAATCAATTAATACTATACAAGAAATACATTGGATTGTAAATTGTAATAGTTTGTTACACAAAATGACTTTCTGCGTTACTCCCGAGGAATCCCACTGAGTGGCAGTATGGAGCACCGTTTTGCTATAGTTGTATAGAAGGTGGCTTCATTTAATTCTATATGTATTCAACCATATAAAAGCATGATATAGCAACTGTAAGAGCAGTTACATTGAATGCCAGAGATACATTCATCAGATTTTGAAGTTCTTTATACAAGGAGTGAAAACTGACACTGTACTGATATCACTTTGTAAAACGTATAAATTTCACTGTTGTCTAACCAAGAGTTCACAGAAGAGTAATCAATGAATACTATACAAGAAATACATTGGATTGTAAATTGTAATAGTTTGTTACACAAAATGACTTTCTGCGTTACTCCCGAGGAATCCCACTGAGTGGCAGTATGGAGCACCTTTTTGCTATAGTTGTATAGAAGGTCGCTTCATTTCATTGTATATGTACTCAACCATATAAAAGCATGATATAGCAACTGTAAGAGCAGTTACATTGAATGCCAGAGATACTTTCATCAGATTTTGAAGTTGTTTGTACAAGGAGTGATAACTGACACTGTATTGATATTACGTTGTAAACCTAGAAATTTCACTTTTGTCTAACCAAGAGATCGCAGAAGAGTAATCAATGAATACTATGCAAGAAATACATTGGATTGTAAATTGTAATAGTTTGTTACACAAAATTACTTTCTGCATTACTCCCGAGGAATCCCACTAAGTGGCAGTATGGAGCACCGTTTTGCTATAGTTGTATAGAAGGTGGCTTCATTTAATTGTATATGTATTCAACCATATAAAAGCATGATATAGCAACTGTAAGAGCAGTTACATTGAATGCCAGAGATACATTCATCAGATTTTGAAGTTCTTTATACAAGGAGTGAAAACTGACACTGTACTGATATCACTTTGTAAAACGTAGAAATTTCACTGTTGTCTAACCAAGAGTTCACAGAAGTGTAATCAATGAATATTTTTCAAGAAATACATTGGATTGTAAATTGTAATAGTTTGTTACACAAAATGACTTTCTGCGTTACTCCCGAGGAATCCCACTGAGTGGCAGTATGGAGCACCGTTTTGGTATAGTTGTATAGAAGGTGGCTTCATTTAATTGTATATGTATTCAACCATATAAAAGCATGATATAGCAACTGCAAGAGTAGTTACATTGAATGGCAGAGATACATTCATCAGATTTTGAAGTTCTTTATACAAGGAGTGAAAACTGACACTGTACTGATATCACTTTGTAAAACGTAGAAATTTCACTGTTGTCTAACCAAGAGTTCACAGAAGAGTAATCAATGAATACTATACAAGAAATACATTGGATTGTAAATTGTAATAGTTTGTTACACAAAATGACTTTCTGCGTTACTCCCGAGGAATCCCACTGAGTGGCAGTATGGAGCACCGTTTTGCTATAGTTGTATAGAAGGTGGCTTCATTTAATTGTATATGTATTCAACCATATAAAAGCATGATATAGCAACTGTAAGAGCAGTTACATTGAATACCAGAGATACATTCATCAGATTTTGAAGTTCTTTATACATGGAGTGAAAACTGACACTGTACTGATATCACTTTGTAAAACGTAGAAATTTCACTGCTGTCTAACCAAGAGTTCACAGAAGAGTAATCAATGAATACTATACAAGAAATACATTGGATTGTAAATTGTAATAGTTTGTTACACAAAATGACTTTCTGCGTTAATCCCGAGGAATCCCACTGAGTGGCAGTATGGAGCACCTTTTTGCTATAGTTGTATAGAAGGTGGCTTCATTTCATTGTATCTGTACTCAACCATATAAAAGCATGATATAGCAACTGTAAGAGCAGTTACATTGAATGCCAGAGATACATTCATCAGATTTGGAAGTTGTTTGTACAAGGAGTGATAACTGACACTGTACTGATATCACTTTGTAAAACCTAGAAATATCACTATCCTGTAACCAACAGATCATTGAAAAGAGTAATCAATGAATAATATACAAGAAATTATATATTGTAATAGTTTGTTACACAAAATGACTTTCTGCGTTACTCCCGAGGAATCCCACTGAGTGGCAGTATGGAGCTCCTTTTTACTATAGTTGTATAGAAGGCGGCTTCATTTCATTATACATGTACTCAACCATATAAAAGCATGATATAGCAACTGTATGAGCAGTTACATTGAATGCAAGAGATACATTCATCAGATTTTGAAGTTGGTTGTACAAGGAGTGATTACTGACTGAGTATTGATATCACGTTGTAAAACGTAGAAATTTCACTGTTGTCTAACCAAGAGATCGCAGAAGAGTAATCAATTAATACTATACAAGAAATACATTGGATTGTAAATTGTAATAGTTTGTTACACAAAATGATTTCTGCGTTACTCCCGAGGAATCCCACTGAGTGGCAGTATGGAGCACCGTTTTGCTATAGTTGTATAGAAGGTGGCTTCATTTAATTGTATATGTACTCAACCATATAAAAGCATGATATAGCAACGGTAACAGCAGTTACATTGAATGCCAGGGATACATTCATCAGATTTTGAAGTTCTTTATACAAGGAGTGAAAACTGACACTGTACTGATATCACTTTGTAAAACGTAGAAATTTCACTGTTGTCTAACCAAGAGTTCACAGAAGAGTAATCAATGAATACTATACAAGAAATACATTGCATTGTAAATTGTAATAGTTTGTTACACAAAATGACTTTCTGCGTTACTCCCGAGGAATCCCACTGAGTGGCAGTATGGAGCACCTTTTTGCTATAGTTGTATAGAAGGTGGCTTCATTTCATTGTATATGTACTCAACCATATAAAAGTATGATATAGCAACTGTAAGAGCAGTTACATTGAATGCCAGAGATACATTCATCAGATTTTGAAGTTGTTTGTACAAGGAGTGATAACTGACACTGTACTGATATCACTTTGTAAAACCTAGAAATATCACTATCCTGTAACCAACAGATCATTGAAAAGAGTAATCAATGAATAATATACAAGAAATTATATATTGTAATAGTTTGTTACACAAAATGACTTTCTGCGTTACTCCCGAGGAATCGCACTGAGTGGCACTATGGAGCTCCTTTTTACTATAGTTGTATAGAAGGCGGCTTCATTTCATTGTATATGTACTCAACAATATAAATCCATGATATAGCAACTGTAAGAGCAGTTACATTGAATGCCAGAGATACATTCATCAGATTTTGAAGTTGGTTGTACAAGGAGTGATTACTGACTCTGTATTGATATCACGTTGTAAAACGTAGAAATTTCACTGTTGTCTAAACAAGAGATCGCAGAAGAGTAATCAATTAATACTATACAAGAAATACATTGGATTGTAAATTGTAATCGTTTGTTACACAAAATGACTTTCTGCGTTACTCCCGAGGAATCCCACTGAGTGGCAGTATGGAGCACCGTTTTGCTATAGTTGTATAGAAGGTGGCTTCATTTAATTGTATATGTATTCAACCATATAAAAGCATGATATAGCAACTGGAAGAGCAGTTACATTGAATGCCAGAGATACATTCATCAGATTTTGAAGTTCTTTATACAAGGAGTGAAAACTGACACTGTACTGATATCACTTTGTAAAACGTAGAAATTTCACTGTTGTCTAACCAAGAGTTCACAGAAGAGAAATCAATGAATACTATACAAGAAATACATTGGATTGTAAATTGTAATAGTTTGTTACACAAAATGACTTTCTGCGTTACTCCCGAGGAATCCCACTGAGTGGCAGTATGGAGCACCGTTTTGCTATAGTTGTATAGAAGGTGGCTTCATTTAATTGTATATGTATTCAACCATATAAAAGCATGATATAGCAAATGTAAGAGCAGTTACATTGAATGCCAGAGATACATTCATCAGATTTTGAAGTTCTTTATACAAGGAGTGAAAACTGACACTGTACTGATATCACTTTGTAAAACGTATAAATTTCACTGTTGTCTAACCAAGAGTTCACAGAAGAGTAATCAATGAATACTATACAAGAAATACATTGGATTGTAAATTGTAATTGTTTGTTACACAAAATGACTTTCTGCGTTACTCCCGAGGAATCCCACTGAGTGGCAGTATGGAGCACCTTTTTGCTATAGTTGTATAGAAGGTGGCTTCATTTCATTGTATCTGTACTCAACCATATAAAAGCATGATATAGCAACTGTAAGAGCAGTTACATTGAATGCCAGAGATACATTCATCAGATTATGAAGTTGTTTGTACAAGGAGTGATAACTGACACTGTACTGATATCACTTTGTAACACCTAGAAATATCACTATCCTGTAACCAACAGATCATTGAAAAGAGTAATCAATGAATAATATACAAGAAATTATATATTGTAATAGTTTGTTACAAAAAATGACTTTCTGCGTTACTCCCGAGGAATCGCACTGAGTGGCAGTATGGAGCTCCTTTTTACTATAGTTGTATAGAAGGCGGCTTCATTTCATTGTATATGTACTCAACCATATAAAAGCATGATATAGCAACTGTAAGAGCAGTTACATTGAATGCCAGAGATACATTCATCAGATTTTGAAGTTGGTTGTACAAGGAGTGATTACTGACACTGTATTGATATCACGTTGTAAAACCTAAAATTTCACTGTTGTCTAACCAAGAGATCGCAGAAGAGTAATCAATGAATACTATACAAGAAATACATTGGATTGTAAATTGTAATAGTTTGTTACACAAAATGACTTTCTGCGTTACTCCCGAGGAATCCCACTGAGTGGCAGTATGGAGCACCTTTTTACTATAGTTGTATAGAAGGTGGCTTCATTTCATTGTATATGTACTCAACCATAAAAAAGCATGATATAGCAACTGTAAGAACAGTTACATTGAATGCCAGAGATACATTCATCAGATTTTGAAGTTGGTTGTACAAGGAGTGATTACTGACACTGTATTGATATCACGTTGTAAAACGTAGAAATTTCACTGTTGTCTAACCAAGAGATCGCAGAAGAGTAATCAATTAATACTATACAAGAAATACATTGGATTGTAAATTGTAATAGTTTGTTACACAAAATGACTTTCTGCGTTACTCCCGAGGAATCCCACTGAGTGGCAGTATGGAGCACCGTTTTGCTATAGTTGTATAGAAGGTGGCTTCATTTAATTCTATATGTATTCAACCATATAAAAGCATGATATAGCAACTGTAAGAGCAGTTACATTGAATGCCAGAGATACATTCATCAGATTTTGAAGTTCTTTATACAAGGAGTGAAAACTGACACTGTACTGATATCACTTTGTAAAACGTATAAATTTCACTGTTGTCTAACCAAGAGTTCACAGAAGAGTAATCAATGAATACTATACAAGAAATACATTGGATTGTAAATTGTAATAGTTTGTTACACAAAATGACTTTCTGCGTTACTCCCGAGGAATCCCACTGAGTGGCAGTATGGAGCACCTTTTTGCTATAGTTGTATAGAAGGTCGCTTCATTTCATTGTATATGTACTCAACCATATAAAAGCATGATATAGCAACTGTAAGAGCAGTTACATTGAATGCCAGAGATACTTTCATCAGATTTTGAAGTTGTTTGTACAAGGAGTGATAACTGACACTGTATTGATATTACGTTGTAAACCTAGAAATTTCACTTTTGTCTAACCAAGAGATCGCAGAAGAGTAATCAATGAATACTATGCAAGAAATACATTGGATTGTAAATTGTAATAGTTTGTTACACAAAATTACTTTCTGCATTACTCCCGAGGAATCCCACTAAGTGGCAGTATGGAGCACCGTTTTGCTATAGTTGTATAGAAGGTGGCTTCATTTAATTGTATATGTATTCAACCATATAAAAGCATGATATAGCAACTGTAAGAGCAGTTACATTGAATGCCAGAGATACATTCATCAGATTTTGAAGTTCTTTATACAAGGAGTGAAAACTGACACTGTACTGATATCACTTTGTAAAACGTAGAAATTTCACTGTTGTCTAACCAAGAGTTCACAGAAGTGTAATCAATGAATATTTTTCAAGAAATACATTGGATTGTAAATTGTAATAGTTTGTTACACAAAATGACTTTCTGCGTTACTCCCGAGGAATCCCACTGAGTGGCAGTATGGAGCACCGTTTTGGTATAGTTGTATAGAAGGTGGCTTCATTTAATTGTATATGTATTCAACCATATAAAAGCATGATATAGCAACTGCAAGAGTAGTTACATTGAATGGCAGAGATACATTCATCAGATTTTGAAGTTCTTTATACAAGGAGTGAAAACTGACACTGTACTGATATCACTTTGTAAAACGTAGAAATTTCACTGTTGTCTAACCAAGAGTTCACAGAAGAGTAATCAATGAATACTATACAAGAAATACATTGGATTGTAAATTGTAATAGTTTGTTACACAAAATGACTTTCTGCGTTACTCCCGAGGAATCCCACTGAGTGGCAGTATGGAGCACCGTTTTGCTATAGTTGTATAGAAGGTGGCTTCATTTAATTGTATATGTATTCAACCATATAAAAGCATGATATAGCAACTGTAAGAGCAGTTACATTGAATACCAGAGATACATTCATCAGATTTTGAAGTTCTTTATACATGGAGTGAAAACTGACACTGTACTGATATCACTTTGTAAAACGTAGAAATTTCACTGCTGTCTAACCAAGAGTTCACAGAAGAGTAATCAATGAATACTATACAAGAAATACATTGGATTGTAAATTGTAATAGTTTGTTACACAAAATGACTTTCTGCGTTAATCCCGAGGAATCCCACTGAGTGGCAGTATGGAGCACCTTTTTGCTATAGTTGTATAGAAGGTGGCTTCATTTCATTGTATCTGTACTCAACCATATAAAAGCATGATATAGCAACTGTAAGAGCAGTTACATTGAATGCCAGAGATACATTCATCAGATTTGGAAGTTGTTTGTACATGGAGTGATTACTGACACTGTACTGATATCACTTTGTAAAACCTAGAAATATCACTATCCTGTAACCAACAGATCATTGAAAAGAGTAATCACTGAATAATATACAAGAAATTATATATTGTAATAGTTTGTTACACAAAATGACTTTCTGCGTTACTCCCGAGGAATCCCACTGAGTGGCAGTATGGAGCTCCTTTTTACTATAGTTGTATAGAAGGCGGCTTCATTTCATTGTATATGTACTCAACCATATAAAAGCATGATATAGCAACTGTAAGAGCAGTTACATTGAATGCCAGAGATACATTCATCAGATTTTGAAGTTCTTTATACAAGGAGTGAAAACTGACACTGTACTGATATCACTTTGTAAAACGTATAAATTTCACTGTTGTCTAAGCAAGAGTTCACAGAAGAGTAATCAATGAATACTATACAAGAAATACATTGGATTGTAAATTGTAATAGTTTGTTACACAAAATGACTTTCTGCGTTACTCCCGAGGAATCCCACTGAGTGGCAGTATGGAGCACCTTTTTGCTATAGTTGTATAGAAGGTGGCTTCATTTCATTGTATATGTACTCAGCCATATAAAAGCATGATATAGCAACTGTAAGAGCAGTTACATTGAATGCCAGAGATACATTAATCAGATTTTGAAGTTGTTTGTACAAGGAGTGATAACTGACACTGTATTGATATCACGTTGCAAACCTAGAAATTTCACTGTTGTCTAACAAAGAGATCGCAGAAGAGTAATCAATTAATACTATACAAGAAATACATTGGATTGTAAATTGTAATAGTTTGTTACACAAAAAAACTTTCTGCGTTACTCCCGAGGAATCCCACTGAGTGGCAGTATGGAGCACCGTTTTGCTATAGTTGTATAGAAGGTGGCTTCATTTAATTGTATATGTACTCAACCATATAAAAGCATGATATAGCAACGGTGAGAGCAGTTACATTGAATGCTAGAGATACATTCATCAGATTTTGAAGTTGGTTGTACAAAGAATGATTACTGACACTGTATTGATATCACGTTGTAAAACCTAGAAATTTCACTGTTTTCTAACCAATTGATCGCAGAAGAGTAATCAATGAATACTATACAAGAAATACATTGGATTGTAAATTGTAATAGTTTGTTACACAAAATGACTTTCTGCGTTACTCCCGAGGAATCCCACTGAGTGGCAGTATGGAGCACCTTTTTACTATAGTTGTATAGAAGGTGGCTTCATTTCATTGTATATGTACTCAACCATAAAAAAGCATGATATAGCAACTGTAAGAACAGTTACATTGAATGCCAGAGATACATTCATCAGATTTTGAAGTTGGTTGTACAAGGAGTGATTACTGACTCTGTATTGATATCACATTGTAAAACGTAGAAATTTCACTGTTGTCTAACCAAGAGATCGCAGAAGAGTAATCAATTAATACTATACAAGAAATACATTGGATTGTAAATTGTAATAGTTTGTTACACAAAATGACTTTCTGCGTTACTCCCGAGGAATCCCACTGAGTGGAAGTATGGAGCACCTTTTTACTATAGTTGTATAGAAGGTGGCTTCATTTCATTGTATATGTACTCAACCATATAAAAGCATGATATAGCAACTGTAAGAGCAGTTACATTGAATGCCAGAGATACATTCATCAGATTTTGAAGTTCTTTATACAAGGAGTGAAAACTGACACTGTACTGATATCACTTTGTAAAACGTAGAAATTTCACTGTTGTCTAACCAAGAGTTCACAGAAGTGTAATCAATGAATACTATACAAGAAATACATTGGATTGTAAATTGTAATAGTTTGTTACACAAAATGACTTTCTGCGTTACTCCCGAGGAATCCCACTGAGTGGCAGTATGGAGCACCGTTTTGCTATAGTTGTATAGAAGGTGGCTTCATTTAATTGTATATGTATTCAACCATATAAAAGCATGATATAGCAACTGCAAGAGTAGTTACATTGAATGGCAGAGATACATTCATCAGATTTTGAAGTTCTT
This sequence comes from Lepidodactylus listeri, assembly GCA_029233225.1. Lineage (NCBI taxonomy): Eukaryota > Metazoa > Chordata > Lepidosauria > Squamata > Gekkonidae > Lepidodactylus > Lepidodactylus listeri. The sequence continues at coordinate 117,218 of JARCFY010000021.1, read as the reverse complement.
TATACAAGGAGTGAAAACTGACACTGTACTGATATCACTTTGTAAAACGTAGAAATTTCACTGTTGTCTAACCAAGAGTTCACAGAAGAGTAATCAATGAATACTATACAAGAAATACATTGGATTGTAAATTGTAATAGTTTGTTACACAAAATGACTTTCTGCGTTACTCCCGAGGAATCCCACTGAGTGGCAGTATGGAGCACCGTTTTGCTATAGTTGTATAGAAGGTGGCTTCATTTAATTGTATATGTATTCAACCATATAAAAGCATGATATAGCAACTGTAAGAGCAGTTACATTGAATGCCAGAGATACATTCATCAGATTTTGAAGTTCTTTATACAAGGAGTGAAAACTGACACTGTACTGATATCACTTTGTAAAACGTAGAAATTTCACTGTTGTCTAACCAAGAGTTCACAGAAGAGTAATCAATGAATACTATACAAGAAATACATTGGATTGTAAATTGTAATAGTTTGTTACACAAAATGACTTTCTGCGTTACTCCCGAGGAATCCCACTGAGTGGCAGTATGGAGAACCTTTTTGCTATAGTTGTATAGAAGGTGGCTTCATTTCATTGTATCTGTACTCAACCATATAAAAGCATGATATAGCAACTGTAAGAGCAGTTACATTGAATGCCAGAGATACATTCATCAGATTTTGAAGTTTTTTGTACAAGGAGTGATTACTGACACTGTACTGATATCACTTTGTAAAACCTAGAAATATCACTATCCTGTAACCAACAGATCATTTAAAAGAGTAATCAATGAATAATATACAAGAAATTATATATTGTAATAGTTTGTTACACAAAATGACTTTCTGCGTTACTCCCGAGGAATCCCACTGAGTGGCAGTATGGAGCTCCTTTTTACTATAGTTGTATAGAAGGCGGCTTCATTTCATTGTATATGTACTCAACCATATAAAAGCATGATATAGCAACTGTAAGAGCAGTTACATTGAATGCAAGAGATACATTCATCAGATTTTGAAGTTGGTTGTACAAGGAGTGATTACTGACTATGTATTGATATCACGTTGTAAAACGTAGAAATTTCACTGTTGTCTAACCAAGAGATCGCAGAAGAGTAATCAATTAATACTATACAAGAAATACATTGGATTGTAAATTGTAATAGTTTGTTACACAAAATAACTTTCTGCGTTACTCTCGAGGAATCCCACTGAGTGGCAGTATGGAGCACCGTTTTGCTATAGTTGTATAGAAGGTGGCTTCATTTAATTGTATATGTACTCAACCATATAAAAGCATGATATAGCAACGGTAAGAGCAGTTACATTGAATGCAAGAGATACATTCATCAGATTTTGAAGTTGGTTGTACAAAGAATGATTACTGACACTGTATTGATATCACGTTGTAAAACGTAGAAATTTCACTGTTGTCTAACCAAGAGATCGCAGAAGAGTAATCAATGAATACTATACAAGAAATACATTGGATTGTAAATTGTAATAGTTTGTTACACAAAATGACTTTCTGCGTTACTCCCGAGGAATCCCACTGAGTGGCAGTATGGAGCACCTTTTTACTATAGTTGTATAGAAGGTGGCTTCATTTCATTGTATATGTACTCAACCATAAAAAAGCATGATATAGCAACTGTAAGAACAGTTACATTGAATGCTAGAGATACATTCATCAGATTTTGAAGTTGGTTGTACAAGGAGTGATTACTGACTCTGTATTGATATCACGTTGTAAAACCTAGAAATTTCACTGTTGTCTAACCAAGAGATCGCAGAAGTGTAATCAATGAATACTATACAAGAAATACATTGGATTGTAAATTGTAATCGTTTGTTACAGAAAATGACTTTCTGCGTTACTCCCGAGGAGTCCCACTGAGTGGCAGTATGGAGCACCTTTTTACTATAGTTGTATAGAAGGTGGCTTCATTTCATTGTATATGTACTCAACCATAAAAAAGCATGAAATAGCAACTGTAAGAAAAGTTACATTGAATGCCAGAGATACATTCATCAGATTTTGAAGTTCTTTATACAAGGAGTGATTACTGACTCTGTATCGATATCACGTTGTAAAACGTAGAAATTTCACTGTTGTCTAACCAAGAGTTCACAGAAGAGTAATCAATTAATAGTATACAAGAAATACATTGGATTGTAAATTGTAATAGTTTGTTACACAAAATGACTTTCTGCGTTACTCCCGAGGAATCCCACTGAGTGGCAGTATGGAGCACCGTTTTGCTATAGTTGTATAGAAGGTGGCTTCATTTAATTGTATATGTATTCAACCATATAAAAGCATGATATAGCAACTGTAAGAGCAGTTACATTGAATGAAAGAGATACATTCATCAGATTTGGAAGTTCTTTATACAAGGAGTGAAAACTGACACTGTACTGATATCACTTTGTAAAACGTATAAATTTCACTGTTGTCTAACCAAGAGATCACAGAAGAGTAATCAATGAATACTATACAAGAAATACATTGGATTGTAAATTGTAATAGTTTGTTACACAAAATGACTTTCTGCGTTACTCCCGAGGAATCCCACTGAGTGGCAGTATGGAGCACCTTTTTACTATAGTTGTATAGAAGGTGGCTTCATTTCATTGTATATGTACTCAACCATAAAAAAGCATGATATAGCAACTGTAAGAACAGTTACATTGAATGCTAGAGATACATTCATCAGATTTTGAAGTTGGTTGTACAAGGAGTGATTACTGACTCTGTATTGATATCACGTTGTAAAACGTAGAAATTTCACTGTTGTCTAACCAAGAGATCGCAGAAGAGTAATCAATGAATACTATACAAGAAATACATTGGATTGTAAATTGTAATCGTTTGTTACACAAAATGACTTTCTGCGTTACTCCCGAGGAATCCCACTGAGTGGCAGTATGGAGCACCTTTTTACTATAGTTGTATAGAAGGTGGCTTCATTTCATTGTATATGTACTCAACCATAAAAAAGCATGATATAGCAACTGTAAGAACAGTTACATTGAATGCCAGAGATACATTCATCAGATTTTGAAGTTGGTTGTACAAGGAGTGATTACTGACTCTGTATTGATATCACGTTGTAAAACGTAGAAATTTCACTGTTGTCTAACCAAGAGTTCACAGAAGAGTAATCAATTAATACTATACAAGAAATACATTGGATTGTAAATTGTAATAGTTTGTTACACAAAATGACTTTCTGCGTTACTCCCGAGGAATCCCACTGAGTGGCAGTATGGAGCACCGTTTTGCTATAGTTGTATAGAAGGTGGCTTCATTTAATTGTATATGTATTCAACCATATAAAAGCATGATATAGCAACTGTAAGAGCAGTTACATTGAATGCCAGAGATACATTCATCAGATTTTGAAGTTCTTTATACAAGGAGTGAAAACTGACACTGTACTGATATCACTTTGTAAAACGTAGAAATTTCACTGTTGTCTAACCAAGAGTTCACAGAAGAGTAATCAATGAATACTATACAAGAAATACATTGGATTGTAAATTGTAATAGTTTGTTACACAAAATGACTTTCTGCGTTACTCCCGAGGAATCCCACTGAGTGGCAGTATGGAGCACCTTTTTGCTATAGTTGTATAGAAGGTGGCTTCATTTCATTGTATATGTACTCAACCATATAAAAGCATGATATAGCAACTGTAAGAGCAGTTACATTGAATGCCAGAGATACATTCATCAGATTTTGAAGTTGTTTGTACAAGGAGTGATAACTGACACTGTATTGATATCACGTTGCAAACCTAGAAAATTCACTGTTGTCTAACCAAGAGTTCACAGAAGAGTAATCAATGAATACTATACAAGAAATACATTGGATTGTAAATTGTAATAGTTTGTTACACAAAATGACTTTCTGCGTTACTCCCGAGGAATCCCACTGAGTGGCAGTATGGAGCACCGTTTTGCTATAGTTGTATAGAAGGTGGCTTCATTTAATTGTATATGTATTCAACCATATAAAAGCATGATATAGCAACTGTAAGAGCAGTTACATTGAATGCCAGAGATACATTAATCAGATTTTGAAGTTCTTTATACACGGAGTGAAAACTGACACTGTACTGATATCACTTTGTAAAACGTAGAAATTTCACTGTTGTCTAACCAAGAGTTCACAGAAGAGTAATCAATGAATACTATACAAGAAATACATTGGATTGTAAATTGTAATAGTTTGTTACACAAAATGACTTTCTGCGTTACTCCCGAGGAATCCCACTGAGTGGCAGTATGGAGCACCTTTTTGCTATAGTTGTATAGAAGGTGGCTTCATTTCATTGTATCTGTACTCAACCATATAAAAGCATGATATAGCAACTGTAAGAGCAGTTACATTGAATGCCAGAGATACATTCATCAGATTTTGAAGTTGTTTGTACAAGGAGTGATTACTGACACTGTACTGATATCACTTTGTAAAACCTAGAAATATCACTATCCTGTAACCAACAGATCATTTAAAAGAGTAATCAATGAATAATATACAAGAAATTATATATTGTAATAGTTTGTTACACAAAATGACTTTCTGCGTTACTCCCGAGGAATCCCACTGAGTGGCAGTATGGAGCTCCTTTTTACTATAGTTGTATAGAAGGCGGCTTCATTTCATTGTATATGTACTCAACCATATAAAAGCATGATATAGCAACTGTAAGAGCAGTTACATTGAATGCAAGAGATACATTCATCAGATTTTGAAGTTGGTTGTACAAGGAGTGATTACTGACTCTGTATTGATATCACGTTGTAAAACGTAGAAATTTCACTGTTGTCTAACCAAGAGATCGCAGAAGAGTAATCAATGAATACTATACAAGAAATACATTGGATTGTAAATTGTAATAGTTTTTTACACAAAATGACTTTCTGCGTTACTCCCGAGGAATCCCACTGAGTGGCAGTATGGAGCACCTTTTTACTATAGTTGTATAGAAGGTGGCTTCATTTCATTGTATCTGTACTCAACCATATAAAAGCATGATATAGCAACTGTAAGAGCAGTTACATTGAATGCCAGAGATACATTCATCAGATTTTGAAGTTGTTTGTACAAGGAGTGATTACTGACACTGTACTGATATCACTTTGTAAAACCTAGAAATATCACTATCCTGTAACCAACAGATCATTTAAAAGAGTAATCAATGAATAATATACGAGAAATTATATATTGTAATAGTTTGTTACACAAAATGACTTTCTGCGTTACTCCCGAGGAATCCCACTGAGTGGCAGTATGGAGCTCCTTTTTACTATAGTTGTATAGAAGGCGGCTTCATTTCATTGTATATGTACTCAACCATATAAAAGCATGATATAGCAACTGTAAGAGCAGTTACATTGAATGCAAGAGATACATTCATCAGATTTTGAAGTTGGTTGTACAAGGAGTGATTACTGACTCTGTATTGATATCACGTTGTAAAACGTAGAAATTTCACTGTTGTCTAACCAAGAGATCGCAGAAGAGTAATCAATGAATACTATACAAGAAATACATTGGATTGTAAATTGTAATAGTTTTTTACACAAAATGACTTTCTGCGTTACTCCCGAGGAATCCCACTGAGTGGCAGTATGGAGCACCTTTTTACTATAGTTGTATAGAAGGTGGCTTCATTTCATTGTATATGTACTCAACCATAAAAAAGCATGATATAGCAACTGTAAGAACAGTTACATTGAATGCCAGAGATACATTCATCAGATTTTGAAGTTGGTTGTACAAGGAGTGATTACTGACTCTGTATTGATATCACATTGTAAAACGTAGAAATTTCACTGTTGTCTAACCAAGAGATCGCAGAAGAGTAATCAATGAATACTATACAAGAAATACATTGGATTGTAAATTGTAATAGTTTGTTACACAAAATGACTTTCTGCGTTACTCCCGAGGAATCCCACTGAGTGGCAGTATGGAGCACCTTTTTACTATAGTTGTATAGAAGGTGGCTTCATTTCATTGTATATGTACTCAACCATATAAAAGCATGATATAGCAACTGTAAGAGCAGTTACATTGAATGCCAGAGATACATTCATCCGATTTTGATGTTGTTTGTACAAGGAGTGATAACTGACACTGTATTGATATCACGTTGCAAACCTAGAAATTTCACTGTTGTCTAACCAAGAGATCGCAGAAGAGTAATCAATGAATACTATGCAAGAAATACATTGGATTGTAAATTGTAATAGTTTGTTACACAAAATGACTTTCTGCATTACTCCCGAGGAATCCCACTGAGTGGCAGTATGGAGCACCGTTTTGCTATAGTTGTATAGAAGGTGGCTTCATTTCATTGTATATGTATTCAACCATATAAAAGCATGATATAGCAACTGTAAGAGCAGTTACATTGAATGCCAGAGATACATTCATCAGATTTTGAAGTTCTTTATACAAGGAGTGAAAACTGACACTGTACTGATATCACTTTGTAAAACGTAGAAATTTCACTGTTGTCTAACCAAGAGTTCACAGAAGAGTAATCAATGAATACTATACAAGAAATACATTGGATTGTAAATTGTAATAGTTTGTTACACAAAATGACTTTCTGCGTTACTCCCGAGGAATCCCACTGAGTGGCAGTATGGAGCACCGTTTTGCTATAGTTGTATAGAAGGTGGCTTCATTTAATTGTATATGTATTCAACCATATAAAAGCATGATATAGCAACTGCAAGAGCAGTTACATTGAATGCCAGAGATACATTCATCAGATTTTGAAGTTCTTTATACAAGGAGTGAAAACTGACACTGTACTGATATCACTTTGTAAAACGTAGAAATTTCACTGTTGTCTAACCAAGAGTTCACAGAAGAGTAATCAATGAATACTATACAAGAAATACATTGGATTGTAAATTGTAATAGTTTGTTACACAAAATGACTTTCTGCGTTACTCCCGAGGAATCCCACTGAGTGGCAGTATGGAGCACCTTTTTGCTATAGTTGTATAGAAGGTGGCTTCATTTCATTGTATCTGTACTCAACCATATAAAAGCATGATATAGCAACTGTAAGAGCAGTTACATTGAATGCCAGAGATACATTCATCAGATTTTGAAGTTGTTTGTACAAGGAGTGATTACTGACACTGTACTGATATCACTTTGTAAAACCTAGAAATATCACTATCCTGTAACCAACAGATCATTTAAAAGAGTAATCAATGAATAATATACAAGAAATTATATATTGTAATAGTTTGTTACACAAAATGACTTTCTGCGTTACTCCCGAGGAATCCCACTGAGTGGCAGTATGGAGTTCCTTTTTACTATAGTTGTATAGAAGGCGGCTTCATTTCATTGTATATGTACTCAACCATATAAAAGCATGATATAGCAACTGTAAGAGCAGTTACATTGAATGCAAGAGATACATTCATCAGATTTTGAAGTTGGTTGTACAAGGAGTGATTACTGACTCTGTATTGATATCACGTTGTAAAACGTAGAAATTTCACTGTTGTCTAACCAAGAGATCGCAGAAGAGTAATCAATTAATACTATACAAGAAATACATTGGATTGTAAATTGTAATAGTTTGTTACACAAAATAACTTTCTGCGTTACTCCGGAGGAATCCCACTGAGTGGCAGTATGGAGCACCGTTTTGCTATAGTTGTATAGAAGGTGGCTTCATTTAATTGTATATGTACTCAACCATATAAAAGCATGATATAGCAACGGTAAGAGCAGTTACATTGAATGCAAGAGATACATTCATCAGATTTTGAAGTTGGTTGTACAAAGAATGATTACTGACACTGTATTGATATCACGTTGTAAAACCTAGAAATTTCACTGTTGTCTAACCAAGAGATCGCAGAAGAGTAATCAATGAATACTATACAAGAAATACATTGGATTGTAAATTGTAATAGTTTGTTACACAAAATGACTTTCTGCGTTACTCCCGAGGAATCCCACTGAGTGGCAGTATGGAGCACCTTTTTACTATAGTTGTATAGAAGGTGGCTTCATTTCATTGTATATGTACTCAACCATAAAAAAGCATGATATAGCAACTGTAAGAACAGTTACATTGAATGCCAGAGATACATTCATCAGATTTTGAAGTTGGTTGTACAAGGAGTGATTACTGACTCTGTATTGATATCACATTGTAAAACGTAGAAATTTCACTGTTGTCTAACCAAGAGATCGCAGAAGAGTAATCAATGAATACTATACAAGAAATACATTGGATTGTAAATTGTAATAGTTTGTTACACAAAATGACTTTCTGCGTTACTCCCGAGGAATCCCACTGAGTGGCAGTATGGAGCACCTTTTTACTATAGTTGTATAGAAGGTGGCTTCATTTCATTGTATATGTACTAAACCATATAAAAGCATGATATAGCAACTGTAAGAGCAGTTACATTGAATGCCAGAGATACATTCATCAGATTTTGAAGTTGTTTGTACAAGGAGTGATAACTGACACTGTATTGATATCACGTTGCAAACCTAGAAATTTCACTGTTGTCTAACCAAGAGATCGCAGAAGAGTAATCAATGAATACTATGCAAGAAATACATTGGATTGTAAATTGTAATAGTTTGTTACACAAAATGACTTTCTGCATTACTCCCGAGGAATCCCACTGAGTGGCAGTATGGAGCACCGTTTTGCTATAGTTGTATAGAAGGTGGCTTCATTTAATTGTATATGTATTCAACCATATAAAAGCATGATATAGCAACTGTAAGAGCAGTTACATTGAATGCCAGAGATACATTCATCAGATTTTGAAGTTCTTTATACAAGGAGTGAAAACTGACACTGTACTGATATCACTTTGTAAAACGTAGAAATTTCACTGTTGTCTAACCAAGAGTTCACAGAAGAGTAATCAATGAATACTATACAAGAAATACATTGGATTGTAAATTGTAATAGTTTGTTACACAAAATAACTTTCTGCGTTACTCCCGAGGAATCCCACTGAGTGGCAGTATGGAGCACCGTTTTGCTATAGTTGTATAGAAGGTGGCTTCATTTAATTGTATATGTATTCAACCATATAAAAGCATGATATAGCAACTGCAAGAGCAGTTACATTGAATGCCAGAGATACATTCATCAGATTTTGAAGTTCTTTATACAAGGAGTGAAAACTGACACTGTACTGATATCACTTTGTAAAACGTAGAAATTTCACTGTTGTCTAACCAAGAGTTCACAGAAGAGTAATCAATGAATACTATACAAGAAATACATTGGATTGTAAATTGTAATAGTTTGTTACACAAAATGACTTTCTGCGTTACTCCCGAGGAATCCCACTGAGTGGCAGTATGGAGCACCGTTTTGCTATAGTTGTATAGAAGGTGGCTTCATTTAATTGTATATGTATTCAACCATATAAAAGCATGATATAGCAACTGTAAGAGCAGTTACATTGAATGCCAGAGATACATTCATCAGATTTTGAAGTTCTTTATACAAGGAGTGAAAACTGACACTGTACTGATATCACTTTGTAAAACGTAGAAATTTCACTGTTGTCTAACCAAGAGTTCACAGAAGAGTAATCAATGAATACTGTACAAGAAATACATTGGATTGTAAATTGTAATAGTTTGTTACACAAAATGACTTTCTGCGTTACTCCCGAGGAATCCCACTGAGTGGCAGTATGGAGCACCTTTTTGCTATAGTTGTATAGAAGGTGGCTTCATTTCATTGTATATGTACTCAACCATATAAAAGCATGATATAGCAACTGTAAGAGCAGTTACATTGAATGCCAGAGATACATTCATCAGATTTTGAAGTTGTTTGTACAAGGAGTGATAACTGACACTGTACTGATATCACTTTGTAAAACCTAGAAATATCACTATCCTATAACCAACAGATCATTGAAAAGAGTAATCAATGAATAATATACAAGAAATTATATATTGTAATAGTTTGTTACACAAAATGACTTTCTGCGTTACTCCCGAGGAATCCCACTGAGTGGCAGTATGGAGCACCTTTTTGCTATAGTTGTATAGAAGGTGGCTTCATTTCATTGTATATGTACTCAACCATATAAAAGCATGATATAGCAACTGTAAGAGCAGTTACATTGAATGCAAGAGATACATTCATCAGATTTTGAAGTATGTTGTACAAGGAGTGATTACTGACTCAGTATTGATATCACGTTGTAAAACGTAGAAATTTCACTGTTGTCTAACCAAGAGATCGCAGAAGAGTAATCAATAAATACTATACAAGAAATACATTGGATTGTAAATTGTAATAGTTTGTTACACAAAATGACTTTCTGCGTTACTCTCGAGGAATCCCACTGAGTGGCAGTATGGAGCACCGTTTTGCTATAGTTGTATAGAAGGTGGCTTCATTTCATTGTATATGTACTCAACCATATAAAAGCATGATATAGCAACTGTAAGAGCAGTTACATTGAATGCCAGAGATACATTCATCAGATTTTGAAGTTGTTTGTACAAGGAGTGATAACTGACACTGTATTGATATCACGTTGCAAACCTAGAAATTTCACTGTTGTCTAACCAAGAGATCGCAGAAGAGTAATCAATGAATACTATGCAAGAAATACATTGGATTGTAAATTGTAATAGTTTGTTACACAAAATGACTTTCTGCATTACTCCCGAGGAATCCCACTGAGTGGCAGTATGGAGCACCGTTTTGCTATAGTTGTATAGAAGGTGGCTTCATTTCATTGTATATGTATTCAACCATATAAAAGCATGATATAGCAACTGTAAGAGCAGTTACATTGAATGCCAGAGATACATTCATCAGATTTTGAAGTTCTTTATACAAGGAGTGAAAACTGACACTGTACTGATATCACTTTGTAAAACGTAGAAATTTCACTGTTGTCTAACCAAGAGTTCACAGAAGAGTAATCAATGAATACTATACAAGAAATACATTGGATTGTAAATTGTAATAGTTTGTTACACAAAATGACTTTCTGCGTTACTCCCGAGGAATCCCACTGAGTGGCAGTATGGAGCACCGTTTTGCTATAGTTGTATAGAAGGTGGCTTCATTTAATTGTATATGTATTCAACCATATAAAAGCATGATATAGCAACTGTAAGAGCAGTTACATTGAATGCCAGAGATACATTCATCAGATTTTGAAGTTCTTTATACAAGGAGTGAAAACTGACACTGTACTGATATCACTTTGTAAAACGTAGAAATTTCACTGTTGTCTAACCAAGAGTTCACAGAAGAGTAATCAATGAATACTGTACAAGAAATACATTGGATTGTAAATTGTAATAGTTTGTTACACAAAATGACTTTCTGCGTTACTCCCGAGTAATCCCACTGAGTGGCAGTATGGAGCACCTTTTTGCTATAGTTGTATAGAAGGTGGCTTCATTTCATTGTATATGTACTCAACCATATAAAAGCATGATATAGCAACTGTAAGAGCAGTTACATTGAATGCCAGAGATACATTCATCAGATTTTGAAGTTGTTTGTACAAGGAGTGATAACTGACACTGTACTGATATCACTTTGTAAAACCTAGAAATATCACTATCCTATAACCAACAGATCATTGAAAAGAGTAATCAATGAATAATATACAAGAAATTATATATTGTAATAGTTTGTTACACAAAATGACTTTCTGCGTTACTCCCGAGGAATCCCACTGAGTGGCAGTATGGAGCACCTTTTTGCTATAGTTGTATAGAAGGTGGCTTCATTTCATTGTATATGTACTCAACCATATAAAAGCATGATATAGCATCTGTAAGAGCAGTTACATTGAATGCAAGAGATACATTCATCAGATTTTGAAGTATGTTGTACAAGGAGTGATTACTGACTCAGTATTGATATCACGTTGTAAAACGTAGAAATTTCACTGTTGTCTAACCAAGAGATCGCAGAAGAGTAATCAATAAATACTATACAAGAAATACATTGGATTGTAAATTGTAATCGTTTGTTACACAAAATGACTTTCTGCGTTACTCTCGAGGAATCCCACTGAGTGGCAGTATGGAGCACCGTTTTGCTATAGTTGTATAGAAGGTGGCTTCATTTAATTGTATATGTATTCAACCATATAAAAGCATTATATAGCAACTGTAAGAGCAGTTACATTGAATGCCAGAGATACATTCATCAGATTTTGAAGTTCTTTATACAAGGAGTGAAAACTGACACTGTACTGATATCACTTTGTAAAACGTAGAAATTTTACTGTTGTCTAACCAAGAGTTCACAGAAGAGTAATCAATGAATACTATACAAGAAATACATTGGATTGTAAATTGTAATAGTTTGTTACACAAAATGACTTTCTGCGTTACTCCCGAGGAATCCCACTGAGTGGCAGTATGGAGCACCTTTTTTCTATAGTTGTATAGAAGGTGGCTTCATTTCATTGTATATGTACTCAACCATAAAAAAGCATGATATAGCAACTGTAAGAGCAGTTACATTGAATGCAAGAGATACATTCATCAGATTTTGTAGTTGGTTGTACAAGGAGTGATTACTGACTCTGTATTGATATCACGTTGTAAAACGTAGAAATTTCACTGTTGTCCAACCAAGAGATCGCAGAAGAGTAATCAATGAATACTATACAAGAAATACATTGGATTGTAAATTGTAATAGTTTGTTACACAAAATGACTTTCTGCGTTACTCCCGAGGAATCCCACTGAGTGGCAGTATGGAGCTCCTTTTTAATATAGTTGTATAGAAGGCGACTTCATTTCATTGTATATGTACTCAACCATATAAAAGCATGATATAGCAACTGTAAGAGCAGTTACATTGAATGCAAGAGATACATTCATCAGATTTTGAAGTTGGTTGTACAAGGAGTTATTACTGACACTGTATTGATACGACGTTGTAAAACCTAGAAATTTCACTGTTGTCTAACGAAGAGATCGCAGAAGAGTAATCAATGAATACTATGCAAGAAATACATTGGATTGTAAATTGTAATAGTTTGTTACACAAAATGACTTTCTGCGTTACTCCCGAGGAATCCCACTGAGTGGCAGTATGGAGCATCTTTTTGCTATAGTTGTATAGAAGGTGGCTTCATTTCATTGTATATGTACTCAACCATATAAAAGCATGATATAGCAACTGTAAGAGCAGTTACATTGAATGCCAGAGATACATTCATCAGATTTTGAAGTTGTTTGTACAAGGAGTGATAACTGACACTGTACTGATATCACTTTGTAACACCTAGAAATATCACTATCCTGTAACCAACAGATCATTGAAAAGAGTAATCACTGAATAATATACAAGAAATTATATATTGTAATAGTTTGTTACACAAAATGACTTTCTGCGTTACTCCCGAGGAATCCCACTGAGAGGCAGTATGGAGCTCCTTTTTACTATACTTGTATAGAAGGCGGCTTCATTTCATTGTATATGTACTCAACCATATAAAAGCATGATATAGCAACTGTAAGAGCAGTTACATTGAATGCCAGAGATACATTCATCAGATTTTGAAGTTGTTTGTACAAGGAGTGATAACTGACAGTGTACTGATATCACTTTGTAAAACCTAGAAATATCACTATCCTGTAACCAACAGATTATTGAAAAGAGTAATCACTGAATAATATACAAGAAATTATATATTGTAATAGTTTGTTACACAAAATGACTTTCTGCGTGACTCTCGAGGAATCCCACTGAGAGGCAGTATGGAGCTCCTTTTTACTATAGTTGTATAGAAGGCGGCTTCATTTCATTGTATATGTACTCAACCATATAAAAGCATGATATAGCAACTGTAAGAGCAGTTACATTGAATGCCAGAGATACATTCATCAGATTTTGAAGTTCTTTATACAAGGAGTGAAAACTGACACTGTACTGATATCACTTTGTAAAACGTAGAAATTTCACTGTTGTCTAACCAAGAGTTCACAGAAGAGTAATCAATGAATACTATACAAGAAATACATTGGATTGTAAATTGTAATAGTTTGTTACACAAAATGACTTTCTACGTTACTCCCGAGGAATCCCACTGGGTGGCAGTATGGAGCACCGTTTTGCTATAGTTGTATAGAAGGTGGCTTCATTTAATTGTATATGTATTCAACCATATAAAATCATGATATAGCAACTGTAAGAGCAGTTACATTGAATGCAAGAGATACATTCATCAGATTTTGAAGTTGGTTGTACAAGGAGTTATTACTGACACTGTATTGATACGACGTTGTAAAACCTAGAAATTTCACTGTTGTCTAACGAAGAGATCGCAGAAGAGTAATCAATGAATACTATGCAAGAAATACATTGGATTGTAAATTGTAATAGTTTGTTACACAAAATGACTTTCTGCGTTACTCCCGAGGAATCCCACTGAGTGGCAGTATGGAGCATCTTTTTGCTATAGTTGTATAGAAGGTGGCTTCATTTCATTGTATATGTACTCAACCATATAAAAGCATGATATAGCAACTGTAAGAGCAGTTACATTGAATGCCAGAGATACATTCATCAGATTTTGAAGTTGTTTGTACAAGGAATGATAACTGACACTGTACTGATATCACTTTGTAACACCTAGAAATATCACTATCCTGTAACCAACAGATCATTGAAAAGAGTAATCACTGAATAATATACAAGAAATTATATATTGTAATAGTTTGTTACACAAAATGACTTTCTGCGTTACTCCCGAGGAATCCCACTGAGAGGCAGTATGGAGCTCCTTTTTACTATACTTGTATAGAAGGCGGCTTCATTTCATTGTATATGTACTCAACCATATAAAAGCATGATATAGCAACTGTAAGAGCAGTTACATTGAATGCCAGAGATACATTCATCAGATTTTGAAGTTGTTTGTACAAGGAGTGATAACTGACAGTGTACTGATATCACTTTGTAAAACCTAGAAATATCACTATCCTGTAACCAACAGATTATTGAAAAGAGTAATCACTGAATAATATACAAGAAATTATATATTGTAATAGTTTGTTACACAAAATGACTTTCTGCGTGACTCTCGAGGAATCCCACTGAGAGGCAGTATGGAGCTCCTTTTTACTATAGTTGTATAGAAGGCGGCTTCATTTCATTGTATATGTACTCAACCATATGAAAGCATGATATAGCAACTGTAAGAGCAGTTACATTGAATGCCAGAGATACATTCATCAGATTTTGAAGTTCTTTATACAAGGAGTGAAAACTGACACTGTACTGATATCACTTTGTAAAACGTAGAAATTTCACTGTTGTCTAACCAAGAGTTCACAGAAGAGTAATCAATGAATACTATACAAGAAATACATTGGATTGTAAATTGTAATAGTTTGTTACACAAAATGACTTTCTGCGTTACTCCCGAGGAATCCCACTGAGTGGCAGTATGGAGCACCTTTTTACTATAGTTTTATAGAAGGTGGCTTCATTTCATTGTATATGTACTCAACCTTATAAAAGCATGATATAGCAACTGTAAGAACAGTTACATTGAATGCCAGAGATACATTCATCAGATTTTGAAGTTGGTTGTACAAGGAGTGATTACTGACTCTGTGTTGATATCACGTTGTAAAACGTAGAAATTTCACTGTTGTCTAACCCAGAGATCGCAGAAGAGTAATCAATTATTACTATACAAGAAATACATTGGATTGTAAATTGTAATCGTTTGTTACACAAAATGACTTTCTGCGTTACCCCCGAGGAATCCCACTGAGTGGCAGTATGGAGCACCGTTTTGCTATAGTTGTATAGAAGGTGGCTTCATTTAATTATATATGTATTCAACCATATAAAAGCATGATATAGCAACTGCAAGAGCAGTTACATTGAATGCCAGAGATACATTCATCAGATTTTGAAGTTCTTTATACAAGGAGTGAAAACTGACACTGTACTGATATCACTTTGTAAAACGTAGAAATTTCACTGTTGTCTAACCAAGAGTTCACAGAAGAGTAATCAATGAATACTATACAAGAAATACATTGGATTGTAAATTGTAATTGTTTGTTACACAAAATGACTTTCTGCGTTACTCCCGAGGAATCCCACTGAGTGGCAGTATGGAGCACCTTTTTGCTATAGTTGTATAGAAGGTGGCTTCATTTCATTGTATCTCTACTCAACCATATAAAAGCATGATATAGCAACTGTAAGAGCAGTTACATTGAATGCCAGAGATACATTCATCAGATTATGAAGTTGTTTGTACAAGGAGTGATAACTGACACTGTACTGATATCACTTTGTAACACCTAGAAATATCACTATCCTGTAACCAACAGAACATTGAAAAGAGTAATCAATGAATAATATACAAGAAATTATATATTGTAATAGTTTGTTACACAAAATGACTTTCTGCGTTACTCCCGAGGAATCGCACTGAGTGGCAGTATGGAGCTCCTTTTTACTATAGTTGTATAGAAGGCGGCTTCATTTCATTGTATATGTACTCAACCATATAAAAGCATGATATAGCAACTGTAAGAGCAGTTACATTGAATGCAAGAGATACATTCATCAGATTTTGAAGTTGGTTGTACAAAGAATGATTACTGACACTGTATTGATATCACGTTGTAAAACCTAGAAATTTCACTGTTGTCTAACCAAGAGATCGCAGAAGAGTAATCAATGAATACTATACAAGAAATACATTGGATTGTAAATTGTAATAGTTTGTTACACAAAATGACTTTCTGCGTTACTCCCGAGGAATCCCACTGAGTGGCAGTATGGAGCACCTTTTTACTATAGTTGTATAGAAGGTGGCTTCATTTCATTGTATATGTACTCAACCATATAAAAGCATGATATAGCAACTGTAAGAGCAGTTACATTGAATGCAAGAGATACATTCATCAGATTTTGAAGTTGGTTGTACAAGGAGTGATTACTGACTCTGTATTGATATCACGTTGTAAAACGTAGAAATTTCACTGTTGTCTAACCAAGAGATCGCAGAAGAGTAATCAATTAATACTATACAAGAAATACATTGGATTGTAAATTGTAATAGTTTGTTACACAAAATGACTTTCTGCGTTACTCCCGAGGAATCCCACTGAGTGGCAGTATGGAGCACCGTTTTGCTATAGTTGTATAGAAGGTCGCTTCATTTCATTGTATATGTACTCAACCATATAAAAGCATGATATAGCAACTGTAAGAGCAGTTACATTGAATGCCAGAGATACTTTCATCAGATTTTGAAGTTGTTTGTACAAGGAGTGATAACTGACACTGTGTTGATATCACGTTGTAAACCTAGAAATTTCACTGTTGTCTAACCAAGAGATCGCAGAAGAGTAATCAATGAATACTATGCAAGAAATACATTGGATTGTAAATTGTAATAGTTTGTTACACAAAATTACTTTCTGCATTACTCCCGAAGAATCCCACTGAGTGGCAGTATGGAGCACCGTTTTGCTATAGTTGTATAGAAGGTGGCTTCATTTAATTGTATATGTATTCAACCATATAAAAGCATGATATAGCAACTGTAAGAGCAGTTACATTGAATGCCAGAGATACATTCATCAGATTTTGAAGTTCTTTATACAAGGAGTGAAAACTGACACTGTACTGATATCACTTTGTAAAACGTATAAATTTCACTGTTGTCTAACCAAGAGTTCACAGAAGAGTAATCAATGAATACTATACAAGAAATACATTGGATTGTAAATTGTAATAGTTTCTTACACAAAATGACTTTCTGCGTTACTCCAGAGGAATCCCACTGAGTGGCAGTATGGAGCACCGTTTTGCTATAGTTGTATAGAAGGTGGCTTCATTTAATTGTATATGTATTCAACCATATAAAAGCATGATATAGCAACTGTAAGAGCAGTTACATTGAATACCAGAGATACATTCATCAGATTTTGAAGTTCTTTATACAAGGAGTGAAAACTTACACTGTACTGATATCACTTTGTAAAACGTAGAAATTTCACTGCTGTCTAACCAAGAGTTCACAGAAGAGTAATCAATGAATACTATACAAGAAATACATTGGATTGTAAATTGTAATAGTTTGTTACACAAAATGACTTTCTGCGTTAATCCCGAGGAATCCCACTGAGTGGCAGTATGGAGCACCTTTTTGCTATAGTTGTATAGAAGGTGGCTTCATTTCATTGTATCTGTACTCAACCATATAAAAGCATGATATAGCAACTGTAAGAGCAGTTACATTGAATGCCAGAGATACATTCATCAGATTTGGAAGTTGTTTGTACAAGGAGTGATTACTGACACTGTACTGATATCACTTTGTAAAACCTAGAAATATCACTATCCTGTAACCAAAAGATCATTGAAAAGAGTAATCACTGAATAATATACAAGAAATTATATATTGTAATAGTTTGTTACACAAAATGACTTTCTGCGTTACTCCCGAGGAATCCCACTGAGTGGCAGTATGGAGCTCCTTTTTACTATAGTTGTATAGAAGGCGGCTTCATTTCATTGTATATGTACTCAACCATATAAAAGCATGATATAGCAACTGTAAGAGCAGTTACATTGAATGCAAGAGATACATTCATCAGATTTTGAAGTTGGTTGTACAAGGAGTGATTACTGACTCTGTATTGATATCACGTTGTAAAACGTAGAAATTTCACTGTTGTCTAACCAAGAGTTCACAGAAGAGTAATCAATTAATACTATACAAGAAATACATTGGATTGTAAATTGTAATAGTTTGTTACACAAAATAACTTTCTGCGTTACTCCCGAGGAATCCCACTGAGTGGCAGTATGGAGCACCGTTTTGCTATAGTTGTATAGAAGGTGGCTTCATTTAATTGTATATGTACTCAACCATATAAAAGTATGATATAGCAACGGTAAAAGCAGTTACATTGAATGCAAGAGATACATTCATCAGATTTTGAAGTTGGTTGTACAAAGAATGATTACTGACACTGTATTGATATCACATTGTAAAACCTAGAAATTTCACTGTTGTCTAACCAAGAGATCGCAGAAGAGTAATCAATGAATACTATACAAGAAATATATTGGATTGTAAATTGTAATAGTTTGTTACACAAAATGACTTTCTGCGTTACTCCCGAGGAATCCCACTGAGTGGCAGTATGGAGCACCTTTTTACTATAGTTGTATAGAAGGTGGCTTCATTTCATTGTATATGTACTCAACCATAAAAAAGCATGATATAGCAACTGTAAGAACAGTTACATTGAATGCTAGAGATACATTCATCAGATTTTGAAGTTGGTTGTACAAGGAGTGATTACTGACTCTGTATTGATATCACGTTGTAAAACGTAGAAATGTCACTGTTGTCTAACCAAGAGATCGCAGAAGAGTAATCAATGAATACTATACAAGAAATACATTGGATTGTAAATTGTAATCGTTTGTTACACAAAATGACTTTCTGCGTTACTCCCGAGGAATCCCACTGAGTGGCAGTATGGAGCACCTTTTTACTATAGTTGTATAGAAGGTGGCTTCATTTCATTGTATATGTACTCAACCATAAAAAAGCATGATATAGCAACTGTAAGAACAGTTACATTGAATGCCAGAGATACATTCATCAGATTTTGAAGTTTGTTGTACTAGGAGTGATTACTGACTCTGTATTGATATCACGTTGTAAAACGTAGAAATTTCACTGTTGTCTAACCAAGAGTTCACAGAAGAGTAATCAATTAATACTATACAAGAAATACATTGGATTGTAAATTGTAATAGTTTGTTACACAAAATGACTTTCTGCGTTACTCCCGAGGAATCCCACTGAGTGGCAGTATGGAGCACCGTTTTGCTATAGTTGTATAGAAGGTGGCTTCATTTAATCGTATATGTATTCAACCATATAAAAGCATGATATAGCAACTGTAAGAGCAGTTACATTGAATGCCAGAGATACATTCATCAGATTTTGAAGTTCTTTATACAAGGAGTGAAAACTGACACTGTACTGATATCACTTTGTAAAACGTATAAATTTCACTTTTGTCTAACCAAGAGTTCACAGAAGAGTAATCAATGAATACTATACAAGAAATACATTGGATTGTAAATTGTAATAGTTTGTTACACAAAATGACTTTCTGCGTTACTCCCGAGGAATCCCACTGAGTGGCAGTATGGAGCACCTTTTTGCTATAGTTGTATAGAAGGTGGCTTCATTTCATTGTATATGTACTCAGCCATATAAAAGCATGATATAGCAACTGTAAGAGCAGTTACATTGAATGCCAGAGATACATTAATCAGATTTTGAAGTTGTTTGTACAAGGAGTGATAAGTGACACTGTATTGATATCACGTTGCAAACCTAGAAATTTCACTGTTGTCTAACAAAGAGATCGCAGAAGAGTAATCAATTAATACTATACAAGAAATACATTGGATTGTAAATTGTAATAGTTTGTTACACAAAAAAACTTTCTGCGTTACTCCCGAGGAATCCCACTGAGTGGCAGTATGGAGCACCGTTTTGCTATAGTTGTATAGAAGGTGGCTTCATTTAATTGTATATGTACTCAACCATATAAAAGCATGATATAGCAACGGTAAGAGCAGTTACATTGAATGCAAGAGATACATTCATCAGATTTTGAAGTTGGTTGTACAAAGAATGATTACTGACACTGTATTGATATCACGTTGTAAAACCTAGAAATTTCACTGATTTCTAACCAAGAGATCGCAGAAGAGTAATCAGTGAATACTATACAAGAAATACATTGGATTGTAAATTGTAATAGTTTGTTACACAAAATGACTTTCTGCGTTACTCCCGAGGAATCCCACTGAGTGGCAGTATGGAGCACCTTTTTACTATAGTTGTATAGAAGGTGGCTTCATTTCATTGTATATGTACTCAACCATAAAAAAGCATGATATAGCAACTGTAAGAACAGTTACATTGAATGCCAGAGATACATTCATCAGATTTTGAAGTTGGTTGTACAAGGAGTGATTACTGACTCTGTATTGATATCACATTGTAAAACGTAGAAATTTCACTGTTGTCTAACCTAGAGATCGCAGAAGAGTAATCAATTAATACTATACAAGAAATACATTGGATTGTAAATTGTAATAGTTTGTTACACAAAATGACTTTCTGCGTTACTCCCGAGGAATCCCACTGAGTGGCAGTATGGAGCACCTTTTTACTATAGTTGTATAGAAGGTGGCTTCATTTCATTGTATATGTACTCAACCATAAAAAAGCATGATATAGCAACTGTAAGAACAGTTACATTGAATGCAAGAGATACATTCATCAGATTTTGAAGTTGGTTGTACAAAGAATGATTACTGACACTGTATTGATATCACATTGTAAAACCTAGAAATTTCACTGTTGTCTAACCAAGAGATCGCAGAAGAGTAATCAATGAATACTATACAAGAAATACATTGGATTGTAAATTGTAATAGTTTGTTACACAAAAAAACTTTCTGCGTTACTCCCGAGGAATCCCACTGAGTGGCAGTATGGAGCACCGTTTTGCTATAGTTGTATAGAAGGTGGCTTCATTTCATTGTATATGTACTCAACCATATAAAAGCATGATATAGCAACGGTAAGAGCAGTTACATTGAATGCAAGAGATACATTCATCAGATTTTGAAGTTGGTTGTACAAAGAATGATTACTGACACTGTATTGATATCACGTTGTAAAACCTAGAAATTTCACTGATTTCTAACCAAGAGATCGCAGAAGAGTAATCAATGAATACTATACAAGAAATACATTGGATTGTAAATTGTAATAGTTTGTTACACAAAATGACTTTCTGCGTTACTCCCGAGGAATCCCACTGAGTGGCAGTATGGAGCACCTTTTTACTATAGTTGTATAGAAGGTGGCTTCATTTCATTGTATATGTACTCAACCATAAAAAAGCATGATATAGCAACTGTAAGAACAGTTACATTGAATGCCAGAGATACATTCATCAGATTTTGAAGTTGGTTGTACAAGGAGTGATTACTGACTCTGTATTGATATCACATTGTAAAACGTAGAAATTTCACTGTTGTCTAACCAAGAGATCGCAGAAGAGTAATCAATTAATACTATACAAGAAATACATTGGATTGTAAATTGTAATAGTTTGTTACACAAAATGACTTTCTGCGTTACTCCCGAGGAATCCCACTGAGTGGCAGTATGGAGCACCTTTTTACTATAGTTGTATAGAAGGTGGCTTCATTTCATTGTATATGTACTCAACCATATAAAAGCATGATATAGCAACTGTAAGAGCAGTTACATTGAATGCCAGAGATACATTCATCAGATTTTGAAGTTCTTTATACAAGGAGTGAAAACTGACACTGTACTGATATCACTTTGTAAAACGTAGAAATTTCACTGTTGTCTAACCAAGAGTTCACAGAAGTGTAATCAATGAATACTATACAAGAAATACATTGGATTGTAAATTGTAATAGTTTGTTACACAAAATGACTTTCTGCGTTACTCCCGAGAAATCCCACTGAGTGGCAGTATGGAGCACCGTTTTGGTATAGTTGTATAGAAGGTGGCTTCATTTAATTGTATATGTATTCAACCATATAAAAGCATGATATAGCAACTGCAAGAGTAGTTACATTGAATGGCAGAGATACATTCATCAGATTTTGAAGTTCTTTATACAAGGAGTGAAAACTGACACTGTACTGATATCACTTTGTAAAACGTAGAAATTTCACTGTTGTCTAACCAAGAGTTCACAGAAGAGTAATCAATGAATACTATACAAGAAATACATTGGATTGTAAATTGTAATAGTTTGTTACACAAAATGACTTTCTGCGTTACTCCCGAGGAATCCCACTGAGTGGCAGTATGGAGCACCGTTTTGCTATAGTTGTATAGAAGGTGGCTTCATTTCATTGTATATGTACTCAACCATATAAAAGCATGATATAGCAACGGTAAGAGCAGTTACATTGAATGCAAGAGATACATTCATCAGATTTTGAAGTTGGTTGTACAAAGAATGATTACTGACACTGTATTGATATCACGTTGTAAAACCTAGAAATTTCACTGATTTCTAACCAAGAGATCGCAGAAGAGTAATCAATGAATACTATACAAGAAATACATTGGATTGTAAATTGTAATAGTTTGTTACACAAAATGACTTTCTGCGTTACTCCCGAGGAATCCCACTGAGTGGCAGTATGGAGCACCTTTTTACTATAGTTGTATAGAAGGTGGCTTCATTTCATTGTATATGTACTCAACCATAAAAAAGCATGATATAGCAACTGTAAGAACAGTTACATTGAATGCCAGAGATACATTCATCAGATTTTGAAGTTGGTTGTACAAGGAGTGATTACTGACTCTGTATTGATATCACATTGTAAAACGTAGAAATTTCACTGTTGTCTAACCAAGAGATCGCAGAAGAGTAATCAATTAATACTATACAAGAAATACATTGGATTGTAAATTGTAATAGTTTGTTACACAAAATGACTTTCTGCGTTACTCCCGAGGAATCCCACTGAGTGGCAGTATGGAGCACCTTTTTACTATAGTTGTATAGAAGGTGGCTTCATTTCATTGTATATGTACTCAACCATATAAAAGCATGATATAGCAACTGTAAGAGCAGTTACATTGAATGCCAGAGATACATTCATCAGATTTTGAAGTTCTTTATACAAGGAGTGAAAACTGACACTGTACTGATATCACTTTGTAAAACGTAGAAATTTCACTGTTGTCTAACCAAGAGTTCACAGAAGTGTAATCAATGAATACTATACAAGAAATACATTGGATTGTAAATTGTAATAGTTTGTTACACAAAATGACTTTCTGCGTTACTCCCGAGGAATCCCACTGAGTGGCAGTATGGAGCACCGTTTTGGTATAGTTGTATAGAAGGTGGCTTCATTTAATTGTATATGTATTCAACCATATAAAAGCATGATATAGCAACTGCAAGAGTAGTTACATTGAATGGCAGAGATACATTCATCAGATTTTGAAGTTCTTTATACAAGGAGTGAAAACTGACACTGTACTGATATCACTTTGTAAAACGTAGAAATTTCACTGTTGTCTAACCAAGAGTTCACAGAAGAGTAATCAATGAATACTATACAAGAAATACATTGGATTGTAAATTGTAATAGTTTGTTACACAAAATGACTTTCTGCGTTACTCCCGAGGAATCCCACTGAGTGGCAGTATGGAGCACCGTTTTGCTATAGTTGTATAGAAGGTGGCTTCATTTAATTGTATATGTATTCAACCATATAAAAGCATGATATAGCAACTGTAAGAGCAGTTACATTGAATGCCAGAGAGACATTCATCAGATTTTGAAGTTCTTTATACAAGGAGTGAAAACTGACACTGTACTGATATCACTTTGTAAAACGTAGAAATTTCACTGTTGTCTAACCAAGAGTTCACAGAAGAGTAATCAATGAATACTATACAAGAAATACATTGGATTGTAAATTGTAATAGTTTGTTACACAAAATGACTTTCTGCGTTACTCCCGAGGAATCCCACTGAGTGGCAGTATGGAGAACCTTTTTGCTATAGTTGTATAGAAGGTGGCTTCATTTCATTGTATCTGTACTCAACCATATAAAAGCATGATATAGCAACTGTAAGAGCAGTTACATTGAATGCCAGAGATACATTCATCAGATTTTGAAGTTTTTTGTACAAGGAGTGATTACTGACACTGTACTGATATCACTTTGTAAAACCTAGAAATATCACTATCCTGTAACCAACAGATCATTTAAAAGAGTAATCAATGAATAATATACAAGAAATTATATATTGTAATAGTTTGTTACACAAAATGACTTTCTGCGTTACTCCCGAGGAATCCCACTGAGTGGCAGTATGGAGCTCCTTTTTACTATAGTTGTATAGAAGGCGGCTTCATTTCATTGTATATGTACTCAACCATATAAAAGCATGATATAGCAACTGTAAGAGCAGTTACATTGAATGCTAGAGATACATTCATCAGATTTTGAAGTTGGTTGTACAAGGAGTGATTACTGACTATGTATTGATATCACGTTGTAAAACGTAGAAATTTCACTGTTGTCTAACCAAGAGATCGCAGAAGAGTAATCAATTAATACTATACAAGAAATACATTGGATTGTAAATTGTAATAGTTTGTTACACAAAATAACTTTCTGCCTTACTCTCGAGGAATCCCACTGAGTGGCAGTATGGAGCACCGTTTTGCTATAGTTGTATAGAAGGTGGCTTCATTTAATTGTATATGTACTCAACCATATAAAAGCATGATATAGCAACGGTAAGAGCAGTTACATTGAATGCAAGAGATACATTCATCAGATTTTGAAGTTGGTTGTACAAAGAATGATTACTGACACTGTATTGATATCACGTTGTGAAACCTAGAAATTTCACTGTTGTCTAACCAAGAGATCGCAGAAGAGTAATCAATGAATACTATACAAGAAATACATTGGATTGTAAATTGTAATAGTTTGTTACACAAAATGACTTTCTGCGTTACTCCCGAGGAATCCCACTGAGTGGCAGTATGGAGCACCTTTTTACTATAGTTGTATAGAAGGTGGCTTCATTTCATTGTATATGTACTCAACCATAAAAAAGCATGATATAGCAACTGTAAGAACAGTTACATTGAATGCTAGAGATACATTCATCAGATTTTGAAGTTGGTTGTACAAGGAGTGATTACTGACTCTGTATTGATATCACGTTGTAAAACCTAGAAATTTCACTGTTGTCTAACCAAGAGTTCACAGAAGAGTAATCAATTAATACTATACAAGAAATACATTGGATTGTAAATTGTAATAGTTTGTTACACAAAATGACTTTCTGCGTTACTCCCGAGGAATCCCACTGAGTGGCAGTATGGAGCACCGTTTTGCTATAGTTGTATAGAAGGTGGCTTCAT
Organism: Lepidodactylus listeri; assembly: GCA_029233225.1. Lineage (NCBI taxonomy): Eukaryota > Metazoa > Chordata > Lepidosauria > Squamata > Gekkonidae > Lepidodactylus > Lepidodactylus listeri. The sequence continues at coordinate 91,159 of JARCFY010000021.1, read as the reverse complement.
TTAATTGTATATGTATTCAACCATATAAAAGCATGATATAGCAACTGTAAGAGCAGTTACATTGAATGCCAGAGATACATTCATCAGATTTTGAAGTTCTTTATACAAGGAGTGAAAACTGACACTGTACTGATATCACTTTGTAAAACGTATAAATTTCACTGTTGTCTAACCAAGAGATCACAGAAGAGTAATCAATGAATACTATACAAGAAATACATTGGATTGTAAATTGTAATAGTTTGTTACACAAAATGACTTTCTGCGTTACTCCCGAGGAATCCCACTGAGTGGCAGTATGGAGCACCTTTTTACTATAGTTGTATAGAAGGTGGCTTCATTTCATTGTATATGTACTCAACCATAAAAAAGCATGATATAGCAACTGTAAGAACAGTTACATTGAATGCTAGAGATACATTCATCAGATTTTGAAGTTGGTTGTACAAGGAGTGATTACTGACTCTGTATTGATATCACGTTGTAAAACGTAGAAATTTCACTGTTGTCTAACCAAGAGTTCGCAGAAGAGTAATCAATGAATACTATACAAGAAATACATTGGATTGTAAATTGTAATCGTTTGTTACACAAAATGACTTTCTGCGTTACTCCCGAGGAATCCCACTGAGTGGCAGTATGGAGCACCTTTTTACTATAGTTGTATAGAAGGTGGCTTCATTTCATTGTATATGTACTCAACCATAAAAAAGCATGATATAGCAACTGTAAGAACAGTTACATTGAATGCCAGAGATACATTCATCAGATTTTGAAGTTGGTTGTACAAGGAGTGATTACTGACTCTGTATTGATATCACGTTGTAAAACGTAGAAATTTCTCTGTTGTCTAACCAAGAGTTCACAGAAGAGTAATCAATTAATACTATACAAGAAATACATTGGATTGTAAATTGTAATAGTTTGTTACACAAAATGACTTTCTGCGTTACTCCCGAGGAATCCCACTGAGTGGCAGTATGGAGCACCGTTTTGCTATAGTTGTATAGAAGGTGGCTTCATTTAATTGTATATGTATTCAACCATATAAAAGCATGATATAGCAACTGTAAGAGCAGTTACATTGAATGCCAGAGATACATTCATCAGATTTTGAAGTTCTTTATACAAGGAGTGAAAACTGACACTGTACTGATATCACTTTGTAAAACGTAGAAATTTTACTGTTGTCTAACCAAGAGTTCACAGAAGAGTAATCAATGAATACTATACAAGAAATACATTGGATTGTAAATTGTAATAGTTTGTTACACAAAATGACTTTCTGCGTTACTCCCGAGGAATCCCACTGAGTGGCAGTATGGAGCACCTTTTTGCTATAGTTGTATAGAAGGTGGCTTCATTTCATTGTATATGTACTCAACCATATAAAAGCATGATATAGCAACTGTAAGAGCAGTTACATTGAATGCCAGAGATACATTCATCAGATTTTGAAGTTGTTTGTACAAGGAGTGATAACTGACACTGTATTGATATCACGTTGCAAACCTAGAAATTTCACTGTTGTCTAACCAAGAGTTCACAGAAGAGTAATCAATGAATACTATACAAGAAATACATTGGATTGTAAATTGTAATAGTTTGTTACACAAAATGACTTTCTGCGTTACTCCCGAGGAATCCCACTGAGTGGCAGTATGGAGCACCGTTTTGCTATAGTTGTATAGAAGGTGGCTTCATTTAATTGTATATGTATTCAACCATATAAAAGCATGATATAGCAACTGTAAGAGCAGTTACATTGAATGCCAGAGATACATTCATCAGATTTTGAAGTTCTTTATACACGGAGTGAAAACTGACACTGTACTGATATCACTTTGTAAAACGTAGAAATTTCACTGTTGTCTAACCAAGAGTTCACAGAAGAGTAATCAATGAATACTATACAAGAAATACATTGGATTGTAAATTGTAATAGTTTGTTACACAAAATGACTTTCTGCGTTACTCCCGAGGAATCCCACTGAGTGGCAGTATGGAGCACCTTTTTGCTATAGTTGTATAGAAGGTGGCTTCATTTCATTGTATCTGTACTCAACCATATAAAAGCATGATATAGCAACTGTAAGAGCAGTTACATTGAATGCCAGAGATACATTCATCAGATTTTGAAGTTGTTTGTACAAGGAGTGATTACTGACACTGTACTGATATCACTTTGTAAAACCTAGAAATATCACTATCCTGTAACCAACAGATCATTTAAAAGAGTAATCAATGAATAATATACAAGAAATTATATATTGTAATAGTTTGTTACACAAAATGACTTTCTGCGTTACTCCCGAGGAATCCCACTGAGTGGCAGTATGGAGCTCCTTTTTACTATAGTTGTATAGAAGGCGGCTTCATTTCATTGTATATGTACTCAACCATATAAAAGCATGATATAGCAACTGTAAGAGCAGTTACATTGAATGCAAGAGATACATTCATCAGATTTTGAAGTTGGTTGTACAAGGAGTGATTACTGACTCTGTATTGATATCACGTTGTAAAACGTAGAAATTTCACTGTTGTCTAACCAAGAGATCGCAGAAGAGTAATCAATGAATACTATACAAGAAATACATTGGATTGTAAATTGTAATAGTTTGTTACACAAAATAACTTTCTGCGTTACTCCCGAGGAATCCCACTGAGTGGCAGTATGGAGCACCGTTTTGCTATAGTTGTATAGAAGGTGGCTTCATTTAATTGTATATGTACTCAACCATATAAAAGCATGATATAGCAACGGTAAGAGCAGTTACATTGAATGCAAGAGATACATTCATCAGATTTTGAAGTTGGTTGTACAAAGAATGATTACTGACACTGTATTGATATCACGTTGTAAAACCTAGAAATTTCACTGTTGTCTAACCAAGAGATCGCAGAAGAGTAATCAATGAATACTATACAAGAAATACATTGGATTGTAAATTGTAATAGTTTTTTACACAAAATGACTTTCTGCGTTACTCCCGAGGAATCCCACTGAGTGGCAGTATGGAGCACCTTTTTACTATAGTTGTATAGAAGGTGGCTTCATTTCATTGTATATGTACTCAACCATAAAAAAGCATGATATAGCAACTGTAAGAACAGTTACATTGAATGCCAGAGATACATTCATCAGATTTTGAAGTTGGTTGTACAAGGAGTGATTACTGACTCTGTATTGATATCACATTGTAAAACGTAGAAATTTCACTGTTGTCTAACCAAGAGATCGCAGAAGAGTAATCAATGAATACTATACAAGAAATACATTGGATTGTAAATTGTAATAGTTTGTTACACAAAATGACTTTCTGCGTTACTCCCGAGGAATCCCACTGAGTGGCAGTATGGAGCACCTTTTTACTATAGTTGTATAGAAGGTGGCTTCATTTCATTGTATATGTACTCAACCATATAAAAGCATGATATAGCAACTGTAAGAGCAGTTACATTGAATGCCAGAGATACATTCATCCGATTTTGAAGTTGTTTGTACAAGGAGTGATAACTGACACTGTATTGATATCACGTTGCAAACCTAGAAATTTCACTGTTGTCTAACCAAGAGATCGCAGAAGAGTAATCAATGAATACTATGCAAGAAATACATTGGAATGTAAATTGTAATAATTTGTTACACAAAATGACTTTCTGCATTACTCCCGAGGAATCCCACTGAGTGGCAGTATGGAGCACCGTTTTGCTATAGTTGTATAGAAGGTGGCTTCATTTAATTGTATATGTATTCAACCATATAAAAGCATGATATAGCAACTGTAAGAGCAGTTACATTGAATGCCAGAGATACATTCATCAGATTTTGAAGTTCTTTATACAAGGAGTGAAAACTGACACTGTACTGATATCACTTTGTAAAACGTAGAAATTTCACTGTTGTCTAACCAAGAGTTCACAGAAGAGTAATCAATGAATACTATACAAATAATACATTGGATTGTAAATTGTAATAGTTTGTTACACAAAATGACTTTCTGCGTTACTCCCGAGGAATCCCACTGAGTGGCAGTATGGAGCACCGTTTTGCTATAGTTGTATAGAAGGTGGCTTCATTTAATTGTATATGTATTCAACCATATAAAAGCATGATATAGCAACTGCAAGAGCAGTTACATTGAATGCCAGAGATACATCCATCAGATTTTGAAGTTCTTTATACAAGGAGTGAAAACTGACACTGTACTGATATCACTTTGTAAAACGTAGAAATTTCACTGTTGTCTAACCAAGAGTTCACAGAAGAGTAATCAATGAATACTATACAAGAAATACATTGGATTGTAAATTGTAATAGTTTGTTACACAAAATGACTTTCTGCGTTACTCCCGAGGAATCCCACTGAGTGGCAGTATGGAGCACCGTTTTGCTATAGTTGTATAGAAGGTGGCTTCATTTCATTGTATCTGTACTCAACCATATAAAAGCATGATATAGCAACTGTAAGAGCAGTTACATTGAATGCCAGAGATACATTCATCAGATTTTGAAGTTGTTTGTACAAGGAGTGATTACTGACACTGTACTGATATCACTTTGTAAAACCTAGAAATATCACTATCCTGTAACCAACACATCATTTAAAAGAGTAATCAATGAATAATATACAAGAAATTATATATTGTAATAGTTTGTTACACAAAATGACTTTCTGCGTTACTCCCGAGGAATCCCACTGAGTGGCAGTATGGAGTTCCTTTTTACTATAGTTGTATAGAAGGCGGCTTCATTTCATTGTATATGTACTCAACCATATAAAAGCATGATATAGCAACTGTAAGAGCAGTTACATTGAATGCAAGAGATACATTCATCAGATTTTGAAGTTGGTTGTACAAGGAGTGATTACTGACTCTGTATTGATATCACGTTGTAAAACGTAGAAATTTCACTGTTGTCTAACCAAGAGATCGCAGAAGAGTAATCAATGAATACTATGCAAGAAATACATTGGATTGTAAATTGTAATAGTTTGTTACACAAAATAACTTTCTGCGTTACTCCGGAGGAATCCCACTGAGTGGCAGTATGGAGCACCGTTTTGCTATAGTTGTATAGAAGGTGGCTTCATTTAATTGTATATGTACTCAACCATATAAAAGCATGATATAGCAACGGTAAGAGCAGTTACATTGAATGCAAGAGATACATTCATCAGATTTTGAAGTTGGTTGTACAAAGAATGATTACTGACACTGTATTGATATCACGTTGTAAAACCTAGAAATTTCACTGTTGTCTAACCAAGAGATCGCAGAAGAGTAATCAATGAATACTATACAAGAAATACATTGGATTGTAAATTGTAATAGCTTGTTACACAAAATGACTTTCTGCGTTACTCCCGAGGAATCCCACTGAGTGGCAGTATGGAGCACCTTTTTACTATAGTTGTATAGAAGGTGGCTTCATTTCATTGTATATGTACTCAACCATATAAAAGCATGATATAGCAACTGTAAGAGCAGTTACATTGAATGCCAGAGATACATTCATCAGATTTTGAAGTTGTTTGTACAAGGAGTGATAACTGACACTGTATTGATATCACGTTGCAAACCTAGAAATTTCACTGTTGTCTAACCAAGAGATCGCAGAAGAGTAATCAATGAATACTATGCAAGAAATACATTGGATTGTAAATTGTAATAGTTTGTTACACAAAATGACTTTCTGCATTACTCCCGAGGAATCCCACTGAGTGGCAGTATGGAGCACCGTTTTGCTATAGTTGTATAGAAGGTGGCTTCATTTAATTGTATATGTATTCAACCATATAAAAGCATGATATAGCAACTGTAAGAGCAGTTACATTGAATGCCAGAGATACATTCATCAGATTTTGAAGTTCTTTATACAAGGAGTGAAAACTGACACTGTACTGATATCACTTTGTAAAACGTAGAAATTTCACTGTTGTCTAACCAAGAGTTCACAGAAGAGTAATCAATGAATACTATACAAGAAATACATTGGATTGTAAATTGTAATAGTTTGTTACACAAAATGACTTTCTGCGTTACTCCCGAGGAATCCCACTGAGTGGCAGTATGGAGCACCTTTTTACTATAGTTGTATAGAAGGTGGCTTCATTTCATTGTATATGTACTCAACCATAAAAAAGCATGATATAGCAACTGTAAGAGCAGTTACATTGAATGCAAGAGATACATTCATCAGATTTTGAAGTTGGTTGTACAATTAGTGATTACTGACTCTGTATTGATATCACGTTGTAAAACGTAGAAATTTCACTGTTGTCTAACCAAGAGATCGCAGAAGAGTAATCAATTAATACTATACAAGAAATACATTGGATTGTAAATTGTAATAGTTTGTTACACAAAATAACTTTCTGCGTTACTCCGGAGGAATCCCACTGAGTGGCAGTATGGAGCACCGTTTTGCTATAGTTGTATAGAAGGTGGCTTCATTTAATTGTATATGTACTCAACCATATAAAAGCATGATATAGCAACGGTAAGAGCAGTTACATTGAATGCAAGAGATACATTCATCAGATTTTGAAGTTGGTTGTACAAAGAATGATTACTGACACTGTATTGATATCACGTTGTAAAACCTAGAAATTTCACTGTTGTCTAACCAAGAGATCGCAGAAGAGTAATCAATGAATACTATACAAGAAATACATTGGATTGTAAATTGTAATAGTTTGTTACACAAAATGACTTTCTGCGTTACTCCCGAGGAATCCCACTGAGTGGCAGTATGGAGCACCTTTTTACTATAGTTGTATAGAAGGTGGCTTCATTTCATTGTATATGTACTCAACCATAAAAAAGCATGATATAGCAACTGTAAGAACAGTTACATTGAATGCCAGAGATACATTCATCAGATTTTGAAGTTGGTTGTACAAGGAGTGATTACTGACTCTGTATTGATATCACATTGTAAAACGTAGAAATTTCACTGTTGTCTAACCAAGAGATCGCAGAAGAGTAATCAATGAATACTATACAAGAAATACATTGGATTGTAAATTGTAATAGTTTGTTAGACAAAATAACTTTCTGCGTTACTCCCGAGGAATCCCACTGAGTGGCAGTATGGAGCACCTTTTTACTATAGTTGTATAGAAGGTGGCTTCATTTCATTGTATATGTACTCAACCATATAAAAGCATGATATAGCAACTGTAAGAGCAGTTACATTGAATGCCAGAGATACATTCATCAGATTTTGAAGTTGTTTGTACAAGGAGTGATAACTGACACTGTATTGATATCACGTTGCAAACCTAGAAATTTCACTGTTGTCTAACCAAGAGATCGCAGAAGAGTAATCAATGAATACTATGCAAGAAATACATTGGATTGTAAATTGTAATAGTTTGTTACACAAAATGACTTTCTGCATTACTCCCGAGGAATCCCACTGAGTGGCAGTATGGAGCACCGTTTTGCTATAGTTGTATAGAAGGTGGCTTCATTTAATTGTATATGTATTCAACCATATAAAAGCATGATATAGCAACTGTAAGAGCAGTTACATTGAATGCCAGAGATACATTCATCAGATTTTGAAGTTCTTTATACAAGGAGTGAAAACTGACACTGTACTGATATCACTTTGTAAAACGTAGAAATTTCACTGTTGTCTAACCAAGAGTTCACAGAAGAGTAATCAATGAATACTATACAAGAAATACATTGGATTGTAAATTGTAATAGTTTGTTACACAAAATGACTTTCTGCGTTACTCCCGAGGAATCCCACTGAGTGGCAGTATGGAGCACCGTTTTGCTATAGTTGTATAGAAGGTGGCTTCATTTAATTGTATATGTATTCAACCATATAAAAGCATGATATAGCAACTGCAAGAGCAGTTACATTGAATGCCAGAGATACATTCATCAGATTTTGAAGTTCTTTATACAAGGAGTGAAAACTGACACTGTACTGATATCACTTTGTAAAACGTAGAAATTTCACTGTTGTCTAACCAAGAGTTCACAGAAGAGTAATCAATGAATACTATACAAGAAATACATTGGATTGTAAATTGTAATAGTTTGTTACACAAAATGACTTTCTGCGTTACTCCCGAGGAATCCCACTGAGTGGCAGTATGGAGCACCGTTTTGCTATAGTTGTATAGAAGGTGGCTTCATTTAATTGTATATGTATTCAACCATATAAAAGCATGATATAGCAACTGTAAGAGCAGTTACATTGAATGCCAGAGATACATTCATCAGATTTTGAAGTTCTTTATACAAGGAGTGAAAACTGACACTGTACTGATATCACTTTGTAAAACGTAGAAATTTCACTGTTGTCTAACCAAGAGTTCACAGAAGAGTAATCAATGAATACTGTACAAGAAATACATTGGATTGTAAATTGTAATAGTTTGTTACACAAAATGACTTTCTGCGTTACTCCCGAGTAATCCCACTGAGTGGCAGTATGGAGCACCTTTTTGCTATAGTTGTATAGAAGGTGGCTTCATTTCATTGTATATGTACTCAACCATATAAAAGCATGATATAGCAACTGTAAGAGCAGTTACATTGAATGCCAGAGATACATTCATCAGATTTTGAAGTTGTTTGTACAAGGAGTGATAACTGACACTGTACTGATATCACTTTGTAAAACCTAGAAATATCACTATCCTATAACCAACAGATCATTGAAAAGAGTAATCAATGAATAATATACAAGAAATTATATATTGTAATAGTTTGTTACACAAAATGACTTTCTGCGTTACTCCCGAGGAATCCCACTGAGTGGCAGTATGGAGCACCTTTTTGCTATAGTTGTATAGAAGGTGGCTTCATTTCATTGTATATGTACTCAACCATATAAAAGCATGATATAGCAACTGTAAGAGCAGTTACATTGAATGCAAGAGATACATTCATCAGATTTTGAAGTATGTTGTACAAGGAGTGATTACTGACTCAGTATTGATATCACGTTGTAAAACGTAGAAATTTCACTGTTGTCTAACCAAGAGATCGCAGAAGAGTAATCAATAAATACTATACAAGAAATACATTGGATTGTAAATTGTAATAGTTTGTTACACAAAATGACTTTCTGCGTTACTCTCGAGGAATCCCACTGAGTGGCAGTATGGAGCACCGTTTTGCTATAGTTGTATAGAAGGTGGCTTCATTTCATTGTATATGTACTCAACCATATAAAAGCATGATATAGCAACTGTAAGAGCAGTTACATTGAATGCCAGAGATACATTCATCAGATTTTGAAGTTGTTTGTACAAGGAGTGATAACTGACACTGTATTGATATAACGTTGCAAACCTAGAAATTTCACTGTTGTCTAACCAAGAGATCGCAGAAGAGTAATCAATGAATACTATGCAAGAAATACATTGGATTGTAAATTGTAATAGTTTGTTACACAAAATGACTTTCTGCATTACTCCCGAGGAATCCCACTGAGTGGCAGTATGGAGCACCGTTTTGCTATAGTTGTATAGAAGGTGGCTTCATTTAATTGTATATGTATTCAACCATATAAAAGCATGATATAGCAACTGTAAGAGCAGTTACATTGAATGCCAGAGATACATTCATAAGATTTTGAAGTTCTTTATACATGGAGTGAAAACTGACACTGTACTGATATCACTTTGTAAAACGTAGAAATTTCACTGTTGTCTAACCAAGAGTTCACAGAAGAGTAATCAATGAATACTATACAAGAAATACATTGGATTGTAAATTGTAATAGTTTGTTACACAAAATGACTTTCTGCGTTACTCCCGAGGAATCCCACTGAGTGGCAGTATGGAGCACCGTTTTGCTATAGTTGTATAGAAGGTGGCTTCATTTAATTGTATATGTATTCAACCATATAAAAGCATGATATAGCAACTGCAAGAGCAGTTACATTGAATGCCAGAGATACATTCATCAGATTTTGAAGTTCTTTATACAAGGAGTGAAAACTGACACTGTACTGATATCACTTTGTAAAACGTAGAAATTTCACTGTTGTCTAACCAAGAGTTCACAGAAGAGTAATCAATGAATACTATACAAGAAATACATTGGATTGTAAATTGTAATAGTTTGTTACACAAAATGACTTTCTGCGTTACTCCCGAGGAATCCCACTGAGTGGCAGTATGGAGCACCGTTTTGCTATAGTTGTATAGAAGGTGGCTTCATTTAATTGTATATGTATTCAACCATATAAAAGCATGATATAGCAACTGTAAGAGCAGTTACATTGAATGCCAGAGATACATTCATCAGATTTTGAAGTTCTTTATACAAGGAGTGAAAACTGACACTGTACTGATATCACTTTGTAAAACGTAGAAATTTCACTGTTGTCTAACCAAGAGTTCACAGAAGAGTAATCAATGAATACTGTACAAGAAATACATTGGATTGTAAATTGTAATAGTTTGTTACACAAAATGACTTTCTGCGTTACTCCCGAGTAATCCCACTGAGTGGCAGTATGGAGCACCTTTTTGCTATAGTTGTATAGAAGGTGGCTTCATTTCATTGTATATGTACTCAACCATATAAAAGCATGATATAGCAACTGTAAGAGCAGTTACATTGAATGCCAGAGATACATTCATCAGATTTTGAAGTTGTTTGTACAAGGAGTGATAACTGACACTGTACTGATATCACTTTGTAAAACCTAGAAATATCACTATCCTATAACCAACAGATCATTGAAAAGAGTAATCAATGAATAATATACAAGAAATTATATATTGTAATAGTTTGTTACACAAAATGACTTTCTGCGTTACTCCCGAGGAATCCCACTGAGTGGCAGTATGGAGCACCTTTTTGCTATAGTTGTATAGAAGGTGGCTTCATTTCATTGTATATGTACTCAACCATATAAAAGCATGATATAGCAACTGTAAGAGCAGTTACATTGAATGCAAGAGATACATTCATCAGATTTTGAAGTATGTTGTACAAGGAGTGATTACTGACTCAGTATTGATATCACGTTGTAAAACGTAGAAATTTCACTGTTGTCTAACCAAGAGATCGCAGAAGAGTAATCAATAAATACTATACAAGAAATACATTGGATTGTAAATTGTAATAGTTTGTTACACAAAATGACTTTCTGCGTTACTCTCGAGGAATCCCACTGAGTGGCAGTATGGAGCACCGTTTTGCTATAGTTGTATAGAAGGTGGCTTCATTTAATTGTATATGTATTCAACCATATAAAAGCATTATATAGCAACTGTAAGAGCAGTTACATTGAATGCCAGAGATACATTCATCAGATTTTGAAGTTCTTTATACAAGGAGTGAAAACTGACACTGTACTGATATCACTTTGTAAAACGTAGAAATTTTACTGTTGTCTAACCAAGAGTTCACAGAAGAGTAATCAATGAATACTATACAAGAAATACATTGGATTGTAAATTGTAATAGTTTGTTACACAAAATGACTTTCTGCGTTACTCCCGAGGAATCCCACTGAGTGGCAGTATGGAGCACCTTTTTTCTATAGTTGTATAGAAGGTGGCTTCATTTCATTGTATATGTACTCAACCATAAAAAAGCATGATATAGCAACTGTAAGAGCAGTTACATTGAATGCAAGAGATACATTCATCAGATTTTGTAGTTGGTTGTACAAGGAGTGATTACTGACTCTGTATTGATATCACGTTGTAAAACGTAGAAATTTCACTGTTGTCCAACCAAGAGATCGCAGAAGAGTAATCAATGAATACTATACAAGAAATACATTGGATTGTAAATTGTAATAGTTTGTTACACAAAATGACTTTCTGCGTTACTCCCGAGGAATCCCACTGAGTGGCAGTATGGAGCTCCTTTTTAATATAGTTGTATAGAAGGCGACTTCATTTCATTGTATATGTACTCAACCATATAAAAGCATGATATAGCAACTGTAAGAGCAGTTACATTGAATGCAAGAGATACATACATCAGATTTTGAAGTTGGTTGTACAAGGAGTTATTACTGACACTGTATTGATACCACGTTGTAAAACCTAGAAATTTCACTGTTGTCTAACGAAGAGATCGCAGAAGAGTAATCAATGAATACTATGCAAGAAATACATTGGATTGTAAATTGTAATAGTTTGTTACACAAAATGACTTTCTGCGTTACTCCCGAGGAATCCCACTGAGTGGCAGTATGGAGCACCTTTTTACTATAGTTGTATAGAAGGTGGCTTCATTTCATTGTATATGTACTCAACCATAAAAAAGCATGATATAGCAACTGTAAGAACAGTTACATTGAATGCCAGAGATACATTCATCAGATTTTGAAGTTCGTTGTACAAGGAGTGATTCCTGACTCTGTATTGATATCACGTTGTAAAACGTAGAAATTTCACTGTTGTCTAACCAAGAGATCGCAGAAGAGTAATCAATGAATACTATACAAGAAATACATTGGATTGTAAATTGTAATCTTTTGTTACACAAAATGACTTTCTGCGTTACTCCCGAGGAATCCCACTGAGTGGCAGTATGGAGCACCGTTTTGCTATAGTTGTACAGAAGGTGGCTTCATTTAATTGTATATGTATTCAACCATATAAAAGCATGATATAGCAACTGCAAGAGCAGTTACATTGAATGCCAGAGATACATTCATCAGATTTTGAAGTTCTTTATACAAGGAGTGAAAACTGACACTGTACTGATATCACTTTGTAAAACGTAGAAATTTCACTGTTGTCTAACCAAGAGTTCACAGAAGAGTAATCAATGAATACTATACAAGAAATACATTGGATTGTAAATTGTAATACTTTGTTACACAAAATGACTTTCTGCGTTACTCCCGAGGAATCCCACTGAGTGGCAGTATAAAGCACCGTTTTGCTATAGTTGTATAGAAGGTGGCTTCATTTAATTGTATATGTATTCAACCATATAAAAGCATGATATAGCAACTGTAAGAGCAGTTACATTGAATGCAGGAGATACATTCATCAGATTTTGAAATTCTTTATACAAGGAGTGAAAACTGACACTGTACTGATATCACGTTGTAAAACGTAGAAATTTCACTGTTGTCTAACCAAGAGTTCACAGAAGAGTAATCAATGAATACTATACAAGAAATACATTGGATTGTAAATTGTAATAGTTTGTTACACAAAATGACTTTCTGCGTTACTCCCGAGGAATCCCACTGAGTGGCAGTATGGAGCATCTTTTTGCTATAGTTGTATAGAAGGTGGCTTCATTTCATTGTATCTGTACTCAACCATATAAAAGCATGATATAGCAACTGTAAGAGCAGTTACATTGAATGCCAGAGATACATTCATCAGATTTTGAAGTTGTTTGTACAAGGAGTGATAACTGACACTGTACTGATATCACTTTGTAACACCTAGAAATATCACTATCCTGTAACCAACAGATCATTGAAAAGAGTAATCACTGAATAATATACAAGAAATTATATATTGTAATAGTTTGTTACACAAAATGACTTTCTGCGTTACTCCCGAGGAATCCCACTGAGTGGCAGTATGGAGCTCCTTTTTACTATACTTGTATAGAAGGCGGCTTCATTTCATTGTATATGTACTCAACCATATAAAAGCATGATATAGCAACTGTAAGAGCAGTTACATTGAATGCCAGAGATACATTCATCAGATTTTGAAGTTGTTTGTACAAGGAGTGATAACTGACACTGTACTGATATCACTTTGTAAAACCTAGAAATATCACTATCCTGTAACCAACAGATCATTGAAAAGAGTAATCACTGAATAATATACAAGAAATTATATATTGTAATAGTTTCTTACACAAAATGACTTTCTGCGTGACTCTCGAGGAATCCCACTGAGAGGCAGTATGGAGCTCCTTTTTACTATAGTTGTATAGAAGGCGGCTTCATTTCATTGTATATGTACTCAACCATATAAAAGCATGATATAGCAACTGTAAGAGCAGTTACATTGAATGCCAGAGATACATTCATCAGATTTTGAAGTTCTTTATACAAGGAGTGAAAACTGACACTGTACTGATATCACTTTGTAAAACGTAGAAATTTCACTGTTGTCTAACCAAGAGTTCACAGAAGAGTAATCAATGAATACTATACAAGAAATACATTGGATTGTAAATTGTAATAGTTTGTTACACAAAATGACTTTCTGCGTTACTCCCGAGGAATCCCACTGGGTGGCAGTATGGAGCACCGTTTTGCTATAGTTGTATAGAAGGTGGCTTCATTTAATTGTATATGTATTCAACCATATAAAATCATGATATAGCAACTGTAAGAGCAGTTACATTGAATGCCAGAGATACATTCATCAGATTTTGAAGTTCGTTATACAAGGAGTGAAAACTGACACTGTACTGATATCACTTTGTAAAACGTAGAAATTTCACTGTTGTCTAACCAAGAGTTCACAGAAGAGTAATCAATGAATACTATACAAGAAATACATTGGATTGTAAATTGTAATAGTTTGTTACACAAAATGACTTTCTGCGTTACTCCCGAGGAATCCCACTGAGTGGCAGTATGGAGCACCTTTTTGCTATAGTTGTATAGAAGGTGGCTTCATTTCATTGTATCTTTAGTCAACCATATAAAAGCATGATATAGCAACTGTAAGAGCAGTTACATTGAATGCCAGAGATACATTCATCAGATTTTGAAGTTGTTTGTACAAGGAGTGATAACTGACACTGTACTGATATCACTTTGTAACACCTAGAAATATCACTATCCTGTAACCAACAGATCATTGAAAAGAGTAATCACTGAATAATATACAAGAAATTATATATTGTAATAGTTTGTTACACAAAATGACTTTCTGCGTTACTCCCGAGGAATCCCACTGAGTGGCAGTATGGAGCTCCTTTTTACTATAGTTGTATAGAAGGTGGCTTCATTTCATTGTATATGTACTCAACCATATAAAAGCATGATATAGCAACTGTAAGAGCAGTTACATTGAATGCAAGAGATACATTCATCAGATTTTGAAGTTGGTTGTACAAGGAGTGATTACTGACTCTGTATTGATATCACGTTGTAAAACGTAGAAATTTCACTGTTGTCTAACCAAGAGATCGCAGAAGAGTAATCAATTAATACTATACAAGAAATACATTGGATTGTAAATTGTAATAGTTTGTTACACAAAATGACTTTCTGCGTTACTCCCGAGGAATCCCACTGAGTGGCAGTATGGAGCACCGTTTTGCTATAGTTGTATAGAAGGTGGCTTCATTTAATTGTATATGTACTCAACCATATAAAAGCATGATATAGCAACGGTAAGAGCAGTTACATTGAATGCCAGAGATACATTCATCAGATTTTGAAGTTCTTTATACAAGGAGTGAAAACTGACACTGTACTGATATCACTTTGTAAAACGTAGAAATTTCACTGTTGTGTAACCAAGAGTTCACAGAAGAGTAATCAATGAATACTATACAAGAAATACATTGGATTGTAAATTGTAATAGTTTGTTACACAAAATGACTTTCTGCGTTACTCCCGAGGAATCCCACTGAGTGGCAGTATGGAGCACCGTTTTGCTATAGTTGTATAGAAGGTGGCTTCATTTAATTGTATATGTATTCAACCATATAAAAGCATGATATAGCAACTGTAAGAGCAGTTACATTGAATGCCAGAGATACATTCATCAGATTATGAAGTTGTTTGTACAAGGAGTGATAACAATGAAATGAAGCCACCTTCTATACAACTATAGTAAAAAGGTGCTCCATACTGCCACTCAGTGGGATTCCTCGGGAGTAACGCAGAAAGTCATTTTGTGTAACAAACTATTACAATTTACAATCCAATGTATTTCTTGCATAGTATTCATTGATTACTCTTCTGCGATCTCTTGGTTAGACAACAGTGAAATTTCTAGGTTTTACAACGTGATATCAATACAGTGTCAGTAATAACTCCTTGTACAACCAACTTCAAAATCTGATGAATGTATCTCTTGCATTCAATGTAACTGCTCTTACAGTTGCTATATCATGCTTTTATATGGTTGAGTACATATACAATGAAATGAAGCCGCCTTCTATACAACTATATTAAAAAGGAGCTCCATACTGCCACTCAGTGGGATTCCTCGGGAGTAACGCAGAAAGTCATTTTGTGTAACAAACTATTACAATATATAATTTCTTGTATATTATTCAGTGATTACTCTTTTCAATGATCTGTTGGTTAAAGGATAGTGATATTTCTAGGTTTTACAAAGTGATATCAGTACAGTGTCAGTTATCACTCCTTGTACAAACAACTTCAAAATCTGATGAATGTATCTCTGGCATTCAATGTAACTGCTCTTACAGTTGCTATATCATACTTTTATATGGTTGAGTACATATACAATGAAATGAAGCCACCTTCTATACAACTATAGCAAAAAGGTGCTCCATACTGCCACTCAGTGGGATTCCTCGGGAGTAACGCAGAAAGTCATTTTGTGTAACAAACTATTACAATTTACAATCCAATGTATTTCTTGTATAGTATTCATTGATTACTCTTCTGTGAACTCTTGGTTAGACAACAGTGAAATTTCTACGTTTTACAAAGTGATATCAGTACAGTGTCAGTTTTCACTCCTTGTATAAAGAACTTCAAAATCTGATGAATGTATCTCTGGCATTCAATGTAACTGCTCTTACCGTTGCTATATCATGCTTTTATATGGTTGAGTACATATACAATTAAATGAAGCCACCTTCTATACAACTATAGCAAAACGGTGCTCCATACTGCCACTCAGTGGGATTCCTCGGGAGTAACGCAGAAAGTCATTTTGTGTAACAAACTATTACAATTTACAATCCAATGTATTTCTTGTATAGTATTAATTGATTACTCTTCTGCGATCTCTTGGTTAGACAACAGTGAAATTTCTACGTTTTACAACGTGATATCAATACAGTGTCAGTAATCACTCCTTGTACAACCAACTTCAAAATCTGATGAATGTATCTCTTGCATTCAATGTAACTGCTCTTACAGTTGCTATATCATGCTTTTATATGGTTGAGTACATATACAATGAAATGAAGCCGCCTTCTATACAACTATAGTAAAAAGGAGCTCCATACTGCCACTCAGTGGGATTCCTCGGGAGTAACGCAGAAAGTCATTTTGTGTAACAAACTATTACAATATATAATTTCTTGTATATTATTCATTGATTACTCTTTTCAATGATCTGTTGGTTACAGGATAGTGATATTTCTAGGTTTTACAAAGTGATATCAGTACAGTGTCAGTTATCACTCCTTGTACAAACAACTTCAAAATCTGATGAATGTATCTCTGGCATTCAATGTAACTGCTCTTGCAGTTGCTATATCATGCTTTTATATGGTTGAATACATATACAATTAAATGAAGCCACCTTCTATACAACTATAGCAAAACGGTGCTCCATACTGCCACTCAGTGGGATTCCTCGGGAGTAACGCAGAAAGTCATTTTGTGTAACAAACGATTACAATTTACAATCCAATGTATTTCTTGTATAGTATTCATTGATTACTCTTCTGCGATCTCTTGGTTAGACAACAGTGAAATTTCTACGTTTTACAACGTGATATCAATACAGAGTCAGGAATCACTCCTTGTACAACGAACTTCAAAATCTGATGAATGTATCTCTGGCATTCAATGTAACTGTTCTTACAGTTGCTATATCATGCTTTTTTATGGTTGAGTACATATACAATGAAATGAAGCCACCTTCTATACAACTATAGTAAAAAGGTGCTCCATACTGCCACTCAGTGGGATTCCTCGGGAGTAACGCAGAAAGTCATTTTGTGTAACAAACTATTACAATTTACAATCTAATGTATTTCTTGCATAGTATTCATTGATTACTCTTCTGCGATCTCTTGGTTAGACAACAGTGAAATTTCTAGGTTTTACAACGTGATATCAATACAGTGTCAGTAATAACTCCTTGTACAACCAACTTCAAAATCTGATGAATGTATCTCTTGCATTCAATGTAACTGCTCTTACAGTTGCTATATCATGCTTTTATATGGTTGAGTACATATACAATGAAATGAAGCCGCCTTCTATACAACTATAGTAAAAAGGAGCTCCATACTGCCACTCAGTGGGATTCCTCGGGAGTAACGCAGAAAGTCATTTTGTGTAACAAACTATTACAATATATAATTTCTTGTATATTATTCATTGATTACTCTTTTCAATGATCTGTTGGTTACAGGATAGTGATATTTCTAGGTTTTACAAAGTGATATCAGTACAGTGTCAGTTATCACTCCTTGTACAAACAACTTCAAAATCTGATGAATGTATCTCTGGCATTCAATGTAACTGCTCTTGCAGTTGCTATATCATGCTTTTATATGGTTGAATACATATACAATTAAATGAAGCCACCTTCTATACAACTATAGCAAAACGGTGCTCCATACTGCCACTCAGTGGGATTCCTCGGGAGTAACGCAGAAAGTCATTTTGTGTAACAAACGATTACAATTTACAATCCAATGTATTTCTTGTATAGTATTCATTGATTACTCTTCTGCGATCTCTTGGTTAGACAACAGTGAAATTTCTACGTTTTACAACGTGATATCAATACAGAGTCAGGAATCACTCCTTGTACAACGAACTTCAAAATCTGATGAATGTATCTCTGGCATTCAATGTAACTGTTCTTACAGTTGCTATATCATGCTTTTTTATGGTTGAGTACATATACAATGAAATGAAGCCACCTTCTATACAACTATAGTAAAAAGGTGCTCCATACTGCCACTCAGTGGGATTCCTCGGGAGTAACGCAGAAAGTCATTTTGTGTAACAAACTATTACAATTTACAATCCAATGTATTTCTTGCATAGTATTCATTGATTACTCTTCTGCGATCTCTTGGTTAGACAACAGTGAAATTTCTAGGTTTTACAACGTGATATCAATACAGTGTCAGTAATAACTCCTTGTACAACCAACTTCAAAATCTGATGAATGTATCTCTTGCATTCAATGTAACTGCTCTTACAGTTGCTATATCATGCTTTTATATGGTTGAGTACATATACAATGAAATGAAGCCGCCTTCTATACAACTATATTAAAAAGGAGCTCCATACTGCCACTCAGTGGGATTCCTCGGGAGTAACGCAGAAAGTCATTTTGTGTAACAAACTATTACAATATATAATTTCTTGTATATTATTCAGTGATTACTCTTTTCAATGATCTGTTGGTTAAAGGATAGTGATATTTCTAGGTTTTACAAAGTGATATCAGTACAGTGTCAGTTATCACTCCTTGTACAAACAACTTCAAAATCTGATGAATGTATCTCTGGCATTCAATGTAACTGCTCTTACAGTTGCTATATCATACTTTTATATGGTTGAGTACATATACAATGAAATGAAGCCACCTTCTATACAACTATAGCAAAAAGGTGCTCCATACTGCCACTCAGTGGGATTCCTCGGGAGTAACGCAGAAAGTCATTTTGTGTAACAAACTATTTCAATTTACAATCCAATGTATTTCTTGTATAGTATTCATTGATTACTCTTCTGTGAACTCTTGGTTAGACAACAGTGAAATTTCTACGTTTTACAACGTGATATCAATACAGTGTCAGTAATCACTCCTTGTACAACCAACTTCAAAATCTGATGAATGTATCTCTTGCATTCAATGTAACTGCTCTTACAGTTGCTATATCATGCTTTTATATGGTTGAGTACATATACAATGAAATGAAGCCGCCTTCTATACAACTATAGTAAAAAGGAGCTCCATACTGCCACTCAGTGGGATTCCTCGGGAGTAACGCAGAAAGTCATTTTGTGTAACAAACTATTACAATATATAATTTCTTGTATATTATTCATTGATTACTCTTTTCAATGATCTGTTGGTTACAGGATAGTGATATTTCTAGGTTTTACAAAGTGATATCAGTACAGTGTCAGTTATCACTCCTTGTACAAACAACTTCAAAATCTGATGAATGTATCTCTGGCATTCAATGTAACTGCTCTTGCAGTTGCTATATCATGCTTTTATATGGTTGAATACATATACAATTAAATGAAGCCACCTTCTATACAACTATAGCAAAACGGTGCTCCATACTGCCACTCAGTGGGATTCCTCGGGGGTAACGCAGAAAATCATTTTGTGTAACAAACGATTACAATTTACAATCCAATGTATTTCTTGTATAGTATTCATTGATTACTCTTCTGCGATCTCTTGGTTAGACAACAGTGAAATTTCTACGTTTTACAACGTGATATCAATACAGAGTCAGGAATCACTCCTTGTACAACGAACTTCAAAATCTGATGAATGTATCTCTGGCATTCAATGTAACTGTTCTTACAGTTGCTATATCATGCTTTTTTATGGTTGAGTACATATACAATGAAATGAAGCCACCTTCTATACAACTATAGTAAAAAGGTGCTCCATACTGCCACTCAGTGGGATTCCTCGGGAGTAACGCAGAAAGTCATTTTGTGTAACAAACTATTACAATTTACAATCCAATGTATTTCTTGCATAGTATTCATTGATTACTCTTCTGCGATCTCTTGGTTAGACAACAGTGAAATTTCTTGGTTTTACAACGTGATATCAATACAGTGTCAGTAATAACTCCTTGTACAACCAACTTCAAAATCTGATGAATGTATCTCTTGCATTCAATGTAACTGCTCTTACAGTTGCTATATCATGCTTTTATATGGTTGAGTACATATACAATGAAATGAAGCCGCCTTCTATACAACTATATTAAAAAGGAGCTCCATACTGCCACTCAGTGGGATTCCTCGGGAGTAACGCAGAAAGTCATTTTGTGTAACAAACTATTACAATACATAATTTCTTGTATATTATTCAGTGATTACTCTTTTCAATGATCTGTTGGTTAAAGGATAGTGATATTTCTAGGTTTTACAAAGTGATATCAGTACAGTGTCAGTTATCACTCCTTGTATAAAGAACTTCAAAATCTGATGAATGTATCTCTGGCATTCAATGTAACTGCTCTTACCGTTGCTATATCATGTTTTTATATGGTTGAGTACATATACAATTAAATGAAGCCACCTTCTATACAACTATAGCAAAACGGTGCTCCATACTGCCACTCAGTGGGATTCCTCGGGAGTAACGCAGAAAGTCATTTTGTGTAACAAACTATTACAATTTACAATCCAATGTATTTCTTGTATAGTATTCATTGATTACTCTTCTGTGAACTCTTGGTTAGACAACAGTGAAATTTCTACGTTTTACAAAGTGATATCAGTACAGTGTCAGTTTTCACTCCTTGTATAAAGAACTTCAAAATCTGATGAATGTATCTCTGCCGTTCAATGTAACTACTCTTGCAGTTGCTATATCATGCTTTTATATGGTTGAATACATATACAATTAAATGAAGCCACCTTCTATACAAGTATAGCAAAACGGTGCTCCATACTGCCACTCAGTGGGATTCCTCGGGAGTAACGCAGAAAGTCATTTTGTGTAACAAACTATTACAATTTACAATCCAATGTATTTCTTGTATAGTATTCATTGATTACACTTCTGTGAACTCTTGGTTAGACAACAGTGAAATTTCTACGTTTTACAAAGTGATATCAGTACAGTGTCAGTTTTCACTCCTTGTATAAAGAACTTCAAAATCTGATGAATGTATCTCTGGCATTCAATGTAACTGCTCTTACAGTTGCTATATCATGCTTTTATATGGTTGAATACATATACAATTAAATGAAGCCACCTTCTATACAACTATAGCAAAACGGTGCTCCATACTGCCACTTAGTGGGATTCCTCGGGAGTAATGCAGAAAGTAATTTTGTGTAACAAACTATTACAATTTACAATCCAATGTATTTCTTGCATAGTATTCATTGATTACTCTTCTGCGATCTCTTGGTTAGACAACAGTGAAATTTCCAGGTTTACAACGTGATATCAATACAGTGTCAGTTATCACTCCTTGTACAAACAACTTCAAAATCTGATGAATGTATCTCTGGCATTCAATGTAACTGCTCTTACAGTTGCTATATCATGCTTTTATATGGTTGACTACAGATACAATGAAATGAATCGACCTTCTATACAACTATAGCAAAAAGGTGCTCCATACTGCCACTCAGTGGGATTCCTCGGGAGTAACGCAGAAAGTCATTTTGTGTAACAAACTATTACAATTTACAATCCAATGTATTTCTTGTATAGTATTCATTGATTACTCTTCTGTGAACTCTTGGTTAGACAACAGTGAAATTTATACGTTTTACACCGTGATATCAACACAGAGTCAGTAATCACTCCTTGTACAACCAACTTCAAAATCTGATGAATGTATCTCTGGCATTCAATGTAACTGTTCTTACAGTTGCTATATCATGCTTTTTTATGGTTGAGTACATATACAATGAAATGAAGCCACCTTCTATACAACTATAGTAAAAAGGTGCTCCATACTGCCACTCAGTGGGATTCCTCGGGAGTAACGCAGAAAGTCATTTTGTGTAACAAACTATTACAATATATAATTTCTTGTATATTATTCATTGATTACTCTTTTCAATGATCTGTTGGTTACAGGATAGTGATATTTCTAGGTGTTACAAAGTGATATCAGTACAGTGTCAGTTATCACTCCTTGTACAAACAACTTCAAAATCTGATGAATGTATCTCTGGCATTCAATGTAACTGCTCTTACAGTTGCTATATCATGCTTTTATATGGTTGAGTACAGATACAATGAAATGAAGCCACCTTCTATACAACTATAGCAAAAAGGTGCTCCATACTGCCACTCAGTGGGATTCCTCGGGAGTAACGCAGAAAGTCATTTTGTGCAACAAACTATTACAATTTACAATCCAATGTATTTCTTGTATAGTATTCATTGATTACTCTTCTGTGAACTCTTGGTTAGACAACAGTGAAATTTATACGTTTTACAAAGTGGTATCAGTACAGTGTCAGTTTTCACTCCTTGTATAAAGAACTTCAAAATCTGATGAATGTATCTCTGGCATTCAATGTAACTGCTCTTGCAGTTGCTATATCATGCTTTTATATGGTTGAATACATATACAATTAAATGAAGCCACCTTCTACACAACTATAGCAAAACGGTGCTCCATACTGCCACTCAGTGGGATTCCTCGGGGGTAACGCAGAAAGTCATTTTGTATAACAAACGATTACAATTTACAATCCAATGTATTTCTTGTATAGTATTAATTGATTACTCTTCTGCGATCTCTTGGTTAGACAACAGTGAAATTTCTACGTTTTACAACGTGATATCAACACAGAGTCAGTAATCACTCCTTGTACAACCAACTTCAAAATCTGATGAATGTATCTCTGGCATTCAATGTAACTGTTCTTACAGTTGCTATATCATGCTTTTTTATGGTTGAGTACATATACAATGAAATGAAGCCACCTTCTATACAACTATAGTAAAAAGGTGCTCCATACTGCCACTCAGTGGGATTCCTCGGGAGTAACGCAGAAAGTCATTTTGTGTAACAAACTATTACAATATATAATTTCTTGTATATTATTCATTGATTACTCTTTTCAATGATCTGTTGGTTACAGGATAGTGATATTTCTAGGTGTTACAAAGTGATATCAGTACAGTGTCAGTTATCACTCCTTGTACAAACAACTTCAAAATCTGATGAATGTATCTCTGGCATTCAATGTAACTGCTCTTACAGTTGCTATATCATGCTTTTATATGGTTGAGTACAGATACAATGAAATGAAGCCACCTTCTATACAACTATAGCAAAAAGGTGCTCCATACTGCCACTCAGTGGGATTCCTCGGGAGTAACGCAGAAAGTCATTTTGTGCAAGAAACTATTACAATTTACAATCCAATGTATTTCTTGTATAGTATTCATTGATTACTCTTCTGTGAACTCTTGGTTAGACAACAGTGAAATTTCTACGTTTTACAACGTGATATCAGTACAGTGTCAGTTTTCACTCCTTGTATAAAGAAATTCAAAATCTGATGAATGTATCTCTGGCATTCAATGTAACTGCTCTTACAGTTGCTATATAATGCTTTTATATGGTTGAATACATATACGATTAAATGAAGCCACCTTCTATACAACTATAGCAAAACGGTGCTCCATACTGCCACTCAGTGGGATTCCTCGGGAGTAACGCAGAAAGTCATTTTGTGTAACAAACTATTACAATTTACAATCCAATGTATTTCTTGTATAGAATTAATTGATTACTCTTCTGCGATCTCTTGGTTAGACAACAGTGAAATTTCTACGTTTTACAACGTGATATCAATACAGAGTCAGTAATCACTCCTTGTACAACCAACTTCAAAATCTGATGAATGTATCTCTGGCAGTCAATGTAACTGTTCTTACAGTTGCTATATAATGCTTTTTTATGGTTGAGTACATATACAATGAAATGAAGCCACCTTCTATACAACTATAGTAAAAAGGTGCTCCATACTGCCACTCAGTGGGATTCCTCGGGAGTAACGCAGAAAGTCATTTTGTGTAACAAACTATTACAATTTACAATCCAATGTATTTCTTGTATAGTATTCATTGATTACTCTTCTGCGATCTCTTGGTTAGACAACAGTGAAATTTCTACGTTTTACAACGTGATATCAATACAGTATCAGTAATCATTCTTTGTACAACCAACTTCAAAATCTGATGAATGTATCTCTTGCATTCAATGTAACTGCTCTTACAGTTGCTATATCATGCTTTTATATGGTTGAGTTCATATACAATGAAATGAAGCCGCCTTCTATACAACTATAGTAAAAGGAGCTCCATACTGCCACTCAGTGCGATTCCTCGGGAGTAACGCAGAAAGTCATCTTGTGTAACAAACTATTACAGTATATAATTTCTTGTATATTATTCATTGATTACTCTTTTCAATGATCTGTTGGTTACAGGATAGTGATATTTCTAGGTGTTACAAAGTGATATCAGTACAGTGTCAGTTATCACTCCTTGTACAAACAACTTCAAAATCTGATGAATGTATCTCTGGCATTCAATGTAACTGCTCTTACAGTTGCTATATCATGATTTTATATGGTTGAGTACAGATACAATGAAATGAAGCCACCTTCTATACAACTAAAGCAAAAAGGTGCTCCATACTGCCACTCAGTGAGATTCCTCGGGAGTAACGCAGAAAGTCATTTTGTGTAACAAACTATTACAATTTACAATCCAATGTATTTCTTGTATAGTATTCATTGATTACTCTTCTGTGAACTCTTGGTTAGACAACAGTGAAATTTCTACGTTTTACAAAGTGATATCAGTACAGTGTCAGTTTTCACTCCTTGTATAAAGAACTTCAAAATCTGATGAATGTATCTCTGGCATTCAATGTAACTGCTCTTACAGTTGCTATATCATGCTTTTATATGGTTGAATACATATACAATTAAATGAAGCCACCTTCTATACAACTATAGCAAAACGGTGCTCCATACTGCCACTCAGTGGGATTCCTCGGGAGTAACGCAGAAAGTCATTTTGTGTAACAAACTATTACAATTTACAATCCAATGTATTTCTTGTATAGTATTCATTGATTACTCTTCTGTGAACTCTTGGTTAGACAACAGTGAAATTTCTACGTTTTACAAAGTGATATCAGTACAGTGTCAGTTTTCACTCCTTGTATAAAGAACTTCAAAATCTGATGAATGTATCTCTGCCATTCAATGTAACTACTCTTGCAGTTGCTATATCATGCTTTTATATGGTTGAATACATATACAATTAAATGAAGCCACCTTCTATACAACTATAGCAAAACGGTGCTCCATACTGCCACTCAGTGGGATTCCTCGGGAGTAACGCAGAAAGTCATTTTGTGTAACAAACGATTACAATTTACAATCCAATGTATTTCTTGTATAGTATTCATTGATTACTCTTCTGCGATCTCTTGGTTAGACAACAGTGAAATTTCTAGGTTTTACAACGTGATATCAATACAGTGTCAGTAATCACTCCTTGTACAACCAACTTCAAAATCTGATGAATGTATCTCTGGCATTCAAGATAACTGTTCTTACAGTTGCTATATCATGCTTTTTTATTGTTGAGTACATATACAATGAAATGAAGCCACCTTCTATACAACTATAGTAAAAAGGTGCTCCATACTGCCACTCAGTGGGATTCCTCGGGAGTAACGCAGAAAGTCATTTTGTGTAACAAACTATTACAATTTACAATCCAATGTATTTCTTGTATAGTATTCATTGATTACTCTTCTGCGATCTCTTGGTTAGACAACAGTGAAATTTCTAGGTTTTACAACGTGATATCAATACAGTGTCAGTAATCATTCTTTGTACAACCAACTTCAAAATCTGATGAATGTATCTCTTGCATTCAATGTAACTGCTCTTACACTTGCTATATCATGCTTTTATATGGTTGAGTACATATACAATGAAATGAAGCCGCCTTCTATACAACTATAGTAAAAAGGAGCTCCATACTGCCACTCAGTGGGATTCCTCGGGAGTAACGCAGAAAGTCATTTTGTGTAACAAACTATTACAATATATAATTTCTTGTATATTAATCATTGATTACTCTTTTCAATGATCTGTTGGTTACAGGATAGTGATATTTCTAGGTGTTACAAAGTGATATCAGTACAGTGTCAGTTATCACTCCTTGTACAAACAACTTCAAAATCTGATGAATGTATCTCTGGCATTCAATGTAACTGCTCTTACAGTTGCTATATCATGCTTTTATATGGTTGAGTACAGATACAATGAAATGAAGCCACCTTCTATACAACTATAGCAAAAAGGTGCTCCATACTGCCACTCAGTGGGATTCCTCGGGAGTAACGCAGAAAGTCATTTTGTGTAACAAACTATTACAATTTACAATCCAATGTATTTCTTGTATAGTATTCATTGATTACTCTTCTGTGAACTCTTGGTTAGACAACAGTGAAATTTCTACGTTTTACAAAGTGATATCAGGACAGAGTCAGTTTTCACTCCTTGTATAAAGAACTTCAAAATCTGATGAATGTATCTCTGGCATTCAATGTAACTGCTCTTACAGTTGCTATATCATGCTTTTATATGGTTGAATACATATACAATGAAATGAAGCCACCTTCTATACAACTATAGCAAAACGGTGCTCCATACTGCCACTCAGTGGGATTCCTCGGGAGTAACGCAGAAAGTCATTTTGTGTAACAAACTATTACAATTTACAATCCAATGTATTTCTTGCATAGTATTAATTGATTACTCTTCTGCGATCTCTTGGTTAGACAACAGTGAAATTTCTAGGTTTTACAACGTGATATCAGTACAGTGTCAGTTATCACTCCTTGTACAAACAACTTCAAAATCTGATGAATGTATCTCTTGCATTCAATGTAACTGCTCTTACAGTTGCTATATCATGCTTTTATATGGTTGAGTACAGATACAATGAAATGAAGCCACCTTCTATACAACTATAGCAAAAGGGTGCTCCATACTGCCACTCAGTGGGATTCCTCGGGAGTAACGCAGAAAGTCATTTTGTGTAACAAACTATTACAATTTACAATCCAATGTATTTCTTGTATAGTATTCGTTGATTACTCTTCTGTGAACTCTTGGTTAGACAACAGTGAAATTTCTACGTTTTACAAAGTGATATCAGTACAGTGTCAGTTTTCACTCCTTGTATAAAGAACTTCAAAATCTGATGAATGTATCTCTGGCATTCAATGTAACTGCTCTTACAGTTGCTATATCATGCTTTTATATGGTTGAATACATATACAATTAAATGAAGCCACCTTCTATACAAAACGGTGCTCCATACTGCCACTCAGTGGGATTCCTCGGGAGTAACGCAGAAAGTCATTTTGTGTAACAAACGATTACAATTTACAATCCAATGTATTTCTTGTATAGTATTAATTGATTACTCTTCTGCGATCTCTTGGTTAGACAACAGTGAAATTTCTACGGTTTACAACGTGATATCAATACAGAGTCAGTAATCACTCCTTGTACAACCAACTTCAAAATCTGATGAATGTATCTCTGGCATTCAATGTAACAGCTCTTACAGTTGCTATATCATGCTTTTATATGGTTGAGTACATATACAATGAAATGAAGCCACCTTCTATACAACTATAGCAAAAAGGTGCTCCATACTGCCACTCAGTGGGATTCCTCGGGAGTAACGCAGAAAGTCATTTTGTGTAACAAACTATTACAATTTACAATCCAATGTATTTCTTGTATAGTATTCGTTGCTTACTCTTCTGTGAACTCTTGGTTAGACAACAGTGAAATTTCTACGTTTTACAAAGTGATATCAGTACAGTGTCAGTTTTCACTCCTTGTATAAAGAACTTCAAAATCTGATGAATGTATCTCTGGCATTCAATGTAACTGCTCTTACAGTTGCTATATCATGCTTTTATATGGTTGAGTACATATACAATTAAATGAAGCCTCCTTCTATAGCAAAACGGTGCTCCATACTGCCACTCAGTGGGATTCCTCGGGAGTAACGCAGAAAGTCATTTTGTGTAACAAACTATTACAATTTACAATCCAATGTATTTCTTGTATAGTATTAATTGATTACTCTTCTGCGATCTCTTGGTTAGACAACAGTGAAATTTCTAGGTTTTACTACGTGATATCAATACAGTGTCAGTAATCACTCCTTGTACAACCAACTTCAAAATCTGATGAATGTATCTCTTGCATTCAATGTAACTGCTCTTACAGTTGCTATATCATGCTTTTATATGGTTGAGTACATATACAATGAAATGAAGCCACCTTCTATACAACTATAGTAAAAAGGAGCTCCATACTGCCACTCAGTGGGATTCCTCGGGAGTAACGCAGAAAGTCATTTTGTGTAACAAACTATTACAATATATAATTTCTTGTATTTTATTCATTGATTACTCTTTTTAATGATCTGTTGGTTACAGGGTAGTGATATTTCTAGGTTTTACAAAGTGATATCAGTACAGTGTCAGTTATCACTCCTTGTAGAAACAACTTCAAAATCTGATGAATGTATCTCTGGCATTCAATGTAACTGCTCTTACAGTTGCTATATCATGCTTTTATATGGTTGAATACATATAAAATGAATTGAAGCCACCTTCTATACAACTATAGCAAAAAGGTTCTCCATACTGCCACTCAGTGGGATTCCTCGGGAGTAACGCAGAAAGTCATTTTGTGTAACAAACTATTACAATTTACAATCCAATGTATTTCTTGTATAGTATTCATTGATTACTCTTCTGTGAACTCTTGGTTAGACAACAGTGAAATTTCTACGTTTTACAAAGTGATATCAGTACAGTGTCAGTTTTCACTCCTTGTATAAAGAACTTCAAAATCTGATGAATGCATCTCTGGCATTCAATGTAACTGCTCTTACAGTTGCTATATCATGCTTTTATATGGTTGAGTACATATACAATGAAATGAAGCCACCTTCTATACAACTATAGCAAAAAGGTGCTCCATACTGCCACTCAGTGGGATTCCTCGGGAGTAACGCAGAAAGTCATTTTGTGTAACAAACTATTACAATTTACAATCCAATGTATTTCTTGTATAGTATTCATTGATTACTCTTCTGTGAACTCTTGGTTAGACAACAGTGAAATTTCTACGTTTTACAAAGTGATATCAGTACAGTGTCAGTTATCACTCCTTGTACAACCAACTTCAAAATCTGATGAATGTATCTCTTGCATTCAATGTAATTGCTCTTACAGTTGATATATTTTGATTTTATATGGTTGAGTACATATACAATGAAATGAAGCCACCTTCTATACAACTACAGTAAAAAGGTGCTCCATACTGCCACTCAGTGGGATTCCTCGGGAGTAACGGAGAAAGTCATTTTGTGTAACAAACTATTACAATTTACAATCCAATGTATTTCTTGCATAGTATTCATTGATTACTCTTCTGCGATCTCTTGGTTAGACAACAGTGAAATTTCTAGGTTTTACAACGTGATATCAATACAGTGTCAGTAATCACTCCTTGTACAACCAACTTCAAAATCTGATGAATGTATCTCTTGCATTCAATGTAACTGCTCTTACAGTTGCTATATCATGCTTTTATATGGTTGAGTACATATACAATGAAATGAAGCCACCTTCTATACAACTATAGTAAAAAGGAGCTCCATACTGCCACTCAGTGGGATTCCTCGGGAGTAACGCAGAAACTCATTTTGTGTAACAAACTATTACAATATATAATTTCTTGTATGTTATTCATTGATTACTCTTTTCAATGATCTGTTGGTTACAGGATAGTGATATTTCTAGGTTTTACAAAGTGATATCAGTACAGTGTCAGTTATCACTCCTTGTACAAACAACTTCAAAATCTGATGAATGTATCTCTGGCATTCAATGTAACTGCTCTTTCCGTTGCTATATCATGCTTTTATATGGTTGAGTATATATACAATGAAATGAAGCCACCTTCTATACAACTACAGTAAAAAGGTGCTCCATACTGCCACTCAGTGGGATTCCTCGGGAGTAACGCAGAAAGTAATTTTGTGTAACAAACTATTCCAATTTACAATCCAATGTATTTCTTGTATAGTATTAATTGATTCCTCTTCTGCGATCTCTTGGTTAGACAAAAGTGAAATTTCTAGGTTTTACAACGTGATATCAATACAGTGTCAGTAATCACTCCTTGTACAACCAAACTTCAAAATCTGATGAATGTATCTCTTGCAGTCAATGTAACTGCTCTTACAGTTGCTATATCATGCTTTTATATGGTTGACTACATATACAATGAAATGAAGCCACCTTCTATACAACTATAGTAAAAAGGTGCTCCATACTGCCACTCAGTGGGATTCCTCGTGAGTAACGCAGAAAGTCATTTTGTGTAACAAACTATTACAATATACAATTTCTTGTATAGTATTCATTGATTACTCTTTTCAATGATCTGTTGGTTACAGGATCGTGATATTTCTAGGTTTTACAAAGTGATATCAGTACAGTGTCAGTTATCACTCCTTGTACAAACAACTTCAACATCTGATGAATGTATCTCTGGCATTCAATGTAACTGCTCTTACAGTTGCTATATCATGCTTTTATATGGTTGAGTACATAGACAGTGAAATGAAGCCACCTTCTATACAACTATAGCAAAAAGGTGCTCCATACTGCCACTCAGTGGGATTCCTCGGGAGTAACGCAGAAAGTCATTTTGTGTAACAAACTATTACAATTTACAATCCAATGTATTTCTTGTATAGTATTCATTGATTACTCTTCTGTGAACTCTTGGTTAGACAACAGTGAAATTTCTACATTTTTCAAAGTGATATCAATACAGTGTCAGTTCTCACTACTTGTACAACCAACTTCAAAATCTGATGAATGTATCTCTTGCATTCAATGTAACTGCTCTTACCGTTGCTATATCATGCTTTTATATGGTTGAGTACATATACAATGAAATGAAGCCACCTTCTATACAACTACAGTAAAAAGGTGCTCCATACTGACACTCAGTGGGATTCCTCGGGAGTAACGTAGAAAGTCATTTTGTGTAACAAACTATTACAATTTACAATCCAATGTATTTCTTGTATAGTATTCATTGATTACTCTTCTGCGATCTCTTGGTTAGACAACAGTGAAATTTCTTGGTTTTACAACGTGATATCAATACAGTGTCAGTAATCACTCCTTGTACAACCAACTTCTAAATCTGATGAATGTATCTCTTGCATTCAATGTAACTGCTCTTACAGTTGCTATATCATGCTTTTATATGGTTGAGTACATATACAATGAAATGAAGCCACCTTCTATACTACTATAGCAAAAAGGTGCTCCATACTGCCACTCAGTGGGATTCCTCGAAAGTAACGCAGAAAGTCATTTTGTGTAACAAACTATTACAATTTACAATCCAATGTATTTCTTGTATAGTATTAATTGATTACTTTTCTGCGATCTCTTGGTTAGACAACAGTGAAATTTCTACGTTTTACGTGATATCAATACAGAGTCAGTAATCACTCCTTGTACAACCAACTTCAAAATCTGAAGAATGTATCTCTGGCATTCAATGTAACTGTTCTTACAGTTGCTATATCATGCTTTTTTATGGTTGAGTACATATACAATGAAATGAAGCCACCTTCTATACAACTATAGCAAAACGGTGCTCCATACTGCCACTCAGTGGGATTCCTCGGGAGTAACGCAGAAAGTCATTTTGTGTAACAAACTATTACAATATATAATTTCTTGTATATTATTCATTGATTACTCTTTTCAATGATCTGTTGGTTACAGGATAGTGATATTTCTAAGTTTTACAAAGTGATATCAGTACAGTGTCAGTTATCACTCCTTGTACAAACAACTTCAGAATCTGATAAATGTATCTCTGGCATTCAATGTAACTGCTCTTACAGTTGCTATATCATGCTTTTATATGGTTGAGTACATATACAATGAAATGAAGCCACCTTCTATACAACTATAGCAAAAAGCTGCTCCATACTGCCACTCAGTGGGATTCCTCGGGAGTAACGCAGAAAGTCATTTTGTGTAACAAAGTATTACAATTTACAATCCAATGTATTTCTTGTATAGTATTCATTGATTACTCTTCTGTGAACTCTTGGTTAGACAACAGTGAAATTTCTACGTTTTACAAAGTGATATCAGTACAGTGTCAGTTTTCACTCCTTGTATAAAGAACTTCAAAATCTGATGAATGTATCTCTGGCATTCAATGTAACTGCTCTTGCAGTTGCTATATCATGCTTTTATATGGTTGAATACATATACAATTAAATGAAGCCACCTTCTATACAACTATAGCAAAACGGTGCTCCATACTGCGACTCAGTGGGATTCCTCGGGAGTAACGCAGAAAGTCATTTTGTGTAACAAACGATTACAATTTACAATCCAATGTATTTCTTGTATAGTATTAATTGATTACTCTTCTGCGATCTCTTGGTTAGACAACAGTGAAATTTCTACGTTTTACAACGTGATATCAATACAGAGTCAGTAATCACTCCTTGTACAACCAACTTCAAAATCTGATGAATGTATCTCTTGCATTCAATGTAACTGCTCTTACAGTTGCTATATCATGCTTTTTTATGGTTGAGTACATATACAATGAAATGAAGCCACCTTCTAAACAACTATAGTAAAAAGGTGCTCCATACTGCCACTCAGTGGGATTCCTCGGGAGTAACGTAGAAAGTCATTTTGTGTAACAAACTATTACAATTTACAATCCAATGTATTTCTTGCATAGTATTCATTGATTACTCTTCTGCGATCTCTTGGTTAGACAACAGTGAAATTTCTAGGTTTTACAACGTGATATCAATACAGTGTCAGTAATAACTCCTTGTACAACCAACTTCAAAATCTGATGAATGTATCTCTTGCATTCAATGTAACTGCTCTTACAGTTGCTATATCATGCTTTTATATGGTTGAGTACATATACAATGAAATGAAGCCGCCTTCTATACAACTATAGTAAAAAGGAGCTCCATACTGCCACTCAGTGGGATTCCTCGGGAGTAACGCAGAAAGTCATTTTGTGTAACAAACTATTACAATTTACAATCCAATGTATTTCTTGTATAGTATTAATTGATTACTCTTCTGCGATCTCTTGGTTAGACAACAGTGAAATTTCTACGTTTTACAACGTGATATCAATACAGAGTCAGTAATCACTCCTTGTACAACCAACTTCAAAATCTGATGAATGTATCTCTTGCATTCAATGTAACTGCTCTTACAGTTGCTATATCATGCTTTTATATGGTTGAGTACATATACAATTAAATGAAGCTTCCTTCTATAGCAAAACGGTGCTCCATACTGCCACTCAGTGGGATTCCTCGGGAGTAACGCAGAAAGTCATTTTGTGTAACAAACTATTACAATTTACAATCCAATGTATTTCTTGTATAGTATTAATTGATTACTCTTCTGCGATCTCTTGGTTAGACAACAGTGAAATTTCTAGGTTTTACTACGTGATATCAATACAGTGTCAGTAATCACTCCTTGTACAACCAACTTCAAAATCTGATGAATGTATCTCTTGCATTCAATGTAACTGCTCTTACAGTTGCTATATCATGCTTTTATATGGTTGAGTACATATACAATGAAATGAAGCCACCTTCTATACAACTATAGTAAAAAGGAGCTCCATACTGCCACTCAGTGGGATTCCTCGGGAGTAACGCAGAAAGTCATTTTGTGTAACTAACTATTACAATATATAATTTCTTGTATTTTATTCATTGATTACTCTTTTTAATGATCTGTTGGTTACAGGGTAGTGATATTTCTAGGTTTTACAAAGTGATATCAGTACAGTGTCAGTTATCACTCCTTGTAGAAACAACTTCAAAATCTGATGAATGTATCTCTGGCATTCAATGTAACTGCTCTTACAGTTGCTATATCATGCTTTTATATGGTTGAATACATATAAAATGAATTGAAGCCACCTTCTATACAACTATAGCAAAAAGGTGCTCCATACTGCCACTCAGTGGGATTCCTCGGGAGTAACGCAGAAAGTCATTTTGTGTAACAAACTATTACAATTTACAATCCAATGTATTTCTTGTATAGTATTCATTGATTACTCTTCTGTGAACTCTTGGTTAGACAACAGTGAAATTTCTACGTTTTACAAAGTGATATCAGTACAGTGTCAGTTTTCACTCCTTGTATAAAGAACTTCAAAATCTGATGAATGCATCTCTGGCATTCAATGTAACTGCTCTTACAGTTGCTATATCATGCTTTTATATGGTTGAGTACATATACAATGAAATGAAGCCACCTTCTATACAACTATAGCAAAAAGGTGCTCCATACTGCCACTCAGTGGGATTCCTCGGGAGTAACGCAGAAAGTCATTTTGTGTAACAAACTATTACAATTTACAATCCAATGTATTTCTTGTATAGTATTCATTGATTACTCTTCTGTGAACTCTTGGTTAGACAACAGTGAAATTTCTACGTTTTACAAAGTGATATCAGTACAGTGTCAGTTATCACTCCTTGTACAAACAACTTCAAAATCTGATGAATGTATCTCTGGCATTCAATGTAACTGCTCTTTCCGTTGCTATATCATGCTTTTATATGGTTGAGTATATATACAATGAAATGAAGCCACCTTCTATACAACTACAGTAAAAAGGTGCTCCATACTGCCACTCAGTGGGATTCCTCGGGAGTAACGCAGAAAGTAATTTTGTGTAACAAACTATTCCAATTTACAATCCAATGTATTTTTTGTATAGTATTAATTGATTCCTCTTCTGCGATCTCTTGGTTAGACAAAAGTGAAATTTCTAGGTTTTACAACGTGATATCAATACAGTGTCAGTAATCACTCCTTGTACAACCAAACTTCAAAATCTGATGAATGTATCTCTTGCAGTCAATGTAACTGCTCTTACAGTTGCTATATCATGCTTTTATATGGTTGACTACATATACAATGAAATGAAGCCACCTTCTATACAACTATAGTAAAAAGGTGCTCCATACTGCCACTCAGTGGGATTCCTCGTGAGTAACGCAGAAAGTCATTTTGTGTAACAAACTATTACAATATACAATTTCTTGTATAGTATTCATTGATTACTCTTTTCAATGATCTGTTGGTTACAGGATAGTGATATTTCTAGGTTTTACAAAGTGATATCAGTACAGTGTCAGTTATCACTCCTTGTACAAACAACTTCAACATCTGATGAATGTATCTCTGGCATTCAATGTAACTGCTCTTACAGTTGCTATATCATGCTTTTATATGGTTGAGTACATAGACAGTGAAATGAAGCCACCTTCTATACAACTATAGCAAAAAGGTGCTCCATACTGCCACTCAGTGGGATTCCTCGGGAGTAACGCAGAAAGTCATTTTGTGTAACAAACTATTACAATTTACAATCCAATGTATTTCTTGTATAGTATTCATTGATTACTCTTCTGTGAACTCTTGGTTAGACAACAGTGAAATTTCTACATTTTTCAAAGTGATATCAATACAGTGTCAGTTCTCACTACTTGTACAACCAACTTCAAAATCTGATGAATGTATCTCTTGCATTCAATGTAACTGCTCTTACCGTTGCTATATCATGCTTTTATATGGTTGAGTACATATACAATGAAATGAAGCCACCTTCTATACAACTACAGTAAAAAGGTGCTCCATACTGACACTCAGTGGGATTCCTCGGGAGTAACGTAGAAAGTCATTTTGTGTAACAAACTATTACAATTTACAATCCAATGTATTTCTTGTATAGTATTCATTGATTACTCTTCTGCGATCTCTTGGTTAGACAACAGTGAAATTTCTTGGTTTTACAACGTGATATCAATACAGTGTCAGTAATCACTCCTTGTACAACCAACTTCAAAATCTGATGAATGTATCTCTTGCATTCAATGTAACTGCTCTTACAGTTGCTATATCATGCTTTTATATGGTTGAGTACATATACAATGAAATGAAGCCACCTTCTATACAACTATAGCAAAAAGGTGCTCCATACTGCCACTCAGTGGGATTCCTCGAAAGTAACGCAGAAAGTCATTTTGTGTAACAAACTATTACAATTTACAATCCAATGTATTTCTTGTATAGTATTAATTGATTACTTTTCTGCGATCTCTTGGTTAGACAACAGTGAAATTTCTACGTTTTACGTGATATCAATACAGAGTCAGTAATCACTCCTTGTACAACCAACTTCAAAATCTGAAGAATGTATCTCTGGCATTCAATGTAACTGTTCTTACAGTTGCTATATCATGCTTTTTTATGGTTGAGTACATATACAATGAAATGAAGCCACCTTCTATACAACTATAGCAAAACGGTGCTCCATACTGCCACTCAGTGGGATTCCTCGGGAGTAACGCAGAAAGTCATTTTGTGTAACAAACTATTACAATATATAATTTCTTGTATATTATTCATTGATTACTCTTTTCAATGATCTGTTGGTTACAGGATAGTGATATTTCTAAGTTTTACAAAGTGATATCAGTACAGTGTCAGTTATCACTCCTTGTACAAACAACTTCAAAATCTGATAAATGTATCTCTGGCATTCAATGTAACTGCTCTTACAGTTGCTATATCATGCTTTTATATGGTTGAGTACATATACAATGAAATGAAGCCACCTTCTATACAACTATAGCAAAAAGCTGCTCCATACTGCCACTCAGTGGGATTCCTCGGGAGTAATGCAGAAAGTCATTTTGTGTAACAAAGTATTACAATTTACAATCCAATGTATTTCTTGTATAGTATTCATTGATTACTCTTCTGTGAACTCTTGGTTAGACAACAGTGAAATTTCTACGTTTTACAAAGTGATATCAGTACAGTGTCAGTTTTCACTCCTTGTATAAAGAACTTCAAAATCTGATGAATGTATCTCTGGCATTCAATGTAACTGCTCTTGCAGTTGCTATATCATGCTTTTATATGGTTGAATACATATACAATTAAATGAAGCCACCTTCTATACAACTATAGCAAAACGGTGCTCCATACTGCCACTCAGTGGGATTCCTCGGGAGTAACGCAGAAAGTCATTTTGTGTAACAAACTATTACAATTTACAATCCAATTTATTTCTTGCATAGTATTCATTGATTACTCTTCTGCGATCTCTTGGTTAGACAACAGTGAAATTTCTAGGTTTTACAACGTGATATCAATACAGTGTCAGTAATAACTCCTTGTACAACCAACTTCAAAATCTAATGAATGTATCTCTTGCATTCAATGTAACTGCTCTTTTAGTTGCTATATCATGCTTTTATATGGTTGAGTACATATACAATGAAATGAAGCCGCCTTCTATACAACTATAGTAAAAAGGAGCTCCATACTGCCACTCAGTGGGATTCCTCGGGAGTAACGCAGAAAGTCATTTCGTGTAACAAACTATTACAATTTACAATCCAATGTATTTCTTGTATAGTATTAATTGATTACTCTTCTGCGATCTCTTGGTTAGACAACAGTGAAATTTCTACGTTTTACAACGTGATATCAATACAGAGTCAGTAATCACTCCTTGTACAACCAACTTCAAAATCTGATGAATGTATCTCTTGCATTCAATGTAACTGCTCTTACAGTTGCTATATCATGCTTTTATATGGTTGAGTACATATACAATGAAATGAAGCCACCTTCTATACAACTATAGTAAAAAGGTGCTCCATACTGCCACTCAGTGGGATTCCTCGGGAGTAACGCAGAAAGTCATTTTGTGTAACAAACTATTACAATTTACAATCCAATGTATTTCTTGTATAGTATTCATTGATTACTCTTCTGTGAAGTCTTGGTTAGACAACAGTGAAATTTCTACGTTTTACAAAGTGATATCAGTACAGTGTCAGTTTTCACTCCTTGTATAAAGAACTTCAAAATCTGATGAATGTATCTCTGGCATTCAATGTAACTGCTCTTACAGTTGCTATATAATGCTTTTATATGGTTGAATACATATACGATTAAATGAAGCCACCTTCTATACAACTATAGCAAAACGGTGCTCCATACTGCCACTCAGTGGGATTCCTCGGGAGTAACGCAGAAAGTCATTTTGTGTAACAAACTATTACAATATATAATTTCTTGTATATTATTCATTGATTACTCTTCTGTGAACTCTTGGTTAGACAACAGTGAAATTTCTACGTTTTACAAAGTGATATCAGTACAGTGTCAGTTTTCACTCCTTGTATAAAGAACTTCAAAATCTGATGAATGTATCTCTGGCATTCAATGTAACTGCTCTTACAGTTGCTATATCATGCTTTTATATGGTTGAATACATATACAATTAAATGAAGCCACCTTCTATACAACTATAGCAAAACGGTGCTCCATACTGCCACTCAGTGGGATTCCTCGGGAGTAACGCAGAAAGTCATTTTGTGTAACAAACTATTACAATTTACAATCCAATGTATTTCTTGTATAGTATTAATTGATTACTCTTCTGCGATCTCTTGGTTAGACAACAGTGAAATTTCTACGTTTTACAACGTGATATCAATACAGAGTCAGTAATCACTCCTTGTACAACCAACTTCAAAATCTGATGAATGTATCTCTTGCATTCAATGTAACTGCTCTTACAGTTGCTATATCATGCTTTTTTATGGTTGAGTACATATACAATGAAATGAAGCCACCTTCTATACAACTATAGTAAAAAGGTGCTCCATACTGCCACTCAGTGGGATTCCTCGGGAGTAACGCAGAAAGTCATTTTGTGTAACAAACTATTACAATTTACAATCCAATGTATTTCTTGTATAGTATTCATTGATTACTCTTCTGTGAACTCTTGGTTAGACAACAGTGAAATTTCTACGTTTTACAAAGTGATATCAGTACAGTGTCAGTTTTCACTCCTTGTATAAAGAACTTCAAAATCTGATGAATGTATCTCTGGCATTCAATGTAACTGCTCTTACAGTTGCTATATCATGCTTTTATATGGTTGAATACATATACAATTAAATGAAGCCACCTTCTATACAACTATAGCAAAACGGTGCTCCATACTGCCACTCAGTGAGATTCCTCGGGAGTAACGCAGAAAGTCATTTTGTGTAACAAACTATTACAATTTACAATCCAATGTATTTCTTGTATAGTATTAATTGATTACTCTTCTGCGATCTCTTGGTTAGACAACAGTGAAATTTCTACGTTTTACAACGTGATATCAATACAGAGTCAGTAATCACTCCTTGTACAACCAACTTCAAAATCTGATGAATGTATCTCTTGCATTCAATGTAACTGCTCTTACAGTTGCTATATCATGCTTTTATATGGTTGAGTACATATACAATTAAATGAAGCCGCCTTCTATACAACTATAGTAAAAAGGAGCTCCATACTGCCACTCAGTGCGATTCCTCGGGAGTAACGCAGAAAGTCATTTTGTGTAACAAACTATTACAATATATAATTTCTTGTATATTATTCATTGATTACTCTTTTCAATGATCTGTTGGTTACAGGATAGTGATATTTCTAGCTGTTACAAAGTGATATCAGTACAGTGTCAGTTATCACTCCTTGTACAAACAACTTCAAAATCTGA
The DNA here is from genome assembly GCA_029233225.1 of Lepidodactylus listeri. Lineage (NCBI taxonomy): Eukaryota > Metazoa > Chordata > Lepidosauria > Squamata > Gekkonidae > Lepidodactylus > Lepidodactylus listeri. Next base: position 50,758 of record JARCFY010000021.1, on the reverse strand, counting down.
TGAATGTATCTCTCGCATTCAATGTAACTGCTCTTACAGTTGCTATATCATGCTTTTATATGGTTGAGTACAGATACAATGAAATGAAGCCACCTTCTATACAACTATAGCAAAAAGGTGCTCCATACTGCCACTCAGTGGGATTCCTCGGGAGTAACGCAGAAAGTCATTTTGTGTAACAAAGTATTACAATTTACAATCCAATGTATTTCTTGTATAGTATTCATTAATTACTCTTCTGTGATCTCTTGGTTAGACAACAGTGAAATTTCTACGTTTTACAAAATGATATCAGTACAGTGTCAGTTTTCACTCCTTGTATAAAGAATTTCAAAATCTGATGAATGTATCTCTGGCATTCAATGTAACTGCTCTTACAGTTGCTATATCATGCCTTTATATGGTTGAATACATATACAATTAAATGAAGCCACCTTCTATACAACTATAGCAAAACGGTGCTCCATACTGCCACTCAGTGGGATTCCTCGGGAGTAATGCAGAAAGTCATTTTGTGTAACAAACTATTACAATTTACAATCCAATGTATTTCTTGTATAGTATTCATTGATTACTCTTCTGTGAACTCTTGGTTAGACAACAGTGAAATTTCTACGTTTTACAAAGTGATATCAGTACAGTGTCAGTTTTCACTCCTTGTATAAAGAACTTCAAAATCTGATGAATGTATCTCTGGCATTCAATGTAACTGCTCTTACAGTTGCTATATCATGCTTTTATATGGTTGAATACATATACGATTACATGAAGCCACCTTCTATACAACTATAGCAAAACGGTGCTCCATACTGCCACTCAGTGGGATTCCTCGGGAGTAACGCAGAAAGTCATTTTGTGTAACAAACTATTACAATATATAATTTCTTGTATATTATTCATTGATTACTCTTCTGTGAACTCTTGGTTAGACAACAGTGAAATTTCTACGTTTTACAAAGTGATATCAGTACAGTGTCAGTTTTCACTCCTTGTATAAAGAACTTCAAAATCTGATGAATGTATCTCTGGCATTCAATGTAACTGCTCTTACAGTTGCTATATCATGCTTTTATATGGTTGAATACATATACAATTAAATGAAGCCACCTTCTATACAACTATAGCAAAACGGTGCTCCATACTGCCACTCAGTGGGATTCCTCGGGAGTAACGCAGAAAGTCATTTTGTGTAACAAACTATTACAATTTACAATCCAATGTATTTCTTGTATAGTATTAATTGATTACTCTTCTGCGATCTCTTGGTTAGACAACAGTGAAATTTCTACGTTTTACAACGTGATATCAATACAGAGTCAGTAATCACTCCTTGTACAACCAACTTCAAAATCTGATGAATGTATCTCTTGCATTCAATGTAACTGCTCTTACAGTTGCTATATCATGCTTTTTTATGGTTGAGTACATATACAATGAAATGAAGCCACCTTCTATACAACTATAGTAAAAAGGTGCTCCATACTGCCACTCAGTGGGATTCCTCGGGAGTAACGCAGAAAGTCATTTTGTGTAACAAACTATTACAATTTACAATCCAATGTATTTCTTGTATAGTATTCATTGATTACTCTTCTGTGAACTCTTGGTTAGACAACAGTGAAATTTCTACGTTTTACAAAGTGATATCAGTACAGTGTCAGTTTTCACTCCTTGTATAAAGAACTTCAAAATCTGATGAATGTATCTCTGGCATTCAATGTAACTGCTCTTACAGTTGCTATATCATGCTTTTATATGGTTGAATACATATACAATTAAATGAAGCCACCTTCTATACAACTATAGCAAAACGGTGCTCCATACTGCCACTCAGTGAGATTCCTCGGGAGTAACGCAGAAAGTCATTTTGTGTAACAAACTATTACAATTTACAATCCAATGTATTTCTTGTATAGTATTAATTGATTACTCTTCTGCGATCTCTTGGTTAGACAACAGTGAAATTTCTACGTTTTACAACGTGATATCAATACAGAGTCAGTAATCACTCCTTGTACAACCAACTTCAAAATCTGATGAATGTATCTCTTGCATTCAATGTAACTGCTCTTACAGTTGCTATATCATGCTTTTATATGGTTGAGTACATATACAATTAAATGAAGCCGCCTTCTATACAACTATAGTAAAAAGGAGCTCCATACTGCCACTCAGTGCGATTCCTCGGGAGTAACGCAGAAAGTCATTTTGTGTAACAAACTATTACAATATATAATTTCTTGTATATTATTCATTGATTACTCTTTTCAATGATCTGTTGGTTACAGGATAGTGATATTTCTAGCTGTTACAAAGTGATATCAGTACAGTGTCAGTTATCACTCCTTGTACAAACAACTTCAAAATCTGATGAATGTATCTCTCGCATTCAATGTAACTGCTCTTACAGTTGCTATATCATGCTTTTATATGGTTGAGTACAGATACAATGAAATGAAGCCACCTTCTATACAACTATAGCAAAAAGGTGCTCCATACTGCCACTCAGTGGGATTCCTCGGGAGTAACGCAGAAAGTCATTTTGTGTAACAAAGTATTACAATTTACAATCCAATGTATTTCTTGTATAGTATTCATTAATTACTCTTCTGTGATCTCTTGGTTAGACAACAGTGAAATTTCTACGTTTTACAAAGTGATATCAGTACAGTGTCAGTTTTCACTCCTTGTATAAAGAATTTCAAAATCTGATGAATGTATCTCTGGCATTCAATGTAACTGCTCTTACAGTTGCTATATCATGCTTTTATATGGTTGAATACATATACAATAAAATGAAGCCACCTTCTATACAACTATAGCAAAACGGTGCTCCATACTGCCACTCAGTGGGATTCCTCGGGAGTAATGCAGAAAGTCATTTTGTGTAACAAACTATTACAATTTACAATCCAATGTATTTCTTGTATAGTATTCATTGATTACTCTTCTGTGAACTCTTGGTTAGACAACAGTGAAATTTCTACGTTTTACAAAGTGATATCAGTACAGTGTCAGTTTTCACTCCTTTTATAAAGAACTTCAAAATCTGATGAATGTATCTCTGGCATTCAATGTAACTGCTCTTGCAGTTGCTATATCATGCTTTTATATGGTTGAATACATATACAATTAAATGAAGCCACCTTTTATACAACTATAGCAAAACGGTGCTCCATACTGCCACTCAGTGGGATTCCTCGGGAGTAACGCAGAAAGTCATTTTGTGTAACAAACTATTACAATTTACAATCCAATGTATTTCTTGTATAGTATTCATTGATTACTCTTCTGTGAACTCTTGGTTAGACAACAGTGAAATTTCTACGTTTTACAAAGTGATATCAGTACAGTGTCAGTTTTCACTCCTTGTATAAAGAACTTCAAAATCTGATGAATGTATCTCTGGCATTCAATGTAACTGCTCTTACAGTTGCTATATCATGCTTTTATATGGTTGAATACATATACAATTAAATGAAGCCACCTTCTATACAACTATAGCAAAACGGTGCTCCATACTGCCACTCAGTGGGATTCCTCGGGAGTAATGCAGAAAGTCATTTTGTGTAACAAACTATTACAATTTACAATCCAATGTGTTTCTTGCATAGTATTCATTGATTACTCTTCTGCGATCTCTTGGTTAGACAACAGTGAAATTTCTAGGTTTGCAACGTGATATCAATACAGTGTCAGTTATCACTCCTTGTACAAACAACTTCAAAATCTGATGAATGTATCTCTGGCATTCAATGTAACTGCTCTTACAGTTGCTATATCATGCTTTTATATGGTTGAGTACAGATACAATGAAATGAAGCCACCTTCTATACAACTATAGCAAAAAGCTGCTCCATACTGCCACTCAGTGGGATTCCTGGGGAGTAACGCAGAAAGTCATTTTGTGTAACAAACTATTACAATTTACAATCCAATGTATTTCTTGTATAGTATTCATTGATTACTCTTCTGTGAACTCTTGGTTAGACAACAGTGAAATTTCTACGTTTTACAAAGTGATATCAGTACAGTGTCAGTTTTCACTCCTTGTATAAAGAACTTCAAAATCTGATGAATGTATCTCTGGCATTCAATGTAACTGCTCTTACAGTTGCTATATCATGCTTTTATATGGTTGAATACATATACAATTAAATGAAGCCACCTTCTATACAACTATAGCAAAACGGTGCTCCATACTGCCACTCAGTGGGATTCCTGGGGAGTAACGCAGAAAGTCATTTTGTGTAACAAACTATTACAATTTACAATCCAATGTATTTCTTGTATAGTATTCATTGATTACTCTTCTGCGATCTCTTGGTTAGACAACAGTGAAATTTCTAGGTTTTACAACGTGGTATCTATACAGTGTCAGTAATCACTCCTTGTACAACCAACTTCAAAATCTGATGAATGTATCTCTGGCATTCAATGTAACTGCTCTTACCGTTGCTATATCATGCTTTTATATGGTTGAGTACATATACAATAAAATGAAGCCACCTTCTATACAATTAAAGCAAAACGGTGCTCCATACTGCCACTCAGTGGGATTCCTCGGGAGTAACGCAGAAAGTCATTTTGTGTAACAAACTATTACAATATATAATTTCTTCTATATTATTCATTGATTACTCTTTTCAATGATCTGTTGGTTACAGGATAGTGATATTTCTAGGTTTTACAAAGTGATATCAGTACAGTGTCAGTTATCACTCCTTGTACAAACAACTTCAAAATCTGATGAATGTATCTCTGGCATTCAATGTAACTGCTCTTACAGTTGCTATATCATGCTTTTATATGGTTGAGTACATATACAATGAAATGAAGCCACCTTCTATACAACTATAGCAAAAAGGTGCTCCATACTGCCACTCTTTGGGATTCCTCAAGAGTAACGCAGAAAGTCATTTTGTGTAACAAACTATTACAATTTACAATCCAATGTATTTCTTGTATAGTATTCATTGATTACTCTTCTGTGAACTCTTGGTTAGACAACAGTGAAATTTCTACGTTTTACAAAGTGATATCAGTACAGTGTCAGTTTTCACTCCTTGTATAAAGAACTTCAAAATCTGATGAATGTATCTCTGGCATTCAATGTAACTGCTCTTACAGTTGCTATATCATGCTTTTATATGGTTGAATACATATACAATTAAATGAAGCCACCTTCTATACAACTATAGCAAAACGGTGCTCCATACTGCCACTCAGTGGGATTCCTCGGGAGTAACGCAGAAAGTCATTTTGTGTAACAAACTATTAAAATTTACAATCCAATGTATTTCTTGTATAGTATTCATTGATTACTCTTCTGTGAACTCTTGGTTAGACAAAGTGAAATTTCTACGTTTTACAAAGTGATATCAGTACAGTGTCAGTTTTCACTCCTTGTATAACGAACTTCAAAATCTGATGAATGTATCTCTGGCATTCAATGTAACTGCTCTTGCAGTTGCTATATCATGCTTTTATATGGTTGAATACATATACAATTAAATGAAGCCACCTTCTATACAACTATAGCAAAACGGTGCTCCATACTGCCACTCAGTGGGATTCCTCGGGAGTAACGCAGAAAGTCATTTTGTGTAACAAACTATTACAATTTACAATCCAATGTATTTCTTGTATAGTATTCATTGATTACTCTTCTGTGAACTCTTGGTTAGACAACAGTGAAATTTCTACGTTTTACAAAGTGATATCAGTACAGTGTCAGTTTTCACTCCTTGTATAAAGTACTTCAAAATCTGATGAATGTATCTCTGGCATTCAATGTAACTGCTCTTACAGTTGCTATATAATGCTTTTATATGGTTGAGTACATATACAATGAAATGAAGCCACCTTCTATACAACTATAGCAAAAAGGTGCTCCATACTGCCACTCAGTGGGATTCCTCGGGAGTAACGCAGAAAGTCATTTTGTGTAACAAACTATTACAATTTACAATCCAATGTATTTCTTGTATAGTATTCATTGATTACTCTTCTGTGAACTCTTGGTTAGAAAACAGTGAAATTTCTACGTTTTACAAAGTGATATCAGTACAGTGTCAGTTTTCACTCCTTGTACAAAGAACTTCAAAATCTGATGAATGTATCTCTGGCATTCAATGTAGCTGCTCTTACAGTTGCTATATCATGCTTTTATATGGTTGAATACATATACAATTAAATGAAGCCACCTTCTATACAACTATAGCAAAACGGTGCTCCATACGGCCACTCAGTGGGCTTCCTTGGGAGTAACGCAGAAAGTCATTTTGTGTAACAAACTATTACAATTTACAATCCAATGTATTTCTTGTATAGTATTCATTGATTACTCTTCTGTGAACTCTTGGTTAGACAACAGTGAAATTTCTACGTTTTACAAAGTGATATCAGTACAGTGTCAGTTTTCACTCCTTGTATAAAGAACTTCAAAATCTGATGAATGTATCTCTGGCATTCAATGTAACTGCTCTTGCAGTTGCTATATCATGCTTTTATATGGTTGAATACATATACAATTAAATGAAGCCACCTTCTATACAACTATAGCAAAACGGTGCTCCATACTGCCACTCAGTGGGATTCCTCGGGAGTAACGCAGAAAGTCATTTTGTGTAACAAACGATTACAATTTACAATCCAATGTATTTCTTGTATAGTATTAATTGATTACTCTTCTGCGATCTCTTGGTTAGACAACAGTGAAATTTCTACGTTTTACAACGTGATATCAATACAGAGTCAGTAATCACTCCTTGTACAACCAACTTCAAAATCTGATGAATGTATCTCTGGCATTCAATGTAACTGTTCTTACAGTTGCTATATCATGCTTTTTTATGGTTGAGTACATATACAATGAAATGAAGCCACCTTCTATACAACTATAGTAAAAAGGTGCTCCATACTGCCACTCAGTGGGATTCCCCGGGAGTAACGCAGAAAGTCACTTTGTGTAACAAACTATTACAATTTACAATCCAATGTATTTCTTGCATAGTATTCATTGATTACTCTTCTGCGATCTCTTGGTTAGACAACAGTGAAATTTCTACGTTTTACAACGTGATATCAATACAGTGTCAGTAATAACTCCTTGTACAACCAACTTCAAAATCTGATGAATGTATCTCTTGCATTCAATGTAACTGTTCTTACAGTTGCTATATCATGCTTTTATATGGTTGAGTACATATACAATGAAATGAAGCCGCCTTCTATACAACTATAGTAAAAAGGAGCTCCATACTGCCACTCAGTGGGATTCCTCGGGAGTAACGCAGAAAGTCATTTTGTGTAACAAACTATTACAATATATAATTTCTTGTATATTATTCAGTGATTACTCTTTTCAATGATCTGTTGGTTACAGGATAGTGATATTTCTAGGTTTTACAAAGTGATATCAGTACAGTGTGAGTTATCACTCCTTGTACAAACAACTTCAAAATCTGATGAATGTATCTCTGGCATTCAATGTAACTGCTCTTACAGTTGCTATATCATGCTTTCATATGGTTGAGTACAGATACAATGAAATGAAGGCACCTTCTATACAACTATAGCAAAAAGGTGCTCCATACTGCCACTCAGTGGGATTCCTCGGGAGTAACGCAGAAAGTCATTTTGTGTAACAAACTATTACAATTTACAATCCAATGTATTTCTTGCATAGTATTCATTGATTACTCTTCTGCAATCTCTTGGTTAGACAACAGTGAAATTTCTAGGTTTGCAATGTGATATCAATACAGTGTCAGTTATCACTCCTCGTACAAACAACTTCAAAATCTGATGAATGTATCTCTGGCATTCAATGTAACTGCTCTTACAGTTGCTATATCATGCTTTTATATGGTTGAGTACATATACAATGAAATGAAGCCACCTTCTATACAACTATAGTAAAAAGGTGCTCCATACTGCCACTCAGTGGGATTCCTCGGGAGTAACGCAGAAAGTCATTTTGTGTAACAAACTATTACAATATACAATTTCTTGTATAGTATTCATTGATTACTCTTTTCAATGATCTGTTGTTTACAGGATAGTGATATTTCTAGGTTTTACAAAGTGATATCAGTACAGTGTCAGTTATCACTCCTTGTACAAACAACTTCAAAATCTGATGAATGTATCTCTGGCATTCAATGTAACTGCTCTTACAGTTGCTATATCATGCTTTTATATGGTTGAGTACATATACAATGAAATGAAGCCACCTTCTATACAACTATAGTAAAAAGGTGCTCCATACTGCCAGTCAGTGGGTTTCCTCGGGAGGAACGCAGAAAGTCATTTTGTGTAACAAACGATTACAATTTACAATCCAATGTATTTCTTGCATAGTATTCATTGATTACTCTTCTGCGATCTCTTGGTTAGACAACAGTGAAATTTCTACGTTTTACAACGTGATATCAATACAGAGTCAGTAATCACTCCTTGTACAACCAACTTCAAAATCTGATGAATGTATCTCTTGCATTCAATGTAACTGCTGTTACAGTTGCTATATCATGCTTTTATATGGTTGAGTACATATACAATGAAATGAAGCCGCCTTCTATACAACTATAGTAAAAAGGAGCTCCATACTGCCACTCAGTGGGATTCCTCGGGAGTAACGCAGAGAGTCATTTTGTGTAACAAACTATTACAATATATAATTTCTTGTATATTATTCATTGATTACTCTTTTCAATGTTCTGTTGGTTACAGGATAGTGATATTTCTAGGTTTTACAAAGTGATATCAGTACAGTGTCAGTTATAACTCCTTGTACAAACAACTTCAAAATCTGATGAATGTATCTCTGGCATTCAATGTAACTGCTCTTACAGTTGCTATATCATACTTTTATATGGTTGAGTACATATACAATGAAATGAAGCCACCTTCTATACAACTATAGCAAAACGGTGCTCCATACTGCCACTCAGTGGGATTCCTCGGGAGTAACGCAGAAACTCATTTTGTGTAACAAACTATTACAATTTACAATCCAATGTATTTCTTGTATAGTATTCATTGATTACTCTTCTGTGAACTCTTGGTTAGACAACAGTGAAATTTCTAAGTTTTTCAAAGTGATATCAATACAGTGTCAGTTCTCACTACTTGTACAACCAACTTCAAAATCTGATGAATGTATCTCTTGCATTCAATGTAACTGCTCTTACCGTTGCTATATCATGCTTTTATATGGTTGAGTACATATACAATGAAATGAAGCCACCTTCTATTCAACTACAGTAAAAAGGTGCTCCATACTGCCACTCAGTGGGATTCCTCGAGAGTAACGCAGAAAGTCATTTTGTGTAACAAACTCTTACAATTTACAATCCAATGTATTTCTTGTATAGTATTCATTGATTACTCTTCTGTGAACTCTTGGTTAGACAACAGTGAAATTTCTACGTTTTAAAAAGTGATATCAGTACAGTGTCAGTTATCACTCCTTGTACAACCAACTTCAAAATCTGATGAATGTATCTCTTGCATTCAATGTAATTGCTCTTACAGTTGATATATCTTGATTTTATATGGTTGAATACATATACAATTAAATGAATCCACCTTCTATACAGCTGGAGGAGAAAGGTGCTCCATTCTGCCACTCAGTGGGATTCCTCGGGAGTAACGCAGAAAGTCATTTTGTGTAACAAACTATTACAATTTACCATCCAATGTATTTCTTGCATAGTATTCATTGATTACTCTTCTGCGATCTCTTGGTTAGACAACAGTGAAATTTCTAGGTTTGCAACGTGATATCAATACAGTGTCAGTTATCACTCCTTGTACAAACAACTTCAAAATCTGATGAATGTATCTCTGGCATTCAACGTAACTGCTCTTACAGTTGCTATATCATGCTTTTATATGGTTGAGTACATATACAATGAAATGAAGCCACCTTCTATACAACTATAGCAAAACGGTGCTCCATACTGCCACTCAGTGGGATTCCTCGGGAGTAACGCAGAAAGTCATTTTGTGTAACAAACTATTACAATTTACAATCCAATGTATTTCTTGTATAGTATTAATTGATTACTCTTCTGCGATCTCTTGGTTAGACAACAGTGAAATTTCTACGTTTTACAACGTGATATCAATACAGAGTCAGTAATCACTCCTTGTACAACCAACTTCAAAATCTGATGAATGTATCTCTGGCATTCAATGTAACTGCTCTTACAGTTGCTATATCATGCTTTTTTATGGTTGAGTACATATACAATGAAATGAAGCCACCTTCTATACAACTATAATAAAAAGGTGCTCCATACTACCACTCAGTGGGATTCCTCGGGAGTAACGCAGAAAGTCATTTTGTGTAACAAACTATTACAATTTACAATCCAATGTATTTCTTGTATAGTATTCATTGATTACTCTTCTGTGAACTCTTGGTTAGACAACAGTGAAATTTCTACGTTTTACAACGTGATATCAGTACAGTGTCAGTTTTCACTCCTTGTATAAAGAACTTCAAAATCTGATGAATGTATCTCTGGCATTCAATGTAACTGCTCTTACAGTTGCTATATCATGCTTTTATATGGTTGAATACATATACAATTAAATGAAGCCACCTTCTATACAACTATAGCAAAACGGTGCTCCATACTGCCACTCAGTGGGATTCCTCGGGAGTAACGCAGAAAGTCATTTTCTGTAACAAACTATTACAATTTACAATCCAATGTATTTCTTGTATAGTATTAATTGATTACTCTTTTGCGATCTCTTGGTTAGACAACAGTGAAATTTCTACGTTTTACAAAGTGATATCAATACAGAGTCAGTAATCACTCCTTGTACAACCAACTTCAAAATCTGATGAATGTATCTCTGGCATTCAATGTAACTGCTCTTACAGTTGCTATATCATGCTTTTTTATGGTTGAGAACATATACAATGAAATGAAGCCACCTTCTATACAACTATAGTAAAAAGGTGCTCCATACTGCCACTCAGTGGGATTCCTCGGGAGTAACGCAGAAAGTCATTTTGTGTAACAAACTATTACAATTTACAATCCAATGTATTTCTTGTATAGTATTCATTGATTACTCTTCTGTGAACTCTTGGTTAGACAACAGTGAAATTTCTACGTTTTACAACGTGATATCAATACAGTGTCAGTAATCACTCCTTGTACAACCAACTTCAAAATCTGATGAATGTATCTCTTGCATTCAATGTAACTGCTCTTACACTTGCTATATCATGCTTTTATATGGTTGAGTACATATACAATGAAATCAAGCCGCCTTCTATACAACTATAGTAAAAAAAAACTCCATACTGCCACTCAGTGGGATTCCTCGGGAGTAACGCAGAAAGTCATTTTGTGTAACAAACTATTACAATATATAATTTCTTGTATATTATTCATTGATTACTCTTTTCAATGATCTTTTGGTTACAGGATAGTGATATTTCTAGGTTTTACAAAGTGATATCAGTACAGTGTCAGTTATCACTCCTTGTACAAACAACTTCAAAATCTGATGAATGTATCTCTGGCATTCAATGTAACTGCTCTTACAGTTGCTATATCATACTTTTATATGGTTGAGTACATATACAATGAAATGAAGCCACCTTCTATACAACTATAGCAAAACGGTGCTCCATAATGCCACTCAGTGGGATTCCTCGGGAGTAACGCAGAAAGTCATTTTGTGTAACAAACTATTACAATTTACAATCCAATGTATTTCTTGTATACTATTCATTGATTATTCTTCTGTGAACTCTTGGTTAGACAACAGTGAAATTTCTACATTTTACAAAGTGATATCAGTACAGTGTCAGTTATCACTCCTTGTACAACCAACTTCAAAATCTGATGAATGTATCTCTTGCATTCAATGTAATTACTCTTTCAGTTGATATATCATGCTTTTATATGGTTGAGTACATATACGATTAAATGAAGCCACCTTCTATACAGCTGGAGGAAAAAGGTGCCCCATTCTGCCACTCAGTGGGATTCCTCGGGAGTAACGCAGAAAGTCATTTTGTGTAACAAACTATTACAATTTACAATCCAATTTATTTCTTGTATAGTATTCATTGCTTACTCTTCTGTGAACTCTTGGTTAGACAACAGTGAAACTTCTAAGTTTTTCAAAGTGATATCAATACAGTGTCAGTTCTCACTACTTGTACAACCAACTTCAAAATCTGATGAATGTATCTCTCGCATTCAATGTAACTGCTCTTACAGTTGCTATATCATGCTTTTATATGGTTGAGTACATATACAATGAAATGAAGCCACCTTCTATACAACTATAGCAAAAAGGTGGTCCATACTGCCACTCAGTGGGATTCCTCGTGAGTAACGCAGAAAGTCATTTTGTGTAACAAACTATTACAATTTACAATCCAATGTATTTCTTGTATAGTATTCATTGATTACTCTTCTGTGAACTCTTGGTTAGACAACAGTGAAATTTCTACGTTTTACAAAGTGATATCAGTACAGTGTCAGTTTTCACTCCTTGTATAAAGAACTTCAAAATCTGATGAATGTATCTCTGGCATTCAATGTAACTGCTCTTACAGTTGCTATATCATGCTTTTATATGGTTGAGTACATATACAATTAAATGAAGCCTCCTTCTATAGCAAAACGTTGCTCCATACTGCCACTCAGTGGGATTCCTCGTGAGTAACGCAGAAAGTCATTTTGTGTAACAAACTATTACAATTTACAATGCAATGTATTTCTTGTATAGTATTCATTGATTACTCTTCTGTGAACTCTTGGTTAGACAACAGTGAAATTTCTACATTTTACAAAGTGATATCAGTACAGTGTCAGTTATCACTCCTTGTACAAACAACTTCAAAATCTGATGAATGTATCTCTGGCATTCAATGTAACTGCTCTTACAGTTGCTATATCATACTTTTATATGGTTGAGTACATATACAATGAAATGAAGCCACCTTCTATACAACTATAGCAAAAAGGTGCTCCATACTGCCACTCAGTGGGATTCCTCGGGAGTAACGCAGAAAGTCAGTTTGTGTAACAAACTATTACAATTTACAATGCAATGTATTTCTTGTATAGTATTCATTGATTACTCTTCTGTGAACTCTTGGTTAGACAACAGTGAAATTTCTACGTTTTACAAAGTGATATCAGTACAGTGTCAGTTTTCACTCCTTGTATAAAGAACTTCAAAATCTGATGAATGTATCTCTGGCATTCAATGTAACTGCTCTTACCGTTGCTATATCATGCTTTTATATGGTTGAGTACATATACAATTAAATGAAGCCACCTTCTATACAACTATAGCAAAACGGTGCTCCATACTGCCACTCAGTGGGATTCCTCGGGAGTAACGCAGAAAGTCATTTTGTGTAACAAACTATTACAATTTACAATCCAATGTATTACTTGTATAGTATTAATTGATTACTCTTCTGCGATCTCTTGGTTAGACAACAGTGAAATTTCTACGTTTTACAACGTGATATCAATACAGAGTCAGTAATCACTCCTTGTACAACCAACTTCAAAATCTGATGAATGGATCTCTTGCATTCAATGTAACTGCTCATACAGTTACTATATCATGCTTTTATATGGTTGAGTACATATACAATGAAATGAAGCCGCCTTCTATACAACTATAGTAAAAAGGAGCTCCATACTACCACTCAGTGGCATTCCTCGGGAGTAACGCAGAAAGTTATTTTGTGTAACAAACTATTACAATATATAATTTCTTGTATATTATTCATTGATTACTCTTTTCAATGATCTGTTGGTTACAGGATAGTGATATTTCTAGGTTTTACAAAGTGATATCAGTACAGTGTCAGTTATCACTCCTTGTACAAACAACTTCAAAATCTGATGAATGTATCTCTGGCATTCAATGTAACTGCTCTTACAGTTGCTATATCATGCTTTTATATGGTTGAGTACATATACAATGAAATGAAGCCACCTTCTATACAACTATAGCAAAAAGGTGCTCCATACTGCCACTCAGTGGGATTCCTCGGGAGTAACGCAGAAAGTCATTTTGTGTAACAAACTATTACAATTTACAATCCAATGTATTTCTTGTATAGTATTCATTGATTACTCTTCTGTGAACTCTTGGTTAGACAACAGTGAAATTTCTACGTTTTACAAAGTGATATCAGTACAGTGTCAGTTTTCACTCCTTGTATAAAGAACTTCAAAATCTGATGAATGTATCTCTGGCATTCAATGTAACTGCTCTTACAGTTGCTATATCATGCTTTTATATGGTTGAGTACATACACAATTAAATGAAGCCTCCTTCTATAGCAAAACGTTGCTCCATACTGCCACTCAGTGGGATTCCTCGGGAGTAACGCAGAAAGTCATTTTGTGTAACAAACTATTACAATTTACAATCCAATGTATTTCTTGTATAGTATTCATTGATTACTCTTCTGTGAACTCTTGGTTAGACAACAGTGAAATTTCTACATTTTACAAAGTGATATCAGTACAGTGTCAGTTATCACTCCTTGTACAACCAACTTCAAAATCTGATGAATGTATCTCTTGCATTCAATGTAATTACTCTTACAGTTGATATATCATGCTTTTATATGGTTGAGTACATATACGATTAAATGAAGCCACCTTCTATACAGCTGGAGGAAAAAGGTGCCCCATTCTGCCACTCAGTGGGATTCCTCGGGAGTAACGCAGAAAGTCATTTTGTGTAACAAACTATTACAATTTACAATCCAATGTATTTCTTGTATAGTATTCATTGATTACTCTTCTGGGAACTCTTGGTTAGACAACAGTGAAACTTCTAAGTTTTTCAAAGTGATATCAATACAGTGTCAGTTCTCACTACTTGTACAACCAACTTCAAAATCTGATGAATGTATCTCTTGCATTCAATGTAACTGCTCTTACCGTTGCTATATCATGCTTTTATATGGTTGAGTACATATACAATGAAATGAAGCCACCTTCTATACAACTACAGTAAAAAGGTGCTCCATACTGCCACTCAGTGGGATTCCTCGGGAGTAACGCAGAAAGTCATTTTGTGTAACAAACTATTACAATATACAATTTCTTGTATAGTATTCATTGATTACTCTTTTCAATGATCTGTTAGTTACAGGATAGTGATATTTCTAGGTTTTACAAAGTGATATCAGTACAGAGTCAGTTATCACTCCTTGTACAAACAACTTCAAAATCTGATGAATGTATCTCTGGCATTCAATGTAACTGCTCTTACAGTTGCTATATCATGCTTTTATATGGTTGAGTACATATACAATGAAATGAAGCCACCTTCTATACAACTATAGCAAAAAGGTGCTCCATACTGCCACTCAGTGGGATTCCTAGGGAGTAACGCAGAAAGTCATTTTGTGTAACAAACTATTACAATTTACAATCCAATGTATTTCTTGTATAGTATTCATTGATTACTCTTCTGTGAACTCTTGGTTAGACAACAGTGAAATTTCTACGTTTTACAAAGTGATATCAGTACAGTGTCAGTTTTCACTCCTTGTATAAAGAACTTCAAAATCTGATGAATGTATCTCTGGCATTCAATGTAACTGCTCTTACAGATGCTATATCATGCTTTTATATGGTTGAGTACATATACAATTAAATGAAGCCTCCTTCTATAGCAAAACGTTGCTCCATACTGCCACTCAGTGGGATTCCTCGGGAGTAACGCAGAAAGTCATTTTGTGTAACAAACTATTACAATTTACAATCCAATGTATTTCTTGTATAGTATTCATTGATTACTCTTCTGTGAACTCTTGGTTAGACAACAGTGAAATTTCTACGTTTTACAAAGTGATATCAGTACAGTGTCAGTTTTCACTCCTTGTATAAAGAACTTCAAAATCTGATGAATGTATCTCTGGCATTCAATGTAACTGCTCTTACCGTTGCTATATCATGCTTTTATATGGTTGAGTACATATACAATTAAATGAAGCCACCTTCTATACAACTATAGGAAAACGGTGCTCCATACTGCCACTCAGTGGGATTCCTCGGGAGTAACGCAGAAAGTCATTTTGTGTAACAAACTATTACAATTTACAATACAATGTATTTCTTGTATAGTATTTATTGATTACTCTTCTGCGATCTCTTGGTTAGACAACAGTGAAATTTCTACGTTTTACAACGTGATATCAATACAGAGTCAGTAATCACTCCTTGTACAACATACTTCAAAATCTGATGAATGTATCTCTTGCATTCAATGTAACTGCTCTTACAGTTGCTATATCATGCTTTTATATGGTTGAGTACATATACAATGAAATGAAGCCGACTTCTATACAACTATAGTAAAAAGGAGCTCCATACTGCCCCTCAGTGGGATTCCTCGGGAGTAACGCAGAAAGTTATTTTGTGTAACAAACTATTACAATATATAATTTCTTGTATATTATTCATTGATTACTCTTTTCAATGATCTGTTGGTTACAGGATAGTGATATTTCTAGGTTTTACAAAGTGATATCAGTACAGTGTCAGTTATCACTCCTTGTACAAACAACTTCAAAATCTGATGAATGTATCTCTGGCATTCAATGTAACTGCTCTTACAGTTGCTATATCATGCTTTTATATGGTTGAGTACATATACAATGAAATGAAGCCGCCTTCTATACAACTATAGTAAAAAGGAGCTCCATACTGCCACTCAGTGCGATTCCTCGGGAGTAACGCAGAAAGTCATTTTGTGTAACAAATTATTACAGTATATAATTTCTTGTATATTATTCATTGATTACTCTTTTCAATGATCTGTTGGTTACAGGATAGTGATATTTCTAGGTGTTAGAAAGTGATATCAGTACAGTGTCAGTTATCACTCCTTGTACAAACAACTTCAAAATCTGATGAATGTATCTCTGGCATTCAATGTAACTGCTCTTACAGTTGCTATATCATGCTTTTATATGGTTGAGTACAGATACAATGAAATGAAGCCACCTTCTATACAACTATAGCAAAAAGGTGCTCCATACTGCCACTCAGTGGGATTCCTCGGGAGTAACGCAGAAAGTCATTTTGTGTAACAAACTATTACAATTTACAATCCAATGTATTTCTTGTATAGTATTCATTGATTACTCTTCTGTGAACTCTTGGTTAGACAACAGTGAAATTTCTACGTTTTACAACGTGATATCAATACAGTGTCAGTAATCACTCCTTGTATAAAGAACTTCAAAATCTGATGAATGTATCTCTGGCATTCAATGTAACTGCTCTTACAGTTGCTATATCATGCTTTTATATGGTTGAATACATATACAATTAAATGAAGCCACCTTCTATACAACTATAGCAAAACGCTGCTCCATACTGCCACTCAGTGGGATTCCTTGGGAGTAACGCAGAACGTCATTTTTTGTAACAAACTATTACAATTTACAATCCAATGTATTTCTTGTATAGTATTCATTGATTACTCTTCTGTGAACTCTTGGTTAGACAACAGTGAAATTTCTACGTTTTACAAAGTGATATCAGTACAGTGTCAGTTTTCACTCCTTGTATAAAGAACTTCAAAATCTGATGAATGTATCTCTGGCATTCACTGTAACTGCTCTTGCACTTGCTATATCATGCTTTTATATGGTTGAATACATATACAATTAAATGAAGCCACCTTCTATACAACTATAGCAAAACGGTGCTCCATACTGCCATTCAGTGGGATTCCTCGGGAGTAACGCAGAAAGTCATTTTGTGTAACAAACGATTACAATTTACAATCCAATGTATTTCTTGTATAGTATTAATTGATTACTCTTCTGCAATCTCTTGGTTAGACAACAGTGAAATTTCTACGTTTTACAACGTGATATCAATACAGAGTCAGTAATCACTCCTTGTACAACCAACTTCAAAATCTGATGAATGTATCTCTGGCATTCAATGTAACTGTTCTTACAGTTGCTATATCATGCTTTTTTATGGTTGAGTACATATACAATGAAATGAAGCCACCTTCTATACAACTATAGTAAAAAGGTGCTCCATACTGCCACTCAGTGGGATTCCTCGGGAGTAAATCAGAAAGTCATTTTGTGTAACAAACTATTACAATTTACAATCCAATGTATTTCTTGCATAGTATTCATTGATTACTCTTCTGCGATCTCTTGGTTAGACAACAGTGAAATTTCTAGGTTTTACAACGTGATATCAATACAGTGTCAGTAATAACTCCTTGTAGAACCAACTTCAAAATCTGATGAATGTATCTCTTGCATTCAATGTAACTGCTCTTACAGTTGCTATATCATGCTTTTATATGGTTGAGTACATATACAATGAAATGAAGCCGCCTTCTATACAACTATAGTAAAAAGGAGCTCCATACTGCCACTCAGTGGGATTCCTCGGGAGTAACGCAGAAAGTCATTTTGTGTAACAAACTATTACAATATATAATTTCTTGTATATTATTCAGTGATTTCTCTTTTCAATGATCTGTTGGTTACAGGATAGTGATATTTCTAGGTGTTACAAAGTGATATCAGTACAGTGTCAGTTATCACTCCTTGTACAAACAACTTCAAAATCTGATGAATGTATCTCTGGCATTCAATGTAACTGCTCTTACAGTTGCTATATCATGCTTTTATATGGTTGAGTACAGATACAATGAAATGAAGCCACCTTCTATACAACTATAGCAAAAAGGTGCTCCATACTGCCACTCAGTGGGATTCCTCGGGAGTAACGCAGAAAGTCATTTTGTGTAACAAACTATTACAATTTACAATCCAATGTATTTCTTGTATAGAATTCATTGATTACTCTTCTGTGAACTCTTGGTTAGACAACAGTGAAATTTCTACGTTTTACAAAGTGATATCAGTACAGTGTCAGTTTTCACTCCTTGTATAAAGAACTTCAAAATCTGATGAATGTATCTCTGGCATTCAATGTAACTGCTCTTACAGTTGCTATATCATGCTTTTATATGGTTGAATACATATACAATTAAATGAAGCCACCTTCTATACAACTATAGCAAAACGGTGCTCCATACTGCCACTCAGTGGGATTCCTCGGGAGCAACGCAGAAAGTCATTTTGTGTAACAAACTATTACAATTTACAATCCAATGTATTTCTTGTATAGTATTCATTGATTACTCTTCTGTGAACTCTTGGTTAGACAACAGTGAAATTTCTACGTTTTACAAAGTGATCAGTACACTGTCAGTTTTCACTCCTTGTTTAAAGAACTTCAAAATCTGATGAATGTATCTCTGGCATTCAATGTAACTGCTCTTACAGTTGCTATATCATGCTTTTATATGGTTGAATACATATACAATTAAATAAAGCCACCTTCTATACAACTATAGCAAAACGGTGCTCCATACTGCCACTCAGTGGGATTCCTCGGGAGTAACGCAGAAAGTCATTTTGTGTAACAAACTATTACAATTTACAATCCAATGTATTTCTTGTATTGTATTGATTGATTTCTCTTCTGCGATCTCTTGGTTAGACAACAGTGAAATTTCTACGTTTTACAAGGTGATATCAATATAGAGTCAGTAATCACTCCTTGTACAACCAACTTCAAAATCTGATAAATGTATCTCTTGCATTCAATTTAACTGCTCTTACAGTTGCTATATCATGCTTTTATATGGTTGAGTACATATACAATGAAATGAAGCCGCCTTCTATACAACTATAGTAAAAAGGAGCTCCATACTGCCACTCAGTGGGATTCCTCGGGAGTAACGCAGAAAGTCATTTTGTGTAACAAACTATTACAATATATAATTTCTTGTATATTATTCATTGATTACTCTTTTCAATGATCTGTTGGTTACAGGATAGTGATATTTCTAGGTTTTACAAAGTGATATCAGTACAGTGTCAGTTATCACTCCTTGTACAAACAACTTCAAAATCTGATGAATGTATCTCTGGCATTCAATGTAACTGCTCTTACAGTTGCTATATCATGCTTTTATATGGTTGAGTACAGATACAATGAAATGAAGCCACCTTCTATACAACTATAGCAAAAAGGTGCTCCATACTGCCACTCAGTGGGATTCCTCGGGAGTAACGCAGAAAGTCATTTTGTGTAACAAACTATTACAATTTACAATCCAATGTATTTCTTGTATAGTATTCATTGATTACTCTTCTGTGAACTCTTGGTTAGACAACAGTGAAATTTCTACGTTTTACAAAGTGATATCAGTACAGAGTCAGTTTTCACTCCTTGTATAAAGAACTTCAAAATCTGATGAATGTATCTCTGGCATTCAATGTAACTGCTCTTACAGTTGCTATATCATGCTTTTATATGGTTGAATACATATACAATTAAATGAAGCCACCTTCTATACAACTATAGTAAAACGCTGCTCCATACTGCAACTCAGTGGGATTCCTCGGGAGTAACGCAGAAAGTCATTTTGTGTAACAAACGATTACAATTTACAATCCAATGTATTTCTTGTATAGTATTCATTGATTACTCTTCTGTGAACTCTTGGTTAGACAACAGTGAAATTTCTACGTTTTACAAAGTGATATCAGTACAGTGTCAGTTTTCACTCCTTGTATAAAGAACTTCAAAATCTGATGAATGTATCTCTGGCATTCAATGTAACTGCTCTTGCAGTTGCTATATCATGCTTTTATATGGTTGAATACATATACAATTAAATGAAGCCACCTTCTATAAAACTATAGCAAAACGGTGCTCCATACTGCCACTCAGTGGGATTCCTCGGGAGTAACGCAGAAAGTCATTTTGTGTAACAAACTATTACAATTTACAATCCAATGTATTTCTTGTATAGTATTCATTGATTACTCTTCTGTGAACTCTTGGTTAGACAACAGTGAAATTTCTACGTTTTACAAAGTGATATCAGTACAGTGTCAGTTTTCACTCCTTGTATAAAGAACTTCAAAATCTGATGAATGTATCTCTGGCATTCAATGTTACTGCTCTTACAGTTGCTATATCATGCTTTTATATGGTTGAATACATATACAATTAAATGAAGCCACCTTCTATACAACTATAGCAAAACGGTGCTCCATACTGCCACTCAGTGGGATTCCTCGGGAGTAATGCAGAAAGTCATTTTGTGTAACAAACTATTACAATTTACAATCCAATGTATTTCTTGCATAGTATTCATTGATTATTCTTCTGCGATCTCTTGGTTAGACAACAGTGAAATTTCTAGGTTTGCAACGTGATATCAATACAGTGTCAGTTATCACTCCTTGTACAAACAACTTCAAAATCTGATGAATGTATCTCTGGCATTCAATGTAACTGCTCTTACAGTTGCTATATCATGCTTTTATATGGTTGAGTACATATACAATGAAATGAAGCCACCTTCTATACAACTATAGCAAAAAGGTGCTCCATACTGCCACTCAGTGGGATTCCTCAGGAGTAACGCAGAAAGTCATTTTGTGTAACAAACAATTACAATTTACAATCCAATGTATTTCTTGTATAGTATTCATTGATTACTCTTCTGTGAACTCTTGGTTAGACAACAGTGAAATTTCTACGTTTTACAAAGTGATATCAGTACAGTGTCAGTTTTCACTCCTTGTATAAAGAACTTCAAAATCTGATGAATGTATCTCTGGCATTCAATGTAACTGCTCTTACAGTTGCTATATCATGCTTTTATATGGTTGAATACATATACAATTAAATGAAGCCACCTTCTATACAACTATAGCAAAACGGTGCTCCATACTGCCACTCAGTGGGATTCCTCGGGAGTAACGCAGAAAGTCATTTTGTGTAACAAACTATTACAATTTACAATCCAATGTATTTCTTATATAGTATTAAATGATTACTCTTCTGCGATCTCTTGGTTAGACAACAGTGAAATTTCTAGGTTTTACAACGTGATATCAATACATTGTCAGTAATCACTCCTTGTACAACCAACTTCAAAATCTGATGAATGTATCTCTGGCATTCAATGTAACTGTTCTTACAGTTGCTATATCATGCTTTTTTATGGTTGAGTACATATACAATGAAATGAAGCCACCTTCTATACAACTATAGTAAAAAGGTGCTCCATACTGCCACTCAGTGGGATTCCTCGGGAGTAACGCAGAAAGTCATTTTGTGTAACAAACGATTACAATTTACAATCCAATGTATTTCTTGTATAGTATTCATTGATTACTCTTCTGCGATCTCTTGGTTAGACAACAGTGAAATTTCTAGGTTTTACAACGTGATATCAATACAGTGTCAGTAATCACTCCTTGTACAAACAACTTCAAAATCTGATGAATGTATCTCTTGCATTCAATGTAACTGCTCTTACAGTTGCTATATCATGCTTTTATATGGTTGAGTACATATACAATGAAATGAAGCCGCCTTCTATACAACTATAGTAAAAAGGAGCTCCATACTGCCACTCAGTGGGATTCCTCGGGAGTAACGCAGAAAGTCATTTTGTGTAACAAACTATTACAATATATAATTTCTTGTATATTATTCATTGATTACTCTTTTCAATGATCTGTTGGTTACAGGATAGTGATATTTCTAGGTGTTACAAAGTGATATCAGTACAGTGTCAGTTATCACTCCTTGTACAAACAACTTCAAAATCTGATGAATGTATCTCTGGAATTCAATGTAACTGCTCTTACAGTTGCTATATCATGCTTTTATATGGTTGAGTACAGATACAATGAAATGAAGCCACCTTCTATACAACAATAGCAAAAAGGTGCTCCATCCTGCCACTCAGTGGGATTCCTCGGGAGTAACGCAGAAAGTCATTTTGTGTAACAAACTATTACAATTTACAATCCAATGTATTTCTTGTATAGTATTCATTGATTACTCTTCTTTGAACTCTTGGTTAGACAACAGTGAAATTTCTACGTTTTACAAAGTGATATCAGTACAGTGTCAGTTTTCACTCCTTGTATAACGAACTTCAAAATCTGATGAATGTATCTCTGGCATTCAATGTAACTGCTCTTACAGTTGCTATATCATGCTTTTATATGGTTGAATACATATACAATTAAATGAAGCCACCTTCTATACAACTATAGCAAAACGGTGCTCCATACTGCCACTCAGTGGGATTCCTCGGGAGTAACGCAGATAGTCATTTTGTGTAACAAACTATTACAATTTACAATCCAATGTATTTCTTGTATAGTATTCATTGATTACTCTTCTGTGAACTCTTGGTTAGACAACAGTGAAATTTCTACGTTTTACAAAGTGATATCAGTACAGTGTCAGTTTTCACTCCTTGTATAAAGAACTTCAAAATCTGATGAATGTATCTCTGGCATTCAATGTAACTGCTCTTACAGTTGCTATATAATGCATTTATATGGTTGAGTACATATACAATGAAATGAAGCCACCTTCTATACAACTATAGCAAAAAGGTGCTCCATACTGCCACTCAGTGGGATTCCTCGGGAGTAACGCAGAAAGTCATTTTGTGTAACAAACTATTACAATTTACAATCCAATGTATGTCTTGTATAGTATTCATTGATTACTCTTCTGTGAACTCTTGGTTAGAAAACAGTGAAATTTCTACGTTTTACAAAGTGATATCAGTACAGTGTCAGTTTTCACTCCTTGTACAAAGAACTTCAAAATCTGATGAATGTCTCTCTGGCATTCAATGTAGCTGCTCTTACAGTTGCTATATCATGCTTTTATATGGTTGAATACATATACAATTAAATGAAGCCACCTTGTATACAACTATAGCAAAACGGTGCTCCATACTGCCACTCAGTGGGCTTCCTTGGGAGTAACGCAGAAAGTCATTTTGTGTAACAAACTATTACAATTTACAATCCAATGTATTTCTTGTATAGTATTCATTGATTACTCTTCTGTGAACTCTTGGTTAGACAACAGTGAAATTTCTACGTTTTACAAAGTGATATCAGTACAGTGTCAGTTTTCACTCCTTGTATAAAGAACTTCAAAATCTGATGAATGTATCTCTGGCATTCAATGTAACTGCTCTTGCAGTTGCTATATCATGCTTTTATATGGTTGAGTACATATACAATGAAATGAAGCCACCTTCTATACAACTATAGTAAAAAGGTGCTCCATACTGCCACTCAGTGGGATTCCTCGAAAGTAACGCAGAAAGTCATTTTGTGTAACAAACTATTACAATTTACAATCCAATGTATTTCTTGTATAGTATTCATTGATTACTCTTCTGTGAACTCTTGGTTAGACAACAGTGAAATTTCTAAGTTTTACAAAGTGATATCAGTACAGTGTCAGTAATCACTCCTTGTACAACCAACTTCAAAATCTGATGAATGTATCTCTGGCATTCAATGTAACTGCTCTTGCAGTTGCTATATCATGCTTTTATATGGTTGAATACATATACAATTAAATGAAGCCACCTTCTATACAACTATAACAAAACGGTGCTCCATACTGCAACTCAGTGGGATTCCTCAAGAGTAACGCAGAAAGTCATTTTGTGTAACAAACGATTACAATTTACAATCCAGTGTATTTCTTGTATAGTATTAATTGATTACTCTTCTGCGATCTCTTGGTTAGACAACAGTGAAATTTCTACGTTTTACAACGTGATATCAATACAGAGTCAGTAATCACTCCTTGTACAACCAACTTCAAAATCTGATGAATGGTATCTCTGGCATTCAATGTAACTGTTCTTACAGTTGCTATATCATGCTTTTTTATGGTTGAGTACATATACAATGAAATGAAGCCACCTTCTATACAACTATAGTAAAAAGGTGCTCCATACTGCCACTCAGTGGGATTCCTCGGGAGTAACGCAGAAAGTCATTTTGTGTAACAAACTATTACAATTTACAATCCAATGTATTTATTGCATAGTATTCATTGATTACTCTTCTACGATCTCTTGGTTAGACAACAGTGAAATTTCTAGGTTTTACAACGTGATATCAATACAGTGTCAGTAATCACTCCATGTACAACCAACTTCAAAATCTGATGAATGTATCTCTTGCATTCAATGTAACTGCTCTTACAGTTGCTATATCATGCTTTTATATGGTTGAGTACATATACAATGAAATGAAGCCGCCTTCTATACAACTATAGTAAAAAGGAGCTCCATACTGCCACTCAGTGGGATTCCTCGGGAGTAACGCAGAAACTCATTTTGTGTAACAAACTATTACAATATATAATTTCTTGTATATTATTCAGTGATTACTCTTTTCAATGATCTGTTGGTTACAGGATAGTGATATTTCTAGGTTTTACAAAGTGATATCAGTACAGTGTCAGTTATCACTCCTTGTACAAACAACTTCAAAATCTGATGAATGTATCTCTGGCATTCAATGTAACTGCTCTTACAGTTGCTATATCATGCTTTTATATGGTTGAGTACATATACAATGAAATGAAGCCACCTTCTATACAACTATAGCAAAAAGGTGCTCCATACTGCCACTCAGTGGGATTCCTCGAAAGTAACGCAGAAAGTCATTTTGTGTAACAAACTATTACAATTTACAATCCAATGTATTTCTTGTATAGTATTCATTGATTACTCTTCTGTGAACTCTTGGTTAGACAACAGTGAAATTTCTACGTTTTACAAAGTGATATCAGTACACTGTCAGTTTTCACTCCTTGTTTAAAGAACTTCAAAATCTGATGAATGTATCTCTGGCATTCAATGTAACTGCTCTTACAGTTGCTATATCATGCTTTTATATGGTTGAATACATATACAATTAAATAAAGCCACCTTCTATACAACTATAGCAAAACGGTGCTCCATACTGCCACTCAGTGGGATTCCTCGGGAGTAACGCAGAAAGTCATTTTGTGTAACAAACTATTACAATTTACAATCCAATGTATTTCTTGTATAGTATTGATTGATTACTCTTCTGCGATCTCTTGGTTAGACAACAGTGAAATTTCTACGTTTTACAACGTGATATCAATACAGTGTCAGTAATCACTCCTTGTACAACCAACTTCAAAATCTGATGAATGTATCTCTTGCATTCAATGTAACTGCTCTTACAGTTGCTATATCATGCTTTTATATGGTTGAGTACATATACAATGAAATGAAGCCGCCTTCTATACAACTATAGTAAAAAGGAGCTCCATACTGCCACTCAGTGGGATTCCTCGGGAGTAACGCAGAAAGTCATTTTGTGTAACAAACTATTACAATATATAATTTCTTGTATATTATTCATTGATTACTCTTTTCAATGATCTGTTGGTTACAGGATAGTGATATTTCTAGGTTTTACAAAGTGATATCAGTACAGTGTCAGTTATCACTCCTTGTACAAACAACTTCAAAATCTGATGAATGTATCTCTGGCATTCAATGTAACTGCTCTTACAGTTGCTATATCATGCTTTTATATGGTTGAGTACATATACAATGAAATGAAGCCGCCTTCTATACAACTATAGTAAAAAGGATCTCCATACTGCCACTCAGTGGGATTCCTCGGGAGTAACGCAGAAAGTCATTTTGTGTAACAAACTATTACAATATATAATTTCTTGTATATTATTCATTGATTACTCTTTTCAATGATCTGTTGGTTACAGGATAGTGATATTTCTAGGTTTTACAAAGTGATATCAGTACAGTGTCAGTTATCACTCCTTGTACAAACAACTTCAAAATCTGATGAATGTATCTCTGGCATTCAATGTAACTGCTCTTACAGTTGCTATATCATGCTTTTATATGGTTGAGTACATATACAATGAAATGAAGCCACCTTCTATACAACTATAGCAAAAAGGTGCTCCATACTGCAACTCAGTGGGATTTCTCGGGAGTAACGCAGAAAGTCATTTTGTGTAACAAACTATTACAATTTACAATCCAATGTATTTCTTGTATAGTATTCATTGATTACTCTTCTGTGAACTCTTGGTTGGACAACAGTGAAATTTCTACGTTTTACAACGTGATATCAATACAGAGTCAGTAATCACTCCTTGTACAACCAACTACAAAATCTGATGAATGTATCTCTTGCATTCAATGTAACTGCTCTTACAGTTGCTATATCATGCTTTTTTATGGTTGAGTACATATACAATGAAATGAAGCCACCTTCTATACAACTATAGCAAAAAGGTGCTCCATACTGCCACTCAGTGGGATTCCTCGGGAGTAACGCAGAAAGTCATTTTGTGTAACAAACTATTACAATATATAATTTCTTGTATATTATTCATTGATTACTCTTTTCAATGATCTGTTGGTTACAGGATAGTGATATTTCTAGGTTTTACAAAGTGATATCAGTACAGTGTCAGTTATCACTCCTTGTACAAACAACTTCAAAATCTGATGAATGTATCTCTGGCATTCAATGTAACTGCTCTTACAGTTGCTATATCATGCTTTTATATGGTTGAGTACATATACAATGAAATGAAGCCACCTTCTATACAACTATAGCAAAAAGGTGCTCCATACTGCCACTCAGTGGGATTCCTCGGGAGTAACGCAGAAAGTCATTTTGTGTAACAAACTATTACAATTTACAATCCAATGTATTTCTTGTACAGTATTCATTGATTACTCTTCTGTGAACTCTTGGTTAGACAACAGTGAAATTTCTACGTTTTACAAAGTGATATCAGTACAGTGTCAGTTTTCACTCCTTGTATAAAGAACTTCAAAATCTGATGAATGTATCTCTGGCATTCAATGTAACTGCTCTTACAGTTGCTATATCATGCTTTTATATGGTTGAATACATATACAATTAAATGAAGCCACCTTCTATACAACTATAGCAAAACGGTGCTCCATACTGCCACTCAGTGGGATTCCTCGGGAGTAACGCAGAAAGTCATTTTGTGTAACAAACTATTACAATTTACAATCCAATGTATTTCTTGTATAGTATTCATTGATTACTCTTCTGTGAACTCTTGGTTAGACAACAGTGAAATTTCTACGTTTTACAAAGTGATATCAGTACAGTGTCAGTTTTCACTCCTTGTATAAAGAACTTCAAAATCTGATGAATGTATCTCTGGCATTCAATGTAACTGCTCTTACCGTTGCAATATCATGCTTTTATATGGTTGAGTACATATACAATTAAATGAAGCCACCTTCTATACAACTATAGCAAAACGGTGCTCCATACTGCCACTCAGTGGGATTCCTCGGGAGTAACGCAGAAAGTCATTTTGTGTAACAAACTATTCCAATTTACAATCCAATGTATTTCTTGTATAGTATTAATTGATTACTCTTCTGCGATCTCTTGGTTAGACAACAGTGAAATTTCTACGTTTTACAATGTGATATCAATACAGTGTCAGTAATCACTCCTTGTACAACCAACTTCAAAATCTGATGAATGTATCTCTTGCATTCAATGTAACTGCTCTTACAGTTGCTATATCATGCTTTTATATGGTTGAGTACATATACAATGAAATGAAGCCGCCTTCTATACAACTATAGTAAAAAGGAGCTCCATACTGCCACTCAGTGGGATTCCTCGGGAGTAACGCAGAAAGTCATTTTGTGTAACAAACTATTACAATATATAATTTCTTGTATATTATTCATTGATTACTCTTTTCAATGATCTGTTGGTTACAGGATAGTGATATTTCTAGGTTTTACAAAGTGATATCAGTACAGTGTCAGTTATCACTCCTTGTACAAACAACTTCAAAATCTGATGAATGTATCTCTGGCATTCAATGTAACTGCTCTTACAGTTGCTATATCATGCTTTTATATGGTTGAGTACATATACAATGAAATGAAGCCGCCTTCTATACAACTATAGTAAAAAGGAGCTCCATACTGCCACTCAGTGGGATTCCTCGGGAGTAACGCAGAAAGTCATTTTGTGTAACAAACTATTACAATATATAATTTCTTGTATATTATTCATTGATTACTCTTTTCAATGATCTGTTGGTTACAGGATAGTGATATTTCTAGGTTTTACAAAGTGATATCAGTACAGTGTCAGTTATCACTCCTTGTACAAACAACTTCAAAATCTGATGAATGTATCTCTGGCATTCAATGTAACTGCTCTTACAGTTGCTATATCATGCTTTTATATGGTTGAGTACATATACAATGAAATGAAGCCACCTTCTATACAACTATAGCAAAAAGGTGCTCCATACTGCCACTCAGTGGGATTCCTCGGGAGTAACGCAGAAAGTCATTTTGTGTAACAAACTATTACAATTTACAATCCAATGTATTTCTTGTATAGTATTCATTGATTACTCTTCTGAGAACTCTTGGTTGGACAACAGTGAAATTTCTACGTTTTACAACGTGATATCAATACAGAGTCAGTAATCACTCCTTGTACAACCAACTACAAAATCTGATGAATGTATCTCTTGCATTCAATGTAACTGCTCTTACAGTTGCTATATCATGCTTTTTTATGGTTGAGTACATATACAATGAAATGAAGCCACCTTCTATACAGCAGGAGGAAAAAGGTGCCCCATAATGCCACTCAGTGGAATTCCTCGGGAGTAACGCAGAAAGTCATTTTGTGTAACAAACTATTACAATTTACAATCCAATGTATTTCTTGTATAGTATTCATTGATTACACTTCTGTGAACTCTTGGTTAGACAACAGTGAAATTTCTACGTTTTACAAAGTGATATCAATACAGTGTCAGTAATAACTCCTTGTATAAAGAACTTCAAAATCTGATGAATGTATCTCTGGCATTCAATGTAACTGCTCTTACAGTTGCTATATCATGCTTTTATATTGTTGAGTACATATACAATGAAATGAAGCCGCCTTCTATACAACTATAGTAAAAAGGAGCTCCATACTGCCACTCAGTGCGATTCCTCGGGAGTAACGCAGAAAGTCATTTTGTGTAACAAACTATTACAATATATAATTTCTTGTATATTATTCATTGATTACTCTTTTCAATGATCTGTTGGTTACAGGATAGTGATATTTCTAGGTTTTACAAAGTGATATCAGTACAGTGTCAGTTATCACTCCTTGTACAAACAACTTCAAAATCTGATGAATGTATCTCTGGCATTCAATGTAACTGCTCTTACAGTTGCTATATCATACTTTTATATGGTTGAGTACATATACAATGAAATGAAGCCACCTTCTATACAACTATAGCAAAAAGGTGCTCCATACTGCCACTCAGTGGGATTCCTCGGGAGTAACGCAGAAAGTCAGTTTGTGTAACAAACTATTACAATTTACAATGCAATGTATTTCTTGTATAGTATTCATTGATTACTCTTCTGTGAACTCTTGGTTAGACAACAGTGAAATTTCTACGTTTTACAAAGTGATATCAGTACAGTGTCAGTTTTCACTCCTTGTATAAAGAACTTCAAAATCTGATGAATGTATCTCTGGCATTCAATGTAACTGCTGTTACCGTTGCTATATCATGGTTTTATATGGTTGAGTACATATACAATTAAATGAAGCCACCTTCTATACAACTATAGCAAAACGGTGCTCCATACTGCCACTCAGTGGGATTCCTCGGGAGTAACGCAGAAATCATTTTGTGTAACAAACTATTACAATTTACAATCCAATGTATTTCTTGTATAGTATTCATTGATTACTCTTCTGCGATCTCTTGGTTAGACAAAAGTGAAATTTCTACGTTTTACAACGTGATATCAATACAGAGTCAGTAATCACTCCTTGTACAACCAACTTCAAAATCTGATGAATGTATCTCTGGCATTCAATGTAACTGCTCATACAGTTGCTATATCATGCTTTTATATGGTTGAGTACATATATAATGAAATGAAGCCGCCTTCTATACAACTATAGTAAAAAGGAGCTCCATACTGCCACTCAGTGGGATTCCTCGGGAGTAACGCAGAAAGTCATTTTGTGTAACAAACTATTACAATATATAATTTCTTGTATATTATTCATTGATTACTCTTTTCAATGATCTGTTGGTTACAGGATAGTGATATTTCTAGGTTTTACAAAGTGATATCAGTACAGTGTCAGTTATCACTCCTTGTACAAACAACTTCAAAATCTGATGAATGTATCTCTGGCATTCAATGTAACTGCTCTTACAGTTGCTATATCATGCTTTTATATGGTTGAGTAGAGATACAATGAAATGAAGCCACCTTCTATACAACAATAGCAAAACGGTGCTCCATACTGCCACTTAGTGGGATTCCTCGGGAGTAATGCAGAAAGTAATTTTGTGTAACAAACTATTACAATTTACAATCCAATGTATTTCTTGCATAGTATTCATTGATTACTCTTCTGCGATCTCTTCGTTAGACAACAGTGAAATTTCTAGGTTTACAACGTGATATCAATACAGTGTCAGTTATCACTCCTTGTACAAACAACTTCAAAATCTGATGAATGTATCTCTGGCATTCAATGTAACTGCTCTTACAGTTGCTATATCATGCTTTTATATGGTTGAGTACATATACAATGAAATGAAGCGACCTTCTATACAACTATAGCAAAAAGGTGCTCCATACTGCCACTCAGTGGGATTCCTCGGGAGTAACGCAGAAAGTTATTTTGTGTAACAAACTATTACAATTTACAATCCAATGTATTTCTTGTATAGTATTAATTGATTACTCTTCTGCGATCTCTTGGTTAGACAACAGTGAAATTTCTAGGTTTTACAACGTGATATCAATACAGTGTCAGTAATCACTCCGTGTACAACCAACTTCAAAATCTGATGAATGTATCTCTGGCATTCAATGTAACTGCTCTTACAGTTGCTATATCATGCTTTTATATGGTTGAGTACATATACAATGAAATGAAGCCGCCTTCTATACAACTATAGTAAAAAGGAGCTCCATACTGCCACTCAGTGCGATTCCTCGGGAGTAACGCAGAAAGTCATTTTGTGTAACAAACTATTACAATATATAATTTCTTGTATATTATTCATTGATTACTCTTTTCAATGATCTGTTGGTTACAGGATAGTGATATTTCTAGGTGTTACAAAGTGATATCAGTACAGTGTCAGTTATCACTCCTTGTACAAACAACTTCATAATCTGATGAATGTATCTCTGGCATTCAATGTAACTGCTCTTACAGTTGCTATATCATGCTTTTATATGGTTGAGTACAGATACAATGAAATGAAGCCACCTTCTATACAACTATAGCAAAAAGGTGCTCCATACTGCCACTCAGTGGGATTCCTCGGGAGTAACGCAGAAAGTCATTTTGTGTAACAAACAATTACAATTTACAATCCAATGTATTTCTTGTATAGTATTCATTGATTACTCTTCTGTGAACTCTTGGTTAGACAACAGTGAAATTTATACGTTTTACAAAGTGATATCAGTACAGTGTCAGTTTTCACTCCTTCTATAAAGAACTTCAAAATCTGATGAATGTATCTCTGGCATTCAATGTAACTGCTCTTCCAGTTGCTATATCATGCTTTTATATGGTTGAATACATATACAATTAAATGAAGCCACCTTCTATACAACTATAGCAAAACGGTGCTCCATACTGCCACTCAGTGGGATTCCTCGGGAGTAACGCAGAAAGTCATTTTGTGTAACAAACAATTACAATTTACAATCCAATGTATTTCTTGTATAGTATTCATTGATTACTCTTCTGTGAACTCTTGGTTAGACAACAGTGAAATTTCTACGTTTTACAAAGTGATATCAGTACAGTGTCAGTTTTCACTCCTTGTATAAAGAACTTCAAAATCTGATGAATGTATCTCTGGCATTCAATGTAACTGCTCTTCCAGTTGCTATATCATGCTTTTATATGGTTGAATACATATACAATTAAATGAAGCCACCTTCTATACAACTATAGCAAAACGGTGCTCCATACTGCCACTCAGTGGGATTCCTCGGGAGTAACGCAGAAAGTCATTTTGTGTAACAAACGATTACAATTTACAATCCAATGTATTTTTTGTATAGTATTAATTGATTACTCTTCTGCGATCTCTTGGTTAGACAACAGTGAAATTTCTACGTTTTACAACGTGATATCAATACAGAGTCAGTAATCACTCCTTGTACAACCAACTTCAAAATCTGATGAATGTATCTCTGGCATTCAATGTAACTGCTCTTACAGTTGCTATATCATGCTTTTATATTGTTGAGTACATATACAATGAAATGAAGCCGCCTTCTATACAACTATAGTAAAAAGGAGCTCCATACTGCCACTCAGTGCGATTCCTCGGGAGTAACGCAGAAAGTCATTTTGTGTAACAAACTATTACAATATATAATTTCTTGTATATTATTCATTGATTACTCTTTTCAATGATCTGTTGGTTACAGGATAGTGATATTTCTAGGTTTTACAAAGTGATATCAGTACAGTGTCAGTTATCACTCCTTGTACAAACAACTTCAAAATCTGATGAATGTATCTCTGGCATTAATTGTAACTGCTCTTACACTTGCTATATCATACTTTTATATGGTTGAGTACATATACAATGAAATGAAGCCACCTTCTATACAACTATAGCAAAAAGGTGCTCCATACTGCCACTCAGTGGGATTCCTCGGGAGTAACGCAGAAAGTCAGTTTGTGTAACAAACTATTACAATTTACAATGCAATGTATTTCTTGTATAGTATTCATTGATTACTCTTCTGTGAACTCTTGGTTAGACAACAGTGAAATTTCTACGTTTTACAAAGTGATATCAGTACAGTGTCAGTTTTCACTCCTTGTATAAAGAACTTCAAAATCTGATGAATGTATCTCTGGCATTCAATGTAACTGCTCTTACATTTGCTATATCATGCTTTTATATGGTTGAATACATATACAATTAAATGAAGCCACCTTCTATACAACTATAGCAAAACGGTGCTCCATACTGCCACTCAGTGGGATTCCTCGGGAGGAACGCAGAAAGTCATTTTGTGTAACAAACTATTACAATTTACAATCCAATGTATTTCTTGTATAGTATTCATTGATTACTCTTCTGTGAACTCTTGGTTAGACAACAGTGAAATTTCTACGTTTTACAAAGTGATATCAGTACAGTGTCAGTTTTCACTCCTTGTATAAAGAACTTCAAAATCTGATGAATGTATCTCTGGCATTCAATGTAACTGCTCTTCCAGTTGCTATATCATGCTTTTATATGGTTGAATACATATACAATTAAATGAAGCCACCTTCTATACAACTATAGCAAAACGGTGCTCCATACTGCCACTCAGTGGGATTCCTCGGGAGTAACGCAGAAAGTCATTTTGTGTAACAAACGATTACAATTTACAATCCAATGTATTTTTTGTATAGTATTAATTGATTACTCTTCTGCGATCTCTTGGTTAGACAACAGTGAAATTTCTACGTTTTACAACGTGATATCAATACAGAGTCAGTAATCACTCCTTGTACAACCAACTTTAAAATCTGAGGAATGTATCTCTGGCATTCAATGTAACTGCTCTTACAGTTGCTATATCATGCTTTTATATTGTTGAGTACATATACAATGAAATGAAGCCGCCTTCTATACAACTATAGTAAAAAGGAGCTCCATACTGCCACTCAGTGCGATTCCTCGGGAGTAACGCAGAAAGTCATTTTGTGTAACAAACTATTACAATATATAATTTCTTGTATATTATTCATTGATTACTCTTTTCAATGATCTGTTGGTTACAGGATAGTGATATTTCTAGGTTTTACAAAGTGATATCAGTACAGTGTCAGTTATCACTCCTTGTACAAACAACTTCAAAATCTGATGAATGTATCTCTGGCATTCAATGTAACTGCTCTTACAGTTGCTATATCATGCTTTTATATGGTTGAGTACATATACAATGAAATGAAGCCACCTTCTATACAACTATAGCAAAACGGTGCTCCATACTGCCACTCAGTGGGATTCCTCGGGAGTAACGCAGAAAGTCATTTTGTGTAACAAACGATTACAATTTACAATCCAATGTATTTTTTGTATAGTATTAATTGATTACTCTTCTGCGATCTCTTGGTTAGACAACAGTGAAATTTCTACGTTTTACAACGTGATATCAATACAGAGTCAGTAATCACTCCTTGTACAACCAACTTCAAAATCTGATGAATGTATCTCTGGCATTCAATGTAACTGCTCTTACAGTTGCTATATCATGCTTTTATATTGTTGAGTACATATACAATGAAATGAAGCCGCCTTCTATACAACTATAGTAAAAAGGAGCTCCATACTGCCACTCAGTGGGATTCCTCGGGAGTAACGCAGAAAGTCAGTTTGTGTAACAAACTATTACAATTTACAATGCAATGTATTTCTTGTATAGTATTCATTGATTACTCTTCTCTGAACTCTTGGTTAGACAACAGTGAAATTTCTACGTTTTACAAAGTGATATCAGTACAGTGTCAGTTTTCACTCCTTGTATAAAGAACTTCAAAATCTGATGAATGTATCTCTGGCATTCAATGTAACTGCTCTTACATTTGCTATATCACGCTTTTATATGGTTGAATACATATACAATTAAATGAAGCCACCTTCTATAGAACTATAGCAAAACGGTGCTCCATACTGCCACTCAGTGGGATTCCTCGGGAGTAACGCAGAAAGTCATTTTGTGTAACAAACTATTACAATTTACAATCCAATGTATTTCTTGTATAGTATTCATTGATTACTCTTCTGTGAACTCTTGGTTAGACAACAGTGAAATTTCTACGTTTTACAAAGTGATATCAGTACAGTGTCAGTTTTCACTCCTTGTATAAAGAACTTCAAAATCTGATGAATGTATCTCTGGCATTCAATGTAACTGCTCTTCCAGTTGCTATATCATGCTTTTATATGGTTGAATACATATACAATTAAATGAAGCCACCTTCTATACAACTATAGCAAAACGGTGCTCCATACTGCCACTCAGTGGGATTCCTCGGGAGTAACGCAGAAAGTCATTTTGTGTAACAAACGATTACAATTTACAATCCAATGTATTTTTTGTATAGTATTAATTGATTACTCTTCTGCGATCTCTTGGTTAGACAACAGTGAAATTTCTACGTTTTACAACGTGATATCAATACAGAGTCAGTAATCACTCCTTGTACAACCAACTTCAAAATCTGATGAATGTATCTCTGGCATTCAATGTAACTGCTCTTACAGTTGCTATATCATGCTTTTATATTGTTGAGTACATATACAATGAAATGAAGCCGCCTTCTATACAACTATAGTAAAAAGGAGCTCCATACTGCCACTCAGTGCGATTCCTCGGGAGTAACGCAGAAAGTCATTTTGTGTAACAAACTATTACAATATATAATTTCTTGTATATTATTCATTGATTACTCTTTTCAATGATCTGTTGGTTACAGGATAGTGATATTTCTAGGTTTTACAAAGTGATATCAGTACAGTGTCAGTTATCACTCCTTGTACAAACAACTTCAAAATCTGATGAATGTATCTCTGGCATTCAATGTAACTGCTCTTACAGTTGCTATATCATGCTTTTATATGGTTGAGTACATATACAATGAAATGAAGCCACCTTCTATACAACTATAGCAAAAAGGTGCTCCATACTGCCACTCAGTGGGATTCCTCGGGAGTAACGCAGAAAGTCAGTTTGTGTAACAAACTATTACAATTTACAATGCAATGTATTTCTTGTATAGTATTCATTGATTACTCTTCTGTGAACTCTTGGTTAGACAACAGTGAAATTTCTACGTTTTACAAAGTGATATCAGTACAGTGTCAGTTTTCACTCCTTGTATAAAGAACTTCAAAATCTGATGAATGTATCTCTGGCATTCAATGTAACTGCTGTTACCGTTGCTATATCATGCTTTTATATGGTTGAGTACATATACAATTAAATGAAGCCACCTTCTATACAACTATAGCAAAACGGTGCTCCATACTGCCACTCAGTGGGATTCCTCGGGAGTAACGCAGAAATCATTTTGTGTAACAAACTATTACAATTTACAATCCAATGTATTTCTTGTATAGTATTAATTGATTACTCTTCTGCGATCTCTTGGTTAGACAACAGTGAAATTTCTACGTTTTACAACGTGATATCAATACAGAGTCAGTAATCACTCCTTGTACAACCAACTTCAAAATCTGATGAATGTATCTCTTGCATTCAATGTAACTGCTCATACAGTTGCTATATCATGCTTTTATATGGTTGAGTACATATATAATGAAATGAAGCCGCCTTCTATACAACTATAGTAAAAAGGAGCTCCATACTGCCACTCAGTGGGATTCCTCGGGAGTAACGCAGAAAGTCATTTTGTGTAACAAACTATTACAATATATAATTTCTTGTATATTATTCATTGATTACTCTTTTCAATGATCTGTTGGTTACAGGATAGTGATATTTCTAGGTTTTACAAAGTGATATCAGTACAGAGTCAGTTATCACTCCTTGTACAAACAACTTCAAAATCTGATGAATGTATCTCTGGCATTCAATGTAACTGCTCTTACAGTTGCTATATCATGCTTTTATATGGTTGAGTACATAGACAATGAAATGAAGCCACCTTCTATACAACTATAGCAAAAAGGTGCTCCATACTGCCACTCAGTGGGATTCCTCGGGAGTAACGCAGAAAGTCATTTTATGTAACAAACAATTACAATTTACAATCCAATGTATTTCTTGTATAGTATTCATTGATTACTCTTCTGTGAACTCTTGGTTAGACAACAGTGAAATTTCTACGTTTTACAAAGTGATATCAGTACAGTGTCAGTTTTCACTCCTTGTATAAAGAAATTCAAAATCTGATGAATGTATCTCTGGCATTCAATGTAACTGCTCTTACAGTTGCTATATCATGCTTTTATATGGTTGAATACATATACGATTAAATGAAGCCACCTTCGATACAACTATAGCAAAACGGTGCTGCATACTGCCACTCAGTGGGATTCCTCGGGAGTAACGCAGAAAGTCATTTTGTATAACAAACTATTACAATTTACAATCCAATGTATTTCTTGTATAGTATTAATTGATTACTCTTCTGCTATCTCTTGGTTAGACAACAGTGAAATTTCTACGTTTTACAACGTGATATCAATACAGAGTCAGTAATCACTCCTTGTACAACCAACTTCAAAATCTGATGAATCTATCTCTGGCATTCAATGTAACTGTTCTTACAGTTGCTATATCATGCTTTTTTATGGTTGAGTACATATACAATGAAATGAAGCCATCTTCTATACAACTATATTAAAAAGGTGCTCCATACTGCCACTCAGAGGGATTCCTCGGGAGTAACGCAGAAAGTCATTTTGTGTAACAAACGATTAAAATTTACAATCCAATGTATTTCTTGTATAGTATTGATTGATTACTCTTCTGCGATCTCTTGGTTAGACAACAGTGAAATTTCTAGGTTTTACAACGTGATATCAATACAGTGTCAGTAATCACTCCTTGTACAACCAACTTCAAAATCTGATGAATGTATCTCTGGCATTCAATGTAACTGCTCTTACAGTTGCTATATCATGCTTTTATATGGTTGAGTACATTGACAATGAAATGAAGCCACCTTCTATACAACTATAGCAAAAAGGTGCTCCATACTGCCACTCAGTGGGATTCCTCGGGAGTAACGCAGAAAGTCATTTTGTGTAACAAACTATTACAATTTACAATCCAATGTATTTCTTGTATAGTATTCATTGATTACTCTTCTGTGAACTCTTGGTTAGACAATAGTGAAATTTCTACGTTTTACAAAGTGATATCAGTACAGTGTCAGTTATCACTCCTTGTACAACCAACTTCAAAATCTGATGAATGTATCTCTTGCATTCAATGTAACTGCTCTTACCGTTGCTATATCATGCTTTTATATGGTTGAGTACATATACAATGAAATGAAGCCACCTTCTATACAACTACAGTAAAAAGGTGCTCCATACTGCCACTCAGTGGGATTCCTCGGGAGTAACGCAGAAAGTCATTTTGTGTAACAAACTATTCCAATTTACAATCCAATGTATTTCTTCTATAGTATTCATTGATTACTCTTTTCAATGATCTGTTGGTTACAGGATAGTGATATTTCTAGGTTTTAGAAAGTGATATCAGTACAGTGTCAGTTATCACTCCTTGTACAAACAACTTCAAAATCTGATGAATGTATCTCTGGCATTCAATGTAACTGCTCTTACAGTTGCTATATCATGCTTTTATATGGTTGAGTACATAGACAATGAAATGAAGCCACCTTCTATACAACTATAGCAAAAAGGTGCTCCATACTGCCACTCAGTGGGATTCCTCGGGAGTAACGCAGAAAGTCATTTTGTGTAACAAACTATTACAATTTACAATCCAATGTATTTCTTGTATAGTATTCATTGATTACTCTTCTGTGAACTCTTGGTTAGACAACAGTGAAATTTCTACGTTTTACAAAGTGATATCAGTACAGTGTCAGTTATCACTCCTTGTACAACCAACTTCAAAATCTGACGAATGTATCTCTTGTATTCAATGTAATTACTCTTACAGTTGATATATCATGCTTTTATATGGTTGAGTACATATACAATTAAATGAAGCCACCTTCTATACACCTGGAGGAAAAAGGTGCTCCATTCTGCCACTCAGTGGGATTCCTCGGGAGTAACTCAGAAATTCATTTTGTGTAACAAACTATTACAATTTATAATCCAATGTATTTCTTGTATAGTATTCATTGATTACTCTTCTGTGAACTCTTGGTTAGACAACAGTGAAATTTCTACGTTTTACAAAGTGATATCAGTACAGTGTCAGTTTTCACTCCTTGTATAAAGAACTTCAAAATCTGATGAATGTATCTCTGGCATTCAATGTAACTGCTCTTACAGTTGCTATATCATGCTTTTATATGGTTGAGTAGAGATACAATGAAATGAAGCCACCTTCTATACAACTATAGCAAAAAGGTGCTCCATACTGCCACTCAGTGGGATTCCTCGGGAGTAACGCAGAAATTCATTTTGTGTAACAAACTATTACAATTTACAATCCAATGTATTTCTTGTATAGTATTCATTGATTACTCTTCTGCGATCTTTTGGTTAGACAATAGTGAAATTTCTTGGTTTTACAACGTGATATCAATACAGTGTCAGTAATCACTCCTTGTACAACCAACTCCAAAATCTGATGAATGTATCTCTTGCATTCAATGTAACTGCTCTTACAGTTGCTATATCATGCTTTTATATGGTTGAGTACATAGACAATGAAATGAAGCCACCTTCTATACAACTATAGTAAAATGGTGCTCCATACTGCCACTCAGTGGGATTCCTCGGGAGTAACGCAGAAAGTCATTTTGTGTAACGAACTATTACAATATACAATTTCTTGTATAGTATAAATTGATTACTCTTTTCAATGATCTGTTGGTTACAGGATAGTGATATTTCTAGGTTTTACAAAGTGATATCAGTAAAGTGTCAGTTATCACTCCTTGTACAAACAACTTCAAAATCTGATGAATGTATCTCTGGCATTCAATGTAACTGCTCTTACAGTTGCTATATCATGCTTTTATATGGTTGAGTACATAGACAATGAAATGAAGCCACCTTCTATACAACTATAGCAAAAAGGTGCTCCATACTGCCACTCAGTGGGATTCCTCGGGAGTAACGCAGAAAGTCATTTTGTGTAACAAACTATAACAATTTACAATCCAATGTATTTCTTGTATAGTATTCATTGATTACTCTTCTGTGAACTCTTGGTTAGACAACAGTGAAATTTCTACGTTTTACAAACTGATATCAGTACAGTGTCAGTTATCACTCCTTGTACAACCAACTTCAAAATCTGATGAATGTATCTCTTGCATTCAATGTAATTGCTCTTACAGTTGATATATTTTGATTTTATTTGGTTGAGTACATATACAATGAAATGAAGCCACCTTCTATACAACTACAGTAAACAGGTGCTCCATACTGCCACTCAGTGGGATTCCTCGGGAGTAACGGAGAAAGTCATTTTGTGTAACAAACTATTACAATTTACAATCCAATGTATTTCTTGCATAGTATTCATTGATTACTCTTCTGCGATCTCTTGGTTAGAGAACAGTGAAATTTCTAGGTTTTACAACGTGATATCAATACAGTGTCAGTAATCACTCCTTGTACAAACAACTTCAAAATCTGATGAATGTATCTCTTGCATTCAATGTAACTGCTCTTACAATTGCTATATCATGCTTTTTTATGGTTGAGTACATATACAGTGAAATGAAGCCACGTTCTATACAACTCTAGTAAAAAGGTGCTCCATACTGCCACTCAGTGGGATTCCTCGGGAGTAATGCAGAAAGTCATTTTGCATAACAAACTATTACAATATACAATTTCTTGTATAGTATTCATTGATTACTCTTTTCAATGATCTGTTGGTTACAGGATAGTGATATTTCTAGGTTTTACAAAGTGATATCAGTACAGTGTCAGTAATCACTCCTTGTACAAACAACTTCAAAATCTGATGAATGTATCTCTTGCATTCAATGTAATTACTCTTACAGTTGATATATCATGCTTTTTTATGGTTGAGTACATATACGATTAAATGAAGCCACCTTCTATACAGCTGGAAGAAAAAGGTGCTCCATTTTGCCACTCAGTGGGATTCCTCGGGAGTAACGCAGAAAGTCATTTTGTGTAAAAACTATTACAATCTACAATCCAATGTATTTCTTTTATAGTATTCAATGATTACTCTTCTGTGAACTCTTGGTTAGACAACAGTGAAATTTCTACATTTTACAAAGTGATATCAGTACAGTGTCAGTTATCACTCCTTGTACAACCAACTTCAAAATCTGATGAATGTATCTCTGGCATTCAATGTATCTGCTCTTACCGTTGCTATATCATGCTTTTATATGTTTGAGTACATATACAATGAAATGAAGCCACCTTCTATACAACTACAGTAAAAAGGTGCTCCATACTGCCACTCAGTGGGATTCCTCGGGAGTAACGCAGAAAGTCATTTTGTGTAACAAACTATTACAATTTACAATCCAATCTATTTCTTCTATAGTATTCATTGATTACTCTTCTGTGAACTCTTGGTTAGACAGTGAAATTTCTACGTTTTACAAAGTGATATCAGTACAGTGTCAGTTATCACTCCTTGTACAACCAACTTCAAAATCTGATGAATGTATCTCTTGCATTCAATGTAATTGCTCTTACAGTTGATATATCTTGATTTTATATGGTTGAATACATATACAATTAAATGAAGCCACCTTCTATACAGCTGGAGGAAAAAGGTGCTCTATTCTGCCACTCAGTGGGATTCCTCGGGAGTAACGCAGAAAGTCATTTTGTGTAACAAACTATTACAATTTACAATCCAATGTATTTCTTGTATAGTATTCATTAATTACTCTTCTGTGAACTCATGGTGAGACAACAGTGAAATTTCTACGTTTTACAAAGTGATATCAGTACAGTGTCAGTTTTCACTC
Organism: Lepidodactylus listeri; assembly: GCA_029233225.1. Taxonomy (NCBI): domain Eukaryota; kingdom Metazoa; phylum Chordata; class Lepidosauria; order Squamata; family Gekkonidae; genus Lepidodactylus; species Lepidodactylus listeri. The sequence goes on along the minus strand of JARCFY010000021.1, from coordinate 8,058 downwards.
CTTGTATAAAGAACTTCAAAATCTGATGAATGTATCTCTGGCATTCAATGTAACTGCTCTTACCGTTGCTATATCATGCTTTTATATGGTTGAGTACATATACAATTAAATGAAGCCACCTTCTATACAACTATAGCAAAACGGTGCTCCATACTGCCACTCAGTGGGATTCCTCGGGAGTAACGCAGAAAGTCATTTTGTGTAACAAAGTATTACAATTTACAATCCAATGTATTTCTTGTATAGTATTAATTGATTACTCTTCTGCGATGTCTTGGTTAGACAACAGTGAAATTTCTACGTTTTACAACGTGATATCAATACAGAGTCAGTAATCACTCCTTCTACAACCAACTTCAAAATCCGATGAATGTATCTCTTGCATTCAATGTAACTGTTCTTACAGTTGCTATATCATGCTTTTTTATGGTTGAGTACATATACAATGAAATGAAGCCACCTTCTATACAACTATAGTAAAAAGATGCTCCATACTGCCACTCAGTGGGATTCCTCGGGAGTAACGCAGAAAGTCATTTTCTGTAACAAACTATTCCAATTTACAATCCAATGTATTTCTTGTATAGTATTCATTGATTACTCTTCTGCGAACTCTTGGTTAGACAACAGTGAAATTTCTAGGTTTTTCAAAGTGATATCAATACAGTGTCAGTTATCACTCCTTGTAGAACCAACTTCAAAATCTGATGAATGTATCTCTGGCATTCAATGTATCAGCTCTTACCGTTGCTATATCATGCTTTTATATGTTTGAGTACATATACAATGAAATGAAGCCACCTTCTATACAACTACAGTAAAAACGTGCTCTATACTGCCACTCAGTGGGATTCCTCGGGAGTAACGCAGAAAGTCATTTTGTGTAACAAACTATTTCAATTTACAATCCAATGTATTTCTTGTATAGTATTCATTGATTACTCTTCTGTGAACTCTTGGTTAGACAACAGTGAAATTTCTACGTTTTACAAAGTGATATCAGTACAGTGTCAGTTTTCACTCCTTGTATAAAGAACTTCAAAATCTGATGAATGTATCTCTGGCATTCAATGTAACTGCTCTTACAGTTGCTATATCATGCTTTTATATGGTTGAGTAGAGATACAATGAAATGAAGCCACCTTCTATACAACTATAGCAAAAAGGTGCTCCATACTGCCACTCAGTGGGATTCCTCGGGAGTAACGCAGAAATTCATTTTGTGTAACAAACTATTACAATTTACAATCCAATGTATTTCTTGTATAGTATTCATTGATTACTCTTCTGCGATCTTTTGGTTAGACAATAGTGAAATTTCTTGGTTTTACAACGTGATATCAATACAGTGTCAGTAATCACTCCTTGTACAACCAACTCCAAAATCTGATGAATGTATCTCTTGCATTCAATGTAACTGCTCTTACAGTTGCTATATCATGCTTTTATATGGTTGAGTACATAGACAATGAAATGAAGCCACCTTCTGTACAACTATAGTAAAATGGTGCTCCATACTGCCACTCAGTGGGATTCCTCGGGAGTAACGCAGAAAGTCATTTTGTGTAACGAACTATTACAATATACAATTTCTTGTATAGTATAAATTGATTACTCTTTTCAATGATCTGTTGGTTACAGGATAGTGATATTTCTAGGTTTTACAAAGTGATATCAGTAAAGTGTCAGTTATCACTCCTTGTACAAACAACTTCAAAATCTGATGAATGTATCTCTGGCATTCAATGTAACTGCTCTTACAGTTGCTATATCATGCTTTTATATGGTTGAGTACATAGACAATGAAATGAAGCCACCTTCTATACAACTATAGCAAAAAGGTGCTCCATACTGCCACTCAGTGGGATTCCTCGGGAGTAACGCAGAAAGTCATTTTGTGTAACAAACTATTACAATTTACAATCCAATGTATTTCTTGTATAGTATTCATTGATTACTCTTCTGTGAACTCTTGGTTAGACAACAGTGAAATTTCTACGTTTTACAAACTGATATCAGTACAGTGTCAGTTATCACTCCTTGTACAACCAACTTCAAAATCTGATGAATGTATCTCTTGCATTCAATGTAATTGCTCTTACAGTTGATATATTTTGATTTTATTTGGTTGAGTACATATACAATGAAATGAAGCCACCTTCTATACAACTACAGTAAACAGGTGCTCCATACTGCCACTCAGTGGGATTCCTCGGGAGTAACGGAGAAAGTCATTTTGTGTAACAAACTATTACAATTTACAATCCAATGTATTTCTTGCATAGTATTCATTGATTACTCTTCTGCGATCTCTTGGTTAGAGAACAGTGAAATTTCTAGGTTTTACAACGTGATATCAATACAGTGTCAGTAATCACTCCTTGTACAAACAACTTCAAAATCTGATGAATGTATCTCTTGCATTCAATGTAACTGCTCTTACAATTGCTATATCATGCTTTTTTATGGTTGAGTACATATACAGTGAAATGAAGCCACGTTCTATACAACTCTAGTAAAAAGGTGCTCCATACTGCCACTCAGTGGGATTCCTCGGGAGTAATGCAGAAAGTCATTTTGCATAACAAACTATTACAATATACAATTTCTTGTATAGTATTCATTGATTACTCTTTTCAATGATCTGTTGGTTACAGGATAGTGATATTTCTAGGTTTTACAAAGTGATATCAGTACAGTGTCAGTAATCACTCCTTGTACAAACAACTTCAAAATCTGATGAATGTATCTCTTGCATTCAATGTAATTACTCTTACAGTTGATATATCATGCTTTTTTATGGTTGAGTACATATACGATTAAATGAAGCCACCTTCTATACAGCTGGAAGAAAAAGGTGCTCCATTTTGCCACTCAGTGGGATTCCTCGGGAGTAACGCAGAAAGTCATTTTGTGTAAAAACTATTACAATCTACAATCCAATGTATTTCTTTTATAGTATTCAATGATTACTCTTCTGTGAACTCTTGGTTAGACAACAGTGAAATTTCTACATTTTACAAAGTGATATCAGTACAGTGTCAGTTATCACTCCTTGTACAACCAACTTCAAAATCTGATGAATGTATCTCTGGCATTCAATGTATCTGCTCTTACCGTTGCTATATCATGCTTTTATATGTTTGAGTACATATACAATGAAATGAAGCCACCTTCTATACAACTACAGTAAAAAGGTGCTCCATACTGCCACTCAGTGGGATTCCTCGGGAGTAACGCAGAAAGTCATTTTGTGTAACAAACTATTACAATTTACAATCCAATGTATTTCTTGTATAGTATTCATTGATTACTCTTCTGTGAACTCTTGGTTAGACAGTGAAATTTCTACGTTTTACAAAGTGATATCAGTACAGTGTCAGTTATCACTCCTTGTACAACCAACTTCAAAATCTGATGAATGTATCTCTTGCATTCAATGTAATTGCTCTTACAGTTGATATATCTTGATTTTATATGGTTGAATACATATACAATTAAATGAAGCCACCTTCTATACAGCTGGAGGAAAAAGGTGCTCTATTCTGCCACTCAGTGGGATTCCTCGGGAGTAACGCAGAAAGTCATTTTGTGTAACAAACTATTACAATTTACAATCCAATGTATTTCTTGTATAGTATTCATTAATTACTCTTCTGTGAACTCATGGTGAGACAACAGTGAAATTTCTACGTTTTACAAAGTGATATCAGTACAGTGTCAGTTTTCACTCCTTGTATAAAGAACTTCAAAATCTGATGAATGTATCTCTGGCATTCAATGTAACTGCTCTTACCGTTGCTATATCATGCTTTTATATGGTTGAGTACATATACAATTAAATGAAGCCACCTTCTATACAACTATAGCAAAACGGTGCTCCATACTGCCACTCAGTGGGATTCCTTGGGAGTAACGCAGAAAGTCATTTTGTGTAACAAAGTATTACAATTTACAATCCAATGTATTTCTTGTATAGTATTAATTGATTACTCTTCTGCGATGTCTTGGTTAGACAACAGTGAAATTTCTACGTTTTACAACGTGATATCAATACAGAGTCAGTAATCACTCCTTCTACAACCAACTTCAAAATCCGATGAATGTATCTCTTGCATTCAATGTAACTGTTCTTACAGTTGCTATATCATGCTTTTTTATGGTTGAGTACATATACAATGAAATGAAGCCACCTTCTATACAACTATAGTAAAAAGATGCTCCATACTGCCACTCAGTGGGATTCCTCGGGAGTAACGCAGAAAGTCATTTTCTGTAACAAACTATTCCAATTTACAATCCAATGTATTTCTTGTATAGTATTCATTGATTACTCTTCTGCGAACTCTTGGTTAGACAACAGTGAAATTTCTAGGTTTTTCAAAGTGATATCAATACAGTGTCAGTTATCACTCCTTGTAGAACCAACTTCAAAATCTGATGAATGTATCTCTGGCATTCAATGTATCAGCTCTTACCGTTGCTATATCATGCTTTTATATGTTTGAGTACATATACAATGAAATGAAGCCACCTTCTATACAACTACAGTAAAAACGTGCTCTATACTGCCACTCAGTGGGATTCCTCGGGAGTAACGCAGAAAGTCATTTTGTGTAACAAACTATTTCAATTTACAATCCAATGTATTTCTTGTATAGTATTCATTGATTACTCTTCTGTGAACTCTTGGTTAGACAACAGTGAAATTTCTACGTTTTACAAAGTGATATCAGTACAGTGTCAGTTATCACTCCTTGTACAACCAACTTCAAAATCTGATGAATGTATCTCTTGCATTCAATGTAATTGCTCTTACAGTTGATATATCTTGATTTTATATGGTTGAATACATATACAATTAAATGAAGCCACCTTCTATACAGCTGGAGGAAAAAGGTGCTCCATTCCGCCACTCAGTGGGATTCCTCGGGAGTAACGCAGAAAGTCATTTTGTGTAACTAAGTATTACAATTTACAATCCAATTTATTTCTTGCATAGCATTCATTGATTACTCTTCTGCGATCTCTTGGTTAGACAACAGGGAAATTTCTAGGTTTTACAACGTGATATCAATATAGTGTCAGTAATCACTCCTTGTACAACCAACTTCAAAATCTGATGAATGTATCTCTTGCATTCAATGTAACTGCTCTTACAGTTGCTATATCATGCTTTTATATGGTTGAGTACATATACAATGAAATAAAGCCACCTTCTATACAACTATAGTAAAAAGGTGCTCCATACTGCCACTCAGTGGGATTCCTCGGGAGAAACGCAGAAAGTCATTTTGTGTAACAAACTATTACAATATATAATTTCTTGTATATTATTCATTGATTACTCTTTTCAATGATCTGTTGGTTACAGGACAGTGATATTTCTAGGTTTTACAAAGTGATATCAGTACAGTGTCAGTTATCACTCCTTGTACAAACAACTTCAAAATCTGATGAATGTATCTCTGGCATTCAATGCAATTGCTCTTACAGTTGATATATCTTGATTTTATATGGTTGAGTACATATACAATGAAATGAAGCCACCTTCTATACAACTACAGTAAAAAGGTGCTCCATAGTGCCACTCAGTGGGATTCCTCGGGAGTAACGGAGAAAGTCATTTTGTGTAACAAAGTATTACAATTTACAATCCAATGTATTTCTTGTATAGTATTAATTGATTACTCTTCTGCGATGTCTTGGTTAGACAACAGTGAAATTTCTACGTTTTACAACGTGATATCAATACAGAGTCAGTAATCACTCCTTGTACAACCAACTTCAAAATCTGATGAATGTATCTCTTGCATTCCATGTAACTGTTCTTACAGTTGCTATATCATGCTTTTATATGGTTGAGTACATATACAATGAAATGAAGCCACCTTCTATACAACTACAGTAAAAAGGTGCTCCATACTGCCACTTAGTGGGATTCCTCGGGAGTAACGCAGAAAGTCATTTTGTGTAACAAACTATTCCAATTTACAATCCAATGTATTTCTTGTATAGTATTAATTGATTACTCTTCTACGATCTCTTGGTTAGACAACAGTGAAATTTCTAGGTTTTACAACGTGATATCAATACAGTGTAAGTAATCACTCCTTGTACAACCAACTTCAAAATCTGATGAATGTATCTCTTGCATTCAATGTTACTGCTTTTACAGTTCCTATATCATGCTTTTATATGGTTGAGTACATATACAATGAAATGAAGCCACCTTCTATACAACTATAGTAAAAAGGTGCTCCATACTGCCACTCAGTGGGATTCCTCGGGAGTAACGCAGAAAGTCATTTTGTGTAACAAACTATTACAATATACAATTTTTTGTTTAGTATTCAATGCTTACTCTTTTCAATGATCTGTTGGTTACAGGATAGTGATATTTCTAGGTTTTTCAAAGTGATATCAGTACAGTGTCAGTTATCACTCCTTGTACAAACAACTTCAAAATCTGATGAATGTATCTCTGGCATTCAATGTAACTGCTCTTACAGTTGCTATATCATGCTTTTATATGGTTGAGTACATAGACAATGAAATGAAGCCACCTTCTATACAACTATAGCAAAAAGTTGCTCCATACTGCCACTCAGTGGGATGACTCGGGAGTAACGCAGAAAGTCATTTTGTGTAACAAACTATTACAATTTACAATCCAATGTATTTCTTGTATAGTATTCATTGATTACTCTTCTGTGAACTCTTGGTTAGACAACAGTGAAATTTCTACGTTTTACAAAGTGATATCAGTACAGTGTCAGTTATCACTCCTTGTACAACCAACTTCAAAATCTGATGAATGTATCTCTTGCATTCAATGTAATTGCTCTTACAGTTGATATATCTTGATTTTATATGGTTAAGTACATATACAATGAAATGAAGCCACCTTCTATACAACTACAGTGAAAAGGTGCTCCATACTGCCACTCAGTGGGATTCCTCGGGAGTAACGGAGAAAGTCATTTTGTATAACAAACTATTACAATTTACAATCCAATGTATTTCTTGCATAGTATTCATTGATTACTCTTCTGCGATCTCTTGGTTAGACAACAGTGAAATTTCTAGGTTTTACAACGTGATATCAATACAGTGTCAGTAATCACTCCTTGTACAACCAACTTCAAAATCTGATGAATGTATCTCTTGCATTCAATGTAACTGCTCTTACAGTTGCTATATCATGCTTTTATATGGTTGAGTACATAGACAATGAAATGAAGCCACCTTCTATACAACTATAGCAAAAAGGTGCTCCATACTGCCACTCAGTGGGATTCCTCGGGAGTAACGCAGAAAGTCATTTTGTGTAACAAACTATTACAATTTACAATCCAATGTATTTCTTGTATAGTATTCATTGATTACTCTTCTGTGAACTCTTGGTTAGACAACAGTGAAATTTCTACGTTTTACAAACTGATATCAGTACAGTGTCAGTTATCACTCCTTGTACAACCAACTTCAAAATCTGATGAATGTATCTCTTGCATTCAATGTAACTGCTCTTACAATTGCTATATCATGCTTTTTTATGGTTGAGTACATATACAGTGAAATGAAGCCACATACTATACAACTCAAGTAAAAAGGTGCTCCATACTGCCACTCAGTGGGATTCCTCGGGAGTAATGCAGAAAGTCATTTTGTATAACAAACTATTACAATATACAATTTCTTGTATAGTATTCATTGATTACTCTTTTCAATGATCTGTTGGTTACAGGATAGTGATATTTCTAGGTTTTACAAAGTGATATCAGTACAGTGTCAGTAATCACTCCTTGTACAAACAACTTCAAAATCTGATGAATGTATCTCTGGCATTCAATGTTACTGCTCTTACATTTGCTATATCATGCTTTTATATGGTTCAGTACATATACAATGAAATGAAGCCACCTTCTATACAACTATAGCAAAAAGGTGCTCCATACTGCCACTCAGTGGGATTCCTCGGGAGTAACGCAAAAAGTCATTTTGTGTAACAAACTATTACAATTTACAATCCAATGTATTTCTTGTATAGTATTCATT